>OY821787.1:22500-10022500 GCA_963682175.1 Triglochin maritima | reverse complement strand
ATTAGTTGGCAATACATAACTTGTGATGTAAAAGGTGATATGGAAAAAGATTATCATTGTCTCTCTTGACTGGAGTGATGATATTGTTGGGCCCCTTTATAAAGCGAAATTAAAATGTGCACAATGTAATTTGTGTAGAGTTACATATTTATAATTAGCTTGAGAGATCAAGAAATAAATATATATTACAAAGATGACATAATTCTACTTTGTATAATATTCTCAATATCATGAGGCAAGGGATAGACACAAGTGATATAACATATCACTAAATGGATCGTGTTTAGTTCGAGTGAGCAAAACATCTTTGTTATTTGGTTAAAAAATGTGTAGCTAGATACTACATATAAATTATGGTATAAAATATTTTATATCATTGCCAACACAACATAGTTCCTCCTATATGTCACACCGCAGAACTGGAAAACAAGGAATTGGATTTTACATTTTAAATGATGTATTGTGATACATGTGGTAAAATATTAAAATCAAATATGTCGTGATTACGGCATGGCTAGAATTAATAACTTTATATGAGATGTAAATATATTTTGGGGTACAATGTTTGACATAATATATGATAATATATTGCATATTATAATGTGATCCAATTCATTATAAAATATAAATTTGCTAAGACCCTCAAGATCAAATTTTGTTGGATATCAATCCAAAATTTGATAAAGAGCAAAAATAGTAAAAACGGTCGGACGTTTTTCACAAACTGATCGACCGAATTTAACAGTCAAAATTTAAATTCGGAAACGGTCGACCGGTTGGATGCGTGGTTCAACCGAAAATAATAGGGACTTATTCTGTTGTTCAACGGTCGACCGGGGCAGGTCGTGATTGACTGAAATTATCAGGAGCTTTCTTTGTAGGGATTCGGTCGACTGACTAGGAGCACAGTCCGACCGAAAGTGTCGATTTTACAATTGATCGGTCGACGATTGATAATTTTGGTCTACCGTTTATGCACGGCTTTACTTGAATTAATAGGAGAATTTCTTTGATCATGGGTAGAATTATTCCAATTTGGTCAGAGGAGGTTAATGGATGATTACATGTCGAAATATGATTGGATTAGAGGAACTTATAACAAGGAATCATGTCCAAGTGGGTTGCACATAAATAGGTTTTGAGGAAGTACTATAAATAAGACCTTCCTCTCCTCATTGTTAAGATATGAATGCAAAATTCTCCTCTCCATATTTTCTCCACCAAATACATCTGAAAATTCCCTTGTTAGTTGAGTGTTTGAGAGATTAAATTCTAAGGAGCATCAAAGGGGTAATTAGCTAGATTCTAGCCTTGAATTAAAGATTGATTGACTAGCTCTTTTCTCTCTAAATCTTGTTTAGAGTTTGGTGAACACTTGGAGGAATTCCGAGACGATTTAAGTGCAACATGACTTTGGATCTTCGAAAAAGTTTTAGAGAACCGTTTGGGTAATATTTCTTCTTACAATTTAATATTTATGTAGGATACATATATTAAAATGTATAGTCTATATTTTATACATGAAAAATATTGAAAATATGAAAATCGATACTAAATGGTTGTTAAATTTTTTAAAATTATACACAAGTATAGGATGAAATCCTACAGTGGTATTAGAGCTTTTTTTATATTTTCAATGATTAGGCTAATATGAATATTTAGTTTGTCATCTCTTAATTGAATAATTTGGTTTTTGCCCCTTTTCGAGTCCTTTTTTTATTTTTGACGGATGCATCAAATTCTAATCATGGATTTTCATGTTTCTTATTTTCCTACATTAGTTTGTAATGTCAGAAAATATTTTAACCATTAAAACCAATGGATTAATTCTCATTTTAAGGTGAAACAAAGAAAATCGGGAAAATAGGAATGTTTTTAATTTTTCTTTTGAGAGTTTTAATTGTTTTCAAACATGTCATATGATTATTAAAAAATTAAGTTTTAGTCTTATGTCTAATTTTGTAAAATTTTTGTTTAATTTCAATGATTATTTTACTTGGAAACAAAAATCAAAAATGAGCAAATAAGTTTATTTTTCCTTGAAATGTTCTTGGGAATTTAGATAAACTTCGGTTCAAATGTTTTAATATGTTGAACTAAGGATGCATGAATCATTTTAAAGGATTTAAAATTATTTTGAATTATTTAATTGTGAGATGAAGGAATAATTAAATAGGGTAAAATAGCAAATGTACAAATTGTTGCACTTGTTCAGTTTTGTTGGAATAAGTGAGTTTATATGTTCCAATTGAAGCCGTATGTCAATGAATGATATGCGTATATCATTGTTGTTAAGATACGTATGCGAATAAGTGAGTTTATATGCAATATTTACATCCATGGTGCAAAAAAGGCGTGAAAGAAGACGCAAATGTCGAGGACGCGGGAACATATAAACTCACACCAATGTGTGATTGGATTTATTTATGTTTGTGTTCTTGACATGTATGTGATTGAATGAATGTTTAGGATAAATATGAATGTATGCTTGCATGACCACCTAAATTCTAAAATCACATGTAAAATGTTTAATTATTCAAACTAAAAATTAAGAAGTTCTTTCTTTCTTATTTCATCAACTAGAAGTCATCGATCGAGAGAAATTCTGCTCGACCTTAGCTTGAGATAATTTTCTCCATCTTTGGAAATAGTGGGAGATATAAGGATATCCATTGTTGTGCCATCAGTAAGTACATGAAGTGAGTTTTACCCTTGGTGAACACTAACTGTATTTGTTCATGAATACAAGGGACAATTGTATCTCATATCAAATGAAATAAGTTTTCTAAACAAACCCAGAGCCCTTGCTCGGTTTTGAGAAATGGATTTTTTCTTAGGAGTATTGGACAAATTCTCTCTTAATTAAAATGACGAGAATCATAAGAGTTCGAAAAACGTAAAAGTTTACAAATTTTCAAAATGATTATGATTAGAAAATGTTTCTTACCTTGAATTTGTGACATTAACTCTTAGCTAGTCTATGTTATAAACAATAGGATCTTGTATTACTGCATTTATTGACATATTTATTTATTTGCGGTACTGATTTTTATAAACATAAAATTGACATGAAAACCCTTATAAATTATTTTGTAGAAATGTCAAACATTCAACCTATTGTGCGATCTATGATTGAAAAATATCCATTGGCTAATGATGACTCCAACTTCAATAGCTGGCAACTGAAGCTTAACATCTTGTTGAAGTTTGAAAAACTATCTCATATTTTGGATGGTGAACTCCCAAAATTAAATGAGAAAGCAACCGATGCTGAGAAAGAGGTTGCAGCAAAGTGGGAAGACCAAGAAAACCAAGTTCACGATCTAATGTTAGCCTCCATGGGTGACTCACTTCAAACGAAATACTTGGAACAAGACCATGGAAGCTCTCACGAAGATGTTTATAGATAGCGCTATAAGACCACCATAGCACTGACATGGTGCCACATGGCGGTGGGAACATCTGTGTCCATGCATTTTCTCACCATGCAAAGATATCTTGAGAAGTTAGAAAAGCTCTCCTCCCCGATGCCCAGTGACATTGCGGAAGATTTTATTCTTGGATCTCTGGCCCCATCCTATAAGGATTTCATCATGCATTACCATGTGCGTGAAAAAAGGGTGAATCTTGAGGAGCTTCATAACACTCTCAAAATGGCTGAAGTTGATATGGGCAAAGGAATGGACAAGAATGTCTTAGTTGTCCATGGTGGAAGTAGAAAGATTGCCAAGAATATAGCAAAAGGCAAATTCACCAAAGAGACGCCAATCAAGTGCAAGGGAGTAGGAGGTACTCATGCAAGTGCCTCGAAGGGGAATTCTTCAAAATCTCCAACTCCCAACACTGAGTGCTTTCACTGTGGTGAAAAATGACACATCCAACCTAATTTCCCCCAAGTACAAGGAAGACCTTGACAATGGAGTGATTGAGCGTAAGCGCCCCCAAAAGGCCAAAGGTATATTTGTTATTGAAATAAATTTCGCCACCTCTGTCCATGATTGGGTACTCGATATTGGATCTTGTGCTCACATAGTTTCTAATGTGCAACAACTAAAGGATAGGAAGGACCTCAAAAGAGGAGAGATGATCCTGAAGGTCGGAAATGGTGCAAGCATCATTGCGGTTGCACAAGGCTCCGTGGATCTTCATTTATCTAGTGGTTTGATTTTAATTTTTTAAAGAATGTCTATTATGTACCTTCGATTAGCAAGAATATTATATTTGTATCGTGTTTAGATATGTACGACTTTATAATAAATATTTTAGACTCTTGCATGTCTTTATCGAAGAATGGAATTTTCTATGCAAATGCTTTCATAAGAAGTGGACTCTATTTGCTTAAATTGAATAATAGACAAGTTTTAAACATCAATAACAAAAGACATAAGACAACTCACGTGAATGATACACTCTTGTGGCACTATTGTCTTGGTCACATCAATGAAACACGGATAAAGAAATTACAGGAAGCTAACATTCTTGGTCCTATTGATTTTAAATATTAGAGGCATGCGAATCTTGCCTTATGGGCAAAATGACCAAGAGTTCTTTCAAGAAGAAGGGTCCAAGAGCAAACGACTTACTGGATTTGATACATTCTGATGTATGTGGTCTAATGAGTACAAGTGCAAGAGATGGTTATAGGTACTTCATTACGTTCACGGATGACTATAACTGTTATGGTTATATTTATCTAATGAGAAACAAAAGTGAATCTTTTGACAAGTTCAGGGAATTCAAGAATGAAGTAGAGAACCAACTCAATAAGAAAATAAAATCTCTACGAACCGATCGTGGAAGTGACTACTTAAGTGCCGATTTTGACTCATTCCTAAAGGTATGTGGTATTATACCACAACTCACTCCACCAAGAACACCTTAGTGGAATGGTGTATCAGAAAGGATAAATAAGACAATGCTTGACATGGTTCGATCGATGATGAGTCAAGCTCAACTACCGCTTTATTTTTGGAGTTATGCACTACAAGTTGTGGCTTACACACTAAATAATGTTCCATCCAATCCATAGAGAAAATGCCAATTGAGTTTTGGAATGGTAAAATACCCAAGCTCAAATTTCTCAAGATTTGGGGTTGTGAGGCCTACGTCAAAAATTTGATTTCTACCAAACTTCAACCAAAAGCGGATAAATACTTCTGTTAGGTTATCCTCGTGAGACAAGAGGATACTATTTTTGACATAAAACCTCAAATCAAGTGATTGTCGAGAGGTATGTCGTATTCCTAGAGAATGAATTTCTCGAAAAGATAAGAAGTAATGAGAGTGGAGTTGTGCTTGAGGAAACTCAAGATACTCTACAAGAACATGATGTGAATGATGACATTTGAGATCATGAAGGACCAACCGAGGTTCCTTTGGTTCGTAGGAGTATGAGAGAGCAACCCTCACAAGCAATTGTGAGTGAAACTTAATCATCTCCACCTAGTGTACGTTCAAGAGTTGAACATGAACAAATTCCGCAAGAAATTGTGGAAGAAGTTCAAGAAGTACACTAGAAACCAATAGAACTAAAAAGGTCAACGATGGAGAGAAAGAAGCCCGATATGTATTTGGGACTTCACAAAATCATGGTACTAGATACCGATGATCCCTCGACTTTTCAAGAAGCAATGGAAAAGAATGACTTGCCCAAGACCCGATGTCTCTATGCTTTAAGCGTGACAAGTCGTCACCAATCCAACGCATGTCCTAATCATTGGACCGTGGTCAAGAATATTCTGAGGTACCTTAACTGGACCAAAGATAAGTTTCTTTTTTATAGAGGACAAAGGGAACTGGTAGCCGAGGTCTACTCGAATGCGAGTTTCATGAGTAATCCAGAAGATAGGAGGTCTCAATTAGGATATGTCTTTAGTCTGAATGGTGGAGCCGTGAGTTGGCATAATTGGAAGCAGACCACTAAGGCCAACTCAACCACTGCTACATAAGTAATGGTTGTCGCTGAAGCGGGCAAGGAAGAAGTGTGGATCAAGAAGTTTCTTGAAGATCTTGGAGTAGTCCCTTCGAGTGAAGGACCGAAAGAGATATTTTACGACAATAGTACATCTATCTCGCAAATCAAGGATCCTAAATCACATAACAAGGTGAAGTACATGGATCGATTATGAAAGAAAAAATAAATTTATTATGGGTAGACACGAACAACAACATTGCTGATCCATTCACCAAACCCTTATCCCAAGCCAAAGGTGAAATGCATTCCGAGCCCATGGGTTTGAAGAACCATGTAGAGTGGCTTGACAAGTGATATGAAAGGGTTACCTTAGTTATTGTAGTTTTATACATTGATAATGTATGTGAAAGAAAACTTTGATAACAAGTGGGAGATTGAAAGGAATGTGTTCTAAAAGTTTTACTTTTAAATGTCTTTTATTATGAATTGAATGTATTGAACAATTTGTTCCTTGATTAATGTATTCGTCTCTTGGAAGTGTTAAGGAAGAGACTCTTCGTCCTTAACCGTAGAGCTCTAAAAGATAATGGTTAACATAAATCAAAAGTAATTCACAATCAAGCTAATTCACATAGGACAGTAATTACTGAGTTAAGATTGTCGTATTGGTTGAAAGAAATATTGTAGCTCTACAAATATTTAACAACATGAGTATATGAAATAGAAAATGTTTCTTTCATATATTGAATTGACCTAACAAATGAGACAATATGGAATTGTGTTTGCGTCATTAATGTTCCATTGTGTCATTGAATCCTAAGATATGAGACCTATATTTTTCACATAAGAAGTGTATAATTTGATTATTATTAGCTATCAATGCGTATAGTGATAAAGGTATTTGTTGGTTATACATAACTTGTGATGAAAAAGAGGATATGTGAAAAGATTATCATTGTCCCTTTTGATTTGATTGATGATATTGTTGGGCCCCTTGATAAAGCAAAATTATAATGTGCACAATGTAACTTGTGTATAGTTACATATTTATAATTATCTTGAGAGATCAAGAAATAAATATATATTACAAAGATGACACAATTCTACTTTGTATAATATTCTCAATATCATGTGGCAAGAGATAGACACAAGTGATATAACATATCATTGAATGGATCGTGTTTAGTTCTAGTGAGCAAAACATCTTTGTTATTTGGATAACTGTAATATGTAGCTAGATACCACTTATAGTTTATGGTATAAAGTGTTTTATATCATTGCCAACATAACTTAGATCCTCCTATATGTCACACCACAGAACTGGAAAACAAGGAATTTGATTTTATATTTTTTTTGATGTATTGCGATACATGTTGTAAAATATTAAAATCAAATATGTCATTATTACGACATGATTAGATTTAATAAATTTATATGAGATATAAATATATTATGGGGTATAATGTTTGACATTATATATGATAATATATTGCATATTATAATATGATCCAAAATATTATAAAATATAAATTTTCTATAACCCCAAAGATCAAATTTTATTGGATATTAATCCAAAATTTGATAAAGAGCAAAAAAGTGAAAACGGTAGGACGTTTTTCACAAACTAGTCAACCGAATTTAACAGTAAAAAATCAAATTTGGAAACGGACGACTAGTTGGATACGTGGTTCAACCAAAAATAACAAGGACTTTTTCTGTTGTTCAACGGTCAGCTGGTGCGGGTCGTAGTTCGACCGAAATTATTAGGAGCTTTCTTGGTAGGGATTCGGTCGACCGACTAGGAGCACAGTCTGAACAAAAGTGTCGATTTTACAATCGATCGGTTCACCGTTTCTGCACGGTTTTGCTTGAATTAATCAAAGAATTTCTTTGATCATGGTTGGAATTATTCCAATTCGGTCAGAGGAGGTTAAGGGATGATTACGTGTCAAAATATGATTGGATTTGAGGAGCTATTAACAACGAATTATGTGGAAGTGTGTTGCACATCAATAGGCTTTCAGGAAGTCATATAAATAGGACCCTCCTCTCCTCATTATTAAGATATGAATGCAAAATTCTCCTCTCCATATTTTCTTCACCAAATACATCCGAAAATTCCCTTGTTAGTTGACTGTTTGAGAGATTAAATTCTCAGGAGCATCAAATGGGTAATTAGTTAGATTCTAGCCTTGAATTAGAGATTGATTGGCTAGTTGTTTTCTCTCTAAATCTTGTTTAGAGCTTGGTGAACACTTGGAGGAATTTCGAGACGATTTAAGTGCAACATGACTCCAGATCTTCAAAAAGGTTTTAGAGAACATTTTGGGTATGATTTTCTTCTATACAATTTAATATTTATGTAGGAAACATATATTAAAATGTATAGTGTATGTTTTGTACATGAAAATTATTGAAAATATGAAAATTGATCCGAAATAGTTGTTAAAAAATTGAAAATTATACACAAGTATAGGTCACGAAACCTACATCGCTCCTATAGAGTCATTGGTCTATCCCATCAGGCTAAAGGTGGTGGTGTACCTAGAACTCGATCCTGACCGAATCTCTCTTCCTCCCGAGTCGGAGGAAGAGAAGAGGTCTACGTGGTGGATGAAACCCGGTCTCCCCCACCTCCATGAGATGACTCAGCCTCATGCTCCAAAGGAGCCCGAGGTGGAGATGGACGATCACCTAGATCATTCATTCGGAAGAAAAATGCACTCTCTGAGGTCGAGCAGACTCACAAGAACGAGCCCAACCTCCCATAAAACGCTCGACTCGACTCAAGAACTACACACAACAAAAGGTGTCAATAGAGAATGAGACTACTTGAAGAAAATAAGGGAGGAGAAGACTCAGATGAGAAGGGAAGAATCCCTAGATCTAGCGTGGGTAGTGGGTGAGGGTAGAAGCCTAATCTAGCAAACACGACTCAAACAAGCTTAGGCTGGCTCTAGGTCCTTAAGCTAGACGACGCCTAACTGAGAGGTCACGTGGCCTCAACACACCTCACCTCCCTACGACGAAGACCACATAGCCCAACAAGTGAGCCAAGATCCGGAGATCTTGTCCCCTTGCTATCGACAAAGTGGGCGATGTCGATCAGGATATGACTTTCGCGACCAGATCACTCTCCTAATGCGCCCGAGTCTGGGTGGCCAATGTCTACCTTATTTTAGATTAAGTCTTTTTATTATGATTGATTTTTGGGGCTAAGGAAAGGGTGATAAAATCCCTCACCTTATATTGTATGGGACAACCCCCCTTAGTAGTGTTTTGAGTCTTAATCTTGCAATCAACTCTCCAAACAAATGCTCACCTCACACTTGTCCCGATGCACCTTGCTAACTAATGCATGCTTTAACCATGCATGAATGAGAGGATGGGTACACATACCTCACGCCGGCAATCAACAACAAGAATGTAAAGAAAAGAAAAGACGAGTTTGTTCAAGGTCTACAAATGATGCATGACCTAGATGGCAATTAGTCTAATCTTTTGTTGAGTTTTATGGTCCAACTTGTCTTTAAAAGGAGTCATGCAAGCCAAATTAATTAATAACACTAAAAAAGATCATGCATGGCATCAACAATGGTAGTAAACAACTATAAATAGGCAAAGGAAGATACTGTGAAAATAGAAAGCATAAATCAATTACCAGATCCACAAGTGGCGGATCCAAATCCGATACTAGCGGATTGTCTGGGGATTCTGGTCCCCAAACATCACTAGAATGCTCCTTTACTACTTTAGGTTCTCCTGTCCAGTTGTAGTGCCTTCCAGTAACCAAAAGACAAAAGCAAATGAAAAATCGAAAGAAAAAACCCCACCGAAATGGTGAACGCGACTATGAAAACAACACTCCCGGCAATGGCACCAAAAACTTAATTGATTCAGTTATAATAACCCCAAGTGCACGACCGCGATGAAGCGATGACAAGTATAGGTCGAGCCCACAGGGAGCGTATATGAATCGAATTCACGATACTCGAGTATGGAAAGAAGAGAGAGGAATGTGAGCTGAATTAAACTATGATGCTAGTGAAATCAGAAACACACGATATAATAAAACCCTTAAGGGATAGAG
Organism: Triglochin maritima; assembly: GCA_963682175.1. NCBI lineage: Eukaryota > Viridiplantae > Streptophyta > Magnoliopsida > Alismatales > Juncaginaceae > Triglochin > Triglochin maritima. The sequence goes on along the minus strand of OY821787.1, from coordinate 10,012,496 downwards.
AAAGAATGCGGAAATAAAAATATGTGTAGTGTGAGTGTTCAATTGTGCTTATCACAACATGAAATCCATTCGATTCCTAAGTATTTTCTAGAATGAGATTCCACTCATTACTGACAACCAACAGGTGAAATTTTAGAAGACACCGTTTGCTCAATTCCTAAGTATGGAAAGAATCACTATAGACAATGACATCCTTGACTCCATGGTTGAAAATTTTGAGGTGGAAGAAGGTGAGTTCAGGATAGGGAATAATCTTCTCAATTTCAACACCACCAATGTGGTAGTTATATTAGGACTTGAAAAGGGAGGAATGCCAGTCAACATGAGTAAAAAGAAATCAACCAAACGAGCTGGTCAGAGACTGGAGAAGAAGAAATTAAAGATACAATTGAGGGATGCCAGAAAAAGAGGAGTTGACATTGAATACGTCAAACTATTGATCTGTTGTCGTTTTACTACATTCCTATTTTGCGAAGGTGTAAATACAGCGAAGGAATGATACTTGTCTTCTGTTGAAAGACTGGAAGACATGAGAAAGTATGCCTCGGCAGAGGTGGTTTTTTAGTACCTAGTTGTTGGCATAAATAGCCATTATAGAACTGAAGAAAAGGAAATCTTCTGGCAACCTTACCCCAAAGAAGGGGAACGTTGATGGATGTGTAGCTATACTTCATGTTTAAAAAATTCAGATTTGAAATATTCGCAAAACTTTTATGCTTTTAATAGGTTTTCGTGACACCAAATATCGACATATTGCTATAGGTATGATTGTGTGAGAAGTTAACAATTGAGAATGCAAATCCACCTCACATTCCAAGAGTTAATAGATGGAGTTCTTTTCTTGGAACACAGAAGATGCTTAATACACTGGAAATGCAGGGCATCGCCATCCAAAAATAGCCAGTGGATAAGTAGAAGTCAGACACCTAGAAGAGATGGAACAACTTGAATATATACAGATAGGTGAGGTTAACGAACAAGTTGACCCATGTACCGTCATCGAGCAAAGAACGGACAATATTCCACCAGACACAAAGCCTCAAAGATTAACCTAGAAGAGATGGAACAACTTGTAAGGGTGATGTAATACCTGTATTTTCTAGCAATATCAATCAATGTTGTTACTTTCACTATTTATTTTAGTTTGTTATGAGCTCACTCAATGTTATTGTTGTTGTCAATGTTTATTTTAGTTTGTTATGAGCTCATTGAATGTTTGTGCAATGACTGCTTCTAGCTCATTTAGGTGATACTACAAACATGAGATCCTGAATTATGATAAGTATCATAATTTATCATTTTTAGATCTTCACTATTATCTTATTTTTGTATTGAATAAAGCTATGTCAAGTATGTTTGTTTGATTTTGTAGATTTTAAGGAAATACGTGAAATTGTTACAGATATCAGAGTACGAAGGAACTTAAATGCAAATATATAAAAAGAAATTTAAGAGTCATTGCAAAATATACACTCAACACATTCATGTGCTCTTGTTTGATTCAAATGATAAGAAAATATGCAAAAATCAAGTGTGAAATTTGGATTAAGTGATCCACATGAATTTGGAAAGATTTGATACCAGACAGCACTTCATAAAATATGCCATAACATTTACTACCGAAATCCAAATCCCGTGATTCAAGATGTTGAATTACAATATAAGGAGCAATTATTATTATCTTAATACTTGCCAAATTCTGATGATACGAGGGTGAAAAATGTGTGTCAAGACATATTGTATTTGGAAACCGGAAAATCAACATATCATCAATAATTTGTGCATAATGTTCTCCTCCATTATCCAAATAAGGTGATTAAAGACTAGTTACAAAGACAATTTCCAGACGCCTAACTTTTTTGTATTTTACATATTTGCAAATTAGGAAAGTAATTGGATCGTAAAGTATGTGGAAAACTGCTGAATTGAGAGACTAGAAAACCCCACTTGTATTGGCTATATAAAGGGGTGTAAAGGAGAGAGTATCAACTCCTCCACAACCCTATATTTCTTGTTTCTTGTATCTTGTAATTTTCAGAATGTAATGACAAAAATTCCAAAGCCATTGAAACAATAAAATTCACTTTCTTTTACTTGTTGTTTCTTTTGTTCTAGTATTAGTAGTTTGATGTTTGCATTTTTTTATCTTAGTTCATCTGTAGTATTTTGTTTTTCCTCTTCTTAATCTTGTTTTCCCCTATGATTCTACCCATGTCACTCACAGCAATGAGTGGCTAAGGCATCCACGAGATGAGGTAGACGTATCAAGTTGATAGAAATGAAAGGATTGAGAAAAATCTGCTTCAAAGTGTAGTTGTTCTTATTGTTGTTAATCTTTTGTTTGTTTCGTTATAGTGAATTTAACTATATTTATTTTATCACTGAAATCTTAAGAACAGAGATATAATTTCATAAGATTAATACACTATTTAATATTGTTAGATCTAAGGTTGTAGTAAATTTTGATCACTTAAGAACACGTTGTTTTATGTGATGCTTCTATAATCTAAATCTCTTGTTTTTCCATCCTTGAATTCTTATCAATCCTAAATCCATATACCTTATGTCCAATTTTAATATCTGAATTCTCATCTCAAGCCTTCTTAGTTAAAACATTAGGTGCACGATTCATTAAAAAGAAAAGACAAAATCAACTTCTCTCCACCATAGCCTTTTGCATTTATGTTGGTTTAGGTGCATTAATTATTCAAATTGGAATTCATCATTGCATCCTTGTGTTTGACCCTTATGCTACAACACCGTACGCTTGCGGTTAATTTTAAACACATCAAATTCAATATGAACCAACTTCATATCAAAATTTCTTCCAATAACAATATTAGAACATAAATATAAGAACTTCAACTATTGACAACAACATCACAAGACTACAAACAAAGAATCAACCACAATACCAATAGGGTTTCTAAATCAACCACTGAAAGAGCAGACAAACTACAATTCCCATGACCAAACCTAACACCAAAGTTGGAGCTCTCAACCGCAGCTTCTTCTTGAATCTGCATAGCCATAAGTCCATCCATTCTCACTTACATTGCCTCTTTTTTGTCAACAATGGTCTTCTGTACAGAAACAATCTTTTCATCGATACAAGTGCTTCTCAAGGTCTAGGTTGGTAGGGTCGTAGTCATCTACCCACGTAAAGAACTCATATCCTTTGCTTTTCTACAGGGAAACAAAAGGCAATTCTCATAGTCATTTTAGCAAACTCCTTGTAAGCACAAATGTAGTAGTAAGTGGAGAAGTCACCTTGAAGCAATGACACCGATGAAATTTGTGCCCACAAAATTGAGGTTGGTGGGAGATGAAAACCACCATCGGTAGAAGGAATTCCCACTCTAGCACATTTTTTAGCCTCCAGACGAGCTGCTTATGGAACTGGACGCCATTTGGGTATTGTGATAAAGTGAGGGATTAGAAGGTAAGAAAGAAACCAATTAATTAGTCATTTGGGTATTGTGGATCTCACATTCCAAACCAAGCAACCAACCAAATAAATTAGGAACTCTGTAACGACTAGATTTCTAGTCTTCTATATACATACATTTATGTAACCCCACCAAGAATAATAAGAACCAACACAAAAATCATATTCTATAATCAATCTTGATTTATACTTTCCAATATAGTATCAGAGCATCGTTCCTAAATCTCAGACGAGCAAAAATCCATCATCATCGATTCTAACCTCAAAAATCGCAAAGATCTCATCATCGGCTTCGACCAGACAAAATCTAAACCAAGGAGGGGGTTGAAGCTGCAAGCTCCGACCCTCCCATGTCAGACGGAGGCAACACCCACCAGGAGGCGAACACCACACAACGCCTGACCTCGCAACCTCTAAATGGCAAAAAAAATCTATCATGGCACGATCGGTCTCCCTCTCCCTCAGTGGGAAAGGAAAACTGAGGAAGATCATTGGAAAAACTCAAAAACCGGTCGAAGAAAACACTAAGAGCATCATTAACAGCGCCGGGCAGTTTCCGAGCGCCCTGGTTTCTCTCTCAGTCACGTCAGCTTCTCTCTCCGCCACGTCAGCACAAACGAACCTCCCTACAAAATCCTTAACCATTATCCAATCCACCTAGTCACACTACAGTATTTGTTGCCACGTCATTACTTTTATTCTTCTCTCTAAAACTCTTTCAACAATCAACAAAATCTTTTAATAATTATTATCATAATTATTTAATATCAACAATTCATTCATTTTTAATTAACATTTAATATATAAATACGAAAATATTATTAAAATTTAGGAAACCACATTACATAGTACATTAACTGGAAATTTAAAAACTAAAACTAAAAATACATCATTAAATGCTAAACTAAAATACGAAACTTAAAATACATCAAGTCGTATTTCCTCCAAATCGTTGTGATATATTGTCGATCAAATCGGCTTGAAGGTTCAAATGTGTGGTGTGATCACGCAATTGATCTCTCCTTCTTAAGTACCTAGTAATATCCACTATACGGTCAATGGATTACCGAACCGGCTAGTTCACGGAATTTCCAGGTTGGTCGTCAACAAATTCGTTCCAATCTCCGAATTTACCGAAGGAATCACGTTCATCCTCCACTATCATATTATGTATTACAATGCAAGCTGTCATTATTTTGTTAAGCACAACCTTACTTCATGCAAGAGATGGCTTCTTCACTATCGTGAATCGTGCTTGCAAGACTCCAAATGCATGTTCTACATCTTTGTGTGCTGCTTCTTGACGTTTAGCAAATAACATGTCCTTCGGTGTTTCTGGATGTACGATGGACGGAATGAATGTTGTCTATTTTGGATAAATATCATCAGTAAGATAATATCTCATATTATATCGAGAATCGTTTACCTCAAAAGTCACAGGTGGAGCTCGTCCTTCCATTACGTCGTCAAAAACCGGAGATCGTTGCAGGACATTTAAGTCATTGCATGAACCTGGTGTGCCAAAACACGAGTGCCATATCCACAAGTCAGCCACACCACTGCCACAAGCAACTGGACAATGTTTCCACACCCAGTGCATGCAATCGATACTTCTCATCATGCCTGGGAACCCACGCTGCTCACCAATGTGAAGTAGTCATGCTGAATCACTTGCATTAGGTCTTCAGAGGTACTCACCGCCGAAGTTGTTAATTGCACCGTCGCAGAATTTTTCAAGTGTATTTCTTGTCGTGGATTCGCTTAGCCTTAAGTATTCGTCCACCTCATCACCTGCAACACTGTACGCTAGCATACGGATCGTCGTGGTACATTTTTGCAGACCAGAGATGCTCATCCTACCGGTGGTGTCTTGTGTACGGTGGAAGAAGACATCAGACGCCTCAATGGCACTCACAATGCGAAGAAAGACATGCTTTCACATCCTAAATCTTCTCCTGAAAATGTTGTCAGGATAAACAGTGTCGTTAGAAAAATAATCGGCAATCAAATGGTTGTAACCAAGCTCCCTATCTCTATCCGGGTTCGAAATTCGCCTTCCACGCCTCTACGGACGTTGGTCCACCACTTCGGAGACATACTTCGTTAAACAGTTCAACACTTGGTCGTATTCGTCATTGGATGTTGGAGACAATGAAGACTTCGAACTGGAAGACTTATCGGATGAAGACATTGTTCGTAGATGAATGAGTGAGAACCAACCAGGAGGACTGCATTTATAGGTGTGAGAAATAACCTACAGTATGTGCTTGACTACACAAAAGACAAGACGATTACATCGAATACCTACAATATGCGCGTGACTACACAAAAGACAAGTCGATTACATCGAGGACCTGCAGTATGCACGTGACTACACAAAACACAAGAAGATTGCATCGAGTCTTGGACTTCTCAAGCATCGAGGACCTATAGTGCGTGCGTGACTACACAAAAGACAAGACGATAAAATCGAGGACCTACAGTGTGCGTGTGACTACACAAAAGACAAGACAATTGCATCGAGTCTTGGACTTCTCAAGCATCGAGGACCTACAGTATGCGCGTGACTACACAAAAGACAAGACGATTCCATCGAGGACCTATAGTGCGCGCGTGACTACTTGAATATATATACCCCCAACAACCTTACTTCTCTACTCACCTCAATTCCGATCTTACTTCTTCCACCCTCGTCTCACAATGTCCTCTTCAGAAGGCAATGGTTCACCAGAGTACCGACGATCTCCACGTTGTCAACCCCCAACCCAACACTTTTCCCATACCAAAATGTTCCACAACCAGGATTCCACCCGTTATACTAAAGCCAATTTACCCCACAACCAGGATTTCACCCGTCCTACACAAACAAATTTTTCCCACAACCAGGGTTCTACCCAGACCATCAATACCAACAATTCCCGCACAATCCATACCAACCGGCAACTCAGGAAGAAGGCCAAACCCAATTCCTAATGGGTATGTATACTCGCCTCCTAAGTGGCGAAAGTAGTGCAAATGTAAGCCGCATGACACCTGATGTGAATGACAAAAATGTCGTTCAACCTACAAGTCGTCAAGGAACACGCAAACCCGCGACGTTAAGGACGCAAAAATCATGGTCCACACAAGAGGATCAGCGACTCATCTTGGCTTACATGGTTGTAAGTGGCGATGTTGTGGTTGGGACAAACCAAAAAATGAGGTCCTTCTGGAGACGTGTGGAGCGCATCTTCAATGAATCAGGCGAGCCAGGTTCAGTAGAGCGTAATGCTGAGTCATTGAAGGGATGATGGCGGCGTACATCGCCGACTGTGAACCAATGGGTCGGTTGCTTCGACCAGGCGGTGCGGAGGAAGAGAAGTGGTTACAACGAGGATGATGTCATCCATGATGCGCACACCATCTACGAACGAACGCACAACACCAAATTTCAGTACATTCATGTGTGGCTTTTGTTACGCAGGTACCCTAAATGGGAGTCAGTTGCGCTTGGACTTCCCACCGGAGACGTCGTTGTAGAATTCGGGGAGTTTCAACAGCGGGCAAAGAAAAAACACCGACGACGATGGGAGTCACGCAACACCGTCAACAGATGAAATGGTGATCGAACCATGTCCTCGTCCTGAAGGTGTTAAAAAAGCCAAAAAAAGAAGGGAAAACAACCACTTCAAGGGCAACTTGATCCCAATGTGTTAGAACTGGGAAAACAAATTGAATATAGCGCAAAAGTGAGAGAGGAAAGTTACTTGCGTTACGAAGAACAGGTGGAGAGGAAACACATTAAAGCTGAGGTGAAGTTCCAAAGGGAACTCAACAGCAAGAAACTGGACGCCCTATTCTCTCTGCTAAAGAAGGAAAACAAGGACGAGATCAATAAAAAAACACTTGCTGAACTCAAGGCATGGGCCAAATCAGAAGGATTTCTGTAGGTGGTTATGTTTTCATTTGGACTTAACTAAATGTATGTTTCGTAGTTTATCAGTATTGTGGTTGTTTAAATTTCGCAGTTTATCAGTATTCGGGTAGTTTATCGGTAGTTTAAAATTCGTAGTTTATGTATTGTATTTCGTTTATGTATTTGCATTGTATTTCGTTTCCGAAATTTATGAGTATTGTACTACTATTTCGTATTTTGTATATAATTTTTTTAATTTATAAATTTACTTTTATCTAAATAAATCAACAACAATTTAATTAATCATAAAATAATTTTTCAATTAATTTTCAAAACCTAATTAATTTAATTACAATTTAAGTCATCAATATATTAATCTAATTATATATAACTAATCTTTTTCTTTAAAATAAAAAAACTAAACAAAAAAAATTCAACCAATGGGGGCCACGTGACCCCCCGCTAGGGCGTTTGGGCGCGTCCTTCCGTTAAATGAGGGCTTTTCGGGGACGTTCCCGGGTGCTCGAAAAAACCACCCGTGGCTCTAAAAACACAGCAAGAAAAGAAGAGTGGCAAATCACATACCACTTGTCATGTCGTGGATCCTCTAACTCCACGACACCTCAACTCATCTAAACCCTAAACTCTAACTCAAACCACCAATTTGTCTGTGCACATTTTCTCTCATCCAAATGAGATTTTATCTCTCCTACGCGTAGGTCTCCGTGTAAGGATGTGAGTTTCTAAGAGTCAGCGACACACTATCCTAAATGTACACGTAAAACAAAGTAGCATTTGCTCAACCATGATAATATAAGTTAATAATCTTAACGTTTTCGGTTGTTAAATTCACAATCTTGAATGAGTCGGGATCAGAAATCAATTCTTAACATATGAGTTATATGTTTAACATTTAGTTGGAAAATACGTAATGCTTCCAAAAAAAAAGTTAATATTTTGGTTTTATGGACGTTTTAATATATTATACAATGAATTTTTTTAAATTAACCTCTAATCTCGCTGCCTACTTGTAAGATCAACTCCCACAACTCCACCCTTCGTGAATAAGAAACTCAACTCATCTCCTAAAAGTCTAAGAAGAGAAGTTCCCATTCCTAAGCTCCGGGCACGCCTCCGGGAACACATGAAACGACCATCCTTTAACAAACTCGCACCGCCACCTCGCCGGAGGCGGTATCCCTCTCAAGCTCACATTCCTAATCACAACCCAGTCGAAGCCGGCCCCCTCGATCCCCTCCAACACCGGCGCTCTCCTAACCTCCTCCCCGACGACATTCTCTATCAAAACGTTGCTCACCCTCGGTAACGCCTTCGGGTCCCACTTGTCGTCCGAGTGATCATTGGCGCCCCGGCTGAAACGTATCGGAATCTTGACTCTCTCCATTGTGATGTCACGTATGGTGATGTTGGTTACGTACCCGCCTCGGCCCCTGTCCGTTTTTAGCCGGACGGCGGCGGCAGAGTCCCAGACGTGAAGGTGTTCGATTGTGATGTTGTGCACGCCACCTGACATCTCGCTGCCAATGCCGATGCCGGAGCAGGTTGGTGTGGTGCCTGAGATTCTTCTAATGATGATGTTGGAGCTCGGACGGGCCGTGGCTATGCCGTACTGGTCCCAGCCGCTCTTGACGGCGACGAGGTCGTCGCCACTCTCTATGTAGCAGTCTTCTATGCATACGTTGGTGCTTGAATCTGTGTTTAGTGAGCGTTAGAGGTACATAGCATTGTTGCGAACTTAGGAAAGTAAGAGTGTGTTGAGTTGCATAACTTTGATTTGGGATTTTATTTTAAGTTAGAATTTAAAAATTGTAGCTCACAAATTAATTACATGTTTGCCGAGACACTTTAGAAAGATTACTTTTATACAAAGTTTGATAAGAGCTAATACCAAGTTTAGAGGTGCAGTTTTGATATTTAACGTGACTCATTTTTACTTTGTCATTAAATTTATTAAAAATTGATAATTTTATATTTCCTACGTAGAATATATATGTTTATTGGATTTGGATTCTCTCCAGTTCTTCAAGAACTGGACCATCTCCAATTCAGTCCCTATGCAAGTGACATGTGGATTGCTGCAATCCAACGGTTGGGAAGAGCTATGCACAAGAGTAACAAAAATGTGAGATCATGTCATTATTCGAGTTTCCTTTACTGAGAAATTAGCAGCGGTTTCCATTCTGGACAATCTTCTAATCTTTGGTTATTTATATTCCAGAAACTTACCTTACCATACACGTGTAACACAACAATGCCACACCAAATTACGTTTGATGTTTTTCGACAACCGTGATTCTTCTTCTTCAAGATCAACAAAGTTCTTTTTCTTGCTTTAGGATTTATTGTGGCCCGTGGCTTTTTTTATAAAAAAAAAGTTGCCGGAAGGGGCTGTCTAATTGTAACGAAATATGCAGGTTTGTTATGGTATATTTTAACAAAAATCTGCATTTTATTTGGGGACCTCACTCACACTTACAAACCAGCGATTTTTCTTTTCTTTTTTAATTTATATGGTACAAAGCTCATACAAGAATTTTAGATTCATCCTTAGCTCAAATGTTGTTTAGTCATTGATTATTTTTTCATTCCATTTGTGTTGGGATGTTTCTTAGGAAAATCATTTCTCCAATTTTTTTTACATATATGTTGGCATGATAGTCGTACGTGATTTAACTTAATATTTTCACATTTTACAACTTTTCAAGATTGATCACTAATCTTTCTTATATTTTTGCAGAATGACAGGTCATGGAAGTAAATCTCATGTGCAGCGTAGGTGTTATTGGAAGCCATGCTGGAAACAATACAAGAATTAAAATTACAAGATGGACATAAACATCAGATATCTAAGACTCCATAGGCTTCGTTCATAAATGTAAGGGAACCAATAGTTTGTAAATTGTTGTTTGCAGTTTACAGTTTTCATTATACACATAACCAGTTTTGTTCTTCAGGACACGATTGTTTGAGTTTTACATTTACTGATTCAGTAATTGTAATTGATGATTTCTCTAAATATTGATGTTTAAATCTCCACTTACAATTTACATTTTACGATTTCCAGTTCACAGCATAGAATTTTAACTTTACCTTATTATTTACTATTTACAATTTTTAACAGAGTATTATTTACAATTTACAGCTGTAGTCTTGCAATGAGTGATCGATCTCTCTCACAATTTCAATTTAATGCTTTACATTTTACGGTGAAGACCTATCGGTTTCTGGATAAATTTGTATTGGACCCAAAACTAATATATTTTATTGATTCTTATTTTCACGTGGAAATAAGTCATAACAGTGGCCATATGAGTCGGGGTTTTTTGCTTAGGTGCACATCCAAAAGTCGTTTATTAGGTATTTGCACTCGTGTATTTTTTTATTTCTTCAGAACACCCACAAAATAAACTAATTACTTGGGTGCACCTACCTCAAATACCGTTAAAGGATTTCGTGACACCGTTGGTTGCTCCCGTTCAGTTTGAATCCAAACGGTCGACCGAAAGACAAACGGTCGACCGAAAACCAATTTGACTCCCAATTTGAAGTGAGCGAGTCTAAATATGCTACTTCACACCTAATTAGACACTAATTAAGTTCAAATCCAAACGATAGACCGAAAACCAAATTGACTCACAATTCGAGCCGACCGAGTTTTCTAGATACTTTCGATGTTAATTAGAGCTCGAATTAATGTTTAATTAGGTGTCAAGTAACATATTTAGACTCGGTTGACTCAAATTAGGAGTCAATTTGGTTTTCGGTCGACCGTTTTGCTTTCGGTGGACTGTTTGGATTCGAACTTAACAGGTGCAACTAACGGTGTCACAAAATCCGTTAAGGGAGGTGTACTCAAGCAATTAGTTTGATTTGTGGGCGTTCTGGAGCAAAAAAAATACACGAGTATAAAGACCTAATATACAACTTTTGGAGGTGAACCCAAGCAAAAATCTCGAATGCGGATGCTTCTTTTTCACTTTAAACTTCCTGGTGTATTTTTGGTGTAAGGTCAAAAGAAGTCGGTGAACTGCCCAACGGATTTGTTGTTAAATTGAAAGATTAGATTGTAAATTCCTAACAAATTTCGAGTTACTAGAATTAACAACCAAAAAAGGTAAAGTTCAGTTTCACCAAAAAAAATCAACGATAAAAAATGCATCTTGCAGACTTACAGTCACTGACAAATGATATCCAAATCACGTTTACTCTAACCAAATTATCATCAGTAAAGTATTTGTTACAAATTACTATTTGCAATTGGTAAAATATGGGCTTTGATTTTCACAACACTACAGAGAGTGTAAACCATCAGTTTCATGTGTTGTGTAACTGTAATACTACATTCAAATTTCATGGCAAGATGTATAAAAAATGTAAAATAAAACTTGCAATCAGATATGTTAAAAAGGCATCAGTTTAAAGCAGCAATCTCAATGTCCTCCCTGTATTTCTTTATTGTTCAGAAAGAATTCCCTCGTTCCTTAGAGAGAGTGTTGTAGAAGCGAGAGACATTTCCTTTTGAAATTGGACGAAAATTCCTTTTTTTTTCATAGCAATTTTGGTTACTTTAGTTTAGTTCCTAATGCAGATAACTAATCCACAAAGAATTTGTTGCTACTTTGCATCTTTCCATCTAAATAATAGATGCCTTTTTTTTAAGCTAACAGTGTCGAATAGATGTCTTCTAAGGTTTAAATGTGAATTGAAATTCCAAATGGATCATTCAACTTCTACTTACAAATAATTGTCATTTCGAAGTCTTTATAAAAATAACGTCATTGCAAATTACTTCATTTATAAGTTCTTTACTTCTAAATTGCATCAGTGAAAGTTTCAATTGATTTACAAATGCCAAACCCTCACTTTTTTTTGAAGTAACTAAAGTTAATGGAAAATTATTTGTTGACGCGGTGCGTCCCAGACGCCGTCTGACGTGGTCAATCTAGTCAGCAAAAATCACATATTTTTATTATGAAAGATTAATTAAATCAAATTTTATTTATTTATTTTGTGTCACAGCACGTGGAGGCTAAACTATGTGACATTTGGTTTCCACCATACATATCTCCTCAAAACCTTCCATTATCCCCTAAAACTTTCTATTGTCCATCATTTTTCCCCGATGCAAAGACCGTCGCGGCCTTTGACGAGCTGTCGACGGAGAGATCGAAGACGGGGTGGAAGGCGACATCGGTAAGAGGTATGCCGAGGGAGATGACGCGGGAGAGGGTCTTGAGGGAGGTGGGGACGCCGACGACGTTTGTTAGGACGTCGCGATGAAGTTGGTCAGCGAGGAGGAGGAGGAAGTGGTCGGCGTTGAAGTCCGTCCTGAAGCAAGGAGGAGGAGGAATGTGGTTCTTTGTAGATGACTTGAGTTTTTTGTGTGGTGTTTTTGAGGGAAAGTTTGGTTTTTTGTGGCTGATTTGAAGTTTTTCGTTTTGTTCTGTGATGGATCGGTCTTGGTTTTTTTGGAAGTGTGATTTTTTATAGCTGATTTGGGTTTTTTCTTGTGGAGTTTTTGGGGAAAAGTTTGGTTCTTTGTGGCTGATTTGAAGTTTTTGGTTTTTTCTGTGATGGGTCGATCTTGTTTTTTTATATGTTATTTTCGAAAGTGTGTTTCTTTGTAGCTTTTTGTGTCTTTGTAGTTGTTTTGGTTTTTTGTGTGGTGTTGTTGGGGAAAGTTTGGTTCTTTGTAGTTAATTTGAGGTGTTGTCAGATTCAGTACCAATCTGATCAAAAATCCAACCATATCCGACATCCGTTTCGATCCAAATTTTCACGTAATATAGGTTTAGGAGTGTATTAGGAATACAACGAAAAAAATTAGAAAAAAAACGTTGAATGTGTGTTGAATAATTGATTTTTAAAGTTCAGAAAGACAAAGTATTACAAAATTAAAGTTCAGGGGAGGTAATTGTTAACTTTGAAAGTTCAGGAGTACAAATTGATATCAAGACATAGTTCAAGAGGACAAACTGTAATTAACCCAATATATCAATGAAAGTTGGTTCTCAAGCGTGATAATGGTCCAATTGAATAAAGTTACAGTCTAATTTTTTGTTAAAAGACTGTTCTAAAAGTTGTTCATTGTTTATATAGTTACTTAAAGTTTTCTCTAAATATAATACTGCAAAACTCTTCTTCCTCATCATACCTTCTTAATTTTTTATACACACGGAAAAATCAATTTGTGAAAATATGTCACCTGGATCTATGCCATCCGTGTTAGGCGCATTGGTAGGAGCCAGCACAGTCATGTCTTTGACAACTACATTACTGCATGACATAAACTTAATTACTATCTCACTCATGTGCCACATCACTACATTACAATTCACTAAAAAAGGGTGAGTGAAGAAAAATGTTGATTATTTACCTACAATAGACAGGATGTATGGTCCAGAAAGGGGAGTTTTGGAACGTGAGATTGTAGATCAACACGTTATGAGAGTCGACCAGCTCTAGAAGGTGGCCTCTGGTGTGCACCAAAGTTCTATTCCACCACATCTCCCACCACATTCTTCCCTGTCCATCAATAGTGCCATTATGCCCTGCAATGTGTTGTTAATCATATACTAAACTACTTAAGTTTGCAAACACAAATATCATAATATATCTTATATATATGACAATGCAGTAATGCACCCTTGTGACTTTTTTATTGGAAAAGTGACCCTCAATAGTTCAATTTGCTAATCTTTCCAAAGCAACAATAAAATGAGTGCAGGGATTGATGGTTTTATGGTGAGAAATATGACTAACTTCTAGCAAATTATTTAATATTGATAAAGTTAAGATATCCAACTCCAAGAAATGGGAGCATTTATATCCTTTAAATATCTTTATATCCACAAAAGTAATTAAAATGATTTATGAATTCTTTCTAACACGTCGTGTACATGATTCCTTCAAGTTGAAGTCTTTTATTAACTATTTAATTTGTTTTCAAAATTGATTGCGTGATATTCTAGGTGTCTGTTGCACTTGATCATTAACATTCCAAGATGTATAGATGTGTATCCCAATGTAGGATTGGTGTGTTTCAATGCGGAACTAGTGTGTTACAGTGATAGACTAGTGTGTGCCCCGGCACGAGACTGGTGTGTCTCACACGGGACTGATAAGTATCCAACGGGACAGATGTGGGTCTCACGTGGGATCGATGTGTGTATCTTTTTTGCATTTAAAATGTCTATCAATAGGAAAATCAATTGTCTGTTACTTTATCATAAGGTTTAGTTATTTCTTTAATTTCATCACTTATTTTCCTTAAAGTATAATACTTTGATTGTAATTGGAAAACGATCATATGGTCATCAATCATTTAAGTTGGATTAAGTAGTAGTGCTGATTCTCAGTGATAAATTTAGAGAGCAAAAATATAAAGCAAAGGTTACCTGTTATAACAACGTTAGAAACCCCATTAGCATGAAGGAGACTAATGTGCCGCCCTCCTTGCCTCTCTCTTCCTCTCCCATAAGAAGGCAACGCCTCTATTATCGGCCATTCCTTCGGATCCTGTCCAGTGCACCACATCCATCAATTCTTCGATCGTTACAACCAGCAAAAAATTGCTAGTTTATCTGAAGCCGTATTAGGCTGGTGTATTATGGAATTAGGATGACCCAAATATAATAGATGATGTGAACCAGCAAAATAGTATTTCAATGAAATTTTGTTGATCCATCGCCTTTTTCAATGATAAATATTCAAATGTAAGGTAGTGATATTCTCCAATATCACGTTGGTTTTCCATCCGACATGATTTTATCTTTCCTATTATGTTTTCTAATTACTACGTCGGTATATTGGACCAGACCCGACATCATATTGTCAAAAAAAACCAATGTGAAAGTTCATTTTTCCAGCAATGTGAACATGAAAGCTATAATAAAACGTCATTGACTTTTCGAGTGCGTAATGTGGGACTATGTACCAATTGTGGCTAGTTCAAAGAGATCCTTAGTCTTCAGATGGTCCTAATATAGGCATTCACACGTTTGGAATTTAAAATGAAATTGAGTCGAGAATTGAAAATAGAAAAAAAAAGTGGGACTATTTTTAATCTTACCTGAGTAAGATTGCACTCATATTTACGTGTTGATTGTTAAATTTTGTTAGAGATTTTGACTGAGTAGGATTTTTTACGTAATTCAAAAACATATTTTCCAACATTTACAACAACTGGTTTTGAACAATCGCATAGGTCAATCAATGCATTCTTCCACAATGTGAAATATAGCTAGTGAACTACACCTTTAAAACTCATACCATTTAGGTGAGAGAAGCTGGACACAACTGTAACATATAGATTCTTTTAATAATAACATATAATATTAGCAAATCAAAGACCCGCATAATAAAATGAGATGTCAACAAGAAGCAAGCAAGGACGCGGATCGAGATAGAGGCACGGATCGACGTGAACTTTCTTTGAGTTCGTAGTATAGTGCCCAAACTCCAGTTATATATTAGCATGTCTACCGCAACATGTCACAAAGTAGTAGAGCTGAATGGATGTTAGTAAGCCTTTGAAAGAGTTATGGATTGGGTTTGAATTCTATCAATTAACCACCCCAGCAGATTGTAAATTTATAAGAGTGTTGTCCATCCTTTGAAAACACGAACATAAACTAAACGTTTATTCTTGTTTCAAGTAACTATGGTTTTTCAAGGTAGTAATTAAACTTTTTATTATAAAAATAACACGAAAATTAGTTCAAGAAATCTAAAAAATGAGAGTTTTTAGTTAATTAAATTTTGAAGAATTTTTTTTCTCGTGTTGCCCACCCTTTCTTTGTTTTCTGGATCCGCCGTTGGAAGCAAGCATTTTCAATGATGTCAACTCTAGATTTGATGTACATCCATTTTTCCCATGTACAACATTAATTTTACCTTTACTTAAACAATATTTGAATAAGTTCACTGTCCACTATTCAATAAAGTAAACCAGAGACCCACGAACCAATGTGAGATCTCAACAAGAAGCAAGAATTAGGACTCTTGTAAGTTTAGATTAATATAAAATTAAGGCGATGTTCCACACAAACATTTAATGGTCCAACATTTAGCGGGCTGTCCATACTTTCTTACAGAAAGTCCACTCTTTCTAGGTTCTATAATTCTGTTTTTATAAGCATTTTGATTATGTAAGTTAAATCTCGTGTTGAGATTCTCCACCATTGATTCAGATTAATCCAAGATCAACAATTTACCAGTCCAGATAATCCTAATTTATTTTATATAATTCCAATGATCTGTTTTGTTTGTGCTACCTTTTGATGGCTATATAGATTCCTGGCCATGTTACCTTTAATAACACTGGAACAAGCTCTTCGCTACGTCACTAATTTTTTAAGAAGGCGGCTGTTCAAGGTTTTGACCGAAACAAGGACATCTTTCCAATCTTAACAAAATAAAGATTTCATTAGGAATGCATCCTTTCCTAATTGTTATTCTTCCTAACACGGAATGATATTCGATGTCTGGTGGCCGTCCTTTTTCTTTGGTGTGGAAAACAGAATACCACACCAAAGTTCGAATCGGTTTGGAGGTTGAAAAGTTGAACAAGAAATAATAATAATAATAATAATAATAATAATAATAAACAAAAGGTATAGTGTAACATCAAATTTGAAAGGTGTCATTGTTCGATTAAGAAAGAATGCATGTTTGGTGGTTGTTGTTTTTTTATTTCATTCTTGATTGTTATACAAATTCAACAAACTTTATATTGTTATACATTATACGTACATGTGATACAAGATCTGAGGTTAGCAAAATTGTTATATTCCTGATTTTGAATTAGCCAAAATTAGAATTAACGGATTAAAGTAGAAGAACATAGAAAATCAATTACCTGCGATCCCAAGATAACTGCACCCTCTTCAAGGAAAAGCGTAAAATCACTTGTAAGATTGAAACTCCCGGTAAGCCACCTTCCTTTAGGAACCACCAACATAGACCCACCCTTCCCTCCAAATCCCTTCAAATGCTCTAACGCCCTCCTGAACGCCCCGGTATTTGACGTCACACCGTCACCAACCCCACCAAATTCCGTTATTAAACGCCTCACCTTTCGCGGCCCATCGTGCCTATAAAACCCCGAACAACTCCTTGGGCGGTCGACGTACGACGTGTTGTTGTCTAGGTTGGATTGCGAGAAAGGCGAGAGGAGCGATATCGGGGAGTCGGTGACGTGGAGGGTGATCAAGAGGAGGAGTGGGATGGTGAGGAGGAGAATTGGGCGTGGAGGGCGTTTGAAGGCTTGCCATGATGTGAGAATGAAAGTTGGGCATGTTGGGGGCTTGTCTTGTTCCATATATGGTTTGTTGATGTTCCATGCAAGGGTGTGATTTATATGCGGTTCCGTGATGGGTGGAGTGCCCCTTGTTGGGGTCTGTTTGCATTGAAGCCCTCAAGGAACGAGTGTTTGTAAATGTGTATTAATATTTTGTTATCATTCTAATTTGAGTATTGGTTTTGATTGAAATTTGTGTAGATGTTCTCTTTTCACAATAGTAAAATGTTTAGGTAAAATTGATTTAATTGGAAAATGAGCACATAGTATTAGACATACTGATATAATGTTTTATTGGTCTAATTGAACTTCTAGAATTCGAGTTAACTTCGTTAGGGGGGATTTCTTGAATGTCTTTCAAATTTGTCACAATTTTTCACCAATAAGCTTCCAATAAAAAGTATATGATATTGTATATTACCGAGAACTAGGCAGTCTATTTCAACCTGTTTGTGAACTACTACTGAACTGGCTAAACCCATTGTCGGGTTGGGTTTTGTTTGCATGGATGTCCTTGAGTATGAGACGTGTACCTTTTTTTGGTTTTGTTTAGGTAGTATGATACTACGAGTATCCTTTAAAAATTGACGATCTATATTATTAATGTTATACTATCGGTTGACAAAGCTCTACAAGTGCTCTGTTTCCACGTCACTACGAGTCTACGTAGTAATTGATTGATTCGTTGGGAAATGTTCAAACGGTTCTGGAATTACATATTATGTTTGATTAGTCTAATAGAACTTCTAGAATTTGAGTTCTTATCTTTGTTTGGGAGAAACTTCTTGGATTCATGCCTTCTGAATTTGTCTCAATATCACCAATAGCCTTCCAGCAAATAGCATATCATGTATATTTTTCAATTCTTGAATCCCTCTAAGTTATTTTTTGTGTTTTGTTTAGTGTTTTGTTATTTTTTTCATTACCTCAAATCTCAATCCCAATTTTATAGCTTGTTTCACAAATTAAAATCATAACATCCTTCCTCTCTATCCGTCCCTCTAACCACTTGTGGACTTCTACTAGAAAACAAGAAACAAAAATTTCCAAATTGCAAATATTTAGATCCTCATCCTATATGGATAAGGCCTATGATGGACAAATGAACCAAACAGGACTCAAACACAACCGAAGGCTTGACCAAAATTGACCGAATAGATTTAGACGAGGGTCAATTAGATCCATGCCCAGGTCTTTGTGAGTCAAAGCGGGTTACACCTGATCTGAGGTGTCGCGGATCAGGATCCGTGAATTTTGTATGTAAAATCATTCGAGTAAGCTGCGACGGATCTACGACTTTTTATAGTAGTTCATTCGTTTAAGTTAGCAGATATCAGGCAATCCGAGTAATCTGAGTGTTTAGTATCTAAGCATCATGTACTATTATTTTAATAATAAAGACAAACTCTAATTCTTCTAGATTTCTTATTAAGACCTAAACCATAATTAGGGAACTAAACTTGATTAGAGGGTTGGATTAGGTTTGGTGGGCTTTGACTTTGGAGAGGTTAGTATGGTGGATATGGTTGGGGGTGTGCAGGTATGGGTGGTTGTTGAACGTTTTAATTAAACCGTAAGTACACGGCCGCGATGAAGCGGTGGCAAGTACGGGTCGTCCTCAGGGAGGTGAGCAGCCTCTCGTTTGTACGAAATCAAGTGGCGAAAAAATGGAGAAGATGATTGATTATGCTACTCTACACAAAACTACGCTAAGAAGTATGAAATGCGAACGAAAGAAACAATCAATGAACTAACAACTAAGCTAAGAACAAAGGAGGAATGCTGGAATACAGAAATGGAAAACCCCTAAGGGGTGGAGTGAGTGCACACATGCAAAGAGGTGGGTGTAGAATACATTCTTTAAGCACATGAAGGTGGTGTTTATCAAGCATAGGAAGTGTCTAAATGTTATGACAAAACCTATCAATCTATTCACCAACTTAGTTGATTAACATTTACATATGCAAGGTGTTTATTTCAGAACCTAAACAAGCATGAGAGGTGTCTAATCATTTTGGCAAAACTCATCAAGTTATAAATTCTATCCTAAACAAGCAAGCATACATTCATGTTTAATCAACACATTGAAATTAAAGCATTCATCACATTCTCTAATGCGTGTATGTACATCTACTCCACCCCAAAGGGGATGGAACTACTCACTAAACATTACACTAATTATTAAGCTATGGAAAGAAAGCATATTAAAACTAAGCTAGAATTAAAAGACGATTAAACTAAAACATGCACAAACAATAAAAGAAGCATAAAACAAATAATGAAAGAAACACAAAACTTTATTGATAAAATGACTCACATTAAAAGTAGCATCCTCCTACTTTAGTGTGTGCTTCAAGGCCTCACTTCTAGTAGGAAGAATAGCCACTTAAAATATGGAGTGCTTACAATGGAAGGTGAAGAGTTCTATTTATAGCCATGGAAAAAGGCAAACCGGGACAATCCCCCGATGTGGGACTAAACAAATACCAAAAATAGCCTAAACATCCTCTAATACATGTGCTGGAGAAATTTGAGCGGATTTGGGCCAAAATGGACCGCCAATTAGCGGTCTTGGACCGCCAATGAGCGGTCTATATAGTTCAGATCCTGCTCATTTTTGTTTTCGGCTTTTCTTTCTGGTATTGTTGGTCTTTGATGCGGTTACTTGACTTGTTGGAGCTCCGACCCGAATCGAATTGGTAAAATACTCTCCATGATGGTGTGGAGTATTCTGTTTTGCTCTTAGGTCCTTCTGTCTTGCAATCAGGTCCTTCTCCCTTGCATCTTGGTCCCCAGATCTCACAATCCAGTCTTTTTTCCCAACTTTTGGGTCCTTTTATGTTTCATCTCTTCAAACATATTTATTCCTGAAAACTAAACATAAAACTCGTGACATAGCATTGTTTAGGTGAAAGATAAATGGATATAAGATACAAATATGAGCATGAAATGATGTCAATCAGTGGTGGTGTTGGCCTTTGGAGAAACAAAACACACATCTCATTCCTTCTCCTCACAACTCAACTCCTCTCCTCTCCCACCACATCTCCCTCTCTTCCTCCTTTTCTGGAAATCAGAGGACCTACCAGAGGCGTTGAACATGGAGATACGACGATGACTCAAGGAGGAGCTTAGGTACGTGTTGAGTTCGGTCGGCGCCAGAGCAGTGTTCTTTGGAGCAACCGGAGGTGGGCTTGGTGGTGGCTAAGCTCACGGAAGCAAGGGAAGGTAGCAGACCGGAGGTGGTTGCAGGCGAGCTCCGACAAGCTCTGACGATCTCAATAAGAGGTATGCCAAGTTCTTTAGGTGGCTCACAGAAGGTGTGTGATGGATTTTTGGGCTCGTTACTGGAGGCTAGAGGCCTCACCGGCGACGATGGGCGGCCGGAGATCGAATGCCGACGGGCGCTAGCTGGCCCAACAAGCCAAAGCTAGGCGTTGCCTGGCGTAGCCTAGGCACCGGTCAACCGATGCCTTCAGGCGGTTGACTGGATGTACTTAGTTTAGGGCTTGAAAGTCCCTGTTATATTCGGTCGGACGGGTTATTCCTTGAGTCTGACCGTTGCATCGGCTGCTTAGTTTATTCCTGGCAAAGACTTTCCAAACGGTTGACCGCCATAGACCTTGGTTCGATCGATAACTTAAGTTTTTAGCTCCAGGGTTCGACCGACTTGTGCATCTGTTCGAACGTTTTCTTATTCATAGGGAAACGTCGACCGTGGGTGCCAGAACTAGGTTCTTACCTTTTCGTTATGTGTCGAGTCGTTTCCTTAAGAACTAGTGTCCTCGCTTCGAGCGTGAGTCGGGATGTGCGATGAGCGCACTTGCTTAGGAACCACCAAGCAAAAGAGTGTGGGCACCTTGATACACGTGCCACCCATATATTCATGAGCTTTTGTATGGCATTTTGCATTCATTGACACACCCTTGTAGTAGACCTGAGGGATCGTGGATCCCAATGCATTGCATTGTTATCCAGCTCCATGGAGCAAGATGATTGACCAACCTTGATGGCGGTGGAGATGACCTACCGACCTTGATGGCGGTGAAGATGACCGACCGACCTGTAGGATTTTGTGCCCTATACTTGTGTATATTTTAAGAAAAATTAACAAGCATTTAGGATTGATTTTCATATTTTTCAATAATTTTATGTAGAAAATTTCTAACTGTATTTCAATATACATAATAAACTATTTAATATAGAAATACATAGATTGGATCATACCTAAGGGATTATTGAATCCCTTTTACTAATAAGGAGATGTGTTGCACGTCGGATCACCTCAGAATTTCTCTAAGTGGTCACCAAACTCTAAACAAGATTTAGATATATCAGAGATAGTCAATCAATCTCTAATTCAAGGCTACATCTATCTAATTTCCCCTTTAATGCTTCAGAGAATTTAATCTCTCAAAACACTCAACCAACAAGGGAATTTTTGGATGGATTTGATGGGGAAATATGGAGAGGAGAATTTTTGCATTCATGTAAACAAGGAGGAGAGGAGTGACTATTTATAGGGCTTCCTCCATCCCATATCACGTGTAACCAACTTACACATGATCCCTTGTTTTTAGCTCCTCTAAACCAATCATATTTCGACACGTAATCATCATTTAACCTCTTCTAACCAAATTGGAACAAATCCAACCCGTGATCAAAGAAATTCTCTTATTAATTTAGGTAAAACTATGCAAAAACGATCGATTGAAATTACCAACCGTTCAACCGATTGGTTAAAAAATGACACTTTCGGTCGGACTATGCTCCCAGTCGGTTGACCGAATCCTTACCAAAATGATCCTGATAATTTTGGTCGAACCACGACTCAAACCGGTCGACCGTTTCGCAACAAAAAAGTTCATGTTATTTTCGATCGAACCACACGTCCAACCAATCATCTCTTCCGAATTTAAAGGTTACTGTTAAATTCGGTCGACCGGTTCCCAAAAAAGATAGACCATTTTTCACTATCTTTGCCTTTATCAAATTTTAGATCAATATCCAACAAAATCTGATCTTTGGGGTTTTAGCAAATTTATATTTTTATAATGTTACAAACCACATTATAATATACACACATGTTATCATATATAATGTCAAATATTATACCCCATAATATATTTACATATCATACAATTCATTGATTATTCTACTGGACTGCTAAGTGTCGCCCTTAAATTAATTAAATCACTCGTGCCAATTACCGTTTTGCCCTTCTCTAATTTCTACTTATATATATATCTTCATTTCACTCTCCTACCAGCACTCTCTCTTCATCTTCCTCTCATAATCATCAAAAACAATGTCTCAGAGGTCAGGAAAGGAGCCATCGGATGCCCCGATGCACTTGAATACGGTAAAATCTTCAATTTATTTCATGTTTAAACAATTTTTTTGAGGGGGTCCGCGGGAGCCACCCCTCCCAACGGGTGGGCGCCCGCTGGAGCCGCCAACCCGTTGGGGGGGGGGGCTCCCGCGGCGTATGGCAGAGACACCCCCTCAAATGTTTTTAATATTATTATTTGGTTATAATTAATAATTAGTAAATATAATTAGTATTAATTGGTAATTAGTTAAAAATAATTAATAATGTTTGTTAATTTAGTAACTTAAATCCATTTAACAAATTTTATTTCTAAAATTTAATTAATAGTCATCGGGTTACCGTGGAGGAAGGGGAAAATCCATACCATTACGGGTTGTATATGCTTACGAAGAGGATTTAGCATATCGTCATACATGTAAACAAGGTATATTTGCTTCGGTTAGGAGGGGGAGGGATAGTTTACGTCGTCGTAAGCCACGTGATGTTTTCTTTGATGATGTGGAAGTTTCGGATGAGGTGGAGAGTGACGACGAGAGTGACGATGGGGGTCGGTATGGGTTGGAGTTGGAGCAGCAGGAGGAGGATAGACATGGGGAGTGTGGTAATGACGTGGGTGAGAGGAGCAGTATGGTAGAGAACATGGGTGACATGGTATTTCTTCTTCTGCTGAGTGGGTACTTCGGAGGGTAGACGTGGTAGGTTTCTGATCGGTGATTCGAGTTCGTGCACTGCAGATGCTCGAGATCAGAAGAAGAAGAGGGTTGAGGACAATTCTTAGATCGTGACTGCTGTGATGCCCGGTGGTCCTTTAGGTGGGAGCGTCATTCCAAGTTTCGGGGGTCACATCGCCAGACGTATTTGGGAGGGCGGGGATCGGAAGGGTTTGAAGTGCCATAATCGGCACAGAGCCTGTACTACATTGTAGGGTTGGCGCTCAGTTTTGAGTGATGATATCACAGGGGCCATTACTGATAGCGGATTGGGTCACTTGCCTTACAACATGTTCCCTTGCCTTGACATGCCGTTGATATCTGCGTTTATGGAGCAGTGGCAGCCTGACACCAACTCTTTCAACCTGCCTTTCGGAGAGATGACGATCATGTTGCATGACGTGTTCCAGATCCTTCACATTCCTGTTGAGGGTCGTATGATGGGTGCTCAGGCATCGACGACTGAGCTGAAGAGTTATGTAGCAGAGTTGCTCGAGGTGAGCGTCGATAGTCTTGCGAGGGATAACCCATTTTGGAGTGGCGGTGGTGTTAGCATCGACACTGTTGGTAACTTATGCAGACGGGGACGACCTCTGCGGGCCGAGGATACACAATTAACTGCATACCTATTCTTACTGCTCGAATGTGTCTTGTTTATCGACAAGAGCGGTTGCAGGATCAGACAACGCGACATATTGGAGGCTAGGGACCCATATACCATTGGTCAGTACTCATAGGGGTCAACGACGTTGGCATACCTGTATCGCCACTTAGGGATAGCTAGTTGTGCTGATTGTTCTGGTATTGCGGGTTGTTTTACGCTACTGCAGGCTTGGATATATGAGTATTTTCCTCCTTTCCGCCCGCATCGGGAGCGGGAAATCATTGAGCCGGGCTATCCTCGTTCGCGCATGTGGGCCGTCCGGAGCGAGGATAAGAGCGTGGGACGACTCCGTTCTATTCATAGACGACTGGATCAGATGACCGCATCGTAGGGATAAAACTCTATTCATTTTTATGTTTATTTAATTATAATAATAATTATTAACGTGTCAACGTTTAGTTGGAGTGGTTGCCCTATGGTGCTGAGCCTGCTGCGGCGGTGCCGAGGACTTTATTGATGGGTCTTATTTGTTATAAGGATATCATGGAGCCTTATTTGCCTGATAGTGTCTTGCGTCAGTTAGGATACGTTCAGGTGATCCCGGTTGACATCCCGACCCCAGAGTATGCAGTGCAGTCTGCGATTGCGGCGACGTACGACATGAGGTACACCGCTTCGATGGCGGAATCGATTTGGCGGACATTTCTGAGAGGGGTCCAACTTCACCTTGGCGATCTCACATGTAGCCGCGACCCCTCCACTTGTCATGCAAATTATTTGGATTGGTTTGGTATGTACTCACAACCATCTCTCGTGCGTGGTACCGTCCCGAGACCTGAGAGACCACTGGATAGGACATGTTGCGAGGTGGTAAGTTTTTTGTAAATTATTTTTTGTTTGTAATGTATATTTTGTTTTTATTGTTAATATACACTAATTTTGATGTTATATGCAGTGGATGAGTAGAGAGATACATCTTGCACAATCGTTCTTGGAGAAGAGGGGCCTGATGCCAGACGACGACACGAGAGCTGCATGTGTAGATTGTGATAACTTCATACAGGCGTGGAACAGTCAGTTGGGAATTTTGACCATGATTCGGAGGATGAGTCATAGTTGAAGTCGGCTTGTACATTCTTTACATTATTATCTGTTGAACTCTTATTATTTGTATTTGTCTTTGCTTATCTGTTGTACTCTTATTATTTGTATTTGTCTTTGCTTATTTGTTGTACTCTTAATATTTATTTCTGACGAACATATCTTCTTCCTATTTGCTAATATATATAATGCATTTTAAATTTAAAATATGATAAAAAAACAACACGATATAATGTACGAATAGATTATACATTAAAAATACAGTAATTTAACCAATACATTACAAATTACAATCAAAATCTACTGCGTAACTGGTCCCAATATGCTCTCCTATTTTCGTACTCCAGCCCCATCCAATAACACTCTCATCTCGCATTTGAAAGCACATGGTCGCTATAGGAGGTACTGGGAATCCCTCAGCTAATTCTAAGCGAATGTAATGCATGTAACTCCCAAAATGAGCAATGATCAACTCTCTACATGACTTCTTCATGGTAGACAGACTCTCCTAAGGTAGCACTGTAATACATGGGTACAATGAACCATCCGTTCCCACTGAGAAATACATAAATGCACACTTGTAAAAATTGGCAATCGGGAACAATTCACACCAAATCTCCATATAGTGATCCTCACCACAAGGTCCTCCGCCCCAATCAATTTGCTGACAAGCCTTCACGAAACCGTCATAATAAATGTGCTCATAAATGGGATGCACCCCTAGCTCATTAGGAATTGCACGGCGGGCGTAAAACCAATTGTCTTGACCACCATGGAAAACAACGACAACACATCGAAATCCATAGTTGCCATTAACACGTACATCATTCCACCACTACAGAAATGGTAAGATGATTCCTGGAAGTATATCCACATATGAGAAGTTATCGACGTCAATCCATCCAGAAACTACAAGATGAAAAAATAGCAAAGTTATATATAATAACTGGAAGAACATGTTTACAGGAAAAAACAACACGAAGTTATAATAATAACAGCAAACACGTCATCATACCAGATCCTGTACTCATATTTATGGACGATCGAGACGAACTAGAAGATTGACCACGACCGTTGCTCCGATTACTAGAAGATCGACCACGCTCAACATACTCAAAGGCACTCGGGTCCCGTCGTGTCGACTTTCCCCTTGTTCGACCTCGTACCTTAGTATTTTCTATGAGCTCTACGTAGTTCGACTGATCGGGGTGTAACTGCGCGTATAAAATACGAGAGACACTAAGAATTACTGCAGGGTTGCTCCCTAAAATCACATCAATGAGGCTCCGAAAATGCTTGACGTCTTGTGATGACTGATGCACAAACTCTGGAATGTCGACTCCTTCTCCAATGACAAGTGTTTTCTAGAATGGATGAATCTGCTATAAATAAATTCCTTCGCCTGAGTCAATACAACCGTGGATGGTACATGCACAAGGAATCCCATGTGAAGTCAGAAAAACGCACCCACAGTGATATTTCACTTTATCACTTAAGTCATGCATTCTCTTCAACTCCTCACTCAACAATGACAAGCAGTGATGCGAAATTCGACCATTTAGATGCTGATATAAAGTATTTATGTAGTTAGTCAAATTTTGACGTATCGACTCTTCAAAAAAGTTTCGAATATTTGTCAGCTGCATTTCAATAGCTGCGTTGACGTGGTCGAAAAGAGTGTCCGGAGCTGCAGTCGATGAAGTAATCCAGTCTTTCAGAGCTGAATGAGTACAGTTCGTAGTGTTGCCGAAATGAAAGACTTTGTTCGTCCAATTCAATACAAACTTTTTTATGCACTAACCACGTGTCGTCCAGATACTCCATGATAGTCGGCCAAGACCTATACGAATCTTTCAGACTACGCACAAATCGGGTTTTGAAGTAGAAAGCATGAGTTTCCTCTACTTTCCACACTTCAAAGTCTCTGCCAACGGCTTGTTCTTGCCGAATTCGTGGTATGCATAGTTTTATACATCTTTGTTGATATGCCAGGTGCAAAGTAAATGAGCAGAGTCACGAAATACCTCTCTCACTGGTCGCATAAGGCCTAACTCCCGGTCCGTTATTATTACAGTCGAGCTGACAATACTCAATAACAAATCTCGCAACTTCTCCGACACCCACCGGTAACTAGACTTGGTATCATCCATCATAATTGCATAGCCGGTTAAGAGGTTCATGTTTGTTGGTGTCACCCCAACCATCTAAAACAAAGGCATCTTGTACTTGTTCATTTTGTACGTCGAATCCATGCAAATTACCGAAGGGTATGTGCGTAGAAACTTAACTGACGTCGGATGTGCCAAGAATGCGTGAGTGACAACATTAATTTCTTCATCCGCCAGAATCCAATACAAGTATCAATACTGCTCTGCCTGATGCATAAATTGTTGAGTGGTATTCCTGTCTTCAGATTTCACCTGCCTCATGTACTCTCTACAGTTATAAATGTGTCTCTGATTCGGATTATCCTCCGGGAATTTCTCCTTTACCGTCAACAAGATGTTACATGGTTTCGTTTGTGCCTCAGTCATCTCACGAACAATTTTCTTACCTCCCAGGACTAAAGCCGCTGATCTGTCGGTAACCCTCTGGATAAACTGCAAGTATGTGGTTGTGCTGACCATAACAACTATCAGAAACTACGACTCATCCATCACACTCCCATCGCTTGATCACCTTTATCAAAAAACGACAACTGCAACCCTTTCTTTTAGTGTTCTTCCATACTGCAATATCCACATCCCGGGAACCTGTTTCATTTCTGCGATTGCATCTCAGATAACAATTCATCCGACTATCTGCTTGTGGTTTATACGATGATATTACCAAAAAAACCCGGCTCCGATGACAACTTGTGTCGCCCATCTATTCGCATCATCGATTGTTGGAAATACTTGTAGACTTACAAAAACCTCACGGTAATCTACTCCATAACCACCAAAATCTTGCAACGGAACTTGAAATATTTTGAAATAACACAACATATAAAATTTAAAAATAAAAAATTGTTTTTTGGCGTCTTGCTAGGACACCCAGACACCTGGGGTGATTTTTTATGGGCTCATTTCACCCGATCCAAACTTTTCGCCAGACATTTTCGTGGTGTTGGTACTGGTAGACTGAGAAAAACTGAGAAAGAAGCTTTAGTTTAAGAGACGAGACAAAATAGGTATTAAATATATTGTGAAGGGCAAAACGGTAATTAGACGGGCGATTTTAGTAAAAACCGGGTGACATTTAAGAATTCCCGTTTAACCATGTCGTAATCACGACATATTTGATTTTAATATTTTACAACATGTATTTTAATACATCATATAAAATGTAAAATCAAATTCCTTGTTTCCCAGTTCTGTGGTGTGACCTATAGGAGGATCTAAGTTATATTGACAATGATATAAAACTCTTTATATCATAAACTATAAGCAGTATCTAGTTACACATTATAGTTGCCCAAATAAGAAAGATGTTTTGCTCACTCAAACTAAACACGATCTATTTAGTGATATTTAATATCACTTGTGTCTATCTCTTGCCTCATGATATTGAGAATATTATACAAAGCGAAAATGTGTCATCTTTGTATTATATATTCATTTCTCGATCTCTCAAGCTAATTATAAATATGTAACATACTCAAGTTACATTGTGCACATTATAATTTTTCTTTATCAAGGGGCCCAGTAATATCAACACTCAAGTCAAGAGGGACAATGATACTCTGTTGACATATCAACTTTTCCATCACAAGTTATGTATAACCAACTAATAACTTTATCACTATACGCATTGATAGTTTTTGATAATAGTCAAATCATACACTCCTTATGTGAAAAGATATAAGTCTCATATATTAGGATTCAAAGACACAATGAAACATTAATGACAAACACAATTTCATAACGTTTCATTCGTTAGGTCAATTCAATATATGAAAAAAATATTTTCTATTTCATATACTCATGTTGTTAAATATTTGTAGAGCTACAATCTCTCTTTTAACCAACACGATAATCTTAACTCGGTAGTCAATGTATTATGTTAATTACCATGATTGTGAATTACTTTTGATCTATGTAGACCATTATCTTTTAGAGCTGTACGGTTAAGGACCAAAAACCTCTTCCTTAACACTTCCAAAAGACGAATACATTAATCAAGGAACAAACTGTCCAATACATTCAATTCATAATAAAAGACATTTAATAGTAATACTTTTAGAACACATTCCTTTCACGACCTTGATGAGACCGAGCGATGATTATTTTGGCAGAGATGATTTCTCTGTTGGGGCACGACCCGACGGGTATGACCGATCAGATCGATTAATTTTGCAGATGTGGCATTGTCCACGAGATCATATATGTATCTATGTTGCGAAAGTACGCACGACTCTCACCGAACCCTCATGATTAGTATAGTTGCGTGTGGGGTGCGTTGCATACTCTCCGTAAGTCCGCATGTGCCTGCGATAGGTACCCTTGGGTGACCCGATGTTGTTGGTGGGATTGTTTTCCCTTATTGCCCCTGGATGGGGACAATTTTACTTTGCATTCATTGTACCATGATAAACTATTATGATAGGGTCATTGTACGCTCATTCATACATGTTTAGGGGGACTTGGTACATGGGGTTTTCGTTATGAAAATTCAAACATTTTATCGTGTTTGCATTTCAACGCCTTGACGGTTGCTGAGTGGGTGGCGACCGGGGACTAGTACACCCGAGACCGGATCCTCCAGTCTTATCTCTTAGGTTGTTATTGTTATCTTTATTTTGTACTTCCTTTTTCCCAATGTAATCATACTTTGAACCTCCGTGTAATGGTGCACACCATGTGTGAGTATTTATGAGTAAGGTCACGTTATTTCTGGTCTTATGTAATCTTGATATTCGTTTAAATTTTCTGCCTTTTCGGGGACGTTACATTTCTTGCTTTGCCTTCTGCCACTACTCTTCTCCTTCTTCCCCTTTCTCTGATCTCATTTCTCTCATGTAGAGAGGAACAACCACCGGTTTAAGGTTTCATGCACACCCAATCATACGATGACAACGACATTATATTGAGATTATAAGTATTACTCAAGTTGAGATAACTCACTTTATGGTTTTCTTAACCAAAGGTTAGAGGCTCAAATCCATCAAGTTGCAAAGTGACTTAATTTTTTTTAATTTTCTTCTTTTTTGGAACTTATTTGTGTACATTCTCGCCGGGGTAAATAATAAATAAACATTAAAAAATAAAAAAAATTAGTTATTGCAATTCCATATCTACTAAACTCTCAATCACCAATCAATACCTTTTCAAACTTTGAGAACTCCACAATTAAACAAATGTCAAAGAAAAGAAAATTAAATTCGTATTATTTAAATAGAAACAACTAATTACATTTCATAACCAATATGCACCGAGAATCCTGACTTCCATTTCCTCTCCTGCCGCCAAATCCTTGACACCCAAGGGTGGTGGTAAAAGGGTAAAAATTCAGGTTTGGAGTGATGAAATTTGTAATGACAATTTAAGGATGTTGGAATGTGAAGGGATTGGAAATCTACGAGATCGGTATGCCAAAGGATCCTTAAAAAGTAGGCAAAATCCCAAAATAATGAGTTGGAAAAACAGACTAAGCCAAGCTTGATTTCAATGACTAGTGTAAAGACAAAACAGGCATGAAGAAAATAAGACGTTTTCTTCACCATGAAAGCGTTAAAAAATACAAACGAAGCTTTGAAGAGGCAGCAAGTTGTAATATTAAGAAATATTTTCATGTAAAACATTGGGTTACACGTGTCGAGTAAAATATATATCGGGATCCTGACGAAACCAACAAACAATATCATGTTTAAGAAACAAACAACAAAGGAATAATGATAAGAAAGACCTTTCAATCGAGTCGTTGATTGCCGACTTGTCTTAGAGAAAATATCACCCCCACGTACCAGTATAATGAGTCTGACGCATTTTCCCATGGATAGAATGGTTTCTTCGTCGGTCAGACGCACATTGGAGCCGACGAACCACAAAAGCAGAGCGAAACCTCACTTTGATCACCGGAGAACGCATGATATGGGATGATCAAAATCGCCAGATATCGAGAGGTTTTCTTTCTTTGAGAGAGTTAAAAGTACATGCGCATCATGGGACCAAAACGATATTTCTCAACTGTGAAACTGGAACACCACTCTTGTTCTTGTACCAAGATTTTGAAGAATCATATGGGTTTTCACAGATCTACAATTATATAGCCAAATCTCTCAAGAACCTTCTCAACATAGTGAGATTGAGATATGGACATACCCTCAACTGACCTAATCAGTGTGAGACCCAAGATCACATTGATCCTTCATCTCAAACTTAGTACACAAGAATGACTTTGTTTCATGTATTATGTCAAAGTTTGAGCCAGTAATACGTCATCGACATATAAACACAATGCAATGCATGCATCACATTGAACTTTGCAGTAGACACACTTGTCAGAATCAATAACCTGGAATCCAAATGATAATATTATATTGTCAAATTTCTCATGTCAAGCTTTTGGGGCTTGTTTAAGTCCATAAAGAGAGTTAACAAGTTTACAAACTTTGTTCTCGCTTCCAAATGCTAGAAATCCTTCAGGTTGGTTGATTAGTAGCATATCATACATTCTATTCATGTTATATATCCTTTATTTTACCCCAATTTTGTGCTACTCGAGTGTTTGTTTGTGGTATTTCAGGTATTAGGTAATATAGAAGAGAAAGGAAGAGAAAATGATAGAAATGTAAGAAGAAAGGACTCAAATGAAGCAAAATGGACATGTTTGTCATGCATAAGGACCGATCTGCAAATTAGAAAGGACCCATATGAAATCCAGAGCGACCTGAACGCATGGAAAACATTTCAGGAGCAAAAATCCCTCAAAACCATGATCTTGAGGAGTATTTGGGCAATTAAAGACAAACAGGCTCGAACCAACGGACCAGGAGTTCACCCCACGTGTAAAATAGGATGTTTAAGTTACTGAAAAAAATTGGGGCCGATCAGACCCAATTTATCCGCCAGTGGATCCACCACCACTGGCAGATCATTTGGGTCCAATGGGTCCCCAATTTCTCTCGTGACTTTATCTTGATTATATGGGTGCAAAAGACTAGCGAAAATTATTCCAACCGTCAGATTGCTCCCATATTCATCTATACCACTCTTTCTTCTATAAATAGCAAGGTTTCTTCTTCCTTTTCTCCTCTTCTCCACTTCCACCATTAGTGTAGGTTAGTTTTACCCAATTTGGTTGTAAATAGAGGAATGTGGATGGAGATTGTAATCTCATATTTTCTTTAATATAAGGTTGGAATGGATCAACTGTGTTAATACCACATTTCCTCTTTCATTAAGTTTCTTTCTATTCAATTAGTTTTTGATTTTTTTGGTTAGTTTTCTAGTTAGAGTCTTATGCCATGTTTAGTCTTAATCTCTTGCTTTCCATGCTTGTTCTTATGAGTAGTGAGTAGATTCACCCCATTTTGGGGTGGAGGAAATGTAGTTGATGGTGAAGTGTATGATGAGTTCTTCTTATCTTGTGCCATTTCTATAGGATTTCATGCCCCTATGTATGTACATATTTTAAAATTTTATACATGCATGAATACAAGATTGATTTTCATATTTTCGACCATTTCATGTACATTGTTTTATAATTATTCTAATATCATGTAATCTACATATATATTAAAATAAATAGAAGAATCTCATACGCAAAGGTTCTCTAAAACCTTTATGAAGATCCGGAGTTGCGTTGCCCATTGAATCGTCCGCCGATTCGCTTCAAAGTGTTCACGAAACTCTAAACAAGATTAGAGAGAAATGAGCTAGCCAATCAATCTCTAAATCAAGCTTGGAATCTAGCTAAGAACCCCTTTAAAGCTCCCTGAGAATTTAATCTCCAAAAGCTCGAATAATTAAGAGCAATTCCGATGGATTAGTGGGGAGGTTAGGGAGAGAGAATATTTTTGCATTAATTAAAACAAGTAGGGAGAGGAGACCTATTTATAGACTCTCCCAACACCCACATCATGGGCTATCCATTAACCCATGATCTCTTACTTTTCTCTCCCTAAAACCAATCATAAATCGACACATAATCATCCTCATACACGTTTGACCACAGTTGGAATAAATCCAACCCATGATCAACACCAATCCCTTAATTAATTCCAGCAGAATTGTGCTCACCGGTCGATCGAAACATGCCCACCGGTCGACCGGTTGACAGTTAATTGCAGTTTCGGTTGGACCTTGAAATCGGACGGTGGACCCATCACACGCTAACAAAGCTTTCGGACCATGATTATTTTGTCGAACAAACACACCCAAATCGTTAACGGTTTCTACACTAGAAAGCGACTAGAAGTTTTCGGTCGGATTGCACTTCAAGTCTGTCAACCGATTATTACCAAGAAAAGTTCCTGGAATCTTTCGGTCGAACCACGACCATCAACCGGTCGACCGATCACTTCCAAGAAGAGTTTATGGATGCTCCTGGAATTTTTTTGACCAACCACATCTATCCGGTCGACCGTTCACATACGCAACAACTATTGTGAATTTCCGGTCGACCGGTCTCCGAAAACGTCCGACCGTTTTGGCCCGATTTTGCCTTCATCAAATTTTGGATTAACATCAACGAAAATTTCATCTTTGGGGTTTTAGTGAATTCACATATCTTGTACTATATTATCATGTAATGTCAGAACATCACACCCCATAATATATACATCTCATATGAATTTATTTATGATTCTAACTGTCATTTTCACGACATATTGATTTTATCAATTCACCACATGTATGCTATTTTACATGATACTCGGTACATCATATGAACATAAAATCAAACTTCATATTTCCCAATTTTGTGATGTGACCTATAGGAGGATCTAAGTTACATTGACAATGAAATTAATCACTAAATATCACAAACTATAAGCGGTATCTAGCTACACATTATAGTTACCCAATTAACAAAGATGTCTTGTTCACTCGAACTAAATGCGATCCATTTAGTGATGTAAGAACATCACTTGTGTCTATTCCTTGCCTCATGATATTAAGAATGTCATACAAAGTAGAAATGTGTCACATTTGTATTATATATTCATTTCTTGATCTCTTAAGCTAATTATAAATATGTAACTTAACACAAGTTACATTGTGCACATTATAATTTTGTTTTATCAAGGGACCCACTAATATCATCACTCAAGTAAAGAGGGACAATGATAATATTTTGACGAACTATCTTTTCCAGCATAATTCATGTTTAACCAACTATTGCCTTCATCACTATACTCAATGACGGCTTTTGACAATAATCAAATTAAACCCTTCATATGTAAAAAGACATAAGTCTCATATCTTAGGATTCAAGACACAGTGAATCATTAATGACACATAACACAATTCCATAATGTTTCACTTGCTAGGTCTATTCAATATATAAAAGTAACCATTTTCCTTTTTTATATACTTGTGTCGTTAAATATTTGTAGAGCTACAATACTCTTTAACCAACACGACAATCTTATCTCTGTAATTAATATTCCATGTCAATTACCATTTGTGAATAACTTTTGATTTATGTAAACCATTATCTTTTAGAGCTCTACAGTTAAGGACCATGAGCCTCTTTCTTAACACTTTCAAAAGATGAATACATTAATCAAGGAACAAAATGTTTGCACATTAAGTTCATAATAATTGACGTATAAAAGAATACTTTTAGAACACATTCCCTTCAATCTCCCACTTGTTATCAAAGTCTTCTTCCACATACATTATCAATGTATAAAACAATAATAACTATGGTAACCCTCTCAAATTACTCATCAAGCCACTCCACATGGTTCTTCAGACCCATGGACTCGAAATGTATTTCACCTTTGGCTTGAGATAAGGGTTTGTTGAATGGATCAGTTGTGTTGTTGTTCGTGTCCACCTATAATAAATCTATTTTGCCTTCCTCGATGAAGTCACGTGTGACAAAGTACTTGCGATCCATGTACTTCACTTTGTGGTGTGATTTAGGATCCTTGATTTGCGATATAGATGCACTACTGTCGCAAAATAACTCTATGGGTCCCTCGCTCGAGGGAACTTTGTACTCCAAGCTCTTCAAGTTACTTCTTAATCCACACTCCTTCCTTCCTCACCTCAGCGATAACCATTACTTCGGAAGTGGTGGTTGAGTCAGTAGTAGTGGTTTGCTTCCAACTACGCCAACTCACGGATCCACCATTCAAAAGGAAGACATATCCTGATTGAGACCTATCGTCGGGATCACTCATGAAACTCGCATCTGAATAGCCCTCGGCTATTAAATACCTTTGTCCTCCATAAACAAGAAACTTAACTTTGGTTCGGTTAAGGTACCTTAGAATATTCTTGACCGCAGTCCAATGCTCAGGACCTACGTTGGATTGGTGACGACTTGTCACAGTTAAAGCATATGAGACATCGGGTCTTGTGCAAGTCATTGCATACATGATAATTAATGTTCCATGTCAATTACCATGATTGTGAATAACTTTTGATTTATGTAAACCATTATCGTTTAGAGCTCTACAGTTAAGGACCAAGAGCCTCTTCCTTAACACTTTTAAAAGACGAATACATTAATCAAGGAACAAAATATTTTCACATTCAATTCATAATAATTGACATATAAAAGAATACTTTTAGAACACATTCCATTCAATTTCATGTGCTTAATGTAGATCTATACTTGTAACTTGCTAAAAGTTGTATTAGATGGGATAATGGCCACACTCGGTACTTGTCCCATACTAGATCTAGAGTTTATCTTGTTGCTTGTATGATTTATCTTTGTGTGGAAGTGGTTTGTTATGTATGAATGCTTGATTAGTAGAGAATGCATCAATGTATTAGGTTGTATGGATGGTTAATGGTGTCCTAATAGCCACAATAGGTACTTAGTTCATTCTTGAGAACCCAAAGTGCATCTTAACTTCATGTCTAACTATATTAGTCATGTATTCATGTAAATTTAGTTGATTTTAATCAGACTCCGTACTAGTTTCTAGTTGATGTCACCTACTTTACACACTTGGACTTAATGAAATGAAGACCCACTCATGCACACACACACCTCACTATTGTACCTCCACTCCAAGGGGTTTAGTTTAATTGTTGATTAATTCATCATTTAGTAGTTTGTTTAGCATCATCCGTTCATTCTCCTCTCCTTTCCCACTTGAGTAGGGTAGCAACAACAACGTACACAACTCCTTGTGGTACGACCCATACTTGCCGCATCTTCACCGATGTCGTGCACTTGTGGTTTATTATAACTGATTCAATCATTGGTCTATATAAATTTCTTCTTCAAGATCACCTTGAAGAAAAATAATTTTTACATCCATTTGATGGATCGTAAATCATTTATACACGTCAATACTAAGAGCACCCGAATAGTAGTCATATGAGAGACTGGAGAATAGGTATCAAAATATTCTTTTCAATCCTTTTGTTTAAACCCCTTGGCAACTAATCTGACTTTATACTTATCAATGGAACTATATGGTTTTAATTTCCTTTTAAATATCTATTTACAAGCAATTGTTGAACAACCTGGAGGAAGATTTACCAACTCCCATGTCCCATGTGAGACAATAGAGTCCATTTCGATATTAGCTGCATCTTTCCAATGCTTTGTTTCGGATGAAGTCATAGTGATTGACATCATTTCATGCTCATATTTGTATCTTATATCCATTATCTTTCACCTAAATAATGCTATGTTACAAGTTTTATGTTTAGTTTTCAAGAATAAATAGGTTTGAAGAGATGAAGCATAAAAAGACCCAAAAACTGGGAAAAAGGACTGAATTGTGAGATCTGTGGACCAAGATGCAAGGAAGAAGGACCTGAATGCAAGACTGAAGGACCTAAGAGCAAAACAAAATACTCCTCACCATCATGGGGAGTATTTTGGCAATTCTATTCGGTTCGGAGCTCCAACATGCACAATAGATGCATCAAATACCAACAAAGCCTTCCAGAAAAGCCCACAAGAAATTCCAGAGAGATCCGGACACTGTAGACCGCTAATTAGCGGTCCAAGACCGCTAATTGGCGGTCACTTTTGGCCCAAATGCGCTCAAATTTTGCCAGCACATGTATTAGAGGATGTTTAGGCTATTTGTGGTATCTGTTTAGTCCCACATCGGGGGATTGTCCCGGATTAGCTTTTTCCGTGGCTATAAATAGAACTCTTCACCTCCTATTGTAATCACTCCATATTTTAAGTGGCTATTCTTCCTACTAGAAGTGAGGCCTTGAAGCACACACTAAAGTAGGAGGATGCTACTTTTAATGTGAGTCATTTTAATACAAGTTTTCTTTATTATGTTGTTTGTTTTATGTTTCTTGTTTTGCTTTGCTTAATCTCATTTCATTAGTTTTATTAGCTTAGTTAATATGCTTTCTTTGTTTAGTTTAATAATTAGTGTAATGTTTAGTGAGTAGTTCCATCCCCTTTGGGGGGTGGAGTAGATGTACATACATGCATTAGAGAATGGGATGAATGCTTTAATTTCAATGTGTTGATTAAACATGAATGTATGCTTGCTTGTTTAGGATAGAATTTACAACTTGATGAGTTTTGCCAAAATGATTAGACACCTCTCATGCTTGTTTAGGTTCTGAAATAAACACCTTGCATATGTAAATGTTAATCAACTAAGTTGGTGAATAGATTGATAGGTTTTGCCATAACATTTAGACACTTCCTATGCTTGATAAACACCACCTTCATGTGCTTAAAGAATGTATTCTACACCCACCTCTTTGCATGTGTGCACTCACTCCACCCCTTGGGGGTTTTTCCCATTTCTGTATTCCAGCATTCTTCCTTTGTTCTTAGTTTAGTTGTTATTCCATCGTTTGTTTGTTTCGTTCGCATTTCGTACTTCTTAGTGTAGCGTAGTCTAGATTAGCATAAACAACTTTCTTCCCCCTATTTTTGCCACTTGATTTTGTACAAGCAAGAGGCTACTCACCTCCCTGAGGACGACCCGTACTTGCCACCGCTTCATCGCGGCCGTGCACTTGCGGTTTAAAATAAAACGTTCAACAAGTTTTTGGCGCCGTTGCCGGGGAGGTGCCAGTCCAGACTCTTGTTTGGATGATTCGAGTGGATTTAATTTTTGTCTTGTAGTTTTCTTTGTTTCAGGAGACTCACATTGAGAAGGGGAAGCATCTGGTGAAGTTTGGAGGCGGTTTGAGAGAAGAAGACCGCCAATCAGCGGTCTACAACCGCCAACTGGTGGTCTGGTTATTTCATTTCACCTCGAAATTTCTTTGGAGTATTTCTTTATATGATATAGTGGTCTGGGACTTAATTTGGCATGTTTTGACGTATA
This sequence comes from Triglochin maritima, assembly GCA_963682175.1. Taxonomy (NCBI): domain Eukaryota; kingdom Viridiplantae; phylum Streptophyta; class Magnoliopsida; order Alismatales; family Juncaginaceae; genus Triglochin; species Triglochin maritima. The sequence goes on along the minus strand of OY821787.1, from coordinate 9,973,656 downwards.
GTTTGTTCCCAGATCAATAATCAAACCTCCCTTAAGCAACTTGGACCCTAAAACTCAAAGCAAAAGATTAGGCATTATTTTTTTGTTTAGGCCATGCATCATGTATGTGACTTAGGCATTTAGATTGTCTTTTATCTTAGCTTTATTTTCTGTTGCTGAGAGCTGGCGTGAGGTACGCACCTTCTACTCTCATTCATGCATTTCGTATGAACATGCATTAGTTAGTAGGAAGTGCATTGCAACAAGTGTGAGTTAAGCGTTGTTTGGAGAGTTGATTGCTAGATTTAGGACTCCAAAACGCTACTAAGGAGGGGCTGTCCCATAAAAGATAAGGTGGGGGATTTCATCACCCTTTCCTTCGCCCCAAAAACCACACTAATCAAGAGCCTAACTTTAAAATCAAGTAGACATTGGCCTTAAGGAATTCGGACGCATTAGGAGAGTGATCCGGTCCCGACCGTCATGACCTGATCGGCGTTGCCCACTTTGTCGATAGTAGGAGAGACGAGATCCCCGGATCTTGGCTCACTTACTGGGCTTTGTGATCCTCGTTGTAGGGAGGTGAGGCGTGTTGAGGCCATGTGACCTCGCAGTTAGGCGTCGTCTAGCTGTAAGGACCTATAGCGACCTTAGGATTGCTTGAGCCTTGTTTGCTTGTGTGCTTCTACCTGTACCCATCCGCCGTAGCATAAGGACTTCTTCCCTTCTCTCCCGAGTCATTCTTTCTCTCCTGTGTTCCCCCGTCTTCTCCTCTACGCACATTCTTTGTTAAAAAAAAGGTTTGTTTTGTGTGTGTGCACCTTTGTGCATGCTTTCGTGGACACGAGACGAGAGTGGTCGTTTGACGAGGAGCGTTGTCAATCCGGCTTCGGTCATCAATTTCTCGACACCTTCCTCCTCTCGTGTCACACGCAGTCCGGGTTCAATGTCTGCTAATTTCCGTGAGGAGGAGCAGTTGCTGGACCCACCTGTTCGACCAGTGCTTCCAGTTTTCGTTCCCATACCTCTACGTGATCGATGCTACCCGAGCCGTACAGCTCTACCCTCATGCATCGTATTACCAGAGGCTAATGGGAACCATTTTGAGGTTAAGCCTCAATTCATTTCCATGCTCCCTCATTTCACTGGGAAAGGTGACCCCTATATCTTTCTCAGGGAATTTGAGGAGGTCTGTGCTATGTTCAAGCTGCAACAACTTAGCACGGACACCATCCATCTTAGGCTCGTTCCTTTTGCACTAAAGGATGACGCCAAGAAGTGGTTGTATAGCAACCAGGCGAATTCCTTTAGGACTTGGGATGAGTTTCAATCTGCATTCCTCAAGAAGTATTTTCCTAATCATCGGACTCAAAAATTGAGGAACGAACTCAATTCGTTCTATCAACATGAGACCGAACCATTTCATGCATATCTTGAGAGGTTCAAAGAGCTACTATCCTCGTGCCCTCACCATGGCATTGAGTTGTGGCGTCTTTGTCAGATTGTGTATGAGGGTCTTCACATCCCGTCCAGAACGCTCCTTGAGTCCATGTGTCAAGGAGAGTTCTTGGGAAAGGATGAAAGGGAGGCATGGGCCTTCCTAGAAGACCTCGCTGAGAAAACCATGCAGTGGGAGAGTGTGAGGGAACCACCTGCATCATCTAGTATAGGAGCGAGGATCGCGAATGCAAACTCGACTAGATCGGGTGCCGCATTTGCTATCGATACCACTACGGCCACCGAGGCCCGCATGGCGGCCTTAATGCGCCGTATGGATTCGATTGAGCTCCAAAACCAACAAAGTGCACCTCACATGTCCACATCTGGTCCAGTTCCTTGTCATTCATGTGGTAGGATAGGTCATGTAGAGAGCGAGTGTGAGTCCATTCCTCCTGAGATGGGGCGTGTCAACGCCATCTATGACAGAGCTAGGAATGACCCATACTCATCATCTTATAACCCTGGATGGAGGAACCACCCCAATTTTTCATGGAACTAAAATAATGCCCCGGGTGGTCCTTCCAACTCCTCTAGACCACCTTACCAATCACACCAACCTCCCATGAATGCACATTACTATCAGCCACCCCAAGCACAAACAACCAATCAATCGGGTTTCCCAAATTCCAATAATATGGAAACCCGATTCAATTCGCTTGAGACCTTGACTCGTGGACTTGAAAACTCAATGAAAAATTTTATGTCTACCACAAGTCAAGTTCTCACTTCAAATCAGCAGACCATGAAATCTCTAGAGCTTCAGATGGGCCAATTGGCTCAGTCTGTACATGAGAGAGAGAGACGGTCTTTTCCTAGCCAGCCTGAGGCTAACCCCCGCATGTACCAACAACAACAAATGCAAAATGAGAGTGTGGTACCTCGGGGGAGGCAAGTGAACCATGTGGAGGAACCTGTTCACCATGTCAATTCCATTGTGACCTTAAGGAATGGAAAACAGGTTGACAATCACATTTCCTTGCCACACCAACCACCATCTATGCAGTCCCTCCGTGGGAATGGTGGTGAAGAAGAAGCTGAGGGTGAGAGTAATACACCAAAGCTTTCTTCTCAGGCACAACAGAAAACCTACCTGCCAAAAGCTCCCTATCCAAGTAGGTTAAACAAAAAGCAGAGTGACAACATGGACAAGATATTAGAGGTGTTTAAGCAAGTGATGGTTAACATCCCTTTGTTGGATGTCATCCAACAAATACCTCAATATGCCAAAGTGTTGAAGGATCTCTGCACAACCAAGAGGAAGACCAATGTTCCTAAGAAAGCATTCTTGGCTGCAAATATCAGCTCACTTTTGTCCAATCCTACCTACACAAAATACAAGGACCCGGGGTGTCCTACTATTCAGTGTACGATAGGGGACACTAGATTGAACAATGTTTTGCTTGATTTAGGATCAGCGGTCAACCTCCTCCCATTCTCTGTTTATCAACAGTTGAACTTGGGAGAATTTAAACCAACTAAGATCACCCTCCAATTGGCGGATAGATCCATTCGTATTCCCATGGGGATTATCGAGGACGTGCTTATCAAAGTTGAAGATTTTATATTTCCAGTCGATTTTGTTGTCCTCGATACCAATCCTGTTGCGAACACCCACTCTCAAATACCTTTGATTTTGGGTAGACCATTTCTGGCAACCTCCAATGCCTTGATTAATTGTAGAAATGGTCTCATGAAGCTCTCATTCGGTAACATGAGTGCCGAGTTTCATGTGTTCAACTCTGGTAGGCAACAGGAACCCATGGATGAACCTTTAAATCTAAATCTCATCCGCCAATTGGAGAAAGCACCACAAAATCAATGAACACCCCTAACCCCAATGCAACCCATTGAGAATGTTCGTGGGCCCAGCGAAAACTCATTGCCTGTCTTCGCAATGCAACAGAGTGAGCTGGCCTCGAACATGAATGTCCAAAGGGAGTGTTCGTTGCATGATTCAGTTAAGAGTACTAGTGAGAGTGAGACACCTCATCATATGCCTATACCAGAAGGTGTCTCTACCTCATGTCCCATGGCCATTGAGCCATTTGAGCTTCATATTGACTCCAACAAGGACCCACCTATGACCGAGCTTATGCTTGATGATCTAAATGATGGTGGGAGGTCCTTGTTGGATGACTTGGGGAGAAGCCCCATTCTTAGTGATGCAGGTCTGCTGCATCCATCGAATGAGCTTGAGGAACTCATTCCGATGCACCCGTCTATTGGTTGGAGGGTTTTCTTCGATGAGCAATTAAACCCTAGTGAGGCAACACAACTTCATTCTTTGTTGCCCACACCCAACCAATATCATGAGGGGTTCGAGCCTTTCAGCTTTGACCTTTCACCCCGCATGACACCTCAGAGTACCAGTGGAGTTTGCCCATCTCGGCAAGTCTCTGGTCCTCAAAACATGATGTTCTCATTTGATGTTCCTTGACCAAATGATTATGAGAATATCTTGGTTGATGTGTATATCTTGTAAAGAAAAAAAAGAAAAAAAGAAGAAAAAAAACAAAAAAAAGAAAAAAAGTGTGTAATAAAAGACTCCTTCAGTGAGCATCGATTGTTGTGGGCCCCAACCCCTGTGTACTTGGGCCCTAATTTCTTCACGTATTTATCTCCCTTCTTCAGCTTCTCACAGGTTTTGAGGGAATTTGGGTTTGTGTCCATCAACATGACCCTGAACGTCCCTTTGTACTTCATGTTGGTGAGATCTTTCCTTTTTCATGCATGTATCCATGTAGTATCTTGTTCGCATTCATTGAGGACAATGCATGAAGTAGGTGTGGGGGGGGGGGTGTTTTACGTGTGTACATATTCGAGTCTTTTTCCTTTGGTTTTCTTTTCTTTTGTGTGTACTGCTAGGGTCATGCTAGTGTGCCGCATTTAACATTGATATATCTGCTTGTCATGATCCTTGGGTGACTTGTCTTCTTTTGTTTGCCTAGTGCTTTAAAATTTTCACATTTCTTTCAAAATCTTCAAGTGTTTGTGAAAGAAAATGTTTTTGTGGGTTTTGCGTGTGTATAGCATGTGCAAAACCGTTGAGAGGCAAAGTAAAAAGAAAGCTCCCAAAATTGTCTTGAACTTGATGCATTAGGATTTCTAGTTTACTGGCTTTAGGTCTTATCGAGTCGTTTGGATGCACCCCGGTTTTCCCTCGGGGGGCGTGTAATCATAGGGTTTTAGTACTCAAACATTTAAAGAAGTCCACCCTGAACCTAGTGAGTCAAATAATTCGTGTCTGTTAGTATAAGGAAGTTTGTCGTAGTCAAAGGCCCTTAATCTCTTTTTGTGAAACTTAAGTGTAGGGGTTTTGGTTCCCATGTAGATAAATAAATAAGTGGTGTTCTCTCTTCTCGCACGACTCCTATCACTCGGGAAAGTAGGTCTGAGGGGACTTTGTGCCTGGTGCTTTCGAGTCATCTGACTTGGGATGCACCGACCGAACTCCCGTTACACGGGTGATAGGGATCGCCCTATGTGGAGATTTGGGGGAAGGTGTACGTGATAGTGTAAGTCCTCATAGGCAATGATGCACGAAACCTGACCCTGGGAGAATCAAACACCAACCAATAAAATGCTCCAATGAAAAAAAAGAAGAAAAAAAAAGAGTCAAATAAGAACCAAAATGGACTTTACACATTGTATCACATTCAGAAGTTAAGGTTGCCCATGTCTTTCACTCAAGTCCTTAACTAACTTTCACGAATAACTCATTAGGCTAGGTGTGTGGACCGATTACATTTATAGAGTCGACCCATAGTATTACCGCGTCCCATGATCGATAAAATGAGTCCAACGAGTCGTGTAGCTAGATTGATTAATGCATCTTGTTCGGATTTTGTGGGTATATCCGCTGAAAACCCTCAGGAGACAACACTCCCCCTCCTTTGCGACGAGGAGTTTTAACGGCTTGTTGCACGTGCTAAGTGCAACCGTGATTCCTACGAAAGTGAGTTAGGATTTCTTGTTTTTTCGTATGCTTTTCTCTTTCTTTGTTTTGCTCGGGACTAGCAAAAGTTAGGTGTGGGGTATTTGATTGACATCATTTCATGCTTATATTTGTATCTTATATCCATTATCTTTCACCTAAACAATGCTATGTTACGAGTTTAATGTTTAGTTTTCAGGAATAAATAGGTTTGAAGAGATGAAGCATAAAAGGACCCAAAAGCTGGGAAAAAGGACTGAATTGTGAGATCTGTGGACCAAGATGCAAGGAAGAAGGACCTGAATGCAAGACTGAAGGACCTAAGAGCAAAACAAAATACTCCTCACCATCATGGGGAGTATTTTGGCAATTCTATTCGAGTCGGAGCTCCAACATGCAAAATAGATGCATCAAATACCAACAAAGCCTTCCAGAAAAGCCCACAAGAAATTCCAGAGAGATCCGGACACTGTAGACCGCTAATTAGCGGTCCAAGACCGCTAATTGGCGGTCACTTTTGGCCCAAATGCGCTCAAATTTTGCCAGCACATGTATTAGAGGATGTTTAGGCTATTTGTGGTATCTGTTTAGTCCCACATCGGGGGATTGTCCCGGATTAGCTTTTTCCGTGGCTATAAATAGAACTCTTCACCTCCTATTGTAATCACTCCATATTTTAAGTGGCTATTCTTCCTACTAGAAGTGAGGCCTTGAAGCACACACTAAAGTAGGAGGATGCTACTTTTAATGTGAGTCATTTTAATACAAGTTTTCTTTATTATGTTGTTTGTTTTATGTTTCTTGTTTTGCTTTGCTTAATCTCATTTCATTAGTTTTATTAGCTTAGTTAATATGCTTTCTTTGTTTAGTTTAATAATTAGTGTAATGTTTAGTGAGTAGTTCCATCCCCTTTGGGGGGTGGAGTAGATGTACATACATGCATTAGAGAATGGGATGAATGCTTTAATTTCAATGTGTTGATTAAACATGAATGTATGCTTGCTTGTTTAGGATAGAATTTACAACTTGATGAGTTTTGCCAAAATGATTAGACACCTCTCATGCTTGTTTAGGTTCTGAAATAAACACCTTGCATATGTAAATGTTAATCAACTAAGTTGGTGAATAGATTGATAGGTTTTGCCATAACATTTAGACACTTCCTATGCTTGATAAACACCACCTCCATGTGCTTAAAGAATGTATTCTACACCCACCTCTTTGCATGTGTGCACTCACTCCACCCCTTGGGGGTTTTTCCCATTTCTGTATTCCAGCATTCTTCCTTTGTTCTTAGTTTAGTTGTTATTCCATCGTTTGTTTGTTTCGTTCGCATTTCGTACTTCTTAGTGTAGCGTAGTCTAGATTAGCATAAACAACTTTCTTCCCCCTATTTTTGCCACTTGATTTCGTACAAGCAAGAGGCTACTCACCTCCCTGAGGACGATCCGTACTTGCCACCGCTTCATCGCGGCCGTGCACTTGTGGTTTAAAATAAAACGTTCAACAAGTTTTTGGCGCCGTTGCCGGGGAGGTGCCAGTCCAGACTCTTGTTTCGATGATTCGAGTGGATTTAATTTTTGTCTTGTAGTTTTCTTTGTTTCAGGAGACTCACATTGAGAAGGGGAAGCATCTGGTGAAGTTTGGAGGCGGTTTGAGAGAAGAAGACCGCCAATCAGCGGTCTACAACCGCCAACTGGTGGTCTGGTTATTTCATTTCACCTCGAAATTTCTTTGGAGTATTTCTTTATATGATATAGTGGTCTGTGACTTAATTTGGCATGTTTTGACGTATAGTTTGTTCCCAGATCAATAATCAAACCTCCCTTAAGCAACTTGGACCCTAAAACTCAAAGCAAAAGATTAGGCATTATTTTTTTGTTTAGGCCATGCATCATGTATGTGACTTAGGCATTTAGATTGTCTTTTATCTTAGCTTTATTTTCTGTTGCTGAGAGCTGGCGTGAGGTACGCACCTTCTACTCTCATTCATGCATTTCGTATGAACATGCATTAGTTAGTAGGAAGTGCATTGCAACAAGTGTGAGTTGAGCGTTGTTTGGAGAGTTGATTGCTAGATTTAGGACTCCAAAACGCTACTAAGGAGGGGCTGTCCCATAAAAAGATAAGGTGGGGGATTTCATCACCCTTTCCTTCGCCCCAAAAACCACACTAATCAAGAGCCTAACTTTAAAATCAAGTAGACATTGGCCTTAAGGAATTCGGACGCATTAGGAGAGTGATCCGGTCCCGACCGTCATGACCTGATCGGCGTTGCCCACTTTGTCGATAGTAGGAGAGACGAGATCCCCGGATCTTGGCTCACTTACTGGGCTTTGTGGTCCTTGTTGTAGGGAGGTGAGGCGTGTTGAGGCCATGTGACCTCGCAGTTAGGCGTCGTCTAGCTGTAAGGACCTATAGCGACCTTAGGATTGCTTGAGCCTTGTTTGCTTGTGTGCTTCTACCTGTACCCATCCGCCGTAGCATAAGGACTTCTTCCCTTCTCTCCCGAGTCATTCTTTCTCTCCTGTGTTCCCCCGTCTTCTCCTCTACGCACATTCTTTGTTAAAAAAAAGGTTTTGTTTTGTGTGTGTGCACCTTTGTGCATGCTTTCGTGGACACGAGACGAGAGTGGTCGTTTGACGAGGAGCGTTGTCAATCCGGCTTCGGTCATCAATTTCTCGACACCTTCCTCTTCTCGTGTCACACGCAGTCCGGGTTCAATGGCTGCTAATTTCCGTGAGGAGGAGCAGTTGCTGGACCCACCTGTTCGACCAGTGCTTCCAGTTGTCGTTCCCATACCTCTACGTGATCGATGCTACCCGAGCCGTACAGCTCTACCCTCATGCATCGTATTACCAGAGGCTAATGGGAACCATTTTGAGGTTAAGCCTCAATTCATTTCCATGCTCCCTCATTTCACTGGGAAAGGTGACCCCTATATCTTTCTCAGGGAATTTGAGGAGGTCTGTGCTATGTTCAAGCTGCAACAACTTAGCACGGACACCATCCATCTTAGGCTCGTTCCTTTTGCACTAAAGGATGACGCCAAGAAGTAGTTGTATAGCAACCAGGCGAATTCCTTTAGGACTTGGGATGAGTTTCAATCTGCATTCCTCAAGAAGTATTTTCCTAATCATCAGACTCAAAAATTGAGGAACGAAATCAATTCGTTCTATCAACATGAGACCGAACCATTTCATGCATATCTTGAGAGGTTCAAAGAGCTACTATCCTCGTGCCCTCACCATGGCATTGAGTTGTGGCGTCTTTGTCAGATTGTGTATGAGGGTCTTCACATCCCGTCCAGAACGCTCCTTGAGTCCATGTGTCAAGGAGAGTTCTTGGGAAAGGATGAAAGGGAGGCATGGGCCTTCCTAGAAGACCTCGCTGAGAAAACCATGCAGTGGGAGAGTGTGAGGGAACCACCTGCATCATCTAGTATAGGAGCGAGGATCGCGAATGCAAACTCGACTAGATCGGGTGCCGCATTTGCTATCGATACCACTACGGCCACCGAGGCACGCATGGCGGCCTTAATGCGCCGTATGGATTCGATTGAGCTCCAAAACCAACAAAGTGCACCTCACATGTCCACATCTGGTCCAGTTCCTTGTCATTCATGTGGTAGGATAGGTCATGTAGAGAGCGAGTGTGAGTCCATTCCTCCTGAGATGGGGCGTGTCAACGCCATCTATGACAGAGCTAGGAATGACCCATACTCATCATCTTATAACCCTGGATGGAGGAACCACCCCAATTTTTCATGGAACTAAAATAATGCCCCGGGTGGTCCTTCCAACTCCTCTAGACCACCTTACCAATCACACCAACCTCCCATGAATGCACATTACTATCAGCCACCCCAAGCACAAACGACCAATCAATCGGGTTTCCCAAATTCCAATAATATGGAAACCCGATTCAATTCGCTTGAGACCTTGACTCGTGGACTTGAAAACTCAATGAAAATTTTTATGTCTACCACAAGTCAAGTTCTCACTTCAAATCAGCAGACCATGAAATCTCTAGAGCTTCAGATGGGCCAATTGGCTCAGTCTGTACATGAGAGAGAGAGATGGTCTTTTCCTAGCCAGCCTGAGGCTAACCCCCGCATGTACCAACAACAACAAATGCAAAATGAGAGTGTGGTACCTCGGGGGAGGCAAGTGAACCATGTGGAGGAACCTGTTCACCATGTCAATTCCATTGTGACCTTAAGGAATGGAAAACAGGTTGACAATCACATTTCCTTGCCACACCAACCACCATCTATGCAGCCCCTCCGTGGGAATGGTGGTGAAGAAGAAGCTGAGGGTGAGAGTAATACACCAAAGCTTTCTTCTCAGGCACAACAGAAAACCTACCTGCCAAAAGCTCCCTATCCAAGTAGGTTAAACAAAAAGCAGAGTGACAACATGGACAATATATTAGAGGTGTTTAAGCAAGTGAAGGTTAACATCCCTTTGTTGGATGTCATCCAACAAATACCTCAATATGCCAAAGTGTTGAAGGATCTCTGCACAACCAAGAGGAAGACCAATGTTCCTAAGAAAGCATTCTTGGCTGCAAATATCAGCTCACTTTTGTCCAATCCTACCTACACAAAATACAAGGACCCGGGGTGTCCTACTATTTAGTGTACGATAGGGGACACTAGATTGAACAATGTTTTGCTTGATTTAGGATCAGCGGTCAACCTCCTCCCATTCTCTGTTTATCAACAGTTGAACTTGGGAGAATTGAAACCAACTAAGATCACCCTCCAACTGGCGGATAGATCCATTCGTATTCCCATGGGGATTATCGAGGACGTGCTTATCAAAGTTGGAGATTTTATATTTCTAGTCAATTTTGTTGTCCTCGATACCAATCCTGTTGCGAACACCCACTCTCAAATACCTTTGATTTTGGGTAGACCATTTCTGGCAACCTCCAATGCCTTGATTAATTGTAGAAATGGTCTCATGAAGCTCTCATTCGGTAACATGAGTGCCGAGTTTCATGTGTTCAACTCTGGTAGGCAACAGGAACCCATGGATGAACCTTTAAATCTAAATCTCATCCGCCAATTGGAGAAAGCACCACAAAATCAATGAACACCCCTAACCCCAATGCAACCCATTGAGAATGTTCGTGGGCCCAGCGAAAACTCATTGCCTGTCTTCGCAATGCAACAGAGTGAGCTGGCCTCGAACATGAATGTCCAAAGGGAGTGTTCGTTGCATGATTCAGTTGAGAGTACTAGTGAGAGTGAGACACCTCATCATATGCCTATACCAGAAGGTGTCTCTACCTCATGTCCCATGGCCATTGAGCCATTTGAGCTTCATATTGACTCCAACAAGGACCCACCTATGACCGAGCTTATGCTTGATGATCTAAATGATGGTGGGAGGTCCTTGTTGGATGACTTGGGGAGAAGCCCCATTCTTAGTGATGCAGGTCTGCTGCATCCATCGAATGAGCTTGAGGAACTCATTCCGATGCACCCGTCTATTGGTTGGAGGGTTTTCTTCGATGAGCAATTAAACCCTAGTGAGGCCACACAACTTCATTCTTTGTTGCCTACACCCAACCAATATCATGAGGGGTTCGAGCCTTTCAGCTTTGACCTTTCACCCCGCATGACACCTCAGAGTACCAGTGGAGTTTGCCCATCTCGGCAAGTCTCTGGTCCTCAAAACATGATGTTCTCATTTGATGTTCCTTGACCAAATGATTATGAGAATATCTTGGTTGATGTGTATATCTTGTAAAGAAAAAAAGAAAAAAAAAGAAAAAAACAAAAAAAAGAAAAAAAGTGTGTAATAAAAGACTCCTTCAGTGAGCGTAGTCTAGATTAGCATAAACAACTTTATTCCCCCTATTTTTGCCACTTGATTACGTACAAGCAAGAGGCTACTCACCTCCCTGAGGACGACCCGTACTTGCCACCGCTTCATCGCGGCCGTGCACTTGCGGTTTAAAATAAAACGTTCAACACATAGCATCCTTGAAAGTAATTAGATCACCCTCGATTTGGTATGTAATGTAATCACTTCCTAAATCCTTGGCAATTCTATACCGTTTTCTTCTTTTAGGTTCAATTTCAACTGGAGTTTGAGAAAACTCAGATTCGGTAACGAACAGATCTACCCCCACATTCCTTTCCACATGTTCGTGGATGGAATCAAACATAGATGGATCATTCGAGGAGGAAACTTGTTGAGGAACTCCAGATTTCATGGGAAATATAACTTCAAAAAATATTGTACCACGAAATTCAAAAATTGTATTAACATCTATGTCAGATATCTCAGACTTAATTATCAAGAATCTGTACGCATAGTTGTTAGTCACGCATCCGATAAGTATTGGATCAATGATTTTGGGACCAAGCTTTTTTCTCTTATGTTCGGGGATTAACACTTTTACAAGACAACCCCCAACTTTAAGATATTTAAGACTTGGTTTTCGACCATACCAGAGTTTGAGCGGATTAGCCTCTTTATGTTTTTTAGGAACTTTAATCAAAATATGGAATGCCATATTCAAAGCTTCCCCCACATATATTTAGGTAGTCTTAAACTCTCCAATAATGCATTAATCATATCAGATTATATTCTATTCTTTCATTCAACAATCTCCTTAGGTCGTGGATTATATCGCGTCGTTACCTCATGAACTATGTCAGAATCCTAACAAACATGTTCAAACAGGTTAGACGTATATGTACCACCTCTATCGTATCTCAACATCTTAAGTTTCTTTTCAGTTTAAGTCTCTGCTTAGTTCTTAAAAATAAGGACTTTAGACAACGCTTCATCCTTACTTTTCAAAAGGTAAACATAGCAATATTTTGATTTACCATCAATGAAAGTGATAAAATATTTCTTCTTTTTCTTAGTTAACATTGAAAGGAATGTGTGTTCTAAAAGTATTCTTTTATGTCATTTATTATGAATTGAATGTATACAAAATTTGTTCCTTGATTCATGTATTTGTCTTTTAGAAGAGTTAATGAATAGGCTCTTGGTCCATAAGCGTAGAGCTCTAAAAAATTATGATTTATATAAACCAAAAGTAATTCACAATCATGGTGATTAACATGGGACATTAATTACCGAGACAAGATTGTCATGTTGATTAAAAGATATAGTAGCTCTACAAATATTTTAACAACATGAGTATATGAAATAGAAAGCGTTTTCTTTTATATATTGAATAAACATAATAAATGAAACATTATGGAATTTTGTTTGTGTCATTAATGTTTTCATTGTATCTTTGAATCCTAATATATGAGACCTATATCTTTTCACATGAGAAGTGTATAATTTGATTATTATCAAAAACTATCATTACGTATAGTAATAAAGATATTGGTTAGTTATATATGACTAGTGCAGAAAAAATTGTAGGATTTCGTACCCTATACTTGTGTGTATTTTTAAAACATTTAACAAGCATTTAAGATCCATTTTCATATTTTAAATAATTTTCATGTACAAAACATAGACTATACATTTTAATATACGTATCATACATAAATATTAAATTGTATAGAAGAAAATCATACCCAAAATGTTCTCTAAAACCTTTTCGAAGATCTGGAGTCGCGTTGCACTTGAATCGCCTCGGAGTTCCTCCAAGTGTTTACCAAACTGTAAACAAGATTTAGAGAGAAAGAAGCTAACCAATCAATCTTTAATATTAGGCTAGAATCAAGCTAATCACCCCTTTGATACTCCTGAGAATTTAATCTCTCAAACACAAAACTAACAAGGGAATTTTCGGATGGATTTGGTGCAGAAATATGGAGAGGAGAATATTGCATTCATATATCAACAATGAGGGGATGAGGGTCCTATTTATAAGATTTCCTCAAAACCTATTCATGTGCAACCCATTTGCACATGATTTCTTGTTAATAGCTCCTCTAATCCAATCATATTTCGACACGTAATCATCTCTTAACCTCCTCTAGCTGAATTTAAACAAATCCAACCCATGATCAAAGAAATTCTCTTATTAATCCAAGCAAAACCGTGCAAAAATGTTTTTAAAAAACCCCAGAAATTGTTGTTCACTGGTCGACTTTTTTGCAAAAATCGTTCAACCATTTTGCATTGTTTTTTGCCTTTTATCAAATTTTGGATCAATATCCAACAAAATTTGATCTTCGGGGTTTTAGCAAATTTATATATCTGTTACAAACCACATTATAATATGCAACATATTATCATATATAATGTCAAACATTACACCCCATAATATATTTACATCTCATATAATTTATTTATTATTCTAACCATGTCGTAAAAATGACACAATTGATTTTAATATTTTACCACATGTATTTCAATACATTATACAAAATGTAAAATCAAATTCCTTTTTCCCCAGTAATGTGATGTGACCTATAAGAGGATCTAAGTTATATTGACAATGATAAAAAAACTCTTTATATCATAAACTATAAGCGGTATCTAGCTACACATTATAGTTACCCAAATAACAAAGATGTTTTGCTCACTCGAACTAAACACAATCCATTTAGTGATATTTAATATCACTTGTGTCTATCTCTTGCCTCATGATATTGAGATATTATACAAAGCAAAAATGTGTCATCTTTTTATTATATATTCATTTCTTGAACTCTCAAGGTAATTATAAATATGTAACTATACACAAGTTACATTGCGCACATTATAATTTGGCTTTATCAAAGGGCCCACCAATATAATCACTCATGTCAAGAGGGGCAATGATAATCTTTTGACATATCAATTTTTTCATCATAAGTTATGTATAACCAACTAATACATTTATCACTATACACATTAATAGCTTTTGATAATAATCAAATCATACACTCCTTATGTGAAAAGATATAGGTCTCATATCTTAGGATTCAAAGACACAGTGAACCATTAATGCCACAAACACAATTCTATAATGTTTCATTCGTTAGGTCAATTCAATATATGAAAGTAACATTTTCTATTTGATATAGTCATGTTGTTAAATATTTATAGAGCTACAATATCTCACTTAACTAACACGACAATCTTAACTCGGTAATTAATGTCCCATGTTATTTACCATAATTGTGTATCACTTTTGATTTATGTAAACTATTATCTTTCAAAGCTCTATGGTTAAGGACCAAGAGCCTCTTCCTTAACACTTCCAAAAGACGAATACATTAATCAATGAACAAAATGTTCAGTACATTCAATTCATAATAAAACATTTTAAAGTAAAACTTTTAGAATACATTCCTTTAAAAAAGATCATATGTCAAAAGATTATTATTGTCTCTCTTGACTTTAGTGATGATATTAATGGGTCATAGGTAAAACAAAATTATAATGTGCACAATGTAACTTATGTATAGTTACATATTTATAATTTGCTGAAGAGATCAAGAAAAGAATTTATATAATACAAAGATGACACATTTCTACTTTGTATAATATTGCTAATATCATGAGGCAAGGGATAAACGTAAGTAATATTATTATATATCACTAAATGGACCGTGTTTTGTTCTAGTGAACAAAACATCTTTGTTACTCAGGAAATTATAATGTGTAGCTAAATACCACTTATAATTTATGATATAAAATGTTTTATATCATTGCCAACATAACTTAGCTCCTCCTATAAGTCACACCACCAAACTGGGAAATAAAAATATGATTTTATGTGATGTATTAAATTTCATATGATATGAAATGAAATACATATGGTAAAATAATAAATTTATTACGTTGTGATAATGACATGATTAGAATAACAAATGAATTTGTATGAGATGTACATATTATGGGGTATGATGTTTCAATATCATAAATGATAATATATTACATAATATAATGTAATCAATAAAATTATAACATATGAATTTGTTAAAACCCAAAACTCTAATTTTGTTGGATATTGATCCAAAATTTGGTAACAGAAAAATAGGGAAAAAAGGTTGAACGTTTTTTGGAAACCGGTCGACCGAATTCTACAATAACTTTTGAGTTCGGAAACGGTCGACCGAGTTGGCAGGCGGTTCAACCGAACTTATCAGGAACTTTCTTGGTAAGGGAACAGTCGACTGGTGTGGGACTTGGTTCAACCAAAATTATCAGGAGCTTTCTTGGTAAGGGAACAGTCGACTGACATGAAACACAGTCCGACCGAAATTATCAATAACTTTTCTAGATAATCGAATGGTCGAACGGCTAGGAGTTTTGGTCGACCATTTGCCCACGTTTTTTGCCCATATTAATAAGAGATTGTTGCTGATCAATGGATGGATTTAATCCATCTTAGTCAATGGAAGTTATGGGAGGATGATGTGTCAAAATATGATTGGTTGAGAGGAGAAATTAATATGGATCATGTGTAGGTGGTTTTTACACATGATGTGGTTTAGAAAATGCACTATAAATATGACTCTCCTCCTTTTCTTTTGGATTCATAATTTTTTTTTCTTCCATATTTTTCTCCATCCTTCCATCAAAATTCTCTTAATTAGTTGAGGGATGGAGATTCAATTCTTGGTGGCATAGAATGAGTTATTAGCTAGATCCTAACCTTGCATTAGATTTGATTGGCTAGCTTCAATCACTCTAATCTTGTTTAGAGTTTGGTGAACACTTGGAGGAAAGTTTCAAGATGATTCAGATTGCCATTCAACTTCCGACGATTGAAAAGGATTTTACAATCCTTTTAGGTATGATTTTATATATGCATTTCAATGTTATGTGGTATACATCTTATTGAAATGCCATAAGGGAGTTTTGTATATGATTATTGGATAAATATGAAAAATGATATTGCTTGCGTTTAAAAAAAGAAGCCAAGCATGGGAACGAAATCCTACAAACATGCAATTAAATTCACAAGCATCAGTATGTACCAAATCTAAAATACTTGTATCTCTAGTCACAGAATGAAAAGGTATTTTTGGTTGTTTAGCCTGTACACAGACTTGACATTTTTTATTCTCAATGTCATACTTAGGAATCATATCGAAATTCATCATTCTTTTCAAACATTGATAATTCACATGTCCTAGACGTCTATGCCAAGCATAACAAGATTCAATGGAATAAACAACAAGAGAAGACACATATTTAATAGAAACAACATTACGATTATAAAAAGCAGGTTCAATGTGAAGTAAAAAAAACCACTAGACAAATACCCCTTGCCAATAAAAGTACCAGAAAGAGTAATCACAACTTTGTTACATTTAAAAGTCACTTCACAATCCTCAACTACCAGACACAGACCACTAATAAAATTGCGATGAACAACAGGCATGTGATGCGTCCAACACCTTTACAACATTTCCGTCGCCCACCGCCACAGATTTTCCATCAACAGGCGAGTAAGAGACAAACATGGACATGTCAGCACATTCATGCACATTAACTCCAGTATCAACCAACCACTCATGTGGTTGGTAAAAGGAAAGACGTTAAGGATTAACATAAACAAACTTACTATTGTACTCGCCACTCCAATCAATACATTGACCCGTGGAGTCGAATCAGTGACACATTGTTGGTGTTTGGCTTTCTTGGAAGGACATTCCACGATTTGTTTTTTTGGCTTTTTCTAAATTTTGGCCATAGCTTTTATCTTATTAGAAGATTGTAGTGGTTTTCCTTTGAAATGTGACTTAGATGAGGATCCATCTAATACATTTGCTTTTGGTTGGAATTCAATAAGCATTACTAATTTTCCACCATGATGTTCCTCCTCGATTGCAATAGCATCCATGAGGTCATCTATAGTCAATTTCCCTTTTCTATGCTTAAGAGACATACGGAAGTCCTCCTAGGACCGAGGGAACTTCTCTATAATGGACATTACTAGTAATGTTTAGTAACTGACTAAACATTATGCCATGGATCAGAATCATGAACTTATGAGCATGTTTAGTAGCTGACTTGCTCTCAACCATTTGAAACTTCAAGAACTTTCCAACATAAAACTTTTCATGACCTAAGTCCTCAGTATTATACTTTTTGTCAAGTTCATCCCACAGATCCTTTGCAGAAACAGAGGTAGAAGAAGACGAACTGTACACATCAAAGAGCACGTTGAACATGCCAACAGAATACATACTCAACACAATTTGTCCTTCTCAATCCACAATTCTTGATATGTTATGGATTTGGGATCTTGAGTTTCAGAATACGGGGAAGTTTTTTAAATTACATCAACCAAACCAATAGTGGTCAACCAAGTTTTCATACATTGTTGCCAACGTTTGAAATTTTGTCATGCAAATTTTTCGGGCATCCATGACATTACCACTTTTGGTGCAAACGATTGGTTACTCGACTTGGCAAATATTTTCTCTAAGATTGTTGTAATATTAACAAATATTTTCATGTAAAATATTGGGTTTTGCATGTCGAATAAAATACCTATCAGGATCCAGATGAAGCCAACGAACAATATCATGTTTAGGAAACAAACAACAAAAGAATAGTGATCAGAAAGACCTTTCAACCGAGAGGTTTTCTTTTCTTTGAGAGATAGTCAAAAATACATACGCATCATGGGAGGAAACTGAACTTGATTTACAAACCCCACCCTGCCCAAACCAACGAGCGCGTACGTGTGGAGCATTCTCTCATCCTCTTTTCTTACGATCAAAGGGTTATATGAAGTGAATATTTAAGAACATCTGCCAACTGTTAGGATTTCATGAGGATTATAGAGGTTAAAAAAATTGTCCCCTTTAATCATCAAAATGGATAGTCCCTATTGCTAACTTTAAACAAATAATTAATCAAGCACTTTGCATACAAGATTAAAAACATAATCTACACTTATGAAAATACTTCTAAATTGAGATTCAAGATTTAGATTTCATACCTTTGCCTAGTGAAAATGAATTTTCTCTAGAACTCTTGAAGAATCTTCACACGTTCGCCTCTAAGGTTCACCTTGAACAAAACAAGGACTAGTTCAAGATTTTGCTAGAGATCTACTAATCTTTCTTTTAACAATCACTCTAGAATGAGAAATATGCACCCACAAATCTTGATAGAGAAAAAAGGTGGCTAAAAAATAACACATTTCTCTTCTCTTTAAATAGGTGCAAATTAGGGCAAACCCTTGCCATACGATGAGCTTAATGAGTCCATGACCCATTAGTTGAATATTCCATTTCTAATTGACTGATTAAAGAGTTCAGCTTTTATAAATTCATGTCATGACAATGCGACATCCATTATCATATTTATGTGACATAAATATTATGTTATGTAATATACATTACACTTCTCCAAATAATATTATGCACACATCTCGCAAACTCATATTAAATGTTACAACATGTAACACTTTATTTTATCATCTTATCACATGAATTTAATTTCATATCATGTGAAATATAACACAACATATAAAATGTGTAAAATACAGTTTGTGTGACCTTTATCGAGGATCCGATTTTGATTAGTAATGACATAAAATATTTTATTGCCATAAACTATAACTAGTACTCTAGCTATGCATTATAGTCATCCATTCAACACAGATAACCATTTTACAAAACATGATCTTGTAGTAATATTATAAATAACATTACTTGTGTCAATTCCTTGCCTTATGATATCATGAATAACATACAAAGTAGAGTTATGTCATCTTTTCATTATATTCGTTTCCTGATCTCTCTTGAATAAATTACAAATATATAGTTGATATCACTTCAACTATATCGCATGCATTTACAATTCTACTCTCCCAAGGGCCCGGTGACATCATTACTCATCATAAGTATGAGACAATGATATTGTTGACCTATAATCCTTTCCTGAACAATCAATATATAAAGAACTACTACTTTTATCATCACTTGTAATAAGAAACTTTTAATAGTAATTACATTATACATTTCTCATATCCAGTAGAAATCTTATGTGAAAAAGATACAATCTCATATTTTAGAATTCGTAGACACAGTGAAAACATTAATGACACAAACACAATCCATATAAAGTTTTCACTCGTAATTAGGTCATGTTCAATGTATGAAACCTCTCATACACTCGTGTTATTAAATTATAATCTTTTATCAATATTGTAGAACTACAACGTACTTTAATCAAGAGGACAATCATTTCATGGTATAATAATATTCCATGCTAATTACCAAGATTGTGAACACTATAGAGTTTCAAGTTTGTTATCATATAGAATTCTATGGTTCAAGACCTTTATCATATATATAACATTGAATTCATAAACATAACATGTAAAAGTGATCATCAAAAGATAACTTTTAGAACACAAAACTAACACCAACTTCCTACCAATGTGGGACTAAAGGAAAGTGAGAATCTCACACGCCTCAATAACTCACATCTCAACATTGAAATTTTCAATTAAATATTTCATGGGTCTAAACTCAAATTTAATAGTCCAACACAATTTAGGTTGAAGTAGAATGAGATGAGATGAGTGAGGAAAAGAAAGTACATTGCCATTCAGAATGGGATGTACGGTTGTGCGTTGGGTGGGTAGCTGTCAAATTTTTTGTTACTCGCAAACCGCTTCTATAAATAGGACACATGTCGCGGTTGTGTGCTAAATCGTTATGTGAACCAATTAAATATTTATTAAGATAATATATATATTATAGATATAATGTTTAAAAAAATTGAATTAAAAAAAATCTTCTTTAATTATCTTGTGCTTTTATTTAAAACGTCTATGAGTAGATTTGTGGTGAAACTAGTCGGGTTTATTTATTTATTTTACATGTTTGATTTTGTTATGGTTTTACATGTTTTTATTCACAACGATACATGTCATGGAAACAAAATCAACATTATGTTGTTGGGAACTTAGATGTCCTCTTCTTCTTCTTTTATTTTCTTTGGGTTTACAATTGTTAATTTTTACTTTTTAGTCTATTTAAAAGTGATAAGCTATCTGTGGTACATGTTTTGATTTGTCAATGCATGTTATGGGTACTAAATTAACATTATGCAGGAATCAATCCGTTTGACCAACCAAACCCACCCTGTCCCGTCAAACCTTTTCTTAAGTGGGGTAGGTAGCGGAAAATAAATTTTCAACCTGCCCCGTCCCACTAACCCGTCAAAGTAAGGTTGCCTTTTTTTGGTGGACTTTCTCAATTTTTTTTTAAAAGAACGAAATGCAAAATACAAATCAGTTTTTATCGAGGAAAAGTCAATGGCAGCAAAGGAAACCTTGACCCACGCAGAACCAATTACTTTTCATTTACATAATAAGCCGCATAAAAGCCAAAACATTTTTAGAATTAAGTGATACAAAAACAAAAAAATCCTATTATATCATGTAAAAAACAAAATATCCTTGACCTTCTATTGGAACATTAATTTTGACTTCCGAAACATAGTATAAATGGGAATTTAGAAATTTGAATTGAGTGAGGATTTTCAATTTGTAAATATCAAGGGCGAATTGAAACTTTAATTCCAATTAGACGGTATTCAAGATATTAACGAATATATTGGGTATTGTAAGTGTCTTGATGTTGTTATCATTTTACTTCATGTATTTACTATTTAGGAACTAATCTATATGGTAATAACTTATTAGGGAAAGGACTCAAAAATTTAGAGGCTTTTCATACGTACAGTAATTTGGTTGACAATCCATAATTTTTTGACCTATGTAAAAGTAAAATCTCAGTTGAAAAAAAAATCCAAATTTAAAGTAATTTGAAAAATATTACTAAGTTAGATGTATAGTGCTGCAACCATCCGTTAGAAGAAGAAAAAAAAGTGAAATAATTTGAACGATTGTCATTATTGTAACTATCCATTAAAAAGTTTCGAAAAGATATCAACCCGTTACGAGGGAAGGGTTCCTAAGATAAATAATTTGAAAAAGATTCTATATTTAAATCAATTTGAAGTTTTGAACGTAATCCATGCATGCAAATGAATATGATGATCTGAATATGATGATCCTGATAACTAGCTGGAATGATCCATCCCCTCATCAACCGACACTTCCCCTTTATGTTTGTCGGACAAAATGGAGCTTCTCTCAGAGCAAGTTCAGTCATGTTTATTTCACTTTCCGTGCACAGTTCCGTCATGTATAAGCTACGAAATATTGGTGTTTGTCTTTCAAATTAATCTCTGTTCAGCTCTATTTTTCTTGACGTTTAAAACAATTGAGGTTTGTTGTTGTTTTTTCTCTTTTTTATTTCTTACGAAATTCGTCTTTCATTTCCAGGAAAACTCAAACAGAAAACCTTGAAAGCTTTGTTGTTGCGAGAGTTGCTTGTTTTGCAGGGTAATTCCTTTGAATTCTTGCCGGGTTGAAAAAGGGAAAATATAGCTGCTTCTGCTCCTTCTTCTTCTTCTTCTTCTTCTTCTTCTTCTTCTGCTGCTCCTGTTAGCAATCTACGATTGAATCTACAGGTTCGGATTTACCTTCTTGGAGAGAACCTGTGGCAGCGGAATGGATCGGCGATCACCTCACAGAATCCTCTGGAGCACCGGTCGGTCTTCTACTCTCTTGGAGAAGAAGCACGAGTCCACAACCCAAGAGTCCACGGATTGGCTTGGTGGATGTGGAGTGATGAATGGGAGAGAGAGGGAGAGGTGGCGGCTAAGGTTTTGGTGGAGCTAGGGTTTGCACACAAGAATCTTCCATCTAATGGGAGGCTCCCCTCCTTATATAGATGGCCCCACCCTAAACCCTAATGCGCAACCAATGAGAGTGCGCCACGTGTCAGTGCTTTGGGCAAACATCATCTTAATCCTTAGATTAATCCAATATCTCCCACTTGCACAACATCACGTCAACAACATGTCATCTCCTTTTGCGTCCCTGACACATACGTATATATCCCCGATACATACAATCATAAGATGGCAATGTGTCACCTCTTCATGTGTCCCCGACACATATGTATACATCCCTGATATATACAACTATTTCCCTCTTCCAAGAATGCATCCACATTACGCAAGTCTCTGATCATGTATCCCTGATACAAGACCATCTGTGTCCCCGACACATGTACTCTTCCGATCATACGGACAAATGGGTCGTGCGACCGGTGATGCACCTGCAATTAGGAGTCTCAAACTAGAAACCTTACTAGAAGGCCAGAATGACAACATCCTCACAAAAATAACAATTAAGCAGTCAAATGCACATCACTGTTCCACAGGTTTACTCAGAAACTCACTTGACATGAATGATATCTCGATCCCTCGCAGAGAATACATTCTTGTCCTCAAGGTACTTGCTACTGTATCCAATACAGTTGGGTCCAGCAAATACTTTTAGTGCAGTCGAGTCAAACCTTTCCCTTCGCCCCAGACCACCATTACACTCGGAGTTGACTCCTTTCCCGAAGATGCCTCTTTAGACCGAATCTCTCATGGTCATAGATAACATCCCAAAGTAGCCACATCAACTCTTTGCTTCATGGTGTCGTCGAAGGTCACTGAGGGCAACTAAATGACAATCAAGTCTTGGACTCACACAGTGAAGGAGCAGGGATCCATCCTTTCACTTCCAAATGGTCGCTCACCACATGTATTATGACAAACATGTTATGGTGGATCATACTGTACACAACAGTATGTCTGTCTCTCAACACCATACAAGTCTTAGTCCAGTCGCACCCCCTCTGTGCCTGACCCGAGCTTCATCATTGTCGCCTTAACACTATACAAGTGTCACCTGGCGCCACATGTGATGTTCGCACTTGGCTTCTATAGGTTACATGAATCGTGGGAACATTCATGTCAATCCTCACCAACATAGAGGATCTCATCTTGATTCCTAATCAATGCGACTGTCCTATCATGAACTACTCTGGATCTATCATACAAGATCTCCTCATGATCAGTCTCATCCATGCTCGCTACCAAAAGCGCCAGAGGCGAATGATCGTGTGAGTAAGCATTCTTCAGCCTATTGACAGAATAATATTTTATGCTAGAACAACTACATCAACCAAACAGATATAGTTGAAAGGAAAAACACAATCACTCATAAAAGGAAGTTAGACATGCCAATACATCAAAGTCTGCGTAAGCTAAGGACTTCACATGAGACACAAATGAGTCCTTAGCTATAGCCTTGGTAAGAGGGTCAGCTACCATAAGACTAGTAGACACATGTCTTAACACAACTTCCTTTATCGCTATGATGTCCTTCACAAAATGATACCTAACCTGTATATGTTTGGGTTTTCCATGATATTTGGGGTCTTTCACCTAACAAAGGGCAGCCATGCTGTCACAATAGACAATAACAGGCTCATCAGATGTCTCTACAAGCCCAGTATGTTGTAAGAACCTCCTCAACCAAACTGCCTCCTGTACTGCTGCAGAGCATGCAACATACTCTGCTTCCATAGTCGACAGGGCTATACAGGTTTGCTTCTTGCTGGACCATGAGATGACCCCATTAGCCAACAAGAAAGCATAACCAGAGGTAGACTTCCTTTCATCAATGTCTCCAGCCCAATCAACATCACTATAGCCAATCAGGCGGAGATCTGATGCTTGGTAACACAACATGTAGTTACTCGTTTCTCTGAGGTATCTCATGATTCTCTTGACCGCCTTCCAGTGCTCCATGCTTGGGTTGGACTGGTATCGACTCACCATGCCCACAGCATAATAAATGTCAGGCCTAGTACACATCATAACGTATATAAGACTTCCCACAACATTGGAGTATGGAACCTTGCTCATTTTGGCCTTCTCTTCAGGAGTCTCAGGATGCTTATCAAGGCTTAAGTGCAAACCCTTCTCAACAGGAGTGTCGATTGGTTTGCATTTGTCCATATGGTATTTCTTTAAGACGTTGTTAATATAAGTCTCTTAAGATAATCCCAGAAGTCTCTTGGACCTATCTCTAACAATCTTGACACCAAGGACGTAGCTAGCTTCACCCATGTCCTTCATATCAAACGTGGAGGACAACCACTCTTTAGTGGAATTCAGAAACTCTTTGCTATTGCCAGCCATGAGTATGTCATCAACATACAAGGTAAGAATGACAAATCTACCATTGGATCTCTTAACGTACACACAATGATCTTCCTCAAGCAAAGAGAACGCATTCTCTGATATAGCTTGATGGAAGCGAATGTTCCACTGTCTAGACGCTTGTTTTAAGCCATATAAGGACTTATTGAGCTTGCACACTGATGAGAATTAAATTTATACCGCAAGTGCATGGCGTCAATGAAGACGTGGCAAGTACGGGTCGAACACAAGGAGGGAGAGATTTGTTATTAGTGTGATTTCGATTGGAGGAAAGAATGAGAGAAGAAATAAGTTGGTTTTGAGATTTTTGATTTTTAATTATCTAAAGCAAGAAACAAGAACAATTAAAACTAAAACAAGAACAAAGAAGTGAATTCCGTTGGGTGGAGGTTTAGATTTAGGGTTTAGATTAGAGAATTCAGAAACTTATAATAAATCATATTAGTTATGAAGCATTACATGATAAATGATTTAACATAAACTCAAGTAATCAAAATATACTAATCACGAACTTAAAATAATAACATTCATTCATCTTCTCTTCACCCTATATCCGTCACCTCCACCCTTTGGAAGGAGTTAGAAACTCATAGAGGGAGGAAGAAGGGGTCATTCATGAGACATTACAAAAGAAAACTAAAAGTAAGAAATAAAAGACAGAATTTTATTAATGAAAAGAAGAATACAAAACTAAGATTAAGAATAAAAACTACAACCAAAAACTAAGGACCCTTCTAACATCGTTTTCGGGTCTATTTATAGTTGCTACAAGGGATCTAGGTATAATATTGGAAAGTACACGTGTCCAGACACGACTGGACGAAATTGGGAGACGCGGATCGATGCTTGGGCGGCAGAAACGCCGCACATTGTGTGTGTGATGCGGCGGAAACGCCGCACAATCTGATCTGATTTTGTCCGGATTTTGGTTGAATGTTTATGGTATGATTTGATCCTTCTTTGCGCGTCTGGATTGATTCTTTCCATTCTTTTGAGCTCCGGATTAATTCCTTTATGTATTTGGAGATTTACATTGATTTTTCTTTAGGTTTTCTCCATAATAACTCGTGAATTGCAATTAGGTCCTTGACGTTTTGCAATTAAGTCCCCGGCTACTTTTGTGCTTAAGTCCTTGTTCTTTTTGCAATTAGGACTTGAATGCTTTTATGTTTGGATACATTTCCATTCGTAACCCGATAATCTTGAGCTTGGTCTTTATGATAGAAATGAGTCTTTTGCACGCGTTTATGCTCAGGATGTGGGTAATTTGCATTCAGGTCCCTGTATTCTGTAAATAAGACTAAACACATACCTTAGTAGCATTTATTGATATAAAAGCAATCTAAATGAAAGACATATGATGCAATGTATGCAGTGCATCAAATACCCCCACACCTAGATTTTGCTAGTCCCTAGCAAAACAGAATATAAGAAAAATGAAAACAGGGAAATCCTAACTCACTTTCGTAGGAATCACGGTTGCACTTAGCATGTGCAACAAGCCTTTAAACCTCCAAGTTTCCTTAGAGGTCGAGTTTTGTCTCGTGAGGGTTTTCAGTTGACACACCCACAAAGTCTTAAATCAACATTCCATTAATAGCTCTTAATATCTCCACCTCAACCTTATACATCTCACTTCGAATTCTTGTATGCTCATTATATGAATCTAACTCATAAAAAATGACTTGGTCTTTGTTCCTCCAACATTCACACCACTAACCTTTCTACACATGATATCACTTAAATTATTTTGCACGCCTCCTCTAGTGGTGAAGTATCATTCGGATCAACCATGGCATGGATCATTCTTTTAGCTTTCGGCCTTGAGTATTATTATTATTAATTTTTTTTTCGTGATTCAACACATTTGTTTTTTGACACTTTTACCCTTTTTGTATTCGTGTAGCGAGTTTGGTCGATAATCCCGAGCTGGTAGACTCAAGTTACCAGGTTTCCAGATACCCCTACGGACCAGTGACTCAAAGGCTTGGGCTTTTGTAGTCATTTTGCAAAATGTGTTTCCTCACTTTATTCCTTTATTTTTATTTTCCTCAAGGCTTAATTGCTATTAGAAGTCCACACTTCCCGGTATATTTTCCTCAACCTCTGCTTTTTATCAACCACTTTAAAGATTTGATTCATCCAATTTAAGTGCGTACATGTCTTAAAAGGCAATGGGTTATTTCTTTAGAACTTAGATTTATGTCATAATTTCTACAAGCAGAACTATATAATAAGGAACAAAAACTCAATGCAATTTGTACACGGGTTTTGGCAGTTCAATCTTAAGCTATGTCATGAAACATTGATTTTTTTTTTAAAAGACAGAAAAATAAAACAGATTGATAGACACCCCCCACACCTAAATCATGCATTGTCCTCAATGTATGCAAAGAAAAAGCAAATGCACTTATTACCTGAATCAAATTGCGGTAGAGGGGTTGAACTTGCTCAGAGTCAACCATAGTCAGAACTGGATTGAATGACACCATGTTGGTGCATGTATCCAGTTGAATTGTTCCCCATGTTGCAATGAGAGTCCTGAGTCACAGGTTCCACACCCCTCACATAAATTGGTTCTCTTATTTGCTCGAGTGACGGTGGGTGTGAATTCCTCCCCTTTTTCTTACTTCCTTTTTGATTTTGTGATGATTCAGAAATCTTATAGATACGCGATTTCATCACAACGTCACTTTGATTGCATATTATTTCTGGCTCACTATCAATATGAAAGATATTAAATTCAGCTTTTAAGTTCTCAAAAGATAATTGCATGAGCCCATTTCGACAGTTTATCAATGCTTCGGAAGTGGCTAAAAAGGGTCTGCCTAGAATTACAAGGATTTGTCGGTTAGGATTTACAACAGGTGCGGTATCTAGTACGACAAAATCCACTGGGTAAATGAAGTCACCAACCTTGATCAAAACATCCTCTACTATACCTTTTGGTTTCTTAATAGAACAATCAGCAAATTGAAGGGTTGTCTTAGAGGGTTTTAGTGGACCAAGGTTCATTTGCTCATAGACAGAGTACGGGAGTAGGTTAACACTAGCACCAAGGTCTAGAAGGGCTTTGTTGATAAAAGTATCTCCTATTGCACATGAAATTGTGGGACATCCAGGATCCTTATATTTTATAGGAGATGTGTTGGACAAAATAGAACTTATGTTTGCAGTTAAGAATGCCTTCTTTGGTACGTTCGTTTTTCTCTTTTTAGTGCACAAATCTTTTAAGAATTTAGCATAAGCAAGTATTTGTTGAATCATGTCTAAGAGTGGAATGTTCACCTTAACTTGCTTAAATACTTCCAAGATTTTCTCTATTTGTGCACTTGAGTTCTTTTTGAGTCTATTGGGGAATGGGGCTTTAGGAACATAGACTCGCTCAGGTTCTGGTTGAGCTATGGGTTCAGGTTGAGTAGGTGGTTTGGGTGTTTCAGATTGGACGTCGGGTTCAATGGTTAGGTCATATGTGGTTGCTTGATGGTTGGATTGATCAGACGTTATAGGATTTACCACATTGTTATCAACTTGTCTTCCGGACCGTAATGATACTACAACATTTATTTGTTGGAACGGTTCTTCCTCATTAACCATTTGAACCCGTCTAGGGTTGTTATTTCCTGAAGGTGCGTGATAGGATTGATATGAATTATTAGATCTAGGGTTCACCTCAGGTTGACTTGGAAACCGACCCTTTTCTCTTTCACCTACTATTTGTGCTAGTTGGCTGACTTGTGTCTCTAGCCTTTGGAAGGTCTGGTTGGTTGTTTGTATAAAGGTTTTCATCAAATTTTCTAAGCTTGTCAACCTAACCTCATGATCGCCATTGTTACTAAACCCAGATGATGTATTATTTTGGTTATACGGGTTTGGTTGTTGTCTAGGAGGTTGACCTTGTTGGCTTGATGAGAAATTGGAATTATTACGCCAACCCGAGTTATAGGTTGATGTGTACGGGTCATTTCTAGCATGGTTATACATGGCATTAACTTGTTCCCAGTCCGCACAATCCTCCATTACATGACCAGTCTGACCACATCTAGAGCAAGGGATAGACGAGGCTTGATTCACTCGGTTTTGGGTTTGTAGCTCTAAACTTTCCATTCTGCGCATAAGGGTAGCTAGTTTTGCTTCAGCCGCTATGTTGGCCTGTACAGCTAAGACACCTGGTTTGGGTTGACTTGCTATTCTAGATCCAATACTCGGGTTAAAGCATTGTCCCATTGCATACTGTTTTCAGCTAATTCCTCAAGAAAAGTCCAGGCATCATTTTCATTTTTCGACATGAAGTTCCCTTGGCTTACGGATTCTACCATAACCCTAGATGTGGGTGTCAATCCCTCATAAATAATTTGGCATAATTGCCATCTTGGAATTCCATGATGAGGGCATTGGGTCAGAACACTTTTGAATCTTTCTAGATAGGAATAGAACGGCTCGCTCTCAGACTGAACGAATGCAACAATTTCATTCCTAATCCTCATAGTCTTATGGTTGGGGAAATATTTTTTTAGGAATACTTGAACAAACTCAGCCCAACTTCTAATGGATCTTTCGGCTAGACTATATAGCCATTTCTTAGCGTCGTCCTTTAGTGCTAGAGGCACAAATTTCAGACGCACTGCCTCCTCAGGGATATGCTGGTATTGCATAAGAGAGCAGATTTCCTCAAATTCTCTAAGGAAGAGATATGGGTCTTCCCTAGAGGTGAACTTAGGCAACATACTCATGTATTGTGCCTTAAGTTCGAAGTCGCGACCCTGTATGGTGGGCATAACGATGCACGATGGCTGAGCAGCCATCGCTGGATAACATCGATCCCTCAGAGTTATAGGTTGTGCAACAGGTGGGTCCACTACGTTCTCACCCATTGGATTCGGGTGAGGTGGTGCAGCAGATGGATTGGGGCTAAGTTCCAGACTGGAATCTACATGAACTCGTGAGAGTCGATTACTCAAGTCCCGAATCCAAATCTGAGTGCACCGGGTTGAATCAATTTTTGAATTCAAATTTGAAATTTAAATTCGAAATTTAATTTCAAGAATTAATTACAATTTTTTTTTATATTTTCGTTTTTTTTATGTTTTTTTTTTCAAAAGGGAAACAAACAATAGAATGGGGAAAGATGAGAAAGGAATCCTAATCTAGAGAATTAAGGTGAGAAGAGAAAGAAGACTCAGATGAGAAGGGAAACCTCACTCTAAAGATAGAAAGAGGGTTGGTCAGAAAATTCCTAAGAAAGCACGGTTCAAACAATCCTAGACCTAGTGTCGCTTAGATCTAGACGACTCCTAACTGGTTGAGTCGAATTGATTTGCTTGATTCACCTCCCTCACTAATCAAACCAACTTGGTCAGGCCGTGTATAGCTAGTGGGGGCGCTTCCGACAGAGTCGGTGCCAATTAGACAACCACTTCGCTTGGAAGACTTACGTCAACACAAAAACACTTTCTATACACCAAATTAAATTCAATCGGCTTCAGGTCATAGCAAGTCAAACCAATTCTTCTCCTTAAATGAGTCTGAGTCCTTAGGGGTCAATGTCTAATTGATTTTAATTTAAGGCTTAGGTGACACTTTAGGATTGTGATTTGTGGGCCACGGAAGGGTGATGAAATCCCCATCGTATCTTTGCCTACGGAGTTGCCCTTAAGATTGTTTAACTTAGATCTAGCAAAGATAGTCAAACAATGGTCTTTAGAGGGGGGGTGGGCAATTGCAAGGTTGTATGCAAACTAAATTATATGCTTAAATGCAATCGATGAAAACCACGACACGTACCTTGACTCCAGCACTCTTCAACAGAAATTGATTTGCAAGAATTTAGCAAGAATAATGCATACAAAACACTAGATGATGCATGCACTAAGGCCTTTCTAATTTTGCCAATTTTAGGTAGGAGTTGAATTATTGACAATTATGGAATTTTTGCCCTAACACATGAAGTTCTACCAAAAGGAAATTTTCTGAAAATAGAAATTACGAGGAAAAAGGCAACAAAAGTTACCTACGCAATGCTTAGTCGGGTTCACCGCCCGCTCTCGAAATTTCAGATGCTCCACGCGTCAACCCAGAGATGGTGCTAACCCCAGAAAAATTTGAAGCCCAGATGCTTCAATTGTGAGGTGATTCCGCCGCAGGTTCCTCTTGATGTGTGGCGATTCCGCCGCCCTTGTTGCTCTGCCTGCGTTGAGATTTCACCGCGCGCTCTGTTGTCTCCTGAAACACAAATCCAAACACTTAGATCGCGCACAAGATAAACAGAATAAAATCGAAATCAACAAAAAAAAACAAAATCTGCGTCGCCTCCCCGGCAACGGCGCCAAAAACTTGATGAGAATTAAATTTATACCGCAAGTGCACGGCGTCAATGAAGACGTGGCAAGTACGGGTCGAACACAAGGAGGGAGAGATTTGTTATTAGTGTGATTTCGATTGGGGGAAAGAAGGAGAGAAGAAATAAGTTGGTTTTGAGATTTTTGATTTTTAATTATCTAAAGCAAGAAACAAGAACAATTAAAACTAAAACAAGAACGAAGAAGTGAATTCCGTTGGGTGGAGGTTTAGATTTAGGGTTTAGATTAGAGAATTCAGAAACTTATAATAAATCATGTTAGTTATGAAGCATTACATGATAAATGATTTAACATAAACTCAAGTAATCAAAATATACTAATCACGAACTTAAAATAATAACATTCATTCATCTTCTCTTCACCCTAAATCCGTCGCCTCCACCCTTTGGAAGGAGTTAGAAACTCATAAAGGGAGGAAGAAGGGGTCCTTGAGACATTACAAAAGAAAACTAAAAGTAAGAAATAAAAGACAGAATTTTATTAATGAAAAGAAGAATACAAAACTAAGATTAAGAATAAAAACTACAACCAAAGACTAAGGACCCTTCTAACATCGTTTTCGGGTCTATTTATAGTTCCTACAAGGGATCTAGGTATAATATTGGAAAGTACACGTGTCCAGACACGACTGGACGAAATTGGGAGACGCGGATCGACGCTTGGGCGGCGGAAACGCCGTACATTGTGTGTGTGGTGCGGCGGAAACGCCACACAATCTGATCTGATTTTGTCCGGATTTTGGTTGAATGTTTATGGTATGATTTGATCCTTCTTTGTGCGTCTGGATTGATTCTTTCGATTCTTTTGAGCTCCGGATTAATTCCTTTATGTATTTGGAGATTTACATTGATTTTTCTTTAGGTTTTCTCCATAATAACTTGTGAATTGCAATTAGGTCCTTGACTTTTTGCAATTAAGTCCCCAGCTATTTTTGTGCTTAAGTCCTTGTTCTTTTTGCAATTAGGACTTGAATGCTTTTATGCTTGGATACATTTCCATTCGTAACCTGATAATCTTAAGCTTGGTCTTTATGATAGAAATGAGTCTTTTGCACGCGTTTATGCTCGGGATGTGGGTAATTTGCATTCAGGTCCCTGTATTTTGTAAATAAGACTAAACACATACCTTAGTAGCATTTATTGATATAAAAGCAATCTAAATGAAAGACATATGATGCAATGTATGCAGTGCATCACACACTTTGCGCTCTTGTCCTTGACTTCAAAACCTTGAGGTTGATCCATATAGATCTCCTCCTCAAGTTCTCCATTGAGAAAAGCCGTCTTTACATCCATTTGGTAAAACTCTAAGTCCATCTGAGCTACAATAGCTAGTAGAAGGCAGATGGAGGCAAACCTAACCACGGGTGAAAATGTTTCCTCAAAATCCACGCCTATAATATTTTACTTATTAGGTCTATTCATTATACAAAAGTAATATTTTTCTCTTTTGTATACCCGTGTCGTCACTCACTTGTAGAGCTACAATGATCTATGACCTACACGACAATCTTAACTCGGTAATTAATATCCCATGTTAATTACCATGATTGCGAATATCTTTTGTTTTATGTAAACCAATATCTTTTAGAGCTCTACGGTTAAGGACCAAGAGCCTCTTCCTTAACACTTCTAAAAGACGAATAACATAAACAAGGAACAAAATGATTTCTCATTCAATTCATATTAATTGACATTTAAAAGTAAAACTTTTAGAACACATTCCCTTCAAAAAGATCTTCCCATCACAAATGTATTGGTTGTGCGGACCAAATGCAATGTTCAGGAACAATGATTAACATCATATCATGCATATATTTGTGTCTTATATCCTTTATTTTTTTCCTATGCAATGCTACGTAACTAGTTTTATGTTTAAGTTTGAGAAATAAATAGGTTTGAAGAGAAGATGCATAAAAGGACCTAAAAGCAAGAAAAAGGACTGAGTTGTGAGACTTGAGGACTATGATGCAAGGGCGAAGGACCTGAATGAAAGCCCAAAGGACCAATGAGCAAATGAAGAAACTCCATATCATCATGAGGAGTATTTTGGCAATTCAGGTCGGGCCTAAACTCTAACAACTGACATGGGTGCATCAAACCTGAAGACAACAACACAAAAAAGCCCAACCAAAATCCAGAGCGGATCCAGACTATATAGACCGCCAATTGGTGGTCGGGTCATCTCCGGATCCGACACGCTTCGGGAAGATCATGTATATGGGTGTTTATGTCTATTTCTGGTGTTGTATTAGTCCCACATCGGGGGATTGTCCCTGATTACCTTTTTCTATGACTATAAATAGAACTCTTCACCTTCAATTGTAATCACCCATTGCTTGGTGGTATTCTCTCTACTTGGAGTAAGCGTTGGAGCAAAAACTCAAGGTGGAGAAGAATGCTACTAGTAATGTGAGTCATTTAATAAAATAATTTTTCATTGTTTTGTTCTCATGTTGTTTCTTTTTTTATGCATGCTTAGCTTAGTCTTATCTCTTTGATCTTAGGCTAAATTAGTTAGAATGTCTCCTTTCTTCTTTAGTATAATTGCATGAATAATGTGTAGTGAGTAGATCCATCCCCTTTGGGGGTGGAGATGATGTTCATATATATTGTGAAGTTTGGATGTTTGATGAATTTTTTATTGTGTGGACTTGCATGTTTTGTATGTTTGTTGGGGGTATTTTAATCATCTACATGTTGGGGAATTTTGATGGATTTTGCCATAAGATTAAGACACTTCCCATGCTTAATTTTCTCATGTTTATTGACTGAAATTTCCTGTTGAATATGCTAGATGTTAGTTATGTGTTTGTATTTGTGTTTGCTTGATTGATTGAAGAAACTTGGTTTTGATGGGTTTTGCCATAACATTTAGACACCTCCCATGCTTACTTTGTTCTTCACATGAGTTTAATGTTTTTGATGAGTCTTGCCATATCTTTAGACACTCCTCATGCTGAGCCTAATCTTTTGATAATCAAGTAGTAATTGCTGATACATTGTGTGAATGGATTGATAGGTTTTGCCACATCTTTAGACACTTCCTATGCATGACACACACACACATACATGCTTACTTGCATCATTCATCACTTATTTCACGTCATATGTGCATACACTCCACCCCTTAGTGGGTTTCTCTTTCTGATTTCCAATCTTTCGTGCTTTCTTTTGCATTTTGTACTTATTAGTTTAACGTAGTTTAGCTTTAATGTAATCACATCTTTTCTCCCTTTATTCGGCATCTGATTTTGGTAATACCAGAGGTTGCTCACCTCCCTACGGACGACCCGTACTTGCCCCGTCTTCACTGACGGCTGTGCACTTGTGGTCTAAATTTAAAACGATTAAACAATTTTTTTGCGTCGTTGTCGGGGAGGTTCCAGTCCAGACTTCTGCACTACATATGCAGCCTGTGCGTCCGTACAAACCACATATGCGGTGTAATTGGCTCAGTCCTCATGGCTCTATGCGAGACATAGTGAATTGCGCAACTGCATAGTCCTCATGTGCAGTTGCACATTGCACTGTGCGACCGCACCACTCCAACGTTATATAGTTGTTGGAGCTGGAAACCCACTATAAATACCGCCCATCCCATACTTTTCTCACAACTCCTCTCACTCACTCTTCTCTCATAAGTCTCTGCCATTCATTCTCAATCTCTTCTGCACTCCTATTTTCAAAGTTCTGAAGCTTCAAAGTCCGGAGTTTTGCTGGGATGAAAGGCATATTTGGTATTCGTTACGTGGATTTTGGAAGCCAAATTTTGCCGAATTTCGATTCCAAAGGTACCTCTTCATTTCCTTAACCATTCTAGTGCACTCTTTTCAACTCTTTTTTTGTGTAATATTCAAATTTACTTTTCACTCAAAAAACACTAGATATAATGGCATATAGTGGACCTAGTGGTAGTCTCATTAATCATGAATAGTATATCCACATTCATCGATCAAAGTTGAATGACCCCGGTTGTAAAACTGACCATGACCATTCACTTGAACATAAATACAAACTTGTATGTGAATTAAGTGGGTTTATAAGTAGTGGTGGTATTAATAAACATAAACAACATATTGCTCACCCAGAAAGTAGTAATGCAAAATCGTGTGCATATGCATCCACTTACCGTGAAAAATTGAACAAAACTTTAGAGTCAGATCTAGAGCTTATCACCAAAAAAGCAATTGTAAATGATTTTATAGACTTAGATGACGTGGAGGGTTCAGGGCACCATGTAAGGTTTGGGTTCCGATCGAGGTCGTAGAGACATAGATAATGATAACTTAACTCACCATGAAGCATCCACTTCATCAGCGGTGACGGTTCGAGACATAGATGAGGAATTCATGGGTACAGACAATGAGGAAACCGAGGAAGTTGAGAGCTATCATGAGAACCCCGATGACTCAAAGATTCTGACGACGTAGAGGATGACGTACTGATTAGTATCAAATCATGCATATGTTCAGGTCATACATCCTCTATTTTGAGTCTAAGCAATGCTATGTAACAAGTTTTACGTTTAAGTTTCAGGAATAAACAAGTTTTAGAAGAAGAAGACACAAAAACGACTAAAATGCAAGAAAAAGGATTGATCTATGATACTTATGAACCTATCTGCAAAAGGGAAGGACCAGGACATAAGCCAGGAGGAACAAATAGCAAACAGAGAAACTCTACACAATCATGAGGAGTATTTTGGCAATTAGATTCAGGCTAAGACTCAAATAACCGACTAGGGTGCACCCCACTTGAATAATTGAAGCACTTGAGAAGACATCTGAAAATGGGTCGCATCAGACCAATTGTGACCGTCAATTGGCAGTCCATGTTAGTCAGAAGCTGACCCTGTTTCTCATGGTTGTGGGTTATGTTGTTTATGTCCATATTAGGTATGTTGCATTAGTCCGGTGATTGATCGTTTTATATTAACCGCAAGTGCACGACCGCGTTGGAGTGGTGGCAAATACGGGTCGTCCACTGGGAGGTGTGTCGACGATTGGTTTGTTCGAAGGCGAGAGGTAAAAAGAAGGAGAGAAAGGTTGGTTACACTAAACTACACTAAGATGCAAAAAGGAAATGAAGATAAGCAATAAAACTAAGCCCCATAGGGGGTAGAGAAATAATGTGAATATGAAGATGTGTGTGTGTGTTCAATTAAGCTCCTCACAACATGTAGTGCATGAAATCATAAAACTACATCCAACTTTGCCTCCACATGAATTAAGATAAGACTACATCATTAAAACATACAAGACAATAATTGGAATGAAGCTAAATGAACTCAAGTATAAAGACTAGACCCTACTATGCCTCCACATGAATTAAGATAAGTCTACATCATTAAAACATACAAGACATTAGCTAAGGTAAAGGCAACAAGAGCACATACACTACAAATTGTGTTTCCAATATTAACTTCATCCATATCCTAACCTTATCATTCACCATAGAATAGGTCCACTATCAAAGCATAAGCAAAGCTTCATTCAAGAGCATTAGCATATCAAAGATAAGAGTGAAAACCCATTAGATGGTTATGGAAATCATATAAAGCTCAAGGGATAAAGATGACACACACTTAATACACTACATGATTATATCACATATTTCTCCACCCCCCAAATGGGGATCGAACTACTCACTACTCATTACACTAACTATATTAACAAAAGAAAGCATAATACTGAAATGAAAGTTAACTAAGAAAGCAAGAAGTATTAAAGAAGCCTAAAAGGAAAGGAAAGACTAAACAAACATGCACAAATTAAAAGACAAGATTAAAAGAAACTAGAAGAATTATTTTATTAACAAATGACTCACATTGAAGGTAGCATTCTTATCCACCTTGAGTTTTTTCTTCAAGGCTCACTCCTTAGTAGAGAGAATGCCACCAAGCAATGGGTGGATACAATAGAAGGTGAAAAGTTCTATTTATAAGCATGGAAAAAGCTAATCCGGGACAATCCCCCGATGTGGGACTAAACCAATACCAAAAATAGCCTAAACAAACATTAATACAAGTCCAGGAGAAAACTTAGTGGATCTAGGATGATCCAGACCACCAATTGGCGGCCTATAAGGCCCAGATCCGTCTGGGTTTTGTGTTGGGCTTTGCTGGAAGTATTTCTTGGTCTTTGATGCATCTATTTGGTTTGTTAGAGCTCCGACCCAAATCGAATTGCCAAAATACTCCCCATGATGGTGTGGAGTTTCCTGTTTTGCTCTTAGGTCCTTCGGTCTTACGATCAGGTCCTTCTCCCTTGCATCTTAGTCCCCAGGTCTCACAATTAAGTCTTTTTTCCTGCTTTTGGGTCCTTTCATGGCTCTTCTCTTCAAACCTCTTTATTCCTGAAAACTAAACATAAAACTCATCACGTAGCATTGCTTAGGTGTAAGATAATGGATATAAGATACAAATATAAGCATGAAATGATGTCAATCATCCGACACAGGGGGTTTGTCTCTAGTTTCCTTGTTTTATGTCTATAAATAGAACTCCTCTCCTTCCTTTGTAATAAACCATTGCTTGGTGGTCATTTTCTCTACTTGGAGTAAGCCTTTAGAGTAAAACTCAAGTGGAGGGATGTACTTGTAATGTGAGACATCAATCAAATAATTTTCGTAGTTTTGTTTTAATGTTGTCTCTTTTTGAATGCTTTCATGTTTAGCTTAGCTTTATTTCTTAATCTTAGTATAATTAGTTAGAATGTCTTTTTTTTCTTAGTATAATTGTTAACTTCATGAGTAGAGAGTCTCCATCCCTTTTGGGGTGGGAGGTGATGTACATTATGTGATGTGTTGGTGATGGGCTCTTTTTATTTGTGCTATTTCATATGCTTAATGTAGATCTATGCATGTAACTTGGTAAAACTTGTATTAGATGGGATAATGGCCACATAAGGTACTTGTCTCATGCTAGATCTAGAGTTTATCTTGTTGCTTGTAAATGATCATCTTGTTATGGTAAATGACTTGTTTTGTATGGATGCTTAATTAGTAGAGAATGCATGAATGTATCAAGTTGTATGGATGGTTAATTGATGTCATAATGTCCACACTAGGTACTTAGTTCATTCTAGAGAACCCAAAGTACAACTTAACTTCATGTCTAACTATATTAGTTGATATTAATTAGACTCAACACTAGTTTCTAGTTGATTTCACCTACTTTACTCACTTGTGCCTCATGTAATCAAGAACCACTCACACACACCTACACTCCATAGGGGTTTAGTTTAATTTTTGATTCATACCTCGCTTAGTGTAGTTAGTTTAGCATAATCACCTCATTCTCCTTCCCTTTCTGACTCGAGTATGGTAGTCACAACAACTCCCATAACTCCTTGAGGTTTGACCCGTATTTGCCACGTCTTCATCGACGTCGTGCACTTGCGGTTATTAAAACGATCAATCACGTACTTCTGTGGGTTAATGTCACAATTACTGCCTAGTGTCTACTACAATTAATGTTTTCCTTTTATAGTTGTTCAGTTGTAACTTGTAAAAATATTACTTAAAAACTATTCAATGAAAATATACCTAGTGGTTTGGTCAGTAGATAGGGCTTCCATTGAGGCAATGACCCTGAGGAAGTAGATGTTTTGTAGAAGTCAAATCACAGTCGGTATTTTTATATATATTGTTCCTAATTTTCCTGATTTTTGATAATTTTTTATGATTTTCCCTATTTTTCTAATTAATTTTTTTACACTTGTGTGGCAGCATTGCGACCTTAGTGCACAAAGTCGCATGTGTGACTCCTGAATATTGTTCAGGAATGACTTCAGATTCTTACTGATTTTTTGACTAATTCCCTTGTCAGACATCCAACTTTTGTTTGAAGTCACGATTCTATTGATTAAGACGAAAATACTCGTTATACTTAAATTTCCGTTCAATTCAAAATGAAGATTATTATCGTGTTAAAGTTAACAATTTTTCATAAATCCTTTAGAAATTTTGGCAAAACCTCCCCTAAACATTTGATATGAAAAAAATCTTCACACCCCTAAATTGACGAGAAAATTTTCACAAATTTAATATCCATTGCATTTCACATCGATATCATGTCTATTATTTTTCACTACATCACATTTCCATTACAAACATCAAACATTCATATCTTGTATAGATATATCTTCAATTTAATCCCAAAATCATATAAATAACTTTTAATTACAACCTGCAGTGCTATGTTGGGTTTTTGATTTTCTCGACGGTTGCAACTTCTCTGCTTTCTCACACCTACCAAACAAAACCACAACAATCAAATTGAACTAAATCCAATAAGCTCATCGAACTAGTTGTGAACTATTACATCCAACTCTCCAATTCAATTTCGTCTAACACAATCAATTAAACAATCCAACACAAATCCAAAAAATCAATCCAACTAATTAAACCAACAAAATCTAATCAACCAACCGAACAAAATCTAACTAACCAAAACCAACAAAATCAATCTAACGCAATCACCATAACAAATCCAACTAACAAATGCAAATCTAATCTATCAACAAGTCTAATCCAACACTAACTCACAAACAAATTCAATATGTTTACATAAAACACAATTAATCTAATAAATTGTACAAAATACAATTAATCACACATAATATATTTAATATAACCAATTCAAAATTTAAATTTAATTAATCAAAATAATCATTCAAAAAATTGTTTGACAACTTCAATCATAGAAATTTAATTTAAACCATATAAAATCATAAATTTAAACCAATTAATCATACAAATACAATTTAAACCATATAAAATTCATACAAGTCAAAATGTATTCAAAATTAATATTGGTGGTGGAGGCGGTGGATTGTGGTTGTGGTGTGAGAGGGTGTGGTGGGGGTGGGGTTTGTTAGAGAATAGTCCCACGTCGAGTAAAATGGGAACTTTCTCCTAGGTTATAAGTTGTAGGGTCCCTCCACTCATCACCAACTGGTTTTAAGTTGGATATCCACACTTCAATATGGCATCATACCAGAAATTGTTTATTTTTTGGCCTTAATCTATGTTTTGATGATTTAATCAACCTAATCTTAATTGTGATCATGTAGAGTAGCACACATGTTGCATTGCATATATATTTCTTTGTGCTAACCTCTACATGTGATCAAGACTCAAGGAAGAAAGGAAATCAAGTCAAGATATGTAATTAAGCACATTTGAAGACATGTAATTTGTATATCTTTGAGTCTTAGGAACTTTGTGTAATTGAGCATACTTGAGCTAAAAACTACTCAAACACACACTAGGTTCGAGTCCCTGGATTGACGATCATAACTTTAGTACCGCAACGAGAGAAACACTTCAATAGTTGCACAATTTTTCCCAAACTCTTGAGAGGTTCGAACTCTTTCAGTTTGATCCTTTGAATGAGCCACCTTTGCTTCTAATTCATGAACCTCTCCTTGCATTTTGTGCACTTTGTGAGGGGGGGGGGGGGGCACGCATGAGTATTTTGGCCCCGCGTGGTCATATTTTCATTACAAGTGCATTGACCCACTTTTGAGGTTCCCATTTGATGTTCTTTGACAAATGAAAATGAGAACTTATTTATGTACATAGTTATATTTCAAAGAAAAACAAAACAAGAAGACTCCAAGAGTGAGCACAACTTGTTGTGGGCTCCAACCCCTATGTATTTGGGCCCTATTTGTTTCACGTATTTGTCTCCCTTCTTTAGTATTTCACAGGTTTTAAGGGGAATTCGGGTTTGTGTCCATCAACATAACCATGAACTTCCCTTTGCGCTTCACGTCGATGAGATCTTTTCTTTTTCATGCATAAATCCATGAAATATCATGCCCACATTCATTGAGGACAATGCATAAAGTAAGTGTGTGTGTGTGGGGGGGGGGGTTGTTTTACATGTATACGTAGTCGAGTCTTTCTCCTTTTGTTTTGTTTTCTTTTGTTTGTTTTGTTAGGGTCATGTTAGTATGCTGCATTTAATATCGATATATCTGCTTGCCATGATCCTTGGGTGACTTGTTTTCTTTTGTTTGCCTAGTGCTTTAATTTTCACATTTCTTTCAAAATTTTCATGTGTTTGCGAAAGAAAATGCTTTGTGGGTTTACATGTGTTTAACAGGTGCAAAACTGTTATGAGGCAAAGTAAAATGCAGCTCCCAGAATTGACTTGAACACGATGTATTAAGATACCTAGTACATTGGCTTTAGGTCTTATCTAGTTGTAAGGATGCACCCCAGGTTTCCCTCGGGGGGAGAGTAATGATAGGGTTTCAGTACACAAACAAATAAAGAAGTCCACCCTGACCCTAGTGAGTCAAATAATTCGTGTCTATTTGTATAAGGAAGTTTGTCGTAGTCAGAGACCTTTAAAATCCGTTTGTGAAACCGTAAGCGCAGGGGTTTTTGTTCATGTGTCGATAATAAATAAGTGGGTAAAGTGTTCCCTCTTCTCGCAAGACTCCTACCACTCTTGAAATTAGGTCTGAGGAGACTTAGTGCCTACTGCTTTTGAATTATCTGACTTAGGATGCATCGACCGAACTCCCGTTACATGGGTGGTAGGGATCACCCTATGTGGAGATGTGGGTAAATGTGTACGTGATAGTGTAAGTCCTCATAGGAAATGATGTACGAAACCCGACCCTGGGAGAATTACACACCAACAAAAAGAAAATAAAAATAAATGGCAATGCAAATAAGAATCTTAATGGACTTTACACTTTGTATCACTTGAGGATGTTAAACTTGCCCATGTGTTTCACTTAAGGTTTTAACTAACTTGCATGAATGGTTAATTAGGCTAGGTGTGTGGACTAAATACTTATAAAGAGTCAGCCCGTAGTATTACCGTATCCAATGATCAACAAAAATGAGTCCATCGAGTCGTGTTGCTATATTGAATAATGCATCTATCTTCATATTTTGTGGGTATATCCGCTGAAAACCCTCAGCAGACACCACACCTCCTCCTTGGCGACAAGGGGGTTTAATGGTTTGTTGGACGTGTTAAGTGCAACTGTGATTCCTACGAAAGTGAGTTAGGATTTCCCTATTTTTCTTATGTTTTTTCCTTTCTTTCATTTTCCTTTTTCTTTGTTTTACTCGGGACTAGCAAAAATTAGGTGTAGGGTATTTGATTGACATCATATCATGCATATATTCATGTCTTTTATCCTCTATTGTGAATCTAAGCAATGCTATGTAACGAGTTTTATGTTTAAGTTTCAGAAATAAACATGTTTGAGAAGAAGAGACACATAAAGGACCTGAACGCAAGAAAAATGACTGAATTGTGAGACTTATGGACTGATATGCAAGAGAGATGTACCCAGATGTAAACCAAAAGGACCAATAAGCCAATCGAGAAACTCCACACCATCATAAGGAGTATTTTGGCAATTAGATCAGGGCTTAAGCTCCAACGACCAACTCGGGTGCACCAAACATCAACAAATCAATCCAGTAAAGTGCCATATGAACAAGAGCTTGATCCAGCAAATCTAGACCGCCAATTGGCGGGACAATCCCCGGTATGAGACTAAATGCATACCATAAATGGAAAAAAATACATACTAATACAACACGCGACTGAAGCTAATCGGGT
Source organism: Triglochin maritima (assembly GCA_963682175.1). Classification (NCBI taxonomy): domain Eukaryota; kingdom Viridiplantae; phylum Streptophyta; class Magnoliopsida; order Alismatales; family Juncaginaceae; genus Triglochin; species Triglochin maritima. The sequence continues at coordinate 9,931,258 of OY821787.1, read as the reverse complement.
TTGGATCCAAACCAACCGCCAATTAGCGGTCAATAACCGCCAATCAGCGGTCTATATCCCCCAATTGGCGGTCTGGATTGGCTGCATCAAGCTCTTTTTGATACACATCATTGCGTAACTCTTCCAGTTCCACAATTGAGTGTATGTTGCACCCCTGCATGATCAAGATCCATATTCAGGTTCTTAATCACCCAAAAAGTACGATGCTCGAGCTCTACGGGTAGGAGGCAAGCGTTGTCGTACACTACCCCATATGGTGACATACCCAAATTGGTCTTGTACGTGGTGCGGATAGCCTACAATGCGTCATTCAGTTTAGTCTACCAATCCTTCCTCGAGGAATTAACCGTGTTCTCAAGGATTTACTTTAATTGACAGTTTGAGACTTCGACCTGCCCACTAGTTTACAGTTGATATGAGGTCACATGCTTTCGAGTGATCGAATACTTCCTCATAAGTGCTTCAAAGGAGTGATTGCAGAAGTGGGTACCCTTGTCGCTGATTATGGTACGAGGAGTACCAAATTGCGGAAAAATATCCTTTAAGAATTTAATGACCACCTTGTTATCATTGGTCTTTGTGGGGATAGCCTCTACCTACTTAGACACATAGTCAACAACCACCAGAATGTAAACATTCCTGAATGAATTCGGGAAAGGACCCATAAATTTGATGCCCCACACATCGAAGATGTCGATAACAATGATATTTCGTAAAGACATCATATTACGTCGATTTATCCTCCCAAGGCGCTGTCACCTATCACATTGCTTACAAAATTCGTAAGCATCTTTTAAAGGCGAAGGCCTGTAGAATCTAGATTGGAGCACCTTTGCGGGAGTTTTCTTTCCTCCAAAGTGTCCTCCACATGCCTCAGTGTCAAAATTGGAGCACACTTTGGAACTCGTTATTTGGGACGGACTGCCTGAAAATTTGGTCAGAGCAGTTTTTGAATAGGTAGGGGTCGTCCTAGTGAAAGAATGAGACATAAAATCTAAATTTGGTTTGGTCAGATTTTGAATAACCCACAGGAAGTTGCTCGATTACCAGGTAGTTCACGATGTCGGCAAACCAAGGGTTATCTTCGATCGTGAACAATTGCTCATCAGGAAATTTGTGATTAATAATTTGGTCCTGTGGGTTGGTTATCTCAAGACGAGACAGGTGGTCCGCTACAACATTTTCACACCATTTTTTGTCCTGAGTCTCTAGATCAAATTCTTGTAACAACAAGATCCATCTCAAGAGTCGAGATTTTGCATCTTTCTTCGCCATGAGGTGCTTGATGGGTGTATGATCAGAATAGATAATCACGTGGTAGCCAATCAAGTATGATTGAAATTTCTCCGAAGCGAATATGATCGCTAAGAATTCTTCTCGGTCACAGTGTAATTCAATTGGGCATCATTGAGTGTTCTACTAGCATAGTAGATCATATGAGGTAATTTGTCCAATTGTTTCCCAAGCACTGCTCCCACAGCAAAGTCAGATGCGTTACACATCAACTCAAAGGGTTCAGTCCATACAAGTGCCTTAATTATGGGAGCTGAGGTAAACTCTTTCTTTAAGGTCAAAAAGGCATGATGACAATCCGGTGTGAACTCAAAAATGGCATCCTTAGCCAACAAGGCGGTGCGAGGTCGAGCAAGTTTGCTAAAATCCCGAATGAACTGCCGATAGAATCCAGTAAGCCCCAAAAAGGCGAGGATATCATTCACATTACGCGGCGGTGGGAGATTAGCAATAAGACCCACTTTGGCGGGATCGACCTAAATTCCCCTACTTGAGACCACATGTCCAAGTACAATACTATTAGGTTTTTGGCCTTATTCTTTGTTTTGATGATTTAATCAACCTAATCTTAATTACAATCAATGTAGAGTAGCACAAATTATGCATAGCATATATATTGTTTGTGCTAACTTCTACAGGTGAGCAAGACTCAAGGAAGAAAGGAAATCAAGTCAAGACATGTAATAAAGCTCATTTGAAGACATGTAATCTTGATTTATTTTGAGTCTTAGGAACATGGGGATTTGAGCATACTTGAACTAAAATCAACTTAAACACACACTAGGTTCCTTATAGAAGCCACACACAAAATTTCATAGATTTTGGACTTCAATAAATTACCCAAACTAGAACCGAAAAACACTTAAACCAAGCCTAGTCTTCCAGTGCCAATTCGATTGACCGGAACGAGTTCTTCATTCGACTGATTGGGGTCTGTTAATACTGTTAGCCTAAGTGTTGAACCGGTCGACCGTTGCAAGCCTTTGGTTTGATCGTCTACACGTGTCAAGTGACCGTTAGACTTTTTGTATTCTACAACGGTCGGATTTCCCAAAACCACAATTTTACCAAACTTTTGGTTGACCCATCAAAAAATCTTTGGTCGCCCTAAACACCCTAGCATTTTCCGGTCGAACGTCTCCTAGATTTACGTCAACCGAAACTCATTTTCTCCTTGAACCCAGAAGTGCATGGAAGTTTCCGGTCGAACATACTTTTTCCTTAGTTCGACCGATCCATTCTTTACCCGACCAAAACCCCTAGAACGGTCGACCGATCCCCAATTTAGTTTGACTGTTCACTTAAGTGAAATTAAGTTATAACCAGATTTGACCAACCGGTTGACCGATTTTGTCCTGAAATGTGACCTTCACTTCACTGTTTTGTGTTTCTTACACAACTTCCTATACTTATCCCAGCGGCTATAACCCACTTAGAGCTTATAAATAGAGTTGCCCAAACCTTGTTTGGACAACTCTGCTACTACTATTTGTCCTATACTTTAGAGAGAAACTCCCAAGCTTTGAAATACCCATTCCTACACTCTAAGTCAAATCCACACCTTTGATCATAGACAAAACATACTCAAAGTGTGCTAAAGATTTAGAGAGTGTTGTCCCACTCATTTGTTGTTCAAGAAGCAAGGATTTTGGTGAAAACCCGAAGTATTCCCTCTCGGGTTGTGAGAGGAAGAAATCAAGCTAGCAATGGTTGTTCACGGAGCTTGTGTTGTAAAGGCTTAATCTCGGCCCGGAACGAGATTGATAGTGAAGACGTAGGCGGATCTCGAGGGAGATCGAGCGTAGCTTGCAAGAGAGGAAGTAGGCGGGAGGCTATAACTCTATAAAATCACGTTGTCTTCATTTTGTGGTTTGCATATTTCCTTCCCTACTTACTTGTTTGTTTTAATTTCCGCTGCATCATTGATTAAGCAAGTACGGGTGAATAAACCATAAAATTGATTAGAACTAGCCATTCAAGATCCTACAAATACCTCGCTTCACCATGTAGTGACAGTTCTCCCAATTGAGAGCAAGGTTCTTCTCACGACATCGCTTGAGCACAAGACTCAAGTGATGAAGGCACAAATTGAAGGAAGCACCAGATATGGAAAAGTCGTCCATGAAAATCTCAAGGAAATGCTCTACCATTTCGTAGAAGATGCTGATCATACACCATTCAAACGTTGCCACCGCATTACATAACCCAAAGGGCATGCGAAAGTAGGCAAATGTGCCAAAGGGACATGTAAAAGTGCCCTTGATCCTCGGGGTCGATGAGAATTTTGTTGTAACCGTAGTATCCATCAAGAAAACAATAATACCCATGTCCAACCAACCTTTCCATCATCTAATCAATGAATGGCAATGAGAAATGATCTTTTCACGTTGCCGCATTGAGCTTGTGATAATCAATGCAAACTCGCCAGCCAGTTTACAGACGTGTTGGTATAAGCTCATTATGCTCATTCTCAACAACCGTCATGCTTGACTTCTTGGGAACCACGTGGACAGGACTCACACACAAACTATTAGAGATATGATAGATTATACCATGATCCAAGCACTTAAGAACCTCCTTTCTGACGGCTTCTTTCAGCACAAGATTCAATCTTCGTTATGGGTCCCAACGGGACCTAGAGTTCCCTTCCATGTGGATCCGATGCTAGACAATACCAGGGCTAATTCCCTTGATGTCCTTCAAGGACCACTCAATAGCTTCTTTGTTTTCAAAGAGAACTTTTTTGAGGGCAGTCTCTTGATCTTTTGCAATATCAGAAGCAATAATGAGTGACCAGGTCTTATTATCCCCTAAAAATATGTATTTAAGGTTATCGAGGACCAGTTTAAGCTCAACCGGAGGAGGGTCCTTGTTGGACTCATAGTTAATTTCAAGTGGCTCAAGGGCCACAGGGTAAGAGGAGCAAGCACCCAGATGTGCCTCTGTAGGATTTCATGTTTAATTATACATATATATTTTCGAAATTTTTATGTATAATAAGGATCAATTACAAATTTCTTTGATTTATTTCATGCATGCATCGGTTTGTTTTAACATCTAGTTTCAAAACTCTATTAAAACAAACAAGGGCTCCGAAATTCATAGCTAGAAATTCTCAAAAACTTCTTGAAGATTCAGAGACGTTGGGGATGCTTCTTGCCGCGCCGGATGCCTCCGAGTGTTCACTGAAACCCTAAACAAGGTTGGAGAGAAAGGAGCTAGCCAATCGATCTCCAAACAAGCTTAGAATCTAGCTACAAATCCCTTCCTTAGCCTCTGAGATTTCTCCTTCCAAAGACTTAGAAAACTAAGAGAATTTTCGGGGGTTTTTGTGGTGAATTAAGAGAGAAAATAATTATTGAATTGTGTAACCCAATTAGGGAGAATAAGGACCTATTTATAGGTTCCAATCTTACTCTTAATCATGGCTATTCTTTAGCCACGTTTTTCTTTACATTTTCTCTCATAAATTAATTCCTTAATGCATTACATGCACCCACAAAACGTTTGACCAAGTTTGGAGCTAATCCAACCATCAATCAAATTAATCTCTTAATAATCAAAGGCAGAAAATCGACCGCTGTTCGGTTACCGAGACCCATTCGGTTAACCGAATATGTCACGATTGGTTGACCAAGTACTAGACGGATGACCGATTCTTAAAGGGAAAAATTCTCCTTAACCGATCGGACGAATTCTCGTCTATGACCGAGTGCCATTCGGTTAACCGAAAATATCGGAACTTAACATTGTTCGGTCAACCGATTTTGGTTCGGTACACCGTACCAAAGTTCCAGGCACTTTGGTCAAGTTCGGTCAATCAATTACGATTATCCGTTCCACGTTCGGTTGACCGATCCATAGATCCTTCGGTCGACCGAACCTCAACGGATTACCGAACTTTTACCCGATTTTGCCTATTTCAAATTTTGGATTTATTTCCAACAAAATTTGAACTTAAGGGGGGTTTAGCAAATTCACAACTTATGCAATGTATTATCCTATGCAACAATAAATTATTGCACCCCATAATATATGCATCTCATATGAATTTATCATGACTTTAATTATGTTTATATACAACATAATTGATTTTACTTGTTTACCACATGTGTCATATTTTCTATGAGAAACCCGACACATCATATGAACCAAAAATCAAGCTTCTTGTTTCACGGTTTTTGCGGTGTGACCTATGGGAGGATCTAAACTAAGTTGGCAGTGATATTAAGAGCTTAATATCACAAGCTATAAGCGGTATCTAGCTAGACATTATAGCTCCCAATTAGTTAGATGTCTTAATTCCACTCGAACCAAAACCCGATCCATTTAGTGATGGAGTGCACCACTTGTGTCCGTCCCTTGCCTCATAATATTAAGAATACACACAAAGTAGTATTGTGTCATCTTTGTATTAGTATTCATTTCTTGATCTCTTTAAGCTAGTTATAAATATGTGACTTAACTCAAATCACATTGTGCACATTATAACTTTGCTTTATCAAGGGGCCCACTAATATCATCACTCAATTAAGAGGGGCAATGATAATCTTTTGACTAACTATCTTCTCCAACAAAAGTTGTACTTAACCAACTAATGCCTTTTCACTACTCTCATCGATAGCTCAAGACACTAGTCTAATTAAGAACTCCTTAAGTGATCGGATATAAGTCTCATATCAAAGGACCAAAGACACAGTAAAATATTAATGACACAGAAACACATTTCTATAATATTTTACTTATTAGGTCTATTCAGTATACAAAAGTAATATTTTCCTCTTTTGCATACCCGTGTCGTCACTCACTTGTAGAGCTACAATGATCTATGACCAACACGACAATCTTAACTCGGTAATTAATGTCCCATGTTAATTACCATGATTGCGAATATCTTTTGTTTTATGAAAACCAATATCTTTTAGAGCTCTACGGTTAAGGACCAAGAGCCTCTTCCTTAACACTTCTAAAAGACGAATAACATAAACAAGGAACAAAATGATTTCTCATTCAATTCATAATAATTGACATTTAAAAGTAAAACTTTTAGAACACATTCCCTTCAATCTCCCACTTGTTATCAAAGTTTTCTTTCACATACATTCTCAATGTATAAAACATTAATAACTAGGGTAACCTTCCTAAATCACCTATCAAGCCAATCCACATGGATCCTCGGATCCATGGACTCGAAATATATTTCGTCTCTTAGCTTGGTATGAAGGTTTGTTGAATGGATCAGTTGTGTCACTGTTGTGTCCACCTATTTATTTATTTTGTCTTTCGTTGGTGGTTGAGTTAGATGTAGTGATATTACTCCTAACTACACTAGCTCATACCTCCACCTTCGATAATGATGACGCATCATCACTCCAACCTCTTATTGTCTAGAATTCCTATAAGAATTGCATCAAAATAGCCCTCGGCTATTTTCTCCTTTGTCTTCCATAAACAAGAACCTTATCTTTAGTCCGGTTAAGGTACTTCAGAATATTCTTGGCCGCAATCCTACGATTAGGACTTGCGTTGGATTGGTGACCACTTGTCACGTTTAGAGCATACGAGATATTGAGTCTTGTGCAAGTCATTGTGTACATGGTCCTTCCTTTTGCCGAAGCATAAGGGATACCTTCATGTACTCCAAGTCTTTGTGTGATTGAGCACATTGAGACTTCTTGAGTTGCACACCTATACTCATACTTATTGGCATATTGTCCATATCGGAATTGTTCACCCTGAACATTTCCAAAGACCTTGTCAATGTATGCACGTTGACCGAAGCCAATGAGTCTACAGGATGTATCTTGATTCTCAAGATGTGTTGAGGCTCATCCTTTTCTTTTCATTGAATACACTGATTTCAACGAAATTTCTCGTTTGCTAATGCAAAGGTATATGATTGCTCATGAGCAATATGTCATCGACATATAAGATCAGAAGTACTACATGACTCCCACTAATCTCCTTGTATATACAAGATACTCCTTTACTTTGAATGAAGTGAATTTTCTTCACCTCTTCGTCAAAGCGTTTGTTCCAACTCCTTTATGCTTGCTTCAATCCAGAAATGGATTCTCGAAACTTGCATATCTTCTCGCTATTCTTTGGATCATCAAAACCTTGAGGTTGTACTATGTACATATCCTCCTCCAAGTTCTTGTTAAGGAACGCCATTTTGATATCCATCTTCCATATCTCATAATTATGAAATGTGGAAATAGTGAGCATAATCCGAATAGATTTTATCATGACAACTTCTCAAAAGTTTCATCAAAGTCAATTTCTTGAATTCGAGTATGACCTTTTGCTACAAGCCTTGTTTTGTAGGTTGTCAAGTTACTATCCATGTCCATCTTCCTCCTAAAAGTTCATTTATACTAAATGACATTTTCTCTTGAGGAAGGCAAATCAAGTTATACGCTCAATTATCATACATGGATTCTATTTTGGATTTTATGGCCTTAAGCCATAGTTTGGAGTCTTCCCTTACCATTGCTTCTTGGAAGGTCGAGGGATCTTTGGTATCTAGTACCATGATCTCATGAAGTCCCACATACTTATTGGGTTTCTTCCTTTACCTCGTCAACCTTCTCAATTCTTTTGGTTCTTCTCGTGTCTCTCGAACTTCTTCCACAATTTCTTGAGGAATAGGTTCATGTTCAACTCTCGAACGCACACTAGGTGAGGATGATTGAGATTCTCTCACAATTTCTTGTAAGGATCTCTCGCTCACACTCCCACTAACCAAATGAATCTCGGCTGGGCCTTCATGATCTTGAATGCAACATTCACATCATGATCTTGTAGAGTATCTTGAGTTTTCTCAAGCTCAACTCTACTCCCACTACTTTTCTCTCTTTTCTAGAAATTCCAGAAAAACATATCTCTCTCTACAATCTTTCGATTGGAGGTGATATATCAAAACTAGTATCCTCTTGTCATACGAGGATAACCTATGAAGAAGCACTTAATCCGTTTTTGGTTGAAGTTTGGTCGACATCAATTTCTCGACGTAGACCTCACAACCCCAAATCTTGAGAAAGTTGAGCTTAGGTGTCTTTCAACTCCATAGCTCATAAACCATTTTCTCCACGGATTTGGATGGAACATTATTTAGTGAGTTTGTCATTATTTGTAGTGCATAATTCCAAAAGTAAATCGGCAATTTAAATTGACTCATTATTGATCGAACCATGTCGAGCAATATCCTATTCCTACTTTAGGAATGAGTCAAATTAGGTATCCTAAGCACTCACCCCTACGAACTGTTCATAGAGACTCGATATTCTTGTTGAGTCGGTTCATTACTTTATCCTCGAATTCCTTGAACTTGTCAAAGAATTCACTTTTGCTTCCCATTAGACAAATATAGTCATAATGACTATAGTTGTCCGTGAACAAAATGAAGTACCTTAAACCATCTCTTGCACTTGTACTTATCGGACCACATACATTAGAATGTATCATATCCAATTAGTTATTCGTTTTCGTTCCTTTCTTCTTGAAAGGTCTCTTGGTCATTTATTTGACCAATCCGATAGTGCTACAAGATTGTATCATTCACGTGAGTTATCTTAGCTTCTCTTTTGTTATTGTTTGTTTGAGTTTGTTTATTATTTATTTCAAGCAAATAGAAATCATTCTATATGAATGTATTTGCATAGAAAATTCCATTCTTCGATACAGACAAGCAAGAATTAAAATATTTATTAAAATTTATCCATATCTAAAACATGATACAGAAATGTTCTTGCTAATAGAAGGCATATAACAAACATTCTACAAAACATAAATTTAAATCACTAGACTATTGAAGTTCCATAGAATCTTGTACAATCGCAGCGATGCTTGTACTATTTCCAATCTTCAATATCATCTCGTTCCCAACGAGTTCCTTCCTATCCTTCAATAGCTGCACATCAAAATTATGTGAGCACAAGATCCGGTAACCATTACCAAATCAAGGATAGAGGTGATTAAATTTATCTCAATAACAAACATACCTATGGCGCTACTCGGGCGCCTATGTTCAATCATCCCATTTTCAATGTCTTCCTTGTACTTGGGGCAATTCGGTCGGATGTGTCCCTTTTCACCGCAGTGAAAGCACTCCGTGTTGGGAGTTGGAGATTTGAAAGATTTCCCCCTTGAGGCACTCCCATGAGCACCTCCTACTCCCTTGCTCTTGATTGACGTTTCTTTGGTAAATTTGCCTTTACCTTTGTTGATCTTTTTGCTCCTCTCATGGACGGCTAGGACGTGATTGTCCTGACCTTTGCCCATGTCAACTTCAGCCATTTTGAGAGCGTTGTAAAGCTCCTCAAGACTCACCCCTTTTTCACGCACATGACAGTGCATCACTGTTGAACGTTTTAATTAAACCGCAAGTGCACGGCCGCGATGAAGCGGTGGCAAGTACGGGTCGTCCTCAGGGAGGTGAGCAGCCTCTTGTTTATCAGAAATCAAGTGGCAAAAAGAGAGGGAAGAAAGTTGGTTACGCTACTCTACACTAAACTACGCTAAGAAGTACGAAATGCGAAACAAAGAAATAAACGATCAAATAAAAACTAAGCTAAGAACAAAATAGAAGTGCTGGAATTTCAGGAATGGAAAACCCCTAAGGGGTGGAGTGAGTGCACACAAGCAAAGAGGTGGGTGTAGAATACATTCTTTAAGCACATGAAGGTGGTGTTTATCAAGCATAGGAAGTGTCTAAATGTTATGGCAAAACCTATCAATCTATTCACCAACTTAGTTGATTAACATTTACATATGCAAGGCGTTTATTTCAGAACCTAAACAAGCATGAGAGGTGTCTAATCATTTTGGCAAAACTCATCAAGTTGTAAATTCTATCCTAAACAAGCAAGCATGCATTCATGTTTAATCAACACATTGAAATTAAAGCATTCATCCCATTCTCTAATGCATGTATGTACATCTACTCCACCCCCAGAGGGGATGAAACTACTCACTAAACATTACACTAATTATTAAACTATGGAAAGAAAGCATATTAAAACTAAGCTAGAATTAAAAGACGATTAAACTAAAACATGCACAAACAATAAAAGAAGCATAAAACAAACAATGAAATAAACACAAAACTTTATTGATAAAATGACTCACATTAAAAGTAGCATCCTCCTACTTTAGTGTGTGCTTCAAGGCCTCACTTCTAGTAGGAAGAATAGCCACTTAAAATATGGAGTGATTACAATAGGAGGTGAAGAGTTCTATTTATAGCCATGGAAAAAGCTAATCCGGGACAATCCCCCGATGTGGGACTAAACAAACACCAAAAATAGCCTAAACGAACATTAATACAAGTCCAGGAGAAATCTTGGCGGATCTGGACTAATCCAGACCGCCAATTGGCGGTCCAAAATGTCCGGATCCAGTTGAGTTTTATTCTGGGCTTTTCTTTGTGCTTTTGGTGGTCTTTGATGCATCTACTTCGTTTGTTGGAGCTCCGACCCGAATAGAATTGCCAAAATACTCCCCATGATGGTGAGGAGTATTCTGTTTTGCTCTTAGGTCCTTCTGTCTTGCAATCACGTCCTTCTTCCTTGCATCTTGGTCCCCAGATCTCACAATTCAGTCCTTTTTTTCCAGCTTTTGGGTCCTTTTATGCTTCATCTCTTCAAACCTATTTATTCCTGAAAACTAAACATAAAACTCGTGACATAGCATTGTTTAGGTGAAAGATAATGGATATAAGATACAAATATGAGCATGAAATGATGTCAATCAAATACCCCCACACCTAACTTTTGCTAGTCCCGAGCAAAACAAAGAAAGAGAAAAGCATACGAAAAAACAAGAAATCCTAACTCACTTTCGTAGGAATCACGGTTGCACTTAGCACGTGCAACAAGCCGTTAAACCTCCTTGTCGCCAAGGAGGAGGAGTGTTGTCTCCTGAGGTTTTTCAGCGGATATACCCACAAAATCCGAACAAGATGCATTAATCAATCTAGATACACGACTCGTTGGACTTATTTTGTCGATCATGGGACGCGGTAATACTACGGGTCGACTCTATATATGTAATCAGTCCACACACCTAGCCTAATGAGTTATTCGTGAGAGTTAACTAAGGAATTAAGTGAAAGACATTGGCAACCTTAACTTCTGAATGTGATACAACGTGTAAAGTCCATTTTGGTTCTTATTTGACTTTTTTTTCTTTTTTTTTCTTTTTTTTTTCTTTTTTTTCTTTTTCTTTGGAGCATTTATTGGTTGGTGTTTGATTCTCCCAGGGTCAGGTTTCGTGCATCATTGCCTATGAGGACTTACACTATCACGTACACCTTCCCCCAAATCTCCACATAGGGCGATCCCTACCACCCGTGTAACGGGAGTTCGGTCGGTGCATCCCAAGTCAGATGACTCGAAAGCACCAGGCACAAAGTCCCCTCAGACCTACTTTCCCGAGTGATAGGAGCCGTGCGAGAAGAGAGAACACCACTTATTTATCTACATGGGAACCAAAACCCCTACACTTAAGTTTCACAAAAAGTGATTAAGGGCCCTTGACTACGACAAACTTCCTTATACTAACAGACACGAATTATTTGACTCACTAGGTTCAGGGTGGACTTCTTTAAATGTTTGAGTACTGAAACCCTATGATTACACGCCCCCCGAGGGAAAACCGGGGTGCATCCTAACGACTCGATAAGACCTAAAGCCAGTAAACTAGAAATCCTAATGCATCAAGTTCAAGACAATTTTGGGAGCTTTCTTTTTACTTTGCCTCACAACGGTTTTGTACATGCTAAACACACGCAAAACCCAAAAAAAACATTTTCTTTCGCAAACACATGAAGATTTTGAAAGAAATGTGAAAATTTTAAAGCACTCGGCAAGCAAAAGAAGATAAGTCACCCACGGATCATGGCAAGCAGATATATCAATGTTAAATGCGGCACACTAACATGACCCTAACAATACAAACAAAAGAAAATAAAACCAAAGGAAAAAGACTCGACTATGTACACACGGAAAACACCCCCCCACACCTACTTCATGCATTGTCCTCAATGAATGTGAACAAGATACTACATGGATACATGCATGAAAAAGGAAAGATCTCACCAACATGAAGTACAAAAGGACGTTCAGGGTCATGTTGATGGACACAAACCCAAATTCCCTCAAAACCTGTGAGAAGCTGAAGAAGGGAGATAAATACGTGAAGAGATTGGGCCCAAGTACACAAGGGTTGGGGCCCACAACAATCGATGCTCACTGAAGGAGTCTTTTATTACACACTTCTTCTTCTTCTTCTTTTTTTTTTTTTTAAAGATATATACATCAACCAAGATATTCTCATAATCATTGGGTCAAGGAACATCAAATGAGAACATCAAGTCAGGAGGACCAGAGACTTGCCGAGATGGGCAAACTCCACTGGTACTCTGAGGTGTCATGAGGGGTGAAAGGTCAAAGCTGAAAGGCTCGAACCCCTCATGATATTGGTCGGGTGTGGGCAACAAAGAATGAAGTTGTGTTGCCTCACTAGGGTTTAATTGCTCATCGAAGAAAACCCTCCAACCAATAAGCGGGTGCATCAGAATGAGTTCCTCAAGCTCATTCGATGGATGCAGCAGACCTGCATCACCAAAAATGGGGCTTCTCCCCAAGTCATCCAACAAGGACCTCCCACCATCATTTAGACCATCAAGCATAAGCTCGGTCATAGGTGGGTCCTTGTTGGAGTCAAAATGAAGCTCAAATGGCTCAATGGCCATGGGACATGAGGTAGAGACACCTTCTGGCATAGGCATATGATGAGGTGTCTCACTCTCACTAGTACTCTCAACTGAATCATGCAACGAACACTCCCTTTGGACATTCATGTTCGAGGCCAGCTCACTCTGTTGCATTGCAAAGACAGGCAATGAGTCTTCGCTGAGCCTACAAACATTCTCAACGGGTTGCATTGGTGTTAGAGGTGTTCGTTGATTTTGTGGTGCTTTCTCCAATTGGCGGATGAGATTGAGATTTAAAGGTTCATCCATTGGTTCCTGTTGCCTACCAGAGTTGAACACATGAAACTCGGCACTCATGTTACCGAATGAGAGCTTCATGAGTCCATTTCTACAATTAATCAAGGCATTGGAGGTTGCCAGAAATGGTCTACCCAAAATCAAAGGTATTTGAGAGTGGGTGTTCGCAACAGGATTGGTATCGAGGACAACAAAATCGACTGGAAATATAAAATCTCCAACTTTGATAAGCACGTCCTCGATAATCCCCATGGGAATACGAATGGATCTATCCGCTAATTGGAGGGTGATCTTAGTTGGTTTCAATTCTCCCAAGTTCAACTGTTGATAAACAGCGAATGGGAGGAGGTTGACCGCTGATCCTAAATCAAGCAAAACATTGCTCAATCTAGTGTCCCCTATCGTACACTGAATAGTAGGACACCCAGGGTCCTTGTATTTTGTGTAGGTAGGATTGGACAAAAGTGAGCTGATATTTGCAGCCAAGAATGCTTTCTTAGGAACAATGGTCTTCCTCTTAGTTGTGCAGAGATCCTTCAACACTTTGGCATATTGAGGTATTTGTTGGATGACATCCAACAATGGGATATTAACCTTTACTTGCTTAAACACCTCTACTATCTTGTCCATGTTGTCACTCTGCTTTTTGTTTAACCTACTTGGATAGCGAGCTTTTGGCAGGTAGGTTTTCTGCTGTGCCTGAGAAGAAAGCTTTGGTGTATTACCCTCACCCTCAGCTTCTTCTTCACCACCATTCCCACTGGGGGGCTGCATAGATGGTGGTGGGTGTGGCAAGGAAATGTGATTGTCAACCTGTTTTCCATTCCTTAAGGTCACAATGGAATTGACATGGTGAACAGGTTCCTCCACATGGTTCACTTGCCTCCCCCGAGGTACCACATTCTCATTTTGCATTTGTTGTTGTTGGTACATGCGGGGGTTAGCCTCAGGCTGGCTAGGAAAAGACCCTCTCTCTCTTTCATGTACAGACTGAGCCAATTGGCCCATCTGAAGCTCTAGAGATTTCATGGTCTGCTGATTTGAAGTGAGAACTTGACTTGTGGTGGACATAAAATTTTTCATTGAGTTTTCAAGTCCACGAGTCAAGGTCTCAAGCGAATTGAATCAGGTTTCCATATTATTGGAATTTGGGAAACCCGATGGATTGGTGGTTTGCGCTTGGGGTGGCTGATAGGAATGTGCATGCATGGGAGGTTGGTGTGATTGGTAAGGTGGTCTAGAGGAGTTTGAAGGACCACCCGGGGCATTATTTTGGTTCCATGAAAAATTGGGGTGGTTCCTCCATCCAGGGTTATAAGATGATGAGTATGGGTCATTCCTAGCTCTGTCATAGATGGCGTTGACACGCTCCATCTCAGGAGGAATGGACTCACACTCGCTCTCTACATGACCTATCCTACCACATGAATGACAAGGAACTGGACCAGATGTGGACATGTGAGGTGCACTTTGTTGGTTTCGGATCTCAATCGAATCCTTACGGCGCATTAAGGCCGCCATGCGTGCCTCGGTGGCCGTAGTGGTATCGATAGCAAATGCGGCACCCGATCTAGTCGAGTTTGCATTCGCGATCCTCGCTCCTATACTAGATGATGCAGGTGGTTCCCTCACACTCTCCCACTGCATGGTTTTCTCAGCGAGGTCTTCTGGGAAGGCCCATGCCTCCCTTTCATCCTTTCCCAAGAACTCTCCTTGACACATGGACTCAAGGAGCGTTCTGGACGGGATGTGAAGACCCTCATACACAATCTGACAAAGACGCCACAACTCAATGCCATGGTGAGGGCACGAGGATAGTAGCTCTTTGAACCTCTCAAGATATGCATGAAATGGTTCGGTCTCATGTTGATAGAACGAATTGATTTCGTTCCTCAATTTTTGAGTCCGATGATTAGGAAAGTACTTCTTGAGGAATGCAGATTGAAACTCATCCCAAGTCCTAAAGGAATTCGCCTGGTTGCTGTACAACCACTTCTTGGCATCATCCTTCAGCGCAAAGGGGACAAGCCTAAGATGGATGGAGTCTGTGCTAAGTTGTTGCAGCTTGAACATAGCACAGACCTCCTCAAATTCCCTAAGAAAGATATAGGGGTCACCTTTCCCAGTGAAATGAGGGAGCATGGAAATGAATTGAGGCTTAACCTCAAAATGGTTCCCATTAGCCTCTGGTAATACGATGCATGAGGGTAGAGCTGTACGGCTCGGGTAGCATCGATCATGTAGAGGTATGGGAACGACAACTGGAAGCACTGGTGGAGCAGGTGGGTCCAGCAACTGCTCCTCCTCACGGAAATTAGCAGCCATTGGACCCGAACTACGTGCGACACGAGAGGAGGGAGGTGTCGAGAAATCGATGACCGAAGCCGGATTGACAACGCTCCTCGTCAAACGGCCACTCTCGTCTCGTGTCCACGAAAGCATGCACAAAGGTGCACACACACACAAAACAAATATATATTTTTTTTTAACAAAGAATGTGCGTAGAGGAGAAGACGGGGGAACACAGGAGAGAAAGAATGACTCAGGAGAGAAGGGAAGAAGTCCTTAAGCTACGGCGGATGGGTACAGGTAGAAGCACACAAGCAAACAAGGCTCAAACAATCCTAAGGTCGCTATAGGTCCTTACAGCTAGACGACGCCTAACTGCGAGGTCACACGGCCTCAACACGCCTCACCTCCCTACAACGAGGACCACAAAGCCCAGCAAGTGAGCCAAGATCCGGGGATCTCGTCTCTCCTACTATCGACAAAGTGGGCAACACCGATCAGGTCATGACGGTCGGGACCGGATCACTCTCCTAATGCGTCCAAGATCCTTAGTGTAGGATCTAATTGCCCTAAATATTAGTCTTAAGGGGGGGTTTATAGACTAATTACTCACTACTAACTATTTATGCAATAACAAGATAACCAATGAAAATAGTGAGATAGAAAGGCAAAGCAAACACCGGATGTATAGAGGTTTGGATCCAACACCGGATCCTAGTCCTCTCTTACGAATTGCTCTTCCTTGAGCAACTTCGCGATCTTCACTAATTTGATCTTCTTTCCGGGCAAAGATCGAGCCTTTACAATTCAAGCTTGCGAACACCCTCGCCAAGCTTGGACCTCCTTCTCACAACCCGAGAAGAGCTTCACTCCGGAAGCTTGTACAACTCCTTTGTAGTAGACTTTGTGTAACCTACTCTTGAGCACTTGAAATTGATGATGAATGCAATTGAATGATTGATCAAGAGAGTGGTTGAGAGCAATAAGTAGAGTAAGAGCACTTGGAAGTTTTTAGCACAAAGGGAGCTTAGAGAATGGATTGGTAACCATGTAAAGATGATCTAAGCTCCATATATAAGCCTCTTAAGTTTTCTAGCCGTTTGAGAAGGTTTGATTGGGTTTTGTGCAAGATACACAAACCAGAGATTCAGGAAGCAATTCTGTCAAAGTTCGGTCGACCGGTAAGAATGAAACGGTCGACCGGTTACGTGAATAGTAGTCAAACGGTCAGACAAACGAGGAACGGTCGAACTAACTGGGAGGGAACTTAAGTGTACCGGTCGGACGAAACAAGGAAACGGTCGACCGATGTGAAGGTTCGGTAGAGACAAAGAGTGACCGGTCGAACCAAGGTGGTATCGACCGATAGCAGGAAGAATGCTACGAACGATCAATGGTCAAACGGTCGACCGGTTAATAAGATTTGTTCGACCGGTTAAGCTATGTATTTCGGGGTATGGTGAAAGTATGTGTATACGACCGTTGTATAATACGACAAGTATAACGGTCACAAAAGAAGACAAAAATAGAAATCAATCGGTCGAACAGAAATGGACATTCGGTCGACCGGTTGCACTAAGGCACGTGTCTTCCAGCACGCATGAACAGTTGATCGGTCGACCAAAAAACCTTAAGTTTCTCTAATGAACCGGTCGAACCAGAACAATGTTCGGTCGACCGAAAAGGTTCAGAAAACAGTTTTTGAGTAGATCGGTCGAACCAAATGGTCGACCGGTCGACCGGTTGAGTGCAGAAATCCTGGATAAGGTTTGATTGATTTCTAAAGAAGTTTTGTATAGAATTTGAAGGTTTAGATCTACTTCTATGGAATCCTAAAGAGTCAAGATATGCAATGCATCAAGATTTAAGTGCTCAAGTTACATTTAAATCCTAATGACAATAATGAACGAATTACATGTGTTTAAGTTAAATGTTGATTAATCATCAAAACGGATAAGCAATCATTAGCCAAAAGCCAACAATCTCCCCCTTTTTGATGATGACAACTTATCAAATTAAATACATGTTATTTCAATGAATTTTACTCAATGCTCCCCCTATCTTATAGCTCCCCCTAGCTATGTGGAATTTGAAAACCTAATAGACATGTATGAGTAGTATTACTCTCCCCCTTTGGCATAATCAAAAAGCTGAAAAAAATGTCCAACAACGAAACCACATTCATTTGCCAAAACAAACAATAAAGGAGAAACAAAACATGCATTAAGTCAAGCAAGGTTCAAAATACATCAATCGCAAACGAAACACCACACAACTAAAGCGGAAATCAAAGATACAAGACTCAATGTCCAACCAACTCAATGACCAAAACGATCACGAAACATAGAAGTGAGAGAGTCAATGCCATGAAGCACCGAGTCGACCTTAGCGTCAAGACGCCCAAGGTGCTGAGATGTCGAAGCTTCAAAACGATCAAGACGTTGAGAGGTGGAAGCTTCAAACGCATCGAACCGATCCGACAACTGCTGAAAGGAATGATCCGGAGTGTATTCAGTATAAGTGGATCTCCACTGACTCTCCTGCCAAGCAGATTCGTCGCCTTCTCCCCAAGAACATTGACCCTCCTGCTGAAATGGTTGGGGCATCCAACGAGGATCGGCCGGCACATCATCTTCATCTTCTTGCTCAGAATCTCCCTCAGATGATGCTTGAATAGAAGATGATGCAATGGTTTTCATTTTAGAAAGAGTGGTCTTACAAATAGGATATTTGTAGGTGGCCGATGGACAATCGGTAACACGAATTTTAAGAAGGTCAAAGAGAGCGGTGAGCAACATGGGATAAGGGAGATACCTCCCTTTCTTAAAGCGCATGTGGAGGAAAATGAATAAAGGCCAATTGACCGGAATTTTCTTGTAAATGCAATAGATGCACACAAGCTCCGTATAAGATATTTCGTTATGATGGCCATGTTTAGGGAGCAAGTTGAAGGAAACGATATAGGCCAATACTCGAGCGATAGGATGCATTAAGGATGAGTTGTGAACAATAAAGCCATTTTTGGATGGAGGTGGAAAGGCATATAATTGAGCAACCATATCATCATGAGTGATGTTATCAATAACACTAAGAGGATGATCAACATATAAATTAACACCCTCGAACTCTAAGCCAAAAGCTTCAGCAAGAGTTCCGGGGACAATTTCATATCTAATACCATTGATCATAGTACGAGCAATATGGTGATTTGGTTCAAAACGAAGATTACAATAAAATTGTTGAACCAAAAATGGATAATATGGTTTTGATGCAAGTTTGGTGAGACAATGTGTGAGGCGATTAGCATCAAAAAGAGATTTAAGAGAGAAATCACGAAAGTCCGCTACCTCAACGGCGCGGTTTGGAATAAAAGGAGCCGCCGAGAGCTTTTTCTCCCAATCACTTTTGGCGAACTCGTCAATAGGATGGAAGGCAAGAGTAGGAGGCGCGGGCGGATGCCGGACATTTGGGGTAGTAGAGGAGCGATCGTGGGCCTTCTTGGTGCGTTTTTCGGTGGAAGTGGTGGAAGCATCCGAACGTTTCTTGCGGATAGCCATTTTCTTCCCGGTCATGGTGAATAACTCGAGTTTGGGGAAAACAAATGGGTGCAAAATGAAGAGGAGATGATGAGAAGCGATAAAATGCAAAAAGATTTGTGTTTTACCGCAGGAAAAACGCAAAGTCGAGGGAGGAAGGTGATGGGGAAGGCTTAGGGTTAGATAGAGAGATGGGTAAAAGTGAAGACCAAGTTCCGATCTAGCCCTAAATGCAGCAGAAAACGACAGCACCGGTCGACCGATTCATCTTTCGGTCGACCGAAAGGTTAAAGAAAACTGTAAAAACTTAAGTCGAAAAAAAACGAACGGTCGGACAGAAGCATATTTCGGTCGACCGGATAAAAGAACAAGGCAGACAATCCCCTGCTATCAGTCGAACAAAATCTACCGGTCGACCGAACAAAATAAAATCGGTCGCACGAAAGACTCGAGCGGTCGAACGAAAACTCAAAATCAAAAACTTAAGATCCCTGCTATCGGTTGAACTAATCCAACCGGTCGACCGAATAACAAAAAAATGGTCGCACGGCGAACACATGCGGTCGAACAAAAACTCAAAGTTGAAAACTTAGGATTCCTGCTATCGGTTGAACAAAACGGACCGGTCGACCAAACTCAGGAAAGCGGTTGAACAAACAGAATTCGGTCAAGAAACAACTCAGCACCGGTCGAACGAAATCTCAGTTCGGTCGACCGGTGGAACAGTAAAAACCAGAACAAAGCTTCAAAAAAAAAAAAACAAGAGACACTAGAACCAAATATAGTCAAATGGGCTCAAGTAAAACGTACTCAAATGTCATTTAGGGTACACATGCCAAGATTGAGTCTAATGAGATTGAATTGATCAACATTTAAGGGTTTGGTGAATATATCCGCTAATTGATCATTTGTGGGAACAAATATAAGTTTAATGTCTTCTTTATTTGCATGATCTCTAAGAAAATGATGTCTAACTTCTATATGCTTAGTTCTTGAATGCAAGATAGGATTTTTGGAAAGGTTGATAGCACTTGTATTATCACAATAAATTGGTGTAGTTTGAAACTCAAGTTGCAAGTCCTTGAGGGTTTGCCTCATCCAAAGGACTTGTGCACAAGCACAACCGGCGGCGATATATTCAGCCTCGGTTGTTGATAATGCAACACTATTTTGTTTCTTACTAAACCATGAGACAAGAGATTTACCCAAAAATTGACAAGTGCCACTAGTACTCTTACGATCTAAAATACAACCGGCATAGTCGGCGTCGCTATAGGCAACAAGATCGAAAGTCCTAGTCTTAGGGTAGAAAAGTCCAAAATCAAAAGTGCCTTTTAGATAACGAAAAATTCTTTTTAATGCATTCAAATGAGTTTCTTTTGGACATGCTTGAAAACGTGCACATAAACATACAGCAAACATAATATCGGGACGACTTGCAGTAAGATAGAGTAAAGAACCGATCATACCACGATACTTCTTGATGTCCACATCTTTGCCATTTTCGTCTTTGTCCAATTTTACGCTTGTACTCGTAGGTGTCTTTTGAGGTTTGCTAGTTTCAAGCTCAAAGCGTTTGAGAAGTTCCTTTGTGTACTTTGCTTGATGTATGAAATTCCCCTCTTGAGTTTGCTTTATTTGGAGTCCGAGAAAGAAATTTAGCTCACCAATAAGGCTCATCTCGAACTCTCCCTGCATAGACTTAGAAAATTCTTCGCATAGACGCGGGTTACTTGCACCAAAGATAATGTCATCAACATATATTTGTACCACTAATAAATCATGATTCAGAGTTTTAACAAATAAAGTGGTATCTACTTTACCCATTTTGAATCCTTTATTAATCAAGAAATTCTTCAACCTCTCATACCAAGCTCTAGGAGCTTGTTTGAGACCATAAAGAGCCTTCTTGAGTTTAAATACATGGTTCGGATAAGATTCATTAATAAAACCGGGGGGTTGAGCAACATAAACTTCTTCAGAAATAATTCCATTTAGGAAAGCACTTTTAACATCCATTTGAAAAAGTTTAATGTCCATAAAAGAGGCATAAGCTAAAAGCATACGAATAGCTTCCATACGAGCCACGGGAGCATAAGTTTCATCAAAGTCTATTCCCTCCTCTTGGCGGTAGCCTTGAGCAACGAGTCTAGCTTTGTTTCTAACTACATTCCCATCCTCATCAAGTTTATTTCGGAAGATCCATTTAGTTCCAATAACGGTTTGATTAATGGGTTTTTCAACAAGTTCCCAAACGTCATTTCGAACGAATTGGTTTAACTCTTCATGCATAGCCATTAACCAAAATTCATCATTACAAGCTTCGTCTACTTTCTTAGGTTCTAATTTAGATATGAAAGCATAAGAATCACAAACTACATGAGCCTTTGATCGTGTTGTCACACCTTGAGAAACATCTCCAATCACAAGGTCCTTTGGATGTTCCTTTCTATAGGTCCAATCCTTGGGAAGTTCCTCTTTGTTTTCTTGTGGAAAACTTGGAGGATCTTGATGTGGCTCATGGGAGACATCTTGAGATGAGACATGTCTAATTATATCCATATAGTCATCATCAAGAGATGAATTATCTACACAAGCCAACTCATCAAAGTTAACGTGTAGAGACTCCTCGACACAAAAGGTTCGTTTGTTATAGACTCTATAGGCTTTGCTCCTATCGGAATATCCTAAAAAGATGGCATCATCGGATTTTGCATCAAATTTTTCCAAGTTATCTTTAGTGTTGAGGACAAAACATTTTGACCCAAAAGCTTTAAAGTAAGAGATTTTTGGAATACGTTTGTGCCATAATTCAAAAGGTGTTTTCTTCAAAATAGGTCTTATAAGAACACGGTTTAACACATAACAAGAAGTATTTACGGCTTCACACCAAAAATATTTTGGAAGCCCTTTTTCCATAAGCATGATTCTTGCCATCTCTTGAAGAGTTCTATTTTTCCTTTCAACTACCCCATTTTGTTGGGGAGTGCGAGGAAAAGAAAAATTATGTTTAATCCCTTCTTTTTCACAAAACTTTTGAAATAGCTCATTTTCAAATTCTCCTCCATGATCGCTACGGATAGTAATGATATGTAAATCTTTTTCTCTTTGAACACGTTTGCAAAAGCTTTTAAATCTTTCAAATGCATCATATTTATTAGCCAAAAACAAAACCCATGTAAATCGTGAAAAATCATCGACAATCACAAAAGCATATCTTTTACCACCTAAACTAACGGTTCTTGAAGGACCAAAAAGATCTAGATGTAAAAGCTCAAGAGGTTTTGAAGTTGACACAACATTTAAAGATTTGAAAGACGATTTAAATTGTTTTCCAAATTGACATGCATCACAAAGTTTATCCTTTTTGAAATCAATTTTAGAAAGTCCTCTAACTAATTCAAGTTTGGACAATTTGTGTAATTGTGACATACTAATATGTCCCAATCGGTTATGCCATAACCAAGCTTCGTCATTTGAGGCAACTAAACAAGTCTCTAAGGCTAGATTGCTAATGACATCAACAAACACAATGTAAATATTATGAGATCTACAACCTTTAAATATAATTTTCATGTTATGTTTTGAGACAATATAGCAATTTGAATTGTCAAAGATAACCATATAATTTTTATCCGCTAGTTGACTAACACTTAGCAAATTGTGTTTTAGCCCTTCTACTAACAAAACATTTTCAATATGAGGAGTAGAGGAATTGCCAACATTACCAATGCCGACAATTTGACCTTTAGCGTTGTCTCCAAATGTGACGGTTCCTCCCTTCTTAGGCTTTAGATTTGATAGAACTTGAGAGTCTCCCGTCATGTGCCTTGAGCACCCACTATCGAGTATCCACTTGCCCTTTCTCCTTGCTTTGATCTCATCGTCATCAATTTCCACCACTTGGGGTTGATTGCTTCTCCTTGGGGATGTAGCGGTGCTTGAATCCGAATCCTCATTGTGTGCCATAAAGCACATGTGTGCTTCTTCCTCTTGAGAGTATTCGGTGTCGGAGGATGTAGATGAGCTTGAATCATCCCAAGTGGCTTTAAAAGCCTTCTTTCCGTCTTTGTCATGGTGATCCCTTCTTTTGTGATCATCACGTTCTCGTCTTCTAGGTCTCTCTTCTTTATCTCTTCTAGGAGGTCTATCTTCCCTAATTCTCCTCGGTCTCTCATCTCTTTCTCTTCTAGGAGGGAATCTTCTTGGTTCTCGTTGGTCACGATCTCTTGACTTAAGGAGTGGACAATCCTTCTTCATGTGCCCCGTCTTGTTGCATTCGTAGCACGTGAAAGTCCGGGATGATTCTCCTTTCCCTCTAGTGAACCTTCCTTTGGCGAGAAACTTCTTGAAGTTGCGGGTTAGAAATGCAACATCATCATCGGTGTCATCGTCTTCGATACTTTCCAAATCCGACGTTGCTTTGAGAGCAATTGTTTTCTCCTTTCTCCTTAACCCCTCTCGCTCCTTCTCCTTCTCTCTTCTTTCCTCCATTTGAATCTCATAAGCCATGAGGCTTCCTATGAGATCCTCCATCTTTAGCTTTGAGAGATCTTTAGCCTCCTCGATTGCCGTTGTCTTCTTCTCCCACTCCAATGTCAACGATCTAAGAAACTTCCGTACCCTGTCACTTTCAATCAAGACCTTACCAAGGTTTTTCAAGGAGTTAGTGATATGAGTAAAGCGAGTATGCATCTCGCTAATGGATTCGTTGGGTTTCATGGCAAACATTTCATATTTTTGCATATATGAATCTATCCTAGTTTCTTTCACGGATGATCGTCCTTCAAAATGACTTTCTAACATATGCCATGCCTCAAATGCAGAATCACAAGCATTAATTCTACCATATTCCTCTTCGGTTAATCCACACATGAGAATGTTCATTAATTTTGCATTCATTTGAACCATTGCTAGTTCATCATCACTCATGAGTTCAAACTCTTTGTTTTGAGTATATGGAATTTGAAAGAAAACCCATAGCTTAACATCATATGATTGAATGAAGATTATCATGCGTTTCTTCCAATAGGCATAATTGGTTCCATTAAAAAGTGGAGGTCTACCGGTGTGGAATCCCTCACGTTGTTGGGCCATTGCTACAAATGTTAATTTGTTTATATGCAATTAACAAGGCTCTGATACCAAATGTAGGATCTAATTGCCCTAAATATTAGTCTTAAGGGGGGGTTTATAGACTAATTACTCACTACTAACTATTTATGCAATAACAAGATAACCAATGAAAATAGTGAGATAGAAAGGCAAAGCAAACACCGGATGTATAGAGGTTTGGATCCAACACCGGATCCTAGTCCTCTCTTACGAATTGCTCTTCCTTGAGCAACTTCGCGATCTTCACTAATTTGATCTTCTTTCCGGGCAAAGATCGAGCCTTTACAATTCAAGCTTGCGAACACCCTCGCCAAGCTTGGACCTCCTTCTCACAACCCGAGAAGAGCTTCACTCCGGAAGCTTGTACAACTCCTTTGTAGTAGACTTTGTGTAACCTACTCTTGAGCACTTGAAATTGATGATGAATGCAATTGAATGATTGATCAAGAGAGTGGTTGAGAGCAATAAGTAGAGTAAGAGCACTTGGAAGTTTTTAGCACAAAGGGAGCTTAGAGAATGGATTGGTAACCATGTAAAGATGATCTAAGCTCCATATATAAGCCTCTTAAGTTTTCTAGCCGTTTGAGAAAGATTTGATTGGGTTTTGTGCAAGATACACAAACCAGAGATTCAGGAAGCAATTCTGTCAAAGTTCGGTCGACCGGTAAGAATGAAATGGTCGACCGGTTACGTGAATAGTAGTCAAACGGTCAGACAAACGAGGAACGGTCGAACTAACTGGGAGGGAACTTAAGTGTACCGGTCGGACGAAACAAGGAAACGGTCGACCGATGTGAAGGTTCGGTAGAGACAAAGAGTGACCGGTCGAACCAAGGTGGTATCGACCGATAGCAGGAAGAATGCTACGAACGATCAATGGTCAAACGGTCGACCGGTTAATAAGATTTGTTCGACCGGTTAAGCTATGTATTTCGGGGTATGGTGAAAGTATGTGTATACGACCGTTGTATAATACGACAAGTATAACGGTCACAAAAGAAGACAAAAATAGAAATCAATCGGTCGAACAGAAATGGACATTCGGTCGACCGGTTGCACTAAGGCACGTGTCTTCCAGCACGCATGAACAGTTGATCGGTCGACCAAAAAACCTTAAGTTTCTCTAATGAACCGGTCGAACCAGAACAATGTTCGGTCGACCGAAAAGGTTCAGAAAACAGTTTTTGAGTAGATCGGTCGAACCAAATGGTCGACCGGTCGACCGGTTGAGTGCAGAAATCCTGGATAAGGTTTGATTGATTTCTAAAGAAGTTTTGTATAGAATTTGAAGGTTTAGATCTACTTCTCTGGAATCCTAAAGAGTCAAGATATGCAATGCATCAAGATTTAAGTGCTCAAGTTACATTTAAATCCTAATGACAATAATGTAAACCTATCTACTCTTCAACTTCATTTCTTGTTTAACTTGACACCTGAAATGTTAGTATAAAGCGATATATGTGTAATGTGCAAGAGTGATATGAACGAATTACATGTGTTTAAGTTAAATGTTGATTAATCATCAAAACGGATAAGCAATCATTAGCCAAAAGCCAACACTTAGGGCCAATGTCTACTTGATTTTAAAATTAGGCTCTTGATTAGTGTGGTTTTTGGGGCAAAGGAAAGGGTGATGAAATCCCCCACCTTATCTTTTACGGGAGAGCCCCTCCTTAGTAGCGTTTTGGAGTCCTAAATCTAGCAATCAACTCTCCAAACAACGCTCAACTCACACTTGTTGCAATGCACTTCCTACTAACTAATGCATGTTCATACGAAATGCATGAATGAGAGTAGAAGGTGCGTACCTCACGCCAGCTCTCAGCAACAGAAAATAAAGCTAAGATAAAAGACAATCTAAATGCCTAAGTCACATACATGATGCATGACCTAAACAAGAATGAATGCCTAATCTTTTGCTTTGAGTTTTAGGGTCCAAGATGCTTAATGGAGGTTTGATTATTGATCTGGGAACGAACTATAAGTTAAAACATGCCAAATTGAGTCCCAGATAACTAGATCAATTATGAAAACCGACCAAAGAAATAAGAGAGCAAACAGAGCTTACCAGACCGCCAATTGGCGGTCTCAGGCCGCTGATTGGCGGTCTACAGTGCTCAGCTTGCTTCAAAATTTCTCGAGGTGCTCCTCCTGACCACTCCAAGTCTCCTGAAACAAAGACGAACTACAAAACAAAAATTAAATCCACTCGAATCGTCCAAACAAGAGTCTGGACTGGCACCTCCCCGGCAACGGCGCCAAAAACTTGTTGAACGTTTTAATTAAACCGCAAGTGCACGGCCGCGATGAAGCGGTGGCAAGTACGGGTCGTCCTCAGGGAGGTGAGCAGCCTCTTGTTTATCAGAAATCAAGTGGCAAAAAGAGAGGGAAGAAAGTTGGTTACGCTACTCTACACTAAACTACGCTAAGAAGTACGAAATGCGAAACAAAGAAATAAACGATCAAATAAAAACTAAGCTAAGAACAAAATAGAAGTGCTGGAATTTCAGGAATGGAAAACCCCTAAGGGGTGGAGTGAGTGCACACAAGCAAAGAGGTGGGTGTAGAATACATTCTTTAAGCACATGAAGGTGGTGTTTATCAAGCATAGGAAGTGTCTAAATGTTATGGCAAAACCTATCAATCTATTCACCAACTTAGTTGATTAACATTTACATATGCAAGGCGTTTATTTCAGAACCTAAACAAGCATGAGAGGTGTCTAATCATTTTGGCAAAACTCATCAAGTTGTAAATTCTATCCTAAACAAGCAAGCATACATTCATGTTTAATCAACACATTGAAATTAAAGCATTCATCCCATTCTCTAATGCATGTATGTACATCTACTCCACCCCCCAAAGGGGATGAAACTACTCACTAAACATTACACTAATTATTAAACTATGGAAAGAAAGCATATTAAAACTACGCTAGAATTAAAAGACGATTAAACTAAAACATGCACAAACAGTAAAAGAAGCATAAAACAAACAATGAAATAAACACAAAACTTTATTGATAAAATGACTCACATTAAAAATAGCATCCTCCTACTTTAGTGTGTGCTTCAAGGCCTCACTTCTAGTAGGAAGAATAGCCACTTAAAATATGGAGTGATTACAATAGGAGGTGAAGAGTTCTATTTATAGCCATGGAAAAAGCTAATCCGGGACAATCCCCCGATGTGGGACTAAACAAACACCAAAAATAGCCTAAACGATCATTAATACAAGTCCAGGAGAAATCTTGGCGGATCTGGACTAATCCAGACCGCCAATTGGCGGTTCCAGACCGCCAATTGGCGGTCCAAAATGTCCGGATCCAGTTGAGTTTTATTCTGGGCTTTTCTTTGTGCTTTTGGTGGTCTTTGATGCATCTACTTCGTTTGTTGGAGCTCCAACCCGAATAGAATTGCCAAAATACTCCCCATGATGGTGAGGAGTATTCTGTTTTGCTCTTCGGTCCTTCTGTCTTGCAATCAGGTCCTTCTTCCTTGCATCTTGGTCCCCAGATCTCACAATTCAGTCCTTTTTTTCCAGCTTTTGGGTCCTTTTATGCTTCATCTCTTCAAACCTATTTATTCCTGAAAACTAAACATAAAACTCGTGACATAGCATTGTTTAGGTGAAAGATAATGGATATAAGATACAAATATGAGCATGAAATGATGTCAATCAATCACAAAGTCCTTGAAGGACGGGGCTAGAGAGCCAAGAATCATATCTTCAGCAATGTCCTCGGGCATTGGTAAAGAGAGCTTTGCCAACTTCTCAAGGTATCCTTGCATCGTGAGAAAATGCATGGATACCGATGTTCCCTCCGCCATATGGCACCTTGTGAGTGCGATGGTGGTCTTATAGCGCTCATTTCGGGCACTATCCATGAACATCTTGGTTAGACCCTCCATGGTCTTCTTGGGTTTTGAATCCAAGTATTTCGCTTGAAGCGAGTCACCCATGGATGCTAGTATAAGACCGTGAACTTGGTTCTCTTGGTCTTCCCACTTGGTTATCGCCTCTTTCTCTTTATCGGTTGTCTTCTCATTTAATTTTGGGATTTCACCATCCAAAATATGAGATAGTTTTTCAAACCTCAACACGATATTAAGATTGATTTGCCATTTCATGAAGTTTGAGCCATCATTTTGCAAAGGGTTCTTTTCGATCATAGATCGCACAATTGGTTGGATATTTGACATTTCTACAAAATAAATTATATAGGTTTTAATGCCAATTTTATGTTTTAATACATACATATATATATATCGAATATGATGTAAATACTGCAAATAAAACCTTGCCCGTAAATGCAGTAATCCAAGATCCCATCAATTGTAATATAGACTAGCTAAGGGCTATCGAATACATTACAACATCAAGGTAAGAAAAACATTTTCTAATCACAACCTTTTTGAATTTTAGCAACATTTAGCATCTTCAAACTCTTGTGACTCTTGTCGTTTTAATTATGAGGGAATACGACCTATCCTCGTAAGAAAAACTTTTTCCCAAAACCGAGCGAGGGCTCTAGGTAATGTTAAGAAAACTTATTTTCATTTGATACGAGATACGTTTATCTATTGTATTCACAACTAAACATACTTGGGGT
Source organism: Triglochin maritima (assembly GCA_963682175.1). Classification (NCBI taxonomy): domain Eukaryota; kingdom Viridiplantae; phylum Streptophyta; class Magnoliopsida; order Alismatales; family Juncaginaceae; genus Triglochin; species Triglochin maritima. Next base: position 9,902,400 of record OY821787.1, on the reverse strand, counting down.
TCACTAGGGTGAAACACACCTCATATATTTAATTGTGGCACAACAACAGACAACCTTTATATCTCCCACTATTCCCAAAGATAGAGGGAGCTATCTCCCGCTAAGGGCGAGCAGAGTATCCCTCGATCAATGGTTGCTAGTGGATGAAATAAGAAGGAAAAATTAATCTTAATTTTTGTTGGACAATTTCATTTATTAACATGTGATTTTGAATTTTAGTTTATCATGCATATGAAATTTATACACATCCTAACATTCACCATTCATCACATGCATAGCAGAAATTATAAAAACAGAAATTAAACATTCACACAATCCATATTGCGTGAGTTTATATGTTCCCTTTGATCCTTGATCTTCGATCCCTGATCCTCGATCCTCGATCAATGCGCTATTCGGTGACTTCCTCTTGCACCGGAGATGTAGATTTTACAGAAAAATAAACATGCTCCTCACATTCGATAAAAACAAACTAGTGCAAGTCCTATGTAAAAAACCTCTCACATGCAAATGCAATTCTAAAGATAGAAAATAGAGAATATGGCTTTTACATACATAAGCCCCTGTATAATAATAATTACATACATTTGTAGTGTCTGATTTGGAACATATAAACTCACAATCCTGCAAAGCAACTCAAGCATCCATGCACGCAATTGCTATAAACTACAGAATCTAATTTATCAATCATCCAGAATTCTCAACAATTCTTTGAAAGATATTTTGAAATCCATTAAAAACATTTTTCATAAATCCATAGTTCACAAATTAATTATGAACCGCTGTCCATCCAATTTCCAATGGAAAGATGAATCGCAGTTTTTCGGTTTTGTTGATTCTCTTACAAAATAATCGTTTATACTTAAAACGAAATTATTGCAAGTTAGACTTATGTCTAAATCATAATTCTAATAATTATATGTCATGTTTTAAACATTCAAAACATTTAAAACGAATTATTATAAAGAATTATTTCAACAAACATTTAAAGACCGAAAAATTGGTAAAACGAATTGTTTAAATCCTAGATGGTAAACTAGATTTGTTTACAGCCATAAATCATGAGAAAATTGAACCCTAAGCTCTGATACAACTGTAGGATTTCATGTTTAATTATACATATATAATTTCGAAATTTTTAGGTATAATAAGGATCAATTACAATTTTCTTTGATTTATTTCATGCATGCATCGGTTTGTTTTAACATCTAGTTTCAAAACTCTATTAAAACAAATAAGGGCTCCGAAATTCATACCTAGAAGTTCTCAAAAACTTCTTGAAGATTCGGAGATGTTGGGGATGCTTCTCGCCGCGCCGGATGCCTCCGAGTGTTCACCGAAACCCTAAACAAGGTTGGAGAGAAAGGAGCTAGCCAATCGATCTCCAAACAAGCTTAGAATCTAGCTACAACCCCCTTCCTTAGCCTCTGAGATTTCTCCTTCCAAAGACTTAGAAAACTAAGAGAAATTTCGTGGGTTTTTGTGGTGAATTAAGAGAGAAAATAATTATTGAATTGTGTAACCCAATTAGGGAGAATAAGGACCTATTTATAGGTTCCAATCTTACTCTTAATCATGGCTATTCTTTAGCCACGTTTTTCTTTACATTTTCTCTCATAAATTAATTCCTTAATGCATTACATGCACCCACAAAACGTTTGACCAAGTTTGGAGCTAATCCAACCATCAATCAAATTAATCTCTTAATAATCAAAGGCAGAAAATCGACCGCTGTTCGGTTTACCGAGACCCATTCGGTTAACCGAATATGTCACGATTGGTTGACCGAGTACTAGACGGATGACCGATTCTTAAAGGGAAAAATTCTCCTTAACCGATCGGACAAATTCTCGTCTAAGACCGAGTGCCATTCGGTTAACCGAAAATATCGGAACTTAACATTGTTCGGTCGACCGATTTTGGTTCGGTACACCGTACCAAAGTTCCAGGCACTTTGGTCAAGTTCGGTCAATCAATTACGATTATCCGTTCCACGTTCGGTTGACCGATCCATAGATCCTTCGGTCGACCGAACCTCAACGGATTACCGAACTTTTACCCGATTTTGCCTATTTCAAATTTTGGATTTATTTCCAACAAAATTTGAACTTAAGGGGGGTTTAGCAAATTCACAACTTATGCAATGTATTATCCTATGCAACAATAAATTATTGCACCCCATAATATATGCATCTCATATGAATTTATCATGACTCTAATTATGTTTATATACAACATAATTGATTTTACTTGTTTACCACATGTGTCATATTTTCTATGAGAAACCCGACACATCATATGAACCAAAAATCAAGCTTCTTGTTTCACGGTTTTTGCGGTGTGACCTATGGGAGGATCTAAACTAAGTTGGCAGTGATATTAAGTGCTTAATATCACTAGCTATAAGCGGTATCTAGCTAGACATTATAGCTCCCAATTAGTTAGATGTCTTAATTCCACTCGAACCAAAACCCGATCCATTTAGTGATGGAGTGCACCACTTGTGTCCGTCCCTTGCCTCATGATATTAAGAATACACACAAAGTAGTATTGTGTCATCTTTGTATTAGTATTCATTTCTTGATCTCTTTAAGCTAGTTATAAATATGTGACTTAACTCAAATCACATTGTGCACATTATAACTTTGCTTTATCAAGGGGCCCACTAATATCATCACTCAATTAAGAGGGACAATGATAATCTTTTGACTAACTATCTTCTCCAACAAAAGTTGTACTTAACCAACTAATGCCTTTTCACTACTCTCATCGATAGCTCAAGACACTAGTCTAATTAAGAACTCCTTAAGCGATCAGATATAAGTCTCATATCAAAGGACCAAAGACACAGTAAAATATTAATGACACAGAAACACATTTCTATAATATTTTACTTATTAGGTCTATTCAGTATACAAAAGTAATATTTTCCTCTTTTGCATACCCGTGTCGTCACTCACTTGTAGAGCTACAATGATCTATGACCAACACGACAATCTTAACTCGGTAATTAATGTCCCATGTTAATTACCATGATTGCGAATATCTTTTGTTTTATGTAAACCAATATCTTTTAGAGCTCTACGGTTAAGGACCAAGAGCCTCTTCCTTAACACTTTTAAAAGACGAATAACATAAACAAGGAACAAAATGATTTCTCATTCAATTCATAATAATTGACATTTAAAAGTAAAACTTTTAGAACACATTCCCTTCAGCCTCCTCATCCGAAAGTTCACAGCGGATTCCTCAAAATCATCTTCAATCGCGACCTGGTCATTAGGCACCTCAATAATATGTCGATGTGAGTCGAACATACCCAATGACTCAAGCTCATCCATGTCTTGAATGAAATTGGCTCCGACAACATCGTCGAAGAGCCCGGGTTGCTTACTAAGATTAAAGATGTTGAAATCCATCGTTAGGTTTCCAAAAGACAACCTCATCAAGCCATTGTGACAATTGATCAAAGCATTAGATGTCGCAAGAAATGACCTCTCAAGGATCACTAGAATTTGTCCTCATGGGTTGGACACAGGTTCAATATCCAAGATGATGAAATCAACTAGGAATACGAACTCACCCACTTTAATAAATACATCCTCCACACTTCCTCGTGGAATCTTGACGGATCTGTCAGCCAACTGGAGGGTGATCCTCGTTGGCTTAGGATCGCCTATTCCAAGGTTGACTGATTGATATGTTTTAATTAACCGCAAGTGCACGACTGCGTTGAAGCGGTGGCAAATACGGGTCGATCCACAGGGAGGTGTGTCAACTTTAGTTTGTGCGAAGGCGAGTGGGAAAGAAAGGAGAGAAAGGAGTTATGATCTACACTACATTACAATGCGAAAGTAAATGGAAAATAAGCAATAAAACTAAACCCCAAAGGGGGTAGAGAAAAGAGTGTGAATACAAAGATATGTGTATGTGTGTGTGTTCAATTAGGCTCATCACAATATGTAGTGCATGAAAACCATAAAACTACATCTAACTTTGCCTCCACATGAATTAAGATAACATGATATCATTAAAACATACAAGACAATAATTGCAATGAAGCTAGATGAACTCAAGTATAAAGACCAAATCCCACTATGCCTCTACATGAAATAAGATTTACCCAATCATTAAAACATACAAGACATTAATAAAGGTAAAGGCAACAAGAGCACATACACTACAAGTCATGTTTCCTTCATCAATTCCATCCATATCCTCACCTTATCATTCCCCATAAAATAGGTCCACTAATCTAAGCATAAGCTAAACTTCATTCAAGAGCATTAGCATATCAAAGACAAGAGTAAAATCCCATTAGATAGTTATGGAAATCATATAAGGCTCAACGGATTAAGATAACACACACCTAATACACCACATGATCATATCACATATTTCTCCACCCCTAAATGGGGATGAAACTACTCACTAATCATTACACTAACTACATTAACAAAATGAAACATTGTACTAAAATGAAATTAAACTAAGCAAGCAAGAAATATTAAAGAAGCTAAATGAAAAGAAATCAAACTAAAGAAGTATGCAAGAATTAAAAGACAAGACAATATTAAATGAAACTAAGAAAAATTAGTATATTAAAATGACTCACATTGAAGGTAGCACTCTTCTCCACCTTGAGTTTTGCTTCAAGGCTTACTCCAAGTAGAGAGAATGCCACCAAGCAATGGGTGGTTACAATAGAAGGTGAAGAGTTCTATTTATAGCCATAGAAAAAGGTAATCCGGGACAATCCCCCGGTATGGGACTAAAAAATACCAGAAATAGACTAAATACACACTAATACACGCCCCACATAAATCTTAGTGGATCCGGACGACAAGTGACCGCTACTTAGCGGTCTTGGACCGCCAATTGGCGGTTTACAGTGTTCGGATCGCTCTGGATTTTCTTGTGGTCTTTTCTGGAAGGCTTTGTTTGTCTTTGATGCATCTAATGTGCTTGTTGGAGCTCCGACCCGAATAGAATTGTCAAAATACTCCCCATGATGGTGTGAAGTATTCTTGTTTGCTCATTGGTCCTTTGATCTTACGTTCAGGTCCTTCGATCTTGCATCTTAGTCCTTGAGTCTTTCAACTCAATCCTTTTTCATGCTTTTAGGTCCTTTTATGACTCTTCTCTTCAAACCTCTTTATTTCTGAAATTCAAACATAAAGCTCATTACGTAGCATTGTTTAGGTGAAATATAATCGATATAAGATACAAATGTAAGCATGAAATGATGTCAATCATTGACACAGACAGAGTAGGCAAGAGGATCACAGATGCTCCCAAATCCAATAGAGCTTGAGGAATTGTCACGTTACCGATCATGCAAGAATCAGTTGGACAACCGGGGTCCTTGTATTTGACTTGCATGGGTTGTGTCAATATCGAACTAACATTGACGGCTAGAAATCCCTTTGTGGGACCGTTTGTTCTCCTCTTAACGGTACAAATGTCTTTAAGGAACTTGGCATACAGTGACATTTGCTGAACAACGTCCAACAACGGAATGTTCACCTTATCTTGCCTAAGTACCTTAACAATTTTGTCACAATGCTCATTGTATTTTTTAGTCAACCTATGAGGGAATGGTGCCTTAGGAACATAACTATCATGAGGAGGAGTCTCGGGATTGGGTTCCTTGAAAGACTCACGACCCTCCTCAGAAGAGTCACCAACAGAGTTAAATTCAGGCATTTCCACATTATTGTCAACAACCATTATCGATCTTAAGGTATGGACAACATTAGCAAGTTGGGAAGGGTCATCTTCAACACTATGCACATTCTGCCTAGCCTGAGCAAGATGACCAATGAGATTTACCACAAGTTGACTCAGCAACTGACCCTTCTCACGTTCATGTAACTGATGAGCCAACTGGCTAACTTGAATTTCCAAAGCTTTGAACGAACTTTGCATGCTCTGGATGAACGCTTGAAGGGTTTGATCAGTAGAGGGGTCCTTTGGGTCAACCCGCTTGGGTAGTAGAGTTTGGTTAGAATAACCCGACGATGAGGCCTGAGGAGGTTTGTGATTATGGTGTTGAGACCTTTGATGTGGGGGTTGAGACCTTTGATGTGGGGATTGGTAGGTCGCCGATGAGTGTGGATGGTGATAAGGTGGAGGTTCAGGTTGAGCGTGCGAACTCTAACCGTATCCCCCACTAGGCCCCCAAGAGAAGTTAGGGTGGTTTCACCATCCCGGGTTGTATGAGTGACTATATGGGTCGTTACGGGGCCTCTGTTGATACATCACATTTGCATGTTCAATATCCCTTTGTGTGAAGCACATTCCAAGTCATCATGTCCCGTAAATGCACACCTACTACACGCACGAGTAGTGACCTGAGCTACAGGAACTCGGTCCAACTCTAAACTCTCGATCCTACACATGAGAGCAACCATTTTTGCATGAGACACGATAGTTGACTCAACTTGATATGATCCAGCTCGACCCAAAGACCCGGCCGCTGGTGGCTCTCTCATGGTATCCCACTCAAAGGTGCGTTCAGTCATTAATTCAAAAGTGACTCATGCCTCATCGATGGGTTTCATTTGGAAATCTCTCTAACACATCGACTCCAACAATGTGCGGGTGTTGTAGTTGAGGCCCTCATAAACAATCTAGCACATCTACCATAACTCAAGTCCATGAGGAGGGCACTGCTGGAGAAGGTCTTTGAATCTCTCAAAGAAAGCATGAAAAAAATTGATCTCGGTCTGATACATTTGATGTATCTTGTGTCGTATTTGTTGAGTTTTCATTTGAGGGAAAATCTCTTCAGAAAGACGTTCACAAAGTCATCACAAGACCGAATAGAACTCGTCAGGAGGCTGTACATCCATTTCTTTCTATTATCCTTCAACGCGAAAGAAATCATCCTCAACCGGACTGAATCTTCGTCAAGCTGTTAAAGCTTGAGCATGGAGTATACCTCCTCGAATTCACGTATAAAAATATACAAATCTTCCTTATTGGCAGTGAAGGTAGGATGCATGCTCACATATTGAGGTTTCAATTCATAGTTGTTCCCCCGAGCCGGCGGGAGAACTGTGCAAGAAGGTTGCACGGCCCGAACAGGAAGGGTCCGCTCCCACAGAGTCATCAGTCTATCCTGTCGAGCTAAAGGTGGTGGTGCACCAAGAACTTGATCCTGACCGAATCCCTCTTCCTCCTGAGTCGGAAGAGGAGGAGAAGGAGGTCTACGTGGTGGTGGGAACGGACTGAGGTAATCCATGTATGGAACCTGGTCTCCCCCGTCTCCACGAGATGACTTGACCTCATGCTCCAAAGGAACTTGAGGCTGAGATGGGCGAACACCTAGCCCATCCATCTTAGAAAAATGCACTCTCTTAAGCCGAGTGCTCTCACCAGAATGAGTCAAACCTCGCATAAAATGCTCAACTCGACTCTATAACAACACACAACGGAAGGTGTAATTAGAGGAGGAGACTACTCGTAGAATATAGAGGAGGAGAAGACTCATATAAGAAGGGAGTAATCCCTACAACCACCGTAGGTAGTGGATGAAGGTAGAACAGAAGTAATCAAACACGGCTCAAACAACTTATGGCTATAGGTCGTTAGGCTAGACGACGCCTAACTTTGAGATCACTAGTCTTGACACGCCTCACCTACCTACAACAAAGACCACAATGCCCAAAAAGTGATACCAGATCCAGAGATCTAGTACCTCCTACTTTCGACAAGGTAGACGACGCCAATCAGGTCATGACAGTCTCAACTGGATCACTCTCCTAGTGTGTCAATGTATACATGCTTTTAAAATTAATGCTTTGATTAGTGTGTTTTTTGGGTCTAAGGAGGGTGTGATAAATCCCTCACCTTATCTTGTATGGGACAACCCCTCCTTAGCAGCGTTTCGAGTCTTAATCTAGCAATCAACTCTCCAAACAAACGCTCACCTCACACTTGTCCCGATGCACCTTGCTAACTAATGCATGCTTTAACCATGCATAAATGAGGGAATGGGTGCACGTACCTCACACTAGCAATCAACAACAAGAATGTAAAGGAAAGAAAAGATGACTGCGTTCAAGGTCTACAAATGATGCATGACCTAGATACAATCTGTCTAATCTTTTGCTTTGAGTTTTAAGGTCCAAGTTGATTAAAAAGGGAATTGCTTAATGATTGATATGGTAGAAAACTACAGGTCACAACATACCAAATTGAAGTCCTATACCGCTAAATTAGAAGAACAAACAACCAGAAGAAAATTTGGAGAAAACGTAGCCCACTAGGCTGCCAGTAGGGGTCCCACGCCCCTGATTGGTAGTCCAAATGCATGTTCTTTTCTCCAAATTTCTCCTAGTGCCTTCCCTTGATGCTGCAATGTCTTGAAACTAAAACCAACTAAAAACAAAAGATTAAACGTACTCTAATCGTTCAAACCAGACTCTGGACAGAGCACCTCTCCGGCAACGGTGCCAAAAAATTGATGTGAATATTAAGTTTAACCGCAAGTGCACGAGCGTCGGTGAAGACGGAGCAAGTACGGGTCGAACTACAGGGAACTGTGTCGACTCTGGTTCTTTCGAAGGCAAGTGGGAAAAGACGGGAGAACAAGTGTGGTTACACTAAACTAAATTATGAATGAACTACCAATTAAACTAACCCCCCATGGAGTGAAGGTGTGTAGGTATGTATGTGTGAGTGGGTCTTCATTTCAATTAGGAACAAGTGTAGTTTGTGTGGCAAACAAGTAGAAGTTAGTGTAGAATCTAAGTGTAGGATACACAACACTACATGGCAAACCATGAACATGCACATCTAGTGTGGCCATTAGAACATCAATCAATCCTACATACAACCAAACTCATTTATGTGCTTGCGTACCAAAAATGGATCCATACATAACAAGTCATTCCCATCAAACCATTATAAGCAACAAATTAAACTCTAAAGCTAGCATGAGATATGTAGCTAGTGTGGACATTATCCCATCTAATACAAGTTTAAGCATGCTACAAGTATAGATCTACATTAAGCATATGAAATGACATAAATAAAAGAACCCATCACTATCACCTAATCTACATCACCTCCACCCCTGATTGACATCATTTCATGCTCATATTTGCATCTTATATCCATTATCTTTCACCTAAATAATGCTATGTAACGAGTTTTATGTATAGTTTTCAGGAATAAATAGGTTTGAAGAGATGAAGCATAAAAGGACCCAAAAGCTGGGAAAAAAGACTGAATTGTGAGATCTAGGGACTGAGATGCAAGGGTTCGACCTGAACGTAAGACCGAAAGACCTAAGAGCAAACAGAATACTCCACACCATCATGGGGAGTATTTTAGCAATTCGATTTGGGTCGGAGCTCCAACAAGTCAAATAACCGCATCCAACATAAACAATACCAGCAAGAAAAGCCGACAACAAATTCCAACCCGATCCAAAGTTTATGGACCGCCAATTGGCAGTCCAGATCACTCTGGATCCGCCCCAATTTCTCCAGCACATGTATTAGAGGATGTTTAGGCTATTTTTGGTATATGTTTAGTCCCACATCGGGGAATTTTCCCGGAGTGCCTTTTTCTATGGCTATAAATAGAACTCTTCACCTTCTAATGTAATCACTCCATATTTTAAGTGGTTATTCTTCCTACTAGAAGTGAGGCCTTGAAGCACACACTAAAGTAGGAGGATGCTACTTGAAATGTGAGTCACTTTAATAAAAGTTTCTTTATTATGTTGTTTGTTTTATGTTTCTTGTTTTACTTTGTTTAATTTCATTTCATTAGTTTTAGTAGCTTAGTTAATATGTTTTGTTTGCCTAGTTTAATAATTAGTGTAATGTGTTGTGAGTAGTTCCATCCCCTTTGGGGGGTGGAGTAGATGTTCATACATGCCTTAGAGAATGGAATGAATGCTTTATTTCCAATGTGTTGATAAAACATGAATGTTTGCTGCTTGTTTAAGATAGAATTTATAACTTGATGAGTTTTGCCAAAATGATTAGACACCTCTCATGCTTGTTTAGGTTCTGAAATAAACAACTTGTATATGTAAATGTTAATCAACTAGGATGGTGAATGGATTGATAGGTTTTGCCATAACATTTAGACACTTCCTATGCATGATAACACCACGTTTATTTGTGCTTAAAGAATGTGTTCAACACCCACCTCTTTGCATGTGTGCACTCACTCAACCCCTTAGGGATTTTCCATTTCTGAATTCCAGCACTCTTATTTCATTCTTAGTTTAGTTTTAGTTAATCGTTTGTTGCTTTCTTTTGCATTTCGTACTTCGTAGTGTAGCGTAGCGTAGAGTAGCATAATCATCTCTCTTCCCTATTTTGCCACTTGATTTCTAATAAACAAGAGGATGCTCACCTCCCTGAGGACGATCCGTATTTGCCACCGCTTCAACGTGGTCGTGCACTTGCGGTTTAATATAAAACGTTCAACAAGTTTTTGGACGATTCGAGTGGATTTAATTTTTGTCAATGTGGCCGTTGCCGGGGAGGTGCCAGTCCAGACTCTTGTTTGGACGATTCAAGTGGATTTTAATTTTTGTCTTGTAGTTTTCTTTGTCTTAGGAGACTCAAATTGAGAAGGGGAAACATCTGGTGAAGTTTGGAGGCGAGCGGAGAGAGGAAGACCGCCAATCAGCGGTCGAAGACCGCCAACTGGCGGTCTGGTAATTTCGGTTCACCTCTCAATTTCTGTGGAGTATTTCTTTATCTGATATAGTGATCTGAGACTCCATTTGGCATGTTTTGACTTATAGTTTGTTCCCAGATCAATAATCAAACATCCTTTAAGCAACTTGGACCCTAAAACCTAAAGCAAAAGATTAGGTATTCTTTTTGTTTAGGTCATGCATCATGTATGTGACTTAGGCATATAGATTGTCTTTTATTTTAGCTTTATTTTCAGTTGTTGAGTGCTGGCGTGAGGTACGCACCTTCTACTCTCATTCATGCATTTCGTATGAACATGCATTAGTTAGTAGGAAGTGCATTGAAACAAGTGTGAGTTGAGCGTTTGTTTGGAGAGTTGATTGCTAGATTAGGACTCCAAAACGCTACTAAGGAGGGGCTGTCCCATAAAAGATAAGGTAGGGGATTTCATCACCCTTTCCTTCACCCCAAAAACCACACTAATCAAGAGCCTAATTTTAAAATCAAGTAGACATTGGCCCTAAGGACTTCGGACGCATTAGGAGAGTGATCCGGTCCCGACCATCATGACCTGATCGGTGTTGCCCACTTTGTCGATAGTAGGAGAGATGAGATCTCCAGATCTTGGCTCCCTTGCTGGGCTTTGTGGGCCTCGTCGTAGCGAGGTGAGGCGTGTTGAGGCCGTGTGACCTCGCAGTTAGGCGTCGTCTAGCTGTAAGGACCTATAACGACCTTAGGATTGCTTGAGCCTTGTTTGCTTGTGTGCTTCTACCTGTACCCATCCGCCGTAGCATAAGGACTTCTTCCCTTCTCTACTGAGTCATTCTTTCTCTCCTGTGTCCCCCCGTCTTCTCCTCTACGCACATTCTTTGTAAAAAACAAAAGTGTTGGTGTGTGTGCACCTTTGTGCATGCTTTCGTGGACACGAGACGAGAGTGGTTGTTTGACAAGGAACGTTGTCAATCCGGCTTCGGTCGTCGATTTCTCAATACCTTCCTCCTCTCGTGTCGCACACAGTCTGGGTTCAATGGCTGATAATTTCCGTGAGGAGGAGCAGTTGCTGGACCCACCTGTTCAACCTGTTCTTCCAGTTGTCGTTCCCATAACTCTTCTTGATCGAAATGGGAAGCAGGTCAACAACCACGTATCCTTGCCAGAAAATCCATCTATGTCGCCCCATTGTGGGAATGATGGTGAGAAAGAGGCCGAGGGTGAGAGTAATACACCAAAGCCTCCTTCTCCGTCTCCGCCCAAGACATACCTACCAAAAGCTCCTTATCTGAGTAGGTTGTCTAAGAAACAGAGTGACAGTGTGGATAAAATGCTGGAGATATTTAAGAAAGTGAATGTCAACATTCCTTTGTTAGACATGATTCAACAAATACCTCCCTATGCAAAATTCCTAACGGATCGCTGTACAACTAAGAGGAAAACCAACGTCCCTAGCAAAGCCTTTTTGGCAGCTAATGTGAGCTCTATCATCTCGAACCCTACGTACGTGAAATTGAAGGACCCGGGCAGTCCAACAATTTCATGTATCATTGGGGATTCTCGCATTAACAATGTTTTGCTAGATCTAGGGTCGGCGCTTAACCTCTTACTTGCTTCTGTGTATCAACGATTAAGCCTAGGCATTCTCAAGCCTACGAAAACAACTTTGTAGTTGGCTGATCGTTCGATCAAAGTCCCGTTGGGGGTAATTGAAGATGTCCTAATCAAGGTCGGTGATTTCATATTTCCTGTTGACTTCGTCATCCTTGAGATCATACCAATTAAGACTACCCACTCTCAGATTCCATTGATTTTGGGTAGACCTTTTTTGGCGACGTCAAATGCCTTGATCAATTGTCGTACTGGACTCATGAAATTGCCGTTCGGGAACTTGACCGCGACATTGCATGTGTTCAATATGGCTAGGCAGCCGACATCTTGCGAGGACCCCATGGAAGTCAATCTTATCCGTGACTTGGAAGAAGAATTGGAAGAAGAATTGGAAGAAGAGTACCCCCTGATTCATGAGACTTTAAATGATTACTTCATGGATGACTCCGATCATGAAGAGGACGAAGGTGAATTGAGCAATGATGTGCATGCTGTTCAATACATGCGAGCTTCTCCTATCTTACATCTCGAGCTAGATATCACGCCTCGCCTTGTGGAGCCACCCACGCCTGAGCTCAAATAACTCCCCAAGGAATTGAAACACGTTTTTCTTGGTCCCAATAGGTCATTTCCGGTGATTATTTCATCGACATTGACTGGTGATCAGGAAGAACGTCTGATTCAAGTCCTAAAGGAGCACAAATCAGCCATTGGGTGGTCCTTGAGTGACATCAAAGGGATAAGTCCCGACGTCGTGCAGCACCACATCTTAATGGAGGATGAGACACGACCACGTCGCGACCCACATAGGCGTTTAAATCCAGCCATGACAGAAGTAGTTAAGAAAGAGATCATCAAGTGTTTAGATCATGACATCATTTTCCCCATTTCGGACAGTACTTGGGTAAGTCCTATCCAGGTTGTGCCCAAAAAGTCGGGTATCACTGTTGTCCAGAATGACAACAATGAGCTTGTACCCACACGACTTCAAACTGGGTGGCGAGTTTGTATTGACTATAGGAAGTTGAACGCGGTCACGCGTAAGGACCACTTCCCTCTACCCTTCATCGACTAGATGTTGGAGAGACTCGCCCGACACGCCTATTACTGTTTCCTTGATGGTTATTCGGGGTACAATCAAATCCCAGTCGCCCCTGAAGACCAGGAGAAAACCACGTTAACTTGTCCTTTTGGGACGTTTGCTTATAGATGGATGCCTTTTGGACTATGCAATGCACCTGCAACATTCCAACATTGCATGTTAAGTATCTTTTCCGATATAGTCGAGAACTTCCTTGAGATCTTCATGGATTACTTCTCGGTTCATGGAACCTCCTTTGATGAGTGCTTGCACCACCTGAGCCTTGTTCTCAAAAGGTGTTCGGAAATGAACTTAGCTCTTAATTGGGAAAAGTGTCATTTCATGGTTACAAAAGGCATCGTGTTGGGTCATGTGGTACCTAATGATGGTATCGAGGTGGATAGGGCAAAGATTGATCTTATTTCTAAGCTTCCGCCACCCACCTCGGTAAAAGAAATCCGTTCATTCCTTGGACACGCCGGTTTTTACCGGCGAGTTATTAAGGATTTCAGCAAGATAGCTCGTCCTTTGATGAGCTTGCTTGCTAAAGGAACCTCCTTTGCGTTCACACTCATTTGCCTGACTGCATTTGAGTTTCTGAAGCGTGAGTTGACCTCCGCTCCTATTATTAAGGCACCGGTGTGGACTCTACCGTTCGATCTGATGTGTGATGCTTCTGATTACGCGATAGGAGCGGTTTTGGGTCAGAAAGTCGACAAATTGCCTCATCTGATCTATTATGCAAGTCGTACTCTGAATGACGCCCAACTCAACTACTCCGTTACTGAGAAAGAGTTCCTCACGATCATATTTGCGTTGGAAAAATTTCACCAGTACCTCATAGGGTCGCATGTCATCATCTACACTGATCACTTAGCTCTTCGCTACCTTTTGTCTAAAAAGGATGCGAAACCCCGTCTCCTGCGTTGGATCTTGTTGTTACAAGAATTCGACCTTGAAATACGGGACAAGAAGGGATGCGAGAGTGTCGTGGCTGATCACCTATCTCACATCCCCATTGATCTTTCACCAGATCCACCGGTGAACGAGTTTTTTTCTGATCGGTCCACTCGAGTTCAGAATCACTCTCAGAGGGGTGACGCACACCGTGACACCTCGTTGTATCATAAGTGATCGGGGGACACACTTTGTGAACCGATCCCTTGAGGCAGTGTTGAGGAAATACTCCATCACGCACAAGTTGGCCACACCTTATCATCCTCAGACCTATGGCCAGGTGGAAATTTCCAACCGTCAACTCAAGCAAATTCTTGAGAAAACGGTTAATTCTTCAAGGAAAGATTGGTCGGTCAAGCTTAATGATGCATTGTGGGCTTTCCGCACTGCATCTAAAACCAACCATGGCATGCCCCCCTACTGGCTAGTTTATGGCAAAGCTTGCCATCTTCCGGTAGAACTTGAGCACCGGGCATTGTGGGCAATCAAACATCTTAACATGAGTCTTTATGTTTCCGGTGCCAATCGCAAGTTAGACCTCAACGAGTTGGAGGAGTTAAGGAATGAAGCTTATGAGAATGCCAAGATCTGCAAGTCCCGCACTAAAATTTTCCACGATCGCTTGGTGCGAGTCAAAACCTTCGAGGTGGGACAAAGGTCTTGTTGTATAATTCTCGCCTCCACTTGTTTCCAGGGAAACTTCGGAGCCGTTGGTCAGGGCCCTTCATTGTTTTAACCGTCTCCCCTCATGTGGCGGTTGAGATTCAAAATCCTAGGAATGGGGACGTGTTCAAAGTTAATGGACAACGCCTCAAACCATACTTGAAAGGGACCACGGCAGAGGCCGAGGTGGAAGTCGTGCCTTTGCACGAACTCCCCGCGGATGTGGTCACTTGATGTGATCTATCCCTCCATTTGTTTGTGCATATCAGTGTTTTGTTGAAAAGGAAAAAAGAACAAAATGATAAAAAGAAAAATAAAATAAATTGGAAGGCATATGTGATATTTTCCCTTTCCCTTGTTAATAACGAGTGTTTCCCTTGCCCTACTCGTTTTTTCCAGCAGAAGAAAACACGTTTCTCTTTGCGCGCTCGCCTCCACCCAAAGTTCTGCCTTCGATCCAAAGAACAGACCGCTAATTAGCGGTTTGGAACCGCCAATCATCGGTCGGTTGTTCTCTGTTTCCTTTGTTTATTCGTCTGGATGTTTGATTTGGGGTGCTCTGTTGGTTGCCTGGTTGAGGGTCTGTTTTGCTGCTGGAGCCGGCGTGCGGTGGTCTCCTCTCTGCTTGTTCCTTGTTCATCTTCGCCGTCGCGCTTCACCGTTAAAACTCGCCAAGGTAGGTTCAGGTATGGTCAGCCGTCATTTAATTCTAGAACTCAATTTTGCCTCCCTGATTCGTGAATTTGGAGAACCCTTCTACGATCGAATCGTAGCTAAAGGGTGGTACCATTTATTATATGAGGGCGATGAATCCATGTACGTGGAGCCTCTCATGCATGAATTCTTTACTAAACTCGAGTGTGACCAGACCGGTCCACTCGAGTTCAGTATCACACTCAGAGGGGTGACGCACACCGTGACACCCCAACTAATCTCCGACGCGACTGGGATCCCCTTGGTTGATGAGCTAGCGCCTACCCACGATATCAATTTTTATCGATCTATGCTTGGGCGTGGGCAGCCTATTTCATCACATGGGGAGTACCTAATGCGCACATTTAATCCAATATGCACATTGTAGCCAGGTGGGTGTGTAGAAATGTGTTGGGCCAAGAGCGGACCTCCACATTTTTCACACCTAGTTTGCGAATCGTGTATAGTCTGATAGACGATTCACCACAGTGCATTTGTCGAACATTGTTCGACGTTTTGGTGAACGCCAAGCTGAAAGATATACACTGTTTGCCGACTTTGGTTACCAAATTGTGTGGCATGTTGGACATCCCACGATTTAAGCGCATACTGAGCCGCCAAGGCACCGACCTCGAGGTTGCGAAGATGACCCCGTCATCTCGTCTGTGAGGTCAGGAACGCTCTTTAACACCAACATTTCTGAGATGGTGGTCGAGCAGCAAAACGTCATCTTAGTCAAGCAAAACCGGAAGATCTATAGGAAGTTGTCGGCTCTTGAGTGTGGTACATCTGGCCACCGTCATTAGTCCGGTACACCCTATCCATGCATTGGCACCATTTTGCCATACATTGAGGACAATGCATGGATTAGGTGTGGGAGGGGGGTGTTTTCACGTTTGTACATAGTTTGTGTGTTTTTTTTGTTTTTTGTTTTTAGTTTTCCTTTGGTTGTACTGCTAGGGTCATGTTAGTGTGCCGCATTTAACATTGATATATCTGTTTTCCATGATCCTTGGGTGACTTGTCTTCTTTTGCTTGCCTAGTGCTTTAAATTTTTCACATTTCTTTCAAAATCTTCATGTGTTTGCGAAAGCAAATGTTTTTGTAGGGTTTTGTGTGTGTTTAGCATGTGCAAAACCGTTGAGAGGCAAAGTGAAAAGAAAGCTCCCAAAATTGTCTTGAACTTGATGCATTAGGATATCTAGTTTACTGACTTTAGGTCTTATCGAGTCGTTAGGATGCACCCCGGTTTTCCCTCGGGGGGCGTGTAATCATAGGGTTTCAGTACTCAAACATTTACAGAAGTCCACCCTTAACCTAGTGAGTCAATAATTCGTGTTTGTTAGTAAATAAGTGGTGTTCTCTCTTCTCGCACAACTCCTATCACTCGGGAAAGTAGGTCTGAGGGGACTCTGTGCCTGGTGCTTTCGAATCATCTGACTTGGGATGCACCGACCGAACTCCCGTTACACGGGTGGTAGGGATCGCCCTATGTGGAGATTTGGGGGAAGGTGTACGTGATAGTGTAAGTCCTCATAGGAAATGATGCACGAAACCTGACCCTGGGAGAATCAAACACAAACCAATAAACTGCTCCAAAGAAGAAGAAAAAATAAGAAAAAGAAAAAAGAGAGTTAAATAAGAACCAAAATGGACTTTACACATTGTATCACATTCAGAAGTTAAGGTTGCCCATGTCTTTCACTTAAGTCCTTAACTAACTTTCACGAATGGTTCATTAGGCTAGGTGTGTGGACTGATTACCCATATAGAGTCGACCCGTAGTAGTACCGCGTCCTATGATCGACAAAATAAGTCCAACTAATCGTGTAGCTAGATTGATTAATACATCGTGTTCGGATTTTGTGGGTATATCCATTGAAAACCCTTAGGAGACAACACTCCTCCTCCTTAGCGACAAGGAGTTTGAACGGTTTGTTGCACGTGCTAAGTGCAACCGTGATTCCTACGAAAGTGAGTTAGGACTTTTTGTTTTTCTCGTA
Organism: Triglochin maritima; assembly: GCA_963682175.1. Taxonomy (NCBI): domain Eukaryota; kingdom Viridiplantae; phylum Streptophyta; class Magnoliopsida; order Alismatales; family Juncaginaceae; genus Triglochin; species Triglochin maritima. The sequence continues at coordinate 9,884,731 of OY821787.1, read as the reverse complement.
TGCTTTTTCCTTTCTTTGTTTTGCTCGGGACTAGCAAAAGTTAGGTGTGGGGGTATATGATTGACATCATTTCATGATCATATTTGCATCTTATATCCATTATCTTTCACCTAAACAATGCTATGTAACGAGGTTTATGTTTAGTTTTCAGGAATAAATAGGTTTGAAGAGATGAAGCATAAAAGGAACCAAAAGCTGGGAAAAAGGACTGAATTGTGAGATCTAGGGACTGAGATGCAAGGGGAAGGACCTGAACGTAAGATCGAAAGAACTAAGAGCAAAACAGAATACTCCACACCATCATGGGGAGTATTTTAGCAATTCGATTCGGGTCGGAGCTCCAACAAGTCAAATAACCGCATCCAAGACAAACAATACCAGCAAGAAAAGCCCATAACAAATTCCAACCCGATCCAAAGTTTATGGACCGCTAATTGGAGGTCCAGATCACTCTGGATCCGCCCCAATTTCTCCAGCACATGTATTAGAGGATGTTTAGGCTATTTTTGGTATCTGTTTAGTCCCACATCGGGGAATTGTCCCGGAGTGCCTTTTTCTATGGCTATAAATAGAACTCTTCACCTTCTAATGTAATCACTCTATATTTTAAGTGACTATTCTTCCTACTAGAAATGAGGCCTTGAAGCACACACTAAAGTTGGAGGATGCTACTTGAAATGTAAGTAACTTTAATAAAAGTTTCTTTATTATGTTTGTTTTATGTTTCTTGTTTTACTTTGTTTAATTTCATTTCATTAGTTTTAGTCGCTTAGTTAATATGTTTTGTTTGCCTAGTTTAATAATTAGTGTAATGTGTAGTGAGTAGTTCCATCCCCTTTGGGGGGTGGAGTAGATGTTCATACATGCATTAGAGAATGGAATGAATGTTTTATTTCCAATGTGTTGATAAAACATGAATGTATGCTTGCTTGTTTAGGATAGAATTTATAACTTGATGAGTTTTGCCAAACTGATTAGACACCTCTCACGCTTGTTTAGGTTCTGAAATAAACAACTTGTATATGTAAATGTTAATCAACTAGGATGGTGAATGGATTGATAGGTTTTGCCATAACATTTAGACAGTTCCTATGCATGATAACACCACGTTTATTTGTGCTTAAAGATTGTGTTCAACACCCACCTATTTGCATGTGTGCACTCACTCCACCCCTTAGGGGTTTTCCATTTCTGAATTCCAGCACTCTTATTTCGTTCTTAGTTTAGTTTTAGTTAATCGTTTGTTGCTTTCTTTCGCATTTCGTACTTCGTAGTGGAGCGTAGCGTAGAGTAGCATAATCATATCACTTCCCTATTTTGCAACTTGATTTCTGATAAACAAGAGGTTGCTCACCTCCCTGAGGACGACCCGTATTTGCCACCGCTTCAACGCGGTCGTGCACTTGTGGTTTAATATAAAACGTTCAACACCCCAAAGGGGAATGAAACTACTCACTACTCATTAAGAAAAGAGACAAAACGAAATTAAACTAAGCATGCAAGAATTGAAAGAGACAATATAAAACTAACAAAACATTCTTTTATTGGTCACTTACATTTCAAGTAGCATCTCTTCACCAGAGTTTTGCTCCAAGGCTTTACTTTAAGTAGAGAGAATGCCACCAAGCAAGGAGTCAATAAAAAGGAGGAGGAAGAGTTCTATTTATAGTCATAAAAAGGTTACCAGGGACAATCCCCTGATATGGGACTAAACGCATAACATAAATGGACTAAATACATACTCAAACAACACTGTACAAAAGCTAATTGTGTTTGGATCCAAACCAACCACCAATCAGCGGTCTGGATTGGTTGGATTAAGCTCTTGTTCATATCGCACTTTGATTGATTGATTTGTTGATGTTTGGTGCACCCGAGTTGATCGTTGGAGCTTAGGCCCATATCTAATTGCCAAAATACTCCTCATGATGGTGTGGAGTTTCTCAATTTTCTTATTGGTCCTTTTGGTTTACATCCGGGTCATTTCCTCTTGCATATCAGTCCATAAGTCTCACAATTCAGTAATTTTTCTTGCGTTCAGGTCCTTTAAGTGTCTCTTCTTCTCAAGCCTGTTTATTTCTGAAACTTAAACATAAAACTCGTTACGTAGCATTTCTTAGATTCACAATAGAGGATATAAGACGAATATATGCATGATATGATGTCAATGAGTTGCCCTTGTCTTTCACTTACGTCCTTAATTAACTTACAAAAATTATTCATTAGGCTAGGTGTGTGGACTGGATACATATAGAGAGTCGGCCCGTAGGATTACCGTGTCCAATGATCGACAAAAAGGAGTCCATCGAGTCGTGTTGCTAGGTTGAATAATGCATCTATGTTCGGATTTTGTGGGTCTATCCGTTGAAAACCCTCAGGAGACAACACTCCTCCTCCTTGGTGATAAGGGAGTTTAATGACTTGTTACACGTGGTAAGTGTAATTGTGATTCCTACGAAAGTGAGTTAGGATTTCCCTGTTTTTCGTATGTTTTTCCTTTCTTTTATTTTCTGTATCTTTGTTTTGCTCGGGACTAGCAAAAACTAGGGATATATATAATAATATGTACACAATTTCCTAATTGTATTTCAATATATATAAAAACTATATAATATTGAAATACATGGATTGAATCATACCTAGGTGATTATCAAATCCCTCTTACCAATCGGAAGTCGGGTTGCACGTCGAAGTGCCTCGGAATTACCTCCAAGTGTTCACCAAACTCTAAACATGATTAGAGATATCAATCTCTAATACGAAGTTAGAATCTAGCTAATAACCATTTTTATGTTCCAAAGAAATTAATCTCTACTACATAATTTAAACTAAGAGAATTTCGGATGGAATGATGGAGAAAATTGGAGAGAGAAGAATTTTGCATTAGTCTAAACAAGGAAGGGAGGAGAGACCTATTTATAGGGTTTCCTCTAACCCAAATCATGTGCAAACCAGTTACACATGATCTCTTATTAATCTCTCCACTAAACCACATCATGTGCAAACTATTTTGTACATGATCTCTTTTTTATCTCTCCACCAAACCATACCATGTGCAGACCACTTTGCACATGATCTCTTCTTTATGTTGCCACATCATCATCCCATAACTACTGTTGACCAAGGTGGATTAAATCGAGCCATTAATCAGTAGAAATTCTCTTATTAATATATGCAAAAATGTGGGCAAATGGGTGGACCATTTTTCATTGTTTTTTACTCTACCAAATTTTAGATTGATATCCAACAAAATTTAGACTTTAGGGTTTTAGAAAATTCATATGTTATAATGTTGTAGATCACATTATATAATGTAATATATTATCATATATAATGTCAAAACATTATACCCCATAATATATATACATCTCATACGAATTTATTTATCATTCTAACAATGTCGTTTTTACGACATATTGATTTTATTATTTTACCAGATGTATATTATTTCATAACACATGAAACTTAATACATCATATAAAATATAAAATCATATTTCTTATTTCCCAGATTTGTGGTGTGACATATAGGAGGATCTAAGTTATGTTGGCAATGATATAAAACACATTATGTCATTAACTATAAGCAGTATCTAGCTACACATTATAGCTGCCCAAATAACAAAGTAGAATTGTGTCATCTTTGTAATATATATTCATTTCTTGATCTCTCAAGCTAATTGTAAATATGTAACTATACACAAGTTACATTGTGCATATTATAATTTTGTTTTATCAAGGGACCCAGCAATATTCAAGAGGGGCAATGATAATCTTTTGACATATCAACTTTTCCATCAAAGTTATGTATAACCAACTAATACATTTATCACTATACGCATTGATAACTTTTGATAATAATTAAATCATACACTCCTTGTGTGAAAAGATATAAGTCTCATATCTTAGGATTCAATGACACAATGAAACATTAATGACACAAACACAATTCCATAATGTTTCATTTGTTAGGTCAATTCAATATATGAAAGAAACATTTTCTATTTCATATATGCATGTTGTTAAATATTTGTAGAGCTACAATATCTCTCTTAACCAACACAACAATCTTAACTTGGTAATTAATGTCCCATGTTAATTACCATGATTGTGAATCTCTTAATTTATGTAAACCATTATCTTTAGAGGTCTACGGTTAAGGACCAAGAGCCTCTTCTTTAACACTTCCAAAAGACGAATACATTAATCAAGGAACATAATGTTCAATACATTCAATTCATAATAAAAGACATTTAAAAGTAAAACTTTTAGAACAGATTCCTTTCAATCTCCCGCTTGTTATTAAAGTTCTCTTTCACATACATTCTCAATGAATAAAACTATAATAACTAAGGTAACCCTTTCATACCACTCATCAAACCACTCTACATGGTTCTTCAAACCCGTGGACATGAAATGCATTTCGCCTTTGACTTGGGATAAGGGTTTGGTGAATGGATCAGTTGTGTTGTTGTTTGTGTCCACCCATAATAAATTTATTTTATTTTCGTGGATGAAATCAAGGGTGATAAAGTACTTGAGATCCATGTACCTCACCTTGTGATGTGATTTAGGATCCTTGATTTGCAAGATAGACGCATTATTACCGCAAAATAGCTCTATTGGTCCCTTCGCTCGAAGGGACTACTTCAAGTTTTTCAAGGAATTTCTTCATCCACACTCCTTCCTTGCTCGCTTCAGCGACAACCATCACTTCTGAAGCAGTGGTTGAGTCGGCCGTAGTGGTCTGCTTCCAACTACGTCAACTCACGACTCCACCATTCAGAGTAAAGACATATCCTGATTGAGCCCTCCTATCACCTGGATCACTCATGAAACTCGCATCCTAGTAGCTCTCAGCTACTAGTTCTCTTTATCCTCCATAAACAAGAAGATTATCTTTGGTCCGGCTTAGGTACCTCAGAATATTATTGACCGTAGTCCAATGATCAAGACCTTTGTTGGATTGGTGATGACTTGTCATGCTGAAAGCATACGAGACATCAGATCTTGCACAAGTCATCGCGTACATGATCGATCCTATTGCTAAAGCATAAGAAATATCTTTCATGTACTCTAAGTCCTTACGTGATATCGTACATTGAGACTTCATGAGTTGCACACCCATACTCATTGGCACATTGCCCTTTTTGGAATTGTTCATACTGAACCTCTCCAAGACCTTGTCAATGTATGTACGTTGACTTAGGTCAATGAGTCTACGGGGTCTATATCTATATATCTTGATTCCCAAGATGTATTGACCCTGACCAATGTCTTTCATCAAAAATGCAAATTTCAATGAACTTCTCCTTTGCTCTAGCAAGGGGATATAATTTCCCATGATGGGTATGACATTGACATATAAGATCAGAAACACTACGTGGCTCCTACTGACCTTCTTGTATATACAAGGTTCTTACTTACTTTGGATGAAGCCAATCTTTTTGACTTCATCGTCAAAGAGTTTCTTTCAACTCCCCGATGCTTGCTTCAATCCATAAATAGATCGTTTAAGCTTGCATACTTTCTCGTTATTCTTTGGATTTTCAAAACCTTGAGGTTGTACCATGTACACATCCTCCTCCAAGTTCCCGTTAAGGAACGCTGTTTTGACATCCATTTACCATATTTCATAATCATGAAATACGACAATAGCGAGCATAATCTGAATAAACATGAACATGGCAACCGGGGAAAACGTTTCTTCATAATCAATTCCTTGAATATGACTGAAACCATTCGCTACAAGCCTCCCTTTGTAGGTTGTCAAGTTCCCATCCATGTCCATCTTACTCTTAAAAACCCATTTATTTTAAACAACTCTCTTTCCTTGAGGAAGGTCAACCAAGTCTCATACTTGATTGTCATACATGGATTGTATTTTGGATTCCGTGGCACTAAGCCATAGTTTAGAGTTTTTCCTTTCCTTTGCTTCTTGAAAGGTCGAGGGATCATCGATATCAAGTACCATGATCTCGTGAAGTCCCAAATATATATCGGGCTTCTTTCTCTCCCTTGTGACCTTCTAAGTTCTATTTTTCTCGTCTACTTCCAGAACTTCTTCCACAATTTCTTGCGGAATTTGTTTATGTTCAATTCTTGAATGAACTCTCGGTGGGGATTATTGAATTTCACTCACAACTACTTCTGAGGGTTGCTCTCTCATTGATGCATTGCATACATTGCATCATATGTCTTTCATTTAGATTACTTTTATATCAATAAATGCTATTAAGGTATGTGTTTAGTCGTATTTACAGAATACAGGGACCTGGATGCAAATTACCCACATTCCGAGCATAAACGTGTGCAAAAGATTCATTTCTATCATAAAGACCGAATTCAAGATTATCGGGTTTCAAATGGAAATGCATCCAAGCATAAAAGCATTCAAGGAGCTAATTACAAAAAGGTCAAGGGCTTAATTGCAAAATACCAAGGACCTGATTGCAAAAGAAAAGGATCAAGTTATTTTGTTGGAAAAGTCAAAAGAAAAGTCAAATATAAATCTCCAACAATGGAAGGAATTAATCCGGAGTTTAAAAGAATGGAAAGAATCCATCCAGACGCGCAAATAAAGATCAAATCATGCCATAAACGCACCACAGAAATCCGGGCGCGAAATCCTTGACTTGGGCGGCGATTCCGCCGCATCTCCCATGCATTGTGCGGCGATTTCGCCGCACCAGTGAGGATCTGTGTGGTCCAATTTTGTCCAGTGTTGGGTTGACGCGTGTACTATCCTTTTATGTATTGGTATCCCCTGTATCGGCTATAAATAGCCCTGTAGGACGAATGTAACACATCTTTGAACCTTTGGTCTTGGATCATTAGTAATAAAATTCTGTTTTATTTTGTTTTGTTTTTATTTTATTTTAATGTCTCTAGGATCCCTTCTTCTTCCTCCCTCCATGAGTTTCTAACTCTCTCCAAAGGGTGGAGGTGACGGATTTAGGGTTAGAGAAGATGAATGCATGTTATTGTTTTAAGTTCGTGATTAGTATATTTTGATTACTTGAGTTTATGTTAAATCATTTATCTTGTAATGCTTCATAACTAACATGATTTATTTCAAGTTTCTCCATTCTCCAATCTAAACCTAAGTCTAGACCTCCACCCGACGGAATTCTCTTCTTTGTTCTTGTTTTAATTTTAATTGCTTTTGTTTCGTACTTTAGATAATTAAATCAAAAACCCCAAAAACCCAAATTAATTCTTCTCTCCCTTCTTCCCCTAAATCGAAATCACACTAACAACGAAATCTCTCCCTCCTTGTGTTCGACCCGTACTTGCCACGACTTCATAGACGCCGTGCACTTGCGGTATAAATAAAATTCCCATCAAGTTTTTGGCGCCGTTGCCGGGGAGGCGACGCAGATTTTGTTGTTTTTGTATTTCGATTTGATCCTGTTTATCTTGTGCGCGATCTAAGTATTTGGATTTGTGTTTCAGGAGACAACAGAGTGCACGGCGAAATCCGAGCACCATTTGAGCTAAACGAGCGGCGAAATCGCCTCACCTGAAGAACAACTTGCGGCGAATCCGCCGCACACTTGGAGCTTCTGGGCTTCAACTTTTTCTGGGACGCGACTCATCTCTGGGTGGACGCGTAAAGCTACTGAAATTTCGAGAGCGGGCGGCGAACCCGACTGAGCATTGCGTAGGTAACCTTCGTTGCCTTTTTCCTCGTAATTTCTAGTTTCAGAAAATTTCCTATTATTAGAATTGCACGTGTTAAGCTTAAATTCCATAATTGGCAATATTTCAACTCTGACCTAAAATTCGCAAAATTAGAAAGACCTTAGTGCATGCATCATATAATGTTTTGTTTGCATTATTCTTGCTAAATTCTTGCAAATCAATTTCTGTTAAAGAGTGTTGGAGGCAAGGTACGTATCGCGGTTTTTAACGATTGCATTTAAGCATATAATTTAATTTGCATACAACCTTGCAATTGCCCCCATTAAAAAGACCATTGTTTGACTATCTTTGTTAGATCTAAGTTAAACTATCTTAAGGGCAACTCCGTAGGAAAAGATACGGTGGGGATTTCATCACCCTTCCGTGGCCCACAAATCACAATCCTAAAGTTTCACCCAAGCCTTAAAATTTAAAATCAATTAGACATTGGCCCCTAAGGACTCGGACTCAATTAAGGAGGAGACTGGTTTGACTTGCTATGACCTGAAGCTAATTGAATTCAATTTGGTGTCTAGAAAGTGTTTTTGTGTCGACGAAAGTCTTCCAAGCGACGTGGTTGTCTAATTGGCACCGACTCTGTCGGAAGCGCCCCCACTAGCTATACACTAACTGGCCAACTTGGTTTGATTGGTGAGGGAGGTGAATCAAGCAAATCAATTCGACTCAACCAGTTAGGAGTCGTCTAGATCTAAGTGACACTAGGTCTAGGATTGTTTTGACTGTGCTTGTTCAGGAAATTTCTGACCAACCCTAATTTTTATCCTTTAGAGTTAAGTTTCCCTTCTCGTCTGAGTCCTCTTTCCCTTCTCATCCTTACCTTTCTATTGTTTGTTTCCTTTAAAAAATAAAAAAAAATTAAATTTCAAAAATTCAAAAAAAAAAAGAGTAATTGATTCTTGGAATTGAATTTGAAATTTAAATTTCGAATTCAAATTCAAAAATTAATTCAAACAGGTGCACTCTGATTTGGGTGCGGGATTTAAGCAATCGACTCTCACGAGTTCATCTGGATTCCAGTCTAGAGCTTAACCCCAACCCATCTGTTGCACCACCTCACCCGGATCTAATGGGTGAGAACGTAGTGGACCCGCCTGTTGCACAACCTATAACTCTGAGGGATCGGTGCTACCCAACGATGGCTGCTCAGCCATCGTGCATCGTCATGCCCACCATACCGGGTCGCGACTTCGAACTTAAGGCACAATACATGAGTATGCTGCCTAAGTTCACCTCTAGGGAAGACCCATATCTCTTCCTTAGAGAATTTGAAGAAATCTGCTCTCTTATGCAATACCAGCATATCCCTGAAGAGGCAGTGCGTCTGAAATTCGTGCCTCTAGCACTGAAAGACGACGCTAAGAAATGGCTATATAGTCTAGCCGAAAGATCTATTAGAAGTTGGGCCGAATTTGTTCAAGTTTTCCTAAAAAAATATTTCCCCAACCATAAGACTATGAAGATTAGGAATGAAATTGTTGCATTCGTTCAGTCTGAGAGCGAGCCGTTCTATTCCTATCTTGAGAGATTTAAGAGTGTCTTGACCCAATGCCCTCATCACGGAATACCGAAGTGGCAATTATGCCAAATTATTTATGAGGGATTGACACCCACATCTAGAGTTATGCTAGAATCTGTGAGCCAAGGGAACTTCATGTCCAAAAATGAAAATGATGCCTGGACTTTTCTTGAGGATTTAGCTGAAAATAGTATGCAATGGGACAATGCTAGAACACCCATCAACCCGAGTATTGGATCTAGAATAGCGAGTCAACCCCGACCAGGTGTCTTAGCTGTAGACTCCAACATAGCGGCTGAGGCAAAACTAGCTACCCTAATGCGTAGAATGGAAAGTCTAGAGCTACAAAATCAATCCCGAATGAATCAACCCTTGTCTATCCCCTGCTCTAGATGTGGTCAGACTGGTCATTTAATGGAGGACTGTGTGGACCTGGAACATGTTAATGCCACATTTAACAATTCTAGAAATGATCCTTACGCATCAACCTATAACCCAGGTTGGCGTAATCATCCCAATTTTTCGTGGACCCAACAAGGACAACCTCCTAGACAACAACAAACCCCATATAACCAAAATAATACATCATCTGGGGGTAATAACAATGGAAATCATGAGGTTAGGTTGACAAAATTAGAAACTTTAATGACAACTTTTATACAAACAACCAACCAATCATTCCAAAGGCTAGAGACACAGGTCAGCCAATTAGCACAGATAATAGGTGAAAGAGAAAAGGGCCAATTACCAAGTCAACCTGAGGTGAACCCAAGAACTAATAATCAATATCAATCTTATCAACCACCTTCAGGAACTAACAACCCTAGACCGGTTCAAATGGTTAATGAGGAAGGACCGTTCCAACAAATCAATGTTGTAGTATCATTACGGTCCGGAAGACAAATTGACAATAATGTGGTAAACCCTAGAATGACTAATCAATCTAACCATCAAGCACCCACATATGACTTGACCATTGAACCCGACGTCCAAATTGAAAAGCCCAACCCACCTACACAACCTGAACCCATAGCTCAACCTGAACCTGAGCGAGTCTATGTTCCTAAAGCCCCATTTCCCAATAGACTCAAGAAGAGCTCAAGTGCACAAATGGAGAAAATCTTAGAAGTATTTAAGCAAGTTAAGGTGAATATTCCACTCTTAGATATGATTCAACAAATACCTGCTTATGCTAAATTCTTGAAAGATTTGTGCACTAAAAAGAGAAAAACGAATGTACCAAAGAAGGCATTCTTAACTGCAAACATATGCTCAATTCTTTCCAACACATCTCCTATAAAATATAAGGACCCGGGGTGTCCCACAATTTCATGTTCAATAGGAGATACGTTTATCAATAAAGCCCTTCTAGACCTTGGTGCAAGCGTTAACTTGCTCCCATTTTCTTTCTACGAGCAAGTCAACCTTGGTCCGCTGAAATCCTCTAGGACAACCCTCCAATTCGCTGATTGTTCTGTTAAGAAACCGAGAGGTATAGTAGAGGACGTTTTGATTAAGGTTGGTGACTTCATTTATCCAGTGGATTTTGTCGTACTTGATATTGAACCTGTTGTAAATCCTAATCGACAAATCCCTGTAATTCTAGGTAGACCCTTTTTAGCCACTTCGGAAGCATTAATAAACTGTCGAAATGGGCTCATGCAATTATCTTTCGGGAACTTAAAAGCAGAAATTAATATCTTCCATATTGATAATGAGCCAGAACTAATATGCAACCCAAGTGATGTTGTGATGAGAGCACGTATTTATCAGAATTCTGAATCAAATAAATCATCACATAAGCAAAAAGGAAGCAAGAAAAAAGGGAGTAATTCATTTCCCCAACCACCATCACTCGAGCAAACAAGCGAACCAATTCAAGTGAGAAGAGTGGAATCTTTTCCTCAAGTCAACATAGGGAACAATTCAACTGGATACATGCACCAACATGGTGTCATTCAATCCAGTTCTGATTATGGTTGACTTTGAGCAAACTCAACCCCTCTACCGCAAGCCGACTCAGGTAATAAGTGCATTTATTTTATCTATGCATACATTGAGGACAATGCATGATTTAGGTGTGGGGGGGTGTTTATATATGTACATATCTATCTATTTGATTTTCTATTTTGTTTTGTTTTTAAAAAAAAAAAATCAATATTCCATGACATAGCTTAAGATTGAACTGCCAAAACCCGTGTACAAATTGCATTGAGTTTTTGTTCCTTATTATATAGTTCTGCTTGTAGAAATTATGACATAAATCTAAGTTCCAAAGAAATAACCCATGACCCTTGTAAGACATGTATGCACTTAAATTGGATGAATCAAATCTTTGAAGTGGTTGATAAAAAGCAGAAGTTGAGGAAAATATACCGGGAAGTGTGGACTTCTAATAGCAATTAAGCCTTGAGGAAAATAAAAGTAAAAAAAAAAATAATAATAATAATAATAATAAAGTGAGGAAAGCACATTTTGCAAAATGATTACAAAAGCCCAAGCCTTCGAGTCACTGGTCCGTAGGGGTATCTTGAAACCCGGTAACTTGAGTCTTCCAGCTCGGGATTATCGACCAAACTCGCTACACGAATGCAAAAAGGGTATAAGTGTCAAAAAGGAAAAGCAAATGTGTTGAATCACGGAAAAGAAAAAAATACTTTAAGATACTCAAGGCCCAAAGCTAAAAGAATGATCCATGTCATGGTTGATCCAAATGATACTTCACCACCAGGGGAGGCGTGCAAAATAATTTAAGTAATAACATGTTTAGAAGGGTTAGTGGTGTGAATGTTGGAGGAATAAAGACCAAGTCATATTTTTAATGAGTTAGATTTATATAATGAGCATGCAAGAATTTTCAGTAAGATGTATAAGGTTGAGGTAGGGATATTGAGAACTATTAATGAAATGTTGATAGGATTTTGTGGGTATATCCGCTGAAAACCCTCAGGAGACAACACTCCTCCTCCTTGGCAACAAAGAGATTTAAAGGCTTGTTGCACATGCTAAGTGCAACCGTGATTCCTACGAAAGTGAGTTAGGATTTCCCTGTTTTCATTTTCTTATATTTTGTTTTGCTAGGGACTAGCAAAATCTAGGTGTGGGGGTATTTGATGCATTGCATACATTGCATCATATGTCTTTCATTTAGATTACTTTTATATCAATAAATGCTATTAAGGTATGTGTTTAGTCGTATTTACAGAATACAGGGACCTGGATGCAAATTACCCACATTCCGAGCATAAACGTGTGCAAAAGATTCATTTCTATCATAAAGACCGAATTCAAGATTATCGGGTTTCAAATGGAAATGCATCCAAGCATAAAAGCATTCAAGGAGCTAATTACAAAAAGGTCAAGGGCTTAATTGCAAAATACCAAGGACCTGATTGCAAAAGAAAAGGATCAAGTTATTTTGTTGGAAAAGTCAAAAGAAAAGTCAAATATAAATCTCCAACAATGGAAGGAATTAATCCGGAGTTTAAAAGAATGGAAAGAATCCATCCAGACGCGCAAATAAAGATCAAATCATGCCATAAACGCACCACAGAAATCCGGGCGCGAAATCCTTGACTTGGGCGGCGATTCCGCCGCATCTCCCATGCATTGTGCGGCAATTTCGCCGCACCAGTGAGGATCTGTGTGCTCCAATTTTGTCCAGTGTTTGGTTGACGCGTGTACTATCCTTTTATGTATTGGTATCCCCTGTATCGGCTATAAATAGCCCTGTAGGACGAATGTAACACATCTTTGAACCTTTGGTCTTGGATCATTAGTAATAAAATTCTGTTTTATTTTGTTTTGTTTTGTTTTTATTTTAATGTCTCGAGGATCCCTTCTTCTTCCTCCCTCCATGAGTTTCTAACTCTCTCCAAAGGGTGGAGGTGACGGATTTAGGGTTAGAGAAGATGAATGCATGTTATTGTTTTAAGTTCGTGATTAGTATATTTTGATTACTTGAGTTTATGTTAAATCATTTATCTTGTAATGCTTCATAACTAACATGATTTATTTCAAGTTTCTCCATTCTCCAATCTAAACCTAAGTCTAGACCTCCACCCGACGGAATTCTCTTCTTTGTTCTTGTTTTAATTTTAATTGCTTTTGTTTCGTACTTTAGATAATTAAATCAAAAACCCCAAAAACCCAAATTAATTCTTCTCTCCCTTCTTCCCCTAAATCGAAATCACACTAACAACGAAATCTCTCCCTCCTTGTGTTCGACCCGTACTTGCCACGTCTTCATAGACACCGTGCACTTGCGGTATAAATAAAATTCCCATCACTCATACTCCCATAAACCAAAGGAACCTCGGGTGGGCCTTCATGATCTCGAATGTCATCATTCACATCATGATCTTGTAGAGTATCTTGAATTTACTCAAGCACAACTCTACTCCACTACTTCTTATAATTTCCAGAAATTCATTATCTAAGAATACGACAACTCTCTCGACAATCACTCGATTGGAGGTTTTATGCCAAAAGTAGTATCATCTTGTCTCACGAGGATAACCTATAAAGAAGTATTTATTCGCTTTTGGTTTAAGTTTGGTCGACATTTTATTTTTCGTAGGCCCCACAACCCCAAATCTTGAGAAATTTGAGCTTGGGTATGTTACCACTCCAAAGCTCATATGATGTTTTCTCTACGGATTGGGATGGAACATTATTCAGTGTATAAGTCACAGCTTGTAGTGCATGACTCAAAAAATAAAGCAGCAATTCAGCTTGACACAACATTGATCGACCATGTCAAGCAATGTTCTATTTCTCCGTTCGGACACACCATTCCACTGTGGTGTTCCAGGTGGAGTGATTTGTGGTATAATTCCACTCCTTTGGGAATGAATCGAATTCGGTACTTAAATATTCACCTCCACGATCAGTTCGTAGAGATTTGATCTTCTTATTGAGTTGGTTCTCTACTTTATTCTTGAATTCCTTGAACATGTCAAAGGACTCACTTTGTTTGTCATTAGATAAATATAATCGTAACGACTACAATCATCTGTGAACATAATGAAGTACCTATAACCATCTCTTGCACTTGTACTCATTGGAGCACATACATCATAATGTATCAAATCCAGCAAGTCACTTGCTCTCAGACTTTCTTCTTGAAAGGTCTCTTGGTCATTTTGCCCATAAGACAAGGCTCGCATGTCTCTAATGATTTAAAGTCAATAGGACCAAGAAGGTTAGCTTTCTGTAATTTCTTGATGCGTTTTTCATTGATGTGACCAAAGCGATAGTGCCACAAGATTGTCTTATTCATTTGAGTTCTCTTAAGTCTTTTGTTATTGATGTTTAAAATTTGTCTATTATTCAATTCAATCAAATAGGGTCCATTTTTTATGAAAGCATTTGCATAGAAAATTTCATTATTCGATAAAGACATGCAAGAGTTTGGAATTTTTATTATAAGGTCATCCATATCTAAACACGATACGGGTATTATATTTCACCGCAATGAAAGCACTCAGTGTTGGGAGTTGGACATTTCCAAGAATTTCCTTTGAGGCACTCGCATGAGCACCTCCTACTCCCTTGCCCTTGATTGGCTTGTTTTTGGTGATTTGCCTTTTGTTTTACTTTTGGCGATCTTTCGACTTCCACCATGGATGGCTAGGAAATTCTTGTCCCTACCTTTGCCCATATCAACTTAAACCATTTTGAGAGCATTATGAATCTCCTCAAGACTCACCTCTTCTCACGCACATGGTAATGCAGGATGAAATCCTTATAGGATGGGGGTAGAGAGCCAAGAATAAAATCTTCTGCAATGTCATTCGACATCGGGGAAGAGAGCTTTTCTAACTTCTCAAGATATCCTTGCATCATGAGAAAATGCATGGACACAGATGTTCCCTCCTCCATGTGGCACATTGTGTATGGTGGACTTATAACGCTCCTTTCGAGCACTATTCATAAACATCTTCGTGAGAGCTTCCATGGTCTTCTTGGGTTTTGAGTCCAAGTATTTTGCTTGAAGCGAGTCACCTATGGAGGTTAACATTAGACTGTGAACTTGGTTCTCTTGGTCTTCCCACTTTGCTGTAGCCTCTTTCTCAACATTGGTTGCATTCTCATTTCATTTTGGGATTTCACCATCCAAAATATTAGATAGTTTTTCAAACTTCAACACGATGTTAAACTTGAGTTGTCAGCTATTGTAGTTGGAGTCATTATTAGTCAATGGATGTTTTTCAATCATAGATCGCACAATAGGTTGAATGTTCGACATTTCTACAAAATAATGTATAAGGGCTTTCACGTCAATTTTATGTTTATAAAATCTGTACTGCAAATAAATAAATATGTCCATAATTGCAGTAATACAAGATTCTATCGAATATGTTATAAACTCAAGGTAAGAAACATTCTCTAATGAAAACCAGTTTGAAAATTTGCAAACTTTTACATTTTTCAAACTCTTATGATTCTCGTCATTTTAATTAAGAGAGAATTTGTTCAATCCTCCTAAGAAAAACTCCATTTCTCAAAAATTGAGTGAGGACTCGGGGTTTTCTAAATAAAACTTATTTCATTTGATATGAGATACGATTGTCCATTGTGTTCATGAACAAATACACTTAGTCCTCACTAAGGGTGGAAGTCACTTCATGTACTTACTGATGGCACAACAATGAATATCTATATATCTCCCACTATTTCCAAAGATGGAGGAATATCCCACTAAGGGCGAGAAGATGTCCCTTGATCGGTGACTTCTAGTGGATGAAACAAGAAAGAAAGAACTTCTTAATTTTTTTAGTTTGGACAATTAAACATTTTACTTATGATTTTAGAATTTAGGTGGTCATGCAAGAATACATTCACACCTATCCTAACCATTCATTCAACCACATACATGTCAAGCACACAAACATAAAATAAGTCCATTCACACATTGGTATGAGTTTATATGTTCCTGTGTCCTCAACTTTCAAGCCTCCTTCGGGCCTTCTTCTTGTATCATGGATGTAAATATTGCAAATATATAAACATGCATCTCACAATTTGAAACTATATTGTCTAGTGCAAGTCCTATATATAAAAGTCATCTCATATGCATACATATAAAATATATGGCTTTTACATATACATAAGTCCCTGTGATTTATAATAATAAAAATAACAACGATATACACATATCATTCATTCACATATGGTTTTGATTTGAACATATAAACTCACTTATTCCTGTAAAACCGAATAAATGCAACAATATGTACATATGCTATTCTACATTATTTAGTTGATCCATCATCTCTTAATTAATTAATCCAAAATCATTTTAAATTCTTTGAAATGATTCAAGCATCCATAGTTCAAGAGATTAAAAATATTTGAACCGAAGTTTATCTAAATTTCCAAGAACACCTCAAGGAAAAATAAACTTATTTGCCTTTTTTTTGTTTTGTTGATTCCAAGTAAAATAATGATCTAAAATAAACAAAAAAATTACAAAATTAGACATAAGTCTAAAACTTGATTTTAATAATCATATGACAAGTTTTAAAACATTTCAAACTCTAAAAAAATAAAATCAAAATCGACATAACCGTCCTCTTTTCTTGATTTCCTTTGTTTCCCCTTAAATATCAGAATTAATCCATTATCTTAATGGTTAATTTTTTTCTAACATTACAAACTAATTTAGTAAAATAAGAAACACAAAAAACCATTATTACAATTTAATGCATCCATCAAAAATAAAAAAAGGACTCGAAAAATGCAAAAAACAAATTATTCAATTAAAAGATGGTAAACTAAATATATTAAATTGCCTAATCATTGAAAATAGGAACAAAAACTTCGTTACCACTTCTCCAACCTTCATCTTCTTCCTTACACCTAGATCCAATAACTCTGGCAACGACGAGGTCGGCGACTGTACGTAGGTGAGGAGGGTAAGACGTCCCCTTCGGTGGAGATCTTCGGCGGAAGGTACGCCACTCCCCCACCCCCCGTAGTTACAGGTCCATGAGTCGGAGATGAGTTGAGGGCATTAAGGAGAGGGAACGACGATGGTGGGCTTCGACGGTCGGTTAACGCCGGCGAGGGGAGGCCGACAGGACAACACGCAGTTTGGTGCCGTGTGCGTCACGGTGCGGCCTCGGTATCGTGCTGGTTGGGCGGCCAGTGGGCGCGACAACGTGGGCTGGCTGGACTGGTGGCTAGGGTAAGGGTTGGATGTGTTTGGGTATTTGGCAATGAGGTCTATAGAGTTTATTTGTATTTGGTTATTTAATTGGGTAAATTGCTTGAAAATCTTGGGCTTTTGTGATTTGTGAAACGAATGAATAATTAGAATAATTTTGGAAAACCCGGGGACTTTTCAGAATTGTAGGAAATAACTTAATTTTGGGAAAATTGCATTTTCCCCCTGGATTTCCATATTTTGTAATGAACAATTTTAATTGGGAACTTTACTATCTTTGCCCTAAACTTATGGGATGTGTGAGAGTTCTTCCTTGAGAGCATGTTGAGTGTTTCCTTGTGGATCGGATGCTCGGCCTTGTTGGGACGTGTGGTAACCTTAGGACACGCGACCAGGGTGCGTCGTATCGTCGGCATGGTCTGGTGTAGTGTCGGGATTGGGTGGTGTACGGGGTCTTGATTTGAGACTCAGGCGTGACATGTGGGTGCAGGTGGAGCGCAATAGGTGTATCAGATGATTGCGAATGTGGGCCAAAGGTGACTTGGGCTTGGGACGCGTGGACTGGATCAGTTGGGCTCGATTGTCATGTACTTTTCACGTGAAAATTTAAAATATGTAAAATTTGAAGCAATCCCCACTCACACTATTTTCTACTCTAAAATAACATATCTTAAGGTTCATACATATTTGAAATTTGATATCTGAAAGCTACAGTCCAAGTTCATATGAACGAAGAAAAACTGAAATAGAACAAAATTTCTAAATGGTGGCCACACTTATGCTGTACTCATTTCGCTCGAGTAAAAAAACATAACAGTAGGTTGCCATACAAAGAAATTTAGGAAACTAAAAACAATAAAAATAGACAACATATAGAATAATATATAAAAGCTTCCCTTGAAAAACTCCACCTTTTGTTGATGTTTTGATGCAAGGCTTCCACTCACCACTTCTATAAGAATGTCTCCATATGGTCACTAACTACAACAAATGAAGGGGGAAAACTTGAAGTGTGGAAAAACAAAATCGTAACATGAAACTTATTATCTAACTAGCTTTGACTTTGAACTTGATCCAATAAAAACAATTCATTATTTATTATCATTTATATATCAATATCTATCTTCTTCTCCAACCCATCAAACAAACAAACAAAAATCAGAAGAAGAAAAAAAGAAGAAATGTTGAGAGCAACATTTTCCCCACTACCACTCCAATTCCAACCCAACTTCTGGTATCGTCCAAACCCCAACCCTAATCCCACTACCATCTCCTCCGCTTACCGCCACATTCCCCTCGACACTCCGGATGCCTACCGTCTCTTCGATGACTCCACCACCAAAGTTGGAATCTTTGACTCTGACTTCCCTTCCCACCCTAAAAACCTCCACCGCCAACAACACAACAATCAAAATCTTCCGGTTTCTCATCCCACATCAAAATCACCACTCTGTGCAAAACATTCCGGACCTCTGTCACCCCCATCATTGTAACCCGATCCGCCTCCACCACCACCTCCGCATTACCAAATCCCTCATCCACGAACCCCTAAGATCCGCGTGTTCCTCATCCCAAAAGTGGGAGGAGTCGATGCCCTAATTAAGTAAAGGAGGAAAAAGAAAGAAACCTGATAGAGCGAAGTAGAAGACGAGGACTCATGACTGGAGCTCAACGGCGACGGTAGAGGGGTAGAGGTGGGGATGAGGTGTTGGGGTTTGGTGTTTAGATTTAGGGTGGAACTGAGCGTGGAATTTGGTGTTGGGATTTAGAGTGGGTTTTGTAAATTCCCGCGGAATTTATTTTTTTGTCATTTTTGCATCAGAATAGAAATTTTAAAATTCCACGTCTTCAATCTACCAAACATAATATTTACAAACGACGTATTTTAAAATTTCACGTGATATTAACTATGAAATAACATGCGATCGTTAGTGCGAGTGGGGATTGCTTCAACCCACTTTGACACATAATCAACCGCCACAAGAATGTAAGTGTGACCATGGGACACGGGGAAAGGACCCACTAAGATAGGATGAGTGGCATCATATCACGTCTACCAATGCGGCACACACATTGGCACCTATCGCATGCATTGCAAAATGCAAAAGCATCTTGGAACAACATGGGCCAGTAAAAACCACATTGGAGCACTTTGGCAACGGTTTTCGTGGAACCGAAGTGCCCACCACAAGCCTCTTTATGGCAAAAGGACAAGACGCTCTGAATCTCGTCGTTAGGAATGCACCTCCTTATGATTTGATCAGCATAGTACTTAAATAAGTATTGATGATCCCAATAGAAATGCTTGACTAACGACTTGAACTTTGCTTTCTCACTCTCTGTCCAATGAGCCGACACCTCCCCGGTTGCTAAATAGTTCACATTGTCGGTGAACTAGGGGGTGAGGCTATTGCCATAAGGTTCTCATCAGGGAAGAAGTCGTTCACCGGTGGATCCGGTGAAAGATCAATTGGGATGCGAGAGAGGTGATCTGTCACGACATTCTCGCATCCCTTCTTGTCCCGTATTTCAAGGTCGGACTCTTGCAACAACAAGATCCAACACAAGAGACAGGGTTTCGCATCCTTTTTGGGCAAAAGGTAGCAGAGAGCTGAGTGATCAGTGTAGATGATGACGTGCGACCCAATGAGGTACTGACGAAATTTTTCCTACGCAAATATGATCGCGAGGAACTTTTTCTCAGTAATGGAGTAGTTGAGCTGGGCATCATGGAGAGTACGACTTGCATAGTAGATCACATGATGCAATTTGTCGACTTTCTGACCCAAAACTTCTCCTATCGCATAGTCAGATGCATCACACAACAGCTCGAAAGGTAGAGTCCACACTGATGCCTTAATAATAGGAACGGAGGTCAACTCACGCTTCAGAAACTCAAACGCAATCATGCACTCGGGTGTGAACTCAAAAGAGGTACCTTTAGCAAGCAAGCTCGTCAAGTGGCGAGCTATCTTGCTGAAATCCTTAATAAACCGTCAGTAAAAACCAGCGTGTCCAAGGAATGACCGGATTTCTTTTACCAAGGTGGGTGGCGGAAGCTTAGAAATAAGCTAAATCTTTTCCCTATCCACCTCGATACCATCACGAGATACCACATGACCCAAAACGATGCCTTGTAACCATGAAATGACACTTTTCCCAATTAAGGGCTAAGTTCGTTTCCGAACACCTCTTGAGAACAGGCTCAGGTTGTGCAAGCACTCATCAAAGGAGGTGCCATGAACCGAGAAATCATCCTTGAAAATCTCAAGGAAGTTCTCGACCATATCGGAAAAAATACTCAACATGCAACGTTGGAATGTTGTCGGTGCATTGCATAGTCCAAAAGGCATCTGTCTATACGCAAACGTCCCAAAAGGACAAGTGAACGTGGTTTTCTCCTGGTCTATGGGGGCGACTGGGATTTGATTGTACCCCGAATAACGATCAAGGAAACAATAATAGGCGTGCCCAGCGAGTCTCTCCAACATCTGGTCAATGAAAGGTAGAGGGAAGTGGTCCTTACGCGTAACCGCGTTCAACTTCCTATAGTCAATGCAAACTCGCCACCTAGTTTGAAGTCGTGTGGGTACAAGCTCATTGTTGTCATTCTAGACAACAGTGGTACCCGACTTCTTGGGCACAACCTGGACAGGACTTACCGAAGTACTGTCCGAAATGGGGGAAATGATTCCATGATCTAAACACTTGATGATCTCTTTCTTAACTACTTCTATCATGTCTGGATTTAAACGCCTTTGTGGGTCGCGACGTGGTCGTGCCTCATCCTCTATAAAGATGTGGTGTTGCATGACGTCGAGACTTATCCTTTTATTGTCCTTCAAGGACCACCCAATGGCTGATTTGTGCTCCTTTAGGACTTGAATCAGAAGTTCTTCTTGATCACCAGTCAACATCGATGAAATAATCGTCGGAAATGACCTGTCGGGATCAAGAAAAATGTGTTTCAGTTCCTTAGGGAGTTCTTTAAGCTCAATTGTGGGTGGTTCCTCAAGGCGAGGTGTGATATATGGCTTGAGATGTAAGATAGGAGGAGCTTGCATGTACTAAACAGCATGCACATCATTGCTCAACTCGCCCCCGTCCTCTTCATGATCAGAATCATCCATGATGTAAGCACTTAGATTTTCATGAATCAGGGGTACTCTTCTTCTATTTCTTCTTCCAAATCCCAGATAAGATTAATTTCCATGGTGTCCTCGAAAGATGTCGGCTGCCTAGACATATTGAACACATGGAATGTCGCGGTGAAGTTCCCGACCGACAATTTCATGAGTCCAGTACGACAATTGATCAAGGCATTTGACGTCGCCAAAAAAGGTCTACCCAAAATCAATGGAATCTGAGAGTGGGTTGTCTTGATTGGTTCAGTCTAAAGGACGAAGAAGTCAACAGGAAATATGAAATCACTGACCTTGATTAGGACATCTTCAATGACCCCCAACGGGACTTTGATCGAACGATCAGCCAACTACAAAGTTGTTTTCGTAGGCTTCAGCTCGCCTAGGCTTAATCGTTGATACACAGAAGCTGGTAAGAGGTTAACCGCCGACCCTAGATCTAGCAAGACATTATTAATGCGAGAGTCCCCAATGATACATGAAATTGTTGGACTACGCAGATCCTTCAATTTTACGTATGTTGGGTTCAAAATGATCGAGCTCACATTAGCCGCCAAAAAGGCTTTGCTAGGGATGTTGGTTTTCGTCTTAGTCGTACAGAGATCCTTCAGGAATTTTGCATAGGGAGGTTTTTGTTGAATCGTGTCTAACAAAGGAATGTTGACATTCACTTTCTTAAATATCTCCAATATTTTATACACACTGTCACTCTGTTTCTTAGACAACCTACTAGGATAAGGAGCTTTTGGTAGGTATGTCTTATGCAGAGCCGGAGAAGGAGGCTTTGGTGTATTACTCTCACCCTCGGCCTCTTTCTCACCATAATTTCCATAAGAGGGCTGAACAAATGGATTTACTGGCAAGGAAACGTAGTTGTTGACCTGCTTCCCATTTCTCAGGGTCACAATGGCATTGGCATGGTCCACAGGTTCTTCCACGTAGTTCACTTGCCCTCCTGTGGTCTTGAACTTGCATTTTGCATGTTTGAGTGAAGTTGAGTATGGGGGTTAGCCACAGGTTGGCTAGGTAGACTCCCTCTCTCTCTCTCTCATTTACAGACTGAGCCAATTGGCCCATCTGAAGCTCGAGAGATTTGATGGTCTCCTGATTCGAAGTGAGGACTTGACTCGTGGATGACATAAAGTTTTTTACAGAGTTCTCAAGTCCACGAGTTAAGTTCTCAAGCAAATTAAATCGGGTTTCCAAGTTGTTAGAATTTGGGAAACCTGGTGGGTTGGTGTTTTGAGTTTGGGGTGGCTGATAAGAATGTGAATGCATGGGAGGTTGGTGTGGTTGGTTAGGTGGTCGAGAAAAGATTGGAGGACCACCTGGGGTATTGTTATGGTTCCATGAAAAATTAGGGTGGTTTCTCCATCCATGGTTATATGATGATGAATATGGGTCATTCCTGGAACTATCATAGTTGGCATTGACATGTTCCATCTCAGGAGGGATGGATGCACATTGATCCCCTATATGACTTATCCTACCACATAGATGACATGGAACTGGACCAGATGCAGACACATGTGACATATCATGCTGGTTTTGGAGCTCAATCGAATCCATACAGCACATTAAGGCTGTCATACGCGGCTCGGTGGCCGTAGTGGTATCGACGGCAAATGTGGCACCCGATCTAGTAGAGTTTGCATTTGCGATCCTCGCTCCTATGCTAGATGATGATGGTTGTTCCCTCACACTCTCCCATTGCATGGTTTTCTCAGCGAGGTCTTCTAGGAAAGCCCATGCCTCCCTTCCATCATTTCCTAAGAACTCTCCTTCACACATGGACTCAAAAAGCATTCGGGACGGGATGTGAAGACCCTCCTAAACAATCTGACACAGGCACCACAACTCGATGCCATGGTGAGGGCATGAGGATAGTAGCTCCTTGAACCTCTCTAAGTATGCATAGAATGATTCGGTCTCATGCTGATAAAAGGAATTGATTTCATTCCTCAGTTTTTGAGTCTGATGATTCGGAAAGTACTTCTTCAGGAATGTAGACTGAAACTCATCCCAAGTCCCAAAGGCATTCGCCTGGTTGTTGTACAACCACTTCTTTGCATCATCCTTCTGTGCAAAGGGGAGAAGCCTAAGATGGATGGAGTCTGTGCTATGTTGTTGCAGCTTGAACATAGCACATACCTCCTCAAATTCCCTGAGAAAGATGTAGGGGTCACCCTTCCCAGTGAAGTGAGGGAGCATGAAAATAAACTGAGGGTTAACCTCAAAGTGGTTCCCATTCGCATTTGGCAATACGATGCATGAGGGTAGAGCGGTACGACTCAGGTAGCAACGATCACGGAGACGTATGGGAGCAAGAACAGATGGAACAAGTGGGATCTCGTCTCTCCTACTATCACAAAGCCCAGGAAGTGAGTCAAGATCTGGAGATCTCGTCTCTCCTACTATCGACAGAGTGGGCGACGGCAATCAGGCCTTGACGGTCGGGAACGGATCACTCTCCTAATGTGCCCGAAATCCTTAGGGCCAATGTCTACTTGATTTTAAAATTAGGCTCTTAATTAGTGTGATTTTTGGGGTGAAGGAAATGGTGATGAAATCGCCGACCTTATCTTCTATGGGACAACCCCTCCTTAGTAGTGTTTTGGAGTCTTAATCTAGAAATTAACTCTCCAAACAAACGCTCAACTCACACTTGTTGCAATGCAATTCCTACTAACTAATGCATGTTCATATGAAATGCAAGAATGAGAGTAGGAAATGCGTACCTCACGCCAGCACTCAGCAACTGAAAGTAAAGCTAAAATAAAAGACAATCTACGTGCCTAAGTCGAGTACATGATGCATGACCTAAACAAGAAAGAATGCCTAATATTTTGCTTTGGATTGTAGGGTCCAAGTTGCCTAAAGGGAGATTGATTATTAATCTGGGAGCAATCTAATAGTCAGAACATTCAAAATTGAGTCCCAGATTTCTAAATCAGTTATGGAAACAAGGCAAAGAAATTACAAGGTGAAATGAGATTACCCGACCGCCAGTTGGTGGTCTCAGGCCGCTGATTGGCGGTCTTGAAGTCTCAGATTGCCTCCAAACTTCACCAGCTGCTTTTCCTTCCCAGTGTGAATCTCCTACAAGAAACAAAACTACAACACAAATATTAAATCCACCCGAATCGTCCAAACCAGAGTCTGGACTGGCACCTCCCCGGCAACAGCGCCAAAAACTTGTTTAATCGTTTAAACTACCGCAAGTGCACGGCGTCGGTGAAGAAGTGGCAAATACAGGTCGATCCACGGGGAGGAGAGCAATCTCTAGTTTGCACGAAGTCAAGTGGCAACAAAAAGGGTGAAGAGTTTTGTTTATGCTAATATACGCTGCACTAAACTACTAAGAAGAAAATGCAAAGGAAAGCGACTACTGATTACTTCGAACAAAACTAAGAGAACTTAATACTAAGATGTGAATCAGGAAGAGAGAGACCCCTAGGGGATGGAGTGATTACACACATGCAATAAGATGGTAAGAATGCATTCCAATGGGCACAAGTGGAGGTAGTGTTTTCATGTATAGGAAGTGTCTACTTGTCATGGCAAAACCCATCAATTCAATCACTAACCTATTTGATTAACATTCATATACACAAGCTGGTCATTTCAGAACCTAAACAAGCATGAGAGGTGTCTAAGATTTGTGGAAAAACCCATCAAGTGAAGTATTCTACTCTAACAAGCAAGCATACATTCATATTAATCAAGACATTTCAAATAAAGCATTTTTCCTTTCTTAATTTCATATATAAGTATCATCTCCACCTCCCAAATGGGAGTGGTTTTACTCACTAACCATTAAACTAACTATTATACTAAGATAGGAAAACATATCAACTAAGCCTACTAGATATAATAAAAGACAATTAAGCTAAACATGCAAGAACCATAAAAGAAGCAACATAACAAGGAAATTTTATTGATTTCAGACTCACAATACAAGTAGCATCTTCCTACTTCAGTATTTGCTCCAAGGCACCACTTCAAGTAGGAAGAATAGCCACCAAGTATGTAGTGATTACAATAGAAGGTGAAGATTTCTATTTATAGCCATAGAAAAAGGTAATCTGGGACAATCCCCCGATAGGGGACTAAACATACCAGAAATAGACTAAATGCACTCTAATACACGACCTGACTAAACCACATCGGATCCGGACCAACCCAGACCGCCAATCAGCGGTTTCAAGACGCCAAATGGTGGTCTACAGGGTTTGGATCACATTGGGTTTTCGTGTTGGCTTTTCTGGAGGCTTTGTTTATGTTTGATGCGTCTAATTCGGTTGCTAGAGCTCCGACTCGAATAGAATTGCCAAAATACTCCCCATGATGGTGTGGAGTTTCTTCGTTTGCTCATTGGTCTTTTGGTTTTGCATTTGGGACCATCTCTCTTGCATCTTAGTCCATAAGTCTCTCAAATCATTCCTTTTTCCTTCTTTTAGTTCCTTTTATGCTTCTTCTCCTCAAACCTATTTATTTCTGAAATTCAAACATAAAACTCGTTACGTAGCATTATTTAGGTGAAAGATAACGGATATAAGACACAAATGTATGTATGAAATGATGTCAATCACCTTTGTACCCTTTTGACTGTGGGTTTTAGAGCTATAGTTTTATGATGCAGTTTTTATGATTCTCTAGTCTTGTTTATGTTTATTGCTCTGTGAATTTTTGTGGTCTTATGACCCATACTTTTGGGGTAAATTGTGTTTACTCGTTGCCTTGTGTGATTTGTGAGAGGTTCGTGGAACCGATTGTCCAACCACATTATGACAAGTGGCTGTTGGAGTGTTGCTCACGGACTCGGGTGTGTGATTTAGTGGTGAGGATGACGTGGGAGACTCGTATGACTAGATACTAGGGCCTCCCTCATGTATTGTGGAGTTCAGCAAAGTCCACCGACATTGTGACGAGTGACCATTAAGGAACGTTGCTCATGGGCTCTGGCGTGTGGTTGGCTTCCGAAGCCGGATGCAGAACTGATCAGCTCACCAGCATTCTGACGAGTGGCCATTAGGTAGCGTTGCTCATGGGCTCAGTCGCGTGGTTGGAGTGAGGCATTACCTTGTGGATCAGATGTGTGGTCTTGTTGAGACTGCAGGCTCAGTTTGATTGGGATGCATGATCGCCTTGGGATGTATGATAGTTCTGTCGTAAGAACTGGTTGTGTGCTGCCTTATAGATCGGATGCGTTGTACGATCGTGGTGTACACTCGACCATGTTGGGACGCGTGGTTTTTGCTTTGGGACACGAGACCGGTATGAGCCGTATGGTCGGTGTGGTCTGGTGTAGTATCGGATGGGGGTGGTGTATGGAGTCTTGATTCGAGACTCTGGCGTGGCACATGTGTGCAGGTTGGAGTGCAATAGGTGGATCATATGCTTGCGAGGAGTGTGGGACAGAAGCGACTTTGGCTTGGGACGCGTGGACTGGATCAGGTCGGCTCGGTTGTCATGTACTTTCCTTTTCCTCTTAGTAGTCATGTAATAAGAATTCAGAGTTTCTTGTATTTCTCTTCCGCATTGTACTCTGACATTGACATTGCGTTATTTTTAATTGAGCCATCGACTTGACTATTTTCATTAATGTACCTTTTTCACTTGTTTATAGTTTGTGATTGACTATTGTGTCCTGAGTACGGATTAGGGGTGTTACATGAACTTATGCAAAATAAGCATTTGGATGGGTGTTATCCCACAAATGTGCACACATTGCCAACATCTTGTGGCCTGAAAATGGTGAATGGTAGTTACAACGATGTTCTTTCTTACCTGCTCAGTGTGTGTGGGGATACCAAGGTAACATGTATGGCTTTTCTTATATTTATCAGGAAGCATTGCAGTCTTGTAACCATGAACAGGGAAGATCAAGAAATACACCATTACAATAGCTTTCAGAAAGCATCGGGTGGTTAGAGCAACATGATCTTCGAAACCAAGACGAGGGGGCACTCAAGGTGGTTGCCTTGTGGCAATTCACCACTTAAGTTCTATTAGGGAACAAAGGCCATCAGAGGTCCAGGACCATGACAAACATTCAAGCCCGTTGATTGGCATCATTTCATGTTTATATTTGTATCTTATATCCATTATCTTTCACCTAAACAATGTTATGTTACGAGTTTTATGTTTAGTTTTCAGGAATAAATACGTTTGAAGAGATGAAGCACAAAAGGATCCAAAAGCTGGGAAAAAGGACTGAATTGTGAGATCTGGAGACTAAGATGCAAGGGAGAAGGACCTGAATGTAAGACAGAAGGACCTAAGAGCCAAACAGAATACTTCACACCATCATGGGGAGTATTTTACCAATTCAATTCGGGTCGGAGCTCCAACAAGTCAAGTAACCGCATCAAAGACCAACAATACCAGAAAGAAAAGCCCACAACAAATTCCAACGCGATCCGAAGTGTTTGGACCGCTAATTGGCGATCTTGGACCGCTAATTGGCGGTCCATATTACTCAGGATCTGCCCGAATTTCTCCTGGACTTGTATTAATGTTCGTTTAGGCTATTTTTGGTATTGGTTTAGTCCCACATCGGGGGATTGTCCCCGATTAGCTTTTTCTATGCTTATAAATAGAACTCTTCACCTTCCATTGTAATTACCCATTTCTTGGTGGCATTCTCTCTACTAAGGAGTGAACCTTGAAGCAAAAACTCAAGGTGGAGAAGAATGCTACCTTCAATGTGAGTCATTTGTTAATAAAATAATTCTTCTAGTTTCTTTTAATCTTGTCTTTTAATTTGTGCATGTTTGTTTAGTGTTTCCTTTCCTTTTAAGCTTCTTTAATACTTCTTGCTTTCTTAGTTAACTTTCATTTCAGTATTATGCTTTCTTTTGTTAATATAGTTAGTGTAATGAGTAGTGAGTAGTTGCATCCCCATTTGGGGGTGGAGAAATATGTGATATAATCATGTAGTGTATTGTGTGTTATCTTTATCCCTTGAGCTTTATATGATTTCCATAACCATCTAATGAGTTTTCACTCTTATCTTTGATATGCTAATGCTCTTAAATGAAGCTTAGCTTATGCTTTGATTAGTGGACCTATTTTATGGGGAATGATAAGGTTAGGATATTGATGAAGTTAATATTGGAAACACAATTTGTAGTGTATGTGTTCTTGTTGCCTTTACCTTAGCTAATGTCTTGTATGTTTTAATGATGTAGTCTTATCTTAAGTCATGTGGAGGAATAGTAGGGTCTAGTCTTTATACTTGAGTTCATTTAGCTTCATTCCAATTATTGTCTTGTATGTTTTAATGATGTAGTCTTATCTTAATTCATGTAGAGGCAAAGTTGGATGTAGTTTTATGATTTCATGCACTACATGTTGTCAGGAGCTTAATTGAACACACACACACATCTTCATATTCACATTATTTCTCTCCCCCTATGGGGCTAAGTTTTATTGCTTTTCTTCCATTTCCATTTGCACCTTAGTGTAGTGTAGTGTAATCAACCTTTCTCTCCTTCTTTTTACCTCTCGCCTTCGAACAAACCAATCGTCGACACACCTCCCAGTGGACGACCCATATTTGCCACCGCTTCAATGCGGTCGTGCACTTGCGGTTTAAATAAAACGATCAATCAAGTTTTTGGCGCCGTTGCCGGGGAGGTGCTCTGTCCAGACGTTGGTTTGGACGATTCGAGGGATTTTTAATTTTTTTCAGTTTTTTTTAGTTTCAGGGATCCTAGAGCGCACGGGGAGGCTACTGGAGGAGTTGGAGCACCTAAGCTTAAAAAAGGACCGCCAATCAGCGGTCTCAGACCGCCAATTGGCGGCCTGGTGAGGGTTTCTGACTCTCAGTTTTCTTCTGGTAGTTGATTAGTTCATTATTGTTATCTGGGAGCCATATTTTGCATGCTATGACCTCTAGTTTGGTCCCAGATCATTAAACCAATCCCCTTTAAGCAACTTGGACCATAAAACTCAAAGCAAAAGATTAGACTTCTTGCCATCTAGGTCATGCATCATGTGTGGACCTTACATGCATTTGTCTTTTCTTTGCTTTACATTTTGTTGTTGATTGCTGGCGTGAGGTACGTGCACCCAAATCTCTCATTCATGCATGTTTCGATCATGCATTAGTTAGTAAGGTGCATCGGGACAAGAGTGAGTTGAGCGTTTGATTGGAGTGATTGATTGCTAGATTTAAGCCCAAAACGCTACTAAGGAGGGGTTGTCCCATAAAAGATAAGGTGGGGGATTTCATCACCCTTTCCTTGGCCCCAAAAATCACGCTTAATCAAAGCCTTAATTCTAAAAGCATGTAGACATTGGCCCTAGGATTGCGGGCGCACTAGGAGAGTAATCTAGTTCAGACCGTCATGACTTGATCGGCGTTGCCTACCTTGTCGATAGTAGGAGGAACTGGATCTCCGGATCTGGTATCACTTGCTGGGCATTATGGTCCTCGTTGTAGGGAGGTGAGGCGTGTCGAGGCTAGTGACCTCGAAGTTAGGCGTCGTCTAGCCTAGAGACCCATTGCCTTACATTGTTTGAGCCGTGCTTGCTAGATTAGGCTTCTACCCTCTCCCGTTACCCATGCTAGCTTTAGGGATTCTTCCCTTCTCCTCTGAGTCATCTTCTTCTCACCTTCTTCTACGTTATAGTCTCCTCCCCTTTACACTCTCTGGTAGCGTTTTAGGGTCGAGTCGAGCACTTTTTGCGAGTTTAGCCTCGTGGTGGTGAGAGTGGTCGACTCTAAAGTTCTCTGTTGTGATGGATGGTTACATGGGCGACCATCCATATCATTGTTAGGACCAGGACGATTCTCCCTGGTACTCCCGACCCATGCATCCTGGGGTGGCTCAGACTAACACCCGTATGGTTGGGACAATCTTCATTGTGTGACTGAGTAATCTTCATATTGGGGTAGTATGAGAGAGGCACCGACTGCTAAACCACCATCTAGTTACGTCGGATCATATGTTGGTCATCAATCTGAGATATTACAAGAACCTTTGGCCTCTTTCATGCATGTGGTAGATGACATGGGAGCACCGGTGGCTCCAGTAGCCGTACCATGTGACTGTTGTGGGTTGAGTGGTCATATTATAGGGGAATGCCCTTATGTTGCCCCTGAGCCTGAGTATGAGCACACATTTTCCCAAAATGCTCATTATGACCATTACGCATCCGCGTACAACCCGAGAGGGATGGATTCGTGGGGAGACAATTCGTATTCAAATTCTTATACAACATTTCCACCCCAGTATCCTCCTCCCGAATACCCAGAATTCTACCAACACCCCACTTCAAATCATTGGACTTATTCTCAGCTCACCAACACCCAACCTCAAAATTTCCCGAGTTTTGACTCGAACCTCATAGTTGACCGCATACCTGATTCCTTCGAACAAACTTTCCTTACGTTCATGGAAACCATTCAACAGTCCATACAAAATATGGCACTGCAAGTGAGTCAAATGTTGCAGCAATTACGTGAACGTGAGGAGAGTAACTTTTCTTGTCAACATGAGGATTCATCTTTTGATATCGAACCGCCACCACCACATCCACAAATTCAAAGCACAATCTTTCAAAGTCAAACTCCTAGTCAGTCTGAGGGACTTGGGGTTTCAATTCACGATCACTTGGTGGACGATTTGATCCCAATTGAGAATAAAATTGACCAGCTTCAGGCACATGATTGTGCCTTATCTTCTTGTCCCGTGGCCCTTGAGCCACATGACCTTATTGTTGTACCTCCTAAGGACTCACCTCTGGTGGAGCAAGAGCTCCCTAGTCCCCTCAATTTCGAACAACCTGATGAGAGTTTGCCTCTCACTATTGTTCCTGATCATCTTGGAAATGATGGAACATCAAACAACTACATTGCTAATGAGGGTATTAGGATTTCCTTGGAGGATACCTTGGGTATGAGACCCACTTTTCGTTCGCCTGGTGTGTCGGACATGCCTAACGAGGTTCTTGACCTCGTTTTGAGAGCACTAAACTAATAAGTTCTAGATTACGCTAAAGCTAAACTACACTAAACTAATAAGTACGAAATGCGAAAGAAAGCACAAAAGATTTGAAATCAGAAAGAGAAGCCCCTAAAGGGTGAAGTGTGTGCACATATGAAGTGAAATAAGTGATCAATGATTCATGTAAGTGTGTATGTGTGTGTGTCGTGTGTGTCTTCTTGCATAGAAAGTGTCTAATGATATGGCAAA
The DNA here is from genome assembly GCA_963682175.1 of Triglochin maritima. Lineage (NCBI taxonomy): Eukaryota > Viridiplantae > Streptophyta > Magnoliopsida > Alismatales > Juncaginaceae > Triglochin > Triglochin maritima. The sequence goes on along the minus strand of OY821787.1, from coordinate 9,852,995 downwards.
ATCTATCAATCCATTCACACAACGTAACGGCAACTGCTACTTAATTAACATAAGATTAGGCTCAGCATGAGAAGTGACTCAAGATATGACAAGACTCATCAAAAACCATAAACTCATGTGAAGAACAAAGGTAAGCATGAGAGGTGTCTAAATGTTATGTCAAAATCCATCATAACAATGTTTCTTCAATTAAGCAAGCAAACACAAATACAAATACATAACTAACATGTAACATATTAAACAGAAAATTTCAGTCAATAAACATGAGAAAATTAAGCATGAGAAGTGTCTAAATCATATGGCAAAACCCATTAAAATTCCCCAACTTATAGATAATTAAAATACCCCCAATGAACATACAAAACATGCACGTCTACACAATCAAAAATTCATCAAACATCCAAACTTCACAATATATATGAACATCATCTCCACCCCCAAAGGGGATAAATCTACTCACTACACATTATTCTCGCAATTAAACTAAATAAGAAATGAGACATTGTAACTAATTTAGCCTAAGCTAAGCATACATAAAAAAGAAACAACATGAGAACAAAACAATGAAAAATTATTTTATTAAATTACTCACATTACTAGTGGCATTCTTCTCCACCTTGAGTTTTTGCTCCAAGGCTTACTCCAAGTAGAGAGAATGCCACTAAGCAATTGGTGAATACAAATGAGGAGGAAGAGTTCTATTTATAGGCATGAAAAGGTAACCGGGGACATTCCCCCGGTATTGGACTAATGAAACTTTCCCAGAATACACATAAACACATAACTCATATCTTATAAGAACCGGATCGGATTCAAAGACAAACGGACCGCTAATTGGCGGTCACTTTTTCCCGGATCCGACCCTTTTGCTGATATGTTCTTCAATTCTTCACATGGGGTGCACTCGGTTTGGTTATTGGAGTGTCAGCCCGAATCTAATTGTCAAAATAGTCCTCATGATGGGGTGATGTTTCTTGATTTTCACATTGACCCTTCGATTTTACATTCGGGTCCCTCTCTTGTGCATCTTAGTCCTCAAGTCTCACAACTCAGTCATTTTTCTTGCTTTTAGGTCCTTTTATGCATCTTCTCTTCAAACATGTTTATTTCTGAAACTTAAACATAGAACTCGTTACGTAGCATTGCATAGGTGAAAAATAAAGGATATAAGACACAAATGAATGCATGAAATGATGTCAATCATGTTAGGTCCTTCTCTAGTGACGCATTGAGCATGGTTTGTACCAACTCGAGCTCTTTGGTCCTCTTCCTTGAAAACTTCCCTTCCTTGGAGAACGAACTTCAGTAGATACTTGGTATAAAATACTGGGACATCTTTCTGCTCGTATTGTTCACATTATTCTTCATGATCATGCTCTTCCAAATGCAGAAAGGAACCTATTAAGCAATTGTCATACTTGTTCTTCTTTTAAAAACCAAAAACTACATTTTACTACAACACATTAAATATACTATACCTTTAGAACTGATATGAAATTAAGTTTAACCGTAAGTGCACGGCTGTTGGTGAAGACGGGGCAAGTACAGGTCGATCCATCGGGAGGTGTGTCAACTCTAGTTCTTTAGAAATCGAGTGGGAAAGAAGAGAAGTTGTTGATTACGCTAACTACACTACACTATGAATGAACTAACAATTAAAATAAACCCCCATGGAGTGTAGGTGTGTAGGTATGTGTGTGTGAGTGAGTATTCATTTCAATTCGAAAAAATGTAGTTTGTGTGGCATACAAGTAGAAACCAATGTAGAATCTAAGTGTAGAATAGACAAACCCTACATGGTAAACCATGAACATGCATATCTCACATAAAGTTGAGGTTGATTTTAGATTATCAAGCATGGACAATTACCTAGTGTGGCCAATAGAGCATCAATTAATTCTATATACAACCTAAATCATTCATGTGAATGTGCACCAAACATGGATCCATACATAACAACTTATTCCCATCAAACCATTACAATCAACAAGATAAACTCTAAAGCTAGCATGAGATAAGTACCTAGTGTGGACATTATCTCATCTAATACAAGTTTAAGCATGCTACAAGTATAAATCTATATTAAGCATATGAAATGACACAAATAAAAGAACACATCACTATCACATATTCTACATCACCTTCACCCCAAAAGGGGGATGAAACTACTCACTACTCATTAAGAAAAGGAGATAAAACAAAATTAAACTAAGCATGCAAGAATTGAAAGAGATAATATAAAACTACAAAACTTTCTTTTATTACTCACTCACATTACAAGTAGCATCTCTCCACTAGCGTTTTGCTCTAAGGATTTAATCCAAGTAGAGAGAGTGGCCACCAAGCAAGGAGTACATTACAAGGGAGGAGGAAGAGTTTTATTTATAGTCATGGAAAATGGTAATCGGGGACAATCCACCGTTGTGGGACTAATTGATTGACATTATATCATGCATATATTCATGTCTTTTATCCTCTATTTTAAACATCAGCAATGCTACGTAACGAGTTTTATGTTTAAGTTTCAGGAATAAACAAATGGACAAGAAGAGACACAAAAAGGACCTCAATGCAAGAAAAAAGATTGAATTGTGAGACTTATGGATTGATATGCAAGAGGGAAGGACCCAGATGTAAACCAAAAGGACCACTGAGCAAATCAACAAACTCCACACCATCATGAAGAGTATTTTGGCAATTAATTTTGCGCCTACACTCAAACAACCGATACGAATGCACCACATGTAATAAATTGAAGCATTGAAGAAGATATAAAAATTTGGAGGAAATCAGACAAAAAGTGACCGCCAATTGGTGGCCCATTTTGGTCCAATTTCGACCCGGCTTCGTGTGGTTGTTTATTATAATGTTTGGATCTATTTGTAGTAGTTTCATTAGTCCCACATCAGGGAATTGTATCTGATTATATTTTTTTATGTATATAAATAGAACTCTTCTTCCTTCTTTGTATTTACCCATTTCTTAGTGGTGAATCCATTTACTTAGAGTCAAGCCTTGAAGCAAAGACTCAAGTGGAAAGATGCTACTTGTAATGTGATTCATTTAATAAAAGAATTTTTTGTTAGATTAATGTTGCCTCTTATATTCCTTGCATGTTTAGCTTAAGTTTGTTTAATTAATCTTAGTTGAAATAGTTAGAATGATTTTTTCTTCTTAAGATAAATGTTAGTCTAATGATTAGTGATTAGTTTCATCCCCTTTGGGGTGGAGATGATGTACATTTATGTTGTGAAGTTTTGATGTTTGATGAATTTTTTGATTGTGTAGACTTAAATGTTTGTATGTTCATCAGGGGTGTTTTAATCATCTATATGTTGGGGGATTTTTGATGAGTTTTGCCATAAGATTTAAAGACTTTCCATGCTTAGTTTTCTCATGTTTATTGACTGAAATTTCATGTTGAATATGATACATGTTAGTTATGTGTTTGTATTTGTGTTTGCTTGCTTTATTGATTGAAGAAACTTTATTTTGATTGGTTTTGCCATACGATTCAGACACCTCCCATGCTTAGCTTTGTTCTTCTCATGAGTTCATGGTTTATGATGAGTCTTGACATATCTTTAGACACTTCTCATGCCGAGTCTAGTCTTATGATAATCAAGTAGTAATTGTTGATACGTTGGGTGAATGGATTGATAGGTTTTGCCAATTCTTTAGACACTTACTATACATGAAGACACACACATGACACACACATACATTCTTACATGCCTCATTCATCAATTATTTCACTTCATATGTGCACACACTCCACCCCTTACGGGTTTCTTTTCCTGAATTCAAATCTTTTTGTTAGGCCTTTAGTTAGTTTTAGTCAGCCTTTAGTTAGTTTTAGTCAATCTTTAGTTGCTTTATTTTGCATTTGTTAACTACTAGTTTAGTGTAGTCTAGTTTAACGTAATCAAATCTCTTCTCCCCTATTTTTCCACTTGATTTCTGACAAACCAGAGACTACTCACCTCCCTGTGGATCAACCCGTACTTGCCCCGTCTTCACCGACGGTTGTGCACTTGCGGTCTAAACTTTAATGAAATCTAACAAGCTTTTGGCGCCGTTGGCGGGGAGGTGTTCAGTCTAGACTTTGGTTTGGACGATTCTAGTGGATTTAATCTTTTGTTTGTAGTTGTTTTTTGTTTCGGGAGGTTCTAAAGATCAACGGAAGTCACCATGAGAAGTTTGGAGTAGAACATAGCTAAACTGACCGCCAATCAGCGACCCAAGACTGCCAACTGGCTGTCTGGTGAGCTCTATTTCTTTTTTTCTTATGTCTATTTCTACATTGGCATAGTGGTCTGGGGTTCAATTTGGCATGTTTTGACTTATAGTTTTCAACTAGATCAATAATGAATCCCTTTTTAATCAACTTGCACCCTAAAATCCAAAGCAAAAGACTAGGCATTCATATACTTGACTTATTTAGGTCATGCATCATATACTTGACTTAGGCATGAAGTTTGTCTTTTGTTTTAGCTTTACTTTCAGTTGTTGAGCGTTGGCGTGAGGTACGTATTTCCTACTCTCATTCATGCATTTTGTATGACCATGCATTAGTTAGTAGGAATTGCATTGCAACAAGTGTGAGTTGAGCGTTCGTTTGGAGAGTTGATTGCTATATTAAGACTCCAAAACGCTACTAAGGAGGGGTTGTCCCATAGAAGATAAGGTGGCGGATTTCATCAGCCTTTTCTTTGCCCCAAAAACCACACTAATTAAGAGGCTAATTTTAAAATCAAGTAGACATTGACCTTAAGGATTTCGGGCGCATTAGGACAGTGATCCGGTCGCGACCGTCATGGCCTGATCGGCGTCGCCCACTCTATCGATAGTAGGAGAGATGAGATCTCCGAATCTTGTCTCACTTGCTGAGCTTTGTGGTATTCGTCGTAGGGAGGTGAGACGTGTTGAGGTTGTGTGACCTTGCAGTTAGACGTCGTCTAGCTGTAAGGACCTATAGCGACCTTAGGTTGTTTGAGCATTGTTTGCTTGTGTTTCTACCAGTACCTACCCACCGTAGCACAAGGAATTCTTCCCTTCTCTCCTGAGTCATTCCCTCTCTCTGTGTCTTCCCGTCTTCTCCTCTACGCACATTCTGATTTTATTGTTTAAAAAAAATCTTTCTTGTTCGTGTAACTCGTGTGGGTGTGTAGCTTTGTGCATGTCAGTTTGGTCGTGAAACACCAAGGGTCGTTTGACGAGATACAACATTGATCTATCGTCAGTTGTTAAGGATCTATCCCCTTCCTATGTCGTCGCAGTTCGGGACCATGAGGCGGTCGTAAACCACACGAGGGCGACCTAGATTCTGGATTCATACCACCTTCTGGTCTAGAAGGTGGGGATCCATAATCTCATCACCTGGTTCCCCAAGTTCTCATCCCCCTTCGCGATCGATGTTACCTGAGTCGTACTGGTCCACCTTCTTGCATCATCTTGCCAGAGGCAGATGAGAACTACTTTAAGGTTAAGCCTCAGTTTATCTCCATGCTCCCTCGCTTCACTGGGAAGGGTGACCCCTATCTATTTCTCAGGGAATTTGAGGACGTATGTGTGATGTTCAGGCTACAACAACTTAGCACAGACTCCATCCACCATAGGCTTGTTCCATTTACACTAAAGGATTATGCCAAGAAATGGTTGTACAACAACCAGGAGAATGCCTTTAGGACATGGGATGAATTTCAATCTGCATTCCTCAAGAAGTACATCCCAAATCATCAGACTCAAAAACTGAGGAACGAAATCAATTTATTGTATCAGCATGAGACCGAATCATTTCATGCATACTTAGAGAGGTTCAAGGAGCTATGATTGATATGTTTTAATTAACCGCAAGTGCACGACCGCGTTGAAGCGGTGGCAAATACGGGTCGATCCACAGGGAGGTGTGTCGACTTTAGTTTGTGCGAAGGTGAGTGGGAAAGAAAGGAGAGAAATGAGTTATGATCTACACTACACTACAATGCGAAAGTAGATGGAAAATAAGCAATAAAACTAAACCCCAAATGTGGTAGAGAAAAGAGTGTGAATACAAAGATATGTGTGTGTGTTCAATTAAGCTCCTCACAATATGTAGTGCATGAAAATCATAAAACTACATCCAACTTTGCCTCAACATGAAATAAGATAAGATCATATCATTAAAACATACAAGACAATAATTGGAATGAAGCTAGATGAACTCAAGTATAAAGACCAAACCCCACCATGCCTCTACATGAAATAAGATTTACCCAATCATTAAAACATACAAGACATTAATAAAAGTAAGGGCAACAAGAGCACATACACTACAAGTCATGTTTCCTTCATCAATTCCATCCATATCCTCACCTTATCATTCCCCATAAAATAGGTCCACTAATCTAAGCATAAGCTAAGTTTCATTAAGGAGCATTAAGATATCAAAGACAAGAGTGAAATCCCATTAGATGGTTATGGAAATGATATAAGGCTCAAGGGATTAAGATAACACACACCTAATACACCACATGATCATGTCACATATTTCTCCACCCCCAAAATGGAGATGAAACTACTCACTAATCATTACACTAACTACATTAACAAAATCAAACATTGTACTGAAATGAAATTAAACTAAGCAAGCAAAAAATATTAAAGAAGCTAAAAGGAATGGAAAGTAAAACTAAAGAAGCATGCAAGAATTAAAAGACAAGATTAAAAGAAACTAAGAACAATTATTTTATTAAAATGACTCACATTGAATGTAGCACTCTTCTCCACCTTGACTTTTGCTTCAAGGCTTACTCCAAGTAGAGAGAATGCCACCAAGCATTGGGTGAATACAAATGGAGGAGGACGAGTTCTATTTATAGCCATAGAAAAAGGTAATCGGGGACAATCCCCCGATGTGGGACTAATACAACCTTCCCAGAATACATATAAACACATAACTCATCTCCTGGAGAAACAGAGGTCGGATTCGGACACAAACAGACCGCTAATTAGCGGTCTTGGGCCGCCAATTGGCGGTCAATTTTTCCTGGATCCGACCCATTTTCGGATATGTTCTTTATTTCTTCAATTCTTCACATGGGGTGCACTAGGATCGGTTATATAAGTGTCGGTCCAAATCTAATTGCCAAAATACTCCTCATGATGGAGTGGAGTTTCTTCATTTGCTCATTGGTCCTTTGGGGCTTACATTCAAGTCCTTCTCCCTTGCATATTAGTCCCTGAGTCTCTCAAATCAGTCATTTTTCCAGCTTTTAGGTCATTTTATGCTTCTTCTCCTCAAACCTATTTATTTCTGAAATTCAAACCTAAAACTCGTTACGTAGCATTGTTTAGGTGAAAGATAACGGATATAAGACACAAATGTATGCATGAAATGATGTCAATCAAGCTACTATCATCATGCCCTCACCATGACATTGAGTTGTGGCGTCTTTGTCAGATTGTCTACGAGGGTCATCACATCCCATCCTGAACGCTTCTTGAGTCCATGTGTCAAGGAGAGTTCTTTGGAAAGGATGGAAGGAAGGCATGGGTTTTCCTATAAGACCTAACTGAGAAAACCATGTCGTGGGAAAGTGTGAGGGAACCACCACCATCATCTAGCATAGGAGCGAGGATCGCAAATGCAAACTCGACTAGATCAGGTGCCGCATTTGTCGTTGATACCACTACGGCCACCTAGGCACACATGGCGGTCTGAATGCGCCGTATGGATTTTATTGAGCTTCATAACCAGCAATGTGTACTCATGTGTCTGCATCTGGTCTGGTTCCTTGTTATTTATATGGTACGATTGGTCATGTAGCAGGCGAGTGTGTATCTATTCCTCCTGAGATGGAGCAGGTCAATGTCATCTATGATAGATCCAGGAATGACCCATATTCATCATCATATAACCCTGGACGGAGGAACCACCCTAGCTTTTCAAGGAATAAAAATAATTACCAGGGTGGTCCTTCAAACTTTCTTGACCATAGAACCGACCACACCAACCTCCCATTAATTCACAATCTTATCAGCCACCCCAAGCTTAAATCACCAATCAACCAGGTTTCCCAAATTCTAACCACATGGAAACCCAGTTCAATTAGCTTGAGAACTTGACTCGTGGACTTGACAACTCAATGAAAAACTTTATGTCATCCACAAGTCAAGTTCTCACTTGAAATCAGTAGACCATCAAATCTCTTGAGCTTCAGATGGGTCAATTGGCTCACTCTGTACATGAGAGAGAGAGAGAGAGACTCTGTCTAGACAATTGGCTCACCTCACGTCAGCACTCAACAACTGAAAGTAAAGCTAAAACAAAAGACAAATTACGTGTCTAAGTCAAGTATATGATGCATGACGTAAACAACAAGAATGCCTAGTCTTTTTCTTTGGATTTTAGGGTCCAAATTGATTAAATAAGGATTGATTAATGATCTGGGGGAAACTACAAGTCCAAACATGCCAAATTGAACCCTATACCTCTATATTGAAACCAGAAACAACCAGAAAAAAGAAGGGAGCAAACTGAGCTAACCAGGCCACCAGTTGGTGGTTCACAATGGCTGATTGGTGGTCGGTTTATCTCTGCTTGCCTCCAAACTTCTTTTGGTGCCTTCCCTTGATCTTTACAGCCTCCTAAAACAAAGAAAAACTACAAACCAAAGATTAAATCCACTCGAATCGTCAAAACCAAAGTCTGGACTGAGCACTTCCCCGGTAACGGTGCCAAAAACTTGTTTAAACGTTTTAATAACCGCAAGTGCACGGCCACGATGAAGCGGTGACAAGTACGGGTCGATCCACGGGAAGGTAAGTAGCCTTTGGTTTGTATGAAATCAAGTGGCAAAAAAGAGGAAAGATATTTGATTATGCTAAGCTAAACTACACTAAACTAGTAAGTAACAAATGCAAATGAAAGCAACTAATAATTGATTAAAACTAAACTAAAAAACTAACAAATAGATTAGAATTCAGGAAGAAAACCCCCTAAGGGGTGGAGTGTGTGCACATATGAAGTGAAATAAGTTATGAATGACACATGCAAGCATGTCTATGTGTGTCGTCGTGTGTGTGTTTTCATGCATGGTAAGTCTCTAGAGATGTGGCAAAACCTATCAATCCATTCACAGAACGTATTGGCAATTACTACTTGATTATCATAAGATTAGGCTCCACATTAGAAGTGTCTACAGATATGGCAAGACTCATTAAAAATCATAAACTCATGTGAAGATCAAAACTAAGCATGGGAGGTGTCTAAATCTTATGGCGAAACCCATCAAAACAAAGTTTCTTCAATAAATCAAGCAAGCAACCACAAATACAAACACTTAACTAACATTTAGCATATTCAACAGGAAATTTCAGTCAATAAACATGAGGAAACTAAGCATGGTAAGTGTCTAAATCTTATGTCAAACACATCAAAAATCCCCCAACATGTAGATGATTAAAATACCCTCATTGAACATACAAACATCCAAGTTTACACAATCAAAAATTCATTAAACATCCAAACATCACAACATATATGTACATCATCTCCACCCCCATAGGGAGATGGAACTACTCACTAATCATTAAGCTAACTATTATATTAAGAGAGGAAAACATGTTAACTAAGTCTACTAAGATTAATGAAACAAAATTAAACTAAGCATGCAAGAAGATAAAAGAGACAACATTAAACTAACAAAAAATTCTTTTATTAAATGACTCATATTACAAGTAGCATCTCCCTACTTGAGTTTTTTCTTCAAGGATTGACTCTAAGTAGAGGAATTTGCCACTAAGCAATGGGTAAATACAAAGGAGGAGGAAGAGTTCTATTTATAGTCATAGAAAAAGGTAACCATGGACAATCCCCCGGTATGGGACTAAACACATACTATAAATGGACATAAAACAACATAATCGAACACCCGACTAAACCAGGAATCATTTGGAGTCATTTGGACCACCAATTGGCGGTTTGAGACATCCAATTGGTGATTTGGATTGGCTTGATGGGGTCTGGTTTTGGGTGGCTTGAGTCTGGCTTGATTGCTTCATGTTTGGTGAACTTGATTTGGTTGTTGATGTTTAGTGCCGGATCTAATTGCCAAAATACTCTTCATGATGGTGTGAAGCTTCTTGATTTGCTCATTGGTCTTTTTGGTTTACATTTGGGTCCACCTCTTGCATCTTAGTCCATAAGTCTTGCAATTCAGTCATTTTTCTTACTTTTAGGTCATTTTTGTGTTTATTTTCTTCTCACTTGTTTTATTCCTGAAACTTAAACATAAAACTCATTATGTAGTTAAGAATAAAGGATATGACACAATTATATGCATGATATGATGTCAATCAGTCGCATTTGTCATCTAGATTAGGTACCATCATTCTCCTCTCCTTTCCCACTCGAGTATGGTAGTCACAACAACACCCACAACTCCTTGAAGTTCGACCCGTAGTCATGTCTTCACCGACGTCGTGCACTTGCGGTTATTAAAATGATCAATTAAGTTTCGTGCGCCATTGCCGGGGAGTTGGTCGTAGTGGTTGTTGTTTCCACCATTTCGGTGGGTTTTTCTTCCATTTTTTTTAGTTTCGCTACTGCACAGGGGAAGAAGTGGACAAGGCACTACATTGTAGCAAACTAGTATCCAGAAGAAGTTTGGGGCCCAGAATCACCAAACCATCCGCCATTGGTGGATTGGGCGAGGTGTTTTTGTTTTCTGTTTCTAGGGTAGCATCCTCCTGCTATTCCTAGTTTATATCTGCCACTGTCCACTTCATATATGCTCTGTTTTAATGCAAAAATTAATTGGATGTGCATATTTCCCTCTTTAAGACAACTCGGACACTAAAACTCAAAGCAAGAGAGTAGAAAAATGTCATGTAGGTCATGCACCATACAGAGGCCTTGCACGCATATTGTCTTTCATTTGATTTATCTTCTTGTTGTCGATTGTTGGCATGAGGTACGACACCTTCTTCACTCATTCATGCATTAGTTTGCATGCATTAGTTAGTAGGTTGCATTGGAACAAGAGTGAGGTGAGTGCTTGATTGAAGGGCTTGCTTGCTTGTTTAGGGATGAAACTACCCTAAGGGGGTTGTCCTAGTGAAAGATAAGGTGGGAGATTTCATCACCCCTTCCTTCACCCCAAAAATCATACTAATCAAAAAGTCTTAATCTAAAATCAAGTAGACATTGACTCATAGAAGTCGGGCAAACTTATGAGACAATCCTATTCTCGAAGTCGTGGCCTGAATGTCGTTGTTTTCTTAGTTGCATTGAGACTTTTGGGATCTCTGGGTCTTGACTTTCTCATTCGACTTTGTGACTTTCGGCCTAGGGAGGTGAGGCATTTAAAAGTGTGGGGAGTCATGGTTAGGCATCGTCTAGTGATTAACATCATTTCATGCTTATATTTGTATCTTATATCCATTATCTTTCACCTAAACAATGCTACGTGACGAGTTTTATGTTTGAATTTTAGAAATAAATAGGCTTGAAGAGAAGAGGCATAAAAGGACCTAAAATCATGAAAAAGGACTGAGTTGAGAGACTCAAGTACTAAGATGCAAGATCGAAGGACCTGAACGTAAGATCGAAGGACCAATGAGCAAACAAGAATACTTCACACCATCATGGGGAGTATTTTGGCAATTCTATTCGGGTCGGAGCTCCAACAAGCAACGTAGATGCATCAAAGACAAACAAAGTCTTCCCGCAAAACCCACAAGAAAATCCAGAGCGATCCGAGCACTGTAGACCGCTAATTAGCGGTCCAAGACCGCTAATTGGCAGTCACTTTTTACATGTGTGCGCACATTCCACCCCTAGGGGTCTCTCTCTTCTTGATTCCAACTTAGTTTTACATTCTTTTAGTTTTGATTCGAAGTAATCTTTAGTTGCTTTACTTTGCATTTTTCTTCTTAGTAGTTTAGTGTAGTGTAGATTAGCATAGACAAACACTTCTCCCATTTTGTTGCCACTTGATTTTTGAAAAACCAGAGGCTACTCACCTCCCTGAGGATCGACCCGTACTTCCCACCGCTTCAACGCGGCTGTGCACTTGCGGTATTTATAACGATTAAACATGTTTTTGGCGCCGTTGCCGGGGAGGTGCCAGTCCAGACTCTGGTTTGGACGATTCGAGTGGATTTAATTTGTGTTTTGTAGTTTTCTTTGTTTCAGGAAACTTACATTGGGAAGGGGAAGTATCTGGTGAAGTTTGAAGACGATCTGAGACTCCAAGACCACCAATCAGCGACCTGAGACCGCAACTGGCGGTCTGGTAATCTCTTTTCATCTTTTTTTGTGTGGAGTGTTTCTATTACTGAATTAGAAATCTGGGACTCGATTTTGCATGTTCTGACTATTAGATTGCTCCCAGATCAATAATCAATCTCCCTTTAAGAAACCTGGACCTTAAAACCCAAAGCAAAAGATTAGGCATTATTTCTTGTTTAGGTCATGGATCATGTACTCGACTTAGACACGTAGATTGTCTTTTCTTTTAGCTTTACTTTCATTTGCTGAGTGCTGGCGTGAGGTACGCATTTCCTACTCTCATTCTTGCATTTCATATAAACATGCATTAGTTAGTAGGAATTGCATTGCAACAAGTGTGAGTTGAGCGTTTGTTTGGAGAGTTGATTGCTAGATTAAGACTCCAAAACACTACTAAGGAAGGGTTGTCCCATAGAAGATTAGGTGGGGGATTTCATCACCCTTTCCTTCACCCCAAAAACCACACTAATTAAGAGCCTAATTTTAAAATCAAGTAGACATTGGCCTTAAGGATTTCGGGCACATTAGGAGAGTGATCCGTTCCCGACCGTCAAGGCCAGATTGGCGCCGCCCACTCTGTCAATAGTAGGAGAGACGAGATCTACAAATCTTGACTCACTTCCTGGGCTTTATGGTTCTTGTCATAGGGAGGTGAGGCGTGTTGAGGTTGTGTGACATCGCAGTTAGGCGTTGTCTAGCTGTAAGGACCTATAACGACCTTAAGATTGTTTGAGCATTGTTTCCTTGTGTGCTTCTACCGGTACCCACCCGCCGTAGCATAAGGACTTTTTCCCTTCTCTCCTGAGTCATTCTCGCTCTTTTGTGTCCTCCCGTCTTCTCCTCTACGCACAATCTTTGTTTTAAAAAAAAGTTTTGGTTTGTGTGTGTGCACCTTTGTGCATGCTTGTGTCGGCAAGAGACGAGAGTGGCCGTTTGACGAGGCGTGTCATCAACTCTACTTCGGTAGTCGATTTCTCGATGCCTCCCTCCTCTCGTGTCGCACACAGTCCGGGTTCAATGGCTGCTCATTACCGCGAGCAGGAGCAATTGCTGGACCCACTTGTCCCACCTGTTCCACCTATTCTTGCTCTCATACGTCTCTGTGATCGTTGCTACCCGAGCCGTACCGCTCTACCCTCATGCATCGTATTGCCAGAGGCGAATGGGAACAACTTTGAGGTTAAGTCTCAGTTTATTTTCATGCTCCCTCACTTCACTGGGAAGGGTGACCCCTATATCTTTCTCAGGGAATTTGAGGAGGTCTGTGCTATGTTCAAGCTGCAACAACATAGCACAGACTCCATCCATCTTAGGCTTGTCCCCTTTTCACTGAAGGATGATGCCAAGAAGTGTTTGTACAACAACCAGGCGAATTCCTTTAGGACTTGGGATGAGTTTCAGTCTACATTTCTGAAGAAGTACTTTCCGAATCATCGGACTCAAAAACTGAGGAACGAAATCAATTCGTTTTATCAGCATGAGACTGAATCATTCCATGCATACTTAGAGAGGTTCAAGGAGCTACTATCCTCATGCCCTCACCATGGCATCGAGTTGTGGCGCCTGTGTAAGATTGTTCACGAGGGTCTTCACATCCCATCCCGAACGCTCTTTGAGTCCATGTGTCAAGGAGAGTTCTTAGGAAATAATGAAAGGGAGGCATGGGCTATCCTACAAGACCTCGCTGAGAAAACCATGCAATGGGAGAGTGTGAGGGAACAACCAGCATCATTTAGCATAGGAGTGAGGATCGCAAATGCAAACTCTACTAGATCGGGTGCCGCATTTGCCGTCAATACCACTACGGCCACCGAGCCGCGCATAACGGCCTTAATGTGCCGTATGGATTCGATTGAGCTCAAAAACCAACAAGGTGCATCTCATGTGTCTACATCTGGTCCAGTTCCCTGTCATTGATGTGGTAGGATAGGTTATGTAGGAAGCTAGTGTGCGTCTACTGCCTCTGAGATGGAATGTGTCAACGCCATCTATGATAGAGAGCTAGGAATGACCCATACTCATCATCTTATAATCCCGGATGGAGGAACAACTCCAATTTTTCATGGAACCAAAATAATGCCCCGGGAGGTCCTTCAAACTCCTCTTAACCACACCAACCTCCCATGCATGCACAATCCTATCAGCCACCCCAAGCGCAAATCACCAATCAATCGGGTTTCCCAAATTCCAACAATATGGAAACCCGATTCAATTTGCTTGAGACCTTGACTCATGGACTTGAAAACTCAATGAATTTTTTTATGTCAACCACAAGTCAAGTTCTCACTTCAAATCAGCAAACCATCAAATTTCTAGAGCTTCAGATGGGCCAATTGGCTCAGTCTGTACATGAAAGAGAGAGAGGGTCTCTGCCTAGCCAGCCTGAGGCTAACCCCCGCATGTACCAGCAACAACACATGCAAAATGAGAATGTGGTACCTCGGGGGCAGCAAGTGAACCATGTGGAGGAACCTGCTAACCATGTCAATGCCATTGTAACCTTAAGGAATGGAAAGCAGGTTGACAATCACATTTCCTTGCCACCACCACCATCTATGCAGCTCTTCAGTAGGAATGGTGGTGAAGAAGAGGTTGAGGGTGAGGGTAATACACCAACGCCTCCTTCTCAGGCACCGCAGAAAACCTACCTGCCAAAAGCTCCCTATCCCAGTAGGTTAACCAAAAAGCAGAGTGACACAATGGATAAGATGTTAGAGGTGTTTAAGCAAGTGAAGGTTAACATCCCATTGCTGGATGACATCCAACAAATACCTCAATATACCAAAGTTTTGAAGGATCTCTGCACAACCAAGAGGAAGACCAATGTTTCTAAGAAAGTATTCCTGGCTGCGAATGTAAGCTCACTTTTCTCCAATCCCACCTACACAAAATACAAGGACCCTGGGTGTGTCCTACTATTCAGTGTACGATAGGGGACACTAGCATGAGTAATGTATTGCTTGATTTAGGATCGGCGATCAACCTCCTCCCATTTTCTGTTTATCAACAGTTGAACTTGGGAGAATTGAAACCATCTAAGATCACCCTCCAATTGGCGGATATATCCATTCGTATTCCAAAAGGGATTATCGAGGACGTGCTTATCAAAGTTGGAGATTTTATATTTCCAGCCGATTTTGTCATCCTCGATACCAATCCTGTTGCGCACACCCACTCTCAAATACCTTTGATTTTGGGTAGATCATTTCTGGCAACCTTCAATGCCTTATAATTGTAGAAATGGTCTCATGAAGCTCTCATTCGGTAACATGAGTGTCGAGTTTCATGTGTTCAACTCTGGTAGCCAACAAGAGCCCATGGACCAACCTTTAAATGTCAATCTCATCTGCCAATTAGAGAAAAAATCGCAAAATCAACGAACATTCCTAACATTAATGCAACCCGTTGAGAATGTTTGTGGGCCCAGTGAAAACTCATTGCCTGTCTTTGCAATGCAACAGAGTGAGCTGGCATCAAACATGAATGTCTAAGGGAGTGTTCGTTACATGATTCAGTTGAGACCATTAGTGAGGGGGACACACCTCATCATATGCCCATTCTAGAAGGTAGTGTCACCCCGTGTCCTAGGGCTATTGAGCCCTTTGAGCTTCAGATTGACTCCAACAAGGACCAACCTATGACCGAGCTTATGCTTTATGATCTAAATGATGGTGGGAGGTCCTTGTTGGATGACTTGTGGAGAAGTCTCATTCTTAGTGATGCAGGTCTGCTGCATCCATCGAATGAGCTTGAGGAACTCATTCCGATGCACCCACCTATTGGTTGGAGGGTTTTGTTTGATGAGCAACTAAACCCTAGTTAAGCAACACAACTTCACTCATTCATGTTGCCTACACCCAACCAATATCATGAGGGGTTCAAGCCTTTCAACTTTGACCTTTCACCCCTCATGACACCTCAGAGTACCCGTGAAGTTTTCTTATCTCGGCAAGTCTCTGGTCCCCATAACACGATGTTCTCATTTGATGTTCCTTGACCAAATGATTAAGAGAATATCTTTGTTGATGTATATATCTTGTACAAAATCAAAAGAAAACAAAAGAAAACAAAAAAAACAAGTAATAAAAGACTCCATGAGCGAGGATTGATTGTTGTGGGCCCCAACTCTTGTGTACTTTGGCCTCATTTCTTTCACGTATTTGTATCCCTTCTTTAGCATCTCACAAGTTTTGAGGGAATTCGGGTTTGTGTCCATCAACATAACCATGAACTTCCTGTTGTACTTCACGTTGGTGAGATCTTTTCTTTTTCATGCATAAATCCATGTAGGTTTCATGCTCACATTCATTGAGGACAATGCATGAAGTAGGTGTGGGGGGTGTTTTACGTGTCTACATAGTCGAGTCTTTTTCCTTTGATTTTGTTTTCGTTTGTGTGTATTGATAGGGTCATGTTAGTGTGCTTCATTTAATATCGATATATCTGCTTGCCATGATCCTTGGGTGACTTGTCTTCTTTTGCTTGCCTATTGCTTTAAAATTTTCACATTTCTTTCAAAATCTTCATGTGTTTGCAAAAGAAAATGTTTTGTGGGTTTTGCGTGTGTTTGGCATGTGCAAAACCGTTGAGAGGCAAAGTAAAAAGAAAGCTCCCAAAATTGTCTTGAACTTGATGCATTAGGATATCTAGTTTACTGGCTTTAGGTCTTATCGAGTCGTTAGGATGCACCCCAGTTTTCCCTCAGGGTGAGTAATCATAGGGTTTCAGTGCTCAAATAATTAAAGAAGTCCATCCCGAACCTAGTGAGTCAATAATGTGTGTATGTTAATTTAAGGAAGTTTGTTGTAGTCAATGACCCATTAAATCTTGTTGTGAGACATTAAGTGTAGGGGTTTTGGTTCATGTGTAGATAAGAAATAAGTGAGTAGGTGTTTGCTTTTCTAGCACGTCTCCTATCACTCGGTAAAGTAGGTCTGAGGGGACTTTGTGCGTGGTGCTCTCGAGTAATCTAACTTAGGATGCACTGACCGAACTCCTGTTACACGAGTGGTAGGGATCGCCTTATGTGGAGATTTGGGGGAAGGTGTACGTGATAGTGTAAGTCCTCATAGGCAATGACGCACGAAACCTGACCTTGGGAGAATCAAACACCAACCAATATAATGCTCCAAAGAAAAAGAAAAAAAAATAGAAAAAAAGTCAAATAAGAATCTTAATGGACCTTACACTTTGTATCACTTGAGGATGTTGGGTTGTCCATGTCTTCCACTTAAGTCCTTAATTAACTTTCACGAATGATTCATTGGGCTAGGTGTGTGGACTGATTACATATATAGAGTCGCCCCGTAGCATTACCGCGTCCTATGATCGACAAAATAAATCCAACAAGTCGTGTAGCTAGGTGGAATAATGCGTCATTGTTCGGATTTTGTGGGTGTATCCGCTGAAAACCCTAAGGAGGCAACACTCCTCCCCTTGGAGACAAGGAGGTTTAATGGTTTGTTGCAGTGATTCCTACGAAAGTGAGTTAGGATTTCTTGTTTTTCGTATGCTTTTCTCTTTCTTTGTTTTGCTCGGGACTAGCAAAAGTTAGGTGTGGGGGTATTTGATTGACATCATTTCATGCTTATATTTGTATCTTATATCCATTATCTTTCACCTAAACAATGCTACGTGATGACTTTTATGTTTGAATTTCAGAAATAAATAGGCTTGAGGAGAAGAAGCATAAAAGGACCTAAAAGCATGAAAAATGACTGAGTTGAGAGACACAAGGACTAAGATGCAAGATCGAAGGACCTGAACGTAAGATCGAAGGACCAATGAGCAAACAAGAATACTTCACACCATCATGGGGAGTATTTTGGCAATTCTATTCGGGTCGGAGCTCCAACAAGCAAAGTAGATGCATTAAAGACAAACAAAACCTTCCAGAAAAACCCACAAAAAAATCCCGAGCGATCCGAACACTGTAGACCGTTAATTGTCGGTCTAAGACAGCTAATTACCGGTCACTTTTGGTCCGGATCTGCTAAGATTTATGTGGAGTGTGTATTAGTGTGTATTTAGTCTATTTCTGGTATTTGTTTAGTCCCATACCGGGAGATTGTCCCGGATTACCTTTTTCTATGACTATAAATAAAACTCTTTACATTTTATTGTAATTACCCATTGCTTGGTGGCATTCTCTCTACTTGGAGTAAGCCTTGGAGCAAAATCTCAAGGTTGAGAAGAATGGTACCTTCAATGTGAGTCATCTAATAAAATAATTTTTCCATTGTTTTGTTCTTATGTTGTTTCTTTATGCATGCTTAGCTTTGTTTTATTTCTTTGATTCTAGGTTAAAGTAGTTAGAATATTTCTTTTCTTCTTTAGTTTAATTGTTAGAGTAATGTGTAGTGAGTAGATCCATCCCCCTTTGGGAGTGGAGATGATGTTCATACATGCATTAAAGAATGAATATGAATGCTTTATATTTTGATTGTGTTGATAAATGTGAATGTATGCTTGCTTGTTAGAGTAGAATACTACACTTTATGGGTTTTGCCACACATCTTAGACACCTCCCATGCTTGTTTAGGTTCTGAAATAATCAGCTTGTGTATATGAATGTTAATCAACTAGGTTAGTGAATGGATTGATAGGTTTTGCCATAACCTTTAGACACTTCCTATGCATGAAAACACTACCTACATTTGTGCCTATAGGATGCATTCTTCACCATCTTTTTACATGTGTGCACACATTCCACCCCTAGGGGTTTCTCTCTTCTTGATTCCAGCTTAGTTTTACATTCTTTTAGTTTGATTCGAAGTAATCTTTAGTTGCTTTACTTTACATTTTTCTTCTTAGTAGTTTAGTGTAGTGTAGATTAGTATAGACAAACTCTTCTCCCCTTTTGTTGCCACTTGATTTCTAAAAAACCAGAGGCTACTCACCTCCCTGAGGATCGACACATACTTGCCACCGCTTCAACGCGGCCGTGCACTTACGGTATTTAAAACGATTAAACATCTAGCTTAATCACCCATAGTCAGTCTAAGCTCGTTTGAGTCGTGTTTGCTAGATTAGGCTTCTACCCTCACCTGTACTCACGCTAGCTCTCAAGGCTTCTTCTCTTCTTACCTGAGACTTCTTGTCCTCTACTGCTATCATTTAGTCTCCTCCCCTTTACGCATTCTCTTAGTATTTTAGGGTCGAGTCGAGCACTTTTATGTGAGCTTGATCTCGTGGTGGTTATAGTAGTCAATTTGAGAGTGTTTTTATCGAGATGGATGATTACATGAGTGATCATTCATTTCGTTGTTGGGATTAGGACCACATTCCCTGGGATACCCAACCCATGTATACTGGGGTGCCTCAGACTAACACCCGGCATGGTTGAGACAATCTTAATTATGTGGCTGAGCAGTTCATATTGGGGTAATATGAGAGAGGCACCGAATGCTAGTGTGTGTTTAATCCAAATCTTGAAGCCTCACATGAATTTCATAGGCATTTTGTTGGGTTCCCCACTTTTTTCTTTGATGTACTAATGGTCTTAATTGATGCTTAACACATGCTTTGGCTAGTGGGTCTACTTTACGAGGAATGATGAGATGAGGATAAGATTGGAGTGGTAAAGATATAAGGATGGCATGTGGGAGTATGTGCTCTTGTTGGCCCATCTTAATTAATGTCTTGTATGTTTTAATGATAATGTTACATTTTAATTCATGTGGAGATATAGTGGGGTTTGGTCATCATAGATTCCATGTTCTTTATGTCACTAAACATATAATCATGTGGTTGTCTTTGTCCTCATCTTGAGTAGTATTTTGTATGTTGTAACGATGGTGATAATCTTAATCCATGTAGGAACACACTTAGGATTGTAGCATTATAAGATTTCCATGTTATGCATGGCATGAGCAATAAATGTTACACACAGAAATACATATCTACACTTTTGAATTCATTCTCCACCTCCTATGAGATTCGTTTTTGATTAGTCGTTATTGTGTCGTGTCGCGTTTGTCATCTAGATTAGGTATCCTCATTCTCCTCTCCTTTTCCACTCGAGTATGGTAGTCACAAACAATCAAAAATCCTTGAGGTTCGACCCGTATTTGCCACGTCTTCATTGATGTCGTGCACTTGCGGTTATTAAAACGATCAATCAATTGAAAACTATTTTTCCTGTAAAATCAAAACCTTTCAAAGTGACTTGGTTGGTGAATATAGATCTGTTTCCAAATTTCATGAGTGTATTGGTATTTCTCATCGGGTCTCCTGCCCTCATACTCATGAGCAGTATGACTCCATTTAAAGAAAATAGAGACATATAGTTGATTGTGGCTTATCCATACTTTCTCACCCATCTCTTCCGTCACATTTTTGGGACCATGCCCTTACTACTACTATGTTCTAAATAAATCGATTACCTCGCACTAACTCTTGACTTTCTCCATTTGAACAACTTTTTAAAAGTGCTCCAGATTATTCGGCTTTAAAAGTTTTTGGCTGTTCATGTTTTCCATGCCTTAGACCATACAATACTAATAAGCTTCAGCCATGATCTTGCCAGTGTGTTTTCCTAGGGTACAGTTCTATGCACAAAGGATATAAATGTTGTAATATTCATTCTAGTCAAATGTATGTAGCTCAAAATGTCATATTTTATGAATCTCATTTTCCATATGAAAGGGTTATACGGAAGCTGATATCTGGTAGTTGTAGTCCACTTACATCTGCTATACCCCTTCTCCGTACCTCTGACATTGTTTCTCCAGTTACTTTGACACCTCCTTTGGCTTATGTTTCCACTTCCTTACCACCTACCGAACCACAAAATCAAATTTCTACCACATCCTCACCACCTCCAAATCCCCCACCACATGACAACCCAAAATCGAGACAATACTCGAAAGACCAAAAAAAATTCCTGGCTTTCAAACATCCTCTACCACAAAACATGCTCTAGCCCCTTCTTCTCTTCAAGGCACAGAGCCAACTTGCTTCTCTCAAGCGTTTAAGAATGCTAACTAGAGAAAACCAATGGATGATGAGTTTGACGCCTTACTTCTGAATACTTGGTCTCTTGTACCTAAGCATAGTGCAACTAATCTCATTGGCTGTAAATGGGTGTTTTGGTTAAAAAACCTGATGGATCCATTCACTGCTAGAAAAGAAGGTTTAACGTCAGTATATCATATCGGTTATCAAGCAACTGACGTGGAACGTTTATGTTACGTCGGTTTCATATAAACCGACGTCATATGTTGAGAAAACACATTGGTTTCTGTGAAACCGGCGTGAGAAGCCTTTAAAAGTCCACAATTTCATGTCAGTTTATTAAAACCCAACATGTTTCTCCAATTTTAATTTTTTTACTTATTTTCTCCCAACTAAATAATCCCACAAACAACCCAAAATCATCACAAGCCTAGCCACCCTCTCCTACACGACCCGACCTCAGACCTCCCTGTCGCCAACGTCCGACCTCCAACCACCCAACTGTGAAACTCTGACCCAGTCTGACCCCATGTAAAGCTCATCCTGCTCCCTTCCCCTCTTATCCTGTGACGCCAACCAGCTCTGACTGAGGCAGCGATCAGGTTGGGACTCAAAAGGAGACACATCTACGACATCGTCAACATCGTCGAGAGTGTTGGGGTCACTTTGTTTCCACTTTTTGTTCCTGACATGTCATCTGTTTTTGTCATGTTCTTCAACATGATCACGACATGTTTTTCTGGTTGTGTTTTCTTTAGGTTTTGGTTAGGAGGGCAAAGAACCGATACTCCTTGATCGGGTTTTTCTTTCTTCCTTCCTTCTGATTTTCTATTTTATGATATTTGTTTTGGAGAATTAATGTGTTGTTGTCAATAAATGCTTGGATTTGTTGTAGTTAGGGTTTCTCTAATTTTTGTTATTTACAATATTATGTTCTACTCATTAGTTAGTGACGATTGGATGTTTATATGTTGTTGTAGACGATGATGTGGGAAACTTGATTTTGATGATTTTTTTATTGTAATATGTTGGTCTCTCTACCAAATGTCTTATGGAAAGATATTTGGATATTTATGTCCAACATTGCTCTGCCACCTTGGACAACAAAATGATGACACTCAACCGCAAAATATGACAAAGGTGATGGTTGGGGGGACAAGATTTATTATCTTACACCGTATTGGGAGAGATATGTATTTATTTATTTGATATAATACATGTAGTATTAATAAATTAATTATGTTTTTTGAATGAATGTTATCTAGTGATCATTCAATGTTAGCTGTTATTTGTCCTGATACAAATATTGCATATTGGTTTGATCCTTTAGCTTTGGACAAACCCAAGAAAGATTTGAAGCAGATAGTGTAATTGTAAGTTCTATTAAATTACTTCTTTAAAACATAAAAAATACGTTGTAGTGGTCATATTTTATAACAAATTCCGATATTTATCCATTTATGTAGAGCTGTGGATATATATACAGCATTGGGAAGAAAAAGAAGCCAAGAAAAGACAACTTTCCATGCTATCAAGGTAGGATGATTAAATTATTTTTGAAATAATAAGCCCTATATTTTTAATTGATTTTGTTGTTTCGTAATATACATTATGTCTTAATTGGAGTACCATAAAAAAACTGGAAATACTGAGTTCAGGTACTATATCATGAGGTATATGGAAGAAATTGTGGAGTTGGGTTTGCAGGAGGGAGATTTTTCGAGAGGTAATATGTAGCTTCTACCTTATATTGAGATATACATATTATTTTGATAAAGTTGTATATTTATATGTCTTCGTTTATTTTGTAGGTCTTTGGAGAAAATCTTGATCCATATTCACAATCGCAACTCGACAGGACATAGGTGGGCTGCCTTTTTCATAACACATATGCTTGTAGGTCGATCATCAATATATGTTATTGAATACAAAATTGATCCATTTATTGTGAATTAATGTAGGAATGTTACTTGTTTTGTTTGCTTGAATTGAAATTTGAGACATTGAATGGAAATATTGTTTGCTTGATTATGATTATGATTGTGATTGTGATTATGATTGTGAGGAGGGTTTGCTGGAGGAATGTTGTGATTGTGATTGTGATTATGAATGTTGGAGTTGGGTTTGCATGAGGAATGTTGTGAATTTGTTTAATGCAGGGAAATCTTAGTAGATTACATCACAAATGTATTATTATATAAAAATTGTTTAACAGAAGGATATCACGTCGGTTGTCCTAAACCCGACGTGATATTAGGCCAATATGGGCATATTACGTCGGGTTTAGGAATATCAGACGTGATATTTCCTAGATATCACATCGGTTGTTGGAATAACCAACGTGATATGCAAAAAATAGACGTTGGTTTACCACGAACCGACGTGATATTTGGCAAAATATTGTGTCTGGTATTTCAACAACCGACGTGATACGACCACATATCACGTTGGGTATACAACCGACATGATATCATCTTCCCTACTTACGTCCCCCAATCACCACATCGGTATATTGGACCAGTAAACCCAACGTGATATGACCCAAAAAATCGACGTGAAAACCCATTTTTTTCCAGCAGTAATTCATAGGAAAAAGGCACGACTTGTAGCTAAAGGTTTCCATCAGGAAGAAGGTATTGACTACACTGACACCTTTAGCCTTGTGGTCAAACCTGTAACTATACGAGTCATTCTTACTCTTGTTGTCTCAAAAATTAGCCTATTAAACATAGTGATGCTAATAATGCTTTCCTATATCGGGACCTCCATAAGCATGTTTACATGACTCAAGCTCCTGGCTTCACTAATCCTACTTATCCAGATCATGTTTGCTACCTTCACAAAGCAATCTATGGTCTTAAATAGGCACCCTGAACCTGGTTTACTAAACGAGCTGATAAATTATTCTCTCTTGGTTTCTCTGCTACCAAATCTGATACTTCTTTGTTTGTATTACACAGAAATAATCATTCTCTCTTTATCTTAGTATATGTGGATGATATCATCATTACAGTGAGTTCCAATCTCCTCTTAAATCAGGTTGTCTCTAAACTTACTCCATCCCTGCCCACCCCCAACACCCCCCCCCCCCCCCCCCCGTAGTATAGTTTCCACCCCGAGGACACCAACCCCAAGACCCCCCCTTCCTGGAGCACACCTTCCCCAAATGTGAGGTGACTTGCCTCGCCGAGACCCCCATCCCTGACCCAACGCCCTCCCCACTGCTTGGCGTCCCTCCTGGCTTCGAAGAACACACCGGTGGACTAGGAAGTGGGCGAAGTTATTTTAGTTGTTTTAGTCAATGTTTTATTCTATGATAGTTTTTTGTTTTTGTTGTGTATGTGTTAGTTGCAAACTTTCAAAAGTCTATTTTTTGTAAATGTGTGGTAAATACACAAGCAGTTATGTTGTTTACGTTGTTTTTTGTTAAATATTTAAATGTTGTGAATGATTTACATTGTTTTTTTTTGTTAATATTCGAATGTTGTGAATGGTGTGATTGTTTCAATCTTCTCATGCAAACGACATAGTCGAAGAGGTAATAGAACAACCATCGGTCAATGTTGAGCAACCATCGAGTTTAATCGAGGTATAAGGACAGGATTGACTTGGACAGGCGAAGTTCGTTTGAAATTGCACAATGACCATCGAGCTATTGTCAAACTAAATTTTTGTTAAACCCTAAACCCTAAAGTCCCTTAGGACTTCGTTTTAAAAGACACAAGTAAATTGTGTTTCTTTCTTTTTTTTAGTCGTAGACCGTTGAGTTTGTAGCGAAACACCATCGAACCACAATCCAGGTTAAAGGGGGGACTTCGTCCAAACTTCGTTTGAAAAACAAGTATATGGTGTTGCTTTCTTTTTTAGTCATACATCGTCGAGTCCGTATCGAACCATGATTGATCGTTTTATATTTAACCGTAAGTGCACGGCCGCGTTGAAGCGGTGGCAAATACGGGTCGTCCACTGGGAGGTGTGTCGACACTTGGTTTGTGCGAAGGTGAGAGGTAAAGAAAGGGAAGAAAGGTTGGTTACACTAAACTACACTAAGATGCAAATGGAAATGGAAAAGAAGCAAGAAAAACTAAACCCCAAAGGGGGTAGAGAAATAATGTGAACATAAAGAAGTGTATGTGTGTGTTCATTAAGCTCTTCACAACATGTAGTGCATGAAATCATAAAACTACATCCAACTTAGCCTCCACATGAATTAAGATAAGACTACATCATTAAAACAAACAAGACAATAGTTGGAATGAAGCTACATGAACTCAAGTATAAGGACTAGACCCTACTATGCCTCCACATGAATTAAGATAAGACTACATCATTAAAACATACAAGACATTAGCTAAGGTAAAGGCAACAAGAGTTCATACACTACAACTTGTGTTTCCAATATTAATTCATATCCATATCCTAACCTTATCATTCCCCATAAAATAGATCCACTAATCAAAGCATAAACTAAGCTTCATTCAAGAGCATTAGCATATAAAAGATAAGAGTGGAGACCCATTAGATGGTTATGGAAATCATATAAAGCTCAAGGGATAAACATAACACACACTTAATACACTACATGATTATATCACATATTTCTCCACCCCCCAAATGGGGATGGAACTACTCACTACTCATTACACTAACTATATTAGCAAAGGAAAGCATAATACTGAAATGAAACTATACTGATCAAGCAAGAAATATTAAAGATGCATAGAACTAGACAAACAAACAAGCATGCATATGAAAGGAAATTAAACTAAGAGAGAAACAACACAATTAAAGAAAAACTTCTATTATTAACTCACTCAATTACAAGTAGCTCTTCCTCCACTAGAGTTTTGCTTCAAGGCTTCACTCTTAGTAGGGAAGATGACCACTAAAGAGAGGGAGATGGATACAATGGGAGGTGAAGAGTTCTATTTATAAGCATGGAAAAAGCTAATCCGGGACAATCCAGCCGATGTGGGACTAAACCAATACCAAAAATAGCCTAAACACATGATAATACAAGTCCAGGAGAAAGCTTGGCGGATCTGGGGCCATATGGACCGCCAATTAGCGGTCCAAGACCGCCAATTGGCGGTCTATAAACTTCAGATCTGCTTGGTTTTTGTTTTGGGCTTTGCTTGGAGTGTTTCTTGGTCTTGGATGCATCTAACTTGTTTAGTGGAGCTCCGACCCGAATCGAATTGACAAAATACTCCCCATGATGGTGTGGAGTTTCCTGTTTTGCTCTTAGGTCTTTCTGTCTTACGATCAGGTCCTTCTGTCTTGCATCTTGGTCCCCAGGTCTCACAATTAAGTCCTTTTTCCTGCTTTTGGGTCCTTTCATGGCTATTCTCTTCAAACCTCTTTATTTCTGAAAACTAAACATAAAACTTGTCACGTAGCATTGCTTAGGTGTAAGATAATGGATATAAGATACAAATATAAGCATGAAATGATGTCAATCAAATACCCCCACACCTAAGTTTTTGCTAGTCCCGAGCAAAACAAAGAAAGAGAAAAGCAAACAAAAAACAAGAAATCCCAACTAACTTTCGTAGGAATCACGGTTTCACTTAGCACGTGCAACAAGCCGTTAAACCTCTTTGTTGCCAAGGAGGAGAAGTGTTGTCTCCTGAGGGTTTTCAGCGGATATACCCACAAAATCCGAACAAGATGCATTATTCAATCTAGACCTCGACTCGTTGGAAATATTTTGTCGATCAATGGACGCGGTAATCCTACGGGCCGACTCTATATAGGTAATCAGTCCACACCTAGCCTAATAAACCATTCGTGCAAGTTAAATAACGAATTAAGTGAAAGACATGGACAACCTCAATATCCTCAAGTAATACAAAGTGTAAGGTCCATTAAGGTTCTTATTTGCATTACCATTTTTTTTCTTTTTGTTTCTTTTCACACATTTTTTTTCTTTTTATTAGTTGGAGCTTCGTTCTCCCAGGGTCAGGTTTCGTGCATCATTGCCCATGAGGACTTACACTATCACGCACACCTTTCCCCAAATCTCCACATAGGGCAATCCCTACCACCCGTGTAACGGGAGTTCGGTCGGCGCCTCCCAAGTCAGATGACTCGAAAGCACCAGGCACAAAGTCCCCTCAGACCTACTTTCCCGAGTGATAGGAGCCGTGCGAGAAGAGAGAACATCTACTCACTTATTTCTTATCTACACATGAACCAAAACCCCTACACTAATGTCTCACAGCAAGATTAAGAGGGTCCTTGACTACAACAAACTTCCTAAATTAACAAACACGAATTATTGACTCACTAGGTTTAGGGTGGACTTCTTTGAATGTTTGAGCACTGAAACCCTATGATTACTTACCCCAAAGGAAAGTTGGGGTGCATCCTAACGACTCGATAAATCCTAACGCCACGTACTAGATATCCTAATGCATCAAGTTCAAGACAATTTTGGGAGCTTTTTTTTTACTTTGCCTCTCAACGGTTTTGCACATGCTAAACACACGCAAAACCCACAAAACATTTTCTTTCGCAAACACATGAAGATTTTGAAAGAAATGTGAAAATTTTAAAGCACTAGGCAAGCAAAAGAAGACAAGTCACCCAAGGATTATGGCAAGCAGATATATTGATATTAAATGCAGCACACTAACATGACCCTAACAATGCAAACAAAAGAAAACAAAATCAAAAGAAAAAGACTCGACTATGTACACACGTAAAACACCCCCCACACCTAGTTCATGCATTGTCCTCAATGAATGCGAGCAAGATACTACATGGAGCTATGCATGAAAAAGAATAGATCTCACCAACGTGAAGTACACAGAGAAGTTTATGGCTATGTTGATGGACACAACCCAATTTCCCTCAAAACCTGTGAGATACTAAGGAAGGGATACAAATACGTGAAAGAAATGGGGCCCAAATACTCAAGGGTTGGGGCCCACAACAATCGATGTTCACTGAAGGAGTTTTTTTTTTCTTTTTTTTAACTATGTACAACAATAGGCTTCCATCTTCATATGTCAAGGGACATCAAATGGGAACCCACCATCTCTCGAGCCAGAAATGCGCATGCATGGGCTCGCAACATACACAACAGAATTGCTTGACCACCACCTGACACCCTTATAAGCATTGTGGTCGGTTGATGCCTCTTTAGAGTTAGCAAAAGAGGAGGCATGAACGAGAGGTGAACCTCTATCAGGTATAAGGGTATGAGGTGGTTGAATCTTAACCCACATGGGGTCCTCAGCAGATACAGAATGAAGAGCATGTGGCCGAGAGGCCATAAAAATAGTATCTTGTGCCTCAAAAGCCACGTACTCAAAAGGATGTGGCTCAAGGGCCACGTGGTCAAAAAGAAGTGGCTCAAGGGCCACAAGATCAGAAGAATGTGGCTCAAGGGCCACGTGATCAAAACATAAGGCACCTTCTTGTGCCAGCCCAGGTGAAACATCTTCACCACCTTCAGGATCTTCATCGAACAATTCTCTGAAGTACTTGAAGGTGCCCTCAACTTCAATCTCATCCAAGCGCTGGATAAGGTTGACCTCAACAGGGTCATTGAAGGCACCTGGCTTCTTGCCAATGGTGAAGATGTTGAAATCAGCGCATTGACTACCATAAGTCAAGCGCATCAGACCATTGCGATAATTGATCAAGGCATTGGAAGTCGCAAGAAATGGTCGCCCCAAAATGACAGGAATTTGTCCAAGTGGGTTTGGCACAGGTTCAGTATCCAGGACAAAGAAGTCGACTGGATAAATGAACTCTCCCACTTTGATCAGCACATCTTCCACCACACCCTCGGTTTCTTCATGGACCTATCAGCCAATTGAAGAGTGGTCTTTGTTTCTTTGAAGTCTCCAAGACCGAGGTGGACGTAGACAGAATATGGCAGAAGATTAACAGATGCACCAAAGTCCAATAAGGCTCGATGTATGGATACATCACCAATCACACAAGAGATAGTAGGACAACCAGGGTCCTTGTACTTGACTTGCATGGGTTGTGCCAACAAAGAACTCACGTTAGCCATAAGAAAGCTTTCTTTGGAACATGAGTTTTTCTCTTCTTGGTGCAAAAGTCCTTGAGAACCTTGGCATAAGGTGGCATTTGCTGAACACCTCCAAAAGAGGGATATTCACCTTAACCTGCCGAAACATCTCAAGCATCTTGTCATGCTGATCAGAGGTTTTCTTTTTAAGGCGCTCAGGGAATGGCGCCTTCGGGGCATAATAGTGCGAAGGAACCTCAGAATCCTGGTCCAAAGAAGCATGAGTGGGGACCTCAGAATCTGGTTCCTTCGACACAAGAGGAGACAAGGGGACCTCAGGGTTCGGCCCCTTTGTCGAAGGAAAAGTAGAAAGAACCTCAGAATCTGGCTCCTTCCTGGAAGTATTTGTGTAAGGAGCCTCAGGATCCGGCTTCCTCAGAGATGGTGATGACAAGGAAGGCACCCCAATGTGGTTGTCCACCTCCTTACCAGACCTCAAAGTATGAATCACATTAATATGATGGGTTGGTTCAGAGGTAGCATGAGGTAAAGGTGTCCTTCCTTGCGAATGGGTACCCCGAGGATTCACCTCGGGTTGACTCGGTAATTGGCCCTTCTCGCGTTCATGGAGCTGATTAGCCAACTGGCTAACTTGCATTTCCAATGCTTTGACCGAATTGTTGTTGACCGAAAGCATGGATTGTGTACTCTGAATGAACGCGTGAAGGGTTTGTTCAAGAGTGGAGTCCTTAGGGTCAACCTGTTGGGGTTGTGGAGTTTGGTTAGAATAACCCGACGAAGATGTCTGAGGAGGTTGGTAATTGTGGTTCTGAGACCTTTGATGTGGAGGTTGGTAGGTCGCCGATGGGCGTGGAGGTTGATAAGGCGGAGGTTGAGGTTGAGCGTGCGAGCTCTGACCGTTACCCCCACTAGGCCCCCAAGAGAAGTTAGGATGGTTACGCCATCCCAGGTTGTAGGAGTGACTGTACGGGTCGTTTCGGGGCCTTTGTTGATACATCGCATTTGCATGCTCAGTATCCCTTGGAGCGTAAGCGCATTCAAAGTCATCATGTCGCGACAATCCACACCTACTACACTCGGGAGTAGCGACCTGAGCTACAGGAGCTCGGTCCATCTCCAAACTCTCAATCCTACGCATGAGAGCAGCCATTTTCGCCTCAGACACGATCAATGACTCAACTTGATAAGATCCAGCTCGACCAGAAGACCTGGCGGCTGGTGGCTCTCTCATGGTATCCCACTCGAAGGTGCGTTCAGCCATGGATTCAAAAGTGTCCCAAGCCTCCTCGATGGGTTTCATTTGGAAGTCACCCTGACACATTGACTCCAACAATGTGTGGGTGTTGTAGTTGATGCCCTCATAAACAATTTGGTACAACTGCCAAAGCTCAATCCCATGATGAGGGCATTGCTGGAGAAGGTCCTTGAACCTCTCAAAGAAACCATGAAACGATTCGGTCTCGGTCTGATACATTTGATGTATCTGGTGCCGTATTTGTTGAGTTTTCCTTTGAGGGAAAAATCTCTTCAGAAAGACGGTCACAAAGTCATCCCATGACCGAATCGAGCTCGCCGGG
This sequence comes from Triglochin maritima, assembly GCA_963682175.1. Lineage (NCBI taxonomy): Eukaryota > Viridiplantae > Streptophyta > Magnoliopsida > Alismatales > Juncaginaceae > Triglochin > Triglochin maritima. Next base: position 9,822,181 of record OY821787.1, on the reverse strand, counting down.
AGGCTATACATCCATTTCTTTGCATTATCCTTCAACGCGAAAGAAATCATCCTCAACCGGACTGAATCCTCGTCAAGCTGTTGAAGCTTGAACATGGAGTATACTTCCTCGAATTCGCGTATAAAGATATACGGATCCTCCTTATTGGCAGTAAAGGTTGAAAGCATGCTCACATATTGAGGTTTCAGCTCATAGTTGTTCCCGCGAGCAGGGGGAACAACTATGCAAGAAGGCTGCGCGACCCGAACAGGATGGGTCCGCTCCCACAACGTCATCGGCCTATCCTGTCGAGCTAAAGGTGGTGGTGCACTTAGAACTTGATCCTGACCGAATCTCCCTTCCTCTCGAGTCAGAGGAGGAGGAGAAGGAGGTCTACATGGTGGTGGGAATGGACCGAGGTAGTCCATGTATGGAACCCGGTCTCCCTCGCCACCACGAGACGACTCGGCCTCTTGCTCCAAAGGAGCACGAGGCGGAGATGGTCGATCACCAAGATCTTCCATCTCAGAAATAAGCACTCTCTCGAGTCGAGCGCTCTCACCAGAACGAGCCCAACCTCGCATAAAAATGCTCGACTCGACTCTAAACGACACACAACAGAAGGTGTACTCAGAGGAGGAGACTAAACATAGAGAATAGATGAGGAGAGGACTCAGATGAGGAGGGAAGAATCCCTAGAGCTAGCGTGGGTAGATGGATCAGGAAGAAGCATAACTAGCAAGCACGGCTCAAACAATGTAAGGCAATTGGTCCTTAGGCTAGACGACGCCTAACTTCGAGGTCATTAGCCTCGACACGTCTCACTTCCCTACAACGAGGACCACAATGCCCAGCAAGTGATACCAGATCCGGGGATCCAGTACCTCCTACTATCGACAAGGTAGGCAACGCCGATCAGGTCATGACGGTCTCAACTAGATCACTCTCCTAGTGCGCCCGCAATCCTAGGGCCAATGTCTACTTGCTTTTAGTTAAGGCTTTATTAAGAGTGGTTTTTGGGGCCAAGGAAAGGGTGATGAAATCCCCCACCTTATCTTTTATGGGACAGCCCCTCCTTAGTAGCGATTTGATCCTAGATCTAGCAATCAATCGCTCCAATCAAACACTCTCTCACTCTTGTCCTGATGCAAATCCTACTAACTAATGCATGGGCATACAAGATGCGTGAATGAGTGTAGGAAATGCGTACCTTACGCCAGCACTCAACAACTGAAATTAAAGCTAAAAGAAAAGACAACTATATGCTCAAGTCAATACATGATGCGTGACCTAAACGAATAAGAACGTCCAGTCAGGTGTGATAAGGCACTCCCGGTCAGAGGGGACAACCTCCCCATATTGGTCCACCGACGATGTGCTCAACTTCGTCGAATGAGTAGTCTGAGTCATTGTGTTGGAATGCCATTTTTTGGGTGGAGGAGACGAATTGAATACACTTAGTTGGGAATTGGGAGGGGATCACATACCCAACTAAATGGAAGACACCATAACCTCTGATTTTATAGACCATGTAATGATGTGTTGCGCCTCTTCGCATGAATGGTTATGTCCTCTCAAAAGGAAGGAATGGCGAACAGTTGCATCTCTTCACAGAATAATGACCCGTCCCATCATGGGACGTGTCGCTTCGACATGTGAACATTTATCATGTTGACCATCGAGCGCAATCGAGCTTATATCGAGTTTCTATATAACACATATCGCCTAGTGTAACTAACGAGCTATCTATCGTGTACCATCGAGTACTATCGAACCCTTTGACCGTACTATCTATCGTGTATCGTCGAGGAATATCGAACCTTATCGATTTCTAAAACAATTTAAAATATCGAGACAGAGAGACAGAGAGAGTTTCAGACGATGTTAGTGGTCCCACGAGATAGGTATGGGTATTTTGGGAAGAGATGTGGCCACTTGAGGCATATAAAGTCAAAATTTTCTTTGCATTTGTGTTTTTTCTTTTTATTGACATATGACTTCGTAATTATAAAACATTTAAAGTTTGTATATGACAGTTTAAAAATGCATTTTATCTTATGAAAATCACATTTATATATTCGAATATTACATTTTTATCGGATGTGTACATAATTTGTGTACTTTTTGAAGATAAATCATTATTATATTTATTAAAAAACCTATTTCCTCGTAAGAAGCATGATGCGTTTTTAATTCAATAAAAATCATAATTTAAAGAAAGCATTTTAAGTCTCTATATAATCGTCTCCCATGGCTAGTGGATTATTTTTGCTTTACAAATTCAGATTCGATGTATTAAATTTATCACAATATTTTCCTTTGTTTAAAAATTATATATATTGTATTTTTCATTGAAATGTTTTTACTCCAGGTTAAATTGCATTGAATATACAATATATTTGTATATAATTGCAAGGTATGACTTATGAGCGCAAGAAATAATGTTTTCTATTATATGTTATTAATTTGTCAAATTAGAATTGTTGTATTGTTTTTTTATTAAAATCTAATATGAAAATTTATGATTTCGATTTTGAAGATTTATTGAGGTTTTCATTTTATATTCTATGAAAGTTTGCAAAATAAACTTTGAGTTTTTAGCTTTTAAATCAATACTAATTAGTCATATCTATTAAATACTTTCCATAAATGTCAATTTTAAACTCATCAATCTGCAACCATTTTATTTAAATCCAACCATCAATATCGAACAACATCGTTTAGCCCAAATAAGGTTCTCCCCTTAAAATTGAGACACGTGTGTCTACATATATATATTAATACCAAAAAGGTTTATTTTGTCATTAAATTTTGATGACCGAGAGAATGGTCCTTACAGATATGGTATTCAAGTAGTTTAGCCACGTGCGAACCAACCAGTTAATGACCCCTTTGCTTTGGTCTTGACCCTAAAATGATAAATAGAATTCGTCCAAGCTTATTAGCATGAACAGAAACCATGTGGTTTAGGACTCATCAAATTAGACATGTGTCTAAGGTTGTCGGAGGAAATAATAAATGTTAAGAAACTGGGCCCAATATTAACAGCACTAGATTAGACATAAAAACTTCAACTACCAAGTAAAATTTAAAGGAAAATTAAACCCTACGTAACTAAACTATAGTAGTGTTTTTTGCTTTCATTCACATGAACAAATCAATAATGGACCATCAAAAATTGAAAATTACTTGGGTACACCTCTCTCTTGGATTCACTTTTATTTAATTTTTTTAGTTTATATTGTCCTACATACAAGTTTGCAAAATATACCTTGGCTACAACACAAAATTACTTATAGATCTTAAATGTTTTTATCCTTTTATTTTTCATATAAGTTGCCTATCTAATCTAGAAAGATTATTTTAAAAGAAAGATATTTCTAGGTACAGAGATTTTGGGGGGGGGGGGGGGGGGGGGGGGGGGGCGAGGGGGAGAGAATTTACAGCAAAAATTTCATTTATAGAGAAAAGAATGAATTCTTGAAAATATTTCTTTTCCTCTCTATCATTCTCTATATCTCTGCCGAGCTACAATTTTTTTCTCACGCTAGAAATCTTTTTCTTATTGCCGAAATCTATTTCTCGTAAGATTTATTTTCTCTCTCCTTCTAGAATTTCATCTCTCTAAATCATTTTTTATCTTTTTACGAACTCTCTTTCTAGATTAATTACTTCATGACTTTCGATATTTGGGACAGAAGTTTCTAATGTATGTGCCTCGATTAAACACAATATAATTCTAGAAATATAAAAATAGGAGTTTCACATAGAAGCATCTAAACCAGTGCTCATATTTTTATTCTCATAGAACCAAACACAATGCTAATATCCAAAATAAGATCTTTGGATGTCATTGGCAATAAGCTGAGCATCCGAGGAAACTCCTGCTAATCCTCTCCTCGAGAGACCCGCACAGTACAATCCATTCTTTCCCTTCCAGTGGTTCGGAAATCTTTTCTTGGGCATGCCATCGTCATTTAGGAGATTCTCATCATCCTGATAAAGAAAATGATATATTTGTTAGAATTTCCTTTTTCTTTACTAAAATGCACATCTGCATATTTTAATTAATTTCATTGCGATCTCAATTTGATTGGGAGAGTTATAACCTCAAGCCAGTGTTTTGCAGCACTTTTGTAGCCCGTAGCGTACACAATTGCATCAAAACGTTGAAATTTGTCGACGAACTCAACCTTGCTCCCTTTGACGCTTGATATTGCAGGTAAAACCTGTTTTCATTCCACACATGAAGATTAGTCCATAGTCTGAAAGACATGAAACGCACAAAAGTAATGACCATCACATGCATGGAAGTGCTGAAACTTTGTTACGTCCTTGTAATATAATGTGAAATTTGATTGGTCCACCCGAAACCCAAACACTTAGTGAAGGAGAGTGGATCCAATGACTATTTCCTCGACATGTAACATGTCAAATTCAGATATAAATATGTCGATCTTATCGATGCATATGTCGTCCATTCAAGTTTGATTAGTGTGGTCCTGAGCTGAGATGTATAAATAGCACTGTATGGATCACTTGCATGAATAAATTAAGCATATGTTTGTTTTCTAGAGAATTTTTGTTTTAAATAATTCATCCTAATATGCGGTTCAGCGATTCGATATCTCTCTTCACTATTATAAGACAATAATACGATTGCGTCCAAATACTGGTGCTACAGAAAATACTAGATGTTATTATCTTGTAAATAGTTTTAGAAACTTATGTACCTTTATCTCTCCTTTTTTTATCTTTTCAACTGTCCCGACATCTATAACCGGAGATCGACCATGTAAGGCCTTGGTAGTAAAGGGCCCTTCTGCTGGTTTACTGATTCCATACTTGGACAAGTTGCCATACCTAATTTTGGTCAAGAGAAGCATAAGATTATCAACCATCCATATAGGTAGGTAATTAAGAAGAGTCATCCCAAGGTGTATCATCTCCTTTGTCACCACGTGGAGCTGCAAAACAATGAGGTTATTTAAGTGAGCCACATGGTGATATCCAATTTTTTTGAATCATTAAGGTTTGTAAATAAGTGGGATAGTAACATCGTTATCTTGTTTACATTAGTTGTAGATGTGCAGTTTACTTCAAGGATTAATGGAGAAGTGATAGAAATTAATATTGTTAGATGAAAAAACAAGATGAAGGGAAGTATTTTTTATGAAACACCAAATTTGGAGCAAGAGTAACGAATGGATCAACTAGAATTGGTAATACAGATGTTAAGTCATGACTGATCTTCTTCAATTGAACTTTTAGATACTGATCTTTCAAGGTCTAAGCAATTCAACCATTTAGTTAAGATGATTAACAGCAAAACCTATTACTTAATTTGGAATTTTGTTTGGAAATTAAGATAATGAGTTTACCTTACAGCCTTTATTATCAACCATTATTCATTATTCGTGCCCCTTATCAAAAATATCATTACTAATACTGTCACTAATTTGACTATATATTTGTAATTAGATGCATCACAAAAAAGCTTAGCCTAGTTATAGTTGTTAGGTTTCATTTTAGAATTGTATAGTAAAGAATGGGAAGTAAACCAAACGATGGAGTATCGAGCGCATCGTATGTTTGGTGTAATAGAGTATGTAACTTTAATATATAAAATTAATCTTGAAATTTCAATTAATTCGAATAACGAATAAACAATTAATATGACATGTGAACGCACGCTAAGCAGCCAGCAGCTCTGTAAGACCAATATTAACTGACTGATGCCAAATGTTAGAACTCCATACAAACCATCACAATGCCGCAAAAGACGCAGGGAATTTAAGTCATAGGACAAATTTCCGAAACCATAAGAACAAACAGACAAACATGCAACAGCACAAGATATTTTTCATTCCCATCTAGGAAACAACATAAATCTGACAGAACAAAAGACAAAAGCACAAAGCAAGCTAAAGAATGTTTTCTTACCAATTCAGACTATATATAAGAGAGAATAGAAAAAAAAACATTAATAATATTTAATCAAAGTACCCATGAGTGTTTAACCTCCTTATTTCATTTTATATAGTGTCTTTAAAGAGAATAAAGTTTATCCCTATCTTAGGAGAGAGTTTTTTTTTGAAATCAAATGAAAAAGAGTAAGTTGATGGTGCACTTTGTGTAAAAGAGTTTGTCTTCATTTCTCTCTCTTTAAATATAATATATTCAAACAAAGAGAAATTTCACGTTCTTTTCATTTTCCTTCTTAATTTCCTCTCCAATTCTGAATTGGATAAATATCCAATTGAAGTATGTAAGTTACAAGTTAATATTTAATTAACAAACATAAAATGCTTTCAAAAACAAAACACGTTTAGTTTTATAACGTACCGGACTGCGCACAACAATTGAGGTTTTGGCGCCATTGGAGCAAAGATCGTAAGCTATCTCCATTCCGGAGTTCCCACACCCGACCACCAACACATCCTTACCCTTATAGTGGAATCCCGACTTGTACTCGCTCGAGTGCAACATTTCTCCGGCGAAGCTTTGAATTCCGGTCAACTCCGGTATGTAGGGTTTGCTGTTTTCTCCGGTGGCCACAACTAAATACGGCGAACCATACTCCTCCATTTTACCTGTGTTCCCGTTTTTCGCCATCACCGTCCACATTCCAGTTATGTCATTGTGGAATGCTGATTCCACCGATCTATGGAGACATATAGAATTAACATGTTAATTGATAGTCTGAAGTTTTTTCTAATTTATTCATATGAAATACCAATAAAGGATTCACGTCCACAATGTACACGATTCGTTCTCTTTGTGCTCATACATAGCTATCCTAGCATTAAAGTACTAACTAAGATAATGCTATCCTCGATCCAAACATTGAGATGGTTCATGCATGTTCGTCGATAATTAGGTTTTTTAGTATAATGCAACAGCATTCCAAATGTTTGGTAATCTGTATTTTGAAGAAATATGTTATCCAATCTTACACAACAACATTCCAAATTGCTGTCTACCATTATAAATTTGCATTCCACTACTATATAGTAGCGTAGCATAACGTATTTGATTATACTTTCGCAAAAACGAATATTTCACCGTCACGTTGCCTACTTTATCAAAATCCAAAAACAAAAAAAAATCCTACATAAACAAGTAGACCAACAACCAAAGAGAAGGTGATGCATTAACTATTATGTATATACATAACTATATACCTGCACAAGGCTGGCTGAACGCCAAAATACTTAACGTATTCTTCAAGATACTTAACAAAGTCGGCACGGGGGATGAAAGTAGGCGCATTGGGCGGATGGGGCATGTGAGGAAGGTAGCAAAACTCTTTGGCCAAGTGAAGTTTGAGTCTATCATAAGCCCTCATCTTCCAAAGAGAGCTATGGCAATCCTCCTTCTCCAACACAACGTTGGGAATGCCCATCAAGTTAAGACAAGCCGACGTTGCCAGCCCCGACGGACCGGCTCCCACGATCACAACAGCCACCTCCTTCCTCATCTTCCAAGCACTCAACCAAACACTTGATGTGGATATTTTTGGATCAAGGATGTCTAAATTCTTTGTCTCCCTAGGGAACTTGATAATATCATGCATGAATCGCAACGGGAAGGTGATTACTTGGTTCCCGCTTATGTGAGATCCTAATTAAGGATTTTGATCTCCATATTGAATGTTGGAGATTGTGCCGAAGGACAAATGGCGTTCTTGTTAGATTTTTTGGTTTGAGGATGTGCACTCTGTGTTGGCAGTGGGAGCTAAGTCAACTAACTATGTACGTTGGAAGTAGCAAATCTTCGCATGAAAAGTAAGCAATCAATTACGTAATTTTCTTCCAGTAATTTGGTATTTGACTGATAAATTGATATTCGTGCATAGATATTTTACCTATGTAGCACGACCAAGGAAAAAAATTCGACTTAAAATTATTTTTTAAAAAATCTACATTAAACATCTTCCAATTCTTTTTTGAAACTAGACCCGTTGCCACCACGTGGCAACACGTAGTTGCGGGTCTTATATTTTAGTATATACAGAACTCGGCGTCTCAAATGTTGAGTTCTGTAGGAATAAATGTAAGACCCTCTCTCATGCTACTTAAATAAAGTCTTGTCTTCATCTTCATGCTTGTATATGTGTTATTTGATTGTATGTTTGATATTTTATATGTTTGTGTTTCGTTTCGGGAAAACTTCCTTTCGAGGAAAACTTTCCTTTTTGGGCGAGTAAATGCAACTTGCAAGCGGGTGTGACTCACCAGGCAAGTTTGTAATCGATTTACTCAATCAGGTCGGTCGGGTGCATATTACTTGAGAAATTTGACACTTGCTTTGGTTGAGGCGTGTAGGACTAACTGGACTGAGGATGATGATGTGGCATCCTAGTCAGCATGTGAGGATCTTTGGTTATTTGTAATCATTTGAATTGGAGGATTTTTGGCATGTAATAATAAGTCATTATTTCCATTCACTTCTTTCCAATTCTTTGGTTTCCTTGAAACAAAAACCCACCCAACTGTCCCCTACCCCTTTTCTCTCCCTCTCCTACAAAACTCGAGACCATCTCCTCCTCCTCTCTGGACACCTGGTGGCAAGCAACTCCGACGAAGCATATCTCTGACGTGGTGCAAGAAGAGGCGCGTCTAATGGTGCGACTAGGGAGTGTTGTCTTGGGCTATTCTTCGGGTATCTCCAACGACTTTATCAGCAACCTCAGGTATGCTCTGGACCCATGAAGAGTTTATGGACTGTGTGGGGGGGGGGGGGGGGGGGGGGGGGGGTGGAGGGTCAGCCATCACCAGGCTGGCTGGTGGTGCAATCGGTTGCACCACCACCCGATCCACACGTAGTACGCGTTAGGGTTGTACGCGCTGGTGGTTGGCTATGGGCAGCCAGGGGGTGTCGAAGCTCTGGCGAGCTCCAGTCAGGCACCTCAGGGGGGTTGTGGTGGCTTTGGTTGGAGGCTAGGGTGGCTGGTGCGCCTGCATAGGGTTTCTTTACTAACGTGGGCGCAACTCCCGGACTGTCGGTTGGTGCAGCTAGAATCCGGTGGTGGCTGGACCCCAAACACATGAAAATGAACTCAAGGGAAGGGGGAGGTAGGCTGGAGCTGAGGTGATTCGGGTTTGAGAGGTCCAAGGCTAGGGAGGGACATGTGTGACCATCCTAATGTTGGATTAGTCATTCAGGTGTCCTGTCGAGTCTTGTGCCTGTACAGACCTTGTTGCACCACTTTAGCCACAACAACCACCCTCAGAGATGTCTTAAAGGAGGTCTGGAAGGGTGGGTATACATCTGGAATCGATTGCATGCATGGTCTTGTTGACTTTTTGGCCTTAATCTATGTTTTGATGATTTAATCAACTTAATCTTAATTATAATCACTGTAGAGTAGCACACATGATGCATGACATATATATTGTATTGTGTTAACTTCTACAGGTGATCAAGACTCAAGGAATAAATGAATTCAAGTCAAGACATTTAATCAAGTTATTGAAGACATGTAATTTTTTATTTTTTTTGAGTCTTAGGAACTTTGTGTACTTGAGCATACTAGAGTAAATAACTACTCAAACACATACTAGGTTCCTTATAGAAGTCACACACAAAATCTCATAACATTTGGACAACAATAGGTCACCCAAACTTAACACTAAAACTTTAACCTGAACTGTATGAGCCAAATCGGTCGACCGAACTAGTGCTCAGGTCGACCGATTAAATCAGTTAATTTGTTATCCTTTAGTGTTAAACTGGTCGCCCGTTGGGTGCATGTTGTTCGACCGTTTACACGTGTCTTGTTACTGTTAAACTTGTCGTATTATACCAACGGTCGTATCGTATAAACTTAACAAAATCCCAAAATACTTTGGACACCGGTCGATCGTTACCTAGACCCCGGTCGACCGTTCGAAGACTTTTTCTTCAACCCCAGACTGCCTGTTGTTTTTCGGTCGACCGACCAACCTCTTAGTTCGACCGAACATAAAACCCCATAATGCATGTTAGATTTTGGTCGATCGTTCCACCTTTTCGTTCGACTGTTAACTTAAGTGAACTTAAGTTATAGCTTGTTTTCGTTCGACCATTCCTTGCTCTGTTGACCGTTGCTTTTCTGGACTGTGCTGGACCCATTTCTGGACAGCCTTCCGGTAGACCGTTTGACCCGTTCGGTCAACCAAACTTACCCAGAAAAGTGTGTTATAGTTTTCTATTTTATGTTTCTTGCACAACCCTTACCACACTTAATCCCAACGGTTATAACTCTCTTAGAGCTTATAAATAGAGTTTCCCCAACCTTATTTAGACAACTCTCCTACTTTTATTTGCCTCCTACATTAGAGAGATCAATCTAAACACTCCAAGCCTTAATTTCCACACTTTAGATCAATACCTATCTTACTCAAATGTGCTCAAAGTTAGAGTGTCATACTCTTGGTTACTTTTTGCCATCAAGAAGTTGTAAATGTTTCAATGAAAGCCTGAAGTGTCCCTCTCTGATAGTGAGAGGAGCCAAGATCGGCGAGGGTTGTTCGTGAGCTTGAAGATTGTAAAAGCGTTCTCTTCCGGCCTGGAATGGGGAGTGGATAGTGAATTCGTGAACGGAGCTCGACAATTCGAGCGGAGCTTGGAAGAGAGGAGTAGGACCCGGGTGTGGGTTTCAAACCTCTATAAAAGCATTGTCTTCCATTGAGGTTTCAATATTTTCTTTGCTTACTTTTGTTTGTTTATTCCGTCACATTTTTTATTAAGCAAGTAGGAAATTAGTTTAAAAGTTATTAGAATTAGGGGTCATTGTGATCCTACAGGTCTGAACATAGAGTTGTCGATACTATGCATGTTTGTGATTTCGGTGGTGATGCTTGTGCTAGTCGTATGTTTGTATGTGTGCCCTGAATTTTCGTATGTATGAGCTGTGTCATACGCTGGAATAGATGTCATAATGATATATATGCATGACTGAGTTAATTGATCATTACAGTAGTGTATACATATTGCTTCAATACGATACACGTATATGTGCATTTGTGACTTGTATTGTCCATGTGTATATTTCGGCTATGACTTATGTATGCAATCTTAATCTAAGTGTCTAGATTACACCTCATACATTACTGTAATCATAAGATACTTATATTTATTAATATCTGTGCATGCATGTATGTTCTGAAATTATATTCAAGACTAATGATGTCATCGGGTCATATGTATTTCAATATACGTGCATGCATGATGACTTGGAGACGTAATTAGATTTTTGTTTTCAAGCATATGTTGTATCGTGATTTATATATTGTTTAACAGTGATGCATGCCTATTGTCACGTATGATCATGCTCTGGATTGCACCATTTATCGAACCTATGTTCTGAAATTATGTGCTCATGTTATCGGACTCTGTTAATGTCTTGAATTAGTGATACTTCTTGTTGTGATCTATGTTTCTGCCTCTTACGTATGTATGCTACTGATCTGTTATGTTAATGGGTGTTAGCTCGTGCCAATTAGGAATATGACTCCATAACCTATATACATGACCCCGTATATGACTTCTATCGTTGTCATGCAATTTGATATGTTTCTGTTATGGTTGTTTGTTATTTCTGGTGGCTGATTTGATTATGATATTTTGTTTGCTCTAGAGCCGAGAGGAGGATATTGTATACCCCTCGTGTTTTGCTCATTCCGGTTAGTGTAGCTATATGGATTAGCAAACCTATAGATAGTTGCATTGCATTAATAATAATTGAATTCTAGGCACATTTTGTTTCTAGGCACGAGCCACAAGTGGGTCCTTTATGTAGAGAGGTCCTTCGCACAAGACCTCTATGTGGTTAGGCCTGACGTAAGATAAATCTTGGACAGACGCGCTGTCATTCTGTCTCAGGTTAGGATATCTCAATGTCGTGATGACATCATGTAGGTCCTTTCTGCGAATTGGGGCGTCTATCCAGCGTACCACTTTGTGCCAAATGGTGGGTCACTGGTGTGTAACCCGCTTCTTATTCTGACCTGCAAGGCTGGTGTTGTGATTCCTTTCTAGAGGGATCCCTTCGGGTGTTACCCAAACAACACATTTGTTTAGAGTCGTGGTCATTTTGTTGCATTCTGTTACTTTTTTGTTGCAACCGTGGTAGTTAGGTTTCATGCATAACTCTGTAAACTTGGATTGTACTCAGGGCATACGTGGTTTTCTTTATTGAAAACTCACGCATATTTGTTGATGTTTTGCCTCATGTACTTAGGTTCCTGCAGGGATGGACTTGACGAGTTTCGGAGGATTCTGTACACGAGGGACATGTCGACCAAAGTTTTCTAGTTATCTTTTGCTTCCGCATTATTTTGGTGTATTTCCCCTTTTAAACTCGATGTAATTGATGAGAATTTTATTTATACCGCAAGTGCACGGCGTCAATGAAGACGTGACAAGTACGGGTCGAACACAAGGAGGGAGAGATATTGTTATTTTTGTGATTTTCGATTAAGGAAAGAAAGAGAGAGAAATAAGTTTGGTTTGAGATTTTTTGTTTTTTATTAATTTCTAAAGCAAGAACAACAAAAACAAATTAAAAATAAAACAAAGATGGATGAGATTCCAGCGGGTGGAGGTTTAGATGTCGGGTTTTGTTTAGAGAAATCTGAAACTTATAAATATCACATTAGTTATAAAGCATTACATGATAAATGATTCAACATAAACTCAAGTAATCAAAATATACTAACACGAAATTAAAATAATAACATCATTCTTCTTCTCATCACCCTAAATCCGTCACCCCCACCTCTTGGAGAGAGTTAGAAACTCATGGATGGAGGGAAGGAGAAGGGGTCCTAGAGAAACTACAAAAGAAAACTAAAAACATAAAATAAACCAACAAAATTTTATTACTTAAGTATTGAAATAAAAACAAGACTCGATTCAATACATGATTTGGCCTTATTTATAGCCTCAACTGGGGATCCCAATACATAAAAGAAAAGTACACGCGTCAATACAGCATTTGTAAAATTTTGAGCGCACGGATCGACTTTTGTGCGGCTAATCCGCCGCATTTTGTACATGGGGTGCGGCGGAATCGCCACCTTTTTGGCTCAGATTCGATCCGGATTTTTCCCGTGTGTTCATGGTATGATTTAAATGTCCTTTGAGCGTCTGGATTGATTTCTTTTCTTTCTTTTGAGCTTCAAATTTATTTCTTCATATAATTGGAGATCCAAAATGATTTTTCTTTAGAACTTCTCCAAAATAATATTTTGGTACTTTAATTTGCAGTCGGGTCCTTGGCTTTTGCAATTAGGTCTTGGCTACTTTTGTGCTTAAGTCCTTGGTCTTTTTGTAATTAGGTCTTTGAATGCTTTTATGCTTGGATGAACTTCCATTTGAATCCCTATAATCTTGAACTTGGTCTTTATGACAGAAATGTGTCTCTTGCACGCGTTTATGCTCGGGATATGGGTAATTTGCATTCAGGTCCCTGTATTCTGTAAATAAGACAAAACACATACCTTAGTAGCATTTATTGATATAAAATTAATCTAAATGAAAGACATGTGATGCAATGCATCAAATACCCCCACACCTAGATTTTTCTAGTCCCTAGCAAAACAGAATATTAGAAAAATGAAAACAGGGAAATCCTAACTCACTTTCGTAGGAATCACGGTTGCACTTAGCATGTGCAACAAGCCTTTAAACCCCTAAGTTTCCTTAGAGGATGAGTTTTGTCTCGTGAGGGTTTTCAGTTGACACACCCACAAAGTCTTAATTCAACATTTCATTAATAACTCTCAATATCTCCACCTCAACCTTATACATCTCACTTAGAATTCTTGTATGCTCATTATATAAATCTAACTCATAAAAATTCTGACTCGGTCTTTGTTCCTCCAACATTCGCACCACTAACCCTTCTACACATGTTATCACTTAAATTATTTTGCACGCCTCCTTTGGTGGTGAAGTATCATTCGGATCAATCATGGCATGAATCATTCTTTTAACTTTGGGCCTTGAGTATCTTAAAGTAATTTTTTTCCCCGTGATTCAACACATTTGCTTTTTTTGACACTTTTACCCTTTTTGCATTCGTGTAGCGAGTTTGGTCAATAATCCCGAGCTAGCAGACTCAAGTTACAAGGTTTTAAGATACCCCTACGGACCAGTGACTCGAAGGCTTGGGCTTTTGTAATCATTTTGCAAGATGTGTTTTCCTCACTTTTATTCTCATTTTATTTTCCTCAAGACTTAATTGCTATTAGAAGTCCACACTTCCCGGTATATTTTCCTCAACCTCTGCTTTTTATCAACCACTTCAAAGATTTGATTCATCCAATTTAAGTGCATACATGTCTTAAAGGGTAATGGGTTATTTCTTTGGAACTTAGATTTATGTCATAGTTTCTACAAGCAGAACTATATAATAAAGAACAAAAACTCAATGCAATTTGTACACGGGTTTTGGCAGTTCAATCTTAAGTTATGTCATGGAGCATTGAATAATTTTTTTTAACAAACAGAATATATATATAGATAGATAGATAGATAGATAGATAGATAAACACCCCCACACCTAAATCATGCATTGTCCTCAATGTATGCAAAGATAAAGAAAATGCACTTATAACCTGAGTCAACTTGCAGTAGAGGGATTTGAATTTGCTTATAGTCAACCATAGTCAGAACTGGATTGAATGTCACCACGTTACTGCATGTATCCAGTTGAATTGTTCCCCATGTTGCCCTGAGGTAAAGATTCCACAACCCTCAAATGTGTTGGTTCTCTTATTTGCTCGAGTGATGGTGGTTGGGTAGACGAATTACTCCCATTTTTCTCACTTTCTTTTTGATTTTTTGTTGATTTATTTGATTCAGAAATCTTATAGATACGCGATCTCATCACAACATCACTTTGATTGCATACTATTTCTGGTTCATTATCAACATGAAAGATATTAAATTCAGCCTTTAAGTTTCCAAAAGATAGTTGCATGAGCCAATTTCGACAATTTATCAAAGCTTCAGAAGTGGCTAAAAAGGGTCTGCCTAGTATTACAGGGATTTGTCTCTTAGGATCGATAACAGGTTCAGTGTCTAGAACGACAAAATCCACTGGGTAAATGAAGTCACCAAACTTAATCAAAACATCCTCTACTATACCTCTTGGTTTCTTAAGAGAGCAATCAGCAAATTGAAGGGTTGTCTTAGAGGGTTTTAGTGGACCAAGGTTTAGTTGCTCATAGACAGAGAACGGGAGAAGGTTAACACTAGCACCAAGGTCTAGAAGGGCTTTGTTGATAAAAGTATGTCCTATCGCACATGAAATTGTGGCACACTCAGGGTCCTTATACTTTATAGGAGACGAGTTGGACAAAATAGAGCTTATGTTTGCAGTTAAGAATGCCTTCTTTGGTACGTTCGTTTTTCTCTTCTTAGTACACAGATCCTTTAAGAATTTAGCATAAGCAGGTATTTGTTGAATCATATCTAGGAGTGGAATATTCACCTTAACTTGCTTAAATACTTCCAAGATTTTCTCCATTTGTGCACTTGAGTTCTTCATGAGTCTATTGGGGAATGGGGCTTTAGGATCATAGACTCGCTCAAGTTGAGCTATAGGGTCAGGTTGAGTAGGTGGGTTGGGCTTTTCAAATTGGACTTCAGGTTCAATGGTCAGGTCACATGTGGGTGCTTGATGGCTAAATTGATTAGGAGCTCTAGGATTGACCACATTTTTATCAACTTGTTTTTTGGACCGTAATGATACTACTGCATTTATTTGTTGGAACGGTCCCTCCTCATGAACCATTTGAACCGGTCTAGGGTTGTTACTTCCTGGAGGTGGTTGATAGGGCTGATATTGATTATTAGATCTTGGATTCACCTCAGGTTGACTTGGAAACTGACCCTTTTCTCTTTCACCTACTATTTGTGCTAGTTGGCTGACTTGTGTTTCTAGCCTTTGGAAGGATTGGGTGGTTGTTTGCATAAAAGTCTTAACCAAATTTTCCAAGCTTGTCAATCTAACATCATAATCTCCATTGTTACTAAACCCAGATGATGTATTATTTTGGTTATACGGGTATGGTTGTTGTCTAGGAGGTTGACCTTGTTGGTTCCATGACAATTTGGGATGATTACGCCAACCCGGATTATAGGTTGATGCGTATGGGTCATTTCTAGAATGGTTAAATGCGGCATTAACTTGTTCAAAGTCCGCACAATCCTCCATTGTATGACCAGTTTGACCACATCTAGAGCAAGGGACAGAAGATGCTTGATTCACTAGGGGTCGGGTTTTTAGCTCAAGGCTTTCCATTCTACGCATAAGGGTGACTAGTTTTGCTTCAGCAGCTACAGTGGCATTTACAGCTAAGACACCTGGTCTGGCTTGACTTGCTATTCTAGATCCAATACTCGGGTTATTCGGTGCTCTAGCATTGTCCCATTGCATACTATTTTCGGCTAAATCCTCAAGAAAAGTCCAAGCATCATTCTCATTTTTGGACATGAAGTTTCCTTGGCTTACAAATTCTACCATAACCCTAGATGTAGGTGTCAATCCCTCATAAATAATTTGGCACAATTACCATCTTGGAATTCCATATGAGGGCATTGGGTCAACAGACTTTTAAATCTTTCTAAATAAGAACAGAACGGCTCGCTCTCAGATTGAACGAATGCAACAATTTCATTCCTAATCCTAATAGTCTTATGGTTGGGGAAATATTTCTTTAAGAATACTTGAACAAACTCGGCCCAACTCCTAATAGATCTTTCGGCTAGACTATATAGCTATTTTTTAGTGTCGTCCTTCAGTGCTAGAGGCACGAATTTAAGACGCACTGCCTCCTCAGAGATATGCTGGTATTGCATAAGGGAACAAATTTCCTCAAATTCTCTAAGGAAGAGATATGGGTCTTCCTTAGAGGTGAACTTGGGCAACATACTCAAGTTTTGAGGACCAGAGACTTGCCGAGATGGGCAAACTTCACTGGTACTTTGAGGTGTCATGAGGGGTGAAAGGTCAAAGCTGAAAGGCTCGAACCCCTCATGATATTGGTCGGGTGTGGGCAACAAAGAATGAAGTTGTGTTGCCTCACTAGGGTTTAATTGCTCATCGAAGAAAACCCTCCAACCAATAGGCGGGTGCATCGGAATGAGTTCCTCAGGCTCATTCGATGGATGCAGCAGACTGCATCGCGAAGAATGGGGCTTCTCCCCAAGTCATCAAACAAGGACCTCCCACCATCATTTAGATCATCAAGCATAAGATTGGTCAAAGGTGGGTCCTTGTTGGAGTCAATATGAAGCTCAAATGACTCAATGGCCATGGGATCTGAGGTAGAGACACCTTCTGGTATAGGCATATGATGAGGTGTCTCACTCTCACTAGTACTCTCAACTGAATCATGCAACGAACACTTCCTTTGGACATTCATGTTCGAGGCCAGCTGACTCTGTTGCATTGCGAAGACAGGCAATGAGTTTTCGCTGGGCCCATGAACATTCTCAATGGGTTGCATTGGGGTTAGGGGTGTTCGTTGATTTTGTGGTGCTTTCTCCAATTGGCGGATGAGATTTAGATTTAAAGGTTCATCCTTGGGTTCTTGTTGCTTACCAGAGTTGAACACATGAAACTCGGCACTCATGTTACCGAATGAGAGCTTCATGAGACCATTTCTACAATTAATCAAGGCATTGGAGGTTGCCAGAAATGGTCTACCCAAAATCAAAGGTATTTGAGAGTGAGTTTTCGCAACAGGATTGGTATCGAGGACAACAAAATCGACTGGAAATATAAAATCTCCAACTTTGATAAGCACATCCTCAATAATCCCCATGGGAATACGAATGGATCTATCCGCCAATTGGAGGGTGATCTTCGTTGGTTTCAATTCTCCCAAGTTCAACTGTTGATAAACAGAGAATGGGAGGAGGTTGACCGCTGATCCTAAATCAAGCAAAACATTGCTCAATCTAGTGTCCCCTATCGTACATTGAATAGTAGGACACCCAGGGTCCTTGTATTTTGTGTAGGTAGGATTGGACAAAAGTGAGCTGATATTTGCAGCCAAGAATGCTTTCTTAGGAACATTGGTCTTCCTCTTGGTTGTGCAGAGATCCTTCAACACTTTGGCATATTGAGGTATTTGTTGGATGGCATCCAACAAGGGGATGTTAACCTTTACTTGCTTAAATACCTCTAATATCTTGTCCATATTGTCACTCTGCTTTTTGGTTAACCTACTTGGATAGGGAGTTTTTGGCAGGTAGGTTTTCTGCGGTGCCTGAGAAGAAAGCTTTGGTGTATTACCCTCACCCTCAGCATCTTCTTCACCACCATTCCCACTGAGGGGCTGCATAGATGGTGGTTGTTGTGGCAAGGAGATGTGATTGTCAACCTGTTTTCCATTCCTTAAGGTCACAATGGAATTGACATGGTGAACAGGTTCCTCCACATGGTTCACTTGCCTCCCCCGAGGTACCACATTCTTATTTTGCATGTGTTGTTGTTGGTACATACGGGGGTTAGCCTCAGGCTGGCTAGGAAAAGACCCTCTCTCTTTTTCATGTACAGACTGAGCCAATTGGCCCATCTGAAGCTCTAGAGATTTGATGGTCTGCTGATTTGAAGTGAGAACTTGACTTGTGGACGACATAAATTTTTTCATAGAGTTCTCAAGTCAACGAGTCAAGTTCTCAAGCGAATTAAACCGGATTTCGAAGTTGTTAGAATTTGGGAAACCTGGTTTGTTGGTGCTTGGAACTTGGGGTTGCTGATAAGATTGTGCATGCATGGGAGGTTGGTGTGATTGGTAAGGTGGTCTAGAGGAGTTTGAAGGACCACCCGAGGCATTAGTGTGGTTCCATGAAAAATTGGGGTGGTTCCTCCATCCAGGATTATAAGATGATGAGGATGGGTCATTCCTAGCTCTGTCATAGATGGCGTTGACACGCTCCATCTCAGGAGGAATGGACTCACACTCGCTTTCTACATGACCTACCCTACCACATGAATGACAGGGAACTGGACCAGATGTGGGACATGTGAGGTGCACCTTGTTGGTTTTGGAGCTCAATCGAATCCATACGGCGCATTAAGGTTGCCATGCGTGCCTCGGTGGCCGTAGTGGTATCGATAGCAAATGCGGCACCCGATCTAGTCGAGTTTGCATTCGCGATCCTCGCTCCTATACTAGATGATGCAGGTGGTTCCCTCACACTCTCCCATTGCATGGTTTTCTCAGCAAGGTCTTCTAGGAAAGCCCATGCCTCCCTTTCATCCTTTCCCAAGAACTCTCCTTGACACATGGACTCAAGGAGCGTTCTTGACGGGATGTGAAGACCCTCGTACACAATCTGACAAAGGCGCCACAACTCAATGTCATGGTGAGGGCATGAGGATAGTAGCTCCTTGAACCTCTCTAGATATGCATGAAATGTCTCGGTCTCAAGTTGATAGAACGAATTGATTTCGTTCCTCAATTTTTGAGTCCGATGATTTGGGAAGTACTTCTTAAGGAAGGCAGATTGAAACTCATCCCAAGTCCTAAAGGCATTCGCATGGTTGCTATACAACCACTTCTTGGCGTCATCCTTTAGTGCAAAAGGAACGAGCCTAAGATGGATGGAGTCTGTGCTAAGTTGTTGCAGTTTGAACATAGCACAGACCTCCTCAAATTCCCTGAGAAAGATATAGGGGTCACCTTTCCCAGTGAAGCGAGGGAGCATGGAAATGAATTGAGGCTTAACCTCAAAATGGTTCCCATTAGCCTCTGGTAATACGATGCATGAGGGTAGAGCTGTACGGCTCGGGTAGCATCGATCACGTAGAGGTATGGGAACGACAACTGGAAGCACTGGTGGAGCAGGTGGGTCCAGCAACTGCTCCTCCTCACGGAAATTAGCAGCCATTGAACCCGGATTGCGTGCGACACGAGAGGAGGAAGGCGTCGAGAAGTCGACTACCGAAGTAGGGTTGACAACGCGCCTCGTCAAACGACCACTCTAGTCTTGTGCTCACGAAAGCATGCACAAAGGTGCACACACGCAAAACAAAACTTTTTTTCTCTTTTTTTCTCTTTTTTCTAACAAAGTATATGCGTAGAGGAGAAGACGGGAGAACACAGGAGAGAAAGAATGACTCAGGAGAGAAGGGAAGAAGTCCTTATGCTACGGCGGATGGGTACAGGTAGAAGCACACAAGCAAACAATGCTCAAGCAATCCTAAGGTCGCTATAGGTACTTATAGCTAGACGACGCCTAACTGCGAGGTCACACGGCCTCAACACGCCTCACCTCCCTACAACGAGGACCACACAGCCCAGCAAGTGAGCCAAGATCCGGGAATCTCGTCTCTCCTACTATCGACAAAGTGGGCAACGCCGATCAGGTCATGACAGTCGGGACCGGATCACTCTCCTAATGCGCCCGAAATCCTTAGGGCCAATGTCTACTTGATTTTAAAATTAGGCTCTTGATTAGTGTGGTTTTTGGGGCGAAGGAAATGGTGATGAAATCTCCCACCTTATCTTTTATGGGACAGCCCCTCCTTAGTAGCGTTTTGGAGTCCTAATCTAGCAATCAACTCTCCAAACAAAACGCTCAACTCACACTTGTTTCAATGCACTTCCTACTAACTAATGCATGTTCATACAAAATGCATGAATGAGAGTAGAAGGTGCGTACCTCACGCCAGCTCTCAGCAACAGAAAATAAAGCTAAGATAAAAGACAATCTAAATGCCTAAGTCACATACATGATGCATGACCTAAACAACAAGAATGCCTAATCTTTTGCTTTGAGTTTTAGGGTCCAAGTTGCTTAAAGGAGGTTGATTATGGATCTGGGAACAAACTATAAGTAAAAACATGCGAAATTAAATCCCAGATCACTACATCAATTATAACAACCAACCAAAGAAATACGAGACAAAACCGAGCTTACCAGACCGCCAATTGGCGGTCTCAGGCCGCTGATTGGCGGTCGTAAATGCTCAGATTCACTCAAAACTTCTCCAGGCGTTCCTCCTGATGACTCCAAGTCTCCTGAAACAAGGAACAACTACACAACACAAATTAAATCCACTCGAATCGTCCCAACAAGAGTCTGGACTGGCACCTCCCCGGCAACGGCGCCAAAAACTTGTTGAACGTTTTAATTTAAACCGCAAGTGCACGGCCGCGATGAAGCGGTGGCAAGTATGGGTCGTCCTCAGGGAGATGAGTAGCCTCTTGCTTGTACGAAATCAAGTGGCAAAATAGGGAAGAGAAAGATTGATTATGCTAACCTACGCTACACTACGCTAACAAGTATGAAATGTGGAAGAAGCAAACAAACGATGAAATAAGAACTAAGCTAAGAACAAAACAAGAATGCTGGAATTTCAGGAATGGAAAACCCCTAAGGGGTGGAGTGAGTGCACACATGCAAAGAGGTGGGTGTAGAATACATTCTTTAAGCACATGAAGGTGGTGTTTATCAAGCATAGGAAGTGTCTAAATGTTATGGCAAAACCTATCAATCTATTCACCAACTTGGTTGATTAACATTTACATATGCAAGATGTTTATTTCAGAACCTAAACAAGCATGAGAGGTGTCTAATCATTTTGGCAAAACTCATCAAGTTGTAAATTCTATCCTAAACAAGCAAGCATACATTCATGTTTAATCAACACATTGAAATTAAAGCATTCATCCCATTCTCTAATGCATGTATGTACATCTACTCCACCCCCCAAAGGGGATGAAACTACTCACTAAACATTACACTAATTATTAAACTATGGAAAGAAAGCATATTAAAACTAAGCTAGAATTAAAAGACGATTAAACTAAAACATGCACAAACAATAAAAGAAGCATAAAACAAACAATGAAAGAAACACAAAACTTTATTGATAAAATGACTCACATTAAAAGTAGCATCCTCCTACTTTAGTGCGTGCTTCAAGGCCTCACTTCTAGTAGGAAGAATAGCCACTTAAAATATGGAGTGATTACAATGGAAGGTGAAGAGTTCTATTTATAGCCAGGGAAAAAGGCAAACCGGGACAATCCCCCGATGTGGACTAAATAGATACCAAAAATAACCTAAACATCCTCTAATACATGTGCTGGAGAAATTTGAGCGGATTTGGGCCAAAATAGGCCGCCAATTAGCGGTCTTGGACCGCCAATTAGCGGTTTATATGGTTCAGATCCTGCTCATTTTTGTTTTGGGCTTTTCTTTCTGGTATTTTTGGTCTTTGATGCGGTTACTTGACTTGTTGGAGCTCCGACCCGAATCGAATTCGTAAAATACTCCCCATGATGGTGTGGAGTATTCTGTTATGCTCTTAGGTCCTTCTGTCTTGCAATCAGGTCCTTCTCCCTTGCATCTTGGTCCCCAGATCTCACAATCCAGTCCTTTTTCCCACCTTTTGGGTTCTTTTATGTTTCATCTCTTCAAACCTATTTATTCCTGAAAACTAAACATAAAACTCATGACATAGCATTGTTTAGGTGAAAGATAATGGATATAAGATACAAATATGAGCATGAAATGATATCAATCAGTAATTAATATGGGACATTAATTACCGAGTTAAGATTGTCATGTTGGTCATAGATCATTGTAGATCTACAAGTGAGTGACAACACGGGTACACAAAAGAGGAAAATAGTACTTTTGTATGCTGAATTTACCTAACAAGTAAAATATTATAGGAATGTGTTTCTGTGTCATTAATATTTTACTGTGTCCTTGGACCTTTGATATGAGACTTATATCCGATCTCTTAAGGAGTACTTAATTGGACTAGTGTCTTAAGCTATCGATGAGTGTAGTGTAAAGGCATTAGTTGGTTACGTATAACTTTCGTTGGAGAAGATAGTTAGTCAAAAGATTATCATTGCCCATCGTAATTTAGTGATGATATTAGTGGGCCCCTTGATAAAGCAAAGTTATAATGTGCACAATGTGATTTGAGTTAAGTCACATATTTATAACTAGCTTAAAGAGATCAAGAAATGAATACTAATACAAAGATGACACAATACTACTTTGTGTGTATTCTTAATATCATAAGGCAAAGGACGGACACAAGTGGTGCACTCCATCACTAAATGGATCGGGTTTTGGTTCGAGTGGAATTAAGACATCTAACTAATTGGGAGCTATAATGTGTAGCTAGATACCGCTTATAGCTTGTGATATTAAGCTCTTAATATCACTGCCAACTTAGTCTAGATCCTCCCATAGGTCACACCACAAAAACCGGGAAACAAGAAGCTTGATTTTGATTCATATGATGTGTCGGGTTTCTTATAGAAAATATGACACATGTGGTGAACAAGTTAAATCAATTATGTTATATATAACATAATTAGAATCATGATAAATTCATATGAGATGCATATATTATGGGGTGTAATAATTTATTATTGCATAGGATAATATATTGCATAAGTTGTGAATTTCCTGAAACCCCTAAAGTTCAAATTTTGTTGGAAATAAATCTAAAATTTGAAAAGGCAAAATCGGGTAGAAGTTCGGTAATCCGTTAAAGTTCGGTCGACCGAAGGATCTGTGGATCCGTCAACCGAACGTGGAACGGATGGTCAAGTTGATTTACCAAACTTGACCAAAGTGCCTGGAACTCTGGGACGGTATAACGAACCAGAAAGGGTCGACCGAACAATGTCCAGTTCCGATATTTTCGGTTAACCGAATGGCACTCGGTCAAAGACGCGAATTCGTCCGAACGGTTAAAGAAGAATTTTTCTCCTTAAGAATCGGTCATCCGTCAAGAGCACGGAGATCCGAACGTGACATATTCGGTTAACCGAGTATGTCTCGGTAGACCGAGTCCCGATCGACTTTCTGCCTTTGATAGTTAAGAGATTAATTTGATCAATGGTTGGATTAGCTCCAAACTTGGTCAAACGTTTTGTGGGTGCATATAATGCATTATGGAATTAGTTTTTGAGAGAAAATGTCAACAATTCGTGGCTTAAGAATAGCCATGATTGAGAGTAAGATTGGAGCCTATAAATAGGTCCTTATTCTCCTTAATTATGTTAGAAGAAGTTTGCTAAATATTTTCTCTCCTAAATCACCACAAAAATCCACGAAAATTCTCTTAGTTTTCTAAGTCTTTGGAAGGAGAAATCTCAGAGATTAAGGAAGGGGTTTGTAGCTAGATTCTAAGCTTGTTTGGAGATTGATTGGCTAACTCCTTTTTCTCCAACCTTGTTTAGAGTTTCGGTGAACACTCGGAGGCATCCGGCGCAACGAGAAGCGACGATCGTCTTCTTCAGCATATCCGGATCATCAAGAAGTTTTAGAGAACTTCTATGTATGAATTTCGGAGCCCATGTCGGTTTTAATGAGTTTTTGAAACTAGTTATTAAAACAAACCGATGCATGCATGAAATAAATCGTAGAAAATTGTAATTGATCCTTATTATGCATAAAAATTCGAAAAATATACATGCATAATTAAACATGAAATCCTACAGTGGTATCAAAGATTAGGGTTCAATTTTCTTATGATTTAAGGCTGTAAATAAATTTAGTTTACCATCTAGGATTTAAACAATTCGTTTTACCGGTTTTTCGGTCCTTAAATGTTTTGTTGAAATAATTCTTTGTAATAATTCGTTTTGAATGTTTTAAGTAGTTTAAAACATGCCATGTAATTATTAGAATTATGATTTAGACATAAGTCTAACTTGCAATAATTTTGTTTTAAGTATAAACGATTATTTTGTAAGAGTATCAACAAAACCGAAAAATTGCAGTTCGTGTTTCCTTTTAGGAAATTGGATGGACAGCGGTTCAAAATTATTTTTGAACTATGGATGGATGAAAAACGTTTTTAATGGATTTCAAAATGTTTTACAAAGAATTGTTTGAGATTCTAGATGATTGATAAACAAGATTGCATAGTTTATAGCAATATTGCGTGCATGGATGCTCGAGTTGTCTTTGCAGGAATTGTGGGTTTATATGTTCCAAATCAACAATTATGAATGTATGTAATCATTATTATACAGGGGCTTATGTATGTAAAAGCCAAAATTCTCTCTCTTTCCGTCTTTTAGATAGTTGCATTTGCATATGAGAGGTTTTCACATAGGACTTGCACTAGTCGGTTTTTATCGAATGTGAGGAGCATGTTTATTTTCTGTAAAATCTACATCTCCGGTGCAAGAGGAAGTCGCCGCTATAGCGCATCGATCGAGGATCAAAGATCAGGGATCGAGGATCGAAGGGAACATATAAACTCACACGATGTGGATTGTGTGAATGTTTAATTTCTGTTTTTATCTTGCTATGCATGTGATGAATTTGTTGAATGTTAGGATGTGTATGATTAATAATATGCATGATAACCTAAAATTCTAAATCACATGTTAAATTGTCCAACAAAAATTAAGAATAAATTTCCTTCTTATTTCATCCACTAGCAGCCATTAATCGAGGGATACTCTGCTCGCCCTTAGCGGGAGATAGCTCAGTGGGAGATATAATGGTTGTCTGTTGTTGTGCCACGATTAAATGTATGAGGTGCGTCTCACCCTAGTGAACCCCAAGTATGTTTAGTTGTGAATACAATGGATAAACGTATCTCGTATCAAATGAAAATAAGTTTTCTTAACATCACCTAGAGCCCTCGCTCGGTTTTGGGAAAAAGTTTTTCTTACGAGGATAAGTCGTATTCCCTCATAATTAAAACGACAAGAGTCACAAGAGTTTGAAGATGCTAATGTTGCTAAAATTCAAAAAGGTTGTGATTAGAAAATGTTTTTCTTACCTTGATATTGTAATGTATTCGATAGCCCTTAGCTAGTCTATATTACAATTGATGGGATCTTGGATTGTTGCATTTATGGGCAAAATTTTTATTTGCAACATTTACATTTATATTCGATATATGTATGCATGTGTATTAAAACATAAAATTGGCATTAAAACCTGTATGATTTATTTTGTAGAAAAAATGTCGAACATCCAACCTATCGTACGATCCATGATAGAAAAACACCCTTTACCAAATGATGGCTCAAACTTCATTAGTTGGCAACTCAAACTCAACATCGTGTTAAAGTTTGAGAAACTGTCTCACATTTTGGAAGGTCCAATCCCAAAGTGGAATGAGAGATTAACCGATGAAGAGAAAGAGGCTAAGGCCAAGTGGGAAGACCAAGAGAACCAGGTTCACGGTCTTATGCTAGCATCCATGGGTGACTCGCTTCAAGCGAAATACTTGGATTCAAAACCCAAGAAGACCATGGAGGCTTTATCTAAGATGTTCATGGATAGTGCCCGAAAGGAGCGCTATAAGACCACCATCGCACTCACAAGGTGCCATATGGCGGAGGGAACATCGGTATCAATGCATTTTCTCACGATGCAAGAGTACCTTGAGAAGTTGGCAAAGCTCTCTTCACCAATGCCCGAGGACATTGCTGAAGATATGATTCTTGGCTCTCTAGCCCCGTCCTTCAAGGACTTTGTGATGCACTACCACGTGCGTGAAAAGGGGGTGAGTCTTGAGGAGCTGCACAACGCTCTCAAAACTGCTGAAGTTGACATGGGCAAGGGTAGGGACAAGCATGTCCTTGCCTTCCATGGGAGGAGCCAAAAGATTGGTAAAGGAAAGGGCAAATCTACTAAAAGTAGTTCAATCAAGAGCAAGGGAGTAGGAGGTGCTCGTGCGAGTGCCTCGAGGGGGAAATCTCAGAAATCTCCAACTCCCAATACGGAGTGCTTTAACTGCGGTGAAAAAGGACACATCCGGCCAAATTGCCCCAAGTACAAGGAAGACCTTGACAACGGAGTGATTGAACGACGGCACCCTAAAAAGGCCAAAAGTATATTTGTTATTGAAATAAATTTAGCAACCTCTGTCCAGGATTGGGTAATTGATACCGGATCTTGTGCTCACATAGTTTCTAACGTGCAGCTACTCATGGATAGGAAGGAACTCGTAAGGAACGAGGTAGAATTGAAGGTCGGAAATGGTGCGAACGTGTCTGCGGTTGCACAAGGTTCTGTGGTTCTTCAATTATGTAGTGGTTTAAATTTATGTCTAAAGAATGTTTATTATGTGCCTTCGATTAGCAAGAACATTATTTCTGTATCATGTTTAGATATGGATAATTTTAATATAAATATTTCAAATTCTTACTTGTCTATATCGAAGAATGGTGTTTTCTATGCAAATGCATTCATAAGGAATGGTCTCTATTTCCTTGAATTGAATGATAAACAAATCTTTAATATCAATAACAAAAGACTTAAGACCACTCACGAGAACGATACTCTCTTGTGGCACTATCGTCTTGGTCACATAAATGAAAAACGCATCATGAAATTGCAAGAAGCTAACCTTCTTGGTCTACTTGATTTTAAATCATTGGTGACATGCCAACCATGTGTAATGGGAAAAATGACCAAAAAGCCTTTCAAGAAGAAAGGTCGAAGGGCGAGTGGCTTGTTGGATTTGATTCATTCCGATGTATGTGGTCCAATCAGTACTAGTGCACGAGATGGTTTCAGGTACTTCATTACGTTCACGGATGATTATAGTCGTTATGGCTATGTTTATCTAATGAGAAACAAAAGTGAGTCCTTTGAGAAGTTCAAAGAATTCAAGAATGAAATAGAGAACCAACTCGACAAGAAAATCAAGTCTCTACGAACGGATCGTGGAGGTGAGTACTTAAGTGTCAAATTTGACTCATACCTAAAGGAGTTTGGTATTGTACCTCAACTCACCCGTCCCGGTACACCTCAGTGGAATGGGGTATCCGAAAGGAGGAATAGGGCATTGCTCGACATGGTTCGGTCAATGATGAGTCATGCGGAATTACCTCTTTACTTTTGGAGTTATGCACTACAAACTGCGGCTTACACACTAAATAATGTACCATCCAAATCTGTGGAGAAAACTCCTTATGAGCTGTGGAGTGGTAAAACACCTAAGCTCAGTTCTCTCAAGATTTGGGATTGTGAGGCTTACGTCAAGAAATTGATGTCGACCAAACTTCAACCAAAAGCGGATAAGTGCTTCTTCATTGGTTATCCTCGTGAGACAAGAGGATACTACTTTTGGCATATCACCTCCAATCGAGTGATTGTAGAGAGGGATGCCACATTTCTGGAAAATGAATTTCTAGAAAGAGTAAAAAGTAGTGGGAGTAGGGTTGTGCTTGAGGAAACTCAAGATACTCTACAAGATCATGACACGAATGATGACGTTCAAGATCATGAAGGCCCAACCGAGATTCCTTTGGTTAGTGGGAGCGTGAGTGAGAGACCATCACAAGAAATTGTGAGAGAACCTCAATCATCCCCACCAAGTGTACGTTCAAGAGTTGAACGTGAACCCACTCCTCAAGAAATTGTGGAAGAAGATCGAGAGACACGAAAAGAACCAAAAGAACTGAGAAGGTCAACAAGGGAAAGGAAGAAACCCGACTTATATCTGGGACTTCATGAAATCATGGTACTAGATACCAATGATCCCTTGACCTTCCAAGAAGCAATGGAAAGGGAAGACTCCAAACTATGGCTTAAGGCCATGGAATCCGAAATAGAATCCATGTACGATAACCAGGTATGGGGCTTGGTTGAGCTTCGTCAAGGTAAAAAGGCCATTCATAATAAATGGGTTTTTAAGAGGAAGATGGACATGGATGGGAACTTGACAACCTACAAAGCGAGGCTTGTAGCGAATGGTTTCACTCAAGTTCAAGGAATTGACTATGATGAAACTTTTTCACCGGTTGCCATGTTCAAGTCTATTCGGATAATGCTTGCTATTGCTGCATTTCATGATTATGAAATATGGCAAATGGATGTCAAAACAGCATTCCTTAATGGGAACTTGGAGGAGGATGTGTACATGGTACAACCTCAAGGTTTTGAAGATCCAAAGAATAGCGAGAAGGAATGCAAGCTTCAAAGATCCATTTATGGATTGAAGCAAGCATCAAGGAGTTGGAACAAACGCTTCGACGAGGAAGTGAAGAATCTTCACTTCATTGAAAGTAAGGAAGAACCTTGTGTATACAAGAAGGTTAGTGGGAGCCATGTAGTATTCCTAATCTTATATGTCGATGACATATTGCTTATGGGCAATCATGTCCCTTTGCTTGAGCAAACGATAAGTTCATTGAAATCTGCATTTTCAATGAAAGATATGGGTGAGGCTCAATACATCTTGGGAATAAAGATATATCGAGATAGATCCCGTAGACTCATTGGCCTCAGTCAACGTACATACATTGACAAGGTCTTGGAAAGGTTCAAGATGAACAACTCCAAAAAGGGCAGTGTGCCAATGAGTATGGGTGTGCAACTCAAGAAGTCTCAACGTGCGGAATCGCGTAAGGACTTAGAGTACATGAAGGATGTCCCTTATGCTTCGGCAATTGGATCGATCATGTACGCGATGACTTGCACAAGACCCGATGTCTCGTATGCTCTAAGCGTGACAAGTCATCACCAATCCAATGCAGGTCCTGAGCATTGGACTGCGGTCAAGAATATCCTGAAGTACGTTAATCGGATTAAGGATAAGATTCTTGTTTATGGAGGACAAAGGGAGTTGATAGCCGAAGGGTACTCGGATGCGAGTTTCATGAGTGATCCAGGCGATAGAAGGTTGCAATCAGGATATGTCTTTCTTCTGAATGGTGGAGCTGTGAGTTGGCGTAGCTGGAAGCAAACCACTACGGCCGATTCAACCACTGCTTCATAAGTAATTGTTGTCGCTGAAGCGAGCAAGGAAAGAGTGTGGATCAAGAAGTTCCTTCAAGAGCTTGGAGTAGTTCCCACGAGCGAGGGACCCATTGAGCTATTTTGCGATAATAGTGCATCTATCTCGCAAATCAAGGATCCTAGATCACACCACAAAGTGAAGTACATGGATCGTAAGTACTTCGTGACGCGTGACCTCATCGACGAAGGCAAAATAAATCTTTTATGGGTGGACACCAACAGCAACACAGCTGATCCATTCACAAAACCCTTATCCCAAACCAAGGGCGAAATGCATTTCGAGTCCATGGGATTGAGGAACCATGTAGATTGGCTTGATGATTGATATGTAATGGGGTTTACCCTAGTTATTATCGTTTTATGCATTGAGTATGTATGAGAAAGAAAACTTTAATAACAAGTGGGATATTGAAGGGAATATGTTCTAAAAGTTTTACTTTTAAATGTCAATTATTATGAATTGAATGAGAAATCGTTTTGTTCCTTGTTTATGTTATTCGTCTTTTAGAAGTGTTAAGGAAGAGGCTCTTGGTCCTTAACCGTAGAGCTCTAAAAGATATTGGTTTACATAAAACAAAAAGATATTCGCAATCATGGTAATTAACATGGGACATTAATTACCGAGTTAAGATTGTCGTGTTGGTCATAGATCATTGTAGCTCTACAAGTGAGTGACAACACGGGTACACAAAAGAGGAAGATAGTACTTTTCTATGCTGAATTGACCTAACAAGTAAAATATTATAGGAATGTGTTTCTGTGTCATTAATATTTTACTGTGTCCTTGGTCCTTTGATATTAGACTTATATCCGATCGCTTAAGGAGTACTTAATTGGACTAGTGTCTTAAGCTATCGATGAGTGTAGTGTAAAGGCATTAGTTGGTTAAGTATAACTTTCGTTGGAGAAGATAGTTAGTCAAAAGATTATCATTGCCCCTCTTAATTGAGTGATGATATTAGTGGGCCCCTTGATAAAGCAAAGTTATAATGTGCACAATGTGATTTTAGTTAATTCACATATTTATAACTAGCTTAAAGAGATCAAGAAATGAATACTAATACAAAGATGACACAATACTACTTTGTGTGTATTCTTAATATCATGAGGCAAGGGACGGACACAAGTGGTGCACTCCACTAAATGGATCGGGTTTTGGTTCGAGTGGAATTAAGACATCTAACTAATTGGGAGCTATAATGTGTAGCTAGATACCGCTTATAGCTTGTGATATTAAGCTCTTAATATCACTGCCAACTTAGTCTAGATCCTCCCATAGGTCACACCGCAAAAACCGAGAAACAAGAAGCTTGATTTTGATTCATATGATGTGTCGGGTTTCTTATAGAAAATATGACACATGTGGTGAACAAGTAAAATCAATTATGTTATATATAACATAATTAGAATCATGATAAATTCATATGAGATGCATATATTATGGGGTGCAATAAATTATTATTGCATAGGATAATATATTGCATAAGTTGTGAATTTGCCGAAACCCCTAAAGTTTAAATTTTGTTGGAAATAAATCCAAAATTTGAAAAAGACAAAATCGGGTAGAAGTTCGGTAATCCGTTAAAGTTCGGTCGACCGAAGGATCTGTGGATCGGTCAACCGAACGTGGAACGGATGGTCAAGTTGATTGACCGAACTTGACCAAAGTGCCTGGAACTCTGGGACGATATACCGAACCAGAAACGGTCGACCGAACAATGTCCAGTTCCGATATTTTCGGTTAACCGAATGGCACTCGGTCAAAGACTTGAATTCGTCCAAAC
Source organism: Triglochin maritima (assembly GCA_963682175.1). Classification (NCBI taxonomy): domain Eukaryota; kingdom Viridiplantae; phylum Streptophyta; class Magnoliopsida; order Alismatales; family Juncaginaceae; genus Triglochin; species Triglochin maritima. The sequence continues at coordinate 9,790,661 of OY821787.1, read as the reverse complement.
GGTTAAAGAAGAATTTTTCTCCTTAAGAATCGGTCATCCGTCAAGTGCACGGAAATCCGAACGTGACATATTCGGTTAACCGAGTATGTCTCGGTAGACCGAGTCCCGATCGATTTTCTGCCTTTGGTAGTGAAGAGATTAATTTGATCAATGGTTGGATTAGCTCCAAACTTGGTCAAACATTTTGTGGGTGCATATAATGCATTATGGAATTAGTTTGTGAGAGAAAATGTCAAGAATTCGTGGCTTAAGAATAGCCATGATTGAGAGTAAGATTGGAGCCTATAAATAGTTCCTTATTCTCCTTAATTATGTTAGAAGAAGTTTGCTAAATATTTTCTCTCCTAATTCACCACAAAAATCCACGAAAATTCTCTTAGTTTTCTAAGTCTTTGGAAGGAGAAATCTCAGAGATTAAGGAAGAGGGTTGTAGCTAGATTCTAAGCTTGTTTGGAGATTGATTGGCTAGCTCCTTTCTCTCCAACCTTGTTTAGGGTTTCGGTTAACACTCGGAGGCATCCGGCGCAACGGGAAGCGACGATCGTCTTCTTCAGCATCTCCGGATCATCAAGAAGTTTTAGAGAACTTCTAGGTATGAATTTCGGAGCCCATGTCTGTTTTAATGAGTTTTTGAAACTAGTTATTAAAACAAACCGATGCATGCATGAAATAAATCGTAGAAAATTGTAATTGATCCTTATTATGCATAAAAATTCGAAAAATATACATGCATAATTGAACATGAAATCCTACACTAACTTCATAAGGTGCAATTCAAGCTCAATATCGTGTTAAAGTTTCAGAAATTGTCTCATATTTTGGATGGTGAAATCCCAAAATTAAATGAGAGGGCAACTGATAGCGAGAGAGAGGCAAAAGCCAAGTGGGAAGACCAAGAGAACCAAGTTCACGGTCTAATGTTGGCCTCCATGGGTGACTCACTTCAAGCGAAATACTTGTTTTCAAAACCCAAGAAGACCATGGAAGCTTTAACAAAGATGTTCATTGATAGTGCTAGAAAAAAACGCTATAAGACCACCATCGCACTCACAAGGTGCCACATGGCGGAGTGAACATCGGTATCCATGCATTTTCTCACGATGCAAGGATACCTTGAGAAGTTGTCGAAGCTCTCTTCCGTGATGCCCGATGACATTGCGGAAGATTTGATTCTTGGCTCTCTAGCCCCGTCCTACAAGGACTTCATTATGCACTATCTTGTGCGTGAGAAAGGGGTGAGTCTTGAGGAACTTCACAACACTCTCAAAATAGCTGAAGTTGACATGGGCAAGGGTCGGGACAAGCACGTCCTAGCCGTCCATGGAGGGAGCAAGAAGATCACCAAAGGTAAAGGCAAATTCACCAAGAATACGTCAATCAAGAGCAAGGGAGTAGGAGGTGCTCATGGGAGTGCCTCAAGGGGGAAATCTTTGAAATCTCCGACTCCCAACACGGAGTGCTTTCACTGCGGTGAAAAGGGACACATCCGGCCAAATTGCCCAAAGTACAAGGAATACCTTGACATTGGAATGATTGAACGTAAGCGCCCCAAAAGGCCAAAGGTATATTTGTTATTGAAATAAATTTAGTCACCTCTGTTCATGATTGGGTAATTGATACCGGATCTTGTGCTCAGATAATCTCTAATGTGCAGCTACTAAAGGATAGGAAGGAACTCGTAAAGAATGAAATGATTTTGAAGGTCGAAAATGGTGCAAGCGTTCCTGCAATTGGACAAGGTTTTGTGGAGCTTCAATTATCTAGTGGTTTAAATTTATGTTTAAAGAATATTTATTATGTGCCTTCGATTAGCGAGAACATTATTTTTGTATCATGTTTGGATATGGATAATTTTATATTTCAAATTCTTGCTTGTCTATATCGAAGAATGGTATTTTCTATGCAAATGCATTCGTAAGGAATGGTCTCTATTCGCTTGAATTGAATAATAAACAAATCTTAAACATCAATAACAAAAGGCTTAAAACTACTCACGTGAATGATACACTCTTGTGGCACTATAGTCTTGGTCACATAAATGAAAAACACATCAAGAAATTTCAACAAGCTAATCTTCTTGGTCAACTTGATTTTAAATCATTGGAGACGTGCGAATGTTGCCTAATGGGAAAAATGACCAAGAGGCCTTTCAAGAAGAAAGGACCGAGAGCGAATGACTTATTGGATTTGATACATTCCGATGTATGTGGCCCGATGAGTACTAATGCAAGAGACGGTTTTAGGTACTTCATTACGTTCACGGATGACTATAGTCGTTATTGCTATATTTATCTAATGAGAAACAAAAGTGAATCCTTTGAGTGATTGTAGAGACAAGAGGATACTACTTTTGGCATAAAACCTCCAATCGAGTGATTGTAGAGAGGGATGTCGTATTTCTAGAAAAATAATTTCTGGAAAGAATAAAAAGTAGTGGGAGTGGAGTTGTGCTTGAGGAGACTCAAGATATTCTACAAGATCATGATAAGAATGGTGACATTCAAGATCATGAAGGCCCAACCAAGATTCCTTTGGCTAGTGGGAGTGCGAGTGAGAGACCTTCGCAAGAAATTGTGAGAGAAACGCAATCCTCCCCACCTAGTGTACGTTCGAGAATCGAACACGAACCAATTCCACAAGAAATTGTGGAAGAAGTTCGAGAAATACACGTAGAACCAAAAGAACTTAGAAGGTCAACGAGGGAAAGGAAGAAACCCGATATGTATTTGGGACTTCGTGAGATCATGGTACTAGATACCGATGATCCCTCAACCTTTCAAGAAGCAATGGAAAGAAAGGACTCCAAACTATGGCTCAAGGCCATGGAATCCGAAATAGAATCCATGTATGATAATCAAGTGTGGAACATGGTTGACCTTCCTCAAAGGAAAAGGCCATTCAAAATAAATGGGTTTTTCAAGAGGAGGATGGACATGGATGGGAACTTGACAACCTACAAAGCGAGGCTTGTAGCAAAAGGTTTCACCCAAGTTCAAGGAATTGACTATGATGAAACTTTTTCACCGGTTGCCATGTTCAAGTCTATTCGGATTATGCTCTCTATTGCCGCATTTCATGATTATGAGATATGGCAAATGGATGTCAAAATGGCGTTACTTAATGGGAACTTGGAGGAGGATGTGTACATGGTACAACCTCAAGGTTTTGAAGATCCAAAGAATAGCGAGAAAGTATGCAAGCTTCAAAGATCCATTTATGGATTGAAGCAAGCATCAAGGAGATGGAACAAGCGCTTTGACGAAGAAGTCAAAAAGATTCATGATTGATCGTTTTAAATTAACCGCAAATGCACGGCCGCGTTGAAGCGGTGGCAAATACGGGTCGTCCACTGGGAGGTGTGTCGACACTTGGTTTGTGCGAAGGCGAGAGGTAAAGAAAAGGAAGAAGGATGTATTACACTAAACTACACTACAATGCTAAACTAGTAAACAAACAAGCTAAAATGAACTAAACAACTAAGCTAATCAACTAATGCAAAAGATAAAATCACAAGAATGAAAACCCCTCAGGGGTGGAGTGTGTGTGTGTGCACATGAAATAAGTGTGATATGAAATGCATACAAGAAGCTCAAGTAGTTAATGTTGTTAATGCATAAGAAGTACCTAACTATGGCAAGACCTATCATTACAACATTAACTTATGTGCATAATATGAGCAATGCAAGGTTGTTATTAAGACACTTAGAGAAGCAAGGAATGTACCTAAGCTATGGCAGAAACCATCAAGTAAGGTTCTTAATAATTCAAGCAAGCATACTAATATCAACACAAAACATTCATATTAAGCATTCATACCACCTACATAACATGTACATACATCTACTCCACCCCCAAAGGGGATGGAACTACTCACTACTCATTACACTAACTATATTAACAAAAGAGAGCATAATACTGAAATGAAAGTTAACTAAGAAAGCAACAAGCATTAAAGGAGCTTAAAAGGAAATGAAAGACTAAACAAACATGCACAAATTAAAAGACAAGATTAAAAGAAGCTAGAAGAATTATTTTATTAACAAATGACTCACATTGAAGGTAGCATTCTTCTCCACCTTGAGTTGTTGCTTCAAGGCTCACTCCTTAGTAGAGAGAATGCCACCAAGCAATGGGTCATTACAATGGAAGGTGAAGAGTTCTATTTATAGGCATGGAAAAAGCTAATCCGGGACAATCCCCCGATGTGGGACTAAACCAATACCAAATATAGACTAAGAATAAACTAATACAAGCCCAGCACAAATCTTAGCGGATCTGGAGACATATGGACCGCCAATTAGCGGTCCAAGACTGCCAATTGGCGGTCTATATGATCCAGATCGAGTTGGTTTTGGTTGTGGGCTTTCCTAGTGGTCTTTGTTGGTCTTTGATGCATCTACATTGTTTATTGGAGCTCCGACCCGAATCGAATTGCCAAAATACTCCTCATGATGGTGTGAAGTTTCCTGTTTTGCTCTTGGGTCCTTCGGTCTTACGATCAGGTCCTTCTCCATTGCATCTTGGTCCTCAGGTCTCACAATTAAGTCCTTTTTCCTGCTTTTGGGTCCTTTCATGGCTCTTCTCTTCAAACCTCTTTATTCCTGAAAACTAAACATAAAACTCGTCACATAGCATTGCTTAGGTGTAAGATAATGGCTATAAGGTACAAATATAAGCATGAAATGATGTCAATCAAATACCCCCACACCTAAGTTTTATCTAGTCCCGAGCAAAACAAAGAAAGAGAAAAGCAAACGAAAAACAAGAAATCCTAACTCACTTTCGTAGGAATCACGGTTGCACTTAGCACGTGCAACAAGCCGTTAAACCTCCTTGTTGCCAAGTAGGAGGAGTGTTGTCTCCTGAGGGTTTTCAGCGGATATACCCACAAAATCCGAACAAGATGCATTATTCAATCTAGACACTGGACTCGTTGGACAAATTTTTGTCGATCAATGGACGCGGTAATCCTACGGGCCGACTCTATATAGGTAATTAGTCCACACACCTATCCTAATGAACCACGTGCAAGTTAAATAAGTAATTAAGTGAAAGACATGGACAACCTCAACATCCTCAAGTGATACAAAGTGTAAGGTCCATTAAGGTTCTTATTTGCATTACCATTTTTTTTTCTTTTTGTTTCTTTTCACACATTTTTTTCTTCTTTTTATTAGTTGGAGCTTCATTCTCCCAGGGTCAGGTTTCGTGCATCATTGCCCATGAGGACTTACACTATCACGTACACCTTTCCCCAAATCTCCACATAGGGCAATCCCTACCACCCGTGTAACGGGAGTTCGGTCGGCGCATCCCAAGTAAGATGACTCGAAAGCACCAGGCACAAAGTCCCCTCAAACCTACTTTCCCGAGTGATAGGAGTCGTGCGAGAAGAGAGAACACCTACTCACTTATTTCTTATCTACACATGCACCAAAACCCCTACACTTAATGTCTCACAAAAGATTTAAAGGGTCCTTGACTACAACAAACTTCCTTAAGTTAACAGACACGAATTATTAACTCACTAGGTTCAGGGTGGACTTCTTTAAATGTTTGAGCACTGAAACCCTATGATTACTCACCCCCAAAGGAAAACTGGGGTGCATCCTAACGACTCGATAAATCCTAAAGCCACTGTACTAAATATCCTAATGCATCAAGTTCAAGACAATTTTGGGAGCTTTCTTTTTACTTTGCCTCTCAACGGTTTTGCACATGCTAAACACACGCAAAACCTACAAAAACATTTTCTTTCGCAAACACATGAAGATTTTGAAAGAAATGTGAAAATTTTAAGGCACTAGGCAAGCAAAAGAAGACAAGTCACCCAAGGATCATGGCAAGCAGATATATTGATATTAAATGCAGCACACTATCATGACCCTAACAATGCAAACAAAAGAAAACAAAATCAAAAGAAAAGACTCGACTATGTACACACGTAAAACACCCCCCACACCTACTTCATGCATTGTCCTCAATGAATGCGAGCAAGATACTTCATGGAGCTATTCATGAAAAAGAATAGATCTCACCAACGTGAAGTACACAGGGAAGTTTATGGCTATGTTGATGGACACAACCCAATTTCCCTCAAAACCTGTGAGATACTAAGGAAGGGATACAAACACGTGAAAGAAATGGGGCCCAAATACTCAAGGGTTGGGGCCCACAACAATCGATGCTTACTGAAGGAGTTTTTTTTTTCTTTTTTTGTTTTGTTTTTTTTAAACATATATACACATGAACGCTCAACCACTCATGTAGGAGCATGAATGGTTGAGTGCGAGGGAGGTTCATGAAGGAACATGACCTCCTCGACTTCGGCTGGTGCCCCCTCCAAGTAGGGTTTGAGGCATTGTCCATTAACTTTGAACACGTCCCCATTCCCTGGGTTCCAAACCGCCAATTGGCGGTCAAGTTGTAGCTTCTCTCCTTCAAACATGTCCAGTAGCCTCCCCTTGATCTGCTGGTTCCCTGAAACTAACAAAAACTTGAAACAAAAAATTAAAAACCCCTCGAATCGTCCAAACCAAGGTCTGGACAGAGCACCTCCCCGGCAACGGCGCCAAAAACTTGATTGATCGTTTTATGTTAACCGCAAGTGCACGGCCGCATTGAAGCGGTGGCAAATACGGGTCGTCCACTGGGAGGTGTGTCGACACTTGGTTTGTGTGAAGGCAAGAGGTAAAGAAAAGGAAGAAGGATGTATTACACTAAACTACACTACAATGCTAAACTAGTAAACAAACAAGCTAAAATGAACTAAACAACTAAGCTAATCAACTAATGCAAAAGACAAAATCAGAGGAATGAAAACCCCTCAGGGGTGGAGTGTGTGTGTGTGCACATGAAATAAGTGTGATATGAAATGCATACAAGAAGCTCAAGTAGTTAATGTTATTAATGCATAAGAAGTACCTAACTATGGCAAGACCTATCATTACAACATTAACTTATGTGCATAATATGAGCAATGCAAGGTTGTTATTAAGACACTTAGACAAGCATGGAATGTACCTAACCTATGGCAGAAACCATCAAGTAAGGTTCTTAATAATTCAAGCAAGCATACTAATATCAACACAAAACATTCATATTAAGCATTCATACCACCTACATAACATGTACATACATCTACTCCACCCCCAAAGGGGATGGAACTACTCACTACTCATTACACTAACTATATTAACAAAAGAGAGCATAATACTGAAATGAAAGTTAACTAAGAAAGCAACAAGTATTAAAGAAGCTTAAAAGGAAATGAAAGACTAAACAAACTTGCACAAATTAAAAGACAAGATTAAAAGAAACTAGAAGAATTATTTTATTAACAAATGACTCACATTGAAGGTAGCATTCTTCTCCACCTTGAGTTGTTGCTTCAAGGCTCACTCCTTAGTAGAGAGAATGCCACCAAGCAATGGGTCATTACAATGGAAGGTGAAGAGTTCTATTTATAGGCATGGAAAAAGCTAATCCGGGACAATCCCCCGATGTGGGACTAAACCAATACCAACAATAGACTAAGAATACACTAATACAAGCCCAACAAAAATCTTAGCGGATCTGGAGACATATGGACCGCCAATTAGCGGTCCAAGACCGCCAATTGGCGGTCTATATGATCCAGATCGAGTTGGTTTGGGTTGTGGGTTTTCCTGGTGGTCTTTGTTGGTCTTTGATGCATCTACTTTGTTTATTGGAGCACCGACCCGAATCGAATTGCCAAAATACTCCTCATGATGGTGTGGAGTTTCCTGTTTTGCTCTTAGGTCCTTCGGTCTTACGATCAGGTCCTTCTCCATTGCATCTTGGTCCTCAGGTCTCACAATTAAGTCCTTTTTCCTGCTTTTGGGTCCTTTCATGGCTCTTCTCTTCAAACCTCTTTATTCCTGAAAACTAAACATAAAACTCGTCACGTAGCATTGCTTAGGTGTAAGATAATGGATATAAGGTACAAATATAAGCATGAAATGATGTCAATCAATTCACTTCGTCCAGAGTAAGGAAGAACCTTGTATATACAAGAAGGTTAGTGGGAACCACATAGTATTCTTGATATTATATGTCGATGACATACTTCTCATGGGAAATCATGTACCTTTGCTTGAGCAAACGAGAAGTTCATTGAAATCTGCACTTTCAATGAAAGATATGGGTGAGGCTCAATACATCTTGGGAATCAAGATATATAGAGATAGATCTCGTAGACTCATTGGCCTAAGTCAACGTACATACATTAACAAGGTCTTGGAAAGGTTCAGCATGAACAACTCCAAAAAGGCCAGTGTGCCAATGATTATGGGTGTGCAACTCAAGAAGTCTCAACGTGCTGAATCACGTAAAGACTTGGAGTAAATGAAAGATTTCCCTTATGCTTCGGTAATAGGATCGATCATGTATGCGATGACTTGCACAAGACCCAATGTCTCGTATGCTCTAAGCGTGACAAGTCGTCACCAATCCAACGCAGGTCCGGAGCATTGGACTGTGGTCAAGAATATTCTGAGGTACCTTAACCGGACCAAAGATAAGTTTCTTGTTCATGGAGGACAAAGGGAGTTAATAGCCGAGGGCTATTCGGATGCGAGTTTCATAAGTGATCTAGACGATAGGAGGTTGCAATAATGATATGTCATTATTCTCGAAGGTGGAGGCATGAGTTATCGTAGTTGGAGCAAATCACTACGGCCGACTCAACCACCGACGAAGACAAAATAAATTTACTATGGGTGGACACAAACAGCAACACAGCTGATCCATTCAACAAACCCTTATACCAAGCTACAAGGCGAAATGCATTTCGAGTCCATGGGTCTGAGGAACCATGTGGATTGGCTTGATGAGTAATTAGAGAAGGTTACCCTAGTTATTATTGTTTTATACATTCAGAATGTATGTGAAAGAAAACTTTGATAACAAGTGGGAGATTGAAAGGATTTTGTTCTAAAAGTTTTACTTTTATATGTCAATTACTATGAATTGAATGTACAAACATTTTGTTCCTTGATTATAGTATTCGTCTTTTGAAAGTGTTAAGGAAGAGACGCTTAGTCCTTAACCGTAGAGCTCTAAAACATAATGGTTTACATAAATCAAAAGTTATTCACAATCATGGTAGTTAACATGGAACATTAATTACCGAGATAAGATTGTCGTGTTGGTCATCGATTGTTGTAGCTCTACAAATAATTGGCGACACGAGTATATAAAAGAGGAAAAGATTACTTTTATATATTGAATAGACCTAACAAGTAAAACATTATGGAATTGTGTTTCGTGTCATTATTGTTTTACTGTGTCTTGGATCCTAAGATATGAGACTTATATCTTTTCACTCAAGAAGTGTTTAATTTGATTATTGTCAAAAGCTACCAATGAGTGTAGTGATAACGGTAATAGTTAGTTGAACATGACTTGTGCTGGAAAAGATAGCTAGTCAAACGATTATCATTGCCCCTCTTAATTGAGTGATGATATTAGTGGGCCCCTTGATAAAGCAAAATTATAATGTGCACAATGTGACTTGAGTTAAGTCACATAGTTATAATTAGCTTAAAGAGATCAAGAAATGAATATAATACAAAGATGACACATTTCTACTTTGTATATATTCTTAATATCATGAGGCAAGGGACGGACACAAGTGTTTTACTTACATCACTAAATGGATCGTGTTTTGGTTCGGGTGGAACAAAGACGTCTATGCTAATTGGGTAACTATAATGTGTAGCTAGATACCGCTTATAGTTTGAGATATTAAGTGTTTAATATCGCTGCCAATTTGGCTTAGATCCTCCTATAGGTCACACCACATAACTGGGAAATAAGTGGGTTGATTTTAAGTTCATCTGATGTGTCGGGTTTCATGTGAAAATAGGACACATGTGGTGAATTAATTAAAATCAATGCCATGAGAATTGACATAATTAGAATCATAATAAATTCATATGATGTATATATTATGGGGTCTAACAATTTAATATTACATATGATGATATATATAGGATGTGAATTGCTAAAAACCCCAAAAGATCAAATTTTGTTGGAAATAAATCCAAATCTTGACAAAGGCAAAATCGGGGTGAAACACGGTGAACCGTTCAAGGTTCGGTCGACCGGGGTATCTTCGGATCGGTTAACCGAATAGGGAACGGGTAAGCGCAATTAGTTGACCGAAATTGTCTGGAGTGCTTGGACAATCGGGTTCGGTTAACCGAGTGTGCGTAGTCAACCGAGAAGTAGTATTTTCGGTAGACCGAAGGTGACCCGGTCATCCGATGACTATGTCCCAGGAGCGATTTTGGTGGGTCAACGGTAGACCGATTAAAAGACGTGGTTCGTCCGAATTCTTCCAGGGAATTTTTCTCATACGGATTCGGTCGACCGTCTTGCTCACGGTGCACCGAACACGTGTTATAACCGAATGGTTCGGTTGACCGAATAATTCTCGGTCTACCGAACAAGAACGATTCTGCCTGAATTATTAAGAGATTAATTAAATAATGAGTGGAATAATTCCAGATTTAATGAAAACGTTTTTTGTAGGTGATTAAATGGAATTTAGAGATTAATTTTAGGAGAGAAAAACAAGGGATCATGGCTAAATAATAGCTCTTGATAAGGATGTTTTGGGAGCCTATAAAAAGGAACATATTTCTACTTGTTTTTAAACTAATGCAAAAAATCTTTCTCTCATTAATCTCTCCCTAATCACCACGAAAATCTCTTAGTAAATTTATGTTTTGGAGATAAGATTCTCAGGAGCTTAAAGAGGGGTTATTAGCTTGATTCTAAACCTTGTAAGAGATTGATTGGCTAGCTCCTTTCTCTCTAACTTTGTTTAGAGTTTGGTGAACATTCGGAGGCAATTCCGTGGACGATTCAGCGGGCAACGCGTCTCCGGATCATCAAAAAGGTTTTAGAGAACCTTTAGGTATGATTCTATCTTTGTGGATTATTTTAATAAATGTAGGTTGCATGTTATTAGAAATAAAACACAAATAGATGTACATAAAATTGCTGAAAATATGAAAATCGATATTGTATGTTATATGAAAATTTTAAAATATATACATACACAGGGACACGAAATCCTACATGTTTAGTCTAGCTGCGTGTGCGGAGCGTCACGTCTTGTTCCGTTAGACCGTATGTGCCTACGTTAGGTCTCCGAGGGAAACCCGATTATGATTGTCGGACTGATGTCCCGTTTTACCCTTCGGGGGAACTATTTTCCTTACTGTTGATGACATGACAAGCTACTAGTATGATAGGTTCATTTGTACTGCTGCATGCATATAGGTGAGCTTGCAATACAGGGTTTTCTTATGGAAACTCAGGCATTGTTGTTGCAGGTTTTATTTCAGGGCCGCAGTAGGTCCAGTTGGGTGGTGACAGCGGGCGCGCGTATTTTGGGATTGGATCCTCTCGTTCGGACCACTGAGGTCGACATGATTACTTGTATCTCCTTTTGTTATATCTTATGTAATCATGTAGCTTTTTGACAAACTCTGATGTAATATGGTGCACCGCTTGGATGGTTTTATGAGAAGTAACAGTCCCGTATTTTGATTATTGGTCTCTGATTTCTTGATGATAAATTTTAAATTTTCCGTTGTTTCGGGATGTTACATTAAGTCCCATGTGCAAGATGTATAATAAGTTGTAATATAAGTTGTTGAACCGTAATTTTATATATACTTTGATAAGTAATACTATTGCATTGTTGTATTATCATATCACGTGTCGGAATGAAAGTGAAATTCATACAACTTTTGTCCAGTAAGCAGAATGTAACATTAATGATTAAACTGTAATATGATTCTGTAACGCCCCGAAATAGCGGAAAATTTAAAACTTTAAACGGATAAAGAATTAACACAGGGGACGTCACCAAACCACGAGTTCATATATATATAATATGAAAAGCTGTACAATACAAGAGTCAAGGATGATTACAACCCAACACAAAAGATATACAACACATGTACAAGGGAAGATCATCCACCTCGAAGAACCAAAAGAGACAGGATCTGGTCTGGGTGCTCCTGTCCGTAAGTCACCACCTACTACTGACGCGTACGACCTGACATAAAACATGAATATGCCTGAGTTTCCCGTGGGAAACCCCATATGCCAAACCCCTAAAATATGAACATAATATGCGTAATGAAACATGAAATGAAATGCAGTAAAACACAACAATCTCCCATGCACACCAGGCACCGCCGGAACACATCGGCCTCGGGTCTCAAGGGTCCTCTCACCCCAACCCCTCAATCACACGTGCACGCAAGGCACCGCCGGAACATCATCGGCCACGGGTCTCAAGGGTCCTCTCACCCCAACCCCACAATCACATGTGCACACAAGGCACCCGCTCCTCAGAGCCACAACAACAACGTGCACACACGGCACCCGCTCCTCAGAGCCACAACACGACCCTCCTCTCAGGCCGGCAATGTCTGTACTGTCGCCCCAAAAAAGGCCGGAGACCCGTTGCCCTCGAGGCGGATCCAACAACACACGGCACAAGCATCCATATGCGAAACAGTGCCCAAACGGTCGAACGGAAGAACCCAAATGGTCGACCGAACACCACAACTATTCCTCAGAAAAACCGAATTAACGTCCAACCGGTCGAACGACTCTCAAATCACGGTCGACCGAAATCCAACAGGGAAGAATCCTCTCTCGCTCAAAAAGCAACAACGGTCGAACGACCCTCAGATCACGATCGACCGAAAACAACCAGGGAAAACCCCCAACAAAACCGCACTACACGGTCGACCGAAACCACACTCTCAGTCGACCGGCCAATAAGTTAACTTAAACGTCGGTCGAACGAACTCAATGAGCGGTTGACCGTTTAGATGGTCAACGCCCCCAACCGACCTACAACAATGCTTTTCGGTCGACCGGCAAAGGGGACCCGTTCGACCGAAAACACCCAGAGCCTTTTTCCCCTGGTAAAACGTACCACCGGTCGACCACTCGAAGAGTATCGTTCGACCGGTGCAAGGGTTTTCCGCCCAAAATACACTACGACCGGTCGACCGCGCCATCCCGCCGGTCGACCGTTGCAGAGCAGAAAAGCTTCTACAAGGCTCTCGACCAGCCTTCCGGCCTACCGTCGGCCACTCCAACCCTCGCAAAGGCTAAAAGGAGGTCTACACTAAAGCTTGGCATACCTTAAGGCTTGAAGAAGCCTTTGAAGAACCTCGGCGAGCGCTTCCTCTCAAAACTCTTCTTCTCCGGCGAAAACCCGAACACGATCGCCTCGACTCCGGCAACCTCCTGATCTCCTCCGAGCTTCGCCGGCCTCGCCTCCGCGTCTTCCTCAGCTGGACGAAAAGGGATCGAGAGAGAGGCACGCGTTAGAGAGAAACGAGTGAGAGTGTGAGAGACAAGTGAGAGAGAGAGAGAAGAGTTTCCAACCTTATATACTCCTCCTCTTTCAATCTCCACCATCCATCACAACTCCTCCCATCCATCTCAGCCCTCCATCTCCTCCTCCCCTAATCCTCCACCTAATCACAATAAACCCAATTAGCAAAGGATTAGGATGTAATAATCCACCCTCCTCAAAGAATTTCGTCCTCGAAATTAGGACCAATTGTCACCGAACAAATCCGGGTACTTCTTCCGGACCTCATCCTCGACCTCCCAAGTGGCTTCACGCTCGCTATGGTGTTGCCACCTGACCTTCACCATCGGAATGGTTCTCCTCCTGAGCTGGTGCTCCATCCGGTCTACAATCTCCACTGGCCTCTCCTCGAGAGATAAGTCCTGACCGATCTACGGAACACAGACCTCAATCACATGCGACGGATCGGCAACGTATTTCCTCAACATAGAAACATGGAAAACGTTGTGAATACCCGAAAGCTGCGGCGGCAAAGCAATACGGTCGGCAACCTCTCCGACACGATCAAGAATCTCAAACGGTCCGACGTACCTCGGACTGAGCTTCCCTTTCTTCCCGAATCTCATCACTCCACGAGCTGGTGAAATCCTCAAGAAAACGTGATCGCCCACCTCAAATCTCAACTCTCGTCTACGCCTATCCGCGTAACTCTTCTGTCTGCTCTGAGCCGTCGCTAACCTCTGTCTGATCACGCCAACCTTCTCAGCATACATCTGAGAAATCTCTGGTCCAACCAACTGCCTCTCGCCTACATCACTCCAGCATACCGGCGATCTGCAAGGCTGACCGTACAGAGCCTCGTACGGTGCCATCCCAATGCTCGAATGGTAGCTGTTGTTGTAGGCGAACTCGATCAACGGCAGGTGTTCATCCCAATACCCTGCCCAATCCAGAGTACACGCTCTCAGCATATCCTCTAGCGTCTGGATAGTCCTCTCTGACTGCCCGTCTGTCTGTGGATGAAAAGCTGTGTTGAACTTCAACTGAGTCCCCAGAGCCTTCTGCAGACTACCCCAAAATCTAGAGGTAAACCTCGGATCACGATCAGAGATAATACTCACAGGCACACCATGTAACCGGACTATCTCCTCGATGTACAGCTTCGCCAAACCCTCCAACGGTAAGGTGGTCCTGATCGCCAGAAAATGCGCCGACTTGGTCAGTCGATCAACTATGACCCAAATCGCTTCGTGAGATCTCCTCGTCTTCGGCAACCCTGTGACGAAATCCATAGTCACGTGCTCCCACTTCCACTGGCAGATCTATACTCTGCAACTGCCCTGTTGGCCGCTGGTGCTCAATCCTCACCTGCTGACAAACCAAGCACCTGGACACAAAGTCTGCTACGTCTCGCTTCATCCCTTTCCACCAGAAACTCCGCTGTAAATCCTTATACATCTTGGTACTCCCCGGTTGAATGGAATATGTGGCTCTATGTGCCTCCTCCATGATAGTATCCCTCAGATCACCTGCTCTCGGTACCCAGATCCGACATCTGAACCTCAAGCCCCCATCGACTCCGACACTGAAGTCTGATCCGTCCTTAGCAGCTAACTGCATCAGACTGACCAACTCATCATCTGCTCTCTGAGCCTGAACAACTCCCGAAACTGTCTGCGGCTCCACTCGAAGTCCCGCAATCACTGCCCCCTCAGAGCCCTCCGTAAAAGGTCTCCACTCCGTGAAGGCCTCAAGCAACCTCCACTCCTGAATGCACAAGCCGGCAGCTGATAACTCCACCTTCCTACTCAAGGCATCCGCGATAGAATTCGCCTTCCCCGGATGATACGAAATGGTGAAGTCATAATCCTTTATGAACTCTAACCATCTGCGCTGCCTCATATTCAACTCTTTCTGCGAGAAGAGATACTTCAGACTCTGGTGATCTGTGAAAACCTCAAACTGCTCTCCATATAGGTAATGCCTCTAGGTCTTCAGCGCGTGAACCACCGCTGCCAACTCCAGATCATGAGTCAGATAATTCTTCTCATGAACCTTCAACTGCCTCGAAGCATAAGCAACCACTTTCCCGTGCTGCATCAACACGCAACCCAGACCGATGCCAGAAGCGTCACTGTAAATCACATAGCCTCTGCTACCACTCGGTAACGTCAAAATCGGTGTTGTAGTCAGTCGCCTCTTCAGCTCCTGGAAACTGTCCTCGCACTTCTGGGACCAAACGAACTTGACACCCTTCTGTGTCAAAGCCGTCAGTGGGGAAGCAAGTCTGGAAAAGTCCTGAATAAACCGACGATAATAACCTGCTAAGCCCACAAAACTCCTGATCTCAGACACGCTGGTCGGAGCTCTCCACTGAGTCACAGCCTCGACCTTCTCTGGATCCACAGAAATCCCGTCTGCTGACACCACATGTCCCAGAAAGGCCACTCGATCTAGCCAGAAATCACACTTCTTGTACTTATCATAGAGCTGCTGATCTCTCAGAATGCTAAGCACAATCCTCAGGTGCTCCCGATGCTGCTCTCTGTCTGGTGAGTATACCAGTATATCATCCACGAAGACAATCACAAACCTGTCGAGATACGGCTGAAAGGTCTGATTCATCAGATCCATAAACGCTGCTGGTGCATTCGTCAGTCCAAACGACATCACCAAAAACTCATAGTGCCCGTACCTCGTCCTGAACGCTGTCTTCTGGACATCTGCATCCCGAATCCTCAACTGATGGTAACCGGATCGCAGATCGATCTTCGAAAAGACCCTCGCTCACTGCAACTGATCAAAAAGATCCTCGATCCTGGGTAAAGGATACTGATTCCTAATGGTAACCTTATTCAACATCCGATAATCAATACACATCCTCAGCGAGCCATCCCTCTTCTTCACGAAGAGCACTAGAGCTCCCCAGGGTTAAACACTGGGCCTGATCAAACCTGAATCCAGCATATCCTGCAACTGCTTCTTCAGCTCAGCTAACTCCGCAGGCGCCATCCTATACGGAGCCTTCGACTGTGGTGTAGTCTCTGCTACCAGATCGATACCAAACTCGATCTCTCTGTGAGGCGGTAACCCGGTGATCTCATCAGAAAATACCTCAGGAAAATCCTGAACAACCTCGATATCCTCCAACTTCTTCACTTAAAAATCTGGTACCACAAGCGTCGCTAAGAACGCCCTACAACCCTAGTGAATCATCCTCTGAGCCTTCACTGCCGAAACCAAAATCCGACCATCTCCACTCTTAGTCTCTCTGATCAGCAAATCAGGGAGACCTTTCCTCGAGATCAGAATCTTCTTCTCTCGGCACAAGACTCGAACATCGTACTGGGACAGCCAATCCATCCCAAGTATGACATCGAAGTCTACCATCGGTAATAAGACCAGGTCTGCCGGGAACTCCTGGTCTCCCGAAGCAACTGTGGCGCCGGGGAGGAAGCTCCCCACAATGCCCACCAAACCCAAGGGTGTGCTGACTTCCAACGTGGTAGTCAACATCGTAGGGGTACGGCCTAACACGCTCGCAAACTGCTCAGAGATGAACGAGTGTGTGGCCCCGCAGTCGAAAAGCACTCTAGCAATCAAACCATCAACATAAAGCGTACCTTCCACCATAGCGCTGGCGTCTCTAGCCTCCTTCGCCTGAATGGTGAAGACACGTCCCACACTCTTCCCCTGCTGGGAGGGTGCAACTGGTCGACTCGGTCCCGCTCCGCTAGCTGAGGAGGAACCCGGTCGTCCACTAGGTCCACCTGACCTACTCGGGCAGGAACGAATGAAGTGACCCATCTGGCCACAACCATGGCATGCGCCTGATCGAGCCCCACACCCGCGCCCGGCATGAACTCTACCACACTTCCTGCACTGCCCTGAATGCTGAGATCCACCACTATCAATCCGGGGCCTCTTGCCCGGATTTCCCGAAATCTGATCTCCAGGTCGCACACTGGCCTTTTTCTGCACCTTCCTAGCCTCTACCGTCTCCTGGTAGTCCTGCTCCATAATCGTCGCAAACTTCACTGCATCAGTTAAAGTCTGCGGCATACTCGTGGTCATACGAGACCTGAACTGCGGCCTCAACCCTCGGATAAACTTCCGAGCTCTCTGCTCCGGTGTCACATAAGTATCCGGGCAGTAACGCTCCAGGGCGTGAAACCTGCTAATATAGGCCGTCAGCGTCATCTCTCGCTACTCGAGTGCCAGGAACTCCTCCTTCTTCCTATCCCGTGCATGCTGGGGAAAATACTGCTGGTTGAACTCCGCGAGGAATTCCTCCCAGCCCACCTCCTCGCTGTCCTCAAACACAACAGCCGACGTGGACCTCCACCAGTTGGCCGCCACACCGTCCAACACATAGGTGGCCAGATCCACCTGCCTCTCAGAAGGAGACCCAATCGCTATGAAGATCTTCCGGATCTTGAAGACCCAATCCTCAGCTGCCTCCCGCTCACCACTGCCGTCAAAGGAAGGAGGGTGCTGTCGCATAAACCGATCCAGCACTGCCCCCGCCCCTGCCTGCTCGGCCTGTGCAGACTGACGCCCAAGAAACTCGCCCAGCCTACCAAGCGTCCCCTGAAGGGTCCTCCTCTCCTCCTCTTCTCTGTCCTCCCTACCAGTCTCCTCACTGGCGTCCCTATAACGTGAAGGTGGCCTCACACGTCTCGGAGCCATCTACACAAGAGGACAGGAAACGACAATGAATTATGATTATGAATGAGTGATGAATGGAAACTAAATGCAAGACCTCTAAGGTGGTTTCATTGGACAAGCACACTGGGACCGAAAGCTCTGATACCAAATTGTAACGCCCCGAAACAGCGGAAAATTTAAACATTAAACGGATAAAGAATTAACACAGGGGACGTCACCAAACCACGAGTTCATATATATATAATATGAAAAGCTGTACAATACAAGAGTCAAGGATGATTACAACCCAACACAAAAGATATACAACATGTACAAGGGAAGATCATCCACCTCGAAGAACCAAAAGAGACAGGATCTGGTCTGGGTGCTCCTGTCCGTAGTCACCACCTCCTACTGACGCGTACGACCTGACATAAAACATGAATATGCCTGAGTTTCCCGTGGGAAACCCCGTATGCCAAACCCCTAAAATATGAACATAATATGCGTAATGAAACAGGAAATGAAATGAAATGCAGTAAAACACAACAATCTCCCATGCACACCAGGCACCGCCGGAACACATCGGCCTCGGGTCTCAAGGGTCCTCTCACCCCAACCCCTCAATCACACGTGCACGCAAGGCACCGCCGGAACATCATCGGCCACGGGTCTCAAGGGTCCTCTCACCCCAACCCCACAATCACACGTGCACACAAGGCACCCGCTCCTCAGAGCCACAACAACAACGTGCACACACGGCACCCGCTCCTCAGAGCCACAACACGACCCTCCTCTCAGGCCGGCAATGTCTGTACCGTCTCCCCAAAAAAGGCCGGAGACCCGTTGCCCTCGAGGCGGATCCAACAACACACGGCACAAGCATCCACATGCGAAACAGTGCCCAAATGGTCGAACGGAAGAACCCAAACGGTCGACCGAACACCACAACTATTCCTCAGAAAAACCGAATTAACGTCCAACCGGTCGAATGACTCTCAAATCACGGTCGACCGAAATCCAACAGGGAAGAATCCTCTCTCGCTCAAAAAGCACCAACGGTCGAACGACCCTCAGATCACGGTCGACCGAAAACAACCAGGGAAAAGCCCCAACAAAACCGCACTACACGGTCGACCGAAACCACACTCTCGGTCGACCGGCCAATAAGTTAACTTAAACGTCGGTCGAACGAACTCAATGAGCGATTGACCGTTTAGATGGTCAACGCCCCCAACCGACCTACAACAGTGCTTTTCGGTCGACCGGCAAAGGGGACCCGTTCGACCGAAAACACCCAGAGCCTTTTTCCCCTAGTAAAACGTACCACCGGTCGACCACTCGAAGAGTATCGTTCGACCGGTGCAAGGGTTTTCCGCCCAAAATACACTACGACCGGTCGACCGCGCCATCCCGCCGGTCGACCGTTGCAGAGCAGAAAAGCTGCTGCAAGGCTCTCGACGAGCCTTCCGGCCTACCGTCGGCCACTCCAACCCTCGCAAAGGCTAAAAGGAGGTCTACACTAAAGCTTGGCATACCTTAAGGCTTGAAGAAGCCTTTGAAGAACCTCGGCGAGCGCTTCCTCGCAAAACTCTTCTTCTCCGGCGAAAACCCGAACACGATTGCCTCGACTCCGGCAACCTCCTGATCTCCTCCGAGCTTCGCCGGCCTCGCCTCCGCGTCTTCCTCAGCTGGACGAAAAGGGATCGAGAGAGAGGCACGCGTGAGAGAGAAACGAGTGAGAGAGTGAGAGACAAGTGAGAGAGAGAGAGAGAAGAGTTTCCAACCTTATATACTCCTCCTCTTTCAATCTCCACCATCCATCACAACTCCTCCCATCCATCTCAGCCCTCCAACTCCTCCTCCCCTAATCCTCCACCTAATCACAATAAACCCAATTAGCAAAGGATTAGGATGTAACAGATTCATATGTAAGTAATTAGATTAAATAGTTGGTGGTGGAATGAACGCAAATCCGAAGTAATATTTTTGTAATTATTTCATCAAATAGATGTATCTCTTCGTACGTATCACCAAATCTTTTGATTTTTGATATGTACTTACAACTCATTTGGTAGATTAAATTCAATAGTCAGATTTTTCGTTCAAATGTTGGACTTCAAGAAAGAAGAGGGAGTGTACTTAAGCTTAAATAAACCATGGGCTTATACTATCCTTGCCAAACTAGCAAATGATGTAATAGAAATAAAAAAAACAGATATTAATATAATATAGACAATTTTTGCTATTATGTAAGTAATACAAACATGAATACAAAAATAAATATTAAGTTAATAACATGAAAGTTGATACATATATATGTGTGTGTGGTGTATGTATATATATATATATGTATGTATATATATAGCCAAGATCTAGTGAGCTCGGGGATCATCGATTTTTTTGTTTAAGCCCCCTACAATATCATCATTAGATTTAATTACGATTATTCTACAGTTAATATCCACCATTAGATCATTTTATTAGCATAACCGTTAAACCTTAATCTACCTTATAATTTCAGATGAATGGTGGATATGGTAGGGGCTTAAAATAGGTAGATTAAGCCCCAAGCTCACTCACTCAAGAATTAATATATATATATATATATATATATATCGTGGAAGATCGAGATAGAGGAAGATATAAAAAAGCCCAAGATTTTTGCAGTGTCACTACAAAACACCATAATTTTGTTCCACCATCATTCCATAGCTATTTCTATTAGTAGCACTCCAAAACATGTCTACTACCCAAAGTGTCATTTTGTTTGGATACCACTCCGTTAACATTTTCTATCATCGTATAATAATAAAAATATTTTAAATATAAATTTTACCTTGTATAATCTAGTAACTTCTTTTAGTCTTCCTAATCCTCCACTCTCTCCTTTCTTTTCTCTTCATCTCTCTCTCTCTTCTTTCTCTCTCTTACCCTAGAGAAGGCAATTTCAGAGATGAGAGAAATGGGAGAGAGAGATAAAGGAGAGAGAGAGATGAAGAGAAAATAAAGGAGAGAGAAGGATCAGGAGAAGAACCAAAAGAGGTTATTAGATTATACAAGGTTAAATTTATACATTTTACATTTAAAATATTATTTTATTAACTTTGTTAACGGATTTGTATAGAGATTAATGAAAATTGTTAACGCAATAACATATACGAAAACATGATGGCACTCCGAGCATTAGACATGTTTTGGTGTGACACTAATAGAAATATGTATGGAGTGACGACAAAAACCATATTATGGTATTTTGCAGTGACACAAGCAAAACAAACTCAAAAGTAAATGCAATACATTCGTTACAAAAACTTTAAGCTCTTAATTTTATATGAATGTTTTCTAAATATTACGGCCCAAGGCGCAAAGGCTAAGTTGAGTCCAGAATAAAGAGTTACAATTTGAATTTTCTATGGCAAACTCATATTTCATTCATCCACAAAGGAAAATAAATGTTAACATATCTAGAAGGCAACGACCCCTCTTATGAAATTGGAGTAGTTGAGTTAGGTCTACAAATGGGGCAGGGTGGTGCGGGCCACACTACTACAGAAAATGGAATATATGTCATACGTACGGGGGTATATACGTCGGATCAGCATTCCCAGATCCGACGTCTATGCTATCTTCGTCCAAATATTTTGTGACGCCTTTAGAACAACCAACGTCTATGCTATCTTTGCCCAAATAAACGTCAGTTGTTAGAACAACCGACGTCTATTGGACGACGAGTAAAGATTATTTGGCACTAGTGTCAGTTTCCGCTACACCACTACCCATTCCACCAAAGTTTGTTGGGTTTGTGCGTCGGGGCGTAGCGGGTTGAGTTTTTATTTTACCGCTACCCACCACACTTAAGGGTGGGTTCGTGTGTTAAACGGGTGACCTATAAAAATTTATCTTGTTAAGTTTGTGAGCTTTGTAAGAGTAGAGTTTAGTGTTTCTATTTTGATACTATTAATCTAATAATAAGTTTAATACTTAATTAGTCGTGATTCTGATTTGCTAAATCAAAATATACATTTTTTTCTTAATCTTAAAATTATAATAAATATTTATTATTATATTTATTTACATTTAGCCGGTTAGCAGAGCAGGTTAGAAGACCACGACAACCTATCCTTGTTTTAACAAGTAGGTTGGCTGGTTGCAGGTTAGCGGTTTGGTGGGTTGGAAAAAACTTATAGTAATTCATCTCAAATGGGACAGATTGGTGGATAAAATCCACCCCCCGTTGGTAGATAACACATTTCATTCGCTCCTCCATCTGTTTATCCATGTTAACACAAATTGGTTTCATGTGAGATAATGAGATTAGATGACATTTATAGATTTTGCAATTGAATACTTGAATTTACTCGAAAGTGTTAAGAAGTTTTATGATTGTTTATGATGATTTCTTCAGTCAAGTTTATGACGGGAAATTTGTGGTCATGCATAATTGTAATCCCTTGAAACTTTGGGTGCATGAATTTTAGAATTTTAAGTAAAACTACTTTAAGATGATACTGAGCATTATATCGAATAATTTTGTGAGATATGTAAATTAATCCATATCACGCATTGTTTCTACAAGGTACTTAATCCATATCACGCATTGTTCACTTTTATTAACTACTAACATTAATTAAGTTCACTTGCCTCTGATAATATATTATGAATGATTTCCAGTGAGACGTTGAAACGCATAACTTACACTTCCTTCTTCTATGAGCTTGTCTCGCATCACCAACATCCTACTGGTACAAAACATCTCTCACCTTCTACCTGCTAGTTTAAAAGATAAAAATTAGATGTGTTATTTGTGCACTTAAGTTTGACTTAACCAATCTCAGCACAAAGTGATTAATTAATTAAATGGTGTTGGTTTGCAGTACTATCTGAAATCGGCTTTGGCTTCGATAAGGACCAGTTCTTAG
This sequence comes from Triglochin maritima, assembly GCA_963682175.1. NCBI lineage: Eukaryota > Viridiplantae > Streptophyta > Magnoliopsida > Alismatales > Juncaginaceae > Triglochin > Triglochin maritima. The sequence goes on along the minus strand of OY821787.1, from coordinate 9,767,714 downwards.
AAATTTAATGATGGTTGGCATTGGTTCTATATTTTCCCAGGTAACTAACTAGCTATGGAACATTATGTGTTGAATTTGTGACGATGATGAGAAGTTTTGGTTTGGGAGGAAGAAGAGAAAGTAGTGTATTATTGTATTGTTTGATTGTTTGATTACATGAGTATTTATACAGATACTAGTAGCCGTTTGGCTTTATTTATTGTTTAACTGGGAGACTTCAATCGCTCTTCATGGGTATGTCATTCGGTTGCTTTGGTAAACTTCTATCTTAAATTGTCTTCAACGGTCTTTTCTTTTAACACGCCTGTTGAACGTTTTAATTTAAACCGCAAGTGCACGGCCGCGATGAAGCGGTGGTAAGTACGGGTCGTCCTCAGGGAGGTGAGCAGCCTCTTGTTTATCAGAAATCATGTGGCAAAAATAGGGGGAGAAAGATGTTTCTGCTACTCTACTCTATACTACGATAACAAGTAGGAAATGCGAAAGGAAGAACCAAACAATGAAATAATAACTAAGCTAAGAACAAAGGAAGAATGCTGGAATAGAGAAAAGGGAAAACCCCTAAGGGGTGGAGTGTGTGCACACATACAAAGAGGTGGGTGTAGAATACATTCTTTAAGCACATGAAGGTGGAGTTTATCAAGCATAGGAAGTGTCTAAATATTATGACAAAACCTATCAATCTATTCACCAACTTAGTTGATTAACATTTACATATGGAAGTTGTTTATTTCAGAACCTAAACAAGCATGAGAGGTGTCTAATCATTTTGGCAAAACTCATCAAGTTATAAATTCTATCCTAAACAAGCAAGCATACATTCATGTTTTACGAACACATCAAAAATAAAGTATTCATCTCATTCTCTAATGCATGTATGTACATCTACTCCACCCCCAAAGGGGATGAAACTACTCACTAAACATTACACTAATTATTAAACTAAGCAAAGAAAGCATATTAAAACTAAGCTAGAAATAAAAGACGATTTACCTAAAACATGCACAAACAATAAAAGAAGCATAAACGAACGATGAAAGAAACACAAAACTTTATTGATAAAATGACTCACATTTCAAGTAGCATCCTCCTACTTTAGTGTGTGATTCAAGGACTCACTTCTAGTAGGAAGAATAGCCACTTAAAATATGGAGTCATTACAATGGAAGGTGGAGTTCTATTTATAGCCATGGAAAAAAGCAAACCGGGACAATCCCTCGATGTGAGACTAAACCAATACCAAAAATAGCCTAAACAAACATTAATACACGTCCAGGAGAAACCTTGGCGGATTTGGGCCAAAACAGACCGCCCATTAGCGGTCTTGGACCGCCAATTGGCGGTCAAAAAGGTCCGGATCCATTTGGAATTTGTGCTGGGCTTTTCTTTGTGTATTTGGTGGTCTTGGATGCATCTACTTTGTTTATTAGAGCTCCGACCCGAATCCAATTGCTAAAATACTCCCCATGATGGTGTGGAGTATTTTGTTTTGCTCTTAGGTCCTTCTGTCTTGCGTTCAGGTCCTTCTCCCTTGCATTTTGGTCCCCGGATCTCACAATCCAGTCCTTTTTCCCAGCTTTTGGGTCCTTTTATGTTTCATCTCTTCAAACCTATTTATTCCTGAAAACTAAACATAAAACTCGTAACATAGCATTGTTTAGGTGAAAGATAATGGATATAAGATACAAATGTAAGCATGAAATGATGTCAATCAAATACCCCCACACCTAACTTTTGCTAGTCCCGAGAAAAACAAAGAAAGAGAAAAGCATACGAAAAACAAGAAATCCTAACTCACTTTCGTAGGAATCACGGTTGCACTTAGCATGTGCAACAAGCCGTTAAACCTCCTTGTCGCCAAGGAGGAGGAGTGTTTTCTCCTGAGGGTTTTCAGGGGATACACCCACAAAATCCGAACAAGATGCATTAATCAATCTAGCTACACGACTCGTTGGACTCATTTTGTCGATCATGGGACACGGTAATACTACGGGTCGACTCTCTATATGTAATCAGTCCACACACCTAGCCTAATGAGTTATTCGTGAAAGTTAGTTAAGGACTTGAGTGAAAGACATGAGCAACCTTAACTTCTGATTGTGATACAATGTGTAACGTCCATTTTGGTTCTTATTTGAATCTTTTTTTCTTTTCTTCTTTTTTTTCTTTTTTCTTTTCTTTGGAGCATTTTATTGGTTGGTGTTTGATTCTCCCAGGGTCAGGTTTCGTGCATCATTGCCTATGAGGACTTACACTATCACGTACACCTTCCCCCAAATCTCCACATAGGGCGATCCCTACCACCCGTGTAACGGGAGTTCGGTCGGTGCATCCCAAGTCAGATGACTCAAAAGCACCAGGCACAAAGTCCCCTCAGACCTACTTTCCCGAGTATAGGAGCCGTGCGAGAAGAGAGAACACCACTTATTTATTTATCTACATGGGAACCAAAACCCCTACACTTAAGTTTCACAAAAAGAGGAAGGGCCCTTGACTACGACAAACTTCCTTATACTAACAGACACGAATTATTTGACTCACTAGGTTCAGGGTGGACTTCTTTAAATGTTTGAGTGCTGAAACCCTATGATTACACGCCCCCCGAGGTAAAACCGGGGTGCATCCTAATGACTCGATAAGACCTAAAGCCAGTAAACTAGATATCCCAATGCATCAAGTTCAAGACAATTTTGGGAGCTTTCTTTTACTTTGCCTCTCAACGGTTTTGCAGATGCTAAACACACGCAAAACCCACAAAAACATTTTCTTTCACAAACACATGAAGATTTTGAAAAATATGTGAAAATTTTAAAGCACTAGGCAAGCAAAAGAAGACAAGTCACCCAAGGATCATGGCAAGCAGATATATCAATGTTAAATGCGGCACACTAGCATGACCCTAACATACACACAAAAAGAAAACAAAATCAAAAGAAAAAGACTCGACTATGTACACACGTAAAACACCCCCCACAACTACTTCATGCATTGTCCTCAATGAATGTGAGCAAGATACTACATGGATACATGCATGAAAAAGGAAAGATCTCACCAACATGAAGTACAAAGGGACGTTCAGGGTCATGTTGATGGACACAAACCCAAATTCCCTCAAAACCTGTTAGAAGCTGAAGAAGGGAGATAAATACGTGAAGAGATTGGGCCCAAGTACACAAGGGTTGGGGCCCACAACAATCGATGCTCACTGAAGGAATCTTTTATTACACACTTTTTTTTTACAAGATATATACATCAACCAAGATATTCTCATAATTATGTGGTCAAGGAACATCAAATGAGAACATCAAGTCATGTGGATCAGAGACTTGCCAAGATGGGCAAACTCCACTGGTACTCTAAGGTGTCATGAGGGGTGAAAGGTCAAAGCTGAAAGGCTCGAACCCCTCATGATATTGGTTGGGTGTGGGCAACAAAGAATGAAGTTGTGTTGCCTCACTAGGGTTTAATTGCTTATCGAAGAAAACCCTCCAACCAATAGGCGTGTGCATCGGAATGAGTTCCTCAGGCTCATTCGATGGATGCAGCAGACTTGCATCACTAAGAATGGGGCTTCTCCCCAAGTCATCCATCAAGGACCTCCCACCATCATTTAGATCATCAAGCATAAGCTCGGTCATAGGTGGGTCCTTGTTGGAGTCAATATGAAGCTCAAAAGGCTCAATGGCCATGGGACATGAGGTAGAGACACCTTCTGGTATAGGCATATGATGAGGTGTCTCACTCTCACTACTACTCTCAACTGAATCATGCAACGAACACTCCCTTTGGACATTCATGTTTCGAGGCCAGCTCACTCTGTTGCATTGCGAAGACAGGCAATGAGTTTTCGCTGGGCCCTCGAACATTCTCAACGGGTTGCATTGGGGTTAGGGGTGTTCGTTGATTTTGTGGTGCTTTCTCCAATTGGCGGATGAGATTTAGATTTAAAGGTTCATCCATGGGTTCCTGTTGCCTACCAGAGTTGAACACATGAAACTTGGCACTCATGTTACCGAATGAGAGCTTCATGAGACCATTTCTACAATTAATCAAGGCATTGGAGGTTGCCAGAAATGGTCTACCCAAAATCAAAGGTATTTGAGAGTGGGTGTTCGCAACAGGATTGGTATCGAGGACAACAAAATCGACTGGAAATATAAAATCTCCAACTTTGATAAGCACATCCTCGATAATCCCCATGGCAATACGAATGGATCTATCCGCCAATTGGAGGGTGATCTTCGTTGGTTTCAATTCTCCCAAGTTCAACTGTTTATAAACAGAGAATGGGAGGAGGTTGACCGCTGATCATAAATCAAGCAAAACATTGCTCATTCTAGTGTCCCCTATCGTACACTGAATAGTAGGACACCCAGGGTCCTTGTATTTTGTGTAGGTGGGATTGGACAAAAGTGAGCTGATAGTTGCAGCCAAGAATGCTTTCTTAGGAACATTGGTCTTCCTCTTGGTTGTGCAGAGATCCTTCAACACTTTGGCATATTGAGGTATTTGGTGGATGACATCCAACAAGTGAAGGGAATGTGTTCTAAAAGTTTTACTTTTAAATGCCAATTATTATGAATTGAATGAGAAATCATTTTGTTCCTTGTTTATGTTATTCGTCTTTTAGAAGTGTTAAGGAAGAGGCTCTTGGTCCTTAACCGTAGAGCTCTAAAAGATATTGGTTTACATAAAACAAAAGATATTCGCAATCATGGTAATAAACATAGGACATTTATTACCGAGTTAAGATTGTCGTGTTGGTCATAGATCATTGTAGCTCTACAAGTGAGTGACAACACGGGTACACAAAAGAGGAAAATATTACTTTTGTATACTGAATAGACCTAATAAGTAAAACATTATAGAATTGTGTTTTCTGTGTCATTAATGTTTTACTGTGTCTTTGGTCCTTTGATATGAGACTTATATCCGATCACTTAAGAATTGCTTAATTAGACTTGTGTCTTGAGCTATCGGTGAGTGTAGTGTAAAGGCATTGGTTGGTTAAGTATGACTTTTGTTAGAGAAGATAGTTAGTCAAAAGATTATCATTGCCCCTCTTAATTGAGTGATGATATTAGTGGGCCCCTTGATAAAGCAAAGTTATAATGTGCACAATGTGATTTGAGTTAAGTCACATATTTATAACTAGCTTAAAGAGATCAAGAAATGAATACTAATACAAAGATGACACAATGCTACTTTGTGTGTATTGTTAATATCATGAGGCAAGGGACGGACACAAGTGGTGCACTCCATCACTAAATGGATCGGGTTTTGGTTCGAGTGGAATTAAGACATCTAACTAATTGGGAACTATAATGTGTAGCTAAATACCGCTTATAGCTTGTGATATTAAGCTCTTAATATCACTGCCAACTTAGTGTAGATCCTCCCATAGGTCACACCGCAAAAACCGGGAAACAAGAAGCTAGATTTTTGGTTCATATGATGTGTCGGGTTTCTTATAGAAAATATGACACATGTGGTGAACAAGTAAAATCAATTATGTTGTATATAACATAATTAGAATCATGATAAATTCATATGAGATGCATATATTATGGGATGCAATAATTTATTATTGCATAGGATAATATATTGCATAAGTTGTGAATTTTCTAAAACCCCCTAAAGTTTAGATTTTGTTGGAAGTAAATCCAAAATTTGAAAAGGCAAAATCGGGTAAACGTTCGGTAATTTGTTATGGTTCGGTCGACCGAAGGATCTGTGGATCGGTCAACCGAACGTGGAACGGATGGTCAAAATTGATTAACCGAATGGCACTCGGTCAAAGACGCAAATTCGTCCAAACGGTTAAAAAGATTTTTTCTCCTTAAGAATTGGTCATCCGTCAAGTGCACGGAAATCCGAACGTGAAATATTCGGTTAACCGAGTATGTCTCGGTAGACCGAGTCCCGATTGATTTTCTACCTTTGATAATTAAGAGATTAATTTGATCAATGGTTGGATTAGCTCCAAACTTGGTCAAACGTTTTGTGGGTGCATATAATGCATTTTGGAATTAGTTTATAAGAGAAAATGTCAAGAGAACATGGCTTAAGAATAGTCATGATTGAGAGTAAGATTGGAACTTATAAATAGGTCCTTATTCTCCTTAATTAAGTTAGATGTTTTCTAATTATTTTCTCTCCTAATTCACCAAAAAAAACCCCGAAAATTCTCTTAGTTTTTTAAGTCTTTGGAAGGAGAAATCTCAGAGATTAAGGAAGGGGTTTGTAGCTAGATTCTAAGCTTGTTTGGAGATTGATTAGCTAGCTCCTTTCTCTCCAACCTTGTTTAGGGTTTCGATGAACACTCGGAGGCATCCGGCGCAACGAGAAGCGACGATCGTCTTCTTCAACGTCTCTGGAACATCAAGAAGTTTTAGAGAACTTCTAGGTATGAATTTCGGAGTCCTTTGTGTTTGTTTTAATGAGTTTTGAAACTAGTTATTAAAACAAATCAATGCATATATGAAATAAATCGTAGAAAATTGTAATTGATCCTTATTGTGCATAAAAATTTCGAAAATATATATGTACAATTAAACTAGAAATCCTACAACAAGGGGATGTTAACCTTTACTTGGTTAAACACCTCTAATACCTACTTGGATAGGGAGCATTTGGCAGGTAGGTTTTCTGCTTTTTGGTTAACCTACTTGGATAGGGAGCATTTGGCAGGTAGGTTTTCTGCGGTGCCTGAGAAGGAAGCCTTGGTGTATTACCCTCACCCTCAGCCTCTTCTTCACCACCATTCCCACTAAGGGGTTGCATAGATGGTGGTTGTTGTGACAAGGAAATGTGATTGTCAACCTGTTTTCCATTCCTTAAGGTCACAATGGAATTGACATGGTGAACAGGTTCCTCCACATGGTTCACTTGCCTCCCCCGAGGTACCACATTCTCATTTTGCATTTGTTATTGTTGGTACATACGGGGGTTAGTCTCAGGCTGGCTAGGAAAAGACCCTCTCTCTCTTTCATGTACAGACTGAGCCAATTGGCCCATCTGAAGCTCTAGAGATTTGATGGTCTGCTGATTTGAAGTGAGAACTTCACTCGTGGTTGACATAAAATTTGTCATTGAGTTTGTAAGTCCACGAGTCAAGGTCACAAGCGAATTGAATCGGGTTTCCATATTATTGGAATTTGGGAAACCCGATTGATTGGTGGTTTGTGCTTGGGGTTGCTGATAGGAATGTGCATGCATGGGAGGTTGGTGTGATTGGTAATGTAGTCTAGAGGAGTTTGAAGGACCACCTGGGGCATTAGTTTGGTTCCATGAAAAATTGGGGTAGTTCCTCCATCCAGGATTATAAGAAGATGAGTATGTGTCATTTTTGGCTCTATCATAGATGGTGTTGACACGCTCCATCTTAGGAGGAATGGACTCACACTCGCTTTCTACATGACCTATCCTACCACATGAATGAAAGGGAACTGGACCAGATGTGGACATGTGAGGTGCACCTTGTTGGTTTTGGAGCTCAATCGAATCCATACGGCGCATTAAGGCCGCCATGCGTGCCTCGGTGGCCGTAGTGGTATCGATAGCAAATGCCGCACCCGATCTAGTCGAGTTTGCATTCGCGATCCTTGCTCCTATACTAGATGATGCAGGTGGCCCCCTGACACTCTCCCATTGCATGGTTTTCTCAGCGAGGTCTTATAGGAAAGCCCATGCCTACCTTTCATCCTTTCCCAAGAACTCTCCTTGACACATGGACTCAAGGAGCGTTCTTGACGGGATGTGAAGACCTTCGTAAACAATCTGACAAAGGCGCCACAACTCGATGCCATGGTGAGGGCATGAAGATAGTAGCTCCTTGAACCTCTCTAAGTATGCATGGAATGGTTCGGTCTCATGTTGATAGAACGAATTGATTTCGGTCCTCAATTTTTGATTCTGATGATTTGGGAAGTACTTCTTGAGGAATTGATTGATCGCTTTATTTAAACTGCAAGTGCACGGCCGCGTTGAAGCGGTGACAAATACGGGTCGTCCACTGGGAGGTGTGTCGACGATTGGTTCGTTCGAAGGCGAGAGGTAAAAAGAAGGATAGAAAGGTTGGTTACACTAAACTACACTAAGATGCAAATGGAAATGGAAGAAAAGCAAGAAAACTAAACCCCAAAGGGGGTAGAGAAATAATGTGAACATAAAGAAGTGTGTGTGTTCATTAAGCTCCTCACAAGATGTAGTGCATGAAATCATAAAACTACATCCAACTTTGCCTCCACATGAATTAAGATAAGACTACATCATTAAAACATACAAGATAATAATTGGAATGAAGCTACATGAACTCAAGTATAAAGACTATACCCTACTATGCCTCCACATGAATTAAGATAAGACTATATCATTAAAACATACAAGACATTAGCTAAGGTAAAGGCAACAAGAGCACATACACTACAAATTGTGTTTCCAATATTAACTTCATCCATATCCTAACCTTATCATTCCCCATAAAATAGGTCCACTAATCAAAGCATAAGCTAAGCTTCATTCAAGAGCATTAGCATATCAAAGATAAGAGTGAAAACCCATTAGATGGTTATGGAAATCATATAAAGCTCAAGGGATAAAGATAACACTCACTTAATACACTACATGATTATATCACATATTTCTCCACCCCCCAAATGGGGATTGAACTACTCACTACTCATTCCACTAACTATATTAGCAAAAGAAAGCATAATACTAAAATGAAAGTTAACTAAGAAGGCAAGAAGCATTAAAGAAACATAAAAGGAAAGGAAAGACTAAACAAACATGCACAAATTAAAAGAAACTAGAAGAATTATTTTATTAACAAATGACTCACATTGAAGGTAGCATTCTTCTCCACCTTGAGTTTTTGCTTCAAGACTCACTCCTTAGTAGAGAGAATGTCACCAAGCAATGGGTAATTACAATGGAAGGTGAAGAGTTCTATTTATAAGCATGGAAAAAGCTAATCGGGGACAATCCCCCGATGTGGGACTAAACCAATACCAAAAATATCCTAAACAAACCATAATATACGTCCAAGAGAAAACTTATCGGATCTGGAATGATCCAGACCGCCAATTGGCGGCCTATAAGATCCAGATCCGTCTGGAATTGTTTGTGGGCTTTGCTTGAAGTGTGTCTTGGTCTTGGATGCATCTACTCGGTCTGTTGGAGCTCTGACCCGAATCGAATTGCCAAAATACTCCCCATGATGGTGTGGAGTTTCCTGTTTTGCTCTTAGGTCCTTCGGTCTTACGATCAGGTCCTTCTCCATTGCATCTCAGTCCCTAGGTCTCACAATTAAGTCTTTTTTTCCTGCTTTTGGGTCCTTTCATGGCTCTTCTCTTCAAACCTTTTTATTCCTGAAAACTAAACATAAAACTCGTCACGTAGCATTGCTTAGGTGTAAGATAATGGATATAAGATACAAATATGAGCATGAAATGATGTCAATCACGAATGCAGATTGAAACTCATCCCAAGTCCTAAAGGCATTCGCCTAGTTCCTGTACAACCACTTCTTGGCGTCATCCTTCAGCGCAAAGGGGACAAGCCTAAGATGGATGGAGTCTGTGCTAAGTTGTTGCAGCTTGAACATAGCACAGACTTCCTCAAATTCCCTGAGAAAGATATAGGGGTCACCTTTCCCAGTGAAGTGAGGGAGCATGGAAATAAACTGAGGCTTAACCTCAAAATAGTTCCCATTAGCCTCTGGTAATACGATGCATGAGGGTAGAGCTGTACGGCTCGGGTAGCATCGATCACGTAGAGGTATGGGAACGACAACAGGACGCTCACGTGGGTCCAGCAACTGCTCCTCCTCGCGGAAATTACCAGCCATTGAACCCGAACTATGTGCGACACGAGAGGAGGAAGGTGTCGAGAAATCGATGACTGAAGCCGGATTAACAACGCTCCTCGTCAAACGACCACTCTCGTCTCGTGTCCACGAAAGCATGCACAAAGGTGCACACACGCCAAAAAAAAAATTTAACAAAGAATGTACGTAGAGGAGAAGACGGGGGGACACGGGAGAGAAAGAATGACTCAGGAGAGAAGGGAAGAAGTCCTTATGCTACGGCGGATGGGTACAGGGAGAAGCACACAAGCAAACAAGGCTCAAGCAATCCTAAGGTCGCTATAGGTCCTTACAGCTAGACGACGCCTAACTGCAAGGTCACGCTACCTCAACACGCCTCACCTCCCTACGACGAGGACCACAAAGCCCAGCAAGTGAGTCAAGATCCGGGGATCTCGTCTCTCCTACTATCGACAAAGTGGGCAACGCCGATCAGGTCATGACGGTCGGGACCGGATCACTCTCCTAATGCGTCTGAATTCCTTAAGGCCAATGTCTACTTGATTTTAAAATTAGGCTCTTGATTAGTGTGGTTTGTGGGGGCGAAGGAAAGGGTGATGAAATCCCCCACCTTATCTTTTACGGGACAGCCCCTCTTTAGTAGCGTTTTGGAGTCCTAAATATAACAATCAACTCTCCAAACAACGCTCAACTCACACTTGTTGCAATGCACTTTCTACTAACTAATGCATGTCATACGAAATGCATGAATGAGAGTAGAAGGTGTGTACCTCACGCCAGCACTCAGCAACTGAAAATAAAGCTAAAATAAAAGACAATCTAAATGCTTAAGTCACATGCATGGTGCATGACCTAAACAAGAAAGAATGCCTAGTCTTTTGCTTTGAGTTTTAGGGTCCAAGTTGCTTAAAGGAGGTTTGATTATTGATCTGGGAATGAACTATATGTCAAAACATGCCCAATTGAGTCCCAGATAACTAGATCATTTAGATAAACAACACAAAGAAATTAAAAGATGAACAGAGCTCACCAGACCGCTGATTGGCGGTCTCAGACCGCTGATCGGCGGTCTGAAGTGCTCAGGTCGTCTGGAAATTTCTCCAGTAGCCTCCACTTGCTATTCCCAGTCTCCTGAAACAAAGAAAACCTACAACACACAAATTAAATCCACTCGAACCGTCCAAACAAGAGTCTGGACTGGCACCTCCCCGGCAACAGCGCCAAAAACTTGTTGAATGTTTTAATTAAACCGCAACTACACGGCCGCGATGAAGCGGTGGCAAGTAAGGGTCGTCCTCAGGGAGGTGAGCAGACTCTTGTTTATCAGAAATCAAGTGGCAAAAATAGGGGGAGAAAGATGTTTATGCTACTCTACTCTATACTACGCTAACAAGTTGGAAATGCGAAAGGAAGAACCAAACAATGAAATAATAACTAAGCTAAGAACAAAGGAAGAATGCTGGAATACAGAAATGGGAAAACCCCTAAGGGGTGGAGTGAGTGCACACATGCAAAGAGGTGGGTGTAGAATACATTCTTTAAGCACATGAAGGTGGTGTTTATCAAGCATAGGAAGTGTCTAAATGTTCTGGCAAAACCTATCAATCTATTCACCAACTTAGTTGATTAACATTTACATATGCAAGTTGTTTATTTCAGAACCTAAACAAGCATGAGAGGTGTCTAATCATTTTGGCAAAACTCATCAAGTTATAAATTCTATCCTAAACAAGCAAGCATACATTCATGTTTTACGAACACATCAAAAATAAAGTATTCATCTCATTCTCTAATGCATGTATGTACATCTACTCCACCCCCAAAGGGGATGGAACTACTCACTAAACATTACACTAATTATTAAACTAAGCAAAGAAAGCATATTAAAACTAAGCTAGAAATAAAAGACGATTTACCTAAAACATGCACAAACAATAAAAGAAGCATAAACAAACGATGAAAGAAACACAAAACTTTATTGATAAAATGACTCACATTTCAAGTAGCATCCTCCTACTTTAGTGTGTGATTCAAGGACTCACTTCTAGTAGGAAGAATAGCCACTTAAAATATGGAGTCATTACAATGGAAGGTGGAGTTCTATTTATAGCCATGGAAAAAAGCAAACCGGGACAATCCCTCGATGTGAGACTAAACCAATACCAAAAATAGCCTAAACAAACATTAATACACGTCCAGGAGAAACCTTGGCGGATTTGGGCCAAAACAGACCGCCCATTAGCCGTCTTGGACCGCCAATTGGCGGTCAAAAAGTTCCGGATCCATTTGGAATTTGTGCTGGGCTTTTCTTTGTGTATTTGGTGGTCTTGGATGCATCTACTTTGTTTATTAGAGCTCCGACCCGAATCCAATTGCTAAAATACTCCCCATGATGGTGTGGAGTATTTTGTTTTGCTCTTAAATCCTTCTGTCTTGCGTTCAGGTCCTTCTCCCTTGCATTTTGGTCCCCAAATCTCACAATCCAGTCCTTTTTCCCAGCATTTGGGTCCTTTTATGTTTCATCTCTTCAAACCTATTTATTCCTGAAAACTAAACATAAAACTCGTAACATAGCATTGTTTAGGTGAAAGATAATGGATATGAGATACAAATATAAGCATGAAATGATGTCAATCAACGCCCCCTCAAGTTGGGTCTGGAAGTATGTTGGAGAAGGTCTTGCGATCTAGAGCTTTGGTGAAGATATCAGCTAAGTGATCTTTTCTTGGAACGTAGGGGACCTCTATTTGCTTTGACTGTATCTTTTCACGAATAAAGTGACAATCGACTTCAATGTGTTTAGTCCTTTCATGGAAGACTGGGTTCATGGAGATGTGTCGTGTTGCATTGTTATCACAAAACATCTTCATGGGGTTCTGAGTTGTGATCTTCATATCTTTAAGTAGTTGACTTAACCAAATTAGTTTGCTGGTAGTTGATGCCATTGCACGTTATTCTTTTTCTGCACTAGATCTGGCGACAACATTTTGCTTTTTGCTTCGCCAACTTAGCAAGTTGCCTCCCACGAATGTGCAGAACCCAGAGGTTGATGTTCGATTATGACTTCCAACCCAGTCTGTATCAGAATATCCAATTATCGAGTTAGAGTTGTTAGGTTTCATCCAGAGTCCTTGTCCGGGTGTCCCTTTAAGATAACATAGGATTCTTTTTACCAAATCTAAGTGGTTTGTGTGAGGAGCATGCATGAATTGACTTATTAAACTGACAGCGTATGGAATGTCTGGTCGGGTAATAGTAAGATAAATAAGTTTCCCTACTAATCTCTGAAATTGTCCAATATTAGAAAGAGAGGTTCCATCTGTTGGTCCTAGTTTTTTGTTGATTTCTATAGGAGTAGTTGAGGGTTTTGATCCTATTTTTCCGGTTTCTTTAAGTAGGTCTAGGGTTTATTTTCGTTGGGAGAGAAATAACCTTTCTTGGAGTATGCAATTTCTATTCCTAAGAAGTATTTTAAGTATCGTAGGTCTTTTATGTCAAACTTTGAATTCAGATATTCATTAACTAATGCTATTTGGTGATTATTATTTCCAGTTATGATAATGTCATCAACATAGATAAGTACAATGATAGTAGTGTTATGACTATATTTTGTAAACATGGATGCATCAGCAGAGATTTTAATAAATCCATAATTAATGAGAGAGAAACTAAGTTTTGCGTACCAGGCACGAGGTGATTGGTTTAGTCCATATATAGACTTGTGAAGCTTGCATACCTGGTTGGGACAAGGGGTGTAGCCAGGTGGTGGAATCATGTAAACTTCTTCTTCTAGATTTCCCTGTAAGAATGCATTTTTGACATCCATTTGAAACAAATTTCATCCTTGATTTACAGCGATGGAGAAAAGAACACAGACTATGTTCATTTTGGCTACAGGGGCAAAAGTTTCTAGGTAATCAAGACCATAGGTCTGAGTGTAACCTTTGGCCATGAGTCTAGCCTTATATCTTTCTATTTTCCCATCGCTATGATATTTAATCTTGTAGATCCATCTACATCCAACAGGCTTGGTACCTGGTTGGAGAGGAACGAGGGTCCAGGTGTGGTTATTTTCTAGGGCTCGTAATTCATCATTCATGGCTTTGACCCAATTCTGGTTGTTTATAGCCTCATGGTAATGTGTTGGTTCTTTATTTGTGTCTATTGTTCCTAGGAAGGCTTGATGTTTTTGTGAGATTTGTTGGTATGATAGAAAGTTTTGGATAGGGTATGTGGTGTAGAGAGATAATAATCATTGAATCTAATAGGAGGGTGAGATGGACGCATAGATCTTCTTGGAGGTTCTTCTCCCCTTGGATTTTCTCTTCCTTCATCTCTCCTTTCGTCTTCGTTTTCTCCTCCCTCGCTTTCATTTCCACCTCCGTCTTCGTTTTCTCCTCTTTCTTCGTTTTCTCCTCCTTCTGGGATTGTTGGTGGTGTTGTGGGTAGAAGGTTATTGTAGGTGATGTGAGGTACTGGGACGGCGGAAGCGTTTTCAGGTCTCGGATTTTTGAAGAAGGGGAGGCCTTCGAAGAAGGTAACATCTCTTGAGACATAGGTTTTTTTATTCTCTGGGTCATAGCATTTGTAACCTTTTTTCCTAAAGGAATACCCTAAGAAAATACATTTGATGGAGTTGTGATCAAGTTTATCTTCCTGTTTTTTGTGGACAAAACAGGTACAACCAAAAATTCTAAAATGGTCGATATTAATTTCTTTATTATACAAGATTTCTAAAGGTTTTCTATTGTTTGTTGTGGGACTAGGAAGTCGGTTGATAATATAAGTAGCAGTGAGAATTGCATCGGACCAAAAAGATTTAGGAACATTGTTTTGAAAAAGGAGGGAGCGAGTGACATTTAATAGATGTCGGTTTTTTCGTTCTGAAATCCCATTTTGTTGTGGTGTATTAACGCATGAGGTTTGGTGAAAGATACCTTTTGTTGTAAAAGATTTTGAAATAGGTTGCTCATATATTCAGAGCCGTTATCAGATCTAAAAAATCGAATTTTTGCGTCAAACATGTTTTCAATAAAACGGAGGAATTCGCAAAAAACAGAGTAACCATCAGATTTGTTTTTCAAAAGATAAACCCAGGTTGCCCGTGAAAAATCGTCAATAAAACTGATAAAATACCAAAAACCGTTGTAAGATTCAACAAGAACCGGTCCCCAAATATCAGAATGTATGAGTTCGAAAGCCATATGAGTTTTGGTGCTAGAATTTTGAAAAGGTAATCGAGTTTGTTTAGCAAAACGACATACATCACATAATAATTCATTTTTAAAGGACGGAAAAAAACATCTTAATATACTTGATGATGTGTGGCCCATCCTTTTGTGCCAGAGAATATGGTTGTTTAGAGTATGGGTATGAAGTGCCTTTTCGTCTGTTTCTAGAAAATAAAGACCATTCGTGAGGATGCCCTTACCAATCATCCTCCCTGAGATACGATCCTGAAAAACAACATCATTAGGAGCAAATATAACATTACCATTGAGATTTCTGGTGATTTTGGCTACAGATATAAGATTAGTATCTAGGTTAGGTACATATAAAACATCATTAAGGGTGTTGTTAAGTAAGTTGATCTTCCCGATTCCTTTGATTGGTATCTTGTTTCCATTTGCTACTGTTACAAATTTATTTGTTAAACTTAGATTTTTAATATTACTAAGTATTGTTGGATCTCCAATCATGTGGTCGGTAGCTCTGGTATCGATTATCCAAGATTTGTTATTGAATTTAGTGGTTAATCCAGAGAAAACAGTAAAATCAGAAAAATTTAATTTACCTGAGGAATTACCAGTTGCATGGGGGTTTTCTGCAAAAGATCATTAAGCTAGCCCACCAGGCTTTTTAAATGAAGTGGGTTAATGGTAGAATCCGGATTACCATTACCGGATCCGAATAGGCTGGATCCGACCGACCCTATATCTGAACGAGTCGGGTTGGAAGATCCGACAAGCTGCTGAGTATAAAAGGCGGAGTTATCCGCATATCCGGTAGGGTTTTGTGTTTTTTCTTTGTGTCGGTTGCTATTCCGGAGAGAGCTGGTGTTGCAGTTGCCGCCTCCGAGCAGGCGGGTGTTGCAGTCGCCGCCTCTGAGCAGGCTGGTGTTGCCACCGGCGACTCCTTCCACCAAGTTTGCTTTTGTGTTTTTCTCGTTTCTTTGTGGTCTGAGATGGGGAAAGAGGAACCGACACTAATTTCTGTTGTGTCCTTGCTTTTTACAGTTGTCGCATTGTTCAGTGTTTTTGTTTCCGAATCTTTTTTTTATTCCTCCCTGAGCTTGGTTCCGACCGGCGATGAGGGCTTGGTTGTCCACGTTGTTGTTCTGATTTTTCATTGTGTTTCTCCTCATTTCTTCCCGCTGAATGAGACTTGTGATGTGTGGGAGACTGGGGAGATCCGACGCCATGAGTATTTGAGATGGAATAGTCTCGTAGCTTGGATCTAAACCCACCAGAAACTGGTAGATTTGATTTTGTTCTTGCCGGTTTTGGATGATTTTTGGGTCTGTGGTGGGTGGTTCGTATATTCTGAGCTCATCCCACCGTCTTCTGAGGGTACCGAGATACTCTGTGATTGAAGTCCCGTGTTGTTGTGTTTGTGAGATTTCTTGCTTGATCTTGAAGATGTGCGCGAAAATTTCTGCCTTTCCGTAGTGATCTCGAACAGAGTCCCACAGATCTTTTGCACTGTCTTTATATATGAAGATTTTGGCGATGTTTGCATGCATGGAGGCAATGAGCCAGGACATCACCTGGTGATCCACGGTTTGCCACTTCTCTTGAATTTTCTGATTCGCGGCTTCTTCTGTTTTTCGGGGTTTTCCCGGTGATGTGGCCAAGCTTCCCCCTGCCACTGAGGGATAGCGTGACCGCGCGAGACCAGGACAAGTAGTTGGTCTCGTTTAGTGGTATCGTGACGAGGCGATGAGGATTCATCACATCGGTTTGATTTCCGTTGCCATCCGACATTCTGTTTTGTTCTCTTCCTCCTTGGGTTAGGATGTGGGTGTGTGGTGACCTTCAACCCCCTTGGATGAGGTAAGGCCTAGGATGAGTTTTGGGAAGGTCTGAGGCGTATGGATCAGTGCTCTGATACCATGTTGAATTTGTGACGATGATGAGAAGTTTTGGTTTGGGAGGAAGAAAAGAAAGTAGTGTATTATTGTATTGTTTGATTGTTTGATTACATGAGTATTTATACAGATACTAGTAGCCGTTTGGCTTTATTTATTGTTTAACTGGGAGACTTCAATCGCTCTTCTTGGGTATGCCATTCGGTTGCTTTGGTAAACTTCCATCTTAAATTGTCTTCAACGGTCTTTTCTTTTAACATTATGCGACTGCATGCATGTTATGATTTACTTATGTGATGGATGTTGGCTTTTTGGTCTTAATCTTATGTTTTGATGATTTAATCAACCGAATCATAATTAGAGTAGCACACACTCTGCATTGCATATATATTGTATTGTGCTAACCTCTACAGGTGATCAAGACTCAAGAAAGAAGGAAATGAAGTCAAGACATGTAATTAAAGCTAAATCGAAGACATGTAATCTTGATTTCTTTTGAGTCTTAGGAACAAAGTGTAATTGAGCATACTTGAGCTAAAATCAACTTAATCACACACTAGGTTCCCTATAGAAGTCACACATGAAATTTCACATTATTTGGACTTCAATAGATCACCCAAACTTAGACCGGAAAAACACAAAACCTGAACCGTAACTGTCTGCCCACATTCGGTCGACCGCAACATGCCGTTCGGTCGACCGGCTGATCAAGTAATCCAATTTGTGTTTTCCTGCCTAATTTCGGTCGACCGCACCATATCTTTCGGTCGACCGTTTGAACTTACTGTTCCGACCATTATTCTTGTCGTATATGCCCAACGGTCGTATTCGTATTAAAACTATATACACCTCCATATACTTAACCAAACGGTCGAACCATGTGCCAAGTTCGGTCGACCGTTTAACCTTGTCAAGAATTCCCTGCTATCGGTCGATACGATTTCGTTCGACCGATCCAGTTTTCCCTCTACCGAAACGCTTATTCGGTCGACCGGTAACCCTGTTCGGTCGACCGTTTTCTTAATAGACTTAAGTGTTCGTTCGATCTATTCATATTTCGTTCGACCGTATCCTTATCAAACCCAAGCATTCGGTCGACCGTTCCACTTTTCGGTCGACCGTTTCTGGACAGATTTGCAGCCCGAATTTTCTGCTTTGTGTATCTTGCACAAAACCCTATCAAATCTTGTCCCAACGGATCTATTCTCTCTAATGCCTATATAAGGAGTTGTAAAACACATTTTAACACAACTCTCCCACTACAAACTTGTCCCAAACATTAGAAAGAATTCCAAACACTCAAAGCTTCCAACCTTACACACTTAGTGATCAATTCCTTAATCCTACTTAAGTGTGCTCAAGATTTAGAGAGTGTTGCTCCACTCAAGTTCTCATTTGTTGTCAAAAGAGTAAAGGCTCCGGTGAAAGCCTGAAGCATCCTTCTCGGATTGTGAGAAGAGGATTCCAAGCTCGGCGAGGCTTGTTCGCGAGTTTGACAGTTGTAAAGGCGTTCCCTCCTGGCCCGGAACGGGGAGTGGTTAGTAAAGTCGTGAGCGGAGCTCGGTGATCCGAGCGGAGCTTGCAAGAGAGGACTAGGACCTGGGTGGGGGTACCGAACCTCTATAAAAACGTCGTGTCTTCTTGTGGTTTGCATTATTCTTCCTTACTTGCTTGTTTGCTTTAAAATTCCGCTGTGCATCTTGACTTGGTTAAACAAGTAGGTGATTAGATTAATAGTGATTAGTGGACCCATAACCCACACGATCCTTCAATGGCCTCATATGACACTTTGCACCTCTGTGGGATATGACAAATCATGTGATGCGTATGTCTTGCATACTTGAATGTAGGCCTTGTTGTTTAGCATATGCTGCCATACATAGACGTAAAAAAATTACACCTATGCTTGTTGTAGATTTGACAACCTTAAGAACTGTGTTCTGGATCCTTTCACAGGTGATAGGTTGGTTGGTTGTCAACTTGTAATAACGTCATTTTCCACTTCTATAAGTCTACAAAAAAAGCCAATTTCGTAATTTAAGAAGTATAACACTTTGTAATTTGGAGAGATTTGTGATGATAAAATATGAATTTATAGTAGTTGTTGTAACAATTTATTTTTTAACCTTTCCATCCATTGTGATCTCTGAAGCATTGTTTTTCTTGTTTGTCAAGCTGCAGCAACTACCTTAAGTTTGGCTAAGAAACGTGGAGCAGATATCACAGTTGTCGGTGAGCCTGTAGACCTATCTTGTAACGTCCCGAAACAGCAGAAGATTTTTTTTAAATTAAACATAAAACATACGACCGTCAACGGTCAACAAGGGCACGTTACTAGAAAAGTCAACTGAATATATATATAAAATATCTCCACGTGGAAGTCATAATACAGAGTGTCAAAAGAGTGATTACATAACTAATACATAACTACTGTAATCACTAGCTCTACAAAAACGATTAGATGACAGGACCCAATCCCGGAGGTACTCCCCTCGGTCACCACCAACCTACGACTGCCAGCTCCCTGAAAATGAAACACAAAATCCGCCTGAGTTCCCGAAAGGAACCCCGTATGCCAACATCTACTATCATATACAGAAATACAGACGAAAATGCCAAATAATGCTTATGCAATGCAAATCCGCCTCGGGCCCAATGAATGCCCAACCGCCACCACGGTCCATCTCCCAGCCGCACAGGCACGAAAGGCTTCC
This sequence comes from Triglochin maritima, assembly GCA_963682175.1. Taxonomy (NCBI): domain Eukaryota; kingdom Viridiplantae; phylum Streptophyta; class Magnoliopsida; order Alismatales; family Juncaginaceae; genus Triglochin; species Triglochin maritima. The sequence goes on along the minus strand of OY821787.1, from coordinate 9,748,084 downwards.
CTATGCCGCACAGGCTCAAGGGGCATCACTCTCCTACACAAGGAAAGGGCATCTCCTTCCTACACAAGGATAGAAGGCGTCTCCCACCTAGACAAGCATGGAAGGCATCCCCCACCTACACAAGAATAGGGGGTCCAACTGAATACGCCATCGTCGAAGGTGAAATCCGTAGCTCCGAGGTCCGGTGATCGACCGTGGGCTCAGAGCCGGTAGTATACCTATGCTCGACGGCTCGCGTGTGGATAAATCCACCAACCTGCGGTTAATCGGTTGACCACGACAAATACACCGGTCGACCTCTCTCCCTCTCAGTACTCGGTACTGAGATAAATCACTATCAATCGGTCGGACAAGGTTTCTCGGATGGTCGACCGTTTAGCAAGTCACCGCCCAGTCCTAACCGATGAAAATTCGACCCACCGGTCGAACAAGGTCAATCTAGCGGTCGACCGTTTGGAGGGTCTATGCTATACGTTTTATATACATATATATCATGTCGGTCGAACCAGGGTCCGTTCAACCGATAAGAAAGTCTGCATGAATCCTGCCCACTGTATTCGGTCGACCGAAACTCTTCCGGTCGACCGGATCAACATGCACTTCACTATAGGAAAACTGCACGCGGTCGGTAGACCGGATCCAGAGCGGTCAACCGTTTAGATGGTCAACGCTCTTGACCGACTTTGCGCTGTTCGGTCGACCGAGACACACTCGGTCGGCCGAAGGTCTGTCTCACCTATCTAAAGGAGGTTCGGTCGACCGAAACAAACACCGGTCGACCGGGCTAATGTAACCCTTAAATTCCCGCTAAAATTTGGCATAAACGGTCGACCGTCACACAGACGTCGTTCGACCATTTTTGGGCAGTAAGTTATTATTTACAAATATCGGTCGACCGAACTATACATTTTCCCTCTGGACAGGCATCATTTAGACGTTGTTCGGTCGACCAAACTCTCAATCGGTCGACCAAACAGAGCGTCTTCAACCTCTGTGCAGTTGGGTTTTCACCAGAGAAACGGCACCAACGCTGCCCCCTACACTCCCACACCTCTTGGGGAGTTACTATGAAGACTTGGCATACCTTTTCCGAGGTGAGAACGTGTCCGGAGAGCTCCTCCTCCTCCGGCGTCGCTTCTAGCTTCTTCTCCCTCTTTCCTCCGTTCTCGTCGCTCCTTCCTCACGTGCGCCTCCACCACGTCGCCGGAGCTCTTCTCCCTCCTTCTCTGATCGCCAGAATGAAATGAGAAAGGTGAGGTTTGGGGGTGGAACGAAATCAACAACAAAAGAGAAGAAATGAGTGAGTTTTTGCTTCTTAAACACCAAACCCCATGCGCTACAACAACCGGCCCCTACCTAAACCCTAAACCTCATCATCTCTCTTCTCTTCACCATGCAAAGAACACCAAAACCCATGCATGCAACCCTAATTTCGTGGGTTTAATCCCTAATAAGGTTTAGGTCTTAACAATGCACACTCCTTAAAAGGATTTCGCCCCGAAATCAGAAAAGTAACTCACCGAAAAGCTCCGGATACTGCTTCCGAACTTCCTCCTCGATCTCCAAAGTGGCCTCGCGCTCACTGTGATGCTGCCATCTGACCTTAACCATCAGAATGGTCCTCCTCCTGAGCTGATGGTCCATTCGGTCGATGATCTCAACTGGCCTCTCCTCAAGTGACAAGTCGTGCCGAATCTCAGGCACTGCAATCTCTATCACGTGTGTCGGGTCTGCAACGTACTTCCTCAACATAGAAACATGGAAGACGTTGTGAAGGCCAGAGAACTGTGGTGGCAAAGCAACTCTGTAGGGGACCTCGCCGACACGGTCCAAGATCTCAAAAGGTCCGACATACCTCGGACTGAGCTTCCCCTTCTTCCCGAACCTCATCACTCCCCGAGATGGTGAAATCTTTAGGAAGACGTGATCTCCAACCTCGAAGCTCAAAGTCCGCATGCGTCGGTAAGCATAACTCTTCTGTCTGCTCTGTGCTGTAGCCAACCTCCTCCTGATCAGGTCAACCTTCTCTGCGTACATCTGCACAAGCTCTGGCCCACTAACTGCCTCTCGCCTACGTCACTCAAGCATACCGGTGATCTGCACGGCCTCCCGTACAATGCCTCATACGGTGCCATCCCATTACTGGCATGGTAGCTGTTGTTGTAGGCGAACTCGATCAGAGGTAGATGCTCATCCCAGTGTCCAGCCCAGTCCAGCGTGCAAGCCCTTAGCATATCCTCCAAAGTCTGGATAGTCCTCTCTGACTAACCGTCTATCTGAGGGTGAAAAGTTGTACTGAACCTCAGACGTGTCCCCAGTGCCTGCTGCAGACTCCCCCAAAGGCAAGGTGGTCCTAATAGGTAGAAAGTGCGCCGACTTGGTCAGTCTATCGACTATCACCCAAATCGCGTCATGGAACCGCCTCGTCTTCGGTAGCCCCGTGACGAAGTCCATCATCACGTGCTCCCACTTCCACTCCGAAAGCTCGATACTCTGCATTGGCCCAGCTGGCCTTTGGTGCTCAATCTTCACCTGCTGACAGACCAAGCACTGACTCACGAACTCTGCAATGTCCTTCTTCATGCCTCTCCACCAGACGTTCCGCTGCCGGTCCTTATACATCTTCGTGCTCCCTTGATGGATGGTGTACTTCTCTCGGTGTGGCTCCTCCATGATGTCATTTCTCATCCCATCAACCTTCGTCACCCAGATCCGCCCTCTGAATGTCAAACCTCCATCGACCCCAACACTGAAATCTGACCCCTCTCTGGCAGTCAACTCCAACAGACTGGCAACCTCATCATCCTCACGCTGCACCTGCACTACCTGTGAGACTGTTTGTGGCTCCACCCGCAACCCAGCTAACACTGCTCCATCAGAGTCTCCAGTGAACGACCTCCACTCCGCCAATGACTCCAACAGTCTCCACTCCTGAAGGTACAAGCTTGCAACTGATACCTCCACTCTCCTACTCAAGGCATCTGCAACTGAATTTGCCTTCCCCAGGTGGTAGGAGATGGTGAAATCGTAGTCCTTAATGAACTCCAACCAACGGCGTTGTCTCATATTCAACTCCTTCTTGGAGAAGAGGTACTTCAGACTCTGGTGATCGGTGAATACCTCGAACTGCTCACCATACAGGTAGTGTCTCCATGTCTTCAATGCGTGCACCACGGTTGCCAACTCCAAGTCATGCGTCGGGTAATTCTTCTCATGAGTCTTCAGCTGCCTCGACGTGTATGCAATCACCCTCCTGTGCTGCATCAACACGCAACCCAAACCAACGCCTGATGCGTCACTGTAGACCACAAAACCTCCTGTGCCGCTCGGCAGAGTCAAAACTGGAGCTGTCGTCAGTCGTCTCTTCAGCTCCTGAAAGTTGTCCTCGCACTTATGGGAGCAAACAAAAGTGACTCCCTTCTACGTCAGGGCAGTCAGAGGTGCAGCTAACCTCGAGAAGTCCTTGATGAAGCGCGTGTAGTAACCCGCCAACCCAACAAAGCTTCTGATCTCCGTCGCGCTTGTAGGGGCTCTCCACTCAGTCACTGCCTCTACCTTCGCCGGATCCACCGAAATGCCCTCCGCAGAAACGATGTGACCAAGAAATGCGACTCTGTCCAACCAGAATTCGCACTTCGAGAACTTAGCATACAACCTCTAGTCTCTCAGAATTCTAAGTACAATCTGCAGGTGCTCTCTGTGTTGCGCCATGTCAGGTGAGTAGATCAGGATATCATCCACAAAGACAACGACACATCTGTCCAAGTACTGTTTGAACGTCCGGTTCATCAGATCCATGAAAACTGTTGGAGCGTTCGTCAACCCAAAAGGCATCACCCAGAACTCATGACCAACACGACAATCTTATCTCGGTAATTAATGTTCCATGTCAAGTATGATGATTGTGAATAACTTTTGATTTATGTAAACCATTATCTTTTAGAACTATACAACTAATGACCAAAAACTTATTTGTTAACACTTCTAAAAGATGAATACAATAATCAAGGAACAAAATGTTAGCACATTCAATTCATAATTGTAACGCCCCTAATCCGCACTCGGGACACAACAAAAAATCACAACACTAAAAGGAGGTGAAAAAGGGATATTAACTGAAATAACCAACTCGAAACCTCAATTAAAATTCATAATAAATTCAAAGTCAAGTACAATGCGGAAGGAAAAATACAAGAACTCTGAATCCTACTGCATAACTACTGAGAGGAGTAGGAAAAATACATGACACTGAGCTCAACAGATCCAGTCCACCCGTCCCAAGCCCAAGTCACCTCCAGACACCTACTGCGTCCCACCTGCACACAAACAGGCACGCCTGAGTCTCAAATCAAGACTCAGTACAGCACCCCAACCCGACACCGAACAAGGTCTAGTCGTCCCTGACGAGTCACATTGTCTCGTGTTCCAAGGCAGTCACGCGCCCAGTGAGGTCAAGCGTGCACCTCAAACCCCACCGTGCATCCAACCCACAAGGCAACACTCGACCCTCTCTCACGGCAGAACTGTCACATGTCCCAAGGCGACCATGCGCCAAGCCAGGCCGAGCGTGCACCTTCGACCAAACCATGCATTCGGCCCACAAGGCAACACCCTACTCCAACCACGCGCCCGAGCCCGTGAGCAACGCTCCCTAACGGTCACCCGTCACAATGCTGGTGAGCTGACCAGTTCCGCATCCGGCTTCGGAAGCCGACCACATGCCCTAGCCCATGAGCAACGCTCCCTAACGGTCACTCGCCACAACGTGGGTGGACCCTTCCAAACCGTAACAACACAGGGGGAAACCAACTCCGGGAATCAAACCACAACGTCCGAGCTCACGAGCCTAGCTCCAACGGCCACTCGTAACAACGCTGGTAAACCATCCCGGACCGCCCCAACAAGGGAACACCCTAACATCTAGTCATACGTGCCTCACGCGTCAATCTCGCTACCCGACCACACGTCCGAGTCCGTGAGCAACGCTCTAACGACCACTCGTCACAACGTGGGTGAACAATCGGTTCCACGAACCTCTCACAATCTCACAAGGCAAGGGGTAAATGCAACTTACCCCCAAAGCACGGGTCAACGACCCCAACAAGACATAGAGTAATAAAGAACAAATGAGACTATAAAAATCATAAGAGCAACATAATGAAATTATAGTTTTAAACTCACAATCGAAAGCACAGGAGTATAAGTGTAAATTTACCAAAATCTTCAAACAAACATAATTCTCATAAGTTCGGGGAAAAACAATAAATTTCCCAATTATTAGAAAGTCCAAGGTTCAACAATTAACCCAAATATTAATCATTTACTCGAATATAAACATGCCCAGGGTTTTTCCAGCAATTAATCCAATTATTAAACAATTACTATTAATTTCAGGATTTCCAATACAATGTGTCCAATTATTAACTACTTAATCAAATACCATTAGTTTACTGCTTTATTCTGCAATTAACCCAATTAATTATTAACTCATCAAATATAATCAAAGCACATGATTTATTCTACAAAATAACCAAATTAAGTTATTCCACCAAATATTAAACAAATTCAGGGCTCATGTGCAAAATTCCAAACACAAATCTCAACCCATACGCCACTGCCGGCGGCGATCGCCATCGCGCCCCCACCCAGTCGCGACCGACAGGCCATGCCCATGCTCCGGGACGCACGCGGCACCACCATGTGTGCCGCCTCCGGCCACGAAACCCTAACCGGCAACCCATGCAACCGGACTGTCGGACCACCACCGGCATGGTCTGCTATCCAGTCGCCCGTCGGCTCCGCCCAACCCATCTCGCCCCCTCGGCCCCAAAGAACCCAAAGCAAGGTGGATGGCGTACCTTTGGAAAGAAGAAGACCGGAGAAGGGGCGTTTCCCCTCCACGCCTACGCGTGGTCGTCGGAGCTCCTCGTCGTCGGGGACAATGTCGTCGAAGCTGCTGCGAGGGAAGGGAGAGGGTGATGGGAGATGGGTTTAGGTTGGGTGAAGAAGAAGAGGGAGGGGAGAGGGAGACAGGTTAGTGGGTGAGGGAGGAGAGAGAGCATAACAATAATAATTGACATATAAAAATAAAACTTTTAGAACACATTCTTTTCAAGGAGCATGTCACTGATCTACTTCAAGAAACAACATAAATGACACTTCCAAACACTAAATAACCAAAAAAGGCTATATTTTGTAAGCAAAAAGGGCATCATTGTACTAATCAAACAAGCCACGACAAAGGGAAAATCATTGATCTACTTCGAGAGACAACACGGATGAACTTCAAATTACTCAAAAACAACAAAAAAACTACAACTTCTAAGGTAAAAAATGAGCATTACACTAATCAAACAAGTAACCAAAAGGGCAAATCGGCAATCCACTCAAAGAAACAACAAACCCAAAACACCAAACCCATAACTTTTCACCTGAAACCTGTAAAAGAACCAACTTTCTCACAAAACAAGTAAAAAAGCACAACCCAACTTCTATACATGTTAGAGGCAATTAACATAAGCAAAAAAGAAAGGATGCCCGTAATCGTCAGAGAAATAGTAGTACCTCGTTGACGATAAAAAAATAGTTGTGCGACGGGAGGAGTAGGATATGACAAGGAGGAGGGGCGGACACGACGATGTGCGACGGGAGGAGGCAGAGACGGCATGGGAAGAGGCAGAGGTGACACGAGAAAGGGTGGAGGCAGCACGGATTTAGGGTTAGGTTAGGGTTTGCTTCAGACAAAAAAAGTTTATATATGTTGGGTAAATTGTATAAAAGAACATACATTTTCATATTATATATGAAAGATAAATTGATAAGATTAAATCATTAATTTATTAAATTACAATTTATTTAAAAAATTGTAAATATATATGTATAGTATGATATTAAACGGATACTGATACATATACGGATACGAATCTTATAATATGGATATTCAATCTCGGATAGGATGTTATTCGGATCAGAAGTATCAATATCCATATTCGCGCCACGAGTTCCTGGATATTAAGTTTCGGATACGAATACGGATTCGCGGATGACGAATTCTTGGATAAAACAAATACGGATGCGGACGAATTCTCGGATTTTGGACATCCACTGACACCCCTTCTTTGGATACATTTTTGGCACACAAAATATGGGCACCATCCAATCCAGACTTGTCCAAAATGAGACCGATTTTGGACACACACTGCACAAATTCACAAGTGTATGGTGTCCAGGTTTTGTGTGTACGAAAATGTCATGAGCGTGTCGAGAAGCAGTCTAATTCTGGACACAACCTAGTTCAGTGTGTGCCCATAATTGGACTTCTGTTGGACAATCTAGATACATTATGTAAAGGAACCAATTTAGTGTGCGTATAGAATTGAATTGATTCTGGACACGCTCTGGACAACTCTTCGACACACAAAATATGGCACGAGCTGGTCTGATGTTTTCCAGATGGTGTCCCGAAACAGATCAATCTTGGACATGAGGCAGTACAATGTGTGTCCAGAATTGGGCTGATTTTGGACACACTATGGAAACATCCTAGACACACAAAACATGGGAACGAGTCAGTCCAGGCTTTGTCCAAATTGTATTTAGTCTATGTCTAGAACGTGTCCAGGATGTGTTGTGATGGTTGGATTCCTAAAAACTACCTCCGTTTTTTTAAAGTGAAAATGTGACTGTTCACGACACGATTTCTGAGCCGTTTTATGACGGTTTGGATTTTGAAACGTTACCTTCCCTCCAATCATCCCCCCTATAAGTGTACAACATCATTTCCTTCTTTCGTTACTTCTTTGTACTTCGTTCTCCACCACCATTTTCCCTCCCTTATTTGTTTCTAATATTCAAGCCAGAAAATGATGCGTAATGATGACGTATAGGTCATGATCAGCTACTGTGCGTGTGCAGTTATCCTACAAAATGTGTGTGCATTGTGACACAGGCCGGGGTGGTGCAGGTGTCATGGCGGTGTAGGGCACCTGACATTAAGGTTGCTTTGATTTTTCTGTGTTGAGAAATGGTTTTGTGTGTTTCTTTTTGTTTTTGTTTCTAATACATGAAAACTATCGTATACTTTTTGCAAGACAACCCAAAATGCAGATTTCATATTTATGACCATGTTTCAAGCTTACTACCCTCTCCGGAAACACTCCAACAAATCGTCTAGAAGCTGGACGAACTAGCAAGACAAGTGGGAGAACTAGACAGACGTTTAGCCGCCATTCATGACATGTTGGCAGACATCCTCATAGACAGCAATATGATTCTATTATTTTTATACTTTTGAGATACGAGTTGTCATGTTTGTTGGCATTTTGGCTTATAATCGTTAATCGGTTTTGATAATTAATCAACATATCAATAAACACATGTATCAATTAAAATATCATTGTTTACATATACTTGTATTATCTAACGTTTTAGGAACCAATTTTGAGTTGAATTGAGAGATGAAGATTGAAGTGTAGCTAGGTTTATATTCTATGTTTTTAGGTTACAAATGTAACTTGACACTTGAAATCTTTGATTCATTGCATTGCATGACACTTAATAAACCTATAGAAGTCTCACATAACATTCCAATTATCTTAGACTTCAATAGAAAATCATTGAAACTCATTAGAAACCTAGAACATGAAATCTACACTCAAACGGTCGACCAGTAGTTCATCCCCATTGAGGGGTGGAAAAGAAAGTGTTGTGATTATGTAATGTATTAGTGTGTATTAATCCTACATTTGAACCTCACATGAGCTCCATAACCATGTAATGAGATTTTCACTCTTATCTTTAATGTGCTAATGATCTTGAGTGAAGCTTAGCACATACTTAGATTAGTGAATTTATTTATGGGGAATGATGAGTTGAGGATAATGATGGAGTGGAAGACGAAAACATACATGTGGTAGCATGTGCTCTTGTTGGTCTCACCTTAATTAATGTCTTGTATGTTTTAATGATTGTGTAAATTTTATTTCACGTGGAGACATAGTGTGGTTTGGTCTTTATGCATGAGTTCATTTAGTTTCATTTCAATTATTGTCTTGTATGTTTTAATGATAATGTTTTATCTTATTTAATGTGGAGGCAAAGTTGGATTTGATTTTATGGTTTTCATGTAGTACATGTTGTGACGAGCAGAAATGAACACACACATACATATTTTCGTATTCGCATTCTTTCTCTACCCCTTAAGGGGTTAGTTTTATTGTTTGTTTTAAAAAATGGAGATCAAATGGCATGAGAAGCATGAGAAACAATTTGATAGGACTAGTCTTCTACTAATTTATGTAAATTAGTAGATCGTATGTTCTATACTTTGGAATATAAAAATTAGATATTGAAATTTACATTAAAATATTTATGTTGGCCATGTAGAAGTGACAGTCTTGCTGAAGGTTCTACTTCTAAATCAAGTTCAGCTTAGTTTTGCTAGGGTCACGACTCATGACTCAAATTGTTTAGTAAAAGCCAAGCATCAGCAAAGTAATTCACTCGTCATCTTTAACAAAATGAGGGAATTAGTGCGAAGAAACAAGGCTTTCTTGTTTGTTCGTTAAATGCATTTTCACATAATACAATAAAAACTATCTTAGCTTGTTGTAGTAAAGGAGTTTGTGGTGGTCAAGTGCCATTTTTCAATTCTTATCATTAACATTTTTGGTACCTTACTACCCAAGGGATTTCACATTTCTCTGTCTATTTCTTGGTCCACTCCAAGAGCTAAGTGATGTAATCTTATACATTCTGAAGTCTTTCTCATAACTTGTAACTAATTCTTTATAAAATTACCTATTCTTAACTCTTGTTCATGTTTTGAATACATATTCAATTTTTTACTTGTACAATGTCTCCCTTGACTGTCTTTTTTTTCTGACATCGATTTTTCAGTTGATAATCTCTAACTGTACAACATCTACTCTCTTACTAGAAAATGTACCAAGTGTAGGAATCAAGAAAAACAACTTTTACCCTGGTGATATAATTAGGTAAATAAACTAATAAACCGATAAGAATAAGAGCCAATAGGACATGAAGTATATTTTTGGTTCTTATTTTCAAATAAATTCAGAACTTTAAGACCAATTTCCAATCAACAGAGGGTGTGTGAGAAAAGCAAACATGAATAACTGAACTGTACTGATGCAAGAGTTCCTCGTGAAACAGAACAAATACATCTTTAAAAAAAGACTACTTGATTTTCCTCCAAAACTCCAACAGCATAGCTTGTTGCAAGTGGAACCCTAGATGAAGATAGAGTCTGAGATAGACCACAAATTCCATTTAGTTCTTTATCAATAACAAGCATAATAAATCTAAACACTTGAAACCTTGCTTAATGTTTTAATTGTGCTGAGATGAAGTGAGGAGATTGGTTTTTAAAGGTGATTTTCTCTCTTTTACTCATTCTCTCATCTCTCTCACGACCTCTCTCTCACTCATCTCTCTTCCCCTCAGTGGTTTCCTCGGTGTTGGTGGAGGCAAGGGAGTTCCGGTTAGAGAGTTGGGTTCGCCGGAGTTGTCGTAGAGATCGGGGTAAAGGAAGATCGCCGAAGTTGTGCTAAATCGTGGAAGTGTTCGCCGTTGTTCTTCTAAGGCTTCTTCAAGCCTTAAGGTATGTCAAACTTGCTTTTACGCTCACCTATTATTAGTGTGGGAGTGTGAGCGGTCGACGGTAGGCCGATTGGCTCGTCGGACCTGCACAACAGTTTTCTGAACTGTAAACTGTCGACCGATGTTTTGGTTCGGTCGACCGGTTATAGTGTATTTTGGGCAAAATCCCTCGCACCGGTCGAACGATACCATCGTGGTGGTCGACCGGTGGTACAATTCTAGGGAGAGGTGGAGGCTCTGGGGATTTTCAGTCGAACGGGATCCCTTTTGCCAGTCGACCGAAAGTACTGTCGTAGGTCAGTTGGGGCGTTGACCATCCAAACGGTCGACCGCCTGTTTGACTCGTCCGACTGACGACTTAAGTTAACTTAATGTCCGGTCGACCTGAAGTGTTGTTTCGGTCGACCGTGTAGAATGCCTTGTTGAAGGATTCTGCACTGGTGGATTTTGGTCGACCGCTAGTGTTGTTTCGGTCGACCGTGTAGTGTGGATTGTTGGTGGGTTGTACTGGAGGTTTTCGGTCGACCGGAAGTTTGGGGTCGTCCGACCGTTTGATTGTGGACTGCGAAAATGTTTTCTTACTGGTGCTTTTCGGTCGACCGGGTCACCTTTGCCGTTCGACCGATTGACGGGTTTTTCGATTGGGCCAATTCTCTAGGTGAGGATCGGTCGACCGTTAAACGGTTTTCGTTCGACTGTTTCTGCCTGTTTTTCGGTGGAGTGGTTTTATGAGTACACTTGACGGCACCTCGTCTCTCCGGCCCTGGTGGGCAACGACACGGACTGTCGCCCGATAGTGGTGTGCTTGTACGCTTAAAAGCGGCTCGTCTCTCTGGCCCAATGGGCAACGGCACAGACTGTCTCCCGATAACGGTATGAGTGTTTGATTGAAGGCGGCTCGTCTCTCCGACCCCGGTGGGCAACGACACGGACTGTCGGCCTGATATCTTGTGGTGGTGCCTTGTGTGCACGAGTGTTGGTGGGGTTGGGGTGAGAGGACCCTTCAGACCCGGTTGTGTGGTCGTGATTGTACCGGCGGTACCTTGTGTGCACGAGTGTTGGTGGGGTTGGGGTGAGAGGACCCTTGAGACCCGGTTGTGTGGCCGTGATTGTACCGGCGGTGCCTTGTGTGCACGAGTGTTGGTGGGGTTGGGGTGAGAGGACCCTTGAGACCCGGTTGTATGGTTGTGATTGTACTGGCGGTGCCTTGTGTGCACGAGTGTTGGTGGGGTTGGGGTGAGAGGACTCTTGAGACCCGGGTTGTCGTTTGGCTATGGCTGGGAGAGAGGTCCCAGGAGCTTAGCAGTTGTTCCCTGTGATATTCATTGTTCATTGCATATTTCATTATCGTCCATATATGTGTTAGGGTTTGGCATACGGGGTTTCCTTCTGGAAACTCAGACATATTTTTATATCTGCTTTCAGGCCGTGAGCGGCGTTAGAGGGTGGTGCCTGCGGAGGAGAGCTGTTGGGAACTGATCCTGCTTCCCCTTTTTTTTGAGGTTGTTGTGATTAAATTTGTATATTTTTATCTTATAGCTTTTGATGTAATCACCCTTTTTGTAAACTCAGATATGTATATTGATATATACGTTGGTGCACCTTATGTTATCTTTGCTAATGTCCTCTATTGATTGTATGTTTTAAATTTTTCGCTGTTCGAGAACGTTACAGTAGACAATATTGATAATATTCTGGTTGTATCATCTCAATTCAAGCATTTCTCACTACCCCATAAAGGAAAGCCGCCAAGAAGCAAGTTGGATAGAGAGGTAAATGGCAATGATTGACAATAACAAATTGCAAATACCTTGAATTGCAAATTGCTAATTTTCAAAGTTCATCATATGGCTATTGAAGTGCCCTGACAAGGGATGAGCTTCAAAACTGGCCGAGGATCGACGTCAGAGGCAAGATGGCAATGTACGAATATTGCAATTTGAAGTCAAATGCTTAAACAATGTACAAAGTTCCCTGTATGAACAAAGCCTGAGTCCAACACAAAGTAAGAAAAAGTTTTTTCCATGTGACCATGTCTTTCAAGTATAGATTAAGAGCTGTGAAACAATGATAATAACATAAACAAGAGAAAATATTTTCTCTCCTAAAAGGTTTCCTCCATTACTTCATAATTTAGCTTATAAAATGTCGACAACCAGTAATAACAATTTTATCACTTCAATTAAAGGACTGAAATTCCCAATTTTATTAAAAAAAGTATAATCACGTGCAATCTTTCTACAAAAATGGTTTGGACACAACGAGATGCACATTTCAAGTTATTGGTCACTTAAATATATTAACTGAATATAAAGTAACAGACTAACACATCAGTTAGTATACTCATTCTGTGGAGGTTCTGGAATGGCACCAGAACTCCAGAAGTGACAAGGTGTTTGACGAGCTAAGCGTCCAACGCACCCAGACAGCTCAAGAGGTATTTACCTCTTCAAAGGGGAGAGCCTCAATAGGACACACGGCGCTAACCTCACCTAGCCTGGCCTGTTAGCCTTATCTGATGGTGATTAAAAGAACACGTTCTCTACTATGATCTTAAGAAAATGAGATGAGGGCTACTAATTAGAAAGAAAGAAAATTAAAGGATGAGAACATGGAACAGGTAAATTTGTAGACAGATTCTTAAAATTAACGGTAATGTAGATATGCAGCGTAATGACTTAATATTGAATTATTGAGTTTGGGCTAGGCCCATGAATAACTCAATTGAACAAATCCAATGTTGAGATGAATATGAGAACTATTGCCCTATGTGTCATGTGCTCACCTCACTTTTAGTCCCACATTGGTGAAGCTAACAAGTTGAAGGATGTTGATAAACATCCTATTCACTTAACCCTTTGTTGGTGGAAAGAGAGGAGGAGAGAATTCTCCAAACACACGCATGCGCGCCCGTCCCGTCCCGTCCCGATCCGGGGCGTGGCGAGGCGAGGCAAAAAGGATTTTGGGGGAAATTAGAGGCTTTAGTCTCAGGGTGATGGGTGTATTTAATTTTTGGACCTCATGTTAATCGTTTTTGCAATTAAGTCCTTGACGGTTACAATATTAAATACATATATATCACAGTCGGTTTCCTCCTGTACACACATGTTTTATTCCCGTCCTCTCTCTACGAAAACCGTCCCTCTCCGGCGATTTTAGGTCTCCGAATCCAAGAGTTCTCCCGCGACCAATTCTTGCGAGGTTCCGCGTTGCTTTCGTGGTCCGTCGACTCCGGTGTGCGCCTGATCGACGATGTGACCGTTCTATCCTGGGAGAAAACCGGCAGACCATCAAACGCACTGGTATGCGAGCCGATAATTTCTCTGAGGCAAGTCGCCTTCCGACGGCTCGGTCTTTGAGGTCCTCTCTGATCAATGTTCCTTCATTTCTTGTTTTCCTATACATGTTTTTGTATGTGTGTTTTATCTGGATCCTTACTGAATATTTATTCGACATATGTAACCCACTGTATTACATGATCGTATTTGTAAGTGTATCAACACTTAACAAGATGTAACTAGAAAGAAAAGTATCCACCACTCCATGAAATTTGTAACATGTAAAATCCAAAGTGAAACAAACAAAGCCAAAAATCCTACAAATATTTAATTTCCTAGACCAAATCAACATTGTTTTCCTTCTTAGGAATACACCAAAAAATCATTATGGTTTTCTAAATATCTATATACTGAATTGCTTGTCTGAAACAATAATTTTGGACCCATCAAAAGTACAAACAAAAGCTCTTGAAGAATGACAAACATCAAAACCCCAATACAAATTTCTCGATTAAGTCCGTAACGATTTTAGAAAGAGGAAAAAAATGTGTAGTGGAAAATTGGTGTCGAAATCTATTCCGGAATCAACAGTCCTGTAAAATTCTCACACACAAAGAAGAGTAATACATTCGAGGGTGGTGCTTGGAATTCAGATAAGAAGGATCAGACATTTTAAGAACGAACCAAACCTAATCAGAAATTCGTTAGTTTGATTTTGATATGGGATTTGATTCCGAGTCTGACTAGGCATTTCATCCATACGTGAGTAAATATATGCTATTGCTTTAAACTAATTACACAAAATCTCATCATCCAAACTTATTATTGTACTATGAAAACCAAGTGATTTTAATGTAAAGGCCCACCCTTGAATACATTGTAGACGCTCCTGGAAATAAAATATATATTCTTTTAGTCAACAAATTTTTATATTAGTTTATTAACTCAACCTGAAATTTTAACGCCGGAGACTTATCTTTGTCGTAGTTCTAGTTGTCCGTATCGATACTAAGGTCGAATTCGATATCCATTCCCTTAGGTTTCATCCTAACCTGCTCGAAAAACATTTCAAAAGCATCATCAAACGCATGAACACAAAAAAAAACTACTGTAGTACGTCTGAAGTTCCGAATCCAATTGAATAGAATTCAAATGCGAACGTTGTCACACTTGCCGAGTTGGTAAGGACGCCAATACGGTCTAAGCGGATATTGCATGAGGCAAAGCTTCGAGTTCAGAACAAAAACTGCTATAAGAATTCGGAATTAGGTGGGACAAAATTTGAAGAAACAGAGAAATTTGGTTACCCGCGTGTTGTCATCAAGAGAGAGGAGCTGAGTAAAACGTCAATCTCGGGAACAACAACGACGTCTTCTTCTTCGCCAAGGTTGTCGATCGCGGTGGGCGCCTCAGACAAGAGTCCGGCTGGGGGAGAGACGCCGTCATGCATCCTGTTGATGGGTTCGCTTAGGAAAAGCGCCGGAAAAACAAGTTTTACTGTTTTAAGGTGGAAGTAGGAATTGAAAATAAGGTGTCGACTTTAGCTATGAAAATTTTGATTCATATGCAAATGCTCTACAAAGGTGTTTTCCGGTATGGGACTACGATGGTTTGCTTGGCGTTATGTTCATTTCCAGAGTTACTAACATAACATGTCTTGCGCGTGCTAATTTTAAGGGCCATGATACACGGACGCGCGCGTTCGTGACGTGCCTTACGTGGACGAGTTTCGATTTGATGAGTCAACATCCAGTCAGCTATATCTTCTGCGCGGGCTTTATTTTTTTGAAAAAAAAGAAGGCTGGTTGGGTGGGACGGTTCATTTCCCTAAATCACGGTTACACAGTTAGACTTCACGTACACCAGTAGAGTCTGTAGAGCATTCGAGTATCTGTCTGTCCAGTTTCCTAATTGGCCCTTCCTCATTTCCTCTTCCCATCGAAAAACCGTCGTCCCATTTTGAGTCGAAGAAAAACCCAGACAAGGCAAAAATGGATTCTTCTGTCCCTGAAACCTCCATCGCTCCTGAAATTCTAGCCGCGCAGGTCTCTCCTCAACCCGGATGTGTTTTTTGTTGATTTTAGGGTTCAACATCGACTTTTAATATAATTTTCTGTGGTTTTAGGGAAGCACGTACTACTTCCGTGAAACTAAGTGCGGTTTGACGGCCATTCACCGGCAGTTCAGTCGGATGAAGGGGGAGGAGAAGAAGGTTTTCAAAGGGACGTCTTTCGGTCACTTCCTCACTTTTCCTCACATGACAACTGATAATGAGATCCTGGGTTGGTTCGTCGAATACTTCGACGCCAATGAGGTCGGGTTGAGAATAGTAACTAGGGTCGTCCCATTTACGGTAGAAGACGTCGCCCTGCTACTGGGGCTAAGAGTACATGGGCTGAGAGTTGATATGGAACCCATGTACGTAGAGAAGCAAGACGGGGTTAACCTCGACAACACTCAGCTACTGGGTCATCTTACTGCCACGAGTGCGATGGACGACGAGGAGGAGCACGTCTGTCTCCTTATTTGTTTGATCTTCAATCATTTTTTGTTCTTCGATGGATCACTGCGAACTAAAGCATGGTACACGAGGCACCTGAAGAACCTCAAGCGCCTCAAGAGATATGCGTGGGCAAATGCAATTCACGCTTGTTTGGTTAGGGGTGTGGAGGAAGCCAAAAGGGACCTGTCGAGGAGGAGATTGGCTGGGAACTTCACTCTGAAGCAGGGCTGCGTGTCTGGATGCGTTGCCATATTACAAGTAAGCAACTTGGTCCGGAAGTAGTGTTGTGTTTGTCCGGAATAAGTGTTGTGTCTGTCCGGAATAAGTGTTGTGTCTGTTCGGGATACGTGTTGTGACTGTCCGGAATAAGTATTGTGTCTGTCCAGAATAAGTGTTGTGTCTGTCCGGAATAAGTGTTGTGACTGTCTGGAATACGTGTTGTGTCTGTCCGCAATAAGTGTTGTGTCTGTCCGGAATACGTGTTGTGTCTGTCCGGAATAAGTGTTGTGTCTGTCCGGAATGCGTGGTGTCTGTCCGGAATTTATTATTTCTGTCCGGTTTACGTTATGAGGCTGTCCGGAAAAAGTTATGTGTATGTCTCCTAACTCATTCTTATTTGCAGGTGTGGCTTTGCGAGAAGTTCAAATTGGGGGATCCCAGTTCAGCATTTCCACGGCTCAAATGTTGGACGGAAATGTTTGGGAGACGTCTAATCCTGAGGAAATGGGAGGAACGCGGCATCAACTTGCATGAGATTTATTGGACCCAATTTGAGTTGAGGGGCACTCCGACACTCAGTGAAAGGGAGCATGAACTGATGATAGAGGATCAAATTCCTCCTCCAGAAGCAACTCCCGCACAAAAGGTCGCCTCGAAGGATACACCTTCAACATCCACTATACCAAGGGTACAACTTAGTGAATGCAGCATTCTATGTGACCCACTGCTACAAAAGTTGGAACTGAGTGAGGTTAAGACGAATTGGCTGCAAGCCGAAGCAGCCCTTAAGCAGGCGATCGAAAAAATTAACAGACTAGAGGAAGAACTGAAGATCTCACAAGAGGAGTGTCGGAGGCTGAGACACCAAATCGGTCTTGAAGGACTCTGTGGGAAGGAGGAAGAGAGGAATAGGAGGGAGGAGGAAGAAAGGAAGAAGAGGGAGGAGGAAGAGAGGAATAGGAGGGAGGAGGAAGAGAGGAAGAAGAGGGAGGAGGAAGAGGAATGAGGAAGAGAGGACGAGGAAGGAGGAGATATAATGGAAGACTGTCTACTCCCCAAAATTCTAGGACTAAATGTGGCGGAGACCATCATCGCACAACCATGTTGGAAGTCTGGCCACTGGACTCTGTTTGTTGCCCACGGACCGAGATCAGAGTTCATTCAGTACAACAGTATATCCCGTTCGCTGGGAAAAGGTGAATATCCTTCCAAGTGTCTCGGAATTCATGAATGCACAGCATTTCAGTTGATGGAATTTTGGCGACGGTTGTTGAAGGTCGATTCTCCGCTGATAGTTGAGAGCAGGCTAGCCGGAAAGACATAAAACGTAAACCGGACAGACATACAACGTAATCCGGACAGACCTATAACATAAACCGGACAGACCCAAAACGTAAACCGGACAGACATAAAACGTAAACCAGACAGACATAAAACGTAAACCGGACAGACAAATAACGTAATCCAGACAGACATAAAACCTAAATCAGACAGACAAATAACATAAACCGGACAGACGTAAAACATAAACGAGACAGACATAAGACGTAAACCGGACAGACAAATAACGTAATCCGGACAGACCTAAAACGTAATCCGGACAGACATAAAACGTAATCCGGACAAACAAATAACGTAATCCGGACAGACAAATAACATAAACCAGACAGACAAATAACGTAATCTGGACAGACATAAAACGTAAACCGGACAGACATAAAACGTAAACCGGACAGACAAATAACGTAATCCGGACAGACATAAAACTTAAATCGGACAGACAAATAACATAAATCGGACAGACAAATAACGTAATCCGGACAGCCGTACAACGTAAAAACGACAGACATAAAACGTAAACCGGACAGACATATAACGTAATCCGGACATAATAATAAGTTTCAAGTTTTACATAGACTAATTGCAACAAAGGACAAAATCAATAATCAAGGAGGAACTCCCTCGTAATACAAAGTCATGTCCCAATCATTGAAGTCGTGATCCCTAGGTTTGGGTGCGACTGGGTGCAGCGATAGTGGAGCCTTCTTCCTGATCATTCTCCTATCGTTACGTTTAATTATTTTCTCAGTCAAAGAAATCCGTCGTTTGCTCGACGGTCTGCCTTTCCGTCTTGTCTTATCCGGATTGAGAACGGATGTACCCTCCAACCTAGGATCAGCTCGTTGCATACGTTCCTTAAGCAACTCAAGTGCCTCAACCGCATGAAGATATCTGTCGTGTGAGACGAAAGCGGCCTGGGCGATCCAAACCGCACGACCCATTATGTCGTCATGGCGACGAAGCGCATCGTTCTCCGTCGTGCCATTTTGAAGGGAAAACTTGTCTTGATAGCTCCTTCGGATGTCCTTCCTCCATCTGTTGACGATGTAAGACTCGGGGAGCAACGTGTTGGGACGTAGTCGTGCAATAACAACATAAACGTGACAACAAAGGAGAACGACGTGATCAAACATTCTGCAATTGCATAACCACTTCACATCTCTAATTTGCACTGCGAACCGTTTCGACAATGGGAGCATATGTGTCAATACACGTTCAGTCACATTGAAGTGGAATGTGTCCTCGTTGAACTCGTCCGTGATATCGAAGTACATCATCTTCCCAATTTCTAATTGCACCTTCTTGAAGACCCCCACCGTATACAACTCGCTCAATTGCCTCTCGAATGGATATTTCGGAATCAATTGCAGAGCCTTATGAAGACAATCGAAATCCAACTGAGCTTCCTTCTCATACTTGTGGCGGAGTGCAAGTTCGTATTGTTAAACGAACTGCTTAAGTGTCGTCCTAGATGTGAGGTAGTTATCCAAGAAGGCGTTCATACTCTCACTTCTCTAGGTTGATGCCATTCCGGCGAAAAAACAATCTTGCGCAAATGCAGGTACCCAGTACTCTCGAATTGCATAAATAGATCAGAGCCAACTATTGTCGTGGAACTCGAAATCATCGAGAAAACCCTGCCAATTATGCTCAAATTCAGCCGGAGTCTTGGAATCGAATACACAGATTTTGAGCTCAAACAATGTATTCTCCCGGTACTTCGTGGGCAGCTTCACAGGCGCTTTATTCATTATGTGCCATATACAAAATCTGTGCCGCGCTTCAGGGAACACAGTCCTCACCGCTGCAGTTATGGCGCCACATTGATCTGTTATGATCGCCGGGGGGCTTATATCTGCACATAACGTAAACCAGATAAAAAACATATGGTAATCCGGACAGACAAATAACGTAAATCAGACAGACATAAAACGTAAACCGGACAGACATTAAACGTAAACCGGACAGTCAAATAACGCAAACCGGACAGACATACAACGTAAACTGGACAGACATAACACGTAATCCGGACAGACAAATAACGTAAACCGGACAGACAAATAATGTAAACCGGACAGACATACAACGTACACCGGACAGACATACAACGTAAACCGGGTAGCCATAAAACGTAAACCGGACAGACAAATAACGTAAACCGGACAGACAAAGTACGTACCGTTCATGCACGTCAACCATGTTTGAAACAACCAAATGTAATTTTGTGTCGTCTCGGAAGAGAGGAGTGCGCAACCGAGAAGGACGGACTGGTAATGGTGATTTACCCCCACAAATGGGGCAAATGGCATGTTGTACTTGTAGGTTATGTAGGTTGTGTCGAAACATATGACATCTCCAAAGTAAGAGTACGCAGCTCGAGAACGACTGTCGGCCCAGAACACGTTTCGTAGTCTGCCTTCGTCGTCCATATCCATTACGTAAAAAAACTGGAAATCATTCTTCTGCATCCTGATGAAATAATCTTGGATAGCTTGGGCATCGCCTGGTCCCATCTTCAGGTTTCTAACCTCGTACACAACATTCCTGCAAAACACAATTTTTATGACAAAGCAAAATGGGTAACGTCAACCTAGTTAAGTAGAAAACAAAACACTTTAGGTCCCGCTCGTTGAAAGACAATTTGTCATGACCTCCGGCTTCGACCACAAAAGCCTGCATGGTCTTGCCGGTCGATATCCCGGCAACATCATTGCACGAAATGCGTGCTCTGGCGGAATCCGGGACGGATCGTTTTTGTCGGAGGAAGCGCATCTGGTCGTCTGACAGCATGGCGTGGTTATGTTCGAGATCTACATAGTTAATTACGTAGCCTCTGGATGGATTTCCGGAGACCCTGATCCGAGCAGTGCACTCGACCCTACCGGATAACCTATGTTTTGGTCTACCTTCACCTTGGTTTCCCGGAGCATTACCCTCCTTGGAGCAAGTAAGAGTGGCCCGTATAACAACACCACGATTGTAATGAGATCGCCTTATCTTCACACCAAAACCACAAGAATCGGCATAGGAAACGTAAAATGCTTTGGCTTCTTCGAAGGAAGGAAAATATTCTCTTGCGGGACGTTTGAGGCATTAGCCGGCTGTGAGGACACATTAACGAGTGCCATTACAGTACAGCAAAAAGGGGAGGAAGAAAAAAAGAAGGAAGGGTTCATAGGATCCGAATAAGGTAGCCAAAACATTTTGTATCTCCGTGAAGCGCCAAAAAGAAGAAATGGAGGACGTGCTGATTTGAAGAGCATTAAATGTGATTGTGGACGCATCGGGAAAATAAAAGAAAAAGGCAACATTCTGGAGTAAGTAGTACACTTGTCCGGAATAAGTGTTCCAACTGTCCGGAATAAATAGTTACTGTGTCCGGAATAAGTTATGCGCTTGTCCGGAAAAAAAGGAAAATGAGTAAAAAAAAAGGTGACGTGACACGTTAAGTGATCTTTAGTGTATCTCCATTGAGCGTTAAAAGAAAAGGTGGTATCTCCGTAGATACGCATTTAATGCATCGGGAAGACAAATAAGAAATACATCATTGCTCTGAGAAGCTCAGTGTATATGCTGACTGGATGTTGAATGGACAAAAGTTCTCCGCCACGTCAGTAGTGTCCATGACGCGCGCGTCTACTAAACATTTTCCTTTAGATGAGCTAGGGTTATTTTGGATTTTGGACACCCGAAATCTGTGTTTGAGAGTTGAGACTCACCAAGTGCACAAACACCCATGGTAATGGGTTTCTTAGCACTTGAGAAACTACGATTCGATATAGACGCCCCTTTATTTTCCATGGTCCGAGCTACATGTATCTTTTTTTCTCGAGATGTCATGGAAGTATATTCTTCCTTTCTGCTTGAATCCAGCCGTAAACATTGTCGAAAATGTTATGGTATAAGCATGTTGTCTGGAGATCGAGTTTTGATGGACATCATTTCATGCTTATATTCGTATCCTATATCCATTATCTTTCACCTAAACAATGCTATGTTATGAGTTTTATGTTTAGTTTTCAGGAATAAATAGGTTTGAAGAGATGAAGCATAAAAGGACCCAAAAGCTGGGAAAAAGGACTGAATTGTGAGATCTGTTGACCAAGATGCAAGTAAGAAGGAACTGAATGCAAGACCGAAGGACCTAAGAGCAAAACAGAATACTCCTCACCATCATGGGGAGTATTTTGGCAATTCTATTCGGGTCAGAGCTCCAACATGCAAAATAGATGCATCAAATACCAACAAAGCCTTCCAGAAAAGCCCACAAGAAATTCCAGAGCGATCCGGACACTGTAGACCGCTAATTAGCGGTCCAAGACAGTTAATTGGCGGTCACGTTTGGCCCAAATGCGCTCAAATTTCTCCAGCACATGTATTAGAGGATGTTTAGGCTATTTGTGGTATCTGTTTAGTCCCACATCGGGGGATTGTCCCGGATTAGCTTTTTCCATGGCGATAAATAGAACTCTTCACCTCCTATTGTAATCACTCCATATTTTAAGTGGCTATTCTTCCTACTAGAAGTGAGGCCTTGAAGCACACACTAAAGTAGGAGGATGCTACTTTTAATGTGAGTCATTTTATCAATAAAGTTTTGTGTTTCTTTCATTGTTTGTTTTATGCTTCTTTTATTGTTTGTGCATGTTTTAGTTTAATCGTCTTTTATTTCTAGCTTAGTTTTAAATGTACTTTCTTTGCCTAGCTTAATAATTAGTGTAATGTTTAGTGAGTAGTTCCATCCCCTTTGGGGGGTGGAGTAGATGTACATACATGCATTAGAGAATGGGATGAATGCTTTAATTTCAATGTGTTGATTAAACAAGAATGTATGCTTGCTTGTTTAGGATAGAATTTACAACTTGATGAGTTCTGCCAAAATGATTTGACACCTCTCATGCTTGTTTAGGTTCTGAAATAAACACCTTGGATATGTAAATGTTAATCAACTAAGTTGGTGAATAGATTGATAGGTTTTGCCATAACATTTAGACACTTCCTATGCTTGATAAACACCACCTTCATGTGCTTAAAGAATGTATTCTACACCCACCTCTTTGCATGTGTGCACTCACTCCACCCCTTAGGGGTTTTTCCATTCCTGAAATTCCAACATTCTTGTTTTGTTCTTAGCTTAGTTCTTATTTCATCATTTGTTTACTTCTTTCACATTTCGTACTTCTTAGCGTAGTATAGAGTAGAGTAGCATAATCAATCTTTCTCCCCCAATTTTTGCCACTTGATTTCGGATAAACAAGAGCCTGCTCACCTCCCTGAGGACGACCCGTACTTGCCACCGCTTCATCGCGGCCGTCCACTTGCGGTTTTAAATAAAACGGTCAACAAGTTTTTGGCCCCGTTGCCGGGGAGGTGTCAGTCCAGACTCTTGTTTGGACGATTCGAGTGGATTTAATTTGTGTTTTGTAGTTTTGCTTTGTTTCAGGAGACTTGGAGTCATCAGGAGGAACGCCTGGAGAAGTTTGGAGTGGATATGACCATTTAAGACCGCCAATCAGCGGCCTGAGACCGCCAATTGGCGGTCTGGTAAGCTCGTTTTTGTCTCTTATTTCTTTGGTTGGTTTTCATAATTGATGTAGTGATCTGGGATTTAATTTGGCATGTTTTGACTTATAGTTTGTTCCCAGATCCATAATCAACCTCCTTTAAGCAACTTGGACCCTAAAAACTCAAAGCAAAAGATTAGGCATTCTTTTTGTTTAGGCCATGCATCATGTATGTGACTTAGGCATTTAGATTGTCTTTTATCTTAGCTTTATTTTCTGTTGCTGAGAGCTGGCATGAGGTACGCACCTTCTACTCTCATTCATGCATTTCGTATGAACATGCATTAGTTAGTAGGAAGTGCATTGCAACAAGTGTGAGTTGAGCGTTGTTTGGAGAGTTGATTGCTAGATTTAGGACTCCAAAACGCTACTAAGGAGGGGCTGTCCCATAAAAGATAAGGTGGGGGATTTCATCACCCTTTCCTTCGCCCCAAAAACCACACTAATCAAGAGCCTAATTTTAAAATCAAGTAGACATTGGCCTTAAGGAATTCGGACGCATTAGGAGAGTGATCCGGTCCCGACCGTCATGACCTGATCGGCGTTGCCCACTTTGTCGATAGTAGGAGAGACGAGATCCCCGGATCTTGGCTCACTTGCTGGGCTTTGTGGTCCTCGTTGTAGGGAGGTGAGGCGTGTTGAGGCCATGTGACCTCGCAGTTAGGAGTCGTCTAGCTGTAAGGACCTATAGCAACCTTAGGATTGCTTGAGCCTTGTTTGCTTGTGTGCTTCAACCTGTACCCATCCGCCGTAGCATAAGGACTTCTTCCCTTCTCTCCTGAGTCATTCTTTCTCTCTTGTGTTCCCCCGTCTTCTCCTCTACGCACATTCTTTGTTAAAAAAAGGTTTTGTTTTGTGTGTGTGCACCTTTGTGCATGCTTTCGTGGACACGAGACGAGAGTGTTCGTTTGACGAGGAGCGTTGTCAATCCGGCTTCGGTCATCGATTTCTCGACACCTCCCTCCTCTCGTGTCGCACGCAGTCCGGGTTCAATGGCTGCTAATTTCCGTGAGGAGGAGCAGTTGCTGGACCCACCTGTTCGACCAGTGCTTCCAGTTGTCGTTCCCATACCTCTACGTGATCGATGCTACCCGAGCCGTACAGCTCTACCCTCATGCATCGTATTACCAGAGGCTAATGGGAACCATTTTGAGGTTAAGCCTCAATTCATTTCCATGCTCCCTCATTTCACTGGGAAAGGTGACCCCTATATCTTTCTCAGGAAATTTGAGGAGGTCTGTGCTATGTTCAAGCTGCAACAACTTAGCACAGACTCCATCCATCTTAGGGTCGTTCCTTTTGCACTAAAGGATGACGCCAAGAAGTGGTTGTACAGCAACCAGGCGAATTCCTTTAGGACTTGGGATGAGTTTCAATCTGCATTCCTCAAGAAGTACTTTCCTAATCATCAGACTCAAAAATTGAGGAACGAAATCAATTCGTTCTATCAATATGAGACCGAACCATTTCATGCATATCTTGAGAGGTTCAAAGAGCTACTATCCTCGTGCCCTCACCATAGCATTGAGTTGTGGCGTCTTTGTCAGATTGTGTATGAGGGTCTTCACATCCCGTCCAGAACGCTCCTTGAGTCCATGTGTCAAGGAGAGTTCTTGGGAAAGGATGAAAGGGAGGCATAGGCCTTCCTAGAAGACCTCGCTGAGAAAACCATGCAGTGGGAGAGTGTGCGGGAACCACCTGCATCATCTAGTATAGGAGCGAGGATCACGAATGCAAACTCGACTAGATCGGGTACCGCATTTGCTATCGATACCACTACGGCCACCGAGGTATGCATGGCGGCCTTAATGCGCCGTATGGACTCGATTGAGCTCCAAAACCAACAAAGTGCACCTCACATGTCTATATCTGGTCCAGTTCCCTGTCATTCATGTCGTAGGATAGGTCATGTAGAAAGCGAGTGTGAGTCCATTCCTCCTGAGATGGAGCGTGTCAACGCCGTCTATGATAGAGCCAAGAATGACCCATACTCATCCTCTTATAATCCTAGATAGAGGAACCACCCCAATTTTTCATGGAACCAAACTAATGCCCCGGGTGGTCCTCCAAACTCCTCGAGACCACCTTACCAATCACACCAACCTCCCATGCATGCGCATTCCTATCAGCCACCCCAAGCGCAAACCACCAATCCATCGGGTTTCCCAAATTCCAATGATATGGAAACCCGATTCAATTCGCTTGAGACCTTGACTCGTGGACTTGAAAAATCAATGAAAAATTTTATGTCAACCACGAGTCAAGTTCTCACTTCAAATCAGCAGATCATCAAATCTCTAGAGCTTCAGATGGGCCAATTGGCTCAGTCTGTACATGAAAAAGAGAGAGGGTCTTTTCCTAGACAGCCTGAGGCTAACCCCCGCATGTACCAACAACAACAAATGCAAAATGAGAATGTGGTACGTCGGGGGAGGCAAGTGAACCATGTGGAGGAACCTGTTCACCATGTCAATTCCATTGTGACCTTAAGGAATGGAAAACAGGTTGACAATCACATTTTCTTGCCACACCCACCACCATCTATGCAGCCCCCCAGTGGGAATGGTGGTGAAGAAGAAGCTGAGGGTGAGGGTAATACACCATAGCTTTCTTCTCAGGCACAGCAGAAAACCTACCTGCCAAAAGCTCCCTATCCAAGTAGGTTAAACAAAAAGCAGAGTGACAACATGGACAAGATAGTAGAGGTGTTTAAGCAAGTAAAGGTTAACATCCCCTTGTTGGATGTCATCCAACAAATACCTCAATATGCCAAAGTGTTGAAGGATCTCTGCACAACCAAGAGGAAGACCAATATTCCTAAGAAAGCATTCTTGGCTGCAAATATCAGCTCACTTTTGTCCAATCCTACCTACACAAAATACAAGGACCCTGGGTGTCCTACTATTCAGTGTACGATAGGGGACACTAGATTGAGCAATGTTTTGCTTGATTTAGGATCAGCGGTCAACCTCCTCCCATTCTCTGTTTATCAACAGTTGAACTTGGGAGAATTGAAACCAACTAAGATCACCCTCCAATTAGCGGATAGATCCATTCGTATTCCCATGGGGATTATCGAGGACGTGCTTATCAAAGTTGGAGATTTTATATTTCCAGTCGATTTTGTTGTCCTCGATACCAATCCTGTTGCGAACACCCACTCTCAAATACCTTTGATTTTGGGTAGACCATTTCTGGCAACCTCCAATGCCTTGATTAATTGTAGAAATAGTCTCATGAAGCTCTCATTCGGTAACATGAGTGCCGAGTTTCATGTGTTCAACTCTGGTAAGCAACAGGAACCCATGGATGAACCTTTAAATCTAAATCCCATCCGCCAATTGGAGAAAGCACCACAAAATCAACGAACACCCCTAACCCCAATGCAACCCATTGAGAATGTTCGTGGGCCCAGCGAAAACTCATTGTCTGTCTTCGCAATGCAACAGAGTGAGCCGGCCTCGAACATTAATGTCCAAAGGGAGTGTTCGTTGCATGATTCAGTTGAGAGTACTAGTGAGAGTGAGACACCTCACAATATGCCTATACCAGAAGGTGTCTCTACCTCATGTCCCATGGCCATTGAGCCATTTGAGCTTCTTATTGACTCCAACAAGGACCCACCTATGACCGAGCTTATGCTTGATGATCTAAGTGATGGTGGGAAGTCCTTGTTGGATGACTTGGGGAGAAGCCCCATTCTTAGTGATGCAGGTCTGCTGCATCCATCGAATGAGCCTGAGGAACTCATTCCGAAGCACCCGCCTATTGGTTGGAGGGTTTTCTTCGATGAGCAATTAGATCCTAGTGAGGCAACACAACTTCATTCTTTGTTGCCCACACCCAACCAATATCATGAGGGGTTCGAGCCTTTCAGCTTTGACCTTTCACCTCTCATGACACCTCAGAGTACCAGTGGAGTTTGCCCATCTCGGCAAGTCTCTAGTCCTCCTGACTTGATGTTCTCATTTGATGTTCCTTGACCAAATGATTATGAGAATATCTTGGTTGATGTATATAAAAAAAGTGTGTAATAAAAGACTCCTTCAGTGAGCATCGATTGTTGTGGGCCCCAACCCTTGTGTACTTGGGCCCCAATTTCTTCACGTATTTATCTCCCTTCTTCACCTTCTCACAGGTTTTGAGGGAATTTGGGTTTGTGTCCATCAACATGACCCCAAACATCCCTTTGTACTTTATGTTGGTGAGATTGTTCCTTTTTCATGCATGTATCCATGTAGTATCTTGTTCACATTCATTGAGGACAATGCATGAAGTAGGTGTGGGGGGTGTTTTACGTGTGTACATAGTCGAGTCTTTTTCCTTTGGTTTTATTTTCTTTTGTTTGCATTGTTAGGGTCATGTTAGTGTGCCGCATTTAATATCGATATATCTGCTTGCCATGATCCTTGGGTGACTTGTCTTCTTTTGCTTGCCGAGTGCTTTAAAATTTTCACATTTCTTTCAAAATCTTCATGTGTTTGCGAAAGAAATTGTTTTTGTGGGTTTTGCGTGTGTTTAGCATGTGCAAAACCGTTGAGAGGCAAAGTAAAAAGAAAGCTCCCAAAATTGTCTTGAACTTGATGCATTAGGATTTCTAGTTTATTGGCTTTAGGTCTTGTCGAGTCGTTAGGATGCACCCTGGTTTTTCCTCAGGGGGCGTGTAATCATAGGGTTTCAGTACTCAAACATTTAAAGAAGTCCACCCTGAACCTAGTGAGTCAAATAATTCGTGTTTGTGAGTATAAGGAAGTTTGTCGTAGTCGAGGGCCCTTAATCTCTTTTGTGATACTTAAGTGTAGGGGTTTTGGTTCCCATATAGATAAATAAGTGGTGTTCTCTCTTCTCGCACGGCTCCTATCACTTGGGAAAGTAGGTCTGAGGGGACTTTGTGCCTGGTGCTTTCGAGTCATCTTACTTGGGATGCGCCGACCGAACTCCCGTTACACGGGTGGTAGGGATCGCCCTATGTGGAGATTTGGGGGAAGGTGTACGTGATAGTGTAAGTCCTCATAGGCAATGATGCACGAAACCTGACCCTGGGAGAATCAAACACCAACCAATAAAATGCTCCAAAGAAAAAGAAAAAAAAGAAAAACGAAAAAAAAGTAAAAAAAAGTCAAATAAGAACCAAAATGGACTTTACACATTGTATCACATTCAGAAGTTAAGGTTGCCCATGTCTTTCACTTAAGTCCTTGACTAACTCTCACGAATAACTCATTAGGCTAGGTGTGTGGACCGATTACATATATAGAGTCAACCTGTAGTATTACCGCGTCCCATGATCGACAAAATAATTCCAACGAGTCGTGTAGCTAGATTGATTAATGCATCTTGTTCGGATTTTGTGGGTATATCCGCTGAAAACCCTCAGGAGACAATACTCCTCCTCCCTGGCATCAGGGAGGTTTAACGGCTTGTTGCACGTGCTAAGTGCAACCGTGATTCCTACGAAAGTGAGTTAGGATTTCTTGTTTTTCGTATGTCTTTCTCTTTCTTTGTTTTGCTCGGGACTAGCAAAAGTTAGGTGTGGGGGTATTTGATTGACATCATTTCATGTTTATATTCGTATCCTATATCCATTATCTTTCACCTGAACAATGCTATGTTACGAGTTTTATGTTTAGTTTTCAGGAATAAATAGGTTTGAAGAGATGAAGCATAAAAGGACCCAAAAGCTGAGAAAAAGGACTGAATTGTGAGATCTGTGGACCAAGATGCAAGGAAGAAGGACCTGAATGCAAGACCAAAGGACCTAAGAGCAAAACAGAATACTCCTCACCATCATGGGGAGTATTTTGGCAATTCTATTCGGGTCGGAGCTCCAACATGCAAAATAGATGCATCAAATACCAACAAAACCTTCCAGAAAAGTCCACAAGAAATTCCAGAGCGATCCGGACACTGTAGACCGCTAATTAGCGGTCCAAGACCGCTAATTGGCGGTCACGTTTGGCCCAAATGCGCTCAAATTTCTTCAGCACATGTATTAGAGGATGTTTAGGCTATTTGTGGTATCTGTTTAGTCCCACATCGGGGGATTGTCCCGGATTAGCTTTTTCCATGGCTATAAATAGAACTCTTCACCTCCTATTGTAATCACTCCATATTTTAAGTGGCTATTCTTCCTACTAGAAGTGAGGCCTTGAAGCACACACTAAAGTAGGAGGATGCTACTTTTAATGTGAGTCATTTTATCAATAAAGTTTTGTGTTTCTTTCATTGTTTGTTTTATGCTTCTTTTATTGTTTGTGCATGTTTTAGTTTAATCGTCTTTTATTTCTAGCTTAGTTTTAAATGTGCTTTCTTTGCCTAGCTTAATAATTAGTGTAATGTTTAGTGAGTAGTTCCATCCCCTTTGGGGGGTGGAGTAGATGTACATACATGCATTAGAGAATGGGATGAATGCTTTAATTTCAATGTGTTGATTAAACATGAATGTATGCTTGCTTGTTTAGGATAGAATTTACAACTTGATGAGTTTTGCCAAAATGATTAGACACCTCTCATGCTTGTTTAGGTTCTGAAATAAACACCTTGGATATGTAAATGTTAATCAACTAAGTTGGTGAATAGATTGATAGGTTTTGCCATAACCTTTAGACACTTCCTATGCTTGATAAACACCACCTTCATGTGCTTAAAGAATGTATTCTACACCCCACCTCTTTGCATGTGTGCACTCACTCCACCCCTTAGGGGTTTTTCCATTCCTGAAATTCCAGCATTCTTGTTTTGTTCTTAGCTTAGTTCTTATTTCATCATTTGTTTACTTCTTTCACATTTCGTACTTCTTAGCGTAGTATAGAGTAGAGTAGCATAATCAATCTTTCTCCCCCAATTTTTGCCACTTGATTTCGGATAAACAAGAGCCTGCTCACCTCCCTGAGGACGACCCATACTTGCCACCGCTTCATCGCGGCCGTGCACTTGCGGTTTTAAATAAAACGTTCAACAAGTTTCCATATCCCACTTGATTCATCCCAACATTTGATCCTTTTACAATTTGATTTGGAAACTTAGAGATCTTACAAAATTATCGGAGATCTTACAAAATTATTTGTCTAACGTATCTAGAATCATCAAATTTGGTGTGTTGGATGTGCAATGAATGAACAATTCAAGACTAAGTTGTTGGTAGTTTAATCTTTCCAAATTTTACTTGAATATTTATATATATATATATATCAATTTGTATCCAACTAAAATATTCTTGGATTCCAACTAAAGCACAACTTATGGGGATAAATGTTTTGTTATATCACTCTTGGCTTCTCCTTAATTCTTTTCTTTCGCAATGGCGTCCTTGTATTTATTAGCATTTACACAATTTTTATACGTTTTGAACAATTTGCATCTAAAGACCTAAGTTTCTGTAAAACAAAAACGATACGCAAGTGCCACATATTTATATATAAAAACTAGGTTTTTTTTGAAATACTCATAAAAATAATTGAAGTATATAAAGGTTGGAAACTTATTTGACAAAATTATCAAGAAAAAAACTGCACCTGAGATGTCGTTTTCGTTAACAAAAAATGACATCACGGATGTCATTTTTCTCCTTTAATGAAAACAACATCATGGATGTCGTTTTCATTTTAGGTAAAAAACATCCAAGATGTCGTTTTTACATAGGACAGAAAGGATCCGCCAGCCACCCCTCTTCATCTTCCCACCTCCAAATCACTCCTCATTACTCCCTCTCTGGCGAAAATCAAACTTCTGCTTGATTTTCCTTTTGTTTTTTGGTTTTTTGATTGCAATATGAAATGTAATGCATGTATAGTTAATATATGATTGTTATTCTTATGTATTAAATGTAGATTTTGTAGACTCAAAATAATGAGCTTCGCTACCATATTACATGTAGTTTTTTTGATAGAATCATTAAATTCATAGATGACATTCCAGAATATGAAGGTGCTTCTTATAGACGGATGATGAATGTTAATAGTGAAATGCAATATGATGATCTTTGTGAAACAGTTTGTGGTTTTTGAGTAGAAGAGTTCGATCTGACGTTAACATGCAAGTGATAGCCATATGAAAAGTATAGCTATGTTGATGTATTTGATGATCAGGGCACGGAAGTGATGTTATCTTTATTTAATATCACAAAGACCATTGTATTGTTTTTTCAGAGACAACCTAAACAATATACTATTGTGCAGCTAAGTGAGTTGACTGAGAATTATCAAGGAATGTCATAGACATGTAGCCAATATGAAGTAGGTCCATCATCCAAAATTCCTTAGTTTGTGTTTGAGTCATCTGATCACAAACCAATTGATTTTACTAATTACGAAGCATACATTGTTTAGTTACATTCTCAAGAAAGATAGGGTTGAGGATGCAGACAGTGACGAGACAGATGGTTATGAAACAGAATGTCGGATAGATGATCAGGAGATTAGCATGGTTGATGTAGATGCAACGTTGTTTCCAGAGATGTAGAACATGTTCCGTTTTATGGTAGACACAATCAATCAAGAACCTGAGATGAGCATACATGAAACTGTCATTCGTAATGAATTACCGTCATTGCCAGTTCTCCCAGATTTGAGGCACTTGTTGGACATAGATCATAACAAGAACTGAATTGAAGATTCAGTCATCAGAAATGCATACAATGAACATGAGAACTTTGAAGATGGACAAAGTTATTGTTTGCATTGAACTTTCACCACAAAAAAAGATATGTTGCATCAGTTGAAGGAATAACATTTGCGAAAAAGCGTTCAATTAAAAGTGTTAGCGTCTGGGAAGAAGTTATTTACAACTTGTTATTTGAAGAAAGAGCATGATTGGAGGATACATGTCTCCTACAATGAAAGCAAAAAATGTTTTCAAGTGAATATGTATAGGACTTAACACAATTGTAGTAATGAGGGTCTCCTGCATGACCATGTGCAATGTGATGCCGGTTTAATTTCCAACATGATTCTTACCACCATTCAAACAAACGTAATTGTCACTCCTATAGAAATTCAAGCGTTAGTGAAGACTCATTACTTCATAGACATCAAGTACGATAAAGCTTGGTACGTACGCCTGGAAAAACGCACTGGAGAAATAGGAAGACTTCCTTGATGCTTGCAACACCTCCACAAACTTTGTAGATTTGTTGTCTTTACTTAAAGGTCCTCGTTTGATCAATAAAGTGAGACACACATAACCATATTTTTTGTCATTCGACATTTGGTACAGATTCCTATTGTAAACAAACTAACACCATTAAAATTTAAATGTAACATAAATAGTTATGAAAAAGACAAACATGACTTACTTCAATTGAACCTGAATGATTGATATACACAATGTTTTCAGCTTCAGAAACTGCAGGACATCACCTATGTAGACATATATCAGGCTTCTATGCCGTCATTGGTGGTTGTTTCGCCTACCATTTCTTTCGACATAACACCTTTTATTGTAGAATCTACAGATTTATCCTTTATAAGAATGTACAACATTTTTACAATTCCAAGGCAATTGACCTCTCGTCACACAATTCCTGAGGAGAAGATACTTTTGACGATGGATGACTATCCTGATTCTTGTAACACAAAGAAATATTATTAGAATAAAACAACATGAGCAATATATCTACAACTAGGGAGTTATAAAATTCAAAGGTAATAACAATGCTTTGTTTATTATTTTTTCTTTTGTTTCCTCGTGGATTGGAATTAAGCATTCATCTTCAGGATTCACACTTCCCGCAGTACTTCGTGGTGTTGGAATAGGTGTGACCATATCAAGTAAGACACTTAATCTACGGGTCCCTTTATTCTTTGATGATAGATTTTTTCATACACCAAGTTCTAGAAGATCAAGTTTGACTTTATAACCATCTTTAGAAAAGTTTCCAATAAACTATAACAAATATATTTTTCAGAAAAGTATTCTTTGATAATAGATTTTTTCATACACCAAGTTCTAGAAGATCAAGTTTGACTTTATAACCATGTTCAGAAAAGTTTCCAATAAACTATAACAAATATATTTTTCTACATGCATGACATCAGTGCAATGTCTAACTTCTAAAGTTTTCCAGTAAGGTAGGTAAAAAAATTAGATTTCTTTTTCCAATTGCTCTTACCATTTCCACAGTTGTAAGGCTTGCCGAATTTACATTTAATGTTCTTCACACGTTCATATACTTGTTTGTCACTGATTACTTTGGGTGTTTTAATATATTCTTTCTTTCTGTTGAATGTCGTCCTTAATCTACGGTATGTATGATTTATAGGAAGGAATCTCTGATAACCAAAATACAATGTTATCTTGCAAGGAACACGTGTTATCTTCACAACACAAACATGCTTTGTGGTCTTTCACGGAATATTCGGACAGATTACCATACGCGGGAAAGTCATTTATTGTGCAGAAGATCATCGCACACATAGTAAATGACTATTGTCGATGGACATCCAACACTTGCTCACAATCTTCTCACAATGTCTTTAGGTCATCAATTAAGGGTCTCAAGTACACGTTGATATTGTGTTCTGGTTATTTTGGACCCGAACTCATTAACGACAACATCATGTATCTGCATTTCATGCTTAACCACGGTGAGATATAGTAAATAACAAGCAAAACAAGCCACGAATTATGAAGGCTACTCAAACTACCATAATGATTCATTTTGTCGGTACACATTGTTAGGAACTATGACCCTCTAATTAAGAACTAAATGCGGAATTAAAATACTAAGTAAAGGATTAACTGATAAAAACTTACAAACCAAAAAGTTGACGACACCGAAGTTAGAGAGGTTCGGCACCGCACCCGGTCCTCGTCCTCCCCGCAAGCCTCGCTCGATCCTTGGAGACTCGCTTACGGTTCCAAGGCAATTCTCGCTTGATCCTTTGGAGAGCAAAACAAGTCACGCCATTTACAACCACCAAGCCTCGCGAACAATCTCGCCTCGCTTGTGTCTCCTCTCACAACCCGAAAGGGAGCTTCCTCGAAGCTTTACAACTTGGTAATTCTTTGATGTGGAAGTTGAATCACAATCTAACACTCTATACTTGAGCACACTTGGATATTGATATGGAATGGATATGCAAGTGGTGAAGATGAAACTTTGAGTGTATTTGGAGCTTTGAATGTTTGGGAAATGAGAGCACAAAGAGTATAGATGAATTGAGAGTGTAGAGTTGTTGTTTATGTCCCTTGAATGAGGTTTATATAGTCTTCAAAGCTAATAGATCCATTGGAGAGTTGGTGGAATTATGAACCAATAAGAAGCAAGAGTTTGCTTGAAGCTTGGGTAGAATTCTGTGTTAATTTGGTCGACTGAAGTCCATTCGGATGACCGTTTGGTTGCTTCAGAATACGACTCCAATTTTAACCAATAGATATTTCGGTTTACCGAAAGGAGTTCGATGCACTGTTCTATGGTGGACAGGAAAGATTGGTTATTTTCAAACTTAGGCTAGTTCGATCGACCGTTGTCTATTCGGATGACCATAGAGGCAAGATTCAAATGTGAACGTTGGAGTAAAATCCAAAACTGGTACAAAGCAGTTCGGTCGACGGTTTGCCATTCTGTCAACCTACTCGAAAATTTTAGAGAGTAAACTCCAAAACTAATCCAAGGCAGTTCGGTTGACCGTTGGCCATTCGGTCGACCTAACTTGGCTGGGACAAAATCCTAATGCTTAAGTTTACATATTTTTTATGGACTCAATAAATAGAAAATTACAAGTCTTGGTCCAAAGCTTTGATTACAAGTCTTGAGTTTTGATGTCTTTGTCCCAATTCTCATTCTCTTTGATAATCTTGATCAACCTATTAAGAGGATTGCAAGTATATATGTATGTATGCGATTGCATGTAATCGTGTTTGCTCACTTTGATTGATTAGGTTGATTGATTAAGATTAGTTTGATAAATCATCAAAATTAATATAGATGAGGGCCTAAAAGCCAACACACATACCAAGTCTAAGATTTCAAGATTCCTCACCAAATAATGGGAAGTCAGAATTAATTTCTTCCACTAGGGAGAATCTGCAGGATGACAAAGCAAGTGATCATTTGATGTCTCTCAATCTGCATGCCATGTCAGGTTCTTCGCATTCTCAGAATATGCAAACAAATGCTTCAACCTTGGAATTATCGAAAGATACCACAACACCTTTCAAGGGGGACCTTGCAGTTTTTTGTTCTCATCATCACTCTTTTTTTGTACTGTGGACATTACTGAAATGAATGTGTTCTAAAAGATTACTTTTATATGTCAATTATTATGAATTGGATATGCAAACATTTTGTTCCTTGATTATGGTATTCGTCTTTTTGAAGTGTTAACGAAGATGCGTTTGGTCATTAGCCGTAGAGCTCTAAATGATAATGGTTTACATAAATCAAAAGTTATTCACAATCATGGTAATTAACATGGAACATTAATCACCGAGATAAAATTGTCGTGTTGGTCATCGATTGTTGTAGCTCTACAAACAATTGACGACATAAGTATATAAAAGAGGAAAAAATTACTTTTATATATTAAATAGACCTAACAAGTAAAATATTATGGAATTGTGTTTTGAGTCATTAAAGTTTTACTATGTCTTGGATCCTAAGATATGAGACATATTTTTTCACTCAATAAGTGCTTAATTTGATTATTGTTAAAAACTATCAATGAGTATAGTGATAAAGGTAATATTTGGTTGAACATGATTTGTGTTGGAAAAGATAGCTAGTCAAATGATAATCATTGCCCCTCTTAATTGAGTGATGATATTAGTGGGCCCTTGATAAAGAAAAATTATAATGTGCACAATGTAACTTGAGTTAAGTTACATAGTTATAATTAGCTTAAAGAGATAAGAAATTAATATAATACAAAAGTAACACATTTCTACTTTGTATATATTCTTAATATCATGAGGCAAGGGACAAACACAAGTAGTGCACTTACATCACTAAATGGATCGTGTTTTGGTTCGATTGGAACAAAGACATCTATGTTAATTAGGTGAATATAATGTGTAGCTAGATACCGCTTATAGTTTGAGATATTAAGTGTTTAATATCACTACTAATTTAGCTTAGATCCTCCTATAGGTCACACCACAAAACTGGGAAACAAGGAGCTTGATTTTAAGTTCATATGATGTGTCAGGTTTCATGTGAAAAAAGGGACACATGTGGTGAATCAATAAAATCAATATGTCACGATAATTGACACAATTAGAATCACTAATAATTCATATGAGGTATATATATTATAAGGTGTAATAATTTAATATTACATAGGATAATATATTACATAAGATATGAATTTGCTAACCCCCCCCCCCCCCCAAAAGATCAAATTTTGTTAGAAATAAATCCAAAATTTGACAAAGGCAAAATCAGGGTCAAACCCGGTAAACTGTTTAGGGTTCGGTCGACCGAGGTGTCTTCGGAATGGTCAACCGAACGGGGAACGGGTAAACACAATTGGTTGACCGAAATTGTCTGGAGTGCGTGGACAATTGATTTTGGTCAACCGAGCGTGAACGGTCAACCGAGAAAAAATATCCAGGAGCTATCTTGGGATATTTTTGGTAGACCGAAGGTGACACAGTCGTCTGATGATATTCGATCAGGAGAAATTTTGGTGAGTCAACGGTCGACCGGAGCAAGACGCGGATCGTCCGAATTTTGCATAGAATTTTTCTCATGCATATTCGGTCGACCGTCTAGCTCCCGGTCATGACTAAAGAATAGTTCTTGATAAGGATGTTTTGGGAGCCTATAAAAGGACCCCCATCCTACTTGTTTATGTTAATGCATAAATTCTCTCTCTCATTAATCTCATCCTTAATCACCACGAAAATCTGTTAGTAGTTTTATGTTTTGGAGATATAAATCGCAGGAGCTTAAAGAGGGATTACTAGCTAGATTCTAGGCTTAATTAGAGATTGATTGACTAGCTCATTTCTCTCAAATCTTGTTTAGAGTTTGGTGAACAGTTGGAGGCGAATCGGCGTGTGATTCGACGAGCAACGGAACTCCGGATCTTCTAAAAGGTTTTAGAGAACCTTTGGGTACGATCCTCTATCTTTTGTTTATTTTAATATTTGTAGGAATGCATGATATTAGAATAAACAAATACATGAACATAAAAATCAATGAAAATATGAAATCAATCTTGTATGTTTGTATTAATTTTTTTTAAATACATACATACATACATGGGACACAAAATCCTACAATTACAAACCAGACAATAATGCAGGTTTTCAGAATCACCAATATAATGTACAATCAATAGGACATACATGTATTTTCCTATACTGCATCCCTGTGAGATACAATATCTTTTTACTCTCATAGGTACTATCCGAAAGTTCGTTGCTATTTGGAAGCTTTCAACAACTTTCAGCAGGAAAGTGAAACAAACATCACTCCAACCGTTTGTTGCTTTCAAGGTATATAACCATAAAACTACAGACATCCTACTAAACTCAGTGCAACCGGGATACAAAGGTTTTTCATTGTTAGACAATAGACTACCAAGTACATCAGATTTATCACAATAATTGTCAGCAACATCTCAGATCATATACTCTAACTAGTCACTATGATCACCTTCTTCTTTGGTGCTTATTTCATTTTCACCATACCATATCCAACGAGTATATCCTTTGTCAAAACTGTTCTTGAACAAATGGACTTTTATCTCTTTTACATCTCGTAAGAGCATGCTAAAACAACTTTTACATGGATATAAGACTTTTCTCTCATTTCTAGCTTCTGCATTCCTCAGGGAAAATTGTAGAAATTCACCAACCCCAACATCATACTCATCACTCAATCTACTAGAAAAAATCCATTTTCTATCCATGATTTTCTACACATCAATATGAACAATCTCAATGTAAAGATAGATATAAATTTTGATTCTTAGGCCTCTACAAGTTTCAATTACCAATAAACAATCCAACATCAACAAAACAACACATTCGAGTCCATAAACTACAATTTCATTATAAATTTCAAACAAACAAAACTTTGATATATGCTCATTAGGAACTAATTAAAACAAGCTAGCGTAATTAAATTTCCTTGCAAAAATGGAAGCATTGATCGCACCTTCGTGCGCAAGTGTTGGATGTAAAAGATGGTCGGGGCTGGTTGATCTGAACGGGCCAATCGGTTGGGTGGAGCTGACAATGGGGATGGGAAAGGAAATGGGGGTTTGTGCGCCTAGCTCGTGATTAGGTTTGTCAGTTTGTGTGTATGATATTGGATTGAATATTAAATGTGACAATGCAATATTAGAATTTACTAAAAACATTTAGATTTTACCATGTCGGTTAACCTAAGAAACGACGTGGTTAATCCCTATGTGGACGTAACGTGCTAACAACACGACTGGACACAATACGTTCCACCGAAATTGCTAACTAGAATCATCAATTCGGACAACCGAAAGACATTAAGTCGATAGAAGACAAATGCTTGGGAAATATTGTGCTACGATTGCCAAAATATACCACATCTTTTTTCGGTGAACATAACACGACATATGTGGTAATGAGAACATTCATGTCACTCGTAAATTATTCGACGTGATAAGCCTAAACCATGTCGGTGCACGTCTAACATATAACGATCGACGTGGTAACGTGAACATTCACGTCAGTCGTAAACTAGCAAACATGATAAGCCAAAAACCACGTCAGTGCATGTCGAACATATTTCAGCTGACGTGATAAGTCTAATCTCATGTCTGATTTTAAGCTGCCGACGTGATCCACCTAATACCATGTCAGATTCTCGAATTCCGACGTAGTCAGGGTGACGTAATACCCTTATTTTGTTGGCTTTTTGACCTTAATCCTTGTTTTGATGATTTAATCAACCTAATCTTAATCATAAGTAATGTATAGTAGCACACATATTGCATTGCATATACATTGCATGTGCTAACCTCTACATGTGATCAAGACTCATGGAAGGAAGGAATTCAAGTCAAGATTTGTAATAAAGCTATATGAAGACTTGT
Source organism: Triglochin maritima (assembly GCA_963682175.1). Classification (NCBI taxonomy): domain Eukaryota; kingdom Viridiplantae; phylum Streptophyta; class Magnoliopsida; order Alismatales; family Juncaginaceae; genus Triglochin; species Triglochin maritima. Next base: position 9,708,540 of record OY821787.1, on the reverse strand, counting down.
AATCTTGATTTTATTTAGAGTCTTAGGAACATGTGTAAATTGAGCATACAAGAGCTAAAAACATATCACATACACACTAGGTTCCTTAGAGAAGTCACACACAAAATTTCACCTTATTTGGACTTCATTAGATCATCCAAACCTTAATCGGAAATCACTTAAAATCTAAACCCAGAATTCCTGTGTGAAACGGTCGACCAAACCAGTTCTCAGTTCGACCGGTTTATAACAGACTCTCCACAGTGATTTTACCGAACTCTACCGGTCGACCGGTTCTACCTTTTCGGTCGACCGATCCCAGATTTTATTATAGCCGTTACCTTTGTCGTATTCCTATAACGGTCGTATTCGTATAAAACAAACTTAACCCAAAAATACATTCAGTAACCGATCGAACGACGACCTTGTTTCGGTCGACCGGTTGAACGCTTATTTTATCCCTGCTATCGGTCGACACATTCTTCGTTCGACCGTTGCACCTTTGTCTCAACCGAATCCCCTTATCGGTCGACTGTCCCATACTTTGGTTCGACCGATTCACTTAAGTAGAGTTAAGTTCTAGCCCGTTTGTCCGACCGATTATATATTTAGTTCGACCGTTCTCTTTGAAATCAAGTTAACGGTCGACCGGTTTAACCGTTTCGGTCGACCAGTTATGGACAAATTTGCAGCCCGATTTTCTGCTTTGTGTATCTTACACAAAACCCAACCAAATCTATCCCCAACGGCTAGAATACCTTAGGAGCTTATAAATAGAGGTTCAAGACCTGTTGTTAACACAACTCTCCAACTTCCAATTGTCCAATTCATTAGAGAGAAGCTCTCAATCCTCAAAGCTCCCAATCTCACTCCATAAGCCTAAATCCACACTTAGTGATCATATCGTCATCCAACTCAAGTGTGTTCAATTAGAGAGTGAGTTCTACTCAAGTTACATTTGTTTTCAAGAGAGCAAGGGTCTTGGTGAAAGCCCAAGACACAAGTATAGACTTCGGTGAGAGCCCGAAGTGATCCTTCTCGGATTATGAGAAGAGGATTCCAAGCTCGGCGAGGGTTGTTCGCGAGTTTGACGGTTGTAAGGCGTTGTCTCCTGGCCCGGAACGGGGAGCGGATAGTGAAGTCGTAGGCGGAGCTCGCGGAGTCGAGCGGAGCTTGCAAGAGAGGACTAGGACCCGGGTAGGGTGCCGAACCTCTATAAAAACGCCGAGTCGATTTGTGGTTTGCTTGTTCCTTTTCCCTAATAGTCTTTAAATTGTTTCCGCTGTGTTTATTGTTTGATTAGTTAGCGATTAGTGTAAAAGTGATTAGATTAACCCGACCCACACGATCCTACATATTTTTCAACAGTGATTTCCATGTTGTGTACATGTCAGAGGATTTTCATGTAAAGATCATTGTTTCCACAAAATAAACAAAAGATACCCATGCAACACTTATTTATTTATAAAGATAATACAAAAATGATGGATTAAATGCAACAAATACTCTACGTCACCCACAAATGAGGCTCCTACTATCAGACAAAAGCATAAAAAAACTTAAAATGTTAGAGAGCACACTCATTTTCAATGAACTGATATCCCACAACACATCTCTCAAAACCCTCAACTTAAGATGTTGGAGATATAAACAACCTCCTTCTTAGGGCTTACGAAGTCTTTAAGTCATGAATTCCCTAAACCTTAAGCTTGTAAGTTAAATATATTCCGAGGGAGAACAATGCAATAAATTCATCGGAAAATAGAGAAATCACATTAAAGTTGGGGTCACCACCCGCTTTTTACAATACTTCTTCAAATAAATACAAAAATAAAAGGAAAGACCAAGAAAACCAAATAATCACTTGAAATAACTTGTGTGCGGAGTGTAATGCCAAAAGATCAGATTCTGGACTTGGTTATTGCAGAGAAGTGAGCAACGTGAAAGAAATCAGTTCCTTCCACTTGTAAATAGTTTTCGATGACATCTAGAATCAGTTGGCTTTAGGCCTTAATCTATATTAATTTTGATGATTCATCAAACTAATCTTAATCAGTCAACCTAATCGATCAAAGTGGGCAAACATGATTTCATACATTGCATATATATTTGCATACTTGTAATCATCTTAATAGTTTGATCAAGAAAATCAAGAGAATCAGCAAAGGGACAAAGACTCAAGACTTGTAATCGAAGCTAAAGGAGAATATTTATAAACTTTCTATTTATTGAGTCCATAAGATTAAATGTAAACTTGAGCACTAAGATTCTGTCCTGGCCAAGTTTGGTCAACTAAACACCTAAAGGATAACCAAACTCTTCTAATCAGTAATTGTTAGGATGATCTCTGGTTGGACAACCGAATAACATTCGGTCGACTGAATCGCCTTGGAACGGTTTTGAATTTTACTCCAATGGTCGCATTTGAATTTTGCCTTAGAGCCCAATTGACTTGTCCATATTTCGGACGTCCGATCTCCTTTTGGTCAACCAATTTCTTCTAAGACTTTAGCACGCAACGACTCTTTACATGTGGCATATGACCGTTGCTTGCAACGGACATTTGAACTATAACTGCCAACGCAAAACTTGGGCCTCATTTAGTCGTCCGAATAGACGGTGGTCGACTGAACTAGCCTAAGTTTAAATGACCAATCCTTACTACCCATCTTTGAACGGAGAACCGAACCCCTTTTGGTTAACCAAACTTTAATTGGTCGAAGTTGGAAAAAGTTACCAGAAGTTGGTGATCAGCTAACCGTTCCTTTCGGACCAAGTGAACCATCTTTTTTTGGACAACCTTTCGTCCAACGGTTAACTAAACCTGACCAGATTTGTTCCCAAACTTCAAGCAAACTCTTGCTTCTCATTGGTTCAAGACTCCACCAACTCCCCAATGACTCTTTTTGATTTGAAGCCTATATAAGCCTCATTAAAAAGACACAAACAAGAACACTACACTATCAATTCATTCACACTCTTTGTGCTCTCAATTCTCAAACCTTCAAGGCCCAAATACACTAAAACCCAAACTTCACCACTTGCATATCAATTTCATATCATATATCCAAGTGTGCTCAAGTTATAGTGTTTAGATTGTGATTCAACTTCTATATCGAAGAATCACCTAAGTGTTGTGAAGCTTTGAGGAAGCTCCCTTTCGGGTTGTGATAGGATACACGAGCGAGGCGAGGATTGTTCGCAAGGGTCTTTTTTAAGGCGTTAAGATCGACCCGAAACAAAGATTGGTTAGTAGAACCGTAAGAAGGACTCGGAGAATCGAGCGGGGCTTGTGAGGAGGACTACGACTGAGTGCCATGTTGAACCTCTCTAAATCCAACGTCCATTGTGGTTTGCACGTTCTTTCTTTAAATCCCTAATTTACTGTTTCACTTCAATATTTAGATTGTAATTAGAATGTCAGGTCCTAACAGAAACCTGTAAAAACAACAAACGTGTTAGATTAGGTTCGAAATTTTAGCATCCATTCAAGCTTAATTTCGTCCATTTTGGTATTTTTTGGGTTTAGAACAACTGGTCCATAAAATGATTGCCGCCAGGTCAGGGTGTTAATGGTGAGAATTAGAGTTTTAAGTTGAGGATTTATATTGTCATTTTCTTGCAAGGTGGTTAAGAAGAGGAGGTAGATCGGGTTGGTCCATTTGTATTTTTAAATTTCATCTCGGTGGTCGATTAAGGATGATTCAGTGTTATTAAGGGTGTTATTGTTAGAACCTAATCCTTAATTAGGAACAAACTAAGGTTTTAGTTGGCTAATGGGTTTTGGTGTCTTAGGTGGAAGGATGAGTGAAGGGAATGTGTTCTAAAAGTTTTACTTTTAAATGTCAATTATTAGGAATTGAATGAGAAATCATTTTGTTCCTTGTTTATGTTATTCGTCTTTCAGAAGTGTTAAGGAAGATGCTCTTGGTCCTTAACCGTAGGGCTCTAAAAGATATTCGCAATCATGGTAATAAACATGGGACATTTATTACCGAGTTAATATTGTTGTGTTGGTCATAGATCGTTGTAGCTCTACAAGTGAGTGACAACACGGGTACGCAAAAGAGGAAAATATTACTTTTGTATACCGAATTGACCTAACAAGTAAAATATTATAGAAATGTGTTTCTGTGTCATTAATATTTTACTATGTCCTTGGTCCTTTGATATGAGACTTATATCCGATCGCTTAAGGAGTGCTTAGTTAGACTAGTGTCTTAAGCTATCAATGAGTGTAGTGCAAAGGCATTAGTTGGTTAAGTATGACTTTTGTTGGAGAAGATAGTTAGTCAAAAGATTATCATTGCCCCTCTTAATTGAGTGATGATATTAGTGGGCCCCTTGATAAAGCAAAGTTATAATGTGCACAATGTGATTTGAGTTAAGTCACATATTTATAACTAGCTTAAAGAGATCAAGAAATGAATACTAATACAAAGATGACACAAGACTACTTTGTGTGTATTCTTAATATCATGAGGCAAGGGACGGACACAAGTAGTGCACGTCATCACTAAATGGATCAGGTTTTGGTTCGAGTGTAATTAAGACATCTAACTAATTGGGAGCTATAATGTGTAGCTAGATACTGCTTATAGCTTGTGATATTAAGATCTTAATATCACTGCCAACTTAGTCTAGATCCTCCCATAGGTCACACCACAAAACTAGGAAACAAGAAATGGGGATTTTGAGTTCATAAGATGTGTCAGGTTTCATGTAGAAAATATGACACATGGGGTGGACAAAGCAAAATCAAAATTATGTTGTGATTAATAACATAATTAGAATCTAAATTAAATTCATATGAGATGTAAATATTATGGGGTGTAATGATTTATCATTACATAGGATAATATGTTACATAAGTTGTGAATTTACTACTAATCCCGAACTGTCAGATTTTGTAGGGGTTAATCCGAAATTTGACAAAACTGCAGCACTATGCAAAAATCGTCGACCGATGAACAATAAACGGTCGACCGAAGGATGCATGGTCGACCAGACACGTCTCGACCGATAAAAAGAATTTTTCGTATGTTCGGAATGGTCGACCGAACATTGCGATGAAATATTTTACTGTTGAGAACGGTCGACCGAGTTATTAACGGTCGACCGAAACTTGGTCTAAACGGTCGACCGATTCAGACGGTTACTGCAGAATTAATTTAAGAATTAATTAGATCATGCATGGAATTGGTCCATAATTGATTTAATTCGTGGCTAAGATTATTTGATAGCAAATAATGGATGGTTAGATGGAAGTTTGCATGAAATCATGGGCAAGAGGTTGCATATAAATAGGTAATTTGGAGAGAACTTATAAATACAAGTTTATCTAATTACCTCGTTAATTAATTCATTATCTCCTTGTGCAAACTTCTCTCTCCATAATTATCCACGAAATTTCCTTAATTCTTAAGTTTAGTTTTAGTTTTCACAGATCTTCTTCTCAAGGGAACTAAAGAGGGGTCGGTAATTAGATTCTAAACCCTATTGGAGATTGAGAGGCTAGCTCTTCTCTCTCCGATCTTGTTTAGAGTTTGGTGAATACTCGGAGGCATCCATGGCAGCAACAAGCATCCTCAACGTCTCGGGATCTTCAAGAAGTTTTAGAGAACTTCTTGGTATGAATTTCGGAGCCCAATGTTTGTTTTAATGTGTTTTAAGCAATCATTAAAACAAACCAATGCATGCATGAAAAACAAATCGTAGAAAATATATGAATGATCCTTTTTGTACAAAAAAAATTCGAAAATATATATGTACAATTAAACTAGAAATCCTACAGTGTTTGGTTGGGGTGAGGTGTTCGGTTGAGAAGAAGGAGTGAAGGCAATTTTCCTTTGCCTTTTACACGTGTGTGGTGAGAGGATGGATTATAACTAGGTGAGTTGAGCAGAAGAATAAAGGTTGTTGAATTTTCTTCGTGAAGAAGGGAAAAGTTTGAGAGAAAAGAGTTTTGAGAGTTGAGTGAAGTTCAAAATCAGAAGGAGAAGAAGAAGAGAAGGTGTAGGAAGATTTGAGTTCGTCGTTTCAGAGGCTTCTTTAGGTCTTAAATGTGTGCCAAGTTCAATTAGATGTTCACACAAGGTGTGTGAGGGGTCGGGGGCATCGTCGGAGGTCAGAGACCTCGTCGATGTAAAGGTGCAACAAGGTTGCTGCACTGGAACGGTCGAACGATTGTGGTATGAGTCGACCAGTCTTAGTGTAAATGTATGATTTTTACCCGCACCGGTTGAACGATGTCTTGAGGTGGTCGACCGATTATGCTTGATTTTGCGGGAAGAAGATGACTTTTCCTAGTTTCAATCGATGGAGGCCCCTTGTCGTTCGACCTATTGGATCTAAGTAAGTCAGTTAGGGGCATAGACCTTCTAAACGATAGACCGCAAGTGATCAGTTCGACCGATTGTAACTGTAGTAAGTCAGTCAGGACTAGATCATCTAAACGGTCGATCGCTCCTTCATTTGGTTCGCCTGGTTACTTAGGAGAACTAAAGTTATGTTTGACCTGTTGATATTTAGTTCAACCGGTGTTGACTTAGAGAAAACGTAGGAAGTCCCTGTTATTTCGGTCGACCGGGTCCCCTTTGTCGTTCAACCGTTGGGATGATTATTTTAATAATATACGTGGCGTATGCCTTCCAAACGATCGACTGTCCAAAGACTTTTGTTCGAGTATTTTTGAACCAATTACCAGTATTTGCGACCAACCGGTCGACCTCAAGACCTGTTTCGGTCAATCGTTGGTGAACATGATGGTATTGTATGTTTATGAGTGTGTTGGTGTGTGGATTTCTTTTAAGACTATTATGTTCATGACATATGCATCAAGTCCTTATGTAGTAGACCTGTGGGATCGTGGATCCCAAAGTTTTGCATTGCATGATACCCAACTCTATGGAGCTGGATGTTCGCCCGGGCCTCGACTGGCGGAAGGGGTAGTAAAGCTTGTGTGAGCAGCCCTTGTTTTCAGCTTGTGTGAGCATTTCCGGGAGTACAGCTTATGTCAGCGCCTGATGATTACAGCTTGTATGAGCAATACCAGGAGTACAACATGTGTGAGCACCTGGAGATTAGATATGTATCTATCACTCGGAAGTGTGTGCGACCTTCACTGAACCATGATGCTAGTGTAGTTGCGAGTGGGGTTGTGTCGTGTACTTTCTGTAAGACAACATGTGCCGGCGGTAGGTTCCCTAGGGGAACCCGTTATTGTTGTTGGTTGGAAAAATGTCTTGTGGTACCTTGTATAGGGAAGATTTACATTGTACTATTGAATGTCATGATATACTAGTATGATAGGATCATTTCATCATAGGTAGTATGCATGTAAGTGGACTTTGTATACGGGATTTTCTTATGAAAACCTAGGCATTGTTATTTATGTTTTCCAGGCCTAGAGTGGCTTGTGGGGGTGGTGACTGAAAGCGATTGCACCTGGAGCCGGATCCTCTAGTCTTTTTGAGGTTTTTATGATTACATGTATATTTGATATTGTATTTTGATGTAATCATACGTTTGACAACTCTTGTATACGGTGCACATTTGATGTATATTATTAGTAGCGTTCCCTGTGATCTGATGTTGATGTCTTTTGAATATCTTTTAAAATTTTAAATTTCCACTGTTCGGGGACGTCACAGTTATAAAGTTTTAGGATCTGAGTTAAGTGTCTTGGGTCTTAGGTTGTAGGTTGGTTTTGGTTTATGTGTGGTCGGGTTTTCTTAAGAGTCGAGTGAGCTAGGTGGATTATGGTTAGATAATTAAGGTTTAGGTCTGGCCAATAATATGATTACCGCCTGGTTAGGATTTGGTTTGTATTTGGCTAAGTGGCTAATGGGTCGGTTTGTTGGTGGCGATGTATGGCCATATCATGGTGTCGGTAATACGAATGCGCACATGCCAGGGTTTTGTGTAGTCTTGGGTAGTTTTGAGGTTTGTTTGGTGAACTTGGTTGCGAGATAGGTTGAAATGGTAAGACATTGTCAGAAAGGAGTTAGTGTACCTTTAAGTGTCTTAGTGGAATTTTACTTTGCTCAATTCTTATGTGGGGATGTCTTCACGCTCAAATGGCCCTACAAAACTTGAGCCCCACTTCCTTTCATTAATCTTTAAGTTTGTTTAGACTAGGTTAGTCTTTGGAAATTCAATGGTTTCATCTAGATTCTATTCCGTATAGAACTTTAAGTTTAAATTCAAATGTTTTTTTCTTTTAATAAAATAAATTCAAATGCATCTGATAATTCTATTTGGATTCAGCTACCCATTCAGATAAAATCAACTTTCAGTTCCAAATAATTCCACCACGTTTACAGCGGACATTGGATAACGTACGTTGAATGTCGGTTTCGCTGCTACTACAGTTTTCCAGATGATCCAAACTAAAGTAGCAAACTAACATACGTGCATTTCTTTGTCAATGAGTTATAGGTTCATCCATGCATCAAGAGGAAAACAAATTAATCTGAAGGTGTCAAACTAAAATTTACTACCACCAGCTATTTTTTTTTCTTTGATTTTCATGTATTAAGATCAAATATCCGAGTTACAAATATATTTGATTCTTTACTTTAATTTAATTCCAAACACATGGATATATATATATATATATATATATATATATATATATATATATATATATATATATATATATATATATATCTTGTTTTATATTTTCTTTCTTCGTTTGGTTATTCTGATTTATGCTGGTGCTTTTTACAACATACACTTGTGGTTGGATTCTATATTTTGACGGTTGACTATTTTTTCTCTCTCTCTTTCTAAGCTTTAGCTACAATACCATGGAAGGATTTTATCGATCCTTCAACTCTTCGTTTAGGGTACTTTATCTTATCCAACTTGTCTAATTCACCTTGTTGATCCCTTTCATTTTATAATACATGCAAGAAACGTTTCTTATTTTGCCACCCTCACAACTTAGGATTTAAACACCGTCATCTAGGATTCCTAAACGTCTATGAATTTTGACTAACGAGTTTCGAAATAATGGTACGATTTCATTTCTTCTCAACTTGGAGACGAGTAACACCCAAAAAAATTTCGAAATCCCGTATAAATATGTACAAATTGCACTAAATACCATCACAAAATTGAGATAACACACCGTATCATTTTTATTTTTTTTGCAATTTGTACAAATTTTAGTAGCGAGACCTCCGAACGACCTGTCGAGATGACATTTGTAAGTCTAGAAGTTTTACCACCGAGAAAATTTGAATCTTGAAATTGTTGAATTTTCGTTACTTGCAAAAAAACTCATTGTAATCCGACCCGTTACCACCGAAAATGTGCAACGGAACCTCAAATAAATTGAGATAACACACCGTATAATTTTAAGCTTTTTTTTTTTTTTGGACGGGCGTCTGGGTAAAATGCCCACCCTTTGGGGGTGGCGTCTGGCTAAGACGCCCCCACCATGGGGGAAGGGGGGGTACCCAGACGCCGACCTGATTGTTTTTTGCTGGGATTACTTCACCCAATCCAGGCGTTTCCCTAGATATTTTCGTGGTGTTGGTACTGAGAAAATGAGGAATACGTAGGCAGAAACTTTATTTTAAGAGGCGAGACAAAATGTGTATTAAATGAATTGTGAAAGACAAAAATGTAATTGTTGGGGTGATTTAAGTAGTTTTCCGTCGATTAAACAGTAGTTCCCGAAAAATATATACAATATCAAATACAAACCACCGTAATACGTTTGTCTTTATGCTATATTAGTTATTTATTTTACATAAGTCCGTAGATATAATACCCCAATAATAAACTTTGTATTGTTAAGTCCTGGGTCTAAATCAGATCCAGCTAACATAAAAATTGGACGTTGGAACCATAACTTAAAGTTTACAATTTCATCTTAAGATTTAGACCATACACGTAGTTTTTCGGCTGGGTCCAAATTTAAGTTGGTTCTTGAGATGGACTAATCGAGTTGTAATTCCAAGATAGAATATACAGATAAAGCTTCAAATTGTAATTTTGTTTTATATTTTTAAGATTTAAATGAGAAGTTGTAATTTCAAGTTGCTATACAACAAACAAAAGACTTATAATCCCAAACAAAGAGTGGTTATAAGAAAAATCCAGCGAACTTTAAGTATTTTGGTTGCCTATTTCGAAAATTAGAAGCAGTTAGTTGTTCTTACAAACAAGTCTCTAATCCTTTGAATTGCAGTTATTCTTTCATGCGTGTATTTGGTATAATGATTTTTGACATTTGGATTGATTTTGTTCATATTACAGATGCGATAGAAATGATTTTCTTTTTACGATATTATATAAGTGAAGATTCCAATGAGGGACAGATTTGTTCCTATATGTGTTCCTTGGGTTTCGATAGCTTTCTAAGACTTGAAAGAAAATGTTATTGGACCAACAAAGACTAGTTTAGCTGGAAGATCTTAATGTTTTAATTATGATAAGAAATTGTGGTTTAGGGAAACAAATCGCCTACCCAATAGAAACAATAATTATGTTTTTGGAGTGTTATTCAGAAGTAACAAAACAAACTTATCCAGTAGCTTCCAGCAAAGATGGTCAAATATGGGCAGGCAAGAAGTTCAAGAGTATGATGAAAATATCCACAAAGTTTTTCATACACTTGGCTTACTCATCCAATTACTTACTACTCTCCTCTAACAATTAAAACATCCTAATCCACTTAAGCCCTCTAAACAACTCCAAACCTTGTCTTTATCCCCTCACTCCACTACAAATACCACCACAAACCTCGATACAAACCTCACAACCCTACCCATGATGTGCCCCATTGAGTCAAGCCCCACCTCTCTCCTGATGTGTCCCACACTGGAGCTCAACATGGAGAGAGAGAGGGAGACCAACAATGGTAATCCCAAGATCCCAAGAGAGTTTATATGGCCCTCTGGTGATAGGACCAAGGCTCTAAGGGAGCTAGACGCGCCCGTGGTCGACCTCGCCGGCTTCGTCGCGGGCGACGAAGCGTCCACATTGCTCTCGGCGGAGCTCGTTCGGGCCGCATGCGAGGCCCATGGGTTTTTTCAGATTGTGAATTATGGTGGTGGTGAGGAAAGTGGGGTTCTGAATCGTGTTCTTGAGTGCATCGATTTGTTCTTTGAGCTACCCCAAGCTCAGAAGCGCAAGGCCGAGAAGCGGCCCGGTTGCCTCTCGGGTTACGCTAAGGCGAACGGGGATCGGTTCAAGGCGAACTTGCCCTGGAAGGAAACCCTCTCCTTTGAGTATTGCAATGCTAGCGCATCGTCTAACCGTGCTATTGTCGATTACCTTGAATCCATCTACGGAAACGACTTTGAAGAAATGGGGTAAGCGTCATAACTTCTGGAAGAATAGTCTCACGTTGCTCTAAACTAAATGCACAACACTTCATACTAGAGTTTAGTCAACTAATTAATCATGAGATTAATATGGTTTTAGAACAAATGTAATGACATAAGAAATTTTAATTATTTTCGCCAGATTGGCATACCAGAGGTGCGGCGATACGTTGAACAAGTTAGCATTATCTTTGACGGAGCTTTTGGCTATTAGCCTCGGCGTCGACAGGTTTCACTACCGCAAATTCTTCGAGGGAAGCACTTCTATCATGAGATGCAACTACTACCCGACATGCGAAGAGCCGAGCTTGGCAATGGGAACCGGCCCACATCGCGACCCTATCGGTTTCACGATCCTCCTGCAAGACCAAGTGGGAGGGCTAGACGTCTTCACTGATGGCCAATGGTACACCGTCAGCCCTATTCCCGGCGCCCTCGTCGTGAACATCGGAGACACCTTCACGGTGAGTTCGATCGATCACAGACCCATAAAATACTCACAATTGCTATGATTAGCACGCCGTCAAGTTGTGTTGTTAGTAGTAAGAAAAACCACGTTGACAGCAAGAGAGAGTTAATTAAATTATCATAAATCATTTGGAATCCAATACTAATTAGGTCATACCTTACATTCTAAGTCTTCGTTTTGTTATTTGTCTTTCAACATCTCTTTTTCTATCTATTTTCTGTTTTAGTTCTACGGGTGTAATTAAAAATAAAAGGATGATGGATAATTCATAGGTATTAGATCGTTACTACTCGGGAGATTACTGAAGTTATTTCTTGATAATTAATCAGTTCAGGATGCGACTCTTCTAAGAATACTTGTAGACAATTTGTTATAGTTAAATCCCAAGACGTAACCCACTAGGTACGTAATGATTTGGAGGTCAGCCAACTAAGTTAGCATCAGTTGAAAAAACATAATTGAGTTAATGGTTGGTTTAGGGGGATGGATGGGGGTGGGGCCAAGGGGTTTGTCGTTGTTGAGGGGTGGATATTGTCCTTTCCGGTTAGGGTTCGGGTTTGTGCGAGTGCAACACATGCATGGGGGCATGATCTTTGGGTGGGCCCAGGGTGCATCTTTCTTTGTCGCGTCTTGGGTTTGCTTTTGGAGGTACTCTCCCGTCAGCTGTTTTGGAGGTGTTCGGGCAGTGTTCCAACTTCCAACTACAATTCGTTTAACGTCTAGCTAGCGCACCATAAATTATGGCGGAGTTTAAGTATAATAACAAGTTGTCTATTTTAGAGGTGTTTATTTGGTAAGAAGTGCTTTTGTATCATAATCAACGTTGAAATTAGTTTTAATCTGTTTTTGAAGAAGATCAGTGGTTATATTTTGTATTCTAGAATTTTGCGAAAAATAATTAGTATTTTGCTTAGTTGGATTATGCTCTTCTACACTTCAGCTCGGTTGCACAATGTACCCATGATCTTCAAAATGTCGCAGGGGTGCAATATACAACTGAGCAGAAAGAAGTAGAAAACAGTTAGTAGTAATTATTTAACTTGGAATATTTCGTGAAGAGATGTTACTGAAATGGTTTTCAAAAATAATTTTCACTTCATGATATTTAATGCGTTCTAACGAAGAGTATGCATGTACTGATAAGTAAGAAGCAAGCTTAAACTTTTTTGTTCTGTAATTCCTATATTTGTAGAATTTTTCACCCTTCATGTCTTATAGAGTTCCAGAAGAGAGTTAAAATTTGAGCTCATTCCTAATTAAGGTTCTTATAATCTTTGACGGTCTTTTTTTTTTTTTGAGTATACACGTTTCGTTTGTCAGTCGGCTTTTCAGATGGCATGTAAGTTTGGTTGGTTGCATGTAAGTTGGGTTGGTTGGGATACCCGAGATGATAACACAAATACATATGCTTGGACTTAAACAAGTCTATTAATTCACCCATCAGAAGATAATTATGCTGCCAACATACCTGCGGAATATTGATTCTTCTCTTATATGACCACAGCAAGACATTGAAGTGACTTCCACTCTGATTGGTTGCTGCAGAAAGGGTGTGTGTAAAAGTGTGGGAAGATGCTCATGCATGAACAGTAGGGTGTCTTAGAACATAAGCATAGCCTCTTGTTCTCTTCCTATTATACCCATTATAATATTATACCAAGCAACCATGGTTACCAAACTTAGCATCATTTCATCTTGGTTATAAATTCATCACAATTGAGCTCCATTTCTTATTATAACTTCTTAAATAGTTAATAGAAAATTAAAAAAGAAATACTCTGAAGAGCACAAAGCACACATCACCTAAAAAGGAATAAGTTCTATACTCTTGTCCTCTTATCATAGAACTCACAAACATTTGGTTGTCTTATACTTGTTTATATATACTAACATTATGTACATGTCACTGAGCAGGCATTGTCAAATGGGAGTTACAAGAGCTGCCTCCACAGGGCATTGGTCAACCAGCACAGTGTGAGGAAGTCTTTGGTGCTCTTTTTCTGCCCAAGAGAGGACAAGATAGTGAGGCCTCCAAATGAGCTTGTGAAGAGAGATTGTAATAACCTAATCTAAGCACCCTAATTAAATTAAACTAAACCTAATTAACCTTAATTAATTATGCATGAAGAGGTGGAGGTGTTAGACAGGTGGAGGATGAAGTGGATTGTTTGGATTGGAGGAATTGGAGGTGAGTTGAAGATAAGATTAGGTTTTTGGTATAAATAGGGGTGTTAGGTTAATTGCAGACGGTTTCTTCCTCATTTTTACTTTTATCAGAGAGTGAGAGGAGGTGAACGTCGGAGAAGAAGAAGAAGGTGAAGTAGAAGAAGAGGAGAAGAAGGAGAAGAAGGAAGAAGAAGAGGAGTGAAGTGACTCAAGCTTGGGAGACTTCCACAACCATCAAAAAGGTATGCCAAATCTTCAATATAACTCACTTGTGCTTTGTGAGTGTTGGGGATCGACGTTGGTGTCGAATTCCCCGTCGGAATTCAACCAATTCAGAGGTTGAAGACGACGATCGGTCGACCGGTGCCTGTGGGCAGTCGACCGATCCTATTATTATATTGATGTTTACCCGCGAACGGTCGAACGATGTCGTTAGACGGTCGACCGTTATGCCAGATTTGTGCGGGAAAAAGGGGATATACTGTTATCGGTCGAACGGGACCACTTAGCCGGTCGACCGAATAACGATGAGAATGGGTCGGTTGGGGATTTTGACTTATTAAACGGTCGAACGTCCTTTACCTTGTTCGACCGATCCATTCGATGCTAAGTCGGTTGGGAGCTTTGACCATCAAAACGGTCGACCGCTCTTTAACTCTCGGTCGACCGACTGAGCATTTAATTAAGCGGTAGAGTGCTTGTGTTGATTCGGTCGAACTGTATTTCAGTTCCGGTCGACCGAACGAGACTTGGGCAAAATATTGAAAGTCCTGTTATCGGTCGAACGACCCCTTGGTTCGACCGGTCGGATATATATATTATATAAAATTTGTATAGCGTAGACCTTCCAAACGGTCGACCGCTAGATGACTTTTGTTCGACCGATTGGTCGGTAATTCGGTTGGCGTGGTTCGACCGGTAGATTTGTTTGTACAGTACTGTGTACTGTGTGGGGGACCGGTCGACCGGTGTGCTTGTAGCGGTCGACCGATCTGCCGCAGGTTGGTGGATTTATCCACACGCGATCCGTCGATGTCAGGTCGACTACCGGCTCCGAGGCGACGGTTGATTACCGGCTTTGAGAGCTACGGATTTCACCTTCGACGAAGGCGTATTATTGTTGTACTTTTTCCTCTCTTACCGAGCGGGGTGTGAGGGATGTGTACCGTAAACCTTGGGCAGTTTGCGAGGGTTTAGCGGTAGGCCGAGGATGTTCCGGCAGGGTGCGCGCTAGGCGACTCTTGGGGGAGCAGTGGCTGTCGTCTGACCCGAGTTGTGTATTCGGCGGGCTGACTCGCTCTTTGGGTGCGGCGTGTACCGGGGGTTCCTTCCTGCACTTTTTGGGAGCAGTGGTGTCGACTGACCCTTGTGAGGCAGCGATGGACTGACTTGACCCTAGTGGCAGGAGTGGTTCAGTGCCGCGGAGGCGGTGAGGGCATTATTGTGGGCCCGAGGCGGATGATCATATGCATAGCATTGCATTGTCTTTAATTCCTTTTTATATTTTTAGGAGGTTTGGTATACGGGGTTCCTGCAGGGAACTCAGGCATGTTTGTTGTTTGCATTTCAGGTAGCGAGCAGGGTTAGAGTTTGAGGTGGTGACCGAGGACGGTGCCCCCGAGATCAGATCGTGTAGTTGTCAGTCTTTTCCTTTTGAGGTGATTACTTATTGTATAGCTTTTGTCGTAATCACAGTCAGTTTGTATATTTGACTTCCACGTGGATCATATTTATATTATATATGTCGGTTTGTTTCCCGTGACGTGCCCAGTGTTGACCGTTGACGGTCTTTATTATTGTTTAAATTTTCCGCTGTTTCGGGTACGTTACAATTTGGTATCAGAGCGTTGATCTCGGCGTACTTGTCTAAAGAAACCACCTTTGAGTTAGGAGTTAGGTCTAGAGGATCATGCATGCACAGATTATATTGATATTGTCTTGTTTCCTTTGGCAGATGCCTCCTAGACGGGGGAAGGCGGTTGCCCATACTCGCGGTGAGAGTGAGACTGCGAGGGATGAGGCTTGGGAGGATGAGCGTCGGACGTTGTTCGATACGGTCGGACGTCTGACAGAGATGCTACAGCAGCAGACAGCACAGACTGGGCAGACGGGGACTGGCGCTATGCATGACCGGTTTATGCGCCAGCATCCGCCTACCTTTCTGGGGCAGTACGACGCAGAGGCTGCGGAGGAGTGGATCTTCACGATGCAGAAGATCTTCAGTGCTATTGGTTGTCCTCCAGAGGCGAGAGTGGGCCTGGCTACTTATGTTTTGGGCGGTGCTGCGTCCAACTGGTGGAGGTCCACATCTGCAGTGGTGTTTGCGGACAGAGATGATATAGCCTGGGAGGAGTTCGTTGGCGAGTTCAACGAGCAGTATTTTCCGCAGCATGTCCAGGATCAGAAGAGGGAGGAGTTTCTGAGTCTTCAGCAGGGAGACATGACCCTAGCAGGCTACATCGGGAAGTTCAACGCCCTTGAGCGTTACTGTCCCGAGATGTATGTTACACAGGAGCAGAGGGCAGGGAAGTTCGTCCGAGGGCTCCGGAAGCAGTTGAGGACGAAGGTGCTGACACACATGCCGAGCACGTTGGCCGATGCAGTGAAGAGTGCCTATGTTCTTGATCGTGACTACAGGGAGAACTACCAGGATGAGAGGAGGCCATCTGGTAGGTTCTCTGGGAGGACAGGAGGTCAGACTGGAGGGAATCCGGGCAAGAGGCCCCGATACGAGGGGGCAGGAGTTGCAGTACCACGACCTGAGCCTTGTGGTACTTGTGGGAGGTTTCACTCCGGGCCGTGCTTCACCCCCGGAGCGTGTCATGGTTGTGGCCAGATGGGTCACTTTATCAGGAGCTGTCCGAGCCGAGGAGCTGGGCTGAGCAGACCACCGGGTTTACCCGCACCAGGCAGAGGAGGAGGCGGAGGTAGACCACCTTTCAGACCCCAGCAGGGGCAGCGCACTGGCAGAGTTTTCACCATCCAGGCAGAGGAGGCTCGGGATGGAGGCGCTGTCGTGGAAGGTACACTTCTTGTCGCAGGTTCAGTAGCTAGGGTGTTATTTGATTGTGGCGCGACACACTCGTTCATCTCAGAGCGATTTGCGGGAGTGTTGGGCTGTACCCTTGCGATGTTGACTGCCACGTTGGAGGTCAGCACACCCCTGGGTCTTGTGGGCACTGTGGGGAGATTTGTCCCCGGCGCCACGGTTGTTTCGGGAGATCAGGAGTTTCCGGCAGACCTGGTCTTGCTACCGATGGAGGACTTTGATGTCATACTTGGGATGGATTGGCTATCCCAATATGATGTTCGAGTCTTGTGCCGTGAGAAGAAGATTTTGATCCCGAGGAAGGGTTTGCCTGATATTCTGATTAGAGGGATCAGAAGAAGAGGGGGTCGCATTATTGTATCTGCTGTGAGAGCTCAGAGACTGTTACAGCAGGGATGTGCAGTTTTTCTGGCGACGCTTGTGGTTGCGGAGGCAGAGTCCCAGAGGCTAGAGGACATTGAGGTGGTGCAGGAGTTCGCGGATGTTTTTCCAGCGGAGATTCCAGGTTTACCACCACACCGGGAGTTGGAGTTCGGCATTGAGTTGGTAGCTGGCACTACACCACAGTCGAAGGCTCCATACTGGATGGCACCTGCTGAGTTGACAGAGTTGAAGAAGCGGTTGCAGGAGTTGATGGACTCTGGATTTATCAGACCGAGCGTCTCGCCTTGGGGTGCACCAGTTTTGTTTGTGAAGAAGAAGGACGGATCCTTGAGGATGTGCATAGACTACAGGATGCTGAACCAGGTGACGGTGAAGAATAGGTATCCCTTACCTAGGATCGAGGACCTCTTTGACCAGCTGCAGTCAGCGAAGGTTTTCTCGAAGATTGACCTGCGTTCAGGATATCACCAGTTGAGGATCCGAGATGAGGACATCCAGAAGACAACCTTCAGGACGAGATATGGACACTATGAGTTCTTGGTGATGCCATTTGGATTGACGAATGCTCCGGCAGCGTTCATGGATCTGATGCACCGGACATTCAGGCAGTATATTGATATATTTGTGATTGTCTTCGTGGATGACATCTTGATCTATTCACCAGATGTGGAGCAGCACAGAGAGCATCTGAGGATTGTACTCAGCATCTTGAGGGCTCAGCAGTTATATGCTAAGTTCTCAAAGTGCGAGTTTTGGTTGGACAGAGTGGCATTCCTCGGACACATTGTATCGGCAGAGGGGATATCAGTGGATCCGGCGAAGGTAGAGGCAGTGACACAGTGGAGGACCCCTACGAGCGTGACGGAGATTAGGAGCTTTGTTGGACTGGCGGGTTATTACCGTCGCTTCATCAAAGACTTCTCGAGATTGGCAGCACCACTGACGGCTCTGACGCAGAAGGGAGTCACTTTTGTTTGGTCGCAGAAGTGCGAGGACAGCTTTCAGGAGCTGAAGAGACTGTTGACTACAGCACCAGTTTTATCATTGCCGAGTGGCACGGGTGGATTCGTGATTTATAGCGACGCTTCAGGTGTTGGCTTAGGATGTGTACTTATGCAGCACGGGAGGGTGATCGCGTACGCATCCAGACAGCTGAAGGTCCATGAGAGGAATTACCCGACACATGATTTGGAGTTAGCAGCAGTGGTTCATGCACTGAAGACCTGGAGACACTATCTTTATGGCGAGCAGTTCGAGGTGTTTACAGATCATCAGAGTCTGAAGTACCTGTTCTCGCAGAAGGAGCTGAACATGAGGCAGCGCAGATGGCTTGAGTTCATTAAGGATTATGACTTCACTATCTCTTACCATCCGGGGAAGGCGAACACAGTTGCAGACGCTTTGAGTCGGAAGGTGGAGGTATCAGTAGCAGGCCTATGCATTCAGGAGTGGCGACTGCTGGAGTCTTTAGCAGAGTGGAGACCATTTGCAGATAGCTCTGAGGGTGCAGTGATTGCAGGGTTGAGAGTAGAGCCTCAGACAGTATCAGCAGTGATTCATGCTCAGACTACAGATGAGGAGTTGAGCAGTTTGTTACTGTTAGCTGCCAGAGATGGGTCAGACTTCAGAGTTGGAGTGGATGGAGGTCTGAGATTCAGAGACCGTATCTGGGTGCCGAAGACAGAGGACCTGAGACATGATATCATGGAGGAGGCACACAGATCGAGATATTCCATTCATCCAGGGAGCACCAAGATGTACAAAGATCTGCAGCGGAACTTCTGGTGGCGAGGTATGAAGAAGGACGTTGCAGACTTCGTGTCGAGGTGTTTGGTCTGTCAGCAGGTGAAGATCGAGCACCAGAGACCAGCAGGGCAGATGCAGAGGATTGAGCTGCCCGAGTGGAAGTGGGAGCACGTAACGATGGATTTTGTTACGGGGCTACCGAAGACACGGAGATTCCACGATGCGATTTGGGTTATAGTCGATCGACTGACCAAGTCGGCGCATTTCTTAGCTATTAAGACCACTCTTGCTCTGGAGGGTCTAGCTAAGTTATATATTGAGGAGATTGTCAGACTTCATGGCGTGCCGGTCAGTATTATTTCAGACAGAGATCCCAGATTCACTTCGAGATTTTGGGAGAGTCTACACAGAGCGTTGGGGACACGTCTGAAGTTTAGTACAGCTTTCCACCCACAGACAGATGGCCAGTCAGAGCGAACGATACAGACATTGGAGGACATGCTGAGAGCGTGTACACTTGACTGGGCCGGGCATTGGGATGAGCATTTGCCGTTGATCGAGTTCGCCTACAACAACAGCTACCACTCGAGTATTGGGATGGCACCATATGAGGCATTATACGGGAGACCGTGTAGATCGCCGGTATGCTGGAGTGATGTGGGCGAGAGACAGCTAGTTGGACCTGACATTATTCAGTTGTATTCCGAGAAGGTCGACGTGATTCGGAGACGACTAGCTACGGCGCAGAGCAGGCAGAAGAGTTATGCTGATACGCGGAGGTGTGAGCTGACTTTTGATGTAGGAGATCATGTCTTCCTGAAGATCTCACCTTCCAGAGGTGTGATGAGATTCGGGAAGAAGGGGAAGTTGAGTCCGAGATATGTTGGACCTTTTGAGATATTGGATCGGGTCGGTGAGGTGGCATATAGGATTGCATTACCACCACAGTTCGCAGGACTTCACAACGTCTTCCATGTTTCTATGTTGAGGAAGTACGTGGCCGATCCAGCTCATGTGATAGAGATATCAGTACCGGAGATCCAGCAGGATTTGTCATTAGATGAGAGACCAGTTGAGATTGTGGATCAGATGGTACATCAGCTCAGGAGGAGAGCGATTCCGATGGTGAAGGTCAGGTGGCAGCATCACACTGACAGAGAGGCTACCTGGGAGATTGAGGAGGATGTCAGGAAGCAGTATCCAGAGTTATTCCGGTAAGTTACTTGTTTCGAATTTCGCGGACGAAATTCTTTTAAGGAGGGTAGATTGTAATAACCTAATCTAAGCACCCTAATTAAATTAAACTAAACCTAATTAACCTTAATTAATTATGCATGAAGAGGTGGAGGTGTTAGACAGGTGGAGGATGAAGTGGATTGTTTGGATTGGAGGAATTGGAGGTGAGTTGAAGATAAGATTAGGTTTTTGGTATAAATAGGGGTGTTAGGTTAATTGCAGACGGTTTCTTCCTCATTTTTACTTTTATCAGAGAGTGAGAGGAGGTGAACGTCGGAGAAGAAGAAGAAGGTGAAGTAGAAGAAGAGGAGAAGAAGGAGAAGAAGGAAGAAGAAGAGGAGTGAAGTGACTCAAGCTTGGGAGACTTCCACAACCATCAAAAAGGTATGCCAAATCTTCAATATAACTCACTTGTGCTTTGTGAGTGTTGGGGATCGACGTTGGTGTCGAATTCCCCGTCGGAATTCAACCAATTCAGAGGTTGAAGACGACGATCGGTCGACCGGTGCCTGTGGGCAGTCGACCGATCCTATTATTATATTGATGTTTACCCGCGAACGGTCGAACGATGTTGTTAGACGGTCGACCGTTATGCCAGATTTGTGCGGGAAAAAGGGGATATACTGTTATCGGTCGAACGGGACCACTTAGACGGTCGACCGAATAACGATGAGAATGGGTCGGTTGGGGATTTTGACTTATTAAACGGTCGAACGTCCTTTACCTTGTTCGACCGATCCATTCGATGCTAAGTCGGTTGGGAGCTTTGACCATCAAAACGGTCGACCGCTCTTTAACTCTCGGTCGACCGACTGAGCATTTAATTAAGCGGTAGAGTGCTTGTGTTGATTCGGTCGAACTGTATTTCAGTTCCGGTCGACCGAACGAGACTTGGGCAAAATATTGAAAGTCCTGTTATCGGTCGAACGACCCCTTGGTTCGACCGGTCGGATATATATATTATATAAAATTTGTATAGCGTAGACCTTCCAAACGGTCGACCGCTAGATGACTTTTGTTCGACCGATTGGTCGGTAATTCGGTTGGCGTGGTTCGACCGGTAGATTTGTTTGTACAGTACTGTGTACTGTGTGGGGGACCGGTCGACCGGTGTGCTTGTAGCGGTCGACCGATCTGCCGCAGGTTGGTGGATTTATCCACACGCGATCCGTCGATGTCAGGTCGACTACCGGCTCCGAGGCGACGGTTGATTACCGGCTTTGAGAGCTACGGATTTCACCTTCGACGAAGGCGTATTATTGTTGTACTTTTTCCTCTCTTACCGAGCGGGGTGTGAGGGATGTGTACCGTAAACCTTGGGCAGTTTGCGAGGGTTTAGCGGTAGGCCGAGGATGTTCCGGCAGGGTGCGCGCTAGGCGACTCTTGGGGGAGCAGTGGCTGTCGTCTGACCCGAGTTGTGTATTCGGCGGGCTGACTCGCTCTTTGGGTGCGGCGTGTACCGGGGGTTCCTTCCTGCACTTTTTGGGAGCAGTGGTGTCGACTGACCCTTGTGAGGCAGCGATGGACTGACTTGACCCTAGTGGCAGGAGTGGTTCAGTGCCGCGGAGGCGGTGAGGGCATTATTGTGGGCCCGAGGCGGATGATCATATGCATAGCATTGCATTGTCTTTAATTCCTTTTTATATTTTTAGGAGGTTTGGTATACGGGGTTCCTGCAGGGAACTCAGGCATGTTTGTTGTTTGCATTTCAGGTAGCGAGCAGGGTTAGAGTTTGAGGTGGTGACCGAGGACGGTGCCCCCGAGATCAGATCCTGTAGTTGTCAGTCTTTTCCTTTTGAGGTGATTACTTATTGTATAGCTTTTGTCGTAATCACAGTCAGTTTGTATATTTGACTTCCACGTGGATCATATTTATATTATATATGTCGGTTTGTTTCCCGTGACGTGCCCAGTGTTGACCGTTGACGGTCTTTATTATTGTTTAAATTTTCCGCTGTTTCGGGTACGTTACAGAGATGGTGGTAGGAAATACCCAGACTTTACTTGGGCAGAACTACTTGTTTTCACTCAAGAACACTACAGGACTGATACTAAAACCCTGGAGAGCTTCACTACATGGTTGCAATCTTCACAAAGACATAGCTAGCAAGTGACATAAAAAGGGACCTATTATTGATATTGTCTTTTTTTGCTTTTTTGTTTTTATATCTGATTTCAGTGTGGTGTTGCTTGTTGTGGGTAAAGATCATTTCGGAGATCAACATTACAAGTAATCTAGTAGGACTGTTTTTCACGTGTTGATCTTAAGAAGTTGTCTTGTATCAATAAGAAAAACATAAATAGTTTCATTTGTGTTGGAAGATGACTATAGAAATATACAAAAATATAGTTTGACATGTGTATTCCAAATTCAATAGACATCACAAGACACCTTGAAAGTAGTTCATGATATCTATATACTCCCATCAGGGGCAGTATTATGAATTATGGTTGTGTTAGTAAAAATTTGTATAAATAATATACGAAAGGGTCCACATTCGCAAATTTAAATATATGTACTACCTGTTAAACTTTACACTCGGGGCCCCTTGACCCTTGTGGTGGACGCAAATTCTCACGATTTTCTTGAGAGTGAACTTCAGTCAAGTTCTCTCAATTTATGATTTAGATTTTTTTATATAATAGAAAATCAAAACTGTTATATCCGTAACCTAGGTTTAGAGTGCTAATGGTGTTTAAGTAGGATGTTAGCATGGGGAAGTGTATCGCCCCGAAACAGCGGAAAAATTAAAACTTAAAACATATAAGAATCAACACTGGGGTCGTCACCAAACCACGAGTACATATGTATATAATATGGGAAACTGTACAATACAAGAGTCAATGATGATTACAACCCAACACAAAAGATATACAACACATATACAAGGGAAAATCATCCACCTCGAAGAACCAAAAGAGACAGGATCTGGTCTGGGTGCTCCTGTCCGCAGTCACCACCTCCTACTACTGACGCGTACGACCTGACATAAAACATGAATATGCCTGAGATTCCCGAGAGGAAACCCCGAATGCCAAACCCCTAAAATATGAACATAATATGCGTAATGAAACATGAAATGAAAATGCAGTAAAACATATCCATCTCCCGTGCACACCAGGCACCACCAGAACACATCGGCCTCGGGTCTCAAGGGTCCTCTCACCCTAACCCCTCAATCACACGTGCACACAAGGCACCCCCTCCTCAGAGCCACAACAACCACGTGCACACACGGCACCCACTCCTCAGCGCCACAACAACAACGTGCACACACGGCACCGCTCCTCAGAGCCACAACAACAACGTGCACACACGGCACCGCTCCTCAGAGCCACAACAACAACGTGCACACACAACACCATTCCTCAGAGCCACAATAACGACCCTCCTCTCAGGCCGGCAATGTCTGTACCGTCGCCCCAAAAAAGGCCGGAGACCCGTTGCCCTCGAGGCGGATCCAACAACACACGGCACAAGCATCCATATGCAAAACAGTGCCCAAACGGTCGAACGAAAGAACCCAAACGGTCGACCGAACGCCATAACTATTCCTCAGAAAAACCGAAATAACGTACAACCGGTCGAACGACTCTCAAATCACGGTCGACCGAAATCCAACAGGAAAAATCCTCTCTTGCTCAAAAAGCACCAACGGTCGAACGACTCTCATAACACGGTCGACCGAAAACAACCAGGGAAAACCCCTAACAAAACCGCACTACACGGTCGACCGAAACCACACTCCCGGTCGACCGGCCAATAAGTTAACTTAAGCGTCGGTCGGACGAAGTCAACGAGCGGTCGACCGTTTAGATGGTCAACGCCCCCAACCGACCTACAACAGTACTTTCGGTCGACCGGCAAAGGGGTCCCGTTCGACCGAAAATACCCAGGACGTCTTTCTCTCGCTAAAATTGCACAACCGGTCGACCGCCCAAAGGGCATCGTTCGACCGGTGCGAGGAATTTAACCAAAATACACTATAACCGGTCGACCGCACCAACCCGCCGGTCGACCGTTGCAGAGCGGAACAGCTGCTACAAGGTTCTCGACGAGCCTTCCGGCCTACCGTCGGCCACTCCAACCCTCGCAAAGGCTAAAAGGAGGACTACACTAAAGCTTGGCATACCTTAAGGCTTGAAAAAGCCTTTGAAGAACCCACGAAGTCGCCTCCACAAACGCTTCTCCTCCTTCTCCGGCGGAACCCGAACGCGATCACCTTCCTCTGGCCACACGATCCGGCGAGCCTCGAGCTCCTCCTCAGCTGGATGTGAAGGATCGAGAGAGAGAGAGAGAGACACGCATGAGAGAGAGAGTGATAAAACGAGTGAGGGAGAGAGAGAAGATTCCACACCTTATACTCCTCGTCCTTCAATCTCCACCATCCACCACCTCAATTCCCAATCAATCTCAGCCCTCCATCTCCACCTCCTCTAATCCTCCACCTAACACACAATTAAACCCAAATGCAAAAGGTTAGGATGTAACAATCCACCCTCCTTAAAGAATTTCTTCCTCGAAATTAGAACCAAATCCTCACCGAACAATTCCGGATACTTCTTCCGGACCTCATCCTCGATCTCCCAAGTGGCTTCACGCTCGCTATGGTGCTGCCACCTGACCTTCACCATCGGAATGGTTCTCCTCCTGAGCTGGTGATCCATCCGGTCTACAATCTCCACGGGCCTCTCCTCGAGAGATAAGTCCTGACCGATCTCTGGAACACAGATCTCAATCACATGCGACGGATCGGCAACATATTTCCTCAACATAGAAACGTGGAAAACGTTGTGAATACCCGAAAGCTGAGGCGGCAAAGCAATACGGTAGGCAACCCCTCCGACACGATCAAGAATCTCAAACGGTCCGACGTACCTCGGATTTAGCTTCCCTTTCTTCCCGAATCTCATCACTCCACGAGCTGGTGAAATTCTCAAGAAAACGTGATCGCCCACCTCAAATCTCAACTCTCGTCTACGCCTATCTGCGTAACTCTTCTGTCTGCTCTGAGCCGTCGCTAACCTCTGTCTGATCACGCCAACCTTCTCAGCATACATCTGAGAAATCTCTGGTCCAACCAACTGCCTCTCGCCTACCTCACTCTAGCATACTGGCGATCTACAAGGCCGACCGTACAGAGCCTCGTACGGTGCCATCCCAATGCTCGAATGGTAGCTGTTGTTGTAGGCGAACTCGATCAACGGCAGGTGTTCATCCCAAAATCCTGCCCAATCCAGAGTACACACTCTCAGCATATCCTCTAGCGTTTGGATAGTCCTCTCTGACTGCCCGTCCGTCTGTGGATGAAAAGTCGTGCTGAACTTCAACTGAGTCCCCAAAGCCTTCTGCAGACTACCCCAAAATCTGGAGGTAAACCTCAGATCACGATCAAAGATAATACTCACAAGCACACCATGTAACCGGACTATCTCCTCGATGTACAGCTTCGCCAAACCCTCCAAGGGTAAGGTGGTCCTGATCGCCAGAAAATGCGCCGACTTGGTCAGTCGATCAACTATGACCCAAATTGCGTCGTGAGATCTCCTCGTCTTCGGCAACCCGGTGACGAAACCCATCGTCACGTGCTCCCACTTCCACTCTGGAAGATCTATACTCTGCAACTGCCCTGCTGGCCGCTGGTGCTCAATCCTCACCTGCTGACAAACCAAGCACCTGGACACGAAGTCTGCTACGTCTCGCTTCATCCCCTTCCACCAGAAAATCCGCTGTAAATCTCTATACATCATGGTACTCCCCGGGTGAATGGAATATCTGGCTCTATGTGCCTCCTCCATGATAGTACCCCTCAGATCACCTGATCTCGGTACCCAGATCCGACCTCTGAACCTCAAGCCTCCATCGACTCCGACACCGAAATCTGATCCGTCCTTAGCAGTTAACAGCATCAGACTGTCCAGCTCATCATCTACTCTCTGAGCCTGAACAACTCCCGAAACTGTCTGCGGCTCCACTCGAAGTACCGCAATCACTGCCCCCTCAGAGCCCTCTGTAAAAGGTCTCCACTCCTGAATGCATAAGCTCGCAGATGACAACTCCACCTTCCTACTCAAGGCATCCGCGACAGAATTCGCCTTCCCAGGATGATACGAAATGGTGAAGTCATAATCCTTTATGAACTCTAGCCATCTACGCTGCCTCATATTCAACTCTTTCTGCGAGAAGAGATACTTCAGACACTGGTGATCTGTGAAAACCTCAAACTGCTCTCCATATAGGTAATGCCTCCAGGTCTTCAGCGCGTGAACCACTGCTGCCAACTCCAAATCATGAGTCGGATAATTCTTCTCATGAACCTTCAACTGCCTCGAAGCATAAGCGACCACTTTCCCGTGCTGCATCAACACGCAACCCAGACTGATGCCAGAAGCGTCACTGTAAATCACATAGCCTCCCCTACCACTCGGTAACGTCAAAATCGGGGTTGTAGTCAGTCGCCTCTTCAGCTCCTGGAAACTGTCCTCGCACTTCTGGGACCAAACGAACTTGACACCCTTCTGTGCCAAAGCCGTCAGTGGGGAAGCAAGTCTGGAAAAGTCCTGAAAAAAACCAACGATAATAACCTGCTAAGCCCACAAAACTCCTAATCTCAGACACACTGGTCGGAGCTCTCCACTGAGTCACAACCTCGACCTTCTCTGGATCCACAGAAATCTCGTCTGCTGACACTACATGTCCTAGAAAGGCCACCCGATCTAGCCAGAAATCACACTTCTTGTACTTAGCATAGAGCTGCTGATCTCTCAGAATGCTAAGCACAATCCTCAGGTGCTCCCGATGCTGCTCTCTGTCTGCTGAGTATACCAGTATATCATCCACGAAGATAATCACAAACCTGTCGAGATACGGCTGAAAAGTCCAATTCATCAGATCCATAAACGCTGCAGGTGCATTTGTCAATCCAAACGACATCACCAAAAACTCGTAATGCCCGTACCTCGTCCTGAACGCTGTCTTCTGGACATCTGCATCCCGAATCCTCAACTGATGGTAACCGGATCGCAGATCGATCTTCGAAAAGACCCTCGCTGACTGCAACTGATCAAAAAGATCCTCGATCCTGGGTAAAGGATACTGATTCCTAATGGTAACCTTATTCAGCATCCGATAATCAATACACATCCTCAGCGAGCCATCCCTCTTCTTCACGAAGAGCACTGGAGCTCCCCAGGGTGAGACACTGGGCCTGATCAAACCTGAATCTAGCAGATCCTGCAACTGCTTCTTCATCTCAGCTAACTCCGCAGGCGCCATCCTATATGGAGCCTTCGACTGTGGTGTAGTCTCTGCTACCAGATCGATACCAAACTCGATCTCTCTGTAAGGCGGTAACCCGGTGATCTCATCAGAAAATACCTCAGGAAAATCCTGAACAACCTCGATATCCTCCAACTTCTTCACCTCAAAATCTAGCACCACAAGCGTCGCTAAGAACGCTCTACAACCCTGGTGAATCATCCTCTGAGCCTTCACTGCCGAAACCAAAATCCGACCATCTCCACTCTTAGTCCCTCTGATCAGCAAATCAGGAAGACCTTTCCTCGAGATCAGAATCTTCTTCTCTCGGCACAAGACTCGAACATCGTACTGGGATAGCCAATCCATCCCAAGTATGACATCGAAGTCTACCATCGGTAATAAGACCAGGTCTGCTGGGAACTCCTGGTCTCCCGAAGCAACCGTGGCACCAGGGAGGAAGCTCCCCACAATGCCCACCAAACCCAAGGGTGTGCTGACTTCCAACGTGGCAGTCAACATCGCAGGGGTACGGCCTAACACGCTCGCAAACTGCTCAGAGATGAACGAGTGTGTGGCCCCGCAGTCGAAAAGCACTCTAGCAATCAACCCATCAACATAAAGCGTACCTTCCACCACAGCGCTGGCGTCTCTAGCCTCCTCCGCCTGAATGGTGAAGACACGTCCCACACTCTTCCCCTGCTGGGAGGGTGCAACTGGTCGACTCGGTCCAGCTCCGCTAGCTGAGGAGGAACCCGGTCGTCCACTAGGTCCACCTGACCTACTCCGGCAGAAACGAATGAAGTGACCTGTCTGGCCACAACCATAGCATGCACCTGATCGAGCCCCACACCCGCGCTCAGGGTGGACCCTACCACACTGCCTGCACTGCCCCGACTGCTATGATCCACCACTATCAATCTGGGGCCTCTTGCCCGGATTTCCCAAAATCTGATCTCCAGGTCTCACACTGGCCTTCGTCTGCACCTTCCTAGCCTCTACCGTCTCCTGGTAGTCTTGCTCCATAATCGTCGCAAACTTCACTGCATCAGCTAAAGTCTGCGGCATACTCGTGGTCATACGAGACCGGAACAAAGGCCTCAACCCTCGGATAAAATTCCGAGCTCTCTGCTCCGGTGTCACATAAGTATCCGGGCAGTAACGATCCAGGGCGTGAAACCTGCTAATATAAGCCGCCAGCGTCATCTCTCACTGCTCGAGTGCCAGGAACTCCTCCTTCTTCCTATCCCGCGCATGCTGGGGAAAATACCGTTGGTTGAACTCCGCGAGGAATTCCTCCCAGCCCACCTCCTCGCTGTCCTCAAACACAACAGCCGACGTGGACCTCCACCAGTTGGTCGCCTCTCCGTCCAACACATAGGTGGCCAGATTCACCCGCCTCTCAGAAGGACACCCAATCGCTCTGAAGATCTTCCGGATCTTGAAGACCCAATCCTCAGCTGCCTCCGGCTCACCACTGCCCCCGCCCCTGCCTGCTCGGCCTGTGCAGACTGGCGCTCAAGAAACTCGCCCAGCCTACCAAGAGTCCCCTGAAGGGTCCTCTCTCCTACTCCTCTTTGTCCTCCCTACCAGTCTCCTCACTGGCGCCCCTATAACGTGAAGGTGGCCTCACACGTCTCGGAGGCATCTACACAAGAGGACAGGAAACGACAATGAATTAATAATTATGAATGAATGCATGATGAATGAAAACTAAATGCACGACCTCTAAGGTGGTTTTAGTGGACAAGTACACCGGGACCGAAACCTCTGATACCAAATTGTAATGCCCCGAAACAGCGGAAAAATTAAAACTTAAAACATATAAGAATCAACATTGGGGTCGTCACCAAACCACGAGTACATATATATATATATATAATATGGGAAACTTTACAATACAAGAGTCAAGGATGATTACAACCCAACACAAAAGATATACAACACATGTACAAGGGAAAATCAACCACCTTGAAGAACCAAAAGAGACAGGATCTGGTCTGGGTGCTCCTGTCCGCAGTCACCACCTCCTACTGACGCGTACGACCTGACATAAAACATGAATATGCCTGAGTTTCCCGAGAGGAAAACCCGTATGCCAAACCCCTAAAATATGAACATAATATGCGTAATGAAACATGAAATGAAAATGCAGAAAAACATATCCATCTCCCGTGCACACCAGGCACCGCCGGAACACATCGGCCTCGGGTCTCAAGGGTCCTCTCACCCCAACCCCTCAATCACACGTGCACACAAGGCACCCTCTCCTTAGAGCCACAACAACCACGTGCACACACGACACCCGCTCCTCAGAGCCACAACAACAACGTGCACACACGACACCGCTCCTCAGAGCCACAACAACAACGTGCACACACGACACCGCTCCTCAGAGCCACAAAACCAACGTGCACACACGGCACCGCTCGTCAGACAACAACAACGTGCACACACGACACCGCTCCTCCAAGCCACAACAACAACGTGCACACACGGCACCGCTCCTCAGAGCCACAATAACGACCCTCCTCTCAGGCCGGCAATGTCTGTACCGTCGCCCCAAAAAAGGCCGGAGACCCGTTGCCCTCGAGGCGGATCCACCAACACACGGCACAAGCATCCATATGCAAAACAGTGCCCAAACGGTCGAACGGAAGAACCCAAACGGTCGACCGAACACCACAACTATTCCTCAGAAAAACCGAAATAACGTACAACCGGTCGAACGACTCTCAAATCACGGTCGACCGAAATCCAACAGGGAAAATCCTGTCTTGCTCAAAAAGCACCAACGGTCGAACGACTCTCATAACACGGTCGACCGAAAACAACCAGGGAAAAGCCCCAACAAAACCGCACTACACGGTCGACCGAAACCACACTCCCGGTCGACCGGCCAATAAGTTAACTTAAGCGTCGGTCGGACAAAGTCAACGAGCGGTCGACCGTTTAGATGGTCAACGCCCCCAACCGACCTACAAAAGTACTTTCGGTCGACCGGCAAAGGGGTCCCGTTCGACCGAAAATACCCAGGACGTCTTTCTCTCGCTAAAATTGCACAACCGGTCGACCGTCCAAAGGGCATCGTTCGACCGGTGCGAGGAATTCGCCCAAAATACACTATAACCGGTCGACCGCTCCAACCCGACGGTTGACCGTTGCAGAGCAGAATAGCTGCTGCAAGGTTCTCGACGAGCCTTCCGGCCTACCGTCGGCCACTCCAACCCTCGCAAAGGATAAAAGGAGGACTACACTAAAGCTTGGCATACCTTAAGGCTTGAAGAAGCCTTTGAAGAACCCACGAAGTCGCCTCCACAAGCGCTTCTCCTCCTTCTCCGGCGGAACCCGAACGCGATCACCTTCCTCCGGCCACACGATCCGGCGAGCCTCGAGCTCCTCCTCAGCTTGATGTGAAGGATCGAGAGAGAGAGAGACACACGCGTGAGAGAGAGAGAGTGAGAAAACGAGTGAGGGAGAGAGAGAGAGAAGATTCCACACCTTATACTCCTCCTCCTTCAATCTCCACCATCCACCACCTCAATTCCCAATCAATCTCAGCCCTCCATCTCCACCTCCTCTAATCCTCCACCTAACACACAATTAAACCCAAATGCAAAGGGTTAGGATGTAACAGGAAGAGACGGTGAATAGTGTTGTGCGTGGGGAATGAGGAGAATATGTTGAGTAGGGGGATGGTAGGGGTGTTGTGTGTTGGTTTTTGTGTTGGTTGAAGGATTCTCTCCTTCATTTCTTGCACCAAACCCATCTCTCTCACTCTCTCTTCTCTTCCATTTCCGGCGCAATAGAAGAGGAGGCTCCGGTGTGTGAAGGCGAGCGTGGAGTCGAGGACACGGACGCGAGGCGCACGTGATCAGAGGGGGAGGTCGACGGGCGACGTTGAGAGAACTCCGGTGTGCTCCGTCTTCGTCTTGAGGTATGTTGGTTCTTAGTGTGTTTTGTTGTTGCTCGCCCTCATGGGAGAGTTTTGTCGGTCGGTCGGGGGAGGTCAGAGACCTCTCCGACGACGTATTTGCGTAAATCCTCGGCTGACGTGAGGTTGAAGACGACCAACGGTCGACCGGGTCCCTTCGGGAGGTCGACCGACGTAGTGTATTTTGCCCGATTTTAACCATCACTGGTCGAACGATGCCTTGTGGCGGTCGACTAGTTGTGCATTATGCTGGTGGATCGGGGCTTCTGTTGTGTTTCCGTCGACCGGTTCCTTGAGGTCGTTCGACCGGAACTTAAGTGTACTTAATGAATCTGCATGTTGTTCGACCGATTTATGTATATCGTTCGACCGTTATATGACGTAGACTATTAGGATGACCCTGGTAGTTTTCGGTCGACCGGGACCCCTGAGTCGGTCGACCGAATAGTCTTGTTGATTTTGACCAACTCCGGATTTTGACCTCGTGTTCGGTCGACCGGTTTTAGACTTCTCTTCGACCGTTTGGACTTAAGTGACACGCAGACTAGTTCGACCTTTGTACACTTTCGGTCGACCGAACCTATTGGGGACGGTCGACCGGTTACGCTTTTTCGGTCGACCGTTTGTGTGCAGAACCGAATTCCTGGTCTTGTGATCGTGTCAACTCTGTCCTCGGAAACCCGTGTCCTCGCTTAGAGCGTGAGCCGGGAGGTGACTGAGGGTACGTGCTCGTAATGCCTAGGGACCGTCGTGTGGAAGAGTGTGGACACTTGGGTCGCACCACCTCCGTATTGGACGTGGTGTGACGTGTTGTTGTCTTACTCTCTGGTGAGTAGAAGACAAGAGGGATCACGGATCCGAATGCGTGTTGACGCTTGGCTCGTGGAGCATGATGACCCTGTAGACTACGGTCTGGACCCGTCCGATGTTGTACAGGACGTATGTTGTACCGTCGAGGTTGTGCCGGCGATGCCGCCGAGGTTTTTGTCGGTGATGATGGTGCCAACGATTTGTTCCGGCTTGCAGTTGTGCCGTCCGATGTTGTGTAGAACGTATGTTGTACTGCCGATGTTGTGCCGGCGATGCCGCTGATATTGTGCCAGCGATGATCCCCGATTGGGCACCTATCCTGAGATGTTGACCGACCGGGCTACGACTCCGTCGAAGGTGGTGTATACCACTTTGTTCTTTGCGCGGAAGTGCGGACGCTCCCCACCGATCCCTTTGGCTAGAGTAGTCGCGTATGGGGGGACACGTCGCGTACTGTCTATAAGACCGTATGTGCCTACGGTAGGTTTCCGAGGGAGACCCGTTGTTGTTGCTGGACTGATGTCCTTGTGGACCCTGTTGAGGGTCGTTGTTGTTGGACTGAGGTCTCGTTTACCCTGTTGAGCGACTTGATGCATTGCTGATATGATATGACATGCTACTAGTATGATAGGTTCATTTACCGTACTATTGCATGCATATAGGTGAGCTTGGCATACGGGCTTTCCTAATGGGAAACTCAGACATCATTGTTTGATTCATGTTTCAGGACCGCAGTAGGTTCTGTCGGGCGGTGACAATGGGCGCACACATTTTGGGGCCAGGATCCTCATCGGACTCTTCGAGGGCGTCGTGATTACTTTACCTGTCTTTTCGTAGTATTGTTGTAATCACGTCTTTTGGCAAACTCTGTTGTATTATTGGTGCACTGACTGTTGATTTATTCGAGTAACAATCCCGTTGATGAGTTTTATCAGATAATCTCTTGGTTGTTTAATTTTTTTAAATTTTCGCTGTTTCAGGATGTTACAACTTGGTATCAGAGTGATCGGTCCCTATGTGTGGCTCCCAAAGAAATCACCCCAGTGTAGTGGTGTAGGTTGCAGCTTACATTTAGCATGCATTCATGACTGATTTTGACTGTTTCCTTGTGCCAGATGCCTCCGAGACGTGTGAGGAACGTCGCGAATGAGCACGTTGCCAATGATGTGACTAAGGGCGCTACCTGAGATAGGTTGAGCGAGTTCCTCGAGCGTCAGGCAGCGAGGGCAGAGCAGACAGGGACAGGTGCGGGGCATGATTGCTTCATGAGGCAACACCTGCCTAGTTTCGATGGCAGGAGTGACCCTGAGGCTGCAGAGGACTGGGTCTTTAAGATCCAGATGATTTTCCAGGAGATCGGTTGTGTACCGAAGCAGATGGTGAGCCTGGCCACCAATGTGCTGGATGGAGAGGCAGCAACTAGTGGAGGACCACATCTGCTGTGGTGTTTGCGGATCGAGTTGACGTGAGCTGGGAGGAATTCCTTGAGGAGTTCAACCAGCAGTTCTTTACGTAGTACGTCAGAGATAGGAAGAAGGAGAAGTTCTTGGCCCTCGAGCAGAAGGAGATGTCCTTGGCTACTTACATCAGCAGGTTTAACGCCCTTGAGCGTTATTGTTCTGAGACCTACGTGACGCCGGAGCAGCGTGCACGGAAGTTTATCAAGGGGCTGAGGAAGCAGCTCAAGTCGCGAGTGATTACTAGAACGTTGTAGACCCTTGCGGATGCGGTGAAGTATGCGACTTTTATCGATCAGGACTACCAGGAGAATTACAAGAGGCGCGGAAGACGCCAGTGAGCACGGGAGGACGTGTAATTGGACGTTCCACTGGGAACCCGACAAGAGGCCCTGGGTTGATAGAGGAGGATCACGCCAGTTTGGTGCATGTGGTACATGTGGGATCTCTCATCCGGGTCAGGAGTGCCCCCGACGTACAGGTGCATGCTTGGGATGTGGTCAGATGGGCCATTTCATCCGAGATTGCCCTAGTAGGCAGGGTGAGACGAGCAGGAGGCCAGGACCACCGATCTCAGGGAGGAGCAGAGGCAGCAGGTCCGTTGTTCCACAGAGCCAGACCAAGAGAACAGGGCGAGTCTTCGCCGTCCGGGCTGAGGAGGCGAAGGACTCCAACACCGTCGTGGAAGGTACCCTTGTCATTTCAGGTTTGGTTGCTCGTGTTTTGTTTGATTGTGGCGCCACACACTCCTTCATTTCAGAGAAGTTTGCTGGTGAGTTGGATCGGACCTCTGAGCTACTGACTGATTTGTTGGAAGTTAGTACGCCCATGGCTGAGGTGGGCACTGTGGGGAGCTTCCTCCCCAGCACCACAATTGTTTCGGGAGACAATGATTTTCCGGCAGATCTGGTCTTACTACCGATGGAGGACTTCAACGTCATACTGGGGATGGACTGACTATCACAGTACGATGTGCGAGTCTTTTTCCGTGAGAAGAAGATCCTTATTCTGAGGAAGGACATGCCTGATGTGTTGATCAGAGGGACGCGGAGTCGAGGTGGTCGTCTGATTGTGTCTGCGGTTAAGGCGCAGAGGCTGTTGTGTCAGGGTTGCAGAGCATTTGTGGCAACATTAGTTGTTCCTGATCCTGAGGCGAGGAGGCTGGAGGATATAGAGGTTGTACGAGAGTTCCCTGAGGTGTTTCCTGCAGAGATTCCTCGTTTGCCGCCGCACCGAGAGATTGAGTTCGGTATTGAGTTGGTGGCTGACGCGACACCCTGTCGAAGGCTCCGTATCGGATGGCGCCTGCTGAGTTGACATAGCTGAAGAAGCAGTTGCAGGAGTTGATGGACTCCGGGTTTATCCGACCGAGTGTCTCGCCATGGGGAGCGCCTGTGTTGTTCGTGAAGAAGAAGGATGGGTCGTTGCGGATGTGCATCGACTACAGGATGATGAATAAGGTTACTGTCAGGAACTGGTACCCTTTGCCCAGGATTGATGATTAGTTGCAGACGGCGAGAGTGTTCTCGAAGATTGATCTGCGTTTGGGTTATCACCAGTTGCGGATCAGAGAGGCCGATGCTTAGAAGACAACCTTCAGGACACGGTACGGGCACTACGAGTTCTTTCGTTGGGACTGACGAATGCACCTGCAACATTCATGGACCTGATGAATAGGACCTTTCAACCGTACCTCGACAGATTTGTTGTGGTGTTAGTGGATGACATCTTGGTGTACTCGCCTGACAGGGAGCAGCATCGGGAGCACCTGAGGATTGTGCTTGCCATCTTCAGAGATCAGGAGTTGTATGCCAAGTACACGAAGTGCGAGTTTTGGTTGGATCCGGTGGCATTTCTGGGGAATATTGTGTCAGCAGATGGGATTTCAGTCGATCCGGCGAAGGTTGAGGCTGTGACTCAATAGAGAGCCCCGACGAGCGTGACTGAGATCAGGAGCTTCGTGGGACTGACTGGGTATTACAGACGTTTCATTCAGGACTTTCCAGACTTGGTTCGCCGCTGACGGCGTTGACGCAGAAGGGCGTCAAGTTCGTTTGGTCCCAGAAGTGCGAGGACAGTTTGCAGGAGATGAAGAGGCGACTGACGACACTGCCGATTCTGATGCTACCGAGTGGCAGCGGAGGCTACGTGATTTACAGTGATGCGTCAGGGGTTGACTTGGGCTATGTTTTGATGCAGCATGAAAGGTGGTGGCGTACGCTTAGAGGCAGCTGAAGGTGCACGAGAAGAACTACCCTACTCATGATCTGGAGTTAGAAGCTATGGTTCACGCGTTGAAGACCTGGCGGCATTATCTTTATGGCGAGCAGTTCGAGGTCTTCACAGATCATCAGAGCCTGAAGTATCTATTGTCGCAGAAGGAGATGAATATGAGGCAGTGCAGATGGCTTGAGTTCATTAAGGACTACGACTTCACCATCTCCTATCATCTGGGGAAGGCGAATTCGGTTGCAGATGCATTGAGCAGGAAAGTTGAGGTGTTTGTTTCTAGTTTGTGCATTCAGGAGTGGAGGCTACTCGAGACGTTGTCAGAGTGGAGGCCGTTCACAGAGGGCTCTGAGAGAGCAGTGTTAGCTGAGCTTCGGGTAGAGCCGCAGACTGTCTCACGTGTTGTGCAGGCTCAGCGTGATGATGAGGAGTTCGCTGGTCTATTACAATTGGCTGCCAGAGATGGATCAGACTTCAATGTGGGGGTTGATGGGGGTCTGAGGTTCAGGAGTCGGATTTGGGTGCCGAAGGTTGATGGGCTGAGAGATGACATCATGGAGGAGGCACACCGAGCGAGATATACCATTCACCCGGGGAGTACGAAGATGTACAAAGACCTGCAGCAGAACTTCTGGTGGAAGGGCATGAAGAGAGATATTGCTGAGTTTGTGGGTCGGGGCTTAGTCTGTCAGCAGGTGAAGATTGAGCATCAGCGACCAGCGGGACCAATGTAGTGTATTGAGCTTCCTGAGTGGAAGTGGGAGCACGTGACGATGGATTTTGTCACGGGGTTGCCGAAGACGAGGAGATTCGACGACGCCATTTGGGTGATAGTCGATCGACTGACCAAGTCGGAGCACTTCTTAGCAATCAGGACCATGTTGTCTCTGGAGGGTCTAGCTAAGTTGTACGTGGAGGAGATAGGCAGACTGCACGGAGTACCAGTGAGCATCATCTCTGATCGAGATCCCAAATTTACATCCAGGTTTTGGGGGAGTCTGCAGCAAGCTTTGGGGACACGACTGAGGTTCAGTACAACGTTTCACCCACAGACAGATGATCAGTCAGAGAGGATGATCCAGGCCCTGGAGGATATGCTGAGAGCATGCACACTGGGTTGGTCATGACACTGGGATAAGCACCTGCCGTTGATATAGTTCGCCTACAACAATAACAACTACCATTCGAGTGTTGGGATGGCACCGTACGAGGCGTTGTACGGGAGGCCTTGCAGATCACCGGTATGCTGAAGTGATGTGGGCGAGAGGTAGTTACTGGGGCCAGAGCTCGTGCAGATGTATGCAGAGAAGGTGGATGTGATCAGGAGGAGATTGGCCACAATACAGAGCAGGCAGAAGAGTTATGCTGACAGACGCAGATGGTCGTTGAGCTTTGAGGTTGGTGACCATGTGTTTCTGAAGATCTCCCCAGCTCGGGGAGTGATGAGGTTTGAGAAGAAGGAAAATCTCAGTCTGAGGTATGTCGGACCGTTTGAGATCCTAGACCGAGTCAGAGAGGTTGCCTATAGGATTGCATTGCCACCGCAGTTTTCGGGTCTTCACAACGTCTTCCATGTATCAATGCTGCGGAAGTACGTTGCAGATCTAGCTCATGTGATTGAGATTGTAGTGCCAGAGATCCTGCAAGACTTGTCCCTCGAGGAGAGACCAGTTGAGATCGTTGATCGCATGGATCATCAGCTCAGGAGGAGGACCATTCCGATGGTGAAGGTCCGATGATAGCATCACAGTGAGCGCGAGGCCACGTGGGAGATCGAGGAGGAAGTTCGGAAGCAGTACCCGGTGCTTTTCGGTGAGTTGCTTGTTTGATTTCGGGACGAAATCCTTTTAAGTTGGGTGGATTGTTATATCCCTAAGCTAGGTTTAGAGTGCTAATGGAGTTTAAGGAGGAGGTTAGCATGGGGAAGAGACGGTGAAAAATGTTGTGCGTGGGGAAAGAGGAGAATATGTTGAGTAGGGGGATGGTGGGGGTGTTGTGTGTTGGTTTTTGTGTTGGTTGAAGGATTCTCTCCTTCATTTCTTGCACCAAACCCATCTCTCTCACTCTCTCTTCTCTTCCATTTCCGGCGCAGTAGAGGAGGAGACTCCGACGTGTGGAGGCGAGCGTGGAGTCGAGGACACGGACGGGAGGCGCGCGTGATCGGAGGGGGGGGGGGGGTCGACGGGCGACGTTGACCGAACTCCGGTGTGCTACGTCTTCGTCTTGAGGTATGCCAGTTCTTAGTGTGTTTTGTTGTTGCTCACCCACATGTGAGAGTTTTGTCAGTCGGTCGGGGGAGGTCAGAGATCTCTCTGGCAACGTATTGGCGTAAATCCTCGGCTGACGCGAGGTTGAAGACGACAAAAGGTCGACCAGGTCCCTTCGGGCGGTCGACCGCCGTAGTGTATTTTGCCCGATTTTAACCATCACCGGTCGAACGATGCCTTGTGGCGGACGACCGGTTGTGCATTGTGCTGGTGGATCGGGGCTTCTGTTGTGTTTCCGTCAACCGGTTCCTTGAGGTCGTTCGACCGGAACTTAAGTGTACTTAATGAATATCGTTCGACCGATTTATGTATATCGTTCGACCGTTATATGACGTAGACTATTAGGATGACCCTGGTAGTTTTCGATCGACCGGGACCCCTGAGTCGGTCGACCGAATAGTCTTGTTGATTTTGACCAACTCCGGATTTTGACCTCGTGTTCGGTCGACCGGTTTTAGACTTCTGTTCGACCGTTTGGACTTAAGTGACTCGCAGAATAGTTCGACCGTTGTAGACTTTCGGTCGACCAAACCTATTGGGGACGGTCGACCAGTTAGGCTTTTTCGGTCGATCGTTTGTGTGCAGAACCGAATTCCTGGTCTTGTGATCGTGTCAACTCTGTCCACGGAAACCCGTGTCCTCGCTTAGAGCGTGAGTCGGGAGGTGACGGCGGGTACGTGCTCGTACCGCCCAGGGACCGTCGTGTGGAAGAGTGTGGACACTTGGGTCGCGCCACCTCCGTATTGGACGTGGTGTGATGTGTTGTTGTCTTACTCTCTGGTGAGTAGCAGACCTGAGGGATCGCGGATCCCAATGTGGTTTGACGCTTGGCTCGTGGAGCATGATGACCCTGCAGACTATAGTCTAGACCCGTCCGATGTTGTGTCGGCGATGCCGCCCATGTTTTTGCCGGCGATGATGGTGTCGCCGATGTTCCGGCTTGTGGTTGTGTCGTTCGATGTTGTGCCGGACGTATGTTGTACCGTCGATGTTGTGCCGGCGATGCCGCTGATGTTGTGCCAGCGATGATCCCCGATTGGGCACCTATCCTGGGATGTTGACCGACCGGGCTACGACTCTGTCGAAGGTGGTGTAGACCACATTGTTCTTTGCGCGGAAGTGTGGACGCTGCTCACCGATCCCTTTGGCTCGAGTAGTCGCGTATGGGGGGACACATCACGTACTGTCTTTAAGACCGTATGTGCCTACGGTAGTTTCGAGAGAGACCCGTTGTTGTTGCTGGACTGATGTCCTTGTGGACCCTGTTGAGGGTCGTTGTTGTTGGACTGAGGTCCTGTTTACCCTGTTGAGGGACTTGATGCATTGCAGATATGATATGACATGCTACTAGTATGATAGATTCATTTACCGTACTATTGCATGCATATAGGTGAGCTTGGCATACCGGGTTTCCTAATGGGAAACTCAGGCATCGTTGTTTGATTCATGTTTCAGGACCGCAGTAGGTTCTGTCGGGTGGTGACAGCGGGCGCACACATTTTGGGGCCAGGATCCTCATCGTACTCTTCGAGGTTGTCGTGATTACTTTACCTGTCTTTTCGTAGTATTGTTGTAATCACGTCTTTTGACAAACTCTGTTGTATTATTGGTGGACCGACTGTTGATTTATTTGAGTAACATTCCCGTTGGTGAGTTTTATTAGATAATCTCTTGGTTGTTTACTTTTTTAAAATTTCTGCTGTTTCGGGATGTTACAAAAACTATAGATCTTGAAATCTATTTCAAGTTATTCATGTTTGTCGAATTTCATTAAATTTGGTATATGTTCCAAATAGAACTAAGAGATTAAAAAAATCAAATAATATATTGAGATTTACCGTTGAAATTTGCCATTATTGAAAATCGAAATTATATTAAAAGAACTTAACCCTTCAGTAAATGAAGAGAATCTGCGTGATGTAGGAGATGATACGGAGATCGAAATATTCTTTCAAACTTAATGTTCTCTTTCACTTAAATAGTTGCTAGCTAGTCAAAGTATTTAGTATAATTCGGGGGTTAATGTTGCAAATTGCCTAGTGCTATGAACTCTGTTTATATTGGGGGAGAATCAATGGAAAGATTAGTCTTTGTTTTTGCCCTAAAAAAGGTATTATATTCTATCTTGATGTATTCCAAAAAACTTTCTAGATGGATTCCATGATTTGTTTGGTGAATTCTTGATTTTAACTCTCCGGTATGAACGAAATTCGGTCAACTCATTTTCGTTCTGCGTTATTGAGTCTGGCAATGTGTCCCCTGCTACCCAAAAGTTTCGATAGGGAGAACATTAAGCAGCGTATTTTCCCTGTGATAAGCAATAACTAGGTTTTTTGAATTTCATCTTACTAATTAGGATTGTACTTTTTGCAGTTGGTGCCCATTAATAATTCCAATCCGTGAATGATCCTTTTGAAGAGAAACATTTTGTGATGCATTCTTCATTGGTGTTACTTACCTTTTATCTTGGGTGTTTTTGTTTTGCAAAACGTGAGGTTGATCTGGATGACTACTTTTAGTATGGATCAATTGCAACATGTTTAGAACATTATCCCAGTAGGCGTCATGAAAGGTGAATGAAGGCCGAACCTTGAGGGCAACCAACTAATGAGTGAAACGTGGACAATGGCAAGAAGGATGTAATAATCATTGGTGTTGAAAATTTTAGTAGACGCCAAAACTTTGAAACCCTTCCAAATGGTTTTGTTGCACTTGGTCTTCTGGAAATGATGGCTGTTCTCCTGCAGTGGTAAGTCAATTATTTTTAGAGCTAAAGATGCATATGCATATGCATGTGGATATTGGTTATCCATTTAAATATAGGTTATTTGCTTGGGTGCAATTGCAAAGTGGTATTATTGGATCTTTGCATTTGAGTTTTTGGATTTTATTTGAGCGTACTTGCATAAAAATCATATTAATTTGATACACTCTAATTTGATGTCACCAAAAGTCATGACATCCTTCACCACACCGATGACCCTTTCGGTAAAAATCTCGAAGATGTGGAAATCTACATGATTGTGCCCAATTTTTGTACATTAAAAGCGACTATATTAGCATAGATACTTAAGAGTGAGTGAGGAGGGATTTACTACCTTGAAAAGTTTTGACATAATTAATATTCGTTAAAAATTAAAAATGAAAACTAGAAATTCAAAATATAGACCGTAATCTTTGTTTTATATATATAACACAATATTAGCATGCATATCAAAAATAATAAAATTTTAAGGTTGTTTGGTAATGAATTGATAAAAAATTATGGTTCGTAAAATTTGAAGGTTACTAATTTGAATAAAACGATTTCAAAATTTTATGATTTTCGATGTGCATATTAGGATATAAAACAAGATTTATGGTTCCAATTTTCTATTTTAAGTAACCAACAAGCGTAAATTGATGGCAATACTTTCTAAGCTTGTAAACAATTGTATGATCCAGAAATTCCTAAGACCCACGATAGATGTTGGATTTAAGCTAGAGATTACCTAATACCATTTGCACCGATGTGTACACTCCCAAGAAATACGAACCTGATATATATCTTGGAACTTCGTGATCATAAGGTATGAAACCCACAGTAGAGCAGCACCTCGAGGGGATAATACCAAGAGTTGAACCCCTCATGCGTGAGACCATTTCTCAGCTAGCTTGGCTACAAGAAATATATAAACTTTACCAATCTTAAAAGACTTGAGTTGAACATGGTTTCTTGAACATGGTTCACTTTACCAATTTGACGAACCCATCCATTTCAATTCTTCACTTAACTCCAACTGTAACGTCCCGAAACAGCGGAAGAAAATTTTCAAAATTAAACATACAACATACGACCGTCAACGGTCAACACGGGCACGTTACTAGAAAAGTCAACATAATAATATATAAAATATCTCCACGTGGAAGTCATAATACAGAGTTGTCAAAAGAGTGATTACAACTAATACATAACTACTACATAACTACTGTAATCACTACCTCTACAAAAAGATCGGAAGAACAGGACCCGATCCCGGAGGCACTCCCCTCGGTCACCACCAACCTAAGACTGCCTGCTACCTGAAAATGCAACATAAAATCTGCCTGAGTTCCCGAAAGGAACCCCGTATGCCAACATCTCCTATATATACAGAAAAACAGATGAAAATGACAAGAATGCACATGCAATGCAATCCGCCTCGGGCCCCATACATGCCCCAACCGCTGCGGACCATCTCCCAGCCGCGCCAGGGGCATGGGAAACATCCCCCACCCTGCCAATCCAGGCCCACACGAGGGGGGTCGCCGCACTCATCTCCCAGCCGCACACAGGGGCACAAGGGAGGCATCCCCCCTGCCAATCCAGGCCCACACGAGGAGGTCTCGGCTCTCCTCTACAAGGAAAGTGCATCCCCTTCCCCCACCAGGGAAGAAGGCATCTACCACCCACACAGGCATGGCAGGCATCCCTCTGCCGCACAGGCATCCACGAGGGGTCCAACAGAAGATACGCTCTCGTCGTAGGTGAAATCCGTAGCTCCGAGGTCCGGTGATCGACCGTGGGCTCGGCAGCCGGTAGTCGCCTCTGCTCGACGTCACGTATGTGGATAAATCCACCAAGGAAAGATAATTCGACCCACCAGTCGAACAAGGTCAAATCTAGCGGTCGACCGTTTGGAAGGTCTACGCTATACGTTTTATATACATATATATCCTGTCGGTCGAACCAGGGTCCGTTCAACCGATAAGGAAAACTGTATGAATCCTGCCCACTGCATTCGGTCGACCGAAACTCTTCCGGTCGACCGGATCAACAGGCACTTCACTACAGGAAAACTGCACGCGGTCGGTCGACCGGATCCAGAGCGGTCGACCGTTTAGATGGTCAACGCTCTTGACCGACCTTGCGCAGTTCGGTCGACCGAGACACACTCGGTCGGCCGAAGGTCTGTCTACCCTATCTACTGGGATCGGTCGACCGAACAACCACCGGTCGACCGGACTAATATAACCCTTATAAAATATTCCCGCTAAAATTTGGCATAAACGGTCGACCGTCACACAGACGTCGTTCGACCGTTTTCGGGCAGTAAGCAAATATTATTAACTATCGGTCGACCGACCCAACCA
Organism: Triglochin maritima; assembly: GCA_963682175.1. Lineage (NCBI taxonomy): Eukaryota > Viridiplantae > Streptophyta > Magnoliopsida > Alismatales > Juncaginaceae > Triglochin > Triglochin maritima. The sequence continues at coordinate 9,665,105 of OY821787.1, read as the reverse complement.
CCGGTCGACCGAACTACTCATTATCCGCGGGACAGGCATCATCCAGACGCCATTCGGTCGACCGAATCTCACCATCCGGTCGACCGAACAGGCACCTTCAGCCACTGTCCCGCCGGATTTCGCCGGGGAAACGGCACCAACGCCGCCCCCTACACTCCCACACCTCTTGGGGAGTTACTATGAAGACGTGGCATACCTTTCACCGTCGAGAAACGCGCGCGCCGGCGAGCTCCTTCCTCTCCTCGACGATTCAAGCTTCTTCTCCTTCTTCCTCCGTATGCGCGCCTCCACCTCGCCGCCGGAGCTCCTCCACGTCCTCTGGTCGCCGGGATGCAAGAGAAAAATGGGGTGAGTTTGGTGGAATGAATGGAGGAAAAGAAAGGAAGAGAAAGGGTTGGGTTTGGTTTTATACAAAAACCCTACACCTACCCTACACCCCCTCCATACCTCACACCCACTCCTCACCATACTCCACCCTACTCCTCTCTCCATACCTCCCTCACTCCCACGTTCTTACAATCCACCCTCCTTAAAAGGATTTCGCCCCGAAATCAGAAGGGTAACTCACCGAAAAGCTCCGGATACTGCTTCCGAACTTCCTCCTCGATCTCCCAGGTGGCCTCGCGCTCGCTGTGATGCTGCCATCTGACCTTAACCATCGGAATGGTCCTCCTCCTGAGCTGATGGTCCATCCGATCGATGATCTCAACTGGCCTCTCCTCAAGTGACAAGTCCTGCCGGATCTCAGGCACTGAAATCTCTATCACATGCGTCGGGTCTGCAACGTACTTCCTCAACATAGAAACATGGAAGACGTTGTGAAGGCCAGAGAACTGTGGTGGCAAAGCAACTCTGTAGGCGACCTCCCCGACACGGTCCAAGATCTCAAAAGGTCCGACATACCTCGGACTGAGCTTCCCCTTCTTCCCGAACCTCATCACTCCCCGAGCTGGTGAAATCTTCAGGAAGACGTGATCTCCAACCTCGAAGCTCAAGGTCCGTCTGCGTCGGTCAGCATAACTCTTCTGTCTGCTCTGTGCTGTAGCCAACCTCCTCCTGATCAGGTCAACCTTCTCTGCGTACATCTGCACAAGCTCTGGACCCACTAACTGCCTCTCGCCTACGTCACTCCAGCATACCGGCGATCTGCACGGCCTCCCGTACAATGCCTCATACGGTGCCATCCCAATACTAGCATGGTAGCTGTTGTTGTAGGCAAACTCAATCAGAGGTAGATGCTCATCCCAGTGTCCAGCCCAGTCCAGTGTGCAAGCCCTCAGCATATCCTCCAAAGTCTGGATGGTCCTCTCTGACTGACCGTCTGTCTGAGGGTGAAAAGCTGTACTGAATCTCAGACGTGTCCCCAGTGCCTGCTGCAGACTCCCCCAAAATCTGGATGTGAACCTCGGATCTCTGTCAGAGATGATGCTCACCGGTACTCCGTGCAATCTGACGATCTCCTCTACATACAGCTTCGCCAGACTCTCCAAAGGCAAGGTGGTCCTAATGGCCAGAAAGTGCGCCGACTTGGTCAGTCTATCGACTATCACCCAAATCGCGTCATGGAACCGCCTCGTCTTCGGTAGCCCCGTAACGAAGTCCATCGTCACGTGCTCCCACTTCCACTCTGGAAGCTCGATGCTCTGCATAGGCCCAGCTGGCCTCTGGTGCTCGATCTTCACCTGCTGACAGACCAAACACCGACTCACGAACTCTGCAATGTCCTTCTTCATGCCTCTCCACCAGAAGTTCCGCTGCAGGTCCTTATACATCTTCGTGCTCCCGGGATGGATGGTGTACTTCGCTCTGTGTGCCTCCTCCATGATGTCATCTCTCATCCCATCAACCCTCGGCACCCAGATCCGCCCTCTGAATCTCAGACCTCCATCGACCCCAACACTGAAATCTGACCCCTCTCTGGCAGTCAACTCCAGCAAACTGGCCAACTCATCATCCTCATGCTGCGCCTGTACTACCTGTGAAACAGTCTGTGGCTCTACCCGCAATCCAGCTACCACTGCTCCCTCAGAGTCCCCAGTAAACGGCCTCCACTCTGCCAATGACTCAAGCAGTCTCCACTCCTGAAGGCACATGCCAGCAACTGATAGCTCCACTCTCCTACTCAAGGCGTCTGCAACTGAATTCGCCTTCCCCGGGTGGTAGGAGATGGTGAAATCGTAGTCCTTAATGAACTCCAACCAACGACGTTGTCTCATATTCAACTCCTTCTGGGAGAAGAGATACTTCAGACTCTGGTGATCGGTGAACACCTCAAACTGCTCACCATACAGGTAGTGTCTCCATGTCTTCAGTGCGTGCACAACGGCTGCCAACTCCAAGTCATGCGTCGGGTAATTCCTCTCATGAGTCTTCAGCTGCCTCGAAGCGTATGCAATCACCCTCCCGTGCTGCATCAACACGCAACCCAAACCAATGCCAGACGCATCACTGTAGACCACAAAACCTCCTGTGCCGCTCGGCAGCGTCAAAACTGGAGCTGTCGTCAGTCGTCTCTTCAGCTCCTGAAAGCTGTCCTCGCACTTCTGGGACCAAACAAAAGTGACTCCCTTCTGCGTCAGGGCAGTCAAAGGTGCAGCTAACCTCGAGAAGTCTTTGATGAAGCGACGGTAGTAACCCGCCAGTCCAACAAAGCTCCTGATCTCCGTCACGCTCGTAGGGGCTCTCCACTCAGTCACTGCCTCTACCTTCGCCGGATCCACCGAAATCCCCTCCGCAGAAACGATGTGACCCAGAAATGCGACTCTGTCCAACCAGAATTCGCACTTCGAAAACTTAGCATACAACCTCTGGTCTCTCAAAATGCTAAGTACAATCCGCAGGTGCTCTCTGTGCTGCTCCACATCGGGTGAGTAAATCAGGATATCATCCACAAAGACCACGACACAACTATCCAAGTACTGCCTGAACGTCTGGTTCATCAGATCCATGAAAGCCGCCGGAGCGTTCGTCAACCCAAAAGGCATCACCAAAAACTCATAGTGCCCATATCTGGTCCTGAATGCTGTCTTCTGGACATCCTCCTCTCGGATCCTCAACTGATGGTATCCTGAGCGTAGGTCGATCTTAGAGAAGACCTTCGCTGACTGCAACTGATCGAACAGGTCCTCAATCCTAGGTAGGGGATACCTATTCTTGATGGTGACCTTGTTCAGCATCCTATAGTCAATGCACATCCGCAAGGACCCGTCCTTCTTCTTCACAAACAGCACTGGCGCGCCCCAAGGTGAGACACTCGGTCTGATGAATCCAGCCTCCATCAGCTCCTGTAGCTGCTTCTTCAACTCTGCCAACTCTGCAGGCGCCATCCTGTACGGGGCCTTCGACTGCGGTGAGGTGTCTGCTGCCAGCTCAATGCAAAACTCCATCTCTCGCGGAGGTGGCAATCCTGGAATATCATCTGGAAACACCTCTGTAAACTCCCGTACCACATCTATCTCGTCCAGCCTCGGAGACTCAGCCTCTGGAACAACCAGCGTCGCCAGAAACGCTCTGCAACCCTGCTGCATCAACTTCTGAGCCCTCAAAGCTGACACCACAATGCGGCCTCCTCTGTTCCTGACTCCTCTAATCATGATATCAGGCAACCCCAACCTCGGAATCAAAACCTTCCTCTCACGGCAAAGGACACGCACGTCATGCCGGGACAGCCAGTCCATCCCAAGAATAACGTCGAAGTCCTCCATCGGTAGCAAGACCAGATCTGCCGGAAAATCTTGGTCTCCCGAAACAATCGTGGCGCCGGGGATGAAGCTCCCCACAGTGCCCACCAGACCCAGGGGTGTGCTGACCTCCAAAGTGGCAGTCAACATCGCAGGGGTACAACCCAACACTCCCGCAAATCGCTCCGAGATGAACGAGTGTGTCGCGCCACAATCAAAAAGCACTCTAGCCTCTAAACCTGCCACAAGAAGTGTACCTTCCACGACGGTGCTGGCGTCCCTCGCCTCATCTGCCTGGACAGTGAAGACTCGTCCAGTGCGCTGACCCTGCTGCGGTGCTGCAGGTCTCCTAGCTCCGCCGCCACTGACACTCGGAAGTCCCGGAGGTCTGCTCGGTCCAGCGCCCTTGCTAGGGCAGTTCCTGACGATGTGGCCCTGCTGACCACAACCATGACAAGTAATCGACCCAAAGCAGCGCCCAGTGTGCACTCTGCCACAGCTCCTGCACGCCTCTGGCTGCGGCGCCCCTGCTGCCTCGATCCGGGGCCTCTTGCCCGACTTCCCCGAACTCTGCCCTCCTGGCCTCCCTGAGGATTTCCCTACCGATCTCCTATCATCCTGATAATTCTCCCGGTAGTCCCTCTCCATGATAGTGGCACTCCTCACTGCATCCGCCAAGGTGCGCGGCATGCTCGACAACACTCGGGTCCTCAGATGCTTCCGGAGTCCCCCGACAAACTTCATCGACCTCTGCGCCTGAGTGGCGAAAATCTCCGGACAGTAACGCTCAAGGGCGTTAAACTTCCCAATGTACTCCTCCAGTGTCATGCTCCCCTGCTCCAGGGCCAGGAACTCCACCCGCTTCCCGTCTCGCACATGCTCCGGAAAGTACTGCTCGTTGAACTCCTCAACGAACTCCTCCCATGACACATCCTCTCGACCGGTGAACACAACTGCTGAAGTCGACCTCCACCAGTTCGCTGCAGCTCCTCTCAGCACATAGGTGGCCAGGTCCACCTTCTTCTCCGGAGTACAGTCGATAGCCCTGAAGATCGTCTGCATAGTGAGGATCCACTCCTCAGCTGCCTCTGCATCCATCTGCCCAGCAAAAGTCGGAGGGTGCTGCCTCATGAACCGGTCGTGCATCGCACCGGCCCCCGCCTGCGCACTCTGCGCTGCCTGGCGCTCCAACATCCCGCTCAACCGCTCCACGGTGTCGAACAGGACTCTGCGCTCTGCCTCCCGGGCCTCCTCTCTCGCAGACTCACTCGAACTGCGAGTCTCAGCCGCAGGCACCACCCGTCTCGGAGGCATCACTCTACAGAACAAAAGACTCACATCAGAATGATCATGAATGCATGCAATGGACCTCTAGACTCTAATCCTAACTCGATGGTGGTTTCTTTGGGAAAATACGCCGGGATCAAGGCTCTGATACCAAGTTGTAACGTCCCGAAACAGCGGAAGAAAATTTTCAAAATTAAACATACAACATACGACCGTCAACGGTCAACACGGGCACGTTACTAGAAAAGTCAACATAATAATATATAAAATATCTCCACGTGGAAGTCATAATACAGAGTTGTCAAAAGAGTGATTACAACTAATACATAACTACTACATAACTACTGTAATCACTACCTCTACAAAAAGATCGGAAGAACAGGACCCGATCCCGGAGGCACTCCCCTCGGTCACCACCAACCTAAGACTGCCTGCTACCTGAAAATGCAACATAAAATCTGCCTGAGTTCCCGAAAGGAACCCCGTATGCCAACATCTCCTATATATACAGAAAAACAGATGAAAATGCCAAGAATGCACATGCAATGCAATCCGCCTCGGGCCCCATACATGCCCCAACCGCTGCGGACCATCTCCCAGCCGCGCCAGGGGCATGGGAAACATCCCCCACCCTGCCAATCCAGGCCCACACGAGGGGGGTCGCCGCACTCATCTCCCAGCCGCACACAGGGGCACAAGGGAGGCATCCCCCCTGCCAATCCAGGCCCACACGAGGAGGTCTCGGCTCTCCTCTACAAGGAAAGTGCATCCCCTTCCCCCACCAGGGAAGAAGGCATCTACCACCCACACAGGCACGGCAGGCATCCCTCTGCCGCACAGGCATCCACGAGGGGTCCAACAGAAGATACGCTCTCGTCGTAGGTGAAATCCGTAGCTCCGAGGTCCGGTGATCGACCGTGGGCTCGGCAGCCGGTAGTCGCCTCTGCTCGACGTCACGTATGTGGATAAATCCACCAAGGAAAGATAATTCGACCCACCAGTCGAACAAGGTCAAATCTAGCGGTCGACCGTTTGGAAGGTCTACGCTATACGTTTTATATACATATATATCCTGTCGGTCGAACCAGGGTCCGTTCAACCGATAAGGAAAACTGTATGAATCCTGCCCACTGCATTCGGTCGACCGAAACTCTTCCGGTCGACCGGATCAACAGGCACTTCACTACAGGAAAACTGCACGCGGTCGGTCGACCGGATCCAGAGCGGTCGACCGTTTAGATGGTCAACGCTCTTGACCGACCTTGCGCAGTTCGGTCGACCGAGACACACTCGGTCGGCCGAAGGTCTGTCTACCCTATCTACTGGGATCGGTCGACCGAACAACCACCGGTCGACCGGACTAATATAACCCTTATAAAATATTCCCGCTAAAATTTGGCATAAACGGTCGACCGTCACACAGACGTCGTTCGACCGTTTTCGGGCAGTAAGCAAATATTATTAACTATCGGTCGACCGACCCAACCACCGGTCGACCGAACTACTCATTATCCGCGGGACAGGCATCATCCAGACGCCATTCGGTCGACCGAATCTCACCATCCGGTCGACCGAACAGGCACCTTCAGCCACTGTCCCGCCGGATTTCGCCGGGGAAACGGCACCAACGCCGCCCCCTACACTCCCACACCTCTTGGGGAGTTACTATGAAGACGTGGCATACCTTTCACCGTCGAGAAACGCGCGCGCCGGCGAGCTCCTTCCTCTCCTCGACGATTCAAGCTTCTTCTCCTTCTTCCTCCGTATGCGCGCCTCCACCTCGCCGCCGGAGCTCCTCCACGTCCTCTGGTCGCCGGGATGCAAGAGAAAAATGGGGTGAGTTTGGTGGAATGAATGGAGGAAAAGAAAGGAAGAGAAAGGGTTGGGTTTGGTTTTATACAAAAACCCTACACCTACCCTACACCCCCTCCATACCTCACACCCACTCCTCACCATACTCCACCCTACTCCTCTCTCCATACCTCCCTCACTCCCACGTTCTTACACCAACGATACAAGCTCAATTTGACTGGCCCTAACATAATATTATTTATTGGAAATCGCTTGGTGAGCCTTTTTTCTTCAAAGAAATCTGATGAGCTTGTTTAACCCAATTATTATACATTTTATTCCAATTTATTACAAATCCTATTTTTGTGATGTGATTTGAATGTAATTGAGAAATTTCTTCGTGTATTAGAGTGTAAATACTGATATTTTCGTGGTTATTATAATGCATACTAAATATGAGACATCTAAGTCATACAAGTAAAGATATCTATTCATTGATAAAAAAAAGAAAAAACGTGAACGGTGATTGAATTGGTGATAAAATAGAATCCTAGGTCGTGAATAATGATTTGATTGATGATGAAGAAAGATAATTCTTGGTTCAGTTCTCCGAGCAAAAACAAAGGTTTTTGAGAGAAAAGATTGTAAAAAGTTGTTTTTGAGAGGGTGAAAATTCTTGGCATAATTTATGTGTGTAAATCCTTTGTATAATGGAATTCTTCTATAATTTGGGGTGTCATGGGTTGGAATTGACTCACTTATTTCTCATTGTGTATTGATTCTATTATGGCTTACTTATTGTTCTTCTTCAATCTCATGTGAGTAAGGTTTCCAGTCTTGTAGTGTAAAATTCTATGATTAGATCGAGAGTGAGAAGATTCAAATGACTGGGAGAGAGATAAGATTAGGTCTGTCAATTCCGGACATGGCACGATATGGTGACACGATTTAGACACAACTTTACACGAATGTTTCACATTATAGGAATCATCTCTTGTTTACAACCTCTTTGTTTATCCTCTCTTTCTTATTTCCATTAGTCTTAGGAAATAAGAAAGAGAGGATAAACAAAGAGGTGGTAAACAAGAGATGATTCCTATAATGTGAAACATAACTCCCAATTTATAGTGTATTGGAAGGATCCACAAAAGACGTCATTGCTTACGTTAGTTAGCCTTAGTGGCTACTTTTGCTTTGCTGGGTGGAAGAGGTAGTGGAGGTTCCACATTCTGATGTCTCTTCATCTTTTCCTTTGTCTAAAGGCACTCTTGTGCTAGTGGTGGTGTCACATCTCGAGCATTTGTTAAGGATGCCTTTCTTTTCCAAATTCTTCTTTATCTTTTGGCATAAAGAAGGATAGTGCTGACTGAACACGTGGCTGCTGGTGAGCTGCTTTTGGAAGGCTTGAATTTTTGCATAGTCTTCACAACTTATCTCCTTGTGGGAATAAAATGTTACTAGACAATTTGAGGTGGCAAGGTTAACTTTAGTCTTGTCTTCCTTGCTGTACTCGAATATTTTATCGATTAAGATAAGTAATTTTGGAATGGCTAGATCAAAAAGGTCTTCTTTCTCAAGCTTGGTGTCCATAACCTTGCTAGGATTGTAGATCTTGTCTTTGACTAACCCGATCTGAACCAAGTGGTATGGTTGTACTGGTTCATCTTCTTTATCCCAAAAAGGGATCGTACTCTGGACCTTCAGATAGACTTCTCTATCGTTGCTCTTGATACATTTGCTACGATAATTCTTTATCGCGTCTCAGAATTCCTTGGGGAACCTGGAGATTTCTAACAAATTACTACCCGGGTAGACTAGGGTTAATAATCCATAACAGAAAACTTCAAAAACCATTTCTGGATTTGAATTCTGATAGAAATTAAAGTAACTGAGATTCTTTTTGTCCTGGGTGAAGAATTTCTCTTCGACAAAGTTTGTTTCAGTTGTTTCTCTTCCGAGCTTGTAAAGGTATCTGAAACCTGAGAAACTGGTTACTGGGATATCTTCATCGATCCGCAAAACTGCTTTTGCTTTTCCCAAAATTGTTTTGGGTTTCTTTTTCGGAGTCGTGAGTGCTTCCGAGTAAGAGGGTCGCAAACCATTGGCTGAACTGATTAGTTCAAGTGATGGATTAAATCCTGCCCTTGTGTAGATGTCTGCTGAGACTCTGGCTTCAAGGAAGGTTTTGAACCTTTTGTGTCTGACTCCAGAGATGCCTTTGACAATAGTTTCTGCTAATTCCCAACTGGTGAATATTCCAGGATTGGGGCCAACGGGGGAACGACATAATATGATTTTTAGTTTTGAATACTCGAGCTTCCTTGCGGAAGTACTAAAGATTGCTCTTTAGGTTTGTTTGGGATTTGAATTCCCTCGTTGGGTCTCCGATTGAAGTCTGACGGTTTAACCAACGTTGATGAGGTTTGTACCTCAGTCATGCTTTTTAGTAAAGTATCAACCTTCAACGGAATTTCTATATATCAAAATGGACGATTACATCGTTTATAATCGAAAAGAAAAGTCACAATTTTTTTGGAGTTTCCTGGTTTTCTTCACTTTCTAATTCCCAAAGTTCTTGATAGGTATCTTCATATTCTTTATGGCCGACGTTGGCCCAATATAATGGCCAACGTTTATTCTTTACGTATAGACGTCGGCTTCTACATACAACCGACGTCTATTCTTTAGGTATAGACGTCGGATTTAGCACGTCCGACATCTATGTATAGACGACGTACACATATACGTCAGATCTGGGAATGTTGATATCCGACGTATATATCCCGTACATTCGACGTATATTCCCTATTCTATAGTAGTGTGTATGTGTATATTTTAAATTTTTTAATACAAACATACAAGATCGATTTCATATTTTCATTGAGTTTACGTACATGTATATGTTTATTCTAATATCATGCATTCCTACGCATATTAAAATAAACAAAATAAAGAGGATCATACCCAAAGGTTCTCTAAAACAATTCAGAAGATCCGGAGTTCCGTTGCTTATCGAATCGCCCGCCGATTCGCCTCCAAGTGTTCACCAAAGTCTAGATAAGATCGGAGAGAAATGAGATAGCCAATCAATGTCTAATTAAGCTTAGAATCTAGCTAATAACCTCTCTTTAAGGTTCTGAGATTTCTATCTCCAAAACTTAAAACTATTAAGAGATTTTCGTGGTGATTAAGGGACAGATTAATGAGAGAGAGAATTTATGCATTAATCTAAACAAGTAGGATGACGGGTCCTTTTATAGGCTCCCAAAACATCCTTATCAAGAACTATTCTCTAGTCACGATATCTTGCTTATTATCTCCTAAAATTAATCTCAAATTTCCACATAAGCATACTAAAAAACGTTTGATCAAATTTGTAATTAATCCAACCCATGATCTAATTATTCTCTTAATAATTCCGGCAAAAATCGTGTTGTTCGGTTAACCGAGAATCCAAACCATTCCGTTTTAACACACGTTCAGTTGACCGTGAGATGGACGGTCGACCGAATATTCATGAGAAAAATTCTATGGAAAAGTTCGGACGATCTGCATTTTGCTCCGGTCGACCGTTGACCCACCAAAATTTCTCCTGACGAATCATCTTCGGAAGACCACGTTACATTCAGTCTACTGCAAATATCCCAAGATAACTCCTGGATAGTTTCTCTCGGTTGACCGAATACAATTGCTGAGGCACTCCAGACAATTTCGGTCAATCATTTGCTTTATCTGACCTTGTTCGGTGGACCGTTCCTTAAGACACATCGGTCGACCGAACCCAAAACGGTTTTCCGTTTTGATCCCGATTTTGCCTTTGTCAAATTTTGGATTTATTTCCAACATAATTTGATCTTTTGGGGGTTTAGCAAATTTATATCTTACGTAATATATTATCCTATGTAATATTAAATTATTACACCCCATGATATATACACCTTATATGAATTTATTAATGATTCTAATTATGTCAATTCCCATGACATATTTATTTTATTGATTCACCACATGCGTCCATTTTCACATGAAAACCCGACACATCATAAGAACTTAAAATCAAGCTTCTTGTTTTCCAGTTTTGTGGTGTGACCTATAGGAGGATCTAAGCTAAATTGGTAGGAATATTCAACTCTTAATATCTCAAACTATAAGCGGTATCTAGCTACACATTATAGTCACCCAATTAGCATAGATGCCTTTGTTCCAATCGAACTAAACAAGATCCATATAGTGATGTAAGTGCACCACTTGTGCCTGTCCCTTGCCTCGTTATATTAAGAATATATACAAAGTAGAAATGTGACACCTTTGTATTATATTCATTTCTTGATCTCTTTAAGCTAATTATAACTAGGTAACTTAACTCAAGTTACATTGTGCACTTTATAATTTTACTCTATCAAGGGGCCCACTAATATCATCACTCAATTAAGAGGGACAATGATAATCGTTTGACTAGCTATCTTTTCCAACACAAGTCATGTTCAACCAACTATTGTCTTTATCACTATACTCATTGATAGCTTTTGACAATAATCAAATTATGCACTACTTGAGTGAAAAGATATAAGTCTCATATCTTAGGATCCAAGACACATTAAAACATTAATGACACGAAACACAATTCCATAATGTTTTACTTCTTAGGTCTATTCAATATATAAAATCAATCTTTTCCTCTTTTATATACTCGTGTCGTCAAATATTTGTAGAGCTACAACAATCGATGACCAACACGACAATCTTATCCCGGTAATTAATGTTCCATTTTAATTACCATGATTGTGAATAACTTTTGATTTATGTAAACCATTATATTTTAGAGCTCTATGGTTAAGGACCAAGCATCTCTTCCTTAACACTTCCAAAAGATGAATACCATAATCAAGGAACAAAATGTTTGCACATCCAATTCATAATAATTGACATATAAAAGTAAAACTTTTAGAACACATTCCTTTCAAATCTCCCACTTGTTATCAATGTTTTCTTTCACATACATTCTCAAAGTATAAAACAATAAAAACTAGGGTAACCCTCTTAATCACTCATCAAGCCAATCCACATGGTTCCAGCTCAGACCAATGGACTCGAAATGCATTTCGACTTTTCGCTTGGTATGAAAGTTTGTTGAATGGATCAGCTGTGTTGCTGTTTGTGTCCACCCATAATATATTTATTTTGCCTTCGTTGGTGGTTGAGTCGGCCATAGTGATTTGAGTCAACCTACGCTAGCTCATGGCTCCACCTTCCAGAATGATGACATATCATTATTGCGACCTCCTATAGTCAGGATCACTTATGAAACTCGCATCCAAATAACCCTCGGCTATTAACTCCTTTTGTCCTCCATAAACAAGAAACTTATCTTTGGTCCAGTTAAGGTACCTCAGAATATTCTTGACCGCAGTCCAATGCTCAGGACCTGTGTTGGATTGGTAACGACTTGTCACGCTTAGAGCATACGAGACATCGAGTCTTGCGCAAGTCATCGCGTACATGATCGATCCTATTGCCGAAGCATAAGGGATATCTTTCATGTACTCCAAGTCTTTACATGATTCATCATATTGAGACTTCTTGAGTTACACACCCATACTCATTGGCACATTGCCATTTTTGGAGTTGTTCATACTGAACCTTTCCAAGATCTTGTCAATGTATGTACGTTGACTTAGGCCAATGAGTCTACGTGATCTATCTCTATATATCTTGATTCCTAAGATGTATTGAGCCTCACCCATATCTTTCATTGAAAATGCATATTTCAATGAACTTCTCGTTTGTTCAAGCAAAGGTATATGATTTCACATGAGGAGTATGTCATTGACATATAAGATCAAGAACACTATGTGGCTCCCACTAACCTTCTTGTATATGCAAGACTCTTCCTTACTTTGGACGAAGTGAATCTTTTTGACTTCTTCGTCAAAACGTTTGTTCCAACTCCTTGATGCTTGCTTCAATTCATAAATGGATCTTTGAAAATTGCATACTTTCTCGCTATTCTTTGGATCTTCAAAACCTTGAGGTTGTACCATGTACACATCCTCCTCCAAGTTCCCATTAAGGAACACCGTTTTGACATCCATTTGTAATATCTTATAATCATGAAATACGGCAATAACGAGCAAAATCCGAATAGACTTGAACATGGAAACCGGTGAAAAAGTTTCATCATAATCAATTCTGTGGGATCGTAAGGGTCTCTAATTCTAATCACTTTTAAGCTAATTACCTACTTGTTTAATCGATCAAAGATATGCAGCGGAATTGAAAACTAAACAAGCAAGTAAAGTAATGGAAAATTCAAACCACAATGGAGACGAGGGATTTTACAGAGGTTCGACACCCTACCCGGGTCCTAGTCCTCTCTTGCAAGCTCCGCTCGGATCACCGAGCTCCGCTCACGACTTCACTAACCACTCCATGTTCCGGGCCGAGAGAGAACGCCTTTACAATCTTCAAGCTCACGAACAACCCTCGCCGAGCTTGGCTCCTCCTCTCACAATCCAAGAGGGACACTTCGGGCTCTCACCGAAGTCTATACTCTTGTATTGGACTTTCACCAAGACCCTTGCTTCCTTTGACAACAATAGAGTGGAACAACACTCTCCAATCTTGAGCACACTTGAGTAGAATATGGAATTGATTACTAAGTGTGGAATATTTTGAGCTTTTGAGTGTGTGGAGCTTTCTCTCTATTGTAGGGGACAAATAGTAGTGGGAGAGTTGTGTTAAAATGTGTTTTACAACTCTATTTATAAGCTCCTAAGGAGTTATAGTCGTTGGGGATGAAATGGGTAAAGATTGTGTAAGATACACAAAATAGAAACTGACATGACCCAATTCTGATAAAGTTCGGTCAACCGAATCGAGTAGAACGGTCGATCGTTTGCAATTTTGACCAAGGTTCGGTCGACCGGTTAAAGAGCGGTCGACCGCCAAAGGCTATGACTCAGGTACACTTAAGTTATCGGTCGAACACCGAGATAGGTTCGGTCGACCGATTTATAACGGGCTCTTAAAGGTTGACAAACAAGATCAAATTCGGTCGACCGAAACAAGGTCCACGGTCGACCGAAAACTAACAGGAAGTATTGGTTTGTCGATGCATATATGTTCGGTCGACCGATAAGGAAAAATATTTTTGGGGTTTTTCGAAATAATACAAATACGACCGTTGGGTATATACGACAAAACAAACGGTCGGAAATTTGTTGTTACTCGGTCGACCGAAAAGGTCTGGACGGTCGACCGAACTTGGGCAGCAAAACACTAACATGATATATGATCACTTGGTCAACTGAACGGTCTGTTTCGGTCGACTGAATGTGGGTAGACTGTTCAGGTTTTGGTTTAGTGTTTTCTGGTCTAAGTTTGGGTGATCTATTGAAGTCCAAATTATGTGAAATTTTGTGTGTGACTTCAAAGTTCCTAAGACTCAAAGAAAACGCAAATTACATGTCTTCAATTGAGCTTGATTACATGTCTTGACTTGATTTCCTTTCTTCCTTGAGTCTTGATCACCTATAGAAGTTAGCACAAAGCAATATATATAAAATGCAATATGTGTGCTACTCCACATGATCACAGTTAAGATTAAGTTGATTAAATCATCAAAACATAGATTAAGGCCAAAAGGCCAACAAATTCCTTGAACTTGAGTGAAACCTTTTGCTACAAGCCTTACTTTGTAGGTTGTCAAGTTCACATCCATGTCCATCTTCCTTTTGAAAACCCATTTATTTTGAATGACATTTTTCCCTTGAGGAAGGTCAACCAAGTTCCACACTTGATTATCATACATGGATTGTAACTCATATTCCATGGCTTTAAACCACAGTTTGGAGTCCTCTCTGTCCATTGCTTCTTGATTTGTCGAGGGATCATCGGTAACTAGTGTCACGATCTCATGAAGTCCCAAATACATATTGGGTTTCTTCATTTACCTCGTTGACCTTCTAAATTCTTTTGGTTCTACGTGTACTTCTCAAACTTCTTCCACAATTTCATGTGGAATTGGTTCGTGTTCAATTCTTGAACGTACACTAGGTGGGGAAGATTGAGTTTCTCTCACAATTGCTTTCGAGGGTCCCTCACTCACTCTCCCACTAACCAAAGGAAGCTTGGTTGGGCCTTCATGATCTTGAATTTCACCATTCATATCATGATCTTGTAGAATATCTTGAGTCTCCTCAAGCACAACTCTACTACTACTACTTTTTATTCTTTCCAGAAATTCATTTTCTAGAAATACGGCATCCCTCTCTAAAATCACTCGATTGGAGGTTTTTATGCCAAAAGTAGTATCATGTTGTCTCACAAAGATAACCTATAAAGAAGTTTGGTCTATATCAATCTCTTGACGTAGGTCTCACAACCCCAAATCTTGAAAAACTTGAGCTTAGGTGTTTTACCACTCCATAGCTCATAAGGTGTTTTTCTACAGATTTGGATGGAACATTATTTAGTGTGTAAGTCACAACTTCTAGTGCATAACCCCAAAAGTAAAACGACAATTCAGCTTGACTCATCATTGATCGAACAATGTCGAGTAATGTCATATTCCTCCATTTGGATACCCCATTCCACTGAGGTGTACCGGGAGGGGTGAGTTGTGGTATAATACCACACTCCTTTAGGAATGAGTCAAATTCGGTACTTAAGTACTCACTTCCACGATCCGTTCGTAGAGACTTGATTTTCTTGATGAGTTGGTTCTCTACTTCATTCTTGAATTCCTTGAAGTTGTCAAAGGATTCACTTTTGTTTCTCATTAGATAAATATAGCAATAACGACTATAGCCATCCGTGAACGGAATGAAGTACCTAAAATAATCTCTTGCACTAGTACTCATCGGACCACATACATAGGAATGTATCAAATCCAACAAGTCATTCACTCTCGGTCCTTTCTTCTTGAAGGCCTCTTGGTCATTTTGCCCATTAGGCAAGGTTCGCACGTCTCCAATGATTTAAAATCAAGTTGACCAAAAGGTTAGCTTCTTACAATTTCTTGATGCGTTTTTCATTTATGTGACCAAGACGATAGTACCACAAGAGTGTATCATTCACGTGAGTAGTTTTAACCCTTTTGTTATTGATGTTTAAGATTTGTCTATTATTCAATTCAAGCAAATAGAGACCATTTTTCACGAATGCATTTGCATAGAAAATACCATTATTCGATATAGACAAGCAAGAATTTGAAATATTTATATTAAAATTATCCATATCCAAACATGATACAGAAATAATATTCTTGCTAATTGAAGGCACATAATAGACGTTCTTTAAACATAAATTTAAACCACTAGATAATTGAAGCTCCACAGAACCTTGTGCAATCGTAGCAACGCTCGCACCATTTCCGACCTTCAAAATCATCTCGTTCTTCACGAGTTCCTTCCTATCCTTTAGTAGTTGCACATTAGAAATTATGTGAGCACAAGAACCGGTATAAATTACCCAATCATGGACAAAGGTGGCTAAATTTTTCTCAATAACAAATATACCTTTGACCTTTTGGAGCACTTACGCTTAATCACTCCATTGTCAAGGTCTTCCTTGTACATGGGGAATTTGGCCGGATGTGTCCCTTTTCACCGCAGTGAAAGCACTCCGGGTTGGGAGTTGGAGATTTCGAAGAATTCCCCCTCGAGGCACTCACACGAGCACCTCCTACTCCCTTGCTCTTGATTGGCGTACTTTTGGTGAATTTTCCTTGACCTTTGGTGATCTTCTTCCTCCCTCCATGGACGACTAGGACGTGCTTGTTCCGACCCTTGCCCATGTCAACTTTAGCAGTTTTGAGAGCGTTGTCAAGTTCCTCAAGACTCACTCCTTTCTCACGCACATGATAGTGCATAATGAAGTCCTTGTAGGATGGGACTAGAGATCCAACAATCAAATCTTCCGCAATGTCATCAGGCATCGGAGAAGAGAGCTTCGAAAACTTTTCAAGGTATCCTCTCATCGTGAGAAAATGCATAGATACCGATGTTCCCTCCGCCATGTGGCACCTTGTGAGTGCGATGGTGGTCTTATAGTGCTTTTTTCTAGCACTATCCATGAACATCTTTGTTAAAGCTTCCATGGTCTTCTTGGGTTTTGAATTCAAGTATTTCGTTTGAAGCGAGTCACCCATGGAGGCCAACATTAGACCGTGAACCTAGTTCTCTTGGTCTTCCCACTTGGCTTTCGCTTCTCTCTCGCTATCGATTGTCTTCTCATTTAATTTTGGGATTTCACCATCCAAAATATGAGATAGTTTCTCAAACTTCAACACAATATTGAGCTTGAGTTGCCAGGTTATGAAGTTTGAGTCATCACTTGCAAAGGATATTTTTCAATCATAGATCACACAATAGGTTGAATATTCGACATTTCTACAAAATAAATTATATGGGATTTAACGTCAATTTTATGTTTGAGAATTAATATCGCAAATAAAAATTTATCCATAAATGCAGCAATTCAAGATCCTATCAATTATAATAACAAACTAGCTAAGGGCTATCAGATATATTAAAAAATCATGGTAAAAAAAAACATTTTCTATCATAACCCTTTCAAAATATTGCAACATTTGCATTTTCAAACTCTTATGACTCTTGTCATTTTAATTAAGAGAGAATTTGACCAATTCTCGTAAGAAAAACTCTCTTTCCCAAAACTGAGTTAGGGCTTCGGGTATTGTTAAGAAAACTTATTTCATTTAATACGAGATACGTTTGTCCATTGTATTCACAAACATATATACTCGGTGTCCACTAAAGGTGAATCACACCTCGTACATCTATTCATGGCACAACAATAGACAACCTTATATCTCCCACTATTCCCAAAGATGGAGGAAGTTATCTCCCGCTAAGGGCGAGCAGAATATCCCTTGATAGATGACTGTTAGTGGATGAAATAAGAAAGAAATTTTATCTTAACTTTTGGTTGGACAATTTAAACATTTATATGTGATTTTAGAATTTAGGTGATCATGCATATTTATGATCTATACACATCCTAACATTCATACATGTCAAGCACACAAACATAAATATATCCATTCACACACACATTGATGTGAGTTTATATGTTCCTGTGTCCTTGACTTTGTACCTTCTCCGTGACTTCCTCTTACACCATGGATATTGATATTGCAAAAATAAAAACATGTATCTCACAATTTCGAAAATTGTCTAGTGCAAGTCCTATGTAAAAACTCTCTCATATGCATGCATATACATAGAAATAGAAATTTGGCTTTTACATATACATAAGCCTCTGTGATTGAATAATAAAAACATATACGTTCATTAATTCACACGGCTTCATCGGAACATACAAACTCAAATATCCCTGTATTAGAGAACTCAAGCAACGTATGTACATATACTATAAAGTACTCGATTTAGTTTATCATGCATCTCTGAATCAAACAATTCTAAAACCATTTAAAATCCTTAAAAATGATTTTACGCATCCATAGTTCAAAACACAAAACATTTGAACCGATATTTATCCAATTTCCAATTTTTTTAAGGAAAGATAAACATATGCCTTTTTTGTTTTATCGATTCTTCATAAAATAATCATTTAATTAAAAACCATTTTTTATATATTAGACATAAGTCTAAATTTTAATTCTAACATTCACATGATGTGTTTCGAAACTTTTAAAACCATGAAAAGAATCAATTAGAATTAAATCAACAAAACTATCGGAAAACTCGTAAAAGATATAGAACATGAATTGTTTCGATTGTAGATGGTAAACTGAAATTAATTATATAGTATAATCATTGAAAATATGAACTAAATGCTTTGGTACCACTGTAGGATATCGTGTCCCTATGTATGTGTATATTTTAAAAAAATTAATACAAACATACAAGATCGATTTCGTATTTTCATTGATTTGACGTACATGTATATGTTATTCTAATATCATGCATTCCTACACATATTAAAATAAACAAAAGAAAGAGAATCATACCCAAAGGTTCTCTAAAACATTTCAGAAGATCCGGAGTTCCGTCGGCTATCGTTTCTCCTCAAAGTGTTCATCAAACTCTAAACAAGATCAGAGAGAAATGAGCTAGCCAATCAATCTCTAATTAATCTTAGAATCTAGCTATTAACCCCTCTTTAAGCTTCTGAGATTTCTATCTCCAAAACTTAAAACTATTAAGAGATTTTCGTGGTGATTAAGGGAGAGATTAATGAGAGAGAGAATTTATGCATTAACCTAAACAAGTAGGATGAGGGGTCCTTTTATATGCTCCCAAAACATCCATATCAAGAACTATTCTCTAGTCATGATTTCTTGCTTATTCTCTCCTAAAATTAATCTCAAATTCCCACATAAGCATCCAAAAAAACGATTGATCAAATCTGGAATTAATCCAACCCATGATCTAATTATTCTCTTAATGATTCCGGCAAAAATCATGTTGTTCGGTTAACCCATAATTCTTCTCGGTTAACCGAACCATTCAGTTTTAACACACGTTCGGTTAACCGTGAGCTAGACGGTCGACCGAACATTCATGAGAAAAATTCTTTGGAAAAATTCGGACGATCCGCGTCTTGCTCCGGTCGACCGTTGACCCACCAAAATTTCTCCTGACGAATCTTCTTCGGAAGACCGTATCGCATTCGGTTTACCGCAAATATCCCAATAGCTCCTGGATATTTTTTCTCGGTTGACCAATTAAGCCAGATTAACTGAATCCAATTGCCCAGGCACTCCAGACGATTTCGGTCAATCATTTGCTTTATCCGACCCTTGTTCGGTTGACCATTCCTTAACACACCTCGGTCGACCGTTCCTTAACACACCTCGGTCGACCGAACCCCAAACGGTTTACCATTTGATCCCGATTTTGCCTTTGTCAAATTTTGGATTTATTTCCAACAAAATTTGATCTTTTGAGGTTTTTAGCAAATTCATATGTTATGTAATATATTATCCTATGTAATATTAAATTATTACACCTCATAATATATACACCTCATATGAATTTATTAATGATTCTAATTATGTCAATTCTCATGACATATTTATTTTATTGATTCACCACATGCGTCCATTTTCACATGAAAACCCGACACATCATATGAACTTAAAATCAAGCTTCTTATTTCCAGTTTTGTGGTGTGACCTATAGCAGGATCTAAGCTAAATTGGTAGGAATATTCAACACTTAATATCTCAAACTATAAGCGGTATCTAGCTACACATTATAGTCACCCAATTAGCATAGATGTCTTTGTTCCAATCGAACTAAACAAGATCCATATAGTGATGTAAGTGCACCACTTGTGCCTGTCCCTTGCCTCGTTATATTAAGAATATATACAAAGTAGAAATGTGTCACCTTTGTATTATATTCATTTCTTGATCTCTTTAAGCTAATTATAACTAGGTACCTTAACTCAAGTTACATTGTGCACATTATAATTTTGCTCTATCAAGGGGCCCACTAATATCATCACTCAATTAAGAGGGACAATGATAATCGTTTGACTAGCTATCGTTTTCAACACAAGTCATGTTCAACCAGCTATTGTCTTTATCACTATACTCATTGATAGCTTTTGACAATAATCAAACTAAGCACTACTTGAGTGAAAAAATATAAGTCTCATATCTTAGGATCCAAGACACAGTAAAACATTAATGACACGAAACACAATTTCATAATGTTTTACTTGTTAGGTATATTCAATATATAAAAGTAATCTTTTCCTCATTTATATACTCGTGTTGTCAATTATTTGTAGAGCTACAACAATCGATGACCAACACGACAATCTTGTCTCGGTGATTAATGTTCCATGTTAATTACTATGATTGTGAATAACTTTTGATTTATGTAAATCATTATCTTTTAGAGCTCTACGGTTAATGACCAAACGCCTCTTCCTTAACACTTCCAAAAGACGAATACCATAATCAAGGAACAAAATGTTTGCACATCCAATTCATAATAATTGAAATATAAAAGTAAAACTTTTAGAACACATTCCTTTCATAAAGAAAGTTATTACAACCATCAGATTGCTTCTAGATCCATACAAACCCTTATTTCTTCTATAAATAGCCTTGTAATGTCTCCTTTCTTCTTCTTCCTCCCTCTCCTCCTTAGGTTAGTTTCATTTCTTGTTTAGTAGAGTAGGTTATATTTATTGTTTGTTAGGGTAGGTTTTACTTTCTTAATTAGTAGTGTAGAGGAGGAGAAGAGGAGCAACCTTGTAATCTTTCATTTTAATCTAGTTTTATACATTTCCATTATGGTTTTGGGTTGTTTTTATGTTTTGTTGAGTTTAGAGATGAGTAAGGAGTAGTACATCCCCATTGGTGGGGTGGAGAAGAATGTGATATGATTATGTGATTTATTAAGTGTGTGTGTTAATCCCTAATAGGATTTTCACTTTTATCTTTGATGTGCTAATGCTCTTGAGTGATGCTTAGCACATGCTTAGATTAGTGAGCCTATTTTATGGGGAATGATGATGTGAGGATAAGGATGGAGTGGATGAGAACAAAACATGACGTGTATGCATGTGCTCACATTGGCCTAATCCTAATAATGTCTTGTATGTTTTAATGATTGTATCAAATCATATTTCATGTGGAGACATAGTGGGGTTTGCTCATTATGCATGTACTTATATTAGTCTTATTTCAATTATTGTCTTGCATGTTTTAATGATAATGTTTTATATTATTTCATATGGAGACAAAATTATATTTGGTTTTATGGATTTCAAGTATTACATGTTGTGATGAGCACCATTGAACACACCTACATACACATATTCTCATTTCCGCATTCTTTCTCTACCCCCAGAGAGGTTTATTTTTATCGTTTGTTTTCTAATTTTGTACGCATCATAGTATAATTCCGACCTCATTTATCTCTTCTTTTTCCACTCGAGTATTGTGGATTCTGGCTCGCACGCTCCTTGTGGACCCGACCCGTACTTGACGCGTCTTCACTGACGTCTTGCACTTGCAGTTATTAGAACTGATTCAATCATATACCATTTAATTGTATGTCTTTCACACTTAGATTCCACATTAGCCTCTACTTGTAAACACACACTTTTACACACATACTTAATGGTTGGACACCCTCATGCACCGAATTTGAAAATGGTAAAAAAAATAAAACCAATTTCAATTCCAAATTGTATTCGGTAAAAACTTCTTTACCAAATAACAATCAAATTGTAATTTTCGAATCGGATACTCGAAGAATCGGTTAGCATTTGCATCCCTAAGTATGGAGATAACAACAACTCACATAACTCCTTGAGGTTCGACCCGCATTTGTCACATCTTCACTGATGTTGTGCCCTTACGGTTATTAAAATGGTTAATCAAATTTTTGGTGCCGTTGTCGGGGAGTTCGTTGTAGTCGTTGTTGTTTCAACCATTTGGTGGGTCTTTCTTAAATTTTCTTTTTAGTTTTGTTACTAGACAGGAGAACAAGTGGATGGGAGCACTTCACAAAGGCCAAGAAACTTCCAAGAGAAGTTTGGGGACCAGAATCTCCAAACAATCCACCAGTGGCAGATTTGGTGAGATTGTCTCACCTTCTGTTTCACCTATATCTTGTTCTTGCTATGTCTAGTTGATATATGACATTGTCCATTTCATATACGCTTTGTTTTGATGCTAGAAATTAATTTGACATGCATATTCCCCTTTTTAAGACAACTTGGACACTAAAACTCAAAGCAAAAGAGTAGATAGTTGCCATCTAGGTCATGCACCATTCATAGGCCTTACACACATATTGTCTTTCCTTTACATTTCTTTCTTGTTGTCGATTGCTGACAAGAGGTACGACCCTTCTTCACTCATTCATGCATTAACTTTCATGCATTAGTTAACAGGGTCACATTGGAACAATAATGAGGTGAGTCTTTTATTGCTAGTTTAGGGATCAAAATACTCTATGGGGCGTTGTCCCATACAAGATATGGTAGGAGATTTCATCACCCTGTCATTTGCCCCAAAAATCACACTTAATCAAAAGTCTTAATCTAAAATCAAGTAGACATTGGCCACTAGGATTCGGGCGCACTTCTAAGACAATCTCATTTCCGATATCATGGCCTGAATGTCGTCGTTTGCTTAGTTGCATGGTGACTTTTGGGACTTCTGGGTCTTGACTTTCTCATTCGGCTTTGCGACCTTCGCCAAGGGAGGTGAGACATTCGGGAGTGTGGGGAGTCACAATTAGGCATCGTCTAGCTTAAGGACTCATAGCTAGCCTAAGCTCGTTTGAGTCGTGTTTGCTAGATTAGGCTTCTACCCTCACCCTTACCCACGCTAGCTCTAGGTATTCTTCCGTTCTCTTCTGAGTCTTCTCATCCCCATTCTACGTTATAATCTCCTCCTTTGATTACACCTTCTAGTTGTGTGTGGTTGTTGAGTCGAGTCAAGCACATTTATGCATGGTTGGACTTGCCTTGGTGAGGGTGCTTGACATGAGAGAGTTGATCATGTTGTTGAGATAGATGGTCAAGGTGATTGTCCCTCTCCGCCTCAAGCTCCTTTGGAGCACAAAGACCTGTTATCTCTTGGAGGTAGAGGAGATCGGGTTCCATACATGGACTTCCTCGGTCTACTTCCACCACCATGTAGACCATCTCTTCCTCCTCCGACTCGGGAGGAAGAGGGGCTCGGTCGAGTTCAAGTTATGGGATAACCATCACCCTTAGCTCGACAAGATCGACCGATGACTTTGTGGGAGTAGACACATCATGTTCGGTCCGCGCAACCATCTTGCATAGTTCACCTGCCCGCTCGCAGGAACAATTATGAATTGAAACCTCAATATGTGAGCATGTTTCCTACCTTCACAACCAATAAGGAGGATCCGTATATCTTTCTACATGAATGCGAGGAGGTGTGCTTCATGTTCAAGATTCAACAGCTTGACAAAGATTCCATCCGGTTGAGGATGATTTCATTTGTTTTGAAGGATAACGTGAATAAATGGATGTACAACCTCCCGGCGAACTGGATTCAGTCTTAGGATGACTTTGTGACTGTGTTTATGAAGAGATTTTCCCCTAAAGAAAGACTCAACAGATACGGCACCAAATACATCAAAAGTATCAGACTGAGACCGAATCGTTTTATGCTTTCTTTGAGAGGTTCAATGATATTCTCTTGCAGTGCCCTTGCTATGGATTTGAGATGTGACAATTGTGCTAGATTGTTTATGAGGGCCTCAACTATAAAGCCTGTACATTGTTGGAGTCGATATGTCAAGTTGATTTCCAAATGAAACTCATTGATGAGGCATGAGATACTTTTGAATTAATGGTTGAACGTACCCTTGAGTGGGACACCATGAGAGAGCCACCAGCCGTCAGGTCTTCTGGCTGAGCCGGATTATCCAAGTTGAGTCAACTATCACGTCTGAGGTGAAAATGACTGCTCTCATGTGTAGGATTGAGAGTTTAGAGTTGGACCGAGCTCCTGCAGCTCAGGTTTCTACTCCCACTTATCGTAGGTGTGGACTTACGGGACATAGTGACTTGGAATGTACTTACGCTTCAAGCGATACTGAGCATGCAAATGCGATGTATTAACAACGGTCCCGTAACGACCCGTATAGTCATTCCTACAACCCGAGATGGCGAAACCACCCTAACTTTTCTTGGGGACCTCGTGTGGCTACAGTCAGATCTCGCACGCTGAACCCCAACCCCCACCTTATTATCCTCCACGCCCATCGGCAACCAACCAACCACCACATAAAAGATCTCAACCCCATACTCACCAACCTTCTCAGGCCTTGTCTATGGGTTATTCTTGTCAGACTCCACCCAACCAGGTTGATTCAAAGGACTTCACTCTTGAACAAACCTTTCAAGCGTTCATGCAAATCATGCAAACCATGCTCGCGGCCAACAAAAATTTGGTCAAAGCTTTGGAAGCGCAAGTCAGTCTATTGGCTCATTATCTCCATGAACGTGAGAATGGTCAGTTGCCGAGTCAACTCGAGGTGAATCCCCAGGGTACCCAATCTCAAGGAAGACACCTAGTACCTCGAGCTACCTCTGAACCGAACAATCATGTTAATGTGATTCATAATTTGAGGTATAGTAAAAAGGTGGACAACCAAATTGGGTTGTATTCCTTGCAATCACCATCTCTTGGTGTCACTAGACCTGTGGTGACACATCTATGAGGGAGCCGGATCCCGAGGTTCCCTCAATGAATACTTCAAGGAAGGACATTGATCCTGAGGTTCCTTCTACTTTTATTTCGACAATGGGACAAACCCTCAGGTTCCCTTGTCTCATCATGTCTCAAAGGAATCAAAGTCTGAGGTTCCTTCCCAAAAGTCCACATCTATGGGTCCATCTGATGTCCCCACTCATGTTTCTATGAAACTGAATGCTTAGGTTCTTTCAAAAGACCTTTATGCCCCAAAGGCGTCATTCCCTGAGCACCTTAAAGAGAAAATTTTGGATCAGAACAACAATATGCTTGAGATATTTTGGCAAGTTAAGGTGAATATTTTGTTGTTGGAGGTGATTCAGCAGATGTCACCTTATGTCAATGTTCTCAAGGATTTATGTACCAACAAGAGAAATACCAATGTTCCCAAGAATTTTTTTCTTGCAGCAAACATGAGTTCATTGTTGGAACAACCTATGCAAGTTAAATACAAGAACCGTGGTTGTCCTACTATTTCTTGTGTGATTTGTAATGTGTCAATACATTGAGCTTTATTGGATTTAGGTGTATTTGTCAATCTTTCTCTGTATTCTGTCTACGTCCATCTTGGTCATGGAGACCTCAAACAAACAAAAAGTACTCTTCAACTGCCTGATATGTTAATGAAGAAATTGAGGGGCGTGATAAAAGATGTTCTTATCAAAGTGGGTGAGTTCATTTATCTAGTCGATTTGTTGTTTGGAATACTGAACCTATGTCAAACCCACTTGGAAAATTCCTGTAATTTTGGGCCAACATTTCTAGAGACTTCTAATGCCTTGATAAATTATCGTAATTGTCTGATGCGTTTCACTTATGGTAGTCAGTGCACTGATTTCAACATCTTCACCCTCGAGAAGAAGCCAGGAGCCTTCGATGACCCTGTAGAGGTTAATCTTATCCACGGCACATATGAGAACAAAGTCGAAGGCACCTTCAAGTATTTTAGAGAGTTCTTCCATGGAGATCCTGATGGTGGTAAAGATGTTTCAATTGTGCTAGAATGCGAAGGTGCTTTATCTTGTGTTCATATTGCCTTTGAGCCACATCATTTTGATCATGTGGCTCTTAAGCCGCATAATACCTTTTCTGTGGCCTCTGGGCCACCTGCTCTTTCTCAATGTGGGTTAAGAATCAACCACCTAATACCTTAGAATTCAAACAATCGGACGGAGATTCACTTCTCATTCATGCCTCCCATCTTGGTCATTCTCAAGAGGCATCAAACGACCACAATGCTTGTAAGGATGTAAGATGGTCAAATAATTCTATGTCTCGACTTCAGCATCTGGGTAATAAGTCCAGGGTGTCACTTTTTGTGGATGAAATTATCCCTATACACCCAAATGTCAGTTGGAGGGTATATATATTGATCGGATACAGTTGGTCGGTTCGATCTGAAATTTCTCTAATGGTCAGGGTCTCGGGTAAGAGCAATATGCAACATCGAGATCTGATGTATAGTCATCCGATTGCGCCCAGAATCATCCAAACGCTCTAATATTCTATAAATAGACTTGTAATGCCTCTTTTCTTCTTCTTCTTATTCTTATTCTTCTTCTTCTTCCTTCCCCATTAGAATAGGTTTTAGTTTCCTATTTTAGTAGTGTAAATAAGGAGGTTGTAGAGGAGCAAACTTTGTATTTTTATTTCTTAATCTAGTTTTGTTCGTGTTCTTTTTGCTGATGTTTTCCATTTTATGCAATTTCCTTTGTGTTTGATGCTTGCTTAATCTAGTTTTCTACATTTCTTTCATGGGTTTATGTTATTTTTATGCTTTCTTTAGTTAGAGATGAGTAGAGATTAGTCCATCCCCATTGGGGGTGGAGAAGAAGATGTTGTGATTATGTGATGTACTGGTGTGGGTGTTAATCCTACCTTTGAACCTCACATGATTTCCATAACCATCTAATGAGATTTTCACTCTTATCTTTGATGTGTTAATGCTCTTGAATGAAGCTTATCACATGTTTAGATTAGTGGGCCTATTTTATGGGGAAAGGTGAGGTGAGGATAATGATAGAGTGGAAGGAGACATGACATGTGGTAGCATGTGCTCTTGTTGGCCTCACCTTAATTAGTAGCTTGTATGTTTTAATGATTGTGTAAATCTTATTTCATGTGGAGACATAGTGGGGTTTGGTCTTTATGTATGAGTTCATTTAGCTTCATTTAAATTATTGTCTCGTATGTTTTAACGATAATATTTTATCTTATTTCACATGGAGACAAAGTTAGATTTGGTTTTATGGTTTTCATGCACTACATGTGTGTGAGAGCACAAATGCACACACACATACACATATTTTCGTATTCATATTCTTTATCTACATTTAGGGGGTTTAGTTTTATTGTTTGTTTTCCTATTTTATACGCATCATAGTGTAATTCCGAAATCATTCCTCTCTTCTTTCCCCACTCGAGTATGGTGGATTTCGACTCGCACGCGCTCCCTGTGGTTTGACCTGTACTTGCCACCGCTTCAGTGGCTGTGCACTTACAATATTTTAACTGATTCAATATTCATCTCCCTTCTTAAGTATCTCACAGGTTTTCAAGAATTTGGGTATATGTCCATCCACGTAACCATAAACTTCCTTTTGCGCTTCACGTTTGTGAAATCTTTTATTTTTCATGCATAAATCCATGTAGTATCATACTTACATTCGTGGAGGACAATATATGAAGTAAGTGTGAGGGGGTGCTTTACATATGTATATAGTCGAGTCTTTTCTTTTATTTTCTTTTGTTTACATTGTTAGGGTCATGATAGTGTGCTGCAATTTACATTGATATATCTACTATACCATGATCTTTGGGTAACTTGTCTTCTTTTGCTTGCCGAGTGCTTTAAATTTTCCACTTTTTCAAAATCTTCATGTGATTGCGAAAGAAAATGTTTTGTGGGTTTTGCATATGTTTAGCATCTGCAAAACCGTTGAGAGGTGAAGTAAAAAGGAAGCTCCCAGAATGGAGTTGAACATGATGCATTAGGAAATATAGTACACCGACTTTAGGTCTTATCTAGTCGTAATGATACACTCCGGTTTTCCCTCGGGGGTGAAGTAATCAAAGGGTTTCAGTACTCAAACAAATAAAGAAGTTCACTCCGAACCTAGTGAGTCGAATAATTTGTGTATGTTAGTATAATGAAGTTTGTCGTAGTCGGGGACCCCTAAACTCCAGTTATGAAACCTAAAGTGTAGGGGTTTTGGTTCATTTATAGATAAGAAATTGTTAGGATTTTGTGGGTATATTCACCGAAAACCCTCAGGAGACATCACTCCTCCTCCTTGGAGATAAGGAGGTTTAATGGCTTGTTGCATGTGCTAAGTGCAACGGTGATTCCTATGAAAGTGAGTTAGGATTTTCCTGTTTTTCATATGTTTTTCCTTTCTTTCATTTTTCTCTTTCTTTGTTTTGCTCGGGACTAGCAAAAGTTAAGTGTGAGTGTATATGATTAGTAGCATATCATACATCACATTGATGTTATATATTCTTTATTTTACCCTAATTTTGTGTTACTCGAGTGTTTGTTGTTCTATTTTCAAGTGGTAGGTAATAAAGAAGTGACATGAAGAGAAATAGACTTAAATGCAAGAAGAAACAAATTGGTCACGTTTGTCATGCTCAAGGACCCATTTGCAAATCAAGAAGGACCCAGATGAAATCCAGATGGACCTGAACGCAAGGAAAATATTTCTGGCGCAAGAATTCCTCAAAACCATGATCTTGACTTCTTGAGGAGTATTTGGGCAATAACAAAGAAACAGGCTCGAACCAGCAAACCAGGAGTGCACCCCATGTGCAAAATGCATAACTTAAGCCACAAACGAAATTTGAGGCGGATCCGACCCAAATGATCAACCACTGGCGGATTAAATCCACCACTGGCAGATCAAGTTGAGTAGATGATGCTCACATTTGTCTCGTGGCTCGGAACAATTTAAAGACATGCCCTAGAACTTAAAGAAAACGATTTCAGTCGTTGGATTGCTCCCTGAATCATCTACGCCACACTTTCTTTTATAAATAACATTATTTCTTCTTCCTTTCCTCTAATTCTCCACTTCACCGTTAGAGTATATTAGTTTTTACCCAATTTGGCTGCAAGTAGAGGAAAGTGGATGAAATCTCACATTTTCTTTAATATAAGGTTGGATTCATGTTCCTCTTGTCATTAACTTTCTTTCTATCCAATTAGTTTTTGATTTTGTTAGCTTTCTAGTTAGAGTTTTATGCCATATTTAGTCTTAATCTATTGGTTTCTATGCTTGTTGTTATTATTAGTCAGTAGATTCACCCCATTTGGTGTGGAGATAATGTAGGTGATGGTGAAGTGTATGATGAGTTCCTAAGTTTGTGTCATTTCCATGTGCTTAATGTTAGATCTAAAACTTATAGCATGTTAATCTTGTTTTGGATGAGATAATGGTCACACTAGGTACTTATTTCATGCTAGATCTATTATTGACATGTTGCTTGTGATGAGTTTTATTTGATGATGGAGTTGACTTCAAATGAATGGTTGCTTCATTTGATTTATGTTGTTTGAATGAACTAAGGTTATGCTTAGGATTGGTTGATGTTTTAATAGTCACACTAGGTGTTTATTGCATACTTGAGAATTCATAAAATTTATTTTAACTTCATGCTAATTTTATGTGTTTCATACTTATATTCACACTAGCTTCTACTTGTAAACACATTCTTACACACATGTTAGTGGTTGGACATCCTTATGCACACACACCTCACTATTGTACCTCCACTCCATTGAGTTTAGTTAGATTGTTTTCTTCTATCTTAATTTAGTTTAGTTACCTTAGCCTAAATCCTTTCATCTATTTCTCTTCCCACTTGAGTACGGTGATAACAACAACGCGCACAACTTCTTGAGGTTCGAGTTGTATTTGTCACGTCTTGATCGACATTGTGCACTTGTGGTTTTTAAAACATTCAATCAAACATGATCAAGTCACACAATGTGATTGGACTACTTCAAAACTTTAACCTGTGGAGTTGTGGTTGATATGTAGTTTACATACTTGTGCATACTTGTACGTTATTGTCATAATTATTTCGTGTTTGATTAAATTAACTGTCTTATGTTGCACTACCATCCATAGAACATCCGAAATCCATTGTAAATGCCCACCAGTCGAAGAAAAATCAACGTAACTATCAACAATGATGCCTTAAACACGTGGTTCAATTCATGTCCATCTGGCTCCTAGTGCTAAAAATCAGTCGCAAAATGGGTCCATATGGAACCATGACAACTTTGGACAAACTACATGCAACATCCTCTTGCAACACCATGCTTAAGATGTGCAAAGGACATGGGTCTTCACATGGACTTGGGGGCTCTATCTAGTCATATTTCTACTTGGATATTAATCCTTCCTCTCATTTGTCCATGTGTTTGTTTGCGTGATGTTTGTTTGATGGGTCTCTTTTCTGTCCTTCACATCGCCTTTGTTTGAGTGCTTCGGCTTGTCTTCATCCACTCTATCCGCCCATAATCTGTGTCCATAGATTCTAAATGCCTTGCGTTGTATAGCTTTCGGGTTTCAAACTTATACTCAATAATACTTCAATATATAGTATGTGGATATCTTTTGGAAATAATGATTTTCTGGTTATGATTATGATAGACATGAAACTCCTGGATTGAATGATAAAGATATCTAAACACCAAGTTTGGCCATTTGCTACTTCCTACTTGAAATTAATTAACAAATATTCACTATTTTCCAGAATTTAAAACTTGAAGTTGATATTCCTCGAGATAAGATTTATCATTAAAAGAGTAGGAATAAAGATTTCCAGTACAAGAATTTCGATAAAAATAAGTAAAATCTCTTAAGCCAAAGTAAATGGATGTTTTGTATTAAATTTTCAAAATTTGTCTATTCTACTCTTTTTCATTGAAATATTCCACAACTTCATACTTAAATATCAATTTAAATATAATTTGTTGGAGCGAATTTTGAATTGAACAATGAAGATGACAGACAATGGTGCATACTTAAAACATGCATTTCATGAAAAACAAATTAGTCATTCATCACTAGTAGTGTCATATATACTGAAAGCAATAAACCACCCTCTCACTAACGAGGGGATCTACCAATTGTATTAGCCTTTGCAAGATAATAAATTTGCACTTATTCATACAACAAAAACGTATATAATATGAACTAAAGTTAGCCCCTTAAAAACGTCACTGCTACCTTTTAACGATGACATGATGTACACTTCATATACGAGCACCACAAATAATACATTTATAAACATAGAAGTGCTCATCTAAAATTTCCTCAAATTAATAC
Organism: Triglochin maritima; assembly: GCA_963682175.1. NCBI lineage: Eukaryota > Viridiplantae > Streptophyta > Magnoliopsida > Alismatales > Juncaginaceae > Triglochin > Triglochin maritima. Next base: position 9,633,762 of record OY821787.1, on the reverse strand, counting down.
GAGAGTTTTCTATTGGTTAATTTATTATAGTGTTCACAAATAATACATTTATAAACATAGAAGTGCTGATCTAAAATTTCCTCAAATTAATACGAGAGTTTTCTATTGGTTTATATATTATAGTGTTTTTATAGCGAATATAGTAGATAGGGTTGTCAAGTAAACACTTAACTAACCCACTCACACGAATCAAAGTGGTGATATAAGATTTTTACGCGTTCATTAATCCTGTTACAAACTCTTAAACCAAGTTTTCATGTCGGAATAATCATGTCGTGTAATTTTCATGTCAAGTTAGAAATTATCGGTACTACAAATATACATACATACAAACTAACATACCCAATACAAGAATCACATGTTCACTATACACACTTGTATTTGATATGCATTCTCATTCGGAATCGTGGAGAGAAAAACCCAACGTCCCAAAAGTCAAGTGCAGTATAGCCGCTACTACGTACGCCACAACTCGCAAGGCCACCCCATACCAATTTGTATTTGATATGCATTCTCTTCTTTTTTGGTTTGCTCGTAGATTGCAAAAGTAAATATTCTACAAGAAATTTCAATATAGTCTTACATCAATATTTGAAATACATTAAAATATATTTGTCGACAAACTTAATTACCTTAAAGCGGCCCTCTCTTTTTGGGAAACCTTTTTTACTTCAAATTTTGAAAGACGAAGGAATAAATGTAATAGGAAGTCGGAAAGAGTGAAGTAGTAATTTGAGTTTCCTATCTTGGAAAGGTATTTAACCGGGACTTGGGCCCGTCTCGATGTGGTACTTAGTAGCAATTTTCAGCATTCAGTGGGTCCAGAAGCCCAAAACAGCTGCCAGCACGCATCCAAACTAAATTTTTGGGAGACGAGTTGACCGATATGGCACACTCTTCGATGACCTTTTTCTACTATACCTCTAAGGCTAACCAAAATTCGGTCTGGTCTTCCGAAAAGTTCGGTCTTCGGTCCGATTCGAAGCTCACCCCTATCTACCCTTTAGGCCATCTTCATCATGACCTAGTCAACAATTTGTCAAATCAGTAAATTTTATTCGTCACATAAGTATGATTTTTTTAGTCTCTTTCTTTCTGTTATTCACCTCTCAACCAAAACGCACTAATAAATGTCAACCTAGTCACATCAACACCCTTTCATTTCAACATTATTTATTTTTTCTTATTTTCAATTTTTCACCATTCCAATAAATTATATCACATAAATTATTATAATTAAAGCTGAAAAATTACAAATAAATGATACTCAACCAAAGAAATTAACAAAATTTAAGAAAATTAATTAAGCAAATGTAATTTATAATTAAATTTGTCAAACTAATCAAAATTATTAAAGCAATCAACAATAAAAAATTAATTAAACTAATAAATTTAATTAACAAAAAATTAATATACATCAATAATACTAATTCTCTAATAATTTTTAAATCAAAAAATAAAAAATATATATTTCCAACATAATATATTAAATACAACTAAATATAAAAGAAAAACTAAAACAAATAAAAAAATTAAAATAAAAAAGTTCAAAATAAAAAGCCCCGATGGGTGGAGGCCCACTCATCTGTCACCCGCCATTTTTACAACGTTATTGAAGGTGTCAGTATTTTGCTGGGCACCCGTTTAGGGTTCCCTTTAGTGAGTTTTTCAGGGTTGCTTGATGATTGAGATTTTATTAGTTCAATACCACAAATGCATGACGTCAGTGAAGACGCGGCAAGTACGAGTTGAACTTCAAGGCGTTGTGCACATTGTTACCACCATACTCGAGTGGGAAGAGAAATAGATGAACAAATTTTGGCAAAGCTGACTAAATTGAACTAAGATAGAATAAAACAATCTAACGAAACCCCTTAGAGTGGAGGTGCAATAGTGAGGTGTGTGTGCATGAGGGTGTCCAACCATTAAGCATATGTACAAGTGTGTGTGTGTTTACAAGTGAAGCTAGTGTGGAATCTAAGTGTCAAACACATACAATTACATGGTATACAAGACTATGATAGGTTAACATAAAGTTAAGATCAATTTTATGGATGCTCAAGTATGCAATAAACTCCTAGTGTGGCCATTAAAACATCAATCAATATTAAGCATAACCTTAGTTCATTCAAGCAAACATAAACCAAATCGAGGAACCATTTATTTCAAGTCAATTCCATCATCATAAAAAACCCATCACAAGCAACATGTCAAAAATAGATCTAGCATGAAACAAGTATCTAGTGCGACCATTATCTCATTTAAAACAAGATTAACATGCTATATGTTTTAAATTTAACATTTATCACATGGAAATGACACAAACTTAGAAATCCATCACACTTCATCATCAACTACTTTGCCTCCACCCCAAATGGTGTGAATCTACTTACTAATCATAATAACAAGCATGGAAAGCAAGAGATTAAGACTAAACATGACTAAACCTCTAACTAGAAAACTAACCAATTTAATCAAAAACTAATTGGATAGAAATTAAGAAAGATAATGACAAGAGGAACATGAATCCAACCTTATATTAAAGAAAATATAAGATTACAATCTTCATCCACCTTCCTCTACTTGTAGCCAAATTGGGTAAAAACTAACTTCTACTAATGGTGGAAGTGGAGAAGAAGAGGAAAGGAAGAAGAAATCATGTTATTTATAGAATAAAGCGTGGAGTAGATTTTCTAGGAGCAATACAATGACTGAAATTGATTTCTTTACGTTTTGGTGCACGTCATTAAACAAATCTGAGCCACGGGACAAATGTGAGTGTCACATGCCCAACTTGATCTGTCAATGACGTATTATTTGGGTGGGATCCGCCAGAAAATTTTGTCTATGGCTTAAGTTATGCATTTTGCACGTGGGGTGCACCCTGGTCCGCTTGTTCAAGCCCGTTTATTTTTAATTGCCCAAATACTCCTCAAGATCATGGTTTTGAAGGATTTTTGCGCCCCAAATGTTTTTCATGCGTTCAGGTCCCTCTGGGTTTCATCTAGGTTATTCTTGATTTGCAGATGGGTCATTGTGCATGAGAAATATGTCCACTTTGCTTCATTTTAGTCCTTTCTTGCATTTCAATCATTTTCTATTCCTTTCTCTTTTGTATTATCTAACACTTGAAGCACCAAAAACAAACACTCGAGTAGCACAAAATTGGTGTAAAATAAATGATATATAACATGAATATGATGTATGATATGCTAGGATCTATGGCCCTCTAATCACTAGATAAATGTGGAATTAAAATACTAATTGAAGGATTAAGGGAAAAGACAATGTAAACCACAAAATAGACGACACCGGACTTTATAGAGGTTCGACACCCACACCCGAGTCCTAGTCCTCCCCGCAAGCCTCGCTCGATCCCTTTGAGCCTCGCTTACGGTTCGACTAACCAATCTCCGTTCTGGGCCGAGATCAACGTCATTTACAACTCCGAGCCTCGCGAACAATCCTCGCCTCGCTCGTGTCTCCTCTCACAACCCGAGAGGGAGCTTCCTCGAAGCTTTACAACTTGGTGATTCTTTGAATGTGGAGATGGAATCACAATCTAACTAACACTCTATACTTGAGTACACTTGGATATGGATATAGAATTGGATATCCAAGTTGTGAAATTTTGGCTTGAGTGTTGAGGATTGAGAGCTTGAAGATGAAGATGATTTGGTTTTGAGTATAGGATAGATAGGGAGTGTTCAAGAGTGTCAAAACCAACAAATGGGGTCATATTTATAAGTCTTCAAGCTCTACTAGCTGTTTGGGAGTTGGTGGGGGGAAATAGACCAATAGGAATGCAAGATGTGACTTAAGCTCGGACAGATTTTTGTGCATATTCGGTTGACCGTTAACATATTGGTAGTCCGAAGGCTTGATCTGAATTAAGCATACGGTTGACCGAAAGTGGTTTGGATCATCGTTCACCAACTTCCAGTAGCTTTTATCAATTTAGCCCTAATTATGTTCGGTTATCCGAATTCCATTTGGTCCACCGTTTCAAGGTGGACAATAAGATTGGTTGGGATCTGATCTACTCAAGTTTGGTTGACCGTGTACACTTTGGTAGACCGAAGTTAGCGTGGGTTTTGCACTGACAGTTATAGCTCAAATAGTCATTGGGTACAACGGTCAAGTGGACATGTAAATAGTCGTTGGGCGCCTAAAGCCAAGATGGACTCGGTTGATCGATAGGTATTCGGTCGTCCGAATTAGGAAAAGTCAATTGGGCTCTAAGGACTTGATTCAAATACGACTGTTGGAGCAAAGTCCAAAACCGATCCAGGGCTATTCGGTTGACCGAAGGTGGTTTGGTCTTCCATCGTGGCAATTCCAGATAACACCTAAGTTTTACTAGTGGGAAGTTTTTGGGTAACCGATAGGTGTTCGGTGGACCGAACTAGAATTTTTCAGTGGACTGTCTGGGGTTCGTGTACCGAATCTTGACGGGACAAAATCCTAGTGCTCAAGTTTACATTAAACCATATGGAATCAATAAATACAAAATTACATGTCTTGACCCAAAGCTTTGATTACAAGTCTTGAGTCTTGATGTCTTTTTCCCAATGCTCATTTCCTTGATTGTCTTGATCAACCTTTTAAGATGATTGCAAGTATACAAGTATGTATGCAATGCATGTAATCGTGTTTGCTCACTTTGATTGATTAGGTTGATTGATTAAGATTAGTTTGATTAATCATCAAAAATAATATAGATTAAGGCCTAAAAGCCAACATGATATGCTAGTAATCAAATACCCTCTCACTTACATTTTGCTAGTCCTGAGAAAAACAATGAAAGAGAAAAATGAAAGAAAGGAAAAATATACGAAAAACAGGGAAATCCTAACTCACTTTCATAGGAATCACGATTACGCTTAGCACGTGCAACAAGTCATTAAACCTCCTTGTCTACAAGGAAGAGGAGTGGTGTCTCCTAAGGGTTTCCAGCTGATATACCCGCAAAATCCGAATATTGATGCTTTATTCAACCTAGGAACATAACTCGATGTACCTACTCTTGTCGATCATTGGACACAGTAATCCTACGAGTCAACTATATATATATATATATATATATATATATATATATATATATATATATATATATATATATATATATATATATATATCTTGTCCACACACCTAGTCTAGGGAACCATTCGTGCAAGTTAATTAAGGACTTAAGTGAAAGACATTGGCAACCTTAACATCCTCAGGTGATACATCGTGTAAAGTCCATTAATGTTCTTATTTTTATTTTATTTTCTCTTTTTTCACCATTTTTTCTTTTTCTTTTTGGAGACAAAGGCGTTAGACCCAATTGGTTTTTAATTCTCCTAAGGTCTAGTTTCGTGCATCATTGCCTATGAGGACTTACACTATCACATACGCATTCCCTTAAATCTCCACATAAGGTTATCCCTACCACCCGTGTAACGGGAGTTCGGTCATCCCAAGTCAAATGACTCGAAAGCACCAGGTACTAAGTCTTATTGGACCTGATTTCACGAGTGATAAGAGCCACACAAGAAGAGAGAACACCCTACTAAATTATTTTTTATCTACAAATGAACCAAAATCTTACACTTAAGGTTTCACAATCGGAGTTTAAGGGTCTCGGACTATGACGCACTTTCTTATACTAACATACACGAATTATTCTACTCACTAGGTTCAGGGTGAACTTCTTTATTTGTTTGAGTACTGAAACCCTATGATTATTTTCCCCCCGAAGGAAAATTGGGGTGCATCCTTACGACTAGGTAAGACCTAAAGTCGGTGTACTAAATATACTTATGCATCATGTTCAAGTGGATTTTGGGAGCTTCCTTTTTTACTTCGCCTCTCAACGGTTTTGCACATGCTAAACACACGCAAAACCCACAAAACCTTTTTTCTCTCGCAAACACATAAAGATTTTGAAAGAATTGGAAACTTTAAAGCACTAGGCCAGCAAAATAAGACAAGTCACCAAAGGATCATGGTATAGTAGAAATATTGATGAAAATTTCAACACACTATCATGATCCTAAGAATGCAAACAAAAGAAAATAAAAGAAAAAACTCAATTTTATACACATGTAAAGCACCCCCATACTGATTGTTATGAAAGAATGTGAGTATGATACTACATGGATTTATGTATGAAAAATAAAAGATCTCACCAACGTGAAGCGCAAAGAAAGTTCATGGTTATGTAGATGGACGTATACCTCAATTCCCTACAATCTGTGAGATACTTAAGAACATAGACAAATATGTGAAACAAATGGGGCCTAGATACTCACGGGTTTGGGGGCCAGAACAATCAATGCTCACTTGTAGAGTCTTTTTTGGAACATAAGGAGAAATAGGTACATTAATAGGCTTCCATTTTCATTTGTCAAGGGACATCAAATGTGAACTCGTCATCTCTTGAGCCAGAAATGGACATGCATGTGCCCGCAACATGAGAAACAGGAGAATTGTTAGAGGTTTATGAATCAAGGATGATGGTTTATGCCTCTCAAAACAAGGGTCTGTGAAAGGACATGCATTCCGCGACAAAGCTAATGGTCATCAATATATACCCTCCAATTGACATTTGGGTACACAGGGATAATTTCATCCACACAAAATGACACCTTGGACTTATTACCCAGATATCGAAGTCCAGACATAAAAGTGTTTAACAACCTGACACCTTTATAACCATTGTGATCATTTGATGCCTTTTGAGAATGAGCAAGATGGGAGGCATGAATGAGTGGTGAATCTTCGTCTGATTGTTTGAATTGCAAGATATCATGTGGTCGATTCTGAACCCACATTGAGTCCTTAACACAAACAAAGTGAAGCGTACGTGGCCTAGAGGTCACAAAAATGGTATCTTGTGACTCAAGAGCCACATGATCAAAAGGATGTGTCTCAAAGGCCATATGATCACAAGATAAGGTGCCTTCTTGTGTTAGCGTAGTTGAAACATCTTCACCACCATCAGGATCTCCATCGAACAACTCTCTAAAATACTTGAAGGTGCCTTCGATTTTGTTCTCATCCGTGCCCTAGATAAGATGGACCTCTATATGGTCATCGAAGGCACCTGACTTCTTCCCGTTGGTGAAGATGTTGAAATCAGTGCACTAACTACCTTAAGTCAAACGCATCCGACCATTACGACAATTGATCAAGACATTGGAAGTCGCTAGAAATGGTCACCCCAAAATAACATGAATTTGTCCAAGTAGCTTTGACACAAATTCAGTATCCAAAACAAAGAAATCGACTAGATAAATGAACTCACCCACTTTGATAGAACATCTTGCACCATGTCCCTCCGTTTCTTTATAGACCTATCAATCATTTCAGGAGTGGTTTTTGTTTGTTTGAGGTCCTCAATACCAAGGTGGACATAGACAGAATACGACAACAAATTGACAAATGTACCTAAGTCTAATAAAGCTCGATGTATTGACACATCACCCATCACACAAGAAATTGTAAGATAACTAGGGTCATTGTATTTTACCTGCATGGCTTGTGCCAACAATGAACTCACGTTTGCCACAAGAAAATCATTCTTGGGAACATGAGTTTTTCTCTTGTTGGTGCATAAATCCTTGAGAACCTTGGCATAAGGTTGTTGGCTTTTTGGCTTTAATCTATGTTTTGATGATTTATACCATAAGTGCACGACGTCAATGAAGACGTGGCAAGTACGGGTCGAACACAAGGAGGGAGAGATATTGTTATTTTTGTGATTTTCGATTTAGGAAAGAAAGAGAGAGAAATAAGTTTGGTTTGAGATTTTTGGTTTTTAATTATCTAGAGCAAGAACAACAAAAACTAAAAAGAAAATAAAGCAAAGATGGATGAGAGTCCAGCGGGTGGGGGATTAGATATCGGGTTTTGTTTAGAGAATTCTGAAACTTATAATAAATCACATTAGTTATAAAGCATTACATGATAAATGATTCAACATAAACTCCAATAATCAAAATATACTAACACGAAATTAAAATAATAATATCATTGTTCTTCTCATCACCCTAAATCCATCACCCCCACCCTTTAGAGAGAGTTAGAAACTCATGGATGGAGGGAAGGAGAAGGGATCCTAGAGAAACTACAAAAGAAAACTAAAAACATAAAATAAACAAACATAATTTTATTACTAAAGCATGGAATAAAACAACCAACTCCTTTACAACATCGTTTCGGGGCTATTTATAGCCGATACAAGGGACCCAAGTATAAAATAGGAAAGTACACGCGTCATGACACGACTAGACAAAATCTGGGGCCACGGATCGAAAGGGGTGCAACGTTTTCGCCGCAAGTTGCATGTAATATGCGGCGGAAACACCACAATATTAGCTCTGCTTGGATCCAGATTTTTCCTGTGTGTTTATGGTATGATTTAAATATCCTTTGTGTGTCTGGATTGATTTCTTTCCTTTCTTTTGAGCTCCGAATTTATTTCATCATATATTTCGAGATCCAAATTGATTTTTCTTTAGAACTTCTCCAAAATAATATTTTGGTACTTGTAATTTGCAGTCGGGTCCTCGGCTTTTTGCAATTAAGTCCCTGGCTACTTTTGTGCTTAAGTCCTTGGCCTTTTTGTAATTAGGTCTTTGAATGCTTTTATGCTTGGATCGAATTCAATTTGAAGCCCGATAAACTTGACTTGGTCTTTATGATAGAAGTAAGTCTCTTGCACGTGTTTATGCTCGGGATATGGGTAATTTGCGTTCAGGTCCCTGTATTATGTAAATAAGACTAAACACATACCTTAGTAGCATTTATTGATTTAAGATTAATCTAAATGAAAGACATATGATGCAATGTATGCAATGCATCAAATACCCCCACACCTAGATTTTGCTAGTCCCTAGCAAAACAAAATATAAGAAAAATGAAAACAGGGAAATCCTAATTCACTTTCGTAGGAATCACGGTTGCACTTAGCATGTGCAACAAGCCTTTAAACCCCTAAGTGTCCTTAGAGGACGAGTTTTGTCTCGTGAGGGTTTTCAGTTGACACACCCACAAAGTCTTAATTCAACATTTCATTAATAACTCTCAATATCTTCACCTCAACCTTATACATCACTTAGAATTCTTGCATGCTCATTATATAAATCTAGCTCAAACAAAATCTGACTTGGTCTTCATTCCTCCAATATTCACACCATTAACCCTTCTACACATGTTAGTACTTAACTTATTTTGCACGCCTCCTCTGGTGGTGAAGTATCATTCGGATCAACCATGGCATGGATCATTCTTTTAACTTTGGGACTTGAGTATCTTAAAGTATTTTTTTTTCCGTGATTCAACACATTTGCTTTTTCTGACACTTTTACCCTTTTTGCATTCGTGTACCGAGTTTGGTCAATAATCCCGAGCTGGCAGACTCAAGTTACCAGGTTTTAAGAAACCCCTACAGACCAGTGACTCGAACGCTTGGGCTTTTGTAATCATTTTGCAAGATGTGCTTTCCTCACTTTTATTCTCCTTTTATTTTCCTCAAGGCTTAATTGCTATTAGAAGTCCACACTTCCCGGTATATTTTCCTCAACCTCTGCTTTTTATCAACCACTTCAAAGATTTGATTCATACAATTTAAGTGCATACATGTCTTAAAGGGTAATGGGTTATTTCTTTGGAACTTCGATTTATGTCATAATTTCTACAAGCAGAACTATATAATAAGGAATAAAAAAATCAATGCAATTTGTACACGGGTTTTGGCAGTTCAATCTTAAGCTATGTCATGAACCATTGATTTTTTTTTAGACATAAACATCCTCTACTATACCTCTTGGTTTCTTAACAGAGCAATCAGCAAATTGAAGGGTTGTCTTAGAGGGTTTTAGCGGACCAAGGTGTAGTTGCTCATAGACAGAGAACAGGAGAAGGTTAACACTAGCACCAAGGTCTAGAAGGGCTTTGTCGATAAAAGTATCTCCTATCGCACATCAAATTGTGGGACACCCAGGGTCCTTATACTTTATAGGAGATGAGTTGGACAAAATAGAGCTTATGTTTGCAGTTAAGAATGCCCTCTTTGGTACGTTCATTTTTCTCTTCTTAGTGCACAGATCCTTTAAGAATTTAGCATAAGCAGGTATTTGTTGAATCATATCTAGGAGTGGAATATTCACCTTAACTTGCTTAAATACTTCCAAGATTTTGTCCATTTGTGCACTTGAGTTCTTCTTGAGTCTATTGGGGAATGGGGATTTAGGAACATAGACTCGCTCAGGTTGAGCTATAGGGTCAGGTTGAGTAGGTGGGTTGGGCTTTTCAAATTGGACTTCAGGTTCAATGGTCAGGTCACATGTGGGTGCTTGATGGCTAAATGGATTAGGAGCTCTAGGATTTACCACATTGTTATCAACTTGTTTTCCAGACCATAATGATACAACTGCATTTATTTGTTGGAACGGTCCCCCCTTATGAACCATTTGAACCGGTCTAGGGTTGTTACTTCCTGGAGGTGGTTGATAGGGCTGATATTGATTATTAGATCTTGGATTCACCTTAGGTTGACTTGGAAACTGACCCCTTTCTTTTTCACCTACTATTTGTGCTAGTTGGCTGACTTGTGTTTCTAGCCTTTGGAAGGATTGGGTGATTGTTTGCATAAAAGTCTTAACCAAATTTTCCAAGTTTGTCAATCTAACATCATAATCTCCATTGTTACTAAACCCTATTGATGTATTATTTTGGTTATACGGGTTTGGTTGTTGTCTAGGAGGTTGACCTTGTTGGTTCCATGAAAGATTGGGATGATTACGCCAACCCGGGTTATAGGTTGATGTGTATGGGTCATTTCTAGAATGGTTAAATGCGGCATTAACTTGTTCCAAGTCCGCACAATCCTCCATTGTATTACCAGTTTGACCACATCTAGAGCAAGGGATAGAAGATGCTTGATTCACTAGGGGTCGGGTTTTTAGCTCTAGACTTTCCATTCTACGTATAAGGGTAGCTAGTTTTGCTTCAGCAGCAACCGTAGCATCTACAGCTAAGACACCTGGTTTGGGTTGACTTGCTATTCTAGATCCAATACTCAGATTATTCGGTGCTCTAGCATTGTCCCATTGCATACTATTTTCGACTAAATCCTCAAGAAAAGTCCAAGCATCATTCTCATTTTTGGACATGAAGTTTCCTTGATTTACAGATTCTACCATAACCCTAGATGTAGGTGTCAATCCCTCATAAATAATTTGGCACAATTTCCATCTTGGAATTCTATGATGAGGGCATTGGGTCAACAGACTTTTAAATCTGTCTAAATAGGAATAGAACGGCTCGCTGTAAGATTTTCACGAATGCAACAATTTCATTCCTAATCCTAATAGTCTTATAGTTGGGGAAATATTTCTTTAAGAATACTTGAACAAACTCGGCCCAACTCCTAATAGATCTTTCGGCTAGACTATATAACCATTTTTTAGCGTCGTCCTTCAGTGCTAGAGGCACAAATTTAAGACGCACTGCCTCCTCAGAGATATGCTGGTATTGCATAAGGGAGAAGATTTCCTCAAATTCTCTAAGGAAGAGATATGGGTCTTCCCTAGAGGTGAACTTGGGCAACATACTCATGTATTGTGCCTTCAGTTCAAAGTCGCGACCCGTATGGTGGGCATAACGATGCACGATGGCTGAGCAACCATTGTTGGGTAGCACCAATCCCTTAGAGTCATAGGTGGTGCAACATGTGGGTCCACTACATTCTCACCATTGGATCTGGGTGAGGTGGTGCAATAGGTGGATTGGGGCTAAGTTCGAGACTGGAATCTAGATAAACTCGTGAGAGTCGATTGCTCAAGTCCCGAACCCAAATCTGAGTGCACCGGTTTGAATCAATTTTTGAATTCAAATTCAAAATTTAAATTCCAAATTCAAATTCAAGAATCAATTGATTTTTTTATTTTTTATTTTTTTTATAATTTTTTTTTCAAATATGGAAACAAACAATAGAAGTGGGAAAGATGAGAAAGGAATCCTAATCTAGATAATTAAGATGAGAAGATAAAGAAGACTCAGATGAGAAGGGAAACTTAACTCTAAAAGATAGATAAGAGGGTTGGTCAGAAGTTTCCTAAACAAGCACGGTTCAAACAATCCTAGACCTAATGTCGCTTAAATCTAGATGACTCCTAACTGGTTGAGTCGAATTGGTTCGCTTGATTCACCTCCCTCACTAATCAAACCAAATTGGCCAGACAGTGTATAGCTAGTGGGGGCGCTTCCGACAGAGTCGGTGCCAATTAGACAACCACTTCGCTTGGAAGACTTACGTCAACACAAAAACAGTTTCTGGACACCAAATTAAATTCGATCAGCTTCAAGTCATAGCAAGTCAAACCAATCTTCTCCTTAATTGCGTCCGAGTCATTAGGGGCCAATGTCTAATTAATTTTAATTTAAAGGCTTGGGTGACACTTTAGGATTGTGATTTGTGGGTCACGGAAGGGTGATGAAATCCCCACCGTATCTTTTCCTATGGAGTTTCCCTTAAGATAGTTTAAGTTAAATCTAGCAAAGATAGTCAACATTGGTCTTTAGTTGGGGGACAATTGCAAGGTTGTATGCAAACTAAATTACATGCTTAAATGCAATCGATAAAAACCGCACACGTACCTTGCCTCCAGCACTCTTCAACAAAAAATAATTTGCAAGAATTTAACAGGAATAATGCAAACAAAACACTATATGATGCATGCACTAAGTCTTTCTAACTTTGCCAATTTTTAGGTTAGAGTTGAATTATTGCCAATTATGGAATTTGAGCTTAACACGTGCAGTTCTACAAAATGGAAATTTTCCGAAACTAGAAATTACGAGGAAAAAGGAAACAAAGGTTACCTACGCATGCTCAGTCGGGTTCATCGCCCGCTCTTGAAAATTTCCAGTCGCTCTACGCGTCCACCCAGAGATGGAGACAACCCCAGAAAAATTGAAGCCCAGATGCTTCAGACGTGCGGCGGATCCGCCGCAGGTTGTGCTTTAGATGCGGCGATTTCGCCGCCCTTCTAGCTCCGAATGTGCTCGGATTTCGCCGTGCACTCTTTTGTCTCCTGAAACGCAAACCCAAATAGTTAGATCGCGCACAAGATAAACAGAATAGAATCAAAATAAAAAAATAAACAACATCTTTGTCGCCTCCCAGGCAACGACGCAAAAAACTTGATGAGAATTTAATTTATACTGCAAGTGCACGACGTCAATGAAGACGTGGCAAGTACGGGTCGAACACAAGGAGGGAGAGATATTGTTATTTTTGTGATTTTTGATTAAGGAAAGAAAGAGAGAGAAATAAGGTTGGTTTTAGATTTTTGGAATTTTTTATTTCTAAAGCAAGAACAACAAAAACAAACTAACAATAAATCAAAGATGGATGAGAGTCCAGCGGGTGGGGATTAGATATCGGGTTTTGTTTAGAGAAATCTGAAACTTATAATAAATCACATTAGTTATAAAGCATTACATGATAAATGATTCAACATAAACTCCAGCAATCAAAATATACTAACACGAAATTAAAATAATAATATCATTGCTCTTCTCATCACCCTAAATTCATCACCCCCACCCTTTGGAGTGAGTTAGAAACTCATGGATGGAGGGAAGGAGAAGGGGTCCTAGAGAAACTACAAAAGAAAACTAAAAACATAAAATAAACAAACATAATTTTATTACTAAAGCATGGAATAAAACAACCAACTCCTTTACAACATCGTTTCGGGGCTATTTATAGCCGATACAAGGGGCCTAAGTATAAAATAGGAAAGTACACGCGTCATGACACGACTGGACAAAATCCGGAGCCACAGATCGAAAGCGGTGCAGCATTTTCGCCGCAATTTGCATGTAATATCCGGCAAAATCGCCGCAATATTAGCTCTGCCTGGATCTAGATTTTTTCTGTGTGTTTATGGTATGATTTAAATATCATTTGCGCGTGTGGATTGATTTCTTTCCTTTCTTTTGAGCTCCGAATTTATTTCTTCATATATTTCGAGATCCAAATTGATTTTTCTTTAGAAATTCTCCAAAATAATATTTTGGTACTTGTAATTTGCATTCGGGTCCTCGGCTTTTTGCAATTAAGTCCCTGGCTACTTTTGTGCTTAAGTCCTTGGCCTTTTTGTAATTAGGTCTTTGAATGCTTTTATGCTTGGATCGAATTCAATTTGAAGCCCGATAATCTTGACGTGGTCTTTATGATAGAAATAAGTCTCTTTCACGCGTTTATGCTCGGGATATGGGTAATTTGCATTCAGGTCCCTGTATTATGTAAATAAGACTAAACACATACCTTACTAGCATTTATTGATATAAGATTAATCTAAATGAAAGACATATGATGCAATGTATGTAATGCATCAAGCACACATATTTCATTGCATATATATTGCTTTGTGCTAACCTCTACAGGTGATCAACACTCAAGGAAGAAAGGAAATCAAGTCAAGACATGTAATCAAGCTCATTTAAAGACATGTATTTTATATTTCTTTGAGTCTTTAGGAACTTTGTGTAATTGAGCATACTTGAGCTAAAAACTACTCAACCACACACTTGGTTTCCTATAGAAGTCACACACAAAATTTCAGATAATTTGGACTTCAATAGATCACCCAAACTTAGACCGGAAAACACTAAACCTGAACCCAATCTGTCTGCCCACATTCGGTAGACGGAAACAGACCGTTTGGTCGGCCGAGTGATCAATTATTCTGTTAGTGTTTAAAATGCCTAATTTCAGTCAACCGTCCAGATCTTTTCGGTCGATTGAATCCCAAGTATTTTCCGACCGTTTGTTTTGTCGTATATACCCAACGGTCGTATTCGTATTAACCAAAAATACCCCAAATACATTTCATTTATCGGTCGACCGAGGACCTTGTTCGGTCAACCGAATTTATGTCTCTTGACAAACCCGAATCTCCTGCTGGAATTCGGTCGACCGAAAAGAACTTTGTTTGTAAACCCCAAACTGCCTGGTGTGAATCGGTCGACCGAACCCTATTCTGTGTTCTACTGATCACCTAAGTGTACCTAAGTCTTAGCGTTGGACGGTCGACCGTTCCTTAACCGGTCGACCGAACATAGTTCAAAACTGCCAAACGGTCGACCGAACTGCCCAATCTGGTTGACCAAATTAACTCAGAATTGGGTCCTGCTAGTTTCTGTTTTGTGTATCTTACACCAACTCTTACCCAATCAACCTCAACGGCTATATTCTCTCTAATACTTATAAATAGAGTTGTAAAACACATTTTAACACATCTCTCCCACACATATTTGCCTCCTACATTAGAGAGATCATTCCAAACACTCCAAGCCTCAATTTCCACACTTAAGATCAATTCTTATCTTTCTCAAGTGTGCTCAAGTTTAGAGAGTGATTGTCCCACTCAAGTTTGTTGCTGTCAAAGTCAAGTAAAGGTTTCGGTGAAAGCCCAAAGCATCCCTCTCGGATTGTGATAGGAAGAAGGTCAAGCAAGCGAGGTTGTTCGCGGTGCTTGTTTTGTAAAAGGTGTTCTCTCCCGGCCCGGAGCGAGGAGTGGATAGTGAAGACGCGAGAGGAGCTCTAAGTGTCGAGCGGAGCTTGCAAGAGAGGACGTAGGCGGTGGCCCAACCTCTGTAAAAACCCCCGAGTCCATTGTGGTTTGCATATTCCTTCCTTACTTGCTTGTTTCCTTTAAATTCCACTGTGCATAACTTGATCGATTAAACAAGTAGGTATTTATCATAAAAGTGATTAGTATTAGAGACCCTCACGATCCTACAAAGGTGACATCTACTGAATCACCTCCAACAACAGAATATTCACCTTAACTTTTCGAAAGATCTCAAGCATCTTGTCGTGTTGATCTAAAGTTTTTTCCAGACGCTCAGGGAGTGGCACCTTCGGGGCATAAAGGTCTTTCGTAGGAACCTTAACATTCGGTTCCATAGAAACATGAGTTGGGACCTCAGATGGACCCATGGATGTGGACTTTTATGAAGGAACCTCATACTCTGTGACACATGATGAGACAAGGGAACCTCAGGTTTTGGCCCTATTTTCGAAATAAAAGTAGAGGGAAGCTCAGGATCAAGTTCCTTCTTTGAAGTATTCATTGAGGGAACCCCGGGATCCAGCTCCATTATAGATGTGGGTGTCACCACAGGTCTGGTGACACCAAGAGATGGTGATTGTAAGGAAGCCAACACAATTTGGTTGTCCACCCTTATCAGACCTCAAAGTATGAATCACATTAACATGATGGGTCAGTTTAGAGGTAGCTCGAGGTACTAGTGGCCTTCCTTGAGATTGGGTACCCCGGAGATTCACCTCGGGTTGCCTAGGAAATTGACCATTCTCACATTCATGGAGCTGATTAGCCAACTGGTTGACTTGCGCTTCCAATGCTTGACCAAATTGTTGTTGTCCGCAAGCAAGGTTTGTGTGCTCTACATGAACGCTTGAAAGGTTTTTTCAAGAGTGGAGTCCTTTGGGTCAACACGCTGGGGTGGCGTCTGGCTAGAATAATCCAAAGATGAGGCACGAGGAGGTTGGTGAGTATGGGGATAAGACCTTTGATGTGGTGGTTGGTAGGTTGTCGATGGGCGTAGAGGGTAATAAGGTGGGGTTGGGGTTGAGCGTGCGAGCTCTGACCGTGGCCCCCAAGAGAAGTTAAGGTGGTTTTGTCATCCCAGGTTGTAGGAGTGGTTGTATAGGTCATTGCGAGGCCGCTGTAGATACATCACATTTGCATGCTCGATATCTCTTGGAGCATAAGCACATTCCAAGTCATTGTGTCTCGTAAGTCCACACCTACTACAACTAATCACAAACTTAGGAACTCATCATACATTTCACCATCAACGACATTGCTTCGACCCCAAATGAGGCGGATCTACTCACTAATCACAATAACAAAGCATGGAAAACAAGAGATTATAACTAAACATGTCATAACACTCTAACTAGAAAAGTAACCAATAAAATCAAAAACTAATTGAATAGAAAGAAAGTGAATGACAAGAGGAACATGAATCAAACATTATATTAATTAAATGTGACAATCTTTATCCACATTCCTCTACTTGCAACCAAATTGAATTGGGGAAAAACTAACCAACTTTAATGGTGAAACTGCAGAAGAAGAGGAATGGAAGAAGAAACCATGCTATTTATAAAAGAAAGTGTGGTGTAGATGATTCTGGGAGCAATCCATCAGCTGAAATTGACTTCTTTAACTTCTGGTGCACGTCTTCAAACTGATTCGAACCACGAGACAAATGTGAGTGTCATCGTCCCAGCTTGATCCGCTAGTGGTGGATTTTAATCTATCATTGGTGGATCATTTGGGTCGGATCCGCCTAAAATTTTGTCTGTGGCTTAAGTTATGCATTTTGCACGTAGGGTACACTCCTGGTCCGCTGGTTCGGGCCCGTTTATTTTTAATTGCCCAAATACTCCTCAAGATCATGGTTTTGAAGGATTTTTGCGCCCAAAATATTTTTCGTGCATTCAAGTCCCTCTGGATTTCATCTAGGTCCTTCCTGATTTGCAAATGGGTCTTGTGCATGACAAACATGTCCACTTTGCTTCATTTGAGTCCTTTGTTCTTGCATTTAAGTATGTTTCTCTACATTTCTCTTCTTTATTACCTAACAACTGAAAATATAACAATAAACACTTGTGTAACAAAAAAATTAAAGGATATATAGCATGAATGCAATGTATGATATGCTACTAATCACTTGATGATTAACATTGTTTAGGCCTATGTAATTACTTGGACACTCTCAAACAATTTGAAAAGGACATGAAATGCCTTACTTCAAGTGTCAAATATGGCCACACTATTCTAAAATATTTATGAAGAAGTATTCACAATTTTTCCATTATCAAAATGGTAATTGTTGTAAAAGAAAATAAATTGCTTCAGATGTTGAACTCTGCTATAGTTTTAGCCAAGCTTCCCCTTCCCCTTCCCCTTCTCTGGGTCCAAACCCCTAATTAATCTTCTCCCTTCTTCAAGTCAAAGCCTCCACCTTCCCCATTGCATCGTCTGGCGCTCCGTCATTATGGCTGATATCTTCGTAGTAAGAGCCTGTAGTGTGGAGGAAGGTACCGACCATTAACTTCGTCGGCACGCCAACTACCCTCGTCGACCATCAAACCAAGGTTCCGATTAATAATTTCAAATTCTTGGAATTACAAGCTATAAGTTCATTATACTCATATTGCCATGCTGCCAACATAAAAATTGGAAGGAAATTCGTTAGCTATATTCGTTTAGAAACCTTATTTCCCAAATTCATGATGTGTGTCCTTGAAACCCCATGCCTTGGCTTTGCATGTCAGGTTTATTATTTATTGTTTAAATTATTTCTTTAAGCTAAGCTCATTGATGAGTTTAATTTTCTCAATTTTTCCTACCAATATTTTCATTGTCGTGCATGCTGGTCAAGAACCTAAGACTGCCCATAAATCATTTAATTGTGTTTGTAAGGAAAAAATATTTGATATTTTTCTGAATAAGCTACTCATTTTGTGAGTAGATTTAGGGAATGAGTGGTGAGTTAGACCCAATGGACAATGATCTAAACCAAACTTCTGCTGACTTAGATCCCACAGAGAATGATCTAGACCAAACCACTGCTGAGTTAGACCAATGAAGGATGAGTTAGAAGAAATCAAGGCTGACTTAGGTGCAACTAATCCTAATTTAGAAGAGAACAATGCGGATTTAGAAGAAAATGTAATGGATGAATATGAGTTCATACAAACTTTAGTCTTAAGGGTTGTAGACATAATAGAGGCTTATCTTCAGAGGTACCTTACCAATAGCAAGGTCCACACAACCCCATGTACCAACCATCAATGAACTAAGGACCTTTTGACTAGTCATTACCATGTCAATTTGGATTCATGTTGCATGATGCGCCAAGTGCTTGTTACCCTTTGTCAGCTAATGAAGCAAAGAAGATTGTTGAAATACATTAGGGATGTGACCGTTGAGGAACGTATGCACATTTTCCTATATGCCTGAGGTCATGCACACATTAATTGGGCTTTACAACAACCCTTCCAACACTAAAAAGAAACAATCAGTAGACATGATTAATCATGTGTTGCGAGCAGTTTCCTTTTGGTCATGTGATATGATTAAACTGAAGGTCAACCTAAATAAAACTCATTATTATGTTCGTAATCATGTCAGTGGAAAGTTCTACCCTTTCTTTAAATATTACACATGTGCTCTTGATGGAACTGATATTCACGCGAGAGTAGATAAGGAAGAGAAACAACTTTATCACTTCGGTTGAGACCCGAGGCTGACCACCCAAAATGTCTTAGGTGTATGCAACTTCAAGATGAGATTTATATTTTTTCCCCACCTGTTAGGAGGATAGGGCCCATGGCAATCATATCTTAAATGATTTCCTCTATGAGGCGTCTAGTTTCCCCCACCCTAATTTGGAAATATACGTTCACCACTCTTAACCTTATTGTGAATCGTATGAATTATAAAATTGTTAAGGGTTCTGATGTTGGTTTTCAGGCAAATATTAGTTGGTGGATGTCAGATATCCAAATAGGCAAGGGTTCTTAGCCACCCTATCGTAACACTCATTACCATGTCTTGGAATTTCAAAACAACCACGAGGTAGTGATGAATTGTATAGTAGTATGCATTCTTCACTCTGTAATGTCATTGAGAGGTCAGTTGGAGTTCTAAAAAACAGATGAAGAATGTTGAACTTATGGGCCCATGTAGCTTAGAGGCACAAATAATGTTATTCGTCGCGGCCATGGCTTTGCACAACTATATAATAGACCATAGGAGGGATGAAATCTTTGACGAGTTTGGTAACAATCAATATTTACCTAACAACGTTGTACAAGTTCCACTTCCTAGGGCAACTGATGATGATTCTACGGCCACCAATCATAATTGTATTCGCGATTTTATAACGAAGTATTAGGGTGGTGCGTAAAGCAGTCCGAGTTATTGTGTCTTGTTTTAGTATTTTGCTTTGAATAACTATGGTCCTATTTGGTGTAAGAGTTTATTGTAATAACTCCTTATTGTTTCGTTTGTTAACAATCCTACTATATTTGGGATTTAACATGTCAGTATGACTTTCCATTTTTGTTGTTATTCTCCAATGCTTATATATTTTGGTTTTCAGAACTGTTTATGACCAATAAGTATGTTACCAATTTCAATTTCAATCCTTCAATTCAGTTTTTAGTCACGTAACCCTTTTTTATTTCGTGTATGAAGATGAACCCAAGGTCCTCTATTCCTCCATTGGCATGACCCTGGGACGGTGGCTACGAACTTGTAGAGTTTGTTGGACTCATTGCCCACCCAGCTTACAGTGTGACTGACTCAGAGATGTACAACCACTGCACACCTAAGTTGAGAATTGTGCAAATTGAGCCCACTGATTCCTCTCAAAGGAAGTTCTCCTATGGAACAACCCTAGCGGCACCCACACCTCCAGCACCACTAAAGTAATAAATATTGTAATGAAAAGTTCAGGCCAAAGTTCATGCTGACAAGAATATCAGAGTGAGGAAGAAAAACCTAGGATGGGTCTACCTGCTACAACCATTTAGAACGACCTAAGAAAGATCAAGGAAGCTTTGTGAGATATAAACTTCATGAAGGACGATTGTGATGACGGGAGCACCAAGTTTAGTGTAGAGGTTTTTCTTGACCTTATGGTGGATTGCGGTGGGATGGAGCATGGAATGGAGGACATTGTGAATATTTTGAGAAAATTCCAGTAATATGTGGAGCATGATAATATCAAATTTAGTGCATAATTATTACTATAATCATAAACATATTTATGGAAATAATCATAACTTAGGAAATATTTTGGATATTATCTACCCTAAGTATTACTCTTTTGTCTTTTTTGTAGACGATTGCAAATCCTTACCAAAATAAAGGAAATATTCTGATTGAAGGAAAAGAAAGAAAAAGTTACCCATTAGGATTCTCATGACATCACAAAATCTTCCAAGATTATTTCAACCTTCCATATTGAAACAAAGAGGGAGAATAATCCAAAAAAATTGTCCCTTAAAAAAACCCCAAGAGAAAACGCATGAAAGGATAAGAAAAGGCTAGCCCTAGTCTCCCAAATTCCTCCCCAACCTAACCAACATCAAAAAGAGCAAGTTGGAGTGTTATTTGGGCTGTCGGGAACGGGGGAAATTGTTGTTAGGACTGTTAGAACGGGAAGGAGCTGTTGTCTGTGCTTCTCCGTCATCTCTTCCAATTCCTAAGCACCTTTCTACTCCTTTAAATCTTAGTTTCTCATCTATGAATCAAATTTCAGTTTTTTGTTGTTATTTTTTCGTACAATGAGTAGCTAAGTAATTTTCTAGGGTGAAGATGAAGCATGTATGATGTGTTGATGTAATTTGCTACCTCAATGTTATTTGCAATTATTCTAGTAACCTTTAAAAGGAATGTGTTCTAAAAGTTTTACTTTTAAATGTCAATTATTATGAATTCGATGTGCAAGCATTTTGTTCCTTGATTATGGTATTCGTCTTTTGGAAGTGTTAAGGAAGAGGCGCTTGGTCCTTAACCGTAGAACTCTAAAAGATAATGTTTTACATAAAATCAAAAGTTATTCACAATCGTGGCAATTAACACGGAACATTAATTACCGAGATAAGATTGTCGTGTTGGTCATAGATTGTTGTAGCTCTACAAATAATTGACGACACGAGTATATAAAAGAGAAAAAAATTACTTTTACATATTGAATAGACTTACAAGTAAAACATTATGGAATTGTGTTTCGTGTCATTAATGTTTTTACTGTGTCTTGGATCCTAAGATATGTGACTTATATCTTTTCACTCAAGAAGTGCTTAATTTGATTATTGTCAAAAGCTATCAATGAGTATAGTGATAAAGGCAATAGTTGGTTGAGCATGACTTGTACTGAAAAAGATAGCTAGTCAAACGATTATCATTGCCCCTCTTAATTGAGTGATAATATTAGTGGGCCCCTTGATAACGCAAAATTATAATGTGCACAATGTGACTTGAGTTAAGTCACATAGTTATAATTAGCTTAGAGAGATCAAGAAATGAATATAATACAAAGATGACACATTTCTAATTTGTATATATTCTTAATATCATGAGGCAAGGGACAGACACAAGTGGTGCCCTTACATCACTAAATGGATCGTGTTTTGGTTCGGGTGGAACAAAGACATCTATGTTAATTGGGTAACTATAATGTGTAGCTAGATACCGCTTATAGTTTGAGATATTAAGTGTTTAATATCGCTGCCAATTTGGCTTAGATCCTCCTATAGGTCACACCACAAAACTGGGAAACAAGAGGGTTGATTTTAAGTTCATATGATGTGTCGGGTTTCATTTGAAAATAGGACACATCTGGTGAATTAATTAAAATCAATATGTCATGAGAATTGACATAATTAGAGTCATAATAAATTCATATGATGTATATATATTATGGGGTGTAATAATTTAATATTACATATGATAATATATTATATAAGATGTGAATTTGCTAAGAAGCCCAAAAGATCAAATTTTGATGGAAATAAATCAAAAATTTGACAAAGGCAAAATCGGGGTCAAACACTATGAACCGTTCATGGTTCGGTCGACCAGGGTATCTAAGGATCGGTTAACCGAATAGGGAACGGGTAAGCACAATTGGTTGACCGAAATTGTCTGGTGTGCCTCGACAATCGGGTTTGGTTAACCGCGTGTGCACATTCAACCGAGAAATAGTAATTTCGGTAGACCGAAGGTGACACGGTCATCCGATGACTATGTCCCAGGAGCGATTTTGGTGGGTCAACAGTAGACCGAGTAAAAGACGTGGTTCGTCCGAATTCTTCCAGGGAATTATTCTCATACGGATTCGGTCAACCGTCTAGCTCACGGTGCACCAAACACATGTTATAACTGAATGGTTCGGTTGACCGAATAATACTCGGTCTACCGAACAAGAATGATTCTGCCTGAATTATTAAGAGATTAATTAACTCATGGGTGGATTAATTCCAGATTTAATTAAAACATTTTTTGTGGGTAATTATGTGGAAATTATAGATTAATTTTAGGAGAGAATAAGCAAGAGATCATGGCTAAATAATAGCTCTTGATAAGGATGTTTTGGGAGACTATAAAAGGACCCCTACTCCTACTTGTTTAACATCTAATGCAAAAATCTTTCTCTCACCACGAAAATCTCTTAGTAAATTTAAGTTTTAGAGATAAGAATCTCAGGAGAGTAAAGAGAGGTTATTAGCTAGATTCTAAACCTTGCTAGAGATTGATTGGCTAGCTCATTTCTCTCTAATCTTGTTTAGAGTTTGGTGAACACTCGGAGGTAAATCCATGGACGATTCAACGGGCAACGCGACTCCGAATCTTCAAAAAGGTTTTAGAGAACCTTTAGGTATGATTCTACCTTTGTGACTTACTTTAATAAATGTAGGATTGCATGTTATTAGAATAATCACAAAACTATGTACATAAAAATTGTTGAAAATATGAAAATCGATCTTGTATGTTGTATTAAAAATTTTAAAATATATACATACATAGGGACACGAAATCCTACAACCTTTTCATCTGTTTGATTCATCGCCTGTTAAGAATCAAGAACTTGACTTTGTGGTTGTATGTTGACGATTGCCCACTGCATATAATTAGACGTAATAGATGAATCCATTTAACAACTCAAAATCGTTGTTGTGAGATTTGTTATGTGTAGGGATTTATAACTTGTGTATTGGTTGTTATTAATTTAATAGATGTAAATGCATGAATTAGCCATCTAGGTTATTTGTATCGTATAAGTTGCTTGAGCCCGTATGATGCATTGAGGATAGTGTAAGTGGCTTGCTCTCTCACTATCTAGTCCAAACACATCTTCCTAATTTACTAAGGTAATTGCATGATCATTGGTAGTGAGTAAATCATCAACAAAAATTACTTGTGAATTCCCATCCCTAGAACTCATTATATATAGAATTTCATCTAGATAAGTTTTGTTTCTATTTTGTGTTAGTATAGTTAAACTCAAAAACATCAATTCCATTTTTCTTTCGATATAGTTTCCGTGAATTAAGATTTACTTCTTAACTTCTTCCTTGTGGACTCGACCCTACTTATCCTTGCTAGTTTAGGATATAATTTGTGGTATTTTGAGAGCTTAACGACAGCTCGTCAATATTGGCGTCGTTGCCAGGGAATAAAAAAGCAAGAAAATTTTAATTTACTCAAAAAAAGAAAATTTCAGTTCTGAATAGAAATAAAAATTCTGTTGTTTAGTGTGTTTTGAGGAATTGATGGATAATTGGCATTGCATGGGATTGACATCATTTCATGTATATCTTTGTGTCTTATATCCATTATCTTTCACCCAAACAATGCTATGTAACGAGTTTAATGTTTAGTTTTCAGGAATAAGTAGGTTTGAGAAGGAGAGACTATAAATGGACCTAATAGCAGGGAAAAGGACTGAGTTGAGAGACTCGACGACTAAGATGAAAGATTGAAGGACCTGAATGTAAGATCGAAGACTAATTCATTGTCCTTAGACCCAAAAACCACCTCAAAAGCCTTAATTCTAAAAGCAAGTTGACATTGACCCATAAGATTTTGGACGCACTAGGAGAGTGATCCAGTTGAGACCGTCATGACCTGATTAGTTTCACCTGCTTTGTCGATAGTAGGAGGTACTAGATCTCTGGATCCAGTATCACAAGCTGGGCATTGTGGTCTTTGTTATAGGCAGATGACGCGTGTCGACACTAGTGATCTCGAAGTTAGGCGTCGTCTAGCGTAAGGACCTATAGCCCTAAGTTGTTTAAGTTGTGTTTGATTTCTTGTCTTCTATCCTCACCCATACCTCGTAGCTTAAGGATGTCTTCCCTCTCCTCTGCTTCCTCTGGTCTTCTCATCTACTCACCCCTTCTTAGTTTTTTGTTAGTTTCAAAAAAAGAGGTTTTACGTTTGGTATGTGTGTGTGTGCATGCTTGTGTGGGCACGAGACGAGAGTGGTTGTTTGAGGAGACGCGGCATCGATCCTGCCTCGGTAGTCAATTTCTCGACGCCTTCCCTTTCTCGTGTCCCACATAGTCCGGGTTTCATGGCTGATCAATACCACGAGGAGGAGCAGTTGCTGGACCCACTTGTTTCGCCACCAATTCTCATTTCTCTATGTGACAGATGCTTTCCGACACAGATTGCTCTTCCATCCTGCATCATGTTGCCCCAAGGAACCGTGAACCACTTTGAGGTTAAACATAAGTATATCTCCATGCTCCCTCATTTCTTAGGTAAGGGTGATCCCTATCTCTTTCTCCGAGAATTTGACAAAGTTTATGCTATGTTTAAGCAGCAGCAGCTGAGCACAGACTCCATCTATCTTCGATTGGTCCCTTTCGCTCTGAACGATGATGCCAAGAAGTGGTTATATAGCAACCAAGCGAGCACCTTCGAATCTTGGGACCAATTTCAATCTGCATTTCTCAAAAAGTATTTTCCACATCTTTGGACTCAAAAGTTGAGACAAGAAATCAATTCTTGCTATCAACTTGAATCTAAAACATTTCATGAATACTTTGAGAAGTTTAAGGAGCTACTTTCCTCGTGCCCTCACCATGGCATCATGTTGTGGCTCCTTTGTCAAATTGTTTACGAAGGTCTTAGCACTTCATCCTGAACATTTCTTGAATCCATGTGCCCAGGAGATTTCTTGGGAAAAGAATAGAGAGACACATGAGCCTTTCTCGAAGACCTCACTGTAAAGTCCATGCAATGGGAATGTGTTATGGAACCCCCTGCATCACATAGTAGCATAGGAGTGAGGATCACAAATTCTAACCGATTGAAAGTAGGTCCCATTTTTATCGTCGATTCTGATACGGCCAATGAGGCATGCTATGTAGCCTTGATGCGTCATATGGACTCGATGGAGCTCCAAAACCAAACGAAAAGTTCCCAAGCGTATGCATGTAGATTCGTTTCATGTCATAGGTGTGGTATGGTCGGTCATGTGAGAAATGACCCATATTGTTCATCATATGCATGTAGCTACGTAGCTCCAGAAATGGAGCAGGTCAATGGCATCAACTACCGCCGCAAAAATGACACATATTGTTCATATTTAACCCAAGTTGGAGGAACCATCCGAACACCTCTTGGAGCCAAAATAATGGCCAAGGTGATCCTTCTAACTACCCACCCCCCCCCCCCCCCCCCCCCAACCATAACCTTATAAACACAACATGCATTCATCATCAATGTATCTATCTCCTTCACATCCTACCCAGGTCCAACCTGTTGGCCCACCAGGTTTCCCTAGTGGAAACAATAATGAAACTGGATTGGGATCGTTTGAGAACTTGATCAAAAAAACTATATCTAACCAGGGTCAAGCCCTCACGACCACTCCACAAGGTCTTGCTTCCACTAAGCAATCCCTGAAATCTTTTGAGCCTCAGGTGGGCCAATTAGCCCAGTCTATACATGTAAAAGAACCAGGGATGCTTCCTAGACAACATGAGACCAATCCACGTATGTACCACCAACTGAACACTTATGTTCTGAGCTTGGCACCACGTGTGTGGCAAACATACAGTTGAAAGTAATGTGTTCTAAAAGTTTTACATTTATATGTCAATTATTAGGAATTGGATGTGCAAACATTTTGTTTCTTGATTAATGTATTCGTCTTTTGGAAGTGTTAAGGAAGAGACGTTTGGTCCTTAACCGTGGAGCTCTAAAAGATAATGGCCTACATAAATCAAAAGTTATTCTCAATCATGGTAATCAACATGGAACATTAATTACCGAGATAAGATTGTCGTGTTGGTCATCGATTGTTGTAGCTATACAAATATTTGACGACACCAGTATATAAAAAGAGGAAAAGATTACTATTATATACTAAATAGACCTAACAAGTAAAATATTATGGAATTGTGTTATATGTCATTAATATTTTACTGTCTTGGATCCTAAGATATGAGACTTATGTCTTTTCACTCAAGAAGTGCTTAAGTTGATTATTGTCAAAAGCTATCAATGAGTATAGTGATAAGGACAATAGTTGGTTTAACATGACTTCTGCTGGAAAAGATAGCTAGTCAAAAGATTATCATTGCCCTTCTTAATTGAGTGATGATATTAGTGGGCCCCTTGATAAAACAAAACTATAATGTGCACAATGTAACTTGAGTTAAGTTACATAGTTATAATTAGCTTAAAGGGATCAAAAAATAAATATAATACAAAGGTGACTTACATCACTGAATCGATCGTGTTTGGTTCGACTGGAACAAGACATCTACGCTAATTGGGTAACTATAATGTGTAGCTACATACCGCTTATAGTTTGAGATATTGAGTGTTCAATACCACTGCCAATTTAGTTTAAATCCTCCTATAGGTCACACCACAAAACTGGGAAATAAGAAGCTTGATTTTGAGTTCATATGATGTGCCAGGTTTCACTTGAAAATGGACACATGTGGTGAATCAATAAGATCAATATGTCATGAGAATTGACATAATTAGAATCATAAATAAGTTCATATAAGATGTATATATTATGGGGTGTAATTGTTTAACATCACATAGGATAATATATCAAATGAGATATGAATTTAATGAAACTCCAAAAGATCAAATTTTGTTGGAGATAAATCCAAAATTTGATGAAGGCAAAAATCAGACAAAACAGTCGAACGTTTTTTCGGAGATCGGTCGACCGAAAATCCACAGTACCTTCCGCGAACTCGTGTTTGTAGTGACCGGTCGACCGGTCTAAGGTCGTGGTTCGACCAAAAACTTCCAAGAGATTTCGCATATTGATCTTGGTTGAGATTGGTCGGACGACTAAGGACTCAGTCCGACCGCAAATTTCCAGTACCCAATTCTCGCGTTGAATCGTGTCGAATCGGTCGACCGTTTATGTGTTCTATTTGACCAGAAAGTCCCAATAGCCTTAAGTGCGTGTTATGGGTCAACCATTCGGTTTCATGGTCCAACCGAAATCGCGATTTACTAAACAATCGGTCGACCGGTTGACACGATTTCTGCCAGAATTATTAAGAGAATAATTAGATCACGGGCTGGATTAATTCCAGATTTGGTCAAACATTTGGAAAATTGGGATTAATTTTAGGAAAGAAAAAACAAGAGATCGTGGCTAGAGAATAGTTCATGATATGGGTGTTTTGGGAGCCTATAAAAGGACTCATCACCCTACTTGTTTATGTTAATGCAAAAATTCTCTCTCTCCCTAATCTCTCCCATAATCACTACGAAAATTCTCTTTAATAGTTTTAAGTTTTGGAGAAAAAAAATCTCAGGAGCTTTTAAAGGGGTTATTAGCTAGATTCTAAGCTTTATTAGAGATTGATTGGTTAGCTCTTTTCTCTCTAATCTTGTTTAGAGTTTGGTGAACACTTTGAGGTGAATCAGCGGTTGATTCGATGGGCAACGGAACTCCAGATCTTCGAAAATATTTTAGAGAACTATTGGGTATGATCCTCTCTACTTTTGTTTATTTAAATATGTGTAGGATTGCATGATATTAGAATAAACATAAACATGTACATAAAATCAATGGAAATATGAAATCGATCATGTATGCTTGTATTGAAAATTTTAAAATATAGACATACATAGGGACACAAAATCAAACAACAGTGTAGGAGAATGAATGAATCAGTTAAAATACTGCAAGTGCACAGTCGCGTTGAAGCGGTGGCAAATACGAGTCGGTCCACAAGGAGCGTGTGTGAGTTGGATTAACGATACTTGAGTGGTGGAGAAGAAGTGACAGAAGTGATCGAAACTACACTACAATGCAAAAGAATTTGGAAATAAGCAATAAAACAAAACCCCTTAAGGGTTAGAAAAAGAATGTGAATACGAAAATGTGTGTTGTGTGTGTTCAAATGTGCTCATCGAAACATGTCTTATATAAAATCCATAAAACTCAATTCCAACTTTGTCTCCACATGAAATAAGATAAAACATACAAGACAATAATTAAAACGAACCTAATATGTTCACATGCAAAATGACTCAAATCCAACTATGTCTCCACATGAAATAAGATTTATCACAATCATTAAAACATACAAGACATTAATTTAGATAAAGCCAACATGAGCACATGCATGCACATGTCTTGTTTCCTTTTCGACTCCATCCTTATCCTAACTTCACCATTCCCCATAAAATTGGCCCACTAATCTAAGTATGTGCTAAGCTTTATTCAAGAGCATTAGCACATCAAAGATAAGAGTGAAGTCTCATTAGATGGTTATGGAAATCATGTAAGGCTCAAAGGATCAAGATTAACACATACACTAATCCATCACAAGATCAAATCACCTTCTTCTCCACCCCTCATGGGGATGGACTACTCTCTACTCATCTCTACACTAAAGAAAGCATGAAAAGAACATAAACCCATGAAAGATTTGTAGAAGACTAGATTAAACAAACAACAACATAAAAGAAATTGCATCAAAGGAAAACATCAACACAATAAACAAGAACTAAACAAGATTAAGAAAATAAAAGACAAAGTTTGCTCCTCTCCAACCCCCTTATTACACTACTAAAACAGGAAACTAAAGCCTACTCTAATGGGGGAAGGAAGAAGAAGAAGAAGTGGAAAGGAGAGGAGGGATTACAATGGTATTTATAGAAGAAATAAGGGTTTGGATGGATCTGGGAGCAATCCAACGGGTGTCATAACTTTCTCTATACTCTGGTGCACCAAACTAATCAAGTCCGACCCACAGAAAACATTGGGGATCCATTGGAGCAAAATGATCCACCAGTGGCGGATCCAAATCAGCCACTGGCGGATCATTTGCATCTGTTTGATCCCAATTTCTTCCAGGAGCTTTAATGTTATATTTTGCATGTTGGGTGAAGCCCTGGTCCACCGTCTTGAACCTATGTGAGCTTAATTGGCGAAATATTGATCGTGCTCAAGTCATGTGTCACCATATTTCGCACTTCACAATCAAGTCCCTTTAGCTTTGCACTTGGGTCCTTCCTAATTTGCGATCCAGTCCTTGTGCATTACAAATAGATCTAGAACCTTCCAAATCAGTCCATACTTGTTACATCTAGGTACTTTTTGCTCCCTTTCTCTTCTTTATTACCTAACTCCTGAAACACTACAAACAACAACTCGAGTAGCACAATATTTGGGTAAAATAAAGGATATAGCATGAATTTGATGCATGATATGCTACTAATCAGAGAACGTGTTCACCATATCAATGTCATTGTAACTTTAAGGAATGGAAAGCAAGTCGACAATCACATATCATTACCGCCACCACCATCTGTGCAACCCTTTCATGGGGAGAGTGGTGATAAGGAGTCCGATGTTGAGGAAGTTTGTCCATCGACTCCCAAGGAAGGTAAGCCAGTTTGCCTAAACTTGCCCTCCTCCTCCAATACTCCAAGGCAAACCTACATGCCAAAAGCTCCCTATCCTAGTAGGTTAACCAAAAAGCAGAGTGACACAATGGATAAGATATTAGACATCTTTAAACAGGTGATGGTTAGCATCCCTTTGTTGGATGTCATCCAACAAATACCTCAATCTTTTGAAAGATCTCTGCACATCAAAGATGAAGATCAATGTTCTTAAGAAAGCATTCTTAGCTGCGAGTGTGAGCTCACTTTTGTCCAATCCCACATACACAAAGTACAAGGACCCCGGGTGTCCTACCATCTAGTGTATGATAGGGGACACTAGCATGAGTAACATATTGGTTGATTTAGGATCAACAGTCAACCTCCTCCCATCTTCTGTTTATCAACAGTTGAACTGGGGAGAATTGAAACCAACTAAGATCACTTAACAACTTGCGGATATATTTATTCGTGTACCAAAGTGGATTATTGAGGATGTGATCATCAAAGTTGAAGATTTATATTTCCAATAGATTTTGTCGTCATCGATACCAACCCTGTTGCGAACACCCACTCTCAAATGCCTTCATTTTGAGTAGACCATTTCTAGCCACCCTGAACACCTTAATTAATTGTACAAATTGTCTCATGAAGCTCTCATTCGGTAACATGAGTGTCGAGTTTCATGTGTTCAACTCTGGTAGGCAACATGAGCCCTTGGACCAACCTGTAAATCTCAACATTATCTGCCAATTAGAGAAAGCACTGCAAAATCAACAAACACCCCCAACACCAACGCAACCTTTTGAGAATGTTGTGTGCCTAGCAAAAAATCATTGCTTGTCTTTGCAATGCAACAGAGTGAGCCGACATCAAACATGAATGCACAAATGGAGTGTCTGTTGGAAGATTTAGTTGAGACTGTTAGTGAAGGGGACACACCTCATCATGTGTCCATACCAGAAGGTGTCTTTACCACGTGTCTTGTGGTCGTTGAGCCTCATGAGCTTCATCTTGACTCCAACAATGACTCACCTACGACCGAGCTTATGTTGATAATATAAAAGAGGTTGGGTGGTCCCATACTTAGTGTGACAGGTGTGTCACATCACATGAATGAGCCTGAGGAACTCATTCTGATGCACCCCCTATTGGTTAGAGGGTTTTGTTCAACGAGCAACTAAACCCTAGCGAGGCAACACAACTCCACTCATTCACATTGTCTACACCCAACCAATATCATAAGGACTTCAAGCCTTTCAGTTTTGACCTTTCACCTTTCATGAAACCTCAAAGTACCAATGAAGCGGACCCCTCACAACAAATCCCTGATCTGCATGACTTGATGTTCTCATTTGATGTTCCTTGACTTAATGCTTATGATAATATCTTTGTGGATGTATATATCTTGTTTATAACAAAAAAATAAAAGACTCCTCAAGTGAGCATTGGTTGTTGTTGGCCCCAACCCTAGTGTATTTGGGCCTCATTTTCTTCACGTATTTGTCTTCATTCTTAAGTATCTCACATGTTTTCAGGAATTCAGGTATATGTACATCAACATAACCATGAACTTCCTTTTGCTCTTCACGTTGGTGAGATCTTTTCTTTTTCATGCATAAATCCATGTAGTGTCATACTCACATTGATTGAGAACAATGCATGAATGAAGTGCGGGGTGTGTGTTTACGTGTGTACATAGTCGACTCTTTTTCCTTTTCTTTGGTTTCGTTTATTTACATTGTTAGGGTCATGATAGTGTGCTGCAAGTTATATTGATATATCTGTTATACTATGATCCTTGGGTGACTTGTCTTCTTATGCTTGCCTAGTGTTTTAAATTTTCACATTACTTTTAAAATCTTCATGCGTTTGTGTAAACAAATGTTTTGTGGGTTTTACGGTTGTTTAGCATTTGCAAAACCGGTGAAAGGCCAAGAAAAAAGAGAAGATCCCAAAATGGACTTGAACATGATGCATTAAGATATCTAGTACACCAACTTTAGGTCTTATCTTGTCGTTAGGATGCACCCATGTTTTCCCTTGGGGGGAAAGTAATCATGTTAGTTGTGTGTTTGCATTAGTGTTTGCTCACTAAAATGTATTAATTAGATACCTAAAAGGATTGTCAAACCCTTTTCGATGATCCGGAATCGAGTTGCACCTTGAATCGCCCGAGGAGATTTCTCCAAGTGTTCACCAAACTTTAAACAAGATTATAGTGATTGAAGTTAGCCAATAAACTCTAATGCAAGGTTAGAATCTAGCTAATGATCCGCCGTTATGTCAACAAGATTTTAATCTCCAACACATAAATAAGAGTTTGATGGAGGGATGGAGAAAATATGGACAAGAGAAGATTTTTGTATATTTTAAAAGGAAAGGAGAAGAGACCTATTTATAGGGCATTCTCCAAGCCACATCATGTGTAAAACCACCTACACATGTTCCATATTAATCTCTCCTCTAAACCAATCATATTTTGACACATCATCCTCCCATAACCATCTTTGACCAATATGGATTAAATCCATCCATTGACCAGCAACAATATCTTATTAATGGGGCAAAAACGTGGGCAAACGGTCGACCAAAACTCCCAGTCGGCCGACCGTTTGATGAACTAGAAAAGTTTCTAATAATCTCGGTCGAACCAAGTCCCACACTAGTCGACCGATCCCTTACCAAGAAAGTTCCTGATAAATTGGGTCAAACTGCATGTTCATCAGATTGATTGTTTCCGAACTCAAAAGTGATTGTAGAATTCGGTCGATCGGTTCCTGAAAAACGTTCAACCGTTTTCTCAATTTTTTCCTTTACCAAATTTTGGATCAATATCCAACAAAATCTAAGCTTTTGGGTTTTAGCAAATTAATATATTATAATGTTGCGGATCACATTATATTATGTAATATATTATTATATATAATGTGAAAAACATACCCCATAATATATACATATCATATAAATTCATTTGTTATTCTAATCATGTCGTTGATACAACACATCAATTTCATTATTTTACCATATGTATATCATTTCATATCATATGAATTTCAATACATCACAAAAAACATAAAATCATAGTTCTTGTTTCTCAGTTTGTAGTGTGATCTATAAGAGTATCTAAGTTATGTTAACAATGATATAAAACACTTTATATCATAAACTATAAGCGGTATTAGTTACATATTATAGTTAACCAAATAACAAAAATATTTTATTCTCTAGAACAGAACAAGATCCATTTAGTATATCACTTGTGTCTATCCCTTGCCTCGTGATATTAGGGATATTATACGAAGTAAGAATGCGTCATCTTTGTATATATTCTTTTATTGATCTGTTAAGCTAATTATAAATATGTAATTATACATAAGTCTTATTATGCGCATTATAATTTGTTTCATCAAGGGGCCCAATAAAATCGTCACTCAAGTCAAGAGGGGCAATGATAATCTTTCGACTTGTAATCTTAGGATTCAACGACACAATGATATATAGCCACCTAATATCTTTATCACTATATGTAATGATAACTTTTGATAATAATCAAATTATACACTTCTCTTTTGAAAGATATAGTCTCATATCTTAGGATTCAAAGACACAATGAAAACATTAATGATACGAACACAATTTTGTAATGTTTCATTTATTAGGTCTATTCAATATATAAAAGAAAATATTTTCTATCTCATATACTCATGTTGTTAAAATAATTGTAGAGTTACAATACCTTTTAACCAACATGACAATCTTATCTCGGTAATTAATGTCTCATGTTAATCATCATGATTGTGAATTATTTTTTATTTATGTAAATCATTATTTTTTAGAGTTCTATGGTTAAGGACCGAGCGCCTCTTCCCTAAATCTTCTAAAGGACGAATACATTAATTAAGGAACAAAATGTTTATATATTCAATTCATAATAAAAGACATATAAAAGATACTTTTAGAACACACATTCCTTTCACATGTATCACACATTTTTTCATGCATTCTCCACCTACTACGGGATTAGTCGCATTTATTTTACAAATTATAATTAGCATAATTTAGTGTAGATACACCCACTCACTCTTCATTTTCTTCCTTCACTCGAGTATGGTCAACGACGACCCACACTCGCTCCTCGTGGACACAACCCGTACTTGCCACCACTTCAACATGGCAGTACACTTGCGGTTTTGAACTTTAATTTCTCGATCAATACACACCTTTGGAATCAGCTAAAGAGACCAAGAGTGCAAAAGCTTCAAATAAAAATCGGTGCCCTTTTCTAAGAAAAGATGACAAAAACGGAGTACAAGTTACCCAAATAAGTGTCAAGAAGGCACCCTTGGAGCCAAACATAAGAAGACAACCTGACCCCATGGCTATTAACAAATCACAAGCTGATCTTAATCCTACAACTACATTGCCCATCCCAAGCATTGGAGTAAGCAACTACATTGGTGTGGTTGAAGGAAATTATATTGGAAATCCCACACCTGGTATACTCATCCACCACTCAATGTTAACTTTTCACCTCAGGAGAATGTCCAACAAGTTTTATATCATGGACCTCATATGCCCATAAATTACAGTCAATCACATTTCTTTCCTCGTTTTGGCTTGGATGGAACCTTGGTGCTCATCAACTGATGCCTAACCAAGAGTTGATTCCTAATAAATTCCCTCAGTTGTCGCACTCAAAATTAAAACTCATTGAGGAAAAAATCTCGTAAGATTGTTTGTTTCGATGCACCTTGAAAAGAACAAATATACTTGCATGCACCTGAGTTTCAGGAAATGTCCGAATTGCATCTCTCCTTTTCTCTTTACTTGCATGCACCTACTCTGTCAGCCGGCCTTTACACGTAGGGTATCACTGATAGTGTAGGTGAATGTAAATAAAAAATAGGGTAAATTGGGCATTTCCTGAAAGACAGGTGCATGCAAGTAAAATCGTTCTTTTCAAGGTGCACCCAAGCAAAAAAACTAAAGAAACAACATTCCTTTACATTTAACCAGAAACCTACCACAACAAAACAAAAAAACATAACTCCAGGTCCCACTAAACCCAACCCCACATCCAAGAACATCATGTTTTTATGGTAAGTTATTTTGGTAGTTATTATGCGCTCCAATTCTTTGGAAATAGGCACTCAACCCCTTACCTTTGTTATTTTGGTAGTTTACCTCTTCTTCAATTTTTCTTCCCAAATTGTCCTTACTTTTATTATAAGATAAGATCTCATTTTCCCCATTCAATTTTGTTTCTTTTACTTTTGTTTCTTAAAAGAATGCTAACGAGTTAAAGATCGATGTTTGAGAATAAATATAAAAAGGAAACACATAAAAATGATGAAAAATAGAACATACCTTGTTACGTGTAAATACTAAGCACAATAAGAGAAGAAAAATTGATGATGGGGGTTAACTGCAATTTATCTTTTCTCAAATTAGTGATGAAAAAATTAAAAAAATGGACAAAGTATGGGAGATGTAAAAATAATTGGCAAAATATAAACCCGGTAGCAGAGTTACCATTTTTTCAAAACTAGAAAATGGTAACTGTAACATAGTTTTTTACTTGTCCTTATATTTCAAAACCATGCATTTTAAATTGAAAATTTTCGAACTCGTTTTCAGCACGATAAAGTAATATTTTAGGTGTTTTGATAATATTTATGTTTCTCTTTTTTTTATTATCAATTCAAGTACCACATTGTTATGTCGTCGAATTTCGAAATTAAACTTTTTAAATTATAAATTAGATATTTTAAGAAATTAGATATATGCAAGTATCTATTATAAATTAGATTTTAATTAAAAAAGCGTAATTTCAAAAATCAACGAAACTCAAACAATATGGTACTTGATTTGATGACAATAAAGAGAAAAATGAATTTGTTATCAAAATACACAAAATATTACCCTACCATGTTGAAAAGGAGTTTGACTTTTTATAATTAAATGCGTGATTTCTAAAAATAAGAATAAGTAAAAAACGGTGTTACAGTTACCATTTTCTAGTTTTGAAAAAACGGTAACTCCACTATTGGGTTTATATTTTACCAATTATTTCAAACTTTACCATTTTTTTATTTCTCATCATTATTTTTAAAATGTTTCCTATATTATATCAATATACTAAGTACATATTTTGTGTAACATAAGATAAAACATCGGTATTTGAAACTTTAATTCTCTAGTTTTTTATATTATCGACTCTATTACTCAGAATTTTAGATTAGAATCCTAGTATTGGCTATCTCAAGACAATATGTTAGTTCTTGTGTTCTAAAACTTATATTATTATTGACATTTACATTGTTATGTTTATGAATTGAATGCTATGTGCGTTTTGTTCCTTGAGATATTGTGTTTGTCTTTATGTGTTTGTGTCATTAGTGTTTTCGTAGTATCACGTATTCCAAGATATGAGACATATTTCTTTTTCACACGAGGAGATATATATTGTGATTTATTTATTTAATTACCAACACAACTGTGGTAATTAAGTAATATGTCCTTATATACTACTTATGCAAAAAAGAAAAGAAATATATCAATAGTATCATTCCCCTCTTTTGTAATGATTGAGTGATATTACTGGACCCTTGGTAAAGTAAAATTATAATGCATACAATATAAGTAAGCTTTAGTTATATATTTATAGACCAAGAAACGAATAAATAAGACAGAGATGACACAGAAATTACTCTGTATATTATTCACAATATCATAAGGCAAGGAATACATACAAATAATGTTATTTAATTAGGACATTAGTAATAGGATCGTGTGTTGTTAATTTTGTTACATCCGTGTTAATTGAATAATCATAATATGTTTGCAAGACATTTATAGAAATAAAATTTATTTAATTCTATTACTAGTTAACATATGGAATTATTAAATATGGAACGATAATTAATTAATTAGATTTTCTAATTAAAATAATTAATTGAGAATTGAGATTTACTATTTATATATATGGTTGTTCATACATATATTAAATAGGCTCATTTAGTCAAATCTAGTTAAGTCATTTGACACGACCTTAATTGTGCACAAATCAAATGATTACACTTGACAAATTACAAATGACCAAATAAAGAGATCTACACATTGGACATTATTGTATATGGAAACAAACAAAAAAGACAAAAATGTGGATGATTTTTTGGTCAAAAGTGGTGGCCTCACTTCCGAAGTCCCAACCCATGTTCAAACATGGTTTCTCACTTCCGACTTTGTTCTCTCACCAATATACAAGTATAAATACCCCACTTTGTAGAACAAAATATATAGATATTTTTCAAAGAGAAGAAAATTACTGGCAAATTTGTTTTTGATTTTTCCAAATTTTCATGTGTTGAGAACCAATTAAATATATTAACTGAAGGGCTTCGTTCTAGGAAATTGATTTAGTACTTTCTAGCAAAAAAGAATTTCGATATTTCAATTAAATCTCCCGGTGAACTGCACATAGGCCTTATTCCTTTGAGACTTGCAAATCTTGGAGGTTGCATGAATTTAGATTTTAGCGAAAGTATGTCTAAATGTCAATTAATTAAGTACGTATGTGATTACATGTGTAGATTAAATGATAAACTAGATCCTTTATTGCGTTTTGGATGGTGAATTTCAAAATTATATTGTATTACACATCTGTAATCATTACAAAATATTCTCTCAACTCATCTAGTCCAATGTTTTAAAAACCGAACCGAAGAGTGAACCGAAAACATCTCGGTTTGGTTCAAAGTGGTCGAACCGATGGTTCAACCTGGTCCAACCGATGATAATGTCAGCATGACATCAGCATTTTGTGAACCGAGGGTTGAACCGAACCGACTCCGTAGCGGCGGTCCCACCGACGGTCCGACCGATTTAACCGATTTTTCCTATTATTTTTTAACATAATAAGTAATAACCAAGTACCTAAACTATGAACAATTCAACAAAAATTATCCATTTGTAAAATAACTTAATTAAAATCAGTAAAAAAATGAACAAACATGTAACTAAGTAACATTAGTCTTTCTTCTAACAAATGAACAAACATTTACTTCAACATCTAAAGCAGTAGGGGTGGTAGACTGTCCAAGAGATCCGCCGGTCTGCCGGCCTTGGTGGAGATCGCGAGCGGTGGCGGTGCGATGAGGGGTGGAACGGTGAAAATCGCGAGGGTGGAGGTGTGGTGAGGGGTTGGGGAAGGAGTAGTAAAAAGTAAAAATCTTAGAATTTAGGTCAAAATTGAACAAAAAATAAAACAATAAAAACCAAATTTTGTTTAAATTGAAAAAACCGGTTTTTTCGGTTCGACCAAACCGAAAAAACTGATCGGTTCGATCGGTTTTTTCGGTTTTCTTCGGTTCGCTCCGATTCACGAGAGAAACCGGTTTTTTGACCGAACCGACCGGTTTGCTACCGGTTCACGGTCCAACCCGGTCCAACGCCGGTTCGGTCCGGTTTTTAAAACAGAGAGCTAGTCTCGTACGTGCAATTCTCTATTCGAATTAATGCATTTAAAAGCTATATATACGTTTTTTGAAATAATCACCAAAAAACAAACGGGAAGAATATAAAGATTAAAAAAATGTTTGGCAAAATTGTAGGATTTCGTGTCCCTATGTATGTATATATTTAAAAAATTTAATACAACATACAAGATCGATTTTCATATTTTCAACAATTTCTATGTACATAGTTTTGTGATTATTCTAATAACATGCAATCCTACATTTATTAAAATAAATCACAAAGGTAAAATCATACCTAAAGGTTCTCTAAAACCTTCTTGAAGATTCGGAGTCGCGTTGTCCGTTGAATCGTCCACGGATTTGCCTCCGAGTGTTCACCAAACTCTAAACAAGGTTAGAGAGAAAGGAGCTAGTCAATCAATCTCTAACAAGGTTTAGAATCTAGCTAATAATCCCTCTTTAAGCTCCTGAGATTCTTATCTCTAAAACTTAAATTTACTAAGAGATTTTCGTGGTGATTAAGGAGAGATTAACGAGAGAAAGATTTTTGCATTAGTTGTTAAACAAGTAGGAGTAGGGGTCCTTTTATAGTCTCCCAAAACATCCTTATCAAGAGCTATTATTTAGCCATGATCTCTTGCTTATTCTCTCCTAAAATTAATATCTAATTTCCACATAATCACCCACAAAAAACGTTTTAATTAAATCTAGAATTAATCCACCCATGATTTTATTAATCTCTTAATAATTCAGGCAGAATCGTTCTTGTTCGGTAGACCGAGTATTATTCGGTCAACCGAACCATTCGGTTATAACACGTGTTCGGTGCACCGTGAGCTAGACGGTCGACCGAATCCGTATGAGAAAAATTCCCTGGAAGAATTCGGACGAACAACGTCTTTTACTCGATCTACCGTTGACCCACCAGAATTGCTCCTGGGACATAGTCATCGGATGACCGTGTCACCTTCGGTCTACCAAAATTACCTCTTCTCAGATGACCGTTTCCAATCGGTTAACCGAACCCGATTGTCCAGGCACTCTAGACAATCTCGGTCACTAAATTGTGTTTACTCGTTCCCTATTCGGTTAACCGATCCGAAGATACCTCGGTCGACCTAACCCTGAACGGTTCACCGTGTTTGACCCTGATTTTGCCTTTGTCAAATTTTGGATTTATTTCCAACAAAATTTGATCTTTTGGGGTTTGTAGCAAATTCATATCTTATATAATATATTATCATATGTAATATTAAATTATTACACCCCATAATATATATATATACCTCATATGAATTTATTATGATTCTAATTATGTCAATTCTCATGACATATTGATTTTATTCATTCACCACATGTGTCCTATTTTCACATGAAACCCGACACATCATATGAACTTAAAATCAAACCTCTTGTTTCCCAGTTTTGTGGTGTGACCTATAGGAGGATCTAAGTCAAATTGGCAGCGATATTAAACACTTAATATCTCAAACTATAAGCGGTATCTAGCTACACATTATAGTGACCCAATTAGCATAGATGTCTTTGTTCCACCCGAACCAAAACACGATCCATTTAGTGATGTAAGCGCACCACTTGTGTCCGTCCCTTGCCTCATGATATTAAGAATATATACAAAGTAGAAATGTGTCATCTTTGTATTATATTCATTTCTTGATCTCTTTAAGCTAATTATAACTATGTAACTTAACTCAAGTTACATTGTGCACATTATAATTTTGCTTTATCAAGCGGCCCACTAATATCATCACTCAATTAAGAGGGGCAATGATAATCGTTTGACTAGCTATCTTTTCTAGCACAAGTCATGCTCAACCAAAAATTGCCTTTATCACTACACTCATTGATAGTTTTTGACAATAATCAAATTAAGCACTTCTTGAGTGAAAAGATATAAGTCTCATATCTTAGGATCCAAGACACAGTAAAAACATTAATGACACGAAACACAATTTCATAATGTTTTACTTGTTAGGTCTATTCAATATATAAAAGTAATCTTTTCCTCTTTTATATACTCGTGTCGTCAATTATTTGTAGAGCTACAACAATCGATGACCAACACGACAATCTTATCTTGGTAATTAATGTTCCATGTTAATTACCATGATTGTGAATAACTTTTGATTTTATGTAAACCATTATCTTTTAGAGCTCTACGGTTAAGGACCAAACGCCTCTTCCTTAACACTTCCAAAAGACGAATATCATAATCAAGGAACAAAATATTTGCACATTCAATTCATAATAATTGACATATAAAAGTAATACTTTTAGAACACATTCCTTTCAATCTCACACTTGTTATCAAAGTTTTCTTTCATATACATTCTCAATGTATAAAACAATAATAACTAGGGTAACCCTCTCTAATCACTCATCAAGCCAATCCACATGGTTTCTCAGACCCATGGACTCGAAATGCATTTCGCCCTTGGCCTGGGATAAGGGTTTGGTGAGTGGATCAGTTGTGTTGTTGTTTGTGTCCACCCATAGTAAATTTATTTTGCCCTCGTCGATGAAGTCACTTATGACAAAGTACTTACGATCCATGAACTTCACTTTGTGGTGTGATTTGGGATCCTTGATTTGCGAGATAGATGCACTATTATCGCAAAATAGCTCTACTGGTCCCTCGCTCGAGGGAACTACTCCAAGCTCTTCAAGGAACTTATTAATCCACACTCCTTCCTTGCTCGCTTCAGTGACAACCATTACTTCGGAAGCGGTGGTTGAGTCGGTCGTAGTGCTTTGCTTCCAACTACGCCAACTCACAGCTCCACCATTTAGAAGGTAGATGATGCATTGCATACATTGCATCATATGTCTTTCATTTAGATTGCTTTTAATTCAATAAATGCTACTAAGGTATGTGTTTAGCCTTGTTTACAGAATACAGGGACCTGAATGCAAATTACCCACATCCGGA
Source organism: Triglochin maritima (assembly GCA_963682175.1). Lineage (NCBI taxonomy): Eukaryota > Viridiplantae > Streptophyta > Magnoliopsida > Alismatales > Juncaginaceae > Triglochin > Triglochin maritima. Next base: position 9,591,835 of record OY821787.1, on the reverse strand, counting down.
GCATAAAACGCGTGCAAAAGATTCATTTCTATCATAAAGACAAGTTCAAGTTTATCGGGTTTCAAATCGAAATGCATCCAAGCACAAAAGCATTCAAGGAGCTAATCACAAAAAGGTCAGGGGCTTAAGTGCAAAATGTCAAGGACCTGAGTACAAAATAAAAGGGCAAAGTTATTGTGTTGGAGAAGTAAAAAGAAAAGTCAAAAATAAATCCCCAACAATGGAAGGAATTAATCCGGAGCTCAAGACAATGGAAAGAATCAATCCAGACGCGCAAAGGAGGATCAAATCATACCATAAACGCACAGCCAAAATCCGGACCTGATCCGAGCATCGTGTGAGGCGAATCCGCCGCACATTACACATGATCTGCGGCGAATTCGCCGCCCCCCTTGATCATCCGGCGTTCAAATTTCCTCCAGTCCGGTAGCAACGCGTGTACTTTCCTTTCATATACTGGTATCCTTTGTATCGGCTATAAATAGCCTCGTAGCACGAATGTAACACATCTTTGAACCTTTGGTCTTGGATCATTAGTAATAAATTTCTGTTTTATTTTGTTTTGTTTCTCTTTTCTTTTAATGTCTCTAGGATCCATTCTTATTCCTCCCTCCATGAGTTTCTAACTCTTTCCAAAGGGTGGAGGTGACGGATTTAGGGTTAGAGAAGATGAATTGCATGTTATTATTTTAAGTTCATGATTAGTATATTTTGATTACTTGAGTTTATGTTAAGTCATTTATCTTGTAATGCTTCATAACTAACATGATTTACAATAAGTTTCAGTAATTCTCTAATCTAAACCTAAATCTAAACCTCCATCCAACGGATTTCTCTCTTATTTCTTGTTTCAGTTTTATTTGTGCATGTTTAGCTACTTAATCCAAAAACCTAAAAACCCAATTGATTCTTCTCTCCTTCTTCCTCTTAATCAAAAATAACATCAACTACGAAATCTCTCCCTCCTTGTGTTCGACCCGTACTTGCCACGTCTTCATAGACGTCGTGCACTTGCGGTATAAATTTAATTCACATCAAGTTTTTGGCGCCGTTGCCGGGGAGGCGACGCAGATTTTGTGTTTTTGTGTTTTCGATTTTATCATGTCTACCTTGTGCGCGATCTAAGTATTTGAATTTGTGTAGCAGGAGACAACAGAGCGCGCGGCGAAATCCGGGAGCGTTCTGAGACACTTGGGCGGCGGAATCGCCACATCTACAAGGTGGCTTGCGGCGGAATCGCCGCACCAGTGTGGGTTCTGGTCTTCAAATTTCTGGGGCATCGTCGGCATCTCTGGGTGGTCGCATTAAGCTACTGGAATCTCAGAGAGCGGGCGGCGAAACCGACTGAGCATTGCGGAGGTAACTTTTCTTGCCTTTCTCGTAAAATCTGAATTGTTGAAAAGTTTCCTTTCGTAGAATTGCATGTGTTAGGGTTTACAATTCCATAATTGGCAATAATTCAACTCGGGCCTAAAATTGGCAAAATTAGAAAGACCTTAGTGCATGCATCATATAATGTTTTGCTTGCATTATTCTTGCTAAATTCTTGCAATTTTTTTTTTGTTGAAGAGTGCTGGAGGCAAGGTACGTATCACGGTTTTAACGATTGCATTTAAGCATATACTTTAGTTTGCATACAACCTTGAAATTGCCCCCATTAAAAAGACCATTGTTTGACTATCTTTGCTAGATTTAAGTTAAACTACTTTAAGGGCAACTCCGTAGGCAAAGATACGGTGGGGATTTCATCACCCTCCCGTGGCCCACAAACCACAATCCTAAAGTGTCACCTAAGCCTAAATTTAAAATCAATTAGACATTGGCCCCTAAGGACTCAGACTCAATTAAGGAGGAGATTGGTTTGACTTGCTATGACCTGAAGCTAATTGAATTCAATTTGGTGTCTAGAAAGTGTTTTTGTGTTGACGAAAGTCTTCCAAGCGACGTGGTTGTCTAATTGGCACCGACTCTGTCGGAAGCGCCCCCACTAGCTATACACTGACTGGCCAACTTGGTTTGATTGGTGAGGGAGGTGAATCAAGCAAATCAATTCGACTCAACCAGTTAGGAGTCGTCTAGATTTAAGTGACACTAGGTCTAGGATTGTTTGAACCGTGCTTGTTCAGGAAATTTCTGGCCAACCCTTGAATTTACCTTTAGAGTTAAGTTTCCCTTCTCGTCTGAGTCTTCTTTCCCTTCTCATCTTTACCTTTCTATTGTTTGTTTCCATTTTCATAAAAAAAAATTTAAAATTTAAAAAAAAAAGAAGGTAATTGATTTTTGAAATTGAATTTGAAATTTAAATTTCAAACTCAAATTCAAAAATTGATTCAACCCGGTGCACTCAGATTTGGATTCGGGACTTGAGCAATCGACTCTCACGAGTTCATCTAGATTCCAGTCTAGAGCTTAACCCCAATCCATCTGTTGCACCACCTCACCCGGATCTAATGGGTGAGAATGTTGTGAACCCGCCTATGACTCTGAGGGATCGGTGCTACCCAACGATGGTTGCTCAGCCATCGTGCATCGTCATGCCCACCATACCGGGTCGCGATTTCGAACTTAAGGCACAATACATGAGTATGCTGCCTAAGTTCACCTCTAGGGAAGATCCATATCTCTTCCTTAGAGAATTTGAGGAAATCTGCTCTCTTATGCAATACCAGCATATCCCTGAGGAGGCAGTGCGTCTGAAATTCGTGTCTCTAGCACTGAAGGACGACGCTAAGAAATGGCTATATAGTCTAGCCGAAAGATCTATTAGGAGTTGGGCTGAGTTTGTTCAAGTGTTTCTAAAAAAATATTTCCCCAACCATAAGACTATGAAGATTAGGAATGAAATTGTTGCATTCGTTCAGTCTGAGAGCGAGCCGTTCTATTCCTATCTTGAAAGATTTAAAAGTGTCTTGACCCAATGCCCTCATCACGGAATTCCAAAATGGCAATTATGCCAAATTATTTATGAGGGATTGACACCCACATCTAGAGTTATGCTAGAATCTGTGAACCAAGGGAATTTCATGTCGAAAAACGAAAATGATGCCTGGACTTTTCTTGAGGATTTAGCTGAAAACAGTATGCAATGGGACAATGCTAGAACACCCATCAACCCGAGTATTGGATCTAGAATAGCAAGTCAACCCCGACCAGGTGTCTTAGCTATAGATGCCAACATAGCGGCTGAGGCAAAACTAGCCACCCTTATGCGCAGAATGGAAAGTTTAGAGCTGCAAAACCAAACCCGACAAGCATCCTCTACCCCTTGCTCTAGATGTGGTCAGACTGGTCATTTAATGGAGGACTGTGTAGACTTGGAACATGTTAATGCCACGTTTAACCATTCTAGAAATGATCCTTATGCATCAACCTACAACCCGGGTTGGCGTAATCATCCCAATTTTTCGTGGAACCAACAAGGTCAACCTCCTAGACAACAACCAAACCCATATAACCAAAATAATACATCATCTGGGGGTAATAACAATGGAAATCATGAAGTTAGGTTGACAAACTTGGAAAATTTAATGAAAACTTTTATCCAAACAACCAACCAATCATTCCAAAGGCTAGAGACACAAGTCAGCCAATTAGCGCAAATAGTAGGTGAAAGAGAAAAGGGTCAATTTCCAAGTCAACCTGAGGTGAACCCAAGAACTAATAATCAATATCAATCTTATCAACCACCCTCAGGAAATAACAACCCCAGACCGGTTCAAATGGTTAACGAGGAAGGACCGTTCCAACAAATCAATGCAGTAGTGTCATTACGGTCCGGACGACAAGTTGATAACAATGTGGTAAACCCTAGAATGTCTAATCAATCTAGCCATCAAGCAACCACAAATGACCTGACCATTGAACCTGACGTCCAAATTGAAAAGCCCAACCCACCTACACAACCTGAACCCATAGCTCAACCTGAACCTGAGCGAGTCTATGTTCCTAAAGCCCCATTTCCCAATAGACTCAAGAAGAGCTCAAGTGCACAAATGGAGAAAATCTTAGAAGTATTTAAGCAAGTTAAGGTGAATATTCCACTCTTAGATATGATTCAACAAATACCTGCTTATGCTAAATTCTTGAAAGATTTGTGCACTAAAAAGAGAAAAACGAATGTACCAAAGAAGGCATTCTTAACTGCAAACATATGCTCTATTCTTTCCAACACATCTCCTATAAAATATAAGGACCCTGGGTGTCCCACAATTTCATGTTCAATAGGAGATACTTTTATCAATAAAGCCCTTCTAGACCTAGGTGCAAGCGTTAACTTACTCCCATTTTCTGTCTACGAGCAACTCAACCTTGGTCCACTGAAACCCTCTAAGACAACCCTCCAATTCGCTGATTGTTCTGTTAAGAAACCGAGAGGTATAGTAGAGGACGTGTTGATTAAGGTTGGTGACTTCATTTATCCAGTGGATTTTGTCGTACTTGATACTGAACCTGTTGTAAATCCTAATCGACAAATCCCTGTAATTCTAGGTAGACCTTTTTTAGCCACTTCGGAAGCATTAATAAACTGTCGAAATGGGCTCATGCAATTATCTTTCGGGAACTTAAAAGCAGAATTTAATATCTTCCATATTGATAATGAGCCAGAAATAATATGCAACCCAAGTGATGTTGTGATGAGAGCACGTATTTATCAGAATTCTGAATCAAATAAATCATCACATAAGCAAAAAGGAAGTAAGAAAAAAGGGAGTGATTCATTTACTCAACCACCATCACTCGAGCAAATAAGCGAACCAATTCAAGTGAGAAGAGTGGAATCTTTTCCTCAAGTCAACATGGGAAACAATTCAACTGGATACATGCACCAATATGGTGTCATTCAATCTAGTTCTGATTACGGTTGACTCTGAGCAAACCCAACCCCTCTACCGCAAGCCGACTCAGGTAATAAGTGCATTTATTTTATCTATGCATACATTGAGGACAATGCATGATTTAGGTGTGGGGGGTGTTTATCTATGTATATATCTATTTGTTTGTTTTCTTCTTCTAAAAAAAATAATAATGTTCCATGACATAGCTTAAGATTGAACTACCAAAATCTGTGTACAAATTGCATTGAATTTTTGTTCCTTATTATATAGTTCTGCTTGAAGAAATTATGACATAAATCTAACTTCCAAAGAAATAGCCCATTACCCTTTCAGACGTGTATGCACTTAAATTGGATGAATCAAATCTTTGAAGTGGTTGATAAAAAGCAGAGGTTGAGGAAAATATACCGGGAAGTGTGGACTTCTATTAGCAATTCAGCCTTGAGGAAAATAAAAGTAAAAAAAAGAGAATAAAGTGAGGAAAGCACATCTTGCAAAATGATTACAAAAGCCCAAGCCTTCGAGTCACTGGTCCGTAAGGGTATCTTAAAACCCGGTAACTTGAGTCTTCCAGCTCGGGATTATCGACCAAACTCGCTACACGAATGCAAAAAGGGTATAAGTGTCAAAAAGAAAAAGCAAATGTGTTGAATCATGGAAAAGAAAAAAATACTTTAAGATACTCAAGGCCCAAAGCTAAAAGAATGATCCATGCCATGGTTGATCCAAATGATACTTCACCACCAGAGGAGGCGTGCAAAATAATTTATGTGATAACATGTGTAGAAGGGTTAGTGGTGTGAATGTTGGAGGAATAAAGACCAAGTCAAACTTTTTATAAGTTAGAATTGTATAATGAGCATGCAAGAATTCTAAGTGAGATGTATATGGTTGAGGTAAAAATATTGAGAGCTATTAATGGAATGTTGAATTAAGACTTTGTGGGTGTGTCAGCTGAAAACCCTCACGAGACAAAACTCGTCCTCTAAGGCAACTTGGAGGTTTAAAGGCTTGTTGCACATGCTAAGTGCAACCGTGATTCCTACGAAAGTGAGTTAGGATTTCCCTGTTTTCATTCCTTCTTATATTCTGTTTTGCTAGGGACTAGCAAAATCTAGGTGTGGGGGTATTTGATGCATTGCATACATTGCATCATATGTCTTTCATTTAGATTGCTTTTAATTCAATAAATGCTACTAAGGTATGTGTTTAGCCTTGTTTACAGAATACAGGGACCTGAATGCAAATTACCCACATCCCTAGCATAAAACGCGTGCAAAAGATTCATTTCTATCATAAAGACAAGTTCAAGTTTATCGGGTTTCAAATGGAAATGCATCCAAGCACAAAAGCATTCAAGGAGCTAATCACAAAAAGGTCAGGGGCTTAAGTGTAAAATGTCAAGGACCTGAGTACAAAATAAAAGGGCAAAGTTATTGTGTTGGAGAAGTAAAAAGAAAAGTCAAAAATAAATCCCCAACAATGGAAGGAATTAATCCGGAGCTCAAGACAATGGAAAGAATCAATCCAGACGCGCAAAGGAGGATCAAATCATACCATAAACGCACAGCCAAAATCCGGACCTGATCCGAGCATCGTGTGAGGCGAATCCGCCGCACATTACACATGATCTGCGGCGAATTCGCCGCCCCCCTTGATCATCTGGCGTTCAAATTTCCTCCAGTCCGGTAGCAACGCGTGTACTTTCCTTTCATATACTGGTATCCTTTGTATCGGCTATAAATAGCCTCGTAGCACGAATGTAACACATCTTTGAACCTTTGGTCTTGGATCATTAGTAATAAATTTCTGTTTTATTTTGTTTTGTTTCTCTTTTCTTTTAATGTCTCTAGGATCCATTCTTCTTCCTCCCTCCATGAGTTTCTAACTCTTTCCAAAGGGTGGAGGTGACGGATTTAGGGTTAGAGAAGATGAATTGCATGTTATTATTTTAAGTTCATGATTAGTATATTTTGATTACTTGAGTTTATGTTAAGTCATTTATCTTGTAATGCTTCATAACTAACATGATTTACAATAAGTTTCAGTAATTCTCTGATCTAAACCTAAATCTAAACCTCCATCCAACGGATTTCTCTCTTATTTATTGTTTCAGTTTTATTTGTGCATGTTTAGCTACTTAATCCAAAAACCTAAAAACCCAATTGATTCATCTCTCCTTCTTCCTCTTAATCAAAAATAACATCAACTACGAAATCTCTCCCTCCTTGTGTTCGACCCGTACTTGCCACGTCTTCATAGACGCCTTGCACTTGCGGTATAAATTTAATTCACATCAGTAGACGTATCCTGATTGCGACCTTCTATCGTCGGGATCACTCATGAAACTCGCATCCGAATAGCCCTCGGCTATTAACTCCCTTTGTCCCCCATAAACAAGAAACTTATCTTTGGTCCGGTTAAGGTACCTCAGAATATTCTTGACCGCAGTCCAATGCTCAGGACCTGCGTTGGATTGGTGACGACTTGTCACGCTTAAAGCATACGAGACATCGGGTCTTGTGCAAGTCATCGCGTACATGATCGATCCTATTGCCGAAGCATAAGGGATATCTTTCATGTACTCCAAGTCTTTACGTGATTCAGCACGTTGAGACTTCTTGAGTTGCACACCCACACTCATTGGCACACTGCCCTTTTTGGAGTTGTTCATGCTGAACCTTTCCAATACCTTGTCAGTGTATGTACGTTGACTTAGGCCAATGAGTCTACGGGATCTATCTCTATATATCTTGATTCCCAAGATGTATTGAGCCTCACCCATATCTTTCATCGAAAATGCAGATTTCAATGAACTTCTCGTTTGCTCAAGCAAAGGTATATGATTTCCCATGAGGAGTATGTCATCGACATATAAGATCAAGAACACTATGTGGCTCCCACTAACCTTCTTGTATATACAAGGTTCTTCCTTACTTTGGACGAAGTGAATCTTTTTGACTTCTTCGTCAAAGTGCTTGTTTCAACTCCTTGATGCTTGCTTCAATCCATAAATGACTCTTTGAAGCTTGCATACTTTCTCGCTATTCTTTGGATCTTCAAAACCTTGAGGTTGTACCATGTACACATCCTCCTCCAAGTTCCCATTAAGGAACACCGTTTTGACATCCATTTGGCATATCTCATAATCATGAAATGCGGCAATAGCGAGCATAATCCGAATAGACTTGAACATGGCAACCGGTGAAAAAGTTTCATCATAGTCAATTCCTTTAACTTGAGTGAAACCTTTTACTACAAGCCTCGCTTTGTAGGTTGTCAAGTTCTCATCCATGTCCATCTTCCTCTTGAAAACCCATTTATTTTGAATGACCTTTTTTCCCTTGAGGAAGGTCAACCAAGTTCCACACTTGATTATCATACATGGATTCTATTTCGGATTCCATGGCCTTGAACCATAGTTTGGAGTCATTTCTTTCCATTGCTTCTTGAAAGGTCGAGGGATCATCGGTATCTAGTACCATGATTTCATGAAGTCCCAAATACATATCGAGTTTCTTCCTTTCCCTCGTTGACCTTCTAAGTTCTTTTGGTTCTACGTGTACTTCTCAAACTTCTTCCACAATTTCTTGTGGAATTTGTTCATGTTCGATTCTCGAACGTACACTAGATGGGGAAGATTGAGTTTCTCTCACAATTTCTTGCGAGGGTCTCTCACTCACGCTCCCACTAACCAAAGGAACCTCGGTTGGGCCTTCGTGATCTTGAATGTCACCATTCATATCATGATCTTGTAGAATATCTTGAGTCTCCTCAAGCACAACTCTACTCCCACTACTTTTTATTCTTTCCAGAAATTCTTTTTCTAGAAATACAGCATCCCTATCTACAATCACTCGATTGGAGGTTATATGCCAAAAGTAGTATCCTCTTGTCTCACATGGATAACATATAAAGAAGCACTTATCCGTTTTTGGTTGAAGTTTGGTCGACATCAATCTCTTGACGTAGGCCTCACAACCCCAAATCTTGAGAAAATTGAGCTTAGGTGTTTTACCACTCCATAGCTCATAAGGCGTTTTCTCTACGGATTTGGATGAAACATTATTTAGTGTGTAAGCCAAAACTTCTAGTGCATAACTCCAAAAGTAAAGTGACAATTCAGCTTGACTCATCATTGATCAAACCATGTCGAGTATTGTCCTATTCCTCCTTTCGAATACCCTCATTCCACACTCCTTTAGGAATGAGTCAAATTCGGTACTTAAGTACTCACCTCCATGATCCGTTCGTAGAGACTTGATTTCTTGTTGAGTTGGTTCTCTACTTCATTCTTGAATTCCTTGAACTTGTCAAAAGATTCACTTTTGTTTCTCATTAGATAAATATAGCCATAACGACTATAGTCATCCGTGAACGTAATGAAGTACCTGAAACCGTCTCTTGCGCTAGTACTCATTGGACCACATACATCGGAATGTATCAAATCCAACAAGTCATTCGCTCTCGGTCCTTTCTTCTTGAAAGGCCTCTTGGTCATTTTGCCCATTAGGCAAGGCTCGCACGTCTCCAATGATTTAAAATCAAGTTGACCAAGAAGGTTAGCTTCTTGCAATTTCTTGATGCGTTTTTCATTTATGTGACCAAGACGATAGTGCCACAAGAGTGTATCATTCACGTGAGTAGTTTTAAGTCTTTTTTTATTGATATTTAAGATTTATTTATTATTCAATTCAAGCAAATAGAGACCATTCCTTACGAATGCATTTGCATAGAAAATACCATTCTTCGATATAGACAAGCAAGAATTTGAAATATTTATATTAAAATTATCCATATCCAAACATGATACAGAAATAATATTCTTGCTAATCGAAGGCACATAATAAACATTCTTTAAACTTAAATTTAAACCACTAGATAATTGAAGCTCCACAGAACCTTGTGCAATCGCAGCAACGCTCGCACCATTTTTGACCTTCAAAATCATCGTTCTTCACGAGTTCCTTCCTATCCTTTAGTAGCTGCACATTAGAAATTATGTGGGCACAAGATCCGGTATCAATTACCCAATCATGGACAGAGGTGGCTAAATTTATCTCAATAACAAATATACCTTTGGCCTTTTTGGGGCGCTTACGTTCAATCATTCCATTGTCAAGGTCTTCCTTGTACTTGGGGCAATTTGGTCGGATGTGTCCCTTTTCACCGCAGTGAAAGCACTCAGTGTTGGGAGTCGGAGATTTCAAAGATTTCCCCCTTGAGGCACTCCCATGAGCACCTCCTACTCCTTTGCTCTTGATTGACGTATTTTTGGTGAATTTGCCTTTACCTTTGGTGATCTTCTTGCTCCCTCCATGGACGGCTAGGACGTGCTTGTCCCGACCCTTGCCCATGTCAACTTCAGCCGTTTTGAGAGCGTTGTGAAGTTCCTCAAGACTCACCCCTTTCTCACGCACATGATAGTGCATAATGAAGTCCTTATAGGACGGGGCTAGAGAGCCAAGAATCAAATCTTCCGCAATGTCATCGGACATCGGGGAAGAGAGCTTCGACAACTTCTCAAGGTATCCTTGCATCGTGAGAAAATGCATGGATATCGATGTTCCCTCCGCCATGTGGCACCTTGTGAGTGCGATGGTGGTCTTATAGCGCTCTTTTCTAGCACTATCCATGAACATCTTTGTTAAAGCTTCCATGGACTTCTTGGGTTTTGAATCCAAGTATTTTGCTTGAAGTGAGTCACCCATGGAGGCCAACATTAGACCGTGAACTTGGTTCTCTTGGTCTTCCCACTTGGCTTTTGCCTCTTTCATTATCGGTTGCCTTCTCATTTAATTTTGGGATTTCACCATCCAAAATATGAGATAGTTTCTCAAATTTCAATACGATATTGAGCTTGAGTTGCCAGCTTATGAAGTTTAAGTCATCATTTGCCAAATGATGTTTTTCAATCATAGATGGCACAATAGGTTGAATATTCGACATTTCTACAAAATAAATTATATGAGATTTATGTTTTAAAAACAATACCGCAAATAAAAATTTGTCCATAAATGCAGCAATCCAAGATCCTATCAATTATAATATAAACTAGCTAAGGGCTATCAAATATATTATAAAATCAAGGTTAGAAAACATTTTTTAATCATAACCATTTCGAAATATCGTAACGTTTGCATTTTTCAAACTCTTATGATTCTTGTCATTTTAATTAAGAGGGAATTTGACCGATCCTCGTAAGAAAAACTCTCTTTCTCAAAACCGAGCTAGGGCTCCGGGTCTTGTTAAGAAAACTTATTTCATTTGATATGAGATACGTTTATCCATTGTATTCACAAACAAATATACTCGGAGTCCACTAAGGGTAAATCACACCTCGTACATTGATGAGAATTAAATTTATACCGCAAGTGCACGGCGTCAATGAAGACGTGGCAAATACGGGTCGAACACAAGGAGGGAGAGATTTGTTATTAGTGTGATTTCGATTGGAGAAAAGAAAGAGAGAAGAAATAAATGGGTTTTGAGATTTTTGGGTTTTAGTTATTTAAAGCAAGAAACAAAAACAATTAAAACTAAAGCAAGAACAAAGAAGTGAATTCCGTTGGGTGGAGGATTAGATTTAAGGTTTAGATTAGAGAATTCAGAAACTTATAATAAATCATATTAGTTATAAAGCATTACATGATAAATGATTTAACATAAACTCAAGTAATCAAAATATACTAACACGAAATTAAAATAATAACATCCATTCATCTTCTCTTCACCCTAATCCGTCACCTCCACCCTTTGGAAGGAGTTAGAAACTCATGGAGGGAGGGAGGGAGAAGGAGTCCTAGAGAAACTAAGAAAAGAAAATTAAAAACATAAAATAAAAGAAACAGAATTTTATTGCTAAATTATGGAACAAAAGGAAGAACTCCTCACAACATCGTTCTCGGGGCTATTTATAGCCGATACAAGGGACCTAAGCATGAAATAAGAAAGTACACGCGTCAACACGCAACCGGTAAAATTTTTAGAGCATGAATCTAATTTGGTGCGGCGGATTCGCCGCAATTTTCTCTTGAGGTGCGGCGGAATCGCCACCTTTTTGGCTCAGAATCGACCCGGATTTTTCCTGTGTGTTTATGGTATGATTTCAATGTCATTTGCGCGTCTGGATTGATTCTTGCATATCTTTGGAGATCCGAATTAATTTCTTCATATATTTGGAGATCCACATTGATTTTTCTTTATATTTTCTCCATAATAATAAAAGCTACTCGTGATTTGCAATTAGGTCCTTCACTTTTTGCAATTAAGTCCCCGGCTACTTTTGTGCTTAAGTCCTTGTTCTTTTCGTAATTAGGTCTTGAATGCTTTTATGCTTGGATACATTTCCATTTGAAGCCCGATAAACTTGAACTTGGTCTTTATGATAGAAACGAGTCTTTTGTACGCGTTTATGCTCGGGATGTGGGTAATTTGCATTCAGGTCCCTGTATTCTGTAAATACGACTAAACACATACCTTAGTAGCATTTATTGATATAAAAGTAATCTAAATGAAAGACATATGATGCAATGTATGCAATGCATCAAATACCCCCACACCTAGATTTTGCTAGTCCCTAGCAAAGCAGTATATAAGAAAATGAAAGCAGGGAAATCCTAACTCACTTTCGTAGGAATCACGGTTGCACTTAGCATGTGCAACAAGCCTTTAAACCTCCAAGTTGCCTTAGAGGACGAGTTTTGTCTCGTGAGGGTTTTCAGCTGACACACCCACAAAGTCTTAATTCAACATTCCATTAATAGTTCTCAATATCCCTACCTCAACCTTATACATCTCACTAAGAATTTTTGCATGCTCATTATATGAATCTAACTCATTAAAAATATGACTTGGTCTTTGTTCCTCCAACATTCACACCACTAACCCTTCTACACATGTTTATCACTTGAATTATTTTGCACGCCTCCTCTGGTGGTGAAGTATCATTCGGATCAACCATGGCATGAATCATTCTTTTAGCTTTGGGCCTTGAGTATCTTAAAGTATTTATTTATTTATTATTTTTTTCCGTGATTCAACACATTTGCTTTTCTTTTTAACACTTATACCCTTTTTGCATTCGTGTAGCGAGTTTGGTCGATAATCCCGAGCTGGCAGACTCAAGTTACCGGGTTTCAAGATACCCCTACGGGCCAGTGACTCGAAGGCTTGGGCTTTTGTAATCATTTTGCAAAATGTGTTTTCCTCACTTTATTTTTATTTTACTTTTATTTTACTTTTATTTTCCTCAAGGCTTAATTGCTATTAGAAGTCCACACTTCCCGGTATATTTTCCTCAACCTCTGCTTTTTATCAACCACTTCAAAGATTTGATTCATCCAATTTAAGTGCATCCATGTCTTAAAGGGCAATGGGTTATTTCTTTGGAACTTAGATTTATGTCACAATTTCTACAAGCAGAACTATATAATAAGGAACAAAAACTCAATGCAATTTGTACACGGGTTTTAGCAGTTCAATCTTAAGCTATGTCCTGAAACATTAATTTTTTTTTTTTTTTTTTTAAATAAAAGACAGAATATATAGATAAATATATACATAAACACCCCCCCACACCTAAATCATGCATTGTCCTCAATGTATGCAAATATAAAGCAAATGCACTTATTACCTGAGTCGGTTTGCGGTAGAGGGGTTGAATTTGCTCAGAGTCAACCGTAATCAGAACTGGATTGAATGACACCATATTGGTGCATGTATCCAGTTGAATTGTTCCCCATGTTGACTTGAGGAAAAGATTCCACTCTTCTCACTTGAATTGGTTCGTTTATTTGCTCGAGTGATGGTGGTTGAGTAACTGAATCACTCCCCTTTTTCTTACTTCCTTTTTGCTTATGTGATGATTTATTTGATTCAGAATTCTGATAAATACGTGCTCTCATCACAACATTACTTGGGTTGCATATTATTTCGGGCTCATTATCAATATGGAAGATATTAAATTCTGCTTTTAAGTTCCCGAAAGATAATTGCATGAGCCCATTTCGACAGTTTATTAATGCTTCCGAAGTGGCTAAAAAGGGTCTACCTAGAATTACAGGGATTTGTCGATTCGGATTTACAACAGGTTCAGTATCAAGTACGACAAAATCCACTGGATAAATGAAGTCACCAACCTTAATCAAAACGTCCTCTACTATACCTCTCGGTTTTTTAACAGAACAATCAGCGAATTGGAGGGTTGTCCTAGAGGGTTTCAGTGGACCAAGGTTGAGTTGCTCGTAGACAGAAAATGGGAGCAAGTTAACGCTTGCACCAAGGTCTAGAAGGGCTTTATTGATAAACGTATCTCCTATTGAACATGAAATTGTGGGACACCCCGGGTCCTTATATTTTATAGGAGATGTGTTGGACAGAATTGAGCATATGTTTGCAGTTAAAAATGCCTTCTTTGGTACATTCGTTTTTCTCTTCTTAGTGCACAAATCTTTTAAGAATTTAGCATAAGCAGGTATTTGTTGAATCATGTCTAAGAGTGGAATGTTTACCTTAACTTGCTTAAATACTTCCAAGATTTTCTCTATTTGTGCACTAGAGTTCTTTTTGAGTCTATTGGGAAATGGGGCTTTAGGCACATAGACTCGCTCAGGTTCAGGTTGAGCTACAGGTTCAGGTTGGGTAGGTGGATTGGGCTTTTCAATTTGGACGTCGGGTTCAATGGTCAAGTCATATGTGGGTGCATGATGGCTAGATTGATTAGACATTCTAGGGTTTACCACATTGTTATCCACTTGTCGTCCGGACCGTAATGACACTACTGCATTGATTTGTTGGAACGGTCCTTCCTCATTAACCATTTGAACCGGTCTAGGGTTGTTATTTCCTGAAGGTGGTTGATAAGATTGATATTGATTATTAGTTCTTGGGTTCACCTCAGGTTGGCTTGGAAATTGGCCCTTTTCTCTTTCACCTATAATCTGTGCTAATTGGCTGACCTGTGTCTCTAGCCTTTGGAATGATTGGTTGGTTGTTTGTATAAAAGTTGTCATTAGAGTTTCTAATTTTGTCAACCTAACCTCATGATTTCCATTGTTATTACCCCCAGATGATGTATTATTTTGGTTATACGGGGTTTGTTGTTGTCTAGGAGGTTGTCCTTGTTGGGTCCACGAAAAATTGGGATGATTACGCCAACCTGGGTTATAGGTTGGTGCGTAAGGATCATTTCTAGAATTGTTATATGTGGCATTAACATGTTCCAGGTTCACACAGTCCTCCATTAAATGACCAGTCTGACCACATCTAGAGCAAGGGGTAAGGGATGCTTGTCGGGTTTGGTTTTGCAGTTCTAGACTTTCCATTCTACGCATTAAGGTAGCTAGTTTTGCCTCGGCCGCTATGTTGGAGTCTATAGCTAAGACACCTGGTCGGGGTTGACTCGCTATTCTAGATCCAATACTCGGGTTGATGGGTGTTCTAGCATTGTCCCATTGCATACTATTTTCAGCTAAATCCTCAAGAAAAGTCCAGGCATCATTTTCATTTTTGGACATAAAATTCCCTTGGCTCACAGATTCTAGCATAACCCTAGATGTGGGTGTCAACCCCTCATAGATAATTTGGCACAATTGCCACTTCGGAATTCCGTGATGAGGGCATTGGGTCAAGACACTCTTAAATCTCTCAAGATAGGAATAGAACGGCTCGCTCTCAGACTGAACGAATGCAACAATTTCATTCCTAATCTTCATAGTCTTATGGTTGGGGAAATATTTTTTTAAGAAAACTTGAACAAATTCAGCCCAACTTCTAATAGATCTTTCGGCTAGACTATATAGCCATTTCTTAGCGTCGTCCTTAAGTGCTAGAGGCACGAATTTCAGACGCACTGCCTCTTCAGGGATATGCTGGTATTGCATAAGAGAGCAGATTTCTTCAAATTCTCTAAGGAAGAGATATGGGTCTTCCCTAGAGGTGAACTTAGGCAGCATACTCATGTATTGTGCCTTAAGTTCGAAGTCGCGACCCGGTATGGTGGGCATGACGATGCACGATGGCTGAGCAGCCATCGTTGGGTAGCACCGATCCCTCAGAGTTATAGGTTGCGCAACAGGCGGGTCCACTACGTTCTCACCCATCAGATCCGGGTGAGGTGGTGCAACAGGTGGATCGGGGTTAAGTTCCAGACTGGAATCTAGATGAACTCGTGAGAGTCGATTACTCAAGTCCCGAATCCAAATTTGAGTGCACCGGGTTGAATCAATTTTTGAATTCAAATTCGAAATTTAAACTTCAAATTTAATTTCAAGAATTAATTACTCTTTTTTTCGTTTTTTTTTTTTGAATTAAATTGTTTTTTTTTTTGTTTTTTTAAAGGAAACACACAATAGAAAGGTAAAGATGAGAAGGGAAAGAAGACTCAGACGAGAAGGGAAACTTAACTCTAAAGGATAAAAATTAGGGTTGGTCAGAAATTTCCTGAACAAGCACGGTCAAAACAATCCTAGACCTAGTGTCACTTAGATCTAGACGACTCCTAACTGGTTGAGTCGAATTGATTTGCTTGATTCACCTCCCTCACCAATCAAACCAAGTTGGCCAGTTAGTGTATAGCTAGTGGGGGCGCTTCCGACAGAGTCGGTGCCAATTAGACAACCACGTCGCTTGGAAGACTTTCGTCGACACAAAAACACTTTCTAGACACCAAATTGAATTCAATTAGCTTCAGGTCATAGCAAGTCAAACCAATCTCCTCCTTAATTGAGTCCGAGTTCTTAGGGGCCAATGTCTAATTGATTTTAAATTAAAGGCTTGGGTGACACTTCAGGATTGTGGTTTGTGGGCTACGGGAGGGTGATGAAATCCCCACCGTATCTTTTCCTACGGAGTTGCCCTTAAGATAGTTTAACTTAAATCTAGCAAAGATAGTCAAACAATGGTCCTTTTAATGGGGGCAATTGCAAGGTTGTATGCAACTAAATTATATGCTCTAATGCAATCGATAAAACCTCGATACGTACCTTGCCTCCAGCAATCTTCAACAAGTATTAATTTGCAAGAATTTAGCAAGAATAATGCAAGCAAAACATTATATGATGCATGCACTAAGGTCTTTCTAATTTTGCCAATTTTAGGTCAGAGTTGAATTATTGCCAATTATGGAATTGTAACCCTAACACGTGCAATTCTACGAAAGGAAACTTTTCAATTATTCAGATTTTACGAGAAAGGCAAGAAAAATTACCTCCGCAATGCTCAGTCGGGTTCGCCGCCCGCTCTCGGAGATTCCAGTAGCTCAATGCGACCAACCAGAGATGTCGACGATGCCCCAGAAAATTGAAGACCAGAACCCTTGCCTGTGCGGCGATTCCGCCGCACTTCCTCTTGCAGATGCGGCGATTCCGCCGCCCAGATGTCTCAGAACGCTCCTGGATTTCGCCGCGCGCTCTGTTGTCTCCTGCTACACAAATTCAGATACTTAGATCACGCACAAGGTAGACAGGATAAAATCGAAAATACAAAAACAAACGAAATCTACGTCGCCTCCCCGGCAACGGCGCCAAAAACTTGATGAGAATTAAATTTATACCGCAAGTGCACGGCGTCAATGAAGACGTGGCAAATACGGGTCGAACACAAGGAGGGAGAGATTTGTTATTAGTGTGATTTCGATTGGAGAAAAGAAAGAGAGAAGAAATAAATGGGTTTTGAGATTTTTGGGTTTTAGTTATTTAAAGCAAGAAACAAAAACAATTAAAACTAAAGCAAGAACAAAGAAGTGAATTCCGTTGGGTGGAGGATTAGATTTAAGGTTTAGATTAGAGAATTCAGAAACTTATAATAAATCATATTAGTTATAAAGCATTACATGATAAATGATTTAACATAAACTCAAGTAATCAAAATATACTAACACGAAATTAAAATAATAACATCCATTCATCTTCTCTTCACCCTAATCCGTCACCTCCACCCTTTGGAAGGAGTTAGAAACTCATGGAGGGAGGGAGGGAGAAGGAGTCCTAGAGAAACTAAGAAAAGAAAATTAAAAACATAAAATAAAAGAAACAGAATTTTATTGCTAAATTATGGAACAAAAGGAAGAACTCCTCACAACATCGTTCTCGGGGCTATTTATAGCCGATACAAGGGACCTAAGCATGAAATAAGAAAGTACACGCGTCAACACGCAACCGGTAAAATTTTTAGAGCATGAATCTAATTTGGTGCGGCGGATTCGCCGCAATTTTCTCTTGAGGTGCGGCGGAATCGCCACCTTTTTGGCTCAGAATCGACCCGGATTTTTCCTGTGTGTTTATGGTATGATTTCAATGTCATTTGCGCGTCTGGATTGATTCTTGCATATCTTTGGAGATCCGAATTAATTTCTTCATATATTTGGAGATCCACATTGATTTTTCTTTATATTTTCTCCATAATAATAAAAGCTACTCGTGATTTGCAATTAGGTCCTTCACTTTTTGCAATTAAGTCCCCGGCTACTTTTGTGCTTAAGTCCTTGTTCTTTTCGTAATTAGGTCTTGAATGCTTTTATGCTTGGATACATTTCCATTTGAAGCCCGATAAACTTGAACTTGGTCTTTATGATAGAAACGAGTCTTTTGTACGCGTTTATGCTCGGGATGTGGGTAATTTGCATTCAGGTCCCTGTATTCTGTAAATACGACTAAACACATACCTTAGTAGCATTTATTGATATAAAAGTAATCTAAATGAAAGACATATGATGCAATGTATGCAATGCATCATACATCTATTCGTGGCACAACAATAGACAACCTTATATCTCCCACTATTCCCAAAGATGGAGGAAGCTATCTCTTGCTATGGGCGAGCAGAATATCCCTTGATCAATGGTTGCTAGTGGATGAAATAAGAAAGAAAGATAGTCTTAATTTTTGGTTGGACAATTTAACCATTAATATGTGATTTTAGAATTTAGGTGATCATGCATATTTATCATCTATACACATCCTAACATTCATCCATACAATCACATACATATCAAGCACACAAACATAAATAAATTCATTCACACACACATTGTGTGAGTTTATATGTTCCCACGTCCTTGATCCTCGATCCTTGATCCTTGATCCTCAATCCTTGCACCATCGATGTTAATATTGCAAAAATATAAACATGCACCTCTCAATTTTGAAAAATTGTCTAGTGCAAGTCCTATGTAAAAATCCTCTCCTATGCATGCATATACGTAGAAATAGAAATTTGGCTTTTACATATACATAAGCTCATGTGATTGAATAATAATAACATACACATTCATTCATTCATTCACACATGGCTTCATCGGAACATATCCTTGCATTAGAGAACTCGAGCAACGCATGTACATATACTACATATTACTCGATTTAGTTTATCATGCATCTCTAAATCAAACAATTCTAAAATCATTTGAAATCCATTAAAAATGATTTTATGCATCCATAGTTCAAAACATAAAAGATTTGAACCGTTGTTTATCCAATTTCCAAAAATAAAAATTTAAAGAAAGATAAACATGTCTTTTTTTCGTTTTGTTGATTCCCTATAAAATAATCATTTAATTAAAAACGAAAATTCTATAAATTAGACATAAGTATAAATTTTAATTCTAACATTCACATGATTTGTTTCAAAACATTTAAAACTATCAAAAGAATCAATTAGAACTAAATTAACAAAACTATCGGAAAACTCGAAAAAGACAGAACATGGATTGTTTCGATTGTAGATGGTAAACTAAAATTAATTATATAGTCTAATTATTGAAAATATGAACTAAAAGCTCTGATACCACTGTAGGATTTCGTGTCCCTATGTATGTATATATTTAAAAAAAATAATACAACATACAAGATCGATTTTCATATTTTCAACAATTTCTATGTACATAATTTTGTGATTATAGTAATAACATGCAATCCTACGTTTATTAAAATAAATCACAAAGGTAAAATCATACCTAAAGGTTCTCTAAAACCTTCTTGAAGATTCGGAGTCAAGTTGCCCGTTGAATCGTCTACGGATTTGCCTCCGAGTGTTCACCAAACTCTAAACAAGATTAGAGAGAAATGAGCTAGCCAATCAATCTCTAACAAGGTTTAGAGTCTAGCTAATAACCCATCTTTAAGCTCCTGAGATTCTTATCTCTAAAACTTAAATTTACTAAGAGATTTTCGTGGTGATTAAGGAGAGATTAACGAGAGAAAGATTTTTGCATTAGTTGTTAAACAAGTAGGAGTAGGGATCCTTTTATAGTCTCCCAAAACATCCTTATCAAGAGTTATTATTTAGCCATGATCTCTTGCTTATTCTCTCCTAAAATTAATATCTAATTTCCACAAAATCACCCACAAAAAACATTTTAATTAAATCTGGAATTAATCCACCCATGATTTAATTAATCTCTTAATAATTCAGGCAGAATCGTTCTTATTCGGTAAACCGAGTATTATTCAGTCAACCGAACCATTCGGTTATAACACGTGTTCGGTGCACAGTGCTTGACCCCGATTTTGCTTTTGTCAAATTTTGGATTTATTTCCAACAAAATTTGATCTTTTGGGGTTTGTAGCAAATTCATATCTTATATAATATATTATCATATGTAATATTAAATTATTACACCCCATAATATATATACCTCATATGAATTTATTATGATTCTAATTATGTCAATTCTCATGACATTTTTCCAATAAAAAAATATTCGCAGTTTTTGAAAATGGTGGATGAATTATCAAAAAAAAGTGAAATGAGAATATCAGAATTACACCTTAGAATCATTCTTTCAAAAAAAAAACAATTATTGTTAACTTTCTTGCCTTTTCAAGGACGTAATAAATATTTTGCGAGAATATACTTTTGTGAAGAAAGATTTAAAGGTCTAATATAGACTAGATTGAATTTTTTTGAAGAATGATTCTGTAACGTACCCGAAAATAGCGGAAAATTTAAACAATAATAAAGACCGTCAACGGTCAACACTGGGCACGTCACGGGAAACAAACCAACATATATAATATAAATATGATCCACGTGGAAGTCAAATATACAAACTGACTGTGATTACGACAAAAGCTATACAATATGTAATCACCTCAAAAGGAAAAGACTGACAACTACAGGATCTGATCTCGGGGGCACCGTCCTCGGTCACCACCTCAAACTCTAACCCTGCTCGCTACCTGAAATGCAAACAACAAACATGCCTGAGTTCCCTGCAGGAACCCCGTATACCAAACCTCCTAAAAATATAAAAAGGAATTAAAGACAATGCAATGCTATGCACATGATCATCCGCCTCGGGCCCACAATAATGCCCTCACCGCCTCCGCGGCACTGAACCACTCCTGCCACTAGGGTCAAGTCAGTCCACCGCTGCCTCACAAGGGTCAGTCGACACCACTGCTCCCCAAAAAGTGCAGGAAGGAACCCCTGGTACACGCCGCACCCAAAGAGCGAGTCAGCCCGCCGAATACACAACTCGGGTCAGACGACAGCCACTGCTCCCCCAAGAGTCACCTAGCGCGCACCCTGCCGGAACATCCTCGGCCTACCGCTAAACCCTCGCAAACTGCCCAAGGTTTACGGTACACATCCCTCACACCCCGCTCGGTAAGAGAGGAAAAAGTACAACAATAATACGCCTTCGTCGAAGGTGAAATCCGTAGCTCTCAAAGCCGGTAATCAACCGTCGCCTCGGAGCCGGTAGTCGACCTGACATCGACGGATCGCGTGTGGATAAATCCACCAACCTGCGGCAGATCGGTCGACCGCTACAAGCACACCGGTCGACCGGTCCCCCACACAGTACACAGTACTGTACAAACAAATCTACCGGTCGAACCACGCCAACCGAATTACCGACCAATCGGTCGAACAAAAGTCATCTAGCGGTCGACCGTTTGGAAGGTCTACGCTATACAATTTTATATAATATATATATCCGACCGGTCGAACCAAGGGGTCGTTCGACCGATAACAGGGATTTCAATATTTTGCCCAAGTCTCGTTCGGTCGACCGGAACTGAAATACAGTTCGACCGAATCAACACAAGCACTCTACCGCTTAATTAAATGCTCAGTCGGTCGACCGAGAGTTAAAGAGCGGTCGACCGTTTTGATGGTCAAAGCTCCCAACCGACTTAGCATCGAATGGATCGGTCGAACAAGGTAAAGGACGTTCGACCGTTTAATAAGTCAAAATCCCCAACCGACCCATTCTCATCGTTATTCGGTCGACCGGCTAAGTGGTCCCGTTCGACCGATAACAGTATATCCCCTTTTTCCCGCACAAATCTGGCATAACGGTCGACCGTCTAACGACATCGTTCGACCGTTCGCGGGTAAATATCAATATAATAATAGGATCGGTCGACTGCCCACAGGCACCGGTCGACCGATCGTCGTCTTCAACCTCTGAATTGGTTGAATTCCGACGGGGAATTCGACACCAACGTCGATCCCCAACACTCACAAGGCTTATGTGAGTTATAATGAAGATTTGGCATACCTTTTTGACGGTTGAAGAAGCCTCCCTAGCTTTGGCAACCTCAACCCAACACTTGACCTTCTTCTCCTCTTCTTCTTCTCTCCTTCTTCTTCTTCACCAATTTCGCCTCTCACACACTCTCTGAACTGAACACAAGTGAAGAAACGTTTTAATTAACCCTACACCTCTATTTATAGTAACATCCAAGTTTATCTTCAATCCACCTCTTAAACTTCAAATCAAAACAAGCCACCTCATCCTTCACTAATCAAGGTTTAATTAGGTTAATTGGTTTAGTTTAGTTTAATCAGGGTGCTTAGATTAAGTTATTACAGATTCTAAGGTGTTATTGCTCACTTTGCTCCTTTTTTATAACAAATGATTCATTATCTGAGAAAGTCCTAAATGGTTAAATCTCAATGTTGACAAAATCTGTAAAACATTTCTAACAATTTTCACTCATTATTGCTTGACAAATTTTAATTTTTCATAATATACCAATCGAATTTCCAAAACTAAACTTAAAACTTGTAAAAAGGGCAATTTTAAGAACAACTGTACAATAACTAATTAATTAAAAAAATGAACTTGTCTAGGAGGACAGTCACAACGACCAACGAGCAAGAGTCCATCAGTCATTCCATGATTCAATACATCAATAAGAAAATTAATTTGGGTTAGGAGTTGGTGAGTTGCAGCTCTATTCAGGCTCCCACGTCCTGCTTTTTCATAAATAGTCTTTTAGGGACAGATGTCAGTTTCTATTTTTTCTTGGCTGTCTGGGTAATGTTGCATACGAGTTTCTTTATAAGTTGTTTGCCCTCGTTATTGAACTTACTGAACTTTGTATCTTTGGGGGAGATTGTCTTATGGTATTTTGCCCATTATTGGATTTTACTTTGTATTTTGCTGTATTTCTGAAATCCAGCTCAGATCAACCCTTTCAACTTGCAATACGACGTTATCCTAGGTTATAATGTGGATCCTTGTAAGGGTTTGTCATTGATATATTTTTCAGGTATACTCTTCTCCCTTCATTTTGAGTTACTACTTCGTCACTGAGAATTGATGTATTGATTTCTCATTAGTAGCAAAAGTCCGGAGTATTCATGCATTGCCATCTATTATGATGCGGGGAAAAGTGTTTCATCTTTCTTGACTCTTGTTATGCTTGGCATATCTTAAACTTCTTTCTCGGGAATCATCTAACGGTTGAGCTTTTTAAAATTGATTATCTTAATTTTTTGGATTACCAGTTGCTAAATTATGGTACATTTTTTCTTGTTTTATATTTCGGGGCTAATGGGGCTATGAGTCTATTATGGCCATCTTGGCTATGGTACATCATTTTTAGTTACTTTTGGGACTTAATTTTTTATGAAAATTAATGGATTACATCTATCATCTCTTTGTGCAATGTGTTCAAAAGTTCAAACCAAATGAATCATTATATCCCTTGATCTGACCACTTCAAATTAAGTAAATTGTAGCCGTAAATTTGTACATTTTAGATCAACGGTAATATGAACTTGGATTTGACTTCAAAATTTAGTATGATTGAGATTGGTAGGTAAGAATGCATGTAATTTAGTTTGATTAGAAAAATATGACTTTAATGGCACTCCAATGTAAAACACCATAGCCAAGATGACTATGACTCATAGCCACATTATCTCCTTCATATTTTTATGTAACGTATCTGATGTAATAGTGAACTTGTGACCCATCCATCCATGGGAGTATGTTGCTCATCCCATTTTCTCTCTTTACGATCAGATAAGCAGATCACCTGTGTTTAAAGCCATGCTAGGAAATGAGATGGAAGAGAGCCGCAGTGGTATGATAAAGATCAGTGACATCTCCTACGATGTCCTCCGCTCATTTGTTCACTACTTGTACACAGCAGAGGCTCTTCTGGATGAGCAGATGGCCTGCGATCTCTTAGTCTTGGCTGAAAAATATCAGGTGAAGCATTTGAAAACCTTCTGTGAGAAATTCCTGAGTTCCAAGGTAAACAATGAGAATGCGGTTGCAAGTTTTATCTTTGCACATAGACATAATGGCTAAACAACTCATTGAGGCGGCTCTATCATTGATCCTGGACAACATGGGGACGCTGACTGAAAAGGAAGAATACAAGGAGCTTGTCGAGAAGGACCCATGGCTAGTTGTTGGGATATATGAAGCATATCTCTCAAGACAGGTGAACACTGCATCAAAGGATCCGATGTTGCAGTCATTGCGTTGAAAGACCGAGGTGATGTTTTCTTTCCGAAACCAAAGGACTGCATCTCTTCTTTTACCGGACAGTTTTTTAAGGTAGTATGTGTAACATCCCTGAAACAGCGGAAAATTTAAACTTTTAAATAAATGATAATCAAAGGATTAACATCAACACAGGGGACGCTACTCGAAAATATAAATATAATATATATGGTGTTGCACCGTATACAGGAGTTGTCAAAAGAATGACTACATCAAAATACAATATACAGATATACAAGTAGTAATAATAACCTCAAAACCGACACAAGGACCCGACTCCAAGATGCACTCGTCCTCAGTCACCACCCAAGCAGCTCCCGAAGAGGAAACCTGAAAGCAAACAACAATGCCGTGAGTCTCGCGAAGGAAACCCCGTATGCCAAACCCACCTATATGCAATGCGAAACATGACCTATCATACTAGGATTATGCCAAACATAAATCATAACTGGTCATTCCCCAAACGGGTCAAGGTCATAAAAGTCATTTCCCTAACCGGGGTTCATTAGTCATAAGTCTAGTTTTGGACATCCGTAGATACCCACCGCAGGCACATGCGGTCATACGGAAAATACGCGACACACCCCCACTCGCAGCTACACTAGTCATATGGGTTCGGTGAGGGTCGCACGCAATTCCGAGTCATCATCAGATTTGATCAGTGGTCGAAGACCACAATCCACCAGAGCCGTCGCTCTGGTCGGTCATACTCACCAACCGTGCCACAGCTGGACGATCATACTCGCCGGAACAGCATCGGTCGAGCACATCCGCTGGAACATCATCGGTCGGTCAACTCCGTCGCCACACAGGCTAAGGCACAGAACTCTGCTGCACAAGGGCTAGCAGTCATCTCCGTCGCCACACAGGCTAAGGTCATCTCCTTCGCCACAAAGGCTAAGGTCATCTCTGTCGCCACACAGGCCAACAATCATCTATGTCGCCACACAGGCCGACAGTCATCACAGTCATCACATATAGATCATGCAAAGAGGAATATGGTCCCACAGGTCTACTACCTAGGTCTCAATGCACATGTCATATCATGGGAACATAAGCAATAAATGAAATCCACGCACCAACGTGCTTATAAACAACCAATGCAAATACTGGGCTCCAACGGTCGACCGAAAAAGGTCATACGGTCGACCGGTTGGTCGTTAAAACCGGTACTTGGTTCGAACCGCAATCCAACGGTCGAACCAAGGAAATCTACAAATATTTGACGACACGAGTATATAAAAGAAGAAAAGATTACTTTTATATATTGAATAGACCTAGCAAGTAAAACATTATGGAATTGTGTTATGTGTCATTAATATTTTACTGTGTCTTGGATCCTAAGATATGAGACTTATATATTTTCACATAAAAAATGTTTAATTTGATTATTGTGAAAAGCTATCAATGAGTATAGTGATAAAAACAATAGTTGGTTGAGTTTGACTTGTGCTGGAAGAGATGGCTAGTCAAAAGATTATCATTGCCCCTCTTACTTGAGTGATGATATTAGTGAGTCTCTTGATAAAGCAAAATTATAATGTGCACAATGTAACTTGAGTTAAGTTGCATAGTTATAATTAGCTTAAAGAGGTCAAGAAATGAATATAATACAAATGTGACATGATTAGTAACATATCATACATCGCATTCATGCTATATATCATTTACCTTAACCCAAAATTGTGCTACTTGAGTGTTGTTGTAGTGTTTCATGTATTACGTAATAAAGAAGAGAAAATGGAACAAAAAGGACCTGAATGCAACAAAAATGGACTGAATTGAAGACTTCTGGACCCATTTGTAATGCACAAGGACTATATCACAAATTAGGAAGGACTCAAGTCAAAACCCGGAGGGACCTGATTGTGAAATGCAAAGTATTGTGACACATGACTTGAACGAAATCAGTATTTTGCCAATTAAACTCAAATCGGTTCAAGACAATGGATCGGGGCTTCACCCAACGTGCAAAATACAACATTAAAGCTCCTCAAAGAAATCAGGACCGATCGGGCGCAAACAATCCGCCGGTGGTGGATCATTTTGGTCCAATTGATCCATAATTTCTCCCGTGCCTCAGACTTGATTAATTGGGTGCACCAGAGTATTGAGAAAGTTATAACAGCTCCCACATCCATCCCAACCCTTCTTTCTTCTATAAATACAATTGTAATCCCTCCTCTCCACCTCTTCTTCCTTCTTCCCCCACTAGAGTAGGTTTTAGTAGTGTAATAAGGGAGTTGGAGAGGAGCAACCTTTGTATTTTTATTTCTTAATCTACTTTAGTTCTTGTTCTTTATGTTGATGGTTTCCATTTTATGCAAATTCCTTTGTGTTTGATGCTTGTTTAATCTAGTTTTCAACATTTCTTTCATGGGTTTATGTTCTTTTCATGCTTGCTTTAGTGTAGATATGAGTAGAGAGTAGTCCATACCCATTACAGGGTGGAGAAGAAGGTGATTTGATCATGTGATGGATTAGTGTGTGTGTATTAGTTTTAATCATTTCAGCCTTATATGATTTCCATAACAATCTAATGAGATTTTACTCTTATCTTTGATGTGTTAATGCTCTTTAATGAAGCTTAGCAAAAGCTTAGATTAGTGGGCCTATTTTATGGGGAATGATGAGGTTAGGATAATGATAGTGGAAGAAGGAAACAAAACATGTGCATGCATGTGCTCATGTTGGCTTTATCTAAATTAATGTCTTGTATGTTTTAAGGATTGTGATAAATCTTATTTCATGTGGAGACATAGTTGGATTTGAGTCATTTTGCATGTGAACATATGAGCTTCATTTCAACTATTGTCTTGTATCTTTTAATGATAATATTTTATCTTATTTCATGTGGAGACACAATTGAATTTGAGTTTTATGTATTTCATGTATGACATGTTTTGATGAGCACATTTGAACACACACACAACACAATTTTTGTATTCACATTCTTTCTCTACCCCCCGAGGGGTTTAGTTTTCCTTGATTGTTTTTCTGATATCCCAGGCACTGTAGTTTAATTTTGATCACATCTCTCTCTTCCTATCCCCCAGGAGATTCAACGGGATGATCTTGGCAAGGATCGGTCGACCGACTTTGAGATGCAGTCCGACCGAAAACTTCCAGTGGCTTATCCATTGGGTTTCTAGTGTAGAAACGGTCGACCATTTGGGCAAGTCTATTCGACAAAAAAATCACAGTAGCTTGAGAAGCATGTGATGAGTCTACTTCTCGGTTTCATGGTCCATCCAAAACCGCACATTAACTGCCAATCAGTTGACCGGTTGGGTAGTTTTGGTTGACCGATGGCCACGATTTCTGTCGGTTTTAATTAAAGGAATTAGTATTAATCATGGATTGGAACTGTTTCAATTGTGGTTAAACGTGGATGTGGATGATATATGGCAAATTGTGATTGGTTTAGGGAGAGAAAAACAAGAGATCATGGCTAGAGAATAGTTCTTGATATGGGTGATTTGGGAGGCTATAAATAAGACCTCTCATCCTACTTGTTTAATAAGTGTAAATGCAAATTCTCTCTCCCTAATCTCTCCACTAATCACCACGAAATTCTCTTAATTAATCAGAGCTTCTGGAGATCGAATCTCGTGGAGCTTTGGAGGGGTTATTAGCTGGATTCTATGCTTAATTAGAGATTGATTGCTAGATCCTTTCTCTCTAATCTTGTTTAGAGTTTGGTGAATACTTCAAGGCGAATCAGCGGGAGATTCGACGGGCAACAATTTCTAGATCTTCGAAAAGGTTTTAGAGAACCTTTGGGTATGATCCTCTTTTAATTGGTTATTTTAATATATGTAGGTTTGCATGATATTAGAATAAACACAAAACAATGTACATAAAATTGCTAAAAATATGAAATTGATCATGTACATAGGGACACACAATACTACAGATGGTATTAGACCATCTCCAATCGAAACAATTTGAGTTTTATGTCTTTTTGAGCTTTCCAACAGTTTTGTTGATTTAATTCTAATTAATTCTTTTGATAGTTTTAAATGTTTTGAAACACAACATGTGAATGTTAGAATTAAGATTTGAACTCATGTCTAAAATATAAGATTTTCGTTTTATTAAATGATTATTTTATAAGAAATCGACAAAATGAAAAAAACATATGTTTATCTTTCCTTAAAAAAATCTTGGAAATTGGATGAACAACGGTTCAAATGTTTGTATTTTGAACTATGGATGTGCAAAATCGTTCTTTTTGGATTTCAAATGGTTTTGTAATTTGATTGGGAGATGAAGGATAAACTAAATTAAGTAATTTATAGTATATGTGCGTGCGTTGCTCGAGTTCTCTTTTGCAGGGATATGTGAAATTGTATGTTCCGACGAAGTCATGTGTGAATGATTGAATGAATATATATGTTATTATTATTCAATCACAGGATCTTGTGTATATGTAGAAGCCAAATTTCTATATCTATGTATATGCATGCATGTGGGAGAGTTTTTACATAGGACTTGCACTAGACAATTTTTGTAATTGTGAGATGCATGTTTATATTTTTCAATATCTACATCCATGGTACAAGAGGAAGTCACGGAGAAGACGTTGAAGAAGTTCAAAGGTCAAGGATGTGGGAACATATAAACTCACACTGATGTGTGAATGACTATATTTATGTTTGTGTGCTTGACATGTATGTGATTGTGTAAATGAATGTTAGGATGTGTATAGATCATAAATAGGTATGATACCTATGTTCTAAATCACATATAAAAGTTTAAATTGTCCAATCAAAAATTAAGAGTATCTTTCTTTCTTATTTCATCCACTAGCAGCCATCGATTGAGGGATATTCTGCTCGCCCTTAGCGGGAGATAGCTTCCTCTATCTTTGGGAATAGTGAGAGATATAAGGATGTCTATTGTTGTGCCATAAATAGATGTACAATGTGTGATTCACCCTTAGTGGACACTGAGTGTATTTATTTGTGAATACAATGAATAAACGTATCTCGTATCAAATGAAATAATTTTTCTTAACAAGACCTAGAGCCCTAGCTTGGTTTTGAGAAAAAGAGTTTTTCTTAGGAGGATTGGTCAAATTCCCTCTTAATTAAAACTACAAGAGTCATAAGAGTTTAAAAATGCAAATGTTGTAATATTTTGAAATGGTTATGATTAGAAAATGTTTTCTTACCTTGATTTTTTAATATATCTGATAGCCCTTAGCTAGTTTATATTATAATTGATAGGATCTTGAATTAATGCATTTATGAACATGTTTATTTGCGGTATTGAATTTCAAACATAAATTTGACATTAAATTTTACGTATAAATTTATTTTGTAGAAATGTCGAATATACAACTTATTGTGCGATCTATGACTGAAAAACATCCTTTGGCAAATGATGGCTCCAACTAGGGGTGAGCTTCGGTCCAGGAGCGGACCGAACCGGACCGGACCGAAACCCGAATTTTCGGGAAGTCCGGACCGAAGACCGGACCGAATAGGTTCAGTCCGGTCCGGTCCGGGTCGGTCCAAAACCCGAATTTTCCCCTTAAATTTTCGGTCCGGTCCGGACCGAAGACCGAATTTCCAAAATTTTGTGGACCGAAGACCGGACCGAAAAAATTCGGTCCGGTTCGGTCCGGACCGAAAAATTCGGTTCGGTCCGGGTGCCCGGACCGGACCGAATTTTGCTCACCCCTAGCTCCAACTTCATAAACTCTGAACTCAAGATCAATATTGTGTTGAAGTTTGAGAAACTATCTCATATTTTGGATGGTAAAATCCCAAAATCAAATGTGAAGGCAACCGATAACGAGAAAAAGGCTAAAGCCAAGTGAGAAGACCAAGAGAACCAAGTTCACATTCTAAAGTTGGCATCCATGGGTGACTCGTTTCAAGAGAAATAGTTGGATTCAAAACCCAAGAAGACCATGGAAGCTTTAACAAAGATGTTCATGAATAGTGCTAGAAAAGAGCGTTTTAAGACCACCATGACACTCACAAGGTGCCACATGGCGGAGGGATCATCGGTATCTATGCATTTTCTCACTATGCAAGAATACCTTGAGAAGTTGTCAAAGCTCTCTTCCCCCGATGCGTGATGAAATTATGGAAGATTTGATTCTTGACTCTCTAACCCCGTCCTACAAGGACTTCATTATGCACTATCATGTGCGTGAGAACGGGGTGAGTCTTGAGAAGCTTCACAACACTCTCAAAACGTCTGAAGTTGATATGGGCAAGGGTCGGGACAAGCACGTCCTAGCCATCCATGGAGTGAGCAAGAAGATCACCAAAGGTAAAGGCAAAAACAAATTGGCCAAAAAGGTGTTAAAAGGAAATGGTGTAGGAGGGGATCGTGCGAGTACCTCAAGGGGGAATTCTTCAAAATCTCCGACTCCTAATACAGAGTGTTACCACTGCGGTGGAAAAGGACACATCCACCCGAATTGCTCCAAGTAAAAGGAGGATCTTGACAACGGGATAATTGAGTGAAAATGCCCCTAAAAGGCTAAAGGTATATTTGTTATTGAAATAAATTTGTCCACCAATATCCATGATTGGGTAATCGATACTGGATCTTGTGCTCACCAAATTTCTAATGTGCACCTACTAAACGATAGGAAGGAAATCATGAAGAACGAGATGATTTTGAACGTCGGAAATGGTGCGAGCGTTGTTGCGATTGCACATGGTTCTGAGGAGCTTCAATTATCTAGCGGTTTAAATTTATGTTTAAAGAACGTTTATTATGTGCCTTCGATTAGCAACAATATTATTTCTGTATCATGTTTGGATATGGATAATTTTAATATAAATATTTCAAGTTTTTGCTTGTCTATATCGAAGAATGGTATTTTCTATGCAAATGCATTCGTGAGGAATGATCTCTATTTGCTTGAACTGAATAATAGACAAATCTTAAACATCAATAAGAAAAGGCTTAAAACTACTAACGTGAATGATACACTCTTGTGGCACTAACGTCTTGGTCACATAAATGAAAAATGCATCAAGAAATTGCAAAAAGACAACCTTCTTGGTCAACTTGATTTTAAATCATTGGAGACGTGTGAAACATGCCTTATAGGCAAAATCACAAAGAGATTTTCCAGAAGAAAGGTCCGAGAGCGTGTAAATTGTTGGATTTGATACATTCTGATGTATGTGGTCCAATGAGTACAAGTGCAAGAGACGGTTTTAGGTACTTCATTACGTTCACGAATGACTATAGTCATTATGGATATATTTATCTAATGAGAAACAAAAGTAAATCCTTTGACAAGTTCAAGGAATTCAAGAGTGAAGTAGAGAACCAACTCAACATGAAAATAAAGTCTCTACGAACCGATCGTGGAGGTGAGTACTTAAGTACCAAATTTGATCGTTCCTAAAGGAGTGTGGTAATGTACCATAGCTCACTTCGCCCGGAACACCTCAATGGAATGGGGTATCCAAAAAGAGAAATAAGACATTGCTCGACATGGTTCGATCAATGATGAGTCAAGAAGAATTGTCACTTTACTTTTGGAGTTATGCACTAGAAGCTTCAGCTTACACACTAAATAATGTTCAATCCAAATCCATAGAGAAAACGACTTATGTGCAATGGAGTGGTAAAATACCTAAGCTCAATTTTTTCAAGATTTGGGGTTGTGAGGCCTATGTCAAGAGATTGATGCCGACCAAACTTCAACCAAAAACTGACAAGTGCTTCTTTATAGGTTATCCTCGTGAGACAAGAGGATACTACTTTTGGCATATAACCTCCAATCGAGTGATTGTAGAGATGAATGACGTATTTCTAGAAAAGAATTTTAGGAAAGAATAAAATGTAGTGGGAGTACAATTGTGCTTGAGGAAACTCAAGATATTCTACAAGATCATGACGTGAATAGAAACATTCAAGATCATGAAGGCCCAGCCGAGATTCCTTTGCTTAGTGGGAGTGTGAGTGAGAGACCATCGCAAGCAATTGTGAGAGAAACTCAATCATCCCCACCTAGTATACGTTCGAGAATCGAACACGAACTAATTCCAAAAGAAATTATGGAAGAAGTTCGAGAAGTATATGTAGAACCTAAAGATTTTAGAAGGTAAACGAGGGAAAGGAAGAAAGCCGATATGTATTTGGGACTTCATGAAATCATGGTACTTGATACCAATGATCCCTCAACCTTTAAAGAAGCAATGGAAATAGAGGACTCCAAACTATGGTTAAAAGCCATAGAATCCGAAATAGAATCCATGTATGATAATCAGGAGTGGAATTTGGCTGACCTTCTTCAAGGGAAGAAAACCATTCAAAATAAATGGGTTTTCAAGAGGAAGATGGACATGGATGGGAACTTGACAGCCTACAAAGAGAGTCTTGTAGCAAATGGTTTCACCCAAGTTCAAGGAATTGACTATAACAAAACTTTTTCATCGGTTGTCATGTTCAAGTCTATTCGGGTTATGCACGCTATTGTTGCGTTTCATGATTATGAAATATGGCGAATGGATGTCAAAACAATGTTTCTTAATGGGAACTTGGAGGAAGATGTGTACATGGTACAACCTCAAGGTTTTGAAAATCCAAAGAATAGCAAGAAAGTATGCAGGCTTCAACGGTCCATTTATGGATTGAAGCAAGCATCAAGGAGTTGGAACAAACGCTTTGACGAGGAAGTCAAAAAGATTCACTTCGTCCAAAGTAAGGAAGAACCTTGTATATACAAGAAGGTTAGTGGGAGCCACATAGTATTTTTGATCTTATATATCCTCATGGGAAATCATATACATTTGCTTGAGCAAATGATAAATTCATTGAAATCTGCATTTTCAATGAAAGACATGGGTGATGCTCAATACATCTTGGGAATGAAGATATATAGATATAGATCCTGTAGACTCATTGGCTTAAGTCAACGTACATACATTGACAAGGTCTTGAAAAAGTTCAGCATGAACAACTCCAAAACTGGCAATGTGTCAATGAGTATGGGTGTGCAACTCAAGAAGTCTCAACGTGCTGGATCACGTAAAGACTTAGAGTACATAAAAGATATTCCTTATGCTTCGACAATTGGATCGATCATGTACGCGATGACTTGCACAAGACCCGATGTCTCGTATGCTCTAAGCGTGACAAGTTGTCACCAATCCAACGCAGGTCCTGAGCATTGGACTGCGGTCAAGAATATTCTAAGATACCTTAACCAAACCAAAGATAAGTTTCTTGTTTGTGGAGGACAAAGAGGGTTAATAGTCGAGGGCTATTCGGATGTGAGTTTCATGAGTGATCCCGACGATAGAAGGTCGCAATCAGGATATGTCTTCTTTCTGAATGGTGGAGCCGTGAGTTGGCATAGTTGGAAGCAAACCACTACGGCCGACTCAACAACCACTTCCGAACTTATGGTTGTCGCTGAAGCGAGCAAGGAAGGAGTGTGGATTAAGAAGTTCGTTGAAGAGCTTGGAGTAGTTCCCTCGAGCGAGGGACCAATAAAGCTATTTTTGCGACAATAGTGCTTCCATCTCGCAAATGAAGGATACAAAATCCCATCGCAAGATGAATACATGGATCACATGTACTTTGTCACACGTGACTTCATCGACGAAGGCAAAAAAAGTTGTTATGGGTGGACCCGAGCAACAACACAACTGATCCATTCACCAAACCCTTATCCCAAGCAAAGGGTAAAATGCATTTTGAGTCCATGGGTCTGAGGAACCATGTAGAGTGGCTTGATGAGTGATTAGAGAGGGTTACCCTAGTTATTATTGTTTTATACATTAATGATGTTTGTGAAAGAAAACTTTGATAACAAGTGGCAGATTGAAAGGAATGTATTCTAAAAGTTTTACTTTTATATGTCAATTATTAGGAAGTGAATGTGCAAGCATTTTGTTCCTTGATTATTTTATTCGTCGTTTGGAAGTGTTAAGGAAGAGCGCTCTTGGTCCTTAATCATAGAACTCTAAAAGATAATGATTTACATAAATCAAAACTTATTCGCAATCATGGTAATTAACATGGAACATTAATTACCCAAGTAAGATTGTCGTGTTGGTCATCGATAATTGTAGCTCTTCAAATATTTGACGACACGAGTATATAAAAGAAGAAAAAAAATACTTTTATATATTGAATAGACCTAGCAAGTAAAACATTATGGAATTGTGTTATGTGTCATTAATGTTTTACTGTGTCTTGGATCCTAAGATATGAGACTTATATCTTTTCACATAAGAAATGTTTAATTTGATTATTGTCAAAAGCTATCAATGAGTATAGTGCTAAAGACAATAGTTGGTTGAGCTTGACTTGTACTGGAAAAGATATCTAGTCAAAAGACTATCATTACCCCTCTTAATTGAGTGATGATATTAGTGGGCCCCTTGATAAAACAAAATTATAATATGCACAATGTAACTTGAGTTAAGTTGCATAGTTATAATTACCTTAAAGAGATCAAGAAATGAGTATAATACAAAGGTGGCACATTGCTACTTTGTTTATATTCTTAATATCATGAGGCAAGGGACAGACCCAAGTGATGCACTTACATCACTAAATGGATCATGTTTGGTTCAAGTGGAACAAGACAACTATGCTAATTGGGTAACTATAATGTGTAGCTAGCTACCGCTTATAGTTTGTGATATTGAGTGTTTAATATCGTTGTTAATTTAGCCTAGATCCTCCTATAGGTCACACCACAAAACTGGGAACACAAGAAGCTTGATTTTGAAGTCATAAGATGTGTTAGGTTTCATGTGAAAAGAGACACATGTGGTGAATCAATAAAATCGATGTCATGAAAATTGACATAATTAGAATCATGAATAAATTCACATAAGATGTATATATTATGTGGTGTAATAGTTTAACATTACATAGGATAATATATTACATGAGATATGAAATTGCTAAAACCCCAAAATATCGAATTTTGTTGGAGATAAATCCAAAATTTGATGAAGGAAAAAATTGGACAAAATGGTCAAACGTTTTTCGAAGACTGATCGACCGAATATTCATAGTGGTTGTTTAGCGTGTGAACGGTCGACCGGATGGATGTGTTTGGTCAACCGGAAACTGCCAATAGCTTTCGCGAGCTTGTTTTGGTAGTAAACGGTCGACCGGTAAAGGGTCGTGGTTCGACCAAAAATTTCGAGGAGATTCCATAGGATGATCTTGGCAAGGAATAGTCGACCGACTTTGAGATGCAGTCCGACCAAAAACTTCCAGTGGCTCATCCATTGGGTTTCTAGTGTAGAAACAGTCAACCGTTTGGGCTAGTCTGATCGACCAAAAAATCACAGTAGCTTGAGAAGCATGTGATGGGTTGACCGTTCGGTTTCATGGTCCAACTGAAACTTTCACGTGAAAGTTTGGATCCGACCCAAATTCCAACCATATCTGACCTCCGTTTCGATCAAAACTTTCACGTAAATATATGTTTAGGAGTGTATTAGGGATACAAGAAACAATTGGGACAAACGTTGAGTCTGTGTTACATAATGAAAATTTGAAGTTCAAGGGGGCAAAGTGTTACAAAATGAAAGTTCAGGGGAGGTAGTTATTAACTTTGAAAGTTCGGAGGTGCAAAGTGATACAAGGCATAGTTCAGGGGGCAAGCTGTAATTAACCCTTTATTCTAATATTATGTAATATATATTAAAATAAATAGACAAGAGGATCATACCCAAAGGTTCTCTAAAACATTTACGAAGATCCAGCCATGTGTTGCCCGTCGAATCATCTGCCGATCTACCTCCAAGTGTTCACCAAACTCTAAATAAGATTAGAGAGAAAGGAGTTAGCCAATTCAATCTCTAAATCATGGTTACAATCTAACTAATAACTCATTTATGCTCTCTGAGAATTTAATCTCCAAAAGCTTGAAATAATTAAGGAATTTTTGGATGGATTAAAATGGTGGTTAGGGAGAGAGAAATTTTTGCATTAATTAAAACAATGAGGGAGATGAGACTTATTTATAGGGTCTCCCAACACCCACATCATGGGCTAACCACTAACCCATGATCACTTATTTTTCTGTCCCTAAAATCAATCACAATTTGACACATAATCACTCACATCCACATTTAACCATAATTAGAATAATTCCAATACATGATTAATACTAATTCCTTATTAATTCGGGCAAAATTGTATTAAATGTTTTTTGCCTTTTACCAAATTTTGGATTTATATCCAACAAAATTTAATCTTTGGGATTTTTAGCAAATTCATATATCATGTAATATATTTTCATATGTAATGTCAACCATAACACTCCA
Source organism: Triglochin maritima (assembly GCA_963682175.1). NCBI lineage: Eukaryota > Viridiplantae > Streptophyta > Magnoliopsida > Alismatales > Juncaginaceae > Triglochin > Triglochin maritima. Next base: position 9,554,969 of record OY821787.1, on the reverse strand, counting down.
TACTACATACATCTCATATGAACTTATAAATGATTCTAACTATGTCATTTTCATGACACATTGATTTTGTCGATTCACCACATGTATACTATTACACAAAATCCGATACATCATATGAATATAAAATCAATCTTCTTGTTTCTTAGTTTTGTGGTGTGACCTATAGGAGGATCTATGTCAATTGACAATGATATAAAATACTTAATATCATAAATTATAAGCGGTATCTAGCTACACATTGTAATTACTCAATTAACATAGATGTCTTTGTTCACTCGAACTAAACACGATCCATTTAGTGATGCTTGTGTTCATCCATTGTCTCATGATATTAAGAATATAATACAAAGTAGAAATGTGTCGCCTTTGTATTTTATATTCATTTCTTGATATCTTAAGCTAATTATAAATATGTAACTTAACATAAGTCACGTTGTGCACATTATAATTTTACTTTATCAAGGGGTCCAGTAAAATCATCACTCAAGTAAAGAGGGACAATGATAATCTTTTGACGAACTATCTTTTCCAGCATAGGTCATGTTTAACCAACTATTGCCTTTATCACTATACTCTATGATAGCTTTTGACAACAGTCAAATTAAACACTCCTTATGTGAAAAGATATAGGTCTCATATCTTAGGATCCAAAACACAATAAAACATTAATGACACATAACACAATTCCATAATGTTTACTTGCTAGGTCTATTCAATATATAAAAGTAATATTTTCCTCTTTTAAATACTCGTGTCGTTAAATATTTGTAGTGCTACAATACTCTTTAACCAACACGACAATCATATCTCGGTAATTAATGTTCCATGTCAATTACCATGATTGTGAATTAACTTTTGATTCATGTAAACTATTATCTTTTAGAGCTCTATAGTTAAGGACCAAGAGTCTATTCCTTAACACTTCCAAAAGACGAATAAATAAATCAATAAACAAAATGTTTGCACATTCAATTCATAATAATTGACATACAAAAGTAAACTTCTATAACACATTCCCTTCAGAACGAACCCACCATTCTTCTCCTCAAAATGGTTCTTGTTCTTGTTGGAGTTCTTTTTCCCAAAGAAGGCAATCTGCATGCTTCCATTAGTGTTATGTATTTGCATGCACATCTCATAACTTTGAAGCATGGACACAACTTCAGTGTAAGAGAGAAGAGGGGGCTTTAGATACACAGTAGTGAATGGATTGTACTCCATCCTGAGACCATTATGTATCCAAAAGACTTTGTTCTAATCATGATCATGTCTGATTGCTGCAAGTTCATCACACAAGGTTTTGAACCTTGTTAGATAATCCTGGAGATCTTTAAAGTTTTTCTTGCAAAACATCTAGAACTGTTGAAGAAGAAAGAACTCTAGTTCTTCAGAGTTCTGGGCAAACGAGAATCAAAGTGCATCCCACACCTTTCGAGAGGTCTCTAGTTGAACATCGAAGCTTGAGACCTCTTTAGTGAGGGTGGATGTGATCCATGCATTTAGGAGGCAGCCAGAGCCCTTACATTGCTCATACTCGGGGTTGGGGATCAACTCAGGCTCAAATCCATCCTCACCTCCATTATGGTCTAGGGCAGGAAACCCACCGTCGACGAGCCATCTCTTGGGACTCCATGAGCCCACTGCATCTCCCAGAGTAGGTAGTTCGACAAGGTGAGTTTTACCGAGACAAAGTTCGAAATGTTGAGGCTATTGGGGTAAGGGTAGATCCTTGCCAACGGAGATGATTTGAGTAGTCATAGTGGATCTAAACGAGGTCTCTCCACGAACAGACTCTGATACCATGCGGAGAAACAAGCCACTCTCTTGGTGGAAAGAGAAACAAGAGGTCTTCGTTTCTCTTGGTGGAAGGAGGAAGAAGAATATTAGGGTTAGGATTTGGAGAGAGTTACAACAGAGAAGAGAATGAAGAGATGTTATTAATCATTAGGGTGTTGGTTTGTTACAAAATATATATACCCACACACTCGGGTCGATCCGTATTCGGATCCATCTACACATAAAATCTTGGACCATATCCAATTACATTCAAACTCAATTATACATGTATGGTTAGACGAGCCAAGTGAACTAGCCTCAGATCATGGAACTAATCACGAGCCAATTTTAATGGTCATGTATTCTATGGGCACAAGTTTCTGCACACCTATATTTTTTGGGCTGGGTTAGTCAGGATGGTCCGGTGTCATCATGGGCCATGGATCAAGCCTTGTGGGTGATCTGCTGGTCAACCTCACTTATAGTTCTTATAAACTCAAGTAATTGTTGGGGTATACTTTAGAGCTTATTTCATACGTTCCTTGCGAAAGAAAATGATACAGGTCCTACGAAGTGAGCTTTACGTGGACAAATGAAATGCAACAACTATCAAAGTTAATTGTGGTCCAAGACAACAATAATTATTTGGAAATCAACTTAGACATTGGCTTTCCGGAATTTGGAAGTGTTTTCGTAATAAGAAACTAAAGTTGGCGCGGAAGTTCATTTGCTCGTGCGTTCTGCGTCGAATTAACCTGTCATTTCACTTTCTAGTAGACACTCGGTGGTTAATGGGACCATGAAAACTTTTGATTAGTAGACAATCGTGTTGATATTGCTCTATCATCGTAATGGTCCAAAAATATTGTTCTATTATCTCTGATATTGTAGTGGGATTGTGGTGCAGTGGGGTGTTCACCTACCAGTCCACCTACCAGTCCACCAAGATTTCAACGACACCCTTATTAGGTATTACATGTAAGCTCCCTCTAGTTTACATGATCAAGTTCCATTAAGGCGGAGATGTACCATTTATTTTAACATAATTAATTTTATAGATGCTTTTATATATGGGGTTAAGGGAATGTAAGAACTCTTATAGTCATTTGTGATACCTCATTTTCAATCACTTCCAATAAACTTTTTCTATGAATATCTATAAATGTGATACATCATACACATGGAACATGCACTAAAAATTTCAAATCAAATAGACCATTATAGACTTCGAACATCAGTAACTTTCAACTGTTCAAATATGAATATATTAGATAAACAATAAAATTAACTCCGATCGATCGAAAATTTTGATATGTTCTAGCTTAAGATATGATAATACATGTGATTTAGTTCGGTTATAAAAATATGACTTTAGTGTGGTTTAATTCGAAGTGTGACCATAAGCCTCCTATGACCACATTTTCTCCTTTATTTATATATTTATATATAAATTGTGGTTCTAAAGTTCAAACAACAACACCTTTGACATTGTTTTCGTCGTAGAAGATATCGTGTGTATGATGTTTTCATATTATACTATGTGGGAAAAGCCTCAGATCTAAGGGGTGTCAACGGAGCGAATATGGACCGGATCTACCAATATCTGTATCCATATCCGCGGAACAAATGATACATCCGTATCCGGATCCGTATCCGAACGGATATTAAATTGAATATTCATTTTAGAATCCGTCGGATACGGATCGAATACGGATATTATCTGTATCCGGATATAAATCGAATACGGATATTATCCGTATCCGTATTCATATCCGCCGGAGTGGTGTTTGGGGCACTTTAGGTAGGTTATATACTTGGGTAATTTATAGAAAAAATACTTAACATATAAATATTTCATTAATTTAAAGAATAACTATATATAATACCGATTCAAATACGGATATGAATACGGATGTTGTGCTACGGATATCCGATCCCGGATCGGATATTATACGGACCGGATGTACCAATAACCATATCTGCTCCACGACTTTACGGATCGGATACGAATACGGTCTTACGGATATTTTTTCGCGGATCGAATGTCCAAATTCGAATACGGATACAGACGGATGTTCGGATATTCGAATATCCACTGACACCCCTACTCAGATCCTACGTGCTCACTAGTTATTCCATGACAACAACTTCACTACACTAGTGCTCCCTTTTAGTTTAGTCTTTTATACGATGGATCCGTTGACGGTTTTGACTTAAACCCTAAATAATATATCCTCCAAAAAAGTACCTATCTTATTGACCTGCATCTAAAAGTGATTTTTGAGGTTGAATGAAAATTTCAAGAACTTAAAACTTTAAATTCTTATAGGTGGGTTAACTTGTAGAAGAATTTAAATTTTCAATTTTGAAGTTGCTTATAACACGATACTTTAAAACGGACCCTTCTCTTTGCTTTAAAACTACAGAAACATGGGTTTTCTTAAAAATATGATCTTTGATTTGTACCAATCATTAGTAAGAGAATCAAAGATTTAATTATCAATTTTTATCTGAAACACAACCTCTTGTAAACTAAACCACACTCTTTGAAGAATCTAATTAAATATCTCGAATTTCTCCTACTGACGTGGTTGCTTGGGAATCCAATGGTAGAAGATAAAATCACATGTCAAAAGCACACTAGAAATTCGACCCACGAACACATTTCTTAATTAGAGATATATACGCTTAACATCCAATAGAACCGATAAGATATTATGTATACATATGCTCCTTCGTCGATTGGTCAACACCGACAACTGTAGTTGACTGCCGGAATCATGTTTGGGACCGCCGAACCACATTGGACGGTCGAGGATGGAGGATCTTGGAGGAGTCGTACGGTCGTTGTTAAAAGTTGGATTCCCTCCTAGCCACCACCATTGGACGTGGATGGCTAGCTGCACTTTCTCCTGTAACTGATAGTATGGTGGGGACGTAATATTGGAGGTAGATATTCATGATCTTTGTGTACTATATGGAACTATACCGGAATATTTCTCTGTGGTTGTAAGATGTTGCTGGTTGTGTTTGGCCTACGATAGTTGATTTTGAATTGGAATTTCCCAGTAAAATATGATAAAAAGAAACAAATTAATCAGAGAAATACTTGTCTTGCTAGAGATGTACCTATTGGAGCTGAGGGTCGTCATATGTGAATCCCAAGTGTTAGAGAATGGTAAAGAGTTGGCACCCTTAATTTGATATATTCACGATGATTATGTATTTACTAAATACCATCTCAATTCATCTTATTTCGTCAGATCGGAAATGTGATATGGTTCCAAGGATGACCCGATTCAGACATTTCCAATAAGATTTCATTTCCTTAGCTAGTTTGCATGTATAAGTTCAAACTCTACATTGCGTGTTAAGATCGGGATTTGGGGTGGAGCTGATCTAAAAGCTAGATCTCTCTAGCTTCTTCTCTTCTATTTACAGGCTGTTAGGGTTCGTTACAAAAGGGTGGCAAACAAGTACCACACAACACCCGATTAACCTGTAATATACGGACCCGATTACATAGAAGGAATGAAGATTAAGTATGCATAATTATACTCAATACTCCCACTCAAGCGGGAGCGTAAATGTCAATGAATCCAAGCTTGAATAAAAGTCGCTTGAATTACTCGATGCCTAATGCCTTTGTCATCAAATCTGCTAACTAGCTGGAACTCTGGATATGAGCGAGTGAAGAGTTTGATTTGTAAAGTAGTACCTGACCTGGTGCTGGTTTGAGGTATCAGAGTATTCTCAAGGCCGCTTGGTAGTAATATGTACGAGGTGCATTCATCAACTGACTTAAAGTATGAACAAAGAAGGTTATGTCAGGTCTGGAAATGGATCAATTGACCCACAAATTTTCTGTAGGTAGATTGATTTTTGAACAATTCACCATTGACATCTTTGAACTTAAGATGTTGCTCCGTAGGTGATTTGGCAGGTTTGTTTGTTGAAAATATGACCGTTGGGGCTCAACCTCATCATCACCCAATAACGATCTTCTAGCATGGCAACCATATTTCTCTCCAAGGAAAGATATGAAGCATTCAATCATCCTAATTTCGCATGTACAACGGCTATGAAAGTCAGTAGATAATATATATAGTCATCTATGTAATATGTAAAAACAGAACACAATAATAAGAAACATAGTCAATCACACATCTCTCATATCAACTTTGATATGGTATCAGAGCATTGATCCGAGAAATCACAAACCTCAGACTCCCCCGGAGATCCTCATCGGCTTCACCTCATCCAAGGGGGTTGAAGGCGATGATAGCCAACGTCCATACCCACCAAAAAAACAACCAAAACATGTTAGATGGTACCGCAGGTGAACCACCCCCAACGCCTTGTCACAACATCATTAAACGGAACCAATTATCTATCTTGGTCTCGAGCGGTGACTCTTTCCCTCGATTGCAGGGGGAGAGTCAGCCACATCACCGGGAAATCAAAAAACTCAAAGGAATAGGGACAGAAGCAAAGCAAGAGGATTGGCAAACGATGGATCACCAAGTCATGTCGTGGACCATTGCTTCCATGCAGCCGAACATCGGAGAAATCTTCATGTACAAAGAAAGTGCAAAGGAGCTGTGGGAGGCGATCCACGAACACTATGGAAAAGCCAAAATCTTCGCACATATCTTCAAAATCAAACAAGAAATAGCCCAAACTCGGTAAAACTCCACACCCATCATCGAGTACCTCCGTACTCTCAGGAAGCAATGGGACGAACTGCGGGTGTATGAACCCCCAACTACTGACGCCAAAACCATCCAAACCCTACAAGACCAAAACCAGATCTACCAATTCTTGGTAGGGTTAGATCCAAGCTATGAAGCCATCAGAGCACAAACACTGATGGCGCCGGAGCTACCAAGCCTCGCGACTATCACAAGCCTCGTTCAACGCGAGGAAACTAGGAGAAAAACCATGACAAACAAAACTAATAATGTGGTCGCCGATAACCAAGCCTTCATCGTCGGCCGCAACCAAGCTCAGGGCATCAACAACAACGAAAGGCGATTCGGAAACAAAGCAAATGAACACTGCAAAAATTGTAAAAAACAAGGCAATAAAAAAAACTCATGCTGGTTTCTCTTTCCCCATCTCAGGTCTTCGAAGAATGGCGAAAGGAACGCTAGGGCAAACATGGTGGACGGGACCGTCGGCGGCAACACCAGCCAACTCAGAGGTGGCGGCGGCCGCTCGGACGAAAACCTTAACCCTAATCCAAACCCAAATGGCGAATATGGAATAATGAGGAGCTTTATATGTTTGGTCAACCGATCGGATACCCGACACCGACTAAAGTCTTGGCCAGATCTGGTGCAGGCTCAAGCGGATCTGGTGCAGGCTTAGGTGGATATGGGTTCATGAATGGGGCTCCGGATCACCAACAACTCAACTCTCTGGTGGGCCACCTCAATACCTATTTGCAAAATCAGACCCCAAAAACAGGTAATATGTTAGGTATGGAACATAGTTTGGATAATTGTATTCATGCCCTTTCAGTAGCTAAATCAAAGGTTAAGAATTGGATTATTGACTCTGGCGCTACCGATCATATGACAAGGGATCCTACCATGCTAAATAATGTAAAAAATAATCTAAGACTATTAGATAAGTTTGTTACAGTTGCGAATGGAAACTAATTTGAAATTAAAGGAACGGGAGATACAACTCTATTTAACAATATTCATGACAATATCTTGTATATACCCAATTTTGATACAAACATACTTTCTATTGCAAAAATAACTAGAAAACTCAATTGCAATGTAATATTTCAGGATCGTACTACAGGGAGGATGATTGGTAGGGGTATCCTCAGAAACGGCCTATACATTCTTGAACCATCTAATAAAGCCTTCAATATAGTGTGCTTGGCTAATCATGAACTCTGGCACAAAAGGATGGGGCATCCATCCTCAAGTGTATTGAGACGACTATTTCCTTCTCTTAGTTCTGAACTTTTATGTGATATTTGTCGTTACTCTAAACAAACTAGACTACCATTTCCCATTTCTACTACTAAGACCCATTTACCTTTTGAATTGGTTCATTCGGATATTTGGGGACCTGCTCCCGTTGAATCATACAATGTTTTTTGTTATTTTTATTAGCTTTATGGATGATTTTTCTCGAGCCACTAGGGTTTATTTGCTAAAAAATAAGTCAGATGCTTACTCAGTTTTTTGTGAATTCTTGAGTTTTATTGAAAACATGTATAATGCAAAATTTTACTTTTTTAGATCTAACAAAGGGTCAGAATACATGAGTAATATATTTCAAAAAAAATTAAAACAAAAAGGAATTTTTCACCAAACTTCTTGTATTCATACTCCGCAACAAAATAGAATTTCTGAACGGAAAAATCAAAACCTCTTAAATGTGACTAGATCCTTATTTTTTCAAAACAATGTTCCAAAACAGTTTTGGTCCGATGCTATTCTTACTGCAACTTACATCATCAATCGGCTTCCTAGTCCTACCATTGACAATAAACAACCCTTAGAAATCTTACACAATAAAAAACGAAATGTTGACCATCTTAAAATCTTTGGATGTACTTGTTTTGTTCACAGGAAGCGGGAGGACAAGCTCGATTATAACTCTGTTAAATGTGTTTTTTTGGGTTACTCATTTAGAAAAATATGGGTACAAATGTTATGACCCTAAGAATTGTAAAATGTATGTATCAAGAGATGTTGTTTTCTTTGAGAATGAATCATTCTTCCAACCAGATAAAGATGCCACCAACGATCTTTCCGTTGCACCTCCTCTTCCCACCATTGATCACCTCCACGCTTCGAAAAATGTTCCTCCTCCAGTCAAGGGGGGGGGGAGAGAAGGCAGCGAAGAAGGAGACGAAGAAGAAGAACCTCCTCGAAGAAGATCCTCACGATCCACTCGCCACCATGCCAGACTTAATGATTGGTTTGTGTCTCATGTTACCTACCCTATCCAGGACCACTTGTCCTATAACCGACTATCTCATAATCACCAAATCTTCCTAACCCAACTAGACAACAATAAAGAACCAAATTCATATCATGAACCTGTAGAAGATTCAAATTGGGTTAGTGCCATGAAAGACGAACTAAAAGCCTTAGAAACCAACAAATCTTGGACTTTAGTTCCTCTACAACACGGCATAAAACCCGTTGGTTGTAAATGGGTTTACAAAACCAAATACCATAGTAACGGGAAAATTGAAAGATTTAAGGCTCGCCTAGTAGTTAAAGGGTAAACACAAACTTATGGGCTCGATTATCTAGAAGCATTTGCACCAATAGCTAAAATGAACATTATCCGTGTTCTCTTATCTATTGTTGTAAACCAAGGATGGAATCTCTTCCAACTGGATGTAAAAAATGCCTTCCTACAGGGAAATCTTGAAGAAGAAGTCTATATGACTCCTCCTCCAGGTTACATCACGACCCCTCATCAGGTATGCAAGCTTCACAAGTCTATTTATGGACTAAAGAAATCACCTCGAACCTAGTATGCTAAACTCAGTCACTCTCTTTTGCTTTATGGTTCGTAAAATGCTCTACCAATGCATCTATGTTTACTAGACACCTTCATAACATCACCACCATTGTTCTTATCTATGTAGATGACATTATAATAACCAGAGATAATGATCATGAAATAGACTTAGTAAAAAAATACCTGAAATCTAAATTTGATATAAAAGACTTAGGTTTTTGAAATATTTCCTTGGGATAGAAATTGCATATTCAAAAAGGGGATTGTTTCTCTCCCAAAGAAAGTACGTTTTAAACCTACTTAAAGAAACTGGTAAATTAGGTTCCAAATCCACAAACACTTCTGTCAAAACAAATAAAAAAAGAACCCACTGATAGCACGCCTCTAAGCGACGTCAACCAATTTCAAAGACTAGTTGGTAAACTAATTTATCTCACCATCACTCGACCTGATATTACATATGTTGTAAGTATAGTTAGTCAATTCATGCATTCACCTCATACTCATCATTTAGACATTATAAATAGAATACTAAGCTATCTTAAAGGAACCCCATGACAAGGCCTTTGGATGTAACCTAATAAGTCTAATTCTATAATTGGCTACTCCGATGCAGATTGGGCAGGAAGCCACGACAGAAAGTCAACCACCGGTTTTTGTACATTTGTAGGAGGCAATCTAGTAACTTGGAGAAGCAAAAATCAAAACGTGGTTGCCCGATCTAGTGCCGAGGCAGAATACCGTGCTATGGCTTCCACCACCAGCGAGCTAATCTAGCTCAAACAATTACTCTCTGAGATGAATATCAAAACTCAAGAACCAATGAAGATGTTTTGTGACAACAATGCAGCCCGACACATTGCATCAAATCCGGTCTTCTATGAAAGGACCAAACACATAGAAGTCGACTGTCACTTTATCAGGGGAAAAATCCAATCAAAACAAATTGAAGTCCCATATCTTCCCAACAGAGAGAAGCTAGCCGACATCTTCACCAAAGCCCTTGATCAGAGAACTTTTCAAACTTACTTCACAAGTTGGGATCCATTAATCTATTTTGGACCCAACTTGAGGGGGCGTGTTGAAAATATGACTGTGGGGCTCAACCTCATCTTCACCCAATCTGATCTTCTAGCATGGCAACCATATTTCTCTCCAAGGAAAGATATCAAGCATTCAATCATCCTAATTTAGCATGTACAACGGCTATGAAAGGCAGTAGATAATATATATAGTCATCTATGTATTATGTTGAAACAGAACACAATAATAAGAAATATATTCAATCACACATCTCTCGTATCAACTTTGATATTGTTGTCTAACATACATGACATCTTTAATTATATCTATTACATATTTCCTTTGGCAGATGGATTTACCTGTAGATGAGTAGATACTTCAATGCCAAGTAAGCACTTGAATTTACCATAGTCTTTGATGTGAAAGTAATTCTTCAGGTAGTCTATAAGGGATGTGATGACTTGTTAATTATCACCAGCAATTATCAAGTTGTCTACATGGATAAGTACTGTTGTGAAGGAGGTTGGTGTCTATTAAGTGAAGATGATGTAGTTTGACTTGGCTTGCTTGTACCCATGGGAAAGAAGTGTTGTAGAGAGTTTGTGAAACCAGCTCCTTGAAGCTTGCTTGAGTCCATATAGACTCTTATTTAATCGACAAATCTTATACTCCCCCTCTTTGTCATAGCCTTGTGGTAGTTTTATGTACACTTCTTCTTGCAACAAAAGGAATTGTTCACGTCAAATTGGAGCAAAGACCAACCCATAACTGCTGTAATAGCAAGAAGAACTCTCAAAGAAACCAATTTTGTGACTGGTGCAAAAGTTTATGTAATCCATTCCTTCAATTCGAGTATAGCCTTGGCTACAATTTGAGCTTTATGCCTTTCCAATGATTCATCTGCCATGTAATTGGTTGTGTACACCCATTTGCATCCAATAACACGTTTCTTTCTTGGAAGGTTAGTAATCTCCCAAATTTGATTTTATCTCAAGTGCTTGTATCTCCTTCTGCACTGCTTCACACCATATCTGCTAATGTGAGGGATGGTTATAGTGTTAGAATCTTAAACTCTAATTAAGATAAACTAAAATTATTGAAGGATTGATTAAGCTAATTGAATAGTTAAGTGACTTAAAGTATATCCTTGGATTGGAGATGAAGAAAATGCATATAAGAGTGAGGAGATAAGAATGGTAAGGATGAGGTGTCTAACTATGGTTTGTTGTTTGGGAGGTGTTGAGGTATAAAGTAAAAACTTATCTCTTTCTTCTTTCATGTTTTGGACGTGCATCTCTCTCGACTCTTTTCCTCCCTCTCTATTCCACTAAGCAAGAAGGCAGAATATTTAAGAGAGTAAGAAGTGGTTAGTAGGTTGTACTGAGAAGAACATGGTCGGAGCTAGTAACAAAGTTAGCAAGGGATCACCGGAGGTGTAAGAAGCTAGGAGAAGGAAGTTAAGAAGAAGATTTTCATCAACAATTCAACTCCAACTAAGGCAATAAGGTATGTCATGTTCGAATTAGTAACTCACACTAGGTGTGTGAGGGTTTAGATGGGTCGCTCGAGGTCTGAAACCTTGTCGGTGAAAAGTTCAGATAGAAATACATGGCCAAATGGTCGACCGGTATGGGTTTCGGTCGACCAAACGTAGTGTAAAAGTTGATGTTTATCCCTCACCGGTCGGACGACGCGCTTAGCGGTCGACCGGTTAAACGTGATTTGGGAAGAAGATGAAGACTCTGGTATTTTCCGATCGAACGGGACCCCTTTGTCGTTCGACCGTTCGAATGTCAATAAATCAGTTTGAATTTATACTGTAAGACGGTTGACTGAATTAATGTGTTGTTCGACCGTTAACTTAAATAACTAAGTGAACTGTTCGACCCATTATCACGTGCGTTCGGCAGATTGATGACTAGAAATTCTAGGTTGCCCCTGGTAGATTTCGGTTGGACGGGACCCCTTTGTCGTTCGACCGTTGAAATGATTATTATAATATATTTTAAGTTCTGAAACGGTTGACCAAAAATGTGATATTGTCCGACCGTTTATATAAAGTTTCGGTCAACCGGTTATGTTAAGTTGTTCGACCGTTTGTGTTGTGCTGTGTTGGTCGACTGATTATGTGATTTCGTCCGACCGTTAAAGTGGTGTAAGGAACCAAATATGTTTAAATATAATTTACCAAATTAAGAAGTTTCGGTCGACCGGTGATTTATGTTTTTTCGATAGTTGAGAAGTTTCAGTCGACCGATTGAGTACTTTGTTCGACCATTTTATGTTGTTATTTCAGTAATGTATATTGTTTTTATTGTTCAACTCTGTGGGGGCATGGAGACTGCCTAGCCTTTATGGTGGCGGAGTAGATGGACTCCGTGAAGTGAGGTTTTTACCCAGCCTTGACGGCGGCGGAGTTGAGCACCGTATTATTATTATTTAGTGGATGTTATGTTGATTTTGTATTCATTTATATGTGACCGATATTATATTCCAGCAAAGTATGTAGTCGATGATATATTCCAGCAAAGTATTTGGCCGATGTTATATTCCGGCAAAGTATGTGACTGATGATATTTCCAGCTAAGTGAATGTTACGGGTGGCCATGTGGGGCCCGCTTTTATATATAATGTGTATGTTTTTCGATCATGTTAAATAAAGTTATGTTATTGTACTATATGCCATGTGTACTAGCATGTTAGGTTTTGTGTATAAAGATATCATATGCATATAGGTGGATTTGGCATACGAGGTTTCCTTATGGAAACTTTGGAATAGTTCCGTGTTTATTTTGAGGTTAGGTGGGGACTGAGGACGAGCACACTATTATCGGATCTTGCTGTCTTATTTTGAGGTTGTTATGATTACATGTGTATAGTTCATCTTGTCATTTTTAATGTAATCATACTCTTGACAAACTCCTGTATATGGTGCACCTTTGTTATGTTTATGAGTATCGTCCTTAGGTGTTTGAGTTGAATCTTGGTGTTCAAAAATCTTAAATTCCCGCTGTATTTTTTGGGACGTTACATGTAGCCTGTGGGATCATATCTTTCAGTGATGGATGTCAAGTAGCATTGATGTGTAGAGGAGGTTTTGTGATAGGATACAAAGTTAGAAAGTGGATACATTGTACCCTTCTTGGGACCCTGCAAATTGTCCAATGTATGATCTGTGGTTGGGAGATAGAAGCCCTGTTACATTGAAAATAATCTAGGTAGGCAGGAGTTCTATGTTCCCTAGCGGTACTTCTTGGTTCTTCGTGGTGATTGGGTGGATCATTGGGTGGTTCAGGTTGTAGGATATCATGAGTGGTCTCCGCACTACTAGAAAAATAAGTCTCACTAATGGATAGTTATCGGTCGGTGAATCATCCATCGGTGGAAGTACATTTCCATCGACAGATCAAATTATTCGTCGGTGGTGATATACACCGACAAAAATGATAATTATCACCGACGAACTTCGTCAGAATATATTTTCACCGATTTCTCAGGTGAGTAACATAAACCGATGGATAACTACCGTCGGTGCATGTTTCTGAAAAGTACTATGGCAAAAAATATTTTTTGTGGCCCAAAAACAAACCGAAAGATCAATTGCTAAACACTAATGGATATATTGGTCGGTCCATATATGAATATACACCTACTGAGATGTTTTGTTAATGTATCGATCGAAAAGTGATCGTTAACGAACTTAAATACCAAATCAACACTGATGGATAAGATCACATTCATCGATGGAGAACTTCCGTTGCTAAAACATTATATCAGCCCGATACGGGTTTCCTTTCCACTCTCCTCCCACACCCTAACTCCCTCATTGCCGTCACATCTCCCTGCCGCTACCCCCGAGCCTTGTCGCGTTGCCGCAACAACCCTGTTGATTTGCTTCCTCCTCATTCTCAACGCGTCACTGTGTCTGTTGTTGGTATTTAATCTTCCACTACACCCCACTGCCTCTTCATCATTTCCCAGTTGACACCTCCTCTCTGATCCCAGCGTCCTCCCTCAAATGCCACCTCGTCCTCTCCCGACCGACCACCTTAGGAGTGTGCATCCGATCCAGACCGGCCTCGACCAGAATTTTTTTCGAGCACCGGACCGGATTGGTTCAGACTGGTGACCCGACCGTACCAGAAATATCTGGTCCGGTCCAAGACCAGATTTTTTAAATTAAAAAAATCGACCGGAAACAAATTTTCCAAAACTTTAGGACCGGAACTCGGACCTTGCACACCCGTAGACCACATCCTCCACCTCTGCCCCTCGCTGACCACCACCGACCAGACCACCCCATCCACTACTACACCCCTTCCAGCACTGTTGCAACCCACCACCTCCTTCCACCGCCACCTCATTCCACCACCTCATATAAATATATTTTTAATCTCATACTAATATTTTTCCAATTTTAAAATTATTGTTTAAACATATTTTCATCTCGTACAAAGTTTTTCCAGTTTAATTTTTTTTTGTTTAGAGAATTGGAGTCCATGACTTGTGCACTTGTGTGTAGTTTTGAATTTCTAGTTGGAAATTAGGAGAGTTTGTAGTCAAATTTGATATCAACATGAAACAGGTCATTGCAGTGCCGGAGGTCACTGCGGTTTGGTCGCAGATTGGTCGCAATGGGGCTAGGGTTTTGTTGGGTGGAGATTTTGTTGAATAAAGAATAAAATGAAATGGTTGCTCTATCATATAAGCCCCAAAGACGCAGTCATAACTTACAGCCGACGTCTATACCCCGACGTCTATATGCATGAGGGTATAGACATCGACTGTAAGTTATGACTAACGTCTATAGGTTGACATATATAGGCGTGGAGAATAAACATCGGTTGAAATGGTTATTCAAACAACCAACGTTTAGAGGACCCCATAGATGTCGGCTGTAGTAATAACCAACGTCTATATGGGCGACTAATGTCTATTGGGCGATGATTATTCACTATTGTACTAGTGTATGGATGATTTGAGAGATTAGTGTTATACATTATGTCTCTTGAATGAGGCTTTTATAGGCTTCAAAGCAAATCATAAGCAAGATTTGACTTGACCTCAGGCAGAAATTTGCACAGGTTTAGTCGACCGTTTGAAGAATGGGTTGCCCAAAACAAGATGTTAGACTTCATCAGAATTATGTTTTTGTTGACAAAATAGAGGTTGGATAACCAATCATCAAGTTCTAGTAACTTTTGTTGATTTTCCTCTGATTTATTTTGATTGACCAAACTGGGTTCAATTGGCCGATCCAAAATAACAATAAGGATTCAATCAACTATGTTATAAGACTTTGGTCATCCGGGATCCCTTCTGTCATACAGATCATCAGCTTGTCTTTTAGCACCAATGGTTGGAAATCAAATATTTGTTGTTAGTCCAACAACTATATTCATACGTGAAAAGAGTCTTTGCGTGCCAGAGGTCAAGAGGTAAATGATTGATTGATAGAAGATGGGTCTTGCAAAGTTGGACGAGGCAAATGGTTTTAAGGCAAAATATATAGAAGTGTGGTTGTTGGAGTAAAATCCAAAACCGGTCCAAGGTGATTCGATTGGCTAAATGACAATCGGTCATGAGAGGACAATCCCAGAGAGCATCCTAATGGCTACTAATGAGATTATTTTGGTCATCTATTTGGTGTTCAATGGACCAAACATGACCGTCACAGAATCCTAGGGCTCTAGTTTACATATGATCCTATGAACTCAATAAACAAAAAATTGCAAACTTTTGTCTAAAGTTTTATTACAATCTTGAGTCTTGTCCCAATGCTACTTCTGTTGAGGATCTTGATCAACCTATTTAGATGATTTGCAAGTATACAAGTTTACGCAATACATGTAATCATGTTTGCCCACTTTGATTGAGTAGGTCAATTGATTAAGATTAGTTTGATTGATCATCAAAATCAACATGGATTAAGACCTAAAAACAACATATTGTAATAGTGTAGAACAATATACATGATGTGAATGTCAAATGTGAATATCAAAATATGTGGACGTTTTCTTGTCAATACAAGAGTTAAAGATTTATTTAGATCAAATTTTAGGGGAGGTTCTGCCAAATTTCTATAAAAATTAATGGTATATTGTTATTAATAACATGATATTGAGTATTGAGTTGGATTGAGGTTGAATAGTTCGAAAGCAGAGAAGTTGTGACTATCACGATAATCCAAAACCCAACACAACGATAATGTAGGTTGTAATTAGAAGTTATTTATACGATTTTAGGATTGAATTGAAATTATATGTATACAAGATATGAATGTTTGATGTTTGTAATGAGAATATAATGTAGTGGAGAATAATAAATGATATGTATGTGAATAGAATGTATATTGAAATTGTGGAACTTTTCCTGTATGTCCAGGGATTTGAAGAATTTTTTTGTTACTAAAATGTTAGGGGGGATTCTGTCACGATTTCTATAGAATTTAACGAAAATTGTTATTAATAACATGCTATTGATTCTTATTTAAAATTGAACAGAATTTTAAGTTTACCATGTTTATCCTTCTTAAATTAATAGAATTATGACCTCAGACAAAAATTGGATGTATGACAAGAGAATTAGTCAGACATTCACTGAGAATCTGAAGTTATCCCTGAACTTTACATTTGGTATTCACAACCAATACAATCGTGATGAGAAAATCGTATGCCCATGAAAAAATCTTGTAACACCAAGTGGGTGATGACAGGCGACCTCATCGATGATGTCATAATTATGAGCAGTAGGTCTGTCATGGCGAAAGAATTGCAAGTTCGAGTGCTCAAATAGTCACGACAATGACAGTACAACAAACATATATTGAGTTAGAAGAAGATGACATCAACGACATAGAGGGGATGATACACTATGTGGACAAAGGAAGTAACGTCACAACCGATTCGTCAAGACTGGGGATCATAAAATATGCTTAGAAGTTTCTCAACTACAGGAAGGACGAAGATCAACCGTTGTATCCCAAATGCAACCAGAATTGACGAAATTGTCTTTCGTCATCAAAGTGTTTCAGCTCAAGTGCATGAGTAGATGGTCAACCACTTCATTTGATAAGCGATTAGCGTTCCAAGCAGAATTACTTTCAAAAGGAGCTTGTTTGTTGAAGGATACATATTAGACGAAGAAGTTGGTTACCAAGTTGGGGTTCCATTATGAAAATATCCATATGTGCAAGACTCATTGCATGTTGTACTGCAAAGAGAACGAGAATGAGAATTCATGTTCTGTGTGTGGGGAATCTCGTTGGGTAATACAGGGGTAAGATGAAGTAGAAACATAAATTGTTGGTGTCCAAAAAGGTAATAGAATTGTAGTGACACTCTTGTAGCACTTCCCGCTCAAAGCAAGGCTTAACAAGCTATATGTCACTGGTAATATTGCCAAGTCTATGAGATGACATGTGGAGGAATGAGAAAGTGATGGGAAATTACATCATCTGGTTGATTCTGAGTGTTGGGCTGAGTTGGACAACAAACATCCAACTTTCGCTTCAGAAATAAGAAATGTGTGTCTAAGATTGGCCGCAAATGAGTTTCAGCCTTTTAGTCAGACGCTACATAGTATCTGGCTTGTAATGCTCGTCCCTTAGAATCTCCCACCGTGGATGAGTATGAAACACCGATTCTTTATGATTTCACTCATCATACTAGGCCATCCTGGCAACAAGCTAGATGTTTGTTTACAACCACTTTGAAAAGTTGAAATAACTTTGGGAAGAGGATTTGGATACTTATGATGCTTACACTCATTCAGGTTTTACGCTGAGAGCTACCTTGTTGTAGACTATACTTATGATGTTTATACTTATTCATTGTTTAGGGAGATCGTTAAAAATGAAAACACTCAAAGTGTTGGAATCTAAGCACTTGCTAGAGATCCGAAAACCATGGGAAGGAGGTATTCGAGATATATCATCAATGGATTAGGTTTCGCATAGAGAAACTTGAATCCAAAGGGAAACCCCAAAATTGTGGAGTATTTGTGAATGCCACGACAGAAAGTTACTCAACAACACGAGATAACAATCCAGTCAGTGTATTGGTTGATTACTTTTGTGTATTGCAAGACATGTATTACTACGGGGATGTGAAATATGTTTTGTTCAAGTGCAAGTGGTACAACATTCTAGGCTAGGACAATACAACTAGAAGTAACGAATAAAAGTTCATGTTGGTGAACACTAATAGATTTCTAAAATGGGAAGAATCATTTGTACTTGCATCCCAAGCAGATCAACTTTTTTATGTTGCAGATCTCAAAGAAAGAGCAATCGACGGCCAATGGTTAGTTGTTCAGTGAATGTTGTTGAGGGATTTATATAGCATGCAGGACGAAGCATCTGAAGTTCTCGAGTACGATTAAGAATATCTTGTATGATATAAAGTACAATGAAATGATATTAATTTGGTAGATTTTGTTAGACCAGATTTAGAAGCGTTGGCGTAGTGCACATTTTAACATCTACAACCACGAATGTAATGACAAACCAAATGTCTGAAATATTTGATTCGTAGTTTATAAATTCATTATGTAATTGATGATAAATGATCCTACTTTGGAATTCAAGTATGACTAGACAACACTCTTTTTCGCCGCATTGTGTACCTGAGGGAGGCGGTGATAGGCATAGACGTCAACGACGTCAGTAGGAGGATGCCATTGCAGTTGATACCCCCACAAATTGGTGATTGTGTAGCTGATTCTTCCCAAAGTGTGGACACTCCTCACACTTAGATATCGACTAATAAAAGTTAATTTGAATTCAATATTTGCTTATGTGAAATGTTAAGTTACACTTCATACAGGTGCAACCAGCACGAGTAGGGGGTCATGATTCCACATACTTCTAGAGGATTGGAACTTGACAATTCCTGCTGAGATCGAGTTTACACCGAAGGGTGTTTTGAAAGAAAAGAAAGTAGAATGTTTCTAGAATTTATAGGGACGATAGCCAGGAGGACACAAGTACTTCCTGCTCATTATTCAGACTGGAGATTGGTGCCAAAGAACGACAAAGATGTGTCATGGCAGCAATTAACAATACTATTACATACTTATTTAAGTTATATTATTATTGATTTGAATTGAACACTAATTTATTTTTTTACGCGCATATGGACTGTTCTTGAGAAGTTTAGAGCCAAGATTATAAGGTCTCTGAATAGAAAATTGAAGGACAACAAGCACCAATTGTACCATGATGTGGCGGACTTGGCGACGAGAGAGGAGGGATTGGCGGGTAGATCCTCACATATCTCACCTGAGGATTGGTCCACTCTTCTGAACTACTAGTTCAGTGAGGCGTTCAAGGTACAATTATAATGTCTTTAAGTTAAGTTATATTCAATGGATGAAAAACTAAGAATTTTGAATTTTTGGAGATGCAAAAGAATAGCACGACCAACAAAAAAATAATAGGGCAAATTTAATAATACCGCATTAGTGTGGTACGAAGTCTGTTGTGCCACACAGGGAGAACATCACATTTTTTATTTTTTATTTGTAAAATCTTATAGATTCAATACATTTTTATATAAACTTACAAAACTGATATTTTTAATGGTATCACCGATTACCGAAAACCAGGTCGCTCCCGAGCCTACTTGTATTGCATGACAAGAAGAACCCAGAAGCAACGACTGTCATTGTAAGTTTATATTCATATTAGTTTTTGATTAATTTATTTTGTTGGGTTGCATTTATTTATAATTTCTTATATTATCTGGTTGCAGAAAAGATAAAAGGCTCTACGTTGACTAGGTGAGACGAGCTCTCAGGGCTCTATCACTTCGACAGCTGCTGCCGAGGATCCGGTCGAGACACTTCTGGGCAATGGGCACGGACATGTGAGGATGTACTTCAATCTCATTACCCCCACAGACACATACAGACCTCACGGGATGTCATCCCAAGCAGAACTCAATGCTAGATGGGAAATAGAGCACTTGTTCGAGAGAGTCAGAAGCTAAAGTGAGTGAGTAGAGAGACAGTTGAAGCGAAAAGCAAGCTCGCAACCAAGCAGTCGACCATCGACTTTTGATGGCGAAGGGGGTTATAACTATCAAGTATTGTATTCATAATTTAGTAATGTGTATTACATATATGAGGTTTATATGAAGTGTCGTCTTAATGTATAATATATTGTAGCATGCAGGATACTAATATCACATCCATTTGTACACCACCACTGCCAAGACAAGATGACGATCATGGACTATCGGGGGGAGCAAGCACCAGAGGATGGTGGCATAGTGTTTTTGTTGTTTGTTTACTTTCATTGTTAAATTTTTATTACGTTGTGAATTGAAAAATTAATTTCAATATAGTTACAATTTTATGTACGTAGTTTGTTGTTTGAATGAATTTGTTTGAGATAAATGCATATCTGAGTTCCTATGTTATATGTTTGTGGATGAATGCGTCATTGTGTTGTCGATGAATGATGAAAAATATTATTTCTTTTGATCAGGGAAATCAAAACTCAGAAAAAGAGAGTATACTTTTCCTAGTTTTGGACAAGACTTACGCTGATAGTACTTATATATCACTGTATATTCTGACATTTATTGGGTAGCCTATATCGATAGTAATTATCTGTTGGTGTAGGTTACCCATATAAATTACCGATGGCACCATCTGTCGGGGATACTGGGGAAGAAGTATTAGTTGATGTAGATCAATGTTGGATATCCGTCAGCGATTCCTCGTTGGTGTAAGTCGCCATTCGTCGGGGATACTAGGGAACAAGTATTAATTGGTGTAGATCATTGATAGATATCCGTCAGTGATTCCCTGTTGGTGTTCTTCGTTCCGACAAAACAACCTGAAAACTTTAACCGGAAATTTCACGTCAAGATTAAAACTGGCAATATTTATTCGTTGAAACATCCGTTGGTGTAACTAAACACCGACGCAGGCAAAAGCGATGGTAGGTATATCCGTCGCAAATAGAGACATACACTTAGGAATATCATCCGTCGGTGAAACCTTGTGTTCCTAGAGTGCTTATTCATTATGTACTGGTTGAGGGTCAGTGTGATGATGAATTTGTGGATTAGTGGTGATGGTTTGATTCAACAATGTATCATCCATGGGATTGTTTGTAATTGTTATTGTTGTCGACAAGGAGAGGTGTAAGACTATTACCATTGTGATTTGGGACACTAGAAAAAGGATACACATACTCATGAAAAGTAACATGTCAACTAACAAAGAACTATTTGGAATCTAAGTCATAGAGTCTATACCTTTTTTGTGCAGAGGGATAACCAAAAGATATGCATCTTCTTGCCCAACTATCAAATTTATGTACATGAACAAATTTAATAGCATAAGCTTAACACCCAAAAGATCTAGACGATCATAATTGGTTGTCTGACCAAACAATAACTAAAGGGAGATTTCTTTGATAGAACTTTAGAGAGCATGTGATTGATGAGATGTGTAGTAGTTAAAATACACTCTTTACAACCCATTTAGTTGGGGTGTATAGGGCAAGAAAATTGATTTATGAATCCGTTGTGGACAAGATATAGCCCATTAGATGCAAACTCAGTACTATTATCACTTCTTATTTTGTTTCATAGATTCCTGAAATTGGGTTTCTATCATGGAACATTTGGACACAAAACAAGTTTACGTTGCTTAACATAGGAATTGCAATAAAATTCAGAACTGACATTTGTTAGAAATTGGTTAAATTTTGTTAAGGCAGAAACATGATAAAAGCGGTCGACCGGTGGAGAAGTTCGGTCAACCAAAATTATGGTAGCGCTCAGAGGTGAAAAACGGTATACCGGTGTTGGACATCGTTCAACCAAAAACAACAAAGACTTTTTGGAGTCAGGAACGGTAGACCGATGGTGATCCTGGTCGACTGGAAAGTGGTTTGGAGATGAAGATAACCATGGAGAGGTTGACTGGTTGGTTGCACGGTCGACCAAAATTAACAGGAATTGTTCCAGTTAACCATCTTGGTCAACCGTTTGAGGATTCCGGTCGATCGTGGTCCACGTTTTTTGCACAGTTTTGACTCGTCTATTTAAAGACTTCCGGCCCCTAACTTGAAAAAATACATTATTCTTATTTCCTTCATTGAGTATTGAGAGATTACGACTAGAAATAGATCTAGAGTGTTTTGGAAGACATTTATGCGTGCATCAACTTGTAATCTTGATTGCTTCTCTTGTGAGTCAAATAATTCGTGTCTGTTAGTATAAGGAAGTTTGTCATAGTCAAAGGCCCTTAAACTCTTTTTGTGAAATTGTAAGTGTAGGGGTTTTGGTTCCCATGTAGATACATGAATAAGTGGTGTTCTCTCTTCTCGCACGACTCCTATTGTTGGATCGTGTGTGTTATGGGTCCACTAATCACTATTAATCTAATCACCTACTTGTTTAAGTAATCAAGATGTGCAGCGGAATTTTAAACAAACAAGCAAGTAAAGGAAGAATAATGCAAACCACAAAGACGCGTCGGTTTTTATAGAGGTTCGGCACCCCACCCGGGTCCTAGTCCTCTCTTGTAAGCTTCGCTCGACTCCGCGAGCTCCGCCTACGTCTTCACTAACCACTCCCCGTTCCGGGCCGGGAGAGAACGCCTTTTATAAAACAAACTCCGCGAACAACCTCGCGAGCTTGACTTTCTTCTCTCACAATCCAAGAGGAACACTACGGTAGAGGGAAAAATGGATCGGTTGAACGAAATCGTATCGACCGATAGCAGGGAATTCTTGACAAGGTTAAACAGTCGACCGAACTGGGCAAATGGTTCGACCGTTTGGTAAAGTATATGGGGGTGTATATAGTTTTAATACGAATATGACCGTTGGGTATATACGACAAGAATAACGGTCGGAACAGTAAGTTCAAACGGTCGACCGAAAGAGATGGTGCGGTCGACCGAAACTAGACAGGGAAACACAAACTGGATTACTTGATCATCCGGTCGACCGAACGGCATGTTACGGTCGACCGTTTTGGTTCAGACAGCTAAAGTTCATGTTTGGTGTTTTCCGGTCTAAGTTTGGGTGATCTATGGAAGTCCAAATAATGTGAATTTTTGTGTGACTTCTATAGGGAACCTAGTGTGTCTTTTAATTGATTTTATCTCAAGTATGCTCAAAATACACAAGTTCCTAAAGACTCAAAGAAATACAAAATACATGTCTTCAAATAAGCTTGATTACATGTCTTGACTTGATTTCCTTTCTTCCTTGAGTCTTGATCACCTGTAGAGGTTAGCACAAGGCAATATAGATGCAATGCAATATGTGTGCTACTCTACATGATCATAATTAAGAATAGATTAATTAAATCATCAAAACATAGATTAACGCCAAAAAGCCAACAATCTCCCCCTTTTTGATGATGGCAACCTATATCTTAACTATATCTTAATACATGGAATTTGTGTATGTAAACTATGCATATTAATGCTCCCCCTATGGATGTGCATAGTTTTTGTTCAATTTTATGCAAAATTGGAAGTTACCCCCTTAATTATCTCTCCCCCTTTGACATCCATAAAAAATTAAAATAATTATGACTTTAAGCATAGAATTTGGATGTCTTGTAATGAAGTTGCCCCCCTAAATTTTGCACTTCATTACACTAATAAAAGATATAACATTTAAGCTCCCCCTATCAATAAGGCTAGATGAAAACTATGAATATGATTCAAGTTAATTTTATTTAAGTTTCAACTTAGCCTTATTCTAACATCCATTTAAAATTTGACATTTATAATCAATGGATGTGATAAATGATTTGCAATGAATAGGGTTAATGATTTGCAATGAATTAAACTCTAAATGTATGACATTTAAGCACATAAACTAGACTAGAGCTAATTTAACATGAATTGTGGATGATAGAAATTTATACCAACTTGAGTCTTGAATTAGATCCAATCTTGACTTGGTGATGCAACCGGATTCGAATTCGACGCTTTGGCTCACCCGGTCACCACCAATCTCCTCCTCAAGCACCTACAAGTGTAGATTTAGTTACCCAAACAACTTTGGGTCCTTGAATGTTAGTTTTGGGAACCCAAACCATTTTGGTTTTAGGAGCCCACACACTTGAGGAACTATGGTTAATGAACATATGCTTGTCATTTAGTGTAGTGTGAGATACATGGTTTTTCAATTTTGAATTGTAACCTAAACCATGTTTTTGCAAGGATTGCCTTTGACTACCTAATAGTATGTTAAACATCTTAGTTCCATCAGTGAATCTTTCTAAATCTTTTCTTAATTGCACATTGCAAGCTTGAAGATCTAGTTGTTCACAATCTATAGGTGTTGCTTTTAATTTATCAAAATTTGATGCAAAGTTTTCTAGTTTAGCAACCACCTCATTCTTCTCATTCATGCATGTTTCAATTTGGCTTTGGAGATCTTTGATTAACTTTCTAGCACTCTTGTTTTTATCACAAATGATCTCATATTGTTTAACTAAGTCATGAAATGCATTTTGAAGCTCATCATGTGTATAATTTTCATTATTTGCACTAGAGTTTAAGCTATCACTATAATAAGACTTAGTTGAGCATGAATTATTAGAGCAAGAGTTAGATTCTACCTCACTTCCTTCTTCTTGAATAGCCATGTAGCACATGTGTGCATATTCTTTTGTTGATGAAGGTGTGGTTGATTTGGATGACGATGAAGACGATGAATCGTCCCATGTAGCCTTGTGAGCTTCCAACCTCTTCTCTTTTCTCTTACTCTTCTCCTTTTCTCTTCTTCTCTCCCTTCTCTCATTTTTCTTCTCCTTCTCTTTTCTCTCATTTCCATTCTCTTCCTTCTCCTTCTTTTCTCTCTTTTCACTCCTTCTACCTCTTCTTTCATTCTTTTCTTCTTTATCCTTCTTGAGGTATTTGAAGAAGTCTTTTGCTAGGACTTCAATGTCCTCATCTTCTACACTCTTCCTTGGTTGGTCAATGTTTGCCTGCAATCCCAAGGTGAATTTGTTCTTGGATGCTTCCTTCTCCTTTCGATGGTTGATTTGGAGTTCATACGCCATAATGTTTCCAATTAATTCCTCCATCTTGAGTTGGGAAAGATGGTGTGCTTCTTTAATTGCAACCACCTTATCTTCCCAATCGTGGCTTAATGACCGGAGGAATTTCCTTGTTATCTCTCCTTCATTTATTCTTCTTCCAAGAACCAAAAAAGAGTTAGTGATATCGGTGAAGCGTGTAACGCCCCCAATCTCACGGGTACGCACACTGGGAAAGATTACAAGTGACGCGATTAGAGACCTCCGCGACGACCGAAGGAGTTACAAAAGACAGACCAAACAACGACTCGTCAATACGTAGAGAGATCATACATGGATAGACTAACATAAAACATAACTGAAAAGTTAGAGATTATCCATATATGGTAACAAGGTCAAATACATTACATCGAGTTCAAAGGTGAAATACATCATAAATAATGCGGAAGCAAAAGACAAACAGAAGAATCTGGTCGACGTGTCCCTCGTGTACAGAATCTTCGACTACTCGTCCAGTCTACCCTGTAGGAATTTAAGTACCTGCAAGCACCGCATCAATATATACGTGAGTTTTCTATAAAGAAAACCCAGTATGCCCCTGGCCCAATCAGAGTTATATGGAAAAATGCATGCAATCTATCTAAGACAAAAGCATCCGAAATAGAAACAGAAAAGCACATAATGCAACAGAAGGCTACGACTCCATAAGTCATGTCGGTCGGGCGCACCCGAATCATTCCTCAATAGGAACCAGAACACCAGCCTCGCTGGTCAAAGGCGGTCACTCGACAGTGACCCACCGCTCGGCACAAAGCGGTGCGCCGGATAAGTGTCCCAATTCGCGGCAAGTGACCTACATTGTGCCATCGCGAACTTGGGAATACCTACCCTGAGACAGAATGGCAGCGCGCCTGCCCAGGACTTATCTTACGCCTGACCTCCCAACGTGAAGGTCTTATGCGAATGGCCTCTCTAGCTAGAGGACCCACTCGTGGCCCGTCGGCCCAAAAACAAAATGTGCCCAGAATTATTAATCAGATTAAATGCGATGCAAGCTACTTAAGCATCTAAAATCTAATGCATCTATAGTGGATGGAGTGAGCTCAAGGAAAGGTATCCGGATACCCTCCTAACAGCCCCAAACAAAACAAAATCAGAACATCCCAACAATAACCAAACACAAATCAGCAAGCAAACAACCCCGATGGCAATTCAAGGTAAACAACACATTGAGTTATCTACGGGTCATGATAAAGATGTTAAAAGGTCTGATATCCTAAGGGTCATACATAACCATATCATAACACTTCACTTCAGTAACATATAGACATGAGAGACACAAAAGGATGATGCATTACAACTAGATATATTAAAATCACACTCCACAATAATCGATAGCATGCATCCTTAATTTCAGAGTTTATATGCGATGATAACTGAAATCTCAGAGCATGATCAGAGTTTATATGGGTATGGATTACATGTATATCAGTAGGATAATCATGTTGGAACATGCATAAAATATCAGTAGACGATATAGATCTCTAAACTAGCATACATGCATGTAACGGGTTAATGTGTTGCTTTAGAACATGACACGATCAGCACATGATATGAAAGAGCCCATTTACATACATAAGTGCATGCATGACTACAAAATCATCAATACACACACATCAGATCATATAACCACATTATATCTGCTACTGAAACACAACAAGTCATATAAAGCAAAACACATTCAACACATAGAGCATGATAACTAACAAAAGACAAGCTAACAAGTTCAATCGACTCAAACCGATGCATGAGCCCTTGACCACTCCAACCCACGTGCTTAGAGTATCCCTCTCAGGCCGTCTATGGTGGGAGAGGGTCAGTAGAGATCCATCCAAGCAGCTCAGCCCAACAACCGAGCAAGCTGATGCACATGGTGCACTAACCGCATGGCTAGCCCATTCAAGTGCATGCTGCTCAGACCGAGCTAGCCCATCGAGATCCCCCTCACCCTTATCATCCCTAGGTTTTTTCCACACCTTTTACTGACCTTTTCCACCATCTAGAAGAGCTGGACCAGCCAGCCGATCCAAACAAAGAGTCAAAAGGGTTGAAGACAAATCCTAGTCGGATCTTGTGTGCACCAGTCACACCCAACCAGATCCGTGTCCACCCCAAAATTCAGCCCAGAAGAAACCTCATCACTCCTGATAGGACCTCACTGGAGCTCACCGGAACCCCGGTCCCTCTGGCTGCCCCACAGCCAGCCCCATCTAGCGCATGCTCCATGCGCACGCTAGAAGAGAACTCGGTTGTTGGTGCAACCGAATGCACCAACCACCAACATGGTGTTGGATGGCCCTCCAGCCAACACCCCCCTCCCATACAACTCTTCAAGGGTCAGGAGCATACCTGAATTCACGAAAAACTTTGCCCGAGATTACCGAAGATCAGCCCACCCAGATCTTCGTCTAGTTGCTCCCAGAAGATGCACTCTAGCTTGCTCTACTTGACTCGTCGGAGCTCCAACCACTAGCACACCGAACAGGGAGATGGAGAGGGTCTGAATTTCGTGGGTGAGGGAGTGAGAGGGTAGGGATGGCTTGGGTTGAGGGGGTTTTGTTTGCAAACAACCCTCCAACTTCCATAGGCTTCATGGCTATTCAAGTCACATTATGGCATGCCAATATGGCACCATTCCAAAGGCATCCAAAAGCCACGAAAATGCACATCCAAACCCTAATGCAACTCTTCCAATTCCATGCCACTTCAACACGGTTTTAGTCCAAAACCGACCCTACACTCACTCGGACCCAAATTGAGTCGATCGAGTCAAACAACCGCGCGCTCGCCCGATGTGTCGCACACGATCGACCAATGAGAAATCCGATCAAATATACTTAAACAAACATACCATAACACAAATTGACATTCTAAGAACTAAATTATGCATAACCGAGGAGAGTGGACTTATTAATATTATAGCAGGAGAGCGGTTCTTACAACCTACCCCCTTAAATAAATTTCGTCCTCGAAATTTGCTATCCCTAACTCTTAATAAGAGCTATGGATACAAACTCCTTACATCATCCTCCCGACAAAAAACATGGAATAACAACAAAAATAAGCGGCACCACAAAAATATTGCTAACAATGGCCATAAGACAATGAAATACAAGTGTTATGATAGTCGTAGATTCTGAGAACTAACCATGACAAATCACATGAATCCAACAACTAACAACCTATATACGTATGACCTAACAATAGCAAGCTAATCATGCATCATCATAATGTCTATTGACAACAAACTAATTAGGAAGGTCACACAAAATACAATCACTAAACATACATGAACATATAATATATTTATATCTATATGCACAAGGTGTATGAGAACAACAAATAAAACATGGAATTATTGACAAGACCTCGATAGACAATACCCATGCACAAGATATATTTAGGTAGCAATTAAATCATGTGCTAATAACAAGATGTCCATGCGTTTATATATCTACATGCACATGATGTATGAGGATAGCAATTAAGTCGTGTAATCATAATAAGATCTCGATGGCTAAATATATATGGGCATGATGTATCTACGCAACCAATAAATCGTGGAATCATAGTAATAATATCAAAACACAACTTACTTGCTAGCACGACATGCACTCACGTCATCATACACATAACAGAAGCAACAACAATTATAATAAATTAGGTATAGCACATGCCATAATACTTGTAGATCATGGGAATCAAACATGCAACCTGTGGAAGCTATGGTCATGATGAGATGATTACACAACACTTCACTCTACTATAACGCAATCATGGGTTTAGAATTCATTCATGCATGAATCTAAGTATGTTTAGTAGATATATGAGACTATATGCATAATACAAGATCCCACGATGCAATCATGATAATACGAGTGATAGGCGTGGATGCATGAATGGATGGCAAATCACTTCTGATTCTAACATTTTAGAGCATAGCATCATGCACATAGTTGAATTAAAATGTTCGGTTAGCCTTTACATGTAGTGCAATTTCCTGTTTCCAGCGATGATGTCATGCATACAAGTATGGCTTCCTAACAATAATCTAAACATGAATATTCCGATAAATCTAGTAGCTAAATAAACATAGGCACGCAACATCTTAACAACCACTTAGTTAGGAAAGAATCACATGTATTTAGCAACTAAAGATATATTAACATGTAGCACATTCACAACAGTTAAATTATGGGATAAAAATAAACAATAAAATCAGATCTCAAAGGATAATTATACAAGTATCCAATGTACCTATTTAACAGAAAATGAAACTCACACAATAGCATGTATTCAGTATGAGAAACACATCCATAACAAAAACAGGTATCACAAAAGAGATACTACAAGCATTATATGACAGGAACATTAAATTTCAGACCACATGCACGTTAGTTCTAGCCACACTCAACATGATCAGAGATGATATGAACATGCACAAGTATATAACAATAACATAAGGTTATGAAACATGCTTGTGATATCAATAGTCCAAACCGATTTATAAATTGATCTACATGCATGCATTCAGATTTGCTTACTACTTATAAGTCATAGAATGAGTTGCATAAAACATGGATGAGTTTTGATTTCATTTTCATGTGAGAGCATAACAAGACATATCAGAGGAGGTATACGAAAATTAGATTATATATGTGATATGGCTACTGCTGGAATGAAATCAAACTATATTAGAAATCATAGCAATAGACACATATCAGCCCTACCGATTGCATTATCAACTATGGAATTATGCAACTTATTCTCAAATGAGATGTCATGAATATATCTTAGGAAATCGTCTGATCAGAGCGTATACTTGTATTGGTCGTTTAGTGGACTAAAATCAGAATGAGTCATGTTGTATTATTTAGACCTATAAGCTAGATCATGCATAGATATCAGGTCTAAAATAAGTGATGACTTATGAACTACTGACGTAACAAGTCATGAAATCATGCAAGATTAGGTGACCTAAAATAGTAACAATTCATGTAACTAATGTCTGAACGAAATTATAAATCCATACATGAATATAATACCTAAACCAGCAAGCACCTCATGCAAGGAAATCTGGACTCATCGCTAAGTCACTCATAGACCTAGGATTTGTGATCAGTAATGATTCATGCAAATATCACCTCAACAAAGTCATGAAATAATGAAGGAGCATGAGTTCTAAAATCAGTAACACCATAAAAAAATCGCATGTAGCATGTTAAATACATTAACAGATCAACGAAGAAATCATAATTTCAACCACAAGAGGTGGTGGCAAATCACGCACAAAATGCATGCCAACACAACCCCAACTTGCTCCCCACAGCCCAGCCTCATCCCTTTTGGTTTCTTCATCAAACCAACAAGGAAAGCATGAAGCAAGGGTCATGCTAGTGGGAGAAAAGCCCAGCCAACCTCTGAAATTCGGATGGTGCTACACAGTCCACACTATCAGGTGGATCTTCACTTGTGCACTCCGAACCTAAGATCGGCTAACCCAATGGTGCTGGAGTACACTTCATCCAACACCCACTCTACATCCTCTTATGCTAAGGGGGCAGAAGCATACCTGAAACTGGTGGAGAGGAGCCTTAGATTTTTGCTGGAATCCCGTTGCAACTGTCTCCCATGCTTGCTAGCTAGTCGCCTCTTGCACTTGCACTTCTTGCTTGCTTGACTGGGTGGACTGGTTGGTGATCTCGACACCAAAATGGGGGAGGAGGCAAGGGAACTGATAAAGGTAGATAGGGCTAGGTGGTTTTGGTCTCCAAGCACACAAGAAAATTCACAAGAAAGCAATTCAAGCAAAGCAAAAACGATCTATCACTATCAGGATGCAATTCTAAAAGATAGGAAAGTACCTACAGGGTATGGGCAAGATGCCCCACTGGTGAGTCGTCAGATTCTGTACACTTTAGGGAGCGACCTGCTCTGATACCAAGTTGTAACACCCCCGATCTCACGGGTACGCACACTGGGAAAGATTACAAGTGTCATGATCAGAGACCTCCGCGACGACCGAAGGAGTTACAAAAGACAGACCAAACAACCACTCGACAATACGTAGAGAGAACATATATGGATAGACTAACATAAAACATAACTGAAAAGTTAGAGATTATCTATATATGGCAACAAGGTCAAATACATTACATCGAGTTCAAAAGGGAAATACATCATAAATAATGCGGAAGCAAAAGACAAACAGAAGAATCTGGTCGACGTGTCCCTCGTGTACAGAATCTTCGACTACTCGTCCAGTCTACCCTGTAGGAATTTAAGTACCTGCAAGCACCGCATCAATATATGCGTGAGTTTTCTATAAAGAAAACCCAGTATGCCCCTGGCCCAATCAGAGTTATATGGAAAAATGCATGCAATCTATCTAAGACAAAAGCATCCGAAATAGAAACAGAAAAGCACATAATGCAACAGAAGGCTACGACTCCATAAGTCATGTCGGTCGGGCGCACCCGAATCATTCCTCAATAGGAACCAGAACACCAGCCTCGCTGGTCAAAGGCGGTCACTCGACAGTGACCCACCGCTCGGCACAAAGCGGTGCGCCGGATAAGTGTCCCAATTCGCGGCAAGTGACCTACATTGTGCCATCGCGAACTTGGGAATACCTACCCTGAGACAGAATGGCAGCGCGCCTGCCCATGACTTATCTTACGCCTGACCTCCCAACGTGAAGGTCTTATGCGAATGGCCTCTCTAGCTAGAGGACCCACTCGTGGCCCGTCGGCCCAAAAACAAAATGTGCCCAGAATTATTAATCAGATTAAATGCGATGCAAGCTACTTAAGCATCTAAAATCTAATGCATCTATAGTGGATGGAGTGAGCTCAAGGAAAGGTATCCGGATACCCTCCTAACAGCCCCAAACAAAACAAAATCAGAACATCCCAACAATAACAAAACACAAATCAGCAAACAAACAACCCCGATGGCAATTCAAGGTAAACAACACATTGAGTTATCTACGGGTCATGATAAAATGTTAAAAGGTCTGATATCCTAAGGGTCATACATAACCATATCATAACACTTCACTTCAGTAACATATAGACATGAGAGACGCAATAGGATGATGCATTACAACTAGATATATCAAAATCACACTCCACAATAATCGATAGCATGCATCCTTAATTTCAGAGTTTATTTGCGATGATAACTGAAATCTCAGAGCATGATCAGAGTTTATATGGGTATGGATTACATGTATATCAGTAGGATAATCATGTTGGAACATGCATAAAATATCAGTAGACGATATAGATCTCTAAACTAGCATACATGCATGTAACGGGTTAATGTGTTGCTTTAGAACATGACACGATCAGCACATGATATGAAAGAGCCCGTTTACATACATAAGTGCATGCATGACTACAAAATCATCAATACACACACATCAGATCATATAACCACATTATATCTGCTACTGAAACACAACAAGTCATATAAAGCAAAACACATTCAACACATAGAGCATGATAACTAACAAAAGACAAGCTAACAAGTTCCGTCGGATGGAGGTTTAGATTTAGGGTTTAGATTAGAGAATTCTGAAACTTATAATAAATCACATTAGTTATAAAGCATTACATGATAAATGATTTAACATAAACTCAAGTAATCAAAACATACTAATACGAAATTAAAATAATAACTTTATTCTCTTCTCATCACCCTAAATCCGTCACCTCCACCCTTTGGAAAGAGTTAGAAACTCATGGAGGGAGGAAGAAGGGATCCTAGAGGCATTACAAAAGAAAATTAAAAACAAGAAACAAAAGACAGAATTTTATTATTAAGAAGAACAATACAAAACTAAGACTAAAAATAAAAACTAAGGTTAAGGACCAAGGACCCTTCTAACATCGTTCTCGGGCCTATTTATAGCCGATACAAGGGATCCCAATATATAAATGGAACGTACACGCGTCAATACAGAATTGGTAAAAATTTGAGCACACGGATCGACTTTTGTGCGGCTAAATCGCCGCAATTTGTACATGAGGTACGGCGGAATCGCCACCTTTTTGGCTCGGTTTCGATCCGGATTTTTCCTGTGTGTTTATGGTATGATTTCAATGTCTTTTGCATATCCGGATGATTTATTTCCTTTCTTTTGAGCTCCGACTTTATTTCTTTATATATTTGGAGATCCACATTGATTTGTCTTTAGATTTTCTCCAAGATAATATTTTGGTACTTTAATTGCAATTAGGTCCTTGGCTTTTTGCAATTAAGTCCCCGGCTACTTTTGTGCTTAAGTCCTTGTACTTTTTGGAATTAGATCTTGAATGCTTTTATGCTTGGATACATTTCCATTTGTAACCTGATAAACTTGAACTTGGTCTTTATGATAGAAATGAGTCTTTTGCACGCGTTTATGCTCGGGATGTCGGTAATTTGCATTCAGGTCCTTGTATTCTGTAAATAAGACTAAACACATACCTTAGTAGCATTTATCGATATAAAATCAATCTAAATGAAAGACATATGATGCAATGTATGCAATGTATCAAATACCCCCACACCTAGATTTTGCTAGTCCCTAGCAAAACAGAAAATACGAAAAATAAAAATAGGAAAATCCTAACTCACTTTCGTAGGAATCACGGTTGCACTTAGCATGTGCAACAAGCCTTTAAACCTCTTTGTTGCCAAGTAGGAGGAGTGTTGTCTCATGAGGGTTTTCAGCGGATATACCCACAAAATCCTAAATCAACATTTCATTAATAGTTCTCAATATCCCTACCTCATCCTTATACATCTCACTAAGAATTTTTGCATGCTCATTATATAAATCTAACTCATTAAAAATATGACTTGGTCTTTGTTTCTCCAACATTCACATCACTAAGCCTTCTACACATGTTTATCACTTGAATTATTTTGCACGCCTCCTCTGGTGGTGAAGTATCATTTGGATCAACCATGGCATGGATCATTCTTTTAGCTTTGGGCCTTGAGTAATATTTTTTTTTCTTTTCTTCCGTGATTCAACACATTTGCTTTTTGACACTTTTACCCTTTTTGCATTCGTGTAGCGAGTTTGGTCGATAATCCCGAGCTGGTAGACTCAAGTTACCGGGTTTCAAGATACCCCTACGGACCAGTGACTCAAAGGCTTGAGCTTTTGTAATCATTTTGCAGAATGTGTTTTCCTCACTTTATTCCTTTATTTTTAATTTCCTCAAGGCTTAATTGCTATTAGAAGTCCACACTTCCCGGTATATTTTCCTCAACCTCTGCTTTTTATCAACCACTTCAAAGATTTGATTCATCCAATTTAAGTGCATACATATCTTAAAGGGCAATGGGTTATTTCTTTGGAACTTAGATTTTTGTCATAATTTCTACAAGCAGAACTATATAATAAGGAACAAAAACTCAATGCAATTTGTACACGGGTTTTGGCAGTTCAATCTTAAGCTATGTCATGAAACATTATTTTTTTATTATTTTTTTTTAGAAATAAAAGACAGATATATAGATAAATATATACATATACACCCCCCCACACCTAAATCATGCATTGTCCTCAATGTATGCAAATATAAAGCAAATGCACTTATTACCTTGGTGAATTGCGGTGGAAGGATGGAATTTGCTCAAAGTCAACCATAGTCAGAACTGGATTGAATGACACCATATTGGTGCATGTATCCAGTTGAATTGTTCCCCATGTTGCAATGAGATTCCTGAGTCACAGGTTCCACACCCCTCACATAAATTGGTTCTCTTATTTGCTCGAGTGACGGTGGGTGTGTAGATGAATTCCTCCCTTTTTTTCTTACTTCCTTTTTGATTTTGTGATGATTCAGAAATATTATAGATTCGTGATTTCATCACAACGTCACTTTGATTGCATATTATTTCTGGCTCACTATCAATATGAAAGATATTAAATTCAGCTTTTAAGTTCCCAAAAGATAATTGCATGAGCCCATTTCGACAGTTTATCAATGCTTCCGAAGTGGCTAAAAAGGGTCTGCTTAGAATTACAGGGATTTGTCGGTTAGGATTTACAACAGGTGCGGTATCTAATACGACAAAATCCACTGGGTAAATGAAGTCACCAACCTTGATCAAAACATCCTCTACTATACCTCTTGGTTTCTTAATAGAACAATCAGCAAATTGAAGGGTTGTCTTAGAGGGTTTTAGTGGACCAAGGTTCATTTGCTCATAGACAGAGTACGGGAGTAGGTTAACACTAGTACCAAGGTCTAGAAGGGCTTTGTTGATAAAAGTATCTCCTATTGCACATGAAATTGTGGGACATCCAGGATCCTTATATTTTATAGGAGATGTGTTGGACAAAATAGAACTTATGTTTGCAGTTAAGAATGCCTTCTTTGGTACGTTCGTTTTTCTCTTTTTAGTGCACAAATCTTTTAAGAATTTAGCATAAGCAGGTATTTGTTGAATCATGTCTAAGAGTGGAATGTTCACCTTAACTTGCTTAAATACTTCCAAGATTTTCTCTATTTGTGCACTTGAGTTCTTTTTGAGTCTATTGGGGAATGGGGCTTTAGGAACATAGACTCGCTCAGGTTCAGGTTGAGCTATAGGTTCAGGTTGAGTAGGTGGGTTGGGCGTTTCAGATTGGACGTCGGGTGCAATGGTTAGGTCATATGTGGTAGTTTGATGGCTAGATTGATTAGACGTTCTAGGATTTACCACATTGTTATCAACTTGTCTTCCGGACCGTAATGATACTACATCATTTATTTGTTGGAACGGTCCTTCCTCGTTAACCATTTGAACCGGTGTAGGGTTGTTATTTCCTGAAGGTGCTTGATAGGATTGATATGAATTATTAGATCTTGGGTTCACCTCAGGTTGACTTGGAAACCGACCCTTTTCTCTTTCACCAACTATTTGTGCTACTTGGCTGACTTGTGTCTCTAGCCTTTGGAAGGTCTGGTTGGTTGTTTGTATAAAGGTTTTCATCAAATTTTCCAGGCTTGTCAACCTAACCTCATGATCGCCATTGTTACTAAACCCAGAAGATGTATTATTTTGGTTGTACGGGTTTGGTTGTTGTCTAGGAGGTTGACCATGTTGGTTTGATGAGAAATTGGAATTATTACGCCAACCCGAGTTATAGGTTGATGCGTATGGGTCATTTCTAGCATGGTTATACATGGCATTAACTTGGTCCCACTCCGCACAATCCTCCATTACATGACCAGTCTGACCACATCTAGAGCAAGGGATAGACGAGGCTTGATTCACTCGGTTTTGGGTTTGTAGCTCTAAACTTTCCATTCTGCGCATAAGGGTAGCTAGTTTTGCTTCAGCCGCTATGTTGGCATCTACAGCTAAGACACCTGGTTTGGGTTGACTTGCTATTCTAGATCCAATACTCGGGTTAAGCGGTGTTCTAGCATTGTCCCATTGCATACTGTTTTCAGATAATTCCTCAAGAAAAGTCCAGGCATCACTTTCATTTTTCGACATAAAGTTCCCTTGGCTTACGGATTCTACCATAACCCTAGATGTGGGTGTCAATCCCTCATAAATAATTTGACATAATTGCCATCTCGGAATTCCATGATGAGGGCATTGGGTCAGAACACTTTTGAATCTTTCTAGATAGGAATAGAACGGCTCGCTCTCAGACTGAACGAATGCAACAATTTCATTCCTAATCCTCATAGTCTTATGGTTGGGAAAATATTTTTTCAGGAATACTTGAACAAACTCAGCCAAACTCCTAATAGATCTTTCGGGTAGACTATATAGCCATTTCTTAGCGTCATCCTTCAGTGCTAGAGGCACGAATTTCAGACGCACTGCCTCCTCAGGAATATGCTGGTATTGCATAAGAGGGCAGATTTCCTCAAATTCTCTAAGGAAGAGATATGGGTCTTCCCTAGAGGTGAACTTAGGCAACATACTCATGTATTGTGCCTTAAGTTCGAAGTCGCGACCCGGTATGGTGGGCATAACGATGCACGATGGCTGAGCAGCCATCGCTGGATAGCATCGATCCCTCAGAGTTATGGGTTGCACAACAGGTGGATCCACTACGTTTTCACCCATTGGATCTGGGTGAGGTGGTGCAACAGGTGGATTGGGGCTAAGTTCCAGACTGGAATCTAGATGAACTCGTGAGAGTCGATTACTCAAGTCCCGAATCCAAATCTGAGTGCACCGGGTTGAATCAATTTTTGAATTCAAATTCGAAATTTAAATTCCAAATTTAATTTCAAGAATTAATTACAAATAGTTTTTTTTAATTTTCGTTTTTTTATGTTTTGTTTTTTTCAAAAGGGAAACAAACAATAGAATGGGGCAAGATGAGAAAGGAATCCTAATCTAGAGAATTTAGGTGAGAAGACAAAGAAGACTCGGCTGAGAAGGGAAACCTAACTCTAAAGATAGAAAGAGGGTTGGTCAGAAAATTCCTAAGAAAGCACGGTTCAAACAATCCTAGACCTAGTGTCGCTTAGATCTAGACGACTCCTAACTGGTTGAGTCGAATTGATTTGCTTGATTCACCTCTCTCACTAATCAAACCAACTTGGCCAGGCCGTGTATAGCTAGTGGGGGCGCTTCCGACAGAGTCGGTGCCAATTAGACAATCACTTCGCTTGGAAGACTTACGTCAACACAAAAACACTTTCTAGACACCAAATTAAATTCAATCGGCTTCAGGTCATAGCAAGTCAAACCAATTCTTCTCCTTAAATGAGTCTGAGTCCTTAGGGGTCAATGTCTAATTGATTTTAATTTAAGGCTTGGGTGACACTTTAGGATTGTGATTTGTGGGCCACGGAAAGGTGATGAAATCCCCACCGTATCTTTGCCTACGGAGTTGCCCTTAAGATAGTTTAACTTAGATCTAGCAAAGATAGTCAAACAATGGTCTTTAGAGGGCGGCAATTGCAAGGTTGTATGCAAACTAAATTATATGCCTAAATGCAATCGATAAAAACCGCGATACGTACCTTGACTCCAGCTCTCTTCAACAAGAATTAATTTGCAAGAATTTAGCAAGAATAATGCATACAAAACACTAAATGATGCATGCACTAAGGCCTTCCTAATTTTGCCAATTTTAGGTCAGAGTTGAATTATTGCCAATTATGGAATTTTGCCCTAACACATGCAGTTCTACGTAAAGGAAATTTTCTGAAAATAGAAATTACGAGGAAAAAGGCAACAAAGGTTACCTACGCAATCCTCAGTCGGGTTTGCCGCCCGCTCTCGAAATTTCAGTAGCTCTACGCGTCCACCCAGAGATGAGTCGCGTCCCAGAACAAGTTGAAGCCCAGAAGCTTCAGGTGTGCGGCGATTCCGCCGCAGTTTGCTCTTGGTATGCGGCGATTCCGCCGCTCGTTTAGCTCAGACTGTGCTCGGATTTCACCGTGCAGTCTGTTGTCTCCTGAAACACAAATCCAAATAGTTAGATCGCGCACAAGATAAACAGAATAAAATCGAAATCAACAAAAAACAAAATATGCGTCGCCTCCCCGGCAACGACGCCAAAAACTTGATGAGAATTAAATTTATACCGCAAGTGCATGACGTCAATGGAGACGTGGCAAATACGAGTCGAACACAAGGAGGGAGAGATTCTGTTATTAGTGTGATTTTCGATTAAGGGGAAGAAGGAGAGAAGAAATAATTGGGTTTTGAGATTTTTGGGTTTTAATTATCTAAAGCAAGAACAAGAACAATTAAAACTAAAAAAAACAAAGAGGTGAATTCCGTCGGATGGAGGTTTAGATTTAGGGTTTAGATTAGAGAATTCTGAAACTTATAATAAATCACATTAGTTATAAAGCATTACATGATAAATGATTTAACATAAACTCAAGTAATCAAAACATACTAATACGAAATTAAAATAATAACTTTATTCTCTTCTCATCACCCTAAATCCGTCACCTCCACCCTTTGGAAAGAGTTAGAAACTCATGGAGGGAGGAAGAAGGGATCCTAGAGGCATTACAAAAGAAAATTAAAAACAAGAAACAAAAGACAGAATTTTATTATTAAGAAGAACAATACAAAACTAAGACTAAAAATAAAAACTAAGGTTAAGGACCAAGGACCCTTCTAACATCGTTCTCGGGCCTATTTATAGCCGATACAAGGGATCCCAATATATAAATGGAACGTACACGCGTCAATACAGCATTGGTAAAAATTTGAGCACACGGATCGACTTTTGTGCGGCTAAATTGCCGCAATTTGTACATGAGGTACGGCGGAATCGCCACCTTTTTGGCTCGGATTCGATCCGGATTTTTCCTGTGTGTTTATGGTATGATTTCAATGTCCTTTGCATATCCGAATGATTTATTTCCTTTCTTTTGAGCTCCGACTTTATTTCTTTATATATTTGGAGATCCACATTGATTTTTCTTTAGATTTTCTCCAAGATAATATTTTGGTGCTTTAATTGCAATTAGGTCCTTGGCTTTTTGCAATTAAGTCCCCGACTACTTTTGTGCTTAAGTCCTTGTACTTTTTGGAATTAGATCTTGAATGCTTTTATGCTTGGATACATTTCCATTTGTAACCTGATAAACTTGAACTTGGTCTTTATGATAGAAATGAGTCTTTTGCACGCGTTTATGCTCGGGATGTCGGTAATTTGCATTCAGGTCCTTGTATTCTGTAAATAAGACTAAACACATACATTAGTAGCATTTATCGATATAAAATCAATCTAAATGAAAGACATATGATGCAATGTATGCAATGCATCACCAACTCACGTGCTTAGAGTATCCCTCTCAGGCCGTCTATGGTGGGAG
This sequence comes from Triglochin maritima, assembly GCA_963682175.1. Lineage (NCBI taxonomy): Eukaryota > Viridiplantae > Streptophyta > Magnoliopsida > Alismatales > Juncaginaceae > Triglochin > Triglochin maritima. The sequence goes on along the minus strand of OY821787.1, from coordinate 9,514,786 downwards.
AGGGTCAGTAGAGATCCATCCAAGCAGCTCAGCCCAACAATCGAGCAAGCTGATGCACATGGTGCACTAACCGCATGGCTAGCCCATTCAAGTGCATGCTGCTCAGACCGAGCTAGCCCATCGAGATCCCCCTCACCCTTATCATCCCTAGGTTTGTTCCACACCTTTTACTGACCTTTTCCACCATCTAGAAGAGCTGGACCAGCCAGCCGATCCAAACAAAGAGTCAAAAGGGTTGAAGACAAATCCTAGTGGGATCTTGTGTGCACCAGCCACACCCAACCAGATCCGTGCCCACCCCAAAATTCAGCCCAGAAGAAACCTCATCACTCCTGATCGGACCTCACTGGAGCTCACCGGAACCCCGGTCCCTCTGGCTGCCCCACAGCCAGCCCCATCTAGCGCATGCTCCATCCGCACGCTAGAAGAGAACTCGGTTGTTGGTGCAACCGATTGCACCAACCACCAACATGGTATTGGCTGGCCCTCCAGCCAACACCCCCCTCCCATACAACTCTTCAAGGGTCAGGAGCATACCTGAATTCACGAAAAACTTTTCCCGAGATTACCGAAGATCAGCCCACCCAGATCTTCGTCTAGTTGCTCCCAGAAGATGCACTCTAGCTTGCTCTACTTGACTCGTCGGAGCTCCAACCACTAGCACACCGAACAGGGAGATGGAGAGGGTCTGAATTTCGTGGGTGAGGGAGTGAGAGGGTAGGGATGGCTTGGGTTGAGGCGTTTTTTTTGCAAACAACCCTCCAACTTCCATAGGCTTCATGGCTATTCAAGTCACATTATGGCATGCCAATATGGCACCATTCCAAAGGCATCCAAAAGCCACGAAAATGCACATCCAAACCCTAATGCAACCCTTCCAATTCCATGCCACTTCAACACGGTTTTAGTCCAAAACCGACCCTACACTCACTCGGACCCAAATTGAGTCGATCGAGTCAAACAACCGCGCGCTCGCCCGATGTGTCGCACACGATCGACCAATGAGAAATCCGATCAAATATACTTAAACAAACATACCATAACACAAATTGACATTCTAAGAACTAAATTATGCATAACCAAGGAGAGTGGACTTATTAATATTATAGCAGGAGTGCGGTTCTTACAAAGTGAGTGTTCATTTCGCTTATGTTTTCACCGATTTGCATAGAAAAAATCTCATATTTATGCATGAGGAGACTAATGCGTGTTTCCTTAGTTTTGCTATCCCCCTCATGATGCATTTGTAGTCTATGCCAAATCTCAGATGCACTAACACAACCTCTAATCCTATTATATTCACCCTCATTAAGGCCACAATACAAGATGTTCATGATTTTCGAATTCATTTCGATTTCTTTCATTTTGGGTCTTGTAAGTGTATCTAATTCATCTTCATTTGGGGGTGTGTATGGATTTTGAAGAAACATCCAATACTTAAGGTTATTAGAAATTTGGAAAATTTTCATCCTATTCTTCCAATAATCATAATTTGACCCATTTAGCAAAGGAGATCGAGTTGTGCATAATCCCTCTACGTGATTAGATGTACTAGCCATGCTAAAAATACGATTAAGTATGCAATTTAGCTAACAAGGCTCTAATACCAAATGTTGGATTGTGTGGGTTATGGGTCCACTAATCACTATTAATCTAATCACCTACTTGTTTAAGCAATCCAGATGCGCAGCGGAATTTTAAACAAACAAGCATGTAAAGGAAGAATAATGCAAACCACAAAGACGCGTCAGTTTTTATAGAGGTTCGGCACGCCACCCGGGTCCTAGTCCTCTCTTGTAAGCTCCGCTCGACTCCGTGAGCTCCGCCTACGTCTTCACTAACCACTCCCCGTTCCAGGCCGGGAGAGAACGCCTTTTACAAAACAAACTCCGCGAACAACCTCGCGAGCTTGACTTTCTTCTCTCACAATCCGAGAGGAACACTTCGGGCTTTCACCAAAGTCCTTGCTTCTTGAACAAAGGTTGAGTGGAACAACACTCTCTAAATCTTGAGCACACTTGAGTAGGATTAAGGAATTGATCACTAAAGTGTGGAAATTGAGGTTTGGAGTGTTTGGGATTCTCTCTAAAGTTTGGGACAAGTTTGTAGTGGGAGAGTTGTGTTAAAATGTGTTTTGCAACTCCTTATATAGGCATTAGAGAGAATAGAGCCGTTGGGACAAGATTTGATGGGTTTTGTGCAAAGCACACAAAGCAGAAAATCGGGCTGCAAATCTGTCCAGAAACGGTCGACCGAACTCTTGGGTTCCCTAAAGACACGGTCGACCGAAATATGGAATGGTCGACCGAACTCTTAAGTTTGTTAATGCAACGGTCGACCGAAAAGAGTTACGGTCGACCGAACCTATGTTTCGGTAGAGGGAAAAATTGATCGGTTGAACGAAATCGTATCGACCGATAGCAGGGAATTCTTGACAAGGTTAAACGGCCGACTGAATTGGGAAAATGGTTCGACCGTTTGGTAAAGTTTATGGGGTTGTATATAGTTTTAATACGAATACGACCGTTGGGTATATACGACAAGAATAACGGTCAGAACAGTAAGTTCAAACGGTCGACCGAAAGAGATGGTGCGGTCGATCGAAACTAGACAGGGAAACACAAACTGGATTACTATCATCCGGTCGACCGAACGGCATGTTGCGGTCGACCGTTTTGGTTCAGACAGCTAAAGTTCAGGTTTGGTGTTTTCCGGTCTAAGTTTGGGTGATCTATGGAAGTCCAAATAATGTGAATTTTTGTGTGTGACTTCTATAGGGAACCTAGTGTGTGTTTAAGTTGATTTTATCTCAAGTACGCTCAAAATACACAAGTTCCTAAAGACTCAAAGAAATACAAAATACATGTCTTCAAATGAGCTTGATTACATGTCTTGACTTGATTTCCTTTCTTCCTTGAGTCTTGATCACCTGTAGAGGTTAGCACAAGGCAATATAGATGCAATGCAATATGTGTGCTACTCTACATGATCATAATTAAGAATAGGTTAATTAAATCATCAAAACATAGATTAACGCCAAAAAGCCAACACCTATCACTCGGGAGATTAGGTCTGAAGGGACTTAGTGCCTGGTGCTATCGAGTCATCTGACTTAGGATGCACCGACCGAACTCCCGTTACACGGGTGGTGGGGATCGTCCTATGTGGAGATTTGGGGAAGGTGTACGTGATAGTGTAGGTCCTCACAGGCAATGATGCACGAAACCCGACCTTGGGAGAATCAAATACCAACCAATATAATGCTCCAAGGAAGAAGAAAAAAAGAAAAAAAAGAAGAAAAAAAAGAAAAAGAAAGAAAAAAAAGTCAAATAAGAATCTTAATGGACTTTACACAATGTATCACTTTCAGAAGTTAAGGTTGCACATGTCTTTCACTTAAGTCCTTAATTAACTTTCACGAATGATTCTTTAGGCTAGGTGTGTGGACTGATTACATATATAGAGTTGGCCCATAGGATTACCGCGTCCAATGATTGATCAAAATGAGTCCATCGAGTCGAGTTTCTAGATTGAATAATGCATCTTTGTTCGGATTTTGTGGGTGTGTCCGCTGAAAACCCTCAAGAGACAACACTCCTCCTCCTTGGCGACATGGAGGTTTAATGGCTTGTTGCACGTGCTAAGTGCAACCGTGATTCCCACGAAAGTGAGTTAGGATTTCTTGTTTTCGTATGCTTTTCCCTTTCTTTGTTTTGATTGGGACTAGAAAAAGTTAGGTGTGGGGGTATTTGATTGACATCATTTCATGCTTATATTTGTATCTTATATCCATTATCTTTCACTTAAACAATGCTACGTAACGAGTTTTATGTTTGAATTTCAGAAATAAATTGGTTTGAAGAGAAGAAGCATAAAAGGACGTAAAAGTAGGAAAAATGACTGAGTTGAAAGACTCGAGGAAAAGATGCAAGATCGAAGGACCTGAATGTAAGATTGAAGGACCAATGAGCAAACAAGAATACTCCACACCATCATGGGAGTATTTTGGCAATTCTATTCTAGTCGGAGCTCCAGCAAGCGAAGTAGATGCATCAAAGATAAGCAAAGTCATCCAGAAAAGCCCAGAAGAAAATCCAGCATGATCCGAACCATTTAGACGGCCAATTGGCAGTCCAAGACCGCTAATTGTCGGTCTGTTTTGCTATAGATCCGCTAAGCTTTCTGTGGGATGTGTATTAGTGTGTATTTAGTCTATTTCTGGTATTTGTTTAGACCCATACCAGGGGATTGTCTCGGATTACCTTTTTCTATACTTCACCTTCTATTGTAATCACCCATTGCTTGGTGGTATTCTCTCTACTTGGAGTAAGCCTTGGAGCAAAATCTCAAGGTGGAGAAGAATGCTGCTAGTGATGTGTCATTTAATAAAATAATTTTTCCATTGTTTTGTTCTTATGTTGTTTCCTTATGCATGCTTAGCTTAGTTTTATTTCTTTGATTGTAGGCTGAAGTAGTTAGAATGTCTCCTTTCTTCTTTAGTTTAATTGTTAGAATAATGTATAGTGAGTAGATTCATCCCCTTTTGGGGGTGGAGATGATGTTCATACATGCATTAAAGAATGGATATGAATGTTTTATATTTTGATTGTGTTGATAAATGTGAATGCATACTTGCTTGTTAGAGTAGATTACTACACTTGATGGGTTTTGCCACACATCTTAGACACCTCCCATGCTTGTTTAGGTTCTGAAATAATCAGCTTGTGTATATGAATGTTAATCAACTAGGTTAGTGAATGGATTGATAGGTTTTGTCATAACCTTTAGACACTTCCTATGCATGAAAACACTACATACATTTGTGCCTATAGAATGCATTCTTCACCATCTTTTTACATGTGTGCACACACTCCACCCCTAGGGGTCTTTCTCTTCTTGATTCCAGTTTAGTTTTACATTCTTTTAGTTTTGATTCGAAGTAATCGTTAGTTGTTTTACTTTGCATTTTTCTTCTTAGTAGTTTAGTGTAGTGTAGAGTAGCATAGACAAACTCTTCTCCCTTTTTGTTGCCACTTGTTTTCTGAAAAACCAGAGGCTACTCACCTCCTTGAGGATCGACCCATACTTGCCACTGCTTCAACGTGGTTATGCACTTGCGGTATTTAAAACGATTAAACAATAGCATTGTTAAATCCTCTCACAATATTTGGTATTTATAGCTTTGGTTGCGTCTAGTGATGGCGGAGGATGCAAGAAGCTTCTGTGTGAATAAATTCACCAAAACAAGGAACTTCTCAACCTGGAAAAGGAGGGTCCGTCCGTTGATGCCGCAAACAGACGGTCTTTTGAACACTTTGGGTGGTGAGGAGAAGAAGTTGTCAAAGATGACCGATAAGAAGTGGGAGATGTTGAATCTACAGGCGATACGGATTGTTCAATAACTGCAAGTGCACGGCCACGTTGAAGTGGTGGAAGGCACGAGTCCATCCACAAGGAGCGTGCGCGAGTCGAATTCACGATACACGAGTGGGAAAAGAAAAGGATGAAGTCGATGCTACCCTACAATGTGAAAGAAAGTGGAAAATAAGCAATAAAATTAAACACCTTGGGGAGTAGAGAAACAATCTAGAATGAAAATGTGTGTAGTGTGTGTGTTTATTTGTTCTCATCAAAACATGTCATACATGAAATCCATAAAACTCAATTCCAACTTTGCCTTCAAATGAAATAAGATAACATTATCGTTAAAATATACAAGACAATAATTGAAATGAAGCTAATATGTTCACATGCATCATGACTCAAATCCAACTATGTCTCCACATGAAATAAGATTTATCACAATCATTAAAACATACAAGACATTAATTTGGATAAAGCCAATATGAGCACATGCATGCACATGTCTTGTTCCTTTCTTCCACTCCATCCTTATCCTAACCTCATCATTCCCCATAAATAGGCCCACTAATCTAAACATGTGATAAGTTTCACTCAAGAGCATTAGCACATCAAAGATAAGAGTAAAATCATATTAGATGGTTGTGGAAATCATGTAAGGCTCAAAGGATAGGATTAACACACACTAATACATCACATAATCATAACACTTTCTTCTCCACCCCCAATGGGGATGGACTACTCTCTACTCATCTCTACACTAAAGAAAGCATAAAAATAACAATAACCTATAATGTAAATAGCTGAAAACAAGATTAACCAAACAACAACATAAAAGAAATTGCATCAAAATAAATACACTAAAGTAAAGAACAAAACTAGATTAAGAAACAAAAATACAAAGTTTGCTCCTCTCCAACCCCCTTATTACACTACAAAAACAGGAAACTAAAACCTACTCTATTGGGGGAAGGAGGAAGAAGAGGTGGAGAGGAGGGATTACAATGGTATATATAGACTAATACATGGCTAGCATTAATCTGGGAATAACCGGACGGCTCTAAATCACATCTAATAGTCCAGGAATCCTCTGACCTGGACAACCCGAACCACGACCAAAATTGGAGACCATTTGGACCATTTTGAGCCGCCAGTGGTGGATCAAATGGGTTTGATCGGGTTGAAATTTTATGTGTTGCTTTATTTCTTCAATTGGCACGTGGAGTGAAGTCCTGGTCTTCTGTCTCGAATCACGTTGAGTTTATTGGCGAAATACTGATCTGATTCAAGTCATTTTGTCACCATATTTTGCATTTCACAATCAGGTCCCTCTGGGTTTGCACTTGGGTCCTTCCTGATTTGCAATCCAGTCCTTGTGCATTACAAATAGGTCCAGAACCTTCCAAATCAGTCCATAGTTGTTATATTTAGGTCTTTTTTGCTCCCTTCCTCTTCTTTATTACCTAACTCCTGAAAGACTACAAACAACAAATCAAGTATCACAATATTGGGGTAAAATATAGGATATATAACATGAATATGATGCATGATATACTAATAATGAAATATCCACACACTTACATTTTGCTTGTCCCGAGCAAAATGAAGAAAGAGAAAAATGAAGGAAATGAAAACATACGAAAAATAGGGAAATCCTAACTCACTTTCGTAGGAATTACGGTTGCACTTAGCATGTGCAACAAGCCGTTAAACCTCCGTGTCGCCAAGGAGGATGAGTGGTGTCTCTTGAGGGTTTTTAGCGGATATACCCACAAAATCCAAACAATGATGCATTATTCAATCTAGCCACACGACTTGTTGGACTTAATTTTGTCGATCATTGGACACGGTAATCCTACGGGCTGACTCTATATATGTATCTAGTCCACACACCTAGCCTAATAAATCATTCGTGCAAGTTAATTAAGGACTTAATTGAAAGACATGGATAACCTTATGTTGGTTTTTTGGCCTTAATCTATGTTTTGATGATTTAATGAACTTAATCTTAATTGTGATCATGCAGAGTAACACACATGTTGCATTGCATATATATTGCTTTGTGCTAACCTCTACAAGTGATCAAGACTCAAGGAAGAAAGGAAATCAAGTCAAGACATGTAATCAAGCTCATTTGAAGACATGTAATTTGTATTTCTTTGAGTCTTAGGAACTTTGTGTAATTAAGCATACTTGAGCTAAAATACTCAAACACGCACTAGGTTCCCTATACAAGTCACACACGAAACTTCATATAATTTAGACTTCAATAGATCACCCAAACTTAGACCAAAAAACACTAAACACTTAATCTGAACTGCCTGCCCACATTCGGTCGACCAAAACAGACCGTTCGGTCGACCGAGTGATCATATATCCTGTTAGTATTTTACTGCCCAAGTTCGGACGACTGTCCAGACCTTTTCGGTCGACCGAGTAACAACAAATTTCTGACCGTTTGTTTTGTCGTATATACCCAACGATCGTATTTGTATTATTTCCAAATACTCCAAAAATACTTTTCCCTATCGGTCGACCGAGGACCTTGTTCGGTCGACGGAACTTAGATGTCTCGAGAAACCCAAAGTGCATGTCGGTTTTCGGTCGACCGTTTTCCTTGTTTCGGTCGACCGAATATGATCTTATTTGTCAACCCCGTAGAGCCTGTTATAAATCGGTCGAGCGAACATTCGACCGATAACTTAAGTGTACCAAGATTATAGCCTTTTGCGGTTGACCGTTCTTTTACCGTTCGACAAAACTCTAATAAAAATTGTCAAACGGTCGACCGTTCAGCCCGATCCGGTCGATCGAACTTACTCAGAAATGGGTCCTGTCATTTTCTGTTTTGTGTATCTTACACAATCTTTACCCAATTCATCCCCAACGGCTATAACTCTTTAGGAGCTTATAAATAGAGTTGTAAAACACATTTTAACACAACTCTCCCACTATTTTTTGTCCCTTACATTAGAGAGAAAGCTCCAAACACTCCAAGCCTCAAACCTTCCACACTTTAGTCTTAAATCCTATTCTCACTCAAGTGTGCTCAAGATTAGAGAGTGTTGTTCCACTCATTGTTTGTTCAAGAAGCAAGGGTCTTGGTGAAAGCTCAAGACAAGAGTATAGACTTCGGTGAGAGCCCAAAGTAATCCCTCTCGAATTGTGAGAGGAGGAGCCAAGCTCGACGAGGGTTGTTCGCGAGTTTGAAGATTGTAAAGGCGTTCTCTCCCATCCCGGAACGGGGAGTGGTTAGTGAAGTTGTGAGCGGAGCTCGGTGATCCGAGCGGAGCTTGCAAGAGAGGACTAGGACCCGGGTGGGGTGCCGAACCTCTATAAAAATCCCCGTCTCATTGTGGTTTGCATTATCTCCCTCCTTACTTGCTTGTTTAGTTTTAAATTCCGCTGCATATCTTTGATCGATTAAATAAGTAGGTAATTAGCTTAAAAGTGATTAGAATTAGAGACCCTCACGATCCTACACCTTATTATCCTCAAGTCATACAAAGTGTAAAGTCCATTAAGGTTCTTATTTGCATTACAATTTTTTTTTTCTTTTTTTTCTTTTTGGTCTCTTTTTTTCATTTTATTTTTGTCTAGTTGGTGTTTGATTCTCCCAGGGTCAGTTTCCGTGCATCATTGCCTATGAGGACTTACATTATCACGCACACCCTTCCCCAAATCTCCACATATGGTGATCCCTACCGCATGTGTAACGAGAGTTCGGTCGGTGCATCCCAAGTCATATGACTCGAAAGCACCATGCACTAAGTCCCCTCAGACCTAATTTCCCGAGTGATAGGAGTCATGCGAGAAGATAGAACACATACTCACTTATTTATTATCTACATATGAACCAAAACCCCTACACTTAATGTCTCAGGACAGGGCCTTAATGGTCCCCGACTACAACAAACTTCCTTATATTAACAGACACGAATTATTCAACTCACTAGGTTCAAGGTGGACTTGTTTGTTTATTTGAGTACTGAAACCCTATGATTACTCTCCCCCGAGGGAATACCGGGGTGCATCCTAACGATGACATATGACCTAAAGCCGATATACTAGATATCCTAATGCATCAAGTTCAAGACAATTTTGGGAGCTTTCTTTTTACTTTGCCTCTCAACGGTTTTGCACATGCCAAACACACGCGAAACCCACAAAACATTTTCTTTCGCAAACACATGAATATTTTGAAAGAAATGTAAATTTTAAAGTGCTAGGCAAGCAAAAGAAGACAAGTCACCCAATGAGCATGGCAAGCAAATATATCGATATTAAATGCAGCACATTAACATGACCCTAATAGTACAAACAAAACAAAAGGAAAAGACTCAACTATGTACACACGTTAAACACCCCCCCCCCCCACACACACACACTTCGTGCATTGTTCTCAATGAATGTGAGCATGATACTACATGATACTAATCAAATACCCTCCCAAAGACATAGGCATGTTGCCAAACCTTGTAAAACACTTGTGTCGTGGTTGTTTCATGTGCGTGTTCGTTTATTGTTTGTTTCTTTTATCTTGTGTGTGTCTTGTTGCCATAAAGTTTGGGAGAGATAAAAGTTTCATTAAATTCCGCTTTAATATTAATTCGCTTGTGCATGTTAAATCGTTGTCTCGTAGTAGCATTGTTAAATCCTCTCACAATAACTGGTATTAAAGCTTTGGTTGCTTCTAGTGATGGCGAAGGATGCAAGAAGCTTTTGTGTCAAGAAATTCACCAAAAAAGGAACTTCTCGACCTGCCAAAGGAGGGTCCGTACGTTGATGCTGGAAACAGACGGTCTTTTGAACACTTTGGGTGGTGAGGAGAAGAAGTCGTCAAAGATGACTGATAAGAAGTCGGAGATGTTGAATCTCCAAGCGATAGAGATCGTTGAATTGTGCAATTTTGATGATATTCTCTTCGAGGAGTCTATGGAGATAACGGTTGAATTGGAAGCTTCTAAAGGAGAGGTTTATGAAGAAAAGCCTCGACAACAAGTTGAATCTGAAGCATCAGTTGTACACGCTTTGGATGAGGGAGAACACATTATTTTTGATAATCAAACAATGTTCAACAAGCTTGTTGTAGATTTTACCTAGTTGGGCGTCAAATTGGAAGATGAAGGTAAAAAAATTCTTTTGTTAACGTCACTGCCTAACTTGTTTGAGAATTGGGTAAAGACGATCATATATGGGAAGGATACACTGGTGTTAGAGGAGGTCAAGGGTACGTTGATCTCTTTTGATGAAAGGAAGACTTCGGGTAGTAGCTCTTTTGAGAAAGGTGAAGGATTGATTGTCTCACTGATTGAAAAGGGCATGACGGGTAACAAAGTAAGTTGAAGCAACAGGAGCCGATCAAAGTCAAAGGGGAAAACCTTTGAATGTTTTCTTCAGCAAGAAGACGGGTCACATGAAGCGTGACTGTAGAGCCTTGAAGGAGGCGCAACAGAAGGGTATGATTCCACCAGTGTGGTGGAGGAACGAGACGCGGTAGACATCCTGACAGTTTGCATAGGAGTTATTGACAATCATTGACATGATGGATTTGAATACAGGAGCATCATATCACATATGCCCAGTTAGATAATGGTTAACATCCTATGAACCACTCAAAGGAGGAATCACTGTTATGGGCAACGGTGCACCATGCACTACCATTGGAATTGGTTCCATACAATTTAAGATGTTCAATGGATGAATTCGAACGCCAACGAGAGTACGTCTTGTTCCGAAGTTGAAGAAGAACATGATATCTTTAAGAGAGTTGGATACACTTGGGTGGAGATGGTCTGGTGCTGACAGAAAGGTCACTCATAGAGCGATGACAGTGATAAAAGGAACCAAAGTGGGCAACTTGTATTGGATGTTGGGAAATACAGTAGCAGGAAAGGGTGCAACAAGTGTTGCACAAGATGATGAACACAACATCATCCTTTGGCATATGAGGCTTGGTCATATGTCGGAAAAAAGTTTGTGTGAGTTACACAAATAAAGTCTGTTGAAGGGTGTTAAGAGTTGTAAATTGGAATTTTTTCAAATATTGTGTCTTCGGGAAACATCACAGGATTCGATTCAAGATGGCTATCCACAAGACGAAAAGCATATTGGAGTATTTGCACTGCACGTCTGGGGACCGAATATTTCGTCACATTCATCGACGACTTCTCAAGGAAGGTATGAGTTTATTTGCTAAAGAATAAATCTGATGTGTTTGAGAAGTTTAAAGTATGGAAGGCTCAGGTGGAGAAAAGTACGAGAAAATATGTTAAGTACTTGAGGACAGATAATGGAGGTGAATACACCTCAAAGGAGTTCACAAGTTTCTGTGAAGGAGAAGGCATCACGAGGCATTTCACTACACTGCAAAGTCCAAAACAGAACGACATAGCTGAAAGGATGGACATGACTCTATGTGAACATGCTAGAAGCATGAGGTTACATGCGGATCTGTCAAAGGATTTCTGGGTTGAGAAAATTTATTCGGCTTGCTATCTAGTAAATGTCTAACCGTCATCGGCACTTGAATTAAAAATGCCTCAGGAAGTGTGGACGGGTGAGCCATATGATTATTCAGGGCTGAGAATATTTGGATGCAAAACTTATGTGTTGGTTGATGAAACACAATGGTTGAAACTGGAGTCGAAATCGAAGGAATGCATTTTCCTTGGTTACGATACGGCAGTGAAAGGATATAAGCTTTGGGATCCAATGGACAAGAAGTTTCTCTTGAGGAGTAATGTAGTATTTGATGAGACGAGTTTACTCATAGGCCTTAAGGAGAAAGAGCAGCAAGATGGTTCCATACAGGGAGACGAAACTGAAGTAAGGGTCACAACTTCAGAGGGTGAATCGAGTAGGGAAGTTTAATAGGAAACAATTGACGCATTAGTAGAGGAAGAACCTGAGCAGGAGAGTATTTCTCAGGGGAGACAAAAGGAGGATCACTAGGGCACCACAGAGGTATCGTCATGATGATGCTGAATGTGGGGACCCATCCACATTCAATGAAGCCGTTGAGTAGGAGGACAGGAACAAGTGGATGATGGTCATAACAGAAGAGATGGAGTCTCTTTATAAGAATCAGACTTGGGAGTTAACATAGTTTCCAAGAGGAAAGTGTGTGATTTGGTGCAATTGAATCTTCAGGAAGAAAGTCTGGGATCGATCTAGCTACCTAATTCTAATCAATTTTAAGGTTAATTACCTACTTGCTTAATCAAACAAGAATGCACAGCGAAATAAAAAATAAGCAACCAAGTAATCAAAGAGAATATGCAAACCACAAGCGAAGACGATGTTTTTATAGAGGCTCGACACCCACACCCGGGTCATAATCCTCTCTTGCAAGCTCCGCTCGAATTACTAAGCTCCGCTTACAACTTCACTATCCACTCCCCCTTCCGAGCAGGGAGAGAACGCCTTTACCATCTTCAAGCTCTCGAACAACCCTCGCCGAGCTTGGCTCCTTCTCTCACCAAAACGTTTACAATGAACTTGACAGCAACAAACTTGAGTGATTCAAAAACTCTCTAACTTGAGCACACTTGAGTATGATTGGAATTAAGACTAAAGTGTGGAAGTGAAGGCTTTTAGTGTTTGGATTAATCTCTCTAATGTAGGAGGCAAATAAGAGTAGACGAGCTGTGTAATCAAGGTTGGGGATGCTCTATTTATAAGCTCTAGGAAGGTTATAGCCGTTGTGACAAGTATATGAGTTGTTTATATAAGACACACAAAACAGAGTTGAGTAGGTCACAATTCTGGACAGATTCGGTCGACCGAATCAGGTGAACCGGTCGACCGTTTCCATAAAGGTGTGGAAACGGTCGAACAAACAAGAAAATCGTTTCGAACTAGGTTGGCTCTAACTTAAGTTCACATAAGTGAATGATCGAATCAAAGGTATGGAGCGGTCGACCGTTCTGGGATTTGTCCAAGAAAAATCATTAACAGTCGAAATCATTAGAATGTGTGTTCGACTGAAAATAACAGGAATACCATGGTTTCCAGAAAAGTCTAGGTTCGGTCGGCCGGTTTCTTAGGAAAGTTCGACTGAAACTAACAGGCAGTTTGGGGTTTGTGAAAATGTTTATGTTTGGTCGACCGAAACAAGGTATACGGTCGACCGATAAACACTTGAATTCTGGGGTTTAGGTAAATCCGAACGTTGGAGAATATGACAAGTCTAACGGTCATTTGACATTTGTAGACGGTCGAACAAAAAGCTTAAAATGGTCGACCGATTTAACACTATTGGCTTTAACAGAATAAACTAATCAAACCGGTCGAACGGAAAACTTGTTTCGGTCGACCGATTTGCTCAGACGGTTTAGGTTTAGGTTAAGTGTTTTCTATAGGTAATCTAAGTTTGGGTGATCTATTGAAGTTCAAATGTTATGAAAATATGTGTGTGACTTCTATAGGTAACCTAGTGTGTGTTGAAGTAGATTTTAGCGCAATTATGCTCAAGTACACATAGTTCCTAAGACTCAAAAGAAATACAAAACTACATGTTTTCAATAGCTTGATTACATGTGTTGACTTGAATTCATTTCTTCCTTCAGTCTTGATCACCTGTAGAAATTAGCACAAAGCAATATATATGTTATGCAATATGTGTGCTACTCTACATTGATTATAATTAAGATTTGGTTGATTCAATCATCAAAACATAGATTAAGGCTAAAAAGCCAAGAGAAAGAAGGGTCAACCTCGGACAAGGAGTTAAAATACAAGGTGGGGTTCGTGACAAATGGATATGCTCAAAAGAAAGGGATTGATTACAATGAGTTCTTCTCACCCGTTGTAAAGCATACCTCTATTAAAGTATTGTTATCCATTGTGGCAATGGATGACATGGAGTTAGAGCAAATGGATGTGAAGATAGTGTTTCTTCTCGGGCATATAGAGGAGGATATCTATATGAAGCAGACGGATGAGTTCATTACACAAGGCAAGGAATGTCAAGTATGCAAGCTGAAATAGTCCGTCTACGAGCTTAATCAGTTGTCGAGGCAATGGTACAAAAGGTTCGACACATTTATGTTAGATAAGGTTTTGTACGTTGCGACTATGATAGCTATGTCTACTTGCGGAATCTCAAAGACAGGTCATACATCTTCTTGCTCTTGTATGTTGATGAGATGTTGATCGTGGCAATGAGATGAAGCATATGGATGATCTCAAACAGAAACTTCGTGGGGAGTTTCAGATAAAAGACCTCGGGAGTGCAAAGAAAACTCTTGGAATGGAGATCTCAAGGGATACCGAAAAAGGTGAAATTTTGCTCACTCAAAGGAGTTATATCTGAAAAATTCTTGAAAGGTATAATCTCGAAAATGCCAAGCATGTTGCCACACCTATAAGTGCTCACTTCAAGCTCTCGATGAAATGCATCCCCTCTACTGAAAAAGAAAAGAGAGATATGGATAGAGTTACATATGCTAGTGCAATCGGATCTGTTATGTACGTCATGATCTGCATTAGGCCAGACATTTCACATGCAGTTAGCCTGGTGAGTCGGTATATGATTAACCCAGGAAAGGGGCACTGGGAAGTATTGAAGTGGTTGATGAGGTACATGAAGCGTACTATTGATGTTAGCTTGAAGTACACCAGAGATGGAGCACAAAAGCAGGTGGAGAGGTACGTTGATTCAGATTATGCTAGTGATCTAGATAAACGGAGGTCCACAACAGAGTATGTGTTCATTCTAGGTGGAGGACCAGTGAGATGGAGATCCGTCTCCAACATACTACGTTGTCTACGACCAAAGTGGAGTATATGGCAGCAGTGGATACCAAAAAGGAAGGTATATGGTTGAAGGGTTTGGTAAGTTCTCTGGGGATGGAACAATAAGTGACTAAATTGCATTGTGATAGCCAAAGTGCAATTTATCTAGCCAAAGAGCAGACATATTGATGTAAGGCACCATAAGATTCATGAATAGATCGAGGAAGGCCAGAGTATTCTCAAGAAGATCGATACGAGCGAGAATCTGACGGCTATGATGACCAAGGTGGTCAGTCAGGAGAAGTTTGAGTTGTGCTCGGAGCTTCTCAATGTCCTCATAAACTAAGAAATAGGAGTGTTCAGGGGGGAGGGGTAGCACTGACGGTGCTTCATGAAAGCACGGAGGAAGCATATTAGAAGACGACTCACGTAAAAAATTC
Organism: Triglochin maritima; assembly: GCA_963682175.1. Taxonomy (NCBI): domain Eukaryota; kingdom Viridiplantae; phylum Streptophyta; class Magnoliopsida; order Alismatales; family Juncaginaceae; genus Triglochin; species Triglochin maritima. Next base: position 9,499,247 of record OY821787.1, on the reverse strand, counting down.
AAACTAAGGTGGAGATTGTTAGAAATTGGTTTAATTTGTTAAGGCAGAAACATAATAAAAATGGTAGACCGGTGGAGAAGTTCGGTCGACCAGAATTATCAGTAGCGCTCAGGGTGAAGAACGATCGACTGGTGTTGGACATTGTTCGACCGAAAATAATAGGCACTTTCGGATGTGAAGGTCGATCAACCGGTGTTGGATATTGTTCGACCGAAAATAACATGAAGATAACCGATGGTGATTCCGGTTGCCCGAAAAGTGGTTCGGAGCTAAAGATAGTCGTGGAGCGGTCAACCGAAATTAAAAGGAATTGTTCCGGTTAACCGTCTCAATCGATGGTTTGAGGATTCCAATCAACCATTGCCTACATTTTCTGCACGGTCTTGAGTCATCTATTTAAGGACTTCTGAGCCCTAACTTGAAAAATGCATTATTCTGATTTCCTTCATTGAGGATTGAGAGATTAGGGTTTTGGAGGACATAATGTCTCCATCAGCTTGTAATCTCGGTTGTTTTTCTTGTTAGAGAAGCAGAAGAATTAGCGAAAGGAAACTCGCAAGAAATTCCCAACAACGTGCATGAATAGCTAAAAAATATAACGATGTGTTTAATGGTTATATGTTTGGTGGACTGTTTTTAACGGTTATATGAGTTATTTTATAGGTTTGATTAAATATTGATAATGTATAATTCTTAATTTATAGCCAACGTGCATTGGGCAAAATATTCAGTCCATATTAGAAAGTGACGTGATATTTTGTCTTCAAGCAACTAAAATTACTAAAAACTACAGGATACCCTTTCGTTTTCTCAAAAGTTATCTTATAAATTCCTTTTTTCTCTAGCACGTAAATATACTAATTTAATAGTAAAAATACTCCGAAAGCTGATTCTAAACACAAAATAACCTTCTTCTCATTATTCAATGCGCCTAACTTGATCCACCAAACAAAAATACATGGCTTTCTCGGTGCTTCTAAATTATTATTCAACTTAAGTTATTTTAATTTATCTATTTCAAAAATATGTGACATTTATTCAGTTTTTAAATAGGACGTATTTCGAAGAAATGATGTATTATTATAGATGGAGCATTTTCTAACGAAATTAACTTCATTAGTTTATAAAAAACACTGACAGACTAGACAGTTGGATAGATGTGTTCTAATTAGTACCGTTGGATTGATGCATATTTGAATTAGAAACATATAAAACAATTCCATAATAACCAATATGTAAAAATAAAAAAGTGTCGATGCAATTTCGCAAATGAAAATCCATATAAGTCAATCCCATGATCACCAATATGTTAAATAAAGATCTTCAACCGAATATCTCCACCAAAATCTGTAGTTTTAATTGCCATTCCTTTCCTATAAAATATAAACATATATGATCAAAGCTTGTTTGTGTACAGAAACTGTCAAAAAATTGTTTCTGTGGTCCCAAAAAACAAAAGAAAACCAGAATCTAATTTTCCTTTTTACCAAATTCATGGTGTTTGTTCAAGTCACTTGAACTGTTGGAAACCAAATTACGTCGTTTGTGCGCAAAAATAGAATTTAGTAAAAATAATATGGTACTATTATTTTGCCAACATATGCCATGTTTTTTTTCATGATTTTAGACGTAAAGACCAAACAAATATTTTTTGTTAATTATATCATGTTTTAAAAAAATAGCATAAACAAATGTGTATATCTTCTTGTCATGATATAACATGTACTAAATTCATGTTAACAATAACATATATTTAAATTCAAATAAAAAAAACAAAAGAAAACAACAATAACAAATACGAACGTTATAAAATTATTGTAACATATAGATTTTTTCTTCTTCATAATATAATGTATTAAGTTTATGTAAACAACAATAGCAAACATTTATGTTCCTCGGAATGTCTCGTAGGCCGCCGAAGATGGTCGTCCGAAAGCTCATCAGATTAGCTCGCCAAAAAATCGTTGGAGTAGCTCACCAGGGAATGGCTGTGGGAGGTGTTGGGTGGATGATGTTGGAGGTTCTTAATTGATTTCCCAAGGAGGGAGGAAAGATAATTAAACAAGGAAATCCTTTAATATTTGGTAAACCAAAAATAAATTGTTTTGTTTTCCTAGGATAACACAAACACTGGGAAGCCAAGTAATCAAAGGGAATTTATTTTCCTTTTTCTTAGTTTCCATGTGCAAAAGTCCTTCTAAATATAACAAACTATTCAAAATATTCAATTGTCATTATATTAATTGTATTTGTTACTATTTTGTTCCGATTTGCTATTTTTGTAGTATTGTAGTTTTAAATTAAATAAATAAACTGCAATCGACTGGTTTTAATTTCAGAACCATAGATCTTCACATAACAACAATAATATTTTTAATTCCTTCCGAAGATGACAAGAAAAAACTAACAGCACTAGTGATCTTATGGATGTCACGCAATTTAATTACTTAACTCAATTAGTCACGTAAGTAGTTATTCCATCGAGATGGCCACCACTCTCTAAGCTTGTGCTACACTACATCAAGAATCAATCGATAACAACTTTAAAGTGAGCATTATCATTTTAACTCTCTCAACATGCCTACATGAGGCGTCTAGTTTTTGCAGTCTAATTATTCCATATGCCAAGAGCTAGAACTTTGAATGGGTCAACAAACCATTTGTCCAGATTGCAGGAACAAACCTTTTTTAATGGGGGGCCATAAAAGATAAACAAATTAGAACAAATTCCACTGTAATCATATCTGAAGAAGTACATCGTGTTTATTATTTGGATTGCCATAACTTTGCTGTTGTTAATTATGACAAATAACTTCAAAATATAGATAAAATGAAAATGCATTTTGTGGTATACGAAAGGAAGTAAAATTCACTGGAAGATAGTTAAAGATGAAATGAACTCCTAAATGTAGCATATGGTCGTTTCTGAGGGTTAAAAAATCTCACGACGCAAGGTAACAAATTGACAGAATAGATTGCACTTTCTATCAAAAAACAATTAAAAAAAACTAGGCAAAAAAACTTTTGAGATTTTTCTCTTTTCCCCTTAAGGAGATCTTTGTGAGTTTTTATGTTTTTCTTGTTCATATAGACAAATCTTATAGGGGAAAATGTAAGTTTGCAAGTTATAGAAGGTTGATTGGTCATCAATGAGTATATATTCAAGGAAGAAATCAATAATTACACCATCAACAAAAAAATTTGGGAACATCCAAGATGCTCTTCCTCGAACAACCATTGGGAATCGAAACGAGGGGAGGAGAGGGCATCCATAATGTTGATTTCTAGTTGAAGCATGGGAGGAATTAGAACTTGATTCTTGTTATCTTTTATGGGATGATTAGTTCTTGTTATCTTGATCCAGTCAAGCTCGCACAAAAGAATATTTCATCTAACAAGTGGTTCATCCCTTCCCATTAATATCTGTAAGACTGACTAAAGGAAAAAGACTCCGTAAATGACTTATCACTTATTCAATGACTTTTCTGAGACTTCTATTAAGTAAATAATTCCTTCGGATGTCATATTTAGAGTCAAACAATTCTTTCTTTGCTTTTGACATAGATCACTTATTCATTTAGTCGGAATTATCCGAAAAACTTCTTTGCCACATGTCATTGTGTGTTGCACTTTTGTGAACTATAAACGTCATCTTAAACATGTTTAATTATGATGATGTTTTATATATTGCAAGAAATTGGTGCTTTGACAAAGAACTTAGTTGAGACATTTGTATCCATCCGTTTAATCTCAAATGCTAGTGGAAAAATCACTTTCAGCAATGAATATTTGTGAAAGACCATTTGTGCAATCAAATTGGTGGATAATTTGATGAAATACAACTCTTAGGTTTTTTATATTAAGAAAGATATATTTGACAAAGTTAGCAATCATATACCACTTTAAATCATAAAAACTACTCAGGGTCAGCTTCCAACTTATTCAACACAAATTGTCGTCTCTTTATAAAAAGTATTGTTTCATGAACTATTTAATTACGATAAAATTCTCTTATTTATCTAAGCCCAACGTAAATGAACTTCTTGGTTTTTCCATTGATCGTTTACTTAAGTTCGATAGCTTGCGACATTCTAGAAATGGTCGACGAGCTCACTAAAGACACAAAAACAAATTCCCACATATGCACGTCATCACCAGAAAGTGGGGATAGATAAGGAACGTAAAACGTTGCACATGGTTGATAACCACAAATTTTGGCTGTATGTACTTTGATATTTGTGAATTTCAATTACTGTAATGTAATCTACGTACTCCAATTTAATACCGTAAGGCTTTTTTCATTGCTATGGGTTTGCAAGTCAAATGCTCGAAATTATAAGGGTGGTGTTAAGAAATTAAAATTTTGTTGATTGGTTTGAATTGTGGTTTGATATGTAGCTTGATTATATACTTACTTAAAAGTGGCTACTAAAGGTACCCTTGTAATAAATTAACAGTGCAAATTTTCATATAACTATTTTGTTGTTTGTTTTCAAGAAAATTCAAGAGGATCCGATACGTGAGGAATGAATATTTCGAGGGGTTAAAATTCATGTGTGTTAGATCATACTGATCGTCAAGGTTATATATATATATATATATATAAGAATTCTCTAGTGAGCTCAGGGCTTAATTTTTCAAAATTAAGCCCCCACAATATCCACCACTCATTTCAAATTTTAAGGTAGATTAAGAAAAAAACAGTTATGATAATGAATGGTGAGATTAACTATAAATAAGATCCAATTGTGAGATTGTAGGGGGCTTAAATTAAATTTGATGAGCCCTGGGCTCACTAGAGCTTGACCATATATACATATATATATATATATAACCTAGTGAGTTCGGGATTTATTTTTTTATTTTAAGCCTCGAACATATTTACCACACATTTGAAAATTGTAAGGTAGATTATAAGAAAAACATTTATGTTAATTAAATGTAAGATTAACCGTAAATGAGATCTAATTGTGAGATTGTAAGAAGTTTAAACTAAATAAGATAAGCTCTGAGCTCACTAGGACTTGATCATATATAAGAATTATATATATATATATATATATATATATATATATATAGGAAGGAGATTGTGTGACCATTTTCGTGTACCTAGCAGTCTAGCACCATCTTGATTTATTACGTACGTTTCGACATTCTCTATTCTGACGAATTCCAGAAAGATTGGTAATTAGCCATCATAATGAACGCTAACACTTGGGTGAATTTAACCACCAGCATATTATCAGTTAAATTATGTTTTAGACAATATGACAAAAAATAAGAGCATACATATGATTGAGGCATGGAGAACATTATTATAAAAAAAATCTCATATGAAATATAAGTAGCATAATCTAATGTAATATCTCATATGAAATATAAGTAGCATAATCTAGATTGTCTGGTCAATATTACGGTGTTACCCCCATTGACCTCTAATATAAGAAATACGTGGCGGCTCCGGTAAAAGATAATCAAGGAAAATTTGACAAATTAAGTGTAGTTTGAGAAGACAAACAAAAGTGAGAAAAAAGTGATAAAATAAGGTAAAACGAATTTCTTATTTCTTTGGTATGTATTTTAGCCTCTTTCAGTAAAGCAAAAACTCTTTCTAATTTTCGAAGAGGTTTTGTTTCTTTACAAGATAAATTGAACAAAGTACTTAAATTTCAATCATGTGAGCTGAAAAGGTAAAGGTAAAAGGTATATAATACAACATTACTAATAATGAACTGGAATGTTGACATAACAGCTCAAAAAATATAAAAAATATATAAACAGTACTTGAGAATGACGAAGATTGTATTTTAAGTAAATAAAAAGTATATAAAAGATATAAAAAGTATATAAACTCCAAGAAAGTAATCGCAATATCCTACAATTAGATTTCAAACCCATGCATACAGGGGACTAAACGAGTCGAGTCGGGCAAAATTTCGAGTTATAAGTATTATCTTATGTTATTACGAAATACAAAAAAATAATTATAAATAGAGAAATAAAATTTTTGAACGAGCTATCGAGTCGAGTCTCAATTATTTTCGAGTTTGAGCGGCTTGTTTACCGAACCAAATTGGAAGATTTTTTGTTTTTCATCAAAATCCTTCATTTTCAAGTTAAACTAGAGTCGAATATTTTTCGAGTCAAGTTATCGAGCCGAAGCAAAGTTGGAAGAGTTTTTTTTATTTTTCATCAAAATTCTTCATTTTCAAGTTAAACTAGAGTCGCACATTTTTCGAGTCGAGCTATCGAGCCGAGGCAAAGTTGGCAACCCTACATGCATATAAAAAATTAATTAAGACGCCCACTCAACTCAACTCAACTAAACTACTTAAAAAATGAGTAGTGTTTACGGAATAGCTATTCATCGCTGAAAAACTACTTAAATCGTCATTGCGAATTACTATTTTGCCCTTCTCTCATTTCTACTTATATAACTCTTCATTTCACTCTCCTACCACCATTCTCTCTTCATCTTCCTCTCATCTTCCTCTTCATTTCTAATCTTGAGCACTTGAAATGAATGATGCAATCAAAGGATGGTGATTTCAAGTGAGAAGATATGAGCACAAGTTTTTATAGCAAATTGAGAGTAGTAATGAGATTTGAGCTTGGAGAAAGATTGGGCGACCTTGTATGAGTGTTCTCAGCTCTATTTATAAGTTCTAAACTAGTTCTAGCCGTTGGGATTGAAATGGTGAAAAGATGTGCAAGAAAACACAATTCAGAAAGTGACAGGACACATTTTTGGAGACGAACGGTCGACCGGATCGTGTAACACGGTCGACCGGAATTAAACAGTGCGAGGTTCGATCGAGCGAAGACGCAAACGGACGATCCAATTTGGCTAGAACTTAAGTGATCAGTCGAACGGTTTGGAATACCAGTTCGACCGAAAATGAACAGTAGGACTGGATCTAGAAAAGATATAAGTATCGGTCGACTGGTTGACATGTTGGATTTTAGACAGGATTAAAACAAGTGTAATCGGTCGAACAGAATGAGTTGATGGTTCGACTGAAAATGCCCAGTAAGAATGGGTATGGGAAGAATCAAGACGCGGTCAACCGTTAAGGAGCATTTGGTCGACCAGAAGACCAAATCCAAAATATGGTTAGTAGAGAAAATGTGCATACGACCGTTGGAGTATACGACAAGTATAACGGTCATATTTAATACAAATATCGAAATACAATCGGTCGAATAGATACGAAGTTTCGGTCGACCGAATGTCTCACTAACTGGACACGTGTCGACAACTGATAGGCTGAAAGATTTGTATAGGATAAATTTATTTCTATTACTCGACAAGGTGAGACGATCGAACAAAACAAGTGTTTTGGTCAACCGAGTTCAGACAGTCAAAGAGGATTGAAGAAACGGTCGAACAGAATGTATATTCCGGTCGACCGATTTCAGACAAGCAAACCAAATAGAAGGCATGGTCGAACGGTAAATGTATATGGGTCGACCGTTTTGGACAGATTAAGTTTCCTGGGAAGGTCTGTTGAAATTCGGTCGAACCAAATGGTTCTACCGATCGACCGTTTGAGTGCAGATTTCCTGCTCTACAATTCTAATGAGTTTCGATGATTTTCTATTGAAGTCTAGATAGTTGGAATGTAGTGTGAGACTTCTATAGGTATTCTAAGTGTTATGCAATGCAATGAATCAAAGATTTCAAGTGTCAAGTTACATTTGTAACCTAAATACATGGAATTTAAACCTAGCTACGCTTCAATCTTCATCTTTAATTCAACTCAAACTTGATTCCTGAAACGTTAGATAATACACATATATGCGAGCAATGATCTTTTAATTGATACATGTTTTATTGATATGTTGATTAATTATCAAAACGGATTAACGATTATTTGCCAAAAAGCCAACAAATATAACATTTTTAGATACGTAAGCTCAATGGCGTGGTTGTTGTGATGCTATTTCTTTGGGTTACCAAAGGAAGAGGTCCAAATAATTGTGGTATGAGTTTTTTGTGACATGTGATAGGTATATTTGTAGTTAGTGTCGTTCGTTTATTTCGGTGATTTTAGGGCAAGATATGTCTGGGATAATAGGAAAGGAAATATGAATGTGTTGTATTGGTATGTTACAATTTACCATGATATAGATATACTGGCTTTAATAGTAAGTGTCTACAAGATATGTTTTAGCGAAGTGTATGATTATGTTGGCGTTTAGGTATTAATCTATGGTAATTTTGATGATTAATCAAACTAATCTTAATCAATAAACCTAGTCAATCAAAGTGGGCAAACATGATTGCATGCATTGCATATATACTTGTATGTGTGCAAATCATCTTAATAGGTTGATCAAGATTATCAAGAGAAGAAGATTGTAACAAAGCTTTGAACTAAGATATATAATTTTTCATTTATTTAGTCCATAACATCAAATGTAAACTTGCATTAAGATTTTGTCTTAGCTCAGTTCAGACAATTGAATCATTAATGGATAACCGAACCTTTCATATAGTACTCGTTAGAATCCACACTAGAATTATCCACATGGATGATCGATTATCATTCGGTCGACCGTTTTTATTTGACTTTAATCATCATACTTGTATTTTGTCTTAGAACCCATTTGCCTTGTCTATTTTCGAATGACTGATCTTCTATCAGTCAATCGTTTACCTCTTGACCTCTAGTGCGCAACAACTTTTTCCACGTGTCAATATACCAGTTGGACTTACAACGAATATTAGATTTCCAGTCGTTGGTGCTAAAAGATAAACTTTATATTCGGACAACCGAATTCGTCGCAGACGACTGAAATCTTGTGATAAGAGTCGATTAAATCCTTATTGTTATTTTGGATTGACCAACCAAACCCAATTTGGTCAACCAAAATTAAATAATATGAAATTTTCGACAAAAGTTACTAGAACTTGGTGATCGGTTATCCAAACGTTATTCGGTCAACCAAAAACTTAATTTTGACCAAGTCAACTCTTTATTGCGAACAACCGTTTGAAGAATGGTTGTCCGAGTTTATACCGATTTCTACTTGAGCTTAAGTCAAATCATATCTTTCTTGATCCACATATTGCCAACTCTACCAAACGGATAATAGAGCTTGATCCCTTATAAATAGGAGATCATACATAAGTTTTAGACATCGAGACACATCTCTATATTCTTATCATTTGTGTCTAAACATCAAATACTCTCAAGCTTCCATTTCCAACACTCAAAAATCTAATCTTCCCACTTGTGTATCAATTCTCATCATATACAAACATGCTCAAATCTAAACCCTAAAAGTAAACCTTAAACCCTAACCGTACACCGAAATTTCTAATCCCCATTTTGTGGGGGTATATCCGAGTCTGTTGACCGTAGATCTAAAATCATATATCAAAAGAATACAACACTGTGATATATCTTTATTATGGAATTGAATCAAACCAATCCAAATCCTACACCCTAACCCTAACCCTAACCCTAAACGTTAACCGTAAATTGAAATTCCTAAACCCCATTTGTACTCTAACATCATGACATCCCATTATCATCATTTCGCGGCATTAAATACAGGTCATGTCCAAGTCTTCGGTAGCATCGTTTTTGGCTGAGCAAAAGAATATTAAATAGGCAAGAAAAAAACAAATCTTATCCACCATAATTGACTGCAGTTATTCTGATAGGGACCTATCAGAATCAAGTTTCTCTAAACTTCATACCATAATTGCAATTTAACCATGATTTCGGTGAGTGGAGGAGCGACCGAGTCCCTTTTTTTAGCCAAGTGTTAAAGCCTAACTCTCGTTTTCCTAAAACAATACATGTTAATCGAGGAAAAGTTACACGTGCGACCATTAACTAATGCTAATCTTTGCCCCTTCAAGTCCAACTATAACTTACCTTTGGTCTTTACATGATTTTTTTTCTCTCATATCTTTCCGACTTATCCGACTATTTCGATCACTCAATTCCCACATCCTATTCAAACTAAAAATTTAGGTTTTTTACGGGGTTCATTGTTTTTTGCCGTCCTGAAATATGCATCGATTTCACTTTCTCCCTTAAACTTTAAAATGCGACAATCACATCTCTTATACTTCCGTTTTGTAACACTTTGCCCCATCTTTTCGCCCGAACTTTAAGAATTCATTATTTTAGCACACAATCCTAATTATCTTTTGATTTTTTTGTGTTGTTTGTCTAACACACTCCTAATCCTAAAATTATGTTAAGGTTTTGATTAAAGCATATGTTTGATTTCGCTAGAATTGTGATCGGAATGGTATCCAATCATACTCAAATTCGAACACATCCGACATCCAATTTGATTTAAATTTTAACATAAAGTTAGGACTACGAGTGTATTACGTACACAATGATAAAAAATTGAAAATAGTCACGAAAATATGAAAAATAATAGATTCTCAAAATTTAGGAGACTTAAGTGTTGCAAAACGAAAATACTAAGGGGGTGATTATCGTATTTTAAAATTCACGGGACAAAATGAAATTAGAACATAGTTGAAGAGGGTAAACTGTAATTAACTTTTTTATGTATATTTTCTTCATCACTCCGCTAAGATGAAAATATACTATCGTCACAAGTTGAAATAATAGTAGTTTTTTTTTCTAAAAAAACTTTTTAAAGCAATCTTTTTTACCTGATAAAAGAACAACAACCGTTAGTTTTCGTTATTCCCAATATATTTTTGGAAGTTGCAGTTGTAGGCTTCAAATGGAAAAAAGAAAAGAAAAAAAAACTAACACTAATTTTAATTAAAAACTTTAATTTCTTATATTACCACAAACATTGGAAAAGTTACCAAATCCTGCAGGTGACCCAACAGCTAGGCGATTCTTTTAAACTTTTCCAACTCTTCGGTGCCAAATTTGATAGAGGACAAACAAAATAAGGTTTGTGGACTCCACCAAGATATTATCACAAACAATCCATCACATGCCGAAGACACGACTGGAACGAAGAAGAAGAAGAAGAGAGGAAGGGCCAAACTTTGACTACCTTTTCGCTCCCCACGTACGTGTGAGAGAATATAATAATAATAATAGAATGGAAATTAAAGCACACACACTTACCGCCTCAGGGCTCCATTAATCCCTATATATATCCCACCAACCCTTCACAATTCTCACATCTCTACATAGTTCAATTTCAAGTTCACCTACTCTAGGAGATGGTTCAACAAGAGGTTTTCTCGGTTGGCCTGGATGTGGAGGGTGGTCAGACAAATGGGCCATCGAAATTCTACGACGACGACGGTCGGATTAAGAGAACCGGGACAGTGTGGACCTCCAGTGCTCACATTATTACCGCGGTCATCGGATCCGGTGTGCTTTCCCTTGCTTGGGCTATTGGGCAGCTCGGTTGGGTCGCCGGCCCGGCTGTCATGCTTCTATTCTCGTTTGTGACTCTTTACACCTCCAACCTTCTGTCGTATTGCTACCGGTCCGGTGACCCGGTCACCGGAAAGAGGAATTATACTTACATGGACGCCGTCCAGGCCAATCTAAGTAAGCACGTATTTTTGTTTTTTTTTCTCAAGATAATTTGATTTTGCAATAATTCATCAATCATTGAAGTCATAGTGTTCATTATTGAGCTTGCCTGCTGTTTTCTGTTGACAATAATTTCTTGTTGAGTGTATTTCACTCAACACCTTGTAGTTTTTGAGATTGAAGCCTCACTATTTGTATGGCAATAAACACAACCTTCCAATATTTTTGGTTATGCTTCACATCTCTGCTTTTCAATCTTTTCATGTGGGACCAAACATAAATAGACAACATATGTGAAATGATGAGAATAACCTCATGTTGCAAATTAAGAACATTAGCACAAATTGATTTCTACGGGATAATAATCTTGATGCTTTTTACTTACATTTGCAGGTGGAACACAAGTTAAGCTGTGTGGAGTCCTCCAGTACGTAAACATTGTGGGAACGGCCATTGGTTACACGATTGCCGCTTCCATAAGCATGATGTGAGTAACACACTTTAGTCTATAACCAAAATCGTTTTGATTTTTTTTGGTGTAACATTTTTAGTTAGAAGTTTAATTGTCACAACTAGTACTAAATAAACATTAATATGTATTTTTTCGAACAGGGCGATTCAAAAGTCTAATTGCTTCCACTCCAAAGGCCATGACAGCCCGTGCAAGGTCTCGAGCAACCTCTACATGATCATTTTCGGCGTGTCGGAAATAATATTTTCTCAAATTCCTGACTTTGAACGGATATGGTGGCTTTCTATCGTCGCCGCGGTCATGTCTTTCACGTACTCCTCCATCGGTCTCACCCTTGGCATCATGCAAGTCGCCTGTAAGAACAACTCCTAATTGTTCAATTTTCTTTATTCCTGAATACAATGTATGTTTAATTTTGACTGCTCCAAGACTAAATATTTGTAATTATAGCATTCATATTTCAGTAGACATTGTTTTAGCTTAGGTTGAATCAATTTCTAACTCATATGTTGTAATTTTTTGTATTATATCAGCTATTGGCGTAATCAAAGGCACCATCACCGGAGTTGCCCTTGGAACCGGCGTCACAGAGACTCAGAAGATATGGAGGACATTCCAGGCCTTCGGCGACATTGCATTTGCCTACTCTTACTCCATCATCCTAATCGAAATTCAGGTACCAAATAACATACAATTCCAAAAAAATTATATTTTTCCAATGTGAAACTATTCTCGTTCTAACGAAAAATTCGTTGCACTTCAGGACACTCTGAAGTCGCCACCAGCAGAGGTTAAAACAATGAAAAAATCGACGATACTCAGCGTTTCGACAACGACAATCTTTTACATGGCCTGCGGGTGCATGGGCTATGCCGCCTTCGGTAACTCGGCCCCCGGCAACCTCCTCACGGGCTTCGGCTTCTACAACCCCTATTGGCTCCTCGACATCGCAAACGCGGCCATCGTAGTCCATCTAGTGGGAGCCTACCAAGTCTTCTGCCAACCCCTCTTCGCATTCATCGAAAAACAAGCCAACAAAGCATACCCTAACTCCAAATTCATCACAAAAGAAATCTCCATCACCTCATCCTTCAAACTCAACCTCTTCCGGCTCGTTTGGCGAACTGCATTCGTCATCCTCACCACCGTCATCTCTATGATGCTACCCTTCTTCAACGACGTCGTGGGCTTCCTCGGTGCGCTCGGGTTTTGGCCGCTAACGGTCTACTTCCCGGTGGAAATGTACATTGTGCAAAGGAAGATCCCAAAGTGGAGCACCAAGTGGGTTTGTCTTCAGTTGTTGAGTGCCGGTTGTCTTGTTATATCGGTGGTTGCTGCGATCGGGTCGATTGCTGGTGTTGTGGTTGATCTCAAGGTGTATCGTCCCTTCCAAACTAGCGAGTGATGGAAGGAGTGGAAATAGATAGGATTGTGTTGTAGTTGTTGCTACGTCGATTAATGTATGCTTAATTAGGATTGTTGGTCTTTTTTTCTAACATGGAAATGTCAATTGGATTGGGTCTAGTGGTGCCAAAGCATCTTTTGACTTGAATTCGGAGTTCAATGAGAAAACTTTTGGATTTGAATTTGCAATGGGAATGAATTTGCTTTGGTAATGTGAAGCCTTTTTAATTGTTTGGGTTTGAAAAAAACAACTACTCTGTTTAATTTTTTGTAAAGAATATGTATTAAAGTCATATGTAATATATGCCAAGTTTCAATTTGGGGTTTGACTGTTGTAATAGATTAATTTGAATATGTTAGCTCAAGTGGTCAAGTTGATTGTGTGAGGGAGGAAAGAAACCCCACGATTTTTCCTCCAAAAGCAACTTTTAAGTTACTAGAATTCTAGAATAAATAGGAAAATTTCCAAAAATACCCTCTAAACATATTTCATATTAACTTAATTACCCTCCAATTTGGGACCACTTAAACTTCACAGTTTACACGTGCAATAAGCCAAGTTGGTTTGATTCTTTAGTAGTGGATGTCCAAACTTGCAACATTTTCATTCTCCTCAAGTCCTCCGGAAGGATTAAATAACAACATAGATCTGTTAATAATATCAAAGTTAGTCTGTTTTGCTTCAACATAAAGACTTCAAGTCGGACAAACAATAGCATGTTTCTTGAGATGAATGCAAACGGAAAAGTCTCTCTATGAGTCTATTAGAGGGAGTAGAGACAGACAGCTCACTAATAATGGTGTGTCCCCCCTTGGACGTAGCTCGGCTGGAAATGGTAGAGATTTTGCACCCAAGAAGTTGCATTTTCGAGCTTTAACAGTGACGTTTTTTTGAGTAAACATGCTCCGTGAAAAATTATGTAGGTCTCATTCAATTTGGAATCGTATTCCATTCCATTAAAAGTAGAAAATCATGTTAGGTTGCGTTTGGTTTGTGTTATTTCAATTTGAAATTTCACTTGAGCATAAATTTTGAAGTGACATATTTGTAATTAACATGTTTGGTTAAGATTGTTGACATTGTGTTAGAATTTGCAAATTCATAACGTTACGTGTGGATCCAGTATTTGTAAGTCTCATGAAATTCCCAATGGACGGAATTTACAAATGTCATCGTTTGTATTTACTATTTTTAGATAAGCATGTTAATTTGAAATGACAACAAAAAACTTATATGATATGTTATTATGTTTTCAATTTAACTTTGTGTCAAAACCATAAAAGTCACTTACTACTATGGATAATTCATATTCGAAACATAACATTAACATTTTGTATTAATTTGGATGACTAGAGTTAAAATAAGTTCCGTGAAATTTTGAAATTTCAAATCTCAGCATGTAATCTTTTGTTTTGAGAAATTTGGTATAGACGTCAAATTTAAGACTGTCATGAATGATTTACAAATTCTAGCACAATCTCAACCAAACATGGTAGTCGTAAATGTGATATTATACAAGTGAAAATCTAAGTTGACGTGAGAATCAAACACAATAAAAGATTTTAAGTTATAAAAACCAAACAACGCAAAAAACATTCTCCACGACATAAGGCAAAACACAAACATGACTCACGAGTCACGACCCC
Source organism: Triglochin maritima (assembly GCA_963682175.1). NCBI lineage: Eukaryota > Viridiplantae > Streptophyta > Magnoliopsida > Alismatales > Juncaginaceae > Triglochin > Triglochin maritima. The sequence goes on along the minus strand of OY821787.1, from coordinate 9,484,220 downwards.
TTTGCTCTCCTCGGGAGATGCAACCACCCTTGCTTGTGAAACTGAAAACCCTATCCTAAGCCACCCATCCGCCTAAGCCACCCATCCGCCATTGTCTATGTACCAGCAGTACTAGTGGAAATAGATCAAATATGGACCGGAGTATTGAGAATTGAACTTAATCCTAGGTGACGACTTAACCTTATGTGGCGTCCTAGTCACCCGCCACATCATCACTGCTTGATGACTCATCAAGAGGGTGAATAGTCAACACATGAGAAGACAAAAGGTTGAGGGAGTGGAAGAGACAAGAGTTTTTTTCATTTTTGTGTAATTTTCGTCCTAATTATGTATGCAATTTAAGTAGAGGGTGTAATGATCTTGAATGATCATGTTTATGTAGTCTTTATATTTGGAAGTTGTAGGGTTATGTAAGTGCCTATATAAAGCACTAGAATTCACCATTTGTAATAGAACAACAATATATATCAAGCATTAAAAGTTGAGCCACGAAATTGTGTGAGAAAAGAGTGAGTATGTGAGTAGAAAAAAGAAGAAGAGTGTGCATTGCAAAATCGTTTTTTTGCTTTGTGAGTGTTAAGGAGAGAGTCACCTTCTTTCCTTCGTGCCCCCCTGTAGAATAGATCAAGAATGGATCTAGTGGTGTCAAAAGAAGGCAAAAGGAGTGGTGATCAGGGCGGTCTAAGGCAGCGCACGAGGTGTGCCTTTTAGACCGCCAATCGGCGGTTGGGGCCCGCCAATCAGCGGTCCTTGTAGCCCAGGAGACGGGCATTCTCCTGTGGTGGGTTGATCAGTAGCTCCCCGTCCTCCTCCCGTCCTCCAACATCTGGTATCAGAGCCTCGTCCGATGGGAAGCTCGGGATTGACCTCGTTTGGTCATGCGTCGTTGCCTCGATTGTCGAAAGGCAACTACGAAAATTGGAGTATCCAAATGCGTGCGCTGCTGGGTGCGCATGATGCTTGAGATCTTGTGGAGAGCGGCTTCGAGGAGGAGGCCGAGATGGGAGAAGAAACTGTCGCACAAATCAAAGCACAAAAGGAGAGAAGAGCCAAAGATAAGAGTGCTCTCTTCCTTCTCTTCCAAGCGGTGGATGAGAGTGGCTTTGAAAAAATTGCTGAAGTGAAGACGTCGAAGGAGGCGTGGGACACCCTTGAGAGGAGCTACAAGGGTGCTGATCGAGTGAGGCAAGTACGCCTCCAAATGCTTTGAGGCGTTAAAAATGAAGGAATCGGAAGGTGTTGCCGATTTCGTGACGAGAGTTCGCATGGTGGCAAACAAGTTAAAAAGAAATGGGGAGGCGCTGACCGAAGGAAGAGTGGTGGAGAAGGTGTTGCGTTCTCTCACCGAGGACTTCGAGAATGTGGTGTGCACAATCGAGGAATCAAAGGACCTCGAGAAGATGACTATTGATGATCTAGCTAGCTCGTTGGAGGCACACAAGCAAAGAAAGAAGAAGAAAAGACAAGATGTCTTGGAGGAGGCGTTGCAAGCGAAGATGTCGCTTAAGGAGGAGAAACCTCACAACGTAGATCGTGGAAGCGGTCGTGATTATGGAGGCTATCCAAGAAAGAAGGAGGTCGAATGCTTCAAGTGTGGGAAGCGTGGTCATTTTGCGAAAGAATGCTAGTCGCAAAAGAAGGTGGAGGAGAGCTCCAGCCGTGTCAGTGGTGATCGCGGATCGAAGAAGGTGATTGAGTGCTTCAATTGTGGGAAGCATGGACACTTTGCAAGCGAGTGTTGGTTGAAGAAAAGGGTAGAAGAAAACTCCAACCTTGTTGCCGTAGAGGAGAATGCTTGCGAATGAGGAATGGCCTTGTTCGTGAATAACGAGGGAATCACAAATCATTTCATGCATGCTCTAGTCGAACATGATGATGGGAGGTGCGAAGGAAGAGAAGAAGAAGAAGAAGAAGAAGAAGAAGAAAGAGAAGAAGTGGCGACTTCTAACCACGAGGAGGTGACAAATCAAGCTCAAGTTGATGATGAGCATGCGGAGGAATACGAAGAAAACAATGAGAATGAGGAGCAAGAGGTGGAGGTGGTAGATTCCACCAAGCATGAAGTTGTATTATCCGATGATGAAGAGACGAGACCGATGAAGAAAAGGAGTCTTGACGATCTATACGAGGAAACAAGTGAGCTAGACTTGGTTTGCCTCTTGGATCAAGGTGAGAGCATTCCGTTCGAAGAAGCGGTGGTGGCAAAAGAAAGAAGACAAGTCACGAAGGATGAGGAGATGGAGTCGACAGAAACGAATGAGTCTTGGGAGCTAGCTTCGCTTCCAATACATCACAAAATGACTAGTTTCAAGAGGGTGTATAAGAAGAAGACAACACCCCAAGGAGTGGGCGAGCGATGCAAGGCACACTTGGTAGCAAAAGACTACAAGCAAAGGACCGGCATAGATTATGAAGAAGTTGTCGCGTCGGAGGCGTGCATGGAGACAATCCCTTTTTGTGTGTCGTATGAACATGTGAGGTTCATATGGTGTGTTTTTTAGCATATGCAGAAGCGTTGCCAATAGGTTGCATGAGAGGATGCGCAACCTACTTGGGATGGAGGATGAAAGAGGATTAAGTTCAAGGAGGAGTATTAAACTTAATCCTAGGTGGCGACTTAACCCTATGTGGCGTCCTAGTCACCCGCCACATCATCATTGCTTGATGACTCATCAAAGGGTGAATAGTCAACACATGAGAAGACAAAAGGTTGAGGGAGTGGAAGAGACAAGAGTCTTTTCATTTTTGTGTAATTTTCGTCCTAATTATGTATGCAATTTAAGTAGAGGGTGTAATGATCTTGAATGATCATGTTTATGTAGTCTTTATATTTGGAAGTTGTAGGGTCATGTAAGTGCCTATATAAAGCACTAGAATTCACCATTTGTAATAGAACAACAATATATATCAAGCATTAGAAGTTGAGCCATGAAATTGTGTGAGAAAAGAGTGAGTATGTGAGTAGAAAAAAGAAGAAAAGTGTGCATTGCAAAATCGTTTTTTTGCTTTGTGAGTGTCAAGGAGAGAGTCACCTTCTTTCCTTCGTGCCCCACAGTAGAATAGATCAAGAATGGATCTAGTGGTGTCAAAAGAAGGCAAAAGGAATGGTGATCAGGGCGGTCTAAGGCAGCACACGAGGTGCGCCTTTTAGACCGCCAATCGGCGGTTGGGGCCCGCCAATCAACAATCCCTGTAGCCCAGGAGACGGGCATTCTCCTGTGGTGGGCTGATCAGTAGCTCCCCGTCCTCCTCCCGTCCTGCAACACGGAGATGATATACAAATGTGCATAGATATCAATATGAAAATGCAAAGCCATAAATTTAAGGTATATTTGAAGTACACTAAAAAGGCATGCAGGAAAAATCACAAGAAAATACTAACCTAATCGATAATATCATGTATCATCCGTACATAACTTCAGTAAAAGATACTTACACTTTTAGAACTTTTGAGAAGTTTAATAATATGCGTTTCACCTTAAATTTGATTTAAAAAATGTATCGTATTAGGTGAAAATATATTTGAGTCTTAAAATATATTTCAAGGAATACAAATTGTAGCACCAATTTGGGTCATGCTAACTGAAGTTCGATCTGTATCTTTTCAGAGTTTGTTTGACTAAAAGTTACAAAATTTCTCACTGGAGGGGCGTAGAGAAGACCGGAGGGGCGTGGAGAAGACTTGGGAGAGGGAGTGAGGAGGTGGCAACTAGGAGAGAATAGACTTGGGAGAGGGAGTGGGAGTGGAGGCGACGACGACCAGGGAGTGAGTTGGGGTTATTTGTGGGTTGGGACTTGGAGATGGGGATGGGCAAGCGTGGTCTCGTGTAGGGTTAGGTTAGGGTTTCTTTTAATAATATACTGGATCTGGTTCCAATGGCTAGAATCGGAATCAGGTTGGTTCTGTGTTGACCAGTCGTCCGAAGTCATCTTGATTTTGTGTTGACCATTCTTTGACCTACCCATTCAGACGTATCATGCATGACTCTATTCAGTCGTCTCAGTATTGTCGATTGTTAGACTAACATTTTGCTCTCCATTCCAAACTTGACCAAACCACCCCAACTTTTTCCACTGGCTACGAAATTTTGACAACCTATAAATATGTGTTATGACACTCATTTAAGCAGTTAATTATCATCATTTTTCAAGAGCTCTCATTAGTATTCAAGTGCTTCAATTGTGTTCTTACATATTTTACTCTCTACACCAACACTGAAAGCTTAAATCCCACAATTTTGTTACTAGTTTTAAACTCAAATCAAGTGTGCCAACTTAGAGTGTTTGTGTTGTGATTCTACTACTTCTTATCCTAGAATCATCAAGTTATAAAGCTTTGGGACAAAGTTACCCTTCGGGTTATGAGAGGAGGACCAAGTTCGGCGATGATTGTTTGGGAAGATTAGTGAGGACATAAGTGGGGCTTGTGGTGATTGAGCGAGGCTTGCAAGAGAGTATTGAGACCCAGTTGGATGTCAAACCTCTATAAAAATCTCTGGTCTACATTGTGGTTGATTGTTCCCTTACTACAATTTTTATCAATCCTAACAAGCTCTCCTAAAATTCAGTCAATTGGAAGGCAAAATTGCAGTCCATTGATGTCAGGTTATTGATTGTCCAAATTCCAATGATCGCAATGATTTACTAGTTGACCATGTCATTTTGCATGTTTATGAATCAATCTTGCAGCAAAAGGAGAGCTATTAACGACAAAGATCACACGAATTTTGGATCCAAGATGGTTATCATAATATAGTTTATTTTTATCATACGACTACATTGGCATTGAAAGAAAGCTATCCAAGATATAGCAATCCCAGCCGGGTATACCTCCTCTCTCGATCTCATTGCCTAGACCTTTATCTCTTATTTTATGGTTTTTTATACCACCTAAGTCTAGAATAATAACTTTCTTGATGATAACATGTTCCCTCACAAGATCTCGTGTCCAAATTTTAGAGTTGCATGCGCTGCCTTTTGATGAGGAAATCTGGCTTAAAGTTAAGCACATCATATTCGAGTCTACACCATGCCCTGATGGACTATCTCCCTTGTTTTATCAAGCTTTTGGAATAATTGTAAACTTATGTTCTGTAAGAATGTTCGCATTTTTTTCTCCTCAGGTATTTTACCTCGGGGTACAAACCATGATCATATTGTACTGACCCCCAAGAGGGAGGATGTTAGGATTGTGATGGATTTTCGTCCGATCAACCTGTGTAATGTCTCTTATAAGGTCATTGCACGTATCCTTGCATCCAACCTCTGTGTCCTCATCCCTTCTCTGATAAGTCAGAAACATAGTGGATTTGTCCCTAGGTGGTCCATACATATAATGTCTTGCTAGCCAAAGAGATCACCAAATGTATGGCAAATGATGTGTCTCAATGTGTCCAAAGCCTTTAAGAACTTGGAATGGGATTTTTTTTTCTTGATGTATTAAGCAGAGCAAGGTTTGATGCACATCCCTCCTCCTCCTCAGCAACTATGTGACCACCAGATCCTACTCATCATCCTAAATGGCACACCAACAAGGTTCATCAAACCTACGTGGGGCTCCGCCAAGTCTGCCATCTCTCTCCCTTTCTTTTCATCTTAGCTATGGAAGGTCTAATATTTTTACTCAAAGACTCGATGTCGTAGGGCCTTACCACTCCGTCTAGACTATCCTTTAAGGAGGCCCAATCACCTATCCTAGCTTCGCCGACGATCTCCTTGTGTTTGCTTGAGACTCGGAGATGGAATTCAGGGTGCTCCTGGAGCTGCTACGCACCTTTAGTGCTACCTCTGGATTGCACATTAACAACCAAAAATTGTGTATCCTCTTTGGAGCTCGCATTTCGATTGCGAATCGAGATCATATTCTCCAATCCCCTGCCTTCATAATTATGGAGTCTAATGTATACCTTGGGTCCACGGTTTTTTGTCGTTCGAGACATGCATTCGTGATAATTTGTCCTAAAAACTTGCAAGTTGGAAGGCCAATTGCCTATCCTATGTTGGTGGTATGGTATTAGTTAAAAGCTCCCTCAAAAGCCTCCTCATATATGCCATGAACACCCACAAGTTTAACCTAAGCCAGATCTCCCAGTGATCTGCCTCTTGTCGTGACTTTTGGTGGGCCAAATGTTCTACGCAATCAAAAAGAATATACATGGCACCATGGTCCAAACCTCAACACCAGAAGGAAGATAGGGGATTGATCTTCAAAAACCCTACGCTCCTTAATATTGCCTTTTTAATGTAGACACGATATTAGCGAGTAGTGAAGTCCACTGACAGTCTCATGGACCAGGTTCGACATAGTCGATACCTTAACCGACACTCCATCTACAACTTCCCGTCTACCAACCCTTGTTCTCCTTTAGGGCGTGCCCTACTATCCACTCGATACCACCTATGGTCCTTGCTTAATGCCACCCTGAGGACTTGCATTCCCCACATCTCCAAATTGAGGTTATTTATGAATCCCTCAGGTCTCCCCTCAATACTCAGGATGGTCACCACTTTGATCGAATATGACGACACACAAAACACCTTCCCCCACGGCTCGCCTACTTCTTGTGGCGATGCTACCGGGGAATTCTCCCGACGTGGGATGAATCTCTTCTATAAGCCCATCGTGCCCTTATGTGCTTCTGCACCAAAAACTTTGGAGCATTTGTTCTTCTCACGCCCCTTCGCCCGTCTAGCTAGGCTACGATTTGCGTCAACCTGGTTTATTCCCGACATCACCTTTCAGGATTACCTTACCTATCTCTTACGAGTGGACACACAATCTGAGGTGATGTGTGTGGGTGTTTCATTTTGGAATTTCTGGAAGGCCTGTTGTAATTTCATCTTACGGGGAACATGTTAATATATATATATATATTGGTTGTAGATTTGGCCAAGTGTACGTACTCCACTTACCACCCACCATGATGTACCGCTATTAATTAATGAATAATATGATGACCTGATGTCCTAAAAAAGTTTTTTCTCCGCAACTACGATGCACTAGCATAATGTCGCATTTTGAATGCCAAACAATAACCTGTCTTTGCATTGGATACATCGTGGGATGTGTTGTAGACTTGAGTTTGTGTCGTATATATGTGCATATATAGGCCATCAATAATGTTATAATGGATCGTCCTATTACTTGGGGGCATATTGTCTCATATTAGTTTTTAACTGAGGATTTGTTTCGTCATGAGAATCCGCTTTGTGAGATACAAAAAGTTCTATAAATTCAATTTGATTGTCAAAAGTTAAATAAATAACAGTCTGAGTATGAGAGGTTCGAATGTTGAAATTGATGGTTGAAAGCTGGTCGTTTTTTTGTACGCTTTGGTGGTGGATGTGGTTTTGTATAACGATACTAACAAATATATTGCCCGCCACTAATTGAGGAAATTATATTTGTTTTTGGGTTGATTGTATGTATTTGTGGTTATATTGCATATCTAATATTTTAAGAATGAACAACTGCAGAAATGCTAATAGGAAGTATTCATCATGGGCCCTTGAACATGGATGACTTATTATGTTACTAAGCCCACAACAGCCACTAGAAACGATTTTAGATAAACGACAAGTAGTCAAGTACATTCAGTCATTCATGCCAAATTTCATAAACGGTCAATTAAGAGTGGAATACGAAACCATGCCTTCTTTATGTTGAAAATTGTGTGGCCGAACTATATCGTCAACCCGGAGATGAAACTTATTTTGCTATTTATGTTGGGGGTTACTATTTCTCGCCGGAAAATACTTAAATCGTCCCCAACAATTACCTTTTTGTCCTTAACAATTCATCTAATACTCATTTTGTCCCGTCTCTTAAAACAAGGTTTCTACCTAAGTTTTCCTCATTTTCCCAGTACAAACACCACGAAAATGTCTGGCAAAGCGTCTGGATTCGGTGAAATAAGCCCAGCAAAAAAAATCGAGTCGGACGTCTAGGTAAAACGCCTCACCCATGGTGGGGGCGTCTTAGCCACACGCAACCCCTAGGGGGGGGGCATTTTACCCAGACACATCCCCCATGGAGAAGGCGTCTGTCTAAGACGCCTCACCTAAGGGGGGCGTCTGGCTAAGACGCCCCGTCCTAAAAAAATAAAATTATACGGTGTGTTATCTCAAATTATTTGAGGTTCCTTTACACGTTTTCGGTGGTAACGGGTCGGATTACAATGACTTTTTTTGCAAGTGATGAAGATTCAAAAAAAATTCAGATCCAACAATTTCAAGATCCAATTTTCCCTGATGTTAAAACTTCCCGACTTACAAAAACCACCTCGACAGGTCGTTCAGGGGTCTCGCTCACCGGATTTTTGAATTTTAAAATTGTTGGATGTGGAAATTTTTGAATTTTCATCACTTGCAAAAACTCGTTGTTAGGTGAGATGTCGGATAATCGATCGTTTGCGTCTCGATCTACCGAACATGTTCAATGCGGATGACCGAGTTTCCATCGGTCCACTGTGATCGTAAAGATAGTAAGTTTTTGATCTTCCTGGAATCATTGTGTCGGTTTACCGACCTCTACCCGGTCATCCGAATATTTATCCTCAATAGCTTCAAAATTTCTTTGGAAATCTCTATTCGGTGTACCGAAGGGGTATCAGTCATCCGAATATAGTAATTATTAATTTAATAATTAATTAATTTAGCAATTATCTAAAATTATAATCAATTATCTTTTTAATAAAAAATTATAAATAACAGCGGGCGTCCGACGGAGCCGCCCCGCCCATGGGAGGGGCGTCTGGGTAAAACGCCACACCCATGGGGAGGCGTCTTAGCCAGACGTCTCCCCAATGGGAGGGGCAGATCCCGCGAACGCCCGTTATTTTTTATTATTTGTTATTATTTTTTTATTAAAAAGATGTTGGATATTTTACGTGATTCGAGTACACCGGGGCGTCCATTGGCTCATTACTGACCTCCAAAACATTATTTTTTATGATTATGAGAGGAAGATAAAGAGAGATGTGTGATAGGAGGGTTAAATGTCGCGTTATAGGAGTAAAAATGAGAGAATGACAAAATGGTAATCTGTACGGGCGATTTAAGTAGTTTTCCGGCGATGAATAACAATTCAATTTATGTTCCTATCGAGGCAATTCAGACAAACAAGAGTTCTGATTTTTTTCTTATTTTTATTTTATCTGCTATCAACCTAATCTCATTTAAATCTCAGAAATGCAAATGTATATGCTAAGGATTCGATTTCTAACATTTACTTTATCTCATTTTTCTTTTGAAAACTAAGGAGAAGTTATCTCACGCATATGGATGTACCATTGCTTTTGGTGAGAAATTCTCATCCTAACCTTACAATCATTATCTAACGGTAACGATTTTTAAGTTGGAAAATCACCTATTTATGTGGGGACCATTACCGTAATTTTTTTATTTAATAAAAAATAAATTCAAATTTCGAATTTTAGGAATTTTTTTCTTTCGAAAAGTACCCGGATCGCGGGTCACACCCGCGATACGTCCCGATTTTTTTTTGACGGATCGCGGGTCAGAACCGCGATCCGTAGAATTTTTTCTTAATTTTTAAATATTTTTTTTTCTGTTTTTCTTTTTTATTTTAATTATTTGTAATCTTTTTTTAATTTTTTTTCAAAAAATGTTTTCTAATTGATATTATTTTTCTAAATTTATTAAAATTATTTTTAATTTTTTCAATAATCGACCTCCAAATCACGTCGATAACCCGGCGCATTGAAATGTTAGGGTATTTTGCACAATAAAAAAACAAAAGTTCTTAACCAGATTAATAAATTTTGTACAACTGAATATTAAACAAATACTAAAACTAATAAATTATTTACAACTGAATATTAAACAAAATTTGTAACATTGTTAAAAATTCGTATGGAGAATACAAATTACAAACAGTTTTGAAAGTCGATACTGCAAAAAATAAAAAAACACAATTAATTTTTTTTAAAATTTATAAAAATTAGAAAACATATTTTGAAGTATATATATAAGCTAAAAACCATAGTTATAATGATTTTAAAAAAACAAAACAATAAATCAAAAACAATAAAAGAAAATAAAAAAAGTTACGGATTTTAGTTGTAGTGTTTTATGGTTTGATTTTTTTAAAATCGTTTTAACTATGTTTTTTATTATATATGTTTTCAAAATATGTTTTGTAATTGTTATTATTTTTAAAAAAAATTAATTGTGTTTTTAATTTTTTGCTGTATCGACCTCCAAAAATATTTGTAATGTGTGTAAACCCTACTAATTTTTGACAACCTTTCCAATTTTTTGTTTTAATTAGTTTTAGTGTTTGTTTAATATTCAGTTGTAAATAATTTATTAATCTGGTTAAGAAATTTTGTTTTTTTATTGTATAAAATACCCTAACATTTCAATGCGCCGGGTTATCGACGTGATTTGGAGGTCGATTATTGAAAAAATTAAAACAATTTTAACAAATTTAGAAAAATAATATCAATTAGTAAACATATTTTGAAAAAAAAAAGATTTAAAAAAAGATTACAAATAATTAAAATAAAAAAGAAAAACAGAAACAAAAATAAAACTAAAACGGAAAAACAGAAAAAAATAAAAAAAATTATTTTTAAAAAATCAACGGATCGCGGTTCAGACTCGCGATCCGTGGAAATTTTCTTTTAAATTTTTTTTTATTTAAAATTTCACGGATCGCAGTTCTGAATCGCGATTCGTCAAAAAAATTTTTTTTGGAACGGATCGCGGCCGAGTACTTTTCGAATTTGTTTTTCCTAAAATTCAAAATTTGAATATAATTTTTATTAGGTAAAAAAATTACGGGACCATTAGGCCCAATATAGAATTTAATCAAATACAAATAATAAACCCCTTTCTTTGCTTTCCTTTTCAAACATATGTATTGTTTAATATTAAACCAATTAACCATTCCTTGAAATCTCTCTCTTTCCCCCTTACTCCACCTTCGACGCTCATCAAAATTCTAGCAAATCCCATTTTCCAATTAGGAGATCTAAATTAGAAATAATTAAAAGCATTTCCACGCTCATCAATAGGAAAATTTGACTTTTTATGCCTCAAGTGTCTAAACCTCTGTAAAATATTCTCCAATTTGACACTATCTGAAAAATATGCTAATGTTTCTCATTCTACCCAAAATACCCCTACCTTTTAAAAAACCAAAAAACATATATCTGTCACGCATCTTCTCTTCCTCTCTCTGTTTCCCTTTCTCTATCTCTTTCCCTTTGACAGAATTATGTTGTTTGTGCATGTTGTTTATGCAACGCCCTTGGAAGCCAAACAATGTATTTTCGGGATTTATTAGGAATTCTAACAATTTGGATACCAAAAATGGACGACTGAACTAATTTCCAACGACGCTCGATTAGCTCGATAAATACTCGATGGACACACTTTGGACACTCATTCTGGACATATTTTGTCCAGTACTTGTGTCCAAGTTTGTCTAGACGTTGATCCTGTTCTGGACATTCATTCTGGACACTCATTCTAGACACACTTTGGACACTCATTCTAGACACACTTTGTCCATTACCAATGTCCAAGTTTGTCATTCTAGACAAGCTCACAAGAAAATCCATAGCGATCTGAACACTGTAGACCACTAATTAGCGATCCAAGACCTCTAATTAACGGTCACTTTTGGTCCGGAGCTGCTAAGATATATGTGGAACGTGTATTAGTGTATATTTAGTCTATTTCTGGTATTTGTTTAGTCCCATACCGGGGGATTGTCCCGGATTACCTTTTTCTATGGCTATAAATAGAACTCTTCACGTTCTATTCTAATTACCCATTGCTTGGTGGCACTCTCTCTACTTTGGGTAAACCTTGGAGAAAAATGTCAAGGTGGAGAAGAATGCTACCTTCAATGTGAGTCATCTAATAAAATAATTTTTCCATTGTTTTGTTCTTATGTTGTTTCTTTATACATGCTTAGGTTAGTTTTATTTCTTTGATTCTAGGCTAAAGTAGTTAGAATGTTCCTTTTCTTCTTTAGTTTAATTGTTAGAGTAATGTGTAGTGAGTAGATCCATCCCCCTTTGGGGTGGAGATGATGTTCATACATGCATTAAAGAATGGATATGAATGCTTTATATTTTGATTGTGTTGATAAATGTGAATATATGCTTGCTTGTTAGAGTAGAATACTACACTTGATGGGTTTTGCCATACATCTTAGACACCTTCCATTCTTGTTTAGGTTCTGAAATAACCAGCTTGTGTATATGAATTTTAATCAACTAGGTTAGTGAATGGATTGATAGGTTTTGCCATAACCTTTAGACACTTCCTATGCATGAAAACACTACCTGCATTTGTGCCTATAGAATGCATTCTTCACCATCTTTTTACATGTGTTCACACACTCCACCCCTTAGGGGTTTTCCATTTCTGATTTCAACCTTTAAATTTCCCTTGCTTTCATTTTCCTTATTTGATGCTTACTCGTTTAGTGTAGTTAGTCTAGTTTAGTGTAATCACAACTTCTTCCCCTCTTTTCCCACTTGCCTTCGAACAAACCAGAGTCTACACACCTCCTTGTGGATCAACCCGTATTTGCCACCGCTTCAACGCTACCGTGCACTTGCGGTTAATTAAAACGTTTCAAACAAGAAGTCACACACCAAATTTCATTTCATTTGGACTTCAATAGATCACTCAAACTTAGTTAGAAAATCACTTAATCTAAACATCCGCCTGTCTGTGCAGAACGTTCGATCGAAACAAGTTTTTTGTTTGATCGTTGTATCAGTTAACGGTTATCCAAATAGTGATTTTACCTAGCTCTATCGGTGAACCGATTTTGACCTTTTGGTCGACCGATTGACCCATATTTTCTGGATGACCCGTGTACTTGTTGTATTCTCCAATGGTCGTATTCGTATACATACACCTAACCCCTAAATACATTTGGCCACTGGTTGAATGAGGCCTTGACGACGGTCGATTGGATGCAGGCAATTCTGTGAACCAAAAGTGCATGTTATTTTTGGTTCAACGAACCTTCTTCTGTTCCACCAATTAACCTTTGACCTGGCCAAAACCATTTTAACGGTCGACCGACCCCAGATTTAGTTCGATCGTTAACTTAAGTCATAGTCATTTGGTTCGACCGTAGTTTAAGGTGTCTCGACCGTTTCCATATTTTCATGGAAACGGTTGACCGTTGATTCCGTGTCAATCGACCGATTTAGGATAGATTTGCAAAACTGAGTGATTCAATCAGTTATAATACCATAAGTGCACGACTGTGATGAAGCGGTGGCAAGTACGGGTCGAGTCCACAGGGAGCGCGTGTGAGTCAAATCCACCATACTCGAGTGGGGGAAAGGAGAAGAGAGGTCTGATTACACTACTATGCGTATGAAATCAGAAAACAAACAATAAAACTAAACCCCGTAGAGAAAGAATGCGGAAATGAAGATATGTGCATGTGTGTGTACAATTGTGCCTATCATAATCTGTAATACATGAAATCCATAAAACCAAATCCAACTTTACCTCCACATGAAATAAGATAAAACATTGTCATTAATACATACAAGACAATAATTGAAATGAGGCTAAATGAACTCATGCATAATGACCAAACCCCATTATGTCTCCACATGAAATAAGATTTAACACAATCATTAAAACATACAAGACATTAATTAGGATAACGCCAACATGAGCACATGCATGCACATGTTATGTTTCGTTTTTCCACTCCATCCTTATCCTCACATCATCATTCCCCATAAAATAGGCTCACTAATCTAACCATGTATTAAGCATCACTCAGGAGCATTAGCACATCAAAGATAAGAGTGAAATCGCATTAGATAGTTATGGAAATCATGTGAGGCTCAAAGGTTACGATTTACAGATACTTAATATTTCACATTATCACACCACCTTCTTCTCCACCACCCAATGGAGATGGACTACTCCCTACTCATCTATAAACTAAAGAAAGCATAAAAATAACAAAAAACCATGAAAGAAATGTAGAAAACTAGATTAAGCAAGCATCAAACACAAATGAAATTGTATAAAATGGAAAACATCAACATAAAGAACTTAAACTAGATTAAGAAATAAAAATACCGCTTCTCTGCAACCCCCTTGTTTACACTACTAAAATAGGAAACTAAAACCTACTCTAATGGGGAAGGAGGAAGAAGAAGAAAGGAGGCATTACAAGTCTATTTATAGAAGATTAGAGGCTTTGGATGGATATGGGCATAGTCAGACGGTTTTAAATCGGATCGGGATGTTTCGTATTTCTCTACCCGACAACCTGACCCGCGGGCAAAATTATGGCTGAAATAGATCAAAATGATACGCCAATGGCGGATCAAAATCTACCACTGGCGGGTCAAATGGCCCCGATCAGCCTCTACTTTCTCCAGCAGGTTAGGTTAGGTGTTTTTCATATGGGGTTGAGCCTTGGTATATTGTCTCGAGCCTATTTGATTTTAATTTTTGATTTACTCCGCAAGTTATGGACTTTTGTGACACAATATATTTCTTTACAGTTTGATCCCTCCGGGTTTTCACTTGGGTCCTTCTACGTTTTCAGTCCAGTCCTTGGACATTACAAACAAATCCAAAAACCTTCCAAATCAGTCCATTCTTCTTGCATTTATGTCATTTTCTCTTCATTTATCTTCTTTATTGTCTAAACCCTGAAACACATCAAACAAACACTCGAGTAACACAAATATGCGGTAAAATAAACGACATATAGTATAAATACAATGTATGATATGCTACTAATCACTTAGATTTCTATTTTCTGTATCTTACACAAACTTCAACCAAATCTTTTCCAACAAATATAACACTTTGGGAGCTTATAAATAGAGGTTCACACACCTTAGTTAGACAACTCTCTCACTCAAAAATCATACATACTATAGAGAGAAACCATTCAACTCCCAAATCCCTAATCCTACACTCAAGAGCATACACTTCCACATTTTAGTTATCAAATCCTATATCATACTTAAAGTGTGCTCAAGTTAGAGAGTGTTTGATCCACTCACAATTTGTTTTCAAAGAGGAAAAGGTTTTGGTGAAAGCCCGAAGCAAATTGTAAAGGTTTCGGTGATAGCTCGAAGCAAATTGTAAAGGTTTCGGTGAAAGCCCAAAGCATCCCTCTCGAACTGTGAGAGGAAGAAATCGAGCTCGGCAAGGATTATTCTCGAGTACATGAAGGATGTCCCTTATGCTTCGGCAATTGGGTCAATCATTTACGCGATGACTTGCACAAGACCCAATGTCTCGTATGCTCTAAGCGTGACAAGTCGTCACCAATCCAACGCAGGTCCTGAGCATTGGACTGCGGTCAAGAATATCCTAAACTACCTTAACCGGACAAATGATAAGATTCTTGTTTATGGAGGACAAAGGGAGTTGATAGCAGAGAGTTACTCAGATGCGAGTTTCATGAGTGATCCAGACGATAGAAGGTCGCAATCAGGATATGTCTTCCTTCTGAATGGTGGAGCTGTGAGTTGGCGTAGTTGGAAGCAAAGCACTACGGCCGACTCAACCACTGCTTCCGAAGTAATGGTTGTCGCTGAAGCGAGCAAGGAAGGAGTGTGGATTAAGAAATTCCTTGAAGAGCTTGGAGTAGTTCCCTCGAGCGAGGGACCAGTAGAGCTATTTTGCGATAATAGTGCATCTATCTCGCAAATCAAGGATCCCAAATCACACTACAAAGTGAAGTACATGGATCGTAAGTACTTCGTGACACGTGACCTCATCGACGAAGGCAAAATAAATCTTTTATGGGTGGACACCAACAGCAGCACAACTGATCCATTCACAAAACCATTATCCCAAGCCAAGGGCGAAATGCATTTCAAGTCCATGGGATTGAGGAACCATGTAGATTGGCTTGATGATTGATATGTAATGGGGTTTACCCTAGTTATTATTGCTTTATACATTGAGTATGTATGTGAAAGAAAACTTTAATAACAAGTGGGAGATTGAAAGGAATGTGTTCTAAAAGTTTTACTTTTAAATGTCAATTATTATGAATTGAATGAGAAATCATTTTGTTCCTTGTTTATGTTATTCGTCTTTTGGAAGTGTTAAGGAAGAGACTCTTGGTCCTTAACCGTAGAGCTCTAAAAGATATTGGTTTACATAAAACAAAAGACATTCGCAATCATGGTAATTAACATGGGACATTAATTACCGAGTTAAGATTCTCGTGTCGGTCATAGATCATTGGAGCTCTACAAATGAGTGATAACACGGGTACACAGAAGAGGAAAATATTACTTTTGTATACCGAATGGACCTAATAAGTAAAATATTATAGAAATGTGTTTTCCATGTCAGTAATATTTTACTGTGTCCTTGGTCCTTTGATATGAGACTTATATCCGATCACTTAAGAAATGCTTGATTAGACTAGTGTCTTGAGCTATCGATAAGTGTAGTGTAAAGGCATTGGTTGGTTAAGTATGACTTTTGTTGGAGAAGATAGTTAGTCAAAAGATTATCATTGCCCCTCTTAATTGAGTGATGATATTAGTGGCCCCCTTGATAAAGCAAAGTTATAATGTGCATAATGTGATTTGAGTTAAATCACATATTTATAACTAGCTTAAAGAGATCAAGAAATGAATACTAATACAAAGATGACACAATAGTACTTTGTGTGTATTCTAAATATCATGAGGCAAGGGACGGACACAAGTGGTGCACTCCATCACTAAATGGATCGGGTTTTGGTTCGAATAGAATTAAGACATCTAACTAATTGGGAGCTATAATGTGTAGCTAGATAACGCTTATAGCTTGTGATATTAAACTCTTAATATCACTGCCAACTTAGTTTAGATCCTCCGATAGGTCACACCGCAAAAGCCGGGAAACAAGAAGCTTGATTTTTGGTTCATATGATGTGTTGGGTTTCTTATAGAAAATATGACACATGTGGTGAACAAGTAAAATCAATTATGTTGTATATAAACATAATTAGAATCATGATAAATTTATATGAGATGCATATATTATGGGGTGCAATAATTTCTTATTGCATAGGATAATATATTGCATAAGTTGTGAATTTGCTAAAACCCCTAAAGTTCAAATTTTATTGGAAATAAATCCAAAATTTGAAAAGGCAAAATCGGGTAACAATTCGGTAATCCGTTTGTGGTTCGGTCGACCGAAGGTTCTGTGGATCGGTCAACCGAACGTGGAACGGATGGTCATAGTTGATTGACCGAACTTGACCAAAGTGCCTGGAACTCTGGATCGGTATTCCGAACCAGAAACGGTCGACCGAACAATGTCCAGTTCCGATATTTTCGGTTAACCGTATGGCACTCGGTTTTAGACGCGAATTCGTCCGAGGAGAATGTTTCTCCTTAAGAATCGGTTAAGGAGAATTTTTCTCCTTAAGAATCGGTCATTCGTCTAGTGCACGGTAATACGAACGTGACATATTCGGTTAACCGAGTATGTCTCGGAAAACCGAAGCCCGATCAATTTTTTGCCTTTGATAAT
The DNA here is from genome assembly GCA_963682175.1 of Triglochin maritima. Taxonomy (NCBI): domain Eukaryota; kingdom Viridiplantae; phylum Streptophyta; class Magnoliopsida; order Alismatales; family Juncaginaceae; genus Triglochin; species Triglochin maritima. Next base: position 9,466,694 of record OY821787.1, on the reverse strand, counting down.
TAAGAGATTAATTTGATCAATATTTTGATTAGCTCCAAACTTGGTCAAACGTTTTGTGGATGTAAATAATACATTACGGAATTAGTTTGTGAGAGAAAATGTCAAGAAAACATGGCTTAAGAGTAGCCATGATTGAGAGTAAGATTGGAGCCTATAAATAGGTCATTATTCTCCTTAATTAAGTTAGATGTTTTTCTAATTGTTTTCTCTCCTAATTCACCACAAAAAGCCACGAAAATTCTCTTAGTTTTCTAAGTCTTTGGTAGGAGAAATCTCAGAGATTAAGGAAGGGGTTTGTAGCTAGATTCTAAGCTAGTTCGGAGATTGATTGGCTAGCTCCTTTCTCTCCGACCTTGTTTAGGGTTTGGTGAATACTCGGAGGAATCCGGCACAACGGGAAGTGATGATCGTCATCCTCAACGTCTCTGGATCATCAAGAAGATTTAGAGAACCTCAAGGTATGAAATTCGGAGCCCATGTTTTTTTAATAATGTTTTGAAACTAGATATTGAAACAAACCGATGCATGCATGAAACAAATCATAGAAAAAATGTAATTGATCCTTATTGTGCATAAAAATTCCGAAAATATATATGTGCAATTAAACTAGAAATTCTACAGTGGTATCAGAGCTTAGGGTTCAATTTTCTAATGATTTGAAAATATAAACAAATTTAGTTTACCATCTAGGGGTCGAACAATTCGATTGTCCGGTTTTTCGGTCTTTAAATGTTTTGTTGGAATAATTCTTTGTAATAATTCATTTTGAATGTTTTAAGTAGTTTAAAACGTGTCATGTAATTATTAGAATTATGATTTAGACATAAGTCTAACTTGCAATAATTTCGTTTCAAGCATAAACGATTGTTTTGTAAGAGAATCAACAAAACCGAAAAATGCGGTTCGTCTTTCCTTTTAGGAAATTGGATGGACAGCGGTTCAAAATTGTGTTTGAACTTGTGGATGGATGAATTTTTTTTTTAATGGATTTCAAAATGTTTTTCAAAGAATTGTTTGGGATTCTAGATGATTGATAAACTAGGTTGCATAGTTTATAGCAATATTGCGTGCATGGATGCTCGAGTTGTCTTTGCAGGAATTGTGAGTTTATATGTTCCAAATCAGCGCCTATGAATGTTTGTAATTATTATCATACAGGGGCTTATTTATATGTAAAAGCCAAATTCTCTCTTTCTATCTTTAGATAATTGCATTGCATTTGAGAGGTTTTACATAGGACTTGCACTAGTCGGTTTTTATCGAATGTGAGGAGCATTTTTATTTTCTGTAAAATCTACATCTCCGGTGCAAGAGGAAGTCACCACTGTAGCGTATCGATCGAGGATCGAGGATCAGGGATCGAGGATCAAGGATCAAATGGAACATATAAACTCACACGATATGGATTGTGTGAATGCTTTAATTTCTGTTTTTAATCTTGCTATGCATGTGATGAATGTGTTGAATGTTAGGATGTGTATGATTGATAATATGCATGATAACCTAAAATTCTGAATCACATGTTAATATATGAAATTGTCCAACAAAATTAAGAGTAATTTTCCTTCTTATTTCATCCACTAGCAGTCATTGATCGAGGGATACTCTGTTCGCCCTTAGCGGGAGATAGCTCCCTCCATCTTTGGGAATAGTGGGAGATATAATGGTTGTCTATTGTTGTGTCACGATTAGATATATGAGGTGTGTTTCACCCTAGTGAACCCCAAGTATTTTTAGTTGTGAATACAATGGATAAACATATCTCGTATCAAATGAAAATAAGTTTTCTTAACATTACCTAGAGCCCTCGCTCGGTTTTGGGAAAAAGTTTTTCTTACGAGGATAGGTCGCATTCCCTCATAATTAAAACAACAAGAATCACAAGAGTTTGAAGATGCTAATATTGCTAAAATTCAAAAAGGTTGTTATTAGAAAGAGTGTTTTCTTACCTTGATATTGTGATGTATTCAATAGCCCTTAGCTAGTCTATATTGCAATTGATGAGATCATGGATTGCTTCATTTATAGGCAAAATTCTATTTGCAGTATTTACATTTATATTCGATATATATGTATGTATTTTAAAACATAAAATTGGCATTAAAATCCTGTATGATTTATTTTGTAGAAAAATGTCGAACATCCAACCCATCGTACGATCCATGATAGAAAAACACCCTTTAGCAAATGATGGCTCAAACTTCATTAGTTTCCAAGTCAAACTCAACATCGTGTTAAAGTTTGAGAAACTATCTCACATTTTGGAAGGTCCAATCCCAAAATGGAATGAGAGATTAACCGATGAAGAGAAAGAGGCTAAAGCCAAGTGGGAAGACCAAGATAACTAAGTTCACGGTCTTATGCTAGCATCCATGGGTGACTCTCTTCAAGCGAAATACTTGGACTCGAAACCCAAGAAGACCATGGAGGTTTTATCTAAGATGTTCATGGATAGTGCCCGAAAGGAGCGCTATAAGACCACCATCGCACTCACAAGGTGCCATATGGCGGAGGGAACATCGGTTTCCATGCATTTTCTCACGATGCAAGGGTACCTTGAGAAGTTGACAAAGCTCTCTTCACCAATGCCCGAGGACATTGTTGAAGATATGATTCTTGGCTCTCTAGCCCCGTCCTTTAAGGACTTTGTGATGCACTAGCACGTGCGTGAAAAAGGGGTGAGTCTTGAGGAGCTGCACATCGCTCTCAAAACTGCTGAAGTTGACATGGGCAAGGGTAGGGACAAGCATGTCCTTGCCATCCATGGGAGGAGCCAAAAGATTGGTAAAGGAAAGGGCAAATCTACCAAAAGTGGTTTAATCAAGAGCAAGGGAGTAGGAGGTGCTCATAAGAGTGTCTCGAGGGGGAAATCTCATAAATCTCCAACTCCCAATACAGAGTGCTTTCACTGCGGTGAAAAAGGACACATCCGGCCAAATTTCCCTAAGTACAAAGAAGACCTTGACTACGGAGTGATTGAACGTCGGCACCCCGAAAAGGCCAAAGGTATATTTGTTATTGAAATAAATTTAGCCACCTCTGTCCAGGATTGGGTAATTGATACCGGATCTTGTGCTCACATAGCTTCTAATGTGCAGCTGCTCATGGATAGGAAGGAACTCGTAAGGAACGAGATAAAATTGAAGGTCGGAAATGGTGCGAACGTTTCTGCGGTTGCACAAGGTTCTGTGGTGCTTCAATTATGTAGTGATTTAAATTTATGTCTAAAGAATGCTTATTATGTGCCTTCGATTAGCAAGAATATTATTTCTGTGTCATGTTTAGATATGGATAATTTCAATATAAATATTTAAAATTCTTGTTTGTCTATATCGAAGAATGGTGTTTTCTATGCAAATGCATTCATAAGGAATGATCTCTATTTTCTTGAATTGAATAATAAACAAATCTTTAATATCAATAACAAAAGACTTAAGACCACTCACGAGAATGATACTCTCTTGTGGCACTATCGTCTGGGTCACATAAATGAAAAGCACATCAAGAAATTGCAAGAAGCTAACCTTCTTGGTCTACTTGATTTTAAATCATTGGAGACATGCCAACCATGTTTAATGGGAAAAATGACCAAAAGGCCTTTCAAGAAGAAAGGTCCAAGGGCGAGTGACTTGTTGGATTTGATACATTGCGATGTATGTGGTCCAATAAGTACTAGTGCACGAGATGGTTTCAGGTACTTCATTATGTTCACGGATGATTATAGTCGCTATGGCTATGTTTATCTAATGAGAAACAAAAGTGAATCCTTTGACAAGTTCAAAGAATTCAAGAATGAAGTAGAGAACCAACTCGACAAGAAAATCAAGTCTCTACGAACGGATCGTGGAGGTGAGTACTTAAGTTCTGAATTTGACTCACCTAAAAGAGTTTGGTATTGTACCTCAACTCACCCCTCCCGGTACACCTCAGTGGAATGGGGTATCCGAAAGGAGGAATAGGACATTACGCGACATGGTTCGGTCAATGATGAGTCATGCGGAATTACCTCTTTACTTTTGGAGTTATGCACTACAAACTGTGGCTTACACACTAAATAATGTTCCATCCAATCCGTGGAGAAAACTCCTTATGAGCTATGGAGTGGTAAAACACCTAAGCTCAATTTTCTCAAGATTTGGGGTTGTGAGGCTTACGTCAAGAAATTGATGTCGACCAAACTTCAACCAAAAGCGGATAAGTGCTTCTTTGTTGGTTATCCTCGTGAGACAAGAGGATACTACTTTTGGCATATCACCTCCAATCGAGTGATTGTAGAGAGGGATGCCACATTTCTGGAAAAGGAATTTCTGGAAAGAGTAAAAAGTAGTGGGAGTAGGGTTGTGCTTGAGGAAACTCAAGATACTCTACAAGATCATGACATGAACGATGACATTCAAGATCATGAAGGCCCAACCGAGATTCCTTTGGTTAGTGGGAGCATGAGTGAGAGACCCTCGCAAGAAATTGTGAGAGAAGCTCAATCTTCCCCCACCAAGTGTACGTTCAAGAGTTGAACGTGAACCCACTCCTTAAGAAATTGTGGAAGAAGTTCGAGAAGTACACGTAGAACCAAAAGAACTTAGAAGGTCAACGAGGGAAAGGAAGAAACCCGATATGTATTTGGGACTTCATGAAATCATGGTACTTGATACCAATGATCCTTTGACCTTCCAAGAAGCAATGTAAAGGGAAGACTCCAAACTATGGCTCAAGGCCATGGAATCCGAAATAGAATCCATGTATGATAACCAAGTATGGAGCTTGGTTGACCTTCCCCAAGGGAAAAAGGTCATTCAAAATAAATGGGTTTTCAAGAGGAAGATGGACATGGATGGGAACTTGACAACCTACAAAGCAAGGCTTGTAGCGAAGGTTTCACTCAAGTTCAAGGAATTGACTATGATGAAAGCTTTTCACCGGTTGCCATGTTCAAGTCTATTCGGATTATGCTCGTTATTGCCGCATTTCATGATTATGAGATATGGCAAATGTATGTCAATATGGCGTTCCTTAATGGGAACTTGGAGGAGGATGTGTACATGGTACAACCTCAAGGTTTTGAATATCCAAAGAATAGCGAGAAGGTATGCAAGCTTCAAAGATCCATTTATGGATTGAAGCAAGCATCAAGGAGTTGGAACAAACGCTTTGACGAGGAAGTGAAGAAGCTTCACTTCATTCAAAGTAAGGAAGAACCTTGTATATACAAGAAGGTTAGTGGGAACCATGTAGTATTCCTAATCTTATATGTCGATGACATATTGCTTATGGGCAATCATATTCCTTGGCTTGAGCAAACGAGAAGTTCATTGAAATCTGCATTTTCAATGAAAGATATGGGTGAGGCTCAATACATCTTGGGAATCAAGATATATAGAGATAGATCCCGTAGACTCATTGGCCTAAGTCAACGTACATACATTGACAAGGTCTTGGAAAGGTTCAAGATGAACAACTCCAAAAAGGGCAGTGTGCCAATGAGTATGGGTGTGCAACTCAAGAAGTCTCAACGTGCGCAATCACGTAAGGACTTAGAGTACATGAAGGATGTCCCTTATGCTTCAGCAATTGGGTCGATCATGTACGCGATGACTTGCACAAGACCCGATGTCTCGTATTCTCTAAACGTGACAAGTCGTCACCAATCCAACGCAGGTCCTGAATATTGGACTGCGGTCAAGAATATCCTGAAGTACCTTAACCGGACTAAGGATAAGATTCTTGCTTATGGAAGACAAAGGGAGTTGATAGCCGAGAGTTACTCGGATGCGAGTTTCATGAGTGATCCAGACGATAGAAGGTCACAATCAGGATATGTCTTTCTTCTGAATGGTGGAGATGTGAGTTGGCGTAGTTGGAAGCAAAGCACTACGACCGACTCAACCACTGCTTCCGAAGTAATGGTTGTCGCTGAAGCGAGCAAGGAAGGAGTGTGGATTAAGAAGTTCCTTGAAGAGCTTGGAGTAGTTACCTCGAGCGAGGGACCAGTAGAGCTATTTTGCGATAATAGTGCATTTATCTCGCAAATCAAGGATCCCAAATCACACCACAAAGTGAAGTACATGGATCGTAAGTACTTCGTGACACGTGACCTCATCGAAGAAGGCAAAATAAATCTTTTATCGGTGGACACCAACAGCAACACAGTTGATCCATTCACAAAACCATTATCCCAAGCCAAGGGCGAAATGCATTTCGAGTCCATGGGATTGAGGAACCATGTAGATTAGCTTGATGATTGATATGTAATGGGGTTTACCCTAGTTATTATTGCTTTATACATTGAGTATGTATGTGAAAGAAAACTTTAATAACAAGTGGGAGATTGAAGGGAATGTGTTCTAAAAGTTTTACTTTTAAAATGTCAATTATTATGAATTGAATGAGAAATCATTTTGTTCCTTGTTTATGTTATACGTCTTTTAGAAGTGTTAAGGAAGATGCTCTTGGTCCTTAACCGTAGAGCTCTAAAAGATATTGGTTTACATAAAACAAAAGATATTCGCAATCATGGTAATTAACATGGGACATTAATTACCGAGTTAAGATTGTCGTGTTGGTCATAGATCATTGTAGCTCTACAAGTGAGTGACAACACGGGTACACAAAAGGGGGAAATATTACTTTTGTATAGTGAATAGACCTAATAAGTAAAACATTATAGAATTGTGTTTTCTGTGTCATTAATGTTTTACTGTGTCCTTGGTTCTTTGATATGAGACTTATATCCGATCACTTTGGAATTGCTTAATTAGACTAGTGTCTTGAGCTATCGATGAGTGTAGTGTAAAGGCTGGTTGGTTAAGTATGACTTTTGTTGGAGAAGATAGTTAGTCAAAAGATTATCATTGCCCCGCTTAATTGAGTGATGATATTAGTGGACCCCTTGATAAAGCAAAGTTATAATGTGCACAATGTGATTTGAGTTAAGTCACATATTTATAGCTAGCTTAAAGAGATCAAGAAATGAATACTAATACAAAGATGACACAATAGTACTTTGTGTGTATTCTTAATATCATGAGGCAATGGACGGACACAAGTTGTGCACTCCATCACTAAATGGATCGGGTTTTGGTTCGAGTGGAATTAAGACATCTAACTAATTGGGAGCTATAATGTGTAGCTAGATACCACTTATAGCTTGTGATATTAAGCTCTTAATATCACTGCCAACTTAGTCTAGATCCTCCCATAGGTCACACCGCAAAAACCAGGAAACAAGAAGCTTGATTTTTGGTTCATATGATGTGTCGGGTTTCTTATAGAAAATATGACACATGTGGTGAACAAGTAAAACCAATTATGTTGTGATATATATAACATAATTAGAATCATGATAAATTCATATGAGATGCATATATTATGAGGTGCAATAATTTATGGTTGCATAGGATAACATATTGCATAAGTTGTGAATTTGCTAAAACCCCCTAATGTTCAAATTTTGTTGGAAATAAATACAAAATTTGAAAAGGCAAAATCGGTTAAAAGTTCGGTAATCCGTTATGGTTCGGTCGACTGAAGGATCTTGGGATCGGTCAACCGAACGTGGAACGGATGGTCATAGTTGATTGACCGAACTTGACCAAAGTGCCTGGAATTCTGGATCAGTATTCCAAACCGGAAACGGTCGACCGAACAATGTCCAGTTCCGATATTTTCGGTTAACCGAATGGCGTTCGGTTTTTGGACGCAGGTTCGTCCGATCGGTTAAGGAGATTTTTTCTCCTTAAAAATCGGTCGTCCGTCTAATACTCGGTAAAGCGATCGTGACATGTTCGGTTAACCGAGTATGACTCGGTAGACCGAACCCCGATCGATTTTCTGCCTTTGATAATTAAGAGATTAATATGATCAATGGTTGGATTAGATCCAAACTTGGTCAAACGTTTTGTTGATGCAAATAATACATTATGGAATTAGTTTGTGAGAGAAAATGTCAAGAAAACATGGGTTAAGAATAGCCATGATTGAGAGTAAGATTGGAGCCTATAAATAGGTATTTATTCTCCTTAATTATGTTAGAAGTTTTTTCTAATTCTTTTCTCTCCTAATTCACCAAAAAAAGCCATGAAAATTCTCTTAAATTTCTAAGTCTTTGGTAGGAGAAATCTCAGAGACTATGGAAGGGGTTTGTAGCTAGATTCTAAGCTAGTTTGGAGATTGATTGGCTAGCTCATTTCTCTCCAACATTGTTTAGGGTTTTGGTGAACACTCGGGGGCATCCGGCGCAACAGGAAGCGACGATCGTCTTCCTCAACATCTCTGGATCATCAAGAAGTTTTAGAGAACTTCTAGGTATGAATTTCGGTTTCCCTTGTGTTTGTTTTAATAAAGTTTTAAAACTAGTTATTGAAACAAACTGATGCATGCATGAAATAAATCGTAGAAAATTGTAATTGATCCTTATTATGCATAAAAATTTCGAAAATATATATGCACAATTAAACATGAAATCCTACAGAAATTAGGCATCGTCTAGCTTAAGGACCCCTAGCCTGCCTAAGCTTGTTTGAGTCGTGTTTGCTAGACTAGGCTTCTACCCTCACCCTCTACCCACGCTAGTTTTAGGGATTCTTCTCTTCTCCACTGAGTCATCTTCTTCTCACCTACCTTTATGTTCTAATCTCCTCCCCTTTTACACACTGTTAGCGTTTTAGGGTCGAATCGAGCACTTTTTGTGAGCTTAGCCTCGTGGTGGTGAGAGTGGTCGACTCAAGAGTTATTTGTCGAGATGGGTGGTTACATGGGCGACCACCATTTCATTGTTGGGACCATGACTATTCTCCTAGGTATTCCGGACTCATGTAGACTGGGGTGCCTCAGACAAACACCATGTATGGTTGGGACAATCTTAATTGTGTGGCTGAGCAATCTTCAGATTGGGGTAATATGAGAGAGGCGCTGACGGCTAGACCACCATCTAGTTATGTCGAATCATATGTTGGTCAACAAATTGAGACATCACCACAACCTTTGGCATCTTTCAAGCATACGGTAGACGACATGAGTGCATCGGTGGCTCCTGTAGCCGTATCGTGTGATTGTTGTGGGTTGAAAATGATGCGACATCAAACAACTAAATTGTTAATGAGGGTATTGGGAGTTCCTTAGAGGATACCTTGGGTAAGAGACACACTTTCTATTCGTCTGGTGAGTCGAACATGCATAACAAGGTTCTTGACCTTGTTCCGTTTTGGGTTCGGTCGACCAAGTTTGTTGAAAACGGTCGACCACACAAAGATCGGATAACACAAATGATTGACCGAAATTGTCTGGTGTGTCTGGACAAATGTAATCGGTTAACCGGGCATTAATGGTCAACCGAAAGAAAATATTCAGGAGATGTCTTGGGATATTACGGTAGACCGAAAGAGACACGGTCGTCCGAAAAGATTCGCCAGGAGAATTTTTGGTGGGTCAACGGTCGACCAGAGTGAGACGTGGATCGACCGAAAATTTCCAAGGAATTTTTCTCATGAATATTCGATCGACCGTCTAGCTTACAGTCATCCGAGCTTGCGTAAAACCGAATGGTTCGGTCAATCGAATGGAAATCTCGGTTAACCGAACAACACGTTTTTGCCTGAATTATTAAGAGAATAATTAGATCATGGGTTGAATTAATTCCAGATTTGATCAAACATTTTTTAGGATGCTTATGTGGCAAATTGGAATTAATTTTAGGATAGAAAAAGCAAGAGATCATGGCTAGAGAATAGTTCTTGATGGTGGTCATTTAGGAGGCTATAAATAGGTCCTCTCACACTACTTGTTTCATAAGAATTAATGCAAAATTCTCTCTCCCTAATCTCTCCCTTAATCACCACGAAAATTCTCTTAATAGTTTTAGGTTTTGGAGATTAAAATCTCAAGAGCTTTTAGATGAGTTATTAGCTAGATTCTAAGCTTAATTAGAGATTGATTTGCTAGGTCCTTTCTCTCTAATTTGTTTAGAGTTTGGTGAACACTTGGAGGCGAATCGGCGGGCGATTCGACGAGGAACGGAATACCAGATCTTCTAAAAGGTTTTAGAGAACCTTTGGATATGATCATTTCTCTTTTGTTTATTTTAATATGTGTAGGAATGCGTGATATTAGAATAAACATATACATGTACATAAAATCAATGTAAATATGAAATTGATCATCTATGCTTGTATTAAAATTTTAAAATATACACATACATAGGGACACCAAATTCAACACACTACACGTTGAGCATTGAAGCAATAAAGAAGGCAACCAAAACCGGGTTGAATCAGACCAAAAGTGATCGCCAATTGGTGGTCCAAAATTCTCAAGATCTGACCTGGCTTCTCGTGGTGGTGTAATATTGTTTGTATTCATTTGTAGAAGTTTCATTAGTCTCACATCAGAGGATTGCACTCGATTACCTTTTTACATGACTATAAATGGAACTCTTCTTCATTCTTTTTAATTACTCATTGTTTGGTGGCATTCTCTCTATTTAGAGTAAGTCTTGGAGCAAAACTCAAGTGGAGAAGAATGTTACTTGTAATGTTAGTCTTGTAAATAAAATATTTTTTTAGTTTGTTTTTAATATTGTCTCTCTTTTAATTCTTACATGCTTAGTTTACTTTCATTTGGTCTTCCTTTCTTAATGAGTTGTGAGTAGTTTCATCCCCCTTTTGGGGTGGAGATGATGTACATATATGTTGTGAAGTTTGGATGTTTGATGATTTTTTGATTGTGTAGACTTGCATGTTTATATGGTGATCGGGGGTGTTTTAATAATTTACATGTTGGGGGATTTTTGATGGGTTTTGTCATATGATTTAGACACTTCCCATGCTTAGTTTCCTCATATTTATTGACTGAAATTTCCTGTTGAATATTCTACATGTTAGTTATGTGTTTGTATTTGTGTTTGCCTGCTTGATTCATTGAAGAAATTTTATTTTGATGGGTTGTGCCATAAGATTTAGACACCTCCCATGCTTAGCTTTGTTCTTCACATGAGTTCATGGTTTTTGATGAGTCTTGCCATATCTTTAGACACTTCTCATGCTGAGCTAGTCTTATACTAATCAAGTAGTAATTGCCGATACGTTGTGTGAATGGATTGATAGGTTTTGCCAAATCTATAGACACTTCCTATGCATGAAGATACACACAAGATGTAGGATCGTGTGGGTCTCTAATTCTAATCACATTTAAGCTAATTACCTACTTGTTTAAGCAATCAAAGAATGCACAACGGAATTAAAACAAAAACAAGCAAGTAAAGCAAACCACAATGATGACACTGGATTTTTATAGAGGTTCGGCACCCCACCCGGGTCCTAGTCCTCTCTTGCAACCTCTGCTCGGATCACCGAGCTCCGCTCATGACTTCACTAACCACTCCACGTTCCGGGCCGGGAGAGAACGCATTTACAATCTTCAAAGTCTCGAACAACCCTCGTGAAGCTTGGCTCCTCCTCTCACAATCTGAGAGGGATCACTTCAGGTTCTCACCGAAGTCTATACTCTTGTCTTGGGCTTTCACCAAGACCATTGCTTCTTTGACAACAATGAGTGGAACAACACTCTCTAATCTTGAGCACACTTGAGTAGAATATGGAATTGATTACTAAGTGTGGAAGGTTTTCAGCTTTTGAGTGTGTGTGGTTTTCTCTCTAATGTAGTGGACGAATAGTAGTGGGAGAGTTTTTTTAAAATGTGTTTTACAACTCTATTTATAAGCACTTAAAGAGTTATAGATGTTGGGGATGAAATGGGTAAAAATTGTGTAGGATACACAAAACAGAAACTGACATGACCCAATTCTGATAAAATTCAGTCAACAGAATCGGGCAGAACAGTCGACCGTTTGGTAATTTTGACCAAGGTTCAATCGACCGGTTAAGGAACAGTCGACCGCTAAAGGCTATGACTCAGGTACACTTAAATGATCGGTCGAACACCGAGATAGGTTTGGTCGACCAATTTCTAACAGGTTGTACGGGGCTAACAAACAATATCATATTCGGTCGACCGAAACAAGATCAACGGGCGACCGAAAACCAACATGCAGTTTGGGTTTGTCGAGACTTCTTAAGTTCGGTCGACCGAACAAGGTCCTCGGTCGACCGATACAATAAATGTATTTGGGATATATGGAGATAATACGAATACGACCGTTGGGTATAATACGACAAATCTAACGATCAGATAAATATGTTAACTCGGTCAACCAAAAAGGTCTGGACGGTCGACCAAAATTGGGAAGTAAAACACCAACTGGGTTAATGATCACTCGGTCGACCAAACGGTCTGTTTCGGTCGACCGAATGTGGGCAGGTTAAGGTTTGTTATTTTCCGGTCTAAGTTTGAGTGATCTATTGATGACCAAATTATGTGAAATTTTGTGTATGACTTCTATAGGGAATGCAGTGTGTATGTGAGTTGATTTTAGCTCAAGTATGCCAATTTACACAATGTTCCTAAGACTCAAAGAAATGCAAATTACTTGTCTTCAATAGAGCTTCATTACATGTCTTGACTTGAATCCTTTCTTTCGTGAGTCTTGATCACCTGTAGAAGTTAGAACATAGCAATATATATGCAATGCAATATGTGTGCTACTCTACATTGATTACAATTAAGATTTGGTTGATTAAATCATCAAAACATAGATTAAGGCAAAAAAACCAACACAAGACACACACATACATGCTTACATGCGCATTCATTACTTATTTCACTTCATATGTGCACACACTCCACCCCTTAGGGATTTCCATTCCTGAATTACAGCTTGTTGTCTTAGTTAGTTTAGTTTCATTGTTGCTTGCTTTCGCCGTCTTTGTTTGTTGCCTACTAGTGTAGCGTAGTTTAGTTTAGTGTAATCACAACTTCTTCCCATATTTTCCCACTTGCATTCAAAAGAACCAGAGTCGACACACCTCCCTGTGGACTCAACCTGTATTTGCCACGTCTTCACTGATGTCGTGCACTTGCGGTATTAAAACAAACACATCATGTTTTTGGCACCGCTGCCGGGGAGGTGCTATGTCCAGACTCTGGTTTCGATGATTCTAATGGGTTTAATTTTTTGTTTTTTAGTTTTTGTTTATTTTAGCGATATCTCAGCATCTTGGGGAGGCATCAAGAAAAATTTGGAGAAGAGGGAAGCTATTTGGACCGCCAGTCAGCGGCCTGGGATCGCCCACTGGCGGCCTGGTGAGCTTCGTTTGCTCCAAAATTTCTTCTGGTTGTTTTTTATTTCAATCTAGTTGTGTGAGAGCTCAATTTGGCATGTTGTGACCTGTAGTTTGCTCCCAGATCAATCAATTCCCATTTTTAAGACAACTTGGACCATAAAATTCGAAGCAAAAGATTAGACTAATTGCCCCCTAGGTCATGCATCACTTGTAGACCTCGCATACACATTGTCTTTTATTTGCTTTGCATTCCAGTTGTCTATTGCTGACGTGAGGTACGTACACCCATTCTCTCATTCATGCATGGTTAGAGCATGCATTAGTTAGTAAGGTGCATTGTAAAAAGAGTGGGGTGAGTGCTTGTTTGGTGAGTTGCTTGCTAGCCTAAGATTTCAAAACATCTTTTAGGGGCACCAACTATAGTCTTAAGGATAAGGTGGGGGATTTCATCACCCCTCCCTTAGCCCCACAAACGACACTCAAGTGAAGCCTTAATCTAAAATCAAGTAGACATTGGCCAATAGGACTTGGGCACATTAGGAGAGTGATATGGTCACGACCGTCATAGCCTGATCGGCGTCGCCCACTTTATCAGTAGCAGAAGAGACGAGATCTCCGGGTCTTGGGTGACTTGCTGGGGTTTGTGGTCTTCGTCGTAGGGAGGTGATTGACATCATATCATGCATATATTTGATGAGTCTTGTCATATCTTTAGACACTTCTCATTCTGAGCTAGTCTTATACTAGTCAAGAAGTAATTGCTGATACATTGTGTGAATTGATTGATAGGTTTTTCCAAATCTATAGACACTTCCTATGCATGAAGACACACACATGCTTACATGCGCATTCATCACTTATTTCACTTCATATGTGTACACTCCACCCCTTGAGGGTTTCCATTCCTGAACTACAGTTTGCTGTCTTAGTTAGTTTAGTTTCATTCTTGCTTGTTTTCGTCGTCTTTGTTTGTTGCTTACTAGTGTAGCGTAATTTAGTTTAGTATATTCACAACTTTTTCTCCTCTTTTCCCACTTGCCTTCGAAAGAACCAGAGTCGACACACCTCCCTATAGACTCGACCCGTATTTGTCACGTCTTCACCGATGTCATGCACTTGCGGTATTGAAACGAACACATCAATGGTCTAGATACAATGGGCTTAATAGATGATTCTATAGACTCTACGGTTAGTGGGCCGAAGTATAGATGGGTCTTGGACTGTTGGGCCTAATAGAGTTGAAGAAGGAGACGGTTTGGTGGAAGAAGGAGACGGTTTGGGGAAGGAGGAGGTTGTGGTTTTTTGGTTTTTTATGTTTTCAATCTTTATTTTTTTGTTCTTAATATTAAGGACATTTCTATTTTACGATGTTTAATTTGCAAATTGTCTAATAGTATTGGTTGGAAACGACGACGAAGTAGGTTCCACTAACGACAAATTTGCATATGAGTAAATATTACCAATTAGGACATTTACGATGTGCACCCAAGGAAAACACCTAATATCGTGGTTCCAATCCGAACCAATCCATTAAAGAGAAATTTCAATTTATTTACTTAAAAATACATTTCTTTCAATGACAATCTGATATTCTCTCATTCACCAACATCAAGTGGCTTGTGATGATGTGAATCAAAACCATAAATCACAACACAACGATCACAGTCACAAGTTCTAATTCTGAGTACAATTCTTAGGAGCAAAAGACACGATCTTCTTGTTAAGATCATACTCCACCCAGAAGTTCTGCTGAACCATGTTACCAAATATAGCAATATCATTGTCCTCCAGCAAGGCCAAGCACATCACTCCATTCTCAGTCTGCGCGAACAAGTTCTCAGGTGGGACGACCCAACTCATCTTCCTGGCGAACTTGAACTCTAAACCCGGCCACCCCTTAAGCAAACTGGCCCCTCCTGAGTAACACAACTCGAACGTCCCCGTCGGGTCGCTCGTGATTTCCAAGCTCTCAGCTTCATACACTGCTTCGCTTACAGCGCTCAGAAGGTTCAACAGTAGATAAGTTACGGTCGTCCCTGAGTCAATGGCGATGTTGATGACCGCGACGCTTTCCAATGTTAAAATATAGCACGTTTCCGATTGAGCTGCTGAGAATGGGGTCGAGACGACATTGTCGACGATAGGGTCGGTTGGTGTAATGACCCTAACTTAATTAAGGTTCTTTGGTGATTAGGTGTGCTAATTGGAGAAGTTTGCATGGGGAGTTGAAGAGGGAGTAGTGGAGGTATGGTGGTGATGGGAAGTAGGTTGGTAGGGTGATGGTGTGGAGTGGTGAAGTGAAGGGTGAGGTGATGGGAGGCATGGGTTGATGGTGGCTTGGTTGGTGGAGAAAACCCATCTCCCTCCTTTTTCTTCTTCTCTCTCTTACGTCTCCTCCATCTCCTTCCTTATTTCTTCTTGCTTCTTTCTTCTTCTTCAACTCTTTTCCTCTCCTTCAAGATCCTCGAGCTCCGGTGGTGAGGGTTGCGGAGCAAGGCAGGCGTGCAAGCTAGAGGGAAGAGGTGCGAGTGGTGCGGACCGGAGTTGGTTGCGGAACTCTGGTGTTCTCCGGTGAAGTCGTCGTTCTTCGCGAAGAAGGTATGCCAAGTTCTTGCATTAGAGGCTTTATTGCTCACCCAAGTTGGGGTGGAGTTGTGGTCGGTCGCGGGAGGTCGGAGACCTCGCCGACGACGAAGAAACGACGTAAAATTCTTGGCTGGCGCAAGGTTGTTGTCGACCAACGGTCGACCGGTTTCCTTCGGGTGGTCGACCAGTTTAGTGTTTTGCCCGACTTTAACCAACACCGATTGAATGATGCCTTGTGTGGCGGTGGACCGGTCGTGCTTGTGCTGGTGGGTCAGGGTTGTCTGGGATTTTTCGGTCGAACAGGACCGCTGAATCGTTCGACCGATTGCTTCGTGTTTCGCTTGGACCGGACATTGACCATCCAAACGGTCGACCGTTCTAGACTTTTTGTCCGACCGGAACTTAAGTGAACTAAATTGTATTGTATGTGGTTCGACCGTTTTCATGATCTTGTTCGACCAGTAGATGACTTAGACTATTAGATTGACCCTGGTAGTTTTCGGTCGACCGAGACCCTTGAGTCGGTCGACCGAATAGACTTGTGTGATTTTGACAAGACTCCGGATTTTGACCACGTTCGGTCGACCGGTTTTAGACTGTTGTTCGACCATTGGGGATTGAGTTTTGAGCACAGAGTTCTACCGTTGTAGGCGTTCGGTCGACCGATTCCTCTGCGGAAGCGGTCGACCGGTATACCTTTTCCGGTCGACCGTTTGAGCCCAGAACTGAATCCTGGACCTAGTGAAGTGTCAACTCTGTCCATGAAAACTCGTGTCCTCGCTTAGAGCGTGAGACGGGAGGTGACGGTGGGTACGTTGCGCGTGCCTGCCATGGGACCGTCGTGTGGAAGAGTGTAGACACTTGGGACGTGTCACCTCTACATTATAGAGGGTGACGTAGTTTCTATATTGTTCTCTCCTTAGAGTAGCAACCTGAGGGATTACGGATCCCATTGCTTCAGCGGGCACGCAACTGTCGTTGGGTGAAGTGACTACTGGGCTTGAGGGCTACGGAGGCCACTGCCCTGCTTTTATAACGGCAGATTTGGTGTCTGCACGTGGAGCTCGATGACCCTGCGGACTTCGGTTTGGATATGTCGATTGTCTGGCCCTCTGTGTGGCAGTTATGTTCGACTGGCATTGATAGGCAGTGATTGCACGAGCCCGTGCGGCCTTTGTGGCGGCAGGAGGGCCCTTATGCGACCTATCTGGCGACATGGAGGATCGCGCGTGGTCTGTGTGGTTGCGGCGATGGACTGCCGATGATGATTTCCTGCAGGTAGCTCGATTGGGCACCTATCGAGTGAGATACCGTGTGGCCTGTGTGGTACCGGTGGTTATGGACCGTGCGGCCTGTGTGGGGACGACGATGTTGCGAATCGTAGGGTCCGTGTGGCAGCGGTGGCGATTGTAAACCACGCGGCCTGTGTGGCAGCATGAACGATCATGGGACAGATGTCCAGTTTTGCCCTTAGTGGGAATGTTGTTTTATTGCTTGTATTCATGTCATGCTATACTAGTATGTTAGGGCATATAGGTGAGCTTGTCATACGGGGTTTCCTTGTGGAAAATCAGGCATTGTTGTTATGTTTATTTTCAGGACCGCGTTAGGTTCCGACGGGTGGTGACCGAGGGAGATTGCACTTTGGGACTGGATCATGTTGTCTGCCTATTTTAGGTTGTCGTGGTTACATGTATTATGTATTTCGTATTCTGCTGTAATCACTCTTTTGACAAACTCTTATGCAATATGGTGCCCCAGATATATTTGGGTATTTGTCGAGTAATGTCCCCACTCTTGATGGTTTTATCCTTGTATTTCCTTTGATTTTAAAAGTTTAAATTTTTCGTTGTTCGGGGATGTTACAATTTGTATCAGAGCGGTCGGTTCTTGTGCACTCTCAAAGAAATCACCCTTGCGAGTAGTATAGCTTCATTATTGCATTTCTTGTAGTAGATCATGCATGCATTGCTGATTAGTTTGATTGGTGTTCCAGATGCCTCCTAGACGCGTGAGGAGCTCACCATGTGAGCGCAGTGACAGTGGAGCCACTGGGGGCGCTGCGTGGGAGAGGTTGGGCGAGTTCTTGGAGCACCACGCAGTCCAGACTGAGCAGGTTGGGGCGGGTGCGGAGCACGATCGTTTCATGCGCCAGCACCCGCCTAGTTTCGGTGGCAGAAGTGACCCTGAGGATTGGATCTTCAAGATGCAGAAGATCTTCCGAGCGATTGGTTGTGTTCCAGAGAGGTGGGTGGATCTGGCCACCTACATTCTGGACGGTGAGGTGGCAAATTGGTGGAGGTCCACCTCCATGGTGGTGTTTCGCGATAGAGTGGATGCCAGCTGGGATGAGTTTCTGGAGGAGTTCAATGAACAATATTTACCTCATCAAGTCAGAGATAGGCAGAAGGAGGAGTTTCTTGCCCTTGAGCAGAAGGAGATGTCTCTGGCCAGCTACATCAGCAAGTTCAACGCTTTGGAGCGTTACTGTTCTGAGACTTATGTGAAACCTGAGCAGGAAGCCAGGAAGTTCATCATGGGATTGAGGAAGAAGCTTCGGTCGCGTGTGATCAAACATGATCTCCAGGAAAGCTATCAGGAACCTCAGAGGCAGCAGAAGGATCATGTTGGTCGTGCAGAAGATCGTTTTGGAGGTAGTTCAGGCAAGAGCTCCCGCACTGAAGAAGGTAATAATAGCCGACCTGAGGCATGCAGAGCTTGTGGCGGAGTCCACCCCGGGCAGCGGTGCTTCTTCCGTGCTGGAGTTTGTCGAGGATGCGGTCAGCAGGGACACTTTGTCCGAGAGTGCCTTCACAGGCAAGGAGGACCCAGCAGGAGATCCGGACCCCCAGATGCAGGGAGAGGCAGAGTCGACAGATCTGTTGCACGACCAGAGCAGGATCGAAGAGCGGGACGGGTCTTCACCGTCCAGGCTGAGAAGGCGAGTGGCGCCAACACCGGAGCGGGAGGTACATTATCTGTTTTTGGCCTTGTTGTTAGTGTGGTTTGATTTTGTGCTGCGTTTTCCATCTTCTCGGAGGAGTTCGGAAGGAGGACTTGGAGCTTCAGTGGGCGGCTTGTCGTGATTTCGAGGACGAAATCCTTTTAACGAGGGTGGATTGTAATGACCCTAACTTAATTAAGATTCTTTGGTGATTAGGTGTGCTAAATGGAGAAGCTTGCATGGGGAGTTGAAGATGGAGTAGTGGAGGTATGGTGGTGATGGGAAGTAGGTTGGTAGGGTGATGGTGTGGAGTGGTGAAGTGAATGGTGAGGTGATGGGAGGCATGGGTTGATGGTGGATTGGTTGGTGGAGAAAACCCATCTCCCTCTTTTTTCTTCTTCTCTCTCTCTCACGTCTCCTCCCACTCCTTCCTTATTTCTTCTTGCTTCTTTCTTCTTCTTCAACTCGTTTCCTCTCCTTCAAAATCGTCGAGCTCTAGTGGTGAGGGTCTCGGAGCAAGGCAAGCGTGCAAGCTAGAGGGAAGAGGTGCGAGTGGTGCGGACTGGAATTGGTTGCGGAACTCTGGTGTTCTCCGGTGAAGTCGTCGTTCTTCGCGAAGAAGGTATGCCAAGTTCTTGCATTAGAGGCTTTATTGCTCACCCAAGTTGGGGTAGAGTTGTGGTCGATCGCGGGAGGTCGGAGACGTCGCCCACGATGAAGAAACGACGTAAAATCCTTGGCTGGCACAAGGTTGCTATCGACCAACGGTCGACCGGTTTCCTTCGGGCAGTCGACCAGTTTAGTGTTTTGCCCAACTTTAACCAACATCGGTCGAACGATGCCTTGTGTGGCAGTGGACCGGTCGTGCTTGTACTGGTGGGTCGGGGTTGTCTAGGATTTTTCCGTCGAACGGGACCCCTGAGTCATTCGACCGATTGCTTCGTGTTTCGCTTGGACCGGACGTTGACCATCCAAACGGTCGACCGTTCTAGACCTTTTGTCCGACCGGAACTTAAGTGAACTAAATTGTATTGTATGTTGTTCGACCGTTTTCATGATCTTGTTCGACCAGTAGATGACTTAGACTATTAGGTTGACCCTGGTAGTTTTCGGTCGACCGAGACCCCTAAGTCGGTCGACCGAATAGACTTGTGTGATTTTGACCAGACTCCGGATTTTGACCACGTTCGGTCAACCGGTTTTAGACTGTTGTTCGACCGTTGGGGATTGAGTTTTGAGCACAGAGTTCGACCGTTGTAGGCGTTCGGTCAACTGATTCCTCTGCGGAAGCGGTCGACCGGTATACCTTTTCTGGTCGACTGTTTGAGCCCATAACTGAATCCTGGTCCTAGTGAAGTGTCAACTCTGTCCACGGAAACCCGTGTTCTCGCTTGGAGCGTGAGCCAAGAGGTGACAGTGGGTACGTTGCGCGTGCCTGCCCAGGGACCGCCGTGTGGAGGAGTGTGGACACTTGGGACGTGTCGACTCTGCATTATAGAGGGTCACGTAGTTTGTATATTGTTCTCTCCTTAGAGTAGCAACCAGAGGGATTATGGATTCCATTGCTTCAGCGGGCACGCAACTGTCATTGGGTGAAGTGACTAACGGCCTTGAGGGCTACGGAGGCCGCTACCCTACTTTTATAGCGGCGGAGTTGGTATCTGCACGTGGAACCCGATGACCCTGTGGACTTCGGTTCGGATCTATCGATTGCCTGGCCCTCTGTGTGGAAGTTATGTTCGACTGGCATTGATAGGCAGTGATTGCACGAGCCCGTGCGGCCTGTGTGGCGGCGGGAGGGCCCCTGTGCGGCCTGTGTGGCGACAGGGAGGATCGCGCGTGGTCTGTGTGGTTACGGAGATGGACTGCCGATGATGATCTTCTGCAGGTAGCTCGATTGGGCACCTATCGAGTGAGATACTGTGTGGCCTTTGTGGTACCGGTGGTTGTGGACCGTGCGGCCTGTGTGGCGACGATGATGTTGTGAATCGTTGGGTCCGTGTGGCAGCGGTGGCGATTGTAAACCACGCGGCCTGTGTGGCAGCAGGAACGATCATGGGACAAATGTCTGGTTTTGCCCTTAGTGGGAATGTTGTTTTATTGCTTGTATTCATCATGCTATACTAGTATGTTAGGGCATATAGGTGAGCTTGTCATATGGGGTTTCCTTATGGAAACTCAGGCGTTCTTGTTATGTTTATTTTCAGGACCGCGTTAGGTTCCGGCGGGTGGTGACCGAAGGAGATTGCACTTTGGGACTGGATCCTGTTGTCTGCCTATTTTAGGGTGTCGTGGTTACATGTATTATGTATTTCGTATTCTGGTGTAATCACTCTTTTGACAAACTCTTATGTAATATGGTGCACCAGATATATTTGGGTATTTGTCGAGTAATGTCCCCACTCTTGATGGTTTTATCCTTGTGTTTCCTTTGATTTTAAAAGTTTAAATTTTCCGTTGTTCGGGGATATTACAGTTGGTCCGAAGTTGAGGGTGCCTAAGGCGTTTGGTTATGTGTCGGATACAAGGCAGTAGGAAAATTTGTTAGCTACTTTTGGACCGAACATGTGTCATAACCGAATGGTTCGGTGAATCGGAGGCCGATTCGCCTCCAAGTGTTTACCAAACTCTAAACAAGATTAGAGAGAAAGGAGCTAGCCAATCAATCTCTAATTAGGCTTAGAATCGATTCAACAGGCAACGCGACTCTGGATCTTCGAAAAGTTTTAGAGAACTTTTGGGTATGATTCTCTCTTTGTGATTTATTTTAATATATGTAGGATTGCATGATATTAGAATAAACACAAAGTAATGTACTTAAAATTGTTGAAAGTATGAAATCGATCTTGTATGTTGTATTAATTTTTTTAAAATATATACATACATAGGGACACGAAATCCTACAGTGGTATCAGAGCATTTAGTTCATATTTCAATGATTAGACAATATAATTAATTTTGGTTTACCATCTACAATCGAAACAATTCATGTTCTATGTCTTTTTCGAGTTGTCTGATAGTTTTGTTGATTTAATTCTAATTGATTCTTTTGATAGTTTTAAATGATTTGAAACGCATCACGTGAATGTTAGAATTGAAATTTAGACTTATGTCTAATTTATAGAATTTTCATTTTTAATTAAATGATTATTTTATAAAGAATTGACAAAACGAAAAAGGCATATGTTTATCTTTCTTTAAAAAATTATTTTTGGAAATTGGATAAACAGCGGTTCAAATGTTTTGTAATTTGAACTATGGATGGTTGAAATCATTTTAAAGGATTTCAAATGGTTTTAGAATTGTTTGATTTAGAGATGCATGATAAACTAAATCGAGTAATTTATGGTATATGTACATGCGTTGCTCGAGTTCTCTAATGCAGGGATATGTGAGTTTGTATGTTCCGATGAAGTCATGTGTGAATGAATGAATGAATGAATGAATGTGTATGTTATTATTATTCAATCACAGGGTCTTATGTATATGTGAAAGCCAAATTTCTATTTCTATGTATATGCATGCATATGAGAGGATTTTTACATAGGACTTGCACTAGACAATTTTCAAAATTGAGAGATGCATGTTTATATTTTGCAATATCAACATCCATAGTGCAAGAGGAAGACACTGAAAAAGCACGAGGATCAAAGACGCGGGAACATATAAACTCACACAATGTGTGTGTGAATAGATTTATTTATGTTTGTGTGCTTGACATATATGTGATTGTATGGATGAATGTTAGGATGTGTATAGATGATAAATATGCATGATCACCTAAATTTTAAAATCACATGTAAATGTTTAAATTGTCCAACCAAAAATTAAGAGTATTTTTCTTTCTTATTTCATCCACTAGCAGTCATCGATCGAGGGATATTCTGCTCGCCCTTAGCGGGAGATAGCTTCCTCCATCTTTGGGAATAGTGGGAGATATAAGGTTGTCTATTGTTGTGCCATGAATAGATGTACGAGGTGCGATTCACCCTTAATGGACACCGAGTATATTTGTTTGTGAATACAATGGATAAACGTATCTCGTATCAAATGAAATAAGTTTTCTTAACAAGACCCGGAGCCCTAGCTCGGTTTTGAGAAAGAGAGTTTTTCTTACGAGGATTGGTGAAATTCCCTCTTAATTAAAACGACAAGAGTCATAAGAGTTTGAAAATGTAAATGTTGCGATATTTCGAAAAGGTTATGATTAGAAAAATGTTTTCTTACCTTAATTTTATAATATATCTGATAGCCCTTAGCTAGTTTAGATTACAATTGATAGGATATTGAATTGTTGCATTTATGGACAAATTTTTATTTGGGGTATTGATTTTTAAAACATAAAATTGACATTAAATCCCATATAATTTATTTGTAGAAATGTCAAATATTCAACCTATTGTGTGGTCTATGATTGAAAAACATCATTTGGCAAATGATGGCTCAAACTTCATAAGCTGACAACTCAAGCTCAATATCGTGTTGAGGTTTGAGAAACTATTTCATATTTTGGATGATGAAATCCCAAATTAAATGAGAAGGCAACCGATTGCGAGAGAGAGGCAAAAGCCAAGTGGGAAGACCAAGAGAATCAAGTTCACTGTTTAATGTTAGCCTCCATGGGTGACTCGCTTCAAGCGAAATACTTGGATTCAAAACCCAAGAAGAACATGGAAGCTTTAACAAAGATGTTCATGGATAACGCTAGAAAAGAGCGCTATAAGACCACCATCCGCACTCACATGGTGACACATGGCGGAGGGAACATCGGTATCCATGCATTTTCTCACGATGCAAGGATACCTTGAGAAGTTGTCAAAGCTCTCTTACCCGATGCCCGATGACATTGCAGAAGATTTGATTCTTGACTCTCTAGTCCCGTCCTACAAGGACTTCATTACGCACTATCATGTAAGTGAGAAAGGGGTGAGTCTTGAGGAACTTCACAATGCTCTCAAGACGACTGAAGTTGACATGGGCAAGGGTAAGAAGATCACCAAAGGTAAAGGCAAATTCACCAAAAATACGTCAATCAAGAGCAAGGGAGTAGGAGGTGCTCATGTGAGTGCCTCGAGGGGGAATTCTTCGAAATATCCGACTCCCAACACGGAGTACTTTCACTGCGGTGAAAATGGACACATCCGGCCAAATTGCCCCAAGTACAGGGAAGACCTTGACAATGGAGTGATTGAACGTAAAAGTCCCAAAAAGGCCAAAGGCATATTTGTTATTGAGATAAATTTAGCCACCTCTGTTCGATCAATGATGAGTCAAGCTGAATTGTCGCTTTACTTTTGGAGTTATGCACTAGAAGTTGCGGCTTACACACTAAATAATGTTTCATCCAAATCCGTAGAGAAAACGCCTTATGAGTTATGGAGTGGTAAAACACCTAAGCTCAATTTTCTCAAGATTTGGGGTTGTGAGACCTACATCAAGAGATTGATGTAGACCAAACTTCAACCAAAAACGGATAAGTGCTTCTTTATAGGTTATCCTCGTGAGACAAGAGGATACAACTTTTGGAATATAACCTCTAATCGAGTGATTGTAGAGAGAGATGTCGTATTTCTAGAAAAGGAATTTCTGGAAAGAATAAAAAGTAGGAGTAGAGTTGTGCTTGAGGAGACTCAAGATATTCTACAAGATCATGATATGAATTGTGACGTTCAAGATCATGAAGGCCCAACCGAGGTTCCTTTGGTTAGTGGGAGCGTGAGTGAGAGACCCTCGCAAGAAATTGTAAGAGAAACTCAATCTTCCCACCTAGTGTACGTTCGAGAATCGAACACGAACCAATTTCGCAAGAAATTCTGGAAGAAGTTCGAGAAGTACACGTAGAACAAAAACAACTTAGAAGGTCAATGAGGAAAAGGAAGAAACCTGATATGTATTTGGGACTTCATGAGATCATGGTACTAGATACCAATGATCTCTCGACCTTTCAAGAAGCAATGGAAAGAAAAGACTCCAAACTATGGTTTAAAGTCATGGAATCCGAAATAGAATCCATGTATGATAATTAAGTATGGAACTGGGTTGACCTTCCTCAAGGGAAAAAAACATTCAAAATAAATTGGTTTTCAAGAGAAAGATGGACATAGATGGGAACTTGACAACCTACAAAGTGAGGCTTGTAGCAAACATTTTCACTCAAGTTCAAGGAATTGACTATAATGAAACTTTTTCACCAGTTGCCATGTTCAAGTCTATTCGGATTATGCTCTCTATTGCCGCATTTCATGATTATGAGATATGGCAAATCAATGTCCAGACGGTGGTCCTTAATGGGAACTTGGAGGAGGATGTGTACATGGTACAACCTCAAGGTTTTGAAGATCCAAAGAATAACAAGAAAGTATGCAAGCTTCAAAGATCCATTTATGGATTGAAGCAAGCATCAAGGAGTTGGAACAAGCGCTTTGACAAAGAAGTCAAAAGGATTCACTTCGTCCAAAGTAAGGAAGAGTCTTGTATATACAAGAAGGTTAGTGGGAGCCACATAGTGTTCTTGATCTTATATGTCGATGACATACTCCTCATGGGAAATCATATACATTTGCTTGAGCAAACGAGAAATTCATTGAAATCTGCATTTTTGATGAAAGATATGGGTGAGGCTCAATACATCTTTGGAATCAAGATATAGAGATAGATCCCTTAGACTCATTGGCCTAAGTCAGCGTACATACATTGACATGGTCTTGGAAAGGTTCAGCATGAACAACTCCAAAAAGGGCAATGTGCCAATGAGTATAGGTGTGCAACTCCAAAAGTCTCAATGTGCTGAATCACGTAAAGACTTGGAGTACATGAAGATATCCCTTATGCTTCGGCAATAGGATCGATCATATACGCGATGACTCGCACAAGACCCGATGTCTCGTATGCTCTAAGCGGGACAAGTCGTCACCAATCCAACGCAGGTCCTGTGCATTGGACTGTGGTCAAGAATATTCTGAGGTACCTTAACCGAACCAAAGATAAGTTTCTTGTTTATGGAGGACAAAGGGATTTAATAGTCGAGGGCTATTCATATGCGAGTTTCATGAGTGATCCCGATGATAGGAGCTCGCAATAATGATATGTCATCATTTTGGAAGGTAAAGTCATGAGCTAGCGTAGTTGGAGTCAAATCACTACGGCTGACTCAACCACCGACGAAGGCAAAATAAATTTATTATGGGTGGACACAAACAGCAACACAACTGATCCATTCAACAAACTCTCATACCAAGCTAAAAAGCGAAATGCATTTCGAGTCCATGGGTCTGAGGAACCATGTGCATTGGCTTGATGAATGATTAGAGAGGGTTACCCTAATTATTATTGTTTTATACATTGAGAATGTATATGGAAGAAGACTTTGATAACAAGTGGGAGATTGAAGGGAATGTGTTCTAAAAGTTTTACTTTTATATGTCAATTATTATGAATTGGATGTGCAAACATTTTGTTCCTTGATTATGGTATTCATCTTTTGGAAGTGTTAAGGAATAGGCGTTTGGTCCTTAACCGTAGAGCTCTAAAAGATAATGGTTTACATAAATCAAAAGTTATTCACAATCATGGTAATTAACATGGAACATTAATCACCGAGATAAGATTGTCGTGTTGGTCACCGATTGTTGTAGCTCTACAAATAATTGACGACACGAGTATATAAAAGAGGAAAAGATTACTTTTATATATCGAATAGACCTAACAAGTAAAACATTATGGAATTGTGTTTCATGTCATTAATGCTTTACTGTGTCTTGGATCCTAAGATATGAGACTTATATCTTATCACTCAAGAAGTGCTTAATTTGATTATTGTCAAAAGCTATCAATGAGTATAGTGATAAAGACAATAGTTGGTTGAACATGACTTGTTCTGGAAAAGATAGCTAGTCAAACGATTATTGTTGCCGCACTTAATTGAGTGATGATATTAGTGGTCCCTTTGATAAAGCAAAATTATAATTTGCACAATGTAACTTGAGTTAAGTAACATAGTTATAATTAGCTTAAAGAGATCAAGAAATGAATATAATACAAAGGTGACACATTTCTACTTTGTATATATTCTTAATATCATGAGGCAAGGGACTGACACAAGTGGTGCACTTACATCACTAAATGGATCGTGTTTTAGTTCGAGTGGAACAAAGACATCTATGCTAATTGGGTAACTATAATGTGTAGCTAGATACCGCTTATAGTTTGAGATATTAATTGTTTAATATCGCTGTCAATTTAGCTTAGATCCTCCTATAGGTCACACCACAAAACTGGGAAACAAGAAGCTTGATTTTGAGTTCATATGAAGTGTCGGGTTTCATGTGAAAAATGAACACATGTGGTGAACGAATAAAATCAATATATCATGAGAATTGACATAATTAGAATCATAATAAATTCGTATGAGGTGTGTATATTATGGGGTGTAATAATTTAATATTACATAGGATAATATATTACATAAAATATGAATTTGCTAAAAACCCCAAAAGATCAAATTTTGTTGGAAATAAATCCAAAATTTGACAAAGGCAAAATCGGGATCAAACACGGTGAACCGTTTAGGGATCGGTCGACCGAGGTGTCTTCGGAACGGTCAACCGAACGGGGAACGGGTAAGCACAATTTATTGACCGAAATTGTCTGGAGTGTCTGGACAATTGGGTTCGGTTAACTGAGCGTGAACAGTCAACCGAGAAAGAATATTTTCGGTAGACCGAAGGTGACACGGTCGTCCGATGAATGCTCACCAGGAGAAATTTTGGTGGGTTAACGGTCGACCGAGTAAGACGCGAATCGTCCGAATTTTCCAGAGAATTTTTCTCATGCGGATTCGGTCGTTCGTCTATCTTACGATGCACCGAACATGTGTCATAACCGAATGGTTCGGTGAACTGAGAAAATTTCTCGGTCGACCGAACAGTGCGATTTCTGCCTGAATTATTAAGAGATTAATTTGATCATGAGTTAGATTAATTCCAGATTTAATAAAACATTTTTGTAGGGTGCTTATGTGGCAATTAGAGATGAATTTTAGGAGAGAATAAACAAGAGATCGTGACTAAAGAATAGTTCTTAATGAGGATGTTTTGGGAGCCTATAAAAGGACACCTTATCTTACTTGTTTATTTTAATGCAAAAATTCTTTCTCTCATTAATCTCTTCCTTAATCACCACAAAAATCTCTTAGTATTTTAAGTTTTAGAGATAAAAAATTCAGGAGCTCAAAGAGGGGTTATTAGCTAAATTCTAAGTCTAATTAGAGATTGATTGGCTAGCTTATATCTCTCTAATTTTGTTAAGAGTTTGGTAAACACTTAAAGGCGAATCGACAGACGATTCAACGGGCAACGCGACTCCTGATCTTCGAAAAGTTTTAGAGAACCTTTGGGTATGATTCTCTATTTGTGATTTATTTTAATATATGTAAGATTACATGATATTAGAATAAAGACAAAGTAATGTACATAAAATTGTTGAAAGTATGAAATCGATCTTGTATGTTGTATTAAATTTTTTAAAATATATACATACATAAGGACACGAAATCCTACAGAAAGTTGGACGCATTATAAAACCATATTTTTATGTGAAATATAATCGATATTGTTCAATACCCGCATTTGTTATCTTGATCACAAACAGATTGAGGAAGCTCAGAACAGATATTGGAGCGGCATGAGGCGGGCTGAGTCTTTAATTAGCCTGTGGAATGAGGTATTGGAAGAGTTGTGGTAGGAAGAGAGAGTCGCGACGAAAGATTTTGGTACCGAAACCCCCACTTGTTAATGCAAGGTTTTCAGACAAAAGATGGAGAAAGAGAAGTGTAAGGAATGATATCAGGTGAAAAAGAGATGACATTGTATGTTTTGGTGTTGACTGTGAGTTCGAGATTTATTTTGAGGATCGTCTTGTTTGTAGAGTCAAGATTTATTGTTTTCATCTTCCAGTTTGAGTTTGTCTTTTAGTATCAGAGGTGTGCTAACATGCACTGGTTTGCATTGGAGGTTGGATATCATGTTATGGATAATGATTAATTAATAGTTGTTATATACCAAATTAAGAGTGTACTGTGACGAAAAAATATTTGATCTTATCTTTGCTGATAAATCGCGCTATCTGTTGGATATGGAAATGATTCATTAAGTATGAAAGTTGAGAAAAAAATTTGGAATTTGCGTGTAGATGTCCCATTTAATTCATTACTATCATAACCTGTTGGCAAGCTAAACTGTAAATACCTTACAAGGTTAATACGCATTGAAACTATTTTATCGTTAGATATTTGTTGTAAATATTAACTACAAAGAAACTAAATAAACTACAATAACTTGATACGTACATGTGCGTACGTGGACTCTCTTCTGAACTAAAACTTATGTGACTAATGAGTAAGAGTCAAGACTAATTAAAGACGACGGAGTGGACAATTAAGAAGGTAATTTTGTTTTCTCATAAAAGATTCACCAATTAATACTCAATTACGGTCCTTCCTATTGTATTTTAATTCTAATATCCCATAATTAAATATTAATTTGTATCTAATTAAAGATAATTTCTAATTTATTAGACAATTTTATTTCAACATTTTTTTCTATTGCATTTACAAGTGTTAGTTGATCTTTTGGGATCCTGTTGCATGAAGACGTAAAACCAGTATGATGCAGAAGGTTGTTTCAATCACTTCTACTTACTCGAATCCATCGAATATTACATAGAAGCTCAAGTTCGCATTCGGAGTGGGAGATCAAGTCACCATCGATCATGGTCGACGGTAAAAACAAGGAATGAAAACCCTAGACCGACCAAGGAAATGTAGGCGTTGATTCATTCAGGTTAACGTATAATTGTCAATTCACCATTAGTTTCTTAATAACCTATATACTACCAACAAGTCAAATTGTTAACAACTCACTAACGGCAAAACATTATGGAGGGGTTATTGCGAACAGTGGTGAACAACAACCGGTCCGGGTTTCGGTCCGAACCGGACCGGTTCGGTCCGGGATCCGGAGACAATTCGGTTCCGGTCCGGACCGGTCTGAATTTTATTTTTTTAAAATTTTAAGGTAAAAATTCGATTTTGGATCTGACCGGACCAGTCCGGTCTTCGATCCGGGATTCGGAGTCGATCCAGTTTCTGTCCGGATCGGACAGGTTGCTCACCCCTAATTGCGGACCTTACCGGAATCATCTTAACACGGGTCCCACGCCAGATGTGCAACATCATAATTTTTGCTAGGAAGATAAGTACTCTGCCAATTTACTAAAAAAACATGGGCAACATTTGAGTGAAAATACTAGAATTTGACTAAAAAATATAAAAACCTATTGAAAGAAAACAAAATTCTAAATCTAATGGTATAGGCCGAAGTAAAAGCAGGCCCATTAAACAAGCCGACTCAACCCATCCCAATCCAAACCCGTAAAAATCTGTAATTCCTCCCGCCAAAATTCGCACCAATCCATCTATCGAATCCAGATGGTCGAGAAGGAGACCGACGAGTCGGGGCTCCCAGCCCTACTCCGTCGCTGCTCCCGATCCGAACGCCCCATCCCCGGCCCCGCCGGGAAGGTCCAGGCTGAAATGCACCGCCGCGCCGTCGCCGTTGCCGTCGTCCCCGACGGGTGCGTCTCTCCGGTCATGGTGGACGAGCCCGACCGGGACTTCCGCCTCCCTCCTTGGCTCCACGCCTTGGAATCTCTCAGTGAATATTCCTTCTACTGTTTGTATTTCTGTTTTGTTTTGATTGGCTCAGAATTAGGGCTTTCGATGGTGGGCAGTTGACTAGAGTGTCTGCAATTTTGTTCATGGAGAATTAGGGTTTAGACTTCGTTTGGGTAACTGAAGGATTCAAATCATTGAAACAAACAAGGAAGAAGGGACTACATATTTGAGAAGTTTTTAAAAAAACGCATTTTCAGTAATGTAATGCATTATTCAAGAAGATCCAAACACCATAGCAATATTGAAAACTGTATTTTTCTAAATAATACCGTTTTCCTAAAAAAAACATGGTATTCTGGGCTATCCAAATAGACCCTTACTGTCTGATAGAGATAGAGGTTGTTTTGTAAATACAAAATCTTTTTTTTAGTAGGAATTTGCTCCATTGAAGTGACCCAAGAGTTTGTTATTTTATCATGGTACTGATTTTTGTAGAAATTTCAGTTCGCTCTCGCATTGATTTGCTTGTCTTCCTGTCATGTTTGTTTCGAGATTGGATATGCTAGTGTGGTTTTAAACTATACTTGGCTGGTATTTTGCTTGTTAAGAGATGCATTGGCATTCGTAAAAGTAGTCTTCTTCAGGAGTAGGATGAGAGAGATGCGTGGGGACATGTGGCTCGTGTTTTGATAGCATTAACCAAGTATAGTTTGAATGAAATTGTACTAGCATGTCCAAATTAATGTTTGCCTGGTGGTAGATTAACTTTTTTCGTTTAGAAAGTATTTTACATGTGGAATTTGTTGTGGATGGAATTAATGTTCCATTTGTTAATTTTTGGTTTTAACATGCTTTTAAGGTATAGTGGAGAATTAAATTTATTTGAAGTGAGCAAAGACTTTGTATTTTGCAATAATTCTTGTACAAATTTCACTCACATGCAACACTCTACTTTACCACAGTTTTACGTTTATGTGATGTTCCAATGTAGGGTTTTTGAATAGCAACTTTTTCAGCTGAATTAGAGAATTGAGAGTCTCGTTTACAAGGTAAATGATAGTTTTTTTCTGGGATTGCACCGGGAATTTGATTAGGAGGGTCCAAAATTTGCAAAACAAAGTGAAAAAAATCCAAAATTCAGGGGGTCGAAAACGAAACTTGGCAAAATATCAAAATCCATGCTTGACTAGCACTCCATTTGTTAACATTACATGTGTAAAATGAGTTTATTTAAACCATGGTTGACAAGTATTTCATTTTTTAACGCTACAAGTGTAAAATGAGTTTATTAAATGCTTAAAAATGAATTAATCATGTCTGTTTTGAACTCTAAAGCCTTACTAGCATATCCATTTTGGTTTGATTGCCTACTAGCATATTAACTTGGGGATTTCTATTTATTTTATCCGTCAATCAAAACAATGGAATTTTTTAGTGTGGAAGTCTTAATTTTTTTGTGTAGAAGAAATTTCAAATTTGACGCATGAAGTTTGATATGAGATGTGGCTACAACTTAGCTTCCATTTTTAAATTGCTGATTTTAAATATGGAGCTGCTTTTGTTTTGTTTTAGCAGATGGAGCTTCTTCTGCCATGCCTGTTCCTATCAATGCCATTCAGGCCAACAAGAGTGCTAACCGAGTGGAACAGGTGATGTGGGCCTTTGATCAACTGTATCTCTACTGCACTTTGTAATGTTACATGAACAATGGCAGCTAATTGTAGGCTGATTCTTATTATTGAGTAGGTTGTGGGAATTGTCAGTTCCTGTAGGCCAAATGGGTTGGGTGGACTCTTCATAACCCTCAAGGTACTAATATTTTCTTTTGTTTTTGTTTACACATGTCAAACTGCCGAATTAAGCTGTAAGTTCCAGGATCCAACGGGTAGCATTGGTGCTTTCATCCATCAGAAGGTTTTTGCTCAGGAAAATTTCTGTACTGCTGAATTTGCAGTTGGTTCTGTCCTTCTACTCAAACAGGTTTCCCCCTATCCTACTGAATGACAAATTTGTTACGATATTAATTTTCCATTATTCATCTCGCTCACTTTTCCTCAGGTTGTCGTCTTCCCTGTTCGTGCAACCAATTATCTCAATGTGACCTTGAAAAACCTTGTCAAGGTAATGACTTTTTTCATTGTTATGTGCATAGTGTTGTGGAGAGGATCAAGATAGAAATATGAAGTGAGCAATTAAACATGATTATGTATTTCAAAAGGCATCTTCATTATCACAACAATGATAATGCATTTGTTCAGTATAACTTATTTGTCGATTGTTTTGGTTTTAATTCGATAACAGGACGTACACATACCAAAGATGAAGAGATTGGTTACAGTTAGATGGTTATTGATTATTTGCAGTCCTTTTGCCTGACAATTGGATTTCGCCATCAAGTAAATGTATTTTTACAATCCACATTATACTTTACTCGTAAAAAAACTGTCATTGTTGTGAAAGTACTCTTTCAGAAAGAAACTAGTGCATCTTCCAAGATCAGAAAGGAGAAACGAGAGAAAAAAAGACAATAATCACCTCAATTTAATAGACTAACTATTATTTTATCATAAGAATGAAACAGTAAAAAAGGGGATATGTTTGTTTGGCTTATTCTCCTATTTAATTCTTAAACTAGGCCTTATTCTTAATGGTTTGCTGCTCCAGTAATGTTGCTGATTGGATTTGTTGGTCTCTTTTTGGTTGTTGAAAACTTAATAAATTTTCTGATCTCTTAATGTGTTATATTGTTCTCCGTGCAGCTGATCAGCAAGGACAGTATTCCTCATGGCTATAGTTCAGCTGCAACTACAACCACTGGTAAAACTAAAAACTTTGAAGTAGTTAACCTTGCCCTATTGCTGTACTTAAAACTCTTACAAATCCTGATGCACATTTGGTATTTTAGGAGAACAAATTGAGGGTGAGTTGAGGAAGAGAGGCTTAACATGGGAAGGAGTTGAAAAATATAGCGATGTCGACATGGATGTTGAATTGGAAGCTGCAAATAGAGTGAGGGATGTTTCGACCAATCATATGACTTCTGAAGATGCCATCAGAATTGTTAAACATAAAAGGTTGCCAGACGATAAATGTTCACAAGTACCAAACGAAATCTGGCAATGCACCTCTAGCATCTCCTCTGACACAATTCATGCTCAGCAAGCAAAGAATGCATATTCTGTTCTAGAAGCTGCTATGTTTCGACCTAGTGCAATCAGACAGAGTCCAAATTTCATTAACACGACTTCCAGTAAGGAGTTAGAACACCAAAGAGGAAAGTCACCATCTAGAACATCTGCATGTTCTGTTATCAGCTCTAAGACAACAATGTCGGTGGAAACATCTGGGTTTAAAGCAGGGCAAGTACTGGTTGATAAAGCTATGGAAGCAACAATGTGTAGCTCACAGAATATTGGAAGTACCGAAGGTCCTCATGAAAGCTTGAATTGCAGCAAGATTGTTGTGCCAGAGGCCGAAAGTGTGATTCTGCAATATGGAGTCCAATCGACTGCGCCTGAAGTGCTGGTATCAAAAGCTTCTGTTACAGAATGGACTGATGAACAACTAAATGAACTGTTTTTGGATTATCAGGATGATAACAACCTGCACGAACTCGTGTTTTGATCTAACCCTACAGCTGGAAGCTTCCTTTTATTGATCAAAGAAAGTTGAGATCATTCCTTCCTCGCATACAACTGTGTCACATGTCACTTCTGGAATACTTTGGTTAGAGAGTTATATCAGATATTCTGATTAGCGTCTTTCATGGTCCCTTGCTATTAGAAGTTAAAACTTGCTTCATCGATGTCGAAAGATGAGAGCCAATTTTGTAGATGCTTACATAAATACATATCATCGATGAACCTGTTTTATGTTGCTATAGAATGATACAGTGAAATCCAACTTAGGCACTGTATATCACATATTTTCACCTGTATGAACATATGGTTTTCCTTAAAAAGAAACAGAATAATTACTTATAGAAACAACGTAGTTTGTTAACCTACAAATGCTACAAATGGTAAGAGCTTCTTTTGGTTACACTTTCTAAAGGTCTTTGACTGGATAGCTCCTAAATATATGCTTATAAGCCTCTGGAATTTAGCATGAAAGGCCACAACTTTAAGTTGTTTACGTTTTCTACTGTCATGTACTATAAGTTTGTATTGACCTTTTTGAATTCAGTATTTTAGGAAAACTACTATTTTGGAGTTTACTTATTCAGTTTACTTATTCAGCAAACACACTATTTTGGAGCAACCGACAAGTAATATTGTATCATTCATTCATTTGTCAACCCCTGAAAGAGAATAGATCATCGTGCAGCAGCAATGGGTACCCAATTCCTCTTCTATTCGAAGGATACAACACGAACAACACGCTTACGACAAAACCAACCGCCAATGCGACTACATCAATAACCTTCCTCGGTATCTTAGGTTGGAAACACTCCACCACATCCCTATTGAATGCTGCAAAAGCAAGAAACGCAAGGATGGCGAACGTCGCGTGGAACATATCTAAACAACTTAACCTATACATATTTGGCTCTAGCGGACTTTCGCTTCCTCCGTTGAACATCCATATGCCATTAAACGTAGCTACGCCATAATACAACCTGCAGTTGTCATCAATCTTAGTGTGTATATGTTGAGTAAAATAGTATTACGTTGCTAAACACAAATTCTGTGCAATAGTCTATAAGAAAATTGAATATTTTACCATTCACTTAAGTGTTTGAGTTTTGTTAAGGTGGTCAACCAATTATATTTCACAGTATAGTTTGAAGTGACTTTTGATTCATATTCATCTTTTTTAAAGAAACAAAAATTAAAATTAAAAAAAAAACTCCATTTATCATTTTTTCCCTTCAAAGAAATTCCAACCTCGGTAGTTTAATTTGCATTACCTTCCAGATACAGATCGGTAACTATCCGTTAAGCATAAGACGACGGAAGAAGTGGCGCAAATGAGAAGAAAGCCTCCCAGTAACCACCGGCTAAAGTGATCGCATTGGCCATGGTTGGTAAAGAGAGGTGTGAGGACAGTGAAGGCGATAATTATTGCGGTTGGAAGAATCATATTCAGGCTAGCCACGACGCTCAACACCATGTTAAGAATTATAATGCATCGTGATTCATTAACGTCGATGTCGCTGCCACCACCATAGCCTTCCATGAAATTCTTGGTCAGCTCATCTTCCTCAAAATCACACATGTGGATCAGTGATGGTGAAGGAAATTGAAGGTTTGAACTTAATACATAAGATGATCTGTAAGTGTTATATATATGGCATATTGGCATATATTATTCTTCAGAATCAATTCCCCCTATATTCTTTGTCTAATTGGGAGGCTAAGGAGATTCTTTCTTTTTACTTCGGGAAGCTTTCTAAAGACTATAGTAAAGTATTGCTAATTACTATTCTTTTTATTTAATATTAATATTAAAAACAAATTTTAATATGATTTTCTGTTATCTCACTTTTTATTTGGTCTTTTTTGTATCATCCCGTCAAATTAACAAAGTTTGCAGGTGGACATATATCATATAATTGTGAATATGTGATGCGATATGAGAAGTTATGTTATGCTTTGCTTTGCTTTGCTTTGCTTTTTAAAAAGTGAAAAAAAGGAGGCACTAATATGGAGAAAAAATAAAAAATCCAAAAAAGAGTGGGGAAAGATAATAGCTGATGTGTTTTTGTGGACTTTCGGCATTTACTTTAAATCAATGCGAACGTGGGCAAGTTGCATCCATTTTTTCCTTCAAGGTCTCATCAAATACATTAATTTGGGGAATACTTTAAAACATAGTCTTCTCTTACATGATTTTCCATGCGTTTCTCAATTCTCATAATAAATAATAAATATGTTGGGTTACATCTATTTCGTGAGTCATACATTCACAAAAGAAGAATGAAAAAATATTTTTATCTAGAGATACAAGTGGAGAGGATCTAATTTTCCTTAACAGCTCAATTTTTTCGTCCTACATCTTTATCATTTGAATTTGGTGAACTTTGAGAGAATGCACGCTGTAGTTTCTATATTACCATTTATCCTTCTTTATCATGACGAAGTTCCATTGTTCTGAACATTTATTTAAGATCTTTTAGTATGTTGCTTCAGTACAATATATATCTATTAACACATACTGAGAAGCATATGCCATCATAATTATGCACAGACCACTAAAGCCATTCTTTCTATTTTTCCCGTTAAAATGAGCAATGTCCAACAAAAACCCTCCGGACTTCATTTATTAGGATATTAGGAAGCAAACTTGGGAATGCTGATAATAAAATTTGGATTAAGGATTGGTAGGGGTGTGCCACACCCTTGCAGTAGTGCAACGCAAAGGCGACACCCGAAGGCTCCAGTAGCAAGCTACTGTAGTGAGCCTTCCCCGACAAAATATAAATTTAATATCATGTGAGCCGATGGCCCACGTATCAGATATTAAACTGATAAGAACAGATACTACACTTGATCTTAGCCAAAAGGCCGAGAAAGGTATGCTTTGCTTTGAAGCTGTGGACCTCATTTTATATGCTCTTGATTCCTCCTGTTAACCACTTCCACGATGTGGGACTAACCTCTTCAAGTTCCAGGTTTCAAAATGTTGGCTAATAAGTAATAAGGCCATTGCATTTGCATGTGTCACTCCTGTTATGGTAACTTTTTAATGTTTGTGATATTTTCCACAAGTAGGTTGGAATTCCTGTCATAGTAGCATTCAATATATTGTTATTTAATATTATGGTATGTTACTACAAGATCTAACAGTTCAAAAATATTATATAGTAAAGCTGTTATACAATGTTATGAAATATTGGACGCTGCTTTATTGTTGCTGCTGAATCCAGAAATGTGATCTGATGAAATCAAATTGATGTGATTTTATCTTCATCTGCAACTTTAGAATTTATTATTTTTACAATGTCTGCTTCTGTTCCCACCCCGTGAGGGATGAACCTTCCTTTGTATATTCTGGAATGCGGGTTTGCAATCAAGGATCAAACTTATTTAGGCTACTAATGAATACCAAATTTTTAAAAAAAAACGAATATCCTAGATCTCTGTAGTACAATATCGTAAGTTGACACTAAATGTCATGTTACGTACGATGTGATCATGTTAGTTATTAATATTTATTCATCATTTTTTTATCAATGTCTTTTTATTAAGCGGTGCTATATTTGATAAATAAAGCAATAGGGTTATATAACGACAAACCTATTGAAAACTTTACAGAGTCTAATGTCTGGTCTCGACAAAATCAGAATCATACGTAATGTTCCTTAAAGATTCTTGCGTTATAGTTCCTCATTCAGCTCCAAACCGCGTTCCACATTCAGCCCGACGTGCCAAGAGAATTGCTCGGAGATCTTCCTTTGAAAGCAGACCCTGTGGGAGCGTCGAGTCAAGACGTGTTGGGAGTGATGATGGGGTGCAATCGCGGTCTGGGCAGGTCGAGGCTTGACGACTGTAAGTCGAGCCCTCTTGAGGTGGTCACTAGTGAGAGGATCTCTCTCACGTTTCTGACTTCTTGTCCGGCATAAAACAAAGTCCAAGCAAGAATCCATAACCAAATCAAAAGGCCTCGCCACTTTCCCTAAACACCCGATTATTGTGTTCGGCACAAACAAACCAGCAAAAGGAAAACCCTTAACTTTTGCTACAGTACGTATCAAAAGGTTCAAAATTGGCTGAGAGCACCCTTAACGGGTCGGGCGTGCCCTCGCACCCGACCCGGGCACTGGAGCTGCTGAATGGACGGCCATGGCACCATCGGGTGGGGGGGCACGTGTTCCCCACATTGGTTTTTTTTTAATTTTGTAATGTTTTAGTGGAGGATTTGTTATTATAGTTAATTGATAATGTATTGGGTATTTTTTAGTAATGTGGGGTGATAATTTTTTATTACTGTGGGATCACTGTTTAATCACGCGTGCATTGTGTCATCACGCTTCGACTATTCAATCGTGCGTGCACTATGTAGTCACGCTTGCACTGTGCATTCACGCATGTACTGTTCAACAGATACTTCTATCTACTCCCAACTATAAATACAGGTACCTATCTCTTTTAACTCCTCACATCTTCTTAAATTCTTCACTCTTATTAGTTTCTCATCTCAATGTCAGATAATAGTTCAAACTACGCTCAATCTGACGATGACAACTGTAGTGAGACATTCGATATGGTGGATCGTGCTATTGATTTGGCAGCCCAGGTTGTGTATAAACGGAGTACACGTCCTAGGCTTCGTCGAAGGAGAACGAGGAACTCAGATAGAGATTGTGAACTTGGTTACAGACGCCTTAGGGACAATTATTTTCCTGACAACCCTGTCTATTCTGATTCTCTTTTCAGGAGAAAATTTCGGATGCGAAAACATGTCTTTCTGCGCATTCACAATGTCGTTGAAACATCTGATATTTTCAAATTTTATAAAGATTAAACAAAATTTATCATGTTATTTGTTGGAACATGTAACAAGTTGAATTTACCATATTTTTAACAAAAGACATTTTTTCAAACTTCATGGGTATTATACCAATTATAATTTTTGGGATGGGTAGCATACCAGTTTTAATTGTTTGGATGGGTACCACAACAGACAACAGTATTTCTTAATTACTTAATTAGTAGGTAAATATATTTGATAATTATTCCATTAACGACGTCGTAACGGAATCTGTTAACGGCAGCAGGCAGAAGTGGAACCCACGTTAACGGAACCGCATTAAAACAATTTACATCTTAGTGATAAGTATCAAAATAATTTTTGAGAAACCATGAGTATTATGTCAATTTTGAACCTTTTGATATATACCGTAGCAAAAAACCCGTTCGATAATGTGTTCCCTAAACCAAGATGGTTTTCAACTTCCTTTCTGAACGCTACTTCGCTTGACCGAACTACGTTGAGTTCTAGGGTGGTAGCACGATCCCAAAAGTTTTCAGTGAACTCGCATTCAAACAACAAGTGATTCATGATCTCCGCTTCGATATCACACATGGGACGATTTACATTGATTGTTAAACGTCTTTTCGCAAGAGCGTCTTTGGTTAGGAACTTGTTTTGTGTCATCAACCGTGCGTAGATTTTAATCTTAGGCGCACATTTGACTTCCCAGATTTCCTTCATGAGTGGGTAATAAATCACACCGTCAGTTAGGATTTTGTAAAGGGAAATGTTTGTTGAACGCTTCGCGTCACGGACGCTGCAAACCCAGTCAGCAGAATGGCTGATGTGGGCAACCCAGTCAGCAGACGCGGCTGAGTTCGCTCTCTCCCCAGAAACAATTTCTTTGTTTAGTTTATTTTTCGTTTCGTACAAATTTCGCCATCCCTCGCCATCCCTCATTAATGCGTCTCAAATCACTCCATTCTTTCGTCCTATTTCTTCCCTTCTCTTTATTAAATTCATTTTTTTCCGGACACACACATCATTCATTTTCTTTAGTTACTATTTATTCCGGATAGTTGGAATACTTATTCCGGACAGACGGAACACTTATTCCGGACAGACGAACTACTTATTCCGGACAGACAGAACACTTATTCCGGACAGACGAACTACTTACTCCTGATTTTTTGTTGATGTTGTTTTATTTTCCCGATGCGTCCACCATCGCATTTAATGCTTTTCAAATCAGCACGTCCTCCGTCTTCTTTCTTATTGTTTGGCGCGTCACGGAGATACAAATATGAGTGTCTAGGTTATTCCGATCCTACGAACCATTCCTTCTTCTCTCCTTCCTCCATTTTTGTTGTACTGTAATGGCACTCGTAAATGTGTCCTCACAGCCGGCTCCTGCCTCCAACGTCCCTCAAGTGATGATGAATTTTCCTTCCTTCGAAGAAGCCAAAGCATTTTACGTTTCATACGCCGATTCCTGTGGTTTTGGTGTGAAGATAAGGCAATCTCATTACGATCGTGGTGTTGTTATACGGGCCACTCTTACTTGCTCAAAGGAAGGTAATGCTCCCGGAAACCAAGGTGAAGGTAGACCGAAACATAGGTTATCCGGTAGGGTCGAATGCACTGCGCGGATTAGGGTCTCCGGTAATCCATCCAGAGGCTACGTAATTAACTACGTAGATCTCGAACATAATCACGCCATGCTGTCGGAAGACCAGATGCGCTTCCTCCGTCAAAAACGATCCGTCCCGGAGTCCGCCAGAGCACGCATTTCGTGCAATGATGCTGCCGGTATATCTGCCGCCAAGACCATGCAATCTTTTGTGGTCGAAGCTGGAGGTCACGATAAATTGTCTTTCAACGAGCGGGACCTAAGGTTATTTATTCTCCACTTAACCTGGTTGAAGTTACGCATTTAGCTTTGTCATAAAAATTATGTTTCGCAGGAATGTTGTGAACGAGGTTAGAAACCTCAAAATGGGACCAGGAGATGCGCAAGCTATCCAAGATTATTTCATCAGGATGCAGAAGAATGATTCCCGCTTCTTTTACGTAATGGATATGGACGACGAAGGCAGACTACGAAATGTGTTCTGGGCCGACAGTCGGTCTCGAGTTGCTTACTCTTACTTTGGAGATGCAATATGTTTCGACACAACATACATAACAAACAAGTATGACATGCCTTTTGCCCCATTTGTGGGGGTAAATCACCACTACCAGTCCGTCCTACTCGGTTGCGCACTCCTCTCTTCCGAGACGACACAAAATTACATTTGGTTGTTCCAAACATGGTTGACGTGCATGAACGGTACGTGTTTTATTTTGTCCGGCTTTGTCCATTTTACGTTGTGTGCCTGTCCGGTTACTCCCTTACGTCTGTCCGTTTTACGTATTTTGCTCGTCCGGTTTATCCCTTACGTCTGTCCTGTTTACGTCTTTTGCTCGTCCTGTTTACCCCTTACGTCTGTCCGGTTTACGTATTTTGCTCGTCCGTTTTATCCCTTACGTCTGTCCGGTTTACGTATTTTGCTCGTCCGGTTTATCCCTTACGTAAGTCCGGTTTACGTTTTTTGCGCGTCCGGTTTATCCCTTACGTCTGTCCGGTTTACCCTTGACGCCTGTCCGGTTTACGTCTTTTGCTCGTCCGGTTTATCCCTTACGTCTGTCCGGTTTACGTCTTTTGCTCGTCCGGTTTACCCTTGACGTCTGTCCGGTTTACGTTATTTCTGTCCGGATTAACATATGTTTTTATCTTGATCGCTTTGTGTGCAGATACAAGCCCCCCGGCGATCATAACAGAAAAATGTGGCGCCATAGCTTCGGCTGTGAGGACTGTGTTCCCTGAAGCGCGGCACAGATTTTGTATATGGCACATAATGAATAAGGCCCCTGTGAAGCTGCCCAAGAAGTACCGGGAGCATACGTTGTTTGACCTCAACAACTGTGTATTCGATTCCAAGACTCCGGCAGAATTCGAGCGGAATTGGCAGGGATTTCTAGATGATTTCGAGTTGCACGACAATAATTGGCTCCGATCCATTTATGCAATTCGAGAGCACTGGGTACCTGCATTTTCGCGGGATTGTTTTTCCGCCGGAATGGCATCAACCCAGAGAAGTGAGGGTATGAACGCCTTCTTCGATAAGTACCTCACATCAAGGACGACACTTAAGCAGTTCGTTCAACAATACGAACTCGCACTACGCCACAAGTATGAGAAGGAAGCTCAGTCTGATTTCGATTGTCAGCATAAGGCTCCGCAATTGATTTCGAAATATCCATTCGAGAGGCAATTGAGCGAGTTGTATACGGTGGGTGTCTTCAAGAAGGTGCAGTTAGAAATTGGGAAGATGATGTACTGCGACATCAAGGATGAGTTCAACGAGGACGACACATTGCACTTCAACGTGACCGAACATGTATTGACACATATCCTCCCATTGTCGAAACGGTTCACAGTGCAAATTAGAGATGAGAAGTGGGTATGCGATTGCAGAATGTTTGATCACGTCGGTATCCTATGTTGTCACGTTTATGTTGTTATTGCCCGAATACGTCCAAACGCGTTGCTCCCCGAGTTTTACATCGTCCACCGATGGAGGAAGGATATCCGAAGGAGCTATGGAGTCAAGTTTCCTCTTCAAAGCGGCATAACGGGGAACGATGCGCTTCGTCGCCACGACGACATAATGGGTCGTGCGCTTTGGATCGCCGAGGCCGCTTTCGACTCAAACGACAGATATCTTCAGGCGGTAGAGGCACTTGAGTTGCTTAAGGAACGTATGCAACGACCTGATCCTGTGTTCGCTGGTACATCCGTTCTCAATCCGGATAAGACAATACGGAAAGGCAGACCGCCGAGCAAACGACGGATTTCTTTGTCTGAGAAAATAATTAAAAGTAACGTTAAGAAAATCAACAGGAAGAAGGCTCTACCCCCGTTACACCCTGCAGCACCCAAACCGGGGGATCACGATTTCGATGACTGGGACATGAATTTGCATTACGAGGGAGTTCCTCCTTGATTATTGTATTTGTCATTGGTTGGAATTATTCCTATGTAATTTTGTTGAAAGTCATTGTATGTAATTTTGTTGAAAGTCATTGTATGTAATTTTGTTGAAAGTCATTGTATGTAATTTTGTTGAAAGTCATTGTATGTAATTTTGTTGAAAGTCATTGTATTATTGCATAAGATTCAACCCTTTCTTTGCTTGATCGTTTGTGAATTAATTTCTCATGGCGACAAATATATTAAGTAATTTTGTACCGTTGTATGTCTGTCCGGATTAAGTTAACAGTATGTCCGGATTAAGTTAACAGTATGTCCGGATTACGTAACATCAAAGTCCGGATTAAGTGACCAGTATGTCCGGAATACGTAATTAGGCAGTCCGGATTACATTGTTTGTCTGTCCGGATTACGTTAATTTCTGTCCGGAATAAGTTACCAGTATGTCCGGATTACGTTACCAGTATGTCCGGATTACGTTACATCAATGTCCGGATTACGTTTTATTTATGTCCTGATTAAGTGACCA
Source organism: Triglochin maritima (assembly GCA_963682175.1). Taxonomy (NCBI): domain Eukaryota; kingdom Viridiplantae; phylum Streptophyta; class Magnoliopsida; order Alismatales; family Juncaginaceae; genus Triglochin; species Triglochin maritima. The sequence goes on along the minus strand of OY821787.1, from coordinate 9,423,344 downwards.
GTATGTCCGGAATACGTAATTTGTTTGTCTGTCCGGATTACATTGTTTGTCTGTCCGGATTACGTTGTTTGTCTGTCCGGATTACGTTATATGTCCGTCCGGATTACGTATCATGTTTGTCCGGTTTAAGAATAAAGTGTGTCCCGAAACGGAACAAAAAGTTTGTCCGGAATAAGTGTATTTGTTGTCCGGAATAAGTGTATTTGTTGTCTGGTTTAAGACAAAAGTGTGTCCCGAAACGGAACAAAAAGTTTGTCCGGAATAAGTGTATTTGCTGTCCGGAATAAGTGTATTTGTTGTCCGGAATAAGCGTATTTGTTGTCCGGAATAAATGTATTTGTTGTCCGGTTTAAGAATAAAGTATGTCTGGAATAAGTGTTTTTGCTGTCCGGAATAAGTGTATTTGCTGTCCGGAATAAGAATAAAGTATGTCCCGAAACGGAACAAAAAGTTTGTCCGGAATAAGTGTATTTGCTGTCCGGAATAAGTGTATTTGTTGTCCGGAATAAGCGTATTTGTTGTCCGGAATAAATGTATTTGTTGTCCGGTTTAAGAATAAAGTGTGTCCGGAATAAGTGTATTTGCTGTCCGGAATAAGTGTACTTGCTGTCCCGAATAAGTGTATTTGCTGTCCGGAATAAGAATAAAGTGTGTCCCGAAACGGAACAAAAAGTTTGTCCGGAATAAGTGTATTTGCTGTCCAGAATAAGTGTATTTGTTGTCCGGAATAAGTGTATTTGTTGTCCGGAATATGTGTATTTGTTGTCCGGAATAAGTGTATTTGTTGTCCGGAATATGTGTATTTGTTGTCCGGAATATGTGTATTTGTTGTCCGGAATATGTGTATTTGTTGTTCGGAATAAGTGTATTTGCTGTCCGGAATAAGTGTATTTGTTGTTCGGAGTAAGTGTATTTGTTGTCCGGTTTAAGAATAAATTTTGTCCAGAAACGGAACATTAAGTTTTTCCGGAATAAGTGTATTTGCTGTCCGGAATAAGTGTATTTGTTGTCCGGAATTAGTGTATTTGCTGTCCGGAATAGGTGTATTTGTTGTCCGGTTTAAGAGTATTGATAATTTATACATGTCCTTGTATTGATAATTTAACCCAACACCAAATGTCATTGTATTGATAAATCATTCAAATAGTCTATGTAATTTTAACATGTATACATGTATAACTTTGTAAAAAAAATTAAAACATCCAGAGTCGTTTATTGTTGATCGCACATCCCAGAGTCTTCGAGTAAGAAATTGGCCAAATCGCCTCTAAAACGGTGAATAACCTTGCTCTGCTTCGGCTGAGTCGGATCAGCATTCTCCATCAAACGCTTGATCCAGTACAAAACGTATGGCCCGCAGTCGTTACTCCCCGCTAGCTGTCGTTGGCTACCCTTCCTGTCAACTCTCAGTGGCCATTCGACCGCCAAAAACCCTCGCCAGAATCCCGCTATCTTAGACGCGGTGCATTCATGAGTTCCGACTAAAAGGTTAGGATTTTCACCTCTTTTAAGCGTGCGGGAGATGCTGTTGTACTGAATGAACTCCGATCGAGGTCCGTGGGCAACGAACAGAGTCCAGTGGCCGGACAAACAGCATGGCTGTGCGATGACGACTTCCTCCACATTAAGTCCTTCCATTTTTGGGAGTAAATAATCTCTCTTTATATCTTCTCCCTGTCCCTCCACAATCATTTCCGATTCGAAGGATGATAAGCAGACCACCTTTTGTTGCCCTCCTCTTCTGACGAGTACCTCAATTAGGCCGTCAAGCGTTTCGTTGGTGATTTCTGTGCCTCGCGAAATTATTTCCTTGAGATCACCCCTGCTGATAATGCTGAGAACCCCCCTCCAGATAATATCTTTTGCTTCTCGCTCGGGGGCCGTTGCATTCAATAAACGATGTACCTCATCATTGGTCAGCGTTCTCAAGGCGGTATCATCCACATCTGGCCTCGTGGACGAAACAAGGGCGGCCAGTTCATCTTTCGCTTTTTCTTCACTGGCTTCTTCGGGCCCTTTTGTTTTTGTGGTGGCTTCTTCGGCCTCCTTTATTTGTTCTTGTTTTTCTGCGGCAATCTTCTGTGCCTCATCTTGGCCAGATTTGCTTTGCGCTTCGTGTATGTGTTCTGTGCGCAAGCGTGGTTTAAAGGTCCGCATTTTTTTGGGGTGCAAAAGCGGAAGCGCAACCCCAGCCTTCCTCTTTCTTTCCTCCTGTCTCCTCATAACTTCCTCCTTTTCTTCCTCCTCCTCCCTCTTATTTCTCTCTTCCTCCTCCCTCTTTTCCCTCTCTTCCCTCTCCTCCTCCTCCCTCTTTTCCCTCTCTTCCCTCTCCACCGCCTCCCTCTTATTTCTCTCTTCCTCCTCCCTCTTTTCCCTCTCTTCCCTCTCCTCCGCCTCCCTCTTATTTCTCTCTTCCTCCTCCCTCTTTTCCCTCTCTTCCCTCCCCTCCGCCTCCCTCTTATTTCTCTCTTCCTCCTCCCTCTTTTCCCTCTCTTCCTCCTCCGCCTCCCTCTTATTTCTCTCTTCCTCCTCCCTCTCTTCCCTCTCTTCCCTCTCCTCCGCCTCCCTCTTATTTCTCTCTTCCTCCTCCCTCTTTTCCCTCTCTTCCTCCTCCCCACGGACTCTCAGCTCACGACACTCTTCTTGAGAGATCCGCAGTTCTTCCTCCAGGTTGTTAATTTTAACGGTCGCCTCCCTAAGTGCTGCTTCGGCTCGCAGCCATTTCGTCTTCACCTCACTAAGTTCCAACTCTTGTAGCAGTGGGTCACATGGAATGCTGCATTCACTGAGTTGTATCCTTGGTAGAGTGGATGTTGAAGGTGTTTCCTTCGAGGCGACCGTTGCTTCTGCAGGAGTTGAAGGTGTTTCCTTCGCTGCGGGAGTTGCTGCTGCAGGAGGAAATTGATCCTCTGACAACAGTGAATGCTCCCGTGCACTGAGTTTTGGGGTGCCCTTCAACTCAAATTGGCCCGAGTATATCCGGGACAAGTTGATGCCTCGATCTTCCCATTTTCTAAGGATTTGGCGTCTGCTAAACATTTCGGTCCAACACTTGAACCGTGGAAATGCTGACCGGGGATCCCCCAATTTGAACTTCTCGCAAAGCCACACCTGAAAACAGGAATAAGTTAAAAAACAGAAACATAACATCCCCAGGACAGTCTCATAACGTTAATCAGAAAGACCAAACACTAATTCCGGACAGACACAACTCTTATTCCGGACAGACACAACTCTTATTCCGGACAGACACAACTCTTATTCCGGACAGACAAAGACGTATTCCGGACATACAAATTACTTATTCCGGACAGACACAAGACGTATTCCGGACACATACAGGACTATTCCGGACAGGCAACACACTTATTCCGGACAGAGACAACACTATTGAGGACAGACACAAAACTTATCCCGGACAGACACAAGACTTATTCCGGACAGAGACAACACTATTCAGGACAGACACAAGACTTATCCCGGACAGACACAAGACGTATTCCGGACAGACAAGACAATCATTCCAGACACATACAGGACTATTCCGGACAGGCAACACACTTATTCCGGACATAAACCAACACTACTCCGGACTGACACAACACTCATTCCGGACAACCACAAGACACTTATTCCGGAAAACCTCAAGACACTTTTTCCGGACAGAGACAACACTATTCAGGACAGACAGAAGACGTATTCCGGACAGACACAAGACGTATTCCGGACAAGCAAGACAGTCATTTCGGACACATACAGGACTATTCCGGACAGGCAACACACTTATTCCGGACATAAACCGACACTATTCCGGACTGACACAACACTCATTTCGGACCAAGATGCTTACTTGTAATACGGCAACGCAACCAGACACGTAGCCCTGCTTCATAGAGAAGTTCGCTGACGATCTCCTCCTCGAGAGGTCCCGTTGGGCTTCCTCCAGGCCTTCAACCAAGAAAGTGTGAACCGCATTTGCCCACGCATATCTCTTGAGGCGCTTGAGGTTCTTAAGGTGTTTCGTGTACCACGCTTTAGTTCGCAGTGATCCATCGAAGAACAAAAAATGATTGAAAATCATAGAAATAAGGAGTCGGACGTGCTCCTCCTCCTCGCCCATCTTGCTCGTGGCGGTAAGATGACCCAGTAGCTGGGTGTTGTCGAGGTTAACCCCGTCACGTTTCGCTACGTACATGGCATCCATATCCACTCTCTGCCCATGTACTCTTAGTCCAAGTAGAAGGGCGACGTCTTCTACCGTAAATGGGACCACCCCAGTGGCTATTCTCAGACCGACTTCATTGGCGTCGAAGTGTTCGACGAACCAACCCAGTATCTCGTTGTCAGTTGTGACGTGAGGAAAGCTGAGGAAGTGACCGAAAGGCGTCCGTTGGAAGACATTTTTCTCCTCCTCCTTCATCCGGTCGAACTGCTTGTGAAGGGCCGCGAAACCGCACTTGGTTTCGCGGAAGTAGTACGTGCTTCCCTTAAACCACACAAAAAAATTGTTAGAGGCCAATAATGAACCTTAAAATGAACCAGAAAGAACATGGTTGACAAAACACCTGCGCGGCTACAATTTCAGGAGCAATGGAGGTTTCAGGTAGAGAAGGATCCATTTTCGCCTTGTCTTGGTTTTCGTTACTGGAATGGAAAGGTTTTGGAGCAATGAAGGTTTTGGATGAGCGTATGGAAAGGAACTCCGGGTGAAATGGGGAAAGTTACTCGAATGCTGTACCGCCGCTACTGATGTACGTGAAGTCGAACCGTCTAATCGTGATTTAGGGAAATGAACCGTCGCACGGAAATGAACCGTCGCACCCAACAAATCGTGATTTAGGGAAATGAACCGTCGCACCCAACAATTCGTATACATTTCCCCGCGCAGAGGTTTTGGTTGACTGGACGCACACCTGGCAGCTGACGTGTTATTCCACGTAGGACGCGTCACGGACGCTCGCGTCCGTATATAACTACTCTTTTGTAAAAGGACCAACTTGTATTGATCGTCCTTCGATAATTTCCAAATCATCACGGCGATGTTATTCATTGGAGGGAAAACTAAGCAGCGTAGAGGTTCATAATTTGTGTTGTTGTGGGGGAAAACTAAGTAAGCGGCGTAGAGGTTCATAGTTTGTGTTGTCGTGGGGATTGAAACGAACCTTCTTGTCATCCATTGTAGACCAAATGTCGTTCCCACAAAGAAAGAGTCTACCACGATCCATGGATGTCGACATATCTCGAAAAGGTCTTCCCATTTTAGGCTTAGAATCTTACCTTCCTGCCATCATCCCTAACCCGCCCACAATTTTAGGCTGACACTAATTCCTAATTGGAGTTTCAGGAAACTCATGTGATAAGAGACGATAGGAGTTGGAACATTGATCATGATCACTCTACCCTCATTGACAAGTTTTTGCTCACTATGTCGTTCTACCTTAAAATATACATTTATTTTTGGAAAAAACATTGCCATCATGCGAGACTAATATTCGTCATTCAGATTAGTGCTGCTACTATAATGGTCTTTTCATTTCATCCGTGAAACTTAAGGGGGACATTGGCAAGATAATTGTCTCTTTGGAATTTTGTGTATAGCACACTAGTAGAACTAAGAAAAGTTTCGTAGCAATCTCTCACCAGTAGAGTAATGAAAATTAGTTAACAGTTGCGAACGTAATTCTCAGTCTTTCCCTGCAAGTTTTAGACAAACCAAACCAAAAATGACTTCTGATTCGATCTAAATTTTTTACTTTTCATATACTCATTGCATGTAAAAAAGAGTCAACGTGAATCAACTTGTTGATTGACTATAATTAGTATGACCCAGATGAAGGACCATTTCTGCTCTATTTGGAGTATAAACCACCTTGCTTCCCTAGAAAAATACATCCAGACCATCCATTAAAGCTCACCTTCATTGAGCAATGGCAAGAAGAGCTACACCAGGACAGTGCTGGATTCCTCGAACCGAAGTTGAGCTCAGATGACTGACTCCAGGAGGTGTCTCCAAATTCATACAGAATTACTTACAGGTGAACAACTTCATTTCATGATGAGCGCAATGGTTCTTGGGATCTCAATGGAATGCCCTCGGATGTAAAACCCTCCTCATTGGCATGCCTCGGAAGCCCCCGCATTGAATTTGAAGGTGTAAGTCCTACAAACATAACACTGATGAGCACCTACTTTAAAATGAACTTGGACGTATAATTTCGGCAAGCACTTGTATTTACCATCGACTGAATCTTTTGTCCTATGAAGAAGGAAGGTCCCAGACAGAATTGTCATAAATCCACACATCTCCGTGACAATTTGAGTTGGGTTTTGCCGATCCCAGTCCTGAAAAAAAGCCAGATAATCAAATTGTGTTGTTGTAGAGAACTAGTAAAAATTCATAATCTCAGCTGTTTCTCTCAATTCTTTTTGCTGCCAACAGCACATCTAATAAACTGAATATACTTAACAATTACAACATATCCTTCAGAATTGACAACATATTTGTTTCAAAGGGAAATAATAAGTTTAACTGCGTATCCACTAAAAATAACTCTTCCTCACATACTCTTCATTACAAAAAATTAAAAAGATTTGTGAATTTTCGTTAAGGCATCCCAACAAAATTATATACTAGACATTTTAATAACTCAAAATATAGGGCAAGGAAACAGAATATGAAGTGCAGAGTTGAAGTATGCAGGTCCGTTCTGCTGCTGTACCGCCAATTCAATACTATATCAACAGCCCAGAGATAGAAAAACCATGAGGAAGATTACCTTAAACATAATAACGCTAGCCAATATGGTCAATGATGTAAACATCACATAGTATATGGGAGATACAACAGCTGTGTTGAATGTATCTAGGGCCTGCAAGAACAAATGGTTAACTGTGATGCTTAATAGCTTAAACCAATAAAATTATATAGTTGATTATCCTTGCATAGTTAAAAATATTGTACCAAATGGGGTTGGAAGACATGAAATTTAACATCAGATACTTTGACAAGCCTACCCCAACTAGTTTGAGATTAAGGCGTTGATGTTATATTTTAAAGAAAAATCAGAAAGGCAGCTCATTTGATAGTGCATGATACAGACATAGAACCCACAAAGTTGTATACTTGTATTGGTTACATACATCAAAGGTCAATAGGGACACAGAAGTTCATAGTATAAGATAAATCAGACCAAGCAAACTAGCAGTAGCTCAAATGCAACTAATGAAAAGAAGAAAGAAATGTATAATTAACCAGAAATAAAATAAATAGCCATATTAAAAAATCCAATCATAATTTTGCTCAATGATGATGATGTGCCACTTAGCTCACTTTGTTTGTGTTTGAAATGGCGTAACATGAAAGGACATTGAAAACGTCAAGGTTATTGTTGTCTGTTGTCACAGAAGAAAGATAAGGTCTGCAAACATTTCTTTAGAGATACAAGCAACAGAACTAAACCAGAATACAACTTCAACAGTAGCTTTGCAGTAAACATGGTTAGTTCGTATCTAATTTCTGCAGTAGAAGCAGAACTCATGCACAAGTTTCAATACCTTGTTTAAGTAGTTCATCTGAGTGATAACACAAGTTCCTACTATGATAGTGAATACCCAGGTCTGAGGATATATTAACTGATTCGTTCCAGAATATGTCAGCTTGAGAGCAATTCCTAGAGCCTTAACACTCATGACCTGTGAAAGATTTTTGTTTTCTTAGTATAATTTGGTAAAATGAAAATAGGATCAGCATAAACCAAGAAGATGGTGCGGTCCAGATTGAAATGAGGTACTTACAGACAATGAACCCACAAGAGAGCAGATACCAATGTACATCATGATATGTGTTTGACCATACAAAGGAACATAGTGAAAAACAAGTACCAAAACAGCTGCCCCTACTGTAGTAGCATAAAAAAGAAATGCTGCAAGGCAGAGGATAGCTTATCTCAGTCTTCTAAAGAAGTAATTTACAAAACTATCAGATAAACCATTCAAGTTGATGTGTTTTAAGAATAAGAAGTCATATAAAGACTACCTGGTTCAGTAGCAAGATCCCATACTTCTTTCACGGACTCTATTGGACGCTCTTGAGGTGCATGCAGAACGATGGTTGTTGAACCAACAACACAAAGGGCACATCCAAGAATACCAAATATATGGAGTCTTTCTCTAAGAATTACATGAGCAAGGACAGCACTGCAAAAATACAAACTCCATAGACAGATGTTACAGGTCCAACGAGTTTGTTACAGAAGGAATGAAACAGAAACACCACTAATATCCATGCCTGATTATGATGCTGAGCGCACCAAGAGGAGTGACGAGTATTGCCAGAGCAAATGCATATGCTGCGAAATTTGCTACTTCCCCAACAATCACTGCAGAATTAACATGGGTTAATGGTTATATCACTGCAAATAATGAGCTACTGCAAAATTTGCTGCTTCACAACAATAACTGCAGAAATATCAAGGTTTCATGGTTATACACAGTAAATAAAGATCTATTAATATAATGAATATAGAAAGCAATTACTTGGCTATTTGACATCACACAAATCAGTGGTACCCTGGTTTAAAAAATATGAAAAATGTAAAGAACATTAAATAAGTAGCTTCCGTTTTACACGTAAAAAGTTCATTAAGTACGAAGTAAGAAATCTCACTTGTTACCATGCCAACCCACCATAATGGCTCATATAGATAGGAGTAGCCACCAACCCCTGAAAGAAGGGAAACAGAAAATTCAAGGTTATCACGTACCATCAGGTGTTGCAGTTTAGTATAAAGGGATGTTTCTGAAATAAATGCTGAAAACTACACATAACTAAAAAACTCTGGACAACCAAAACTCCATATAAATTGAATACAAAATTCCAAACATGCCATTTAAATTTCAGTCCTAGCTAGCTCAAATCCCTTAAAATTATGAAATGTTAAAAGTGAAACTTGGTATCAAATATCAATTACTATTCAAATGCTTTCCAAATAAACATGCTCTAGTTTCGCAATTTTATTCATATTGTAAACCAAATTAAGTGTTGGTTATTTTCATAACTACATGGAAACCTAGTTCTCATCGCACCCCAAATCATCCTTAATTTCCTCATTTTTCTTTGAATGCTTCTTTGTTTAAACTTGTGGTTGTCTACGTTAGAATTTTCATATAATCACCTTCATGTGTGCTTTTGAAGTTATCATGGAGATGAATCATGTTCCTACTATGCTCTACTTGATGAAAGACAACCCAAATTCATTCTTCTAAACTTTTCTGATGAGTACTCAATTATAGATGAATCGACTTCACAGTTCACAAGAATAAACAAAATAACCAGATGTATAACAAGAAATATATATCCACAAAATAGGAAGTTTACAACATTAAATAACTAGGTATAACACCAAAACTGGGTGGATGACCCATTTATTTGACAAAATTAAGTGCATGTACTCAGCTAATTGCAAGTGCTATTTTGCCATTCAGAACATTTATTCACAATAAAAAGTATGCACATCTCTCAACCTAAGCAATTTAGGACGGTGAGGAATACATTCCAGTCATTTGTCTCGACTCGGTCCTCTTCCAAACACCTTAGTCAACGCAGCTTTGAAACTTTGCCATAAAACAATGAAATTCCAAGTTTGATTAAAGAAAATAAGAATGAATTCCATGCAGTTTCACAACTTGTGGGAGAACTGCCACATTGCATTAGCCTTCCAAAGAAGTGAACTGGGAGAACTTCACATTTTTCCAATGATCTTTTGAAGTTGATGCAAAATTAAACCTTCATTTCTCCAGTCATCAATTACAGACAGATCATAGTCACCACTAATCACACTAACTACAATGGTAAGCAACTAGAAGATTTGTAAAGACACCACGATGAATTCATATTTACCGTTTTCTTCTGAAACGACCTAAAGAGATAAGGAGCAATTATGGACTAAAAAGTGTAACGAAATCATTTTTTCACTATGCCTCTCTAGCTTTCTGGCAAGTATTAAGCAAATACAACTTCATCCTCTAGGTCTAGCTTCTTTTTCTTATCTTCAACTCCTTTCTTCTCTTTTCTGCATCTCACCCTCATTTCTGCCTAACAAAACCACTAGGTAGAAAGAAAATTTCTCTCTTATATAGAAAGTTGATCAACTTTTGTTAATGACCAAATCCTCTCCACTTCCTCCAACTCTATTTTTATCTAAACCAAGAAAAATGAGTTTTTTTTCAACTTTCCATCCCCTTTCCATTTTTCTCCTTAGATAACCTAATCCAGCCACTTCAAAACCCTAAAAGGTCAAACCTCCTAAAGCAAATTGATCAAGATTTTTCTCGCTCTTTTTTAACGGCTATTTAATCAAGTAATCAACCACGTATGTGACAATTGTTGGATATCATGTATAAGGAACAGTCTCCTTCGCATCAAAAAGAAAATTAGTCATGGCTCTTATGAATTATCTCCCTTGCAGTTTGTGATAGCTTTGTACTTTAGTTACTTTAAGGCCCTTAATTTACAGTGAAGACAAGAATTCACTCTGTCTCAACAGTTCAAAACGACAGGACAGAATCAATCAAGTCCTGCTACCTGCATCAATGCCCGAGGCCCTGCCCTCTTCAACCCCTTCTTAACAAAACCAGAAGACAAATCAAAACAATTTCAACCAAAATTCTTGTTTTCTCAAAATTACTCCAACCCTTACGATTCAAGAGTCTAACGACCACTACATTGAAAGTCGATCAACATTTTCTGAACTTCGGTACACTCTTTTCTCTCCCTCATTTTCTCCAAACACTCCGAAACGCCAACATTCCCTAAGTATCTATCCGAAAGGGAAAAAAAGAAGAAAAAAGAATGATTTCTTTCTCACTTCATTCTCTTTCCATTTTTTACCTAAACCCTAAACCCATTTCAAATAGAACTCAAACAAACAGAAGAAAAAAACCTAACGACTTCACAAATCCAAAACAAAACCAATCTCAGAAGAAAAGGTGGACTTCATTATCTCAATTTCTCTCAAACTACCCTTCCATCTCTCCTTAGGTTTCCAGAAAGGAAAGACAAAAGGGTTCTTTCTGACTCACTCTCTTCAGTTCTCCACCTAAACTACCAACACCAAATCAAAAGAAGCAAAAACCCTAACGATTCCCAAATCCAAGAAGGAATTCCACTACCTGCCCTGACGCCGGAAGCGCCGGCCATCTTGAGCCCCTTCTTCTTGACAATGAAACTCGCGCCAATGAAGAAGCTGGAGGAAAGCGCGAGGACCAAACCCTTGACGTTGTCCGACGACATGCGCTTGTACCCCGTCCATCCCGACTCCAACACGCCGGACGCCATCCGTCGATCACCGGAAGTTCGTCTTCGACCGCCGGAGCGCCGGCATTGGAGGGGAAATTAGCTTTTTGGTATATAATTTTGTGTAATGGAGAGAGTGTTTGGGATCTGTGCCAAATAGACGGACGGACGGACGGAGGGAAAGGGTGTGTGAGGGAGTTTTGGTATACAAGAGGCACCACGAGGTTTCCGGGCGTTCTGGTTTCTCTCTCAGTCACGTCAGCTTCTCTCTCCGCCACGTCAGCACAAATCAACCCCCTACAAAATCCTTAGAGCACCCTTAACGAGTGCTCTTTTTCAGGCACCCGGGATGATTTACCCTGGGTGCTTTTCCGGGCAGCACGTCGCCCGAAAAAGCGCTCAGGCGCCCTGGCGGGCACACGGCTTCCCCCGTTGGTTGAAAAAAAAAATGTTTACTTTTTTTGCTATAAATAAAAAGATTAGTTATTTATAATTAGGTTAATGTATTGATTAGTTAAATTGTAATTAAATTAATTAGGTTTTGAAAATTAATTGGAAAATTATTTTATGATTAATTAAATTGTTTTTGATTTATTTAGATAAAAGTAAATTAAAAAATCATATACAAAATACGAAATAGTAGTACAATACTCATAAACTTCGGAAACGAAATACAATGCAAATATAAAACGAAATACAATACATAAACTACGAAATTTAAACTACCGATAAACTACCAGAATAATGATAAACTGCGAAATTTAAACTACCACAATACTAATAAACTACGAAACATACATTTAGTTAAGTCCAAATGAAAACATAACCACCTACAGAAATCCTTCTGATTTGGCTAACGCCTTGAGTTCAGCAAGTGTTTCTTTATCGATCTCGTCCTTGTTTTCCTTCTTCAGCAGAGAGAATAGGGTGTCGAGTTTCTTGCTGTTGAGTTCCCTTCAGAACTTCACCTCAGCTTCAATGTGTTTCCTCTCCACTTGTTCTTCATAACGCAAGTAACTTTCCTCTCTCACTTTTGCGCTATATTCAATTTGTTTCCCAGTTCTAACACATCGGGATCGAGTTGCACTTCAAGTGGTTGTTTTCCCTTCTTTTTTTGGCTTTTTAACACCTTCAGGACGAGGACATGGTTCGAACACCATTTCATCTGTTGACGGTGTTGCGTGACTCTCATCGTCGTCTGTGTTTTTTCTTTCCTCGCTGCTGAAACTTCCCATACTTTCTACAATGACGTCTCCAGTGGGAAGTCCAAGCGCAACTGACTCCCATTTAGGGTACCTGCGTAGCATAAGCCACACATGGATGTACTAAAATTTGGTGTTGTGTGTTCGTTCGTAGATAGTGTGCGCATCATGGATGGCATCGTCCTCATTGTAACCACTTCTCTTCCTCCGCACCGCCTGGTCGAAGCAACCGACCCATTGGTTCACAGCCGGCGATGTACGCCGCCATCGTCCCTTCAATGACTCATCGTTACGCTCTACTGAACCTGGCTCGCCTGATTCATTGAAGATGTGCTCCACACGTCTCCAGAAGGACCTCATTTTTTGGTTTGTCCCAACCACAACATCGCCACTTACAACCATGTAAGCCGAGACGAGTCGCTGATCCTCTTGTGTGGACCACGATTTTTGCGTCCTTAACGTTGCGAGTTTGCGTGTTCCTTGATGACTTGTAGGTTGAACTACATTTTCGTCATTCACATCAGGTGTCATGCGGCTTACATTTGCACTACTTTCGCCACTTAGAAGACGAGTATACATACCTATTGGGAATTGTGTTTGGCCTTCTTCCTGAGTTGGCAGTTGGTATGGATTGTGCGGGAATTGTTGGTATTGATGGTCTAGGTAGAACCCTGGTTGTGGGAAAAATTGGTTTGGGTAGGACAGGTGGAATCCTGGTTGTGAGGTAAATTGGCTTTGGTATGACGGGTGGAATCCTGGTTGTGGAACATTTTCGTATGGGAAAAAGTGTTCGGGTGGAATCCTGGTTGTGGAACATTCTCATATGCAATTGCAACTATCTAAAAGACGGAAAGAGAGAGAATTTTGGCTTTTACATACATAAGCCTCTGTATAATAATGATTACATACATTCATAATTGCTGATTTGGAACATATAAACCCACAATTCCTGCAAAGACAACTCGAGCATCCATGCACGCAATATTGTTATAAACTATGCAATCTAGTTTATCAATCATCTAGAATCTCAAACAATTCTTTGAAAAACATTTTGAAATCCATTAAAAACGTTTTTCATCCATCCATAGTTCAAAAATAATTTTGAACCGCTGTCCATCCATTTCCTAAAAGGAAAGACGAACCGCAATTTTTCGGTTTTGTTGATTCTCTTACAAAATAATCGTTTATACTTAAAACGAAATTATTGAAAGTTAGACTTATGTCTAAATCATAATTCTAATAATAACATGGCATGTTTTAAATAACTTAAAACATTCAAAACGAATTATTACAAAGAATTATTTCAACAAAACATTTAAGGACCGAAAAACCGGTAAAACGAATTGTTTAAATCCTAGATGGTAAACTAAATTTGTTTACAGCCTTAAATCATAAGAAAATTGAACTCTAAGCTCTGATACCACTGTAGGACGACGTGGAGATCGTCGGTACTCTGGTGAACCATTGCCTTCTGAAGAGGATATTGTGAGTCAAGGGTGGAAGAAGTAAGATCGGAATTGAGGTGAGTAGAGAAGTAAAGTTGTTGGGGTATATATATTCAAGTAGTCACGTGCACACTGTAGGTCCTCGATGCAATCGTCTTGTCTTTTGTGTAGTCACGCGCACACTGTAGGTTCTCGATGCAATTGTCTTGTCTTTTGTGTAGTCACGCGCATACTGTAGGTCCTCGATGCTTGAGAAGTCCAAGACTCGATGCAATCGTCTTGTCTTTTGTGTAGTCACGCGCACACTATATTAAATGTTAATTAAAAATGAATGAATTGTTGATATTAAATAATTACGATAATGATTATTAAAAGATTTTGTTGATTGTTGAAAGAGTTTTAGAGTGAAGAATAAAAATAATGACGTGACAACAAATATTGTAGCGTGATGGGTCGATTGGATAATGGTTAAGGATTTTGTAGGGGGTTGGTTTGTGTTGACGTTGTAGGATTTCATGTTTAATTATGCATGTATATTTTTCGAATTTTTTATGCATAATAAGGATCAACTACAATTTTCTACGATTTATTTCATGCATGCATCGGTTTGTTTCAATAACTAGTTTCGAAAACTTATTAAAACAAACATGGGCTCCGAAATTCATACCTAGAAGTTCTCTAAAACTTCTTGATGATCCGGAGATGCTGAAGAAGACAATCGTCGCTTCCCGTTGCGCTGGATGCCTCCGAGTATTCACCGAAACCCTAAACAAGGTTGGAGAGAAAGGAGCTAGCCAATCGATCTCCAAACAAGCTTAGAATCTAGCTACAAACCCTTTCCTTAATCTTTGAGAGTTCTCCTTCCAAAGACTTAGAAAACGAAGAGAATTTTCGTGGATTTTTGTGGTGAATTAGGAGAGAAAATATTTAGCAAACTTCTAACATAATTAAGGAGAATAAGGACCTATTTATAGGCTCCAATCTTACTCTCAATCATGGCTATTCTTAAGCCACGAATTCTTGACATTTTCTCTCACAAACTAATTCCATAATGCATTATATGCACCCACAAAACGTTTGACCAAGTTTGGAGCTAATTCAACCATTGATCAAATTAATCTCTTAATTATCAAAGGCAGAAGATCGATCGGGACTCGGTCTTCCGAGACATACTCGGTTAACCGAATAAGTCACGTTCGGATTTCCGTGCACTTGACGGATGACCGATTCTTAAGGAGAAAAATTCTTCTTAACCGTTCGGACGAATTCACGTCTTTGACCGAGTGCCATTCGGTTAACCGAAAATATCGGAACTGGACATTGTTCGGTCGACCTTTCTGGTTCGGTATACCGACCCAGAGTTCCAGGCACTTTGGTCAAGTTCGGTCAATCAACTTGACCATCCGTTCCACGTTCGGTTGACCGATCCACAGATCCTTCGGTCGACCGAACCTTAACGGATTACCGAACTTTTACCCGATTTTGCATTTTTCAAATTTTGGATTTATTTCCAACAAAATTTGAACTTTAGGGGGTTTTAGCAAATTCACAACTTATGCAATATATTGTCCTATGCAATAATAAATTATTGCACCCCATAATATATGCATCTCATACGAATTTATCATGATTCTAATTATGTTATATATAACATAATTGATTTTACTTGTTCACCACATGTGTCATATTTTCTATAAGAAACCCGACACATCATATGAATCAAAATCAAGCTTCTTGTTTCCCGGTTTTTGCACACATTATAATTCCCAATGAGTTAGATGTCTTAATTCCACTCGAACCAAAACCCGATCCATTTAGTGATGGAGTGCACCACTTGTGTCTGTCCCTTGCCTCATGATATTAAGAATACACACAAAGTAGTATTGTGTCATCTTTGTATTAGTATTCATTTCTTGATCTCTTTAAGCTAGTTATAAATATGTGACTTAACTCAAATCACATTGTGCACATTATAACTTTGCTTTATCAAGGGGCCCACTAATATCATCACTCAATTAAGAGGGGCAATGATAGTCTTTTGACTAACTGTCTTCACCAACAAAAGTTGTACTTAACCAACCGATGTCTTTACACTACACTGATCGATAGTTCAAGACACTGATCTAATTAAGTATTCCTTAAATGATTAGATATAAGTCTCATATCAAAGGACCTAAAGACACAGCAAAATATTAATGACACAGAAACACATTTCTATAATATTTTACTTATTAGGTCTATTCAGTATACAACAGTAATATTTTCCTTTTTTGCATACCCGTGTCGTCACTCACTTGTAGAGCTACAATGATCTATGACCAACACGACAATCTTAACTTGGTAATAAATGTCCCATGTTTATTACCATGATTGCGAATATCTTTTGTTTTATGTAAACCAATATCTTTTAGAGCTCTACGGTTAAGGACCAAGAGCATCTTCCTTAACACTTCTAAAAGACGAATAACATAAATAAGGAACAAAATGATTTCTCATTCAATTCATAATAATTGACATTTAAAAGTAAAACTTTTAGAACACATTCCCTTCAGACGTGGCGGAGAGAGAAGCTGGCGTGGCTGAGAGAGAAATCAGGACGCCCGGAAACTGTATGGGCGCTGTTAATGATGCTCTTAACCATTACCCAATCCACTCAGTCACACTACAGTATTTGTTGTCACGTCATTATTTTTATTCTTCTCTCTAAAACTCTTTCAACAATCAACAAAATATATTAATAATCATTATCGTAATTATTTAATATCAACAATTCATTCGTTTCTAATTAACATTTAATTAATAAATACAAAAAATATTAAAAAATATGCACGTGACTAAACAAAAGACAAGACGATTGCATCGAGGCATGGATTTCTCAAGCATCGAGGACCTACAGTATGTGCGTGACTACACAAAAAACAAGACGATTGTCGAGGCTTGGACTTCTCAAGCATTGAGGACCTACAGTATGCGCGTGAATACGCAAAAGACAAGACGATTGCATCGAGGACCTACTATATGCGCGTGACTACACAGAACACAAGACGATCTTACTTGAATATATATATCCCAACCACCTTACTTCTCTACTCACCTCTATTCCGATCTTACTTCTTCCACCATCGTCTCACAATGTCCTCTTTAAAAGACAATGGTTCACCAGAGTACCGACGATCTCCACGTCGTCCTCCCTCAACCCAACACTTTTTCTCATACCAAAATGTTCTACAACAAGGATTCCACTCGTTATACCAAAGTCAATTTACCGCACAACCAGGATTCCACCCGTCCCATCAAAACCAATTTTTCCCACACCAAGGGTTCTACCCGCACAATCCATACCAACCGCCAACTCAGGAAGAAGACCAAACTCAATTCCCAATGGGTATGTATAATCGCCTCCTAAGTGTCGAAAGTAGTGCAAATGCAAGAACGGGTGGACAGGAAACGCATCAAAGCTAATGTTAAGTTCCAAAGGGAACTCAACAGCAAGAAACTAGATGTGTCATTTGCTCTAATGAAGAAGGAAAACAAGGACAAGTTCGATAAAGAAACACTTGCTGAACTCAATGAGTGGGCTAAATCAGAAGGATTTCTGTAGATGCTCATGTTTTCATTTGTAATATCAATATGTGTGTTGTAGTTTATCAGTATTGTGGTAGTTTAAATTTCGTATCCGTATGAGGACTGCATTTCTTTTCCGTATTTCTGTTGTATTTCGTATCTGTATTATTGTATTTTGTTTCCGAAGTTTATGAGTGTATTACTACTATTTCTTATTGGAAATTTTTTCAAAATAATATTTTTTAAAAAAAATTGCCAAAATAAACTTCCATTAAAACTATTTCTCAAATTAGACCCGCTGCCACCACGTGGTGACACGTGGCGGTGGCGGGTTTTTTTTGTGTGCATAGAGAACTCGGCATCACCAGTGCCGAGTTCATCTTTTGAGAACTCGGCACTGGTGATGCCGAGTTCAACTTTGGTTTTTTATTGGCCAACAATTGAAATTTTCACTTAGGAGGTGACACTTGGTAGAACTCGGCACTGTTGATGCCGAGTTGTACCAAAGACAACTCGACATCACCAATGCCGAGTTCTATCTGGGAGTATTGCCCAACACGTCATATTCCACTCGACGGTTGTCAGGAGAGGTGACAGATAGAACTTGGCATTAGAACTCGGCATCCTCAATGCCGAGTTCTAGTTGGACTTGTTCTCCTGGCACTCAAATCATGTGTGAAATGGGTGGACGGCCAGGTCTACAATAGAACTCGGCATCTATAATACCGAGTTTAATAGACATAAGTCGAGTTTAATAGGCTGAAGTAGGCAAATTTGTGGTTCTAAAAAATACATTACATTCATTCGTCTTACAATTAATCAACTCTTAAAAAGGATTTAAGTCGTACATTCATTCAAGTCATAACAAAATACATTACAAGTCTTACAATTAATCAACTCTTACATTCATTCGTCTCACATACAAAATATTTTGCTATATAGGTTCCTTGCATCGCTTTCGGTTATGCCCTATACCGCCGCATCTCCCACACCTTACACTTCTTCTAGAGTGTTCGTCCATCTCGTTTCGGATTCGCGTTGATTTAGGCCGACCGGGAGGTCTTTTGGTTTGGGGAGGCTTCATTGTGATGTTGCCTCGATCTGGCCAATACCTCACATCAGGAATTTGGATAAATATCGGTTTGTACGCCTCCCTGTACATTTGAACCTCATAATACGGGGATACCAAATGTGAAGTGTTGACATTTGCATGTCTGCCACTGCAAACTGCTAGTACATGTGAACATGGGACGTGCATTGCAATTATGTATCCACAAGTGCAAGTAATAACTCCTTCAAATTTCACGATGTATTTTTTCTGGTCATTGGCTTCAACCTGGTACATCAGCTGGTGGTACCGAGTTACTGTATGTGTTCTGGCCAGATTACTATTTGTCATCACCACGGTGTGGACTGTCGGTACATATGTTTCATTCCACGACTCGGCGACGTCCCTTCTTTTAACAAAGAATTTGTTCAAGAGGAGAAAGGTCATCAAAATCATGGTTGTAATTGGCATACCGCGTGCCCCTCGTAAGACATTGTTGAAGCTTTCTGACATGTTTGTTGTCATACATCCGAAACGTCGACCCCCGTCGTGACAACAAGTCCATCTTTCCAAAGGACCTTGATGTTGAATCCACTCGTATATCGGTTTATGTTCCTCTGCAATAGCCTTCATTAACTCTTCAAATTTCATAAATGAATGAGTTTTACCCGCTACGTAAAACTTGATTTGTCCCAATCTTTCCTTGCAATTTCGATGTTTAGCAAGATTTTCTTTCATGTGTCGAAGACAGAATCGATGTACATGGCCCTCCGAAGGTGGAAATGCGGCTCGCACACAAGCATTTATTCCCGAAAATCTGTCGGTGATAATACACAAATCGGGTCGCCTTGTAACTCTACCTGCCAGCAAATGAAGGAACCACGTCCACGACTCTGTATTCTCGCTCTCTACAACAGCAAATGTCAAAGTAAAAATTCCGTTGTTTGCATCCGTGCCCACACCAATTAGCAATAAACCTCTATATTTGCTATAGAGGTGTGTTCCATCCACACTGATCTCTGAACCTTCCGTACATAGTGGCGGTAACTGACTAAGATCCAAATTTGCATAAGACTCTCATATCACTTGATCGAATTCCTGCACGTCCAGCTCATTCCGATAAAAATCAAGTGTCGTCGTCTTCGCACTACCCTTGAATGTTCTTGGTCGTCTCCAACGGGACCCTAATGGTGCCCTCTCGTCCTCCGGGTATAGTAATGGTCTGCTCTTCAAAGGTCTCCCAATGTGTAGATGTTCCCAACACCACAACTATAGGAACGTAAGAAAACCACACAAATGTTTCGTCGGAATCAGTGAAGTTTCGTCTAATATGTGATATAAGTGGGCCAGAGCCGCACTACCCCAACTGTACTCCGATGCGACTGCCAAATCTCCGAGCAAAGACAAGTACTTCAAGTGAACCATCGTACCACTCTTATCTGCCAAAATACTACATCCCAGCTGGAATAGAATGAAGGCTCTGGTGTGTCGTGTAACTGTCTCCTCGTCAGCATCAAAAGGCAACTGCTGAAACTGAGCTTGCAACCAACACAGAGTTACGGAACCCTTACGACCCAAGTCATCGGGGACCTGACCCAATAAATCAATGCACACCTCTAACCAAACGTACTCCTAAGACTCACACACCGGCAAACCATCTACGCACAAGCCGGTAATCATCGAGATGCCACTCAAGGTGCACGTGATCTCACCATGTCACAGGTGAAATGAATGAGTCTCCGGTCTCCAACGCTCGACCATCGCCCCCAGCAAGGTATGATCCAACTGAACTCGGCCCAACCGAGTGACTGTGTCAAACCCTGCCATATCTAGCAGAAACAACATCCTCTCATCAGTGATCTGCCATTCGTTGAGCTTCGATCCATGCTCAGCGCATTTTACACCATCAACATCCTTCTGCATAAATTTAGAGAAATGTCAGAATATTGAAACTCACGTGCAAATATTTAACTTGAAAACATAAAATACTTACAAAATCTTTGAACAAGTCAGACTTGTGGTTGGCCTGCAAAACCAACATCGATCTGTCTACCGGACCCTGTGAAGCGTAGCTACCTCTAACTGAACCAGTACTAGAACCACCAAACTCCATCTGTACATAACACGTTAACAAGTGAGATGGTTGTTCTTCATTACTAACTACTTAAAAAGTTGAGAATACTCTAATGTTTTAGAAATTACCTCAATCGAGTGTAGTACCAAACGCCTGTAAACGTCGAACAATCTCTCCAATAAAACCAACTACAATAAACAACATTATGAATCATGTCAGATTTTTTTTAATTTTTTTGACATAACTTCTCCTACATTTTTCAAATTGGTAAATTTAAACCTGCACGGTAGAACAAACTAACAATACTACAAAATTCAATTCTAACATACATTCAAACTCACATACATTTAAACTCAAATAAATCACTTTTAAGTTTACATTCATTCAAATTAACATACGTTCAAACCTAAATAACAACAAAAAATCTAATTTTAATCACAATAATCATACTTAAATTCAACTATTTTTAAGATGACTACCGTAGACCTATAATCAACAAAACTAAATTCAATAATCAACTATCAAACAAGAATAAAACGTTTTGCCTAAAAACCCAAAATCGAATTCGAGTTTGCACCAAAACGGGTTCATAAATCAACAAAAACACTACAATCATACATAAAACAACAATGTATATCATCCTAATACATAAAAAACAGAAAACGGTGGAAAATGAAAAAAAAAATCGAAACCCTAACCTTAAAAACTCGGAAACTCGGCGGATGGGGAGAGGGGGGCGTCGGGCTGTTTTTATAGCCCGACGGAACTCAGTATTGGTAACGCCGAGTTCCCTTATTTTAAGTGAACTCGGCGTTACTAACGTCGAGTTCTTCCTTTAGAACTCGACACTGAGAGTGCCGAGTTATATTTAAGAAACTATTCTAACTGATATTATTTAATTTTTAAAACAAAAAATTGAAAACGTTGTCAAAAATTTCAATACGTCGCTGATTTGGAGGTCGATTATTTTAAAAAATTAAAAAAAATTAAAAAATTTAGAAAAATAATATCAATTAGAAAACATATTTTGAAAAAAAAAATAAAAAAAGATTACAAATAATTAAAATAAAAAAGAAAAACAAAAACAAAACTAAAACAGAAAAAAACATTGAAAAAATTATTTAAAATTTAAAAAAAAAATTCCACTGATCGCGGTTCACACCCGCGATCCGTGGAAATTTTCTTCAAATTATTTATTTTTTAAATTCCCACGGATCGCAGGTGTAAACCGCGTTCCGTGGGAATTTTGTTTTAAAAAAAATTGACGGATCGCGGTTCAGACCCGCGATCCGTCAAAAAAAAATTCGGGACGGATCGCGGGTCACACCCGCGATCCGAGTACTTTTCGAGAAAAAAAAATTCCTAAAATTCGAAAGTTGAATTTATTTTTTATGAGATAAAAAAATTACGGTTTATATCTTCGTATTTTCTTATAGTGTCATTAATTTGTGTGGAGATTAATTGTTTACGAGCTCCAAGTGCTTAGAAAAATAATAGATTTGATCGGTCATAAAAACATGATTTTTAAAAAAAAAATAGTGATTAGATTCACTAAATAAAAGGAGATGGCAGTAGACCATGACCAGATTACAAAAACAAATATGTAGCCTAAGCTTTTAGGCATAGCGTCTATAACTTTGATATAAAGCACAATAGCTGGTACAATGATATCCATCCCTGACAACCTATAATGCCAGTACTTTTAGGGGGTGTTTGGTTGACTAGGTTAGAATGGAATGGAATGAGAATCTCATATAAGGTTGGAATGAATTCTCATTCTATGGTAGATAGGTAAGGTTCTAATTCTTAGGTATGGACTTGAATGAATTCTAATTCTGGGCCTAAAATAAACAAACCAAACACCAGAATGGAATGAAATCCATTCCATTCCATTCCAGGTACCCCCAACGAAACACCCCCTTAGAGCATCCTTAGTGGGTCGTCCCGTTTGTGCATCTAATGGCCGGGGTCCGATTTTTTATTTTATTTTATTTAATTTCTTATTTTTTTTTTGGTTTTGTTTTGTTTTGTTATTTGTTTTAATAATTAGGGATTTATATTTTGATAAATAGTTAGGATTTAAGTAGTTTTACTTTATATTTTGATAATAATTAAGGTTGGGTTTATTATATTTTGATAACTGTTAGATTTTCAAGATCCAAACACACAAACCGGTACAAAATTACAAATAAATATCAAGTCCAAAATAAACCGGTACAGAACGAGACCCCCGACCGACCTGTCGGGTGGGCATAAGACGTATGAGTCAATCCCAACAATAACGTTATAATTAAAGTACGAAAATTATACTGAAATACACCAACTTCTCTGAAACATGCAATATTGTACTAAATTTAAAGTAGAAAGCAACAATTAAACTGAAATAACAACTGAAATTCTAAACTGATAATTAAAATAAGAAAGATAAGTCTTAAACTGAAATAAAAAAACACAACTAAAAAATAGGGAAGATATGTCATAAACTGGAAAAAAAATGACGGGGTTCTACTTAAAGATTTCGTCCCTGATCCTTTCCAGATTAATTTCATCCTTCGGGGTCAGGATGTTGATTTCCTTGGTCTTCAGAAGTGAAATATAAAGGTCGTACTTCATAGAAGCCCGACGGGTTTGCTATTTCTCCATTTCTAACGTTATCTTCTCTCGCCGAAGCGCAATTTCATCTTGTTTGACCGAGGTCGTGACCTAAAGAGACTAGAAGAGTGCATCGTTGTCGACCACGTCCGGATCCTCCGTCGCCGCTTTCCTTTTCCTTTTGCTTTTCTTTACACTCGCAGGACGGGGTGCAGATTGGGCGACAATTTCTAGGGTCGTTGATGGAGGAGGAGAGCCTAAGAAATTCTCTTCCGAAGAGTCTGTACGCCCCTTTTTCCGGACGAACCAGTGGATGGTCGGGTAGGACTAGTTTGCATCCGGTAGCTGTAATCGCTTTGAAAATTATCTTCACACATCATCCCGGGAATGGGGACCGTAGACCGCCACTTGGGGTACTCTTTCAGCATCAACCACGTGTGGTAGTACGTGAAGGTCATCTCGTGAGTGCGCTCATAAATCGCGAAAGCTTGCCCGATGAGGTCTTTCGTGTTGTCCTCACTTCTGCTCTGTCGGGTGGCCTCATCCATGCAGCCATCCCCACTTCATAGTAGCCGCATTTATCCTCCTCCAGCGCCCTTTTAGGGAATCGAGGTTTCGTGGCTTCAGTCGCTCATTTGTGAGTCTCGCTTCGTCGTACAAACTTTTCACTTTTCTACAAAGGATCACTGCCCTCTGGTTCGTGCCCACTGCTGCATCGCAACTAATCGCCATGTACGACGAAACAAGGGCTTCGTCCTCCTCTTTTGCTCATACGTTCTTGTTTTTAAGGGGATTGGTAGTTGTTTGTGGTGCACGTTGGGACATGCCGATGAGGCAAGGGTCTGCGCCTTCACTATTCTCGTCATTTGAGGTAATGATATCTTCGTTCCTACTGGATTGACTATTGAGGAGTTGGGAATACATCTGAAATGGGTCATGTATAGAAGATCGTCTCGGGGGTGGTTGTTGGGTGTATTATTGGGAGCTTCCCCAATTCTGGTGTGGGGGTGGATGTTCGGAGTATTGTTGGGAGTTCCCCCAGTTTTTGTGCGGGGGTGGATGTTCGTGTTGGATCGTGTGGGTTATAGGTCCACAATTAGGGCTAATCCTAATTCTCTACTTGATTAAGCAATCAAATGCGCAGCGGAATAAACAAACAAAAGTTAGAGAAAGGAATAATGCAAACCACAAGAAGTCCGGGGATTTTTATAGAGGTTCGGCACCCCACCCGGGTCCTAGTCCTCTCTTGCAAGCTCCGCTCGGATCACCAAGCTCCGCTCACGACTTCACTAACCACTCTCCATTCCGGGCCGGGAGAGAACGCATTTACAATCTTCACACTCGCGAACAACCCTCACCGAGCTTGGCTCTTCCTCTCACAATCCGAAACCTTTACTCTTCTTTGACATCAACAAACTTGAGTGGGACAATCACTCTCTAAACTTGAGCACACTTGAGAAAGATAAGAATTGATCTTAAGTGTGGAAATTGAGGCTTGGAGTGTTTGGAATGATCTCTCTAATGTAGAAGACAAATATGTGTGGGAGAATTGTGTTAAAATGTGTTTTACAACTCTTTAAATAGGCATTAGAGAGAATAGATCCGTTGGGGTTGATTGGGTGAGTGTTGGTGTAGGATACACAAAATAGAAACTCGCAGGACCCAATTCTGAGTTAATTTGGTCGACCGGATCGGGATGAACGGTCGACCGTTTGGCAGTTTTGAACACAGTTCGGTCGACCGCCCAACGCTAAGACTTTGGTACACTTAAGTGATCGGTCGAACACCGAATAGGGTTCGGTCGACCGATTTGCACCAGACACTTTGGGGTTGACAAACAATGATCTATTCGGTCGACCGAGCTAAGGTCTAGCGGTCGACCGATTTCGTCGAGGAGATTTGGGTTTGTCAAGAGATGGGCATTCGGTCGACCGAACAAGGTCCTCGGTCGATCGATACTTGAAAAAGTATATTGGGTATTTTTGGTTTAATACGAATACGACCGTTGGGTATAGACGACAAAACTAACGGTCGGAAAAATAAGTTCACACGGTCGACCGAAAGTGTATACCCGGTTGACCGAAATGGGGCATTGAAAACACAAACAGGATAATTGATCCTCTGGTCGACCGAACGGTCTATATCGGTCGACCGAAAGTGGGCAGGCAGTTTGGGTTCAAGTTTAGTGTTTTCCGGTCTAAGTTTGGGTGATCTATTGAAGTCCAAATTATGTGAAATTTCGTGTGTGACTTCTATAAAGAATCTAGTGTGTGTTTGAGTTGATTTTAGCTCAAGTATGCTCAATTTACACGAGTTCCTAAGACGCAAAGAAAATACAAAATACATGTCTTGAAATGAGCTTCATTACATGTCTTGACTTGATTTCCTTTCTTCCTTGAGTCTTGATCACCTGTAGAGGTTAGCACAAAACAATATATATGTGATGCAACATGTGTGCTACTCTACATGATCATAATTAAGATTAGGTTGATTAAATCATCAAAACATAGATTACGGCCAAAAAGCAAATAGTTCGGAGTTTTGTTCGGGAAATGGTTGGGTACTACTTCCTACGTCGTGTGGAATGATAGGTCGATAGTAGGGATCTGGTCAGGAGTACAAGGCAAATCCTTGAGGTTTAAAAAGACGACGAGGGACGGGGATGTTTGACGGGCCTCAGTGTTGTGGTCCGGAGAAGACATGGGTTCAGGAAAGTTTGGAATGTTGAGGGAAATGAAGTTGTGTGTGATGACTAAGGTGGATTTGAGGGTATTTATAGATAACTTGTTCTGATTTAGCTTAACTTCCTAAACAAGTTTTCCATTTGATTAGTTTTCCTAAGATGGTTTTAAGATAATTATATTCACAGACAAGATTTCAAATTGATCAGATAAGGCATCACACGTTTACTGTAGATTGTCAGTCCAACAAAATAAGGCATCACATTTGTACTATATATGTAATTTGGAAATATGAGATTTATTGATATTTTGGTTTTTCCAAATAGATTATTAATATTTTTGGTAAATATAAATGATTTTGGAATATAATAAAAGTTGAGAAGGAAATTAATGATGTTGAGGAAAAAGAGTGTGATGACCTAGGTCATGGTTAAGGGGTGAATAGTGAAGGAGAAAGAGGAGGTTGGGTCATGATGACGTGACAAATCATTTGGAGGAGAGAGAGAAGAGAGAGAAAGTGGATGACCTAGGTCATCCGGGTCATGGTTAATGATGCTCTTAGGAGTCGGCAAACAGGGAGAAGTAATGGAGAAGCATGTTCTCCTCGAACTCCCTAATGTGCTCCTCCAACTCCATCGCTTGTGTTATTTCTCAATTTGCACACTTTTGTGTTGTCTCGTCCTCCCCTGCGTAGTACTTGAAGTAGTACAGTTCGCTTAACAGTAAAGCTTTATCACATCAAACAAAAGGAGAAGATCACGTAAACAAATAAATATTAGGTCCTAAGTCTTAATTGTGTGTGGGAGAGATCAACATCAGAGTACTTCTAAAAGGCCATATCGTAGTAGATCTTCTTTGGAAAATTCATGACAAACCTAACGTCCTAAACCGATTCACGAAGCTACCCCTTCCCACCCTTGCTTCGTTAAAAATACCTATATTGAGAATTAAAAGAATGGAAATTGAATATTTAAATGCTAAAGAATAATTGAATAATGTAGTCACAACTAACTATAATCAACACTTCGTGTAAGGATAATAAATCATACACAAAAATGTCAAAACTTGATTTAAAGCTTAGAAACAGGGTTGTGTTGACACGAAATTTCAACCCACCCAAAAATATACAATAACAACAAGGAATAAGGGGTTATTTATTTGAGGATCAATGACTTTTTATGACCTTAAAAAAATACCAAATGTCAAATTTATCCTTGTTATTTTTATCGTAATTACAAATCATATTATTCTCCTTCCCAAATTCTCCCAACCATCTCTCCCAACATCCTTGTTTCCCCCCAACTCTCTCTCTCAATTATCTTGGTACCTCCACCGAAGGTTCTTCGGCACAACGGAGTATTAAGATTCATCTCCATCATATAAACTTTATTTTGGTCTCTTTTTTCTATTTTATCTCTTGATTTTTTTGACCATTTCGTGATATATTTTAGGTTATCTTCTATTAGGTTTGGATTATCACCGATTTGGTCTTGTTTTTAGATTTGCCACTTTTAATTATTTTGGGTTGTCACCTGAAGGCTCAACTAGTTGGTGGTGTGGTTTACTTTTTATTTAGCAATTTCTAAACAAGTTATATTAGTTTTCTCAACTCATATAACTTGGAACAAATTGTATGAGTTGAGTTTTATTCACAAATTGATTGGTGAATTATATTTGATTTAGATTTGTAAGTAGGTTTGGAAGAAAGAGAAAATTCTCCATAATTGTTTGCTTACTTCACTTAAATGAGTAAGCAAGAAGTAGTGTTTTTGTAACTTTTGGGAGAAAATTAAAAAAAGAGTTGGCTTGTGAGTATTGAAAACCAAAATGAACTGGATCGTTTGAACAAACAGGGTGGCTCGTTGCCACAAACGAGTTTGCTCCTTTTGTCCAACGGGTCAGCTCATGTAGTGTCCCGCTTGATATGCAAGTGTCTCCCTCTCAATTGTCTCATCGTAGGACTAAATCGTCTCGAACTGGGACTCAATCGTCTCGTCACAGGACTGAATCATCCCGTCGTGGGACGTCTCCGGCCCGTCGAGGGACACGCCTATTCAAACAATAAATCACTCACCCACTCTTCACTACTTGTTCTTGCGACAGACGAGTTTGTTGTCATTTCTCTAGACTTCGGAACTAGGGTATTGTTTTTGGGTTCAAGATGGATGAGAGGGTTCAGGATTTGCAAACAGAAAGGATTACCACGTTTTGGTTTTAAACCGAAGAATTGAATCGTCATACCACATTTTTTTAAATTAGCGGATTTTGAACTGTCTCACTTTATCGGAAATCAATCCATTTTTTTTACTTTTTAAAATAAGGAAAAACCATAAATACTGACATGGAAGGTAACATGGAGGGCATCCCAGACACACCGTGTCCATATATCAGGTTAGGAGTTAGGGTTTGCAAAAGGAAATGTTGTAACCGTAATATGTTGATCTGTCGCATTTTATCCCCAATCACAAATTTTATTCGTTTAAAAAATACAAAAAACGCAAAATACTAACATGGAAGTTGACATGGAGTGCATCAAGGACGCTCCGCGTCCATGTATCAAGACTCTCTTATAAAAACCATCAATACACACTTACGTCCCGAGCGGGACAGACTAGTCCTAACGTGACAGACTCGTCCCATAGCGGGACACTTGCATCCCAAGCTCGATGGACTCGTCCCTATGCGGAACAAACTCGTCCTGAGTGGGATACTTTCATCCCGAGCGGGACAGACTCGTCCCTATGCAAGACAAACTCGTCCTGAGCAGGACACTTGCAACCCGAACGGGACAGAATCGTCCCTATGTGGGACAAACTCGTCCTGATCAGGACACTTGCATCCCGAACGGGACAGAATCGTCCCTATGCGGGACAGACTCGTCCTGAGCAGGACACTTGCGTCCCGAGCGAGATAGACTCGTCTAGAGTGTAGTACACTTGCCTCCCAAATGGGACTGACTCATCCAGAACGAAACACTTGCTTCCTGAGTGGGACACTTGTGTCTCGTGCATTTAATAAATGGACATACAAGATCAGTGTTTAGCCAATCCATCGACGTTGTACGTTTACATACGACGTCAGTTTAAACTTAAATTCTGACATGATATGTGCTTTATTATTTCGAAAAAAAATCAAATAAAAAGACATACAATGTCAGGTTCTAGTTCTAGTTAATTGACCGACGTTGTATCCCTCGTAAAAGAAAAAAAAGGACATACAACGTCAGACATTAACCAAGTAACCAACGAGACGTCGAGCATTTTTGGAAGCTCGTTGATGAGATTTTGGAGAGCGGCCCTGCAGTAATTCGTAGTGCCTCTCGTATTTTATACGAATAGTTACACTTCGATCAGTCAAACTATGGAGAACCCGTAGAAAATACTAAGGTACGAGGTCGACCTAGGGGAAAGTCGACACGTCAGGACCCGAGGGTCTTCGAGTATGCTGAGCGAGGTCGTGGTCAGTCTGCCAGTAGTGGGAGCAGGGGTCGTGGTCGGTCTTCCAATTCGTCTCGATCGTCCGTGAACATGGGCACAAAATCTGGTATGACGATATATTTGTTGTTATTTAATATATATCACTAATCTAGAGAGAGTTTAATATATTATCTCCTAAGTTTATTGTTTTAATGAATTGCTATTTCTCTATCTTACAGTGTCCGGACAGACTGACGTGGATAACTTCCCATATGTTGATAGACTACCAGGAATCATTTTACCATTTCTGGAGAGGTGGAATGACGTGCGTGTTGATGGCAACTGTGGATTTCGATGTGTTGCCGATGTCTTCCATAGTGGTCAAGACAACTGGTCGTACGCCCGTCGTGCGATTTCTAATGAGATAGGTGCGCATCCTATTTATGAGTGTCTATTTTAGCAATGTGGTACAGTCTCGTCAACGAATTGATTGGGACAGGGGAGCTTGTGACGATGATCATTATATGGAGGTTTGGGCCGACTTGTTCCCGATTGCTAATTTTTACAAGTGTGCGGTCATGTATTTCTCAATGGGAATTGATGGTTAGTTGTTCCCGTGTCTTACTGTGCTACATTGGGAGAGTCCATCTGCCATAATGAGGCCTGTCAGAGAGTTGGTCATTGCTCATTTAGGGAGTTACAAACATTTTATTCGTTTGGAATTAGCTGATATTTCCCAGTACCTCCTATAGCGACCTTGTGGTATCAAATGCGAGATGAAAGTGTTGTTGGATGGGAGGATCAGTACGAAAGTAGGATAACATATTGGAATCAGTTACGTAGTACATTTTGATTGTAATTTGTAATGCATTTGTAATGTATAATATATTGTGGATTTGTACTTATATTGTGTTGTTCTTTTACCAGCTTTTAAATTTAAGTATTAAAAATACAATAGCAAAAGAAATAAGTAAAAGATATGTTGGTGAGAAATAAGTATTAAAAATAAGATAGCTAAAGAAATAAGTAGAAGATATGTTCGTAAGAAATAACTAGAACTCAGCATCCGAATTATGGTCCGAAATGCCCAACTGGTTGTTCCAATCCTCAATAAGCCGATCCCAATCTGTACATGCAAGTGTCGTATCCTCAGTCAGCATCCTATCTCTCTGTCGCAAGAACGGCTGCGTATACCGTGTCACCCTACTCGTCCACTGTATGTAACATAACAATTAACGTACATTAACAATAAAAACAAAGTATACATTACAATTACAAATTAAATTAGATAAACATCGGCACATGTCCTATCCAGTGGTCTCTCCGGTCTCGGAATGGTACCGCGTACGATAAGTGGATGTGAGCACCTACCGAACCACTGCAAATAATCTGCATCACAAGTGGACGGGTCGCGACTACGACTCAGATCGTCCAGGTGAAGTCGTCATACTCTTGGAAATGTCCTCCAAACCAATTTCGCGAACGAAACGTTATGCCTGACGTCGTACGTCGTCGCAATCGCATACCGTACTGCATGCTCGGGCGTCGGGATGTCAACCGGAACGTAACCTAACTGACGTAACACGCGATCAGGTAAATAAGTCTCTGTGATATCCCTATAACGAATAACGCCCATAAATGTAGTCCTCGGCACAGCTACAACAGGCTCATGACCATACGGCAACCACTTCACCTAAACGTTTATACATTAATAATAATAAACTTGAAATTTAAATAAATGTGAATGATATATACATTATATACATGCGATGCAGTCATCTGATCTAGCCGTCTACGAATAGAAAGAAGTCGACCCTCGCTCTTATCCATATATCCAAGCATGCGGCAGTGTAAGACAACCCGTAATGTCATAACAATCAGCACGACTCGATATACCCAGCTGGCGATACAGATATGACAATGTCGCCGACCCCCATGAGTACTGACCAATGGTATCTGGCTCCCTCGCCACCAATAGGTTGCGTGATCTGACTCTGCAACCGCTCTTGTCAACAAACAAGATGCAGCCTAGCAGCAAGAATTGGTAGGCAGTCATCTGTGTATGCTCAGTCCGTGGTGGTCGCCCCCGTCTGCAACAGTCGTCCACCGCATCGATACTAACACCACTGCCACTCCAAAATGAGATATCCCGCCCAAGACCCTCGAGGATGACACCCAGCAACTCTGATACAAAAAACTTCAGCTCAGACGTCGGCGCCTGCGCACTGACCATACGACCCTCAACAGGAATGTGCAGAATCTGAAAGACGTCATGCAACGTCTGTTGGCTTTTTTACCTTAATCTATGTTTTGATGATTTAGTCAACCTAATCTTAATGTAATCATGTAGAGTAGCACACATATTTCATATATATTGCTTTGTGCTAACTTCTACAGGTGATCAAGACTCAAGGAAGAAATGAAATCAAGTCAAGACATGTAATCAAGGTCATTTGAAGACATGTAATTTGTATTTTTTGAGTCTTAGGAACTTTGTGTAATTGAGTATACTTGAGATAAAAACTACTCAAACACACACTAGGTTCTCTATAGAAGCCACACACAAAATTTCATATAATTTGGACTTCAATAGATAACTTAAACTTAGACCGGAAAACACTAAACACTTAACCTGAACTGTCTGCCCACATTTGGTCGACCGAAATAGATCATTCGTTCGACTGAGTGATCATATATCCTATTAGTGTTTTACTGCCGAAGTTCGGTCGACCGTCCAGACCATTTCGGTCGACCGAGTTAACATATTTTCCGACCGTTTGTTTGGTAGTATATACCTCTGTTTTAAAAACCGTACCGAACCGGAGGTCGGACCGGGATGGACCGTGAACCAGTAGCAATCCGGTCGGTTCGGTCAAAAAACCGGTTTCTCTCGTGAACCGGAGCGAACCGAAAAAATCGATCGAACCGATCGATTTTTTCGGTTTGGTCGAACCGAAAAAACCAGTTTTTTCAATTTAAACAAAATCTGGTTTTTATTGTTTTATTTTTTGTTCAATTTTGACCCAAATTCTAAGATTTTTACTTTTTACTACTCCTTCCCCAACCCCTCACCACACCTCCAACTAATTGGTTTTTTCGGTTTGGTCGAACCGAAAAAACCGATTTTTTCAATTTAAACAAAATTTGGTTTTTTATATATTTTTTGTTCAATTTTGACCCAAATTCTAAGGTTTTTACTTTTTACTACTCCTTCCCCA
The DNA here is from genome assembly GCA_963682175.1 of Triglochin maritima. Classification (NCBI taxonomy): domain Eukaryota; kingdom Viridiplantae; phylum Streptophyta; class Magnoliopsida; order Alismatales; family Juncaginaceae; genus Triglochin; species Triglochin maritima. The sequence continues at coordinate 9,390,811 of OY821787.1, read as the reverse complement.
ACCTCTCACCACACCTCCACCCTCGCGATCTCCACCGGTCCACCCCTCATCGCGCCGTTTGCGATCTCCACCAAGGCTGGCAGACCGGCGGATCTCTAGGACAATCCACTACCCCTACTGCTTTAGATGTTGAAGTAAATGTTTGTTCATTTTTTAGAAAAAGACTAATATTTCTTAGTTACATGTTTGTTCAATATTTTTACTGGTTTTAAAATGTGTTTGTCCAATACTTGAGTGAGAATAAGATTTAAGACTAAAGTGTGGAAGGTTTGAGGCTTGGAGTGTTTGGAGCTTTCTCTCTAATGTATTGAACAAACATTAAACTCTCCAATAAGATTGTGTTCCTCCAATACATTAGAGAGAAATCTCCAAACACTCCAAGCCTCAAACCTTCCACACTTTAATCTTAAATCTTATTCTCACTCAAGTGTGCTCAAGATTAGAGAGTGTTGTTCCACTCAATTGTTGTCAAAGGTGTTGGATCGTGTGGGTTTATGGGTCCACAATTAATGCTAATCACCTAATTACCTACTTGTTTAAGCAATCAAAGAAATGCAGCGGAATTTAAACTAAAACAAGCAAGTGTAGGAATATGCAAACCACAAATAGACTCGGCGTTTTTATAGAGGTTCGGCACCCCACCCGGGTCCTAGTCCTCTCTTGCAAGCTCCGTTCGGATCACCGAGCTCCGCTCACGACTTCACTAACCACTCCCCGTTCCGGGCCGGGAGATAACGCCTTTACAACCGTCAAACTCGCGAACAACCCTCGCCGAGCTTGGAATCTTCTCCTCACAATCCGAGAAGGATGCTTCGGGCTTTCACCGGAGCCTTTACTCTTTTGACAACCAATGAGAACTTGAGTGGAGCAACACTCTCTAAATCTTGAGCACACTTGAGTAGGATTAAGGAATTGATCACTAAGTGTGGAAGGTTTGTAGCTTTGAGTGTTTGGGATTCTCTCTAAAGTTTGGGACAAGTTTGTAGTGGGAGAGTTGTGTTAAAATGTGTTTTACAACTCTATTTATAAGCTTTAGAGAGAATAGATCCGTTGGGACAAGATTTGGTTGGATATTGTGCAAAGAACACAAAGCAGAAAATCGGGCTGCAAATCTGTCCAGAAACGGTCGACCGAACGCTTGGGTTCGATAGGGATACGGTCGACCGAAATATGAATCGGTCGACTGAACACTTAAGTCAATTAAGAAAACGGTCGACCGAACAAGATTACCGGTCGACCGAACAAGCATTTCGGTAGAGGGAAAAATGGATCGGTCGAACGAAATTGTGTTGACCGATAGCAGGGGATTTTGACAAGGTTAAACGGTCGACCGAAACTGGTTTTGGCGGTCGACCGATTATGGACAGGCACTTTGGGTTTGTCAAGAGATGAACCAACGGTCAACCGATCGTGGTCCTCGGTCGACCGATACATGAAATACATTTGGGGTATTTTTGGTTTAATACGAATACGACCGTTGGGTATATACGACTAAAGTAACGGTCGAGAAAATATGATCTGACGGTCGACCGAAAGGTAAAACACGGTCGACCGAATATGGGCAGTGAAAACACAAACAAGAGACATGATCATCCGGTCGACCGAACGGCCTGTAGCGGTCGACCGAATGTGGGCAGACAGTTGGGTTCAGGTTTTTAGGTGTTTTCCGGTCTATGTTTGGGTGATCTATTGAAGTCCAAATTATGTGAAATTTCGTGTGTGACTTCTATAGGGAACCTAGTGTGTGATTAAGTTGATTTTAGCTCAAGTATGCTCAATTACACTTTGTTCCTAAGACTCAAAAGAAATCAAGATTACATGTCTTCGATTTAGCTTTAATTACATGTCTTGACTTCATTTCCATCTTTCTTGAGTCTTGATCACCTGTAGAGGTTAGCACAATACAATATATATGCAATACATAGTGTGTGCTACTCTAATTAAGATTCGGTTGATTAAATCATCAAAACATAAGATTAAGGCCAAAAAGCCAACAAAAGGAAGCAATGGTCTTGGTGAAAGCCCAAGACAAAGAGTTAGACTTCAGTGAGGGCCCAAAGTGTCCCTCTCGGATTGTGAGAGGAGGACCTAAGCTCAGCGAGGGTTGTTCGTGAGTTTGAAGATTGTAATGGCGTTCTCTCCCGGCCCGGAATGGGGAGTGGTTAGTGAAGTCGTGAGCGGAGCTTGCAAGAGAGGACTAGGACCCCGGTGGGGTGTTGAACCTCTATAAAAATCCCCCGACTCGTTGTGGTTTGCATTTGTCTTTCCTTTACTTGCTTGTTTAGTTTTAAATTCTGCTGCATATCTTTGATCGTTAAACAAGCAGGTAATTAGGGTTAAAAGTGATTAGAATTAGAGACCCTCACGATCGTACAACATGATCGTCATCTCTCCGAACGACAAGTGGAAAGTGTTGGTGTCAGACTGCCACCGCTCCACGAAAGTCAAAATCAATGACATGTCAATGCAGGAAAACATGTTGTACAGAAAATGACCCAATCCACTATCACTAATGGTCATCGTCATATCATCAGTCATCACTGAACGCCAAACCTGCAATGTAATACAAGCTTTGTGCCGATTATGACACTTCAAAACCTTTCGATCCTCGCCATCCAAGATGCGTCTGGCGATGTGGCCTCCGAAACTCGGAATGACGCTGACATCTAGAGGACCACCGGGCATCATATCCGTCACGATCCAAGACTCGTCGTCACCCCTCTTCTTCTTCTGAGTTCGGGCGTCTTCAGTGCACGAACTCGAATCACCTGTCACAAACCGGTCACCTCGACCCTTCCTAACGACCCACTCAGCCGAAGTACTACAATGTCACCCTTGTCCTCGACCATACTGCTGTATCGCCTCCTCCTGTGGCTCCAAGCCATACTGGCCCCCATCATCACTCTCGTTGTGACTCCTCAACTCAACTGAATCATCCTCGTCGTTGAAAGAATTCGCAGGTGTCTGATGACGACGTAAAAGATCTCTCTCTCCTAACTGAAGCAGAAATACCCCATCTACGTGGATGACGAGGACCTGACTCATCTGCTAAACTACATACCGCGCGTAAGGGAATTGATTTCCTTTTTTCCTCCACGGTAACCCGATGACTATTAATTCAATTTTAAATATGAGAGTAATATGAAGAGAGAGTGGTGTTAGGATACGACAACCGCCACCGTAGCCCACAACTTTTGATGTGGTGTTAGGAGAGTGAAATGAAGAGTTATGAAAGTAGTTGTGGGCTACGGTGGCGGTTGTCGTAGTCCGCTTGAGCCACTTTCTCGTATTTACGTTGTAGTGCCAGTTCATGTTGGCTAAGAAATTGTTTCAAGGAAATAGAAGCACGAACATAACTATCAAAGAAAGCATTCATACTCTCGCTCCTTTGAGTGGTCAACATTCCTGAGGAACGACATGCAGATTACACGGTACGAATATCAAACAATGAGGAAATGGTAAGGGAATCATGTACAACACTTTGAATAACGGAAGTAGCAGTTGCATTCTTCTTTGAAGAGAATTTCTGAGGTAATTTCTACAATATATGTGATAGACACAATCGATGCCTCGACTTTGGGAAAAAAATGGTTTCAATGGCTTTCATCATGGGCACGTGATTGATCGGTTATAATTGCACATGGATGAACACCTGTAGGTTGAGAATGAATGAGATAAGAGTAAGAGATATATAAAAACTGTGTGATCAAGTGCAAGGACGAGAAGGACAAACTACGAACCAAGTCTGAAACAACTAAATGTACTTCTAGGTGGTCTCGCAGCTTAGCAAACCACATCCTAAGAGAATAGATTGACCTTGGTGATTAACATCAATGAAGGGAGAAACAACATCTCGTACTTGTTCATTAGGTAGGTGGTATCGAAGCAAATGACGTCGCTAAAGTACTTATAGGCCAGTCGAAAAGACATTTGCAAGTCGGTCTTCTTTGTCCGCGTCGAATAGGTAAAAGAAGTTGCTATTCTAGCTTTGTATACAACAAAAGTAATTTGGGATGGAGCCCGCATAGCCCTCTTCCAAGAAGATATCACGAGACTTCTTCAAAACATCTCTGTGAATTAACAAGGTAAACAACTAGATTAATAAGGTTCATTATGTAAATTACACGGTGTTTAAGTAACAAGGCAAAATGGCAAAATGACAAAGTACAATAACAAGATTAAGATAGTATAGAACTGACTAGGGAATGAGAAGACCAAGTATGTGACATTATGGTCGGGGGCTATAAATTGTTGTAAATGTTCGACGTATGTGGAAAAATTAAGAAGTTATGAGTAAACTTATCATAGGATCAGACAACAAAGGGTGAAACATAATAAACATCAACAATAATCTATAATGTATGGACATGAAACAATGTGGTTCCTGACTACAAGTATAAGGTCCAACATAACGATAATGTTTTAAACATGATAAGGGACACAATAACTTCCATAAGGTGTACATAGCACCTTACGTCCCTCTAAGTGAAAGTAAGGTTCTGAAATCCACCCGCCTCAATTGCAAGTGAACACATTGTTTTTGTTGCCCCTATTTCGACTATGTCGTTATTAACAATCCACATCTTTTTAGACTCATATATATGTCAATTGGAGATAACGAACTTCAGGTCCTTCTCATACAACATTTCTTGAATGTGACGAAAAGATACTAGAGAAATTGACAACGAGGAACAACCCTCCCAACTCAACGATATCCTAGTGGGGGCATGAACACCAACCGACGAGGCAGGGTTTTATGGAATGTTGTAGGATACGTTGCAAACAACAAGGTCAACAGTTAAAATTATTGGGTACCTGTATAAAAATACAATGTATGATAGGGTTTAAGAAGGACAAACCTTATTTTCACGTTGACCAGCTTGACGACAAACCAACGTCGCATTGGGTAATTACACCTTCTTCTTGATGAGAGTTAAGACACTTCGTGTCAAAACCACAGAAAGCACCAAATCATTCTTCTTGTCGAAACCACAAGAAGTATCGAATCATTGGTAGTATTGGCGTGCTTCCATAAAGTTGGGAAATTTCATTCCTTTTTCGGGGGGGGGGGGGGGGGGGGGGATGTTATAAGAATCCTCACTAGAATGAAGAATTGATTGCAGTTGGTCAGACTCCATTGCTGAGCATTTAAGTAGTGGTAAAGGGAAAAAAGAAGCAGTAAGTGAGGATCTAACAACATTAGAAGTAAGAAAATAAATTTCAGAATACATAAAAGGAGCTAAACAAAAACACAAAAATTATGGGCACTGCAGCTTTGAAGATAGGAAGGAATGGATGGAAAATTGAGCTTTAGAATGAACAAATGAAAACTTTGGAAGAACAAATAAGATCCATGCTTGAAATTTGGTTTCCCTCCATTTGTTGTAATCAAAATGACTTCCTAAGCAAGCAAGATGCAATTCCAAGAATTCGAAGCATTGAGATTTCAGATTTCATCATGAATTTGGAGCATTAATAAATGTTGGACCTTGCCATTAACCCACTACAAAACCGAAGTCTGATGTGGAATGCTAACTGGATGGCCACGTCAGAAGCGTGATGTCAGAATCAAGCGTCCAGGAATAATTACCCTTGCTACTTCACATCATCGTTCTTGTTTGAGGGCATTTGCTTTGTTATTTTATGACACTACCTTTCATGTCGTTTTTGCACATGTCGTGTACGTAAATCATTTATGACATCTTTTTCTTCAGAACATACTTAGACCTCAACTTGGTGCAATCTAACAACTCACATTTTATGTAAGACCATGTTGTTGTGTGAGCAGAGAGTAGGTGGCGGGAACTGTGTGCACAGTAGCCTAAGGTTGTGAGTAGGGCTGCAACTTGGATAATATAACTCGGATACCAACTGTATCCGAATTCGAATCCGAATACCATATTCCATTACCAAATTCGAATTCGAATCCGAATTCAGTAGAACTATCCGAATCCGAATCCGAATCCGAATTCAGTAGAACTATCCGAATCCGAATTCGAATCCGAATTCAGTAGAACTATCCGAATCCGAATACTAAATTTTCGTATTAAAATTTTAGAATACTAAATTTTGGAATACTAATTTGTGTATTTGACCATGTATTCGAATAATTCGGATAATTCGGATAATTCGAATATTAAATAGCTTGTATCCGAATTCGTATCCGAATTCTAATTGGTAAATTTTTTTAAACCAAATTCGTATCCGAATTCTAATTGGTAAATTTTTTTAAACCAAATACCAACTAAATAGAAATTTTCGAATCGGATACTCGGATACTTGGTAACCATTTGCACCCCTAGTTGTGAGGCATGGGAGTGCACTGTTGTGACACATTTTGGTGTTGAGTGTGACCGGTTTGTCTTGGTTTTACGTAGGAGAGGATGTTATATACTCTCATTCGTTCTTCTTTGTTTTTCTTCCTCGTTTTTCTGTCATTCATCTGCTTCCTCGTTGCCTTCCATCTTTTTTTTCCTGTCCCGTGCTATGGAGGTGCTGGAGGTGTCGACCAGGGTTCAGGCGAGGCGGTGGAGCAAGCGTGCGACGCGAGGAGGTGCTGACCGGAGGCGAGTACGTGGAGCTTTGACGAAGTTGTGTGTGCTTGTAATCGAGGTATGCTACCTTTTCTTCCCTCTCTTCATGCCAAGTTGGTAGGTTAGATGGAGGTTGGGTTGTCGCTGCTTGAGGTCGCAGTTTTGGGTGGTGGTTTTGCTAGGTTTTGGTCAGACCAGATCTGACTCAGTCGGATCTAGTGGTCCGACGGTGGTGGTCGGCAGACCAGCTCGGGCTGGGTTGTTCCAAGCCGAGACTTGGGTGTTGTGGTTCCATATGGGAGTGTTGTTGTTGGGCTGATTTATTGTATTCTTTAACCATGTTTTTTTCCATGCATGTTCCACGCCTTAATCTTATGGTTGCTTAGGTATTTAATCTAATGTCTTGAATATTTTATCAGTACTTAATTATAGTTGGACCTTGGTTTCAATTTAAAGGTTTTCAATGCATGTTGAGTTGATTTTAGCAATTATTGCCAGATGATGTTTGTTGAATCCCTTTCATAACTTTTCCTCGAATCTTAGCATGGTCATGCTTAAATTAGAGATCACCAGACGTCTTCCTTCGTTTCCTTTCTTCTCCTTCCACTCATCATTCTCTCCTCCCTCAGTTTCCCGAACGTCGGCAACTGGAGCTCTACCTCGCGGAGGCAAGGAGGCGGCTAGAATTGAGGCTAACTTAGTCTTTGGTGGAGGTTGTCGGCATAAGCATTCTCCAGCGAAGTCGTGACCAAGGTATGCCGGTTCTTTAATTGTTGTTGTTACTCACCCACGTTGGGGTGATGTTGTGGTCGATCGGAGACCTTGCCGGCGACGTGAAACAACGTAAAATCATCGGCAGGCGCGGGGTTGTTGTCGACCAACGGTCGACCGGTTTTACCATTTTGCCCAACTTTAACCAACATCGGTCTAACGATGCCAATGTGGCGGTCGACCGATTGCATGTGTGCTGGTGAGTTGGAGGCTTACTGTCGGATTTTGGTCGACCGTCACTTGTCTTTGGGTCGACCGGAACTTAAGTGTACTTCATAATATTGCATGTTGTTCGACCGATTTCTATATATTGTTCGACCGTTATATGACGTAGACTATTAGGATGACCCAGGTAGTTTTCGGTCGACCGGGACCCTGAGTCGGTCGATGGAAAAGTCTTGTGTTATTTTGACCGTTTGTGCGCATAACTGAATTCCTGGTCTTTGTGTTGTGTCAACTCTATCCACGGAAATCTGTGTCCTCGCTTAGAGCGTGAGCCAGAAGGTGACGACGGGTACGTGCTCATGCCTGCCCAGGGACCGCCATGTGGAAGAGTGTGGACACTTGGGTCGCGCCACCTCCGTGTTGGACCGTGGTGTGACGTGTTGTTGCCTTACTCTTTGTAGAGTAGCAGACCTGAGAGATCGCGGATCCCAATGCGTGTTGACGCAAGGCTCGTGGAGCATGATGGCCCTACAGACTACGGTCTGGACCCGTCCGATGTTGTGCCGAACGTATGTTGTACTGCCGAGGTTGTGTCGGCGATGCCGTCAAGGTTTTTGCCGGCGATGATGGTGCCGACGATATTCCGGCTTGTGGTTGTGCCGTCCGATGTTGTGCCGGACGTATGTTGTACCGCCGATGTTGTGCCGGCGATGCCGCTGATGTTGTTCCGGTGATGATCCTCGATTGGGCACCTATCTTGGGATGTTGACCGACCGGGCTACGACTCCGTCGAGGTGGGGTAGACCACATGGTTCTTTGCGTGGAAGTGCGGACGCTTCTCATCGATCCTTTTGGCTCGAGTAGTCACGTGTGGGGGGTGCGTCGCGTACTGTCTGTAAGACCGTATGTGCCTATGGTAGGTTTCCGAGGGAGACCCGTTGTTGCGGGACTGATGTCCTTGTGGACCCTGTTGAGGGTACTTGTGTTGGACTGAGATCCTGTTTACCCTTTGAGGGATTTGATGTATTGCAGATGTGATATGACATGCTACTAGTATGATAGGTTTATTAACGTACTGTTGCATTCATATAGGCGAGCTTGGCATACGGGGTTTCCTAATGGGAAACTCAGGTATCGTTGTTTGATTCATGTTTCAGGACCGCAGTAGGTTCTGTCGGGTGGTGACAGCGGGCGCGCACATTTTGGGGGTAGGATTCTTTTCGGACTCTTCGAGGTCGTCGTGATTGCTTGTACTTGTCTTTCGTTGTATTGTTGTAATCACGTCTTTTGACAAACTCTGTTATATTTGGTGCACCGACTGTTGATTTATATGAGTAACATTCCCGTTTATGAGTTTTCTCTGATAATCTCTTGATTGTTTAAATTTTTTAAATTTCCACTGTTTCGGGACGTTACATTTTAGACGTCACATTCGTAATCATCTTGATTTCATTTGGATGTTTGGAATTATTTTGTTAATTCTTTGTTCAAGTGTTTGTGGCTTGCACTAGTGCAGAATAGGCTTTACTCGTCGCCAAATAGACGTCGTCGGTTATAACCACTGACGTCTAGTGGGGAGAGGACAGAATGGACGTTGGTCCTTCGCGAGGCCGACGTCTATTGGGTACTATAGACGTCGGGTGTAGGAATACCGAGTTTAGCCGACGTCTATAGGATATAGACATCGACCTATATACGTCGGTTGTTGGAGTACCTTGTGCATCCGACGTCTATAGGGTATAGACGTCGCCCTATAGACGTCGTATATAATAGACAACCGACGTCTATGCTCCATGCATATAGAAGTCGAGGTATAGACGTCAGCGTTATATAACATCCGACGTCTATATGTCTTAAAGAAATCGGACAGACGCGTTTTCTTTCATTCATTTCAGATGAAACCCACCCAAACCCTAGTCGTCCCGCGACCGAACTCTCCTCCGCGACCGATCTCCGACCGATCCGCACCGTCTCCGGCACCGCAGCGAGCTCCCAAGCTCTCCTCCACTTCTCCGGCCCTCTTCTCCTTCTTCCTCCGTCTCTCTCCACATGTAAGTTTTAAGTTCGTTTTTTGTTGTTTAAGTTCATCTTCCTCCGTTTTTCTCCACATATTATTTCTAAGTTAGCCTTCATCTCATGTCGTTTGCAGCCGTCACCGCACCATCTCGTGTCACCGAACCACAAAGAGCTCCTCCGGCATCACATCTTTCCCCTCCTCTAGTTCGTGCTTAACCACCTGTACAAAAATCATATTGTTTGATTAGGTTCTCATGATGTTCGGATATGTTTAGATATGTTTAGATTGTGGTGTTTAGAAATATTCTTTAACCTGTAAAAATATTTGATATGTTTAGATATGTTAAGAAAGAGTGAAGATCCCATGAAAACATACACTACTTATATAGAGATATTGGTGAAGAATTTTCAACAAAGTTTATTGGTGAAAACAAAGTTTGGTTGACTAGAATGGAGTGTGATTGTGTGAATGTTTAATTCATTTGATTTGACTCATCATTGGATTGATTTGGTTTGGATTGAGTTGGGCTGGTTGGATGATTTAAATGAGTATATATGACTTGGATTGGTTTGGTTTGCTATCTTAGATTTGTAATGTAATGTGAATGTGAATGTGATGTAATGACTTGGATTGGATTGGATTGGTTGGCTTTGGTTTGATTTCGGGATTTGAAGAATTTTACATATCAAATTTTAAGTGGAGGTTCTGCTAAAATTTCAATAAAATTTTATTCTGAATTATTATTAATAACATGATAGTTTGTGTTTAAAATGTTTTTCTGTCAATCCAAGTAATTATTTTTAATACTTTCTTTTAATATTTTAAATGTTTATTGCCTTAATTTTTTGAATTTTTAATATTATGATAATAACTCATTGCCTCCCTTAAACAACTTGGCCTTTAATAACCCAAAACAAAAGATTAGACAATATTTGCTAAGTCATTCATCATATAGGATTTGCATGCATTGTATTTTTCTATTATTTATGATTTCTGTCGTAGATTGCTGGCATAAGGTACGTACTATCTTTCACTCATCATTCATTACAAAACACGCATTAGTTAGTAGGACTTGCATTGGAACAAGAGTGAGGTGAGTGTTTGTTTGGTGTGTTGTTTGTTAGATTAAGGTATGAAAAACACTTAGGGGCAGTCACCTATAGGAGATGAGGTGGGGGATTTCATCACCCTTTCCTGGTCCAGAAACCACTTAATAAAAGAGCCTTAATAAAATCAATTAGACGTTGGCCCTTAGGATTTTTGGACGCATTAAGGAGAGGAAACCGTTTAAGACCGTTATGGCCTGAATGTTGTTGCCCATCTAGTCTCCCTGAGATTTTACGAACCTCCGGGTTCTTGATTTCCTATAGATTAGTGGTCCTCGATGTTTAAGACCGTTTCGGCCTGAACGTCGTTGCCCATCTAGTCTCCCTGAGATATTAGGGACCTCCGAGTTCTTGATTTCCTACAGACTAGTCGTCCTCAGTGGGACCTCGAAGTTAGGGAGTAGAGTTGGACTTCGACAATATTACGGGAAGACTCAACGGTCTACTTCATCGACTGGTCATACCAAATGCCAGCAAGAGATCGCAAATTTAAAGAATACGTTGCAACTTGTTTTGGAGAGATTGGATTGTTTGCCTACTTCTCCTACGCGTCGTAAGACCGGTTCTTCTGCGGAGACTACTCCTCCAGTTCCGCCAGTGTTCCACCCTGATCGACAAGATGATTTCATGTGTCATTCTCGAGAATTGGCCCTCGTCGACGGTCCCTCGTTTGGAAAGTTCGTGGATGGATCTAGATGTGCTTTATTTGTCGAAGACCTTGATCGAAGATTGGTGGAACACAGGAAAGTTTATAACATCTCCAGACACCACTTCACAGAGGTAGGAGAGGGAGAATTGAAGGTTGCAGTTGAGAGTTGCTTAGATCTTGGTGCTTTTGTGCCATTTCCTGAAGAAGAGATTGTTACTCTCGGCGATGCTATCGGTGGGTTCGTGCGGTGACCTAGTTATTTAGTAGAGCTAAACGACAAACATGAGATATAGTTTAACTTTGAAAGACTTTAAACTTCAAATTTGTTAACAATTGTATTTTAACGGTTGTATACATATCTGTAAGGTGTCAAGCCCCCGGAGCAAAGGGTCAAACAACCAATCTCCGATCAACATTAATTCGCTTCCAAGTAGGTGCAAAATGTTGTATCAATGTACGGTAGGTAGGGAAGCACAATCCTTAAGTACCTGGGACTTGGAGGGGGATAAAGGGCTGCCTACCACTTTGTACGTCACCAAAGAAGATATCATGCAGTTCATGGCGATGGATTCGTTGTGTATCATGATTATTGACGTGCAAGTGAAGTAAGTATTTTTTTGTATACAATGAAAAGTATTGAATAATTTTATCAAAACTGTAATAAATTATAATTTTTATACTTGTAGACATCTTTACGACGCCAGAAGGTCAATCTTTCCCGTGGATCAAGTATTTGGATTTATCAGTCCATCTACATATATATACGGGAATGACGATAAATCAGGTCAACTTGGGACATTCTTTAAAGAAGAAGACAAAAGATATTATCTGCTCCCTAATCATGAGAGGTAAACTTTGTAATTCAAAGTGAAATTTTATTTTGTAATAAGCTTCTAATTATATATATAACAGGGCTCCTTAGATGCTTGTCGTTGTATGCTCCACGACTAATTCGGCATATTGGTTTGATCCGTTGGGGTCGAATAAACGAAGGGACTCAATAAAGAAACTTCTAAATATGTAGGTTTGTTTAGTCGTGAAAAAAGTAATTCGTGGATTTTTATTAGTATTATTGAATAATATTTTAACTTGTGCTACTCAGGATAATTAAGGTTTACAGAGCTTTAGGTGGTAGAAGAACAACCACAAAAGCGGGAATAGCATGACATGGAATGAGAGTACGTTCTATCCCATTTTTGTTAATTAAGTTAGGAACAAATATTTAGCGAATTCTTATGTTTGTAGTACCGGAAGCAGGTTGGAAATACGGAATGCAGTTACTACGTGATGATATACATAGAGGAAATCCTTGAATTGACAACTCAAGACGTATGCATATCCGAGGAATGTAGATCGTTATTCAATTATATAGTTGTGTAGTTTCAATATTTAGTTATTAATATTCAACACACTTGTATTTTTTTGATAGGTTTTCCCAAAAAGTAGTGATCCCTTCTCGCAACAGGAGCTCGATGAAACTCACGACCGATGGGCTCGCTATTTCATCAGAAACATGTTGACGAACTAAGAGGTTCTCCTGCCAATAGTATTTTTTGTAATTTAGTTAACAAGTGCACTTGTATTACAAACCTACACTTTATGTCTTAATATAATCGCCTTAATTTTAGAATGAATTAATTGCAAGTGTGTTGAATGTCAATTGTGTATGCTTTGTATGTTTGTGAATGTATGGTTGTATGTTTGTGTTTGTGTTTGTGCATGTATGCTTGTGTGTTTGTGTTTGTATGTATATGTGGATGGAATTGTGAGTATTTGTGAACAAATTTATAGGTGAACGAATTTGGTGCAGTTGTATGTACACGAATACGATGACTAAAAACAATTTCTTCGGATGCTATTTTTTGTCCAGGTTTAGGAATAGACGACGGTTGTTGTTATTAGCCGACGTCTATTCCTCTGAAGAAAGGAATAGACGTCGGCTTTATGTGGAATCTGACGTATATTCATTAGCAATGGACGTCGCATGTTAGTTCACCGACGTCTATCCCTAAAGAATATACGTCGTCTGTTATAACACCGACGTGTATACCTAAAGAATAGACGTCGGGTGTTGTATAGACCGACGTCTATGCGTTAACGAATAAACGTCGGCTTCTAAGTATAGCTGATGTATATTCTTTAGGGATAGACATCAGCTATCGTATAGCCGACGTCTATGTATAGACGACGCACACATAGACGTCGGATAGGGGAGTGCTTATATCCGACGTATATATCCCCGTACATCCGACGTATATTTCCTTTTCTGTAGTAGTGTTGAGTGTAATAATAGAATCTTCCAAGGGGTGGCTAATTCATTTGCGCAATTAATACTTGATGTTTGGACAAAACCGCTCAAAAGAGGAGGCGAACAACTTCAACACTCCAACCAAAGTCATGCCTATTGTTTGTTCCGGCTACAAAAGAATCGACCTCCAACGTTCAACCTCTACCAATCATGGCTGACAAAACACTTCCAGCACCAACACACTTGGTTGATGGAAATGCTACATCTGATTCTTCGAAGCCTTCGAAGAGGCTGCTGGAGAGAGCCAATAGATAGAGGCGGAAAGGAGGCAGGAGGCCGAGGATAGGGCTCGTTACTTTGAGTGGTTCCAAACATGCCCAGTTCCATGTCAACCTTCCTCTCCAACGTACAAGCCTTTTTCTCTCACCGCTCGTCGCTAGGCCAAAAATTGTTTTAAGTTATTTCCCTTCTAAAAAATCGAGTTGTATTCAATTTGTCTGCATGACACGAGTTTCCCTTTTACAGGGAAAAATGTTGTATCCTTTAATATCTCGAACTTATTTATTTTTACGAATGAAATACCCGCTTTATAATAAAAAACATTTTTTTCTTCTGGTCGAGGCAAATAATTTTTTTCCCGAAAGCATAAAAAAATTATTTTATTTATTAAATGGCATATGTGAACACATTAGCCAGAATTACAGTAGATGACATTTTATGTCAAGTGAAGAGGTAAAAGGTATCCAAATTGCTAATTCCAAATTATTTTTTTGAAGGCTGCAGAGTTTGAAACAACCTCTGGTTGTTAAATTGGTGTACCCATGCTTGCGTATTGGATCAAATTCGCAAGAAAATTAAAGAGTAAAATGATCAAAATTTCAAGGTTACCGTTTTTCCAAAGCATTGTAGAAAACCAACTTGAGTTTTCGACGGAGGATATAAAAAAGATCGACAAAATATATATACCAAAATGTTAGCTGCCACAGTGCCCCAGAATTTAAGACAGACATGGAACTAAAGTCATCCATAAACTTGACATTTTTGCAATTACTATTATTTGTCTCTCTTATAGAAATATCTCCGACCGATACAATATTTTTCTATTTGATATTCTCAAACGTGCTTAGAAGAGCTAAAATCGTTTTCCAATGATAGGGAGCTGCATCTTCCATTAGGTAGAAAAAATATTTTTTTTATCAAATGTAAAAGAATTACACCAAAAAAACACTAAGGACAAGTGGACGACACGCAACGGTGCCATGGATAAATGTCATAGATAAATGATGATGCAAAGGCATTTCCAGAGAGTCAATAATGGGGTGAAAATGCTGTCTCATGCTAGTTCGTGAGATGCTTGTTTTTTGTGTGTGGTGGGACCCATGAATAAGCAAAATCAAAATAGGATTTGTAATCTATTTATCTTGCTAAATATACATTATTAATTTTTTTAAAAATTACCATTTTTTTTTTGTTTTCACGATTTACAAATAGACACTCATATTGTTATATAAATTTGATAAATTCAAAATTTCAAATGACACGTAGTTAATTCAAATGAGACAACCTGATTTCAAATAAATATATTCCTAATTTTCGGTTTCTAATGGTTAGATTCTCAGGATTAACTTCATTATTCCAAGTTGTCTTCATCATTTACATCTTAGTTGTTGTAATATTTAATTATATGTAATCGTTAATGTAATCGTGATGAATTTCGTTTATTAAATACTATTATCTACTTATAGTTAATAAATTATTTACGAATGTTTGGCCAACAATGATTTTTTTAAAAAAAACTAAGAAAGAAAAAACAATAATAATCAAGTTTATTAATAATTAAAATTAATATATAAAAGTTAAATAATAATAATAATAATAATAATATTTATTTATTTGTAAAGAGAGAGAAATAAGTTGGAGGTAAGTGAAATATTGATTTGACAGTAAGATATTTTTATTAAATGTTGTGATTGAGAAGAATATGAAAAATAAAATTGTGCTTAAATATTGTGAAATGGAATATGTGACATGTGAAGTGACAGTAACAGAAAATAAAGATAATTTTTTGGTAAATATTATTGTAGATCGCCTAAACATGGGAACTAGAAACTTGTTGCGTTTTCTTTCTAGAACTAATCATTCTCATGAACATGCCCGGCAAGTTGACAACCACCAGGATGCTATGATCAGCCTAATAATCATATGCTTTGACCTCTTCAAGCACCACTAACGGTGCAAAAATGCACCTCGGGTCGTCCCACCTCATGACTGGGTCATCTCCCAGTCATCCTAGTTAAGAACGCTCGGGTCGTCGACCTGGTCGTTGAATATTTTATTGTTTTTGTTTTGAATTTTTTATTTGAGTTTTTTTAATTTATTTGAAAATACGTTTTATAATTGTTTTAATTTTTTAGAATTTTTTAATTTTTTTTGAAGATGGACCCCGAAATGATGTGGAGGAGAGAAATAAGTTGTTGTGAGTTGTAGTTAAGATGTGAATAGTGTAGGAAAGAGAAGAAAATGGGTTGTGAAGAGAGAAAACTGATGTGAAAGAGGAGATAAGAGAAATAATGTTCATGACTAGGTCGTCCGGAGTGTCCGGAGTCATGATCAGTGATGAACTCATTAACATTGTTTAATAATAATAATTAAAAAGATATTGGCGTCTCTATATTCTTCACTTCTAATAGTAGTACATTTTAATTTAACTAATACCACGTTTGTAATCTAATTTAGTTAATTTTCCCTTGATCGTGTATTTGCACCTAACTATCTATTGTGTTTATATAATTATAGTCATAAAAATTGACATTATCGGATATTTTTTTGTCTTTGTATACTTATGAGAAAGAAAAAAAATTAACACTTTAATACATATGCAAGCATGACAAACCTGAGTTTATTGGCATTCAAATCAATAAAACTATTATAACTGCCTATTCATCTATTGTAAATAAAAAACGGTAAGAAACTATATATGGAAAAATTGTGGTTCAATTCGATCTCCTCTGACAAAGAGTTAAAACACATAGCTGAGCTAAAAAAATCATCATATTAGTGGAGGATGCTAACAAAAAATACGTAAGTACGAGGGTATAGACGCACAAATTCCCCAATTTTGAAAATGCTCATACACTTTGCCCTTTCATCCACATTTACTTATTTTACACTCCAAAACTTCAAAATCCTACAGAGTCATGCCAAAAATTCCATAGTGTAACAAAGTCCCCCTTCTTTTCTAAGGGTGCGTTTCGAATCAGGGTAAAAATTATAGGGAGAGAGATTTCAGAGTAACCTGTAGGAGAGTAATATTTGAAGGGGTTAATAATAAATTTTCGCTAGGTTTAATATAAATGGATGATTTTTCGTATTTAGTTGTCCTACAATAATACTCTACCAAATGCATTTGTTAAATTTGAAAAGAAGAGACCTATACGAGGCGCACCCTAAATTACATTATTACATGATGTGAAAAGACCTAGATAGCTTTGATCTTTAGCAAAATTGCCTCCTTCATTCTGCAGCCCTTCAAGAAGAAAATGCTACAAAAGACAAGGATATTAGGTACTTCTTGCTGTCTTGCACCACCTAATAACTTAATTTGAGGTACGAAATCTAATAATGTTTAAAGGAAAAGAGTATTTGTTTTTTTTTTCTGAAAGTAGAAAAGAGATTTTGTTACACTTCGAAAAGTGAGAGGCCAAGAGGGGTTTTGCAAAGTTTTGAAAGTGAAGGTGTAAAGTGAAACCGAAGGAAGCAAGTTGTAATTTCATCCTTTTGTTTCCTTTGAAAACATTTATATTTTCATTAAAGTAGAGTTCAACATGTAAACCTCGATGTTAGAATTCGATCATTGGTCTAAGCTAATCCAGTACTAGAGATTTATCAATTAAGCTTGCAGCAGTTGGTTAATTTAACAAGACTGATCTAAACCATGAGGTAGTTAATTTTCCTTTTATTTAAAATTTATTAGAGACATATGATACGTTATACATATGTAGTGTACATAACCTAATTGTTGGATAAAAAATAAGATCCATTCATGGATTTCACCAACCACCAAGATTGGCTTCTCATTCCCACTTCCAACGGTGGTTGATTGATTTATTTCGAAAAAAAACAGGCACACAAAGTCGAAGTAGTTGTTTTTAAAAGAATTGGAGACAATGAGGTTTCATAAGTGGATTTATTCGCACAGATGTTGCTCTTTCTTTGCCCGCTCAATCCGGCGGTGGTTGTGAAGCCCAACCTTCCCATGAAAGGGATGTTATAACTTTGAAAACCGTAGTTAGAATTTCTTTTTTAAACCATCTCAAGCTATGCTACCATGCCTAGTGCTGACTATTTAGATTATTCTGGAATTGCTGTAACATTATATGGGGGTGAAGTGTTTAAACTTATAATAACCAAATGATTGGGGAAATTAAAGATATATTGTACCTTTAGTGTAGGGAAAATGGGTTGTTAACTACGGTTAGTGCTTAGTGCTTACACAAGTAGTGCAGGTCAACGGTTACTTTTTAAGTGAAATATGCTTTGAAGTCATCGGATCGGCTCGAATTCTAGTAGGTAAGCTAATTTAGGTTTAATTTTAATATATTATATCAATTTCAAAAAAAACTACCCTTAATAGTTGGTCAATCACTCAAAACAGTTATTTTTTTGGGTTAATTATAGTTTGCCCCCTCTGAACTATGCATTGGTATCACTTTGCCCCCCTGAACTTTCAAAGTTAACAGTTACCTCCCCTGAACTTTAATTTTGTAACACTTTGCCATCCTGAACTTCAAAACTCATTATTATTTTTTGAAGACAACTACCACGTTAATTGTTGTACCTTGTGACAATTGAATAGTAGTGTTGGGATTGTAATATCATCCCTAATTATGACAATGGTCAACCCTGAGTTTTTTTCTTTTTTCTATCTTCACATCAATTTTTTTTCTCATTTACGTCAGTTTTCTCTCTTCCGAACCAACATTCTTCTATTTCCAACACTATTCACATCTTAACCACAACCTCATCTCTCTTCCACATCATCTTCTATTTCCACTGACTTTTATTATATTCCAAAATCAATTACATTTACCCAAAACATTAATAATTCAAACAAAATATATATATTAATTAGCAAACAATAATTATTATTAATAATAAAATAAAATACATATTTATTTAAACAATTGTACGTAGCACAATACAACAAAATATTACATTACTAAATTTCATTAAAATGAAAATGCATACTAATAAAAACACAATTAATTTTCATTTCGTCTGAATCGTGGCATAATCGCTTCAAAAAATATTAACAATCGATTGGAACCCCAGAATTTTTTTTAAAGTTATTCTGATTATTTTAAATAAATCTTAATAAATACCCAACTATTTACAAAATAATGCCCCCAAATCATTTAAATCCAATTATATACAAAAAAATTAAAACAAAAAAACCAACGTACCAACAGGGATGCGCCGCATGGCGCGTCCCTTCCACGATCGGGTCGTCGTATAGGGTCATCCGGGCGGGACGACCCCGTTAATGGTGACCTAATATAAAATGACTCTGGCTTTGGTGTACATGGTGTGCATGCTACTATGAATCTATGATCCTTTATTTTCATTTTCCAGTTGAAGAAATAAATGGATCAGGATTTGCAAACTCTATATATTAAAGTTTAATTATCTTAAGAACTAACCAAATCTTTAATTAACTACCCTAGAATTTACATATATAACTGATATTTTAATGGTAAAATCAAATAAATAAGATTATTTGAAAGAAATATCATTTTGCTGATGTAATTGTCGGTTGTCAGTACCAAAAGAAAAATGGTAGCTAGCTGTGATCAAAGAGTAAGTAAGACATGATTATTGTGGTCCATATCTCTAGTATATCTTATATATTCAAGTTCGTAAACTAAATATTCAGCTCCATCACCCCAAATTTGATTCCTTTTCCCATCATAGGTGATGTTATTATTATCTTAATTAAAAAAAATTAGATTCCACATATATGACACCATCCTACAGAGCAAACGACAGGGTCACAACCTAAAAAATAGTCCATTCCAGTTGTTGTACTTGTAGGGTCACACTTGAAGAACAAATTTTAGAATTCCCCACAATATATTATGTAAAAGAAGGTAAGAGTAGAGACGACCAAACCAAACCAAACCAAACCAACAACAACACTAATAAGAAGGGAAGCTAGAAATTAAACCATGGAAGAGTTCACCTTTCCACCAGTCACACCAGACCAAGAACCCTCCACCTTCAAACTCCCATTCCCCCACTTCGACGCCTCGCCGCTATGGTTCGAGAAAAACCCTTCGAAAAGAAGAAGAAGCTTCTCTTCTGGAGAAGCCATCGATCTCGGTTTTGAGTGGGAGGGCAAGAAACCCGGTGTTTCACCGACCCAAAGCGATAACGGTTGTTATAGGGAAGGAATCGGATGTGATCAGGATGAGAAGATGGATATGTTGTGGGAGGACTTTGAGTTGGGCAGTGCTTGCAACAAGAAGGTGGAGTTGAGGAAAGGAGATGCAGAAGTGGAGGTGAGAAGGAGAGGAAGCATTATTAGAAGAAGAAGGCAAAGCTTGCTTGCTATACTTAAGCTTTTGAAGAAGATCACGTTGATCCAGAAAATTCGGAACTTGAACTGATCTTGCAATGGATCATGTTCGGTTATGCTTCACGTAAGAACACACATGTTGTGATTTTGTTATAGTTAAATACAAGAATTTCGATCTGCCTTTTTAAATATATCTTTTCGCTTAAGAGAAGGAAGGAAAACGTTTACACGCACGGGTTTGTGTTATTTGTATGGAATTTTAGCATATATTCGTTCTGATAGTAATAATTATTTTTGTAGATAACAGGAATATGCATATAATATTGTTGTAGCACATTAATTCATTTACGTGGGCGGAAATTTGGAATCTAAGAATAAGCTTTCATAGAATTAGAGATTGTTGGAGTCTTGGGGTTGTTTGTTGACCAAACGGCATCGCTTGTGTGTTTGTGGTGTCGATAAACGAAATTGAAAGTAAATCATATGGTGGGCAGACAGCTAGAAAGAAGTGCTTGTCTTTATTCTTAGCAAAATCATTGATTTAACTTCGAAACCAGGGCATGTGAGGAGCATAAAAGGTAGCGGATTCCCTTGTGACCAAAGCTTATAGTTCCTTCTAGAATCACTATAAATAATATTTGGAATGGGAAAGTAAAAATTACTTTAGTGACTGAAGAAAGAATAGCTAGTGAAGAATCAGGCAAACCATGGTTCCATCGCATTTCTTATTAAGAGGCAGTTATCGAAAGTGCAATGATGTTTGTCAATAAGGTGTTCGGTTAACTAACTTAGCTACCACGGTTAATTAACAATGAAGCTTAACAAAACGACTTATAATTTACAATACTTGTGGGCCTGAGGCCTGTTGAGAAAAATCTTAGTGAAGGCAATGGACTTCGTAAAAAGGTCACCAAAAGGGCTTTTGGTGAAACAATCAACAAATTCTCATGTTTTTTTTTTTGTAGTAGAGTTATGTTCTGGAGCGAAGGAGGTAGTGTTGGGAATTGAAGTTAGGGGTGAAATTTGTAAGGCTTATTTGTTTGGTTGTACACGCAGACATGTGAAATTAGAGTTTTACATGTGGAAAGTTATTTATTGTTGGGTTACACATGGTTTCAGTTAAAAATAGTTTGAGAGTGAGATCTAATTTAACATCGTTAGTTTTAATATTGTTTTAATTGTCTTTTTGCACATTTTTAACCCTAAAAAATAATAAGTTGCACGGATTCATTATTTTTTCCTTAATTTCTAGATTAATCTAAACAAAAAGAAAAATTGTAAGTCAATTCCTTGGCTCAACATCTTTGATGATTTTTCTGGTTTGTGAAATGAGATAGAGTCAACATGTCTAGTCTAATTTAAAACTACGCAATTTTGGAACAAAAAACAGACTAATTTCTATTATTTATTTTTTAAAGAAAACAATAAACTATAATTTATTATATTTGGAAATGATTATATTGGGGTTAAAGTGATAGCCACCTTTGGAAGCCATTATTTTAAAACACAAATTACAATTCAGATCAGATCAGATCAGATCAGACACTAGACTTTCCAAATTCTCGAACTAATTCAATTCAGACTAAACCAACGTAATCAAGAAAAGACACGAGAGATGTTGACTCAAGGACTATTTTGTGATTTTCCTATTTATTTAGTTTTTTATTTAAAGAATAAGAAAATAATATATTTGTGTAATTTTGGGTTATGCGGGAAAAGTAACCATCAAAATCATATTATAACTAACGGTGTTATATGTTTAAGAGTTTTATGGGTCCCACTATAACGGAGGTGTACCCAAGCAATACGTGACTTTCCATGTGTAAACTCGAATTTCACATGTTTGTCTGTGTACCCAAGCATATAACCCAATTTGTAAAATGTCAAGATCTACCGGAATTAAAATTTAAGAGACTCAAGTCTAAACACTCAAAATTTTAAGGAGGGTCAACAACCTAGGAGGACCAAAACATGGAAAAATCAATAGAACAACGGAGGTGTTGAATTCCTATCGTTGTTTTCATGCGACGAGGGGTGCTATAACGTGGTAGTTGGTGTGGAAGAATTAATGAAACTTTGCAGTTTCTTAGGGGTTGTCTTTGTCATCGTCCTATTTGCCATCGCTAGGTAAGGTCACTCATTTTCATTAGGTATAGGAACAAGAACTTAATTCAATTTTGATAATAGATCGCCAATCCGGTAGTCCCACACTTGATTCTACAATGAACACAGTTATAAACTTCATAACGATTACTTGAGGGTTAGTTCAATATCCAATTGCTTCAAACAATATGAGTGGGGTGATGGGGAGGTGTGGGTAGGTTTTCTATAGTGGGATAGGTGGGTCTGAGACCATCCCTAATGATCAAAGGTGTGGTTGAGGGAGGATCGAATGACCGAGGGTCTTCTGGATTTGGCTTGTGGCAATTCACACGAGGGGAGGAGGCTTACTTTATTTAGTTTTGGCTCATTAGAAAATTACACTTTTCAAAGGGATTTTATTGGGAATAGATTATATTAGAATTTATAGTTATGGTTTTAAGGTTTAGCACTAATGTTTAGCTTTCAAGCTTAACTTAGTTATAGCTTAGTCCACTAGTTCTCTTTATTGTGCAAGTTTTTATTTACTTATGGGCTTTGTAGAGCCCAACTGGAATCAAGCACTAAGTGGTAAGACTTGGAATGTAGCCCACTAGTTCTCAGACTGGGGATGTAGCTTGTTCGGATCCATTCTCCTTTAGTTGATAAGCACATTCAAATTAATTTACAAAGGGGGTTTCCACCTTCAAATCAGTTGAGAAAAGAAGAAAGATTTGGACGATTTTCCCCCTTTCTTTTCTTGAGCCAATCTTGTCTCCTCTCTACTCACCTTATGTTGATTAGGGTTTTCATTTTCAAGATAGCATTGGAGTAGAATAGTACATTGGGATTCGAGATCGATCCTTGATTCTCTCGGATCTGCTATTGGAGTTTAAATCTGGGGCTTTTGTAGGTCCAAATCTTTCTTTTCCCTGAGTTAGCTTTCACATCCTTGTTGACACGGGAGATCAGCAGCATAAGTCTAGTGGAGAGAAAAGATCTAGAAGAGATCAAGCAAATCCAAACTATTTGCACCCTTCCAAACTATTTTGTAGGTCCAAGTATTGGTTTCCAAAATCTTAGTAGGAGATAAATACCTCATATGGAGGAGATCCATAAGAGTAGCTTTGAATGCTAAAAACAAAATGGGTTTGTTGATGGTTCACTAAAGGTTAGGGATGAGCATCGGTCCGGTCCGGACCGGAAAAAAAATTTAGGTCCGGACCGGACCTGAAAAAAATTTAGGTCCGGACCGAAAATCGGACCGGACCGGAAAAATTTCGGATAGGCGGACCGAAAACCGGACCGGACCGGACCGGTCCGGTCCAAAAACCCGATTTTTTACCTTAAATTAAAAAAAAATGTGGACCGGTCCAGACCGGACCGGAAAATTTAAAATTTGCCCGACCGAAACCCGGACTGGATTTTTTCAAAAATTTCTGGACCGAACCCGGACCGACCGGTCCGGTTGACCGGTTTGACCCGGTCAATGCACAACCCTACTAAAGGTTCTTGATCAAGAAGCAAAACATGATGAGTACACGAAGTGGATGTGATGTAATGATATGATTCTTTCATGGATGGTAACTTCTGTTAGTCAAGAAACAGGTTGAAGTGCGGTTTGCACTGAGAAGGCCTTTGATATATGGAAAGACCTAGAATAATATTACTGAACTGCTATTCGTCGTCGTAAATCTACTTAAATCGTCCCAACAGATTACCATTTTACCCCTCTACCCTTTCTACTTATATAATTCTTTATTTCACTCTTTTAACACAACTTTCTCTTCATATAACTCTTATATTCACCAGATATAATGTCTACGAGGTCAGGAAAAAAACCAACAGACTACTTACACCTGGTAAATTGCCCCATTTATTTTAATTAAATTAAATTTTTTTTGGGTCGGACGTCTCTCGCGGACGCCCAATGATTGGTATAGGCGTCTACGGGAGACGCCTCCCACGTAGGGCAGGCGTCTCCGTCAGAGGCCCAAGAATTTTTTTTAATTTTTTTTAAATTGATTATAAATTGTGATAAATTTAAAATAAATTGAATATTATGTTAATAATGAATTAAATTAGTTTAGTAAATCCTCTATTGATTATAAATTGTGATAATTAATAAATAAATCGATTATTAAGTTAATAATTAGTTTACTTATTTTAGTAATGAATTATTGATTAAAAGTTGTGATAATCACTCAATAAATTGATTATTATGTTAATAATTAGTTGTGTACGATTTTAGTAAATGATTTTTTTATTAATTGTGATAATTGCTAAATAAATCGAGGAGATCCATAAGAGTAGCTTTGAATGGTAAAAACAAAATTGGTTTGTTGATGGTTCACTAAAGGTTCTTGATCAAGAAGCAAAACCTGATGAGTACATGAAGTGGATGTGATGTAATGATATGATTCTTTCATGGATTGTAAATTCTGTTAGTCAAGAAATAGGTTGAAGTGTGGTTTGCACTCAGAAGGCCTTTGATATATGGAAACACCTAGAAGAATGTTTCTCTCAAGAAAATAGAACAAGGTTGTTTGAGATTAAGAGATTTATTAGTCACTTCACTCAAAGACAAATGTCAATCAAAGATTACTTCACTAAACTGAAAGGTCTGAGGGATGAACTAAACAATTATGCTATAATTCCTTTGTGCAATTGTGGAGCAATGAAGACTATTAATGAAAGAGAACAAGAGAAGTTGTTCCAGTTCTTGTTGGGCTTGAATAAGAGTTATCAAGTCGTGAGGGGTCAGATCTTACTGATGCAACAACTACCAACTATGAACATAGGATACTCTTTGTTGTTACAAGAAGAAAAGCAAAGGGATGTGAGTAGTCGAACACAAGTTCAAAACATTGAGAATGTTGCAATGATGGTAGGAAAATTTGATGGAAACAACAAGCTAACTTTTAACAACAAAAGCAACTAGGAAATTCTCCAAAGAACAAAAAAAGACAAGTAATATTGTACCAATTGTGAGTCTATTGGACATACTGTTGACAGATGCTACTAGATTATTGGTTTTCCTAGCTCCAGGGCATAAGCTCCAGAAAGTGCATCCTGGTGGTTGAAAACAATTTGGAGGCCAGAAGTCTACGCATGCATATAATGTAGTGGTGAGGCGAGACAATGGAGATGAAGGAACTGAGGTGTCGAAGTTCACAAAAGAGTAGTACAATTAACTCCTTCACCTTCTCAACAGAGATGCTAACTCAAAAGCTATAAATACGACAACTATATACACTTGTTGTAACGCCCCGAGTCCGGACAACTGCTCACCCGTCCGAACCCGGTGCGTTAAGATACGATCCACGATCCTGACCGCTGCGCACTCGGATATTTAAATCCATCTGATAGGCCCATAATTAATCTGAAAAATATAATCAACAAATTGTGAGCTCGACAGCCCGCAAGTACCACTATCAATCAATCAGAATCAGAATCATGTGAAAAATAATACAGAATATGACATTCAGTCAATAAACACAATCAAGAGACATGCATCACAAATAAAATATATGCATAACAATATGGAACCCCCATTCGATTCGACCACATCTTGTGCTTCTGAAATCTATCAATCAGTCAGACGCACACCTGGTAGCTCCACACTAACGACAGGCAGCCATTTCCTCTCTCGGGTGGCTCCACGCTGTCCGCTAGGCAGCTCTTTCCTAAGTTGCTCTGCCAGAAACATACACACAGCCACATGACATGTCGACCGAAACACCACCATGCAATCATATGCATATCCATAAAATTAATATTAATACTCAGCATGCATGCAACTACGAATATCAAGAGAGACAGACATGATATGAAACTGAAGAATAACGAATCAATACTTGCCTCAAAATCTCCATCTTTTTCTTCTCTATATTCTTCTCAAAATTCCATCCTCCTAAAACCACACAATCATCCAACAATCTTAATTAGTCCATTAAGATATTTGATTATTACCTCAACTAATAAAATTCAGGATATTACACTTGTATTAAAGGTTCATTTTCGAATACAAGAGCTATAGTTCATATGTGTAGTTCTCTTGATATGTTTATTAATAGTTATAAACTTAAAATCAATCTACCTCTGAGCCTCGCTAATTGTAATTATGCTAATATTTATTCTATTGGTGATGTACAAATTGAGCTTGGCTTTATTTTAAGAAATGTGTTGTATGCTCCTAAGTTAAGGTTAATTTGGTCTGTTGGTAAGCTAACTAATCATAATCGCATGTCTGCACATTTCTATCCTAACATGTGTTTCTTACAATACCTTGTCACCAAGACGGTAACTGATCAAGCTAGGTTTCAAAATGAGTTGTATATACTTAGTAAGGGAGCAAGAATCAATGTTGCAAGAACATGAATTCAGCATGACATTCTTCACAGAAGGCTAGGTCTCCCATCCAATAGGAAGCTGGACCATCTACACAGTGATAGGATTTACTCGTGATGGAAATTTCAACTGTTGAATATGCCCTTTACCAAAACAAAGTAGAACAACATATAAGCCTAGTATTATAAGTATCATTTTTCCTTTTGAGCTTGTCCATTATGATGTACGGGGAAAGATTCCCATTCGTAGCTTAACAGGTTCTTCCTATTTTCTTACTATAATAGATGATTACACACGTTGTACTTGGATACATGATTGAATCAGTTATAATAACCGCAAGTGCACGGCCACGTTGAAGCGGTGAAAAATACGGGTCGATCCACAGGGAGATGTGTCGACTTTGGTTAGTTCAAAGCCGAGTGAGAAAAAGAGGGGAAAAAGTTGTGATTACACTACACTAAACGAAGAATGACAAACAATAAAACTAAACCCTATGGAGTGAATGTGTGTAGGTATGTATGTGTGAGTGTGTCTTCTTTTCAATTAGAAACAAGTGTAGTTTGTATGACATACAAGTAGAAGCTAGCGTAAAATCTAAGTGTAGGATACACAACACTACATGACAAATCATGAACATGCATATCTCACATAAAGTTGATGTTGATTTTAGATTATCAAGCATGCAATAATTACCTAGTGTGGCCATTAAAACATCAATCAACCCTACATACAACCTAAATGTAGGATACAAGTAGAAGCTAGTGTAGAATAAAATCTAAGTGTAGGATACACAACACTACATGACAAACCATGAACATGCATATTTCACATAAAGTTGATGTTGATTTTAGATTATCAAGCATGCAATAAATACCTAGTGTGGTCATTAAAACATCAATCAATCCTACATACAACCTAAATCATTCATGTAAATATGTACCAAACATGGATCCACACTTAACTAGTCATTCCCATCAAATCATAACAAACAACAAGATAAACTCTAAAGCTAGCATGAGATAAGTACCTAGTGTGGACATTATCCTATTTAATACAAGTTTAAGCATGCTACAAGTATAGATCTATATTAATCATATGAAATGACACAAATAAAAGAACCCAAAAACATCAAATATTCTACATTACCTCCACCCCAAATGGGGATGTAACTACTCACTACTCATTAAGAAAGAAAGACAAAACGAAATTAAACTAAGCATGCAAAAAGAGACAATATAAAACTAATGAAGAAAAATTATTTTAGTGACAATACTAACATTACAAGTAGCATTCTTCTTCACCTTGAGTTTTTGCTCCAATGCTTACTCTAAGTAGAGACGATGCCACCGAGCAATGGGTAAATACAAAGGAGAAGGAAAAGTTCTATTTATAGTCATGAAAAAAACAATCGGGGACAATCTCCCGGTATGAGCGTAAAAGATAATATAAATGGACATAAAACAACATAACCAACGACCCGACTAAGTCCTTTTATAGTCTATTCTTCTCAAAGTTGTTTATTCTTTTTATTGACAATACTAACATTACAAGTAGCATTCTTCTCCACCTTGAGTTTTTGCTCCAATGTTTACTCTAGGTAGAGACAATGCCACCGAGCAATGGGTAAATACAAAAGAGAAGGAAGAGTTCTATTTATAGTCATAGAAAATGGCAATCAGTGACAATCCCCCTGTATGAGACAAAAAGCATAATATAAATGGGCATAACCAACGACCCAACTAAGTCCTTTTATAGTCTCTTCTTCTCAAACCTGTTTATTCCTGAAACTTAAACATAAAACTAGATATGTAGCATTACTTCGGCTAAGAATAAAGGATATTAGACACAAATATATGCATGACATAAAAACTTGATTGAATCTGTTAAAATACCGCGAGTGCACGACCGCGTTGAAGCGGTGGCAAATACGGGTCGATCCACAGGGAGGTGTGTCGAGTTTGGTTAGTTCGAATGCGAGTGGGAGAAAGAGGGAAAGAAGTTGTGATTACACTACACTAAACTAAGAATGACAAACAATAAAACTAAACCCCATGGAGTGGAGGTGTGTAGGTATGTGTGTGAGTGAGTCTTCTTTTCAATTAGAAACAAGTGTAGTTTGTGTGGCATACAAGTAGAAGCTAGTGTAGAATAGAATCTAAGTGTAGGATACACAACACTACATGGCAAACCATGAACATGCATATCTCACATAAAGTTGAGGTTGATTTTAGATTATCAAGCATGCAATAAGTACATAGTCTGGCCATTAAAACATCAATCAATCCTACATACAACCTAAATAATTCATGTAAATGTCCACCAAACATGGATCCATACCTAACAAGCCATTCCCATCAAATCATAACAAGCAACAAGATAAACACTAAAGCTAGCATGAGATAAGTACCTAGTGTTGACATTATCTCATCTAATACAAGTTTAAGCATGCTACAAGTATATATCTATATTAAGCATAAGAAATGACATAAATAAAAGAACACAAAAACAACACATCTTCTACATTACCTCCACCCCAAATGGGGATGAAACTACTCACTACTCATTAAGAAAGAAAGACAAAACGAATTTAAAGTAAGAATGCAAAAAGAGACAATATAAAACTAACGAAGAAAAAATATTTTAGTGACAACACTCACATTACAAGTAGCATTCTTCTTCATCTTGAGTTTTTTCTCCAAGGCTTACTCTAAGTAGAGAGAATGCCACCAAGCAATGGGTAAATACAAAAGAGAAGGAAGAGTTCTATTTATAGTCATAGAAAAATGCAATCGGGGACAATCCCCCGGTATAGGACAAAAAACATAATATAAATAGACATAAAACAACATAACCAACGACCCAACTAAACCGTTAACACTTTGGACACATTTGGACAGCCAATTGGCGGTCCATATGTCTTGGATTGACTTTTGATGTTTGTGGTTCGTTTCTAGCTTGATTTCTTGATGTTTTATGAATCCGATTTGGTTGTGGATGTTTGGGCCCAGATCTAATTGCCAAAATACTCCTTATGATGGTGTGGAGCTTCTTATTTTGCTCATTGATTCTTTTGGTTTACATCCGGATCCTTATCTCTTGCATCTCAGTCCATAAGTCGTGCAATTCAGTCTTTTTTCTTGCTTTTAAGTCCTTTTATAATCTCTTCTTCTCAAACATGTTTATTCCTGAAACTTAAACATAAAACTTGTTACGTAGCATTACTTAGGCTAAGAATAAAGGATATAAGACACAAATATATGAATAATATGATGTCAATCAATATACTTGACGAGTAATAAGAGTGAAGTTATTGTTCCCTTCAAATCTTTTCATGCCTTGGTTGTTAATCAATTTAACAGAAGTATTAAAACTATAAAAAATTGATAATGGAACTGAATTCCTTTGTAAAGATCTAATTTTTTTTCTATGTGAACATGACATTATTCATTTTTTTGTGTGTCTACATCCCTCAACAAAATGGAGTCGTCGAAAGGAAGCATAACCTTCTTATACTAGTCAGTAGAGCACCGAAGTTGCAAGTTAAGCTTCCAATGATGTTCTGGGCAGAATGTGTGCTCACTGGAGCACACCTTATTAATAGGTTACCTACAAGGATTCTCAACAATAAGTCTCCAAATGAAGTACTATACAACAAGGTGCCAGATTATGATCAGTTAAGGATGTTTGGTTGCCTTGCATATGCAATTAAACCAAAATTCAACTACAAGTTTGATGCAATGGTAGTGAAATGTGTGTTCCATGGATATCCATATGGTCAAAAGGCTTATAAGCTTTATGACTTAAACAATCATAAATTTTCACTTGCAAAGAGTGGCATTCCATGAAGATACATTTTCTTTGCAATCAGATGCAGAAGAAGAAACCAGTGACAGTTGACCATTACCTCTTCCCTAGTCAATAACAGATGCACAAGAGTTAGAAAATCAACAATCAGATCACGAGGGACAATATGACAACCACAACCAACAAGTAGAACAACAGAATGAAGTTCAAGTTGATCAAATTGTCAAGCAACCAATTCTCGAGTAGACTGAACAAGAAGTGAGAAGACCAAGAAGAAGTCACAAGGCACCTTCTTACTTTGATGAGTATTATTGCAACTTTATAGGACCTAATAAAAGCAATGTATTGATGTCCATAAGGAACACTCATCATCCCATGAAAAAGCATGTAAGCTATAACAGGTTGAGTGAGAAGTATAAGAAGTTTGTTGGAGCCTTGAACATACTCACTGAACCTGAAAATTATACTGATGCAGCTGGTGACGAGACACTGTTGGAAAGCTGGACTACCACGTCAACCCTAGCACGTCGCACTTTACTAAACCGACGTGGCAGAGAGTTTACCACGTTGGCTCATCAATGACCAACGCAAAATGATGCATTTTTCAACACCCTACCACATAAGTCCTAGAATTCGACGTGGTAGGGTGTCTTCCACGTCAGCGTTTACACTGACCGACGTGGAAGCGTTTGTTTATGATTTCTTTTAAATTATTCATACACTACCACGTTGGTCCCGCAGACCGACGTGGTAGGGCACTTATCACGTCGTCTGAAAACTAAGCCGACGTGGTAGTGTAACCTTACCACGTCGGCGTTTACTTAGACCGACGTGGAAGGGTTAGTTTCTCACATCTGGGAGAACGAATCCGACATGGTATGATGCTGGAATTCTGTTGTATTAAATCTGGATTGACTCTAGATGATCTAACTTACAAAATTTGGACTTTGTTGCGATTCCGATTTCATTCTGGAATGACATTGGATTAGAGTTGTATTAAATATGTGTTGTTTCTGGATGGTCTCACGTTTCAAAAGGACCAGTATGACTTATTTGAAAAATAAACAAAGAACAACCAATTGAAAGACGTCCAACTTTTTAAAAAATGTTTACAATTTTATTGCCAAGTGAATCTGAAAAGGAGTACATGTCGACAAACATGCAACAAATTTCCTACAGGTCTGACCTTTCAGATTTGTTAGCTCCAAAAGGGAGGGGATAGTTCGACATGAAGTCCTCTACCAACCAGCGTCATTGCTCCTCGAGGTCCTTCAATTCTAAGAAAGGTTCTACAAGGGCTACACCGGTTGTCTTGTATGTGACTGGGTTTCCACTTCGCATCGTGCTCTTCCAGTCCTCCACGCAGTTCGTCATTCTCCACCGGCAGAACATTATGGATGACTCCACAACCTCCAACTCCTTACATTGTTTGCGATGTTCGTTTGTTGCACACATACGATAGACTCCAAAATTACTCTAGATTGACTCTTCACTCATCTGGACTCACGTTTGTTCCTTGATAACATGTGTTCGTTTCAAAATACTTGTATGCCTTATGTAGAAACCGGTTCTCTTTGAAAGACCGAAAAGTCGTTTCACATTCAATTTCCTTTAAGATGTGCCTTTTCATGTATAAATGCTATGTCTAGTTTTCGATGCTCAACAGTCGTTCCCCATTGATCAGTTTTCGAAGCTTAAACGCCTGAATTTACCAAAATATCCGATGTGATATAACACTGTTGTAAAGTTGGACTACCACGTCGCCCCTAGCACGTCGAATATGAAGGAAATACAACATGGTAGACCATAATCAATTTCGGGGTTCGACCAAAATTGTTAATGATCTTCCACGTCGGATGTCACGAATATCCGATGTGATATTTGATCTACCACATCGGCGATGAAGAAGAGCCGACGTGGTAGACCATAATCAATTTCGGTTTCTATTTTTTTTCCAGATTCAAACCCACTACACAGAAGTGTAATTCACATCCAATTTATATAACTGTTCGACCAAAATTGATAATGATCTTCCACGTTGGATTTCACGAATATCCAACGTGATATTTTCTCTACCACATCGGTGATGAAGAAAAGCCGACGTGGAAGATCATTATCAATTTTGGTTTCTGTTTGTTTTTTCAGATTCAAACCCACTGCACAGAAGTGTAATTCACATCCAATTTATATAACTGTTTGACCAAAATTGATAATGGGTTACCACGTCGGATTCAATGAAAAAACGACGTGGTAGAGTTTTATCAATTTCAGGTTCTTTTCGTTTTGTTTTAGATTCAATCCCCCTACAAAAAAATGTAACTCACATGCAACAACAAAATATCCAACATAGAGATGTAACTCATATCAACCATAAACTCATTCATCCACTATTAACACACAAAAATGAAACTCATAACAACTATTAACTCATTCACCCATAAACACAGAAATGTCACCACAAAATTTTGTTGGCTTTTTGGCCTTAATCTATGTTTTGATGATTTAATCAACCTAATCTTAATTATGATTATGTAGAGTAGTACACATATTGCATTGCATATATATTGCTTTGTGCTAACCTCTACAGGTGATCAAGACTCAAGGAAGAAAGGAAAATCAAGTCAAGACATGTAATCAAGCTCTTTTGAAGACACATATTTTGTATTTTCCTTGAGTCTTAGGAACTTATGTAAATTGAGCATACTTGAGCTAAAATCAACTCAAACACACACTAGGTTCCTTATAGAAGTCACACACAAAATTTCACATAAATTGGACTTCAATAGATCACCCAAACATAGACCGGAAAACACTAAACCTGAACCCAAACTGTCTGCCCACTTTTGGTCGACCGCGACAGACCGTTCGGTCGACCAGAGGATCAATTATCATGTTTGTGTTTTCACTGCCCGGTTTTGGTCGACCGTGATACACTTTCGGTCGACCGTATGAACTTATTTTTCCGACCGTTTGTTTTGTCGTGTTATACCCAACGGTCGTATTTGTATTAAGCAAAAATACCCCAAATACATTTCATGTATCGGTCGACCGAGGACCTTGTTCGGTCGACCGAATATCTATCTCTTGACAAACCCGAACATCCTGTTGGAATTCGGTCGACCGTGTACCTTGTTTTGGTCGACCGAATATAACCTTGTTTGTCAACCCCTTGGAGTCTGTTATGAATCGGTCGACCGAACCCTATTCGGTGTTCGACCGATCACTTAAGTGTACCTGAGTCTTAGCGTTGGTCGGTCGACCGTTACCTAACCGGTCGACCGAACTGAGTTCAAAACTGCCAAACGGTCGACCGTTCATCCCAATCCGGTCGATCGAATTAACTCAGAATTGGGTCCTTCGAGTTTCTGTTTTGTGTATCCTACACCAACACTCACCCAATCAACCCCAACGGATCTATTCTCTCTAATGCCTATATAAAGAGTTGTAAAACACATTTTAACACAACTCTCCCACACATATTTGCCTCCTACGTTAGAGAGATCATTCCAAACACTCCAAGCCTCAATTTCCACACTTAAGATCAATTCTTATCTTTCTCAAGTGTGCTCAAGTTTAGAGAGTGATTGTCCCACTCAAGTTTGTTGCTGTCAAAGAAGAGTAAAGGTTTCGGTGAAAGCCCGAAGTATCCCTCTCGGATTGTGAGAGGTGTAGCCAAGCTCGGCGAGGGTTGTTCGCGAGTTTGAGGATTGTAAAGGCGTTCTCTCCCGGCCCGGAACGAGGAGTGGTTAGTGAAGTCGTGAGTGGAGCTTGCAAGAGAGGAGTAGGACCCGGGTGGGGTGCCGAACCTCTATAAAAATCCCCCGACTTCTTGTGGTTTGCATTATTCCTTTCTCTAACTTTTGTTTGTTTATTCCGCTGCGCATTTGATTGCTTAATCAAGTAGAGAATTAGGATTAGCCATAATTGTGGACCCATAACCCACACGATCCTACAAATTTAACACACTATTTAACTCATGTCCAACACAGAAATGTAACTCGTATTCATCCACTATTTAAACACAACATTCATCCACTATTTACATACAAAATTTTAATGATTGTGATTATGCTGGACTTTGTAAAATACAACTAACAAAGTAAGCAGACCACCTCTCTCGTGTTTGATCAATCACTTCTTGCGAAAAAGGTTGAAGGTCAAGTTTAAAAACCTACACCAATAAATTAAATGTTTAAATAATTAAAATAACCTAAAATGTGGAGTTACATATCGAAGATTCGTGTCGTAAATCACATTCTTGCAATCCCATATTGACAATTTGATCCATATAAGTCATTACGTAGTAACCGCATTCAGTATTTCCAACTTGTTTACGGTACTACAACATTTACAAAAGAAAAACATCATGATTATATGGAAACAATGAAATGGATGCAAATTAATTGTTTCATGGTTTACTTTAATAATAAACTATTTTACCTTCATGGCATGCCAAGTAGTTTGCTTCTTCTTACTCCTTCTTCCACCCAATATTTTATATATATCCATCGTTCTGTCAAAATTACACAAATGGTTAATTAGACATTTTAATAATATATGCAATATTGAAAATTAGTTGATAAATTCCAATTAACTTTACTAAAACTAACTTACAACTGAACCATAGTCTTCAATGCTTTCCTTGGTTTTTTGATGCCAGAGGACCAAACCAATATGCAACATTAAGACTAGGAACCAAAACAACCAACATCCAATGATCGCTGTAAATCAACAATGTTAAATAACTTTATTATACTCCCTAAAACTAATATAATAAGTAATATAGAATATAATGAAATACTTACGCCTCACAATATGGTGCTAGAAAAAAAATGCTTCTCCATTTCATACATAATCTTCGCAATCTTTTGCAGTCTATTGTCTTTACTTGAATTGCCTTGAAACACGAATATTGTGGGACACAAATAACCAAATTCCTTCCCATGAGGCAATTCGTAGAGAAGCCTATTCAAAAAGAAATATATCATAACTAAAATCAAAGAATTCGTAATTGTCATGACTAATATAAAAAACACAAAATTACTTACTTCAATTGCACTTGGATGATTGTACCACACAACTTTTCCATCCTCAAAAATTGCATATCGGCAATTATGATAAACAACGCCGATCTGTTGGCACCGTCGCTCATTTTTCCTATAATTTCTTTATTCAACACACTTTTAACAAAAGAATCCTCCTCCTTATGTCATATGAAATTGTATAACATTTGACAATTCGGAGGAAATTGTCTCTCGTCAAATACAATTTCAGTTTCAGATTTCTTGGATGTTGAACCTTCAACCTTTTGAAATTAAAAAAAACTATATTATTAGAACTTCTTTACATGATTACTATATATATAAACCATTTAGGTGATTGATTCATTTTATATTTAACCGCAAGTGCACGGCCACGTTGAAGCGGTGGCAAATACGAGTCGATCCACAGGGAGGTGTGTCGACTTTTGGTTTGTGCGAAGGCGAGTGGGAAAGAAAGAGAAGAAGAGATTGATTACACTAAACTAACTACACAAAACTAATGAACTAGAAGCAAGGAATTGAAAACATGAAATGAACTACTAAGCTAAGTTAAGCAACTATTAAGAAGAAAGATAAGCTGGAAATCAGGAATCTAAAACCCCTAAGGGGTGGAGTGTGTGGGTGCACATGAAATAAGTGTGGTGAATGCATACAATAAGCTCAAGTGTGGTTACTGCTTGTTAATGCATAAGAAGTACCTCATGGCAAGACCTATCATTTTCAACACTAACCTAGGTGATCAATATGCGCAATTCAAGGTTGTTATTAAGAACATAACGAGCATGAAGTGTACCTAACTATGACAGAAACCATCAAGTAAAGTTCTTATTAATTCAAGAAAGCATACTAATATCTCTCACAAACAATAATATCTAGCATTCATACCACCTACATAACATGTACATACATCTACTCCACCCCCAAAGGGGATGGAACTACTCACTAATCATTACACTACCTACATTAACAAAATGAAACATTTTACTGAAAGGAAATTTAACTAAGCAAGAAGGGAGCATTAAAGAAGCTTAAAAGGAAGGAAAGACTAAACAAGCATGCACAAATTAAAAGACAAGACTAAAAGAAACTAGAACAATTATTTTATTAACAATGACTCACATTGAAGGTAGCATTCTTCTCCACCTTGAGTTTTGCTTCAAGACTTACTCCATAGTAGAGAGAATGCCACCAAGCAATGTGTAGTTTACAATAGAAGGTGAAGAGTTCTATTTATAGCCATAGAAAAAGGTAATCCAGGACAATCCCCCGATGTGGGACTAAACAAATACCAAAAATAGACTAAACATCCACTAATACGCGTGTTCCTGAAATATTAGCGGATCCGGGAAGATCCGGACCGCCAATTGGCGGTCTAAAGGATCCGGATCTAGCTCATTTTTGTTGTGGGCTTTTCTTGATGTATTTGTTGGTCTTGGATGCATCTACTTCGCTTGTTGGAGCTCCAACCCGAATAGAATTGCCAAAATACTCCCCATGATGGTGTGGAGTTTTCTGTTTTGCTCTTTGGTCTTTCGGTCTTACGTTCAGGTCCTTCTCCCTTGCATCTTAGTCCCCAGGTCTCACAATTAAGTCATTTTTCCCTGCTTTTGGGTCCTTTCATGCTTCATCTCTTCAAACCTATTTATTTCTGAAATTCAAACATAAAACTCGTCACGTAGCATTGCTTAGGTGTAACATAATGGATATAAGATACAAATATAAGCATGAAATGATGTCAATCAAATTTAACTATGTACAAACATAAGTTTCCATCTTCATTTGTCAAAACAGAGAAATGGATGTACAACCTCCCAACGAGCTCTATTCGGTCTTGGAATGACTTCGTGACCGTATTTCTGAAGAGATTTTTCCCTTAAAGGAAAACTCAACAGATACGGCACCAGATACATCAAATGTATCGGACTGAGACCGAATCTTTTCATGGTTTCTTTTAGAGGTTCAATGACCTTCTCCAACAGTGCCCTCATCATGGACTTGAGCTATGGCAGCTGTGCCAGATTGTTTATGAGGGCCTCAACTACAACACCCTCACATTGTTGGAGTCGATGTGTCAGGGTGGCTTCCAAATGAAACCCATCGATGAGGCATGGGACACTTTTGAGTTAATGGTTGAACGCAGCTTTTGAATTAATGACATCGTCGGTCATTTTTCCTACAATTTTTTTATTCAACACACTTTTAACAAAAGAATCCTCCACCTTATGTCGTATGAAATTGTATAACATTTGACAATTCGGAGGAAATTGTCTCTCGTCAAATACAATTTCAATTTCAGATTTCTTGGATGTTGAACCTTCAACCTTTTGAAATTAAAAAAAAACTATATTATTAGAACTTCTTTACATGATTACTATCTATATAAACCATTTAGGTAATTATTAAATTCAAGGTTGATACCTTTGCATTTATTTTAATTAATGAATGAGGCCATTGCAACACCCATCCTTCAGCATCACCCACAGTCTGAACTTCAGATTCCGGAATTTGTAGGAGTGCATCATCACAGACAGATTTATCCAAAGTCACCTTCAAATTCTTCGATTGAATTTGTTCACCATGATGCAACTTTAGGGTGTACACCTTGCCACATGCTACAACTCGTATATCTGGATCATTCACAGAGAGTTCACATTGGGCTCCATCCTATAAATTTTAAGACAAATTTGTCAGATGTACTGCAATGCAAAGCGAAAAACAAATACTTAAAATTTATAATTTTACCTTAAAATGGCCATGGGTGTCCTGCTCAGATACTTCTTGGGGGAACACCTCTGGAGATTGTACACTGGAAGAATTACTGGGGGTTAATACATCTGTGGCAATATCGGATGCAATATCAGAAACTCCAAGGTGTTTATTCAAACTCTTCACCAAGTTTTCCAGGCGATGAATCTTCTCGTCACATATAGCGTGATCAACTTGGGAATGACTTCGTGAATGATGATGACCCAAAATACTGACGTACTCCTATTCGACTACCTACACCACGTATTCGCCCAGGATGCTCTTGCTTACCCAAGGTTGTGGACAATATATCATTTCTTCCTTGTGAAACAAATTCTCCTTAGGAAGCTTTCATTGAAAGTTCATCCTATAAAAATTAATTTTAATTAATAACCACATACATACACAAAACATAAAAAATTAAAGTTAACTTACAATCCTGTAGGCAACTAGTTCAGACTCTTGATTAATGTAACTGCCTTCCACAGTAATACGCGATCGCTTCCACATTTCTTCTCTAGATATTGGAGATGGAGGTGAAAAATTACTTGCCTTCTCTTCACTCATACCCACTTGCACAACTTCTTCTTTTTGTTTGGAATTTTTTTCCGTCATCATAGCCTCCTCAATTTTGCGGTAACCCCCTCCGGACAATCTATGCTGAAACTTGTTACTAGATTGTCATTTCTGGTTCTGCTCTCATATTTCCTGAAAACGAATATAATGTATTAATTATCAAATTAAAATTATAAATTCTACGTATTAAAAATATTGCATATATAATACCATAAATTCTGGAGAAAGTCTAGTTCTTTTGAACTCAGCCCATGTCTTCGGCGAAATGAAACTGTAAGTAGCAGAAGGGTCACAATCCTTATATTCCCCAAAGATTAACATGTTCGTGAGCTTTGTTTTAAAATCTTTCCACTGGTTACCAACATAGGAAATCCACTTTTTCTTCAACGCTTTAGTGGATTAAAAAATGAATTTAGCCTACAACCAAAAAAACACTTGAAAATTAGAATCAATAAGGGAGGAAATTTTAAATAAACCTAATAAACAAATACATACCGTTATATCCTACCAATTTTGTTCTTTTAGAGAAGAATCAACTTGTGACCAATTTTCAATACAAATATCAACCTTGGTTCTAGTGGCAGTACCCAAATAACTAGGCCAATAAATTTTATTCTCTCCAATCGGCTCTAATAGATGATCAAAGTCCAAAGGCAATGAACCTTCACGTTTTACTTTTTGTTGAAACTGTAACATAAGAGTTGCTCCCCGTGGAAGAACCAAAGTGGAGGCTTTATCAGAATTTTCTTGGTGCCTTTTCTTTCTAGGACTAGGAGCCATTAACCTGAGAGAAGAATTAGATCTTGATTCAAGGTTGGAGTCATTGTGAATATGGTTAACGACTATGAACTCCATAAAGAATGAAAAAATTGCAGAATGAATCTCAAACAAAACCAATCAGAATTCAGACAAAACCAATCAGAATTCTGGGGCAGATGTTTTTTCCGAATACCCTACCACGTCGGATAAATTTAACACCGACGTAGGAGATCCCCTACAATGTCGGATATATTTAACAACGACGTAGGAGATCCCCTACAACGTCGGATATATTTAACACCGATGTGGGAGAACCCCTACAACGTCGGATAAATTGAACACCGACGCGGAAGACATAATCAAACTCTAATATTTACCTTCCGTATGTATGTTTATTAGCTGACGAAAATACGAAACTCGTAATACATTTCCATATGTATGTTAATAGCCAAATAACTTGACATGAAAGAAGTTTTCGATCAAACAAACATTTTTCAACCAAGCAACAAAAGTAATATTGCCGAAAGCAATTAAAAAAGAAATGTTATAGTCGAAGACTTACACTTCGGTGTTGGCGGAGAAAGAAGTCGCTCGTGGGATGTTAGGGAAGAAGATGCTCGCGAAGTAAGGAGAGGTTGTGTGAGTAAGTGAAGAGGAATGCTCGCCATACGGCAAAACGAAGGATTTTGTGTTTCACGAAGGCTTGGGTTTGAGAATAATCGCTATGTGTAACACTACCACGTCGGTTTAGTTATGGGGGACGTGATAGGGTAACACTACCACATCGGATTAGTTACGGGTGACGTGATAGGGTTATAACTCGATGTGGTAGTGTATGAATAATTTTAAAAAATATTAAGCTAAACCTTCCACGTCAGTCGGAGTAAACGCCAACGTGGTAGGGTTAAACTACCATGTCGAATTAGTTTTAGCAGACGTGATAGTTTTGGCAGAATACAGTTATATAAGTTTGGATGTGAATTACACTTCTGTGCGGTCCTGTTTGGTAACACAACTGTAGGTGTTTTTTTGTATTAAACGCTGACTTGTTTCACCATCACCTCACTTGTCTTCCGTCACCAACAAAACCCTTATGTTTGGTAACACTACTACTATTCCATGGTTTCTTCCCCAGAAATGCCCGATGATGCCCTTCTTAAGGCACGAGGATCGTGACCTTCTCGTCATCGTTTGCCCTTCACATCTCACATCGCATGTCGTCGGCTACGAGCACCGCAGAATCAATTATGTTTCGGAGACCGACTTGCATTTGTGGAGTTCTCGCTCATTGTGGCACCTCGCGCACATTGAGGACCCCCGATAAGGTGTATTTGTACGATTTTTTGGTTTGTGATTTTGGGCTTTACCCCTAACTTGCCCTTTCCCATCAGCCGACACTTAGATGCGGCTACTTCCGCTGGGTCGACCAAATGCCATTCCGCAATGATGGAGCAGAGGTCTACCAGGCATCTCGTCCTGCCGTGTTCGATGCCCGTCATGTTCAGATGTTGAACCCAATTCTAGAAGTTGCCCGACGACTGGAGTTTCTAGAGGACGAAGCTGCTATGCTTCGCCACCTTCATGCTCCTACCTGTGTGCAACTGTGGACCTTCTCCCTCTTCATGTTGGTAGTCATTCTGGTACTCCTCCTTGTACTCCTCGTTTGAGGTGTGTAAGGGGTATGTCGGGGGGACCTTCATCCCATACATTTTGTTTTTTGGTGGGAATGTGGGGTGGGTCGGATGTTGCGGTTGTCGACAGGGTTAACTACTGTTGTGTGAAGTGTGTGTGCTTGCCTTTGTTTAGGAATTAGGTTCACTTTTGTTTGTCTTTCATGTTTAAAAGTATTGCTAATATAATTAAAGGCTCCCACGACAATTAACAAATTTCCAATATGTGATGATATATATAGTGTTTGTGATATTTATATTGAGTTGTCTTTTTTGCTGGGTGGGATATGCATGATGTTGATGATGAATATATGTATGTTGCTCTTCTGATCATGGTTGTTGGTCTAGTTGTGAGTTATTGGAGTTGGTTTGTTTATTTTTATATCGTGATTATGCAGAATTTGGTGCATTTTTAGCTTTTGGTTCGTAGTTTGTGTTCTTATTAATCAAACAAGTGGCTTAAAATTGGTTTTAACAGCATGAACATGATGACAAATGCATTGCCTTACGTGTAGGCCTCATGAGGGATTGTAGTTGGTTGGAACATTTATGTTAGTCAAAATATTAATATATGGATTTGGACAACTTCAGTTAATTGTGGATTTATCTGAAACAAAACAATTTTGGTCGAACAATTATATAAATTGGATGTGAGTTACATTT
Source organism: Triglochin maritima (assembly GCA_963682175.1). Taxonomy (NCBI): domain Eukaryota; kingdom Viridiplantae; phylum Streptophyta; class Magnoliopsida; order Alismatales; family Juncaginaceae; genus Triglochin; species Triglochin maritima. The sequence goes on along the minus strand of OY821787.1, from coordinate 9,349,060 downwards.
CTATGGATGAGGTTTGAATCTGAACCAACACAAAAATAATCCAAAATTTATGTTGGTCTACAACGTCGGATTTCCTTCATATGCGATGTGATATACCAATAATTACGTCAGATTTGCATGATACCCGACGTGGTAGACCCAATGGAAGAGTTATATAAATTGGATGTGAGTTACACTTCTCTGGAGGGAGTTTGAATCTGAACCAAAACAAAACGAACCCAATTTTTTTGTTGGTCTACCAATAACCACATCGAATTTCCTTCATATGCGACGTGGTATACCCATAATCATGTTAGATATGCATGGCATCCAACGTGGTAAACCCAATCGAACAATTATATAAATTTATGTTGGTCTACAACGTCAAATTTCATTTATAAGCAACGTGGTAGACATCGTTTCATGTCGGATATGCATGACATTCGACATGGTAGACCGAATATCAATTGGTCGAACAATTGGATAAATTGGTTGTGAGTTACACTTTTGCAGGGGGTTGAATCTGAAACAAAACCAAATAAAGTAGAGCACACAAATAATTCACACAATACAAAGCCACCTGATTGAAAACAATACAAAGCCATCTGTTAAACTCACAATACAAAGCCACCTGATTGAAAACCAGGAGACATATCCACACAATTATTTGAAGTTTATTACAACATTTGTTCTAAAAAATTACAATAGTCAAAGCAATACCACACAAATTAAATAGTACTGAATTACAAGTCAGTTACAACATCATTTCCGACACTCGTACTCCATTTCCATCCAAGCAAGTTACAACATCCGGTATGTTTGTGAAGACCATCATGTTCATTTTTTCTTGAAAAGATTCATCAAGAAAATGATGCTTGTAGACGGCGTCCTTGTGTCTATCAAGAATGTCGTACAATGCTCAAAAGTAGGCCGATCTTCTTGACATCTACCGCTAAGCAGGTGTGACCAATACTCAGCGCCCACTTCAGATTGGTATCGGTGGTCTGCCAATTGCCGTATGCTACTAGCGGCGGAGCTAAAATCACCATTGCTTGAGTCTTTGCTGATTGGTCTTCGTCTTCTTCGCTTCTTTGAAAAAGGCGCATCATTGTCCTCCACCAGGCACGACTGAGATTTTTCAATAGCCATTTGTTGGGGATCGACGGCCTCATCAAACTTTGGTCCGTAGTCATTGGAGTAGCTATCCCCTAGAAAGGAAGATGACAATACTTTGTTGTTAGCAATGCAATTAAACCTTCCCGTGGGTGTTACTTTGTCGAACAACTCGTTGCACAAATCAGGGAATTGTAGACCTTTAGACCTCAACCCTTCGCATTGAAGATGAGCCTGAAAAAACAAATAATCAAATTAGATGAACTTATAACATAGGCATTTGTGCTATTTCAAATTAAATTTAATACCTTGAGGAAATCTATCCAACGGTCATCATCTAAGGTGTACGTGCCTCGTTCATCATCCCAACCGGTACCGATCATCGAGCGTAAAGTGCTCCAACCGCCATTCTGTTCTTGTTTTGCTCCAATGATTCTTAAACTGTTCTTTCGTGTATGCCAAGCCCGTTTGTTTGGTGAATTCTGCAATTAATTTTTCATACCCCGTCTTATCTAACGATCCACTCGGTCGGTTACCCAACTGAACCTGTTCTGCATAAATCCTAAGGAAGGTCTCATGGTGAAGTTTGTTGGTTCACATAGCATGTCTCCACCACCAACGGGGTAACTATGCCGATGCAAGGGGTAGTGGTTATTTGTGGAGGGTTTAGGCCAAAGCTTGTGGACAGTGATGGATGACTAGGATTGTAACCCATTGGAGCAAAACTAAATTGTTGGGTTGGAAATGGAAATGGACCATAAACTGATATTGCATTTGGGCGGAAGGGGGGGGGGGGGTCGTACCGGTCTGAATTGGTAGTGGTTAAGGAAGTTGTTTAGGCTAATAATGGGCACTATGGTCTGTGGATTGTTTGGGAATGGTGTGATGTGGAACAGGGGGTCGTCTAAATCGAAAGACTCATCGGGACGAACATCAGAAGGAGTATCCATCCTATGTTTATTGAACACAACAATAAAGTACAAAAGAATGTAATTTAAAACTACACATATATTATAGACATCAAAAGGGTCAAGTTGTTACAATTTTTACAACTTAACACTACCAAAACATACAACAAATGTCATTCCAAACCTTTACTTTCGGCTATCAAATCACAAATTGAATCTCTTCTAATGGACATGTTGTTTCATTAAGTTGACCATCCATTCCCAACCGAACTTCCACATTTTTGGGGTCACCAACTACTTGTTGTGTTTGGAATTACAATATAATTTCGTCGGTCAATCATTGTTCGATAATGTAATTATGCAGACCCATTGCACAAATGATGACATCTTTTTGAGAATAGGGAAAGATGACATCTTTTTTAAAACTATCCACCTTTTCTTTAACACACTGAATGCCCATTCAATTATATTCCTCAATGATGAATGTAAGTGGTTAAACAACTCATTCGTCCCCTTAGGCCCACGTGCTCAAAACTGGGGGACATGGTACCTTGTGTTTCTATAAGGAGCCAAGAAACCTTCTCGATTCGGGTATCCAGCATCCTCGAGGTAGTACTTGTCTGGAACAAGTACCATATGTTTTGGTTAATAGGGTATACAATTTTTTATAATAAAATGAGATTTAAAATAATTATTAGGACCGAGAATAACCTGGGAAACTGGGGAAGTTATTTGCTCTGTCTCCTAAGGCATGGTTGAGGACTTTGCAATCATGAGCACACCCCTCCCATCCCGCGGAAACAAAAGTGAACCTCATTTTGAAGTCACAAACCGCTAGAACATTTTGAGTGTACCTTCACGGGTCCCTACCAGATCGATAAGGAATTTGCATGTCGATGGGAACAAATGCATCTACCTGTGTCCCGTCAAGAGCCCCAATACAGTCTTTAAAGTACGGAAAATATTTCCCACCACAAACCTCTACTATGTGTTGGGGAGTTGTGGCTAGACTTGTATATGGTTTGATCATATTACATGCCCACTCAAACACAACATCAGTTACCTCATCAAAATACCGACTTATTGTTTCCCCGGAATGTTACAATCTTGATTGTAACGACCTATTACTGTCACCATGACCTAAAGTTCTTAAGAAAATGTACATTTGCTTCTCTACTCTTATGTTCTTATTTGAATCCTTTAGCTTACCCGAAACTCTAAACAATTCACATAGATTTTTGAAACTTTGAGGCAACAATCTAGAAGCATCATAACAAATCCTATAATGTTCGGACATCATGTCAGCTATAATATGAATGTCGGTGAATGAGGCAGTGTGTACTAAATTCCGAGTTCTGTAATCCAAATTGTTCTTCACAAAGAAGTAGGAATGATGATATTACAAACAACTCTTCGTCATAATCTACTGCTATAAGGAAATTAGAGGTCATTCCGTACCTTACAAAAAAATAAAAATATGTAAGCCCAAATGTTAACAACGTTTAATTGAAGTTGAATAGGACATTAAATATAATACAAAAAAAATCCTAATCTATCAATTGCACGCAAGCCTATTTAGCAATAAAAAATTGTAATATATAGAACGTACTTGTTGAGGATGTACATTTGGTCCTCTACCTTTATGTTATTATCAGAATCCTTTAGCTTACCCGAACCTCTAAACAAATCACATAAAATTTTGAAACTATGAGGCATCAATCTACATGCGCCATTATGAATATAATATCATGCTATATAATATCTATATACATGCAACTACGTTCACAACAAATGATTCTAGAAGTTATGCAAAATATTCAAGATTTGGGAGAATTGACTAATATAATTACGCAAACTACAAATAAACATTTACCACGGTAACTACTCAAATGTTCAACAGATACATTACATATCCATGAAAAAAATATAAAGAACAACAACACCATAACTCCTAACCAAAGAAGCAACCACTTCCTAAACTTGGCAAGAAACTAAACAAACATAAAAGAAACCAATTCGAGCATCCACAACACAAATGCACAACTCCCAAACCCGAATCCATCAATTTCTCTTCCGAACACCCCAATCCATTAGAAACCCCACTAAACCCTTCCACATCAGTAAAATCACTACATCCCTCACCTTTCTCCGGTTTTTACCCATTGCAAACCCGTAGACAGGACCAACAAATCCACAACCTTAATCATTTGAACAAGTAATCCACAATCTTAATCTACGACCAAATATTCTTACAGTTTGTTAAACATGCAACTACGATCTAAGAAAATGTTTGTACAAGTTAGGCTAACTTTTCCGGATTTGGGACTGTAAGTGGAAGTGGGTTACCTCTACCACGGGGTGGTTAACGGATGGAGAAAGGTTGTGTTGGTTCCACGACGGCGAGAGGAGAAGTAGAGGAGTTGGGGAGGAATCTTCACTTCTCAGGTGGGTGTGTGAGGTGAGAGAGAGGAGGGTCACGAGTGAGTATGTTGTGTGGAGTAAATGGAGGGTGCCAGGTAATTTCCATGAAAATTAATGGACAAGTGGAAAGAAAAACCATTATTGGTTTCTTTGCTACTATGTAGGTGTGAGTGTGAGAATCATGACAAACAAATTGGTTTTTGAAAAACGTAGCAGATTATCACATCGGATATTCATTCCATTCGACGTGGTATTCCAATCCATTATCACGTCGGATATTCATGACATCCGACGGGGTAGACCCGAGCCATCATTTAAATTGGTTGTGAGTTACATTTCTCTGGACAAGGTTTGAATCTACACCCAAAACAAAACAGAATCCAAAATTAATTATCACGTCGGATATGGAAAATTACCCAACGTGGTCAATCCATTATCACGTCGGTTTATACATGGCATTCGACGTGGTAATGTTTATTTTTTAGTCAAACCCCTGTGTAGCCAACCTCTCACCTCTCAGTCGTAAACCCCATAACACCTCTCAGAGCACACTGCTAGGTTACTTTGCTTCTTAGGCTCACATCCTCCGATCTGTCTGATCTTCGTCCTCTTCAGGCTCACATCAACTCGAACAACGTCCCTATTTTAGATGATTTTTTGTTGTTTTCTCTGGTTTGGTTGATTTTGTGGATATTGTCTTCTTATTTTGTGGATCTTTTGGCTCACCCCTCAGACCTAACCCCATAACACCTATTAGAGCACACCGTAGCCAGACTCCGATATATATATATATACACATATATATATATATACACATATATATATACATATAGATATATATATACATATACATATATATATATCTCCGTCCTCTTCAGGCGCACATCAACTCGAACAAGGTCCCTCTTTTACACGATTTTTGATTTCTCGGTTTGATTGATTTGTTGATCTTGTCGGCCTATTTTTTGGATCTTTTGCATCTATCTACTTCTCCGAGTTTTATTGGTTTCTTGTGATTTTATGGATATGCTTATCTTGCCCATATCTTGCTTGAATTTTAAGGGTTTCTTGTGATTTTGTGGATATGCTTATCTTGCGTGGGGAATTTGGATTTGGTTAATTTTGTGTTAATATGCAGCGGTTCATTTTATATCATGATATTTTGTGTTGTGTAGATAAAAGTGAATCGAAATTGGATTTTTGCAAGTCAATTGAATGATGAGTATGAGTACAGAGTTGATAAATTCCTAGAGTTTGCATAAAAGAATACGCATTTTAGAAAAGAAAGAAAGGTCTTTTGTCCGTGTAGAAAGTGTCTTAACATGTTCTTAAGAGATGTAAAAGAAATCAAGGCTCATCTATTTGAGAAAGGTTTTGATGAAGGTTATACGCGTTGGATATGGCATGGTGAGAATGAAATACATAAAGAAAGTAATAGTCCTTCACAGAAAGATGTTAATGATGATGATCAGTTAGAAGATAGATTCGAGATGTTGCCGAAAAGTTTGATGATAAACCACAAGTACTTAGTAATTTGTTGTTAGACAATGAAAGACCTTTGTATCCGGGTTGCAACAATTTTAGTAGATTGTCTGTAGTCTTACGGTTATATACCTTGAAAGCCTCGAACGGTTGGAGTGATGTCAGTTTTACTGCCTTACTTTAGTTGTTAAAGAAATTCTTCTAGAAAACAACGAACTTCCAGACCGTACATATGAGGCCAAAAAGATCTTGTGTCCAATGGGTATGCAATATAGGAAAATACATGCATGCCCAAATGATTGCATATTATATAGGGCTACATATGAAAATCTGCATTGTTGTCCGGTTTGTAACGCGCCACGGTATAAACCAAAGAAAATTGTGAGTGGTGATGTACCAGTACAAGCGCCACCTACAAAGGTGTTGTGGTATCTTCCGAACATTCCAAGGTTGCAACGTTTGTTTTCCTACCCCACGGATTCAAAGAATCTAACCTGACACGCAGATCGTGATGAAGTGAATGATCAGATGCTTCGACATCCTTCTGATTCTCCGTAGTGGAAGAAGATTGATTCAGAATTTTCGGTGTTCGGTCAAGAATCCAAAAATCTAAGACTTGGTTTGTGTACTGATGGAATGAATCCTTACGTGAATATGAGTAGCGTTCATAATTCGTGGCCTGTTCTACTAGTGATGTATAATCTACCTCCATGGTTAAGCATGAAACATTGATACATGATGTTATCTTTAATGATTTCTGGTCCAAAACAACCAGGCAATGACATAGATGTGTATTTGGCTCCCCTAATTGATGAGTTGAAGAAATTGTGGAATGATGGTGATGGTGAGCAAGTGGGGGATGCTTACTGTCAACAGTCATTTACAATGCGTGCAATGATATTTTGCACAATTAATGACTTCCCTGCATATGGAAATCTGTCTGGCTATTCTGTGAAAGGGCACAAAGCGTGTCATATTTGTGAAGAAAACACATGTTCTTTGCAGCTTGTGCATGGTAGTAAGACAATTTATCTTGGTCATCGCAAATTTCTTCCTATGAGTCATCCGTATCGTAAAATGAAAATGACATTTTTCATTTAACGGGAAGCAGGAATTCGAAGAACCTCCTACAGAAATCAAAGCAAGACAAGTTCTTGAGCGGGTGAATAACAATCAATGCAAATTCGGCAAGCCTTACAAACGCGGAAATGATAAGAGTAGCTGGAAAAAATCCATTTTTTTAACCTTCCTTATTGGGAGACTTTGGAATTCAGACACTGTATTGATGTGATGCATGTCGAGAAAAATGTTTGTGACAGTTTGTTAGGAACTCTTCTTAACATACCAGGTAAGACTAAAGATGGATATACTGCCAGACTTGATTTAGTTGAACTTGGTATACGAGCAAAATTGTCACCAAAGAGTAAAGGTACTCGCAAGTATTTACCACCAGCCTGTTACACTCTGTCTAGAAAGGAGAAATTAGCTTTGTGTCAATGTCTACATGGTGTTAAAGTGCCACAGGGTTATCTCAAGCAAAACTGATATTTTATGTAAAAGACCCGTGTGCTAATGAATGGCCGGTAGTTTTAGAAGGAAAATGATAAATTGTGGTTGAAGAAGATGTTAATGAGATTGGAGAAATTCCCCCGTTTGCACAAGTACCTGAACTTAAATCGCTCGATTACGGCAGAACTATTGACAACTTAATTATTCGAGATGATCATCATGAAGGAATATGGATCGAGGATCCTATGAGCAAAAAACGAAAACGTCAAAACTAAAGTTTCATTGTTTGTTGTAGTATTAACTAGATGCATTTGTATATGTTGAATTGTATGTTGTCCATTTGATAGATATGATTGTTGTTATTGGTGGACTAAATATGTTGTGAGAATTACATACTTGTTTGGTAGAGATGAATGTTGTGAATTGCTTGATTGAATATGAATTGCAGGGTTTGAGTGTGAAATAAAGGTATCAATAAAATAAAATAAAAATAAGAGAAATGTCTTACAATGTCATCTTGATAACATAAATGACGTTGTAGACAGTCTAGCACGTTGGTTGTAAATACCACCGATGTTGTAAGATTTTTTTTAAATTTTTATTAAAGAACCTACCACGTCGGTCCACAATTATTCCGATGTTGTAGGGGATTTTTGTTTTTTGATATTAAAGATACTACCATGTCGGTTGTATAAACAAACTGATGTGATAGGGGCCATATTACTACGTCGGCTTTTTATTAAAGCGGACGTTATAGAGGGTCTCTCGCACGTTAGTTGTAAATACCATCGACGTTGTAGGATATTTCTTTTAATTTTTTTAATTTTTTACAAAAGAACGTACCACGTTGGTCGTCAATAGAATCGACGTTGTAGGGGTTTTTTATTTTTTTAATTAAAGATCTGACCACGTCGGTTGTATAAAAACACCGACGCGATATGGGCCATATTACGACGTCAGCTTTTTATTAAAGCGGACGTTATAGAGTGTGTCTCACACGTCGGTTGAAAATACCATCGACGTTGGAGGATATTTCTTTTAATTTTTGTATTTTTTTAAAAAGAACGTATCACGTCGGTCGTCAATACAATCGACGTTGTAGGGTATTTCTATTTTTTATTAAAGATTTGAACACGTCGGTTGTATAAACGGACTGACGTTATAGAAGGCATCCTACCACGTCAGTTTTACAACTGACGTGAAAGGACACCCCTTTATAACGTCGCCCATGTACCCCCGTCGGTCCTGCAAGGTGGTCAACCCGACATTGTATCGCCTAAATATCCGACGTGGTAATCATTTTCTGCAGCGGTGAAAATTGGGAAAATGCTATGAGTGATGAAATTAAAGCTTTGGAAGAGAATGAAACTTGGGAGGTTGTAGACTTTCCTCCAGGAAAGAAGCCCATAGAGTTAAAATGGGTATACAAATTGAAGTATAAAGATGATGGCACATTAGAAAGGTACAAGGCAAGATTAATTACAAACGATTACACTCAAAAAAAGGGTTTTGATTAAAATAGGACTTTTGCACCGGTAGCAAAGTCACCACCATTAGGACACTCCTCACATTAACTGCAAAGAAGGATTGGTCTTTACACAAAGTGGATGTCAACAATGCTTTCTTGTATGGTAAATTGGAAGAAGAAGTCTACATGAGACCACCACTAGGATACATAAGACAAGGAAAACAAAGGTTTGCAAGATAAAGAAATCACTATTTGGTTTAAAGAAAGCCTCAAGGAATTAGTGTTCAAAGCTATTGTCAGTCCTACTTGGAGAATTGGTTCAAACAATCATAGCGTAATTGCTCACTATTGACATATGATCGCAGTGGTGACTTCATTGCATTACTCATTTATGTGGACGATATCATCATTGCAGGAGACTCAGAACAAGGCATTAAGAGAGTCGAGCATGATGTCGTCACAATTCAAGTTAAAGGATTGGGGAGAGTTGAAGTACTTCCTAGCCATTGAGTTGCAAGAAATGAAAGTGAGATTATTGTTTCTCAAAGGAAATACACTTTGGACCTGCTCAATGACTCAGGTCAATTGGGAGCTAGACCAACTAGAATGCCAATGGAAGAGAACCAGAAGTTTGCTCAGACAGAGACTTTAAGTGATCCTACTCCCTACAAGCATTTAATTGGAAAGTAAATTTGCTTAACGTTAACTAGACCAGACATTGCATACTATGTACAAGTGTTAAGCCAATACATGGAAAAGCCACAACTTCATATTGATGCCATCATAAGAGTCTTAAGATACTTGAAGCAAAGACTGGGACAAAGATTATACTTCAAGCATAATTCAAATTACACTATCAAGGCTTTTGGTGATTCAGATTAGGCTTCTTGCTTGACTACATGGTGGTCTACCACAGGTTATAATTGTCTCTTTTAGTGAATCCCTTGTTAGGTGGAAGTCAAAGAAGCAAGAAATTGTCTCAGCTTTTCACCAGATTAGAGAGCTATGAGTATCACAAGTTAATTGCGAGATCACTTGGATCATTAATCTTTACAAGAATTCAATGTGAGCTTGCAAACCAGTTTTACTTCATTGTGATAATAATGCAGCTATGCTAATTGCAGGTAATCTTGTACTTGATGAACGGATTTAAACTTTTGTAACATCCCCGAACAGCGGAAAATTTAAACTTTTTAAATTTAGAGAAACACGTGGACACAACCATCAAGAGTGGGGACATTACTGAAAGAAATACATAAATAAGTCTGGTGCACCATAATACAATACGAGTTTGTCAAAAGAGTGATTACATTACAACACGAAACACAAGGTACATGTAATCACGACAACCTAAAGTAGGCAGACGACAGGATCCAGTCCCAAAGTGCAATCTCCCTCGGTCACCACCCGCCGGAACCTAACGCGGTCTTGAAAATAATCATAACAACAATGCCTGAGTTTCCATAAGGAAACCCCGTATGACAAGCTCACCTATATGCCCTAACATACTAGTATAGCATGACATGGAATACAAAACAGTAAAACAACAACGCCACCAAGGGCCAAACCGGACATCCGTCCCGCGATCGTTTCCGCTGCCACACAGGCCCCGCGGTCTACAATCGCCACCGCTGCCACACAGGCCTCACGGTCCGCAACATCGCCGTCGCCACACAGGCCGCACGGTCCACAAACACCGGTACCACACATCCCCACACGCGACTACACGAGCCAAGGGATCGGTGAGGATGCGTTCGCACTTCCGCGCAAGGTAGAAATCAGATCTGAATACATCGTGGTCCACCACCACCACACCAACGGAGCCGTCGCTCAGGTCGGTCCATCAACCGGCGCCACACAGACCGCACGGGATATCACTCGATAGGTGCCCAATCGAGCTACCTGCCGGAACACATCATCGGCAGTCCATCGCCGCAACCACACAGGCTATGCGCGATCCTCCCTGCCGCCACACAGACCACACAGGGGCCCTACCGCCGCCACACAGGCCGCACGACACGTGCAATAACTGCCATCAAGGCCAGTCGAACATGTCCGCCACACATGGCCAGACAATCGACAGATCTGAACCGAAGTCCGCAGGGTCAACGAGCTCCACGTGCAACACCAACTCCGGCTCCAACCGAACAGGGTCGCGACCTCCGTCGCCGTCAATAGGCCGGTACCTCTCTGGACCTCCGTCGCCAATCCTGGCCGGTAGTCACTGCACCCGACAGCAGTTGCGTGTTGCTGAAGCAATGGGATCCGCAATCCTTCAGGCTGCTACTCTAACGCGAGTCAAACGATCCACCAGATATAGTCACGATCCATACACGGAGGTGACGCGTTCCGGACACCCACACTCTTCCACACGGCGGTCCCTGGGCAAGCTCGCATAACGCGCCCACCGTCACCTCCCGGCTCACGCACAAGGCGAGGACACGGGTTTTCGTGGACAGAGTTGGCATCCTAAGTGGAACCAGAAATCCTGTCCTGTGCAAAACGGTGGACCGAAAGAGACACGGTCGACCGTTTTCCTCAAGGGAATTCAGTCAACCGAAGTGACAACCGGTCGACCGCTTCCACAAGGGAATCGGTCGACCGAAAGTGACAACTCGGTCGACCGTTTCTACAAGGGAATCGGTCGACCGAAGCGTCTGTCACGGTCGAACTATTTGCGCAACATATAAATCCCAACGGTCTACCGAAGGTCTAAAACCGGTCGACCGAACGAGGTCAAAATCCGGAGTCTGGTCAACGCTCAAAACGAATCTATCGATCGACCGACTCAGGGGTCTCGGTCGACCGAACACTTACAGGGTCAACCTAATATTTTCTATGTCATCAAACGGTCGACCGAAGCTTACATATCCTACCGGTACCCTCAAGTTCCGGTCGACCGAACGAGGGACGCGGTCGACCGAAACACGACAGACAGTGAAAATACACTACGATCGGTCGACCGTCCAAGGGACCCGGTCGACCGACAGACGTCTTCAACCTCGCGCCAGCCGAGGTTTTGACGTCGAAACTCGTCGCCGGCGAGGCCTCCGACCTCGCGCGACCGACCCCAACCTCACCCCAACGTGGGTGATCAACTAAGGCCTCTAATGCAAGAACTTGGCATACCTCTTCGCAAGAACGACGACTTCGACGGAGAACTCCGGAGCTCACACGACCACGCCTCCGACAGCAACTTCACTCACGTCCTCCTTGCACCACACCACGCCCAACACTTCTTGCTTCATGCGCACCTTCTCCACCAACTCAACAGCCACCAAGGAAGAGGAAGGAATGGGTGGAGAGGAGGAAATGAAGAAAGGAAGAAGGAAGGAAAAGAGAGGAGAAGAAAACGTGAGAGAGAGAGAGAGATGGGTGTGGTTTCTCCACCATCACTCCCCACCATCACCTACACCCTAACACCATGTCATCCACTGTTCACCCCATGCCTTCCCATCACATCACCAACACTCCTCCTTTCCCATGCAAACCTCCACCATTAGCCACCTAAATGCCAATTAATCCCTAAGCTAAGTTAGGGTCATAACACATTTCCCCTTTATTAAAGAAAAAAATAATAAAAGAAGGGATTTCAAAGACTCGCTACATTCCTAGCCATGACTAGCCAACCGACATCTTCGCAAAATCCCTTGGAGGACATCGAACTCCTTCACAAACAGGGAGTCATTGACATTTATTCTCCAGTTTGAGGGGGAATATTGGAATTTACAGTTAAGGTTTAGCACTAATGTTTAACTTTTAAGAAAAACTTAGTTATCAGCTCAGCCGATGAGTTCCCTTTATTGCTTAGGTTTTTATTTTACTAATGAGCCTTGTAGAACCTAGCTTGTACCAGGCACTAAGTGGTAAGACCTTGAATGTAATTGAACTCAGATTTAACTTATTCAGATCTCTCCTACTTTACCCGAATAAGCACATTCAAATTAATATATAAATGTGGGTTTTTCCAGTCCAAATGAGTTGAGGAAAAAAAAAAGATTTGGAGGGTTTTCCCCTTTCTTTTCCTAAGCCAATCCTGTCTCCTCTCTACTCACCTTGTGTCAATTAGGATTTTCATTTTCAAGAGATGATTTTTCCCTTCTTCGGGAAAAACAATGCTTTTTTACTTCTTTCAGAGGGGGTGGTAGAGCTTGTGTTCTTTCTCTACCATTAAGTTACTTTTGTAGGGTAATAATGCTCCCCACTAAATAAACATGGATTCACCATCTATATTATTGCAAATATGTTGGAATGAAAGACTACCTAGTAATATTATATCGCAATAGAGGCCAAGACTAGTATAGAAATTTATATTCTTACTACTAGTTACTCTACTGGAATTTGAAAAATATTCCTAATTCATGTTCTTTCTCTGACCTTTCCACTCTCCAATCATTTTCTCTTGGTTATCCCCCTTTGAATTTAAAAGTATCCCAAAAGTACTAGAGAACTAGAGAGTGAAAATATGACAATTTGACAACACAAAGGAATCATGCCATTTATTTTTAAAGTTTTGTTTCTCAAACCATCCATTTGCTTTTTAGTTGTACTAATTAAGATCTATTTGGTGTTTCTTTTGTAAGTCTCCTCCGGCAGGAATGAATTTTACGGCTTGTTTAAGTCTTGTCTTATAACACCTTAAACTTTTATTATTAATGTGCACCAAATTTATCGAAAAAACAATGTATTATTATGCACGATTGATACAATTAATGGACAATGCAACATTCAATCAAGCCAAACAATATTCTCTAAAATATCATAGTTGATTTATTTCCTAATTGCTTTTTAATTTAAATTGATAGGTTGATATCTATATAAAGATGCTAATTAGATAGTTTACTTATTTCGTTATTTTTCTTATTAGTTGTTTCCATGTCAGAGAAGTCCATTCTTATATAAACGATGTAATACTTTTATTGTAGTAAACAAATATAAATCAAGTTAACCAAAATTTAGTTTTCATCTTTCTAATCTTGTCACGTTCTGGAGCTACCCTGCTCAAAGGAGAAATTATCCTAACATTGGTGCTTTCATTGCCTCCCCCCTTAATTGGCAGAAGAAATAAGATTTCCCACTTTCACCAACACCTCTACTGCTCATAACATCCAATTCTCCATTGTCAATGCCAACCTCGAATTCCTTCTCAATTCTTATGTCAGAATTGAAGTCCTATTTACCCAACAACAATATTGTTCCACCACTAACCAATCCACAATCTTTCACCACATCTCAAGACCTCACATCAACACATCATGTGGTCAAGCAACAACTCACCAACTAACACCCCATGTCAACACCTTCATCCCCCATAAACTCACATTTTTCCACCACATCTCCCACCAATCTTAAACCTGACCACCCTGTCTATTGAACATGAAACACACACTCCTAAACCTTCATCCCCTTCTCTAGTTGTGGATCTTGTTAAACGTAATGAAATTAAAAGCCCTGCTTCTCCACACGTACCACATCCAACCCTCACTATCACACGTCCGATGCTACTACCTTCGCCAATGACAAAATCCTATCCGTTCATCACCAACAAGACCACAACACCTCCCCTTTCACAACACCATCTTATCGTCGTGAAGCAACAAAAACATCAATCGAAAAATTCTTCCAATCGCTATGAAATGTGTCGTCACAACCATCATTATGAACTTCGATTCCATATTCATTCTCCTGCAATGCTCACTAATCCTCGCACGGCCTACAACAAGTCACCAGATCCAAGATGGACTTTCTTTGTGTTACACAAGTTGTCGATGATACTCCTGCAACTTGATCAAGCAAATTTCCATGTCTTATTGGCCGATAAACTCATCAACTTCCGTGTGAAGATAAAAAGCCACTAGATCTTTGCCAAATGAATTCCCACGAACCTTGAGGACGAGGTTCATTTGGAGGACGGGAGTGATGGTTCATTTGAGGACGAGGTTCATTTGGAGCCACTAGATCTTTGCCAAACGAATTCCCACGAATATTGCATAGTCCATTTTCTAACGTTGATCATGACTACTTAGAACCTTCAGGACAAGGTTCATTTGGAGGATGGGAGTGATGATACAATTTTTCCTAATCTACTGATGGACTATGCAATATTTCAATCAAGCCAAACTATATTCTTTACTATATCATAGTTGATTTATTTCCTAATTGCTTTTTAATTTAAATTGATTGTTGACATCTATATATAAAGATGTCCATTAAATAATTTAAATTGATTGTTGACATCTATATATAAAGATTTCCATTAGAGAAATTTGTTCTTATATAAACGATGTAATACTTTTATTTCAGTAAGAAAATATAAATCAAGTTAACCAAAATATACTTTTCATCTTTCTCATCTTGTCACGTTCTGAAGCTACTCCGCTCGAAGGAGAAACTATCCTAACAACGATGTTGATTCATAGCCCACTCACATAAATCCCCTTCACCTATTATAGTTAGTTGAGCTTCTTGCCTTATTATATCTATTTTATTGCTTTAGTGAGTAGTGACAAGTTGGTATATGTAAAAATTGGGTTTTTTGCTTCCGTACTGATCAAAAGTTTGGAAATTGGCGACGTACCCATGGTTCTACGAAATTTGGACGTGTACCTATTAAATAAACTAGTAATTGACCTCATACGTATTTGTCACAGTGTGTCCAACAATCGTGTGCCTCTGTTTACATTTCCCGTAACGGTTGTTATTTTTGATCAGTTTTTTTTGCTTCCATACCGATCAAAAGTTTGGAAATTGTAGACATATCCATGGTTCTATGAAAATTGGACGTGTACCTATCAAAATAAACTTGTACTATCAGATATCAACCTACATTATCATTGATTGTTCTTGAATTTTACTACTCATTCTTGGCTGCAATTTGGACTGAATTCTTAAGTTATTTTTGGTTGAAGATTGGTTGCGATTTGGCTAATTCTTGGATGCATTTTAGGGCTTATTCTTGATTGCACTTTGACCTGTATTGTCTCTAATTTTTTCTAGAATTTTACTACTCATTCGTCACTGCATTATCAGTGCATTGTTCTTGAATTTTACTACTCATTCTTGGCTGCAATTTAGGCTAAATTCTTAAGTTGTTTTTAGTTGAAGAACGACTGCAATTTGGCTAATCTTGGATGCATTTTAGGTTTAAATCGTGGCTGCACTTTGACCTGCATTATCTTTCAATTTTTCTTAAATTTTACTACTCATTCTTGACTGTAATTTAGGCTAAATTCTTAAGTTTATTTTGGTTGAAGATTGACTCCAATTTGACTCAACTTTCGATAGGTACACGTCTATTTTTTGCAGAACCATAAATACATCGCCAATTTTCAAACTTTTGATTGGCACGGAAGCAAAAACCTGTAATTTTTTTATTTTATTTAATTATTATGTGGATATGTCGGCTTTAGAATGTACCAATGATAATTGTGTTGGTCGTTTTGATTTAGGATTTCATTTTTTCATTCGTTTCCAAGATGGGGAACAATGAATCATTGATTGTTGGGCACACCTCTCCTTTCACAACACCATCTTATCGTCGTGAAGCAACAAAAACACCAATAGTCATTGATTGTTGGGCAAAATGTTACTTAGCCGCTACTTGTTAATTGTTACGTTTTTTTGCTAATTGTCGACGGTCCACGTTTTAGGTTAAATGTTGACTAACGATCGACTATTGATGACTGATTGATACTCACATTCTCATAGGTTTGACCTAACAGTTGACCGCGGGGATTTGGTTCAGACTGTTGGAGCCCAGAATCCTCGTTTCCTATTTGTATCCAGTTTGTGATCGAGTGGGAGACCAGTGGTTTGAGTGGTCTAATACTCTAATATTGTGACACAAAACATCATTTTTATTTTTAACTTTGTTGTTTTCCTTTGTAACTCTCCCATTTAAACCGACGGCTAGTTGAGCTTGAAATTCTATGTATATAGGATCATTTTAGAGAAAGACTTCACTATTTCAAAGCCTTTAATCCAACTCTTTATATTCATCAATCTTTTTACGCTTCATGCTCTTGCATTTTACTCAAGCTTAAATATTCACCACTTGTGTTCTTCAAATCTAATCTGCATGAAATGCTCAAATTAGAGAGATTGATTTGCGATCCCTTAATCCAAAATGAGGTGTTGTAATCATCTCCAGGTTGTTGTAGTTTCAAGTTGGGTTGTGAGATGGTTGCTTCACTAGGTGCGTGAATGACAAGTTCGATTAGAGTGTTTGCGAGCTTCGGCTAGCCCCTCAAGAGAGGTTGGGTAGTGAAAATCTTAAGGGCGGATAGACCGTCCACTCAGTGCTTGAGGAGGGTTTTAGGACAGGAATAGGTCCCGTGACTGCACCTATATACATCTGGTGTCAACTTTCGTGGTGTGCATTATTGGGCAGTCCTCACTTACTTGGAGGAAGCAATTTTGAGATTGTTATCCTCCCATCTAGTTCATTAAATTATACACACTACAAGAAATTAGGTCTACAGCCACGGTAGGTGTATCCGTGGCTGTAGAATCCGTCACTAATTTAGGTATCAGCAACGGACAAAGGAGAATCAGCTACGGATTTGTGTCCTGGCTGCTTGCTTAACCCCAAATTTTACACAAACCCGCCTCCTCACCTCACCCGAAGCCAACCAAATCCGCAAACCCTCAAATCGCGTCTCTCACCCAAAACCCCTAAATCGCCGCCTCCCTCTACCACCGCCACTCCTCGCCGTCGCGGTTCCTCTTCCTCGGACCTCCGCCTCCCACCTCCCACTTCTACCTCTTCCTCTTACCTCCACCTCCCACCTCCGACTCCAACCTCTAGCTACGACCTTCTCCTCAAACCTCACCTCTAACCCGCTTCCCACCTCGTTGACGCCTTCTACAAGACTCTTAGTCGGTGTCCTCCACCTCGGACGTTGCTCAAGGTTTGATTTGAAGCTTGTTTGGTTTTCATTTTTCTGGAATGGCTGGATTTGTTTGGAAAGGATTTGATTTTCTAGAAAACGTTTTGATTTTTGGGGAAATATATGATTTTTAGAAAAATATTTGATCTTTTACTTGGTGTTTATTTTGTAGTTTGCTTGGATGGGAGTGTGTCAGCGAGTGGGTTGTTCATATTGAGGTATTTTTTATGTTTGCTTGTAGAAATGAGACATTTGAGTCTGGATCATTGAATGAACTTGTTGTATTGTCCACTTTCAGAAGTTGACGTCCAAATGAGTTTGTTTTTTTCTTATTGTTGAAACTTAAGGAATTTTGTTTCTACTTAATTATGGAACCTGTCATATAGGAATTTAGGCTTTAAATTAGGGCTTTTAGGTGGATGATGAGTGTTGGTGTCTTTCTGATGGAGGGGTTGCGGCCAGTTTTGATGAAACAGGATGTAGCAATAAGGGTTGTGGCGGAGGGGTTGCGGCCAGAGCAGACATTGATGTCAAAGATAATGACGAGGAATCCAATCTTTGTGTCTTCAGATAGTCTAGCGATTGAAGCTCTGCAAAAAATGGTCCAGGGTTGGTTCATTTCTTTTTAATTTTCTTATAGGAACAAGTAGGAAAATGGGTATAATTAATATATAATTTCTATGAATTCCTCTGATTAATAATCTCAGAATCAGATTTTAGTCGACCAATCCTTTGGGAGCACACCTACATGTCACTCACATTGTTATCGAGTCGCTAGTTTCCATGTTTCTGTTATTGCATTATCGTTTTCCATCTCAATAATTCATTCTTACTTGATTATAGGGAAATTTACACACCTCCCTGTTGTTGAAAATGGTGAGGTAGTTGCCCTTTTAAACATCACGAAATGCCTTTATGATGCTATATCAAAAATGCAAAAGGCCGCTGAGCAGGGAAGTGCCATTGCAGCAGCCGTGGAGGGGATTGAACGCCAATGTGGAAATGAATTTTCAGGTAAGGCCGTAAGGGCTTGTTCTTTCACTCTTTAGGTGGTTTAAATGAAAGTATGTGGAACTGCACTCTTATAGTCTCCACTGACTGGATTCCTGTATTATTTATTATGAGTCATCAGTCATCACTTGTGAATTGGTTGAGAATTTTGAAATGTCGATTTATAGATAGATTCTTGCACATCATGTTTGCTTGTTCTGCTCAACTTCCTATTATTCATATGTTTTCATTCTCTTTCTATTTCAGCTCAATACACATTTATAGAGACATTACGAGAGAGAATGTTTAAACCTTCTCTGTCAACGATTGTCTTGGAAAACTCCAAGTAAGGGCCAATATATTGTCGTGACTTGTTTCTTCCTAGGTTACAATTTTTCACAACAAACTGTTGTTCTTTCTCTGTTATGTAGAGTTCCAGCAGTATCACTTACGGATACTGTGCATCAAGCAACAAAGAAGATGCGTGATTTTCGATCTAATTCAGTTGTTGTGGTAACAGGAGGAAAACCTAATGGAATTCTGACGTAGGTATCCTCTGCTTTGTTGTATGATGTAGACACGTATTTTCTTAATTTCATCTGTATGAGGTCATTGATGTTATTGTGCTTGTGTATTTGTGGTGGTGCTATAGATGATTGTATTTATTGACTTTGTGGTGGTGTTTTGGATGAATATGTGAATGTATTGGTTGTTAGTAGTTTGTAAACACAGTGAATGCTAATTATATTTTTTTTGGCAAATAAACCATTTAGCCACGGGAATTATCCGTGGCTAAAAGGTGTATTTTTCCCGCCATTTCTTCCCTCCAAATCTAAGTTGTGACGGTTACTATTCGTCACAACATCCGTCGCTAATTGGATTTAGTGACCGCGGCAACAGTGACGGAACTTATCCGTGGCTGAAAGTGTATTGCCACGGATGATAGGCTTTAGTGACGGATTTTTACCGTGGCTAAAACATTAAATTCTTGTAGTGACATGACAAATTATTCAATTTTATATTTATATAATAAACAAGATATAATTTCCCACCACCAAAGCACCGCCCTTATAACAAGACAAATGAAGTACATCCGCAAGAATCCCTGCCTACGTGTGTGATAATCTAACTAATAATCCAACCAAGAAAAGAAACTCGGACACGACTGAATTATTTATGTTTTTGTGTATTTGGGTGGGTGAGATGTACCCAGAGCTTTCTTTTCATCTTTAAATCTATAATGTATCATTATGTACAGAGGATCTCACACTCAAGGCCCCTGTAGCTCTCATTGCTACTAATTACTATAGATTTGAATTGTGTAATAGGTTGTGGTCTCCACTTTTGTCCTCACGAGTGAAGTTGGTGGCAGTCGTGGTGACACCGGATCTTGTTGTCGGACCCACTTTTTTATTCTTTTCAACAATATTACGGGACTTCTAGTTTCCAAAAGTGCATTATTGGACATTTATAGATGTATAAATTTTATTAGCCAACTATACTTCCAAACTTGATAGCTAACAAGAGCTAATTCAAGTTAAAATCGCAACGACCCAATTGCAAGAGCGGTACTCTATTTTGGTGCACTTTTACTTAATAGCCGCTAACGATCGTTAGAGTCGTACGTTATGTTTGACGGATTTCCAATAAGGTTAATTTGTAGAGCAGATCAGGACGACCAAATGAGGTTCGGTCATCCGTTCTAGGAGTCCAGTAACTCTAAGGAAGACTCTGTTGGTTGAGTTTCGGATGACCGAATGATGTTCGATCATCTGTTTTGGGAATTTTGATGGACCAAAGGTTTGGCGGTTGGCTGATATACTCGGATATCCTTTGGTGTATCGAGTGAAAATTATATGTTGAGCTTTGATTACAAGTCTTGAGCCTTATCTTGAGCTTGATTATTTCTTTAATTTTTGCACATACGATGTTAAAAGTATACAATATATATGCAATTTGAACACTATGATATATGTGATATGTTCTATTTAGTAGATCCATTTTCTCTAAGGATAAAACTTTCTTGGGAGTCATTGAAAATGTGGTGGAAATTGGAAGAATTTGAGTTGGAGGAGTTGGAGGAGTTTCAGTGATCGTAGAAGAGGTTGATGAAGACAATGAGTTGAGAGGGGTTGATGATATAGCAAAAATCAAGGGTAGATTGAGAGATTCACGTTTAACAGTCGTCCATAAATGGGGCGGATGACCGTTGGAGAGCTCGAACGACTATATTTCGTAGAGATGGTTGGCCGACTGAAATTCGGTCAGTTGAATATTTTGGACAGTGAATTCCAAATTTGCCACTGCAACAACTATGGAACAGACGTCCGATATGGGTTTGGTCATCCGAGTTCTAGCGGAAGTAGGAGTGTTTAAGAACAAATTAACCTATATCCGTGAAACCTAACATACGACTCTAACAATCGTTAAAGTTGTTAAGTGGAAGTACATCAAAACAATTAATCAAGTTTGCAAGTGTACCGAGCCAATAACAAATTATACATGTAGAAATGTCTAATAAGACACTTTTGGAAGTCTACCTAAGCAAATATCACACAATATTACTGATATTCATCCCTGTACCGTATCTGCAATTTTAAAAATGGCATTGTTTTTTAGATGGTTAGAGTTGAGTGAGAGAGTGAGAGAACTTGGGTTGCAAATTAACTGCTAGGATTTGTAACAATATACGGTTGCATGCAAGTAAATCTTAATATTTAGCGTGTCAGAAGATGTAAGCATATATTTTCACTTTGTTACTCGCATCTACAATGAGTGTCGTACTACCTCGTTATTTTCATTCTATCTGATGATTTTCATTCTATCTCACCAAGTAAACTTGTTCACGAACTTTTAATAAAAGTTCAACTAAGTTAATTATGTTCAAACTTCATCATATCATTGACTGAATTGAAATAGCTCAAGTTCAAACAAACACTAACTAACAAGCTCGATAGGAACCCAAACGTAAAAAAATAATCCAAGGGTCAAGTTGATCAAAATAGTATTAATTAACACCCTCAAACATGCGGCCGCTGGTAGAGAGCACACGGAAAAGAGAACATATATAACTATATAAGTATTTGGTGGACCAGTGGTGAATTCTAACCACAAACTCTTACATGAAAGGTACCAAAACCCTAAACAAACACATGATATAACCCAAGCAACTAACCTTCATGTCTCTACAAAACCCCCCCACACTCCTCAAACCAACTCCAAACCACCAATGGACAACCACAATAGCAATGGTTATGAGCTGCAAGCAAGATGCTTAAGCTACAAAGTCCAAACCTCAAGCAAACCAAACCCCTTCAAAATCCTCACCACCAAACACACATTCCAACAAGTCCGGCATATCCTTCGTAATGTCACATGCAAGGCCGAACCACGCCAACTCCTCGCCGTGGTGGGCCCTAGCGGTGCCGGTAAGTCGACACTCCTCGAGATCTTTGCTGGGAACATACTTGTCAAACTCCCACATGCGCTCCTTCTCAACAACCACCCTATTAATGCCGACCAATTACGTAAGATCGTCGGGTTTGTCTCACAAAAGGAGGCACTTTTTCCTCATTTAACCGTTAGGGAGACCCTTCTCTTTGCCGCCAAGTTTTGTATTGGAAGTGGGGAAGAAAGGGTTGTGTCCAAAGTGGAGTCTCTTCTGTGGGAGCTGGGGTTGGAGGACGTGGCAGATAAGAGGGTGGGGAATGATAAGGTGAAAGGGATCTCTGGAGGTGAGAGGCGGCGAGTCTCGATCGGGGTGGCGATAGTACATGAGCCAGGGGTGGTGGTGTTGGATGAGCCGACGACTGGGTTGGATAGTGCGTCTGCGTTGCAGGTACGTCTGTTAATTTCTAACACCACAAATAACTAATGAAAACCATGATGCTTGAACATATTAAAAACTTTTTAAATGGCACAATGAAGACGCGTGATGAAACTTGTCATGGATCATTCGAGTTAGTTAATAGAAAATTGTATACTGTGGACTAACAAACATGATAATCAATTTCCTAGGAAATTATAAAAAAACATTAAGTTGACATAACAGGAAAGTTGTGCAACAAAGAAACAATTCATTCGCATGTATTTACTGGAAGCTATACTAAATTAGCAAATTACTACTAAAAGTTAAACGTAAATTAAACCCCTCTGGTCCATGTTTAGTTTAGAAGTGCATATATAATAAAATTTCTATGGCTTCTTAGGTCAATCATATCAAATCAATTCATTCTTAAAATATGTACATCATAATACTACTCTAGAATAGTTAGATAACTACTTTATAAATATATGAAAAAAATGTATACGTCGGAGGCCTACAACAATTTTGACTGTGACATCATATTTTCAGCAACTTCTGGTTAGTTTTTTTATATGAAAATTTATAGATGGGATGTACAATATACAAGGGACATGTGGTAAAATTTTTAGATCAAATGGATCATCGTACACCTTGATCCAAATACTTCGAAATTCAGTAAATTTTAACCGTTAAAATATGAGCATTTTAGATCAACGGTTAAATTAACTTCGATTAACCTAAATTTGTATTACGTTATAGTTTAGGAGATAACAATACATGTGATTAAGTTAGCTATATAAACTTCTACAACCTCATTGACCTCTCTATGTCTCTCTCTATATATAACCAACTTTTTATTTATTATTTGACATTACCACAAGTAAACAACAATACTGCTCAAAAGTATGATCAGTGAAATCATAAGGTGGCTTCACACACATAAAAGTTTGACCTTAACGAAATACGTTTTGAAGTTAATAGAATACTTTGTTTACCTATATATATATATATTTGCTGCACGTACAATTACAAGTCCACTAAGTAGGACGTAATACGAAACATAACACGATGGACCGTCCTAATCAACGCAGATAGTAGAGATGCTAAAGGGCATGGCCAAGGAAAGAGGTAGGACAGTGATCCTAAGCATCCACCAACCAGGGTTTAACTTAACAAAAATGTTTGGCTCCTTAGTCTTGATGGGCGGAGGGAGGGTGTTGCACCAAGGGAGTGTGGAGGAGTTGTGCGGTCGACTCAAGGATGTCGGGTTAAACGTGCCTCCGCATGTTAATGTCTTGGAGTTCGCCATGGACGGTGTCGGAGTGTTGGTGAAAAAGCATACGGAAGAGCAAGAGGAGAAGATGGTGGTGTGTGAGGAAGAGGAAGTGGTGGATGAGAGATTTGGGTATACTTTGCAAGAACTATTTCAACGCAGGAAAGTGGTTCCGGATGAGGTAGGGTGTTTGATTTATACGTCAATCATTTTAAGATAATTTGGAAATGCTTAAGTTTTTTTTTCTTTTTTCATAATTGTATCTTCAATCATACCCTTCGGTTCTATTGCGTCTCTGAATCTTAACTTAGACCAAGCGCTAAACTAATTAAGCTCAAGTTCAGGTTTACTGCAACTGAATTATATATATGGACTCGAATTCTAGGCAATATTGAAATTAGTTTATTTCAACGTAAAGAAATTGAATATATTATGTCGTTTCATGGGGGTAATATATTACGTTCACATGGTCTGATTTACTACGTTAAAATCTCTGAAGAAAATAATATATTGTATTCAAATGCGTAATAAGATTATATTGCACTTTTGATCACGGCAAATGAAACAAATTTACGGTTAAATCTTCGTTAGCCTAGGTAAGAAAAACGAATCAAATTAGGATATGAAAAGGCAAGAATATTTGAGATTATTTATTAGTATATTGACTCCCCTTGAATATTTTTTTGAAAATGATTAGCTTATATATTTATAATAACCGTCTTTCTGAGGGAAGATTCCTTTGGTTGTCTTATATTAGTCTGCTAGAGTACCATGTTGAAAGAAGACCATAAATATGTTACTTACATTGCAATTACATCTCACCCTTATCTAAGATGGATCCAATCATTGACTGTTACGACCTTCTAGACTACAATTGCTTAATATATATGTTTGATATGTGCTTCGAATATTTAAGAACCGTCTCAAGGAAAATAATTTAGATAGAGACATGTGAACGAATCCAAATCTTAAAATGGGTGAAGATCAGTTTGTTTTTCATTGGACGCTAGTGTAGGTATTCATCAGATGATTGTTGATCGATGCCAGATGCCTCCAAGAGCCGACGCATAATCTTGTTAGTTTCGGATAAATAATAGATTGGATATACATAAATATACTTTAACGTTATGATATACTTCATCGTAAGTAGTAACTCTATGGTACTTAAAGGTTGAAAACGCTTTTAAGATTTTACTAGGGTCCAAATATTACAAGATCAATTATTAAGTTCCCTGCAGGAGACTACTTGATTCTATTAACTCAGGCTATTGGAGTAGTGGTTGACATTAGAGATCAAACATCAGTGAAGCACATTATATTATGATATTAATTAGGCTAAAGTAGGACAGAAAAGATCGTTTGTGAAAGAAAATTATTTCTCTTGGGTACAAATCATTACATATGGCACCGGAGCATTAAGAAACCCTAGATGTTACATGGAGAATAAGAGTGAGTTACATTTGAACTATACTTGACAAAATAATAGAATATCAAAGGGACTTGGATCCTCTCCGATTCTTGGGAATTAGAGATGTACGAGAATTGGAGTCCAATTAGACCAATCTTGACCATCTATTATGATGTGGATGGCGTGGATGATGTTATCCATTCCAACCAACACCATTAATGATGTATCGAAATCTAATTTTGTACTTGTGTAGCAAAGATTTTGCAAAATTTCAATTCTAAAGCATATTTTCTCCTTCCAACTTCTAAGTTATAGCATTGAAGTAAATTTTCTCCTTCCAACTTCCAACTTCCAACATCCAACTTCCAACAATAAAATAGTTCAAGTGATGTGATCTAAGTAAGAAGTAAATTAAGAAACATTGATATAGCTAAAACGTGTTAACGGCTTGTGAAAACTTTTTTCCCTATAAGTTCAATTTGAAAATGTGAATATGATATTAATAGATAGAAAATATACCCACTATGTTCCAACTACTTGCAAAGTCATTAAAACAAGTAAAAAAATGAAGTTACATGCCTTTTTTTCATTTACCAATTGCATCATCTGTATTTATTCTCGGTAATTACTAAAATCAGATTTTAATTTGAAATTCTCGTTGTTAACTTTGGAAGTGTCAAACCTTTTAAATATAGGAGTATTTACAACTATGTCAATTCATGAAAAGTGGAATCAACAAAAATACTCATAAATAAATAAAATTAAAATTGAACATATTATGCTCTTGATGAAAAATTATAGTCCCTTTCTGAAGTAATAATGTTTCTTAATTGAAAGTTTGAAATATTTATTTTTAATAGCATATGTTTAGGTATACCTATAAGACAAGCCACAAGCATATGAATTTGATGGAACATTGCAAAATGTTTGTCATAATTGAAAGTAATGACAGTTAAACCAATATTTAGTGTTAAGGAAGAGCATCATCCACCATTCATTATTATTGAATGGTCAAGATTAAAGTAATTATTGAACTCTTGTCCAATGTCGATATCATCAAGTGGTCATGCAAAATAGATTGTAATACTCCAATTTCGTCTTAAATATCCAAACAAGAAAAAAAACTGCATCTATCTTTAAGAACATAAACCTACCATTTAAACTTGAACTGTATATTATAACCTCATTATTAAGTCAGATTTTTTGCTTTGCTATTATGGCAAATACAATCTAAGCTACTTTGATTTAGATTCATACTAAACTCTCATATGCTATTGTTTAACAGGAAGACCCCAAACCTGTTTCCACCAGCAACCATCTAACCAACGCCAACAAAAACCACCATCCCAACTCCTGGCTAACCGAAACAACCGTCCTCGCTCACCGGAGCATCAAAAACATGTACCGAACCAAAGAGCTCTTCTTCTGCCGGACCGTCCAAATGCTCGTCTCAAGCCTCATTCTAGGCTCCATCTTCCACAACCTCTCGTCCTCCGACTCGGCCTCAAAACTCGGCCTCTTTGCCTTCTCTCTAACCCTTCTCCTCTCCTCCACATCCGAGGCCCTCCCGATCTTCCTCCAAGAAAGAGCCATCATCCTCCAAGAGACCGCCTCCGGCCGCTACCACATCTCCTCCTACGTTGCCTCCAATGCAATCGTCTCCTTGCCGTTCCTTCTCGTCCTCGCTACCCTCTTCTCCTTCCCTCTCTACTTCCTCTCTGGTCTCAACACGTCCCCCGACTCGTGTACTACATTTGTTATCATAATTTGGCTTGCATTGTACACAACCGACTCGGTTGTGGTGTGCGTAAGCACTTTCGCACCGGACTTCATTGTCGGGAATGCGATGGTGGGAGGGGTGATGGGTGCCTTCTTCTTGTTCTCCGGCTACTTCATACGGAAGGAGGAGATCCCTTGGTATTGGGTTTTCATGCACTATGTGTCCTTGTTCAAGTACCCCTTTGAAGGGTTGGTTGGGAATGAGTTTGGAGTGGTGGGGAGGTGTTTGGAGTATGGGAAGGGAGGGTGTGTTTTAAGGGGGGAGGATGTGTTAAGGGAGTTGGGGATGGGTGGGGTTGGGAAGTGGAGGAGTGTTGGGGTTATGGTAGGGTTTATCTTTTGTTATAGGTTTGTTGGGTATGTTTTGTTGAGGTTTAGGTGCAAATGGGTGTTGAAGTTTGGGCTTAGAAGAGCCTTGGATTGATTGATGGAGATTATTTTGTGTCATCAGATGGAAATGGATATACTATCAACTCGATCAGTATTCGATTTGTATTCGAATTCAACTCAGAAGATCATATATGAATCAGGATTCTATTGAAGTTAATGATTTGAATCTGAATTTGACAAAAAATAAAATAAAAATATGGTTATGTATTCGAACGATGTTTGTATTTATATCATAATTTTTTTAATATCTAATCATGAGTTTTCCATGTGTTACTGTAACATCCCGGAACAACGAAAAACTTTGAAATTTAAGCAATAAAAAGATCTCAAAATAACGATCATCAAGCGGGAATGTTACTCGTATATAAATAACCATCGATGCACTAATTATAATATAGTTTGTCAAAATACATGATTACATCAATACAACAAAGAAATACAAGTAATCATGACGACCTCGAATAGTTCGAAGTGGATCCTGACTCCAAAATGTGTGCGCCCGCTGATTGAATTTAAGTTGAACCGCAAGTGCATGACCGCGTTAAAGCGGTGACAAATATGGGTCGATCTACAAGGAGGTGTGTCGACTTTGCTTAATTCGAAGGCGAGTGGGAAACAAGATGAGAGAAAATGTGTGATTACACTACACTAAACTAAGAATGAACAAACAATAAAACTAAACCCCATAAGGGGTAGGGAAAGAATGTGAATACGAAAAATATGTTGTATGCGTGTGTATTCATTTGTGCTTCGTCATAACATGTAGTACATGAAAACCATAAAACCAAATCTAACTTTGTCTCCTCCTGAAATAAGATAACACATTATCATTAAAACATACAAGACAATAATTGGAATGAAGCTAAATGAACTCATGCATAAAGACCAAACCCCACTATGTTTCCACATGAAATAAGATTTACATAATCATTAAAACATACAAGACATTAATTAAGGTGAGGGCAACAAGAGTACATGCTACCACAAGTCATGTTTCCTTCATCAACTCCATCCTTATCCTTACCTCATCATTCCCCATAAAATAAGCCCATTAATCTAAGTATGTGCTAAGCTTCATTGAAGAGCATTAGCACATCAAAGATAAGAGTGAAATTCCATTAAATGGTTATGGAAATCATGTAAGGCTCAAAAGTATTAAGGTAACACACACACGTACCTAATACATCACATTCTTCTCCACCCCCAAATGGGGATGGACTACTCACTAATCATTAAACTAAATATTATATTAAGATAGAAAAACATGTTAACTAAGCCTACTAGATTTAATGAAAGAAAATTAAGCTAAGCATGCAAGAAACATGAAAGAAGCAACATAACAAGAAAACAGTTATTAATTTCAGACTCACAATAAGTAGCGTCTCTCTACTTGAGTTTTTGCTCCAAGGCTTCACTTCAAGTAGAGAGAATGACCACCAAGCATGTAGTATACAAGGGAGGAGTTCTATTTATAGCCATAAAAAAGGTAACCGAAGACAATCCTCCGGTATGGGACTAAACACATACCAAAATATTGCATAAAACACCATAATACACATCCGGTAGAAGACGGGTTAGATCTGGAGACAAATGGACCACCAATTGGTTGTTTGGAACTGCCAATTGGTGGTCTGGATCTCTTGGATTTGTCGCAGTTTCGTCTGACTTGTTTGTAGCTTCGTTTCTTCTCCTGGAGTGCACCCTAATCGGTTGTGGGAGTTGCGACCCAAATCCAATTGCCAAAATACTCCTCATGATGGTGTGGAGTGTTTGATTTTGCTAATTAGTCCTTTTGGGTTTATATCCGGGTCATTCTCTCTTGCATCTTAGTCCATAAGTTTTGTAACTTAGTCATTTTCCTTGTTTTTAAGTCTTTTTTGAATCTCTTCTTCTCAAACCTGTTTATTCCTGAAACATAAACATAAAAATCGTTACGTAGCATTGCTTAGGCTAAAAATAAATGATATAAGACACAAATATATGCTTGATATGATGTCAATCACCCGCTGTCACCACCCAACAGAACCTACTCCGATACTGAAACATGAATAAAACAACAATGCATGAGTTTGCCATAAGGAATCTATGTATGCCAAGCTCACCTATATGAATGCAATAGTACAATAAAATGAATTATCATACTAGTGGCATGCCATGTCATCAACAGTAAGGAACAGTTCCCCTCTAAGGGTAAAACAAGACATTTGTCCTACAATCATCATCGGGTCTCCCTTGGAGACCTACCGGAGGCACATATGGTGTTACGGAAAGTACGCAATGCACCCCACACGTGACTACTCTAGCCAAGGGATCGGCGAGAGGCATACCCACTTTCGCGTCATAAGAATCAGATCTGAATCATCGTGGTCAACACCACACCGACGGAGCCGTCTCTCAGGTCGGTCCATCAGTCACTCTGTAGATGCCCAGCTGAGGTATCATGCCGGAATAACATCAGAAACATCATAGTCGGAACATCGTCGGAACAAGGTAACTGGTCTTCCTGGTGTCCTGCCCAATCCAGAGTACAAGCTCTCATCATGTCTTCCATGGTTTGGATGACCTCGTGGACTGACTGTCTGTCTGCAGATGAAAGGTTGTGCTCAACTTCAGCCGAGTCCACAAAGCATTCTGCAGAGTCCCCCAAAATCTAGAAGTGAATCTGGGATCTCTGTCAGAGATGATGCTCACTGGTACTCAATGAGGTCTGACTATCTTCTTGATATACAACTTAGCTAGACCCTCAAACGGTAAAGTGGTACTGATAGCAAAGAAGTGCACCGACTTTGTCAGTCGATCAACTATGACCTAAATCGCATTGTGCAATCTCCTCATCTTCGACAGCCCGGTGACAAAATCCATCGTCACGAGCTCCCATTTCCACTTTGGTAGCTCAATCCTCTACATCAACCCAGTTGCCCTCTAGTGCTCAATCTTCACCTACTGGCAAACCAAGCACCTGATACAAATTCTGCAATGTCTAGCTTTATCCCCTTCCACCAGAAATTCCGCTGTAGATCATTGTACATATTTGTGCTGCCTAGGTGTATCGAGTAACATGATCTATGAGCCTCCTCCATGATTTCATTCCTCAGATCTCCTCCTTTTGGAAACTAATAAGATCTCTGAATCTCATACCTCCATCAACTCCAATACTAAAATCAGATCCATCTCTAGCAGCTAATTGCAACAATCTGACCAGCTCAACATCAGAACTCTAAGCCTGCACAATACCCGAGACTGTTTGAGGCTCCATCGTTAGACCTGCAATCACTGATCCCCGTGATTCATCGGTGAATGGCTTCCACTCAGCCAACGTCTGTAGCAGCTTCCACTCCTGGATACACAAACTAGCTACAATAACCTCCACCTTCCTACTCAAAGCATCTATAACTGAATTCACTTTCCCTGATGATAGGAAATAATGAAGTCATAATCCTTGATGAACTCGAGCCATCTGCTATGTCTCATGTTCAACTCTTTATGTGAAAACTCATACTTTAGACTTTGATGATCTGTGAAGACCTCAAACAGCTCTCCATACAAGTAGTGTCTCTAGCTCTTCAAGACGTGAACTACTGCTGCCAACTCCAAATCTTGAGTCGGGAATTCCTCTCGTGTACCTTCATCTATTGTGAAGGACAAGCTACTACCTTTCTGTGCTGCATAAGCACACACCCCAGATCGATGCCTGAAGCGTCGCTATAAATCACAAATCCTTCACTGCCACTCGGAAGAGTCAGAACGAGAGCAGTCGTCAGCCGAATCTTCAGCTCCTGAAAATTGTCCTCACACTTCAGGGACCAAACAAACCTGACACCCTTCTGCAACAGCATCGTCAATGGTGAAGAAAGTCTAGAGAAGTCTTTAATGAAACGACGGTAATAACATGCTAGTCCCACAAAGCTTCTAATCTCAGTCACACTCGTCTAGGCTCTCCACTGTGTTACGACCTCCACCTTTGTTGGGTCCATTGATATCCCAGCTGTAGACACAATATGCCCTAGAAAAGCAACATTATCCAGCCAAAACTTGCACTTCGAGTATTTAGCATACAATTGCTGGTCTCTCAAAATGCCAAACACAATCCTTAAGTGCTCCTTGTGCTACTCTCTATCCGGAGAGTAAACAAGAATGTCGCCCACAAAGACAATGATGAATCTGTTGAGGTACTCTCTGAACGACCTATTCATTAGATCCATGAATATTGTAGGTGCGTTCGTAAATCCAAAAGGCATCACTAAAAACTCTTAGTGCCCTCACCTCGTCCTGAATGTTATCTTCTGGACGTCTGCCTCCCTAATCCTCAGTTGATGATAACCAGAGCGCAGACTGATCTTCGAGAACACCTTTGCTAACTGCAACTGGTCAAAGAGGTCCTCAATCTTGGGTAAAGGATATCGATTCCTGGGTCAAAGAGGTCCACAATCCTCTCTGTTGCTGCTGTGGTGGTGAAAAAGAGCACCGACCTCTGCCTCTGCCTGCTGCTGGGGTCCTGGTCGACCACTGGACTCGCCTGACCCACTCAGACATAGTGGCCCTGCTGGCCACAACCATAACAAATTCTAGAATAGGATAAGCACTCCCGCCGAGAGTGGGCTCTGCCACACTTCCTGCACGGCTCCGGCTGATGTGCACCACCTCTGTAACACCTCAAAATATTAGTCCCAAATTGCCTAACATAGGAATGTTGGGGTAGGTTATAATGACATGGATCTACTACCATAATACTTACCAAATTAAGTTTTGTGGCAATAGATGGGTATTGTGGGCCAATACGCTCATGGGTGACGGACTAAAACCTAGGCTCGATGCAGACTTGGGGACGGAACGTTACAACCTCCTTCAATTAGAGGCTCTTGCTCGGATTCCCTGCTAGCGGACCCCCTGGACGTCCACTGACCTTCCCCTGTGACTTCCTAGCCTCCAAGTAGTTCTCCTGGTAATCCTGATCTATAATGGTCGCAAACTTCACAGCATCCACCAGGGTCTGCGGCATGCTAGTGATGACGTTGGATCTGAGCTGCTTCTGTAGCCCTCGTACAAACTTCCTTGCTCACTGCACTGGTGTCACACAAATCTCCAGAAAATAACGCTCTAGGGCGCCCGAAATGCCCTCCCTCAGCAGGAGGGCACGCCCGGGGCAGGGCGCCCCAGGCGCCCGGGCGGGGGGCCACGTGGCCCCCAATTGGTCCTTAGTTTTTTTTGTTTTGTTTTCAAAAATATTTTAAAAATAATTTAAAATCGTTTTTTCAAATATTTTTTATGAAAATAAGTTTTTTATTTGTTTATATTTTCTAGAAGTTTTTGACAATTTTTCGTATTTTGCTTAGAATTGATCTCGAAATGACGTATAGGGGAGAGAATGTAGGACGCTTGAGGTATTTTTGGGTGTGGTTAAGAAAAATTTAGGAGAGTTGGTTTGAGCTGACGTGGCTGAGAGAGAAGCTGACGTGGCGGAGAGAGAAATCCGGGCGCCCGGGAACTGCCTGATGCTGTTAACGATGCTCTTAGTGATGGAGAGTCTTTCCTTGACAAAATGGTAATTACCATAATTAGGCTACTCCAGAAGTTAGGAGAACTTAAGGATCTCTCATCAACATCAACATCAACATCATTGTATTATGGTGAGCCAAGTATATTCAACACAAGTCTGAACACTACAGTGGGCTTCTTGTCACTAATAATGATGATATTTTGGAAGTATTGTCTCTCATAGCTTCTTGAGAACACAAAAGCTCCACATCAATATCAAACAAGTTAGGCAAAAGCAATGGAATTGTGTAATCATCATATAATAGGTCATAGTTAATTTGTTTGGCAGGAGAAAACCAATAGGTCGAATCCACCCAAGGCTTTGCTTTTAATATGGTCAACAATTGGTTAAGTCTGAATGAAGAATGGCTTGCTGGAATCCGGATGGTACTTAAGAACTAGTGCTTTTTTTTAACTTTCTTTGGATGTTTGGTTTAATTGAGATGGTAATTGGTAAGTAAAGTACAGTTGTTTACAAAAAAAATTAGAACTCGGGAGTTTGACCTTGTGTTCATCAACACCTTGCACGCAAGCATTTGTTTATGTGTATCTAGACAGAAGCCCGTGCACTCACATCTTCATCCGCTGTCCATAGATATAATTATATAAGGAAAATTTTTCAAAATAAATTTTTTTTTTATTTTGCCAAAATAGACCTCCATCAAAAGTATTTCTCAAACTAGACTCGCTGCCACCACGTGATGACACGTGGCGGCGGCGGGTTTTGTTTTTTTTTGTGCATAGAGAACTCGGCATCACCAGTGCCGAGTTCTTCCAAGATGATGAGTTCTTTTTGATTTTTTATTGGCCAACACTTGAAACTTTTCACTCAGGAGGTGATTCAAATAGAACTCGGCACTGGGAGTGCCGAGTTCTATTTAAGAAACCTCTCCTGGCGCTCAGATCGTGCATGAGACGATTGACGCGCCAGGAGAACAATTTCTCAAATAGAACTCGGCATCCTAGATGCCGATTTCTAAAGGAATAACTCAGCGTTTCTCACGCCGAGTTCACTTAAAAAAAAGTGAACTCGGCGTTACAAACACCGAGTTCCGTCGGGCTATAAAAGCAGCCTGACGCCCCCACTCTCCCCATCCGCCGAGTTCCCGAGTTTTTAAGGTCAGGGTTTCAATTTTTTTTCGTTTTCCACCATTTTCTTGCCTTTCTTATGTATTAGGATGATATACATTGTTGTGGAATGAAACATATGTTCCCGAGTTTTTAGGACAAATCAAGTTTTACGAAGCAGGTAAAACTCATTCATTTATGAAATTTAAAGAGTTAATGAAGGCTATTGCAGAGGAACATAAACCGATATACGAGTGGATTCAGCATCAAGGTCCTTTGGAAAGATGGACTTGTTGTCACGACGGGGGTCGACGTTTTGGATGTATGACAACAAACATGTCAGAAAGCTTCAACAATGTCTTACGAAGGGCACGCGGTATGCCAATTACAACCATGATTTTGATGACATTTCTCCGCTTGAACAAATTCTTTGTTAAAAGAAGGGACGTCGCCGAGTCGTGGAATGAAACATATGTACCGACAGTCCACACCGTGGTGACGACAAACAGCAATCTGGCCAGAACACATACAGTAACTCGATACCACCAGCTGATGTACCAGGTTGAAGCCAATGACCAGAAAAAATACCTCATGAAATTTGAAGAAGGAGTTATTACTTGCACTTGTGGATACATAATTGCAATGCACGTCCCATGTTCACATGTACTAGCAGTTTGCAGTGGCAAACATGCAAATGTCAACACTTCACATTTGGTGTCCTCGTATTATGAGGTTCAAATGTACAGGGAGGCGTACAAACCGATATTTATCCCAATTCCTGATATGAGGTATTGGTCAGATCGAGGCAACATCACAATGAAGCCTCCCCAAACCAAAAGACCTCCCGGTCGGCCTAAATCAATGCGAATCCGAAATGAGATGGACGAACACTCTGGAAGAAGGGTAAGGTGTGGGAGATACGGCGGTATAAGGCATAACCGAAAGCGATGCAAGAAACCTATATAGCAAAATAGTTTGAATATTTTGTATGTAACTATTTAGTGAGACGAATGAATGTAAGAGTTGATTAATTGTAAGACTTGAATTAATGTAATGTATTTTGTTATGACTTGAATGAATATACGACTTAAATCCTTTTTAAGAGTTGATTAATTGTAAGACTTGAATTAATGTAATGTATTTTTTAGGACCGCAAATTTGCCTACTTCTGCCTATTAAACTCCGACTTATGCCTATTAAACTCGGCATTATAGATGTCGAGTTCTATTGTAGACCTGGCCGTCCAACCATTTCATACACGATCTGAGTGTCAAGAGAATAGGTCCAAATAGAACTCGGCATCCTCAATGACGAGTTCTATTTGAATCACTATTCTCCTGACAACTCGCGTCGAGTGGAATATGAAGTGTTGGCAATATT
The DNA here is from genome assembly GCA_963682175.1 of Triglochin maritima. Lineage (NCBI taxonomy): Eukaryota > Viridiplantae > Streptophyta > Magnoliopsida > Alismatales > Juncaginaceae > Triglochin > Triglochin maritima. The sequence continues at coordinate 9,313,664 of OY821787.1, read as the reverse complement.
CTCCCAGAGAAAACTCGGCACTGGTGATGCCGAGTTTTCCTTGGTAGAACTCGGCATCACCAGTGCCGAGTTCTCCTCGAGAGAACTCGTCATCACCCGTGCCGAGTTCTCCCAAGAAGAACTCGACATCACCTGTGCCGAGTTCTTCTTGGAAGAACTCGACATCACCTGTGCCGAGTTCTTCTTGGAAGAACTTGGCACTGGTGATGCCGAGTTCTCTATGCACAAAAAAACAAAACCCGTCGCCACCACGTGTCACCATGTTGTGACAACGGGTCTAGTTTGAGAAATACTTTTGATGGAGGTCTATTTTGGCAAAAAAAAATTAAAAAAAATTTATTTTGAAAAATTTTCCATTATATAAATGTAGACTTGTAGCTTGTGTGCCTGTTTAGGGCTGCACATGGGTTGACTTCAAATCGTAAATCGACAAAAACTGAATCGATCGGGTTGGATACCCAAACCTGAATCGGTTGGGTAGGATTGGATCAGGGTTTTTAGAACCTGGTTTGGCTCGATTTGGGTCAGGTAGTCGGGTTGAACCAAACCAACCTGAAACTGGTAATGTTGTGTCTATATATATATAATACATCCAGGATGTGATATTAATTATTGGAAAATTCTCATTGACTACTTCAATTTATCAACACTTTCTGACACCGACGACTCACCTAACCAAACCCAAAGAACACCTAACCTAAACCCTAACTCACAACCACCACCCTATCCCTGTCCTCGACCGCCCTTCCTCTATCGGCACCAGACCACGCCGCGTCGCTGCCAACAGACTCTCCCATCACGTCCAGGCCCTCTCATGCCTTCATATCCATCAGACTCTACCACTCCACCATGCCAGGACCACACTGCGACACCCTCTTCCTCTACGCCTCCACGCCGTAGGATTCCACCGCCACTGACCACACCCTCTCCATCCTCGCCTTTAGGTCGTAGGACTCCACTACCTTGGGTCAAGCCTAAACTGAACTGATCCAAACTGAACCCTCATTGTTTGGATAGATTCTAGGTCAGAACCTAACCAACCCGACCTATGTGCAACCATATACCTATCCAATAAGATCGAATATAAGGTAGGCTCGTTTATGAAATTTGAACTCAAAACTGAGGTTGTGTTTGATTTTCTATAATTGGATTTCATGGAATTGAATCACATGTATTTCAATTACATTTTTTGAATTAAATTCAATTGCATTATCATGAATTGAATTCCATGTAATCAAATTTCATTATTTAGTAACGTTGGATTCCACCACTTGCACATTGTCCGATGTCGTCACATTGAATGTTTTATTTGGACATGGCAAATGGAGAGAACCAAGGTTCTAGTTGTGTACTTGCAAAGCCTTAGCAAATAATTTTTTAATTTGTATGTGTCTATCACTAAAATATAGTAGAAAGTAAAAAATATATTAGACTATAATTCATGAATACCAAAATTTTAAATTTCAAATATATTATTCAAAATAATTTCTAGTATATTTTTTCATAACTTTATTATATATTATTATGAATATTGAAAATAATAACGGAATCTAATTTTATTTTGCAAATGTAATTCCAGTTTTTTATCATATAGTTAGTAAGTCATTTGTCAAGTTCATATGTAATTTTAACTTTTCAGCACTTTTGTTTGTTTCTTTAGGGAGGACAAGAAAAAATCAATCAAGAATACCAATACATTTAGAATTCTAGAGAACAATAGTAAAATTTCACTTTTCCCAAATTGACATAAATGCAAGAAATCAAGATCCCGTCAAGACAAGAGGAGAGTGTATTTGTATGTCCCATTCAAGTGACAACCATCTAGGCCAACAATTGACCTACAACCTCTCACAAATCCCTCTCTAAAAGAGGCAAACAAATAACCTTAAGATAGCTCCATCTTCAGACTTCACCTCGTAACTTATCACACTACCTGAGTTTTTGCTTTCCATTTCCCTAAGCAATGAGGTATCAACTAATATTGTTCTTCATGGCTACCAAAAGGTTTCTTCATTGCAATTTGACTCTCCCCCAACACATACTCTCTCTCTCTCTTTCTCTCTCTCTATGGTAGGGTAAGCTTAAGTGAAATATCATCTTTAACTGATCACTTATTTTCTTAATTGTCAACCTATCATATGCACTTTGCCAGTCTATGCATTGGTATCCAATACAATGTTTTGTGGCCAACCTAGAAGCACAATTATTGACTGATGTATATGATTGTGGAAGCCTTAGTGCCTTGATTTGGAGCACACATCCATCATTCAACTTGGAAGAATGTATTCTCCACTTACATTTGGGTCTCAACACCTAGTTGTGACTCTTATGTGGATGGCTCTTCAAATATATTACACTCAGTTCAGATGTAGTGGGCTATTAACATTTGGAAACTTCTTTTTAACAACAATATCTGGATTAGACATTAATCTCCAGATGTTGAGGACCATCATCCACTACCATAAAAACATCCTCATTTCCTCTCTCGTCATCAAAATTTACCCTATCACTACCCTCAGACTCAGATTCCTCATTAGATAGCATAAAGTCTGGATTAGTATCACTACTATCACTAGAGATACCATCTTCCAACTTCAATGGAGCTAATGTGGGGTTCCTTTGATGGAGGCTAGCTGCTTGGCTAGATTGTGAGTGGCATGGTAGTGTACCACTTGCCTTTGGGTCACAAGAAGGAGGTTCAAATCATTGAGGTGCATGTGGGGATCCTACACTTGGAACTGACTCACTTTCGTTAATTTGCAAATGAACTAGACATTGGAACATTTTGTTGTGCCTCAATGTATTCTTTATTAACTCCATGATAAGGGTGGTTGTTAGATTCAACTACTAATGCTTGTGTCCTAACCATACAAGTACAATTCATATTTTGGGGGTAGGATAACTAAGTGCCTCTTTTAAGTCCTCGTCAGTAGTAAGAACTCAAAAATCTTTCCTAAAATTACTAGGTATCATATAATGCATGTGTACTGGCTCACTACAACTCCATTGTTTGACAGTGCAAATCTAAGACCTAAACATCTCCATTTTCAATTCCTTAACCACTAACATTGAAGCAACCTCCACAAAACCCATAGGTTTTTCCTGTCCGATTTTGTTACCCCATCTACCACCAAAATGCAATCCAATATGATTAACATGGAACATTAATTATCGAGATAAGATTATCATGTTGGTTAAAGGATATTGTAGCTCTACAAATATTTCAACATGAGTATATAAAATAGAATTTTTTTTCTTTCATATATTGAATAAACCTAATAAATGAAACATTATGGAATTGTGTTTATGTTATTAATGTTTTCATTGTCTTTGGATCCTAAGATATGAGACCTATATCTGTTCACATGAGAATAAAGGATTTTGTGCCATATATTTGTATATAATTTTAAAATTTTATACATGCATATATATCATTTTCCAAATTCTCGACGATTTTATGTACATTATCATGTATATTATTTTAATACAATGTAATCTACATATATATATTAAAATAAATTTATGGAGGTCATCCCCAAAGGTTCTCTAAACCTTTATGAAGATCCGGAGTTGTGTTACGCGTTGAATCGTCCACCGATTCGCCTCCAAGTGTTCACCAAACTCTAAACAAGATTAAAGAGAAATGAACAAGCCAATCGATCATTAATTCAAGGTTAGAATCTAGCTAATAACCCCTCTAAAGCTCCTGAGAATTTAATCTCCAAAAACTTGAATAATTAATTAAAGATAATTCTGAGATGGAATGATGGAGAAAAAGGAGAATTGAGAATTTTGGCATTAGTCTTTTCAAAGAAGGGATGATGGACCTATTTATAGGATTTTCTCTAACCCAAATCATGTGCAAACCACTTACACATGATCTATTGTTAATCTTTTCACTAAACCACATAATGTGCAAACCACTTTGCACATGATCTACGTTTGTTTCTCCTACAAACTACATCATGTGCAAACCACTTTGCACATGATCTCATGTTTATTTTGCCACATCATCATACCATAACTACCTTTGACCGATGTTGATTAAATTCAGCCATTAATCAATAAAAAATATCTTATTAATATATGCAAAAATGTGGGCAAATGGTTTGGCCATTTTTCACTATTTTTGAGTTTACCAAATTTTGGATTAATATCCAACAAAATTTGGACTTTGGGGTTTTAGCAAATTCGTATGTTATAATATTGTGGATCACATTATATCATATAATATATTATCATATATAATGTCAAAACATTATACCCCATAATATATACATCTCATACGAATTTATATATTAGTCTAACCATGTCGTTTTCACGACATATTGATTTTATTGATTCACCACATGTATCTATTTCACATGAGACTCGGTACATCATATAAACAAAAAATCAAGCTTCTTGTTTCCCAATTTTGTAGTGTGACATATAGGAGGATCTAAGCTATATTGACAATGATATTAAACACTTAATATCACAAACTATAAGTGGTATCTAGCTACACATTATAGTTACAATTAGCAAAGATGTCTTGCTCACTCGAACTAAACACGATCCATTTAGTGATGTAAGAACATCACTTGTGTCTATCCATTGCCTCATGATATTAAGAATACTATACAAAGTAGAAATGTGTCACGTTTGTATTATATATTTATTTCTTGATTTCTCAAGCTAATAATAAATATGCAACTTAACACAAGTCACATTGTGCACATTATAATTTTGCTTTATCAAGGGGCCCACTAATATTATCACTCAAATAAAGAGGGACAATGATAATCTTTTGACGAACTATTTTTGCAGCATAAGTCATGTTTAACCAACTATTGTCTTTATCACTATACTCATTGACAATAATCAAATTACACACTTCCTATGTGAAAAAATATAAGTCTCATATCTTAGGATTCAAGACACAGTGAAACATTAATGACACATAATAAGAGATTTTTGTTGATTAAAAAATAATGAAAAATGTTCCGACCGTTTGCCCATGTTTTTGCATATATTAATAAGAGATTTTGTTGATTAATGACTAGATTTAATCCAGCTTGGTCAAATGTAGTTATGCGATGATGAGAGAAGAAATAAACAAGAGATCATGTGAAAAGTGGTTTGCAAATGAAGTGGTTTGGTGGAGAGATTAACAAAGGGTCATGTGTAAGTGGTTTACCCATGATGTGGGTTTGAGGATGCCCTATAAATAGGTCCCTCCTCCCTTCCATTATTTAATTAATGCAAAATTCTCCTCTTCATATTTTCTCCATCATTCCATCCGAAATTCTTTTTATTAATTGAGTGCTTGGGAGAGAAAAAATTCTTTGGAGCATACAAGGGGTTATTAGCTAGATTCAAAGATTGATTGACTAACTTCTATCTATCTAATCTTGTTTAGAGTCAGGTGAATACTTAGAGGTGATTCCAAGGCAATCCGACGTGCAACCAGACATTCAATTGCTCAAAAGAATTTGATAATTCCTATGTATTTCAATATTAATTAGTATACAATATATATTGAAATGCAATTATGAAGTTTTGTATATAAAATTGTTGAAAAATATGAAAATTGATCCTAATTGCTTAAATATATACAAGTATGGGGCACGAAATACAACAGTGATATCAGAGTTTTTTTCAATATTTTTTATAATTAAGGTATTAAATATATTTAGTATGTCATCTCATATCAAATAATTCATGAATTAGCCTTTTGAGTCCTTTTTGCATTTTTAATGGATGCATCAAGATGGAATCCTAGCTTTTTGTGTTTCTTATTTTTCTACAATAGTTTGTAATGTTAGAAAATTAATTAACCATTAAGATCAAAGATAAATTCTGATATTTAAGGTGAAACAAAGAAAATTGGATTCTGATACTAGTTATTCTTTTGAGAGTTTTAATTGTTTTAAAACATGTCATATTGTTGTTAGAATCAAGTTTTAGACTTGTGTCTAATTTTGTAAAATTCTTGTTTATTTACTTGAAATTGACAGAACAAAAAGGAGTAAGCGACTTTATTTTCCTAAAAGTTTTCTTTTGGGAATTTAGATATACTTTGGGTCAAATATTTTTATATCTTGAACTAAGGATGGTTGAATCATTTTAAAGGATTTGAAATGAATTTTGAATTATTTATTTGAGATATGAAGGATCATCTAAATAGTGTAAAATATCATATATACAAAATTGTTGCACTTGTTCTGTTTTGCAGGAATAAGTGAGTTATATGTTCCATCGATGCCATATGTGAATGTATGATATGTATATCATTATTGTTAATCACAGAAGCTTATGTATATGTAAAAGCTGTTTATTTTGTATGCATGCATTTGAGATGAATTTACATAGGACTTGCACTAGCCAATTTAATTTTGATAAAAATTGAAATTGTGAGAGACATGTTTAAATATTGTGCAATATTTACATCCACGGTGCAAGAAGAAGAAGTGAAAGTCAAAGACGCAGGAACATATAAACTCACACCAATGTGAATGAATTTATTTTATGTTTATGTGCTTGACTTGTATGTTATTGAAATGATAAAATGGTTAGCATAAGTGTGAATGAATGCATACATGACTACCTAAATTCTAAAATCACATATGAATTGTTTAATTGTCCAAACTAAAAATTAAGAAGACTTTCTTTCTTATTTCATCCACTAGAAGCCATCGATCGAGGGATGTTTTGCTCGTCCTTAACTGGAGATAATTTCCCCAATCTTTGAAAATAGTGGGAGATATTAGGATATAGTTTGTTGTGCCATCAATAAATATATATAAAGTGCGTTTCACCCTTAGTGGACACCAAGTTTATTTGTTTATGGATACAATGTACAACCGTATCTCGTATCAAATGAAATAAGTTTTCTTAACAAAATAGGAGCCCTCGCTCGGTTTTGAGAAATAAAGTTTTTGTTTGGAGGATGGACAAATTCCCTCTTAATTAAAATGACAAAAATCATAAAAGCTTGAAAAAATGCAAAAGTTTGCAAAATCTCAAAATAGTTATGATTAGAAAATGTTATTTACCTTGAGTTTGTGACATATTCGATAATCCTTAGATAGTCTATGTTATAATGATGGGATGTTGTATTACTGCAATCATGGAAATATTTATTTATTTACAGTACAATTTTTATAAACCTAAAATTGAAAGGAAAATTCTTATAAATTATTTTGTAGAAATGTCGAACATTCAACCTATTGTGCGATCTATGATTGAAAAACAACCGCTAGCAAACGATGGCTCCAACTTCAATAGATGACAAATCAAGCTCAACATTGTGTTGAAGTTTGAAAAATTATCTCACATTTTGGATGGTTAAAGCCCAAAATTAAGTGAGAAGGCAACTGATGCTTAGCAAGAGGCGGTAGCCGAGTGGGAAGACCAAGAAAACCAAATTCACGTTCTCATGCTTGCCTCCATGGGTGACGCTCGTCTAGCGAAATACTTGGAATCAAAACCAAGAAGACCAAGGAAGCTCTCAGAAAGATGTTTATGGATAGCGCTAGGAAAGAGTGCCACTACGATTACACAAGGCTCCGTTGATCTTCATTTATCTAGTTGTCTAATTTTAAATTTATAGAGCGTCTATTATATACCTTCGATTGACAAGAATATTATATTCACATCGTGTTTAGATATGGATGACTTTATTATAAATATTTCAAATTCTTTCATGCCTTTATCGAAGAATGGAAGTTTCTATGCAAATGCTTTCAAAAGAAATGGATTCTATTTGCTTAAATTGAATAATAGATCAGTTTTAAAATTCAATAACAAAAGACTTAAGAAAACTCACATGAATGATACAATCTTATGGGACTATCACCTTGGTCACATCAATGAAAAATACATCAAGAAATTGAAGGAAGCTAATGAATTGAATCAGTTATATTAAACCACAAGTACACGACGTCGGTGAAGATGCGGCTAGTACGAGTCGTGTCCACGAGGAGCACGTGCGGGTTGGAATTCACAAAACTTGAGTGAGAAATGAAAAGAAAGATATGAGATCGAATTACACTTACGATGCATACTAATTGGAAAACAAACTATAAAAATAAACACCTTAAGGGGTAGAGAAAGAATGCGGAAATGAGAATATGTGTACTTGTGTGTTCATCACAACATGTAATACATGAAAAATCCATAAAACCAAATCCAACTTTGTCTCTACTTGAAATAAGATAAAACATTATCATTAAAACATACAAAATAATAATTGATATGAGGCTAACATGAAATGCATAATGACTAAACCCCACTATATCTCTACATGAAATAAAATTTAACACAATCATTAAAACATAGAAGACATTAATTAGGAAGACGCCAACATGAGCACATGCATACACATGTCATGTTTCCTCCTTATCCACATCTTATCATTCCCCATAAAATATGCCCACTAATCTAAGCATGTGCTGAGCATCACTCAAGAGCATTAGCACATCAAAGATAAGAGTAAAAATCTCATTAGATGGTTATGGAACTCATGTGAGGTTCAAAGATTAGGATTAACACACACACAATTAATACATCACAAAATCGCAGCACCTTCTTCTCCACCCCAATGGGGATGGACTACTCCCTACTCATCTTTAAACTCAAGAAAACATAACAACAACACAAAACCGTAATGGAAATGTAGAAAACTAGATTAAAATTAAAGATTAAAAGGTTGCTTCTATTCTCCTCCTCTACACTACTAATTAAAGAACCAAAACCTATTCTAATAAACAAGAAATAAAACCTACTCTACTAAACAGGAACATAAACTAACCTAAGGAGGAGAGGGAGAAAGAAGAAGAAAGGGGACATTACAAGTCTATTTATAGAAGAAATAAGGGTTTGGATGGATCTGAAAGCAATCTGAAGGATGTAATAACATTCTCTATAGTCTGGTGCACCCATATAATCAAGGCGAAGCTACAGGATAAATTGGGGACAAATTGGGCCAAAATTCTCAAGCACTGGTGGATCAAAATCAACCACTGGCAGATCTTTTGCGCTCGATCGTTCCTGATTTCTTCTGGGAGCTTAAGTATTGTATTTTGCACGTGGGGCACTCTTGGTCTGCTGGTTTGAGGCCGTTTTGTCTTAATTGCCCAAATAATCTTCAAGATCATGGTATTGAGGGATTTTTGCTCCTTAAGTATTTTCCGTGCATTCAAGTCCCTCTGGATTTCATCTAGGTCCTTTTTGATTTGCAGATGGGTCCTTGTGCATGACAAACAAATCCACTTTGCTTCATTCGAGTCATTTCTTCTTATATTTCAGTCATTTTCTCTTCCTTTCTCTTCTTTATTACCTAAGACCCGCAACACTACAAACAAACACTCGAGTAACACATAATTGGTGTAAAATTAAGGATATATAACATGACTGCGATGTATGATATGCTACTAATCAAATACCCCCACGTTTACCTTTTTCTAGTCCCAAGCAAAACAAAGAAAGATAAAAAATGAAAGAAAGTAAAACATACAAAAATGGGGAAATCATAACTCACTTTCGTAGGAGTCACGGTTGCACTTAGCATGTGCAACAAGCTGTTAAACCTCATTCTCGCCAAGGAGGAGTGGTGTGTTCTAAGGGTTTTCAACGGATATACCCAAAAAGTCCAAATATCAATTCATTATTTAACCTAGCAACTCGACTCGCCGGACCTACTTTTAGCGATCATTGGACACGATAATCCTACAGACCAACTCTATATATGTATCTAATCCACACACCTAGCCTAGGGAACCATTCGTGCAAGTTAATTAAGGACTTAACTGAAAGACATGAGCAACCTTAACATCCTCAAGTGATACATCGTGTAAAGTTCATTAAGGTTCTTATTTGTGTTACATTTTTTTCATTTCATTTTTTACTAGTTGGTGTTTAATTCTCCCAAGGTCAGGTTTTGTGCATCATTTCCTATGAGGACTTACACTATCAAGTACACCTTTTCCCAAATCTCCACATAGGGCGATCCCTACCACTCGTGTAACAGGAGTTCGGTCGGTACATCCCAAGTCAGATGACTCGAAAGCACTAGGCAGTAAGTCCCATCATACCTAATTTCTCGAGTGATAGGATCCGTACGAGAAGAGATAACACCATACTTTAATATTATTTCTTATCTACATGGGAACCAAAACCCCTACACTTAATTGGTGGTCCATATTTGATGGAGTCTGGATTTCGGTGGTAGGTTTCTGGCTTGATTTCTTGATGTTTTATGAACCCGATTGGGTTGTTGATGTTTGGGCCCGGATCTCATTGCCAAAATACTCCTCCTAATAGTGTGGAGCTTCTTGCTTTCATCATTAGTCCTTTTGGTTTTACATCCATGTCCAGCTCTCTTGCACCTCAGTCCATGAGTCTTGCAACTTAGTCTTTTTTCTTGCTTTTAAGTTCTTTTTTAGTCTCTTCTTCTCAAACCTGTTTATTCCTGAAACTTAAACATAAAACTCGTTACGTAGCATTGCTTAGGCTAAAATAAAGGATATAAGACACAAATGAATACATGAAACGATGTCAATCAAATACCCCCACACCTAACTTTTGCAAGTCCCGAGCAAAAAAAAGAAAGGAAAAAAAGAAAGAAAGAATGGAAAAAGCATATGAAAAACAGGGAAATCCTAACTCACTTTCATAGTAATCACGGTTACATTTAGCACGTGTAACAAGCCGTTAAACCTCCTTGTTGCCAAAGCGGAGTGTTGTCTCCTGAGGGTTTTCAGTGGATATACCCACACAAACTGAACGTCGATGCATTATTCAATCTAGAAACTCGATTCAATGGACTCATTTTTGTCGATCATTGGACACGGTAATCCTACGGGCCGACTATATATAGATATTAGTCCACACACCTAGCCTAATAAACCATTTGTGTAAGTTAATTAAGGACTCAAGTGAAAGACATGGACAACCTCAACATCCTCAAGTGATACAAAGTGTAAAGTCCATTAAGGTTCTTATTTGCATTACTTTTTTTTATACTAGTTTGTGTGTAATTCTCCTAGGGTCAGGTTTCGTGCATCATTACCTATGAGGACTTACACTATCACGTACACCTTTCCCCACATCTCCACATAGGGCAATCCGTACCACCTGTGTAATGGGAGTTCGGTCGGTGCATCCCAAGTCAGATGACTCGAAAGCACCAGGCACAAAGTCCCCTCAGACCTAATTTCTCGAGTGGTAGGAGCCGTGCGAGAAGAGAGAACACCACTTATTTATTTATTTATTTATTTATCTACATGGGAACCAAAACCCCTACACTTAAGTTTCACAACAAGATTTTAAGGGTCCCTGACTACGACAAACTTCCTTGTACTAACAGACACAAATTATTTTACTTACTAGATTCAGGGTGGACTTATTTAGTTGTTTGAGTACTGAAACCCTATCATTACTCGCCCCCCGAGGGAAAACCAGGGTGCATCCTTACGACTATATAAGACCTAAAACCGGTATACTAGATATCTTAATTCATCATGTTAAAGACAATTTTGAGACCTTTCTTTTTACTTTGCCTCTCAACGGTTTTGCACATGCTAAACACACGCAAAACCCACAAAACATTTTCTTTCGCAAACACATGAAGATTTTGAAAGAAATGTGAAAGTTTTAAAGTACTAGGCAAGCAAAAGAAGACAAGTCACCCTAACAATACAAACAAAAGAAAACGAAAAACAAATGAAAAAGACTCGACTCCACATATATACAAAGATAAAGCACCCCCACACTTACTTCATGAATTGTCCACAATGAATGTGAGTATGATACTACATGGATTTTTGCATGAAAAAGAAAAGATCTCACCAACGTGAAGCACAAGGAAAGTTTCATGGTCCTGTTGATGGACATAAACCCGAATTTCCAAGAAACCTGTGTGATACTTAAGAAGGGATACAAATATGTGAAACAAAATGTGGCCCAAATACACAAGGGTTGGGGCCCACAACAATCATTACTTATTGGTGGAGTCTTTTGTTGCTCTTTTTTTTCCTTTTTTCTTCTTTTTTTCCTTTTTCTTTTTCTTTTTGTTTGTTTTATTTTTATTTTTTTCTAAACAATATATATACATCAACAAAGATATTCTCATAATCATTTGGTCAAGAAACATCAAATGAGAACATCGAGTCCCGCGGACCAGAGATTTGCAAAAATGGGACTACTTCATTGGTACTTTGAGGTGTCATGAGGGGTGAAAGGTCAAAGCTGAAAGGCTCGAACCTCTCACGATATTGGTTGGGTGTAGGCAACATGAATGAGTGGAGTTGCGTTGCCTCACTAGGGTTTAGTTGCTCATCGAACAAAACCCTCCAACCAGTAGGTAGGTGCATCAGAATGAGTTCCTCATGCTCATTCGAAGGAAGTGGCACACCACTTGCACTAAGAATGGGGATTTTCCCAATCCAACAAGGACCACCCAATCATAAGCTCATTCGCAGGTGGGTCCTTGTTGGAGTCAAGATGAAGCACAAAAGGCTCAACGAACGTGGGACATGGGGTAGAGACACCTTATGGTATGGGCATATGCTGAGGTGTGTCCCCCTCACTAAAAGTCCCAACTGAATCATCTAACAAACACTCCCTTTGTACATTCGTTTTTGATGCCAACTCACTCTATTGCATTGCAAAGACATGCAAGTTTTCGTTGGGCAAACAAACATTCTCAACGGGTTGCATTGGTGTTAGGGGTGTTTGTTGATTTTGTGGTGTTTTCTCTAATTGGCGGATGATGTTGAGATTTAAAGGTTGGTCCAAGGGTTCATGTTGCCTACCAGAGTTGAAGACATGAAACTCGACACTCATGTTACCGAATGAGAGCTTCATGAGATCATTTCTACAATTAATTAATGCATTGGAGGTTGCTAGAAATGGTCTACCCAAAATCAAAGGTATTTGAGAGTGGGTGTTCACAACAGGGTTGGTATCGAGGACGACAAAATCTACTGGAAATATAAAATCTCCAACTTTGATAAGCACGTCCTCAATAATCCCCTTTGGGATACGAATGGATCTATCTGCCAATTGGAAGGTGATCGTAGTTAGTTTCAATGCTCCCAAGTTCAACTGTTGATAAACAGAAAATGGGAGGAGGTTGAACTCTGATCTTAAATCAAGCAATACATTACTCATGCTAGTGTCCCCTATCGTACATTGAATAGTAGGACACCAGGGTCCTTGTACTTTGTGTATGTGGGATTGGACAAAAGTGAGCTTACACTTGCAGGTAAGAATGCTTTCTTAGGAACATTGGTCTTCCTCTTGGTTGTGCAGAGATATTTCAAAACTTTGGCATATTGAGGTATTTGTTGGATGACATCCAACAAGGGGATGTTAACCTTCACTTGCTTAAAGACATCTAATATCTTATCCATTGTGTCACTCTGCTTTTTGGTTAACCTACTAGGATATGGAGCTTTTGGCAGATAGGTTTTCTGCGGTGCCTGAGAAGGAGGCAATGGTGTTTTACCATCAGCCTCTTCTTGACCATCATTCCCACTGAGGGTGATGAGAATTAAATTTGTACCGCAAGTGCACGACGTCAATGAAGACGTGGCAAGTACGGGTCGAACACAAGGAGGGAGAGATATTGTTATTTCTGTGATTTTCGAATTAAGGGAAGGAAGAGAGAGAAAACATGCGTTTGGTTTGAGATTTTTGGTTTTTAATTTCTTAAGCAAGAACAACAAAACAAATTAAGAGTAAAGCAAAGAAGGGTGAGAGTCCAGCGGGTGGAGGTTTAGATTTCGGGTTTTGATTAGAGAAATCAGAAACTTATAATAAATCATATTAGTTATAAAGCATTACATGATAAATGATTTAACACAAACTCAAGTAATCAAAATATCCTAACACGAAATTAAAATAATAACCTTATTCTCTTCTCATCACCCTAAATCCGTCACCCCCACCCTTTGGAAGGAGTTAGAAACTCATAGAGGGAGGAAGAAGGGGTCCTAGAGACATTACAAAAGAGAAGTAAAAACAAGAAATAAAAGACAGAATTTTATTACTAAAGTGAAGAGTACAAAACTGAAAATAAAAACAACTAAAAACTAGGTCTAAGGCCAAGGACCCTTCTACCATCGTTCTCGGGGCTATTTATAGCCGATACAAGGGATCCCAATATATAAATGGAACGTACACGCGTCAATACAGCATTGGTAAAAATTTGAGCACACGAATCGACTTTTGTGCGGCTAAATCGCCGCAATTTGTACATGAGGTGCGGCGGAATCGCCACCTTTTTGGCTCGGATTCGATCCAGATTTTTTCTGTGTGTTTATGGTATGATTTGATCCTCCTTTGCGCGTCTGGATTGATTCTTTCCATTCTTTTGAGCTCCGGATTAATTCCTTTATATATATGGAGATTCACATTGATTTTTTCTTTAGATTTTCTCCATAATAATAAAAGCTACTCGTGATTTGCAATTAGGTCCTTGACTTTTTGCAATTAAGTCCCCGACTACTTTTGTGCTTAAGTCTTTGTTCTTTTTGTAATTAGATCTTGAATGCTTTTATGCTTGGATACATTTCCATTTGTAACCTGATAAACTTGAACTTGGTCTTTATGATAGAAATGAGTCTTTTGCACGCGTTTATGCTCGAGATGTGGGTAAATTGCATTCAGGTCCCTGTATTCTGTAAATAAGACTAAACACATACCTTAATAGCATTTATTGATATAAAAGTGATCTAAATGAAAGACATATGATGCAATGTATGCAATGCATCAGAGGGGCTGCACAGATGATGGTGGCAGTGGCAAGGAAATGTGATTATCATCATGCTTTCCATTCCTTAAGGTTACAATGGCATTCTCATAGTGAACATGTTCCTCCACATGGTTCACTTGCCGCCCCCGAGTTACCAAACTCTCATTTTGCATGTGTTGTTGCTGGTACATGCGGGGGTTAGCCTCAGGCTGGCTTCGCAAAGTCCCTCTCTCTCTTTCATGTACAGACTGAGCCAATTGGCCCATATGAAACTCTAGAGATTTGATGGTCTGCTGATTTGAAGTGAGAACTTGACTTGTGGATGACATAAAGTTTTTATTGAGTTTTTTAGTCTACGAGTCAAGGTCCTTATGCTACGGCGGGTAGGTACCGGTAGAAGCACACGACAAACAAGGCTCAAAGAACCTAAGGTCGCTATAGGTCCTTACAACTAGACGATGCCTAACTGCGAGGTCACACGACCTCAACACGCATCACCTCCCTACGATGAGGACCACAAATCCCAGCAAGTGATCCATGATCTAGAGATCTCGTCTCTCCTACTATCAACAGAGTGGGCGACGCCGATCAGGCCATGACGGTCGCGACCGGATCACTCTCCTAATGCGCCCGAGATCCCTAAAGTCAATATCTACTTGATTTTACAATTAGGCTCTTGATTAGTTTCGTTTTTGGGGCGAAGGAAAGGGTAATGAAATCCCCCTCTTATCTTATATGGGACAACCCCTCCTTAGTAGCATTTTGGAGTCCAAATCTACAAATCAACTCTCCAAACAAACGCTCAACTCACACTTGTTGCAATGCAATTTCTACAAACTAATGCATGGTCATGCCAAATGCATGAATGAATGTAGGAGATGCATACCTCATGCCAGCGCTCGACAACTGAAAGTAAAGCTAAAACAAAAGACAAATTACAAGTCACAACATGCCAAATTGAGCCCCAGACCACTACGTTGAAACACAAAACATCTAGAAGAAAATAGAGTGCAAGTAGAGCTCACCAGGACACCAGTTGGCAATCCACCACCGCTGATTGGCGATCTCTTTTACTTTGTTTGCCTTCCAACTTCTTGTGGTGCCTTCTCTTGATATTTAGAGTTTTCTGAAACGAAGAAAAGTTACAAAACACAAATTAAATACACTCGAATCGTCCAAACCAGAGTCTGGACTGACACCTCCCGGCAACGGCGCCAAAAACTTGTTTAAACGTTTTATTAATTACCGCAAGTGCACGGACGCGATGAAGCGGTGGCAAGTACGGGTTGACTAGCACGGAGGTGAGTAGCATCTGGTTTGTCAGAAATCAAGTGGTAAATAAATAGACTCTTGGTCCTCAATCGTCGAGCTCTAAAACAAAAGTAATTCACAATCATGTTGATTAACGTGGAACATTAATTATCGAGATAAGATTGTCATGTTGGTTAAAGGATATTGTAGCTCTACAATATTTTAACAACATGAGTATATGAAATGGAGAATTTTTTCTGTCATATATTGAATAGACCTAATAAATGAAACATTATGGAATTATATTTGTGTTACTAATTTTTAATTGTCTTTCAATCCTAAGATATGAGATTTATGTTTTTTTCACATGAGAAATGTATAATTTGATTATTATCAAAATCTATCATTACGAATATTGATAAATATATTAATTGGTTATATACAACTTGTGCGGAAAAATGACATATGTCAAAAGATTATCATTGCCCCTCTTTAGTTGAGTGGTGATATTATTGGGCCCTTGATAAAGCAAAATTATAATGTGCACAATGTAACTTATGTATATTACATATTTATAATTAGCTTAAGAGAACAAGAAAATGAATATATAATAGAAAGATGACACATTCCTACTTTGTACAATAGTTTTAATACCATGAGGCAAGAGATAAACACAAGTGATATTATTTCATATTACTTAATGAATCGGGTTCTGTTCAAAAGCAAAATATATTTGTTATTTAGGTAACTATAATGTGTAGCTAGATACTACTTATAGTTTATGATATAAAGTGGTTTATGTCATTACCAACATAACTTAGATCCTCCTATAGGGTACATCAGGAAAACAAGAAATATGATTTTGCATTTTATGTGATGTATTGAAATACATGTGGTGAAATGATAAAATTTATATGTCGTGATTACGACATGGTTAGAATAACAAATTAATTTATATAAGATGTATATATTATAGGGCATAACAAGTAAATTCAGCCTACTAACTAAGAATTCTGGTATGACATACATAGTGTAGGTACAACATAGTTTAACGACAGTTCGTATTCAATTGTAGCTGAATTGAAGGAACATAATTTACAACACCAACATAGTGTACAACACCAACGTAGTTTACACCACAAAAATAGTTTACAACACTACCTTCACCTTAACAACCTTACAACTTCCATTTTTTTCAAGTGTACGTCTATTTTTGTTGGATGTACATATTGCAAAATTTGAGATTATCTGTGATAAGTTAACTTATATATATATGTAAGTGTGTGTCTGTGTGTGACATTTTTGGTATATACATTTCAAGGATCCTAGTGTAAAGTGAGATATATAAAATATTACATTGGGTAAAACACAATCATTATTTATATGCGTCGTTCAGAATGTTGTAGTGCATGCATATTTCAATTAAAGAGAATTTTATGTGGTGCATTTCTATTTCAATTCTAGGAATTTTTATGTGAAATTAAAAATAAAACTAGAATTAAACAATAGAATTCAATTAAGGACATAACACGTCGGTTATTTTTGTAGAAACCGACGTGGAATGTCACAAAAAATTCAAAAAAGACAGCTATGTCGGTGTTGTTTTCAATAAAATGACGTGGTATATTATTTTTTTATTATTTGATTTTTGTTAAAAAATCTTTTTTTAATAATAGGACAGACCCCATCGGCCTTCTGTTTCAACCAACATGGCGTGTCTACAGGCCACGTCGGTCACTTGCCAACAAATTGATGTGGTATGTCCTATCATTGGATTTTTTCTTCTTCTGAATTTCTTATTTTAATAATAGGATATCCGCGTCGATCTTCTTGGGGCGGCCGACGTGGTATGTTGTAAATACAACGTCAGTGTTATTGGTAAATACCGAAGTTGTTGACCTACATACCACGTCGGTCTTATTAATAAATACTGAAGTGGTTGACCTACATATCCCCTCCCCTACCACGTCCACCGGACAAACATTGGTTAGCTAGGTCGGTTAACCTGACGTGATAAGTCGAAAAGGCCGATATAATAACCTCATTCTGCAGTAGTGATTTCTCTTTGTAATTGATTTATCTTAAAATGATTTATTATTTGGTTTAAGAGAGTGCGTTTAATGATAGATATTTGAAAGAGATAGATGTAATCTATGCGTAAACTGTTGTCAATTATGATTGTTTAAGCTTCCACATCTAAGAGTCTAGAGTTTGTCTAGATAGAGGCCATTGGATATGACTTTCCTTACAATTTAAGTTTTTTCATGAAGTTAATCATGGACATATTATGATTCATTGTACACATATAAATGCCAATTTCATTTAGTTTAATTAGTATATTTCCAAAGTAAGGTACTTAAATAAAGTAAGAAAGGAATTTTGTTTTAAAAATAACGGAAAATGGCCAAATTAAAAAAATTTGTACCCGTTTGAAACAAAGGATATTAATTTTACTTAATGAGTTGACCTCTTTAGACCAAATATTCTTTGTAAATGGACCTAGATCCAGGCTATCTTAAGAATAGGGTGCGCTTGGATTGAGGTGTCTTTTAGTGCGTAATAATTCATTTCACTTAGGTTTTGTATACAAGAAAACTGGTCACTAAATAATAATTTCAAGGGTGATTTGTTACTGTACACCTCCCAAGTGACCTAATTGGCGATATACACCTGGGTTTTTGGTATTGTCGTATATGCACCTGTGAGTCAAACATATTTGCTCAATGCACCTCTGCCGTTAGTAGACCCCACTTCGTCACTGTTACCGTCCAACGACGTTAGACAATTTGCAAATTAAACCTCGTAAAATCCAAATATCCTTAATTGTAAAAACAAAAAACCCCATGAAAAATGGAATTATCTAACACTCTCCACTCTTTCACTTTCACTCTCTCTCATCCCTCTTTCAGAGAGAAAGAGGGATGAGAGAGAGATTCATGGGAGAGAGTGAGTGATGAGAGAGAGAAAGAGGTTGCATTTCGTGGACAGAAGTCTGGACAAATATTGAAAGATGTCTCGACAAGTCTGGACGAAGTCTAGACAAATCTTGACATGATTCTGGATGAGATCTGAAAGGAGTTTCTAGACGAGATCGGAGTGGAGTTTTTGGATGAAACTGGACGTAGTTTCAGGACGAGATCTGGACAGAGTTGGACGAGATCGGGATGGAGTATCTGGACAATTTTCTGGACGAGATCTGGATGTAGTGTCTCGACAAAAGACACGAGGGAGAGAGAGTGAAAGAATGGAGGGGGTAACGAGATTGAGTGAAAGAGTGGAGGTAGAAAGGAGAGAGAGAGAGAGAGAGAGAGAGAGAGAAAGAAATATTCAAGAGAGAGTGAAAGAGAGGAGAGAAAGATCAAGAGAGAGAGAGAGAAATTCAAGAGAGAGGAAGGAGAGAGTTGGAGAAAACAAAGAGAGGGGGAGGAGAGGGAGAAGGAAAGGAGAAAGAGAGAGAGAAGCTTTAGGGAGGCATGGGGAAACCAATGGTTTCCTAGGTCACTTTTTATCATTTTTCATCATTCTACCCTTGCTTTATTACTCAAATGGAGCGTTTAGAGGGTTCTAGCACTGATTCAGGGTTGATGGAGGATGGTAGCAGCCATGAGCATCCTAAAACAAAAACAAGCCATGGGAATGGGGATAAAGGGAGGTTTGAGTTGGGTCCATCAACTAATGGCGAGGGGCATCAACCTAGAAGGTGGTCCAAGTAATTTGGTGCTGGTGTCAAGACAAAGACGAAGACAACACTTGAGTTCATCTAACCGGAGCTAGAGGATGGAGTCAAGGTAGTGGTGTGCACCAAGCAACAAGTGGTGGATGCGCTAAAATCATGGGATATGGTTCTCTTTGGTTATTTTGTGGATTTCAAACCCCATTTACCGACCCTTGAAAGGTACCTCCATAAACGTTGGGAGTTACCAGGGGGAGTAGAGGTGATTCGCTGTCGGAACGGGTTCTTACTATTTAGGTTCACATTAGAAGAAGACCGGAAACATGTGGTTGAGCATGGTGCTTGGTTTGTGAGGGGAACCCCCTTAGTGGTCCAGTAATGGACGCCTGAAACGGTTATGGAGATGAGTAGAATATCATCCATTCTGATTTGGATATGGCTGCTGGAGTTAGACCTTCGATTTTGGTCGCCAGAGATTTTGAGCACAATCGCTAGTGTTCTTGGAAAGCCGTTATACATTGATGATAATACGGCTTCGGGAAGGAGGCTATCTTTTGCAAGAGTTTGTGTAGAGGTTGAAGGAACATTCAAGTATCCTGATTTCAGGGAGATTCAAATTGAAGGGGGTGATTTGGAGAAGGTGGACATCGAGTATGAGTGGAAACCGGGGCATTGTGAGACATACTAGGAGTTTGGGCACACTCTAGCCTACTACCCAAGAAGGCCATTGTTTAATCGTTTAAACTACCGCAAGTGCACGATGTCGGTGAAGACGTGACAAATACGGATCGATCCATGGGGGGAGAGCAATCTCCGGTTTTTCAGAAATCAAGTGGCAATAAAAGGGGGAAGAGTTTTGTTTATGCTAATCTATGCTACACTAAACTACTAAGAAGAAAATGTAATGGAAAGAGAGTAATGATTACTTCGACAAAACTAAAAAAACTTAATACTAAGCTGGAATCAGGAAGAGAAAGACCCTTAGGGGTGGAGTGATTACACATATACAATAAGAAGGTAAGAATGCATTACAATAGGCACAAGTGGAGGTAGTGTTTTCTTGTATAGGAGGTGTCTACTTATCATGGAAAACCCCATCAATTCAATCACTAACCTACTTGATTAACATTCATAAGCACAAGCTGGTCATTTCAGAAACTAAACAAGCATGGGAGGCATCTTAAGATTTGTGGCAAAACACAACAAGTGAAGTATTCTATTCTAACAAGCAAGCATACATTCATATTAATCAACACATTTCAAAATAAAGCATTCTTCCATTCTTAATTGCATATATAAGTATCATCCCCACCCCCAAAGGGGAGTGGTTTTACTCACTAAACATTCAACTAACTATTACACTAAGATAGGAAAACATATTAACTAAGCCTACTAGATTTAATAAAACACAATTAAGCTAAACATGCA
Organism: Triglochin maritima; assembly: GCA_963682175.1. Lineage (NCBI taxonomy): Eukaryota > Viridiplantae > Streptophyta > Magnoliopsida > Alismatales > Juncaginaceae > Triglochin > Triglochin maritima. The sequence goes on along the minus strand of OY821787.1, from coordinate 9,292,572 downwards.
AGAACTATAAAAGAAGCAACAAAACAAGGAAAACTTTATCGATTCAGACTCACAATACCAGTAGCATCTCCCCACTTGAGTTTCTTGCTTCAAGGCTTTCACTTCAAGTAGAGAGAATGGTCACTAAGCATGGAGTCATTACAATAGATGGTGAAGAGTTAATTTATAGTCATAGAAAAAGGTAATCCGGGATAATCCCCTGGTATGGGACTAAACATATACCAGAAATAGACTACATACACGCTAATACACAACCCGACTAAATCTCATCAGGTCCGAAGCAACCCGGACCGCCAAATAGCGGTTTCAGACCGCTAATTGGTGGTCTACATGGTTTGGATCGCATTGGGCTTTAGTGTGGGCTTTGCTGGATGACTTTGTTTGTCTTTGATGCATCTACTTCGGTTGCTGGAGCTTCGACCCGAATAAAATTGCCAAAATACTCCCCATGATTGTGTGCAGTATTTTTATTTGCTCATTGGTCCTTCGATCTTACATTTAGGTCGTTCTCCCTTGAATCTTAGTCCTCGAGTCTCTCAACTCAGTCATTTTTCATGCTTTTAGGTCCTTTTATGCCTCTTCTCTTCAAACCTATTTATTTCTGAAATTCAAACATAAAACTTGTTACGTAGCATTGTTTAGGTGAAAGATAACGGATATAAGACACAAATATATGCATGAAATGATGTCAATCAGCCATGAGAGAAGGATTTGGTAGCTGGGAAAGTGACTTCAAAGTCTACAGCTAAGTCACAAGAATGGATGGAAGTAGGCCAGAGAGGAGGGTCTAAGAAGCATGACACCACAAGGCTGAACAAGCATGAGATGGAGAATGGAGTCATGATTATGGAGAAGAGGAGTGAAGGAGACCCGGAACAAAGTGGTGCAAGAGCAAGACGAGGGCATGGAGGAACAAGATGATGACATGAAGGAACAAGGGAAGACAATGAAAGGAATGTGTTCTAAAAGTTTCACTTTTATATGTCAATCATTATGAATTGGATGTGCAAACATTTTGTTCCTTGATTATGGTATTCGTCTTTTGGAAGTGTTAAGGAAGAGGCGTTTGGTCCTTAACCGTAGAACTCTAAAAGATAATGGTTTACATAATCAAAAGCTATTCACAATCATAGTAATTAACAAGAAACATTAATTGCCAAGATAAGATTGTCATGTTGGTCATCGATTCTTGTAGCTCTATAAATAATTGACGACACGAGTATATAAAAGAGGAAAATATTATTTTTATATATTCAATAGACCTAACAAGTAAAATATTATGTAGTTGTGTTTTGTGTCATTAATGTTTTACTATGTCTTGGATCCTAAGATATGAGACTTATATCTTTTCACTCAAGAAATGCTTGATTTGATTATTGTCAAAACTATCAATGAGTATATTGATAAAGGCAATAATTGGTTGAACATGACTTGTGCTGGAAAAGATAGCTAGTCAAACGATTATCATTGCCCCTCTTAATTGAGTGATGATATTAGTGGGCCACTTGATAAAGCAAAAAAATATAATGTACACAATGTAACTTGAGTTAAGTTACATAGTTATAATTAGCTTAAAAAGATCAAGAAATAAATATAATACAAAGGTGACACATTTCTACTTTGTATATATTCTTAATATCACGAGGCAAGGGATGGACACAATTAGTGCACTTACATCACTAAATCGATCGTGTTTAGTTCGAATGGAACAAAGACATCTATGCTAATTGGGAAACTATAATGTGTAGCTAGATACCGCTTATAGTTTGCGATATTAAGTGTTTAATATCGCTGCTAATTTGTCTTAGATCCTCCTATAGGTCACACCACAAAACTAGGAAACAAGAAGCTTAATTTTGAGTTCATAATATGTGTCGGGTTTCATGTGAAAAGGGACACATGTGGTGAATCAATAAAATCAATATGTCATGAGAATTGACATAATTAGAATCATGGATAAGTTCATATGATGTGTATATATTATGGGGTGTAATAATTTAATATTACATAAGATAATATATTACATAAGATATGAATTTTCTAAAAACCCCAAAAGGTCAAATTTTGTTGGATATAAATCCAAAATTTGACAAAGGCAAAATCGGGGTCAGCATGGTAAACCGTTTAGGGTTCGGTCGACCGAGGTGTCTTCGGAACGGTCAACCAAACGGGGAACGAATAACGCATTTGTTTGACTGAAATTGTTTGGAGTGCCTGGACAATTGGGATCGGTCAACTGGGCTTGAACGGTCAACCGAGAGAAAATATCTAGGAGCTATCTTGGGATATTTTCGGTAGACCAAACGTGACACGGTCATCCAAAAAATTCACCAGGAAAAATTTTGGTGGGTCAACGGTCGACCGTCTAGCTCACGGTCATCCGAACGTGTGTTAAAACCGAATGGTTCGGTCAACCGAGAAGAATTCTCGGTGAACCGAACAACGCAATTTTTGCCTGAATTATTAAGAGAATAATTAGATCATGGGTTGGATTAATTCCACATTTGATCAAACGTTTTTTAGGATGCTTATGTGGCAATTTGGGATTAATTTTAGGAGAGAAAAGACAAGAGATTATGACTAGAGAATAGTTCTTGATATGTATGTTTTGGGAGCCTATAAAAGGACCCCTCATCCTACTTGTTTTTATTACATGCAATATAATTCTCTCTCTCTAATCCCTTCCTTAATCACCATGAAAATCTCTTAATAGTTTTAAGTTTTGGAGATAGAAATCTCAGGAGCTTAAAGAGAGGTTATTAGCTAGATTCTAAGCTTAATTAAAGATTTATTAGCTAGCTCCTTTCTCTCTAATCTTGTTTAGAGTTTGGTGAACACTTGGAGGCGAATTGGCGGTTCGGCGAGCAACCAAACTCTGGATCTTTTGAAAGGTTTTAGAGAACCTTTGGGTATGATCCTCTCTCTTTTGTTAATTTTAATATGTGTAGAAATGCATGATATTAGAATAAACATATACATGTACATAAAATCAATGAAAATATGAAATCGATCATGTATGTTTGTATTAAAAAAATTTAAATATACACATACATATGGACATGAAATCCTACAGACAATAACAAAGGTCGAGACCATAACGGAGGTGGAGGCTCTAACGGAAATGGGGAGCCTTGGAATGGAGTTTGTCAGGGCTGAGCCAACGGAAAAGCAACATGTATTGTTAGAAGAAGAAGCAATCACAACTGAGCATGCTAGTGGAGCCACATGGGATTGTTTGAATGCACCAACCATGGAGGAATTCCCTCCTTTGGCGGGACAAAGGTTGCGGCACAAAAGGAGCAAACAAGGACTCATGTGAGCACAAGGAGGGAGCCAATCATGAGTGGACAACTTGGAGTGCAGCATAAACAAATCTCTGCTAGGGAGGGTCCTAAAGGTGTTTCCTTTGATCTAAGGGAAGTAAATATGGTTGGAGAATTACTGTTGAACGTTTTATTTTAAACCGCAAGTGCACGGCCGCGATGAAGCGGTGATAAGTACGAGTCGTCCTCAGGGAGGTGAGCAGCCTCTTGTTTGCACGAAATCAAGTGGCGAAAAACAGGGGGAGAAAGTTGTTTACGCTACTCTACACTAAACTACTCTAAGAAGTATGAAATGTGAAAGAAGCAAACAAACGATGAAATAAGAACTAAGCTAAGAACAAAACAAGAATGCTGGAATTTCAGGAATGGAAAACCCCTAAGGGGTGGAGTGAGTGCACACAAGCAAAGAGGTGGGTGTAGAATACATTCTTTAAGCACATGAAGGTGGTGTTTATCAAGCATAGGAAGTGTCTAAATGTTATGGCAAAACCTATCAATCTATTCACCAACTTAGTTGATTAACATTTACATATGCAAGGTGTTTATTTCAGAACCTAAACAAGCATGAGAGGTGTCTAATCATTTTGGCAAAACTCATCAAGTTGTAAATTCTATCCTAGACAAGCAAGCATACATTCATGTTTAATCAACACATTGAAATTAAAGCATTCATCCCATTCTCTAATGCATGTATGTACATCTACTCCACCCCCCAAAGGGGATGGAACTACTCACTAAACATTACACTAATTATTAAACTATGGAAAGAAAGCATATTAAAACTAAGCTAGAATTAAAAGACGATTAAACTAAAACATGCACAACAATAAAAGAAGCATAAAACAAATAATAAAAGAAACATAAAACTTTATTGATAAAATGACTCACATTAAAAGTAGCATCCTCCTACTTTAGTGTGTACTTCAAGGCCTCACTTCTAGTAGGAAGAATAACCACTTAAAATATGGAGTGATTACAATAGGAGGTGAAGAGTTCTATTTATAGCCATGGAAAAAGCTAATCCGGGACAATCCCCAGATGTGGGACTAAACAGATACCACAAATAGCCTAAACATCCTACAGTGTCCGGATCGCTCTGGAATTTCCTGTGGGCTTTTCTGGAAGGCGTTGTTGGTATTTGCTGCATCTATTTTGCATGTTGGAGCTCCGACCCGAATAGAATTGCCAAAATACTCCCCATGATGGTGAGGAGTATTCTGTTTTGCTCTTAGGTCCTTCGGTCTTGCATTCAGGTCCTTCTTCCTTGCATCTTGGTCCACAGATCTCACAATTCAGTCCTTTTTCCCAGCTTTTGGGTCCTTTTATGCTTCATCTCTTCAAACCTATTTATTCCTGAAAACTAAACATAAAACTCGTAACATAGCATTATTTAGGTGAAAGATAATGGATATAAGATACAAATATGAGCATGAAATGATGTCAATCAAATACCCCCACACCTAACTTTTGCTAGTCCCGAGCAAAACAAAGAAAGAGAAAAGCATGCGAAAAAACAAGAAATCCTAACTCACTTTCGTAGGAATCACGGTTGCACTTAGCACGTGCAACAAGCCGTTAAACCTCCTTGTCGCCAAGGAGGAGGAGTGTTGTCTCCTGAGGGTTTTCAGCGGATATACCCACAAAATCCGAACAAGATGCATTAATCAATCTAGCTACACGACTCGTTGGACTCATTTTGTCGATCATGGGACGCGGTAATACTACGGGTCGACTCTATAAATGTAATCGGTCCACACACCTAGCCTAATGAGTTATTCGTGAAAGTTAGTTAAGGACTTGAGTGAAAGACATGGGCAACCTTAACTTCTGAATGTGATAAAATGTGTAAAGTCCATTTTGGTTCTTATTTGACTCTTTTTTTTTCTTCTTTTTTTTCATTTTTTTCATTGGAGCATTTTATTGGTTGGTGTTTGATTCTCCCAGGGTCAGGCTTCGTGCATCATTGCCTATGAGGACTTACACTATCACGTACACCTTCCCCCAAATCTCCACATAGGGCGATCCCTACCACCCGTGTAACGGGAGTTCGGTCGGTGCATCCCAAGTCAGACGACTCGAAAGCACCAGGCACAAAGTCCCCTCAGACCTACTTTCCCGAGTGATAGGAGCCGTGCGAGAAGAGAGAACACCACTTATTTATCTACATGGGAACCAAAACCCCTACACTTAAGTTTCACAAAAAGAGATTAAGGGCACTCGACTACGACAAACTTCCTTATACTCACATACACGAATTATTTGACTCACTAGAGTCAGGGTGGACTTCTTTAAATGTTTGAGTACTAAAACCCTATGATTACACGCCCCCTGAGGGAAAACCAGGGTGCATCCTAACGACTCGACAAGACCTAAAGCCAATAAACTAGAAATCCTAATGCATCAAGTTCAAGACAATTTTGGGAGCTTTCTTTTTACTTTGCCTCTCAACAGTTTTACACATGCTAAACACACGCAAAACCCACAAAAACATTTTCTTTCGCAAACACATGAAGATTTTGAAAGAAATGTGAAAACTTTAAAGCACTCGGCAAGCAAAAGAAGACAAGTCACCCAAGGATCATGGCAAGCAGATATATCAATGTTAAATGCGGCACACTAACATGACCCTAGTAGTATAAACAAAAGAAAATAAAACCAAAGGAAAAAGACTCGACTATGTACACACGTAAGACACCCCCCACACCTACTTCATGCATTGTCCTCAATGAATGTGAACAAGATACTACATGGATACATGCATGAAAAAGGAAAGATCTCACCAACATGAAGTACAAAGGGACGTTCAGGGTCATGTTGATGGACACAAACCCAAATTCCCTCAAAACCTGTGAGAAGCTGAAGAAGGGAGATAAATACGTGAAGAGATTGGGCCCAAGTACACAAGGGTTGGGACCCACAACAATCGATGCTCACTGAAGGAGTCTTTTATTACACACTTTTTTTTTCTTTTTCTTTTTTCTTTCTTTTTTCTTTTTTTTCTTTTTTTAAGATATATACATCAACCAAGATATTCTCATAATCATTTCGTCAAGGAACATCAAATGAGAACATCAAGTCAGGAGGACCAGAGACTTGCCGAGATGGGCAAACTCCACTGGTACTCTGAGGTGTCATGAGAGGTGAAAGGTCAAAGCTGAAAGGCTCGAACCTCTAATGATATTGGTCGGGTGTGGGCAACAAAGAATGAAGTTGTGTTGCCTCACTAGGGTTTAATTGCTCATCGAAGTAAACCCTCCAACCAATAGGCGGGTGCATCGGAATGAGTTCCTCAAGCTCATTTGATGGATGCAGCAGACCTGCATCACTAAGAATGGGGCTTCTCCCCAAGTCATCCAACAAGGACCTCCCACCATCACTTAGATCATCAAGCATAAGCTCGGTCATAGGTGGGTCCTTGTTGGAGTCAATATGAAGCTCAAATGGCTCAATGACCATGGGACATGAGGTAGAGACACCTTCTGGTCTAGGCATATGGTGAGGTGTCTCACTCTCACTAGTACTCTCAACTGAATCATGCAACGAACACTCCCTTTGGACATTCATGTTCGAGGCCAGCTCACTTTGTTGCATTGCAAAGACAGGCAATGAGTCTTCGCTGAGCCTACAAACATTCTCAACGGCCTGCATTGGTGTTAGAGGTGTTCGTTGGTTTTGTGGTGCTTTCTCCAATTGGCGGATGAGATTGAGATTTAAAGGTTCATCCATGGGTTCTTGTTGCCTACCAGAGTTGAACACATGAAACTCGGCACTCATGTTACCGAATGAGAGCTTCATGAGACCATTTCTACAATTAATCAAGGCATTGGAGGTTGCCAGGAATGGTCTACCCAAAATCAAAGGTATTTGAGAGTGGGTGTTCGCAATAGGATTGGTATCGAGGACAACAAAATCGACTTGAAATATAAAATCTCCAACTTTGATAAGCACGTCCTCGATAATCCCCATGGGAATACGAATGGATCTATCCGCTAATTGGAGGGTGATCTTAGTTGGTTTCAATTCTCCCAAGTTCAACTGTTGATAAACAGAGAATGGGAGGAGGTTGACCGTTGATCCTAAATCAAGCAAAACATTGCTCAATCTAGTGTCCCCTATCGTACACTGAATAGTAGGATACCCAGGGTCCTTGTATTTTGTGTAGGTAGGATTGGACAAAAGTGAGCTGATATTTGCAGCCAAGAATGCTTTCTTAGGAACATTGGTCTTCCTCTTGGTTGTGCAGAGATCTTTCAACACTTTGGCATATTGAGGTATTTGTTGGATGACATCCAACAAGGGGATGTTAACCTTTACTTGCTTAAACACCTCTACTATCTTGTCCATGTTGTCACTCTGCTTTTTGTTTAACCTACTTGGATAGGGAGCTTTTGGCAGGTAGGTTTTCTGCTGTGCCAGAGAAGAAAGCTTTGGTGTATTACCCTCACCCTCAGCTTCTTCTTCACCACCATTCCCACTGGGGGGCTGCATAGATGGTGGTGGGTGTGGCAAGGAAATGTGATTGTCAACCTGTTTTCCATTCCTTAAGGTCACAATGGAATTGACATGGTGAACAGGTTCCTCCACATGGTTCACTTGTCTCCCCCGAGGTACCACATTCTCATTTTGCATTTGTTGTTGTTGGTACATGCGGGGGTTAGCCTCAGGCTGGCTAGGAAAAGACCCTCTCTCTCTTTCATGTACAGACTGAGCCAATTGGCCCATCTGAAGCTCTAGAGATTTCATGGTCTGCTGATTTGAAGTGAGAACTTGACTTGTGGTAGACATAAAATTTTTCATTGAGTTTTCAAGTCCACGAGTCAAGGTCTCAAGCGAATTGAATCGGGTTTCCATATTATTGGAATTTAGGAAACCCGATTGGTTGGTGGTTTGTGCTTGGGGTGGCTGATATGAATGTGCATGCATGGGAGGTTGGTGTGATTGGTAAGGTGGTCTAGAGGAGTTTGGAGGACCACCCGGGGCATTAGTTTGGTTCCATGAAAAATTGGGGTGGTTCCTCCATCCAAGATTATAAGATGATGAGTATGGGTCATTCCTAGCTCTGTCATAGATGGTGTTGACACGCTCCATCTCAGGAGGAATGGACTCACACTCGCTCTCTACATGACCTATCCTACCATATGAATGACAAGGAACTGGACCAGATGTGGACATGTGAGGTGCACTTTGTTGGTTTTGGAGCTCAATCGAGTCCATACGGCGCATTAAGGCCGCCATGCGTGCCTCGGTGGCCGTAGTGGTATCGATAGCAAATGTGGTACCCGATCTAGTCGAGTTTGCATTCGCGATCCTCGCTCCTATACTAGATGATGCAGGTGGTTCCCTCACACTCTCCCACTGCATGGTTTTCTCAGCGAGGTCTTGTAGGAAGGCTCATGCCTCCCTTTCATCCTTTCCCAAGAACTCTCCTTGACACATGGACTCAAGGAGCGTTCTGGACGGGATGTGAAGACCCTCATACACAATCTGACAAAGACGCCACAACTCAATGCCATGGTGAGGGCACGAGGATAGTAGCTCTTTGAACCTCTCAAGATATGCATGAAATGGTTCGGTCTCATGTTGATAGAACGAATTGATTTCGTTCCTCAATTTTTGAGTCCGATGATTAGGAAAGTACTTCTTGAGGAATGCAGATTGAAACTCATCCCAAGTCCTAAAGGAATTCGCCTGGTTGTTGTACAACCACTTCTTGGTGTCATCCTTTAGTGCAAAAGGAACGAGCCTAAGATGGATGGAGTCTGTGCTAAGTTGTTGCAGCTTGAACATAGCACAGACCTCCTCAAATTCCCTGAGAAAGATATAGGGGTCACCTTTCCCAGTGAAATGAGGGAGCATGGAGATAAACTGAGGCTTAACCTCAAAATGGTTCCCATTAGCCTCTGGCAATACGATGCATGAGGGTAGAGCTGTACGGCTCGGGTAGCATCGATCACGTAGAGGTATGGGAACGACAACTGGAAGCACTGGTCGAACAGGTGGGTCCAGCAACTGCTCATCCTCACGGAAATTAGCAGCCATTGAACCCGGACTGCGTGCGACACGAGAGGAGGAAGGTGTCGATAAATCGATGACCGAAGCCGGATTGACAACGCTCCTCGTCAAACGACCACTATCGTCTCGTGTCCACGAAAGCATGCACAAAGGTGCACACACACAAAACAAAACTTTTTTTTCTCTTCTTTTTTTTTTCTAACAAAGAATGTGCGTAGAGGAGAAGACGGGGGAACACAGGAGAGAAAGAATGACTCAGGAGAGAAGGGAAGAAGTCCTTATGCTACGGCGGATGGGTACAGGTAGAAGCACACAAGCAAACAAGGCTCAAGAAATCCTAAGGTCGCTATAGGTCCTTACAGCTAGACGACGCCTAACTGCGAGGTCACACGGCCTCAACATGCCTCACCTCCCTACAACGAGGACCACAAAGCCCAGCAAGTGAGCCAAGATCCGGGGATCTCGTCTCTCCTACTATCGACAAAGTGGGCAACGCCGATCAGGTCATGACGGTCGGGACCGGATCACTCTCCTAATGCGTCTGAATTCCTTAAGGTCAATGTCTACTTGATTTTAAAATTAGGCTCTTGATTAGTGTGGTTTTTGGGGCGAAGGAAAGGGTGATGAAATCCCCCACCTTATCTTTTATGGGACAGCCCCTCCTTAGTAGCGTTTTGGAGTCCTAATCTAGCAATCAACTCTCCAAACAAAACGCTCAACTCACACTTGTTGCAATGCACTTCCTACTAACTAATGCATGTTCATACGAAATGCATGAATGAGAGTAGAAGGTGCGTACCTCACGCCAGCTCTCACCAACAGAAAATAAAGCTAAGATAAAAGACAATCTAAATGCCTAAGTCACATACATGATGCATGGCCTAAACAAAAAGAATGCCTAATCTTTTGCTTTGAGTTTTAGGGTCCAAGTTGCTTAAGGGAGGTTTGATTATTGATCTGGGAACAAACTATAAGTCAAAACATGCCAAATTAAGTCCCAGACAACTATATCAGATAAAGTAAACAAACCAAAGAAATAAGAGAGCGAGCTGAGCTTACCAGACCGCCAATTGGCGGTCTCAGGCCCAGCTTGCTTCAAAACTTCTCCAGATGTTCCTCCTGCCGACTCCAAGTCTCCTGAAACAAAGAAAAACTACAAAACAAAAATTAAATCCACTCGAATCGTCCAAACAAGAGTCTGGACTGACACCTCCCCGGCAACGGCGCCAAAAACTTGTTGAACGTTTTATTTTAAACCGCAAGTGCACGGCCGCGATGAAGCGGTGGCAAGTACGGGTCGTCCTCAGGGAGGTGAGCAGCCTCTTGTTTGCACGAAATCAAGTGGCAAAAAACAGGGGGAGAAAGTTGTTTACGCTACTCTACACTAAACTACTCTAAGAAGTATGAAATGTGAAAGAAGCAAACAAACGATGAAATAAGAACTAAGCTAAGAACAAAACAAGAATGCTGGAATTTCAGGAATGGAAAACCCCTAAGGGGTGGAGTGAGTGCACACAAGCAAAGAGGTGGGTGTAGAATACATTCTTTAAGCACATGAAGGTGGTGTTTATCAAGCATAGGAAGTGTCTAAATGTTATGGCAAAACCTATCAATCTATTCACCAACTTAGTTGATTAACATTTACATATGCAAGGTGTTTATTTCAGAACCTAAACAAGCATGAGAGGTGTCTAATCATTTTGGCAAAACTCATCAAGTTGTAAATTCTATCCTAAACAAGCAAGCATACATTCATGTTTAATCAACACATTGAAATTAAAGCATTCATCCCATTCTCTAATGCATGTATGTACATCTACTCCACCCCCCAAAGGGGATGGAACTACTCACTAAACATTACACTAATTATTAAACTATGGAAAGAAAGCATATTAAAACTAAGCTAGAATTAAAAGACGATTAAACTAAAACATGCACAACAATAAAAGAAGCATAAAACAAATAATGAAAGAAACATAAAACTTTATTGATAAAATGACTCACATTAAAAGTAGCATCCTCCTACTTTAGTGTGTACTTCAAGGCCTCACTTCTAGTAGGAAGAATAGCCACTTAAAATATGGAGTGATTGCAATAGGAGGTGAAGAGTTCTATTTATAGCCATGGAAAAAGCTAATCCGGGACAATCCCCAGATGTGGGACTAAACAGATACCACAAATAGCCTAAACATCCTATAGTGTCCGGATCGCTCTGGAATTTCTTGTGGGCTTTTCTGGAAGGCGTTGTTGGTATTTGCTGCATCTATTTTGCATGTTGGAGCTCCGACCCGAATAGAATTGCCAAAATACTCCCCATGATGGTGAGGAGTATTCTGTTTTGCTCTTAGGTCCTTCGGTCTTGCATTCAGGTCCTTCTTCCTTGCATCTTGGTCCACAGATCTCACAATTCAGTCCTTTTTCCCAGCTTTTGGGTCCTTTTATGCTTCATCTCTTCAAACCTATTTATTCCTGAAAACTAAACATAAAACTCGTAACATAGCATTATTTAGGTGAAAGATAATGGATATAAGATACAAATATGAGCATGAAATGATGTCAATCAATTACCAAGTGGTAGCAAAGATGATTTTAAAGGACAAGCATGTGACGTGAAAGGGGCTAAGAAATGGGGGGTTGTGGGGAGAAGAATTCCAATGGGTTGAGTGGGGTGTATGAGTGCACTTCCGACCCCTGCCACTTGTACCCGAGGTGAAATATCATTACTAGATCGAGGGCTATGAGGGATAAGACAAGCATAAGGGTCTTGGGTAGGTTCAAAGTTCTTACAGATCTTGAGGGAAGAGGGAATGAAGGAGATATTGCTAACGAGGAAGTGGATGTGGAAAGTGCACATGATGTTCCCTTTCAGAGAGTGGGTGGGAAAAAGAGGAATGGAAGCAAGGCTATGTATCCACTGCCTCCGGTGGATCTTGAATTAATCTCACCACAACCCGAGGCATTTCGTGCTATTCGAGGGAAGGGGCTGGAACAACAAAAGGCAAACTAGGGCGGTAAGTGACGAAAGTCCCATATTGCGAAGCCATGAATGTACTTGTGTGGAATGTGGACAGTGTAAATCTCCCCTGCCGTGTGCATATGATTCGGGGAAGAATAAAGGACGCAAAAGTGGACATTGTGTGCCTCGTTGAACATAAAGTGAAGCTTAAGAAGATTGATCGCTTTCGAAAAACAATTTGGTGATCAACTCCGGTAGAATTCTAGTATTGTGGAATGAGCTTAAGGTGGACCTTAGGGTCACTTATGAAACCACTCAATTGCTGCAGCTAGAGGGTAGAGAGAAGAGGAATGGGAAGAATTTAGTTATCACGGCAGTCTTTGCTGAAAATGGGCATGTGGAGCGGCACTCGCTTTGGGAAGATCTTGGTCGAGCCACCCCTCCAGACTCGACGCCTTGGCTGGTTTGTGGTGACTTCAATTTCATTCGAAATGCTAATGAAAAGAGGGGAGGTGCGGGGTTCAACCTGGTAACTATGGATGAGTTCAATGCTTGTGTGGATCGACTTCAGCTTGTTGAGGTCCCGTCAACCAGCAACGAGTTTACATGGTCCAATTCTTCGCATGGGGAGGCATGCATTGAGACGCGCATTGATAGAATCTTCATGTCTCACGCGTGGTTAGAAGCATTCCCAGATTCTTTCTATGTTGTAGGGGATAGGGACTTGAGTGATCACTCCATGCTCAACATGGCCATGGAGAAAGAAAGTCCTCGTAAGAAGTCGACGTTTAGGTTTGTGAATTTCTGGGCTAAATATGAGATGTTAAGGATGTGGTGAAGGAGGCGTGGGCAACGAGGGTGGAAGGCACTCCCATGTTTAGATTGATGGCATAGATGAAAGATGTGAAAGAAGCATTGAAGAAGTTGAGTGAGGAGACCTTTGGTAATGTTGAACGGAAGGTAGGTGAAGCCCAGCTCCCACTTGCTAAAATCAAGAAACAACTGTGGGAACACCTGAAGACGAGGAACTCCTACAACGTGAGGGTGATTGTAAGGAGGAGCTTGACCAAGCCTTGGTGAGTGATGAGAATTAAATTTATACCGCAAGTGCACGGCGTCTACGAAGACGTGGCAAATACGGGTCGAACACAAGGAGGGAGAGATTCTGTTTTTAGTGTGATTTCGATTGGAGAAAGAAGGAGAGAAGAATTAAGTTTGGTTTAGAGATTTTTGGGTTTTAGTTATTTAAAGCAAGAAACAAAAACAATTAAAACTAAAGCAAGAACAAAGAAGTGAATTCCGTCGGGTGGAGGTTTAGATTTAAGGTTTAGATTAGAGAATTCAGAAACTTATAATAAATCATATTAGTTATGAAGCATTACATGATAAATGATTTAACATAAACTCAAGTAATCAAAATAGACTAATACGAACTTAAAATAATAACATTTACTCGTCTTCTCTTCACCCTAATCCGTCACCTCCACCCTTTGGAAGGAGTTAGAAACTCATAGAGGGAGGAAGAAGGGGTCCTTGAGACATTACAAAAGAAAAGTAAAAACAAGAAATAAAAGACAGAATTTTATTAATGAAAAGAAAAATACAAAACTAAGATTAAGAAATAAAAACTACCACCAAAGACTAAGGACCCTTCTAACATCGTTCTCGGGTCTATTTATAGTTGCTACAAGGGATCTAGGTATAATATTGGAAAGTACACGTGTCCAGACACGACTGGACGAAATTGGAGCACACGGATCGATGCTTGGGCGGCGGAAACGCCGCATATTGTATGTGTGGTGCGGCGGAAACGCCGCACAATCTGGCCTGCTTTTGTCCGGATTTTGGTTGAATCTTTATGGTATGATTTGATCCTTCTTTGCGCGTCTGGATTGATTCTTTCCATTCTTTTGAACTCCGGATTAATTCCTTCACATATTTGGAGATATACATTGATTTTTCTATATATTTTCTCCAAGAGAATAAAAACTACTCGTGATTTGCAATTAGGTCCTTGGCTTTTTGCAGTTAAGTCCCCGGTTACTTTTGTGCTTAAGTCCTTGTTCTTTTTGCAATTAGGACTTGAATGCTTTTATGCTTGGATACATTTCCATTCGTAACCTGATAATCTTGAACTTGGTCTTTATGATAGAAATGAGTCTTTTGCACACGTTTATGCTCGGGATGTGGGTAAATTGCATTCAGGTCCCTGTATTCTGTAAATAAGACTAAACACATACCTTAGTAGCATTTATTGATGTAAAAGTAATCTAAATGAAAGACATATGATGCAATGTATGCAATGCATCAGTGAGAGTGGAGGCATTATTGAGGCAGAAATCAAGGGTTCAATGGCTAACTGAAGGTGACCGAAATTCGAGGTTTTTCCATCTTTTCCTTACAGTGAGGAGAGCCATCAACATTTTGAGGAGAGTGAGTGTGTAAGGGGTGGTTCTTGAGGAGGAGGAAGCTATCCAGGAGGCCTTTCAAAGGCATTACACTTGTAGGATCATGTGTGGACCTTAATTCTAATCACTTTTCAGGTAATTCCCTACTTGTTTAATCAATCAAAGATGTAGTGGAATAAAACAAACAAGTAGAGAAGACAATATGAAAACCACACAAAGATACAAAAAACAGAATTGAGCAGGTCACAGTTCGAGTCAAGTTCGGTCAACCGAAATGGGTCGACCGGATGGCTATCCAAACATGAGTCCAGCATAGTCCAGAAATCAAACGGTCGATCGAACAGGGAACGGTCGAACGAAAACTATAACTTAACTCACTTAAGTTAACGGTCGAACAAAAGATTGGTTTGCTCGACCGAAACCTAACAGGCTCTATGGGGTTGTCAAAATGTTTATGATGGGTCGACCGAAACATTGTCCACAGTCGACCAATGGTCACTTGTGTTCTTGGGTTTTAGGATATCCAACTGTTAGACAAGAAGACAAGTCTAATGGTCATTTGACACGTGTAGACGGTCGAACAAAATGCACAAAATGGTCTACCAGTTTAAGACTATTGGCTAACAAATTTGCTGATCCAATTGGTCGGACTGAGAACTAGTTCGGTCGACCGATTTTACTCAAACAGTTCAAATTTGGTTTTAAGTATTTTCCGGTCTAAGTTTGGGCAACCTATTGAAGTCCAAATGTTATGAGATTTATATGTGACTTCTACAAGGAACCTAGTGTGTGAGTAGTTTTTTACTCTACTATGCTCAAGTACACAAAGATTCCAAAGACTCAATTACAAGTAAAATTACATGTCTTCAATAGCTTAATTACATCTCTTGACTTGAATTTCTTTCTTCCTTGAGTCTTGATCACCTGTAGATATTAGCACAAAACAATATATATGTTTGTAATATGTGTGGTACTCTACATTGATTATATTTAAGATTATGTTGATTAAATCATCAAAAAATAGATTAAGGCTAAAAATCCAACAACTCTAACTTGTTAGCTAGTGGTTTTCAGGTACAACATATCGATCCAACATTATGTCTTCCTCAGGTAGGGGAGGACAAGATGCGTGCACTTATCCAGCCATTAAATATGAAGGAACTTGAAAAGGTGGTGAAGCATTCAAATGTGGACAAAGCCCCGAGACTAGATTGTTGGTTTTTTGGTCTTAATCTATGTTTTGATGATTTAATCAACCTAATCTTAATTACAATCAATGTAGACTAACACACATATTGCATAGCATATATATTGTATTGTGTTAACTTTTACAGGTGATCAAGACTCAAGGAAGAAAGGAAATCAAGTCAAGACATGTAATAAAGCTCATTCGAAGACATGTAATCTTGATTTATTTTGAGTCTTAGGAACTATGTGTACAGAGCATACTTGAGATAAAAACTAATCAAACACACACTAGGTTCCTTATAGAACTAACACAAAATTTCACTGCATTTTGACTTAATAGGTCACCCAAACTTAGACCGGAATTTACTAAACTAGAGCTCCTAAAGCCATTTCGGCCGATCGATCTGCCTCCGGTCGACCGTTTGTTTCCTTTAGCGAATAGTGAATTTTACTATCCTACCAATCGACCGTTCAAACCTTTTCAGTCGACTGTTAGACTTGTCGTATTATACCAACGGTTGTTATTCTCATTTTCATCCAAACCCCAAAAATACAAGTGCTTATCGGTCGATCGTGAACCTTGTTTCGGTCGACCAAAGCTAAACTTCTTGACAAAACCCAAGTGCCTGGAAGTTTTCGGTCGACCGTGGACCTTGTTTCGGTCGACCGAATGTAAACATTTTTGTCAACCCTATAGAGCCTGGAAGTTTTCGGTCGATCGAACCAACCTTGTTGTTCAACCGTTGACTTAAGTGAACCTAAGTTATAGTCTAACCTCGACCGTTCCCTTATCGTTTGACCGTTCTGTGTTCTAAACTGCCTTCCGGTCGATGGTTAGACCCAATTAGGTCGACCGAACTTGTTCTGAAATGTGTGCTGCAGGTTTCTATTTTGTGTTTCTTACACAAAAAACTTCTAATTTAATCCCAACGGCTATATCCCCTTAGGAGCTTATAAATAGATGTTACCAAGACAAGTGAGACAACTCTTACACTTCTTTTTGTCATATACACCTAAGAGAAACTCCCAAGCTTCAATTCTCCAAACCTACACTCATAAGCTTACACTTCCACACTTTAGATCATTTCTATATCCTAATCAAAGTGTGCTCAAGTTTAGAGAGTGTGTCCCACTCATTTGTTTGTCAAAGAAGCAAGGATTTGGTGAAAGCCCGAAGTGTTCCCTCTCGGGTTGTGAAAGGAAGAAATCAAGATAGCAAGGGTTGTTCGTGGAGCTTGTGTTGTAAAGGCTTAATCTCGCCCTGGAATGAGGTTGATAGTGAAGACGTGAGGGAAGCTCGAGGGAGATCGAGCGGAGCTTGCAAGAGAGGAAGTAGGCGGGAGGCCGAACCTCTATAAAAATCATCGGGTCTCATCATCTTGTGGTTTGCTGAATTTTTTGTTTCTACTTGTTTTGTCTTGTTGAATTTCCATTACACATCTTCGATTGAGCAAGTAGAGTTTAATTAACCTTAAAAGTGATTAGAACTAAGCCATACATTGATCTTACATAGATGGTTTTAATGCAAAAAATTTCAAAGCTTCTTGGGATTGTGTGAGGGAGATCTGTTCAAAGTTGTTGACTACTTCATGAGGAGTGGAAAACTACTAAAATGAGTCAAATACACATCTATTACTATCATTCCAAAGAAGACAACGCCCGCCATGGTTGACGATTATCGACCTATTTCTCTTTGCAACATGGTGTACTATTTCTTGTTGAAGATTCTGGCGAATCGATTGAAGGTGCTTCTTCCAAGTTTGGCGGAGAAAACACAAAGTACATTTGTGAGCGGAAGGCGAATCAGTGACAACATCTTACTCGCTCACGAGATATGCCACAATATGCACTTGGGAGGAGAATGGGGGTGGATGTGTTTGAAGATGGACCTTAGAAAGGCCTATGACTCTATCTCATGGCAATTCCTCGAGGAAGTACTAAAGCGGTATGGTTTCCCCGCTTACTGGTGTAAGCTCGTGTTGGTATGCGTCCAAGCATCGTTTGTAGTCACAGTGAATGGTGCAAACTCACAACTATTTCGTTCAACGAATGGTTTGAGGCAAGGTGACCCACTGCCCCCTACCTCTTCGTCCTTTGCATGGAGGTGCTTAGCTCTATGTTCAGAAAGGAGGTGGACAGGGGCACTCTCGAACCAGCAAGGTGTGGGGACATTCAGATCTCACATCTTCTTTTTGTGGATGATGTCATGGTCTTTGCTGCGGCTACTAGAGCAAACGTGAGGGTTATCAAGTGTATCCTTATGGATTTTTTAGCTACCTTCGTGCAGCAGCTGAATGCAGTCAAGAGTCAAGTATTCATGGGGGTGAAGCAACTGAGGGCACCTGTATTTGTGCGCACCTAGGCATGGAGAGAGTTGCTTTCCCTGTAACGTACTTGGGCCTCCCACTCTTCTCCTCACGACTAGGGAGACACCACTGCATGGGCTGATCAGCAAGGTCCAATAACGACTTAGCATGTGAAAAATGAATTTTCTCTGTATGGTGGGTCGTGTAGAGTTGGTAAGAAGCGTGCTTGTGTCTATGAGCATCTATTGGACATCGGCTTTTTTATTCTGAGGAAAGTCTTGAAGGAAGTGGAAAGTCTCACGATCCACTTTGTAAGGGGAGGTTCTACAAAGTGGGTGGTTGTAGCTTGGAAGGATATTAGCACACCGAAGAAGGAGGGTGGTTTGGGACTTAGGAGGCTTCAGGATTGCAACACTACTGGGTTGTTGCGCCTCCTTTGGCTGGTTGTGGAGGGTGGTAGCTCACTTTAGGTTCGTTGCATGAGAAGGAAGTACTTAAGGAACCGCAATATATGGTTAGCAAGGCCACCATTTGTTTGCTCTTGGGTGTGGCGGGGCATCTTGAGTGTCTGAGAGTTGGCAAAAGACAAAATCCAATACCAATTGGGAGATGGGGCAGAAATAAGGTTCTTCACCGATCCATGGTGTGGTCGGCCTTTGTTGTCTTCACCATGGGGAGAGCGCCTTCAGTATGACATGGGAGTTCTAAAGGATATTTTGGTATCATATTTTATCCATGAGGGCATGTAGATACTCCTCGCGCTGAGGTCCTTAGAGAAGGATGTGTTGTGGCCTAGAATCCTACAAATTAAAATACATGGATGACGAGACACCACTATAATGGTTGGAGCGAGTTGTTTTCAGTCAAGGAAGCATGGACTTGGGTGGTACCTAGGCAAATGCAAGTGGGCTGGTCAGATATGGTGTGGCACAAATACCACATCCCAAAGCATGCCCTTACACTTTAGAGAGCCTTGCAAGGGCGGTTGTTGACAAAAGCACTCATGCGAGCTCGGGGTGCAATTCACGACCCCATGTGTGCACTATGCGAGGAGAGGGACGGGGATATGGTACATCTCTTCTAGGAATGTAGCTTCACCATGCAAATCTGGTTACGAATGTTGAGGATACAAAAGGTGGACACGAGGATGGGAAGTACACTTGATATGGAGGTGGAGAGGCTGAAGGTCCGGGGAAGCATAGCACAACGGACCACCATTTTGACTTGCTCTTGCTGCAACCATCTACGAGTGTTGGCAAGAAAGGAATAGGTGGATATTTGAAAAAGGGAAGCACAGACCCGAGGACGTAGGCATAATCATCAAGGAGGTGGTACGTGCGATGGGCACAAGAATTCAGGAGATTCGAGAGGACCCCGAGGCCTTGAGATTGTATGAGATTAGTTGGACCTAGTTGTGACGCATGTAGGGTGGTCATGAGTATATGGTAGATTAGAGTAGATTCTAGTTATGTACTTAGCATAACTCGGGGGCTATAATAGACACATGTTTGTAGGTTGTAAATGCTTTACACATATATATTAGAGGTTATGCCTCCCTCTTTTGCTTTGCAAAAAAAAGATTCAAGAGAGAGAGAGCGAAAGAGCGGAGTGGGAGAAAGGAGAGACAGAGAGAGGGATGAGAGAGAGTGAGAGTGAAAGAGTGGAGAGGGAGAAAAGAGAGAGATTCAAGAGAGAGAGAAATAGGGATGAGAGAGAGTGAAAGTGAAAGAGTGGAGAGTGTTAGACAATTTGATTTTTCATGGGATTTTTTGTTTTTACCATTAACGACATTTGAATTTTACGATGTTTAATTTGCAAATTGTCTAACGCCATTGGACAGTAATGGTGACGGAGTGTGGTCCACTAACGATAGAGGTTCATATGAGCAAATATGTTCGACTTACATGTCCATATACGACAATACTAAAAACCCAAGTGCATATCGCTAATTAGGTCACCTGGGAGGTGTACAGTAGCAAATCACCCTAATTTAAAACTTGTAAAAAATAAATTTGACCCAATCAAATTGGTGCATTGCGATGGTTTTCAATTTTAGTTGATGTACACTACATTTCTAAGTAATAAAAGTGTCAGAAGTGGAATAAAATATATACAATCTCATAAGTTTTACTCCATGGGGAGGAGGGAATTGATTACACAGCAGATGCATAATTTCAAATGAGATATCTTGTATCTGAATTTGAATCACAAATCCAATTATTTGTTAACTTACAAATTTTGTATCCAAATTTGAAATTTTTTGAATACATATTCACATAATTTCAATTCCTTATAATATTTGTATATATTTAGCATCTTAAATATTTTTAAAAGATGCCTTAATAAAATTATATTGTAATTTGTTTGTGCATTCTGTTATATTTATATTTATAAAGAAGTATCTTAATTTATTTGTAACTCATCATACAAATATTAATTACAACATATATTGGATGCCAAAATCATTATTTTCAGACATTCAGATATGGTTTGACCCATATTTGAATTTGAATTTGGTAA
The DNA here is from genome assembly GCA_963682175.1 of Triglochin maritima. NCBI lineage: Eukaryota > Viridiplantae > Streptophyta > Magnoliopsida > Alismatales > Juncaginaceae > Triglochin > Triglochin maritima. The sequence goes on along the minus strand of OY821787.1, from coordinate 9,271,859 downwards.
AGTTTTATTATTACAATAATTTCAATTCCAAATTCTATTTGGTAAGAGCTCTTTTACCAAAGACCAACTGAAATTTGATTTTTGAATCAGATATTCACATAATCGGTTACCATTACATCATTCCAAGTGGGTGTAATAGATTCTCTCACCTTTATTATTCCTCCGTATCCAAGCCAAGTTGGTTGGGTGAAAAATTAATTATACCCATAATTTTTCTCTCTCTGTTACCCTCGTACCAAGCACTCGCGCACCATTAGACTATTCAAATTATACTTTGCTAGTTATACCTTGCATATACACATTACCCATGTTTTTCACTCATCTTACCTTAGCAAAAATTACTTGTTACACATGATATATGTTGGTGATGTACTGACAAAGTATAAATTAAACCTATAAGAGAATACCTTACCTTACCAGACTGTAAGTGTGTGAGGATGAGAGGGTGCAACTGAAATACTCTAATGAAAGTTAATAATATGATATTATTGTCAATGACAACATCGTTTAAATGGTATAAATTGATACCGACTCGTCCTCAAGTTCACCTAGACCTCAAAGATGAAACCAACCCTGGAAGGTTAGCATCAACAGTGGTGACTAGAAAGTAGGGTCATGCATGATGGGGTCCTCCCGGCACTACATGTGTTGGGTGGGTTTGATTGGCAACATTCCATTCAACACATCGACGCAAAATATATATATCATCTAAAAGGACTTCCACTCCCCTTCAGGCGTGCATTCGTGCGACCAAATCTGGTCATCTACTTTGCTTTTTGGATAACGATAGGCTTACGTATGGTGACATGCATGCATCTTTTCTCCACACCACATATCATACAAACCATATGTTTGTGAGATTGTGATACATATGTTAATGACAAAGAAAGGTGGATGTAAAGAATGATTAGTATGTAGAAATGTAACTTCATAAGAGGAAAGAGTAGAAATTCAATATTCAAAAGTGATCCAGAGATATTTTCATATAACTCATCCCACTTTGTAAGAACACTTAGTAAAGTGGCGGAAAACTACTACATTAGGAAGAAAAATACAATTAAGGACTAAGAGGAAAGCAACTAATTGTGGAGAAAGAAGAAGAACAAGGAGAAATTTACTACATTAAGATAGACTATGTGTTATACATATTTTAGGTTTTTGCTTCTTTTTTTCTTTTTCTTCTTCTTTCTTCCACCAGTAGATGCATGGGTGACTAAATTTCTAGATCTAATCTAATTTGGCAAGCTTATCTCGTCTAGATCGTCAAGTGATAAGAAAACCTCGTCCAAACACGAAAGCTCAGTCCCATCATTGTGGCAACTTGTCTCGAACACTCGACAGAGAACCCAAGTGCTGGATTCCTACAAAACAGTTAAAATAAAATTCAGAAACAATATCATATAAACAAATAACGTGCACGTATTACATATATATATATATATATGGATATTCTCGTATGATTTCAAATATACTTATAACAAATTGTACATTCTTCCTAATTCGCATCACTACATGTTTCTTACTCATCCCGCTGTTAATGAAGACTACCCACTAAGCATGATAATGCCTTATACAGTGAAGGAAAAAGTATCTAAATGATTTGAAACCACACTAGCTAGTGTACATATAAGTTTATGGTTAATATGTAACTTACTTGAATGTGGTGACCTCTTTTCCTTGAAGATCTCCTATTAGTGTTGCCAGTGCTAGTGTTCACATTGTGATCCAGTAGATGGTACTCATGCATCATCCAATTGGTTTTCATCCCTTGAGGAGACTCACCAATGCAGAAAGACAATAGCTTCTTCACTCCAACAGTCTTATTACGACTCGTCACTGCCTCGTCTTCGGCGACGATTCTCCAATACCCATTGCCACAAACTCGGTTAGGCATCGTGGTGAAGAAATACCATCCATCTCCTCCAGCTAGTGCTTTGCCTACTCTCACAAAATTGTATAAAGTAGTATGAGGTCAAACATATAGAGGTGAACGGAATCGAATTATTTAGTAACGGTATGGTATTTGCACTTTGTTAGTTGATATGTGAATGGAATGGAAGCTTGGAAGTTGAAAATAACCATTTAATTCCCAAGGATCTTGGAGGGAGAGATCAAGAGTTGGGATGATATCGGGGTTGCAAGGCAAAACCGCGGCCTTGCGTTTAAGAAAGTGAACGACTAGCTCCTCGTCGGACGGAAAAAACCGAAAACCAGGTGGGAGATCACCCATTTCGACAAAGTGAAGTGGAGGAAATATATTTAGAGAAACAAATGGAAGGGTAGGTGCAAATAGATGCGAGTAAGTCGAAGTGTTGCTTGGGAGATTATATAGAATTAGAGAGAGAGAATGAGACGTAAGGGGCAAGTGTGGGTTGTGGAGTGTTAGTGGAGGAAGTGGCTAACAGAAATATATGCATGGCAGTTCGAAACTTTGATATGGGATATCTCCAAATTTGGAGGGAATACCTCTCCAACCTTAATCATTATGGTTTAGGTAAAATAATTAATGAGAATATTCAAGTTCTAAAGATTCAAGTTTATCATATTAAGGATTGAAGTCTTACACGAGTTTTGCATGGGAATATAAATGTTGGTTTTGCGTTGCTACCAATCTAGATTATTTTATATGTCTTAAGGAGAAAAACCTTAAGCAAAGCAAAGTATATAAGCAAACTACCGCCCTACCATGTAATTAATTATGAAAAAGGCCCACGTGGTAAAATAAGTTCAAACGTACATGGTAAAATAAGCCCCACGTGTAAATTTTTACAATCAAAAGAAAAATTATTTGTTTATGTTGTGCAAGTTATATTAATTAATTATTTGCACAGCATCAAGTTTAAATTTCATGCTAAGCAACAAATGAAGCATGTCGATAGATCGACCAGCTTTGCATGAATAGTGGTACCACTAAAAAATCTAAAATAATATTATGGTCTCAAATAATTGGTCAATCGCCCAAGTTGCAAATATTTTTCCTTGTTTCTTCAAGTTGTGGTGAAGTTGTTGGCCGTTCATAAAGTTAATATACACAGTTTACTTGATTCCGCAGGCTTCGAAAAGCACATTTGGATATGGACTAAGCAAGAACAAATTTAATTATGAACTTTAATGTCTTCTCTTTAAAACATCACACGCCACGGTGACGTATGATTGTATACTTTCCGAAACATGTTTTTATGTCTAACAATTAACAATGTATGTTAAGTCATTTCATTCTAAGAAATCTTTGTTAGCATAGGTGACTGTCAACAGTTTGAACAAATTTTAAGTTAATTTGATACTCAAGTCTGCTTGGTGTTGCATGTATAAGTTGTTCAATTATAATTCCAATGTAGCGGAGAAATAAATTAAGGTACAATTTAGGACATATTGACAAGCTTTTCTTAATAGTACGTAGCTACTACCACTACTACAAATAATAATATATTAATATTTAATTAAAATTAATATAATAATAATTAATATATTATTAATTTTAATTAATAATATTACTATTTTTAATTAATAATAATAATATTATTATCATCATAATAATAATCACTTTTCATGCTTTGGGTTTTTTTATTTATAATTATCTTGTTTTGCAGCATGTAGCCATCATTTGAAATTATTACTTCTCTCGGTTTATAATGCCACCTGCAGTAACATGCAATTCACACGAAGAAGGTTACTATTAATTTCGGAAAAGTAATTACTTGAACTACACAAACAAAGATGGAGAGAAACATCATTTCCATTGTTGGTTAAGCGTGAATCACGAGACCAAGAAAAATCAAGCACCTCCATCTGTCTTTCACTTGAATGAACTGATAAAATAAAATATCCAGTTATACAATCTAACAATGGTCACGCATCAACCCACCGCGGTATTTGTTCATGCAAGCTTTCTGCGTTGACGGCTGTTGTGTAAAAGTAATTTCACAAACATTCTCATGATAATTGGAGGAGTTTAGGATAGTTTGTCTTCCACACCTTTTGTCATTTAGCGCTTTGTACTATCATCTTTTAAACTTTTCCGTTACCTCTTGACCTTTACAATTTTGGCATATATACTTCCCTCTCTTCCCATTTTTGGTCAATTTATCTTAAATTACCCTTGGACTGTAAGAGATGAAGTTCCGACTAAGTGTCTAATCTGGATTAATACGTGGCAGCTCGGGAACCGATCTATGATTGGGCTCGTAAAGAGGGGTTTGTGTGACACGCTAGTGATCCCCCTAATAAGACCACCGAGAAAGATATTTGGCTCCAAAGAATCATCCAAGCGGGGTGTGTGATATTTGAAGAATTCTCCGAGCAAGCTTGAGTAGGTTTGACTATCGGTTGACTTATATATGCTTGAGTGCAAGTCCCCCATCTTCAAGAGGCAGCTATTGGAGAGAAATATGGTTTTTTGAAGGATGGACATTCCAAAGGAAACGTGGTTGGAGTTTCTCAAATGCTTGGGCCTATATATGTAGATCAGAGTGAGTGGTCATCATATGATAGAGCATATGGCCTTGAATAGAAGACTGAAAGTAAAGTTAACCGCCCAGCATGTGAAACAACAAGTCCTTCTGCCCAAGACAATGTCCAGCCCTTAAAACATCCTGGAGGTTAAAAGTACGTAAAACCAGAGATCTCCTTCGAGCAATCAATCGAGGTCACCAAATAGGTAGAGTCATGCGTCATATGCGAGAAAAAGAAAATTCTTTTAGAATGGAAGGTTGTACAATAGCCCCAAAGCGACACATGCTTGATTTGTTGTGATTGTAAAAAGTGCCCAGAATGGCTTGCAGATGTCGCATGCCTTCAATACTAGGCTATTCAAATATGAGAATATAATCGGTGAATGCTAAGTGGGTGAGAGAGATCATTTTCGTGACTCTCAAACGGTGAATGCTAAGTGGGTGAGAGAGATCATGTTCGTGACTCTCAAACGAGTCCTCTGTAAGGACCACCCACAGCCCCTTCCCTTAGAAGATTGGAGAGATTGGATGCATAATATAAATAATAAAGGTGAGAGCGGACATCCCTGACGTAATCCTCGTGTCGCCCAGAAGTTCCCAACGGGCCCATCATAGAGAAGCACGAAAACAGTTGGTGTGAAGAAACATGCACGCACTCATGAGATGAATAATGGTGAGAGTCGACGTGCGGATAACATAGTGTGACGAAAGTCTCACTCGATACGATCAAATGTCTTCGAAAATTCTAACTTCATACAAAAAATTATTTGATTCACTGCTAGAAAATACGGATACCATGTCGCCCTTATAACATTGGATTTTGAAAGACGAAGTAATACTGGTCTTACCACGTCGGTTTTGTCATAACCGACGTGAATGTTCATGATATCATGTCGGTTGTACAAAATCTGGCGTGGTATTAAGCGTACCCAGAGGTAGACCCAGGTGTGGGCACACGTATGTAAATGCTCACGTCAGAAAATTGATATAGATGCAGTATACTAAGAAAAAATGATGTGTGCCCACATTGACAACCAAACACAGTATGACTTGTGGGCGTGTGATCAACTCCTATTGCAATGATCACTCAAAGGAATTCCCCATGGGCTTAATTGCACCATGTCTTGTTCATTGCAGCCCACCAAGCAATAGACATAACCTCACGAGTGGGTTTTAGTGTTGGTCCAACCAATACATAATTTCAAGTACAATGATATTATGATAATGAGATCATAAATTCATAACCATTAACCATGTTTGGTAATGTTTTTCTTTTGTATATATTCACCGAGTTTCTTCAAAAATACATATTCACTAAGAAATATTTTTAATTTTCAGTTCTAAAAACTTATTTTCCGTATCTATTCAATCTTTCAAAAAATAGAGGACAAATAATTATTAATTATCTTTTCCTTCTTCCTCTCCATTTTACCAACTCTTGGCACAAGCTCATGATATTGTAGTGAATGGATGAAATCACTAAAGTGCAAATCATAACTAATAAAATCTACGTATGAAATTTGATTGGTCGAATCCATTTCAACAAAATCAAATATCTTTGCTAGTATATAGCGAATTCAATTTTATTATAGGATGTTACGTACATTTAATGTCTAACTACGTCATACTATCATTTTGTGCATTAAATGTACATTAGGTATCAGTTGTTCGGCCACCAGTACGAAATTTGATGAAAACAGTAAAAAAATTCAAAGCATAAAATCTCGTAAGATTACATTGTAACAAACATGTTTGAAGTTAACATAAACATATTATTAATTATATTATTTTTAAGTTAATATATTTTTAAAGGGTACCCACCCCTCAATATCGTCCTAGGTCCGCCTCTCAGCGTGCCATGTCGGTCGTCAATAAATTGTCAACTTTTTAGGATAATCATGTCGACTCTCAGGAAACCGACATGAAATATAGGAATAATCATGTCGTTTTGTAGGTAACCAGACGTGTTCCATCTATTTTTTAATAAATTATAATGTGTTTTCATTTTTAATTTTCGGCCAAAAAACACTATACAAAGTCTTCGAGCTAGCAAAACCCAATTGAGCCCATCCCCCTTTGCCACCCAAGCCACCACGCTCGACCAACCCCGCCTGACTAGCCCAACCCGACCATCTCCACCCAAGCAGCCCCAACCATCCTTCAAATCCAACACTTGCTCACAAATGTGCAATCAATTTCTTCCATTTGTTGCTCTTTTAATTACTCTAAATAAAAGTACTCATTTTAATTAGTTCTCAGGAGAGGGATTTAGATATGAAAGTTTTGTTTGTTTGAAATGTATGGAATGAAATTTGATCGAATTGAATGTGTTTTCTGTTTGTGGTGGATTGTTTATTGACAGGTATTAAAAATTTATTAGTAGAACTTTTAGAGAAGATTTTCCAAAAATACCTTATTAATGCAGTCAAAACGTGGGCAAACGGTCGACCGAAATTCCCATTCAGTCGACCGATCAATTACACCAAAAAGTCCTTACTAATTTCGGTCGAACAACGTACATTTCACGTCGGTAGACCGTTCCCTTACCAAGAACGCTCCTTTTAATTTCGGTCGAACCGCGGGTTCAGTCGCTTGACTTTTTCCGAACGTAAAAAGTTAGTATTAAATTCGGTCGACCGGTTCCCAAAAAACGTTCGACCATTTTTCACTGTTTTTGCATTTATCTAATTTTGGATCAATATCCCACAAAATTTGACTTTTGGGGTTTTAACAAATTCATATGTTATAATATTACAGATCACATTACATTATGTAATATATTGTAATATAATGTCAAAACATTACACCCCATAATATATATATCTCATATGAATTTATTTGTTATTCTAACCATGTCGTTATCACGACATATTAATTTTGTTAATTTACCATATGTATTTCATTCAATATCATATGAAATTTAATACATCACATAAAACACAAAATTATATATTTCTTGTTTCCCCATTTTGTGGTGTGACCTATACGAGGATCTAAGTTATATTGACAATGATATAAAACACTTTCCTCATGATATTAAGAATATTATATAAAGTAGGAATGTGTCATCTTTGTATTACATATCTGTTTATTGATCTCTTAAGCTAATTATAAACATGTAACTATACATAAGTGAATGACGTGGTATATCAACGTACCATGTCAGTGTTTTAGCCAACGTAAAACCCCCTCCTTTACCACCTCCCCCCCCCCCATCACATTGGTCACCGAAGTATTCAATTCGACGTTATAAGTCATTAACCCTGATGTAATAACACTATTTGCAGCAGTGATTAAGAGTCTCTCGAACTCAGCAAGTGCATAACCTTATTTGAGACCATTATAATTTGTTATTTGGAGCCCCAGAATGAAAGCATTTTGAGCCACTTCAATAACATGCATGCTAGAAATTTGTCTTGCCGAACAACATCTGGAACGGTAGACGTAATCCCATTCGGTCGACCGGAACTCATCCTTCTGAGTCAGACTGATTTACTAGACTCCCAGAAATAGACGATTGAACCTCATTCGTTCTACCGATACCCAACCAACAAAGTCTTCTTGAGAGTTTCTCGAACATGGAGAACGTACATTCAAACCCTATTTGGTCATTTGGATCCAGTGCACCATTTGTCCAATTGTTGACTGAAACCACATGAATAGTAGCTTCTTAGCAATTCACTAGAACTTGAAGAGCAATTGACCATTCCACAAATGGTCGATTGAAATCTGAACGTGAGTAGTTTTCGTTAATGGTACTTTAGCATTCTTAAGTCATATAGGTTTGCCCTAAACTTTTCCTATAAATACCTAATTTGCTTAGAACCCTAATATTGTTCAAATATTGAGAGAAAAGAGAGCCACCAAAGTTGAGAAGTAGGTTTGGGGTAAGCGAGAAGGGGCATGTTTTTGCCCCACCGCTACCCACCCCGCATAAGTTAAGCATATAAGTGGGGTGAGGTGGGGCAAAAATAAAAAAACCACTACCCGCCCCGCCTAAGGGTGGAATAAGCGGGGTGAGGCAGGTTATGCGGGGCATTTTCCATTTAATGATGTAGTATAGTTACTTTTTAATTAAATTTGCTTACAAAAATATTTAATGATGTAGTATAGTTTCTTTTAAATAATAACATGAAACATGGACTATATGAAATATGACCGACAACAAGAGTGATCATATTATACATTTTTCTTGTTAAAAATAAAGTATTTTTGTTGTTTTACATACAAATATTGTTCCATCTTGAAGAATACAAACCAAAACCACAAAGTTGACCCAAATTAACTTAACTACACAAAAGGGCAAGACCTAAAACCAACAAAAAAACTCCAAAAAAAGTATTGGAATGTGAAATTATGCCACTACAATAGAAGACCTTATACATGAATTATGAATATGTCCAACTATGGGGGTTAGGCTATTAGGGGAGTTATGTGGGTGGCAGGTAAGGTTTTTTTGTCGACTTCCCGCATTAGACAGGGCGGGGCGGGCGGGTTTGCGAGTCAAACTCACCCTATTTACAGCCCTACCCACCATACTCCTCAGGGTTTTTGATTTGGGAAAAATCTTGTTGTTGGAAGATCATCCAACCGCCAATTCGGTGTAGCAAGCAATCTCCGATTCAATACTCCTTGTACATCAACCATTGTCATAATGAAGTTCGATCTGTCTTTGCTGTCCTGTTTTTCCAAATTGGATTTTCACGTAATGCTTGTTTGTGTGGGATCGTGTATGGCCTAATTAATCTAATCAATTTTGCCTAATCTCTACTTAATATGCAGCAGAAATGATAATTAAAAGACAAGTAGAGAAAATCAAACCATAAAGAAGACTCAGCGATTTATAAAGGTTCGACACACACACCCGGGTCCTACTTTCTCTCTTGCAAGCTCCGCTCGATTATACGAGTTCTACCTACGTTTTCACTATCTGATCTTGTTCTGGGCCGAGATCAAGCCTTTACACCATGAACTCGCGAACAAACCTCGTCGAGCTCGATTTCTTCCTCTCACAATCCGAGATGGATGCTTAAGGCGTTCTCCGAAACCTTTACAACCTTTGGCTTGACATAGAGATTGAGTGACAAACACTCTCTGACTTGTGCGCACTTAGAGTATGATGAGAATTTGGATCAAGGTGTGGAAGTTTAAGCTTGGAGTGTTGGATTTGAGATTTCTAGGAGGGGGAGGATTCTCTCTACTTTATGTGTAAGTTTGGAGCAAGAGAGTTGTCTAAAAAAAGTGTGTGAACCTCTATTTATAAGTTTCTAAAGTTTTATAACCATTGAGAAAGATTTGGTCGAGATTTGTGCAAGATCCACAAATAGAAATCAGTCCAAAACCGAGCGACCGACACTGATCAAAAGTCGACCGTTTCCATGAAAATAAGGAAACGTTCGAACCAACTTAAACTATGGTCGAACCAAACAACTATAACTTAAGTCAACGTTCGAACAAAATCTAGGGAACGATCGACCGTCCTGAAGATTTTGGCTAGGTGGAACGTGACAAAGAAGTTCGTCCGACCAAAAATAACATGCACTTTTGGCACACAAATTTTCTTCATCCAGTCGACCGCCTTCAAGGCATCGTTTGATCGGTGGCCAAAGATAATTTGGCGGTTAGGTAAGATATACAAATATGACCGATGTATAATACGACAAGTATAATTGTCGTCCTGAAGATACAGGTGAATCGGTTGACCGAAAGGTCAAAATGGGTCGAACAGTGCAGTTGGGTAAAGTCACCATTTGGAAAAGTGTTAAATAGTAGAAAGGTCGAAAAGAAAATTTGTTTCGATTGATCGTTTTGCACAGACATGCAGATACTATGTTTGAGTGATTTTCACCTAAGTTTGGGTGATCTATTGAAGTCCAAATGATGTGAACTTTAGTGTGTGACTTTTAGAAAGAACATAGTGTGTATGTGAATGATTTACACCTCTTGTATGTTCAAGTTAACATAAATTCCAAAGACTTAAATAAAGACAAAATTACATGTCTTGATTTCATTCATTCTTGCTTGAGTCTTGATCATCTGTAGATGTTAGCACAATACAATATGTATTCTATGCATGATGTATGTTTCACTACATTTTATTGTGATGAGGATTAGGTTAGTTAAATCATCAAAACATAGATTAAGGCCAAAAAGGCAACAGTCTCCCATTTTTTATGATGGCAACCTAATCTTAATACTTGAAATTTAAATTTTAAACTATGCATATATGATGCCCCCCCCATGAATGTGCGTAGTTTTTGTTCAACTATTTCAATTTTAAGGTTTGTTCTCCCCCTTTAACATCAATCAAATTTTAAATATTTTAATCATGGGATTTTCGATGTAATAAATTGCTTCCCTTTGATTTTTCAATTCATTACTCCCTCTTGATAATAATGATATTCAATAATCTCCCCCTATCAATATGAATAAATATAACAATTAGGCTCAATTTTAATTTTTCTCCCCCTTAATAATGTATGTTAAGCTATCCCTAATTGATCAATATATGAAAGAGATGATGTGTCAATTAAGCATCCAAATGTCCTAGATTAGAACCAAACTAATATGAATGAAGAGGATTGATAATTTTACCAAGCTTTTGATCTTCGAATTTGGTTCCAATCTCCTTTCGATAGTGCAACCGGGTTGATATTCGATTTTGCAAGCTCGAGGCAGTCACCGTCGATCTCCCATCTTCTAAGTACGTACAAGTGTAGATTTTGTTACTCAAACAACTTTAGGTCATTGAGTGTTTGTCTTTGGCATCCAAACCATCTTGGTTTTTGGTGCTCATACACTTGCGGAATTCTGCTTAACAAAGAGATGCTTTCCATTTAAAGTAGTATGAACTACATGATTTTTCAAGTTGGCATTGTATCCTAAAGTATGTTTGTCTAATGATTTTCATTGACAACCTAGAAGCATGTCAAGCATTTTAGTTCTATTTGTGATCTTTTCTAGATCTTTTCTTAATTGCACATTACAAGCTTTAAGATCTGATTGTTCAACATCAATGGGTGTTGCTTGTACACTAGCAAGTTCTAATGCATGTTTTTCATGTCTAGCAATCACATCATTTTTCTCATTCATGATTGTTTCAATTTGGCATTGAAGATCATTTATAAGCTTTCTAGCATTCTTGTTCTTATCACAAATGATCTCATATTGTGGAACTAAATCATGAAATGCATTTTGAAGCTCATCAAAAGTATATGATTCATTTTTAGAGCATGAGCTTTGACTAGAATAAGATCTAGTAGAGCAAGAGTTAGAAGCTACCTCACTTTGTTCATCTTCTATGACCATGAAGCACATGTGGGCAACTTCTCTTCTACTTTGTATGGAGGATGATGATGAGGAATCATCCTTTGTTGCTTTGTGAGCTTCTTCCTCCTTTCGCTTTCTCTTGCTTTTTTTCCTTTTTCTCTTCTTTTCTCATTTTTCTTCTCATTTTCTCCTTCCATCTTCTCACTTCTTCTTTTCCTCTTCTTTCTTTCTTCTCTCCCTTTTCTTTCTTAAGGAATTTGAAGAAATCTTTGGCAATGACTTCAATATCGTCATTCTCCTCTTTCCTCCTTGGTTCATCAGATTTTGTGTGTACTACCAAGGATGGGTTCTTCTTGGAGGCTTCTTTCTCCTTTTTATGATTTATTTGAAGTTCATAAGCCATGAGATTTCCCATCAAGTCCTCCATCTTTAATTGGGAAAGATCATGTGCTTCTTCAAATGCAACGACCTTCTCTTCCCATTCATTGTTGAATGATCGGACGAACTTTCTAGCCATGTCTCCCTCCTTGAAATTTCTTCCAAGAACTTTGAGAGAGTTATTTATATCAGTGAAGCAAGTGTTCATCTCGTTTATGTTCGCACAGAGTTGCAAAGAAAATTTTATATTTATGCATGAGGAGACTAATACGAGTATCTTTGGTTCTACTATCACTCTCATGATGCATTTGCAATCTATGCCAAATGTCATATGCACTTTTGCAACCTTTAATCCAATTGTATTCACCCTCATTCAATCCACAATAAAGCATATTCATAAGGCTAGAGTTCGTTTCATATTCCTTCATTTTAGCCCTAGTTAAGGTGGCTAACTCTTCTTCCTTAGGGGTTGTGTAGGGCTTTTGAAGAAATATGCAATACTTAAGGTCAGTAGATATCAATAAACTTTTCATTCTATTCTTCCAATAATCATAATTTGACCCATTTAGCAAAGATGGTCTAGTGGTGCACAAACCCTCTACATTATTAGATGTGGAAGCCATGCTAAACTACGTAGATAAAATTTAGCAACTATGCTCTGATACCAAATGTGGGATCATGTATGGCCTAATTAATCTAAACAATTTTGCCTAATGTCTACTTAATATGCAACGAAAACGATAACTAAAAGACAAGTAGAGAAAATCAAACCACAAAGAAGACTCAACGATTTATAGAGGTTCGGCACCCACACCCGGGTCCTACTTCCTCTCTTGCAAGGTTCACTCGATTCCACGAGCTCCTCCTACATCTTCACTATCCGATCTCATTCTGGGCTGAGATCAAGCCTTTACACCATGAACACGCGAGCAACCCTCGCCGAGCTCGATTTCTTCCTTTCACAATCTGAGATGGATGCTTCGGGCTTTCAACAAAACCTTTACAACCTTTGGTTTCACAAAAAAGACTGAGTCACAAACACTCTAACTTGATCACATTTTGAGTTGATGAGAATTTGGTTCAAGGTGTGGATGTTTAAGCTTGGAGTGTTGGATTTGGGATTTCTAGGAGAAGACGATTCTCTCTAGTGCATGTGTAAGATTGGAGTAGGAGAGTTGTGTAAATAAGGTGTGTGAACCTCTATTTATAAGCTCGAAAAGTTTTATAGCCATTGGGGAAGATTTGGTTGATATTTGTGCAAGATCCACAAAACAAAAATCCAAGTTCAGCAAATATATCCTAAAACAATCGACCAACACGGGATCAAAGATCGAGCGTTGATTGAATCAGTTAAAATACCACAAGTGCACGGCCACGTTGAAGCAGTGGAAGATACGGGTCGGTCCACAGGGAGCGCGTGTGAGTCAGATTCACGATACTCGAGTGGGGGAGAAGAAGAGAGAGATGTGATCGAAATTAAACTACAATACGTGGGAAAAACGATCAACGAAACTAAACCCCTCAGGGGTTAGAGAAAGAATACAAATACGAAAATGTGTGTTGTGTGTGCTCAAATGTGCTCATCAAAACATGTGACACATCAAATACATAAAACTCAAATTTCACCTTGCCTCCACATGAAATAAGATAAAACTTTATCATTTAAAACATACAAGACAATAATTAAAATTAATCAAATATGTTCACATGCATAATGGCTCAAATACAACTATGTCTCCACATGAAATAAGATTTATCACAATCATTAAAGCATACAAGACATTAATTCGGATAAAGCCAACATGAGCACATGCATGCACATGTCTTGTTTCCTTCTTCCACTTTATCCTTATCCTAACATCATCATTCCCCATAAAATAGGTCCACTAATCTAAGCATGTGATAAGCTTCATTCAAGAGCATTAGCACATCAAAGATAAGAGTGAAATCCCATTAGATGGTTACGTAAATCATGTAAGGCTCAAAGGATTAAGATTAAGACACACTCTAATCCATCACATGATCAAATCACCTTCTTCTCCACCCCCCATGGGGATGGACTACTCTCTACTCATCTCTACACTAAAGAAAGCATGAAAAGAACATAAACCCATGAAAGTAATGTAGAAGACTAGATTAAACAAGCATCAAACACAAAGAAAATTGCATAAAATAGAAGACATCAACATAAAGAACAAGAACTAAAGTAGATTAAGAAATAAAAATACAAAGTTTGCTCCTCTCCAACCCCCGTATTACATTACTAAAACAGGAAACTAAAACCTACTCTAATGGGGAAGTAGGAAGAAGAGGTGGAGAGGAGGGATTACAATGGTATTTATAGAATAAATAAGGGTTTGAATAGATCTGGGAGCAATCCGACGACTATCATAATTTTCTCTATACTCTGGTGCACCCAACTAATCAAGTCCGAGCCACGGGAGAAATTGGGGATCACTTGGAGCAAAAGGATCCGCCATTGGAGTATCGTTTGTGCCCGATCGGTCCTGATTTCTTCCATGAGCTTCAATTTTATAGTTTGCACGTTGCGTGAAGCCCTGGTCTACTGTCTTGAACCAATTTGAGTTTAATTGGCGAAATACTGATCTTGTTCAAGTCATGTGTCACAATACTTTATATTTTACAATCAGGTCCCTCCAAATTTTACTTGGATCCTTCCTGATTTGTGATTCAGTCCTTGTGCTTTACAAATGGGTCCAGAAGTCTTCAATTCAATCAATTCTTGTTGCATTCAGGTCCTTTTTGTTCCCTTTTCTCTTCTTTATTACCTAACACCTGAAACACTACAATAACAACTCGCGTAGCACAATATTGGGGTAAAATAAAGGATATATAGCATGAATATGATGCATGATATACTACTAATCAACCGTTTCCATGAAAATAAGGACACGTTCGAACCAACTTAAAATACAGTTGAACCAAACAACTATAACTTAAGTGAACGGTTGAACTAAATCTAAGGGACGGTCGACCGCTCTTAGTATTTTGGCCAGGTAAAATATTTAAGGTCGAACGTAATAAGGAAGTTCGTCCAACCAAAAATAAGAGCCACTTTTGGCACACAAATTGTTCATCAGGTCGACTACCGTCAAAGCATCGTTCGACCAGTGTTCAAAGATAATTTGTGGTTAGGTAAAATATATGAATACAACCGTTGTATAATACGACAAGTATAATGGTCGTCCGGAAAATACAGGTGAATCGGTCGATCGAAAGATCAAAATGGGTCAACCGGTGGAGCTGGGTAAGGGTCAAATTGTTAACTAGTAGAAGGGTTAAACAAAAAAATTGTTTCGATCGACCATTTTGTACAGACATGCAGATACTTAGTTTGAGTGATTTTCGACCTAAGTTTGGGTGATCTATTGAAGTCTAAATGATGTGAAATTTGGTGTGTGACTTCTAGAAAGAACATAGTGTGTATGTGAATGATTTGCACCTCTTGTATGCTCATGTTTACATAAATTCCAAAAAAAACTTAAATAAAGACAAAATTACATGTCTCCAATTAGCTTGATTACATGTCTTGATTTCATTCATTCTTCCTTGAGTCTTGATCACATGTGGATGTTAGCATAATACAATATGTATTCTATGCATGATGTGTGCTTCACTATATTTGATTGTGATTAAGAGTAGGTTAGTTAAATCAACAAAACATAGATTTAGGTTAAAAGGCCAACCGTTTGTGTTTTCATGATTGCTTGTGAGACTGCTAGATGATGGATTTGATTAGTTTGAGTTCTGTTAGTTTTAGTCATCATTCCGCATACAAACCATCCCCACTAAACATCTTAACAAACCTGTATAAGAGCATTTGGGGTGTTTATCGAGTGGATTCGAAATGGGTTCCCAATGGAAGGTAAATAAACTCTTTCGAGAAGTCAATTAGCATAAGCAGTTGACTCTAAACGCTGCAACATGACTAGTAGAGTATGGTAAATGTCAAAGTAAATACTGCAATCAACGACTATTATAACGCGTATCCAAGATAAACAATATAGCGGGAGATGTCGATCGTAAGAGATCGTTCAAAAAAGAAACTATAATCGGCTCCCTACACCCCGACATTTCCATCTATGTATGTTTGTTGTGATCTTTGTTGGTTTTTAACGGCCAACCAGTGCCTCAGAAATGGTTGAACTAGCCATGGAAGTGGAATAGCAGTCCGCGAATCTGATTTGAGGCTATATAAGAGACTCTATTACCAAAAAGTATCAAATTAAGGTCCCCGTCATTTGCTAGTTGGCCTCGAACAACTTAGTGTGTTGCATGTGAAAGGATCAGAGTGTGAGGCGGTGCCATGCGTAGGTGGAGGGTGTAGAAATATACGAAGTTGTGGAGCTTCGAAAAGATGGAGATAAATTGGAAGGGCTTAGATAGTCTTAGTGGGAATTCATTTCTAGGTTAAGAGATAATCCAAAGGATCTATTGTGTCAAGGGGAAAGAATGTTTGTGTGATGTGGGGTGAGTCAATGGACATGCATGAGGGATGGTGGGATGATGTAATGTAGACACTTGCAAGTTTTGGATGGATAGACATAAGGTATGGCCTTGTATTGGTCACCATGTCTTCCAAATCCATCAAGTTAATAAACCTAGATTGGCATACTAAGTCAATTTCTCTGTTGAGGGGCGTGAAGCCTCTTCTAGGGCTTCATCATCCATGCAACAACAAGCAAAGTCAAGATCACCACGGCCAAAAATTCTCACCCTCAACTTCCTTGTCGAAGAGTGTCACCTCAAAACATGACGGGAATTTCATTTCCTCTAGGCTGCATTATATTTATAGGTGATCAACCCACAACTCTAGTCAACTACACATTCATATCAAAGTATTACTTCCTTATATTCTATTGGATAATTATTTTCAAGCATAAAAAACACTTTCCTCACTACAAGAAAATCAAACTGTAGTGACATATAACAATTTCTTGTAGCCTACAAGTACAAGAAAATGTTTGTCATAGTAGCTCAGGTGTAGTGACACAGCTTGCGCTACAATAGATTTTGTCGCTATATCCCGTGAATAGCGACAACGTTGTCCCATGAAGTATTTCTGAATTCCAGTGCAATCTTTACAAAACATGGCAGTTGCAAATGTGCATATTAATGTCTCTCTAAGGAACGGGCAAGACAAGCTTTCAGGGCTCTATCAATTCAGCGACAGCCACCCAAGATCAGGTCAGGACTCTTATCCGCGATGGGCACAGGCGTGTGAGGATGTACTCCAGTCTTGGCACTCTGACCGACATGTACAAACCTCATAGGACACCATCCCAAGCAAAGATTGACAGGAGAGTGCTGGTTGAGAAAGATCAGAAGATGAAGAAGATGGAAAACAAGCTAATACAAACTTAAGAAAACAAGCTCGCTAACATGTAGTCGATGGTCGAGTTCTTGATGGCGAAGGGAGTTTTAATCCTGAGGTATTGTATTTCTAATTTAATAAGTTATTTCACATTTACTAAGTTTATATGCATTATAATCTTAATGTATAATGCTTACATCGTGCAAGATTTTCATGTAACATCGATTTGCACACCACCTCCGCCGCCAAGACGAGATAAAGATGACGATCCATCGAGTGGAGCAAGCATTGGAGGTTTGACAACATAGTGTTTCTATTTTCTTAATGTTGTCAGTGTTAAACTGTTTTGACTACCTTTACTTTTGAATTGTTAAACACTAATGAAAATTAAATTACAGTTTTTTTGCTTCTGAACCGATCAAAATATCGCTAATTGATGACGTACCCATGGTTTGGAGAAAATTGGCCCTGTACGTAACATAAACAATGTAATTGGCCTCATACCCATCTGTTACGGTGGGGGCCACATTCATTAATGTTTTTCGTAACGTCCCGTGATTTATCAACAAGTTTTTTTGCTTCCGTACCAATCAAAACATTGTTAGTTGGTGACGTACCCATGGTTCGGAGAAAAGTATCCATGTACGTATCAAAAAACAATGCAATTGTTCTCATACACATATGTTACGGCGGGGCTTACATTTGTTTGGCTCCATTTACGTGTTCCGTGGCATCATGTGATTTATCAACCTTTGCCTCCTATCAACATCTTAAAACTCTAATTAGTATCTCGACTCGACAGCAATTACAACTTAAAATCCTGACCCGGTGGTGCGCCCAATCCGACCCAAATTCTCTAACCAAATCCCTAGCCCCTTTCCCGACCCCATAATTGGATTCATCAAGTTTGGAAAGGGGTTAGGGATTTGGTGGGAGAATTGAGGTCGGGTTGGGTTCACCATCAGGTGAGGATTGGAAGTTGTAATTGGGGTCAGGTTGGGTGCAATGTCGGGTTGGGATTTTAAGTTGTAATTCGGGTCGAGTGAGGATACTAAATAGAGTTTTAAGGTGTCAAACAAATGTGGGGCCCACCCTAACGGATAGGTATCACCGTATGAGGCAAATCATAACGTTTTACGTACATGGCCAGTTTTCCCTGAATCATGGGTACGTCACCAATTAACAATGTTTTCATCGGTAATGAAGCAAAAACCCCATTGATAAATCACGGGACGTAACAGAAAGTGTTAACGAATGTGGCCCCCACCATAACAGATGGGTATAAGACAAATTACATTGTTTTTGATACGTACGGGGTCAATTTTCTCTGAACTATAGGTATGTCGCCAAATAACGATGTTTGGATAGGAACGTAATTACAACCATTACTTTTGAATTGTTTGGAGATTAATCAATATAAATCTAACGTCTTCGGTTTAGATGTTTGAGTTGTGATGTATGAATGTGTTTGTGAATTGTGATATATGAATGTTTGGTGAATGAGAAATGAATTGTGACTATTGTTTTGTTTGATCAGGGAAAATCAAAACCTCGAAAGAGCAAATAGGCTATTATGGATACTAGACATAACCTACACCAATGGAATATAATTTGTTGGTGTAGGGTCTAACGTTTATTGGTAAATACACTGACATACTATATGAATGTTTGTTGTAGACCACCGACAGTATATATATTCGTTGGTGTAGTTAGCACCGACGACACGTATCCGTCGGTGCTTGTCCAAAACCGTCAGAATATTTAATAGTCGGTGTAACTGACACAGACGGATAGGTCTGTCGGTGACTAACACAGATTGTCCGATGTGACAAAACAAGACAAAATATTTTGGCGGGAACATTCGTACCAAAGATAACACCAACGACCTCCATCCAACGGTACATCTATCGGAGTTTAGAAACACTGACATATGATACTCCGATGGACATATATCCATTGACGCAGAAGTACACTGATGGACAAAGACATCCATCGATGGAACGTTGTACTGTAGTAGTGGTGATACTTTCAAGTTCATGTTCAAGTAAAATTTGTGTGGCACAAACAAACGTAAGCTTACGAAATCACGTTAGTTTTGCAATTAGTTTCACATAGAGTTTAATTTGTGTTTCCTCGTCTACCTTTTTGGGTTTTCAACAAATGAAACGAATGTTATATTAAAAGACCCTAATCACTTGTTGGTGTCTAATTAACACTAATTTTGATTATTAAACAAAAAATTGGTAATAACATAAGTAAACTACTTGACTCACTATTATTAGTGAACTATCTAATCAAGTTTACTCATACTCAAACGCACCTTTTGAGTTGCACCTTTCATCAAATAAACACATATTATGCTTCAATTAATGTAAGGTCTTGTTTGGCTCGTCATAATTAAGTTTGTGACGTAATCTTATTACACTCACGATTACATTTTGTAGGATCGTTATGACCCCTAATTAATCTAATCACTTTCCTAATTTTCTACTTGATTCAATCAAATATGCAACGGAATTTAAACAATAAAAACAAGTAAATAAAAAACAATGAAAACCAAAAATGAAAACCAAGGGTTTTTATAGCTGTTTGGGGCCCTACCTAGGTCCTACTTCCTCTCTTGCAACCTCTACTAGATTCCACGAGTTTCGTTTAGTCTTCACTAACCACTCCCTGTTCCAGGCCGAGAGAGAATTCCTTTTATAGAGAAAGCTTGCAAACACCCTCGTCGAACTTGGTTTCCTCCTCTCACAATCCGAGAGGGACGCTTCGGGCTTTCACCAAAACCTTTACAAGTTTCTTTGGGCTTTCACCAAAATCTTTGCTTCTCTTGACAATGAATCTGAGAGGATCCAACACTCTCTAACTTGAGCACACTTTTAGTACGATTGGGAATTGATCAAAGGTGTGGAAGTTTTGGCTCTTGAGTGTATAGAATTGAGATTCTAGAAGTGGAGGATTTCTTTCTAGTGTATGTATGAGTTTGGAGTGGGAGAGATGTGTAAATAAGGTGTGTGAACCTTTATTTATAAGCGCATAAAGGTTTCTAGCCATTGGGGAAGATTTGGTTGAAGTTTATGTAAGATACACAAAACAGAAATCAAAGTTCAATCAATCTGTCCTAAACCGGTCGACTGAGTCGGGATCAATGGTCAGTCGTTTCTATAAAATTAAGGAAACGTTCTAACCAACTTATCCAATGATTGAACCTAACGGTACCAGTTAAGTTAATAGTCGGACTAAATCTGGGGGAGGTCAACCGTTAAGAGAGTTTTGGCCAAGTCAAAGGTTGATCGGTCGAACACAAGAAGAAGGTTCATTCGACCAAAAATAACATGCACTTTTTGTGTACAAAATTGTCTGCATCCGGTTGACCGATGATTGATCATTTTAATAACCGTAAGTGCATGGTGTCGGTGAAGACGTGACAAATATGGGTCGAACCTCAAGGAGTTGTGAGTGTTGTTATTCCAACCATACTCAAGTGGGAAACGAGAGGAGAATGAGTGGGATATGCTAACTAACTACATTAAACTATGAGTGAATTAACAATTAAACTAAACCCCTTGGACGGTGCAATAGTGAGGTGTGTGAGCAAGAGTGGGTCTTCATTTCGTTAAGAACAAGTGTGTAAATTAGGTGAAATAAACTAGAAACTAGTGTAGAGCCTAGTTAACATCAACTACATTTACATGAATACCCGACTAATATAGTTAGACATGAAGTTAAGATGAACTTTGGGTTCTCAAGAATGAACTGAGTACCTATTGTGTCCTTTAGGACATCAATTAACCATCCAAACAACTTAATACATTCATACATTCTCTACTAATCAAACATTCATACATAACATACCACTTCCATACAAAGATAAAACATTACAAACAACAAGATAAACCCTAGATATAGCATGAGGAAAGTACCTAGTGTGACTATTTTCCCATTGATGAGAATTAAATTTATACCGCAAGTGCACGGCGTCAATGAAGACGTGGCAAGTACCGGTCGAACACAAGGAGGGAGAGATATTGTTATTTCTGTGATTTTCGAATTAAGGGAAGGAAGAGAGAGAAAACATGCGTTTGGTTTGAGATTTTTGGTTTTTAATTTCTTAAGAAAGAACAACAAAAACAAATTAAGAGTAAAGCAAAGAAGGGTGAGAGTCCAGCGGGTGGAGGTTTAGATTTCGGGTTTTGATTAGAGAAATCAGAAACTTATAATAAATCATATTAGTTATAAAGTATTACATGATAAATGATTTAACACAAACTCAAGTAATCAAAATATCCTAACACGAAATTAAAATAATAACCTTATTCTCTTCTCATCACCCTAAATCCGTCACCCCCACCCTTTGGAAAGAGTTAGAAACTCATGGAATGAGGGAAGGAGAAGGGGTCCTAGAGAGATTACAAAAGAAAACTAAAAACACAAAATAAAATAACAAAACTTTATTACTAAATTATGGAATAAAAACTAGAACATAAGCTAAGGACCATCACAACATCGTTTCAGGGCTATTTATAGCCGATACAAGGGACTTAGGTATAAAATAGGAAAGTACACGCGTCAACACGCAACCGGTAAAAAATTTAGAGCATGGATCTAATTTGGTGCGGCGGATTCGCCGCATTTTGTACATAAGGTGCGGCGGATTCGCCACCTTTTTAGCTCCGATTTAATCTGGATTTTTCCTGTGTGTTTATGGTATGATTTCAATATCCTTTGCGCATCTGGATTGATTCTTTCCTTTCTTTTGAGCTCCGACTTTATTTCTTTATATATTTGGAGATTCACATTGATTTTTCTTTAGATTTTCTCCATAATAATAAAAGCTACTCGTAATTGGCAATTAGGTCCTTGGCCTTTTGCAATTAAGTCCTTGTCTACTTTTGTAATTAGGTCTTGAATGCTTTTATGCTTGGATGCATTTCCATTTGAAACCCGATAATCTTGAACTTGGTCTTTATGCCAGGAATGAGTCTCTTGCACGCATTTATGCTCGGGATATGGGTAATTTGCATTCAGGTCCCTGTATTCTGTAAATAAGACTAAACACATACCTTAGTAGCATTTATTGATATAAAATTAATCTAAATGAAAGACATATGATGCAATGTATGCAATGCATCAAATACCCCCACACCTAGATTTTGCTAGTCCCTAGCAAAACAGAATATAAGAAAAATGAAAAATAGGGAAATCCAAACTCACTTTCGTAGGAATCACGGTTGCACTTAGCATGTGCAACAAGCCTTTAAACCCCCCCCCCCCCAAGTTTCCTTAGAGGACGAGTTTTGTCTCGTGAGGGTTTTCAGTTGACACACCCACAAAGTCTTAATTCAACATTCCATTAATAACTCTCAATATCTCCACCTCAACCTTATACATCTCACTGAGAATTCTTGCATGCTCATTATACAAATCTAACTTATAAAAAGTCTGACTTGGTCTTTGTTCCTCCAACATTCACACCACTAACCCTTCTACACATGTTATTACTTAAATTATTTTGCACGTCTCCTCTGGTGGTGAAGTATCATTCGGATCAACCATGACATGGATCATTCTTTTAGCTTTGGGCCTTGAGTATCTTAAAGTTTTTTTCCTTTTTTTCCATGATTCAACACATTTGCTTTTTGACACTTTTACCCTTTTTGCATTCGTGTAGTGAGTTTGGTCGATAATCCCGAGCTGGTAGACTCAAGTTACCGGGTTTCAAGATACCCCTACGGACCAGTAACTCAAAGGCTTGGGCTTTTGTAATCATGTTGCAAAATGTGCTTTCCTCACTTTTATTTCCACTTTTATTTTCCTCAAGGCTTAATTTTTATTAGAAGTCCACACTTCCCGGTATATTTTCCTCAACCTCTGCTTTTTATCAACCACTTCAAAGATTTGATTCATCCAATTTAAGTGCATACATGTCTTAAAGGGTAATGGGTTATTTCTTTGGAACTTAGATTTATGTCATAGTTTCTACAAGTAGAACTATATAATAAGGAACAAAAACTCAATGCAATTTGTACTCGGGTTTTGGCAGTTCAATCTTAAGCTATGTCCTGGAACATTGATTTTTTTTTACACTAAAAGAACAGAAAAATAAAACAGATAGATAGACACCCCCCACCACTAAATCATGCATTGTCCTCAATGTATGCAAATATAATGCAAATGCACTTATTACCTGAGTTAACTTGCGGTAGAGGGGTTGAATTTGCTCAGAGTCAACCATAGTCAGAATTGGATTGAATGACACCATGTTGGTGCATGTATCCAGTTGAATTGTGCCACATGTTGCACTGAGAATCCTGAGGCACAGATTGCACACCCCTCACATGTATTGATTCTCTTATTTGTTTGAGTGATGGTGGGTGTGTCGCAGCATTACTCCTCCTTTTCTCACTTCCTTTTTGATTTTGTGATGATTTATTTGATTCAGAAATCTTATAAATACGCGATCTCATCACAACATCACTTTGATTGCATACTATTTATGGCTCATTATCAACATGAAAGATATTAAATTCAGCTTTTAAGTTTCCAAAAGATAGTTGTATGAGCCCATTTCGGCAATTTATCAAAGCTTCAGAAGTGGCTAAAAAGAGTCTGCCTAGTATTACAGGGATTTGTCTCTTAGGATCGACAACAGGTTTAGTGTCTAGAACGACAAAATCCACTGGGTAAATGAAGTCACCAACCTTAATCAAAACATCCTCTACTATACCTCTTGGTTTCTTAATAGAGAAGTCAGCAAATTGAAGAGTTGTCTTAGAGGGTTTTAGTGGACCAAGGTTGAGTTGCTCGTAGATAGAGAACGGGAGTAGGTTAACACTAGCACCAAGGTCTAGAAGGGCTTTGTTGATAAAAGTATCTCCTATTGCACGTGAAATTGTGGGACACCCAGGGTCCTTATATTTTATAGGAGATGAGTTGGACAGAATAGAGCTTATGTTTGCAGTTAAGAAAGTCTTCTATGGTACGTTGGTTTTTCTCTTTTTAGTGCACAAACCTTTTAAGAATTTAGCATAAGCAGGTATTTGTTGAATCATATCTAAGAGTGGAATATTCACCTTAACTTGCTTAAATACTTCCAAGATTTTCTCCATTTGTGCACTTGAGTTCTTTTTGAGTCTATTGGGGAACGGAGCTTTAGGAACATAGACTCGCTCAGGTTGAGCTATGGGTTCAGGTTGAGTAGGTGGGTTGGGCGTTTCAGATTGGACGTCAGGTTCAATGGTTAAGTCATATGTGGTTGCTTGATGGCTAGATTGATTAGACGTTCTAGGATTTACCACATTGTTATCAACTTGTCTTCCGGACCGTAATGATACTACTGCATTTATTTGTTGGAACGGTCCTTCCTCATGAACCATTTGAACCGGTCTAGGGTTGTTATTTCCTGAAGGTGGTTGATAGTGCTGATATTGATTATTAGATCTTAGGTTCACCTCAGGTTGACTTGGAAACCAACCCTTTTCTCTTTCACCTACTATTTGTGCTAGTTGGCTGACTTGTGTCTCTAGCCTTTGGAAGGACTGGTTGGTTGTTTGTATAAAGGTTTTCATCAAATTTTCCAACCTTGTCAACCTAACCTCATGATCTCCAATGTTACTGAACCCAGATAATGTATTATTTTGGTTATACGGGTTTGGTTGTTGTCTAGGAGGTTGACCTTGTTGGCTTGATGAGAAATTGGAATTATTACGCCAACCCGAGTTATAGGTTGATGCGTATGGGTCATTTCTAGCATGGTTAAACGTGGCATTAACTTGTTCCCTGTCCGCACAATCCTCAATTAAATGACCAGTCTGACCACATCTAGAGCAAGGGATACACGAGGCTTGTCGGGTTTGTAGTTCTAGACTTTCCATTCTGCGCATAAGGGTAGCTAGTTTTGCTTCAGCCGCTATATTGGCCTCTACAGCTAAGACACCTGGTTTGGGTTGACTTGCTATTCTAGATCTTATACTTGGGTTAAGCGGTGTTCTAGCATTGTCCCATTGCATACTGTTTTCAGCTAAATCCTCAAGAAAAGTCCAGGCATCATTTTCATTTTTGGACATGAAGTTCCCTTGGCTTACAGATTCTACCATAACCCTAGATGTAGGTGTCAATCCCTCATAAATAATTTGGCACAATTGCCATCTTGGAATTCCGTGATGAGGGCATTGGGTCAGCACACTTTTAAATCTTTCTAGATAGGAATAGAACGGCTCGCTCTCAGACTGAACGAATGCAACAATTTCATTCCTAATCCTCATAGTCTTATGGTTGGGGAAATATTTTTTTCAGGAATACTTGAACAAACTCAGCCCGACTCCTAATAGATCTTTCGGTTAGACTATATAGCCATTTCTTAGCGTCGTCTTTCAGTGCTAGAGGCACGAATTTCAGACGCACTGCCTCCTCAGGAATATGCTGGTATTGCATAAGAGAGCAGATTTCCTCAAATTCTCTAAGGAAGAGATATGGGTCTTCCCTAGAGGTGAACTTAGGCAACATACTCATGTATTGTGCCTTAAGTTCGAAATCGCGACCCTGGATGGTGGGCATAACGATGCATGATGGCTGAGCAGCCATCGCTGGGTAGCATCGATCCCTCAGAGTTATAGGTTGTGCAACAGGTGGGTCCACAACATTCTCACCCATTGGATCCGTGTGAGGTGGTGCAGCAGATGGATTGGGGCTAAGTTCCAGACTGGAATCTAGATGAACTCGTGAGAATCGATTACTCAAGTCCCGAATCCAAATCTGAGTGCACCGGGTTGAATCAATTTTTGAATTCAAATTCGAAATTTAAATTCCAAATTCAATTTCAAGAATTAATTACAAAAAAAAATTCGTTTTTTTAAAAAAAAAATTCAAAAATGGAAACAAACAATAGAATGGGGAAAGATGAGAAAGGAATCCTAATCTAGAGAATTGAGATGAGAAGAGAAAGAAGACTCAGATGAGAAGGGAAACTTAACTCTAAAGATAGAAAAGAGGGTCGGTCAGAAATTTCCTGAACAAGCACGGTTCAAACAATCCTAGACCTAGTGTCGCTTAAATCTAGACGACTCCTAACTGGTTAAGTCGAATTGATTCGCTTGATTCACCTCCCTCACTAATCAAACCAACTTGGTCAGGCCGTGTATAACTAGTGGGGGCTCTTCCGACAGAGTCGGTGCCAATTAGACAACCACTTCGCTTGGAAGACTTACGTCAACACAAAAACACTTTCTAGACACCAAATTAAATTCAATCAGCTTCAAGTCATAGCAAGTCAAACCAATTGATGAGAATTATATTTATACCGCAAGTGCACGGCGTCTATGAAGACGTGGCAAGTACGGGTCGAACACAAGGAGGGAGAGATTTCGTAGTTGATGTTATTTTCGATTAAGAGGAAGAGAGAGAGAAGAAATAAATGGGTTTTGAGATTTTTGGGTTTTAGTTATTTAAAGCAAGAAACAAAAACAATTAAAACTAAAGCAAGAACAAAGAAGTGAATTCCGTTGGGTGGAGGATTAGATTTAGGTTTAGAGTAGAGAATTACTGAAACTTATTGTAAATCATGTTAGTTATGAAGCATTACAAGATAAATGACTTAACATAAACTCAAGTAATCAAAATACACTAATCATGAACTTAAAATAATAACATGCATTCATCATTCTCTAACCCTAATTCCATCACCTCCACCCTTTGGAAAGAGTTAGAAACTCATGGAGGGAGGAAGAAGAAGGGGTCCTAGAGGAAGTAGAAAAGAAAAACAAGAATTAAAAGACATAATTTTATTACTAAAATAAAGACAAATAAAAACAACAACTAAAAACTAGGTCTAAGGCCAAGGACCCTTCTAACATCGTTCTCGGGGCTATTTATAGTTGTTACAAGAGACCTAAGTATAGAATTGGAGAGTACACGTGTCCAGACATGACTGGACAAAATTGGAGCACACGGATCGCCAAGGGGGCGGCGTTTCCGCCGCACAAGGCATGTAATATGCGGCGATTTCGCCGCATAATCTTCTCTGATTTGGTCCAGATTTTGGTTGAATGTTTATGGTATGATTTGATCCTCCTTTACGCGTCTGGATTGATTCTTTCCATTGTCTTGAGCTCCGGATTAATTCCTTCCATTGTTGGAGATTTATATTTGATTTTTCTTTTAACTTTCTCCACACAATAACTTGGTCCTTTTACTTTGCAATCAGGTCCTTGGCATTTTGCAATTAAGCCCTTGACCTTTTTTGTAATTAGCTCCTTGAATGTTTTTATGCTTGGATGCATTTCCATTTGGAACCCGATAAACTTGAACTCGGTCTTTATGATAGAAATGAATCTTTTGCACGCGTTTATGCTCGGAATGTGGGTAATTTGCATTCGGGTCCCTGTATTCTGTAAATACGACTAAACACATACCTTAGTAGCATTTATTGATATAAAAGTAATCTAAATGAAAGACATATGATGCAATGTATGCAATGCATCAAATACCCCCACACCTAGATTTTGCTAGTCCCTAGCAAAGCAAAATATAAGAAAATGAAAACAGGGAAATCCTAACTCACTTTCGTAGGAATCACGGTTGCACTTAGCATGTGCAACAAGCCTTTAAACCTCTTTGTTTCCAAGGAGGAGGAGTGTTGTCTCCTGAGGGTTTTCAGCGGATATACCCACAAAATCCTAAATCAACATTTCATTAATAGTTCTCAATATCCCTACCTCAACCTTATACATCTTACTGAGAATTCTTGCATGCTCATTATACAATTCTAACTCATTAAAAATATGACTTGGTCTTTGTTCCTCCAACATTCACACCACTAACCCTTCTAAACATGTTATCACTTAAATTATTTTGCACGCCTCCTCTGGTGGTGAAGTATCATTTGGATCAACCATGGCATGGATCATTCTTTTAGCTTTGGGCCTTGAGTATCTTAAAGTATTTTTTTCTTTTCCGTGATTCAACACATTTGCTTTTCCTTTTTGACACTTATACCCTTTTTGCATTCATGTAGCGAGTTTGGTCGATAATCCCGAGCTGGAAGACTCAAGTTACCAGGTTTCAAGATACCCCTACGGACCAGTGACTCGAAGGCTTGGGCTTTTGTAATCATTTTGCAAAATGTGTTTTCCTCACTTTATTTTTTTATTTTTATTTATTTATTTATTTTTTTACTTTTATTTTCCTCAAGGCTTAATTGCTATTAGAAGTCCACACTTCCCGGTATATTTTCCTCAACCTCTGCTTTTTATCAACCACTTCAAAGATTTGATTCATCCAATTTAAGTGCATACATGTCTTAAAGGGCAATGGGTTATTTCTTTGGAACTTAGATTTATGTCACAAATTCTACAAGCAGAACTATATAATAAGGAACAAAAACTCAATACAATTTGTACACGGGTTTTAGCAGTTCAATCTTAAGCTATGTCATGAAACATTGATGATTTTTTTTTTTAAACAGAAATATATATAGATAGACACCCCCCCACACCTAAATCATGCATTGTCCTCAATGTATGCGAGCAAGATAGTACATGGATTTATGCATGAAAAAGGAAAGATCTCACCAACGTGAAGTACAAAGGAAAGTTCATGGCTCTGTTGATGGACAAAAACCCGCATTCCCTCAAAAACCTATGAGATGCTAAAGAAGGGATAAATACAACAGATTTTATTTTATTTTATTTTATTTTTATACTTATTGTTATACATATATAACTATGTACAAACATAAGTTCCCATCTTCATTTGTCAAGAGACATCAAATGGAAACCTCAAGAGTGGGTCAGTGCACCTGAAAAGGGAACATGACACCACGCGGGGTCAGAATATTCATGCGTGGGCCCCCTTCACAAAGAGCACAAGAAGAAATGAGAGGTTCATGAATTGGACGCAAAAGCGTCTCACACAAAGGATCAAACTGAAAGAACTTGAAC
The DNA here is from genome assembly GCA_963682175.1 of Triglochin maritima. Lineage (NCBI taxonomy): Eukaryota > Viridiplantae > Streptophyta > Magnoliopsida > Alismatales > Juncaginaceae > Triglochin > Triglochin maritima. The sequence goes on along the minus strand of OY821787.1, from coordinate 9,242,490 downwards.
CTCTCGAGAGTTTGGGAAATAGGGAGCAACGGAAGAAGAGTTTCTTCCGTTGCGGTACTGAAGTTATGATCGTCAATCCAAACTCTCCAACCAACTGGCTGGTGCGTCGGAACGAGGTCAGGAGCCTCGTTAGGCAAGTCCGACTCACCGGGTAAACATAAAATGGGTCTCATACCCAAGGTATCCTCCAAGGAACTCCTAATACCCTCATGAGCACTGTAGTCATTTGATGTTCCATCATTTCCAAGATGATCAGGAACGATAGTGAGAGGCAAACTCTCATCAGGTTGTTTGAAATTGAGGGTGCTAGGGAGCTCTTGCTCCACCGGAAGTGAGTCCTTAAGAGGCACAACATGAAGATCATGTGGCTCAAGGGCCACGGGGCACGAAGATAAGGCACAATCCTGGGCCGACTCATGATGAAATTGGTCAATGTGTATCGAATCCTCCACTAAGTGATCGTGAATTGAAACCCCAAGTCCTTCAGACTGACTAGGAGTTTGGCTTTGACAGATTGTGCTTTGAATTTGTGGATGTGGTGGTGGTTCGATATCAAAAGGTGGATCCTTATGTTGACACGAAAAGTTACTCTCCTTACGTTCACCTAATTGTTGTATCATTTGACTCAAATGCGATGTTATATTTTGTACGGATCGTTGCGTGGATTCCATGTACGTAAGGAAAGTTTGTTCCAAGGAATTAGGTACGTGATCAGCTATGAGGTCCAAGTTTGAGCTTGTGAAATTATGGGATTGGGTGTTGTTGGGCTGAGAATACTGATTTGACGTGGGGAGTGGGTAGAATTCTGGGTATTCGGGAGGAGGATACTGAGGTGAAAATGAAGTATAAGAATTTGGATAGGAATTGTTTCTCCACGAATCCATCACTCTCGGGTTGTACGCGGATGCGTAATAGTCATTTTGAGCGTTTTGGGAAAAAGTATGCTCATACTCAGGCTCTGGGGGAACATAAGGGCATTCCCCGATAACATGACCACTCAACCCACAACAGTCGCATGGTACGGCTACTGGAGCCACCGGTGCACTCATGTTGTCTGTCCTACTCATAAAAGAGGCAAAAGCTTGTTGTAAATTCTCAGTTTGTTGACCAGCATATGATCCGATATAACTAGATTGTGGTCTAGCAGTCGGTTCCTCTCTCATGTTACCCCAATATGAAGATTGCTCAGTCATACAATTAGGATTGTCCCACCCATATGGGGTGTTGGTCTGAGCCACCCCATGTTGCATGGTTTTAGAATACCAGGAAGCATTGTCCTGGTCCCAACAATGATATGAATGGTTGCTCATGTAACCATCCATCACAACACTCTTGAGTCAAGTACTCTTACCCTCATGAGGCTAAGCAAGCACAAGTTCTCGACTCGACCCTAAAATGCTAATAGAGAATGTAAAGGGGAGGAGACTAGAACGTATAAGTAGGTGAGAAGAAGATGACTCAGAAGAGAAGGGAAACTTAACTCTAAAGATAGAAAAGAGGGTCGGTCAGAGGTTTCCTAAGAAAGCACGGTTCAAACAATCCTAGACCTAGTGTCGCTTAGATCTAGACGACTCCTAACTGGTTGAGTCGAATTGATTTGCTTGATTCACCTCCCTCACCAATCAAACCAAGTTGGCCAGTTAGTGTATAGCTAGTGGGGGCGCTTCCGACAGAGTCGGTGCCAATTAGACAACCACGTCGCTTGGAAGACTTTCGTCGACACAAAAACACTTTCTAGACACCAAATTGAATTCAATTAGCTTCAGGTCATAGCAAGTCAAACCAATCTCCTCCTTAATTGAGTCCGAGTCCTTAGGGGCCAATGTCTAATTGATTTTAAATTTAGGCTTAGGTGACACTTTAGGATTGTGGTTTGTGGGCCACGGGAGGGTGATGAAATCCCCACCGTATCTTTTCCTACGGAGTTGCCCTTAAAGTAGTTTAACTTAGATCTAGCAAAGATAGTCAAACAATGGTCTTTTTAATGGGGGCAATTGCAAGGTTGTATGCAACTAAATTATATGCTTAATGCAATCGATAAAAACTGCGATACGTACCTTGCCTCCAGCACTCTTCAACAAAAATAATTTGCAATAATTTAGCAAGAGTAATGCAAACAAAACATTATATGATGCATGCACTAAGGTCTTTCTAATCTTGCCAATTTTAGGTCAGAGTTGAATTATTGCCAATTATGGAATTTTTGCCCTAACACGTGCAATTCTAATAAAAGGAAATTTTTTTGAAAATAGAAATTACGAGGAAAAGAGGCAACAAAGGTTACCTATGCAATGCTCAGTCGGGTTCGCCGCCCGCTCTCGAAATTTCAGTAGCTCTACGCGTCCACCCAGAGATGAGTTGCGTCCCCGAAGAAGTTGAAGCCCAGAAGCTTCAGGTGTGCGGCGGATTCGCCGCAAATTGCTCAATAGGTGCGGCGATTTCGCCGCTCGTTTAGCTCCAAATGTGCTCGGATTTCGCCGCGCACTCTGTTGTCTCCTGAAACACAAATCCAAATACTTAGATCGCGCACAAGATAAACAGAATAAAATCGAAAACACAAAAATAAACAAAATCTGCGTCGCCTCCCCGGCAACGGCGCCAAAAACTTGATGAGAATTATATTTATACCGCAAGTGCACGGCGTCTATGAAGACGTGGCAAGTACGGGTCGAACACAAGGAGGGAGAGATTTCGTAGTTGATGTTATTTTCGATTAAGAGGAAGAGAGAGAGAAGAAATAAATGGGTTTTGAGATTTTTGGGTTTTAGTTATTTAAAGCAAGAAACAAAAACAATTAAAACTAAAGCAAGAACAAAGAAGTGAATTCCGTTGGGTGGAGGATTAGATTTAGGTTTAGAGTAGAGAATTACTGAAACTTATTTTAAATCATGTTAGTTATGAAGCATTACAAGATAAATGACTTAACATAAACTCAAGTAATCAAAATACACTAATCATGAACTTAAAATAATAACATGCATTCATCATTCTCTAACCCTAATTCCATCACCTCCACCCTTTGGAAAGAGTTAGAAACTCATGGAGGGAGGAAGAAGAAGGGGTCCTAGAGGAAGTAGAAAAGAAAAACAAGAATTAAAAGACATAATTTTATTACTAAAATAAAGACAAATAAAAACAACAACTAAAAACTAGGTCTAAGGCCAAGGACCCTTCTAACATCGTTCTCGGGGCTATTTATAGTTGTTACAAGAGACCTAAGTATAGAATTGGAGAGTACACGTGTCCAGACATGACTGGACAAAATTGGAGCACACGGATCGCCAAGGGGGCGGCGTTTCCGCCGCACAAGGCATGTAATATGCGGCGATTTCGCCGCATAATCTTCTCTGATTTGGTCCAGATTTTGGTTGAATGTTTATGGTATGATTTGATCCTCCTTTACGCGTCTGGATTGATTCTTTCCATTGTCTTGAGCTCCGGATTAATTCCTTCCATTGTTGGAGATTTATATTTGATTTTTCTTTTAACTTTCTCCACACAATAACTTGGTCCTTTTACTTTGCAATCAGGTCCTTGGCATTTTGCAATTAAGCCCTTGACCTTTTTTGTAATTAGCTCCTTGAATGTTTTTATGCTTGGATGCATTTCCATTTGGAACCCGATAAACTTGAACTCGGTCTTTATGATAGAAATGAATCTTTTGCACGCGTTTATGCTCGGAATGTGGGTAATTTGCATTCGGGTCCCTGTATTCTGTAAATACGACTAAACACATACCTTAGTAGCATTTATTGATATAAAAGTAATCTAAATGAAAGACATATGATGCAATGTATGCAATGCATCACCAATCTTCTCCTTAATTGTGTCTGAGTCCTTAGGGGTCAATGTCTAATTGATTTTAATTTTAAGTCTTAGGTGACACTTTAAGATTGTGATTTGTGGGCCACGGAAGGGTGATGAAATCCCCACCGTATCTTTTCCTACGGAGTTACGCTTAAGATAGTTTAACTTAAATCTAGCAAAGTTAGTCAAACAATGCTCTTTAGATGGGGGCAAGTGCAAGGTTGTATGCAAACTAAATTATATGCTTAAATGCAATAGTTAAAACCGTGATACGTACCTTGCCTCCAGCACTCTTCAACATGAATTAATTTGCAAGAATTTAGCAAGAATAATGCAAACAAAACATTATATGATGCATGCACTAAGTTCTTCTAGTTTTGCCAATTTTTAGGTCAGAGTTGAATTATTCCCAATTATGGAATTTAAGCTTAACACGTGCAGTTCTACAAAAGGAAATGTTCCGAAACTAGAAAGTACGAGGAAAAAGGCAACAAAGGTTACCTACGCAATGCTCAGTCGGGTTCACCGCCCGCTCTCGAAATTTCCAGATGCTCTACGCGTCCACCCAGAGATGGAGACGACCCCAGAAAAAGTTGAAGCCCAGATGCTTCAAATGTGCGGCGATTCCGCTGCAGGTTCCTCTTGATGTGCGGCGATTCCGCCGCCCTTGTTTCTCAGACTGCGTTCAGATTTCGCCGCACGCTCTGTTGTCTCCTGAAACACAAATCCAAATACTTAGATCGCGCACAAGATAAACAGAATAGAATCGAAATCAACAAAAAAAACAAAATCTACGTCGCCTCCCCGGCAACGGCGCCAAAAACTTGATGAGAATTAAATTTATACCGCAAGTGCATGGCGTCAATGAAGACGTGGCAAGTACGGGTCGAACACAAGGAGGGAGAGATATTGTTATTTCTGTGATTTTCGAATTAAGGGAAGGAAGAGAGAGAAAACATGCGTTTGGTTTGAGATTTTTGGTTTTTAATTTCTTAAGCAAGAACAACAAAAACAAATTAAGAGTAAAGCAAAGAAGGGTGAGAGTCCAGCGGGTGGAGGTTTAGATTTTGGGTTTTGATTAGAGAAATCAGAAACTTATAATAAATCATATTAGTTATAAAGTATTACATGATAAATGATTTAACACAAACTCAAGTAATCAAAATATCCTAACACGAAATTAAAATAATAACCTTATTCTCTTCTCATCACCCTAAATCCGTCACCCCCACCCTTTGGAAAGAGTTAGAAACTCATGGAATGAGGGAAGGAGAAGGGGTCCTAGAGAGATTACAAAAGAAAACTAAAAACACAAAATAAAACAACAAAACTTTATTACTAAATTATGGAATAAAAACTAGAACATAAGCTAAGGACCATCACAACATCGTTTCAGGGCTATTTATAGCCGATACAAGGGACTTAGGTATAAATTAGGAAAGTACACGCGTCAACACGCAACCGGTAAAAATTTTAGAGCATGGATCTAATTTGGTGCGGCGGATTCGCCGCATTTTGTACATAAGGTGCGGCGGATTCGCCACCTTTTTAGCTCCGATTTAATCTGGATTTTTCCTGTGTGTTTATGGTATGATTTCAATATCCTTTGCGCATCTGGATTGATTCTTTCCTTTCTTTTGAGCTCCGACTTTATTTCTTTATATATTTGGAGATCCACATTGATTTTTCTTTAGATTTTCTCCATAATAATAAAAGCTACTCATAATTTGCAATTAGGTCCTTGGCCTTTTGCAATTAAGTCCTTGTCTACTTTTGTGCTTAAGTCCTTGTCCTTTTTGTAATTAGGTCTTGAATGCTTTTATGCTTGGATGCATTTCCATTTGAAACCCGATAATCTTGAACTTGGTCTTTATGCCAGGAATGAGTCTCTTGCACGCATTTATGCTCGGGATATGGGTAATTTGCATTCAGGTCCCTGTATTCTGTAAATAAGACTAAACACATACCTTAGTAGCATTTATTGATATAAAATTAATCTAAATGAAAGACATATGATGCAATGTATGCAATGCATCACCCATCTAATACAAGTTTTATCAAGTTACAAGTATAAATCTACATGAACCACATGAAACGACACAAGATAAGAAGAACTCATCATACACTTCACCATCAACTACATTTCCTCCACCCCAAATAGGGTGGATCTACTCACTACTCATAACAACAAGCATGGAAAGCAAGAGAGTAAGACTAAACATGACATAAAACTTTAACTAAAAAACTAACTAACAAAATCAACAAAAAATTGGATAGAAAGAAAGTTAATGACAAGAGGAATCAAAATATACCTTTAGATTATCAAAGAAGTAACATTACAAGCTTTCAAGCCCACCTTCTCTACTGCTCAAAATGGGTAAACCTAAGTTATTCTAATGGTGGAGATTGAGAAGAGGGGAAAGGAAGAAAAATACTGCTACTTATAGAATAAAGAGTCATATAGATGAATCTGGGAGCAATCTGACGGTTGTAATCCCTTTCTTTGTAGTCTGGTGCACCCAAATAAAGACGTTCAAGCCACATGAGAAAATTGGGGACAAGTTGGGCCAAAATGATTGCCAGTGGTGGATGTTTTGGCTCTGATTTCTTCCGGGAGCTTAAATGTCCTATTTTTCATGTGGACTGCACTCTTGGTTCGTTGGTTCATGCTCGTTTATCTTTAATTTCCCAAATACTCCTCAAGATCATGGTTTTTAGGGATTTTTTATCCTGAAATATTTTCTATGCATTCAGGTCCCTCTGGATTTCATGTGGTTCCTTCCTGATTTGCAGATGGGTCATTGTGGATGACAAACATGTCAATTTTGCTTCGTTTGAGTCATTTCTTCCTACATTTCAGTTTTTTTCTCGTCATTTTTCTCTTTATTACCTAATACCTGAAATACCACACACAAACACTCTAGTAGCATAAAATTGGGGTAAAATAAAGGATATATACCATGAATGGAATGTATGACATGCTACTAATCAACTGTCATCAACGCATTGTTCAACAAGTGGCCAAAAGTATTTATGGTATTTGAGAAAATACAAATACGACCGTTGAGAGAATACGACAAATATAATGGTCGTCTGGAAAATACTTGTAAACGGACGACCGGAAAGTTAGAAGAGGTTGACCAGTAGAGCTAGGTGGAATCACAATTTGAGAAACCGTTAACTAGTAGAAACGGTCAAAACGGAAAACTCTTTTTGGTTGACCGTTCTACATAGACAGTCAAAAGTTTGGTTTAAGTGACTTTCCTACCTAAGTTTGGGTGACCTATTGAAGGCCAATAATTTGAGATTTTGTGCGTGACTTCTACAAGGAACCTAGTCTGTATGTGAGTAGATTTTAACTTGTGTATGCTCAAGTTAACATAAGTTCCTACGACTCAAATAAAAAGTAAAATTACATGTCTTGAAGTAGCTTGATTACATATTTTGACTTCATTCCATTCTATTGTAGATGTTAGCACAATACAATATAAGTTCTATGCATAATGTGTGTTTCACTACATTTGATTGTGATTAAGATTAGGTTAGTTAAATCATCAAAACACGGATTAAGGTAAAAAAAAAACCACCACATTTTACTGTTTGGTTGAGAAAATTGAAAGTTGGTTGAGAAAATTGAAAGTTGTACTCGTAAACCAATTACGGAGGACATCCAATTACATCCCTTGCAAATCAATCAACAATGTCAAACATTCACACAATGTCAAATCATCATAACACAACCTCAATTTGCACAAATATGTAGGAATTCCTTTAACCTCTCTCAACATCTATCAGATTTAACATTATCAAACAATGTCATTTGATTACATAGAATTCAATTCATGAGAAAGTAAACTAAGCACGTGGAATTAGATTCCATATAATCCAATTATGACAAACCATGCATTAACCAAGTCAGGTTTATCCGCCTCTGACCTATTATATGTCGATTTTCACTATACGTAGTATCATCTACCTCACCCGCCAAAATCTCTTGGATCCGCCTCTGACCCAAGTTTGCTTTGAAGAAGAACTTATTTAAATACAAGATTTAATATTTTACTCTTTATTAAAGATTTTCTATGTTAGGTTGATTAGGACTTATTTAGTAACTTGAGCAGTTGAGGAGTGAGTCACTCCATACCTTAATATATACTTTTTTTGTCCCTACATGACTTATCCGTTAAAACGCTTAAATTCATTAGAAAAACCAGAATATCAACTCTTTGCCATATCGTGGGAATGAATTGTTCTTTAATTTCAACAATTACTAGCAAATTGATATCAAATAAATAATATTTATCCTAGTTTGTTAGAATGTGACCTTTCTCTATTCGACCACTGTTATCTTACACTGAGCCCTTTGCTTTTTGTTTTTCCATATACTATATCAATAACCTCCATTTGGGCATTAAAGCCTAAACATGCTAGAAACCTATAAACACAGCTTTAATTTATGATCAGTTGATTCAGTTCTTCCAAAGTTCAAACCATACATTCGCTTGCTCTCATATTTCACTCATAACGCATTTATTTTACACGTGTGCATCATGCTCATCTTATTCAAGAGCTAAAAAATAGAGGATTTTGGTGAAAAAAGAAGTTTAATACTTCCAATTCATTCGAAGGTTGAAAAGACTTTTTGAAATCAGAAATCTTATGTGGGGATGTGAGAGGGACCACTAGTGCAGAATAGGCTTTACTCGTCACCCAATAGACGTCGGCCCTTATAACGGTCAACGTCTAGTAGGGAGAAGATAGCATAGACGTCGGTCGTTATCATGGCCGACGTCTATGTTGTACTATAGACGTCAGCAATTGGAATACCGAGTTTATCCGACGTCTATAGGGTATAGACGTCGACCTATAGACGTCAGTTGTTGGAATTCCCTGTGCATCCGATGTCTATAGGGTATAGACGTCGGATATTATATATGGTCGACGTCTATAACCCATGCATATAGACGTCGAGGTATAGACGTCGGCTGTTGATTGAACGTTTTATTAATTACCGCAAGTGCACGGCCGCATTGAAGCGGTGACAAATACGGGTCGATCCACAGGGAGGTGTGTCGACTTTTGTTTGTTCGAAGGCGAGTGGGAAAGAAAGGAGAGAAATATTGATTACACTAAACTACACTAAAGTGCAAAAGGAAATGGACAATAAGCAATAAAACTAAACCCCATAGGGGGTAGAGAAAAGAGTGTGAATACAAAGATATGTTTATGTGTGTGTGTGTTCAATTAAGCTCATCAAAACATGTAGTGCATGAAAATCATAAAACTAAATCCAACTTTGCCTCCACATGAAATAAGATAAGATCATATCATTAAAACATACAAGACAATAATTGGAATGAAGCTAGATGAACTCAAGTATAAAGGTCAAACCCCACTATGGCTCTACATGAAATAAGATTTACCCAATCATTAAAACATACAAGACATTAATAAAGGTAAGGGCAACAAGAGCACATACACTACAAGTCATGTTTCCTTTGTCAATTCCTTTCATATCCTCACCTTATAATTCCCAATAAAATAGATCCACTAATCTAAGCATAAGCTAAGCTTCATTCAAGAGCATTATCATATCAAAGACAAGAGTGAAATCTCATTAGATGGTTATTGAAATCATATAAGGCTCAAGGGATTAAGATAACACACACCTAATACACCACATGATCATATCACATATTTCTCCACCCCCCAAATGGGGATGGAACTATTCACTAATCATTACACTACAACCTACATTAAAATGATACATTCTACTAAAATGAAATTAAACTATGCAAGCAAGAAATATTAAAGAAGCTAAAAGGACATAAAACTAAAGAAGCATGCAAGCATATGAGAGGAAATTAAACTAAGAAAGAAACAACATAACCAAAAGAAAACATCTATTATTACTCACTCAATTACAAGTAGCCTCTCTCCACCAAGGTTTTTGCTTCAAGGCTTTAACTCCTAGTAGAGAGGATGGCCACCAAGGGAGAGATGGGGTACAAGAGAGGAGGGAGAGTTCTATTTATAGCCATAGAAAAAGGTAATCCACGACAATCCCCCAGTATGGGACTAAACAAATACCAAAAATAGACTAAACACACTCTAATACATTACCCAAAGAAATATTAGCGGATCCGGAGCAACCCGGACCGCCAATCAACTGTCCCAGACCGCCAATTGGCGGTCTACAGGGTTTGGATCCGTCTTGTTTTTGTTCTGGGCTTTTCTGGATGGATTTGTTGGTCTTTGATGCATCTACCTAGCTTGCTGGAGCTCCGACCCGAATAGAATTGCCAAAATACTCCCCATGATGGTGTGGAGTATTCTGGTTTACTCATTGGTCCTTCTATCTTGCATTCAGGTCCTTCGATCTTGCATCTTAGTCCTCGAGTCTCTCAACTCAGTCTTTTTTTCTTCTTTTAGGTCTTTTCATGCATCTTCTCTTCAAATTTCTTTATTTCTGAAATTCAAATATAAAGCTCGTTACGTAGCATTGTTTAGGTGAAAGATAATGGATATAAGATACAAATGTAAGCATGAAATGATGTCAATAAGTTGTCTTTAACATCCGACGTCTATATGTCTTAAAGAAATTGAACAGACGCGTCTTCTGTCATTCACTTCAGACGAAAACCCACTGAAACCCTAGCCGTCCCGCGACCGAACCCTCCTCCATAACCGAGCAATTAAGGTTTACAGAGCTTTAGGTGGAAGGAGAACAACCACAAAAGCAGGAATACCATGACATGGAATGAGAGTACGTTCTCTCCCATTTTTGTTAATTAAGTTAGGAACATATATTTAGCGAATTTCTATGTTTGTAGTACCGGAAGCAGGTTGGAAATATGGAATGTGCTTACTACGTGATGAGATACATGGAGGAAATCCTTGAATTGGCAACTCAAGACATATGCCTATCCGAGGTAATGTAGATCGTTATTCAATTGTATAGTTGTAGTTTCAATATTTAGTTATTAACATTCAACACATTTGTATTTTTTTGATAGGTCTTCCCAAAAAGTAGTGATCCCTTTTCACAACAGGAGCTCGATGAAACTCGCGACCGATGGACTCGCTATTTTATCAGAAACATGTTGATGAACTAAGAGGTTCTCCTGTCACTAGTATTTTTTGTAATTTAATTAACAAATGCACTTGTATTACAAATCTACAATTTATCCCTTAATATAATCGCCTCAATTTTAGAATGAATGCCAATTGTTTGTGAATTAATTGCAAGTGTGTTGAATGTCAATTGTGTATGTTTGTGTTTGTGCATGTATGGTTGTGTATGTTTGTGTTTGTGCATGTATGCTTGTGTGTTTGTGCTTGTATGTACATGTGGATGAAAGTGTGAGCTTCTGTGAACGAATTTGGTGCAGGTTGTATGTATACGAATATATACGATGACTAAATACAAGTTTGCAGGATGTTTTTTTGTCCAGGTTTAGGAATAGACGTCGGATGTTTGTATTACCCGACGTTTATTCCTCTGAAGAAATGAATAGACGTCGGTTGTATGTATCATCCGATGTCTATTCTTTAGGAATATACGTCGTTTGTTATTTCACCGACGTCTATACTTTAAATATAGACGTCGGCTTCTACATACAACCTACGTCTATTCGTTAAGTATAGACGTCGGCTTCTACATACAGCCGACGTATATTCCTAAAGAATAGACGTTGGATTTTTGACGCCCGACGTCTATGTATAGACGACGCACACATAGATGTCGGATCTGGGAGTGTTTCTATCTGACGTATATACTCCCGTACATCCGACGTATATTCTCTTTTGTGTAGTAGTGGACTACTTTACGGGTGGTAAAGGACATGCTTGACGGTGGTGTTTACAAGGTTAGTTTAAGGTGGGAACTCGTTCGATCAAATAGAAGAACTTTTACATAAAGCTTTAGAAGTTTAAGGAACCTTTAATTTTGCCACATACATTACAAAATAAAGACGTCCTAACACTTTGCGTGGTTAGAGTATCCTTGCTCTAGATCACAGTGATCTTAAACCACCAAATAAAAACTGAAGAAAATAACTTAAGCTTCATTATCTTGACAACAACATTTTCCAAAAACATAATAATGGAATTAAATATATATCATTCTTATTCAGTAGGAGCATAGTATTTGAAGAACCCATAGAATATAACCTTCCTAATTAACTACTATATATATAATCAAATGTACCAAATTTCCTATAAAAATAGGAAATTAACCAACTTAAAAATAACTCAACGGATGCAACCTATAGCCTGAAATAGCTTAGTGGAGATTCGGTCCCCAACCCAAGTATATTACTTGGTATTCTGAGATAGTTGACCGAGTAAAATTAGGAATAGTGTATCAAAAAAAACGTGGTGACTAAAAAAAGATAAAAATTATATGTTATGTTACGACCACGAAAACCAGAGTCTAGAAACAAGGGTGAATCCAATAAGAGAACATTAGAAGTTATCTGATCATGATGCTTACCGAAATTTACAAACGAAATATGACAGTGGAAGAATAAGTAGATTGTAGCAAAAGTTATCCATAATTTACAACCTTTGCATGAGAAACACATGCATTTATAGACACGTGGATAATGTACGATTCGGTGTTAACGTTCACTAATGATGTAACATAGTTTTTTTTATTTTTCGAAGCAGGCCTAGGGCTTATACATCGAAATAAGCATCGGACAATATTGTTTCCCCCTGAACCTAACAGAGTTGGTTTGTTTTCCTAGTTTTTTTACGAATCACTGGGACTTTGTTTCCTATTTTCCGTGAGGTGATTTACGTAATTAGGAAATTTATTTTGTCATTAGAGTCTATAAATGAGCATATTTTCGTGAATTTTATCAATACCAATTAGACAAAATCTAGAGTTTTTTCGAGAGAGAGGTACAGAAAGTTGTCTTGAGAGGGTCAGAATTGGTTTGGAATGATTTCCTCAATGGCATTTTTCGTTTTATAGTGGATTTCTTTGGAGGGATTAATTCGGAAGAGTTAGATTGAACCCCATAAAGGATTATCGGATAGGTATAGAAATGTCACCTACCTTGTAATTATTATTTTTTTAACCCACATAACTTTTGTTATGTACCTTGTCCCTTATTTTCCCAAGTTAAATTGCAAATATAATCTTTAGGGGTTACCCTCACATTGATCGCTGGAGACTGACCGTGGAGAGACAAGTCTGTAGACACATAAGATACAAAATACTAATTAAGCTTCCGATGGAAACAACAATGCTTTTCAACTAGTGTTTTATCATTGTTTGTTATTGTTCTAACTCTTTGTACAGTTATCATAGGAGAACTTTGTTATTTGACTGCGGACTCATACGTTCATATTTTGTAACCCCTTAAGGGACAACTTGAATGTCAATTTGAAATCATGTCGTGATTATAGCATATTTTTATTTAATCGTATTTACCTATTTTCAAAACAAAAAAATAAGGGTGATAAGGGCACCGTTGGTCCGTTGGGCTGATAATTGCTTATGTCACGCTCGCATAAGAAACATGTCACCAACAACCTTCGCACAGATGAATTTTAAAAGGTGATATGACCGCAAAGCAAAAGACAGACACTTCAAGGAGAAGATTCATCTTATATATTTGCATCTGACATTAAACTTACAAGTATCATAATGATTATTAAAGCTTTACCCATCATTGGCTTTCTTCTCGTCATCACTGCAACTCCTCATTATTAGCTAACTTACCTTGCGTAGTTAGTTCCATTGGAATCAAACTAGTGAAGCATGCATGAATCCCTTTTTACTAGTGGAGCCACTATATTAAGACTATAATAAATTATATATTGTAAAAACGCAGCTTTGATGTATATTATGTGATTTTCCCAATGGGGCTATTCAATCTTTAACGTAAATAACTTAATATGGTACTTATCATTCTTGTGTAGAGGTAAAATGATTCTATGCCTGGTTTAGTTCTACGATCATATGACCTAATACATATAAAGAACATGCACGCATAATAGTACAAATAATTGTATACATAAGCAAAAAATGAGATAACTGAAAATCATAAAAAAGGCATTATAATCAGGTTATGCAATTGTGACCACATAATGTGTGCAATATTACAAGTTATTATTGTATAGATAATGTAAGTGGTTTGCCCAAAATGATTTAACCTACAACAATACAGAAGAAGAAATAAGTGGACCTGAGAATGATGGATTTCGAACAAGAAAAACTTCACATTCCACGTGAACAATTGGTATAACAACAATAGTGGATGTGTCAAACCGACTATTATGCATTTCTAATTCCGATACCATATTGAAGTATGAATATCCAATTCAAAACTAATTGATTATAAGTGAAGGAATCCTACAACTTATAACTTTAACCAATATGATTATTCTCTAAATACCTTGAGGTCATGCCAACAAGGAGATTTCAAAATTTTCACGAATAGTAAAATAGATACAATTTTTTACATGTCTTTTCTTGTAAATTTGTTCCATTTTGAATAATAAAAAAAGGTAAAATGTTAGAAAGAGTGGAGAAACAATAAATGGGCGTGACGTTGGAGTGATGCTATCACGAAGGAACAGCAGTGTCGAGGACAAAAAGGTGTTGTCCAGGGCTTTGGATGATGTGGGCATGACGCAAATCCACACTCCAAACAGCAAAAACCAAAAAAATCCAATCCTACCCATCCCAAGGTGCTCTGTTTGGAGCTAATGTTGAGGTTGGGTGGAGGGTTTGTGGCATGGATGTCCCATTTCCACTTCACTTCCCTGTTCTTATCCCTACACTTTCTTTCTTTATATGTCAATGGAGCAACTAATTGGAACTCAACTTTGAAGTTTGTATTATTGCCTCCTGGCATGGGTGGCAGAATCCACTCTAAAGCATAATAAAGTTGGATCGAGACTTCCTGAAGCATCTGTTTGGGAGGAGCAGATGATTACTTAGCCAAATTATACTACATATATTGCTGCTCAGCCCAATGAAATCAATTAAGTTATCACTGATTTACTTTGTGATTTTACATAATTACTATGAGCATCCTCATACTGATGAGTTAAACACTACAAACGAGTGATCAAAGTGTATGAATTTGAAATTGTTATAGCCGCTTAGAGATCCTACTATCTTTCCTTGCATGTGCAAGGTGAGACTGTAATTGAGGCAGTTATACAGCAAGTCTCCTGTGAAGATTTAAAGATACAAATTTTCAGTAATTAATTTTGATGCCATTCCCTTTATATTGCACAATAACAGTTACAAGCAAAGCCTATGGATATGAAATGCATGATAACATCAATAGCGATGCATATTAGAAGTTGAAGACTAAACTAAACATCACATGTTCGGTTTTTCACATATACAGGCATATATATGTCGATGACATACAGTCATCTTCATGAGGTCATATAGAATGTATATGCTTCACCTTTTTTATTGCTTCTTTTGCTCTGTTTAGCGGTTCTTCGTATAAAACAGCAGGATTATCAAATTGCCATGCCAAGCTTTTCTCATCGAGGAAAGCACGGAAAGTGTCTGATACGGAATGAGAGAGGGACTGCAGATTATATCCACCTTCTAGGAAGAAAACACATCGACCCTCGCAAAGCTCCTTAGCTAGTTGCTTGATGTTTGAAGCTAGACTGTAGTATGTCCCTGTGGTGAATTGCAAGCCGGCTAGTGGGTCGAGCACATGAGCATCATATCTGAACACATTTTACAACAGAAGACATGAAATGTAATTCAAGCAAAATAACCAAGTGACTTGCTTATGCAGCGTTTATCTTCTGCCAGGGAATCTAGGTAAATTCATTTCCTTGACATGTCCTTAAACTGCAGTTTATTCACACTTGGGAATTGAAGATTCCGATTATGAAGTAATAAAGAAGACACCAAAACAGTTCATTCCTGCCGTTAGAACAGTTATATTTACAAATTTAATTCTAGTTATGGCTACCTTATCAGCTTAACACAGATAATATATTAAACAATCAAACAAAACATTAATGGTTTTTCTTGTCGACCATTAATTTTAATGTTCAACTTTTCAGGCCTGTCCATCATTATCGACGAAAATATGGAAAATGGTGTGCATAACGTAGAAAACCCTTATGGTATCAACTCGTGCACACTGAAATATGTGAAGGAACTGAAGTGTAAGTACATGAGTACAAATGGCTCTAAAAATGATATAAGACTGGAATTGAGACAGACAAATTGACAGCTATGAGTAATGGCATTGAAGTCCTCATGAGATACACAATAGCAAAAATACTTCTGATCAGGTGCGGAACACAGTTAGTCCTTTATGCGGAGTATGAGAAATAGTTGGAATCCTGCTTTGACGACTGTGGGAGTGAGATACAATGAAATAATTTAAACAGAACTAGCAGAGAAAAATAAAGTATGAGGAACAATCAACCTTAGCCCCAACCAGTTTGGGATAAAAGGCTTTGTTGTTGTTGAACAATCAACCTTAGTCAATTGCAGGTGTAGCTTAACCCTCTCTAGAGTCTAGAATCACTATACAAATTCAAAACGGGGAGAGGTAAAGCTACTGAGATAGAAGAACGCAAACTTCCATAGAGTAAAAGGATCAAGAGGAAAACTAGATTTAACATTTAATCAAGGTACACAAACAACTAGAAAGGTATAGTGATAAGAAACAATATAAAATAATTGGTTGGATTTGAATACTCAACCATGCAAAAAAATTGCATGCTTATTGCTTAACCTGTAACCCTTGAGTTTTTATATATGAATGAAATATTGCTTTTATTATGATAATCCAACCCCTATCATCCACTACTTCATTATATACAGACCAGCTACCACCGCAAATTCGGTTACACACAATGCAGAAGAAAGACTTGTTAGAAGAAGCATTAGAAGCAATGCTCCAGATAACAAGCACACGCATCACTACATTTTTGCATAACTTATTTTTTGACGCATATACAACTTCAAGGATATGATATCAGATTTAGTAAAGTTGGTGAAAAAAAAACGTTATCAAAGTTGTATAAAATCAACATTGAATGCTATTGCAGAAGAGGATTTCCGGAATGAATACATTTAAGCTGAATTCAAATGGATGAAAAATGCAATCACGACTAGTTCTTTGGTTCTGCATATTTCAGATCATTTATTTGGTTATTACTAAATAAGGATTATAAAATGATGACAAAAAGGTTTACTTGAAACTTGTACCTGTAGGCGGTAGATGGTTTTCTATATTAGGTGAATGAAAGCCTACCTGCTGCGGAAACCTACACTAAGTCTTAATTTAATATCTATATAAAGGGCATATGTATTTATATGCATTACAAGATAACAACATTTGTATGTAGATCTGTGGGTTTAAATACGAGTTTTCCCATTGCAAAGGACAGAGGTAGATTTGATCCCCCAACAAGCACAATCAACTTATAATATATCGTGATTCTGGTACCTCATCACTTGTAGATGGGTCAACCTGGAACAAACCTGATCCAAACCGAAAATTCTTGGGTCGGAGCAGACTATTTCTTTTCCACACAATTACATCGGAAGACATCAGGTTGGGTCTGGGTTCCCTTCTCAGTGTGTAAGTCACTTCCGTTTCTATTTTCTAAAATTATGAGAGCCAAACTTACAGAAGATAAGTTCGTATGAATGTACTTGATCCAACTCGAAAACAATCAAACCAAGATATTTATTCAAACCTCTTCTTCTCTCTCTTTCCCCTCTCTATGGTGTACATGTATCTATTTCTAATAATGAACTCTTAGTACATATAGGGGGAGAACAAATAAAGCACAAACTAACATCATAGTCACCTTGCAATTTACTTCCTATTTTTTGAACTGATTTATACATAAAGCATATTGAAGTAGTGGATGGTAGGTGTACATGTAATTGTTGAGTTCCCTTGGGAGGTATCAGAAATGGAACGAAATATATATTTAGAAGCAACAGAATCACTATCTCCTACCAGCCAAACCTATCTCACTCCCTCAGATCGTTCAAACTCTCTGTTTTCACTGTCACTGCCAACTCCATCTTCATGACTCCATGCACCCACAACTCTACAATCAGACTCCATGTACCAACCCCACTAACCTTCATGTAGAAGTGGACCGAGGAACTGCAATTTTTAAATGTTAACATGCAATATCGGACAAGTTTGTGCATTTCAGATTTGAGTGACATGTAGTAATTGATTAAACGTGTTTTAAACATAAATTTCAATTTTAAAAACAATGTTAGTTATAAGTTAGGTTACTTCAGCAGTCCCAGACTTATTAATAACAAAATATTAGCACTTGTTCTTAGAGGAATCTGGAAAGGAATTGACAACGCTCTCTCTTCTAACATGGATCACTTTTAACCCTTTAAACATGACGCTTACCAAAAGAGATGCCCAACACTCTCCCGAATTAAACAACTAAGTTACCTCCAAAATCTCTAAAGAGGAACGGGGCTAAGATGTGTGCTACCTTACACCTATAAGTAATTGAGAGGCTGTTCCAAATGTTTTAACTCCCAAATTACTTTTTCTTGTTATGTTCATAAACTCATACTAATAATGACTGAGAATGTCAATCAAAAGAAGGCCACGAACACAAAGCCACTGTGAAGGTGATCTGCAGAACTTGCAATCTCTTTAATTATTCTATATTGCATTTTAAATAATAAGCTTTCCCGTAATTTTGCTTCTGTGCGTATAGGCAATGATAAAATACATGACTAAATCTAGAATACCAATAATGCATATGTAATAAAGGATCACTTTGTAAGAAAATTCAAAGGAAGAACTTGACATCTTACCCAGCAGATACAAGAATAATATCTGGTCTGAACCTTTGGGCGCATGGTGCAATGACCTCCTCAAAGACGGTTCTCATTACAGTATCACCTGAACCACCTGGTAGTGGTAGGTTCAAAGTTGTTCCCTCGCCATCACCTTTGCCAACTTTTTCAAGCTTTCCTGTACCAGGGTAACTTCCATCCTACTCCAGGAAGGTTAAAAAATATAGTTCTTAATTAAAATATTACTTGCAAGATCAGTAAATATACTACTTAACTAGTCAAACAGGATATGAAACTCCAGATTTTTTATTAGACAAATTTCCAGCGAATTAGGACATTATATCATAGCTGCAGACCTACAATATAAATATTGTGAATGTCCGTATCAGCGCTTATATTAGTCCACTGAATCCACTATGCATAAAGATTTGGTCAATCTGAATCAGTTTAACCCTGAGAAGCTAACTATGGATCATCACCTACAAATGGGATCAACAGTAGCAAGAGGAGTATAACAAAAGTAACAAAAATTCAAATAGGGTGCTCATAATGTTCAACCGCAATATTTCAGCCAGTTACATGAGTATTAGAAAATTAAAGACACCAATATAAAGAAAGCAACAAACAAGTATAATTGGTTTCCCAAAATTAAGCACATTACTTGATGGGTAGAAATGAAAAATATATCTGGATCTTCATAAAATGCATCACACGTTCCATTCCCATGGTGGACATCAAAGTCAACTATAAGAACCCGCTTCAACCCATGTACCCTTTGAGCATGCCGAGCAGCAACGGCAACATTACCAAATACACAAAATCCCATGGGCCCTTTCGGAATAGCATGATGACCAGGAGGACGAACCAATGCAAAACCTACAGGAGGACTTGAGCTTGTCTTGGAGGCTGTCACCTAGAAAAGTTTCAAAAGCACAAGATGTCTCATCCATCAAATGAAACCCTACACTGGGCATTCAATGACTATTTAATTGCCTAGTAAATTGCTAGTTGTAGTGAAAGAAAGAAATGATTTTAAAAAAAATCAGTAGGAAAATATTGACAACTTAATACTTAAATAAACATAGATCTTTTATACTGTTTCTGGACAGATGCAAAGCAAGAACTATGCATTAACCATAAATGATTAAAAACTAGACAACCAAAACAACAGCAAGAGCATCTTTCAAGCCATCAACCAAAATTAAAGAACCATCACCACTGAATCAACTAGCTGTAATCCTGCTCCAGCAGCCAAAAGTGATTCCTCGAAGGTCTGCAATACAAGTATGTCATAGAGGAAAGCTATTTAGAATTTCAAAATGAGATTGACAAGCACCATATAATCCCACTTTTTAAACGTAACAAAAGATAACAGATTTATGTTCATGTGATGGACTAAATTTCAATAGCTTGGTAATTTTTGTCATAAAAATTAGGTGTTATTGCACTGAAGGATCATAAGCTTAATATCTACATCTGTGACATATTAACAAAAATATTAAGTATCATAAGAAGCATGTATAAGGTTTAGTACAGAAAAAGAATGTTGGCACGCAAGATTGCATAGTCAAATAGTATCAAATTGACAGGAACAAAATGAGTTTGACGTTACAGAAAAATCACGTACTGTAGAAAGGACAGATTCACAGGGGCTTATCTTGATGATAACATAAGGAATTATAGAGTAGCAACGATTCATAACCTCTATTATAAAATATAAAAAAAGAATGATTCATAACCTCTATATTCTTCTGACGATTAAGGTGGTGAGGTGATCTTCAAGAGATAACGAAGAAAGCATAGAGAAGATTTCTCACACTTACTAGCAAAGATGCAACCAAGAACCTTATTCACCATGATAACCTATATTTATATCCATAAAATTACATGATTACATAAAAATTGTGAATAATAAGTGTTTTTAGAAGTTAATATTTCTTAAAGTAACACGTCAAAGAATTCCCTCTATAAATTCCTAAATATTTCCTGAAAATTGATGAAGGCTGAATATCTTTAAAAGATATATATTATCCAATTAATATGATGTTTCCAAGGTTCATATTACATCGACATCTTCCCATATTTCTGTCATATCTTCCCTCGCTGTTGACAATAGGGGCTGGACTGGTCAAGCAATCGAAGAGGGACTTAGTAGTTGATGGAAAAAATATCTATATGAGAGGGTTTATCTATTGTTTCGTAATCAACTCTTTTGTAATCAACAAAATATAAAGAAATGTCGAGAAGAAGAATTTCCCCTCTCAAAAGAAATACAAAAACAAGCAAATACCATAATTACCAATGCAATAAACCAGAATATAAGCATCCTACAAATATGAAATCATTCACATTAGCTCAAGATGATACTGTTATCTCATATTTACAGTTTCTGTAGCATATGTTGGACCGGTTCCATCGATGAAAATAAGACCCTCTTCGGAAGCTCTATTCATAGCCTACAAAAGACTGAAAGAAAAGTTAACACTAAATGAGAACAAATTAAAAACTTCTGAACATAGTGCAATTAAAAGGAAACAAGATCACAAGATCTTGTTGGACATGCATGCCACGCCAGTGGACAGTCACATAAGAAATGCATGATGCAGATCAGATTATAAATTATTGGTTTCTTTAAAAGCATATGTGACAAGTTGACAAGGCTTTTTTTCATGGATGCCTTGGCAGCCTCAAAAAGGGCACAATATAATCGTGCTGTTAGTCCATAGCCAGAGCTAATACGCCCATGTCATTGTGCTTAAACATCTTTATACTTCTATTTCCGTGGTGCAAGGATATGTAAATGGGTTAGTCATGCTTCATGAAGTTCTTAAGTCGATAACCAATGACCTGGACGGGATTTACATCAACCTGTTCTGGAGAAACTTGCTCAAGCTCCAGCTTAGCTAACTAAAAAATTGCTCAGAATATCATCCCAAACAGACAGTCAAACATGAATCAATATTCATCGCATTTGGTACACACACTAAATGGAATGACTCATGTGATTGACAAGGCTGGTGTTTTTTTCTTAACATGTCAGTTAAAAGTTCCATTGGAGTCACACCATTGGACACCATTTGCGGCCAACCTCGAAGGACTGTCCTAAGCTACATACAAGGTACCATACATGTCTAGGAGGCCTAGCAAGCACTACACAAACACAATTGTTAAAAAAGGAAATTGATATTAGGAATATGCTAGATATTTTTAAGATATTCTAGGGATATCGTTATCTATTAGATATTGTAACGGACAACATATAATGATTGGATCCCAATTGTCTTTCCTTTTCTACCTTATGTAACCTCCATAAATAGAGGTGTTTCTCTCAACAATAGACAATCCAATTCTCATTGTATTTTCCTTTCTACATGGTACTACAGCACAGGTTATCCTAAGCCTAAACCCTAATTTGCCGCCTCCACTACTTTCCACTTTTGAGGGGCCGGAAGTGTCCTAATCATCTAAAGGCTTTCTTCCGACCATTCCTCATCTCCTTTTCAACACCTCTCCTCTTGTTGTTTTTTGTCTATGCAACTCCCTCTTTTGCGTACTTCCCTCGAAAGGCTATTCCAGCTGAGTCGTTGTGTGGGATGTTCTAAATAGGTTGTGACCTGTTTCTAACCTATCTGTGACGTAGTTGGTTTCCTAGCCCATTTGTCTGCCATCCACATCAATTATCTATTAGATTTTTGGGTCGATCAGATTTTGGTGTCGTTCCAATGGCTTCTTCTAATACGTCACCCACCTCTCGTGATTCTTGGGTGAGAGGTCTTATTGGAAATACTATTCGTTTAGATGGACAAAAAATTCTGCTATGGTCTCAGGCGATGGAGACGTTTTTTGTGTCTTCTCCTACACCTTATTCTGAAGCCTGATTTTTTCCTCAACACCTTACTCTAAAGTTTGCTTTGCTTTTGCTAACTACTACTTGCGGAAGTTGTTGCTGCTAATGCTATTGCTGCTTCTTCTACTACTATTGAGAATATTGCTACTCACATCAACTGCATCATCTGAAGAATTTCCTAATATCCATTTCTTTGTAACAAGGTGGTTGTAATTGATATGTATACCGCCAGCTTGAGGGGGAGTTTTAGAATAGGAAATTGATGTTAGGAATATTCTAGACACTTCTGAGATATTCTAGGGATATCGTTATCTATTAGATATTGTAACAGATAAATCATATAATGATTGGATCCTAATTGTCTTTCATTTTTTACCTTACGTAACCTCTATAAATAGAGGTGTTTCTTTTAATAATAGACAATCCAATTCTCATTGTATTTTCCTTTCTACAACAATCAAAGAGAAGCTCCAGCAAGCAAATTAAACTCTAACCATACTGCCTAGGCTTTGTTGTTAGATGATCAGCCCTAAACTGAGGGAGCCTCCACCTGTCAAACTTCAGGACAAGCATGACGACTATGAGAGACTCACATGTGAAGTCGTTACTTAATATAGTCACAGGTATAGTTTTACTACTTTAGTAGATGTAGAATACTTAGTTAATGATGTCTTTGGTTCAATGGCAGCCAAAGGTCAGGACTGGCTTTATCTAAATATTCTAAACCAACAGCTATGATTTGGCCTTTGTTTTATTCAATTGTTACAACTTTCAACACGTGTAATGGGAATGACACCACTACAGAAGGCATCTTTTCGAACATAATCTAGGTTCCTCGGAACCTAAGTTTTGGTCTAGAAGTTCGTTACTTGTGATTTTTGAAAGGGAGCAGCCTGGCATAGTCATGACTAAAATTACGTGTTCATGGAGTGGGCATGCTGCAGATCACAAGCCAGCATTGTTGATGACTTCTTAGTTAGACTCTACCATACAGATACAGTTGAGGTAGATTATCATTTCTGTAAGGTTCTTTGAAGCGGATGTTCCTTTTTTGCTGTTTTCTAACGAGAGATTTTCGACTTTCAAGACATGATTTACTGGATAAGAATAAAGAAATATTTGAAAACTTCTCAAGATAAAATATATGTGAGCAGCCAGAGTATTAAGCGTATAGTATGTTATACAGGTGGATCTTCCATATGATTTAGCACTGCAATATATGTATGTTGGTCCATATCCTTTCTTTAGTATATGCCAGGCAATGTTTATTAAAGTGAAGTGACTGAGAATCACACTGCTTTGCTCTTTCATAAGAATAGAATCCAAAATGAGATTTGGGTGACCTTAAAGTGCTAATCAAATGATTCAGATAATAAACAAATGCAAACAATAAACTAAATAATAATTGTTCTTTGATGCACCTTTTGAAGACCAAGTATATAATCCCTAGAATGGACACTTGCAATCTCATCAACAGAAGCAGCACGTAAATTTTTCAATTCAACTACCTCTGCACCACGAAACTAGAATACAGAAAATCAAGATAAGAAAGTTTCTTCACCACGTACTACATTCTTTGAAATTGGAAATGAAAACAAAAGTAAACATAAAGACTTAGTAAAATAATCAATTTTCAAACACATAAAAAAATGAGAAGTGAGATTCATTTTCTTCCAAGCATATACAAATTTCTAAGTTGTTGAGAATTTGAGATATTTGAATGAGTATTTTTTAGTATATCGTATATCGAAAAAAAATCCATACATTGATTTTACTGACAAACATGAGATAGAAAATCAAGGATGAATGAAACTTACTGTAGATTATTTGACCAATAATTATAACATGAATTCCGCTGGACCAACTAGATATATTTACTAGTGTTATACGTTGAAATAACAATTTTTCAGATATCAACAACATCTAAATGACATACAGAAAACATCCGAAGGAGAGATAACATTACATACCATTGTGCTTCATTTATTTATCCATCATTTTTTTTCATTAATTATATTATTTTTCTGGTGGGCAGACATGCATATGATAATCCAGTATAGTTTATCTGTATAAAAACGCTATGTAAATCAGCAAGAAAAAAACTCTTTTATATGTCAACTTCCAAATCATATAATAAGCACATAGCAATGTCACTAGGTTGACAAGCAAAATACATTGACAATATAGAGATTACTTACTATGACTTTAATTTGAACCAACAAGATGTTCTCTTCAAACAGTAAAGAGACAAAGTGAGATGCAAAAGCCAACTTAAACAGTTATACTTGAGAATATTTAAATGTCAAATTGCTGATGAACACCTTTCATAATTATGGGAAATCTAGTTTTCTGTTAGCTGTTGCAATACCTTGGACGTGAGCTCCATTTTGTCAAGAACACTCATAATTGCTGGTACTCTTAAATTTGTTTCAGGATGTGACTCCTGTGACCAAAACATATATCATCAAGGAATGGAATATATCAGCATAACTTACCTGTTGTGGTAATATATACTGAAATCAAAGAACTATTATCATCTAAAGCATATTAACTATCTTATATTACAGAAAATAAGTTAAGTTGGGGTTTTGACTGAGTTTTCTTTTCTCCTTGATATACGAACTTTAAGTGGAGATTATAGTTTAGAAAGGAATCAGTTTATAGTAGTACACAATTTTATTCTAACACAAACATAAGACTAATTATCCACAATCCAGGATTGCAGTCTTCATTTCATGTGAGATGCTCATTATCAGTGCAACTTTGAAGGCTACTTCTTGGTTGTCCCCATTTACAATGCATTATCATACTTCCCATAGAATAATTAATTCAGTTACTCCATAGAGATCTAAATTGACATGAAATTTTACACTCTCATTGACAGGGTTAAGCTAACATTAACTTGAAATTTCTGATCTTTAATTTAAGCAGGGTTTTCTCTCAAAGGGATGTAGTAACAGTCTATTAGGAATAACTCTTAATACCAATTTTATGAAGTCACAATGAGGATTTGAAGAAATATGGTAGCATTTTATTTTTTTCATATTTATAATATTAATATATTTTACTCGTTTGATGGCAGTCAGGATAAGGCATAGCTTCCTTCCTTTAAGGTAACAAAAGCAATAAAAAAACAGCAAGTAGCAAAAGCAATAGAGCTGACGGACGAAAAGATGCAAACCCGTCAAGTACGCACCTTATTATGACCCATTGCTGGAGAGGTGCAATATATTACACGTGCATCAGATAACAGAAAGGTGGAAGAACTGGTGTAAGGAGTCTCCCCTTCACTGGTTGAACAAGAAATATCTCTCCTGCCACTTTCTGAAGAGCATTTGACCCGAATCTGCGTCTGATGATTGGAACAAGAGAAAGGCCCTTGTACTCTATTTTCTAATCTAGACTTGTGGGTGCTCTTTAGCGTAGAGAACCTCCATCCCAGCAATGAAATACATGGCTGGTAAAATGAATGTTCTGAGATATGACCATGAAATTTTGTAAACATCAAAAAAAAATCTAGTTTAATCATAAGGTACATGGAAATATTAGTATTACATGCCCTATGGCCAAGCCAACCTAAAATTTGTTTTATAACTTCTTTTATAATATAAATACATTTTTTGTGGTGTATCATGTAATGCTGAATGTAATACAATTCTAACAAAATGGAATAACATATATAAAAGTTCTCTTTCACGTTCCAGTTTGTGAGAAACAAAATGAACTTCCTCCACAAGAAAATGTGGATTGATTTCCTCCACAAGTCAGTCGTGTATTCTTACATGATGTTACTTCTTTTCAGAAGTTGAATGGGGAAAATTCTGGATTTGTTATTTTGTTAATAAGAATACTCGTGATAAAGATAGTTCCTTCCATAGCATATTGTGTGATAATGCTAGGAATGGACTCTCTATCTTTAGGATAATGGCACATATTTTTGCTATATATATAAACGCAATAAAGATCTAAAACAATAGAGGAAAACAAATATCAGAATATTGTTTACACAAGAATGTGTTAAGGTGGTCTGATCATAGATCTGTCTCTTAGAACGAGCAATGGGAGTTGATAGTGAGCATGGGTCGATGGCAACTTAGTGAATCACACAATCAGGGGACATCTAAATAGCAACTTGAGTTGCACCTTACGATCCAGGTTCATTTGCTCATGCTCTGACCCGACACTCCATTACCAACTACCCTACTACTGTTCTTCCCTATTGGCTAATTTCTTTAATCGTGCCCAATGTCCTTACTTGACTTTGTTTATTAGTAGCATTGGGTCAGCCAATGGAGGAATCTGTGATTCCGTTAGTGCGTGCATAGTATGTTTCTCTGTTGCATGATGGGGTTTTCTCATCGTCTCAATGTGGGAGGCTTTTGCCATGAGTATATTTTAAAGAAAATTTGAAGCAGTTTGCGATCATTCAATCATACTCTATTTCTCGAAATTCTTGTGCTCAAAAGGAAAAAAGAACCCTTAGAAGCTCCGGGCAGATTAATGCACTCAAACGCACAAAGCAGTCAGTGATTTAAGCCCCTGTCTATATAATTTGGACCAAATGGGTAGTCATTGGACACATTTTGCTTATTTTAGATCATAATAATAATCATGTTGATCGTTAAATTTGTGTTTCATTTTTTGTTGTTTTAACTTTGTCATGTTTGATTTTACGTAATCAAGAGTGTAATGAAATCTGATACAAGTTTGATTACATCAATTGTTTGGATGAGAAAATTAAATATTGTAGTCACTTCGTATTCCAATTACAGAGATAATCCAATTTACACCTCTTTCAAGGCAATTGTATTAACTCGTTGGAGGTCCTAATCAAATTATATTACAATATAATCAACCTCATTTCAAATTACTCAAAGCATGCCATATGGTCGAAATTCAACCACAGTCATGCTTCAAATTACACAAAGCATGGCACATCGTCGACACTATACCATGATCATGCTGGAATTCTGTCAGTTCTAGCAACCTCAACGCATATTTGCCGGGGCTATTTTCATTTCTTAATTACATTAAAATTCATGTGGTAAATTTCAATTTTACCGGACAATGTAATTTGATTACAAGGAATACGATTCATGAGAATGTAATCTAATTATATGCATTATTTTTACCCATCTTATTACACGGAGTTGAATTTCATGGAATCTAATTAGGATGGTCTTAAGTGCATCCACTTCTTTTGATGGGTGTTAACAATATCTTAGCCACTGTTAACCAAAGATCAAAATCCAATTCCATCATTCGACTCCCCAAATCAAAATCCGGTTGCCACATCTTTCAGGTTGAGATATCGACGAGAACCCCTAGAGAGACGAAACTCAGTAAGGAGCGCATTTGTTGGTTTCCATTCAGGAAATGTTTGTTGGTTAGAGATCATGAATTAGGGTTTGGAGTGCGAGAAAGAAGAAGAAGAAGTGTACCTGCGAGTGGTGATGGGAGAGGAAGCATCGTGTGGAGCTCAGTGGTTGCTCTTTCCGCCCGCTTCTCACTTCTTTTCAAAGCTTATCAAAATTAAAAGGTGCAAACTAGACTTGTAATCGGGTCGCATGTGGGGCGAGTATGAACGTACTCGTATCCAACTAATAAACAGATACATGTATATACTTGCTCCCACAAAATTCATGTAGTTAGGGGAGAAAACAAATCTGTCCGATCTGGGTTTTCGGACCAGACCGGATTTGTTTTCCGGTCCAAAGAGGATCCGGCCAGTCCGGTCTTCGGTCTTCTTCCTGGCGATGGACCGAGTTCCGGTCCGGTCCAAATCCTGATTCATTCCTAGATTTTCAATACAAACAAGCCCAATTATGGACCGGAACGATATGTTTGGTTTGGGCTTCGGTCCAGCTTTGATCGGTCCACTTTGGTTCGGTTTTCTGTCAGCACCCTGACGTTGATCGGGTTCCGGTCCGGGTTCGGACTGATGCACACTCATACATGCAGTCATGTCCATGTTCGACCCTTACCTGCTTATTAATCGGATAACCGGTATAACTTATATAATATACTGGTGTAACTTATATAATATAAAATTATAAGTTCAAACATATACAACCACAAACAATATAAAAAGTACATATGAATCCACAATAAAAGGATAATACTAACGTTTTTATTTTGAATGTCGAAATTTTACAATTAAAATAAAAGGGGATGATGTGCTTGGACAGATCGGGTCTTCCATGCATTAGATGCAAGAAAGGTTCGATTCAGATCAGTTGATATGATTACCCTATTTGATTTTGAGTGGCACTCTGAGCAGGTAAGTTGTTAACAGTTGTATGTTTAGACATTAGACAAAGGTAATGAACTATGTTCTCTCAATTACATACTTTACAACATGACCATATTGATTTTAGGGGAAAAAATTGAAATAAAATTATTTTTAAAAAAATCAAATTAGACATATTTTAAAAGTATTTTCCAAACTAAACTCAGCCACCACGTCGCGACACATGGTGGTGGCGGGTCTTGTTTTTTAGTTTAAACAGAACTCAACGTCTCAGACATCGAGTTCTACGGAAATAAATATTTTAGAGAACTCGGTGTCTCAAACGCCGAATTCTCTATAAACAAACTCGACGTCTCTAACGCCAAGTTTTAACACTAAGAAAATTCCACTCACCCTCAGTAAGATGGAACGATAGATTGGAAGCCCAAAATAACATGTTTACAGAACTCGACACCTAGGTTGCCGAGTTCATGTTTATATACTCGGCACCTACGTTGCCAACTTCAATAAACATGAACTTGGCGACCGAGATGTCGAATTCAAGTCTACAGAACTCGACGACGAAGCTGCCAAGTTATGCTTAGACAAGTTTGGAACTCAATCATTCATTTGACGATAAGTCATTTCTTGCTAAAAAAACATTTTGAAGATATACATCAAATCAAATCACAGTAGTACAACCAAAATTGCATCACACAATAAACATGTGAAACTATCATTAAAAGAGTAATATCGTTCAATATTCTAGCAATCCATAAAAGAGTGACATTTCAACAAATTGTTTCGCTCAATCTAACCTAAGTGACCCATCAATCTCTTCTTCTTTTTAGAACGTGCTTGAGCACGTCCTCTCCCACGGTCGCGTCTCCACATCGTGCTGCATTTTCTGCATCTTTCTTATCGTGAGTCAGACCATCATCCCCATTGTCTTGTGTATGTGGAATAGTAGTATCATCTTCTTCTACGATGTGGTTTTACTCAACCATAGTGTGGGTTCTTCACGACCAAAACACATGAGGAAAGCCTTCATGGTTTCCTTTAACTTTGCAGTTGATGTGAATATTAAGTTTAATCGCAAGGGCACGACCGTCAGTGAAGACGGGGCAAGTACGGGTCGAACCACAGGGAGGTGTGTCAACTCTGGTTCTTTCGAATGCAAGTGGGAAAAGAGAGGGGAAGGTATTGATTAGACTAAAACTATGATTGAACTAATCAATTAAACTAAACCCCCATGGAGTGGAGGTGTGTAGGTATGTGTGTGTGAGTCCTCATTTCAATTAGGAACAAGTGTAGTTTGTGTGACATACAAGTAGAAGTTAGTGTAAAATCTAAGTGTACGATACACAACACTACATGACAAACCATGAACATGCATATCTCACATAAAGTTGAGGTTGATTTTAGATTATCAAGCATGCAATAAGTACCTAGTGTGACCATTAGAGCATCAATCAATCCTACATACAACCTAAATCGTTCATGTGAATGTGCACCAAACATGGATCCATACATAACAAGTCATTCTCATAAAACCATTACAAGCAACAAGATAGACTCTAAAGCTAACATGAGATAAGTACGTAGTGTGGACATTATCACATCTAATACAAGTTTAAGCGTGTTATATGTATAGATCTACATTAAGCATATGAAATGACACAAATAAAAAAATTCATCATTATCACATAATCTACATCACCTCCACCCCCAAAAGGGATGAAACTACTCACTACTCATTAAGAAAAGGAGACAAAATGAAATTAAACTAAACATGCAAGAATTGAAAAGAGACAATATAAAACTAACAAAACTTTATTTTACTCACTCACATTACAAGTCGCATCTCTCCACTAGAGTTTTGCTCCAAGACTTTACTCCAAGTAGAGAGTGGCCACCAAGAGAGGGGTTCTATTTTATAGATATGAAAAAAGGTAATCGGGGACTCCCCCGATATGGGACTAATTGCATACTATAAATGGACATAAAACAACTTAATCTAACACCCGACTAAAAGTTATTGGATCTAGAGCAATCCCAACCGCTGATTGGCGGTCTGGAACAACCAATTGGCAGTCTGGATTGTCTTGATTAAATCTGGTTTTGGGTGACCCGTTTCTGGCTTGATTTCTTTATGTTTGGTGAACCCGACTTGGTTGTTGGTATTTAGGTCGGGATCTATTGCCAAAATGCTCATCATGATGGTGTTGAGATTCTTGATTTTCTCATTGGTCCTTTTGGTTTACATCTGAGTCCTCCCTCTTGCATCTTAGTCCATAAATCTCACAATTCAATCCTTTGTCTTGCTCTTAGGTCCTTTTTGTGTCTCTTCTTCTCACTTGTTTTGTTCCTGAAACTTAAACATAAAACTCGTTACATAGCATTGCTTAGGTTAAAAATAAAGGATATAAGACACAAATATATGTATGATATGATGTTAAACAAAAACTTGTTAGATTCGATAAAAGTTTAGACCACAAGTGCACAACCGACGGTGAAGACATGGCTAGTACAACTTGATCCACATGGAGGCGAGTAGTCTCTGGTTTGTCAGAAATCAAGTGGCAAAATAGGGGGAGAAAAGATTTGATTACGCTAAACTAAATTACACTAAACTAGTAGTTGACAAATGCAAAAGAAAGCAACCAAAGATTGACTGAACTAATTAAAGACCTAACAAAGAGATTTGAATTCAGGAAGAGAACCCCTAAGGGGTGGAGTGTGTGCACATATGAAGTAAAATAAGTGATGAATAACGCATGTATGTGTGTGTTTCATGTGTGTGTCTTCATGCATAGAAAGTGTCTAAAGATTTGACAAAACCTATCAATCCATTCACACAACGTATCAGCAATTACTACTTGATTATCATAAGACTAGGCTCAGCATGAGAAATGTCTAAAGATATGGCAAGACTTATCAAAAACCATGTACTCATGTGAAGAACAAAGCTAAGCATGGGTGCTGTCTAAATCTTATGGCAAACTCATCAAAACATAGTTTCTTCAATCAAGCAAGCAAACACAAATACAAACACATAACTAACATGTAGCATATTCAACAGGAAATTTCAATCAATAAACATGAGGAAACTAAGCATGGGAAGTGTCTAAATCTTATGGCAAAACTCATAAAAAATCCCCCAACATGTAGATGATTAAAACACCCCCGATGAACATACAAACATGCAAGTCTACACAATAAAATTCATCAAACATCAAAACTTCACAACATACATGTGCATCATCTCCACCCCCAAAGAGGATGTAACTACTCACTAATCATTAGACTAACATTTATCTTAAGAAGAGAAAATATTCTAACTAATTCAACTAAGATTAATTAAACAAACTTAAGCTAAGCATGCAAGGAATAAAAGAAGCAACATTAAACTAACAAAATTTTCTTTTATTAAAGGACTCACATTACAAGTAGCATCTCTCCACTTAAGTCTTTGCTCCAAGGTTTGACTCTAAATAGAGGGATTGACCACTAAGCATGTAGTAGTTATAAAGGAGAAAGAAGAGTTCTATTTATAGGCATGAAAAAAGGTAACCAGGGACAATCCTCCGGTATTGGACTAATTGCATACTATAAATGGACATAAAACAATTTAATCTAACATCTAACTAAAACTTATTGGATCACGAGAAATCCCAACCGCTGATTGGTGGTCTGGATTGTCTTGATTAAGTTTGGTTTAGGGTGACCCGTTTCTAGCTTGATTTCTTTATGTTTAGTGAACCCGACTTGGTTTTTGGTGTTTAGGCCCAGATCTAATTGCAAAAATGCTCCTCATGATGGTGTGGAGCTTCTTGATTTTCTCATTGGTCCTTTTGGTTTACATCTGGGTCCGTCCCTCTTGTATCTTAGTCCATAAATCTCATAATTCAATCATTTGTCTTGCTCTTAGGTCTTTTTTGTGTCTCTTCTTCTCACTTGTTTTATTCCTGAAACTTAAACATAAAATTCTTTATGTAGAATTGTTTTGGTTAAAAAAGGATATAAGACATAAATATATGCATGATATGATGTCAATCAGCAATCATTAAGGAGTATGTCTTACCCTTCTTCCAGAGTGCTCGTCGATCTCGTTTCAGATTCGTGTTGATCTTTGAAGACCGGGATGTCTTTTGGTTTTGGGAGGGGCCATTGCGATGTTGCTACTATCTAACCAAGACCTTACATTAGAAATAAAGGTAAATATAGGTTTGTATGCTTGTATGTACATTTCTGCGTGATAGTACGTGAAGATCAAACGAGAAGTGTTCACATTTGCATGTTTGTCACTACAAACTATTAATACATGTGAATAAGGGACGTGCAATGCAATTATGTATTCCCAAGTACAACTAATAACTCCTTCTCTTTGATGACAAGGTAGTACTTATGGTCATTGGATTCCACCTACTACATCAATTGATGGCATCAAGTTACCGTATGAGCTCTCACAATATTACCGTTTTCCTCCAACAAGGTCTGAACATTCGGTACACAACCATCAAAATCAAGGTTATAATTGGCATATTGCGCGCTTCTCATAACACATTATTGACGCTTTCTGACATGTTGGGTGTCATACATCTGAATCGATGACTGCAGTCGAGACAAGAAGTCCATCTCTCTAAAGGACCCTGATACTAAATCCACTCGTAAACTACTTTATGTTCATCTACGATTGGTCTTCATCAGCTCTTCAAAGTTCATTAAGGAATGTTTTTGCCCCCCCCCCCCACCCTCGATTCCTAAAGCTTGATTTGCCCTGATTTGTTCTTGCAATCATAGTGTTTTTCAAGATTTGCTTTCATGTGTCAGAGGCAAAATCGATGTACATGTCCCTTAGAAAGCAGAAATATTTCTCTTACACAAGCATTTATTTCCAAAAAAAAATGTTCGTAATAATACACAAATTTGGTTGCCTTGTAACTCTACTAGACATCAATCAGAGAAGCCAGGTTCATGATTGCTTCTTCTCACCTTCTACGATAGCAAATTCTAAAGGATAAATTCCATTGTTTGCATCGGTAACCACAACTATCTATTCCTCTATATTTATTGTAGAATTGTGTTCCATCAACACTGACAATGAGTCTGCACAATTGAAATCCACTAATTGAAGGTCTGAATGCCCAAACACCCACTCAAATATCTCCTCATGAAGATTTACGCGTATCGTCTCTACTTCGACAACAGGTCCTACATTGGTCTGACACATTACGGTCAGGAGTCTTCACAAATCTTTAAAATTTGTCATGTTCAGCACCATATATTCGGTTCAAGACTTTCTACCTGGCATGTCATGCTTTGGTGTAACCTATTTCAAGTGAGTATTTGATTTTCACCCTTTCCATTATCACAACATATGTGATTGTGAATTTGGTTCTAATAGAATGCATTATCAAGTCGCAAATAAAATTTACACTACATTGTTTATTATCATTGAACAATATCGGATTGGAACAAGTGTATTCAATGTCGTACATTTTAACTTTGAAATATTTGCAGCCTTTTGGAATAGAAGCATGCAACCACCATTTACAGTTATCCTCATGATGATGAAGACAACGAACAGTGGAAAGTTTAGTTGAAGAAAACACCTGAATATTGAACATGTTTTTCAATCTGTCACATATATAGAGCATGAACCAAATCATCTTTCGTCGGGAAATATATTTCTCCCAAAATGAACGACCATCTTGGGTTCACCATCATTTCACAAGAGATTGTTCGCAGCATTAAAGAATGAACGTTCAATAATGGAATTTCCTATGCAATTGTCATCATCAAAAATATCATGAAGTTCATTGAAACTAAGAACCATGTCGTTGTTAACAATTGCATCATCAACAACGTCGTCGTCTTCGTGGTTTATTGATTGACTAATTGCATATATAACCTCTTGCATTTCAGGAACTACTTCATTAGCAGAAACATCTTCGGGCTCATCCTTTACTAAAAATGGTGCACTGTAATCCCATAAATCCTGAGGTCATCCTCTCCATCACTATGCATTCTTTTCTTATGGACATTGAATTTCCGACCGACGGTACGGGTGTCGGGGGGGGGGGGGGGGGGGGGGGGGGGTCGAGCTGGTTTTATAGCCTGACAAAACTCGACGTCTCTAACGTCGAGTTTACTTTCTTTGAAATGAACTCGACGTTAGTGATGTCGAGTTCTGCCTTAAGGACGTCGAATTCATTACGAATGGAATGAAGTCAAGACATGTAATCAAACTACTTGAAGTCATGTAATTTTACCTTTTCTTTGAGCCTTAGGAACTTATGTGAACTTGAGTATACAAGAGTTAAAATCTATTCACATACACATTAGGTTCCTTGTAGAAGTCACACACAAAAATTTAGATCAATTTGACTTCAATAGGTCACCCAAACTTAGGTAGAAAAATCACTTAAACCAAACTTTTGCCTGCTTATGCAGAACGGTCGATCGAAACGAGTTTTCCATTCGATTAGTTCTAACAGTTAACGATCTTACAAATAGTTAACGATTTGACTGATTGACCCATATTTTTCGGATGGCCGCTAACCTTGTCGTATTATACAACAGTCATATTCGTATTTCTTCCTAACCCCTTATACGCAGTTGGCCACCAGTCGAACATTGACCTGTAAATGGTCGACCGGATGAACTTTAATTTTGTGTCCAAAACTGCCTGTTATTTTGGGTTAAACTTATCTATAGTTTGTGTTCGACCAATTACATTTACCCTGACCTAAACCCTTATATCGGCCGACCAACCCCTGACCTAGTTCGACCGTTCACTTAAGTCATAGCCCAAATAGATTTGATCGTTGCTTAAAGTGGTTCGAATTGTAGGATCGTAAATGTGGCTTAGTTCTAATCGATTTTAAGTTAATTACCTACTTGTTTAAGCAATCAAGGAATCCACAACGGAATTAAAAACTAAACAAGCAAGTAATGAAGAAATAATGCAAACCACAATGAAGACGGGGGATTTTTATAGAGGTCCAGCACCCCACCCGAGTCCTAGTCATCTCTTGCAAGCTCCGCTCGAATCGCCAAGCTACGCTCACGACTTTACTAACCACTCCCCGTTCCGGGCCAGGAGAAAATGCCTTTACACCACAAGCTTCACGAACACCCTCTCACAATCCAAGAGGGACACTTTGGACTTTCACCAAAGTCCTTACTTCCTGAACAACAATTGAGTGGGACAACACTCTCTAAATCTTGAGCACACTTTGAGTATGATTTGGATATGATAAAAGTTGTAGATTTTAGGCTTAGAGTGTAGGATTGGGGAATTTGGAGCTTGGGAGTTTCTCTCTAGTGTATAGGATAAATAGTAGTAAGAGAGTTGTGTAATTGTGTCATGGGAACACCTATTTATAAACTCCTAAGGTGTTATAGTCGTTGGGGTTAAGTTGGGTAAGGTTTGAGTGACATACACAAAACAGAAACCTACATGACTCAATTCAGAAGAAGTTCGGTCGACCGAATTGGGTAGAATGGTCGACCGGTTGGCAAATTTGAACAATGCTCGGTCGACCGATAAGGGAACGGTCGAACGACACAAACTATAACTTAGGTACACTTAAGTTAATGGTCAAACACCGAGTATGGTTCGGTCAACTGTAAACTTTCAGACTCTACAAGGTTGACAAAAATGATCAAGTTTTGTCGACCGAAACAAGGTCCACAGTCGACTGGAAACTTCCAGGCAGTTTGGTTTTGTCGAGACATTTTATGTTTGGTCGACCGAAACAGGTCCACGGTCGACCGATGGGCAATTGTATTTTGGGGGTAAGGACGAATAATTAGAATACGACCGTTGGTATAATACGACAACCCTAGCGGTCAGAAAAATATGTTTACACAGTTGACCGAAAAGGTCGGAACAGTCGACCGATCGGGTGGTAGAAAACACTATTTGATTAAAGGAACAAACAGTCGACCGAAGGTATGAAATCGGTCGACCAAAAAGACTCTAGCAGTTCAATATGGTTTAAGTGTTTTCCAGTTCTAGTTTGGGTGATCTATTGAAGTCCAAATGATGTAAAATTTTGTGTGTGACTTCTATAGGGGACCTAGTGTGTATGTGAGTGGTTTTAGCTCAAGTATGCTCAATTACAACAATAAATGAAAAACACAAGTAAAGAAAGGCATAGCAAACTGATTGACATCATTTCATGTTTATATTTGTATCTTATATTCATTATCTTTCACCTAAACAATGCTATCTTACGAGTTTTATGTTTAGTTTTCAGGAATAAATAGGTTTGAAGAGATGAAGCATAAAATGACTCAAAAACTGGGAAAAATGACTGAACTGTGAGATCTGGGGACCAAAATGCAAGGGAGAAGGACCTGAACGCAAGACAGAAGGACCTAAGAGCAAAACAGAATACTCCACACCATCATGGGGAGTATTTTAGCAATTGGATTCGGGTCGGAGCTCCAATAAACAAAGTAGATGCATCCAAGACCACCAAATACACAAAGTAAAGCCCAGAACAAGATTCAACTGGATCCGGACCTTTTTGACCGCCAATTGGCGGTCCAAGACCGCTAATTGGCGGTCGGTTTTGGCCCAAATCCGCCAAGTTTTCTCCTGGACGTGTATTAATGTTTGTTTAGGCTATTTTGGGTATTGGTTTAGTCCCACATCGGGGGATTGTCCCGGATTAGCTTTTTCCATGCCTATAAATAGAACTCTTCACCTCCTTTTGTAATCACTCTATATTTTAAGTGGCTATTCTTCCTACTAGAAGTGAGGCCTTGAAGCACACACTAAAGTAGGAGGATGCTACTTGAAATGTGAGTCATTTTATCAATAAAGTTTTGTGTTTCTTTCATTGTTTGTTATGCTTCTTTTATTGTTTATGCATGTTTTAGTTTAATCGTCTTTTATTTCTAGCTTAGTTTTAATATGCTTTCTTTGCTTAGTTTAATAATTAGTGTAATGTTTAGTGAGTAGTTCCATCCCCTTTGGGGGGGTGGAGTAGATGTACATACATGCATTAGAGAATGGGATGAATGCTTTATTTTTGATGTGTTGATAAAACATGAATGTATGCTTGCTTGTTTAGGATAGAATTTATAACTTGATGAGTTTTGCCAAAATGATTAGACACCTCTCATGCTTGTTTAGGTTCTGAAATAAACAACTTACATATGTAAATGTTAATCAACTAAGTTGGTGAATAGATTGATAGGTTTTGTCATAACATTTAGACACTTCCTATGCTTGATAAACACCACCTTCATGTGCTTAAAGAATGTATTCTACACCCACCTTTTTGCATGTGTGCACTCACTCCACCCCTTAGGGGTTTTCCCATATCTGTATTCCAGCATTCTTCTTTTGTTCTTAGCTTAGTTGTCATTTCATTGTTTGTTTCTTTCGTTCGCATTTCATACTTCTTAGCGTAGTTTAGTGTAGAGTAGCATAATCAATCTTTCTCTCCCAATTTTTGCCACTTGATTTCGTACAAGCAAGAGGCTACTCACCTCCCTGAGGACGACCCGTACTTGCCACTGCTTCATCGCGGCCGTGCACTTGCGGTTTAAATTTAAAACGTTCAACAAGTTTTTTGCGCCATTGCCGGGGAGGTGCCAGTCCAGACTTTTGTTTGGACGATTCGAGTGGATTTGATCTTTTTGTTTTAGTTTTTTGTTGTCTCAGGACATTTGAGATTCAAGGATAAAGCAGCAGGAAAAATTTGGGAACACTTAAAACCCTCAAGACCGCCAAATAGCGGTCTGAGACCGCTGTTTGGCGGCTTGGTGAGACCTTTTCACACCCAATTTTCTTCTGTTTGTTTCTATTTACATTTAGCTATCTGGGGGCCAAATTTGGCATGTGTGAACCTATAGTTTGCTCCCAGGTCAATAAATAACCAATCAACCTGCCTTTAATCAACTTGGACACTAAAACCCAAAGCAAAAGATTAGGCATTTGCTATGCTTAGGTCATGCATCATCTAGTAATGACTTGAGCATGTTAATTGTCTTGTCTTAGTTTTAATTTTTGTCGTTGATTGCTGGAGCGAGGTACACATTCCTTAACACTCATTCACGCATTAGGACATTCATTAGTGAGTAAGGTTTGCATCGAAACAAGAGTGAGGTGAGTGTTTGCTTGGTGAGTTGCTTGCTAGCTTAAGGATCAAAACATCTTAAGGGGCACCTCCTATAGTCTTCAAAGATAAGGTGGAGATTTCATCACCCCTCCTTTAGCCCCAAAAAGCACACTCAAGTAAAGCCTTAATCTAAAAGCAAGTAGACATTGGCCATTAGGACTTGGGCGCACTAGGAGAGTGAACCGGTCACGACCGTCATAGCCTGATCGGCGTCACCCACTTTGTCGATAGTAGGAGAGACGAGATCTCCGGATCTTGGCTCACTTGCTGGCATTGTGGTCTTCGTCGTAGGGAGGTGAGGCGTGTTGAGGCCGTGTGACCTTGCAGTTAGGCGTCGTCTAGTTGTAAGGACCCATATACAGCCTAAGCTTGTTTGAGTCGTGTTTGCTAGACTAGGCCTCTACCCTCACTATTTGCCCACGCTAGTTTTCAGGGATTCGTCCCTTCTCCTCTGAGTCATCTTCTTCTCACCCACTTCTACGTTTTAGTCTCCTCCCCTTTACACTCTCTGTTAGCGTTTTAGGGTCGAGTCAAGCACTTTTTGCGAGCTTAGCCTCGTGGTGGTGAGAGTGATCGACTACAGAGTTCTTTGTCAAGATGGATGGTTACATGGGCGATCATTCATATCATTGTTGGGACCAGGACAATTCTCCCTGGTACTCCGGACCCATGCAACCTGGGGTGGCTCAGACGAACACCCCGTATGGTTGGGATAATCTTCATTGTGTGACTGAGCAATCTTCATATATGGGTGATATGAGAGAGGCACCGACTGCTAGATCTCCATCTAGTTACGTCGGATCATATATTGGTCATCAAACTGAGACA
This sequence comes from Triglochin maritima, assembly GCA_963682175.1. NCBI lineage: Eukaryota > Viridiplantae > Streptophyta > Magnoliopsida > Alismatales > Juncaginaceae > Triglochin > Triglochin maritima. Next base: position 9,202,837 of record OY821787.1, on the reverse strand, counting down.
TTGCAAGAACCTTTGGCCTCTTTCATGCATGTGGTAGAAGACATGAGTGCACCGGTGGCTCCAGTTTTGATTTTGCTTGTTCACCCCATGTGTCATATTTTCTACATGAAACCCGACACATCTTATGAACTCAAAATCCCCATTTCTTGTTTTCCAGTTTTGCGGTGTGACCTATGGGAGGATCTAAACTAAGTTGGCAGTGATATTAAGAGCTTAATATCACAAGCTATAAGCGGTATCTAGCTACACATTATAGCTCCCAATTAGTTAGATGTCTTAATTCCACTCGAACCAAAACCCGATCCATTTAGTGATGGAGTGCACCACTTGTGTTCGTCCCTTGCCTCATGATATTAAGAATACACACAAAGTAGTATTGTGTCATCTTTGTATTAGTATTCATTTCTTGATCTCTTTAAGCTAGTTATAAATATGTGACTTAACTCAAATCACATTGTGCACATTATAACTTTGCTTTATCAAGGGGCCCACTAATATCATCACTCAATTAAGAGGGACAATGATAGTCTTTTGACTAACTATCTTCTCCAACAAAAGTTGTACTTAACCAACCAATGCCTTTACACTACACTTATCGATAGTTCAAGACACTGATCTAATTAAGTATTCCTTAAGTGATCAGATATAAGTCTCATATCAAAGGACCAAAGACACAGTAAAATATTAATGACACAGAAACACATTTATATAATATTTTACTTATTAGGTCTATTCAGTATACAAAAGTAATATTTTCCTCTTTTGCATACCCGTGTTGTCACTCACTTGTAGAGCTACAATGATCTATGACCAAACACGACAATCTTAACCCGGTAATTAATATCCCATGTTAATTACCATGATTGCGAATATCTTTTGTTTTATATAAACCAATATCTTTTAGAGCTCTACGGTTAAGGACCAAGAGTCTCTTCCTTAACACTTCTAAAAGACGAATAACATAAACAAGGAACAAAATGATTTCTCATTCAATTCATAATAATTTACATTTAAAAGTAAAACTTTTAGAACACATTCCCTTCAATCTCCCACTTGTTATCAAAGTTTTTTTTCACATACATTCTCAATGTATAAAACATTAATAACTAGGGTAACCTTCCCAAATCACCTATCAAGCCAATCCACATGGATCCTCGGATCCATGGACTCGAAATATATTTCGTCTCTTAGCTTGGTATGAAGGTTTGTTGAATGGATCAGTTGTGCCACTGTTGTGTCCATCTATTTATTTATTTTGTCTTTCGTTGGTGGTTGAGTTAGCTGTAGTGATATTACTCCTAACTACACTAGCTCATACCTCCACCTTCGATAATGATGACGCATCATCACTCCAACATCTTATCGTCTAGAATTCCTATAAGAATTGCATCAAAACAGCCCTCGGCTATTTTCTCCTTTGTCTTCCATAAACAAGAACCTTATCTTTAGTCTGGTTAAGGTACTTCAGAATATTCTTGACCGGAATCCTATGATAGGACTTGTGTTGGATTGGTGACCTCTTGTCACGTTTAGAGCATACGAGATATTGAGTCTTGTGCAAGTCATCGTGTACATGGTCCTTCCTTTTGCCGAAGCATAAAGGATACCTTCATGTACTCCAAGTCTTTGTGAGATTGAGCACATTGAGACTTCTTGAGTTGCACACCTATACTCATAATTATTGGCATATTGTCCATATCGGAATTGTTCACCCTGAACATTTCAAAGACATTGTCAATGTATACACGTTGACTTAGACCAATGAGTCTATGAGATGTATCTCTTTATATCTTGATAATCAAGATGTATTGAGCCTCACTCACATCTTTTCATTGAACATACTGATTTCAACGAATTTTCTCGTTTCTTAATGCAAAGGTATATGATTGCTCATGAGCAATATGTCATCGACATATAAGATCAGAAGTACTACATGACTCCCACTAATCTCCTTGTATCAACAAGGTTTTCCTTTACTTTGAATGAAGTGAATCTCTTTCACCTCTTCGTCAAAGTGTTTGTTCCAAGTCCTCGATGCTTGCTTCAATCCATAAATGGATTCTCGAAACTTGCATTTCTTCTCGCTATTATTTGGATCATCAAAACCTTGAAGTTGTACCATGTACATATCCTCCTCCAAGTTCCTGTTTAAGGAACGTCATTTTGATATTCATCTTCCATATCCCACAATTGTGAAATGCGGTAATAGTGAGCATAATCCGAATAGATTTTAATATGACAACTTCTCAAAAATTTCATCAAAGTCAATTTCTTGAATTTGAGTATAACTTTTGCTACAAGCCTTGCTTTGTAGGTTGTCAAGTTACTATCCATGTCTATCTTCCTCCTAAAAGCTCATTTATACCAAATGATATTTTCTCTTGAGGAAGGCTAATCAAGTTTCATACTTGATTATCATACATGGATTCTACTTCGGATTCCATGGATTTTAACCATAGTTTGGAGTCTTTTCTATTCATTGCTTCTTGGAAGGTCGAGGGATCTTTCTTATCTAGTACCATGATCTCATGAAGTCCTACATACTTATTGGGTTTCTTCCTTTCCCTCATTGACCTTCTTAGTTCTTTTGGTTCTTCTCGTGTCTCTCGAACTTCTTCCACAATTTCTTGAGGAATAGGTTCATGTTCAACTCTCGAACGCACACTAGGTGAGGATGATTGAGATTCTCTTACAATTTCTTGTAAGGATCTCTCGCTCATGCTCCCACTAACCAAATGAATCTCGGCTGGGCCTTCATGATTTTGAATGTCATCATTCATGTCATGATCTGGTAGAGTATCTTGAGTTTCCTCAAGCTCAACTCTACTCCCTCTACTTTTCTCTCTTTTCCAGAAATTCTAGAAAAACCATATCTCTCTCTACAATCTTTCGATTGGAGGTGATACACCAAAAGTAGTATCCTCTTGTCACACGAGGACAACCTATAAAGAAGCACTTATCCGCTTTTGGTTGAAGCTTGGTTGACATCAATTTCTTGATGTATACCTCACAACCCCAAATCTTGAGAAAGTCGAGCTTAGGTGTCTTTCAACTCCATAGCTCACAAGACATTTTCTCCACGGATTTGTATGGAATATTATTTAGTGAGTTTGTCATTATTTGTAGTGCATAATTCCAAAAGTAAATAGGCAATTTAGATTGACTTATTATTGATCGAACCATGTTGAGCAATATCATGTTCCTACTTTAGGAATAAGTCAAATTAGGTATCCTAAGCACTCACCCCTACGAACCTTTCATAGAGACTCGATATTCTTGTTGAGTCGGTTCACTACTTCATCCTCAAATTCCTTGAACTTGTCAAATAATTCACTTTTTCTTCCCATTAGACAAATATAGCCATAATGACTATAGTTGTCTGTGAACAAAATGAAGTACCTTAAACCGTCCCTTGCACTTGTACTTATCGGACCATATACATTAGAATGTATCATATCCAATTAGTTATTCGTTTTCATTCCTTTCTTCTTGAAAGGTCTCTTGGTCATTTATTTGACCAATCCGATAGTGCTACAAGATTATGTCATTCACGTGAGTTATCTTAGTTTCCTTTTGTTATTGTTTGTTTGAGTTTGTTTATTATTTATTTCAAGCAAATAGAAACCATTCTATGCGAATGTATTTGCATAGAAAATTCCATTCTTCGATATAGACAAGCAAGAATTAGAAATATATATTAAGTTATCCATATCCAAAACATGATACAGAATAGTTCTTGCTAATCAAAGGTACATAACAAACATTCTTCAAAGCATAAATTTAAATCACTAGACTATTGAAGTTCCATAGAATCTTGTACAATTACAGCGTTGCTTGTACTATTTCCAATCTTCAATATCATCTCGTTCTTCACGAGTTCCTTCCTATCCTTTAACAGCTGCACATCAAAATTATGTGAGCATAAGATCCGGTAACCATTACCAAATCAAGGACAGAGGTGATTAAATTTATCTCAATAACAAACATACCTACGGCGTTCCTCGGGCGCCTACTGATGCATTGCATACATTGCATCATATGTCTTTCATTTAGATTACTTTTACATCAATAAATGCTACTAAGGTATGTGTTTAGTCTTATTTACAGAATACAGGGACCTGAATGCAATTTACCCACATCTCGAGCATAAACGCGTGCAAAAGACTCATTTCTATCATAAAGACCAAGTTCAAGTTTATCGGGTTTCAAATGGAAATGTTTCCAAGCATAAAAGCATTCAAGACTTAATTGCAAAAAGACAAGGACCTAATTGCAATTCACGAGTTATTATGGAGAAAATCTAAAGAAAAATCAATGTAGTTCTCCAAACATATAAAGGAATTAATCCGGAGCTCAAAAGAATGGAAAGAATCAATCCAGACGTGCAAAGGAGGATCAAATCATACCATAAACACATAGGAAAAATCTGGATCGAATCCGAGTCAAAAAGGTGGCGATTCCGCCGCACCTCATGTACAAATTGCGGCGATTTAGCCGCACAAAAGTCGATCCGTGTGCTCATTTTTTACCAATGCTGTATTGACGCGTGTACGTTCCATTTATATATTGGGATCCCTTGTATCGGCTATAAATAGCCCCGAGAACGATGGTAGAAGGGTCCTTGGCCTTAGACCTAGTTTTTAGTTGTTTTTATCTATAGTCTTTTCTTTGGAGTAATAAAATTCTGTCTTTTATTTCTTGTTTTTAGTTTTTTTTTGTAATGCCTCTAGGATCCATTCTTCCTCCCTCCATGAGTTTCTAACTCTTTCCAAAGGGTGGAGGTGACGGATTTAGGGTGAAGAGAAGATGAATGAATGTTATTATTTTAAGTTCGTGATTAGTATATTTTGATTACTTGAGTTTATGTTAAATCATTTATCATGTAATGCTTTATAACTAATATGATTTATTATAAGTTTCTGAATTCTCTAATCTAAACCCTAAATCTAAACCTCCACCCAACGGAATTCACTTCTTTGTTCTTGTTTTAGTTTTAATTGTTCTTGTTTCTTGCTTTAGATAATTAAAAATCAAAAAAATCTCAAAACCCAATTTATTTCTTCTCTCCTTCTTCCCCTTAATCAAAAATCACACAAATAACAAGATCTCTCCCTCCTTGTGTTCGACCCGTATTTGCCACATCTTCATTGACGTCGTGCATTTGCGGTATAAATTTAATTCTCATCAAATTTTTGGCGCCGTTGCCGGGGAGGCGACGCAGAATTTGTTTATTTTTGTGTTTTCGATTTTATTCTGTTTATCTTGTGTGCGATCTAAATATTTGGATTTGTGTTTCAGGAGACAACAGAGTGCACAGTGAAATCCAGGCACCTTCTGAGCTTAACGAGCGGCAGAATCGCCGCACACCAAGAACAACTTGCGGCGGAATCGTCGCCTATTTGGAGCATCTGGGCTTCAAAATTTTCTGGGACGCGACTCATCTCTGGGTGGACGCGTGAAGCTACTGAAATGTCGAGAGCGGGCGGCGAACCCGACTGAGCATTGCATAGGTAACCTTTGTTGCCTCTTTTCCTCGTAATTTCTATTTTCAGAAAATTTCCTTTTATTAGAATTGCACGTGTTAGGGCAAAAATTCCATAATTGGCAATAACTCAACTCTGACCTAAAATTGGCAAAATTAGAAAGACCTTAGAGCATGCATCATCTAGTGTTTTGTATGCATTATTCTTGCTAAATTCTTGCAAATCAATTTCTGTTGAAGAGTGCTAGAGTCAAGGTACGTATCGTGGTTTTCATCGATTGCATTTAAGCATATAATCTAGTTGCATACAACCTTGCAATTGCCCCCCTCTAAAGACTATTGTTTGACTATCTTTGCTAGATCTAAGTTAAACTATCTTAAGGGCAACTCCGTAGGCAAAGATACGGTAGGGATTTCATCACCCTTCCGTGGCCCACAAATCACAATCCTAAAGTGTCACCTAAGCCTTTAAAAGTAAAATCAATTAGACATTGGCCCCTAAGGACTCGGACTCAATTAAGGAGAAGATTGGTTTGACTTGCTATGACCTGAAGCTGATTGAATTTAATTTGGTGTCTAGAAAGTATTTTTGTGTTGACGTAAGTCTTCCAAGTGAAGTGGTTGTCTAATTGGCACCGACTCTGTCGGAAGCGCCCCCACTAGCTATACACGGCCTGGCCAAGTTGGTTTGATTAGTGAGGGAGGTGAATCAAGTGAATCAATTCGACTCAACCAGTTAGGAGTCGTCTAGATCTAAGCGATACTAGGTCTAGGATTGTATGAACCGTGCTTTCTTAGGAATTTTCTGACCAACCCTCTTTCTATCTTTAGAGTTAGGTTTCCCTTCTCATCTGAGTCTTCTTTCTCTTCTCACCTAAATTCTCTAGATTAGGATTCCTTTCTCATCTTTCCTCATTCTATTGTTTGTTTCCCTTTTGAAAAAAAAACATAAAAAAATATATTAAAAAAAACGGAAAAAAATTGCAATTAATTCTTGAAATTAAATTTGGAATTTAAATTTAGAATTTGAATTCAAAAATTGATTCAGCCCGGTGCACTTAGATTTGGATTCGGGACTTGAGTAATCGACTCTCACGAGTTCATTTAAATTCCAGTCTGGAACTTAGCCCCAATCCATCTGTGCACCACCTCACTCAGATCCAATGGGTGAGAACGTAGTGGACCCACCTGTTGCACAACCTATAACTCTGAGGGATCGATGCTATCCAGCGATGGCTGCTCAGCCATCGTGCATCGTTATGCCCACCATACCGGGTCGTGACTTCGAACTTAAGGCACAATACATGAGTATGTTGCCTAAGTTCACCTCTAGGGAAGACCCACATCTCTTCCTTAAAGAATTTGAGGAAATCTGCTCTCTTATGCAATACCAGCATATCCCTGAGGAGGCAGTGCGTCTGAAATTCGTGCCTCTAGCACTGAAAGACGACGCTAAGAAATGACTATATAGTCTAGCCGAAAGATCCATTAGAAGTTGGGCTGAGTTTGTTCAAGTATTCCTAAAAAAATATTTCCCCAACCATAATACTATGAGGATTAGGAATGAAATTGTTGCATTCGTTCAGTCTGAGAGCGAGCCGTTCTATTCCTATCTAGAAAGATTTAAGAGTGTACTGACCCAATGCCCTCATCATGGAGTTCCAAGATGGCAATTATGTCAAATTATTTATGAGGGATTGACACCCACATTTAGGGTTATGGTAGAATCTGTAAGCCAAGGGAACTTTTTGTCGAAAAATGAAAATGATGCCTGAACTTTTCTTGAGGAATTAGCTGAAAACAATATGCAATGGGACAATGCTAGAACACCGCTTAACCCGAGTATTGGATCTAGAATAGCGAGTCAACCCAAACCAGGTGTCTTAGATGTAGATGCCAACATAGCGGCTGAAGCAAAACTAGCTACCCTTATGCGCAGATTGGAAAGTTTAGAGCTACAAACCCAAAACCGAGTGAATCAAGCCTCGTCTATCCCTTGCTCTAGATGTGGTCAGACTGGTCATGTAATGGAGGATTGTGCGGACTGGGACCAAGTTAATGCCATGTATAACCATACTAGAAATGACCCATACGCATCAACCTATAACTCGGGTTGGCGTAATAATTCCAATTTCTCATCTAGCCAACAAGGTCAACCTCCTAGACAACAACCAAACCCGTATAACCAAAATAATACATCATCTGGGTTTAGTAACAATAACGATCATGAGGTTAGGTTGACAAGTTTGGAAAATTTGATGAAAACCTTTATACAAACAACCAACCAGACCTTCCAAAGGCTTGAGACACAAGTCAGCCAATTAGCACAAATAGTAGGTGAAAGAGAAAAGGGTCGGTTTCCAAGTCAACCTGAGGTGAACCCTAGATCTAATAATTCATATCAATCCTATCAAGCACCTTCAGGAAATAACAACCCTAGACCGGTTCAAATGGTTAATGAGGAAGGACCGTTCCAACAAATAAATGTTGTAGTATCATTACGGTCCGGAAGACAAGTTGATAACAATGTGGTAAATACTAGAACGTCTAATCAATCTAGCCATCAAGCAATCACATATGACCTAACCATTGAACCCGACGTCCAATCTGAAATGCCCAACCCACCTACTCAACCTGAAACTATAGCTCAACCTGAACATGAGCGAGTCTATGTTCCTAAAGTCTCATTCCCCAATAGACTCAAAAAGAACTCAAGTACACAAATAGAGAAAATCTTGGAAATATTTAAGCAAGTTAAGGTGAACATTCCACTCTTAGACATGATTCAACAAATACCTGCTTATGCTAAATTCTTGAAAGATCTGTGCACTAAAAAGAGAAAAACGAACGTACCAAAGAAGGCATTCTTAACTGCAAACATAAGTTCTATATTGTCCAACACATCTCCTATAAAATATAAGGATCCTGGGTGTCCCACAATTTCATGTTCAATAGGAGATACTTTTATCAACAAAGCCCTTCTAGACCTTGGTGCTAGTGTTAACCTACTCCCGTACTCTGTCTATGAGCAAATGAACCTTGGTCCACTAAAACCCTCTAAGACAACCCTTCAATTTGCTGATTGTTCTATTAAGAAACCAAGAGGTATAGTAGAGGATGTTTTGATCAAGGTTGGTGACTTCATTTACCCAGTGGATTTTGTCGTACTAGATACCGCACCTGTTGTAAATCCTAACCGACAAATCCCTGTAATTCTAGGCAGACCCTTTTTAGCCACTTCAGAAGCATTGATAAACTGTCAAAATGGGCTCATGCAATTATCTTTTGGGAATTTAAAAGCTGAATTTAATATCTTTCATATTGATAGTGAGCCAGAAATAATATGCAATCAAAGTGACGTTGTGATGAAATCACGTATCTATAAGATTTCTGAATCATCACAAAATCAAAAAGGAAGTAAGAAAAAGGGGAAGAATTCATCTACACACCCACCATTACTCGAGCAAATAAGAGAACCTATTTATGAGAGGGGTGTGGAACCTGTGACTCAGGACTCTCATTGCAACATGGGGAACAATTCAACTGGATACATGCACCAATATGGTGTCATTCAATCCAGTTCTGACTATGGTTGACTTTGAGCAAATTTCATCCTTCCACCGCATTTCACCAAGGTAATAAGTGCATTTGCTTTATATTTGCATACATTGAGGACAATGCATGATTATGGTGTGGGGGGATGTTTATGTATATATTTATCTATATAGCTGTCTTTTATTTCAAAAAAAATATACCTTAAAAAAAATCAATGTTTCATGACATAGCTTAAGATTGAACTGCCAAAACCCGTGTACAAATTGCATTGATTTTTTGTTCCTTATTATATAGTTCTGCTTGTAGAAATTATGACATAAATCGAAGTTCAAAAGAAATAACCCATTACCCTTTAAGACATGTATGCACTTAAATTCGATGAATCAAATCTTTGAAGTGGTTGATAAAAAGCAGAGGTTGAGGAAAGTATACCGGGAAGTGTGGACTTCTAATAGCAATTAAGCCTTGAGGAAAATAAAATAAAGGAATAAAGTGAGGAAACACATTTTGCAAAATGACTACAAAAGCCCAAGCCTTTGAGTCACTGGTCCGTAGGGGTATCTTGAAACCCGGTAACTTGAGTCTACCAGCTCGGGATTATTGACCAAACTCGCTACACGAAGGCAAAACGGGTAAAAGTGTCAAAAAGCAAATGTGTTGAATCACGGAAGAAAAGAAAAAAAATTACTCAAGGCCCAAAGCTAAAAGAATGATCCATGCCATGGTTGATCCGAATGATACTTCACCACCAGAGGAGGCGTGCAAAATAATTTAAGTGATATCATGTGTAGAAGGGTTAGTGGTGTGAATGTTGGAGGAACAAAGACCAAGTCATATTTTTAATGAGTTAGATTCATATAATGAGCATACAAGAATTCGAAGTGAGATGTATAAGGTTGAGGTAGGGATATTGAGAGCTATTAATGGAATGTTGAATTAAGACTTTGTGGGTGTGTCAACTGAAAACCCTCACGAGACAAAACTCGTCCTCCTTGGCAACAAGGAGGTTTAAAGGCTTGTTGCACATGCTAAGTGCAACCGTGATTCCTACGAAAATGAGTTAGGATTTTCCTGTTTTTATTTTTCTTATTTTCTGTTTTGCTAGGGACTAGCAAAATCTAGGTGTGGGGGTATTTGATGCATTGCATACATTGCATCATATGTCTTTCATTTAGATTACTTTTACATCAATAAATGCTACTAAGGTATGTGTTTAGTCTTATTTACAGAATACAGGGACCTGAATGCAATTTACCCACATCTCGAGCATAAACGCGTGCAAAAGACTCATTTCTATCATAAAGACCAAGTTCAAGTTTATCGGGTTTCAAATGGAAATGTTTCCAAGCATAAAAGCATTCAAGACTTAATTGCAAAAAGACAAGGACCTAATTGCAATTCACGAGTTATTATGGAGAAAATCTAAAGAAAAATCAATGTAGTTCTCCAAACATATAAAGGAATTAATCCGGAGCTCAAAAGAATGGAAAGAATCAATCCAGACGCGCAAAGGAGGATCAAATCATACCATAAACACACAGGAAAAATCTGGATCGAATCCGAGTCAAAAAGGTGGCGATTCCGCCGCACCTCATGTACAAATTGCGGCGATTTAGCCGCACAAAAGTCGATCCGTGTGCTCATTTTTTTACCAATGCTGTATTGACGCGTGTACGTTCCATTTATATATTGGGATCCCTTGTATCGGCTATAAATAGCCCCGAGAACGATGGTAGAAGGGTCCTTGGCCTTAGACCTAGTTTTTAGTTGTTTTTATTTGTAGTCTTTTCTTTGGAGTAATAAAATTCTGTCTTTTATTTCTTGTTTTTAGTTTTTTTTGTAATGCCTCTAGGATCCCTTCTTCCTCCCTCCATGAGTTTCTAACTCTTTCCAAAGGGTGGAGGTGACGGATTTAGGGTGAAGAGAAGATGAATGAATGTTATTATTTTAAGTTCGTGATTAGTATATTTTGATTACTTGAGTTTATGTTAAATCATTTATCATGTAATGCTTTATAACTAATATGATTTATTATAAGTTTCTGAATTCTCTAATCTAAACCCTAAATCTAAACCTCCACCCAACGGAATTCACTTCTTTGTTCTTGTTTTAGTTTTAATTGTTCTTGTTTCTTGCTTTAGATAATTAAAAATCAAAAAAATCTCAAAACCCAATTTATTTCTTCTCTCCTTCTTCCCCTTAATCAAATATCACACAAATAACAAGATCTCTCCCTCCTTGTGTTCGACCCGTATTTGCCACGTCTTCATTGACGCCGTGCACTTGCGGTATAAATTTAATTCTCATCACCTACGTTCAATCATCCCATTTTCAAGGTCTTCCTTGTACTTGGGGCAATTTGGCCGGATGTGTCCTTTTTCACCGCAGTGAAAGCACTCCGTGTTGCGAGTTGGAGATTTCTGACATTTCCCCCTCGAGGCACTTTTATGAGCACCTCCTACTCCCTTGCTCTTGATTGAACCACTTTTGGTAGATTTGCCCTTTCCTTTACCAATCTTTTGGCTCCTTCCATGGACGGCAAGGACTTGCTTGTCCCTACTCTTGCCCATGTCAACTTCAGCAGTTTTGAGAGCGTTGTGAAGCTCCTCAAGACTCACCCTTTTTTCACGCACGTGGTAGTGCATCACAAAGTCCTTAAAGGACGGGGCTAGAGAGCCAAGAATCATATCTTCAGCAATGTCCTCGGGCATTGGTGAAGAGAGATTTGCCAACTTCTCAAGGTATCCTTGCATCGTGAGAAAATGCATAGATACTGATGTTCCCTCCGCCATATGGCACATTGTGAGTGCGATGGTGGTCTTATAGCGCTCCTTTCGGGCACTATCCATGAACGTCTTTGATAGAGCCTCCATGGTCTTCTTGGGTTTTGAATCCAAGTATTTCGCTTGAAGCGAGTCACCCATGGATGCTAGCATAAGACCGTGAACTTGGTTCTCTTGGTCTTCCCACTTGGCTTTAGCCTCTTTCTCTTTATCGGTTAATCTCTCATTCCATTTTGGGATTGGACCTTCCAAAATGTGAGATAGTTTCTCAAACTTTAACACGATGTTGAGCTTGAGTTGCCAACTAATGAAGTTTGAGCCATCATTTGCTAAATGATGTTTTTCTATCATGGATCGTACGATAGGTTGGATGTTCGACATTTTTCTACAAAATAAATCATATAGGATTTTAATGCCAATTTTATGTTTTAATACACATGCATACTTATATTGAATATAAATGTAAATGTTGCAAATAAAAAATTTTGCCCATAAATGCAACAATCCAAGATCCCATCAATCGTAATATAGACTAGCTAAGGGCTATCGAATACATTACAATATCAAGGTAAGAAAACATTTTCTAATCACAACCTTTTTGAATTTTAGCAACATTTAGCATCTTCAAACTCTTGTGACTCTTGTCGTTTTAATTATGAGGGAATACGACCCATCCTCGTAAGAAAAACTTTTTCCCAAAACCGAGTGAGGACTCTAGGTAATGTTAAGAAAACTTATTTTCATTTGATACGAGATACGTTTATCCATTGTATTCACAACTAAACATACTTGGGGTTCACTAGGGTGAAACACACCTCATATATTTAATTGTGGCACAACAACAGACAACCATTATATCTCCCACTATTCCCAAAGATGGAGGGAGCTATCTCCCGCTAAGGGCGAGCAGAGTATCCCTCGATCAATGGCTGCTAGTGGATGAAATAAGAAGGAAAGTTATTCTTAATTTTTGTTTGGACAATTTAACATGTGATTTAGAATTTTAGGTTATCATGCATATTATTAATCATACACATCCTAACATTCAACACATTCATCACATGCATAGCAAGATAAAAACAGAAATTAAACATTCACACAATCCATATCGTGTGAGTTTATATGTTCCCTTCGATCCTCGATCGATGCGCTACAGCGGCGACTTCCTCTTGCACCGGAGATGTAGATTTTACAGAAAATAAACATGCTCCTCACATTCGATAAAAAACCGACTAGTGCAAGTCCTATGTAAAACCTCTCATATGCATATGCAACTATCTAAAAGATGGAAATAGAGAATTTGGCTTTTACATACATAAGCCCCTGTATTATAACAATTATAAACATTCATAGGCGTTGATTTGGAACATATAAACCCACAATTCCTGCAAAAACAACTCGAGCATCCATGCACGCAATATCGCTATAAACTATCCACCCTAGTTTATCAAGCATCTAGAATCCCAAACAATTCTTTGAAAAACATTTTGAAATCCATTAAAAACGTTTTTCATGCATCCATAGTTCAAAAATTAATTATGAACCGCTGTCCATCCAATTTCCAATGGAAAGATGAATCGCAGTTTTTCGGTTTTGTTGATTCTCTTACAAAATAATAGTTTATACTTAAAACGAAATTATTGCAAGTTAGACAAATGTCTAAATCTTAATTCTAATAATTACATGGCATGTTTTAAAACACTTAAAACATTTAGAACGAATTATTATGGATAATTATATCAACAAACATTCATAGACCGAAAAAACTGGTAAATCGAATTGTTTAAATCCTAGATGGTAAACTAAATTCGTTTATAGCCTTAAATCATGAGAAAATTGAACCCAATGCTCTGATACCACTGTAGGATTTCATGTTTAATTGTACATATTTATTTTCGAAATTTTTATGCACAATAAGGATCAATTTACAATTTCCTATGATTTATTTCATACATGCATCAATTTGTTTCAATATCTAGTTTCAAAACTCTATTAAAACAAATATGGGCTCCGAAATTCATACCTAGAAGTTCTCTAAAACTTCTTGAAGATTCGGAGACGTTGGGGATGCTTCGCGCTGCGCCGGATGCCTCCGAGTATTCACAAAACTCTAAACCAGATCGGAGAGAGGGAAGCTAGTCTCTCAATCTCCGATAGGGTTTAGAATCCAATTACTAACCCCTCTTTAATTCCCTTGAGAAGATGATCTCTTAAGAACTAAAACTAAACATTAGAATTAAGGAATTTTCGTGGAGAATTATGGGGAGAGAATTTTTGCATGAGAAAGCAAAGAATTAATTAAGGAGGTAATGAGATAAACTTGTATTTATAAGTTCTCTCCAAATTACCTATTCATGTGCAACCTCTTGCCCATGATTTCATGCAAAATTTCATCTAACCATCCATTATTTAATAATAAATAATATTAGCCACGAATTAAATCAATTATGGACCAATTCCATACATGATCTAATTAATTCTTAAATTAATTCTGCTGAAAACCGTCTGGACCGGTCGACCGTTTGGAGGTTCGGTCGACCGCTCGAACCATGTTTCGGTCGACCGTTCAATAACTCGGTCGACCATTCGTAACATAAATTATTCCATCGCAATGTTCGGTCGACCGACCGATTACTTTCGGTCGACCGTTCGAACAGATGAAAATTCCCTGTTATCGGTCGAGACACGTCCGGTCGACCGTGCCCGATCGGTCGACCGTTTACTGCTAACCGGTCGACCGTTGGATCATTGTTTTGCAGACTTGTCAAATTTCGGTTTAACCCCTACAAAATTTGACATTTCGGGATTAGTACTACATTCACAACTTATGTAACATATTATCATATGCAATGATCAATCATTACACCCCATAATATTTACATCACATATGAATTTTATTTATATTCTAATTATGTTATTAATCACAACATAATTTTGATTTTGCTTGTTCACCCCATGTGTCATATTTTTTACATGAAACCTGACACATCTTATGAACTCAAAATCCCCATTTCTTGTTTCCCAGTTTTGCGGTGTGACCTATGGGAGGATCTAAACTAAGTTGGCAGTGATATTAAGAGCTTAATATCACAAGCTATAAGCGGTATCTAGCTACACATTATAGCTCCCAATTAGTTAGATGTCTTAATTCCACTCGAACCAAAACCCGATCCATTTAGTGATGGAGTGCACCACTTGTGTTCGTCCCTTGCCTCATGATATTAAGAATACACACAAAGTAGTATTGTGTCATCTTTGTATTAGTATTCATTTCTTGATCTCTTTAAGCTAGTTATAAATATGTGACTTAACTCAAATCACATTGTGCACATTATAACTTTGCTTTATCAAGGGGCCCACTAATATCATCACTCAATTAAGAGGGACAATGATAGTCTTTTGACTAACTATCTTCTCCAACAAAAGTTGTACTTAACCAACCAATGCCTTTACACTACACTTATCGATAGTTCAAGACACTGATCTAATTAAGTATTCCTTAAGTGATCAGATATAAGTCTCATATCAAAGGACCAAAGACACAGTAAAATATTAATGACACAGAAACACATTTATATAATATTTTACTTATTAGGTCTATTCAGTATACAAAAGTAATATTTTCCTCTTTTGCATACCCGTGTTGTCACTCACTTGTAGAGCTACAATGATCTATGACCAAACACGACAATCTTAACCCGGTAATTAATGTCTCATGTTAATTACCATGATTGCGAATATCTTTTGTTTTATGTAAACCAATATCTTTTAGAGCTCTACGGTTAAGGACCAAGAGCCTCTTCCTTAACACTTCTAAAAGACGAATAACATAAACAAGGAACAAAATGATTTCTCATTCAATTCATAATAATTTACATTTAAAAGTAAAACTTTTAGAACACATTCCCTTCAGCCTTTGCGTCAAATTCATGAACCTCTCATTTCATCTTGTTCTCTTTGTGAAGAGGGCCCACACACGAGTATTCTGGCCCCGCGTGGTGTCATGTTCCCCTTCCAAGTACATTGACCCACTTTTGAGATTCACATTTGATGTCTTTTGACAAATGAAGATGAGAACTTATGTTTGTACATAGTTATATTCTCAAAAAAAAAAGAAAAAAAGAAAAAAAAGCAATAAAAGACTCCTTGAGTGAGCATCGATTGTTATGGGCTCCAACCCTTGAGTATTTGGGCTACATTTCTTTCACGTATTTGTATCCCTTCTTTAGTATCTCACAGGTTTTGAGGGAATTCGGGTTCGTGTCCATCAACATGACCTTGAACTTCCCTTTGTACTTCATGTTGGTGAGATCTCTCCTTTTTCTTGCATATATCCATGTAGTATCTTGCTCGCATTCATTGAGGACAATGCATGAAGTAGGTGTGGGGGGTGTTTTACGTGTATACATAGTCGAGTCTTTTTCTTTTGATTTTGTTTTCTTTTGTGTGTATTGATAGTGTCATGTTAGTGTGCTGCATTTAATATAGATATATTTGCTTGCCATGATCCTTGGGTGACTTGTCTTCTTTTGCTTGCCTAGTGCTTTAAAATTTTCACATTTCTTTCAAAATCTTCATGTGTTTGCGAAAGAAAATGTTTTTGTGGGTTTTGCGTGTGTTTAGCATGTGCAAAACCGTTGAGAGGCAAAGTAAAAAGAAAGCTCCCAAAATTGTCTTGAACTTGATGCATTAGGATTTCTAGTTTATTGGCTTTAGGTCTTGTAGAGTCGTTAGGATGCACCCCGGTTTTCCCTCGGGGGTCGTGTAATCATAGAGTTTCAGCACAAACATTTAAAGAAGTCCACCCTGAACCTAGTGAGTCAATAATTTGTATGTGTTAGTATAAGGAAGTTTGTCGTACTCAAGGGCCCTTAATATCTTTTTGTGAAACTTAAGTGTAGGGGTTTTGGTTCACATATAGATAAATAAATAAGTGGTGTTCTCTCTTCTCGCACGACTCCTATCACTCGGGAAAGTAGGTCTGAGGGGACTTTGTGTCTGGTGCTTTCGAGTCATCTGACTTGGGATGCGCCGACCGAACTCCCGTTACACGGGTGGTAGGGATCGCCCTATGTGGAGATTTGGGGTAAGGTGTACGTGATAGTGTAAATCCTCATAGTCAATGATGCACGAAACTTGACCCTGGGAGAATCAAACACCAACCAAAAAAATGCCCCAAAGAAAAAGAAAAAAAAGAGTCAAATAAGAACCAAAATGGACTCTACACATTGTATCACATTTAGAAGTTAAGGTTGCCCATGTCTTTCACTTATGTCCTTAACTAACTCTCACGAATAACTCATTAGGCTAGGTGTGTGGACTGATTACATATATAGAGTTGACCCGTAGTATTACCGCGTCCCATGACCAACAAAATAAGTCCAACGAGTTGTGTAACTAGATTAATTAATGCATCTTGTTCGGATTTTGTGGGTGTATCCGCTGAAAACCCTTAGGAGACAACACTCCTCCTTGGCAACAAGGAGGTTTAACGGCTTGTTGCACGTGCTAAGTGCAACCGTGATTCCTACGAAACTGAGTTAGGATTTCTTGTTTTTCGTATGCTTTTCTCTTTCTTTGTTTTGCTCGGGACTAGCAAAAGTTACGTGTGGGGGTATTTGATTGACATCATTTCATGCTTATATTTGTATCTTATATCCATTATCTTTCACCTAAACAATGCTATGTTACGAGTTTTATGTTTAGTTTTCAGGAATAAATATGTTTGAAGAGATGAAGCATAAAAGGACTCAAAAGCTGGGAAAAATGACTGAACTGTGAGATCTGGGGACCAAAATGCAAGGGAGAAGGACCTGAACGCAAGACAGAAGGACCTAAGAGCAAAACAGAATACTCCACACCATCATGGGGAGTATTTTAGCAACTGGATTCGGGTCGGAGCTCCAATAAACAAAGTAGATGCATCCAAGACCACCAAATACACAAAGTAAAGCCCAGAACAAGATTCAACTGGATCCGGACCTTTTTGACCGCCAATTGGCGGTCGCTTTTGGCCCAAATCCGCCAAGTTTTCTCCTGGACGTGTATTAATGTTTGTTTAGGCTATTTTGGGTATTGATTTAGTCCCACATCGGGGGATTGTCCCGGATTAGCTTTTTCCATGCCTATAAATAGAACTCTTCACCTCCTTTTGTAATCACTCCATATTTTAAGTGACTATTCTTCCTACTAGAAGTGAGGCCTAGAAGCACACACTAAAGTAGGATGGTGCTACTTGAAATGTGAGTCATTTTATCAATAAAGTTTTGTGTTTCTTTCATTGTTTGTTTATGCTTCTTTTATTGTTTATGCATGTTTTAGTTTAATCGTCTTTTATTTCTAGCTTAGTTTTAATATGCTTTCTTTGCTTAGTTTAATAATTAGTGTAATGTTTAGTGAGTAGTTCCATCCCCTTTGGGGGGTGGAGTAGATGTACATACATGCATTAGAGAATGGAATGAATGCTTTATTTTTGATGTGTTGATAAAACATGAATGTATGCTTGCTTGTTTAGGATAGAATTTATAACTTGATGAGTTTTGCCAAAATGATTAGACACCTCTCATGCTTGTTTAGGTTCTGAAATAAACAACTTGCATATGTAAATGTTAATCAACTAAGTTGGTGAATATATTGATAGGTTTTGCCATAACATTTAGACACTTCCTATGCTTGATAAACACCACCTTCATGTGCTTAAAGAATGTATTCTACACCCACCTCTTTGCATGTGTGCACTCACTCCACCCCTTAGGGGTTTTCCCATATCTGTATTCCAACATTCTTCTTTTGTTCTTAGCTTAGTTGTCATTTCATTGTTTGTTTCTTTCGTTCGCATTTCATACTTCTTAGCGTAGTTTAGTGTAGAGTAGCATAATCAATCTTTCTCCCCCAATTTTTGTCACTTGATTTCGTACAAGCAAGAGGCTACTCACCTCCCTGAGGACGACCCGTACTTGCCACCGCTTCATCGCGGCCGTGCACTTGCGGTTTAAATTTAAAACGTTAAACACAGACCACAATGAAGACACATCGATTTTATAGAGGTTCGATCACCCGCATACTTCCTCTCTTGCAAGCCCGCTCGACTCCGCGAGCTCCACTTATGCTTTCTCTATCGAATCTCATTTCGGGATGAGATCAAGTTTTTACACCACGAACTCACAAACAATCCTCACTGAGCTCAATTTCCTCCTCTCGCAACCCGAGAGAGACGCTTCGTGTTTTCACCGAAACCTTTACAACTTTCTTCGGGATTTCACCGAAACCTATGCATCTTGACAACTGAATTGAGTGGATCAAAATACTCTCTAACTTTAGCACATATTGGGTAAGATGTGAAATTGATCAAATACGTGAAGTTTGGGCTCTTGAGTGTAGGATTGAGGATTTGAAGATTGGGAGAAGTCTCTCTAGTATATGAAGCAAATGGAAGTATGAGAGTTGTGTAAATATGATGTATGCACCTCTATTTATAAGCTTCTAGAGAGATATAGCCGTTGGAGAAGAATTGGATAAATTGTGTGTAAGATACACAAATCAGAAATTGAAGTTCATCAATTCTATCCCACAATGGTCGACTGAGACGGGTTAAACGATCGACCGTTTCCTTATTGTTAAGGAATCATTCTTGTTGGTCTTTGACCTTAATCTATGTTTTGATGATTTAATCAACCTAATCTTAATTGTAATCAATGTACAGTAGCACACATATTGCATAGCATATATATTGCATTGTGCTAACCTCTACATGTGATCAAGACTCAAGGAAGAAAAGAAATGAAGTCAAGACATGTAATAGAGATTTAAGAATTTGATTAGATTAATTAAGGCCATAACGATCCTACATAATCCATTAACATCTACAACCTAAGAGGTTAATGACGCATACCTTGTGCCAAGAAGATAAAACTTCTTCGATATAGAACTCTCGTGCACCGCCACCAATAGCTACAACTCCCCGACAAATAGATAGGTTCCATATCCAGATGATTGACTGTAGTAAGGGGAAATGTGAAAGGCAGTAGTTCAGCGAAAATAATATCAGGTGGCAGGAATGGTAATTCCAACCCTAATTTTTTATGGTAATATTGGTCTGAAGCTTGCCCTCTTTCAAACTGGGGTTTGGGATAGAATGAGGTATTTCTTCAAATGTCCAGGGGCAAGACCGACCGAAATCACCAAATTGTGCTGACGAGTTGTAGAGAAGCTCACTTCGTGAGCTTCTATGGTGAAGGCAAATCAGTATCTTGGGACACGGGCCGGGAGCTGGGATTTTCGAGTACCACTCGACGTTTGGATGACGGTGAACCACTATAGCTGATTCTGTGGGTTGGAGAAGCTGGAGAGCCGAACAAATATGCCTTTTGTAGGTCATTGACACTTCTTGTAAACATTGATTTTTAAGTAATGTAATTTGATTTTGGGGTGGGGTGGGTAGGTTGGGCATGAGGGGATGCCTTGATCGATGAAATTTATGTCCAATTGAAGCTTTACTTCCAAAATCCTTTGATAATAAACTTAAAATAACATGCCTATTATATATATACGTATTTATATATTAATATATTATATATGGGTCAGGAAAGGATCATACCAGCACCAAACCCATTTATTGGTCAGGTATACTTGTAAAAAATTGATATAGTTTTTTATACACATATCCGAACCCTACAGAGAGGATAAATGTGTATTATTCGCCCCATTTACAGGCCTAATGCAAACATTAGATATATAGGTATCTCCAGATCTATTTTCGAATCCATGTACAAATACCGATACGAGTCATCAAGGAAACAAAATAATAATATCCATATCCTTAGAAAATGGATAATGACACGATTTGTATACAAAATATTCGGAAGCCAAGGAATTCGAATAAAAATCAAATATAAAACTTTGAATTTTAAAATGTACCAATCACCTTCTTCGTAATTTTGTGTTGCTTACATAACTTTATAAAGTTTGGATCAAATCGGAATGCATATTTCATTTCATTTTTTGTTAGATTGGTATTAAATGTAACATAAATGTGAACTAAATCCAACCTTCTAGTTAATTTGAACATTACCATAAAAATAGGATTAGGAGCATGTTGGGAAATAATACAAGAAGATAACCCTCTGCGAACAAGCACACAAAATATAAACCCAGTGAAATCATGTAATTTACCATTTATCTGGAAAATCGTCTAATGTATAACGACCGAGCCTTCCAGTGCGATAGAGATTCAATAATTTTGTGGCAACTATTTTATCTCCATCCTCTTTGTTCTCCTGTGGTACTCTAAACACACTGTGTAAAGCTAAGAACTGTGCTTTGATCAGTTCAGACATCTCCGTAGCATCCTCCAATTTCCCCGCAAATGAAGTGATTGTATTGTAAAGAGTTCTTCGAACTTCATGGACCACAAAATCCTATACATAAAACAATTTTGTAAGCCATGGGGAGACACAGTAAATGTTGTTCATCTTAACTTATTAAGTTGGGAAGAAATGCTGTGTAGCAGAAGCCAGCATACATACCAAACAACAAGCAGTATATTGTACACTTTGGCGTCATTTTCATTTCACAAATTATTATAAATTATTCTCATCTTACTTATTCAAAGTGAAAAACTCAATAATACCAGATTGATAATTTACCTAATTTAAATCATTTCACAAGGCAATTCTATTGAACTGTTATTCATGGTATAAGAACAAAATGAAATGTATTCAAGTATGGTGGGTATGTAAATATGCAGTTGAAGTTTTCCTTGTCGGTCAAGGTAAAAGCTTGCACTTAAATACCTGTGTATGGTCAGATGGGTATCGCCTTTTCATATTCTTTCCCGGATGAGATTTTATCTGACATTTCTCTTCAAGATCTGATTCCTCGTTAGCCTTGGCATTTAATTTCTGCCAACACTTGTATTGGTCTCCTAGATTGAGTAAAGCTAGAAAGTACTGAGCAAGCTCATTCACCCCAATCAAAGAGTCATCATTAGCGCCTGTTTCCGGCAAGAATTTAAATTTAAGGAATAGAGAAGATTTAGAAGCTTCACGTGTAGGTTGAATGTATTGGTGCGAATTTGGATACTAACCTGTAAGAGCTAGCTTGGAGCCCACTTCCAGGTCTATCATTTCAGGGGGTAAAACGCCCGGTGTGTCTAGCACATATATGTTAGGATGACTTGCAATCTGAACAAAATGAGTTTCTACATTTGCTAGAGAGAAAATAAGTGATATAAGGATTATAAGTAAGTGAATACACCAACTAGAACCTTTTCAATGCACGACCATGAATTCATCACTAGTTTAGTATATATATCTAATTTTATAGGTTTTCTACAATATTTATTTTTCTTCAATGCAAAAATGAGGGGTAGTATTAGAAGATTATGTTTGACATTGGAAATCCAATGTTGAGTTGTAAAGTTGGAACATGTGGGATTCTCTCATACTCTTTCGTCCACCAACATTGGAAAATTTGGAAAGTACAGAAAGATTTATATACCTAAGATTTCCATACCCTTTTGGAGAGTAGTGAGAGAGAGGAGAGAATGAGGGTGTTTTCTTTCTCACGTGCATTCAATTCTTTGGGGACTAATGTTTATTGGTTCCGGTGGTTACAAATTTTGTGGATATAAAAGACCACGTTCTCAACTTGGAAATGCACGTTCTTTTTTACCCTACAGATTTCTACAACCACCATCTCATCCCTCTCCTCCAGCGTTCTCGAGTAATCCACCCTATAAGTGTCGATCTGTACCCAACGCACCAGTACGTGGGGGCGATAATTTCTCTAAGAAGTTCGACAACGACGACTTGGTCAAGATGTTTTTTGTTCTTAACCTTGCTTCTTTTCATTATTTTGTCCTCGTGGATTTGTTCGTTCGCTTTGGTTGGATTGAACTTTGTGTGTAAATCGACATATATACCCTCATTGTTATGTATGACATTTATATGAACCAAAGATTATATGTCATCCACTTAATATTTGTTACATAGAAAGAATGAACTAGTGATGATAAGATAAAAATAAAATAGTCTTTGACCTACCAAACATCTTTCTTAGTGTCAAATCTTTGCCGCTTAAAAGTCTAAACAATTTTTGTTTGTATTACTTCATTATTAATAACACTGAGCTATAGTGTCAAATAATTCAGCCAGAAAATACATCCACCAGAAAAAAATCAAACAAAGAAAATAATGAGAACTTATTGAAGACTATTTTGAATGGGTGAATGTATATAAGAGTGCATACCTTGTAGCTACTAATGTCTTTAGTGTCCCCTGGTCGAGAAGTTACATCTGCATGCTTCAGTTTACCCTTCTCTTGACCAAATTATACAGTAGAGTAAGAGATCTAGCATCTTAATTTTTAGCATGATTTTGTATTAAGATGATTTGAAATTCTTTATATCTTATAATCATCTTCTTGGGGTCAAAAGTAAGAACAAAACAATTCAAGCAGTACCTTCTGCACTTATTCGACCAATTTGATGCAGAGCATTAACTAAGGCAGATTTCCCAACATTAGGAATTCCCATGAGCATGAACGTTGCAGTGTAATTTTCATCTACTCCCATTTCCCTTATTCTCGCCCTTGAAAAGTTGATTAACTGTAAAGACTCATAAATATCAAGGCCAAAACACACAAAAAGAATCTCTACAATGTACTTAAATTTGTGAATTTTTTTTCTTCTATACCTGCTTGATGTTCTCTGTATTGTGTGCATTGACTGCATAACAGTAACAGTCGTTTTCCTTGAAATGCTCGATCCATTTCTGGGAGTAAAAAAAGACATCACAATGCATATCAGTAAGAAAACATGTATCTGAAGAAAAGATGTTATATATATAAGGAAAAGAACAAAGAACCTTATAGAACACAAACAGAAGACTAATGGAAACATAAACCACTTCAAAAACCATAAAATTATCACCATTGCAAACTTACTAAAAAAATTACATGTTGCTTAATAAAATGATTGTAGTGGTTTTCAACTTTCCCGACACATCAAAATTCACAAAATTCTCATTGGTGTTAGAGAAGACCAAAAAATTTCCAAATCAAGTGAAATAACACTTTGACCACAAACTACGTTGTGAGTTTATGAATCATAAAATTTAACTCAATAATTACCTAAGTGTTGTAAACCCAATTCACGTAAACTCTGAACAACCATAACCTAGGTGAACCCCATGAACTTATGGAACATCTCAGAATTGGTATTTTCATGTCACATCAGTGAAGGTATTAGATGTCTAACCTAGTTTCTTGTCACCATAAAGAGATTATCCAACGTAAAGAAATATGACCTGATATTTCAGATGTTACTAAAACTGAAGTCCATGAAAATAACATACTCTGCCAAATTATCTAATTTTTTAATCATGTTTAATTTGTAGGTAAAAAATGCATGAAAAAAGTTTGATGCTGCTCAAAACGGTAAATACCTCGGTTTTAGAATGATCAGAAAGGTCAGCCTTATTCAGTAGTATGATCCGTTTGTGTGCACATGATACATGTTTCATTGGCTCAAATGCAGAAGACAGTGGAATCTGTTAAGCTCATGAAGAAAAACAATAACCAATTAGAATTAAGTTATATATAATCTCTGAGAAACTCGATGAGAAATTCCACAACTGTATGGGAACGAATACTACTACACATAAGATAAAGAAGATAAAGGTTTGTACTTGAATAAACAGTTTGATTTGTCTATTTGGACTAGAGTGGCATCAAGTTTCAGAAAAATGTTGAGTAGGAACCACAATTTGCTAATCTTAGGGTGATATAAATATGTAATTTGAGTCTTCTTTTACGTGTACTGCCACTTGGGTACACAAGCTCAAACACAGACCAAGTTGGCGAGTTGATAAGAAATCTCTAACAAGCTCACACACAAAAAAAATTGACAACCAAAAATAATCAGAACAAAAAAAGTAAACAAGTTACGCTAAATTAGTACTACCAGGAACACCTCATAAATGACTCACCTGACTTCCATAATATTAAGGGTTAATTACAGTTTGCCCCCCTGAACTATGCATTGGTATCACTTTGCCCCCCTAAAGTTTCAAAGTTAACAGTTACCTCCCCTGAGTTTTAATTTTGTAACACTTTGCCTCATTGAACTTCAAACACTCATTATTTAACACACATTCGACATTTTTTTTGTTGTATCCCTAATACACTCCTAAACCTATATTTACGTGAAAGTTTGGATCGAAACGGAGGTTGGATATGGTTGGAATTTGGGTCGGATTGACACTCAATCCGACCCAAATTCCAACCATATCTGACATCCTTTTCAATCTAAACTTTCACGTAAATATAAGTTTACGAGTGTATTAGGGATACAACAAAATAATTAGGAAAAAAAATGTCGAATGTGTGTTAAATAATGAGTTTTTGAAGTTCAAGGGAGCAAAGTGTTACAAAATTAAAACTCAAGGGAGGTAACTGTTAACTTTGAAACTTTAGGAGAGCAAAGTGAAACCAATGCATAGTTCAGGGGGGCAAACTGTAATTAACCCTAATATTAACTACTAGTTGAGAAGCTGAAATCTGTTTATGAGTGAAAAAACCTAACAAAATATGTGTGCACCCACGACTGGTGTTCTAACATGAGAGTAAACAAGAAGCAATTTGCCTCTAGTACAAGCACATTTCATCTAAATGTAAGCATTGCTAGTTGGCAATTCTGATTACATAGGAGCCGAAACAAGAACTTTGAATCACGATGGATACAGATGAAACACTGAACAACATACAGATTGCAAACTAGCATCTTCATGAAACTACGTCTCATTTCGGCAGCGAACAGACAAATAAAGGAAAGACAAATAACAACTAACAACTATTTGGTGACAATCCATAGGAACCTTGAAAAAAGACCTTAAACCAACTCACACAACCATACAAAGTAGGTAACCCATCCCATCGGCTCGAAATAATTAACCAACAATCACTACTAACAAAAGTACAAAACCGAACCGGCATTGGCTTGGGAAATTCATCGAACACCTTAAGTGCACGAATACAAACCCAGGAGGAGTAACAAATGGTTAGAAGGAAGTAGTAGTACTCTTGCGTCTCGAACTTCCACGGCGAAATCGACGAGGTGAATCCTCTTCGCGATGGCACGGGCAGCGGCGGCCATGTGCGGGGAGAACCACGACGAGGGTCCTCGGGCCTTCACTACGGCGCCCACTTGGTTGGAGAATGTGGTCAACGTCATTTTGGCGGAACGGTAAACAAAACCAAACACATTCAACCGCGAACGGGGTTTAAGTACTTGCAATGAAAAAAAATACTAATTTGACGATACATATTGTGGGATTCTGATCCTAATCCTATCCTAATTGTGTCTTAATCATGTTTTAGGTGGTGATTAAGGGAAGATGGAATGGATGGTTGGGATTGAAGTTGGTTGGATGAGGGGTTGAGATGGTTGGGATGAGATGAGTGGTGAAGATGGAGAGGTATGGATTGGATGGTTAGGATTGGAAGGTGAGAGATATTATTGGTTTTCCCTCTCCCTCTCTCTCTCAGTGCTCACGTCTCTCTCTCTCACGTTCTCTCCCTCTCTCAGTGCACTCCGGCGAGGAAGAAGAAGGTTCTCCGGCGTAGGGAGGATCGGCGAGTGGTTGGCGGTTGGAGGTGAGTTCTTTGTTTTGCCAACCCGTCCCCTTGTTATTTTCGCCCTCTCGACCTCACGTGTCTGTCGTCGTGGTGGTAGAGTTGGTGGAGGTTGCCGGAGGTGGAGCTGCGAGTGAGGATCGTTGAGGAGGTGTTTGATCGTCGTTTGGACGCGAGATTCGTCAACGGATCGCATTTTGGGGAGACGTGCTCGTGGAGGCGTCGTCGTGGTTCTTCAAGGGTCTCTTCAGACCTTTAGGTATGTCATGCTCGCTCACTTAATCACCGTGAGTATTTGGAAGTCGACGGTAGGCCGTTTGGCTCGTCGCGAGTAAATGTGCAGCAGATTTCACTGCCTGATCGGTCGACCGGTTGGTGCAAACGGTCGACCGTTCGTGAAGAGAATTCGGGCTCTGCCTCAAATCGGTCGAACGATGCCTGTGGGGCGGTCGACCGATCGTGCATAGGAGGCAAGTCTGGAGAGTTTCGGTCGACCGGGTCCCCATTGCCGGTCGACCGTGTGCACTGTCTTAAGTCGGTTAGGGGGGCGTAGACTATATAAACGGTCGACCGCCCTTTGATCTTGTCCGACCGTGACTTAAGTGGACCTTGTGGTCGGTTCGACCGAATGAGGGTTCGGTCGACCGGACTTGTGCGCTGAGCGTGGGAAACGCTCTGGTGGAATTCGGTCGACCGAGATGTGCTCGGCGTTCGACCGAATTCATGGCGCGAGTAAGGGATTATTCCCTGGACAGATTCGGTCGACCGAGATGTGCTCGGCGTTCGACCGAATTCGTTGTGGTGTTGTGGGATTTGTTCCTTGGTGACTTTCGGTCGACCGGGACCCCCTTTGTCGGTCGACCGATTGGTCGTTTTGTTCGTTGGACCGGGAGTTGACCATCTAAACGGTCGACCGTCCCTTGATTTGGGTTCGACCGAACGAGTGTGGTGTTGGGAATCGGTCGACCGATGGAGTGCCGGTCGAAGTGGATTGCCCTGTATTTGCTTGATTCGGTCGACCGTTTGTGTCCTGTTTTGCACTATGGAGGTGCTGTGGTCGTGGTTGCCCATGTGGGGCGAGTCGTGGTGCCGATGTTCTTCCGGCAAGTGTGCGAGGTGCACGAGGGTTGCGGTGGTTGGTTGAAAATAGACCTGGAGCCCCGTAACCGTGTGAGAGCTGCGGTTGGTTGAAAATAGACCTGGAGCCCAGCTAGTCTGTACGGAGTTGGTTGAAAATAGACCTGGAGCTCCGTAGTGCGTTCGGGTTGGTTGAAAATAGACCTGGAGCCTGAGCATGGACCGCGTGTAGGGGTTGGTTGAAAATAGACCTGGAGCCCTTGGTCGTGTCGTGGTAGTTGTGGTTGGTTGAGATTAGACCTGGAGCCCAGCTTGGCGACGTGTGTGAGTCGCGGCGGTTGGTTGAGATTAGACCTGGAGCCCCGTGACTGTGGTGGGTGCGGCGGTTGGTTGAGATTAGACCTGGAGCCCCGTACCTGTGGTGTGTCCTGTGGTGGAGTTGAGAGCCCTGGTGCTGGGCGTGTTGTGATGCTTTTCTTGTTGAGTAGAATTGCATGCTAGGATGCTTTTATTTCATACATTTAGAGTTTGGCATACGGGGTTTCCTTCTGGAAACTCAGGCATTGTTGCATGTTTACTTTCAGGTCGTGATCGGCATTAGGGGGTGGTGACCGAGGAGAGGAGCACCGCTACCGGATCCAGCTTTCTCTCAGTTGAGGTCGTGTGATTACTGTTTCCTTGTATATGCTTTTGATGTAATCACAACTTTTGTATACTCTGATGTTCACATATATATATATATATATATATATGATATATGTCGGTGCACCTGTGTTCTTTTATTGCGTAATATCCTCTGTTGATTTGAGTGTTTAAAATTTTAAATTTTCCGCTGCTTTGAGGATGTTACAACTTGGTATCAAAGCGGTCGGTTCCAGTGTTTTTATCCAAAGAAACCACCCTTGGAGTTTTAGAGTCTGCATTAGTTCATGCATTCATGGTTTTAATGTGTGCTGTTCTTTGTGTGTAGATGCCTCCGAGACGCGTGAGACCTCCCCCACGGGACCGTAGCACCAGCGATGAGATTGGGGGCACGGACTGGGCAGAGGAGCGGCGGATGCTCTATGACACAGTGGGGCGACTGGGAGCGATGTTGGATCGCCAGTCAGGCAGAGGAGAGCCAGCAGCGGCAGGAGCGATGCTCGACCGCTTTATGAGACAGCACCCGCCTACCTTTGATGGTAGAGGAGAGTCTGAGGTTGCGGAGGACTGGGTCCTGAAGATTCAGGAGATCCTTCAGGCGATTGAGTGCCCGCCTGAGAGGCAGACAGGCTTGGCAGCTTATGTGTTGGGCGGAGACGCGTCCAACTGGTGGAGGACCACATCTGCAGTGGTATTTGAGGGCAGGACTGATGTCAGCTGGGAGGAATTCCTACGGGAGTTCAATGAGCAGTATTTCCCCGAGCATGTCAGAGACGGGAGGAGAGAGGAGTTCATGGCTCTCGAGCAGGGAGAGGCGACCCTGGCTGAGTATACCCGGAGGTTCAACGCGCTGGAGCGTTACTGTCCGGAGATCTGTGTGACGCCGCTGCAGAGGGCGAGGAAGTTCATACGGGGGCTGAGGAAGCACCTCCGTACTCAGGTGACCTACAGTATGCCTCAGACGTTAGCTGACGCAGTGCGGTTTGCGACGCTCATTGATCAGGATTACCAACAGAATTATGCTGAGGCCAGGAGAGCACCGGTGAAGGTCAGTGGACGTCCGGGTGCTCCACTAGCAGGGAACCCGGGCAAGAGGCCCCGGATCGGAGGAGGTGGATCACGCCAGCCTGAGGCGTGCAGAGGTTGTGGCAGAGTTCACTCTGGTGAGTGTTGGGGTCGCGCAGTGTGCCACGGGTGTGGCAAGCCAGGCCATTTTGTGAGAGATTGTCCGAGTGGGCCAGGTGGGTCCAGCAGGCAGTCAGGACAGCCGGCAGGTGGCAGAGGCGGAGGTCGCCGACCTTTTGCGCCACAGCGACAGCAGGGTCAGAGGACCGGTCGAGTCTTTACCATCCAGGCGGATGAGGCGAGAGACGTCAGCACGGTGGTGGAAGGTACGCTCTTTGTTGCTGGGTTGAGTGCGAGAGTGCTGTTTGACTGTGGGGCCACACACTCGTTTATCTCGGAGCGATTCGCGAGCGTGTTGGGCCGTACCCCTGCGATGTTGACTGCCACGTTGGAAGTCAGCACACCCTTGGGTCTAGTGGGCATTGTGGGGAGCTTCCTCCCCGGCGCCACGATTGTTTCGGGAGATCAGGAGTTTCCGGCTGACCTGATCTTGTTGCCGATGGAGGACTTCGACGTCATACTGGGGATGGATTGGCTGTCCCAGTACGATGTGCGAGTTTTGTGCCGGGAGAAGAAGATTCTGATCCCGAGGAAGGGTCTACCTGATGTGTTGATCAGGGGGGCGAAAGATAGAGGAGGTAGAGTGATTGTATCAGCAGTGAGGGCACAGAAGTTGTTGCAGCAGGGTTGCAGAGCTTTTGTGGCCACTTTGGTAGTTCCAGATCCAGAGGTGCAGAGATTGGAGGACATCGAGATTGTTCGGGAGTTTCCAGATTTATTTGCAGATGATGTCACTGGGTTGCCGCCTCACAGAGAGATTGAGTTTGGGATCGATTTGGTAGCTGGGACTACGCCGCAGTCGAAGGCGCCGTATCGGATGGCACCTGCGGAGCTGGCAGAGCTGAAGAGGCAGTTGCAGGATCTGATGGATACGGGGTTTATCCGCCCCAGTGTCTTGCCATGGGGAGCGCCGGTACTCTTCGTGAAGAAGAAGGATGGATCAGTGCGGATGTGTATAGATTACAGGATGCTGAACAAGGTTACCGTGAGGAATTGATATCCCTTGCCCAGGATCGAGGACCTGTTTGACCAGTTGCAGTCAGCACAGGTGTTCTCGAAGATTGATCTGCGAACCGGTTATCATCAGCTGAGGATCAGAGAGGCAGATGTGCAGAAGACAGATTTCAGGACGAGGTACGGGCATTACGAGTTTCTGGTGATGCCGTTTGGGTTGATGAACGCGCCTGCAGTGTTTATGGATTTGATGAACAGGACGTTCAGTCAGTACCTCGACCGGTTCGTGATCGTCTTCGTGGACGATATTTTGATTTACTCGCCAGATGTGGAGCAGTATCGAGAGCACTTGAGAGTTGTACTTGGCATTTTGCGGGATCATCAGTTGTATGCCAAGCTATCGAAGTGCGAGTTCTGGCTGAGCAGTGTCGCCTTCTTGGGACACATCGTGTCAGGTGACGGGATTTCCGTCGATCCAGCGAAGGTCGAGGCCGTTACACAGTGGAGAGCCCCGACGAGTGTAGCAGAGATCAGGAGTTTTGTGGGTCTGGTAGGGTATTATCGCCGTTTCATCCAGGATTTCTCGAGGTTGGCTTCGCCGTTGACGGCTCTGACGCGGAAGGGCGTTGAGTTCGTGTGGTCCCAGAAGTGCGAGGACAGTTTTCAGGAACTGAAGAGTCAGCTGACGACTGCTCCAGTTCTGACACTTCTCAGTGGCAGTGGTGGTTTTGTGATTTACAGTGACGCGTTAGGCGTTGGACTGGGATGCGTACTCATGCAGCACGGGCAGGTGGTTGCATATGCTTCGAGGCAGTTGAAGGTGCACGAGAGGAACTACCCCACTCATGATTTGGAGCTGGCGGCAGTGGTGCACGCTTTGAAGACCTGGAGGCATTACTTGTATGACGAGCGATTTGAGGTATTCACCGATCATCAGAGCCTGAAGTATCTGTTTTCGCAGAAGGAGCTGAATATGAGGCAGCACAGATGGCTTGAGTTGATTAAGGATTATGATTTCACCATCTCGTACCATCCGGGG
Organism: Triglochin maritima; assembly: GCA_963682175.1. Classification (NCBI taxonomy): domain Eukaryota; kingdom Viridiplantae; phylum Streptophyta; class Magnoliopsida; order Alismatales; family Juncaginaceae; genus Triglochin; species Triglochin maritima. The sequence continues at coordinate 9,171,489 of OY821787.1, read as the reverse complement.
AAGGCGAATTCGGTTGCTGATGCTTTGAGCAGGAAGGTGGAGGTTACCGCAGCAAGTCTTTGTATCGAGGAGTGGAAGCTGCTTGAGGCGTTGACCGAGTGGAGACCGTTCACCGATGAGTCGCGAGGTGCAGTGATCGCCGGGCTGAGAGTGGAGTCTCAGTTGGTCTCGAGTATTGTTCAGGCTCAGAGTACTGATGATGAGTTAGCAGGGTTGCTGCAGTTAGCTGCCAGAGATGGATCGGACTTCAGTGTTGGGGTTGATGGGGGACTGAGGTTCAGGGTCCATGTCTGGGTGCCGAAGGGAGGAGACCTGAGGCAGGACATTCTGGAGGAGGCACATAGATCCCGTTATTCGATCCACCCGGGCAGCACGAAGATGTTTAGAGATCTTCAGAGGAATTTCTGGTGGAAGAGGATGAAGACGGAGATCGCAGAGTTTGTTGGCAGATGTCTGATTTGTCAGCAGGTGAAGATTGAGCACCAGAGACCTGCAGGGCCAATGCAGAGGATCGAGCTTCCAGAGTGTAAGTGGGAGCACATGACGAAGGATTTTGTCACCGGGCTGCCGAAGACGAGGGGATTCCATGACGCAATTTGGGTTATAGTCGATCGACTGACCAAGTCGGCGCACTTCTTAGCTATTCAGACAACTTTACCTCTGGAGGGTCTAGCTAAGTTGTATATTGAGGAGATTGTCAGGCTTCATGGAGTGCCCGTGAGTATTATTTCAGATCGAGATCCGAGGTTCACTTCCAGATTCTGGGGGAGTTTGCAGCAGGCCTTGGGGACTCGGTTGAAGTTCAGTACGACATTCCATCCGCAGACAGACGGTCAGTCTGAGAGGACCATCCAGACGCTAGAGGATATGTTGCGAGCGTGTACTCTGGATTGGGCAGGGCATTGGGATGAGCATCTGCCATTGATCGAGTTCGCCTACAACAACAGCTACCATTCGAGCATTGGGATGGCACCGTACGAGGCCCTGTACGGGAGACCGTGTAGATCACCGGTATCCTGGAGTGATGTAGGCGAGAGACAGCTAGTTGGTCCTGAGATTGTGCAGATGTATGCCGAGAAGGTTGATGTGATCAGACAGAGACTAGCGACTGCGCAGAGCAGGCAGAAGAGCTACGCAGATAGGCGTAGGCGTGAGCTGAGATTTGAGGTGGGTGACCATGTCTTCCTGAGGATTTCACCATCTCGTGGAATGATGAGGTTCGGGAAGAAGGGGAAGCTCAGTCCGAGGTATGTCGGGCCATTTGAGATTCTCGATCGGGTTGGAGAGGTCGCCTACAGGATTGCGTTGCCACCGCAGTTTTCAGGTCTTCACAACGTCTTCCATGTGTCGATGTTGAGGAAGTACGTAGCGGATCCTTCTCATGTGATTCAGTTGGAGGTTCCAGAGATCCGTCAGGATTTGTCTATTGAGGAGAGACCGATTGAGATTGTGGATCGGATGGAGCATCAGTTGAGGAGGAGGACCATTCCGATGGTGAAGGTCAGGTGGCAGCACCACAGTGAGCGAGAGGCCACTTGGGAGATCGAGGAGGAGGTCCGGAAGGAGTTCCCGGATTTGTTTGGTGAGCTTCAGTTTTAATTTCGAGGACGAAATTCTTTTAGGAGGGTGGATTGTGGAATTCTGATCCTAATCCTATCCTAATTGTGCCTTAATCATGTTTTAGGTGGTGATTAAGGGAAGATGGAATGGATGGCTGGGATTGAAGTTGGTTGGATGAGGGGTTGAGATGGTTGGGATGAGATGAGTGGTGGAGATGGAGAGGTATGGATTGGATGGTTAGGATTGGAAGGTGAGAGATATTATTGGTTTTCCCTCTCCCTCTCTCTCTCAGTGCTCACGTCTCTCTCTCTCTCTCTCACGTTCTCTCCCTCTCTCAGTGCACTCCGGCGAGGAAGAAGAAGGTTCTCCGGCGTAGGGAGGATCAGCGAGTGGTTGGCGGTTGGAGGTGAGTTCTTTGTTTTGCCAACCCGTCCCCTTGTTATTTTCGCCCTCTCGACCTCACGTGTCTGTCGTCGTGGTGGTAGAGTTGGTGGAGGTTGCCGGAGGTGGAGCTGCGAGTGAGGATCGTTGAGGAGGTGTTTGATCGTCGTTTGGACGCGAGATTCGTCGACGGATCGCATTTTGGGGAGACGTGCTCGTGGAGGCGTCGTCGTGGTTCTTCAAGGGTCTCTTCAGACCTTTAGGTATGTCATGCTCGCTCACTTAATCACCGTGAGTATTTGGAAGTCGACGGTAGGCCGTTTGGCTCGTCGCGAGTAAATGTGCAGCAGATTTCACTGCCTGATCGGTCGACCGGTTGGTGCAAACGGTCGACCGTTCGTGAAGAGAATTCGGGCTCTGCCTCAAATCGGTCGAACGATGCCTGTGGGGCGGTCGACCGATCGTGCATAGGAGGCAAGTCTGGAGAGTTTCGGTCGACCGGGTCCCCATTGCCGGTCGACCGTGTGCACTGTCTTAAGTCGGTTAGGGGGGCGTAGACTATATAAACGGTCGACCGCCCTTTGATCTTGTCCGACCGTGACTTAAGTGGACCTTGTGGTCGGTTCGACCGAATGAGGGTTCGGTCGACCGGACTTGTGCGCTGAGCGTGGGAAACGCTCTGGTGGAATTCGGTCGACCGAGATGTGCTCGGCGTTCGACCGAATTCATGGCGCGAGTAAGGGATTATTCCCTGGACAGATTCGGTCGACCGAGATGTGCTCGGCGTTCGACCGAATTCGTTGTGGTGTTGTGGGATTTGTTCCTTGGTGACTTTCGGTCGACCGGGACCCCCTTTGTCGGTCGACCGATTGGTCGTTTTGTTCGTTGGACCGGGAGTTGACCATCTAAACGGTCGACCGTCCCTTGATTTGGGTTCGACCGTCAAAACTTTTGTATACTCTGATGTTCACATATATATATATGATATATGTCGGTGCACCTGTGTTCTTTTATTGCGTAATATTCTCTGTTGATTTGAGTGTTTAAAATTTTAAATTTTCCGCTGCTTTGAGGATGTTACACATATATATTTAGTAAAAATATACATTTTGAAATTAAATGCATTGACTTCATATTGTAATCTTAATCACATTTAAGTGTTAAATACCTCAATGAGGTGCATGTGTTTTAGGTTTGAAAAGGTAAAACTTGTTGAAAGCTTTAGGTAAAGTTATGAGCAAGCATTGAATTTGCAATTTAAGAAAAGGAAAATTTTGATTTTAATGGAAAAAATGACGTGTATTAATAGTTGTCAATCACAGCATTAAAGTTTGGGAAAATTTGCATTAAGGTGGTTAGGTTTTTGCATACTTGTATTATTTAAATAGTTGAACTTTCCAAATTTACTTTGATACCAATCTAATGGTTTTCAAAAAATATATTATGGTCCACGTTAGTCAATCTCTTACGAACACTATTAAGGCTGACATCATTGGAAAATACCCCAATACCCCCTCTCCCCCCCCCCCCCCCCCCCCCCCACACACACACACACATTCATACGAAATGTAGTAGTATAGTTATGATCTAGAAAATGTAAATAGTTAATATTTGATTATTCTAGCATATATATAAATAACAATTTGAAATTTCTATGTGTCCAGTAAATAAATTCATATCCATATCCAAAATCGGTAAGCGTTAAAATTTAATATTTGTATCCACAATAACTTAAAAAATTAAATAACCTTATAAGTACCCATATTTGCTCGAATATGTATTGAAAGAAGCAACATAATTCGGCAACCTCAATCTCATAAGGAAAATCATAGCAACTCAGGATATTATCATCATTGCTCATTCCTTAATGAAAAATATGAAAGATCCGCTGTAATTAGAAAGTATCAAATGGTCATATGTATTTTTGGCAAGTAACAAATGACCACTTGAGAAGATTAATGTCTATATATTGTAATACTTCTCAAACAAAAATAATAAGAAAAATTCCAACAACAATTTCTTCTCAACTTCTCCCCCATCTACTCTCAAACGAAATCATCATCATCATCGAGTGTTCCTAAACCGAATTTAACATGGTATCAGAGCTGACAATCTTTACCTCAGATTAATATTATCACCGACAAACTCCAAAGAAGATGGGCAACTCAACGGGGATCTACCATTCATGCAGTGAGGCAAATCCCACGTCAATGCTCACCACAACTCTCAGTGGAAACAACTATCTGTCATGGGCAACATCAGTGGCGTTGTCATTAAGCGGCAAAACCAAGCTGGGATTCGCAACTGGTAACACAAAAAAACCAACATAAGCCAACAAAGTCGAAGATTGACAGACCACAGAGGATACACAAAATCATTGTTGGTGGCTACACCCACACCTCAGACCGTTGCCTCGTGGAAGAGAGGACCAGAAACAAGGAAGAGGCGAAAGAACCTTAGGATCACACACGGGAAATAGGGAGAATAAGGCGAATGTCACGGAAAGACACCATGGGGCATCAGATCTGGGTCACAATGGCATCGGGTCTGGTGTATAGGGTGTGATGAGTTGGACCCCTGAAGGTGGAGCTATAGGATCCGGACGCAATCATCAACTGGATGGCCTATGACAACAATTTACTGAGTTCATGAAGGCTAACAACGGTCCCAACCGAAATCGAATGGAGTCAGGTATCTTCACTTGTGTTAATTCCAGTTTTTAGCTGTTAATTATGTTAGAAGTTAGGAAAATAATATATTGATTATTGATTCTGGCACCACAAACCACATGACTGGGCATGAAAATTTAATAAAAATAAAACTAGTGTCTATAATCCACATGTGATCGTTGCCAACAGAGCTAATGTCCTTATCCATAGTATTGGGTCTACACAGTTCTTTGATATAAAAAAATATGTGCTATTTTTTCATGCCATCCTTCAAGGCAAACTTATTATCTGTCGGAAAAATCACTAAAAAACTTAACTGTAATGTTATTTTCACATCTTATAGTGTTATATTTTAGGACAAAATGACAGGTACGAAGATTGGTGAAGGAAAATTAAGGAATGACCTTTATTTTTTATGACTCCAAAGTTGTCCTTTTTGCTACGAATAAATTAGATGAAAATAAACTCTGGCATTGGAGGATTGGTCATTCATCTGACAAAGTTCTTAGAAAAAAATTACCTTTATCTAATTTAAATTCTAGTCATTGTGATGTTTGTCGATTCTCCAAACAAACCAGATTACTTTTTTATTCTTCTACTAATAAGACTGATAAGCCTTTCTATTTAATTCATTCTGATGTGTGGGGACTGCTCCTACCGATTCGTACAATGGTTTTAAATACTTCGTTACATTTATTGATAATTTTTCTCATACCACGTGGATTTACTTGCTCAATTCAAAATTTGATGTTTATGAAAAATTTAGAGTTTGTTAACTTCGTAGAAATCATTTTGATAGTAAAATCAAACTTTTTCGAACTGATAGTGGAATTGAATATATAATCAAAGTTTTTTCTGATTTTCTTAAGCATTAGGGCATCATTCATTAAACCACCTACATTAATACACCTGAACAAAATGGTCTTGCTGAAAGGAAAAATATATACATGCTAGAAGTAACTCGAACACTATTATTTCAAAATCATGTCACTAAAGACTATTGGTTTGACGCCATTCTAACTGCTACATATCTTATAAATAGGCTCCCTAGTGTAGTGTTAAAACATAAAAGTCCTCTAGAAATCCTAAGGAAAATGGGAATCAACCTTAACCATCTTAGAGTTTTTGGTTGCACTGTTTTCACTCACATTAAAAGGTTAGACAAAGTTGATAAAAATGTTGTCAAAGCTATCTTTTAGGTTACTCAACTCTAAAAAAGATTATAAGTATTATGATCCCATAGAACATAAACTTTATGTTTCTAGGAATGTGACATTTATGGAGGAAAAATCCTTCTTAAAAGCCGACTGTGACACGTTGGCTCCAACTTATTTTGTGCTCCCTAACATTAGTCTTCTTGAGGAAAACCACACTATCAATGATACCTCGAGACAACTTGACAGCTCTCAACAAGATTCAAGGGGAGCACTAGACAATCAACAGGAGCCAGGACACAGACGATCAACTCAAAGGACTCAACCTTCGATCAGGTTTCAAGATTTTGTAACCAACCAGGTAACCTACCATATTCAAGATTTCATGTCGTATGATTACATCTCCTCTGAATATCAGACTTTTCTAAGTGCTAATTCTAAAGAAGTGGAACCAGTACATTTCAAAGATGCCTGTAGAAATCCTGTCTTGGTAAAGCATGAAGAACTAAATGTCCTTGGGGAAAAAACCTGGACCCTTGTGCCATTACCAAAAAATAAAAAATAGGTTGGATGCAAATGGATATATAAGATAAAATATAACAATGATGGCTCTATAGAACATTATAAAGCTAGATTAGTTGCTAAGAGACTTTACTAAAACCTACGACATAGATTACGAAGAACTTTCGCACTCGTAGCTAAAATGAATACTGCTAGAATTTTGTTGTCTATAGTTGTGAATCAGGGTTAGAACCTATACCAAATGGATGTCAAGAATGTCTTTCTTCAAGGAAACCTCAACAAGTATGTTTACATGACACTTCCTCCCAGCTACAATGAAGAAGCAATAGGTAAGCTGGTGTGTAAACTTCACAAAGCCATCTACGTACGTTAAACTTAATCACTCTCTCATTGCATTTAATTTTGTCAAAAGCACCACTGATTCTTCTGTATTTATAAAATCATTATCATAACTCCACCACCATTGTGTTTGTCTATGTTGATGATATTATTATCACCGGAAATGACCATCAAGTACACAACTCGTTAAAACCTATCTCAAAAACAAATTTGATATAAAATACCTTGGCAAACCCAGATACTTCCTAGGAATTGAAATTGCTCACTCAAGAAAAACTTATTTCTTTCTCAACGAAAGTACACCCTTGATTTCTTAACCGAAACTGGAAAATTGGGATTAAAACCCGTTAATACACCTATGGAATCAAATAAAAAATTTAACTCTGAAGATGGTGAACCTCTGGAAGACATCAGTCACTTTCAGAGACTTGTTGGAAAACTCATATCCCGCACTGTCACTAGACCGGATATCACATATGTTGGATTTTTGGCCTTAATCTATGTTTTCATGATTTAATCAACCTAATCTTAATTGTAATCAATGTAGAGTAGCACACATATTACATTGCATATATATTGTATTGTGCTAACTTCTACAGCTGATCAAGACTCAAGGAAGAAAGGATTCAAGTCAAGACCTGTAATCAAGCTCATTTGAAAACATGTAATTTGCATTTCTTTTGAGTCTTAGGAACATTGTGTCATTGAGCATACTTGAGCTAAAATCAACTCAAACACACATTAGGTTCCCTATAGAAGTCACACACAAAATTTTACATCATTTGGACTTTAATAGATCACCCAAACTTAGACCGGAAGACACTAAAACTAAACCTGAACTATCTGCCCACATTCGGTCGACCGAACCAAACATTTCGGTCGACCGAGCGATCAATTATCCTGTAGTGTATTCAATTTCCGACATTCGGTCGACCGAATCAGCATAATTTTTCGACTGGTGGACTTGTCGTATTATACCAACGGTCGTATTCAAATTATTCACAAATACCACAAAATACATATTGCCTATCGGTCGACCGTGGACCTATTTCGGTCGACCAAACTTAATTGTCTCCAAAATGTGCAACTGCCTGGAAGTTTCCGGTCGACCGAAGACTTTGGATCGGTCGATCGAACTTGATCATTTTCGCCAACCCTGTAGAGCCTGTTAGTTTTCGGTCGACCGAACCCTATTCGGTGTTCGATCGTTAACTTAAGTTTACCTAAGTTATAGCCTATTTCGTTCGACCGTTCCATTATCAGTCGACCGAACCTTGTTCAAAATTGCCCAACGGTCGACCGTTCGGCCCGTTTCGGTCGACCGAACTTACTCAGAATTGCATCCTGCATGTTTCTATTTTGTGTATCTTACACAAACACATACCCAATAAACCCCAATGGATAAAAAACCTTAGGAGCTTATAAATAGAGTTGTCCAAGACATTTTCACACAACTCTTCTACTACTATTTGTCCTATACATTAGAGAGAAACTCCCAAGCTCCGAATTCCCCAATCCTACACTCTAAGCTTAAATTCCACACATTTGATCATTGCCAAATCTACTCAAAGTGTGCTCAAGTTTAGAGAGTGTTGTCCCACTCATTCCTTTGTCAAAGAAAGCAAAGATTTCGGTGAAAGCCCAAAGTGTTCCCTCTCGGATTGTGAGAGGAAGAAAGTCAAGCAAGCGAGGGTGTTCGCGGTGCTTGTGTTGTAAAGGCGTGCTCTCCCGGTCCGGAACGGGGAGTGAATAGTTAAGTCGTGAGCGGAGCTTGTAAGAGAGGATGTAGGCGGGAGGCCTAACCTCTATAAAAATCCCCGTCTCCTTTGTGGTTTGCCTTGTTTCTTCTTTACTTGCTTGTTTATTTTTCATTCTGCTATGCATTCATTGTTTGCTTAAACAACTAGGTAATTAGCTTAAAAGTGTTTAGAACTAAGCCTCATTACGATCCTACAACATATGTTGTAAGCTTGATTAGTCAATTTATGCACTCACCTCGAACTAGTCATCTACATGTTGTTGACCGAGTTCTCCTATACTTAAAAGGCTCACCCGGTCAGGGAATCTTGATGAAAATAAATAATTCTAATTCCATTGTTGGGTATTCTGATGTAGATTGGGCTAGCAGCAGTGATTGAAAATCCACTATTGGCTATTGTACATTTGTGGGAGGAAATCTGGTTACATGGAGAAGCAAAAACCAAACGTAGTTGCTTTCTCTAGTACCGAAGCCAAATACTGGGCCATGGCTTCCACAACTAGCGAGCTCACATGGATCAAACAACTCCTTCACAATATGACGTTCTCCCACGCAGAACCCATGAAAATGTTTTGTGATAACAATGTAGTTCGCCATATCACCTCCAACCTCGTATTCCACGAAAGGACGACACACATTGAAAATGATTGCCACTTCGTTCAAGAAAAGGTTCAAACCGGAGAAATCATTACTCCATTTGTTCCATGTCCAAACCAATTGGCCAACATTTTGACAAAGGCAGTTAACAATTTTTTTTTCAAACTATCCTCGACAAGTTGGGCTCCATCAACATCTTTACACCCAACTTGAAGGGGAGTATTGAAGAAACACAAAATGAGCAACATAATTCGGCAACCTCAACCCCATAAGGAAAATCATAGAAACTCAGGATATCATCATCATTGCTCATTCCTTAATGAAAAATATGGAAGATCCGTTGTAATTAGAAAGTATCAAACGGTCATATGTATTTTTGTCAAATAATAAACGACCCACTAGAAAAGATTATCATCTATCTATTGTAATACTTCTCAAACAAAAATAATAAGAAAAATTCCAACAACAATTTCTTCTCAACACCCCCATCGAGTGTTCCTACACCGAATTTAGCAATATGAAAATCAAATATGTATCCTTGAAAAAGAAGGGAACTACTAAACGTCGCCCCAAAACTACTTAAATCGCCCCTTGAAATTACCAAATTGCCCTTAACAATATATTTAATACTCATATCGTCCCGTGTCTTTAAACAAGGTTTTTGACTCAGTTTTACTAACATTCCTAGTACCAACACCACGAAAATGTCTGGCGAAACACCTAGATCAGGCGAAGTAACGGAGACATATTTTTTTCTTCGACTCGGGCGTCTGGCTAAGACGCCTGCACCATCGTGGAGGCGTCTGGCTAAGACGCCTCCACCAAGGTTGAGGCGTCTTAGCCAGACGCCTATACCATGGTGTAGGCGTCTCGCTAAGATGCCTCAACCATGGTGGAGGCGTCTTAGCCAGATGCCGCCACGATGGTACAGACGTCTTAGCCAGACGTCCCGTTTTTTTTAATTTTTTGTCAAATCAAAATTATACGGTGTGTTATCTCAAATTATTTGACGTTTCTTTGCAAGTTTTCGGTGGTAACCGGTCGGATTACAATGATTTTTTTTGCAAGTGATGAAGATTCAAAAAAATTCCAGATCCAATATTTTTTAAGTTCCAAATCCCCCGGTGGTAAAACATCCTGACTTACAAATACCACCTCGACAGGTCGTTCGGGGGTCTCACTCCTTGAAATTACCTCGACAGACGCCTGTCCCATGGACGGAGTGTCTGGGTAAAACGCCTCCCCGATGGGTAAGGCGTCTGGGTAAAACGCCGCCCACATGGGGAAGGCGTCTTAGCCAGACGCCCCCTTCTACGTGGGGGCGGCTCCGTCGGACGCCCGTAATTTTTTATTATTTTTTTATTAAAAAGATGTTAGATATTTTACCAGATTCGAGTACACTGGGCGTCCGTTGGTTCATTACTGACCTCCAAAACATTTTTTATTATTATTATAAGAGGAATATGAAGAGAGATGTGTGATAGGAGGGTAAAATGTCGCGTTATAGCAGTAGAAATGAGAGAAGGGCAAAATGGTAATTTCAAGAGGCGATTTAAGTAATTTTGGGGCGATGTTTAGCAATTCAGAAAAAGAATCACGATATGGTTTTTCACAGCTAATTAGTATCCTTTTGCACCCAGTACCAAAAACTTTTTCTCTTAAAACATGATATCAAAAATTTAAAAATCTAAAATTAATTGTACTTTAAAATAAAATTTTCAACATTCGACGTAAAGTATTAAAGCAAATTAGAAGTGTCAAGTGAAGAGCCATGATTGTTCCCCAGATCAATTTGGAACTGGGACGTCCAATTTGGAACGAGACATCCGACCGACCTGTCGTAGTGGACATAAAAGTATTAGCAAAAAAACAGAATTCCTCATTGTCCAAATCACTTTCCGACACATGCACAAACAACAGAGATTCAGTCAAAGGGAAACTGTTTTCCACTGGATTCTGTTTTCCTCTGCTTTCCCGTTGACTCCGGAAATCACTTTCCGAAACTTTTCGCACCACTAACACCCCTTACGGTGGTGTCATGGTGTGGTGGCCTGGTGGGGGTGATATAATCCTTTTCTTATCAAAATATTGAAAGTGATCATATGTCAATTTGTGAACGTGTTTTAATTTACATTAAATAGTTCAATTTGATAATGTGAAAGACTCAAAGTAGAGGTTCAAACACGTAATTAATCGAAGAAGAGATAGATAGATTACTTGATCAAGAATATGGTTAACCACTAGAAAAGGTATTACCACAATAACATCACTTATCATATTTTATGATTTATCAAGTAAATGAAACAAAAAGTACCATAAAAATATGATTTGTCGCAAAAAAAGAAACCATTATTATAAAATCAATAGAAGAAATATGAAATGAATTACTGCCAAGGTAAATGATCCATGCGTGCATTTTCTCCCAACAATGTGATAATCAAAATAAGTTAAAATGCATACATCGCCCTATTAATAAAGTAAATGTAAAAGCTCAATCGGACATATTCAATAGGTTTAATAAATACCATTCAGATTATTATTTTTTGAATAATGAAGTAGAGAACTTAATATGATTGGATCTATGAAGTTCTTTGTTATTGAAGAAAATAATTGCATATTATTTTAATATATCAACCACGTATCCAAATATTATATGACAAATAATTGCAGAAGGCTAGTCATAAACATCCATTTTCTTCTATGACATTAAGCGATTGGGTAATTACATCCTAAATGACGACATAATATGCGCCACCAGTGGACTTCACGATTTGGAGATCTGAGCTGGAGAAAGGAGAAGAATATGGTGATTGGGTTTGATGGGGAAGAAGACGAAGGCAGTTGGTAGTTACAGTTGTTATTTTGTTATTATCATTGAGAATTCTAAGTTATATTGGTGTCACAGTGGGAATAGTTGTTAGTTGGGTATAACCTGACCACTAAATCTTATCTGGGCTTAATAAGAAATGAGCTCGTTGCCTATTTCAAAATGAAAATTTGACTTTTTATGTCTCAAATCACCGAATCTCTGGAAAAAAAGATCTTAACTTTGATATCATCTGAAAAATATACTTATTTTTCTACTTCTTTCCAAAATACCCCAAAATATTTTTCTACTTCTCGAAATTTGTTATAGAGTTCATAAGAGCGTCTTCTTTCTTAGGATTGATGACACCAATATGCCCTCTATACGATAAGCTCAATATGCACTCGATAGTGGCTCGATAATTTAGTCGACCCACAATGACACGATTACTGAGAACATTTTTGGCGGTTCGGTTTCCTTCCCTCCGGACGTCACGTCAATAATTAAGAGCGAGGTGTGAAAACTGCACAATGGTGATACGATATAACCTCGATATGATGAAGCAAGAGAGTCATCTTTGTTTGGATCGATGAGCTCGATAATGACTTGATAGTTTACTCGACCAACAATGACATGATTATTGAGGATGTTTTTTGTCGTTTCACTTACCTTATCACCAAACGTCAACTCAGCAATTAAGAGCATCCTTAACGGCGCCCGGGCAGTTCCCGGGCGCCCTGCTTTCTCTCTTAGCCACGTCAGCTTCTCTCTCTGCCACGTCAGCACAAACCAACCCCCCTACAAAATCCTTAACCATTACCCAATCCACCCAGTCACGCTACAGTATTTGTTGTCACGTCATTATTTTTATTCTTCTCTCCAAAACTCTTTCAACAATCAACAAAATATATTAATAATCATTATCGTAATTATTTAATATCAACAATTCATTCATTTTTAATTAACATTTAATTAATAAATACGAAAATATTATTAAAATTTAGAAAACCACATTACATAGTACATTAACTGGAAATTTAGAAACTAAAACTAAAAATACATGCTTAAATACTAAACTTAAATACTAAACTTCAAATACATCAAGACGCATTTCCTCCAAAGCGTTGCCATATATTGTCGACCAAATCGGCTTGAAGTTTCAAATGTGTGGTGCGATCACGCATTTGATCTCTCCTTCTCAAGTACCTGGTAATATCCAATACACGGTCAGTGGAATACCGAACCGCGTCGTTCACGGAATTTCCAGGTTGATCCTGGACAAATTCGTTCCAATCTCCAAAATTACCGAAGGAATCACGTTCATCCTCCACTATCATATTATGCATTACAATGCGAGCTGTCATTATTTTGTTAAGTACAATCTTACTCCATGCAAGAGATGACTTCTTCACTATCGCGAATCGCGCTTGCAAGACTCCAAATGCACGTTCTACATCATTGTGTGCTGCTTCTTGTCGTTCAGCAAATAACCTGTCCTTCAGTGTTTGTGGATGAACGATGGACGGAATGAATTCTGCCCATTTTGGATAAATACCATCAGTAAAATAATATCCCATATTATATCGAGAACCGTTTACCTCAAAATTCACAGGTGGAGCTCGTCCTTCAATTACATCATCAAAAACCGGAGATCGTTGCAGGACATTTAAGTCATTGCATGAACCTGGTGTGCCAAAAAACGAGTGTCATATCCACAAGTCAGCCGACGTCACTGTCTCGAGGACAAGAGTGGCATTGCCACTACGCCCTTGATATTGGCCCCTCCAAGCAACAGGGCAATTTTTCCACACCCAATGCATGCAATCGATACTTCCCATCATGCCTGGGAACCCACGCTACTCACCAACGTGAAGTAGTCGTGCTAGGTCATTTGCATTAGGTCTTCGTAGGTACTCACCGCCGAAGTTGTTAATTACACCATCGCAAAATTTCTCAAGTGCGTTTCTTGCCGTGGATTCGCTTAGCCTCAAGTATTCGTCCACCTCATCAGCCGCAACACCGTACGCTAGCATACGAATCGCCGCGGTATATTTCTGCAGGCCAGAGATGCTCATCCTACCGGTGGCGTCTAGATTACGTTGGAAGAAGACATCATACGCCTCAATGGCACTCACAATGCGAAGAAATACATGCTTTCGCATCCTAAATCTTCTCCTGAAAATGTTGTCAGGATAAACATGGTCGTTAGAAAAATAATCGGCAATCAAACGGTTGTAACCAAGCTCCCTATCTCTATCTGGGTTCGAAGTTCGCATTCTACGCCTTTTAGGACGTTGGTCCACCACTTGGGAGACATACTCCGTTAAGGAGTTCAACACTTGGTCGTAAACTTCGTCATTGGATGTTGAAGTTGATGAAGACTTCCAACTGGAAGACTTATCGGGTGAAGACATTGTTTGTAGATGATTGAGAGAGAACCAACCAGGAGGAGTACATTTATAGTTATGAGAAGTAACCTACAGTACGCGCGTGACTCACAAAAGACGAGACGATTGGATCGAGGCTTGGACTTCTCAAGCATCGAGGACCTACAGTTAGTGCGTGACTCACTAAAGACGAGATGATTGGATCGAGGCTTGGACTTCTAAAACATCGAGGACCTACAGTACGCGCGTGACTCACTAAAGACGAGACGATTGGATCGAGGCTTCGACTTCTCAAGCATCGAGGACCTACAGTACGCGCATGACTCACTAAAGACGAGACGATTGGATCGAGGCTTGAACTTCTCATACATCGAGGACCTACAGTATTTCGTATTCTGTACTTGTATTGTATTTTGTTTCTGAAGTGTATATGTATTGTATTTGTATTTCTTAATTTGTTTATGATTTTTTTAATTTTTTTTGTATCTAAGTAAATCAAAAAATTGTTAATTAATTATAAAATATTTTTTCAATTATTTTGTAATACCTAATTAATTAAATTCCATTTACCTAATTAATACATTATCCTAATTATATATAAATAATTTTTATTTTTAAAACAAAGAAAAATCGGACGAATGGGGGGGGGGGGGGGGGGGGTGGCACGTGGACTGCCGCCCGGGAATCCGCCCAGGGCACCCCACCCTGGGCGCGCCCTCCCGTTAAGGGTGCTCTAAGAGGGAAGCGTGAAAATTGTATCAATGTGTGGTTCGAGGTGACGCTATGTTGGGATCGATGAGCTCGATACGTACTCAAAAATTGTACCAATTATGAATGACACGTTTTTAGGGTGTTTTCGACGGTCGGGTTTCCTTCTGTCGAGACGTCTCGACAGTTATGAGCAAAGTTTGTAAACTATACTAGTGGGAGGCTCCATATGCGCGCGATATGATGAAGAAATAGAGCTCTCTATGTTGGGATCTATGAGCTCGATGTGTACTCGATATGAGCTCGATAGGTTACGTGACTGAAATGGTGCGGTATTCGAGGGCATTTTTGACGGTTCAGTTACCTTCTCTCCAAAGGTCGCGTATGGTATCAGGATAGTATAAAACACCATTTCCTTCTTTCAGCCTTACACCATTACACTTCTCTTGCCAACACCTTATTCTCTCAACCACATTCCAATCCAAGAATGATGCGCAACGACAACAACACTAAGGTCTCACCCATCAACGACATCTTCTGCTTCTGTGATTACCCCATACGACGGGTGTGTGTCGGGTCCTCAACCGGGGTGGTGCAACAAACCTAGCGTTATGGGGCTCCGCGATACCAGAAATGCACATTTTACGCACATGATGCCATATCTCCAGTTCGACCACGCCCGGAACAACTAGAGGAGGTCAAGCAGACTGACAGAACTTCAACGCATGATAGCCAATGTGGAGCGTCGTTTGGTCTCTGTACAAGACACGGTGGTCGACCTCATCGATATTGGTAGGTTTTAATCGTTTCTTTCTTTATTTTTCAGTTACCTGTGGTTATAAGTTAATGTCCAGTGATATTTTGTTATTTGGTTTGCGTACTTTTCACCCCAAGGACGAACCCCAAGAACCCCCTTCCTAGAGCACGCCTGTCCCAACTACGGGGCGACCTGCCTTGCCGAGACACCCATCTTTGACCACACGCCCCCATTGCCTGAAGTGCCTCCTAGATTCGAAGAACACACTGAGTGGACTAGGAAGATGGCTAAGTTATTTTAGTTAATATTTTATTCTATGATAATTTTTGGTTTTTGTTGTGTATTTGTTAGTTGTCAATTTTGACAACCCTGTTTCTTTGTAAATGTGTAGTCAATACAGAAGAAGTTATGTTGTTTACGTTATTTTTGTTAATATTCGAATGTTGTGAATGATTATGAATGGTGTGATTGTTTCAATCTTCCTCATGCAAACGACGTAGTCAAAGAGGTCATAGAAAAACCATCAACCAACGTCGAGCAACTGTCGATCTCTATCGAGGTAGAAAGACAGACTAACTTGAACGAGAAACGTTGTTCATTTAAAACTGCACAATGACAGAAACTTCGACTGTTTGTTTGAAAGATCCAACTAAATGATCGTTCATTTAGATCATACACCATCGAGCTATTATCAAACTAATTTTTTGTTAAACCCTAAACCCTAAAAGGATTCAACTAAATGATTGTTTGTTTAAGTCATAGAACATCAAGCTATTATTGAATTACTATCGAGGTACTAGGAGAGAAACTTCAGATTGTTCGTTTGAAAGATTCAACTAATTGATTGTTCATTTAAGTAATAAACCATCAAGCTAAGAACGAGTTATTATTGAACTATTACCAAGGTACAAGGAGAGAACAAGGAGAGATCACAAACACAAAGACAAACAAAAAACACAAACACACAAAATTACAAATCTCTTCCAAGTCAATCGGAAGAGAATGATATGCTCAGATGCCATTTGCAGTAAGCCAAAAAGATAGTTTTTTTAATCTCTTGGCTCTTACTCAACTTAGCAGCCTTGCAGAGAAGCTTCAACATCCCTGAGTACTTAACGCCAATGTTCTGGGACCGCCTAGGCGACCAGGGGCGTCCGGTCGCCTGGGCGGTTGTGCGACACCCAAGTCTCGGCGATCTTTTTTTTAATTCAATTAAATTTTATAAAAAAGATAAAAAATCAGGAAAAATCGGGAAAAATAGGAAAAAATGCACAATATTATCTAAAAATACCATAGAGGTTTAGGCTTCGAAAAGACACCTAGTTCCTCGACCAAGGCCTCACTAGACACCCATTCTACCCACCTAAACACTTAGGTATATAATTTATTGCTTAGTAGTACGATTACAAAGGTAGCTCAGAGTTCATACAATAGCAGATAAGAGAGAAATTAGAATTACTAGCTAACTAACTAATTCCATTGGACACATTGATCTAATGTCCAACTGGGAACCATATCATATCCTCCACCACCATTAGAGTCGTCGGAGTGGTTCTCGTTCGGATTGTCGACGTAGACATCATCTTCTTCAGTTTCTTCATCATCGGATTGGACATATTGCTCGTCGATGTCCATCAGTGGTTGAGAACTCGATGCACCTGGATCTCTAGAACTAATGTGAATGATGACATCATCCATGCCACCACCTAATAATGGCGCGTCAGATGCAGTGGAACACCACGCGTCAGATGCAGTGGACATGGATCGAGCAAAGCGTCTCCGTGAAGAAGAATGTCCTAAAGCTGCTTCCTCGGCATCAGCCCATGTAAGCTCCTCTCCAGCGAAGACCGGATCTTCAGTTTCTACCAACCAAAGATGCTCGTCGAAGAGATCGTAGTCCACACTGATGGGGTCATAAAATCTGGGCTTCTCCATCCTTTGCTGAAACCTTTGCCTTAACTTTTGGTTGTAGTTCACATACACCAAGTCATTCATCTTCTTCACAGCCAACCTGTTCCTTCTCGTTGAGTGCAACTGCTCGAAGACACACTAATTCCGCTCACAACCTAATGTCGAGCATGTCAATCCCAACACCCTCAGGGCCAACCTCTGTAATGCGGTCTCTCCCATGTCTGCGCCATAAGATTGCCACCAATCTATAGGTCTTCTTTCCGACCTTTGTCTGACGACCATATCCCTAGAGAATATTCTGAGGGAGTTCTTGTAACGATTTAGTAGACCGCAAATCTTGTCTTGTTCTGCAGGAGTGGAGACGAGCTGCTCTACGACATCCATGAATCCAGGCATATGCTCATTGAAAGCTACATTTTGATCCTGAGGTGGGACGGAGAAGAAGGTACCAGGGTTGAGTAAGAAACCAGCTGAGTGTAGCGGTGAGGACATCATCTTCCCTGGACCCCACCTGGTGTCGATGAGGTCGATGACTTGCTTGTACAACCTCGGGTTTCCGTCAAAGTTCCTCATGATTTGTTCTTTGGCTTTCTCCATTGCGTCACACAGATATCCCATCAGTGGTTTCTCATCGCCGTCAACAAGTCTAAGAACTTGGACCATAGGTTGTGATGCCTTCAGTGCCTTCACGACGTTGGTCCAGAAACCACTTTGTAGAATGGTCTCGACAACTTCAGTAGATATCTCCTTCTTTTTCTTGTTCTTTATCCAACTTGCATTACGATCGTTGTACTCCGGGGAAACAACAGAGGCTCAGAGTTTGTCTTTCTGCAGAAACAACCTTTGCAAACTCAAAAAGGCGGTGGCAAATCTCGTGACAGCAGGGCGTAGCAGGTTGCCTTCAATGGCAATTCACATCCTCTTCAACAACATGGCAGAGCTGTTGAAATGTTTGATGATCTTACGAGCTAAAGCAATAGTCTTCAAAAACAACTTGCCAATATCCTCCAAGATGAGATCGATACAATGCGTTGCACAGGGAGTCCAAAAGAATCTCTTTTTTTGTTGCAACATCCTACCGGCAAGTACGTACGCGGCGGCGTTGTCGGTGACCACCTGAACAACGTGTTCTTCGCCAATCTCGCCAACTACCTTGTCCATCAGCTTGTACAGGTAGTCTGCGGTGTGAGAGTGACCGGAAACATCTACAGACCTCATGAACATGGTAACTGTCGGACAATTTACTAGAAAATTGATTATATTCCTACCGGACCTATCAGTCCAGTCATCTGTCATCAACGTGCACCCATATGTTGCCCAATCTTGTCTGTACGACTCTAGTATACCTCTAGTGTAGTCAATTTCCTGTTTAAGGCACGAGTCACTAACTTCATGATACGTCATGGGTTTAAGTCTGGGTCTGTAAGTACAAGTAGCGGATATTGCTTCCTTCCACTCAGGCGTCCTTACAGTGTTGAATGATATACCACATCTATAGAAAAGTCTAGACCATTTTTGATTAATTGTTTTCCTATCTTCTTTTCTAAAGGTTCTTTCGATGGTTGTTTGTTGGGGCCCGGAAACCACGTCATTTTCACGTCCGCAAAATGGTCCCCACAAACGTTGTTTTTGTCTCTTTCGACCAGGAACGGAGCAAGAACGAGAGGTTGGGGTCCGAGCAGAATCGGTACCCGACCCGGTTTCCAGATCAAATTTTATGTTTTCTCGGTCTACATAATCATCAAGACATACATTTTCATTTTATAATGTCCTACTGTTTCTAATCATGTATGCAGTTATGTCTTGTTTAATAGAGTCGGGAACTTTATCACAAGGTCTAGTGGTGACAATTAAATTTATACCGCAAGTGCACGACCGCGATGAAGCGGTGGCAAATACGGGTCGAACACAAGGAGGGAGAGATATTGTTATTTTTGTGGTTTTCGATTAAGGAGAGAAAGAGAGAACAATAATGAGGTTGGTTTGAGATTTTTTTGGTCTTTTTAATTATCTAAAGCAAGAACAACAAAACAAATTAAAAAGAAAACAACTATGAATGGGAGTCCAGCGGGTGGAGGTTTAGATGTCAGGTTTTGATTAGAGAATTCTGAAACTTATAATAAATCACATTAGTTATATAAAGCATTACATGATAAATGACTCAACATAAACTCAAGTAATCAAAATATACTAATACGAAATTAAAATAATAACTTGATTCTTCTTCTCATCACCCTAAATCCGTCACCCCCACCCTTTGGAGAGAGTTAGAAACTCATGGATGGAGAGAAGGAGAAAGGGTCCTAGAGAAACTAAGAAAGAAAAGTAAAAAAAACACAAAATAAACCAACAAAATTTTATTGCTAAATAATGGGTCAAAACAAGAACTCCTCACAAAATCGTTCTCGGGGCTATTTATAGTTGATACAAGAGACCTAAGTATAAAATTGGAACGTACACGCGTCACACCACGACTGGACAAAATTCGGAGGCGCGGATCGACAGGGGTGCGGCAGAATCGCCGCACAATACATGTAACTTGCGACTAAATCGCCGCACAATATGCTCTGATTGGATCCGGATTTTTGCTGTGTGTTTATGGTATGATTTAATCCTCCTTTGCGCGTCTGGATTGATTCTTTCCTTTCTTTTGAGCTCCGACTTTATTTCTTTGTATATTTGGAGATCCACATTGATTTTTCTTTAGACTTTCTTCATAATAATAAAACACACTCGTAATTTGCAATTAGGTCCTTGGCTTTTTGCAATTAAGTCCCTGGCTACTTTTGTTCTTAGGTCCTTGGTCTTTTTGTAATTAGGTCTTTGAATGCTTTTGTGCTTGGATGGACTTACATTTGAATTCCCGATAATCTTGACTTGGTCTTTATGATAGAAATGAGTCTCTTGCACGCATTTATGCTCGGGATATGGGTAATTTGCATTCAGGTCCTTGTGTTATGTAAATAAAACTAAACACATACCTTAGTATCATTTATTGATATAAAATTAATCTAAATTAAAGACATATGATGCAATGTATGCAATGCATCATCTAGCATTGCTACCGGGTGTGTGCGCAAGATGTTGTTTGTGACGGGTTATACCACCTCTAGTTTCCTTACCACATAACTCACAGACAATGCAGTTTTTATCATTATCACTAATGTAATGGGCAGTATTCCAACCAGGGTCATTTGTACGGGTAGGTCTTAGGTCATTGTAACTCTCGTGATGTACATGGAGACTAGTGCCGGGTACGTAAGCCATATCTTAAAACTAGACTAATATAAAAATTTAGACTAATATGAAAATAAAATACTAATTAATTTAATTCTAAAGAGAAGTTAGAAAGAGTGCACTTGATTTTGGCTGTTGAAGAATGAAGAACCGGATCAGAGACTTCACTTTCCAACTTGAAATCTAAGCACCACACTGGAGACTTAATCGCAAAAGCTTGGTGATTAGGAAACTTGATGATGAGAATAGAATTATGAAGAAGAAGAAGAAGAGAATGAGAGATGTGTGAAAAATGAAGAGGTTTGGAGGGGTTTATATAGGATTTGGGGTAGTGGCAAACTTGTAATTTTTGAAAAATAAAAAATAAAAAAATAAAAAAGGAGCCTCCAACGGCTCTAGCAATTGCCCAGGCGATCGCCTATTTCGCCCAGCTTGGCTGGGCGAAAGACGGTGGTCGCCCAGGCGACCACCGCGACAGGAGGTCGCCTACCGCCTAGGCGACCGCCTACCTGAACGTTGCTTTACGCTATGGTCAAGTTTATCCACCGGTGGTACGGGTGTTCCATCGTCCCAGACAAAGTATCAACACTGAAGGGTTGGCTCCGAGGAGCCACAAACATAGAAGTTTTTGCTAATATTGTTCGGAGTGTTGGACCACAACTTTGTTGCCTTCAAACCACAACTACATGTGCGATAGGGTAGAGTTAAAACTCTCGGTATTTCAATGGGGGGGCATACTCCCCATCTTGGGCCACTGAGGATGTGCTCAGCTTCGTCAGAGTAGTCGTCGTTTGCATTGTGTTGGAAGACAATTTTTTAGGTGGGGGCGACGATTTGAATACACAACTAAATAAAGGGGGATCAAATACACAACTAAATGGAAGACACCCTAACCTCTGATTTTATAGACCTTGTAATTAAGGGTTGTGCCTCTTCGTGCGATAATGAAATTTTGCGTCCTATAATAAGGAAGGAATGTCGAACGGTTGCACCTCTTCACATAATAATGATACGTCCCTTGCCGAAGTGAAACGTCTCATCATGGGACGACCCATTATGGGACGTTTCACTTCGACATGTGTACTTTTATCATGTTGACCATCGAGCACAATCGAGTCCATATCGAGTTTCTATGTAACACATATCGAGTTCAACAGAACCATAGCCAAGTATAACTATCGAGCATACACATCGACCCACACTATCTATTGCGTACCACCGAGTACCATCGAACCCGATCGATTTGTAAAATAATTTAAAATATCGAGACGTAGAAAGAGAGAGAGAGAAAGTTCCAGATATAGGTTATTCCATGTTAGTGGTCCCACAATTTAGGCAATGTTATTTTGGGAAGAAGTGGAAACATAAGTATTTTTTTTCAGAGGATGTCAAATTGGAGACTGGTTTCCCGGGTTTGGGAAGTTTGAGCATAGTTAGTCAAAATTTCCTTTCAAAATGTAGTTCACATGCTATTACAAATCTAAATATCAGAATATAATTCCTTGTGTCTTTAGATGTGTTTTTCTGAAATTTGGATGTTTAATTCTCTTATATTCCACCTCAAGTTGGAGAGTTATATCATATAATCCCAACTCAGATTACAAAGTGCTGAAGTGACTTCTGGGTAGTGGCTTGGTAATATGTGTAAGATCTAGTTGCTCCTTGTATCATATTGTGTCTTTATGAGTCGTTGTTGTATCTTCTCCTAGATTAGATGACAATCAATTTCTATACGTTTAGTTTTCTCATGGAATATAGGATTAGCAATAATGTGCATTGTTGACCTGTTGTCAAAATTTAAAATTACTACCTCCAGTTGCTAGACTTGCATATCCTCTAACATTCCCTAGAGTCACACAATCTCGCAAGATGTATATCCCATAGACCTGTATTCAGCTTCAGAAGATGACCTTCAAATTGGGTTTTTCTTCTTTGTTTTCCATGAGATTAGAGAAGTGACAAAAAAGAATGAATATTCAGTGGTTGATCTTCAGGTTATCAGACAACATGCCAGGCTACATCCCAATAGGCTCCAAGTCCTTATTGTGTTGTTGGATAGAAAGAAAAGTCCTTGTGATGGAGAGTTCTTGACATATCTGAGAACTCATACTATAAACAGACTTTGGGTAGTTGATTGTGTATGTAATCACTGGCCTTGTTATGGTTAGATATAATAGTCTCCAAATCAACCTCCTTAATATATGTTGCTGGATCATTTAGTGTATCTCCTGAATCTTCAGTCAGTTTGTAGTTTACTTTAATAGGTGTTTCACTTGGCTTAGCTCCTTCCATTCCTATGTTTTTCTTTGAATTTGAAATGCATAATTTCTTTGATTCAAATTCATCCCCTTCTTGGTCTCCCTACTGAAATTGTCTTTCAGATTGTAGTATTGCTATATCCTGCAAGTAAATATCATCAATGTATACACATATCGTAGTAGAAGATTGTTTTGGTTTAGAATTGAAAATGAGTAGTCACCTTTATATCGTATAAATCCTGAAAAGTGAGTAGTTGACAACTACAACTGAGGCCAGGTAAGGCTATACGTGGAAGCTATATTTTGATGGCGTTGTCAACAACAAAGGAAGAGTCATTGGGTGTGCTCTTGAAAGCCCAACAGGTGAACCACTCGTAGTTGTCTGCAGGCTGAACTTCCAATGCACGAACAATGTGGTTGAGTACGAGGCTTGCTTGTTAGGTTTGCAGACTGCCTTAGAAAATCAATTCAGTGATTCCTTGTTGCTAGTAAATCAAGTTAATGACAAATGACAGATTAAAGACAATTCACTAAGCAAGTATAATGAAACCATCATTGGGATAATCAAAAGCTTCAAGGAATCTCTTTTGTACACATAAAGTGGGAGAGTAATTCGTTTGCATACGCTCTGGCCACGCTTGTGGATTGGGTAGGCATGCCTTGTAGTGGTGCGATGAAGCTAATACTAGATGAGTTGATGAACCAACATGATGCAACGTAGTGGAAGAAGAGGCACAGATAGGCTGGTTTGAGAGCATAAGGCAGTATTTAGAGAATGGCACATTTCCTTAGGCATACCCATATTATAATGCAGTTGTGCCCCCCACTCCTCACACAAGAACAGTTGGCACACAAAGGATCAAGGAAAAAAAAATTCTTCCCACTCCCACTTGAATCAGGACATGTTCATAGAGATATCACGCACCTTTAGTATTCTCCTACACGCCTACGAGCAAACCAAGGTCGGGTGTGCTAGCCAAACCGTGTCATTGTCAAGGTACTTTTGTCGCATGCATATGACCCATAACAATCCATCATATGTCGTGACCAACCACAATAGTCATAGTAATCTAGCATCGTTACAATATACTAATTGACGCAATACAAGACACCCTAGCTCTTGGACATGCAAATATCCTTCCATGCAACCGCCACCCACTTCTTTGGTCCTCCCCACACAAATTGGATCATAATACTCTCCATGCCCTTCAATACCGATCTGAGGAGAAGAAAAGCGGATGTCCAATATATGCTATAGGACATCAACACACTTTGCACCAGCTCCACCAGGCCAGCCATGGACAAAAACTCTGCTTCCATGTGCTTAACTTCGCCCTCATTCTTTCCACTAACCCCGCACATTGGTGCTTTCCAAGCTGGGAGGTAAATAATGGAAGCCCAAGGTATGTTACCGGGAACTCCACCCTTTCCATCCCCAAATGGTCAGATATCCACACTCCATGAGTCACGCTTCTTCCCAAAAATACTTGGCTCTTCGTTGTATTTAAGTGCACCCCCGAGCACTTAGAAAATTCTGCTAAGATCTCTTTGATTACCCATGCATTCTCCTTGGTAGCTTTCGCGAAGAGCATAACATCATCAACAAACAAAAGGTGTGACACCGAGATGTCACCACACTTAATCGGTTCTAGCCTTCCATTCCTAGCAGCCTCTTTTATCATCAAGCTGAGAACCTCCATACAAAAGACAAAAAGGTAGGGAGCTATCAAATCACCTTGTCATAAGCCATTTGTTGCCTTGAAAGGTCTTGAGTTTGCTCCATTCATCGTCACGACAAAGGACACCTGCACACAAGTCATGATTAAGCCTTGCCAATGGTCCACGAAACCAAACCACTTAAGTACCTCAAGAAGAAAGCTCCAAGATACCAAATCATACGCTTTACAGAGATCTAGTTTCAAACACATCCTTGTTGGACCACGTTCAACATGCATATTATGGAAAATTTCATGGGCAAGCAAGATGTTGTCACCTATTCTTCTTCCACGTATGAATGCACTTTTCTCCTCTCCAATCAGTCGGGGTAAGACAACCTTCAAACAATTTTCAAGACATTGGATATGTAATGGTAGAGCATATTTCAAATGGAGATTGTCCGGACCGTGGATGACGTAGCCTTCTTTGGGATCAACATGATAGACGTGTAGTTCACTTGGGCAAGAAGCTTTCTACTTTGCATAAAGTTGTCAATTGCCTTGAACATATCTCTTTTCACCAACTCCCAAGACGCTCTAAAGAACTTTGCATTGAAACCATTGGGGCAAGGTGCCTTTTCCACATTTGAGTGGAGCACCACCTCCTCGAGTTCCTTCAAATCAAGTGCCGCAACAAGGCTCCTTGCTTCGTCAGAATTGAGTTGAGGGATGTGGGTGGAGCTAGGTATCAGAGTAACCTGAAAATCATTAGCAAACAAGTCAGAAAAACAGCACTGAAATGCCTCATAAATAGCGCTCTCCTCCTCCACAATCTCTCCATTCTCACTCACTAGCCTCACATTGTTGGTGGCTCTCCTCACTCTAAGGGAAGCATGGAAAAATCTAGTGTGTCGGTCACCGTCCTTCAACCACTACACCCTCAATTTTTGTCTCAAGAGCGACTCCTCTCTAGACAAGGCCAGCTATAAATCATCCTTACACCTTTGCTCTAGGTGAAAGAGGGACGAATCCCCTGGAGTAACCCGTTGATCAAGCCTCACCTGCGCAAGCCACTGTTGGGCCTCACTTACTCTATTCTCGACATGGACAAACCTCTTCTCACTCCATTTCTTGAGTGTCATCTTGACCTTGTGCATCTTCGTCACCACTTGGTACATAGGCTTCCTATCTAAGAGAGTAGCCCATGCATTTCGGACCACTTCTGAATACTCTTCGTGCTCACTCCAGAAATTTGCAAACCGGAACATCCTTATCTTGTGCGTGCTCTCCTTTATGGTTGTCATCCTTAGCGTAGCATAGTCACTAAAGTCCTTGGGAATGTATCCAGCCAAGCAAGGGACATAAACATCCTATCTATTTGTCTCAATGCATGTGTCACCTTGTGAAGAGTTGGACCAAGTGAATCCGCTTCCCCCGGATGGCACCTCCACCACTTGCAACCTATCAACACAAGCGTTGAACTCCTCCATCGCCATCCAGCTAAAGCCTGATCCCCTTATCTTTTCATGGCACCGTTGGATGCAATTAAAGTCCCCAAAAAGGAGCCACGAAATGGCCCCATTCAGTACCACTTGTTCAAGGTCCGCCCATAAACCACGCTGCTCGATATGCCTATTTTCTCCAAAAGTAGCCGTGATAACCACCATTTTCCTACTTCCTTGATCGATCCCTTCCAAGTGTAGTAGTTGCAGTGTTTTATATGGGACCCGAAGATTCACTTTCTAATCATTCCACAACACTAGAATTCACCCTGAATCCACCATCATACTATTTGCCGCCCAACTATGCACCAAAATTGCTTTTCGGAACCACTCGAGCTTCTTGATCTTAACATTATGTTCCATGAGGCATACATTGTCAACATTTGCCTCCTTTATCCGTCCCCTTATACTATGTGCGTGGTCGGGGAGGTTTGCTCCATGCACGTTTCATGAAAGGATAATCATGGCTTTGGAAGAGGGGATTGGGTCCCCTTGCATCCTCGGTTTGCTCTTTGTTGCTCCAATCTCAGAGATGATAGTCTCCGGTTGTGGGATACGATCCATCAAAACTTGTGGAGATTCCACACCACATTCCACCTCAGTAAAACCTTCATATGTGTGAGCTTAGTCATCATCATGGGTAACATTCGATAAACCAGCCAATATTTCAAAACGCCCCGGTCTCAAGCCTCCTTCACTTCGTATTATTCTTTCATCCAAGCTCGTCTGACCAGGTTCACGCACCACACGCTTGGGAGAGAGCCAATTTTTGTTTGGCTGGTCTTGGTGCAAAGCATTCCTTCACTAGCATAGCGCATCACTCCCTTGGGCACACTCATGTGTGCCTCCTTTCCACATGGCACACTATGGCTGGTACCATTTTTCCGTCCCTCATTTCCACATGGCATGCTCTGAGAGGTCCTGTCTTTTCCAGCTGTGAGAGAAAGTGGAGAAAGAGGATCAACATCCCTTTCTCTGATTTGTCCAGCCGTGGAGCAACTTTTCTTTTGCCTTTTCTCTTTTTGTCCCCCTCCTTTTTTGTTTGCATTTGCTGACCTCGTTACCATTGCAACCACCACCGTTTGGGGAATTCCTTCTTCTCCATTATGTTCCCCATAATCATCTCAGTTTGGTGCCCCATCCAGCACACCAACAACCTCCTCCCTAACCACATCTTGCATGATCTCATGATTGCTCTCATCCTCGTGTACAACGCTAGCCTCACCTTTTTCCCCACACGCCTACACTTCCTCTTCCTCTTCACACCTCTTACCCACTTCAACCCACTCCTTCTGAGCTCATCCACCTCTACCACCCTTCTTTACGATGGGCTTGCTTGGCAAAATTGTTGGTGTGTACATGAACTCCATACAATCCCCGAAATACCTAAGACGCCCCTCATACTTGATACTAACCTCCTCTGTGCTAACTGATTGACATAATATCATGCATATATTTGTATATTATATCCTCTATTTTTAGCCTAAACAGTGCTAAGTAACCAGTTTAAGTTTCAGGAAAAATAGGTTTGAGAAGAAGAGATTCCAAAATGACTTAAAAGCAAGGTAAAAGGACTAAGTTGCAAGACTTATGGACAAAGATGAAAGAGAGAATGATCCGGATGTAAAACCAAAAGGATCAATGAGTAAATAAAGAAGCTCCACACCTTAATGAGGAGTATTTTGGCAATTAAATTCAGGCCCAACCATCAACAACCAAATCAGGTTCATCAAACGCCAAGAAATCAAGCTAGAACTGAGCCGCCAAAATGCAGACTCGATCCGACACTTATAGACCGCCAATTAGCGGTCCAAATTGGTCCAAAGGCAACATGGTTTGGTCGGGTGGTGTATTATGTTGTGTTATGTCCGTTTATAGTTTGCAATTAGTCCCATACCGGGGGATTGTCCCGGATTACCTTTTTTTATGGCTATAAATAGAACTCTTCACCCTCCATTGTATTCACCCATTGCTTGGTGGCATTCTCTCTACTTGGAGTAAGGCTTGGAGCAAAAACTCAAGATGAAGAAGAATACTACTAGTAATGTGAGTCATTTAATAAAATAATTTTCATTGTTTTGTTCTCATGTTGTCTTTTTTTATGTATGCTTAGCTTAGCTTAGTCTTATTTCTTTGATCTTAGGTTAAATTAGTTAGAATGTCTCCTTTCTTCTTTAGTTTAATTACCAGCATAATGTGTAGTGAGTAGATCCATCCCCTTTGGGGGGTGGAAATGACGTTCATATATATTGTCAAGTTTGGATGTTTGATGAATTTTTTATTGTGTAGACTTGCATGTTTTGTATGTTCATTGGGGGTATTGTAATCATCTACATGTTGGGGAATTTTGATGGGTTTTGCCATAAGATTTAGACACTTCCCATGCTTAGTTTTCTCATGTTTATTGACTGAAATTTCCTGTTGAATATGCTACATGTTAGTTATGTGTTTGTATTTGTGTTTGCTTGCTTGATTGATTGAAGAAACTTTGTTTTGATGGGTTTTTCCATAACATTTAGACACCTCCCATTCTTACCTTTGTTTTTCAGATGAGTTTATGGTTTTTGATGAGTCTTGCCATATCTTTAGACACTTCTCATGCTGAGCCTAATCTTATGTTAATCAAGTAGTAATTGCTGATACGTTGTGTGAATGGATTGATAGGTTTTGCCACATCTTTAGACACTTCCTATGCATGAAGACACACACACAACACACACATGCTTACATGCATCATTCATCACTTATTTCACTTCACATGTGCACAACTCCACCCCTTAGGGGTTTCTCTTTTTGATTTCCAATCTTTCGTGTTTTCTTTCGCATTCCGTACTTCTTAGTTTAGTGTAATTTAATTTTAGCATAATCATATATTTTCTCCCTTTATTCGCCATCTGATTTTGGTCATACCAGAGGCTGCTCACCTCCCTGCGGACGACCCGTACTTGCCCCATCTTCACTGACAGTTGTGCATTTGCGGTCTAAATTTAAAACGAACAAACAAGTTCTTGGAACCGTTGCCGGGGAGGTGTCAGTCTAGACTCTGGTTTGGACGATTCAGGTGGATTTAATTGTTTGTAGTTTTTTTATTTATTTCAGGAGACTTGGAGACACAAGGGGAGGTACCTGGAGAAGATTGGAGGCCATTCTAGCTTTTTGGACCGCCAATCAGCGGCCTAAGACCGCCAACTGGCAGTCTGGTAAGCTCCTCTCCACTTCTTCTTTCTGTGACTTGTTGCTTAATCTGATATAGAGGTTTGGGAATAATTTGGCATGTTATGATGTTTAGTTTGTCCCCAGATCAATAATCAATCTCCCTTTAAGCAACTTGGACCCTAAAACCCAAAGCAAAAGATTAGGCATTCTTTCTTGTTTAGGTCATGCATCATGTACTTGACTTAGGCACGTAGATTGCCTTTTATTTTAGCTTTAATTTCAGTTGTTGAGTGCTGGCGTGAGGTACGCATTTCCTACTCTCATTCATGTATTTCGTATGAACATGCATTAGTTAGTAGGAATTGCATTGCAACAATTGTGAGTTGAGTGTTTGCTTGAAGAGTTTATTGCTAGATTAAGACTCCAAAATGCTACTAAGGAGGGGTTGTCCCATATAAGATAAGGGGGGATTTCATCACCCTTTCCTTCGCCCCAAAAACCACACTAATTAAGAGCTTAATTTTAAAATCAAGTAGACATTGGCCCTAAGGATCTCGGGCGCATTAGGAGAGTGATCCGGTCACGACCGTCATGGCCTGATCGGCATCGCCCACTCTGTCGATAGTAGGAGAGAATAGATCTCCTACTGTCGATAGTAGGAGAGACGAGGAGGAGCAGTTGTTGGACCCACCTGTCCCACATGTTCTTGCTCTCATACCTCTCCGTGATCGATGCTAGACAAGTCGTACCGCTCTGCCCTCATGCATCATGTTGCCAGAGGCGAATGGGAACCACTTTGAGGTTAAGCCTCAGTTTATCTCCATGCTCCCACTTCACTGGGAAGGGTGACCCCTATATCTTTCTCAGGGAATTTGAGGAGGTCTGTGTTATGTTCAAGATGCAACAACTTAGCACAGACTCCATCTATCTTATGCTTGTCCCCTTTGCACTAAAGGATGATGCCAAGAAGTGGTTGTATAGGAACCAGGCGAATGCCTTTAGGACTTGGGATGAATTTCAATATGCATTCCTCAAGAAGTACTTTCTAAATCATCGGACTCAAAAATTGAGGAACGAAATCAATTCGTTCTATCAACTTGAGACCGAAATATTTCATGCATATTTAGAGAGGTTCAAGGAGCTACTATCCTCATTCCCTCGCCATGGCATCGAGTTGTGGTGCCTTGGTCAGATTGTCTACAAGGGTATGGATTCGATTGACCTCCAAAACCAACAAGGTGCGCCTCATGTGTCTACATCTGGTCCAATTCCCTGTCACTCATGTGGTAGGATAGGTCATGTAGGAAGCGAGTGTGCGTCTATTACTCCTGAGATGGAACATGTCAATACCATATATGATAGAGTCAGGAATGACCCATACTCATCATCTTATAATCCTGGATGGAGGAACCACCATAATTTTTCATGGAACCAAAATATTGCCCCGGGTGGTCCTTCAAACTCCTCTCGACCACCAAACCAATCACACCAACCTCCCATACATGCACAATTTTATCAGTCACCCCAAGCTCAAATCATCAATCAATCAGGTTTCCCAAATTCCAATAATATGGAAACCCGATTTAAATCGCTTGAGACCTTGGCTCATGGACTTGAAAACTCAATGAAAAATTTTATGTCAACCACAAGTCAAGTTCTCACTTCAAATCAACAGATCATCAAATCTCTAGAGCTTCAGATGGGTCAATTGACTCAGTCTGTACATGAAAGAGAGAGAAGGACTCTGCCTAGCCAGCCTGAGCCTAACCCCCGCATGTACCAGCAACAACACATGCAAAATGAGAATGTGGTACCTCGGAGGCGGCAAGTGAACCATGTGCAGGAACATGTTCACCATGTCAATGCCATTGTAACCTTAAGGATTGGAAAGCATGTTGACAATCATGTTTCCTTGCCACCACCACCATCTATGCAGCCCCTCAGTGGGAATGGTGGCGAGGAAGAGGCTGAGGGTGAGGGTAATACACCAACGCCTCCTTCTGAGGCACCGTAGAAAAGCTACCTGCCAAAAGCTCCCTATCCTAGTAGGTTAACAAAAAAGCAGAGTGACACAATGTATAAGATATTAGAGGTGTTTAAGCAAATGAAGGTTAACATCCCATTGTTGGACGTCATCCAACAAATACCACAATATGCCAAAGTGTTAAAAGATCTCTGCACAACCAAGAGGAAGACCAATGTTCCTAAGAAAGCATTCTTGGCTGCAAATGTAAGCTCACTTTTGTCCAATCCCACCTACACAAAATACGAGGACCCTAGGTGTCCTACTATTCAATGTACGATAGGGGACACTGACATGAGTAATGTATTGCTTGATTTAGGATCGGCGGTCTGTAGGATTTCATGTTTAATTATACATATATATTTTCGGAATTTTAATGTATAATAAGGATCAATTACAATTTTCTTTGATTTATTTCATGCATGCATCGGTTTGTTTTAACATCTAGTTTCAAAACTCTATTAAAACAAACAAGGGCTCCGAAATTCATACCTAGAAGTTCTCAAAAACTTCTTGAAGATTCGGAGACGTTGGGGATGCTTCTCGCCACGCCGGATGCCTCCGAGTGTTCACCGAAACCCTAAACAAGGTTGGAGAGAAAGGAGCTAGCCAATCGATCTCCAAACAAGCTTAGAATCTAGCTACAAACCCCTTCCTTAGCCTCTGAGATTTCTCCTTCCAAAGACTTAGAAAACTAAGAGAATTTTCGTGGGTTTTTGTGGTGAATTAAGAGAGAAAATAATTATTGAATTGTGTAACCCAATTAGGGAGAGTAAGGACCTATTTATAGGTTCCAATCTTACTCTTAATCATGGTTATTCTTTAGCCACGTTTTTCTTTACATTTTCTCTCATAAATTAATTCCTTAATGCATTACATGCACCCATAAAACGTTTGACCAAGTTTGGAGCTAATCCAACCATCAATCAAATTAATCTCTTAATAATCAAAGGCAGAAAATCAATCGTTGTTCGGTTGACCGAGACCCATTCGATTAACCGAATATGTCACGATTGGTTGACCGAGTACTAGACGGATGACCGATTCTTAAAGGGAAAAATTCTCCTTAACCGATCGGACGAATTCTCGTCTAAGACCGAGTGCCATTCGGTTAACCGAAAATATCGGAACTTAACATTGTTCGGTCGACCGATTTTGGTTCGGTACACCGTACCAAAGTTCCAGGCACTTTGGTCAAGTTCGGTCAATCAATTACGATTATCCGTTCCACGTTCGGTTCACCGATCCATAGATCCTTCGGTCGACCGAACCTCAACGGATTACCGAACTTCTACCCGATTTTGCCTATTTCAAATTTTGGATTTATTTCCAACAAAATTTGAACTTAAGGGGGTTTTAGCAAATTCACAACTTATGCAATGTATTATCCTATGCAACAATAAATTATTGCACCCCATAATATATGCATCTCATATGAATTTATCATGACTCTAATTATGTTTATATACAACATAATTGATTTTACTTGTTCACCACATGTGTCATATTTTCTATGAGAAACCCGACACATCATATGAACCAAAAATCAAGCTTCTTGTTTCACGGTTTTTGCGGTGTGACTTATGGGAGGATCTAAACTAAGTTGACAGTGATATTAAGAGCTTAATATCACAAGCTATAAGCAGTATCTAGCTACACATTACAGCTCCCAATTAGTTAGATGTCTTAATTCCACTCGAACCAAAACCCGATCCATTTAGTGATGGAGTGCACCACTTATGTCCGTCCCTTGCCTCATGATATTAAGAATACACACAAAGTAGTATTGTGTCATCTTTGTATTAGTATTCATTTCTTGATCTCTTTAAGCTAGTTATAAATATGTGACTTAACTCAAATCACATTGTGCACATTATAACTTTGCTTTATCAAGGGGCCCACTAATATCATCACTCAATTAAGAGGGGCAATGATAATCTTTTGACTAACTATCTTCTCCAACGAAAGTTATACTTAACCAACTAATGCCTTTACACTACTCTCATCGATAGCTCAAGTCACTAGTCTAATTAAGAACTCCTTAAGCGATCGGATATAAGTCTCATATCAAAGGACCAAAGACACAGTAAAATATTAATGACACAGAAACACATTTCTATAATATTTTACTTATTAGGTCTATTCAGTATACAAAAGTAATATTTTCCTCTTTTGCATACCCGTGTCGTCACTCACTTGTAGAGCTACAATGATCTATGACCAACACGACAATCTTAACTCGGTAATTAATGTCCCATGTTAATTACCATGATTGCGAATATCTTTTGTTTTATGTAAACCAATATCTTTTAGAGCTCTACGGTTAAGGACCAAGAGCCTCTTCCTTAACACTTCTAAAAGACGAATAACATAAACAAGGAACAAAATGATTTCTCACTCAATTCATAATAATTGGCATTTAAAAGTAAAACTTTTAGAACACATTCCCTTCACGGTCGACTTCCTCCCATTTTTTGTTTATCAACAGTTGAACTTGGGAGAATTGAAACCAACTAAGATCACCCTCCAATTGGCGGATAGATCCATTCGTATTCCAAAGGGGATTATCAAGGACGTGCTTATCAAAGTTGGAGATTTTATATTTCCAGTAGATTTTGTTGTCCTCGATACCAAACCTGTTGCGAACACCCACTCCCAAATATCTTTGATTTTGGGTAGACCATTTTTGGCAACCTCCAACGCCTTAATTAATTGTAGAAATGGTCTCATGAAGCTCTAATTCGGTAACATGAGTGTCAAGATTCATGTGTTCTACTCTGGTAGGCAACATGAGCCCATAGACCAACCTTTAAATCTCAATTTCATCCGCCAATTAGAGAAAACACTGCAAAATCAACGAACACCCCTAACACCAATGCAACTCATTGAGAATGTTTGTGGGCCCAGTGAAAACTCATTGCCTATCTTTGCAATGCAACAGAGTGAGCTGGTATCAAACATGAATGTACAAAGGGAGTGTTCGTTGCATGATTCAGTTGTGACCATTAGTGAGGGGGACACATCTCAGCATATGCCCATTCTAGAAGGTGTCGTCACCCCGTGTCCCAGGGCTATTAAGCCCTTTGAGCTTCATATTGATTCCAACAAGGACCCACCTACGACCGAGTTTATGCATGATAATATACAGGAGGTTGGGTGGTCCTTGTTGGATGACTTGGGTAGAAGCCCCATTCATAGTGAAACTAGTGTTTCACATCCTTCGAATGAGCCCGAGGAACTCATTCCGATGCACCTGCCTATTGGTTGGAGGGTTTTGTTCGATGAGCAACAAAATCCTAGTGAGGCAACACAAATCCACTCATTCATGTTGCATGCACCCAACCAATATCATGAGGGGTTCGAGACTTTCAACTTTGACCTTTCACCCCTCATGACACCTCAAAGTACCAATGAAGTGGGCACATTTTTGCAAATCTCTGGCCCGTAGGACTCGATGTTCTCATTTGATGTTCCTTGACCAAATGATTATGAGAATATCATTGTTGATGTATATATCTTGTTTAGAAAAAAAAAGAAAAAAGAGAGTAATAAAAGACTCCACTAATGAACAATGATTGTTGTGGGCCCCAACCTTTGTGTATTTGGGCCACATTTGTTTGACTTATTTGTATCCCTTCTTAAGTATCTCACATGTTTTTTGAGAATTCAGGGTTATGGCCATCAACATGACCATGAAACTCTCATTGTGCTTCACGTTGGTGAGATCTTTACTTTCTCATGCATAAATCCATGT
This sequence comes from Triglochin maritima, assembly GCA_963682175.1. Classification (NCBI taxonomy): domain Eukaryota; kingdom Viridiplantae; phylum Streptophyta; class Magnoliopsida; order Alismatales; family Juncaginaceae; genus Triglochin; species Triglochin maritima. The sequence continues at coordinate 9,136,354 of OY821787.1, read as the reverse complement.
AGTTTCATACTCACTTTCATTGAGGACAATGCATGAAGTAAGTGGGGGGGGGGAGGGTTCTTTACGTTTCTATATATGTGGAGTCGAGTATTTTTCGTTTTCTTTTGTTTGTATTGTTAGGGTCATGATAGTGTGCTGCATTTAATATTAATATATCCATCTGTCATGATCCTTGGGTGACTTGTCTTCTTTTGCTTGCCTGACACTTTAAATTTTAACATTTCTTTCAAAATCTTCATGTGTTTGCGAAAGAAAATGTTTTGTGGGTTTTGCGTGTGTTTAGCATGTGCAAAAACCGTTGGGAGGCAAAGTAAAAAGAAAGCTCCCAAAATTATCTTGAACTTGATGCATTAGGATATCTAGTTTACTGACTTTAGGTCTTATCGAGTCGTTAGGATGCACCCAATTTTTCCCTCGGGGGGCGTGTAATCATAGGGTTTCAGTACTCAAACATTTAAAGAAGTCCACCCTGAACCTAGTGAGTCAATAATTCGTGTCTGTTAATATAAGGAAGTTTGTTGTAGTCAATGACCCTTTAAATCTTGTTGTGAGACATTAAGTGTAGGGGTTTTGGTTCATGTGTAGACAAGAAATAAGTGAGTATGAGTTTTCTCTTCCCACACGACTCCTATCACTCGGGAAATTAGGTCTAAGGGGACTTTGTGCCTGGTGATTTCGAGTCATCTGACTTGGGATGCACCAACCGAACTCCTGTTACACGGGTGGTAGGGATTGCCCTATGTGGAGATGTGGGGGTAAGGTGTACGTGATAGTGTAAGTCCTCATAGGCAATGATACACGAAACCTGACCCTGGGAGAATTACACTCCAACAAGTAAGAAAAAAAAGAAAAAAGTGAAAAAAATGGTAATTCAAATAAGAACCTTAATGGTCTTTACACTTTGTATCACTTGAGGATGTTGAGGTTGTCCATGTCTTTCACTTGAGTCCTTAATTAACTTGCACGAATGGTTCATTAGGCTAGGTGTGTGGACTAAATACCTATATATAGTCGGCCCGTAGGATTGTTGTGTCCAATGATCGACAAAAATGAGTCCATCGAGTCGTGTTGCTAGGTTGAATAATGCATCTATGTTCGGATTTTGTGGGTATATCCACTGAAAACCCTCTGGAGACAACACTCCTCCTACTTGGCGACAAGTAGGTTTACCAGCTTGTTGCACGTGCTAAGTGCAACCGTGATTCCTACGAAAGTGAGTTAGGATTTCCCTATTTTACGTATGCTTTTTCCTTTCCTTCATTTTTTTCTCTTTCTTTGTTTTGCTCGGGACTAGTAAAAGTTAGGTGTGGGGGTATTTGATTGACATCATATCATGCATATATTTGTATCTTATATCCTCTATTTTTAGCCTAAGCAATGTTATGTAACAAATTTATGTTTAAGTTTCAGGAATAAATAGGTTTGAGAAGAAGAGATTCAAAAATGACTTAAAAGCAAAGAAAAAGGACTAAGTTGCGAGACTTATGGACTGAGATGAAAGAGAGAATGATCCGAATGTAAAACAAAAAGGATCAATGAGCAAATAAAGAAGCTCCACACCTTAATGAGGAGTATTTTGGCAATTAAATCCAGGCCCAACCATCAACAACCAAATCAGGTTCATCAAACGCCAAGAAATCAAGCTAGAACTGAGCCGCCAAAATGCAGACTCGATCCGACACTTATAGACTGCCAATTAGCGGTCCAAATCGGTCCAAAGGTGACATGGTTTGGTCGGGTGGTGTATTATGTTGTTTTATGTTCGTTTATAGTTTGCAATTAGTCTCATACCGAGTGATTGTCCCGGATTACCTTTTTCTATGGCTATAAATAGAACTCTTCACCGTCTGTTGTATTCACCCATTGCTTGGTTGAATTCTCTCTACTTGGAGTAAGGCTTGGAGCAAAAACTCAAGATGAAGAAGAATACTACTAGTAGTGTGAGTCATTTAATAAAATAATTTTCATTGTTTTGTTCTCATGTTGTCTTTTTTTTATGTATGCTTAGCTTAATCTTATTTCTTTGATCTTAGGCTAAATTAGTTAGAATGTCTCCTTTCTTCTTTAGTTTAATTACCAGCATAATGTGTAGTGAGTAGATCCATCCCCTTTGGGGGGTGGAGATGACGTTCATATATATTGTCAAGTTTGGATGTTTGATGAATTTTTTATTGTGTAGACTTGCATGTTTTGTATGTTCATTGGGGGTATTTTAATCATCTACATGTTGGGGAATTTTGATGGGTTTTGCTATAAGATTTAGACACTTCCCATGCTTAGTTTTCTCATGTTTATTGACTGAAATTTCCTGTTGAATATGTTACATGTTAGTTATGTGTTTGTATTTGTGTTTGTTTGCTTGATTGATTGAAGAAACTTTGTTTTTGATGGGTTTTGCCATAACATTTAGACACCTCCCATTCTTACCTTTGTTTTTCAGATGAGTTTATGGTTTTTGATGAGTCTTGCCATATCTTTAGACACTTCTCATGTTGAGCCTAATCTTATGTTAATCAAGTAGTAATTGCTGATACGTTGAGTGAATGGATTGATAGGTTTTGCCACATCTTTAGACACTTCCTATGCATGAAGACACACACACAACACACACATGCTTACATGCATCATTCATCACTTATTTCACTTCATATGTGCACAACTCCACCCCTTAGGGGTTTCTCTTTCTGATTTCCAATCTTTCGTGCTTTCTTTCGCATTCCGTACTTCTTAGTTTAGTGTAGTTTAGCTTTAGCGTAATCACATCTTTTCTCCCTTTATTTGCCATCTGATTTCGGTCCTACCAGAGGCTGCTCACCTCCCTGCGGATGACCCGTACTTGCCTTGTCTTCACCGACGGTTGTGCACTTGCGGTCTAAATTTAAAAGAACAAACATTAACCCCTTCAATTTTATTGTCCATAGTGGATGGATAACTGAAATCATGATCCACTTCCACACACAGCCTTGCATAGGCCAGCCTCCGCCTCATGGTTGTGTTTGCATCCATGTAGAGTGGCTTACCTAGAACACTTGTTATCGTGCTCAGATTTTTGGCTGACCAAAACCACAATTCGAAGTAGGAAAATTGTATCCATAACGACATGGAGGTGATATCAGCTTTCCTCATCACCGTTTATAGTGTCCATCTTTGCACCACAAAAGGGCGACCCCTCACGAACCATAGTCCATTTTCGAGCACATGCGAAAGGTCTTCCACCAACGTGAAGCGAAATAGGAGGAAACCACACTTTCTTCTAATGACCTCCACACCCCCCTGTGATTCCACACAGGTTAGGCAAGAACTTCTCAAGTGTTAGGAGGTGAGACGTAAAGTTAACAAAATAACCCACCAACACCTTGTCCCACCTTTGCAAAGCTTCAGTTACCTCTTGCAGAAACCAAGCTACAACTCTGATACCCTCTTGCACTGCCGGTTTGACATACTCCAATGTCGTGGAGGTCTTAGGACTTCATTGGAACAAATCTGACCACTTCCGAGCTCTTGGCAGCCCACCATCCAGAAGTTGGTCACGAAATAAAGAATGGCACATTCGCTCCCGAGGCTACCAGATCATATGGTCATTCATCCATTCTTGTGGCCATAGATTACTTCATGTAGTGTACCCCATGAGATTGTGATTGATAATGTCACAAATTTTACGACGAAAGAAGTCATTGACCTACTTAATGAGCTAAATATAAAGCACAAGTCTTCACCAAATCGGTTTTAGATGAATGGAGTGGTTGAGGCAGGCAACAAAAACATCATCAAGATCTTAGAAAAATGACCAAGACATACAAATATTGGCACAAAAAACTAACGTTCATACTTTTGGCGTACATGGCCTCAGGCACGACACCATTTGCTCTGACTTATGGGATGAAGGTAGTTTTCCAATGGAAGTCGAGATACCCTCACTTAGAGTACTCCAACAACTAGAATTAACCGAGGTAGAATGGGTGAAGGATCAGGTTTGCCCAGCTCAATTTGTTAGAAGAAAAGAGACAAAAAGCTTTGTAGCATGCTGACTGTTATCAAAAGCATATGGTGCGTGATTTTCAGAAAAAGGTACACCCCCGACAGTTCCAAGAAGGAGACTTAGTACTCAAAGTATGGAGGCACAACAACGAAACGAGGCAAGTTCCAACCAAATGAGAATGACCCTTATGTGGTAAATATTTCCTTATATGTGGCTCTCTTGCTGGCCAACAATCAACATGGACAGAACATACCACCTAGAGTCGGTAAACATGTGTTACCTAAAGCGTAGGCATCTCGAAACTAGCTAGGGCCATGTTTCTAGCGACTGGTAAGAACTGTCATTGGTGTAGAGACTAATCAAGATAGACCACTCCTTTTAACATTCTGAGTTAGTAAAGAGAAAGTGTAGGTCATACGTTACGCAAGCATGAGGCCCACATGTGACACCGAGACTTCATTAGAACTCGAGATCTCAAAAACTAACTCAGGGTAGCCAAATCTCTCGCCAAGAATCTCGAGGATGGTGTAAAGGCTGAAACCAAGAAATAGGGGCACGAAAGACTATCCAAAAAGGATGTTGTCAAACACTAGAACTCCAAAGTCCACAAACTATGTACAAGGAGGAACACCCGACCAGGTCCATCATTTCAAGAAAAAAGAGAAAAGGTTGGTCAAATCTGGGATATCCAATGCCCCCTGTGAAAGAACAAGAAGAAAGAGAGAGAGAGAGAGAAAAGCAAAGAGAAAAACCATCAATATATATATAGTGAAAAGTAAAGGGTTGGTCGAACATGGAGTGCCAATTAGTTAAGACATTATGCCCACACAAATTTCACTCGTTTAGAAGCCTCAGTGGCTACACCACCATGCTACCTAAGGTTAGAAAGAATTTCTTAACAAGCTAGGGTCATCAAAGTTCTCATACTATAGCCTTATGACCACCCAAAAACCAATGGCATACCAAAAATCCACCGCCAAAACTTGCTCAAACACCTACTCACGAATTAAAATGATTTGGTCTACCTTTCAATCAGTCTCTTCTATAGACGAGACTTCAGTCAAAGCATATTAGTCCACCGACTCACAACAACAAATCCGGCCGACCGAACCACCTTCGATCGAACCAACCACTATTCCAACTTAAGTCACCGGTCGGACAAGTCAAACAGGCGGTCGACCGTTTAGATGGTCAACGCCCCAACCGACCTACAGCAGTGCACTCAGTCGAACGGCAAAGGGGCCTCGTCCGACCGAAAAACACCAGGCTTGCCTCAAATGCACAGTCGGTCGACCGCCAAGGCCATCGTTCGACTGGTGTGAGGCAGAACCCAAAATCTCATAAAGAACGGTCGACCGTTTGCACCAACCGGTCGACCAATCAGACAGTAAAATCTGTTGCACGTTTGCTTGCGACGAGCCTTTCGGCCTACTGTCGACTTCCAAATACTCACACAGCAAAAGTGAGCTACGACTACAAGTTTGACATACTGTGAAGGTTTGAAGAAACCTTTGAAGAACCTCGACGACACTTCCACGAGCATTTCTCCCAAAAGCACGATCCACCGACGAACGACTCGCCCGGTCAACGATCACCACCTCCTCGACAATCTCAAGCACACCTCCACCTCCGTCAATCTCCACACCAACCACAACCACTGAAAATGAGGTAGGTTGAGAGAGAGAACCAAAGCAAAAGGAATAGGTTTAGCAAACAACGAACTCACCTCCACCAACCACCCTTGCAGACCCTCACTACTCGTCGGAGATCACCTCTGGCCGGAGCACAACGGAGTGAGAGAGAGAGAGATGTGAGAGAGAAATGAGGGAGACGTGAGAGAGAGAGAGAGAGAGCTTCACCTAAATATCTTCCATCAATCAAATCCCAACCATCCATCCACTCCACTCCATCTCAGTTGTCCAAACGCATCTCCTCCTAATCACCACCTAAATCATCAATAAAACTCAATTAGGATTAGGATCTCACACATACAACCAAGGCCATAAAGCTATGTAAAACATCAAGCTAAATAATGTACATTTATTTACATAACTCTTTATTACATTTACATAGAGCACTTTCTTCACTTACTATATTTACATAGCCACTATATACAATATTTACAAGAGGTATCCAAGCGTTAAAGATGCAACTCAACCACCTCCCCTCGTGTGGGTGTGGATTACCGACAACTTCCTTGCCATCAATGAAGGGAGTGAATAGACACCATATGACAAGGCTCTCGAAGCTACAATGAGTTTAGGCTATCTATGAAACTCCCTACCAGGAAGTGGTGGAACTTGCCCTTTAGCTCATCATCAAGACTACTCGAGATTTGCCAAGAAGTCGTGATACTAGCCACAGAGCATACATCATGCCACTTCTAAAGTAAGGAAACATGATACGGTCCTGTGCCAATATGTCCAATGAATATCTAGGCCCACCAGTCGCACCCACTCCGAAGAAGTAATAACTATCTCATCGTGAGGGAAGTGAATAGTGGAAGTCTCATGTCAAAATCTCATAACCAAGGCTGTCAGAACCTATGTTTCCAAGATCATGGAAAGTCGATGCACCGACTAATTCCTTCACTCTCCCAGTCAAACTCAGATACAAATCAAATACCCATGAATACATTCGATCATCTACCTCCTCGCAATCCCACAACACAAGTTGCCAATTTAGGTATAACATTGTAAAAGGAAAAGAGATGATAACAACACTAACCAATGGATCACACCGCTCGATGATTCAATCCTAGGTATACAAGCTTACGGGGCAGAATATCAAAGTTTACAGCCTTGAGACCACTGTCTTTCATCACCCTGTGATGAGCGTATCAAGAGTCAAAATAGATCAAGATACACATGATGATAATAAACTAACACACCACCTTACATTTAGAAGTATTTGCATCTAGAATCATTACCAACATCATTACACCTACCATAAAAATTATTCATTCATGGCATCACTATTACCACACGCCAATCCATTGCATTACACCCCAAAAAAATCATTCTACCACACGACTCAATACCACTACACCCAATCATCTAGAAAGGGCATACATAGCATAAAAACTGAAAGGAATATGTTCTAAAAGTTTTACTTTTATATGTCAATTATTATGAATTGGATGTGCAAACATTTTGTTCCTTGATTATGGTATTCGTCTTTTGGAAGTGTTTAGGAAGAGACGCTTGGTCCTTAACCGTAGAGCTCTAAAAGATAATGGTTTACATAAATCAAAAGTTATTCAAAATCATGGTAATTAACATGGAACATTAATCACCGAGATAAGATTGTCGTGTTGGTCATCGATTGTTGTAGCTCTACAAATAATTGATGACACGAGTATATAAAAGAGGAAAAGATTACTTTTATATATTGAAAAGACCTAACAAGTAAAACATTATGGAATTGTGTTTTGTGTCATTAATGTTTTTAATGTGTCTTGGATCCTAAAATATAAGACTTATATCTTTTCATTCAAGAAGTGTTTAATTTGATTATTGTCAAAAGTTGTCAATGAGTGTAGTGATAAAGACAATAGTTTGTTGAGCATGACTTGTGCTGGAAAAGATAGCTAGTCAAACGATTATCATTGCCCCTCTTAATTGAGTGATGATATTAGTGGGCCTTGATAAAGCAAAATTATAATGTGCACAATGTAACTTGAGTTAAGTTACATATTTATAATTGGCTTAGAGAGATCAAGAAATGAATATAATACAAAAATGACACATTTTTACTTTGTATATATTCTTAATATCATGAGGCAAGGGACGGACACAAGTGATACACTTACATCACTAAATGGATCGTGTTTTGGTTCGGGTGGAACAAAGACATCTATGCTAATTGGGTAACTATAATGTGTAGCTAGATACCGCTTATAGTTTGAGATATTAAGTGTTTAATATCTCTGCCAATTTGGCTTAGATCCTCCTATAGGTCACACCACAAAACTGGGAAACAAGAGGCTTGATTTTAAATTCATATGATGTGTCGGGTTTCATGTGAAAATAGGACACATGTGGTGAATGAATAAAATCAATATGTCATGAGAATTGACATAATTAGAATCATAATAAATTCATATGAGGTGTATATATTATGGGGTGTAATAATTTAATATTACATAGGATAATATATTACATAAGATGTGAATTTGCTAAAAAACCCAAAATATCAAATTTTGTTGAAATAAATCCAAAATTTGACAAAGGCAAAATTGGGGTCAAACACGGTGAACCGTTCATGGTTCGGTCGACCGGGGTATCTTCGGATCGGTTAACCGAATGGGGAACAAGTAATCACAATTGGTTGATCAAAATTGTCTGGAGTGCCTGGACAATCGGGTTTGGTTAACCGAGTGTGAACGGTCAACCGAGAAAGAGTATTTCGGTAGACCGAAGGTGACGCGGTCATACGATGACTATGTCCCAGGAGAGATTCTGGTGGGTCAACGGTCGACCGAGTAAAAGACGTGGTTCGTCCGAATTTTTCCAAGGAATTTTTCTCATGTGGATTCGGTCGACCGTCTGGGCTTACGGTGCACCGAACACGTGTTAAAACCTAATGGTTCGGTTGACCGAGTAATTCTCGGTTCACCGAACAGAACGATTATGCCTGAATTATTAAGAGATTAATTAAATTATGGGTAGATTAATTCCAGATTTAATTAAAATGTTTTTATGGTGCTTATGTGGAAATTAGAGATTAATTTTAGGAGAGAATAAACAATGGATCATGGCTAAAGAATAGCTCTTGATGAGGATGTTTTGGGATCCTATAAAAGGGCACCTCCTCCTACTTGTTTAATGTTAATGCAAAAATTATTTCTATCATTAATCTCTCCTCTAATCACCATGAAATTCTCTTAGTAATTTTGAGTTTAAGAGATAGAAATCTCAGGAACTCAAAGAGGGGTTATTAGCTAGATTTTAAGTCTTATTAGAGATTGATTGACTAGCTCATTTCTCTCTAATTTTGTTTAGAGTTTGGTGAACACTCGGAGGCAAATCCGTGGACGATTCAACGGGCAACGCGACTCCGGACCTTTAAAAGGGTTTTAGAGAATCTTTAGGTATGATTCTACCTTTGTGGTTTATTTTAATAAATGTAGGGTTGCATGATATTAGAATAAAACACAAAATTATGTACATAAAATTATTGAAAGTATGAAATCGATCTTGTATGTTGTATTAAATTTTTAAAAATATATACATACATAGGGACACGAAATCCTACAAAAACATGCACCAACCATGTTTTCTTCCATTTACATTTTTTAGTATGCTTTGTACATCGAATGTCCGACACCTCAGGACAATCCTTGAATGGCCTTTTGTGGGCCCAACTCTCTTCTCTTTAAAATCCTCACATGCATTTTGCATAAATCATAATTTATATATATTGGTCCCAAGGGTTACAAAACCCCAATTTATTAAATCACACACCCATACACAGACCGTACCCGGAGTGGTACACACTCAGGTCGTTGAATGTTGTGAACCCTATAAGACATAAAGAGTGCATGGGCACAACTCCCACTAAACCTTTTCTCCCGTAACCCCGAGATAGTTAACCGGTTTATTGTCAGTAATCGAACGTGCACTTATGATTGATGGTTTTAATAACCGCAAATGCACGACGTTGGTGAAGACGTGACAAATACGGGTCGAACCTCAAGAAGTTGTGAATGTTGTTGTAACTACCATACTCAAGTGGGAATGGAGAGGAGAATGAGTGGATTATACTAACTCACAACACTAAACTATGAGTGAATTAACAATTAAACTAAACTAAGAAACTAATAAGGCAAGATGACATTCAGTAAAGAAAACCCCTTAGGGGTGGAGTGTGTGTACACAAGTAATAAGGTGTTGAAGAATGCATTCGATATGGCACAAGTATAGGTTGTGTTTTTATGCATAGGAAATGTCTAATAATTGTGCCAAAATTTATCAAAACAATCACTAACTTAGTTGATTAACATGAGCATAAACAAGTTGGTTATTAAGAACATAAACAAGCATTTGAAGTGTCTAAAAGTTGTGGCAAAACTCATCAAGTCAAGTATTCTCATTTAAACAAACAAATATACATTCACATTCATTACATATTGCATAAGATAGCCTTCATTCACATTCTTTATTACATTTATAAGCATCATCTCCACCCCAAAAGGGGATGGAACTACTTACTACTTATTAAGCTAACTAATTATGCTAAGATTTAAGGAAACAAAGCATGCAAGAATAAATGAAACAATATCTAACTAAAAAGAAAATAATTTATTTATATGACACATTACAAAATGACATCCTCTATACCTTGAGTTTTGGCTTCAAATGCTAACTCCAAGTAGAGAGTGACCACCAAGCAATAGGTAGATTACAAAGAAGGAGGAAGAGTTTTATTTATAGACATAAAAAATGTCATTGTGGATAATACCCCAGTGTTGGACTAATGAAACATAGTTAAAATGGACATAAAGTATTTAACCCACAAATACACGAAACCAGGTCGGATCCTAACCAAAATGGACCACCAATTGGCATTTTTGGCCGCCAATTGGCGGTCACAATTGGTTAGATGAGACCCAATTTCACGTGTCTACTTAAGTTCTTCAAATCTTCACGTAGTCATTTGAGTCCGCACTCAAATCTAATTGCCAAAATGCTCATCATGATGGTATAGAGTTTCTCGATTTGCAATTTGGCCCCTCCAAGGTTATGTTCAGGTCCTTCCCTATTGCTGATGGGTCCTTGTGTATGACAAACATGTCCATTTGCATCATTTAAGTCATTTCTTCTTACGTTTCAGTCATTTTTCTCTTCCATTCTCTTCTTTACTACCTAATACCTCAAATATAACAAAAAAATACTCAAGTAACACAAAATTAGGGTAAAATAAAAGATATATAGCATGAGTACGATATATGATATGTTACTAATCAACTTATTATAACCATTCTTTCATTACATAACCTCCAAAGCATGGTTGCGTGAACTACGAGACTGGTAATAACATATTGCATCTTTCAAAGCATTGTATGCATCCTTGGACAAGTCTCGTCTTATTGCTCTTCAATGACAATTAAGATCAGACAACTCCACTTGAGCGTAAAGCAAAGCGACATTTCCTAAAGTTGGTGTGTCCATCTACCTAAACTTTAAGTTACATTCTTATATGTAACAAAAACCCAAGGAGACACATTTGTAGACACTCTTATTTATGGAATTGATGGGGTTTCTTCACTTAATCACCTCCCTAAAAGTGTTTGTGTGTCCATCTACCTAAACTTTAAGTTACATTCTTATATGTAACAAAAACCCAAGGAGACACATTTGTAGACACTCTTATTTATGGAATTGATGGGGTTTCTTCAATTGACGACCAAAATCATCATTAGCAACCCTAAACCTCTTCTAAAATCCTAATAACCATCACTAAACACACTTAGCCCCTAAACACCTGATTAAACCTTAAACACCTGATTAAATCTTAAACACAACACAACCTTGAACCAAACCAACCCTCCAACCAAAACCCTAACTCCACCTGTTGTTCCTCCTCCAAAATGTGACTTGCCAGACAAGTCTTGGCTTAACTAAACCTCCAACCAATATTTAGTTAAACCTAGATTAACACACAACCTTAACCCTAACCAGACAACAACCAAACTCAACCCCAAAAACACTCCCCCACGTCACCTTGACCAGCCCACTCCAAAACTTGTCTTGCAAGTCAAGTTACAACCAACTTAACCACCCATTTACACCATCCTTTAATTATACTTAAAACCCTATATAACCATCACATCTCCGGACTATAAAAAAAACCCTTTGATGTGCACAAAACCCAGCCAAACCCTATGCCAAGGCCACCTTTGTCGAAATAGTTTTGCCACCTCACAATCCAAAAACCGATTCCATCCGTAAAGAGCAGGAAAACCACTTTAGACTAGTAAAATCCCAACAAAACCTCTTCCAAATGCCACCAAAAGCCACAAGCACCTTAGTAGAAGCCCCACCAAATTTCAGAGCTATCCAATTGGCCACGTGGGAGATATGCGGCTGGTAAAACACCACTTACTAAGCCATCACGAAACACCAAAATGACTCTCAAACCCCCAGCAAACACCAACAAAATGGCCCCCAACCTCCACCAACCAAGAAGCCCAAAAAAACCTCCAGAAAAAATCAGCAAAAGCCCACCAAAAGTGTCGAACGTTCGCTGTTTGCACTGACCTGACAGACATTGGATGTCTTACGCCTTCAAACTCTCCACAGCTGATGAAAATCCACAATCCGAGCAACTCCGAACTTCCAAACAACTCCTACACACTCCAATCGCACAAGCACTACTTAATGCAAACATGTATTTTGGTAAAAATACATCAAACGCTAACCTCATGGAATTGTTCCAAACAACCACATGCGTTTTGGGTCAATAAGCAGAAAAATATGCAAACCCAAACCAACTTGTTTTGGGCCAAAACTTTCAATTTTGAAACCGCAATTGCACAAAACGCATTTTCCAAACGATGCCAACGTGATTTGTGACTTCATGCACTAACACAAAAAACACCCCGTGATCATAGAAAAACTTAAGGGAAAATAAAGGAAACTTTATCGCAACGACACAAAAGCATAAGACGAAATCCAAGGGAAAATAAAGGAAACTTGATCATACCTAAAAGAGTTATCAAACTCTTTTAAATCGTTTGAAGTCGGGTTGCAGTCGAATCTCCTCGGAAAAAAATTCATCCAAGTGTACATCAATCTCTAAACAAGATTAAAGAGATCGAAGCTAGCCAATCAATTTGTAATGCAAGATTAGAATCTAGCTAATAATCCTCTTAATGCTCCAAAGAATTTAATCTCCGGCACTTCTATTAAACTAGGGAATTTTTAGATGGATGAGATGGAGAAAATATGGGCGAAAGAATTTTCGCATTTATTTATACAAAGGAAGGGACGAGAGACCTATTTACGGGGCATTATCAAACTCACATCATGTGCAAACTACTTACAGAAGATCCCTTGATTATCCCTCCTCTAAACCAATCATATTTTTGACACACCATCATCCGATAAGCTTCTTTGATCAAGTTGGATCAAATCCCGCCCATGGTCAGAAAAAATTCTCTTATCAATGCAAACAAAACTGTGGGCAAATGGTTGACCAAAACAACATTGTGCCAACATACTCTATTTTAATAGCTTATATGGATCTATTGGTTGATTATAAAATATCTTGAAGTAAGAAACAACAAAGCCAACATAGACTACTTTATTCTTACAAAATCAATCTTCAACTTTGCAAATTAAGAGACTGAAATGCATTATAACCAATGTAGAAAGGAAGAACCTAAGAGTCAGCGCTGATAACAGAAGATACAAGTAAAATCGGGATTTATATTGAACTTTATATATTAAGATTTAAGATTAAGAAAACGACAGGTTTAAATTATCAGGGTTGAAATATATTCTCAACCTAAAACTATGGATGAAGTTCGTAGGGATGTCCAGAGGAAGGATAACCGGAGGAGGGATGTGTTGGCTTTTTGGCCTTAATCTATGTTTTGATGATTTAATCAACATAATCTTAATTGTGATTGTGTAGAGTAGCACACATGTTACATTGCATATATATTGTTTTGTGCTAACCTCTACAGGTGATCAAGACTCAAGGAAGAAAGGAAATCAAGTCAAGACATGTAATCAAGCTTATTTGAAGACATCTATTTTGTATTTCTTTGAGTCTTAGAACTTTGTGTAATCGAACATACTTGAAATAAAAACTACTTAAACACACACTAGGTTCCCTATAGAAGTCACACACGAAAATTCACATAATTTGGACTTCAATAGATCACTCAAACGTAGACCGGAAAACACTAAACCTGAACCCAAACTGTCTGCCCACATTCGGTCGACCGAAACAGACTGTTCAGTCGACCGAGTGATCAATTAATCTGTTAGTGTGTAACTACCTAAGTTCGGTCGACCGTTCAGACTTTTTCGGTCGATCGAGTCCCAAGTATTTTCCGATTGTTTTGTCGTATATACTCAACGGTCGTATTCGTATTAACCAAAAATACCCCAAATACATTTCATGTATCGGTCGACCGAGGATCTTGTTCGGTTGACCGAATTTGTCTCTTGACAAACCCGAATCTCCTACTGGAATTCGGTCGACCGTTAGACCTTGGTTTGGTCGACCGAATAGAACATTGTTTGTCAACCCCAAAGTGCCTGGTGTGATTCGGTCGACCGAACCATATTCGGTGTTCGACCAATCACTTAAGTGTACCTAAGTCTTAGCGTTGGGCGGTCGACCGTTCCTTAATATGTCGACCAAACTGAGTTCAAAACTGCCTAACGGTCGACCGTTCAGCCCGATCCGGTCGACTGAACTCATCCAGAATTGGGTCCTGTGAGTTTCTGTTTTGTGTATCTTACACCAACTTATACCCAATCAACCCCAATGGCTATATTCTCTCTAATGGTTATAAATAGAGTTGTAAAACACATTTTAACACAACTCTCCCACACATACTTGTCTTATACATTAGAGAGAAACTCAAAACACTCAAAAGCTCAAAACCTTCCACACTTAGTCATAATTCCTATTCTCACTCAAGTGTGCTCAAGAATTAGAGAGTATTGTTCCACTCAACCTTTGTTCAAGAAGCAATGGTCTTGGTGAAAGCCCAAGACAAAGAGTATAGACTTCGGTGAGAGCCCTAAGTATCCCTCTCGAATTGTGAGAGGAGGAGCCAAGCTCGGCGGGGGTTGTTCGCGAGCTTGAAGATTGTAAAGGCATTCTCTCCCGGCTCGAAACGAGGAGTGGATAGTGAAGACGCAAGCGGAGCTCGAAGTGTCGAGCGGAGCTTGCAAGAGACGACGTAGGCGGTGGCCGAACCTCTGTAAAAAAACCCGAGTCCATTGTGGTTTGCATTTTCTATTCCTTACTTGTTTGTTTTGTTTAAATTCCGTTGTGCATAACTTGATTGCTTAAATAAGTAGGTAATTAGCATAAAAGTGATTAGAATTAGCGAACCTCACAATCCTATAGGATGTCCGGAGGATAGATGGTCTGGACTACGACATGTGGAGGTTGGACGGCCGGAGCAGGACTTCCAAGGAGGGTCGATGTTGATGTTGGGTTAATGGAGTAGGGTTGCCGAGGGGGTCGGTGAATGGGTCGGAGGTTTCCATTCTCACTATTTTTTGTCATTGCTCGACTATTATTTCCCGCTCACTTCCTATGGCTTCCATTCTCTGGTTGATTCCGACTTCGACTCAGAATTTTATCACTTCACCAGTTGGAGCTCCTCTACAACCAAATATGTTGATAGGAGTAACGAGAGCGCATACTGCTCGAACACGACCGTGCTCGTCATCACCCACTACTTTTGCAAGGGTGTCGTGTCTACCAGTGCTAACCATAGAACTAGAATTTCTCATATTTGCTTCCTCTTTTCTCAGTTTTTTACTCTGCACTCACACATTCATCAATGCGATAAAAAAGAATTTGACATCCACCAACAAGAATTAAGCTTAAAAACTATATTATCACATTAATCTCCACTGAAGCAGGAACTTTGTCAGAATGCAATAAACACCACATTTGTGCTCGAGTTGGAGGTGGGTCTTCTGGATTCGCTCTTTGCTGCAAAATGCATAACAACCATAACAAGCAAACTAACCTTGATTAAGGGACTATAGATCTTATATGTAATATAATCATTTTTGTTGAACATTCTCCGACCCCACGCATTTTCTAATTTATAAAATGCATTTTTGTTTGAAAGAATTTAAGAAGCCAAACTGTGTAAGGTTTATATGCATAAGATGATGAAAGAATTAAGTAACTGGATCAAGTAGCCAACCTTTATTTCACTGCCATATCGGTACCAACAGGTCCTAAACACAAAGGTCATATCATTTGACTAATTACACCATGCAAGATTTGAGATGACAAAGCATGCGTGCTAATTTAGCTCAAGACAATAAGCACAACAGTCGTGTCCAAAAGAAGAAGGAAACATATTCCGTTTGAAAAAAATACATGGTCTACATTTCAGAAAAAATAATGTAGAACTACATGTTTTGGACTTTTTTCTCGTAGTGGTCTCTATATGTTTCCTTCCTATATCTTTGTTTTCTTTCCTCTCTCTCACAAGACAGTTAAGTACTCATGATTGCTTCCCATCTGAAGTCATGTTGCATGTGAAAGTCAAATATCTCATGAAACTATGTCTAAACCAACTCCTCTCGTTCAATTAGTGCCTAAAAGGGAGTTGAAAATGTTGTGTGTTGCCCATGCACTCACCTCTAGTTGTGGTTGTGGATGAGGGAATAAACTTGCATGTGTTGCTTTCTAAAATGCAAGACTTTTCTCTTTATAAAGGTGGCCCTTACCTTCAGTGGGTATAAAGCTCATTGATTTGATCAGTGAGTATAGTAGGTAGTGTTTGAAGTGGGGGGATGTTGATTGATTGTTAAAAGAAATAGAGTAGACATGATTTCAAGATTTCAGGTTGGTTTTAAAGTATGATCTGAAATAGTTCCAACAAATAAGTATGATCACTATGCAGTCATGATAAAATTAATGTACATACCAAATTATAATCTGAAACACCAAACTTATATTTCGATGAATAATAAACCACATAATAATCAAGACACTAAACCAAACAGTTCCAACAAATAAAGAATAACCAACCATCAAATTTTAACAGCAAAGACATGGGAAGTTTGGTCTCACAACTTACAATTTCCTCAGCTTTGCGGGCAATGGACTTCATGCTGCAAGTGTGGGGTATTACATTTTTAGCTCTGTTGTTCTTGTTTATCCCACTTTTGCGCTAATTAAATTTACAAAAATACAATGTATTAGTAAAAATACAAATTAAAAATATATCATAACTTTGACTAACTTAAAATACCAATTTACCTTAAATCCTAGGGTTTCCAAATAGTCTAATAGTGTAACCCATTGTTGAGGATTAACTTCATCGGGTCTTCATCAAAGATTAACCCATTCTATCAAATGCATGCCAAATTCCTGAATCAGATGAGTGTCTCAAAACTCCATCTTTTTCCGATTCTCGTCATGCCATCTCATCAACAACACCAAATTTTTGGTTCAAAACAACCTTTGAAGTCTATCCTTAATTGGGAAATGGCATAAGACCTTTGTTGGAATCTTCTTCTGCCTATTTTTCTTCTTCGATGTAGTAACAATTATGTCTTCACCATCTTCGTCTTTTTCTACAACCTTCCATCGTGAAGCTCCACATACTTGACAAGAAATGGCTTCACTCATATCTTTCTAATACAGAATATACAACTATTAGGACAAGCATGTATCTTATTGTAACCAAATCCTAAGTTGTTTATCATCTTCTTTGTTTCATAATGATTTTTAGGCACATGTGCACCATCCGGAAGTACATCCGCAAAGAACTCCAACTGTTTATTAACTGAATTGTTGGTCTACTTGCTTACTCACTTCAAGTGGAATAGCCTTGTGATGAAAGACAACTTTGTGAGCCCCAATTTACAACCACGATATAATTCTTCTTCTGCATCTTCTAAATATTGGTAAAACTTTGTTGTTTGGTAACCCTCATGAATTGAATCTTCCGTGTTTTCATCACGCATTTTGTTTGCATCCATTTGATTGTGTAACAAATCATGGACCATGCCATGCATGTCATGAAATTCCTCGACATTCTCTCCCTCAATTTGTGAAGTGGTTGGTCGATTTAAAATTCCAAAGTTCTCGCTATGAAAAATCCAACATGTGTAATTACGGGTGAAATCTTGACAAATTACATCTTCATAGACATCTTCCTGTTTCTTCCATTTGGAATTGTTACATTTAGAACAAGGGTAGACCATATGTGAACTCCGACTAGAAGCAAACGCAAAATTCAGAAAACCATTAAGTCGATCAGAAAAGGTAGAACTACTTCTTTCACCATACATCCAACTTATGTTAGACTCCTTTCTATGTCTCTATCAAAGTTCAAAGAAATCACAAAAAATGGCAATAAGACTTGAGATTTATTTTCAAGAGCTTTCATAATTTGACTTTAACTATATTAGAAATCCTTCACATCATAAATTGTCTATCCAACGTGGTCAAGTTGGATTAGTTGTCTACCCAAAATGGTTATGTTCAAGTTAGAGAGATAAGTTCCAAAAAGAATATCATCCAATCCAAATCAAATCCAGACCACTCAACCCCTAAAATCAACTAGTACAAGCATACCTAATTAGGAAATAAAAACCTTAATTCGGCCAGGATAATAACTCCTAAGTTCACTAAACATCCATATTTAATTTTCTCCATGATAATGATACTAGACACCAAATTGATGAACTCACATTATAAATTACTATATGTACTTAATATTCTTTTCATTCTTTTAAAACATGTCTTAGTTCCCTCGAACTTAATATTTATTCAACAATAACTTATATTTGGCAAAGACTTTCTGTCATACTCGTAACACAATTCAGTAAGATTCATCATTGTCTATTTCCAAAGGTTGATGTCATTTTTTGAAATATATGCTCTTAGAGCATCAGCTATCATGACCTAGGTCATCCTGATGACCTAAGTCATGCACACACTCTCTCTTCCTTTCTCTCTCTACCACATCATCATGACCAACTTTCTCTTTTTCCTTCACTATTCACCAATTTACCATGACCTAAGTCATTATACTCTCTTCCCTCCACATTATTAATTTCCTTATCAACTTTTATTATATTCCAAAATCATTTATATTTACCAAAACATTAATAATCTATTTGGAAAAACCAAAATAGAAATAAATCTTGTATTTCCAAATTACATATAATTTTTTATTTAACCATCAATGATTAGCAAATAGTAAATATCATTTAATATTAATAAAGCAAATATTACATTAAATTAAACAAATGTAAGCTTACGTTATCCGAAATGATAAACCAAATACACGACATAAACAAAATAACACACGACATAAATCAAATATTAACTGACACAAACCACAAAACACCTACAATACATATTAATAAGGACACTTAAGCGTCACTAACGCCGAATCGCGCGTGATGCCTACTCGTACTGATTTGAAATCTTGTTTGTGAATATAATTATCTTAAAATCATCTTGGGGAAACTAATAAAATGAGAATTTTGTTTAGGGTTGGAAAGGGAGAGAGAAGAAACCTGTCAAGCTTCTATGAAGTACGACTTTTATATTTCACTTCTGAAAGCCAAGGAAAAAGGCATCCTGACCCCGCAGGATGAAATTAATTTGGAGAAGATTAGTGACCAAATATTTAAGTAGAATTTTTGTGGTTTTAATTTTTTGGTTGTTGTTATTTCAGTTTATTTGTTGTTTTCTACTTTAAATTTAGTATAATATTTCTATTGTAGAAAAGTTGGTGTATTTCAGTATAAACTTTGTTCTCAATTCCTAACTATTTATAAAAATATAAACCCCTAATTATTATAACAAATACCAATAAATCTTGTATTGTTATTTTTTATCATTTTTAATCTGTTATTTATATCTTATTTTCTTAAAATATGTTTTCTAATTGTTTTATTTTCCAAATTTGTTTAATCATTTTTTTTCCTGAATCGATCCCAACTTTTCAATATTGTTCCCTCTTATACATCATTTGGAGGTTGATTTTGTAAATAATTAAAAAAAGTAATTTTTTAAAAAATATAAACAATTATAAACGTATTTTTTAAAAAAAATTAAAAAAATAATTTAAAACAAAGAAAATAAAACCAAAAATATAAACAAAACATTTAAAAAAACCGACCGACCTGCCCATGACCATGTCGCTCCAGCAACCTGGTCGATGACTCGGTCGATGGATGACCGGGTCATCGTCCCCATGACCAGGTCAGTCATGGGGATGACCAACCTGTGGGGAGGTCATCTGCGGATGACCTCCCCATAGTGGATGGTCTTAGTTTGACTGCTCAGTTCCTTGTAATTGGGCGGAACAGAGCATCCTAGTGGTGAATCTAAAGTTAAAATTCGGCGTGCAGACTTATGCAAATCATAAAAACATACAACTTAACATTTAACAAAGGATAATAAAGAAATACAACACAACTGAAATATGTTTATTATATTAAGAGAAAACAACATTGTGCCAACATACTCTATTTTATTAGTTTATATGAATCTATGGGTTGATTATAAAATACCTCGAAGTAAGAAACAACAAACCAACGTACGCTACTTTATTCTTACAAAATCAATCTTTAACTTTGCAAATTAAGAGACTGAAATGCATTATATCCAATGTAGAAAGGAAGAACCTAAGAGGCAGCGGTGATAACAAAAGATATAAGTAAAATCGGGATTTATATTGAACTTTATATATTAAGATTTAAGATTAAGAAAACGACATGTTTAAGTTAACATGGTTGAAATATATTCTCAACCTGAAACTATGGATGAAGTCCGTAGGGATGTCCAGAGGAAGGACGACTAGAGGAGGGATGTCCGGAGGATAGACGGTCTGGACTACGACACGCGGAGGTTGGACGGCCGGCGTAGGACTGCCGAGGAGGTGTCGATGTCGATGTTGGGTTAAGGGAGTAGGGTTGCCGAGGGGGATCGGTGAATGGGTCGGAGGTTTTGGGGTTGCGGAGGTTTCAACCAACGAAGAGGTTTCGGGGTTACAGAGGCATGAATGTGAGGCGCGGCGATTTGGAGATTTTGGGAGTTTTGGGGAACGATTGATTTGGGGTGAGGGAAGAGGGGGAGTCGGGTTTGTTTTTATGATTTTGGGGTTAACGATTCAGCCACGGGATTTATCCGTGCTGATTCGTTCGTATTCGTCGCTGTTGAAACAATTGTGACAGATCCTACAGCCACGGATACACCTCCTATGGCTGTAGGTCTAATTTCTTGTAGTGTAATTTTCATCACTTGTTTATACATTCTATAT
Source organism: Triglochin maritima (assembly GCA_963682175.1). NCBI lineage: Eukaryota > Viridiplantae > Streptophyta > Magnoliopsida > Alismatales > Juncaginaceae > Triglochin > Triglochin maritima. The sequence goes on along the minus strand of OY821787.1, from coordinate 9,115,373 downwards.
CATATCCAAGTGTGCTCAAGTATTAGAGTTTTAGCTAGTGATTCCAATTCATATCCAAGAATCACCAAATGTTTTAAAGCTTCGTGAAAGTTTTGTTTCGGGTTGTGAGAGGAGAAAATAGAGGAAGGTGATGGTGTTCGCAAAAATTTGTATTGTAAAGGCATTGATCTTAGCCTGGAATGAAGATCGAATGGTGAATACTCGAGTTGGGATTGACCAGAACTCGAGAGGAGGACTAGATCACAATAGTTGTAATCGAAACTCTATAAAAATCTCTGGCGTCGACTTTGTTGTTTGATTGTGTAGGATCGTGTGGGTTATGGGTCCACTAATCACTTTTAAACTAATTACCTACTCGTTTTATCGATCGAGTTATATGCAGCGGAATTTAAACAACAAAACGAGCAAGTAAGAAATATGCAAACCACAATGGACGCCGGGGTTTTTTACAGAGGTTCGGCCACCGCCTACGTCCTCTCTTGCAAGCTCCGCTCGACACTTCAAGCTCCGCTCACGACTTCACTATCCACTCCCCGTTTCGGGCCGGAAGAGAACGCCTTTACACGACAAGCACCGCGAACAATCTCGCGAGCTTGAATTCTTCCTCTCACAATCCGAGAGGGACACTTCGGACTTTCACCGAAGTCCTTGCTTCTATTACAACTGAGAACTTGAGTGGAATACACTCTCTAAACTTGAGCACACTTGAATGAGATTGAAATTGACTCTAAGTGTGGAAATTTGAGGCTTTGAGTGTTTGGGATTCTCTCTAATGTTTGGGACAAGTTTGTAGTGGGAGAGTTGTGTTAAAATGTGTTTTACAACTCCTTATATAGGCATTAGAGAGAATAGAGCCGTTGGGACAAGATTTGATTGGGTTTTGTGCAAAGCACACAAAGCAGAAAATCGGGCTGCAAATCTGTCCAGAAACGGTCGACCGAAAGGTGAAACGGTCGACCGAACGCTTAGGTTCGTTAAGGATACGGTCGACCGAAATATGGATAGGTCGACTGAACACTTAAGTCTATTAAATAAGCGGTCGACCGAACAGGGTTACCGGTCGACCGAATTTGCGTTTCGGTAGAGGGAAATTTGGATCGGTTGAACGAGATCGTATCGACCGATAGCAGGGAATTCTTGACAAGGTTAAACGGTCGACCGAATTGGGCAAATGGTTTGACCGTTTGGTAAAGTATATGGGGATGTATATAGTTTTAATACGAATACGACCGTTGGGTATATACGACAAGAAAAACGGTCGGAACAGTTAGTTCAAACGGTCGACTGAAAGAGATGGTGCGGTCGACCGAAACTAGACAGGGAAACACAAACTGGATTACTTGGTCATCCGGTCGACCGAACGGCATGTTGTGGTCGACCGTTTTGGTTTAGACAACTAAAGTTCAGGTTTGGTGTTTTCCGGTCTAAGTTTGGGTGATCTATGGAAGTCCAAATAATGTGAATTTTTGTGTGTGACTTCTATAGGGAACCTAGTGTGTGTTTAAGTTGATTTTATCTCAAGTATGCTCAAAATACACAACTTCCTAAAGACTCAAATAAATACAAAATACATGTCTTCAAATGAGCTTGATTACATGTCTTGACTGTTTTCCTTTCTTCATTGAGTCTTGATCACTTGTAGAGGTTAGCACAAAATAAATATATATGCAATGCAATATGTGTGCTACTCTACATGATCATAATTAAGAATAGGTCAATTAAATCATCAAAATATAGATTAAGGCCAAAAAGTCAACAGATTGTTCTATCCCTCTATTTATTTTTTAATTCTGCATTAGTTTGAGATTAGATAATGATCCTAACAAATATAATACACAAATAACAATGTTGTGAATAAAATACAAAAAATGACAATGTGGTCAATAAAATACAAAAATAAATTTGGTACGGAAAATTCGAGAATGTTGATGTTAGTTGGGTAAAATACAGAAATATGGGTAAATGTACCAAGTAATGATTAGACTAGGGCAAATAATCAAGGATACAAACTACAATTACATTTATCAGTTAATAACAAAAAATGGAACATCAAATTGGCCCTTGCGTTTTGCTGAACTCAACGTCAAGTTGGCTATTTGCAAAATGTCACTTTCTAGTTTCTACACAAAAATAGTTTCCAAACCTCCACACCAAACTGTATTCTCTAACATCCAAAAAGTTTTTTGGATTCTTACATTTGCGTTTGAGCCTCTTTGCAAAAAACAAAAAAAAACCTCAAAACGCCAAAACATAGGTTCCCAAATGAGCCCGCTGTCAACAAAAAAGTTTTTCAAATTCCTAAACGTGTTGTCTAAGTTTATCGGAATTTTTATCTGAATTCTAAATAAACATACTAAATCCAAATTCGAATTCAATCATTTTGCAATATTACTAATTTCATATATAAATTTGAAAAAGAATCGAATTAGAATTTTTAAATAATATTCAAATTCGTATAACATCTTTTTTTTTTATATACTTTTATTGCATAATTTTAAATTTTGTTTTTGCATTCCACTTCGTTTATATTTACCAAGGAATAACTTTTTATTATTATTATTAACTCATCATTTAAATATCAATTACCAAGTATATTAGATGCAAAAATTAATATTTCCGGATATTTAGATATAATTTGACTTATATCCGAATTTGTATTTAAATTTAAAATCTGTAAAATTTTATAAACTAATTTCAATTTCAAATCGTTACGAAATACCCACCAAACTTAATTTTTCGAATTGTATGCTTAGAAAACCAGTTACGAACTGCATCCTCACGGACGAGGTTATCATTTCCACATGGTCGTCCCACCTACGAAATTTTAAAAAAAGAAAATTAGAAAATATGGTTGTTGGGACTTGGGACGACCGTACCATACACGGTACGTTTTTACATGTAATGAAAACGTTATTTTGGAAGGAAATATGGAAGGTTACGTTACGTGGTTGAGATCCAAATCCTCCGGATCTATCCCCACACACGTGGAGTTCCGATCTCTTTCTTATCTTTTGGTACGGACAAGGCCACTCACCAGGACCGTCTCGGGAATTTTCAAAGTCCTGTTCGAAAATCAACAATGAGGCTCTTAAATTTGAAAAAAATTATCCTCCTAGTTTAAATAATAAAAATTTCACTAACTTATTGCAATATTACTTGAAATTTTTTGTCCTCCTAGCATTCTTTGAGATAAACTTATCAATATTTATGTGGTATCTATGTGTTAGCACTAATATTCTTTGCAACCCAATAAGCCCATGTACATAAATAATTTTTTTTGAGACCCCTCAAAAATGAGGCCCGGAGCAGGAGCTCACCTTGCTCTTGCTATGGGCCGGGCCTGCCACTCACATAATAGCTATGCTCCTGCACGTCACATGCCATATGGCCATCCACTTCAACCGTTGTAGTCGAATAAAATAGATTTCATAAATATCCATCACGTATTTCAAGGTCTCATACATCCATCGTTTACTTTTCCATTAAGATTTTTTTAAAATAAATTTGGAATTTGTTTTGGAAAAATATAAATCAGACAAAAGTTTTGACAAAGTATGCATATTGAAAACGACACATATGTTGTCGTTTTCATTAACTAAAAATAACAGCACTGATGTCATTTTTCCCTTAATGAAAACAACATCACGGATGTCGTTTTTAAGACAGGTCAAAACGACAACTAAGATGTCATTTTTACCTAGGGCATAAATGAGTTGTCAGCCACCATCTTCCTCCTCTCACCTGCAAATCACCCTCCATGATTCACTCTCTCCGGCGACAAGCACCGTTCAGGTTGGCTTTTTTATTTTTTATTTTTTTTTATTTTGATATGAAAAGTATACATGTGCTGATTTTTTTGATAATCAGAGTACGCGATAACGATGTTATCTTTATTTAACATCGTAAATAAAGTTATATTGTTTGTTCAAAAACAACCCAAGCATTATACTACTGTGCACCAAAATCAATTGACTGAGGATTATCAAGCAATGTCACAGACACGTAGTCAATATGAAGGAGGTCCATCGTCCGCAATTCCTCGGTCTTTTTTAAAACTATTTGAGCACACACAAATGAATATTAGTAATTATGAAGCAGACGTAGTTCAGTTACATTCTCAAGGAAAAAAAAGGTTGAAGATATAGACAGTGATGAGACAGATGTTGGTGAAGAAGATGATCAGGTGGATGGCAGATGATCAGGTGAAAACTCATTACTTCTGGACATTAAGTATGAAAGTTTGGTACGCCAAGAAGAAAGTATTGCAAAAAGTATATGGAGTTGATGAAACATCTTATCGTAATTTAAGACGCTTGATGTCTAATATTTGCACAACCAATCTCGGCACAATAGTTGAGATCCAGACGAAAATGATAAATCAAAACATTGAGCAATTTCAGAGAATTTTCTAGTCCTTTGCGGCATCAATTGAAGGTTTCTAGTATTGTAGACCTTTGTTGAATAATTGATGAGACTCATTTGTTCGGCAAGTTTTATGGTACTCTTTTGGTTGCTATGGGTACTGACGCAAACTCTGGTTTGTTTCCTTTGGCGTTTGGTGTTGTTGAAAAAGAATCTGGAAGAACATGGCAGTGGTTCTTAAGTATTTTATCAAGTAGAGAATGCACACGAATATTGTCAAGTATATTATTAGTGATCGATTTTCAGGTCTTACAAATATTGTGAAAATATTATTTTCCCCAGAGCGATGTCATGTTCAAAGGTTTTGTCTTAGACACATGAGTGTCAATATGGCAAGAAATGCTCAGTGCAAGAAAGTGATTGCAACATAAATTTTGTCATGCTGGTGTCACTCCTGATAAAAAACACATTTGAAGAGCACATGAAGGATATCAAGGTTAATCACCCCCAATGAGTTCAAGTGGATTAAAGAACAAGAGGACATTTCGTATTGGGCACTAAGTATGATTACGGGCGCCGTTTTGGTATAATGACCACAAACTTGTCAGAAAGTTTTAACAATGTGTTAAAGCATGTACGTGACCTACCACTTTGTCCTCTCGTCATGATGACTTATTTGCGGTTGAATAAATATTTTGTCAATAGAAAACATGAAGGGGAGACTATGATATTGATCTATCCTAAATAGGTCAACGATGAAGTCACAAACCAACGACAATTCGCTACACATTTTTGTGTGACAATGCTAGTCATAACATACAGTGTTGAAAGCAACCCATCTCATAGCTATCAGGTTATTTTGACTGAGACAGAACCAAAATGCTCTCTTGGAATTTAATTCCAAGTCTTGTACGCCTGTGGAAAAAAAATTACCCCATCTCATGCAACAAGAAGCATACGACAGCACACATTTCATGCATATTGTTCTTAACACACATTTAAACATTCGAACATAAAACCAAAGTTTTCTTAACATTAGAATTTAATTGCAACTACGGTGGAGAGAATACTTTATTTGGATTTTTCGTTCATCCACCTCGCCGCGGGACCTTCGACCGACGATGGTAAACCTGAGTTATCCTACCGGCATCGTCTTCAACAATCCCACTGTCATCACCTCTTTCGACTTCAGGAGCTTGAAATGTTGAACCTTCACCTTGAAAGAACGTGGTACCACACAATTCTTGAGTCAGAATCCCTCCAACGGAAGCAGACATTCCCGTGAAAATGAAATTATCCTCTTCATCAAGTAACACTCCTATTTCTGAGAGATTTTCCTCAGAATCTTGACGAACTGGTCAGGAGCTCACACCTTCTGACAAGTTCAACAACGGATCTACACTCTTGAAACACGTTATCATTTCCTTGATCATTTTCTTCAATTTTGTCGTTATTGACCACGTGGGGTTGTTTGCAGATTGCATCCCTTCAAGTTGGTCAATATCTGGATGTAACCCACGTAAGCCATGATGCTTCCAAAAAATACGACAATTACGATTAGAATAAGCAAATGAAAATCTTAAATAAAGGCATAAAAACTAAATTTCTTACCAAATAACAATCCCTAACAGTTGAAGGTCTATAATTTGGTAGTGATGCATCTTCAGCTCTTCTCATCAGCCATCGTACGGTAATATGCCAATACCACTCCATGTAAATACGACTACATCTAGCTGGGTCTTCCAGTAGTGAAGGTGCCTCAATCTGCACAAACTCTCGCCGATGTGACCATGCTTGAATGCATGATTGCTGCTCTTGCAACCAGTTGACTCTAGGCTTCTCCTGAGCCTTCTTCATCTTGCAGATCTCCATTAATTTTGGAATATGTTGTCGCATTCCAAACTGACGAATCACTCTGTCCGGCACATGCATAACAACAACTCCAAAACAAATCATCCATGTTCTAGTTATCCAGATATCAGCAGGTAACGTCATCAAATCTACTTCTTTGTAAGGGGTCTAAGAAACTTGATTTTCTTCTTAAACGTCTAACTCATTTATGTAAAATTCAATCTGAGTTGTCTTCACATTGTTCAACCATGACTTAGGAGTCTCCCAACATGAACCTAAAGGACGTGATGGATGTTGCAGACCTAGACTTTTTGATGGTTTTCCGACGTGAAGATGTTCCCAACACCATAGCTGTAATAGTGTAAGAAAACCAGCTACTTGTTTCCTGTTTTTCAAACATGCCTGATCCAAATAATTGTATAGAACAACCAATGATGCAGCTCCTCAACTATAGTTTCCACTTTCAAAGATATTCTACAACAAGAGTAAATATCTAAGGTAGATTTTGTTTCCGCTCTTATCGCCTACTATCCCGGATCTTAAGTGATACAAAATGTAGGTTCTTGTGTGCTGCATCACCTGCTCATCTGTTACGTATATCGCCACGATACGATAATTTTGTTGCAACCTCTGCAATGACACATATCCCCCTTTCATTGTTGTCGTCACCTCCTCTTCTCTAGTACCCAACAAGATCATGCAAATCTCTAACCAATCAGGATATAAGGTTGCACAAACTGCTAGACCGTCAATACGGAGACCATTAAGAATAGTTACGTCTTGTAGCATAATCGTCATCTCCTTATGTCTAAAATAGAATTTGTGATTCTCCGGCCTCCACCTCTCTACCACAGCAATGATCATATTCCAATCCAATTGCAAACGAGACATTGTACTAAATACAACAATTTCTAACAAATCCAACACCCTATCATCTTCCACAATCCACGTGTTGAATTGAATGGCGTGCTCGATACACTTAATATGGGTCAATTTCTCCTAAAACTAATTAATTACTTAAGATCTAATATAAACCAATACACATATTTTTTAATTTGATAGCCAAAATACTTACATTTTCGAGAATCGAAGATGATCTATGTTTTTTCTGTAGTACTAGGACTGAAGGGTCTACAAGACTGTGAGAATCGTGTGAATTAAACATTTGGAAAATGTTGAAAGAGAATTAATCAAAAAACATGAGTTAGTCTTGGGTTTAAATAAAATAATCCAAACCAATTTTATACAAAAAATATTCTATATTTCTCACTTCTATACTTTGTATAATCACAACTACAAATACTTTCATAGTCATTAATACCTTCTTCGATCTCAATCAACCCAATTTCAAACATTGTATAATTATATAAAGTTCAATGTGTTATTCTTAATCAACCCAGTTTCAAACCAAAACAATCTGAACAAATCAACTAAACACCACTCAATCCAACTCAAACTAATCCACACAAATCCAAACCAATCTACCAAATCCAAACTAATCAAGCAAAACATTAACAAAAAATAAGCTAAATGTACCTTAAAATTAATGAATAACGAGAAAGTAGCACCAGGAGCTCGAAAATTGCCGGAGAGATGAGGAGGTGAGGGGTTAGACGGTTATGGGAAGAAGTGGAGGAAGATGGTTTGCTGCCTTTTTGCCCTAGGCAAAAACAACATCTCGGAAGTCGTTTTTACTTGGTCTTAAAAACAACATCCATGATGTCATTTCATTAAGAGTAAAAATGACATCACTGATGCCTTAGTTAATGAAAACGACAATATAGGTGTCGTTTTCAGTGTGCATATTTGGCCAAATACTTTTACCTGAGTTATATTCTTCCAATTTCTTTTTTTCAACATTATTTCAAAAAAAACCTTCCCATTATTGAATTGAAAAGTCTTTTGCTATTATTCCAATAATCGCCTTCTAATGATCACAATTATCCAATTTTCATTCCAAAACAATATTTACTTTAATGAAATTTACCTATTATATAAAAAATACCCTCTAATATTTGAATGCATCATCACTACCTTCTATCTTGAGGTTATTGTTAAATACCAACGTGGTATATCAACATATCATGTTGGATTATTGGCCGAGGTGATATCCTCTATCTTACAACGTCCCTCCGGACACACGTCGGTCAGCTAGGGTCGGTCAACCCGACATGATATATCAAACATTCCGACGTAATAACTATGTCCTGCAACATTGATAGGAGTTAAACAAGTCAGTTTGGTTCCAAGTGTTGGGGTTTAACGGAGCTTCAATTCTTGAGAAACCATTGTCTTGGTGACAATGTTTGATTTCTATTTTTTTGGCAAATTCTTGAAATTATATCCAAGCATGTAAATCCAAAGCACAAATTGATCAAATGATATTTTCATCCTTTTTTAGTGGACCAACCACGGGACCTACCTCCACTGGTGATTTTGGTTCGTAGTGTCATTTTCAAGGAAGGGAAGCAAATTTTCGTTCAGAAGATAGATTTGAATCGGCATACCCATAATTACTTTGCTCATTCCACTCTAACCGGTTGTTCCTTGGTTGTGTCACAATAGTCTAATTAACCAAATTAAGGTTAGCCAAGTCTAGATTTATGACAAAACGTTGAAAAAATAGTCTTATATTACTAAACACAAATAATGTGCAATACTATATAAGAAAAGTTGGATCTCAACCATTATCTAAGTACTTAAATTTTGTAAAAATGACTGACCAACTAAAACTAATTAACCAAATCAAAAACCAACGGAGAATGATTAGTATAAATTATTGAGAATTGAACTTAATCTTAAGTGGCATCCTAGTCACTAGCCACATCATCTATGGAGAGTGAGTCATCTAGGTGATGACTTAACAAGTTGGAAGATAAAAAGGTTGAAGAAAAGGAAGAGACAAAGAATCTCTTCATTTATCCATGATTTTCGTCCTTATTTTATGGTGTAATTTAAGCAGAGGTTGTAATGATCTTGAATGATCATCTTTATGTAGTCTATGTTATGTTTGTATTTTAGGCTAAGTTGAAGAGTCATTGTAAGTGTCTATATAAGCACAAGAGTTCTCCATTAGTTATATGAGTGAAAAAAAAGAATGTAAGTGAGAAAGAAGAAAGAAAAGATGAGTGTTTGATGCAAATCTTGTTTTGCTTTTGAGTGTTAAGTAATTATTTTTCTTCTTTTATTCGTGTTCACCAATTGCGTAAATCAATGTATGGTTCTAGTGATGACAATAGAAGACCCTCGGCATGGAGAACAATGTGAGCCAAAATCACGCACCAGGCGCGACTTCTAAACCACTGATTGACGGTTTGGGACCGCTGGTTGGCGGTCCAAGTGTGCATAGTGGAAGGCGGGTTTCTGGGGTGACTCGGTCTGGTACTTCCCGTCTTTCTCCCGCATCTAACATAAGTGTCTTGCAAAAATGAAACTCTAACTATACGACGTTACATGCATGTAGAATTTTAATTAACTAAAATACATGAGAATTTAATTGAACATAAGACGAAAAGACCAAAGATCTCTTATAATTAACCCAAGTGTCCCACATGTAATATCTCCCCGATTAAGTATGTGGGACGATCATGATAGGTGTTTCTTCTAATTGTTATATGTTTAGAGATATGTCATGGTGAGATTTGTGAGTATCGTAAATTGTTGTGCAACTGTAAATAGGGATGAAATTGGGTTGGTTTTGTTTGGGTCTAGGGTTTTACCAAACCAAACTAATCTAAGTAAAATAAAAATCAAACCGAACTCAAAAAACATGATTCAGATCGGCTTAAACTTTGGTTTGCATCTAATACAATTACTTGTTCGCCACTTAAAAAAAAGTAAAAGACAACGAAAAATCTATCTTGAAATTAAACTATTTTACACATTGATATAAGTAAACTTATAATGCTAAATAAATAGGTCGGCAAAAAACAAAACAAAAAATAAAGATGTCCCCATTCAACCCAATGTTCCATCCATCTCCTAAACAGCAGTAGTGCGGATAATATCGGTTTTGAGTGACATATTTGAATATTTTTAGTAAGATATCACAAAATATAGAATTTGTTTAAATATGATAAATGTTTAGTAGCCGCTCTCCGGGACGCTGTGGCGGGACGTTGCTGAGTTGGACAAATCCAGCTCAGCCAAAGTTTTAATATTTTTTATGCAGAGGGGGCAGCCGCATTTAATGCATCTCAAATCAGACGTGCTCCAAATCATATCATTCCTTTTGGCGCTCCCACCTGCTTCATACCTCTTTTTGACGAAGATGCACGGAATGACCACCGTCACTTCTTCCTATACTTTACAAAGGAAAATGATTAATGAACGCTTGCGTCTGGGACACGCGCTAACGTGGTCAGTGCAGTCAGCAGCAACAATCTAGTTATCAAAAGTCAAATGTCTTTTCCTTTCTGAAATTAATTGAATAACATATTTATTTTATGTCACGTGCAACTTATACTCTCCCAATGCAACATTACGTTTCCCAATGCAACATTTCGTTTCTCCATGCAACATTTATTTTCCCAATGCAACTTTTGATTTCCGCACGGAAAAACCCACAACATAAAATGGACAGACGAACACCTTATTCTGTCCAGAATAAGTTATGTGATTGTCCAGAATAAGTTGTGTGATTGTCCAGAATAAGTTCTGTTTGTTGTCCATAATAAGTTCAAAGTCTGTTCAGAATAGGTTATGTGTCTGTCCAGAATAAGTTCAAAGTCTGTCCATAATAAGTTTTGTGTTTGTCCCTAATAAGCTCAAAGTCTGTCCAGAACAAGTTCAAAATCTGTCCATAATAAGTTCTGTGTTTGTCTAGAATAAGTTCAAAGTCTGTCCAGAATAAGTTCTGTGTGTGTCCATAATAAGTGCAAAGTCTGTCCAGAATAAGTTCAAAGTCTGTCTAGAATAAGTTCAAAGTTTGTCCAGAATAGGTTGTGTGTCTGTCCAGAATAGATCGTGTGTCTGTCCATAATAAGTTCAAAGTTTGTCCAGAATAGGTTGTGTGTCTGTCCAAAATAGATCGTGTGTCTGTCCATAATAAGTTCAAAGTTTGTCCAGAATAAGTTGTGTGTCTGTCCAGAATAGGTTGTGTGTCTGTCCATAATAAGTTCAAAGTTTGTCCATAATAAGTTTAAAGTTTGTCCATAATAAGTTGTGTGTTGTCTATAATAAGTTCAAAGTTTGTCCATAATAAGTTGTGTGTTGTCCATAATAAGTTCAAAGTATGTCCATAATAAGTTAAAAGTCTATCCAGAATAAGTGTGTCCATAATAAGTTCAAAGTATGTCCAGAATAAGTTCAAAGTCTTTCCATAATAAGTTCTGTGTTTGTCCAAAATAAGTTCAAAGTCTGTCCAGAATAAGTTCTATGTGTGTCCAGAATAAGTTCAAAGTCTGTTCAGAATAAGTTCAAAGTTTGTCCATAATAAGTTCAAAGTTTGTCCAGAATAAGTTGTGTGTCTGTCCATAATAAGTTTTTGTGTCTATCCAGATTAAATTGTGTGTTTGTTCAGAATAAGTTGTATTGGGAAAAGGTTGCATGAGGAAACGAAAAGTTGCATTGGGAATCGAAATGTTGCATCGGGAGAGTAAAAATTGCATGTGACACAAAATAACTATGCTACTTAGTTAAGTTCAAAAACTAAAAAATATTTGAATTTTACTGATTGGATTGCTGACTATACTGAACATGTCAGCGCGCGTCACGAACGCCCGCGTCCGTGTATAAGGATCCCTTTACAAATGGGGTTTAGGAATTTCGATTTACGACTAGGTTTACGGTTTAGGATTTGGATTCGTTCGATAAGATTAATAGACTCGGATATATTCCTTTAGAAAATGGGATTAGGAATTTTGGTTTACAGTTAGGGTTTGGATTTCTTCGATCCAATTCCATAATAATGATATATCAGACTAGTGTATTCCAAACCCTAAGCCTTTGTTTTATTTTTGTTTTGTCTTTTAAAATAAAAGGTTAAAATCTCTTATTTAGTTTGATTATACAAATGTTGTTTTTTTTTCAATTTGTGGAGACTAATACTCTATTAGTATGTGTTTATATTTGAACTTGCACTTTAATTTGCATGTTTGGTTGGATAATTATAACTTGGTTTGGATCTTTTTACCAGTAAATTGTTTTAGGATGTTATTAAACCAATTGAAAAATAAAAAAATAGCAAGCAATACTTCTAATTAAGCATGACAACCGCATCATAACAAGCAAACTAGCGAGTCGAGCGGTTCGCGAGCATGGGATGAGTCAAGCATGAGCAGATTTTTCTGATCGACTCTAGTCACGAGCGAGCAGAAAAATTAAACGAGCTGATCATGTCTTCTCGATTTCAGATTGTTTACGACCCAATGTATTTTTTTTGGCCATCTAAGCAATTCTCCCAAAAAAAAGAAAATAAATCTAAAGTGCATTCAAAAAAGAGTCCTTATACACGGCCGCGTGCATCCCGAACGCGGCAACGTTTGGTTTCCCTATGCAACTTTTACTTTTCCCAACACAACTTTTGATTTCTCCATACAACATTCGAATACCAAGGTAAAATGAAGAGTTCATTTTTGTCATTTTTTCTCCATATAAGCAGGTGATAAAAATGACAAACTTAAAAAGAAAAAACAACAACTTAAAAGTCAAAACATGTTCATTTTTAACATCTACGTCTGTTATTTTTAATAAAAGAGTTGTTGTTTTCCTTTTTAAGTATTGTTTCATCATTTTTAAGTGATGTTTCTTCCTTTTTAAGTTGTTGTTTGTTCCTTTTTTAATTTTCTGTTTTTTCCTTTTTAATTTTCTGTTGATCCTTTTTAAGTTATGTTTGTTCCTTTTTAAGTTGTTGTTTTTCCTTTTTAATTTTCTGTTTTTCCTTTTTAATTTTTGTTTCGTCCTTTTTAAGTTATGTTTGTTACTTTTTAGGTATTGCTTCATCCTTTTTAAGTTGATGTTTTTCCTTTTTAATTGTCTGTTGTTCCTTTTTAAGTGATGTTTCTTCCTTTTTAAGTTGGTGTTTGTTCCCTTTTAATTTTTTGTTTTTCCTTTTAAATTTTTGTTTCATCCTTTATAAGTTATGTTTGTTCCTTTTTAGGTATTACTTCATCCTGTTTAAGTTGATGTTTTCCCTTTTTAATTGCCTGTTCTTTTAAGTTATGTTTGTTCCTTTTTAAGTTGTTGTTTTTTCTTTTTAATTTTCTGTTTTTCTTTTTTAATTGTTTGTTGTTCCTTTTTAAGTTATGTTTGTTTATTTTTAAGTTGTTGTTTTCTTTTCTAATTTTCTGTTTTTCCTTTTTAATTGTCTGTTGTTCCTTTTTAAGTTATGTTTGTTCCTTGTTAGCTATTGCTTCATCCTTTTTAAGTTGATATTTTTCCTTTTTAATTGTCCGTTGTTCTTTTTTAAGTTATGTTTCTTCCTTTTTAAGTTGATGTTTTTCCTTTTTAATTGTCTGTTGTTCTTTTTTAAGTTATGCTTGTTTCTTTTTAAGTTGTTGTTTTTCCTTTTTAATTTTTTTTCTTTTTAATTTTTGCTTCGTCATTTTTAAGTTATGTTTGTTCCTTTTTTGGTATTGCTTCATCTTTTTTAAGATGTTGTTTTTCCTTTTTAATTTTCTGTTTTTCCTTTTTAATTTTCTGTTGTTCCTTTTAAGTTATGTTTGTTCCTTTTTATGTATTGATTCATCCTTTTTAAGTTGATGTTTTTTTCTTTTTTAATTGGTTGTTGTTCCTTTTTAAGTTATGTTTGTTTTCTTTTTAGGTATTGCTTCATCCTTTTTAAGTTGATGTTTTTCCTTTTTAATTTTCTGTTGTTCCTTTTTAAGTTATTGTTGTTTCTTTTTAAGTTGTTATTTTTCCTTTTTAAGTTGTTGTTTTTTCTTTTTAATTTTTGGTTCGTCCTTTTTAAGTTATGTTTGTTCCTTTTTAGGTATTGCTTCATCTTTTTAGGTTTATGTTTTTCCTTTTTAATTGTCTGTTGTTCCTTTTAAAGTTATGTTTTTTTTCTTTTTTAAGTTGTTTTTCTTTTTTAAGTTGATGTTTTTCCTTTTTAATTGTTTGTTGTTCTTTTTTAAGTTATGTTTGTTCCTTTTTAAGTTGATGTTTTTCCTTTTTAATTTTCTGTTTTTTCCTTTTTAATTGTCTGTTTTTCTTTTTAAGTTATGTTTGTTCCTTTTTAGATATTGCTTCATCCTTTTTAAGTTGATATTTTCCCTTTTTAATTGTCTGTTGTTCATTTTTAAGTTATGTTTGTTCCTTTTTAATTTTCTGTTTTTCTTTTTAATTTTTTGTTGTTCCTGTTTAAGTTATGTTTCTTCCTTTTTAAGTTGTTGTTTGTTCTTTTTTAATTTTCTGTTGTTACTTTTTAAGTTATGTTTGTTCATTTTTAAGTTGTTGTTTTCCTTTTTAATTTTCTGTTATTCCTTTTTAATTTTTGTTTCGTCATTTTTAAGTTATGTTTGTTTCTTTTTAGTTACTGTTTCATCCTTTTAAGTTGCTGTTTTTCCTTTTTAAGTATTGTTTTATCATTTTTAAGTTATGTTTGTTATTTTTTAAGTTATGTTTGTTCTTTTTAAAGCTCATGTTTTTCTTTTTTAAGTTTTTTTTCGTCCTTTTTAAGTTATGTTTGTTCCTTTTTAGGTATTGCTTCATCCTTTTTAAGTTGATGTTTTTCATTTTTAAGTATTGCTTCATGTTTTTTAAGTTATGTTTGTTCCATTTTAAGTTATGTTTTTTTAATAAGTAAGTTATGTTTTATTAATAAGTAAGTTATGTTTTAACCAAAACCCTCAAAAATTAATATCAAAGACAAACCAACTTTAAACAAGAACACCACAAAGAAACAAATTTTTCAAAATAAAATCGAAAAACCAAGATCGATCCATCACATAATGATGCATTGCATACATTGCATCATATGTCTTTCATTTAGATTACTTTTATATCAATAAATGCAACTAAGGTATGTGTTTAGTCTTATTTACAAAATACAGGGACCTGAATGCAAATTACCCACATTCCGAGCATAAACGCGTGCAAAAGACTCATTTCTATCATAAAGACCAAGTTCAAGCTTATCGGGTTTTAAATGGAAATGTATCCAAGCATAAAAGCATTCAAGACCTAATCACAAAAAGAACAAGGACTTGAGCACAAAAGTAGCCGGGGACTCAATTGCAAAAAGACAAGGACCTAATTGCAAATCATGAGTATCTTTTATTATTATGGAGAAAATCTAAAGAAAAATCAATGTGAATCTCCATATATATAAAGGAATTAATCCAGAGCTCAAAAGAATGGAAAGAATCAATCCAGACGCGCAAAAGAGGATCAAATCATACCATAAACACACAGGAAAAATCTGGATCGAATTCGAGCCAAAAAGGTGGCGATTCCGCCACACCTCATGTACAAATTGCGGTGATTTAGCCGCACAAAAGTCGATCCATGTGCTCAAATTTTTACCAATGCTATATTGACGCGTGTACGTTCCATTTATATATTGGGATCTCTTGTATCAGTTATAAATAGCCCCGAGAACGATGGTAGAAGTGTGCTTGGCCTTAGACCTAGTTTTTAGTTGTTATTTGTACTTGTCTTTATTTTAGTAATAAAATTCTGTCTTTTATTTCTTGTTTTTACTTTTCTTTTGTAATGCCTCTAGGATCCCTTCTTCCTCCCTCCATGAGTTTCTAACTCCTTCCAAAGGGTGGAGGTGACGGATTTAGGGTGAAGAGAAGAGAAGAGAATAAATGTTATTATTTTAAGTTCGTGATTAGTATATTTTGATTACTTGAGTTTATGTTAAATCATTTATCATGCAATGCTTCATAACTAACATGATTTATTATAAGTTTCTGAATTCTCTAATCTACACCCTAAATCTAAACCTCCACCCAACGGAATTCACTTCTTTGTTCTTGTTTTAGTTTTAATTGTTCTTGTTTCTTGCTTTAGATAATTAAAAATCAAAAATCTCAAAACCAACTTATTTCTTCTCTCCTTCTTTCCCCCAATCGAAATCACACTAATAACAAAATCTCTCCCTCCTTGTGTTCGACCCGTATTTGCCACGTCTCCATTGACGTCATGTACTTGCGGTATAAATTTAATTCTCATCAAGTTTTTGGCGCCGTTGCCTGGGAGGCGACGCATATTTTTGTTTGTTTGTTGATTTCGATTCTATCATGTTTATCTTGTGCGCGATCTAACTATTTGGATTTGAGTTTCAGGAGACAACAGAGTGCACGGCGAAATCCCCGCACGATCTGAGCTAAACGAGCGG
The DNA here is from genome assembly GCA_963682175.1 of Triglochin maritima. Lineage (NCBI taxonomy): Eukaryota > Viridiplantae > Streptophyta > Magnoliopsida > Alismatales > Juncaginaceae > Triglochin > Triglochin maritima. The sequence goes on along the minus strand of OY821787.1, from coordinate 9,098,875 downwards.
TGAAATCGCCGCACCTATAGAACAACCTGCGGCGGAATCGCCGCACACTTGGAGCTTCTGGGCTTCAAACTTTTTTGGGACGCGCATCATCGCTGGGTGGACGCGCAGAGCATCTGAAATTTCGAGAGCGGGCGGTGAACCCGACTGAGCATTGCATAAGGTAACATTTGTTGCCTCTTTTCCTCGTAATTTCTATTTTCAGAAAATTTCCTTTTCGTAGAATTGCATGTGTAGGGCAAAAATTCCATAAATCGCAATAATTCAACTCTGACCTAAAAATTGGCAAAACTAGAAGAACTTAGTGCATACATCATATAATGTTTTGTTTGCATTATTCTTGCTAAATTCTTGCAAATTAATTCTTGTTGAAGAGTGCTGGAGGCAAGGTACGTATCGCGGTTTTTATCGAATGCATTTAAGCATATAATCTAGTTTGCATACAACCTTGAAATTGCCCCCCTCTAAAGACCATTGTTTGACTATCTTTGCTAGATCTAAGTTAAACTATCTTAAGGGCAACTCCGTAGCCAAAGATACGGTGGGGATTTCATCACCCTTCCGTGGCCCACAAATCACAAACCTAAAGTGTCACGCAAGCCTTGAATTAAAATCAACTAGACATTGACCCCTAAGGAGTCAGACTCATTTAAGGAGAAGAATTGGTTTGACTTGCTATGACCTGAAGCCGATTGAATTTAATTTGGTGTCTAGAAAGTGTTTTTGTGTTGACGTAAGTCTTCCAAGCTAAGTGGTTGTCTAATTGGCACCGACTCTGTCGAAAACGCCCCCACTAGCTATACACGGCCTGGCCAAGTTTGTTTGATTAGTGAGGGAGGTGAATCAAGCAAATCAATTCGACTCAACCAGTTAGGAGTCGTCTAGATCTAAGCGACACTAGGTCTAGGATTGTTTGAACCGTGCTTTCTTAGGAATTTTCTGACCAACCCTCTTTCTATCTTTAGAGTTAGGTTTCCCTTCTCATCTGAGTCTTCTTTCTCTTCTCACATAAATTCTCTAGATTAAGATTCCTTTCTCATCTTTCCCCATTCTATTGTTTGTTTCCCTTTTGAAAAAAAACAAAAAAAAATATAAAAAATAAAACGAAAATATAAAAAAAATTATAATTAATTCTTGAAATTAAATTTGGAATTTAAATTCCGAATTTGAATTCAAAAATTGATTCAACCCGGTGCACTCAGATTTGGATTCGGGACTTGAGTAATCGACTCTCACGAGTTCATCTAGATTCCAGTCTGGAACTTAGCCCCAATCCACCTGTTGCACCACCTCACCCGGATCCAATGGGTGAGAACGTAGTGGACCCTCCTGTTGCACAACCTATAACTCTGAGGGATCGATGCTATCCAACGATGGCTGCTCAGCCATCGTGCATCGTTATGCCCACCATACCGGGTCGCGACTTCGAACTTAAGGCACAATACATGAGTATGTTGCCTAAGTTCACCTCTAGGGAAGACCCATATCTCTTCCTTAGAGAATTTGAGGAAATCTGCTCTCTTATGCAATACCAGCATATCCCTGAGGAGGCAGTGCGTCTGAAATTCGTGCCTCTAGCACTGAAGGACGACGCTAAGAAATGACTATATAGTCTAGCCGAAAGATCCATTAGAAGTTGGGCTGAGTTTGTTCAAGTTTTCCTAAAAAAATATTTCCCCAACCATAAGACTATGAGGATTAGGAATAAAATTGTTGCATTCGTTCAGTCTGAGAGCGAGCCGTTCTATTCCTATCTAGAAAGATTCAAAAGTGTACTGACCTAATGCCCTCATCATAGAATTCCAATATGACAATTATGCCAAATTATTTATGAGGGATTGACACCCACATCTAGGGTTATGGTAGAATCCGTAAGCCAAGGGAACTTTATGTCGAAAAATGAAAATGATGCCTGGACTTTTCTTGAGGAATTAGCTGAAAACAGTATGCAATGGGACAATGCTAGAACACCGCTTAACCCAAGTATTGGATCTAGAATAGCCAGCCAACCCAAACCAGGTGTCTTAGCTGTAGATGCCAACATAGTGGCTGAAGCAAAACTAGCTACCCTTATGCGCAGAATGGAAAGTTTAGAGCTACGAACCCAAAACCGAGTGACTCAAGCCTCGTCTATCCCTTGCTCTAGATGTGGTCAAACAGGTCATGTAATGGAGGATTGTGCGGAATGGGACCAAGTTAATGTCATGTATAACCATGCTAGAAATGACCCATACGCATCAACCTATAACTCGGGTTGGCGTAATAATTCCAATTTCTCATCAAACCAACAGGGTCAACCTCCTAGACAACAACCAAACCCGTATAATCAAAATAATACATCATCTGGGTTTAGTAACAATAACGATCATGAGGTTAGGTTGACAAGTTTGGAAAATTTGATGAAAACCTTTATACAAACAACCAACCAGACCTTCCAAAGGCTTGAGACACAAGTCAGCCAACTAGTACAAATAGTAGGTGAAAGAGAAAATGGTCGGCTTCCAAGTCAACCTGAGGTGAACCCTAGATCTAATAATTCATATCAATCCTATCAAGCACCTTCAGGAAATAACAACCCTAGACCGGTTCAAATGGTTAATGAGGAAGGACCGTTCCAACAAATAAATGCAGTAGTATCATTACGGTCCGAAAGACAAGTTCATAACAATGTGGTAAATCCTAGAGTGTCCAATCAATCTAGCCATCAAGCACCCACATATGACCTGACCATTGAACCTGACGTCCAATCTGAAACGCCCAACCCACCTACTCAACCTGAACCCATAGCTCAACCTGAACCTGAGCGAGTCTATGTTCCTAAAGCTCCATTCCCTAATAGACTCAAAAAGAACTCAAGTGCACAAATAGAGAAAATCTTGGAAGTATTTAAGCAAGTTAAGGTGAACATTCCACTCTTAGACATGATTCAACAAATACCTGCTTATGCTAAATTCTTAAAAGATTTGTGCACTAAAAAGAGAAAAACGAACGTACCAAAGAAGGCATTCTTAACTGCAAACATAAGTTCTATATTGTCCAACACATCTCCTATAAAATATAAGGATCCTGGGTGTCCCACAATTTCATGTTCAATAGGAGATACTTTTATCAACAAAGCCCTTCTACACCTTGGTGCTAGTGTTAACCTACTCCCGTACTCTGTCTATGAGCAAATGAACCTTGGTCCACTAAAACCCTCTAAGACAACCCTTCAATTTGCTGATTGTTCTATTAAGAAACCAAGAGGTATAGTAGAGGATGTTTTGATCAAGGTTGGTGACTTCATTTACCCAGTGGATTTTGTCGTACTAGATACCACACCTATTGTAAATCCTAACCGACAAATCCCTGTAATTCTAGGCAGACCCTTTTTAGCCACTTCGGAAGCATTGATAAACTGTCGTAATGGGCTCATGCAATTATCTTTTGGGAACTTAAAAGCTGAATTTAATATCTTTCATATTGATAGTGAGCCAGAAATAATATGCAATCAAAGTGACGTTTTGATGAAATCACGTATCTATAAGATTTCTGAATCATCACAAAATCAAAAAGGAAGTAAGAAAAAGGGGAAGAATTCATCTACACACCCACCATCACTCGAGCAAATAAGAGAACCTATTTATGTGAGGGGTGTGGAACCTGTGACTCAGGACTCTCATTGCAACATGGGGAACAATTCAACTGGATACATGCACCAATATGGTGTCATTCAATCCAGTTCTGACTATGGTTGACTTTGAGCAAATTTCATCCTTCCACCGCATTTCACCAAGGTAATAAGTGCATTTGCTTTATATTTGCATACATTGAGGACAATGCATGATTTAGGTGTGGGGGGATGTTTATGTATATATTTATCTATATAGCTATCTTTTATTTCAAAAAAAAATATACCTTAAAAAAATCAATGTTTCATGACATAGCTTAAGATTGAACTGCCAAAACCCGTGTACAAATTGCATTGATTTTGTGTTCCTTATTATATAGTTCTACTTGTAGAAATTACGACATAAATCGAAGTTCCAAAGAAATAACCCATTACCCTTTAAGACATGTATGCACTTAAATTCGATGAATCAAATCTTTGAAGTGGTTGATAAAAAGCAGAGGTTGAGGAAAATATACCGGGAAGTGTGGACTTCTAATAGCAATTAAGCCTTGAGGAAAATAAAATAAAGGAATAAAGTGAGGAAACACATTTTGCAAAATGACTACAAAAGCCCAAGCCTTTGAGTCACTGGTCCGTAGGGGTATCTTGAAACCCGGTAACTTGAGTCTACCAGCTCGGGATTATCGATCAAACTCGCTACACGAATGCAAAAAGGGTAAAAGTGTCAAAAAGCAAATGTGTTGAATCACGGAAGAAAAGAAAAAAAAATACTCAAGGCCCAAAGCTAAAAGAATGATCCATGCCATGGTTGATCCGAATGATACTTCACCACCAGAGGAGGCGTGCAAAATAATTTAAGTGATATCATGTGTAGAAAGGTTAGTGGTGTGAATGTTGGAGGAACAAAGACCAGGTCATATTTTTAATGAGTTAGATTCATATAATGAGCATACAAGAATTCGAAGTGAGATGTATAAGGTTGAGGTAGGGATATTGAGAGCTATTAATTGAATACTGAATTAAGACTTTGTGGGTGTGTCAACTGAAAATCCTCACGAGACAAAACTCGTCCTCCTTGGCAACAAGGAGGTTTAAAGGCTTGTTGCACATGCTAAGTGCAACCGTGATTCCTACGAAAATGAGTCAGGATTTTCCTGTTTTTATTTTTCTTATTTTCTGTTTTGCTAGGGACTAGCAAAATCTAGGTGTGAGGGTATTTGATGCATTGCATACATTGCATCATATGTCTTTCATTTAGATTACTTTTATATCAATAAATGCTACTAAGGTATGTGTTTAGTCTTATTTACAGAATACAGGGACATGAATGCAAATTACCCACATTCCGAGCATAAACGCGTGCAAAAGACTCATTTCTATCATAAAGACCAAGTTCAAGCTTATCGGGTTTTAAATGGAAATGTATCCAAGCATAAAAGCATTCAAGACCTAATCACAAAAAGAACAAGGACTTAAGCACAAAAGTAGTTGGGGACTCAATTGCAAAAAGACAAGGACCTAATTGCAAATCACGAGTATCTTTTATTATTATGGAGAAAATCTAAAGAAAAATCAATGTGAATCTCCATATATATAAAGGAATTAATCTGGAGCTCAAAAGAATGGAAAAAATCAATCCAGACGCGCAAAGGAGGATCAAATCATACCATAAACACACAGGAAAAATCTGGATCGAATCCGAGCCAAAAAGGTGGCGATTCCGCCGCACCTCATGTACAAATTGCGGCAATTTAGCCGCACAAAAGTCGATCCGTGTGCTCAAATTTTTACCAATGCTGTATTGACACGTGTACGTTCCATTTATATATTGGGATCTCTTGTATCGGTTATAAATAGCCCCGAGAACGATGGTAGAAGTGTGCTTGGCCTTAGACCTAGTTTTTAGTTGTTATTTGTACTTGTCTTTATTTTAGTAATAAAATTCTGTCTTTTATTTCTTGTTTTTACTTTTCTTTTGTAATGCCTCTAGGATCCCTTCTTCCTCCCTCCATGAGTTTCTAACTCCTTCCAAAGGGTGGAGGTGACGGATTTAGGGTGAAGAGAAGAGAAGAGAATAAATGTTATTATTTTAAGTTCGTGATTAGTATATTTTGATTACTTGAGTTTATGTTAAATCATTTATCATGCAATGCTTCATAACTAACATGATTTATTATAAGTTTCTGAATTCTCTAATCTACACCCTAAATCTAAACCTCCACCCAACGGAATTCACTTCTTTGTTCTTGTTTTAGTTTTAATTGTTCTTGTTTCTTGCTTTAGATAATTAAAAATCAAAAATCTCAAAACCAACTTATTTCTTCTCTCCTTCTTTCCCCCAATCGAAATCACACTAATAACAAAATCTCTCCCTCCTTGTGTTCGACCCTTATTTGCCACGTCTCCATTGACGCCGTGCACTTGCGGTATAATTTTAATTCTCATCACATAACAAAACCAAAAACTTTAAATCAACCACAAAGAAACAAACTTTTTCGCAAAAACTCAACACAAAAAAACTCAAATCATCTACAAAGAACCACGCCTTCAAAAAAATCAAGATCAATCAATCATGGAACAAAACCAAACTTCAAATGAGTCACGAAAACCAAACTTTTTTGCAAAAAATATCACACAAAAAATTCAAATCAATTACGAAGAACTACATTCTTCCTCATCCGCAAAAAACTCAACACAAAAAAACTCAAATCAGCTACAAAGAACCACATTTCCAAAAAAACAAGATCAATCCATCACATAATAAAACCAAAAACTTCAAATCAGTCACGAAAACCAAACCTCCCCCCAAAAACATCATACAAAAAATTTAAATCAGCTACAAAAAACCACATTCCTCCTCCTCCTCGCATTGAGAAAGACTTCAACGCCAACCACTTCCTCCTCTTCCTCGCCGACTAACTACATCGTGACGTCCTAACCAACGTCGTCGGCGTCCCAACCTCCTCAAGACTCATTCCCGCGTCATCTCCTCGGCATCCCTCTTACCGATTCCGTCTTCCATTAGAAGAAAATGACGAAGAATGAAAGGTTTGGGGGATAATGAAATATTTTTATGATATATGTATGATGGAAACCAAATGTCACATAGGTCCGCGTGCGTATGATGTGACACAAAATAAATAAATAATATGTTATTTAATTAATTTTTTACTAACTGAATTGACCACGTCAGACGACATTAAACATTTTCCTTCAAAAAAAGGAAGACCCCCGTGTGCCATGTTAGCATTGCTAATGGCATCTTCAGCTTACACATTCCGGTGTTGTTCTGTGATTCCCAAATCCCAAACCCAAACCCAAATCCAAATCCTCCACTTCACTCCAATACCCAAACCCACAAACCTCCACTTCCGTCCGCGTTCCAGCTTCCGCTCCGCCCCCATGGCCTACGAGAAGGAGCTCGCCGCCGCCAAGAAGGCCACTTCGCTCGCCTCTCGCCTCTGTCAGGTCCCCAAATCATCCTAATTTACCGGATTTTGGGTTTCTTCGTCTTTTTGAGGGATTTGGTGGATACCCATTTGGTGTTTTCGGTTGGAAAGGTTGTGGCTTTTTGGGTTTGGAGGAATTCTTTTGTTTGAGTGGGTTGAGGGTTTAGTATGTGTTTATGGAGAACATGGTTTTTGTTGATACGATTTATATACTATGGGTCAGTCAGTTTGAAATCACATTTTGATCATCTTTAGTACCAAATCTTAGAATTAGTTCACAAGTACCATGGCTATAGTCTATAGGGTGAAGATTCTGAATTTTTAGATGCCAATTGTAAATCAAATTTGATTTTTGATTCTTGGGAATTTGGTTGTCAAAATGTGGTTTCAATTGGACCCTATGACTGTGGATGTACAGGTTTGACCTTGGGAGATTATTCATGTTAAGGGGTTGGAAGGCTTCATGTAGCTTGGGCTGCATTTGGGATGCCAACGTGGGGTCAAAGTCATAGACTACAAGTCCAAGCATGATTGGGATGCCGACTAACGCTCTGGCTGCAGGTCTCACGGACTTGTAGTCCAAGGTTTTTCCGACTTTTAAGTCGGGGTAATTTCTTCAGACTAAACTACTAGTTGCCAACTAGATTTTTGAATCCCTATACTCCCTCAAAAGAAAACCCAAAAAATGTTGCATACAAGTTTGCGTTCTCTCTCTCTTTTTGTTCTAGTTAGGAATGAGTCATTTGGAAACAATCTCTCTGATTACCAAGGCTGTAGCTACGTGTGTTTGATCCCCTTACCTCGCTCATGCGGAAGCCTGTTTTGAGGCATTGGGGGTAATGTTGATGTTGGTGTTGATGTATTTTTTAGGAGTTGATAGATACATTGGGGTCTGAAAAATTCTTTCTTCTGAGGGCCACATGTATTTGTTTTGGTTGAGGAAGCTCACTTTTGGTGTGTCTACAATTTATGTGTTTTTTGAGAGGGAGCATTTTTTGAAGCCTAAAGAATAAGAATTAATTCATGAGCAAGTTAGCTCTTTGAAAGATTTAGTGGAAAAGATGCTAATGATATATTAAGATTTACAGCAATAAAAAAAGCTATATTAAAATTCACTTTTCATCTCAATGTTAATTGACGTTGACTAAAGAGATTCAAGGTCTTATTGTTAACAATTTCACATAATATTATTAAGCAAGGGTATTCCTCGAACTTCCAATTACACCTGGACTCTTTTGGATCCAATATCTTTAGTTTTAACGTTGGCATATTAATGTTTGCATGTGCGATGAGCCTTTTGATTATGATACCACATTGGAGTTACTGTCTGAAACCAATTGACGTTGAGGAGAAAGACCTGTGATTTTATTACGTATGGAGGGGTTTTATTTTATTTTTCAACACAAGACTAACCTTAACATGATGATTTATCCAAATTAGCACATTTAGCCCTACGAGTTTTACTTAGTTGTTCTCGTTGATTGGTGAAGCTATGAAATAAAGCCTAGTTATAATGCTACAACAAATTTTCTCGTGGGCTCAAGTGATTAGTGGATTATGCCATGGCAGTGGCCACTCTTATATTAGATTGAATCTGATACTATGTAGAGCTTGCTCCCGAAAATGGTTCTGTTGAATCTAGCTGCATTTTGCAATTCTTTCTTTGACGAGTTGATATGCTGCCCTCTCCTAAAAGCATTGTTATGTTTTTTTGTTGTCTCTCAGAAAGTCCAAAAGGTTATCTTACAATCAGATGTCCAGTCAAAATCGGACAAAAGCCCTGTTACAGTAGCTGATTATGGTATGCTAACAACTCCATTTTATATATCTATGGGAGTATTATATTTCTATTCAGTTCTGGTGTTTGTTGAGAAGAGTTAGTTTCATCATGTAATATGAAACAAGGGTATCATGAACATATTAACTTGTTTGTGTTAATTACCATTGAGAATAAAAGTTGTTTGGTTATTCGTACATGGATGGTACATCACTACCTTGAATTGTCAATGGAATGTTAAGTTTATCTTATCAAAGAAGTAAAAAACTAAAAAAACATCCATTTACTTTGTCGATCTAGAATATTTCCTAATACATCATAATTGATCCAAAAAATCTCCTAGTAATCATGTTTCCTAGAGAGGAACCCATTCACGGTTCCTACCAACAAGATTAAATTGCATACCCTATTTTTTATATGTATAATTCAACTCAAGAATGACACCTTTGAATTGATCTCTTCCAAATGAGTGGGATATCAGATCACTCTTGTCGTTGTTCCAGTGATGTTTGATGAGAAAGGATGTGTACAACCGTTTATCAAACCTCAGGTTAGTGTCTTAGTTAATTGTCATGTATCCAGCTGCAGTTATAATAAACAAATCCGAATATAACAAGAAACATTTGCACAAAAATTGACCACATGATTTTTGGATGTGTGACATGCTAAAATCTCCTGGGATAATTCATTCTATAGGCTATCTTACTTCCTGAAACTTAACTTTCAATATACCAGGTTCACAAGCACTTGTCAGCTTTGTTCTGGGAAAGGAACTGACTACAGAATCCTTGTCCATGGTAGCTGAAGAGGTGTGCCATGTGTTACATGAAGTTAATTTTAGCTCTTAAAGACTACATGTAATATTCTTACTCATGCTTTTTCTTTAGGATTCAGGAGATCTACGAATGGAAGCTGGCCAAGAAGATTTGAAACGTATAACTGAACTTGTAAATGCTACTCTAGCAGAGGAAGGCACATATAATATTTCTTTGTCTAAAGAAGATGTTCTAGCTGCTATTGATAAGGGCAAATCTGAAGGAGGTCCTCACGGCCGCCATTGGGTGCTGGATCCTATAGATGGCACAAAAGGGTACAGAACGTTGTGCCTGAAGATCTTTTCGTTTTCTGTAATGGTTACTCCTCTTAAGATGTATCTGATGTCATTTGTAAATTTAAAACTCTTTTGAATAAAGGAATTTTAAGTAATCAGGTTAAAAAGATGTGATATATGTTTCTCTTTGTTAGCTAAACCTGTTATTTCCAATTCACGACAATAAAGAAGTTTCATGTTTATATGATATAGATAACTCATATACGACTCATGAATTCTGAAATCATTTGTGAGCTACGAGAACAGTAAAACATGTGGAAGTAGATGTAGAATGTCGAATTTCACCTGTTCATATGTAATTTTTTGGTTTCAGAAATTTTGTATGGAAATTAAAATCCTATGAAGGGTTGTTGAATTCTGAAAGCAATCATATAAAGTTAAACACATATATGGTATTTTAACTTGATTGCTTTCAGAATTTACAAACTCTTGATAGGACATAGGACATTTCTGGAAAACTTACCTGAAATCAAGAATTTTGCTTGCTCACATACTAAAAGTGGCATATTTTCAGATCCCTAATATAATTACAATATCAAGTTAAACGACCATCCTCAAACATATCTTTATTGCTTCTTGCAAGTTAGTTTGAGAATGTTACTGAAGTCTCAACTATAAATCATTATTATTTCTAATTAAGAGCAATACATCCTTACCTACATGATATCATTGTTGTTTCGCTTTAGCATACTTTTTAACGCTTATACATTGTCTTTTCCAGATTTCTTAGAGGAGAACAGTACGCAATTGCACTTGCTTTGCTAGATGAGGGAGAACTTTCACTGGGTGTTTTAGCTCTTAAAGACTACATGTAATATTCTTACTCATGCTTTTTCTTTAGGATTCAGGAGATCTACGAATGGAAGCTGGCCAAGAAGATTTGAAACGTATAACTGAACTTGTAAATGCTACTCTAGCAGAGGAAGGCACATATAATATTTCTTTGTCTAAAGAAGATGTTCTAGCTGCTATTGATAAGGGCAAATCTGAAGGAGGTCCTCACGGCCGCCATTGGGTGCTGGATCCTATAGATGGCACAAAAGGGTACAGAACGTTGTGCCTGAAGATCTTTTCGTTTTCTGTAATGGTTACTCCTCTTAAGATGTATCTGATGTCATTTGTAAATTTAAAACTCTTTTGAATAAAGGAATTTTAAGTAATCAGGTTAAAAAGATGTGATATATGTTTCTCTTTGTTAGCTAAACCTGTTATTTCCAATTCACGACAATAAAGAAGTTTCATGTTTATATGATATAGATAACTCATATACGACTCATGAATTCTGAAATCATTTGTGAGCTACGAGAACAGTAAAACATGTGGAAGTAGATGTAGAATGTCGAATTTCACCTGTTCATATGTAATTTTTTGGTTTCAGAAATTTTGTATGGAAATTAAAATCCTATGAAGGGTTGTTGAATTCTGAAAGCAATCATATAAAGTTAAACACATATATGGTATTTTAACTTGATTGCTTTCAGAATTTACAAACTCTTGATAGGACATAGGACATTTCTGGAAAACTTACCTGAAATCAAGAATTTTGCTTGCTCACATACTAAAAGTGGCATATTTTCAGATCCCTAATATAATTACAATATCAAGTTAAACGACCATCCTCAAACATATCTTTATTGCTTCTTGCAAGTTAGTTTGAGAATGTTACTGAAGTCTCAACTATAAATCATTATTATTTCTAATTAAGAGCAATACATCCTTACCTACATGATATCATTGTTGTTTCGCTTTAGCATACTTTTTAACGCTTATACATTGTCTTTTCCAGATTTCTTAGAGGAGAACAGTACGCAATTGCACTTGCTTTGCTAGATGAGGGAGAACTTTCACTGGGTGTTTTAGCTCTTAAAGACTACATGTAATATTCTTACTCATGCTTTTTCTTTAGGATTCAGGAGATCTACGAATGGAAGCTGGCCAAGAAGATTTGAAACGTATAACTGAACTTGTAAATGCTACTCTAGCAGAGGAAGGCACATATAATATTTCTTTGTCTAAAGAAGATGTTCTAGCTGCTATTGATAAGGGCAAATCTGAAGGAGGTCCTCACGGCCGCCATTGGGTGCTGGATCCTATAGATGGCACAAAAGGGTACAGAACGTTGTGCCTGAAGATCTTTTCGTTTTCTGTAATGGTTACTCCTCTTAAGATGTATCTGATGTCATTTGTAAATTTAAAACTCTTTTGAATAAAGGAATTTTAAGTAATCAGGTTAAAAAGATGTGATATATGTTTCTCTTTGTTAGCTAAACCTGTTATTTCCAATTCACGACAATAAAGAAGTTTCATGTTTATATGATATAGATAACTCATATACGACTCATGAATTCTGAAATCATTTGTGAGCTACGAGAACAGTAAAACATGTGGAAGTAGATGTAGAATGTCGAATTTCACCTGTTCATATGTAATTTTTTGGTTTCAGAAATTTTGTATGGAAATTAAAATCCTATGAAGGGTTGTTGAATTCTGAAAGCAATCATATAAAGTTAAACACATATATGGTATTTTAACTTGATTGCTTTCAGAATTTACAAACTCTTGATAGGACATAGGACATTTCTGGAAAACTTACCTGAAATCAAGAATTTTGCTTGCTCACATACTAAAAGTGGCATATTTTCAGATCCCTAATATAATTACAATATCAAGTTAAACGACCATCCTCAAACATATCTTTATTGCTTCTTGCAAGTTAGTTTGAGAATGTTACTGAAGTCTCAACTATAAATCATTATTATTTCTAATTAAGAGCAATACATCCTTACCTACATGATATCATTGTTGTTTCGCTTTAGCATACTTTTTAACGCTTATACATTGTCTTTTCCAGATTTCTTAGAGGAGAACAGTACGCAATTGCACTTGCTTTGCTAGATGAGGGAGAACTTTCACTGGGTGTTTTAGCTTGCCCTAACCTTCCTTTAGCACCTCTTGCTGATTTGGATAAACAAATGCCATCAACCGAAGTTGGTTGTATTTTGTCAGCTAAGGCTGGTGATGGAACTTACATGGAATCGCTGTGTGGTTCTTCATCTGAAAAGGTTGATTTAAAATATATTAATATTTAATTCCAAAAAATTATTGTAATAATATCAATAAATTGCTTAATTTCAGGTAAGTGTTTCCAGCATCAAGAATCCAGTTGATGCATCATTTTTTGAGTCAGTTGAAGCTGCACACACACGGCGTGATTTGTCCAGCTCTATAGCTGAGGTAGTTGACATGATATTATTGGTTTGTCTTTTTGTCATTTGAGATCAACTAACCTGACTTGTTTCTCTTTCAACTAGAAACTTGGTGTTCAAGCACCAGCAGTTAGAATTGACAGTCAAGCCAAATACGCTGCGTTGGCCAAAGGAGATGGTGCTATATATCTACGTTTCCCGCACAAAGGGTATCGCGAGAAGATCTGGGACCATGCGGCCGGTGCAATTGTTATTACAGGTATAAACAATTGGTTCCCTTTTTAGGAAATGTTTTCAAAATTCGTTCCGCTGTGGCCAGTTGAACATATTGAACCAGGACCAGCTGGCCAGGTGATAAGGGTGGAACTTTTATACCTAGTTGTTGGGGTTGGCCGTTAAGTGGCCGGTTTAAGTGCCAGTTCTGTGGTTGAATTGTTGGGTCAACCGCAAATGGATATCCCATTAAATATACATTTATTAACCAAAAAACAGAAAAATTATAACTCTCTTGATCTTGGAATCATTTTTATGTTCAAAAAATAAAATCTTGGAATCATTTATGTCATTCACCAACCACTGCAAACCTTTTTTCTGCACAGTTTATTTATCTTTCTACTTTAGGACGTCAGATTTTTATATTTAAAAAACACACTTATTCTTGATCTGAGGTATCTATTTGTTATCCAACAGCTTGAATTGCTTGATCCAATCAGTGGTGCGTTAACTGGCTTGACATTCAGGCTCATTCCGAAAATCGTTCACTTAGGCATGTAGAACACTTATTTGTTGTGCTATTATAATACAACACATTCATTTTTGGAGCGAAGCACGTTTCCTGAACTTGCATACAAATTTGTGATGAATTTGGATTTGTGAATGTGATGTTAACTTGCTGGGTTTATTGGTGGTGCAGAAGCTGGAGGAGTGGTCAGCGATGCTTCAGGGAATCCCCTGGATTTCTCCAAGGGTAGATACCTCGACGTCGACACAGGCATCATCGCAACAAACCAGAAGCTGATGCCGCTTCTGCTAAACGCAGTTCAAGAAGCAATTAAAGAAAGGTCCTAAAAACTTTAGCAAATGCCATTGTCTTCCTTGTTAGCTCAGTCATGGTATGCATGTACTGATGTGTTGCCACTAAAGAGCCCTTTGTCATTAAGGATTTAGTGAGCTCTTGGCTAGATGTAAAACTTCCTCCCCTCACGATGGTGTTGTAATATTTCTCCCTCCAAATAAAATGGCAATGATTCATTTTGACTTGAATACATTTTGAAGTTCTTATATTTTCTGTAATGATTCTATTGGAATTGATACTTAAGTTGCAAATGTATGTTACATTGCATTTCTTAGATGAGGATTCTAATTACCAATGTGACGGTTCTGAAATGTCGTTTTTTGTGATTAGGACAACTTTTAACGGAATATCTAACACTACAGCGATGATGTACGGTTTTTTATATCTAAACATTGTTTGAGTTTGCTACTGATTTTAGATTCAAGTATCTATTCAAGCTCATCGTATCAGAGCTGCTGTTTCCTCTTGTGTAATTAAGTTGTGGTGTTTAAAACTTTCCAAACAGGAGCAAGTTCATTGGTAATAGGTAACTGAGTTGTATGAAATTTATACCTGCATAATGAGGAACGATTAATAGGGTAAAATTTTGCATTGTAAAAGTTTTTTTTTCTTCTTAAAATTGCCTCCTCGATTGCATATTAAGTTAAGTGTGCTAAACAGTGGAGTAATAATGTCGTTACAACTTCCTGTTAGTGCAACAAGGTTTTGTGTTTTGACCAACTAAGGCTAGCTTCATTGGGTGATCAGGGATCTAATCCCAGCAGTCCCGTTATAATGTTTGAGTGAGGTTGAGATTTAAAATTAGGGTAAGTGAGTAGAGTAGATAAAATCAAAAAAAGAAGACACTAGCCTTTCAAAAAATGCAACAAGGTTTTCAGGTTTTGTACGCATCTAAGTGAAGCAATTGGAGCAATTTAAATTTGATAAACTCTATCACATACTACAGTCACTGTTTACATTCTGCAACTAGAAATTACAGAGAAAGTAGTCAAACATTAGCATGTTTGGAAAAGTGTTATCTTCTGCTCAAACAGCTTCTTATTCCCACACATTTTGTTGTTCACTACAAAGATAACCAACAGAGACAAACTACACATAAATCAGAATATACATATTCTCTTGAGAAATCATCTGCCATCTAAACCGGTATGTCAGACGGGTATTCCTTCGGATGTTTTGCGATTGTCCTGCGCAACGTCTCCTCTTGTTCCCGGAGATTCGCAGGAAGAACATCATAAACATCGGTGAACATTTCGCTTAGTGGTGGCTTCTCCAATTTTTCTGCTACCTGAATGGCCTGTAGGAGCTGCAGAGAAGCGTAGCAAAGGTGACGATATCACATAATAAAGGCATGGAGAATGAGAAGTGAAATGTTGTTATGGTGGTTACCTCCTTCCTAACACTTCTCCTCAACTCGGATTCAGTTGCATCGCTCCACCAACCGTTCCCCTCTACCCATTTTCTGTACCTGGATACTGGGTCGCGAGCTGTTCTCCAGTGCTCGATCTCGTCTACAGAACGATACTTGGTTGAGTCATCAGATGTAGAGTGATGACCAACTCTATATGTTAATGCCTGGAGAATTGAGAGCGAGACGAGGTTTCAGAAAAATAGCGTTCTCAGTGAAATTGAACCAATTTACTCCATATAAGTTCTGAGCACTTACGTAGGAAGAAATCAAGTGAACTATATGTTGGCTATTGCAGTTCTAGCTTTTTGAGAAACCAGACAACAGCAATGAAATGAATAAGATGCAATATTGTACTGATTTTGGAAAGAAGCACACATCTAGGTATCTTCAAGAATTAAATACTACTGTGGTATTTTCCATTGTTTATAGTGTGATTATTTAGTTTTAGGAATTCCTTTCAGTCAAGAAAAACAAATCTACTTTTCTTGTCCAAATGGTTGATACCATTCGACAAGCTTTCTCATTAAACTTTGTGCTATTTATTCAGAAAGTGCAATTGACCTTTTGATCAAGAAATTAGGGAGGACTAGTGTGTATATTCGATGATGCAATTTATTCAGCAAGTGTAGTTTACTCAAGTCAGCATTTTCTTTCATGAATATGTTTATTCATATTTATGAAAATATATATGTATATATATATACTCCAAACAGCATGAACATAAGGATAAGACCTCAACAAGAATAGGTCTGCATTCGTTTATTGCCATTTCACGGGCAGCATGAACTGCACTATAAACCGCCAGAGCATCGTTTCCATCAACTCGGATGCTGCGAATTCCATAAGCCTGGCCTCTAACAGCTGCACCATCACCTAATTACAGCAACACAGCGAGATCAAATTAAGTTACTCAAGAAGATGAAAAGTATAACACAATCATATATATCAATGTGAAGCAGAATTTATAGGCTAGTACGTACTTCTGAACTGTTCTGATGTTGGAGTGCTGATTGCCCACCCGTTGTTTCTACAGAAAAATATTACCGGAGCCTCGAGTACAGCGGCAAAATTCATGGCAGCATGGAAATCTCCCTGAGGTAAAAGCTTGGCTTATAATAATGAAAAGAAGTAACAATAAAAATCAAGCCAATTAGTATAGTTACTCTGTCTGCTTCACAAGATAAAATACTTGAACGTCTGATATACATTTTTATTGTGTTTTTCATAGTAAAATATTACAAAATATTCCAAATAACTAATATGGTTTCAACAATTTAGATTGAAAAGGGTCCAATATTAATTACCTCGCTTGTCGCACCATCCCCGAAATATGTGACCGTGCAGGCTTTCTTCTTGTCCATCTTCAGCGAATAGGCAGCTCCCACAGCATGGGGCAGCTGAGTACTAACAATCTTATTCTTAAAAAGGGTAAACAACACTATACATGTGCTGAAGCCCAATAATTTGTGATAAAGCTGAGCACTCACGCTATGGGGGATGACACCGTGAAGTAGTTGAGTTTACTGGAACCATAATGGATTGGCATCTGCCGCCCTTTTCCGTAATCAGACCGGTTGCCGAAGCACTGGTTTGCGAATTCTTCAAGTGTGAAGCCGCGCCATAGAAGAACACCAGGTTCCCTATACTAAAATAGTAATAGTAACATAAGTTATAAATGATTGAGTGGCATATATGTAACGTCCCGTCTCTGTCTTTATATCTCACGCTACGAATTTCTTATTAACTGATGTGAGACTGAACTTTTGGTGTTTCAATATACCTGTGGAAAAATAACATCATCAAGGGTAAGTGCAGCTGCTGATGCAATGTTGATGGCTTCTTCACCTACAGACGTAAGGTAAAAAGAAATCCTTCCCTGCCTCTGCGCTTCGTAAAATATGGTGTCCATGACTTGTAATGTGACCATGTTGCTGTACATTTTTACCGCAACTTCCTTGTTTACCTGTTGAAACCAAATTTGCACTTTTTTTAATCATCGAGTTTGTGGTTATGGGGTTGTTCAATGAAAGGTGCCTTGAGTGACACAGCATTTGTTGAATTATTTAGTGGATGACATATAGGAATCTAATCTGCATCTTTAATTGAGAAAGGAAAGGTACCTCTTGAAAGCTGCAGCCTGACACTGTCTGTCCTCTGTCATCCAAAACACGGTAGCAGTTGATTCTTTCCTCCGATGTTTCTGATATAAATCGCCTCTCGGGAACAAATGCAACTTTTCCACCAGGAAAATCCAAGACCTGCTGCCATGACTCACATCACTTAACAAATACGAATACTGAATCAATCAAAATATATAGTACAGATGAACTTAATTGTTACGTATGAAATTGGATATTTAACTTTCGGTTTAGCTGGATAAGAGTAGGGAGACTTGAGAGAGGAAAGATGAACGATGTAAAACTTTTGAATATTTGTTGGGGGCAAGCGGAAGCGATTGGAAGATATGACTAGAAAATGACTTTTATTACAAAATAGAAGAACTTAGAATACTTCATAGTAAACGAGGACTTCAACAAATATTGTAGAAATTTCTAGAATCACCTAGATAATTCCACAATTACAAATTACATAATATTAACAATATTCAATTGAAGCTTTTTACCACCTTAAATCTTCCCCTTGGATTTAACCTCATTCCAAGCAAATTTCGATTCGAGAAATCCACCACTAGACACTGACCCTCCATCACAGATTTTAAATGCAGAAGAGATTTTGGAAAAGGATTATGATTAGGTGTAGTACTGTTGTACATCAATAGAAACCTCAATACCCTTCGTTCGTCAAAGATGGCGCGTTATGCTACAAAATGAACTCTAATGTCCGAACATAAGAGAATTATTATGTAAATACGATAAAGGAGGTCTAATTAATTACAACTCATTGAATTTATGAAAATTTTAGAATGAGGAGGGAATAAAGTCATGACAATAGGTGAACTCGTTAAGATGTGGATTATCATGTGCTATCCTTATTTAGTAGATTGGTAATGCTTGAATGCACATGTGAGTGTCCGCGTTAACATCAAATTTGATGCAAAATCTGCACAAAACATAGATTAAACAACAGTATTGATAGTAAGAGGATCTTCAGTAAAATATTCTAGCAGCATAGCAGACATTAACGTTAATGAAAACCTAAGTTGGTACTTAACCCATAATTTAATGAAGTTGCCACTTTTTTAATTCTAAAAACCACACCACTATATTTTACAACTACGTCTTATTCCCACCAAATCACCACAAAAGCTAAATTAGATGCTGAACCTCTAACATGCACAAGAAGAGACAAAAGGATGAACTTCTTGATAATGAATTCAACTATGTTTGTTTCCACCTCTAGACCCTTAATCTTACATCAATTGGTAAGCGAATGGAGACATCAATCGATAATATTCCAACCTTGGATTCATCAAAAAACAAGCTTAAGTAGTAAAAAAACTTTTTCTTTGATATATATTATCCTATACTTATTCCAAATACCTCATAATACCAAGTGGTACAAAAGAAGTACCAATTGGACTATTTTCAAGTCGATTTAAAATTAGAAATACAAAAAAAAACCCCGATATGTACACTAATCAATGCAAGAGTTCACATTGATTGCCCGAAGTGGTCCATTTTAGGCACTCCACCTCCATGCAAATCATACAAACAAACAATGCATATATATTGAAAAGAAGAAGAATTCAGAATCAGAAGGAAGAAAAAAAACCACACCTCGTCCCCGTCGAGAGTTTCCACGGGGGCAGGCGCACCGGTCGACTCGAACCGCGAAAACGCGAACACCGGAGACCGGTGCACGACCGAACCGGTGGGGTGGGTCCCGATCCACCTGGCGAAGTGGTTGGCGGCGGCCCTTGATCTGGTTAATACCGACGAAGCCATTGTTGGGGAATAAGATAAGATAAGAGAAGGTAGGATTGGTTGGTGAGAGAGGAAATTAATGTGTGGGTTTGTTCTGAGTTTGGTTCTTATCTGAGGCGGAAACATGGACGTTTAGTTATGTCGTGTGTAGTTGTCGGTGTCGAGAGAGGAGATAGAGCGAAGGAGTATCACGGCAGTTGGTACTGGTAGTTGTTTGTTTGCCTTTCTTTTGTTGTAAATCTAATTTTACAGTTGGGCGGATGGGATGGAAAATTGAGTCGAATTCATTTACTTCAGGTCGGAACCGTTTCTACCGTATTTGTATCATATTTATATAAATAATACGTATAACAGATACGGTAATTTTCCAATTTTTACAATATATAATCACATTCAGGGTTAAACAGATGCAAATAATAATCAAATATAGGTATGCGTCGGATATTATGTTTTTAAATTATAAATTTATGGAAATTTTTGAAATTGGATATGAATATAGACAAGATATCATCTCATTCACTATTGTATCTATCGTTACGGTATTCGATACTATATTTAAAGGGTCCTTGTACACGGCCGCGCGGGTCCACGACGCGGCTTACGTGACATCTAGTCAGCTGCACAGTCAGCTAAAAGTAAAGCACGCGTTATTTCGAAAAATGGAAAAACACCTGTGGTTTTCGTGCGACGGTTCCCTCTCTGACGTCTCGATAAGACCGGGAAGGGACATCAGACGCGCCTGTTCACATCCCGAGTTGCGACAGAAAACTAAAAACGTTTCTGATCTTTCTCACATTCCCTTTCTCAACTTTTCTCCGATTCATCACCCCAGTTCTTTTTCGTAACCCTAGATATCCGTTGACGACATGGATTCTACACTTCAAGCTTCTATTTCGGGGGTTGTGGTGCACCAGGTTTGTCGTTTTTACCGTAACATTGAATTGCGATACTCTAAAAATGAATGTTCGCATACGGTTGGTGTCTTCTTAGGCTTCTACGCATTACTTCCAGCCCTCCAAATGTTCGTGGACCCCAATAGAGAAGGTCTTTGGGAAGTTGAGGGATGCAGAGAAAGATGCCTTCTAGGCTACCCCATTCGGTCACTTCATCACCCTCTCCAACGTTCCTGTCGATAATGACATTATTGACTGGTTCGTGGAACACTATGACCCCGATGAGGTGGGGTTGATGATCGGCTCTGGGGTAGTACACTTCACCGCCGAAGACGTTGTCCTAATTTTGGGGTTCAGATTACATGGGAAGGCTGTCAGAATGCATCTGAAGGAAGTCGCAACCCGACAGGGGGAGATTCTGAACAACACCCAAATATCTGCCCATATGATGGCTACGAGATATTTGGTTGATGAGGAGGAGGAGTACGTCCAGCTACTCATTTGTTACATCTTCAGCAATTTTTTGTTCTGCGATGACACCCATCGAACCAAAATTTATTCCTCGACCACTTGGCCGACTTGACTAGGCTACACAAGTACGCGTGGGCCGAGGTTGTTCACGAGGCACTTGTGACGGGCTTGGAGAAGGCAAACTGGGATCTACGCGCTAGGAGATCTACTGGTTCTTCTATTTTAAGAAGGGGATACGTTGAGGGGTGTGTGGCTGTACTACAGGTAATGGTTCTTCCCTATTTACGTTGTTGTTTGTCCTTTTTGAGTTATTCTTCTTCCTTTTTAAGTTATGATTCTTCCTTTTTATGTTATACTTGTTCCTTTTTAAGTTGTTGTTTGTTCCTTTTTATGTTGAAGTTGTTCCTTTTTATGTTCAATTTGTTACTTTTTATGTTAAAGTTGTTCATTTTTAAGTTTTGTTTGTTCCTTTTTAAGTTGTTTGTTCATTTTTAGGTAACGTTGGTTCCTTTTTATGTTATGCTTGTTTCTTTTAAGTTGTTGTTGTTCCTTTTTATGTTCAACTTGTTCCTTTTTATGTTAAAGTTGTTACTTTTTAAGTTTCGTTTGTTCCTTTTTAAGTTGCTATTTGTTCGTTTTTAGGTAACGTTGGTTCCTTTTTATGTTATGCTTGTTCCTTTATAAGTTGTTGTTTGTTCCTTTTTAGAAAACATTTGTTCCTTTTTATGTTGTACTTCTTCCTTTTAAGTTTCGTTTGTTCCTTTTTATGTTGTACTTGTTCCTTTTTAAGTTTCGTTTGTTTCTTTTTATGTTCAAGTTGTTCCTTTTTATGTTAAAGTTCTTTCTTCTTAAGTTTCGCTTGTTCATTTTTAAGTTTCGTTTGTTTCTTTATATGTTATACTTATTCCTTTTAAAGTTATGCTTGTTTCTTTTTAAGTTTCGTTTGTGTCTTTTTATGTTCAAGTTGTTCATTTTTATGTTACATTTCTTTCTTTTTAAGTTTCGCTTGTTCCTTTTTAAGTTTCGTTTGTATCTTTTTATGTTCAAGATGTTCCTTTCTGTTACAGTTGTTCCTTTTTAAGTTTCATTTGTTCCTTTTTATGTTGTACTTGTTCATTTTTAAGTTTTGCTTCTTCCTTTTTATGTTCTACTTGTTTTTTTAAGTTTCACTTGTTCCTTTTTAAGTTTCGTTTGTTTCTTTTTATTTTCAAGTTGTTCCTTTTTATGTTAAAGTTCTTTCTTCTTAAGTTTCGCTTGTTCCTTTTTAAGATTCGTTTGTCCTTTATATGTTATACTTGTTCCTTTTTAAGTTATGCTTGTTCCTTTTTAAGTTTTGTTTGTTTCTTTTTATGTTGAAGTTGTTCCTTTTTATGTTAAAGTTGTTCCTTTTTAAGTTATGCTTCTTCCTTTTTAGGTTATACTTGTTCCTTTTTATATTATTGTTTTGGAATTAATCGGCATCTCCTTCTTAGGTATGGCTGTGCGAGAAGTTCAACGTGGCAGAGCCTAAAATGGGAGGTCATCCTAGGTGGAATCGTTGGTCGAGAATGTTTGGAAAACGGCTCATCCTGAAGAAATAGGAGGAAAGGGCATCACCCTTTCAAAAAATTACGATCGAGACTTCAATCAGACTCAGCCGACGACCCTGACTCAGAAAGAGAGGGAAAGCATTGGTCTGACTGAAAAAACTCAGCCAACCCTACGAACCAATAGTGATTGCCAGTCAACAAGCACCGAACCAAGACTGCAATTGAGGGACTGCAGCATCCCTCGGGACCCACTACGGGAAGAATTGAAGTTTGCAATGTTGAAGACAAAATGGCTTCAAGCAGAATTTGCACTGAATGAGGCAAATGAAGAGGTTAAGAGGCTGAATGAGGAACTTAGGAAGTCCAGGGAGGAAAATGAGACCCTAAGGGAAGAGATTGCATCTCTTCGAGGATATTGTATAAAAGGTGGACAGGAAGGAAGAGAGGATGAAAGGAGCAGGAAAGAGAGAAGGAGAATAGGAAGGAAAGAGAGAATGAGATTGAGAGGGAAATAGAAAGAGAAAAAAAGAGAGAGGAGAGGGAAAGAGAAGAGAAGAGGAAAGAGGAGGAAAAAGAGAGGGAGAGAGAACAGAAGAGAAAATAGGAGAAAAGGAGATAGGAGAGGGAAAGAGAAGAGAAGAGGAAAGAGGAGGAAAAAGAGAGGGAGAGAGAACAGAAGAGACAAGAAGAGGAGAAAAGGAGAGAGGATAGGGAAAGAGAAGAGAAGAGGAAAGAGGAGGAGAAAAAGAGAGAGGAGAGGGAAAGAGAAGAGAAGAGGAAAGAGGAGGAGAAAAGGAGAGAGGAGAGGGAAAGAGAAGAGAAGAGGAAAGAGGAGGAGAAAAGGAGAGAGGAGAGGGAAAGAGAAGAGAAGAGAAGAGGAAAGAGGAGGAAAAAGAGAGGGAGAGAGAACAGAAGAGAATAGAAGAGGAAAAGAGGAGGGAGGAAGAGGAAAGAGAGAGAAGACGAGAAGAGAGACAAGGAGAGAAGAGAGAAGAGGAAAGCCGATGATAAAAGGAGGGAGACCGAAGCTTCAAAGAAGAGGTTGAGGGAAGAGGTAGAAAGAAAGAGGGTAGAGGAGGAAAACGAGAAAGAGAAGGAGAGGGAGAAAGAAGAGAAACGAATAGAGGAGAGAAGAGAGGGGGATAAGCAGAAGGAGAAAAAGGAGGATGAGGGAAAAGAAAAACCTCTCAAGGCAGACTGGAGGGCCAAAGGATCACGCTCAATGGCCAAAAAACAAGAAGATGAGGTGAAAGAAAGGAAGAAAAAAGAAGAGGAGCGGAAAAGGGGAGAAAGAAGGCTCCAAAGGAGCATGAACAAAAAAAGAAAGTGGGATAAGAATGACGATTTCAAGTTGGCTCATCACGGGAGAGAGAGTAGGCCAGACGTTGACATGGATGCATTGACCACGTTGAGCCCCGATGAGCTGAACATTGTACTGAAGGTGACCGCGCCTACACATAACCAAAAGGAGGTGATCTGGAGAGGTGATTCCTGTTTCTTCACACGTTCCGACCTCAAGGAGCTAATGATGAAGGGGATGGATTTGACCAACGAGGCGATAGACAGTATGCTTTGTGTACTTGAAGAGCGCCAAAAACAGAAAACTACCCCCAAGAGGTAATTTGTATTCCAAACTTCTATTAGGAAAGAATTATGATCGATCAAAGGAATACCATGATTGAAGAGTGGCTGGCGCCCAAATTACAAGGCCAGGAAACCGGAAGCCTCGTAATTGCACAACCATTGCTGCTGTCAGAACACTGGACCATTGTAGTTGTTAATGACTTAGACAAGGAGATCCTGCATTACAACAGTTGCTCTAGGGAGCTGGTCCCAGATGAGGATCCTGACAATGTGGTAGGGGTACATGAATGTTCGGCCAAAGATGTGGGTGAATTCTGGAGAAACCGTCTTAAGGTGAACTGGCTAGTGAGATACCTGAGGGAAACGTGCCAAAGACAAATGTCGGGAAGCAACGACTGTGGTGTTTTTCTATACTACTAGATCAAATGTCTCATGCAAAAGGTCCACCCAACGGAAACAAAAAACCCCAAGACACTTCACTCCATCACGGGTGAAATGGCTATTACTTTATTGAGGGACTCCCGCTGCTGTGTCGAATTGAAGTAGTGCATAGTTGTAAATTAACAAATACATTTTATAGTTGTTGTAATTAAAACTTTTCCATACTCCAAAGTAATAGCTCCAACATTTAAGGTAGAACTTCACACTTACAAATCGGCATAAAGGAACAGACATCACTTAAACAGGAACAGACATCCCTTAAAAAGGAACAGACTCGGACATCACTTAAAAAGGAACAAACATCACTTAAAAAGGGACATATATCACTTAAAAAGAGACAGACAACACTAAAATGGAATAGACTTCACTTAAGAAGGAACAGAAATCACTTAAAAAGGAACAGATTTCACTTAAAAAGGGACAGACATCACTTAAAAAGGAACATACATAACGTAAAAAGAAACATATTTCACTTAAAAGGGAACATACATAACATAAAAAGGAACAAACAACACTATAAAGGAACAGACATCACTTAAAAAGGAACAAACAACACTAAAAAGGAACAGACTTCACTTAAGAAGGAACATACATAACATAAAAAGGAACAAACAACACTTAAGAAGGAACAAACATCAATTAAAAAGGAACATACATCACTTAAAAAAGAACATAGTTCACTTAAAAAGGGACAGCCATCACTTAAAAAGGAACATACTTCACTTAACAAGGAACAAACATCACTTAAAAAGGAACAAACATCAATTAAAAAGGAACATAGTTCACTTAAAAAGGGACAAAAATCACTTAAAAAGGAACAGACTTCACTTAACAAGGAACATACATCACTTAAAAAGGAACAAACATCAATTAAAAAGAAACAGACAACACTAAAAAGGAACATACTTCACTTAAGAAGGAACATACATAACATAAAAAACAACAGACATCACTTAAAAAGGAACAGACTTCACTTAAGAAGGAACATACTTCACTTAAGAAGGAACAGACATAACATAAAAAGGAACAGACATCAGTTAAAAAGGAACAGACTTCACTTAAAAAGGAACATAAATCACTTAAAAATGAACAAACTTCACCTAACAAGGGAGAGACATCACTTAAAAAGGAACAAACTTCACTTAAGAAGGGACAAACATAACATAAAAAGGAACATACATCAGTTAAAAAGGAACAGACTTCACTTAAGAAGGAACAGAAATCACTTAAAAAGGAACATACTTCACTTAACAAGGGAGAGACATCACTTAAAAAGGAACAGACAACACTAAAAAAGAACAGACTTCACTTAAGAAGGAACAGACATAACATAAAAAGGAACAAACATCAGTTAAAAAGGAACAGACTTCACTTAAGAAGGAACAGAAATCTCTTAAAAAGGAACATACAAGACTAAAAAATCAACAGACAACACTTTAAAAGGATCAGACATCAGTTAAAAAGGTACAAGCAATTCATAAAACGGAACAAACATCACTTAGAAAGGAGAACTGCAAACTTAAAAAGGAACAAAAACAAACAAGAAAGGAAAACTTCACACTTAAAAAGGTAAACGCACTTAAAAAGGAACAGACTACAGCTCACAGTTAAAAAGGAGAATCACTCACTTATAAATGTACAAGCAATTCATAAAAAGGAACAAACATCACTTAAAAAGGTACAAGTCAGAGTTAAAAAGGAGAACAGTAAACTTAAAAAGGAACCAAAAACACTAAAAGGGCAAAACTTCAAACTTAAAAAGGTGCACTGACTTAAAAGGGAACAGACTACACTTAAAAAGGTACAACGCTCATTTAAAAAGGAGAACCCCAAACAAAAAAAACTACAACTCACAATTAAAAGAGAACAACTTTACACTTAAGAATAACTGTTGTCTTACAAAAGTGCACAAAATTCAAAGACCAAGCCTTGGTACATAATTAAGGAGCAATTTGGTCGTAATACAACTTCATGTCCCAATCGTCGAAGTCTGGATCCCCTGGTCTAGGTGCGACCTGATGCATAGGTGATTTTCCCTTCCTTCGATACTTGCTCTTTTCTGCTGTGAGGGCCATTTTTTGGCTTCTTTGAAGAATTTTCTCGGCTAAGGAAAACCGACGTCTAGTAGGCGGTCTTCCTGGACGGGTTACTTTGTATGGATTGCGCAAAGAGGTACCACTGAGCACAACTTCATCAACTATGGGAGGGGCGTGGGGAATGTTAATACGATACCTGAGCCACTCCATACACTTCACGTCCTTGACATACCTTTCATGATAAATGAATGCTTCCTGTGCAATCCAAAGAACGCGACCCATTATGTCGGCGTGACGACTCAACGCATCCTTCTCCAATACGCAATCGTCTTGGTACATCTTGTCTCCATAGCTCCGACGAATATCCTTCCGCCATCGATCTGTGATGTAAGACGGTGGGAGTAATGCATTAGGATCTAGCTATGCAAATACGACCAGGAGGTGACAGCAAAGAATACCAACACGCTTAAACAGTTTACAATCGCATGTCAAGTTCAGACCTGTCCTCTGTACAAGGAAACGTTTCGATAACAATTGCTCACCGACCCGTACACGTTCAATCACCTTGTAATGAAACGCGTCGGCTGATTGCAACTCCTCGGTTAGGTCGTAGTTTATCATCTTACCAATTTGTAACTGTACTTTCTTGAAAACCCCTACGGTATACAACTCGCTCATTTGACTCTCGAAGGGATATATTGAAACCATTTGGGTTTCTTATGCAGGCAATCGAAATCCGATTGAGCTTCCTTCTCGTACTTGTGACGTAGAGAAAGTTCGTATTGTTGAACGAACTGCTTAAGGGTGGTTGTAGAAGATAAGTACTTGTCGAAGAAGGAGTTCATACTTTCGCTTCTTTGGGTAGAAGTCATTCCAGCGAAAAACAATCACACAAGTAAGCAGGTACCCAAGACTCACGGATACCGTAAATTGTTTGGAGCCAACTATGTTCTTGAAGGTCAAAATCAACCAGGAAACCGTGACAATTCCGCTCAAATTCAGTTGGGTTTTTTGAGTCGTAGACAATCAAATTTAGATCAAATAACATGTGTTGTCGATACTTCGTCGGCAACTTCACGGGAGCTTTGTTCATTATGTGCCAAATGCAAAATCGGTGTCTGGCATTTTGGAAGACATTCCTTACAGCAGCAGTAATGACCCCACATTGGTCCGTTATGATAGCTGGTGGAGGGATATCAGCAAGGAAAAAGAAAAATCGCTATAAAGGAAACGAGGTCACTTAAAAAGGAACAAACATCAATTAAAAAAGAACAGACAACACTTAAAAAGGAACATACCTCACTTAAATAGGAACAGACATCACTTAAAAACGAACAGACGTCACTTAAAAAGGAACAAACTTCACTTAAGAAGGAACATACATCAATTAAAAAGGAACAAACATCACTTAAAAAGTAACAAACATCACTTAAAAAGTAACAAACATCACTTAAAAAGGAACAGACAACACTAAAGAAGGAACAAACTACATTTAAAAAGGAACACACATCAATTAAAAAGGAACAGACATAACTTAAAAAGGAACAGACTTCACTTAAAAAGTGACAGACATCACGTAAAAAGGAACAGACTTCACTTAAGAAGGAACAAACATCAATTAAAAAGGACCAGACATCACTTAAAAAGTAACAGACATCACTTAACAAGTAACAAACATCACTTAAAAAGGAACAGACAACACTAAAAAAGGAACAAACTACACTTGAGAAGGAACGTACATCACTTAAGGAGGAACATACATCAATTAAAAAGGAACAGACATCACTTAAAAAGGAACAAACTTCACTTAAGAATGAACATACATCAATTAAAAAGGAACAGACATCACTTAAAAAGTAACAGACATCACATAAAAAGGAACACACAACACTAAAACGGAACAAACATCACTTAAGAAGGAACAAACATCAATTAAAAAGGAGCATACATCACTTAAAAAGGAACAGACATCATTTAAAAAGGGACATACATCACTTAAGAAGGAACAAACATCAATTAAAAAGGAACAGACATTAGTTAAGAAGGAACAAACATCACTTAAAAAGGAACAGACAACACTAAAAAAGGACAGACTTCACTTAAGAAGGAAAAGACATCAATTAAAAAGGAACAAACATCACTCAAAAAGGAACAGACATCACTTAAGAAGGAACAAACTTCGCTTAAGAAGGAACAAACATCAATTAAAAAGGAACAAACATCACTTAAAAAGGAACATACATAAGTTAAAAAGGAACACACAGTCACTCAAAAGGTTTTAGAAAGATGTTGAAAATGAACATGCACAAATTAAAAAGGAACACACAACACTTAAAAAGGAACACACATCACTTAAAAAGGAAAACCAATAACTCAAAATTCATAAAGGACAACCCAATCAAAGCGAGGACGAACTCTACATACGCACCTCCCATACACGAAAGCCACGTCTAAAAGAGTCATATGTAGTTTTCAGTGGTCTCGGAAGACAACAAAGCGCAACCGAGCAACACATACTCGAAATGGTGATCAACTCCCACAAATGGTGCAAAGGGCATGTCGTATTTGTTTGTGAGATACGTAGTGTCGAAACATATAGCATCCCCAAAGTATGAATAGGCAGCCCTGGAATGGCAGTCGACCCAGAAAACGTTCCTTATTCTTCCCTCGTCATCCATATCCATGACATAGAAAAACATTGCATCAATATTCTGCATCTTAATGAAATAGTTCTGAAGAGCTTGTGCATCGCCGGGTCCCATTTTCAAATTCCTTACTTCGGTTATAACATTCCTGCACACACACAAAATATTAAGGCCGCAAATTTCTACAAACAAAATAACGTACAAAAGTTTTCAAACCTTAGGTCTCTATCGTGAAAAATAAGTTTGCCATGCCCCCCAACCTCCACAACAAACGATTGCATGGTCTTAGCAGCAGAGATCCCAGAAGCGTCATTGCACGCTATTCATGTTATGACGACCTCAGGTACAAATCGTTTCTGTCTTAGAAAACGCATCTGGTGCTCCTGCAGCATTTCATGGTTATGATTGAGATCGACAAAGTTAATCTGGTAACCCCTTGCTGGGTTTCCAGATACCCTGATGCGAGCTGTGCACTGAACTCTACTAGATAAACGTGGCTTCATTATGCATTGACCTTGGTCTGTTGGTGCCTTACCCTCCTTGGAACAAGTAAGAGTAGCCCGAGTAACAACACCAGCGTCGTAATGAGTATGTCGTAGCTTAACACCAAAACCACAAGCATCAGCATGGTCGTTGTAAAAGGCTCTTGCTCCTTCGAAAGAGGGGAAAATCATCTTCTCCTTAGGAACGTTTAACGGCATTTCCATTTGAGTGAAGATTTCTCTCAAAACGAAGAGAAATGAACGAAAATGAAAAAGAAAGGAAGAAGTGACGGTGGTCATTCCGTGCATCTTCGTCAAAAAGAGGTATGAAGCAGGTGGGAGCGCCAAAAGGAATGATATGATTTGGAATACGTCTGATTTGAGATGCATTAAATGCGACTGCCCCCTCTGTATAAAAATATTAAAACTTTGGCTGAGCTGGATTTGTCCAACTCAGCAGCATCCCACCACAACGTCTCGGAGAGCGACTACTAAACATTTCCTTAAAGTATATATCCGACTTAGTAATTCCTCTAACATCATGACACCCCCATTATCATCATTTCGTAGCATTAAATACGGATCATGTACGACTCTTCTATAGCATCCCTTCTGACTAAGCAAAAGAATATTATATAGGCAAGAAAAAACAAATATCATCCATTGTACTTGCCTGCAGATGTTCTGACATGGATTTGTCAGATTCAAGTTTCTCTAATCTTTAGACCAGAATTGCAATTTAACCACGATTTTGGCGAGTAGAGGATGCTTTGAGTGCCTGAGTTCGTTTTTACCCCAGTCTTAGAGCCCGACGACTCTCATTTTCCTTCCTTATATGTTTGTTGTTTTGTTTATGTTGGTGTAATTATATATTGTAACTTATTACAATTTAGAGGCATATATATAGTGGTCGTGTATAGAGCTTGAGATATACACAACATGTAATACAATGAAAATCTCTCCTAAGTGTCTTGTCTACATTTTGTCTTGTTCGTTCTCATTTTTTGTCATTTGATTTACAACACGTTATCAACATAAATTGGTTCAAAACATTATTTGTTGCTTGTTTAGTGTAAAGGTAGTTTACAATTTGAAGTAGTATTTATCTCGACTTCTTGAGGTAGTCTTTAACCAGTTGTTATATTTGCTAATAATCTAATTATATTGTTCAAGCTATAGTGTTACTATATTCTTGTAAAGTGCAATATAGGTTTACAAATTATTTTTTGAAATCTTGGTTTAGAAAATTTTGTTTTACATTTTTACATGTTCTTAAGCGATGAATTGTTTGCTTCTACTTTATTATAAATGTAAAATTCTACTCATGCACATGATTATTATAGATCCATAAGAATATGTTATTTGATAAATATGTATTAACACGTGTTTATAAGAATTTTGTCTTGCATGACATATAAGTTAATCATGTACTTGAAACGGAAAATCATTAGAGAACTTTACATTCCATTACAATGTTATAGTTTATTTGCGCAACTAATATATGTTGTTTTGTTAGAAACTTCAAGCATTTCTTGTTATCTGTTTTAATTATTTTGTATGATATTTTATATAAGATTGATCATGGTTATTGTTGATGAAACTTGAATATGTGTTCTCTCATCTGATGGACATGAATTACTTCTCATGGATTTGGATATTGAAATCTAACTTGATACTCTTCGGAATATAAATAAAAGAGAAACAAGCTTCAAACCAAGATAAAATGATATTGTGATTTTCCTTCACCATCATTTTTGAGAAAAGTATTTCAGAAATATCATGATCTTATCTCATGTCCCTTGTGGCTGAGCAGAAAATCAAGTTATAGATATAAAATCACGAAATCCACCTAATTAACTTGTTTCGTTTCTAAAGTGAATGTATGAGTATGTGATAAGTCTGATAGAAGACTAGTATAAATTGTATAATTATGGCCCAATAACAATCCTACTTGGGCTCATTGTACTTGGATTTATTTTCTTGTGATGACTGACCTGGACAAGGTTTCTCATTGAAAAATGATTTATGCACGTTGCGTCCCTGACGCTGGCTGACGTGGTCAGTCCAGTCAGCAGCCCAGTCAGCAAAGATAAATATAATCACATATTATTTATTTATTTTGGGTCACATCACAGACACACATAACTATGTGACTTTTGGTTTCCACTATACATATCTCAACGAAACCTTTCATTATCCTCCAAAACATTTCATTCTCCTCAACGACGTTGGTCGGCGAGGAGGGGAGAAAGTAGTCGGCGTTGGAGCTCGTCCCGAGACGAGGAGCAGGAGAAATGTGGTTATTTGTAGTTGATTTGAGTTTTTTGTGTGGTGTTTTTAGGGAATGTTTGGTTTTTTGTGGTTGATTTGAAGTTTCTATTTTTTTCTGTGATGGATCGGTTGTGGTGTTGATTTTTTTGGGTAGTTGGTGTTTTTGTGTTGAAAGTTTGGTTCTTTTTTATTTCGGTTTGTGGTGTTCTTGTCTAAAGTTGGTTTTTCTTTGATATTAGTTTTTTTTGGGTTTCTGATTTTTTTTTACGGAGTTGGGTTTGATTTCATGTTCTTGTTTGCTAATTTCAACTTGTGTTGTTTAAAAAGACAACCAATATGATAAAAAAACAAACTCATGTGATAAAAAAGACAAATTCATACTTAAAAAGGACAAACCACTACTTAAAAAGGACAATCCATTACATAAAAAGGACAACCTACCAATATAAGAAGGACCGACCCAACTGTTAAAAATGACAAAACTATACTTAAAAAGGACAAACCTACACTAAATAGGACAAAACCATACTTAAAAAGTACAAACCGGTACTTAAAAAGGATAAACTCATACTTAAAAAGGACAAACCACTACTTAAAAATGACAAACCATTACATAAAAAGGACAACCCACCAATATAAGAAGGACCGACCCAACTGTTAAAAATGACAAAATCATACTTAAAAAGTACAAATCGGTACTTAAAAAGGATAAACACATACTTAAAAAGGACAAACTACTATTTAAAAAGAACAAACTATACATTAAAAAAGACAAACTCATATGTTAAAAATGACAGACGTAAATGTTAAAAGGGACAAACTTATATGTTTAAAAGGACAAAACTTGAACTCTTCATTTTACTTTTGTATCCGAATGTTGCATGGAGAAACCAAAAGTTGCGTTGGGAAAAATAAAGTTGCATGTGGAAACCAAACGTTGCAGTGAGAAAGTAATATTGCATTGGGAAACTAAAAGTTGCATGTGACACAATTGTGACTGAACTGTTATTAAATGATTTTCTTTGTTGACTGAACTAACCACGTCAGACGCATCTCGGACGCTCGTGTCCGTGTATCACGACCCTCGTTGAAATCTCATTAAAGGTACAATGTTAGTAAACGAAGAGAAAAAGGACAAGGCTTCCTCGTTAAAGGTATGATGTTAGTAAAGGAAGAGAAAAAGGACAAGCTTCCTCATTAAAGGTACGGTGTTAGAAAAGAAAGAGAAATGTTTTTGGGTAATTTGCTACTGTGCATCTCCTAAGTGACCTAATTGGCCAAATGCACCTGGTTTTTTGCTATTTCCTGATATGCACCTGTAATCCGGTCTTATTTGCTTATATACATCTCTGCCATTAGTGGACCCCACTCTGTTACCGACCAACGACGTTAGAAAATTTGCAATTTAAACCTTGTAAATTTCAAATGCCCTTAATTGTAAACAGAAAAAACCCCATAAAAATCAATTTGTCTTTTTCACTCTCTCTCTTTCTCTTGAATCTCTCTCTCCACTCTTTCACACACACTCTCTCATCCCTCTTTCTCTCTCTCTAGAATCTCTCTCTCCTTTCCCCCTCTCCACTCTTTCACTCTCTCTTGAATCTTTCTCTCTCTGCAATCTTTCACTCTCTCTCTTTTGAATGTTTCTTTCTTTCCGTCTCTCTCTTTAATCTTTCTTTCTCTCCCTCTTTCTACCTCCACTCTCTCTTTCCTTTCTCCCTATCCTCTCTCATCCCGCTTTCTCTCTCTTTTGAATCTCTCTCTCTCCACTCTTTCACTCTCTCTCACTCATCCCGCTCTCTCTTTTGAATCTCTCTCCTTTCTATCTCTCTCTTGAATCTCTCTTTCCACTCTTTCACTCTCTCTTGAATCTTTCTCGTTCCACTCTTTCACTCTCTCTCTTGAATGTTTCTTTCTTTCCCTCTCTCTTGAATCTTTCTTTCTCTCTCTTTCTACATTTTTCCCTCTCCTCCCTCTTCTAATCCCACTTTCTCTCTCTCTCTTGAATCTCTCTCCACTCTTTCACTCTCTCTCATTCCACTCTCTCTTTTGAATTTCTCTCTCCATGAAACGCAATCTCTTTCTCTCTCCACTCTTTCACTCTCTCTCTTGATTCTTTCTTTCTCTCCTTTCTACCTCCACTCTTTGACACTCTCTCCCCTTTCTCCCTCTCCAATCTTTCACTCTCTCATCCCTCTTTCTCTCTCTCCACACTTTCACTCTCTCTCATTCCTCTCTCTATCTTGAATCTCTCTCTCCACGAAATGCAACCTCTTTCTCTCTCTCATGAATCTCTCTCTATCATTTCTCCTCTCCACTCTTTCACTCTCTCTCTCTTGAATCTCTCTTTCTCTCCTTTCTCCCTCTCCACTCTTTCACTCTCCCTCTCTTTTCTCGCTCTCCAATCTTTCACTCTCTCTCATCCCTCTTTCTTTCTTTCTTTCTCTCTCTCTCCTTTCTCCCTCTCCACAAAGATTGGAGAGATAGATTCAAGAGAGAGGAATGAAAAAGAGAGAGTGAAAGAGTGTAGAGGGAGAAATGAGAGAGAGAGAGAGAAAAGGAATGAGAGAGAAAGAATGATTGGAGAGGGAGAAAGGACAAAGAGTGTGAAAGATTGGAGAGGGAGAAAGGAGAGAGAGAGAGTAAAAGAGTGGAGAGGGAGAAAGGAGAGAGGGAGAGAGAAAGAAGGATGAGAAAGAGTGATAGAGTGGAGAGAGAGAAAGTGGGATGAGAGAGAGTGAAAGATTGGAGAGAGAAAGGAGAGAGAGTGTGAAAGAGTGGAGAGGGAGAAATGAGAGAAAGAGAGATTCGAGAGAGAGAGTGAAAGAGTGGAGAGGGAGCAAGGAGAGAAATAGAGATTCAAGAGAGAGTGAAAGGGTGGAGAGGAGAAAGGATAGAGAGATTCATGAGAGAGAGAGAAAGAGGTTGCATTTCATGGAGAGAGAGGGGAATGAGTTAGAGTGAAAGTATGGAGAGAGAGAGAAAGAGGGATGAGAGAGAAAATGAAAGATTGGAGAGGGAGAAAGGAGAGAGAGAGTGAAAGAGTAGAGGTAGAAAGGAGAGAGAGAGAGAGAGAAAGAGGGATGAGAGAGAGATTCGTGAGAGTGAGTGATGAGAGAGAGAAGTTGTGTTTCGTTTAGAGAGAGAGAAGATGGATGAGAGGGAGATTCATGAGAGAGAATGAGTGATGAGAGAGAGAAAGAGGTTGCATTTTGTGGAGAGAGAGCAGGATGAGAGAGTGAAAGAGTGGAGAGAGTGATCCGAGAGAGAGAGAGAGTGAAAGATTGGAGAGGGAGAAAGGAGAAAAAGAGAGTGGAGGTAAAAAGGAGAGAAAGAGAGAGAAAAAAAGATTCAAAAGAGAGAGGGAAAGAAAGATTCAAGAGAGAGAGAGAAAAAGATTCAAGAGAGAGGGAAAGAAAGAAAGAAAAATTCAAGAGATAGAGTGAAAGAGTGGTGAGAGAGAGAAAGATTCAAGAGAGGGAGAGTGAAAGAGTGGAGAGGGAGAAAGGAGAGGGAGATTTAAGAGAGAGAGTGATGAGAGAGAGTGGAGAGAGAGAAAGATGGATGAGAGAGTGTGTGAAAGAGTGAGGAGATAGATTCGAGAGAGAGGGATGAGAGAGAGTGAGAGTGAAAGAGTGGAGAGTGAAAAGGTAGAGAGTGTTAGACAATTTGATTTTTTATGGGGTTTTTCTGTTTACAATTAAGTACATTTAGATTTTACAAGGTTTAAATTGCAAATTTTCTAACGCCGTTGGACGATAACGATGACGGAGTGGGGTCCACTAACGGTAGAGGTGTATATCGGAAAATAAGATCGGATTACAGGTTCACATCAGGAAATAGCAAAAAACCGGGTGCATTTGGCCAATTAAGTCACTCGGGAGGTGCACAATAGCAAATTACCCAATATTTTTTTGTAGAATCGGAATGGAAGAGATGGTAGAGTAAGAAAGGAGCCTGAGAACTGGAGAATGGTAAATATAAATATTTAAATCCAAGATTTTAAAAATAACTTGGTTTAAACTTTAGTGAACTGTTAGACGTCGCCCGCGAATTACTTAAATTGCCCATGCAGTTTACCATATTGTCTTTCACTCCTTTCTACTTATATCATCTCTTCATTCCACTCTCCCACCATCACTCTCACTTCATTTTCCTCTCAATCACCAAAAATAATGTTCCGGAGACCAAAAAAGGCGCCGGCGAACTCACCGTCAGACTCGAATACGGTAAAATTTCTACCCATTTTAAAAGAAAAAAAGAAGAGAGGAGCATCTCCACCAGACGCCTCCCTTTTTTTATTAATTAGTTCTATTTGATAATTAGTATATAATAATTTGTAAATTTTTGTAAATTTAATAACTAAATACATTTAACGAAATTTTATTTCTAAAATGTAATTAATAACCATCGAGTCACCGTGGAGGAAAAGGAAAATCAATACCATTACGCAGTGTGAGACCTTATCAAGAGGATTCAGGTCCTCATCATCGACATACCCGTGATATATCTGTTTCGGTTAGGAGGGAGAGAGAGTATGCACGTCATCATCAGACATGTAATGAGCCGTTTGATGATGAGGAGGGTGACGATGAGGAGAGTGATGATGATGGGCGGTATGGGTTGGAGTTGCAGCAAGAGGAGTATGGTAGCGGACGGGGGCGACGTGGTAGTTCTTCGGCTGTTGAGTAT
Organism: Triglochin maritima; assembly: GCA_963682175.1. Classification (NCBI taxonomy): domain Eukaryota; kingdom Viridiplantae; phylum Streptophyta; class Magnoliopsida; order Alismatales; family Juncaginaceae; genus Triglochin; species Triglochin maritima. The sequence continues at coordinate 9,062,308 of OY821787.1, read as the reverse complement.
ATAGTTTGGAACGGTAGAGGTTGTAGGTTTGTGAGTGGTGATACCAGTTCGTCAACTGTAGATGCCCGAACTCACAAAAAGTAGAGGGTTGATGACGATTCTTGGATGGTGACTGATATGATACCCTGTGGGCCTATAGATAGGAGCGTAATTCCTAGTTTTGGGGGCCACATCGCTACACGCATTGGGCAGACGAGGATCAGAAGGTTCTGAAGTACCATAATCGAAATAGATTATGTACTACACTGCAGAGTTGGCGGTCACTTTTGAGTGTCGATATCAGGGAGACCATTGTTGCTAGCAGTTTAGGTCACTTGCCTTGGAGCATGTTCACTCACATTGACATGACGTTGATATCTGCCTTTGTGGAGCGGTGACAACCTGACACGAACTATTTCTACCTGCCTTTTGGAGAGATGACGATCATGCTGCATGACGTGGTTCAGATCCTTCACATTCCTGTTGAGGGTCGTATGGTCAGTGCTCAGGCATCGACGTTTAAGCTGAAGGGTTATGTAGTCGAGCTACTCAGAGTGACCATTGTTGCCCTTGGGAAGGATAGTCCCTTTTGGAGTGGTGGTGGTGTTACCATTGACTCTTTTGACAAGTTCTACAGACGCCCTCATTCTCCGCGGGCCGCTGACACACAGTTGGCTGCCTACCTGTTCTTATTGCTCGGATGCGTCTTGTTTGTCGACAATAACGGTTGTAGGGTCATACCACGTGACATATTGGAGGCTAGGGACCCGGATACCATTGGTGAGTACTCATGAGGGTCGGCAACGTTGACATACATGTATCGTCAATTGGGGATAACTAGCTGTGCTGATTGTGAAGGTATTGCGGTTTATCTTACGCTGCTACAAGCTTGGATATATGAGTACTTTCCTCCTTTCCGCCCGCATTGGGAGAGGAAAATCATTGATTCAGGCTGTCATCATTTGCGTATGTGGACCGTCCGGAGCGAGGAGCGACTATGTTCCATTCGTAGACGGCTAGATCAGATGACTGCATCGCAGGTATAAAACTCTACATTATTTGCATTTATTTATTTATTATTATTATTAACGCGTTGATGTTTAGGTGGAGTGGTTGCCTTATGGTCCTGACCCTGCTGCGGAGGTGCCGAGGACCTTATTGGTGAGTGGTTATATTCGTTATCGGGATATCATCGAGCCTTATATGCCTGATTGCGTCTTGCGTCAGTTAGGATACATTCAGGTGATCCCGATTAACATCCCGATGGAAGATCATGCAGTGCGGTCTGAGAGTTCGACGATGTACGACCTGAGATACCCCACTTCGACCGCGAAATTGATTTGACACACATTTCCGAGAGGAGCCCGACTTCATGTTGCCGATCTCGCACGTAGCAGTTACCCCTCCACTTGTGATGTAGATTATCTGTCTTGGTTTTGTTAGTACTCACATCCATATCTCATGCGTGTTATCGCCGAGAGACCTGAGAGACCATCAGATAGGACATGTGCCGATGCGGTAAGCTTATTAATCAATTTGTATTATTAATGTATATTTTGTTTTTATTGTTAATTGACGCTTATTTTGCTATTATATATAGTGGATGAGAACAACGATACAGATTGCGCAACCATTCTTGGATAATAGAGGCCTGATGCCGAACGACGAGACGAGAGCTGCATGTGCAAAGTGGGAGGGATTCATACACGCGTTGAATATGTAGTTAGACATTTTTGACCGTGATTTGAAGGATGAGACATAGTTGTAGTTGGCTTGTACCCTGTTTACTCTAATATTTGTATTTGTTTATATGTTGTACTCTTATTACTTATGACAAATATCTTTTCCTTACTTCCTATATATAATTGCATTTGAAACTTGAAATTTGATAAAGAAAGAAAGTAGCACAATATAATGTACAAACAAATTACATATAAGAAATCACATAACCAATCCATTACAAATTACACGTTACAATCAATATCAACTACGTAACTGCTCCCAACAGGCTCTCCTCTGTTCATACTGCAGCTCCCATCCGACAACACCATCATCTTGAATTTGAAACCACATGGTCGCTATAGGGGGTACTGGGAATCACTCAGATAATTCTAAGCAGATGCATTGTTTGTAACTCCCAAAATGAGCAATGATCAACTCTCTTCATGGCTTCGTCATGGTAGACGGACTTTCCCAAAGTAGTACTGTAATGCACGGGTACAACAAACCATTATCTCCAACTCCGAAGCACATAACTGCACACTTGTAAAAGCTAGCAATCGGGAACAAGTCGCAAATAATCTCCATATAGTGATCCTCGCCACAACATCCTTCGCCCCAATCAATTCGCCAACGAGTTGGTACCACATCGTCATAATAAACGTGCTCATAAATGGGATACATCTCTATCTCATTAGAAATCACACGACGTGCGTATAACCAATTGTCTTAACCACCACAGAAAGTATCTACAACACATCGAAATACAGTTGACATCCGCACGTACATCATTCCATCACTCCAGAAATGGTAAGATGATTGCTGGAAGTCTATCCAGATATGGAAAGTCATATACGTCCATCTGTCCAGACAGTACAGAAAAATATAGCAAAGTTATATATAATGACTGGAAGTTAGACAATAACAATAACAATAACGAATATGTCGTCATACCAGATCATGTCGTCATGTTTACGGACGATCGAGACAAACTAGAAGATCAACCACGACCGTTGCTCCGACTACTACCATGACCTCAACATTGCTCAGCATACTCAAAGGCACTCGGGTACCGTCGTGTCGACAATCCCCTTGGTCGACCTCGAACCTTAGTCTTTTCTTCGGGCTCAACATAGTTAGACTGATCGAGGTGTAGTTGCGCGTATATAAGACGAGAGACACTACGAATTATTGCAGGGTCTCTGCCAGAAATCTCGCCAACAAGATTCTGAAAATGCTCGACGTCTTGTGATGACTGATCCACAAACTCTGGGATGTCCAGTCCGTCTCCAATGACAAGTGTTCTCTGGAATGGATGAATCTGGTTTAGATAAATTCATTTTCCTGACTGAATACAACAGTGGATGGTACATGCACAAAGAATCACATGTGAAGTCAGAACAGCGCACCCACAACAAGTTTCAACTTGATCACTTAAGTCCTTCATTCTCTTAACCTCGTGACTCAACAATGATAAGAAGTCATGGGAAGTTTGACCATTTAGATGTTTATATAGAGGCATTTCAAAGTTAGTGCAATTTCAACGTCTCGAATCCTCAAGAAAATTTTGAATATTCGTAACCTACATTTCAATAGCCGCATTGACACGGTCGAAAAGAGTGTCCAGAGCTGCAGTAGATGAAGTGATCCAGTCTTTCGTAGTGTTGCCGAAGTGAAGGACTTTGTTCGTCCAATTCAACACAAACTTTTCTTTATGCGCTAACTACATTCCGTCCGCGTAATTCGTGAGAGTCGGCCAAGATTTATATGAATCTTTCAGAGAAGACACAACTATATTATACTCCTTCTTTGAAGTAGAAAACATGACTCTCCTCCACTTGCTACACTTAAAGGTATCTGCTAACTCCTTGTCCTTGCCGAATGAGTGGTATGCGTAATTGAATACGTCATTGTTAATATGCCACATGCAAAGTAAATGAGCAGAGTTAGGAAATACCTCTCTCACTGGTCGCATAAGGCCTAACTCCCGATCCGTTATGCTTGCAGTAGAGCTGACAGTACTGCATAATAAATCTCTTAATTTCTCCAACACCCACTGGTAACTATGCTCGATCTCATCCTTCATAATTGCATAACCGATAAGAAAGTTCATGTTTGTTGGTGTCACCCCAACCATCTCGAACAAAGGCATCTTGTACTTGTTCGTTTTGTATGTCGAATCCATGCAAATTACCGAAGGGTATGTGCATAACAACTTAACTGACGTCGGATGTGCCAAGATTGCGTAAGTGACAACATTAGTTTCTTCATCGCCATAATCCAATGCAAGTACCGATACTGCACTGCCTGATGTAGAAACTGCTGAGTGGGGTTCCTGTCTTCAGAGTTCACCCTCCTCATGTGATTTCTACATTGACCATCTCTAATTGAGTGTTGATATTAGTGGGCCCCTTGATAAAGCAAAATTAGGTGCACAATGTAACTTGAGTTAAGTTGCATAGTTATAATTAGCTTAGAGAGATCAAGAAATGAATATAATACAAAGATGACACATTTCTACTTTGTATATATTCTTAATATCATGTGGCAAGGGACAGACACAAGTGGTGCACTTACATCACTAAATGGATCGTGTTTTGGTTCGGGTGGAACAAAGACATCTATGCTAATTGAGTAACTATAATGTGTAGCTAGATACCACCTATAGTTTGAGATATTAAGTGTTTAATATTGCTGTCAATTTGACTTAGATCCTCCTATAGGTCACACCACAAAACTGGGAAACAAGAGGCTTGATTTTAAGTTCATATGATGTGTCGGGTTTCATGTGAAAATATGACACATGTGGTGAATGAATAAAATCAGTATGACATGAGAATTGACATAATTGGAATCATAATAACTTCATATGAGGTATATATATTATGGGGTGAAATAATTTAATATTACATATGATAATATATTATATAAGATGTGAATTTGCTAAAAACCCCAAAAGATCAAATTTTGTTGGAAATAAATCCAAAATTTGACAAAGGCAAATCAGGGTCAAACACGGTGAACCGTTCATGGTTCGGTCGACCGAGGAATCTTCAGATCGGTTAACCGAATGGGGAACGGGTAAGCACAATTGATTGACGGAAATTGTCTAGAGTGTCTGGACAATCGGGTTCGGTTAACTGAGTGTGCACGGTCAACCGGGAAGTAGTATTTTCGGTAGACCGAAGGTGACACAGTCATCCGATGACTATGTCCCAGGAGAGATTCTGGTGGGTCAACGATCGACCAAGTAAGAGACGTGGTTCGTCCGAATTTTTCCAGAGAATTTTTCTCATGCGGAATCGGTCGAGCATCTAGCTTACGGTGCACCGAACACGTGTTATAACCGAATAGTTCTCGCTCGACCGAACAAAACGATTCTGCCTGAATTATTAAGAGATTAATTAAATCATGGGTGGATTAATTCCAGATTTAATTGAAACGTTTTTTAGGGTGCTTGTGTAGAAATTAGAGATTAATTTTAGAAGAGAATAAACAATGGATCATGGCTAAAGAATAGCTCTTGATAAGGATGTTTTGGTAGCCTATAAAAGGGCACCTACTCCTACTGGTTTGATACTAATGCAAAAATTATTTCTCTTATTAATCTCTCCTCTAATCACCACGAAATTCTCTTAGTAATTTTGAGTTTAGGAGATAGAAATCTCAAGAGCTCAAATAGGGGTTATTAGCTAGATTCTAAGCCTTATTAGAGATTGATTGGCTAGCTCATTTCTCTCTAATCTTGTTTAGAGTTTGGTGAACACTCGGAGGCAAATCCGTGGACGATTCAATGGGCAACGCGACTCCGGATCTTCAAAAAGGTTTTAGAGAACCTTTAGGTACGACTCTACCTTTGTGGTTTTTTTAATAAATGTAGGGTTGCATGATATTAGAATAAACACAAAGTAATGTACATAGAAATTGTTGAAAATATTAAAACGATCTTGTATGTTGTATTAAATTTTTTAAAATACATACATACATAGGGACATGAAATCCTACACTAGTTGGGGTAAGCTAGAAATGAAACTCTAAGGAGTCACGGTTCAGACACGTGAATCGCTTTCTTTCATGCGTTCCTATCCAATGCAAATTCTCGAGGAACATTCCAATCTTTTAAATCTCTTTTGACCGCTTCCTCCCAAGTCAATCGTGATATGCATCTTCCTCTTTTTATGTCTTCGATCTGATTCAATACCGCTCTTCTTATAGGTGCCTCCATAGGCCTTCTTTGTACATGTCCATACCATCTCAGTCTGTGTTGGATAACTTTCTCTTCCATTGGAGCAACTCCAACTCTCTAACGAATGTCTTCATTTCTAATCTGATCCATTTGTGTATGGTCACACATCCACCTTAACATCCTCATTTTAGATACACTCATCTTTTGTATATGTTGTCTTTTAGTGGCCCAACATTCCGCATCATATAGCATTGCAGGTCTTATTGCGGTTCTATAAAACTTTCATTTTAACTTAAGTGGAATTTTCTTGTCACATAAGACACCTGAGGCTTGTCGCCATTTCATTCATCCTGCTTTAATCCTATGGTTAACATCTTCATCGATCTCCCAATCTTTTTGAAGTATTGATCCAAGATATCTAAAAATATTTTTTCTACTCACCACTTGCCCATCTAATATAATCTTCTCTTCCTCGGTATTAACGGTACTGAAACAACATTTCATATATTCAGTTTTAGATCTACTTAGTTTAAAACCTTTTGTTTCTAAAGTATTTCTCCACAACTCTAGTTTTCTCTCCACACCTACCCTACTCTCATCAATTAATATTACATCATCCGCAAAAACACACACTATGGAACCTCACATTGTAAGTCTTTTGTCACCCCGGCCATTAATAAAGCAAAAATAGATATGGACTTAAAGTTGAACCCTGATGAAGTCCAATCTTAATCGGAAAAACTTTAGTCACACCATCACAAATTCTAATGCTAGTTTCAACTCCTTCATACATATCTTTAATTAAATTCACATATTTTGTTGATACTTTCTTTTTCTCAATGGCCCACCACATAACATTTCTTGGAACTCTATCATATGCATTTTCTAAATAAATAAAAACCATATGTAGATCTTTCTTTTGTTCTCTATACCTCTCCATAAGTTGTCTAATAAGAAATATGACATCTATCGTTGACCTTCCAGGCATGAAACCAAATTGATTATCTCTAACACCTGTATCTTTTCTTAGACGGTGCTTAATTACTCTTTCCCACAATTTCATAGTATGACACATGAGTTTGATACCTCTATAGTTAGTGCAACTTTGAATATCCCTTTTATTCTTGTAAATTGGCACTAAAATACTTCTTCTCCACTCATTTGGTATTTTATTTTTCTCAAAGATACTACTAAACAATTTAGTTAACGACGTTACTGCTTTATCCCCTAGACATTTCCACACCTCAATCGGGATCTCGTCTGGTCCTAAAGCCTTATCAACTTTCATCATTTTTAAGGCTTCCTTAACCTCAACTTCTCTTATCCTCCGTACAAATCGTCTATTAGATTCCTCAATTGTATCATCCACTTCAAAAGTGTCGCTATTCTTTTTGCCATTAAACAACTTATCAAAATATTCTCTCCACCTTTCCTTGATATCCTACGCATTAACTAAGAGGTTATTATTATCATCTTTAATGCATTTAACTTGATTAAGATCTCTAATTTTTTCTTCTTATTTTAGTCAACTTATATATTCCAACTTCTCCCTCATTTGATCCCAACATTTGGTATAAATTCTCATAAACAACCCCTCTAGCCTCTCTTACTGCTTTCTTAACTTTTTTATTAGCCATCTTATACTCTTTTAAGTTAGTTTCATTTTTATCTTTAAACCACATCTTATAACATTCTTTCTTAGTTTTAATTGTTTGTTGTACATCATCATTCCACCACCACGTGTCTCTCGAATCTAGTCTACCTCCTCTACTCTCCCCCACAAACTTCTTTAGCCACTCGACGAATGTAAGATGACATACTCTCCCACATACTATTAGCGTCTCCTACAACATCCCAAGGTCCCTCTGCCATAAGTCTATCCTTAAATCTCATACATTTTTCTCATTTAAGATTCCACCACTTAATCTTCACATCTTTATTACACTTATTCACTATCTTTACCAATACGAAAGTGAAAGTTCGCTACTACTAATTTATGTTGAGTCACCACACACTCTCCAGGTATTACCTTACAATTTATACAAGATCCTCGATCATCTTTTCGAGTAAGCACAAAATCAATTTGACTTCGATGTTGACCACTACAAAATGTGACTAAATGAGATTCTCTTTTCCTACAGAAAGTATTTGCTACCATGAGGTCATATGCTATAGCGAAATTCAGAAAATCTTCTCCTTCTTTATTTTTAACACCAAACCCTCCATGGATACGTTCAAACCCTTCGCTATCTTTACCAACATGACCGTTAAAATCTCCTCCAATACAAAGTTTCTCACTACTAGGAATCTCTCTCACCATAATGTCAAGGTCCTCCCAAAATTGTTTACTCACTGTTTCGCTCAAACCTACTTGTGGGGCATAGGCGCTAATGACATTCAAAATCAGTTTTCCGATAACTAACTTAATCAAAATTATTCGATCACCTTGTCTTTTAACCTCTACCATCTCATCTCTTAGGCTCTTATCTACTAAGATTCATACTCCATTTTTATTTCTATCTTTTCCACTATACCATAACTTAAACCCTGTATTTTCAACTTCTTTAGCTTTTTCACCTACCCATTTGGTCTCCTGAACACAAAGAATATTGACTTTTCTCTTGTTGATCACATCCACTAACTCTCTCAACTTCCCTGTTAAAGATCCAACATTCCAACTACCTACTATCCTCAACTAGCTTCCTTACCTCTCGCACCTGTTGAGTAAAGTACGAAGACCCTAACTCCTTGTGCACTACATCCAGGCGCCGATGCAATGTGCCGCTAAGGTGGTGGCGTCCCTCGACTAGCTTGCTTATCGCTCGCACCCGTCGAGAATGATGCGTAGACCCTTGCTCACTTTGAATCACTACATCCGGGGCCCGATGTAACGCGTCGCTAAGAGGACGACGCCCCAAACACGATTCTCTTTTAGGTTTCATTTCCATAGGGTTTTACGTTGACTCGCAACACCTATCGCAACCCTCCTCCTTTATCTTGTCTTGGGACAGGCTATGTACACGTACATAGAGGGAGTTATTTTGAAATGAGTTATATAATGATTTAAAAATTGAACTAAAAAAAGAGTGGAAATACACAATCTTGCCATGAAAAATATCAAATTTAATGGAATTTTATTACATAAATAAAACAGACAAGCATCTTTCTTTGTACCACCGATTACTGAAACATTGAGGATTTCAGACAAATAATGTTGGGCAGTGCCCATTTACATTTTACAGTCTATATTTACAGTAAAAATAAGAATAGGTGAGGTTAAGAATTACACAGCCCATTTACTTCTAATTTGTGCTTGATTATTAGGAGAGGGTAATGAAAGTCTGCAAGGAGCTAACAAGGCTAGGAGGCCAATGCTTCGTGTCTCTTACATAGGACAGGTCTGTGTAGTGAGGATCCAACAGGGTGGCAATGGTGAACTGATTCTCAGCCAGAAGCAACGCATGTTTGTCGACGTACAAAGCCGCTGCTAGGGCTGCATGCACCTCTGAAGAAAAATAACCACAGCTGTATTAGCAAACTTAGATTTCTTAATATGTATCTACGATAAATCAGAAGATTGACCTTAATTATCTGTCAGAAAATCCAACCAGGAATCCAGAATTCTGTTGTGAATAATGTTTTGCATAGAACAGAGATAGAGAAGTTGTTTACTGTTACTTTTTAGTTTATACATCAGCTGGTTAGAGTTTCCCGATTTTTTTACCTTTTAAATCAGTGTATAAATTCCAAGCATGATTACTTCTTACGGTTATTCCTTAAAAAGAAATTATAAGGTCAACTCACCTGGATAACCCTTCAAGGATAGAGAAACATCCTCCATCTCAGCAATCGCTTCATCTCTATCACCAATCTCATACAATGCCAATGACCTGCCGACCCTGGCATAGTCCGTAAAGGCAAATTCTTTATAGTCCTTCACAACCTGAGGAGAGCATACGACATATAAGAATGGAAAGTTTCTTTATTTAAAGTAACAGATAAATGCTGCAAAGAACTCAAAAGGAGATATGTGTTACTTGTTATATATGAGTTAAAACTGCTCCTTACGAGCTATACAAAAAGCTTATACTAGACATGCACAAAACACTATACTAATGCACTACTAATTATCCATATACGCTCTACAGTCTACACCATGCAGACCTTTAGCTGATGGGTGGCTCATGTTGATGACATCTCGGATTTGGTAAAATTAGTCTGCACATAAGGTGTATAATTATTGTTCGTTTCCACCATCCATCGTCTGTGATACTTGCTTTGCAGTATACTTAGCAACTAGTTATAAAAGGATTTTGCGAGTTCAGTTGGAAAATTGAACAAACACAAGCTGATACATTCTAATCAGTGGAATAAGGCTGGTACATCGACTCTACTTTTCTACCAGAAAAATCAAAACTTCAGCACATTTACTTCCACCCATCTTACCCTTATAATGCAGTCTGTTCAAAGTACAAAGATCATCACTAACCCATCAAGGATAAAAAAACACGAACCCCATCTCAGCAATTGCTTCATCTCTACAACCAATCTCACACAATGCCAATGCCCTAACAACTCTCGCTCGAATAGGATGTTGGTGTATCGTCGAAAATGTTTGCATTCAACACATTGGAAAAGGCAAAGTTGAATATGATCCACTAGCCACTGAGGCAGAGTCCACAAATCTCATTTCCTTTGTACTTTGATGCCTTTCCCTAACCGAGTGGTGCATATATGATGAGTTTACTAGATGCTTCAAAATGATTCGTTGTGAAAAAAGATGAATAAGATTGAGTCCTACATGATTGGAAAAGTACAGTATATGACATGCCTATGTTTAATATTCTGCAACATTGTAGATAATAGACGGCATTCTTTCGGAAAGATTTGAGTTGAGTAATGTCACTAAATAAATAGCCACACGGGTTCTGCACAGTACTGTTAGCATCAAAATGAGAGCGGAATTTGAAAAACTACATACAATTACACACCCAAAAAAAAGTAAAACTAATCACAAAAAATTAATGGTTTAGATATGGAAAGAAGGGAGAAGTAATTCTGGACTTCGAAAGCAATCACCCTACCCCTCGATATCATTATTTTTATCGAGTTCGACTGACAAGGAAAATACACAAGGGGTAGTGCTTTTAAAGTCATGATGTGTGGACGAGTTGAGGAGTTCATACAAGGGATATAAATAAACCAAGAAAAGAAGTGCATACGAAGGGCCCAAAATTATTTGAATGGCGTCAATGAAGACGAAGACAATTATGTTATAACAACTTAGGACAAGGCTATGATGTTGTCTTAACATAAACTTAATGAATGTGGGTCATATTCAGATAATTAGCAAGTGTAGACGTGGTTTTCTAACAAGTTTTTGAATGCTTATTGATCATTTTAAGATTTGCTTTATTTTTATTACAGAATGCCACAATATGTAATATACAATATAGTGTTTTGATTGCAAGCAGATAGTCCAGATATGTTTGATCACAAGAAGCACATATGCTCCACAAAACCAGAGTTCTCCAAAAACCAACTTTAAGCATCGCCAGCAAACTAGAAAGAACTACGCGTGGCGAAACTTATATGACCAAAATTAGATTGATCAAATTCTATTGTGTGCGTTACTAAACTGAGATAGGATTCGCTCAACCTGCTCTTTGGCCAAGTAAGAATGGTTTGCCTTGTCTAATTTACCTTCTTCCGAAAGCCTAGCATTGTTTGTGTATCAATCGAACATTCATAGTATTTGCATTCTGCCATAGAAAAGACAGAACACAAGACTCAAGCACCAAAACCGCTCACATTTTAGGACCGTATCCTAACAGTTTGAACCATTTTTTACTGGTCAGTGAAACCTCTAGTGCAAAGCCCAGATTCCAGTAATCAATTATTTAGGGCTTCCAAACGGATGGAAATTGCTATTAACTCTTCTTGGGGGATTCCATCAAGACACAAAGTGCAAGACTAACCACTATTGTTGCATAATCATTTAGCTATTGCATGTATATGAGAAATTCGGTTGGCCCACCACCTCAACAGGACCCAAGCACTTATGTAATGGATGGTGGATCCAATTCTATTATAAAATGTTGCACAATACAATGTTTAGTAACGTCAGACTATCTTATACAATTATTTCATTATCTGCTAATGGACTGCAATTTTCAATCAAGCAATAGAAAATTCTCTACCATATCATAGTTGATTTATTTCTTAATTGCTTTTTAACTCAAATTGATATGTTGGCATCTATATATAAAGATGTCCATTAAATAGTTTCCTTATTCCGTTATTTCTTTTTCTTAGTTATTTCTATTTTAGTTTCTATTTTTGAGTCAATCCATTCCTATATAAATGATGTAATATTTTATTTCAAACAAGCCAAAGTAAATCAACTTTACCGAAGTCTTAACTTTCATCTTTCTCATTTTGTCAATGTCACTTTCTAGAGCTACTCCGCTCTAAGAAGAACTATCCTAACACTTTCTTCTCCAACAGGTATAGAACTGATTTCGGACGTCCAGTCAAACCGCTTCTCGACCAAAGCCAAATCCATCAAAACTAAATCATTATCCACTACTTCGACTTACTTACTATCCCGCTTACCCTAGTGAAGTAGGCGAGGGCGGAGGGGAAGTCGCCGTGGGCCTGGGAGTCCCTTCCGAGGTCGAGCAACCGGACGGCGTCGTTGATACGGCGGGAGAGCGCGCGGCTGGCCTCCCTCTCGGCGGCGGAGACGGGGTCGAAGGACGGAGGAGGAGGAGCGGCGAGGGCGGCGGAGGAAGGGATGGGGAGGGAGAGGAGGAGGAGGCGGCGGGTTAGAAGGAAGGGTTTGGAGAGGGAGGGTTTGGAAGGAGGAGTGGTTTGGAAGAGGTGGATGAGAAGAGAGGTCGCCATTTGGAGTGTAGAGAGAGAGAGAGAGGCTGGAGATTGTTTGCTTTTTTATTTTTATTTTTGATAATTAGTAGATTAATGAAAAGGTTAATTACATTTATTCATATAGGACTTGGATCCATTTATGCGGTGTTTGGTTGGCTATCTTGGAATGTAACGGAATCAAAATTTCATACCAGGTTGGAATGAATATCATTCACATTCTTGATTTTCAGTGTTTGGCTTATATCGTAAATGAATTCTAAATCTGATTCATGTTGTTTGGTTCATCCGAGGAATGGAATCATCTGTTTTCTCTTTTTGTTTATTATTCCGACATGTAATATGTATTCAATTACTTATTATAATGTGATATATTAACATCCTTAAAATATATAATTCGTAGACAATATTTTTATATTAAGGAGAAATATTGCCATTAACAATTGATGTCAACACAACTCCATTCTTCCTGGGAGACGAAGATTCTGTGCGGGGTGGATGGGGGCGAGAAGTAGGGGTGCAAACGGGGTGGGTTTATGTGATAACCCAAACTTTAAATAATAAATTAATCAAGTTAAGGTAGGCTAATTGGCTTTGAAGACTTAGGTGGAGGGTTAGGTGTTAGGATGAGATGGTATTTGGGAGTTAGTTGGTTGGTGGAGAAGAGGAGAGTGAAGGCAAATCTTCTTTTGCCTTTTACGTGGTAGTGAGAGAGGGAGTTGATGGGTTATAAATAAGAGAAGTGAGAAGAAGAAATGAAGTTTGTTGAATTTTCTTGGTGAAGAAGAGAGAAGATTGAAAGAAAGAGTGAGATAGGAGAGGTTTGGGAGAAGAAGTTGTCACCATAAGAAGAGTGAGACGTCAGAAGGAGTTGTACACACACTCCACCCCTTAGGGGTCTTCCATTCCTGATTTCTAGCTTCTTCTATTAGTCACTTAGTTTCATTTCTTCTCGCACTTTCATCTTGTTTGTTGCTTACTTGTGTAGTGTAGTTTAGTCTAGTTTAGTGTAATTACTTTTTCTCTACCTTGTTTCACACTCACCTTCGAACTAACAACATTCGACACACCATCCTGTGGATCGACCCATATTTACCACCACTTCAAGGTGGTCGTGCACTTGCGGTATTTAAAATGTTTAAATAAGTTTTTTCGTCGTTGCCTGGGAGGTGCTCTGTCCAGCCTTTGGCGTTCGACTGATTGTGTGTTTTGGGCAAGCTCAGTTGCTTTTCGGTCGAATGTGTCTCATTTGTCGTTCAACCAGTAACATTGTTGGTAAGTCGGTTGGGGGCATAGATCATCTAAACAGTCAACTGCCTTTTGATCTGTTCGACGGATTGCACTGTAGTAAGTCGGTTGGGGGTTTCAACCATCTAAACAATCAACCGCTCCTTGATTATGTTTGACCGATTACGTAAGAGAACTTGATTGTGGTTCGACCGATTCATTTTGGTCAACCGGTAATCACTTGAGGAATGTAGATGTCCCTGATATTTTTCGATCGACCTGAAGCCCATTGTCGTTCGACCGTTGGGGATATGATATTTAATATTATTTTGTGGCGTAGACCTTCCAAACGGTCAACTGTCTAGAGACTTTTGTTCGACCATTGTGATGTTTGTTTGGTTCGACCGATGGATCGTGGTTCGAACCAATTACCGGTATTAACGACCAACCGGTCGATCGTATAGCCTTCTTCGGTCGACCGTTGGAACAATGGAATTGTATGTTTGTTTTGTGAGCGCGTTGGTGTGTGGACTGCATTTACTGCTTATGTTCCCATGATATGACATGTGCATTGAGACCTAGGTAGTAGACTTGTGGGACCATATTCCCGTTTGCATGATCTACATGCTATGGCTCTACGGAGCAAGATGATTGTTCGCCTGTGTGGTGACAGAGATGACCTTAGCCTTTGTGGTGAAGGACATGACCTAGCATGTGTGGCAACGGAGATGACTATTGGCCCTTGTGCAACAAAGTTCTGTACCATAGCATGTGTGGCGACAGAGATGACCGACCGATGTTGTTCCGGCGGATGTGCTCGACCGATGTTGTTTCGGCGAGTATGATCCCCCAACTGTGGCACGGTTGGCGAGTATGGCCGACCAGAGTGATGACTCTGGCAAATTGTGGTCTTCGACCACTTATCAGATCTGATGATGACTCGGAAGTTCATGCGACCTTCACCGAACTCATATGACTAGTGCAGTTGCGAGTGGAGGTGTGTCGTGTACCTTCTGTATGACCGCATGTGCCTGCGGTGGGTATCTACGGATGTCCAAAACTAGACTTATGACTAATGAACCCCGGTTGGGGAAATAAGTGTTGTGATTTATGACATGATGACCCATTTGGGGAATGATATGTTATGACTTATGTTTGGCATGATACTAGTGTGATAGGTCATGTGCATGTAGGTGAGTTTGGCATACGGGGTTTCCTTATGGAAACTCACGGCGTTGTTGTTATGTTTTATTTCATGTTCCCCTTCGGGAGCTGTTTGGGTGGTGACTGAGGACGAGTACATTTAGGAGTTGGGTCCTCGTGTCTATTTTGAGGTTATTATGACTATATGTATATCCGTATGTTGTATTTTGATGTAGTCATACTTTTGACAACTCTTGTATACGGTGCACCTTATTTATATTATTTGTGTATTTCGAGTAGCGTTCCATGTGTTTGATATTGATGTCCTTTTATTATCTCTTTATTAAAAGTTTAAAATTTCTGCTGTTTTGGGGACGTTACAACTAGGTCTCAGAGCAGGTCGATTCTAGGGTACTCGTTCAAAGAAACCACCCATAGGAGTACTTATGTAGAAACATGAATTTATTCAGTAGATCATGCATGCATAAGTTGACTTGATTGTTGTTTCTTTTTTTTGTGCTACACTTATCACAATTGGAGGGAGTTTGGAAGAAGGACCTGATGCATTTTGGGGAGTGGCTTGCTTTAAATTTCGAGGACGAAATTTCTTTAAGGAGGCAAGATTGTGATAACCCAATTTTTAAATAATAAATTAATCAAGTTAAGGTAGGCTAATTGGCTTTGAAGACTTAGGTGGAGGGTTAGGTGTTAGGATTAGGTGTTATGTGGAAGTGAGTTGGTTGGTGGAGAAGAGGAGAGTGAAGGCAAATCTTCTTTTGCCTTTTACGTGGTGGTGAGAGAGGGAGTTGATGGGTTATAAATAGGAGAGTTGAGAAGAAGAAATGAAGTTCGTTGAATTTTCTTGGTGAAGAAGAGAGAAGATTGAAAGAAAGAGTGAGAGAGGTGTTTGATACGTTTTAATTAACCTCAAGTGCACAGCCGCGTTGAAGTGGAGACAAATACAGGTCAATCCACAAGGAGGTGTGTAGACTCTGCTTTGCTCGAAGGCAAGTGGTAAAAGAGGGGAAGAAGTCGTGATTACACTAAATTAGACTAACTACACTAAACGAGTAAGCATCAAACAAGGAAAATGAAAGCGAGGGAAATTGAAAGCTGGAAATCAGAAATGGAAAACCCCTAAGGGGTGGAGTGTGTGCACACATGTAAAAAGATGGTGAAGAATGCATTCTATAGGCACAAATGTAGGTAGTGTTTTCATGCATAGGAAGTGTCTAAAGGTTATGGCAAAACCTATCAATCCATTCACTAACCTAGTTGATTAACATTCATATACACAAGCTGGTTATTTCAGAACCTAAACAAGCATGGGAGGTGTCTAAGATGTGTGGAAAACCCATCAAGTGTAGTATTCTACTCTAACAAGCAAGCATACATTCACATTTATCAACACAATCAAAATATAAAGCATTCATATCCATTCTTTAATGCATATATGAACATTATCTCCACCCCCAAAGGGGGATCGATCCACTCACTACACATTACTCTAACAATTAAACTAAAGAAGAAAAGAAACATTCTAACTATTTTAGCCTAGAATCAAAGAAATAAAACTAAGTTAAACATGCATAAAGAAACAACATAAGAACAAAACAATGGAAAATTATTTTATTAGATGATTCACATTGAAGGTAGCATTCTTATCCACTTTGAGATTTTGCTCCAAGGCTTACTCCAAGTAGAGAGAATGCCACCAAGCATTGGGTAATTACAATAGAAGGTGAAGAGTTCTATTTATAGCCATAGAAAAAGGTAGTCCGGAACAATCCCCCGGTATGGGACTAAACAAATACCAGAAATAAATACACACTCATACACACTCCACATAAATCTTAGTGGATCCGGACCAAAAGTGATCGCCAATTAGCAGTCTACGACCGCCAATTGGCGGTCTACAGTGTTCGGATCGCTCTGGATTTTCTTGTGGGTTTTTTTGGAAGGCTTTGTTTGTCTTTGATGCATCTACTTCGCTTGTTGGAGCTCCGACCTGAATATAATGGCCAAAATACTCCTCATGATGGTGTGAAGTATTCTTGTTTGCTCATTGGTCCTTCGATCTTACGTTCAGGTTTTTCGATCTTGCATCTTAGTCCTTGAGTCTCTCAACTCAGTCATTTTTCATGCTTTTAGGTCCTTTTATGTCTCTTCTCTTCAAACCTATTTATTTCTGAAATTTAAATATAATACTCGTCATGTAGCATTGTTTAGGTGAAAGATAATGGATATAAGATACAAATATAAGCATGAAATGATGTCAATCAAGAGGAGAGGTTTGGGAGAAGAAGTTGTCACCAGAAGAGGATGGAGACGTCAGAAGGAGGAGTTCGAGGTTCTTCGAGTAGAAGCTCGTTGAAGATGCTTGTTGGTAAGAAGGTGATTGTTGTTGTTCTTCAAAGTCTTCTTCAAGCCTTAAAGGTATGTCAAGTTCATTATTGGTGCTCACCCGAGGAGTGTGAGGTGTTGTACGGTGCGTCGGTGATCAGAGGTCGCGACGATGATCATCGTGTAGCAAGGTTACCGCAGGTGATCGGTCGACCGTGCATAATGTAATTGCGTGAGTTTTGCTCTCCGTCGGTCGAACGACGCTTTTGGCGGTCAACCGATTGTGTGTTTTTGGCAAGCTCGGTTGATTTTCGGTCGAACGTGTCTCCTTTGCCGTTCGACCAGTTACACTGTTGGTAAGTCGGTTGGAGACATAAACCATCTAAATGGTCGACCGCCGTTTGATATGTTCAACCGATTGCACTGTAGTAAGTTGGTTGGGCGTTTCAACCATCTAAACGGTCGATTGGTCCTTGATTATGTTCGACCAATTACCTAAGAGAACTTGATTGTGGTTCGACCAATTCATATTTTGGTTGATTGACGTCATATCATGCAATATTTGTGTCTTATATTTGTTATGTTTCACCTAAACAATGCTACGTAATGAGTTTAATGTTTAAGTCTCAGGAATAAGCAGGTTTGAGGAGAAGATGCACAAAAAGGACTCAAAAGCAAGGAAAAAGACTAAGTTGCAATACTTCTGGACCGAGATGAAAGAGAGAAGGACCCGGATGTAAAGCCAAAAGGACCAACGAGCAAATGAAAAAACTTCACACCATCATGAGGAGTATTTTGGCAAGTGGATTCGGGTTGCAACCTACACAACTGATTAGGGTGCATCAGACATGAAGAAATCAAGCCAGACAACCACACTCCAAAACTTGACCAGATCCAGAACATATAGACCGCTAATTGGCGGTCCAAGACCGCTGATTGGTGGTCTGTTTTGCTCCAGATCTGATAAGGTTTAGGCGGGTCATGTATTAGAGTGTTTGGTGTCTATTTTTAGTAGTGCATTAGTCTCATACCAGGGGATTGTCCTCGGTTACCTTTTTTCATACCCATAAATAGAACTCTTCCTCCTCATTTGTATTCACTCATTGCTTGGTGACATTCTCTCTACTTGGAGTAGGCCTTGGAGCAAAACTCAATGTGGAGAAGAATGCCACTTGTAATGTAAGTCATGTAAATAAAATAATTCTCCATAGTTTGTTTTAAAGTTGTCTTTGTTTTAATGCTTGCTTGTTTAGCTTGTTTTGTTTGTCTTAATCTTAGTAGAAGTAATTAGCATGTCTCCTTTTCCTAGCTTAATTACCTTAATTTCATTTTGTCTTCTTTAAATGGGTAGTGAGTAGTTTCATCCCCCTTTGATGTTTATACATGTTATGTAGATGGAATGAATACTAAATATTGTTGTATATGAGAATTGTTAGTATGCTTGTTTGAATTAAAGAGAATACTCAACTTAATGGTTTCTGCCATAATAATTTGGTACATTCCATGCTTGTTTAGGTTCTTAATAACAAACTTGTTATGCTCATATTAATCACATATGTTAGTGATTTGGATGATAGGTCTTGCCATGATGTACTTCTTATGCATAGCAAACACTACCTATACTTGTGCTTAATGAATGCATTCATCACCACATATTTCATGTGTACACACACTCCACCCTTTAGGGGTCTTCCATTTCTGATTTCTAGCTTCTTCTATTAGTCACTTAGTTTCATTTCTTCTCCCACTTTCATCTTGTTTGTTGCTTACTCGTGTAGTGTAGTTTAGTCTAGTTTAGTGTAATTACTTTTTCTCTACCTTGTTTCCCACTCGCCTTTGAAATAACCAAAGTCGACACACCTCCCTGTGGATCGACCCGTATTTGTCATCGCTTCAACGTAGTCGTGCACTTACGGTATTTAAAACGTTTAAACAAGTTTTTTGGCGCCGTTGCCGGGGAGGTGTTCTGTCCAGACTTTGGTTTGGACGATTCGAGTGATTTTAATTTTTTGTTTGTAGTGTTACTTTGTTTCAGGAGGTTTTAAAGATCACGAGACGTCACCAGCAAAATCCGGGAGGGGAACAAGACTAAACTGACCGCCAGTCAGCGGTTGTGGACCGCCAATTGGCGGCCTGGTGAGCACCAAAATCCTTGTTATTTTTTCTGGTTGTTTCTACATTCACTAGGTCATCTGGGGGCTCAATTTGGAATGTTTTGACTTGTAGTTTTCTCCTAGATTAACAATCAAGTCCCTTTAATCAACTTGGACCTTAAAACTCAAAGCAAAAGAGTAGATTGATTGCCATCTAGGTCATGCATCATTTGTAGATCTTGCACGCACTCATCTTTCTTTTCTTTACATTCTTGTTGTTGATTGCTGGCGTGAGGTACGTGCACCCGATTTCTCATTCACGCATGTTTAGATCATGCATTAGTTAGTAAGGTGCATCAGGACAAGAGTGAGGTTAGCGTTTGTTTGGAGAGTTGATTGCTAGATTAAGACTTAAAATGCTACTAAGGAGGGGTTGTCCCATACAAGATAAGGTGGGGGATTTCATCACCCTTTCCTTCACCCCAAAAATCACTCTTAATCAAAGCCTTAATTCTAAAAGCAAGTAGACATTGGCCTTAGGATATCAGACGCACTAGGAGAGTGATCGAGTTGAGTCTGTCATGACCTGATTGGCGTCGCATTCCTTGTCGATAGTAGGAGGTACTGGATCTTTAGATCTGGTATCACTTGCTGGGCATTGTGGTCTTCGTGTAGAGAGGTGAGGCGTGTCGAGACTATGACCTCGAAGTTAGGCGTCGTCTTGCCTAAGGACCTATAGTCATAAGTTGTTTGAGCCGTGCTTTCTAGATTAGGCTTCTACCTTCACGCACTACCCACGCTAGCTCTAAGGATTCTTCCTTTCTCATCTGAGTCTTCTCCTCCTCTATATTCTTCGTTATAGTCTCCTCCTCTGAGTACACCTTCTGTTGTGTGTTGTTTTAGAGTCGAGTCGAGCGTTTTATGCGAGGTTGGACTCGTTCTGGTGAGAGCGCTCAACTTGAGAGAGTGCATTTGTCTGAAATGGACGGTCTTGGTGATCAGTCATCTCCGCCTCGTGCTCCTTTGGACCATGAGGCCGAGTCCTCTCGTGACGATGTAGGAGACCGGGTTCCATACATGGATTACCTCGGTCCACTCCCACCACCACGTAGACCTCCTTCTCCTCCTCCTCTGACTCAAGAGGAAGATGGATTCGGTCTGGATCGAGTTCTTGGTGCACCACCACCTTTAGCTCGACGGGATAAGTCGATGACATTGTCGGAGTGGACCCATTTTATTCGGGTCGCGCAGCCTTCTTGCATAGTTCTTCCCCCAGCTCGCGGGAATAACTATGAGTTGAAAATTCAATATGTGAGCATGCTTCCTACCTTCACTGCTAATAAGGAGGATCTGTATATTTTTATACGTGAATTCGAGGAGGTATGCTCCATGTTCAAGCTTCAACAACTTGATGAGGATTCATACCAATTGAGGATGATTTCTTTCACGTTGAAGGATAATGCGAAGAAATGGATGTACAACCTGTCGGCGAGCTCTATTCGGTCTTAGGATGACTTTGTGACAATCTTTCTGAAGAGATTTTTTCCTCAAAGGAAAACTCAACAAATACGGCACCAAATACATCAAATGTATCAGACTGAGACCAAATGTTTTCATACTTTCTTTGAGAGGTTCAAGGACTTTCTCCAGTAGTTCCCTCATCATATACTTGAGTTTTGGTAGTTGTGCCAGATTGTTTATGAGGGCCTCAACTACAACACCCGCATATAGTTGGAGTCGATGTGTCAGGGTGATTTCCACATGAAACTCATCGATGAAGCATGGGACACTTTTGAATTAATGGTTGAGTGTACCTTTGAGTGGGACACCACGAGAGAGCCACCAGCTGCCAGGTCTTTTGGTCGAGCTGGATCATATCAAGTTGAGTCAACTATCGCGTCTGAGGCAAAATTGGCTGCATGCGTAAGATTGAGAGTTTAGAGTTGGACCGAGCTCCTGTAGCTCAAGTTGCTACTCCCGTGTATAGTAGGTGTGGACTTACGGGACATGATGACTTGGAATGTGCTTACACTCCAAGGGATACTGAGCAGGCAAATGCGATGTACCAACAGAGGCCCTGTAACGACCCGTACAGTCACTCAAACAACCCGTTATGGCGTAACCATCATAACTTCTCTTGGGGGCCTAGTGGGGGTCACGGTCAGAGCTCGCACACTCAACCTCCACCTTATCAACTTCCAAGCCCATCGGCAACCTACTAACCCCCACATCAAAGGTCTCAGCACCATAATTACCAACCTCCTCAAGCCTCATCGTCGGGTTATTCTAACCAAACTCCACTACCCAGCGGGTTGACCCAAAGGACCCCTCTAGTGATCCGACCCTTCAAGCGTTCATGCAGAGCATGCAAAGTACAGTCAAAGGTTTGGAAATGCAAGTTAGCCAGTTGGCTTATTAGTTCCAAGAACGCGAGAAGGGTCAGTTACCAAGTCAACATGTGGTATATCCCAGGGGTCAACCTGCTCAGGCTAGGCAGAATGTGCACAATGTTGAAAGTGACCCTTCCCAACATGCAAATGTTGTACATACCGTAAAATTGGGAAGGGTTGTTGACAATAATGTGGAAATGCATGAAGCCAACCCTGTTGGTGATTCTTTCGAGGAGGGTAGTGAGTCTTTCAAGGAACCTAATTTTGATACTCCTCCTCGTGATAGTTTTGTCCCCAAGACACCATTTCCTCATAGGTTGACTAAAAACATGATGAGCATTGGGACAAAATCATTGAGGTACTTAGGCAAGTCAAGGTGAACATCTCGTTGTTGGACGTTGTTCAGAAAATGCCACCATATGCCAAGTTCCTTAAGGACCTTTGTACCGTTAAGAGAAGAAAATGTTCCCAAAAGGTTATTTTTGGCCACCAATGTGAGCTCGATATTAACACAACTCATGCAAGTCAAATACAAGGACCTGTGTTGTCCAACTGTCTCTTGCATGATCGGTAATGTGACAATTCCTCAAGCTCTATTGGATTTGGGAGCATCTGTGAACCTCCTGCCCCACTCTGTTTATGTCAACCTTGGAATAGGCGATCTTAAACCAATGAGGACAACCCTTCAATTGGATGACAGATCCGTCAAAATTCCACGAGGAAGTGTGGAAGATGTCCTTATAAAAGTGGGTGAGTTCGTATATCCAGTTTATTTCATCATCTTGGATACTGAACTTGTGTCCAACCCACAATGACAAATTCCAGTGATCCTTGGGACGTCATTCCTTGTGACATCTAATGTTTTGATCAATTGTCGCAATGGCTTGATGAGGTTGTGTTTTGGAAACCTCACGGCGAATTTCAACATCTTTACTCTTGGTAAGTAACCCGGGCTCTTCGACGATGTTGTCGGAGCCAATTTCATTCAGGACAGGGATGATCCTGAGTCATCAGGCATGTTCGATTCACATCGACATATTATTGAGGTGCATAATGACCAGGTTGCAAGTGAAGATGGTTTTGAGGAATCTACTGGTGAACTTCTAGTTGAGGAGGCACATCTGGGTGATTGCTCCTCTTAACCTGTGGCCCTTGTGCCACTTGAAATTAACTCTGAATCCAACAAGGACCCATCTCTTGTCGAGCTTAAACCTCTCCCCGATAACCTAAAATACATCTTTTTAGGGGATAATGAGACATTGCCACTCATTATTGCTTCTGATCTTGCAAAAGATCAAGAGTCTGCCCTCAAAAAAGTGCTCTTTGACAACGAAGAGGCTATCTGGTGGTACTTGAAGGACATCAAGGGAATTAGCCCTGATATTGTCCAGCATCGGATCCACATGGAAGAGAATTCTAGGCCCCGCCGTGACCCATAATGAAGGTTGAATCTTGTACTGAAAAAAGTCGTCCGAAAGGAGGTTCTTAAGTGTTTGTATCATGGTATAATCTATCCTATCTCTGATAGTTCATGGGTGAGTCATGTCCATGTGGTTCCCAAGAAGTCAGGTGTGATGGTTGTTGAGAGTGAGCATAATGAGCTTATACCAACACACCTACAAACTGGTTGGCGAGTTTGTGTTGATTATCGCAAGCTCAATGCGGCAACGCGGAAAAATCATTTCTCGTTGCCATTCATTGATCAGATGTTGGAATGGTTGGCCGGAAATGAGTATTATTGTTTTCTTTATGGATACTCTGGTTACAACCAAATTCCCATCGCCCCCGAGGATCAAGAGAAAACCACCTTTACTTGTCCCTTGGCACGTTTGCCTATCGTCGCATGCCCTTTGGGTTATGTAATGCGCCGACAACATTCCAAAGGTGTATGATTAACATCTTCTCCAAAATGGTAGAGCGTTTACTTGAGATTATAATGGAGGACTTTTCCATAATTGGCGCTTCCTTTGATGAGAGTCTTCGTCACTTGAGCCTTGTCCTCAAGCGATGCCATGAGAAGAACCTCACTCTCAATTGGGAGAAATGTCACTTGATGGTGAAACGAGGGGTTGTACTTGGACATGTGGTCTCAAGTAGGGGAATTGAGGTCGATCCCGCCAAAGTGGGTCTTATTGCTAATCTCCCACCGCCACGTAATGTGAAGGACATCCGCGCCTTTCAGTCCGGTTGAGGATGATTTCTTTCGCGTTGAGGGATAACGAGAAGAAATGGATGTACAGCCTCCCGACGAGCTCCATTTGGTCTTCGGATGACTTTGTGACCGTGTTTCTGAAGAGATTTTTCCCTCAAAGGAAAACTCAACAGATACGGCACCAGATACATCAAATGTATCAGACTGAGACCGAATTTTTTCATGCTTTCTTTGAGAGGTTCAAGGACCTTCTCCAGCAATGCCCTCATCATGGACTTGAGCTATGGCAGCTGTGCCAAATTGTTTATGAGGACCTCAACTACAACACCCGCACATTGTTGGAGTCGATGTGTCAGGGTGATTTTCAAATGAAACCCATCAATGAGGCATGGGACACTTTTGAGTTAATGGCTGAACGTACCTTCGAGTGGGACACCATGAGAGAACCACCAGCCGCCAGGTCTTCTGGTCGGGCTGGATCATATCATGTTGAGTCAACTATCACGTCTGAGGCGAAATTGGTTGCTCTCATGCGTAGGATTGAGAGTTTAGAGATGGACCGAGCTCCTGTAGCTCAAGTCGCTACTCCTGGGTGTAATAGGTGTGGACTTACGAGCCATGATGACTTGGAATGCGCTTACGCTCCAAGGGATACTGAGCATGCGAATACGATGTATCAACAGAGGCCCTGTAACGACCCGTACAGTCACTCCTACAACCTGGGATGGTGTAACCCTCCTAACTTCTCTTGGGGGCCTAGTGGGGGTAATGGTCAGAGCTCGCACGCTGAACCTCAACCTCCACCTTATCAACCTCCACGCCCATCGGTGACCTACCAACCCCCACATCAAAGGTCTTAGCACCATAATTACCAACCTGCTCAGGCCTCATCGTCGGGTTATTCCAACCAGACTCCACCACCCCAGCGGATTGACCCCAAGGACAAGGCTTTGGAAATGCAAGTTAGCCAGTTGGCTCATCAGTTCCATGAACGCGAGAAGGGTCAGTTCCCGAGTCAACCTGTGGTAAATCCCAGGGGTCAACCTGCTGATGCTTGGTAGAATTTACACAATGTGGAAGTGACCCTTCCCAACTGCCAATGTTGTCCATACCTTGAGATCGGGAAGGGTTGTTGACAACAATGTGGAAATGCTCGAAGCCAACCCTGTTGGCAAGACTTCCGAGGAGAGTCCTGAGCCTGTCAAGGAACTTAATTCTGAGACTCCTCCTCGTGATTGTTATGTCCCCAAGGCACCATTCCCTCATAGGTTGACTAAAAAACGTGATGAACATTGGGACAAGATCGTTGAGGTACTTAGGCAAGTAAAGGTGAACATCCCGTGTTTGGATGTGGTTCAACAAATGCCACCGTATGACAAGTTCCTCAAGGACCTTTGCACCACTAAGAGAAAAACAAATGTTCCCAAAAAGGCCTTTTTGACTGCCAATGTGAGCTTAATATTGACACAACCCATGCAAGTCAAATACAAGGACCCAGGTTGTTCAACTGTCTCTTGCATGATTGGGAATGTGACAATCTCTCAGACTTTATTGGATTTGGGGGCATCTGTGAACCTTCTGCCTTACTCTGTCTATGTCAACCTTGGAATAGGCGATCTTAAACCAATGAGGACAACCCTCCAGTTGGCTGACAGATCTGTCAAAATTCCACGAGGGAGTGTGGAGGATGTCCTTATCAAAGTGGGTGAGTTTGTATTTCCAGTTGATTTCATCATCTTGGATACTGAACCCGTGTCCAACCTACAAGGACAAATTCCTATGATCCTTGGGAGGCCATTTCTTGAGACATCTAATGCTTTGATCAATTATCGCAATGACTTGATGAGGTTGTCTTTTGGAAACCTCACGGCGGATTTCAACATCTTTACTCTTGGTAAGCAACCCGGGCTCTTCGACGACACTGTCAGAGCCAATTTCATCCAGGACACGGATGAGCCCGAATCATTAGGCATGTTCGACTTACATCGACATATTATTGAGGTGCCTAATGACCAGGTTGCGAATGAAGAGGATCTTGAAGAATCCGTCAGCGTATCTCTGGACGAGGAGGCACATCTAGGTGCTTACTCCTCTTACCCTGTGGCCCTTGAGCCACTTGAAAGTAACTCTGAATTCGACAAGGACCCACCTCTGGTCGAGCTTAAACCGCTCCCCGATAACCTAAAGTACGTCTTTTTAGGGGATAATGAGACTTTGCCACTCATTATTGCTTCTGATCTTGCACAAGATCAAGAGGTTGACCTCAAAAGAGTACTCTTTGAAAACAAAGAGGCGATCGGGTGGTCCTTGAAGGATATCAAGGGAATTAGCCATGTTATTGTTCAGCATCGGATCCACATGGAAGATGATTCTAGGCCCCGCGGGGACCCACAACGAAGATTGAATGATGTACTGAAAGAAGCCGTCCGAAAGGAGGTTCTTAAGTGCTTGGATCATGGCATAATCTATCCTATCTCTGATAGTTCGTGGGTGAGTCCTGTCTTTGTGGTTCCCAAGAAGTCAGGCGTGACAGTTGTGGAGAATGAGCATAATGAGCTTATCCCGACACGACTGCAAATTGGCTGGCGAGTTTGCGTTGATTATCGCAAGCTCAATGCGGCAACGCGGAAAGATCATTTCCCGTTGCCATTCATTGATCAGATGTTAGAAAGGTTGGCCGGACATGAGTATTATTGTTTTCTTGCTGGATACTCCGGTTACAACCAAATTCCCATCGCCCCCGAGGATCAAGAGAAAACCACATTTACTTGTCCCTTTGACACGTTTGCCTACCGTCGCATGCCCTTTGGGTTATGTAATGCGCCGGTAATGTTTCAAAGGTGTATGATCAGCATCTTCTCCGATATGGTAGAGCATTTCCTTGAGATTTTCATGGACGACTTTTTTCATATTTGACACTTCCTTTGATGAGTGCCTTCGTCACTTGAGCCTTGTCCTCAAGCGATGTCGTGAGAAGAACCTCGCTCTCAATTGGGAGAAATGTCACTTCATGGTGAAGCGAGGGATTGTACTTGAACATGTGGTCTCAAGTAGGGGAATATTGAGGTCAATCCCGCCAAAGTGGGTCTTATTGCTAATCTCCCACCGCCACGTAATGTGAAGGATATCCGCGCCTTTTTGGGGCATGTTGGATTCTATCGGCGGTTCATTCGGGATTTTAGCAAAATTGCTCGACGTCTCACCGCCTTGTTGGCTAAGGATGCCATTTTTGAGTTCACACAGGATTGCCACCATGTTTTTTTGACCTTGAAGAAAGAGTTGACTTCATCTCCTATAACTAAGGCTCCGGTGTGGACTGAACCCTTCGAGTTAATGTGTGATGCATCTAACTTCGCTGTGGGAGCAGTGCTTGGGCAATGATTGGACAAATTGCCTCATGTGAGCTACTATGCCAGTAGAACTCTCAATGATGCCCAATTTAACTACACTGTGACCGAGAAGGAATTCTTAGCGATCATCTTTGCTTTGGAGAAATTTCGGTCGTACTTAATTGGCTCCCACATGATTATCTATTTTGATCACACAACCATCAAACACCTCATGGCGAAGAAAGATGCAAAATCCCGACTCTTGAGATGGATCTTGTTGTTACAAGAATTCGATCTCGAGATTCGGGACAAAAAAGGGTGTGAAAATGTTGTAGCAGACCACCTGTCTCGTCTTGAGACGACCAACCCACAAGACCAAATTATTGATGACAAATTTCCTGACGAGCAGTTGTTCACGATCGAAGATAACCCTTGGTTTGCCGACATCGTGAACTACCTCGTGACCGAGCAACATCTTGTGGGTTGGTCAAAATCTGACCAAACTAAATTTAGATCGTATGACAGATTTTTTCACTGGGACGACCCTTGCCTATTCAAATACTGCTCTGACCAAATTTTCAGGCGGTGCGTCCCAAATAATGAATTCCAAAGTGTGCTCCATTTTTGCCATTCTAAGGCATTTCGAGGACACTTTGGAGCAAAGAAAACTGCCGCCAAGGTGCTCCAATTTGGATTCTACTAACCTTCTCTTTTCAAAGATGCTTACGATTTTTTAAGCAATTTGATAGGTGCCAGCACCTTGGCAGGATTAGTCGACATGATATGATGTCTATGCAAAATGTCATTGTCGTTAACATCTTCGATGTGTGGGGCATCGACTTTATGGGTCATTTCCCGAATTCGTTCAGGAATGTGTACATTCTGGTGGTCGTTGATTATGTGTCCAAGTGGGTTGAGGCTATCCCCACAAAGAACAATGGCAACAAGGTGGTCACCAAATTCTTAAAGGACATTTTTGCGCGATTTGGTACTCCTCGTACAATAATCAGCGATAGGGGTACCCACTTCTGCAATTGCTCCTTTGAAGCGCTAAAGAGGAAATTTTCGATCACCCACAAACTTGTGACCCCATATCATCCCCAAACTAGTGGGCAGGTCAAAGTCTCTAACCGTCAATTAAAGCAAATCCTTGAGAAGACAGTTAATTCCTCGAGGAAGGATTGGTCGACTAAGTTAAATGACGTGTTGTGGGTTTTCCGCACCACGTATAAGACTAATTTGGGTATGTCCCCATATCGGGTAGTGTACGACAGGGCTTGCCACCTACCCGTCGAGTTTGAGCATCGTGTTTTCTGGGCGATCAAGAACCTGAATATGGATCTTAATCAAGCAGGGGTGCAACGTAAACTCGACATCATGGAATTGGAAGAGCTACGCCATGATGCGTATGAAAATGCCAAAATTCATAAGTCCCGAGCCAAGATGTTTCACGATTGCATGATTATGTGAAAGGTGTTTACGATCGGGCAGAAGGTGTTGCTCTACAATTCCTAGTTTCATCTGTTTGCGGGTAAGCTCCGCAGTCACTGTCCTGGCCCTTTTATTGTACAAACTGTATTTCCTCATGGAACAATTGACATCCTGAACCCAGGGAATGAGGACGTGTTCAAAGTTAATGGACAATGCCTCAAACCTTACTTGGAGGGGGCACCAGCTGAAGTCGAGGAGGTCATGTTCCTTCATGAACCTCTCTCACACTCAATCATTCATGTTCCTGCATGAATGGTTGAGCTTTCATGTTTGTATAAAGTTAAATTTGAAAAAAAGTACAACAAAAGACTCCTTGAGTGTGCATTGATTGTTGTGGGTCTCAACCCTTGTGTATTTGAGCCCTTTTTCTTTTACGTATTTGGCGTCCTTCCTTAGTATTTCACAGGTTTTGAGGGGAATTCAGGGTTGTGTCCATCAACATAACCATGAACTTCCCTTTGTGCTTCACGTTAGTGAGATCTTTTCTTTTTCATGCATATCTCCATGTAGTATCATGTTTGCATTCATTGAGGACAATGCATGAAGTAAGTGTGGGGGGTGTTTTACGTGTGTACATAGTCGAGTCGTTTTCCTTATATTTTTGTTTTCTTTTGTGTGCATTGTGAGGGTCATGTTAGTGTGCAGCATTTAATATCGATATATCTGCTTGCCATGATCCTTGGGTGACTTGTCTTCTTTTGCTTGTCTTGTGCTTTAAATTTTCACATTTCTTTCAAAGTCTTCAAGTGTTTGTGAAAAAAAATGTTTTGTGGGTTTTGCGTGTGTTTAGCATGTGCAAAACCGTTGAGAGGCAAAGTAAAAATAAGCTCCCAAAATTGTCTTGAACTTGATGCATTAGGATATTTAGTACACCAGCTTTAGGTCTTACTGAGTCGTAAGGATGCACCCCGATTTCCCCTCGGGGGCGAGTAATCATAGGGTTTCAGTACTCAAACATTTAAAGAAGTCCAACCTAAACCTAATGAGTTGAATAATTCGTGTTTTGTTAATATAAGGAAGTTTGTTGTCTTAGGATCTATGGCCCTCTAATAGCTAGATAAATGTGGAATTAAAAATAATAATCGAAGGATTAAGGGAATAGACAATGCAAAGCACAAAATCGATGACACCAGAGTTAGAGAGGTTCGTTACCGTGCCCGGTCCTAGTCCTCCTCGCAAGCCTCGCTCAATCCCACGAGCCTCGCTTATGCTTCCACTAATCGATCTCCTTTTCGGGGCCGAGATCAACATCGTTTACAACCACGAAGCCTCGCGAACAACCTCGCCTCGCTCGTGCCACCTCTCACAACCCGATAGGGAGCTTCCTCGAAGTTTTACAACTCTTTGGTGATTCTTGAATAGGGAGAAGGAATCACAATCTAACTAACACTAGACTTGAGCACACTTGGATATGGATATGGAATTGGATATGCAAGTGGTGAAGTTTTAGCTTGAGTGTTGAGGATTGAGAGCCTGAAGATGAAAAGGATTTGTCTTTGAGTATTGGATTGATAGAGAGTCTTCAAGAGTCTCAAAACCAACAAATGGGGTCCTATTATAAGCCTTCAAGCTCTACTAGCCATTTGGGAATTGGTGGGCAAATGGACCAATAGGAATGCAAGATGTGACTTAAGCTCGGGCAGATTTCGATGCATATTCGGTTGACCGTTAGTAGAACGGTAGTCCGAAGAATTGGTTTGAATTAAGCATTCGGTTGACCGATTATATATCGGATCACTGTTCACCAACCACCAGTAGCTTTTATCAATTTATCCCTAATTAAATTCGAATTCCATTTGGTTCACCGTTTCAAGATGGACAGTAGGATTGGTAAGGTTCTGATCTACTTAAGTTTGGTTGACTGTGTACACCTCGGTAGACCGAAGTTAGCATGAGTTTTACATTGACAGTTATATCTCAAATAGTTGTTGGGTACAACGGTCAAGTGCCACGTGTAAATAGTCGTTGTACACCTAAAGCCAAGATGGACTCGGTTGACCGATAGGTATTCGGTCGTCCGAAGTGGGACAAGTCAATAGGTCTCTGGGGACTCGATTCGAATACAACCGTTGGAGCAAAGTCCAAAACCGGTCCAGGGCTATTCAGTTGACCGAATGTGGTTCGGTCTTCCGTCAGGGCAATTCCAGATGACACCTAAGTTTTACTGGTGGGAAGTATTTGGGTGACCGATGGGTGTTCGGTGGACCGAACTAGAAAGGTTTTGGTTGACCGGGAGGTGTTCGGTTTACCGAATCTGAACGGGACAAAATCCTAGTGCTCAAGTTTACATTAAACCTTATGGACTCAATAAATACAAAATTACATGTCTTGGTCCAAAGCTTTGATTACAAGTCTTGATGTCTTTGTCTCAAAGCTCCTTTTGTTGATTATCTTGATCAATCTATTAAGATGATTGCAAGTATACAAGTATGTATGTAATCGTGTTTGCTCACTTTGATTGATTAGGTTGATTGATTAGGATTAGTTTAATTAATCATCAAAATTAATATAGATTAAGGCCAAAAAGCCAACAATCTCCCTCTTTTTGATGATGGCAAATCTATATCTTAATACTTGAGATTCAATTTAAGTTCTCCCATTTTCTATATGATTGTTCCCCCTTCATATATGCAAACAATGCATGTATAAGATACTCCCCCTAACAATATGCATAGTATGAGTAAATTGAAGCTCAATCCTTATCATTCTCCCTTTTTGACATCAATCAAATGCAAACAATACAATCATATGATGTAAAGGTATAGGAATACATAATTCTCCCCTTTATTAGATGATATAACATTATATGCTCCCCCTATCACTAAGGCCTAGAAGCAATGATGTATGATATAAATTAAGCATGTTACAATCCTAGATTAGAACCAAATGTTAAAGTTTAAGAGGATTGAAAATGTCACCCAACTTTTGATCCTCGAATTGGTATTGGTTACAATCTTCTTTCGATAGCGACGACGACTTTCTGAATTCGATCCAAATGATTTCCTTGAAGCTTGGAATCGATCTTTTATTGCTGGAGCCGATCACTACCGATTCTCCTCCTTCTAAGTACCTACAAGTGAACATTTTGGTACCCAAACAACCTTGGGTCCTTTGACATTAGTTTTTGGTACCCAAACCATTTTGGTCTTAGATGCCCAAACACTTGAGGAACTCTTATTCACAAAGAAATGCTTTCCATTCAATGTAGTATGACTAACATGGTTTTTGTAGTTAACACAATAGCCTAAACCATGCTTATTTAAAGATTGTCTTTGACTACCAATAAGTCTATCAAGCATTTCCTTTACTTTTGTAAATCTTTCAAGATCTTTTTGTAATTGATCATTCTTAGCAATTAGATCTTGAATATCATCACTACATGAAGGTTTTGCATTTAGAGTTGCAATTTCATCAATCAAATGAGAGTTCTCTAATGCAATTTTATCATGAGTAGCAAGCAATTCATTCTTCTCATTCATGATAGATTCAATTTGAGATTGTAGCTCATTGATTTTCTTTTTAGCTACTTTGTTTCTTTGACAAATTTTCTCAAAATTTTCAAGCAATTCATTGAATTCACATTGAAGTTCATTATACGCATTTGAATGAGTTGAATCAATTGAATCACGACTAGAGCAAGAAAATACCTCACTATCGTCATCTTCTATTGCCATGAAGCACATCGAAGAGAATTTGCCTTCAATTGATGAAGATGATGAAGTGTGTCAAGTTGCTTTGAGAGCTTTCTTCTTCTTCTCTTTTCTCTTGCTCTTCTTCTTCTCTTTTCTTCTTTCTTTCTCTTCTTTGAGAAACTCCTTGAATTGTTGTGTTGCCAACGCTTCATTGTCACTATCTTCTTTGTTGGAATTGGCGACGACGTGTAGCCCCAAAGATTTCTTGGCTCCCTTCTCCTTGTGGTATTTCATTTGTATCTCATATGTCATGAGACTACCCATAAGCTCCTCGACCGACAATTTGGTGAGATCTTGGGCTTCTTCGTTAGCGGTCGTCTTCCCCTCCCAATCGTCGGTGAGTGACCGGAGAATCTTTCGAGTCATTTCTCCCTTGCTAAAGTACTTGCCAAGTGCTTTAAGAGATTTAATGATCTCAGTGACGCGAGTGTGCATCTCGCTTATGTTCTCATCGGATTGTATACGAAATAGTTCATATTTTTATGCATGAGCAAATTATTCCTAGTTTCTTTTAATTTAGTTGAAACCTCATGATGCATTTCTAATGTATGCCAAATGTCATAAGCACTTTTACAACCTATTACCCTATTGTATTCCCCTTCATTTAACCCACAATACAAGATATTCATAATGCGGGAATTCATCTCCGTTTCCTTGATTTTGGATTTTGTTAAGGATACAATTTCATCATCATTTGGAGGTGTGTATGAGTTTAATATGAATGTCCAATATTTCAAGTCATTAGATTGCAAATAAATTCTCATTCTTTTCTTCCAATAGTCATAATTTAACCCATTAAACAAAGGTGGCTTAGATGTGGATAATCTTTCACAATGATTAGATGTAGATGTCATGCTAAATTACGATAAAGTAAATGAAATTAGCAACCTGAAACTCTGATACCAATTGTTAGGATCTATGGCCCTCTAATCGCTAGATAAATACGGAATTAAAAATAATAATTGAAGGAGTAAAGGAAGAGACAATGTGTTGGTTTTTTGGCCTTAATCTATGTTTTTATGATTTAA
Organism: Triglochin maritima; assembly: GCA_963682175.1. NCBI lineage: Eukaryota > Viridiplantae > Streptophyta > Magnoliopsida > Alismatales > Juncaginaceae > Triglochin > Triglochin maritima. Next base: position 9,028,651 of record OY821787.1, on the reverse strand, counting down.
TCAACCTTATCTTAATTGTAATCATGTAGAGTAGCACACATATTATATTACATATATATTGCTTTGTGCTAACTTCTATAGGTGATCAAGACTCAAGGAAGAAAGGAAATCAAGTCAAGACATGTAATCAAGCTTATTTGAAGACATGTAATTTGTATTTGTTTGAGTCTTAGGAACATTGTGTAAATTGAGCATACTTGAGCTAAAAACTACACAAACACACACTAGGTTTCCTATAAAAGTCACACACAAAATTTCACATAATTTGGACTTCAATAGATCACCCAAACTTAGACCGGAAAACATTAAACTTGAACCTGAACCGTCTGCCCACTTTCGGTCGACTGAAATAGACTGTTCGGTCGACCGAGTGATCATATATATTGTTAGTGTTTTACTGTCCAAGTTCAGTCGACCGTCCAGACCATTTTCGCTCGACCGAGTTAACATATTTTCCGACCGTTTGTTTTGTCGTGTATACCCAATGGTCGTATTCGTATTATTTCTAAATACCCCAAATATATTTAGTGTATCGGTCGACCGAGGACCTTGTTCGGTCGACCGAACTAAGACGTCTCGACAAACCCAAAATGCATGTTGAAATTCGATTGACCGTGGACCTTGTTTCGGTCGACCGAATATGATCTTGTTTGTCAACCCCAAAGAGCCTGTTGTGAATCGGTCGACCGAACCTATCTCGGTGTTCAACCGATCACTTAAGTGTACCCCAGCCATAGCCTTTGGCGGTTGACCGAACTGAGTTCAAAATTGGCAAACAATCGACCGTTTAGCACAATCAGGTTGACCGAACTTACTCAGAATTGGGTCCTGTCAGTTTCTGTTTTGTGTATCTTACACAATCTTTACCCAATTCATCCCCAACGGTTATAACTCTTTAGGAGCTTATAAATAGAGTTGTAAAACACATTTTAACACAACTCTCCAACTACTATTTGTCCCCTACATTAGAGAGAAAGCTTCAAACACTCCAAGCCTCAAACCTTCCACACTTTAATCTTAAATCTTATTCTCACTCAAGTGTGCTCAATATTTAGAGAGTGTTGTCCCACTCACTTGTTGTTCAAGAAGCAAGGATTTCGGTGAAAGCCCAAAGTATTCCCTCTCGGATTGTAAGAGGAAGAAGGTCAAGCAAGCGAGGGTGTTCGCGGTGCTTGCGTTGTAAAGGCGTTCTCTCCCAGCCAGGAACGGGGAGTTGTTGGTGAAGTCGTGAGCGGAGCTTGGTGATCTGAGCGGAGCTTGCAAGAGAGGACTAGGACCCGGGTGGGGTGTCGAACCTCTGTAAAATCTCTTGTCTCAATTGTGGTTTGCCTTTTCCATTCCTTTATTTGCTTGTTTAGTTTTAAATTCCGCTGCATATCTTTGATCATTAAATAAGTAGCATATTGTTCTCCTAGGACGCAATCTAAAGTAGTAGGCGAAGTGGTTGTGTACTGGACGGACCCATATTAGAATCCCACTGGTGACAAAATGTGTCCTGGTGCACTTGGTGTTGGATTATCTCTAATTTGGAACGAAGTACACGTGTGACAAGTGGGAGTGGATGTCAGGAATACTGTCATAAGAAAATCAAACATCTCTTTTTTTGTTAATATATTTTGTTTTTGTTCAACTCGGACTTATAATACTTGGTGTCCGATGAGATCCCCATGTTTTTTGGGGGTATGATCTTGGTTGTCGTGCTTTCTTGATCCCAAAAGTCAAAATTGTAACAAAACTTAACGAGAAAGTTATTATTGTGAGTTGTAGTAAACAAATCTTCCTAAAAGAGGCGCACTAATTAGCAAGTTTGATTCGTTGTTGTGGTTAGAACAGGCTGATTATTTTGTAATTGACAAATGACATTTAATATTCATAAATCAATGGTGTATTTCATAATTGACATTTCATATTTCATAAGTATTTATTATTCATTTTTAAACCGCAGAATTGGTGTCATGATGCAGTGGGGATCGTTGATTGTATTTTGATATGTAAGAATATTTGACTTAGCAATTTCGTTATAAAAATAATAAGCAACTTCGGGACCCTTGGTAATTTGGCAATTCATAGTACCCGCATTGTGCACATGGGTCAGGTTGAAAATTATCTGGTCAACCCAAAGGTCCCAAACACAACCCATTAATTACCGGATCAATTATTTGAATCCGGTTATGTCTCAAATCCGTTTATACTAAAAGCAAACCTGCATCTTGTCGGATTCGAGTCTAATTATCAAGTACACAATATTTCGTTTTTTCATTGCCTTGGTGGAGAACAAAATGTTAGTAGCTTCAAGTTGGAAATTGTGGACTTTTTTGTGATAAATCTATAGAAATTGTATAAATGTTAATTTTAGGGAAAATTTAAAGGAAAATGAGAAGAATGAAAGGTAAACGAAAATTTCAGCTCATTCGACATCTTGTAGTTGGGCAGGAGTGATATTAGGGTTGAAAAACACTAGCATTTCCGAAAAGAGCAAATAACGTAATCCTCGCATGATTGTTATGTGCACGTACCTCTTAGTTCTTAGAGCATCCTTAATTTTTTTAAGAGTATAATTCTATTTTCGATAAGTATTCTGTATATTTCATTTCGTAAAAAGGGTTCATCGGCCTGACGGTCGCCCATGTAGGATTGTAACTGGGACGAGTTTGACCTACCATCCCGCCCTTTTTTATTTAGGTTGCGGACAAAAAACCCCTACCCCACTAATCTTCATAATAAGCAGAGCGTGTTGCGATTTTCTCGCAACCTGCCCCCACATGACATAATAACTCATACCCACGTTTGCTTGCATTTAGTTTTAATCTTTTTGTATTTAATTTTAATTTTTTATATCTAGTTTTAAAATCTACATCGATTGATTTATTTTTTTTATTTTTTTGTATCTAGTTGTAATCAAAATAAAAATATATCAAGAAAAATAAACCCCAAGCCCACTTAACTTAGACCATCTTTAGCAGCGCCCGGTTACTTCCCGAACGTCTTGTTTTCTCTCTTAACCACATCAGTTTTTCCCTCTAACACATCAACACAAACCAACTCCCAAAATTTTCCTTAAACACACCCAGAAACAACTAAAACGCCCTACATTCTCTCCTTTCCACGTCATTTGAGGATCAATTTTAGGTAAAACACAAAAAAAAAAATTAAAAATATAAACAAATAAAAAAACATATTTTCATTTTTTTTTGAAAACACGATTTAAAATAATTTTTAAAACATTTTAACCATTTCTTAAAACATTATATATAAAAATAAGAAAAACCAATGGGGGGCCATCCACCCGTGCGGTGGACAGAGCACCCTTCCGGCCTACATGGCCGGGTGCACTACAATTTCGTCTGGCTACCGTAGCACCGTTAAGGGTGCTCTTAAACGAGTAACAACAGTGCCAACAAGCAAGTACAAGGTACAATAAAAAAATTAGATTTTTTTTGAAAAGATAGTTCTTGCATTAATAAAAAAAGTTAGATTTGTTCTACAGGTAAAATTAGATATTGTGACTTTCTGGTCTGGAGGTGATAATTAATAATTGGGAAATGTTTTATGAACTGATTGACATCATTTCATGCTCATATTTGTATCTTATATCCATTATCTTTCACCTAAACAATGCTATGTCACGAGTTTTATGTTTAGTTTTCAGGAATAAATAGGTTTGAAGAGATGAAGCATAAAAGGACCAAAAAGCTGGGAAAAATGACTGAATTGTGAGATCTAGGGACCAAGATGCAAGGGAGAAGGACCTGATTGCAAGACAGAAGGACCTAAGAGCAAAACAGAATACTCCACACCATCATGGGGAGTATTTTACCAATTCGATTCGGGTCGGAGCTCCAACAAGTCAAGTAACCGCATCAAAGACCAACAATACCAGAAAGAAAAGCCCAAAACAAAAATGAGCAGGATCTGAACAAAATAGACCGCTAATTGGCGGTCCATTTTGGCCCAAATCCGCTCAAATTTCTCCAGAACATGTATTAGAGGATGTTTAGGCTATTTTTGGTATCTGTTTAGTCCCACATCGGGGGATTGTCCCGGATTACCTTTTTCCATGGCTATAAATAGAACTCTTCACCTCCTATTGTAATCACTCCATATTTTAAGTGGCTATTCTTCCTACTAGAAGTGATGCCTTGAAGCACACACTAAAGTAGGAGGATGCTACTTTTAATGTGAGTCATTTTATCAATAAAGTTTTGTGTTTCTTTCATTGTTTGTTTATGCTTCTTTTATAGTTTGTGCATGTTTTAGTTTAATCGTCTTTCATTTCTAGCTTAGTTTTAATATGCTTTCTTTGCTTAGTTTAATAATTAGTGTAATGTTTAGTGAGTAGTTCCATCCCCTTTGGGGGGTGGAGTATATGTACATACATGCATTAGAGAATGAGATGAATGCTTTAATTTCAATGTGTTGATTAAACATGAATGTATGCTTGCTTGTTTAAGATAGAATTTACAACTTGATGAGTTTTGCCAAAATGATTAGACACCTTTCATGCTTGTTTAGGTTCTGAAATAAACAACTTGCATATGTAAATGTTAATCAACTAAGTTGGTGAATAGATTGATAGGTTTTGCCATAACATTTAGACACTTCATATGCTTGATAAACACCACCTTCATGCGCTTAAAGAATGTATTCTACACCCACCTCTTTGCATGTGTGCACTCACTCCACCCCTTAGGGGTTTTCCATTCCTGAAATTCCAGCAGTCTTGTTTTGTTCTTAGCTTAGTTCTTATTTCATCGGTTGTTTGCTTCTTTCACATTTCATACTTCTTAGCGTAGTGTAGTGTAGGTTAGCATAAACATCTTTCTCCCCTTATTTTTTGCCACTTGATTTTGTACAAGCAAGAGGCTACTAACCTCCCCGAGGACGACCCGTACTTGCCACCGCTTCATCGCGGCCGTGCACTTGCGGTAGAAATATAAAACGTTCAACATGAACGCAGCGCGTCACGGACGCGCTTTACGTGGATATCCATGTCAGCCCTTACGTGGCCAAAGCATGAATGTTTTTTTTTGTTTTTTCTTCCTGATGTCCACTCAAATCACATTAAATGTGTTTCAACTCAGCACGTTCTCTCTCTCCACCCAAATACAAATATGATGACACTCTTTCTTTCTTCTTCATTCTTTCTCTCCAGAATAAATCACCATTTCTAGCAAGATATTATGTCGAAGAAGCGTCTGATGCCGACTCCCAGGATTCTTCACAACGTAAGCAGCGTGAATGGGACGGTGCGAAGACTTCCCGATGTTCTTGTCAGCGTTAGCATCGTGAATGTGACGATCCGGTGGTGAAGACTTCGCACCACAACATCTTTGCTGCATTGTTGGAGTGCCCATGACAGAAAAAGAAGGAAGAAGAAAGAAAGAGTGTCATCGACCGCCCCATTCACGCTGCTTACGTTGTGAAGAACCCTGGGAGTCGGCATCAGACGCTTCTTCGAAATAATATCTTGCTCGAAATGGTGATTTATTCTGGAGAGAGGTACAACGCTCCGTGGTGAAGACTTACGTCTGTTCGGTTTATGTCGTACATCTCTCCGTAATAAATCACCATTTCGAGTAAGATATTAGGTCGAAGAAGCGTCTGATGTCGACTCCCAAGGTTCTTCACAACGTAAGCAGCGTGAATGAGACGATCATGTTTAAGTCTTACATCTTCTTTCCGATTTACTGGGAAAATATATATTATCTTTGTAATTTGTGTGTGTTTGTATTGTTTGTTTGTGTGTGATTTACTGGGAGAAGATATATTATTTTTGTAATTTTTGTGTGTTTGTGTTTGTATGTCTTGTGCTCTCATTGTATCTTATTGTGTAATAGTTATCATCAATAATATGTACCATCAATATCTCATTGTGCTCTCGTTGTATCTACATAAACAGGACAAAGTTTTTACACAAACTGGACAAACATTCTACATAAACAAGACAAACTTTCTACATAAACAGGACAAACTTTGTACATAAACAATACAAACTTTCTACATAAACTGGACAAACTTTCTACATAAACAGGACAAACTTTCTACATAAACAGGACAAAACAGGACAAGCTTTCTACATAAACAGGACAAAACAGGACAAACTTTCTGCATAAACAGGACAAACTTTCTACATAAACAGGACAAAACAGGACAAACTTTCTACATAAACAGGACAAACTTTCTACATAAACAGGACAAAACATGACAAACTTTCTACATAAACAGGACAAACTTTCTACATAAACAGGACAAAACATGACAAACTTTCTACATAAACAGGACAAACTTTCTACATAAACAGGACAAGCTTTCTACATAAACAAGACAAAACAGGACAAACTTTCTACATAAACAGGACAAACTTTCTTCCTAAACCGGACAGGAAATACACTTATTCCGGACAGCAAATACACTTATTCCGGACAAACTTTCTGTTCCGTTTCTGAACACACTTTCTTCTTATTCTGGACAACTACACTTATTCCGGACTGCAAATACACTTATTCCGGACAACAAATACACTTATTGCGATTCCGGACATCAAATACACTTATTCCGGACAGCAAATACACTTATTCCGGACAGCAAATACACTTATTCCGGACAAACTTTATGTTCCGTTTCTGGACACACTTTATTCTTAAACCGGACAACAAATACATTTATTCCGGACAACAAATACACTTATTCCGGACTGCAAATACACTTATTCCGGACAGCAAATACACTTATTCCGGACAAACTTTATGTTCCGTTTCTGGACACACTTTATTCTTAAACCGGACAACAAATACACTTATTCCGGACAACAAATACATTTATTCCGGACTGAAAATACACTTATTCCGGACAGACACATAACGTAAACAGGACAAACACATAATGTAAACTACACACACTTTCTTCTTATTCTGGACAACTACATTTATTCCGGACTGCAAATACATTTATTCCGAACAGCAAATACACTTATTCCGATTCCGGACAGCAAATACACTTATTCCGGACAGCAAATACACTTATTCCGGACAAACTTTATCTACCGTTTCTGGACACACTTTATTCTTAAACCGGACAACAAATACACTTATTCCGGACAACAAATACACTTATTCCTGACTGCAAATACACTTATTCTGGACAAACTTTATGTTCCGTTTCTGGACACACTTTATTCTTAAACCGGACAACAAATACACTTATTCTGGACTGCAAATACACTTATTCCGGACAGACACATAACGTAAACAGGACAAACACATAATGTAAACTGCACACACACATAAAGTAAGCTAGACAAATTAAGTTGATCCAACGTAAAACTTAAAAACAAATATTTTATTATGATAAGTGTGAGCTCTGCACGAATAATGAGAATGCACGATGTCCTAAGGTCTGCACATTGTCTTATCTGTGTATTGGGAAATGAATCGTTCAACTTAAAGAACCGGCGTTTTTTAAAAAGACCAAAACGCGCGAAGAGAAATTTCGCTGACTGGACGCTGACTCAAAGAAAATATCTGAGCTGTACAGATCCACGTAAGGCGCGCCCATGACGCCTGCGTCCGTCTATCACGGCTCTTAATAATTCTACTTTATAAACCAAACTCAATTTTTAATTAGAAGGGCTACTACAAGCACCAAAAGAACCACTAAAAATCATAATTTCCATCGAACCCATTAGGTAATATATGTGTTTCTGGTTCACGTTTTACAATTTTAGCCCGTTGGTTTCTGAGAACTTAGAGTTCGCATGTCACTTATTTGTACAAGTTTGCCCACCGTTTTTCTTTTAATCTTGTTCGATCCTTTTGCCCCTTCTCTGGAAAAAAAAACCCTGGCCACTTCGGTCGTCGCCCTTGTAGGGTAACTGTAACCATACACCCATTCGGGATTTAAGATTACTATTTGCCACTCAGGACTCCTGCACAGAAAAAACTTCATACTGTCCACGAATCTAAAAAAGAAAATAGATTTTCAAGTGAAACAATACAGATACAGCTAAAGGATCAAAGCAGGGGGCAGAAATAACTGTAAATCTCATATACATAATGTATATAAACAAAGAGTAAAGTAATAATGCAACAACTACTACTGCTCTGAATAACATCGGCCGACAAACTATCGGCCCACATCAATTGCAGTAGCAATGAAAACAACAGTTAAAAGATAGAAAACCTGATTTACTTTCAACACGATCACAATCAACAACAAGAACTGGTTGAAGCGTCGGCTTCAGGTGGCTTCTGTTTAAAGATGTTTTTCCTCACACTGGAACCATCAGCTAGGAGGCTTGGTGTCTCCAAGATCTGCATGAAAATTGTTTGGTCGTCAAATATAAATAGTATTATCAAACATACTATGCCTGTGCAATGAAATCATAGTTAAGGTAAGAAAGAGAAGGCAATCCACTGGCTACAACAAGTTAAATTATAAATAGATTCTAAAAACTTCATCTTCCCAATAATGATATTATAGAACACTGATCATGGTATTACAACATCTAACTTCAAGTTTTGCAAGTCAACTACGACAAATATATGCTTCCACAGTAATAATTACATAATATGACCTTACATAAACTAGTTTTGCTAACATGGACCTGGACCCTTTTTTTTATGGAGCTGGACCTTCAATCTTATAAAATATGGGAGTTAAGGGTTATGACAATGGGGCAAAGCAGGCAAACTAATCACTTGGGTGCTACTCAAAACTTTATTGATCCTACATGTTTTGACCATAGGGCAAAGCAAGCCAACTAGGGCTGAAAATTTAAACTGAAATCCTACACGTTTTGAGAAAAGCAAGTGATGCTTTTTTTATCAGTAAAAATATAAAAGTTGATCCTACATGTGTTTGAGAAAGCAAGTGATTCTTAACCATTATGATCTACTTAACTCACAAAATGGAAACAGAAAAGAATCAAATTGACACTCATATTTAACTTATTACTTATTTGGTTTGCAAATCATGCTAGGAATCACTTAATCACATATACTTCTAGACCCATGACATATCCATATCGGACACCGATACTCAACTTCATATTTCTCCATACATGGACATGGTTGATACTTCATTCGATGTATTCTAATTAAACAATTATAATTATTCAGCTTGAATACTTACTGAATATTTTTGGGTACTTCAGGGATGCCTAAGATACTTGTGTATAACATTATAAGGTATGATGTAAGAAGCATATAATAAGTATATTTTCATAGAGTATACAACCACCAAAGGCTTATGGATTGATATGTGTATTGGATTGTGGAAATTTGTTCTAACTGCAATTTTAATACACATCATGAAGAGAAGGAAGCACAATCTGAAGCTCAAAGAAGAAGAAAAAAACCCTTGAAGCTGTTGAGAAATTTTCACTGTTCACCAACCAGTGCCATAGTTTTATTATTAGCTCTGTTTTTCTTAAAATAAGCACTTTAGATTTGCTTTATTCCATATTACCAAGCATATGGGGAACACAGTGTCAACATAGTTTTAGGAAAATATAATATAAAAAATCATTGAATTTCTACCTTCAAAACAAGCTCTTCGAAGCACTTTTCCACGTTTACTCGGGTCTTTGCACTACATTCTAAGAAAAGACATCCATACTCTCTGGCAAACTCAATGCCTTCTTTCTTGGTGACAACTCTTTCACTTTCCTGATAAGCACACAATAAAAACAAAAACACACTAGTAAGAATAATTTCTAATACAAAACTCTGCAGGACATACAACATATGTTTAGCGCTGACAAATAAAGGACTCCAAAGATGGTCCCCAAAGATTGTGTTACACAAGTTGAAATCATCATCAACCAACACTAGTCACACCTAGTTAGAATGACTCCTGATACAAGTATCTAAAGGAGATACAACTTATATTTGTCCCCACAAATAACATATAATCTCCAAAGATTGTGTCATACAAGTTGAAGTCATCATCAACCATCACTACAGTCACCTAGTTTTCTTAGGTCTTCTCCATTACTCCATTAGTAAGCTTCTTAGCCTTTGAATCTTTTTCTACCTGGTGTTTTAATAATGATGTTAACAAAAAATTTATTTACCACACTATTCAATGATGGTGTATATGAGGTTGCAGAAGATACCAATGGCGACAATAGCTTCCTGTTGTTTCATATGCTATTAAACAAGCTTTCATCATTTTATGTCGTTTTTTTCATAAATAAAAGTTATAAGACACAAAGAGACGATTACCAATTGCCTTTATGCACTGGGATCTTATAAAGTAATTACTGTAAAGCATGTTCATTTTCTGTGATACCTTGTGTCATATCTCAAAACGCACAAAGTAGAAGAAAAAAATTGCAATTAAGTTTTTTGGGGATTTCGTTTTACTTTCCATTACCTTATCAACTTTGTTGCCTACAAGCATCTTGATGCAGTCCTGATTTGTGGAGTACAGGTCTACTTCCTTGGCCCAAATGTCAGAAAGATTTGTGAATGTATCTCGCCGAGTGACATCATATACTATAGGCATAAATAAATAAAAATTAGCTTGTGAAACAAATAACAAGAAGATAGAGGTTTTGGGTTCACATCTACCGAAAATTCATTGACAATGCCAATGACAGAGTTAATAATTTATATTCAAACACTCAAAATAAAAAATCAATATCGCAACAAATAGACATGTGGAATGATTCTCTCGAAACAATTTGTTCATATTTCTTAAATTTTTACTCGATACATATTTGTTCATTTAGCTTGTTGACATCTTTGCTCCTACTTATTTGAATTAGGCGGCATTAAACACTGCAGCATGCATTGATGTCAACATAAACCTCGAGACTTCTATATTCTATGGTATGCATTATTGTATTATCAAATCATATTATCAGGAAATTTTAATAAACATCAATGAATTCACACGTTGTAGATGTACTACATCACATACAAACCAAAAGGGACAGAATTCATAATCATAATATAGAGATACTAAATATGTCATTATCATTAAGCAGGAAACACAGTGCAATACGTTACAAAGAAAGAAATACAAAGGAAGAGAGAGGACAGTTGATCTTACCCATTATGACCCCTTGAGCACCTCTGTAGTAAGAGCTGGTCAATGTACGGAATCTCTCCTGCCCAGCTGCAACATGATGTCATCACTAATAATTAAAATATGCAAGAACTCAACATGGGATATCTAAGGAATTAAGGGTGCTTAACATCCCAGAGGAATATAAAAAATATGCTGAAAATTTCTCCCACTAGACTAGAAGCTAGATACTTTGTTTATGCAGAATGATAAGCACCTGTGTCCCAAATTGCAAGTTTCAATTTCTTCCCTCCAATATTTACCATCTTTACCTTGAAGTCCACACCTAAGCAATGCAGTAACAGCAAGAAAGCAGAATGATCATTAAATTGTTGACGTAGTAACAGGTAATCGTATCAAACAACTTTTTTATTAAGTGCATCAGCCATTGCAGTAGAAAACTAGAGCATTCTAATATGGTAACTAGTAACCCTATCAAACAACTTTCTTATTCAAGTACATCAGCCACTGCGGTAGGAAAGTAGAGAATGTCAAATGATAGAAACTCTATAGAATAAAAGGAACCCGAAGCATTAACTATCTTTTTCAAACTTGATAACCCACTTCATAGAGTGATGGTCTTTTCCTTCTATAAATGACTTCTCCTTTTCATTTTGGTTTGGTGAATATCAGTCAGAGCTATTGGTACAAATCTCAATCTTTTGACGGGATAGAAGGAGCAGGTCAAACACACAAGAATAATGAGAAAGTAGGTGAGCATCTAAAAGAAAAGGTTGGTAGATCTGAACAGCTTATTATATAGAATTGTGAAATTTAATATTTTGATCTGACAAGCTAGTCAGTGCAATTTATGTAGTTTAATGAATCATAACTAAACCAACAAATACAAATTATGCTCTGGCCAGAAAATGAAAGCATCTGGACATAAAAAATGCAATTCTTTGTTTCACACACAGGACCTCCTTCTAGCATCAAGGAACCATAACCAAGCTAATGGAAAGACAAACATTGGATTCAGAGGACAGAGCAACACCAACTGTACCTCTCCTCAACAAGGACATCAAAGGGCATGAAATACCCCAGGATGAACTTCAGAATTCGAAAAGACTCAACCGATTTTAAATGATAAGATGTAAACAAAACAAAGTAACTTTCTCAACCCCACATTAGGTACACCAACATAGTAAGTAGATCAATCGTCACTGCTAACTAACTCAAAGGACAAATCCACATTAGGTACACCAACAAAGTAGGTAGATCAATCATCGCTGCTAACTAACTCAAAGGGCAAATCCAACACTATAGGCAGGCCTACCTTGTAAGACAACCGATTTTAAATGATAAGAGGTAAACAAAACAAAGTAAATTTCCTCAGAAATAGAAGAATATCGAAAAGCAAAAGTGCCTAATAGAGAAAATCGTGACTCAGAAACCAACATCAAAGCAACACTATCCTTCTCCAAAGTTCAACATTTCCACCTCTTAATCTGAAGCTAAAAAATGTAAAATTCCTCCCAAAAACGTTGAATTATTCCACTTAACAGAAATCATACTCAACAGAAGCCAACCTCAACTACTCCGAACCAACTTCAGAACCAACATAACCTCAATAGAAAACAGTCATGTAGCAAAACTAACAAACCTATGGTTGGCGAGAGATCTTCAAATGTGTCGGTGGTGAAGCTGAGAAGAAGACTACTCTTTCCAACGCCGGAATCACCAATAAGCAGCAACTTGAACAAGTAATCGAACTCCACCTGGCTCGAACTCGACGAATCCATCGCGAAGTACCAAAACCCTAACCACAACTCAAACACAAAACACACATCAAACAAAGTTTCTACCGCCAAATACGTCGCGCTCCAACGAAACCGCACAATCAAAGTTAAAATGCTACAATCCAATAAAAAATGATAAGTAAAGTAAGCAGAATAGACCGCAAACAAACAAAAACTACAACAAAATAAAATAAAATCAAGTAGTAGAGTCCACCATAAATTACCAAATCTCTAACAACAAAAAAACCCGAAACTCCAAATGGGATACAGAAAACACACCCGAATCCAAAGCCAAATACATAAACCAAAAGAAACGAACTCAAAATCTCAGTTTTCCTTCGAAAAGCACCCCAAAAAAAGACATCGAACAGCACCGAATCCCTAACCTAACACGAAACAACGTTAAGATCTCCAAATCCACCAGACGAACCAAACCCAACCGACCAGAAAACTTCACCGAAACAAAGTCAAATCCGAAAACCCTCACGAAATCGAAACGGAACTCACCGGGATCGGGAGGTTCTCGAGGCGCTAGAGATCGCCTAGATTTGACGGGGAAAGGAGAGTTCGAGATCTCCGATGGGTATTTAATATTTATAGGGTCGGGGAAAGGTGAGGGAAGACGAGAAGACGTGATGCGAAGCAAGAAAAGAGTTTTTCGCTTTTTTTTATTTTTTGTTACTGATTTATGGAAGTGGAGAAAGGAAAGGAAGGACACGTGTGCTCCACGTCGGAGTTGGGTGCTGGTTTTGGACAACCACGGTGAGTGGTGTTTGGGCCTTTAGATTCGGATCCGGTGGTTTGATTTGATACCAAGGTTTGATCCGGCATTTGTTTGGTGATTGTTTGAAATTTTGGAACTCGGGACACACACGCCTGATATCATTCTAATTTCCAAGCGGATGTGACTACACGTGTGATGGAAGATGGGAGTGAGTTAGACACAATAATTTTTTAGTATTTTTTTATGTTTAAACAAAATGTCAGAAATATCTGTTGAGAGGATATGCTTAAGATTGGACATTCTCTGGGAAAATGAGTTATTGAATGGGTATTGAAAGCATATATGTTATTTAATGGGTAACAGAGAAATTCATCCCTAATCTCTATTTACCACTAAAAGTACTATTTTTTTCTTTCCTTTTTTTCCCATTTTCTCACCCACATTCCTTCGATCTTCTGCGATCTTTTTTTTCCTTTTATCAGGTATGTTTTTCCTCCCATCCGCTGCAGCTTTTTGGTTGTTTTTTCAGCACCCTCCGGTATTTTCCCCAATCATCTTCAACCTCCTGAACCAACTGAGTATCAACTTCTTGTGTTTTTGTATTTTTTTGTTTTTAAATTTTTCTCTTTGATTTTTTTTGTTAAATGTATTTATCACTAGGTTTAGTTTAAACGCATCGGACCCACCGGAGAAAGATTTCCTTAAGAATCCTTTTTGGGTATCGAAAATGTATTTTTTCGTGCGGCACCCTAAATTTTGTAAAAAAAATGGTAGCATTTTTTTGGGGATTTTTTATAGATGTTTGGAGGTGTTATTTTAACAGTTTTAATTTTAATAATGCCAAATATGAAATTTGACTATAAACATACTTAATGACCATTTCATTTTTTGGCATTGTCTTTACAATGTATCACTTGTATTCGTTTTCGTATTAGTTTGACTTTTTACTTATACTACTTCAACTATATCTAGGTTTTGCAAATCTAATGTTAAATATTTTTTGTTAGGTTTTGCAAATCTAAATATATATTTGTGTGATTTACAGAGATAGAATTGTTATTGAGGGTGAAAGCAGCTGTATTTTAATTTTTCAACTATATCTAGAAGAATTTTATTGATTGTATAGTAGATAATTTTATTTTGTTATCCATTTTAACACTTTAGTTAGTTCTGGAATATCTTTGGGTGTAAATTTCAGTAAGAAGTAGGGGTTCGTTTTTAGTAAGAAATGGTGGGCATAGGTATATTTGCTATTGGAAATAGTACTTTAAAGTATGTGTAATTAGGTGTCTTCTATAATAATACGGGGTATTTAAGATTTTGTTAGTATAAATTTGGTGTGGAAGTTTGGTAGTATTGGGTTATATTTGAAAGTGTATGTTTTGCTAATGTAAATAGGTATTTGAGTTGTTTTGGGTGTTTAGTATTGTGTTTGGACAAAATACAATATTTGTGAGGATGTTTTTTAAATGATGTTTCTGACGCACAACATCCTAACATACTATAAAAAAATTCAATTGCGGCTCGACGCGGAAGACATCCATAAACATTGTGTGCAAGGTATTCAAGGTAATAATGGTTAGTGGGGGTAAACTTATGAATAGCATAGGATAAGTTGAAAGCTGGAGCTGGGTAAAAGGGGTTACAGTAGGATTTTATTAATGGTTCATGGGGGTAAACTTATGGATGGTCGGGGAAAATTGAATCCAAGATCAAGGTAAATTGGGGTAGACTTGATAACAAATGGGGTATTTCAGTTGTTTAGTATTTGTGGTACATATGTTTTGGGGGTAGACTTGATAGCAAATTGGTTACATTTGTAAGTTTTGGTTTTGCTAATGGAAATAGGTAGTAAGGGGAATTTTAGAGTTCATTTGGGGTATCTTCGTAATAATACGGGGTAACTATTATAACATGATACAAGTTAGTAATAAAAATATAAACTTTTGTTATTGTTCAAAACCGTCAGTTGGACTTTTCATTAAATACTTGGGGAAGTGTTTTTGTTGTTGTGGGAAATGTTTAATAACACATTTTGATATTTTGGCATTTTCCAAAAATTGAGTTTGCTCTAAAAGTATTTATCTGAAGATAAATTCTCATTTTAATATTTTACAGGTGGTGATGGAGGAGTACACCCATAGTCATTTGTCTCTCATTCATTGGCTTAAAGCAGCAAAAATATGAGAGCTCCTCACAAAGAGCTTTTTGCTTCAACCCTTTTGGGCACTTTTTGGAGATGGGAAACATTGTCGTGAACGATGAACTAGTGTGAGACCTAATAGGATGTTACTCGACTAGACGGAAAACATTCATTATGGGAGAATACGAGCTGCAATTTGAAGAAATGGATGTGGCTTGCATAATGGGACTACCTCTTGGAGGTCAAATTTTCCACAATGTTATAGCGAACACGGAGGAGAGTCGCTTTCACAGACAATTTTTAGAAAGAAACTACCACCACATTCTGATGTTCGTGCTTTGGAACAGAAATTACTCCCTTCAGATGATCAGCCTGACGTTGCTGATTGCGTGCGTCTCTACATTGTGCACTTATTATGTGTTTTTTTGTTTGTTGGTACATCAATGCGTATGCAGAAATGGATGACTTATATAGTCGAAGATCTGAATGCTTTACATTCAGTTGGTTGGGGTCCTGTGTTTACCACCACTTAACCAAAGCCCTAAACAATGTCTGATTCAAATACAATGATTGACTAGTGGTGAAGAAATACATATGGGACGAGTCGAAGGATGCAGAGTTGTTCTTATGGTAAACGAAGTGATTTTTTGAGGCCGCATTGTATGTGTATTTCTTATTAAATTGATGTGATATTTTGTTTTATTTTTCTGTAGGTTTGGCTTTTTAACACCTCAACATTTGTGAGGTGGTTGGTGGTAGACCACAAATTAATCGTTGGGGGTGTACATTGGTGAAGCGTGATCTTGATACACGCTTGAAGGGCAAGGGCTTGAAGTTCACCAACTTACATGCAAAATTCTTCAAGTTGGAAAGGATTGTGCCAACGGCCACTGAAATTAAGCAATACAACATACTAAATAATCTGGTTAGTGGGGAGGTTGTCCAACAGTTGCAATTGAGGGTGAATGAGCTGGAGGAGATGCTATTTCAGTCTAATCAAAGGTGCACCACTTTATGTAATGAGCTTCGTGAGACACAAGAATTGTTGCATAGTAAAGAAGACGAATGTGCTCAGCTGAAGGGGCTTCTTAATGAACCATTCCAACCGCCATCTCCAACCTTTGTACCACCTAGTACAGTCGTATTCCCTGAACAGTCTTCACTGGATCCAACAATTATGCCTTCTAACCAACATGAGCCCCAGAATACGTGGATGAGTTACAAGGAAGTCCATCGGAGAGGATGCCAATTTCTGTCACTCTTAGTGTTCTTAAAAAAAGGCACAGAAGGGTAGACATTCATCTTCAAGGAAGCGAACAAAAATGGTAGAGTTAACTGAAAACATCAATGAAGTTGATGAAGACCGTATACTTGGTGAGGCTTACCTGTCATGTTCTGGGCTGAACAATGAACTTAGGACATGTTCTGGGTTGTCAACGAATAGGAAAGTCACGGTTACTGAAGACTTTGGTTGTGGTCTCGAAAATGAAGATTGGGCTCTTGATCGTTCAGTGGAAATACCAGGACTGAACGTTGTCGCTGAGGTTGATGAACAAGTTGCTGATGAGGGAACACTGAACATAGAGGAGGTGGAAATAGAAAAAAATGTTGACAACCTAGGAAAAACAACGGAGATTTCCCGAAGCAATTCCCCTTGTTATGAATCTTTAATAGCTACATAAAAGGCAATGTGCCCTTATAAGGATGTGGATCAGGTTATTAGAAGTGTGCTACATCAAATACATGATCCTGAAGGGAATGTGTTCTAAAAGTTTTACTTTTAAATGTCAATTATTATGAATTGAATGAGAAATCATTTTGTTCCTTCTTTATGTTGTTCGTCTTTTAGAAGTGTTAAGGAAGATGCTCTTGGTCCTTAACCTTAGAGCTCTAAAATATATTGGTTTAAAGATAATTGGTCTTTAATTAGACTAGTGTCTTGAGCTATCGATGAGGGTAGTGTAAAGGCATTGGTTGGTTAAGTATGACTTTTGTTGGAGAAGATAGTTAGTCAAAAGATTATCATTGCCCTCTCTTAATTGAGTAATGATATTAGTGGGCCCCTTGATAAAGCAAAGTTATAATGTGCACAATGTGATTTGAGTTAAGTCACATATTTATAACTAGCTTAAAGAGATCAAGAACTGAATACTAATACAAAGATGACACAATTCTACTTTGTGTGTATTCTTAATATCATAAGGCAAGGGACGGACTCAAGTGGTGCACTCCATCACTAAATGGATCGGGTTTTGGTTCGAGTGGAATTAAGACATCTAACTAATTGGGAGCTATAATGTGTAGCTAGATACCGCTTATAGCTTGTGATATTAAGCTCTTAATATCAATGCCAATTTAGTTTAGATCCTCCCAAAGGTCACACCACAAAACTGAGAAACAAGAAATGAGAATTTTGAGTTCATAAGGTGTGTCAGGTTTCATGTAGAAAATATGACACATGTGGTGAACACGCAAAATCAAAATTATGTTGTGATTAATAACATAATTAGAATCTAAATTAAATTCATATGTGATGTAAATATTATGGGGTGTAATGATTTATCATTACATAGGATAATATGTTACATAAGTTGTGAACTTACTACTAATCCCGAAATGTCAAATTTTGTAGGGGTTAAACCGAAATTTGAGGAGTCTGCAGTACTGTGTAAAAACGGTCGACCGCTAAACCGTAAACGGTCGACCAAATGTGGCACGGTCGACCGAAATGTTGCACGGTCGACCGGATGTGTCTCGATCGCTACAAGAATTTCGTCTGTTCGTTTTCGGTCGACCAAAGTAGTTCGGTCGGTCGACCGAACATTGCGATGAAATATTTTTTTGTTGCGAACGGTCGACCGAGTTATTAACGGTCGACCGAAACTTGGTCTAAACGGTCGACCGAACCTCCAACACGGTCGACTGATTCAGACGGTTACTGCAGAATAAATTTAAGAATTAATTAGATCATGCATGGAATTGGTTCATAACTGATTTAATTCGTGGCTAAGATTATTTGTTAGCAAATAATGGATGGTTAAATGAAAGTTTGCATGAAATCATGGGCAAGAGGTTGCACATGAATAGGTAATTTGGAGAGAACTTATAAATACAAGTTTATCTCATTACCTTATTAATTAATTCATTATCTTTTTGTGCAAACTTCTCTCTCCATAATTCTCCACGAAGTTCACCTTAATTCTTGAGTTTAGTTTTAAGTTTTCAGAGAGCTTCTTCTCAAGGGAACAAAAGAGGGGTTAGTAGTTGGATTCTAAACCCTATTGGAGATTGAGAGGCTAGCTCTTCTCTCTCCAATCTTGTTTAGAGTTTGGTGAATACTCAGAGGCATCCGGCGCAGCGACAAGCATCCTCAACGTCTTCGGATCTTCAAGAAGTTTTAGAGAACTTCTAGGTATGAATTTCGGAGCCCATGTTTGTTTTAATAAAGTTTGAAACTAGTTATTGAAACAAACCGATGCATGCATGAAACAAATCATAGAAAATTGTAATTCATCCTTATTGTGCATAAAAATTTCGAAAATAAATATGTGCAATTAAACTAGAAATCCTACAGTGGTATCAGAGCTTAGGGTTCAATTTTCTAATGATTTGAAACTATAAACAAATTTAGTTTACCATCTAGGGTTCGAACAATTCGATTTTTCGGTTTTTCGGTCTTTAAATGTTTTGTTGGAATAATTATTTGTAATAATTCATTTTGAATGTTTTAAGTGGTTTAAAACATGCCATGTAATTATTAGAATTATGATTTAGACATAAGTCTAACTTTCAATAATTTCGTTTTAAGTATAAACGATTGTTTTGCAAGAGAATCAACAAAACCGAAAAACTGCGGTTCGTCTTTCCTTTTAGGAAATTGGATGGACAGCGGTTCAATATTGTTTTTTGAACTTGTGGATGGATGAAAAACTTTTTTAATGGATTTCAAAATGTTTTTCAAAGAATTGTTTGGGATTCTAGATGATTGATAAACTAGGTTGTATAGTTTATAGCAATATTGCGTGCATGGATGCTCGAGTTGTCTTTGCAGGAATTGTGAGTTTATATGTTCCAAATCAGTACCTATGAATGTTTGTAATTACTATTATACATGGGCTTATTTTATGTAAAAGTCATATTCTCTCTTTCTATCTTTAGATAATTGCATTGCATTTGAGAGGTTTTACATAGGACTTGCACTAGTCGGTTTTTTGTCGAATGTGAGGAGCATGTTTATTTTCTATAAAATCTACATCTCCGGTGCAAGAGGAAGTCACCGCTGTAGCGCATCGATCGAGGATCGAGGATCAAGTTTCTAAGGGAACATATAAACTCACACGATGTGGATTGTGTGATTGGTTTAATTTCTGTTTTTTTTAATCCTGCTATGCATGTGATGAATGTGTTGAATGTTAGGATGTGTATGAATGATAATATGCATGATAACCTAAAATTCTGAATCACATGTTAATATATGAAATTGTCCAACAAAATTAAGAGTAATTTTCCTTCTTATTTCATCCACTAGCAGTCATCGATCGAGGGATACTCTGCTCGCCCTTAGTGGGAGATAGCTCCCTCTATCTTTGGGAATAGTGGGAGATATAATGGTTGTATATTGTTGTGCCACGATTAAATATATGAGGTGTGTTTCACCCTAGTGAACCCCAAGTATGTTTAGTTGTGAATACAATGGATAAACGTATCTCGTATCAAATGAAAATAAGTTTTCTTAACATTACCTAGAGCCCTCGCTCGGTTTTGGGAAAAAGTTTTTCTTACGAGGATAGGTCATATTCCCTCATAATTAAAACGACAAGAATCACAAGAGTTTGAAGATGCTAATGTTGCTAAAATTCAAAAAGGTTGTGATTAGAAAATGTTTTTCTTACCTTGATATTGTAATGTATTTGATAGCCCTTAGCTAGTCTATATTTCAATTGATAGGATCTTGGTTTGTTGCATTTATGGGCAAAAATTTTATTTGCAGCATTTACATTTGTATGTATGTATGATAAACATAGAATTGGCATTAAAATCCTGTATGATTTATTTTGTAGAAAAATGTCGAACATCCAACCTATCGTACGATCCATGATAGAAAAACACCCTTTAGCAAATGATGGCTCAAACTTCATAAGTTGGCAACTCAAACTCAACATCGTGTTAAAGTTTGAGAAACTATCTCACATTTTGGAAGGTCCAATCCCAAAATGGAATGAGAAATTAACCGATGAAGAGAAAGAGGCTAAAGCCAAGTGGGAAGACCAAGAGAACCAAGTTCACGGTCTTATGCTAGCATCCATGGGTGACTCGCTTAAAGCGAAATACTTGGATTCAAAACCCAAGAAGACCATGGAGGTTTTGTCTAAGATGTTCATGGATAGTGCCCGAAAGGAGCGCTATAAGACCATCATCGCACTCACAAGGTGCCATATGGTAGAGGTAACATCGGTCCATGCATTTTCTCACGATGCAATGGTACCTTGAGAAGTTGGCAAAGCTCTCTTCACTAATGCCCGAGGACATTGCTGAAGATATGATTCTTGGCTCTCTAGCCCCGTCCTTTAAGGACTTTGTGATGCACTACAACGTGCGTGAAAAAGGGGTGAGTCTTGAGGAACTGCACAACGCTCTCAAAACTGCTGAAGTTGACATGGGCAAGGGTAGGGACAAGCATGTCATTGCCGTCCATGGGAGGAGCCAAAAGATTGGTAAAGGAAAGGGCAAATCTACCAAAAGTGGTTCAATCAAGAGCAAAGGAGTAGGAGGTGCTCGTGCGAGTGTCTCGAGGGGGAAATCTCAGAAATCTCCAACTCCCAACACGGAGTGCTTTCACTGCGGTGAAAAAGGACACATCCGGCCAAATTGCCCCACGTACAAGGAAGACATTGACAACGGAGTGATTGAACGTCGGCGCCCCCAAAAAGGCCAAAGGTATATTTGTTATTGAAATAAATTTAGCCACCTCTGTCCAGGATTGGGTAATTGATACCGGATCTTGTACTCACATAGTTTCTAATGTGTAACTAACTACTCACGGATAGGAAGGAACTCGTAAGGAATGAGGTAGAATTGAAGGTCGGAAATGGTGTGAACGTTTCTGCGGTTGCACAAGGTTCTGTGGTGCTTCAATTATGTAGTGGTTTAAATTTATGTCTAAAGAATGTTTATTATGTGCTTTCAATTAGCAAGAACATTATTTCTGTATCATGTTTAGATATGGATAATTTCAATATAAATATTTCAAATTCTTGTTTGTCTATATCGAAGAATGGTGTTTTCTATGCAAATGCATTCATAAGGAATGGTCTCTATTTGCTTGAATTGAATAATAAACAAATCTTTAATATCAATAACAAAAGACTTAAGACCACTCACCAAATGATACTCTCTTGTAGCACTATTGTCTTGGTCACATAATTGAAAAGCGCATCAAGAAATTGCAAGAAGCTAACCTTCTTGGTCTACTCGATTTTAAATCATTGGAGACGTACCAACCATGTTTAATGGGAAAAATGACCAAAAAGCCTTTCAAGAAGAAAGGTCCAAGGGCAAGTGGCTTGTTGGATTTGATACATTCCGATGTATGTGGTCCAATGAGTACTAGTGCACGAGATGGTTTCAGGTACTTCATTACGTTCACGGATGATTATAGTCGTTATGGCTATGTTTATCTAATGAGAAACAAGTGAATCCTTTGACAAGTTCAAAGAATTCAAGAATGAAGTAGAGAACCAACTCGACAAGAAAATCAAGTCTCTACGAACGGATCGTGGAGGTGAGTACTTAAGTGCCGAATTTGACTCATACCTAAAGGAGTTTGGTATTGTACCTCAACTCACCCCTCCCGGTACACCTCAGTGGAATGGGGTATCCGAAAGGAGGAATAGGACATTGCTCGACATGGTTCGGTCAATGATGAGTCATGTGGAATTACTTCTTTACTTCTTCTACACACTAAATAATGTTCCATCCAAATCCGTGGAGAAAACTACTTATGAGCTATGGAGTGGTAAAACACCCAAGCTCAATTTTCTCAAGATTTGGGGTTGTGAGGCTTACGTCAAGAAATTGATGTCGACCAAACTTCAACCAAAAGCGGATAAGTGTTTCTTTATTGGTTATCCTCGTGAGACAAGAGGATACTACTTTTGGCATATCACCTCCAATCGAGTGATTGTAGAGAGGGATGCCACATTTCTGGAAAAGGAATTTCTGGAAAGAGTAAAAAGTAGTGGGAGTAGGGTTGTGCTTGAGGAAACTCAAGATACTCTACAAGATCATGACATGAATGATGACATTCAAGATCATGAAGGCCCAACCAAGATTCCTTTGGTTAGTGGGAGCGTGAGTGAGAGACCCTCGCAAGAAATTGTGAGAGAATCTCAATCATCCCCACCTAGTGTACGTTCAAGTGTTGAACGTGAACCCACTCCTCAAGAAATTGTGGAAGAAGTTCAAGAGACACGAGAAGAACCAAAAGAACTAAGAAGGTCTACGAGGGAAAGGAAGAAACCCGACTTGTATCTGGGACTTCATGAAATCATGGTACTTGATACCAATGATCCCTTGACCTTCCAAGAAGCAATGGAAAGGGAAGACTCCAAACTATGGCTTAAGGCCATGGAATCCGAAATAGAATCCATGTATGATAATCAAGTGTGGAACTTGGTTGACCTTCCTCAAGGGAAAAATGTCATTCAAAATAAATCGGTTTTCAAGAGGAAGATGGACATGGATGGGAACTTGACAACCTACAAAGCGAGGCTTTTAGCAAAGGGTTTCACTCAAGTTCAATGAATTGACTATGATGAAACTTTTTCACTAGTTGTCATGTTCAAGTCTATTCGGATAGTGCTCGCTATTGCTGCATTTCATGATTATGAAATATGGCAAATGGATGTCAAAACGACGTTCCTTAATGGGAACTTGGAAGAGGATGTGTACATAGTACAGCCTCGAGGTTATGAAAATCCAAAGAATAGCGAGAAAGTATGCAAGCTTCAAAGATCCATTTATGGATTGAAGCAAGCATCAAGGAGTTGGAACAAACGCTTTGACGAGGAAGTGAAGAAGCTTCACTACATTCAAAGTAAGGATGAACCTTGTATATACAAGAAGATTAGTGGGAGCCATGTAGTATTCCTAATCTTATATGTCGATGACAGATTGCTTATGGGAAATCATATTCCTTTGCTTGAGCAAACGAGAAGTTCATTGAAATCTGCATTTTCAATGAAAGATATGGGTGAGGCTCAATACATCTTGGGAATCAAGATATATCAAAATAGATCCCGTAGGCTCATTGGTCTCAGTCAACATACATACATTGACAAGGTCTTGGAAAGGTTCAAGATGAACAACTCCAAAAAGGGCAGTGTGCCAATGAGTATGGGTGTGCAACTCAAGAAGTCTCAACGTGCGCAATCACGTAAGGACTTAGAGTACATGAAGGATGTCCCTTATGCTTCGGCAATTGGGTCGATCATGTACGCGATGACTTGCACTAGACCCGATGTCTCGTATGCTCTAAGCGTGACAAGTCGTCACCAATCCAACGCAGGTCCTGAGCATTGGACTGCGGTCAAGAATATCCTGAAGTACCTTAACCGGACTAAGGATAAGATTCTTGTTTATAGAGGACAAAGGGAGTTGATAGCCGAAGGGTACTCGGATGCGAGTTTCATGAGTGATCCAGACGATAGAAGGTCGCAATCAGGATACGTCTTTCTTCTGAATGGCGGAGTTGTGAGTTGGCGTAGTTAGAAGCAAAGCACTACGACCGACTCAACCACTGCTTCCGAAGTAATGGCTGTCGCTGAAGCGAGCAAGGAAGGAGTGTGGATCAAGAATTTCCTTGAAGAGCTTGGAGTAGTTCCCACAAGCGAGGGACCCATTGAGTTGCTTTACGATAACAGTGCTTCTATCTCGCAAATCAAGGATCCTAGATCACACCACAAAGTGAAGTACATGGATCGTAAGTACTTCGTGACTCGTGACCTCATCGACGAAGGCAAAATAAATCTATTATGGGTGGACACCAACAGCAACACAGCTGATCCATTTACAAAACCCTTATCCCAAGCCAATGGCGAAATGCATTTCGAGTCCATGGGATTGAGGAACCATGTAGATTGGCTTGATGATTGATATGTAATGGGGTTTACCCTAGTTATTATTGTTTTATACATTGAGTATGTATGTGAAAGAAAACTTTAATAACAAGTGGGAGATTGAAGGGAATGTGTTCTAAAAGTTTTACTTTTAAATGTCAATTATTATGAATTGAATGAGAAATATTTTGTTCATTGTTTATGTTATTCGTCTTTTAGAAGTGTTAAGGAAGATGCTCTTGGTCCTTAACCGTAGAGCTCTAAAAGATATTGGTTTACATAAAATAAAAGATATTCGCAATCATGGTAATTAACATGGGACATTAATTACCGAGTTAAGATTGTCGTGTTGGTCATAGATCATTGTAGCTCTACAAGTGAGTGACAACACGGGTACACAAAAGAGGAAAATATTACTTTTGTATACTGAATAGACCTAATAAGTAAAACATTATAGAATTGTGTTTTCTGTGTTATTAATGTTTTACTGTGTCTTTGGTCCTTTGATATGAGACTTATATCCGATCACTTAAGAATTGCTTAATTAGACTAGTGTCTTGAGCTATCGATGAGTGTAGTGTAAAGGCATTGGTTGGTTAAGTATGACTTTTGTTGGAGAAGATAGTTAGTCAAAAGATTATCATTGCCCTCTCTTAATTGAGTAATGATATTAGTGGGCCCCTTGATAAAGCAAAGTTATAATGTGCACAATGTGATTTGAGTTAAGTCACATATTTATAACTAGCTTAAAGAGATCAAGAACTGAATACTAATACAAAGATGACACAATTCTACTTTGTGTGTATTCTTAATATCATAAGGCAAGGGACGGACTCAAGTGGTGCACTCCATCACTAAATGGATCGGGTTTTGGTTCGAGTGGAATTAAGACATCTAACTAATTGGGAGCTATAATGTGTAGCTAGATACCGCTTATAGCTTGTGATATTAAGCTCTTAATATCACTGTCAACTTAGTTTAGATCCTCACATAGGTCACACCACAAAACTGGGAAAACAGGAAATAGAGATTTTGAGTTCATAAGGTGTGTCGGGTTTCATGTAGAAAATATGACACATGTGGTGAACAAGCAAAATCAAAATTATGTTGTGATTAATAACATAATTAGAATGTAAATTAAATTCATATGTGATGTAAATATTATGGGGTGTACTGATTTATCATTACATAGGATAATATGTTACATAAGTTGTGAACTTACTACTAATCCCGAAATGTCAAATTTTGTAGGGATTAAACCGAAATTTGACGAGTTTGCAGTACTGTGTAAAAAAGGTCGACCGCTAAACCGTAAACGGTCGACCAAATGTGGCACGGTCGACCGAAATGTTACACGGTCGACTGGATGTGTCTCGATCGCTACAGGAATTTCGTCTCTTCGTGTCGACCAAAGTAGTTCGGTCGGTCGACCGAACATTGCGATGAAATATTTTTTTGTTGCGAACGGTTGACCGAGTTATAAACGGTCGACCGAAACTTGGTCCAAACGGTCGACCGAACCTCCAACACGGTCTACCGATTCAGACGGTTACTGCAGAATAAATTTAAGAATTAATTAGATCATGCATGGAATTGGTCCATAACTGATTTAATTCGTGGCTAAGATTATTTGTTAGCAAATAATGGATGGTTAGATGGAAGTTTGCATGAAATCATGGGCAAGAGGTTGCACATGAATAGGTAATTTGAAGAGAACTTATAAATACAAGTTTATCTCATTACCTTATTAATTAATTCATTATCTTTTGTGCAAACATCTCTCTCCATAATTCTCCACGAATTTCGCCTTAATTCTTGAGTTTAGTTTTAGTTTTCAGAGAGCTTCTTCTCAAGGGAACTAAAGAGGGGTTAGTAGTTGGATTCTAAACCTTATTGGAGATTGAGAGGCTAGCTCTTCTCTCTCCAATCTTGTTTAGAGTTTGGTGAATACTCGGAGGCATCTGGCGCTGCGACAAGCATCATCAACGTCTCCGGATCTTCAAGAAGTTTTAGAGAACTTCTAGGTATGAATTTCGGAGCCCATGTTTGTTTTAATAAAGTTTTGAAACTATTTATTGAAACAAACCGATGCATGCATGAAACAAATCACAGAAAAATTGTAATTGATCCTTATTGTGCATAAAAATTTCGAAAATAAATATGTGCAATTAAACTAGAAATCCTACAGATCCAACTACTACTACTACTAGTACTGCATTGAGACGTGGAAGAGGAAGGGTTTCACCTTATCAACTTCGCAGTCGTGGAGTTGCGAAGTATGGTAGTTTGAAGGTTGGTTCTCTTAAAAACATTATTATTATTAATTAAATCAGTATGCCTAATTTTTTTATAGTATGATCATCATTTTTCTTTAAAGAAATATATTTGTAATGTTTGACAGAAACGAGCCACACGTTCTCGGTTTCGTGGTAAGAGACCAAAATTTGTTGTGGAATACCTGGAGTCAACGGTAATCAATCATTCAATTTTTTTCCCATGAAAGAATGAGAAGATATTGACACAATTGTTTATGAATAATTTTTCAGAGTTTGTCAGTAGAAGGAAACACTCAATCTGAGAATAACCAGGTTGTTGTTCTTTTTTACAAACATTTAAGTGTAGGATCGTGAGGGTCTCTAATTCTAATCAATTTTAAGATAATTACCTACTTGTTTAATCAATCAAAAATATGGACAGCGGAATTTAAACAAATACAAGTAAGGCAAACCACAATGGACTCAGGGGTTTTTACAGAGGTTCGGTCTCCCGCCTACGTCCTCTCTTGCAAGCTCCGCTCGACACTTCAAGCTCCGCTCGCGTCTTCACTATCCACTCCCCATTCCGGGCCGGGAGAGAACGCCTTTACAAAACAAGCACCACGAACACACTCGTTTGCTTGACCTTCTTCCTCTCACAATCCGAGAGGGATGCTTCGGGCTTCACCGAAACCTTTACTTGACTTTGACAACAACAAACTTGATTGGAACAACACTCTCTAAACTTGAGCACACTTGAGTGAGATTGGATTTATGACTAAAGTGTGGAAGGTTTGAGGCTTGGAGTGTTTAGATTTTCTCTCTAATGTATTGGACAAGTATGTGTGGGAGAGTTGTGTTAAAATGTGTTTTTACAACTCTATTTATAAGCATTAGAGAGAATATAGCCGTTGGGGTTAATTGGGTATGAGTTGGTGTAAGATACACAAAACAGAAACTAACAGAATATAGCCGTTGGGGTTAATTCGGTCGACCGGATCGGGCAGTTCGGTCGACCGTTTGGCAGTTTTGAACTTAGTTCGGTCGACCGATTAAGGAACGATCGACCGCCCAACGCTGAGACTCAGGTACACTTAAGTGATCGGTCGAACACCGAATAGGGTTCGGTCGACCGATTCACACCATGCAATTTGGGGTTGACAAACAAGGTTATATTCGGTGGACCGAAACAAGGTCTACGGTCGACCGAATTCCAGCAGAAGATTTGGGTTTGTCAAGAGACATAAGTTTGGTCGACCGAACAAGGTCCTCGGTCGACCGATACATAAAATGTATTTGGGGTATTTTGATTAATACGAATATGATCGTTGAGTATATACGACAAAACAAATGGTCGGAAAATAATTGTAACTTGGTTGACCGAAAAGGTCTGTACGGTCGACCGAACTTAGGCAGTTAAACACTAACAGAATAATTGATCACTCGGTCGACTGAACGGTCTGTTTCGGTCGACCGACTGTGGGCAGACTGTTTGGGTTCAGGTTTAGTGTTTTCCGGTCTAAGTTTGAGTGATCTCTTGAAGTCCAAATTGTGTGAAATTTCGTGTGTGACTTCTATAGGGAACCTAGTGTGTGTTTGAGTAGTTTTTAGCTCAAGTGTGCTCAATTAGACAAAGTTCCTAAAGACTCAAATAAATACAAAATACATGTCTTTAAAAGAGCTTGATTACATGTCTTGACTTGATTGCCTTTCTTCCTTGTCTTGATCACCTGTAGAGGTAACCACAAAGCAATATATATGCAATGCAACATGTGTGTTACTCTACATGATCACAATGAAGATTAGGTTGATTAAATCATCAAAACGTAGATTAAGACAAAAAAGGCAACATTAAGTTGATGTGTATGAAGATTAATTTGTTTGTTTTTGTTTCATACATTTGTGTAATATAATGATTGACTTTATAAATTATAACGTAGTGAGGTATAATGGTAATATGTCATACAAGCACATATTGTCTGAAATACCCGATATTAGTATTTAAGATACCCCATATTAGTATTAAAGATACCCCAAATACCTATTTACATTAACAAAATATACACTTTCAAATATAACATATTTATTCTTTCATTGTGGTTGATTTCTCTTAATATGTTAATACAATTTGTTGTTTCATGTTTAATGTATGATATTAGCATGATTCAAATGTCAAAGCGGTAATTTGTCAAGCTAGATCAGAAGCGCACACTACTCTACAGGGAATGAAAACACTAAACGAGTAAGAAGAAAAATCTGAGTGTTGATTGTAGTTAATGTAGTCATATTTAGCCTTATTTGGGCTTTTGTGTTTGTTTGGTTGACGTTTGGGGGGTATGCATGACAAACTGTTAGGTTAATTTCAATTTTAATATATGTAGTTCAAGTTTGTTCAGTTGATAGTGGGAAATATGAGGCTTGTTCATTTATAACCTGGGGTAATTTCATATAATATCAGTTAATAGTGGGAAATAAGGGGTTTGTTCAGTTATAACCATGTTAATCTAATATCTTCAATTTCTTCTTTCATGTTTAATGTATGACATCAGAATTCTACGGATGTTGGACAAGTTATTTGTGAAGCTAGATCACAAGCACATACTACTAAAGGGAAGCAAAATACTGAACAGGTAAGAAATAAAACTCATTTTGTTAATGTAGTTATATTTAGAATTATTAGTTGTTATTGTAGACGTTGGGTGGTATGAAGGAAAAATATATATGCAGTCCAAGTTTGTTCAGTTAATAGTGGGAAATAAGGGGTTTGTTCAGTTATAACATGGGGTAATTCCATATTTAATTTTGGTTTGGATTATTTTGTGGTGGAAGATGATTTTGGGCTTGGTACACGTGATGACCTGTAAGTTTTTAGGAATATTGGGGTTTATCCAGTGACAGGTGAGGGTAGTTTAAATTGTTGTTTGGAGTAAAAGCATGAGGTTTGAATTGAAATATATTGTTGTTACTTATTTAGTAACATGTAGCAGAACGTGGGAGTAAAAGGCTGGGGTTATCATTAACATGAGTAAAAGCATGAGTTGATGTAACATCATAACATGTAGCTACTTATTTTGTTTCAGCAACTTATCATTGTGATTAAACCTATGGGTTAAACTTTAATATAAGTTTATGTATTCAGCTTAACTGGAAGAGTGAGATGGAACTTATTAGATAAAATGTGAGAACAGTGATTGAATGGGCCAAATTGATAATAGGGTGCAGTAGTTATGTTGTAAGCTTTTGAAAATTGATGTTTGTTGCTTTGTCAATAACTTTCTATATATTTTCATAGGCCAATCTGTTTTTTGGATTCAGGACATACATTCCTTTAATAAACCTGTGTTGGATGTTCGAGATTTTTACGAGCCCAATGTGTCCTTCGAGTCTCAAGGTAGGTTTTCACCAATGCAGTCAGGGATCCCAGAATTCTTCACTGGGGAGTGTTCTGAAATTGACGAACATGCTATGGGTAGCCTTACCGAGGAAGAGAAAAATGTTATTTGATGGGTAACCCGAAAAAATATTTCCACCGAAGACATAATTTATAAAGGTAAAGTCGTCATTGTCCGAAGATTCGATTTAATCAATGTCATGAGCAAAGCTGGTCCAACAAGTGCAGTGGTATATATTATTTTATAGATCATTAATTGAAGTTCAATAACGATAAGGTTTCTAATTACTTTTATGATATTTGTTTCTAGATTTTCGATGCCTACACAGAAGTTCTCTTCACGAGGTATTCTAAGGCTTGTTACTCTTGTTGGGTTGATGTGATTCTAACCGGTTTATCAGTTTTGCTTGAAAGACATAAATTTGAAGCTGCAACTAACTTAACTGAATTGCATATGGATTGATTCTCTGAGAAATTGGACATCATATGCCATCCAATTCATGGCAATGATCATTGGTCTCTGCTGGTCATCTACTCGTAAGCTAAATTAATAAAACACTATAATTGCTCGGCTAGGGAGCTTGCCTTGGACGAACCTGCAGAAGAAGCCGGTGGATTCCATGAGGAGGTTGCATCGAGGGCCTCCATTTTCTGGAGATTATATCTCAATTGTTTATGGCCTCTAGAATCCGTGCAAGACTGCCCACAACAATTGGATGATATTAATGATAGTGGCTTGTTTGTTATTCATTGGATTCGCAAGTTACTAACTGGACTACCACCAGATAGTGCTGAAGATGTAGAACATGTGCACAAAATTCGTGGGGAGATAACAATGACAATCATAAGGTCTGAAATGACAGTCTCCCAGAACTTGGTCAAGTGATTGCAACATTTGTTTCATTATAGGAACTTATTAAACATTGTTAAATTATGACTATGTTTGTCACGATTCTACTTTAAAGATCTAATTTGTCACGATTCTACTTATGAATATGTTTGTTACGTTTTATGTACTGATTTCCGCCAATTTTTTTGTATTGTTTACTATTTTCGGATAAAGTTACCCATCCATATGTCCAATTGGTCAATTTCAATAGCAGGTTGTCTTGTTGGGGTAAATCTAATTGAAAAACGGGGTAAGTGTGTTCAATAGCAGGGTTTTTCAATATACGGGGCACAACATCTTGTACATGTTAGAAACTTTTACACTTGCTGGTCGGCGCAGAAGACATTATTAAATATTAGGGTATTCCTACCTAATAGATGGGGTAAGTTTATATCACTAGCAAAGTAAATTGGATTAAGGATTATGGTTCGTGGTGTTAAACTAATACATGTACATGGTAAGTTGATTTCCTGAAGAGGGTAAATTGGATTAAAAAGACGAAATGGAATGGATTGTTATTACCCACATTTTACGTTTTACATAAAATTAGTTCACTTGCAATTATCATTTGTGAGGTTGGAATGACTCCTCTCGAAAGAAAGCACAAAACTATATTCATTAATTTTTGTGACAACATCCCAACTTGTTATCGTTTGTGAGGTTGGAACGACTTCTCTCCAAAGACAGCACATAAGTCTATTGTTTGTTTTTCCTAACAAATGCAGCCATCACTAAGGGGACTTTTTTGCGAAGTTCACTTAGAATTCTCAAATTGTGACACACAACATCGTAAGATGCTAAAAAAATTACAATTGCGGGTCAACGCGTACTCCATCTATAAACTTTGTGTGCAATGTATTATATGATGGTTATTCAGGATAAGCCTAAATGATATATGGGGTAAGTATATAACATTAGCAAGGTAATTTGGATTAAGTAGTAGGATTTTAGTAATGGTTCGTGGGGGGGAGGGGGGGTAAACTAACGGATCGTCAGGGTAAGTTGAAATCATGAGCCGGGTGATTGACATCATTTCATGCTTACATTTGTATCTTATATCCATTATCTTTCACCTAAACAATGCTACATAACGAGCTTTATGTCTGAATTTCAGAAATAAATAGGTTTGAAGAGAAGAGACATGAAAGGACCTAAAAGCAGGAAAAAGGACTGAGATGAGAGACTCGATGACTAAGATGCAAGATCGAAGGACCAGAATGCAAGATAGAAGGACCAATGAGCAAACAAGAATACTCCACACCATCATGGGAGTATTTTGGAAATTCTATTCGGGAGCTCCAACAAGCAAAGTAGATGCATCAAAGACCAACAAATCCAAACAGAAAAGCCCAGAAGGAAACCGAGACGGATCCAAACGCTATAGACCGCCAATTGGCGGTCCAGGTTGCTCCGGATCCGCTAATATTTCTTTGGGTCGTGTATTAGAGTGTGTTTAGTCTATTTTTGGTATATGTTTAGTCCCATACCGGGGATTGTCCCGGATTACCTTTTTCTATGATTATAAATAGAACTCTCCCTCCTCTCTTGTACCCCATCTCTCTCTTGGTGGTCATCCTCTCTACTAGGAGTTCAAGCCTTGAAGCAAAAACCCTGGTGGAGTGAGGCTACTTGTAATTGAGTGAGTAATAATAGATGTTTTCCTTTGGTTATGTTATTTCTTTCTTAGTTTAATTTCATTTCTTATGTCTTGCATGCTTCTTTAGTTTTATGTTCTTTTAGTTAAACTTGTTGTTTTAGTCTTCTTATAATTAGTTTCAGCATGTTTTCTTTCCTTAGTATAAATGTTAGTTTAAATATGTGTGAGTAGTTCCATCCCCTTTGGGGGTGGAGTAGATGTTTATACATGTTATGTAGATGGTATGAATGCTAGACATTGTTGTTTGTGAGAGATGTTAGTATGCTTGTTTGAATTAATAAGAATTTTTACTTGATGGTTTCTGCCATAATGTTTAGGTACATTCCATGCTTGTTTATGTTCTTAATAACAAACTTCTCATGCTTATATTAATCACCTAGGTTAGTGCTTTAAATGATAGTTCTTGTCATTAGGTACTTCTTATGCATTAACAAACACTAACTACACTTGAGCTTATTGTATGCATTCAGCACACTTATTTCATGTGTACACACACACTCCACCCCTTAGGAGTTTTCCATTCCTGATTTCTATCTTCTTTTATTAGTTACTTAGTTTAGTTTGTTTTGTGCTTTCATTTCCTCTTTTCTAGTTTACTAGTTTAGTTTAGTATAATTTAGTTTAATCAATCCTTTCTCTCCTTTCTTTCCCACTCGCCTTCGAATAAACCAGAGTCGACACACCTCCCTGTGGATCGACCCGTATTTGCCACCGCTTCAACGCGGCCGGGCACTTGCGGTTAATTAAAACATATCAATCACTGGGTAAATTGGGTTACACTAGGATTTTACAAATTGGTCTGTGGGCATAAACTTATGAATAGTCGGGTAAGTTGAATTCAAGATCACGGTAAATTGGTTTACAGTAGGATTTTAACAATGGTTCGTGGGGATAAACTTACCAACAAAGTTGGGGTAAGTTGAATTCAGGACCAGGGTAAATATGATTATATAGAAGAAATTAAATGGATTGTTATTAAACTCGAATCGTGTTTACATCATGGATACAGGACAAACTTATGGATTGGGTTACGATAGGGGTAAACTTATGGATCATGGGGGTAAACTTTTGGATCGCCGGGGTAAATTTAATTCAGGAGCAGGGTAAGTTGGATTACATTGTAGGATTTTAACAATGGTTCGTGTGGGTAAACTTATTGATGGTTGAGGTAAGTTGAAGTCAGGACTAGGGTCAATTGGTTTACATAGGCGAAATAAAATGGATTGTTATTAACTTGAACTGTGTTTACATCTTTTCTCTAACACTTTACATTTTACATAAAATTAGTTTAAATAGTTGGGATAAAATTTATTGGTCTAAGGGGTAATTTATGTTCAGTAGCAGCGTAAACTGGATTACAGTAGGATTTAAATAATGGTTTGGGGGGGGGGGGGTAAACTTATCGATGGTCGGATTAGGTTGAATTCAGGAGCTGGGGGAATTGGACTACGTAGTAGGATTTTAATAATGATTCATGGGGGTAAACTTATCAATAGTTGGGGTAAGTTAAATTCACGAGCAAGGTAATCTGGATTAGATAGAAGATGTTGAATGAATTGTTATTACCCTCGAATCGTGTTTACATCTTTTCTCCAACGTTTTACGATTAACATTAGTTGATTTACATTACGTTTTATTAGTTGATTTACTTAATTAGTGTTCTACATAATGAATAAGTTGTGAGGTTATAAAGACTCCTCACAATTTGTACAAGGTGTTAAAAAAGTTTACAATTACTTGTCGTGGCGGAAGACATCCATAAAGTCTTCTCAAGGTATTAAATGATGGTAACACAAAATGATAGATGGGGTAACTTAATGTCACTATCAAGGTAAATTGGATTACAGGGTTGGCGTAAATTGAATTGATGAACGTTAATTATCATTCAGGAGCAAGGTGAATTGACTACGTAGTAGGATTTTAATAATGATTCATGGGGGTAAACTTATTGATGTTTGAGGTAAGTTAAATTCATGAGCAGGGTAATTTGGATTAGATAGATGTTGAATGGATTGTTATTTCTCTCGAATCGTGTTCACACAGAAGTCCAATGTTTTATGTTTTACATAAAATTAGTTAATTTACTTAATTATCGTTCTACATAATTAACACCTTGTGAGGTTATAAGAACTCCTCACATTGTGTTCAAGGTGTTAATAAAGTTTACAATTATGTGTCGTCGCGGAAGACATCCATAAAGTCTTATGAAGGTATTAAATGATTATTTGTGGGGGCAACACAAACTGATGGATGGGGTAACTTAATGTCACTATCAAGATAAATTGGATTATAGGCTTGAGGTAAACTTAATTGATGAACAAGGTAATTTATGTTCAATAGTAGGGTTAATCTTGTTCGATCTAGCAGGGTAACTCCTTCATAGATATACGGGGTAAGTAAAATACAATAGTCAGGTAACCCTGAATGAACCACATGGTAAGTTCATTATTAGTGTTACTTAAAAACACATGTAACATCACCAACCAATTACTAGGAAGGTTAATATATTTTCAATAGCAGGGGTCAATGTAGCAGGGTAACCCCTTCATTGACATACGAGGTAAGTTAAAAACAACAGCCTGACATCCCTGAATGAAACACACTTGAATATAATAGCATGGTAAGTTGAACCTAAAAGAACAGGTAACATCACAACCAATTACAATAGTCGGGTAACCTTGAACACATGAATGGTTCAAAATCGCAGTAACTACACATCAGTAAACCACACATACCTACTTTATATCACCTTTAATCAGAACCGGCGTGAGATTGTAGTTGTGTGTAGTATCTTGTTCATAGATCACTGGCAATATCCCTTTCAATGCGTTTAGGTACGGTGTTCTTTTCTTTTCAACGGTAGACTTCAGCCTAGTATTACTTGGGCGACCTTTGCTCTTCACCAAATTAAGGTCTAATACCTTTAACGGTGTCCTTATCATTAAGTTAGACGGTGATCCATTGAGATGGAAAATATTTGCAGCAGATGTTCGTGGGCTGTCTTGAAGTATTGTGCCAGGGGAGGAAGAGTTGTACCTTTTCAGTTTTGTTTTTTAGATGTTATGTCTTCCAACTTAGATTCTAGTAAGCTCAACTTTAAAGACCTTAGGCCATCCATAACTTGCAATGATCGTTCATGAGAATGGAACAACTCCTCTCCAAAGAAAACACAAAACTCTATTGTTTTTTGTTGTCTACCAAAAGCATCCATCACCAAGGGGACATTTTTCTTGGCAGTTCACCTAGATTTTTGTTCACATCTTTTCTCCAACGCAAAATTACATATTTCAGGGGGACTTCCTTGTTTATTTGTTTTTCTTTCCAGACCGCCAGTATGTAGCAGCACAAGATGCCAACATGTTCAAACATTTTACAATTACAGCTGATTTCGCCACGGAAGTCATCCATCAAGACGGTGTGCAGAACTTGATGCCATACTTTGAGTGCCTTGGTAATTCTTGTTTTCTATAACTCCAAATTTATAGGGCAGTCTATCAGTAAATTCCACGACAATGTCGCACGAAAAGATCTTCCGTAACTGTTCTTGGCATTTTTTGAAGATTTTAATGGTGTAGGCATCCCTGAATTGCAGTTCCACATGCATTGTGGTTTGTAGTTGTGGTGTGCGGTACAAGTTATCTTAATCAGCCTTTTCATCTTTTTCATATTTGTTTCTTAAACCTCTCTCATATTTCTGAACAAAGTTATTTAAGGAAGTCTGAGAATCAACGTAATCCTTAAGGTATGTGTTCATGCCCTCCGATCTTTGTGTGGTAGACATTCCTGTTTTATCATGTGAGACGTTCAAAATGAATGTGTATGTAGAATGAAGGTACTAATACAAACATAGTTATTAAATATACCACGAAATCCTATGACATATATCCCACCAAAGAACCCCAAAATTGTAATGAGAACCTTTGTTATAATTGTACCCCCCCTATACATTGACCAGAAGCGATTATGTTTTGTACCTATTTGATGTTGTCATATAAATACTAACATAATAGAACTCACATGTGTATTTGTAATATTAAATTTTGTAATTTTCAAAAATGTCAAAAATATGCAATAAGGTGATCACCTGCCTAGAAGTTTTTTTAACAAAAGTCGGTACCCATTTAGCTCTGATTTCGAATAGCTGCATCAGCTAAGGATGATTTGAGACGTCGTACTTATCAGCCCACATTTTCCATTCGTATTTAAACTCTTGTTCACCAAGGGAATCAAAGACAAGATTCTTGAGTTCCCATTTCATCTTGGTGTACTTTGTCGCTCCAAATTTATTAGGTAGATTTTGAAGAATATGCCAGACACATAGGCGATGGTTTGCATTAGGGAATACTTCTTTAACTGCATTTCCAATTGCTGGACATTGATCTGTAATGACGGACTTGAGTGGAACACCTAGAAGGTATTGTCAATAGAATTTGAAAAACAAGTACTAATGGATTTAAATTACCATATTAAGTAGTACTAGTTTTTTGACTTACCTTCCATACATTGTAGCCAAATACGAAATAACTATGTATAGTATTTTGCGGTCTCGGAAGAAAGTACCCCACATCCAAATAGAGTGGAGTGATTGTGATGGTTAACTCCTACAAATGGTGTGAAAGGCATTTTGAATTTGTTTGAAGGTACGATGTGTCAAAGGTTAAGACATCGCCAAATGCTTTGTAGGCAGCTCTGGATCTCCCGTCTGCCCAGAAAACATTTCTTACCCTCCCTTCATTGTCAAGATCCATAGTGTCGAAGAAATTATGTTCTTGCTGCTGCATTTTGTTGAAATATGCTAGCAGTGATTGAGCATCTCCCTCACCAAGCAGTGATGAACGATGTTTCTTAACAACATCTCTACATTATTTGAACTAATTGGTCAACAATGTTTAAGATAACAACTGATATAGGAAATCCGTTGATTTGTATGGTTTACCTGATATCTTGTTGATTGAATGTCAAGTGTCTTGTCCACCCTGTTCAACAAGGAAGCTACTCATTGGTTGTGCTAAACCAATACCAGCATTTTCGTTCCTAATGATCTGTAATTTTTGTGATTCAGTTATTGATCTTTTTTGTTCAACGAAACGAAGTTTTGGTTGTGGCAGGAGATTGTGGTTGTGTTGTAGATTGACCGAGTTGATACCATATCCGGAGCATGGGTCCCCGGAAATTGTGATTCTAGTAGGGCATTTTACTAATGCGGTTAACTTTTGAGAATAGTAACCTGTTTTGGGTTCCTGTCAGAAATCAGAGATGTTGTAAGTGATTCTTGTAAGAAACTAATTTAGGACAACAAGAAAAAGGTACCTCTGGAGGTGTTCCTGCACGATGACATCCAATGACAACCCTGGCTAGATAGTTGTTTTTGTAATTTGAGTTTGTTTTTTTAATTGCAAAACCTTTATCATTGGCATATTTGTCGAAGAAGTCCATTAAATTGCTGAACTTTTGAAAATGCATTCCTGGTTTTGGAGTTTGTTCATCATCGTGGTCATTGATTCCAGATGCGTCATTCAATGATTAAATGCTAAATTACATGAATATGTTGATTTTATTCGAAGGATACTAAAAATTTACCTCTTTGTGGAAAATTCTTCTCTGATGTTTCCTATGGTGCTATTGCCTTGTAGTTGAGTACGTTTTCGGGTAATGTGACATGTTTGTCGTTACATGTTTGTTAGTTGTTACCTGTTGGGCATGCATGTTCCTTGCAATTTTGGGCATACTTGTTCTTTTTCTGTTTGCATTTTGAATTTGTTATGGTTTGTTTTGTGATTGTTAGTTTTTAGTAGGGGTTGCTCTGTATGTTGGTTATGTATATGTGGTTTAGCCATTAATTAGGAGCATGAATGTTCTAAGTAGTTGAAACGTTTTTGGTAGATTGCGAACCAATTGATGTTTTAGAAGGGTAAATTATGAATAAATATAATGGATCAAATGTTGGGGTAAATCTACATGAGATCAGTGGTAACTCTGATGGAGTGTTTTGCTGTCGATTTGATGTTATTGGCTGGTTATTAAATGTTTGTTGCACAAATGAAGGATGAAGTTGATTGGTCATTAAATGTTTGTTGTAGACTTGGTAGTAGGTTTATTGTGGGTTGTTATTTGTTGTACTAGGTTTGCTGAGCAAACCATGTGAACTTGTGTGGCAGTCCGGGTCAGCATGTCCAGGAGATGTGCGTGGGTTTATGGGTAGAATTCAACTTTTTTTGGAATTTTTTAATCGGTGATGATTGGTTTGGATTTAGACAATGGTTACGTTTGGATGTCCTGAAATGACTTCAATTATTGAAAAACTTGACCCGGTTTTTGATATGGTTTTTGATGGTTCACATTTCGACCTTTTGGATGCCAAAATTGTTTTTCGATGTCTAATCACGACGAAAAGATGCATTAACTATTCCTTTCATGTTATAAATTTTGGTCTTCAATTGAGAATAATAGACAAACAGTAGCTTAATCATGCATATTTTGGAGAAAGTTGTGAATTTCAGGTTGGTGTCATGGGGAAGTTGAATTTTGGGTGGGTGTATTAGTTTCTAACAATGACATGTAATGAAATAACCTAATAAAGCTCGAGGTATAATAGTAAAAAAAATATAGTGACAATATATGTAATTGTATGAAGTCCGAACAACAAACCTTTTAAGCGGGTCTCGCCCAAGAACTCAAAGAGCTAACTTTATCAGGTTTTGAAACTCAATGTTAAATATAAAAAACTAGGCACAATTTTTTAGGAAAACGATGTCTGCGAGTTTTGTTTGGATGTCTTGAAACCAAAAAACTGATTTTTTTTTCAAAAAATGTGTCCTTTTAAACCATCCAAAATTCCAAACGCACTCAACGAGTGTTTGGCCTAAAGGGTGTAAGTTGGGAAAATTAAAGGTAGTTGGATTTTTTTATTTAAGGTAATTGGATTATCATATTAGAGGTATTCCAATTACATTACAATGATATCAATATTTTGAATTTATTGCATGCTTCAATGACATCTTAAGGATAGAAAATAAAATTAAAAAAATAAAGTTGAGTTTCTCTACCTTGAATAACAACTTAATAACGGTAAAATGGAGGTAAAGCAAGAGCAATGGAGAGAAATATGTATGTACACAATTTTCTCTTAAAAATCGGAGAGAAATTGAGAGAAAAATTGATTTTTGTAGTTTTACAACTACATTATCTTTATCACTTTCCAAATGAAACAATAACCTAATGATAAAAAAGAAGATAATTTAGTCAATTCACAATGATCTTTTCAATTTCTCTCGTGTTTATTCAAACGAGAGAAAAGAAAAGAAATAATGTCTTCTTTCTCCCTATTTCTCTTATTTTCTATCTCATATTCCTATCCAAGCACACCATTATTCAAAAGTTCGTCATATGTTTGAAACTCCAGCATCGATACAAATATACAACCTTAAGGTATTTAAAGAGTAGAACTTAGTTTTGAAAAAAAAAAATTGTTGAACAAGTTTAACGTTTGGGTAATTGACCAATAACAAAATGGCATCCGTGGAATAAGCCACACATTCAACTCTTACGTGTGATGATTTCTCTGAGATTTTCTTGGAAGCTATAATTATACATTGCGTTTGGATGTTGGGGAGTTCCTAAAGGGATATTTTGGCATCCAAACACTCGAATTGACTTCAGTTCCTGCGTTGTTCGTGGAGCTCCTCCGGTGGTTAATTTAGGGCAAAAATAACAGGGTCCGGACTATTCCGGGCATCCTACCTTTTCTTTCTGTTACGCCAGCTTCTCTTTCTGTCACATCAACTCACCCAACCCACCCAAAAAACCCCATAACCACGTCCGCGTTACCCCCAACCACCCTACATTCTATCTCCTCCACGTCATTAGGAGATCAATCATGCGTAAAATATATAAAAAATTCACAAAAAAATCTACAAAATCAAAACAAATAAAAACCATATTTTCAGAATTTGTTTTTGAAAAAACAATTTAAAACGAATTTAAAATAATTTATAAACGTTTTAACAAATAACAAAAATAAAATAAAAAAATAAAAATCGGGCAAATGGGGGGTGAATAGACTAATTAATGTTGTTTAACAAACTATGTCAAATTAAAAGCTAAGACAATAATATGAAGGAGAGAACAACAAATCACAACTCCGGATGTATAGAGGGTTGGATCCAACCACCGGATCCTAGTCCACTCTTACGAATTGCTCTTACTCGAGCAACTTCGTGTCCTCCACTAATCAGATCTCTGTTGCGGACCAAGATCACGTCTTTGCACCACAAGCTTTGCGAACACCCTCGCTTAGCTTGGACCACTTTCTCACAATCAGAGAAGAGCTCCACTCCAGAAGCTTAGTACAACTCTTGAAGACTTTACTTCAACAACTAATCTTGAGCAATTGAAATGGATGATGCAATCAAATGATGGTGATTTCAAGTGAGAGGATGTGAGCACAAGTGTTTAAAGCAAATATGAGAATGTAATGAGATTTGAGCTTAGAGAAAGATTGATGATCTTAGATGAGTGTTCTCAGCTCTATTTATAAGCTCTAAACTAGTTCTAGTCGTTGGGATTGAAATGGTAAAAAATTGTGCAAGAAAACACAAGTCAGGAAGTGACAAGACACATTTCAGGACCCGAACGGTCGACCGGATCATGTTACTCGGTCGACCGGAATGCAACAGTAAATGGTTTGGTCGAGCGAAGATGCAAACGGTCAGTCTAATATGGCTAGAACTTAAGTGATCGGTCGAACGGATTGGATCACCAGTTCGACCAAAAACGACCAGTAGGACTTGATCTGAAAAAGATGCAAGTATCGGTCTATCGTGAAGAGAGTTTCGGTCGACTGTTTGACGTGTTGGATTTTAGACAAGATAAAGTCAAATGGAATAGGTTGAACAGAATGAATTGAGGGTTCGACCGAAAACTCCCAGTAAAAATGGGTCTCAGAAGTTTTCAAGATTCGATCGACCGTTAAGGA
This sequence comes from Triglochin maritima, assembly GCA_963682175.1. Lineage (NCBI taxonomy): Eukaryota > Viridiplantae > Streptophyta > Magnoliopsida > Alismatales > Juncaginaceae > Triglochin > Triglochin maritima. Next base: position 8,986,693 of record OY821787.1, on the reverse strand, counting down.
ACTTTCGATCGACTGGAAGACCAAATCCAAAAGAGGGGGTTAGGTGAGAAATGTGTATATGACCGTTGGAGTATACGACAAGTATAACGGTCATATTTAATACGAATACGGAAATGCAATTGGTCGAACAAAAACTAAGTTTCGGTCGACCTAAAGTCTCACTAACCAGGACACATGTCGACAACTTATAGGCTGTAGGATTTGTATAGGATGAACTAAATCCTATCACTCGACAAGGTGAGACGGTCGAACACAATAGGTATCTCGGTCGACCGACTTCAGACAAGCAAAATAGATTGAAGTAACGGTCGAACTTAATGGGTATTCCGGTCAACCGATTTCAGACAGGCAAAACATATTGAAGGAACGGTCGAACTGGAAAAAATGTAAGTGAGTCGACCGTTTTGGACAAAATAAGCTTTCTGGGATAGTTTGTTGAAATTCGGTCGAACCAAATGGTTCTACCAGTCGACCGTTTGAGTGCAGAAATCTTGTTCTAGTTTTCTGATGAGTTTCGATGATTTCCTATTGAAGTCTAAAGATAATTGGAATATTATGTGAGACTTCTATATGTATTCTAAGTGTCATGCAATGCAATGAATCAAAGATTTCAAGTGCCAAGTCACATTTGTAACCTAAATACATAGAATTTAAACCTAGCTACGCTTCAATCTTCATCTCTCAATTCAACTCAAACTTAGTTTCTGAAACGTTAGATAATACAAGTATATGCAAGCAATGATCTTTAATATCTACATGTGTTTATTGATATGTTGATTAATCATCAAAACGGATTAACGATTATTATCCAAACAGCCAACAACACGTGCCCCCCAACCCACGGTGCCCGGGACGCCCACCGCCCGACCAAGCACCCGGGGGGACGCCTGAGAGGCCACCTGGCTACCGCCCGGATGTTTACCAGTTAACCATGGCCTTAAGAGTAGATTGAAAGTTAACTACTTTTAACCATTGTCCCAATCCTAGGGCTGAGCAACCGGTCCGATCCGGACATGACCGGAACCGTATCAGCTCCGGACCCTGGACCGAAGACTAGACTGGAACCGAATCGGCTCCGTACCCCGGACCGAAGATCGGACCGGTCCAAAACCGGGTTTTTTACCTTAAAATTTAAAAAAAAAACAGACCAATCCAGACCGGACTGGAACCGAATTAGCTCCGGATCCCGGACCGAAGACCGGACCGGTTGTTGCTCAGCCCTACCCAATCCTATCCAGGGGTGGATCCAGGAAATTTTCATAGGGGGCGTAGATTTTTTTCACGGCAGCCGAACTAAACGATTAATAAAGTACTCAAAGGTTTAACATAAAAACACACATAAAAGTCATTAGAATATCATTAAGCTCTTGTAATTGGCTATCAATCACTGCATGAAAAATGTCATTCTTGAAGTAATGAAGATGTGTAATCGATCGATGTCCACGTCTACTTCCGCTTGAACTTATGAAGAAAGTTCCAATAAATTTTTCTATCCTAATATTGAAAAGTTAAATTATATTATTATAAGATTTAGTGCAATTGGAAGATGTGAAGTCCTAAATCTAAAACTCAATCTTCCATCAAATTGACTTCTAGTTTAGGTACTACTTGGACAGTTTCAGTAAAGATATTACATAGATGAAAATAGTATAAACATAAAATCAACGGCGGACCTCCCATGGGACCCCCTTTGGAAAAAATACTACTATTAAGGCTTTTTCTTAAAAAGAGAACCTAAAATCATCCCCCCTAATCACACAAAACCTCATCTTCTCCAACCTTCCTCTGGCTTAAACCTTCAAAACAAAGATTGGTTCCAAGTTTTTGGGGTTTCCAACACAAAAATAACAAATCTCTCTTGTATTTGGTTTGATTTAGTCATTTGTTTTGGTTTGAGTTTGTGTTAATAAGAAGTTGGAGTTAGTTTAACTAACAAGGATTTTGAGAGAATGTGTCAGGAGATTAGAGTTTTGTGTTGTGGTTCCCAATGTGGTGGACAAAATCTTTATTAAGTTTTGGATATTGCATGTTCTATTTTTATTTATGTTTCCTTAGAATTGAATTCTAAAAGTAATTGTAAAAATGAATTGAAGAAATAGATTAAAAATTGTAAGTGGAAATTACAAAAATATGATGTGATTTTGTGTGTTGTCTACTTTTGATGTTTTTCCTACTTTTTGTTACATTTTTGTTTCATTTGGATTGCATGATTAACTTGATGTATTTAGTTTTTTGTGAAATTTAGCTTTCACCAAGTAAAGATATTTCAAAAGGAAAGAAAAAATCATTGAATCGTCTGAAACAATATTATTTGATGAAATGAAAGAAAAAGAGTCCAATAGTTGTGTGAACCAAAATCCAGATGTGTACCCTTCGAAGGGGAATGTTGTAATAAAACTTTATATATTAATATTTTTTTTTTGGATTTTATGATTATGTATTATGAGTTAAGGTTCATATTTTGAGAGCCCTTTCGAAAATTCATGGGTCCACCACTGCATAAAACACCTAACATTTAATTTATACGTGGCGATTTGTTTCATATGCCATTTTCAGCCAATTAATAGATTAATCATGGATATAATCATGAATTTTAAAACACTTTATATTACATAAGTCAAAATCATGAATTTTAAAATAATTTACATGGATATATATCATATAAATATATTATGGGGTTTTTTATTTAAATTTGAGAGGGGGCTTTTCATGTAAAGGAAATATTTTTGCCAGAGAATAAATGAAACAAAATGCCAGAGAAATAACAACCCTCCACACCAGCTTGTGGCATCAAAAAGAGAGATATTTGACGTTCCAAAAGAAACTACATCACAATATTTAACCACATAACTGACGAAAAAATTGGCTGATATCAGATATGCCTGCTATGAAAGTCCAAGATCGAGATCGAGCTCTAGTCACCCAAAGTTTGTTTCCTAGTTCATATCTTCACCCTTCTAACTTCTTGGAACCACTCGAGACTAGACTCACTCCCATTTGATGTCATCGTCACCCCATTTCTTATCACTCGGTTTCCAGTTTGAATCTGTGCCCCACTGATTGCTATCGTCCCCCAATTTCACATCACTCGAGTTGCAACCTGAATCTGTGCTCCACTGGTTATCATCATCGCCCCATTTCACATCACTCGAGTTCCAGCCAGAATTTGTGCTCCACTGGTTGCTACCGTTCCCCCATTCCGCTTCATTTGAGTAATTGTTGGTCTCTTCCCATCTTGCCCCGTTGAAGTCCGATTGAACTCCATCATAATGCTGGTTATATTCCATGGTATCAGAAGCAGGTTTTCCTGTATCATCATGTACCTCAGGATCAGGCAAAACACAGCCTTGATAAGAGCCATTTTCTGCACAATATCTAAGAAGCTTGTCCCAATTTACATCCTGCACAAAGGGGAACATGGTGAAAGTGGTTAAAATAACATTATATTTTACAGAAAACACAGTTAAATAACAAATAGAGTATCAAAACATAATTTCAAGTTTACAGGTTTAGCTTCATAATTTACTATGTAGACGTATAAATTAAATTTCAAAATATCTGTAGAGAGGTCCCACATAATCTGCTCACTTATACATTTCTACTTGATGACTTAAAAATGGTTAAGATCAGATTCTTCGAATCAAGTTTTATTATAAAATCTCCTGCCCTTGAACAAGAAAATAACGAACAAAGGTTTTACCCTGAGAAGTGAAGTATCTGCACTTCAACTTCTGATGTCATTTTTCATTTGATATTCTTTTGACATAATCGTTTGAGTCTCTGAAATGTTCAGAGAAAAACACATTTTCCATTATTTCCTTCTTAAGAGGAATAAAGATGATGACTGTCTTGCCCAAGTAAGAAATTCTAATGTATGTGGTTGGGAACAATTGATGTTCCATAGGTATTATAGTATGAATCTACATCATAACCATTCCTAGAAAATCGATATATTTTTGTGATTATCAAAATTAAATAAATGTCATATTAAAGAACAATCTTTTTCCAAAATTAAGTTTCTACGCAAGTTCCTGGAATGAGGTTTCAGTGATCTTGATACAAACAATCAACCATAAATGTTGTAGGTTTGCAGCATATTTCAACAATACCCATCATTATCTAGCCATACTATATGTTTAACTTCTTTCAGTCACCTTTTGTGATGTAAGGTCTGGTAATTAACACAAAATCAGACAATTGCTAGCACCACATAACGACATTTTTAGTTTTAATTTGCTTTTCAAGGATCATATTGGCTCCTAAAATTTGCTTTTTAACACGTTTGGGATCAAAAGCAGTTTTGTTGTGGTTTCCAAAAGGGTGAGAGGACCTTAAGGTCTCCTTCTGAAAAACCAAATCAATAATTTTGATGCAATATTCAGATTTACATTCATGCTATTTAAACTGTAATTATACAATGTTTTGAGTCATAAAGGAGTCTACTGTTACTGTGTAATTGTACAATGACCACCTATGCCCTTGAATTTGTACACAATGGATGTCATATGTGGTGGGTGATGTTAAAGGGTCGATTTGTGACATCAACTTCATGTCAAAAGTAGCATAATAAATAAAAGTTCGATATATATACAGACCAATAGAAGACAACTATGTTAAAAAAAACTTTGATAAGATAGGAACACAAACAAGTAAGCGTCACAAAAGAGTACAACTGCATCTAAAGGCAAAACAACATCAAGTTCAATGATATTTGATTAAGTAAATCAAATATAAATAGCACGAATGGACACTAAATTTCAGAATAATTGCAGCTACGAATTTGTTGCTCCACTTGTACATTTTGAAGTTGTAAACAAGTAAAGAACTAACACGTCATTTTATTATCAGTAAGAACAAACATGTTCATATAATCCCTAAATGGATCACCTTTTGCAGCATTCCTAATCTTATTAGATAATGTGCTTTCGAGGACATAGGGTTTTTTCTCTGTAAGGACTTATTTTTTTTACTTTGTTTCACTACTCGAAAAAACTCTAAATGCAACCCATTTCCCTCAAGGACTTGTTATTAAGCAAATCAATCATGTTTATTTACTTTGTTTCACTGCTCGAAAAAACTCTAAATGCAACCCATTTCCCTCAGGGACTTGTTATTAAGCAAATCAATCAACAGTTCTGTCCTAGAAAAGAAAAGGTGTACATACAAGAAATTGTACACCTTTTCAAAAGAGAGATGTGAGATGGGAGTACTTGGGGATCACAGGAAACAAGAGAGATGTGAGGCTGCAAATTCAAAAGGTAATAAGACCCCGACTACCAAAATATCATTTTATTTATGACAACTTGACAGTCAAAACATCATTTAAGAATGAAAAATGAATGCCCATTGCTACAGAAATAGTACCTTCTCGAGTTCTCGTTACAGACAGAATCACAACTATTAGAAGTAAATATCTTAAAATTAATGGGCAGGAGTACTTGTACAATAAACAGAACCATGTCCTAAATGGGATACTACAACAACAACAAGAACAACAAAGCATTTAATCCCAAACTAGTTGGGCTAAATGGGATACTAAACCCATGAAAATAACAAGATAATAGCAACACATAAGTGAAAAGCAGAGGAAAACGAAGCACAATAAATACAACCAAATTACGTAGTAACAGAAGTTATGAATAAAAAAGGGACAATAAAAAAAGGTGGAACATAAATAAGCACCTTGGCAATGATGTGAGGATTTCCAATGATGACTAGCAAAGTCTTAGCACGGGTGATAGCAACGCTAAACCTTCTAGGGTTACTAAGAAATCCAAGATTGAATACTCGATCGAACTCGTTGTGCTTGATAGTTGACCGAACTGTTGATATTATTATGATTTCTCTTTCTTGACCCTGAAATTGCTCCACACTTCCAACCTTTACATCAGGCATCTCCAGAGTTTCAAGGGCCTTTTGAATTTTAAGCACCTGCTGACGGTAAGGGGTAATCACTCCAATGTCAGAATCCAATAAATCTGTCTTTGCTCGAATATTTCTTATAAGTTCAACTACTTTGCTGGCCTCGGTACGATTGAACCATGATGGGTTGTTGCCTTCTCTCTCATCACACTCTTGGATGCCAACAAAGAGAACAGGGAATCCTCTGTTAGGAAGGTCCATCATATCATATATGGTAGAATCACCTTCTTTCTTGCTAGCAATCAACTCAGCATTATAAAAAAGCTTTGATGGGAGATCCAAGATTGCAGGGTGACAACCATAATTCCGAACCAACTTCGTTACAAAGTTTTCATCCTCATTCCCGTAAAGTTCACGCTCGAATAACCTTTCCAGATATGACTTTCCCAGGCCATAAGTCTGGGCACTTTTTGAGTATACAATTGGACCCAACTGCATAGGGTCTCCAGCAAGAACAACAACCATATTTCTGCTACAAAGGTTAGCTAAACAAATCATAATCTCTGGTTCTGAGGCCTGCCCTGCCACATCCATGAAGATATGTGTAAAATGGCCTTTGCGTGTGCCTACAGCATGAAGAAGAGACACTCATGTATGTAGATACAATAATCTTATATTGGTTTAGGGCCTTCGGTTGTGGGCACATGAAAATCATGTTATCAAAGAAGCAAAAACGGATAAAATCTGTCTTAACATCCTCATATGGGCGACTTGGTGCATTTAACCGAAATATTTTACTTTCTTGAACCACACCCTCCCAACCGATGAGCTTTTATAACATGTGATCTGCCGCACTATTTGAGGAAGCACAAACAAGTATTCGAGCATCCTTTCTTGACTTGTATATCTGCAAAATGGCTTCCACCATTGTCATTGTTTTGCCAATCCCTGGAGGCCCATGAATAACATATGGAGGAACACTACGGCAACCAAGTATCTTTTCAACAGCCAAAGCTTGTTCTCTGTTAAGGCCTGGACTCAGTGATACAAAAGAAATATTTTTCACCTTTCTATGCTGCACATTAATCGGAAAGAGAATCTCGTGTCCCAATTTTTTGGCTTCATTAACTGCATGATACAATCTTCGCATGTTCAACCTGTTATATCAAAGCTGACATTGTACAAATTATTGTTCTGGTGCTGGGAATGCACCTCTTTTGCAAACTTTAGATAAATTACTTCAGCCTCCACCCTATATATGTAACCCTGAGATTTTAAAAGGATATAACTAATATACATAAGAACGTATTATTCGAATCCAAGGAAGTCAGACGGTGTAGAGATAAACCTGATACGGATCCTCATTATCTGCAGTATTTGAGCTCTTCACAAATATATAATTCCCAGACAACAGTGACGGACGTTTTTCTGCGAGCCCAGGTACCTCGAGAGCCAAAAAATGGTTACCTCTTCTATGCAAGGTGAAACATTCCATGTCATACCCTCTCATTTCCTCCTGAAAAATCGGCAAAACAAGTCAAATGATAAGAGATTACTAGTGTGAGCATTAAAATTACCATATACTAAATGATAAACCAGTATACCCTTCTAACCTTACCTCCAGATGAATTTCTTCCATGACTAGTAAAGTGCTGAAATATTTTGCGTAGTTCCCTGAGGTCAGCCCTTCAAAGATGATCTCTGGTACTTGTTTGCTCTTAATTAAACAGCGAATGTCTTCAGGTATTTTGTATAAAGCAAGTTTGTTTCTGAATATCTAAGTGGTTGCGCGCTGCGGACGAGTACCAGGCACATATTGGTCCACACTAAAGTTATTCCTCCGACCACTTCTTCTAGTGTAAGGCTTATTAGAGGCTAATGACCGTGAAACCGTGTCCTCGGCCAATAAAAACGCTACTCTCTCAAACATATCATCCCCCACAGAAAAATCCACAACCGAAGTATGCATCCCTATCTCTTCAGGCTTGCAAGAGAGCCAAATTGTAAGTGTTTGCCCCGGTTGAAGCACTCTATCTTCTATCGAAGTCAAGCCCACAAAATCACGAATAGCCTCCACATCAGAATCATCACGAGGCGGTTTCATCAAAGAAAGCACAAAACTCTCTTTGGGATTAGAAGCGAAAATCCTAACACTCCACAGTTCGACGGGTTCACTGGTATTGTTCCTGAGAATAAATGAATCAGAGAGAGTCTGCCCAACTAGGCCCGATTGGGGTTTACCGTGACACAAAGAGAATGTGGATCGGAGCGTCATCTAGATCGAATCCGTCAACCGACTGCTGATCCTCAAAGTCCAAGAAACGAACTTCGTCCTCATCAGCATGGGTCGAAAACACCTCGTCCCAGTCCTTCCCGCCGCGAGCACTCATTCTCAGAAAGAAAAAAAGAGACCTACAACCGAACAGCGCACTGAGCTGAGCGCAATCAATTGCGGGTTCTTTGCGCAATCATGCAATCAAACCAGACCCATTAGGCAATTATTTTAACAAAAAAGCCCGAAATTCACCTACATTTTAGAAAATTCACACAAACTAACCGGAGTTAGGGTTTTGGGCGAAGCGTCGAAACCGTTTCCCGGTGAGATTGGAGATGGCCTTCGGACGGTGAAGGGAATTGCCACTTTTAAGGTTTGGTTGTAATCTGGTTGAGCATCTACTTTGTTTGTGTTAAAATTAGTAATTTAGAGCTTAAAGTGTCATTGGGAACTTAATTTACATTAGAATATTTTATTGTTTTATGATAATCTTTGAGGAGTAGCAGTGCTGGAGGTAGTACCATTTTGGGCCCAGACATGTCCAATCAGACTTAGATCGGCAATTTGACACGAAAAATTCATATTTAGGCACGGAAAATCCATATTCATGTCATGTGTTTCACGGGAATTTTTTTAGTGTCGTTTTTTTTACCAGAAAAGTACGAATAATACTAAGTAAATAAAACCTAACTACAAGTAGAAATTTTTTGTTGGTGCATTGGTTGAAACATGGTTGGAATGACGTGCAGACCCAAGTTTGAACCCAACAATACCCATATTTTTTTAGAAATTTAAAAAACGGAAAAGTGTCTCTGGTGAGATTCGAACCTGGACCGAAATCATTTATAAACTCACACCTAACTGCTAAGCCAAACTTCATTTTCCTATAAGTTGGATGTTCAACATTATACATAGATTTGTTTGGCGTGTCTGGTGCCCTGAAACTTTAGTCCAACATCGCATGTGTTTTCTTTTTAAAATGTTTTAAGACTAATATCCCCAATACCTTCCCAACCAGTTGGTTGTTGCCCTTTAGCATGTGGAGTAAGTTCCAAGGAATGTAATTTTGAATACATTCTGGAAATTTTGAAAAAAAGGTTTGTTTTTCCGTGTCTTTGTGGGTCGTGTTTGAACGAACTTATTCGGGTCGTGTTTGGGTTTGTTTTACAGTTCACGAAAACTTGTCGAGTCGTGTTCGTGTCTATGGAATTTGTCTAATACATGGAAAAACACATGACACGATTGCCATGTCTAATTAGACTCCATTTTTTATTCTCTCTCCCACCATTTTTGCTCTTCACTATCCTTAACTTAAATCGGATTCTCTACTACTCTGCTCGTATGATGTCCACCAACAAACCAATATTGAAATGATTGTATATTCTAAACGTATTCTTTTATATGTCTTTTATTATGAATTAAATCTATAAACATTTTATTCTTAATTAATGTATTCGTCTTTTAGTTGTGTTAAGGAATATGCTCTTAAGTCTTTAATTAATCGTAGAGCTCTAAAGAATATTAGTTTGCATAAATCAAAATAGTTTCAAAATCATGATGATTAATATGGAACATTAATTACCCAGATAAGATTGTTGTGTTGGTTAAAAGAGTATTGCAGCTCTACAAATGATAGTTTTTATTGTGTCTTTGAATCTTAAGATATGAGACTTATGACTTTTTCACATGAGAAGTATATAATTTAATTATTATAAAAAAACTATCATTATGTATAGTGATAAAGCTATTAATTGGTTATATACAACTTGTTCGGGAAAAATCATGTCAAAAGTGTAGGATTTCGTGTCCCTATGTATGTATATATTTTTTTAAAAACATACAATTTGGGAAGTAGTCATGGGTATTGGGGTAGGTATTTCATTTTTATTTTTATCTAGTACAATTTACATGGGTTATGTATGGGGTTTTCTTATGCAAATGGATCCATGGACCCAATGCATCCGACCTGCGTGTACATAACATGACATGTGTTAGTAATGATGTATAAACGTATCACACCGTATACACATAATCGTGAAGGAGTTGGATATGAGTAAGGGTGCTTCTAATGCTATATAAAGGATTCCGCCACCCCAACAAGACAATAACAATGGAGAGAGAAGTCAGAAGTGTTGGAGAATAAGTGGAGTCCCCACACGGCCACAAGTGTTGTAGAGGAAGATAAGTAAGTTTACCAAGTGTGTTATTGTATCTATGCTGATTAACTAAACTTATTGGAGCAAGTGTGTAGGCATGTCTTGATTCTTGTATTTACATGTTTATTTTGCTTGCATTGTAGAATATCATTACGTAAATTAGTTATTTCTTGCTTTGTATTTTTGTGTGCTTTGAATAACAACTATTTGATGAATGTATAATAATAGTTGCCAGTTCCAATTTATCTTTCTTCGTAAATTTGTTCATGTTATCTTTGTTGCTCTGCCTTTTAGTTATCCTGAGCTTATTTGTTGTCTTTCTTTTTTTGCTTACATCGTGATCTGTCTTCTTGGTTCTTTTTCAAAGTTATCGTGTCGTTTAGCCTCTGCTTAGGAATTGTTATATGTTTATTAAATCTTTGTATTTAGCTAAATAAAAACAGAAATTTAAAAATTAAATGTAGTAAAGCTTTTGTAAAAATTGATCTTACTATCACAACTCTATATAGACGATAAAATGAAAAGGGAGTGTCAACCTTGTTTCTTACAAATATAAAACAACACTATTATTGTCTCAAAGGCTTGAAATTCATCTCCCATAAACATAGACCTCAGTCAAGTTGTTCCACAAAACCTTTGTCTCAAACAGAGCTTCAAAATGTTAACGAACAGACAAATGGTGATGTTGAAATATAATTCTTTAGCACTAGAATATTGTAACGAATTTAAATTCTATCAAAACTTCTAATGTCCACGGTCCACCCAAGTGTAATAAGAAATAAGAACAACCTTGGGAAAAAGCTAGTGGTATATCTTATGTAATTGACACTAATAATCTCAATTCTTTAGAACTAATGTTACTGTTAATCTTGTAATAAAGAACAATATGAGTTCGATAAACATATCCAAAGAGATTTTTTTATTCCAAAGGAAACAAATTGGAAAGGTTTGGTAACGAAAACCTTTGACGAAAAATAAAAAAATAGAAATTTATGGTATTCAAAAATAAGAAAACAAAAGAAATATACTTCTTTGATTCCTATGAAAATTATTACCCAAAAAATATTCTAAAACACATTCTTGAACAAAAAAGACTATGCTTTGGTGTTTAAAGGAATTTCAAACAACCGGAAGCTTTCCTTAAAGATGAAGGATATAATACGTTCATCCACCTTTCGTTCATATAAAGTAAAAGTTGGAAAAGGAGAAATAAAAGCTACACCTTTAAAGCAAATTCAACAAACAACAAAGGTTGCTAATCGAACACAAATATCCCAAATGTTTGAACTTATTAACTACATCAATCTTATTCTAAGTATAATTAAACAAACCTACAGAATTGAAAGAGTTGCCTAAATTTTTCGAAAAATTTTAAACCATTTTAATAATATGTTCTAATTAAAGAATATAAATATTACGTCAATCTAAAGATCAGAATAGAAAATCATAGCTACCTAAAAAATAGAAAATTACTTTCAAAAAAATCATCGAATAGCAAAAAAAAAAACTTGGTGGAAAAGAGCGGTTGTAATATGAAGAATATATTGGTGAATCTAAATAATTAACTAAAAGAATATCTTGATTAAAATTGGTTAATAAATCCTGAACTTCTGAAGATGATACTAATAGAATAAACAAAATAATATATACACCAAGAACTTCTAAAACCAAAAATTATTAATAAGAGCTAAACTACTTGATCTTCAATTTGAAGTAAGTGTTGGTTTCGTTTGATCAAGTGAAATATTGATGGTCTGGCTAAATATCAAATTTTACAATAGTCAAACCAAAAGTGTGCTCATCCGATTGCTGCTAAATACCATTGAAAATTTAAATTGTGGTGCCCAAGCCATGCTAGTACTAAAAGGTTGGTTGTATCATTATTCACTAGTGCAGAATAGGTTTTACTCGTTGACCAATAGATGTTGGCCGTTATAACAGCCGACGTCTAGGAGGGAGAGCATAACATAGACGTCGGTTGTTACTACGACCGACGTCTATGTGTAATATAGACGTCGACTATTGTATTGCCGAGTTTATCCGACGTCTTTGGGATATAAGCGTCGGATATTAGAATACCCTGTTCAGCCGACGTCTATAAGGTATAGACGTCGACCTATAGACGTCGGATGTTATAAGTGGACGACGTCTATAATCCCTGCATATAGACGTCAGGGTATAGATGTTGGACATTTATAACTTCCGACGTCTATAGGTCTTAAAGAAAACGAACAGACGCATTTTCTGTCATTCATTTCAGACGAAAACCCACCCAAACCCTAGCCGTCCCACGACTGAACTCTCCTCCGCGACCGATCTCCGACCGAGTTGCACCGTCTCCGCCACCGCAGCGACGTCCCTTGTGCTCTCCTCCCCTTCTCTGTCCCTCTGCACCGTCTTCGTAGCCCGCCGCGACCACCGTCACCTCACCCTCCTCCGTGATCGCCGTCACCGCACGACCTCCTCCTCCTTTGGTTCGTGCTCATACTGTTAATGTTCCTCGTAGTATGGTAGTGATTAATGGTAGTAACTAACTTGTTGCATATATAAGAAATGACGATGGTAATTTAGTATGGTCTCGAAGCCCTGATCTTGTGCATGTATCCTTTTTGGATGGTTAACTCTAATACATGTATTGTTAGATGATTGTGAGGATGATTTTAGCGGTAAAGTTTGTTGTTCGATCATTTTGGGTATTGGTTCAGAAACTTTTAGGTGATTGGGTATTTAATTTGTCTCATTTTTATTTAGCTTTAGGTTTGAAAGAAAAAATGAGCATAGAAAGTATGAATTGGGTATGAAAATTTGGAGAAAAAGCAAAGGATTGACAAATTGATTCAATACGAATGTGGTGCTCTTGATAAATTGGGTATGAAAATAGAAAGTATGAATTGACAAATTTGAATTGGGTATGAAAATTTGAACACAAAAAATCTTTAAATTATGTTTTCATTTTGATCTCCATTTAGAGGTAGATGCTCTTTCTTTGTGCTTAACATGATATTTTGTGTTTAAAATATTTTTCTGTCAATCCAAGTAATTATTCTTAATACTTGCTTTTAGTATTTAAAATGTTTATTGCCTTGCTTTTTTGAATTTTCAATATTATGATAATAACTCATTGATCCCCTTAAGTAACTTGGCCTTTAATAACCTAAAGCAAAAGATTAGGCAATATTTGCCAAGTCATTCATCATATAGGATTTGTATTCATCGTATTTATTATAAATTTTACGATTTCTGTTGTAGATTGTTGGCGTAAGGTACGTAATATCTTTCACTCATCATTCATTAGAAAGCACGCATTAGTTAGTAGGAATTGCATTGGAACAAGAGTGAGGTGAGTGTTTGCTTGGTGTGTTGTTTGTTAGATTAAGGTATGAAAAACACTTAGGGGGCAGTCACCTATAGGAGATGAGGTGGGGATTTCATCACCCTTTCCTTTGCCCAAAAACAACTTAATAAAAGAGCCTTAATAAAATCAATTAGACGTTGGCCCCTAGGATTTTTGGACGCATTAAGGAGAGGAAACCGTTTAAGACCGTTATGGCCTGAATGTCGTTGCCCATCTAGTCTCCCTGAGACTTTAGGAACCTCCAGGTTCTTGATTTCCTACATATTAGTGGTCCACATGTTTAAGACCGTTTCGGCCTGAACGTCGTTGCCCATCTAGTCTCCCTGAGATATTAGGGACCTCTGGGTTCTTGATTTCCTACAGACCAGTGGTCCTCGGTGGGACCTCGAAGTTAGGCGTCGTCTATTACTAAGGACCTATAGTGGACTTTAGGCTATTTTGGCCTTGATTGCTTAGTTAGGTTTCTAACCTTCCTTATTCCCACGCTAGATTAAGGACTTCATCTCCTCTCCTCTGAGTCATTCTTTTCTCATCTTAATGTCTCTGAATCTTCTCATCTACGAACACATTCTTTTAAATTGAAATTTTATTTATTGTCTCCAATAATAACTATCATTTTTGTTAATGTTTAGATTGAAATGGATCGAGAGTGGATTGTTTCAAACAGATTGAGTGATGAGTATGAGAACATAGTGAATATGTTCTTAGAGGTTGCCAAAAAACATTCCAAGAAAATGAAAGACAACGACATGGCATATTGTCCGTGCAATAAGTGTCATAATATGTCAGTGCTGACTTTTCGGAAAATGAAAGATCATTTATTTGAGGAAGGTTTCGACCCAAATTACAGACGGTGGATATGGCACGACGAAAATGAATCATTTAGTCATTCCAAGACTGATGAGGAAGACGTTAGTGTGGAAGATCACTTAGAGGAAATGGTTCAGGATATGGCTGAAAAGTTTTCGTCCAACCCCGATTTACTTGGTAATTTGTCGAGTGACAATGAGAAGCCGTTGTATAAGAATTGTACCAAATTCACTAGATTGTCAGCGGTGTTGAAGTTGTACAATTTAAAAGCTGGAAATGGTTGGTCCGATGTCAGTTTCACATCAATGTTGAAGTTATTGAAAGAGATGCTTCCAGATGATAATGAGTTGCCAGATAGAACTTATGATGCTAAGAAAGTGTTGTGTCCTATGGGAATGGAATATAGGAAGATACACGCATGCCCGAACGATTGTATATTGTATAGGGGTGAGTTTGAAAACTTACATTTCTGTCCCAGGTGTAATGTTTCAAGATACAAAATGAAACGTAGTGGACCAAACCACAATGAAGAGGCTGATGAGATGAAAATCAAAAGACCTCCTGCTAAGATTTTGTGGTATTTTCCGATAATACCAAGGCTTAAACGTTTGTTTGCGGGTAAGGAGGATTCCAAGAACATGTCATGACATGCTGATCGTGAGACACCAAATGATAAGTTGCTACATCACCCTGCAGATTCACCTCAGTAAAAAAAATAGATTTCGACTTTCCTGTGTTTGGTGAAGAATCCAGGAATGTACGACTTGGACTCTGTACTGACGGAATGAATCATTTCGGTAGTTTGAGTAGCATTCATAGTTCTTGGCCCGTTCTGCTTGTAATTTACAATCTGCCCCCGTGGTTATGCATGAAAAGCAAATATATCATGTTGTCCTTAATGATTTCTGGTCTGAAACAACCTGGAAACGACATCGATGTGTATTTAAGACCTTTAATTGATGACCTAAAGAGATTGTGGGATGACGGAGAGTCAGTTTTTGATTCTTATTGTCAGGAGTCGTTCGTAATGCGGGCAATGATATTTTGCACGATTAATGGTTTTCCAACTTATGGTAATCTGTCTGGATATTCAGTCAAATGTCATAAAGCTTGTCTAATTTGCGAAGAAAATACATGTTCTTTGCAACTAGTTAATGGTTCTAAGACCGTCTATCTTGGTCATCGGAGATTTTTGCCGAACTCCCATCCTTATCGTAGGTTGAAGAAGGTATTTAACGGAAAACAGGAGTTTCAAAATCCGCCAGTTGAAATCAGCGTCGAAAAAGTGTACGAACGTGTAATGAACATTGAATGTGAATTTGGAAAACCGTACAAACGAGCAAACGACAAAAGTAGTTGGAAAAAAAGATCCATATTTTTTGATCTCCCTTACTGGAAAATTTAGAAGTTAGACATTGTATTGATGTGATGCACGTAGAGAAAAACTTTTGTGATAGTCTTGTTGGCACTCTGTTGAACATACCTGGTAAAACCAAAGATGGATATAATGTAAGACTTGATCTTATTGATATTGGTATACGAGCAATGTTAGCACCAGAGAAGAAAGGAGATCGGATTTACTTACCTTCAGCTAGTTATACATTGTCTAGAAAGGAGAAAAGAATTCTCTATCATTGTTTGCACGATGTAAGGGTTCCACAAGGTTATTCTTCAAATATCAGTAGTCTTGTTGTTATGAAGGATTTGAAACTTGTGGGGATGAAGTCTCACGATTGTCACACTTTAATGCAGCAGTTGTTACCTGTATCACTGAGATCCATATTACCGAAAGATGTTAGACATGCAATAATAAAGTTGTGTTCCTTTTTCAATAAGATTTGCAGTAAAGTGGTCGATCATGTGCAGTTAGATAAGTTACAAAATGAAATTGTGGTCACATTATGTCAGTTGGAGATGTTTTCCCCCCTACTTTTTTCGACATTATGATTCATCTTGTTATTCATTTGGTTAGAGAAGTTAAATTGTACGGATCAATTTTTTAAGGTGGATGTATCTTTTCGAGCGTTATATGAAAGTGTTGAAAGGTTATTGCAAAAATCGTCAAAGACCAGATGCTAGTATTGTCGAAGGATACATAGCTGAGGAGGTTATCGAGTTTTGCACTGGATACCTAGCAAACACCAAAATTGTTGGACTTCCGAAGAATCATCATGATAAACGTGCCGATGATAAAGGGACACGTGGGATGAAAATGTTAAATCCAAATGGCGATGACTTAATGACAACATATTTTTATGTGTTGTGCAATTCGAATGAAGTTCAACCTTACCTAAATGAACACATGAAGTTTCTAAAGGAAAGAAATCCTTTGTGGAGTGATCAACAAGTAATTAATAGTCACAATAAGAATTTCATCTCTTGGTTCAAAAATCTGGCTTACAAGCGTGATGTTTCTGAGACAATACAATGGTTGGCCTACGGTCCGCATTCTGTTGTTATAAGTTACAGTGGTTATGATATCAATGGATATTCTTTCTACACAGTTTGTGAAGATGCGAAAAGTGCTGTTCAGAACAGTGGTGTTACCTTAATAGCAGAGTCTTTGCATGTGTCTAGTTCTAAAGACAAGAATCCTGTATACGCCGACATGTCCTATTACGGTGTAATTGAAGACATATGGGAGCTAGACTTTGTTAAATTCAAAGTACCTGTATTTAGATGCAAGTGGACTGATAATAAAAATGGAGTTCAATTGGATGACTATGGGTTCACTTTAATTGATTTTCAAAAAAAGGGTATAAAGGTGAACCTTTTATTCTCGCTTCCCAAGCGAAACAAGTCTTCTATGTGGCTGATCCATGTGATAAGAAATGAGCAGTAATTCTGGAAGGGAAGAAAAAAATTGTATCAGATGATAGTCTGATCGAGTATGAAGAGACACCACCTTTCTCTAAGCAAGCACCTGAGTTGAACTCAGTAGATGAAGAAATAAATGTTGAGACTTGTACGTTTAGAGATGACTACGGTGAAGGTATATGGATTGAAAATCCATTAAGGAAAAAACAGTAAAGGTGCAAATTTTCTGTTGTAACACATTGTAATAGACATTTAATGTCTTGACCTTATTTAATGACTTGAATTTATCTTTTATAGTATAATGGCTCCGAAAAAGAAACCCACTACCTCAGAATCTGAAGGCTCGAAGACATACAGTACACGAGGTCCTTGTCTCATGAAAGAATTCGTGAGGAGAAGAAATAGAGACGGTAGAGTTCCAATCCAGTTTGATGACCGTCTTGAGCCGTTAGGCATGCTGTCTGATAATTGGAAATGTTTTTGGGTAGCTTAGCGAGGGCCAAAGTTGACATTTGTTTCTCAAGTTGGACTGATGTAGATGAGAAGTTGAAGGACACAATATGGGATAACGTGCATGTAATGATTCCATTATAGATTTCTATAGTTTTAGTCGAAATTTAGATATATATATATATATATATATATATATATATAAAGTTAACGTGTTGTAGGAATCTTTTGAGTTCCAATCTACTGACAAGTTGAAGAAAAAGTGGATGACATACATGTCAGTTCGTTGGAGGGATTTCAAAACAAATTTAACGAACAAGTACATATTCGGAGACTACCAGGATAGAAATCCATGCGATGTCTATAATCTTATCACTCTGAATCAATGGGAGTTATTCAGAAAATCCAGAGATAGCCCGAAGTTTGAGGTAACTGAGTTTAATTTAGATTTAGTTATTGATTTTAGTGACAATCTAATAAACTTGATTTTAGGCCATCCGAGCAAAAAACCAAAAGATTAGATCTTCTAACAAGTATACACATCGTATGTCTCAAGCGGGGTACCAAAAGTTAGAAGCACAAATGATGGCTGAAAAAATTGCTCAGAAGAAACAAGAGACAATTGACTCCGGTATGAGTGAGGAGCAAGCAAGTAACCTATCTCCTCCTTCTCCCGTAGCTCGTTGTGATTCTTGGAAGAGAGCGAGACTAAACTCCAGAGAGGAGTACGTAACAGACGACTCGCAAGCGATCGGCTCGAAGATAGTAAGTTGCACCAGTTATATATATGTAATTAATTCAGAATCATTAATTTATATTTTTCAATTGTTAGTAAATATTGTTTTAAACTTAGGACTGTCTAAAGTTCAGAGAATCTCAAGGAGAATTTGCTTCCGATGGTCGGAATGATATTCTACGCGAGGCCTTGGGAAACGATGAAGACCCCGGTCGTAGGGAGTAGAGTTGGACTTCGACAATATTATGGAAAGACTCAACGATCTACTTCGTTGACTGGTCATACGAAATGGCAGCAAGAGATCGTAGATTTGAAGAATACGTTACAACTTGTTTTGGAGAGATTGGATCGTGATTTGCCTACTTCTCCTACCCGTCGTAAGACCGGTTCTTCCTCGGAGACTACTCCTCCAGTTCCGCCAGTGTTCCACCCCGATCGACAATATGATTTCGTGTCTCATTCTTGAGAATTGGCCCTCGTCGGCGGTCCCTCGTTTGGAAAGCTCGCGGATGGATCTAGATGTGCTTTATGTGTCGAAGACCCTGATCGAAGATTGGTGGGACACGGGAAAGTTTATAACATCTCCAGACACCACTTCACAGAGGTAGGAGAGGGAGAATTGAAGGTTGCAGTTGAGAGTTGCTTAGATGTTGGTGCTTTTGTGCCATTTCCGGAAGAAGAGATTGTTACTCTCGGTGATGCTATCGGTGGGTTCGTGCGCTGGCCTAGTTATTTAGTAGAGCTAAACGACAAACATGATGTATAGTTTAACTTTGAAAGACTTTAAACTTAAAATTTGTTAACAATTGTATTTTAACGGTTGTATATATATTTGTAAGGTGTCAAGCCTCCGGAGCAAAGGGTCAAACAACCAATCTCCGATCAACATTAATTCGCTTCCAAGTAGGTGCAAAATGTTGTATCAATGTATGGTAGGTGGGGAAGCACAATCCCTAAGTACCTGGGAGTTGGAGGGGGATAAAGGGTTGCCTCCCGCTTTGTACGTCACCAAAGAGGATATCATGCAGTTCATGGCGATGGATTCGTTGTGTATCATGATTATCGACGTGCAAGTGAAGTAAGTGTTTTTTGTATACAATGAAAAGTATTGAATATTTTTATCAAAACTGTAATAAAGTATAATTTTTATACTTGTAGACATCTTTACGACGCCAGAAGGTCAATCTTTCCCGAGGATCAAGTATTCGGATTTATCAGTCCATCTACATATATATACGGGAATGACGATAAATCGGGTCAGCTTCAGACATTCTTTAGAGAAGAAGACAAAAAATATTATTTGCTCCCTTATCATGAGAGGTAAACTTTGTAATTCAAAGTGAAATTTTATTTTGTAATAAGCTTCTAATCATATATATAACAGGGCTCATTGGATGTTTGTCGTTGTATGTCCCAAGACTAATTCGACATATTGGTTTGATCCGTTGGGGTCGAATAAACCAAGAGACTCAATAAAGAAACTTCTAAATTTGTAAGTTCGTTTAGTCGTGAAAAAAGTAATTCGTGGATTTTTATTAGTATTATTGAATGATATTTTAACTTGTGCTACTCAGGGCAATTAAGGTTTACAGAGCTTTAGGTGGTAGGAGAACAACCACAAAAGCAGGAATAACATGACATGGAATGAGAGTACTTTCTATCCCATTTTTGTTAATTAAGTTAGAAACATATATTTAGCGAATATCTATGTTTGTAGTACCGGAAGCAGGTTGGAAATACGGAATGTGGTTACTGTTGGATCGTGTGGGTTATGGGTCCACAAACTTTGATTAACAATTTAATGCTAATTACCTACTTGTTTAGACAATCAAAGAAATGCAGCGGAAATTAAAACTAAACAAGCAAGTAGAGGAAGATAATGCAAACCACAATGACACGGGGGATTTTATAGAGGTTTGGCACCCCACCCGGGTCCTAGTCCTCTCTTGCAAGCTCCGCTCAACTCCGCGAGCTCCGCCTATGACTTCACTATCCGCTCCCCGTTCCGGGTCGGGAGACAACGCCTTACAACCGTCAAACTCGCAAACAACCCTCGCCGAGCTTGGAATCCTCTTCTCACAATCCGGGAAGGATCACTTCGGGTTCTCACCGAAGTCTATACTATTTTGACAAACTTTGTAACTGAGTGGGATTCACTCTCTAATTGAGCACACTTTGAGTAGGATGAGTGATTGAACAAGTGTGTGTAGTTTAGGCTTATAGAGTGTAGAAATGGGAGCTTTGAGGATTGAGGTTTCTCTCTAATGTATTGTGACAATTGGCGTTGGAGAGTTGTGTTAACAACGGGTCTTGATCCTCTATTTATAAGCTCCTACGGTATTCTAGCCGTTGGGGATAGATTTGGTTGGGTTTTGTGTAAGATACACAAAGCAGAAAATCGGGCTGCAAATCTGTCCAGAACCGGTCGACCGAAACTAATAAATCGGTCGACCGTTAACTTGATTTCAAAGAGAACGGTCGAACAAAATAAATAATCGTTCGGACAAACGGGCTAGAACTCAACTTTACTTAAGTGAACGGTCGAACCAAAATATGGGGCGGTCGACCGTTAAGGGGATTCGATTGAGATAAAATTGGATCGGTCGAACGAAGAGTGTATCAACCGATAGCAGGGACAGAATAAATGTTCAACCGGTCGACCGAAACAAGGTCGTTGTTCGACCGGTTACCTAATGTATTTTGGGGTTAAGTTTGTTTTATACGAATACGACCGTTATTGGAATACGACAAAGAAAACGGCCTTATAAAAAATCGGGATCGGTCGACAAAAAAGATAGAACCGGTCGACCGGTAGAGTTTGAAAAAATCACTGTGGAGAGTCTGTTATAAACCGGTCCAACTGAGAACTGATTCGGTCGACCGGTTCACACAGGAATACTGGGTTTAGGTTTAAAGTGATTTCCGACTAAGGTTTGGGTGATCTAATGGAGTCCAAATGATATGAGATTTTGTGTGTGACTCCTACAGCGAACCTAGTGTGAATGTGATAAGTTTTTAGCTCTTGTATGCTTAATTTACACATGTTCCTAAGACTCAAAATAAAATCAAGATTACAAATCTTCATATAGCTTTATTACAAATCTTGACTTGATTTCCTTCCTTCCATGAGTCTTGATCACCTGTAGAGGTTAGCACATGCAATATATATGCAATGCAATATGTGTGTTACTCTACATTACTTATGATTAAGATTAGGTTGATTAAATCATCAAAACAAGGATTAAGGCCAAAAAGCCAATAGTTACTACCTGATGAGATACATGGAGGAAATCCTCGAATTGGCAACTCAAGACGTATGCCTATCCGAGGTAATGTAGATCGTTATTCAATTGTATAGTTGTAGTTTCAATATTTAGTTATTAACATTCACAATTGTATTTTTTTGATAGGTCTTCCCAAAAAGTAGTGATCCCTTCTCGCAACAGGAGCTCGATGAACCTCGCGACCGATAGGCTCGCTATTTTATCAGAAACATGTTGACGAACTAAGAGGTTCTCCTGTCCCTAGCATTTTTTGTAATTTAGTTAATAAGTGTACTTGTATTACAAACCTACAATTTATGCCTTAATTTTAGAATGAATTAATTGCAAGTATGTTGAATGTCAATTGTGTATGCTTGTATGTTTGTGCATGTATGGTTGTATGTTTGTGTTTGTGCATGTTTGCTTGTGTGGTTGTGCTTGTATGTACATGTGGATTGAATTGTGAGTATTTGTGAACAAATTTATTGGTGAACGAATTTGGTGCAGTTGTATGTACACGAATACGATGACTAAAAACAAGTTTGCAGGATGCTTTTTTTGTCCAGGTTTAGGAATAGACGTCGGTTGTTTGTATTAGCTGACGTTTATTCCTCTGACGAAAGGAATATACGTCGGTTGTATGTATCATCCGACGTCTATTCTTTAGGAATATACTGTTGGCTTTTTGGCCTTAATCTATGTTTTGATGATTTAATTAACCTAATCTTAATTATGATCATGTAGAGTAGCACACATATTGCATTGCATATATATTGCTTTGTGCTAAACTCTACAGGTGATCAAGACTCAAGGAAGAAAGGAAAATCAAGTCAAGACATGTAATCAAGCTCTTTTGAAGACATGTATTTTGTATTTTCTTTGAGTCTTAGGAACATGTGTTAATTGAGCATACTTGAGCTAAAATCAACTTAAACACACACTAGGTTCCTTATAGAAGTCACACACGAAATTTCACATAATTTGGACTTCAATAGATCACCCAAACTTAGACCGGAAAACACTAAACCTGAACTTTAAAAGTCTGCCCACATTCGGTCGACCGCAACATGTCGTTCGGTCGACCGAGTGATCAATTGTCTTGTTTGTGTTTTCACTGCCTAGTTTCGGTCGACCGTGTTTTGACTTTCGGTCGACCGTGTAAACCTTAATTTTCCGACTGTTAGTTTTGTCGTATATACCCAACGGTCGTATTCGTATTAATCAAATTATACCCCAAATACATTTCTTGTATCGGTCGACCGAGGACCATGATTGGTCGACCGAATGTCTGTTTCTTGACAACCCAAACCTACTGGAGGAAATCGGTCGACCGTTATACCATAGCTCGGTCGACCGAATCGATTATTGTTTGTCAACCCCAGAGTGCCTGGTACAAATCGGTCGACCGATTCCTTTGTGGAGTTCGACCGATCACTTAAGTGTACCTAAGTCGTAGCGTTGGGCGGTCGAGTGTTACCTTACCGGTCGACCGAACTTAGTTCAAAACTGTCAAACGGTCGACCGTTCGTCCCGATTCGGTCGGCCGAATTTACTAAGAATTGGGTCCTGCGTTTTCTGTTTTGTGTATCACACATCAATTCACACCCAATCAATCCCAACGGCTCTATTCTCTTTAATGCCTATATAAAGAGTTGTAAAACACATTTTAACACAACTCTCCCACTCATATTTGTCCCTAACATTAGAGAGAAGATCCAAACACTCAAAAGCTCAAAACCTTCCACACTTTAGTCTTAATTCATATTCTACTCAAGTGTGCTCAAGTTTAGAGAGTGTTGTTCCACTCAATCTTTGTGCAAGAAGCAAGGGTCTTGGTGAAAGCCCAAGACACAAGTATAGACTTCGGTGAGAGCCCGAAGTAATCCTCTCGGATTTGTGAGAGGTGGAGCCAAGCTCGGTGAGGGTTGCTCGCGAGCTTGAAGATTGTAAAGGCGTTCTCTCCCGGCCCGGAACGGGGAGTGGTTAGTGAAGTCGTGGGCGGAGCTCGGTGGTCCGAGTGGAGCTTGCAAGAGAGGACTAGGACCCGGGTGGGGTGCCGAACCTCTATAAAAATCCCCCGTGTCGATTGTGGTTTGCATTATCCTCCATCTACTTGCTTGTTTATTTTAAATTCTGCTGCATATCTTTGATTGTTGATTCATTGCATACATTGCATCATATGTCTTTCATTTAGATTGATTTTATATCAATAAATACTACAAAGGTATGTGTTTAGTCCTATTTACAGAATACAGGGACCTGAATGCAAATTACCCACATCTCGAGCATAAACGCGTGCAAAAGACTCATTTCTATCATAAAGACCAAGCTCAAGATTATCGGGTTTCAAATCCAAGCATAAAAGCATTCAAGACCTAATTACGAAAAAAACAAGGACTTAAGCACAAAAGTAGCCGGGGACTTAATTGCAAAAAGACAAGGTCCTAATTGCAATTAAAGCACCAAAATATTATCTTGGAGAAAATCTAAAGAAAAATCAATGTGGATCTCCAAATATATGAGGAATTAATCTGGAGCTCAAAAGAATGGAAAGAATCAATCCAGACGCGCAAAGGAGGATCAAATCATACCATAAACATTCAACCAAAATCCGGACAAAATCAGAGCAATATATGAGGCGTTTCCGCCCCAAATTACACTTGATGTGCGGCGTTTTCGCCGCACCAGAGGCGATCCGTGTGCTCAATTTTTGTCCAGTCGTGTCTGGACACGTGTACTCTCCAATTCTATACTTAGGTCTCTTGTAACAACTATAAATAGCCCCGAGAACGATGTTAGAAGGGTCATTGGCCTTAGACCTAGTTTTTAGTTGTTGTTTTTATTTGTCTTTATTTTAGTAATAAAATTCTGTCTTTTATTTCTTGTTTTTACTTTTCTTTTGTAATGCCTCTAGGACCCCTTCTTCCTCCCTCCATGAGTTTCTAACTCTTTCCAAAGGGTGGAGGTGGCGGATTTAGGGTGAAGAGAAGAGAATGAATGTTATTATTTTAATGTCGTGATTAGTCTATTTTGATTACTTGAGTTTATGTTAAATCATTTATCATGTAATGCTTCATAACTAACATGATTTATTATAAGTTTCTGAATTCTCTAATCTAAACCCTAAAACTAAACCTCCACCCAAAGGAATTCACCTCTTTGTTCTTATTTTAGTTTTAATTGTTCATGTTTCTTGCTTTATATAATTAAATCAAAAATTCCAAAAACCCAATTTATTCTTCTCTCCTTCTTTCCCCCAATCGTAAATCACACAAAAAAAAACAAATCTCTCCCTCCTTGTTTTCGACCCGTATTTGTCACGTCTTCACTGACGCCGTGCACTTGCGGTATAAATTTAATTCTTATCAAGTTTTTGGCGCCGTTGCCGGGGAGGCGACGCAGATTTTGTTTATTTTTGTGTTTTCGATTTTATTCTGTTTATCTTGTGCGCTATCTAAGTATTTGGATTTGTGTTTCAGGAGACAACAGAGTGCGAGGAGAAATCCGAGCACATTTGGAGCTAAACGAGCGGCGAAATCGCCGCATACCAAGAGCAACCTGCGGCAGAATCGCCGCACACTTGGAGCTTCTGGGCTTCAAATTTTTCTGGGACGCGACTCATCTCTGGGTGGACGCGTGAAGCTACTGAAATTTCGAGAGCGGGCGGTGAACCCGACTGAGCATTGCATAGGTAACATTTGTTGCATCTTTTCCTCGTAATTTCTATTTTCAGAAAATTTCCTTTTATTAGAATTGCATGTGTTAGGGCAAAAATTCCATAATTGGCAATAATTCAACTCTGACCTAAAATTGGCAAAATTAGAAAGGCCTTAGTGCATGCATCATCTAGTGTTTTGTATGCATTATTCTTGCTAAATTCTTGCAAATCAATTTCTGTTGAAGAGTGCTGGAGTCAAGGTACGTATAATGGTTTTCATCGATTACATTAAGCATATAATCTAGTTTGCATACAACCTTGCAATTGCCCCCCTCTAAAGACCATTGTTTGACTATCTTTGCTAGATCTAAGTTAAACTATCTTAAGGGCAACTCCGTAGGCAAAGATACGATGGGGATTTCATCACCCTTCCATGGCCCACAAATCACAATCCTAAAGTGTCACCCAAGCCTTAAATTAAAATCAATTAGACATTGACCCCTAAGGACTCGGACTCAATTAAGGAGAAAATTGGTTTGACTTGCTATGACTTGAAGCTGATCGAATTTAATTTGGTGCCTAGGAAGTGTTTTTGTGTTGACGCAAGTCTTCCAAGCGAAGTGGTTGTCTAATTGGCACCGACTCTGTCGGAAGCGCCCCCACTAGCTATACATTACCTGGCCAAGTTGGTTTGATTAGTGAGGGAGGTGAATCAAGCGAATCAATTCGACTCAACCAGTTAGGAGTCGTCTAGATCTAAGCGACACTAGGTCTAGGATTGTTTGAACCGTGTTTTCTTAGGAATTTTATGACCAACCCTCTTTCTATCTTTAGAGTTAGGTTTCCCTTCTCATCTGAGTCTTCTTTCTCTTCTCACCTAAATTCTCTAGATTAGGATTCCTTTCTCATCTTTCCCCATTCTATTGTTTGTTTCCCTTTCGGAAAAAAAACATAAAAAAACGAAAATATAAAAAAATTGTAATTAATTCTTGAAATTAAATTTGGAATTTAAATTTCGAATTTGAATTCAAAAATTGATTCAACCCGGTGCACTCAGATTTGGATTCGGGACTTGAGTAATCGAATCTCACGAGTTCATCTAGATTCCAGTCTGGAACTTAGCCCCAATCCATCTGCTGCACCACCTCACCCGGATCCAATGGGTGAGAACGTAGTGGACCCGCCTGTTGCACAACCTATAACTCTGAGGGATTGATGCTATCCATCGATGGCTGCTCAGCCATCGTGCATCGTTATGCCCACCATACCGGGTCGCGACTTCGAACTTAAGGCACAATACATGAGTATGTTGCCTAAGTTCACCTCTAGGGAAGACCCATATCTCTTCCTTAGAGAATTTGAGGAAATCTGCTCTCTTATGCAATACCAGCATATCCCTGAGGAGGCAGTGCGTCTGAAATTCGTGCCTCTAGCACTAAAGGACGACGCTAAGAAATGACTATATAGTCTAGCCGAAAGATCCATTAGAAGTTGGGCTGAGTTTGTTCAAGTATTCCTAAAAAATATTTCCCCAACCATAAGACTATGAGGATTAGGAATGAAATTGTTGCATTCGTTCAGTCTGATAGCGAGCCGTTCTATTCCTATCTAGAAAGATTCAAAAATGTTCTGACCCAATGCCCTCATCATGGAATTCCAAGATGGCAATTATGCCAAATTATTTATGAGGGATTGACACCCACATCTAGGATTATGGTAGAATCCGTAAGCCAAGGGAACTTCATGTCGAAAAATGAAAATGATGCCTGGACTTTTCTTGAGGATTTAGCTGAAAACAGTATGCAATGGGACAATGTTAGAACACCGCTTAACCCGAGTATCAGATCTAGAATAGCAAGTCAACCCAAACCAGGTGTCTTAGCTGTAGATGCCAACATAGCGGCTGAAGCAAAACTAGCTACCCTTATGCGCAGAATGGAAAGTTTAGAGCTACAAACCCAAACTCAAGTGAATCAAGCCTCGTCTATCCCTTGCTCTAGATGTGGTCAGACTGGTCATGTAATGGAGGATTGTGCGGACTGGGAACAAGTTAATGCCATGTATAACCATGCTAGAAATGACCCGTACGCATCAACCTATAACTCGGGTTGGCGTAATAATTCCAATTTCTCATCAAGCCAACAAGGTCAACCTCCTAGACAACAACCAAACCCGTATAACCAAAATAATACA
The DNA here is from genome assembly GCA_963682175.1 of Triglochin maritima. NCBI lineage: Eukaryota > Viridiplantae > Streptophyta > Magnoliopsida > Alismatales > Juncaginaceae > Triglochin > Triglochin maritima. Next base: position 8,959,118 of record OY821787.1, on the reverse strand, counting down.
TCATCTGGGTTTAGTAACAATGGCGATCATGAGGTTAGGTTGACAATCTTGGAAAATTTGATGAAAACCTTTATACAAACAACCAACCAGACCTTCCAAAGGCTTGAGACACAAGTCAGCCAACTAGCACAAATAGTAGGTGAAAGAGAAAAGGGTCGGTTTCCAAGTCAACCTGAGGTGAACCCTAGATCTAATAATTCATATCAATCCTATCAAGCACCTTCAGGAAATAACAACCCTAGACCGGTTCAAATGGTTAATGAGGAAGGACCGTTCAAACAAATAAATGTTGTAGTATCATTACGGTCCGGAAGACAAGTTGATAACAATGTGGTAAATCCTAGAACGTCTAATCAATCTAGTCATCAAGCAACCACATACGACCTAACCATTGAACCCGACGTCCAATCTGAAACACCCAACCCACCTACTCAACCTGAACCTATAGCTCAACCTGAACCTGAGCGAGTCTATGTTCCTAAAGCCTCATTCCCCAATAGACTCAAAAAGAACTCAAGTGCACAAATAGAGAAAATCTTGGAAGTATTTAAGCAAGTTAAGGTGAACATTCCACTCTTAGACATGATACAACAAATAGCTGCTTATGCTAAATTCTTAAAAGATTTGTGCACTAAAAAGAGAAAAACGAACGTACCAAAGAAGACATTCTTAACTGCAAACATAACTTCTATTTTGTCCAACACATCTCCTATAAAATATAAGGATCCTGGGTGTCCCACAATTTCCTGTGCAATAGGAGATACTTTTATCAACAAAGCCCTTCTAGACCTTGGTGCTAGTGTTAACCTACTCCTGTACTCTGTCTATGAGCAAATGAACCTTGGTCCACTAAAACCCTCTAAGACAACCCTTCAATTCGCTGATTGCTTTATTAAGAAACCAAGAGGTATAGTAGAGGATGTTTTGATCAAGGTTGGTGACTTCATTTACCCAGTGGATTTTGTCGTACTAGATACCGCACCTGTTGTAAATCCTAATCGACAAATCCCTGTAATTCTAGGCAGACCCTTTTTAGCCACTTCTGAAACATTGATAAATTGTCGAGATGGGCTCATGCAATTATCTTTTGGGAACTTAAAAGCTGAATTTAATATCTTTCATATTGATAGTGAGCCAGAAATAGTATGCAATCAAAGTGATGTTGTGATGAAATCACGTATCTATAAGATTTCTGAATCATCACAAAATCAAAAAGGAAGTAAGAAAAAGGGGAGGAATTCATCTACACAACTACCATCACTCGAGCAAATAAGAGAACCAATTTATGTGAGGGGTGTGGAACCTGTGACTCAGGACTCTCATTGCAACATGGGGAACAACTCAACTGGATACATGCACCAATATGATGTCATTCAATCCAGTTCTGACTATAGTTGACTTTGAGCAAATTCCATCCTTCCACCGCATTTCACTCAGGTAATAAGTGTATTTGCTTTATAATTGCATACATTGAGGACAATGCATGATTTAGGTGTGTGTGGGGGGTGTTTATGTATATATTTATCTATATATCTGTCTTTTATTTCCAAAAAAAATAAAAAAATCAATGTTTTATGACATAGCTTAAGATTGAACTGCCAAAACCCGTGTACAAAATGCATTGAGTTTTTGTTCCTTATTATATAGTTCTGCTTGTAGAAATTATGACATAAATCTAAGTTCCAAAGAAATAACTCATTGCCCTTTAAGACATGTATGCACTTAAATTGGATGAATCAAATCTTTGAAGTGGTTGATAAAAAGCAGAGGTTGAGGAAAATATACCGGGAAGTGTGGACTTCTAATAGCAATTAAGCCTTGACGAAAATAAAAGAAAAAATAAAGGAATAAAGTGAAGAAAACACATTTTGCAAAATGATTACAAAAGCCCAAACCTTTGAGTCACTGGTCCGTAGGGGTATCTTGAAACCGGGTAACTTGAGTCTACCAGCTCGGGATTATCGACCAAACTCGCTACACGAATGCAAAAAGGGTAAAAGTGTCAAAAAGCAAATTTGTTGAATCACGGAAGAAGAAAAAAATACTCAAGGCCCAAAGCTAAAAGAATGATCCATGCCATGGTTGATCCGAATGATACTTCACCACCAGAGGAGGCGTGCAAAATAATTTAAGTAATAACATGCGTAGAAGGGTTAATGGTGTGAATGTTGGAGGAACAAAGACCAAGTCAGAATTTTAATGAGTTAGATAATGAGCATGCAAGAATTCTCAGTGAGATGTATAAGGCTGAGGTAGGGATATTGAGAACTATTAATGAAATGTTGATTCAGGGTTTTGTGGGTATATCCGCTGAAAACCCTCAGGAGACAACACTCCTCCCCCTTGGCAACAAGAAGGTTTAACGGCTTGTTGCACATGCTAAGTGCAACCGTGATTCCTACGAAAGTGAGTTAGGATTTCCCTGTTTTTATTTTTCGTATTTTCTGTTTTGCTAGGGACTAGCAAAATCTAGGTGTGGGGGTATTTGATGCATTGCATACATTGCATCATATGTCTTTCATTTAGATTGATTTTATATCAATAAATGCTACTAAGGTATGTGTTTAGTCCTATTTACAGAATACAGGGACCTGAATGAAAATTACCCACATCCCGAGCATAAACGCGTGCAAAAGACTCATTTCTATCATAAAGACCAAGCTCAAGATTATCGGGTTTCAAATCCAAGCATAAAAGCATTCAAGACCTAATTACAAAAAGAACAAGGACTTAAGCACAAAAGTAGTCGGGGACTTAATTGCAAAAAGACAAGGACCTAATTGCAATTAAAGCACCAAAATATTATCTTGGAGAAAATCTAAAGAAAAATCAATGTGGATCTCCAAATATATGAGGAATTAATCCGGAGCTTAAAAGAATGGAAAGAATCGCGCAAAGGATGATCAAATCATACCATAAACATTCAACCAAAATCCGGACAAAATCAGAGCAATATATGCGGCGTTTCCGCCGCAAATTACACTTGATGTGCGGCGTTTCCGCCGCACCAGAGGCGATCCGTGTGCTCAATTTTTGTCCAGTCGTGTCTGGACACGTGTACTCTCCAATTCTATACTTAGGTCTCTTGTAACAACTATAAATAGCCCCGAGAATGATGTTAGAAGGGTCCTTGGCCTTAGACCTAGTTTTTAGTTGTTGTTTTTATTTGTCTTTATTTTAGTAATAAAATTCTGTCTTTTATTTCTTGTTTTTACTTTTCTTTTGTAATGCCTCTAGGACCCCTTCTTCCTCCCTCCATGAGTTTCTAACTCTTTCCAAAGGGTGGAGGTGACGGATTTAGGGTGAAGAGAAGAGAATGAATGTTATTATTTTAATGTCGTAATTAGTCTATTTTAATTACTTGAGTTTATGTTAAATCATTTATCATGTAATGCTTCATAACTAACATGATTTATTATAAGTTTCTGAATTCTCTAATCTAAATCCTAAAACTAAACCTCCACCCAACGGAATTCACCTCTTTGTTCTTATTTTAGTTTTAATTGTTCATGTTTCTTGCTTTAGATAATTAAATCAAAAATTCCAAAAACCCAATTTATTCTTCTCTCCTTCTTTCCCCCAATCGTAAATCACACAAAAAACAAATCTCTCCCTCCTTGTGTTCGACCCGTATTTGCCACGTCTTCACTGACGCCGTGCACTTGCGGTATAAATTTAATTCTCATCAATTGTTTAAACAAGTAGAGTTATAAGTGATTAGCCTTAATTGTAGACCCATAACCCACACGACCCTACATATACGTCGTCTGTTATTTCACCAGCGTCTATACTTAAAGAATAGACGTCGGTCGTAAATAACGGTCGATGTCTATTCCTAAAGAATAGACGTCGGTCCCAAAGGACGGACGACATCTACTCGATAGGTATAGACGTCGGGTATATCTCGTCCGACGTCTATGTATAGACGATGCACACATAGACGTCGGATCTGGGAGTGCTTATATCCGACGTATATAGCCCCGTACATCCGACGTATATTCCCTTTTCTGTAGTAGTGATTGGGGTACTGAATAATAAATGACTCTCCTTGGATCTGTTAATATAGATGCCTATAGTAATCCCCTAAAAACTGAAACTGGTTGAAACATCTTTGATAGTTGGATGTGGTTTATTGTCTTATTCACACTATTTTCCACATTTTGATTGTGATACATGCTCAATAAAAGAGAAGTCAGGGAAAACATATGAACCTTAGGTGAAGCACCCCTAACTCTTTTTTGGTGGTATATTGTTGCTTCTACATTTCCTTTCAAAACTTTTCCAACTTAATGATTATACTGTAAGAACCCAAACCTTTGAAGAAGTTAAATCAAGTCTTTGGATGCATGTGTGGTTTTAGGTGATGTTTGGGCTTGAGTGCAATTTACCCAAGTATTTCCACGTGTGATGATGAGAGGAGAAGTTGAGAGTCGGTGGAGATGAATGAGTATAAAAGAAAGGAGTTGGAAGAGAAATCAGTTGATGTTTGTGTTGGTGGAGAGAAGATAGGAGCTGGGAAGAGAGACGTTAAGAGTTGAGAGAGTTGAGGAAATCATAAGATTTAGAAGAGGAGAAATCAGAGAAGAGTTTGAAAGTGAGAAGAAGAGGAAATAAAGGTAAGGTAGATGGATTTTTAGTTAATTAGTTGGATTTAATTTTGGTATGATTAATAATTTATGATGTTGATTATTAGCTATTAATTACATTTCATTTCTGCGATTGCATCTCAGATAACAATTCATCTGATTATCTGCTTGTGATCTATAGGATGATATTACCAAAAAAACCCAACTCCGATGACAACTTATTTCGCCCATTTATCCGCGTTATCAATTGTTGGAAATACTTGTGGACTTACAAAAAACTCATTGTAATCTACTCCATCACCACTGAATCTTACAACGAAACCTGAAATAATTTAAAATAACAAAACATAAAAAACAATTAGACGGCTGGCTAGGAACCCCCCCCCCCCCCCATGGGGCGTCCTAGCCAGACGGCACTCCCATAGGGGAGGCGCCTTAGACAGACGCCACCCCATTGGGGGGGGCTATGACGCCCCCAAGCCAGATACCCCACCATGGGGGCGACGACTTAGATAGACGTCCGGGACGGGGGAAAAATTGTTGGGCTTAATTTACCGGATCCAGATGATTCACCAGACATTTTCGTGGTGTTGGTACTTGTAAAGTGAGGAAAATTTAGACAGAAGTCTTTGTTTAAGAGACGATGCGAAATAAGTATTAAATGGATTGTGAATGACAAAATGGTAATTAGACAGACGATTTAAGTAAAGATCGGACGACAAATAGTAATTCTCAAAGCAATATCATGAGATTAATTGTCATTAGTTTAATCATTACAACGAAGAACTTCTACGATTGCTACTACTTGCGCGGCAATCTTTATGTATGTTTAATTAAACGATGTCAATAGTGTTCTCATTAAGTATAATTAATATAAATAGACTGTAACCAAACATTTAATGGACGAAACCATGTAAACCTATTTCGCATAAGAATATTTCATTCTATATGGATATAAAAGTAAAATTTGATGGCATGACTATGAGTTTGCATGAGATTTTGTTACTTTATTTCTTATTTTAAACTTTTTTGTAGCTTTGACCGTATTTAGAATTTGCACGTGAACAACCCTCACAAACTTTTTAGATGGGATGGCAATGTCACTATTTAAAGGAATTTGAACACCATTTAAGTGTTAAAAAATCGATAGATTTGCTAGCTGGATTATTGAATTGATGAACCAAGTTGGCCTTCCACAAGATGAGTTATATTAGGACTTAGACTAATTAGTTTCATAATGCTACCTTTAATTAATAGTTACTTAGTGAAGTTCTAGATTGAATTTTTTTTATAATACTATCTTAATATATTGATAGCCTTAAACCATGCGAGGAATCTCTTCTTCAAATATTTCAAATCTCATTGATGAAGAAGTTAGAGAAAATCTCAACATGTGCTTATGAGACCTGCACTCCAGCTATACTCTTCTTAAACTTCGTATTATTTACATCTATCCTTTAATTTTGAATTAATGTAAATACCTTCAATTTGTGTTGTAGAAAACATCTTTAGTTAACCCCAGTTGAAATGTGAAATCACTTCATAAGGTGATTGATTACTTTGAAATTCTTGAGATTAATTAGGTAAGCCCAAATGTACTATTTTTCATGAATGGTTACTTAATTATGTATCTTTTTAAAGCTTTAGTTTAAAGTAAATTTTATGACGGTCCATAAGATCTTCAATTTATGGAAGCGAATTTATTTTTCTCATGGGCATATTGTGCTTTTCGGTCCTCGTGTGTGATGTTATTCATGCATTATTGGGATCAATTGAGTTTGTTGTTGAAATGCAGGTTGAAAATGTATTCATACTAACAATTTCTCCTGAGAGAGAATGTTTTAAGAGGTGGGATAGGTGGAACAGGTGGGTCCAGCAACTGCTTCTCCTCGCGGTAATGAGCAGTCATTGAACCCAAACTATGTGCGACACGAGAAGAGGGAGGCGTCGCGAAATCGACTACCGAAGTAGGATTGACGACACGCCTCGTCAAACGGCCTCTCTCGTCTCGTGCCCACACAAGCATGCACAAAGTTACATACACAATCCAAAACTCTTTTCTAACAAAGAATGTGCGTAGAGGAGAAGACGGAGGGACACAGAAGAGAGAGAATGATTCAGGAGAGAATTGAAGAAGTCCTTATGCTACGGTGGGTGGGTACAAATAGAAGCAGACAAGAAAACAAGGCTCAAACAGTCCTAAGGTCGTTATAGGTCCTTACAGCTAGACGACGCCTAACTGCGAGGTCACACGGTCTCAACACGTCTCACCTCCCTACGACGAGAACCACAAAGCCCAGCAAGTGAGTCAAGATCCGGAGATCTCGTCTCTCCTACTATCGACAAAGTGGGCGACGCCGATCAGGCCATGACGGTCGAGACCGGATCACTCTCCTAATGCGCCTGAAATCCTTAGGGTCAATGTCTACTTGATTTTAAAAATTAGGCTCTTGATTAGTGTAGTTTTTGGGGCGAAGGAAAGGGTAATGAAATCTCCCACCTTATCTTATATGGGACATCCCCTCCTTAGTAGTGTTTCGGAGTCCTAATCTAACAATCAACTCTCCAAATAAACACTCAACTCACACTTGTTGCAATGCATTTCCTACTAACTAATGCATGTTCATACGAAATGCATGAATGAGAATAGGAAACACGTACCTCACGCCAACACTCAGCAACTGAAAGTAAAGCTAAAAGAAAAGACAATCTACGTGCCTAAGTCGAGTACATGATGCATGACCTAAACAAGAAAAAATGCCTAATCTGTTGCTTTGGGTTTTAAGGTCCAAGTTGCTTAAAGGGAGATTGATTATTGATCTGGGAACAAACTATAAGTCAAAAAATATCAAATCGAGTCCCAGATCACTATATCAGATAATACAACAAGCCAAAGAAAAAACGAAGGAAACATAGCTCACCAGACAGCCAATTGGCGGTCTCAGGCCGCTGATTGGCGGTCCAAGATTCTTTTTTTCTGCTCCAAATTTCTCTTGGTGATTTCCCTTTAGCCTCAGAGTCTCCTGAAACAAATAAAACTACAAAACACAAATTAAATCCACTCGAATCGTACAAACCAGAGTCTGGACTGACACCTCCTCGGCGACGGCGCCAAAAACTTGTTTAAACGTTTTAAAATAACTGCAAGTGCATGACCGCGTTGAAGCGGTGGCAAATACGGGTCGATCCACAGGGAGGTGTGTCGACTCTGGTTTGTTAGAAGGCAAGTGGGAAAAGAGGGGAAGAAGTTGTGATTACACTAAGCTAGACTAACTACACTAAACGAGTAAGCATCAAACAAGGAAAATGAAAGCGCGGGAAATTGAAAGGTGGAAATCAGAAATGGAAAACCCCTAAGGGGTGGAGTGTGTGCACACATGTAAAAAGATGGTGAAGAATACATTCAATGGGCACAAATGTAGGTAGTGTTTTCATGCATAGGAAGTGTCTAAAGGTGATGACAAAACTTTTCAATCCATTCACTAACCTAGTTGATTAACATTCATATACACAAGCTGGTTATTTCAGAACCTAAACAAGAATGGGCGGTGTCTAAGATTTGTGGCAAAACCCATCAAGTGTAGTATTCTACTCTAACAAGCAAGCATACATTCATATTTATCAATACATTCAAAATAAAGCATTAATATCCCTCCTTTAATACATGTATGAACATCATCTCCACCCCCAAAAGGGATGTAACTACTCTCTAATCATTACACTGTGCTTGTGTTCAGATCGCTCTGGATTTTCTTCTAGGCTTTTCTGAATGGCTTGGTTTGTCTTTGATGCATATACTTTGCTTGTTGAAGCTTCGACCCGAATAGAATTGCCAAAATACTCCCCATGATGGTATGAGGTATTCTTGTTTGCTCATTGGTGCTTTGGTCATACATTTAGGTCCTTCGATCTTGCATCTTAGTCCTTGAGTCTCTCAACTCAGTCCTTTTTCATGCTTTTAGGTCCTTTTATGCCTCTTCTCTTCAAACCTATTTATTTGTGAAATTCAAACATAAAACTTGTCATGTAGCATTGTTTAGGTGAAAGATAATGGATATAAGATACAAATATAAGCATGAAATGATGTCAATCAAATACCCCCACACCTAACTTTTGCTAGTCCCGAGCAAAACAAAGAAAGGGAAAAGCATACGAAAAACAAGAAATCATAACTCACTTTCGTAGAAATCACGATTGCACTTAGCACGTGCAACAAACTGTTAAACCTCCTTGTCTCCGAGGAGGAGGAGGAGTGTTGTCTCCTGAGGGTTTTCAGCGGATACACCCACAAAATCCGAACAAAGATGCATTGTTCAATCTCGCTACACGACTCGTTAGACTTATTTTGTCGATCATGGGACATGGTAATGCTATGGATTGACTTTATATATGTAATCAGTCCACACACCTAGCCTAATGAATCATTCGTGAAAGTTAATTAAGGACTTAAGTGAAAGACATGGGCAACCTTAACTTCTAAAAGTGATACATTGTGTAAAGTCCATTAATGTTCTTTTTCTTTTTTCTTTTTTTTCTTCTTTTCTTTGGAGCATTATATTGGTTAGTGTTTGATTCTCCAAGGGTCGGGTTTCATGCATCATTGCCTTTGAGGACTTACACTATCACATACACCTTCACCCTAATCTCCACATAGGGCGATCCCTACCACCCGTGTAACGGGAGTTCGGTCGGTGCATCCCAAGTCAGATGACTTGAGAGTACCAGGCACTAAGTCCCCTCAGACCTAATTTCCCGAGTGATAGGAGTCGTGCGAGAAGAGAGAACATCACTTATTCACTTGTCTACATGGGAACCAAAACCCCTACACTTACAGTTTCACCAAAAGAGTTTAAGGGCCCTTGACTACGACAAATTTCCTTATACTACAGACACGAATTACTTGACTCACTAGGTTCAGGGTGGACTTTTTTATTTGTTTGAGTACTGAAACCCTATGATTACTCGCCCCCGAGGGGAAAATGAGGTGCATCCTTATGACTCGATAAGACGTAAAGCCAGTAAACTAGATATCCTAATGCATCATGTTCAAGACAATTTTGGGAGCTTTCTTTTTACTATGCCTCTCAACAGTTTTGCACAAGCTAAACACACGCAAAACCCACAAAACATTTTCTTTCGCAAACATATGAAGATTTTGAAAGAAATGTGAAAAATTAAAGCACTAGGCAAGCAACAAAAGAGAAGTCACCCAAGGATCATGGCAAGCAGATATATCAATATTAAATGCAGCACACTAACATGACCCTAGTAGTACAACCAAAAGAAAATGAAATAAAAACAAAAAGACACACAAACTATGTACAAACGTGAAAACACACCCCCCACACTGAATCCATGGATTGTCCTCAATGTATTGCAAAATGGTGCCAATGCATGGATAGGGTGTACCAGACTAATGATGACGGCCAAAGGTGCCCAAAGAGGCACCTCTCTCAAGAGCCGACAATTTCCTATAGATCTTCCAGTTTTGTTTGGCTAAGATGACGTTTTGCTGCTCGCCCTCCATCTTAGAAATGTCGGTGTTCAAAAGCGTTCCTGAGCTCATAGAAGAGCTTGAGGAACTGGCTCTAACATCCTCCTACATGTAATCAGGCACCCATACCTCAAGAAGGCAATGGCGAAATGACGGGGTCATCTTCGCTACCTCGAGGTCGGTGCCTCGGCGCCTCAGCATGCGCTAAAATCGTGGGATGTCCAACATGCCACACAATTTGGTAACCAAGCCAGGCAAACAGTGTATTTCTTTTAGCTTAGTGTTCACCAACACGTCGAACAATGTTCAACAAATGCAGTGAGGTGAACCATCCATCAGACTATACACGATTCGCAAACTAGGTGTGAAAAATATGGAGGTCCACTTTTGGCCCAACACATTCCTACACACCCACCTGGCTACAATGTGCACATTGGAGTAAATGTGCGCATTAGGTACTCCCCCATGTGATGATATAGGTTGCTCACGCCCAAGCATAGATCAGTAAAAATTAATGTCGTGGGTAGGCGCGTGATCATCGATTAAGGGGATCCCAGTCGCGTTAGAGATAAATTGGGGTGTCATAGTGTGCTTCACCCCTCTGAGAGTGACGCTAAACTCGAGTGGTCCGGTCTGGTCACACTCGAGTTTAGTAAAGAACTCATGTACGAGAGGCTCTACGTACAAGGTTTCATCGCCCTCATACAACAAATGGTACCATCCTTTAGCTACGATTCGATCGTAGAAGGGTTCTCCGAATTCACGAATCAGGAAGGCAAAATTGAGTTCTGGAATTAAATGGTGGTTGGCCATACCTGCACCTACCTTGGTGAGTTTTAACAGCGGAACACGCGACAGCGAAGACGAACAAGGCGCGAGAGGGATGGAAACCACCGCACGTTGACTCCGACAGCAAAACAGAATCTCCCACAATGAAACCAACAGAAAACCCAAAATCACACAACCAGACGAAGAAAAAATGAAAACCAGACACAACAGACCGCTGATTGGCGGTGTAGAACCACTGATAAGCGGTCAGTTCATGCGATTTGGGTGGTGGCGAAAACAAAGGGAAAGATGCATTTTTTCTTCTGGTGGAGAATGGGTAGGGTAAGGGAATCAAGCATTTTAAACAAAGGAAATGGAAAATATCCAAAAGGCCTTCCAATTTTTTTTCTTTTCTTCATTTTTCATTTTTTTTAAAACAACAATATAAACAGACAAATGGAGGGATGGATCACATTAAGTGACCACATCCTTGGGGAGTTCGTGTAAAGACATGACTTCCTCCTCGACCTCTGTCGTGGTCCCTTCCAAGTACGGTTTAGGCGTTGTCCATTAACTTTGAACACGTCCCCATTCCTTGGATTCTGAATCTCAACCGCCCCATAGGGGGAGATGGTTAAAACAATAAAGGGCCCTGACCAACGACTCCGAAGTTTCCCCGGAAACAAGTGGAGTCGAGAATTATAGAACAAGACCTTTTGTCCCTCCTCGAAGGTTTTGATTCGAACCAAGCGGTCGTGAAAATTTTTAGTGCGGGACTTGCAGATCTTGGCATTCTCATATGCTTCATTTCTCAACTCCTCCAACTCGTTGAGGTCTAACTTGCGATTGACAACGGAAACATCAAGAGTCATGTTAAGATATTTGATTGCCCATAATGTCCGGTGCTCTAGTTCTACTGGAAGATGGCAAGCTTTGCCGTTAACTAGCTTGTAGGGGGACATGCGAAGGTCGGTTTTAAATGCAGTGCGGAAAGCCCACAATGCATCATTAAAAGCTTGACCGACCAATCTTTCCTTGAAGCATTAACCATTTTCTCAAGAATTTGCTTGAGTTGACAGTTGGAAATTTCCACCTGGCCACAGCTTTGAGGATGATAAGATGTGGCCAACTTGTGCGTGATGGAATATTTCCTCAGCACTGCCTCAAGGGATCGGTTCACAAAGTGTATCCCCCAATGACTTATGATACAACGAGGTGTCTCAAACGTCGCGAAGATGTGTTCTTTGAGAAACTTGATCACAACCTTGCGATCGTTAGTGCGAGTGGGGATTGCTTCAACCCACTTTGACACATAATCAACCGCCACAAGGATGTAAGTGTGACCATGGGACACGGGAAAAGGACCCATGAAGTCAATTCCCAAATATCAAAGATGTTGACCACTAAGATAGGATTGATTGGCATCATATCACGTCTGCCAATGCGGCCCACACGTTTGTACCTATCGCATGCTTTGCAAAATGCAAAAGCGTCTTGGAACAACGTGAGCCAGTAAAAACCGTATTGGAGCACTTTGGCAGCGATTTTCTTGGAACCGAAGTACCCACCACATGCCTCCTTATGGCAAAAGGACAAGATGCTCTGAATTTTGTCATCAGGAATGCACCTCCTTATGATTTGATCGGCACAATACTTAAATAAGTAGGGATCATCCCAATAGAAGTGCTTGACTAACGACTTGAACTTCGTTATCTCAATGTGTCTCCAATGAGTCGGCACCTCCCCGGTTGCTAAATAGTTCACAATGTCAGCGAACCAGGGGGTGAGGCTATTGCCATAAGGTTCTTATCAGGGAAGAACTTGTTCACCGGTGGATCCGAAGAAAGATCAACTGGGATGTAGAGAGGTGATCAGCCACGACATTCTCGCAGCCCTTCTTGTCCCGTATTTCATTGTCGAACTCATGTAACAACAAGATCCAACGAAGGAGACAGGGTTTCGCATCCTTTTTAGACAAAAGGTAGCGGAGAGCTGAGTGATCAGTGTAGATGATGACATGCGACCCAATGAGGTACCAGCGAAATTTTTTCAACGCAAATATGATCACGAGGAACTCTTTCTCAGTAACAGAGTAGTTGAGTTGGGCATCATTGAGAGTACGACTTGCATAGTAGATCACATGAGTCAATTTGTCGACTTTCTGACCCAAAACCGCTCATATCGCATAGTCAGATGCATCACACATCAGCTCGAAAGGTAGAGTCCACACTGGTGCCTTAATAATAGGAGCGGAGGTCAACTCACGCTTCATACGCAGTCATGCACTTGGGTGTGAACTCAAAAGAGGTACCTTTAGCAAGCAAGCTCGTCAAAGGGCGAGCTATCTTGCTGAAATCCTTAATAAACCACCGGTAAAAACCAGCGTGTCCAAGGAATGAACGGATTTCTTTTACCGAGGTGGGTGGCGAAAGCTTAGAAATAAGCTCAATCTTTGCCATATCCATCTCGATACCATCATGAGATACGACGTGACCCAAGACGATGCCTTTTGTAACCATGAAATGACACTTTTCCCAATTAAAGGCTAAGTTTGTTTCCGAACACCTTTTGAGAACAAGGCTCAGGTGGTGCAAGCACTCATCAAAGGACGTGCCATGAACCGAGAAATCATCCATGAAGATCTCAAGGAAGTTCTCGACCATATCGGAAAAGATACTTAACATGCAACGTTGGAATGTTGTCGGTGCATTGCATAGTCCAAAAGGCATCCGTCTATAAGCAAACGTCCCAAAAGGACAAGTGAACGTGATATTCTCCTGGTCTTCGGGGACGAATGGGATTTGATTGTACCCCGAATAACTATCAAGGAAACAGTAATAGGCGTGCCCAGGGAGTCTCTCCAACATCTGGTCGATGAAAGGTAGAGGGAAGTGGTCCTTACGCGTGACCGCGTTCAACTTCTTATAATCAATACAAACTCGCCACCCAGTTTGAAGTCGTGTGGGTACAAGCTCATTGTTGTCATTCTGGACAACAGTGATACCCGACTTCTTGGGCACAACCTGGACAGGACTTACCCAAGTACTGTCCGAAATGGGGAAAATGATGTCATGATCTAAACACTTGATAATCTCTTTCTTAATTACTTTTGTCATGGCTGAATTTAAACACCTCTGAGGGTCGCGACGTGGTCGTGCCTCATCCTCCATAAAGATGTGGTGCTGCACGACGTCGGGACTTATCCCTTTAATGTCCTTCAAGGACCACCCAATGGCTGATTTGTGCTCTTTTAGGACTTGAATCAGACGTTCTTCCCGATCACCAGTCAACGTCGATGAAATAATCACCGGAAATGACCTGTTGGGACCGAGAAAAACGTGTTTTAGTTCCTTAGGGAGCTCTTTAAGCTCAATTGTGGGTGGTTCCTCAAGGAGAGGCATGATATCTAGCTCGAGATGTAAGATAGGAGTTCGCATGTACTGAACAGCATGTACATCATTGCTTAACTCGCCCCCGTCCTCTTCATGATCAGAATAATCCATGAGGTAAGCCATTAGATTTTCATGAATCAGGGGGTACTCTTCTTCTATTCTTCTTCCAAGTCCCGGATAAGATTAACTTCCATGGGATCCTCGAAAGATGTCGGCTGCCTAGACATATTGAACACATGGAATGTCGCGGTCAAGTTCCCGAACGATAATTTCATGAGTCCAGTACAACAATTGATCAAGGCATTTGACGTTGCCAAAAAAGGTCTACCCAAAATCAATGGAATCTGAGAGTGGGTAGTCTTGATTGGTTCGGTCTCAAGGACGACAAAGTCAACAGGAAATATGAAATCACCGACCTTCATTAGGACATCTTCAATGACCCCCAACGGGACTTTGATCGAACGATCAGCCAACTGCAAAGTTGTTTTCGTAGGCCTGAGGTCGCCTAGGCTTAATCGTTGATACACAGAAGCTGGTAAGAGGTTAACCGCCGACCCTAGATCTAACAAGACATTATTAATGCGAGAGTCCCCAATGATACATGAAATTGTTGGACTACCTGGGTCCTTCAATTTTACGTATGTAGGGTTCGAAATGATCGAACTCACATTAGCCACCAAAAAGGCTTTGCTAGGGACATTGGTTTTCCTCTTAGTTGTACAGAGATCCTTCAGGAATTTTGCATAGGGAGGTATTTGTTGAATCATGTCTAACAAAGGAATGTTGACATTCACTTTCTTAAATATCTCCAGCATTTTATCCACACTGTCACTTTGTTTCTTAGACAACCTACTAGGATAAGGAGCTTTTGGTAGGTATGTCTTAGGCGGAGCTGGAGAAGGAGACGTTGGTGTATTACTCTCACCCTCGGCCTCTTTCTCACCATCATTCCCACAAGGGGGTTGCACAGATGGATTTACTAGCAAGGAAACGTGGTTGTTAACCTGCTTCCCATTTCTCAGGGTCACAATGGCATTAACATGGTCCACAGGTTCTTCCACGTAGTTCACTTGCCCCCCCCCCCTCCACGTAGTTCACTCCCTCTCTCTCTCTCATGTACAAACTGAGCCAATTGGCCCATCTGAAGCTCGAGAGATTTGATTGTCTGCTGATTCGAAGTGAGGACTTGACTTCTGGACGACATAAAGTTTTTTACAGAGTTCTCAAGTCCACGAGTTAAGTTCTCAAGAGAATTAAACCAGGTTTCCAAGTTGTTAGAATTTGGGAAACCTGGTGGGCTGGTGTTCTGACTTTGGGTGGCTGATAAGACTGTGAATGCATGGGAGGGTGGTGTGGTCGGTTAGGTGGTCGAGAAAAGTTTGAAGGACCACCTGGGGTATTGTTATGGGTCCATGAAAAATTAGGGTGGTTCCTCCGTCCCAGGTTATATGATGATGAATATAGGTCATTCCTGGATCTATCATAGATGACATTTACATGTTCCATCTCAGGAGGAATGGATGCACACTCACCCCCTACATGACCTATTCTACCGTATAAATGACATGGAACTGAACCAGATGCAGACACATGAGACACATCGTACTGGTTTTGGAGCTCAATCGAATCCATACGACACATTAAGGCCACCATGCGTGCCTCGGTGGCCGTAGTGGTATCGACGACAAATGCGGCACCCGATCTAGTCGAGTTTGCATTTGCGATGCTCGCTCCTATGCTAGATGATGCAGGTGGTTCCCTTACACTCTCCCATTGCATGGTTTTCTGAGCAAGGTCTTCAAGGAAAGCTCATGCCTCCCTTTCATCCTTTCCTGAGAACTCTCCTTGAAACATGGACTCAAGGAGCGTTCGGGGTGGGATGTGAAGACCCTCGTAAACAATCTAACACAAGCGCCACAACTCGATGCCACGATGAGGGCATGAGGATAGTAGCTCCTTGAACCTCTCTAGGTATGCATGAAATGTTTCGGTCTCATGTTGATAAAACGAATTGATTTCGTTCCTCAAATTTTGGGTCCGATGATTAGGAAAGTACTTCTTGAGGAATGCAGATTGAAACTCATCCCAAGTCCTAAAGGCATTCGCCTGGTTGCTGTACAACCACTTCTTGGCATCATCCTTCAGTGCAAAGGGGACAAGCCTAAGATGGATGGAGTCTGTGGTAAGTTGTTGTAGCTTGAACATAGCACAGACCTCCTCAAATTCCCTGAGAAAGATATAGGGGTCACCTTTCCCAGTGAAGTGAGGGAGCATGGAAATAAATTGAGGCTTAACCTCAAAGTGGTTCCCATTCGCCTCTGGCAGTACGATGCATGAGGGTAGAGTGGTACGGCTCAGGTAGCATCGATCACGGAGAGGTATGGGAGCAACAACAGGAAGAGTAGGTAGAACAGGTGGGACAGGTGGGTCCAGCAACTGCTCCTCCTCGTGGTAATGAGCAGTCATTGAACCCGGACTATGTGCAACACGAGAAGAGGGAGGAGTCGAGAAATCGACTACCGAAGCAGGGTTGACGACATGCCTCGTCAAACGGCCGCTCTCGTCTTGTGCCCACAAAACCATGCACAAAGGTGCACACACACAAACCAAAACTCTTTTTTTAACAAAGAATGTGCGTAGAGGAGAAGACGGAGGGACACAGAAGAGAGAGAATGACTTAGGAGAGAAGGGAAGAAGTCCTTATGCTACGGCGAGTGGGTACAGGTAGAAGCACACAAGCAAACAAGGCTCAAAAAATTCTAAGGTCGTTATAGGTCCTTACAGCTAGACGACGCCTAACTGCGAGGTCACACGGCCTCAACACGTCTCACCTCCCTACGACGAGGACCACAAAGCCCAACAAGTGAGTCAAGATCCGGAGATCTCGTCTCTCCTACTATCGACAAAGTGGGCGACGCCGATCAGGCCATGACGGTCGAGACCGGATCACTCTCCTAATGCGCCCGAGATCCTTAGGGCCAATGTCTACTTGATTTTAAAAAATAGGCTCTTGATTAGTGTAGTTTTTAGGGCGAAGGAAAGGGTGATGAAATCCCCCACCTTATCTT
Source organism: Triglochin maritima (assembly GCA_963682175.1). Classification (NCBI taxonomy): domain Eukaryota; kingdom Viridiplantae; phylum Streptophyta; class Magnoliopsida; order Alismatales; family Juncaginaceae; genus Triglochin; species Triglochin maritima. The sequence continues at coordinate 8,941,810 of OY821787.1, read as the reverse complement.
ATATGGGACAGCCCCTCCTTAGTAGCATTTTGGAGTCCTAATCTAACAATCAAATCTTCAAACAAACGCTCAACTCACACTTGTTGAAATGCAATTCCTACTAACTAATGCATGTTCATACGAAATGCATGAATGAGAGTAGGAAATGCGTACCTCACACCAGCACTCAGCATCTGAAAGTAAATCTAGAAGAAAAGACAATCTACGTGTCTAAGCCGAGTACATGATGCATGACCTAAACAAGAAGGAATGCCTAATCTTTTGCTTTAGGTTTTAAGGTCCAATTTGCTTTAAAAGACTTGATTATTGATCTGGGAACAAACTATAAGTCAAAACATGCCAAATCAAGTCCCAGATCACTATATCAGATAATACAACAAGCCAAAGAAAAAACGAAGGAAACAGAGCTCACCAGACCGTTGATTTGCGGTCCAAGTTGCTCTGTTCCGCTCCAAATTTCTCCTTGTGATTTCCCCTTAGCCTCAGAGTCTCCTAAAACAAAGAAAAGTACAAAACACAAATTAAATCCACTCGAATCGTCCAAACCAAAGTCTTGACTGACACCTCCCCGGCAACGGCGTCAAAACTTGTTTAATCATTTATAATACCGTAAGTGCACGACGTCGGTGAAGACGTGGCAAATACGGGTCGATCCACGGGGAGGAGAGCAATCTCTGGTTTGTCAGATATCAAGTGGAAACAAAAAGGGGGAAGAGTTTTGTTTATGCTAAACTACGTTACACTAAACTACTAAGAAGAGAAATGCAATGGAAAGCGATTAACGATTACTTCGAACTAAACTAAGAGAATTTAAAACTAAGCTGGAATCAAGAAGAGAAAAACCCCTTAGGGGTGGAGTGATTACACATACACAATAAGAAGGTAAGAATGTCTTCCTATGGGCACAAGTGGAGGTAGTGTTTTCATGTATGGGAGGTGTCTACTTATCATGACAAAACCCATCAATTCAATCACTAACCTATTTGATTAATATTCATAAACACAAGCTGGTCATTTAAGAAACTAAACAAGCATGGGAGGTGTCTTAAGATTTGTGGCAAAACCCATCTAGTGAAGTGTTCTATTCTAACAAGCAAGCATACATTCATATTAATCAACACATTTCAAAATAAAACATTCTTCCATTCTTAATTGCATATATAAGTATCATCTCCACCCCCCAAAAGGGGAGTGGTTTTACTCACTAACCATTAAACTAACTATTACACTAAGATAAGAAAACATATTAACTAAGCTAGATTTAATAAAAGACAATTAAACTAAACATGCAAGAACTATAAAAGAAGCAACAAAACAAGGAAAACTTTATTGATTTCAGACTCACAATACCAGTAGCATCTCCTCACTTGAGTTTCTTGCTTCAAGGCTTTCACTTCAAGTAGAGAGAATGATCACAAAGCATGGAGTGATTACAATAGAATGTGAAGAGTTCTATTTATAGCCATAGAAAAAAGTAATCCAGGACAATCCCCCGGTATGGGACTAAACATATACTATAAATAGATTAAATACACACTAATATGTGACCCTACGAAATCTTAGCAGATTTGGATCCAAACAGACCACCTTTCATCAGTCTTGGACCGCCAATTGGCGGTCTATATTGTTTGGATCCGGCTGTTGTTTTGTGTGGGCTTTTCTGGATGTCTCTTTTGGTCTTTGATGCATCTACTTCACTTTCTGAAGCTCCGACTGAATAGAATTACCAAAATACTCCCCATAATGGTGTGAAGTATTCTTGTTTGCTCATTGGTTCTTCGATCTTGCATCTTAGTCTTTGAGCCTCTCAACTCAATCCTTTTTCATGCTTTTAGGCCATTTTATGTCTCTTCTCTTCAAACCTATTTATTTATGAAATTCAAACATAAAACTCGTCACGTAGCATTGTTTAGGTGAAAGATAATGGATATAAGATACAAATATAAGCATGAAATGATGTCAATCATTATTGGATGTGTGCCACCCTTTTGTAAGGGTAACCTCGATTTCTTCACCACCTTCTAATCCATGAAGCTATTGGTACTTCCACAGTCAATAAGCACTACCACATGTTTTCCCTTGATGGTTCCTATAACTCTCATTGTGGAGTCAGTGATCTGGCCTCCAATTGGACACAGGGATATGTTTGGGGTATCTATGTCTTCACTGGGAATTTGTTCTTTATCCACCTTTAATTCTTCATCTCTACACAACTGCATTGCAAACATTTTGTAGGATAACATTTATGATTCCTATGCCATTTGTCCTCACAATAGAAACATAATCCTTTCCTTTTTCTTTCATCTTGCTGAGCCTAAGGTCATCTTTCTAGCAGGGGTAGGCACTATGTCCCCACTTGTCTTAGTGTGAGGAGTCCTATTGAATGTATTGATCCCCACAGGTCTAGGATTGAGGTGGGGAGCTCTTTGTGCCCCTGGATTCTGACTGTGCCTAAGTGATTCTTTGAGATACCTCAACTTTTTCTCTTGTAAGACAACTAAGTTCATGGCTCTAGGTAGGGAATCTGGATCATAGGATTCAACTTCAGACTTAATATCAGGTCTACGACCACCTAGAAACAACCCAATTTGATCATGCTCAACCAGGCAACACTTAATCTTCTAAACTCCCTATATTGTACTCTTTCACCTTCCCCACTTGGCCCAACTGTTTAATAGCAGTGGTGGCATTGTCATAAGGCAGGGCATAATTCTTTTCCAACTCACAATAGAAAAATCTCAATCCATGTTAGAGTGATTTTTTAACATCCATCAGTACCACTCCAATGCATCCCTATACAGATAACTAGAGGCGCAAAACACCTTTTGTCTATGTGGAGTGGAATTTACCAAAAAGTACATGTTGCACCTGAAGATCCACTGATTGGGATCAGTTGAGCCATCATAATCCAACACCTTTGCACACCCCTCAGTATGCACAGACCTCCCATAGGAGTAAGCTTTAAGATCTGGTCCTTTCTGGAAGGCATCCTCCTCCTGGTAGGCATTCGGAGTGTGGATCTCCAAAGTTTCTAGTCGGTTGGACAAGGTGAGTAGGTCCCTGTGAATTGGCACGAGAGGTTGCCAATCTTATGCTCCATTCCATCGATCCTCCCACTCTGGACAGTAAGCAACTTGAGGATCTTGCCATTTTAGTTCACCAACCGCTTCATCTCGGTTGACAAGTGTTGCTCCAGATCTATCCCTTTGCTAGTGTCATTGTGCTTCTCTGTCATCCTACCGATCCCAGTAAGCTCTGATACCAATTTGATAGGATTCCATCAAGGAATCCGATCAATTCCAGCAACTACGTCACCGAAGGAGGCAGATTTAGATCGAGTCAACAGTTTGACCCACAAAGTACGACAATAAGAGTGGATTTGAGATCCACTAAGTTCCAGTGGAAGGATTCGAGCTCCTTCGGCTCCAGAACACACAAATTTGGGGTGGAATAATCGATGCCCTTTTTATTATTTCATTTCCTATTTATAATGGGGGGAAACCTCCTCCATAGTAAAGGAGATGAAAAAACCCCAACCACAATCTAATTACGAGTAAAGTATAGCTAATGACGCTCTCAATTTAACTAATTGTCCACGCAAGAAGTTAAGGTAAAAACACAGAAAAATGAGAAGAAAAAGGGAAACTGGCGGAAGGGGAAGGAGGAACAATGTTGAGCGAGTAAACGGGTGGTGCTATTGGATAATTGGATCAGTTGGGTCGACATTAGCCAGTTGATCAGTCTGCTGATGAAGTGGAGTAAGACCAATGGAGTGGGGAGTCAGGTTGTTGCGGGTGGTCACAATAACTAGGGTTGTAAGCGGGGTGGGGTGGGTCTTTGCCCCACTGCTACCCTCCCTGCCTAAGTTGAGCGGGTAAGCGGGGTGGGGCCAAAAAAACTGCTACCCGCTCCGCCTAAGGGTGGAGTAGGTGCGGCAGATTAGGCGGGTAACTCTTTGATCAAAGCTAAATACAAAAAAAATCAATCCATTTTCCTTTTAGATCAAAACTAGATACAAAAATCAATTAATGTATGTTTACAAAGCTAAATAAAGCTAAATACAAAACGATAAAAACTAAATACAAGACAAACATGAGTGTGAGTTATTGGGTTATACGGGTTGTGAGTTATGCAGGTTAGCGGATAGGTTTTTTTGTCCACAACCCGCATTAGACAGGGTGGGGCGGCAAGTTAAACCTAACCCATTTATAGTCTTAATAGTAGCCGGAAGCATAGTGAAATTTTCAGTTGCACTCGTTTTATACGAGCCTGTGTGAGCTCTTCTGCTCAACGTTTGTGAGATCTTGTCCAAAATAAAAATAGATCGAAATATTCATTCCCCACATGCATAAAGGGATGCGATGACCGTCGAAAGTCCTTGTTATTCCTTTCTTTCCATAAAACCCAACAAAAGGAGTTAATAAGAATACCCCATTCTTCATGATTCAAATCGAGTTGATTTGTTACGTGGATACGGAAATCTTTATTAGTTCCTAGAGTAAGGTTTATATTTATCAAACATGTGAATAATAGATGTTCTATTGATGATTTAGTTCAAGTTCACACATTGGGCATATTGGCTCTATTGGAATGCCTCCTTTAATGAGATTGTCTCTTGTTAATAATCTTTGTTCGTATAATAACGAAAGAGAAACTTTGACTCCTGGTGGGTTACGGGATCTCCAGATATGTTTATATACAAGATAATTAGTGACTTTATCATTAAGAGTTTAAATTCAGCTATGTTCCTCTGGCTTATCACGGCCTATCAAACATCAGTCTTGGCTATGATTCATTGTTTGACCCTCTTGATGACCAAAGAGGCATTTCCCTGTTCCTAACTCCTCCCCGGGTAGTTCCCAATGGAACTCTTAGTTTCCTTTCTTATTTAGGATCCACTCCTATGATCCAGTGTGTTGACTGATTCGAAAGCTATATAGAGTTGATACAAAGTGTTTGTTTGGTCCTCGGTTATAAAGTCGTCGAATCATTTTTAAACGAGTTTGGCGTCTCGTCCTCAAAAAAATCGAGGGTTATCCAAGGTTGTTCAGCTTATCTTAGCAAGTCTGGATTACTAACCACTCATGATACATTATTATACCATTTATCAAACCAAGACATTACCGTTTCTCCTATCCCCACCTCTACCTTGTCTTAGTTGCAAATTGTGGGTATCCAAACTATTAGATCTCTTAAAAAAAGGTGATATAAGGGTTTTTTGTGTGGAATAGTCCCATTTTTTGCCTGGAATCTATATTTGTTTTGGATGATAAGATTTCACAGGAGTTCTTGCCACACAAAACCTCCCATAGTCTCTTCATACGCATGCTGAGACTATGATTTTCAATGTTGGTGATACCCAACCCACCTGCTCGTTTTGATTGACAAACCTTGGGTCAATTGACCTTTTTTATTTTAGAATGATTTATTGAGTTGTTCTAAAGGAAGTTCCGTTGAAGACGATCAATTCTAAATGACCTCCTTTGGTGTTTTGAGGCAAGTCATGTAATATGAAGTCAGTCATGTAATATGAAGCCATAGGGGTTATCACGGCATTTATCATTGTGATTCAGCCACCCATCGATAATTGTTTCGTTGTTTAACTACCAATTTTTTGTTCCATTTTTGTATTATTGGGTTCCAAAGAGATTGGGTCCTGATTTTGGTTGAAGGGGGATAGTCCAGATATTTGAAAGGCAAAGTGCACTTGGCGCACCCCATGATATGTTGGAATGTTTTTATTTCATTGTCCAAGACATGGATTCCGGATATATTGTTTCTCGAATTTATTTGATGTTTATCATATTGTTTATACTTGGTTTCAGAAAAAGAACGGTATCATCCACAAATTGTGTGTTAAGCATGTTTTCTTCTCCCAATTTAATTCCTTCAATAGTCCACTGTGGACCCAATGGGCATGATATTGTTCAAGTAATTTGCAACTACGAGAAAAAAAGTGGTGAAAGCAGGTTTCCTTGACGAACGTCATTCTTGCTTAGAAAATAACCTTCAGAGTTATGATTGATTCGTTTTAATTAAACCGCAAGTGCATGACCGCGTTGAAGCGGTGGCAAATACGGGTCGATCCACAGGGAGGTGTGTCGACTTTTGGTTTGTTCGAAGGCGAGTGGTAAAGAAAGGAGAGAAATATTGATTACACTAAACTACACTAAAATACAAAAGGAAATGGAAATAATGTGAATATAAAGATGTGTATGTGTGTTCAATTATGCTCCTCACAACATGTAGTGCATGAAATCATAAAATTAAATCCAACTTTGCCTCCACATGAAATAAGATAAGACTATATCGTTAAAACATACAAGACAATAATTGGAACGAAGCTAAATGAACTCATATATAAAGACTGGACCCTTCTATGCCTCCACATGAAATAAGATAACACAATATCATTAAAACATACAAGGCATTAACCAAGGTAAAGACAACAATAGTACATACACTACAAATTGTGTTTCCAATATTAATTCCATCCATATCCTCACCTTATCATTCCCCATAAAATAGGTCTACTAATCTAAGCATAAGCTAAGCTTCATTCAAGAGCATTAGCATATCAAAGATAAGAGTGAAATCACATTAGATGGTTATGGAAATCATATAAGGCTCAAGGGATTAAGATAACAGACACCTAATACACTACATGATCATATCACATATTTCTCCACCCCTCAAATGGGGATGGAACTACTCACTAATCATTACACTACAACCTACATTAAAAGGAAACATTCTACTGAAATGAAATTAGACTAAGCAAGAAAGGAATATTAAAGAAACTAATTGAAAGGAACATAAACTAAAGAAACATGCAAGAATTAAAAGACAAGATTAAAAGAAACTAAGAACAATTATTTTATTAACAATGACTCACATTGAAGGTAGCATTCTTCTCCACCTTGAGTTTTGCTTCAAGGCTTACTCCTTAGTAGAGAGAATGCCACCAAGCAATGACTGATTACAATAGAAGGTGAAGAGTTCTATTTATAGCCATAGAAAAAGGTAATCTGGGACAATCTCCCGATACGGGACTAAACAAATACCAGAAATAGACTAAATACACACTAATACGCGACCCACCAAAATCATAGCGGATTCGGGCCAAAACAGACCGTTAATTAGCGGTCTTGGACCGCCAATTGGCGGTCTATATGGTTCGGATCCCGTTGGATTTTCTTCTGGGCTTTTCTGGATGTCTTTGGTGGTCTTTGATGCATCTACTTTGCTTGCTGGAGCTCCGACCCGAATAGAATTGTCAAAATACTCCCCATGATGGTGTGAAGTATTCTTGTTTGCTCATTGGTCCTTTAATCTTACATTCAGGTCATTCGATCTTGCATCTTAGTCCTTGAGTCTCTCAACTCAGTCATTTTTCATGCTTTTAGGTCCTTTTATGACTCTTCTCTTCAAACCTATTTATTTCTGAAATTCAAACATAAAACTCGTCACGTAGCATTGTTTAGGTGAAAGATAATGGATATAAGATACAAATATAAGTATGAAATGATGTCAATCAAAGTTACCATTGATTATTACTAGAACTTTTGAGGTGAATATACATAATTCTATCCAATCACACCATTATTTGGGACATCCTAAACCTTGAAGGTTAGCCGGAAGTTCCAATCCAATTTATCAAATGCTTTTTCAATGTCTAGTTTGAGAATAATTCCAGCATTCTTGCCATTATGCATGAAATGTGTCACTTCTTGTGCAACAGAGATAGTGTATGATTATGGTTGTAAATGGACGGTTCGTAGGAGGTTATAGGGTTTACTCATGACCCTACTCATTTAAGTAAACGGTTCGCGATTCGGTTTAAAACCCGTTTATTTTTACCTCTGCCTATGAACCTACCAGTTTAATTTAATTAAACGGTTTTGGGCGGTTAAATGGTTATATGGTTAAAACTTAATTGATACTAAAATCGATATAAGAATTGGGTAAATGATTAAATGGATAAAAACTTGTCAAACTTGTTAAAAACATCAAAACCCCAAAAATTCATAATCTAAACATTCACAAATTCATATAAAACATCAAACATCCACACATGATGACAATAATAATACAAACAATTATATGTATATAGCAAGGTTTTCATAACTGAACCGGTCATCGAACCGATAAAGCTTCGGTTTTGGTTTAATGTGGTCGAACCACGGTCCAACCACGGTCGGACCGTTGATGACGTCAGCATGACATCATGATTTTGTAGGATCGTGTGGGTTATGGGTCCACTAATCACTATTAAGCTAATCCCTAACTAATCAAACAATAAACGCAGCGGAAACAAATTTAAAAACAAGTAGGGAAATTAACAGAAAATGCAAACCACAAAGAGACACGGCGTTTTTATAGAGGTTCGGTACCCCACCCGGGTCCTAGTCCTCTCTTGTAAGCTCCGCTCGACTCCGCGAGCTCCGCCTACGTCTTCACTATCCACTCCCCGTTCCATGCCGGGAGAGAACGTCTTTACACCACAAGCAACGCGAACAACCCTCGCTTGCTTGAATTCTTCCTCTCATAATCCGAGAGGGACACTTCGGGCTTTCACCGAAGTCCTTGCTTCTTTTGACAACACTTGTAACTGAGTGGGATTCACTCTCTAATTGAGCACACTTTGAGTAGAATGAGTAATTGATCAAGTGTGTGAAGTTTAGGCTTATAGAGTGTAGAAATGAGAGCTTTGAGGATTGAGGTTTCTCTCTAATGTGTTGGGACAATTGGAGTTGGAGAGTTGTGTTAACAACAGGTCTTGATCCTCTATTTATAAGCTCCTAAGGTGTTCTAGCCGTTGGGGATAGATTTGGTTGGGTTTTGTGTAAGATACACAAGGCAGAAAATCGGGCTGCAAATCTGTCCAGAACCGGTCGACCGAAACTACTAAACCGGTCGACCGTTCACTTGATTTCAAGGAGAACGGTCGAACAAAAGAATACTCGGTCGGACAAATACGCTAGAACTTAACTCTACTTAAGTTAAACGGTCGAACCAAAGTATGGGGCGGTCGACCGTTTAGGGGATTCGGTTGAGATAAAGGTGCAACGGTCGAACGAAGAATGAGTCGACCGATAGCAGGGAATTTTGTTTCTTGAAGAAATGTTAAACCAGTCGACCGAAACAAGGTCGTCGTTCGACCGGTTACCGAATGTATTTTGGGGTTAAGTTTGTTTTATACGAATACGACCGTTATAGGAATACGACAAGGAAAACGGCCATATTAAAATCCGGGATCGGTCGACCGAAAAGGTAGAACCGGTCGACCGGTAGAGTTCGGTAAAATCACTATGGAGAGTCTGTTATAAACCGGTCGAACTGAGAACTGGTTCGGTCGACCGGTTTCACACAGGAATTCTGGATTTAGGTTTTAAGTGATTTCCGACTAAGGTTTGGGTGATCTAATGGAGTCCAAATGATATAAGATTTTGTGTGTGACTCCTACAGGGAACCTAGTGTGTAAGTGATTGGTTTTTAACTCTTGTATGCTCAATTTACACATGTTCCTAAGACTCAAAATAAAATCAAGATTACAAGTCTTCATATAGCTTTATTACAAATCTTGACTTGATTTTCTTCCTTCCATGAGTCTTGATCACCTGTAGAGGTTAGCACATGCAATATATATGCAATGCAATATGTGTGCTACTCTACATTACTTATGATTAAGATTAGGTTGATTAAATCATCAAAACAAGGATTAAGGCCAAAAAGCCAACAGATTTTTGAGACCCAAAGTTGGACCGGACCGAATAAATATTAACGGTCGGACCGGTTTGAACCGATTTTTGTAAAATTATTTAATATGTACACACCAAACGTTAAATATAATTCATGATATCAAACACAATTTGCTTAACTCATTCAATTTGCTATCTTTACTTAACGGAACAAATTTTCTTGAATACGAATTAGAGAAAATATTATTTGGATTAAGAATCTAAAATCAAAATCAATCTTCAATATTATCCATGACATCATACTTACGAAGGGATTTGGTGAGGGAGAGAATTGTTTGTGGGTGGTGGATTTTTGTTTGTAAGAATAGAAGAAAAAAATCATCATATTTTCTGATTTTAAAAATTAGGAAAATTTGAAATATTTTTATGTCCGGTCCGACCAACCGGTCCAACCAAACGGTCTGACCCGGTTCAATCCGGTTCAGAACGGTTCGACTGGAGGCTCGGTTTTTTAGTTGAACCGGCCGTTGAACCATCAGTTCCCGGTTCGACCGGGTCGAACCTTCCGGTCCGGTCCGGTTTTTAAAACCGTGGTATATAGTATATATAACAAAATATTATATATATTCATTATGTTTCGAGGTTAAACGGACGTGTTAAATCATGTAACCTTATCCGTCTATATATTAAACGGTTTTGAGTTTCACAACTCGTAACTCTACCCGTCGGTTCGGTTAGGGCACTTAAATGGTTTTGACCCTACCCATTTACCGTCCTATGTATGATATATGTCTCCTTTAAAGGAATGTAGTTTTGAGTATTCGGAATTGCATCTTATAATTTTAGCTAGTCTTGTTGGTAGTACCTATTCCCAAATCAGTTTCGTGGATTTTTTTTCTTAAGTGTTCTTGTCACAACAAAGTATGAATAACAACAATACTTTCCACATTAACAAAAATCCAGGAAAGAGGTCTCGATCCCCTCTGAAGAGACCTTCGACCGTGTGAATCCTTTTTCCGGGCAAGAGATGTCGTTAAATGCTACTAGTCTCGTGGAGCGTAGTGCAACTTATTGAGTGTGTAATTTACACGTTTATCAAATTTATTTAATAATTATTTTTATTACATAAAAACTTAAAATCATATTTAAAAATTAAACAATATGATTATCTTTAAAAAACCATGAATATGTTACAAATTATACCATAAACTAGATCATAAATATTAAGAATTCGTCTTGAACTTCATATTGTCTTGTTAAAAGAAAATTCTAAATAAAATATTATTCAGAATTTAATTTATTGTATTGTTTAAAAGTACATTACTACAATAATCGTATATATTAATTAATTTACTCATCATCAAGATGTATATAATATATAATTCACACATCACATTTTTGAGTTAAATTAAACTAAAATGTGCAATGATTATTTAAATCTTAACGTACAGCATATTCTTCACAATAAATTTATACATTTATATATACAATATTTACAAATAATATTAATTCTGGAAAGGATGGTTAATGAATTCAGTTTTTTTTTATTTTCCAGTGGCTTACACGTACAATAAAATTTGGTAAAAGGAAATTAATTTCCTATTGTTTCTATTTTCCGTTGTTTTTCCTTTAACCACGTAATCCATTTTCTAATGATTTTCTTAGGATAGATTTTTGGTTGCTACCGAAACAATTATTACTTTGCTATCATTTTTAATAAATATAATAGTTTCGTGTCGTGTTTCGTGACAAATTGTCAGGTCTAATTTTTATATAAAAAACTTTGTTATTCTGAAATCTGAAAGTTATCGATGTAATGTCGTCAACTATCGTCTTAATCACTTTAATACCTTGAATTACCAACCTCATCAATTTAATACCACAATGACATTGAATCGAATTGAGAATCTTAAAAAAAAGAGTTTGAAGTGGAGTCGACACATGGTGGCTAGGAGTGGACGGGTCTTTTTTGTGTGGCCGTGGTGAGGTTGAGTCTTGTGGTATTCACGGTTCCAAGCTGATCAGCAATTACTCATGACAGTTGGTTGGATTCGTGGGCAATAAGCCAATAATTTGTTTCACGCGGATGCGGATATCTGAACTTGGTTTAGTATAACAATGCAATGCATGGTTTTAACTTTAAGATATATTTTTGGGAATTTTTTAAATAATATTGTTAAATAAAAATCAACAAAATATGTTTTCTCTCAAAATATTTATGAAATTATATTTGCCTCCAGCTCTCCACTGTTACTGCTCATTTCTTAGGAATTGGGTTTCAACTTGTATTTTTGATGTTGACGTCAACAATTTAGGAAGAATACTTTCTCACGAAGCCAACTCACCTATTGGGGAGTCTGAAGAAATAGCTCCAGGTTGTCTGTTGGTCGTTTACCTTTTATGGTCACTCCATCAGGTTTCCGATCATAGAGGTTAGAATTTGGTATGTATTATCTTATGATTAGACGCTTTTGTATTTCGAATTTCTTTTGGAAAGGTTGTCTTTGGTGGGGTTTTTTTTGCTTCAATGAAAATTAACCATTATAAAAAAATAATTTACGGAAAAACAGACACAAATACCCACTTAGGTTGTGTTTAGACTACATATAATATAACAGAGAAGATATTCATTGTTCTTAAAAATTGTTTACATACGGTTGTATTTGATAATAAAATCAAATCTAATCTCAACTTGAAAATCTGAATCGTAAATCTTGTTTTACAACATAAGTAGATTAAAGATATCGAAAATCATAAAATTTAATAATCATTTCATATAATAATCTAAAAATCGAGTTTTTTAGCAAATATAATGCGTTAATTTTTATATCTCTAGATATTGAGTAAAATATTTTTAAATTTTATGATTTTCGATATCATTAATCTACATGTGTTTGTTGTAATTCTTAATCTACGATTGAATTTTCAATTTGAATTTTAAAATTTATTTTATTAACAAATCCGATCCTAAATGGAAATTTAAAAAAATACATGTGCATCCCTCTCAATATAATATAATATACAGTTTGACCGCTGGACGTGAGACAAACGTAGAGCACTCTCCTTCCCTCTATCCTCCGGCGGCGGCGACTACAACTCCAAACTCAAACTCAACTCCCACACCCAAACAAACAAGGATTTGGAAGAAGTTACGAGATGCAGCAAGCAGTGGCGTGGAACCGAACCCTAACCCTAGAATCCCCCTCCTCCTCCTTCCGCTGCGACTTCCCTCGTCCACCTCTCGCCTTCCGTCGCAATCCCCGATTCCCTCGCTTTCCCCCTCCTCTCCCTGCTGCCCTCGCCCCTCGCGGAGGCCGACAAGGTACGGTCTTTTTTGTTTTTTGTTTTATGAAGATTTGGAAACCCTAATTAGGAGATTTGGAATCTTAGATTGAGAGTATTTTGGATGAACACCATCTTGTGGTACTTTTCTAACGGGAATTTTGTTCCTAGCCAAGATTGGTTTTTTTTTGGGAATTTGTTATTTTTTAGGATGTCGAAGGATTGGCGTATTCGGGTGCGTTTGTAATCGCACTTTGATCATCAGATTTTCGCAAGGATTCCGATTGAATCTATCTGTTTTTTTAAGTTTTTTAGATTTGATCACATTTGATTCTAATCAAAATCTGATTATAGAAACGTGGTCCCAAACGGAGGCTTTAGATTAAGGGTTTTGTGGTGAAAATTTGAACGACATCTTTGTTCGGAGAGGTCATGTGCTTGTTATACTTTCTTCTTCTTCTTGTGAGAGGAAGAAACTCTTGAAGGAAGGAGAATTCCTGGTAACTAGATTACTTGACTGCATTCCTTGGGTAGACAGCTCTGGCTTGAATTGGGTATCTTGCAATGAGGTAGGTTCCTGATAAAAAAGAGGTAGAACGTAGACGTCTCCCTAATGTTTGCATGAATAATGTCATAAGAAAATAGTTGGTGGCAGCTTATTCATTAAAGTATTCTTGCATAAGAAAATAATCAAGCACCACACAATTCCACAAGAGTAAGTGGAATGGTTTTTATTCTACTGGTTTATTAAGAGTGACAGTTATTGTTATTGAAGTGTTAATCTCACATTTTGCTAATCTACAACGACTAAATTAGCTACCCATGTTTCTTGGTTATCCTTTGTACCTTGTGTGATGATCATAATCATAAGTCTTAGTTATCATGATCAATCAGATTTCATAAACAAACATTCTACGACAGCCTACTGGCTGGATATCCTGTTTTAGATGTTATTTTAAGTAGATATATTTGAAGAAAGGATCTTTAGGTCTATCATTGTTTTGAACCTTTGGTTGTCTGTAAGTGTATTTAGAAATTTAAAATAATGGTCTTGGGACTCTTACATTCTAGATAGAAGGTTGTTTTAGTATTGAGAACGTGGATTCAAGGGAAGTGAACAAAGCCATTAGTTCTAGGCAGTACTAAGTTAATGGATCAAGCCTCAGCATATCGCAAGAATTGTGCTTATCAACCACCGTTTAGAGATCTCCAACATCCAAAAAGAGGCTCTGACCTGGCCCTGTGGGCGTCGAATTTACACAGTCATACCTTGCTAATCAGAGAGGACATTTCCGGTTCCAAATCCATATATCAAATGTTAGAATACTGAAATGAACTGACCCCAAATCAATGTCCCTACCACATCTCTTCCCTATGTTATTATTTTTGAATTTGGTAAATGATGACAGAGATGATACTCCATTCTCTTCTTTGATGACCCTAGTTTGTCTTGCATCCTTGATTCCTTTATCTAACGCATTGATTATAACAATTTAATCTTAAAATTTGGAGCCTCCAAAAGTCGTAGCTGTCATGAAATAGGTTGGTGATTTACTAATTTGATTTAAATTTGTGAAGATGGTCATGGCCAGTTGACCATATTTTATATCCACATTTGCTTATGAAGATCACAAGTCCAGAGCAGGAACTAATGCTGCACCTTGACTACTTAATCTGGGAGTGTAAAACTTGATTCTTCTTCGATCATTGAAAATATAGAAATCACAGATCACAGATAGTTCGTTTTTCAAAAAGATTATGAAAAAACATCAATGGTATGTTGTGACTTGTGACTTGTGATAGATGACAATTGAAAATGTCAACCAAATTTTTACCAACTTTTGCATTTGCTGTAGAAGTCATAATTGGTAAATGGCGACACTTTGTGACTGATAATTATTTGTCTTTTCCCTCTAGTGATCTTAAATCTAATAATGTTGGTTCCTTTTTTTCATTTTGTAGTTGTAAAAGCTATTGCAACTCCAGGTCCAGTGGTAGAATTACCATTAACAGCAGAAAATGTTGAGAATGTATTGGATGAAGTGAGGCCATACCTCATGGCTGATGGAGGCAATGTAGTTCTACATGAGATTGATGGTAATGTCGTAAGGCTGAAGTTAGAAGGGGCATGTGGTTCGTGCCCAAGCTCTGTAATGACCATGAAGATGGGCATCGAACGTCGGTTGATGGAGAAAATTCCTGAAATTGTGGCAGTTGAACCAATCACAGACGAGGAAACTGGTCTCGAGTTAAATGAAGAGAATATAGAGAAGGTATTTTTTGATTTCTACTATTTGTTTAGATTTCTAAACAGTGCATGTTTTAGTTGGTGCTAACATTACACCATCCAATATGGATTGTATTGGTTGGTTTTGGTCTCTAGGACAAACCAACACATCTGGCCTGAACTTCTCATGGGATGTCAGGCTTGTCATGTGGACTTCCAGCCTACTATTTAATATAAATGCAGCTATGCTGTGCTTGAGAAATATGATCTTTTTGTGTCTATAGAGTCCATCCACTTTTATGTCTATGTACAGTTGTAGACAAAGCACAGAATCTCAAAAGCAGCTTGGCTTCTGATCTTCTAATTTGTGTTTGATGAATGTAGTTACATTCTAAATTCCCATAAGGGCACGGAAATTATTTTGGAATATCAGTCTTCGTCTACGGATATTATTTCTAACATAATGCTGCTAGGTGGTCCGGTGAATTCTGTCTGAAGGAGTTCCCTAGATTTTTACTGACGCCGGTGTTAAATAAGAGTCTGTTAGACTAAGAATGGCAAATATTTATATCGCTAACATGCAGTGGATTTACTATTTCCAAAGGTAGACAGACTTCGTGATTACAAGATGGAAGAAAAGGAAGTCTGGGTAGTCACCAATCAAAAGGGTAGCTTGGCTTCTGGAAATAAAATTAGAATTGCTTCTGCTATAGAATATCTTTAACATTGACCATTTTTGTTATCTTAAATTACCACAAAATGTGTCGTAGTTTGTTTCTTTACTGAGAAACATTGATCTGAAAAAACATAAACGAATTAGAGATTTAATGGCAACATGGGAGCTCCTTCAGGTTCATTTTCATTTCAATTCAATGGAACATTTGAAATTACAGTTTTTTTCGTAGCCCATTGGTAAAAACAAAACGAATTAGAGATTTCTGTTGATTTACATATCTCTACTGCCTTCACCTTCAATATATGTTTGTTGTTTTTAGTTTTTACATGCCATTGCTCTCAACAGTACATGTCCATAGGGCATTTTTTCTTCTACAGTAGTGGAAACTGAATTCATAAATTACTTTTTTATTAGGTTCTAGACGAGATAAGGCCATACCTTGTTGGAACTGGAGGTGGGGATCTCAATCTTGTCTCTATTGAGGAACCTATCGTCAAAGTTCGACTTACAGGCCCAGCCGCTGGTGTCATGACTGTTAGAGTGGCGCTTACACAGAAACTCCGAGAAAAAATTCCAAAGATTGCTGCAGTACAGCTTCTCAACTAGTATGTACAATGTATGACAAGGATGTAGTCCTCAGTGTCTATAACTCCGCCTAGCTAATTACTTATTTACGAGTTATTACATTGATTTTGTTTCTGTATTTCTACAATAAGTTGTCTTTTGATCTGAATACTCACGTGTATGTATAAAGCAGAAATTGTGATGTTTGATAAAATTTTGTAAGCTGTGATCATGCCGTTATTGGACATGGGCTTCTTTTCATCTCTCCGTGTGGTGGGATCGCATTTTCACACTGCTGATGTTATTGTCTAATCATGTTTATGTCGATATAGGTCCTTACTGGAATTTGTTCGTCAACGTGAATCCTTACCATCACTAGGCCTAGCATTACTTGATGATTGGTATGGGTACGACCAGGCATCATCAGAAATTCTGAAACTGAAGTGCGTGGTTGATTTGTAACGAGACGTAGGACTGCACATTTGTACACCAGTCCAAAATCGACCCGAACCAATCGGTTAAACAAATAGGTTGAATCCGGGAATCAGAAACCAGCTCAGTAAAATCTGGTTCTCAACTGGACCGGACCTGTCGGTTGTTGTAAACCGGTTTGGAGAGAAACTAAGGATTTCTAATTTTTATATAATTATTTTTCATTAATAAAAATTATTCAAAATTAATTTGTTAAATATTTTAATTATTGTGATTAGATTATGACTAATTTAGTGTTCAAAATATAAGAATATATAACAAACTTAAAAAGAACATTAAAAATAAAATAAATATCATGTTAGAAAAATCATTTATTCTACTAGAAATATTTGTTTCTCTTTGTCATTTATCAACAAAAGCATTCAACTAAAAAGTAATTTTGTCAGAACTTTATGTTATTAAACATCGTATAAAAAGTGTTAAGTAGGACAATTTAATTGTAGAGAGTATTTATTTGTAAATTTGGGAAGACAACAGGGTTGATGTTATTCGCGATTACATGGCTAGCATAATCACAATAGAGCTCATGTAGTATCTACCAGTATTTATTTTAAGTTACATGGAATTGCTCGGTTTGCATTTATAATAACTTAATTAAGAAAGGCTAAAGTAAGGTTCGTTGGATTTCCAAATCCCATCTCTCAACGGGTCAATTTTGTCAAATTGTGTATACAAGTGGGAATTACAGTACCCAAAGAAATATAGAAATTCAGTCATCCAAATGAGTCGATTATAAAACCACCGTTACAAATCTCATTTTAAAATACAAACTTAGGTCATCGTTCACGTAATCAAGTGTCTAATGTAATCAAATTACATTTCTTGTTTGGTTGAGAAAATTAAATGATGTAATCACACCATAATCTTATTACATCTCTTTCAAGATAATTGGATTAACTCATTGGATATTGCAATCAACTGATTTAATATAATACAAACACTATTACCTTTAGATGTTACTGGAAGCATGCAGGAACTCCGACAACCATTTTCGACATCGATCGAATCTATTAAATCACAAATTCATTTTTTGAATTACAATGTGATTTACGTGCTGAATTACAATGTTACCAACAATATAATTTGATTACATAGAATTTAATTCCTTAAAATGTAATCTGATCACATGGAATCCAATTATGACGAACCAAATAAAACCTTAGGATAAACTACCCCTCATACCCGCCCTAAATTTGGAAGTGAAATATATGTCCTCAACTTTTGCATAGCCAAAAGACGGTATAACTGACATTAGTAAAATATATATCAATTACATTAAACATGTTTCTTGGTTCCTAACTTCCTACAGGTAATGTCTGAATGAAAAGGCATACGAGCACAACATGCTATCTAGCATCACAATTAACACTACCCTCTGCACTGACCAGGAAAAAAGGCTTTTCCACCATACCAGGAAAAATGTCAAGCCTCCCCATCGGTAACAGATAGATTGCTAACTGCAAAACGAAAAAACATAAATAAAACAAAATGCAAACAATGGACCATGCTGTCATACAAGATATCGCTTGAATAAGCCGAACTATTAATTTGCTGCCGTGAGCCTTGTCTTTGGATAACGGGCAACAAAAAGAACTCTTCTAAATTTATGTAGGATCAGATTTTAGTCACACTTGATGTTTCTGTAAATTCTTCTCACAAACAGGGTAGATCCAAGGTAGCCAACAGCACCTGAACAATTGTAATTTATAAGAACAAAACATGCATTGATGAAGCAAAACAAGAAAGTAACATACACGATAGAGAAACGGAGGTTGAAATTCTTACCACAAAGGATACCCAGTCCTAAACAGAACATGAGTGTGTAACCAAAGTAGAAGCTGGTCTGGAAAAAGCCGGACATCTTGGTCTTAACGTAGTAGTAGTATATCGAGTATAGGTAAACGTATCCAGCTGTTGAGGCAGCAGAGAAGAATGATGTCCACTGCCAATGGTAATTTTCGGCATTCAGAAGGAAATATGTACCCACGATCGTAACACAGATGGTCACAATAATGAGGATGATGAAGACGAGTAGCATGAAACCATAGACGTAGTAGACCTGGAAATAAAAGAGAGAATAATAGCATATAATTAGATTATTGAAGACAACTAAGACAAGTGTGGTAAGAAGAGGGGAGCAAATAGACATTCAATGTAAGAACTAAATAATTGCAGCATTACAAAAAAACCATCAAGATGTTTCGAACTTAAATCACCTTGTAGTTCCAAAAGGATGTGAAGACAAAGTACATCTCAATGAATATGCTACCAAAGGGAAGAAGTCCTCCCATTAAGGAGACAACAGATGGTGTAAGGTACCATTTTTTCTCAGGAATCGGTCGTGGAATGGTTTTCACTCGACAAGGATTATTAGGAGCACCACTCCAGTTCCTGCCTACAACAGTACCTAGAAGTGCCAGGGGGAAAGATATGAAAGCCCAAATTACGAAGACAACTACCATTGTGCCAAATGGAATAGCAGCCAGCGATCCATAGAAAATGGCAACTGTGTTCAGTGTGAAGCCGATGGCAAAACACATAAAAGGGAAAAGAGATGCTGAAAGGACCATAGACTTTATCCAGCTTTTACCTGAAATCATAAAAGCAAAGAAACATAAATATTAAGACCATGCACAAATATACAATAATATTGAATGAATCCAAGGAGTACTTATTAATTAATTCAGGTAACTTGAGAGATTCAGAGAACATCGGACTGAGATTTTGCTAAGGATATTCACATCATTGGAACCAAGGAGAAACATGAGAAAAGGCAAAAGAGAGCAAATAAGTTTTGATGCCCATACCACTGTTCCTAGAGTAAAGCCCACCACTAACGTAGCCAGAGATGAAAGATGTAAGAGCATAACACACGATGAAAGTGGTCACTATCGCTCCTCGTCTGCCCATAGAGAAAAATAGTGATTATAGTTTTCAGCACGTTGTAACAAAAGACAGCCGCTAATAGTAATAAAAGATTAAGATTGCTCATACATCACATGCTAATAAATTGAAGGGTTTGGAAGCATGATTAAAAAGAATATCAAGACAATGGGTGACAGGTAAACAATTCATGAGTAGTCAAAAGATACATGACTAAATATGACACTTGGTGCTCGAAAAGCCGATGGAACTTCTAGAGATGTGGAAGAATAAAGACTAACAATA
Source organism: Triglochin maritima (assembly GCA_963682175.1). Lineage (NCBI taxonomy): Eukaryota > Viridiplantae > Streptophyta > Magnoliopsida > Alismatales > Juncaginaceae > Triglochin > Triglochin maritima. Next base: position 8,921,700 of record OY821787.1, on the reverse strand, counting down.
TAGTACTTCACCATATCATAGTAATGAGTAGGGAGCTTATGATTGTAAGCTTGTATATATTACATAATGTAAAATAAGTCATCTGAAAATGCTAATCCTGACTCAAACTAGCTACATAATATGGGATCAAACTCACAGTATGGTGCTCTTTATTGTCATTACATGCTGGAAATAGACTAAGCAAGTCAGAACAACAGATCGAAGTCCATCATGTTTGGAAAAAAAATCATGTTATACAATTATACTTGGCATTTGGATAAGTACTATGCTGAAATGGAAACGTAGAAAAAAAGTAAATGATGAAGATCACAATCTTGGTTGTTTGTGGTAATACAACGAAAATGTCGCTGTTTTGGTGCAACGGGGTGTGTTGGTCCAACAAAGTAGGCAAAAACGTAGAAAAAAAGTAAATGATAAAGATCACAATATTGGTTGTTTGTGGTAATACAACGAAAGTGTCGCTGTTTTGGTGCAACAGGGTGTGTTGGTCCAACGAAGTAGGCAAACATACTTAACAGAAATTTATAGTTGCTGAGCTAACAAGATCAGCACCCTAACAAGCCTTGATTAGCCTTTTCTGGGCAGCACTATGTTTTAGTTTTCTGCATTTCTGTGATTCTATGTTTTTTGTTCACTTTTGGACCCCAATCGAGCTTACCACTAGTTGCCATCTTTTGGTGATTGTGTAGCTTCTAAAGTTCAATATGACTTCTACGTTACCAGTAAAAAAAATCATATGGCTAAAGTTGGCTTAAGTATTGATGCCGAATTTAAAGATGTTAACAGTATGTGACGTTATCATCAGTATAAGAAAATCAATATAAACAGAGAAAAGTTGTCACATAAATTATTCACAATGATGTGATGTTACTGAGATCCAAGGAGTGGAGCTGGAGCCAAGTTAAACTAAATAATTTCAGTTTTATATGAGTTAAGGGAACTTCAAATTTTCATATTTCAAGTGGAATTCAAAGGCATATATACGTACCCAATGTAAAGCATCCCGACGATTGCAAGTAGAATAACAAGGAGAACAAGCAAGGCCAGCTGAGCACCTGTACCAACAAGTGCCGAAAGAAGCACCAAATTGCGAGGAGTTCGAAATACATCCCCATGAACAAGCTTCCAGCCTGACTCCTCGCTGACGTCTCTTTCCTGATTAACAGGAGTAAAAAAATTATCTAAATTTTATACAAGAAATCGTGTTCAAAAAGGTGATTTTTTTTGTAGGGACAGATACACACCAGACTCTCAAGATCATCATCCTCCCGAGCATATTTTGCATAATCATTTCTGAGGGTCCGCATCAAAATCATTGAGACAAGGCCAGTGAGGAAAATAACCATCATGAAGGAATTGAAAATAGAGAACCAATGGATCTGTAAATTGCCAAAAAGATCAACATTGATCAGAAATGATTCCAAAATTTGCCATAAAAGATGACCAAATAACTTAGGGTTAATTACAGTGTGACCCTCTAAACTATGCATTGATATCACTTTGCACCCCTGAACTTTCAAAGTTTACAATTAACCCCCCTAGAGTTTCGTTTTGTAACACTTTATCCCCCTGAACTTTAAAAATCCATTATTTAAACTCACATTTGTCGTTTTGTTTTTACATTTTTTTTGTTTTATCCGTAGTACACTTCTAAATCTATATTTATGTGAAAGTTCGGATAGAAACGAATGTCGGATTTGGTTGGAATTTTGGTCGGATTGGTACAGATACAAAAAAATTGCAAAAAAAATACGAATATGAGTTTAAATAATGGTTTTTTAAAGTTCAGAGAGGCAAAGTGTTACAAAACGAAAGTCAAGGGGGAGTAACTGTGAACCTTGAAAGTTCAAGGGGACAAAGTGATATCAGTGCATAGTTCAGGGGGTCAAACCGTAATTAACCTTATAATTTAATGAAGGAAAAGAAGTTCAATCTATTGAATCTCGGCACATTAATAAACAAACAATAAATGTTGAAGGGGGATGTTTTTGGCAATCACACAAGAATAACATGATTCATTTGATAAGTTATGATATAGCAGAAAATGCTGCTAGGTCAAAAAGGAGATTTTAATAATGCATTTATACAGTAGAAACTGAGACCTAGTCAACAATGCAATCTCAAATCTAATACTGTTATATAACCATTCAGAAAACAAAAGGTAAACAAGTCACACCAAGAAACTAAGACCCATAACATAGCGACGTTAACTACCTGGTGTTCAAAGAAGGGGTAGTCCAAGTAGACATCAAACCGTCTTGCAAATGTTATGTTTGTCTTAATCCACAGTACAGAGTAAGTCATGTCTATTGTCCTCCCAACTTCCAAGAGCTTAGGAGACTCTTGTGTCAGGTTAACATGAATAATCTGCCAAAAAGAAGGTATACATGAGATTGTTTAAAAAGGAGAATAAGAACCATTTCTAATTATGAAAAAAGCAGAGACCTGATCACCGTTGTATTTGATAACAATATCCTTGTGAGTGAAAAGGAAATGCTTATTTTCATTGTTTTTATTTGTCCGTGCCTCTCCTACAAACCCTGAAATGTGAGTAAAGGTTAAAGGCAAGTGATAGGAGTCCAATAATATAAGTTTTGGAAAAAAGAAGAGCAAAGCTAAAGTTCGGGCAGGTCTTACCCCATAAAGGCAAATCATCTAGGTTGTGATCAGCAACGATCCACAAAAAAGAAAGAAAAAAAACAGTTAGGATTTGATAGGAATAAAGAGAAAGCGACTAATTTGTCACAAATTTGACTTCACAATGCACCAAGAAGGGCAACTACAACAACACCCAAATACATACCCATGAACAGCTCAAACCAGTATGAGCTTTCAATGGCATTTTTGAACTGCGTCACTTTTGACTCGTCAAGCTCAACGGAACAAATTGTGCCCTTGTCAACAGGTTCTGTGATAATAAAAAAATCATATGAGAAAGATGCAGAAATTTATATTCCTCTTAATGATAGTGGATAATGGATATCCTTTGTATTCGAAGAGATATCAGCAAGTAAAACGGGGTAATGTACTCTGATATTTAATGTCAATCTGGCTTTCAATAAGCTCATTTCCACCAAGAACCTCCCCAAGACCACCCCATTTGTGTGCGGGATTTCCTCCAGTCTGGCAAAATGGAAGGCTGAAGTAGTTATATGTCTCCTGAGGATTATTGTATGGTCCAACCTTGTTGACCCAAAGGGTAACTGGTTCTCCTGATTGATACTGCAAGGGAGAATATGTCTGTCAGTACTAACCGAAGTAATATGACTTAAATTTGCCTGAAACATCAGACCAAATCTCGCACTCCCAACAAGGCAAAAGAATGAAACCTCTTTATCGTAAGTACTAAGATATTAGGCTGAAAACTAAGGGTTGAACTGGTAAAACGATAGCTTCGAACCATAATTCTCTGTTAAACTTCTGGTCATTTATGGATCTCATAGTCAACCCAAAGAAAATCCAAAGTAATTTTATATGGAGCATCCATGGTGAAAATGTATGAGAGTTTGGTTGGTTAGTCATATGCCTGAGAACATGACACTGTCACAGGTACCAGCCAAAGTTTTATCGACCAAGAACCAGACATTTCTAGGAATCCAGCCATATAGGTGGCCAGGCCAAGGAACAACTATCTTTCACTTTCATATATATTACCAAAAAAAAGGCAAATGAAGTAAATTTCCAGCAGACTCATATCCTCCGCAACATAAAAGGTTTCTAATCAATTACTTCAGCAACATTACACTCCACTAGACTCATTTCTTCAACAGCGTCGAGCTGAAAGTTGTTGAAACTCATCCAATGACGCACACCGAAGTTCCAGAGGGACGGCAAAGCCAGCCTCAAATCTCAACACACTAATCAATCGATCGCATGTCCAAGTGCCTCACTACAAAGGGTCAAACTTACATTCATTATCCCTCTAAAAAATTCTACTTCCAAGCAAACAAAAACAAAACCTTAACAGCTTTACTATCATTGCAATCTGCATAATTAGGAGGCTTTAAGTGCGCAAATCTCACAAAGCAATAAATTACAACCAACAAAGATCTCAGATATCAGATCCAACTCAAGATCCCTCAAACCAAACCACGTCAAAATCCCATCTTTCTCCACCAGATCCACTCCCCACCTCAAACCCCTCAAACCCATTACCCCAGCCCCCACTCTGACCACGACCACCCCATCAAAATCCCACCTTTCGCACTCGGATCTGAACCCTAGGGACCAAGTACCTTGTGGTCGGACTCCGAGGCGGAGGCGGAGGAGAAGAGGATGGTGAGAAGGAAAAGAACGGCGGTCGATCCGACGGTCGAGGGCATGTCGGAGGCGGATCTACGGTGGTCGGGCTTTGGTCTCGCTTGTCTTCGGGAAGTCAGAGACCGTGGGTTTGGGGTTAAATCGGAATCTCCGGATTCGGAGGGTGCGGATGGCTTAATTGCAGTAATGGTGAGGTAAAAGGGGCGTTTGGTCGACTTTGGACTCTTTTACCAATAACCATTAATACATACATACAGTCAAATGTCTAATTACCTGATTAATTTCAGTCAAATGTCTGTTAAATTACCTGATTAATTTCAGTCAAATGTCTGTTAAATAAGTTTTTGCTGGGATAAATGTCTAATTACCTCTTATATATATATATATATATATATATATATATATATATATATATATATATATATATATATATATATATATATACACACACACACTAGCATTCGACCCGTACGTTGCACGATCGCTTATTAAATATTGATAATTACATATGTGGTAGTTGATACTTGAAGATGACACAATCGTAACGAGAAAATTCACTCTCTGATGTCTAAGTCACTTCTTTGGGGCCTTAGTCATTATGAAACACATTGATTTTCAAATAATTTCGAGCGTGGTAAACTTAAAGTTCATGTTTGACTACTGAACATGTTCTATAATTTTGGTTGACTTGTGATGATGGTGGTTTTTGAATCTTTTGTAATTTAAGATCACAATTTCTCAATATTTGGACATGACTTATAATATTGTAATTGAGCAGCCAAACAAAAGTTGTTTTCTGAAATTAGTTTACCATGTTTGTTACTTATAGTTTCTTGATTTACTGTCTTGTCCCGAGCTCGTGCTTTTGGCCCAGAAATTAGAGGTATAAAGATTGCCCCCGTTGAATCTGCAATATGCAACATTGCAAAAAAAAAATCAAGGTATGCTAATACAAACAATTTGTGGGTTTTCCTACCAACAAATTGAATGGAATGTGTTCTAAAAGTTTAACTTTAATATGTCAATTATTATGAATTGGATCCAGGAGATTTCTCGTATTGACCTTGGTAGTGATCGGTCGACCGACTAGAAACTTAGTCCGACCGGAAATTTCCAGTAGCTGATTCTCGCGTTAAATCGTGTTGAATCGGTCGACCGTTTGTGTGTTATGTTCGACCGGAAAATCACAGTAGCCTTAGGTGCGTGTGATGGGTCAACCCTTCGGTTTCATAGTCCAACCAAAATCGCGATTTACTAAACAATTTGTCAATTGGTTGGTTAGTTTCGGTCAACCAGTTAGCACGATTTCTGCCATAATTATTAAGAGAATAATTAGATCATGAGCTGGATTAATTCCAGATTTGGTCAAACGTGTTTGAGGGTGATTATGTGGCAAATTGTGATCGGTTTAAGGGAGAGAAAAACAAGAGATCATGGCTAGAGAATAGTTCTCGATATGGGTAATTTGGGTGACTTTAAATAAGTCCTCTCACCCTACTTGTTAACACACAATAAGAATTATTGCAAATACTCTCTCCCCCTAATCTCCCCATTAATCACCACAAATTATTCGAATCTCCGACTCCCAACACGGAGTTCTTTCACTGCGGTGAAAAGGGACACATCCGGCCAAATTGCGCCAAGTACAAGGAAGATATTGACAATGGAGTGATTGAACGTAAGCACACAATAAGGTCAAAGATATATTTGTTATTGAGATAAATTTAGCCACATCTGTCCATGATTGGGTAATTGATACCGGATCTTGTGCTCACATAGTTTCTAATGTGCAGCTACTAAAGGATAGGAAGGAACTCGTGAAGAACGAGATTATTTTGAAGGTTGGAAATGGTGTAAGTGTTGTTGCAATTGCACAAGGTTCCGTGGAACTTCAATTATCTAGTTGTTTAAATTTATGTTTAAAGAACGTCTATTATGTGTCTTCGATTAGCAAGAATATTATTTCTGTATCATGTTTAGATATGGATAATTTTAATATAAATATTTCAAACTCTTGTTTGTCTATATCGAATAATGATATTTTCTATGCAAATGCATTCGTAAGGAATGATCTTTGTTTGCTTGAATTAAATAATAGACAAATTTTAAACATCAATAACAAAATGCTTAAAACTACTCACGTGAATGATACACTCTTGTGGCACTATCGTCTTGGTCACATAAATGAAAAACACATCAAGAAATTGCAAGAAGCTAACCTTCTTGGTTAACTTAATTTTAAACCATTGGAGACGTGTGAACCTTGCCTAATGGGCAAAATGACCAAGATGCCTTTCAAGAAGAAAGGACCGAGAGTGAATGACTTGTTGGATTTGATACATTCCGATGTATGTGGTCCGATGAGTACTAGTGCAAGAGACGGTTTTAGGTACTTTATTATGTTCACGGATGACTATAGTCGTTAAAGTTATATTTATCTATTGAGAAACAAAAGTGAATCATTTGACAAGTTCAAGAAATTCAAGAATGAAGTAGAGAACCAACTCAACAAGAAAATCAAGTCTCTACGAACGGATCGTGGAGGTGGGTACTTAAGTACTGAATTTGATTCATTCCTAAAGTAATGTGGTATTGTACAACTCACCCCTCCTGGTACACCTAAGTGGAATGGGGTATTCGAAAGGAGAAATGGGACATTGCTCGACATGGTTCGGTCAATAATGAGTCAAGTTGAATTGTAACTTTACTTTTGGAGTTATGCACTAGAAGTTGCGGCTTACATACTAAATAATGTTTCATCCAAATCCGTTGAGAAAACGCCTTATGAGCTATGAAGTGGTAAAACAACTAAACTCAATTTTCTCAAGATTTGGGGTTGTGAGACCTACGTCAAGAGATCGATGTCGACCAAACTTCAACCAAAAACGGATAAGTGCTTCTTCATAGGTTATCCTCGTGAGACAAGAGGATACTACTTTTGACATATAACCTCCAATCGAGTGGTTTTAGAGAGAGATGTCGTATTTCTAGAAAATGAATTTCTGAAAAGAATAAAAAGTAGTGGGAGTAGAGTTGTGCTTGAGGAAACTCAAGATATTCTACAAGATCATGATATGAATGATGACATTCAAGATCACGAAGGCTCAACCGAGGTTCTTTTGGTTAGTGGGAGCGTGAGTGAGAGACCCTCGCAAGCAATTGTGAGAGAAATTCAATCATCCCCACCAAGTGTACGTTCGAGAATCGAACACGAACCAATTCCGCAAGAAATTGTGGAAGAAGTTCGAGAAGTGCACGTAGAACCAAAAGAACTTAGAAGGTCAACGAGGGAAAGGAAGAAACCTGATATGTATTTGAGACTTCATAAGAGCATGGTACTAAAGACCGATGATCCCTCGACCTTTCAAGAAGCAATGGAATAAGAGGACTCCAAACAATGGTTTAATGTCATGGAATCCGAAATAGAATCCATGTATGATAATCAAGTGCGGAACTTGATTGACCTTCCTCGAGGTCTTAGAAAGGTTCAGCATGAACAACTCCAAAAATGACAATGTGTCGATGAGTATGGGTGTGCAACTCAAGAAGTCTCAACGTGCTGAATCACGTAAGGACTTGGAGTACATAAAAGATATTCCTTATACTTCGGCAATAGGATCAATCATGTACGTCATGACTTGCACAAGACTTTATGCCTCGTATGCTCTAAGCGTGACAAGTTGTCACCAATCCAACGTAGGTCCTGAGCATTGGACTGTGGTCAAGAATATTCTGAGGAACCTTAACCAGACCAAAGATAAGTTTCTTGTTTATGGAGGACAAAGAGAGCTAATAGCCGAGGGCTATTTGAATGCGAGTTTCATGAGTGATCTCGACGATAGGAGGTCTCAATCAGGATATGTCTTCATTCTGAATGGTGGAGCCGTAAGTTGGCATAGCTGGAAGCAAACCACTACGGCTGACTCAACCACCGCTTCCGAAGTAATGGTTGTCGCTGAAGCGAGCAAGGAAGGAGTGTGGATTAAGAAGTTCCTTTAAGAGCTTGGAGTAGTTCCCTCGTGTGAGGGACTAATAGAGCTATTTTGCGATAATAATGCATCTATCTCGCAAATCAAGGATCCTAAATCACACCACAAAGTGAAGTTCGTGGATCGCAAGTACTTTGTCACACGTGACTTCATCGACAAAGGCAAAAATAAATTTGTTATGGGTGGACACAAACAACAACATGACTTATCCATTCACCAAACCCTTATCCCAAGGTAAAGGTAAAATGCATTTCGAGTCCATGGGTCTGAGGAACCATGTGGATTGGATTGATGAGTGATTAGAGAGGGTTACCCTAGTTATTATTGTTTTATACATTGAGAATGTATGTGAAAGAAAACTTTGATAACAGGTGAGAGATTGAAAGGAATGTGTTCTAAAAGTTTTACTTTTATATGTCAATTTTTATGAATTGGATGTGCAAACATTTTGTTCCTTGATTATGGTATTCGTGTTTTGGAAGTGTTAATGAAGATGTTTTTGGTCCTTAACCGTGAAGCTCTAAAAGATAATGGTTTACATAAATCAAAAGTTATTCACAATAATGGTAATTAACATGAAACATTAATTACCTACATAAGATTGTCGTGTTGGTCATCGATTATTGTAGCTCTACAAATATTTGACGACACGAGTATATAAAAGAGGAAAAAATTACTTTTATATTGAATAAACCTAACAAGTAAAATATTATGGAATTGTGTTATGTGTCATTGATGTTTTACAGTGTCTTGGATCCTAAGATATGAGACTTATATCTTTTCACTCAAGAATTGTTTAATTTGATTATTTTCAAAAGCTATCAATGAGTATAGTGATAAAGGCAATAGTTGGTTGAACATGACTTGTGCTGGAAAAGATAGTTGGTCAAAAGATTATCATTGTCCATCTTAATTGAGTGATGATATTAGTGGGCTCTTTGATAAAACAAAATTATAATGTGCACAATGTGACTTGAGTTAAGTTACATATTTATAATTATCTTAAAGAGATCAAGAAATGAATATAATATACAAAGGTGACTGATTGACATCATTTCATGCTCATATTTGTATCTTATATCCATTATCTTTCACCTAAACAATGCTATGTTACGAGTTTTATGTTTAGTTTTTAGGAATAATTAGGTTTGAAGAGATGAAGCATAAAAGGACCCAAAAGCTGGGAAAAAGGACTGGATTGTGAGATCTGGGGACCAAGATGCAAGGGAGAAGGACCTGAACGCAAGACAGAATGACCTAAGAGCAAAACAGAATACTTCACACCATCATAGGAAGTATTTTAGCAATTGGATTCGGGTCGGAGCTCCAACAAACGAAGTCAATGCATCAAAGACCACCAAAAGCACAAAGAAAAGCCCAGAATAAAACTCAACTGGATCCGGACATTTTGGACCACCAATTGGCGGTCTGGATTAGTCCAGATCCGTCAAGATTTTTCCTGGACTTGTATTAATGTTCGTTGAGGCTATTTTTGGTGTTGGTTTAGTCCCACATCGGGGGATTGTCCCAGATTAGCTTTTTCCATGCCTATAAATAGAACTCTTCACCTCCTATTGTAATCACTCCATATTTTAAGTGGTTATTCTTCCTACTAGAAGTGAGACCTTGAAGCACACACTAAAGTAGGAGGATGCTACTTGAAATGTGAGTCATTTTATCAATAAAGTTTTGTGTTTCTTTCATTGTTTGTTTATGCTTCTTTTATTGTTTGTGCATGTTTTAGTTTAATCGTCTTTTATTTCTAGCTTAGTTTTAATATGCTTTCTTTGCTTAGTTTAATAATTAGTGTAATGCTTAGTGAGTAGTTTCATCCCCTTTGGGGGGTGGAGTAGATGTACATACATGCATTAGAGAATGGGATGAATGCTTTATTTTTGATGTGTTGATAAAACATGAATGTATGCTTGCTTGTTTAGGATAGAATTTATTAACTTGATGAGTTTTGCCAAAATGATTAAACACCTCTCATGCTTGTTTAGGTTCTGAAATAAACAACTTGCATATGTAAATGTTAATCAACTAAGTTGGTGAATAGATTGATAGGTTTTGTCATAACATTTAGACACTTCCTATGCTTGATAAACACCACCTTCATGTGCTTAAAGAATGTATTCTACACCCACCTCTTTGCATGTGTGCACTCACTCCACCCCTTAGGGGTTTTCCCATTTCTGTATTTCAGCATTCTTCCTTTGTTCTTAGCTTAGTTATGATTTCATTGTTTGGTTCTTCCTTTCGCATTTCCTACTTCTTAGAGTAGTTTAGTATAGAGTAGCATAATCAATCTTTCTCCCCCAATTTTTGCCACTTGATTTCTGATAAACAAGAGGCTGCTCACCTCCCCGAGGACGACCCATACTTGCCAACTGCTTCATCGCGGCCGTGCACTTGCGGTTTAAATAAAACGTTCAACAAGTTTTTGGCGCCGTTGCCGGGGAGGTGCCAGTCCAGACTCTTGTTTGGACGATTCGAGTGGATTTAATTTTTGTTTTGTAGTTTTTCTTTGTTTCAGGAGACTTGGAGTCGGCAGGAGGAACACCAGGAGAAGTTTTGAAGCAATCTGGGCACTGTAGACCGCCAATCAGCGGCCTGAGACCGCCAATTGTCGGTCTGGTAAGCTCAGCTCGCTCTCTTATTTCTTTGGTCTGTTTACTTTATCTGATATAATGGTCTGGGACTTAATTTGGCATGTTTTGACTTATAGTTTGTTCCCAGATCAATAATCAAACCTCCTTTAAGCAACTTGGACCCTAAAACTCAAAGCAAAAGATTAGGCATTATTTTTGTTTAGGCCATGCATCATGTATGTGACTTAGGCATTTAGATTGTCTTTTATCTTAGCTTTATTTTCTGTTGCTGAGAGCTGGCGTGAGGTACGCACCTTCTACTCTCATTCATGCATTTCGTATGAACATGCATTAGTTAGTAGGAAGTGCATTGCAACAAGTGTGAGTTGAGCGTTTGTTTGGAGAGTTGATTGCTAGATTAGGACTCCAAAACGCTACTAAGGAGGGGCTGTCCCATAAAAGATAAGGTGGGAGATTTCATCACCCTTTCCTTCGCCCCACAAACCACACTAATAAAGAGCCTAATTTTTAAAATCAAGTAGACATTGGCCCTAAGGATTTCGGACGCATTAGGAGAGTGATCCGGTCCCGACCGTCATGACCTGATCGGCGTTGCCCACTTTGTCGATAGTAGGAGAGACGAGATCCCCGGATCTTGGCTCACTTGCTGGGCTTTGTGGTCCTCGTTGTAGGGAGGTGAGGCGTGTTGAGACCGTGTGACCTCGCAGTTAGGCGTCGTCTAGCTGTAAGGACCTATAGCGACCTTAGGATTGCTTGAGCCTTGTTTGCTTGTGTGCTTCTACCTGTACCCATCCGCCGTAGCATAAGGACTTCTTCCCTTCTCTCCTGAGTCATTCTTTCTCTCCTGTGTTCCCTCGTCTTCTCTTCTACGTACATTCTTTGTTTGAAAAAAAAAGAAAAAAAAGAAGAAGAAAAAGTTTTGGTGTGTGTGCACCTTTGTGCATGCTTTCGTGGACACGAGACGAGAGTGGTCGTTTGACGAGGAGCGTTGTCAATCCGGCTTCGGTCATCGATTTCTCGACGCCTTCCTCCTCTCGTGTCGCACGTAGTTCGGGTCCAATGGCTGCTAATTTCCGTGAGGAGGAGCAGTTGCTGGACCCGCCTTCTCGACCTGTGCTTCCAGTTGTCGTTCCCATACCTCTTCGTGATCGATGCTACCCGAGCCGTACAGCTCTACCCTCTTGCATCGTATTACCAGAGGCTAATGGGAACCATTTTGAGGTTAAGTCTCAATTCATTTCCATGCTCCCTCATTTCATTGGTAAAGGTGACCCCTATATCTTTCTCAGGGAATTTGAGGAGGTATGTGCTATGTTCAAGCTACAACAACTTAGCACAGACTCCATCCATCTTAGGCTCGTTCCTTTTGCACTAAAGGATGACGCCTTGAAGTGGTTGTACAGCAACCAGGCTAATTCCTTTAGGACTTGGGATGAGTTTCAATCTGCATTCCTCAAGAAGTACTTTCCTAATCATCAGACTCAAAAATTGAGGAACGAAATCAATTTGTTCTATCAACATGAGACCGAACCATTTCATGCATATCTGGAGAGGTTCAAAGAGATACTATCCTCATGCCCTCACCATGGCATTGAGTTGTGGCGTTAGATTGTGTATGAGGGTCTTCACATCCCGTCCAGAACGCTCCTTGAGTCCATGTGTCAAGGAGAGTTCTTGGGAAAGGATGAAAGGGAGGCATGGGCCTTCCTAGAAGACCTCGCTGAGAAAACCATGCAGTGGGAGAGTGTGAGGGAACCACCTGCAGCATCTAGTATAGGAGCGAGGATCGCGAATGCAAACTCGACTAGATCGGGTGCCGCATTTGCTATCGATACCACTACGGCCACCGAGGCACGCATGGCGGCCTTAATGCGCCGTATGGATTCGATTGAGCTCCAAAACCGACAAAGTGCACCTCACATGTCCACATCTGGTCCAGTTCCTTGTCATTCATGTGGTAGGATGGGTCATGTAGAGAGCGAGTGTGAGTCCATTCCTCCTGAGATGGAGCGTGTCAACGCCATCTATGACATAGCTAGGAATGACCCATACTCATCATCTTATAACCCTGGATGGAGGAACCACCCCAATTTTTCATGGAACCAAAATAATGCCCCGGGTGGTCCTTCAAACTCCTCTAGACCACCTTACCAATCACACCAACCTCCCATGCATGCACATTCCTATCAGCCACCCCAAACACAAACCACCAATCAATCGGGTTTCTCAAATTCCAATAATATGGAAACCCGATTCAATTCGCTTGAGACCTTGACTCGTGGGCTTGAAAACTCAATGAATTTTTTTATGTCAACCACTAGTCAAGTTCTCACTTCAAGTCAGCAGACCATCAAATCTCTAGAGCTTCAGATGGGCCAATTGGCTCAGTCTGTACATGAAAGAGAGAAAAGGGTCTTTTCCTAGCCAGCCTAAGGCTAACCCCCGCATGTACCAACAACAACAAATGCAAAATGAGAATGTGGTACCTCTGGGGAGGCAAGTGAACCATGTGGAGGAACCTGTTCACCATGTCAATTCCATTGTGACCTTAAGGAATGGAAAACAGGTTGACAATCACATTTCCTTGCCACACCCACCATCTATGCAGCCCCTCAGTGGGAACGGTGGTGAAGAAGATGCTGAGGGTGAGGGTAATACAACAAAGCTTTCTTCTCAGGCACAGCAGAAAACCTACCTGCCAAAAGCTCCCTATCCAAGTAGGTTAAACAAAAAGCAGAGTGACAACATGGACAAGATATTAGAGGTGTTTAAGCAAGTGAAGGTTAACATCCCCTTGTTGGATGTCATCCAACAAATACCTCAATATGCCAAACTGTTGAAGGATCTCTGCACAACCAAGAGGAAGACCAATGTTCCTAAGAAAGCATTCTTGGCCGCAAATATCAGCTCACTTTTGTCCAATCCCACCTACACAAAATACAAGGACCCTGGGTGTCCTACTATTCAGTGTACGATAGGGGACACTAGACTGAGCAATGTTTTGCTTGATTTAGGATCAGCGGTCAACCTCCTCCCATTCTCTGTTTATAAACAGTTGAACTTGGGAGAATTGACACCAACGAAGATCACCCTCCAATTGGCGGATAAATCCACTCGTATTCCTATGGGGATTATCGAGGATGTGCTTATCAAAGTTGAAGATTTTATATTTCCAGTCGATTTTGTTGTCCTCGAGACCAATCCTGTTGCGAACACCCACTCTCAAATACCTTTGATTTTGGGTAGACCATTTCTGGCAACCTCCAATGCCTTGATTAATTGTAGAAATTGTCTCATGAAGCTCTCATTCGGTAACATGAGTGCCGAGTTTCATGTGTTCAACTCTGGTAAGCAACATGAACCCATGGATGAACCTTTAAATCTAAATCTCATCCGCCAATTGGAGAAAGCACCACACAATCAACGAACACCCCTAACACCAATGCAACCCGTTGAGAATGTTTGTAGGCTCAGCGAAGACTCATTGCCTGTCTTTGCAATGCAGCAGAGTGAGCTGGCCTCAAACATGAATGTTCAAAGGGAGTGTTCGTTGCATGATTCAGTTGAGACCACTAGTGAGAGTGAGACACCTCATCATATGCCTATACCAGAAGGTGTCTCTACCTCAGATCCCATGGCCATTGAGCCATTTGAGCTTCATATTGACTCCAACAAGGACCCACCTTTGACCGAACTTATGCTTGATGATCTGAATGATGGTGGGAGGTCCTTGTTGGATGACTTGGGGAGAAGCCCCATTTTTAGTGATGCAGGTCTGCTGCATCCATCGAATGAGCTTGAGGAACTCATTCCGATGCACCCGCCTATAGGTTGGAGGGTTTTGTTCGATGAGCAATTAAACCCTAGTGAGGCAACACAACTTCAATCATTCATGTTGCCCACACCAAACCAATATCATGAGGGGTTCGAGCCTTTCAGCTTTCACCTTTCACCCCTCATGACACCTCAGAGTACCAGTGAAGTTTGCCCATCTCGGCAAGTCTCTGGTCCTCAATACTTGATGTTCTCATTTGATGTTCCTTGACCAAATGATTATGAGAATATCTTGGTTGATGTATATATCTTTATTAAAAAAAGTGTGTAATAAAAGACTCATTAGTGAGCATCGATTGTTGTGGGCCCCAACCCTTGTGTACTTGGGCCCAATCTCTTCACGTATTTATCTCCCTTCTTCAGCTTCTCATAGGTTTTGAGGGAATTTGGGTTTGTGTCCATCAACATGACCCTGAACGTCCCTTTGTACTTCATGTTGGTGAGATGTTTCCTTTTTCATGCATCTCTACATGTAGTATCTTGTTCACATTCATTGAGGACAATGCATGAAGTAGGTGTGGGGGGGGGGGTTTACGTGTGTACATAGTCGAGTCTTTTCTTTTGATTTTTTGTTTTCTTTTTTGTGCATTGTTAGGGTCATGTTAGTGTGCCGCATTTAATATCGATATATCTGCTTGCCATGATCCTTGGGTGACTTGTCTTCTTTTGCTTGCCTAGTGCTTTAAAATTTTCACATTTCTTTCAAAATCTTCATGTGTTTGCGAAAGAAAATGTTTTTGTAGGTTTTGCGTGTGTTCAGCATGTGCAAAACCGTTGAGAGGCAAAGTAAAAAGAAAGCTCCCAAAATTGTCTTGAACTTGATGCATTAGGATTTTTGGTTTACTGGCTTTAGGTCTTATCGAGTCGTTAGGATGCACCCCGGTTTTCCCTCAGGGGGCGTGTAATCATAGGGTTTTAGCACTCAAACATTTAAAGAAGTCCACCCTGAACCTAGTGAGTCAAATAATTCGTGTCTTTTAGTATAAGGAAGTTTGTCGTGGTCAATGGCCATTAATCTCTTTTTGTGAAACTTAAGTGTAGGGGTTTTGGTTCCCATGTAGATAAATGAATAAGTGGTGTTCTCTCTTCTCGCACGACTCCTATCACTCGGGAAAGTAGGTCTGAGGGGCCTTTGTGCCTGGTGCTTTCGAGTCATCTGACTTGGGATGCACCGACCGAACTCCCGTTACACGGGTGGTAGGGATCGCCCTATGTGGAGATTTGGGGGAAGGTGTACGTGATAGTGTAAGTCCTCATAGGCAATGATGCACGAAACCTGACCCTGGGAGAATCAAACACCAACCAATAAAATGCTCCAAAGAAAAAAAATGATGAAAGAAAAAAAAGCAAAAAAAACAAATAAGAACCAAAATGGACTCTACACATTGTATCACATTCAGAAGTTAAGGTTGCCCATGTCTTTCACTTAAGTCCTTAACTAACTCTCACGAATAACTCATTAGGCTAAGTGTGTGGACCGATTACATATATAGAGTCGACCCGTTGTATTACCGCGTCCCATGACCGACAAAATAAGTCCAACGAGTCGTGTAGCTAGATTGATTAATGCATCTTGTTCGGATTTTGTGGGTATATCCGCTGAAAACCCTCAGGAGACAACACTCCTCCTCCTTGGCGACAAGGAGGTTTAACGGCTTGTTGCACGTGCTAAGTGCAACCGTGATTCCTACGAAAGTGAGTTAGGATTTCTTGTTTTTCGCATGTTTTTCTCTTTCTTTGTTTTGCTCGGGACTAGCAAAAGTTAGGTGTGGGGGTATTTGATTGACATCATTTCATGCTCATATTTGTATCTTATATCCATTATCTTTCACCTAAACAATGCTATGTTACGAGTTTTATGTTTAGTTTTCAGGAATAATTAGGTTTGAAGAAATGAAGCATAAAAGGACCCAAAAGCTGGGAAAAAGGACTGGATTGTGAGATCTGGGGACCAAGATGCAAGGGAGAAGGACCTGAACGCAAGACAGAAGGACCTAAGAGCAAAACAGAATATTTCACACCATCATGTGGAGTATTTTAGCAATTGGATTCGGTTCGGAGCTCCAACAAACGAAGTCAATGCATCAAAGACCACCAAAAGCACAAAGAAAAGCCCAGAATAAAACTCAACTGGATCCGGACATTTTGGACCGCCAATTGGCGGTCTGGATTAGTCCAGATCCGCCAAGATTTTTCCTGGACTTGTATTAATGTTCGTTGAGGCTATTTTTGGTGTTGGTTTAGTCCCACATCGGGGGATTGTCCCGGATTAGCTTTTTCCATGCCTATAAATAGAACTCTTCACCTCCTATTGTAATCACTCCATATTTTAAGTGGCTATTCTTCCTACTAGAAGTGAGACCTTGAAGCACACACTAAAGTAGGAGGATGCTACTTGAAATGTGAGTCATTTTATCAATAAAGTTTTGTGTTTCTTTCATTGTTTGTTTATGCTTCTTTTATTGTTTGTGCATGTTTTAGTTTAATCGTCTTTTATTTCTAGCTTAGTTTTAATATGCTTTCTTTGCTTAGTTTAATAATTAGTGTAATGCTTAGTGAGTAGTTCCATCCCCTTTGGGGGGTGGAGTAGATGTACATACATGCATTAGAGAATGGGATGAATGCTTTATTTTTGATGTGTTGATAAAACATGAATGTATGCTTGCTTGTTTAGGATAGAATTTATAACTTGATGAGTTTTGCCAAAATGATTAGACACCTCTCATGCTTGTTTAGGTTCTGAAATAAACAACTTGCATATGTAAATGTTAATCAACTAAGTTGGTGAATAGATTGATAGGTTTTGCCATAACATTTAGACACTTCCTATGCTTGATAAACACCACCTTCATGTGCTTAAAGAATGTATTCTACACCCACCTCTTTGCATGTGTGCACTCACTCCACCCCTTAGGGGTTTTCCCACTTCTGTATTCCAGCATTCTTCCTTTGTTCTTAGCTTAGTTATGATTTCATTGTTTGGTTCTTCCTTTCGCATTTCCTACTTCTTAGAGTAGTTTAGTATAGAGTAGCATAATCAATCTTTCTCCCCCAATTTTTGCCACTTGATTTCTGATAAACAAGAGGCTGCTCACCTCCCTGAGGACGACCCGTACTTGCCACCGCTTCATCGCGGCCGTGCACTTGCGGTTTAAATAAAACGTTCAACAGTGACACATTTCTACTTTTATATATTCTTAATATCACGAGGCAAGGGACAAACACAAGTGATGCACTTACATCACTAAATGGACGTGTTTGGTTCGAGTGGAACAAGACATTTATGCTAATTGGGTAACCATAATGTGTAGCTAGATACCACTTATTGTGATGACCCTAACCTTGATTAGGGTTTAATGGGTGTTTAGGTGGAGTGATGATGGTGGTTGCATGAGAATGGAGGAAAGAGGAGGAGACGTGATGGGGAGGCATGGGTGAACAGTGGGTTGGAGTGTATTGGGTGCGGCTGAGGTGATTGGATGGGTGGCTTGGTTGGTTTAAGAGGAAACCAACTCTTCTTCTTCTTCAAACATTTCTCCTCTCCACCCATCTTTTCCTCTCCTTCAAGATACTTGAGCTCCGGTGGTGAGGGTTACAGAGCAAGGTGCGCAAAGCAAGGACGTGGTGGGAAGAAGTCGCGAGGAGGAGGTGCGTGTTGTGCGGACCGGAGTTGGTCGTTGGAGCTCCGGTGTTCTTCGGTGAAGTTGTCATTCTTCGCGAAATAGGTATGCCAAGTTCTTGCATTAGAGGCATTATTGCTCACCCAAGTTGGGGTGGAGTTGTGGTTAGTCGCGGGAGGTCGGAGACCTCGCCGACGATGAAGAAACGACGTAAAATCCTTGGCTGGTGCAAGGTTGTTGTCGACCAACGGTCGACCGACGACCGGTTTAGTGTTTTGCCCGACTTTAACCAACACTGGTCGAACGATGCCTTGTGTGGCGGTCGACCGGTCGTGCGTGTACTGGTGAGTCGAGGTTTGTCTGGATGTTTTCGGTCGAATGGGATCCTTGGATCGTTCGACCGTTGCTTCAAGTTTTGCGTGGACTGGACGTTGACCATCCAAATGGTCGATCGTCCTAGACCTTTTGTCCGACCAGAACTTAAGTGAACTTAAGTTTATAGTATGTTGTTCAAGCGATAGTTGTGTCTTGTTTGACCCGTAGATGACCTAGAATGTTAGGTTGACCATGGTAGTTTTCGGTCGACCGAATAGACTTGTATGATTTTGACCAGACTCCGGATTTGGACCACGTGCAGTCGACCGATTTTAGACTTTTGTTCGACCGTTGGGAATCAAGTTTTGAGCACAGAGTTCGACCGTTGTAGGCATTCGCTCGACCGGTATACCTTTTCCGGTCGACCGTTTGAGCCCAGAACTGAATCCTTGTGCTAGTGAAGTGTCAACTCTGTCCACGGAAACCCGTGTCCTCGCTTGGAGCGTGAGCTGGGAGGTAACGGTGGGTGCATTGCGCGTGCCTGCCCAGGGACCATCGTGTGGAAGAGTGTGGATACTTGGGATGTGTCGCCTCTGTGTTATAGAGCGTGACGTAGTTTATGTTTTGACTCGTGTTAGAGTAGCAGCCTGAGGGATTGCGGATCTCATTGCTTCAGCGGGTACGCAACTGTCGTTGGGTGAAGTGACTACCGGCCTGGATGGCTACGGAGGTTGCTGCCCTGCTTTTATAGTGGTGGAGTTGGTGTCTGCACGTGGAGCTCGATGACCTCGCAGACTTCGGTTCGGATCTGTCGATTGTCTGGCCCTTTGTGTGGCGGATATGTTCGACTGACCTTGATAGGCAGTGATTGCACGAGCCCGTGCGGTCTGTGTGGCGGCAGGGAGGATCACGCGTGGCCTGTGTGGTTGCGGCAATGGACTGCCGATGATGATTTCTGGCAGGTAGCTCGATTGGGCACCTATCGAGTGAGATACCGTGCGGTCTGTGTGGCGCCGGTGATGGACCGACCTGAGCGACGGCTCCGTTGGTGTGGTGGTGGACCATGATGTTTTCAGATCTGATTCGACCTGCGCGGAAGTGCGAACGCCTCCTCACCGATCCATTGGCTTGTGTAGTCGCGTGTGGGGATGTGTTGCGTACTGTCCGCTAGACCGTATGTGCCTACGGTAGGTCTCTACGGAGACCCGATGTTTGGATCGTGCGGCCTGTGTGGCGGCGGCGATGATGTGGACCGTGTGGCATGTGTGGTACCGGTGGTTGTGGACCGTGCAGCTTGTGTGGCGACGGTGATGTTGCGGACCGTGGGGCCTGTGTGGCAGCGGTAGCGATTGTAGACCGCGTGGTCTGTGTGGCAGCAGGAACGATTGCACGACGGATGTCCGGTTTTGCCCTTTGTGGGAATGTTGTTTTATTGCTTGTATTCATGCCATGCTATACTAGTATGATAGGGCATATAGGTGAGCTTGTCATACGGGGTTCCTTATGGAAACTCAGGCATTGTTGTTATATTTATTTTCAGGACCGTGTTCGGTTCCAGCGGGTGGTGACCGAGGGAGATTGCACTTTGGGACTGGATCTTGTTGTCTGCCTATTTTAGGTTGTCGTGATTACATGTATTATGTATTTCGTATTCTGATGTAATCACTCTTTTGACAAACTCGTATGTAATATGGTGCACCAGATATATTTGAGTATTTCGTTGAGTAATGTCCCTACTCTTGATGGTCTTTATCATTGTGTTTACTTTGATTTTAAAAGTTTAAATTTTCCGTTGTTTAGGGATGTTACACTTATAGTTTGAGATATTGAGTGTTTAATATCGCTACCAATTTAGCTTAGATCCTCCTATAGGTCCACCACAAAACATGAAAACAAGGAGCTTGATTTTGAGTTCATATGATGTGTCGGGTTTCATTTGAAAATGACACATGTGGTGAATCAATAAAATAAATATGTCATGAGAATTGTCATTATTAGAATCATAAATAAGTTCATATAAAATGTATATATTATGTGGTGTAATTGTTTAACATTACAAAGGATAAAATATCACATGAGATATGAATTTGCTAAAACCCCAAAAGATCAAATTTTGTTGGAAGTAAATCCAAAATTTGATAAAGGCAAAAATCAGACAAAACAGTCGAACATTTTTCGGAGACCGGTCGAACGAAAATCCACAGTATCTGTTGAGCGTGTGAACAATCGACCGAAAGGATGAGTTGGGTCGACCGAAAACTTCCAATAGCTTCCGCGAGCTCGTGTTGGTAGTGACCGATCGATCGGTGAAGGGTTGCGGTTCGACCGAAAACATCCAGGAGATTTCTCGTATTGACCTTGGTAGTGATCGGTCGATCGACTAGAAACTCAATCCAACCTGAAATTTCCAATAGTTGATTCTTGCGTTAAATCGTGTTGAATCGGTCGACCGTTTGTGTGTTCTGTTCGACCGGAAAATCACAGTAGCCTTAGGTGAGTGTGATGGGTCGACCCTTCGGTTTCATTGCCCAACCAAAATAGTGATTTACTAAACAATCGGTTGACCAGTTGGTTAGTTTCGATCGACCGGTTAGCACGATTTCTTCCAGAATTATTAAGAGAATAATTAGATCATGGGCTGGATTAATTCCAGATTTGGTCAAACGTGTTTGAGGGTGATTATGTGACAAATTGTGATTGGTTTAATGGAGAGAAAAACAAGAGATCATGGCTAGAGAATAGTTCTTGATATGGGTAATTTGGGAGGCTATAAATAGCTCCTCTCACCCTACTTGTTAACACACACGATAAGAATTATTGCAAATACTCTCTCCCCCTAATCTCCCCATTAATCACCACAAATTTCTCTAAATTACTTTGAGTTTTGGAAATTATTTCCCGTGGAGCTTTAAAGAGGTTATTAGCTAAATTCTAAGCTTAATTGGAGATTGATTGGCTAGCTCATTTCTCTCTAATCTTGTTTAGAGTTTTGTGAACACTTGTAGGCGAGTCGGCGGGCGATTCGATGGGCAACGGAACTCCGGATCTTCGAAAAGTTTTTAGAGAACCTTTTGGGTATGATCCTCTCTTGTTTGTTTATTTTAATATATGTAGGATTGCATGATATTAGAATAAACACAAAACGATGTACATAAAATTGCTGAAAATATGAAATCGATCATGTATGCTCGTATAAAATGTTTAAAATATACACATACATAAGGACACGAAATCCTACCCAAATAACCTAATTACTTAGTGGCGACACTAAGTGTTGTGATCATTTAGAATTTGCAACATATAAATCCTACAAATGAAAATATCATATTTTACTCAAATACAAAATATCCTAAATATGGTATTGAAAGAATAAAAACTTGTCCAAATAGAACCAAATTTGTCATTTTCCTTCTAATTTTGACAATCTATGTTTTTCTTGACTTCCAATCAGTCTGGTCAAAACCAAGACAAAAGGCATATAGAAGTATGACAAGCCTAAAAAATCTCAAACATGGAAATAGATAAATACCATGAAACTTGTAACTTGTAAGTCATTAAGTACCATGAAATGTTAACAGTGTAACATCCCGAAACAGCGGAAAATTTAAAAATTTAAACTATCAAAAGATTATCAGAATAAACTCAACATCGGGAATGTCACTCAATAAATCAACCGTCGGTGCACCAATAATACAACAGAGTTTGTCAAAAGACGTAATTACAATAATACAATGAAAAGACAAAGAATGTAATCACGACGACCTCGAAGAGTCCGATGAGGATCCTGGCCCCAAGATGTGTGCGTCCGCGGTCACCACCCGACAGAACCTACTGCGGTCCTGAAACATGAATCAAACAACGATGCATGAGTTTCCCATTGGGAAACCCCGTATGCCAAGCTCACCTATATGCATGCAATAGTACGGTAAATGAACCTATCATACTAGTAGCATGTCATGTCACATCTGCAATGCATCAAATCCCTCAACAGGGTAAACGTGACCTCAGTCCAACAACCACGACCCTCAACAGGGTACACAAAGACATCAGTCCAGCAACAACAACAACGAGTATCCCTCGGAAACCTACCGTAGGCACATACGGTCTTACGGACAGTACGCGACGCGTCTCCCCACACGCGACTACTCGAGCCAAAGGGATCGGTGAGGAGCGTCCGCACTTCCGCGCAAGGAACCACGTGGTCAACACCACCTTCGACGGAGCCGTAGCCCGATCGGTCAACATCCCAGGATAGGTGCCCAATCGAGGATCATCGCTGGCACAACATCAGCGACATCGCCGGCACAATATCGGCGGTACAACATACGTCCGGCACAACATCAGACGGCACAACCACAAGCCGGAACATCGTCAACACCATCATCGTCGGCAACAACCTCGACGGCATGCCGACACAACATCGGCGGTACAACATACGTCTGGCACAACATCGGACGGGTCCAGAACGTAGTCTGCAGGGTCATCATGCTCCACGAGCCATGCGTCACACGCATTGGGATCCGCGATCCCTCAGGTCTGCTACTCATACAATGAGTCCAATCAATCCATCAAATAGTCACGATCCATACATGGAGGTGACGCGTCCCGGACACCCACACTCTTCCACACAGCGGTCCCTGGGCGGCACTCGTAATGCGCCCACCGTCACCTCCCGGCTGACGCACAAGGCGAGGACACGGGTTTCCGTGGACAGAGTTGGCATCAAAAAGGAACCAGGAATTCTGTCCTGTGCAAAACGGTCGACCGAAAAAGACCACTCGGTCGACCGTTTTCCTCAAGGAAATCGGTCGTGCGGAAGTGACATCCGGTCGACTGATTCCACAAGGGAAAACGGTCGACCAAAAGTGACAGCTCGGTCGACCGCTTCCACAAGGGAATCGGTCGACCAAAGCGTCTGCAACGGTAGAACTATTTGCGCAACACAAACATCCTAACAGTCTACCAAAGGTCTAAAACCGGTCGACCGAACGAGGTCAAAATCCGGAGTCTGCTCAACATCAAAATCGAATCTATCGGTTGACCGACTCAGGGGTCTCGGTCGACCGAAAACTAACAGGGCCATCCTATTATTTCTACGTCAAAACGGTGGACCGCTAACACATGCATACTACCCGTACACTTAAGTTCCGGTCGACCGAAACACAACAGACAATAAAAAATGCACTACTTCGGTCGACTGCCCGAAATGCCCGGTCGACCGTTGGTCGTCTTCAACCTCGCGTCAACCGAGGTTTTTCACCGCTCTCGACGCCAGGGAGGTCTCCGCCCACCCCCGACCGACCAACAACGTCTCACAAACGTAGGGAAGCAACAAAATCAAACTAGAATTCGGCATACCTCAAAGAAGACGACGAAACGCCGGAGCACCGCTCGTGCCTCCGTCACCTCCTCACACGCGACCTCCCCCGGCCTCCTCGACTCCTCGCTCGCCTCCACGCGCCGGAGTCTCCTCCACAGCCTCTGGACGCCGGAGAGAAGAAGAAGGAATGAGTGGGTGAGAGAGATGGGATGAAGGAGTGAAGAAAACAAAGATATAGCTTCTCCTCAACCCAACGCATGAACAGTGACCGCCCCCTACACCCATCACCGTCAATGTTCACCGCCCATTTCCCATGCAAAGCACTCCTCTAAACACCATTAGTACTCTAACCCTAGGTTAGGGTTATAACAATCCACCCAACTTAAAAGGATTTCGTCCCGAAATCAAACAAGCAACTCACCGAAAAGTTCTGGATACTGCCTTCTGACTTCCTCCTCGATCTCCCAAGTGGCCTCGCGCTCACTGTGATGCTGCCACCGAACCTGAACCATCGGAATGGTCCGCCTCCTGAGCTGGTGATCCATACGATCAACGATCTCAACTGGTCTCTCCTCGAGTGACAAGTCTTGTTGTATCTCTGGTATATCAATCTCAATCACGTGAGCTGGATGTGCAACGTACTTCCTCAACATCGATACATGGAAGACGTTGTGAAGACCCGAAAACTGTGGCGGCAACGCAATCCGGTAGGCAACCTCTCCAACTCGGTCGAGGATCTCAAACGGCCCCACATACCTCAGACTGAGCTTCCCCTTCTTCCCAAACCTCATCACTCCTCGGGCAGGGGAAATCTTCAGAAACACGTGGTCACCAACCTCAAAGGTCAACGCCCGTCTGCGTCTGTCAGCATGACTCTTCTGCCTGCTCTATGTCGTTGCCAATCTCCTCCGGATCACATCCACCTTCTCTGCATACATCTGCACGAGCTCTGGCCCCACTAACTGCCTCTCGCCCACATCACTCTAGCATACCGGTGATCTGCAAGGCCTCCCGTACAAAGCCTCGTATGGTGTCATCCCAATACTCGAATGGTAGTTGTTGTTGTAGGAAAACTCGATCAGCGGTAGATGCTCATCCCAGTGTCCTGACCAATCCAAGGTGCATGCTCTCAGCATATCCTCCAGGGTCTGGATCATCCTCTCTGACAGACCATCTGTCTACGGGTGTAACGATGTACTGAATCTCAGTCGTGTCCCTAATGCTTGCTGCAGACTCCCCCAAAACTTGGACGTAAATCTGGGATCTCGATCAGAGATGATGCTCACTGGTACTCCGTGCAGCCTGACTATCTCCTCCACATACAACTTAGCTAGACCCTCCAGAGGCAACGTGGTCCTGATCGCTAAGAAGTGTGCCAACTTGGTCAGTCGATCGACTATCACCCAAATTGCGTCGTGGAATCTCCTCGTCTTCGGCAGCCCTGTGACAAAATCCATCGTCACGTGCTCCCACTTCCACTCAGGAAGCTCAATACACTGCATCGGTCCCGTCGGTCGCTGATGCTCAATCTTCACCTGCTGATAGACTAAGCACCGGCCCACGAACTCTTCAATGTCCCTCTTCATGCCCTTCCACCAGAAGTTCCGCTGCAGGTCCTTATACACCTTCGTACTCCCCGGGTGGATGGTGTATCTCGCTCCGAGGTTCATGTATTGGACGCAAAGGCGTCTCATTCAAAGGATCAAACTGAAAGAGCTTGAACCTCTCGAGAGTTTGGGAAATAAGGGGCAACGGAAGAAGAGTTTCTCCTGTTGCGGTGCTGAAGTTATGATCGTCAATCCAAACTCTCCAACCAACTGGCTGGTGCGTCGGAGCGAGGTCAAGAGCCTTGTTAGGCAAGTCCGACTCACCAGGCGAACAAAAAATGGGTCTCATACCCAAGGTATCCTTCAAGGAACTCCTAATACGCTCATGAGCTATGTAGTTGTTTGATGTCCTTATGTTCCCCCAGAGCCTGAGTATGAGCATGCCTTTTCCCAAAATGCTCAATATGACTATTACACATCCACGAACAACCAGAGAGTGATTGATTCGTCGGAGTGAAAAAGAAATGATGGCTGTAATATTTGCATTAGAAAAATTCAGATCCTATTTGCTTATGTCAAAAGTAGTTGTCTACACAGATCATGGTGCGTTAAAATATTTAATGACAAAACAAGATACAAAACCAAGGTTACTTCATTGGGTATTGTTGTTACAAGAATTTGACATTGAGATCAAAGACAAGAAGGGATCTGAAAATTTGGTAGCTGGCCATCTTTCAAGACTTGACCATGATTATGTGGTAAGATTTGAGTCAAAACCCGTGTCTGAGGAATTTCCAGACGAATGTCTGCTCATGATTGATTCTAAATTTCCGTGGTATGCTGACATTGTTAATTTTTTAGTTGCCAAAGTTTTGCCCCCTAACATTTCTTCGCAGCAAAGGAAGAAGTTTTTCTTTGATGTTAAACATTATGTTTGGGATGAACCGTATCTCTTTAAGAGATGTGCAGATGGCTTAATTAGGAGATGCGTGCCTGAGGAAGAAGTTGAAAGTATTTTGCACTTTTGTCATAATAAGGAAGCAGGAGGACACCATGGATCAAGCCGAACAGCTGCAAAAGTGCTGCAATCAGGGTTTTTTTGGCCCTCCTTATTCAAAGATGCTTTCAATTATATAAAAAACTGTGATTCTTGTCAAAGGTTTGGAAATGTGACTAAGAGAGATGAGATGCCACTAAATAATATGGTTGAATGTGAATTATTTGATGTTTGGGGTATTGACTTTATGGGACCATTTCCGAAATCATTTAATAACGAATACATCCTTGTGGCTGTGGACTATGTGAGTAGGTGGGTAGAAGCAATAGCATGTCCTAAAAATGATGCTCAAGTTGTTACTAAGTTTTTGAAAAAGTTCATATTTACTCGTTATGGTACACCTAGGGCAATCATTAGTGATGGTGGTTCACACTTCCGTAATCGTATTTTTGATAAACTTCTATCCAAGTACGGTGTAAACCACAAGACTACTACACCTTATCACCCTCAAACAAGCGGCTTGGTCGAACTATCAAATAGAGAATTAAAACAAATATTGGAAAGAACTGTTAGCACATCTAGGAAAGATTGGTCTTTAAGGTTAGATGACGCATTGTGGGCTTATAGGACAGCATACAAAACACCTTTGGGTATGTCTCCTTATAAGTTAGTTTTTGGGAAATATTGTCATTTACCTGTGGAACTTGAACACAAGGCTTATTGGGCTCTTAAGTTACTTAACTTTGATCTTCAAAATGCTGGTAGAAACAGAATTTTGCAGGTGAATGAATTGGAGGAGATGAGACACCAAGCTTATGAGAGTTCTAGGATCTATAAAGAGAGGATGAAAATGCTGCATGATTCAAAAATCAAACCTAAGGATTTTAAAGAAGACAGTCAAGTGCTACTCTATAATTCTCGGCTAAGGCTTTTCCCAGGGAAGTTGAAATCAAGATGGACGGGACCATACCAAGTGGTGAAGGTGTTCCCGTATGGTGTAGTGGAGTTGACCGATGGAACAAGGACATTCAAAGTTAATGGTCAAAGGGTGAAGACATATCTTGGTGGTGAGAAGGTTGGAACTAACACGATTCTGTTTTTGCAGGATGCAAAATAAGATTGAGCAATGTCTGGCCATAGACATTAAATAGAGGCGCTCGAGGGAGGCAACCCGATATATAAAAAAAAACAGCCACATTGAGCATCACAACAAGCACTTAATTGTCAGGTTGTATCCCTCCAGCTTACATCTTTTCTTTGTGTTGCACATAAATATTGCCTTAGGGACAATGCATCATTTAGATGTGGGGGGAAAGAAGCATTTTTTTTTTGTTTTGGTTTTGTTTTGTTTTTGTTTTTGTTACTTTAAGGATTTAGTATTTTTTTTTTCGCATGTTCGTAGGTCCATGATTATGTAATACTTCCCATCACATATAACATGTATGACTTCTTAGTTTTGCTTGTCGTTTTCTTTTTCTTTCCAAAAAAAAGTTTTTCCATTTTGTGGGTCTTGCATTGTAATTAGTCGTATGTAAGACGCGTTATTGAGGCAAGTAAAAAGTAAGTCACACAAGTTGAATACTGATGCATTAGATATATCTAATAGTTGTCTTTAGTACCACTTGAGCTCTGTGAGGGTGCACCCCGGATTTCC
The DNA here is from genome assembly GCA_963682175.1 of Triglochin maritima. Taxonomy (NCBI): domain Eukaryota; kingdom Viridiplantae; phylum Streptophyta; class Magnoliopsida; order Alismatales; family Juncaginaceae; genus Triglochin; species Triglochin maritima. Next base: position 8,893,555 of record OY821787.1, on the reverse strand, counting down.
CTCGGGAGGAGTGGAGTTAATAGGGTTATCAGTGTCCCAAATGGGAAATAAGTCAATACTTAAACTGAGACAAGGAATCTTTAAGGCGAGAACTGGTGGATGGGTGCATGTGCCAATGGGAAGCACTAAATTTCTCCGAGATAGGAGATCGTCTCACAATAACGCCTAATAGGGTAGATAGATGGGTTCGTGATCATGGAGTATATATGTAGGGGAGTCCATCCAAAAGGTGGTGGGAGGTTCCACATTAAACACGAAAGCGAGACAAATAATGTCGTAGTTATCGAGTCTGTGATTAAATGTCAATAAGGAAGTGTTTGTCCCTTACGTATGGTTAAGTGGCAAAGTGCCAAAAGAAGAAGAAAAAGAAAAAGAAGAAAGGATGGAGAAAATGTGATCCCAAGTCAGAAGTCAAGCAATGTATGGTCAAGTCAAAAAAAAAAAAAAAGGTCAAGTCAAGTGAAAAACAGGTCTCGTACCTCGTGACACCATATCGCCGGAACCACCACCACCTTGTTTACCTTTACCTCGGGTTTGTAGTGGAGTAGGATATATCGAAGAGGGGTTTAGGTGTATTGTGAGGCGATCTTTGATTCGCGTGCTATCATCTATTACCACTGGCGGTCTTATAAGGTAAATTTTATCAGTAAGAGTATGGCCCGGCCCTAGAACTTTCCGCACCTAGTGATCGTCGATGGTGGGACCTAAGGATTGTCTATTTAGGTGTGTCACTGCATCAAGTATTCTGATTTTGTGGGTATATCTGCTGAAAACCCTCATGAGACAAAACTCCTCCTCCTCGGGTGACGAGTGCGGTTTCACGGCTTGTTGCACATGCTAAGTGCAATCGTGATTCCTGCGAAAGTGAGTTACGATTTATTTTTATTTTCCATGTTTTTCGTTTATTTTTTTCGTTTGTTTCTTTGTTATTACTCGAGGACGAGCAAAAGTTCAAGTTGGGGGGGTGTGATAATATCACATTTAGTGCATAATTATTACTATAATCATAAGCATATTTATGGAAATAATCATGAATTAGGAAATATTTTGAATATCTTCTACCCTAAATATTATTCTTTTATCTTTTTTGTAGATGATTTCAAATCCTTACCAAAAAGACAAGAAAGATTTTGATTGAAGGAAAAGAAAGGAAAAATTATCAATTAAGATTTCCATGACACCACAAAATCTTCCAAGATTATTTGAACCTTCCATATTGAAACAAAGAGGGAGAATAATCTCAAAAATTCGTCCCTTTATAAAACCCCAAGAGAAAACTCATCAGGGGGGGGGGGGGGGTAGAAAAAGCTAACCCTAGTCTCCCAAATTCTTCCCCAACCTAACCATCATCAAAAGGAGCAAGTTGGAGTGTTCTTTGGGCTGTCCGGAAGGGGAGAAATTGTTGTTGGGATCGTTGGAACGGGAAGGAGCTGCTGTCCGTGCTTCTCCGTCACCTCTTCCAATTCCTAAGCACATTTCTACTCTTTTAAATCTTAGTTTCTCATATATGCATCAAATTTCAGTATTTTGTTGTTATTTGTTTCGTACAATGAGTAGCTAAGTAATTTTCTAGGGTGAAGATGAAGCATGTATGATGTGTTGATGTAATTTGCTACCTCAATGTTAATTGCAATTATTCTAGCAACTTTTTCATCTGTTTGATTTATTGCATGTTAAGAATCATGAACTTGACTTTATGATTGTATGTTGACGGTTGCCCGCTGCATACAATTAGACATAATAGATGAATTCATTTAACAAGTCAAAATCGTTGCTGTGAGATTTGTTAAAGTGTAGGGATTTATAACTTGTGTATTTTTTTGTTATTAATTTAATAGATGTGAATGCATGAATTAACCGTCTAGGTTATTTGTCTCGTATAAGTTGCTTGTGCCCGTATGATACATTGAGGATAGTGTAAGTTGCTTGCGCCCTCACTATCTAGTCCAAACACATCTTCCTAATTTACTAAGGTAATTGCATGATCATTGGTAGTGAGTAAATCATCAACACAAATTACTTGTGGATTCCGAACCTTAGAACTCGTTTTATATAGAATTTCATCTAGATAGGTTTTGTTTCTGTTTTGTGTTAGTATAGTTAAAACTCAAAAACATCAATTACGTTTTTCTTTCGATTTAGTTTCCGCGTATTAAGATTTACTTCTAAACTTCTTCCTTGTGGACTCGACCCCTACTTATCCTTGCTAGTTTAGGATATAAGTTGTGGTATTTTGAGAGCTTAACGACAGCTCGACAAAATTGGCGCCGTTGCCGGGGAAGAAAAAGCAAGAAAATTTTAATTCGCAAAATAAAATAAAAAAAAATTAAATCTGAATAGAACTAAAAATTCTGCTATTTAGTGTGTTTTCAGGAATTGGTGGACAAATTGGCGTTGCATGCAAGGTAGAAGATCACAACATCCAAACCTAGTGCGACTTGAGTGGGAAGGACGAACTGAAGTGATGGCTGATCAAGAATACCAATATGGTTCAGACAGTGATATTCGGGAGGAGGAGATAGCAACCAATGGGCAACCTCAGCGGAGGCCGCCAATTAGTGAGTACTTCATCCCTACCGCTTATACTCCAGTTAATTGTATGAGAAATGCTCCTATCAATGCACCACGTTATGAGATTAAGCATAGTGTCATACAAATGCTTCCTCTATTTTATGGTTTACCAAATGAAGAACCTCATCATCATATTGACGAATTTCTTGAAATTTGTTCCACACAAAGAACTCATGAAACTCCTATTGATGCTATCCGCATGAAACTATTTCCATTCTCATTAAAGGATAAAGCAAAAAATTGGTTTAAAACTCTTGATAATGTTGAGATTTCTTCTTGGGATGAATTGCAAAATTTGTTTTTAAAGAAATTTTTTCCAATTGGTAAAACAAATGAATATAGGAAATCAATCATGAGTTTCACCCAACATGATAGTGAGACTTTTCATGAGGCTTGGGAAAGGTTGAAGGATTTGCTAAGGAAGTGCCCACATCATCAGTTTCCTAAATGGCACTTAATTCAATTTTTTTACAATGGTTTAACTGAAAAGGATGTTAATATTGTTGACTTTGCATGTGGGGGTCAATTTATGAAAAAAGATGAAGAGGAACTATGGGAATTGTTCGATAATCTTGCTGAAAATTCCTTGCATAAAGTTGCATCCTATAGGAATAGAGCATCATCAAGTAGGCACTCAAAAGAAGTGTTTGAAGTTAATGATATCCATGAATTGAAAAATACCATGTGTTCTACTAACAACAAACTCTTGCATGAAAACTGCTCTCTTAAAGATGTTATGCAACAAACTATGATTTCTAATGCTAACCCTCAAAAACAAGTTTGCTCTGTTTGATGTGATGGAAGTCATGTTGCAGAAGTTTGTCCTAGAAATTCAGATTGTCAAGACAGGTCACAACAAGAAGTAGCTTATGCTCAAGGGTATAAGAATGTTCCTCAAGGTGCTTTCTCAAACACGTACAACAAAGATTGGAAGCATCACCCAAATTTCTCGTGGGGTGGAAATCAAAACAACCAATTCCAGCAACCAAGAGCACCCTACCCAACTCAAAATCAAGTTCCATATCAACCGCCACACAAGAGGGAATCACTATCAGATGAGAAGCTTGATAAATTGATCCAAACCCAAGAGTCTTTGGTGACGATGATGAGCCAATTAATCCAAATTCAGACTCAACAATCCAGACCACAAGGAGGTTTGCCGAGCAATACAGTTAACAACCCAAGAGAGGAGACCAAGGCAATCGCATTGCGCACTTATGCAAGGAAAGGAACAACAAAGAAAGGAGTTGAACACCTTATTGAAACCGAGCAAGGAGGATTTGAACCATATAAATCTGAGGACGAGGTCAAAAACAAGGAAAGAGAAAAGCAACAAGAGGTCAACAATGAGATATCCACTCAAAAGGGAAGTACTCTTTCTCAACCTACTAATTTTTCTAATATTTCAAAACTTCCTTTTCCGGGTAGGCAAGTGAACTTTAAGGATGATGGTAAGTTTGCTAAATTTCTAGAGGTGTTTAAGAAATTACATATTAACATACCTCTTTTAGAAGCCATAACCCAAATGCCTACATATGCTAAATTTTTGAAGGACATAATCACCAACAAGAAAAAATTAGAAGAGTGTGAGTCAATTTGTTTGAATGAAGAGTGTTCTGCAATCGTTCAACGTAAGCTACCGCCTAAGTTGAGGGATGCTGGAAGCTTTTCTGTACCTTGTGAAATTGGTGGTTGTGAATTTAAAAAGGCATTGTGTGATCTTGGGTCTAGTGTGAATTTAATGCCTTTATCTCTGTTTCGTAGACTTGGTTTACAGGAACCCACACCCACTACTGATACCTTAGTACTTGCTGATCGTTCTGTTAAATTCCCTAGAGGTATTGTTGAGGATGTTTTGGTTAAGGTGGGTAAATTTATTTTTCCGGTTGATTTTGTGGTCCTGGATATGGAAGAAGATGAGGATGTACCTATCATTTTAGGAAGACCCTTCTTACGCACTAGTAGGGCGTTAATTGATGTTGAGATGGGGGAATTAACATTCAGACTTAATGATGAAAATATTGTCTTTAATGTTTTCCAAACAATGAAACTGCCTATTAATGTTGGTGATGAAGTGTTTAGGGTGGATTGCATTGAATCTGAAACTGCATCATATTTAGATCTTGCAAATCATCTCTCTTTAATTGATAAATGCATAACAAATTCATCTGAAATTGATCAACAAGACTTGTCTGAAGAAGAAATCCTTGTAGTAAGCATGCTAAAGTCTATGGAAAAGAAATCTTGGGCATTTAATTCAAAATTTTTACCATTATTTGAGTCAAATTCTGCTCATGCAACCAAGGCTGAATATTTTGTCAACCCTGAACTAAAACCATTACCCCCTCACTTGAAATATGTTTTTCTGGGTGAGGGTAACACCATGCCTGTGATTATTTCATCACTTTTGCAGGATAGTGAGGAAGACAAGCTTTTACGGGTTTTAAGAGAACACAAAAAGGCGATTGGGTGGACTATTGATGATATTAAAGGAGTAAACCCCACACTTTGTATGCACAAAATTTGGTTGGAAGATGGTAAGAAGGAAATTGCACAACCTCAACGAAGACTAAATCCACATATGCAAGAGGTAGTGCGTAAGGAAATTATCAAATGGCTGGATGCAAGTATAATCTTTCCTATTTCTGATTCGAAGTGGGTTAGTCCTTTGCATTGTGTTCCTAAAAAGGAAGGTACTAAATGGCACTTAATCTAACTTAATCTAACTTGTTGGAGGAAAAGAAGAGGTAGAATAACCTACTGCACTCTAAGTTTTTTTTTGTGGAATAAGATTTTTACGGTTAGGTCTGACTGAGTCACGTATTCACATATTATTTTCCGCGCTCGCTCCTAAACCCTCACCTAAGCTGCAGTACAGAACAAAGAAACAATGAAGAAGATATATTTGGCATTTCTTCAAGCATTTGGTGTGCAAGAACCAAAGAAATACTCTTTGCAATGTACCCAAACTAAAAAATACTCAAAGAAATACTCTTGGTAGGAATAAAAGTCCACAACAGCAAATCAAAACTCACAACATCCTACACAGCTCAATCAATCAAGATTGAAGAGGAATTAAAACAATATATTTGCAATGTACCCAAAGAAATATTTTTGGAGGAAATAAAAAACCACAACAGCAAATTAAAACCCACAACATCCTACATGATCCAGTCAATCAAGATTGAAGAGGAATTAAAACCATATATTTGCAATGCACCCAAAGAAATACTCTTGCTAGGAATCAAAACCCACAACATCCTACACGGTCCAATCACGCCCGTTTAATGTGAAGTCACTTCTTTGCATTTTAGTTTATGTTTTTTACTTTCTTATATTAGTGACCACACGCTTTATTTAACCTCTACGGTACTAAAAGATCTAAAGACAAATAAATAATTAAAACATCCAGTAGCATAACATAAAGATGAAAACAAAATCGACATTGGCCCAATAGTAAGAAACAAATTTTAATAAGAAAGTATACCATCTTAAACAGACATGGACTTTCTAGTAGACTTATTGGTTCTGCACTTCTTGTTAAAATTGTAACAACAACTTTCTTAAACAAAATAACTTTACAAATTTGAAATGTAAGTTTAGAATCAAATCCTGCACCAATAGTCATATTTCAAACTAAAACAACACCAGCCACTCAAGTCCACTTATAGAGCTTACTTCAAACAAATTCTTAATATTAAACCACCCTAGTATGTCCATAAGCTTTTGAAGTAGTGTAGTATCCTACAAATTGTTTTTCACCAATTATAATATGATGATTTGTTTGAGTAACAGAACATGTTTTGTTCTTATTGGATCGAAACATGATCAAAACTCTACCACACATACTCTAAGTCTAACATGGGACGAATTTTCGTGGATCGGAAGAGATATATGTAAACCAAGCTAAAACAAATCAGAAATTGCAGATATTAAAACAAAAAATGCTTGCATTGTCTATTAACCAAAGACAGGTGATACATACCTACACACCATCACTTGGTCAATTCAACAAACTGATAGTACGAGCAACAATCTAGTCATATATTGCCAAATAACTTACTGCACGTAGTTGTTGGTGCAGCAAATTTATCATTTCAAACCTGAGCAGAAAGACCAAATCAAAAATATTAAATACAAAAGTCATGATTATCATGACAACCGGCTAAACACTTAGTAAGTAAGACTTTAAAAGTATATTTTAAAGAAATTTCCCAGTTTCATTTATTTTCATTTTCGTTCATTTATTTTGTCAAGTAGTTGATGTGCAAGAAAAATCATGAATTTAGGTGAAAGACAAACACTAACAATTAAACAAAGGAAAACCAACAAAACGAAATATTTGCAAAGTGAAAAATCGACAAAATCCCAAACCAAATCCATGAACCCCCAATCTCCCTTGGAAAAATCAGACCAAATCTCCCACTTTAATTATTTTCATTTTCGTTCATTTGTTTTGTCAAGCCATTAGTGTGCAAGAAAAATCATGAATCTAGGTTAAACAAAGGAAAATCGACAAAACGATATATTTGCGAAGTTGCGAAATCGACAAAATCCCAAACCAAATCCACGAACCCCCATTCTCCCGTGGAAAAATTACTTACCCAGTGGCGAGAGGCTCGATCGAGCAAGATGTCGCAGAAGTGACCCAGGATGGGAACGATTTCGGTGAGAGGAGGTTTCTTCCAGGATCAGAACAATTTCGTCCAGATATTGATTCGTGGATTGAGATGGTGTATTGGTTCCGAAGTTTCTTCCAAGATCGTGGATTGGTTCCGAAGATGGGGACAGTTTTGGTGAGGATGGGGTGCCAGAGAAGATGGATTGGTTCCGAAGATGGAGATCAGAGTTTCTTCCAGGATGGGGACAGTTTCGGTGAGGGTTGTTCGTGAAAGTAGTTTGAGTTGATCGGGGACGGTTATGGTGGGAGAAGGTTCATAAGAGTGGGAGTTTGAAAGGTCGTGTGATAACACGTGTACGAGTTTGATCGGTAGAGTGACCAAAGACTGTGCCTGTATTTGTGTTGTATATAGGAATTTTCTAGTGAGCATATGACTTAATTTAGAAAAATTAAACCCCCACAATATCCACCACTCATTTCAAATTGTAAGGTAAATTAATAGAAAAACGGTTATGCTAATGAAATGTGAGATTAACCGTAAATAAGATTCAATGGTAAGATTGTAGGAGGCTTAAACTAAATCAGATGAGTCCTGACTTGTGCCTATAGCTTGGCCTATATATGTGTATATATATACATATATGTATATATATATATATTTGTCCAAATGTCTAATTACGTGAATTTCAGCTCGACGTCTACCGTCTGGTGGACTATATATGTGTGTATAAATATATAGTCAAATGTGTAATTACCTGATTAATAAGTTTTAGCTAGGATAAATAAAAATGACTGGATTGAACCAATTGGGGTTAGCTTAATTGTGAGATCATTGTCTTGAGATAATCAAGACCAATGACAGAACTTCAGCAGTCTCATTCTAATGTTTCGGAGTTTGAGATTTGAAATGGAAGTGAAAAAATAGAGTAGATAAAATAAAATAAAAAATCAATTAATCAGAATTTTTATTACTATTTATGAATTTATATGGTTTCATAATGTCATATCCCATGTGATCTATTAAAGGATTATAGAAGCACTTCATATGATGAGTTTGTCGTACAATTATTATTTGTTGACGAAAGAGCAAGTACTCGATAGTTTACTCGACCGTTTACACGACGTGATTATGGAAGACGTTTTGGTGGTTTGGTATCTTTCCTTCCAAATGTCACGTCAATTACGACTGGATTGTGAAAATTATGCCAACGGCGGTTAGACGTCACCTCGATATGATGATGTATGACACCTCCATATGCCTATAAAACGACCTTCCCTACTATCCACATTACAACACTCTAGTACACTTGCCTTCGCCTTCTTTGCTCCTTCCCTCAACCTCCGTGACATCCACATTCAACCGGAAAGATGATCCATAACGACGACATCACCGAGGGCGCACCGGTTGGGTACCTTAACTGCTTCTACGGTTACACCGCAAATTGAATGTGCGTCGGGTCATCCACCGGGGCAATCGAGGTCACCTGGCATTGTGGGGGCAACGAACCACAACTGATGCACTTTTCGCTCCCAGACGTTTTGGCTTTGGTCGAGGAGGTGAAACAAACCCTGGTGGAACTCCAGGGAGTGGTGGCCGACGTCGAGGGTTGTTTAGCCACCATGCAAGGCATGATGGCAGACCTCGCCGTCGACCTTAGTATGCTTTTGTGATCTCTTTCCTTAGTTATGTTTTTTCTTCTTATTTTCGTTCAGTTTCGTCACGTACTGATATCTCGTTTTCTTATTTGCGTAGTTTCCACCCCGAAGGCACCAATGCCCCCTCCTGGAGCATACATGCCCCGAGTGCGGGGTGACCTGCCTAGCGGAGTCCCCCATACCTGACCCCACACCCTCCCCACTAGCCATAGTGGCCCCGGGCCTCGAAGACCAAAGTGGGTGTACAAGGAAAAGGAAAATGCAAAGTTGTTTTAGTTATATGTTAGTTGTTCTTGGTGTATGTTCATGTATGTGTTGCAAACTTGTAGAATGTTTTTTGTTGTTAATATGTACTACGGTTTGTTTGGGAACGATGAAGTAAAATGCAGTTATGTTCTTTTACGTGTTTTTTATTAATATTCGAATGTTGTCGAGCGATGATTGGGCTTGTATCGAAACCTCATCAAAGAGAAACACGACCGCACACAAACACAATCATAAATGGAGATGCACTAAATCAAGACACACACGTATGGACAACGACAAGTGTTTGTGTGCCCATAATTACAACTAATTCTCGACAACCACCTGAACCAAATTTGGACACTACTAGACAATATGGATTGTATCTTCACTTGTTGGTGTCCCGGTGGACTGCTTCTGGACACACGTTGGGAGTCTTTTGGACATGCTGGTGTCCACATTAATTCCGTTAGTGGCCCAGAGTGTGTCCAGATTATGTCTAGGATTTGGACTTCATTGGACACGATGCACATTCAGATTACGTCCAACTTTTATATGTGGACTCAATCTGGACTTGTAGCAGACGGGTTTTGGATACGTCTCCCGACACCATATGTGGATTGTTCAATGTCCAGCTTAGTTGCACAAGGTTTGTAGATTATGTCCAGAATATGTCCAGTTTTGGACAACGTAGACACAATGCAAGTCCAGATTATGTCCAGCTTTTTTCCGGGCCGCATCTGGACTTGCAGTGGACGGGTTTTGGACTCCTCTCCGGACACCCTATGTGGATTGTTCAATGTCCAGCTTAGTTGCACAACTTGTGCAAATTATGTCCACTTTTGGACAACGTGGAGACGATGCAAGTCCAGATTATGTCCAACCTTTCTCCACTATTGGACAACGTGGACACGCTGCAAGTTCGGATTATGTCCAGAATATGTCCACTTTTAGACAACGTGGACACGATGCAAGTCCAGATTATGTCCAGATTTTTTATGCGGACTGAATTTGGACTTGCGGTGGATGGGTTTTGGACACGTCTCCGGACACCCTATGTGGAATGTTCAATGTCTAGCTTAGTTGCACAAGTTGTGCAGAATATGTCCACTTTTGGACAATGTGGACACGATGCAAGTTCAGATTATGTCTAGACTTTTTATGCGTATCGAATTTGGACTTGCGATGGATGGGTTTTGAACACCTCTCCGGACACCCTATGTGGATTGTTCAATGTCCAGCTTAGTTGCGCAAGTTATACAGATTATGTCCAGAATATGTGCACTTGCGGTGGATGGCTCCTGAGTTCGGTTCTTCTGAATGCGAATTGTTTCCTTGCTCTTATAGGGGAACGTTAGCCTGGGCTGGACTGGACATACTCAGGATCACTCCAGACATTACGCGGACTCACCCACCCATTCGTCCAGTCATTAGTCTAGGATACGGGTTTCCTAAGTCAATTACTTCTGGACTATGTCCAACATCTATCCATAAATGTAGAGGCATACTCCTGATTTGTCCATACTGTGATCCGATTCAAGTAGTTCAGAACTTCGCCCAACATTTTGGTCCATAAATGTAAAGGTGTGGTCCAGATTTGTCCAGACACATGTCCAAATTGGTCTCAATTTATTTGGGACTTCATCTAGGTTTTTGGTCCATAAACGTACATGCATGGTCCATGTTTGTCCAGCCATTAGTCCACGATACGGGCCCTAAGTCAATTACTTCTGTACTACGTCCAACATCTATCCATAAATGTAGAGGCATGGTCCTGATTTATCTAGACTGGTGTCCCGATTCAAGTAGTTCAGAACTTTGCCCAGCATTTATGTCCATAAATGTAAGTGCATTTGGTCCAGATTTGTCCAGACGCATGTCCGGATTGGTCTCAATTTATTCAGGACTTCGTCCAGGTTTTGGGTCCATAAACGTACATGCATGGTCCACATTTGTCCAACCATTAGTCCAAGATAGGTCCTAAGTCAACTACTTCCGGCCAACATCCAGCCATTGTTCATAAATGTAGAGGCATGGTCCAAATTTGTCCAAACTCGTTTCCCAATTCAATTAGTTCACCACTTCATCCAGCATTTTGACCCATAAATGTAAAATGGTCAAGAATTGTCCAGACATGTCCGGATTGGTCTCAATTTGTTCTGGACTTTGCCCAGGTTTTTGGTCCATAAATGTACATGCATGGTCCACATTTGTCCACCTGTTAGTCCAGAATGTTGGTCCATAGTCAATTAGTTTCGGCCAACGTCCAACCATTGTCCAAAAATGTACATGCATGGTCTAGATTTGTCGAGACTCGTGTCCCGATTCCATTAGTTCAGAACTTCGTCCAACATTTTGGTCCATAAATGTCAAGACACGGCCCGGATTTGTCCAGACGCATGTCCGGATTTAAGTAATTCACGACTTCGTCCAAAAATGGTCCAGGACGGTTACTTTTTTGTCCACAAGATATTTTTTGGGATGTGAACCAACATTTTCATTTTAGGAAGGAGAAGCAAGCTCAATCTTAAGGCATAAGGTATCGAGCACTATCGAGCGTCAGTCGCGCTCAATCGATGTTAATGTGGTGGACATTGAAAACACAAAATTTTGTTTAAACGCGTTTTGAGGAATCTGAACTTTACATGAACTATCGATCTACATGGAGCACTCATCGAACCAAAATCGAGCACATTGTTTATAAAAAGGAAAGTTGAAGATTGTTCCATGTTATTTCAAAGCATCAAGCACGATCGAGCTTAGATCTCTTTTGATCGAGTAGAAGGATGGAACATATACAAACAAACCCAACCTCAAAAGAAAACGCTCTTCGAGCACTTGACGAGCACTAGTCGAGTACTTGTTGGTGTACTTGATCGAGTAGTAGTCTGTTGCGCTTGATCGAGAACACCAACAAAATAGGGAATAACATACTCAATGTTATAGGAGAACGTCCATTGAGCTAGATCTAGTGTCCATCAAACACGATCGAGCTAGATCTAAACAATAGCTTTACAGTCTAACTTTACATCCCCTCCTATTGTGTCCACTCCCACCGCATCTACTGCACCTGCGCGATTTGACCAAAACTTACCCTAGAGATGGTAGACATTTTCTCTTTATCCTTCCTACTTTCATCTTCTTTGGTCAACCAATTGGATTTCTTTCAACATGCACTTTCACTTCCATATTTTTTATGTGATCAGGAGCACCAATCATCATCATTTCCACAAGGAAAAATGTTTATGTATATGTCTCCCTTAATGACTCATTGACATAAAATGGGGAACACAATGTGTATACATTGACCCCACAATCAAGAGCTACAACAACCGCATGAACACAAGGTATTCCAATAATTTGAAACATTCCACAAGAACACTCATTTCATCAAATTAACCTCATCGTCGTCATCCCGACCTAACACATGAAATTCAAACTGATTAAGCTTGTGGACTTTCAAGAACCTTGCTTTGATATAACTATTCCAGTTATATCATGCTCCATGAGTGACAATTTGGTTGTGCTCGCCTCGACAACAGCTCGTCATTCACAAAACCAGGTTTGGAGTGTGAACCGAATGTACTTCATAAAAGGGGTTACTGTCCATGTCCATGCTGAAGGGAATGTGTTCTAAAAATTTTACTTTTAAATGTCAATTATTATGAATTGAATGAGAAATCATTTTGTTCCTTGTTTATGTTATTCGTCTTTTAGAAGTGTTAAGGAAGAGGCTCTTGGTCCTTAACCGTAGAGCTCTAAAAGATATTGGTTTACATAAAACAAAAGATATTCGTAATCATGGTAATTAACATGGGACATTAATTACCGGGTTAAGATTGTCGTGTTGGTCATAGATCATTGTAGCTCTACAAGTGAGTGACAACACGGGTACACAAAAGATGAAAATATTACTTTTGTATACTGAATAGACTTAATAAGTAAAATATTATAGAAATGTGTTTCTGTGTCATTAATATTTTACTGTGTCTTTGGTCCTTTGATATGAGACTTATATCTAATCACTTAAGGAATACTTAATTTGATCAGTGTCTTGAACTATCGATAAGTGTAGTGTAAAGGCATTGGTTGGTTAAGTACAACTTTTGTTGGAGAAGATAGTTAGTCAAAAGACTATCATTGCCCCTCTTAATTGAGTGATGATATAAGTGGGCCCCTTGATAAAGCAAAGTTATAATGTGCACAATGTGATTTGAGTTAAGTCACATATTTATAACTAGCTTAAAGAGATCAAGAAATGAATACTAATACAAAGATGACACAATACTACTTTGTGTGTATTCTTAATATCATGAGGCAAGGGACGGACACAAGTGGTGCACTCCATCACTAATTGGATCGGGTTTTGGTTCGAGCTGAATTAAGACATCTAGCTAATTGGGAACTATAATGTGTAGCTAGATACCGCTTATAGTTTGTGATGTTAAGCTATTAATATCACTGCCAATTTAGCTTAGATCCTCCCATAGGTCACACCATAAAACTGGGAAACAAGAAGGTGATTTTATGTTCATATGATGTATCGAGTTTCGTATACATGTGGTGAATGGATAAAATCATTATGTCATGAAAATGACATATTTAGAATCATGAATTTATATATGAGATGTAAATATATCATGGGGTGTGATTGTTTGATATTACATATGATGATATATTGCATAGGATATATAAATTAGCTATAACCCCAAAGATCGAATTTTGTTGGGAATTAATCAAAAATTCGATAAGGCAAATTAATTAATTAAATTTGCTAAAACCCCAAATACGAATTTTGTTGGGAATTAAAGCAAAATTCGATAAAGGCAAATTAATTAAATTTCCTAAAACAAAAAAAAACGAATTTTGTTGGGAATTAATCCAAAATTCGATAAATACAAATTAATTAAGGAATTATTGATCATGGTTTTGACTTGGTCAATTATGATTATATTTGGATGTGGATTAATAAATTTAATATTGGGAATTGATCTTAAGAGAGAAAAACAAGGAAGAATGGGTCAATGCATGACCCATGATGTGGAAATTAAAGGAGTCTATAAATAGGCCTAATTTCCTTCATTAAAAATAAGTGTATGCAAAATTCTCTCTCTCTCTAACACCCCAATTAATCCATCCGAAATTCCTTAGTTAATTTGAGTTTTTGGAGAGTAAAATCTCAGGAAAGAAAAAGGGGGTTATTAGCTATATTCTAAACCCGTTTGGAGATTGATTGGCTAGCTCCTTTCTCTCCAACCTTGTTTAGAGTTTGGTGAACACTCGGAGCCAATCCACCGGGCGATTCGAACGGCAACGCGACTCCGGATCTTCAAGAGGTTTTAGAGAACCTCTAGGTATGATTCTCTTTGCAATTGTTTGTTTGTTCTAATGCATGTTAAATAATTAGGACAAACAAATGCATGTCTATATGAAAATCGAAGAAAATATGAATGTTTCGATCCTGTATGTTTATAAAATTTCGAAAAATATATACATATAATAGGGCACGAAATCCAACACATGCCTCCCTGGTTTTGTTGTTCAGACTTTCAACGTAATTGTTTGTCATTAAATTGTATCGATTCCCAGGAAAGTAAGAATGAACCCACTTATCAAAATCGATGCCTTTAAGATATTCTTCTAGGGGAGGATCAATTTCTTTTATCGTGGCAAAGTGCTGGTGGAAATCAGACTTCCAGAATGCGTATGCTGCACACCACATCTTTTCATGACAGTGGTCCATCTTGAACTTTGCAACCATGTTCATATCATATAGATGTTGCGGTAGCATGCACCGTGATAGGCATCTGGAAATACCATCTCCAAAGCATGAACAATGCTAGCATGTTTGTTTGATATAAAAGCTAGGTTCTCGACGTCCCTAATGGCTTTCTTCAATTTATTCATGAAATAGGTCCAAGAGTTGTGATTCTCACTGTCCACCAGTGCAAATGCAATAGGAAATAGTGGTCGTTTGCATCCAATGCAACGACACATAACATATGCCTACCGTATCTGGTCTTCAAGAATGCGCCATGGACACATATCACGAGATGACACCATCTAAATCTCCTTCTTGAAGCTCCAAAAGAGAAGAAGTAATATAGGAAGTTGTCATCTTCTATGAGACAATGAGTGATTGTGTCTGGATTCTTTTTCTCCAACATGTACAGGTACATAGGTAACTTTGAATAGGATTCCTCAACTGTCCCCCTCAAATACGTAAGTGCCTTCTTTTTGCATTTCCATGTCTTTTCGTAACTCATATTGATGTTGTATTGTTCCTTCATATCCTCCCTTATGTTTTTTGCCAAGTAGCTAGTACTGTCACAACATATTTATTCTTGATTAGGTGGCTAACTACCCAAGGTGCGGCTTGTCGGTGGTCTTTCTGTCTGAGTTCCAATGTGCAATTATGTACATTGTGGAAGACAGCAAGCTCAAACATGGGTGAGCGTAATTGTTCTTCCCCCTCAGTCTCCAACCACAATTGGGATCCTTGCAAGTGATATACCACACCCCTTTACTAGA
Organism: Triglochin maritima; assembly: GCA_963682175.1. Classification (NCBI taxonomy): domain Eukaryota; kingdom Viridiplantae; phylum Streptophyta; class Magnoliopsida; order Alismatales; family Juncaginaceae; genus Triglochin; species Triglochin maritima. Next base: position 8,877,933 of record OY821787.1, on the reverse strand, counting down.
CTACTTTACTACAAACTAAAAATTATTCATCATTGCAAAAATGGCAACTTTGGTTTTCAATTCAACCTTGCTTTCAAAAATCTTGCCAATGTGGAATTCTGAAGATGATTTGCCATCACAGTACATATGAGTCTGGCTAGAATCCAATATATCTTCTCTTGTTAGCATTGGAGCAGTCCATCTTTTGTGGTCTTCTAATGAAAATAATTGAGAACTACATTCTATGTTATTTTCCGTTTTACTTGGACGACTGCTGCTTGTCCCAGGTGTTTGGATTCCTGGAGTTTCGGGCAGTGCATGTCTTTCTGTTGGATGCTGTGAGTAAGGGAGTGACAAATCTTCACATAAGTTCACATGGAGTTCATACTCATTCAATTGGTGGGAGGCATCAACTTTAGCAACAAGTGTTTTGAGATTTGTTTGGGGAACAAAAGTCTCAACCTGACTCCTAACTTCTTTATTAAAGTTGGAATGAGGTGACGATTCTACAGGTGCACTGGCGTCACACATAAAGGGATCATGCCCTGTAATATTTCGGAGAAGAAGAAACAAACGTCAAAATCATTTGTAATTTCAACAAGTCTAAGTGGTTGGCCATATGTTTTGTAAGGAGCCTCCAGTGTGAGCTCATACTTCAATTTATCAATATCAAACGTCTTATGCAAAATTTCAAGCAGTTGCAGGTACGTTACATCATTTTCTATCGTGATCCATTTACTCTTGTCATCCTTGAAACACCAATCTCTACCGTCCATTCCCAAACACCATTGTACGCAACCAATACGTTAATAGATGAAGTTGATATGACAGAAGGAAAAAAGGGTCAAAATAGTGGAAACAACAACAATAATCATAACCTGTTGAGCTCTACTACGTTTCAATCGAACACATATGGAGTTCACTCGAAATAAAAAATATCGAGCATACACATTGACCCGCACCATCTATCACGTATCGTCGAGCACCATTGAACTCGATCGAACTCTAAAACAAAAAAAAATTGAGCCGAGTACAATCACGTGTTGTTTGCCATCACTCAATTGTGATTCGTCGAGCGGAATCGAGCACAATTACACTGCAAAAGGCAAATTCAAACAAAACGTGCACAAACCAACAGAACACCTCAAACCAGTTCGAAAATGGAAAGAAAATGCAAGAAAGTTAAACACTCATCAATTTTTAACAATCTTACTTACCCATAATCTTGGATGCCCGGTTTCTCATACAAGAACACAAAAAAACTTATGCGGTCCAGTGGGGATCCGACGAACTCAATGGGGGGATGATATCAGCCGACTACTGAGTGCTCGCGGTGGTTTTCACTCCCAACTGGAAAATCTGAGCTGGATGTGCCTGAAAGAGAGAAAGACTGAGAGAAAGAGGTTGTTGTTGTTAAGTCAAAAGGAGTGGTCCCGCGATTTAGGTAAGGGTATTTTGGGGAGAAGTGGAAAGATAAACATATTTTTCAGAGGACATCAAAATGAGAGCTTCTTTTTCGAGAGTGATGAAGTTTGGATAGAAAGTCAAGTTTTCCGTACATAATCACGTAGAGATTTCCAAATAGAACACTATATATATGCTAAAGATATGAGAGTATTTTGTCTCCGTGAAATATTGAGTTCTAAAAGGATCTCGTTACAAGGTTGGCAGTCAGCGGTGGTTCCACATAGGGGATAGGAGGTCCCCTTGGATTTTGGAATTTACCTAGTAAAATGTACTAATTGAATTTTTGACTCATCTGAATTGAATTTGACGTAATTAATTTTACACCAACTAATGTTGACGGTTTTGGATTGATCAACCTTCTTCTTTGTAGTTGTCTCGTGTTCTTGGATATTTTACAAATATGTTACGAAGGTGGAAGGTCCCTCCCACATTATATCCGAATGAACATGCGCTTGGAATATGGTTAATCCTTTTAGAATAGTAATGCTGGAAAAGGAAGAATATTTCTATCCATTTTCCAAGGATTTTTTTTGACCATGGGGATGGATATTTAACCTTGTGCTGGAGATGTTTGTAAACCTCGAAACATTTTGAATAAAGCTACTCTATAAAAGAATTACGAAGATATGTGAATAAGGAGGCTATGTTTTAACACCTGCCTTTCAAAATTTAGAATGTTTTGCAGAATGGTCAATGCCCAAAAATTAAAAATTGTAAATAGGGATCTACACTACTCTAGAAGAGGAGTGAATAAATCCTGCAACTATAATGGCAATCAGGGGGGATTAAAACAAAGTACAGAAATGCAATCCACACGGAGGACAGTGATTTTGTAGAGGGTTGATCACCATCGTGATCACGTTCTCTCCCCAAGTTCTGATATATTTTATGAAATGGAAACTAACTAACAACAACAACAAAACCTTTTATCCCAAACTAGTTGGGGTGGGCTAGAAATGAAACTCTAAGGAGTCACGGTTCAGACACGTGAATCGTCTTCTTCCACGTGTTTCTATCCAATACAAATTCTCGAGTAACATTCTAATCTTTTAAATCTCTTTTGACCGCTTCCTCCCAAGTCAATCATGGTCTGCATCTTCCTCTTTTTATGTCTTCGATCCGATTCAATACCCTTCTTCTTATAGGTGCCTCCATAGGTCTTCTTTGTACATGTTCATACCATCTCAGTCTGTGTTGGATAATTTTCTCTTCCATTGGAGCAACTCCAACTCTTGTTGGAAAAACTGGGTTGTGATAATCCTGGACTCTTCTCAGATCGTGTACGGATCACTTTCCGAACAAGATTATTCGACCCTTTTACACTGCCCGGGTTGCACGAATACCTTGCTGGGATAATCCTGAGAAGGAACAATCTCGTTCAGGCAATATGAACTTCGATCAGAAAGGTAGAGAAGGAGTATGTATTTCGTATGTTTGTTTTTGAGTATTGAATCCCTCTAATAATGAGATAATCGAAAAAACAGAATGACGGTTGGGCGGTTACACAACTGCTTTGGGCGGTTATACAACCGCTTTTTCGGTTGGTATTATCCACTCAAACGGAAATACATAAAATCCAATAAAGAATTAATATGGATTTCCCGAAGAATTAATATGGATCCCAGCCAGGGGCTCTGCCCCTTGGACCCCGTAGGGGCTCCGCCCCTCGACCCCGCGAGGGGGCTGCGCCCCTCGACCCCTGCTTCATATTCGTGGTCGATAAACCGTTAGCTCAACAAGCGTGCACTCCGCACTACCCAAACTCGTTTCCGAGCCTAACGATAAATCACATCGGTCTCAAGTAAATCACATTACGACTAAAATGAATCGATGACACTAAAATCACCAACAACTCTCTCACGAATGTCTTCATTTCTAATCCGATCCATTCGCGTATGGTCACACATCTGTAGGATTTCATGTTTAATTATACATATATATTTTTCGGATTTTTATGTATAATAAGGATCAATTTTCAATTTTCTAGAATTTATTGCATGCATCGGTTTGTTTTAACAAACTAGTTTCAGAAACTCTATTAAAACAAACATAAAGGAGCTCCGAAATTCATACCTAGAAGTTCTCTAAAACTTCTCGAAGATTCGGAGACGGTTGGGATGCTCCTCGCTGCGCCGGATGCCTCCGAGTATTCACCAAACTCTAAACAAGATCGGAGAGAGGGAAGCTAGTCTCTCAATCTCCGATAGGGTTTAGAATCCAATTACTAACCCCTCTTTAATTCCCTTGAGAAGATGATCTCTTAAGAACTAAACTAAACTTAAGAATTTATGGAATTTTCGTGGAGAATTAAGGAGAGAGATTTTGCATGAAAAGCAATATTAATTAAGATGTAGGAAGGCAATGAGATAACCTCTATTTATAGGTTCTCTCCAAATTACCTATTCATGTGCAACCTCTTGCCCATGATTTCATGCAAAATTCCATCTAACCATCCATTATTTATTAATAAATAATATTAGCCACGAATTAAATCAATTATGGACCAATTCCATGCATGATCTAATTAATTCTTAAATTAATTCTGCAGAAAACCGTCTGGACCGGTCGACCGTTACTGTTCATCGGTCGACCGGTACTGTTCATCATGGACCGGGTACTGTTCATCGGTCGACCGGTTACTGTTCATCGGTCGACCGGGTACTGTTCATCGGTTGACCAGTACTATTCATCGGTTGACTTTTGCACAGTACTGCAGACTGGTCAAATTTTGGTTTAACCCCTACAAAATTTGACATTTCGGGATTAGTAGTAAATTCACAACTTATGTAACATATTATCCTATGTAATGTCAACTCATTACACCCCATAATATTACATCACATATGAATTTAATTTAGATTCTAATTATGTTATTAATCACAACATAATCTTGATTTTGCTTGTTCACCCCATGTGTCATATTTTCTACATGAAACCCGACACATCCTTATGAACTCAAAATCCCCATTTCTTGTTTCCCAGTTTTGTGGTGTGACCTATGGGAGGATCTAAACTAAGTTGGCAGTGATATTAAAGTCTTAATATCACAAGCTATAAGCGGTATCTAGCTACACATTATAGCTCCCAATTAGTTAGATGTCTTAATTCCACTCGAACCAAAACCCGATCCATTTAGTGATGGCGTGCACCACTTGTGTCCGTCCCTTGCCTCATGATATTAAGAATACACACAAAGTAGTATTGTGTCATCTTTGTCTTAGTATTCATTTCTTGATCTCTTTAAGCTAGTTATAAATATGTGACTTAACTCAAATCACATTGTGCACATTATAACTTTGCTTTATCAAGGGGCCCACTAATATCATCACTCAATTAAGAGGGGCAATGATAGTCTTTTGACTAACTACATTCTCCAACAAAAGTAGTACTTAACCAACCAATGCCTTTACACTACACTGATCGATAGTTCAAGACACTGATCTAATTAAGTATTCCTTAAGTGATTAGATATAAGTCTCATATCAAAGGACCAAAGACACAGTAAAATATTAATGACACAGAAACACATTTCTATAATATTTTACTTATTAGGTCTATTCAGTATACAAAAGTAATATTTTCCTCTTTTGCATACCCGTGTTGTCACTCACTTGTAGAGCTACAATGATCTATGACCAACACGACAATCTTAACTCGGTAATTAATGTCCCATGTCAATTACCATGATTGCGAATATCTTTTGTTTTATGCAAACCAATATCTTTCAGAGCTCTACGGTTAAGGACCAAGAGCCTCTTCCTTAACACTTCTAAAAGACGAATAACATAAACAAGGAACAAAATGATTTCTCATTCAATTCATAATAATTGACATTTAAAAGTAAAACTTTTAGAACACATTCCCTTCAACATCCACCTCAACATTCTCATTTCAGATACACTTATCTTTTGTATATGTTGTCTTTTAGTGACCCAACATACCGCACCATATAGCATTGCAAGTCTTATTGCGGTTCTATAAAACTTTCCTTTTAACTTAAGTGGATTTTTCTTGTCACATAAGACACATGAGGCTTGTCGCCATTTCATCGATCCTGCTCTAATCCTATGGTTAACATCTTCATCGATCTTCCCATCTTTTTGAAGTATTGATCCAAGATATCTAAAAATATCTTTTCTACGCACCACTTGCCCATCTAATATAATCTCCTCTTCCTCGGTATTAACGGTACTGAAACAACATTTCATATATTCAGTTTTAGATCTACTTAGTTTAAAACCTTTTGTTTCTAAGGTATTTCTCCACAACTCTAGTTTTCTCTCCACACCTACCCTACTCTCGTCAATTAATACTACATCATCCGCAAAAAGCATACACAATGGAACCTCACATTGTAAGTCTTTTGTCACCTCGTCCATTACTAAAGCAAATAGATATGGACTTAAAGCTGAACCCTGATGAAGGTCAATCTTAATTGGAAAAGCTTTAGTCACACCATCACAAATTCTAATTCTAGTGCTAGTTTCAACTCCTTCATACATATCTTTAATTAAATTCACATATTTTGTTGATACTTTCTTTTTCTCAAGGGCCCACCACATAACATTTCTTGGAACTCTATCATATGCCTTTCCTAAATAAATAAAAACCATATGTAGATCTTTCTTTTGTTCTCTATACCTCTCCATAAGTTGTCTAATAAGAAATATGACATCTATCGTTGACCTTCCAGACATGAAACCAAATTGATTATCTCTAACGCATGTCTCTTTCCTTAGACGGTGCTCAATCACTCTTTCCCACAATTTCATAGTATGACACATGAGTTTGATACCTCTATAGTTAGTGCAACTTTGAAATGAAATAAAATGGTAAATAAATCTTGATTAAATTTTATTTATGAATTGGTTAATTGAATCTTTTTTTCTCATGTGGTTTGACAAATTCTTGTTTCTTAAGCATGCACAAGTATGATATATGTGTATGTATGTGCGAATTGAATCATTGGATTAGTAAGACATTCAATCAATATTATCAAAATAAAGATCAAATTAAGGTCTTATTTTAAAATTTAAGATTAACTGAAATCAACCTTTTTACATCGAAATAAATTGTTTAGGGTGGGAAAGAAATAATCCTTGCTCTTTCGGAAAGAATAATTCTAATATGTTATATTTTGAAAAAAAATCCCTTTAATGACTAATAGTTCACCATTTTGAAAGCAAACACAACTAAGAAATCTTAAAATAAAATGATCATGTTGTAAATGTTGTAAATGTGGAGATTATATGAGGGAGGTTTTAAAGAGTTTTTGTATGGTTACAATACACATTATGTAAATGAGATTTTAAGGAGTTTCTTTAGCTACATAAACTATTCTTAAATCTATTGTAACATATGAGAGATTTGTTTTCTTGAAGTTTCATACATCCTCTATGCAAAGATTCTAATTACGCAAGCAAAATACCAAGTGAATAATCGAAACCCAGGTGCAAAAACCCAAGCAAATAACCCTTGATTATATATGTGATGCATGTGCTGAGGGTAAATTTATAGTACGACCCTCTCGTACTAAAATAGGGATTGAATCCCCAAAATTTTTGCATAGGATCCAATGGGACATCTGTGGTCTGTGGACCAATTCATCCTGCATGTGGACCGTTCAGGTACTTTATGGTCCTGATTGATGCTTCAACGCGATGGACAAACATTAGCTTGTTGTCTACACGTAACTTAGTCTTTGCAATATTACTTGCTCAATTGATCAAATTAAGAGCACAATGCCCAGACTATCCAATCTAGAAGATTAGGTTAGATAATGCTGGTGAATTTACATCTAAAACCTTTGATGACTACTACATGGCCATCGGGTTAGATGTGGAACATCCCGTGCCACATACTCATACACAAAATGGTCTAGCTAAATCATGAATTAAACGTCTGCAAATGATTTCTAGACCTTTATTGTTGAATGCAAAGTTACCCTTTAGTTTGTGGGGACATGCAATTTTGCATGCTGCATCTTGATTGAATCAGTTTAATAACTGCAAGTGCACGGCTGCGTTGAAGCGGTGGCAAGCACGGGTCGATCCACAAGGACCGTGCGCGAGTCAGATTCGCGATACTCGAGTGGGAAAAGAAAAGGAGAGAGATGCGATCGGAATCAAACTACAACACGCAGGAAATCGAAAACAAACAATAAAACTAAACCCCTCGGGGGGTAGAGAAAGAACATGGAAATGGAAATGTGTGGTGTAGTGTGTGTTCAAATGTTCTCTTTAAAATGTGTCATACATGAAATCCATAAAACTCAATTCCAACTTTGCCTCTACGTGAAATAAGATAAGACATTATCATTAAAATATACAAGATAATAATCGAAATGAAGCAAATATGTTCACATGCATCATGACTCAAATCCAACTATGTCTTCACATGAAATAAGATTTATCATAATCATTAAAACATAAATTTGGATAAGCCAACATGAGCACATGCATGCACATGTCTTGTTCCCTTCTTCTATTCCATTCTTATCCTAACTTCATCATTCCCCATAAAATATGCTCACTAATCTAAGCATGTGTTAAACTTCATTCAAGAGAATTAGCACATCAAAGATAAGAGTGAAATCTTATTAGATGATTATGGAATCATGTAAGGCTCAAAGGATACACATTAATCCATCACATGATCAAATCACCTTCCTCTCCACCCCCATGGGGATGGACTACTCTCTACTCATCTCTACCCTAAAGAAAATATAAAAAGAAGAAGAATCCATAATGTAAATAACTGAAAACAAGACTAACCAAACAACAACATCAAAGAAATTGCATCAAAGTAAAAGACATGTATTTAAAGAACAAAACTCACTATTGATTGAATGAAAGGATTACAAAGTATGCTTCTTCTCCTCCAACTACACTAAGCAGCAGCAAAATAAAACCTAAAACTAATGGAGAAGCAAGAAGAAGAGGGAGATGAGGGATTACAATGATATATATAGACTAATACATGGTTATGATTAATCTGGGAATAATCGGACGGCTCTAAATTACATCTGATAGTCCAGAAGTGCTCTGACCCAACAACCCGAACCGCAACCAAAATTTCATCCCATTTGGACCATTTTAATCCGCCAGTGGCGGATCAAATGCGTCTAATCGGGTTGAAATTTTGTGTGGTGCTTTATTTCCTCAATTTTCACGTGGGGTGAAGTCATGGTCTACTGACTTGAATCACTTTGAGTTTAATTGGCGAAATACGGATCAAGTCATGTGTCATCATATTTTGCACTTCACAATCAGGTCCCTCTGGGTTTGCACTTGGGTCCTTCCAGATTTGCGCTTCAATCCTTGTGCATTACAAATAAGTCCAGAACCTTCCAAATCAGTTCATACTTGTTACATTTAAGTCCTTTTTGCTCCCTTCATCTTCTTTATTACCTAACTCCTGAAACACTACAAACAATAACTCGAGTAGCACAATATTGGGATAAAATAAATAATATATAGCATGAATATGATGGATGATATGCTACTAATCACATCTCTAGTCCAAATTTGACCAGCTGCATATCATGAATACTCCCCAATTCAACCTGTACAAGGTTCTAAACCTGATCTTTCTTATTTGTGTATTTTTGGTTGTGCTATATATGTTCCTATACCACCTCAACAACGTTAAAAAATGGGACCTCAAAGAAAGTTTGGCATTTACGTGGGATTTGAATCTCCGTCTATAATTAAGTACCTTGAACCCCTGACGAGTGACTTGTTTACTGCCCGGTTCGCTGATTGTATATTTGATGAGACACATTTCACGACATTAGGGGGAGAGCCAAAAGCTCAAAGAATGCTGAGAAATTTACTGAAAGGAAAACCAAATGAATTATTTGGATACTCGTACAAGTATGGCTGAACTAGAAGTTTAGAAAATAATTAACTTGTAAAATTTATCAAGTAAACTGTCAGATGCATTTACTGATCATAAAGGAGTGACGAAGTCCCAAATTCCTACAAAAAATGCACCACCTAGAGTGGAGATCCTCACGGGACACAATATATCAGAGCCTAGTCAACGTCGGAAGTGTGGACGACCCACAGGGGCTAAAGACATTAATCCACGAAAAAGAAGAAATCAGTCGCTCATTGCTCCTCGTGAAGAGATTATTCCTGAAGAAAGCAAACCCAATGATATGAGTGCAGCTGCTCAACACCAAAATCCCGGGAATACAGAATGACCAAATCCTATTGTCTTGGGAAATGACAAGGATTTGGTTGATGTCGACATAGAAGTCACAATCAACTATGTTAATTTGGGAGAGAAATATAATAGAATAACAACTATCATTGAGGACTCATTTGCCTTCTCAATAGCTCTTATTGTCTGAAGAGATAATCTGGATCCAGAACTTAAGACCATTCATGAATGTCATAAGTGTTCAGATTGGAATAAATGGAAGCAGGCAATAAAGGCTGAACTAAACTCGTTTAATAAACGTAGTGTTTTTGGACCTGTAGTCCAAACACCTAAAGATGTGATCCCTGTAGGATACAAATTGGTGTTTGTAAGAAAACACAATGAGCTTAATGAGGTGGTACGTTATAAAGCGAGATTAGTTGCCCAAGGGTTTTCGCAAGACCCGACATCGATTATGATGCTACTTATTCTCCCGTAATTGATAGTATTATGTTCCGTTACTTAGTAAGTATGACAGTGAATATGAATCTAGATATGCATTTTTTATGGATGTCGTGACTGCATATTTGTACGGGTCACTTGACACAGACATCTATATGAAAGTCCCTAAAGGACTTCCGATTCCTCAAGTGGAAGAGAATGAAAATCGCAACATGTTCACTATTAAACTACTAAGATCGTTGTACGGTCTTCATCAATCTGGTCGTATGTGGTACAATTGATTGCAAGAATATCTCCTGAAGCATGTGTATCTGAACAATAAGGTTTTTCCATGTGTATTCATTAAGAGGCCGCTGAACGGCTTCGTGATCATATCAGTTTACGTGGATGATGTGAATATAATCGGAACTAAGAAAGAGTTAGTAGAAGCTCCTTCCTGTCTAAAGTAGGAATTTGAAATGAAAGACTTGGGAAAAAACAAGTATTGCCTCAGCCTGGAGATTGAGCATTACCCTGAAGGAATTTTGTTGCACTAGTCTAATTATATAAAGAAGACTTTGGAGAGATTTTATATGGATAAATCTCATCCTCTTAGTACACCAATGGTGGTCCGCTCACTAGTAGTGAGTAAAGATCCATTTAGACCTAAAGAGATTGATGAGGAAGAATTAAGACTTAGTTCCATACCTTAGCGTCATCTGAGCATTATTATACCTTGCAAATTGCACCAGACTTGATATTACATGTGTAGCAAATGTTCTAGCAAGACATAATGCTTCTCCAACCCGAAGACATTGGAATGGTGTTAAGCATATTCTTCATTATCTCCAAGGATCTATTGATCTTGGTCTATTTTACCCTCGAACTAAAGATTTCACATTAGGATACTCTGATGATGGCTACACGTCTAACCTGCATAATGCCAAATCACAGACTGGTTACATGTTCCTTTGGGGAGGCACTACAATATCTTGAAGGTCTGTAAAGCAAACTTTAGTTGATACCTCCTCAAATCACTATGAGATTATTTCATTGTATGAAACTACTAGAGAATGTGTGTGGTTAAGGTCTTTGAAACAACATATTCGTGTTTCATGTGGTTTAACCTCAATTAGTGATACCCCTACTACACTATATGAGGACAATGCAGCTTGCATTACACAAATGAGTGATGAATATATTAAAAGTGATAAAACTAAACATATTTCTCCTAAGTTCTTTTATCCACATGAACTTCAAGAGAAATGTGAAATAAATATCCGTCAAGTTCACTCTAGTGAAAATCTTGCAGATTTATTTACTAAATCCCTACGGACTTCCACATTTGAGAAACTTTTATATGAAATAAGTATGCGTAGACTAGGTCGTCTACGTTCATCAAGGGGAGCAAAGTAGTTATTATCGCAGAATAATGATTATCCTAATAGTATAAAACTAAGAGTTTATGACTGTACTTTTTTCTTTTTGTCAAGTTTTTATCCCATTTCGTTTTTCTTGACCAAATGTTTTAATGAGACAATTTGTGCAATGCTTACAACATGTACCATGTATTCTTTTCGTTAGCTAATTTTTTCCACTGTGTTTTCCAACAAGGTTTTTAACGAGACATGTACATAGCAAATAATATCCAAGGGGGAGTGTTGTAAATGTGGACATTATACGATGGAGGTTTTAAGGAGTTTTTGTATGGTTACAATACACATTGTGTAAATGAGGTTTTGAGAAGTTTCTTTAGCTACATAAACTATTCTTGAATCTATTGTAACATATGAGAGTTTTGTTTTCTTGAAGTTTCATACATCCTCTATATAAAGGGAGAATATTGTGGTTTGTATTGTACACACAATATGAAATAAGAAAAGCTCTTCTATTTCTCCCTACATATTTTTGCTTAACTTGTTACTGAGTTGATTGATCGCCGTAGTTTACTTTACAACAAAGGAATAATATTAGTAATCGTTAGTGCATTTTACAATAACTACACAACTATTTGAAAATTGTACAAATAAAATTTCTCATATATTTACGTTGTACTCTACACATATAATCACATGTCAAATTCACAGTGTGATTAAATGTATGTACCCAATAAAGAGTAAAGAATAAAAAACGTTTAGAGAAGCACCACTACTTGACTGACTTTTAGAGTACGAGATCTAATTATCAATCACAACCAGTGTTCACGTAGGCGACCGCCCATCGGCGTGGTCGCCTGGGCGACCACCACCTTTCGCCCAGCAAAGTTGTGCGAAATGGGCGGTCGCCTAGGCGATAGTCGTTGGAGGCATTCCAACGGCTATCATCTTTTTGATTTTTTTTCAAAAATTACAAGTTTGCCACTACCCCAAATCCTATATAAACCCCTCCAAACCTCTTCATTTTTCACACATATCTCATTCTCTTCTTCTTCATAATTCTATTCTAATCATCAAGTTTCCTAATCATCAAGTTTTCGTGATTAAGTCTCCGGTCTGGTGCTTAGTTTTGAAGTTGGGAAGTGAAGTCTCTGATCCGGTTCTTCATTCTTCAACCGCCAAAATAAAGTGCACTCTTTCTAACTTCTCCTTAGAATTAAATTAATTAGTATTTCATTTTCATATTAGTCTAAATTTTTATATTAGTCTAGTTTTAAGATATGGCCTACGTACCCAGCACTAGTCTCCCCATGCATCACGAGAGTTACGATGACCTAAGACCTACCCGTACAAATGACCCCGGTTGGAATACTGCCCATTACATTAGTGCTAATGATAAAAACTGCATTGTCTGTGAGTTATGTGGTAAGGAAACTAGAGGTGGTATAGTCCGTCACAAACAACATCTTGCACACACACCCGGTAGCAATGCTAGACCTTGTGATAAAGTTCCTGACTCTGTTAAACAAGACATAACTGCATACATGATTAGAAACATTAGGACATTACAAAACGAAAATGTATGTCTTGCTGATTATGTAGACAGAGAAAACATAGAATTTAATCTGGAAACTGGTCGGGTTCCAGTTCTGCTCGGACCCCAACCTCCCGTCCTCGCCCCGTTCCTGGTCGAAAGAGACAAAAACAACGCTTGTGGGGACCATTTTGCGGACGTGGGAAGGATGTGGTTTCCGGCGCCCAACAAACAACCATCGAAAGAACCTTTAAAAAAGAAGATAGGAAAATAATTAATCAAAAATGGTCTAGGCTTTTCTATAGATGTGGTATATCATTCAACACTGTAAGGACGCCTGAGTGGAAGGAAGCAATATCCGCTACTTGTACTTACGGACCCAGACATAAACCCATGACGTATCATGAAGTTAGTGAGTCGTGCCTTAAACAGGAAATTGACTACACTAGAGGTATACTAGAGTCGTACAGACAAGATTGGGCAACATACGGGTGCACGTTGATGACAGATGACTGGACTGATAGGTCCGGTAGGAATATAATCAATTTTCTAGTAAATTGTCCAACATGTACCATGTTCATGAGGTCTGTAGATACTTCCGGTCACTCTCACACCACAGACTACCTGTACAAGCTGATGGACAAGGTAGTTGGCGAGATTGGCGAAGAACACGTTGTTCAGGTGGTCACCGACAACGCCACCGCGTACGTACTTGCCGGTAGGATGTTGAAGCAAAAAAGAAGGAGATTGTTTTGGACTCCCTGTGCAGCGCATTGCATCGATCTCATCTTGGAGGATATTGGCAAGTTGTTTTTGAAGACCATTGCTTTAGCTCGTAAGATCGTCAAACATTTCAACAACCATTCCATGTTGTTGAAGAGGATGCGACTTGCCATTGAAGGGAACCTGCTACGCCCTGCTGTCACGAAATTTGCCACCGCCTTTCTGACTTTGCAAATGTTGTTTCTGAAGAAAGACAAACTTTGAGCCTTTGTTGTTTCCCCGGAGTACAACGATCCTAATGCAAGTTGGATAAAGAACAAGAAAAAGAAGGAGATCTCTACTGAAGTTGCCGAGACCATTCTACAAAGTGGCTTCTGGACCAACGTCGTGAAGGCACTGAAGGCCTCACAACCTATGGTCCAGGTTCTTAGACTTGTTGACGGCGATGAGAAACCACCAATGAGATATCTGTATGACGCAATGGAGAAAGCCAAAGAACAAATCATGAGGAACTTTGTACGAAACCCGAGGTTGTACAAGCAAGTCATCGACCTCATCGACACCAGGTGGGGTCCATGGAAGATGATGTCCTCACCGCTACACTCAACTGATTTCTTACTCAACCCTGACACCTTCTTCTCCGTCCCACCTCAGGATCGAAATGTAGCTTTCAATGAGCATATGCCTGGATTCATGGATGTCGTAGAGCAACTCGTCCCCACTCCAGCAGAACAAGACAAGATTTGCGGTCTACTTGATCGTTACAAGAACTCCCTCGGAAAGAAGACCTTTAGATTGGTGGCAATCTTATGGCGCAGACATGAGAGAGACCGCATTACAGAGGTTGGCCCTGAGGGTGTTGGGATTGACATGCTCGGCATCAGGTTGTGAGTGGAATTGGAGTGTCTTCGAGCAGTTGCACTCAACGAGAAGGAACACGTTGGCTGTGAAGAAGATGAACGACTTGGTGTATGTGAACTACAACAAAAAGTTAAGGCAAATGTTTCAACAAAGGATGGAGAAGCCCAGATTTTATGACCCCATCAGTGTGGACTACGATCTCTTCGACGAGCATCCATGGTTGGTAGAAACTGAAGATCCGATCTTCGTTGGAGAGGAGCTTACATGGGCCGATGCCGAGGAAGCAGCTTTAGGACATTCTTCTTCACGGAGACGCTTTGCTTGATCCACGTCCACTGCATCTGACGCACCATTATTAGGTGTTGGCATGGATGATGCCATCGTTTACATTAGTTCTGGAGATCCAGGTGCATCGAGTTCTCAACCACCGATGGACATCGACGAGCAATATGTCCAATTCGACGATGAAGAAACTGAAGAAGATGATGTCTACGTCGACAATCCGAACGAGAACCACTCCAACGACTCTGATGGTGGTGGATGATATGATATGGTTCCCAGTTGGACATTAGATCAATGTGTCCAATGGAATTAGTTAGTTAGCTTGTAATTCTAATTTCTCTCTTATCTGCTATTGTATGAACTTTGAGTTAGTTAACTACCTTTGTAATCGTACTACTAAGCAATAAATTGTATACCTAAGTGTTTAGGTGGGTAGAGGGGGTGCCTAGTGAGGCCTTGGTCGAGGAACTAGGCGTCTTTTTGAAGCCTATACATGTATGGTATTTTTAGATAATATTTGTGCATTTTTTCCTATTTTTCCTGATTTTTCTTGATTTTTTAATCTATTTTATCAAATTTAATTGAATTACATTTTTAAAAAAAACCGCCCAGACTTGGGCGGTCGCACAAACGCCTAGACGATCGCACAGGCGACCGGACGCACCCGGTCGCCTAGGCGTTCCCTGAACACTGATCACAACTAGTTCAAGTACTAGTTGACCGTTGGTGTGAACACAAGTTTGATTCCCACCCTCAAAACAACCGGTAGTAGGAGAAACCAAGAGAAGTATTTTGACAGGAGACAAACAAACTTAAAAGAATAATAATTATAAATATTATACTAATTCTAATGTTGTTGAATCAGATGACCTTATACCGACTATTTAGGGTTGTTCGTGGAGTGAGTTTAACCCGTCAACCCGTCCCGTCCTTTGTGGGGCGGGTTGTGGTTGTTTTTTTCACAATCTGCAACCCGCTAACCTGTGATCTGCCAACAAGTTAGTTTAAACAGGACAAACCCGCCCTGCGAACCCGTCAAATACGTCAAAACTATATTTAAATATATAAATATATGTTATAAATATATTATTTTAAAGTTTAAGATTGTAATAATAATAAAAAAATGTGTTTATATTTATTTTTTATTAACTAAGTCTTTTTTAGTCTTTTATATTTTTACATCTTGGTTTTACATGTGTTGATTTTGTATGGTTTTTATAAGTTTTGAATTTTAATTTCATTTCATACATGTTATGAGTCCAAATTAAATTATACAAAAATCAACTCGTTTAACCCGCCAAACCCACCCTTAAGTGGGGCGGGTAGCGGTTAGAAAAAAATTAACCCGTCCTGTCCCGCCCCACTTACCCGCCAAAGTTTGAAGGATGGATAACGGTCGGTGCGAAACCCGTCCCGCCCCGTTTGCACCCTACGACTACTACTAGAATTTTATTTTCCGAAATTGCAAACCGGTTCAAAAAGCTAGTCTGTGAAGTTCTCTAATCGGGCAGAAAAAACTAATCGGATTCAATCGGAGTCCACCGGCTCGACTCCATCTCTCCAACCGTGGTTCCCTCTCCACCGCGGAGGTCTCCATTCCAACTTCTCAGACCCTCCTCACACCTCCAGATGCAGATCGCGTACCTCCAGTACCGCACCCACAGGTTCCTCCCTCCCAAACCCTTCTTCCCCCTCCCCTCGTGTTCCTGACGCCGTCGTTCGATCCAAACCAGGTTCGCTTGGAGAAGGAGCGCGAGATGCTTTCCGAGGAGTTCTCGGTCTTGCAGTGGAATCTCCGGGGAAGTGGAATCATCGGAAAATATCAAACCTGAAGCTGGGCGGGTATTTATTTGATTGTTTGAAAGTCATCTCATTTTCGGATCATTCTCGGAATCTAATGGTGTTTATGGTGTGATCGGTATCCGGAAGAACTTCCACGAAATGAGGAACTTGACTTCTAAAGTGACTTTTGGTTTATTGGCGGCCTGAATTTTTTTTAAGGTTGCGTTTGAACGTGGTATTTGCAATTGACGGGATTTTCTGATCCATACCGACTAATGACCTATTATGCTGTGTTAAAATGGAGCAGTTCTGTGAAAGAAGACAATACCTTTCTAACTTATGTCTTGCTATATGCAAATTCACCTAGTTCTCCACATGCCATGTAGGAAAGTACCAAAGCATAGATGCTTACCTTTACTTCTTATCCTTTGCTTCACTGTAAAGCTGAAGATTTTTTTGTCATGCTATTCCTGTATTCTCTTTGTGCTTTGCTACAATCTTTGTTATTGAGATGGTATAAATGTTGATTGCAGCATTCATGTGGTTGTTTTACTTGTTAGGATGGGCAACATGACAGTCTGAAAGCAAATGCTAATGTTTATGATGTTGCAATCATTGGTGGAGGCATGGTTGGCTTGGCTCTTGGATGTGCCCTATGTAGGTGTTGCTGTTAATTAATAGCTAGGTTTCTAAGCATTTTTTCCTTGTTTGTAATGTAGGTACTTTCTGGATCATGTAGCTATTGGTTATTTGGAATTTGAATGCATGTTTTGATTGTGAAAGGTTACTCCCAATCTCTCCCTGCTGGAGAAATTTTTATAGTATAGAAACATTAAGTCTTTGGTGCTCGGCAAACATGATAGGGAATTACGTATGCTGCATGATCATATTTGTAGGTTTTAGGAAAAAAAATAAATATTTTCCTATATGTTTGCAGCAAGCATGACACTAACAAAACACTTGAAGCTCGCCATTGTTGATAACAATCCTACCTTAGGCGCGGCATACTCCTTTAAAAGAAATGAAATACCAGACTCAAGGGTCAGTACCATTACACCAGCAACCGTCTCGTTTTTCAAAGGTATAATATTTTACATTGAAATTTTGGGTGGATATATGCAGGACTATTAGACTACAAAATTGCTCCATCATTACTGCAGAATTGCTTTCTAGTTCTGCAGATTCAAACTTGTTCCCCCAATGTGAAGTATTTTATCTACTTTTCTCTAACTATTATTGAATGGTCCTACCTTTTATCTGAAATAAAAAGAAAAAAAAGATTGATGTGCATGCCACTTCCTGTTTTTTGTTGTTCACGCGCCTTGTCATTGTGGTAATCTTACTCAAACTTATATATAGTTTATGGTAGCAAGAAGACAATGGAATTTCCTAGTGTATTAAATTTTCATCTTGAAGTTAACACTATAAAACCCCGATAAAAAAGCTCAGCTATAAAACCTTCACATAATTTTTGTTTACAGACTATTGTTGTCATCTATGTTTATTTATGATAACTCAGTTTTGAGGTTGAGGTGGGCCCATGATTCACATCTTTTATGGTCCCATAAGATGAGGTAATTGCAATTGATTACCCTCTACAATGAGGAATTGCACCTTTCATTGTGCCATAAGATGACGAAAACATAAGTAATCGTCCTCTGCTATCAGAAAGTTTTTCTGTTAAGGAAGTTTATGTGTCGTGATCCTCAATGTTGACTTTTGGTTCTACTTCTAATTAGATACTATACATTTTCTGTTCCCTTCGATTTTCTTTGAGAAGTTTCTCGGCGAGATATTCACATCTTATATGGATTTTTCCCCATGCTGGACTTGTTAGAATTTTGTTTCATCATTAGATGGAATCATGCTTTGAATCATTAATCATTTTGAGGATTCTCTCACACAAAACTTTCTACATTTTAATGGGTATATTGATTATTTGTTTTTCAGAAATGGGTGCTTGGAAATATGTTGAAGAGCAAAGGCATGCCTTTTTTAGTAAAATGCAGGTTGAGTTTATAACTAATCTATTTCATTATATTTTATTATGGCATATGCAGTGAATGAACAAAGTAGAACCTTATATTAGAAATGAGGGTTGTTTGGGATGATTCAAATGTCAACCCTAACATATCAATTCCCCCGTCCTTGCTAAATAACTTTGCTTTTATGAACCCATTTATTATCACACCTTCATACATGTTTTAGGTGTACTGGACAGAAGAGGTTAAAGGAATGGATCCTCGTATTTATTTGCTAGTTGCTTCTGCTCCCCACCTAGTGACAATCATGCCTAATTTGATGTTTCAAATTGCAAAGATTTTAGTCTAATAATTGAAGGTCATCTCTTTATCTACTGAATTTGAATAGAGGAATGTAGCTGTGCCCCTCTCATATTTGTCCACAACAGTTTCATCCCAAGTTGAGAGTGTTTATTCTTGTTTTCATACATAAAAAATCATCACCAGTTGAGCATTAAATGTTCTTTGGATGGTGAGTGTTATTTATCCTCATGTAATTCTTTGTAGAATAAATTACCTTCAAAGTGTTCTAACAATAAACTTGGCTGATTGACAGCGTTAACTCCACTACACTTTCTTTAGTAGCTTGGGTTTAACATTTTTTAGCAGAGGTTAATATGCCTTGAAGGGGGGTAAATTACAATCATTTTAATCATTTTTGTGAAGTCTATAAGTTATAAATCCTCTGGCTGAATTATAATGACTTCGATTTTGACTCTATCTGTTTGTAGTGTCTGCCCAAAATTGCATCAGATTTTTTCTTAAAAACAACCTAGAACCAAACGAAGCCACATCATATACTGCAAACTGATTCTGCACTTAAACCCTCACGAGAGATAATTTTGTTGTGCCTGAAACTGAAACTCAGCTATTCTACCAATCCCTCTATTGTTTAATTGATGTTTCACTAGTGATTACATCATATGTTCCTTGAGTAAAATAATAGGAAATCCCTAATGAAACTAGGGAAAATTACTTTTAACATCGTCATGTAATGAGCAATATCCAATTTAATATAGACTGTTGTATACGTGGTGTATATATATTTTTCATCGTAATGAATACTTATTTGAAATTTGAGTAACTTTATTAGGACTGTAAATGCATAGAATATTCTTCCATGATTGTTCAAACTTCAAAGCTAATCTATTGTCCTAATAACAGATGTTCTGCTTGGCAATGTCCAATCTGTTCATTTACTATAATCCAACTTGGCTCAAATCCTGAATCAAAGAATAGTTATCACAAAAATTGACAATTGATAGTCGTGGATTTTAGAACCCAATGGAATGCAATGCCAATACTAGGTATGAACTAGTATTTGCTTTTCATGTATGGTCCCAAATTGTAAATAGGTTTTGATTAGCTAACCTTGGTAAATTAGAAAAAGTAACTTAAGCAGTATACCCTAATACATTTAATTTTTTGTGAAAAAACTCTATGTAGTAAATCCGTGCATGACCTGCCATGGTTTTTATATCTGCAAGTGCATTTATACTTTCCACTGTAAGTTAAAACCATACAATATTTGATGCAAAAAACAAGACTATAAAAGTACGTGCTTCAGTGCTAAATGTAATACATGCGTGCTCTGCTTGATCTTTTCAGATGAATACGAGTTACTATTCTAAATGTGCACTTGAAGTTGTATTTGAATAAAAAACCATATATTTTATGTTGAGATGCAATATCTGGAGATTAAGATCGAAATAGTAATGAATTCTGTACCTTGTTATGTAAAGGTGTGGGATTATACTGGCTTTGGTTATACAAGGTACAATGCTGAAGATGTTGGTAGAGAAAACCTTGGGTATGTATAAGTTCCTGCCAAATTTATGTTTCGTAATTATTACAAACAACATTCTGTAGATTCTTGGTTTGAACTCCAATGCAGATGCGTAGTGGAAAATAAAGTGCTGCAACATTGTCTTCTCTCATGCCTGCAGGTACTCCCAGTAGGCCAGTATTCGTCATCATTTATGCAGCTTTTACTTCTAAAATCAGGTTGTTGTGATTCATCTGTGTTTTCTGACATGCTTCAGCTATACAATTGTGTTTTTTATCATTAAGCTTTTGATCTTTTCCATTGCTTTAGTTTCAGTAATCTGATTTAATATATATATATATATATATATATATATATATATATATAGTTCTCAATAACTTGAACAGTTAAATTTACATATGCGATCTAGTCTTGGTATCATTTGTCTGTAGATGTCACTTGCTCTGGGTTGGTAAAGCTGAGACTCCAATTACTATGAAAAGGGATATTCATCTTCTTGTTTATGTGGTTTGGATTTGACGATTCATAATTCTTAATATCTTGAACAGCTAAATTCAGACATGCAATTTTTTAAGTTCAAGAAATTATATATGTTGAAATTTCAAATTATGTCCATATATCTCATTGAAAGCTAAATTTGTTTGGCATTTAATTCAAGAGATCAGAAATCTAGAACGTCTCAAATTCTTTTGAACTGTCCATATTTTTGATATTTCATGATATAGATCCAATTATGGTTTAACTTCTGATTTTGTTATATTTGTTGTTCAAAACCTTGAATGGAGATTTAAGAGGATTCTCAGAAGTTAGTGTTGACAATAGCAATATTAGATATCTCTGAGAATCTATATTTATTGCATGAAGATAACTTGAAAAATGTTTCGAAGAATGTAAAGCCAAATATCAATTCATATTGGTTCCGTGAAGTTTGAAATGAATGATTGCTATGAAATTCACCCTGTAAAAATGTTTTTAAATGCACTATATATCAAAATTTGTGGTTATTGATGAACCCCCGTGAGATAGTCTATACAGTAAACTTGATTGCACTTGACATGGTTTGAATGGCTTTTAAGTGAATAAATTTACAAATCTGGTTTTTGTCACAGTTTTTTTTTGTTTTGTTTTGCTGTGCATGTATTGATTGTAATTTCTGGTCCACAAACTAACCAATTCCTTTTTGTCTTATCTTTGGCATGGAAAAATAAAAAAAATAAAAATGTCAGTTAAATACAGATTCCCCGAAGAACTTTTTTCTTGCCAGACTTGATTCTTTGAGTTTCCCTTCGTCAGCTCCATGTACAACTAGGATAACTGAAAATAGTCTTAAAGATTCGTCTTCTGCAGTGGAACACCATGGCAATTCACTTCACGGAGATTCAGCAAAGCTTGATCTTAGTGATGGAAGCAGCATTTATGCAAAATTAGTGGTAATGATCATCTTTTTTGTTGCTTTTGTAGTTCTTTAAACAGTAGAGATAGCCTGCAGATGTGAGGAGGAAGACAAGTTGCTATATCTATACCCGAACAAGAAGATACTTAGAGGCTCCACACAAACAAAGCCCGCTCCCCTAACCTGCCAACCCGTTCAGTACCTGTCTAACCCGTTGTAGGGTGGGGCCAGTTGCGGTCAAGAAGTTTTTAGGCAGGTTGACCCGTTTACCCTTTTATATTAGGTGGGTGGTTGTGCTCCAACACCACCCGTCTAGTTTACAACCAGTCATTTTCTGACTCAAAATGGAGAAATAAACCTAAAGAATTGTAGTTCTCGTTTTTGTTCTCAAATTGAGCAGTTAGTCCTAGTGGGTAGAATGTCCTTACTCCTTACTGCACCTCAAAGACATTTTTTCACTAATTACACAAAATGCATTGTTTCAGATTATAAAGGTACATGTTTAGAATTTAATTGTTGTCCAGTAGTTATGATTGTGCCACTGAACACCACGACTAGTCAGTTACTTAGCTGTGGTGATTTTTGTTTTTTATTGGAACTACAATTTTCAGGTGGGAGCTGATGGAGGTAAGTCACAAGTTAGGGAAATAGCTGGCCTGAAAACATCAGGATGGAACTACTCACAAAATGCAATCATTTGCACAGTTGAGCATGAGATCGAAAATCATTGTGCATGGCAGAGATTTCTTCCCTCTGGACCTATTGCACTGTTACCTATCGGGGACAGATTTAGCAACATTGTCTGGACAATGACTCCTGAGGAATCTTTGGAACTCAAGTCCTTGAATCACAGTGACTTCGTAAATGCAGTGAACAAAGCATTGGATTATGGTTATGGCCCTCATCCTCGATCAACTGTTCTCAATCAATACATGGAGAGATTTTCCTTGTTTAGTGGTCTTGGGGCATCATCTGTGAGAGAAGATTTCCAGGTTCCTCCGAGAGTAACAAGTGTTGTCTCTGAAAGAATGGCCTTTCCTTTGTCCTTGAAGCATGCTCATGACTATGTAGCAAGACGTGTGGTCCTCATTGGCGATGCTGCACATACAGTTCATCCTTTAGCGGGCCAAGGAGTCAACTTAGGTTTTGGTGATGCCTATTCCCTATCGAAAGTTATTGCTGACGGCATCTCAGTAGGCACAGATGTTGGAGAGGTATGACTGAAACTTTGTTTTTAAGTTATTCCAGGATCAGACCCCCGACAACTCAGAACTGTCTAGGTCACGTGGTGGGTTTGGGTTGAATTTTGCAATGATGGGTTCTGACCCACCTCATAACCTGCCTAGCAGGCGGTTGATTTGGTTAGGGTTACCCTCAAATCCAATCATCCCATTTATGGTCATATTAGCAGGCATGATCACATGTTACTTTTTTTATTTTTACTTATCGGTTAAATCATGCTTGAAATCGGCCATATGAGCGAAGCTGAAGATTTTTGTTAATGTGTCCACCTATCTATTTGGGTAGTTTCCACTAGGTTATCTCTTTTCAGTTCACCAATTTTATGAAATATAATTGATATATAAATCTGTGAATGTATTTTTCAATGTCTTCTACAACTTGGACTTTGACTGAATCATCCTTTCTGAGTTCTTTTTACTGATTGTTTCTTTTAGCTTCTGCAAGTGTTTTTAGTTTTATGTTGTCTAAAATTCCAATGAGGATTTCTTCCTTTCCTCTCTAGACTAATGATGAGAGTATTTCTTATGACCTTCCACATCAGGAATATAAGATCTAAGATGGAAAAAAAATATCCATGAAAGTAATCTAGATATTTGAAAGGCTTTCCCCAATGGCCTGAAAATTCCTAAATATTTTCCCTGTTTTGCTCGTGATTTTCGAACTTATTTCTTATAGATTCTGTTCTGTATGCCCCAAAGCTCAAACGGTAACATGTATTTGATCTTGAAAACTTCCCATGTCATGCCACTGTTTAAGTTAGTATTATGATGAGTGCTGGTGAGTCCGATTGACAGTCATTTCTGGTTTCAGCTTGCTATATTGAAGAAGTACGAGAAGGAAAGGAAGGCTGCCAATGTGACAATGATGGCAATCCTTGATGGATTTCAGAAGCTTTATTCAGTTGACCTCGGACCACTCAATCTTCTGCGAGCTGCAGCATTTCATGGTGCTCAGTATATCAGTCCTCTTAAGAAGAATATCATCTCATATGCCACAGGCGATCAGAAATGGCCTTTCTTTACATGAAAGTCATTACTGATATTATTCTTCAAAAGGTCCTCTCATCTCATATGTCATTACCTCGTATGCTGCCGATGATCGGAAATGGTTCATCATGGATGACACTCCAGTTAATTTTGCGGAATTGTGCCTTTCATCTCATATGCTGCTGCTGATAAGGGATGACCTAACTTTACATGAAATGTACTGATGGTGGTTAAAATTCTCCATATTTTCCCAGTATGCTTCTCACACACATGTTTTTGTTTAACTGTTTATTATGTCTTGTTGTTAGTAATAAAATAATTGGAATATAAAATCACGGAAAGTGTTTCTTAGTGATCTAGTAATGTTGATCAGCTTAGCTGAGCAGCTCCATGTTTATCCTTTTGTTCAATTGTTTATCACGTTAATATTTGTTTATTTTGAAAGGAAATAACCAGGGTTATGAGCAGGCTTATCTTATTTTCTTGGGATAAGTCAAAGGGAGCTTATTCTACGGCTAACTTATCTTTGTATTTTACAACCACACTGACTTGGGGCTCCTGCCGGCACGGCATGAGCTTGTCGGGCCTGCTAGCCTTGCTGGGCATGGATTGGTGCATGGGCCGGGCCAGATCTAGAGGTGTCGGGTTGGGTTTTTTCGGTCGGGTTGGGTTTCGATTTTTCGGTCGTTTTTATTATTTGAAGTATACAATCACAATTAAATTAATAAATACAAACGCAATTTGTTTTCCCTAAAAATAGTCAATTTATTTATTAATAGTTGTTGACTATAATCGAGAAACAATATAAATACATAATTGCTTACATATGAAAACAACCTGGAGGTCAGTTAAACCTGAGTAATGAAAAAAATCTAAGAGAGATTAGGAAAAAATTACTTCTTAAACAGAATGGTTTAACTAATTTGTTTTCAATGTTCATCGTCATTGTTGTTGTTAAGAAGCATGTTTTGCATTCTGTCTGTAACGTGCATTCAATTTTTCTTGCATACTCTTATCTTGATTGACTTGTCGAATATGCTGTCTCTTGTCAGTCAAGATGTGTTTACCTACATTAAATGCAGACTGCGACGTCACAGTCGACATCAGAAAACATAATAAGTCCCGTGTCATCAAGAAGACTAGTGAAAACATATCTAAGTTTTTTCTCCACCAGTCTAAAACATCAAAAGCTTTTAACTCAGCAGTAGTCAAGTATATTTCAGTGTTTAAATGTCAAGTTAATTCATTTTGCATTAATTTTAATTTTTTACTTAACCAATTTCATTAGGAGTTGTCGTTATTTGGATCCATTGTAGCAGGTGGTTGTGATGATGAATTAGTAACATTTGAACATCTTTAATTTACATTATGTCTTTCATATTCTTCAAAACATTTGTTTAATAAAGACTTACAATTATATAAATATTTTTGAAAATTTTCATGATTCATATTTTCAAAAATTTCTTCTAAGAAAATTGTAAACTACTAATTTTAAATCTAGGATTCATAATAAAATGTAAACAAAAAATTAAATGGAGGAACATTCCAATATTTATTAAACTTAGCCTCCATAACATTTAAAATTTCAACAAAACTACAAATTTACCTATATTTCGCAAGTACTCTAGTAATCGGAAGTGAAAACTATTTTAAAAAATCTTAAATAATTTTACAATTGTCTTAATATATGCGGGTTAACATGTACTTATTTTATTTTTCAATTATAAAAGGTTGTAATTGCAAGATTATAAAGATAACAATATTTTAACATTTCATATGTAGAATTCCATCTATGAGTTATAACTAATTTAAACTTCATAGGTTTTAACATGATTATATACATTTTCCCCCTAAATTCCTGATATGTAGATGTATTACTACAATCTACATAGGTAATTGTATCTAACATTTTATAAGTATGGTTAATTATGTCAAACCCATCTTAAACTACAAAGTTCAAAGTATGACAAACACATATGGTATGAAAGAGTAAACCATTTACAGATCGATGACAATAATTTATAAGCATTTTCATTGTTGAACTGTTATTAGTAGAATTATCAAATGTAATTGAACAAACTTTATTTTCAATATTATTAGCTATCATGACATTTTCAAAAAGAAATGATGTTTTTATTTAAACACCATAAATTATCTAGACAATGGGCAGTTACGCAACAATAAGGATAATTATTTGGACCGGTGTAAACATCACTAGTTAATGCTACCTTATTATTTATTGATGAAAAATAACTAATCATGCATTCTTTTCTTTAATCAGATTTATCAATTATGACATTTTTAGTGTTTTTCTACAAAATAGTTTAAATTGCGGATTACGGTAGTTCATCTATAATTATGAAATCAACAATTATCTCTCTACCTTTAATTATATAATATTTTTTGAAATTTAAAGTCCACTAGTTGTGTTTAAAACTGATTGACGTTAATCCACTAACGATGATGTATGCTTACGTTTACATGAAATTAAATGTCTAGTTAGATGACCAGTTACTTCACTTGACTTAGCTGAAAGTTTTTTACCACATGAATTACAAATAGCAATTGCCTTACCCTTGTTAGTTTGTCATTCTTTGAAATTATCTCATATTTTGCTTGTTCTTTTTTTAGTATTTCTACCTTTAGGTCTAGGTGAATTAAGAAGATAAGGTTATTATTATCTTCAGATTTAGATGTTAAAGTCATGAAAATTAGTAAATATGCAAATAAAAATTGATATTTTTCCATAAATGAGAAAGTCATGATAATGATTGATGAACTATAATTATCTACTAAAAAAATAGAAAATCCTGAGAAATAAATAGCAGATAGTCGCAAAATCGGGCGGCCAACGATCTGCATGTAGCTTTAGGCTCCATGCTTTATCTCAAACTCGATCTGTTGCCAACAAAATCAGAGCAAAATAGAGAAATAGTAAAAAAGACTTTGTAGAGATTTAGAAAAAGAGTTGAAGAAATTTTGTGTGAATAAAATGAGAGAGGTTTGGAGGTTTATATAGGATGAGAGATGAGTATTTTCGTAATAAAAAATAATTACCCAACGACTATTATAGTCGTTGGGCTGCTGATGTCGTCAGCTGACATTAGGGGTTTAACTGGAGCGGGTACGAGTACGGATACGATTTTTGTACATTTTAAAAAAATTATACCCGTTTACCCATACCCATTTTACCCGTTTAATAAATGGGGTGAGTATGGGTATACTTATACCATACATGTTTACATATTTACTTGTTTAATTATTTAATTAATATATAGTTAAAATAATAATAAATGAGGTTTTTGTTGACAAAAATAGTTTTTGAAGGCTTGTTTGTGAGAAAATTATTGATTTCTCATCGATTTGGCTTAATTCCTGATCTCAAAAATCGTATATTTAACATTTTTTTTGCTTAAATCATTCTTATCCAATGATTATGTTCTTCCAAGTTAAGTTTTGTTAACAAAAGTACCCATTTTGTTAACAAAAATTATACCCGTTATACCCGTTTATTAAACGGGTATGAGATTAGTACGAGTAGAACAATATTTAAATGGGTATATATCTGTACCCGTTTAGTTAAGCAGATATGGGTACGTGTATGACCATATCTGCTCCATACCCGACCCATTTACTCCTAGCTGACATCAGCCCCCAACGACTACTATAGTCATTGTAGTAACGGGCCCGTGCCACCCAGTCCGCCCCAAATCCCAGATCTAATGTGGTCATTTCCAGGTCTAATGAGTTCCATTTCAATAGATTTCAACAAACACCCGGTGTGCTTTGCTAGTTCTTCGAAATCTCTGGACATAGTCATGGGACCTTACGTGATAATTGATTATTGAGAAAAAGAATACTTGAAACTCGTTCAATGTCTCTTGCACAATTTTTTTGTAGGAATTATTTACTCTATTCCACCTAATCTTCGAGGTTTAAAGAAAGTTTTACTTTTGCTCAAGTAAGTTCCTCGTGGTTGTCAAAATCTGGCGGCTGCACAAAATTTCGATCAACGTGGGTTGTATATTTCCTAATAAAAAATCAAAAAAATCGAGATTTGTCGATTCTTGTGAAGAGATATCTTTATTTAGGGTTTTGAAATGTATTTATACAATGAAATACTAGAGAATACCGTTCTTTCCATATACATTATTTCCTTGATTTCCTTGATTGGATAACGGGATTAGGGATAATCTTCGTATCTTATATGTTTTCTTCAACGTTTCTTTCTTTTTATATTTCAACATTCCCTCTCAAGTTGACTCCGGAAGATGTTGAATGAGCCTAACTTGTGAATAATGTGTTGGAAGTGTTTCTGATCCAGTGCTTTGGTGAAGATGTATGCTAGTTGATCATTACTTTGAACACAGGGGACTTCAATTTCTTTATTTTGTATCTTCTCACAAATGAAATGACAATTCACTTCAATGTGTTTGGTTCGTTCGTGAAAGACAGGATTGAAGGCGATATGTCTTGCGGCGTTATTGTCACAGAACATTTGTATTGGATTCTGATTGTTTATATTCATGTTTTTGAGAAGTTGTTTGAGCCAAATTAGCTCACTTGTTGTGGAGGCCATTGCACGGTATTCGGCTTCAGCGCTTGATCTAGCCACCACATTTTGTTTCTTGCTTCTCCAAGTGACTACGTTTCTACCAACGAAAGTGCAAAACCCAGTAGTGGATTTCCGATCGTGGCTACCTGCCCAATCTGCATTAGACTAACCAACAACTGTACTAGAGTTTTTTTTGTTCATCCAGAGACCTTAGCCCGGGTTTTTTTAAAGATAGTGCAGGATCCGGTTCACAATCTCTAGATGTCCTTTGTGGGATGCATGCATAAATTGACTTACTACGCTAACAACATATGTAATGTCGGGTCTAGTGACAGTGAGGTAGATAAGTTTACCAACTAATCTTTGAAATTGTCCTACGTTTTGAACCGGTTCACCATCAATAAGGCTAATTTTCCTGTTGGGGTGTTGACTGGTTTAGACCCTATCTTTCCAGTTTCATGTAAGAGATCTAGAACGTATTTCCTTTGAGATAGAAATAGTCCTTTTTTGGAGTGAGCAATTTCAATTCCAAGAAAATATTTCATGATGCCTAGATCTTTAATATCAAATTTGGTTTTAAGATAATGTTTGACTAAAGATATCTCTATCATTGTTTCCGGTTATTATAATGTCATCTACATATACTAAAATAATTATTGTGATTCCATGAGAGTGTTTAGTAAACTTGGAGGCATCAACTGAACTTTTAGAGAACCCATAAAGAAGAAGGGAGTGACTGAGTTTTTCATACCATGCGCGAGGAGATTGTTTGAGCCCATATATGGACTTGTAAAGTCTGCATACCTTGTTTGGATTTGTTTTGTAGCCTGGGGGAGGAGTCATATACACTTCTTCCTCTAGGTTGCCCTGCAAAAAAACGTTCCTAACATCCATTTGGAAGAGATTCCATCCTGAGTTAATAGCTACAGAGAGGAGAACACGAACAATGTTCATCTTTGCAATTGGAGCAAAGGTTTCTTGATAATCTATCCCATAAGTCTGAGTGTATCTGTAGGATTCTAGCCTAATCCTAATCCTAATTGTGCTTTGATGTTGATTAGGTGGTGATTAGGGGGAGATGGAGATGGATGGCTTGGATTGAATGTGGGTGGATGTGTGGTTGAGATGGAGAGGAGTGGAATGGATGGTGGAAATGGAAGGATGGGGAGATATTTAGAGGTGAATTCTCTCCCTCTCTTCCCTCACGTTCCCTCTCTCTCTCGTTGATCTCTCTCTCTCTCTCACTCACGTTCTCTCCCTCTCTCAGTGCATTCCGGCGAGGAAGAAGGGGTGTTCTCCGGCATAGGTGTTGGATTTCATATTTAATTATACATATATATTTTCGAAATTTTTATGTATAATAAGGATCATCTACAATTTTCTACGATTTATTTCATGCATGTATTGGTTTGTTTTAATAACTAGTTTTAATAACTTATTAAAACAAACATGAGTCTACGAAATTCATACCTAGAAGTTCTCTAAAACTTCTTGAAGATTCGGAGACGCTGTACATGCTTGTTGTTGCGCCGGATGCCTCCGAGATTTCACCAAACTGTAAACGAGATTGGAGAGAGAAGAGCTAGCCTCTCGATCTCCAATAGCGTTTAGAATCCAATTACTAACCCCTTTAGTTTCCTTGAGAAGATGACCTCTTGAAACTAAATCTAAACTTAAGAATTTGTAGAAATTTTGTGGAGAATTAAGGAGAGATTTTGCATAAAAACAATGAATTAATTCAACTAAGGAGGTAATGAGATAACTTGTATTTATAAGTTCTCTCCAAATTACCTATTCATGTGCAACCTCTTGCCCATGATTTCATGCAAAATTCCATCTAACCATCCATTATTTAATAATAAATAATATTAGCCACGAATTAAATCAATTATGGACCAATTCCATGCATGATCTAATTAATTCTTAAATTAATTCTGCATTAACCGTCTGGACCGGTCGACCGTTTGTAGGTTCGGTCGACCGTTCGAACCTGGTTTCGGTCGACCGTTCAATAACTCGGTCGACCGTTCGTAACAGGAATTATTCCATCGCTATGTTCGGTCGACCGACCAATCACATTCAGTCGACCGTTCGAACAGATGAAAATTCCCTGTTATCGGTCGAGACATGTCCGGCCGACCGTGCCCTATCGGTCGACCGTTTACTTCTAACCGGTTGACCGTTGGAGCACTGTTCCGCAAACTTGTCAAATTTCGGTTTTTAACCCCTACAAAATTTGACATTTCGGGATTAGTAGTAAATTCACAACTTATGTAGCATATTATCCTATGTAATGATCAATCATTACACCTCATAATATTTACATCACATATCAATTTAATTTAGATTCTAATTATGTTATTAATCACAACATAATTTTGATTTTGCTTGTTCACCCCATGTGTCATATTTTCTACATGAAACCCGACACATCCTATGAACTCAAAATCCCCATTACTCGTTTCCCAGTTTTGTGGTGTAACCTATGGGAGGATCTAAACTAAGTTGGCAGTGATATTAAGAGCTTAATATCACAAGCTATAAGCGGTATCTAGCTACACATTATAGCTCCCAATTAGTTAGATGTCTTAATTCCACTCGAACCAAAACCCGATCCAATTAGTGATGGAGTGCACCACTTGTGTCCGTCCCTTCCTCATGATATTAAGAATACACACAAAGTAGTATTGTGTCATTTTTGTATAGTATTCATTTCTTGATCTCTTTAAGCTAGTTATAAATATGTGACTTAACTCAAATCACATTGTGCATATTATAACTTTGCTTTATCAAGGGGCCCACTAATATCATCACTCAATTAAGAGGGGCAATGATGGTCTTTTGACTAACTGTCTTCTCCAACAAAAGTTGTGCTTAACCAACCAATGCCTTTACACTACACTTATCGATAGTTCAAGACACTGATCTAATTAAGTATTCCTTAAGTGATCAGATATAAGTCTCATATCAAAGGACCAAAGACACAGTAAAATATTAATGACACAGAAACACATTTCTATAATATTTTACTTATTAGGTCTATTCAGTATACAAAAGTAATATTTTCCTCTTTTGCATACCCGTGTTGTCACTCACTTGTAGAGCTACAATGATCTATGACCAAACACGACAATCTTAGCCCGGTAATTTATGTCCCATGTTAATTACCATGATTGCGAATATCTTTTGTTTTATGTAAACCAATATCTTTTAGAGCTCTACGGTTAAGGACCAAGAGTCTCTTCCTTAACACTTCTGAAAGACGAATAACATAAACAAGGAACAAAATGATTTCTCATTCAATTCATAATAATTGACATTTAAAAGTAAAACTTTTAGAACACATTCCCTTCAATCTCCCACTTGTTATTAAAGTTTTCTTTCTCATACATACTCAATGCATAAAACAATAATAACTATGGTAACCCCATTACATATCAATCATCAAGCCAATCTACATGGTTCCTCAATCCCATGGACTCGAAATGCATTTCGCCCTTGGCTTGGGATAAGGGTTTTGTGAATGGATCAGCTGTGTTGCTGTTGGTGTCCACCCATAAAAGATTTATTTTGCTTTCGTCGATGAGGTCACGTGTTATGAAGTACTTACGATCCATGTACTTCACTTTGTGGTGTGATCTAGGATCCTTGATTTGCGAGATAGATGCACTATTATCGCAAAATAGCTCAATGGGTCCCTCGCTCGTGGGAACTACTCCAAGCTCTTCAAGGAACTTCTTGATCCACACTCCTTCCTTGCTCACTTCAGCGACAGCCATCACTTCTGAAGCAGTGGTTGAGTCGGCCGTAGTGCTTTGCTTCCAAGTACGCCAACTCATAGCTCCAACATTCAGAAGGAAGACGTATCTTGATTGCGACCTTCTATCGTCTGGATCACTCATGAAACTCGCATCCGAGTAACCTTCAGCTATCAATTCCCTTTGTCCTCCATAAACAAGAATCTTATCCTTAGTCCAGTTAAGGTACTTCAGGATATTCTTGACCGCAGTCCAATGCACAGGACCTGCGTTGGATTGATGACGACTTGTCACGCTTAGAGCATACGAGACATCAGGTCTTGTGCAAGTCATCGCGTACATGATCAACCCAATTGCTGAAGCATAAGGGACATCCTTCATGTACTCTAAGTCCTTACGTGATTGCGCACGTTGAGACTTCTTGAGTTGCACACCCATACTCATTGGCACACTGCCCTTTTTGGAGTTGTTCATCTTGAACCTTTCCAAGACCTTGTCAATGTATGTACGTTGACTCAGGCCAATGAGTCTACGGGATCTATCTCGGTATATCTTGATTCCCAAGATGTATTGAGCCTCACCCATATCTTTCATTGAAAATGCAAATTTCAATGAACTTCTCGTTTGCTCAAGCAAAGGAATATGATTGCCCATAAGCAATATGTCATCGACATATAAGATTAGGAATACTAGATGGCTCCCACTAACCTTCTTGTATATACAAGACTCTTCCTTACTTTGAATGAAGTGAAGCTTTTTCACTTCCTCGTCAAAGCGTTTGTTCCAACTCCTTGATGCTTGCTTCAATCCATAAATGGATCTTTGAAGCTTGCATACCTTTTCGCTATTCTTTGGATCTTCAAAACCTTGAGGCTGTACCATGTACACATCCTCCTCCAAGTTCCCATTAAGCAATACCGTTTTGACATCCATTTCCCATATTTCATAATCATGAAATGCAGCAATAGCGAGCATTATTCGAATAGACTTGAACATGGCAACCGGTGAAAAAGTTTCATCATAGTCAATTCCTTGAACTTGAGTGAAACCCTTCACTACAAGCCTCGCTTTGTAGGTTGTTAAGTTCCCATCCATGTCCATCTTCCTCTTGAAAACCCATTTATTTTGAATGGCCTTTTTCCCTTGAGGAAGGTCAACCAAGTTCCACACTTGATTATCATACATGGATTTTATTTCGGATTCCATGGCCTTAAGCCATAGTTTGGAGTCTTCCCTTTCCATTGCTTCTTGGAAGGTCAAGGGATCATTGGTATCTAGTACCATGATTTCATGAAGTCCCAGATACAAGTCGGGTTTCTTCCTTTCCCTTGTTGACCTTCTTAGTTCTTTTGGTTCTTCTCGTGTCTCTCGAACTTCTTCCACAATTTCTTGAGGAGTTGGTTCACGTTCAATTCTGGAACGTACACTTGGTGGGGATGATTGAGATTCTCTCCAATTTCTTGTGATGGTCTCCCGCTCACGCTCCCACTAATCAAAGGAATCTCGGTTGGGCCTTCATGATCTTGAACGTCATCATTCGTGTCATGATCTTGTAGAGTATCTTGAGTTTCCTCAAGCACAACCCTACTCCCACTACTTTTTACTCTTTCTAGAAATTCCTTTTCCAGAAATGTGGCATCCCTCTCTACAATCACTCGATTGGAGGTGATATGCCAAAAGTACTATCCTCTTGTCTCACGAGGATAACCAATGAAGAAGCACTTATCCGCTTTTGGTTGAAGTTTGGTCGACATCAATTTCTTGACATAAGCCTCACAACCCCAAATCTTGAGAAAACTGAGCTTAGGTGTTTTACCACTCCATAGCTCATAAGGAGTTTTCTCCACGGATTTGGATGGAACATTATTTAGTGTGTAAGCCACAGTTTGTAGTGCATAACTCCAAAAGTAAAGAGGTAATTCCGCATGACTCATCATTGTCGAGCAATGTCGAGCAATGTCCTATTCCTCCTTTCAGATACCCCATTCCACTGAGGTGTACCGGGAGGGGTGAGTTGAGGTACAATGATCTATGACCCGTGTTGTCACTCACTTGTAGAGCTACAATGATCTATGACCAAACACGACAATCTTAACCCGGTAATTAATGTCCCATGTTAATTACCATGATTGCGAATATCTTTTGTTTTATGTAAACCAATATCTTTTAGAGCTCTACGGTTAAAGACCAAGAGCCTCTTCCTTAACACTTCTGAAAGACGAATAACATAAACAAGGAACAAAATGATATCTCATTCAATTCATAATAATTGACATTTAAAAGTAAAACTTTTAGAACACATTCCTTTCAATAGGAAGGTTAGGCTCGAGTGGTGGATTGGAGGTGAGTTCGTTGTGTGCCAACCGTTCCTTTTGCTTCGTTCTCTCTCCCTCAACCTAACTCGAGTTCTGTGGTCGTGGGTGGTAGTTGGAGGTTGCCGGCGGTGGTGTTGTGGTTGTGGATCGTTGAGGAGGTGATTGATCGTCGTTTGGTCGCGAGAGTCGTCGACGGATCGTATTTGGGGAGACGTGCTCGTGGAGGCGTCGTCGCGGTTCTTCAAAGGTCTCTTCAGACCTTCCGGTATGTCAAGCTCGCTCACTTAATTACCGTGAGTATTTAAAAGTCGACGGTAGGCCGTTCGGCTCGTCGCAAGTAAATGTGTAGCAGATTTCACTGCCTGATCGGTCGACCGGTTGGTGCAAACGGCCGACCGTTCGTGAAGAAAATACAGGTTCTGCCTGAAATCAGTCGAACGATGCCTTGTGGTGGTCGACCGATTGTGCATAAAAGGCAAACCTGGTAAGTTTCGGTCGACCGGGTCCCCTTTGCCGGTCGACCGGGTGCACTGTCTTAAGTCGGTTGGGAGCGTTGACAATCTAAACGGTCGACCGCTCTTTGACTTTGTTCGACCGTGACTTAAGTGAGTTTGGGGGTCGGTTCGACCGAATGTGGGTTCGGTCGACCGGACCTGCGTGTTGAGCGTGAGGAACACTCTGGATGAAATCGGTCGACCGAGGAGGCTCGGCGTTCGAACGGTTTCAGGACGCGAGAGAGGGATTATTCCCTGTGGGATCGGTCAACCGAAGGATGCTCGGAGTTCGACCGATCGGACGTTTTGTTCGTTGAACCTGAGAGTTGACCATCTAAACGGTCGACCGTCCCATGATTTTGGTTCGACCGAACGAGTGTGATTTTGGGAATCGGTCGACCGATGGAGTGCTGGTCGAGGTGGATTGCCCTGTATTTGCTTGATTCGGTAGACCGGGACTTTTGGTTCGGTCGACCGTTTGTGTCCTGTTTTGCACTATGGAGGTGTTGTTGTCGTGGTTGTCCGTGTGGGGCGAGTCGTAGTGCCGATGTTCTTCCGGCAAGTGTGCTACGGTGCACGAGTGTTTCTGTGGTTGGTTGAAATTAGACCTGGAGCCCAGCTAGTCTGTACGGAGTTGGTTGAAATTAGACCTGGAGCTCTGTAGTGCGTTCGGGTTGGTTGAAATTAGACCTGGAGCCTGAGCAGGGACCGCGTGTAGGGGTTGGTTGAAAATAGACCTGGAGCCCTTAGACGTTTGGGTTGGTTGAAATTAGACCTGGAGCCCTTGGTCGTGTCGTGGTAGCTGCGGTTGGTTGAGATTAGACCTGGAGCCCAGCTTGGCGACGAGTGTGTGTCGCGGCGGTTGGTTGAGATTAGACCTGGAGCCCCGTGACTGTGGTGGGTGCGGCGGTTGGTTGAGATTAGACCTGGAGCCCCGTACCTGCGGTGTGTGCTGTGGTTGGGTGAGAGAGCCCTGGAGCCCAGCCTGGTTGTGATGCTTTTCTTGTTTAGTAGAATTGCATGCTAGGGTGCCTTTTCATTTCATGCATTTAGAGTTTGGCATACGGGGTTTCCTTCTGGAAACTCAGGCATTGTTGCATGTTTACTTTCAGGCCGTGATCGGCGTTAGGGGGTGGTGACCGAGGAGAGGAGCGCTGCTACCGGATCCAGCTTTCTCTCGGTTGAGGTCGTGTGATTACTGTTTCCTTCGTTTATGCTTTTGATGTAATCACAACTTTTGTAAACTCTGATGTTCGGATATATATATATATATATATATACATATATATATATATATATATATATATATATATATATATATATATATGTTGGTGCACCTGGGTTCCTTTATTTGCGTAATATCCTCTGTTGATTGATGTTTATAAATTTTAAATTTTCCGCTGCTTTGAGGATGTTACAATATCCTTTTGCGACTAATCGGGCCTTATATCTTTTTATGGTTCCATCGCTATTATACTTGATCTTGTAAACCCACTTGCAACCTACTGGTTTTATGCCTTGTGGAGGGGTCACAAGACTCCAAGTTTGGTTAGTTTCTAGAGCTTTTAGTTAATCATCCATAGCTTTAGCCCACTTAGGGTGTTTAATTGCTTCATGATAGTTGGCTTAAGAAGGCATGGTAGGTGGGTTTGATTTGAGAGTAGGGCAAGTAGTCCTCGATAGGGTAGCTAACATGAGATACCACATAGTCTTGAAGCCGAGGAGGTGGACGAGTAGGACGGGTTGTTCTTCTCTGAGGAAGATGCTCAGTTCCCCCTTGGTCGTCCAGTGGAGGAGGTTCAATTGCTTCTTGTCGAGGAGTTTCGATGATAGTATCCGGTGAGGAGGTAAGGTCGAAGATATCCGCAACCGGTAGAGGAGCTTTAGGTGCAGCGGAAGAGTCTTGATGATTTTTGAAGTATGGAACATTTTCAAAAAAAAGGACACATCGCGAGAAATATAGAATTTACAATTAATGGGGTCATAACATTTGTACCCTTTCTTTCTAACAGAATATCCTAAAAAAATACATTTGATGGAATTGTGATCAAGCTAGTCCATGCGTTTCCTGTGAACAAAATAAGTACAACCAAAAATCCGAAGGTGGTTAAGGCTCATTTTTCTCCATGTAAAATCTCTAAGGGTTGCTTGTTTTGAATTGTTGGGCTAGGCAAACGATTTATAAGGTAAGTGGGAGTTAAAATAACATCAGACCAAAAATATTTTGGAATATTATTTTGAAAAGGTAAGGATCGAGTAACATTTAACAAATGACGATTTTTTCGTTCGGAAACACTATTTTGTGCAGGAGTGTTTATGCATGTGGTTTGATGGAAAATCCCTTTTTGTTTCAAAAAACTTTGAAAATGGTTACTAGTGTACTCGGATCCATTATCGGATCTAAGTATTCTAATTTTAGAATCAAGCAAATTTTCAACAAAGGCAACAAATTCACAAAAGACCAAAAAGGCATCGGACATAGCTTTCAATAAATATAACCAAGTTGTACGAGAGAAATTATCAATAAAAGAAATAAAATAATTGAATCCATTATAGGATTCCAAAGGGGCGGGTCCCCAAATGTCTGAGTGAATCAATTCCAGAACGCGACCTGTTTTATTTTCAGAAGCATAAAAAGGAAGTCTAGTTTGTTTTGATAAACGACACACATCACAAGACAAGTCATTTTTTAAAGACGGAAATAACTTTTGTAAAACCATGTGAGACGGGTGCCCCATTCTTTGGTGCCAGGTATCGTGATTAGGAACATTAACTAGCATTCCTTTTATTTGATTTTCGAGAACATAAAGTCCTTTGGAGAGTTTTCCTCTACCAATCGTCTTCACTGTGGTACAATCCTGAAATATTACATCAAAAGGAGTAAATATAATATTGCAATTTAATTTTTTTGTAAACCTCGCAACCGACAAAAGATTAGAATCAAAATTAGGTACGTATAAGACATTTTCAGGCATTTGATTATCAAAAAATTGCATTTCTCCTGTACCCTTAATTTGTGCTTTGTTTCCATTAGCAACTGTGACAAATTATTTAGAAAATGTAAACTTGTTTTTATGTTATTTATCATGGAGGAATCTCCTGTCATGTGATCAGTTGCACCGGAATCTATAATCCAACTAGAGTTATGAGAATTATTTACTAAATATGCTCTGGAATTGTCTGAGACGGAATTTATACCTGATGTATTGCCTTTGCTTGGGGTATTGGATTGCTGCAAGAAGGAATTTAAGTAGGCCAGAAGTGCACCAAGTTTGGTTGGGTCAGCTCCTGTGCTTGTGGATTCGGGCCCAGAAGAGGTGGAATATTGAGGAGGTGGAATATTGGATAAAACCCCCGCTGATCCATTTGTTGCCGTATTGAATGTCGGATTCGGACTAGGGTAATCGGATGCTCCATTTGTTTTTCCGTATAAAAACCCCGCTGATCTGCTACCGACCCGATATGTGTCCATTTGTTTCCTTCCACCCGAAAGCTAGGGTTTCCTTCGTATCCGCCGCCGCCTCTTCCTGTGGGGTGTGCCTGGCTGCCGCTCCTCCCATCCCCCCTCCTTTCCGAGTTGTCCTTGGATGGCCGGAGGTGTGGGTAGAGGAAGTAGCAAGTGGATATGTTGTGTCCCTGTTTTTTATAGTTATCGCAATAATCTTGACTTTTATTTCCATATTTTGTTTTACCTTTGTCGCGATGGTTTATGTTGGTTTTTGTGACGACAAATGCCTGATTTTCTTGGTTTTCCGGCTGAGCGGTTTTGGTTTTCCGGAGGGTTTCCTCACGGTTAACCATCACAATGATGGTCGAGAAGCTGGGTAGTTTTGGCGACATAAGGATGCTGGAACAGAGTGCTTCGTAGCTCGAGTCCAGTCCAACAAGAAATGTGTAGATGTGATCTCGTTCGTTCGGGCTTGTATGGTTTTTGAATTGGTTGTCGGTGGCTCGTAGATGGCGAGTTCGTCCCATGTTTTCTTTAGCATGCCTAGATATTTGGTCATGTTTTTCTGCTCTTGCTTGATCTGCAAGAGGTCTTGTTTTAGTTTGAAAATATGCGCAAAGTTTTGTTGCTTACCATAGTGTTCATGGACGGAGTCCCATAATTCCTTTGCGCTGTTTTTGTACATGAAGATCTCTGATATTTGGCTTTGCATCGACTGGAGGACCCAAGACATCACGAGGTGGTCAGCGTTCTGTCATTCCTCTTGTTTGGTTTCGGATCCTTGGTCGGTGGGTCTTGCGGTTTTCCCGGTCAGGTGGCCTAGCTTCCCCTTGCCACTGAGGGACAGGGAGATGACCCACGCCCAGGAGAGAAAGTTGGTCCCAGGGAGATGGCCCGCGCCCACTGAGGGACAGGGA
The DNA here is from genome assembly GCA_963682175.1 of Triglochin maritima. Taxonomy (NCBI): domain Eukaryota; kingdom Viridiplantae; phylum Streptophyta; class Magnoliopsida; order Alismatales; family Juncaginaceae; genus Triglochin; species Triglochin maritima. The sequence goes on along the minus strand of OY821787.1, from coordinate 8,838,428 downwards.
CAGGGAGCTACTGAGGCGGAGGTGGGTTTGGGTGTTTTTTTTTGGTTTTGTTTTTCGCAGAACGCACGCTCTGATACCATGATAAATTTGAACAGTAGAAGATTATATCTTTATTTAGGGTTTTGAAGTGTATTTATACAATGGAATACTAGAGAATACCGTTGTTCTTTCCATATATATTATTTGCTTGATTTCCTTGATTGGATAACGAGATTTGGGAGAATCTTCGTTTCTGGTATGTTTTCTTCAACGTCTCTTTCTTTCTATATTTCAACATACATCAATTTGACGAAAATTACAAAATATTCCATTGTTTTCGCATATCCTTGAACCTGTGCTATTATATTACTATGACTTAGTAATATAAGGTACACATGATTCATATTACGATTTAACATCTTAAGTTCCGTTCCGTTTCTGTTTTTATTACAATTGTTGTATGGAATTCGAGATTTTCCCGTTCACTCAACATGTTATATCATATTACAGTGGCAAAACAATTACTTATGAAAGCATCATATAACGGTTTAATAAACTTATATTACGTTCTACTACATTTCGCAGAAGGGCTTGTTTAAACATAAATAAGTCTTGGACTTATTCTATCATTGCCCAAATAGAATAATGCCAACAATATTACAAATATAAATGGTATAAATAATTATATCTTTACTTAATTTGTATATACTATTAACGACAGACTACAGTACTCATATAAAAATTGGGATAATAGTCCATCCAAAACTTCCATTCTTCCACCACAATCCCAAAGACCTCCGGCATTAGTTCTATAAGTTGCCAATCAAAACCTGATGACTTTCCAAACACATGAAACCATTCACATAGTCAACATAACAAAATGAACATGTACGTATGTACCACTGAAAAAGGAATAACAACATCATAGTAATAAATAATACACATATTAATTATACGTATACCAACAAAAATATGTAACGAAAGAAGAATCAATTAACAAGTCCCCATCAATCCATGCATGCATGTATATATATATATATATATATATATATATCTCCTCGATCGGCTCACGTCTTCCTCCTCACAATGGACGCCGGATTCCCATCGAAGAGGTCATCGATGTACGTCTCCAAATCCTCCGGTGCGAACTTGATGTACTTCTCAGCCTGCCTTCCCGAGTCCAGATGCTGCCTGTACCTCCCGAGGAACGACCGGTAAGCGGGGACCACCACGGCCGACACCGACACTCTGAGCTCAGACTGAAGCTGCTCGTCGCTTACCACCCAACCGCTCTGCGTCTTGTGGATGTCGTCGAACATGGCGTTGAAGGCCTTGAACCTCTCCTTGAGCGCCGGCTTAAGCACCCCACTGCCACCGCCTTTCGGGTGGAGCCCCTCCTCCTTGAAGCACCCCAGGACGCGTCCCCATGTCTCGCGTTGGTAGTTCTTGTGGTACTGCCGGAGGTCCGACGACCGCTTCCGGCACCAGGTTTCGCCCAGCAGCTCGTTGAGTTCCGACCAGCCTTTCAGCTTCTGGGCGATGTACCGGCCGTTGTTCATCAGGAAAATGTAGGTCAGGGAGGTGTCCTTGTAGAGCTTGGATTTGGAGTCCAGGTTGCTGTCCAGGAGGTCCATTATGGTGTGCAGTTGGGTCGCGAATGGGGACTTCACCGTCGCGTTTTCCGATTTCGAGGCGCTCTTCTCTGCTGATCCTCGATTCTTGTCGTCGTCGTTGTCGATGTTTTTGTTGTGCTCTTGGTATATCTGTACGTATGGGGGTGGATCGATGTTACGAACTTTTGCCACAATGCATATATGCATGATAAATATCATAATTTTTGTTGCAGCTAAAATGTAAGTTCTGAACATGTAAAACTTGGGTGGAGCCAATCCAATCTGTACATCTTCAATTTTAGAATTATCAATAAGGTCAAACCCCAGCACTATAATTAAATCTTAACTCTATGAGTTGCGGGCCTAATATATTCATAATGCTAAGCCCCAAGTCGCCCTACACTTTGGTCACACAGATCTGATTCGAAAGCATTTGGATCCTATTCATCCAATTTTCAACCAAATTTGATTTTCAATTTGCTCCGAACTTTAACATAAGTTGAAATATTAGTAGTGTGTTAAAAATAACGACGAATATTTACAAAAATAATGAATTCTTAAAATTTAGGAAGACAAAATGTTACAAAATCAATATGTCGTATTTTAAAGTTTGGAAAAGAAAAGTGAAATCGAAACATAATTCACAAACCTATAATTAATCCGAATTATTAAAAAAATGTTTATGGAATTACCCCTCGATTTAAGAATTTACATGTTGATCCCCACACTTAAATAGAGGAGCAATGAAATTTTGCCTACTATGATTTCCATGCTTACATACCTGTTCTAAGGTGTTCTTGTACTCGCATGCATACTTGAGGTAATTCATGACGTAACGAGTGAGAGGGTGGACGGCGCCGCCGGGCACCGGAGTCTTCCCGGTTTCGCTCTTGATCGAGGCTTCGAGGTCGGAGAAAATGCCAATTATGGCCTCCCCTATCCTTCCCTTCGAGACCGACATCTCGTTCTTCATCTCTGCCTGTAGCAATGATGATGGCAGTGATCCTTCTTCCTCCTATCACAAAGTAACGTAACAAACGTTAACGGAAAATTGCGAAAATGACTTTGGAAGTGTGTTTGAAATTTGGATGTGTTATTTATATATTAGAAAGAGGTTTCAATAAAAATAATTTAATAATCTAGAACAAATTATACTTCAGGTGTTGCTGACCAAAGTCTTAAAATTGAACGTTAAAGTGAAATGTAATGTCGAGAACATTTTTATTCAAGTGGAGAATAAGGAAAAAGAGGTAACAAAAAAGGTAAACAAAAGTTCACATGAACATACGATTAATGCACATTCTCACAACACAAAAGAATAAAAATGTAACGGCAAATTTGATAAAAACTAATAATTTATTGATAGAGGATAATATATTACATATATATTCAAAATTTAAGGGGTATGATTGTGATATTTTACAGTTCAGGAAAACAAAATGAAATCATGCAAAACTTTACGAACATGTTAGATTTACATGGTGCTACAATTGCCAAAGAGTGTTTCTGATTTCAATCCTCAATTGCAAATTTTGAGTTATTTGATGATGACTTGTAGGATGTTAGGTAGATTTTCACTTGGAAATTCACAATTTCATGCACATCAGCTACCGTTTAGAATGCACATGTTGGACATACTTTGGAAATCCACACATTCATCAACATCAATTATCTTTTATTATACACATGTTGGACATATGAAATTGCATCTTCAAAAAGTGTTTCAAATAACTTTAGGTTGCAATTGATGGTTAAACAATGAAGCAAGTAAACGGATACCTGTTGGTCCTCAGAGACCGGAAATAGCCGATCCATGACAGGCATAAGATCTCTCATGGTCTCATACATGTCCAAGAACTTAAACAACTTCTCCCCAGACCTCTTGGTCATAGTAACAGCCTCAGCGAAGTTTAGTAGCTGAATTATGACACTACGGGCGAGGTTGCTGAAGAGGCCGGCCGCGACCGCAGGGTGGCCGGAGAATACTCTCTCGCAAAGCTTCTGCTGTTCCGAGAAAGAGGCTGTAATGGAGTGGCGGAAGGCGTTGATCCATGTCGATATCCGGCCCTCCAGGGACTCCCATGACATCTTTTGGAGCTCATCTGTGCTGGTTTTCTCGAATCCTAGCTTCGAAAGGGAGGCTCCTAAGGCGGCACGCCTTGCTATGCTGAATACTTGACAACACTGTTAAGCACAAGCGTGGTGATTATTCATGTCGTGTCGGATTCGTGTCATGCAAAAATGTACTTATTTGAGTAAAATTGCGTTTACTAAGTTGAAAAATTGTGTTTACTATGTTGATCGCATTAACTATTATCATATCAAGTTGTGTCATATTACCATTTATATTATCGTACCGTATCACGACAAAAATTGAAACACTGGCCACATTTATGTGAACATTTGCATCACAGATTTAGGAAACTTAATTTACTTAAGTTAGTAGTTTGGATTTAGATATTGGATTTTAAACAAGAAAGACGAGTGCTTTTTGTTAGAAAAAAGAACAAAGGCAGATTCATATGGTGTTTTATTAATTTTGGCATTGGGTTTGATCCAAAATCCTCATGACGGTTTCTACTTTGAATTTTACAGTAAAAAGTCGTATTGGTTTTTAGAAAATTAATGTCCAAACACGTTATGAATAGTTTCCAAGAATTTGCTGTTAAATTGAAAATTAAGTACTGAAGTCAGGGTTGGAACCGAAGCACAATCCAAACATCTCTACATAATTTCTTCAAATAAAAAAAAAATCTTAACATAAATACTACTCAATACCTGCATAATTCAACAATTTGTTGGGAAACAGAATTGATGCTTGCCAAGTAATATAATATTTTTTAAGATTAAATGCAACTTTAAAATACCCACAAATTCAAAGGAAAACCAAGTTTGTACCCATTAATTTACAATTATATTGACATTGTAACCATTGAGTTATGCCCAGCACGATTCATATTGTTTAACCACAATAATAATCACAACATGGCATTAACGCCAGCCAACAAGAATTTTTCTCTCTCCAAATGTTTGTTCATTTAATTCATTTTGTAATTAACTAAATTTCCAAAGAGCAGATGAAACCAATACCTCGGTCTCATACCCGGCCGAGATCATCGCTCCGGCGATCCTCGTCAACCTCCCGACGACCTCCTCATTTGCTTCATTGTCATCGGACTCCACGCCATCCTTCTTTTCCTCATCGATTCCGCCACCTTCAAGCAACGAACGGAATTCCTCCTCGAGGAACGCCATCGACCTTTGGAGCACCGATGCTGTCCGGGTAATGGCGTGTCCATAAGCTGGCTCCGATGGGAATGCCCCCAACGCCGTCATCAGCTTAGAGACCCTATCAATGCCATCCAACAACCCCATTTCTCCAACCACTAGCCCTGTACCGTTGAGCCTCTTCACCTCCTCCTCCACCCACGTGGCCAGGTCGACCACCGCCGTCTCAGGCAGCTCCGGTAGATGATCACCATCATTCTCGATCTTGTCCTTCTCGACAATTGACTTGAGGAATTCATCAATTTTCTCGTAAATGGCGGCGATATCGCGGTGCGGGTCGACCTTTTTGTCGTCCGTCTTCTCCTCGGTCTCGGTATCTTCTTGCTCCTCCTTGAGCTCTTCCTCGATGGTCGGTTGGCGCGTTTGTTCTTGGTTGTTGGCGTTATTCTTCTTGTTTTGCATGGAGAAATTCCTCGAGGGCTCATGACTTTTCTTCTCTTCTCTACCGGAGAAACTTGAGGCCTTGCCCGGAAGAAGAGAAGGGGTTTTCTCCATTGGGCTAATTAACTCCTTTCAACTCTTGTTTTTCCCTCTCAAGATCTAAGAGATGAAGAGAGAGATCTAGAGAGAAAGAAGGGGAGATCTAGAGAGAGAGAGAGAAGGAGGTGAAGAGACGTTGGCGGAAATGAAGGGGAGGAGAGAAGGAAATTAATGGTCGTTTGCATGCATGGATTTAGAGTAGGACGTGTTAATTTGTTTTGTTCAGTGTATATATCTATTTTTTCCTATCTCTAGCTTTTGTCTCTTCTCTTGCTTTTATTTTTGGGTTATGTAAATTATATGTAGTGGTGATGAGTTGGTGGCATACCACGAATCTTAACTGCGTTGACCATTTTTATGAATATAAAACATAAATTTTTGGATATTTAATTATTAAGCAAATGAAACATGGTACGTACGTAGTTTGTGACTTGTTGTGGATAGGTCTGGTTTGTGTTGATTCCGGGGCATTGGCTAATGGGGCCGACACTTGACTAATCTAAGAATGACAGTGCGTTGCTAGATTTGCCAGCATGGAGACATTTAAAGCCAGCATAATACCCCTGGATAATTACACAATGCCAACTGTTAATTGCAAGAGGTACATTAGCAGGCAATGGTAATCTTGGTATTAATTCCAGCATGATTCTAGTAATGATGATGCGTGATCAAGTTTTTTGTGTATATTTTTTTGGATAATGGAGAAAGTAACATAACAGAATACGTAAGACAGATTGGCAAATGTGGAAGAGTTGGATACATCCACAATATGGAGTTTTAGTAATTCTAATTTGTCACGATCACTGTATATCATCATCTATTCATCACTTCTTCATTGTTAATTAATTTGTTCCTTTTGTCGGCACACATGAGTACATCGAGTCTGACTTTGATTGGGGCCGAAGAAGTCACGTAGAGGGCTTTGGATGATCTCCATTAAGGGTTGCAATTTGTTGGGCACAGATCTTGGTGCGTCCCACAAATATATTTTTTGGGCACGAGTATGATCAAAATGGGAGTACAATTGTATAAAAATGGATCAAAAAGAGGGAGGGAGATGTGCGGAAACAATGCACAAATCTTCAGTTGAGAAAAGAGGTCTCAGGGGTCGATTAGGGTTAGGGTTGAAGGAAGACGAAGGAGAAAGATGCGGTGGAAACGAAATAGGAAAGGTTTTTCGTTAGATTAGGGTTTTTGCAAATGCGAGTATTTATACAAGTTACAGTCGGGTATGGATCTATCACCCGGATCCGTTCAGCATAGTCGGATAAAACGCTTTCCAAATTAATACTGACTGACTAATATTACATGAATCCGACTACCCAAATACATCCTACTTGCACTAGTTTTCTGAACCCATTAGAATGGCTCATGTAGTGTACCTCAGAATCGGACCCCAATTCATAAACGTTGAATCGACACTTGGTGCACCGAGTGGACTTGAGCCTAGATTGTTTGGTCGAGCCACAACCTTGGTGGGCTGACGCTTGGGTTCAAGCTCAAGTTTCATGGGCTACCATCTCATCATGGGTTGTTGGGCTTGAGGTGCTTGTGGACTTAAGCTCTGGATTCTTTACACTCCCCTTCAAACTTAGCCGGGGTAGAAGGTTAAGTTTGTGCAAAGCACGACGAAAAGGGTCTTTAGGCAAAGATTTTGTGAACAAGTCAGCGAACTGCATTGAGGATGAGATAAACTTAGTGATCAACTGCCCTCGAGCCACATTTTCTCAAACAAAATGGTAGTCAAGTTCCACCTGCTAATCCTAGCATGAAACACCAGATTTATAGTTAAGTGTAGGGCACTAATATCATCACAAAATAATGTTGGGGGATGAGGAAGAAAGACTCCCAGATCGCGTAAGATGAAGGAAATACAAGTGAGTTATGTTGTTGCAACAACCATAGCTCTATACTCTGCCTCCGCACTAGAACGTGATACGGTTGCTCCTTCGTGGCTTTCCAGGAGATACAATTTTGGCCTAGAAAAATACAGAAACCACTTGTGGAACGAAGAGTATCTTGACAACTTGCCTAATCACTATTAGAATAGACAGACAGATCAAGTGAGGAGTGTCTATACAAGTGAAGAGTGTGAGTTAAAGTGCCATTGATATGTGGCAAGATGCGTTTGACCAACTGAAAGTGAAAATTCGTAGGACTATGCATATGTTTGTTGTATTTCGTGCCATATAGTATGTATATATTTTCGAAATTTTATAAACATATAGGATCGAAACATTCATATTTTCTTCGATTTCATACAGACATGCATTTGTTTATCCTAATTATTTAACATGCATTAGAACAAACAAACAATTGCAAAGAGGATCATACATAGAGGTTCTCTAAAACCTCTTGAAGATCCGGAGTCGCGTTGCCGCTAGAATCGCCCGGTGGATTGCCTCCGAGTATTCACCAAACTCTAAACGAGATTGGAGAGAGAAGAGCTAGCCTCTCAATCTCCAATAGGGTTTAGAATCCAATTACTAACCCCTTCTTTAGTTTCCTTGAGAAGAAGATCTCTGAAAACTAAAACTAATCTTAAGAGTTAAGGAAATTTCATGGAGAATTATGGAGAGAGATTTTTGCAAGAGAAAATAATGAATTGATTAAAGAGGTAATGAGATAAACTTGTATTTATAAGTTCTCTCCAAATTACCTATTCATGTGCAACCTCTTGCCCATGATTTCATGCAAACTTTCATCTAACCATCCATTATTTACTAACAAATAATCCCAACCACGAATTAAATCAATTATAGACCAATTCCATGCATGATATAATTAATTCTTAAATTAATTCTGCAAATAACCGTCTGGACCGGTCGACCATTTGGAGGTTCGGTCGACCGCTCGAACAAAGTTTCAGTCGACCGTTCGCAACTCGGTCGACCGTTCTCAACAGTAAAATATTTCATCGCAATGTTCGGTCGACCGTTCCGAACAGATGAAAATTCCCTGTTATCGGTCGAGACGTGTCCGGTTGACCGTGCACCGATCGGTCGACCGTTTACTGCTAACCGGTCGACCGTTTTGCACAGTACTGCAGACTTGTCAAATTTTGGTTTAACCCTTACAAAATTTGACATTTTGGGATTAGTAGTAAATTCACAACTTATGTAACATATTATCCTATGTATAGATAAATCATTACACCCCATAATATTTACATCACATATAAATTTAATTTAGATTCTAATTATTTTATTAATCACAACATAATTTTGATTTTGCTTGTTCACCCCATGTGTCATATTTTCTACATGAAACCCGACACATCTTATGAACTCAAAATTCTCATTTCTCGTTTCCCAGTTTTGTGGTGTGACCTATGGGAGGATCTAAACTAAGTTGGCAGTGATATTAAGAGCTTAATATCACAAACTATAAGCGGTATCTAGCTACACATTATAGCTCCCAATTAGTTAGATGTCTTAATTCTACTCGAACCAAAACCCGATCCATTTAGTGATGGACTGCACAACTTGTGTCCGTCCCTTGCCTCATGATATTAAGAATACACACAAAGTAGTATTGTGTCATCTTTGTATTAGTATTCATTTCTTGATCTCTTTAAGCTCGTTATAAATGTGTGACTTAACTCAAAATCACATTGTGCACATTATAACTCTGCTTTATCAAGGGGCCCATTAATATCATCACTCAATTAAGAGGGGCAATGATAGTCTTTTGACTAACTATCTTCTCCAACAAAAGTTGTGATTAACCAACTAATGCCTTTACACTACACTCATCGATAGCTCAAGACACTAGTCTAATTAAGCAATTCTTAAGTGATCGGATATAAGTCTCATATCAAAGGACCAAAGACATAGTAAAACATTAATGACAGAGAAAACACAATTCTATAATGTTTTACTTATTAGGTCTATTCAGTATACAAAAGTAATATTTTCCTCTTTTGTGTACCCGTGTTGTCACTCACTTGTAGAGCTACAATGATCTATGACCAACACGACAATCTTAACTTGGTAATTAATGTCCCATGTTAATTACCACGATTGAGAATATCTTTTGTTTTATGTAAACCAATATCTTATAGAGCTCTACGGTTAAGGACCAAAGTCTCTTCCTTAACACTTCTAAAAGACGAATAACATAAACAAGGAACAAAATGATTTCTCATTCAATTCATAATAATTGACATTTAAATGTAAAACTTTTAGAACACATTCCCTTCAATCTCCCACTTGTTATTAAAGTTTTCTTTCACATACATACTCAATGTATAAAAAAGTAATAACTAGGGTAAACCCCATTACATATCAATCATCAAGCCAATCTACATGGTTCCTGAATACCGTGGACTCGAAATGCATTTCGCCCTTGGCTTGGGATAAGGGTTTTGTGAATAGATCAGCTGTGTTGCTGTTGGTGTCCACCCATAAAAGATTTATTTTGCCTTCGTCGATGAGGTCACGTGTCACGAAGTACTTACGATCCATGAACTTCACTTTGTGGTGTGATTTGGGATCATTGATTTGCGAGATAGATGCACTATTATCGCAAAACAACTCTACTGGTCCCTCGCTCGAGGGAACTACTCCAAGCTCTTCAAGGAACTTCTTAATCCACACTCCTTCCTTGCTCGCTTCAGCGACAACCATTACTTCGGAAGCAGTGGTTGAGTCGGCCGTTGTAATATCCTGAATTTTTTAGTTGAGGTAATAATCAAATATCTTAATGGACTAATTAAGATTGTTGGATGATTGTGTGGTTTTAGGAGAAGATGGAATTTTGAGAAGAATATTGAGAAGAAAAAGATGGAGATTTTGAGGCAAGTACTGATTCGTTATTCTTCAGTTTCATATCATGTCTGTCTCTCTTGATATTCGTAGTTGCATGCATGTTGAGCATTAATATTGATTTTATGGATATGCATATGATTGCATGGTGGTGTTTCGGTCGACATGTCCTGTGGCTGTGTGTATGTTTCTAGCAGAGCAACTTAGGAAAGAGCTGCCTAACGGACAGCGTGGAGCCACCAGAGAGAGGAAAGGGCTGCATGTCGTTAGTGTGGAGCTACCAGGTGTGCGTCTGACAGATTGATAGATTTCAGAAGCACAGGATGTGGTCGAATCCGAATGGGGGTTTCAAATTGATATGAATGCATTTTATTTGTGATGCATGTCTCTTGATTGTGCTTATTGACTGAATGTCATATTCTGTATTATTTTCCACATGATTATGATTCTGATTGATTGACGGTTGGTACTTGCGGGCTGTCGAGCTCACAAATTGTTGATTATATTTTTCAGATTAATTATGGGCCTATCAGATGGATTTAAATATCAGAGTGCGCAGCGGTCAGGATCGTGGATCGTATCTTAACGCACCGGGTTCGGGCGGGTGATCAGTTGTCCGGGCTCGGGGCGTTACAGCCGTAGTGCTTTGCTTCCAACTACGCCAACTCACAGCTCCACCATTCAGAAGGAAGACGTATCCTGATTGCGACCTTCTATCGTCTGAATCACTCATGAAACTCGCATCCGAGTAACCCTCGGCTATTAACTCCCTTTGTCCTCCATAAACAAGAATCTTATCCTTAGTCCGGTTAAGGTACTTCAGGATATTCTTGACCGCAGTCCAATGCTCAGGACCTGCGTTGGATTGGTGACGACTTGTCACGCTCAGAGCATACGAGACATCGGGTCTTGTGCAAGTCATCACGTACATGATCGACCCATTTGCCGAAGCATAAGGGACATCCTTCATGTACTCTAAGTCCTTACGTGATTGCGCATGTTGAGACTTCTTGAGTTGCACACCCATACTCATCGGCACACTGCCCTTTTTGGAGTTGTTCATCTTGAACCTTTCCAAGACCTTGTCAATGTATGTACGTTGACTCAGGCCAATGAGTCTACGGGATCTATCTCGGTATATCTTGATTCCCAAGATGTATTGAGCCTCACCTATATCTTTCATTGAAAATGCAGATTTCAATGAACTTCTCGTTTGCTCAAACAAAGGAATATGATTGCCCATAAGCAATATGTCATCGACATATGAGATATGAGATTAGGAATACTACATGACTCCCACTAACCTTCTTGTAGATACAAGGTTCTTCCTTACTTTGAATAAAGTGAAGCTTCTTCACTTCCTCGTCAAAGCATTTGTTCCAACTCCTTGATGCTTGCTTCAATCCATAAATGGATCTTTGAAGCTTGCATACCTTCTCGCTATTCTTTGGATCTTCAAAACATTGAGGTTGTATGATGTACACATCCTCCTCCAAGTTCCCATTAAGGAATGCCGTTTTGATATCCATTTGCCATATTTCATAATCATGAAATGCGGCAATAGCGAGCATAATCCGAATAGACTTGAACATGACAACTGGTGAAAAAGTTTCATCATAGTCAATTCTTTGAACTTGAGTGAAACCCTTCGCTACAAGCCTCGCTTTGTAGGTTGTCAAGTTCCCATCCATGTCCATCTTCCTCTTAAAAACCCATTTATTTTGAATGACCTTTTTCCCTTGAGGAAGGTCAACTAAGTCCCACACTTGATTATCATACATGGATTCAATTTCGGATTCCATGGCCTTAAGCCATAGTTTGGAGTCTTCCCTTTCCATTGCTTCTTGGAAGGTCAAAGGATCATTGGTATCTAGTACCATGATTTCATGAAGTTCCAGATACAAGTCGGGTTTCTTCCTTTCCCTTGTTGACCTTCTTAGTTCTTTTGGTTCTTCTCGTGTATCTCGAACTTCTTCCACAATTTCTTGAGGAGTGGGTTCACGTTCAACTCTTGAACGTACACTAGGTGGGGCTGATTGAAATTCTCTTACAATTTCTTGCGAGGGTCTCTCACTCACGCTCCCACTAACCAAAGGAATCTCGGTTGGTCCTTCATGATCTTGAATGTCATCATTCATGTCATGATCTTGTAGAGTATCTTATGTTTCCTCAAGCACAACCCTACTCCCACTACTTTTTACTCTTTCGAGAAATTCATTTTCCAGAAATGTGGCATCCCTCTCTACAATCACTCGATTGGAGGTGATATGCCAAAATTAGTATCCTCTTGTCTCACGAGGATAACCAATAAAGAAGCACTTATCCGCTTTTGATTGAAGTTTGGTCGACATCAATTTCTTGACGTAAGCCTCACAACCCCAAATCTTGAGAAAATTGAGCTTAGGTGTTTCACCACTCCATAGCTCGTAAGGCGTTTTCTCTACGGATTTGGATGAAACATTATTTAGTGTGTAAGCCGCAGTTTGTAGTGCATAACTCCAAAAGTAAAGAGGTAATTCCGCATGACTCATCATTGACCGAACCATGTCGAGCAATGTCCTATTCCTCCTTTAGGATACCCCATTCCACTGAGGTGTACCGGGAGGGGTGAGTTGAGGTATAATACCAAACTCCTTTAGGTATGAGTCAAATTCGGCACTTAAGTACTCACCTCCACGATCCGTTCGTAGAGACTTGATTTTCTTGTCGAGTTGGTTCTCTACTTCATTCTTGAATTCTTTGAACTTGTCAAAGGATTCACTTTTGTTTCTCATTAGATAAACATAGCCATAACGACTATAATCATCCGTGAACATAATGAAGTACCTGAAACCATCTCGTGCACTAGTACTCATTGGACCACATACATCGGAATGTATCAAATCCAACAAGCCACTCGCCCTTGGACCTTTCTTCTTGAAAGACTTTTTGGTCATTTTTCCAATTAAACATGGTTGGCACGTCTCCAATGATTTAAAATCAAGTAGACAGAGAAGGTTAGCTTCTTGCAATTTCTTGATGCACTTTTCATTTATGTGACCAACACGATAGTGCCACAAGAGAGTATCATTCTCGTGAGTGGTCTTAAGTCTTTTGTTATTGATATTAAAGATTTGTTTATTATTCAATTCAAGTAAATAGAGACCATTCCTTATGATAAACAAGAAAATACCATTCTTCGATATAGATAAACAAGAATTTGAAATATTTATATTAAAATTATCCATATCCAAACATGATACAGAAATAATATTCTTGGTAATCGAAGGCACATAATAAACATTCTTTAGACATAAATTTAAACCACTACATAATTGAAGCACCACAGAACCTTGTGCAACCGCAGAAACGGTCGCACCATTTCCGACCTTCAATTCTACCTCGTTCCTTACAAGTTCCTTCATATCCGTGAGTAGCTACACATTAGAAACTATGTGAGCACAAGATCCAGTATCAATTACCCAATCCTGGACAGAGGTGACTAAATTTATTTCAATAACAAATATACCTTTGCCTTTTAGGGGCACCGACGTTCAATCACTCTGTTGGCAAGGTCTTCCTTGTACTTGGGGCAATTTGGCCGGTTGTGTCCTTTTTCACCGCAGTGAAAGCACTCCGTATTGGTAGTTGGAGATTTCTAAGATTTCCCCCTCGAGACACTCTTATGAGCACCTCCTACTCCCTTGCTCTTGATTGAACTACTTTTGGTAGATTTGCCCTTTCCTTTACCAATCTTTTGGCTCCTCCCATGGACGACAGGGACTTGCTTGTCCCTACCCTTGCCCATGTCAACTTCAGCAGTTTTGAGAGCATTGTGCAGCTCCTCAAGACTCACCCCTTTCTCACGCACATGATAGTGCATCACAAAGTCCTTAAAGGACGGGGCTAGAGCGCCAAGATTCATATCTTCAGCAATGTCCTCGGGCATTGGTGAAGAGATCTTTGCCAACTTCTCAAGGTACCCTTGCATCGTGAGAAAATGCATGGATACCGATGTTCCCTTCGCCATATGGCACCTTGTGAGTGCGATGGTGGTCTTATAGCGCTCCTTTCGGGCACTATCCATGAACATCTTAGATAAAGCCTCCATGGTCTTCTTTGGTTTCGAATCCAAGTATTTCGCTTGAAGCGAGTCACCCATGGATGCTAGCTTGAGACCGTGAACTTGGTTCTCTTGGTCTTCCCACTTGGCTTTAGCCTCCTTCTCTTCATCGGTTAATCTCTCATTCCTTTTTGGGATTGGGCCTTCCAAAATGTGAGACAATTTCTCAAACTTTAACACGATGTTGAGTTTGAGTTACCAACTAATGAAGTTTGAGCCATCATTTGCTAAAGGGCGTTTTTCTATCATGGATCGTGCGATAAGTTGGATGTTTGACATTTTTCTACAAAATAAATCATACAGGATTTTAATGCCAATTTTATGTTTATTATACATACATACAAATGTAAATGCTGCAAATAAAATATTTTTCCCATAAATGCAACAATCCAAGATCCCATCAATTGTAATACAGACTAGCTAAGGGCTATCGAATACATTACAACATCAAGGTAAGAAAACATTTTCTAATAACAACCTTTTTGAATTTTAGCAACATTAACATCTTCAAACTCTTGTGATTCTTGTCGTTTTAATTATGAGGGAATACGACCTATCCTCATAAGAAAAACTTTTTTCCAAGACCGAGCGAGGGCTCTAGGCAATGTTAAGAAAACTTATTTTCATTTGATACGAGATACGTTTATCCATTGTATTCACAACTAAACATACTTGGGGTTCACTAGGTTGAAACACACCTCATATATCTAATCGTGGCACAACAATAGACAACCATTATATCTCCCACTATTCCCAAAGATGGAGGGAGCTATCTCCCGCTAAGGGCGAGCAGAGTATCCCTCGATCGATTACTGCTAGTGGATGAAATAAGAAGGAAAATTACTCTTAATTTTTGTTGGACAATTTCATGTATTAACATGCAATTTAGAATTTTAGGTTATCATGCATATTACCATTCATACTGATTGGCATCATTTCATGTTTATATTTGTATCTTATATCCATTATCTTTCACCTAAACAATGCTATGTTACGAGTTTTATGTTTAGTTTTCAGGAATAAATAGGTTTGAAGAGAAGAGTCATGAAAGGACTCAAAAGCAGGAAAAAAGGACTTAATTGTGAGACCTAGGGACTGAGATGCAATGGAGAAGGACCTGATCGTAAGACCAAAGGACCTAAGAGCAAAACAGGAAACTCCACACCATCATGGGGAGTATTTTGGCAATTCGATTCGGGTCGGAGCTCCAACAAACCAAGTAGATGCATCCAAGACCAACACATCCATCAAGCAAAGCCCACAACCAAAAGCAACTCGATCTGAAGTTTATAGACCGCTAATTGGTGGTCCATATAGCCTCAGATCCGCTAAGCTTTCTCCTGGACTTGTATTATTATGTGTTTAGGCTATTTTTGGTATTGGTTTAGTCCCACATCGAGGGATTGTCCCCGATTAGCTTTTTCTATGCTTATAAATAGAACTCTTCACCTTCCATTGTAATTACCCATTGCTTGGTGGCATTCTCTCTACTATGGAGTGAGCCTTGAAGCAAAAACTCAAGGTGGAGAAGAATGCTACCTTCAATGTGAGTCATTTGTTAATAAAATAATTCTTCTAGTTTCTTTTAATCTTGTCTTTTAATTTGTGCATGTTTGTTTAGTCTTTCCTTTCCTTTTATGTTTCTTTAATGCTTCTTGTCTTCTTAGTTAACTTTCATTTCAGTACTATGCTTTCTTTTGCTAATATAGTTAGTGTAACGAGTAGTGAGTAGTTCCATCCCCATTTGGGGGGTGGAGAAATATGTGATATAATGATGTAGTGTATTAAGTGTGTGTTATCTTTATCCCTTGAGCTTTATATGATTTCCATAACCATCTAATGGGTTTTCACTCTTATCTTTGATATGCTAATGCTCTTGAATGAAGCTTAACTTATGCTTTGATTAGTGGACTTATTTTATGGGGAATGATAAGGTTAGGATTGGATGAAGTTAATATTGGAAACACAATTTGTAGTGTATGTGCTTTTGTTGCCTTTACCTTAGCTAATGTTTTGTATGTTTTAATGATGTAGTCTTATCTTAATTCATGTGGAGGCATAGTAGGGTCTAGTCTTTATACTTGAGTTCATGTAGCTTCATTCCAATTATTGTCTTGTATGTTTTAATGATGTAGTCTTATCTTAATTCATGTGGAGGCTAAGTTGGATGTAGTTTTATGATTTCATGCACTACATGTTGTGAGCAGCTTAATGAACACATACACACACTTCTTTATGTTCACATTATTTCTCTACCTCCTATGGGGCTTAGTTTTATTACTTATCTTCATTTCCTTTTTGCATCTTAGTGTAGTTTAGTGTAACCAACCTTTCTCTCCATTTTTTACCTCTCACCTTCGAACAAACCAATCGTCGACACACCTCCCAGTGGACGACCCGTATTTGCCACCGCTTCAACGCGGCCGTGTACTTGCGGTTAATATAAAACGATCAATCAAGTTTTTGGCGCCGTTGCTGGGGAGGTGCTCTGTCCAGACGTTTGTTTGGACGATTCGAGGGGTTTTTAATTTTTTGTTTTCAGTTTTTCTTAGTTGCAGGGAACCTGAGGATCAAGGGGAAGCGACTGGAGGAATAGGAGAGCAAAAGACCCCAAAGTGACCGCCAATCAGCGGTCTGGGACCGCCAATTGGCGGCCTGGTGAGCCTCAATTGCTCTCAAATTTGTTCCAGTTGTTATGTTGTTCATTTTAGTTATCTGGGAGCACAATTTTGCATGCTAGAACTTCTAGTTTGCTCCCAGATTTAATTTCAATCCCCTTTAATCAACTTGGACCATAAAACTCAAAGCAAAAGATTAGACTCCTTGCCATCTAGGGTCATGCATCATGTGTAGACCTTGCATGCATTTGTCTTTTCTTTTCTTTACATTTTGTTGTTGATTGCTGGCGTGAGGTACGTGCACCCAAATCTCTCATTCATGCATGTTTCGATCATGCATTAGTTAGTAAGGTGCATCGGGACAAGAGTGAGAGAGCGTTTGATTGGAGCGATTGATTGCTAGATCTAGGATTAAATCACTACTAAGGAGGGACTGTCCCATAAAAGATAAGGTGGGGGATTTCATCACCCTTCCCTTGGCCCCAAAAACCACTCTTAATAAAGCCTTAACTAAAAGCAAGTAGACATTGGCCCTAGGATTGCGGGCGCACTAGGAGAGTAATCTAGTTGAGACCGTCATGACCTGATCGGCGTTGCCTACCTTGTCGATAGTAGGAGGTACTGGATCTCCGGATCTGGTATCACTTGCTGGGCATTGTGGTACTCGTTGTAGGGAGGTGAGTCGTGTTGAGGCTAGTGACCTCGAAGTTAGGCGTCATCTAGCCTAAGGACCCATTGCCTTACATTGTTTGAGCTGTGCTTGCTAGTTAGGCTTCTTCCTGATCCCGTTACCCACGCTAGCTTTAGGGATTCTTCCCTTCTCCTCTGAGTCATCTTCTTCTCACCTACTTCTACGTTTTAGTCTCCTCCCCTTTACACTCTCTGGTAGCGTTTTAGGGTCGAGTCGAGCACTTTTTGCGAGCATAATCTCGTGGTGGTGAGAGTGGTCGACTCGAGAGTTGTTTGTTGAGATGGATGGTTACAAGGACGACCATCCATATGATTGTTGGGACCCAGACAATTCGTCCTGGTATTTTGGACCCATGCAACTGGGGGTGGCTCAGACGAACACCCCGTATGGTTGGGATAATCTTTATTGTGTGACTGAGCAATCTTCATATAGGGGTAACATGAGAGAGGCACCGACTGCTAGACCACAATCTAGTTATGTCGGATCATATGCTGGTCAAGAAACTGAGACATTACAACAAACTTTGGCCTCTTTCATGCGTATGGTAGACGACATGAGTGCACCGGTGGGTCCAGTGGCTGTACTGTGCGACTGTTGTGGGTTGAGTGGTCATGTTATCGGGGAATGTCCTTATGTTCCCCCTGAGCCTGGGTATGAGCATACCTTTTCCCAAAATGCTCAATGTGACCATTACACTTCCGCGTACAACCCGAGAGTGATGGATTCGTGGGGAGACAATTCTTATCCAAATTCTTATTCCTCATTTCCACCCCAGTATCCTCCTCCCGAATACCCAAAATTCTACCAACACCCAACTTCAAATCATTGGACTCATTCTCAGCCCATCAACACCCAACCCTACAATTTCCCAAGCTCTGTCTTGGACCTCACCGTTGACCCCAAATTTGATTCCTTAAAACAAACCCTCCAAACGTTCATGGAAACCACTCAAACTTTATTGAAGTCCAACTTGAATTCCTTGCAAAATATGGAAATGCAAGTGAGTCAAATGACACAACAATTCCATGAACGTGAGGAGGGTAACCTTTCTTGTCAACATGAGGATTTATCTTCTGAAATCGAACTACCACCACATCCACAAATTCAAAGCACAATCTTTCAAAGTCAAACTCCTAGTCAGTCTGAGGGACTTGGGGTTTCAATTCACGATCACTTGGTGGAGGATTCGATTCCAATTGAGAATACTATGGACCAACTTCTTTATGAGTCGGCACAGGATTGTGCCTTATCTTCTTGTCCCGTGGCCCTTCAGCCACATGACCTTATTGTTGTACCTCCTAAGGACTCACCTCTGGTGGAGCAAGAGCTCCCTAGTCCCCTCAATTTCAAACAACCTGATGAGAGTTTGCCTCTCACTATTGTTCCTGATCATCTTGGAAATGATGGAACATCAAACAACTACATTGCTCATGAGGGTATTAGGAGTTCCTTGGAGAATACCTTGGGTATGAGACCCACTGTTTGTTCGCCTGGTGTGTCGGACATGCCTAACGAGGTTCTTGACCTCGTTCCGACGCACCAGCCTGTTGGTTGGAGAGTTTGGATTGACGATCATAACTTCAACATCGCAACGGGAGAAACTCTTCTTCCGTTGCCCCTCATTTCCCAAACTCTTGAGAGGTTCAAGCTCTTTCAGTTTGATTCTTTGAATGAGACGCATTTGCATCCAATTCATGAACCTCTCATTTCATCTGGTGCCCTTTGTGAAGGGGGCCCACGCATGAGTATTCTGGCCCCGCGTGGTGTCATGTTCCTTTTCCAAGTGCATTGACCCACTCTTAAGGTTCCCATTTGATGTCTTTTGACAAATGAATATGGGAACTTATGTTTGTACATAGTTATATAAAAAAAAGAAGAAAAAAGAAGAAAAAAAGGAAGAAAAAAAAAGAAAAAAGAAGAAGAAGAGAAAGTACAATAAAAGACTCCTTGAGTGAGCATCGATTGTTGTGAGCCCCAACCCTTGTGTATTTGGGCTCCATTTCTTTCACGTATTTGCATCCTTTCTTTAGCATCTCACAGGTTTTGAGGGAATTCGGGTTTGTGTCCATCAACATGACCTTGAACTTCCCTTTGTACTTAATGTTGGTGAGATCTCTCTTTTTTCATGCGTAAATCCATGTACTATCTTGCTCACATTCATTGAGGACAATGCATGAAGTAGGTGTGGGGGGTGTTTTACGTGTGTACATAGTCGAGTCTTTTCTTTTGATTTTGTTTTCTTTTGTTTGAATATTTAGGGTCATGTTAGTGTGCTGCATTTAATATCGATATATCTGCTTGCCATGATCCTTGGGTGACTTGTCTTCTTTTGCTTGCCTAGTGCTTTAAAATTTTCACATTTCTTTCAAAATCTTCATGTGTTTGCGAAAGAAAATGTTTTGTGGGTTTTACGTGTATTTAGCATGTGCAAAACCGTTGAGAGGCAAAGTAAAAAGAAAGCTCCCAAAATTGTCTTGAACTTGATGCATTAGGATATCTAGTACTGTGGCTTTAGGATTTATCGAGTCGTAAGGATGCACCCCAGTTTTCCCTTGGGGGTGAGTAATCATAGGGTTTCAGTGCTCAAATATTTAATGAAGTCCACCCTGAACCTAGTGAGTCAATAATTCGTGGCTGTTGTAGTCAAGGACCATTTAAATCTTGTTGTGAGACATTAAGTGTAGGGGTTTTGGTTCATGTGTAGATAAGAAATAAGTGAGTATGTGTTCTCTCTTCTCGCACGACTCCTATCACTCAGGAAAGTAGGTCTGAAGGGACTTTGTGCCTGGTGCTTTCGAGTCATCTGACTTGGGATGCACCGACCGAACTCCCGTTACACGGGTGGTAGGAATTGCCCTATGTTGAGATTTGGGGAAAGGTGTACGTGATAGTGTAAGTCCTCATGGGCAATGATGCACGAAACCTGACCCTGGGAGAATGAAGCTGCAACTAATAAAAAGAAAAAAAAATTATGAAAAGAAACAAAAAGAAAAAATTTAAAAAAATGGTAATGCAAATAAGAACCTTAATGGATTTTACACTTTGTAGCACTTGAGGATCTTGAGGTTGTCCATGTCTTTCACTTAATTCCTTATTTAACTTGCACGAATGGTTCATTAGGCTAGGTGTGGACTGATTACCTTTATAGAGTCGGCCCGTAGGATTACCGCGTCCATTGATCGACAAAATATTTCCAACGAGTCGAGTATCTAGATTGAGTAATGCATCTTGTTCGGATTTTGTGGGTATATCCGCTAAAAACCCTCAGGAGACAACACTCCCCCTCCTTGGCAACAAAGAGGTTTAACGACATGTTTCACGTGCTAAGTGCAACCGTGATTCCAATGAAATTGAGTTAGGATTTCTTGTTTCTCGTGTGCTTTTCTTTTTTTTTTGTTTTGCTAAAGACTAGCAAAAACTTAGGTGTGTGGGTGTTTGATTGGCATCATTTCATGTTTATATTTGTATCTTATATCCATTATCTTTCACCTAAACAATGCTATGTTACGAGTTTTATGTTTAGTTTTCAGGAATAAATAGGTTTGAAGAGAAGAGCCATGAAAGGACACAAAAGCAGGAAAAAGGACTTAATTGTGAGACCTAGGGACTGAGATGCAATGGAGAAGGACCTGATCGTAAGACCAAAGGACCTAAGAGCAAAACAGGAAACTCCACACCATCATGGGGAGTATTTTGGCAATTCGATTCGGGTCGGAGCTCCAACAAACCAAGTAGATGCATCCAAGACCAACAAATCCATCAAGCAAAGCCCACAACCAAAAGCAACTCGATATGAAGTTTATAGACCACCAATTGGTCGTCTTGGACCGCTAATTGGCGGTCCATATAGCCTCAGATCCGCTAAGCTTTCTCCTGGACTTGTATTATTATGTGTTTAGGCTATTTTTGGTATTGGTTTAGTCCCACATCGGGGGATTGTCCCCGATTAGCTTTTTCTATGCTTATAAATAGAACTCTTCACCTTCCATTGTAATTTACCCATTGCTTGGTGACATTCTCTCTACTAAGGAGTGAGCCTTGAAGCAAAAACTCAAGGTGGAGAAGAATGCTACCTTCAATGTGAGTCATTTGTTAATAAAATAATTCTTCTAGTTTCTTTTAATCTTGTCTTTTAATTTGTGCATGTTTGTTTAGTCTTTCCTTTCCTTTTATGTTTCTTTAATGCTTCTTGTCTTCTTAGTTAACTTTCATTTCAGTACTATGCTTTCTTTTGCTAATATAGTTAGTGTAACGAGTAGTGAGTAGGTCCATCCTCATTTGGGGGGTGGAGAAATATGTGATATAATGATGTAGTGTATTAAGTGTGTGTTATCTTTATCCCTTGAGCTTTATATGATTTCCATAACCATCTAATGGGTTTTCACTCTTATCTTTGATATGCTAATGCTCTTGAATGAAGCTTAACTTATGCTTTGATTAGTGGACTTATTTTATGGGGAATGATAAGGTTAGGATTGGATGAAGTTAATATTGGAAACACAATTTGTAGTGTATGTGCTTTTGTTGCCTTTACCTTAGCTAATGTTTTGTATGTTTTAATGATGTAGTCTTATCTTAATTCATGTGGAGGCATAGTAGGGTCTAGTCTTTATACTTGAGTTCATGTAGCTTCATTCCAATTATTGTCTTGTATGTTTTAATGATGTAGTCTTATCTTAATTCATGTGGAGGCAAAGTTGGATGTAGTTTTATGATTTCATGCACTACATGTTGTGAGGAGCTTAATGAACACACACACACACACTTCTTTATGTTCACATTATTTCTCTACCCCCTATGGGGCTTAGTTTTATTGCTTATCTTCATTTCCTTTTTGCATCTTAGTGTAGTTTAGTGTAACCAAGATTTCTCTCTATTTTTTACCTCTCGCCTTCGAACAAACCAATCGTCGACACACCTCCCAGTGGACGACCCGTATTTGCCACCGCTTCAACGCGGCCGTGCACTTACGGTTAATATAAAACGATCAATCACATACACATCCTAACATTCAATAACATTCATCACATGCATAGCAGAAATTAAAAAAATAGAAATTAAACCATTCACACAATCCACATCGTGTGAGTTTATATGTCCCCTTTGATGCTTGATCCTCGATCCCTGATCTTCGATCCTTGATCGATGCGCTACAGCGGCGACTTCCTCTTGCACCGGAGATGTAGATTTTACAGAAAATAAACATGCTCCTCACATTCGATAAAAGCCGACTAGTGGAAGTCCTATGAAAAACCTCTCGTATGCAATGTAATTATCTAAAGATAGAAAGAGAGATTTTGGCTTTTACATATAAATAAGCCCCTGTATAATAATAATTACATACATTCATAGTTGCTGATTTGGAACATATAAACTCACAATTCCTGCAAAAACAACTCGAGCAACGCATACACGCATGTCCAATCTAAACTATTTAATCTAGATTATCAAGCATCTAAAATCAAACAATTCTAGAAAAATCATTTGAAATCCATTAAAATGATTTTCATGCATCCATAGTCCAAAATTAATTATTTTGAACCGCCGTTCATCCAATTCCCAAAGGAAAGATGAACATTACTCCTTTTCGGTTTTGTTGACTCATTTATAAAATAATGATTTAAAATAAAACAAAATTTCTATAATTTAGACAAATGTCTAAATTTCAATTCTAACAATCATGTGTGATGTTTTAAAACATATAAAACCATCAAAACGAATTTATTAGAATTTTATCAACAAAACATCGAAAAACTCGAAAAAGACATAAAACCGAATTGTTTTGATTCTAGATGGTAGCCTAAATTGATTTTATAGTCTAAATCAAAGATAACATGAATCAAAAGCTCTGATACCACTGTTGTATTTCGTGCCCTATAGTATGTATATATTTTCGAAATTTTAAAAACATATAGGATCAAAACATTCATATTTTCTTCGATTTTCATACAGACATGCATTTGTTTATCCTAATTATTTAACATGCATTAGAACAAAAAAACAATTGCAAAGAGGATCATACCTAGAGGTTCTCTAAAACCTCTTGAAGATCCGGAGTCGCGTTGCCGCTTGAATCGCCTTGTGGATTGCCTCCGAGTATTCACCAAACTCTAAACGAGATTGGAGAGAGAAGAGCTAGCCTCTCAATCTCCAATAGGGTTTAGAATCCAATTACTAACCCCTTCTTTAGTTTCCTTGAGAAGAAGATCTCTGAAAACTAAAACTAATCTTAAGACTTAAGGAAATTTCGTGGAGAATTATGGAGAGAGATTTTTGCATGAGAAAATAATGAATTGATTAAAGAGGTAATGAGATAAACTTGTATTTATAAGTTCTCTCCAAATTACCTATTCATGGGCAACCTCTTGCCCATGATTTCATGCAAACTTCCATCTAACCATCCATTATTTAGTAACAAATAATCCCAGCCACGAATTAAATCAATTATGGACCAATTCCATGCATGATCTAATTAATTCGTAAATTAATTCTGCAGATAACCGTCTGGACCGGTCGACCGTTTGGAGGTTTGGTCGACCGCTCGAACCAAGTTTCGGTCGACCGTTCGCAACTCGGTCGACCGTTCTCAACAGTAAAATATTTCATCGCAATGTTCGATCGACCGACCGATAGATTCGGTCGACCGTTCCGAACAGATGAAAATTCCCTGTTATCGGTTGAGACGTGTCTGGTCGGCCGTTTACTGCTAACCGGTCGACTGTTTTGCACAGTACTGCAGACTTGTCAAATTTTGGTTTAACCCCTACAAAATTTGACATTTCGGATTAGTAGTAAATTCACAACTTATGTAACATATTTTCCTATG
Source organism: Triglochin maritima (assembly GCA_963682175.1). Classification (NCBI taxonomy): domain Eukaryota; kingdom Viridiplantae; phylum Streptophyta; class Magnoliopsida; order Alismatales; family Juncaginaceae; genus Triglochin; species Triglochin maritima. Next base: position 8,814,065 of record OY821787.1, on the reverse strand, counting down.
TAATGATAAATCATTACACCCATAATATTTACATCACATATGAATTTAATTTAGATTCTAATTATGTTATTAATCACAACATAATTTTGATTTTGCTTGTTCACCCCATGTGTCATATTTTCTACATGAAACCCGACACATCTTATGAACTCAAAATTCTCATTTCTCGTTTCTCAGTTTTGTGGTGTGACCTATGAGAGGATCTAAACTAAGTCGATAGTGATATTAAGAGCTTAATATCACAAGCTATAAGCGGTATCTAGCTACACATTATAGCTCCCAATTAGTTAGATGTCTTAATTCTACTCGAACCAAAACCTGATCCATTTAGTGATGGAGTGCACCACTTGTGTCCGTCCCTTGCCTCATGATATTAAGAATACACACAAAGTAGTATTGTGTCATCTTTGTATTAGTATTCATTTCTTGATCTCTTTAAGCTCGTTATAAATATGTGACTTAACTCAAATCACATTGTGCATATTATAACTCTGCTTTATCTATCAAGGGGCCCATTAATATCATCACTCAATTAAGAGGGGCAATGATAGTCTTTTGACTAACTATCTTCTCCAACAAAAGTCATACTTAACCAACTAATGCCTTTACACTACACTCATCGATAGCTCAAGACACTAGTCTAATTAAGCAATTCTTAAGTGATCGGATATAAGTCTCATATCAAAGGACCAAAGACACAGTAAAACATTAATGACACAGAAAACACAATTCTATAATGTTTTACTTATTAGGTCTATTCAGTATACAAAAGTAATATTTTCCTCTTTTGTGTACCCGTGTTGTCACTCACTTGTAGAGCTACAATGATCTATGACCAACACGACAATCTTAACTTGGTAATTAATGTCCCATGTTAATTACCATGATTGCGAATATCTTTTGTTTTATGTAAACAAATATCTTTTAGAGCTCTACGGTTAAGGACCAAGAGCCTCTTCCTTAACACTTCTAAAATATGAATAACATAAACAAGGAACAAAATGATTTCTCATTCAATTCATTATAATTTATATTTAAAAGTAAAACTTTTAGAACACATTCCCTTCAATGTTGACACAGAAAATTAACCGAGAAAGTAATATCAGGTCTTGTGATGCACAAATATTGGACAGAGCATATAATATGTCTATACAAAGTAGGATCAGAAAAAGGATTACGATTCTTCACTTTATCTAACTTATCAGGCATGGGGGTCTTAATATATCTAGCATGCAACATATTTACGCGCTTAAGAATACTTGTGGCATAATGTTGTTGAGACAGTATGAGCATATCAAGAGTTCTAGTAACTTCAATGCCTAAGAAGTGATGCAATGGGCCTAAGTCTTTCATGTTAAACAGGGATTCAACAGCTAGATTATTGGCACCAGTAATTATAAAGTCATCCACACATATTAGGAGGAAAACATGCCCTGAAGCATGAGAGATAAAAAAGAAAACTATTAGAGGAACTAGTATAAAATCGTTGTGTAAATATGGAGGCAAATCTATCATACTACGCTCTAGGAGATTGCTTTAAACCATATAATGCCTTATTTAACTTGCAAATATGTTTAGGTTTATTAGGATTCACAAACCTTGGAGGCTGAGACATATACATCTCTTTTGCAATTGTACCATGTAAAAAAGCATTCTTCACATCTAACTGGTTTAAAGGTCAGTTATGCATGATGGCAATGCTCATAACTAGACAAATAGTGGTAAACTTAACTACAAGAGAAAAAGTTTCAAGATAGTCTACTCCAATTTGTTTATAGCATTTAGCTACAAGTCCAGCTTTCAGTTTATCTAGATGCCCATTGGGTTTTAGTTTAACTTGAAATACTCACTTAGAACCAATAGTGTGGATGCATGGCTTTCTTGGTACAAGATCCCATGTGTGGTTTTGCTGGAGGGCAACCATTTCCTCAGTCATGGCCTCATGCCACCCAGAGTTTGCATGTGCTTCTACCAGTGTAGATGGTTCTTGAGGAATGCAAACTATTTGGTGAAGTAATGCATACTTAGGGTTAGGCTTGATTATACCATCTTTTGACCTGGTTGTCATTTGATGAGAAGGAGTAGGAGTGTGGTCACCAACTAGCTCACTAGTGGATTCCACATATGTGGATCTTGCACCTGTGTGAACCTGTGGGTGTACTATCTAGCTCAGGGTCTGAAATAATATGGTCAGTCTGAGATGGACTCACAGTTTGGTCTAGTTCCTCATGTTCAAGGGTATGGTCTTGTGAATTGATTGACATTATTTCATGCTTACATTTATATCTTATATTCATTATCTTTCACCTAAACAATGTTACGTAACGAGCTTTATGTTTGAATTTCAGAAATAAAGAGGTTTGAAGAGAAGAGGCATGAAAGGACCTAAAAGAAGGAAAAAAGACTGAGTTGAGAGACTCGAGGACTAAGATGCAAGATCGAAGGACCAATGAGCAAACAAGAATACTCCACACCATTATGGGGAGTATTTTGGCAATTCTATTTGGGTCAGAGCTCCAGCAAGCGAGATAGATGCATCAAAGACCAACAAATCCTTCCAGAAAAGCCCATAACTAAAACCAGACGGATTCAAACCCTGTAGACCGCTAATTGGCGGTCCAGGTTGCTCCGGATCCGCTAATATTTCTGTGGGTTATGTATTAGAGTTTGTTTAGTCTATTCTGGTATTTGTTTAGTCCCATACCAGGGGATTGTCCCGGATTACCTTTTTCTATGGCTATAAATAGAACTCTCCCTCCTCTCTTGTACCCCATCTCTCTCTTGGTGGTCATCCTCTCTACTAGGAGTTAAAGCCTTGAAGCAAAAACCATGGTTGAGAGAGGCTACTTGTAATTGAGTGAGTAATAATAGATGTTTTCCTTTAGTATGTTTTTTCTTTCTTAGTTTAATTTCCTTTCATATGCTTGCATGTTTCTTTTGTTTTATGTCATTTTAGTTTCTTTAATATTTCTTGCTTTGTTAGTTTAGTTTCATTTCAGTAGAATGTTTCATTTTAATGTAGGTTGTAGTGTAATGATAAGTGAGTAGTTCCATCCCATTTGGGGGGTGGAGAAATGTATGATATGATCATATGGTGTATTAGGTGTGTGTTATCTCAATCCTTTGAGCCTTATATGATTTCCATAACCATCTAATGAGATTTTGCTCTTGTCTTTGATATGCTAATGCTCTTGAATGAAGCTTAGCTTATGCTTAGATTAGTTGACCTATTTTATGGGGAATGATAAGGTAAGGATATGGATGAAATTGATGAAGGAAAAATGATTTGTAGTTGCATGAACTCTTGTTGCCTTTACCTTGGTTAATGCCCTGTATGTTTTAATGATAATGTGTTATCTTATTTCATGTGGAGGCATAATATGGTCTAGTCTTTATACATGAGTTCATTTAGCTTCATTCCAATTATTGTCTTGTATGTTTTAATGATATTGTGTTATCTTAATTCATGTGGAGGCAAAGTTGGATGTAGTTTTATGGTTTTCATGCACTACATATTGTGATGAGCTTAATTGAACACACACACATACACATACACATATCTTTGTATTCACACTCTTTTCGCTACCCCCTTTGGGGTTTCGTTTTATTGCTTATCTTCCATTTCATTTTGCATTTTAGTGTAATCAATCTTTCGCTCATTTCTTTCCAACTCGCCATCGAACAAACTAAAGTCGACACACCTCCTTGTGGACCGACCCGTATTTGTCACCGCTTCAACGTGGCCGTGCACTTGTGGTTAATTAAAACATATCAATCAAGTTTTTGGCGCCGTTGTCGGGGAGGTGCTCTGTCCAGACTTTGGTTTGGACGATTCGAGTGGTTTTAATTTTTTGTTTTTAGTTTTTGTTTGTTTCAGGGATTCTGAGGATCAAGGGGAGGCTACTGGAGGAATTGGAGTACAAACTCTTCAACAAAGATCGCCAATCAGCGGTCTGGGACCGCCAATTGGCGGTCTGGTGAGCTTCATTTGCTCTCAATTTTGTTCTGGTTGTTCTTTAATTCAGTGTAGTTGTCTGGGAGCGCAGTCTTGCGTGCCGTGACTTGTAGTTTGCTCCCAAATCATTAATGACTCCCCCATTAATCAACTTGGCCATTAAAATCCAAAGCAAAAGATTAGACATTCTTACATGTTTAGGTCATGCATCATATACTTGACTTAGGCACGTAGTTGTCTTTTATTTTAGCTTTATTTTCAGTTGTTGAGCGCTGGCGTGAGGTACACATTTCCTACACTCATTCATGCATTTTTGTATGACCATGCATTAGTTAGTAGGAATTGCATGAGGACAAGAGTGAGTTGAGCGTTTGATTGGAGAGTTGATTGCTAGATTTAAGATCAAAACGCTACTAAGGAGGGGTTGTCCCATAAAAGATAAGGTGGGGTATTTCATCACCCTTTTTTGGCCCCAAAAAACACTCTTAATAAAATCCTTAATTCTAAAAGCAAGTAGACATTGGTCCTAAGGATTTCGGACGCACTAGGAGAGTATTCTAGTTGAGACCGTCATGGCCTGATCGGTGTTGCCTACCTTGTCGATAGTAGGAGGTACTGGATCTCCAGATCTGGTATCACTTGCTGGGCATTGTGGTCTTCGTTGTAGGGAGGTGAGTCGTGTCGAGGCTAGTGACCTCGAAGTTAGGCCTCGTCTAGCCTAATGACCCATTGCCTTACATTGTTTGTGCCGTGCTTGCTAGATTAGGCTTCTACCTTCACAACTACCGACGCTAGCTCTAGGGATTCTTCCCTCCTCATCTGAGACCTCTCCTCATCTATTTTCTACGAGTAATCTCCTCCTCTTAGTACACCTTCTGTTGCATGTTATTTTAGAGTCGAGTCGAGCATTTTATGAGAGGATGGGCTTGTTCTGGTGAGAGCGCTCGACTTGAGAGAGTGCATTTTTCTGAGATGGACGGTTTTGGTGATCGGCCATCTCCGCCTCGTGCTCCTTTGGAGCGTGAGGCCGAGTCTTTTCGTGGTGATGGAGGAGACCAGGTTCCAAACATGGATTACCTTGGTCCGCCACCACCACCACGTAGACCTCCTTCTCCTTCTCCTCTAACTCGAGAGGAAGGGGGCTTCAGTCAGGATTGAGTTCTTGGTGCACCACCACCTTTAGCTCGACAGGATAGACCGATGACTTTGTGGGAGCGGACCCATCCTGTTCGGGCCGCGCAACCTTCTTGCATACTTCTTCCCCTAGCTCTCGGGAACAACTATGAGCTGAAACCTCAGTATGTGAGCATGCTTCCTACCTTCACTGCCAATAAGGAGGACCCGTATATTTTTATACGTGAATTCAAGGAAGTATGCTCCATGTTCAAGCTTCAACAACTTGATGAGGATTCAGTCCGGTTGAGGATGATTTCTTTCGCGTTGAAGGATAACGCGAAGAAATGGATGTATAGTCTCTCGGCGAGCTCTATTCGGTCTTGGGATGACTTTGTGACCGTATTTCTGAAGAGATTCTTCCCTCAACGGAAGACTCAACAGATACGGCACCAGATACACCAAATGTATCAGACTGAGACCGAATAATTTTATGCTTTTTTTGAGAGGTTCAAGGACCTTCTCTTGCAGTGCCCTCATCATGGAATTGAGCTTTGGCAGCTGTGCCAGATTGTTTATGAGGACCTCAACTACAAAACCCGTACATTGTTGGAGTCGATGCGTCAGGGTGATTTCCAAATGAAACCCATCGATGAGGCATGAGACATTTTGAATGTATGGCTGAGCGTACCTTTGAGTGGCACACCATGAGAGAGCCATCAGCCGCCAGGTCTTCTGGTCGAGCTGTATCATATCAAGTTGAGTCAACTATCACGTCTGAGGCGAAAATGACTGCTCTTATGCGTAGGATTGAGAGTTTAGAGTTAACCGAGCTCCTGTAGCTCAGGTCGCTACTCCCAGATGTGGTAGGTGTGGACTGACGGGTCATGATGACTTGGAATGCGCTTACGCTCCAAGGGATACTGAGCATGCAAATGCGATGTATCAACAGAGGCCCCATAATGACCCGTATAATCACTCTTACAACCCGGGATGACGTAACCATCTTAACATCTCTTGGGGGCCTAGTGGGGGAAACGATCAGAGCTCACACGCTCAACCTCAACCTCCACCTTATCAACCTCCATGCCCATTAGCGACCTACCAACCCCCACATCAAAGGTCTTATCACTATACTTACCAATCTCCTCAGGCCTCATCGTCGGGTTATTCTAGCCAAACTCCACCACCCCAGTGGGTTGACCCGAAGAACCCTTCTTGTGATCCTACCCTTCAAGCGTTCATACAGAACATGCAAAGTACTATCAAGGCTTTGGAAATGCAAGTTAGCCAGTTGGCTAATCAGCTCCATGAACGCGAGAAGGGCCAGTTACCGAGTCAACCCGAGGTGAATCCTCGGGGTACCCATTAGGCCACATGTGCCTCATGCTACCTCTTAACCGACCCATCATATTAATGTGATTCATACTTTGAGGTCTGGTAAGGAGGTGGACAACCACATTGGGGTGCCTTCCTTGTCATCACCATCTCTTGGTGTCACCAGACTTGTGGTGATACCTGCATCTCTGAGGGAGCCGGATCCTGAGGTTCCTTCTACATTTCCTTCGACAAAGGGGCCGAACCCTGAGGTCCCCTTGTCCCCTCTTGTGTCGAAGGAATCAGATTCTGAGGTCCCCATTCATGCTTCTTTGGACCAGAAATTTAAGGTTCCTTCGCAACACCATTATGCCCCGAAGGTGCCATTCTCTGAGCGCCTTAAAAAAACCTCAGATCAGCATGACAAGATGCTTGAGATGTTTCGGCAAGTTAAGGTGAACATCCCTCTGTTGGAGGTGATTCAACAAATGCCACCTTATGCCAAGGTTCTCAAGGACTTATGCACCAAGAAGAGAAAAACTCATGTTCCAAAGAAAGTTTTTCTTGCGGCTAACGTGAGTTCTTTGTTGGCACAACCCATGCAAGTCAAATACAAGGACCCTGGCTGTCCTACTATCTCTTGTGTGATTGGTGATGTGTCCATACATCGAGCCTTATTGGACCTTGGTGCATCTGTTAATCTTTTGCCATATTCTGTCTACGTCGACCTCGGTCTTGGAGACCTCAAATAAACAAAAACCACTCTTCAATTGTCTGATAGGTCTATGAAGAAACCAAGGGGTGTGGTGGAAGATGTGCTGATCAAAGTGGGAGAGTTCATTTATCCAGTCGACTTCTTTGTTTTGGATACTGAACCTGTGCCAAACCCACTTGGACAAATTCCTGTTATTCTGGGGCGACCATTTCTAGCGACTTCCAATGCCTTGATCAATTGTCGCAATGGTTTGATGTGCTTGACTTATGGTAGTCAATGCGCTGATTTCAACATCTTCACCATCGGAAAGAAGCCAGGTGCCTTCAATGACCCTGTTGGGGTCAACCTTATCCAAGGCATGGATGGGATTGAAGTTGAGGGCACCTTCAAGTACTTCAGAGAAATGGTCGATGGAGATCCTGAAGGTGGTGAAGATGTTTCACCTGGACTGGCACAAGAATGTGCCTTATCTTCTGATCACGTGGCCTTAGAGCCACATCCTTTTGATCATGTGTCCGTTGAGCCACATCCTTTCGATCATGTGGCTCTTGAGCCACAAAATAGTATTTTTATGGCCTCTGGGCCACATGCTCTTCAAACAACCAGATAGAGGTTCACCTCTCGTTCATGCCTCCTATCTTGCTCACTCTCAAGGGGCATCAAACGACCACAACGCTTATAAGGGTATCAGGTGGTCTAGCAATTCTGCTTTGTATGTTGCGAGCCCATGCATGTGCATTTTTGGCTCGAGAGATGGCGGGTTCCCATTTGATGCCCCTTGACATATGAAGATGGGAGCCCATTTTTGTACATAGTTAAAAAAAAGAAAGAGAAAAGAAGAAATGAAGAAAAGAAGAAGACTCCTTCAATGAGCATCGATTGTTGTGGGCTCCAACCCTTGAGTATTTGGGCCCATTTCTTTCACGTATTTGTATCCCTTCTTTAGCATCTCACCGGTTTTGAGGGAATTCGGGTTTGTGTCCATCACTATAACCATGAACTTCCTGTTGCGCTTCATGTTGGTGAGATCTTTCCTTTTTCATGCATAAATCCATGTTGTATCTTGCTCACATTCATTGAGGACAATGCATAAAGTAGGTGTGGGGGGTGTTTTACGTGTTTACATAGTCGAGTCTTTTTCCTTTGGTTTTGTTTTCTTTTGTGTGTATTGATAGGGTCGTGTTAGTGTGCTACATTTAATATCGATATATCTGCTTGCCATGATCCTTGGGTGACTTGTCTTCTTTCACTTGCCTAGTGCTTCAAATTTTTCACATTTCTTTCAAAATCTTCATGTGTTTGCGAAAGAAAATGTTTTGTGGGTTTTGTGTGTGTTTAGCATGTGCAAAACCGTTGAGAGGCAAAGTAAAAAGAAAGCTTCCAAAATTGTCTTGAACTTGATGCATTAGGATATCTAGTACAATGGCTTTATGATTTATCGAGTCATCAGGATGCACCCCAGTTTTCCCTAACGGGTGAGTAATCATAGGGGTTTAGTGCTCAAATAATTAAAGAAGTCCACCCCGAACCTAATGAGTCAATAATTCGTGTCTATTAATTTAATGAAATTTGTTGTAGTCAAGGACCCTTTAAATCTTGTTGTGAGACATTAAGTGTAGGGGTTTTGGTTCGTGTGTAGATAAGAAAAAAGTGAATAGGTGTTCTCTCTTCTTGCACGACTTTATCACTCGGGAAAGTAGGTCGGAAGGGACTTTGTGCCTGGTGCTTTCGAGTCATCTGACTTGGGATGCACTAACCGACTCCCGTTACACGTGTGGTAGGAATTGCCCTATGTGGAGATTTGGGGAAGGTGTACGTGATAGTGTAAGTCTTCATAGGCAATGATGCACGAAACCTGACCCTAGGAGAATGAAACTCCAACTAATAAAAAGAATAGAAGACAGAAAAAAAGAAGAAAAGAAAAGAAAAAAATGGTAATGCAAATAAGAACCTTAATGGACTTTACACTTTGTATTACTTGAGGATGTTGAGGTTGTCAATGTCTTTCACTTAATTATTTATTTAACTTGAACGAATGGTTCATTAGGCTAGGTGTGTGGACTGATTACCTATAAAGAGTCGGCCCGTAGGATTACCGCGTCCATTGATCGATAAAAATGAGTCCATCGAGTCGAGTTTCTAGATTGAATAATGCATCTTGTTCGGATTTTGTGGGTATATCCGCTGAAAACCCTCAGGAGACAACACTCCTCCTTGGCGACAAGGAGGTTTAACGGCTTGTTGGACGTGTTAAGTGCAACCGTGATTCCTACGAAAGTGAGTTAGGATTTCTTATTTTTCGTATGCTTCTCTTTCTTTGTTTTGCTTGGGACTAGCAAAAGTTAGGTGTGTGGGTATTTGATTGATATTATTTCATGCTTACATTTGTATCTTATATCCATTATCTTTCACCTAAACAATGCTACGTAACGAGCTTTATGTTTGAATTTCAGAAATAAAGAGGTTTGAAGAGAAGAGGCATGAAATGACCTAAAAGAATGAAAAATGACTGAGTTGAGAGACTCGAGGACTAAGATGCAAGATCGAAAGACCTGAATGCAAGATAGAAGGATCAATAAGCAAACAAGAATACTCCACACCATCATTGGGAGTATTTTGGCAATTCTATTCGGGTCGAAGCTCCAACAAGCGAGATAGATGCATCAAAGACCAAAAAACCATCCAGAAAAGCCCAGAACAAAAACCAGACAGATCCAAACCCTGTAGACCTCCAATTGGCGGTCTGGGACCGCTAATTGGCGGTCCGGGTTGCTCCGGATCCACTAATATTTCTGTGGGTTATGTATTAGAGTGTGTTTAGTCTATTTGTGGTATTTGTTTAGTCCCATACCGGGGGATTGTCCCGGATTACTTTTTTCTATGTCTATAAATAGAACTCTCCCTCCTCTTTTGTACCCAATCTCTCTCTTGGTGGCCATCCTCTCTACTAGGAGTTAAAGCCTTGAAGCAAAAACCCTGGTGGAGAGAGGCTACTTGTAATTGAGTGAGTAATAATAGATGTTTTCCTTTCGTATGTTGATTCTTTGTTAGTTTAATTTCCTTTCATATGCTTGCATGTTTCTTTTGTTTTATGCCCTTTTAGTTTCTTTAATATTTCTTGCTTGCTTAGTTTAGTTTCATTTCAGTAGAATGTTTCATTTTAATGTAGGTTGTAGTGTAATGATAAGTGAGTAGTTCCATCCCCATTTGGGGGTGGAGAAATGTGTGATATGATCATGTGGTGTATTAGGTGTGTGTTATCTCAATCCATTGAGCCTTATATGATTTCCATAACCATCTAATGAGATTTCACTCTTGTCTTTGATATGCTAATGCTCTTGAATGAAGCTTAGCTTATGCTTAGATTAGTGGACCTATTTTATGGGAATGATAAGGTAAGGATATGGATGGAATTGATGAAGGAAACATGATTTGTAGATGCATGTACTCTTGTTGCCTTTACCTTGGTTAATACCTTGTATGTTTTAATGATAATGTGTTATCTTTATTTCATGTGGAGGCATAGTAGGGTCTAGTCTTTATACATGAGTTCATTTAGCTTCATTCCAATTATTGTCTTGTATGTTTTAATGATATTGTGTTATCTTAATTCATGTGGAGGCAAAGTTGGATGTAGTTTTATGGTTTTCATGCACTACATATTGTCATGAGCTTAATTGAACACACACGCACATACACATATCTTTGTATACACACTCTTTTCTCTACCCCCTTTGGGGTTTAGTTTTATTGCTTATCTTCCATTTCCTTTTGCATTTTAGTGTTGTTTAGTGTAATCAATCTTTCTCTCCTTTCTTTCCCACTCGCCTTCGAACAAACTAAAGTCGACACACCTCCCTGTGGATCGACCCGTATTTGTCACCGCTTCAACGCGGTCGTGCACTTGTGGTTAATTAAAACATATCAATCATGAACTCTCATTAGTACTTGAGGATTCTCCTTCAAGTTCAACGAGTTCCACATTTTCAAGAGGAAGAGCAGGGGTATGCTCATGCTCCCCTTCAGTGACAAGAATCCCAGAATTGGGAGGGCTAGAGGATGTAGGTGGAAGATTCTTAGCCTGCTCTATGGATGTGGAGGGTTGGGTAACCTTACTTCCGTTACTATGGGTGTAGTTTTCTTTTTAGACAAAGCCAATCACAAAAAGTGCTGATGCTAGTATCATTATTATTAGACAACATCATGGATGGTGGTTTTTTATATGGAAAGGAATGTTCATCAAATATTACATGCCTACTCATGTACAATTTGTTTTTAGAAGGATTAAAACACATGTAACATTTATGTTGAATGCTATATCCTAAACACACACAAGGAGTAGATCGTTCAGAGAATTTATTCTTAGCATAATCTCGAAGACAAGAAAAACATTTACAACCAAACACTCTCATGTGGTGATATTTAGGAGATTTAGATAGTAAAGAGACATAAGGGGTTTTCCCTTCAAAATCAAGTATCCTATTAACAAGATAAGCAATAGTGTTAAAAGCCTCCACCCAGAACTTTTTTGGTACTCCACTATTGAACAATAGAGTGAGGCCAACATCACTTATAAGTCTTTGTCTTCTTTCTGCCACCCCATTTTGCTCAAGGGTGTGAGGGCAAGCCATTTGGAGTAGAATTCCTTGGTTTTGAAGGTGATTCTGAAACAACTTGGAGGCAAATTCTCCCCCTCCATCACATTGGAAGGTTCTGATTTTGCCTTCAAATTGTATTTCAATAAAATTTTCAAATATGAGAAAGCATTTAAAAAAAATTAGATTTTTCTTTTAAAGGAAAGAACCAAACAAAACGAGTGAAATCATCTACAAAACACACATAGTACTTAAAATTGTTTATGATAGTTACAATGGATGATCCCCATAAGTCACAATTCACTTTATGAAATGGTTTGTGTGTATAAGAATCAGTAAATGGAAGTCTGGTTGATTTACCTATATTAGAACTACCACATATGGAATGGTCAGAATTAGTTTTGCAGGAAGAAATGGAGATGCATCCCTGAGTTTTGAGGAGATGGAGTATGATTGACATCATTTCATGCTTATACTTGTATCTTATATCCATTATCTTACACCTAAGCAATGCTACGTGACGAGTTTTATGTTTAGTTTTCAGAAATAAAGAGGTTTGAAGAGAAGAGCCATGAAAGGACCCAAAAGTAGGAAAAAGGACTTAATTGTGAGACCTGGGGACCAAGATGCAAGGGAGAAGGACCTGATCGTAAGACAGAAGGACCTAAGAGCAAAACAGGAAACTCCACACCATCATGGGAAGTATTTTGTCAATTTGATTCGGGTCGGAGCTCCACTAAACAAGTTAGATGCATCCAAGACCAAGAAACACGCCAATGAAAGCCCACCAGAAGATCCAATGAGATCTGAAGCTTATAGGCCGCCAATTGGTGGTCTGGAACCGCCAATTGGCGGTCTGGTTAAGCCCAGATCCACTAAGTTTTCTCCTGGACTTTTATTAATGTGTGTTTAGGCTATTTTTGGTATTGGTTTAGTCCCACATCTGGGGATTGTCCCGGATTAGCTTTTTCCATGCTTATAAATAGAACTCTTCACCTCCCATTGTATTTATCTCTCTCTTTGGTGGCATCTTCCCTACTAAGAGTGAAGCCTTGAAGCAAAACTCTGGTGGAGGAAGTGCTGCTTGTAATTTAAGTGAGTTAATAATAGAAGTTTTCCTTTAATTGTGTTGTTTCTCTCTTAGTTTAATTTCCTTCCATATGCATGTTTGCTTGTTTGTTTTGTTTTGTGCTTCTTTAATATTTCTTGCTTGATTAGTATAAATTTCATTTCAGTATAATGCTTCATTTTATTAGAGTAGATAGTTTAAATATGTGTGAGTAGTTCCATCCCCTTTGGGGGTGGAGTAGATGTGTGTACATGTTATGTAGATGGTTTGAATGCTTAATATGAATGTTTGTGAAAAATATTAGTATGCTTGCTTGAATTATTAAGAACCTTACTTGATGGTTTCTTCCATAGCTTAGGTACATTCCATGCTTGTCTAAGTGTCTTAATAACAACCTTGCATTGCTCATATTAATCACATTAGTTTAGTGTTGTAAATGATAGGTTTTGCCATTAGGTACCTCTTATGCATTAACAAACACTAACTAACTTGAGCTTATGGTTTGCATTCAACACCACACTTATTTCATGTGCACACACACACACTCCACCCCTTAGGGTTTTCCATTCCTGTCATTTTATCTCCTTCATTAGTTGATTAGCTTAGTTGTTTAGTTGTTTCATTTCAGCTTGCTTGTTTCCTAGTTTAGATTAGTGTAGTGTAGTGCAATCAACCTCTTTCTCTTTTCTTTACCTCTCGCCTTCGCACAAACCAAGTGTCGACACACCTCCCAGTGGACGACCCGTATTTGCCACCGCATCAACGCGGCCGTGCACTTGCGGTTAATATAAAACGATCAATCAGAGTACTTTAAGGTTGGGATGTCCTAGCCTACAGTGCCAAGTATGGAAATCTACATTTCTTTGCCTATTAGAGAATAAGGTTGTATGTACATTACTAGGTAGAGCATATAAAGGTTCACTTAGCAAGCCAGTGGTGATGATGGATCCGTCACTTATATTTTTAATATAGAAGGTGGTGTCGGAAAATTCTATATTATAAGGAAAATCGTTTCACAGAGAGTAAATTAGCTTTAGGTTTAGGGGCTAGAAGTACATTTTCAAGTGTGAAGCTGCCATGATCATGGTGTATTTTAGCAGCACCAGTGTGTGTGATGGGTAAACAAGTGTCATCTCCTACCATAATTTCATCATGTCCATGGTAAGGGATAAGTGGGGATAGCAAACCTGGATTACCTGTCATGTGGGCGGTGGCTCCAGAGTCAGGAAACCAGTCAGTGTTCTGAAGGGAATGTGTTTTAAAAGTTTTACTTTTAAATGCCAATTATTATGAATTGAATGAGAAATCATTTTGTTCCTTGTTTATGTTATTCGTCTTTTAGAAGTGTTAAGGAAGAGACTCTTGGTCCTTAACCGTAGAGATCTAAAAGATATTGGTTTACATAAAACAAAAGATATTCATAATCATGGTAATTAACATGGGACATTAATTACTGAGTTAAGATTGTCGTGTTGGTCATAGAACATCGTAGCTCTACAAGTGAGTGACAACACGGGTACACAAAAGAGGAAAATATTACTTTTGTATACTGAATAGACCTAATAAGTAAAACAATATAGAATTGTGTTTTCTGTGTCATTAATGTTTTACTGTGTCTTTGGTCCTTTGATATGAGACTTATATCCGATCACTTAAGAATTGCCTAATTAGACTAGTTTCTTGAGCTATCGATGAGAGTAGTGTAAAGGCATTGGATGGTTAAGTATGACTTTTGTTGGAGAAGATAGTTAGTCAAAAGATTATCATTGCCCCTCTTAATTGAGTGATGATATTAGTGGGCCCCTAGATAAAGCAAATTTATAATGTGCACAATGTGATTTGAGTTAAGTCACATATTTATAACTATCTTAAAGAGATCAAGAAATGAATACTAATACAAAGATGACACAATACTACTTTGTGTGTATTCTTAATATCATGAGGCAAGGGACGGACACAAGTGGTGCACTCCATCACTAAATGGATCGGGTTTTGGTTCGAGTGGAATTAAGACATCTAACTAATTGGGAGTTTAATGTGTAGCTAGATACCGTTTATAACTTGTGATATTAAGCTCTTAATATCATTGCCAACTTAGTCTAGATCCTCCCATAGGTCACACCGCAAAAATCGGGAAACAAGAAGCTTGATTTTTGGTTCATATGATGTGTCGGGTTTCTTATAGAAAATATGACACATATGGTGAACAAGTAAAATCAATTATGTTGTATATAACATAATTAGAATCATGATAAATTAATATGAGATGCATATATTATGGGGTGCAATAATTTATTATTGCATAGGATAATATATTGCATAACTTGTGAATTTCCTAAAAACCCCAAAAGTTCAAATTTTGTTGGAAATAAATCCAAAATTTGAAAAGGCAAAATCGGGTAAAAGTTCGGTAATCCGTTATGTTTCAGTCGACCGAAGGATTTGTGGATCGGTCAACCGAACGTGGAACGGATAGTCATAGTTGATTGACCGAACTTGACCAAAGTGCCTGGAACTCTGGTACGGTGTACCGAACCAGGAACGGTCGACCGAAAAATTTCCAGTTCCGATATTTTCGGATAACCGAATAGCACTCGGTTTTAGACGTGAATTCGTCCGATCGGTTAAGGAGAATTTTTCTCCTTAAGAATCGGTCATCCGTCTAATACTCGGTTAAACAATCGTGACATATTCGGTTAACCGAGTGGGACTCGGTAAACCGAACGACGATCGATTTTCTGCCTTTGATAATTAAGAGATTAATTTGATCAATGGTTGGATTGGCTCCAAACTTGGTCAAACGTTTTGTGGTTGCATGTAATACATTATGGAATTAGTTTGTGAGAGAAAATGTCAAGAAAACGTCGCTTAAGAATAGCCATGATTGAGAGTAAGATTGGAGCCTATAAATAGGTCCTTATTCTCCTTAATTAAGTTAGATGTTTTTCTAATTATTTTCTCTCCTAATTCACCACAAAAGCCACGAAAATTCTCTTAGTTTTCTAAGTCTTTGGAAGGAGAAATCTCAGAGATTAAGGATGGGGTTTGTAGCAAGATTCTAAGCTAGTTTGAAGATTGATTGGCTAGCTCTTTTCTCTCGAACCTTGTTTAGGGTTTCAGTGAACACTCGGAGGCATCTGACGCAACGAGAAGCGACGATCGTAGAAATAAATCGGAGGCATCTGGGTTTTAATAGGTTTTTGAAACTAGTTGTTAAAACAAACTGATGCATGCATGAAATAAATCGTAGAAAATTGTAATTGATCCTTATTATGCATACAAATTCGAAAAATATATATGCACAATTAAACATTAAATCCTACAGTGGTATCAGAGCATAGGGTTCAATTTTCTTATGATTTAAGGTTTTAAACGAATTTAGTTTACCATATAGGATTTAAACAATTTGGTTTACCGGTTTTTCGGTCTATGAATGTTTTGTTGATGTAATTCTCTATAATAATTCGTTTTAAATGTTTTAAGTGTTTTAAAACATGCCATGTAATTATTAGAATTAAGATTTAGACATTAGTCTAACTTACAATAATTTCGTTTTATAAAGAAATGATTATTTTGTAAGAGAATCAACAAAACCGAAAAACTGCGGTTCATCTTTCCATTGGAAATTGGATGGACAGCGGTTCAAAATTATTTTTGAACTATGGATGAATGAAAAACATTTTTAATGGATTTCAAAATGTTTTTCAAATGATTGTTTAGGATTCTAGATGATTGATAAACTAGATTGCATAGTTTATAGCGATATTGCGTGCATGGATGCTCGATTTGTCTTTGCAGGAATTGTGAGTTTATATGTTCCAAATCAGCAACTATGAATGTGAATGTATGTAATTATTATACAGGGGCTTATTTATATGTAAAACCCAAAATTCTCTATTTCTGTCTTCTAGATAATTGCATTTGCACATGAGAGGTTTTTACATAGGACTTGCACTAGTCGGTTTTTTATCGAATGTGAGGAGCATGTTTATTTTCTGTAAAATCTACATCTCCGGTGTAAGAGGAAGTCGTCACTATAGCGCATCGATCGAGGATAAAGGATCGAAGGGAACATATAAACTCACACGATGTGGATTGTGTGAATAGTTTAATTTCTGTTTTTATAATCTTGCTATGCATGTGATGAATGTGTTGAATGTTAGGATGTGTATGAATAATAATATGCATGATAACCTAAAATTCTGAATCACATGTTAATATATGAAATTGTCAACCAAAAATTAAGAGTAATTTTCCTTCTTATTTCATCCACTAGCAGCCATTGATCGAGGGATACTCTGCTCGCCCTTAGCGGGAGATAGCTCCCTCCATCTTTGGGAATAGTGGGAGATATAATGGTTGTCTATTGTTGTGCCACAATTAAATATATGAGGTGTGTTTCACCCTAGTGAACCCCAAGTATGTTTAGTTGTGAATACAATGGATAAACGTATCTCGTATCAAATGAAAGTAAGTTTTCTTAACATTACCTAGAGCCCTCGCTCGGTTTTGGGAAAAAGTTTTTCTTACGAGGATAGGTCATATTCCCTCATAATTAAAACGACAAGAATCACAAGAGTTTGAAGATGCTAATATTGCTAAAATTCAAAAAGGTTGTGATTAGAAAGAGTTTTTCTTACCTTGATATTGTGATGTATTCGGTAACCCTTAGCAAGTCTATATTACAATTGATAGGATCTTGGATTACTGAATTTACGGGCAAAATTCTATTTGCAGTATTTACATTTATATTCGATATATATATGTATGTGTTTTAAAACATAAAATTGGCATTAAAACCTGTATGATTTATTTTGTAGAAAAATGTCGAACATCCAACCTATCGTACGATCCATGATAGCAAACACCCTTTAGCAAATGATGACTCAAACTTCATTAGTTGGCAACTCAAACTCAACATCGTGTTAAAGTTTGAGAAACTCTCTCACATTTTGGAAGGTCCAATCCCAAAATGGAATGAGAGATTAACTGATGAAGAGAAAGAGGCTAAGGCCAAGTGGGAAGACCAAGAGACCCAAGTTCACGGTCTCATGCTAGCATCCATGGGTGACTCGCTTCAAGCGAAATACTTGGATTCAAAACCCAAGAAGACCATGGAGGCTTTGTCTAAGATGTTCATGGATAGTGCCCGAAAGGAGCGCTATAAGACCACCATCGCACTCACAAGGTGCCATATGGCGGAGGGAACATCGGTATCCATGCATTTTCTCACGATGCAAGGGTACCTTGAGAAGTTGGCAAAGCTCTCTTCACCAATGCCCGAGGACATTGCTGAAGATATGATTCTTGGCTCTCTAGCCCCGTCCTTTAAGGACTTTGTGATGCACTACCACGTGCGTGAAAAAGGGGTGAGTCTTGAGGTGCTGCACAACGCTCTCAAAACTGCTGAAGTTGACATGGGCAAGGGTAGGGACAAGCATGTCCTTGCCGTCCTTGGGAGGAGCCAAAAGATTGGTAAAGGAAAGGGCAAATCTACCAAAAGTGGTTCAATCAAGAGCAAGGGAGTAGGAGGTGCTCGTGCGAGTGCCTCAAGGGGGAAATCTCAGAAATCTCCAACTCCCAACACGAAGTGCTTTCACTGCGGTGAAAAAGGACACATCCGACCAAATTGCCCAAAGTACAAGGAAAACCTTGACAACGGAGTGATTGAACGTCGGCGCCCCAAAAAGGCCAAAGGTATATTTGTTATTGAAATAAATTTAGCCACCTCTGTCCAGGATTGGGTAATTGATACCGGATCTTGTGCTCACATAGTTTCTAATGTGCAACTACTCGTGGATAGGAAGGAACTCGTGAGGAACGAGGTAGAATTGAAGGTCGGAAATGGTGCGAGCGTTTCTGCGGTTGCACAAGGTTCCGTGGTGCTTCAATTAAGTAGTGTTTTAAATTTATGTCTAAAGAATGTTTATTATGTGCCTTCGATTAGCAAGAACATTATTTCTGTATCATGCTTAGATATGGAAAATTGCAATATAAATATTTCAAATTCTTGCTTGTCTATATCGAAGAATGGTGTTTTCTATGCAAATGCATTCATAAGAAATGATCTCTATTTGCTTGAATTGAATAATAAACAAATCTTTAATATCAATAACAAAAGGCTTAAGACCACTCACGAGAATGATACTCTCTTGTGGCACTATCGTCTTGGTCACATAAATGAAAAACGCATCAAGAAATTGCAAGAAGCTAACCTTCTTGGTCTACTTGATTTTAAATCATTGGAGACGTGCCAACCATGTTTAATGGGAAAAATGACCAAAAAGCCTTTCAAGAAGAAAGGTCCAAGGGCGAGTGGCTTGTTGGATTTGATACATTCCGATGTATGTGGTCCAATGAGTACTAGTACGCGAGATGGTTTCAGGTACTTCATTACGTTCACGGATGATTATAGTCGTTATGGCTATGTTTATCTAATGAGAAACAAAAGTGAATCCTTTGACAAGTTGAAAGAATTCAAGAATGAAGTAGAAAACCAACTCGACAAGAAAATCAAGTCTCTACGAACGGATCGTGGAGGTGAGTACTTAAGTGCCGAATTTGACTCATACCTAAAGGAGTTTGGTATTATACCTCAACTCACCCCTCCCGGTACACCTCAGTGGAATGGGGTATCCTAAAGGAGGATAGGACATTGCTCGACATGGTTCGGTCAATGATGAGTCATGCGGAATTACCTCTTTACTTTTGGAGTTATGCACTACAAACTGCGGCTTACACACTAAATAATGTTTCATCCAAATCCGTAGAGAAAACGCCTTACGAGCTATGGAGTGGTAAAACACCCAAGCTCAATTTTCTCAAGATTTGGGGTTGTGAGGCTTACGTCAAGAAATTGATGTCGATCAAACTTCAACCAAAAGCGGATAAGTGCTTCTTTAGTGGTTATCCTCGTGAGACAAGAGGATACTACTTTTGACATATCACCTCCAATTGAGTGATTGTAGAGAGGGATGTCACATTTCTGGAAAGGGAATTTCTGGAAAGAGTAAAAAGTAGTGGGAGTAGGGTTGTGCTTGAGGAAACTCAAGATACTCTACAAGATCATGACATGAATGATGACATTCAAGATCATGAAGGCCCAACCGAGATTCCTTTGGTTTGTGAGAGCGTGAGTGAGAGACCCTCGTAAGAAATTGTGAGAGAATCTCAATCATCCCCACCTAGTGCACGTTCAAGAGTTGAACGTGAACCCACTCCTCAAGAAATTGTGGAAGAAGTTCGAGAGACACGAGAAGAACCAAAAGAACTAAGAAGGTCAACGAGGGAAAGGAAGAAACCCCACTTGTATCTGGGACTTCATGAAATCATGGTACTAGATATCAATGATCTCTTGACCTTCCAAGAAGCAATGGAAAGGGAAGACTCCAAACTATGGCTTAAGGCCATGGAATCCGAAATAGAATCCATGTATGATAACCAAGTATGGAGCTTGGTTGACCTTCCTCAAGGGAAAAAGGTCATTCAAAATAAATGGGTTTGCAAGAGGAAGATGGACATGGATGGGAACTTGACAACCTACAAAGCGAGGCTTGTAGCGAAGGGTTTCACTCAAGTTCAAGGAATTGACTATGATGAAACTTTTTCACCAGTTGCCATGTTCAAGTCTATTCGGATAATGCTCGCTATTGCTACATTTCATGATTATGAAATATGGCAAATGGATGTCAAAACGGCGTTCCTTAATGGTAACTTGGAAGAGGATGTGTACATGGTACAACCTCGAGGTTTTGAAGATCCAAAGAATAGCGAGAAAGTATGCAAGCTTCAAAGATCCATTTATGGATTGAAGCAAGCATCAAGGAGTTGGAACAAACGCTTTGACGAGGAAGTGAAGAAGTTTCACTTCATTCAAAGTAAGGAAGAACCTTGTATATACAAGAAGGTTAGTGGGAGCCATGTAGTATTCCTAATCTTATATGTCGATGACATATTGCTCATGGGTAATCGTAGCAAACGAGAAGTTCATTGAAATATGCATTTTCAATGAAAGATATGGGTGAGGCTCCATACATCTTGGGAACCAAGATATATCGAGATAGATCCCGTAGACTCATTGGCCTAATTCAATGTGCATACATTGACAAGGTCTTGGAAATGTTCAAGATGAACAACTCCAAAAAGGGCAGTGTGCCAATGAGTATGGGTGTGCAACTCAAGAAGTCTCAACGTGTGCAATCACGTAAAGACTTAGAGTACATGAAGGATGTCCCTTATGCTTCAGCAATTGGGTCGATCATGTACGCGATGACTTGCACAAGACCCGATGTCTCGTATGCTCTAAGCGTGACAAGTCGTCACCAATCCAACGCAGGTCCTGAGCATTGGACTGCGGTGCAGAATATCCTGAAGTACCTTAATCGGACTAAGGATAAGATTCTTGTTTATGGAGGACAAAGGGAGTTGATAGCCGAAGGGTACTCGGATGCGAGTTTCATGAGTGATCCAGACGATAGAAGGTCGCAATCAGGATACGTCTTTTTTCTGAATGGTGGAGCTGTAAGTTGGCGTAGCTGGAAGCAAACCACTACGGCCGATTCAACCACCACTTCAGAAGTAATGGTTGTCGCTGAAGCGAGCAAGGAAGGAGTGTGGATCAAGAAGTTCCATGAAGAGCTTGGAGTAGTTCCCACGAGCGAGGGACCCATTGAGCTATTTTGCAATAATAGTGCATCTATCTCGCAAATCAAGGATCCTAGATCACACCACAAAGTGAAGTACATGGATCATAAGTACTTCGTGACGTGTGACCTCATCGACGAAGGCAAAATAAATCTATTATGGGTGGACACCAACAGCAACACAACTGATCCATTCACAAAACCCTTATCACAAGCCAAGGGCGAAATGCATTTTGAGTCCATGGGATTGAGGAACCATGTAGATTGGCTTGATGATTGATATGTAATGGGGTTTACCCTAGTTATTATTGTTTTATACATTGAGTATGTATGTGAAAGAAAACTTTAATAACAAGTGGGAGATTGAAGGGAATGTGTTCGAAAAGTTTTACTTTTAAATGCCAATTATTATGAATTGAATGAGAAATCATTTTGTTCCTTGTTTATGTTATTTGTCTTTTAGAAGTGTTAAGGAATATGCTCTTGGTCCTTAATCGTAGAGCTCTAAAAGATATTGGTTTACATAAAACAAAAGATATTCACAATCATGGTAATTAACATAGGACATTAATTACTGAGTTAAGATTGTCGTGTTGGTCATAGAACATCGTAGCTCTAAAAGTGAGTGACAACACGGGTACACAAAAGAGGAAAATATTACTTTTGTATACTGAATAGACCTAATAAGTAAAACATTATAGAATTGTGTTTTCTGTGTCATTAATGATTTATTGTGTCATTGGTCCTTTGATATGAGACATATCTGATCACTTAAGAATTGCCTAATTAGACTAGTTTCTTGAGCTGTCGATGAGAGTAGTGTAAAGGCATTGGATGGTTAAGTATGACTTTTGTTGGAGAAGATAGTTAGTCAAAATATTATCATTGCCCCTCTTAATTGAGTGATGATATTAGTGGGCCCCTTGATAAAGCAAAGTTATAATGTGCACAATGTGAATTGAGTTAAGTCACATATTTATAACTAGCTTAAAGAGATCAAGAAATGAATACTAATACAAAGATGACACAATACTACTTTGTGTGTATTCTTAATATCATGAGGCAAGGGACGGACACAAGTGGTGCACTCCATCACTAAATGGATCGGGTTTTGGTTCGAGTGGAATTAAGACATCTAACTAATTGGGAGCTTAATGTGTAGCTAGATACCGCTTATAATTTGTGATATTAATCTCTTAATATCACTGCCAACTTACTCTAGATCCTCCCATAGGTCACACCGCAAAAACCGAGAAACAAGAAGCTTGATTTTTGGTTCATATGATGTGTCGGGTTTCTTATAGAAAATATGACACATATGGTGAACAAGTAAAATCAATTATGTTGTATATAACATAATTAGAATCATGATAAATTCATATGAGATGCATATATTATGGGGTGCAATAATTTATTATTGCATAGGATAATATATTGCATAAGTTGTGAATTTCCTAAAAACCCCAAAAGTTCAAATTTTGTTGGAAATAAATCCAAAATTTGAAAATGCGAAATCGGGTAAAAGTTCGGTAATCCGTTATGGTTCGGTCGACCAAAGGATCTGTGAATCGGTCAACCAAACGTGGAACGGATAGTCATAGTTGATTGACCGAACTTGACCAAAGTGCCTGGAACTCTGGTACGGTGTACCGAACCAGGAACGGTCGACCGAACAATGTCCAGTTCTGATATTTTCGGTTAACCGATTGACACTCGGTTTTAGACGCGAATTGGTCCGATCGGTTAAGGAGAATTTTTCTCCTTAAGAATCGGTCATCCGTCTAATACTCGGTTAAACAATCGTGACATATTCGGTTAACCGAGTGGGACTCGGTAAACCGAACGGCGATCGATTTTCTGCCTTTGATAATTAAGAGATTAATTTGATCAATGGTTGGATTGGCTCCAAACTTGGTCAAACGTTTTGTGGATGCATGTAATACATTATGAAATTAGTTTGTGAGAGAAAATGTCAAGAAAACGTGGCTTAAGAATAGCCATGATTGAGAGTAAGATTGGAGCCTATAAATAGGTCCTTATTCTCCTTAATGAAGTTAGATGTTTTTCTAATTATCTTCTCTCCTAATTCACCACAAAAGCCACGAAAATTCTCTTAGTTTTCTAAGTCTTTGGAAGGAGAAATCTCAGAGATTAAGGAAGGGGTTTGTAGCTTGATTCTAAGTCTTTTCTCTCCAACCTTGTTTAGGGTTTCGGTGAACACTCAGAGGCATCCGGCGCAACGAGAAGCGATGATCGTCTTCCTCAACGTCTCTGGAACATCAAGAAGTTTTAGAGAACTTCTATGTATGAATTTCAGAGTCCCTTGTGTTTGTTTTAATAGGTTTTTGAAACTAGTTGTTAAAACAAACCGATGCATGCATGAAATAAATCGTAGAAAATTGTAATTGATCATTATTATGCATAAAAATTCGAAAAATATATATGCACAATTAAACATGAAATCCTACATGTTCTCCCCCATAGTCATCATAGCAAGTGCTTAAGGGAGCTCCCTCGAAGTGTAGGTTTGATTGAACCGGCGCCAGCACTTGAGTGCATTGTGACCTGATTTTTGACAAATTTGGCAGACTACTAGCTGGCATCGTGGAGAGGGGTGTGATCCATCAGGTTTTCCAGAAGCTCAAGAGTTAGTAGGAGGAAAAGCATGGTCGTTCGGGACAGAGGGTGTCTGGCCTTGGTTGGCTGGGTTGAAGCCCCAACCTTTGGAGGTGAAGTCTCCATCTCGCTTGTCCTTTCCCTACGACTTTCCTCGTCCTCCTTGCCTCTGGCCATAGAAGGACATCTGAATATCTCCATCTGGGCAATGGATTTGCATGTGCATCTCGTAGTTTTGGAGAAGAAGCACAACTGTGGCATACGAAGGCAACGAGGGTTTCATGTAGGTAGTAGTAAACAAGCTGTATTCAAGACCTAGGCCATTAAGCATCAAGAACACCTTGGTCTGATCCCTACCGGATGCCCGATCGCTGCCAACTCGTCGCATAGCTTCTTGAATGCCCGAGGTAGTCGTTGAGCTCCTTGAAGCTCCTCTTCCTCAACAATTTGGAGTTGATGCATGAGATATGACGTCTCTTTCTTTAGAGTCTTGGGCAAGCTCATGCTTGAGCGCCAAGTCGGACGGCTACACTTAGCACCTCCTTAGGCTTGTAAACGGGTCGTGTATGCCCTCACCCGTACTCGTACCCGCCCAAATTAACGGGTACGTGTATATACCCGTACCCCATATTGGTCTACCCGTACCCACCCCGTACCTGTTTGGTTAGCGGGTACGGGGCGGTTAAACGGGTAAGCGGGGTAACCTATTAAAAATATCCTGTAAAAGTAAACACACACACACACAAACACAAAACAAATACCTTAACAAACACGAACAATGTCTAACAAACACTAACAAATACCATCACAAATAAATTTCTAGCAAACCCACACAAAGGTCTAACAAACACAAATAAATGTCTAGCAAACATACACAAAAATGTCAAACAAACATTTGTAGAAGTTTGAATTCATATATTACAAGTTTTAAAATAGTGTACTAACCTTTACTCATCCTCCTCAACATCATCATTGATTGGAATTGAATCCACCTTAAGTTCTCCATCATCTGCCAAAAATGGAAAAGAGAAGTTAATAAAAATAAAATGACATGTCACATAAATAGATACACGTGTAACTTACAAAAGAATTTACCACTAAAAGTCTTCCTTGTCCACTCTTGGGAGCATATAAGAGCTTCAACGGTATTTGCATGCATGGAGCTTCTTGATGGGTCAATCACTCTACCGCCATTGCTAAAAGTAGACTCTGATGCAAGTGTTGATACCGGAATAGCCAAAAAATCACGTGTCATGCGACTAACTAAATTTACTTGGGAGCATTCATCTTCCACCATCAAAGAATGTCAAATCTTTCAACTATAGGATGCAATCCTTTATCCAAGTACATGTCCAAATCACACTTGAACGATTGATTTGCTGATTTATTAGCAAGAAACTCCTTCAACTCACTTAGTCCATTGGCTAGTAGTTCAAAAGTTTATTTGCCAAACCTTGTACCTCCACTTAAAGAAGTTCCACTACTACCACTACATAAACTGTCTACTCCACTTTCATAACTGTAGACACTTAAATCCATTCCTCCAAACCTGAGACAATACTCATTGTAAATCTCTTGCAAACTACTTATGATACCATCTACCTTCTCCTTTCAAACATTTTCACCATAAATTTTGTTCATGTAAATCTAGATTGTTTCAACTTTGTATTGAGGATCTAAGATCGAGGCAACACACAAAACCAATTTACAATTGTCCCAATACTTGTCAAACTTTTCCATCATTTTCCCCATTTCACACACAAAAGAAACATCACTACTGCACATATTCATCAATTTAATCTTCATTGCACAGACATGGAGTAAAAAATAATTTGCCGACGGATACATGGTGGCAGAAAAAGCATTAGTAATTTCATGAAAACGTTGTAGGCAGTCACACACAACCTTTGCATTTTCCCACTCTTGTTCAAAAGGTTCATGAGTGTATGAACTATCAATACAGGTCATACAACTGAAAAAAAAAATTAAACTGCAAGTTGTTTGAAGCATATGGAAAGTGGAGTTCCATCTGATTGTCACATGTAACACCAGTAACCTATTTGGAGCTTTTACTTGATTTACCGCTTCTAAAAAAGTTTCCCTTCTAAGTGTAGATGACTTCACATATTTAACATTATCACATACCTTTGCTTTTACTTCTGCAATGATTTCAATCCCATCTTAGACAACCAAGTTAACAATATGGGTTGAACATCTGACATGAAACAACAACCCATTTTGTAGAAGATCACCTAAACCAAACGGAACCAGATTTCTTACAAGGGCATCATTTGTTGCACAATTATCTAAGACAAGATACATTACTTTCTTGTTGATGTTCCACTTGTACAACTTCTCTAAAATACACTTAGAAAGAGTAACCACTTAATGTTTGCCTTTAACTACTGCAAAATTCAGTATTCTCTTCTGTAAAGTCCAATCATCATCAACAAAATCAATGTAATATAGATATACCCTTAGTTTTGGTTTGAGGTCCACATATCACATGTCAAACTAATACGACATTGAAGCCCATCTAAGTGCTTGTACAGTTTATCCTTTTCTTCCATTAAAATTTCGACACAATCTTTCTTTATTGTTGTACGAGAAACCATTCTGAATTCAGGTCAAAGACGACTAACAAACTTTTGAAAATCTACTTGATCCACAATTGAGAATAGGTACTCATGCTGCACAATCATTAGGGCAAGATCCTTCCTACTAGTCATCTAATCGAACTTGTGATTCTTAACATCTACAGTTCCATCTAAGCTCTTTTCCCCCACATTCAATACCAATTGTCCACTTCCAATATGACTCTTAACCTTAATAGGGTGTTGTTTTCTTAGATGAGTCAACAAATGTGTTGTTCCATCACTATGTTTGGCAGTCAAGGTTTTAGAACAATGATTACACTTGACTCTTTTATTTCCATTTTCATCATTATAACTACTGAAATCTTTCCAAATTTCAGAATTCAAATGCCTTGTTCTTTTTTTTCTGAATTTGAAGCTATTGGTGTTTCATTTTCATCCGTTCCTATAGTTTCAGACATTCCCTAACACAAGATAAAATTTCATGTATTAACAACCAAACAAAGAAAAGAGACTTCTTTTCGAAACAACCAAACAAAATTTCATTCCCTAACTAAGGTAAAAAGTATGGATCTTTATAAAAAAAGAGACTTCTTTTCGAAACAACCAAACAAAGAAAGAGCAATTAGTGAGTACATTGATTTAACTTTTAACAATTATTTGTCCACTGCTGGAGCTCGGTTAGACTTGTTGGAAACTCAAATAGTACTACTGTCTACTAATTTGAAATATAAGAATAATAAGGTAAAAATATAAAGGAGTTGAAACATGCAAAAAATAAAAACAATCACGATACTTATAAAATAAATAACTAATAACTCGTTCCTACTGTCTTTCTGTTTTAATTATACAAATTAGCTATTGGATAAGACCAAATAGGAAGAAAAATAGGCAAATATGTTACATGTACCTTGATGTATGGTAGGCCTGCGTAAATGAGACCAACCTCACTGGTGACGCCAGTTGGATACAATACGAGGAAGGTGTTGTACCTGCCCATGGCATAGATAAACGAAAAATCACCCACTTTCATAGTAAATTCCACATGGAACTGCTAAACTAGATGAACAAATACAAAGTTTACCTAAGCCACAACAACCATTCAGCCAAGAAGGTGCAAAACCAAGTGCTTCCTTCAGACCAAAGAAAGAATAGCGAATGATCTGCCAAAAAAGAGGATGTCAAGGAGCGAAATTCACTTTATTTTTAGGCAAAAAATAATACTCTTCCTAACGTAGATATGTAAAGATTTCACAGCAAACTCAACCATCACATGAAAAAAGTTTGTACTTGCCTAAGGATATATCCATAAACAACAATATGTAACAAAAAATTACGCAGGTCTCGAACACATTCACTGAGATTGGAAGGAAAATCTCCAAATAACCCGAAACCAGAGAAGATACAAACAAATAGAGAAGAAACATATCAAGAAGGATAAAATCTAGGTTTCAGATCCAATAAATAAAGAAGAAATAGATCGGAAAATGGAAAAGAAGTAAATCAGTAAATCACACACACTTGGCACGAGATTTCTCGTTTCCGTACTGTCGAACGAGATCTGGAATACCGAACACCTGAGAAGGATAAACATATTAAGAAATAATAAATGAAGGGCGTGAGAAGAAGAAGGAGATGTTGAATGGAAGAGCACAAACCACTAGACCAGGGAGGCAGGGTAGATGCGACGACCGGTGGAAGAGGCGGCAAGACTAGGAGTGAGGAGAGGAGGAGAGTCGACTGGGTTTGGGAGTAGGGTTAGGTTTAGATTTTGTCCCTTTTTATTTTATTTTGTATTTTTGTTTATTATTAAGTATTATATATATATACAGGAATTCTCTAGTGAGTCCAGGGTTTAATTTAGAAAAATTAAGCCCCCACAATATCCACCACTCATTTTAAATTGTAAGGTAGATTAAGAAAAAATGGTTATGCTAATGAATGGTGAGATTAACTATAAATAAGATCCAATGGTGAGATTGTAGAGGCTTAAACTAAATTTGATGAGCCCTAGGCTCACTAGAGCTTGACCCATATATATATATATATATATATATATATATATATATATATGTATGTATGTATGTACATATATATATATGTATGTATGTACATATATATATATATGTACATATATATCTACATATATGTATATGTACATATATATATATATATGTAGATGTATATGTACATATATATATATATATATATGTAGATGTATATGTACATATATATATGTGTACATATATATGTGTACATATATATATGTACATATACATGTACATATATATATATCCGTATGTATATATATATGTAGATATATCCGTATGTATATATATCCGTATGTACATATGTCCTAAACATCAAATCCTACCGTTTCTTGGAGCTTCCAGATAGGCCAAACTTCCAAATAGGTGTGATTGGTGGTTGGAGAACTTCACAAAATTGGGGAACTGAATTTGTGCAATAATTCATAGGGGATTAATTTGCAGAAAATATTTAACAAAATATATAGAAAAAAACTAGAACTAAAGCTCCATGAGTTGGAAATTTTGTACTTCATCAAATTCCTCCATTTCTAACTCCAAAACAAAGGAAAATTAAGGAAATTGCAGTTCACAACTTTCACCACTTCTTCCAAATCCTAAAACGCATCTCTTAAATCATCCAATTCACTATGAAACTGAGATTTAACCAACCGAAACAACAAAAAAACCTTTAATCCCAAACTAGATAGGGTAGGCTAGAACAAATTTTATCACCAAAGCACCAAATTACAAATTTTATCCCACTAAAATTCAAAAATGGAAAAAACTTAAATCTCTCCAACTGGAGCTCCAACTAGAGTTCCACAACTTAAAAGTTTGCACTTGAAATGAGTACCTTCATTTCCGCTCCAAAACCAAGAAATGCAAATAAAAGTGAACTTCTCAACTTCCACAGCTTCATCTAAATCCAAAATGGTCTCTTTAACCTTCCAAATTCACTATGAAATAAAGATTCAACCTACCAAACCACGAAGTTCCATATTGTATCCTACTAAAACTTCGAAAACAAATGAACTAAAAAGAATCTAGAACCGGTGCTCCAACTATAGATCCATTGAATTCCTCCATTTCCACTCAAAAAGCAATGAAAGTTGATAAAATTAAAGTTCTCAACTTTGACCACTCCATCCAAATAGATTACAATAGAAACCCACAACCCATTTCTCTAATGCCCCAAATCCACTACGAAACCAAGATTCAACCTACCAAAGCACCATGGTCTAAATTCTACTTCACTAAAAACACCAAAAGCAGGTAAAAAAACAGCATTTGGTCGAGAAAGGCTCGGAAAGGTGCTAACTTTTATACCTTAAAAATCGAATCCTACAATTTCTCATCAATACCTATGACTATTTCTCATTTTTAAATCCAAAACATTGAAGCCTGAAATTTCCCTCACATGGTGCAACTGAATTCTAGGGAAACTTCAAGGCAGCAGGGTATAGGGAACAGCACTTCTTGAACGACTTCTAGGTTTTTAGTTCGAAAGACATCAAAAATTCTAGAACCAGATCCCCATGACTTAAAAATTGCACTTCAACTGAGTTCCTCCATTTACATTCCAAAACCAAGGAAGGTCAATAAAATCGAAGTCCTCAAGTTCCATCACTTCACCCAAATCCTAAAACACATCTCTCTAATCCCCCAAATCCACCACGAAACCGCCACTCAACCTACCAAACCACCACATTCCAGCATCCGGTAAGCAAGAAACCAGAAAATACGCGAGCTGTAACGGAAAGAAGGGGGGAGAGCGAGGGAGTACCATCTTCGAGGGGAACGAGGCACTCGTAGGAGATCTCGAACTGGAAGGGGGAGAGGAAGGCGGCGGGGTTGTCGAGGACGGTGACGTTGGTGATGCTGACGGCGCTCATCGTCCGTCGCTCGCCGGAACCCTAATCGTCTTCGTCGGATATTGGCTCATTCGGAGGAGACGACGACAACGAAACCCTCCCAAACCCTAACTCGTATTCTGTTTGTTTGTTTGTTTGAATCTTCGAAAATGAGCGCACTCAGCAAATCCCACGACGAGTACGGAGTTTTAGGGTTGAGATTTGGTTGTTAGTTAAGTTTGACACGGATTGACTTCAATAGCTATGAGATTGGTAGGAATGATTACTATTACTATTTTTAATTATTAGAGTGTCGTCCGGTTGCAGGGACACTTCCGGATTCCAATTCGTTTGTCTAAGAATTTAAAATAATTACGTGAACTAAGTTTTAGTTCAAAACCTGTATAAATTTGTATCGGGTGTTTTTTAATGTTACGAAATTAAAAAAAAATAGGTTTAAAAGACATGATTTGCGTAAAGTGAAAAACTGATTTATTGTTCCCAAGAACAAAAAGAAGAGCAAAAAATTTCTCTCACTCAGTTTTTTGACTTTTCATAGGAAAGTTAATTCTACTTCTTCAAAACAGAAAAATATGGTAAATATTCATCTTCAGCGGGAACAAAAATGTATTACTTCGGAAAAACTAGAAAAACTCATTTTTTTTGAGCTTCTAAGTTTTTATGAATATCATACACTTATCGGGAGTATTTGGATGTGTGTGAGAGAAAAGTAAATTTTTGTAAGAAATTTGACAAGTTTTTGGTCATCCAACGACTTCTTCACTTTCCCTTTATTTTCTTGGGAAGTCATGAAACTAAATTCTAAGTTTTCCATCGTTTCCATTCCTGCAAACTAATCACACAATTAGGTAGGTTGTGCATCAATATTACTGTGTTGGCTTTGGTACACCCTTTTGCGGTGAAAATGCAAATTCCCACCCCAAACGGTGGAAGGGGTACAAAAACACTAAAGCATTCTTAACGGACCGGGCGCGCACTGCCCTTGAAGCATCTGATGTCTTCTTCCAACGAACACCGGATGCAACTGGTAGAATGAGCATTTCCGGATTACAAAAAACAACAGCAGCAATGTTAATACTAGCCTATGACGTGATAGCTGATGAGATCGATGAGTACTTACGAATGAGTGTAGCATTGCTAACGCTAGCTTACGACATGACAGCTGATGTGATCGATGAGTACTTACGAATGAGTACAGCAACATCCAGAAATGTCCTCCTCAAATTTTACGAAGGTGTTATTAACATATTCGCCCCTGCAAATGACTTGACACAACTACTTTACGTTGGTGAGCAACATGAGTTCCCATGTATGATGTGGAGTATCGATTGTATGCATTGGGTTTGGAAAAATTGTCTGGCTGCTTGAAAGGGACAACATCAAGGGCGTTCTGGGAGAGCAACCTTGATCTTTGAGGTGGTGGCATCGTACGATTTATTGATCTGACATTCCTTCTTCAGAATACCGGGTTCGGCCAATGACTTGAACGTCTTGCAACAATCTCCAGTTTTCGAGGACATACTGGAAGGTGTACATATATATGTGTACACATATATATGTGTACATATATATGTACACATATATATGTACATATACATCTACATATATATACATCTACATATATATATATATGTACATATACATATATGTACATATACATCTACATATACATATATATGTACATATACATCTACATATATATATATATATATATGTACATATACATATATGTACATATATATGTACATATACATGTACATATATGTACATGTATATATATCCGTATGTATATATATATATGTAGATATATCTGTATGTACATATCCGTATGTATATATATCCGTATGTACATATATATGTAGATATATATGTACATATACATGTACATATATGTACATATACATATATGTATATATGTAGATATATATCTACATATATATATATATGTACATATACATATATGTAGATATATATGTGTACATATATATGTACACATATATATGTACATATATATATGTACATATACATCTACATATATATATATGTACATATACATATATGTAGATATATATGTACATACATATATATATGTATACATACATATATGTACATATATATATATACATAGATATGTACATACATATATATGTACATATATATGTACATACATATATATATACATATATATATACATACATATATATATACATATATATATACATACATATATATATATATATATAATATTGATAAAGGGTATACGGGTACGGGTATTGCACATACCTGTACCTGACCTGTTTATCTAGCGGATAAATGGGTACGGGTTAACGGGTACAATTTTTTAAATTGATATAAAATTTTGTACCCATACCCGTATGGGTCGGGTAGACAAGTAGGGGTGAAAACGGAGCGGATAAGAAAGGAATGTGTTTGTATCCGAATTCAAATCTTTTTTTTACTTGTATTCGAATCTGAATCCAGTCGAATTTATGAGAGAGGGGTCCGAATTCGTATCCATCGGATTCGGATGTGAATTCGAATAAATTCGCATCCGAAGCATGTTCAAGATTCATTTCGAATCAGAATATCCGAATTCGTTAAGACTTGAAAATATCTTTTCATTCTTGTATACTTAGATTACTATTGATCTAAACAAGAATAAATCTCAGCCTTTTATTTTTTTGCCTACATGAAAAAATATTAAACATAATATAAATAAGATGAATTTAATTCATATATGCTTTATATATTATTATTTATATTTATATGTGCATATAAAATACGAAGCATATATTATTCGAATCAGATGTACTAATATCCATATTCACTTTGTTTTTTACGGATGTTTATATCCGAATACAAATTCGGTTGCGGATTTTTTTCTCTTGGATAAATCTTTTGATTTTGAATATTGAGTCGGTCGGATTGATGGATTTCGGACACAAAGTTTCACCCCTATGGACATGTATACAAATATTACCCGACTCGTTTACAACCCTACACCTCCTCGCTTAAGGTCCTTATGATCCATGCCTTAAGAAGGTGATCAGACCATTTCCATAGTTCAAATTCTGGATTTGAAATCAACCTCGACCCTCCCTCCTTCTCCGCCTCCAAGATCACTTTCTCTGGGATGGGAATGGTCCCATCGATGAAGCCGACCATCCCTTAGGACTCGATGAGCCTAAATCTGCATCTCCCACAGAAGATAGTTTGTGGTGGTGTGCTCGACGGAGACAAAGTTCAGAACGCTTATGGAGGTGGGGGTAGGGATAGGTTTTGAGGTTGGACTGACTCGTCGATGACAGCTTGGTGGTTCTAAAGGGTAGATCTCACCAAGAAGGGCTCTGATACCATGCGCGGTGACCCGAATCTTGAGCTGAAACAAGAGGTCTCTGGGGGTCAATTAGGGTTAGGGTTGAAGGAAGACGAAGGAGAAAGATGTGGCAGAAACAGAATAGAAAGGTTTTTTGTTAGATTAGGGTTTTTGCAAATGTGAGTATTTATACAAGTTACAGTTGGGTATGGGTACCCCGGATCTGCTCAGCATAGTCGGATCGAACGCTTTACAAATACTCACCGACTAATATTACATGAATCCGACTACCCAAATACATCCTACTTGCACCCGTTTTCCGAACCCATTAGACATGGCTCGTGTAGTGTGCCTCAAAATCGGACCCCAATTCATAAACGTTGAACCAACACTTGGTGCACCAAGTGGACTCAAGCCTAGATTGTTTGGTTGAGCCACATCCTGGTGGACTGGCACCTGGGTTCAAGCTCAAGTTTCATGGGCTACCATCTCATCATGGGTTGTTGGGCTTGAGGTGCTTATGGACTTAAGCTTTGGAATCTTTACAGGAGAGAGAGAGAGAGAGGAATCTTCAAATTGAAAAATGGAGAAAAACCCTTCAAAACTTACAACATTATCAATTGTTTTGAAAGGGGAACCCCTTTTTTATCTTCAAATTCCAAACAATGCAGAGTGAGCTCATGACCACTGCAAGACAATTTGAGTATAATGGCTAATTAACTAATCATCTTGGCCAAATAGTCAATATGACTAAAAAGAAGTAAAAAGTAGGATGATAAAATACAAGAAAGTTTCAACACTCCTCAAACTGGAGAGTAAACGTAAACCACTCTTAATTTTTCAAGGAGCATAATGAATTGCGCCAGACCAAGCAGCTTAGTTAGCAAATCTATTGGCTGCTCACTACTACAAACATAACCGGTCTTCAATTCACCAT
Organism: Triglochin maritima; assembly: GCA_963682175.1. Taxonomy (NCBI): domain Eukaryota; kingdom Viridiplantae; phylum Streptophyta; class Magnoliopsida; order Alismatales; family Juncaginaceae; genus Triglochin; species Triglochin maritima. The sequence goes on along the minus strand of OY821787.1, from coordinate 8,779,295 downwards.
TCAGAATCTTATCATGTATGAAGTTGGAATCCACTTCAATATGCTTTGTTCATTCTTGAAAATCAGATTGGCTGCAATGTGCAAAGTTGCATCATTATAAACCTACTTGCATGTGATGGATTTCTTGGCTTTAGGTAGATCATCTGTAATGACCCTAATCCTTTTCGTAGGCTAATGGTGATTAGGAGAGCTTAATGGTGGTGTTTGCATGGGAGTTGGGGGAAGAACAGTGGAAGTGAAGGTGGAATGACGTGAAGGAGGCTTGGCTATGGTGTAGGTGCATGGTGGTGGTGTTGGAGGAAGTGATGGTTGGACTATTGGAGGTGATGGTTTGGAGAGGGTGTAATGTTGGTCTTTGAAGAGGAAGGAAGCACTCTCTCTCACTCTCACGTTTCTCTCTTCCCTTCCCTCATCTCTCCCTCTCCTTTGCTGATCTTGAAGGTTGTGGGCTGCCGGAGGTGATTTGGAGCTCGAGCAGTGGTGGTGTGTTTGGGGTCTGTTGAGACGCGAGGAGACAGAGCAAGGAGAGTGGGCGTAAGGTGCAGTCCGGAGGCATCGTTGGAGCTCCGGTGAAGTTCGTTGTTCGTCGCAAAAGGTATGCCAAGTTCATGCATTGGAGGCCTTAGTGATCACCCACGTTGGGGTGATGTTTTGGTAGGTCGCGGGAGGTTGGAGGCCTCGCCGGCGACAATTTTGGGCGTCGAAACCTCGGCTGGCGTGAGGTTGAAGACGTCTGTCGGTCGACCGGATCCCTTGGACGGTCGACCGAACGTAGTGTATTTAGTCTGCCTGGCGTGTTTCGGTCGACCGGGTCCTTGTGTTCGGTCGACCGGAACTTAAGTGTACCAGACCCTTGGTGTGGTTGCGGTAAACCGTTTATGACATAGAAAATATTAGGTTGACCCTGTAAGGTTTCGGTCGACCGAGACCCCTGAGTCGGTCAACAGATAGATTGGTTTTTGGATGTTGACCAGACTCCGGATTTTTGACCTCGTTCAGTCGACCGGTTTTAGACCTTCGGTAGACCGTTAGGAACTACTGTGTTGCGCAAATAGTTCGCCTGTTGCAGACGCTTCGGTCGACTGATTCCCTTGTGGAAGCGGTCGACCGAGCTGTCACTTTCGGTCGACCGATTTCGCTTATGGAAGCGGTCGACCGATTCCCTTGAGGAAACGGTCGACCGAGTGTCTCTTTCGGTCGACCGTTTTTGCACAGGACATAATTCCTGGTTCCGCTTAGGATGCCAACTCTGTCCATGGAAACCCGTGTCCTCGCCTTGTGCGTGAGCCGGGAGGTGACGGTGGGCGCGTTACGCGTGCCTGCCCAGGGACCACCGTGTGGAAGAGTGTGGGTGTCCGGAACGCGTCACCTCCATGTATGGATCGTGACAAATCTGGTGGATCGTTTGACTCGCGTTAGAGTAGCAGCCTGAGGGATCATGGATCTCATTGCTTCAGCAACACACAACTGCTGACGGGTGCAGTGACTACCGGTCGATGGCTACGGAGGCACAGTGACTACCGGCCAGGATTGGCGACGGAGGTCCAGAGAGGTACCAGCCTATTGACGACGACGGAGGTCGCGACCCTGCTCGGTTGGAGCCGGAGTTGGTGTTGCACGTGGAGCTCGTTGACCCTGCGGACTTCGGTTCAGATCTGTCGTTTGTTTGGCCCTTGTGTGGCGGATATGTTCGACTGACCTTGATGGCAGTGATTGCACGTGTCGTGCGGCCTGTGTGGCGGCGATAGGGCCCCTGTGCGGCCTGTGTGGCGGTAGGGAGGATCACGCATAACCTGTGTGGTTGCGGCGATGGACTGCCGATGATGTGTTCCGGCAGGTAGCTCGACTGGGCACCTATCGAGTGATATCACATGCGGTCTGTGTGGCGCCGGTTGATGGACCGACCTGAGCGACGGCTCCGTTAGTGTGGTGGTGGACCACGATGTTTTCAGATCTGATTCTACCTGCGCGGAAGTGCGAACGCCTCCTCACTGATCCCTTGCCTTATGTAGTCGCGTGTGGGGATGTGTTGCGTACTGTCCGTTAGACCGTATGTGCCTACGGTAGGTCTCTACGGGGACCCGATGTTGGACCGTGCGTCCTGTGTGGTGGCGGTGATGTTTGACCGCGTGGCCTGTGTGGCGACGGCGATGTTGCGGACCGTGGGGCCTGTGTGGCAGCGGTGGCGATTGTAGACCGCGGGGCCTGTGTGGCAGCGGGAACGATTGCAGGACAGATGTCCGGTGTTACCCTTGTGGGAATGTTTACTGGTTTGTATTTCATGTCATGCTATACTAGTATGTTAGGGCATATAGGTGAGCTTGTCATACGGGGTTTCCATATGGAAACTCAGGCATTGTTGTTGCATCTTTTTCAGGACCGCGTTAGGTTCCGGCGGGTGGTGACCGAGGGAGATTGCACTTTGGGACTGGATCCTGTCGTCTACCTATTTAGGTTGTCGTGATTGCATGTTTTATGTATTTTGTATTCCGATGTAATCACTTTTTTGACAAACTCTTATGTAATATGATGCACATTATGTATTTGGGTATTTCTTTCAGTAATGTCCCCACTCTTGATGGTTTTATCCACGTATTTTCCTTGATTTTAAAAGTTTAAATTTTCCGTTGTTCGGGAATGTTACATCATCATATCCCGATCCTCTTTGAAGGGAACAATATTCTAACGAAACACATATCTGCACTTGAGAACACCCTATTAGTCATCAAATGACACATTTTGTATCCCTTTCATCCCAAAGAATAGCATATGAACAACATTCGGTTTCCTTTTAAATAGAAACATAAAGTTGAAAAGTCAATACTTCTATCATTGAAGTGAAAGAGGTTTTGCGACATTGAATTAATTTCTCATTGTTTCTTAGGTTATTAGTGGATACTCTATTAACCATGTAAGTAGTAATTAACTTACTCTCAGCCCAAAAACGGATGGGTAATCCAACTTGAAATCTAGATGCCTGACTAACTTCATGTACTTGGTGTATATGCTTCCTTTTTACATTTTCATTTTTCTGTGGGGGTGTAACACAACTTCTTTAATGTTCCAACACACGATGAGCAAGAATATTGACTATTTCTTCAGACAGAAGCTCACTTCCATTATTAGTTTCAATCCTTTTAATCATGCAATCAAACTAGTTTTGTACAAAATAAAGAAAGATGTGAAGAAAGTAAAAAAATTCTCCTTCAACAATATATAGTAAGAAAAAAGCAATGACCTGAGAAACTGTCAGTTGCGAATCTCCCCTATAGATCAGAATGAACAAGCTGAAAAGAGCATTAGTATTGATAGTACAAGTTTTAAAAATTAATCTAGTTTGCTTAACTAAATGACAAACTTCACAAAGAAAGTTTGTTATGCCAATTTTTTATGCTTATGGTATATTTAAGCATTAGATATGACTTCTATACTCACAACGTAGATCTCAATATAATACTTACCCTAACCAATTAATCTCCTCGAGTCTGCCTGCTGAAAAACTCACGAGTCAGGAAAGAATTCTACAGAGCAGTTATTTTGATAAGTGATTTTGCCAACTTAGAGGAGATTAACTCTAAAGGTTGGAACACAGAGCACATTCTTCATCACGATGTGGGGCCTATATTAATGTCATTAGTGTACCGAACTAACACTTCCTCTCCACAAGGCAGATCAACAGGTACACTGCCAACATATGGTTCGTGTCCTATACTTGTATGTATATTTTTAAATTTTTACAAGTAATTAGGACTGGTTATCATATTTTTTAATAATTTAATGTACAAAACATCCTAATTGTATTTCAACATATATTATATACTAATTAATACTGAAACACATAGATTAGATCATACCTAGAGGATTATCAAATTTTTTTACCGATCGGAAGTCGGGTTGCCTCAGAATCACCTCCAAATGTTCACCAAACTAGAAAAACAAGATTAAAGAGATCGAAACTAATCAATCAATCTATAATACAATGTTAGAATCTAGCTAATAATCCCTTCTATACTCCAAAGAATTTAATCTCTAAAGCACCCAATTAATACAAAGAATTTTGAATGGAATAATGGAGAAATATGGAGAGGAGAATTTTGCATTAATTAAACAACGGAAGGGATGAGAGACCTATTTATAGGGCATCCTCAAACTCATATCATGGGTACACCACTTACACATAATCTCTTGTTAATTTCTCAACTAAACCACATCATGTGTAAACCACTTTGCACGTGATCTCTTGTTTATTTTTCATCTTATCATCTCATAACTAGCTTTGACCAAGGTGAATTAAATCCAACCATTAATCAACAAAAATATCTTATTAATATATGAAAAAACGTGGGTAAACAGTTGAATCATTTTTTATTGTTTTTGACTTTACCAAAATTTGGATTAATTCTAACAAAATTTGGGTTTTGGGTTTTAGCAAATTCATATGTTATAATCTTGCGGATCACATTATATAATCTAACATATTATCATAAATAATATCAAAACATTATACCCCATAATATATACATCTCATACGAATTTATTTGTTATTTTAACCATGCCGTTATTACGACATATTGATTTTATTATTTTACCACATGTATATTATTTCATAACACATGAAACTTAATACATCATATAAAATATAAAATCACATCTCTTATTTCTCAGTTATGTGGTGTGACCTATAGGATGATCTAAGTTATGTTGAAAATGATATTAATCATTTAATATCATAAACTATAAACGGTATCTACCTACAAATTATAGTTATACAAAGAACAAATATGTTTTGATCACTCGAACAGAACAAGATACATTTAGTGATATTTAATATATCACTTGTGTCTATCCCATGTCTCATGATATTACGAATATTATACAAAATATGAATGTGTCATCTTTGTATTATATACATTTTCTTGATCTCATAAGCTGATTATAAATATGTAACTATACATAAGTTACATTGTGCACATTATAATTGTACTTTATCGAGGGCCCCAATAATATCATCACTCAAATAAAGAGTGACAATAATAATTTTTTGACATATCATCTTTTCCAGTACAAGTTATGTATAATCAACTAATATCTTTATCACTATACGTAATTATAGCTTTTGATAATAATCAAATTACACACTTCTCATGTGAAAAGATATTGGTCTCATATCTTAGGATCCAAAGACAATGAAAATATTAATGACACAAACACAATTCCATAATGTTTCATTTATTAGGTCTATTCAATGTATGAAAGAAAATATTCTCAATTTCATATACTCATGTTGTTAAAATATTTGTAGAGCTACAATATTCTTTAACGAACATGACAATCTTATCTCGATAATTAATGTTCTATGTTAATTATCATCACTGTGATTTTTTATTTATGCAAACCATTATCTTTTAGAGCTCTACTGTTAAAGACCAAGAACATCTTCCTTAACACTTCCAAACGACAAATAATTAATCAATGAACAAAATGTTTATATATTCAATTCATAATAAAAAATATGTAAAAAATACTTTTAGAACACGCATTCCTTTCAATGGTTCACAAGATTTTTGTTTTCATCAAGATTCACAAAGATTTTGTAATTACAACACGTGATGAATGGCTTCCGTGTCTATAATCCACATCTTACTATCCAAATAGGTGAAAGCACAAGAATGCATACATACCATGTTTGTACAATGTAGAACATTAATTTCCTGACTTAAAACACCAAGGATATGCATGTACTGACATAATACACCAAGGATATGCATGTACTGACTTAAACCCTAAACCCTTAACACACCAAGGATAAGCATGTTAGAGGCATGTCCATTGTTTTCACAATGAGTGCACTAAAATTTATCTGTCTTTCATCCTTTTCCTTGATTTTTCCCTTACCTTCTTTTGTTTTAGTTTTTTTTCTTATTGTTGTCTTGCTTCTCTACTACCGTAGCAATTGTTTCACTAACAATAGAAGATGCACTGGCAATCCTTTGCTTCTGAGAGACACTCCGAAGGAGAAATTTAGAGGAAAATATGTTACCAAACTTCTATCCTTGATCATAAAGTTTGACATTTGTAAGAAGCATCCCGAACATCCCAAGAAAAAGCCTTTAAGATGAATGTCAATAATTGTTAATGAGTTCAAGGATGTTGGCTATATCCTAACAGATGAGCAACAAATTCAGGCTCTAATTGTTGGATTTATCAAACCCAAAACTGTTGTCCTTGATTGCAATTATCAAGACGATTGGGTTGGAAACGCAATTTACCCATTTAATATTCCCAAAAGAAACGAACAATGGTTTATCTCGATTCTGGTGCCGGCGGAGAGAGAGATTTTGAGGAGAGAAAAGAATTGGTGATTCCGGGTCGCGTGTTGGTCCAATTGAGGTGTCGTTTCTTCCTACGGGTTCCTTTTGGTGTTCCAGTCGTCGCCTCCTCGTCTTGGAGAGCTTCCAAGGTGAAAATCCTAGGGTTTGCTTAAGCTCTAGAGGTAACATTTGTATCTCCCCAATCAATCTATTTGTAGATTGTGTGTCTTGGATTTTGGGCAAAATCCGAGAGAGAAAACTCCCTTGTAGCCCGATATTGATTAGTGAATTGGTTTGCCGGCTTGCCCTGTGGTTTTTCCCAATTTTGGGTTTCCACGTTAAATCCTTGTGTTTGTGTGTTTTGCTTGTTGTGTGCATTCTCGATCGTTTTTCAGACGTGTTTTGGATTTCCGCTGTGCGTATTTGGCTCTACTCGATTTGTAGTAATTTTTGCTACAGAGGTTTAATTTCCTTTCAGTGGTACCAGAGCTGTGGTTGGTTTCCGGTTGTCAGAAAAAAATATGGAAATTAATGCGAGTAGAATGATTTGTCTGAATGGTTCGAATTATCATCTTTGGAAAGGAAAAATGGAAAATCTTTTGTATGTTAAAGATTTTTATTTGCCTATTTTTGTTGATGAGAAACCTGAGAATAAAACTAATGCAGAATGGAAGTTGTTACATCGTCAGGTTTGTGGTTATATCCGGCAATGGGTTGATGATAATGTTTTGAACCATATCGAGAATGACATTAATGCACACACATTATGGACTAGACTTGAGGAGTTGTATGCGAGTAAAACCGGGAATAATAAATTGTATCTGATTAAGCAGATGATGGCATTGAGATATCATGATGGCACTCCTTTGACTGATCATTTGAATAATTATCAGGGAATTATTAATCAGTTAGCAGCTATGGGAATCAAGTTTGATGATGAGATTCAAGCTTTGTGGTTGCTAGGTACTATGCCAGACTCTTGGGAGACGTTCTGAATGTCGTTGTCGAACTCAACTCCTGATGGGAAGATGACAATGAATTCGGTGAAAAGCAGTGCGCTGAATGAAGAGATGAGAAGAAAGACACAAGGATCCTCTTCAAATGCAGATGCTTTGGTGTTCGAAAAAAGAGGCACGAATGAGTCTCGGGGTTCGAAAAATAGAGACAAGAGTCGAGACAAGAGCAGAGGTAAATCTAATAAATTTGCAAATGTTGAGTGTTATCATTGTCATGCCAAAGGACATATAAAGAAGCATTGCCGAAAGTTCAAGAGAGATAGCCATAACGGATCCACTGAAAAGAGAAGTGATGAAAGCAATGGTGATCTTGTTGCTACAATTTCTGGTGATTATCTTATCATTTTGGAAGGCGATGAAGTAAATTTTGTATGTCAGGATACTAGCTGGGTGGTTGATACAAGTGTGACTATTCATGGCACATCTCGTAGAGATTTATTCACATCTTATAGATCTGGTAATTTTGGTACTGTGAAGATGGGAGATGATGGTCTGGCTACAGTTGCAGGCATTGGTGATGTTTGTCTGCAGACATGTAATGGTACCCGGTTGATGCTATATAATGTTAGACATATTCCTTCACTGCGTTTGAATTTGATTTCTACAGGTGTGCTTGATTCTGAAGCTTATTGTAGCATCTTCAAGGATGGACAACGGAAGCTCACGAAGGGTTCTATGGTCATTGCTAGAGCGAGCAAAAATCGTTCATTATATATACTATAGGCTAAGGTGTCTGGGGACAGAATTAGTGCAGTAGATGATGAAGAGAGTGTTGAGCTGTGGCACCGGAGACTTGGTCATATTAGTGAGAAAGGTTTGAATTTTTTGTCTAACAAAAATCTCCTTCTAGGAATTAAAAGTGCAGCTTTGAGGAAGTGTTCGTATTGTCTAGCTGGAAAGCAAAATAGAGTTGCTTTCAGGAGCTCTCCTCCTTCGAGAAAGTCAGGTATACTTGATCTTGTGCATTCAGATGTCTGTGGTCCTATGAAGACAAAATCTCTTGGTGGTTCAATTTATTTTGTCACATTTATAGATGATTTTTCAAGGAAACTTTGGGTGTCTACCTTGAAAACTAAAGATCAAGTTGCAGGTGTATTTAGAGAGTTTCATGCCTTGGTTGAGAGGCAGACAGGAAAGAAACTAAAATGCATCAGGACTGATAATGGTGGAGAGTATATTGGATGTTTTGCACAGTATTGTAGACAGCATGGGATTAGACATCAGAGAACACCTCCGAAGACACCTCAGTTGAATGGAATAGCTGAGAGGATGAACAAGACACTAATAGAAAGGGTAAGATGTTTGCTCTCGCAGGCGCAATTGTCGAAGTCGTTCTGGGCTGAGGCATTGAGTACGGTGGTACATATTCTTAATCTTACTCCTTGTGTTCCTTTGGATTTTTATATTCCTAATAGAGTTTGGACAGGAAAAGATGTTTCCTATGACCACTTGCGTGTCTTTGGATGTAAGGCTTTTGTGAACATTCCCAAAGATGACAGGTCCAAGCTTGATTCGAAATCGCGATAGTGCATCTTTATTGGTTATGGTCTGGATGAGTTTGGATACAAGTTGTATGATCCAGTTGAGAAGAAAATAATCAGAAGCAGAGATGTTGTGTTTGTGGAAGATCAGACCATTCAGGATATTCAGAAATCGAAGATGAATTCAGGATCAGAAGTTCATCATGATTTGGTTGATTTAAATTTGTTCCCACTTACACGTGCTCCTGTGCAGGTTGATGAGTTGCAGCAGGAAGGCGATGCACATGTACCAGTTGAGGTTAATGCAGATGATGTTACCTCAGAGCCAGAGATTTCCACAGATTTTTCCCGAGAGGTTCCAATTGGGAGACCAGTCAGGAACAAACGACCTTTGAGCAGGTATCCTTCTGATGAATATGTGATGCTTACTGATGCAGGTGATCCAGAGTGTTATCAGGAAGCTGTTGAAAGTGACCAGAAAAGGTATTGGTTGTCTGCTATGCATGAAGAGATGGACTCTTTGCAGAAAAAATCACACGTATGACTTGGTTGAGTTGCCAAAGGGGAAGAAGTTGTTGAAGAATAAATGGGTATTCAAGTTGAAATCTCATGAAGGTAAATCACAACCCAGGTACAAGGCAAGGTTGGTCGTGAAAGGCTTCGGTCAGAGGCAAGGAATTGATTTTACTGAGATTTTCTCACCGGTGGTGAAGATGACCTCGATTCAAGTTGCTTTAGGTCTTGCTGCTTGTCAGGATTTAGAGATTGAGCAGATGGATGTGAAGACTGCATTTCTTCATGGTGATTTAGATGAAGAAATTTATATAGAGCAACCAGAGGGATTCAAAGTCAAAAATAAAGAGAATCTTGTTTGTCGTTTAAAGAAGAGTTTGTATGGTCTGAAACAAGCTCCACGACAGTGGTACAAGAAGTTTGATTCCTTTATGACAGAGAACGGGTACACTAGAACAACATCGGATCATTGTGTTTACATGAAGAGGTTTGGTGAGGATTTTATTATTCTCTTGCTTTATGTTGATGATATGTTGATTCTAGGCCGAGATATGTCTGTTATTGATAGTTTGAAGCAGGAACTGAATGAGTCTTTTGATATGAAAGACTTGGGAGCGGCTAAGCAAATATTGGGCATGCATATAACTCGTGACAGGAAAGCAAAGAAGTTGTGGTTGTCACAGGAAAAATATATCGAGAAGGTGCTCGACAGATTCAGCATGAGTAAAATATGTTACCAAACTTCTATCCTTGATCATAAAGTTTGACATTTGTAAGAAGCATCCCGAACATCCCAAGAAAAAGCCTTTAAGATGAATGTCAATAATTGTTAATGAGTTCAAGGATGTTGGCTATATCCTAACAGATGAGCAACAAATTCAGGCTCTAATTTGGCCCTTGACTCAGAGCTAGGAGCATATGAAAAAGCATTAGACCCACAATGAGGACATCGAAAAAATTGAAGATCCAATGCGATATCTTGAATTGGAGGAAAAGCGTCTTGAAACAAACCAAGGTAGTCATGTTGTGTATGTGGCTGGTTCTGACTCAAAAGGTTCAAGTGGAAAGAAAAAAGTTCAAGATGCACCACAACATATGCGAGGAAAAGAAAATAGAAACAAAAGACAAAAGTTCATTAAACATGACAAGAGAAAAGGCTCTCTCATAAAGCAGATAAACATAGCCAATGTTAAGTGTTACAACTGTGGAAAGAAGAGAATTTTTTCTCGTGACTGCAATGAGTCTTCAAGGTATATGACCTGTGTAGTTTATTAAATGTTAAACTTTCGAGTTTTGTTTTCCAGATTGAGTCTTATCTGGTGTGGACCATAGACTCAGAAGTCACTTGACTTGTAACGAAGGATAAAAGTGTCTACTTGCATAATCGATGACTTCCATATGGTTCGTAGTGGGTATACAACGCAAATAACTCTAAGAAGTTAGTCTGGCATGGTGGCCGCGTCTTTCTCCTGCATGGTGTTTTATGTGCTCCGGATATTCGTCGTAATCATCTTTCTGTGTTGGTGTTGTTTAAATTGGTTATTATGTTAATTTTCATGATATGGTGTGAATTTGTTTCTGGGAGCATGTTTGTTTGATATTGGATACCTGTTATCTCGTGTTGGATATTTACGACAATTATAGTAATGAATGTTTTTCCTTGTTTACATCTTTCAATACTAATATTAATGATGCAATTTGTGGCATTCTAGACTTGACTACATCTGCCAACAAAGGATGAACAATTAAGTTAACCAAAGAAGGCTTACTAGGATTATCAAAAATGTTGACTTGCCTATTTGTGAACACTATCTAGTTGAAAAAACAACAAAGAAATCACAGGGGAAAAAAACTAGCTAGGGTTCAAGTTCCTTGCCATTAATCCATTCTGGCACATGTGATCCAATGAATGATAGAGCAAGGATGAGAAAGTATATTTCATCACATTTTTAGAAGATTATACTAGATTCGGTTATGTCTATTTGAATTCTAATAAATATGAGCATTTAGTTTCTTTATAAAGTTTATGAACCTGGTGGAAAATAAAAGCATTGAGATCCGAGTCATGTCGTGAATCTTTATTTGGTTAGTTCAGATTTTTTTTCTAATGATAAAGGAAGTGCATGACAATTAACATTTGAGTTTTTTGCTATTGTACACCTCACATGTGACTTAATTAACAATATGTACCCGAGTTTTTGGAATTGTCAGATATGCACCTGCAAGTCGAATATATTTGCTGATATGCACCTCTACCGTTAGTGGGTCCACCCCGTCACCGTTTCCGTCCAACGACGTTAGACAATTTCTAAATTAAACATCGTAAAACCCAAATGTCTTTAATATTGAAAAAAAACAAAAAAACAAATATCTCTCTCTCATCTCCTCCTACTCCCGACCCAACCAAACCCACATTCTCTCAATCTCCTTTGGCAGAGTCGGGGACGACTTCCTCCACACCCCAAACCCCTCCCAACTCCTCCTCAATCCCTAGACACACATGAGTTGGATCAATTGACATGGGACCCTATGCACATCTGGAACTGAAATAATTATCACCACTATGTAGAGAACGATAAGACATATGGATGAGCCGAACATGGCTTATCAATTTTGGAGAGGTTGTAATGCATTGTCCCAACCGGGTAATGCAGCAGTTTGGTCATCTCCAGCACACTCCAGAGCCGATGTAGACACACAGAGTGAAGTTAGCTCAGGGTCGGGCAGATGTCAATTGGTTGGTGGAAAATACACATTTTATTCACCACTGGTCACATAGGAGGGATCATATCCAGTTCCAGCTTCCGATACTCTGTATCAGTCCAGAAGTCATCGCCGATTATATATGGAATAGTATTAGAACATCACAATACGGTGGATTTTATAGAATAATCCGATTTCTCAATTGATGACGTACTGACCACGGGCAGGGAGAGAACGAGAAATGGTATGACTTTAATTTGTGCTTTGCAATTTCAAAATTTTAATACTTGTGTTCGATATTTACCAATGCATCTTTGCTACTGGTCCATCAAGTTTCTGAGTTCCACGAGGAACTCTACAAATTACGCGGAATGATTGAGGCGGATAAAAAAGCCTCCACAGTCGCTGAAAAGCTGATGGTTAAGATGAAGACATTAATGACATGTTTTGGTGCACACGACCCTACGCTACGATTGAGTCAGGATCGGGTGGAGGACGAAGAAGACGATGATGTTGGTGTTCGACCTACTGTAGAAGATGGAGATGAGGGGCTTACCCAGGAAACGAGTGATGCTCCCAACGCCGGACGAGGTGGTGGTCACGGTCGTGGTAGAGGATGTGCTTAGACACATCCTAAGAAGAAGAAGAAGAGGTTGAAGGGTTACTTAGGATAGATATTTGGTTGTATTAAACTTATTTTCTGGTTTTCCAAATACAAAATTATATTACTGTTAGTTTGGTTTATGGAAAAATGTTTAACTTGTTCTTGTGGATGTTATTTTGGTTTTATCGTGGTTGTTTGTGTTTGGTATATGTCTTCCATATTTTAGGTATGTCTTTGAAATGTCTGTGGTTGAAATGTTTGTGTTTGTTGTTGATTTTTTAACAAGAAAAAACTAATCGCCAAATCAATGATCGAAGATCAAAATTGTCTAAACTGAACTCGACACTTGTGTTGTTGAGTTCAGTGACAATGAATTTGACACTTTGGGTGCCGAGTTCTATATACTTGAACTCGGCAACACCATCGTCGAGTTTTGTGTAATAGAGCGCAACAATGTAATAGACATTGCACCCTACTAGTTGTGTGTAATTTTTTTCAAGTGTTACAACTCGTCAATGGAGACACTGAGTTTGTGTAAGAAGAACTCGACATAGGTGACGCCGAGTTCTCCAAGAAAATGTTTTGTACATAACTTGATGTCTTCGTATACACTAAAAAACAAGTCACAGATACCACTAGGGGTGTACACCCATCGGTCTGGTCTGGTTAACCGGCTCGAACCGGACTGGCAGGTTGCAACCGGATTGGACCGAATAGGGTCCAATCCGGTTGTCGATTTTGGTTTTGCAGGTCCACCGTTTCCGGGCCGGGCCAGGCCGGTTAAAAACCGGTTGAATCCGGTCCAAAACCGAAACCCGGCCCAATTGTGTTCTTTTCTCCGTTTTGCTTGTTATTTTTTCTTTGTTTGCATTATGTTCACTTTTGATGTTATATTGAGTATCCAATCATAAAACTCGATCATAGCTAGAAAACTTGACATCCGCATTTCTTGCATCGATCACCTATTTCATATTATATTTGGACCATTTCCAAAATTTCTAAATGATCTGATCTACACGTTTTCAAAGGGTCAATATTAGTGAAATATTTTTTTCTTGTGCTACAACCGTATAGATGAAGTACTTTGTATTCTTTGCAGAGGCAATTGTAAATCTACAACTTTTTTGGACTTCTTTGTTTATACAAAACCTTATGTGACAGTTTGGATCTTGTAGCATTCCATAAATTCGAATAAAATAACTCAATATTTTGGTAGTACTTGCAACATATAAGATATAGCTTCATATTTTTAGAAAGGTTTCCAAACTTAGAATTATACATTTCTTTCACCCAGAATGTCAACAAGAATCTTTGTTGACATTTCCTTATTGGACCTTACTATCTATAATTATTTTCAGTAAATATAAAATAAAATAAAATAACAAAAGATATAATAAAATTGAAAAGTTTAAAAAAACACCCAAATCCGGTCTGGTTTTTAACCGGAACCGACCGGTCCGGTCGAGTTCCAAACCAGACTCCACCAGGCCGGTTGTCGGTTCTGGAATTCTGTTTCGGCCGGTTCTGGTTCAGTTTTCATCCGGCGTACACCTTTAGCTACCACATGTCGCGACATGGTGACAACGAGTATAGTTTGAAAATTATTTTTAAGAGAGGTTAAATTGATTTTTTTAAAATAATTTTAATTCGATTTTTTTTGAGGTTTATCGCCAAGTCCCCACTAGTGCAGAATTGGCTTTACTCGTCGCCCAATAGACGTCGGCTGTTACAACAGCCGACGTCTATTGTGGAGAGGACAGAATAGACGTCGGCTGAAATGGAAGCCGACGTCTATGTGACACTATAGACGTCGGGTTTTGGAATAACACGTTTAGCCGACGTCTATAGTGTATAGACGTCGACCTTTAGACGTCGGTGTTTTAGTACCTTGTGAATCCGACGTCTATAGTGTATAGACGTCGGCCTATAGACGTCGGACGTAATGTAAGACCGACGTCTATAGTCTATCCACATAGACGTCGAGGTATAGACGTCGGTGTTATGGAAAATCCGACGTATATAGGTCTTAAAGAAATCAGACAGACGCGTTTTCTTTCATTCTTTTCAGTCGAAACCCACCCAAACCCTAGCCGTCCCGCGACCGAACTCTCCTCCGCGACCATCCTCCGACCGATCCGCACCGTCTCCGGCACCGCAGCGAGCTCCCAAGCGCTCCTCCACTTCTCCGGCCCTCTTCTCCTTCTTCCTCCGTCTTCCTCCGTCTCTCTCCACATGTAGGTTTTAAGTTCGTTTTTTCTTGTTTTAAGTTCATCTTTCTCCACATATTCTCTCTAACTTAGCCTCCTCCGCATGTAGCTTCATCGTGTCGTTTACAGCCGTCTCCTCCGCGACGTCTTCGGGAAACACAAAGAGCTCCTCCGGCAATACAACTTTTCCCTCCTCTGGTTCGTCCTAAATTTTAGATTCTTAATTTAGGATTAGTTTAGACCAAGAATCCAACGCCAAATTAGGGTTAGTGCAAATATTGGTTAGATATCGATTCAATGTGGATGTACACTCTTGACATGTAGACGTGATAAACAACTTCTTCTCGGAGTTTTTTTGCATGTGTGTTATGTGTTGATATTTGATAAACATATTCATTGGATTGATTTAGTTTGGATTGAGTTGGGTTGGTTGGATGATTTAACCAAACTTTGTTTTCATTGGATTGATTTGGTTTGGATTATGTTAAGAATTTGGTTTGGATTGAGTAGAGAAATACATAATGTGAATGTGATTAGATAACTAGATATTAGGATTTGAATAAAATTTAAGTGGATAACTAGATGTGAATGTGATTAGATACCTAGATATTAGGATTTTCTTGTTGATTTCAGGATTTGAAGAATTTTACATATTAAATTTTAAGTGGAGGTTCTGCCAAAATTTCAATAAAATTTTATTCCCAATTATTATTAATAACATGATAGTTTGTGTTTCAAATGTTTTTCTGTCAATTCATGTAATTAGTTTTAATACTTGATTTTAATATTTTAAATGTTTATTGCCTTAATTTATTGAATTTTTAATATTATGATAATAACTCATTGCCCCCCTTAAACAACTTGGCCTTTAATAACCCAAAGCAAAAGATTAGACAATATTTGTTAAGTCATTCATCATATAGGATTTGCATGCATTGTATTTTCTATTATTTACGCTTTCTGTCGTAGATTGCTGGCGTAAGGTACGTACTATCTTTCACTCATCATTCATTAGAAAGCACGCATTAGTTAGTAGGACTTGCATTGTAACAAGAGTGAGGTGAGTGTTTGTTTGGTGTGTTGTTTGTTAGATTAAGGTATGAAAAACACTTAGGGGGCAGTCACCTATAGGAGATGAGGTGGGGGATTTCATCACCCTTTCCTTGGCCCAAAAACCACTTAATAAAAGAGCCTTAATAAAATCAATTAGACGTTGGCCCCTAGGATTTTCGGACGCATTAAGGAGAGGAAACCGTTTAAGACCGTTATGGCCTGAATGTCGTTGCCCATCTAGTCTCCCTGAGATTTTAGGAACCTCCGGGTTCTTGATTTCCTATAGATTAGTGGTCCTCGATGTTTAAGACCCTTTCGGCCTGAACGTCGTTGCCCATCTAGTCTCCCTGAGATATTAGGGTCAGTTAGACAAGTTACAGAATGAAATTGTGGTCACATTATGTCAGTTGGAGATGTTCTTCCCCCCGGCTTTTTTCGACATTATGATTCATCTTGTTATTCATTTGGTTAGAGAAGTTAAATTGTGCGGACCAGTTTTCTTAAGGTGGATGTATCCTTTTGAGCGTTATATGAAAGTGTTGAAAGGTTATTGCAAAAATCGTCAAAGACCAGATGCTAGTATTGTTGAAGGATACATAGCTGAGGAGGTTATCGAGTTTTGCACTGGATACCTAGCAAACACCAAAACTGTTGGACTTCCGAAGAATCGTCATGATAATCGTGTCGATGGTAAAGGGACACGGGGGATGAAAATGTTAAATCCAAATGGCGATGACTTAATGACAGCATATTTTTATGTGTTGTGCAATTCGAATGAAGTTCAACCATACCTAAATGAACACATGAAGTTTCTAAAGGAAAGAAATCCTTTGTGGAGTGATCAACAAGTAATTAATAGTCACAATAAGAATTTCATCTCTTGGTTCAAAAATCTAGCATACAAGCGTGATGTTTCTGAGACAATACAGTGGTTGGCTTACGGTCCGCATTCTGTTGTTATAAGTTACAGTGGTTATGATATCAATGGATATTCTTTCTACACAGTTTGTGAAGATGCGAAAAGTGCTGTTCAGAACAGTGGCGTCACCTTAATAGCAGAGTCTTTGCATGTGTCTAGTTCTAAAGACAAGAATCCTGTATACGCCGACATGTCCTATTACGGTGTAATTGAAGATATATGGGAGCTAGACTTTGTTAAATTCAAAGTACCTATATTTAGATGCAAGTGGGCTGATAATAAAACAGGAGTTCGAGTGGATGACTATGGCTTCACTTTAATAGATTTTTCAAAACAAGGGTATAAAGGAGAACCTTTTATTCTAGCTTCCCAAGCGAAACAAGTCTTCTATGTGGCTGATTCGTGTGATAAGAAATGGGCAGTAATTTTGGAAGGGAAGAAAAAAATTGTATCAGATGATAGTCTGATCGAGTATGAAGAAACACCACCTTTCTCTAAGCAAGCACCTGAATTGAACTCAGTAGATGAAGAAATAAATGTTGAGACTTGTATGTTTAGAGATGACCACGGTGAAGGTATATGGATTGAAAATCCATTAAGGAAAAAAAAACAGTAAAGGTGCAAATTTTCTGTTGTAACACATTGTAATAGACATTTAATCCACATGTCTTTACCTTATTTAATTACTTGAATTTATATTTTATAGTATAATGGCTCCGAAAAAGAAACCCACTTCCTCCGAGTCTGAAGGTTCGAAGACATACAGTACACGAGGTCCTTGTCTCATGAAAGAATTCGTGGGCAGAAGAACTAGAGACGGTAGAATTCCAATCCAGTTTGATGACCGTCTTGAGCCCTTAGGCATGTTGTCTGATAATTGGAAAAGTTTTCTGGGTAGCTTAGCGAGGGCCAAAGTTGACATTTGTTTATCCAGTTGGGCTGATGTAGATGAGAAGTTGAAGGACACAATATGGGATAATGTGCAGGTAATGGTTCCATTATAGATTTCTATAGTTTTAGTTGAACTTTTGATATATATAAAGTTAACGTGTTGTAGGAATCTTTTGAGTTCCAATCCACTGACAAGTTGAAGAAGAAGTGGATGACATACATGTCAGTTCGTTGGAGGGATTTCAAAACAAATTTAACGAACAAGTACATATTCGGAGACTACCAGGATAGAAATCCATGCGATGTCTATAACTTTATCACTCCGAATCAATGGGAGCTATTCAGAAAATCCAGAGATAGCCCGGAGTTTGAGGTATACTGAGTTTAATTTATAATATAGTAACTGAGTTTCAAAACAAACTTGTTAGTTATTGATTTTAGTGACAATCTAATAAACTTGATTTTAGGCCATCCGAGCAAAAAACCAAAAGATTAGATCTTCTAACAAGTATACCCATCGTATGTCTCGAGCGGGGTACCACAAGTTGGAAGCACAAATGATGGCTGAAAAAATTGCTCAGAAGAGACAGGAGGCAATTGACTCCGGTATGAGTGAGGAGCAAGCAAGTAACCTATCTCCTCCTTCTCCCATAGCTCGTTGTGATTCTTGGAAGAGAGCGAGAGTAAACTCCAGAGGGGAGTACGTCACAGACGAGTCGCAAGCTATCGGCTCGAAGATAGTAAGTTGCATCATTTATATATATGTTATTAATTCAGAATCATTAATTTTATATTGCTCAAATGATAGTAAATATTGTTTTAAACTTAGGACTCTCTGAAGTTGAGAGAATCTCAAGGCGAATTTGCTTCCGATGGTCGGAATGATATTCTACGCGAGGCCTTGGGAAACGACGAACACCCCGGTCGTGTGCGAGGGGTAGGGAGTAGAGTTGGACTTCGACAATATTTTGGGAAGACTCAACGGTCTACTTCGACGACTGGTCATACCAAATGCCAGCAGGAGATTGCAGATTTGAAGAAGTCTTTGCAGCTTCTTTCGGAGAGATTGGATCGTGCTTTGCCTACTTCTCCTACCCATCGTAAGACCGGTTCTTCCACGGAGACTACTCCAGTTCCGCCAGTGTTCCACCATCATCGACATGATGATTTCGTGTCTCATTCTCGAGAATTGGCCCTCGTCGACGGTCCCTCGTTTGGAAAGTTCGTGGATGGATCTAGATGTGCTTTATTTGTCGAAGACCCTGATCGAAGATTGGTGGGACACGGGAAAGTTTATAACATCTCCAGACACCACTTCACAGAGGTAGGAGAGGGAGAATTGAAGGTTGCAGTTGAGAGTTGCTTAGATCCTGGTGTTTTTGTGCCATTTCCGGAAGAAGAGATTGTTACTCTCGGCGATGCTATCGGTGGGTTCGTGCGTTGGCATAGTTATTTAGTAGAGCTAAACGACAAACATGAGGTATAGTTTAACTTTGAAAGACTTTAAACTTCAATTTTGTTAACAATTGTATTTTAACGGTTCTATACATCTTTGTAAGGTGTCAAGCCCCCGGAGCAAAGGGTCAAACAACCAATCTCCGATCAACATTAATTCGCTTCCAAGTAGGTGCAAAATGTTGTATCAATGTATGGTAGGTAGGGAGGCACAATCGTTAAGTACCTTGGAGTTGGAGGGGGATAAAGGGTTGCCTCCGGCTTTGTACGTCACCAAAGAGGATATCATGCAGTTCATGGCGATGGATTCGTTGTGTATCATGATTATCGACGTGCAAGTGAAGTAAGTGTTCTTTTGTATACAATGAAAAGTATTGAATAATTTTATCAAAACTGTAATAAATTATAATTTTTATACTTGTAGACATCTTTACGACGCCAGAAGGTCAATCTTTCCCGAGGATCAAGTATTTGGATTTATCAGTCCATCTACATATATATACGGGAATGACGATAAATCGGGTCAACTAGGGACATTCTTTAAAGAAGAAGACAAGAAATATTATCTGCTCCCTTATCATGAGAGGTAAACTTTGTAATTCAAAGTGAAATTTTATTTTGTAATAAACTTCTAATTATATATATAACACAGGGCTCATTGGATGCTTGTCGTTGTATGCCCAACGACTAATTCGGCATATTGGTTTGATCCGTTGGGGTCGAATAAACCAAGGGACTCAATAAAGAAACTTCTAAATATGTAAGTTCGTTTAGTCGTGAATAAAGTAATTCGTGGATTTTTATTAGTATTATTGATTGATATTTTAACTTGTGCTACTCAGGGCAATTAAGGTTTACAGAGCTTTAGGTGGTAGGAGAACAACCACAAAATCAGGAATAACATGACATGGAATGAGAGTACGTTCTATCCCATTTTTGTTAATTAAGTTAGGAACAAATATTTAGCGAATTCCTATGTTTGTAGTACCGGAAGCAGGTTGGAAATACGGAATGCGGTTACTACGTGATGAGATACATGGAGGAAATCCTCGATGTGGCAACTCAAGACGTATGTCTAACCGAGGTAATGTAGATTGTTATTCAATTGTATATTCAATTGTAGTTTCAATATTTAGTTATTAATATTCAACACACTTGTAATTTTTTGATAGGTTTTCCCAAAAAGTAGTGATCCATTCTCGCAACAAGAGCTCGATGAAACTCGCGACCGATGGGCTCGCTATTTCATCAGAAACATGCTGACGAACTAAGAGGTTCTACTGCCAATTGTATTTTTTGTAATTTAGTTAACAAGTGCACTTGTATTACAAACCTACACTTTATGCCTTAATATAATCGTCTTAATTTTAGAATGAATTAATTGCAAGTGTGTTGAATGTCAATTGTGTGGTTGTATTTTTGTGTTTGTGTTTGTGCATGTATGCTTGTGGATGTATGTGGATGTATGCTTGTGAGTCAATTGTATGGATGCTTGTGGATGTATGTGGATGTATGCTTGTGAATGTCAATTGTATGTGGGATGTATATGGATGTATGTGGATGAAATTTATAGGTGAACGAATTTGGTGCAGTTGTATGTACACGACGACGATGACTAAAAACAATTTCGTCGGATCCTATTTATTTTTTTTTGTCCAGGTTTGGGAATAGACGTCGGCTGTTTATATAAGCCGACGTCTAATCCTCTGAAGAAAAGCATAGACGTCGGCTTTCTATGTAAGCCGACGTCTATCCCTAAAGTATAGGCGTCGTATATTATTGACCCGACGTCTATCCCTAAAGTATAGGCGTCGTATGTTTATTAACCGACGTCTATACATTAAAGAATACACGTCGGCGTCTAATTACAGCCGACGTCTATTCGTTAGGTATAGACGTCGGCTATACGATGGCCGACGTCTATGTATAGACGACGCACACATATACGTCGGATGGGGGTGTGCTTATATCCGACGTGTATATGCCCTTATATCCGACGAATATTCCCTTTTCTGTAGTAGTGCCCACAGCTTAGCTTAGGGTGTGCAACCTAGAAATTATTGGATCTTAACTGTCATGAAGTGATTAACGTGCTGGAAAAATAAGATGACGAGTTGCAAAATTCAATGTCTTTTTATACAAGAATAAGTTCAATGACTTTTCTTGGAATATATCGGGACATTCAATGCACTTTTTCCCTATTGATCGCACTTCATTTCTCTTGAATTGTAAGGTAAAAATGCTTATAAATGTGACCAATTTCAACGTGATTTGATAATATGATGTACTACATGTCAATTAACTTCATCTTTTGATTTTTTTTTGGTTTGTCGGACAATGTACAAAATTGTCTTTTGTTCGTCATAGGAACCCCCTCTAAATATCCCCGTATGTTAAATGGATATTGTCTTTTGTTCCTTCGTGGTGTCTTTAACTTATTAATGTTTTAAATGACTTATTAGATGTTAAAGTAAAAAGGCACATCCTTGGAGTGATAATCGATCAGTGATACTGCCTTAGCTCAAATACATTGTTATTACGTTGAGTTTGGTGAGGTAAATTTTGGTCAACGTATTTTTTCCAATTTATATAATATGATTGTTCATATGCATGTTGGCGTAAGAGGCAGATGCCATAACAATTTTGCACTTAGATAACTACAATTGTTGTTGTATATGTGTGAACATGAATAGATGACTATATTGAGAAGTCATACAACTCAACATGTGGATAGATAAGATAGATCAACAAAGCTTTAAATTGGCTATGGTTGGTTGTATCAAGAACTAGCAGGGCTCGATCGGCATAGTTGGCTATGGTTGCCTACATTGAGTCTGATTATTACTAATTTTTTAAAATGTTGAAATTAGAAGCTAATTTATAATTTATTATGGTGACTGGCCATATGTTGTACTATGCATGTTATAAATCTACTATGCATAAAAATATGTTGTACCAAGGGACAGCAAAAGGAAAAAAATAGACGTGCAACTATCATCCACGTGAACTACAAATATGTTGTATTACATATATGTTGTATTTATAGTTTTGGCGTAAAATCAGTGGCAATTTTATATTAATTGAAATTACACGACTGGGTGCTTATTCTAAATGTATGACATGTGAATCATAAATCCTTTGTCCGACAAAATCTAATTCCAACGAATGATACCATGTCCAAGTTCGTGCTTAGATTTAAGTTTATCTATATTAAAATCTATTGGGTTACGATGTTACGCAGCGGAAAAAAATTAGAAACGATTTCTAAGACATCGACCACCACAAGATCCATGCATATGATAGTAGTGAGAGAGACGTGCGTATAATCGTTTATACCTTTGATGCGTGTCTTTTTTTGCTCATGGAGGAGGTATGGAGAATCTCAAGTGTGATTCCTCTACTCGATCGGGAAACATGAACTATAGACTAAACTCTACCAACGCGTTAGCTAGAACGAGAGGAGTGAAATAACAACTTTCTTCCTTGGTGGAGAGAGAGGGGATGACTAAAAGGGGGTGGCGGCTAGGGTTAGGAGGAAAAGACTTCGTTTGCATCATTTTCTCCTCTTATTTATAAGTCTCTCCAAAGCTAACAATAATCTCATTAGGTAAGTTAGCTTAATGAGCCCCTTTAGTCGTCCATGTGTTTAGTCCATTGGATCAATGTGTGTAACCCTTTGTATGATCCGATTATATTAGTAACGTGCACAACAATTGACACGTATATCGTAATTGGTTTCTAGCTAAACGTTACGACCCCTAATACAATCAGATTAATTATCTTTTTAACTATTTATTCATTGTCATCTTGATAAAGGACACCTCCTTCAAAGCCATCTACAAATTTAAACATTTTTAACATATCATTAACCATAGGATTTAGATAATGATAAGAGTCTTTATTTAGAACTTTAGGAAATACGTATATTGCTAATCTCATGGTTGTAAGTTGAGCCAGATAATTCACGGTGATTTGTAGGATACCAAATAAATTAAATGTGATGGTAGGAAAAACAATGAGTTGAGCAAGCAAAGTCATAATACAGATGCGCAATCATTAAAAGACCTTAAAAAATTTATTTACGATCTTACAAATAATAACTTCGTAGCTGAATCAAGGACCAAATTTTCAAACAATTTTGACTCCGCCACAACTCTCTGATCTTTCAGCATTAGCCATCTCCTATTTAATGATCTATATTGGAGAAGCGACAGTGAAACGCAAGGGTAGAACACGAGTTGCTATAAAATTTGGAGTAATTTAGATTCGAATTGGGATCTCGGGTTTATAACTCTATATGACTTGTATTTGATCCCAGATGGGGTGAGGGAGAGAGTACAAGAGTTATTAAGCCCATTGATTCTTATTGATGGCTCACTGGGCTATATACGAGTTAGACACTACGTGTACCCAAGCAAATTGTAAGTGGAATAGTCTTAATCCGGCCATTTAGAAAATTCACATGTAAAGCTAAAGGTCCGATATCGTACTTTTGGTGCGTGTAGTGTAGTACCCAAAAGAAAAAACCCTTTCATTATCATAGATTCTTAGAGCACCCTTAACGGGTGCTCTTTGCCCGGGCGCCCTCCGGGGCGCCCAGGCAGCCTTCCCTTAACGGGAGGGCGAGCCCCCCATTCGTCCGATTTTATTTTTTGTTTTAAAAATAAAGTTTATTTATATATAATTAGGATAATGTATTAATTAGGTAAATGAAATTTAATTAATTAGGTATTACAAAATAATTGAAAAAATATTTTATAATTAATTAACAATTTTTTGATTTACTTAAAAATAAAAAAAATCAAAAACAAATTAAGTCTCGATCCAATCGTCTCGTCTTTAGTGAGTCACGCGCTAACTATAGGTCATCAATGTTTGAGAAGTCCAAGTCTCGATCCAATCGTCTCGTCTTTAGTGACTCACGCGCGTACTGTAGGTCCTCGATGTTTGAGAAGTCCAAGCCTCGATCCAATCGTTTCGTCTTTAGTGAATCACGCGCGTACTGTAGGTCCTCGATGCTTGAAAAGTCCAAGCCTCGATTCAATCGTCTCGTCTTTAGTGAGTCACGCTCTAACTGTAAGTCCTCGATGCTTGAGAAGTCCAAGCCTCGATCCATTCGTCTCGTCTTTTCTGAGTCACGCGCGTACTGTAGGTTACTTCTCACAACTATAAATGTACCCCTCCTGGTTGGTTCTCTCTCATTCATCTACGAACAATGTCTTCACCCGATAAGTCTTCCAGTTGGAAGTGTTCATCATCTTCAACATCCAATGACGAAGTTTACGACCAAGTGTTGAACTCCTTAATGGAGTATGTCTCCAAAGTGGTGGACCAACGTCCTAAGAGGCGTAGAATGCGAACTTCGAGCCCAGATAGAGATAGGGAGCTTGGTTATAACCGTTTGATTGCCGATTATTTTTCTAACAAACCTGTTTATCCTGACAACATTTTCAGGAGAAGATTTAGGATGTGAAAGCATGTATTTCTTCGCATTGTGAGTGCCATTGAGGCGTCTGATGTCTTCTTCCAACATAATCCAGATGCCACCGGTAGGATGAGCATCTCTGGCCTGCAGAAATGTACCGCGGCGATTCGTATGCTAGCGTACGGTGTTGCTGCTGATGAGGTGGATGAATACTTGAGACTAAGCGAATCCACGGCAAGAAACGCACTTGAGAAATTCTGCGATAGTGTAATTAACAACTTCGGCGGTGAGTATCTCCGAAGACTTAATGCAAATGACCTAGCACGACTACTTCACGTTGGTGAGCAGCGTGGGTTCCCATGCATGATGAGAAGTATCGATTGCATGCACTAGGTGTGGAAAAATTGCCCTGTTGCTTGGAGGGGCCAATATCAAGGGCGTAGTGGCAATGTCACTCTTGTCCTCGAGGCAGTGGCGTCGGCTGATATGGCACTCGTTTTTTGGCACACCAGGTTCATGCAACGACTTAAATGTCCTGCAATGATCTCTGGTTTTTGACGACGTAATGGACGGACGAGCTCCACCTGTGAATTTTGAGGTAAACGGTTCTCGATATAATATGAGATATTATCTTACTGATGGTATTTATCCAAAATGGGCAGCATTCATTCCGTCCATCGTTCATCCACAAACACCGAAGGACAGGTTATTTGCCGAACGACAAGAAGCAGCACGCAAAGATGTAGAACGTGCATTTGGAGTCTTGCAAGCGCGATTCGCGATAGTGAAGAAGACATCTCTTGCATAGAGTAAGATTGTACTTAACAAAATAATGACAGCTTGCATTGTAATGCATAATATGATATTGGAGGATGAACGTGATTCCTTCGGTAATTTTGGAGATTGGAAAGAATTTGTTCACGATCAACCTGGAAATTCCGTGAACGACGCGGTTCGGTATTCCCCTTACTATGTGTTGGATATTACCAGGTACTTGAGAAGGAGAGATCAAGTGCATGATCGCACCACACATTTGAACCTTCAAGCCGATTTGGTCGATAATATATGGCAACGCTTTGGAGGAAATGTGGCTTGATGTATTTGAAGTTTAGTATTTAAGCATGTATTTTTAGTTTCTAAATTTCCGGTTAGTGTACTATGTAATGTGGTTTTCTAAATTTTAATAATATTTTCGTATTTATTAATTAAATGTTAATTAAAAACGAATGAATTGTTGATATTAAATAATTACGATAATGATTATTAATATATTTTGGTGATTGTTGAAAAAGTTTTGGAGAGAAGAATAAAAATAATGACGTGACAACAAATATTGTAGCGTGACTGGGTGGATTGAGTAATGGTTAAGGATTTTGTAGGGGGTTGGTTTGTGCTGACGTGGCAGATAGAGAAGCTGACGTGACTGAGAGAGAAAGCAGGACTCCCGGGAACTGTCTGGGCGCCGTTAATGATGCTCTTAGTGACATGAAAGTCAAACTTAAATTATTTTCCAGGATGA
The DNA here is from genome assembly GCA_963682175.1 of Triglochin maritima. Lineage (NCBI taxonomy): Eukaryota > Viridiplantae > Streptophyta > Magnoliopsida > Alismatales > Juncaginaceae > Triglochin > Triglochin maritima. The sequence goes on along the minus strand of OY821787.1, from coordinate 8,753,198 downwards.
GAATATACTTGAAAATTAACTTCAAATTGGAGGGTGTTTATGATATTTATGATTATTTAAAAGGTTAAGTGCAGGTTATACAAGTTAATTATATGTTACCCCCTTTACTTTGCATTGATTTCATTTTACTTTTTTAATTTTAAAAGATGACAGTTATCTCTTATGAACATTCGTTTTGTAATACTTTGCCTACTCAAATTTTAAAAATTATTATTAAAATACTTATTCGTTTTGTTTTTTGTATTTTGTTTGCATTGTATCCCCAATAAATTACGTATGTATTTATATATATTCCAAAATAAAAAACCTAATTTTACATTAAATTTCTGATCGAATCGGATATCAGATATAGTTCCAATTTGGGTCGGATTGGTAATTGCCACATTTTAAAGTTTAATGGTACAAAGTGAAATCAATGTATATTTTAGGAGAACAAACTGTAATTAACTCCTGTTTAACAGATATTTTCAAAGTTATATTTCGAAAAAAGAGAGGTGGACTTAAGCTACAGAACAAATGCTGCAGACGAACTGAAACGGTTAAGCATGTTGCAAGTCGTTTTGGTTGATACAACAGAATCTAACTATTTCGATGGGCGTTTTGGTATATATAAGTACGATTTGTATCATGAACTCTATTTGGACATCGTGTGTCATATAATATTATTATGCTTCGATATAATATAATATATAATTCGGTAATTCAAACTTGAATAATTTTTCATACTTATTGGAAATCAACTAGCTATGAAGAAGAATAAAAGAAGTGGTAAGATTCTTTACCTATTAAAAATATGATTCCATGAAAATTGTCGTTGGTTGCGTTACTTTGAGATGAAACCTTTGTTGTTGTTATTCACTAATGGTCAAGGTTTCTACTAAAAGTGGAACGAAGTAGCTTAATGTGGTTGAACTATTAATGGTCAAAATGTTACTGCTTAAAGTGGATGCAGATATTATATACCAATTCACATATTAGCCAAGTTCCTTTTTTTCATTTAATTAAGACTTCGTAAATTTATGGTTCAATTAGTTACGAGGAAATTGCCAAAATACCATCTTTCAAAATGCAAATCAAAATCGTATATTCATGTAAAATTTTGTTTTTGACAAAGATTTAGTGAAGACGCCAGAAGATTTAGTAAAATTGTTCTTGTAAGTTAATCGGTCACTAATCTAGAGGGGGTGAATAGATTATCTCCTAATTTTCTTAAACTATTGCACAATTAAAACAATAAGGGAAAGAATGCAAACCACAAGATGACTCCGGAGATTTATAGAGGTTCGATCACACCACTGTGATCTAATCCTCTCCTCAAGTTCCGATCGATCCTCCGATCCCTACTCGAAAATTCACTATTATCTTCGTTCCGGGTCGAAGATAAACCCTCTTACAATCGGAGCCTTGCGAACACCCTCGCCTTGCTCGGATCCCCTCTCACAACCCGAGAGGGTGCTTCCTCGAAGCTTTACAACACAATGGAAATTGAATGTGGTTGTTGAACTCTAACTTGAATGCACTCAAGGATATGATTTAAGCTTGGAGTGAATTTAGTGGAAGTATGAGAGTTGGTGGAGCTTTGAAGGCTTGAAGATTGAGAGCACAAGAACAAGATTGATATTTTGCAAGTAAGGTAGTGAATGTGTCTCTTAAGTGAAGCTTATATAACCTTCAAAACAAATAGAGCCGTTATGGTAAGTTGGTGAGGATTGGACAAAAGGAAAACAAGATGTGACTTAAGCTCTGGTAGAAATCGAGACAGATTCGGTCGACCGTTGGAAAAACGGTAGTCCGAAGAAATGGTCAAAAACAAGAACTCGGTCAACCAAATATAGGACGGATAACCGTTCACCAACTTCTAGTAACTTTTTCCTAATATCGGATAATTAATTTCGGTTGACCGAGATCACTTCGGTGCACCGTTCAAGAGTGGACAGTAAAGATTTGGTGCGACTCGGTGATCATGTTCGGTAGACCGTTGCATGTTTGGTTGACCGATACATGTGAGGGTTTTCGGCTGACATTGTATGGGAAATTGGTTTATCGATAACGGTCGAAATATTACGTGCAAAAATAGCCGTTATGATCTTACATAAAACAACACATCGGTAATCCGAAGCTCCATCGGTAGACCGGTGTGAAGTTTCAAAGGATGTGGGTAAACGACAAAATATAAGTCCGGTGGAGTTAGTTGTACCACGTGGGCCAATAAGATGAAGCCGGTTTAGGCCTAAAGACACATAGAAGTTCAGATGACCGATCTCTCTTCGGAAGACCGTATAGAGATGTCCAGAGAAATATTCGAAGCTACTGGGAATAGGGACACGGTCGACCGGATAAGGTTCGGTACACCGAAACAATGATGCCAGGAGATCAAGATTTTACTGACTCTAAGGAGACGGTTGACCGACTACGTTTCGGTACACCGAAACAAGGGTTCCAGAAGATAAGTGGTTACTGACTCTATAGGGAACGGTTCACCGAGAGACACTCGATTATCCGTGGGGAACCTGGTTCGGTAATCCGATAAGGTCACGGTCGACCGAGACAGACGGGTTTATCCTTTTGTGCATCAAGTGTACATTTGATCCTATAACTCAAATAAATGGAAAATTACATATTAAGTCCTTGAGCTTTGATTACAAGTCTTAAGCCTTGATCTTGAAGTTGATTAGTCCCTTGGTTTGATCACCTACATTGTTAGGAATACACAATATCTATGCAATTTGACAATATGATGTGTGTGATGTTGTAATTGAAGTTATGCATGTTATTAGTTTGTTAATCATCAAAATTAAGATTAAAGGGCCAAAAAGCCAACAGTTCTGCCCCACCATAACACAATCATTTCAATGTTTTCTATGAACTACAAAATTAATTTATATGCCATAATTAATTAATACACCTACACAGATGTTTGTCTGCATATGCTGATTCTGCAGACATCACATACACAGACTCCAGCTTTTGTCCCTCCATGATTGGTGAACCAATTATCTTGAGAGTTTGGTACACCCTCACAACTTCTGGTCCAAACAAAACATACTTCCCGGTTGATGTTAGTTGGGACACAGACATGAGATTCTTCTTCATACCTGGCACATGGTAGACATTCTGCAGTTGCACTTGATTTGGGCTAAATCGAGGCACCACCACTGTTTTCCCGATGTGGGTGATTGGTAGTTTTGAGTTATTTGCTGTCACTACAACTCTATCACCTTTATACTCAGACAATTTTTGTAATTTCTTCTTATCTTCTGTCATATGGTTGGCGCAACCGGAGTCCACGATCCAATCATTATCATAGTCAATTCGCACTGAACTTGTGCTGACTGCAAGAGCATGCTCCTCTATCGTTGCCATAGATGCCTCCACGTCCCATTCTTCTTCGCTGCCACACTCCTTGTGACTCTGTGTTGCAGCATTTCCTTCTGCAATCTTCTTCTTCGACCAGCATTCCCTCGCAAAGTGACATCTCTTGCCACAGTTGTAGCATTTGAGGTTCTTCTTCATTTGCTCCCTTTTAAGTGCTCCCCCTTGTTGTGAACTCCTCCGCTCTTGTTTCTTAGGTCCACCATTCTTTCTTCCACTAAAGAGAGCTTCTTCTCCACTCTTTGCAGAAACTTCTGTCATCTGCTTGGTGAGAGATTCTTGATTGACAAGAAGATTTTCTAGCTCTGAGATGGAAGGAGGAGTCAGCCACCATTGTACTGCTGTGATAAAGGCACTATATTCTGGCCTTAGCCCATGGATAATAATCCTCCTCATCCTGGGCTCACTAATTCTAGACTCCGAATCTAATTGAGATATGTCACGGCAAAGCCCTTTCACCTTTGTAAAGTATTGGTTAATGGAAATATCTCCTTGCTTGACAGACATCAACTCATTTTCCAAAAGTTGAAGTCAGGCATCATGCTTTTGCGTGAAGAGCGACTTAAGTGTGTCCCATACCTCCTTGGGCGTAGTAGCCTCACGTACATGCTCAAGCAAATCCTTCTCAATGGTTGTCCTGAGTACGTACATGGTCTTCCCAGCCTTTATCATCCACTTCCTATTTGCATCAGCATTCTCTACAGGAGGTGATGTGGTTTCATTCCCAGCAACAACCTCTCATAGATCTTGCCCTTGCAAATATGGTTCTATGTAAAGACTCCAATACCTGTAGTTTTCGCCATTGAGCTTCTCGATTCCGCCGCATTGGTTTGATAAATCCGCCATCACCTATTGGTTTCAAACTAATCGAACCAACTCCTTCAGCGTGATCTTCAACTCCTCCGACAGGGCTTCAACTTTGTGGTTTTCGACGGACGATCACCACAAACACGGCTCTGATACCAATTGTTGAGAAGAAAATAAGTAAAGAGGAAAATGATACTTGTATTGCACAACTAATGTTGTTATAATACAACTCACTACAAGACTCTTTTCCTCACTACAAGACTCTCACTCACACTTTACTACACAAGGACTACACTACACACTACACTACTACACAAGACTCACTCTTTGTGTGGTAGAGAACTCTTCACTTGGATGGATTGAAATGGGAGATCACACTCCTTTTTATAGGTGTGAATGGAAGCTTGTAGAAGAGTTGAGATTTCTTCTCTTTGAATCTTCTAGGAAGCTTCATAGTGATGGATTAGGAAGAAACATCTAGAGTATGAATTCTCTAGAAATTGGGCTTAGTGGGTTGGATTTATAATTAGCTTAAGTAATAATTTATTGGGCTTGGGTTGGTGTTGGATCTTTAACATCTATAGTATTCTCAAATCAAGAGACCATTAAAGATAAAAGGGTCATATAAAAGGTTGAAATTAATAAGTAGACCAGTTGTGAGATAAAGGAATATTCATAAGATCCTCGTCAAAAACCATTCCAGCTATTTTATTTATATATAAAGGTTCATGAAGCCTAATCTAGCATGCGCAATAAAGGGTTTGAGAAGCTAAAAACCATACTTTCAATCTTGTGATAAACTACATATCCAACTACGATATCAACATTCACTAGTAATTAGTTATACATCTCCTAACATAACAAGACCACAACAAGAACGTAATAATACTGAATGGTAAAAGAATACTTCTTCTTGAACTCGGCGAATCATGTTACTTCTTTAACATCCATAAATAAAGCCAACATAGCCAAAAGAATCCGTAAACAAGAACATAAAACCCTAAATATCAGAATTAAGTAATGAGATTAAGGAAGTGAACCTCACGTACGTTATTCACAACAAAGGTTGTTAGAAGTAAAAACGTCACCTTCGATTTCATTGATGAAAAGAATAACCAAACAACAATGTCATTACAATCTCTTCCCCAAACTACACATCATACTACAACTCAATATTGCATGGAAAAATTAACAAGAAACAACCTATCGATCAAACAAGAGTACCCCAACAAGAACTCGAAACCCTAAAAGAATCCACACAAAATGATGTATCAATATATCAATGACACTAAACCTCGACGTCTTCTTATCCAGACGAACGCTCTTCTTCCTCTTCTGCTGCTTCCTTCCTCTTTCCGCCTTCATCTCCGTCTCCTTCTTGAGCTCCTCGTTCTTGTATTTCCCCAGTAGTGAAAGACCCAGACATCAATTGGCTCACATGTACATTCCCAGAGCTGTCCATATGCACCATCGACACCTCAAACCTTTCCTCAGATCCGGCATCGGATGGCTCGGCAGAAGACGAAACACTTGGTTGCGATGTTCCTTCAAACTTCATGGTTTCCGTCAAGAGTTCCGGTGCGGAATTGAAGGCTCGGATTCGGCCTCCTAAGGCTTGGTTTTGGTCTTCCTCAGAAGAAGAAGAAGGTGACGGAACAGCTCGAGGCACCCAATTTGCAAAGCTGTCATCACTCGAATCGGACGGGTACATGACTGGGATTCGAACCAGTCCCCCAATGGAACTCGAACCAGCCAGCTGGTTATCGTCCCGGTCTTCCACAGTAGAAGGGAACCCCGGAAAAGTTGAATATGAAGATCCGCTTATGGAAGTCGAACCGCTGTGATCTGAGGGTTGAGGGAGCAAAGAATCCGTGTCCGATGAGGAGACGGTTTCGGGGTCGTTATCGCGGAAGAAGCAAAACCAGATTGCGATGAAGAAGAGAATCAAAAGTCCCACCATAAGAAGGGCGAGTATGGCAATTGCTACTACCATTGTGAGCAAATTAAGAAGGAGAGACGAAGGAGATGTTGTGATTGTGAAATGAGAGATTTGTGTGGGGTTCTTTCACTTATATAGGAAAGAGTAGGGTTAATTTCATAATTAATCATGAAATTGTTGATATTATCACTATTGCTCTTCAATATTCTATATTGTCAAATATGTCCTTCAATTTGTATGAAAGTTTCATAATAAACGCCTACGCAGAAGTTTATAATTATAGTTTCAATGTCAGGGTAGACGCGCGTGGAGATTTAATTCAAATTGGAGGGAGGTGGGTGATATTTAACCGTACCTTTAATATTATCATCAAAATTATAGTGGTAGACTTGAGCTGTAGAAGCAAAATGCTTTAACAGAATTGTGAATCGTTACAACAGAATTGTCGTTCTTAGAGCTGATAAAACAGTTAAATCATTTGTGACTCGTTATAGTCGTTACAACAGAACTGGACTAATATCCCGGTTCACATTAGATATAAATATTAGTATATGTTATCTGTTCTCGGATCAGTTTCTTGGTATTTATAATTTTTATTTAAATTCAAGTGTTTAATTTATAAAAAGAATATTTTTTTCAGTAAAAACCTTTTAGTTTAAGGAGGAGGTGTGTTTCGTGAAGATTTATTAGTTTCCCTATACATGTATGACTTTTAATTATGAATGTATTCAGAGCTCGTAGGCATATCAGTATTCGGTCATATTCAGATACAACATTATCGTATGAAGAAATACTTCTGTATATAATTTGATATGAATATGTAGGTGGATATTCTTACGAGAGTATAAAACTTCAAGTTTGTTAAAATTCTGTCTTAATTTTTTTGGTAAATCTTAATTTATTAAAGATTTTAATAACAAGATGAGGATCTGTATGTTGTGTTTTTTGATTAGTGATTAGAGGAAGTATGACAAATAAACATCAAATATTACTCGACAAAATCCAATAAACTTTGCTTTAAAAAAAATCAACAAACATCAAAATAAAAAGGGTTAACATAACAATTAACAGTTGAAGTGCACATTCAACACTTATTTCTAAGTTAGACACAAAAGAAGTTGTCGTGTGCTGGTTTAATTGATCTTGCTAAGTTTTATGAATAGTTGTTCAAGGTTTCGAGTCCCACCTTACACGTATATTGTTCAATATTAAGAAAAATGAGCCGAGAAGAGTTCGTATATTAACGTATATTAATGTTTGGATGAAAAGGAAATCGGAACACGACTTTAATTCTGTTGTAACGACTATAACGACTTGCAACGGATTTAGGCAGCTCTTCGTTTCCAACAGCATTTTGAATAGCTGAGATCAACCACCATATCTAGGGAAACTTTTCTAAATACCCCTTAAATAATCAAAACATCATCAACCCCTCCAATTTGAAAAACATTTCAAATATGCCCTACTGTTAAAAACATTTGTGTAGTTTGACAGTCCAGTATTAATTACTTCACTATGATACCCAAATGGTGACTTCAAGCTTTCAAACTCAGCTTTAGATGAAGTCGTGCCCACTTGATGTCAACATTACGGTTCGAATGGATGTCAGAAGGGTGCAATTGAAATTTTCGTGCAAATGGAAGGATATCTATGGTATTATGAAACATTTAAGAGTAGTAATCATAATTCATATTACTCCAGGGCTACCTAGAAAATTAACCCTAGTCACCATGTATATAAGAGATCTAGGGGTGTCAATGGATGTTCGAAATTCGGAAATTCGTTCGCGTCCGGTTCGAAAAATATTCGGTCCGAACAATATCCGATCCGAATAATATTCGATTCGTGTAATATTCGGGACATGTGAATGCGAATATGTATATTGATACATCTGATCCGAATAACATCCGATCCGAGATTGAATATTTGTATTATAAGATCCATATCCATATTTGTATCATATACGTATGCAATACATTATTATACCTAGAAGTATTTATATTTCAACCTTGTGTGATTATATTTTGAATGTATAATTATTAAATTTACTTATTCAAATAAAAATACATCTACTAATCACATTTATTCAAGCATTGAATATCATTATCCTTTCTAGAATATGGAGTTAGAAATTAAGATAAAGTAAATTAATATTTGAAACCAAATAAATTTATAAATCTGACTATTTATAAGAATTTGTCTAAGTGAAAATGAAAAATGTTATAATGTGGAGAATTATGTTTACGGATGCGGATATTATCCGTATCCGATCCGAATCCGTCAAATATCCGAACGGATATAGACTTTTCATATCCGCAAACAATCCGTATCCGAATCCGAATCCGTAAATTTCATGCGAATGCGAATATGGATATACCTATATCCGATCCGTATCCGATCCGTTGACACCCCTAAAGAGATCCAACCCAAGACCAATACCTCATGTCATCACAATGCTCAACTACACCTTCCTCTCGTATTCTTTCGTCAAAATGGTGGGAGTATTAGAATTCTTTTTATCCTTCTAGACTGTGGCACTTGCTTTGGTTGTTCTGCTGACCGTTCCCGTTCTCATCTACATCGTGTACGACTGGTGCTTCCCCCGCGACGACGACGTTATGGATGTGAGTCCGCAGGATTGGATGTTTGGGCCTTCTAGTGGAGACGAGGAGGGTGAGTATGTCATGAATTGTTATGATCTTGCGGAGATTGTTTTAGGGTTTTACGTACGTTCTTGTTCTTGCGTTTTTGTCCATGCAATGTTTTGTTGGAGAATAATGACATTGTTTTTTCGTCATTGTTTTCATCACTAGAGTAGAATTCCGGTTTTTGCCACTAACGATATTTATTGTGGATATAATGTGAATTTGACTTCCTCTAATGTCATGTAGTTAAATATAATGTCAAGTTTCTTTTTAGTTTTTTCGGTTCTTATTTTTTACTTCTTTTGTTTTGTTTTAATTTTTCCATGCAATGTGGATGTGTGTTCGGCAGAGGCATTGAAATGAGTAGTGAGTGCTGGTATTTTGAGTTTGGTTGTGTTTTACATTAATTAAATAACTGAGTGGGTTTTTTTTATACCTTTAACAACTATATATTGTCAGACCCCAAACATATTCTCCCATTGCATCAGCCCGTCTGCGGATTCGACGAGAAGCCTTTGCTCTCTCCACCCACAGACGAGACCCCGACCAGTCTGAGTTCTTCTTCCAATGAAGTGGTTGAACAAGAAGGCACGAAGGGTGAGTGCGGCATCGATTACTTGATTTGATTTTGTGTAGACTCTTTTATGGTTTTATGTTCTTGTTTTTCAAACGAAGGTTTTGCATTCTTGTTAAGTTTTACACTTTTATCCCATGAAAAATATTGCGAAACTTTGAATATTGATATTGTTTAGTTATTCTTTTCATCATTGGAATAAAAGTGTGTTCATTTACCTCTAACAACATTTACGTTCTTGTTCTGGATTTATTTTATTCAGTTCTACGTTTTTATTTTTCCATTCAATATTGAGTGTTAGTATGATGTTTGTTCTTAATTTCCGATATTTGTTTCGGTTGTGGTTTCATCATATATTAACGGAATAACCGAGTGGGCTTCTACCTCTAACAACATTTGGCAGACCGCAGATCTATTTGCTCAACGCATCATCGCATCTTCCCATCGTTCAAGCAGACCGTGATCGATCCAAAATGGCCGTCCTCTTTTTTAGATAAGAAGAAGATGAAGAAGTTCAAGTAGCTGTAGTTAAACAAGTTAGAGGGGTAGGAAAGTGGCACATGAAGAAGCGATTTCGTCCGAACAAGAAGGCGTGGAGGGTCATTTGTAGTTCCCAGTTTGATTTGATTCGTTGAGAGTTGTAGGGTTTTATGTTCTTGTTGTGGTCTTCTTTTGTTAGGTTGTTTTTTGTTTAATTTCCCATGCAATATGAAAATGTGGGCAACTATGAGTGGTAGTATGATATGAACTGTTGGGGGAAAGACATTGTAATCCTCACTTGAATTGAAGTGGTTCTTTTTTTGCTTCTTATAACTTATCTTGTACATGTGCTTGTTCCTTTAGTTTTTGTATCACCTTTAAAATGTTGGAATGATTTAATTTGTCGAAAATCACATGAAAGTTCCTTGAGGTCTCCTAACTCGATAACAATTTCAACGTATTATATGTATATTTTCATACTGCAGCGATCTCTTAATTTGATATTATACTATTTGTTAGAGATGCTATATGTTTGTTACGTAGGTTGTCTATGGTTTGGTCACGTGTCATGATTTGTATGGTCCAAATGTTCTTTTCTTTGTTATATATATTAGGGTTATTTCATTGGGTGCACCCATGGGAATGCATAAATGGGTATATGCACCCGAGTTTCAGGTATTTGTTTGGGTGCACCTACATTTACAATTTAATTGTTTGCATACACCTGGTCCGTCTGTGAGTCACACTTCGTTGATTTTTATATTAAAAAATTTACAAAACACACCTCCTGAAATTGAGTAGTTTTTGATATTAAATACAAAAACACAAAACAAATATATTTTTTTACAAACACACCCACTCTCTCTACTCTCTACTCTCTCTCCTGTTTTCTCTCTCCTCTCTCTCATCTCTCACTCTCACACTCTCTCATCTCTCATGTTCTCTCTCCTCTCTCTCTCATCTCTCACTCTCTCATCTCTCTCTTGTTCTCTCTTCTCTCTCTCATCTCTCCTCTCTCTCATCTCTCCTCTCTCTCATGTTCTCTCTCTCACATATATCTCTCTCTCCTCTCTCTCATGTTCTCTCTCTCACATATCTCTCTCTCTCTCTCTCTCACACACACACACACACACATCTCTCTCTTTCTTCTGTCCTCTCTCACACACACACATCTCTCTCTCTCTCTCTCATCTCTTTCTTTCTTCTATTCTCTCTCTCACTCACATCTCTCTCTCCTCTCTCTCCTCTCTCTCTCTTCTCCCTCTCAAATTCTCTCTCCCCTCTCTCTGACACTTCCCCCGCCAAAAATCAAAACTAAATTGACATGATTGCACTTTTCGTTCTAACTTGTGTCCTTCAGGTGGATCCAAGGTTGACGACTGAAGGTTTAGAAAATTTTATGGTGACAGACGGGGGCTTTATGTTGATTTTGTTCATTTGGTATCGTAAATGCCAAGCAAATAACCTTATATATTATCGTTGGTGAATCCCTCATTCTAAGGAAGAAACCATTATTTAGATCGTTTCTCTTGCAGATCTAACATTATTGAATCATATACATATGCAACACGGTATTAATGAAACATTTGTTAGAATTATGTAGCCTAAAATAATTCTATTAATTTAATTAAGCACTTGTCCATTACATGAGTTAATATGTAATTATGGATGGTGGTTATTTGATGGAGAAAACCGCCCATTAGAAACTCTATAAATAAGAAGATTGTCCCAAAGGTTGCCCAAATATTATTTTCACCCTAATTACTCTCAAACTAGACGGTTCTTTTGTTCCATCGTTTTTGCTTGAGGAAACCGTTGAAGACTACTTCCTCAGGATTTCGCTTCCGCTTTGCGTTCTTCAAGTTGTCTTTGACATCTAGTTGTAAGTATTTCTTTTATCTTATTTTATACGGAATTTAGTAGTAGATCTTCTTTGTTTATTATGTTTTTGATATTTAGAACATATTTAGAACTAACAATATTAGTAAAACAAAACTACGAAAATGCAATTTGCGAGGGAAAACATTAGGGTTAATTACAGTTTGACCCCCTGAACTATGCATTGGTATCACTTTGCCCCCCTGAACTTTCAAAGTTAACAGTTACCTCCCCTGACCTTTAATTTTGTAACACTTTGCCCCCCTGAACTTCAAAAACTCATTATTTAACACACATTCGACGTTTTTTTACCTAATTTTTTTGTTGTATCCCTAATACACTCCTAAATCTATATTTACGTGAAATTTGGATCGAAACGGAGGTCGGATATTGTTGGAATTTGGGTCGGTTTGGCACTCAATTCGACCCAAATTCCAACCATATCCTACCTCCATTTCGATCCAAACTTTCACGTAAATATATGTTTAGGAGTGTATTAGGGATACAACAAAAAACATTAGGAAAAAACGTCGAATGTGTGTTAAATAATGAGTTTTTGAAGTTTAGGGGGGCAAAGTATTACAAAATTAAAGTTCAGGGGAGGTAACTGTTAACTTTGAAAGTTCAGGGGGGTAAAGTGATACCAAGGCATAGTTCAGGAGGTCAAACTGTAATTAACCCAAAACATTATTATTAGATTTGATGGTTAAGGGTGAGGATGGGCTAACTTTGGGATCTTAATTATACCATTAATACGAAAACCCACAGTCGCCAGCGGGCACTGGTCGGGCGCCCGAAAAAACCATCCTGTTAAGGATGGTCTGAGCACCCATTTTTTTGCATGTACACGCCCCACCAGCTTAGTTCATTAATGTGGTTTTAACAACAAATAGTATGTAAGTGTTTGTTTGATTGGCGGTGTGGAATAACAAAACCCTACTTCTTTCCCAATCGAGTACTCCATTTTCATGGTACCAGAGTCCAGAGCCTTCGATCTTGTGATCCGAGGAAGAAATCCACCACCAAATCAGCTATAAATTGCTTGTCTAAGATAATGGGTTATCTAAGATACCACCCACCACAATGGTGAATGCAGTAGGTACATGATTATGTTTCCTATCCTTTGCAAGTGGTTGTTGGATTATTTGAGAGTGGGGCATCTCACTACAAGTGTGGGACCAAAGGCATTCTTCATGCCTAGCAAAAACCTTTATCTAATAACCCTATTAGATTACGAACCAATCAAACAATAGCAGTTACTGCTAGTGGGACAGCAACTTTGAATTCTTACATCACTTTGAAAGATGTTCTTTTCGTTCCTGAATTTCAAATCAATCTTCTTTCAGTTAGCAAACTGTCTAAAGATACTCATTGTTTATTCCTTTTTTATCCCACTCTTTGCTTGATTCAGGATTTGACCAGGAGGATAATTGGATTAAGTGAAGAGGTGAACTATACTAGAAAGATAGACACCAATGATAGATACTTATTCATTGGTGAAATACCTATCGGAGTAGCAATATATATACACCGACGGATCAGGTTATTCGTCGGTGGTAAGATACACCGACGAATGAACTTATGACGAATAATTTCTCGTTATCTATTGTTTTCATTGTATTTCTCGTCAGATATTATTTCGTTGTATTCGCCAAACCAGAAACATACACTGACAGATCAGTTCTGAAACACCCCTACTTGGGTAACAGGAAAAAAACTAAATAACTTATCATTTCTAAAAGATCCTTGAGACATCCGTTTATGAGGAATTTGCTCCAATCTATACAACAATTCATACATAACCAGGAATGTATGTACGACTACCTGATGATTCCCTCTTTACAGATGCATGCACAAGCTGCAAAAATATTCAACAACATCATGAGCACCGTAAAGATGCCCCGTATGCTACTCCCGTCGGTTAACTTTGACTTTTTAAATATAACTACTCCAAAAAATATACTATAAGAATTCTGGGACTGAAATCGACTTTTCCTCAAAAATCATTCCTTCAAATTTCTAAAAAATCTCCTCAAAATCATCTTACAAATTTATTTGCAAAGAAATTTGTTGGAAAATAATCTCAAGTACTTTAAAGTTATTTCTAGAGAACTCTTGAAAAACATCTCATCATAAAATAACTCCTCAAAAACTTATTCGGAATCTGGCCAAGACGTCCAAATCATGGCTACATGTGGATGCCGAAGTACCCAACACTGTCACGTGAAAGAGCACCCAAATCAATTAACGTCCTCGACCCAGATGACCCTTCATGTCCTGTATATAGGATGCTAAAGAATATCACGACTGACCATTTATTCCGAATCCATTACTTTGGATTGGAAGCTTGTTGACTACTTTGGACTCACCATATCCACTACTTTGAATAGGTGTTATACCACATCCACCACTTTGGACGGGTCTCGGGTGTCTCGAAAATCTCATGTACAATAGCAACTCTTGATATTTCATTGATTTTCTTTTCTCGTGTAAACCAAAACCACCGTCACATCACAAAACCCAAAATAAACACAATCTAATATAGAACTGAAATGAACACCCTTCAACCAGGGCCGCTTCTTCTTCTTCTCACGTTGAAACTATAGTTATAAACTTCTGCCTAGGGATTAATTATGAAACTTTCAGACAAATTGAAGGGCATATTTGATAAAATAGAATATTGAAGAGCAATAGTGATATTATCAACAATTCCATGAGTAATTAGGAAATTAACCCTACTCTTTCACTATATAAGTGCACCAACCCCACACAAATCTCTCATTTCACAATGGTAGTAGCAATTGATGCGTCGTCTGCGATGCTCGCCGTTCTTGTGATGGCATCTTTCATTCTCTTCTGCATCGCCTACTGGTTTTGCCTTCGCCATAATAATGACGCCAATACTGTCCCTTCATCTATCACGGAGTCTTGCTCCCTCCACCCAAGACCAGAGCGGATATCCATATCTTTTTTTTGCCGTTCCCTTGTACTGGTAGAGAGCAGGACGATAACCAGACTAGTTTCAAGTGAGAACCCAATTCTTTTGATTAAGGTTAATTAGGTTTAAGAACTTTAACCCTATTTAAGTGAGAGTATATAAATCAAACCCAACCCATTTCATCATATTTTCCTCTCATTTCCTTCTTTCTAATTTTCTTCTCTCTCCCCTCAACACTTTCTCTCTCTCTCCCTTGTAGTTCGTCGGTGAAAAGGAAAGGAGGAGAAGCGGGGCGCCGGCAAGTCGAACTCACCGGAGTTCGAGGAAAGAGTGAAGGTTCACGTCCGGGTGAAGAGTTCGCCGGAGATACGTTCTTTCTCGTGGAGGAATCGTCGTTGCTCTTCTGAAGCTTCTTCAAGCTTCCAAGGTATGCCAACCCTTGCTTTTACGCTCACCTAAGTTGTGTGAGTGTTCGACGGTAGGCCGAATGACTCGTCGGAATAGAGTGGCAGAATTTCTACTCTGTTCGGTCGACCGACGCAGGTTTTCGGTCGACCGGTCGTAGTGTAATTTGGGAATTCTCTCTCGAATCGGTCGAACGATACCCTATGGGTGGTCGACCAATTGTACGTTTGAGCGAGAAGATGAAGACCCTGGGTGTTTTCGGTCGACCGGGTCCCCTTTGCCGTTCAACCTAATGCATTGTAGTATGTCGGTTGGGGGCGTGGATCATCTAAAAGGTTGACCGCCGCTTTGACTAGTTCGACCGGACGTACTGTTTTAAGTCGGTTGGGGGTGTAGACTTCTAAACGGTCGACCGCCCTGAGATCCCGTTCGACCGATGACTGAAGACGACTTAAGTGTGGTTCGACCGATTCATATTTTGGTCGACCGGTAATGACTTTGAAGATTGTTGAAGTCCCTGATGTTTTTCGGTCAACCGGAAGCCCATTGTCGTTCGACCGTTGGGGATGTGTTATTTAATATTATTTTATGGCGTAGACCTTCTAAACGGTCGACCGTCCAGAGACTTTTGTTCAACCGTTTGATGTTTTTTGGTTCGACCGTTGGATTGTGGTTCGAACCAATTACCGGTTTTAACGACCAATCGGTCGACTGTATCACCTTTTTCGGTTGACCGTTGGAGCCCAGTATTTGCATTGGTTGTTTACGAGCGCGTTGGTGCATGGATTGCATTTATTGCTTATGTTCCCATGATATGACATGTGCATTGAGACCTAGGTAGTAGACTTGTGGGACCATATTCACTTTTGCATGATCTATATGATATGGCTCTACGGAGTAAGATGACTGTCGGCCTGTGTGGCGACAGAGATGACCTTAGCCTTTGTGGCGAAGGAGATGACCTTAGCCTTTGTGGCGAAGGAGATGACCTTAGCCTGTGTGGCGACGGAGATGACTGTTAGCCCTTGTGCAACAGAGTTATGTGCCTTAGCCTGTGTGGCGACGGAGATGACCGACCGATGTTATTCGGGCGGATGTGCTCGACCGATGTTGTTCCGGCGAGTATGATCGTCCAGCTGTGGCACGGCTGGCGAGTATGACTGACCAGAGCAACGACTCTGGCGGATTGTGGTCTTCGACCACTGATCAGATCTGATGATGACTCGGAAGTGCATGCGACCCTCACCGAACCCATATGACTAGTGTAGCTGTGAGTGGGGGTATGTCGCGTATTTTCCGTATGACTGCATGTGGCTGCGGCGGGTATCTACGAATGTCCAAAACTAGACTTATGACTAATGAACCCCGATTAGGGAAATGACTATTATGACCTTACGACCCGTTTAGGGAATGTTCGGTTATGATTTATGTTTGGCATAATACTAGTATGATAGGTCATGTTTTGCATTGCATGTAGGTGGGTTTGGCATACGGGGTTTCCTTCAGGAAACTCACAGCATTGTTGTTTGATTTCAGGTTCCCCTTCGGGAGCTGTTTGGGTGGTGACTGAGGACGAGTGCATCTTGGAGTCGGGTCCTCGTGTCAATTTTGAGGTTATTATGACTACTTGTATATTTTTATATTGTATTTTGATGTAGTCATTCTTTTGACAACTCCTGTATACGGTGTTGCACCATATTTTATATATATCTTCGAGTACCGTCCCCTGTGTGAGGTTGATATCCTTTGATTGTCTTTTTATAAAAAGTTTAAAATTTCCGCTGTTTCGGGGATGTTACAAGTTTCATTGACGTATGGCCAGATTCATCTGGAACCACTTCTGAGGGTGGAGACCCAGACTTGAACCGGGCTGGTTCGAGTAATAACAACATTGGGACTGGTGTGCTCTATAGAAATCGACGTAGAAGTGTTTTGTTATCTTCTTTTTCGACTGCAGAAAACAAAAACCAAGCCTTAGACCTATAAGGAAACAAGGCTTGCAATTGTTGTTAGACAATAGTTAAGTAGTTGATTGAGTTTGTTAGAGTCAGCAGGACCATAGACACATGTCATGCTATGAGTGGTCCATCTTGTACTCATGCATTTTGCATTATATCAAACTCTATATATATTCTTCACTCAATCAATTGAAACCAACCGATTCAAGTGGGATTATTTACTCTGGTTGTTTACATGGTATCAAAGCTCTTGGAAGTGTGCGCGCAAGATCCACGAGCGACGAAGAAGAAGTGATCGGAGCTCGAAGCTTTCAGATCTCTAATGGCGACGATTGGAGAGGAAGAAGCTGCCGGAAATAACGCAAACTCCTTATCTTCTCATATCAAAGTTCCCACGGCTGAATCACTCTTTTCCTATCTTGTAAGTTTGAATGTGTCAAACTTTGTTTCTTTCCGATTAACAACAAACAATTACTTGCTATGGGAGACACAAAATGCTCGGTTTAATCGAATCTTAGGGATTTGGAGGTTTCATAGATGGATCAGTTCAAGAACTTGAGAAAATTGTTATGGTTGACAATGAGCGATCGACATCTATTGAATGAGTAGGAAATCCGATTTATGCTTCTTGGAAGCGTTTAGATTGGTTGCTCAAAGCTTGGATTGTGAGCACTTTGACGGAGGAAACCCTAAGTCTGGTAGTTAGGGTTAACACAACCTATGATGTGGCGAAGATTCTCAGACAATCATTTGCTATGCCTTCTCAAGAAAGGTAGTTTAGTTTGCTCCAACAATTAGAAGTCATCAAGAGAGAGGGATTTGGAAGCTTGAATGAGTTTCTAACCAAATTTAAGAGTTGTGATAAGTTAGCAGCAATTGGAGCTCTTGTTCAGGACAAAAATAAAGTCTATTAGATGTTGCATGCTTTGGGACTCAAATATGAGTCTTTTACGGTAGCAACACTCAAGCCACCAATATATTCATTTCATGAATTAGTACCTTCCCTTCAGAGCCATGAAATTAGGATTCAGAACTATGAATCAAGTACAAATCTCAATATGGCATTTGCTGCACAGAATTCAGGCAAGGGTGGGAATCAGAACAATAAATGAAACAAGAACGAAGGGGCCAACTCAAAGAAGTCAAGAAACAACAGTTTCTCATAACAAGGAAGAGGATTTCGACCAACTAGCCAAAGCAAGACTGAGAATACAGTCCAGAGTAACTCAGGGAACAATAATTTCAAGGAAAATAAGAACATCATCATATTTCAAATATGTTCCAAGAAAGGTCATGGTGCATTAAAATGTTGGCAACAGTATAATCATGCATTTCAAATCAATGATGCACCACAGACATTGGCTACTACTCAAGGGAATGAGGAAGGAGAGTGGTTGTCTGACTCTAGAGAGCTTCACCTCACATGACTGGAGATCAAGGTAAGCTTCACTCACTAAAACCTTCTCCTGTAGGTGATAGTGTCGTAATTGCTGATAATACTTGTCTTCCAGTTAACAGTATAGAATCTGCTACTTTATCTTTTGGCAAGAATAAGTTGCTTCTTAATCATGTGTTACATGTTCCTGGTTTGGAATGTAATTTGCTATCTATAAGTCAAATTACTAGTGAGCGACCCTATGAGGTTACATTGTTTGGTCCAGATGTGTGTGTTAAAGATAGGGCAACTGGAAAAATTCTTGTTAAAGGAACTAAACGAAGGAGAGTCTACATTCTATCAAAAATACCTCATACTGCTCTCTTCTCTAATAAGCAGAAAGTGATTTCTGAAAATGCTTGACATCAAAGATTGGGACATAGCAGCTTGGAAGTGTTCAATTTTCTACAAAAAAAAGGAAGGCTCAAGGTCAGCAACTGGGGAAATCCCCACTCTAAGTGTACTGCTTGTAGACTTAGCAAAGCTACTAAGCTTTCATTTTTTTGCTTCTAGTTTTGTTGTTAGTAAAAAAATTAGAAAGTGCACTGTGATGTTTAAGGGTCAGCCCATATTACTTCTCATCAACAATACAAGTACTATGTATGTTTTGTTGATGAGTACACAAAAATTGTATGGTTGTTCGCCTTAAAGAATAAATCACAGTTTTTTGAGTGTTATGTACTATTTGACAAGTTATAGCCCGACAATTTAACTCTCATATATAAGCATTCTAGTGTGATGGTAGAGGAGAGTTTGTATGTAATAGATTCAAACAACATCTCCTCGGCCAAGGTATTCTGTTGCAACAATCCTTTCCATACACACTTGAAGAAAATGGTATGGCAGAAAGATTCCATCAAATCATAGTGTGCATAGGATTGAGTCTTATGAATGCCAGCAACATACCAAAGAATTATTGGGTGGAGAGTTTCAACACAGCAATTCATCTCCTGAACAGAATACCATAGCTAGCATTTTTGATGTTCCATTCACCAAGCTCTATGGTCATGAACCTGATTATGAGGCCCTCAGATTTTTTGGCACCAGATGTATCCCTTATCTCAAAGGGTACACCAAAGATAAGTTCTCTCCTAAATCACTACCATGTATATTTCTAGGATATAGCATTACTCATAAAAATTACAAGTGTTTACATGTTTCTAGAAAGAAAATATACATCTCTAGGCATGTCATATTTGATGAAACTTGTTTTCCTTTTAATGTTAATCCCACCTCTACAAGTGCATATAGTTTCGATTCTACATCTGCAGATATCACTACTTTCATGATTGTCTTGGAGATGATTCTTCCTAAGTTGATACAACAAATGGTTCTCATATGAATCATGAGATCTCTTCACCCAACAATACTCTGGATCCCAGAAATTTCTCACCCTTACCAGAATCTGGTAGTCAATATTCTACTCCTCCTCTTCAACCACATGTACCATCATTCAGTTCAAGTCAAATTAGCAATAGTCACTCCACCTTTGCACAACCATCTGCATCAAATCAGTCTCCTACAGTCAGTATTCATGACCAAGTTCATGCAATTCCATCTCCTCATCAGTCAGAGCATAATTCTACCTCTGCCACTCCACCAGTTGATGTGGCAATGTCTCCACCTCCTCCAATGTCTCAGAATAATCAGCTCATGCTCACCACATCAAAAGTTCGAATTTCAAAGCCAAATCTAAAATATGCCCATTATGTGACCGATATTCCTTCTCTTCCATCTTCAATCAGCAGTGCTCTACAACATCTAGGTTGGATGCAAGCAATGGATGAAATGAGTGCTTTGGACGCAAACAAAACATGGAGGCTTGTACCAAGGACTTCAAAAATGCATGTCATACATACAAAGTGGATTTTCATAGTAAAATTGAACTCAAACGGAGGGTTTGATAGGTTAAAAGCTCGCTTAGTGGCTCAGGGGTTCAGACAAAAAGAAGGAATTGATTATACTGAAACGTTCTCCCCTGTCATTAGACCAACTACCATTCGATTGGTTTTATCACTTGTTGTTACAAAGGGATGAGATATTAAACAATTACACGTCAAAAATGCTTTTCTACATGACCAATTAAATGAGGTAGTCTATGTTACTCAGCCACCTGACTTTGTCTATTCCACACTGCCTGATCATGTCTGTCTACTTTAGAAAGCTTTGTATGGCCTGAAGCAAACACCTAGGGTATGGTTTGATAAATTTAGTTCTTTTTTGCTTGAAAATGTATTCTTTTGTAGTTTAGCAGATCCATCCATGTTTATCAAATGCTCATCTGAAGACATCTTAGTGTTATTACTTTATGTAGATGACATGGTCATCACTGGTAGTAATTCTGCACTGCTTACTGAATTTACTCAGACTTTTCATCAAGTTTTTGCTATGAAAGATCTTGGAAACCTCCATTACTTCTTAGGCATCGAAGTAATCGGAACACCTGCAGACATGTTTTCATCATAGAGAAGATATGCTTATGAAGTCCTAAAGAAGGCTGACTTGCATGAATCCAAGCATTTGGCAACTCCAATGGCTAATAAAGGTAGAACTATCAAGCCCTCACACCCTTATTCAGATGTTACACATTATAGGATGTTGGTAGTCTCCCTTCAATATCTTACAATCTCACGACCTGATCTTGCATATTCTGTCAGCTTTGTGTCACAATTTATGCAATCCCCTTCATAAATGCACTTTGAAAGAGTTATACACATACTGAGGTATGTGAATGGCTCTTTAGATCATGGTTTGTTGTTTGATCTTCAAGTCATGTTCACTTATATGCTTTTAGTGATGCGGATTGGGCTGGTTGTCCCTTAACTCGTCGTTCTACCACTGGTTTTTGTGTTTTGTGGGAGCTAATTGCATTGCTTGGTCTGTAAAGAAACAACCTACTATTTGTACATCCAGTTGTGAAGCCGAGTATCAGGCTATGTCGACAACAGGCGCTGAGCTAACTTGGATTCAATCTTTGCTTAAAGACAAGCGTTTATCTCCAATATCGCCCCCACACTATTCCGTGACAACAAAAGTGCTCTGCAAATGACAGTTAATCCAGTCTTTCATAAGCGCTCAAAGCATATTGCAACTCACTACCATTATGTTAGGGAAAATGTGGCGTGCAATCAGCTGATAACTAAGTTTGTCCCTGTTACAACACTAAACCAGTTTAGAAAGTGTCTTTCAAATCCTTGCTCTGCAAACTGGGTCTTGTAACACTCCTCAGTTTGAAGGGGAGTACAAGGAAACAAGGCTTGCAATTGTTGTTAGACAATGGTTAAGTAGTTGATTGAGTTTGTTAGAGTCAAAAGGACCCATAGACACATGTCATGCTATGAGTGGTCCATCTTGTACTCATGCATTTTTTATTGTATCAAACTCTATATATATTCTTCACTCAATCATTTGAAACCAATTGATTTCAGTTGGGCTTATTTACTCCGGTTGTTTACAAGAGGAAGGTGCATATGGACAGTGCTGGGGATATACATGTGAGCAATTTAATTTCTGGTTGTTTGACTACTGAGGAAGTACAAGAACCCTAGAAGATGAAGGCGTAAAGGGGAAGGAAGCGGCAGAAGAGGAACAAGAGCGTTCTTCTTGATAAGATGACGTCGAGGGTTAGTTGATATACTGATATACTAGGTTCTTGTTAGGGTCATCTTTGATCAATAGGTTGTTTCTTGTTTTTCCATGCAATATTGAGTTGTAGTATGATGTGTAGTTTGGGGAAGAGTTGTAATGACATTGTTGTTTGGTTATTCTTTCCATTAATGAACTCGAAGGTGGCGTTTTTACTTCTAACAACTTTTTTTGTGCGTAACGTGAGCTACAATTCCTTAATCTCATTACGTGATCCTTCTTTTTAGGGTTTTATGCTCTTGTTTACGAATTCTTTTGGCTTAGTTGGTTTTATTTTTTCATGCAATATTGAGTGGTAGTATATATAGTTTGTGTTCTCCAAGAAGAAGTATTATTGTACCTTTCAATATTATTTACGTATTTGTTATTTAAGCTTTTTTTTGGTTTTTCCATGCAATAGTATTGCGAGGGGAGAAATGTAGGTGATTTTCATGCTGGTGATGATATAAATTAACTATAAAATGCAGTTTAAGGGATGGGTACATTTGAGAGAAATAACATTAGTATTGGAGATGATGGTTTAGATATAGTCAAGGTGTATTAACTATGGCCTCTGAATTTAGCAGTTCAAAGAAAACATTCAAATTATTGTTTTAGGGTGGGGTAGACAAATCTTACGAAATCTTCAGGTTGCTTAAAAAAAGTCTTTGTCAAAAACAAAAATTTACATGAAAAATACGATTTTGATTGGCATTCTCAAAGATGATATTTTTGCAATTTACCGGTAACTAATTGAACCTTAATACACGAAGCCCTAATTAAATAAAAACTAAGGAAATAGGTTAATATGTGAAATGGTATATGATATCTAAATCCACTTTTACCAGTAACATTTTGACCATTAATAGATCCATTTTTAGTAGAAACCTTGACCATTACAGAAACAATAACACAGCTTTCAATCTCAAGGTAATTGAAACCTACGAATATTTTCATGGAATCAAATATTTTTTAGTAAAGAGTCATACCATTTCTATATACTTCTTCATAACTAGTTGATTTCTTACAAGTATGAAAAATATTTCAAGCTTGTTATGTATTATATTGAGACAAACTATATGAATAAGAGAATTATATATTATTTTGGTATCGAAAAAAGCTAAACATTACACACGAAGTCCAAATAGAGTTCATGATACAAAATCGTACTTATATATACTGAAAAGGCCATTGGAGTGGTTAGATTCTGTTATAACGACCATAACGATTTGCATCATGCTAAACCGTTTCAGTTTGTCTGTGGCATTTGCTTCTATAGCTCAAGTCCACCGCTTCCTTTTTCCAAATATAAATTTGAAAATATCTTTTAGATATGTTTTAAATATGACACACCCACCAATTTGAAATTAATTTTCAAGTATATTCTCATTTTGACAAATATTTAAGTTTGACTCTGTAATATCCTAACCCTTGCTTATTGTGTTGATTGTGTTTAGGTGGATTAGAGGAGGTTTGAGATGGACGACTGAGATTGGTTGTGGGTTTTGTATATAAGGTAAGGATTCTCTCTCTCTCACACTCACTTGTTCTCTTTCTCGATTCTCTCCCTCTCTCTCTCAAGCTTTTCTCATCCATCTCGGGAAAGTCGTGGAGGCAAGTGGACGACGCTCGGAGGAGCTCAGGCGTCGCCGGAGTAGTGGTGCACTAGTTCGAGAAGTTCGCCGGAGTTTGAGAAATTGTGGGAACGCTCACCGTTGGTTCTTCTAAGGCTTCTTAGAGCCTTAAGGTATGTCAAGCTTGCTTTTGCTCTCACCTATTATTAGTGTGGGGGTGGGGGCGGTCGACGGTAGGCCGTTTTGGCTCGTCGGACCTTTACAACAGTTTCTGCACTAAAATCGGTCGACCGGTTATTGTGTATTTTTGGGCAAATCCCTCACACCAGTCGAACGATACCCGGTGGGTTGTCGACCGGTTGTGCAATTCTAGCGAGAGATGTATGCTCTGGTGCTTTTCGGTCGACCGGGTCCCATTTATCGGTCGACCAAGAGTACTATCGTATGTCGGTTGTGGCGTTGAACATCCAAACGGTCGACCGCTTGTTTACTCGTCCGACCGATGACTTAAGTTAACTTAATATCCAGTCGACCGGAAGTGTTGTTTCGGTCGACCGTGTAGTGTGGACTGTTGGTGAGTTCTACTGGAGATTTTCAGTCGACCGGAAGTCTTGGGTTGTCCGACCGTTGTATCGTGGTTTGCGAAAATGGATTTCTTACTAGTGCTTTTCGGTCGACCGGGCCCCCTTTGCCGTTCGACCGATTGACGGGTTTTTCGGTTGGGTCAGTTCTCTAGGTGATGATCGGTTGACCGTTAAACTGCTTTTGTTTGACCGTTTCTGCCTGATTTCGGTGCATTCGTGGTTTTGTGAGTACACTTGATGGCACCTCGTCTCTCCGCCCCCCTTGGGCAATGACACGAATTGTCACCCGATAGTGGTGTGCTTGTACGTTTTAAGGTGACTCGTCTCTCCGGCCCCCTTGGGCAACGACACGGACTGTCGCCCGATAGTGGTATGAGTGTTTGATTGAAGGTGGCTCGTCTCTCCGGTCCCCTTGGGCAACGACACGGACTGTCGGCCTGATATCTTGTGGTGGTGCCTTGTGTGCATGAGTGTTGGTGGGGTTGGGATGAGAGGACCCTTGAGACCCGGTTGTTTGGCCGTGATTGGACCAGCGGTGCCTTGTGTGCACGAGTGTTGCTGGGGTTGGGGTAAGAGGACCCTTGAGACCCGGTTGTTTGGCCGTGCTTGGACTGACGGTGCCTTGTGTGCACAAGTTTGGTGGGGTTGGGGTGAGAGGACCCTTGAGACCCGGTTGTTGTCGTTCGGCAAGGGCTGGGAGAGAGGTCCCATGAACTTAGAGGTTGGGTCTATCGTGATATTCATTGTTCATTGCATGTTTCATTATTGTTCATTTATGTGTTAGGGTTTGGCATACGAGGTTTCCTTCTGGAAACTCAGGTATATTTTATGTCTGCTTTCATCCCATGAGCGGCGTTAGAGGGTGATGCCTGCGGAGGAGAGCTGCTGGGACCTGATCCTTCATTCCCCTCGTTTGAGGTTCTTGTGATTACATTTGTATATTTTATCTTATAGCTTTTGATGTAATCACCCTTTTTGTATACTCAGATATGTATATTGATATATACGTTGGTGCACCTTGTGGTTATCTTTGGTAATGTCCTCTGTGATGTATTCTGGTTGTTGATTTTACTCTTTAAAAAGTTTTAAATTTTCCGCTGTTTCGAGGACGTTACAACTTGGTATCAGAGCGGTCGGTTCCTGAGTCTTTGTCCAAAGAAACCACCCTTAGGAGTTGAGTTGGCATGTTAGTCGGTCATGCATGCATTATCATTGCTGAGTCGAGTTCTTTTGTTCTGCATATGGCTCCGAGACGTGTGAGACCTCCGACCCGCTACCGCAATACCAGTGAGGAGGAGACTGGTGGGGCTGCGGGGGCGGAGGAGAGGTCGTCTGAGCCAGTGACGCTGAAGATGTTGGGCGAGCTTCTGAAGAGCCGTGCCGACCAGACTGGCGTTATGCACAATCGCTCTATGCGTCAGCATCTGCCGATTTTCAGTGGCAGAGGGGACCCTGAGGCAGCGGAGGACTGGGTCTTCAGGATCCAGAAGATCTTCCGGGCTATTGGAGTGACACCGGAGAGGATGGTGGGACTAGCCACCTATGTTTTGGACGGGGAGGCGTCCAACTGGTGGAGGACCACGTCGGCAGTGGTGTTCGACGATAGTGAGGATGTGAGTTGGGAGGACTTCCTTGTAGAGTTCAACCAACAGTACTTTCCGCAGCAGCTTCGTGATCGGGAGAGGGAGCAGTTTCTGGCCCTTGAACAGAGAGATATGACGCTGGCCGCGTACATCAGCAGGTTTCATGCCTTGGAACGATAATTCCCAGAGATTTATGTCACCTAGGAGCAGAGGGCTCGGAAGTGTGTGCGGGGTCTGAGGCCGCAGTTCACGGGCCCGTCTCACCACTAGTATGCCGCAGACTTTAGCTGATGCTGTGAAGTTTGCGACCATTATGGACCAGGATAGTCAGGAGATCCTAGAGGATGCAGGTAGAGCTTGCAAGACGTCTAGGAGGACAGTTACAGGGGAATCCGGTTAAGAGGCCCCGGATTGACGGAGGTGGAGCACCGCAGAGTGGGTCGTGCAGGCAGTGTGGCAGAGTTCACCCGAGACGGGGGTGCAGACACCGCCCCGGCGCTTGTCACGGTTGTGGTCAGATGGGGCACTTCGTTCGTTCTTGCCCGAGCACGCCAGGTGGGCCTAGCGAACGACCGGGACCATCCACGTCTGGTGGAGGTGGATTGAGTAGACCTGCAGCACCACCTCAGCGGGGGAGGAGAGCCGGGAGAGTTTTCACTATCAAGGCTGATGAGGCTAGGGATGCCAGCACGGTAGTGGAAGGTACGCTGCTCGTTGATGATTTGGTAGCTAGGGTGTTGTTCGACTCTGGGGCCACACACTCATTTATCTCTGAGTAGTTTGCGAGCGTGTTAGGACGTACCCCTGCGATGTTGACTGTCACTTTGGAAGTCAGCACACCCCTGGGTTTGGTGGGCATTGTGGGGAGAATTCTTCCCGGCGCCACGATTGCTTCGGGAGACCAGGAATTTCCGGCTGACCTGGTCTTGCTACTGATGGTAGACTTCGATATTATACTTGGGATGGATTGGTTGTCCCAGTACGATGTTCGAGTCTTATGCCGTGATAAGAAGGTTCTGTTTCTGAGGAGGGTTTACCTGATCTGCTGATCAGGGGGTTGAAGGACAGAGGAGGTTGGTTGGTGGTTTCTACAGTTAGAGCTCAGAAGTTGATTCAGCAGGGTTGCAGGGCTTTTTTCATAGCCACCTTGGTAGTTCCAGATCCTGAGTTGAGGAGGCGAGAGGACATCGAGATTGTTCAGGATTTTGCCAAGGTGTTCGCTGATGATGTCTCCGGTCTACCGCCTCACAGAGAGATAGAGTTCAACATTGATCTGGTAGCTGGAGCTACGCCGCAGTCAAAGGCTCCGTACAGGATGGCGCCTGCAGAGTTGGCTGAGCTGAAAAAGCAGTTACAGGTTCTGATGGATACTTGGTTTATTCGACCTAGTGTCTCACCTTGGGGTGTGCCGATTCTTTTTGTGAAGAAGAAGGATGGCTCACTGCGGATGTGTATAGATTATCGGATGTTGAATAAGGTTACGGTGAGGAATCAATATCCTTTGCCCAGGATCAAGGACCTGTTTGACCAGTTGCAGTCGGCGAAGGTGTTCTCGAAGATTGATATGTGATCTGGGTACCATCAGTTGAGGATCAGAGAGGAAGATGTTCAGAAGACAGCTTTCCGGATGAGGTAGGGGCACTTTGAGCTTTTGGTGATGCCATTCGGGTTGACGAACGCGCCTGCAAATTTCATGGATCTGATGAATAGGACATTCAGTCAGTACCTCGACCGTTTCGTGATTGTCTTCGTGGATGATATCTTGGTCTATTCACCAGATATAGAGCAGCACCGGGAGCATCTGAGGATTGTACTTGGCATTCTGAGGGATCAGCAGTTGTATGCCAAGTTTTCGAAGTGCGACTTCTGGCTTCATAGTGTGGCATTTTTGGGGCACATAGTATCAGGAGCTGGGATATCAGTGGATCCAGCGAAGGTCGAGGCAGTGACACAGTGGAAAGCCTCGACGAGTGTGACTGAGATTAGGAGTTTTGTTGGATTGGTGGGTTATTACCGTCGGTTCGTGAAAGACTTCTCGAGACTTGCTTCACCCCTGACATCGCTGACGCAGAAAGGAGTGAAGTTTGAATGGTCCCAGAAGTGCGAGGATAGTTTTCAGGAACTGAAGAGTCGGTTGATGACTGCTCCAGTTTTGACGTTTCCCAGTGGTAGTGGCAGTTTTGTGATTTACAGCGACGCCTCAGGTGTTGGTTTGGGATGCGTACTGATGCAACATGGGCAGGTAGTAGCATATGCTTCGAGGCAGCTGAAGGTGCACGAGAAGAATTACCCCACTCACGATTTAGAGTTAGCAGCGGTGTTTCATGCTCTGAAGATCTGGCGTCACTATTTGTATGGTGAGCAGTTTGAAGTCTTCACTGACCATCAAAGTCTGAAGTACTTGATTTCACAGAAGGAGCTGAATATGAGACAGCGCAGATGGCTCGAGTTCATTAAGGACTACGACTTCACCATCTTCTATCATCCGGGAAGGCGAATTCAGTTGCAGACGCCCTGAGCAGGAAAGTGGAGGTGTCAGCTGCGAGTTTGTGCATTCAGGAGTGGAGGCTACTCAAGACATTGTCAGAGTGGAGGCCATTCACGGAGAGCTTGGAGGGGGCAGTGATTGTGGGTCTTCGAGTGGAGCCGCAGACTGTCAGTCGAGTTGTTCAGGCTCATCACATGATGAGGAGTTGACTAGTTTGCTACGGTCAGCTACTAGGGATGGATCAGACTTCACTGTGGGAGTGGATGGAGGCCTGAGGTTCAGGAGTCGGATCTCGGTGCCGAAGGTCGATGAGCTGAGAGATGACATCATGGAGGAGGCAGACCGAGCCAGATATTCCATTCACCCGGGGAGTACGAAGATGTATAAAGATCTGCAGCGGAACTTCTGGTGGAGAGGGATGAAGCGTGATGTGGCTGATTTTGTGGCTAGGTGTTTGGTTTGCCAGCAGGTTAAGATGAAGCACTAGAGACCAGCGGGACCAATGCAGAGTATAGAGCTACCTGAGTGGAAATGGGAGATGTGACGATTGATTTCGTCACCGGGTTGCCGAAGACGAAGAGCTTTCATGACGCGATTTGGGTTATAGTCGATCGACTGACCAAGTCAGCACATTTCCTAGCCATCCGGACTACTCGACCTTTGGAAGGTATGGCAAGGTTGTATATTGAGAAGATCTTCAGACTGCATGGGGTGCCAGTGAGTATCATTTCATATCGAGATCCGAGGTTCACTTCCAGATTCTGGGGGAGTTTGCAGCAGGCTCTGGAAACTCATCTGAAGTTCAGTATAGTTTTTCATCCACAGACAGACGGACTATATGAGAGGACTATTCAGACGTTAGAGGACATGCTGAGAGCTTGCACTCTGGATTGGGCAGGGCACTGGGATGAGCACCTGTCGTTGATTGAGTTCGCCTACAACAACAACTACCAAGCGAGAATTGGGATGGCACCGTACGAGGCTTTGTACGGGAGACCTTGTAGATCACCGGTATGCTGGAATGAGGTAGGCGAGAGACAGCTAGTCGGGCCTGAGATTGTGCAGATGTATGCTGAGAAGGTTGATGTGATCAGGCAGAAGAACTACGCGGATCGGCGTAGGCGTGTGCTGATTTTTGAGGTTGGCGACCATGTTTTTCTGAAGATCTCACCGTCGCGTGGGGTGATGAGATTCGGGAAGAAGGGGAAGCTAAGTCCGAGGTATATTGGACCGTTTGAGATTTTAGACCGAGTTGGAGAGGTCGCCTACCGGATTCTGTTGCCGCCACAGTTCTCTGGTCTTCACAACGTCTTCCACATTTTGATGGGGAGGAAGTACGTATCAGATCCTTCTCATCTGATCCAGATTGAGGTTCCTGAGATCCAGCAGGATTTATCTCTTGAGAAGAGACCGGTAGAGATTGTGGATCGGATGGAGCACTAGCTCAGGAGGAGGACTATTCCGATGGTCAAGGTCAAGTGGCAGCATCACTCTGAGCGAGAGGCTACTTGGGAGGTAGAGGAAGAGGCCAGGAAGTTGTATCCGGAGCTGTAACCGCTGAATTTAATTTCGTGGGCGAAATTCTTTTAAGGAGGGTGGGTTGTAATATCCTAACCCTTGCTTATTGTGTTGATTGTGTTTAGGTGGATTAGAGGAGGTTTGAGATGGACGGCTGAGATTAGTTGTGGGTTTTGTATATAAGGTAAGGATTATCTCTCTCTCTCTCACTCACTTGTTCTCTTACTCGATTCTCTCCCTCTCTCTCTCAAGCTTTTCTCATCCAGCTCGGGGAAGTCATGGAGGCAAGTGGACGACGCTCGGAGGAGCTCAGGCGTCGCCGGAGTTGTGGTGGACGAGTTCGAGAAGTTCGTCGGAGTTTGAGAAATCGTGGGAACGCTCACCGTTGGTTCTTCTAAGGCTTCTTCAAGCCTTAAGGTATGTCAAGCTTGCTTTTGCTCTCACCTATTATTAGTGTGGGGGTAGGGGCGGTCGATAGTAGGTCGTTTTGGCTCGTCGGACTTGCACAACAGTTTCTGCACTAAAATCGGCCAACCGATGTTTTGGGTTCGGTCGACCAGTTATAGTGTATTTTTGGGCAAATCCCTCACACCAGTCGAACGATACCCGGTGGGTGGTCGACCGGTTGTGCAATTCTAGCCAGAGATGGATGCTCTGGTGCTTTTCGGTCGACCGGGTCCCATTTATCGGTCGACCGAGAGTACTGTCGTAGGTCGGTTGGGCCGTTGACCATCCAAACGGTCGACCGCCTGTTTGACTCGTCCGACCGACGACTTAAGTTAACTTAATATCCGGTCGACCAGATGTGTTGTTTCGTTCGACCGTGTAGTGTGGGCTGTTGGTGAGTTCTACTGGAGGTTTTCGGTCGACCGGAAGTCATGGGTCGTCCGACCTTTGTATCGTGGTTTGCAAAAATGGATTTCTTACGGGTGCTTTTCGGCCAACCGGTCCCCATTTGCAGTTCGACCAATTGTCGGATTTTTTGGTTGGGCCAGTTCTTTAGGTGATGTTCGGTCGACCGTTAAACTGCTTTTGTTCGACCGTTTCTGCCTGTTTTCGGTGCATTCGTGGTTTTGTGAGTACAGTTGATGGCGCCTTGTCTCTCCGGTCCCCTTGGGCAACGACACGGACTGTCGCCCGATAGTGGTGTGCTTGTACGCTTGAAGATGACTCGTCTCTCCTGCCCCCTTGGGCAACAGCACAGATTGTCGCCCGATAGTGGTAGGAGTGTTTGATTGAAGGCGGCTCGTCTCTCCGTCCCCCTTGGGTAACGGCACAGACTGTCAGCCTGATATCTTGTGGTGGTGCCTTGTGTGCACGAGTGTTGGTGGGGTTGGCGTGAGATGACCCTTGAGACCCAGTTGTTTGGCCGTGATTGGACTGGCGGTGCCTTGTGTGCACGAGTGTTGCTGGGGTTGGGGTGAGAGGACCCTTGAGACCTGGTTGTTTGGCCGTGCTTGGACTGGCAGTGCCTTGTGTGTACGAGTATTGGTAGGTTTGGGGTGAGAGGACCCTTGAGACCCGGTTGTTGTCGTTCGACAAGGGCTGGGAGAGAGGTCCCAGGAACTTAGCGGTTGGGTCTATCGTGATATTCATTGTTCATTGCATGTTTCATTATTGTTCATTTATGTGTTAGGGTTTGGCATACAGGGGTTCCTTCTGGAAACTCAGGCATATTTTATGTCTGCTTTCAGCCCATGAGCGGCGTTAGAGGGTGATGCCTGCGGAGGAGAGCTGCTGGGACCTGATCCTTCATTCCCCTCGTTTGAGGTTGTTGTGATTACATTTGTATATTTTATCTTATAGCTTTTGATGTAATCACCCTTTTTGTAAACTCAGATATGTATATTGATATATACGTTGGTGCACCTTGTGGTTATCTTTGGTAATGTCCTCTGTGATGTATTCTGGTTTTTGATTTTACTCTTTAAAAAGTTTTAAATTTTCCGCTGTTTCGAGGACGTTACAGACTCTCATATCTTGGTCACTACGAATCTATATATAATAAATATTACGGTTTTTCGCTTGGGTACATGCCAAAAAGTATGATATCAGACATTTAGCTTTAGAAGAAAATTTTCTAAATGGTTTGAGAGTAAAACTGTTCCACTTACAATTTGCTTGTGTACTCCTAGCTTTATGTACTTGACCATATTCTATATATTAAGAAAAGTTTACAATTGTTATGTTGATGTTAAATTTGTATTGGAAAATGAAAGCAAACTCAAACGAAAATTAAAACCACAAACCCATGTTCATCCTCTACCCCAACCCTTCAACAAGCTCTACATCCTCTCCCACCACATTTATTTTTCATTGTTCAATAAAGACCCCTCATCGTGACCTTACATTTATTTCTCATAATTGTCTGATATTATGGAATGTAATAATATGGAATATGGAATGCAAAAAATAATATGGAATAATGAAGAGTAGTAATAATCATAATTGAACTTATCCCAAGGGTGATTAGAAAATTGAGCATACTCTTCCGTATTTAAGTGATAAATGAACCAACCCGAGAGTAATCTCTCATTTCATCTTTCCCTCACTATTTCCACAACTTCATTCCTCTCCCCTTTCTTCAAAATGGTAGGAGCACTCTTTGTCCTTCTTGGCCACCACACTTGCTTCCAGTCTTGTGGTGGTCGTTTTCTCTATCTTCTCGGTCGCCTACTGCTGCTCTATCCGCCGCCACGATGACCCCGAACCTATACTTCTGACTTGGAGACCTATCTCCCCATCAATTCAGCAGGATTTGCTCCGTCCACCCCCCAACGAGAACCAAACCTGTTACGACAAAAAATCCCCACGTCCAATTTTGCCGTTCTCTTGCACCGATGAAAACCAAGACGAGGGCCGTTTCAGACCGATTTACAAGAGTCCGCAGATCGATTTGATCGACCGGGAATGGCCAGAACCAATGTTTTCGTCTTCTTCTTCTGACCTGTACCGAGACGGAGCTGGTAAGTCCACGCCGATATTGGGAAATTCTAAAGAATTGAACCCCGATCGCCTGCTGAGGACAGGTTTTCTCCATCAGCAGTGCGTCTCGATGATGACCGAGATAAACATGTGAAGAATTCCAGTGGAGCTCAAGAAGTTCGAGAAGGAGAAGAAGATGTCGAACAAGTTCAAGAAGTGGTAGAAGAAAACGTAGAGCATTCTTATGAACAAGAAGGCATTAAGGGTGAGTGTGTCGGCATGGCGGTGGAGGATTTATACGGTTTGCACACTGACTACACCACAAGGTTGTCCCGCCACCTCGACAACTCCCATGACTCCCCTATTGGGGCCGCTTCTGCCGGTACTTTTGTTCTTCCCTCCTCATTTCCATCGTTCGTGTTTAGTTGTTTGTTGGGAGTCTATATCATATATAGAACCATAGTTCTCTGACTTTAACTTGTTTAAGTTAAAGTACTAAATTTAAGTCATTGCACTCTTATAAGGACTCTAGTTCTCCGACTTCAATTTGTTTTAAGCTAGAAGTGGGAGCAATTAGTCAAAGTATTAAATTTAAGTCTTGGAACTCTTATTAGGACTCCAGTTCTAAGTTTGTTTTGAAATTTCCAGCAAATTAATCACCTAAAAGTCATGCTGAAGGTCCCTATTTTCCTCATTTTCTTAATGATTTCCTGCAAAATAAGCACATACCAGAATCGTTTCATTAGAAGCATGATTTTTATTTTTTTTGTATGTGATACGACGGAATGATGACACCATTTTGTTATGCTTTTTTAGGTTTTACGTTTTTGTTGTTTTGCTTGAGGGAAGGCTTTAAATTCTTGCTTTCATTTTATTTTGTTAGGCTTTTTTTAGTTTTTCCATGCACTTGTGTAGTATGAGTAGTTAGTGAATGTTGATATTGTTGTTTGTTAATAGTTTCGTCATTTCAATAGAATTGTGTTTTTTTTAATCTCTAAAGACAATATGAGCAAGATTCTTTTAGGCATTCAGGGTATAACTTTCTTGTTGCGAACTTCTTTTGAGTTGTTATTATTTTTCCATGAAATATTGAGTGGTAGTATGATGTGTCCGGGAGAGGAACTCTCACGACTAATAAGAAGTGAATGCTGATATTTGACTACGGATGTGGTTTTCATCAATAGTAGTTTTTCTACCTCTAAAAACATTTTTGTTAATGTTAATTAGGGTTAGCTCCTTGCCCACATGTTAAAGAAGATGATGAACAAGATGACATCGACAATGTTGTCTCGCCTTGGCGACCCCTCTCCCCACCGGTCGAGAACCAGATGAGTACGGTCGGAATGGCCACAACTGACTCTTTCGTTATCTCATTCTTCTGAAGAAGATTACCAAAACCGAGCCAGAAGGTCTACACCAGTGCTTTTGATGAGGAGGAATTCCGAAGAATTCAAACCCCGATTGACCAATGAGGCGAAGCTTTTCCTATCTGGTTTCGATCTCGATAAGGATGGAGATTTATATTCGAAGAATTTAACTTGTGGGTCTTTTAGTGGATCAGAAGTAGAAGAAGCTCCACAAGAACAAGAAGAAGCAGTAGAAGATAAAGAGAAGGGAAAGGAATTAGGGTTAGATGATGATGGACATCCGTCTAAACAAGAAGGCGTGGAGGATGAGTGGGTCTTAGTGTAGATTCCTTATAGAGTTTTAGGGCTTTACGTTCTTGGGGAGGGTCAGTGGCTCTTTGATAATTTTGAGTTTGTGTATATTCCTTTAAATTAGGGTTTTACATTCTTATGGAGTTGTTTTGCTCTTCTTTTGGTACAATTTTTTTTTGTTTGTCCGTGCAATATAGCGATGAGAGAAAATGTGCCCAACTTTAAGAGATATTGTAATGACTTGTGACAGTGAATTTTGATTTTTTCAGTTTGATGTGTAGTTCATCTCTGTAATGAAAGTCCGATTTTTACTTCTCCAAAATTATAATAGTTGTGCATGCATGGATGTTACGTTTATATCTAAGAAGTTGGAATGGTTTAATTTGCAGACAATCATATGATTGTTACTTGAATTCGCAACTAGTCAACTAATTTAAAAGTATTATTTCTATCTTTTCATCAATGACTTCTTAATTTGACGTTGGTTTAGATAATAGTCCAATATCCATTAAAATGATAATTTTCTCCAAGTTTATTATAAGTTATAAAGTCATTCCACTTATCTTAATTGATTTTCAGTTAGATACTCATACTTCAATAGTTATTGACCCATATACATGTATTTAAATTTTAGATGATGCATTAGTAAAACAAACTCGCAAAAATGCAATTTACATTTTACTCAAGTGGCTACAAATGATTCGAATATTGACCCCATGGTTGATTCTAAGGGTGTCAGCAGACCAGATGTAAAGCAGGATGTAGGAATATATGTATTTGCATAAAAAGGTTGATTTGGATGTGGAGTCCACGTGTCTTATACTTGTGTATTTTTTTAAAAAAAATTATAAACAATTAGGATTGGTTTTCATATTTTTTAATAATTTTATATGTAAAAATTCCTAATTGTATTTTAATATATGTAATAAACTATTTAATATTCAAATACGTAGATTGGATCATACATAGGGGATTATCGAATCACTTTTACCAATAGGAAAATGAGTTGCATGTCGGATCGCCTCGAAATTCCTCCAAATGTTCACCAAACTCCAAACAAGATTAGAGATATCGAAGCTAGTCAAACAATCTCTAATTCGATGCTAGAATTTAGTTAATAACTCCTTCAATGCTCTAGAGAATTTGATCTCTCAAACACTCAACTAACAATGAAATTTTTGAATGGATTAGGTGGAGAAATATGGAGAGGAGAATTTTCGCATGTCTATATACAAGGAAGAGAGGAGAGACCTATTTATAGGGCTTTATCCATCCCACATCATATGTAACCCACTTACACATGATCTCTTGTTAATAACTCCTCTAAACTAATCATATTTCGACACGTAATCATCATATAACATTCTTTCACCAAATTGGAACAAATCCAACCTACGATATATCAGAGAAATTTTATTATTAATTCAAGAAAAACTGTGCGCAAACGGTTGACCGAAATAGACAACCGCTGGACCGATCGGTTAAAAAATACTCAATTTCGGTCAGACAACACGTCCAACTGGTTGACCAATTCACCACAACCAAATGTCCCTGGTTTCGATTGAGTCAAACTGTTGATTGTTTCTCAATAAGGAAAAATCTCTGATTTCGGTCGAACCACGTTTACCAATCGGTCAACCGTTTCTGAATTGGGAAAGTCCATGATTTCGGTCGAACCACATTTCCAAACGGTCAATCAGTTTAACCGATTTTTGCCTTTATCAAATTTTAGATCTATATCCAACAAAATCTGATCTATGGGGTTTTAGCAAATTTATATTTTATAATTCTACGAAGCACGTTATAATATGCAACATATTATCGTATATAATGTCAAACATTATACCTCGTAATATATTTACATCTCACATAAATTTATCGATTATTCGAACCATGTCGTAATCACGATACATTGATTTTAGTATTTTACCACATCTATTTCAATACATCATATAAAATGTAACATCAAATTCATTGTTTCCCAATTTTGTTATGTGACCTATAGGAGGATCTAAATTATGTTGGCAATGATATAAAATTCCTTATATTATAAACTATAAGCAGTTTCTACCTACACATTATAGTTACCCAAATAACAAAAATGTTTTGCTTACTCGAACTAAACACGATTCATTTAGTGATATGTAATAACACTTTTGTCTATCTCCTGTCTCATGATATTGAGAATATTATAGAAAGTAGAAATGTGTCATATTTGTATTATAGATTCATTTCTTGATCTCTTAAGCTAATTAAAAATATGTAACTACATAAGTTATATTGTGCATATTATAATTTCGCTTTATCAAGAGATCCAACAATATCATCACTCAAGTCAAGAGGGACAATGATAATCTTTTGACATATCACATTTACATCACAAGTTATGTATAACCAACTATTACATTTATTACTATACGCAATGATAGTTTTTGATAATAATCAAATCATACACTCCTTGTGTGAAAAGAGATAGGTCTCGTATCTTAGGACTCTAAACTTATGTTTCATTAATGAAACTTATACATGGTATTAGTTGATGGATTAACACATATAGATGCATATTTTTGATGGATTAAGAGTGGATATGGTTATATCCACATTAATTTGTAATAACAGGCAATCTTGCAACGATACTTTTTATCACTTCAAAATTTATCATCACTTGTCTTGATTTAAATATTTTTTATATATGTCAATGTTTTAAAATAAAAAAATTTAATGAAAATAACAACGTAACATAATAGTTAGGGAGAATATATTAAAGGGTCAAAGTAGAGAAGTCAAAAGTTACATAAGGCCAATTACTGTACATATTAATTTAAAAGCCAAAAAATTAATATATTTTAACATATTTCAAATTTTATCCCTAAAATACCCTAACCCTCGTCACCACAAACTCACATCCCAAACAAACTCACCAAATCTTTCCCATTCCCACACCAAATCCTAAACATTTCAACCCACCAACGACCCCGTCTCTCGGACCAGTGTTCCTGCTCATTTTGACCGAACAACCTAACTCGTTTGGTGAAAATTGAAAGGAATGTGATTTTAAAGTATTTTTTTATATGTCAATTATTATGAATTGAATGTGCAAACATTTTATTTCTTGATTAATGTATTCGTCTTTTGGAAGTGTTAAGGAAAAGACTCTTGATCCTTAACCGTAGAGCATTAAAAGATAATGGTTTACATAAATCTAAAGTTATTCACAATCATGCTAATTGACATAGAACATTAATTACCGAGATAAGATTGTCATGTTGGTTAAAAAGTATTGTAGCTCTACGAATATTTAACGACAAGAGTATATAAAAGAGGAAAATTGTTACTTTTATATATCGAATAGACCTAGCAAATGAAACATTATGGAATTGTTTTATGTGTCGTTAATGTTCACTGTGCCGTGGGGTTATTTTTTATTGTTGCATTCATGCTACACTTGGGGCTGTTTTTTATTGCTGCAAGTTTAGCTGAAATTGGGGGCTGCATTTGTGCTGCATGTTGTTGCTACATTGGTGCTGAATTGTGCTCGAACCTTTGGCTGAATTCTGAACTATACTTGGCTGCATTTGCTGAATTTTGGAGACGAAGTTCTTGGCTTCATTTTGGAGTTAAATTCTACTTCATCTTGTTTGCATTCTTGGCTGAATTTTGGAGTCGAGTCTTGGTTGAATTTGTTAGTCGAATCTTTGGCTTGTGGGATGAGGTTGTGCATTTATGCTTCAATGTTCCTTGACATTCATGTTGGAGTGATAAGAGTGCATATTTATTTGATAGTATATGAAAATCTAGGTGTAGGATATTCTTTCGTTAGAAGATGTCAACATTATTTCAATTAGGTAGTTATTGACGTTCTTGTCTATTTCTTAATGTCTAATTGTACGTTAATGTATTTCATACGGATATTATTTGTATGTGAATGTAGATTAATCTACGTTATTGTATTTCATGTTAAGTTGAATATTTAATGTTATTTCTTGTGTTAGATGCATTTTAATTGTATTCTTTTTATTTTTAGGCAAAAATAATTAATAATAAATTTTAAAAAATTACTATTGTCGACGGAAATTCCGTCGGCAATGGTGAAATTTTTTCACAAAAATAAATGGCACCAAAAAAAGTCGCACCAAAAAGTATCATTTCCGACAGACATTGCGTCGGCAAAGAGCCTCCTGAAGGGACTTATCATGGTGAATTTTTGCTGATGGAAATTCCGTCGACAAGTACGATTGCTGACAGAAATCTGATCTATTGCCGACGGGACTGTCCGTCGGCAAAAGTCCTTTTTGTAGTAATGTGAATCTTAAGATATGAGACATGTCTTTTCACATAGGAAGTGCTTAATTTGATTATTGTTAAAAGTTATCAATGAGTATAGTGATATAGACAATGGTTGGTTAATCACGACTTATGTTGGAAAAGATAGTTCGTCAAAAGATTATCATTATCCCTCTTTACCTGAGTGATGATATTAGTGGGCTCATTGATAAAGCAAAATTATAATGTGCACAATGTGACTTGTGTTAGGTTACATATTTATAATTAGCTTAAGAGATCAAGAAATGAATATATAATACAAATGTGACACATTTCTACTTTGTAAAATATTCTTAATATCATGAGGCAAGAGATAGACACAAGTGATATTTTTAGTTCGAGTGAACAAAACATCTTTATTATTTAGGTAACTATAATATGTAGTTAGATACCGCTTATAGTTTATGATATTAAATATTTAATGTCATTGCCAACTTAACTTAGATCCTCTTATAAGTCACACTATAAAACTGGAAAACAAGAGATGTGATTTTATATTTTATATGATGTATTAAGTTTCATGCGTTATGAAAATAATATACATGTGGTAAAATAAATAAAATCAATATGTCGTGAAAATGACATGGTTAGAATAATAAATAAATTCGTATGTGATGTATATATCATGGGGTATAATATTTTGACATTATCTATGATAATATATTATATGATATAATGTGATTCGCAATATTCTAACATATGAATTCGCTAAAACCCCAAAGTCCAAATTTTGTTGGATAGTAATATAAAATTTGGTAAAGTCAAAAATAGTGAAAAATAGTCAAACCGTTTGCCCACATTTTTGCATATATTAATAAGAGATATTTTTATTGATTAATGGTTGGATTTAATCCACATTGGTCAAATGTAGTTATGTGATAATGATGTGACAAAATAAACATGAGATCATGTGTGAAGTGGTTTGTACATGATGTAATTTATAGGAGAGATAAACATGAGATCATGTGCAAAGTAGTTTGCACATGATGTGGTTTAGTTGAGAGATTAACAAAACATTATGTGTAAGTGGTTTGCACATAATGTGGGTTAGAGGAAATCCTATAAATAGGTTCATCATCCCTTCTTTGAGGAGACTAATGTAAAAATTCTCTCTTCTCCTTTTTCTCCATTATTCCATCTGAAAATTATCTTTAATTAATTATTCAAGTTTTTTGAGATTAAATTCTCAGGAGTATTAGATGGGTTATTAGTTAGATTCTAACTTTGAATTAAAGATCAATTGACTCATTTCTTTTTAATCTTGTTTAGAGCTTGAAAAGCTTGGAGGCGAATCGGTTGACGATTCAACGCACAACGCAACTCCGAATCTTCATAAAGGTTTAAGAGAACATTTGGGTATGATATCCATCAATTTATTTTAATAAATATGTTGATTACATTCTATTAAAATAATATACATGATAATATACATAAAATCGTCAAAAATTTGGAAAACGGTCATAACAATTGTGTGTGTGCCTTGCGTGTCATTTTCCTTGGTTCTCGTCACCAATTGCAAACATTGACCGTTTCATTTAATGTTCTAAGCAATTCAACTCTAGAGTCAACTAACTTTAAGTTAATTTTGAGATTTTGTAATACAATCTATCACTTACCTGAAATCTTGACGTTTGTCGTTA
This sequence comes from Triglochin maritima, assembly GCA_963682175.1. Classification (NCBI taxonomy): domain Eukaryota; kingdom Viridiplantae; phylum Streptophyta; class Magnoliopsida; order Alismatales; family Juncaginaceae; genus Triglochin; species Triglochin maritima. The sequence continues at coordinate 8,712,850 of OY821787.1, read as the reverse complement.
GTTATCGCTTATATGGATCAAAGCTAATTTTGAGGTTTTGTGAGATTCACAATTTCTCGACATAATTTTCGAGGCTTGTGTTAAAATTTAATACTAATGTAGGTTTTGAGGTTTGGTAAACATTTTTCGCCAATCTATTGTAATTTTCAGGTTATGATAAGTACGAATATGGTAGTTGTCACCACCTTGAGACTGAGGGAGACGCCTAGGGCGTGCCTAGTGGGCGAGTCTAGTAGTCGGGGCTACGTGAGGGAACAAAGAAGTGCACAATTGGTGGTTTGGAGCGTGGAGGCGCGTGGAAGAACACCAAGCCTTGGAGTTTGAGGATGTCCAAGGGGAGTTGAGGAGCATCCAACAAGTGTGGCGCGGGCACGACACTTGGGAAGTGAGGAGAGTGCGCTAGGCAACACCCGGGCAGCAGAAGCACGCCTAGCAAGCACGCACGGGGGCTCATGGGCAAGCGTTGCCTAGGAATGGAGGTGCGGGCACTTGGGGAAGTAGTCAACGTGGAGTCAAACCAAGTCAACAAGGAGTCAACCCCAAGTGAACGCAGGCCAGGACGTGGGGTCAACACCGAGTAAACTTGGAAGACTAGCCGTGGACTAGCGATGGCCGAGCGTGGGTCAACGGAGGATGATCGTGCGTGAGAAGAGGTCAAGAAGGGCTGATGGTGCGAGAGAACAAGTCTAGAGAATAGGCGTCGAGACAGTTGGAGAAAGGGTCAACAACCAAATAGAGGAGAATGTAGGGGCTGAATGGTCAGCCCACTCACGCACATTCCTCCCACTTGCGTGTTCTATTTTTTGTTAAAGTCAAGCCAGCTATGCATATGACAAAAATAGGCAAGGAGGTTGTGGAACGGATCCGCAACCGAGAGAGAGAGGGGAAAAAGAGGCGTGCGGGCTTAACCGGGCCAAGTCCCACTTACGCACTCTCTCTCCCTATTTGCGCGCATGGTTTGAATCGTTTTAATCCAGTAAATAAACATGTCTCCCACGTTCCCAACCAGCCATGACCAAGTCACCAAACGGTTATGTCTTGTGCGTGCTATTTAAAAGAAGACGTTAGAGTAGTGGGGAGAGTGGGCAATCAGTTTTGCCCCACTCCTCCACAACTTAGGAATAGTTAGAGGTGTTAGTGGGGATCATGGATCCCAATGTGTGCATGTAGTGGGGGGTTTACGATATGTATAAAAAGGGGTGCACCTCCAACTTGTGAAGGGCATCACCTTTGGGATAGGGTTTCTATTGGTGTGTGTGTGTGTGTGTTTCCTTCATTCCACTACCCTTTTATGGATTGTAATTAGTTTGTTTATGGGAATAAAGAAGTGCAATTCGGTCATCGTTGTTTGTGTTTGCGTTTTCGTGTGTGCTTTACTCTATGGGAAACCGATGAGTTATACGGTTGTGTTGGTGTTTCCAATCTTCCCCACAGGGATATAGCTTTTGGTGTGACCAAAGCTTGAAAAGGTTGGAATTTGATAGTCCCTTAGAGAATCCTAACACGACCGGTGACAAGCTGGTATCAAAGATTTGTTTGGGGATTCGGGAGAACAATGAGGACACGCGACATCATGGGGATGATACGGCAGCGTGTAGGAGGAAACTACACAAACTTGTTGTTCGTGGAAATTCGGTTGTGAGGAGACCTTGTGCGGGCATTGGTGGACTCGGGGGCATCTCACAATCTTGTGCACGAGGCATGGGCCACTTCTCATGATTTTAAGGTAGATCTCTGGAGAGGGCGCGTGAAGATCGTAAGTTGCAAGCACGCGCTAGTAGCAGGGGCTAATTGGGAGAGCGTGGAAGTCGATTCGTGGAGGGGCATGTCTTGATTCTTTGTGATATGCATGGATGATTTTGATACCATCCTTAGATTGGAGTTCTTACGCGAGGCAAGGGTTGATGGATTTCTAGTTTAATTGTACATATATATTTTCGAAATTTTTATGCACAATAAGGATCAATTATAATTTTCTATAATTTGTTTGATGCATGCATCAGTTTGTTTTAATAACTAGTTTTAAAACTTTATTAAAACAAACATGGGCTCCGAAATTCATACCTAGAAGTTCTCTAAAACTTCTTGATGATCCGGAGACGTTGAGGATGCTTGTCGCTGCGCCGGATGTCTCCGAGTATTCACCAAACTCTAAACAAGATTGAAGAGAGAAGAGCTAGCCTCTCAATCTCCAATAGGGTTTAGAATCTAATTACTAACCCCTCTTTAGTTCCCTTGAGAAGAAGATCTCTGAAAACTAAAACTAAACTCAAGAATTAAGGTGAAATTCCTGGAGAATTATGGAGAGAGAAGTTTGCACAAGAAGATAACGAAATTAATTAATGAGGTAATGAGATAAACTTGTATTTATAAGTTCTCTCCAAATTACCTATTTATGTGCAACCTCTTGCCCATGATTTCATGCAAACTTTCATCTAACCATCCATTATTTTCTAACAAATAATCTCAGCCACGAATTAAATCAATAATGGACCAATTCCATGCATGATCTAATTAATTCTTAAATTAATTCTGCAGAAAACCGTCTGGACCGGTCGACCGTTTGGAGGTTCGGTCGACTGTTTGAACCAAGTTTCGGTCGACCGTTAGACACTTGGTCGACCGTTCTCAACAGTAAAACTATTTCATCGCAATGTTCGGTCGACCGTTCCGAACAGATGAAAATTCCCTTTTATTGGTCGAGACGTGTCCGGTCGACCGTGCATAGTTTGGTCGACCGATCAACAGTAAATGGTCGACCGTTTTTTTGCACAGTCCTGCAGTTGGTCAAATTTCAGTTTTACCCCAATTTAATTTGACATTTCGGGATTAGTAGTAAATTCACAACTTATGTAACATATTATCCTATGTAATGATAAATCATTACACCCCATAATATTTACATCACATATGAATTTAATTTAGATTCCAATTATGTCATTAATCACAACATAATTTTGATTTTGCTTGTTCATCCCATGTGTCATATTTTGTACATGAAACCCGATGCATCTATGAACTCAAAATCCTCATTTCTTGTTTCCCAGTTTTGTGGTGTCACCTATGGGAGGATCTAGACTAAGTTGACAGTGATATTAAGAGCTATAAGCGGTATCTAGCTACACATTATAACTCCCAATTAGTTAAATATCTTAATTCCACTCGAACCAAAACCCGATCCATTTAGTGATGGAGTGCACCACTTGTGTCCGTCCCTTGCCTCATGATATTAAGAATACACACAAAGTAGTATTGTGTCATCTTTGTATAAGTATTCATTTCTTGATCTCTTTAAGCTAGTTACAAATATGTGACTTAACTCAAATCACATTGTGCACATTATAACATTGTTTTATCAAGGGGCCCACTAATATCATCACTCAATTAAGAGGGGCAATGATAATCTTTTGACTAGCTATCTTCTCCAACGAAAGTCATACTTAACCAACTAATGCATTTACACTACACTCATCGATAGCTTAAGACACTAGTCTAATTAAGCAATTCTTAAGTGATCGTATATAAGTCTCATATCAAAGGACCAATGACACAGTAAAATATTAATGACACAGAAACACATTTCTATAATATTTTACTTATTAGGTATATTCAGTATACAAAAGTACTATTTTCCTCTTTTGTGTACTCGTGTTGTCACTTACTTGTAGACCTACAATGATCTATGACCAACACGACAATCTTAACTCGGTAATTAATGTCCCATGTTAATTACCATGATTGTAAATATCTTTTGTTTTATGTAAACCATTATCTTTTAGAGTCCTATGGTTAAGGACCAAGAGTCTCTTCCTTAACACTTCTAAAGGACGAATAACATAAACAAGGAACAAAATGATTTCTCATTCAATTCATAATAATTGACATTTAAAAGTAAAACTTTTAGAACACATTCCCTTCAATCTCCGACTTGTTATCAAAGTTTTCTTCCACATACATGCTCAATGTATAAAACATTAATAACTAGGGTAACCTTCTCATATCACCTATCAAGCCAATCCACATGGATCCTCGGATCCATGGACTCGAAATATATTTCGTCTCTTAGCTTGGTATGAAGGTTTGTTGAATGGATCAGTTGTGTCACTGTTGTGTCCACTCATTTCTTATTTTGTCTTTCGTTGGTGGTTGAGTTAGCCGTAGTGATATTACTCCTAACTACACTAGCTCATACCTCCACCTCATATAATGATGACGCATCATCATTCCAACCTCCTATTGTCAGGGATCCCTATGAGAATTGCATCAAAATAGCCTTCGGCTATTTTCTCCTTTGTCTTCCATAAACAAGAATCTTATCTTTAGTCCGGTTAAGGTACTTCGGAATATTCTTGACCGCAATCCCACGCTTAGGACTTGCGTTGGATTGGTGACCTCTTGTCACGTTTAGAGCATACGAGATATTGAGTCTTGTGCAAGTCATTGTGTACATGGTCCTTCCTTTTGCCGAAGCATAAGGGATACCTTCATGTACTCCAAGTCTTTGCGTGATTGAGCACGTTGATACTTCTTGAGTTGCACACCTATACTCATACTTATTGGCACATTGTCCATATTGGAATTGTTCACCCTGAACATTTCCAAGACCTTGTCAATGTATGCACGTTGACTGAAGCCAATGAGTCTACGGGATGTATCTCAATGTGTCTTGATTCTCAAGATGTATTGAGCCTTATCCATTTCTTTTCATTGAAAATGTCAATTTCAATGAAATTTCTCGTTTGCCAATGCAAAGGTACATGATTGCTCATGAGCAATATGTCATCGACATATAAGATCAGAAGTACTACATGACTCCCACTAATCTCCTTGTATCAACAAGGTTTTCCTTTACTTTGAATGAAGTGAATCTTCTTCACCTCTTCGTCAAAGCATTTGTTCCAACTCCTCGATGCTTGCTTCAATCCATAAATGGATCTTTGAAACTTGCATATTATCTCGCTATCTTTTGGATCATAAAAACCTTGAGGGTACCATGTACATATCCTCCTCCAAGTTCTCGTTAAGGAACGTCATTTTGATATCCATCTTCCATATCCCACAATTGTGAAATGCGGTAATAGTGAGCATAATCCGAATATATTTTAACATGGCAACTTCTCAAAAATTTCATCAAAGTCAATTTCTTGAATTTGAGTATAACTTTTGCTACAAGCCTTGCTTTGTAGGTTGTCAAGTTACCCATGTCTATCTTCATCCTAAAAGCTTATTTATACTAAATGACATTTTCTCTTGAGGAAGGCAAATCAAATTCCATACTTGATTGTTATACATGGATTCTATTTCGGATTCCATGGCCTTAAGTCATAGTCTAGAGTCTTCCTTTTCCATTGCTTCTTGGAAGGTCGAGGGATCTTTGGTATCTAGTACCACGATCTCATGAAGTCCCACATACTTATTGGGTTTCTTCCTTTCCCTCGTCGACATTTTCCATTCTTTTGGTTCTTCTCGTGTCTCTCGAACTTCTTCCACAATTTCTTGAGGAATAGGTTCATGTTTGACTCTCGAACGTACACTAGGTGGGGATGATTGAGATTCTTTCACAATTTCTTGTAAGGATCTCTCGCTCATGCTCCCACTAACCAAATGAATTTCGGTTGGGCCTTCATGATTTTGAATGCAATATTCACATCATGATCTTGTAGAGTATCTTGAGTTTCCCAAGCTTAACTCTACTCCCACTACTTTTCTCTCTTTTCTATAAAAACTATATCTCTCTTCATAATCTTTCGATTGGAGGTGATACACCAAAAGTAGTATCCTCTTATCTCATGAGGATAACCTATGAAGAAGCACTTATCCGCTTTTGGTTGAAGCTCCGTCGACATCAATTTCTTGATGTATACCTCACAACCCCAAATCTTGAGAAAGTTGAGTGTAGGTGTCTTTCGACTCCATAGCTCACAAGTCATTTTCTCCACGGATTTGGATGGAACATTATTTAGTGAGTTGGTCATTACTTGTAGTGCATAATTCCAAAAGTAAATAGGCAATTTAGATTGACTTATCATTGATCGAACTATGTCGAGCAATATCCTATTCCTACTTTAGGAATGAGTTAAATTAGGAATCCTAAGCACTCACCCCTACGAACCTTTCATAGAGACTCGATATTCTTGTTGAGTCGGTTCACTACTTCATCCTCGAATTCCTTGAACTTGTCAAAGAATTCACTTTTGTTTCCCATTAGACAAATATAGCCATAATGACTATAGTTATCCGTGAATAAAATGAAGTACCTTAAACCGTCTCTTGCACTTGTACTTATCGGACCACATACATTATAATGTATCATATCCAATTTAGTCATTCGTTTTCGTTCTTTTCTTCTTGAAAGGTCTCTTGGTCATTTACTAGACCAATCTGATAGTGCTACAAGAATGAATCATTCACGTGAGTTATCTTAGTTTCTTTTTGTTACTGTTTGTTTGAGTTTGTTTATTATTTATTTCAAACAAATAGAAGGCATTCCAAATGAATGTATTTGCACAGAGAATTCCATTCTTCGATATAGATAAGCAAGAATTAGAAATATATATTAAGTTATCCATATCCAAAACATGATACAGAATAGTTCTTGCTAATCGAAGGCACATAATAAACATTCTTCAAAGCATAAATTTAAATCACTAGACTATTGAAGTTCCATAGAATCTTGTACAATCGCAGTTATGCTTGTACTATTTCCGATCTTCAATATCATCTCGTTCTCCACGAGTTCCTTCCTATCCTTCAATAGTTGCACATTAAAATTATGTGAGCACAAGATCAGGTAACCATTACCAAATCAAGGACAGAGGTGATTAAATTTATCTCAACAACAAACATACCTACGGCGTTTCTCGGGCGCCTACGTTCAATCATCCCATTTTCAAGGTCTTCCTAGTACTTGGGGCAATTAGGTCGGATGTGTCCCTTTTCACCGCAGTGAAAGCACTCCGTGTTGGGAGTTGGAGATTTGAAAGATTCCCCCCTTGAGGTACTCCTATGAGCACCTCCTACTCCCTTGCTCTTGATTGACGTATCTTTGGTAAATTTGCCTTTACCTTTGTTGATCATTTTGCTCCTCTCATGGACGGCTAGGACCTGATTGTCCCGACCCTTGCCCATGTCAACTTCTGCCGTTTTGAGAGCGTTGTGAAGCTCCTCAAGACTCACCCCTTTTTCACGTACATGATAGTGCATCACAAAGTCCTTAAAGGACGGGGCTAGAGAGCCAAGAATTAGATCTTCGGCAATGTCCTCGGGCATTGGAGAAGAGAGCTTCAACAATTTCTCAAGGTATCCTTGCATCGTGAGAAAATGCATGGATACCGATGTTCCCTCCGCCATGTGGCACCTTGTGAGTGCGATGGTGGTCTTATAGAGCTCCTTTCGGGCACTATCCATGAACATCTTTGTTAAAGCTTCCATGGTCTTCTTGGATTTTGAATCCAAGTATTTCGCTTGAAGCGAGTCACCCATGGATGCCAACATTAGACAGTGAACTTGGTTCTCTTGGTCTTCCCACTTGGCTATCTCCTCTTTCTCATTACCGGTTGTCTTCTCATTCAATTTTGGGATTTCACCATCCAAAATATTAGATAGTTTTTCAAACCTCAACACGATATTAAGATTGAGTTGCCATTTCATGAAGTTTGAGCCATCATTTTGCAAAGGGTTCTTTTCGATCATAGATCACACAATTGGTTGGATATTAGACATTTCTACAAAATAAATTATACATGATTTTAATGTCAATTTTATGTTTTAAAATACATACATATATATCGAATATAAATGTAAATACTGCAAATAAATTTTTGTCCGTAAATGCAGTAATCCAAGATCCTATCAATTGCAATATAGACTGGCTAAGGGCTATCGAATATATCACAACATCAAGGTAAGAAAAACTCTTTCTAATCACAACCTTTTTGAATTTTAGCAATATTAGAATCTTCAAACTCTTGTGATTCTTGTCGTTTTAATTATGAGGGAATATGACCTATCCTCGTAAGAAAACCTTTTCCCAAAACCGAGCGAGGGCTCTAGGTAATGTTAAGAAAACTTATTTTCATTTGATACGAGATACGTTTATCCATTGTATTCACAACTAAACATACTTGGGGTTCACTAGGGTGAAACGCACCTCATATATTTAATCGTGGCACAACAATAGACAACCATTATATCTCCCACTATTCCCAAAGATGGAGGGAGCTATCTCCCGCTAAGGGCGAGCAGAGTATCCCTCGATGAATGGCTGCTAGTGTATGAAATAAGATGGAAAATTACTCTTAATTTTGTTGGACAATTTCATATATTAACATGTGATTCAGAATTTTAGGTTATCATGCATATTATCATTCATACACATCCTAACATTCAATCACATTCATCACATGCATAGCAGAAATTAAAAACAGAAATTTAACCATTCACACAATCCACATCGTGTGAGTTTATATGTTCCCTTTGATCCTTGATCTTCGATCCTCGATCGATGCGCTACAGCGGCGACTTCCTCTTGCACCGGAGATGTAGATTTTACAGAAAATAAACATGCTCCTCACATTCGATAAAAAACCGACTAGTGCAAGTCCTATGAAAAACCTCTCATATGCAATGCAATTATCTAAAGATAGAAAGAGAGAATTTGGCTTTTACATATAAATAAGCCCCTGTATAATAATAATTACATACATTCATAGTTGCTGATTTGGAACATATAAACTCACAATTCCTGCAAAGACAACTCGAGCATCCATGCACGCAATATTGCTATAAACTATGCAACCTAGTTTATCAATCATCTAGAATCCCAAACAATTCTTTGAAAAATATTTTGAAATCCATTAAAAATGTTTTTCATCCATCCATAAGTTCAAAAAATAATTTTGAACCGCTGTCCATCCAATTTCCTAAAAGGAAAGACGAACCGCAGTTTTTCAGTTTTGTTGATTCTCTTACAAAACAATCGTTTATACTTAAAACGAAATTATTGCAACTTAGACCTATGTCTAAATCATAATTCTAATAATTACATGGCATGTAAACCACTTAAAACATTCAAAACGAATTATTACAAAGAATTATTCCAACAAAACATTTAAAGACCGAAAAACGGAAAATCGAATTGTTCGAACCCTAGGTGGTAAACTAAATTTGTTTATAGTTTAACATCATTAGAAAATTGAACCCTAAGCTCTGATACCACTGAAGGATTTCTAGTTTAATTGTATATATATATTTTCGAAATTTTTATGCACAATAAGGATCAATTATAATTTTCTATAATTTGTTTCATGCATGCATCAGTTTGTTTTAATAACTAGTTTTAAAACTTTATTAAAACAAACATGGGCTCCGAAATTCATACCTAGAAGTTCTCTAAAACTTCTTGATGATCCGGAGACGTTGAGGATGCTTGTCGCTGCGCCGGATGCCTCCGAGTATTCAACAAACTCTAAACAAGATTGGAGAGAGAAGAGCTAGCCTCTCAATCTCCAATAGAGTTTAGAATCTAATTACTAACCCCTCTTTAGTTCCCTTGAGAAGAAGATCTCTGAAAACTAAAACTAAACTCAAGAATTAAGGTGAAATTCGTGGAGAATTATGGAGAGAGAAGTTTGCACAAGAAGATAATGAAATTAATTAATGAGGTAATGAGATAAACTTGTATTTATAAGTTCTCTCCAAATTACCTATTTATGTGCAACCTCTTGCCCATGATTTCATGCAAACTTCCATCTAACCATCCATTATTTGCTAACAAATAATCTCAGCCACGAATTAAATCAATTATGGACCAATTCCATGCATGATCTAATTAATTCTGCAGAAAACCGTCTGGACCAGTCAACCGTTTGGAGGTTCGGTCGACCGTTTGAACCTAGTTTCAGTCGACCGTTAGACTCTTGGTCAACCGTTCTCAACAGTATAACTATTTCATCGCAATGTTCGGTTGACCGACCGATAGATTCGGTCGACCGTTACGAACAGACGAAAATTTCCTGTTATCAGTCGAGACATGTCCGGTCGACCGTGCATTGTTCGGTCGACCGATTAACGGTAAACGGTCGACCGTTTTTTTTTTTTTGCACAGTCCTGAAGTAGTAAATTCACAACTTATGTAACATATAATCCTATGTAATGATAAATCATTACACCCCATAATATTTACATCACATATGAATTTAATTTAGATTCCAATTATGTCATTAATCACAACATAATTTTGATTTTGCTTGTTCACCCAATGTGTCATATTTTCTACATGAAACCTGACACATCCTATGAACTCAAAATCCTCATTTCTTGTTTCCTAGTTTTGTGGTGTGACCTATGGGAGGATCTAGACTAAGTTGACAGTGATATTAAGAGCTTAATATCACAAGCTATAAGCGGTATCTAGCTACACATTATAACTCCCAATTAGTTAGATGTCTTAATTCCACTCGAACCAAAACCCGATACATTTAGTGATGGAGTGCACCACTTGTGTCCGTCCCTTGCCTCATGATATTAAGAATACACACAAAGTAGTATTGTGTCATCTTTGTATTAGTATTCATTTCTTGATCTCTTTAAGCTAGTTACAAATATGTGACTTAACTCAAATCACATTGTGCACATTATAACTTTGCTTTATCAAGGGGCCCACTAATATCATCACTCAATTAAGAGGGGCAATGATAATCTTTTGACTAGCTATCTTCTCCAACGAAAGTCATACTTAACCAACTAATGCCTTTACACTACACTCATCGATAGCTTAAGACACTAGTCTAATTAAGCAATTCTTAAGTGATCGTATATAAGTCTCATATCAAAGGACCAATGACACAGTAAAATATTAATGACACAGAAACACATTTCTATAATATTTTACTTATTAGGTATATTCAGTATACAAAAGTACTATTTTCCTCTTTTGTGTACTCGTGTTGTCACTTACTTGTAGAGCTACAATGATCTATGACCAACGCGACAATCTTAACTCGGTAATTAATGTCCCGTGTCAATTACCATGATTGTAAATATCTTTTGTTTTATGTAAACCATTATCTTTTAGAGCTCTACGGTTAAGGATCAAGAGCCTCTTCCTTAACACTTCTAAAGGACGAATAACATAAACAAGGAACAAAATGATTTCTCATTCAATTCATAATAATTGACATTTAAAAGTAAAACTTTTAGAACACATTCCCTTCAAGGGTTGTGGTGATCACGTACATAGAAGGCTTGTGGATCATGGATGAGAGAGTCCATGTTTTGCACGAGGCGTGGAGGAGCGAGGAGAGATCAAAGCTTTCTTGGCATTGCAGGTCAAGGCAGGATAAGGCATGGAGAGGAGACTTTGTTGGCGATGTTGGTGGAGGATGGGACTGAAGGAACCGAGCAAATTCCATTAGAAATAGTGAAAGTTTTGGAGAAATTCATGGACATCATACCACTCGAATTGCCGAACGAGTTACCACCAAAGCGGGATGTGGATCACCACATTGATCTAGTTCCCAGAACGCACCTACCAATCCAAGCTCCCTACAGAATGCCACCCATCTATTTGGAGGAACTTAAGTGCCAACTTAGGGAATTCTTGGATGCGGGCATGTTGCGTCCAAGCAAGGCACCCTACGGAGCGCCAGTTCTCTTCCAAAAGAAGAAGGATGGAAGTTTGCATATGTGTGTTGATTATCGGGCACTCAAGAAGGTTACGATTAAGAATAAGTACCCGGTGCCCAACATTGAAGACTTGTTTGACAAGCTAGGGAAGGCAAGGTTCTTCTCTAAGATGGACTTGAGGAGCGGGCATTATCAAGTCCGAATTGCTGAAGGAGATGAGGAGAAGGTGGCTTGTGTAACGAGGTATGGATCATACGAGTTTAGAGTCATGTTGTTCGGTTTAACAAACACGCCGACAACATTTTGCAACCTTATAAACAATGTATTCTCTGTTATCTCGATAGATTTTTGGTGGTCTACTTGGATGATATTGTCGTCTATAGAGAGGAGTTGGGGTTGCATAAAGTGCACTTGGCCAAGGTTTTGGCAAAGTTCCAGGAGCCCAAGCTGTACTTGAAGCGAGAGAAGTGTGCATTTGCCCAAAGAGAGATAGGATTCTTGGGGCATATTATTGGAGGCCCTAAGGTGAAGATGAATCAAAAGAAGACCGAGGCGATAGCGGATTGGCCGATACCCACCAAGGTAACTGAACTACATTCTTTTTTTGGACTAACGAATTACTATAGGAAGTTTGTTTAGGGATATAGCTGCATTGCCACACCTTTAACGGATTTGTTAAACAATGACAAGACCTGGAATTGGTCGAGTCAGTGCGAGGGGGCATTCGAGGAGTAAAAACACGTGATGGTGTCTCAACTGGTGCTAGCACTTCCAAGGTACAACATGGAGTTCGAGGTGACCATGGATGCTAGCGACACGGCTATTGGAGGAGTTCTAGTGCAAGATGGGAACCTAGTTGCTTACGAGAGCCGTAATCTAAATCCTACGGAGAGGAGCTATTCTGTGCACGAGAGGGAACTCACTGCCATTGTGTATTGCTTAAGGACTTGGAGAGTCTACGTGTTGGGAAGGCGTTTCATGGTGTATACAGACAACGTGGCCACGGGTTGTTCTGAGAACACGAAGAAGTTCATCCCGAAGCAAGAGAGATGACAAGACTACTTGGCCGAATTCGATTTCGGTCTCAAGTATAAGCCTAGGAGGCTTAAGCACGTTGCCGACGTGCTTAGTAGAAGGGTTATCGAAGACGTGGGGGAGGAGGCAACCTTGGTGACCATCATGGGAGTCTGGGGCCACATCCTTGCCAAGATTAGAGAAGCTACACAAGTTGACGCTGAGTGCAAGCGTATTAGTTTGCATATCGAGAGAGGTATGACGAGACATTTCTGGAAAGATGATGAGATCATCTGGGCTAAAGGGAAACGACCATTCAAGCCTAACACAGGGGACTTGAGGTGCATGCTTTTGCATGACACGCACGACGCGCGATACGCTGGTCATCCGGGGGTGGAGATGACTACAGCTTTGTTGGGGCGTAGCTACTTCTGGTCGAGCATGGAGAAGGATGTGGAGCTCTATGTGACGACGTGTCTTGTGTGCCAACAAGACAAGGTGGAGAGACAAAAGGAGAATGGTCTCCTACAACCTTTGCGAATACCAAAAGGTCCATGGGTGCGTTGTTCTATGGATTTTGTTTTGAGTTCTATGGGTAGTTATGGATAGATTCTCGAAGTATGGAGTGTTTATTGCCAAGCCAAGCATATGTACAATGGAACATGCAACAACTTTGTTCATGAGGAACGTGGTGAAGCACTGGGGTCTGCCGAGGGACATTGTGAGCGATCCGGATGCAAGGTTCATGGGGAAGTTTTGAAAGCGTTTGTTTGAGCTGCTAGGGATGCAACTCAAGTTCTCCACCATCGATCAACCTCGGGATGACAAACAAATTGACAGGGTGAATGCGATGCTTGAGGAGTATCTTAGACACTATGTGCAAGCTAACCAAAAGAATTGCGTGGATCTTTTGGACGTGGTGCAGTTTAGCGACAACTTGCACAAGTCGTCTTCCATAGGGCATAGTCCGTTTGAGGTTGCGACGAGACATCAACCTATGGTTCCCTTGGATTTGGGGAAAACGGACGAAAGAACATGTCCAGCGGCATATAGGTACCCCAAGGCGTGCCAAGATCAGGTTGAGGAAGCACGAGATTTCCTAACCAAGGTGCAATGCAAGATGAAGAAGGCAACAGACAAAGGAAGGAGGGACGCCAAGTTCGAAATTGGAGAAAATGTATGGCTCAAACTTACTATTCAAGTATGGAAGAAGATCCTCACTAAGGATGCGCACAAGGGGATCATACCGACGTTCGATGGGTCATTTAAGATCATCAAGCGGATAGGCAACGCGGCCTATCACATTGAGCTACCGGAAAGGCTCATGTTACACCTCGTTTTCCATGTGAGCAATCTCAAAAAGTACCATAAAGACAATGAAGATCCGGGTCGGGAGATTCCAAAATAAGCACAGCCAACTATCCGGATTACTTTTGACAAGGAAGCATAGGCCATCCTTGGAAAAACCAAACAAGGATGAATTGGCGCAATCACCAGGTGTTTGACTTGGTAAATTTGAAGGGGATACCCGAGGAGGAAGCGGCTTGGGAGAAACGTGATTTTGTGGGAGTATGAGGGGTTGTTCAGCAAATTTCTTGCCGACCGAGCCAAGCGTTCACCGAGGACGACAAAGGGGTTAGGTGGGGGAGATTTATCACCACCTTGAGACTAAGAGAGACGCCCAGGGTGCTTCAAGCGGGAGAGTCTTGTAGCCGGGGCTACGCGAGGGACAAAAGAAGTGCACAATTGGTGGCTTGGAGCGTGAACACACGCGGAAGAGCACCAAGTCTTGGAATCCAACGATGTCCATGGGAAGTTGAGGAGCATCCAGCAAGTGTGGCGCAGGCGTGACACTTGCGAAGTGAGGAAAGAGCGCTAGGCAACGCCCGGGCAGCAGAGGCACGCCTAGTGAGCCCGTACGGGCGCGCATGGGCGAGCATTGCCTAGGAATGGAGGCACAAGCACTTGGGCAAGGAGTCAACGTGAAGTCAGCATGGAGTCAAACCAAGTCAACAAGGAGTCAACCCAAGTGAATGTAGGCCAGGACGTGGGGTCAACACCGAGTAAACTTGGGAAACCGATGGGTTGTACGGATGTGTTGGTGTTTCCAATCTTCCCTGCAGGTATAAAGCTTTTGGTGTGATTAAAGCTTGAAAAGGTTGGAATTTGAGAGTCCCTTAGAGACTCCTAACTCAACCGGTGACAGTAGTTGATTAAAAAGATTTGTTTGCAAGTTCATAATTATATGTGCAGTTTATTGATCTGATTTATAACTTAATACTCATTTAGTAGGTACTTGTTGATGAATTGTGGAGGCTTGTGATGAATGGTCACAAATTTAATATTGGATTTTATATATTTTGTGATACTACAAATAGATGAGATGCAACAACAAAAATTACATTTGAAAACAACTATACTTAGCTAGACTTTACTATTTATTAGAGGGAGAAATTTCCCATAAAGTTACAACTTATTTGTTCTTATATTAGAGGGAGAAATTTTGTTAGTCACTTATCAAATACTTAGGGTTTTTGGTTGACATCATTTCATGCTTACATTTGCATCTTATATTCATTATCTTTCACCTAAACAATTCTACGTGACAAGTTTTATGTTTGAATTTCATAAATAAAGAGGTTTGAAGAGAAAAAGCATAAAAGGACCCAAAAGCAGGAAAAATGACTAAGTTGAAAGACTCGAGGACTAAGATGCAAGATCAAAGGACTTGAATGAAAGATCGGAGGACCAATGAGCAAACAAAAATACTCCACACCATCATGGGGAGTATTTTGGCAATTCTATTCGGGTCGGAGCTCAAACAAGACAAGTAAATGCATCAAAGACAAACAAAACCATCTTAGAAAGTCCAGACTAAAGCCCAGGCCGATCCGGATCCTGTAGACCGTCAATTGGCGGTCTGGGTTGATCCGGATCCGCGGAGATTTTTGTGGCTTGTGTATTAAAGCGCATTTAGTCTATTTTTGGTATTTGTTTAGTCCCATACCGGGGATTGTCCTGGATTACCTTTTTCTATGGCTATAAATAGAACTCTTCACCTTCTATTGTAATTACCCATTGCTTGGTGGCATTCTCTCTACTTGGAGTAAGCCTTGGAGCAAAATCTCAAGGTGGAGAAGAATGCTGCTGGTGATGTGAGTCATTTAATAAAATAATTTTTCCATTGTTTTTGTTCTTATGTTGTTTCTTTATGCATGCTTAGCTTAGTTTTATTTCTTTGATTCTAGGCTAAAGTAGTTAGAATGTTTTTTTCTTCTTTAGTTTAATTGTTAGAGTAATGTGTAGTGAGTAGTTTCATCCCCCTTTGGGGGTGGAGATGATGTTCATATATGTTGTGATGTTTGGATGTTTGATAAATTTTGGGGTGTGTAAACTTGCATGTTTGTATGTTCATTGGGGGTATTTTAATCATCTACATGTTGGGGGATTTTGATGGGTTTTTCCATAAGATTTAGACACTTCCCATGCTTAGTTTTCTCATGTTTATTGACTGAAATTTCCTGTTGAATATGCTACATGTTAGTTAAGTGTTTGTATTTGTGGTTGATTGCTTGATTGATTGAAGAAACTTTGTTTTGATGAGTTTTCCACAACATTTAGACACTTCCCATGCTTAGTTTTGTTCTTCACATGAGTTTATGGTTTTTGATGAGTCTTGCCATATCTTTAGACACTTCTCACGCTGAGCATAATCTTATGATAATCAAGTAATAACTGCCGATACGTTGTGTGAATGGATTAATAGGTTTGCACTTTTGCCACATCTTTTGACACTTCCTATGCATGAAAACACACACACGACACACACATACATGCTTACATTGTAATTCATCACTTATTTCACTTCATATGTGCACACACTCCACCCCTTCACTACTAAAGAAAATGGCATATACGTCGGATGTATGGGGCTATAAACGTCGGATATAAGCACTCCCCGATCCGACGTATATGTGTGTGTCGTCTATACATAGACGTCGTCTATTATATCACCGACGTCTATACCTAAAGAATAGACGTCGGCTATACGTAGAAACCAACGTGTATTCGTTAATATAATAGACGACGACCTAGACAAAAACCGACGTCTATGCTTTAGGTATAGACATCGGTGATATAATAGACGACGTATATGATTTAGAGGTAGACGTCGGTTATGTCACATACGACGTATATTCTTTAGGGATAGACGTCAGTGAACTAACATGCGACGTCCATTCGTAATGAATATACGTCGGATTCTATAGAAAGCCGACGTCTATTCCTTTCTTTAGAGGAATAGACGTCGGATAGTAATAACGGTCGTCGTCTATTCCTAAACCTGGACAAAAAAATAGCATCCGGCAAAATTGTTTTTAGTCATCGTATTCGTGTACATACAACTGCATCAAATTCGTTCACCTATAAATTCGTTCATAATACTCACAATTTCATCCACATATACATACAAGCACTAACAAACAAGCATACATGCACAAACACAAACATATAACCATACATGCACAAACATACAAAGCATACACAATTGACATTCAACACACTTGCAATTAATTCATTCTAAAATTAAGGCGATCATATTAAGGCATAAAGTGTAGGTTTGTAATACAAGTGCACTTGTTAACTAAATTACAAAAAATACAATTGGCAGGAGAACCTCTTAGTACGTCAGCATGTTTCTGATGAAATAGCGAGCCCATCGGTCGCGAGTTTCATCGAGCTCCTGTTGCGAGAAGGGATCACTACTTTTTGGGAAAACCTATCAAAAAAATACAAGTGTGTTGAATATTAATAACTAAATATTGAAACTACACAACTATACAATTGAATAAAGATCTACAATACCTCGGTTAGACATACGTCTTGAGTTACCACATCGAGGATTTCCTCCATGTATCTCATCACGTAGTAACCGCATTCCGTATTTCCAACCTTCTTCAGGTACTACAAACATAGGAATTCGCTAAATATTTGTTCCTAACTTAATTAACAAAAATGGGATAGAACGTACTCTCATTCCATGCCATGTTATTCCTGCTTTTGTGGTTGTTCTCCTACCACCTAAAGCTCTGTAAACCTTAATTGCCCTGAGTAGCACAAGTTAAAATATCATTCAATAATACTAATAAAAATCCACGAATTACTTTATTCACGACTAAACGAACTTACATATTTAGAAGTTTCTTTATTGAGTCCCTTCGTTTATTCGACCCCAACGGATCAAACCAATATGCCGAATTAGTCGTGGGCATACAATGACAAGCATCCAATGAGCCCTGTTATATATATAATTAGAAGCTTATTACAAAATAAAATTTCACTTTTAATTACAAAGTTTACCTCTCATGATAAGGGAGCAGATAATATCTTTTGTCTTCTTCTTTAAAGAATGTCCCAAGTTGACCTGATTTATCATCATTCCCGTATATATATGTAGTTGGACTGATAAATCCAAATACTTGATCATCGGGAAAGATTGACCTTCTGGCGTCGTAAAGATGTCTACAAGTATAAAATTATAATTTATTACAGTTTTGATAAAATTATCCAATACTTTTCATTGTATACAAAAAACACTTACTTTACTTGCACGTCGATAATAATGATACACAACGAATCCATCGCCATGAACTGCATGATATCCTCTTTGGTGACGTACAAAGCGGTAGGCAATCCTTTATCCCCCTCCAAGTCCCAGGTACTTAGGGATTGTGCTTCCCTACCTACCATACATTGATACAACATTTTGCACCTACTTGGAAGCGAATTAATGTTGATCGGAGATTGGTTGTTTGACTCTTTGCTCCGGGGGCTTGACACCTTACAGATATGTATACAACCGTTAAAATACAATTGTTAACAAATTTGAAGTTTAAAGTCTTTCAAAGTTAAACTATACCTCATGTTTGTCGTTTAGCTCTACTAAATAAGTAGGCCACCGCACAAACCCACCAATAGCATCGCCGAGAGTAACAGTCTCTTCTTCCGGAAATGGCACAAAAGTACCAGGATCTAAGCAACTCTCAACTGCAACCTTCAATTGTCCCTCTCCTACCTCTGTGAAATGGTGTCTGGAGATGTTATAAACTTTCCCGTGTCCCACCAATCTTCGATCAGGGTCTTCGACAAACAAAGCACATCTAGATCCATCCGCGAACTTTCCAAACGAGGGACCGTCGACGAGGGCCAATTCTCGAGAATGAGACACGAAATCATCTTGTCGATCAGGGTGGAACACTGGCGGAACTGGAGTAGTCTCTGCGGAAGAACCGGTCTTACGACGGGTAGGAGAAGTAGGCAAACGATCCAATCTCTCCAAAACCAGTTGCAACGTATTCTTCAAATCTGCGATCTCTTGCTGGCATTTGGTATGACCAGTCGACGAAGTAGACCGTTGAGTCTTCCCATAATATTGTCGAAGTCCAACTCTACTCCCTACCCCTCGCACACGACCGGGGTGTTCGTCGTTTCCCAAGGCCTCGCGTAGAATAGCATTCCGTCCATCGGAAGCAAATTCACCTTGAGATTCTCTCAACTTCAGAGAGTCCTAAGTTTAAAACAATATTTACTAACATTTGAAAAATATAAAATTAATGATTCTGAATTAATAACATATATATATAAGTGATGCAACTTACTATCTTCGAGCCGATCGCTTGTGACTCGTCTGTGACGTACTCCCCTCTGGAGTTTACTCTCGCTCTCTTCCAAGAATCACAACGAGCTACGGGAGAAGGAGGAGATAGGTTACTTGCTTGCTCCTCACTCATACTGGAGTCAATTACCTCAAACTCCGGGCTATCTCTGGATTTTCTGAATAGCTCTCATTGATTCGGAGTGATAAAGTTATAGACATCGCATGGATTTCTATCCTGGTAGTCTCCGAATATGTACTTATTCATTAAATTTGTTTTGAAATCCCTCCAACAAACTGACATGTATGTCATCCACTTTTTCTTCAACTTGTCAGCGGATTGGAACTCAAAAGATTCCTACAACACGTTAACTTTATATATATCAAAAGTTCGACTAAAACTATTGAAATCTATAATGGAATCATTACCTGCACATTATCCCATATTGTGTCCTTCAACTTCTCATCTACATCAGCCCAACTGGATAAACAAATGTCAACTTTGGCCCTCGCTAAGCTACCCAGAAAACTTTTCCAATTATCAGACAGCATGCCTAACGGCTCAAGACGGTCATCAAACTGGATTGGAACTCTACCATCTATATTTCTTCTGCCCACGAATTCTTTCATGAGACAAGGACCTCGTGTACTGTATGTCTTCGAGCCTTCAGACTCGGAGGAAGTGAGTTTCTTTTTCGGAGCCATTATACTATAAAAGATAAATTCAAGTAATTAAATAAGGTAAAGACATTAAATGTCTATTACAATGTGGTACAACAGAAAATTTGCACCTTTACTGGGTTTTTTCCTTAATGGATTTTCAATCCATATACCTTCACCGTGGTCATCTCTAAACATACAAGTCTCAACATTTATTTCTTCATCTACTAAGTTCAACTCAGGTGCTTGCTTAGAGAAAGGTGGTGTCTCTTCATACTCGATCAGGTTATCATCTTTCGGTAATATGGATCTCAGTGCTACAGGTAACAACTACGACATTAAAGTGTGACAATCGTGAGACTTCATCCCCACAAGTTTCAAATCCTTCATAACAACAAGACTACTGATATTTGAAGAATAACCTTATGGAACCCTTACATCGTGCAAACACTGATAGAGAATTCTTTTCTCCTTTCTAGACAATGTATAACCAGCTGGAGGTAAGTAATTCCGATCTCCTTTCTTCTCTGGTGCCAACATTGCTCGTATACCAATATCAACAAGATCAAATCTTGCATTATATCCATCTTTGGTTTTACCAGGTATGTTCAACAGAGTGCCAACAAGATTATCACAAACATTTTTCTCTACGTGCATCACGTCAATACAATGTCTAACTTCTAAAGTTTTCCAGTAAGGGAGATCAAAAAATATGGATCTTTTTTCCAACTACTTTTGTTGTTTGCTCGTTTGTACGGTTTTCCAAATTCACATTCAATGTTCCTTACACGTTCATACACCTTTTCGACGCTGATTTCAACTGGCGGATTCTGAAACTCCTGTTTTCCGTTAAATGCCTTCTTCAACCTACGATAAGGATGAGAGTTCGGGAAAAATCTCCGATGACCGAGATAGACAGTCTTAGAACCATTAACTAGTTGCAAAGAACATGTATTTTCCTCGCAAATTGGACAAGCTTTATGACCTTTGACTGAATATCCAGACAAATTACCATAAGCTGGAAAGTCATTAATCGTGCAAAATATCATTGCCTGCATTACGAACGACTCCTGACGATAAGAATCAAAAAACTGACTCTCCGTCATTCCACAATCTCTTTAGGTCATCAATTAAAGGTCTTAAATACACATCGATGTCGTTTCTAGGTTGTTTCGGACCAGAAATCATTAAGGACAACATGATATATTTGTGTTTCATGCATAACCACGGGGGCAGATTGTAAATTACAAGCAGAACAGGCCAAGAACTGTGAATGCTACTCAAACTACCGAAAGGATTCATTCCGTCAGTACAGAGTCCAAGTCGTACATTCCTGGATTCTTCACCAAACACAGGAAAGTCGACATTTATTTTTTTCCACTGAGGTGAATCTGCAGGGTGACGTAGCAACTGATCATTTGGTTTCTCACGATCAGCATGTCATGTCATGTTCTTGGAATCCTCTTTACCCGCAAACAAACATTTAAGCCTTGGTATTATCGGAAGATACCACAAAATCTTAGAAGGAGGTCCTTTGATTTTCATCTCATCAACCTCTTCATTGTGGTTTGGTCCACTACGTTTCATTTTGTATCTTGAAACATTACACCTGGGACAGGAATGTAAGTTTTCAAACTCACCCCTATACAATATACAATCGTTCGGGCATGCGTGTATCTTCCTATATTCCATTCCCATAGGGCACAACACTTTCTTTGCATCATAAGTTCTATCTAGCAACTCATTATCATCTGGAAGCATCTCTTTCACTAACTTCAACATTGATGTGAAACTCACATCGGACCAACCATTTCCAGCTTTTAAATTGTACAACTTCAACACCGCTGACAATCTAGTGAATTTGGTACAATTCTTATACAACGGCTTCTCATTGTCACTCAACAAATTACCAAGTAAATCGGGGTTGGACGAAAACTTTTCAGCCATATCATGAACCATTTCCTCTAAGTGATCTTCCACACTGACATCTTCTCCATCATTCTTGGAACGACTAAATGATTCATTTTCACCGTGCCATATCCACCGTCTGTAATTTGGGTCGAAACCTTTCTCAAACAAATGATCTTTCATTTTCCGAAAAGTCAACACTGACATATTATGACACTTATTGCACGGACAATACGCCATGTCGACGTCTTTCATTTTCTTAGAATGTTTTTTGGCAACCTCTAAGAACATATTCACTCCGTTCTCATATTCATCACTCAATCTGTTTGAAAAAATCCACTCTCGATCCATTTCAATCTAAACAGAGGCAAAAATGATAGTTATTATTACAGAAAATAAATAAAATTTCAATTTAAAAGAATGTGTTCGTAGATGAGATGATTCGGAGACATTAAGATGAGAAAAGAATGACTCAGTGGAGAAGAGATGAAGTCCTTAATCTAGCGTGGAATAAGGAAGGTTAGAAAACTAACTAAGCAATCAAGGCCAAAACAAACCTAAAGTCCACTATAGGTCCTTAGTAATAGGCGACGCCTAACTTCGAGGTCCCACCGAGGACCACTAGTCTGTAGGAAATCAAGAACCCGGAGGTCCCTAATATCTCAGGGAGACTAGATGGGCAACGACGTACAGGCCGAAACGGTCTTAAACATCGAAGACCACTATCTATAGGAAATCAAGAACCCGGAGGTTCCTAAAATCTCAAGGAGACTAGATGGGCAACGACATTCAGGCCATAACGGTCTTAAACGGTTTCCTCTCCTTAATGCGTCCGAAAATCCTAGGGGCCAACGTCTAATTGATTTTATTAAGGCTCTTTTATTAAGTGGTTTCTGGGCTAAGGAAAGGGTGATGAAATCCCCCACCTCATCTCCTATAGGTGACTGTCTCCTAAGTGTTTTTCATACCTTAATCTAACAAACAACACACCAAACAAACACTCACCTCACTCTTGTTCCAATGCAAGTCCTACTAACTAATGCGTGCTTTCTAATGAATGATGAGTGAAAGATAGTACGTACCTTACGCCAGCAATCTACGACCGCCAATAAACGAAGTAGATGCATCCAAGACCACCAAATACACTAATCAAAGCCGAGCACAAATTCCAGATGGATTCGGACTTTTTAGACCGCCAATTGGCGGTCCATTTTGGCCCAAATCCGCTAAAATTTCTCCAGCACATGTATTAGAGGATGTTTAGACTATTTTTGGTATCTGTTTAGTCCCACATTGGGGGATTGTCCCGGTAACTCTTCACCTTCCATTGTAATCACTCCATATTTTAAGTGGTTATTCTTCCTACTAGAAGTGAGGCCTTGAAGCACACACTAAAGTAGGAGGATGCTACTTTTAATGTGAGTCATTTTAATACAAGTTTTCTTTATTATGTTGTTTGTTTTATGTTTATTGTTTTGCTTTGCTTAATCTCATTTCATTAGTTTTATTAGCTTAGTTAATATGCTTTCTTTGTTTAGTTTAATAATTAGTGTAATGTTTAGTGAGTAGTTCCATCCCCTTTGGGGGGTGGAGTAGATGTACATACATACAAATGAGAATGGATTGAATGCTTTATTTCCAATGTGTTCATAAAACATAAATGTAGGCTTGCTTGTCTAGGATAGAATTTATAACTTGATGAGTTTTGCCAAAATGATTAGACACCTCTCATGCTTGTTTAGGTTCTGAAATAAACATCTTGCATATGTAAATGTTAATCAACTAAGCTGGTGAATAGATTGATAGGTTTTGCCACAACATTTAGACACTTCCTATGCCTGATAACACCACCTTAATTTGTGCTTAAAGAATGTGTTCAACACCCACCTCTTTGCTTGTGTGTACTCACTCCACCCCTTAGGGGTTTTCCCAATTCTGTATTCCAGCATTCTTCTTTTGTTCTTAGCTTAGTTGTTGATGCATTGCATACATTGCATCATATGTCTTTCATTTAGATTACTTTTACATCAATAAATGCTACTAAGGTATGTGTTTAGTCTTATTTACAGAATACAGGGACCTGAATGCAATTTACCCACATCCCGAGCATAAACGCATGCAAAAGACTCATTTCTATCATAAAGACCAAGTTCAAGATTATCGGGTTACGAATGGAAATGTATCGAAGCATAAAAGCATTCAAGTCCTAATTGCAAAAAGAACAAGGACTTAAGCACAAAAGTAACCGGGGACTTAACTGCAAAAAGTCAAGGACCTAATTGCAAATCACGAGTAGCTTTTATTCTCTTGGAGAAAATATATAGAAAAATCAAGGTATATCTCCAAATATGTGAAGGAATTAATCCGGAGTTCAAAAGAATGGAAAGAATCAATCCAGACGCGCAAAGAAGGATCAAATCATACCATAAACATTCAACCAAAATCCGGACAAAATCAGGCCAGATTGTGCGGCGTTTCCGCCGCACCACACATGCAATATGCGGCGTTTCCGCCGCCCAAGCTTCGATCCGTGTGCTCCAATTTCGTCCAGTCGTGTCTGGACACGTGTACTTTTCAATATTATACCTAGATCCCTTGTAGCAACTATAAATAGACCCGAGAACGATGTTAGAAGGGTCCTTAGTCTTTGGTGTTAGTTTTTAGTTTTAATCTTAGTTTTGTATTCTTCCTTTTCATTAATAAAATTCTGTCTTTTATTTCTTACTTTGAGTTTTCTTTTGTAATGTCTCAAGGACCCCTTCTTCCTCCCTCTATGAGTTTCTAACTCCTTCCAAAGGGTGGAGGTGACGGATTAGGGTGAAGAGAAGATGAATGAATGTTATTATTTTAATTTCGTGTTAGTCTATTTTGATTACTTGAGTTTATGTTAAATCATTTATCATGTAATGCTTCATAACTAATATGATTTATTATAAGTTTCTGAATTCTCTAATCTAAACCTTAAATCTAATCCTCCACCCAACGGAATTCACTTCTTTGTTCTTGCTTTAGTTTTAATTGTTTTTGTTTCTTGCTTTAAATAACTAAAACCCAAAAATCTCAAAACCCATTTATTTCTTCTCTCTCCTTCTTCTCCTTAATCGAAAATCACGAAAATAACAAATCTCTCCCTCCTTGTGTTCGACCCGTATTTGCCACGTCTTCATTGACGCCGTGCACTTGCGGAATAAATATAATTCTCATCAAGTTTTTGGCGCCGTTGCCGGGGAGGCGACGTAGATTTTGTTGTTTTTGTATTTCGATTTTATCCTGTTTATCTTGTGCGCGATCTAAGTATTTGGATTTGTGTTTCAGGAGACAACAGAGTGCACGGCGAAATCCGAGCACCATTTGAGCTAAACGAGCGGCGAAATCGCCGCACCTGAAGAACAACTTGCGGCGAATCCGCCGCACACTTGGAGCGTCTGGGCTTCAACTTTTTCTGGGACGTGACTCATCTCTGGGTGGACGCGTAAAGCTACTGAAATTTCGAGAGCGGGCGGCGAACCCGACTGAGCATTGCGTAGGTAACCTTCGTTGCCTTTTTCCTCGTAATTTCTAGTTTCAGAAAATTTCCTTTTATTAGAATTGCACGTGTTAAGCTTAAATTCCATAATTGGCAATATTTCAACTCTGACCTAAAATTCGCAAAATTAGAAAGACCTTAGTGCATGCATCATATAATGTTTTGTTTGCATTATTCTTGCTAAATTCTTGCAAATCAATTTCTGTTTAAGAGTGCTGGAGGCAAGGTAAGTATCGCGGTTTTTAACGATTGCATTTAAGCATATAATTTAATTTGCATACAACCTTGCAATTGCCCCCATTAAAAAGACCATTGTTTGACTATCTTTGTTAGATCTAAGTTAAACTATCTTAAGGGCAACTCCGTAGGAAAAGATACGGTGGGATTTCATCACCCTTCCGTGGCCCACAAATCACAATCTTAAAGTGTCACCCAAGCCTTAAAATTTAAAATCAATTAGACATTGGCCCCTAAGGACTCGGACTCAATTAAGGAGAAGAATTGGTTTGACTTGCTATGACCTGAAGCCGATCGAATTCAATTTGGTGTCTAGGAAGTGTTTTTGTGTTGACGAAAGTCTTCCAAGCGAAGTGGTTGTCTAATTGGCACCGACTCTGTCGGAAGCGCCCCCACTAGCTATACACTACCTGGCCAATTTGGTTTGATTAGTGAGGGAGGTGAATCAAGCGAATCAATTCGACTGAACCAGTTAGGAGTCGTCTAGATTTAAGTGACACTAGGTCTAGGATTGTTTGAACCGTGCTTTCTTAGGAAATTTCTGACCAACCCTCTTTTCTATCTTTAGAGTTAAGTTTCCTTTCTCATCTTGCCCCATTCTATTGTTTGTTTCCCTTTTGAAAAAAAAACATAAAAAAAACGAAAAAAAAACAAAATTGTAATTAATTCTTGAAATTAAATTTGGAATTTAAATTTCGAATTTGAATTCAAAAATTGATTCAACCCGGTGCACTCAGATTTGGATTCGGGACTTGAGTAATCGACTCTCACGTGTTCATCTAGATTCCAGTCTGGAACTTAACCCCAATCCACCTGTTGCACCACCTCACCCGGATCCAATGGGTGAGAACGTAGTGGACCCGCCTGTTGCACAACCTATAACTCTGAGGGATCGATGCTATCCAGCGATGGCTGCTCAGCCATCGTGCATCGTTATGCCCACCATACCGGGTCGCGACTTCGAACTTAAGGCACAATACATGAGTATGTTGCCTAAGTTCACCTCTAGGGAAGATCCATATCTCTTCCTTAGAGAATTTGAGGAAATCTGCTCTCTTATGCAATACCAGCATATCCCTGAAGAGGCAGTGCGTCTGAAATTTGTGCCTCTGGCACTAAAAGACGACGCTAAGAAATGGCTATATAGTCTAGCCGAAAGATCTATTAGGAGTTGGGCTGAGTTTGTTCAAGTATTCCTGAAAAAATATTTTCCCAACCATAAGACTATGAGGATTAGGAATGAAATTGTGGCATTCGTTCAGTCTGAGAGCGAGCCGTTCTATTCCTATCTAGAAAGATTTAAGAGTGTACTGACCCAATGCCCTCATCATGGAATTCCAAGATGGCAATTATGCCAAATTATTTATGAGGGATTGACACCCACATCTAGAGTTATGGTAGAATCCGTAAGCCAATGGAACTTTATGTCGAAAAATGAAAATGATGCCTGGACTTTCCTTGAGGATTTAGCCGAAAACAGTATGCAATGGGACAATGCTAGAACACCGCTTAACCCAAGTATTGGATCTAGAATAGCAAGCCAACCCAAACCAGGTGTCTTAGCTGTAGATGCCAATATAGCGGCTGAAGAAAAACTAGCTACCCTTATGCGCAGAATGGAAAGTCTAGAGCTACAAGCCCAAACCCGAGTGAATCAAGCATCGTCTATCCCCTGCTCTAGATGTGGTCAGACTGGTCATGTAATGGAGGATTGTGCGGACTGGGAACAAGTTAATGCCATGTATAACCATGCTAGAAATGACCCCTACGCATCAACCTATAACTCTGGTTGGCGTAATAATTCCAATTTCTCATCAAACCAACAAGGTCAACCTCCTAGACAACAACCAAACCCGTATGTCCAAAATAATACATCTTCTGGGTTTAGTAACAATAACGATCATGAGGTTAGGTTGACAAGCTTGGAAAATTTGATGAAAACCTTTATACAAACAACCAACCAGACCTTCCAAAGGCTAGAGACACAAGTCAGTCAACTAGCACAAATAGTAGGTGAAAGAGAAAAGGGTCGGTTTCCAAGTCAACCTGAGGTGAACCCTAGATCTAATAATAATTCATATCAATCCTATCAAGCACCTTCAGGAAATAACCACCCTAGACCGGTTCAAATGGTTAATGAGGAAGGACCGTTCCAACAAATAAATGCAGTAGTATCATTACGGTCCGGAAGACAAGTTGATAACAATGTGGTAAATCCTAGAGTGTCCAATCAATCTAGCCATCAAGCACCCACATATGACCTGACCATTGAACCTGACGTCCAATCTGAAACGCCCAACCCACCTACTCAATCTGAACCCGTAGCTCAACCTGAACCTGAGCGAGTCTATGTCCCTAAAGCCCCATTTCCCAATAGACTCAAAAAGAATTCAAGTGCACAAATAGAGAAAATCTTGGAAGTATTTAAGCAAGTTAAGGTGAACATTCCACTCTTAGATATGATTCAACAAATACCTGCTTATGCTAAATTCTTAAAAGATTTGTGCACTAAAAAAAGAAAAACGAACGTACCAAAGAAGGCATTCTTAACTGCAAACATAAGTTCTATATTGTCCAACACATCTCCTATAAAATATAAGGATCCTGGGTGTCCCACAATTTCATGTTCAATAGGAGATACTTTTATCAACAAAGCCCTTCTAGACCTTGGTGCTAGTGTTAACCTACTCCCGTACTCTGTCTACGAGCAACTCAACCTTGGTCCATTAAAACCCTCTAAGACAACCCTTCAATTTGCTGATTGCTCTACTAAGAAACCAAGAGGTATAGTCGAGGACGTTTTGATCAAGGTGGGTGACTTCATTTACCCAGTGGATTTTGTCATACTAGATACCGCACCTGTTGTAGATCCTAAGAGACAAATCCCTGTAATACTAGGCAGACCCTTTTTAGCCACTTCTGAAGCATTGATAAACTGTCGAAATGGGCTAATGCAGTTATCTTTTGGGAACTTAAAAGCTGAATTTAATATCTTTCATGTTGATAGTGAGCCCGAAATAATATGCAATCAAAGTGATGTTGTGATGAGAGCACGTATCTATAAGAGTTCTGAATCAAATAAATCATCACAAAATCAAAAAGGAAGTGAGAAAAGGAGGAGTAATTCTGCGACACACCCACCGTCACTCAAGCAAATAAGAGAACCAATTTATGTGAGGGGTGTGGAACCTGTAACTCAGGATGCTCATTGCAACATGAGGAACAATTCAACTGGATACATGCACCAATATGGTGTCATTCAATCCAGTTCCAACTATGGTTGACTTTGAGCAAATTCCATCCGTCCACCGCAGTTCATCAAGGTAATAAGTGCATTTGCTTTATATTTGCATACATTGAGGACAATGCATGATTTAGGTGTGGGGGGTGTTTATGTATATATTTATCTATATATTCTGTCTTTTATTTAAAAAAAATTAATGTTTCATGACATAGCTTAAGATTGAACTGCTAAAACCCGTGTACAAATTGCATTGAGTTTTTGTTCCTTATTATATAGTTCTGCTTGTAGAAATTGTGACATAAATCTAAGTTCCAAAGAAATAACCCATTGCCCTTTAAGACATGTATGCACTTAAATTGGATGAATCAAATCTTTGAAGTGGTTGATAAAAAGCAGAGGTTGAGGAAAATATACCGGGAAGTGTGGACTTCTAATAGCAATTAAGCCTTGAGGAAAAAAATAAAAATAAAGGAATAAAGTGAAGAAAACACATTTTGCAAAATGATTACAAAAGCCCAAGCCTTTGAGTCACTGGTCCGTAGGGGTATCTTGAAACCCGGTAACTTGAGTCTACCAGCTCGGGATTATCGACCAAACTCGCTACACGAATGCAAAAGGGTAAAAGTGTCAAAAAGCAAATGTGTTGAATCACGGAAGAAAAGAAAAGAAAAAAAATAATAATACTCAAGGCCCAAAGCTAAAAGAATGATCCATGCCATGGTTGATCCAAATGATACTTCACCACCAGAGGAGGCGTGCAAAATAATTCAAGTGATAAACATGTGTAGAAGGGTTAGTGGTGTGAATGTTGGAGGAACAAAGACCAAGTCATATTTTTAATGAGTTAGATTTATATAATGAGCATGCAAGAATTCTCAGTGATATGTATAAAGTCGAGGTAGGGATATTGAGAACTATTAATGAAATGTTGATTCAGGATTTTGTGGGTATATCCGCTGAAAACCCTCAGGAGACAACACTCCTCCCCCTTGGCAACAAGGAGGTTTAAAGGCTTGTTGCACATGCTAAGTGCAACCGTGATTCCTACGAAAGTGAGTTAGGATTTCCCTGTTTTTATTTTTCGTATCTTCTGTGTTGCTAGGGACTAGCAAAATCTAGGTGTGGGGGTATTTGATGCATTGCATACATTGCATCATATGTCTTTCATTTAGATTACTTTTACATCAATAAATGCTACTAAGGTATGTGTTTAGTCTTATTTACAGAATACAGGGACCTGAATGCAATTTACCCACATCCCGAGCATAAACGCATGCAAAAGACTCATTTCTATCATAAAGACCAAGTTCAAGATTATCGGGTTACGAATGGAAATGTATCGAAGCATAAAAGCATTCAAGTCCTAATTGCAAAAAGAACAAGGACTTAAGCACAAAAGTAACCGGGGACTTAACTGCAAAAAGTCAAGGACCTAATTGCAAATCACGAGTAGCTTTTATTCTCTTGGAGAAAATATATAGAAAAATCAAGGTATATCTCCAAATATGTGAAGGAATTAATCCGGAGTTCAAAAGAATGGAAAGAATCAATCCAGACGCGCAAAGAAGGATCAAATCATACCATAAACATTCAACCAAAATCCGGACAAAATCAGGCCAGATTGTGCGGCGTTTCCGCCGCACCACACATGCAATATGCGGCGTTTCCGCCGCCCAAGCTTCGATCCGTGTGCTCCAATTTCGTCCAGTCGTGTCTGGACACGTGTACTTTTCAATATTATACCTAGATCCCTTGTAGCAACTATAAATAGACCCGAGAACGATGTTAGAAGGGTCCTTAGTCTTTGGTGTTAGTTTTTAGTTTTAATCTTAGTTTTGTATTCTTCCTTTTCATTAATAAAATTCTGTCTTTTATTTCTTACTTTGAGTTTTCTTTTGTAATGTCTCAAGGACCCCTTCTTCCTCCCTCTATGAGTTTCTAACTCCTTCCAAAGGGTGGAGGTGACGGATTAGGGTGAAGAGAAGATGAATGAATGTTATTATTTTAATTTCGTGTTAGTCTATTTTGATTACTTGAGTTTATGTTAAATCATTTATCATGTAATGCTTCATAACTAATATGATTTATTATAAGTTTCTGAATTCTCTAATCTAAACCTTAAATCTAATCCTCCACCCAACGGAATTCACTTCTTTGTTCTTGCTTTAGTTTTAATTGTTTTTGTTTCTTGCTTTAAATAACTAAAACCCAAAAATCTCAAAACCCATTTATTTCTTCTCTCTCATTCTTCTCCTTAATCGAAAATCACGAAAATAACAAATCTCTCCCTCCTTGTGTTCGACCCGTATTTGCCACGTCTTCATTGACGCCGTGCACTTGCGGAATAAATATAATTCTCATCAGTTGTCATTTCATTGTTTGTTTCTTTCGTTCGCATTTCATACTTCTTAGCGTAGTTTAGTGTAGAGTAGCATAATCAATCTTTCTCCCCCAATTTTTGCCACTTGATTTCTGATAAACAAGAGGCTGCTCACCTCCCTGAGGACGACCCGTACTTGCCACCGCTTCATCGCGGTCGTGCACTTGTGGTTTAATTAAAACGTTCAACAAGTTTTTGGCGCTGTTGCCGGGTAGGTGCCAGTCCAGACTTTTGTTTGGACGATTCGAGTGGATTTAATTTTGTTTTGTAGTTTTTCTTTGTTTCAGGAGACTTCGAGTCGAAAGGAGAGGCATCTGGAAAAATTTGGAGGAAAGATGGGCAATTTGGACTGCCAATCAGCGGCCTGAGACCGCCAATTGGCGGTCTGGTGAGCTGCTTTTGCCTTCTTATTTCTTTGTCGTGTTGCCATAATTGATCTAGTAATCTGGGACTCAATTTTGCATGTTCTGACTCTTAGATTGTTCCCAGATTAATAATCAACTTCCCTTAAGCAACTTGGACCCTAAAACTCAAAGCAAAAGATTAGGCATTCTTTTTGTTTAGCTCATGCATCATGTATGTGACTTAGGCATTTAGATTGTCTTTTATCTTAGCTTTATTTTCTGTTGCTGAGAGCTGGCGTGAGGTACACACCTTCTACTCTCATTCATGCATTTCGTATGAATATGCATTAGTTAGTAGGAAGTGCATTGCAACAAGTGTGAGTTAAGCGTTTTGTTTGGAGAGTTGATTGTTAGATTAAGACTCCAAAACGCTACTAAGGAGAGGTTGTCCCGTAAAAGATAAGGTGGGGGATTTCATCACCCTTTCCTTCGCCCCAAAAACCACACTAATCAAGAGCCTAATTTCTAAAATCAAGTAGACATTGGCCTTAAAGAATTCAGACGCATTAGGAGAGTGATCCGGTCCCGACCGTCATAACCTGATCGGCGTTGCCCACTTTGTCGATAGTAGGAGAGACGAGATCTCCGGATCTTGACTCACTTGCTGGGCTTTGTGGTCCTCGTTGTAGGGAGGTGAGGCGTGTTGAGGCTGTGTGACCTCGCAGTTAGGCGTCGTCTAGCTGTAAGGACCTATAGCGACCTTAGGATTACTTGAGCCTTGTTTACTTGTGTGCTTCTACCTGTACCCATCCGCCGTAGCATAAGGACTTCTTCCTTTCTCTCCTGAGTCATTCTTTCTCTCATGTGTCCCCCCGTCTTCTCCTCTACGTACATTCTTTGTAAACAAAATAATTTCGTGTGTGTGCACCTTTGTGCATGCTTTCATGGACACGAGACGAGAGTGGTCGTTTGACGTGGAGCGTTGTCAATCCGGCTTCAGTCATCGATTTCTCGACACCTTCCTCCTCTCGTGTCGCACATAGTTCGGGTTCAATGGCTGCTAATTTCCGCGAGGAGGAGCAGTTGCTGAACCCACCTGAGCGTCCTGTTGTCGTTCTCATACCTCTACGTGATCGATGCTACCCAAGCCGTACCGCTCTACCCTCATGCATCGTATTACCAGAGGCTAATGGGAAGCATTTTGAGGTTAAGCCTCAGTTTGTTTCCATGCTCCCTCGCTTCACTGGGAAGGGTGACCCCTATAGCTTTCTCAGGGAATTTGAGGAGGTTTGTGCTATGTTCAAGCTGCAACAACTTAGCACAGACTCCATCCATCTTAGGCTCGTTCCTTTTGCACTGAAGGATGACGCCAAGAAGTGGTTGTACAGCAACCAGGAGAATGCCTTTAAGACTTGGGACGAGTTTCAATCTGCATTCCTCAAGAAGTACTTTCCAAATCATCGGACTCAAAAATTTAGGAACGAAATCAATTCGTTCTTTCAACATGAGACCGAACAATTCCATGCATACTTAGAGAGGTTCAAGGAGCTACTATCCTCATGCCCTCACCATGGCATCGAGTTGTGGCGCCTTTGTCAGATTGTTTACGAAGGTCTTCACATCCCGTCAAGAACGCTCCTTGAGTCCATGTGTCAAGGAGAGTTCTTGGGAAAGGATGAAAGGGAGGCATGGGCTTTCCTAGAAGACCTCGCTGAGAAAACCATGCAATGGGAGAGTGTGAGGGATCCACCTGCATCATCTAGTATAGGAGCAAGGATCGCGAATGCAAACTCAACTAGATCGGGTGTCACATTTGTTGTCGATACCACTACGGCCACCGAGGCGCGCATGGCGGCGTTAATGCACCGTATGGATTCGATTGAGCTCCAAAACCAACAGGGTACACCTCACATGTCCACATCTAGTCCAGTTCCCTGTCATTCATGTGGTAGGATAGGTCATGTAGAAAGCGAGTGTGTGTCTATTCCTCCTGAGCTGGAGCGTGTCAACGCCATCTATGACAGAGCTAGGAATGACCCATACTCATCATCTTATAATCCTGGATGGAGGAACCACCCCATTTTTTCATGGAACCAAACTATTGCCCAAGGTGGTCCTTCAAACTCCTCTAGACCACCTTACCAATCACACCAACCTCCCATGCATGCACAATCCTATCAGTCACCCCAAGCGCAAACCACCAATCAATCGGGTTTCCCAAATTCCAACAATATGGAAACCCTATTCAATTCGCTTGAGACCTTGACTCGTGGACTTGAAAACTCAATGAAAAATTTTATGTCAACCACGAGTCAAGTTCTCACTTCAAATCAGCAGACCATCAAATCTCTAGAGCTTCAGATGGGCCAATTGGCTCAGTCTGTACACAAAAGAGACAGAGGGTCTTTTCCTAGCCAGTCTGAGGCTAACCCCCGTGTGTACCAGCAACAACGCATGCAAAATAAGAATGTGGTACCTCGAGGGAGGCAAGTGAACCATGTGGAGGAACCTGTTCACCATGTCAATGCCATTGTTACCTTAAGAAATGGAAAACAGGTTGACAATCACATTTCCTTGCCACACCCACCACCATCTATGCATCCCCTCAGTGGGAATGGTGGTGAAGAAGAAGCTGAGGGTGAGGGTAATACACCAACGCTTCTTTCTTCTCAGGCACCGCAGAAAACCTACCTGCCAAAAGCTCCCTATCCAAGTAGGTTAACCAAAAAGCTGAGTGACAACATGGACAAGATATTAGAGGTGTTTAAGCAAGTAAAGGTTAACATCCCCTTGTTGGATGTCATCCAACAAATACCTCAATATGCCAAAGTGTTGAAGGATTTCTGCACAACCAAGAGGAAGACCAATGTTCCTAAGAAAGCATTCTTGGCTGCAAATATCAGCTCACTTTTGTCCAATCCCACCTACACAAAATACAAGGACCCTGGGTGTCCTACTATTCAGTGTACGAAAGGGGACACTAGAACGAGCAATGTTTTGCTTGATTTAGGATCAGCGGTCAACCTCCTCCCATTCTCTGTTTATCAACAGTTGAACTTGGGAGAATTGAAACCAACTAAGATCACCATTCAATTGGCGGATAGATCCATTCGTATTCCCATGGGGATTATCGAGGACGTGCTTATCAAAGTTGGAGATTTTATATTTCCAGTCGATTTTGTTGTCATCGATACCAATCCTGTTGCGAACACCCACTCTCAAATACCATTGATTTTGAGTAGACCATTTCTGGCAACCTCCAATGCCTTGATTAATTGTCGAAATGGTCTCATGAAGCTCTAATTCGGTAACATGAGTGCCGAGTTTCATGTGTTCAACTCTGGTAGGCAACAGGAACCCATGGATGAACCTTTAAATCTAAATCTCATCCGCCAATTGGAGAAAGCACCACAAAATCAACGAACACCCCTAACCCCAATGCAACCCGTTGAGAATGTTCGTGGGCCCAGCGAAAACTCATTGCCTGTCTTCGCAATGCAACAGAGTGAGCTCGCCTCGAACATGAATGTCCAAAGGGAGTGTTCGTTGCATGATTCAGTTGAGAGTACTAGTGAGAGTGAGACACCTCGTCATATGCCTATACCAGAAGGTGTCTCTACCTCATGTCTCATGGCCATTGAGCCATTTGAGCTTCATATTGACTCCAACAAGGACCCACCTTTGACCGAGCTTATGCTTGATGATATAAATGATGGTGGGGGTCCTTGTTGGATGACTTGGGGAGAAGCCTCATTCTTAGTGATGCAAGTCTGCTGCATCCATCGAATGAGCCTGAGGAACTCTTTCCGATGCACCCGCCTATTGGTTGGAGGGTTTTCTTCGATGAGCAATTAAATCCTAGTGAGGCAACACAACTTCATTCTTTGTTGCCCACACCCAACCAATATCATGAGGATTTCGAGCCTTTCAGCTTTGACCTTTCACCCCTCATGACACCTCAGAGTACTAGTGAAGTTTGCCCATCTCGGCAAGTCTCTGGTCCTCAAAACTTGATGTTCTCATTTGATGTTCCTTGACCAAATGATTATGAGAATATCTTGGTTGATGTTTATATCTTGTAAAAAAACAAAAAAAACAAAAAGAAAAAAAGAAAAAAGAAAAAAAAAGTATGTAATAAAAGACTCCTTCAGTGAGCATCGATTGTTATGGGCCCCAACCCTTGTGTACTTGGGCCCAATCTCTTCACGTCTTTATCTCCCTTCTCAGCTTCTCACAGGTTTTGAGGGAATTTGGGTTTGTGTCCATGAACATGACCCTGAACATCCCTTTGTACTTCATGTTGGTGAGATCTTTCCTTTGTCATGCATATATCCATGTAGTATCTTGTTCACATTCATTGAGGACAATGCATGAAGTAGGTGTGGGGGGTGTTTTACGTGTGTACATAGTCGAGTCTTTTCTTTTGATTTTTTGTTTTCTTTTGTGTGCATTGTTAGGGTCACGTTAGTGTGCCGCATTTAATATCAATATATCTGCTTGTCATGATCCTTGGGTGACTTGTCTTCTTTTGCTTGTCTGGTGCTTTAAAATTTTCACATTTCTTTCAAAATCTTCATGTGTTTGCGAAAGAAAATGTTTTTGTAGGTTTTGCGTGTGTTTAGCATGTGCAAAACCGTTGAGAGGCAAAGTAAAAAGAAAGCTCCCAAAATTGTTTTGAACTTGATGCATTAGGATTTCTAGTTTACTGGCTTTAGGTCTTATCGAGTCGTTAGGATGCACCCCGGTTTCCCTCGGGGGGCGTGTAATCATAGGGTTTCAGCACTCAAACATTTAAAGAAGTCCACCCTGAACCTAGTGAATCAAATAATTCGCGTCTGTTAGTATAAGGAAGTTTGTCGTAGTCAAGGACCCTTAATCTCTTTTTGTGAAACTTAAGTGTAGGGGTTTTGGTTTACATGTAGATAAATGAATAAGTGGTGTTCTCTCTTCTCGCACGGCTCCTATCACTCGGGAAAGTATGTCTGAGGGGCCTTTGTGCCTGGTGCTTTCGAGTCATCTGACTTGGGATGCACCGACTGAACTCCCGTTACACGGGTGGTAGGGATCGCTCTATGTGGAGATTTGGGGGAAGGTGTACGTGATAGTGTAAGTCCTCATAGGCAATGATGCACGAAACCTGACCCTGGGAGAATCAAACACCAACCAATAAACTGCTCCAAAGAAAAAGAAAAAAAGTGTCAAATAAGAACCAAAATGGACTTTACACATTGTATCACATTCAGAAGTTAAGGTTGCCCATGTCTTTCACTTAAGTCCTTGACTAACGTTCACGAATAATTCATTAGGCTCGGTGTGTGGACCGATTACATATATAGAGTCGACCCGTAGTATTACCGCATCCCATGATCGACAATATGAGTCCAACGAGTCGTGTAGCTAGATTGATTAATGCATTTTGTTCGGATTTTGTGGGTATATCCGCTGAAAACCCTCAGGAGACAACACTCCTCCTCCTTGGCGACAAGGAGGTTTAACGGCTTGTTGCACGTGCTAAGTGCAACCGTGATTCCTACGAAAGTGAGTTAGGACTTCTTGTTTTTCGTATGCTTTTCTCTTTCTTTGTTTTGCTCGGGACTAGCAAAAGTTAGGTGTGGGGGTATTTGATTGACATCATTTCATGCTTATATTTGTATCTTATATCCATTATCTTTCACCTAAACAATGCTATGTTACGAGTTTTATGTTTAGTTTTCAGGAATAAATAGGTTTGAAGAGATGAAGCATAAAAGGACTCAAAAGCTGGGAAAAAGGACTGAACTGTGAGATCTAGGGACCAAGATGCAAGGGAGAAGGACCTGAACGCAAGACAGAAGGACCTAAGAGCAAAACAGAAAACTCCACACCATCATGGGGAGTATTTTGGCAATTCTATTCGGGTCGGAGCTCAAATAAACGAAGTAGATGCATCCAAGACCACCAAATACACTAAGAAAAGCCCAGCACAAATTCCAGATGGATTCGTACTTTTTAGACCGCCAATTGGCGGTCCATTTTGGCCCAAATCCGCTAAAATTTCTCCAGCACATGTATTAGAGGATGTTTAGGCTATTTTTGGTATCTGTTTAGTCCCACATCGGGGGATTGTCCCGGTAACTCTTCACCTTCCATTGTAATCACTCCATATTTTAAGTGGTTATTCTTCCTACTAGAAGTGAGGCCTTGAAGCACACACTAAAGTAGGAGGATGCTACTTTTAATGTGAGTCATTTTAATACAAGTTTTCTTTATTATGTTGTTTGTTTTATGTTTATTGTTTTGCTTTGCTTAATCTCATTTCATTAGTTTTATTAGCTTAGTTAATATGCTTTCTTTGTTTAGTTTAATAATTAGTGTAATGTTTAGTGAGTAGTTCCATCCCCTTTGGGGGGTGGAGTAGATGTACATACATACAAATGAAAATGGATTGAATGTTTTATTTCCAATGTGTTCATAAAACATAAATGTAGGCTTGCTTGTCTAGGATAGAATTTATAACTTGATGAGTTTTGCCAAAATGATTAGACATCTCTCATGCTTGTTTAGGTTCTGAAATAAACATCTTGCATATGTAAATGTTAATCAACTAAGTTGGTGAATAGATTGATAGGTTTTGCCACAACATTTAGACACTTCCTATGCATGATAACACCACCTTAATTTGTGCTTAAAGAATGTGTTCAACACCCACCTCTTTGCTTGTGTGCACTCACTCCACCCCTTAGGGGTTTTCCCATTTCTGTATTCCAGCATTCTTCTTTTGTTCTTAGCTTAGTTGTCATTTCATTGTTTATTTCTTTCGTTCGCATTTCATACTTCTTAGCGTAGTTTAGTGTAGATTAGCATAATCAATCTTCTCCCCAATTTTTGCCACTTGATTTCTGATAAACAAGAGGCTGCTCACCTCCGTGAGGATGACCCGTACTTGCCACCGCTTCATCGCGGCCGTGCACTTACGGTTTAGTTAAAACGTTCAACACCCAGCATGTACCAGCAACAAGACATGCAAAATGAGAATGTGGTACCTCGGGGGCGGCAAGTGAACCATGTGGAGGAACATGTTCACAATGTCAATTCCATTGTAACCTTAAGGAATGGAAAGCAGGTTGACAATCACATTTCCTTGCCACCACCACCACCATCTATGCAGCCCCTCAGTGGGAATGGTGGTGAAGAAGAGGCTGAGGGTGAGGGTAATACACCAACATCTCCTTCTCAGGCACCGTAGAAGATAGAAGATAGCACAAACAAACAATTGATGTATTCAAACAAATTTGATATTCATATCGAGACCGATTAGACTGCTTTGACAAAGCCAACTCAATGTGTGTCCTTTGATTCATCAAATCTTCACAAGCTTTTAAGCATTTGTTAGGAGGACTATTATGATTCCCGACATGCTCTCTGAGTGTTTTTTTCTTCTTCCAAATTGAAAATCCACAACTAACAAAAGCATCTCCACCACCTTGTTCTTTATGAATCGGTTTGAAAAGATAAAAAAACAAACAATAAGGGGCATCTTTTGCAATGGTATATATACTCTAACCAAGTGTCAAATTCATCAAACCAAGATGTAACAAATTGACGTTTTTGATCTCCATCATCATTTTTAAGAAATTTATGCTTCCAAGGTTGACACGGACCTTTCAACAAATAATATCTTCACACCTCATCTCTGATATTAACATCATAGTCTGTAATAATAGGTCTTAAACCTGGGACTGAAGGGTACTCATTTGGATTTTGATTCACACAACTATTGGACTCTTTTTTCACTTCATCAATTAATATTGATTCAGACGATTCAATGGTTTGTTCTTTCCTTTTGAAATATCTTTACATGGTGAAAGCTAAATTTAACAAAAAAGTAAAAACATCAAGTTAATCATGCAATCCAAATGAAACAAAAATGGAACAAAACGTAGGCAAAACAACAAAAGTAGACAATACACAAAAGCATATCATATCTCTTGTAATTCTCACCAACAATTTTCTAATCTATTTTTACAATTCTTTTTAGAATCCAATACTAATGAAGCATAAATAAAAGTAAAATCTGCAAAGAAAATGATTAGTGGATGCCCACGTACGTGTGACACTATTAAAAAGGACAAACCAATGTATTAAAAAGGACAAAGTCATACGGGGTTTAAAAAGGATAAAAAGGTACCCCAAACTGAAGTTGTATACATAAAAGGTTAAAAAGGACAAACCATTGTCTTAAAAAGGACAAACCCAATGTTTAAAAAGTAACCTGCATCAGTAACCCAACAATGTTTAAAAAGTAATGCTTTATATATGTCCATTATTATGAATTGAATGTGCAAATATTTTGTTCATTAATTATTGTATTCATCTTTTAGAAGTGTTAAGGAATAGACTTTTGGTCCGTTCTGTAGAGCTCTAAAACATAATGGTTACATATATCAAAAGTTATTCACAATCATGGTAATTGACATGTAAAATGGTATTCAATATCCAACTTAACATGAAATACAAACCAACATCACAAATAAAATTCAACATTCATTTAACATACTAATATAAATATCATAATCATAAAAATACAAATATAGACACATTAACCTACAAACCAAAAAAAGTTCAAACCAATCTTTCACTCACATCCCCAAACTAAGAACATCCACTTTGTTGTCCACCCTACAAATTCAACGACAAAAAATATGATCAAAATTTAACTAGGAAAAATACTATTTTAAATGCATACTAACTGAGTAGAAGAACAAAATGACCAACCAAATGCATGACATCACAAATAAAATCCAACATTCATATTGATACTCATTTAAACATCATAATCATTAAAAAGGAATCAAAAATAAATTAATAAAATCAACTGTCTACATCTAAGTTTTCACATTCAACTATCCACATCAAAGCATCTAACCTTTTTTATATGATTGATACATTAGAGCAATCAAACCTACTCAAACATTGTGTAAATTGAGCATACTTGAGCTAAAACCTACTCAAACACACACTAGGTTCCTTATAGAAGTCACACACAAAATTTCATATAATTTGGACTTCAATAGATCACACAAACTTAGACCGGAAAACACTAAACAAAAACCTAAACAGTATGCCCACATTCGGTCGACCGAAACGACCGAGTGATCATATATCCTGTTAGTGTTTTACTGCCCTAGTTCGGTCGAATGTCCAAACCTTTTCGGTCGACTGAGTAACAACAAATTTCTGACCTTTTGTTTTGTAGTATATACCCAACGGACATATTTGTATTATTTCCAAATACCCCAAAAATATTTTTTCCCTATCGGTCGACCGAGGACCTTGTTTGGTCGACCGAACTTAAGAAGACTCGACAAACCAAAACTTCCTGTTGGTTTTCAATTGATTGTGGACCTTGTTTCGGTCAATCAAATTTAATCTTGTTTGTCAACCCAGAAGAGCTTGTTAGTTTTCGGTCGACCGAACCTATCTCAGTGTTCGACCGATAACTTAAGTGTACCTAGATTATAGCCTTTGGCGGTAGACCGTTCCTTAATCGGTCGACCGAACCGAGTTCAAAATTGCCAAACGGTCGACCGTTCAGCCCGATCCGGTCGACCGAACTTACTCAGTTTTGGGTCCTGCAGATTTCTATTTTCTGTATCTTACACAACTCTTACCCAACTTAACCCGAACGGCTATAATACCTTAGGATCTTATAAATAGGTGTTCCCTTGACACAATTACATAGCTCTTACACTTACATTTGTCAAATACACCTAACAGAAACTCCCAA
This sequence comes from Triglochin maritima, assembly GCA_963682175.1. Classification (NCBI taxonomy): domain Eukaryota; kingdom Viridiplantae; phylum Streptophyta; class Magnoliopsida; order Alismatales; family Juncaginaceae; genus Triglochin; species Triglochin maritima. Next base: position 8,671,494 of record OY821787.1, on the reverse strand, counting down.
GTCTCCCATTCCCCAAGTCTCCACATCTTAGCATCAATTCCACATCCTAAGCTAAGTGTGCTCAAGTTAGAGAGTGTGTTCCACTCAAGATCTCAGTTGTAAAGAAGCAAGGACTTCGGTGAAAGCCTGAAGTGTTCCTCTCGGATTGTGAGAGAAGAAAGTCAAGCTCACGAGGGTGTTCGTGGAGGTTGTTTTGTAAAAGGCTTAATCTCGGCCCGGAACGAGGTTGATAGTGAAGACACGAGCAGAGCTCGAGGGAGATCGAGCAGAGCTTGCAAGAGAGGAAGTAGGCGGGAGGCCGAACCTCTATAAAAATCTGGTGTCATCATTGTGGTTTGTTTTACTTACTTATATTTGTTTAAATTCCGCTGTGCATATCTTGATTGATTAAACAAGTAGGTAATTAGCTTAAAAGTGATTAGAATTAGAGACCCTCACGATCCAACATTTGGTATCAGAGCCTTGTGAGCTAAATCGCATACTTCATCGTAGTTTTAGCATGGCTTCAACATCTAATCATGTAGAGGGTTTGTGCACAACTCGACCTCCTTTGCTAAATGGGTCAGATTATGATTATCGGAAGAATGGGATGAAAATATTCCTAATATCTAATGACCTAAAGTATTAGATGTTTCTTCAAAATCCATAAACACCCCCAAATGAAGATGAATTAGATTCACTTACTATGCCCAAAACGAAAGAAATTGAGATGAACTCAAAAATCATGAACATTCTTTATTATGACCTTAATGATGGTTAATATAATAGGATTAGGGGTTGTGAAAGTGCATATGAAATATGGCATAGACTAGAAATGCATCATGAGGGTGATAGCAAAACAAAGGAAAGCTGCATTAGTCTCCTCATGCATAAATATGAGATTTTTTCTATGCATATCGGTGAAAACATAAGCAAAATGAACATTCGCTTCACTGATATTTCTAACTCTCTTTTTGTTCTTGGAAGAAAACTACATGAAGGAGAGATGACAAGGAAATTCCTCCGGTCGCTAAGCAACGATTGGGAAGATAAGGTGGTCGCAATTGAAGAAGCACACGACCTTCCCAACTCAAGATGGATGAGTTAATTGGAAATCTCCATAGAAACCTGTGTCCTCACCTAGTGCGTGAGTCGGAAGGTGATGACGGGCGTGTTACTTGTGTCTGCCCAGGGACCATCGTGTGGAAGAGTGTGGATATTCAGGACGTGTCACCTCTGTGTATGGATCGTGACTTAATGTGATGATTGATGGACTCATAGTAGAGTAGCATACCTGAGGGATCGTGGATCCCAATGTATGATGATGTGCGGCTCGTGGAGCCTGATGACCTGGCGGACTTTGGTCTAGAACCGTCTGATGTTGTGTCGGACGTATGTTGTACCACCGATGTTGTGTCGGTACTGCCCCCGATGTTTTTCCGACGATGATGGGTTGATGTTTTTCCGGCTATGATGATGGGCAGATACTATTCCAGCTATGTTTTCCTTTGTTGGGCACCTACTGAGACGAATGATGGACCAACCGAGTGACGGCTCCATTGGTGTGGTTTGACCATGATAGTTACAAATCTGTTTCTCATGGTGCGGACCTTGCGGGCGCTCCTTTCCGAACCGCATTATTAGTACAGCCGTGTGTGGGGAGCGCCACGTATTGTTCCGTTAGACTGTATGTGCCTACAGTAGGTCTCCGAGGAGACTCGATGATGATTGTCGGACGGATGTCCTATTTTACCCTTCGAGGGAACTGTTTTCCTTACTGTTGATGACATAACATGCTACTAGTATGATAGGTTTATTTGTACTACTGCATTCATATAGGTGAGTTTGGCATACGGGGTTTCCTTATGGAAACTCAGGTATTGTTGTTGCATGTTTTATTTCAGGACCGCAGTAAGTCCAGTTTGGTGGTGACGGCGGGCGTGGGCATTTTGGGACCGAGATCCTCTCGTTCGGACCATTGAGATCGTCATGATTACTTGTATTTCCTTTTGTTATATACGATGTAATCATGTAGCTTTTCGACAAACTCTGATGTAATATGGTGTACCGTTTGGATGTTTTATTTGAAGTAACAGTTCCGTCTTTTGATTATTGGTATCTGGTATCTTTGATGATAAATTTTAAATGTTACGTTATTTCGGGATGTTACAGTCGTACTACGGATATTCGATCCCAGATCAGATATTATACGGATGGGATGTACCAATAACCATATCCGCTCCATGACTTTACGGATCGGATACTAATACAGTCTTACAGATATATTTTTTCTATGATCTAATGTCCAAATTCAAATACCGACACGGGTGGATTTTCGGATATTCGAATATCCATTGACACCCTATTTTCAGGAAGCAAAGTTCCTTCTTCTGTCCAGTTTTGTTTGATCTCTTTTATGTTGCTTCAGTGATCCAGTAGCTCCCAACTTGCATCGATGTGATGTTAGTTTTATGCTCTTGAAACTGCATTTCTCTAAACTCGCAATAGAAGTCCAAAACGAAGAAGAGAGGTTGGAAAAATTAGTTCTAATACATCTAAAAGCAGTTCAAGTGCAGCAAGAATGAAAATACCTCCTCAGAAGTTAAGGTGAAATATGCATTCAGAAGAAAGCAAGATCAAGACCAAGCTATGCCTATATGTACTGAATGCATAACGATACCCTTAATACACTAGATGAATGCAGTATAATCAGGTTTTAGAACTGTTATAATGTAGAACAAAAGTACATGTATGCAGCCTGCCATGTTTTAAAATGGTTCAGCAATAAAGAAAATTAACTGCACATGTATGGCTCCTTATGTACCTTTTCATCCACTCCATGAATGAAGCTTTCAGTAGGGCTCAATACTCTTCCAAAAGGAAGTGGAAATTCAATGTTGCCCCACCTGCACGTGGAGAATACTTTTGATAATGATGAGAAAAACAAGTTGATATGCAAATCAAATAAAAGAAAGAGAAGTGAACAAATATGAGAAGAGGGATGATCCATCATGAGTCCATTTGAAAATTACTGTAGAAAAAAGAAGCAAGTGATAAAGCTTACCAGTTAGTCCATATTTTTGTAAGAATGAAGCTGTAGTTGAACGTTCAATCAGTCGTGTCCCTGAACACAAATTGTTGTAAATTAATGATACTTTTCATTGAATTATTAACAAGAAGATCAATCCAATAGATAGGAAGAAGCAAAGCAAAATTAATGAACATAAAATACGCATGAAATCTCATTATGTAGCAAATTGTACATATTTATTGTAAGTAAAGTTAAAAATCTTTATGTACCAAGCAACTTGCTATAGTGACTGAAAGCTTACAATCCATTAAGAACATCACAAAGAACACTAATTAATGAGCACAAATAACACTAAGATCAACAACAAAGTTTGGAGATTAACATCAAAACGTTGAGATGGACATGAAAATACTGAAATTTGGGGATTGTGTGCGGACGGTGTTAGTTTTGAGAGATAAGGGGATTTGGGAATTTTAGGTGAGAGTTTCATAACATGGGGGAGATTTAGGTTGTGATGACGAAAACAAGATCGGTACCGATGGACTGCACACGGTTAACGTTCCTAGCGGCAAATCCGTCGGCAAAGGGGTTTTTTGTTGTAGTGTATGTTTTATTTTTAATAAGACATACCACGTCGGATTTTAATATAAAATCCGACGTGAGAAAATAAAATCCGACATGGTATGTCCCTTTTATTGGATTTTTGCGAGTTATGTTCCTTAATAATAAGAACTACCACGTCAGATTTTAGGATAAATTCTGACGTGACATGTCGACGTTCTCTTAATTAATAGTCATACAGTTCCTAAATGGTTCCTGAAACTACTTTTTTAATAATAGGTCATTCCACGTCTGCTTTTAGTTGAAACTACGACATGAGATGTCCTTTCTATTGATTTTTTAGGATGTGATTGGTTTGTAGGAAGTTGATAGAACTCTAGAAGTGGACTTGTAGAAACTAAGTTCATTAACTAATCATTACAAATAATTGTTGGAAAGTACAATAAATGGCCGGATCAACCATCATACGAGAAAAAACACAAACATGTCAAGTTATTGATAACAAAATAACAAAGATAAATCAAGTAACAAATACCCTAAATAGTTCAAGGACTAACTAAAAACAAAAACCGATGTTACTTGTTGTTGCTTTCCAAAAATAGGGAAACATTAAGAAGGAAAAATGGGGGAAATGATTCAAATCCTAAAAACCTTCCATGCCCACAAGTTACGAGGATTTCACAAACATCCTAAACAGCTCAAGCATTATTCTTGTTCAAAAAATGAAGAAATTATCATCTACAAAAATAGGAAAATAATTAAGAACAAAAATGGGGAAAAATGATTCCAACCTTGGTAACTTTCCAAGTACACAAGAAAGACGGATTTCATAAACACCCTACATAGTTACAACATTATTCATGCTAAAAAATGAAGAAATTTCCATCAACAAAAAAAGGAAAAAATCACATCTGGAACACAAATCTCACACTTTCAAACCCACTTCTTGCAAACTAATCGTACCCTATTAGGGTTTAGAAAATATGAATGGAAAAATTACAAGCTCTGATTTTATAGAGCCTATAATGAAATGTTGTGTCTTTTTGCATACCCTGTAATGAAAGGTTATGTCTTTTTCACATACCCCATAATGAAAGGTTGTGTCATGTTGGATGTCATAACGACTACCAACAGCTGCCAAAAACTATTTTTTGATAATAGGACATACGACATAGGCTTTTAGTTGAAGCTCTGACGTGAGATGTACTTTCTATTGGATTTTTTGCAACATTTTGTTCGTTAATAATAAGTCATACCATGTCGGAATTTAGGTTAAAATCTGACATGATATGCCCTTTTTATTGGAATTTTTCACAACGTTTTGTTTCTTAATAATAACCCTCACAATGTCGGAATTTATGTTAGAATTTGACGTGTTATGTCATCTTTGTTATGTTTTTATGACGTTCTGTGTCTTAATAATAATATGTCGAATTTTAGGTTGAAATCTGACGAGATGCATCTTTTCATTGGATTTTTTTGTGACGTCGATTTCTTGATAATAAGTCGTATCTGTCAGAATTTATGTTAAAATCCTACATGACATGTCCTTCAATGAGTCGTATTACAACCTCAGTTGAACGGGTCCTGAATCCCTTGCCATATGTTCCAAGAACAAGAACTGTTATACAAGCTACAATAGAAATTAGAAACATGCAATAGTGATAGAACAGTCTGAACAGGTTACACAGGAAAGTACACCACAAAGCCTATACATAATGACTACTTCAAAACCTCTATGGAGTTAAAGTACTCGAGCAATAACATTACTAATGTTAAACTAGTATTATCCAATTCTTTCCTAATTCAATTCGGTAGCACTAAAACTATGAAAAATAAATATTATCTTGATACGAATCTCAATAAATTTCCTAACACAAAATTAAAATTCAAAACTGCAAAAGTAGAGGACAACCGGAAACTAACATTCAAATTTTGATATGTATTTAATATAACATTGAAGTTCTGTATACCCATAAAAACAAACACAAAATCAATATTGTCTTCATACGAATCTCAATAAATTTCCTAACACAAAATTAAAATTCCAAATCGTATATAATTATATAGATTCTTGTGTTTTTCACTTTTTATCAATTCAAACTAGTAGATGTCTTAATAATTATGATTCAAAATAGTTGCTACATGAGATTTTTATGACTTACATGTTTCATGATTTATACCAAATATGATTCGTCCTGCCAAATTTATTTCATCGTCCTAGACGAAATACCAACAATAATGGGCTGGCTCCAAGGAGCCACAAATGTAGATTTTGTGGCTGGCCTTGTTGGGGGTGTTGGATCACTTCTCTATTGCTTTGAAACGGCCCCTACAAATGTAATAGGGTAGATGTGTGTACTCCTCATCATCACTTGAGTAGTTGTTTGTGAAATTGTGTTAGGAAGCCATTTTTCGCTGGATCGATTAAACAACTAGAAATACGAATGCAATAGGGTTTAAGAACTATAAATTGAGTACACTACAATCCATGAATTTATAGACCATGTAATGAAAGGTTGAGTCTCTTCGCAAACCTTGTAAGGAAAGATTGTGTCCTTTCCTAACGACTCCTAATAAGCCGCCAAAAACTATTTATTAATAATATGACATACCACGACGAATAATATGTTAAAGGCCAATGTGAAAGGTTGTTTTTATTGGATTATTAGGGGACGTTATGTTTCTTAATAATAAGAGATCACGTTGGATTTCAAGGTGAGAACCGACGTGAGATGTCATTTTTATTAGATTTTATTGCGAAGTTTCGTTTCTTAATAATAAGAAAAACACGTCAGATTTTATGAACATTCGATGTGAGACGTCCTTTTTATTAGATCTTATTGTGACATTTCATTTCTTAATAATAGAAAATACCATGTCAGCATTTACGTTAACATCCGACGTGAAATGTCCTTTCAATTTTTACCACAAAATCAAACACACACACCCTTTGCACTACGAATTTTCACGTACTCCCACTTTGTCGCCATTTACAACCCTACTAGACCAGCCCCCATGCAACTCTTCCTGACCACTCATTTACAACCCTACCCGACCATTACCATTTAAAATCATGTCCGACCAGTGCCACCCTCGACCAGCCCGGCCCCTTCGGAGCACCGAACAAGACCCGATCAACCCCCTTTGCAAAGTACTCAACCAGGTCAACCAAGTCTGCTAACACCACCGCACCGCTGGCAGTCACCCCAACAATGTTGCCCGCCACCACCACACTTGTCTAATCATTCAAGGTGAGGTTTGCTTTTTTCATTCTTCAGTACTAATCATCTTGGAATAATAGAACCAATTATTTTGCTTGATTGCTTCAATAACATATTATAGTAGTATCTAATGAGAGATTTCAAACTTTGTTCACTCGTGAAGAGCAAAAGCAATACCTGTTGTTTCTGAAACTATTGGATTATAAACATTGATGTTTTCAGATATAGGCATGAGATACATTGGATGCACTTGGGTGAAGTGGTGTTTATTTTCATACAAGTTTTTTTTTCTTTATAAGGGATTATCCTCTGCAATTTATTTCTTGTATTCCGGTATAACATGTTGATGATTATCGAGCATTGTTAATGATTGATGTATGTGATTAATTTGTGATTATCGAGCATTGTAATGAAATGAATGCGGCAGAATTGTTGCTACTAAAGTTAAGGAACAAATGAAGTTGGCTTTAGAGAAATGTGTTTGTTTGATTATTTGATTGTTTATTTGGTTTATGCTATGTAATCGATACTACTTTTCATTATTTTTGTTTTGTAGGAAAAATTCAATTTCCAATCAACTGAAGCGTTGAAAAAGAAGTGGATGTCGTATGTGAGTATTCGATGGAAAGATTTCAAAGCCAAGTTGAGATCCAAATTCATATTTGGGAAGTATAAAGATCAAGACCCACGTGCAAATTACAATTTCATTTCTCAGACAACATGAGCAGATTTCAAAAGATTAAGGCTAACTACAAAAAAATTGGTATAATATACTTTCATACTTCGTTTCTACATTGAAATGTTTATTATGATAACTAATCTATACTTTGAATGAATTTCTTTGTTTTCCCAATATACATGACATCTTCGTTGTAGTATCGTAAACAAGTTGGAATACTAAATGTGGTAACTACATAATGAAGTATATGGAAGAAATTGTTGAGTTGGGAGTGGAATTGAGAGATTTCAGATAGGTAGATTTTTTTATATATATTGAATATTGTGTTATAAATGTTTGGTGACACAATTTATATGTTAATATATAGGTTTGTTTACTATTTAGATTTTCGAAGAAACCCATCAACCATTTTTGCAGGAGATAGACATTATGCAAGAGAAGTGGTCTTCTTTTTCATCAATTGTATGTTGTTAACAAGTTAATTCATAAATGTAAGTTTATCGGGTGATATTGTCATCTTTAAGCTTTTATTATAATAAATGTATAGATGTATGCTATCATTGTGAATTCTGGTATGATAGTTCAACTTCTAGGGCAGTGGATTGTCCAGATATAGTTCACAGAACAAACATATTCAAACCTTTCAATTATTTTGAGATTATTTTGTACATATTCAAACTTTTGAGATTATTTTCAGCTTAAGGATATATATAGTGCAAACTAATATATATATATATATATGATAATTTTTGCATATACATTTACAAAACTAAATTTTATATATGACAATTTTTATATACATCTGGTGCAATTCTTTTTCCAATTGCAGGGAATTTAAATTGAATGTGGTGCGATTTCTTTTCTAATTGTAGGAAATTTAATGTGAAATTAAAAGTAAAATCAGAATTTCCCGAAAAACAAATAAAAGGAACATATCTCGTCAGTTACTTGTTTGAAACCGACCTGGTATGTTCTTTTTATTTCATTTTTGGGGAATACCGAATCGAATAATAGGGTAAAATCCGACATGGGGTTTCTACATACCACATCGATCGATTAACTAGAAATCGAAGTGATTTGTTCTTTTATTCGATTTTTTGTCGTAATAATAAAAGGTCATACCATGTCGGAATAAAGTTTAAACCGACGTGGTATGTATACGTACCACGTCGTTGGATTGGTTTCAAACAGACATCGTTGAAATTTTGTTTAATAAAAGGATATACCACGGCGGATTGTATGGTATAACTTTTGTGGTAACTGTACATACCACATTAGTGGAATGCCTAAAAACCGATGTAGTATGTCATTTTATTTGATTTTTTGTCGAAATCCTATTTTTAATAAAAGTACAGACTATGTACATCGGTGTTTAGACAATCCATCGAATTAGTATGTCCTAAATACTACGTCGATTTCATTATTAAAAAGCGATGTGGTATACTTACATATCACATCGGACCTTTGGCCGACGTAATATCACCTCGCTTACCATGTCCCCCCCATATTCCGTTGGTCATATCAGCGGTGGTCAACCCGACGTAATAACAATATTCTGCAGCAGTGACACATTTTGAGGAAGTTGGCCAATGGCCAATAGTAAGTTAGCATTCCAAACAACCCCAGTATGTTGCAATCTCCAAAGTTGACTCCTTCAAGATTTCTACTTTCAAACTTTGCAAAGTCCCAGGTAATAGTCTACGCAATACATATATGTTGAGGAAGACTAGTATATATAGTGGAATGATCAAGTGATTATAAGATCTAGTGCAGAAAAAAAAATCACGTGTCAAAACATTGTGTTGTATTGTTTAAAAAAAAATTAGGTACAAGTTGGATAGTTAAGAAAATGACTTGTCTACTTATGGTTAAGAAAAATCAAAATGTAGTGAATTTCAAAATCGTATAAGATGATGTATTTAGCATAACCAAAAAAATTGATAAATGTCAAACTACATATCATCAATGGAACGAAGTTGATGTAAACAACACAATAAAAGGCACATTTGGCATCATAACATCAAATTTAAAGTATTGACCAAACGATTCAAATTAGTTGGTATCGGTGTACAGTAGGTCAATTTGACGGACACTCATACAAATAGGGGTGAGCATCCGGACCGGATTTTTATCCGAGGTCCGGACCGGACCGGATGCTCGTGAACCGAAGACCAGACCGGACCGAATCGGTCCGGTCAAAAACCGAATTTTTATAAAGAAAAAACAAAAAAAGACCAGTCCACACCGGACCGGACCGAACCCAAATTTCCCGGACCGAAACCCGAATCGGACCGGACCGAACCCGGACCGACCGGTCCGGTCCGGTCCAAAAACCCGAACCGAACCGGGTTTTGCTCTCCCCTACATACAAACATGATCAATATCAAGTGTAAAGGTGGAAAAAATCCAAGAAATCTTCTTGCAAGTTAACGAAGACGATTCCTTTTTTCCCTTGAAACGAATCTTTTCGTAGACATCTCTTAAGATTTCCTGAAATTGATTGTCTCATTATCATGAAAGGGTGGTGATTTGTGCAAAGTCTCAACGAAACACTATTGCAGAAGGAAAAAGAGACGTCATATATTAAACAAATATTTGCACCAACACCAACCCAATAAAGGAAGACTAGACATTAGGAATGTTAGTTAATTATTCCACGCCTAAGATTCTAATCTTTTTGTCCAAAATAATCCACCCTTCCGGCTTCTTTTCCAAAATCACCTTAGTTTAGAACATGCCGAGTGGAATCTACTGCTGACTTTCTTTTGGACTATTTGGTGCGAAAGAAATAATAGGATTTTTAGAGCAATTAACATCTTGTTAACTAAATGCTTCGACCTAGTTGACTTTTAGTCAAGACGAACCGAAGAGCACGGAATGTTAGAATCCTAAACTCTACTTAAGATAGACTAAACTTATTGGATGATTAATTAGGTTGATTGAGTGGTTAAGTGAATTACATGGTATTTATCTTTTGACTTGGAAAACAGGTGACGTGGTGGATGCATGGAAGGTGAGGGATGACTAGGGGGGATGAGGTGTTGGAATATGATTGGAGGATTTGGAGGTGTTGGTTTAAAGGATTCTTATACACAGTATGATGGGGTTAAAACGTGAAGAAGGGTTTTTGCTCCCAACGTGAGGTGAGGAGTCAAGTGAGGCGTGAGAGAGGGTAGTGAATATATGAAGTGAGTTGACAAGAAAAAGATGGAGATTTTCAGGCAATTATTGATTCGTTATTCTTCAGTTTTATGTCATGTCATGTCTGTCTCTCTTGATATTCGTAGTTGCATGCATGTTGAGTATTGATATCGAATTTATTGATATACATATGATTGCATGGTAGTGTTTCGGTCGACATGTCATGTGTCTGTGTGTATGTTTCTGACAGAGCCACTTAGGAAAGAACTACCTAGCGTGCAGCGTGGAGCCACCTGAGAGAGGAAAAGACTACATGTCGTTGGTGTGGAGCTACCAGGTGTGCGTCTGACCGATTAATAGATTCTGAAACACATGATGTGGTCAAATCCGAATGGGGGTTCCCGATTGTTATGCATACATATTGTTTGTGATGCATGTCTCTTGATTATGCTCATTGACTAAATGTCATATTTTGTATTATTTTCCACATTGTAATGATTCTGGTTGAATGACGGTTGGTACTTACAGGTTGTCGAGCTCACAAATTATTGATTATATTTTTCAAATTACTTCGGGGTCTATCAGATGGATTGAATATCAGAGTTACACACAACGGTTAGGATCGTGGATCGTATTAACGCACTGGGTTTGTGGGGATAAGCACTTGCCGGGCTCGGGACGTTACAGGCAATCCTTTGGAGCGAACCTCGGTCATTATAACAGTGTGAACTCTACTCATGGATCAAATCAACTCTCATGCCCTGTTGAACATCGACTCACCCACCACTACCTTTCTTCCTGCCAACATTCAACCTCAAGTGACTACTAGGGATACGGTAGCACCTACTCTGGTGGCAACTCTAGCTGACGGTGACGACTTGGATGCTTTAACTATTCTGAGGTCGATTGGGGTTTCAGAGGGCCTAGGCCGTTTAACATGCTAGGAGGCACCAGTGGAAGTTTAGCAGAAGTTGCTGGATTCTATTAAAACATCTTTATTTGCTTTTGTAAGACATAAGCCTAAATTTTAGTTGCTAATCTTTATTTGCTTGTAACGTGACTTTGGTATGGGTTGTGGTTCATAGCTCAAAATCTTTTATATCACCTACTCTTCCAAAAATATTATAAGCTTTTGGGGTTTCTAGAATCCTAATGGGTCTGATGTGGTGTACGTCGGGTTGTGTACCGGACCGAATTGGACCCAGATCACCTCCGAGGTTCGGACCGGAGACTGGACCCGGATCGGGTGTTGTACAGCCCTAGGTGTATGTAAATACAATTAACATGTTTGAGTTCAACCACCTGTACTTACAATATATTTTTTTATAATTGAAAGGATAATTTTAATTACTAAGTATTACAAATTCACATCCCACTTACTATAGGTTCTTATGGCGCTGGAAATCGAACTTACGGCCTCTGTCTTGTCCACCCAAGTAGCATTTGAACAATTATGCTTACAATATTAGTTGTTTGGTAGAGTAGTTGTACTTCATTGGATCTTTCAATTTGACTTTCCAAAATAAGGAAATGTCTGGGGATTTTCTAACCAAATACCTTCAGAACTTCATATTTTGGCATAATTCCTTGTTCTTATATTACTTTGGTATAACTATAAATGTTTCAGTTTTGCCTTCATATCAATATAACACAAACTTTACAACATCCATGTCATATACATCCGACTAAAGCTGGGTACTGAGCCAGGCCAAGCGTAGTCAAAATAAACGAGCCGAGCTTTCGTCCCGGGCCGTTAATGGAAACGGACAGGCCAAGCGGGTCGGTTCGTTTGTTTTAATAAAAAAACTCGGGTGCGACCCGACGTCCTAGAAACGGGCCTGACCGGAGCCCGACTCGTTTAACCTAACGGGCCCGACCCGATACCCACATTTACATCCGACCAACTCTATGCGACGACCGACAAGGTTAAGAAATCTTCCGCATGCGTTCAAATTAACTTATTTATTTTAATGGGGTAAATTTTGGGTAATTTACCAACTAGTTCCGTTTATGTTTTTTTTCTTTTTTTAATTTTGGAAGTCTTACATCAATCACAAAGGTCACTTGCAGACTTGCAGTTGTCTGATCTACAAAATGTAACATGACAACAATTAGTTGGTATTTTTTCTTATATGATCACGGCCGAGTACGTAGCCCACCAATTAGTGGAGTATGAAACAAATTAATTTATCGGTGTAGATTTTTTAGTTCTTGATCATTATGCATAATTTCCTACGTATAAAAAGCATTAAAATGTTAAAATAACGGTCACTTGGACTTGATTTGATCAGAGTTAAATCTGATCATCATCTCCAAATCAAGTCCAAGCAAATCACGCAATCAAAGCAAACAAGACAACCCAGAAATCTGTAACAGCTACATACAAAGATGGAAACCAAAATCATGCAAGGATTATATAGAAGATTAGCAACTTTGCTCAAGCAAAATTGTACCATATACATACATATGAGTGGTATTATGACGGTATTATGAGTAGCAAAATTGTATATATATACATATAGGGTGGTATTAGAATGAGACCAGGTCTCAATTTAATATAATGAGACCCCAAACATACGTCATCAAGATCTAATCTAACAGTGAAAATGAAAAATGGTAGTTTCGTAATCAACATCGTCCTCCTTTTACCTCCTCTCCCATACGCACCCACCACATCCATTTTCCTCCCTCCAATCGTATACAATCTCCTCCTCCGTCTCACCTACTCTGACGAAGCCCTCCGCGTCTACTCCCGCTACCTACTCTCTCCTCACACTCCCACCCTCTCGGCTTCTGCTCCTCGCATGTTCTTTTGCGGAGGACTCACGGCTCGATCGCATCTGACGTTCCGTTTCTTCTGATAAGTAGGCATTTTTTTCGTTTAAAGCTTAGATCAAACATCTAGTTCTGCATTCTTGATCTAACATCTGGACCAAAGAAGCTGTGGTGTTTTTTCAAAAGAAAAAAAAAATTGGATGTGATTTCTTGTTCCTACATTTTGGCTAGCATGTTTGGTAAATTTGTGGAGGATTCGTACGACATTTTTAATTTTTAATCTAAATACAATAACAGGAATACAATAGATTAATACACAAACGTAACTATTACAATACATAACTACACTAGTTAAATAGACAGCTGTCCTAGTACAATACATAACTATACTATTTCAATACCTAACTACATTATTTAAATACCTGACTATTATTATTTCCATAGGTTAAAATGAACTCAACGAGTAAAAAATATTGTTGTTCAAAAAACATTTCCTATTATACCTATTTTAAGTATTCTTTTTCAGATATTTTATAATCTGGTTTAGTTGTTTAATATAGTTATGTTGTGACTGTTATTATTTATATAGGTGGAAACAACATCAATGGAAAACCATTTCTTTGTTCAAACAAATGGTTTAATACACAAACGTAAATATTACAATACATAACTACACTAGTTCAATAGACAGTTGTCCTAGTACAATACATAACTATACTATTTCAATACCTAACTACATTATTTAAATACCTGACTATTATTATTTCCATAGGTTAAAATGAACTCAACGAGTAAAAAATATTGTTGTTCAAAAAACATTTCCTATTATACCTATTTTAAGTATTCTTTTTCAGATATTTTATAATCTGGTTTAGTTGTTTAATATAGTTATGTTGTGACTGTTATTATTTATATAGGTGGAAACAACATCAATGGAAAACCATTTCTTTGTTCAAACAAGTGGTTTAATACACAAACGTAAATATTACAATACATAACTACACTAGTTCAATAGACAGTTGTCCTAGTACAATACCTAACTACATAATTTAAATATCTTACTATTATTATTTCCATAGGTTTAAATGAACTCAACGAGAAAACATATTGTTGTTCAAAAACATTTCCTGTTACACCTATTCTAAGTATTATTTTTCAGATATTTTATAATATGGTTTAGTTGTTTAATATAGTAATGTTGTGACTGTTATTATTTATATAGGTGGAAACAACATCAATGAAAAACCATTTGTTTGTTCAACCAACATCTCAAGTGACATTTATTGTAAGTATTATTCTTGTTACCTTTTATTTAAAGTAATATACTGTCATAATTGATCAACATATTGGTTTACTTCTTTAATTTACTAAAACTATCCTTTAGTAGAATAAGTTAGAAATGATTTTGTTGCTTGACAGATTCTCATGAAGGAGTGGTTGAACTTGTGTAATAAAATGATATCATTGTGTATTGAAATGATATGTTGGTGTATTAAAGGTGTACTGATGCATTGCATACATTGCATCATATGTCTTTCATTTAGATTACTTTTACATCAATAAATGCTACTAAGGTATGTGTTTAGTCTTATTTACAGAATACAGGGACCTGAATGCAATTTACCCACATTCCGAGCATAAACGTGTGCAAAAGATTCATTTCTATCATAAAGACCGAATTCAAGTTTATCGGGTTTCAATTGGAAATGCATCCAAGCATAAAAGCATTCAAGGAGCTAATCACAAAAAAGGTCAAGGGCTTAATTGCAAAAATGCCAAGGACCTAATTGCAAAAGAAAAGGATCAAGATATTTTGTTGGAAAAGTCAAAAGAAAAATCAACTATAAATCTCCAACAATGGAAGGAATTAATCCGGAGCTCAAGACAATGGAAAGAAATCATCCAGACACGCAAATAAAGATCAAATCATACCATAAACGCGTGACAAAAATCCTGATTAAATCCGACCAACGTGGGAGGCGAATCCGCCGCACAATACACATGATGTGCGGCGATTCCGCCGCCCATTGGTTGATCCGTGTGTCCCAATTTCGTCCACTCGTGTATGGACACGTGTACTATCCAATTCTATACCTAAGTCCCTTGTAGCAACTATAAATAGACCCGAGAACGATGTAAATAGGGTCCTTGGTTGTTGTTCTTATTTGTGTACCTTAGTTTTATTAATAAAATTCTGTTCTTTTAATTCTTGTTTTAGTTTTCTTTTAATGTCTCAAGGACCTCTTCTTCTTCCTCCCTCCATGAGTTTCTAACTCTCTCCAAAGGGTGGAGGTGATGGAATTAGGGTTAGAGAATGATGAATGCATGTTATTATTTTAAGTTCATGATTAGTGTATTTTGATTACTTGAGTTTATGTTAAGTCATTTATCTTGTAATGCTTCATAACTAACATGATTTACAATAAGTTTCAGTAATTCTCTACTCTAAACCTAAGTCTAAACCTCCACCCCACGGATTTCTCTCTTTGTTCTTGTTTTAATTTTAATTGTTCTTATTTCGTACTTTAGATAATTAAACCAAAAATCCCAAAAACCCAATTTATTTCTTCTTCCCTTCTTCCCCTAATCGAAAACAACAAAAATAACGAAATCTCTCCCTCCTTGTGTTCGACCCGTACTTGCCACGTCTTCATAGACGCCGTGCACTTGCGGTATAAATAAAATTTCTCATCAAGTTTTTGGCGCCGTTGCCGGGGAGGCGACGCAGATTTTGTGTTTTTTTGTGTTTTCGATTTTATCCTGTCTACCTTGTGCGCGATCTAAGTATTTGAATTTGTGTAGCAGGAGACAACAGAGCGCGCGGCGAAATCCGGGAGCGTTCTGAGACACTTGGGCGGCGGAATCGCCGCATCTACAAGGTAACGTGCGGCGGAATCGCCGCACCAGTGTGGGTTCTGGTCTTCAAATTTCTGGGGCATCGTCGGCATCTCTGGGTGGTCGCATTGAGCTACTGGAATCTCCGAGAGCGGGCGGCGAACCCGACTGAGCATTGCGGAGGTAACGTTTCTTGCCCTTCTCGTAAAATCTGAATAGTTGAAAACTTTCCTTTCGTAGAATTGCACGTGTTAGGGTTACAATTCCATAATTGGCAATAATTCAACTCTGACCTAAAATTGGCAAAATTAGAAAGACCTTAGTGCATGCATCATATAATGTTTTGCTTGCATTATTCTTGCTAAATTCTTGCAAATTAATACTTGTTGAAGATTGCTGGAGGCAAGGTACGTATCGAGGTTTTTATCGATTGCATTAGAGCATATAATTTAGTTGCATACAACCTTGCAATTGCCCCCATTAAAAGGACCATTGTTTGACTATCTTTGCTAGATTTAAGTTAAACTATCTTAAGGGCAACTCCGTAGGAAAAGATACGGTGGGGAATTCATCACCCTCCCGTAGCCCACAAACCACAATCCTGAAGTGTCGCCTAAGCCTAAAATTTAAAATCAATTAGACATTGGCCCCTAAGGACTCGGACTCAATTAAGGAGGAGATTGGTTTGACTTGCTATGACCTGAAGCTAATTGAATTCAATTTGGTGTCTAGAAAGTGTTTTTGTGTCGACGAAAGTCTTCCAAGCGACGTGGTTGTCTAATTGGCACCGACTCTGTCGGAAGCGCCCCCACTAGCTATACACTAACTGGCCAACTTGGTTTGATTGGTGAGGGAGGTGAATCAAGCAAACTAATTCGACTCAACCTGTTAGGAGTCGTCTAGATCTAAGTGACACTAGGTCTAGGATTGTTTTGACCGTGCTTGTTCAGGAAATTTCTGACCAACCCTAATTTTTATCCTTTAGAGTTAAGTTTCCCTTCTCGTCTGAGTCTTCTTTCCCTTCTCATCCCTACCTTTCTATTGTTTGTTTCTTTTAAAAAAAAAAAAAAATTTAAAATTCAAAAAAAAATTCAAAAAAAAAAACGAAAAAAAAGAGTAATTAATTCTTGAAATTAAATTTGGAATTTAAATTTCGAATTTGAATTCAAAAAATTGATTCAACCCGGTGCACTCAGATTTGGATTCGGGACTTGAGTAATCGACTCTCACGAGTTCATCTAGATTCCAGTATGGAACTTAACCCCAATCCACCTGTTGCACCACCTCACCCGGATCTAATGGGTGAGAACGTAGTGGACCCGCATGTTGCACAACCTATAACTCTGAGGGATCGGTGCTACCCAACGATGGCTGCTCAGCCATCGTGCATCGTCATGCCCACCATACCGGGTCGCGACTTCGAACTTAAGGCACAATACATGAGTATGCTGCCTAAGTTCACCTCTAGGGAAGACCCATATCTCTTCCTTAGAGAATTTGAAGAAATCTGCTCTCTTATGCAATACCAGCATATCCCTGAAGAGGCAGTGCGTCTGAAATTCGTGCCTCTAGCACTTAAGGACGACGCTAAGAAATGGCTATATAGTCTAGCCGAAAGATCTATTAGAAGTTGGGCTGAATTTGTTCAAGTTTTCTTAAAAAAATATTTCCCCAACCATAAGACTATGAAGATTAGGAATGAAATTGTTGCATTCGTTCAGTCTGAGAGCGAGCCGTTCTATTCCTATCTTGAGAGATTTAAGAGTGTCTTGACCCAATGCCCTCATCACGGAATTCCGAAGTGGCAATTGTGCCAAATTATCTATGAGGGATTGACACCCACATCTAGGGTTATGCTAGAATCTGTGAGCCAAGGGAATTTTATGTCCAAAAATGAAAATGATGCCTGGACCTTTCTTGAGGATTTAGCTGAAAATAGTATGCAATGGGACAATGCTAGAACACCCATCAACCCGAGTATTGGATCTAGAATAGCGAGTCAACCCCGACCAGGTGTCTTAGCTATAGACTCCAACATAGCGGCCGAGGCAAAACTAGCTACCCTAATGCGTAGAATGGAAAGTCTAGAACTGCAAAACCAAACCCGACAAGCATCCCCTACCCCTTGCTCTAGATGTGGTCAGACTGGTCATTTAATGGAGGACTGTGTGAACCTGGAACATGTTAATGCCACATATAACAATTCTAGAAATGATCCTTACGCATCAACCTATAACCCAGGTTGGCGTAATCATCCCAATTTTTCGTGGACCCAACAAGGACAACCTCCTCGACAACAACAAACCCCATATAACCAAAATAATACATCATCTGGGGGTAATAATGGAAATCATGAGGTTAGGTTGACAAAATTAGAAACTTTAATGACAACTTTTATACAAACAACCAACCAATCATTCCAAAGGCTAGAGACACAGGTCAGCCAATTAGCACAGATAATAGGTGAAAGAGAAAAGGGCCAATTTCCAAGCCAACCTGAGGTGAACCCCAGAACTAATAATCAATATCAACCTTATCAACCACCTTCAGGAAATAACAACCCTAGACCGGTTCAAATGGTTAATGAGGAAGGACCGTTCCAACAAATCAATGTTGTAGTATCATTACGGTCCGGAAGACAAATTGACAATAATGTGGTAAACCCTAGAATGACTAATCAATCTAGCCATCAAGCACCCACATATGACTTGACCATTGAACCCGATGTCCAAATTGAAAAGCCCAATCCACCCACCCAACCTGAACCTGTGGCTCAACCTGAACCTGAGCGAGTCTATGTGCCTAAAGCCCCATTTCCCAATAGACTCAAAAAGAACTCTAGTGCACAAATAGAGAAAATCTTAGAAGTATTTAAGCAAGTTAAGGTGAATATTCCACTCTTAGATATGATTCAACAAATACCTGCTTATGCTAAATTCTTGAAAGATTTGTGCACTAAAAAGAGAAAAACGAATGTACCAAAGAAGGCATTCTTAACTGCAAACATATGCTCAATTCTTTCCAACACATCTCCTATAAAATATAAGGACCCGGGGTGTCCCACAATTTCATGTTCAATAGGAGATACGTTTATCAATAAAGCCCTTCTAGACCTTGGTGCAAGCGTTAACTTGCTCCCATTTTCTGTCTACGAGCAACTCAACCTTGGTCCGCTGAAACCCTCTAGGACAACCCTCCAATTCGCTGATTGTTCTGTTAAGAAACCGAGAGGTATAGTAGAGGACGTTTTGATTAAGGTTGGTGACTTCATTTACCCAGTGGATTTTGTCGTACTTGATACTGAACCTGTTGTAAATCCTAATCGACAAATCCCTGTAATTCTAGGTAGACCCTTTTTAGCCACTTCGGAAGCATTAATAAACTGTCGAAATGGGCTCATGCAATTATCTTTCGGGAACTTAAAAGCAGAATTTAATATCTTCCATATTGATAATGAGCCAGAACTAATATGCAACCCAAGTGATGTTGTGATGAGAGCACGTATTTATCAGAATTCTGAATCAAATAAATCATCACATAAGCAAAAAGGAAGTAAGAAAAAAGGGAGTAATTCATTTACCCAACCACCATCACTCGAGCAAACAAGCGAACCAATTCAAGTGAGAAGAGTGGAATCTTTTCCTCAAGTCAACATGGGGAACAATTCAACTGGATACATGCACCAACATGGTGTCATTCAATCCAGTTCTGATTATGGTTGACTTTGAGCAAACTCAACCCCTCTACCGCAAGCCGACTCAGGTAATAAGTGCATTTATTTTATCTATGCATACATTGAGGACAATGCATGATTTAGGTGTGGGGGGGGTGTTTATATATGTACATATCTATCTATTTGATTTTCTGTTCTGTTTTATTAAAAAAAAAAAAAAAAAAATTCAATATTCCATGACATAGCTTAAGATTGAACTGCCAAAACCCGTGTACAAATTGCATTGAGTTTTTGTTCCTTATTATATAGTTCTGCTTGTAGAAATTATGACATAAATCTAAGTTCCAAAGAAATAACCCATGACCCTTGTAAGACATGTATGCACTTAAATTGGATGAATCAAATCTTTGAAGTGGTTGATAAAAAGCAGAGGTTGAGGAAAATATACCGGGAAGTGTGGACTTCTAATAGCAATTAAGCCTTGAGTAAAATAAAGTAAAATAAAATAAAAAAATAAAGTGAGGAAAACACATTTTGCAAAATGATTACAAAAGCCCAAGTCTTCGAGTCACTGGGCCGTAGGGGTATCTTGAAACCCGGTAACTTGAGTCTACCAGCTCGGGATTATCGACCAAACTCGCTACACAAATACAAAAAGGGTAAAAGTGTCAAAAAGCAAATGTGTTGAATCACGGAAGAAAAGAAAAGAAAAAAAATAATAATAATACTCAAGGCCCAAAGCTAAAAGAATGATCCATGCCATGGTTGATCCGAATGATACTTCACCACCAGAGGAGGCGTGCAAAATAATTCAAGTGATAAACATGTGTAAAAGGGTTAGTGGTGTGAATATTGGAGGAACAAAGACCAAGTCATATTTTTAATGAGTTAGATTTATATAATGCGCATGCAAGAAGTCTCAGTGATATGTATATGGTTGAGGTAGGGACATTGAGAACTATTAATGAAATGTTGATTCAGGATTTTGTGGGTATATCCGCTGAAAACCCTCAGGAGACAACACTCCTCCCCTTGGCAACAAGGAGGTTTAAAGGCTTGTTGCACATGCTAAGTGCAACCGTGATTCCTACGAAA
Organism: Triglochin maritima; assembly: GCA_963682175.1. Taxonomy (NCBI): domain Eukaryota; kingdom Viridiplantae; phylum Streptophyta; class Magnoliopsida; order Alismatales; family Juncaginaceae; genus Triglochin; species Triglochin maritima. The sequence goes on along the minus strand of OY821787.1, from coordinate 8,650,501 downwards.
GTGAGTTAGGATTTCCCTGCTTTCATTTTCTTATATTCTGCTTTGCTAGGGACTAGCAAAATCTAGGTGTGGGGGTATTTGATGCATTGCATACATTGCATCATATGTCTTTCATTTAGATTACTTTTACATCAATAAATGCTACTAAGGTATGTGTTTAGTCTTATTTACAGAATACAGGGACCTGAATGCAATTTACCCACATTCCGAGCATAAACGTGTGCAAAAGATTCATTTCTATCATAAAGACCGAATTCAAGTTTATCGGGTTTCAATTGGAAATGCATCCAAGCATAAAAGCATTCAAGGAGCTAATCACAAAAAAGGTCAAGGGCTTAATTGCAAAAATGCCAAGGACCTAATTGCAAAAGAAAAGGATCAAGATATTTTGTTGGAAAAGTCAAAAGAAAAATCAACTATAAATCTCCAACAATGGAAGGAATTAATCCGGAGCTCAAGACAATGGAAAGAAATCATCCAGACACGCAAATAAAGATCAAATCATACCATAAACGCGTGACAAAAATCCTGATTAAATCCGACCAACGTGGGAGGCGAATCCGCCGCACAATACACATGATGTGCGGCGATTCCGCCGCCCATTGGTTGATCCGTGTGTCCCAATTTCGTCCACTCGTGTATGGACACGTGTACTATCCAATTCTATACCTAAGTCCCTTGTAGCAACTATAAATAGACCCGAGAACGATGTAAATAGGGTCCTTGGTTGTTGTTCTTATTTGTGTACCTTAGTTTTATTAATAAAATTCTGTTCTTTTAATTCTTGTTTTAGTTTTCTTTTAATGTCTCAAGGACCTCTTCTTCTTCCTCCCTCCATAAGTTTCTAACTCTCTCCAAAGGGTGGAGGTGATGGAATTAGGGTTAGAGAATGATGAATGCATGTTATTATTTTAAGTTCATGATTAGTGTATTTTGATTACTTGAGTTTATGTTAAGTCATTTATCTTGTAATGCTTCATAACTAACATGATTTACAATAAGTTTCAGTAATTCTCTACTCTAAACCTAAGTCTAAACCTCCACCCCACGGATTTCTCTCTTTGTTCTTGTTTTAATTTTAATTGTTCTTATTTCGTACTTTAGATAATTAAACCAAAAATCCCAAAAACCCAATTTATTTCTTCTTCCCTTCTTCCCCTAATCGAAAACAACAAAAATAACGAAATCTCTCCCTCCTTGTGTTCGACCCGTACTTGCCACGTCTTCATAGACGCCGTGCACTTGCGGTATAAATAAAATTTCTCATCATGTACTATTGTGTATTGAAACTATATGTTGGTGTATTTAACTTATACTATTGAATATTTATTTAAGATAACCATGCAAATTTGTAGAGTGTACATGCCATTTCGAACTCCAACATCTCTCTAACCTCTCTCTCTCTATCTTTCCTATAGCAAAACACATGCAACACATCTCCCTCTTTCTCTCTCTTTCATATAGAAAAACATGCAATGCATTTCTGCTACAATAGAAATTTGTTTGATAAACTATTGTTAATTAGTATAAACTACTTTTGCATACTAACTGTCTTGTCTACTCCAGGTAATAAACAATGATAGTTCTCAATGCTTCATTCCCAATGTTCATTCCACAATCAAACCAGAAATTGGAAAAGAATTTCAGACATTGGAAGATGCATATATTTTCTACAAAATATATGCTGGTGAGAGTGGATTTAATATAAGGAAATCAACTTCAAGGCTTTCAGTAAGTGAAGACCCAACAAAATCACGAAATCTGAAGTCAATCCAGAGGAAAGACAATGATGGCTATGATGTGGACATGATATTGGAACATTTTGTTAAAAGGAAAGAGTTTGACAATAGCTTCTTCTATTCTTATAGAACTGATGAAAATGGCAGCTTGACTCACTTGTTTTGGGCAGACGGAATAGCAAAGCAGAACTACCAATTGTTTGGTGAAGCCATCACTTTTGACACAACATAATTACACAAACAGATATTTGATGGTCTTTGCAGCATTTTGTGGGGTAAACCATCGTGGTTTCGTAATTAACGATTTCTTGACAGATTTTTAGAAATGATTTTGTTGCTTGACAGATTTTTAAGAAGGAGTTGTTGAGCTTGTGTAATAAAATGATATCATTGTGTATTGAAACCATATGTTGGTGTAGTAAACGTGTACTATTGTGTAGTGAACGCATATAGATATGTATTCACTTGAAGTTTTATTTAAGAAGTAATGCAGTTTTGTAGTCTTCCATTTATTTTCTATCTCAAACATCTTTCAGACCTCTCTCTCTCTCTCTCTGAACTTGTGTAATAAAATGATATCATTGTATATTGAAACGATATGTTAGTGTATTAAACATATACTATTGTGTAGTGAACACGTATAGATGTGTATTCACATGAAGTTTTATTTAAGAAAGTGATGAAGTATTGTAGAGTCTTCCATTTCATTTCTATCTCCAACATCTCTCTGACCTCTCTCTCTCTCTTTCCTATAGAAAAACATGCAACACATCTCTCTCAACTAGGCATCCCCTACTATAGATTTTTAGAAATGATTTTGTTGCTGGACAGATTTTTATGAAGGAGTTGTTGAGCTTGTGTATTGAAACGATATGTTGGTGTATTAAACATATACTATTGTGTAGTGAACACATATAGATGTGTATTCACATGAAGTTTTATTTAAGAAAGTGATGAAGTATTGTAGAGTCTTCCATTTCATTTCTATCTCCAACATCTCTCTGACCTCTCTCTCTCTCTCTTTCCTATAGAAAAACATGCAACACATCTCTCTCAACTGGGCATCCCCTACTATAGATTTTTAGAAATGATTTTGTTGCTTGACAGATTTTTATGAAAGAGTTGTTGAGCTTGTGTAATAAAATGATATCATTGTGTATTGAAAGGATATGTTGGTGTATTAAACATGTATTATTGTGTAGTGAACGCATATAGATGTGTATTCACTTGAAGTTTTATTTAAGAAAGTAATGCAGTTTTGTAGTCTTCCATTTATTTTCTATCTCCAACATCTCTCTGACCTCTCTCTCTCTCTTTCCTATAAAAATACATGCAACACATCTCCTCTACCTCAAACATGAATATACACTACTCTCTGAATATAGAATGTGTCAGGAATTGAGATGTGTATTGAAACAGTTGCAGATCCACGTGAATTTGATGAACAAGCATTTCAACGAGCAGATTGAAGTGTGTAAAATTGCAAAGTTCAACATCAATTACAAATTTCAAAAAGGAACTGGAGATATTTATGAGTTTTTACATCTCTTAATGATGTTGTAGGAATAAGAACGGTAAGTCTCTAATAAGTTAATTCAAGCTTCCTGTCATAATACATAAATGTTGATTTAATTTCATACAATCATGCATATAAGATAGGAAAGGAAATAAGATTTAATTAGCTGTAACTCCAACATCACCATAGTACCATACAAGTTGAACCACAAACACTGTAAACAAAAGCATATTACATGAAAATTATATAGCCTATTACACAGAAAAATGTCTAGATTAAAAACAATTATAGCACATGTAGATATATTTAGCAAGCAAAAAAAATAACAAACTGCTGCCAAGAGGATGAGCTGAAATCTTTTTTTTCTCAATTTTGGCTTTCTCTGTTTTCTGCAAAAAAAATTCATAGTTAGGGAAGTGAAAAATAATTTAATCAAGAGCCATTGTTTGTGAAAAAGTTTATAAACCTTCAAGGAGGAAGAACTTTTCATTTTCAAAGCTTTTGTGCTCTTTTTTTATTCAGTTTCTCCTGCAAAACAACACAATGTATAAGTAGTTATTGTAATACAATAAGTAGTTATTGTACTACAAGACTGGTTACAACCTGTTTTTAATTGCCAATCAAGAATGTTTTTTAGGTTTTGACTTGAAAGTACTCTTCTAAATATGGAATATCAATGCTTAAATATAAAAACTAGCTATGTATATATCTGGAAAAGCACCATCCTCTATCTTCAAGGTACCAGAGTGTGTCAAGTGTAAGTGTGATATATTTACAATAATGTACTCCAATCAGTAAGAAATCAGCTAAAAAATAGACACTGACAATGTTAATGAGATGATGTCAATGAATTGTTTGGTCAATATATAACTGACGGTTTGACTAGTGGGAGGATCAAACAAGCAAATGTGGATACAGAAATGTTTCTATACCCACTAATAGTAGCAAATTTTCACTTGCTAAACGTCTAGAATTCAAGACTTCTTGCCAATAACATCATCCTAGTAGAGTTACATTTTCAACATGCCACGTCCACAACACAAATTAAGCTACAACATTTCCATGTATCCTCGTCATTCTGCAGACAAATATAGGATGCCTTTCAATGCTTTTGGCTACAATCAAGGGTACATATTGTTTAAAATTTTAAATACATTCATCAAGAGTCAAATATACACTGGTTCAGTGAAAACAATAGGCATAATGGTTTTCAACCGAAATAACTCAATAGCTGTTTAGGTGTACTCTGAAGCAATCATAGACAAACCAACATGATTTAAAAAACTGACAAACCGAAGGAGAAGAGAAGACTTGATTATTGTTACATCCAAACATATGTACTTAAATTGCTTGATTGGCCAACTTAATATGTAGACTTCTTTTCTTGTTGCAAAAGGAAAAAAAATTCAACAATTTCAATACAAAACAAACAAACATGCAGCAACAATTTCAAATAAAAAAGGAAGAAGCTTGCATAACCCCATAGAATCAAAGACACAATAACTTCGATCGTTGCCACCTTATCATCTATCTATCTACATGCATGCAACAAACCATTCAAGAACATCCCAACAAAAACAATTCTAAAAAAACAGAACTCCCACCCAACAAGATTACAAAACAAAACACAAACACCTGATGGAACATGCATCAGGGGTACAAGACAAGGCGGCAGGTGCAGCGAGTGCAGGAGTACCTACGCTTGATTTAAAAAAAACTGACAACACATATCAAACAGCTTAGGATTATAGTTACATTTAATACATTGAGATTGGTCATCTGTTTTATCGTCCTGCAAAGTAAAATACATAAGATCTTATTGTGCAATGAGTGCAACAATTACAATCTACTTCAGAACCCTTGAATGTTCAAGCCTGCCGTAAATCCATAATCTTCATCCATCAATACTCAATAGTCATATATAACTCGATAGCCTTTTTGGTGTACTTTCAAACAAAAATAGAGAAACCAGCACGATTTAATAAAACAAAACCTGCTAAAACTCCAGGTCCTGCAAAGTAAAATACAGAAGAACTTGTGTTCTTAGTGTTAGCATATTAGTGTTAACAGATCCATAAACTCGAACAACTAACCAAACAATAATCAAAACACGATCCAAAACCCTAACCCCAAAACACAGTAAAAGGAGACTTACATTGACATCAATGTCGTGAAGGCAGGAATCAGAGGGCGGCAACGTCGGATATGATGACGAGTCTGAGGCAACGGAGGACCGACGAGCTGAGGAGGAGATCATCGGAGTGGTATGAGACAGATGCCTGCGACAGGGGAGTCGAAGACTGGAGTGGACGGCGACGTAGCAATGGAGCCGGATTATTGGTGGCCGAAGTGTAGGAGGTTGGAGTAGGAGGCGACAGAGAGAAAGGGAAAACGAGAGTGGAGTGGGCTGGAGTGATCGGCAAGAAAAAATGGGGACTTGTGTTGTGTGAGTTTTTACCGTAATACCCTTTATTTGTGTAAATTGTATGTTGGATAAATCAACCCTTTGATCTAGATCTAAGGGAGGAAAAGATGGGATCTCATTTTATTATAATGAGACCTGGTCTCATTGTAATATTTCTGTATATATATATATATATATATGTATATATATATATATGTATATATATATATATGTATATATATATATATGTATATATATATATATATATATGTGTGTGTGTGTGTGTGTGTGTGTGTGTGTGTAACATTCAAACATAAGCAATAATACACAAAAGTTTGTCCCTTCTATGCACCTCTCATGGGCACGCTCAGTCACCTTTTCCCTCAGTTGCAAGGAGAAACTGTGCCACGTCACTAGGAGAACGACGAAACCAACAACCAATGGCGCAAAAATAGAAGAATGGCAGACCACTGACCACTTGGTAATGACATAGATATTGAACTCCATATTGTTGGTTTTTTGGCCTTAATCTATGTTTTGATGATTTAATCAACATAATCTTAATTGTGATCATGTAGAGTAGCACACATGTTGCATTGCATATATATTGCTTTGTGCTAACCTCTACAAGTGATCAAGACTCAAGGAAGAAAGGAAATCAAGTCAAGACATGTAATCAAGCTCATTTGAAGACATGAAATTTACATTTCTTTCAGTCTTAGGAACTTTGTGTAATTGAGCATACTTGAGCTAAAAACTACTCAAACACACACTAAGTTCCATATAGAAGTCACACACGAAATTTCACATAATTTAGACTTCAATAAATCACCCAAACATAGACCGGAAAACACTACACCAAAACATGAACAGTCTGCCCACATTCGGTCAACCGAAACAGACCGTTCAGTCGACCGAAACAGACCGTACAGTCGACCGAGTAATCATATATCTTGTTAGTGTTTAACTGCCCCAGTTCGGTCGACCGTCCCGACCTTTTCGGTCGACCGAGTATCAACAAATTTCCGACCGTTTGTTTTGCCGTATATACCCAACGGTCGTATTCGTATTATCTCCAAATACCCCAAATACATTTTGTGTATCGGTCGACCGAGGACCTTGTTCGGTCGACTGAAGTTATGTCCCTTGACAAATTCAAAGTGCCTGTCGGTTTTCAGTCGACCGTGGACCTTGTTTCGGTCGACCGAATATGATCTTGTTTGTCAACCCTAAAGTGTCTGGTGTAAATCGGTCGACCGAACCTTATTCGGTGTTCGACCTATCACTTAAGTGTATCCCAGACATTGCCTTGGGCGGTCGACCGTTCCTTAACCGGTCGACCGAACTGAGTTCAAAACTGTCAAACGGTCGACAGTTCAGATGATCCGGTCGACCAAACTTATCCAGAATTGGGTCCTGCTAGTTTCTGTTTTGTGTATCTTACACCAACTCTTGCCCAATTAACCCCAATGGCTATATTCTCTCTAATGCTTATAAATAGAGTTGTAAAACACATTTTAACATAACTCTCCCACTACTATTTGTCCAATACATTAGAGAGAAACTCAAAACACTCCAAGCCTCAAATCTTTCACACTTTAGTCTTAAATCCTATTCTCACTCAAGTGTGCTCAAGATTACAGAGTGTTGTTCCACTCCTTTGTTGTGAAAGAAGCAAGGGTCTTGGTGAAAGCCCAAGACAAAGAGTATAGACTTCGGTGAGAGCCCGAAGTATCCCTCTCGGATTGTGAGAGGAGGAGCCAAGCTCGGCGAGGGTTGTTCGCGAGTTTGAAGATTGTAAAGGCGTTCTCTCCCGGCCCGGAATGGGGAGTGGTTAGTGAAGTCATGAGCGGAGCTCGAAGTGTCGAGCGGATCTTGCAAGAGAGGACATAGGTGGGTGGCCGAACCTCTGTAAAAATCATTTGTGTTCCTTGTGGTTTGCATATCTCCTTCTTTACTTGCTTGTTTGTTTTAAATTCCGCTACACATTTTTGATCGTTAAACAAATAGGTAATTAGCTTAAAAGTGATTAGAGTTAGAGACTCTCACGATCCTACACATACAACAACAAATCAGAGAGTTGTTCATCTACTCAGACTTGACCAAGAAACTTTGGGACGCAGTTCAAGAACTATACGTGAAGCAACAGAACTTCGCACACACATTCAAAATCAAGCAAGAAATTGCTCAAACCAAGCAATGGCAAAGAATAGTCACTGAATACCTCGGAGCCCTCAAAACTCAATGAGACGAACTCGGGGTTTACAAACCACCGAGCACCGACCCAAAAATCATCCAAGAATGGCTCGGACAAAATCAGATCTACTAGTTTCCGATAAGGCTCGATAAAAGCTTCGAAACCCTAAAATCTCAAATCCTCCTATCATCAGAGTTTTCACCCTTCAACGACATTGTCGCGATGATACAACGTGAAGAAACAAGAGGACAAGCCACACCCAACCAACCGAAAAAGAAAAGCAAGGGGTTGGGGTCCAGGAAACCCTAGCTCTGGGAACCCTTACCTAGTGACGGAAACAAGTGGAACAAGTGGTCACATACCGGATCGATGCCAAATAGTCGGGGTTTTATATCCCACTTTAACGTTGATCTTCCAGCCTTCAAAACCGACCACCTCAGGTAATCGGTCACTTGAGGGAGGGTGTTAAAATAACGGTCACTTGGACTTTGATTGGATCAAAATTAGATCTCATCATCTCCAAATCAAGTCCAAGCAAATCACACAATCAAGCAAACAAGGCAACCCAGAAATCTGCAACGTCTACATACAAATGATAGCAACCAGAATCATGCAAGGATTATATTCAAGATTAGCATCTTTCCACGAGCAAAATTGTACCCTATATATATCTATCCATTTGTAACATTCAAACATAAGCAATAATACACAAAAAATCTGTCGCACCTCTAATTCTAATATAGAAACATATAGGACGCTACAGAATTTTCTATCGATAATCAAATCTTTTCCCCAACCGTTGCCCCCATTCTTTTCATTTTGATGCCTGGTAGCGATCGAAACGAGAGAAGCAAAGATACATATACAGAAGCATATTTTCGTAAAAACGAAAGTAATTTTTTGTTTTAAAAAAATGTACCAAAATCAAATTAGGTTGTGCTGAAACTATGGCATTCGTAAAGGATCTTAAGGGATGTCCACCGAAAAGGTACTTTTCTGTAATTATACTATATTTATTATTTTTATTGATATAAACCTTATACATTCTTTACTTGTTTCCTACAAGACCATCATCCTATATGGTATTTTCGTCTTCTTTCGCTTGTTTACATGAGAGTTTGTGAAGCAATTTTTTTCATTTATGAGGTCGTGCTTTGGGCATCAAGTTCGTAACGAACTGACATTTAGAACTTGACTTGGTCTTACCGACTTTTCCAGTCAAATTTATTGATTCTTTTTTTTGTGTGTGAAATTTCGCTTTCACATGGCATTAGTATACAGTACACATACGTACTTTCAAAAATATCTTTAGCATGATCATGTTTTACCAATTAAAAGAATTTTAAAATTAATAACAATAATAATAGTAACCCATTCTCAATGTTTTTCTTCTTTATTACAGGAATTTCATATCGTACTCTTTTTTATTTTTATACTAATTTTTGATACAAGATCCTCCAAAACTTAAAACATAAGTTCCTAGACTTATCTTCTTAATTTATCAAAATTTATTTTCTAGGGAAAATTAAAAGACGAGATCACAAAAGAACGTCGTTTTCTCAAGCAATAATGGGTGTACCTATGGATAAGTACAAAACTCAGGGAAGAAAAATGGTATGTGAGTGGGAAGTTGATTCTTTTTAGCTCTGCCCCACTGTTCTTGTAGCCTCTAGGGATAGACCAATGTCCAAGACCCTAAGGCCGATACCAACTTTAGCAAGAAGGGTTGTTAATGCGCATACTTCAACAAAAGTCAGTACAAGGTTTGTTAATTCGCATTCTGGAATCATTCTTTCATTCTTGTCGCTTCAATCTCTTACTCAGTCTTTTTCTATCAATATAAAACGGAACTACCAAAGTCGTCTCAAAACTACTTAAATCGCACCTTGAAATTATCAAATTGCCCTTAACAATATATTTAATACTCATATCGTCCCGTGTCTTTAAACAAAGTTTTTGACTCAGTTTTACTAACATTCCTAGTACCAACACCACGAAAATGTCTGACGAAGCACCTAGATCAGGCGAAATAATGGATGCGGATTTTTTTTTCCGACTCGGACGTCTGGCGAAGACGCTTGTACCATGGTGGAGGCGTCTGGCTAAGACGCCTGTACCATGGTAGAGGAGTCTTAGCCAGACGCATGTACCATGGTCGAGGCGTCCGGTTAAGACGCCTCAACCATGGTGGAGGCGTCTTAGCCAGACGTCCTGTTTTTTTTTGTTTGTTTGTCCAATTAAAATTACACGGTGTGTTATCTCAAATTATTTGACGTTTCTTTGCAATTTTTTGGTGGTAACCGGTCGGATTACAATGAGTTTTTTGCAAATGATGAAGATTCAAATAATTTCCAGATCCAACATTTTTTAAGATCCCAAATCCCCCGGTGGTAAAACATCATGACTTATAAAAATAACACATGGGGGAGGCGTCTTACCCAGACGCCCCCTCCTACGTGGGGGCGGCTCCGTCGGACGCCCGTAATTTTTTATTAGTTTTTTATTAAAAAGATGTTAGATATTTTACCAGATTCGAGTACACTGGGGCGTCAGTTGGCTCATTACTGACCTCCAAAACATTATTTTTTTATGATTATAAGAGGAAGATGAAGAGAGATGTGTGATAGGAGGGTAAAATATCGCGTTATAGCAGTAGAAATGAGAGAATGACAATTTGGTAATTTCAATGTGCGATTTAAGCAATTTTGGGACGATGTTTAGCAATTCAGATATTAAAGATCTAAATATTCATATCTTTTTCCATTTATACTCATCTAAAACTTGATTTAATTTTTTTTTCTTTCTCATGAATTTGCTTGCTATGCAAATATCTTGTTTTTGCCTTTATCTGCTCAATTTCTTCGGTATCTAGTTAATAAAAAAATAATATGTAGAAACTGATTTTGTCTAATGAGTTTTTTAGTTGACTCTACATTTTCCAATTGTATCTTGTAATTTAAAAATGAAAATTTACAAATAATAATTGATTATTGTGTCATCAATAGCAGTACATTTATAGTCACGTCAATACGTCATGCATGGGGTTCTTGGTATGCCATACTCTGAATTCTTGTATTCATAATTTAATATTGTCGTTTCTCAATGGTATATAGTTTGTTTGGTAATTTGCACACAACACCCCAACATGTAGATAATACACTATATTACCGTGATTAATAAATATATTGTTAACGAAAAACATATTAAACTACAATGTTTTGCCTCCAATTATTCATTGGGATATTTTTTGCAAAACAAACATAAAACATGGTTGTGGCAATGTTTAAACGAGCACCCAGGGGTGCACACCTGGGCGCCCGGGCGTTCAATCGGGTACCGGACGTCCCGATTGGTCGCCCGGGGCGTCCTCGGGTGGAGTATTTGTTATTAGAAGTGATGTTGAGGAAAGAGAGTATAGGGTGGGTGGGGTGGTCCAGGCGTGGGTAAAGGGAATGTTTTTGGTGGGTGTGGTGAGCTGACGTGACAAAAAAAAAAAGCATGGCGGGTGAGGGTAGCCCGGACATGGTTATTCATGGTCTAATGCCACTTGTGAAGAATTATGTCTGTTTTCTAAGTTTTATTTAATTTGCTATACTTTGGTCTTGTAGTGACCAATTATTCGTTGTACTCCTTAGATAGGTGTTCACTTCACAGGATAAGCTACATCTGCGTGATGTATGATTTTGAAGAATCTTATTACAATTTTAATTAAATTCAACGACAAAGATTTGTCAGTTCCCAACACTTGGCACACATTCTACCTCACCCTCCACACTTCAGTGGTAATTCAAAATTGTAACTACACGCTAAGCTGAAGTGGTTGGTAGCAAAGTAGGAAGGTGAATCCACCAACCAAATCTCTTTTGCCTCCTGATCTTAACAAGGAATTTTAGAAACAAAAGAAAAGAAAACCATTTGCCTCACCAAACTCGGTCAAATTACCACAGTCAATATATAGAGCCCATAACTTGAGATCATCCTCACACCACCAACAACAAACCACCTACAAAATCCACTTCTCCATCAGATCCACCAGACAAGTAAACCAAACACAAACCACCCCACCTCTCTACTCCTCCAACTATTTCTACTTCTCCCCCCTCCCACTCCACCATTGATCCCATCAACAGAACAATTAAGCCAATTAAGAACTAGTTTGATTTCTTGTAGCAACATGGGACGTTCACCTTGTTGTGAGAAAGCCCACATAAACAAGGGTGCATGGACTAAAGAAGAGGATCAACGTCTAATCTCTTACATCAAAGCTAATGGTGAAGGTTGCTGGAGGTCTCTTCCTAAGTCTGCTGGTACGTATTGTTTATGTATAATTCTATGCTCTTTTGTTGGCAAATATGCAAATTAATGCTCATGTAGTCTGAGATTTGTGTTGGCGAGTTTGTTTAATTATGTGATTAATTTGTGTGTGTAGGATTGCAAAGGTGTGGGAAGAGTTGCCGTCTCCGATGGATAAACTACCTTAGACCGGACCTCAAGCGAGGTAATTTCACGGCCGAGGAAGACAACATCATCATCAAACTTCATGCCGTGCTTGGAAACAAGTAAGGAAACTATATGTTCTAGATTGAGTGTCAATGAATTTTTTGCACCAGTAGTACATGAAGTAATATATGCGTAGTAATTCTTACGTTTTGTATTGATGATTTGTTTAGATGGTCTCTCATAGCAAGCCGATTACCAGGTCGAACGGACAATGAGATTAAGAACTATTGGAACACGCACATCAAACGCAAACTCATGGGTCGTGGCCTCGATCCACAAACGCATCGTCCGATCGGTCAAGTTGGGCTTTTTCAACATGAGATTCCTATTAAAACTACTCAGACGATACCCTCCCGAAACATCGCATACTTTGGTGATGAAGTGGCCACCAACAATGAAACTAATGGCTTGGCAGAAGAGCGCCATATTGATCTCAATCTAGATCTCTCCATTAGCCTCCCTTATGAATGTTCATCAAGAGAAACCTCAGCATCAACTACAACTACAATAGAAGAGGAACATGGAGATCAAGAAAGAGCAACACATTTGAAACAAGCTGTTTGTTTGTGTTGTCATTTAGGTTTCCAAAGAAATGAATCATGTAAATGTCAAACCATCCCCCAATCACATGCAATATACACATATTGCATGCCTTTCAAGGTGGAGGGCAATGTTGAATCTAGAGTTCTTAATTAGGATGTATTAATTACGTTTTTTATTATCTCAATTCAAGTCTCATTTGTTGTGTAATACCAAAATGTTGTTGATTGACATATCATTTTTTGTAGTTCAATAGTTGGGATTTAGCGATTGCATTAATTAATTTATTTTTGTTTGGAATCTAAATATTCATAGGTAAATTGTTCGCACAAAAATAATAAAATGATGTGTCACCCAAACTAATCTACTTAACCTTATTGTTTGGTTACCAACCCATTTTGATGAGTGGAGAAGAAACGGATTGACAAGTTTAAGGCACAACTTACTAATTAAGATCAATAGATGTAGAGAAACAGGAAAGGATATAACATAAAATATGAAGACATTTTGAAATGCATGCCACTAATTTCTCTAATATTAAGTATGACACTCCACTTCATCGAAATTGGAAAGCAATATACTGAGCTGCTATATTGGAAGAAAAAAATCAAAATAAACAAAACCATAAAAAATAAAAAATCCTAGCCCGCAGTTGCATGAGACATGCTTGATAACAAGGACCGTAAGTCCGTAACACAAGGATAAGATACAAAATAATAGTAAAACGATGGTAACAAGATTACAAAGAAAAAGATTGGTAGTTGATTATGATATGACATCATGGACGCAACCGCCAATAGTGTTCAACATTTTTTCGAGTCAGGTGTGACGTGGAGACGGAAGGTTTGGCTTCTAGAAGTAGGCCACACTAACCAACCATAGCACCAAACCCACCAACCTCTCATAGTCTCATGTTGAAAGAGATGAGAATGCTTTATATTTGGTCAAAATTCTAACAACATATTTTAAAGGACTTTTCCATTTACATCCTTCAGCTCGTTCATATTCAGCATTATCTTTCGACTTGAACTATTACTCTACACCCTTCAAGATATGCTTATGCAAAGCCAACATTTTTTGTCACTTCAAGACTAATCACTCCATTTTCGCCAAAAATCCAAACAAACATAATCAAAGATCTTACTGCCACACATAATAGTGTGGAATAAAATGTAACGTGCATGGATAATCATATGGCCTTAGTTGTAGGTGCTTCTAAGGCTGTGAACAAAGATGCAAACAAAGAACCAGATGTCAAATTCTAGAATACAGCATGTGTCATGTCGCTGTCATTCTTGGTGAGAACCCGTACATGGTTAGACTCTTGATAATGCATGACTTACGCCAAATTTTCTCAAAGCAAATCCAAAAAGGTGGCGAGTTGTGTCCCCGAGGATTGAGGAAGCTTCTTCCTCCTGGAGTCTCCATAGGTCGTGGAATATTTTCAAAAAACAATACTACTGTACCTGACTGTAATGCAAAGCAATAATAAGTAAGTAAGGGTTTAATGTAATTTGTCCATCATTCTCTCACCTTTGGTATTATACTATTATGGCACTTAGCTCTTATAGTTTGAACGTTAGCGCTACGTTAGTTTTTGCGATTTTGACACGTTACTTCCTTATCGGTGTTTATTCTTAAAACCATTAAAATAAAAGATTAATTGCAGTTTGGCCATTGTTCTTTCACTAGTTGTCAATTTGCATGACTTTTTAAAGAGTAGCAATTACTCCTCTCACCTTGCACTCATATTTTGCAACCTTAGTATTTGAAAGATAGCAATTAGTCCTCTTATTTTTCACTTGTTGACACTTTAATCCCTCTCTTATTAGGTTCTGAATACAAAAAATTCAAATTTGACATCAAAAATTTTCAAAAAACATAAAAATAACCCCATAAACTATCTCATCAAATTTTTAACAATAAATTCTTTTAATGTTTTTTTGGAAAAAAATTGGTGTTAACTTTGCATTTTCTTGTAAGGGCAATTTGGTCATTTTTAGGTCAGAATCTATCAAAAGGGAAAAAGTATCGAGGAGTAAAAGGTGAGGACTAACTGTACTACGATTTAAAAGCCGATGTAGAAAGTACCAACATGTGATATGTGAGGTGGGTTACTTCGGGGTACAAATTGCTAACAAACGAAAAGAGAGAAGGCAAACTGCAGTTGACCCTAGCTAAAATAAAAGTATTATTCGACTCAATTTACCCTTGAATTCAGGATAACACTTCTGTCGTGACAACACTTCTTATCTTGTAAGTCTTTGGATGAGTTTTAATTTTCATTTAAGAATAACTTGGAAATAAATTGACAAAAAATTCAGGAGATGAACAACTTTTCAAAATTGTATAAAGTCGGAGGCGTATAAGGGTATAAGTACCCACTTTCAAAGAATACTAGTCAAACTGCTCATCATCGAGTTATATATGTCTTCTCTTCTCCCCTGCTCTGAATTGCCTCAAGCTCATGCATAAGGATAGAGAAACGAAGCAGTAATCGCTACTCCCGACTGCCCAACGTAAGCTAGATAGAAACATGCCCAGAAGTGTGGCTCGAGAATTTCGGAAGACGTAATATCATGCGGACATAATGACCACTACGCATAAAATAATGCAACCAACCTAATCCAAAATAGCAGATAAATTTATGTTCAGGATAAAGTAAACTCGTCAAGTACTTTTCATCAATAAATGCAGTAATTACATCTGACTTGATGATGTTTGGAAATGTGCTCATAAGAAACCCATTTTATACCTACAAAATCTACAAATTAAACCAATACAAGTCCATAAGAGGAAGAAGCAAATCAAGAAACGCACTCTTCCGACAGAAAAATACATATACAAGCATGTGGAATTGGCAATTTAGCATGCTTTGGTCAAAGTATTACTGACATGTACGTTGGACCAAAGACTCAAAAACACAGGCGATGAGTATGGATTACAACAATTAAACTCAGATCAACAAACAATTTTTTCAAACTTCAATAGTGCGGTCGCCGAATCTCCTACTTCCAACAAAATAACCGCAAGTCCGGGCATTACGATATATACTAATAAGAGTGGAAGGTTTAAGTCATCTCGTGATGAAGCTTCAGTTCGACTTGATAAAGTCTACCTCAAGCCAATTCGAATTTGAACGAGTAGAGTCACAAGCCCAAGATTTATTAAAATGTCAATCTATTTACCTATGAGGTATGATATATCCAACGTCGATTCCTAAATATCCATGTCAATTCGAAACTTAAGCTGGATTAATATTTTGATAAGCTGAACTCATGCTCGAATTGATTTACGCCTCCTAAGCTTAATGAGTCAAGCTTGAACTTAAGTAAGCTCGATCCATACAATATGTTTTGTAATTCATATACATCTCAAAGTTAGAGTTAGTGTCTTTGGTATCGGTTGTGTAATGTTCGTGGAAAAAGACTTTTTGAAGCACCATCATGAGTCCATTTGTGGGCCCCATTGCAACCCCAAATCATATAAACTCATCATTGTTCTTATACTTAAACTAATCGTTATCATTATGTTCAACATCCTTATCAATTCGACTAAGTAGAAATGTTCCCACTTTTATCGTGAAATCAAAAACAAAATAGAAATTCACTTATTTTATAAAAATAACTTTCACAATCACAAAGAACACACCAAAAAAAACGTGAAAAAGAAGGGAAAATGTGTAGAGAAATCTTTGGATATGGTAGTATGAAACCAAACTTGATTGGTTCTATCTTACATGTGTGCCAAAAAAGATCAATTTGAAGTTTAGTTACACCTGAAGAACACCAACAAACCCTCCCCCCTCAAATTTCATGGGAACCCTGAACTTAAGGTAACCATTGAATTACAAAAAAATCATACAAAACAACTTGTTCAAATCAGTAAGCTTGTTTTCCCCCTAAAGTTGCTCGGCTTATATGACTATGTTCTGCCATATTTTTTACGTAATCCCTAGCACATCCTGTAATGTCCCTAACCCTTGCTTAGGGTGCTAATGGTGATTAGTAAGGGGGTTGCATGGGGAAAGGAAGAGGGGGGGGGGGGGGGGGGGGGGGGGGGGGGGGGGGGGGTTACTGTGAAGAGTAGGGTGATGGGTGTAAGGAATGGTGAGGTAATGGGGGTGTATGGGTTAAATGGTCTTTTTTTTCTCTCTCTCTCTCTCTCATTTGCTCTCTCTCTCTCTCACCCTCATTCTCTTCTCTTTCCGGTGGCTAGCATAGGAGGAGGAAGCTTCGGTGAAGGTGGACGAGCTCGGTGTGGCGGAGGTGCGGACGTGAGGTGCGTTGGAGCAGAGGTTGTTGTCGCGTGTTGACGTCGAGCTCCGTCTTCCTTTGAGGTATGTCGGCTTATTAGTTAGTTTTGTTGCACACTTGTGAGAGGGTGTTGTTGTGGTCGGTCGCGGGAGGTCGGAGACCTCGTCGGCGGCGAGAAATGGCGTAAAATCCTTGGCTGGTGCATGGTTGTTGTCGACCAACGGTCGACCGATTCCTTCGGGCGGTTGACCGGTTTAGTGTAATGGCCCGACTTTAACCAACACCGGTCGGACGATGTCGTGTGGCGGTCGACCGGTAGTGCTTGTGCTGGTGAGTCGGGTTGTTGCCTGTTGGGTTTCGGTCGACTGGTCCCATGTTTTCGTTCGACCGTAATTTAAGTGTAATTGATGATTATGTATGATTGTTCGACCGTTGTTTTGTATGTGTTCGACTGTTATATGACTTAGAACTGCTAGGATGTCCTGGTAGTTTTTGGTCGACCGGGACCCCTGAGTCGGTCGACCGGTAGTATTGATTGATGTTGACCAGACTCCGGATTTTGACCACGTTTCGGTCGACCGGTTTTAGACTCTTGTTCGACCATTTGGGCTTAGGTTTTGCGCAGAGAGTTCGACCGTTGAAGACTTTCGGTCGACCGAACCTTATGGGAACGACCGACCGGATTGCCTCTTTTGGTCGACCGTTTGTGCACAGAACTGAATTCCCGGTCCTTGTAGGATGTCAACTCTGTCCACGGAAACCCGTGTCCTCGCCTAGTGCGTGAGCCGAGAGGTGACGGTAGGCGCGTTACGCGTGCCTGCCCAGGGACCACCATATGGAAGAGTGTAGGTGTTCGGGACGTGTCACCTCCGTGTATGGATCGTGACGTGATGTGATGGATGGATGGATTCATTCTAGAGTAGCGAACCTAAAGGATCGCAGATTCCAATGTATGATGTGTGGCTCGTGAAGCCTGATGACCCGGCAGACTTCGGTCCGGACCCGTCCGATGCTGTGTCGGACGTATGTTGGACCACCGATGTTGTGCCAGTGATGTCGTCGATGTTGTTCGGCGATGATGGGCCGATGTTGTTCCGGCTATGATGTTTGATGGGCCGATGTTGGTCCGACTATGATGTATGATGGGTCGATGTTGTTCCGGCTATGTTTTCCTCAGCTGGGCACCTACTAAGATGATGATTGATGGACCAACCGAGCGACGGATCCGTTGGGGTGGTTTCGGCCACGAAGTTACAGATCTGTTTGTTATGGCGCGGACTTGGCGGATGCTCCTTGCCGAACCCCATGATTAGTATAGCCACGTGTGGGAGCGTCACGTCTTGTTCCGTTAGACCGTATGTGCCGACGGTAGGTCTCCTTGGGAGACCCGATGATGATTGTCGGACTGATGTCCCGTTTTACCCTTTGGGGGAACTGTTTTCCTTACTGTTTGATGACGTGACATGCTACTAGTATGATAGGTTCATTTGTACTACTGCATGCATATAGGTGAGTTTGGCATACAGAGTTTCCTTCTGGAAACTCAGGCATTGTTGTTGCATGTTTTATTTCAGGACCGTAGTAGGTCCAGTTGGGTGGTGATAGCGGGCGTGCGTTTTGGGATCGGATCCTCTCGTTCGGACCACTGAAGTCGACATGATTACTTGTATCTCCTTTTGTTATATATGATGTAATCATGTAGCTTTTTGACAAACTCTGATTTAATATGGTGCACCGCTTGGATATTTTTATGAATAGTAACAGTCCCGTCTTTTGATTATTGATTTCTGATTTCTTGATAATAAATTTTAAATTTCCCGTTGTTTAGGGATGTTAATAGGAGACTAGTGTACGAACATGAGTCGAAGTAGTGGGGTTTGATTAATTCTCATAATTGGTTTCCTTAACTAAATAGCAATTAGTTACAGTTATGTACTGGATGAGTCAAAAAAAGTGATCTGCTAGCGTGTAGAATGTAGATGTGAACGTTTACCAAAACATTACTGTATGTTAGTTCTCGTCACTTCTGCTTTTGATTTTGCATTGGTCTTTTACCAAAGCTTTACAATTTGTTAGTTTCTTCTGGATAACGATCAAAGCATGAATTTTGTTATGCAAAATCAAATGTTATTGATTATTTGACACGTGAAACTGCGTTGATTATTGGATGTTGGCTCTGATGATTTGACCAACATCGATTTCGTATATAACTATCAAATGTAAACATCGTGAATGTTGATAAAATATCATGAACCAATATACATCTACCTTAGCATGATGGAATTTCCCAACATGCCGGAGAAGTAGACATCACATATGAACAGACCAGCAAGAAAGAAGGATTTTTTAGGGTGTTTTACCAATACTCGTTCGGGAGCTCGAATTTACGTTGGTTCTCTACGCAATACAAGCTAATCCGACCCAAGTCTGAATTCCTAATATCAACAAATTACTTTGAGAGATTGATTTTACTTACAAGTTAAGAATCATTTTTCTCGTCTATACCTTGGTATCTCCATCCATCATCTTCACAATTTTCGTCTTTCATCTTCAGAATTTGTCTTTCATTTTCTCCCCATCGACAGCGAAAATCAGTTCTTCTTTTGAGAGCCACAACTTCTTTTCAGTGTTTTGATTTGTGAGAGTTAATGCTGAGCTCCTTTTAGAAATTTTACCAACTGGTGTCTTCACAACAGAGCCTGGCTTGCTTCTTTTTAAACTCCCGCTACCCATTTTCGTTTCAACATAATCACCATATTGATTGGCTTCAACATCTTCATTATCGAGAACCAAAGAACTGTTGGTATGTGCCAAATTTTGAACAGGATGCTCCTTTCTCAAATGGTGATTCAGCCTATACTCATGAATGTACGATCTGTTACAACCTTGATATGGACAGACGAAAGAATTTCTATCACTGTAGGCAACATTATCTCTGGCATCATTAAGATCATTGTCAAAAGGCAAAACATGCTTCCCAATTTCCTCTGAATTATGACCAGGATGCTCCCTTCTCATATGGGGACTCAACTTATGCTCATGGATGTAAGACTTCCCATGACCACCATAAGGATATCTAAAGTCATTTTTTGTTAGGTATGTATCACCAGCTTCGTCAATGTCACGATCATTTGCAGCAGCACTTGCAGCAGCACGATTCCCATTTTCTTTCATGTGGTGAGGATACTCTCTTAGATGGAGGTTTAGCTTATACTGATGTATATAGGCTTTGTCACAACCTTCAAAAGGACACACGTATGGGCGATCCAAGGAGAAAGAGCCATAACCAGCAGCCGAAGTCTTCGGGGCATTTTGCAGCTTCCCAGGGGGGGTTTGCTTTGCAGCATTAACACCCGTACTCTGATGGAAATAGAAGAGGTTAAATTAGTATTGAAACAGGAAAAAAGGTCTCATATTTTCATTTTGCTGAACTTTTCCACAACTGAACAATGACTTCAAATTTTCAAATAAAGTGGCCAGTATCACTGTGATATGGAGTCCTAATTTTTTTAACATTCCAGGCTCTTTGCTTTTTTTTCATTTTTTTAGTAGTTTCCCTGCTCTTCTTTGCCACACGATCACATAATTCTTAACCAAAGGAGTCTTTTTGGTTTGTCACGGTCTTCTTTGTCAGTCATTTTAGTTTATTAGTAGATATTCCTCCAGAGGAGGTAAACAGCAAATATGCAACTAGAATTCAAAACAAAGGATCATACCTTTTTATGGCGAGCCTCTATATGAGCTTGTAACTTGTGAGCATGTGCAAATCGCTTACAGCAATCCCCATATGGACAAATGTTATAATTTTCCTGAGAGTGAGTTTTCAAATGTGATCTTAAGTTGAACTCCAGAGAGAAGGCCTGCAATCACAAAATAACACAATCACGCTGATGAGCTAAAAGTAGTTGCTACAGATTTCGAATAAACACAATGGAGTTAATTTTCAGATGAGGGGAACCTCATTTGCGTACATTTCAGGTGGTGTAGCAATTTTTCATCAGGAAAATACATTTTGAATTAAATTAAATAATAATAATTAGCAAAATAAATGCATTTTCCTGAAACAAATGATTTGAATAGAATATATTTTGTTGAATTTGAAAAAGACATTTGATGGCCAATGAATTTTATCAACATTAAAATGCACTTTTCAGTGTGTTCAAAATTCAAATGAGGATGCCTCACTAAAAAAGGGTAATATAAAATATGTGTGCGGAAGAGATTTGTTTGAAACTACATCTAACCACCTTTTGCTTTCTATGAATTGGAATTCAAGCAGAGTCTTCACTGCTTTCAGTGTAAACCAGTAGTATTGCATTAGAGCGAAAGAGTTGAAGAATAAATGCAGAAACAGCAAAAATGCAAGAAAAGACAAACACATAAAATAAAGATCAAAGTCAATACTGACCTTGCCACAGCCTTTATGATGACATACAAATTTTTTCTCACCAGTGTGAGTAAGATTATGTCTTTTCAACTTGGAACTGTCAGGGAACTTCTGCAATAACCACACAAATAACATGAAACAACAGAGAACTTGAACATGCAATAACTTGAACACAAATTTCTGCAATGTAGTGCACGATATTTGGAAAATATTTACTTGAAAAAAAGGTAGTCCATAAAACTTTTGCAGGAAAGGTCATCTATCAAGAAAACCATACTATTTCAAAACATTTCATGATTAAAGGGAATAAACCAACTTTTAACAAATGTTATTTATATTTTGCATATTGAAAACCAAATTGATCCAAAATTGCCAGAGCATCCAACATAAAATGATGTTCCATCGTAGTATACATCAACATCAACATCAACATCAACATAACCCCAAATGCCTCAGAAGAGGCTCCCGCCTAAGCGAGGTAAGAAGGGGTCGGATGTACGCAACCCTACCACTGTAAAACAGTGAGGTTGTTTCCAATTGACCCAAATGATGCAAATGCAACTGACCATCTGCGATTCCACAATAAAAGAAATACAGATCATTTAAATAGCCCTTTGATATAGTCCATGATGCTCCATCGTAGTATAATAAAATAAATATCCCTAAAACACTGATTTGTAAGAGCATAGGTTCACTTATGTCTGTGAACAAAACAAGCTCCCCCAGGATGACCATTATGTTCCATTCCACATTGGAACTTTGTATACTTGACAAACTAAGGATCTACGGTACTAGCCCAAATAAATCTCAAAAGAAAATTCATACCTTTCCACATCCAGGAACAGAGCAAACATGATGCTTCTCTCCATGTATGTGAGCATGTTTTCTCAACGTGATTGCATCAATAAAAGTTCTTCCACAGCCTGCATGATTGCACAGAAACAGAATTTCGGTGGTTGGCTCAGTTTTCTCGTCTATAGAATTATTTTTTTCTGCATTGTTCTTCTCCCTGATGGCTTCTAACTTGTCCTCTGAAGCAGAAGATAAAAGACAGCAGTTACAAAACACAGTCCAGAATTATTAAATGATCATACACGTACAAATATGTCTCTACAACACCCTCCTTTGTCACCAGGATTGTCCTCGCAGTATGAATGGTCTAATTCTGTAAATTATGTTTCAGTTATTCTTTTTTTCTGGTATCGTTTCTTAATTTGAAGGAGTGTGAATCTAATTGTGTTATTTTCAAAATTGAAATAACATTATTTAAGATCGGCAAATGATGTGATCTTGATGATTTCCCCTGTCAAGAAGGATGTCAGCTTCATCTTATTAAATTTGAATCGTTGTATAAAATACAGACGCCCATCTAGATAATAACTTTTTTTCTCTATAGAACTAAAGACCACGTTCAATTAATGGCAAACTAACAGGGCTATGCTATAGATATGCTCATATCCAGGTGATTTGATTATTCTAGAATATTAAAGTGATAATCATGCTATGCAAAGAGATGTACGAATTTCATGTTCACATCTCAACAACTTTTTTATCTAACTTTTGTATTATGCTGAAGTATTTACTGAGAAACAAACCTTTACATGCAATTTTTTTCCATGCAAGACATGTCCAAAATAGATGATTCAAACAAGCACATGAAAAGCATGCATAAGTCAGCGTCTGAAACCTTTCATTGTGTCACCCTAATGACTTCCTACCCCTCCTCATGGCTTAACCGAAATCAACTAAACGTGGTAGTGTTAGGAATTTAGGACGGGTGGGTAAAAAATTATAAGGACAATCGAAGACGTCAGAATAGAAAGGGATAAAAAAACCAAGAAATCAGAATACCAAAGAGTTAAGTCTTTATAAACTACATAAAATCCCGAAGTCTAGAGGATTTGGGTCTCATAGAACTTAGTTCCC
The DNA here is from genome assembly GCA_963682175.1 of Triglochin maritima. Taxonomy (NCBI): domain Eukaryota; kingdom Viridiplantae; phylum Streptophyta; class Magnoliopsida; order Alismatales; family Juncaginaceae; genus Triglochin; species Triglochin maritima. The sequence continues at coordinate 8,627,036 of OY821787.1, read as the reverse complement.
ATGATTATTTTAAGTTTTTCTTCAAACCAATCACAAGAAAACCATCGTGGAAGTCGGTTTTCCTACTTTTAAGTTGAGTTCCTGCAAATCAATCACACCCTTAGAATTATTTAAAAAGTGGTAAATCAGTCCTCACCTTTACACAATCCCAATTATCTCAACTCCAAATAAATAAACAAATAACCCCAAAACTCCAACTCTAATTACAAGGCAAGCTATTCCAAACACACCACATAAATACAAAAGCGTGTAAGATTTCAAACAGACAGCATACCTCTGACCCACTTCTGGATCCGCACCTTCCCACCACCGGCAGCCAAATCCAGAGTCACCCTAAAAAAACATTCAAAAAAAGAAAGAAACAAAAAACGAAAAGAGACGTCACATCACCGAAACGTACCACTCCCTGACCCATCGGGAAGGCCGGGTTATGGTGCCGGGAGCCGGACGATGGGCGAGGCGACGGCGGCGCGCGTCCATTGGGGGTCTAGGGTTAGGGTTGGGAGGGAAGAGGAGGAGAGACGGTTAAACGGTGGAGGAGAAGAGAAGGGGTTGTGTCTTAAAGGTGCGGTTTTTAATTTGGAAATTATTAATTTCGCCATCGGTTTCGGGAGGACGGAGGTGGGGTGGTGGGATTGAGGGAAGTTCAGTTGCGGTGTTTGGGTGGGAGTTCCGGAACGTGGGGGAATACGACGAATCTTTGTTGGTTAAAAGTTGTTCTTTGGATAGATTTTTAGGATGTGATTGGTATTTTAAAAGATTATATGAAATAATGAAAGTCAGAAATTATACTTTTAGAATGGTTTTTTTTTTTTGTTGGTGATTGATACTTGAAAAAAATTAAATAATTACAACTGAGTTCCAAAAGAAATTCCATGACTTAAAAATATGCACATTCCGGAATGAGAGTAACTTTCCATATTCCATATTCCAATTAACTTTCTAGAAGGTGTTTGTGCACCTGAAAACAATTTTCTTTTGACTAGAATTTTCATGATGTTTGTGTTAGTCTTGGAAAAAGAAAATATTTTTTCTTTGTTTTCTTTTATCATCCAGAATGTACTGAAATCTTTTCCCTCAGTTTGTCATACTCCTCACACGAAATCAACGGAAAGTACAGGAAAGTTGTAAAAGATGTACACGTCTATCAAACTTATTTAATAATTATTTATATTACATAAAAAATTAACTACAAAAACATTAAAATCATATTTTTAAAAATAAAATGTATGATTTTCTTTAAAAAACCATGGCAATATGTGACAAAATTATATCATAAACTAGATAATAAAGATCAAGAATACATCTTGAACTTCATATTGGCTTCTTAAAATAAAATATTATTTAAATTTTAATTTAGTGTATTTTTAAAAGTACGTAACTACAATAATCTTATATATTAATTAATTTACTCTTCAACAAGTGGTGTATGTATATAATATATAATTAACACATCAAATTTTTAAGTTAAATTAAACTAAAATGGTCAATACTTATTTAACGTGTAACCTACTATTCACAATAAAATTATACATTTATATATACGACATTTACATATAATATCAATTTTCGGAAACGACGAATTCAGTTTTTTTTATTTTTCAGTGGATTCTAGTGGTTTGCACAAACAACAGAATCTTGGGAAAATGTAAACTTATTTTCTTTGATTTTTATTTTTTGTTATTTTTCCTTTGACCACATAGTCCATTTTTCAGTGGTTTTTTGTGCACAAACACCCCCCTAAGTATTACTTGATCAAAATTACTTTGAACTTTACATGTTAAAACTATTTGTTTTAACACCCCCCTAAGGGGCATTCGGATCGTTGTTGTTGTAACTTGTAAGTCACGAGTAACAGGTTGTTTGGTGACCACATTTTGTATCATGTTCGTTTCAACAACTTAAGTCATTTTTTACCTTATCAAAGTATTGAAAAATATCCTAATTCAAAATTTTGGAACAAGATTTTATTTATATCAACATGATTCCCACTATTTGTTTATCCCTGGAATCATTCACAATCGTTCATTATTTGGTCCTTCAAATGAATCTTAACATCTCATCTTTTTTGAATTTTTAACTTGTATGGTCCAATATCAAACGTTCCATGTCTGATTACTGACCATCTTTTATCAAAAACGCAACTTATCAACCGTAACAAACAACGAATATACTTATTGTGCCTTTCTTTTATCAAGTAAAGATTAGAGTAACGGGCAAACACTTTAAAAATCCAATGATATACTATTTATTTAAGTGTTCGAACTTTTTTTGATTTTATCTACTCTATCGCCCCCACTTGGCCGCTCTATTTTAAATCCCAACATCTAAACATACAAATTAAACCGTTGATATTATATTCCTAGTCTTGATTATCTCAAAACAATGGATCAACCAACTAAGCTCACCATGGTTGATAATTGCTTGAAATTATCAAGTAGGAGTAGGATAGTGATATACCATTTACCCTGCGAACACCCAAGCCATTAACATAATAACATGTATATGTTTACGAAATATATATTAGGAAAATTTGTTGAAATCATCATAAAAAAATTGATATAATATAATGTCAAGAAACTTACTTGGCAAAATATGAGATAAGAAAACAACATTGATGTTTCATTTTTATTACAACAAAAACGGCATCACGAACGTCGTTTTCATTACACGTGTTTTATGAAAACGGCATCGGTGATACCGTTTTTATAAAAAAATAAAATGATATCCGAGATATTGTTTTCCCTTATACCGAAAAAGGGGTCGCCGACCCATTCTTCCACATCAATTCTTCCCCATGGAACAATGGATAAAAAAACCCTCTTAAGCTTAAAAACAAAAGGTTGACCTTTTCTTCAACGGTAAATTTTGGTTTGTTTAAAGTTGTTGGATTTGGATGTGGTGTTGGCAGCATCCGTTGGGCGGAGTGGTTTTGGATAATTAAAAAGAAATCATCTTATAAAATTATTTCCGATGAACGTTGGATTTGGAATGGTTTGGATTGGTGGTTTAAATTGTTGATATTTAATTGTTTTGGATTTTACTGGGCTTGATATGTACTGAGTTCAATTTCAACTAACATTATTTGTTTTACAGTTACAAAATGTCTGTCTCACCTATGGCCAACGGTCCTATTGACCCTTTAGTGTTAGAATTTAAGAACAACATAGGTCATATTCAATTCAAGATAATGTAAGTGATTTAATTGAAACTTAAAATTATGTGTATTGATTTATCTTAGATTTTAACAAATTAATATATCATTTTCAAGAACAATTGTCTGATCTTAAGTGTATTGAGCACAACACTTGGTTCAAATCTTAAGTGTATTGAGCACAACACTTGGTTCAACACATGGATGGTGCAGGATGAGAGAGTATGAAGGTTATTGCAGCATGTTGGGTTTGACACGGTTTCTCGTTTGACCCGATTGCAACTTGATTGGATTTTGATATGTGTAGTGGTTGAGAGGTGGGGACCAAAGACCCACACTTTTCAATTCATACATGGGGAGATGATAATCACATTGCAAGATATTGATATTCTTATTGGTCTCCCTATCGACAGACTTGCAGTTTTTGTCACCTTAGATCACGATTTGTGTGAAGTTTGCACGAACATGTTGGGTGTTGACGAAGAGCAGGTTGCGAATACAATGAGGGTGAATATGTGATGTTGCAGTGGTTGCAACATAATTTCCGTGTTGTGGCGCCAGGTGTGACAGACGAGCAAGTCTTGCAGCACACTAGAGCATATAGTTGTTTTAGTTAGGTTCACATCCTTGGAGATAAAAGTGGTAATAAAGTCCATCTCAGATACTTGCTTCTTCTGGAGGATCTCACTATATGTCATAACTACATCTGAGGATTTGCATTACTGGCAGTTTTATACACATATTTAGACAGAACTTGTTTGAAGAAAGGAAAATATTAGCTGGTTTCTTGACATTGTTGCAGATTTGGTGTTGGGACCATATCCATGTTGGACAACGATCAACAAGTCTAGGTCTGCGACTCCCAGATGATGTTTTTCTTCCTTTAGTTTCTCATTGGAGGACTCCTAGATCATGACTTAATAATGTGAAGACGTCTCAAGTGGAGTTTTACAAAAACGAGCTAGACGGTCAAAAGGAAGGCCAAGTTTGTTGGACTCCTTATGAGAATGTGGATTTGTTGACTTTACCATAAGCTTGTAGACAAAGACAGGATATATAAATGATCCGGACTTGGTTTGTTTGTTTTGGTTTTGCTGCTATGCACTTACATGATAAGGTGATGCGGTAGTTTGGTTTGCAGCAACACATTCTAGAAGCAATGGAGATTTGTAAGATAAAAAAAGATGCATGGGAAGCCTAAATTAACTTCTTACTATAATAACAAGCATATATTCAGGCTTAGTCGCGTCGACAAGATTTTCTGCAAATTCAGCAATTGTTACTGTTAAAGGACCGACCTCAGAGTAGGCATCTTTTATATGCAATGATATTGGCAAATAATCGTTCGATGGTTGATGAAAAAAGTTAATATCCCAGAGCCGCCAACTTATAGGCTTCAAGCAGCCAGAGATCGTTATTTGGTAATATAATCTTCTTTTAAGTTGAAATTGAAATTTTAATTCGACAATTCTAATGAAACATGTCTTCTGGTGTTCCAGCTTCACAACTTGCATGGTTTACATGAAGACATTCACGTCAAAGGCGTGCATAGTGGACATAATCCGACGAAGTCAATCACACAAAAACTAAAAAATAAAATTAAGGAGATAGTGACGTGTTTCAAGAAGTTGATTCGTCATTAAAATTGTCGGAGACAACTCCCCAACAATTATTTGAAGAATCTCTGGAAATTGTTACCTATTGGAGTGTCACTAGATTACGAAGGGGATTTCATATTCAAATGCGCTTCTGGTTCTGATGGAGGGATTGTGACTCAAGAGTTACATGGTACATCATTTTTCCAATGTGAAGGTTCTTCATTTCACGTTTCTCGTGTTGAAGAAGGTGAAGACGGTGGGATTACTCAAGAGGAATGGCATATTGAATTGTAACCCAACATGAACTAGAGACTGAACGGCCCTCGAAGCTTCCACGATGGGGTGGGAGAACCAAAAGACCAACCAAAGTTGTCTCGCCACCTTAGTTTGGATGAAATGGCTAATGTTTAAATAATAGTTGGTATTCAATTAGTAGGTGTTTGAATTCATGTAACTTTGACTGTTATTATTGCTAAGTTGTTGATTCATGCTTGCTGCAAAAAGTGTATGATTTTTTTATCCCCACAGGTGTAAAAGACTTGGATTTTAAATCCAAGTGCTTAACATTAAAAACATATTTCAATGGATCTATTTTATGCAAATATGGCACTAGCACTTTCGTTTTTAACGTAATGAAAATGACATTGTGGATGTCGTTGTCATTAAATAAAAATGGTATCAATAATGTCATTTTCATAATATTGATTTTTAAAAGAGTACAAGTTCAATTGAAGTACTCGAAATGGAACATACTAAATGACCTTCTTGCATGTCTTCTTGTTGTGTCCTAACTTACGGCATCACTTGCATTGTATTGTTTGCCCACTGTGTTCATCCATGTTGTTTCGAATTCTTTTTGTCCTTGGCCATCCACTTCGGCTAAAGACATTGAGTGTTTTTAGTTGAATTGGTCCTTCCCCATGCCAATATCTTTCATCCAGTAACGGGTATAAAATCGATGCAGATGCTCTCCGGTAAACTTCAATAGTCAAGAATTCTGATACCATTCGTGATTTTAGAATATCCGGATGGAGGTTGATTACTACACACTGCAAACACATGTGAGAATGGAATGTGTTGCGCATCTATGAACCCGCACAAGCATGTTGGTCCTTGCCCTTTCAATCTGAGTTGATAGCTACATGATTTATTGCTTTTTGCAATGATATATTATGACTATGCCTTTCCACCAGAAAACTACAAATTATTGCCTCTGTTAATGATGGTATTTCTTTCAATAATAGTAATCATTGTGAACATTGTCATACTGCAAAACATACTACGGTTCTTTCAATTTGAGTAGTTCTTCTACACAATGTATTTTTGAACTTATTCATATTGATGTTTGGGGAAATTCTCTATTACCACTTATAATGGATACTTTTACTATTTGACTGTGGTAGATGACTATAGTAGGATTGACTACTTGAACTACTCTTATGCAATCCAAAACTAATGTATACGGTGTTATCAAATCTTTCATTAACATGATTAATAATCAACTCAATCATAAGATTAAAGAATTAGAAGTGACAATGGCCTTGAATTCCTATCCAAATAAATGCAAGAATTACTGGAAACACATGCAATAATTCATGAAACTTTACACCTCCACAACAAAATGGGATAGTTGAGAGAAAACATAGGCACCTACTTGAAGTAGCTAGAGCAATTAGATTTCATTCCAAACTTCCCATTAGATTTTGGGGAGAATACATCCTAATTGTCAGTTACCTCATAAATAGGATGCCAATTAAAATTTTGAACAACAAAACCCCATATGAAGTCATGTTTGGGTAACAACCTAATTACAACCATCTCAGAGTCTTTGGTTGTTTATGTTATTCAAAAATCTTCAACCCAAATTGAAATTCAATTAAAAAGCTCTTAAATGTGTCTTTATTGGTTATGCACCAAGCAAAAAGGGTACAAACTTTATGACATCAAAAACAAAACAAAAATCTAGTCTTTAGGGGTGTTGTTTTTATGAAGATCAATTCCTCTTTTCTGATGAGAAACTCCAAGATAATAACAATGATCTGGTGACCTTGTCACCACTTGAAGATCAAAATTATTGTTATATAAAATAATTAAAAAACACATGAACACGGTTTAGAAGTGAGACATCAACAAAATCAGACACAAGAAGATAACAATCAACAACATGAAACCTAAGAATAACACATCAAGAAGGAGATCATGAAGTAACACCTCTAAACAGAATTGAGGTACTCGTTTAGCACACGTTACTTCAAAGAGCACACATCATACCATCCAGATTCAAAGACTATAAATGTCCAACCTTGAGAGGTAATCAAGCTTCAACTCAGGTAAGAGGTCAAGTATGCAACACTAGAACTCTAACTAAGGTACTAGATATCCTCTGCAATCTTTTATTAATTACAATTGTCATCTAGCAACCAAATTAAGTTTATTAATCAAGTTGATTTGATCAAAGAACCTGGAAATTACTTTGAAGCATGCATGTACCAATCCAAACTGGATACAAGCTATGAATAATGAGCTTGAAGCCCTTTAACCTTAATCACACCTTGCAGATGGTTTCACTTCCCCCAACAAAAGAATGATTGGGCGTAAGTGGGTTTATAAAGTCAAATATAAGGCTAATGGTGATATAGAGAGACATAAGGCTAGATTAGCAGCCAAGGGATTCAATCAAATTGAAGACCTTGACTACCATGAAATTTGCTCCAGTAACTAAAATGGTTACTGTGAGAACTGTTTGAAGTCTTACTGCCATGAAGAGGTGACATTTACATCAACTTGATGTAAATAATGTCTTCCTTCATGGAGATTTACCTAAGGAGGTATACATGCATGCAACCTCCTCTTGGATTCAATAATGAAGGCAAAGGTCTTGTTTGCAAGATAAATAAGACCATACGTGGTCTCAAGCAATCCTCTAGATTCTGGTTCGGGAAGGTCTCTAAATCTCTGCAAACCCCAAAGCTCACTATTCATTATTAACATTCAGCAGAGGTGGTCTATACACAATCATTCTAATATATGTGGATGATATTCTTATTGCAGGGAAAGGCATACATGCAATCAATAAACTCAAAGACTCACTAAAGACAACATTCCACATCAAGGACCTCAGCAAGCTAATTTTTTCTAGGGCTTAAGTATCAAAATCACAACAAGAAATTAACCTTAACTAGAGAAAATACGCATTAGACATATTGAAACTAGAGGTTGGAAAACCCTTACACCATAGAGATCAACATCAAACTAGTTGAGCAATGAGGGATACCCTGAACAATCCACATCATTTCGAATACTCATTGATAGGTTGTTGTACCTAACTATCACCAGACCAGAATTTACATTTGTTGTCAATTTCTTAAGTCAATTTATGCACAAACTTGGCAAGAAACACCTTGAAGTAACACTCAAGATTGTCAAATACATTAAGAAGGCTCCTGGTCAGAGCTTACAATTTGCAGTAGCCAACAACACCAACATTAAATCCTATTGCAATTCTGACTGGGCAAGCTGCCCTTTAACCAGAAAATCAACAAGTGGATATGTGGTGTTCCTAGGAAGTTGTCTCATTTCCTGGAAAACAAAAAAGTAAACCAACCTATCAAGATCTTCAGCAGAGGCCGAGTACAAGTCGATGGCTAACACTTGTTGGATAGTTGCATTACTCAAGGATCTGGAGATTGAGAGTGTCTTTCAGTCATCCTCTTTTGTGACAACAAGTCAGCAATGCATATTGTTGCTAATCCATTGTTCCACGACCGAACAAAACACATAGAAAATGACTACCACCTCATGAAGAACAAGATTCAAGAAGGTATCGTCAAAATTGCATTTGTGAGCAGCAGAAATAAACTATCATATATCTTCACCAAACCCCTGCAGTGACGGGGTTTCTTTTTGCTTATGTTCTAGCTCAAAACCCCGATCAGCTCCTAGCTAAACCTCCCTCGTTAGCTATGGACAAAACCCTAAGAGTAGCCATGCAAGAAACCCCAACTCAGTGCTCACTCAAACACACTCAAGAATGGAGCAATCCCCGTTTTGTATTTCTCTACACAAACATACAAACGTACAAGTCTCTCAGATGGGTTGGTTGTGACAACTCCACAACTCAACGCCCCTATATATAGGTCTCAACCTATAGCTATTTGCTCCAAGAGGCATTCAAGTGCCCACTTCGATGCCTCCATCAACTCAGATCTAAAGACGCATGGAGAGGCAGGAAAGTTTCCTTGTTTGCACCAACGAACCAGCAAACTTTCCTTATGTGTCGCGTCCCCTCAGATACTTGCCTTCTTTGACCCAACGAGCCAGGTAGCCTTCCTTATCTGTCGCGTCCCCTCAGGTACTTGCCTTCTTTGCACCAACGAGCCAGGTAGCTTTCCTTATCTGCTCGTCCGTTGGATGCACGTTCCTGATCCGAGCGAAGATCCGCATGGATCCTAGCAAGCTCACTTGCTCGGCCCGTTTGTTCCCAAGCCTCCTGCTTGTGTCCACGGGCCCGTGTGACCCAATGCACTCTCCTGAACAACCCTCCTTTGGCTAAGTCCAGGGAACCATTGGCGTCACAAGGCCATAGCAGCCTTAAGGGTGTAACAAGTCTCCCCCACCCATTTCCTTCGTCGTCCTCGACGGAGACGTGGCTTGTCCCTCCAAGTACGCTTGAACCAAGCCCTCGTACTGCCAGAGGGTTATGTCTCGTTCCCAAGTATTCTCGGTTGCTGGAAATCCCTTCCATTTGACGAGATAGTAGATGTTCTGATTCCTCCTACTGCCCCCCTTCTTCTTCCTATCCAAGATGGCCTCTGCCTCCTTGGTGAAGGTGGTGCGCACGCTAGGTGGTGCCCGAGTAGGGATCGACCTTGAGGGGTCCTCTTGGTCTTCCCTATATTTCCTCAGGTTGCTTACATGGAACACAGGATGTATCTTGTATCTCACCGGGAGTTCAATATGATAGACGGCGTTGCCTACTCGTTTCAAGATGACAAATGGCCCATCATACTTCTGAATGACCGATTTGTTAGCATCTTTGGTTAAGATCTTCTTCCAGATCTGTAGGGTGAGCTTCAGTAGAACTTTCTCCCCTTTCCCAAACTCGAGGTGTCTTCGCCCCTTATCAGCAGCTCGCTTCATCCTGTCCTGAGCTTTGGCAAGCAGGTCTCTCGCCTCCTCGGATCGATCGAACCTTGCTTTGCCAAATCTATATGTTGCTGGACAATGGCCCTCGTAGCCACCTCGAATGGACTCTGTCCAGTGGTGGATGTCTTGTGGAAGTTGTAACAAAATTGTGCCATGTCCATGAGATCCACCCAGTTGCTTTGGTTGGCCAAAACATAGTGCCTCAGGTACTCCTCCAAGATGTCATTGATCCTCTCGGTCTGCCCATCCGTCTCGGGGTGATTGGCAGTGGAGAAGCGAGTTGTGTCCCCAATAACTCGAACAGACGCTTCCAAAATTTCCCTGTAAATCTTGGGTCCCTGTCGCTAACAATGTCCTTGGGTACGCCCTAGTGTTTCACAACGTCCCTCATAAATAGGTTCGTTGCTACCTCAGCAGGGCATACCTTCGGGGCTGCTATGAAGATAGCATATTTGGAGAATCAATCAACAACTACCATTATTGTTACCTTCCCGTCCACGAGTGGGAGCCCGGAGATAAAGTCCATGGAACAACTTTGCCAAGGTTGCTCCGGGATAGGGAGTGGCTGTAGCAACCCACCTTGCTTCATTCTCTCCGGCTTATCTTGCTGGCAAATAAGACAAGTCTGGATGTATAGCTCAACGTCCTTCTCCATCCCTGGCCAGTAATAGCTACTACTCAGCAAGGACATGGTCCGCTCCGTCCCTGGGTGCCCAACCCAGCGCGAGTCGTGAGTCTCCTTCATGAGCTCCCGCCTAAGTTCGTCAAGCTTAGGTACGAAGGGTCGTCGTCCCTTTGCATAGAGGATCCCATCCTCAAACCAGTAGCGCCTCGTGATCTCATCCTCGACCTGCTTCTTGATTCTGATGCATTCAGAGTCTTGCTCGGTTTGACCCCTTAGCTTTGTGAGCATGTCGCCTTCTATACTAGTGATGGAAGAAATGCGACTTGTCTCCTCACAGACCATGCGGCTCAAGGCGTCCGCTACCTGGTTGATGCGCCCCAGCTTGTACTTAGTTCGTAGTCGAACTCAGCCAAGTAATCTTGTCACCTCGCTTGCTTTGGGCTTAGCTTCTTCATAGTTTCCCAACAGCTAGTCGCAACATTGTCCGTCCATACTACGAACTTTGTCCCGAGTAGGTATACCCGCCAAGTTCGTAGGCAATGTACAACGACTGTCATCTCCCGTTCATGCACAAAGATAGCGCCTCTCTGTTGCATTAAGCTTGCGACTTTCGTAGGCGATTGGGTGCTCATTTTGGGTAAGCACCCCTCCGATTGCCAAGTCTGAGGCGTCGGTGAAGACTTCGAATGGCAAATTCCAGTCTGGCAACTTGAGAACAGGTGTAGTTGTCGCCACCCGCCTCAATTCATGGAATGCCTCCTGGCATTGCGGTTCCCATGCCCACTGCCGATCTTTCTTCAATAGGTCGGTGAGTGGTGCGGCAATCCTTGAGTAGCTCTTGACGAATTTGCGGTAGTAGTTCGTCAAACCAAGGAAAGACCTTAGTTATGGCACCTTCTTTGGTACTGGCCATTGCTCGATGGCCTCGATCTTCTTTGGGTCCATGCGCACCTCGCCACTTCCTATGATGTGCCCCAGAAAAGAGATCTCCTTTTGGCCGAAAGCGCATTTCTCAGGCTTCAGGAAAAGCCTGTGTTGTCGTAACTTTTCGAACGCCAATCTAAAATGTTGCTCATGCGTCTCCAAGTCCCTGCTGTAAACAACAATGTTGTCCAAATATACTACAACAAAGTCATCTATGTAGTCGCTGAAGACATAATTCATTAAGTTACAAAAAGTTGCTGGTGCATTCGTCAAGCCAAATGGCATGACTAAAAACTCATAAGACCCATAGTGAGTGACGCAGGCAGTCTTGGGCACGTCCTCCTCTGCAATCCGGACCTGGTAGTAACCACTCCTCAAGTCCATCTTGGAGAAATATTGTGCTTGCCCAAGTTTATCGAACAAGTCCTCCACGTGTGGCACCGGGTACTTGTTCTTGATGGTCACCTTGTTCAGCGCGCGGTAGTCTATGCACAACCGCAAGCTTCCGTCCTTCTTCTTCTGAAAGATGACGGGTGCTCCATATGGGGCTTTGCTGGGTCGCAGTAGTCCAGCATCAAGCAACTCCTTCAGTTGCTTCTTGAGTTCCTCCAGGTGGATCGGGGCCATGCGGTATGGGGCTTGGGCAGGTGGTCGAGTTCCAGGCACAAGCTCTATCTTGTGATCCACAACTCGTTTTGGTGGTAGCTCTTTCGGTAGGGTGTTGGGCATGATGTCGCCGTAGAGTTTCAGTAGCAGTTGGATCTCAGCAGGTGCCTCCTCCATAGGGTCCTCGTCTGGTTCCACAAGAGCAGCTAGAAAGGTCTCCTCCCCTTTTCGGACGCCATCTTTGAGCTGCAAGGCCGAGAGTAGCCTCACGACCCCTTCCTCGTCCACACCCTTGACGAAACAAGGTGTGCCACCCCCAGTGACCATTATGCCTCCCAGATAGGGCATTACGCCCACCTGTGCCTGCATCAAAAATTCCATACCTAAAATGACTTTGAAGTCATCGAATGGCACGAACATGAAGTTGCTGGTACCGCTCCAGTCGCCAACCTCCAGGTGCGCACGAGCCACCCCAGCAATCTTCCTTGCCTCCGAGTTAACCGCCTTGACGCGGCTTCCATCTTTGGCAAGCTCCAACCCCAACGTTCTTGCCTCTGTCTCAGCGACAAAGTTATGCGTTGCCCCAATGTCCACCATGGCTCGTACCTTGTGGCCGTTGATCGTAGCCTCCACGTGAAGCAGGTCGCAACCCTTTTGCCTCGAAAACTCCTGATAGCATTCAAGAGTTTCAGTGGATTGACCCTTACCTCCTTTTGCTCCTCGGCCACAAGTGCGTTCAGTTTCTCCTTCTTTGGGCATTCCTTAGCTCGGTGAGGACCGTCGCATATGAAGCATCCCCCTGGCTTCTTGGTCCTACCCTTGTCCAGCTTTGGCCCTTCACTTTTCTCGGACTTGGGTTTGCCCTTTCCCTTGTCCTTACTCTTGTCATTGCCCTTCGTCTCCTGTTGCCCAGTTATCTTATAGTCCACGAGGGCATCAGCAGCGATCAGGGCGCTTTGGAGATCCTTGACGCCAAGTCTCCGAAGTTCGGTCTGTGCCCATCCTTGCAGTCCAGCAATGAAGTTGTACAGCTTGCCCTCTTCACTCATGGATTTGATATCCAACAACAAGGATGAGAAATCCTTCACGTACTCGCGTACCGTGCTCGTGTGCTTGAGCCTCCTCAGCGCATCACGAGCCATCCAGGCGGTGTTGGTTGGCAAGAACTGGGCACGCAGTTCCTTAGTCATATCCTCCCATGCGGAGATGGTTGGCTGGGCGGGGTTGACGCTCCTCGATCGCCACCACAGCTTAGCGTCCCCTGCAAGAAACATAGCCCCAAGTGTTACCTTGTCAACCTCTTTTGTGGAGAGCGCCTTGAAGTACTCTTCCAAGTCCCAAAGGAAGTTCTCGAGCCCCTTAGCATTCCTGGCTCCGTGGAAAGCTTTGGGCTCAGGAACCTTTAGTCGCTTCCCACCCGTCTCGTCCCCATGCTCGCGCAAGGCGCGCTTGACAAGCGTCATATCGTCTACCAACGCCCCAAGTCTTAGAGACATCTCCTCCTTGACCTCGCCCCAGGTGTCCTCTGTGGTCGCCCTCGAGACGAGCTCCTTGACGGTTGCCTCCAACTCTTGGATTTGGTTGTCACGCTCAAGATTTGCCGCCTCCAAGACTCGCACCTTGCCCTCAAGGGCAACGAGGCGCTCTGCCGTCCTCGTTTCCATCAGCTCTGATACCAGGCAGTGACAGGGTTTCTTTTTGCTTATGTTCTAGCTCAAAACCCCGGTCAGCTCCTAGCTAAACCTCCCTTGTTAGCTATTGATTGACATCATTTCATGCTTATATTTGTATCTTTTATCCATTATCTTTCACCTAAACAATGCTATGTTACGAGTTTTATGTTTAGTTTTCAGGAATAAATAGGTTTGAAGAGATGAAGCATAAAAGGATCCAAAAGCTGGGAAAAAGGACTGAATTGTGAGATCTGGGGACTGAGATGCAAGGGAGAAGGACCTGAACGTAAGACAAAAGGACCTAAGAGCAAAACAGAATACTCCACACCATCATGGGGAGTGTTTTAGCAATTCGATTCGGGTCGGAGCTCCAACAAACCAATTAAATGCATCCAAAACCAGAAAATATACCAAGAAAAGCCCACAACAAAAATGAGCAGGATCTGAACCATATAGACCGCCAATTGGCGGTCCATTTTGGCCCAAATCCGCTAAAATTTCTCCAGCACATGTATTAGAGGATAGGCTATTTTTGGTATCTGTTTAGTCCCACATCGGGGGATTGTCCCGATTTGCCTTTTTCCATGGCTATAAATAGAACTCCTCACCTTCTATTGTAATCACTCCATATTTTAAGTGGCTATTCTTCCTACTAGAAGTGAGGCCTTGAAGCACACACTAAAGTAGGAGGATGCTACTTTTAATGTGAGTCATTTTAATACAAGTTTTCTTTATTATGTTGTTTGTTTTATGTTTCTTGTTTTGCTTTGCTTAATCTCATTTCATTAGTTTTATTAGCTTAGTTAATATGCTTTCTTTGTTTAGTTTAATAATTAGTGTAATGTTTAGTGAGTAGTTCCATCCCCTTTGGGGGTGGAGTAGATGTACATACATGCAAATGAGAATGGATTGAATGTTTTATTTCCAATGTGTTGATAAAACATGAATGTATGCTTGCTTGTTTATGATAGAATTTATAACTTGATGAGTTTTGCCAAAATGATTAGACACCTCTCATGCTTGTTTAGGTTCTGAAATAAACATCTTGCATATGTAAATGTTAATCAACTAAGTTGGTGAATAGATTGATAGGTTTTGCCACAACATTTAGACACTTCCTATGCATGGTAACACCACCTTTATTTGTGCTTAAAGAATGTGTTCAACACCCACCTCTTTTCTTGTGTGCACTCACTCCACCCCTTAGGGGTTTTCCCATTTCTGTATTCCAGCATTTTTCCTTTGTTCTTAGCTTAGTTATTATTTCAATGTTTGGTTCTTCCTTTCGCATTTCCTACTTCTTAGCATAGTATAGAGTAGAGTAGCATAAACATCTTTCTCCCCCTATGTTTGCCACTTGATTTCGTACAAGCAAGAGGCTACTCACCTTCCTGAGGACGACCCGTACTTGCCACCGCTTCATCGCGGTCGTGCACTTGTGGTTTTAATTAAAACGTTCAACAAGTTTTTGGCGCCGTTGCCGGGGAGGTGCCAGTTCAGACTCTTGTTTGGACGATTCGAGTGGATTTAATTTTTGTTTTGTAGTTTTTCTTTGTTTCAGGAGACTTGGAGTGGAAAGGAGATGCATCTGGAAAAATTTGGAGGAAAGCTGGGCAGTTTGGACCGTCAATCAGCGGCCTGAGACCGCCAATTGGCGGTCTGGTAAGCTGCTTTTGCCTTCTTATTTCTTTGTCGTGTTGCCATAATTGATCTAGTAATCTAGGACTCAATTTTGCATGTTCTGACTCTTAGATTGTTCCCAGATTAATAATCAACTTCCCTTAAGCAACTTGGACCCTAAAACTCAAAGCAAAAGATTAGGCATTCTTTTTGTTTAGCTCATGCATCATGTATGTGACTTAGGCATTTAGATTGTCTTTTATCTTAGCTTTATTTTCTGTTGCTGAGAGCTGGCGTGAGGTACGCACCTTCTACTCTCATTCATGCATTTCGTATGAACATGCATTAGTTAGTAGGAAGTGCATTGCAACAAGTGTGAGTTGAGCGTTTGTTTGGAGAGTTGATTGCTAGATTAGGACTCCAAAACGCTACTAAGGAGGGGCTGTCCCATAAAAGATAAGGTGGGGGATTTCATCACCCTTTCCTTCGCCCCAAAAACCACACTAATCAAGAGCCTAATTTTAAAATCAAGTAGACATTGGCCTTAAGGAATTCGGACGCATTAGGAGAGTGATCCGGTCCCGACCGTCATGACCTGATCGGCGTTGCCCACTTTGTCGATAGTAGGAGAGACGAGATCCCTGGATCTTGGCTCACTTGCTGGGCTTTGTGGTCCTCGTCGTAGGGAGGTGAGGCGTGTTGAGGCCGTGTGACCTCGCAGTTAGGTGTTGTCTAGTTGTAAGGACCTATAGCGACCTTAGGATTGCTTGAGCATTGTTTGCTTGTGTGCTTCTACCTGTACCCATCCGCCGTAGCATAAGGACTTCTGCCCTTCTCTCCTGAGTCATTCTTTCTCTCCTGTGTTCCCCCGTCTTCTCCTCTACGTACATTCTTTGTTAAAAAAAAATTTGGTGTGTGTGCACCTTTGTGCATGCTTTCGTGGACACGAGACAAGAGTGGTCGTTTGACGAGGAGCGTTGTCAATCTGGCTTCGGTCATCGATTTCTCGACACCTTCCTCCTCTCGTGTCGCACATAGTTTGGGTTCAATGGCTGCTAATTTCCGCGAGGAGGAGCAGTTGCTGGACCCACCTGAGCGTCCTGTTGTCGTTCCCATACCTCTACGTGATTGATGCTACCCGAGCCGTTCTGCTCTACCTTCATGCATCGTATTGCCAGAGGCTAATGGGAACCATTTTGAGGTTAAGCCTCAGTTTGTCTCCATGCTCCCTCATTTCACTGGGAAGGTTTGTGCTATGTTCAAGCTGCAACAACTTAGCACAGACTCCATCCATCTTAGGCTTGTCCCCTTTGCGCTGAAGGATGACGCCAAGAAGTGGTTGTACAGCAACCAGGCGAATGCCTTTAGGACTTGGGATGAGTTTCAATCTGCATTCCTCAAGAAGTACTTCCCAAATCATCGGACTCAAAAATCGAGGAACGAAATCAATTCGTTCTATCAACTTGAGATCGAGACATTTCATGCATATCTAGAGAGGTTCAAGGAGCTACTATCCTCATGCCCTCACCATGGCATTGAGTTGTGGCACCTTTGTCAGATTGTGTACGAGGGTCTTCACATCCCGTCAAGAACGCTCCTTGAGTCCATGTGTCAAGGAGAGTTCTTGGGAAAGGATGAAAGGGAGGCATGGGTTTTCCTAGAAGACCTTGCTGAGAAAACCATGCAATGGGAGAGTGTGAGGGAACCACCTGCATCATCTAGCATAGAAGCGAGGATCGCGAATGCAAACTCGACTAGATCGGGTGCCGCATTTGTTGTCGATACCACTACGGCCACCGAGGCGCGCATGGCGGCCTTAATGCGCCGTATGGATTCGATTGAGCTCCAAAACCAACAAAGTGCACCTCACATGTCCACATCTGGTCGAGTTCCCTGTCATTCATGTGGTAGGATAGGTCATGTAGAAAGCGAGTGTGAGTCCATTCCTCCTGAGATGGAGCGTGTAAACGCCATCTATGATAGAGTCAGGAATGACCCATACTCATCATCTTATAATCCTGGATGGAGGAACCACCCCAATTTTTCATGGAACCAAACCAATGCCCCGGGTGGTCCTTCAAACTCCTCTAGACCATATTACCAATCACACCAACCTCCCATGCATGCACATTCCTATCAGCCACCCCAAGCGCAAACCACCAATCAATCGGGTTTCCCAAATTCCAATAATATGGAAACCCGATTCAATTCGCTTGAGACCTTGACTCGTGGACTTGAAAACTCAATGAAAAATTTTATGTCAACCACGAGTCAAGTTCTCACTTCAAATCAACAGACCACCAAATCTCTAGAGCTTCAGATGGGCCAATTGGCTCAGTCTGTACATGAAAGAGAGAGAGGGTCTTTTCCTAGCCAACCTGAGGCTAACCCCCGAATGTACCAACAACACACACATGCAAAATGAGAATGTGGTACCTCGGGGGAGGCAAGTGAACCATGTGGAGGAACCTGTTCACCATGTCAATTCCATTGTGACCTTAAGGAATGGAAAACAGGTTGACAATCACATTTCCTTGCCACAACCACCACCATCTATGCAGCCCCTCAGTGGGAATGGTGGTGAAGAAGAGGGTGAGGGTGAGGGTAATACACCAAAGCTTTCTTCTCAGGCACCGCAGAAAACCTACCTGCCAAAAGCTCCCTATCCAAGTAGGTTAACCAAAAAGCAGAGTGACAACATGGACAAGATATTAGAGGTGTTTAAGCAAGTAAAGGTTAACATCCCCTTGTTGGATGTCATCCAACAAATACCTCAATATGCCAAAGTGTTGAAGGATCTCTGCACAACCAAGAGGAAGACCAATGTTCCTAAGAAAGCATTCTTGGCTGCAAATATCAGCTCACTTTTGTCCAATCCCACCTACACAAAATACAAGGACCCTGGGTGTCCTACTATTCCGTGTACGATAGGGGACTCTAGAATGAGCAATGTTTTGCTTGATTTAGGATCAGCGGTCAACCTCCTCCCATTTTCTGTTTATCAACAGTTAAATTTGGGAGAATTGAAACCAACTAAGATCACCCTCCAACTGGCGGATAGATCCATTCGTATTCCAAAGGGGATTATCGAGGACGTGCTTATCAAAGTTGGAGATTTTATATTTCCAGTCGATTTTGTTGTCCTCGATACCAATCCTGCTGCGAACACCCACTCTCAAATACCTTTGATTTTGGGTAGACCATTTCTGGCCACCTCCAATGTCTTGATTAATTGTAGAAATGGTCTCATGAAGCTCTCATTCGGTAACATGAGTGCCGAGTTTCATGTGTTCAACTTTGGTAGGCAACAGGAACCCATGGATGAACCTTTAAATCTAAATCTCATCTGCCAATTGGAGAAAGCACCACAAAATCAACGAACACCCCTAACCCCAATGCAACCCGTTGAGAATGTTCGTGGGCTCAGTGAAAACTCATTGCCTGTCTTCGCAGTGCAACAGAGTGAGCTGGCCTCGAACATAAATGTCCAAAGGGAGTGTTCGTTGCATGATTCAGTTGAGAGTATTAGTGAGAGTGAGACACCTCATCATATGCCTATACCAGAAGGTGTCTCTACCTCATGTCCCATGGCCATTGAGCCATTTGAGCTTCATATTGACTCCAACAAGGACCCACCTATGACCGAGCTTATGCTTGATGATCTAAATGATGGTGGGAGGTCCTTGTTGGATAACTTGGGGAGAAGCCCCATTCTTAGTGATGCAAGTCTGCTGCATCCATCGAATGAGCCTGAGGAACTCATTCCGATGCACCCGCCTATTGGTTGGAGGGTTTTCTTCGATGAGCAATTAAACCCTAGTGAGGCAACACAACTTCATTCTTTGTTGCCCACACCCAACCAATATCATGAGGGGTTCGAGCCTTTCAGCTTTGACCTTTCACCCCTCATGACACCTCAGAGTACCAGTGAAGTTTGCCCATCTCGGCAAGTCTCTGGTCCTCATGACTTGATGTTCTCATTTGATGTTCCTTGACCAAATGATTATGAGAATATCGTCGTTGTTGTACATATCATGTAAAAAAATCAAAAAAGAACAAAAAAAAGAACAAAAAGAAAAAAAAAGTGTAATAAAAGACTCCTTCAGTGAGCATTGATTGTTGTGGGCCCCAACCCTTGTGTACTTGGGCCCAATCTCTTCACGTATTTAACTCCCTTCTTCAGCTTCTCACAGGCTTTGAGGGAATTTGGGTTTGTGTCCATCAACATGACCCTGAACGTCCCTTTGTACTTCATGTTGGTGAGATCTTTCCTTTTTCATGCATATCTACAAGTAGTATCTTGTTCACATTCATTGAGGACAATGCATGAAGTAGGTGTGGGGGGTGTTTTACGTGTGTACATAGTCGAGTCTTTTTCTTTTGATATTGTTTTCTTTTTGTGTGTATTGTTAGGGTCATGCTAGTGTGCTGCATTTAACATTGATATATCTGCTTGCCATGATCCTTGGGTGACTTGTCTTCTTTTGCTTGCCTAGTGCTTTAAAATTTTCACATTTCTTTCAAAATCTTCATGTGTTTGCGAAAGAAAATGTTTTGTGGGTTTTGCGTGTGTTTAGCATGTGCAAAACCGTTAAGAGGCAAAGTAAAAAGAAAGCTCCCAAAATTGTCTTGAACTTGATGCATTAGGATTTCCAGTTTACTGGCTTTAGGTCTTATCGAGTCGTTAGGATGCACCCCGATTTTCCCTCGGGGGGGCGTGTAATCATAGGGTTTCAGCACTCAAACATTTAAAGAAGTCCACCATGAACCTAGTGAGTCAAATAATTCGTGTCTGTTAGTATAAGGAAGTTTGTCGTAGTCAAAGGCCCTTAATCTCTTTTTGTGAAACTTAAATGTAGGGGTTTTGGTTCCCATGTACATAAATAAATAAGTGGTGTTCTCTCTTCTCGCACGGCTCCTATCACTCGGGAAAGTAGGTCTGAGGGGACTTTGTGCCTGGTGCTTTCGAGTCATCTGACTTGGGATGCACCGACCGAACTCCCGTTACACGGGTGGTAGGGATCGCCCTATGTGGAGATTTGGGGGAAGGTGTACGTGATAGTGTAAGTCCTCATAGGCAATGATGCACGAAACCTGACCCTGGGAGAATCAAACACCAACCAATAAAATGCTCCAAAGAAAAAGAAAAAAAAAGAAAAAAAGAAAAAAGAAAAAGAAAAAAAAGTCAAATAAGAACCAAAATGGACTTTACACATTGTATCACATTCAGAAGTTAAGGTTACCCGTGTCTTTCACTTAAGTCCTTGACTAACTTTCACGAATAACTCATTAGGCTAGGTGTGTGGACCGATTACATATATAGAGTCGACCCGTAGTATTACTGCGTCCCATGATCGACAAAATAAGTCCAACGAGTCGTGTAGCTAGATTGATTAATGCATCTTGTTCGGATTTTGTGGGTGTATCCGCTGAAAACCCTGAAGAGACAACACTCCTCCTCCTTGGCGACAAGGAGGTTTAACGGCTTGTTGCACGTGCTAAGTGCAACCGTGATTCCTACGAAAGTGAGTTAGGATTTCTTATTTTTCGTATGCTTTTCTCTTTCTTTGTTTTGCTCGGGACTAGCAAAAGTTAGGTGTGGGGGTATTTGATTGACATCATTTCATGCTTATATTTGTATCTTATATCCATTATCTTTCACCTAAACAATGCTATGTTACGAGTTTTATGTTTAGTTTTCAGGAATAAATAGGTTTGAAGAGATGAAGCATAAAAGGACCCAAAAACTGGGAAAAATGACTGAATTGTGAGATCTGGGGACTGAGATGCAAGGGAGAAGGACCTGAACGTAAGACAAAAGGACCTAAGAGCAAAACAGAATACTCCACACCATCATGGGGAGTGTTTTAGCAATTCGATTCGGGTCGGAGCTCCAACAAACCAATTAAATGCATTCAAGACCAGAAAATATACCAAGAAAAGCCCACAACAAAAATGAGCAGGATCTGAACCATATAGACCGCCAATTGGCGGTCCATTTTGGCCCAAATCCGCTAAAATTTCTCCAGCACATGTATTAGAGGATGTTTAGGCTATTTTTGGTGTCTGTTTAGTCCCACATCGGGGGATTGTCCCGATTTGCCTTTTTCCATGGCTATAAATAGAACTCCTCACCTTCTATTGTAATCACTCCATATTTTAAGTGGTTATTCTTCCTACTAGAAGTGAGGCCTTGAAGAACACACTAAAGTAGGAGGATGCTACTTTTAATGTGAGTCATTTTAATACAAGTTTTCTTTATTATGTTGTTTGTTTTATGTTTCTTGTTTTGCTTTGCTTAATCTCATTTCATTAGTTTTATTAGCTTAGTTAATATGCTTTCTTTGTTTAGTTTAATAATTAGTGTAATGTTTAGTGAGTAGTTCCATCCCCTTTGGGGGTGGAGTAGATGTACATACATGCAAATGAGAATGGATTGAATGTTTTATTTCCAATGTGTTGATAAAACATGAATGTATGCTTGCTTGTTTATGATAGAATTTATAACTTGATGAGTTTTGCCAAAATGATTAGACACCTCTCATGCTTGTTTAGGTTCTGAAATAAACATCTTGCATATGTAAATGTTAATCAACTAAGTTGGTGAATAGATTGATAGGTTTTGCCACAACATTTAGACACTTCCTATGCATGGTAACACCACCTTTATTTGTGCTTAAAGAATGTGTTCAACACCCACCTCTTTTCTTGTGTGCACTCACTCCACCCCTTAGCGGTTTTCTCATTTCTGTATTCCAGCATTTTTCCTTTGTTCTTAGCTTAGTTATTATTTCATTGTTTGGTTCTTCCTTTTGCATTTCCCACTTCTTAGCGTAGTATAGAGTAGAGTAGCATAAACATCTTTCTCCCCCTATTTTTGCCACTTGATTTCGTACAAGCAAGAGGCTACTCACCTCCATGAGGACGACCCGTACTTGCCATCGCTTCATCGCAACCGTGCACTTGCGGTTTTAATTAAAACGTTCAACAGCTATGGACAAAACCCTAAGAGTAGCATTGCAAGAAATCCCAACTCAGTGCTCACTCAAACGCACTCAAGAATGGAGCAATCCCCATTTTGTATTTCTCTACACAAACATACAAACATACAAGTCTCTCAGATGGGTTGGTTGTGACAACTCCACAACTCAACGCCCCTATATATAGGTCTCAACCTATAGCTATTTGCTCCAAGAGGCATTCAAGTGCCCACTTCGATGCCTCCATCAACTCAGATCTAAAGACGCATGGAGAGGCAGGAAAGTTTCCTTGTTTGCACCAACGAACCAGCAAACTTTCCTTATGTGTCGCGTCCCCTCAGATACTTGCCTTCTTTGACCCAACGAGCCAGGTAGCCTTCCTTATCTGTCGCGTCCCCTCAGGTACTTGCCTTCTTTGCACCAACGAGCCAGGTAGCTTTCCTTATATGCTCGTCTGTTGGATGCACGTTCTTGATCCGAGCGAAGATCCGCATGGATCCTAGCAAGCTCACTTGCTCGGCCCGTTTGTTCCCAAGCCTCCTGCTTGTGTCCACGGGCCCGTGTGACCCAATGCACTCTCCTGAACAACCCTCCTTTAGCTAAGTCCAGGGAACCATTGGCGTCACAAGGCCATAGCAGCCTTAAGGGTGTAACACCTGCCATCACCACAGTTGAAGAAACTCAGTTCCAATTTGGGATTGGCTCGTGTCCATTCTCCAACTTAAGGGAGGTTGTTAGATTTCATATTAAGTTTGATCTAATAGGTAGAGTTTGCTAGGTTTTTTACATTAGTATTGTTGTAACTAGACTTGGGTACCAGGTCGGGCCTGACCTGGCCCAGTAAGGGGGCACGGGCCTAGCTAGCTCGGCACGACCCGTCCAAATTTTTTATTTAAAAATACCTCCAAAAATCTTAAAAATTCTCTAAAATACCAAACTCGTTGGGCTCGGCCCGGTACCCAGGTATAGTTGTAACAGTTAAGATGGGTTATCAGATCTTTCTATTTACTGATTAAGCCATCCACCTCAACTAACGTGCCTATATATAGTAGGCTCATTCATATCATCTAATTAACATAGAAATAATAAAACAAAACCCCTCATCTTCTTCCTCCCTTCTTTGTCACCATCTCCAATCTGTTACATTTCCTCCTCCTTCACCTCTTCCATCAATGGCTGAATCCAATCTAACATAGATTGGGAGCGAATTTTCACAAAATGCAAAGGAAACAACCTAAAATTAAATGTATATATACTAAATAATTTTATCAAACATAATACCATTAGCAAAATTTAAATATAAAAAAATGTATGATGTTTATGTAATTTAAAATTTATTATTAAGGGAGATCAATATCAAAACTAAACTCTAGTTATGATGGAAAGTTTGCAAAGCCATGCCTTCGCAATCATATTATTGCACATCAGATTGCTATAATTTTTCTATAATTTTTTTGGTGAAGACACGATCCACCCTTGATTGATATATTAAAAGCTAAATTTCAAAGAATTGGACATCTCCAATTCTCCAAGAATTGTTGAGGATCCAAGTCGATATTTGCCAATGAAGTGTTGGAGATTCAAATTGGAAGAGTAGTCGTAGGAAAATTGAGGAGATGCATCTGAAGTGAAACGATTGGAAAGACTACGTGCTTTACATGGGATGTCGGAGCTACTGTCTTGAGCACCATAAGATCATTCTTTGGAAAAAGTCAAAATGAGTCAGCAGAAATGTAATATCCCGGAACAGCGAAAAATTTTCAAATTTTCAAATAAAAGATCACAAGAGAAGAACATCAATTGTGAGAATGTTACTCATATAAATATCCAATATGTGCACCATATTACATCAGAGTTTGTCAAATTACATGATTACATCAAATACAACAAAAGGCAAGTGCAAATAATCATGACGACCTCGAAAAGTCCGAATATAGGATCCTGATCCCAAAATGTGTGTGCCCGCTGTCACCACCCAACAGAACCTACTGTGGTCCTGAAATGCAAATGTAACAACAATGCTTGAGTTTCCATAAGGAAATCCTGTATGTCAAGCCCACCTATATGAATGCAACAATACAACAAAATGAACATATCATACGAGTGGCATGTCATGTCATTAACAATAGGAAAAATAGTTCCCCTCCAAAGGTAAAATAAGACTTCAGTCCTGCAATCATCATCGGGTCTCCCTCGGAGACCTACCGTAGGCACATACGGTCTTACGGACAGTACGCAACGCATCCCACATACGGCTATACTAGTCATGGGGTTCGATAAGGGGTATCTGCACTTCCGCGTCATAAGAATCAGATCTGAATCATCGTGGTCATCACTACACTGATGGAGCCATCGCTCAGGTCGGTCCATCAATCACTTAGTAGGTGCCCAACTGAGCTATCATGCCGGAATGCATCGTCGGTAGTCTCCTCACCGGAACAACATTGGTCGAGTCAATCATTACATCCAGCACAACATTGGGTGATACATCATATGTCCGGCACAACATCGGACGATTCCGGACCGAAGTTCGCCAGGTCATCATGGTCTATTAGCCGCGTATCATCATACATTGGGATCCATGATCCCCCAGATCTACTACTCTACTGAGAGTCAATAAAAGCATACATTACACCACAATCTATAACCAGAGGTTGCACGATCCAAGTACCTACACTCTTCCACTCGGCGGTCCAAGGGTAGGCACGATCAATGCACCCACCGTCACTTCCTAACTCATGTTCTAGGCGAGGACACGAGTCTCTGTGAACAGAGTCGCCACTTCACTAGGACCAAAGATTCAGTTCTGAGCATAAACGGTCGACCGAAAAAGGCACCCTGATCGACCTTCCCAATAGGACCGGTCGAAGAAACGCCTACAACGGTCGAACTCTCTGCTCATAACCTAAGCCCAAACGGTCGAACAAAGATAGAAATCAGTCGACCGAAACGTGGTCAAAACCCGGACTAGGTCAAAATCATACAAGGCAAACGGTCGAACGACTCAGGGGTCTCGGTCGACCAAAAACTACCAGGGGCAACCTAGAAGTTTCTAGTCATCAATTGGTCGAACTCACTATCTATCGGTCGAACAATCATTCAGTCCACTTAAGTTACCAATCAGAAAAAATCTAGAGCGATCGACAGTTTAGATAGTCCACGTTCTGTCCAGACCTATCCAGAAAACAATGGTTGAACAACTCAGGGGTCCCGGTTGACCAAAAACTACCAGGCACTTCTCCGACCCACCAGTATAAGCACAACCGGTCGACCGCCACAAGGCATCGTTCGACCGGTGTTGGTCAAGATCATTGATCTACACTACATTTGGTTGACCACCCGAAGGCACCGATTGATCATTGGCTGGCAACTACCTAGCCGAGCTTGGTCTAACTTGCTTCCCACTCATTGCCAGCGAGGCCTCCGACCTCCGCCGACCAGCCAACACCTCACACCACTAGTGTGAGCAACGGAATGCAACTATTGAACTGACATACCTCTTTAGCTAGACGAAGTTTACTGGAGATCGCTCAACATCCTCAACAGCAACCCCTTGCATGTCCTCTTCCTCACGTCATGCTCCTTGCGCCTCGACCACGTCACTTCTTCCACCGCCGAACAATGGAGATGGAGGAGAGAAGAGGTTGATGTTCGGTGAGAAAAAGGAAGAAGAAGAATGAAGGAAGGAAGGGTGTGTGTGCTTAAAAACCAACCAACAATCCACCAACAACAACCCAACCATACCTCCCCATCAACTCATCATCACATCGATCGGAACTTGAGGAGAGGACTAGATCACGGTGGTGTGATCGAACCTCTGTAAATCTCCGGAGTCATCTTGTGGTTTGCATTCTTTCTCTTACTACTTTAATTATGCAATTGTTTAAGAAAATTAGGAGATAATCTATTCACACCCTCTAGATTAGTGACTGATCGACTTACATTTTGTATCAGAGCATAGGTTTAGTCATCTAATCCATTTAGCCATGGAGAGTAACACTAATCAACTTAGAGAAGGACTATCTACCACTAGACCCTCTTTGCTTACTAGAAATAATTATGCACATTGGAAGAATAGAATGAGAATTTACATCCAATCAATTTCCTTAAAAATGTGGATATTCCTTGGTAGTAAATATGTTCCACCCCCTAGTGAACAATTAGCAACATTAACCGATGGTATAATTGCTAATGCCGAGATGAATGCAAAACTTATGAATATATTTGTTTGTGGAGTGGATACTCAAGAATATGGTAGGATTAACGGATGTGATACTGCTTATGAGATATAGAAATTATTTGAATCTCATCATGAAGGATCATCTAGAATGAAAGAAACTAGGGTTGATATATTTGTGCATAAATATGAATTATTCTCTATGCAACTCAGTGAAAGTATAAGCGAGATGAACACTCGCTTCACCGAGATTACTAACAAATTGAAAAATCTTGATAAGAATGTGAATTAGATAGTGCATCTTCATCAAGCGAGCAAGACGAACCCAACACTTGCAATGTCGCTAAAGATGGAGAAAAAGAGGTAATCTCAACTCATGAATCAAACTCATATGATGAATTACTTGATGCCTTTCATGAATTGCTTGAAAAATGTGACATATTAAGGCATAAAAGTAAATTATCTAGGAAAGGTAATCATGATCTAGCTTGTATAAATGAATCATTGTCAAATGAAGTTGATAAGCTTATGTTGGAAAATAAAAGCTTAAAAGAACTCAATGTTGAATCTCATGCTAAAGAAATACATGATCTTAGAGAATGCAATAAGCAATTGAGAATTGATCTTGAGAAATTCACCAAAGGAAAGAAGATGCTAGACATGTTACTTGGTAGTCAAATCCAATCATTAGAAAAGCATGGTTTAGGATACATGAATGAAAAGAAAAACTCTAAGAGTTATTTTGTGCATGCTTTAAATGGTGTAGTGAAAAAGAAATTTTCTTCAAATGTTTGGGTACCTCGAACCAAACAAGTTTGGGTACCTAAAACTAACCCCAAAGGACCCAAACAAATATGGGTACGAAAATTATCTTCTTCTTCTTTGAATGAAGGTGAAAAAGAAGGGCAAGTGGATCGTAGATAGCGGATGTTCGAGGCACATGATGGGAGACCACTCTATGTTCAAAACATTGAAATCAAAGAAAGGTGGAACCGTCACATTTGGGGATAATTCTAACTGTCACATTATTGGCATCGGCGATGTTGGTAATCATTCTACTACTCAAATACAAAATGTACTTCTTGTGGATGGTTTAAAACATGATTTGCTTAGTGTTAGTCAATTAACCAATAAATAATTCTTAGTGGTCTTTGATCAACATATTGTATACATTATTTCTAAAACTAGTTTGAAAACCACTTTTAAAGGCTATAGATATGGAAATGTTTTTATTGTGCATGTCGATAGCATTGACTCATTTTCTAAGAAAACATGGTTAGTTGCTTCAAATAACGAATCTTTGTTATGACATAAGAGGTTAGGCCACATTAGTATGAGCCAACTTCATAAACTTGCTAAATTTGACTTGGTAAGAGGATTGCCCAAATTGGATTCCAAGAAAAATAAACTTTGCAATGCTTGTGAATTTGGAAAACAATTTAAAAGATCTTTCAAGTCAATTAACATGGTTTCTACTTCAAAACCTTTGGAACTCTTGCATATGGATCTCTTTGGTCCATCTAGAATCTTTAGTCTAGGTGGCAAGAGATATGCATTTGTCATCATTGACGATTTTACTCGATTTACTTGGGTTTTGTTTCTTGTAAACAAGAATGAAGCTTTCAAGCAATTTGAAAAATTTACAAAATGAATTCAAAGAGAAAAATGGTCTTTGATTTTGAAAATTCATAGTGATCATGGTGGTGAATTTGAAAATGAAGGTTTTGAGGAATTTTGTGATTCTAATGGTATTGAGCATACTTTTTCTTTCCCAAGAACTCCTCAACAAAATGGGGTAATTGAAAGGAAGAATAGAACTCTTCAAGAAATGTCAAGAACAATGCTTTATGAAAATGATTTACCAAAGTATTTTTGGTGTGAAGCGGTTAACATGGCTTGTTACATTCTTAACCGTGTTTTGATTCAACCAAATTTAAACAAAACTCCCTTTGAACTTTGGTTTGGAAAACCCCCAAAAATTTCTTATTTCAAAGCTTTTGGTTCTACATGTTTTGTTCTCAATACCAATGATAATTTAGACAAATTGGATGCTAAATCCGATGAAGGCATATTTTTAGGATATTCAAGTAGGAGTAAAGCATATCGAGTTTATAACAAGAGAACTAGTTGTGTAGAAGAATTCATGCATGTTCACTTTCAAGAAAAACCATATAAGGATAATTCTAACCTTGATGATGAACTTATTGACCATACTCGAAATATAACAACTCAAGAACAACCCAATGAAACATCTCAAGAAAAACAAGAGCTTCCAAAGGATTGGCAATATAAGAATGATTATCCTAAGGATCTTGTAATTAGTGATGTATCAAAAGGAATTGTTCCTAGGTCTAATGCTCTTGTTATATGTGACTCTTATTCATTTATATCTCAACTTGAACCTAAGTAAATAGAAGAACCACGTGATGATGAATTTTTATTAATAGCTATACACGAAGAGTTAAACCAATTCATTCGTAATGATGTTTGGGAGATTGTTCCGAGACCTAAAGATCAAACGGTAATTGACACCAAGTGGGTTTTTCGAAACAAACTTGATGAATCTGAGCAAGTGTTAGAAACAAAGCTCGATTGGTCGCTCAAGGTTACAACGAAGAGGAAGACATCGACTTTGATGAAACCCATGCTCCGGTAGCTCGATTAGAAGCAATTAGAATGTTATTAGCTTATGCATCATACATGGATTTTAAACTCTTTCAAATGGATGTTAAAAGTGCATTTTTAATGGTTTTATTATAGAAGAAGTTTATGTTAAACAACCACCCGGTTTTGTGAATGAAACATACCCGGATCATGTATTCAAGCTTAAGAAGGCTCTTTATGGGCTTAAGCAAGCTCCTAGAGTTTGGTATGAAAGGTTGAAGACCTTTTTGCTTGAAAACGGATTCACCATGGGGAAAGTTGACACCACATTATTTACGAAGAGCAAAAGATAAAGATTTATTAATCATACAAATATACGTTGACGACATTATATTCAGTTCTACTAATGATTGTCTATGCCAAGAGTTTTCTAAGTCTATGCAAGGTGAATTTGAAATGAGCTTGATGGGTGAACTCAAATTCTTTCTTGGACTCCAAATCAAGCAAACCTCGGAGGGAAACTTCATCAACCAAACCAAATACACAAGAGAATTACTCAAACGATTTGGATATGAAGATAGCAAACCTCACAATACTCCCATGAGCACAAGCTTGAAATTGGATAAAGACGAATAAGGCAAAGAAGTTGATATTAAAAAATATCGAGGTATGATTGGTTCACTTCTTTATTTAACCGCTAGTAGACCCGATATTATGTTTAGTGTTTGTCTTTGTTCTCGTTTTCAACCTTGTCCTAAAGAATCTCATATGCATGCATTGAAAATGATCTTTCAATATTTGAAAACTACTTGTGATTTTGGATTGTTTTATCCCAAGACTCAATCTTTTGATCTCATTGCTTATAGTGATGCTAATTATGCCGGATGCAAATCCGATCGGAAAAGTACTAGTGGGACATGTCAATTCTTGGGAAAATCTTTAGTTTCTTGGTTTAGTAAGAAGCAAAATAGTGTTGCACTCTCAACAACCGAAGCCGAGTATGTGGCCGCCGGATGTTGTTGTGCACAAATCCTTTGGACGAGGCAAACCCTCAAGGATTTGAGACTTGAGTTTCAAACTATACCCATATTTTGTGATAATACTAGTGCCACAAACTTATCTAAAAATCAAAATTTTCATTCAAGAACCAAACACATAGATGTTCGCCATCCCTTTCTTAGAGATCATGCTCTTAAAGGTGATATTGAATTGCAATTCATTTCAACAAATGATCAATTAGTGGATATATTTACTAAACCATTAAATGTTGATCAATTTGATAAGATAAGACAAGAAATAGGGATGTGTAGTGCTAAAGAAATATCATAATTCATCTCATTTGTTTTTAAAAAAAAACCAAAAAAATCATTGCTTTAATTATTTGCTTTTGTGGTCTGTCCGCACAGGACGGATGATCGAACATAGTTTTGTTAACTGATTGTGTCTGGACAGGGATCCAGACTTGGTCTGGATTCACCATTTCGGTACACCGTTTCTTATCCAGTTGACCGAAGCGTTTGGTTTACTAAAATTAGAAAACTTCTTGTTCCCGTTCCAACGGTTATCCGACACTATCTCGGACGACCGCCATGTATGGGTGAATTTTTTGAATTTTTTGTTGACCCCTTTTTAAACGAATCTTTTTCAAATTTTTGGGTATCTGATTTTGAATCGGATGACCATTGTGGAAATTTTGAACTTCCCTGTTTATCTCGAAACGGACGATCGTCCCCTATTCGGTAATTCGTGCCTCATTTCTAGTAAACCTTCTTCACTTACTGTCTTCCTTTTGGCGGTATACCGAAGCTCGTTCGGTCGGCTGAATTGTTGCTTTTTCTAGCCGTTGGAACTAGTCCAACGGTCTTCCGAGACAATAATGGATGACCGTTGGACACGAGTTTTATGTTTGATATCTCCTATATTCTCCCATCATCTATATATTTGGATCACATCTTCCATTTCTATCATCCCCAAAGCACACTTTTGCTTCCTCCCCTTTCTCACTTCACAAACCTTTCACCACTTCCTCCATTCTTCTTCATGGGTCCAAGAAAAATTTGTTCATCCAAGAAGACGGTGGAACCTCAAAAGAAACCGACAACTAGGAGAGGAAAGAAACTTGTTCCTCCGGCAAAGAAGATAAGACTCAACCCCGACATACCTTCTTCTACAAATTCGGAGAACGAACCCGTCGACGAATATCTTCGGCCCTTCAACCAAGGCATCTTCTACAATCTTAAGGTGGAGGAGCACTACTACACTATTAGTGGTGCAAATCCAATTCCGGAGCGGAAGATCATCATCAAAGATTTCGAGTCGATTGGTCTCTCCACCTATCTCGTTGTTGATCACCTTGGAGTTTTCTTTCATGACAAACATCCGGTCCCTTTCTCCATGAAAGTTTGTCTTCAATTTTATGCCAATCTCAGGGAGACTACCGCTCTTGATGGCACTCAAGCGGCGCTTACCACCCAAATTGATTCCATCCCCTTCTCTCTCACCACATCTCTTCTTTCAGAGATCATCGGACTTCCTAGTGCCGGCGAGGATATCTACAACCTCTCTTGGGAATAAGTATGTGGCTCTATGCGTCAATTTATGGAGGTGACTCAACCGAATGTCCCTCAAGATGGCAAACTTGCCATTCCTCATCTTCCGGTTGTTGGCCGTATTCTTTGTCGTTTCATTTCCACCAACCTTTTTGTGCACAAAGGGCACAACAACGAACTTGGCCACCAAATGATGAAGTGCCTCTTCAACCTCTCTACCGGTACACGCACTAATTCACCTTTAATCATCATCAACCATATGATCTACATTTCCTGGAAGAAGCGCAACTTTCTCCATTTTCCTATGTTAATCTCGTTGGTCATAGATCATTTCAACATCCAATTTGACCGCGATCTTTTCAAATCCTCCAAGACGGTCATAGACAAATACACACTCAAACGGATGCGCTCGGGGAAGCGAGCACTTGAAGAAGAAGAAGTGGAAGATGATTCCTCTGAAAATGAGGATAATGAAGTCTCAACCGAAGCTCCACATTGGTCTCCTCTTCCATCCGATGCCGAGGTGAATCCTAATTGGGATCCTAGCTCGACTCGTGGTCCATGGATATACACTCGTCCCGATTGGTCATCCGGCACCGATGCTCAATGGCACCAACCGGCTTGGGCCTATCGTAACGAGAAGCTCTTGGACCATTATTGCGAAGAGATCCATGAAGTTCGGAGTTTAGTGAATCATAACTATCAAGGTATTCAAGACCTCACCTCCGACTTCCAATCCTTTCAATTGGCGACGTCGAACTCGCTCAACGAGATCAACAATCAAATTCGTGTGGTTGGAGACTCTCGTCAAGCATTTCTCGACTCTCAAAATGAAATTATGGAGCTTCTTCGAGACATGAACAAGCCGAACAACTAGACCATCTTTGTTGCTTGTTTGCTTCTTGTTGTTTCTCGTGTTTGTTTCATTTGTCATTTGCTTTGGTGTGTTTGTTTTTGTATCGGCTTTATGCCTTATCTTCCCTTTTAAGAAATGCAATTTCATTTATATATGGTGTGTCTTTTTGTCACAAACTTTGATTATTACATTCTTTTTGATGGATTTCAAAAGGGGGAGAAAAAAATGGATACAACATGCCTAAATCAAATATATGAAACTCATGTATTGAGTAAGGGGGAGTTAACATATCGTTTGCATATTGATAGGGGGCACTTACACAATTTGACATTAGTTTGTCATCATAAAAAAGGGAGATTGTTGGCTTTTTGGCCCTTTAATCTTAATTTTGATGATTAACAAACTAATATTATGCGTAACTTCAATTACAACATCACATACATCATATTGTCAAATTGCATAGATATTGTGTATTCCTAACAATGTAGGTGATCAAACCAATGGACTAATCATCTTCAAGATCAAGGCTCAGGACTTGTAATCAAAGCTCAAGGACTTCGTATGTAATTTTCCATTTATTTGAGTTATAGGATCAAATGTACACTTGATGCACAAAGGATAAACCCGACTCTGTCGGTCGACCGTTTTCTTTCGGACTACTGCACTTGTGTCCAACGGATGACCGAGTGTCTCTCGGTGAACCGTTTCCTTTGAGTCAGTAACCACTTGATCTCCTGGAATCCTTGTTTCGGTGTACCGAACCCTACCCGTTCAACCGTCTCCTTAGTGTCAGTAACATTTGATCTCCTGGAATCCTTGTGTCGGTTTACCGACCTCTATCCGATCAACTGTTTCCTTATCCCCAGTAGCTTCAAAATTTCTCGGGATATCTCTATTCGGTGTACCGAAGGAGTATCGGTCATCGAAACATCACTTGTGTATTTTAGCTTAAACGACTTCATCTTGTTGGCCACATGGCACAAACTAACTCCAACAGACTTATCTTTTGTCATTTAGCCACAACCTTTGAAACATCCATACCGGTTTACCGATCACTCTTCAGATTACCGAAGTCTTGTTGTCTCTCAAAACATAACAACTATTTTTCCACGTAATATTTCAACTGTTATTGATAAACCAATTTCCCAAGCAATGTTAGCAGAAACCCCGCACATCTATCAGTCAACCAATCTTGCCACGGTCTACCGAACAAGGTCAACAAGTCACGACAATTCTTTACTGTCCAATTGGAACGGTGCACCAAAGTCTTCTCGGTCAACCAAATTCAATTAGCCGATATTAGGAAAAAGTTACTGGAAGTTGGTGAACGGTTATCCGACCTATAGTCGGTCTACCGAGTTCTTCAATTTGACCAATTAACCCACTTTTTGTCGGACGCCCGTTGGTGTCCCGGTCGACCGAATTCGTCCTGAATTTGACCAATTAACCCACTTAAGTCACATCTTGTTTCCTATTGCTCCAATTCTCACCAACTTACAATAACGACTCTATTTGTTTTGAAGGTTATATAAGCTTCACTTAAGAGACACATTCACTACCTCACTTGCCAAAAATCAATCCTTCTCTTGTGCTCTCAATCTTCAAGCCTTCAAAGCTCAGCCAACTCTCATACTTCCATTAAATTCACTCCAAGCTTAATTCCAATCCTTGAGTGCATTCAAGTTAGAGTTCAACAACCACATTCAATTTCCATTGTGTTGTAAAGCTTCGAGGAAGCACCCTCTCGGGTTGTGAGAGGAGATCCGAGCAAGGCGAGGGTGTTCGCAAGGCTCCAATTGTAAGAGGGTTTATCTTCGACCCGAAACGAAGATAATAGTGAATTCTCAAGTAGGGATCAGAGGATCAATCAGAACTTGAGGAGATGACTAGATCACGGTGGTGTGATCGAACCTCTATAAAATTCCAGAGTCATCTTGTGGTTTGCATTCTTTCTCTTACTACTTTAATTGTGCATTTTTTTAAGAAAATTAGGATATAATCTATTCACCCCCCTCTAGATTAGTGACCGGTCAACTTACACTCCTTACCTCCTCCCATACCCCCACCCTTACGTCTCCTCTTTTCCCCAAGAAAACCCCCAATTAGCCTCTTAAATGGGTTTAGGGATTTCACAAGAAAATATGTCAAATGCGACCTTAGAATAATGTTGAATCTGCAAGTCCAAATCCAAATAAAGAAAATATCGATGTTGTTTTCTTCAAGTTTCCAGTGCGGTGTAGTTTGCATTTGACAGTGTTAGAGATGTGGTTTTTATCAGAGATAATGTGGATCATCGAATCAAATTGTTTTGACGCGGAATAAAATGTATTTGTTCCTCTTCGAGACTCCATGCAGATGTTGATGCTTGCATGGCATGTAATTGAAGGAATGTGTTCTAAAAGTTTTACTTTTATATGTCAATTATTATGAATTGGATGTGCAAATATTTTGTTCCTTAATTATGGTATTCGTCTTTTAGAAGTGTTAAGGAAGAGGTGATTGGTCCTTAACCGTAGAGCTCTAAAAGATAATGGTTTACATAAAAAAAAACTTATTCACAATCATGGTAATTAACATGGAACATTAATCACCGAGATAAGATTGTCGTGTTGGTCATCGATTGTTGTAGCTCTACAAATAATTGACGACACGAGTATATAAAAGAGGAAAAGATTACTTTATATATTGAATAGACCTAACAAGTAAAATATTATGGAATTGTGTTTCACGTCATTAATGTTTTACTGTGTCGTGGATCCTAAGATATGAGACTTATATCTTTTCACTCAAGAAGTGCTTAATTTGATTATTGTCAAAAACTATCAATGAGTATAGTGATAAAGGCAATAGTTTGTTGAACATGACTTGTGCTGGAAAAGATAGCTAGTCAAACGATTATCGTTGCCCCTCTTAATTGAGTGATGATATTAGTGGCCCCTTGATAAAACAAAATTATAATGTGCACAATGTAACTTGAGTTAAGTTACATAGTTCTAATTAGTTTAAAGAGATCAATAAATGAATATAATACAAAGGTGACACATTTCTACTTTGTATATATTTTTAATATCATGAGGCAAGTGACGGACACAAGTAGTGTACTTACATCACTAAATGGATCATGTTTAGTTCGAGTGGAACAAAGACGTCTATGCTAATTAGGTGACTATAATGTGTAGCTAGATACCGCTTATAGTTTGATATATTAAGTGTTTATTATCGCTACCAATTTGGCTTAGATCCTTCTATAGGTCACACCACAAACACATGACTCATTGCTTATAGTGATGCTAATTATGCCGGATGCAAATCCGATCGGAAAAGTACTAGTGGGACATGTCAATTCTTGGGAAAATCTTTAGTTTCTTGGTTTAGTAAGAAGCAAAATAGTGTTGCACTCTCAACAACCGAAGCCGAGTATGTGGCCGCCGGATGTTGTTGTGCACAAATCCTTTGGACGAGGCAAACCCTCAAGGATTTGAGACTTGAGTTTCAAACTATACCCATATTTTGTGATAATACTAGTGCCACAAACTTATCTAAAAATCAAAATTTTCATTCAAGAACCAAACACATAGATGTTCGCCATCCCTTTCTTAGAGATCATGCTCTTAAAGGTGATATTGAATTGCAATTCATTTCAACAAATGATCAATTAGTGGATATATTTACTAAACCATTAAATGTTGATCAATTTGATAAGATAAGACAAGAAATAGGGATGTGTAGTGCTAAAGAAATATCATAATTCATCTCATTTGTTTTTAAAAAAAAACCAAAAAAATCATTGCTTTAATTATTTGCTTTTGTGGTCTGTCCGCACAGGACGGATGATCGAACATAGTTTTGTTAACTGATTGTGTCTGGACAGGGATCCAGACTTGGTCTGGATTCACCATTTCGGTACACCGTTTCTTATCCAGTTGACCGAAGCGTTTGGTTTACTAAAATTAGAAAACTTCTTGTTCCCGTTCCAACGGTTATCCGACACTATCTCGGACGACCGCCATGTATGGGTGAATTTTTTGAATTTTTTGTTGACCCCTTTTTAAACGAATCTTTTTCAAATTTTTGGGTATCTGATTTTGAATCGGATGACCATTGTGGAAATTTTGAACTTCCCTGTTTATCTCGAAACGGACGATCGTCCCCTATTCGGTAATTCGTGCCTCATTTCTAGTAAACCTTCTTCACTTACTGTCTTCCTTTTGGCGGTATACCGAAGCTCGTTCGGTCGGCTGAATTGTTGCTTTTTCTAGCCGTTGGAACTAGTCCAACGGTCTTCCGAGACAATAATGGATGACCGTTGGACACGAGTTTTATGTTTGATATCTCCTATATTCTCCCATCATCTATATATTTGGATCACATCTTCCATTTCTATCATCCCCAAAGCACACTTTTGCTTCCTCCCCTTTCTCACTTCACAAACCTTTCACCACTTCCTCCATTCTTCTTCATGGGTCCAAGAAAAATTTGTTCATCCAAGAAGACGGTGGAACCTCAAAAGAAACCGACAACTAGGAGAGGAAAGAAACTTGTTCCTCCGGCAAAGAAGATAAGACTCAACCCCGACATACCTTCTTCTACAAATTCGGAGAACGAACCCGTCGACGAATATCTTCAGCCCTTCAACCAAGGCATCTTCTACAATCTTAAGGTGGAGGAGCACTACCACACTATTAGTGGTGCAAATCCAATTCCGGAGCGGAAGATCATCATCAAAGATTTCGAGTCGATTGGTCTCTCCACCTATCTCGTTGTTGATCACCTTGGAGTTTTCTTTCATGACAAACATCCGGTCCCTTTCTCCATGAAAGTTTGTCTTCAATTTTATGCCAATCTCAGGGAGACTACCGCTCTTGATGGCACTCAAGCGGCGCTTACCACCCAAATTGATTCCATCCCCTTCTCTCTCACCACATCTCTTCTTTCAGAGATCATCGGACTTCCTAGTGCCGGCGAGGATATCTACAACCTCTCTTGGGAATAAGTATGTGGCTCTATGCGTCAATTTATGGAGGTGACTCAACCGAATGTCCCTCAAGATGGCAAACTTGCCATTCCTCATCTTCCGGTTGTTGGCCGTATTCTTTGTCGTTTCATTTCCACCAACCTTTTTGTGCACAAAGGGCACAACAACGAACTTGGCCACCAAATGATGAAGTGCCTCTTCAACCTCTCTACCGGTACACGCACTAATTCACCTTTAATCATCATCAACCATATGATCTACATTTCCTGGAAGAAGCGCAACTTTCTCCATTTTCCTATGTTAATCTCGTTGGTCATAGATCATTTCAACATCCAATTTGACCGCGATCTTTTCAAATCCTCCAAGACGGTCATAGACAAATACACACTCAAACGGATGCGCTCGGGGAAGCGAGCACTTGAAGAAGAAGAAGTGGAAGATGATTCCTCTGAAAATGAGGATAATGAAGTCTCAACCGAAGCTCCACATTGGTCTCCTCTTCCATCCGATGCCGAGGTGAATCCTAATTGGGATCCTAGCTCGACTCGTGGTCCATGGATATACACTCGTCCCGATTGGTCATCCGGCACCGATGCTCAATGGCACCAACCGGCTTGGGCCTATCGTAACGAGAAGCTCTTGGACCATTATTGCGAAGAGATCCATGAAGTTCGGAGTTTAGTGAATCATAACTATCAAGGTATTCAAGACCTCACCTCCGACTTCCAATCCTTTCAATTGGCGACGTCGAACTCGCTCAACGAGATCAACAATCAAATTCGTGTGGTTGGAGACTCTCGTCAAGCATTTCTCGACTCTCAAAATGAAATTATGGAGCTTCTTCGAGACATGAACAAGCCGAACAACTAGACCATCTTTGTTGCTTGTTTGCTTCTTGTTGTTTCTCGTGTTTGTTTCATTTGTCATTTGCTTTGGTGTGTTTGTTTTTGTATCGGCTTTATGCCTTATCTTCCCTTTTAAGAAATTCAATTTCATTTATATATGGTGTGTCTTTTTGTCACAAACTTTGATTATTACATTCTTTTTGATGGATTTCAAAAGGGGGAGAAAAAATGGATACAACATGCCTAAATCAAATATATGAAACTCATGTATTGAGTAAGGGGGAGTTAACATATCGTTTGCATATTGATAGGGGGCACTTACACAATTTGACATTAGTTTGTCATCATAAAAAAGGGAGATTGTTGGCTTTTTGGCCCTTTAATCTTAATTTTGATGATTAACAAACTAATATTATGCGTAACTTCAATTACAACATCACATACATCATATTGTCAAATTGCATAGATATTGTGTATTCCTAACAATGTAGGTGATCAAACCAATGGACTAATCATCTTCAAGATCAAGGCTCAGGACTTGTAATCAAAGCTCAAGGACTTCGTATGTAATTTTCCATTTATTTGAGTTATAGGATCAAATGTACACTTGATGCACAAAGGATAAACCCGACTCTGTCGGTCGACCGTTTTCTTTCGGACTACTGCACTTGTGTCCAACGGATGACCGAGTGTCTCTCGGTGAACCGTTTCCTTTGAGTCAGTAACCACTTGATCTCCTGGAATCCTTGTTTCGGTGTACCGAACCCTACCCGTTCAACCGTCTCCTTAGTGTCAGTAACATTTGATCTCCTGGAATCCTTGTGTCGGTTTACCGACCTCTATCCGATCAACTGTTTCCTTATCCCCAGTAGCTTCAAAATTTCTCGGGATATCTCTATTCGGTGTACCGAAGGAGTATCGGTCATCGAAACATCACTTGTGTATTTTAGCTTAAACGACTTCATCTTGTTGGCCACATGGCACAAACTAACTCCAACAGACTTATCTTTTGTCATTTAGCCACAACCTTTGAAACATCCATACCGGTTTACCGATCACTCTTCAGATTACCGAAGTCTTGTTGTCTCTCAAAACATAACAACTATTTTTCCACGTAATATTTCAACTGTTATTGATAAACCAATTTCCCAAGCAATGTTAGCAGAAACCCCGCACATCTATCAGTCAACCAATCTTGCCACGGTCTACCGAACAAGGTCAACAAGTCACGACAATTCTTTACTGTCCAATTGGAACGGTGCACCAAAGTCTTCTCGGTCAACCAAATTCAATTAGCCGATATTAGGAAAAAGTTACTGGAAGTTGGTGAACGGTTATCCGACCTATAGTCGGTCTACCGAGTTCTTCAATTTGACCAATTAACCCACTTTTTGTCGGACGCCCGTTGGTGTCCCGGTCGACCGAATTCGTCCTGAATTTGACCAATTAACCCACTTAAGTCACATCTTGTTTCCTATTGCTCCAATTCTCACCAACTTACAATAACGACTCTATTTGTTTTGAAGGTTATATAAGCTTCACTTAAGAGACACATTCACTACCTCACTTGCCAAAAATCAATCCTTCTCTTGTGCTCTCAATCTTCAAGCCTTCAAAGCTCAGCCAACTCTCATACTTCCATTAAATTCACTCCAAGCTTAATTCCAATCCTTGAGTGCATTCAAGTTAGAGTTCAACAACCACATTCAATTTCCATTGTGTTGTAAAGCTTCGAGGAAGCACCCTCTCGGGTTGTGAGAGGAGATCCGAGCAAGGCGAGGGTGTTCGCAAGGCTCCAATTGTAAGAGGGTTTATCTTCGACCCGAAACGAAGATAATAGTGAATTCTCAAGTAGGGATCAGAGGATCAATCAGAACTTGAGGAGATGACTAGATCACGGTGGTGTGATCGAACCTCTATAAAATTCCAGAGTCATCTTGTGGTTTGCATTCTTTCTCTTACTACTTTAATTGTGCATTTTTTTAAGAAAATTAGGATATAATCTATTCACCCCCCTCTAGATTAGTGACCGGTCAACTTACACTCCTTACCTCCTCCCATACCCCCACCCTTACGTCTCCTCTTTTCCCCAAGAAAACCCCCAATTAGCCTCTTAAATGGGTTTAGGGATTTCACAAGAAAATATGTCAAATGCGACCTTAGAATAATGTTGAATCTGCAAGTCCAAATCCAAATAAAGAAAATATCGATGTTGTTTTCTTCAAGTTTCCAGTGCGGTGTAGTTTGCATTTGACAGTGTTAGAGATGTGGTTTTTATCAGAGATAATGTGGATCATCGAATCAAATTGTTTTGACGCGGAATAAAATGTATTTGTTCCTCTTCGAGACTCCATGCAGATGTTGATGCTTGCATGGCATGTAATTGAAGGAATGTGTTCTAAAAGTTTTACTTTTATATGTCAATTATTATGAATTGGATGTGCAAATATTTTGTTCCTTAATTATGGTATTCGTCTTTTAGAAGTGTTAAGGAAGAGGTGATTGGTCCTTAACCGTAGAGCTCTAAAAGATAATGGTTTACATAAAAAAAACTTATTCACAATCATGGTAATTAACATGGAACATTAATCACCGAGATAAGATTGTTGTGTTGGTCATCGATTGTTGTAGCTCTACAAATAATTGACGACACGAGTATATAAAAGAGGAAAAGATTACTTTATATATTGAATAGACCTAACAAGTAAAATATTATGGAATTGTGTTTCACGTCATTAATGTTTTACTGTGTCGTGGATCCTAAGATATGAGACTTATATCTTTTCACTCAAGAAGTGCTTAATTTGATTATTGTCAAAAACTATCAATGAGTATAGTGATAAAGGCAATAGTTTGTTGAACATGACTTGTGCTGGAAAAGATAGCTAGTCAAACGATTATCGTTGCCCCTCTTAATTGAGTGATGATATTAGTGGCCCATTGATAAAACAAAATTATAATGTGCACAATGTAACTTGAGTTAAGTTACATAGTTCTAATTAGTTTAAAGAGATCAATAAATGAATATAATACAAAGGTGACACATTTCTACTTTGTATATATTTTTAATATCATGAGGCAAGGGACGGACACAAGTAGTGTACTTACATCACTAAATGGATCATGTTTAGTTCGAGTGGAACAAAGACGTCTATGCTAATTAGGTGACTATAATGTGTAGCTAGATACCGCTTATAGTTTGATATATTAAGTGTTTATTATCACTACCAATTTGGCTTAGATCCTTCTATAGGTCACACCACAAAACAGGGAAACAAGAAGCTTGATTTTGAGTTCATATGATGTGTCGGGTTTCATGTGAAAAGGGACACATGTGGTGAATCAATAAAATCAATATATCACGAAAATTGACATAATTAGAATCATGAATAAATTCATATAAGATGTACATATTATGGGGTGTAATAATTTCACATTTCATAGGATAATATATTACATGAGATATGAATTTATTAAAAACCTCAAAAGATCAAATTTTGTTAGAGATAAATCCAAAATTTGACAAAGGCAAAATCGGGGTCAAACATGGTAAACCGTTTTGGGTTCGGTCGACTGAGGTGTCTTCGGAACGGTCAACCGAACAGGGAACGGGTAAACACAATTGGTTGACCGAAATTGTCTGGAGTGCCTGGACAATTGGGTTCGGTCAACCTAGCGTGAACGGTTAACCGAGAGAAAATATCTAGGAGATATCTTGGGATATTTTCGGTAGACCGAAGGTGACACAGTCGTCCGATGAATATTCGCCAGGAGAAATTTTGGTGGGTCAACGGTCGACCGGATCAAGACGCGGATCGTCCAAATTTTTCCAGAGAATTTTTCTCATGCATATTCGATCAACCGTTTAGCTCACGGTCCACCGAACATATGTTAAAACTGAATGGTTCGGTTAACCGAGAAGAATTCTCGGTCAACCGAACAATATGATTTTTGCCTGAATTATTAAGAGAATAATTAGATCATGTGTTGGATTAAATCCAGATTTAATCAAACGTATTTTCGGATGCTTATGTGACAATTTGAGATTAATTTTAGGAGAGAATAAACAAGAGATCATGACTAAAGAATATTTCTTGATAAGGATGTTTTGGGAGTCTATAGAAGGACCCCTCATCCTACTTGTTTATGTTAATGCAAAAAAAATTCTCTCATTAATTTCTCTCTTAATCACCACGAAAATCTCTTATTAGTTTTAAGTTTTGGAGATAGAAATCTCAGGAGCTTAAAGATGGGTCATTAGCTAGATTCTAAGCTTAATTAGAGATTGATTGGCTAGCTCATTTCTCTTTAATCTTGTTTAGAGTTTGGTGAACACTTGGAGGCAAATCGGCGGACGATTCGACGAAAATAACTCTGGATCTTCTGAAAGGTTTTATAGAACATTTGGGTATGATCCTCTATCCTTTGTTTATTTTAATATGTGTAGGAATGTATGATATTAGAATAAACAAATACATGTACGTAAAATCAATGAAAATAAGAAATTGATCTTGTATGTTTGTATTAATTTTTTTAAAATATATACATACATAGAGACACAAAATCCTACAGTAATTGGATAGTAATTTCTTCAACTGAGGCAGGATCATAGTCAGACATGATGAGGTAGTGTAGAGAAGAATAAGGTGGTGCGACGGAAGATCGTTAGGGTAGAGTGAGGATTAATTAGTAAATGTTTAGAGAATTGAGCGAAGGACGAGGATTAAAAAGTAGAAAGTTAAGGTGACATAAGAAACACGAGGAGTGATGTGATTGAGAGAACACTAAGAGACACTCGTGGAGAGCTTGGAACACATTTCCTCATTTCCATCCCAGAGCATCTTAATCTTAAGTTTCCTGTTTATTGAAAAAAAAATC
The DNA here is from genome assembly GCA_963682175.1 of Triglochin maritima. NCBI lineage: Eukaryota > Viridiplantae > Streptophyta > Magnoliopsida > Alismatales > Juncaginaceae > Triglochin > Triglochin maritima. The sequence continues at coordinate 8,583,827 of OY821787.1, read as the reverse complement.
CCGTTATTGACTCACCCCTCATCGAACCATATAGATCGATCTAGCAATGACGGAATGTATATTTTGTTTACCGAATCACATGAAATTTTAGCCAACTTTATCCATATTTATGTATGTGTATATATTTTAGACCTATGAACAGAGACATAAGAACAGAGATTAGCAAGGTTGTGTCCTCGTAGTAATAAACATTGCTGTCATATATTAAAATAAAAAAAGTTTGAATTAACAATAGCGTACTCTACAAATGATTTGCTTAGATGAAATCTCATGGGCATTTGAAAAATCTTCTTAGTACTTGGAAACGCCACATCTACATGAAACTTGACAAAACAAATTTAATGCTTAGAGGTGAAAATTTGAAATTCCTATGCTTTGTGTTCTAACTTTTGTCATTGAAAATAATAAAAACTGTCAACACTATACTACAAATATATTTTTCCATGATTTTCTATATCCGATCTAGTGAGATCCACTCGAAGACCAAAAAAACACAACTCTAGGTGTGGACCTAAGAAATTAAAACTCCAATAAAAATTCAATATCCACCTCCCATAACTTAATTCCGGGGCCGTTTTGCATTAGCTTCTCGGAGTTGATTCTTCATCCCAGAAACGGTTTTTGCAGAAAATCTTGAAAATATGATTCTTCGTGTGAAGCTGATCTTCATTTGATGTATTTGGTTAGTTACTTCGATTCTCCCATTTGTTGTATCTGATATCATGTAACGTTCCCAAAAATACAGTGGAAATTTAAAAAATTTGATCACAAAGATTGAACTCAAACACCTGAGGACGATACTCATATACATAACAAAGGTGCACCATATACAAGAGTTTGTCAAGAGTATGATTACTTTCAAAATGACAAGATGGACTATACACATGTAATCATAACAACCCCGAAATAAAGACAGCAGGATCCGGTAACAGTATGCTCGTCCTCAGTCCCCATCTAATCGCTACCGCTCCGGGCCTGAAAACGGGCCCTACATAGTTACCCTTTAACATTCACCTAGCTGGAAATATCATCAACCACATACTTTGCCAGAATATAACATTGGCCACATATTTTGCCAGATTATATCATCAGCCACATACTTTGCCGGAATATGACATCGGCCACATATAAATGAATACATAATCAACATAACATCCACCAAATAATAATAATATGGTGGTCAACTCCACCGCCGTAAAGGCTGAGCAAAAACATCACCTCACGGAGTCCATCTACTCTGCCGCCGTAAAGGCTAGGCAGTCTCCACGCCCCCACAGAGTTGAACAATAACATCAATATACATTACTGAAATAACAACATAAAACGGTCGAACCAACAATTCAATCGGTCGACCGAAACTTCTCAAACGGTCGAACCACTTAACATAACCGCTCGACCAAAACTATATATAAACGGTCAGACAATATCACATTTCGGTCGACCGTACCAGAACTTAAACATATGATAATATTCATCTCAACGGTCAAATGACAAAGGGATCCCGTCCAATCAAAAACTACCAGGGGCAACCTAGAACTTCTAGTCATTAATCGGTCGAAAGTTCTTGATAATCAGTCGAACAATCCACTTAATTATTTAAGTTAACAGTCGAACAATGCATTAATTTGGTCGATCGTCTTGCCAGTATAAATTTAAACCGACTTATTTACATTTGATCAGTCGAACGACTAAGTGGTCCCGTTCGACCAAAAATTACCAGAGTCATCTTCTTTCCAAATCACGTTTAACTGGTTGACTGCTAAGCGCATCGTTTGACCGATGAAGGAAGAACACTAGCATTCACACTACATTCGGTCGTCCGAAATCCCTACCGGTCGACCGTTCTGCCATGCATTTTTACTGAACTTTTCGCCAGCGAGGTTTCAGACCTCCGGCGACCCATCTAAGCCCTTACACACCTAGTGTGAGTTGCTAATTCGAACTTGACATACCTAATTGCCTTTGTTGAAGTCGAATTATTGATGCAAATCTCCTTCTTCACTTCCTTCTCCCAGTTTCTTCCAACTCCAGTGAACACCTTGCTATTTCTGGCGACTTCTCCTTTCTTCCTCACTGCTTGCCTCTATGACGCAATCTTCACTCTCCATTTTCTTCTCACACGTTAAAGCCAACCTCCTCACCAAATAAACACCAATTTACATATATAAGTTTTATTTTTACTCCACCTCCATCTCCTCCAATCATCCTTCAACACCCCTTCCAAACTCATCCTTTACGTTCATGAAAGGGTAACTTACTTAACTTGATTAATTCATCTAATTAGGGTTTAGTTTAGATTAATTATTCCAGTTCTAACAATATACCCTCCTTACAGAAATTTTGTCCTCGAAATTTAAAATAAGTAACTTACCAAACAACTCCGGATACTTCTTTCGGACTTCTTCTTCAATTTCCCAGGTGGCCTCCCAATCACTATGGTACTGCCATCACACTTTTACCATAGGAATGGTTCTCCTGAGCTAATGCTCCATACGATCCACTATTTCTACAGGTCTTTCATCTAGTGATAAATGTTGCTGAATTTCCAGATTTTCTATCTCAATGATGTGTGACGGGTCTGACACATATTTTCTCAACATCGATACATGAAAAACATCATAAAGACCTGAGAATTGTGGTGGCAGTGCAATTCGATATGCCACTTCTCCGACACGATCCAAAATTTCAAACGGTCCGATATACCTTGAACTGAGTTTACCTTTCTTTCCGAATTTCATTACTCCGCGAAAGGGATAGATTTTCAGAAATACATGCTCACCAACTTTACAACTTAACTCTCATCTACGCTTATCAGCATAACTTTTCTGTCTACTCTGAGCGGCCACTAATCTTTTCTTAATCATATCTACCTTCTCAGTGTACATTTGTACCAACTTAGGTCCAATTAGTTGCCTTTCTCCTACATCACTCCAACATACAGGTGATCTGCACGGCCTTCCGTACAAAGCCTCATACAGTGTCATCCCAATATTGGTATGATAGCTATTGTTGTAGGCGAATTCGATCAGTGGTACGTGATCGTCCCAATGACCTACCCAATCAAGGGTACATGCCCTCAACATATCCTTTAAGGTCTGGATTGTCCGTTCTGATTGTCCATCTGTCTGGGGGTGGAAGGCAGTACTAAACTTCAGTTGAGTTCCTAATGCCTTCTGCAAACTTCCCCAAAATCTTGATGTAAATCTAGGGTCTCGATCTGAAATGATATTCACAGGTACTCCGTGCAACCTAACAATTTCCTCTATGTATAACTTAACTAGACCTTCCAGAGACATTGTGGACTTGATTGCTAAGAAATGTGTCGATTTGGTTAATTGATCGACAATGACCCAAATTGCATCATGAAATTTCCTTGACTTTGGTAATCCTATGACAAAATCCATCGTCACATGTTCCCATTTCCACTCGGGCAGTTCAATTTCCTGCATTGGACTTGCTGGTCTTTGATGCTCAATCTTCACCTGTTGACAGACTAAGCATTTAGAAATGAATTCTGCTATGTCTCTTTTGGTTCCTTTCCACCAAAAATTTCATTGCAGATCCTTGTACATTTTCGTACTACCTGGGTGAATGGAGTATTTAGCTTTACGTGCATCTTCCATAATTTCTTTCCTTAACTTATTGCTTTGTGGTACCCAGATACAGTTTTGAACTCATAAACCTCCATCTATCCCTACACTGAAACCTGATCCTTCCTTTGCTACCAATTGCATTAAGCTGGGTAACTTACTATCTTCCTTTTGAGGCTGTACAATCCTTGATATAATTGGAGGTTCAACCCTTAATCCTGTAATCACAGCTCCTTCTAATTTCTTTGCAAATGACTTCCATTTTGTTAAATCTTCAATCAACCTCCATTCTTGGAAACACAAACCTGATACCTCTACTTTTCTACTTAAGGCATCTGCAACTGCATTTGTCTTCCCAGGATGATAAGAAATAGTGAAATCACAATCCTTAATAAACTCAAGCCATCTGCGTTGCCTCATATTCAACTCTTGTTGTGAAAACATATATTTTAAACTTTGATGATCAGTAAAGACCTCAAACTGTTCTCCATATAAGTAATGCCTCCAAATCTTTAGTGCGTGAACTACCGCTGCCAATTCTAAACATGTGTGGGGTTCTTCTTCTCACGTGGCTTCAACTGTCTAGAAGAATAAATCACCACTTTTTCATGTTGCATGAGAACACAACCTAAACCAATCCCTGAGGCGTCGTTATATATCTCAAATCCACCGCTGCCACTTGGAAGCATTAGAATCGGTGCAGTTGTCATGCGTCGCTTAATTTTGTTTTATCAAGGGGCCCACTAATATCATCACTCAATTAAGAGGGGCAACGATAATCGTTTGACTAGCTATCTTTTCCAGCACAAGTCATGTTCAACAAACTATTGCCTTTATCACTATACTCATTGATAGTTTTTGACAATAATCAAATTAAGCACTTCTTGAGTGAAAAGATATAAGTCTCATATCTTAGGATCCAAGACACAGTAAAACATTAATGACGCGAAACACAATTCCATAATATTTTACTTGTTAGGTCTATTCAATATATAAAGTAATCTTTTCTTCTTTTATATACTCGTGTCGTCAATTATTTGTAGAGCTACAACAATCGATGATCAACACGACAATCTTATCTCGGTGATTAATGTTCCATGTTAATTACCATGATTGTGAATAACTTTTGAGTTATGTAAACCATTATCTTTTAGAGCTCTACGGTTAAGGACCAAACACCTCTTCCTTAACACTTCCAAAAGAGGAATATCATAATCAAGGGACAAAATGTTTGCACATCTAATTCATAATAATTGACATATAAAAGTAAAACTTTTAGAACACATTGCTTTCAACAACAACCCTGGTCCAACAACTTCTGTGTTTTAATTACCGAAATAATAATTCGACATTCTCTATTCTTTACTCCCTTGATGAACACATCTGGCTGATCCTCTCTAGGGATTAAAATCTTCTTGTCACGACAAAGGACCTGAACATCATGTTGTGACAACCAATCCATGCCTATGATAACATCAAAGTCCTTCATTGGTAATAAGACTAAATCTGCCATAAGCACGTAATCTTCTGAATCCAAAAACACAAAATGATATTTGGTTATTTGGAGTTCGGACTATGAATATTCATACTCAAAAGTGTGTTCTACGCAGTGAAAAAAACTACTAGGCCTCAACACTACAGTTTAATCCAAACACAGTTGGAGATACTATACCTGGGTACCATGTTGGGCTGGGTTTTAGGTCAGTCATATCGGTCGAGTTTGTGGGTTGGAATTTTTTTTCTGGAGCTAGAACTTACAAATGTTTGATTAAAAACACTATCAATTTTGGATTTTAACAAAATAATGAAAGATTAAAAAACTTAATAAAGAAGATTTGAAGATACAATAAGATTTGATGTAAAGAAAAAGAATGGAATGAAGACCTTTATATAAATTTTTGGAGGAGTATTTTAAGTATTTTAAAAATAAAATAAAATAAATAAGCATGCTGGGGCGGGCCCATAACCCTTATCATGTTGGGCCTAGCACCATAAGCACACCACAGGCCAAACCCCGGACCGTTACCGAGGTGTATGAGAGAGATAGTGATGTTTTTGCCTTGAAAATAATTGACATCAACAAACTTGAACACCGCCACTATTTTTTTGATTGATTAATTACATTTTGTCCCTTTGAACTATGTCTTAATATCACTTTGCACTCCTGAACTTTCAAAGTTGACATTTACCATTCTAAACTTTTGTTTTGTAACACTTTCTCTCTAAAATTTAAAAATCTATTATTTAAGCACACATTTGCCGTTGTTTTGCACTTTTTTATCGTATCCTTAATGTACTTTTAAGCCTATATTTACGTGAATGTTCGAACGGAAACGAAAGTCAGATTTGGTTAAAATTTGGATCAAATTCAGCACTCTCAAATAAATAGACTCTCAGTCAATGACCTTATAATATATTTTCGGATTAATTACAGTTTGACTCCCTGAACTATGCATTGATACCATTTTGCACCCTGAAATTTCGAAGTTAACAATTACCTCCCCTGAACTTTCATTTTGTAATACTTTGTTTCCCTGAATTTCAAAAATTCATTATTTAACACACATTCGACGTTGTTTTCCCCAAAATTTTTTTTGCATCCCTAATACACTCCTAAACCTATATTAACGTGAAAGTTTACATCAAAATAGAGGTCGAATATGGTTCAAATTTGGGTCGAATTGGGTAAACTTGTTTGGATGATATTTTTCACATTAAGATCAATTAATAAAAAAAATCACTGCCACTACCCACACCGCTAGTCACACAAACGGACCCTTGGGGGTGTTAGTGTCATGGAAAACTCCGGAAAGTGATTTTCGGAGTCAAACGGAAAGCAGAAGAAAACAGAATCCAGTGGAAAACTCTTTCCCTTTGACTGAATTCTGTTGTTTGTGCCTATCTCCAGAATCCAACAGAAAACAAATTCTGTTGTTTGTGCCTGTCACTGGAATCTGACAGAAAATAAATTCTATTGGTTGTGTCTGTCACTGGAATCTGACAGAAAACAAATTCTGTTGGTTGTCTGTCACTGGAATCCAGAAAAAATAGATTTTGTGGTTTGTGCCTATCATTACAAAATATGAGAAACTTTATAGGTGCAGTTTAATTTATAAACGAAAATATGTTACTATAATCTCAAAAATATTAATCCAAATCACATTTAATTTATAATTTAATCTCAATAATATTACAATTCAAATGTCATAATGTTTTGGATACATAAATGTTAATATTTAACCAACCCACATAGAATTTGCCATATTTTGCCGCATCTGATCTACCAGTTCTTTCTTGCGTTGTTGAGTCAATCCAACTTGACTTTCTTCTACTTCGTCATTATCGTTATCTTCTTCCATTTCTGAATTTGAGTTTCTTCCTTCCGTACCACCAAGCTCATCATCAAAATCTTCAAGCAAATCTGATATGTCTTCTTTACGAATAAAGTTATGTAACAAAAAACACGCTATAACTATTTTCACTTGAGTATCATAGGGGAAAGGCATACAACCCCTTAATATCGCAAATCGATGTTTAACAACACCGAAACAGCGTTCTATGACATTTCTTAACTGTGAATGACGATAGTTAAAATTTTCAACTGCATTGGATGACAATCGATCATTATCATATTCACTAAGATGATACCTTGTACCCCGAAATGGACAAATAAATTCTGGCCTGTTCGGATACCCAGCGTCGACGAGATAAAATTTTCCTACACAAAAAACAATTTTAAACTGAATCTCAAGGAAAAACCAATAAAACTATCAAGTAACAGAAATTAATAATTTTCACCTGATGGTATTTTCAGACCGTTCTCTCGAGTCAATGCATTTTGTAGGATTCTAGCATCAGCAGCTGACCCCTCCCAACCAGCAAGAATATATGTAAATTCCATGTTAAAGTTGCAAGCTTCCATAACGTTCTGGGATAACTCGCCTTTACGATTTCTGAATCTTGCAGTTTCTGGTCCATTTATTGTGGCTTTAACATGAGTTCCGTCAATAGCACCAATGCAATCCTGTATAAAATTTAATTACAAATCTAAATACCAAGACAACTAATTTGAAGCGAACTTACCTTAAAATTTAATGAGAAGTGAACTTACCTTAAAATATGGAAATACGTTTGGATCACTCTTGATTCGATCTGGAACATTTGTTGAGGCATAAGCAAGCAACATGTCATTCTATTATTTAAGTATATAGGCGGGACAAAGAAGAGTCAGTATTCTATTATTTAAGTTCGTAAGTTAGTATTACATGTCTACAAAAGGTATCCAAGCATAACTAGTAAATAATTTAAAAACTACAAAACCTCTCGAACTAATATTGTTACCAACACTGCAACATCAATATTAAACAAGCATTGTCAAACAACACACGTTTGCAAATAAATAATTTAGTAGATTATAACAATATTCTGAGTTCCTCACAAAACAAATGAGATCGGGTTCTTCAATAAGAGGTCCAGTTCTGATCTAATAATCTCTTTATGCATACTAAGTTGAAAGTTGAAACCCCACACTTGTATCATACAACACCCTTATATCATTTTTGTTTGTGGACCAGTCATTCGAATGGTGAACATGTTTTAACACCAACAGTCTAACCAAACTACGCATATTCAATAACATCCTAGACCATTTTGAGAAAATAAACATTTCTTTGCTACACAACCATGTTGCTTCCAACCCAATGGTACTACATTTCATAAGGAACCACCAAAAATCACAAACCACAAGCATTTGTATTCCATAGTATCAATGAACAGAATAAGTGAAACACGAATCACAAATTAATACAGTCGTAATTCAGAGATTCTGCTTTTTCTCCTCTGAGCATAACTCCACTTTTTTTTTCAGTTCCTCTCAGATATCTGTTCAGTTGTCTACACTCTACTATTAACCAAGGTCATGTTGGAAAAAACCTCATGTGATTTTTTAATTTTTAAACATACTACATAAAAATAGGTAAAAAATATAAGGACTTGTGTCAAGAAAACCAAGAACAAAAAATAGTGGCCCGTTTCATGGTAAATCTATAGATCAAGAAACTAAATTATTCAATCACTTAAATTACCATTAATAAGTGACACATGTTAATGAATCCAAAATAAAGTTCATAGGAGAACATGCAAATCATTTGTGCTCATTAAAAGGCTCTTAAGTCCAACAAAGTAATACACCCTACGTTACTTTCAAATGGTACTTGCAACTATGGTCTTCATAACCATGGTCTTCTAACCATGGACATCACCACATTCTTCCCCACTCCACACCAAAAAATATCTTAAAAACTACAAAAATTAACCTCCAAGCATCCGAATCAAAACAGTAAGTAACGTATTATATCAAAACTGAAATTACCCCCAAAACTCACATGCAAATCAAAATTGAATATAAATTTGTTGATTACTAATCCTACATGATGGTAACAAACCAGGACCGATATGAGAACAAACCATACCTCAAAAAATTATTAATCCTACATGGTAACAAACCATACCACAAACCAGAACAGATCTAAGAACCCCCAAAATCCTAACCAAAAAATCACAACTGACCCCCAATCCAACAAAATCTCTTGAAAATCAGAGAAAATACACCCCAAATCCCAGCAAAAACACCAACTTCATATAAAAACACCCACAAATCAAACATAAAAATGAAGATAATGTACCAGAAACCGCGAGTGGAAACCCTTGCTCCTCGTCGTTCGAACCCAAGCCCGCACGCTGTCAAAACCCTTGGCTGTCGTCGATGGAACCCTAGCCGCAATCAACCCAACTTGCTCGCGGAACACCGGAATAGACCCTTACCAGTGAAATCGAAGAAGTGGAAAAAAAGGAAGAAGAAGTGGAGAAAGTGAAGAAGTGGGGTTTCCTTTGGTTTCCAGGGTGAAGAGGTGAGAAAAGGAATGAGAAGTTTGCTTTTATACAAGGGAAATTGAAGGAAAACGAGTATATTTTCCGAAACGTGCACAAACAGTTCCATTTCAGCAGTCAAACGGAATTTCTTTTACTTTCCACTGTTTTCCACTGGTAAGTTCACAACGAAATTGCTCCAAATACCCAAAAAAGCCCCTCTTCACGAAATTAAATTAGCCCCCTCAAAATTTCCCAGACCTCCCCTTTCCCGCTCAAACCCCTTCTCCATTCCTCCACCAGATACCGTTCCAAACCCTAAACCCCATCCACGCCATCTCCCGAGATTCCACTAATCGACTCCCTCCCCCGGCACCGCTCACGGCGACCGGAAACCCGACCCCGTGCGTTGGGTACCTCCTCTAGGGTTTCGTCGGTAAATTCAAGTTTTCCCTCTTCGATTTTGGATTTCGAACTCAAGATTCGAGTTTTGGTGTGGTCGAATGGGGATGGATTAGGATTAGTCAGGTCAAAATGTGGATTTTGATCCACATTTCGTATCATGTGGTTTGTTCTTTTGTGCTGCACTTACGTGTTTTTTGTCTTCTTAGGATCGTGTTCTCGACTTGCGGCCGACTTTGACGGATTGCTTGTTGGGATGTCGAATGGAGGTCTGTCTGGGTAAGTTTTTGAAAGAATTGAATTCTTTGACCTGGAATTGCATTTGTTGCATGCCGATTGTGTTTTGCTACGCGTGACATATGCGGTGGGGGTAATTGTCGAATAATGGTTGCGTAGTTTGCATTCTTGGTGTAATTTGCAATTCATGTTCAATAATAATGTTAACTTTTGGTTTCTATGCGATTGGTTGTTTTGCCTGTGCATCACTAAATGATACGGCACTTTAGCTTATTTTGCCAAACATTGTGGGATCCTAATGTGCTTCTAAGCGATTTTCCCTACTTTTGCGATGTTGATATATGTTCATCAATAACATCTAGGAAGACATTGTATTTACAGGGATGGAGCTGTTAAGAGTCTTAAGACCAACTGGATGGAGCATGCTCATGCATTCGAGAACAAACCGGCAAAGAATAAGTCATCCGGTTCGAATTTTCTCTTCTCCTTGCCTTTTCAGAAACCTAGGACCCAGGATCAAAACTCACTGCACTCAGAGTAAGTATCTTAACATGTAAGCTATAAGCAGACAACTCGACACATTTCAAGAAAATCTGTCTTACAAAATCACCATGCTGGCTTAAGGCTGACATGATGTGTTCGGTTTTACTTAGGCATATCACTGGAGGTTTCCAGCAAAGTCAAAGCCTTCATACTTCACAGATTGATAAGGTACGTTGACCAGCATTATGTTCCATATCAAAGGAAAAACTACTCTTAGTTCCATGTCCTTTCCAATCTTAAATTGAGCAATTGTGGCAGGCTTGGAACACTCTTTGCAGCTTTAAAGGGGCTCCTAAGAACTACTTGCGACCTGGTCAGACTGGACCAATCCAAAACCATGATGCAAACTACATTTCTTCTCAGTCCTTAAATTCTTCCAGTGACCTAAGAAACACAGGCAGTTTCAGAAGCTCTCCCAGCCATGCTCAACAACATCCTGGAAAAATGACATATGGAGCATCATATGGCCAAAACTGTAATGATTCACTTAAGAATTTGGCACGGCCTAACAACTTCAATTCTGGATACAGTGCCGAGCTTGGGCAAACTGCAGATGGCATCTCAAATCCTTTCCAGGGAAGGAGTGTTTGGGATGTAAATAGCAATTCAACTTCGAAGGCAAATTGCCTTGGTGTTGCAGGAATGCCTGTGCCATTGAAGTCGCAATCAGATTATATTTCTCATGCTGATGACAATCAGACTACAGAAGAAAACTTAATAGGTGCTTTAGATGACGATGATGTATTTAACGTAAGTTGCTAAAGATGCACATTACAATTCGTGACAATTGAAACTTACCAATTAAGGATTGTTAACTTTTGTCTTCATGTTGATTTAGGATATTGATGTGGACGAAATTGTTTCCAATCATTACCAAGCATCAGGTACACCTAAAGCTGTGAGACAAAGACCTTTGCCTGCCACACAAGAACCTTTGCCTGCCACTCCTGTAGCAGGTTCATGTCACATGCTAAAACGTGATAACGATCCACTTCCTCTTGAATTGAGTGAAAAATGCCAGCATGGTTTCAAAGTATGTCCTGTCCACTATTTTTCTTCTTCTATGATTATTGATTATTGCAATTTTGCATTAAGAAAGAGCTGCAGTTAGTTTGACTTTGCAAATTGTTAGACATGTATTTGCATTCAAAATTCTCTTTGCACAGCTATTTCACAAAAGAAGTTCTGGACTTTATCTTTGAACTGATACATCTTTCTGGTGAAAACATGCATACGTTTCCCCCCTTCTGTTTAACAATATCATTCCTTTTTCGAAATTGATGTTATGAGCATACCTTATATTCTGACATTTGATGCATTAGCATAACCCATGTGAAGAATTCTTCCAAACTCTCCTTTTAATTTATTGCTCTTTACTACATGATACTCTTTCATTCTTTTGATTGAATACTCTTGTTTTAGCAAATCCGTCTATTCCTTCCATAATTGTGAAAGAAGCATCATTAACACAATTTTCTTCTTCTTTTGAACTCTAAAATCTTCTACTATCACATATGGATTTTTGTGTGGAATCCTTGATCGATCATTGAAGCTTCTTATACCTGTTGTGGACACTTCAGTCTGTAGTGAGTATTTGCCACCTCCTGATAGCATACTCATATCATTGGTGATCACTGTGGTGGATAAGATATCTGTCTACACGATATCAGAACCATTAGTTTTCCTACATGACAAAACAAGATCAACATTCTTTAGCATTACAAAATAATAACATATAAAAAATGTATGGACTGTTGACGTGTATTTTTCATTTTCTGAAAGCTCTACAAATTGGAGCCTTTTGAATTTCTGACTCTCAAAGTTATCAGGAGCAACTAATATATTCATTTTCTAATATGAATGCCTTTAACTTTTCTTAGATAGGGGTAGTCTGTACCTTGCCAGAGCAGCCAAACCTTGGTGACTAACACATGTTTCAATATTTTTTTATGGATTTTTTTTTTCAAAATAATCAAAATAAAATAAAAATTTGAAAAATATGCACCGCAAAAACTTATTTGTCAAAATATGCACATTGAAAACGACACCTCCAGTACCATTTTCATCAAGTGAAAATGGCACCTGAGGTGCCATTTTTACCTCAATTGAAAACGGCCCAACTGGTGCCGTTTTCAACCAAGGTAAAAACGGCATCCGGAGTTCATTACTTCGAGTGTAGAAAATCTACATTTCATACATGAACATAACAACAATACATATACATGCATTGTATTTCATGTCAAAATCAAAAAAACTAAAAAACAAAATAAAAACCAAACCTCAACAGTGTTGGTCGCCGGAGAGAGGGAGTAATGGGGAGTGGGGGAAAATTTGGTTGTGGGAGAAGGAAGATAGTGCCTGGCCAGTCCCATTTAAACCCTAGGTAAAAATGATATCTCGGATGTTGTTTTTATATTGGTTGAAAATGACACCAGTGGTGCCGTTTTCAATTGAGGTAAAAATAACACCTCAGGTGCTGTTTTCACTTAATGAAAATGGTACTGGAGGTGTCGTTTTCAATGTGCATATTTTGCCAAATAAGTGTGAATTAAGTTTCTGCGGTGCATTTTTTTATTTTTTGATTTTTTTGAAATTTTTTCATATTTTTATTATGTAATTTGAGGGAGGTAAATGTCATGTAGACCAACGAGTACTATGATTTAAACTTTCAGCTGATGCCTTTAGATTTATACTTCTATAATCTATTTATCTTTGCCTCACGTCTCTTATTGTTTTTAAATTTTATGCCCTTCACATATTCAAATTGCAAACATCTTTCTAGCAACATTATTGTTTTTAACTAATTGCTGATGTCTATTGCGAAATATGTAGCTAGCATTATGCCCACATGCCCCGAAGCACTTACTGGAAATGAAGGATCAACTAATTGCAATATCAGACGAACTTATTGACAATGATGCTGAACTCAGTCCTGCACATTCAAATAATCTTAGGAAAAAACGGTTAGTTGTACATCTTTAGTGCCATAAGTATTGTTATTTGCCTGTTGTTTATACTTTGGTCCTTCAATCGGAATCAAACTCTCATAGTGAGACCATGATTGTTTTGAACATGTATGCATGTTTCTCAGGACAATGCTCTCTCATCAAGTTCAGAACCTTGCGAAAATCCTCAATAAGTTGACCCACGATGACGAGAGACAGCCATCACATTTCACGGCATCCACAAATGTAAGTCAGGCTTTCGAACCTCAGACCCCAGCCAGCACATTTCCAGTTGACCTCGGCAGATGCAATTCCAATTATATTCATGACGAAAACATGAACCACCATATGCAGAATTCTCCCATGACATTCTCAACTGTTGATTTGTCATCGTATCCAAATGAAAGGGATGCTTTTATTCCAAAAGTCAGTGAAATTAATTATACTGAAGGTTCAACCGATATAAGATGGAAGAGTCGTGATTTTCCCTGGACTCAAACATTGGAGGTGCTATTCCTTGGCATTTTCATTGGGTTTCCTAGTATTTTTTCATGTTTATTTTAACAATATGGTTTCCTTGTCAGGCTAGCAACAAAAAAGTGTTTGGAAATCATTCCTTTCGTCCTAATCAAAGAGAGGTGATAAATGCCACAATGAGTCGATATGACGTTTTTGTTTTGATGCCTACTGGTGGAGGAAAAAGCTTAACTTACCAGGCAAGACTAACTTAACCACTTGAATTTGGACAAGATCTGGATTCTTTTCACTTTCTTGCAATGCTTAATTGGGGGCACTAAATTGTATCAGTGTAAGGCTGTAAGCCCTTTTGTATAAATGGACCACAGTCTCAAGCAAGTCTTCATAAGATGGAAAATACTTATTGCAGAATATGTTCATCATTTGTTTGTGGCATGAAGCTATATATTGTATATCAATCTTATAATAATATGTTATTATTAACTGCTGTCAAATTGGAAGTTTGTAATGCTGTCCTTCATGCCAGTACTGCAGTTTCACTTTATAATCAGGTTTTTTTTTGCAGCTTCCTGCGCTTCTTAGTCCTGGAATAACCATTGTGATTTCTCCTCTTGTTTCACTGATACAAGATCAGATTATGCATATGCTACAGGTGCTGTTATTGGCTTATCTTCTGTAGTTGCCATACATATGTTTTAATTTCACCTAATAGTCTTATACATTTTTAGAAAAAAACCCCTTCAGGCAAACATACCTGCAACTTATTTGAGTGCCAATATGGAGTGGCCTGAGCAACTAGAGATACTTAGAGAGATTTCTACGAGCTGCAAATATAAGCTGCTGTATGTCACTCCAGAGAAAGTTGCTAGGTGAGATGATGTTATAACTTTTTGCCATTTATTCATAATGGATTCTTGCAACCATAGTTTTTGAAGCATTCTACAACTTTCTAGATGAAGTGGATCTTTTTTCCAAAGAACAGATCATCAATGACACAGATAGGTAAAACATACGGTTACGAAGATCTGCTCTCCAAGTCATTTGGTAAATCCACAAGTTTAATACCTAATTGAATCAGAAACTTCAGAATTTAAATGAAAGGTAGGTAGCTATCCTTGTTTTTGTTTTACATCAAAATGTGGTTGAGTACGTAAGTAGCGGAGGCAACTAATTAATCTAAGTGTGTGTACATTAGAGAATTAAAATCACAATGTTAAAAAATTGGTTAAATTATGTCTAGTATTTATACACGACAAATTTAAATTACAATGTTAAAAGGTTGATTAAATTGATTCTAAAACTTGTCAAGATCAATTCAGCCAATGTTTCAACCACCAAATAAGCTTCCGTTCAGGCTCACACTTGATACATTAAATAGTGATGTCACGTTGATGTCACAATCGGTGTTTGCTGAAGTTCAACTAATGTGGCGTCACTCCACATGAATTAATTGCTAATACTTGTTCTCGTTTGGTTTGCTGGCTGAAACAAGTAGTTTGCTTGGGTTTTTCAGGGTCTAAGAGGTTTGGTTTAGTTTTCTGTTTACCTTGTATTTTTACTAGTTGAATCAGACCACTGGTTTTTCAGTTTATCGAAGTATGAGTATCTAACTCAAAATCATTTGGTGATGAGTGAAGAGACTGAAGATCTTATAAGTTACAAGAGCAATCTAAATTGTCTAATGTGGGACTACTCTCAACACTCCCCCAGATGTGGTGTCCTATAAGTTCAACATGTGTATGTTTAAAGATGAGTGGAACGTGTTGGGCCGGCTGTTAGGCCTTTTGGCTGTGGGTACCATGTTGAAGTGTGAATGTCCAATTCAAAACCAATTGGTTACGATTGGAGAGACCCAAAATATTGCAAATCAAAAGAATAATCTAAATTTTCCAATGTGAGACTATTTTCAACACAGTCAAATCCAGTTCGGTTGGATGGTCGGATTTTTTTTTAATATTAAATAATGGGTAAAACATTCATATAGCTCTTGAGTTAGCAACTTTGTGTTTCCTACTTTTAATGATTTTTCTACAACAAAGGTTTGTGTGCACTTCACCGATCAACCATATACTCTTACTGTACACAGAAGTGATGTTTTGCTGAGACACTTGGAGAATCTGCATTCTCGTGGCTCATTGGATAGAATTGTCATTGACGAAGCACACTGTGTTAGCCAATGGGGACATGATTTTAGACCGGACTACCAGGTTTCGATGATACTTATAATTCACAAAATAAGATCCTCTTGGCAAAAGTAGAAGCAATTGATATTTATGCTACTGCAGGGACTAGGAGTTCTAAAACAAAAATTTCCAGATGTACCCGTCCTGGCTCTAACGGCCACTGCTACAGCTAGTGTAAAAGAAGATGTTGTACAAGCTCTTGGGTTAAAAAAATGTATTGTTTTCAGGCAAAGTTTCAATCGCCCAAATCTACGGTGTGTATCTCGTTATCCATTTGGACATTGTATCTTCGCATCATATGGTGGACTCTTACATGGTTATATAATATGCATATTTTAGGTACTCTGTAAGGCCAAAGACAAAGAAGTGCCTCGAGGACATTGATGGATTCATCAAAAACAACCATCATGACCAGTGTGGTATCATTTACTGTCTTTCAAGAATGGACTGCGAGAAAGTGGCCGAGAAGTTGCAGGTGTTTTTTTTCTTTTGGTGATAAGCATCTATGATTCGGAGTAGGTAGTAAATTGCCAAATACCAAAACAAAATTAAAGAAGTGATTACAACTAGACCAATAATAGCAGATACATGCTACAGAAATTGCTTGGTATAAGAAGCTTTTATGTTGCTGTAGCCTTTGCCAAGCTAGCATTTTCACTGAAAATTAATGCAGCTTTCAAAGATACATGTGATTTATGTTTCAGGCTGAATTTTTTTAAATATGTATTTTGTTGAGATCTGCTCATGGGAACGATTGACCTTACTGGTACAATGTTACTGTTCATACTTCTTTCATTATACTGTGTTATCGTATACTTTTCCTGTATTTCTGATCTTTCATTAAATTGGCACATGAGGATGCAGTTAATCACCTGGAGAAGTATTTTTGCTGTCATTAACACTTGTGCTCTTACACTTAGTTATGAAAGCATACATGGAATGAAGTATCTTTTTTGTGCATTCATCATTATGTAATTGTGAGCACTTTAGACTTCAAAAGGTATATTTACCACCTCAGAAATGAATTCAACAAAAGCATCGATATCAGGTGTTGTCACTGATCCTTGGGTTTTTTGAAAGGAGGATGTTGAAGAGGGTTTCCCATGTTTTCCTTTTCCCCGTAAAGTTTTATAAGCATGGTCCAGTACTGAGTAGATGCTGGCAATCACTTTATTAATGGTCCAACTAAGATTATACATGTATTCAGCAAGAATATGCATGGAATGCTAGTTTTGTAGTTCCTTCTGGATATATGAACTGCACCTTTTCCTATATAAGAACAAAGTACACATGAATGATACTCAGCCAAAATAAACAAAATTTGCCTATTTTTATATTTTAGTTAACACAATGTAAAATGTTTTTCATCCAGGAATGTGGCCATAAGTCATCATTTTATCATGGCAGCATGGATGCTGTACAAAGGGCTTATGTACAAACACAATGGAGCAAGGATGAAATATCTATAATATGTGCCACAGTTGCTTTTGGAATGGGTATTTGACCCATCTTATACATCTTCTTGTGGTAACTGAACCTTTTGAATTTTGTTGCTAACAAAAAAGTTGCAGGTATCAATAAACCTGATGTTCGTTTCGTTATTCATCACTCGCTTCCAAAATCCATAGAAGGATACCATCAGGTACATGTTTTCAAAGTTCCCTAGTTGAAATGTCAAAAGTTGAAATTTTAGCTAAAAATTAGTTACCATTCCAGGATCCTTAGCTTATTTTGCCTTTTGATTTTTCTTAGGAATGTGGACGTGCAGGCAGAGATGGATATGAATCTTCTTGTGTGTTGTACTACAGTTACGGTGACTATGTATGAAAACCCTCATTGGTCTTTATTTGTATTCATGTGCTGTTGAATCATTTCTGCATGTGTGCGTGATTATCTGTAATCTGCATTCTGCACTTATATTATTCTCTGATAAACACAGATCCGTGTGAAGCACATGCTCACCCAAGGAGTTACCGAACAAAGTCCTACCTCCATCTCGGGACGTGGCTCCCTGTCATGCACAGGGACAATTTTAGAAACAAATACTGAAAACCTTCTCCGCATGGTAGTTAAAGAACATTTTTAACTTCTGCCGTTTTGAGTTCTTTGTATTGTGGTACTTAATTGCTCGGTAAAATTTATCGTGACAGGTTAGTTATTGTGAAAATGATATAGACTGCAGACATTTATTGCAACTAGTGCATTTTGGTGAGAAGTTTGATTCATCAAACTGCTACGAGACATGTGATAACTGTCTGAAGGAGTTGAGCTGTGTGCATAAAAATGTAACCCACATTGCGAAGCAATTGGTTAGCACTTTAAGTATTCCCGTACTAGAGGTTCTTTCTTTCATTCCAGTTGACATCTACTGGGCATCTGTTTCAATTGGTTATTTGGTTCTATGGTATTTCCAGGTTGAATTAGTGAAAATGACAGGCCAGCAACACTCGTCATCTCATATTCTGGAAGTGTACAGAGGGTCCTTGAGTCAATCAGTATTCCCCTGCTGACAATGCATCTCCAGCTTCTTTGTTTCATACTATCCTGGTTTCTGATCTTAAATGTTGCCTACCATATATTCCAGGTTAAGAGATATGGGCATGACAAGTTGAAGCTTCATGCTTCTGGAAAGCCTCTAGCAAAAGGTGAAGCTTCTAGAGTGATGCGCCACTTAGTCACAGAGGATTATCTATTAGAGGACGTGAGAAAGAGTGACTTTTATGGATCTGTATCTGCGGTTTTAAAGGTAGAAGTGTTTTCTTATGATACTTGTAGCTCCTATACTTCTCATTTGTTTTGGTTTACAGAAAGCAGTTTAACAGGCACAATATTCTAGAAAAATCGATTCCTGTCCACTATCTATGCTTTTGTGAGTTACACAGGTTAATGAATCCAAGGCTCGTGTGCTCTTCTCTGACAAAGGAACGATTTTACTAAGGTACATTTATATTTTACTACTTTTTAATTTAAGCTGATGAAGAGATTTTAGACCAGTGTCTGGAATTGGAAAACCAAATATTTCTAAATCTTTTTTCAGTCAAATTTATTTGTTTCATCTCAGGTTTCCAGCATCACAGAAGTCAACTAAACAGAAGAAATCCGAGGTTATCCCTGCAAAATGTTCATTGGTTTCAGACAATACCAAAATCACGAACAACCAAGACAGTAAAAAATTGGTATAGCCTCCTGATATCGTACTAGTTCACATGCTTTTTCTGCAATCTTTTCCCCTAATGGAATATTTCCTGTTGTAGGATCTATCGGCTGAACTATATAGTGCTTTACGTAGCCTTCGATCTCGACTTGTAAAAGAAACCAGAGGACTTATGGCGCACCATATCTTTAAGTATGAATTTGTGATTGATACTAACTGTCACCTTCACATATCTCACCAAATGTAGAATGATCCTGAGTTGCTTTTGAAAATCTCAGTGATAGTATGCTGCGGCAGATTAGTCTGAAAATCCCTAGAACAAAAGAAGAGCTCATGGAGACAGATGGCATGACCGAGTATGTATCTTTTATTATGCTCAATTGCTTTTAAACTAAAATTATCTTCTGTAATAGGATTTTCCTCTTATAGAAATAAGCTCCACAAGTATGGAGATAAGTTGTTAGAAACCATTGAGACTATGATACAGAAACACCAGAAAAAGAACATTAATAGCAGCAGCAGCAATGGAAGTTCCGACTCAGCCAAGAAGAGAAGGATTTCACCTAACGTTGGAGATGCAGATCCGGCCAATGAAAACTTGAGCAAGAGTACAGTACAATCTAAGCAACGAGTAGCAAAATTGGCTCGTGATAATAGACATTCAACTGAAAATACGTTAGTGTCTGATTTTCAGATACCAGACGAAGAACTAGATAGAATGGAGATTGAAGAACTAGATCCACATTCAGGCAAATCTGGGAGGGTGCTACCTCAATGGTCCAAAGGTGGAAACAGAAATACAGCCCCTGTTGCTAATTTATTCCAATGTTTTGCCTACACGGCACAATAAACATGGGCAGTGTTTTCATCACCTTGGTGCATATTGGAAAACAAGAATACAATATTCCAGTGGTAAGTGCACTACAAAATGGCTCACCTGTCGGATACTTTCTGACGCTTCCTGTAAGATGACATGGAGCTAGCTTCACTGAGATGATGGCGAAATCTTTGTTCTCTAGAACCTGATTTGGCTTTGATGTGGGTGGGTGATACCAAATCTATGGATATGTTCTTGCTCTGGAAATTCAGACCTGGAAATTGATGGCTGCGTATTTGGACTGTATCACATGAAGGAAAATCAAGTTAAGCTCCTTCATGGGGTATCCGCAGATCCAGTTTCATCTGTTAACTTTCCTGTTTTTCATAAGCCAATAAAAGTCTACTAATTAACCGATGAAATTGTCCATATGTGAACCTCTGTAAGAATGTAAGATCGTCGAATGATTGTTCATTTTGAAATATCTTTTGTGATCTCGTTCCGTGTCACAATTTTTCATGCTTGTTCCTTGCTAAAATAATTGTTAATATTGCATGCTTTACTTTTAAGAGTCGACATCCCCGTTGATTTTTCATTCTGTATTACAAGGCTTAATAAGTTGGGGCAGACTTGGGTAAC
Source organism: Triglochin maritima (assembly GCA_963682175.1). Lineage (NCBI taxonomy): Eukaryota > Viridiplantae > Streptophyta > Magnoliopsida > Alismatales > Juncaginaceae > Triglochin > Triglochin maritima. The sequence continues at coordinate 8,562,972 of OY821787.1, read as the reverse complement.
GGGCTGATGGGCCGGGCCAGGACTCGTTTAATTCTTTTAAAAATCTACCCCCCCAAAAAAAGCTGGCTGGTGCCTGAGTCCCGGGCCGATTAACCAATCGGACGGCGGGTTCAGGTCGAGCTGACCTGATACCTAGGTCTAGTTAGGGTATAACGTACTGGTAGGATACAATGTGCTAACTAAGTGACTCCCACTTATTATGGAAGTCTTGTTTTATTTAATTATTTTGTGAAGCACAATGTGAAATATATATATGATATATAATAGAATTTTTTTTAAAATAATCAAAAGAATAATTTTTTTGAAAAATATGCACCGTAGAAACTTATTTGACAAAGTATCAACATTGAAAATGACACTTCTGTTGTCGTTTTCTTTAAGTGAAAACGACACTATCTCCAATTGAAAACGGCACCAGTGGTGCCGTTTTTAACCAAGGGAAAACGACATCCAAGATGTCGTTTTTGCCTAGGGCTAAAAACGGCACCAATGTTGCTCTTTTCTCCACTTCTTCCAAAATCATTTTTTTCATTTTTTTCTCCACCACTCTTCGGCGATTTTAGGTATTTTTAGACATTGTTTTTGTTAAGCTTTTGGTTGATTAGTTTGTATTTGTGTGCATTTGATTGGTTTGGTTGTGCTTTGTGTGGATTTGTTTAGTTTGAATTTGTTTGATTTGGATTGGATTGATTGTATTTGGTTGGTGAGTTTACCTTGTTTTGATTAATTAATTTTGTGTGGATGATGCTATATTGTTATGATTAATTAATCTTGTGCGGATGAGTTTACATTGTGTGCATTTGATGGGTTGATTAATGAATCAATTAATCTTCAAAGTCCCAATTTAATGAGTTTACATTGTGTGGATTTGTGTTAAACCAATTCAAGTTAAAGAGCAATGTTGTAGTTGCTGAATGAAACAATTCAACCAATGTAGAATAATTATAGATGTTGAAATTTGATTGATTGTGAATAATGTATGAAATTTGTTTGGATTGTTTTATTTAAACCGAATAGTAACTCTTTTTTTTTGTTAATTATGTTTTAACAGTTTCCAAAAGGTCAACTTCACACAATTGTCACGGTCCTGTTGACCCTTCAGTGTTAGTACTACAGAAAGATCATAGATCATCTTCAATTCTCGAAAATGTAAGTGTTTTGATTTTTAATTTCAAAATTCTGTGTATCAGTATTGGTTTATATTAGACCTTAAGTAATTAATTTTCTTTTTCAGGAGCCTTTGACGGATATTAAATGTGTCGAGCACACCATTCAGTTCAACACGTGGAATGTGCAAGATGAAAGGGTGTGAGATTTGTTAGTGATTGCGGGATTTGGTATCGTGTCTCGATTGCAATGACTGCAATTGGATTGGAATTTAATCCGTGCCGTTGTGGAGAGGTGGAGGCCTGAGACACACACCTTCCATTTTTGACACGGGGAGATGACCACCATGCTACAAGACGTAGCTATGCTAGTGGTCTTCGTGTTGACGGTTTGGCGGTGTGTGCAACCTTAGATCATGATTGGATTCAAGTTTGCATGAATCTGTTGGGTGCTGAAGAAGAAGAAGCAACAACTGCAGTGAAATGTGGATACGTGTTATTGCAGTGGTTGCAGCAAAATTATTAAGTTGTCGAGTCAGATGCAACAGATGAGCAGGTTATGCAGCACACGAGAGCCTATATTTTGTTTGAGTTTAGGCGATAAGAGTGGATACAAAGTCCACCTTAGATATTTACTGTTGTTGGAGAATATATTTGAATGTGGAAACTACAGTTGGGGAGCTGCATCATTAGTTGTTCTGTACCACTATATGGACCAGGCTTGTCCGAAAAAAAAGAAACAATTAGCTGATTTCCTTATATTGTTACTGATATGGTGTTGGAAACATCTTCATGTCGGACGACCATCTATAATTCCCAGTGTGCAACTTCCATTGTGTCCTATAGGTTCACGTTGGTGGACTCCTAGGTCGTGGGCGAACAATGTGAAGACGGCTTAGATTGAATTTTACAGAAATGAGTGGCTAACCAGCCCCATTTAAGCCTTAGGCAAACACGACATCTCGGATGTCGTTTTTCCTTTAGTTAAAAACGACACCACTAGTGTCGTTTTCAATTGGAGATGAAAACGACACCTCAGGTGTCTTTTTCAATGTGCATACTTTGCCAAATAAGTTTTTGCGGTTCCTATTTTTCAATTATTTTTTTGATTATTTTGAAAAAAATTCCCATATACTATGTAGTGGTCTTTTCCAATGAGGTTGACCGCGTTAGAAGCCAAATTGTTCAATAAAACTGTTAAATTTTAATCTAATGAATTTCTTGCGACAATTAAATATAGAAGTTATTTAATATGACAACCAATTGATTATGCAAAACCGTAAAAGTATTGTGTTCAATTTGCAAGATTTTAATTTTTTGTAAAAGCAATAATGTCTCTCACGAATCGAAGAACCTTCCTTATTATTTTATCATTCACTTTAACAAATATTGCATTAATCATACGAAATAATGAAAATGTGTGATATGCATATTTTTGTATTGAAAAAAGAAAATTTTAACCTATTGAAAAATGAAAATTTAATGAATTCAATAAATGCATCTTGATTAAAAAATACAAATATTTATATGTATCAAAACTACATTAGGTGAAAAATTTATTAAAGAATGCTCATTTAATGAATTCAATAAAATGCAAATTTAACGAATTCAATGAATGCATGTTGAATTGAAAAAAATATAAAAATGCAGTACATTTAATAAAAAATTAAAAATATTTATCCAAAACAAGAAGAAAATTGCAGACTTCAATAATGCAATTGCTTAAAATGCAAACATTAATAAAATAATTATCAATTTTGAATCATAGAATTTCGAAAAGAGATTATAAGAATTCTAATAATACAAACTTCACAAAATACAAACTTCAATGTGCATTTTGTATATAACGAGGCTTGTACAATTATTGATTCTAAAATGATAAAAATATAGAAGTGAAGCAAGAAAGAATCATATATTCATTTTGTATCAGATGAATTACATAACAAAAAAAAAATACTGACTTTTAAATCAGCCAAAATTAGAATATAATAACCACATTATAATTCAACTAATAGATTTGATAATTAAGGATTTTTGAAATAAAAAGGTGAAAGTATATTATAAATTTCGAAATAATTGGTATATTTATAAATTGGTGACCATGTGAAGATAATTTGGTATGTTTACAAATTAATAAATAATAGATTTGGTAGACTTTCTTAATAAAAGCATGGAAAAACAAGTTAATTTATGTCTTTGTAAATTTACAAAGTAATCCTTAAGTTATGATATTTAGTATCCATATTGATTTGATTTTGCTACCTGAGACTTCCAAAATTGCGAAGTCCAACTCAACAATCCGACCATTTAAATTAGCCATCTCATTTAGCTTCTGGTGAAGTCAACCTCTGGAAAACTCCAGAACTTGATGAACAAGATTCTTAAAAACTCACATTGTTTTTGTTTAATAACTTACTGTTTTTAAATAATTCAAAGTGTTACACATTTCCAGTGTTCTAGTTATTACCTTATTAATTATTTTACTAACGTTTTGGTTGACCTATGTATTGAACTACTTATTCTCAAATTTTTGTTTGATCTGCACATTGCGATAATTTTTCAAATTATATTGTCAGAGTATAAAACATGAAATAATAGGATTTTTTCCTTCAAAATAATCACAATAAATAAATAAATTGGAAGAATGAATTTTTTTCAAAATAATCATAAAATAACAAAGTTGGAAGAATATGCACATGAGAAACTTAATTGACAAACTATACACATAAAAAATGACACCTATGATGTCATTTTCATTAACTGAAAATGACACATATGATGTCGTTTTTACCCTTAATGGATGTTTTCAAGATGGGTAAAAACGGCATCCGAGTTGCCGTTTTTGCCTAAGGTAAAAATGGGGCTGACTAACCACCATCTTCCTTCTCCTACACCCAAATTACTCCCCACTCCCCATTATTTCCTCTCTCCGGCGACAAACACTGTTCAGGTTGGTTTTGAGTTTGTTTTTTGGGTTTTTTGATTGCGATATGAAATGTAATGTATGTATAGTTAATGTATGATTGTTATTTTCATGTATCAAATGTAGATTTTGTACACCCGAAGTAATGAGCTCCGGTGCCAGATTGGTTATAGTTTTTTTCGATGGAATCGTTATATTCGTAGATGACATTCCAGAATATGAAGGTGGTTACAGACGGATGATGAATGTTAATACTGAAATGGGATATGATGATCTTTGTAAAATAGTTTGTCGAGATTGTTGTTTCCAAGAAGAAGAGTTTGATCTGAAGTTAACCTGCAAGTAACCACCGTATGAAAAGTATACATATGCTGATGTTTTTGATTATCAGAACATGACTACGATGTTATCTTTATTTAACATCGTGAATACGGTTGTATTGTTTATTCAGAAACAACCCAAACATTATACTACTGTGCACCAAAGTCAGTTGACTGAGGATTTCAACCAATGACACAGACGTGTAGCCAATATGAAGTAGGTTCATTGTCCGTAGTTCCTCAGCCTTATTTTGAAATATTTGAGCACACACCAATGGATATTACAAATTATGAAGCAGACGTAGTTCAGTTACATTCTCAAGGAAGACGGGTTGAAGATGAAGATAATGATGAGATGATGAGGCAGATGGTCAGATGGATGGTGATGAGATATACATTGTTGATGTAGATTCAACACCACTTTCAGAGCTGCAGAACATGTTTCATCATATGACAGACGCAGTGAATCGAGAACCTGATAACAACGTACATGAAATCGTCGTACAAAATGAATTACCCCCATTGCCCGTACTTCCGGATTTGAGGCACTTGCCGGAAGTAGAGCCTGACGAGAACTTGATTGAAGATTCAGTCATTGGAAATGTCGATGGACGTATTGCTGCATACAATGAATACGATAACTGAGAAGATGGACAAAGTTATTGGTTGCGTAAAACTTTGTCCACAAAAAAGATTTGTTGCATGAGTTGAATGAATGACATTTGCAAAAAAAAATGTCTAAGTCAAAGTATTAACGTCTGGGCCGAAAAGATTTACAGCTTGTTGTTTGAAGAAAGAGTATGAATGGAGGATACATGCCTCTTACAGTCAGAGCAAAGAGTGTTTTCAAGTGAAGAGGTACATGTCTGAACACAGCTGTAATAACAAGGGTTTTTTTCATGATCACGTGCAATGTGATGCCGGTTTAATTTCTAACATGATTCTTGCCACCATTCGAACAAACATAACTGTCACTCTTGCAGAAATTCAAGCTCTAGTGAAGACTCGTTACTTCATAGACATCAAGTATGATAAAACTTCGTACGCTTGGAAGAAAGCATTGAAAAAGTATATGGAGTTGATGAGACATCTTATCGTAATTTAAGACGCTTTATGTCTAATATTTGCACCACCAACCCCGGCACAGTAGTCGAGATTCAGACTCAGAGGATAAATCAAAATGTTGAGCAGTTTCAGAGAATTTTCTGGTAATTCGTGACATCAATTGAAGGTTTCCAGTATTGTAGACTTGTGTTGAGCATTGATGGGACTCATTTGTTTGGCAAGTTTGAAGGTACTATTTTGGTTGCTATGGGTACCTACGCGAACTCTGGTTTGTTTCTTTTGACGTTTGCGGTTGTTGAAAAAGAATCAGGAAGCTCGTGACAGTGGTTCTTAAGTATTTTGTCCTCTAGAGTATGCACCCGAGATGAATTGTGTATTATTAGTAACCATTTTTCAGGTCTTACAAATATTGTGAAGACATTTTTTCCCCCAGAGCGTGGTCATTCACAGGTTCTATTTGAGACACATGAGTACAAATATGGCAAGACATGTTCAGTGCAGGAATGTGGAATTGCAAAATAAATTTTGGCATGTTGGTGTCGCTCCTGATAATAAAACATTCGAATAACATATGAAGAATATCGAGATTCATCACCCCAATGGCTTCAGGTGGATTAAATATCAAGATGATGTTTTTTATTGGGCACTAAGTTATGATAATGGCCGTCGTTTTGGTATAATGACCACAAACCTGTCAGAAAACTTTTAACAATGTGTTAAAGCGTGTACGTGGCTTACTACTTTATCCTCTGATTACAATGACTTTATCTGCGGCTGAATAAATATTTTGTTAGTAGAAGGGATGTAGGGGAGACTATGATATTGGCCCATTAAAAAGATCAACGATGAAATCACAAACCAATGACAGTTGGCTAGACAGTTTTGGGTGACTAGGCATACTCATAACATATTCAGTGCCGAAAGCAGCCAATCTCGTAGCTATCAGGTCATTTTGACGGAGATGGTCCCAACATGCCCATGCGGGTTCACAGATGCACACCACATTCCATGCTCACATGTGTTGGCCGTATGCAACAACCACCACACGAACATTCATACTTCGCGAATCGTCTTGGAATTCCTAACCACCCAAGCATACAGGAAAGCATATGCACTGATCTTCTTTCCAATATTAAATAAAAGATTTTGGCCAGACGAAGGACCTGTAGTATTCATAGCGTCTTCTGTCATTAGACGAAGTGGGCGATCAAAAACAAAAAGAATCAGAAACAACACAGACGAACAAAGTGGTCGAGTAATACGTTGTGGGCGATGTCGTAAGTTAGGTCACAACAGGAAGACATGTAAAGAGAATATTTAGTATGTTTATTTCGTATGGCTTATTTTAGACGAATTTGCCTTCAAACCCCATGTAGGGGAAACAATATTTTGTGGTGATCATGACTTGATTAAGAAGTTTTATTTTACGAAATTGTCTACTTTCAAATAAAACATGAAACCAAACCTTTTAGTTGATTTGAAAACAAATACAAGCAAAGTGAACTGCTGGGGAGTCTGTCTTTTGCTGGGTACTACTAGTGCCGTTTTTCATAAAAGAAAATGGCAACACCAGTGTCGTTTGTATTCCACTAAAAAATGGCACTACATGTGTCGTTTTAGCAGAAGATGGATTTCCAATCTGCTATGTTTTTCTATCATTCTCTTGGATTATAATTCCAAGTCTTGTGCACCTGTGGGAAAAAAACATGATTCCAATCTCATACAACACATTTTAACAAAAAACAAAAATTAACACACAATGAAACATTACATTAGTCCACGTTTTAACATGAAATTATTCTTAACACACAGTCAAACCATAGTCGCAAACTAAGGTGGAGAGAAACTTTCACATAAATATAGGCTTAGGAGTGTATTAGGGATACAACAAAAACAAATTGGGGAAAAAAGTCGAGTGTGTGTTAAATAATAAATTTTTAAAGTTCAAGGAGGCAAAGTGTTACAAAATGAAAGTTCAGGGGTGCAAAGTGATACCAAGGCATAGTTCATGGGGGCAAACTGTAATTAACCCAAAACTAAATTCCTTACTAAATAACGATCCCTAGCAGCTGCATGCCTATAATTTGGTAGTTCTACATCTTCAATTCTTCTTGTCAGCCATCGTACGGTAATCTGCCAATACCACTCCATATAAATACTAGCTGAGTCTTCTCGTAGTTAAAGTGCCTCCATCTGCACAAACTCTCGATGATGTGACAATGCTGGAATGTATAACTGCTGCTCTTCCAACCAGTTTACTCTAGGCTTCTTTATCTTATAGATCTCCATTAATTCTGGAATATGTTGCCGCATTCCAAACTGACGCATCACCCTGCCCGACACGTGCATAACGGCAAATCAAAAACGAACCATCCATGTTCTACTAATCCAAACATCATGTCCTTGCCTACAATCAGCAGGTAACACCATCATATCTATTTCTTCGTAAGGGGTCCAAGAAACTTGATTTTCTTCTTGAACGTCCAACTCATTTCTGTAAAATTCAATTTGAGTCGTCTTCACATTGTTGACCCACGACCTAGGAGTCCGCCAACGTGAACCTAAATGACACAATGGAAGTTGCACACCGGGACTTCTAGATGGCCGTCCGATATGAAGATGGTCCCAACACCAAATCTGTAGCAATGTAAGGAAACTAACTACTTGTTTTCCTTTTTTCAGACATGCCTGATCCAAATAGTTGTAAAGAATAGCCAATGATGCAGGTCCTCAACTGTAGTTTCCACATTCGAAGAGATTCTCCAACAAGAGTAAATATGTAAGGTGGACTTTGTTTCCACTCTTATCGCCTACTATCCCGGATCCTAACTGAAACAAAATGTAGGCGCTCGTGTGTTGCAGCACCTGCTCATCTGTTGGATTTAGCGTCACGACACAATAATTTTGCTGCAACCACTGCAACGACATGTATCCCTCTTTCACTGCAGTCATCGCCTCCTCTTCGCTAGTACCCAACAAGTTCATGCAAATCTCATACCAATCCTGATCTAAAGTCGCATAAACTGCTAGACCGTCAATACGAAGACCAGTAAGAATAGCTACGTTTTGTAGCGTGATCGTCATCTCTTCGTGTCTAAAATGGAATGTGTGAGTCTCTAGCCTCCACCTCTCCACCACAGCATGGATCAGATTCCAATCTAGTTGCAGTCATTGCAAACGAGACACTGTAGCAAATCCAGCAATCTCTAACAAATCTCATACCCTACCAACTTCCACATTCCACGTGTTGAACTGAATGTCGTGCTCGATACACTTAATATCCATCAATTGCTCCTGAAAAAGATAATTAATTACTTAAAGTCTAATATAAACCAATACACTGAATTTTTAATTTGATAATCAAAACACTTATATTTTTGAGAATCGAAGATGATCTGTGATCTTTCTGTAGCACTAGGACTGAAGGGTCCACATGACCGTGAGAATCGTGTGAAGTAGACATTTTTGCAACTGTTGAAAGAGAATTAACCAAAAAATATCAGTTAGTCTTGGGTTTAAATAAAACAATCCAACCAATTTCACACCGAAAAATTTCTACAGTTCCCACTTATATACTTTGTATAAAAAAATCTCAAAGTACATGCCAAATTGGTGTTGTTGCAAACCAAATATTGAATTGTAAACAATTTATCTCTACACAACGAGCATATAACCGAGTCGAATTGTAAAAATCAAACTCAATAATACAAACATGAAATATATGAAAAAATCATAACATTATATAATTATTTAGAGTTTAATTCATTATTCATAATCAACCCAATTTGAAACATTATATAATTATTGGTTTACAAAAACCCTAATTTAAAAACATTCAACCTAATAATGAGCATACAATCAACCTAATGTTATATAACGAGCATACAATGAACCAAACACCAATCAATCCACACAAATCCAAACCACTCAATCCACACAAATCCAAATCAAACCAAACCATCCACACAAATCGAAACCAATCCAATCCACACAAATACAAACTAATCAAGCAAAACATTAACAAAAAATAAACTAAATATACCTTCAAATGAATGAAACACGTGGAACTAGCATCGGGAGCTCGAAAATCGCCGGAGAGAGGGAGGAGAGGAGCAAAACGGTTTTGGGAAGGAAGTGATCAAAAAATGGGGCCAGGATGTCGTGTTTTGCCTTAGGCAAAACACGACATCTCGGATGCCGTTTATACCCATCTTGAAAATGACATCATGGATGTCGTTTTCATTATGGGTAAAAATGACATCATAGGTGTCGTTTTCAGTTAATGAAAACGACATCATTGATGTCGTTTTTAGGTGCATAGTTTGTTAATTAAGTTTTCCATGTACATATTCTTCCAATTTTATTTTTTTGTGTGATTATTTTGAATTTTTTTCTGAAATAATATATATTGAAAGGATAAAAGAATTTACCAATGTAGAGAAACATTAAAAAAAATAACGAATTGCTTCGACAAATTTGGAAGAATACATATATGAAACTAGGAAAGAATTAGTCAAAGTAGAAAAATATTTGGAAGAATAATGTATTGTTTAAAGAAGAATATTAAGAAAAATTGTATTTTGTTAAGAATTCCAAAAGCCTTGTGGATGATTCACCTTCCCTAACCCCCAAACTTTAAGGTAGGTTTTACTCTTATTAACATGGTGTAATTCCATTTATTTTGGTTGTAACCCCTACTACATCCTCACCCTATATATAGGGGACTATTGTATATATTTGAGTACAAGAGAAAAGAAGAAATACATACATCTCTCCCTCTCCATCTCCCAATCTTTCATCTTTGTTGTTTGTTTCACAACACGTTATCAGCACGAGTGTTCTACCGCTAACACTAAAATCTTTGGTATCACTCAAGGTTCAAGGTATGCTTTATGTATGTAAATGTATTTGGTTATGTTGATTCAAGGTATTGGTACAACAATATTTATTCAGAGATAAGGCTAAGATGATATCTAGATCTAGTCTTGTTTTACTTGTGTTACCTTTCTTTATGCCACCTCGATTTTGCCCGAAAAGTAATCATGGTAAAAAGAAATTCCTAAAACATTAACATAGATAGTTGTCAATCTCTGATTAGATTTTAAGTTATATTGTTTTTCCTTGCTGGGCTTAATCATGTTCTTCTCGTGTGTGTGTGTGTGTGTTGGTTTTCCTGATATTTTGTGAATCTTCGAGTATATATTGTTAATTCCTCTCATGTCAATTAAGTGAAGCTTAATAGTTTTCATACATATATATACGTAGATGCTTATGGCACTACCATTGGCCACCAATCTTGGTACATATTGTTTGATATTGTTCTTTAGTCATGTGGTTAATAGTTACGAGTAGAATTCTTAATGCCCCTCAAATTCATAAATCAATACATATATGTAATTATGTTGACTGATTTTAATTTCCCTTGTTAGCATAGACATCGTAACTAATATTGTGTTTATATTATATATATAATATATAGTGCAACTTTTAGAGTTGTGTGGTGAGGTCAGTAGCCTCTCCTATGTATGCTCTCTTCAAGTTTTAAGTTTTACCCTTAATTTCACAATACAAATATTAGCATGTGTTGATGCTCTCTTCTGTATAATACAAGTATACAATTGGAATAAGATCTCTACCGAAATATAAAAGATCTATTTTTTTTCTTTTCGTTACCGGAGATGGTAGATTTTTTTATAAATATGCTAATAATGTTCACTTTTGAGTCTAAATGACATGGTATATTTTATAATCATTTGTCTTATTGAAGCTATTACCATGACAAACCTCACAAAGCTTGAATTTGCCGCCCTTGATATCTCGGGGAAAAATTATCTCCCTTGGACTCTCGATGCGGAGATCCATCTTACGGCAAATAATCTTGGAGAAACAATTAAAGATGAAAATAAGGCCTCCCCGCAGGAGCGTGCCAAAGCAATGATTTTTCTCCGGCATCATCTCCATGAGGGATTAAAAGCCGAATATCTAACGGTGAAAGATCCGTTAGAGTTATGGAAAAACTTGAAAGAAAGGTATGACCACCAAAAACAAGTGATTCTCCCAAAAGCTCGCTACGAGTGGATTCATTTGCGATTACAAGATTTTAAATCTGTAAGGGAGTATAATTCTGCTATGTTCCGAATCTCATCTGAACTTAAATTATGTGGAGAAATAATTACTGATAATGATATGTTAGAGAAAACATTCTCCACATTCCATGCCTCGAATATGCTCCTGCAGCAGCAATATCGAGAACGTGGTTTTAAGAAATATTCGGAACTAATATCATGTCTTCTTGTTGCCGAGCAAAATAATGAACTTTTGATGAAAAATCATCAAGCTCGACCCACTGGTTCCACTCCATTCCCTGAAGTGAATGAGGCTAATCACAAACGCAAACGCGACCCATTCCCTGAAGCGAATGCGGCATCTTACAATCGTAAACGTGGACGTGGTCGTGGTCGCTCATATGGATGCGGGCAACATCAAGGACGTGGTCATGGACGTGGCCGTAGCCATCGTGGTGGTCATGATGTCAATGCAAATAATCATGGAAGAAATGTTAGAGGAAATCAAGTGCAAAATCCTCCAAAGAAATATGAGAATGCTTGCTACAAATGCGGCATGACAAATCATTGGTCGCGTATATGTCGTACGCCCAAGCACCTTGTTGATCTTTATCAAGCATCACTCAAGAAAAAAGAAGGTGCCGAAATGAACTTGGTTGAAAACAACCAAGATGGAATGATCATGGACACTCATTTAGATATTTCGGATTTTCTTTTAAATGATGACAATATCGTTGTTTTTGTCAATGATGGAAATGTCCATCAAAATGCTTAGTTTGGTTTTCCTACATCCTATTTTCGATGTTTTTCATTTCCAATTTTTTTTTTGTAAGACTTGTGTCTTTATAATATAATATTTGCTTTTGTTTTTCCTTAAAATTTTATACTATAGTATTATGATACTATATCTACAAAAGATAATTTTTGCTCTATTTCCTTTTTTTAGGACAAAGACATGGTTGATACTATCATGAGTGATGAAGATCAATGTCTAGTAGATAGTGGAACAACAAATACGATTTTGAAAAATACAACCTTCTTTTCCGAATTACATTTCTCGAAGACAAGTGTTAACACAATTTCTGACACTAGTAATTTGATTGAAGGCTCCGGAAGAGCTTGTATTTTGTTGCCCAATGGCACGAAATTACAAATAAGTGATGCTTTATATTCTAGTAGATCCAGAAGAAATCTACTAAGTTTCAAGGATATACGTCGTAATGACTATCATCTTGAAACTATAAATCAAAATAATGATGAATACCTTCACATTATCTCCATCGTGAATGGTAACAAAATCGTTTTAGAAAGGATGAAAGCCTTTTCATCAGGATTATATTGCACTTATATCACCCCTTTGGAATCAAATATGGTCACTACCGGAAGTTAGTTGATCAAGTGCATTATAAACTTTGGCATGATAGATTGGGACACATCGGTGATATAATGATGCGAAAAATTATTGAAAATTCAAATGGTCATTCCCTGAAGGATATGAAAATTATATCATCGAAAGAGCTTTCATGTGCAGCATGCTCTCTTGGAAAACTGATAATCCGACCGTCCACATGCAAAATTAAAGATGAATCTCCTTTATTTTTAGAGAGAATTCAAGGTGATATTTGTGGACCCATTGCCCCTCCATGTGGACCATTTCGATATTTTATGGTGCTGATAGATGCATCCACCCGATGGTCACATGTTAGTCTCTTGTCAACTAGAAATGTTGCATTTGCTAGACTTCTAGCAGAATTGATAAAATTGAGGGCGCATTTTCCTGATTATCCAATTAAGAAAATCCGATTGGACAATGCAGAAGAATTTACGTTTCAAACATTTAATGACTACTGCATGTCAGTTGGTATTACAATTGAGCATCCGGTTGCTCATGTCCATACACAAAATGGTCTAGCTGAATCTCTAATTACGAGATTGCAACTAATTGCAAGACCATTACTTATGAATTCAAAATTACCACAATCTCTTTGGGGTCATGCCATTTTACATGCTGAGGCACTTATCAGAATAAGACCGACAGCTTATCATAAATATTCCCCTTTACAGCTGGTCTCTGGTAGAGAACCAAATTTATCCCATTTAAAAATATTTGGTTGTGCGGTTTATGTCCCAATAACCCCACCACAACGTACAAAAATGGGACCTCAAAGAAGATTGGGAATTTACATCGGTTTTGAGTCTCCATCGATTATTAAATATTTGGAGCCATTAACTGGTGATATTTTTACAGCACGCTTTGCTGATTGTAATTTTGATGAAAAAGTATTCCCAATCTTAGGGGGAGAAAAACAGAAGATGGAAAAATCTGAAATTACTTGGAATGCATCTTCATTGTCCCATCTTGATCCCCGTACAAACCAATGTGAACAAGAAGTTCAAAAGATTATTCATTTGCAAAGAATTGCAAACGAATTACCAGATGCATTTACAGATGCAAAGAAAGTTACAAAATCACATATACATGCTGAAAATGCACTAGAAAAAGTTGATATTCCTAAGTTGTCAAATGAGTTAAATATCCACCGAAAACGTGGACGACCAATTGGGTCAAAGGATATAAAACCAAGAAAAAGGAAAGAGAAAAGCGTAGCACCTGAAGATGTTACTGCTAATATTATCCATACCCCTAAAGAGGTAGTGAAAGAACAAAATGACAACATAGACCAACGAGAGACCAAAGTGTCTTAAAATGAAAATGCAGATGAGATCTCAATAAATTATGTGCACAATCAGAAAAGATGGAATCGAGACGAAACCATCGTTGATGAATTTTTTTCATATGCTATAGCAAATGAAGTAATGAATGTTGAATATTGTGAGCCAAAATCTATTGAAGAATGTCGACAAAGAAATGATTGGCCACAATGGAAAAATGCAATACAAGCAGAATTGCATTCGCTTGAAAAACATAATGTTTTTGGACCTGTGGTGCTTACACCCAATGACGTAAAACCTGTGGGGTTCAAATGGGTGTTCTCGATAAAGAGAAATGAGAAAAATGAGATTGTAAGATATAAAGCCCGACTTATGGCTCAAGGTTTCACCCAAATACCCGGTGTTGATTATGAAGAAACGTATTCACCTGTAGTGGATGCAACAACACTAAGATTTCTTATCAGTCTCACAGTCATAAATAGACTTCAAATGCAACTCATGGATGTGGTTACTGCTTATCTATATGGGTCATTAGATACAAACATCTATATGAAAGTCCCTGAAGGACTAAAACTACCAGAAACTTGTACTTCCAAACGGCGAGGGTTGTACTCCATACAACTAAAAAGATCCTTATATGGATTAAAACAATCTGGACGAATGTGGTACAATCGTCTAAGCAAAAGTCTTCTGAGCGAAGGATTCAAAAATGACTCCATATGTCCATGTGTTTTCATTAAAAAATCTTCATCTGGTTTTACGATTATAGCTGTATATGTTGATGATTTAAATATTATTGGGACACCAAAGAATATTGAGATTACAGCTCAATACTTGAAAACTGAATTTGAGATGAAAGACCTTGGTGTAACTAAATTTTGCCTCGGCCTGCAGATCGAGCATTTTCCGAGTGGAATTTTTATTCACCAAGAAAATTATATAGAGAAGATGTTAAAACATTTTAATATGGATAAAGCTCATCCATTGAGTTCACCAATGGTCGTTCGATCACTTATAAGTGAAAAAGATCCTTTTCGTCCCCGAGAAAAGGGTGACAAAATCCTCGGTCCTGGAGTACCGTATCTAAGCGCTATTGGAGCTTTAATGTATCTTGCTAATAATACACGACCTGATATAAGTTTTGCTGTGAACCTTTTAGCAAGATACAGCTCTGAGCCAACATATAGGCATTGGAAAGGAATCAAGCATGTATTCCGCTACCTTAGTGGGACACGTGATATGGGGTTATTTTATAGAAAGGACTCGAAGTCCGAACTTATTGGATATTCAGATGCTGGATATCTATCAGACCCCCACAAAGCAAAATCACAAACATGATACTTGTTCACATATGGTGGCACCGCCATTTCATGGCGATCGACAAAACAGACCCTGACGGCAACATCTTCAAATCAAGCAGAATTGATTGCATTATATGAAGCTAGTCGAGAATGTGTATGGTTGAGATCAGTAATCCAATACATACAAAAGGAATGTGGTCTTCAAGGAATAAAGGATAAGCCAACATTGTTATATGAAGATAATAGCGCATGCATTGCCCAAATAAAGGAAGGTTATATCAAAGGAGACAAGACAAAGCACATTTCACCAAAGTTCTTCTCGACGCATGATTTACAAAAGAATGGAGAGATAGATGTCTGTCAAATCAGATCATGCGAGAATCTTGCAGATTTATTCACAAAGGCGTTGCCTACTAAAGTTTTTGAGGGGCTTGTTCGCAAGATTGGTGTTCGTCGTTTAAAGAATGTTTGCTAAAGGCAGGGGGAGTATCATACGCGCTGCACTCTTTTTCCTTTACCAGGTTTTTATCCCACTGGGTTTTTCTTGGTAAGGTTTTTTAACGAGACAGCATCCCTAGCGTATAACGATGATCATGCAAGGGGGAGTGTTAAGAATTCGAAAAGCCTTGTGGATGATTCACCTTCCCTAACCCCCAAACTTTAAGGTAGGTTTTACTCTTATTAACATGGTGTAATTCCATTTATTTTGGTTGTAACCCCTACTACATCCTCACCCTATATATAGGGACTATTGTATATATTTGAGTACAAGAGAAAAGAAGAAATACATACATCTCTCCCTCTCCATCTCCCAATCTTTTATCTTTGTTGTTTGTTTCACAACATATTTTAAATATTTCTAAAATTTCAAGGGGGCAACTAACCTCAGGATATTTTGTTATTTCTTTTGAAAACTACTGTATATTACCGTTCCTTTAAAAAAATTCAAAATTTCAGAAGTAGCGATTGCCCCTGTGCCCTCTCTTCGTTCCGCCCCTGTCCGCAGCGGCTTCTGATGGAGGATGTTGTTCTGGAAGTCGACCCTCGCGTTGCCAAAGGTGAAGTCTATGGTGCCCACGATGTCGCAGTGCAATAGAATTGGTGGACGGTGGGTGCAGATGGTGTCTTAGAAGGCTTTGAAGCGGCAGAGAGGGAAATCTTGACGTAGTCGAATAACAGTGCTACTGCTTGGTGGTTTTCCGGTCCGGTCGTGTTCTTGTAGCCCATGTTTTCGGCGATGAATCCATCTCCAAACCTGCACGTACACAAGGCACAAATACTCATGTAACTTTGATACAATCACGAGGAATGGAAACCTATAAAAATGTCCTCTAAATGATTCAAATTGTCACCACCTATTGTCTTGTAATATTTATATAAAATCTTAGGCATCTCTTTACTCAATTCTTTATATTTTTCTTTTGGTCCATATTAAAATTTAATTTTAAAATAGGAAAAATTACGCATCCTATCAAATTAATATGAAAACCTTCAATTTACTATTTCAAAATCGTCATTCAAAAGTATTCAAGATGAAGGTAGTATTGAGAATCCGAGATACAATTGAATTTTAATTTAATCAAATTGATAGTGGCAAAAGGTAAAATCCAAAATCTAGGAGGGACAAAATTCAGGTACATGTATAATTAACTAATTGAAATTCAAAATCCACGATGGAAAAATACAACTCGATATATAAATTACTAGGCTAAGTCCATATCCACACGGGTCTCTGCTCATTTGTTCTTTCAATTTAAACAAAAAAATATACTGAACTGCTATTCATTGCCGGAAAACTAAAAAAATCGTCAGTACAAATTACCATTTTGCCCTTCTACATTTTCTACTTATATAATTCTTCATTTCACTCTCCTAACACCACTCTCTCTTCATATTACTCTCATATCCACTAGAAAGAATATCTCGGAGGCCGGGAAAAGAACCAACGGACGCCCCAGATTACTCAAATATGGTAAAATGTCTTGTTTAGTTTTTAGATTTTTTTTAATCCACTAGAAAGAATGTCTCGTAAGGGAAGACGTTTGCCGCAGACGCCCCATTTATTTAATTTGTTTTTAATATAATTTAATTGATAATAAATTGTGATAATTGCTAAATAAATTGATTATTAAGTTAATAATTAGTTAAATTAGTTTAGTAAATCCATTATTGATTATAAATTGTGATAATTGCTAAATAAATTGATTACTAAGTTAATAATTAGTTTAATTATTTTAGTAAAGGATGATTGATTATTAAGTTAATAATTAGTTTAATTATTTTAGTAAATCCATTAACAAAATTTTATTTTTAAAATTGAATTAATACTCATCGGGTTACCGTGGAGGAAAAAAGAAATCAACTCCATTACGCGGTACGTAGTTTAGCAGATGAGTCAGGTCCTCGTCATCCACGTAGACGGGGTATTTCTACTTCTGTTAGGAGAGAGAGATCTTTTATGTCGTTGTCAGATACCTGAGGATTCTTTCAACGACGAGAATGATTCAGATGAGGTGATGAGTCACGACGAGAGTGACGATGGGGGCCGGTATGGCTTGGAGCCACAAGAGGAGGCGATACAGCAGTATGGTCGAGGACGGGGGCGGCATTGTAGTACTTCGGCTGAGTGAGTCGTTAGGAAGGATCGAGGTGGCCGGTTTGTGACCGGTGATTCGAGTTCGTGCACTGCAGACACCCGAACTCAGAAGAAGAAGAGGGATGATGACGATTCTTGGATCGTGACGGATATGATGCACGATGGTCCTCTAGATGTCAGCGTTATTCCGAGTTTCAGAGTCCACATCGCCAGACGCATCTGGGAGGGCGAGGATCGGAAGGTTCTGAAGTGCCATAATCGGCACAGAGCCTGTATTACATTGCAGGCTTGGCGTTCAGTGATGATTGATGATATGACGACGACCATTAGTGGTCATCCTCGTTCGCGTATGTGGGCTGTCCGGGCCGAGGATAAGAGCGAGAGACGACTTCTTTCTATTCGTAGACGGCTAGATCAGATGACTGCATCGCAGGTATATAATGTATATATCATTCATGTTTATTTAAATTTTAACTTTATTATTATTAACGTATAAACGTTTAGGTGGAGTGGTTGCTGTATGGTCCTGGACCTACTGTAGCCGTGCCGAGGACTACATTTATGGGCATTATTCGTTATAGGGATATCACAGAGCCTTATTTACCTGATCGCGTGTTGCGTCAGTTAGGTTACGTTCAGGTGATCCCGGTTGACATCCCGACGCCCGAGCATGCACTACGTTCTGCGATTGCGACGACGTACAACGTCTGGCATTTTTGAGAGTAGGACGACTTCACCTGAACGATATGAGTCGTAGCCGCGACCCCTCGACTTGTGATGCAGATTATTTGCAGTGGTTCGGTAAGTGCTCACATCCACTTATCGTGCGCGGTACCATTCCGAGACCGGAGAGACCATTGGATAGGACATGTGGCGATGCGGTAAGTTTATCTAATTTAATTTTTAATTGTAATGTATATTTTGTTTTTATTATTAATGTACGCTAATTTTTATTTTACTTATAGTGGATGAGTAGAGTGATACAGTATACACAGCCGTTCTTGCGACAGAGAGACCGGATGCCGACTGAGGATACGAGACTTGCATGTACAAATTGGGATCGCCTCATTGAGGAGTGGAACAGTCAGTTTGGCGTTTCGGATCATGATTCGGATGATGAGTTCTAGTTGGCTTGCACATTATTTATTTTATTATATGTTGAACTTTTACTACATTTGTTGGTATTTGCTTATCCGTGTACTTTTATTATTTATTTCTGACGAACATATCTTCTAAATATTTCTTTAGCTATCGTATATTTAATACTTATTTATCACGAGCATATTATAGTAACTTAAATTAAATTTAAAATCGGGTAAAAGAACAACACGATACAAGTACAAATACACTATATATTATACATTACAAATGCATTACAAATTACAATCAAAATGTACTACGTAACCGGTTCCAATACGCTATCCTACTTTCGTACTCATCCTCTCAAAAATCTACTGTAATCTACTCCATCACCACCAAAATCTTGCAACGGAACCTGAAAAAAATTAATTTAACAAAAAATTAAAAAAAATTAAATAAAAAAAGAGCGTCTTAGCCAGACGCCCCCACCATGGGGGAGGCGTCTTAGATAGACGCCTGATTCGAAAAAAAAATCCGTCTCCGTTACCTCACCGGATCCATGCACTTTGCCACACATTTTTGTGGTGTTGGTACTGAGAATGTGAGTAAAACTGAGTCAAAAACCTTATTTAAAGACACGGGACGAAATGTGTATTAAGTGATTTGTTAAGGGCAAAAAGGTAATTGTTGGGGCGATTTAAGTAGTTTTCCGGCGACGAATAGTAGCCCCTAAAATATACCATATCTTTATATGTTAAAGGTAAATTGCAATTTACGTAGATCTTGCCTTTTGAATTTTGACTCAGATGTAGGGTAGTCAGTTTCTACTCGCGCTCGATAACTCGTTTGAGGCTCACTAAGTTTGCTCGCTCAACCGCTCGACTCGATTGTTAATGAGTCAAGCACGAGCCAAAAATCTGCCCAGGAAAATAAACGAGCCAGTTGAGCGAAACCCTGCTCGCTCATTCACTCGACTCAGTTGGTTGTATATATGTATACGAGCATACATCCTTATATATACACAACTTGTTACTTTAAAAATACACATCTTTATACATGGAGAATGAATGAAAACATAGAGATTAATTTCTGCAATATTATAGTAAGATAATAATGTTTTGGAAAAAATAAGATGATTAATTACATAGAAAATCGTCTTATAGTTTTTCAAATATGAGATTAAAACAAATTAGTTTAAAATAAGAGAATTGTATTAGACAAAAACATAGTAGTTGATATGCAAAATCCCCAAGACAATTAACAAATTGAAGTGACATCCACAGGACCAAAAATTGAAGTGTCTCCCAGATTCCTAGACTTCTCTGGTAAGATAACTTCAACCTCTTCATCATTTGAATATTTCTCTTCTTACTTCTCTTTTACTCCATCTTCTAAATTTCTTGAGTCTAGAAGCGTTACCTCATCATATGGCCACTTAGATGCATCTTCATCAAAGATCACATCGCTGGAAGCCTTGCTTCGCTCCATGACTGGATCACAACTCCATTCATTTCACACTTGGATATCATTTTCATGTTCACTAAGATATTGTTTTTCTTTTTCGTGGGATCATCTTAATGAGATTCGTTATGTACCTCATTTGTGTCTCGATGGTTGCTTAAGTCTTCTTGCATTTTCTTCCGACTCAACATTGTCAATGCATGATCTCTTCTAGTATGGGCTCTTGGCTTGATACTTGTTGAGTCATACTGGAGTGGCAAGCAACACGATTGTCTTCTTCTTTAACTTCTTCATGTCTAAACTTGTGCACCTCTTTGTTGAACCAACTTGCATTAGATCTCCAGTCTAAATCATCATCATATTCTTCGGTAATTGAGATACCTGTCAGGACCAAGTCTTTTGTGGATGCAAATGTTGCTAGAACGTCTCATTCTTCGTCAGTAGGATTCTCCTCGTGAATATATCTCGTCATAACCTTCCTTTGCAAAATTTTCCTTGAACCAACAGTCTCTAGCGAAGTGACCTTTCTTACCGCAATTGTAGCATCTAATATTTCTCTTTGCTTGCTCCTCCCGAGATTGTTCAACTCCTCCTTGTTGTGAACTCCTTGTTTGTTTTCTCGATTCATACTTTTGCCTCCCGCTAAAGAGTGCTTGATCTTTATGCTTTGCAGAAACTTCTCTCATTTGAATTGTGAGTTTCTTTATTCACAAGAAAACTCTCAAACTCTAAGATGTTTGGTGGAGTTGGTCAACCTTGTATTGCTGTTATGAAAGCACTAAATTCTTGAAGGGAATGTGTTCTAAAAGTTTTACTTTTAAATGCTAATTATTATGAATTGAATGAGAAATCATTTTGTTCCTTGTTTATGTTATTCGTCTTTTAGAAGTGTTAAGGAAGAGGCTCTTGGTCCTTAACCGTAGAGCTCTAAAAGATATTGGTTTACATAAAACAAAAGATATTCGCAATCATGGTAATAAACATGAGACATTTATTACCGAGTTGAGATTGTCGTGTTGGTCATAGATCATTGTAGCTCTACAAGTGAGTGACAACACGGGTATGCAAAAGAGGAAAATATTACTTTTGTATACTGAATAGACCAAATAAGTAAAATATTATAGAAATGTGTTTCTGTGTCATTAATATTTTACTGTGTCTTTGGTCCTTTGATATGAGACTTATATCCAATCAATTAAGGAATGCTTAATTAGATTAGTGTCTTGAGCTATCGATAAGTGTAGTGTAAAGGCATTGGTTGGTTAAGTACAACTTTTGTTGGAGAAGATAGTTAGTCAAAAGATTATCATTGCCCATCTTAATTGAGTGATGATATTAGTGGGCCCCTTGATAAAGCAAAGTTATAATGTGCACAATGTGATTTGAGTTAAATCACATATTTATAACTAGCTTAAAGAGATCAAGAAATGAATACTAATACAAAGATGACACAATACTACTTTGTGTGTATTCTTAATATCATGAGGCAAGGGACGGACACAAGTGGTGCACTCCATCACTAAATGGATCGGGTTTTGGTTCGAGTGGAATTAAGACATCTAACTAATTGGGAGCTATAATGTGTAGCTAGATACCGCTTATAGCTTGTGATATTAAGCTCTTAATATCACTGCCAACTTAGTCTAGATCCTCCCATAGGTCACACCACAAAACTGGGAAACAAGAAATGGGGATTTTGAGTTCATAGGATGTGTCGGGTTTCATGTAGAAAATATGACACATGTGGTGAACAAGCGAAATCTAAATTATGTTGTGATTAATAACATAATTAGAATCTAAATTAAATTCATATGTGATGTAAATATTATGGGGTGTAATGATTGATCATTACATAGGATAATATGTTACACAAGTTGTGAATTTACTACTAATCCCGAAATGTCAAATTTTGTAGGGGTTAAACCGAAATTTGACAAGTCTGCAGAACAGTGCTCAAACGGTCGACCGGTTAGCAGTAAACGGTCGACCAATCGGGCACGGTCGACCGGACATGTCTCGACCGATAACAGGGAATTTTCATCTGTTCGAACGGTCGACCGAACATAGCGATGGAATAATTCCTGTTACGAACGGTCGACCGAGTTATTAAACGGTCGACCAAAACCTGGTTCGAGCGGTCGACCGAACCTCCAAACGGTCGACCGGTCCAGACGGTTAATGCAGAATTAATTTAAGAATTAATTAGATCATGCATGGAATTGGTCCATAATTGATTTAATTCGTGGCTAAGATTATTTGTTGGCAAATAATGGATGGTTAGATGGAATTTTGCATGAAATCATGGGCAAGGGGTTGCACATGAATAAGTAATTTGGAGAGGGCTTATAAATACAAGTTTATCTCATTACCTCCATTCATTCATTCATTTGTTTTCTCATGCAAAAACTCTCTCCATAATTCTCCACGAAATTCCCTTAATTCTTAAGTTTAGTTTTAGTTTTTGAGATCATCTTCTCAAGGGAACTAAAGAGGGGTTAGTAATTAGATTTTAAACCCTATTGGAGATTGAGAGGCTAGCTCTTCTCTCTCCAATCTTGTTTAGAGTTTGGTGAAATATCGGAGGCATCCGGCGCAGCAACAAGCATCCTCAACGTCTCCGAATCTTCAAGAAGTTTTAGAGAACTTCTAGGTATGAATTTCGGAGTCCCGTGTTTGTTTTAACAAAGGTTTTAAAACTAGTTGTTGAAACAAACCAATGCATGCATGAAATAAATCATAGAAAATTGTAATAGATCCTTATTACGCATAAAAATTCCGAATATATATATGTGTAATTAAACATGAAATCCAACAGTGGTATCAGAGCTTTGGGTTCAATTTTCTATTGATTTAAGGCTGTAAACGAATTTAGTTTACCATCTAGGATTTAAACAATTCGATTTACCGGTTTTTCGGTCTATAAATGTTTGTTGATGTAATTCTCTATAATAATTCGTTCTGAATGTTTTAAGTGTTTTAAAACATGCCATGTAATTATTAGAATTAAGATTTAGACATTTGTCTAACTTACAAGAATTTCGTTTTATAAAGAAATGATTATTTTGTAAGAGAATCAACAAAACCGAAAAAACTGCAGTTCATCTTTCCTTTGGAAATTGGATGGACAGCGGTTCAAAATTAATTTTTGAACTATGGATGGATGAAAAACGTTTTTAATGGATTTCAAAATGTTTTTCAAAGAATTGTTTGGGATTCTAGATGCTTGATAAACTAGGTTGGATAGTTTATAACAATATTGCGTGCATGGATGCTCGAGTTGTTTTTGCAGGAATTGTGAGTTTATATGTTCCAAATCAGCGCCTATGAATGTTTATTTTTGTAATAATACAAGGGCTTATGTATGTAAAAGCCATATTCTCTATTCCTATCTTTAGATAATTGCATATGCATATGAGAGGTTTTTACATAGGACTTGCACTAGTCGGTTTTTATCGAATGTGAGGAGCATGTTTATTTTCTGTAAAATCTACATCTCCGGTGCAAGAGGAAGTCGCCGCTGTAGATAGTTAGTCAAAAGATTATCATTGCCCCTCTTAATTGAGTGATGATATTAGTGGGTCCCTTGATAAAGCAAAGTTATAATGTGCACAATGTGATTTGAGTTAAATCACATATTTATAACTAGCTTAAAGAGATCAAGAAATGAATACTAATACAAAGATGACACAATACTACTTTGTGTGTATTCTTAATATCATGAGGCAAGGGACGGACACAAGTGGTGCACTCCATCACTAAATGGATCGGGTTTTGGTTCGAGTGGAATTAAGACATCTAACTAATTGGGAGCTATAATGTGTAGCTAGATACCGCTTATAGCTTGTGATATTAAGCTCTTAATATCACTGCCAACTTAGTCTAGATCCTCCCATAGGTCACACCACAAAACTGGGAAACAAGAAATGGGGATTTTGAGTTCATAGGATGTGTCGGGTTTCATGTAGAAAATATGACACATGTGGTGAACAAGCGAAATCTAAATTATGTTGTGATTAATAACATAATTAGAATCTAAATTAAATTCATATGTGCTGTAAATATTATGGGGTGTAATGATTGATCATTACATAGGATAATATGTTACACAAGTTGTGAATTTACTACTAATCCCGAAATATCAAATTTTGTAGGGGTTAAACTGAAATTTGACAAGTCTGCAGAACAGCGCTCAAACGGTCTACCGGTTAGCAGTAAACGGTCGACCAATCGGGCACGGTCGACCGGACATGTCTCGACCGATAACAGGGAATTTTCATCTGTTCGAACGGTCGACCGAATGTAATCGGTCGGTCGACCGAACATAGCGATGGAATAATTCCTGTTATGAACGGTCGACCGAGTTTTTAAACGGTCGACCAAAACCTGGTTCGAGCGGTCGACCGAACCTCCAAACAGTCGACCGGTCCAGACGGTTAATGCAGAATTAATTTAAGAATTAATTAGATCATGCATGGAATTGGTCCATAATTGATTTAATTCGTGGCTAAGATTATTTGTTGGCAAATAATGGATGGTTAGATGGAATTTTGCATGAAATCATGGGCAAGGGGTTGCACATGAATAGGTAATTTGGAGAGGTTATAAATACAAGTTTATCTCATTACCTCCATTCATTCATTCATTCATTTGTTTTCTCATGCAAAAACTCTCTCCATAATTCTCCACGAAATTCCCTTAATTCTTAAGTTTAGTTTTAGTTTTTGAGATCATCTTCTCAAGGGAACTAAAGAGGGGTTAGTAATTAGATTTTAAACCCTATTGGAGATTGAGAGGCTAACTCTTCTCTCTCCAATCTTGTTTAGAGTTTGGTGAAATCTCGGAGGCATCCGGCGCAGCAACAAGCATCCTCAACGTCTCCGAATCTTCAAGAAGTTTTAGAGAACTTCTAGGTATGAATTTCAGAGTCCCATGTTTGTTTTAACAAAGGTTTTAAAACTAGTTGTTGAAACAAACCAATGCATGCATGAAATAAATCATAGAAAATTGTAATAGATCCTTATTACGCATAAAAATTCCGAAAATATATATGTGTAATTAAACATGAAATCCAACAATTCTAGCCTAAGCCTACTGATAATCCTCCTCCTCATCATGGACTCACTAATCTTAGACTGCAGATCTAGTTGAGATATGTCACGACAGAGTGTCTTCACTTTTGTAAAGTATTGGTTGATGGACATACATTCTTGTTTGATGGACATTAACTTGTTCTCCACAAGTTAAGGTCACGCGTCATGCTTTTTGAAAATAGCGACTTCAGTGTATCCCACACTGTCTTTGCTTTTGTAGCCTGACTTACATGCTTAAGGAAATTCTTCTCAATGGTTATCCTAAGCACGTACATGACCCTTCCCGCCATTATCTTCCACCACTAGTGGGAAAAAGGTCATATACGTCGGATATACAAGGGTATATACGATGGATTTTTGCGATCCAAGTGTCCGACGTATATTCCACCGATGCATCTATCATTGTGTATAGACGTCAGCTATATAAAACCGAAGTCTATACAATGTACAATGTATAGACGTCGGTTATATATGACCGACGTCCATTATATCTTTTATTTACCAAATAAAAACATTACCGCCTGTTATACAGGCTATAACCGACACCCAACCTCTACAGGTTTCAAGCCCAAGTCGCCCAAGTGCCCCAAGTGCCAATCTTTTGACCAATAGCAGCGTAGAGCAAGGCCAGGTAGCCCAAGTGACCAAACTCGTTCACATTTGTTTGTAGAGGAGTGGTTGAGTACATCAACCACAACAACAAATTTTTTTGGCTGATGTGGGACTAAACTTTTACGACCTATAGACGTCGGATATATAGGGTGACCGACGTCTATACATACCGTACAACCTATAGATGTCGGCCACGCTATACGTCCGACGTCTATACATTTATATAACAATAATTATAAAAAATTATGTCCTATAGATATCAGCTACCCTATACAACCGACGTCTATACATGGGTAAATAGTAAAAAAAAAACATTGCAACCATCTTAAGCCCAAGTTGTCAATCTTTCGACCATTAAATATATATATCTATCCCATTTGCCTATTGTAGTATGGTGTGGTACCCAACTCCTATTTAGTAGTAAAGGAGTAGTGAAGTACTTCAACTCCACCAACAAAAAACTTTCTCCAATGTGGGACTAAACTTCAACACATATGACCATACACACATATGTGTACAACACACATGTGATAGTTACATTGATGTAACTATTTTTAAAACAATCCAAAAAATTAACATTATTCTTATACAAAATAAATCCACAAAAATTCTTATACGAAATAAATCCCAAAAAATTGCATTAATTCTTATACAAAATAAATCCACATAAATTCTTATACAAAATAAATCCAAAAAATAAACAAAAAATATTTTTCTTCTTTCAGGAGGTTTAGACGTCGGTTATACTAAAAAGCGACGTTTATACAAACCTATAAACGTCGGATGTTTGGATATTCAGTGACGTCTATTGTGCATTCTACACTAGTGCACCTTATGTTCGCTTCAGCATCTTCCGTAGGAGGTGGTGTGGTTTCATTCCCACTCACTACCTCCCATAAATCTTGTCCTTGCAAGTATGGCTCCATGTATAAGCTCTAGTACTTGTAGTTTCCACCATTCAGCTTCTCGATTCCGCTGCATGGGTTTGACAAATCCGCCATCACATCTTGGTTTCGAACCGATCACTTCAGTGTGATCTTCAATTCTTCCGTAGCGCTTCGATTATGTCATTTCCGATGGATGATGACCATGAATACGGCTCTAATACCACTTGTTGAGTAGAAGAGACTCGAAGATAAATGAAATGTAAGTTTGTATTTATAACAACTAATGTTACAATTTCGTATACGAAATGTAAGTTTGTATTTATAACAACTAATGTTACAAAAATTCTTATACGAAATAAATGTAAGTTGCATTTTCCATTGGACCTAAATGCAAAATATTCAATTAATTTATATAGAATTAAAAATTTTTAAATGAAAGTGAGACCCACACGAGTTTAGTAGTCCAATTTTGTAAGGCTACAAGTTCTCTTAAGCGATTGTGGAAAACACAACCTTGAAGGTCCAATATCCACATTTCTCAATTATATCCAAGCAAATAATCTTGTTAGTTGTTATTCCTAAAGTTGTGGAACACACAAAATTTGTAACGTTCCCAAAAACAACAGAAATTTAAACTTTAAAAGAGATTTAAAGGTCAACAACATTAGATCACAAGAGGACGCTACTCAAAAATACACACACACATATATATACCATAAGGTGCACCGTATACATGAGTTTTCAAAAGTGTGATTACATTAAAAGAGTATACAAGAAATATACAGGTAATCACTACAACCTCAAAAGAGAAACTAGAGGATCTTATCCCTGGTGCGCTCCTCCTCAGTCTCCACCCTCTACTACCACCGCATATGGCTTGAAATGCAAACATGAAACGATGCCTGAGTTTCCATAAGGAAATCCCGTATGCCAAACTCCCATAACATGCATGAATAACGACAACATACTGGTATAACATTGTATACAAAACTACAGTAATAATACATCTTCCCCAAGCTAGGTACCAAGGACATCTGTCCCAACCACAACACATACGGGCCCACAAGGCACCCACCGCCGAAAATGCGATCACCCAAAGGTAATGTTCGCAGAAGCTGAAATATATATATATATATATATATATATATATATATATATATATATATATATATATACATATACATATACATACACAATAACGGATGGCTCACACAAGCTGCTACACCCTAGCCGGAACATCGTCGGCCAAATCCCACCTCAAGAGGTTGGGCTGCTCACACAAGCTGACACATATATAAGTATATATAAATGTTTGCTCACACAAGCTGCTAAACCGTTGCTTACACAATCCGTGACATCGATCGCTATCAGGACGACATGTCCTTGTCCCGTCGCCATCAAGGCTGGCTGGACCCGTTGCCCTCAAAGCTGATCACACACCACTCAACCATCACAAAACATGAAAACTGAACAAGGCACAACGGTCGACCGGTTCCCCTAAAAATCAGACACGGCTTCAACCGCAAAATAGTCGGTCGAACGCAAATGACACAATCGGTCAAACCAAGGTCATGGGCGATCGACCGTTTGGATGGTCAACGCCCGGGTCCAACTAATTTTACTACCAAGCGGTCGAATGACAAAGGGATCCCATTCGACCTAAATTATCAGTCTTCAACTCTCAAATTCGACTTCTACCAGTCGAACTAAAGATCATAGGTGGTTGATAGTTTAGAAGGTCTACGCCAATAAAACATTAAATAATTCATCCCAACGGTCGAACGAGAAAGGGGATGCCAGTATAACGGTCTAAACGGATCGTAATGGCCCCTACTTATCTAATCAAATTACGCTTAATCCCTACTTAAACAAACAAGATGTGCAGATGAAACAATTTTAAACAAAGTATGGAAGAAACAAGCAAACCACAATGAAGACGAGGATTTTACAGAGGTTTGACCACTCGCCTACGTCCTCTCTTGCAAGCTCCGCTCGACACTTCGAGCTCCGCTCACGACTTCACTATCTGCTCCCCGTTCCGGGCCGGGAGACAATGCCTTTTCAATCTTCAAGCTAGCGAGCAACCCTCACCTATCTTGGAATCCTCTTCTCACAATCCGAGAAGGATGCTTCGGGCTTTCACCGAAGCCTTTACAAACTTGGTTTGACTGAGAACTTGAGTGGATCACACTCTCTAACTTGAGCACACTTTGAGTAGATTAGGAATTGATCAAAGGTGTGGAATTTAGGCTTGGAGTGTATGATTTGGAGCTTTGAGGATTGTGAGACTTCTCTCTATTGTAAGAGACAATTGGAAGTAGGAGAGTTGTGTAAAACAATGTGTTTGGATCTCTATTTCTAAGCTCTTAAAGGTTTCTAGCTATTGGGGAAGAATTGATTGAGTTGTATGTAAGATACACAAAATAGAAATTTGGGATTCACAATTTTGTCCCTTAACGGTCGACCGAATCAGAGTAGCTAGTCGACCGTTTCCTTAATGGTAAGGAAATGTTCGAACAAGTTTAAGCTCTATTGAACCAACTGGGCTATAACTTAAGTTCAGTTAAGTGAACGGTCGAACCAAAGGTATGAGATGGACGACCGTTCGGGGGATTTTAGCCAGGATAAAGGTAATCGATCGAACACAAGATATCGATTTGTTCGACCAAAAATAAAAACACTTTTGGGCTCAAGAAAAGTGTTCATCCGGTCGACCAATTTTAGGTTATCGTTCGACCGGTGACCAATTGTATTTTAGGGGTAGGTTGAATTTATACGAATACTACCGTTGGAAGAATACGACAAGTATAACGACCATATGAAATTACGGGAACGGTCAACCGAAAGGTCAAAACTGGTCGACCGGTGGAACAAGGAAAATTCACTTAGAGAGTCTGTTATAAATGGTCGAACTGAGAACTCGTTCGGTCAACCGTTTAGCACAGGAAAACTAAGTTTGGTTTTAAGTGATTTTCCGGCTAAGGTTTGGGTGATCTATTGAAGTCCAATTGATGTGAGATTTTGTGTGTGACTTCTACGAGGAACCTAGTGTGTATGTGAGTAGATTTTAACTCTTGTATGCTCAAGATTACACAAGTTCCTAAGACTAAAAATAAAGTAAACTTACATGTCTTCAAATAGCTTTGATTACATGTCTTGACTTCAAATCCATTCTTCCTTACTCTTGATTACCTGTAGATGTTAGTATAATACAATATATCTTCTATGCATTATGTGTGCTACATTACATTTGATTGTGATTAATATTAGGTTGATTAAATCATCAAAGACGGATTAAGGCTAAAAAGCCAACAATCTCTCCCTGTTTATGATGACAATCTATATCTTAATACTTGAAATTTTAAGATGTAAACTATGCATATAAGATGCTCCCCCTATGGATGTGCATAGTTTTTATTCAATTAATTTCAATTTCAAGTTTCCTCTCCTCTTTTGACATCAATCAAAAAATCAATACATTGAAACATGAGATGTCCTATTTCTTCACCCTTTATCTAATGTAATGAATTTGCTCCTCCTTAACTTTGTAATTCATTACTCTATCTCCCCCTTAAGTTTGCAATTCATTACTCTATCTAAAAGATATTCATTAAGCTCCCCCTATCAATATGCATATGATATATCAATTAAGCTCAAATCTTCTCCCCTTTTAACATCAATTAAATATGGACATATAAGCATGTGATGTTTTTCTTCCCCTTTTTAAGATATGCAATGAATAAGATAAAAGATATGACTATTGAGCATTCAATTTCATATTTCAACCAAATCTATATGCTTAGGAGGATTAAATGATTGTTACCAATTGTTATTCCTCAATGGTGGTTCCATCCTTCTTTCGATAGTGCAACTGGCTTGATCTTCGACTCTTCATGCTTGGCTGGTCACTACTGATCTCACATCTCTAAGTACCTACAAGTGTAGATTTATGTACCCAAATAACTTTGGGTCCTTGAACATTAGCTTTAGGAACCCAAACCATCTTAGTTTTGGGAGTCCACACACTTGAGGAACTATGTTTTACAACTAAATGCTTTCCATTCAAGGTAGTGTGAACTACATGGTTTCTAACATATAAATCATTATATCCTAAACCATGTTTATCTAAGGATTGTCTTTGGCTACGTAGAAGCATGTTAAGCATATTAGTTCCATTTGTGAACTTTTCTAGATCTTTTTTAGTTGAACATTACATGCCTTAAGATCTAGTTGTTCAACATCAATGAGTGTTGCTCTTAGACTATCAAGTTTTAATGCATGCTCTTCATGTCTAGCAATCACCTCATTTTTCTCATCCATAATTAATTCTATTTGGCTTTGGAGATCATTTATAGTCTTTCTAGCATTCTTCTTCTTTTCACAAATTATCTCATATTGTTTAACTAAATCATGAAAGACATTTTGAAGCTCATCAACATTATATGTTTCTTGTTTAGAGAATGGGCTATCACTAGAATATGATTTTGTTAAGCATGAGTTAGATCTAGTAGAACAAGAGTCAGAGTCTACCTTACTTTCTTCATTTTGTATAGCCATGAAGCATGTGTGGGCAACCTCCCTTCTACTTTGTAGAGAAGATGATGATAATGATGGTGATGAAGAATCATCCCAAGTAGCTTTGTGAGCTTCCATCTTCTTTTCTTTTCTCTTGCTCTTCTCATTTTCTCTTCTCCTCTCCCATCTTTCTTTTTCTTCTCATTTTCACTCTCCTCATTCTCCTTTTCCTTTTCTCTCTTCTCACTTCTTCTACCTCTTCTTTCTCTCATCTCTCCCTTATCTTTCTTGAGGTATTTGAAGAAGTCTTTGGCAAGGACCTCAATGTCCTCATCTTCTACTCTCATCCTTGGTTCATCAAAATTTATTTGTAATGCCAAGGTTGAATTCGTCTTGGTCGTGGAGGTTTCTTTCTCCTTTCGATGGTTGATTTGGAGTTCATAAGCCACGAGGTTCCCGATTAGTTCCTCCATTTTTAGTTTGGAAACTAAAAATTGATTGATATGTTTTAATTAAAACCGCAAGTGCACGACTGCGTTGAAGCGGTGGCAAATACGGGTCGATCCACAGGGAGGTGTGTCGACTTTAGTTTGTGCGAAGGCGAGTGGGAAAGAAAGGAGCTATGATCTACACTACACTACAATGCGAAAGTAAATGGAAAATAAGCAATAAAACTAAACCCCAAAGGGTGTAGAGAAAAGAGTGTGAATACAAAGATATGTGTATGTGTGTGTGTGTTCAATTAAGCTCATCACAATATGTAGTGCATGAAAATCATAAAACTACATCCAACTTTGCCTCCACATGAATTAAGATAACACAATATCATTAAAACATACAAGACAATAATTGGAATGAAGCTAAATGAACTCATGTATAAATACTAGACCCTACTATGCCTCCACATGAAATAAGATAACACATTATCATTAAAACATACAAGGCATTAACCAAGGTAAAGGCAACAAGAGTACATGCAACTACAAATCATGTTTCCTTCATCAATTCCATCCATATCCTCACCTTGTCATTCCCCATAAAATAGGTCCACTAATCTAAGCATAAGCTAAGCTTCATTCAAGAGCATTAGCATATCAAAGACAAGAGTGAAATCCCATTAGATGGTTATGGAAATCAGATAAGGCTCAAGGGATTAAGATAATACACACCTAATACACCACATGATCATATCACACATTTCTCCACCCCCAAATGGGGATGGAACTACTCACTTATCATTACACTAACTACATTAACAAAATGAAACATTATACTGAAAGGAAATTCAACTAAACAAGAAAGGAATATTAAAGAAGCTAATTGAAAGGAACATAAAACTAAAGAAACATGCAAGAATTAAAAGACAAGATTAAAAGAAACTAAGAACAATTATTTTATTTACATGACTCACATTACAAGTGACATTCTTCTCCACCTTGAGTTTTTGCTTCAAGGCTTTTACTCCAAGTAGAGAGAATGCCACCAAACAATGGGTGATTACAATAGAAGGTGAAGAGTTCTATTTATAGCCATAGAAAAAGGTAATCCAGGACAATCCCCCGGTATGAGACTAAAAAAATACTAACAATAGACTAAATACGCTCTAATACACGACCCACATAAATCTTAGCAGATCTGGACCAAAAGAGACCGCCAATTAGCGGTCTACAGTGTTCAGATCGCTCTGGATTTTCTTCTGGGCTTTTCTGGATGTATTTGTTGGTCTTTGATGCATCTACTTCGCTTGTTGGAGCTCCGACCCGAATAGAATTGCCAAAATACTCCCCATAATGGTGCGGAGTATTCTTGTTTGCTCATTGGTCCTTCGATCTTGCATTCAGGTCCTTCGATCTTGCATCTTAGTCCTCGAGTCTCTCAACTGAGTCCTTTTTCCTGCTTTTCGGTCCTTTCATGCCTCTTCTCTTCAAACCTATTTATTTCTGAAATTCAAACATAAAGCTCGTTACATAGCATTGTTTAGGTGAAAGATAATGGATATAAGATACAAATGTAATCATGAAATGATGTCAATCAGATAGATCGTGAGCTTCCTTGATTGCCACCACCTTGTATTCCCAATCGTTGTTGAGCAATTGGATGAACTTCCTTGTCATTTCTCCTTCACTAATATTTCTTCCAAGAACACAAAGAGAGTTAGTGATATCGGTGAAACGAGTGGTCATTTCGCTTATGTTCTCACCGATTTGCATAGTGAAAATTTCATATTTAAGCATGAGGAGACTAATTCTTGTTTCTTTGTTTTGTTATCACCCTCATGATGTATTTGTAATCTATACCATATTTCATATGCACTTTCACAACTCCTAATTCTATTGTATTCACCCTCATTTAAGCCACAATAAAGAATATTCATGATAGTTGAATTGATTTCATATTCCGTTATTTTAGTTCTAGTTAGAATGGCTAACTCTTCTTCATTTGGAGGGATGTATGGGTTTTGGATAAAGATCCAATACTTAAGGTCATTAGAAATCAAGAATATTTTCATTCTATTCTTCCAATAATCATAGTTTGACCCATTTAACAAAGAAGGTCTAGTGGTGCAAAGTCCTTCTACATGATTAGATGAAGTTGATGTCATGCGAAAATACGATTAAGTATATGAAATTTAGCACATATGCTCTGATACCAAATGTAGGACTTATGACATGTGACTTTACCACTCTACTAAAAGCAATTATTGTTAGTGAGGGGGGCCACTTCGAATATAATCCCCAGGAAGGCAGTGCAGAGCCCCAAGCTTAGCGTCAGGTGGACATGAGGGGTTACACGTTGGTGCCAATGAGTCGGGCTGTTAAACCACTAGGCCTTTAGGCCCACGAACCATAGTAAGAGATTGCTTGGCAACAATCCCCCATCTATACGAGTGGTCCCATAACCACCGAGGAATTTGCTGGGGTCCCATAACCCCAACAATCCCCCCCTCAGAAAATTCCTTTCCTGCACGGGGCGTGATTCGAACTCGGGACCTCGCTTTAATGTAGGAGACAATTGGAAGTGGGAGAGTTGTGTAAAACAATATGTTTGGACCTCTATTTTTATGCTCCTAAAGGTTTCTAGCCGTTGGGGAAGAATTGATTGAGTTGTGTGTAAGATACATAAAACAGAAATTCAGGATTCACAATTCTGTCCCACAATGGTCGACCGAATAGGGGTAATCGGTCGACCGTTTCCTTAATGGTAAGGAAATGTTTGAACAAGTTTAATCTTCGATCGAACCAACTAGGCTATAACTTAAGTTCACTTAAGTGAACGGTCGAACCAAAGGTATGGGACGGTCGACCGTTCGGGGGATTTTAGCCAGGATAAAGGTAATCGATCGAACACAAGATATGGATTTGTTCGACTGAAAATAACAGACACTTTTGGGCTCAAGAAAAGTGTTCATCCGTCGACTGATTTTAGGTTATCGTTCGACCGGTGGCCAATTGTATTTTAGGGGTAAGTTGAATTTATACGAATACGACCGTTGGAAGAATACGACAAGTATAACAACCATATGAAATTACGGGAACAGTCGACCAAAAGGTCAAAATCGGTCAACCGATGGAACAATGAAAATTCACTTAGAGAGTCAAAACCGGTCGACCGAAAAATAACAAAGCTTGCCCAAAACACACAACCAGTGGACTGTCGACAAACATTTTTCGACCGGTGCTAGGCAGAGTCCTACAATTACACTATGAGCGGTTAACTGCAACACCCGTTGGTCGACCATTATGCTACAACAACCTTGCTGCATAAGGATCATCGTTGAGACCTTCAGCCTCTGACGACCTATCCGACCACCTCACACTCCTTGGCTGAGTACTAAAAGGAACTTGGCATACCTATTTATGTGTCGAAGCTTCTGAACGTCGACGACGATCACCCCCACGTCAAGCTTGCTTCTCCGACAAACTTCTTACGTGAGCTACAATCACCACACCTCTCGCCATGATTTCCCAAGCTCTTCCTTGCTCCCCCAAAGCTTCAACATGCCAGTGTCAGAGAGAGATGAGCTGAGAGAGAGAGAAAAAAGGGAAGAGAATAAAAGAATTGTTTGCTCTTATAACCCCTCACATCCACCTCATCCAATCTCAAACCAACATCTCACCACCAACAACCAAACCACTAACTCATCATTAGCCACCACTAACCTTGATTAGTTTCACTAATTAGGTTTAGGGTTCTAACAGAATTTGGCACAAATTCATGCCAATTCCACGTTTGAATTCTAAGATCATCATTTACAGTAACGGTTAAATGCTATGCAGAAAATATCCTGGAAAGCAACATATTTAGGTTTGAATTCTCGGCTGGCTTGGAAGTGCCTATTCAAAAAAGATGGGTAAGTTAATTTTTAAACAATTTTTTTTACAATATTTTCTTATTTTCCTTTGTGTTGGTGCTTTGTGGAAATGAAAGGTTGTGTCACGTAGCAATTATATAGTTCATATTGTTGAGTTAAAAAAATGTTGATATTTGTATGCCAAATTAACAAAAAAATGAGAGTTTGGATCCACTTGACATTGTTGACAATTTGTAGTTAGGAAGGAGAAATAATGTTGGGTGAATTGGTTTTGTGCACCTACTCTAGACCCACATTGGTTGCGTGCACTCACATTTTATGTAATTAGCCTGGTGCCCTCCGGTAATGGCCTTCCACCGGGTCAAGACATTCTTCCTCCTCCCTTGTTCATTCTTCTTCCTCGTGAGCCCTAGAGTAGTCAACCTCCCGAATGCCCTCCGGTAATGGCCTTCCACCGGGTCGGAAAAGGCAAAGAAGTATAGTTGCACTACTAGAGACTATTTCCCTAACTTCCACCTCCAACTCGAAGACCCACCCAACTACTACACCATCTCGTCCCCAAAGTCACCTCTCTAATCGTCTGACCGGCGAGCAGAGTACTCTTTCTGATTGCAGATTGCTCTCACGGATGTATGATGAGTATCATAATTTATCATTTTTGCCTTCACTATTATCTTACTTTTGTATTTGAATAATGCTACATTGAGTGTTTTGTTTTTATTTTGTAGGTTACAAGAAAATAAATACAATTGTTGAAAATATTAAAAAGTGGAAGGACTTAAATGCAAAATCCGATATTTAAAGTGAAAGTTGAAGGATATGATACAAGAAATCCACTCCACATGTTTATGCCCTCTATTATGCTATAAATTGATGGGAAAATATTCAATATAAGTGCAAATTCGGATTACAATTAACATCAAAGAGGAAAGTTCAGATAAGGAAAGTGTGGACTGCCAGCACATGTCACTTGTTTTATTCATAACATCCACATCCAAATACCAAATTCGATGATTCTAGATCCTATTAAAAGAAAATTGAAAGGAGAAAATATTATTTTCCTTAAGACTTGCCAAATTCTGATTATATGAGGGTGAAAAACACGTGTCAAGACAGACTGAATTTGGAACCGGTCAATTGACAAATCATCAGTAATGTGTGCATAACTTTCTCCTACGAAATCCAAATCAAGTTATTCAAGCGGAATTGGTAAGATATTTGAAAGAAACAAAATTCCGTATCTTCCCTAATCAGACGAAACGGGGCTCAAACGGCACATGAAAGACAACTGACCTAGGTGTGACAAAATTCTATATAAAGCCTTGTATTCTTTAATCAAGGGAGCTCTTCCCCTTTAGTTAAATTTTCATTTTTTTCCAATGGGGAGAGAGTCTCATGTTGTATGTACTTAGTTTTTATTTTATTATAAGCTAAATAAAATTCTCTTTTCTTCTCATGTCTCTTTTCTTTTCTTTTACGTTTTCTTTCATCATGTGTAACTAAATCCATCTCTTGGAAGGTGGAAATATGAGCTAAGATGAATTACGAATTAGGGTTGTCATCATGTTAATATTTGATTTGTTATTAGTTTTGCTAATTCACTTGAAAGATGTAGATGATTTATAATTATTTGATAGGTTAATGTTACGTGTAAGTTTCTTAATCTATGCTTAGAATTATATCGTTGCTTCTATGCTTGGAAGAATTTGTGAAGTTGTAATTAGATATAGGTTAGTTGTTGTTTGATGATTTGATAGTCTAATCACTTCATGTCATGCTTACAAAACCTAATCTCCCGTGCTTAATGAAATGTGCAACATTTTTTCCCAATTCATGTCTATGAAAATGTTTTCACCTTCTATTGCATTCTTATTATAGAAAACCCCAAAAAATATTACATTATCTCTTAATCTCATCATACAACAAAAGACCAAAAATATCAACCATCATTAAATTTATCATCATTATTACTCGTGCTTCATTGAAAAATAAAATTGAATGAAATTTGCAACCTCTCCTTGTGTTCGACCCCTTTGTTGTACGATCCATACGCTTGCAGTTAAATTTAAGACTCATCAATGTACACTTCAAGGAAGGAGTGGTCATATGGGCATAGTTTTTGGCGGTACCCCCACTATTGGAGTATATGAAATTTAAAATTTGTTGACCGAATTTTGAAGTTTATGTAGGCGCACTGCGAGTGTTTGATAAAATATTTGTATAATTTCAGGAACCTGATCGAAAGAAGGGCGACTTCTTTCGCTGGAATGATGGTGATGAAGGGGCTAGCGTGCCCGTTTGAATTCATGTGGAGAGGTTCTATGAAATGGTGTTGGAGAAGTATGTCTCTTTCGACAGGAAGGTGGACGAGTTGAAGAATGACTTAGCTGACACAAACTTGATTTGGTTGGTGGTTAGGGCCTCGATTCGTGACGTGAAGAATTTCATTGTTGACAACAAGTAGTTAATCCAGAAGGTCGATATGGTGTTGAACTTATGTGTGGTTGTTGTGATTGGGTTGGTGTTGAAGTGGTTGTGGTAGTAGGACGTGTCGGGTATTCTTTGGATGTGGTATTTTATGTTTGTTGGATGCAGTATTGTATGTTTGTTGGATGTCGTAATGTTTGTTTGTGGGATGCAATAGTTGTGGTTTGTACTTGTAGTGTCTTGACTTTATGTTCATGGTCGAGTCTTTTTGGATGTTGTAGTTGCCTGAGTTGTGGTGGGTTGTTTTGGATGTTCGGTTAATGTTAATTTCAATGTTTATGTTTGATATTATCTTCATGTTGATGATTGATTGCTTTGGTTGTTTATGTTTGGGTGATGAGTGAGTTTATGTTTATACCTATGAATAGATAGAATATGTATGTTTTATGTTTAAAGTTTGTGTGGCTTCATATAACTAATTGAGCCAACAACACTTTCATCATATAATTCTGACTAAGCTAACCATGTAACCATAGATATCCACAAATATGCCAAGCATGTAAGCCAAGTTTGTTACACGCCTTATGTAAGCATAAACATGGAAGGCAAGCATGTAAGCCAAGTCTATTACATCCACATTACATTTAGAACCATCCACATAGGCCACATTACATT
Organism: Triglochin maritima; assembly: GCA_963682175.1. Classification (NCBI taxonomy): domain Eukaryota; kingdom Viridiplantae; phylum Streptophyta; class Magnoliopsida; order Alismatales; family Juncaginaceae; genus Triglochin; species Triglochin maritima. The sequence continues at coordinate 8,523,864 of OY821787.1, read as the reverse complement.
TATAACCATCCACATTAAATTTAGAACCATCCATAATCCATTGACACATAACATTCATAAGCCACATTACATTCTACAGTAATCCACATCTTGCTTGGAGTTGCGTGGCCTCTACATGTACTTCTTCACATCATCCTCAAATTGTACCTCCACTGCTTTTTTGGCTTCTTCTGCCTTGTAGGTAGCATCTAGTAGCAATTCAAGTGTCTTTTGAGATTCTTCGAGCATTTTACCTAAGACAACAAGATCCATGAAGTCATAAGGCTTGTAAACTAGTTCTGCAGTTGATGTTTGTCCTCCCTTTGTTGAAATTGTTTTCTCATTTGAGGTTGCATGTTTGCCTTTTCCCTTGAGGTGGTTTTCTTCCTGCTTTGTACTGCCACTAAGACAAAAGTAGTTGTGCACAACAAACTCAACAAGTCTCCCTAAGGTTCATTAGAAACCACCTCCAACTATCAGTTGTCTCTGACTCTACTACTCCAAATGCCAGTGGAAGAGTTGGTGATTTCCATTAATTGATGTGGTTGAAAGCAAAGTTTCTCTATTCTTGCCCTTCAAGTCGCAACCATTAAGTCCAATGATAGGCCTACAACCTCTAAGAAACCTCTCATTGCATCCTCTTAGGAAATAAACAACCTAACAAAACTTCCATTCTTAGGGTTTACTTCATAGAAAATAACACTACCAGGGTTGATTTTGTTTAGTTGGAAAACCAAAGAGGGCAACATTGCATATTGCTCCTCCCAAATACCATGTAGCCTCTCCAGTGCAACCTCCCTACCTCTCCACACTCTATGGTATGGGAGTTCTAAATGGAATAACCTCTTCAACTAATCACTAATACACTTGACACTTAGCCTATCATCTTGACTTAGCCAGTTAATGCAATGGTGAGAAATCCAATGCTTGTTGGCCATCTTGGAGACACCTATTTACTGAGGAGCAAGTATGTGGGGGGTCCTAAGAGTCTTTATTTCAAATACTTTTCCATCATTCAACCTAAAGGCATGTATCCTCCACTTACAGGTTGGATCTTTACACTTGGCTGTCACTTTCTCTGGTTGACTCTTAATGTCAATAACCCCACATTTAGTTAAAATGCAATGAGTAATCAAAGTCATTCTAAAAATATGCACATTTGAGAACTTCTTCTTCACTACCATGTCAAGTTTCTTCAGGTTAAATGCAATAGGTTCACTATCACCACCAACAGACGTGAAATCATCTATACCATCTCTTTGATCATCAAAGTCTACCCCTCTTTACCACTAGGCTCTTCTGTTTCATCACTATAGAACTCATAGTCAGGGTCACTCTCAGACTCATCACTCAACTTAGACTTCTCATTCCTAATTGGAATTTCTCCCATGCATGGTTGCCCTGCTCCTGGTGGGGGTGTCTGATGCTGGTTGGGGGGCTACTGCCTGGCTAGGTTCTGAGTGCCAAGACTGTGGATGAGTGGTGCTGCCATGTAGGTCACCAATGGGTCTGCACATCATTTCCTACACTTCAAACAACACTAGGAGCTGGACCACTGTCCCGAAGCACTAATGCCAAAGTGTTATTTACTACACCATCAGCAGGGGTGCATCCATTGGTGCATCATTTGGGTGTTCAACATTAGGATTATCATGTGGGTGGTTGGAGGATGACTGTGGACCACCATTAGGAACCAAAGTAGCGTATATATTCAACTCCATCTTCAAAACCTCATCCAAATTCCACCGTCTCACTTTGCAAATCCAAACTCTTATTATGTCTACTGAAAAACTGTCAACGACTATCATGGTTTGCATCTCATTAAAGCCCACAACCCTACGTCTACCCTTGATGTTAACCCAACAACAATCACAATATAGCCTCAACTTCACGTTACTACCAAAATCAGTTGCCCTAAATGCCCCAAAAGCAAAAGTCAATCAACAAAAGCAGGATAAAGATGCCAAATTAAGCAAAAAGTATAAATGAAGAAAGATGACGAAATGTGTACTCATTGTCGTTGCTTCCCGACCAAATCACTCAGCGTGTGCACAATTGTCATCAACACCTTCGTCGCCCGTAGGATTAAGCATGTCGATCACGAGATTGGGCCCAAAATGGGGTTGGAGAAGGTTAGGGATTAGAAATGCAAAAATGGGGTCAGAGCAATTTAGGGATTTCGTCAACCTAATTGGGGGTCTAGGGATTTTGAACATGATTACGTCCTTGAAATGCGTGATTGGGTTCGTTGATCAGAGCCTTAATTTTAACCACTGTATTCGGGTCGAATTTACATGCCACTTATATTACGACGTCACTAAATTTTCATAACGGAACAATATTTGTACGATTGACGTGGCTTAACGGACTGGGTAGGTGGCGAGTTGCACTTCTCGGAGGCCTTCGTGGTGAGTTGGGTTGACCGGAGTTCAAAAGTGAGCATCGTCTGACGCACGTAGATGAGGACTCCGATGAGAACGTTGAGGTATGCCACGGGAGTAGGTGGTTGGGTAAGTGGTGTACTTGGAGTTGTGACTTCGAAGGCCCGGGGGGGGGGGGGGGGGGTGGGGGGGTGGGGTGGGGGTGGGGGTGGGGGTGGACCACCAAGTCGTGGGCGCGTGCACTTCCCAACCGGTCACGATGGGCAAGACCGGTGGCAACGGCGAGCTACACGGCAGGGTCTACCGACCCAGCTTGAGCCAGGCCAGTAGACCAGCGTGATGAGTCGGATCGGGCAGGGTGCCGAGGCTCTCTTGTATGTTGCTGAGCCTTGATTTTTATTGCCATGTAATGTTGCTTGCTTCAACATGTAGGTTAGATGCATAAGTCGATTCAAACCTTTATGACTTACATGTTGATCTATCCATCCACAATTTTTTTGCATGAATAATTAATAGTGACCTTCTAAAGTGGTGCATGAGTCTGTTAAGAGTGAGTGTTGCGATACACTTGTACTTGTTACGATTAATTGATTATCATGCATCACATTCGTTTTAATTAAAACACCATGCTTGGAAGCCATCAAATACGTGTCTCCGTAAATACTTCTAGTAGTATTAGATTGCGTAACTATTGACTAGTGTGATGCTACCGCTCTTCCGATAGTAATATTATTCCGATTAATTGGTGGTCACTGTTGGGGGCCTAGCTTAACTAGTCTAGGCATGTCGTTGGATTCCAAACCATGATTTATGTGAGTATAGCATTACCACTTAGTTGATTTCATCTATTGCCACGTTAACACTAAGTACATGTATGCATTGATATCACTCTGGTTGTCATCACGTACCTAAGGCCTTAGTGGTATCTTTGACACATTGATACCTATTTAGTATAATATGTGATAGCTAGTGTTAACATGTTCTACCCACTTGTTGAATCAAGATACATGATCATGACCTTGTTGTGAGATGCATATACAAGTGTCTTCATCTATGGCACAACCTTACCATGTTTATACACGTGTAAATCACCATATATTGTGCATGTATTGAAGCTAGTCACTCACCACCCCATTATTATTTCATGAGACAAACACTCACTTTGAGATGCATATTAGTAGTCATGTTGAGTACAATGGATGATCATAGATTTAAATGCAATTGGTTGTTGTTTCACTATTCTCGCTTATTTCATAGTATCGACGTGGTGAGTGGGCCATGTACCGATGTGCTCAACCTTAGGGTACTCATGTCCTCATCTTGTGCGTCAGCGGGGAGGTGATGGTGGGTGCCTTCTTGGTGCTTGCCCTGGGACCACCGAAGGTCGACGCACGTCGAGTATGTTTCCCTCAGAAACCCGTGTTCTCACTTCGTACGTAAGCCGGGAGGTGACGGTAGGTGCAATGGTTGCACCTGCCCAGGGACCGCCGAGTGAAAAACTGTTGGCGCGACGATACCGTGTGCCACATGTGCAGTCCGGTATGTGAACTTGGATGGTTTTGGGACGCGATGAGGTCAGCGGCGGCGCTTGGTGTGCGGCGAGGTGGCATGACCACTGGAAGTGGGTGCACGCTAGCGTAGGACCTTCAAGTGCTAGAGTGTCAGTTGGAGTTAGCCAGCACTTGTGAGTAAATGACCCTTAAGTGAGGCTCTGCGGAGCTGCCATTCGACCAACTCTTGTCTCTTGAGGCCTGTGTAGCTTTGGTAGCACCCATGGCAAGGACAACGTTGCTTTGGTAGGACGCGAGACCGTGGTGCGAGTTGGAGTCCTGGTGGAGGATGGTTGCCAGACGTGGTATTGGGAAGTGAGAGCCACAGACTAGGGTCTAGTTATAGTACCTTGTGTTTTCACTTATTGTGGTGTTGTTCCCGTGACATACTTGGTTTTCTTTATTGAAAACTCGGGCATTGTTTTTGGAACCATGTAGGTTCGGGCATTTAGGTACTTGCGAGCTGGACTGGTGGGAGCTTGAGGATGTACACATGGGTCCGGATCCAACATTTTATGTTCTGCTTTACTTGATGTTGTATTTTGATCTTCAGCAATTGTATCGAACTTTGTTGCGAACTCTATATTTTTGGTTCGGTGTTCTGACTTATTGTGACTTTATTCAGTAATATTTCCTTATGCATATATTGTTGTATTTTATATTTCTCGCCGTGACCATGTGTGGACGCTGATGTTACGTGAATAGAGGGGAAAATGACTTTCAGTTGACCAGTTAGATGACGCTAATGCATTGAGCAAGTCTACGAGAAAGCTAGATATAAAAATAAGGTTTTTTTTGCTGCCTTTAATAGTCATGCATTTAAATGCTCCCGTTAAATAATTATTTCCTATTATGTCCTTTTATTTACATTGATTTATTCCAATATGCTCCTTATTTATTTATTTATTTTGTTACTTCAATCTCTTCTATTAACTAAAGTTTACAATACTACCACATGTATGTCATCAATGAGGGGTAAAACGATATATCATTGGGGGTTTATCTTATATTACCTTTGGGGTCTTATCTTCAATTTTTTGGAGGTTTATCTTATATTACATTTGACAAAGATTTGATTTATAAAATAAGATTTCTTTTTCGATTCCGGCGGTTACAAACTTTATGGAGTCCTTAAGACCATGTTCTCAGTTCGGGATATAGAACTTTCTATTGTCCTACGGATTTCTGGAATAACCATAATCTCAATTCTCAAGTGATATGTTCTCGTTGTTCGTCTACAGTTGGAGTGCGACGACAAAGCTATTGTAATCCGGAGAGAAAGTGTTTGTGCTCATCGCACCGGTACGTAGGGCGATAATTTCTCTAACGAGTGTCTGAAAAACGACGGCTCGATCGATGTGCTTTCTGATACTAATCTGCATCTATTTTACGTTGTTTTGTTCTTATGGTTATGTTCATTGGCTTTGTACATATTATATTTAGAATGTTAATCAACACATGTTCCCAAGTGCATGTTATTTATTTTTTAACAACACTTAGCTTGCAAATCCAAGCAATGCAATCCAAACCAAATTACAGAGAAGCAAATTAAAACCAGAAGAAAAAAAATTCAAATCATACGAGTGAAACGAAAACGAATTCTTCAACCCAAACCAAACACCAACCAGATCCACGTAGTAAACTAAAGCCCAGAAGTAAAGGGAACACCGGAGCCGGGAATCCACGACCCACCTCCAATGAACGACCCGACGGTGAACCCGCACGCCTGACTGCTTGTTATAGACTTATAAACACCCTTCCACCCCACTCTCCCAGCAGTAGAAGCCCCCGGCCCGGTGTTCTCAAACTCCGCATAGAAGGTGGTGCCCGGTCCGGAGTCCTCGATCCACGGCGCCCACCCTTCCGGGTTGATCACCCCGGACAAGAAACTCCTCATGTACACGACGGTCGCGTACTCCTTCCACGGCCTCCCTAGGTAGACCCTAACACCAGTGAGATCGTTGTGTGGGGTCACCTTGCATGCGTGGAACGAGGTCCCGGTGTTTTGGTTCTTGTCACTCTTGCTTTGCGCAGTTAGTGTGTCGAATTGGCCCTTCCTGGGCTTTCGAGGGAGGATGTTGCAGTTTTGGAGGACGACCGCTGCGTTGCCGAAGATGAAGTCGATGGAGCCCACAACATCGCAGCTACGGTAGAACTGGCGGAGGCTGAGGGTGTAGAGGGTGTCTTGGAAGGCCTCGAAGCAGCAGAGGTGGAAGATAGACTTGTCCGAGTCGGACATCAGTGCAACTGCTTGGTCTTTTTCTGTTCCGGCCGTGTTCTTGAAGCCCATGTTTTTGCAGATGAATCCTTGCCCAATTGCAGCTGCAAGACGTAATTCATGTTTAGCCTAAAGTATTTTTCCACTAAGAGTGTCATTGGAGGTTTGAAATCGAAAATACAAATGACAAAATATCAACAAAATATGGTTTCAATTCATACAAACAAATAACTTATTTAGAAAAGGTGGGTCAGAATTTGCTAACACTGTTTACAAGTATATTTGGGCAATAGATTGTTAAAAATCAAAGCTCCATATATTTTGCTTATGCAACGGGTTTTTAAGAATCACCACCCATCATGTTTTGAATGAAAAATTAGGCATTTATAAATTGAAACCACACTAACACATATATCAAGTAAACTTCTAACCAGACATTGGATATATGTATGTTTGTTCTTTAAATATATTGTAAATTTTAAATACGACATACTTACAAAAGCTTGCAGTTCTGGATCCTATAGACTCAGTCCTCAACTGCCTCAGGGTCACCTCTATCGTTGAAGGTCGGCGGATGTTGGCGCATAAAACGATCATGAACAGCGCCAGCCTGGTCGGCACGTGCTACCTGACTACCCAGGAGCTCGCCCAACATCTCCATAGTAACCGGCCTCGACCGCCGCTCTCCTGCCCCCGCGGCCCCACCGGTCTCCTCACTGGTACTGCGGTAGCGTGGGGGAGATCTCGCGTGTCTCGGAGGCATCTAAACAAGGACATGAAACTCCATCAATAAAGATAATGCATGCATGGTCTAGTGCAATACTAACTCAACTCCTAAGGGTGGTTTCTTTGGACAAAGACACCGGAACCGACCGCTCTGATACCAAGTTGTAACGTCCTCAAATTGCGGAAAATTTTAAAACTTTTCAAAAGAGAAAATCAACTGAATCAAACGGGACTCGAGGACATTACGAAAAACAACACAAGGTGCACCATTATATATATAGATCGGAGTTTACAAAAAGTGATTACATCAAAAGACTACAAGATAAATACACAGTTGTAATCACAACAACCTCTGAAAAGGAAGGAAGCAAGATCTGATCCCTAGAGCTCCTCCTCTGTTGTCACCATCCCTACAACCGATCACAACCTGAAATGCAAACATAAAACTATGCCTGAGTTTCCATAAGGAAACCCCGTATGTCAAACATCTAAATGCAAACAAGTAACACAACATAACATGCAATGAAAATGCAATAAAGCCACCGCACGTCAACTAGGTTCCCGGGACCTCTCTCCCGACCACAGCTAACACAACCCACTCGTGCACACAAGGCACCACCGGTCAGAGTCTCGGCCACAACACACGCGCACAACATGCACCGCTAGTCAGAGTCTCGGCCACAACAACAATCGTGCACAACATGCACCGCCGGTCAGAGTCTCGGCCACAACACACCACCTCACAAGGACGACCACTCCAAAGTCCAAAACACTCCATAGAGTCACAACCCCTGATCACCATCGGGCTAGAAATTCCTTCACACTTTTCCTAAGGGTCGGTGACACTGTTGCCCACCCGACCAATAACAAACGCACACAATCACAAGCAACAGATACAACACTGTGCAGCAATGGTCGACCGCAGACCACACCCGGTCGACCGAACCCCCACCACCACACCGATCCAACTGAATACAATAACCAACTGGTCGAACGGTAAATGGGACCCGTTCGACCGAAAACGACCAGTAAAATGATCTTCTCGCACAAAGTGCACAATCGATCGAACACACAAGCCAAACCGGTCGACCAAAAACTACTAGTAAAACTCAAGGTCAAACCAAACTACACCGGTCGATCGAACCAACAAACAGTCGAACAAACTTATAGTTAACTTCAGTGCTTTCGGTCGAACGGCAAAGGGGACCTGTTCGACCGAAATCACCCAGAGTCTCCATCTTCTCGCCCAAAATGCACAATCGGACGACCACCCCATGGTATCGTTCGACCGGTGCGAGAGATACCGCCCAAAATAAACTACGTCCGGTCGACCGAACCACTGCAACGGTCGACCGATCCAGTGCTGAACTCTGCTGCACAAGTCCGACGAGCCTTCCGGCCTACCATCGACCACTCCAACACTCACGAAAGCATAAGTGAGTATCAAAGTAAAGCTTGACATACTTTTAAGGCTTGAAGAAGCCTTAGAAGAACCACAGTGAGTGTTTCCACGCGAACTCCGTATCTTCTCCGGCGAAACCCAAACGAGTCACCAACGATCCCCCGCACACTTCACCGCACCTCTTCTCCTCGCCGATCACCACACCTCCACGCACTAAGGGATGATAGAGAGGGAGACGAGAGAGTTTGAGCGGGAGAGAGAGAGAGAACCGAAAAAGTGAGAGAGAGGGATCCAACCTTATATACTCTCCTCCCCAAACCATCTCAGCCGTCCATCTAATCCTCCTGTAATCCACCACCTAAACAAGATTAAACCCTTAATTAGGATTAGGATATAACACATATCACCACTACAATAAAGCTTGAAAATAGCCATACCAAAAATGACGGGCATAATTAAGCTACAAATCCGTCAGTAAAAAAAGGTCGATGGCAGAATGGTGGGTAAGCATCTGTGAGCTACAAATTTGTCGGTAAAAAAAGGTCGACAGCAGAATGGTGGGTAAGCATATGTGAGTTACAAATTCGTTACTAAAAAAAGGCCGATAGCAGAATGGTGGGTAAGCATCTGTGAGTTACAAATCCGTCGATAAGAAAAAGCCCGGTACAAAAATCGACGGTTGGGTGGTGGGCTCTCAACACGAGAAAAAAACCAAAAATATGAATTGGTTCGAAATTGTTGAATATTTTAATCCAATTCTTACTAGGCATAAGATAGGGAAATATTCTTGTGAAATCCTATGTCTCAGACTTACGTAACTTGTGGACAAAAATAACACAGTGGTTCTCGCAACATTTTAATCTCATATTTAAAAGGATTCGAGACTGAAATCGAAGACATTTGCATTCGAGTTCGGTCTTGTTTGGTGCATGGTGTGTTTCATATGGTTTTCGATTAACTTCTTGGTCCTTTAATAAGACTTTCGACATGGACATGTTTTATTGCGTCAAAGTTGAAAGTGGACCCATGAAAAGTTTAGAAGGATGAATAGACAAAAATAAAAAAATAATACGAAATTAAAAACAAGCAAATATAACAACAATTCAACGATAAAGAAGATGAAGATTTTACTGGTTCTCGTCAACTACTATCTGGTCAAGTCCCTTAACCACTCACACGAAGCTGGCAAATATCTTCCCAAAGTGAAGAAATTTTGATGTATATTTTATTTATTCTTGAATTTGAATACAGATACATGCTTGCAAATCCAAGTAATGCAATCCAAACCAAATTACAGAGAAGCAAATTAAAACCAGAAAAAAAAAATCAAATCATACAAGTGAAACGAAAATGAATTCTTCAACCCAAACCAAACACCAACCAGATTCACGTAGTAAACTAAAGCCCAGAAGTAAAGGGAACACCGGAGCCGGGAATCCACGACCCACCGCCAATGAACGACCCGACGGTGAACCCGCTCGCCTGACTGCTTGTTATAGACTTATAAACACCCTTCCACCCCACTCTCCCAGCAGTAGAAGCCCCCGGCCCGGTGTTCTCAAACTCCGCATAGAATGTGGTGCCCGGTCCGGAGTCCCCGGTCCACGGCGCCCACCCTTCCGGGTTGATCACCCCGGACAAGAAAGTCCTCATGTACACGACGGTCGCGTACTCCTTCCACGGCCTCCCTAGGTAGACCCTAACGCCAGTGAGATCGTCGTGTGGGGTCACCTTGCAAGCGTGGAACGAGATCCCGGTGTTTTGGTTCTTGTCGGACTTTTTTTGCGCCGTTAGTACGTCGAATTGGCCCTTCCTGGGCTTTCGAGGGAGGATGTTGCAGTTTTGGAGGACGACCGCTGCGTTGCCGAAGATGAAGTCGATGGAGCCCACAACATCGCAGCTACGGTAGAACTGGCGGAGGCTGAGGGTGTAGAGGGTGTCTTGGAAGGCTTCGAAACGGCAAAGGTAGAAGATAGACTTGTCCGAGTCGGACAACAGTGCAACTGCTTGGTCTTTTTCTGGTCCGGCCGTGTTCTTGAAGCCCATGTTTTTGCAGATGAATCCTTGCCCAAATACAGCTGCAAGACGTAATTCATGTTTAGCCTAATGTAGTTTTGCACTAAGAGTGTCATTGAAGGTTTGAAATCGAAAATACAAATGACAAAATATCAACAAAAATATGGTTTCAATTCATACAAACAAATAACTTATTTAGAAAAGGTGGGTCAGAATTTGCTAACACTGTTTACAAGTACATTTGGCCAATAGATTGTTAAAAATAAAAGCTCCCTAAATTTTGCTTATGCATCGGGCTTTTAAGAATCCCCACCCATCATGTTTTGAATGAAAAATTAGGCATTTTTAAATGGATTTTTTGCTGCAGTGCATATCAAAATTGATCTAATTCTCATGATTTCTCAAAAATTGTTTTGATACCTATCGTTATGAAGTAATTTGTTTTAATGCAGTTCCGTTAACTGTTTACATCCTAACGATAGGTATCAAAACAATTTTTGAGAAATCATGGGTATTAGGTCAATTTTCAACCTTTTGATATGTATTGCTGCAAAAACCCCATTTATAAATTGAAACCACACTAACACTTATATCAAGTAAACTTCTAACCAGACATTGGATATGCGTATGTTTGTTCTCTAAATATATTGTAAATTTTAAATACAACATACTTACAAAAGCTTGCAGTTTTGGGAGTTTGAAAGTCATAGATAGCGTACTTGCTGCCGGTGACAATGGTAGCTTGTGGGCCGTCACCGACCATCATGACGTTCCACATCGACTTCTCAACCACCACTTGCTCCCCATAAACCCCCTTTTTAACGTAGATCACAGTCCTACTCATGCTCATCTCCGGTATAGCCTTCAAACCCTCACTAATCGTCTTATACTGCCCCGAACCATCTGCCGCCACAACAATTTTCGCCCACGATTGAGGGTTTGGCGACTGAAGCAATCTTCGGTCTTTAACCGACGCCCAAGAAGGAAAAGCCTCGTCGTCCACGGTCAAAAGCTTCCGCTTTCCCAACGACCCGACGAACTCTCCGATTTGAGTTAAGATGCACAAAGTATTGCTGCTCAACTCGGTGGAGTTGCTTAGATAGGAAGCCACCTGAATCATGTATAAAAACAATATTACATGCATTGATTCAAAATTCATCTATCTACAAAAAAAAGTCTACAATTGAAATTTAAAATTATAAACCCCCATTGGTTGTTGAATTTGAAGTCATTTTCAAATTTTAATCAAGGGCAGTGTCAGGATGGTTGAGGGGGTGAAGCAAGTCAGATACCATCCTAATTTTGGAAATCGCCTAATTAGTATGATGGACAATTTATTTGTAGTTAATATTTTTAGATTAGTGGATTTGGTTACCTGTACAGTTTAGACTGTATTTTGACGCATCCCAAATTTCTGCCAGCACTAATAGTAATGTAGGTAGACGAGAAGCATCATTATAATATATATCCAATCAAGGATTTTAACCCACTAGTTAACCACAATTCCTTGCACTACGTACCCCGTGATTATAATACCAATTACGAGCAATTAGAATTTTTGATTTGCTTGGATTTGAATTCATAAACATCGGCGGGTAATTTACCGCTACAATAAGTTCCTAAGTGTCAAATTTCACATGTTCAATATCCAAGAGTGGTATTAGCGGGAAAAAATATTTAAAAGATGGAAGTAACGTAGACTTCCATTCTCGTTACAAAAAATAAAATAAAATCACCTGAGAGTAGAGCGTCTTTGAAGAGTTCTCGAAGCCGTCCAAGCAAGTGTCGTGGTAAGTCAGCGAAGCGCTCAACCACGTCTCCAAGTCCTCCACGACCGACGCCTTCGTGATTTCTGTCGATGAGGCTGACTCATTGAGCCGGTCGTATGCCAAATCGAGAAGCTCCTTACATGTTTCAAGCGCAGATACGTACTTCGGATCCAGATTGCCGCTATGCTTGAGCCCCTCAAGGTGAACGGAGGCCCCATGAACCCCCGACATGGCCAGTTGGAGAGAAATCTTGTAGAGCTCGACCGGGTTGAGGTTCTTACCATCGGTTGCCTCCGAAAGCGTGGTGTAGCACTTGTCCGGGTACACGGTCCGGTCGCACACCGCCTTGATCGACGACGATTGGGATGTATCGGGGTTGTGTCCGGCTTTGGCCTTCCCCCGACTGACGCCAACGACAATGGCGGTGACTATCGCAATGAGGGTGATCAAGGACACAATGTTGATGGCAAACCGCTTCAGGCTACGCCTGCGAGCGTCGCCGTTGGCTTCCCCAGTGAAGTTGAGTCCATCATAGCCACCATTCATGATGGTTGGGAGGTACAAAACAGATGGGTGTTGGGATGAGAGAATTTGGCGGGGATTGTGTTGGGTTTTATATCGAATGAGGATTTGACTTTGTATTGGATAGTCCAATCATTTGAGGCGGCAAAAATCATAGACGTGCAACCCATATCTCCCCGTTGGTCCAGTCTGGTAAAATTTGGTCGATTGTACATTCGGTCGATGCCGGATGACATCCCCTTTGCATGCTCTTTCGTGATGAATTTTTATTTCGAACGCGCTCTGGAATAAACTATTTTCCTGTTTATCTCTAAGTTGATGTGCGGTACAAATTGCATAACGAATAAACTTTTGGTAGGGTTTTCACATGCACATGTCTCCTTTAACTTTGTTGTAATATTTAAAGATATAGTAAATTAGACAACGCGTGGTAATTGTGATTTTTCCCGCAAAGATTTTCCAAAGTGAATTCCAGTATGGTATGAAAGGGTCTTGACCCAGTACTTCCATGCAAGCTACTATGTGAAATTCGATCGATTCTTTCTCTTTAGAATACAAATACTAAATGCAACAGCTTTTACGTCTGGAGGGTCGCCATCAGGGTGCTTTGATGCCCATCCATACCGTGTTAAATTTAATCAATCCACAGATACTTTAAAACATGTATACTCTTGTTTTATCTACCGAACAATGATATGTTATACTTTTCAAAAGCAAAAAAGATAATTGCTTCAATACACTGAAAGAGCAATACTAGAGGTTTGCACTTATGTAATTTGTATTATTTTTGGTATATTTCGTAAAGGTGAAGTTACCGTAGTGCACTTTAGATTTCATAGATTCTTTTTCATCTAGTTTGTTTGTTGTGAGTTTCTTTTAACGGCACAATATTAAGATAACTGATTCATTAACATCCCTTGTCCGATGCCCTCGACCAACCATATTGCCGAACCAAATCTTCTTGGTTACCGTATTGCCGGTAACCCCACTTTCTGCAGTCCAACACCTCATTCTCCACTGCAGATTTCGCTGACAGTATATCGTAGAATCTCACATGGGCAATGATTGACATTGTTTTTTTTTAAGATGATGACAATGATTGACATTGTTGCTGTGGACTCTTGTTGACAACTCCCCGATGATGGCATTCTCACCGACAATAAACGGAAAAACCCAGTGTTCAGGTAGGCGACCGCCTAGGCGGTAGGCGGTCGCCCGTGGCGGTGGTCGCCTGGGCGACCACCGCATTTCGCCCAGTTCTGCTGGGCGAAATAGGCGATCGCCTAGGCGAGAGCCGTTGGAGGCTCTCCAACGGCTCTCTGTTTTTTGTTTTTTTTTTGTTTTTTTTTCAAAAATTACAACTTTGCCACTAGCCCCAAATCCTATATAAACCCCTCCAAACCTCTTCATTTTTCACACATCTCTCATTCTCTTCTTCTTCATAATTCTATTCTCATCATCAACTTTCCTAATCACCAAGTTTTTGCGATTAAGTCTCCAGTCTGGTGCTTAGTTTTGAAGTTGGAAATTGAAGTCTCCGATCCGGTTCTTCATTCTTCAACCGTCAAAATCAAGTGCACTCTTTCTAACTTCTCTTTAGAATTAAATTAATTAGTATTTTATTTTCATATTATTCTAAATTTTATATTAGTCTAGTTTTAAGATATGGCTTACGTACCCGGCACTAGTCTACCTATGCATCACGAGAGTTACGATGACCTAAGACCTACCCGTACAAATGACCCCGGTTGGAATACTGCCCATTACATTAGTGCTAATGATAAAAATTGTATTGTCTGTGAGTTATGTGGTAAGGAAACTAGAGGTGGTATAGCCCGTCACAAACAACATCTTGCACACACACCCGGTAGCAATGCTAGACCTTGTGATAAAGTTCCTGACTCTATTAAACAAGACATAATTGCATACATGATTAGAAACAGTAGGACATTACAAAACGAAAATGTATGTCTTGATGATTATGTAGACCGAGAAAACATAGAATTTGATCTAGAAACCGGGTCGGGTTCCGGTTCTGCTCCGACCCCAACCTCCCGTTCTCGCCCCGTTCCTGGTCGAAAGAGACAAAAACAACGTTTGTGGGGACCATTTTGCGGACGTGGGAAGGACGTGGTTTCCGGCCCCCAACAAACAACCATCGAAAGAACCTTTAGAAAAGAAGATAGGAAAACAATTAATCAAAAATGGTCTAGGCTTTTCTATAGATGTGGTATATCATTCAACACTGTAAGGACGCCTGACTGGAAGGAAGCAATATCCGCTACTTGTACTTACGGACCCGGACTTAAACCCATGACGTATCATGAAGTTAGTGACTTGTGCCTTAAACAGGAAATTGACTACACTAGAGGTATACTAGAATCGTACAGACAAGATTGGGCAACATACGGGTGCACGTTGATGACAGATGGCTGGACTGATAGGTCCGGTAGGAGTATAATCAATTTTCTAGTAAATTGTCCGACAGGTACCATGTTCATGAGGTCTGTAGATGCTTCCGGTCACTCTCACACCGCAGACTACCTGTACAAGCTGATGGACAAGGTAGTTGGCGAGATTGGCGAAGAACACGTTGTTCAGGTGGTCACCGACAACGCCGCCGCGTACGTACTTGCCGGTAAGATGTTGCAACAAAAAAGAAGGAGATTGTTTTGGACTCCCTGTGCAGCGCATTGCATCGATCTCATCTTGGAGGATATTGGCAAGTTGTTTTTGAAGACTATTGCTTTAGCTCGGAAGATCATCAAACATTTCAACAGCTCTCCCATGTTGTTGAAGAGGATGCGAATTGCCATTGAAGGGAACCTGCTACGCCCTGCTGTCACGAGATTTGCCACCGCCTTTCTGAGTTTGCAAAGGTTGTTTCTGAAGAAAGACAAACTCCGAGCCTTTGTTGTTTCCCCGGAGTACAACGATCCTAATGCAAGTTGGATAAAGAACAAGAAAAAGAAGGAGATCTCTACTGAAGTTGCCGAGACCATTCTACAAAGTGGTTTCTGGACCAACGTCGTAAAGGCACTGAAGGCCTCACAACCTATGGTTCAGGTTCTTAGACTTGTTGACGGCGATGAGAAACCACCGATGGGATATCTGTCTGACGCAATGGAGAAAGCCAAAGAACAAATCATGAGGAACTTTGACGAAAACCCGAGGTTGTACAAGCAAGTCATCGACCTCATCGACACCAGGTGGGGTCCAGGGAAGATGATGTCATCACCGCTGCACTCTGCTGGTTTCTTACTCAACCCTGGTACCTTCTTCTCCGTCCCACCTCAGGATCGAAATGTAGCTTTCAATGAGCATATGCCTGGATTCATGGATGTCGTAGAGCGGCTCGTCCCCACTCCTGCAGAACAAGACAAGATTTGCGGTTTACTTGATCGTTACAAGAACTCCCTCGGAATATTCTCGAGGGATATGGTCGTCAGACAAAGGTCGGAAAGAAGACCTATAGATTGGTGGCAATCGTATGGCGCGGACATGGGAGAGACTGCATTACAGAGGTTGGCCCTGAGGGTGTTGGGATTGACATGTTCGGCATCAGGTTGTGAGCGGAATTGGAGTGTCTTCGAGCAGTTGCACTCAACGAGAAGGAACAGGTTGGCTGTGAAGAAGATGAATGACTTGGTGTATGTGAACTACAACCAAAAGTTAAGGCAAAGGTTTCAGCAAAGGATGGAGAAACCCGGATTTTATGACCCCATCAGTGTGGACTACGATCTCTTCGACGAGCATCCATGGTTGGTAGAAACTGAAGATCCGGTCTTCGCTGGAGAGGAGCTTACATGGGCCGATGCCGAGGAAGCAGCTTTGGGACATTCTTCTTCACGGAGACGCTTTGCTCGATCCATGTCCACTGCATATGACCCGCGGTGTTCTACTGCATCTGACGCGCCATTATTAGGTCGTGGCATGGATGATGCCATCGTTCACATCAGTTCTAGAGATCCAGGTGCATCGAGTTCTCAACCACCGATGGACATCGACGAGCAATATGTCCAAACCGACGATGAAGAAACTGAAGAATATGATGTCTACGTCGACAATCCGAATGAGAACGACTCCGACGACTCTGATGGTGGTGGAGGATATGATATGGTTCCCAGTTGGACATTAGATCAATGTGTCCAATGGAATTAGTTAGTTAGCTTGTAATTCACTAATTCTAATTTCTCTTTTATCTACTATTGTATGAACTCTGAGTTACTTTCTAATCGTACTACTAAGCAATAAATTGTATACCTAAGTGTTTAGGTGGGTAGAGGGGGTGCCTAGTGAGGCCTTGGTCGAGGAACTAGGTGTTTTTCGAAGCCTAAAAATGTATGGTATTTTTAGAAAATATTTGTGTATTTTTTTCTATTTTTCCCGATATTTCCTGATTTTTTATCTATTTTATGAAAATTAATTGAATTAAAAAAAATAAAAATTTACCGCCCAGACCTGGGCGGTCGCACAACCGCCCAGGCGACCGGACGCCTCCGGCCGCCTAGGCTCGCCTAGGCGGTGCCTGAACATTGGAAAAACCAAAGAAATTTCGATATCCGGGGCTTCAATTTTCGGAAATCACTATTATTTGGGGAAGAGGAATTCCGAGTTAGGGTTATGTGATTAGAGAGCAAAAGTTAAAAGATTTTTTTCTCAATTTTTAATTAATCATGTCACTAAGAAATTAGCTTTAACTAATAAATGTATTTACCCATGCCATAAAGTCAGGACCAATGAATGTATTCACCTATGCCATCAAGTAAGTCAGGACCAGCATAAGAAAAAATTATTTGCATAGGTACAATTGTAAAGTAGTGATATTAGAGTAGAGTAACACATATTTGTTTTGGTGCACTTAACTGTGCAAATTGGTCTGGTGCACATCCAAACTGTGGGCCTCAGTTTCTTTAAAACTTATGTTAAACTTATATTAAAAAAATTGAAAATTTACATACCAATCCGTACCAAAGCACAATATTTTACGTAGTTCCTTAGACTTGTTTAGCTTAGTTAAATCACCTTTTTAACTTATTTTATAAACATATCTAGGGTTTTAATATGCAATTTGACCAAATCGAGGAATAAACTTGTTGAGTTGAAGTGAAATAACTTAAAAGTCTCAAACTTAAACTTGTTATATTAAAGTAAACTTGTATCTAGGGTTTTAATATGCAATTTGACCAAATCAAGGAATAAACTTGTTATATTAAAGTAAAATAACTTAAAGTCTCAAACTTAAACTTGTTAAGAAATAATTTGGGATTTGTTAACCTTTCCAATTGTTAAGTTTGAGACTTTAAGTTATTTTACTTTAATATAACAAGTTTATTCCCCAATATGGTTAAATTGCATACTAAAAGTCTAGTTAAGTTAATAAAATAAGTAAAACAAGTGACTCAACTAACTTAAACAAGTTTGAGGAGCTATGTAAAATATTATGCTTTGGCTGGGATCGGTATGCAAATTTCCAAAAAAAAATTAACATAAATTTAACATGAGTTTTAACTGAAGTGGGACCCACACTTTTGGGCAGACCAATTTTTTGAAGTTTAGAAGCGTTTCAAAATAAATATATAATCCTTAAGTGCATTGTTCCAATATCACTACTTAATTGCAAGTGCACCTATGCAAATAACCCATTGGCGTAATGACCCACAAAACTTGAAATGCTTCTTATATTTTGGAAATTGTAATTAAGCAAGTACAAATTGCTTTAGTGCAATTCTCTAATATCCTTCTTTGTTAAGTGACCACAACATTGATATATTTTAGAGTTCTACATATACTTTTTAATTATATACGGAGCCGTGGTTTCAGTATTTATTTGGTTTCATGATGGAACGATGCAAGTTAATGCTTCGCAAGTTAGAAACTGAATCTTGTCGGTGAGACGTTGTCGGTTATGATATTTAAGCACATTTGATTGATGTCACTACTGTAGAAAAGGAAATATACGTCGGATATATATATGGGGGTATATACGTCGGATATAAGGCTCCCCAGACCCGACGTCTATCTATACTATAGTTATAATTTTGTGCCTTGAGGTGCGTTGGAAGTCCTAACCAACGTCTATGTAGTTGTCTTGAATGGAATCGAAAAATGGAATGACATATATTATAATGAAATCGACATTTGGCAAAGAAAATGTCTTTATTAAGGCATGCCACTTCTTACCAAATCTCGAATGAAAGTCAATTTAGGTCATCCATAACAACACGTAGGATTGGTCCATCCCGTGCAGTATTGGGCTCAGGATTGGTTCGTCCCATGTGGGACTCGTCTGTCCCTGTGCGAGACTGTTTAAAATTACAAAATTTTATAATAATATGAGTGTCTATTTGGAAATCTTGATAAGATAATTTGGTTTAAAAATCATAAAATTATTTCACAAGATAAATACATTACAAACTACTTTTTGATTTAATCATTAGTGGACCGTAAATAAAAACAAATCCAAAAAAAATCTTTCTATTCCACATGTCATAACGTCAATCACTTTCTCCCGTGCGTGGGAAGACATGATCGTGCAAATGTTAGTATTCACGGGTTTTTTGAGTTATACCATTGCCTAATTTTTTTAAAAGTCTTAACTCCAGCATTTTCCGACGACATTTTAAACCATCTCGGTTGCTGATGGCCTTATACATTAAACTTCACAACTGTGTCACCACTTTGCTTCATGATTTGCCGTCCATTGTTTATGAAATAATAAAGTGGTGGATTAACGAAGCGTGAAGAAAATTACTTGAGCACGAAGAAATTTGTCACCCAGTTGGAGAAAACATCAAATTTAGGCACATTGGCTTAATATTTTTTGCTGGAATATGTAACCCCTGTAATTTCTTTGTACAATATGTTTACTCGAGTAGTTTCGTGTGTAATACAACACCTGACTTTTTAATTGCGCTACATAAATGCACAGTATGCACTAATTATTAGGAATATTGTTTTCGAATTCACTAATTAAAAGGAACCTAATTTTCCCAAATAAGTATCATAGAATAGTTTGTTAACTTTCCATATCAGATACTACATATGCAATTATTTATCCTTCTCAGATAATTATTTATACCATGTTATGTGGGTGAAAAAAAATTCATTGGAGTCAAGACTACAATTAGAATATATAAAAAACAACCAACCTGTGGAAATTTTTATGTTAAAATCTTTGGTAGTGGTTATTGTAGCGGACATGAGTAACAACCCAATCGAACTTAAACTAGGCAATTCCATGAACACCTAACAAATATCTAACAAGTAGCACAAGCAATCAATCGATCACAAAAACCAAGCACAACACAAAATTATACGTGGAAACCCTTGTGGGAAAAGTCATGGTAGCGGAGATGATCAAACTTCACTATGAGAATGGTTGGAGTACAACAAGAATGATATCGGTGAATGTTTGCTCGGAAATGTTTGTACATTGAAATAAACTTTTGTCCGTTTTAATAAGAGTAGGCCAATAATGTTAAATAGAGAAAATAATTTTAAATAAATTTCTTGTTGTAAACATATTTCATTAACATGGATACATATCACCACTACAATAAAGCTTGAAAATAGCCATACCAAAAATGACGGGCATAATTAAGCCACAAATCTATCAGTAAAAAAAGGTCGATAGCAGAATGGTGAGTAAGCATCTGTGAGCTACAAATCCGTCGGTAAAAAAGGGCTAATAGCAGAATGGTGGGTAAGCATCTGTGAGCTACAAGTTTATCTGTAAAGAAAGGCCGATAGCAGAATAGTGGGTAAGCATATGTGAGCTACAAATCGGTTAGTAAAAAAAGGTCGATAACCGAATGATGGGTAAATCTGTGAGCTACAATTCCGTTAGTAAAAAAAGGTCGATAGCAGAATGGTGGGTAAGCATCTTCGAGCTACAAATCTGTTGGTAAGAAAAAGGTCGGCCAAAATCGACGGTTGGGTGTTGGGCTCTCGACACGAAATAAACCAAAAATATGAATTGGTTCGAAATTGTTGAATATTTGAATCCAAATCCTATTAGGCTTAAGAACGGGAAATATTTTTGTGAAATCCAATGTCTCAGACTTACGTAACTAGTGGACAAAAATAACACAGTGGTTCTCGCAACATTTTAATCTCATATTAACAGGATTCGAAACTGAAATGGTAGACATTTTCATTCGAGTTCAGTTTTGTTTGGTGCATGCTGTGTTTCATATGGTTTTCGATTAACTTCTTGGTCCTTTAATAAGACTTTCGACATGGACATGTTTTATTGCGTCAAAGTTGAAAGTGGACTCATGAAAAGTTTAGAAGGATGAATAGACTAAAATTAAAAAAAAATACGAAATTAAAAACAAGCAAATATAACAACAATTCAACCATAAAGAAGATGAAAATTTTACTGCTTCTCATCAACTACTATCTGGTCAAGTCCCTAACCACTCACACGAAGCTGGCAAATATCTTCACAAAGTGAAGAAATTTTGATGTATATTTTATTTATTCTTGAATTTGAATAATACAGATACATGTATATATATGAGTAGATTAATTTCCTAATACACGACTAGTCATTGTGTTGATTGGTGTGTGACCAGTGGTGTGTGATAAGTCCTCCCGGCTCACATCCTCACGTTCCTCAAATACCACAGCTGACGTGGTCCTCCACCAGTTGGACGCCTCACCATCCAGTGAAAGGAATGTTTTCTAAAAGTTTTACTTTTATATGTCAATTATTATGAATTGAATGTGCAAACATTTTGTTTCTTGATTATGGTATTCGTCTTTTGGAAGTATTAAGGAAGAGACGTTTGGTCCTTAACCGTAGAGCTCTAAAAGATAATGATTTACATAAATCAAAATTTATTCACAATCATGGTAATTAAAATGGAACATTAATCACCGAGATAAGATTGTCGTGTTGGTCATCGATTGTTGTAGCTCTACGAATAATTGAATATTGTCGTGTTCGGTCGATGCCGGATGACATCCCCTTTGCATGCTCTTTCGTGATGAATTTTTATTTCGAACGCGCTCTGGAATAAACTATTTTCTTGTTTATCTCTAAGTTGATGTGCGGTACAAATTGCATAACGAATAAAGTTTTGGTAGGGTTTTCATATGCACGTGTGTCCTTTAACTTTGTTGTAATATTTAAAGATATAGTAAATTAGACAGTGCGTGGTAATTGTGATTTTTCCCACAAAGATTTTTTTCCGAAGTGAATTCGACTATGATATGAAAGGGTCTTGACCCAGTGCTTCCATGCACGCTACTATGTCAAGTTCGATCGATTCTTTCTCTTTAGAATACAAATACTAAATGCAACAGCTTTTACGTCTGGAGGGTCGCCATCAGGGTGCTTTGATGCCCATCCATACCGTGTTAAATTTAATCAATCCACAGATTCTTTAAAACATGTATACTCTTGTTTTATCTACCGAACAATGATATGTTATACTTTTCAAAAAAAAAAAAAAAGATAATTGCTTCAATACACTAAAAAGCAATACTGGAGGTTTGCACTTATGTAATTTTTGTATTATTTTTGGTATATTGCGTAAAGGTGAAGTTACCGTAGTGCACTTTAGATTTCATAGATTCTTTTTCATCTAATTTGTTTGTTGTGAGTTTCTTTTAACGGCACAATATTAAGATAACTGATTCATTAACATCCCTTGTCCGATGCCCTCGACCAACCATATTGCCGAACCAAATCTTCTTGGTGTTCCACAACCCCACTTTCTGCAGTCCAACACCTCATTCTCCACTGCAGATTTCGCTGACAGTATATCGTAGAATCTCACATGGGCAATGATTGACATTGTTTTTTTTAAGATGATGACAATGATTGACATTGTTGCTGTGGACTCTTGTTGACAACTCCCCGATGATGGCATTCTCACTGACAATAAACGGAAAAACCAAAGAAATTTCGATATCCGGGGCTTCAATTTTCGGAAATCACTATTATTTGGGGAAGAGGAATTCCGAGTCAGGGTTATGTGACTAGAGAGCAAAAGTTAAAAGATTTGTAATGTACATTTTTTCTCAATTTTTAATTAATCATGTCACTAAGAAATTAGCTTTAACTAATAAATGTATTTACCCATGCCTTAAAGTCAGGACCAATGAATGTATTCACCTATGCCATCAAGTAAGTTAGGACCAGCATAAGAAAAATTTATTTGCATAGGTACAATTGTAAAGTAGTGCATTAGAGTAATGCACTTGAGTATCACATATTTGTTTTGGTGCACTTAACTGTGCAAATTGGTCTGGTGCACATCCAAACCTGTGGGCCTCAGTTTCTTTAAAACTTATGTTAAACTTATATTAAAAAATTGAAAATTTACATACCAATCCCTACCAAAACATAATATTTTACGTAGTTCCTTAGACTTGTTTAGCTTAGTTATCACCTTTTTAACTTATTTTATAAACATATCTAGGGTTTTAATATGCAATTTGACCAAATCGAGGAATAAACTTGTTGAGTTGAAGTGAAATAACTTAAAAGTCTCAAACTTAACCTTTGGAGGGGTTTATATCAAGAAATAATTTGGGATTTGTTAACATTTCCAATTGTTATGTTTGAGACTTTAAGTTATTTTACTTTAATATAACAAGTTTATTCCCCAATATGGTTAAATTTCATACTAAAAGTCCAGTTAAGTTCATAAAATAAGTAAAACAAGTGACTCAACTAACTTAAACAAGAATGAGGAGCTATGTAAAATATTATGCTTTGGCTGGGATCGGTATGCAAATATCCAAAAAAATTAATATAAATTTAAATTTTAGATAAGTTTTAACTGAAGTGGGACCCACACTTTTCGGCATACAAATTTTTTGAAGTTTAGAAGTGTTTCAAAATAAATATATAATGCTCAATGCATTGTTCCAATATCACTACTTAATTGCAAGTGTACCTATGCAAATAATGTAGGATTTCATGTTTAATTGTACATATATATTTTCGAAATTTTTATGCACAATAAGGATCATTCATATATTTTCTACGATTTGTTTTTCATGCATGCATCAGTTTGTTTTAATGATTACTTAAAACACATCAAAACAAACATTGAGCTCCGAAATTCATACCTAGAAGTTCTCTAAAACTTCTTGAAGATCCGTAGACGTTGAGGATGTTTGTCGCTGCGCCGGATGCCTCCGAGTATTCACCAAACTCTAAATAAGATCGGAGAGAGAAAAGCTAGTCTCCCAATCTCCAATAGGGTTTCGAATCTAATTACTAACCCCTCTTTAGTTCCCTTGAGAAGAAGATCTCTTGAAAACTAAAACTAAACTTAAGAGTTAATGGAAATTCGTGGAGAATTATGGAGAGAGAGGTTTGCACAAGAAAATAATGAATTAATTGATTAGGTAATGAGATAAACTTGTATTTATAAGTTCTCTCCAAATTACCTATTCATGTGCAACAACTTGCCGATGATTTCATGCAAACTTCCATCTAACCATCCATTATTTGCTAACAAATAATCTTAGCCACGAATTAAATCAATTATGGACCAATTCCATGCATGATCTAATTAATTCTTAAATTAATTCTGCAGAAAAACCGTCTGGACCGGTCGACCGTTTGGAGGTTCGGTCGACCGTTCGGCATTCGGTTGACCGTTCGCAACAACAAAATATTTCATCGCGATGTTCGGTCGACCGACCGATAGATTCGGTCGACCATTCCGAACAGACGAAAATTCCCTGTTATCGGTCGAGACGTGTCCGGTCGACCATGCACCGATCGATCGACCGTTTACTGTTATTCGGTCGACCGTTGAGCACTGTTCTGCAGACTTGTCAAATTTCGGTTTAACCCCTACAAAATTTGACATTTCGGGATTAGTAGTAAATTCATAACTTATGTAACATATTATCCTATGTAATGATTAATCATTACATCCCATAATATTTACATCGCATATGAATTTAATTTAGATTCTAATTATGTTATTAATCACAACATAATTTTGATTTTGCTTGTTCACCACATGTGTCATATTTTCTACATGAAACCCGACACATCATATGAACTCAAAATCCTCATTTCTTGTTTCCCAGTTTTGTGGTGTGACCTATGGGAGGATCTAAACTAAGTTGGCAGTGATATTAAGAGCTTAATATCACAAGCTATAAGCGGTATCTAGCTACACATTATAGCTCCCAATTAGTTAGATGTCTTAATTCCACTCGAACCAAAACCCGATCCATTTAGTGATAGAGTGCACCACTTGTGTCCGTCACTTGCCTCATGATATTAAGAATACACACAAAGTAGTATTGTGTCATCTTTGTATTAGTATTCATTTCTTGATCTCGTTAAGTTAGTTATAAATATGTGACTTAACTCAAATCACATTGTGCACATTATAACTTTGCTTTATCAAGGGGCCCAGTAATATCATCACTCAATTAAGAGGGGCAATGATAATCTTTCGACTAACTATCTTCTCCAACAAAAGTCATATTTAACCAACCAATGCCTTTACACTACACTTATCGATAGCTCAAGACACTAGTCTAATCAAGCATTTCTTAAGTGATCGGATATAAGTCTCATATCAAAGGACCAAGGACACAGTAAAATATAAATGACACAGAAACACATTTCTATAATATTTTACTTATTAGGTCTATTCAGTATACAAAAGTAATATTTTCCTCTTTTGCGTACCCGTGTTGTCACTCACTTGTAGAGCTACAATGATCTATGACCAACACGACAATCTTAACTCGGTAATAAATGTCCCATGTTTATTACCATGATTGTGAATATCTTTTGTTTCATGTAAACCAATATCTTTTAGAGCTCTACGGTTAAGGACCAAGAGCCTCTTCCTTAACACTTCTAAAAGACGAATAGCATAAACAAGGAACAAAATGATTTCTCATTCAATTCATAATAATTGACATTTAAAAGTAAAATTTTTAGAACACATTCCCTTCAAATAACCCATTGTAATTTCGTAACGACGCACAAAACTTGAAATGCTTCGTATATTTTGGAAATTGTAATTAAGCAAGCACAAATTGCTTTAGTGCAATTCTCTAATATCCTTCTTTGTTAAGTGACCACAACATTGATATATTTTAGAGTCCTACATGTACTTTTTAATTATATACGGAGCCGTGGTTTCAGTATTTATTTGGTTTCAAGATGGAACGATGCAAGTTAATGCTTCGCAAGTTAGAAACAGAATCTTGTCGGTGAGACGTTGTCGGTTATGATATTTAAGCACATTTGATTGTTGTCACTACTGTAGAAAATAGAATATACGTCGGATATATATATGGGGGTATATACATCGGATATAAGGCTCCCTAGACCCGACGTCTATCTATACTATAGTTATAATTTTGTGCCTTGAGGTGCGTTGGAAGTCCTTACCAACGTCTATGTAGTTGTCTTGAATGGAATTGAAAAATGGAATGACATATATTGTAATGAAATCGACATTTGGCAAAGAGAATGTCTGTGTTAAGGCATGCCACTTCTTACCAAATCTCGAATGAAAGTTAATTTAGGTCATCCACAACAACACGTAGGATTGGTCCATCCGGTGCAGTATTGGGCTCAGGATTGGTTCGTCCCATGCGGGACTCGTCTGTCCCTGTGCGAGACTGTTTAAAATTTTAAAATTACAAAATTTTATATAGTAATATGAGTGTCTATTTGGAAATCTTGATAAGATAATTTGTTTTAAAAATCATAAAATTATTTCACAAGAAAAATACATTACAAACTACCTTTTGATTTATTCATTAGTGGATCGTAAATAAAAACAAATCCAAAAAAAATCTTTCTATTCCACGTGTCATAACGTCAATCACTTTCTCCCGTGCGTGGGAGGACATGATCGTGCAAATGTTAGTATTCACGGGTTTTTTGAGTTATACCATTGCCTAATTTTTTTAAAAGTCTTAACTCCAGCATTTTCAGACGGCCGTTTAAACCATCTCGGTTGCTGATGGCCTTATACATTAAACTTCACAACTGTGTCACCACTTTGCTTCATGATTTGCGGTCCATTGTTTATGAAATAATAAAGTGGTGGATTAATGAAGCGTGAAGAAAATTACTTGAGCACGAAGAAATCCGTCACCCAGTTGGAAAAAACATCAAGTTTAGGCACATTGGCTCAATATTTTTTGCTGGAATATGTAACCCCTGTAATTTCTTTGTACAATATGTTTACTCGAGTAGTTTCGTGTGTAATACAACACCTGACTTTTTAATTGCGCTACATAAATGCACAGTATGCACTAATTTTTAGGAATATTGTTTTCGAATTCACTAATTAAAAGGAACCTAATTTTCACAAATAAGTATCATAGAATAGTTTGTTAACTTTCCATATCAGATACTACATATGCAATTATTTATCCTTCTCAGATAATTATTTATACCATGTTATGTGGGTGAAAAAAATTTCATTGGAGTCAAGACTACAATTAGAATATATAAAAAACAACCAACCTGTGGAAATTTTTATGTTAAAATCTTTGGTAGTGGTTATTGTAGCGGACATGAGTAACAACCCAATCGAACTTAAACTAGGCAATTCCACGAACACCTAACAAATATCTAACAAGTAGCACAAGCAATCAATCAATCACAAAAACCAAGCACAACACAGAATTATACATGGAAACCCTTGTGGGAAAAATCACGGTAGCGGAGATGATCAAACTTCACTATGAGAATGGTTGGAGTACAACAAGAATGATATCGGTGAATGTTTGCTCGGAAATGTTTGTACATTGAAATAAACTTTTGTCCGTTTTAATAAGAGTATACATATGAGTAGATTAATTTCCTAATACATGACTAGTCATTGTGTTGATTGGTGTGTGACCAGTGGTGTGTGATAAGTCCTCCCAGCTCATATCCTCACGTTCCTCAAATACCATAGCTGACGTGGTCCTCTACCAGTTGGGCGCCTCACCGTCCAGAACATATGTGGCCAGGTCCACCCTCCTCTCCGGAGCCACACCAATCTCCCGAAATATCTTCTGGATCCTACAGACCTAGTCCTCAACTGCCTAAGGGTCACCTCTATCGTGGAAGGTCGGCGGATGCTGGCACATAAAACGATCATGAACAACAGCAGCCTTGTCAGCACGGGCTACCTGACTCCCCAGGAGCTCGCCCAACATCTCCATAGTAACCGGCTCCGACCGCCACTCTCCTCCCCCGCGGCCCCACTGGTCTTCTCACTGGTACTGCGGTAGCGTGGGGGAGGTCTCGCGTGTGTCGGAGGCATCTAAACAAGGACATGAAACTCCATCAATAAAGATAATGCATGTATGGTCTAGTGCAATACTAACTCAACTCCTAAGGGTGGTTTCTTTGGACAAAGACACCTGAACCGACCCCTCTGATACCAAGTTGTAACGTCCTCAAACTGCAGAAAATTTTAATACTTTTCAAAAGAGAAAATCAACTGAATCAAACGGGACTCGAGGACATTACAAAAAACAACACATGGTGCACCATCATATATATAGATCGTAGTTTACAAAAATTGATTACATCAAAAGACTACAAGATAAATACACAGTTGTAATCACAACAACCTCTGAAAAGGAAGGAAGCAGGATCTGATCCCTAAAGCTCCTCCTCTGCTGTCACCATCCCTACTGCCGATCACAGCCTGAAATGTAAACATAAAACTATACCTGAGTTTCCATAATGAAACCCCGTATGTTAAACCTCTAAATGCAAACAACATAACATGCAATGAAAATGCAATAAAGCCACCGCGCGTCAACTGGGTTCCCGGGACCTCTCTCCCGACCAGAGCTGACACAACACACGTGCACAACAGGCACCGCTGGTC
Source organism: Triglochin maritima (assembly GCA_963682175.1). Classification (NCBI taxonomy): domain Eukaryota; kingdom Viridiplantae; phylum Streptophyta; class Magnoliopsida; order Alismatales; family Juncaginaceae; genus Triglochin; species Triglochin maritima. Next base: position 8,495,456 of record OY821787.1, on the reverse strand, counting down.
AGAGTCTCGGACACAACAACAATCATGCACAACATGCACCGCCGGTCAGAGTATCGGCCACAACACACCGCCTCACAAGGACGACCACTCCAGAGTCCAAAACACTCCATAGAGTCACAACCCCCGATCACTATCGGGCTAGAAAGTCCTTCACACTTTCCCTAAGGGTCGATGACACCGTTGCCCACCCGACCAATCACAAACGCACACAATCACAAGCAACAGATACAACTCTGTGCAGCAACGGTCGACCGCAAACCACACCCGGTCGACCGAACCCCCACCACCACACCGATCCAACTGAAAACAACAAGCAACCGGTCGAATGGCAAAGGGGACATGTTCGACCGAAAACGACCAGTAAAATCATCTTCTCGCACAAAGTGCACAATCGATCGAAGCCAAACCGGTCGACGGAAAACTAATAGTGAAACTCAAGGCCAAACCGAACTACACCAGTCGACCGAACCAACAAACGGACGAACAAACTTAAAGTTAACTTAAGTCATCGGTCGGACAAGTCAAACAGGCGGTCGACCGTTTGGATAGTCAACGCCCCCAACCGACCTACGACTGTGCTTTCGGTCGAACGACAAGGGGCACCCGTTCGACCGAAATCACCCAGAGTCTCCATCTTCTCGTCCAAAATGCACAACCGGTCGACCACCCCATGGCATCGTTCGACCGGTGCAAGAGATAACGCCCAAAATACACTACGACCGGTCGACCGAACCACTGCAACGGTCGACCGATCCAGTGTTGAACTCTGCTGCACAAGTCCGACGAGCCTTCCGGCCTACCGTCGACCACTCCAACACTCACGAAAGCATAGGTGAGTATCAAAGTAAAGATTGACATACCTTTAAGGCTTGAAGAAACCTTAGAAGAACCACGGTGAGTAAAGATTGACATACCTCCGGCGAAACCCAAACAAGTCACCAACGATCCCCCGCACACTTCACCGCACCTCTTCTCCTCGCCGATCACCACACCTCCACGCACCAAGGGCTGATAAAGAGGGAGACGAGAGAGTTTGAGCGGGAGAGAGAGAGAGTTTGAGCGGGAGAGAGAGAGAGCCGAAAACGTGAGAGAGAAGGATCCAACCTTATATACTCTCCTCCCTAAACAATCTCAGCCGTCCATCTAATCCTCCTCTAATTCACCACCTAAACAAGATTAAACCCTTAATTAAGATTAGGATATAACACATATCACCACTACAATAAAGCTTGAAAATAGCTATACCAAAAATGACAGGCATAATTAAGCTACAAATCCGTAAGTAAAAAAAGGTCGATAGCAGAATGGTGGATAAGCATATGTGAGCTACAAATTCGTTACTAAAAAAAGGCCGATAGCAGAATGGTGGGTAAGCATCTATGAGCTACAAATCCGTCGATAAGAAAAAGCCCGGTACCAAAATCGATCGTTGGGTGGTGGGCTCTCAACTCGAAAAAAAACCAAAAATATGAATTGGTTCGAAATTGTTGAATATTTGAATCCAATTCTTATTAGGCATAAAAACCGGAATTTTTTTTGTGAAATCCTCCTATGTCTCAGACTTACGTAACTAGTGGACAAAAACAACACAGTGGTTCTCGCAACATTTTAATCTCATATTAACAGGATTCGAGACTGAAATGGAAGACATTTGCATTCGAGTTCGGTCTTGTTTGGTGCATGGTGTGTTTCATATGGTTTTCGATTAACTTCTTGGTCCTTTAATAAGACTTTCGACATGGACATGTTTTATTGCGTCAAAGTTGAAAGTGGACCCATGAAAAGTTTAGAAGGATGAATAGACAAAAATAAAAAAATAATACGAAATTAAAAACAAGCAAATATAACAACAATTCAACGATAAAGAAGATGAAGATTTTACTGGTTCTCGTCAACTACTATCTGGTCAAGTCCCTTAACCACTCACACGAAGCTGGCAAATATCTTCCCAAAGTGAAGAAATTTTGATGTATATTTTATTTATTCTTGAATTTGAATACAGATACATGCTTGCAAATCCAAGTAATGCAATCCAAACCAAATTACAGAGAAGCAAATTAAAACCAGAAAAAAAAAATCAAATCATACAAGTGAAACGAAAATGAATTCTTCAACCCAAACCAAACACCAACCAGATTCACGTAGTAAACTAAAGCCCAGAAGTAAAGGGAACACCGGAGCCGGGAATCCACGACCCACCGCCAATGAACGACCCGACGGTGAACCCGCTCGCCTGACTGCTTGTTATAGACTTATAAACACCCTTCCACCCCACTCTCCCAGCAGTAGAAGCCCCCGGCCCGGTGTTCTCAAACTCCGCATAGAATGTGGTGCCCGGTCCGGAGTCCCCGATCCACGGCGCCCACCCTTCCGGGTTGATCACCCCGGACAAGAAAGTCCTCATGTACACGACGGTCGCGTACTCCTTCCACGGCCTCCCTAGGTAGACCCTTACGCCAGTGAGATCATCGTGTGGGGTCACCTTGCAAGCGTGGAACGAGGTCCCGGTGTTTTGGTTCTTGTCGGTCTTGCTTTGCGCCGTTAGTGTGTCGAATTGTCCCTTCATGGGTTTTCGAGGGAGGATGTTGCAGTTTTGGAGGACAACAGCTGCGTTGCCGAAGATGAAGTCGATGGAGCCCACGACATCGCAGCTACGGTAGAACTGGCGGAGGCTGTGGGTGTAGAGGGTGTCTTGAAAGGCCTCGAAGCGGCAGAGGTGGAAGATGGACTTGTCCGAGTCGGACATTAGTGCAACTGCTTGGTGTTTTTCTGGTCCGGCCGTGTTCTTGAAGCCCATGTTTTTGCAGATGAATCCTTGCCCAAATACAGCTGCAAGACGTAATTCATGTTTTAGCCTAATGTATTTTTGCACTCAAGAGTGTCATTGGAGGTTTGAAATCGAAAATACAAATGACAAAATATCAACAAAATATGGTTTCAATTCATACAAACAAATAACTTATTTAGAAAAGGTGGATCAGAATTTGCTAATACTGTTTACAAGTATATTTGGCCAATAGATTGTTAAAAATCAAAGGTCCATATATTTTGCTTATGCAACGGGGTTTTAAGAATCACCACCTATATGTTATGAATGAAAAATTAGGCATTTCATAAATTGACACCACGAACACATATATCAAGTAAACTTCTAACCAGACATTGGATATGTGTATGTTTTTTCTCTAAATATATTGTAAATTTTTAATACAACATACTTACAAAAGCTTGCAGTTTTGAAAGTTTGAGTGCCATCGATGGCGTTCTTGCTGCCGGTGACAATGGTAGCTTGTGGACCGTCACCGACCATCATGACGTTCCACATGGACTTCTCAACCACCACATGCTCCTTATAAACCCCCTTCTTAACGTAGATCACAGTCCTACTCGTGCTCTTCTCCGGTATAGCCTTCAAACCCTCACTTATCGTCTTATACTGCCCCGAACCATCCGCCGCCACCACAATTTTCGCCCACGATTGAGGGTTTGGCGACTGAAGCAATCTTCGGTCTTTAACCGACGCCCAAGAAGGAAAAGTCTCGTCGTCCACTGTCAAAAGCTTCCGCTTTCCCAACGACCCGACGAACTCTCCAATTTGAGTTAAGATGGCCAAAGTATTGCTGCTCAACTCGGTGGAGTTGCTTAGATAGGAAGCCACCTGAATCATGTATAAAAATAATATTACATTGACCTACAATTCATCTATCTACAATTGAGATTTAAACCTAAAAATTCTAACCCCCCGTTGGTTATTGAATTTGAAGTCATTTTCAAATTTAATCAAGGGCAGTGCCAGAGGTTGAAGCAAGTCAGCAACCATCCTAATTTTGGAAATCGCCTAATTAGTATGATGGGCAATTTATTTGTAGTTTATATATTTAGATTTGTGGATTTTGTTCCCTTTAGACTGTATTTTGAGGCACCCTAAATTTCTGCTGACACTAATAGTAATGTAGGTAGACGAGAAGCATCATAATAATATATCTAATCTAAAAAATTCAACCCACAAGCTAGTTAACCAGCATTCCTTGCACTACCCCGTCATTAAAAATCAAAATACCAATTAGGGCAATTAGAATATTTGATTTGCTTGGATTTCAATTCATAAACATCTGCGGGTAATTTACCGTTACAATAAGTTCCTATGTCAAATTTCACATGTTCAATATCCAAGAGTGGTATTAGCGGGAAAAAATATTTAAAAGTTGGAAGTAACGTAGACTTCCATTCTCGTTACAAAAAAATAAAATAAAATCACCTGAGAGTAGAGTGTCTTTGAGGAGTTCTCGAAGCCGTCCAAGCAAGTGTCGTGGTAAGTCAGCGAAGCGCTCAACCACGTCTCCAAGTCCTCCACGACCGACGCCTTCGTGATTTCTGTCGATGAGGCTGACTCATTGAGCCGGTCGTATGCCAAATCGAGAAGCTCCTTACATGTCTCAAGCGCAGATACGTACTTCGGATCCAGACTGCCGCTATGCTTGAGTTCCTCCAGGTGAACAGAGGCCCCATGAACCCCCGACATGGCCAGTTGGAGAGAAATTTTGTAGAGCTCGACCGGGTTGAGGTTCTTGCCATTGGTGGCCTCCGAAAGCGTGGTGTAGCACTTGTCCGGGTACACGGTCTGGTCACACACCGCCTTGATCGACGATGATTGGGATGTATCGGGGTTGTCTCCGGCTTTGGCCTTCCCCCGACTGACGCCGACGGCAATGGCGGCGACTATCGCAATGAGGGCGACCAAGGACACAATGATGATGGCAAACCGCTTCAGGCTACGCCTGCGAGCGTCGCCGTTGGCTTCCCCAGTGAAGTTGAGTCCATCGTAGCCACCATTCATGATGGTTGGGAGGTACAAAACAGATGGGTGTTGGGATGAGAGAATTTGGCGGGGATTGTGTAGGATTTTATATCGAATGAGGATTTGACTTTGTATTGGATAGTCCAATCATTTGAGGAGGCAAAAATCATAGACGTGCAACCCATAACTCCCCGTTGATCCAGTCTTGTAAAATTTGGTCGATTGTTGTACATTTTGTTGAGCTTGTGCGTCTATTCGGTCAATGCCGGATGACATCCCTTTGCATGCTCGTTCGTGATGAATTTTATTTCGAACGTGCTCTGGAATAAACTATTTTCCTGTTTATCTCTAACTTGATCTGCGGTACAAATTTTATAAGGAATAGAGTTTTAATAGGGTTTTCATATGCACGTGTCTCATTTAACTTTGTTGTAATATTTAAAGATATAGTAAATTAGACAGTGCGTGGTAATTGTGATTTTTCCCACAAAGATTTTCCGAAGTGAATTCAACTATGATATGAAAGGGTCTTGACCCTGTACTTCCATGCACGCTACTATGTCAAGTTCGATCGATTCTCTCTCTTTAGAATCCAAATACTCAATGCAACATCTTTTATGTCTGGAGGGTCGCCATCAGGGTGCTTTGATGCCCATCCATACCGTGTTAAGTTTAATCAATCCACAAATTCTTTAAAACAAATATACTTTTATCTACCGAACAATGATATGTTATACTTTTCAAAAAAAATAAAAATTCTTCAATACACTAAAAGAGCAATACTGGAGGTTTGCACTTATGTAATTTGTATTATTTTTGGTATATTTCGTAAAGGTGAAGTTACCTTAGTGCACTATATTTCATAGATTCTTTTTCATCTAGTTTGTTTGTTATGAGTTTCTTTTAAAGGCATAATGTTAAGATAACTGATTCATTAACATCCCTTGCCCGATGCCCTAGACCAACCATATTTGCCGAACCAAAACTTCTTGGTGCTCCACAGCTCTCTTTCTGCAGTCCAACACCTCATTCTCCACATCAGATTTCGCTGACAGTGGCGTAGAATCTCACATGGGCAATGGTTGACATTGTTGCTGAGTGGATTCTTGTTGACAACTACCCGATGATGGCATTCTCACTGACAGTAAACGGGAAAACGAAAGAAATTTCGATATCCAGGGCTTCAATTTCAATTTTCAGAAATCACTATTATTTGGGGAAGAGGACTTCCGAGTTAGGGTTATGTGACTAGAGAGAAAAAGTAAAAAGATTTGTAATGTACATTTTTCCCCTCAATTTTTAATTAATCGATTAATTATGTCACTACCAAATTATCTTTAACTAATGAATGTATTCACCTATGCCCTAAAGTCAGGACCAATGAATGTATTCACCAATAAAGTCAGGACCAACATATAGAAAGATTTATTTGCATAGGTACAATTGCAAAGTAGTGATATTAGAGTAATACATTTGAGTATCACATATTTGTTTCAGTGCACTTAACTTCCCAAATTGGTCCGGTGCACATCCAAACCTGTGGGTCTCACTTTCTTTAAAGGGTGATTTGCTACATTACACATGCTGCAATGTGTAATTGGTGATATACACCTAATTTTTGCATATTGCCTAAAGTAAACCCTGTAGCTACATAATTTGCACATATACACTCCTCCGGTATGTGGGACCCGCCACACACAGACGCTGTGAGGCTTCTGTCAACGTTCGTTCTTTCTCCATCAGTACAGTCTCGATTTAAATGTTGATTTGGTTTAGTTAAGTTGTTTTGACTAACTGAAATCGCGAACCTAAACAAACCCAATTCGAAACCCGACCATTTCCCTTAATTTCCCCAAACCCGTCGAAACCCTAAGTCCAACTCCTAAATCTTTGTCCTCCTCCACCGGTTCCCCCTATTCGCCGAACCCCTAAATCTTCCCCAACTTCCTCCACCTTTCCCCAAACCTAAGATTGATTGTCTTCCTCACATTCCCCAAAACCCAACTAAATCTCCAAGTTGGAGGCCGACACAACCCAACTTCCAGGCGAGGAAGATCACTAAAGAGATAACGCGACTGATCGACAGAACCCAGCTTTCAGGTGATGATACACACAAGAAACAATTTGGTGGGAAAAAGGTGATAGTGAGTTCATTCGTCCTTTTGTTATGTGATACTTGCATGTTTCCGGTTGTTGTTGCATGATTGTCCTTAGTTGCTTACTTGCATGATTTAGCATAATGTTGTTTACTGCCATGTTTAGCGTAATGTCGATTGCCATATTGCATGATTTAGGCTAATGTTTACTGGCATGTTTACTTGCATGTTTTCAATATCATCATTAAAAAAGTTAGTATTATGTTTCTAGTTGGTAGGTTAGTATTATGTTTCCAGTTGGTAGGTTAGTATTATGTTTCTAGTTCTTCATGTTTTGTTTGTTTTGTGACTTTATGTGTCGTAAGTTTTTTATGTGTTTATGTTGGTCTTTTTATCCAGTGTGTCTGATTTGGGAGGTAGTTGGAGGTTCATGTTGCACTGTGGGGGTATATGGGTTAAGAACAAGGGTCAGGATAGGGTTGTGGGGTTTGAAGAGGTAGCTTCAATGGTGGTGGTTGAGGAATTGAGTGTGTGTATATTAAAGAACTGGATCTTGACTGCAATGAAGTGGAATTCTAGTGAAGTTGTTGTTAATATGAAACACATGATTTCAAGCACTGTTAGGAAAGACTTTAGAAGTATGATTACTGATGAAGATGTCAAGGAGGCTCTTAGTGTCAGTAATCCACTATTTGAGTTGCTCATATATGCTACCTGTGAGAAAATGCATGACACCACAGTTGAGGTTGTAGTACATGAGAAAGAAATGGAGAAGCAGCTTGAGGTTAGGGCTGACAAAGTAATTGAGGAGCGTCTTGAGGTTAGGGTTGACAAAGTAATTGAGGAACAACTTGAGGTTAGGGCTGACAAAGTCATTGAGGAGTATTCTGAGGTTGTAATTAAGAAAGGAATAGAGGACCAAAATGAGGTAGTACTTCATAAAGAAATAGAGTCTACAACAGATAGAGTTCTTAGTGTGGTGGGAAGTGTAGGGTCAAAATCTGGGCAGCTTGAGCCCCCACTTCCAACTGTTTGGGACCACCAAACTAGTTGCACACTCCCTGTAACTCAGAAGCAAGCCTAGTAGGTCAGGTGGTCCTTGAAGGAGCAAACAGGGAAGTATCACCACCTACAACCAGTCTGGGGGATCAAAGGGTTGGAGGTGGAGTTGGAGATGACATTGACCACCGGTATTGGGCCGTCGTGGCTACCCGACGGACCAAAACCACCACCAACCATGTCAACGGAGGGTGAGAGGATGGAAGGAAGATGGGGTTTAGTTGAGAAGAGGGAGAAAGATGGATGGAAAGCAGGGAAGTGGCAGGTAGGATTACGGAGAGGCGTGATTTCCTAATGAACGGACGTTGATAGAAGCCTGACAACGTCTGTGTGTGGTCGTGGTCAAACCACACCAACGGAGTCGTCGCTCGGTTGGTCCATCAATCACTCAGTAGGTACCCAACTGAGGTATCATAGCCAGAACAACATCGACATCATCATCACCGGAACAACATCGACGACATCACCGAAACAACATCGGTGGTCCAACATACCCCAGGCACAACATCAGACGGTTCCAGACCAAAGTCTGTCAGGTCATCAGGCTCCATGAGCCGCACATCATCATACATTGGGATCCGCGACCCTCGGGTCTGCTACTCTACTATGAGTCCATAATTTCATCACATTAAGCCACAATCCATGCACGGAGGTGGCACGTCCCAAGTACCCACACCCTTCCACTCGACGGTCCCTGGGTAGGCACAATCTACGCACCCACTGTCACCTCCTGGCTCACGCTCTAGGTGAGGACACAGGTTTCTGTGGACAGAGTTGACACTTCACTAGGACCAGGGATTCAAGTTCGGTGCACAAACGGTCGACTGAAATAGGCAATCCGGTCGACTGTTCCCATAGGGTTTGCTCGACCGAAAGTCTACAACAGTTGAACTCTCTGCGCCTAACCTAAGTCCCAACGGTCGAACAAGAGTCTAAAACTGGTCGACCGATACGTGGTCAAAATCCGGAGTCTGGTCAAAATCATACAAATCTAATAGGTCGACCGACTCAAGGGTCACGGTCGACCGAAAACTATCAGGGCAACTTAGCAGTTCTAGGTCATCAATCGGTCGAATAATGCATCTAACGTTCGAACAGTTCAATAAGTTAACTTAAGTTCCATTCGGACCAAAAACAGGAACGGTCGACCAAAAACTACCAGGCAATCCTCCGACCTACCAGCACAAGCACAACCGGTCGACTGCCACCTGACATCATTCGACCGGTGTTGGTTAAAGTCGGGCAAAATACACTAAATAGGTTGACCGCAACTAAGCATTAACCAAGGATTTTACTTCGTCCTTGCCGCCAGTGAGGTCTCCGACCGACTACCACTCCACCCCAACATGATTGAGCAACAAAACACATTATTGAACCGACATAACTTCGAAGAAGACGGAACTCGCAGAAGCCTCGCTCGCGCTACGCCGCCTCCAAAAGTCCTCCTAACGTCCAACTCCGTGCGCCTCACGCCTCCGGATCTCGCTCACCCACGTCCATCGGAGCTCTCGCCTCCGCCTCTGCCCACCGGAAAAGAGAGGAGAAAGTGAGGGATGAGATGAGTGATGAAGAAAATAGAGAGGAAGAAGAAAATGAAAAAGATGAGTTAGGTTATTTTTAAAACTAAAACCCACACCAACTCAACACCCCAACCATTCCTCCCACCCTACCTTCATCACCTCACCCATGCCTCATACACCCCAACCATACCTACCTCTCTCTCCCAAAGTCAAACCTCCAACTAAATCTCCACTTAACCCCTAAATGGGTTTAGGAATTTTACACACGTCACATCCATCTTAGAGAGACCAACCACGCATCATAGTTTGTTCGACCGTTCTCCCTTACGGTGGTTCGTTGTGCATGCAAGGTTCATCATTGTTGAAGTAATGGGACAAAAACTTGGTATATTAAGTGAACCTCCACAAGTGTACAAGTGTGAGGACAAGAAGCAAGTATGTGTCTTTTCAATGAGGGCGTTTGATCAAATCTAAACTCTATCCATACTCAACATGGTAAAAGAAAAGGAATGGAGATGAGGAATGAAATTAAATAAGCTAGCAACTACAATTGCACTGCGCTACAAAGAAAAGTTACTTACGAATTCGCAAACAAAAAAAACGCATGAATCTTGAATCAAATGGAAATTAAACCCCATTTGGTGGAGTAACATGAGCAATTCACTAACATATAGGTGGATTGAAATAGTAATAATTAAGCATAAGTTTGATTATGCGTGAACTGGCGCGTGCACGAGTGTGTGTTACACATAAAATGTGTCAAACATCAAAACATGTAAATAACACAACAAAAAGTGAAACCAAGTATTATTACAATATGTATAGGTGGAAGCATAAAATGTGAAACCAAATAAGCATGAAACACAAGGAACACAACACGGGAACACATTGTAGATGATCCACCTGAGAATATGCTCCGATCGTATAATATACCAGAGAACTAAAGTCCACAAGTAAAGGGCACTGGGACCAGGAATCCACGACCCACCGCCAATGAACGACCCGACGGTGAATCTGCTTGCTTGACTACTTGATATTAAGTGTTTAATATCACTGCCCATCCGTCCGGGTTGATCACCCTGGCCAAGAAAGTCCGCATGTACACAACGGTCGCGTACTCCTTCCACAGCCTCCCTAGGTAAACCCTAATCCCAGTGAGATCGTCGTGTGGGGTCACCTTGCAGAGGTGGAACGAGGTTCCGGTGTTCTGGTTCTTGTCAGTCTTGCTTTGCACTATGAGCGTGTCGAATTGGCCGGACATGGGCTTTCGAGGGAGGATGTTGCAGTTTTGGAGGACGACAGCTGCGTTGCCGAAGATGAAGTCGACAGTGCCCACAATGTCACAATTGCTGTAGAACTGGCGGAGCCTGTGGGGTAGAGTGTGTGTCTTGGTAGGCTTCGAAGCGGCAGAGTCCGACATTAGTGCAACTGCTTGGTGTTTTTCCGATCCGGCCGTGTTATTGAAGCCCATATTTTTGCATATGAATCCTTGTCCAAATGCGGCTGCATGTATGTGTTAATTTATGTATTAGGGATCCATAGTGCAACAAAAAATACACATAAAGATTTATTAACCAAATAAAGTTACAAATCTTAATTAGAAAAGGTTGGACAGAAGACACTATTGTCTGTAGGTAAATTTGGCTAATACATCATAAAAACCACACTACTACATACTTTACTCGTCCCATCTTCATTCTTCAAGATTACTTCCCATAAAATTATGAATGAAAAAAAGTAGTTGTTGACAATTTCAATCCACAATATATGAACTGAACTCCTAAATGTTAGAGAACTATCAAGATTAATATCTGCAAATTCGTATGCACTAGCTATCGTACATGTATATGCACTAACAATATATTGATCAAATGAGTTTTTTGCTTGGTACCCACACAAAAGATTAAAATTGACATGGTACTCGTTCTTCTAATTCAAATTTGGTCTTTTAACGAATGTGCATGATAATAAATTTCAATGTACATGATAGGTACCACGCCAATACATTCGGAAGCATGTGTATCATGCCAATTTTGTTCTTTGGATGGGTACCAAAGCAAACAAATTCCTATATCAAATGAGTGCAAATTTAAAAGCAAAGTACGTACAAAAGGTTGCAATTTTGAAGGTCTGAGTGTCGTCGACGACGTTCTTGCTGCCGGTGACAATGGTAGATTGCGCGCCATCTCCGACCATCATAACGTTCCACATAGACTTTGTCACGACCACATTCTCCTTATAAACCCCCTTCTTCACATAGATCACAGTCCTACTCTTGCTTTTCGGTGGAACATCCCTCAAAGCCTCACTAATCGTCTTATACTTCCCCGAATCATCAGCTGTCACTACGATTCCTGCCCAGGATTGAGGGTTTGATAATTGAAGTAATCTCCTATCTATCAGTGACACCAGTAATATCCTAATCCTTGCTTTGCACTAACCATGTTTTGGGCTTGATTAGTGGTGGTTTAGGGAGGAATAAGGGTTGGTGAGATGGACGGTTGAGATTGATTGGAGGATTTATATAAGGTTTTTTTCTCTTTCTCTCTCACTTGTCTCTCAATTCTCTCACTCTCTCTCTCACTCTCTAGTCTGTTCGTGAAGGCTAGCTGGAGCTCCGGTGAGGTCGGGAGAAGATTGTGCACGGAGTGGGGGTCGCGTTCGCCAGAGTTGGGTTGATCGTTGCTCGGTTGGATTTTCGTCGGAGATTGGTTTCTTGAAAGAAAAGCTCTCTGTTAGATCTTCAAAGGCTTTTTCAAGCCTTAGAGGTATGTTAAGCTTTACTTTTATGCTCACCTAAGCTAGTGTGAGCGTTTGAGTAGTCGACGGTAGGCCGAAAGGCTCGTCGGAGGTTGTGCAGCAGATGTCTGCACTGTAATGGTCGACCGGTACTTGTTTTGGTCGACCAGTTGAAGTGTAAATTCGGCGTTTATCTCTCGCACCGGCCGAACGATACCCTTGGGTGGTCGACCGGTTATGAATTTTGAGCAAGAAGATGGAGATCTGGTGGTTTTTGGTCGAACGGGTCCCCTTTCCCGTTCAACCGAAGTACTGATTTAAGTCGGTTGGTGGTGTAGACCACAAAACGGTCGACCGCCCTGAGATCTCATTTGACCGATGACTTACGTTTAACTTAAAGTTTGTTTGACCTTTTGTGGTTTCATTCGACCGGTATAATTTGTTTCTAATATGAATTTACTGCCTTTTTCCGGTCGACCGTTGTTTATGTTGTTGTTCGACCGTTCGTGTTTTTGGTGCGTGAAATGGGTTTTACTGGTTTCTTTCTGTCGAACGGGTCCCCTTTGTCGTTTGATCGATTGGTGGGTTTTTCGGTTGGGTCAGTCCTCTGGATGGGGATTTGGTTGACCAGTGTGGTGTTTTTGTCTGACCGGTTCGGTGCAGTTTGTGTTGTTGTGGTGTTGTGGAACCAGGTTGAAGGCAATGGGTCCCCGGCCTTTGAGGGCAACAATACGGACTTTGCCGACCTGAGAGTGGTTCGTCGGATCAGCTTTGAGGGCAACGGTACGGACATTGGCAGCCTGATAGTGATCCAAGGTTGTGTTATTGCCAAGGATGTTTCCGGTTGTGGTGTCTGGGGCACGTGTGAGAGATGGGCACGAGGACCCTTGAGACTCGTCACTGCTTCGTGTCTGTTGAGACTCGTTTACTGCATTTCATACCATACATGCTTGTAGTTGTCTAGTTCATTTATATGATAGAAGTTTGGCATACGGGGGTTCCTTATGGGAAACTCAGGCATAGTTCATGTTTTATTTTCAGGCTGTGAGCGACACTAGGAGGTCGTGACTGAGGAGGAGTGTGTCTGGAGCTAGATCCTGCTTTTCCCTTATTTTGAGGTTTTAGTGATTACATGTACCTTTCCTTTAGCTTTCGTTGTAATCACACTCTTGAACGCTCGGATATATATTATGTATATATGTTGGTGCACCGGTTGCCTGTATTTTTCTGTAATGTCCTCATGTTTGAGTTTATGTTAAAATCTAAAATTTCTTCCACTGTTGAGGATGTTACAAAAAACACCCAAGAAGGAAAACCCTTGTCGTCTGCGCTCAAAAGCTTTCGGTTCCCAAAAAACTCTCCAATTTAGTTAAGATGGCCAGGCTATTGCTGCTCAACTCTGTCGAGTTTGTTAGATAGGAAGCCACCTGAATGATGTATAAAAACAATGTCACATTAACTCGATCAGGATTCACCTCACCGCTACAAAAAAATGTATAATTGAAATTAATATCTTAACATTCGAATTACGAATTGGCAATTGCATTTGAAGTCGAATACAAGTCTCAGAGGTGGTGCCCAAGTTGTCAAGGTGCTTGGAATTTCTAAATTCCTATAGTTAGTATATCTAAGTATTTATATATATTTAGAATATTTGATATTGACTATCTTATACATTTTGTTTCACCTATAGATTTATACGGACGTCTTAGATCCCCTCTAATTATTGGAGGGTCCAGTCCATGTGATTTGGGACAATTTACAGTTTTAATGTTTATAATTCAATAAAATTGTAATTATATTTTACATTTTTGTTGTTTGTAATTTAACTGAAATCTCATTAGTTTACAACTTATTGGGGGTTTGTGTACTAAGATTCCAAAGGAAAATAAAACCAATTCTCCTTGACTCTCACTTTTCCAAGTGTTTGTGTCATACAAGGAAAAAGATAAGATTCCCCTTCGATTCTCAATTATAAATGATTTTTACCTCTCCATTTTCTCAACTCCCCCATCAGAAAGTGAGGGAAATCTCAATTTCGGAACTCTAGTCCATTTTCACTTCTCCAGCAACGACCCCCACCTTCTCCGGCCACCTCCGACTACCCCTTTTCCGGACATCCATTTTCCGGCCACCTCCGACGACTCCTTTTTCGATCACCTTCAGCGACATCCCCTCTAGTTACCTCCAACCACTTTTTTTCCGGTCACCTCCGACGACATCCTCTTCAACCACCTCCGGCCACCCCTTTTCCATGAAATGACATCCCATTTAGTGTTTGTGCACAATAAGCAAGTGCTCGGAGGGGGTGTCACCGGAAAATGAGTGGTCAGAGGAGATGTTGTCGGAGGTGACCGGAAAAGGAGTCGCGAGAGGTGGTCGGAGGGTGTGTTGCCGAAGAAGGGGTTGCCAAAGGTAGTCAAAAAAGGCGTTGCCGGAGGTTGCCAGAAAAGTTATCGCGGGACGATCTCGTCCCTCTGAAGGATAGGTTTAGTTCCTCTACGGGAAAGACTCATCCTTAAACTTAGCTAACATGCACAAGCAACATAATTTGAATTCTATCAGATTCTAGTTACAGACAAACAACAGAATTTGGTCAAACAGAATTTTAATTCCACTGGATTCTGTTTTCCATTGTTTTCTATTTGACTTCCAGAATTCACTCTCGACCTGCTTCGTGTGCACAAATACGTACCACCTTAGATTTGCAATTACAATCTACATTTTACATGAACTGGACCCTCCAACTATTGGAGGGGATCCATGTCCAATTTTAGCCAATTCTAATAGAAAAAAAAGCATTAGAGACAATAATAATTATTTTATGACCGATCAAGAATTCTACCCCTAATTATGTCCAACTAGTATTTTGATTTGATTGCATCTCAAGTAACCTGAGAGTGGAGCGTCGTCGAGGAGTTCTCGAAACCATCAAAGCAAATATTGTGGGAAGTCAGTGAAGCGTTTAGCCACGTCTTCAAGTCCTCCACGACCCTTGCCTTTGTGATCTCTTTCGAGGAGGCAGACTCGTTAAGCCTATCATAGGCCATATCGAGAAGCTCCTTACAGGTATCAAGCGCCGATACATACTTGGGATCGAGTCCACCGTTGTGCTTGAGCCCATCGAGGGGAATGAAGGCCTTGTGGACCTCCGACATGGCCAATTGGGGGGGGGGGGGGAATCTTGTAAAGCTCGACCGGGTTGAGGTTCTTCCCATGGGTCGCTTCCGACAAGGTAGTGTAGCACTTGTCTGGATACACAATGCGGTCGCACACCGCCTTGATGGACGACGATCGAGATGTCTGAGGGTTGTCTCCGGAATTGGACTTGCCCCAAGTTATGCAGATGGCGATGCCGATGATTATTGCAATCAGTGCAGTAGTGGCCACAACGATTATAGCCAACTGCTTCAGGCTTCGCTTGCGAGCCTCGCGGTCGGCTTGCTCGCTGAAGTTGAGTCTGTCGTGATCACCGTTCATGATGGTTGGAAGTGTTAAGATGGACGAGTGTTTGGGGTGTGACAATATGGTGGGAATTGTGTAGGGTTTTATACCTGTGGAGAGTGGACTTTGGATTGGATTGTCCAATCATTGGAGGAGGGAAAAGATTTTGACATGGGAACCACAACACACAGTTGCGACCTAGGGTTGGACTAGAATAAAACAAAGCTTGAGAATTGAATTTTAAAATAACAAAATGTGTCACTTCAATCTCTAATTTTACTTGAATATGTAATTTTAAAATGTTACATTGATTGAGATTGTATTGAATTTCGCAAATTCTTCGTAACTATTTGAAATTCAAATTCTATACAAAATTTATCAAAACCAAATTCCATACCGAGAAATGGAATTTCAAAATTTTGCCCAACTTTTTCTGAATTTAGTCATTCAAGTTATACAAATATTAATGTTATGTTCCGAATACGATTTTTATACAATAGTATGTGATTTTTATGATTTGAATACGATTGTAAATTTGAAAACTACTATATCATATATATTGTTTGCTTTCATTTTAAAGGTTATGTTTGTCCAAACATATTAAATACAAATTATCTTGTCATTTTATAAATCTGGTCAACTATAAATTCCATTGAATTTGCAAAGGCCGAATCCAAACACAACTAAGATGAGAGTGAAAGTTTCTTTAAAATGACAAGCATTCACATGTCAAAATAAAAAGACATGCATTTAAAGAACCAAGTAAATACAGCTGAGTTGGAGGGCCGCGTGACAGAGTGGTTTGATGTGAATATAATCCAAGTCAAATTTGTACCAACAAATATTGAGGAAAACTTAATTACCTTTTAATCACATTTTTTGTGTTTGTACAATTTTTTTGAAACGGAACAAATCTTCCTTCCATTTCCCTTCGGAGTCAGGAATGTATAAAAATTATTTGGTGGATTTTCTCATGTTTCTTAATTAAAAAACAAATGAAAAGTGTTGAAAGATAAAATATATCAATAAACCTTCCATATAACTTAATACCTATATACATTATATTAAAATTTTAACAGAAACCAATTTTTGACACAAAACCAAATTACATGATTATTTTATATATACAAAATAATATCCAATAGAATTATAAACGAACATACAGCAGATGTTATTCATAATAATTTATCTTAAACATGATATTGTCTTGTTCACAAATCCTAATTAAATAATTTAAATTTTTCAATAAGGTCTAACAACATATACATCAAAACAAAATGTTGGTTAGCGGGAGACATAATTCTTTTTTATCCTTTTTTGTTGGTTTACCTTTAACCAAAAAATATATTTTCCGGTACTTTTCAAGTGCATAAACAAGACCGCAAAGGTTGAGGGGTTTTGCCCCTAAGAATTAACTATTATTGTGTACCAATATCTAAAATAATATGACCCTCAATTTAGTGGTTAATCTTTGGTGTCGGCTGTTGTAAGACTTCAGATTTTGACTCGTCTTGTCATAATTGGGTAAGAGTCTCTTATACTTTATTGGGTGATTTGCTTTCTTGCCACAAACAAGTTACTTCATCGGATATATGCCATCGAATACTAACTACATCTTGTCTTGCTCCAATTCCATTGCTTTTTTCACCAATGTAATTCTGTAAACTTTTCCGTCAATATTCGTTAACTAAATTATTATTTTTAAGGAAAATTTAGTAAATGTTTTTACTTGTCAGGCGTAGTTGGGGCTCTCAAAGTTAAGCTTCTGATCAGAAGCCAGTTTTTAAGAATATGGATCCAAGAGCAATTTTTTTCCAAGATTGAAAGTTGTTTGGATAGTCATATGACTTCTGATAGTTTGAAAACATGTTTTTTATTTGTTTATATTTTAAAAAATCAATTTTTTTAACGCATGATTGATCTCCAAATGATGTGGAGGTAAATTGGTCCAAACAAAACCAAAAATACGAAGGAGCACAGAAGCTCCTCCACCCTTGTTTCTCCTTCCCAGCATAAAAGATGCGTTGGTTTTCGCATCAGGAGTCGGGCTTCTCCATCGCGTTTGGATGTGCGAGCAACACTGTAGCCACGCCTACACTGTAGGGGAGCAGGATCCTAGGCATCCAAACAGGTCTCTGTCTCTCACTCACTAAAGTATTTTTTTATTAAACTAATCAAATCTTATATTTTTTGGACGACGAAGCCAGGTCAACAGCCACGTTAGTACCATTACTGGGGTGGGACGTTTCTCGATAAAGAAATGATGACTTTATTTGTTTCTAAACAAATTGTGATTCCTAAAATTCTAAAGTTATCATTCTAAAAAAGAACATGATTGTTCACATTCTGGACAAGTATGGATCAAATCGTGACCATTATGGACTCACTGGACACTGTTTGGACAAATTGGACAATCGTATCCAGAGTTTGGACAGTCTGAACTGAGTCTGGACACAGTTTGGCCAATCGTGTCGAGAACCGTGACCATTTTGGACTGAGTCAGAAAAATCGGGTCCAGAACCTTGTCCATTCGAGACTAAGTCTCGACAGAATTTGGACAATCGTGTCGAGAACCATGTCCATTACGGACTGAGTGTGGACATTCGTGTTCTGGACAAAGTTTGGACAATCGTGTCCATTTTGGACTGAATATTAACATAATGTGAACATTTATGTCCTTTTTTGGAAAGAACTCCAAAAAAATTAGAACCACAATTTGTTTGGAAATAAATAAAATCATTCACCAATATCAGGAAATCTCCTAGCAATAGCGCTAACGTGGTTGTTGACCTGGTTGCGCGTCCAGAATGGATGAGTCCGTGTACGAAGACCCCTTAATTACCCTTTAACCACATATTTTTCTGGTGTTTGTACAAATTTTTGAAACGGAACAAATTTTTCTTCTATTTCCCTTAGAACCATGAATGTATATGAATTCTTTGGTGGATTTTCTCATGTCTCTCTTTGAGAAACAAATGAAAAGTGTTGAAAAGATAAAATATATCAATAAACCTTCCATATAACCTAATACCTATATACATTATATTAAAATTTTAACAGAAACCAATTTTGACACAAAATCAAATTACATGATTATTTTATATATACAAAATAATATCCAATAGAATTATAAAAGAACATACAGCAGAAGTTATTCGTAATAATTTATCTTAAACATGATATTGTCTTGTTCACTACAAATCTTAATTAAATAATTTAATATTTTAAATTTTCCAATAAGGTCTAACGACATATACATCAAAACAAAATGTTGGTTAGAGGGAGACTTAATTCTTTTTTATCCTTTTTTCGTTGGTTTACCACCAAAAATATTTTCCGGTACTTTTCACGTGCATATAAACAAGGACGCAAAGGTTGAGGGTTTTTCCCCTAAGAATTAACTATTATTGTGTACCTATATCTGAAATACGACCCTCAATTTAGTGGTTAATCTTTGGTGTCGGCTGTTGTAAGACTTGAGATTTTGACTCGTCTTGTCATAATTGGGTAAGAGTCTCATATACTTTATTGGGTGATTTGTTTTCTTGCCACAAACAAGTTACTAAATCGGAGATATGCCGTCGAAGACTAACTATTTCTTGTATGCCTCCAATTCGATTGCCTTTTCTTATCAATGTGTGGATTTTTTTTGTCAATGTGTGGAACTTGTATAATTTTAAACAATCTTCTTAATATAATTTTAGAGAAACAACTTAACTTTTTAAAAATAGATAATTTTAGAAAATATTTACTTTTTTATATCTTAATTAAAAAATTATTTAGTTAATATATCCAAAAAAAATATTGAAAATATTCAATTGGTCTAACAGAGAAACCTTGATCTTAGTGTGTGTGAGAGAGAAAGACAAGAGAGTTGATAGGTCAAAAACATTTAATAAATCATTCTCAAGTAATATTTTGCAAAATCTACAACACGTAATGAAACTTATGTTCCTAACTTTTATTCAAGGATGATTCTATAAAATTTCATTAAAATTAATTTAATTACCGGAGATTGATGCTATTATGTATATTTCTTAGTTTTTTATCATAGCTATTTTGTAATCTTTTCTGTTAGTATTCATTAACTAATTTAATTGCTTAATTGAAAATTTCAAGAATCACCCTTCGATAAACATAAAAACATAAATTTCATTATATGTGTTAAATTTTTCAAAAACTCTATTGAATAATTTAATATATGTTTTCTCTTGTCGACTCTCTCTCACTTCTCTCTCTCACTAAAGTAAAGTGTTTGACTATTAAAGTAATTTAATTTAATATATATTTTTAAATAATTTTAATGACTATTTATGTTTTTTTAAATTAATTACTTTTAAACAAGACGATTTTTTAAAAATATATTTATTATAAAAAAATTAGCATAATATGCCTCCCACATAAGAAAAAAGTAAACCAAGCAATTTTTTTGAATTATTTTTATTATAAAAATAATTAGCATAATACGTCTCCCACAAAAATAATTAGCATAATAGGTCGAGACACAGGTCGGAGGCAAACTTCTGTCTTTTAGCTATGGAGAACTCTGTAGGATTTCATGTCCCTATATACGTATGTGTATATTTTAAAAAATTTAATACATGCATACATGTTCGATTCCATATTTTCAAAAAACTTATGCACATGGTTTTGTGTTTATTCTAATATCATGCAAATCTACATATATTAAAATAAACAAAGAAGAGATAATCAAACCCAAAAGTTTTCTAAAACCTTTACGAAGATCCGGAGATGCGTTGCCCGTTCAATCGTCCATCGATTCTCTCCAAGTGTTCACCAAACTCTAAACAAGAGTAGAGAGAAAGAAACTAGTCAATTAATCTCTAATTAAGCTTAGAATCTATCTAATTACCCCTCTAAAACTCTACGAGAATTAATCTCCAAAAACTCAAAATAATTAAGAAAATTTCGGATGGATTAGTGGAGATATTAGGGAGACAGAGAATTTTGCATTTACCTTTAAACAAGTAGGTGAAATGACTTATTTATAGTCTCCCAAATCACTCACATCATGAGTTATTCTCTAGACATAATCTCTTACTTTTCTGTCCCTAAAACCATTCACAATTTGACACATAATCTTCATCAACCACGTTTGACCATAATTGGAATAAATCTGGCTCATGATCAACATTATTCTCTTAATAATTCAAGGTAGAATCGTTCCAAACGGTCGACCGAAATTACCAAACACTCGACCGATCGGTTAAGAATTTAGGTTTGATCGGACCGTGAGCGAGACGGTCGACCGAATGTTTAAGACAAAAGGTCCCTGGAAAATTCGGTCGAACAACGTCTCACTCCGGTCAACCGTTTACTGACCAAAAATTCTCCTGTTATTTTTGGTCAACCGTTTCCCTGTACCGGTCAACCGTTTTATCACCAAGATTTCTCCTGGAAATTTCAGTCGACCACATACTACACCTAGTCGACCGATCCTATTATCAAGACACGTCCTTGTAATTTCGGTCGACTACTCGTGCATTCGATCCTTGTCTGGTCCACCGTTCCGAAGAAACTGGACGACTGTTTTGACCCTGATTTCACCTTTATCAAATATTGGATTTTCTTCTGACAAAATTTGATCCTTGGTTTTTTTAGTAAATTCATATCTCATGTAATACATTATCCTATGTAATGTTAAACTATTACACCCCGTAATATATACATCTTATATGAATTTATTCATGATTCTAATAATGTCAATTTTCATGACATAACATATTGATTTTATTGATTCATCACATGTGTCACGTTTCACATGAAACCCGACACATCATATGAACTCAAAATCGAGCTTCTTGTTTCCTAGTTTTGTAGTGTGACCTATAGCAGGATCTAAGCCAGATTGACAATGATATTAAACACTCTATACCATAAACTATAAGCGGTATCTAGCTACACATTATAGTTACTCAATTAGCATAGATGTCTTGTTCCACTCGAACTAAACACGATCCATTTAGTGATGTAAACACATCACTTGTGTCTATCCACTGCCTTATGATATTAAGAGTATATACAAATTAGAATTGTGTCATCTTTGTATCTTATACTCATTTCTTGATCTTTAAAGCTAATTATAAATATGTAGCTTAACTCAAGTCACATTGTGCACATTATAATTTTGTTTTATCAATGGGCTCACTAATATCATCACTCAAATTAAGATGGACAATGATAATCTTTTGACTAACTATCTTTGTCCAGCATAAGCATGTTCAACCAACTATTGTTTTTATCACTATACTCATTAATAACTTTTGACAACAATCAAATTAAACATTTCTTATGTGAAAAAATATAAGTCTCATATCTTAAGATTCAAGACACATAAAAAACATTAATGACACATAACACAATTCCATAATGTTTCACTTGCTAGGTCTTTTCAATATGTAAAAGTAATCATTTTCCTCTTTACATACTTGTGTCGTCAAATATATGTAGAGTTACAATAATCGATGACTAACACGACAATCTTATCTCGGTAATTAATGTCTCATGTTAATTACCATAATTGTGAATAATTTTTTTATTTATGTAAACCATTAACTTCTAGAGCTCTACGGTTAAGAACCAATAGTATCTTCTTTAACACTTCCAAAAGACGAATACGATAATCAAGGAACAAAATGTTTTGCACATTCAATTCATAATAATTGACATATAAAAGTAAAACTTTTAGAACACATTTCTTTCAAACTCGTTATTACTATTGGCGAGTTAAAATAAATATTTTAGCATAATATCCCGAGAGAAGAGAGAGAGTATATTGATAAAAACATTTAATAAATTTTTCTAAAGTAATGTTTTGCAAAATTTACAACACATATAATGAACCTTACGTTCCTAACCTTTATTCTAGGGTGATACTCCAAATTTTCATTAAATTTAATTTAATTAACAGAGACTGACCGAAACGTTTATAGAATGGTGTTGGTAAAAAAAAGTAATAACCTTAAAGCATCACTAGTACAGAATAGTCTTTACTCGTCGCCCAACTGACGTCGACTGTTATAACAGTCGACGTCTAGTTGGGCGAAGATAGCATAGACGTCGGGCGTTACCTTGGCCGACGTCTATGGGGTACTATAGACGTCGGTTGTTGGAATACCCATTATATCTGACGTCTATACCCTATAGACGTCAACCTATAGACGTCGGTGAAGGGAATGTGTTCTAAAAGTTTTACTTTTAAATGTCAATTATTATGAATTGAATGAGAAATCATTTTGTTCCTTGTTTTTGTTATTCGTCTTTTAGAAGTGTTAAGGAAGAGGCTCTTGGTCCTTAACCGTAGAGCTCTAAAAGATATTGGTTTACATAAAACAAAAGATATTCCCAATCATGGTAATTAACATGGGACATTAATTACCGAGTTAAGATAGTCGTGTTGGTCATAGATCATTGTAGCTCTACAAGTGAGTGACGACACGGGTATGCAAAAGAGGAAAATATTACTTTTGTATACTGAATAGACCTAATAAGTAAAATATTATAGAAATGTGTTTCTGTGTCATTAATATTTTACTGTGTCTTCGGTACTTTGATATGAGACTTATATCCGATCGCTTAAGAAGTTCTTAATTAGACTAGTGTCTTGAGCTATCGATGAGTGTAGTGTAAAGGCATTAGTTGGTTAAGCATAACTTTCGTTGGAGAAGATAGTTAGTCAAAAGATTATCATTTCCCATCTTAATTGAGTGATGATATTAGTGGGCCCCTTGATAAAGCCAAGTTATAATGTGCACAATGTGATTTGAGTTAAGTCACATATTTATAACTAGCTTAAAGAGATCAAGAAATGAATACTAATACAAAGATGACACGATACTACTTTGTGTGTATTCTTAATATCATGTGGCAAGGGACGGACACAAGTGGTGCACTCCATCACTAAATGGATCGGGTTTTGGTTCGAGTGGAATTAAGACATCTAACTAATTGGGAGCTATAATGTGTAGCTAGATACCGCTTATAGCTTGTGATATTAAGCTCTTAATATCACTGCCAACTTAGTCTAGATCCTCCCATAGGTCACACCGCAAAAACCGGGAAACAAGAAGCTTGATTTTTGGTTCATATGATGAGTCGGGTTTCCTATAGAAAATATGACTCATGTGGTGAACGAGTAAAATCAATTATGTTGCATATAACATAATTAGAATCATGATAAATTCATATGAGATGCATATATTATGGGGTGCAATAATTTATTATTGCATAGGATAATATATTGCATAAGATGTGAATTTGCTAAAACCCCAAAAGTTCAAATTTTGTTGGAAATAAATCCAAAATTTGGAAAAGGCAAAATCGGGTAGAAGTTCGGTAATCCGTTATGGTTCGGTCGACCGAAGGATCTATGGATCGGTCAACCGAACGTGGAACGGATAGTCTTAGCTGATTGACCGAACTTGACCAAAGTGTCTGGATCTTTGGTACGGTGTACCGAACCAGAAACGGTCGACCGAACAATGTCAAGTTCCGATATTTTCGGTTAACCGAATAGCACTCGGTCTTGGACGAGAATTAGTCTGATCGGTTAAGGAGAATTTTTCTCCTTAAGATTCGGTCATCCGTCGCGTACTCGGTTAAACAATTGTGACATATTCGGTTAACCGAGTGGGACTCGGTAAACCGAAGCACGATCGATTTTCTGTTTTTGATAATTAAGAGATTAATTTGATCGATGGTTAGATTAGCTTCAAACTTGGTCAAACATTTTGTGGATGCATGTAATGCATTTTGGAATTAGTTTGTGAGAGAAAATATCAAGAATTCGTGGCTTAAGAATAGCCATGATTGAGAGTAAGATTGGAGCCTATAAATAGGTCCTTATTCTCCATAATTATGTTAGAAGTTTGCTAAATATTTTCTCTCCTAATTCACCACAAAAATCCACGAAAATTCTCTTAGTTTTCTAAGTCTTTGAAGGAGAAATCTCAGAGGCTAAGGAAGGGGTTTGTAGCTAGATTCTAAGCTTGTTTGGAGATTGATTGGCTAGCTCATTTCTCTCCAACCTTGTTTGGGGTTTCGGTGAACACTCGGAGGCATCCGGCGCAACGAGAAGCGACGATTTGCTTCCTCAACGTCTCTGAAACGTCGAGAAGTTTTTGGGAACTTCTAGGTATAAATTTCGGAGTCCCTTTGTGTTTGTTTTAATAAGTTTTTGAAACTAGTTGTTAAAACAAACTGATGCATGCATAAAATAAATCGAAGAAAATTGTAATAGATCCTTATTATACATGAAAATTTGAAAAATATATATGTATAATTAAACATGAAATCCTACAGTGGTATCAGAGCTTAGGGTTCAATTTTCTCATGATTTATGGCTATAAACGAATTTAGTTTACCATCTAGGATTTAAACAATTCGATTTACCATTTTTTCGGTCTATGGATGTTTGTTGATGTAATTCTCCATAATAATTCGTTCTGAATGTTTTAAGTGTTTAAAACATGTCATGTAATTATTAGAATTAAGATTTAGACATTTGTCTAACTTGCAATAATTTCGTTTTAAGTATAAACGATTATTTTGTAAGAGAATCAACAAAACCGAAAAAAAACTACGATTCATCTTTCCATTGGAAATCGGATGGACAGCGGTTCATAATTAATTTTTGAACTATGGATGCATGAAAAACGTTTTTAATGGATTTCAAAATGTTTTTCAAAGAATTGTTTGGGATTCTAGATGCTTGATAAACTAGGTTGGATAGTTTATAGCGATATTGCGTGCATGGATGCTCGAGTTGTTTTTGCAGGAATTGTGAGTTTATGTGTTCCAAATCAGCGACTATGAATGTTTATAATTGTTATAATACAGGGGCTTATGTATGTAAAAGCCAAATTCTCTATTTCCATCTTTTAGATAATTGCATTTGCATATGAGAGGTTTTTACATAAGACTTGCACTAGTCGGTTTTTATCGAATGTGAGGAGCATGTTTATTTTCTGTAAAATCTACATCTCCCGTGCAAGAGGAAGTCGCCGATGTAGCGCATCGATCGAGGATCGAAGATCAGGGATCAAGGATCGAGGATCGAAGGGAACATATAAACTCACACGATGTGGATTGTGTGGATGTTTAATTTCTGTTTTTATCTTGCTATGCATGTGATGAATGTGTTGAATGTTAGGATGTGTATGATTAATAATATGCATGATAACCTAAAATTCTAAATCACGTGTTAAATTGTCCAAACAAAAATTAAGAATAAATTTCCTTCTTATTTCATCCACTAGCAGCCACTGATCGAGGGATACTCTCCTCGCCCTTAGCGGGAGATAGCTCCCTCCATCTTTGGGAATAATGGGAGATATAATGGTTGTCTGTTGTTGTGCCACAATTAAATATATGAGGTGTGTTTCACCCTAGTGAACCCCAAGTATGTTTAGTTGTGAATACAATGGATAAACGTATCTCGTATCAAATGAAAATAAGTTTTCTTAACATTACCTAGAGCCCTCGCTCAGTTTTGGGAAAAAGTTTTTCTTACGAGGATAGGTCGCATTCCCTCATAATTAAAACGACAAGAATCACAAGAGTTTGAAGATGCTAAATGTTGCTAAAATTCAAAAAGGTTGTGATTAGAAAATGTTTTCTTACCTTGATATTGTAATGTATTCGATAGCCCTTAGCTAGTCTATATTATGATTGATGGGATCTTGGATTGTTGCATTTATGGGCAAAATTTTTATTTGCAACATTTACATTTATATTCAATATATGTATGCATGTGTATTAAAACATAAAATTGGCATTAAAATCCTATATGATTTATTTTGTAGAAAAATGTCGAACATCCAACCTATCGTACGATCCATGATAGAAAAACACCATTTAGCAAATGATGGCTCAAACTTCATTAGTTGGCAACTCAAACTCAACATCGTGTTAAAGTTTGAGAAACTATCTCACATTTTGGAAGGTCCAATCCCAAAGTGGAATGAGAGATTAACCGATGAAGAGAAAGAGGCTAAAGCCAAGTGGGAAGACCAAGAGAACCAAGTTCACGGTCTTATGCTAGCATCCATGGGTGACTCGCTTCAAGAGAAATACTTGGATTCAAAACCCAAGAAGACCATGGAGGCTTTATCTAAGATGTTCATGGATAGTGCCCGAAAGGAGCGCTGTAAGACCACCATCGCACTCACAAGGTGCCATATGGCGGAGGGAACATCGGTATCCATGCATTTTCTCACGATGCAAGGGTACCTTGAGAAGTTGGCAAAGCTCTCTTCACTAATGCCCGAGGACATTGCTGAAGATATGATTCTTGGCTCTCTAGCCCCGTCCTTCAAGGACTTTGTGATGCACTACCACGTGCGTGAAAAAGGGGTGAGTCTTGAGGAGCTGCACAATGCTCTCAAAACTGCTGAAGTTGACATGGGCAAGGGTAGGGACAAGCATGTCTTTGCCGTCCATGGGAGGAGCTAAAAGATTGGTAAAGGAAAGGACAAATCTACCAAAAGTGGTTCAATCAAGAGAAAGGGAGTAGGAGGTGCTCATAAGAGTGCCTCGAGGGGGAAATCTCAGAAATCACCAACTCCCAATACGGAGTGCTTTCACTGCGGTGAAAAAGGACACATCCGGCCAAATTGCCCCAAGTACAAGGAAGACCTTGACAACGGAGAGATTGAACGTCGACGCCCTAAAAAGGCCAAAGGTATATTTGTTATTGAAATAAATTTAGCCACCTCTGTCCAGGATTTGGTAATTGATACCGGATCTTGTGCTCACATAGTTTCTAATGTGCAGCTACTCATGGATAGGAAGGAACTCGTAAGGAACGAGGTAGAATTGAAGGTCGGAAATGGTGCGAACGTGTCTGCGGTTGCACAAGGTTCTGTGGGTCTTCAATTATGTAGTGGTTAAAATTTATGTCTAAAGAATGTTTATTATGTACCTTCGATTAGCAAGAATATTATTTCTGTATCATGTCTGGATATGGATAATTTTAATATAAATATTTCAAATTCTTGTTTGTCTATATCGAAGAATGGTGTTTTCTATGCAAATGCGTTCATAAGGAATGGTCTATATTTGCTTGAATTGAATAATAAACAAATCTTTAATATCAATAACAAAAGACTTAAAACCACTCACGAGAATGATACTCTATTGTGGTTAGTGGGAGCGTGAGCGAGAGACCATCACAAGAAATTGTGAGAGAATCTCAATCATCCCCACCAAGTGTACGTTCAAGAGTTGAACGTGAACCAACTCCTCAAGAAATTGTGGAAGAAGTTCGAGAGACACGAGAAAAACCAAAAGAACTAAGAAGGTCAACAAGGGAAAGGAAGAAACCCGACTTGTATCTGGGACTTCATGAAATCATGGTACTAGATACCAATGATCCCTTGACCTTCCAAGAAGCAATGGAAAGGGAAGACTCCAAACTATGGCTTAAGGCCATGGAATCCGTAATAGAATCCATGTATGATAATCAAGTGTGGAACTTGGTTGACCTTCCTCAAGGGAAAAAGGTCATTCAAAATAAATGGGTTTTCAAGAGGAAGATGGACATGGATGGGAACTTGACGACCTACAAAGCGAGGCTTGTAGCGAAGGGTTTCACTCAAATTCAAGGAATTGACTATGATGAAACTTTTTCACCGGTTGCCATGTTCAAGTCTATTCGGATCATACTCGCTATTGCCGCATTTCACGATTATGAAATATAGCAAATGGATGTCAAAACGGCGTTCCTTAATGGGAACTTGGAGGAGGATGTGTACATGGTACAACCTCAAGGTTTTGAAGATCCAAAGAATATCGAGAAGGTATGCAAGCTTCAAAGATCCATCTATGGATTGAAGCAAGCATCAAGGAGTTGGAACAAACGCTTTGACAAGGAAGTGAAGAAGCTTCACTTCATTCAAAGTAAGGAAGAACCTTGTATATACAAGAAGGTTAGTGGGAGCCATGTAGTATTCCTAATCTTATATGTCGATGACATATTGCTTATGGGCAATCATATTCCTTTGCTTGAGTAAACGAGAAGTTCATTGAAATCTGCATTTTTGATGAAAGACATGGGTGAGGATCAATACATCTTGGGAATCAAGATATATCGAGATAGATCTCGCAGACTCATTGGCCTCAGTCAACGTACATACATTGACAAGGTCTTGGAAAGGTTAAGGATGAACAACTCCAAAAAGGGCAGTGTGCCAATGAGTATGGGTGTGCAACTCAAGAAGTCTCAACGTGCGGAATCGCGTAAGGACTTAGAGTACATGAAGGATGTCCCTTATGCTTCGGCAATTGGGTCGATCATGTACGCGATGACTTGCACAAGACCCGATGTCTCGTATGCTCTAAGCGTGACAAGTCGTCACCAATCCAACGCAGGTCCTGAGCATTGGATTGCGGTCAAGCATATCCTGAACTACCTTAACCGAACTAAGGATAAGATTCTTGTTTATGGAGGACAAAGGGAGTTGATAGCCGAAGGGTACTCGGATGCGAGTTTCATGAGTGATCCAGACGATAGAAGGTCGCAATCAGGATACGTCTTCCTTCTGAATGGTGGAGCTGTGAGTTGGCGTAGTAGGAAGCAAAGCACTACGGCCGACTCAACCACTGCTTCCGAAGTAATGGCTGTCGCTGAAGCGAGCAAGGAAGGAGTGTGGATTAAGAAGTTCCTTGAAGAGCTTGGAGTAGTTCACTCGAGCGAGGGACCAATAGAGCTATTTTGCGACAATAGTGCGTCTATATCGCAAATCAAGGATCCCAAATCACACCACAAAGTGTAGTCCATGGATCGTAAGTACTTCGTGACGCGTGACCTCATCGACGAAGGCAAAATAAATCTTTTATGGGTGGACACCAACAACAACACAGCTGATCCATTCACAAAACCCTTATCCCAAGCCAAGGGCGAAATGCATTTCGAGTCCATGGGATTGAGGAACCATGTAGATTGGCTTGATGATTGATATGTAATGGGGTTTACGCTAGTTATTATTGTTTTATACATTGCGTATGTATGTGAAAGAAAACTTTAATAACAAGTGGGAGATTGAAGGGAATGTGTTCTAAAAGTTTTACTTTTAAATGTCAATTATTATGAATTGAATGAGAAAATCGTTTTGTTCCTTGTTTATGTTATTCGTCTTTTAGAAGTGTTAAGGAAGAGGCTCTTGGTCCTTAACCGTAGAGCTCTAAAAGATATTGGTTTACATAAAACAAAAGATATTCGCAATTATGGTAATTAACATGGGACATTAATTACCGGGTTAAGATTGTCGTGTTGGTCATAGATCATTGTAGCTCTACAAGTGAGTGACAACACGGGTATGCAAAAGAGGAAAATATTACTTTTGTATACTGAATAGACCTAATAAGTAAAATATTATAGAAATGTGTTTCTGTGTCATTAATATTTTACTGTGTCCTTGGTCCTTTGATATGAGACTTATATCCGATCGCTTAAGGAGTTTTTAATTAGACTAGTGTCTTGAGCTATCGATGAGTGTAGTGTAAATGCATTAGTTGGTTAAGTACAACTTTTGTTGGAGAAGATAGCTAGTCAAAAGATTATCATTGCCCCTCTTAATTGAGTAATGATATTAATGGGCCCCTTGATAAAGCAAAGTTATAATGTGCACAATGTGATTTGAGTTAAGTCACATATTTATAACTAGCTTAAAGAGATCAAGAAATGAATACTAATATACAAAGATGACACAATACTACTTTGTATGTATTCTTAATATCATGAGGCAAGGGACGGACACAAGTGGTGCACTCCATCACTAATTGGATCGGGTTTTGGTTCGAGCTGAATTAAGACATCTAGCTAATTGGGAACTATAATGTGTAGCTAGATACCGCTTATAGTTTGTGATGTTAAGCTATTAATATCACTGCCAATTTAGCTTAGATCCTCCCATAGGTCACACCATAAAACTGGGAAACAAGAAGGTGATTTTATGTTCATATGATGTATCGAGTTTCGTATACATGTGGTGAATCGATAAAATCATTATGTCATGAAAATGACATATTTAGAATCATGAATTTATATATGAGATGTAAATATATCATGGGGTGTGATTGTTTGATATTACATATGATGATATATTGCATATGATATATAAATTAGCTATAACCCCAAAGATCGAATTTTGTTGGGAATTAATCCAAAATTCGATAAGGCAAATTAATTAATTAAATTTGCTAAAACCCCAAATACGAATTTTGTTGGGAATTAAACCAAAATTCGATAATGGCAAATTAATTAAATTTCCTAAAACAAAAAAAACGAATTTTGTTGGGAATTAATCCAAAATTCGATAAAGGCAAATTAATTAAGGAATTATTGATCATGGTTTTGACTTGGTTAATTATGATTAAATTTGGATGTGGATTAATAAATTTAATATTGAGAATTGGTCTTAAGAGAGAAAAACATGGAAGAATGGGTCAATGCATAGCCCATGATGTGGAAATTAAAGGAGCCTATAAATAGGCCTAATTTCCTTCATTAAAAATAAAAATATATGCAAAATTCTCTCTCTCTCTAACCACCCCAATTAATCCATCCGAAATTCCTTAGTTAATTTGAGTTTTTGGAGAGTAAAATCTCAGGAAAGAAAAAGGGGGTTATTAGCTAGATTCTAAACCCGTTTGGAGATTGATTGGCTAGCTCCTTTCTCTCCAACCTTGTTTAGAGTTTGGTGAACACTCGGAGGCAATCCACCGGGCGATTCGACCGGCAACGCGACTCCGGATCTTCAAGAGGTTTAAGAGAACCTCTAGGTATGATTCTAATTGCAATTGTTTGTTTGTTCTAATGCATGTTAAATAATTAGGACAAACAAATGCATGTCTATATGAAAATCGAAGAAAATAGGAATGTTTCGATCCTATATGTTTATAAAATTTCGAAAAATATATACATACTATAGGGCACGAAATCCAACAGTGGTATCAGAGCTTTTGATTCATATTATCTTTGATTTAGACTATAAAATCAATCTAGGCTACCATCTAGAATCAAAACAATTCGGTTTTGTGTCTTTTTCGAGTTTTTCGATGTTTTGTTGATAAAATTCTAATAAATTCGTTTTGATGGTTTTATATGTTATAAAACATCACACATTATGGTTAGAATTGAAATTTAGACATTTGTCTAATTTATAGAATTTTCGTTTTATTTTAAATGATTATTTTATAAAGGAATCAACAAAGTCGAAAAGGACTAATGTTCATCTTTCCTTTTGGAAATTGGAAGAACGGCGGTTCAAAATAATTAATTTTGAACTATGGATGCATGAAAATCATTTTATTGGATTTCAAATGATTTTTCTAGAATTGTTTGATTTTAGGTGCTTGATAATCTAGATTAAATAGTTTAGATTGGACATGCGTGTATGCGTTGCTCGAGTTGTTTTTGCAGGAATTGTGAGTTTATATGTTCCAAATCAGCAACTATGAATGTTTATAATTGTTATAATACAGGGGCTTATGTATGTAAAAGCCAAATTCTCTATTTCCATCTTTTAGATAAATTGCATATGCATATGAGAGGTTTTTACATAGGACTTGCACTAGTCGGTTTTTATCGAATGTGAGGAGCATGTTTATTTTCTGTAAAATCTACATCTCCGGTGCAAGAGGAAGTCGCCGCTGTAGCGCATCGATCGAGGATCGAGGATCAGGGATCGAGGATCAAGGATCGAAGGGAACATATAAACTCACACGATATGGATTGTGTGAATGTTTAGTTTCTGTTTTTTTTTATTTCTGCTATGCATGTGATAAATGTGGTGAATGTTAGGATGTGTATGAATATTAATATGCATGATAACCTAAAATTCCAAATCACATGTAAATATATGAAATTGTCCAACAAAAATTAAGAATAATTTCCTTCTTATTTCATCCACTAGCAGTCATTGATCGAGGGATACTCTGCTCGCCCTTAGCAGGAGATAGCTCCCTCCATCTTTGGGAATAGTGGGAGATATAATGTTTGTCTGTTGTTGTGCCACAATTAAATGTATGAGGTGTGATTCACCCTAGTGAACCCCGAGTATGTTTAGTTGTGAATACAATGGATAAACGTATCTCGTATCAAATGAAAATAAGTTTTCTTAACATTACCTAGAGCCCTCGCTCAGTTTTGGGAAAAAGTTTTTCTTACGAGGATATGTCGCATTCCCTCATAATTAAAACGACAAGAATCACAAAAGTTTGAAGATGCTAATATTGCTAAAATTCAAAAAGGTTGTGATTAGAAAATGTTTTCTTACCTTGATATTGTAATGTATTCGATAGCCCTTAGCTAGTCTATATTACAATTGATAGGATCTTGGATTGTTGCATTTATGGGCAAAGATTTTAATTTGCAACATTTACATTTATATATTCGATATATGTATGCATGTGTATTAAAATCCTATATGATTTATTTTGTAGAAAAATGTCGAACATCCAACCTATCGTACGATCCATGATAGAAAAACACCATTTAGCAAATGATGGCTCAAACTTCATTAGTTGGCAACTCAAACTCAACATCGTGTTAAAGTTTGAGAAACTATCTCACATTTTGGAAGGTCCAATCCCAAAGTGGAATGAGAGATTAACCGATGAAGAGAAAGAGGCTAAAGCCAAGTGGGAAGACCAAGAGAACCAAGTTCACGGTCTTATGCTAGCATCCATGGGTGACTCGCTTCAAGAGAAATACTTGGATTCAAAACCCAAGAAGACCATGGAGGCTTTATCTAAGATGTTCATGGATAGTGCCCGAAAGGAGCGCTGTAAGACCACCATCGCACTCACAAGGTGCCATATGGCGGAGGGAACATCGGTATCCATGCATTTTCTCACGATGCAAGGGTACCTTGAGAAGTTGGCAAAGCTCTCTTCACTAATGCCCGAGGACATTGCTGAAGATATGATTCTTGGCTCTCTAGCCCCGTCCTTCAAGGACTTTGTGATGCACTACCACGTGCGTGAAAAAGGGGTGAGTCTTGAGGAGCTGCACAATGCTCTCAAAACTGCTGAAGTTGACATGGGCAAGGGTAGGGACAAGCATGTCTTTGCCGTCCATGGGAGGAGCTAAAAGATTGGTAAAGGAAAGGACAAATCTACCAAAAGTGGTTCAATCAAGAGAAAGGGAGTAGGAGGTGCTCATAAGAGTGCCTCGAGGGGGAAATCTCAGAAATCACCAACTCCCAATACGGAGTGCTTTCACTGCGGTGAAAAAGGACACATCCGGCCAAATTGCCCCAAGTACAAGGAAGACCTTGACAACGGAGAGATTGAACGTCGACGCCCTAAAAAGGCCAAAGGTATATTTGTTATTGAAATAAATTTAGCCACCTCTGTCCAGGATTTGGTAATTGATACCGGATCTTGTGCTCACATAGTTTCTAATGTGCAGCTACTCATGGATAGGAAGGAACTCGTAAGGAACGAGGTAGAATTGAAGGTCGGAAATGGTGCGAACGTGTCTGCGGTTGCACAAGGTTCTGTGGGTCTTCAATTATGTAGTGGTTAAAATTTATGTCTAAAGAATGTTTATTATGTACCTTCGATTAGCAAGAATATTATTTCTGTATCATGTCTGGATATGGATAATTTTAATATAAATATTTCAAATTCTTGTTTGTCTATATCGAAGAATGGTGTTTTCTATGCAAATGCGTTCATAAGGAATGGTCTATATTTGCTTGAATTGAATAATAAACAAATCTTTAATATCAATAACAAAAGACTTAAAACCACTCACGAGAATGATACTCTATTGTGGTTAGTGGGAGCGTGAGCGAGAGACCATCACAAGAAATTGTGAGAGAATCTCAATCATCCCCACCAAGTGTACGTTCAAGAGTTGAACGTGAACCAACTCCTCAAGAAATTGTGGAAGAAGTTCGAGAGACACGAGAAAAACCAAAAGAACTAAGAAGGTCAACAAGGGAAAGGAAGAAACCCGACTTGTATCTGGGACTTCATGAAATCATGGTACTAGATACCAATGATCCCTTGACCTTCCAAGAAGCAATGGAAAGGGAAGACTCCAAACTATGGCTTAAGGCCATGGAATCCGTAATAGAATCCATGTATGATAATCAAGTGTGGAACTTGGTTGACCTTCCTCAAGGGAAAAAGGTCATTCAAAATAAATGGGTTTTCAAGAGGAAGATGGACATGGATGGGAACTTGACGACCTACAAAGCGAGGCTTGTAGCGAAGGGTTTCACTCAAATTCAAGGAATTGACTATGATGAAACTTTTTCACCGGTTGCCATGTTCAAGTCTATTCGGATCATACTCGCTATTGCCGCATTTCACGATTATGAAATATAGCAAATGGATGTCAAAACGGCGTTCCTTAATGGGAACTTGGAGGAGGATGTGTACATGGTACAACCTCAAGGTTTTGAAGATCCAAAGAATATCGAGAAGGTATGCAAGCTTCAAAGATCCATCTATGGATTGAAGCAAGCATCAAGGAGTTGGAACAAACACTTTGACAAGGAAGTGAAGAAGCTTCACTTCATTCAAAGTAAGGAAGAACCTTGTATATACAAGAAGGTTAGTGGGAGCCATGTAGTATTCCTAATCTTATATGTCGATGACATATTGCTTATGGGCAATCATATTCCTTTGCTTGAGTAAACGAGAAGTTCATTGAAATCTGCATTTTTGATGAAAGACATGGGTGAGGATCAATACATCTTGGGAATCAAGATATATCGAGATAGATCTCGCAGACTCATTGGCCTCAGTCAACGTACATACATTGACAAGGTCTTGGAAAGGTTAAGGATGAACAACTCCAAAAAGGGCAGTGTGCCAATGAGTATGGGTGTGCAACTCAAGAAGTCTCAACGTGCGGAATCGCGTAAGGACTTAGAGTACATGAAGGATGTCCCTTATGCTTCGGCAATTGGGTCGATCATGTACGCGATGACTTGCACAAGACCCGATGTCTCGTATGCTCTAAGCGTGACAAGTCGTCACCAATCCAACGCAGGTCCTGAGCATTGGATTGCGGTCAAGCATATCCTGAACTACCTTAACCGAACTAAGGATAAGATTCTTGTTTATGGAGGACAAAGGGAGTTGATAGCCGAAGGGTACTCGGATGCGAGTTTCATGAGTGATCCAGACGATAGAAGGTCGCAATCAGGATACGTCTTCCTTCTGAATGGTGGAGCTGTGAGTTGGCGTAGTAGGAAGCAAAGCACTACGGCCGACTCAACCACTGCTTCCGAAGTAATGGCTGTCGCTGAAGCGAGCAAGGAAGGAGTGTGGATTAAGAAGTTCCTTGAAGAGCTTGGAGTAGTTCACTCGAGCGAGGGACCAATAGAGCTATTTTGCGACAATAGTGCGTCTATATCGCAAATCAAGGATCCCAAATCACACCACAAAGTGTAGTCCATGGATCGTAAGTACTTCGTGACGCGTGACCTCATCGACGAAGGCAAAATAAATCTTTTATGGGTGGACACCAACAACAACACAGCTGATCCATTCACAAAACCCTTATCCCAAGCCAAGGGCGAAATGCATTTCGAGTCCATGGGATTGAGGAACCATGTAGATTGGCTTGATGATTGATATGTAATGGGGTTTACGCTAGTTATTATTGTTTTATACATTGCGTATGTATGTGAAAGAAAACTTTAATAACAAGTGGGAGATTGAAGGGAATGTGTTCTAAAAGTTTTACTTTTAAATGTCAATTATTATGAATTGAATGAGAAAATCGTTTTGTTCCTTGTTTATGTTATTCGTCTTTTAGAAGTGTTAAGGAAGAGGCTCTTGGTCCTTAACCGTAGAGCTCTAAAAGATATTGGTTTACATAAAACAAAAGATATTCGCAATTATGGTAATTAACATGGGACATTAATTACCGGGTTAAGATTGTCGTGTTGGTCATAGATCATTGTAGCTCTACAAGTGAGTGACAACACGGGTATGCAAAAGAGGAAAATATTACTTTTGTATACTGAATAGACCTAATAAGTAAAATATTATAGAAATGTGTTTCTGTGTCATTAATATTTTACTGTGTCCTTGGTCCTTTGATATGAGACTTATATCCGATCGCTTAAGGAGTTTTTAATTAGACTAGTGTCTTGAGCTATCGATGAGTGTAGTGTAAATGCATTAGTTGGTTAAGTACAACTTTTGTTGGAGAAGATAGCTAGTCAAAAGATTATCATTGCCCCTCTTAATTGAGTAATGATATTAATGGGCCCCTTGATAAAGCAAAGTTATAATGTGCACAATGTGATTTGAGTTAAGTCACATATTTATAACTAGCTTAAAGAGATCAAGAAATGAATACTAATATACAAAGATGACACAATACTACTTTGTATGTATTCTTAATATCATGAGGCAAGGGACGGACACAAGTGGTGCACTCCATCACTAATTGGATCGGGTTTTGGTTCGAGCTGAATTAAGACATCTAGCTAATTGGGAACTATAATGTGTAGCTAGATACCGCTTATAGTTTGTGATGTTAAGCTATTAATATCACTGCCAATTTAGCTTAGATCCTCCCATAGGTCACACCATAAAACTGGGAAACAAGAAGGTGATTTTATGTTCATATGATGTATCGAGTTTCGTATACATGTGGTGAATCGATAAAATCATTATGTCATGAAAATGACATATTTAGAATCATGAATTTATATATGAGATGTAAATATATCATGGGGTGTGATTGTTTGATATTACATATGATGATATATTGCATATGATATATAAATTAGCTATAACCCCAAAGATCGAATTTTGTTGGGAATTAATCCAAAATTCGATAAGGCAAATTAATTAATTAAATTTGCTAAAACCCCAAATACGAATTTTGTTGGGAATTAAACCAAAATTCGATAATGGCAAATTAATTAAATTTCCTAAAACAAAAAAAACGAATTTTGTTGGGAATTAATCCAAAATTCGATAAAGGCAAATTAATTAAGGAATTATTGATCATGGTTTTGACTTGGTTAATTATGATTAAATTTGGATGTGGATTAATAAATTTAATATTGAGAATTGGTCTTAAGAGAGAAAAACATGGAAG
Source organism: Triglochin maritima (assembly GCA_963682175.1). Taxonomy (NCBI): domain Eukaryota; kingdom Viridiplantae; phylum Streptophyta; class Magnoliopsida; order Alismatales; family Juncaginaceae; genus Triglochin; species Triglochin maritima. Next base: position 8,457,701 of record OY821787.1, on the reverse strand, counting down.
AATGGGTCAATGCATAGCCCATGATGTGGAAATTAAAGGAGCCTATAAATAGGCCTAATTTCCTTCATTAAAAATAAAAATATATGCAAAATTCTCTCTCTCTCTAACCACCCCAATTAATCCATCCGAAATTCCTTAGTTAATTTGAGTTTTTGGAGAGTAAAATCTCAGGAAAGAAAAAGGGGGTTATTAGCTAGATTCTAAACCCGTTTGGAGATTGATTGGCTAGCTCCTTTCTCTCCAACCTTGTTTAGAGTTTGGTGAACACTCGGAGGCAATCCACCGGGCGATTCGACCGGCAACGCGACTCCGGATCTTCAAGAGGTTTAAGAGAACCTCTAGGTATGATTCTAATTGCAATTGTTTGTTTGTTCTAATGCATGTTAAATAATTAGGACAAACAAATGCATGTCTATATGAAAATCGAAGAAAATAGGAATGTTTCGATCCTATATGTTTATAAAATTTCGAAAAATATATACATACTATAGGGCACGAAATCCAACAGTGGTATCAGAGCTTTTGATTCATATTATCTTTGATTTAGACTATAAAATCAATCTAGGCTACCATCTAGAATCAAAACAATTCGGTTTTGTGTCTTTTTCGAGTTTTTCGATGTTTTGTTGATAAAATTCTAATAAATTCGTTTTGATGGTTTTATATGTTATAAAACATCACACATTATTGTTAGAATTGAAATTTAGACATTTGTCTAATTTATAGAATTTTCGTTTTATTTTAAATGATTATTTTATAAAGGAATCAACAAAGTCGAAAAGGACTAATGTTCATCTTTCCTTTTGGAAATTGGAAGAACGGCGGTTCAAAATAATTAATTTTGAACTATGGATGCATGAAAATCATTTTATTGGATTTCAAATGATTTTTCTAGAATTGTTTGATTTTAGGTGCTTGATAATCTAGATTAAATAGTTTAGATTGGACATGCGTGTATGCGTTGCTCGAGTTGTTTTTGCAGGAATTGTGAGTTTATATGTTCCAAATCAGCAACTATGAATGTTTATAATTGTTATAATACAGGGGCTTATGTATGTAAAAGCCAAATTCTCTATTTCCATCTTTTAGATAAATTGCATATGCATATGAGAGGTTTTTACATAGGACTTGCACTAGTCGGTTTTTATCGAATGTGAGGAGCATGTTTATTTTCTGTAAAATCTACATCTCCGGTGCAAGAGGAAGTCGCCGCTGTAGCGCATCGATCGAGGATCGAGGATCAGGGATCGAGGATCAAGGATCGAAGGGAACATATAAACTCACACGATATGGATTGTGTGAATGTTTAGTTTCTGTTTTTTTTTATTTCTGCTATGCATGTGATAAATGTGGTGAATGTTAGGATGTGTATGAATATTAATATGCATGATAACCTAAAATTCCAAATCACATGTAAATATATGAAATTGTCCAACAAAAATTAAGAATAATTTCCTTCTTATTTCATCCACTAGCAGTCATTGATCGAGGGATACTCTGCTCGCCCTTAGCGGGAGATAGCTCCCTCCATCTTTGGGAATAGTGGGAGATATAATGTTTGTCTGTTGTTGTGCCACAATTAAATGTATGAGGTGTGATTCACCCTAGTGAACCCCGAGTATGTTTAGTTGTGAATACAATGGATAAACGTATCTCGTATCAAATGAAAATAAGTTTTCTTAACATTACCTAGAGCCCTCGCTCAGTTTTGGGAAAAAGTTTTTCTTACGAGGATATGTCGCATTCCCTCATAATTAAAACGACAAGAATCACAAAAGTTTGAAGATGCTAATATTGCTAAAATTCAAAAAGGTTGTGATTAGAAAATGTTTTCTTACCTTGATATTGTAATGTATTCGATAGCCCTTAGCTAGTCTATATTACAATTGATAGGATCTTGGATTGTTGCATTTATGGGCAAAGATTTTAATTTGCAACATTTACATTTATATATTCGATATATGTATGCATGTGTATTAAAATCCTGTATGATTTATTTTGTAGAAAAATGTCGAACATCGAACCTATCGTACGATCCATGATAGAAAAACACCATTTAGCAAATGATGGCTCAAACTTCATTAGTTGGCAACTCAAACTCAACATCGTGTTAAAGTTTGAGAAACTATCTCACATTTTGGAAGGTCCAATCCCAAAGTGGAATGAGAGATTAACCGATGAAGAGAAAGAGGCTAAAGCCAAGTGGGAAGACCAAGAGAACCAAGTTCACGGTCTTATGCTAGCATCCATGGGTGACTCGCTTCAAGCGAAATACTTGGATTCAAAACCCAAAGAAGACCATGGAGTCTCTATCAAAGATGTTCATGGATAGTGCCCGAAAGGAGCGCTATAAGACCACCATCGCACTCACAAGGTGCCATATGGCGGAGGGAACATCGGTATCTGTGCATTTTCTCACGATGCAAGGATACCTTGAGAAGTTGGCAAAGCTCTCTTCACCAATGCCCGAGGACATTGCTGAAGATATGATTCTTGGCTCTCTAGCCCCGTCCTTTAAGGACTTTGTGATGCACTACCACGTGCGTGAAAAAGGGGTGAGTCTTGAGGAGCTGCACAATGCACTCAAAACTGCTGAAGTTGATATGGGCAAGGGTAGGGACAAGAAAGTCCTTGCCATCCATGGAAGGAGCCAAAAGATTGGTAAAGGAAAGGACAAATCTACCAAAAGTGGTTCAATCAAGAGCAATGGAGTAGGAGGTGCTCATAAGAGTGCCTCGAGGGGGAAATCTCAGAAATCTCTAACTCCCAATACGGAGTGCTTTCACTGCGGTGAAAAAGGATACATCCGGCCAAATTGCCCCAAGTACAAGGAAGACCTTGACAACGGAGTGATTGAACGTCGGCACCCCAAAAAGGCCAAAGGTATATTTGTTATTGAAATAAATTTAGCCACCTCTGTCCAGGATTGGGTAATTGATACCGGATCTTGTGCTCACATAGTTTCTAATGTGCAGCTACTCATGGATAGGAAGGAACTCGTACGGAACGAGATTGAATTGAAGGTCGGAAATGGTGCGAACGTGTCTGCGGTTGCACAAGGTTCTGTGGTGCTTCAATTGTGTAGTGATTTAAATTTATGTCTAAAGAATGTTTATTATGTACCTTCGATTAGCAAGAATATTATTTGTGTATCATGTTTGGATATGGATAATTTCAATATAAATGTTTCAAATTCTTGTTTGTCTATATCGAAGAATGGTGTTTTATATGCAAATGCATTCATAAGAAATGGTCTCTATTTGCTTGAATTGAATAATAAACAAATCTTTAATATCAATAACAAAAGACTTAAGACCACTCACGAGAATGATACTCTCTTGTGGCACTATCGTCTTGGTCACATAAATGAAAAACGCATCAAGAAATTGCAAGAAGCTAACCTTTTTGGTCTACTTGATTTTAAATCATTGGAGACATGCCAACCATGTCTAATGGGAAAAATGACCAAAAAGCCTTTCAAGAAGAAAGGCCCAAGGGCGAGTGGCTTGTTGGATTTGATACATTCCGATGTATGTGGTCCAATGAGTACTAGTGCACGAGATGGTTTCAGGTACTTCATTACGTTCACAGATGATTATAGTCGTTATGGCTATATTTATCTAATGAGAAACAAAAGTGAATCTTTTGACAAGTTCAAAGAATTCAAGAATGAAGGAGAGAACCAACTCGACAAGAAAATCAAGTCTCTACGAACGGATCGTGGTGGTGAGTACTTAAGTGCCGAATTTGACTCATACCTAAAGGAGTTTGGTATTGTACCTCAACTCACCCCTCCCGGTACACCTCAATGGAATGGGGTATCCGAAAGGAGGAATAGGACATTGCTCGACATGGTTCGGTCAATGATGAGTCATGCGGAATTACCTCTTTACTTTTGGAGTTATGCACTACAAACTGCAGCTTACACACTAAATAATGTTCCATCCAAATCCGTGGAGAAAACTCCTTATGAGCTATGGAGTGGTAAAACACCTAAGCTCAATTTTCTCAAGATTTGGGGTTGTGAGGCTTACGTCAAGAGATTGATGTCGACCAAACTTCAACCAAAAGCGGATACGTGCTTCTTTATTGGTTATCCCCGTGAGACAAGAGGATACTACTTTTGGCATATCACCTCCAATCGAGTGATTGTAGAGAGGGATGCCACATTTCTGGAAAAGGAATTTCTAGAAAGAGTAAAAAGTAGTGGGAGTAGGGTTGTGCTTGAGGAAACTCAAGATACTCTACAAGATCATGACATGAATGATGACATTCAAGATCATGAAGGCCCAACCGAGATTCCTTTGGTTAGTGGGAGCGTGAGCGAGAGACCATCACAAGAAACTGTGAGAGAATCTCAATCATCCCCACCAAGTGTACGTTCAAGAGTTGAACGTGAACCCACTCCTCAAGAAATTGTGGAAGAAGTTCGAGAGACACGAGAAAAACCAAAAGAACTTAGAAGGTCAACAAGGGAAAGGAAGAAACCTCATTTGTATCTGGGAATTCATGAATTCATGGTACTAGATACCAATGATCCCTTGACCTTCCAAGAAGCAATGGATAGGGAAGACTCCAAACTATGGCTTAAGGCCATGGAATCCGAAATAGAATCCATGTATGATAATCAAGTATGGGACTTGGTTGACCATCCTCAAGGGAAAAAGGTCATTCATAATAAATGGGTTTTCAAGAGGAAGATGGACATGGATGGGAACTTGACGACCTACAAAGCGAGGCTTGTAGCGAAGGGTTTCACTCAAGTTCAAGGAATTGACTATGATGAAACTTTTTCACCGGTTGCCATGTTCAAGTCTATTCGGATCATACTCGCTATTGCCGCATTTCACGATTATGAAATATAGCAAATGGATGTCAAAACGGCGTTCCTTAATGGGAACTTGGAGGAGGATGTGTACATGGTACAACCTCAAGGTTTTGAAGATCCAAAGAATAGCGAGAAGGTATGCAAGCTTCAAAGATCCATCTATGGATTGAAGCAAGCATCAAGGAGTTGGAACAAACGCTTTGACGAGGAAGTGAAGAAGCTTCACTTCATTCAAAGTAAGGAAGAACCTTGTATATACAAGAAGGTTAGTGGGAGCCATGTAGTATTCCTAATCTTATATGTCGATGACATATTGCTTATGGGCAATCATATTCCTTTGCTTGAGTAAACGAGAAGTTCATTGAAATCTGCATTTTCGATGAAAGATATGGGTGAGGCTCAATACATCTTGGGAATCAAGATATATCGAGATAGATCTCGCAGACTCATTGGCCTCAGTCAACGTACATACATTGACAATGTCTTGGAAAGGTTAAGGATGAACAACTCCAAAAAGGGCAGTGTGCCAATGAGTATGGGTGTGCAACTCAAGAAGTCTCAACGTGTGGAATCACGTAAGGACTTAGAGTACATGAAGGATGTCCCTTATGCTTCGGCAATTGGGTCGATCATGTACGCGATGACTTGCACAAGACCCGATGTCTCGTATGCTCTAAGCGTGACAAGTCGTCACCAATCCAACGCAGGTCCTGAGCATTGGATTGCGGTCAAGAATATCCTGAAGTACCTTAACCGAACTAAGGATAAGATTCTTGTTTATGGAGGACAAAGGGAGTTGATAGCCGAAGGGTACTCGGATGCGAGTTTCATGAGTGATCCAGACGATAGAAGGTCGCAATCAGGATACGTCTTCCTTCTGAATGGTGGAGCTGTGAGTTGGCGTAGTAGGAAGCAAAGCACTACGGCCGACTCAACCACTGCTTCCGAAGTAATGGCTGTCGCTGAAGCGAGCAAGGAAGGAGTATGGATTAAGAAATTCCTTGAAGAGCTTGGAGTAGTTCCCTCGAGCGAGGGACCAATAGAGCTATTTTGCGACAATAGTGCGTCTATATCGCAAATCAAGGATCCCAAATCACACCACAAAGTGAAGTCCATGGATCGTAAGTACTTCGTGACGCGTGACCTCATCGACGAAGGCAAAATAAATCTTTTATGGGTGGACACCAACAACAACACAGCTGATCCATTCACAAAACCCTTATCCCAAGCCAAGGGCGAAATGCATTTCGAGTCCATGGGATTGAGGAACCATGTAGATTGGCTTGATGATTGATATGTAATGGGGTTTACCCTAGTTATTATTGTTTTATACATTGCGTATGTATGTGAAAGAAAACTTTAATAACAAGTGGGAGATTGAAGGGAATGTGTTCTAAAAGTTTTACTTTTAAATGTCAATTATTATGAATTGAATGAGAAAATCGTTTTGTTCCTTGTTTATGTTATTCGTCTTTTAGAAGTGTTAAGGAAGAGGCTCTTGGTCCTTAACCGTAGAGCTCTAAAAGATTTTGGTTTACATAAAACAAAAGATATTCGCAATTATGGTAATTAACATGGGACATTAATTACCGAGTTAAGATTGTCGTGTTGGTCATAGATCATTGTAGCTCTACAAGTGAGTGACAACACGGGTATTCAAAAGAGGAAAATATTACTTTTGTATACTGAATAGACCTAATAAGTAAAATATTATAGAAATGTGTTTCTGTGTCATTAATATTTTACTGTGTCCTTGGTCCTTTGATATGAGACTTATATCCGATCGCTTAAGGAGTTCTTAATTAGACTAGTGTCTTGAGCTATCGATGAGTGTAGTGTAAAGGCATTAGTTGGTTAAGTACAACTTTTGTTGGAGAAGATAGCTAGTCAAAAGATTATCATTGCCCCTCTTAATTGAGTAATGATATTAATGGGCCCCTTGATAAAGCAAAGTTATAATGTGCACAATGTGATTTGAGTTAAGTCACATATTTATAACTAGCTTAAAGAGATCAAGAAATGAATACTAATATACAAAGATGACACAATACTACTTTGTATGTATTCTTAATATCATGAGGCAAGGGACGGACACAAGTGGTGCACTCCATCACTAATTGGATCGGGTTTTGGTTCGAGCTGAATTAAGACATCTAGCTAATTGGGAACTATAATGTGTAGCTAGATACCGCTTATAGTTTGTGATGTTAAGCTATTAATATCACTGCCAATTTAGCTTAGATCCTCCCATAGGTCACACCATAAAACTGGGAAACAAGAAGGTGATTTTATGTTCATATGATGTATCGAGTTTCGTATACATGTGGTGAATCGATCAAATCATTATGTCATGAAAATGACATATTTAGAATCATGAATTTATATATGAGATGTAAATATATCATGGGGTGTGATTGTTTGATATTACATATGATGATATATTGCATATGATATATAAATTAGCTATAACCCCAAAGATCGAATTTTGTTGGGAATTAATCCAAAATTCGATAAGGCAAATTAATTAATTAAATTTGCTAAAACCCCAAATACGAATTTTGTTGGGAATTAAACCAAAATTCGATAAAGGCAAATTAATTAAATTTCCTAAAACAAAAAAAACGAATTTTGTTGGGAATTAATCCAAAATTCGATAAAGGCAAATTAATTAAGGAATTATTGATCATGGTTTTGACTTGGTTAATTATGATTAAATTTGGATGTGGATTAATAAATTTAATATTGAGAATTGGTCTTAAGAGAGAAAAACATGGAAGAATGGGTCAATGCATAGCCCATGATGTGGAAATTAAAGGAGCCTATAAATAGGCCTAATTTCCTTCATTAAAAATAAAAATATATGCAAAATTCTCTCTCTCTCTAACCACCCCAATTAATCCATCCGAAATTCCTTAGTTAATTTGAGTTTTTGGAGAGTAAAATCTCAGGAAAGAAAAAGGGGGTTATTAGCTAGATTCTAAACCCGTTTGGAGATTGATTGGCTAGCTCCTTTCTCTCCAACCTTGTTTAGAGTTTGGTGAACACTCGGAGGCAATCCACCGGGCGATTCGACCGGCAACGCGACTCTGGATCTTCAAGAGGTTTTAGAGAACCTCTAGGTATGATTCTAATTGCAATTGTTTGTTTGTTCTAATGCATGTTAAATAATTAGGACAAACAAATGCATGTCTATATGAAAATCGAAGAAAATATGAATGTTTCGATCCTATATGTTTATAAAATTTCGAAAAATATATACATACTATAGGGCACGAAATCCAACAGGAGATTTCATCACCCTTTTCTTGGCCCAAAAAACACTTAATAAAAGAGCCTTAATAAAATCAATTAGACGTTGGCCCCTAGGATTTCCAGACGCATTAAGGTGAGGAAACCGTTTAAGACCGTTATGGCCTGAACATCGTTGCCCATCTAGTCTCCCTGAGATTTTAGGAACCTCTGGGTTCTTGATTTCCTATAGATTAGTGGTCCTCGATGTTTAAGACCGTTTTGGCCTGAACATCGTTGCCCATCTAGTCTCCCTAAGATATTAGGGACCTCCGGGTTCTTGATTTCCTACAGACTAGTGGTCCTCGGTGGGTCCTCGAAGTTAGGCGACGTATATTACTAAGGGCCTATAGTGGAATTTAGGCTTGTTTTGGCCATGATTGCTTTGTTAGGTTCTAACCTTACTTATTCTCACGCTAGATTAAGGACTTCATCTCCTCTCATCTGAGTCATTCTTTTCTCATCTTAATGTCTCTGAATCTTCTCATCTACGAACACATTCTTGTAAATTAAAATTTTATTTATTTCCTCCAATAATAACTATCATTTTTGTTAATGTTTAGATTGAAATGGATCGAGAGTGGATTATTTCAAACAGATTGAGTGATGAGTATGAAAACAAAGTGAATATGTTCTTAGAGGTTGCCAAAAAATATTGGAAAAAAAATGAAAGACAGCGACATGGCGTATTATCCGTGCAATAAGTGTCATAATATGTCAGTGCTGACTTTTCGGAAAATGAAAGATCATTTGTTTGAGAAAGGTTTCGACCCAAATTACAGACGGTGGATATAGCACGGCAAAAATGAATCATTTAGTTGTTCCAAGAATGACGGAGCAACGTTAGTGTGGAAGATCACTTAGAGGAAATGGTTCAGGATATGGCTGAAAAGTTTTCGTCCAACCCCGATTTACTTGGTAGTTTGTTGAGTGACAATGAGAAGCCGTTGTATAAGAGTTGTACTAAATTCACTAGATTGTCAACGGTGTCGAAGTTGTACAATTTAAAAGCAGGAAATGGTTGGTCCGATGTCAGTTTCACATCAATGTTGAAGTTATTGAAAGAGATGCTTCCAGATGATAATGAGTTATGAGATAGAACTTATGATGCTAAGAAAGTGTTGTGTCCTATGGGAATGGAATATAGGAAGATACATGCATGCCCGAACGATTGTATATTGTATAGGGGTGAGTTTGAAAACTTACATTCCTGTCGCAGGTGTAATGTTTCACGATACAAAATGAAACGTCCGAACCACAATGAAGAGGTTGATGAGATGAAAATCAAAGGACCTCCTGTTAAGATTTTGTGATATCTTCCGATAATACCAAGTCTTCAATGTTTGTTTGCGGGTAAGGAGGATTCCAAGAACATGACAAGGCATGCTGATCGTGAGAAACCAAATGATCAGTTGCTACGTCATCCTGCAGATTCACCTCAGTGAAAAAAAGTAGATTTCGACTTTCTTGTGTTTGGTGAAGAATCTAGGAATGTACGACTTGGACTCTGTACGGACGGAATGAATCATTTCGCTAGTTTGAGTAGCATTCACAATTCTTGGCTTGTTATGCTTGTCATTTACAATATGCCCCTATGGTTATGCATGAATCACAAATATATTATGTTGTCCTTAATGATTTCTGGTCTGAAACAACCTGGAAACGATCAACATTAATTTGCTTCCAAGTAGGTGCAAAATGTTGTATCAATGTATGGTAGGTAGGGAAGCACAATCCTTAAGTAGCTGGGAGTTGGAGGATGGAATAAAGGGTTGCAACCGGCTTTGTACATCACCAAAGAGGATATCATGCAGTTCTTGGCGATGGATTCATTGTGTATCATGATTATCGACGTGCAAGTAAAGTAAGTGTTTTCTTTGGTATAAAATGAAATGTATTGAATAATTTTATCAAAACTGTAATAAAGTATAATTTTTACTCTTGTAGACATCTTTATGACGCCAGAAGGTCAGTCCTTTCCGACGATCAAGTATTTGGATTTATCAGTCCATCTACATATATATACGGGAATGACGATAAATCGGGTCAGCTTGGGACTCTCATAAAAGAAGAAAACAAAAGATATTATCTTCTCCCTTATCATGAGAGGTAAACTTTGTAATTCAAAGTGGAATTTTATTTTGTAATAAGCTTCTAATTATATATAGAACATGACTCATTGGATGCTTGTCTGTATGCCCCACGACTAATTCGGCATATTGGTTTGATCCGTTGGGGTCGAATAAACCAAGGGACTCAATAAAGAAACTTTTAAATTTGTAAGTTCTTTTTAGTTATCGTATTTGTAATTCGTGGATTTTTATTAGTATTATTGAATGAAGGTTTAACTTGTGCTACTCAGGGCAATTAAGGTTTACAGAGCTTTAGGTGGCAGGAGAATAACCACAAAAGCAGGAATAACATGGCATGAAATGAGAGTATGTTCTCTCCATTTTTGTTAATTAAGTTAGGAACATATATTTAGCGAATTTCTATGTTTGTAGTACCAGAAGCAGGTTGAAAATACGGAATGTGGTTACTACGTGATTAGATACATGGAGAAAATCCTCGAATTGGCAACTCAAGACGTATGCCTATCCGAGGTAATATAGATCGTTATTCACTTGTATAGTTGTAGTTTCAATATTTCGTTATTAAATTTTTTACTTGTATTTTGATAGGTCTTCCCAAAAAGTAGTGATCCCTTCTCGCAACGGGGGCTCGATGAAACTCGTGACCGATGGGATCGTTATTTTATCAGCAACATGTTGATAAACTAAGAGATTCTCGTGTCACTAGAATTTTTTTGTAATTTAGTTAACAAGTTCACTTGTATTACAAACATACAATTTATGCCTTAATATAATCGCCTCAATTTTAAAATGAATGTCAATTGTTTATGTATGAATTAATTCCAAGTGTGTTGAATGATTGTGTATGCTTGTATGTTTGTGTTTGTGTTTGTGCATGTATGCTTGTATGTTTATGTTTCTGTTTGTGTTTGTGTTTGTGCTTGTGCTTGTATGCTTGTATGTTTGTGTTTGTGCTTGTATGCTTGAATTTACATGTGGATGAAAGTTTGTAAATATTTGTGAACGAATTTGGTGCAGGTTGTATGTACACGAATTACAAATACGATGACTAAATACAAGTGTGCAGGATGCTTCTTTTTTTGTTCAGGTTTAAGAATAGACGTCGGATGTTTGTATTCGCCGACGTCTATTCCTCTGAAGAAAGGAATAGACGTCGGCTGTATGTGTCAGACGACGTCTATTCTTTAAGAGTCGGCGTCTATTCTTTAAGTATAGACGTCGGTGAAATAACAGACGACGACTATTCCTAAAGAATAGACGTCGGATTTTGCACGTCCGACGTCTATGTATAGACGACGTACACATAGACGTCGGATCTGGGAATGCTGATATCCGACGTATATACCCCGTACATCCGACGCAAACATCAAAAGTTTTACGTGGCAGGGCAAGAAATAGTTAATTTCTAATGACAGATCTCTAATTTAGTAATTTGTCCGTGGCACACAAGTAAATCAGTCTATTTAATTTATACATGTCGGTCGTTTCTGGATTTTTTTTGGGTTTCTTGCTGTACCGATATATGTGTCAATGCATGCTTGACAAGTTATAACCCAAACCTTGTCGGTTGATATCGTCCAATATCATATTTAAGCATGTTGGGGGGTTGCAATCTATTTAGCAGGACGGGCTGTGATACTTACAATGACATATTATTATAGATGGAATTACACGTTCATACCCTTAGTTGAAGTCTTCAACAGTGCCTTTGATTCTCTATAGTGGTTGGTTAGAATAGAATTAGAGCGATGTGCACTAAAATGGGAAAATGTCAAGAGATAAGGGAATGTTTTTTTTAAGGCATGCCACCACTTCGCGCACCGCCAATGAATCATTTCTCCATTCATACATTAAACTTCAGATCGATCTCTATCACGACTTTGCACCATGATTTTGATATATATCCTTCTTTTTCTTTGTGAAATAACAAAATGGTCGACTCAAGCGTGAAGAAAACGACTTGGGGTGTAGGATTCTGATCCAAATCCTAATCCTAATTGTGTTTTGGTGTTGATTAGGTGGTGATTAGGGGGAGATGGTGATGGATGGCTTGGATTGAAGATGGTTGGATGGAGGGTTGAGATGGAGAGGAGAGGAGATGAGTGGTGGAGATGGTTTGGATTGGATTGGATGGTGAGGATTGGTTTGGGTGGAGATATTTATGTGGTGATTTTCTCTCTCCCCCTTACCTTACTCTCACTCACGTCTCTCTCTCCCTCTCCTAGGCTGATCTCCGGCAAGAGGATTCGAGCTCCGGCGTGGTGGAAGGAGTGTGCTCCGGCGAAGGGAGGGTCGGCACGAGGGGTGGTTGGAGGTGAGTTCGTTGTTGTACCTACTCATTCTTGTGCATTTGGTTTTCCCTCTCCCTCGACCTAACGTGTTTCTGGGATCGTGGTTGGTGGTTGGAGATTGCCGGAGGTGGTGTTGTGGCTGTGGTTCGTCGAGCAGACGATTGATCGTCGTTTGGACACGAGGTTCGTCGGCGGATCGTGATTTGGGGAGACGTGCTCGTGGAGGCGTCGTCGTGGTTCTTCTAGGGTCTCTTCAGACCTTTAGGTATGTCAAGCTCGCTCACTTAATTACCGTGAGTATTTGGAAGTCGATGGTAGGTCGTTCGGCTCGTCGCGAGTAAATGTGCAGCAGATTTCACTGCCTGATCGGTCGACCGGTTGGTGCAAACGGTCGACCGTTCGTGAAGAGAATTCGGGCTCTGCCTCAAATCGGTCGAACGATGCCTGTGGGGCGGTCGACCGATCGTGCATAGGAGGCAAGTCTGGTGGAATTTGGTCGACCGGGTCCCCTTTGCCGGTCGACCGTGTGCACTGTCTTAAGTCGGTTGGGGGGCGTAGACTATATAAACGGTCGACCGCTCTTTGATCTCGTCCGACCGTGACTTAAGTGGACTGAGTGGTCGGTTCGACCGAATGTGGTTTCGGTCGACCGGACTTGTGCGCTGAGCGTGGGGAACGCTCTGGTGGAATTCGGTCGACCGAGGTGAGCTCGGCGTCCGACCGGATTCGTGGTGCCTGTGAGGGATATTTCCCTGGACGGATTCGGTCGACCGAGATGTGCTCGGCGTTCGACCGAATTCGTTGTGGAGTGGTGGGATTTTGTTCCCTGGTGACTTTCGGTCGACCGGGACCCCCTTTGTCGGTCGACCGATTGGTCGTTTTGTTCGTTGAACCGGGAGTTGACCATCTAAACGGTCGACCGTCCCTTGATTTGGGTTCGACCGAACGAGTGTGGTGTTGGGAATCAGTCGACCGATGGAGTGCCGGTCGAAGTGGATTGCCCTGTATTTGCTTGATTCGGTCGACCGGGACTTTTGGTTCGGTCGACCGTTTGTGTCATGTTTTGCACTATGGAGGTGCTGTGGTCGTGGTTGCCCGTGTGGAGCGAGTCGTGGTGCCGATGTTCTTCCGGCAAGTTTGCGAGGTGCACAAGGGTTGCGGTGGTTGGTTGAAATAGACCTGGAGCCCCGTAACTGTGTGAGAGCTGCGGTTGGTTGAAAATAGACCTGGAGCCCAGCTAGTCTGTACGGAGTTGGTTGAAATTAGACCTGGAGCTCCGTAGTGCGTTCGGGTTGGGTAAAATTAGACCTGGAGCCTGAGCAAGGACCGCGTGTAGGGGTTGGTTGAAAATAGACCTGGAGCCCTTATACGTTTGGGTTGGTTGAAATTAGACCTGGAGCCCTTGGTCATGTCGTGGTAGCTGTGGTTGGTGGAGATTAGACCTGGAGCCTAGCTTGGCGATGAGTGTGAGTCGCGGCGGTTGGTTGAGATTAGACCTGGAGCCCCGTGACTGTGGTGGGTGCGGCGGTTGGTTGAGATTAGACCTGGAGCCCCGTACCTGTGGTGTGTCCTGTGGTGGAGTTGAGAGCCCTGGTGCTGGGCGTGTTGCAATGCTTTTCTTGTTGAGTAGAATTGCATGCTAGGTTGCTTTTATTTCGTACATTTAGAGTTTGGCATACGGGGTTTCCTTCTGGAAACTCAGGCATTGTTGCATGTTTACTTTCAGGCCGTGATCGGCATTAGGGGGTGGTGACCGAGGAGAGGAGCACCGCTACCGGATCCAGCTTTCTCTCAGTTGAGGTCGTGTGATTACTGTTTCCTTTGTATATGCTTTTGATGTAATCACAACTTTTGTATACTCTGATGTTCATATATATATATATTATATATATGTCGGTGCATCTGTGTTCTTTTATTGCGTAATATCCTCTGTTGATTGAGTGTTTAAAATTTTAAATTTTCCGCTGCTTTGAGGATGTTACATGGGGTGACTTCAAATATTGCATACACTAACGTAAATACTTGTTTTTCAATTGAATATGTAACCTCGATAATTTTCGGTATAACATCGATGGGCAAAAAATCATTTTCTTTGTTTTACCAGGTTATATAAGGAAAACACCCCTACATTGTATCTTATACCACATGTATAATCATTGAGATAATTTCCTTCTTTTGACAAAGGGAAATTGGTCCGACTTGCTTGATTCTACCCTAATAAATTTTCAAAGTACCCAATTGATATTTTTTGAATATTCAATTGAGAATTTCATTGTTAACATTCGAAACGACGAGAGATTTTGAAATGTGAATAATTTTAATGAGTTTTCCGTGAAATTGGTTGAGACAAACAAGTATTAAACTCATTCAAATGTTTACTTACTATTGAAGTTAGTGTTACTTCTTCCTGTGAAAGCGATAAGTGTTGAAAGAGTATTTTCCGGAATGACTCTAGTAAAAGATAAGTTGCGTAACAACATGAGAGATTAAATGTTGAATGATTGTTTGGTTACTTATCTAGAGAAATATTTGTTTTTTGGATATTAACATAGATATTATTATAAACCGAATCCAAAATATGAAAAATTGTCGAGAATAATTCTAATAATTTTTAAGTATTAGTATGTTCATTTTGCTTCCAACTTTTTATGAAATATTAATATTTTTAACATGTGTGTTGTTTTTTGGTTGTCGATTGGTGCACTAGTGCGTGGTGTCCTACCATACTTGAAATCTGAGATCTGCCACTGAACTTACGTGTGTGCTTTTAGTCTGGGTGAATGTTTGAGATTCTGAGTTATCTAGTGAAACTATTTTAGCAATCCATGGATATGCATAGTTTACCTTGAAATACGAAAATAAATGTAATGCAAACAACAAATAAAAATAGGAAAAAAAATCAAAATAATTTTTTTTAATTTTTTTTTTGCCAAAATAGACCTCATTTAAAAGTATTTTTCATACTGGACCCTCTGGCACCACGTGGTGACGACGGGTTTTGTTTTTTAGTGTCTAGAGAACTTGGCACTGGGGATGCCGAGTTCTGCTTGAGAGAACTCACCATCACTAGAGCAGAACTCAACATCCTCAGTGACGAGTTCAGTTTGATTTTTATTGCCCAAAACTTCATATTTTGCTCGACGTGAGTTGCCAGGAGAACAGTAGTTCAGATAGAACTTGGCATCACAAGTGTCAAGTTCTATTTGAACTACTGTTCTCTTGGTCACTCAGATCGTGCATGAGACGGAGGGCCAAGAGAACAGTGGTTTAAATTGAACTCGGCACTGCAGATGCCGAGTTCTGTTGATGTGAACTCGGCACTTGTGATGCCGAGTTCTATTGAAGAGTGCAAGTTCATTTAATTTAGGAACTCGACAGTTTCATTTCCTGTTTAAATACCTTTTGACAACAAAGACAATCATTCCAATTACAAAAAATTCAACAAACATAACCATTTCCAAGTAGCAAAATACAACCAATATCACAATTTCCCACTTCATAAATTTCAACACACCAAAAAATCCAAGTTTAACACAATAAGGAGTTTAACATTTTAACATAAAACCAAAAGTAGTGTAATAACAACCAAATAAGTTTAACACAACTAAATATCTATCATGAGTGACCTCTCAATATCTTCTTCTTTTTAGGACGTGCTTGAACACGTCCTCTCCACCTGCCCCGTCCCCCTCCTCGTGCTGCATTCTCTGTATCCTGAGTCAGACGTCAGCGTCTTCTTGAGTGTGTGGATCTTCTTCTTCAACGACACGATCCTGACTCAAATTTAATGTCAGTTCTTCAGCACCAAAACACATCAATCAAGCCTTCATTTTTTCCATCAATTTTGCAACCATGGAAGAGTATGTCTTGCGATCTCTGATTGTCTCTTGAATTTGATAGAGTTCTTCGTAGAACTCATAAACTCCGTGTACCTACAGATAATTAAACAGTTCATCAAACATAATTTTAAAACGTGGTAATTGTTAAAATAAATGTTTAGATCTTACCATCTCCCGCTCTCTACCCGCTCGAGGTCTGTATAAGCTATGAGTCGGGCCAAGGTGTGATGAACAATCCAACGTACGGTGATGCTCGAGTACCATTACATATATAGATGTGTTCTCTCTTCAGGAGTGAGACCTAAGAGTGGTCGCTCAAATTGTAGATGATCTCTTCTGTGCGACCAATGCTGAATGAATCGGTGATTTTCCGCCAACCAATTAACATATGACCTCCCCTGAGCCAATTTCACTACATATCTCTCCATTGGCTCTGGAATGTGCTGCTATAGACCGAACAGTCTCATCCCTCAATCTGGTCAATGCATAGCCACCTCATCAAAATTTATAAGTCAAGTACGGCTCGTCCAGATCTCTGAACATTCCGTACATAGTGATGGTAACTGTCTAAGTTCCAAATGTGCATAAGGGTCCCAAATCACTTTATCGAATCCTGCACGTCCAGCTCATTCTGATAAAAATCAAGTGTCGTCGTCTTCGCACTACCCTTGAATGATCTTGGTCGTCTCCAACGGGCACATAATGTTGTCATGTGTCATCCGGGTATAGTAATGGTTTACTCTTCAAAGGTCTCCCAATGTGTAGATGTTCCCTGCACCACAACTACAGGAACGTAAGAAAACCACACAAATGTTTGGTCGGAATCAGTGAAGTTTCGTCTAACATGTGATATAAGTGGGTCAGAGCCGCACTACCCCAACTGTACTTCGATGCGATGGTCAAATCTCCGAGCAAAGACATGTATTTTAAGTGAACCATCGTGTCACTCTTATCTGCCAAAATGTTGCATCCCAGCTGGAACAGAATAAAGGCTCTGCTGTGTCGTGTAGCCGTCTCCTCGTCAGCATCAAAAGATAACTGCTGAAACTGAGCTTGCAACCAACTCAGAGTTACAGAACCCTTACGACCCAAGTCATCGGGGACTTGACCCAATAAATTCATGCAGACCTCTGACCAAACGTACTCCTAAGACTCACACATCGGCAAACCATCTACGCGCAAGTCAGTAATCATAGAGATGTCACGCAAGGTGCAAGTGATCTCACCATGTCACAGGTGAAATGAATGAGTCTCCGGTCTCCAACGCTCAACCATCTCCCCCAGCAAGATATGGTCCAACTGGACTCGGCCCAACTAAGTGATTGTGTCAAACCCCACCATATCTAGTAGAAACAACATCCTCTCATCAGTGATATGTCATTCGTAGAGCTTTGATCCATGCTCAACGTATTTTACGTCATCAACATTCTTCTGCATATTTTAAGATAAATGTCAAAATATTAATACATACATGCAAATATTTCACTTAAAGTAGTAAAATGCTTACAAAATCTTTGAACAAGTCAGACTTGTGGTTGGCTTGCAAAACCAACACTGATCTGTCTACCGGAACCTGTGAAGCATAGCTACCTCTAACCAAATCGGTACTGGAACCACCGAACTTCATCTGTACATAACACGTTAAATATAGAAAACATTAAAGTGTTGCAAATCATATCTTAAGAATCAACGTAAAATTAATTACAGTTACAAAAAATTGGAGTCATAAAAATCAAACATCTAGTTTTTACCAATAGGGAATGACATTCATTGAAATCTTACATCACAATCTAATCTTAAAAAGCATTCAACTCTTACACCACATTCAACTGTCACACCACCAAGTCTTACACCACATCAATTCAACTCTTACGTTTCATCATCATTCAGGTCTTACATTTATCTGAAATCCTACATAATAGTAGCATAGACATTTTTTGAATAATTTTACTATATAGGTTCCTTGCATCGTTTTCTATTATACACCAAACCGTCGCATCTCCCACATTGTACCCTTCTTCCAGAGTGCTCGTCCATCTCGTTTCGGATTCGCGTTGATTTTGGCCGATCACAAGGTCTTTTGGTTTGCGGAGGCTTCATTGCCCACGATCTGGCCAACACATCACATCAGGAATTGGATAAATATCGGTTTGTACGACTGTATGTACATTTGAACCTCATAATACGGGGAGCCAAATGTGAAGTGCTAACATTTGCATGTCTGTCGCTGCAAACTGCTAGTACATGTGAACAGGGACGTGCATTGCAATTATGTATCCACAAGTGCAAGTAATAACTCCTTCAAATTTCACAAGGTATTTTTTCTGGTTATTGACTTCAACCTAGTACTTCAACTAGTGGTATCGAGTTATCGTATGAATTTTAGCCAGATTGTTGTTTGTTGTTACCACGGTGTGGACTGTCAGTACATATGTTTCATTCCATGACTCAGCGACGTCCCTTCTTTTAACAAAGAATTTGTTCAAACTGAGAAATTTCATCAAAATCATGGTCGTAATTGGCATACCGCATGCCCCTCGTAAGACATTGTTGAAACTTTCTGACATATTTGTTGTCATACATCCGAAACGTTGACCCCCGTCGTGACAACAAGTTCATCTTTCCAAAGGACCTTGATGTTGAATCCGCTCGTATACCGGTTTATGTTGCTCTGCAACAGCCTCCATTAGCTCCTCAAATTTCATAAAGGAATGACTTTTACCTACTTCGTAAAACTTGATTTGTCACATTCTTTCCTTGCAATTTCGATGTTTAGCAAGATTTGCTTTCATGTGTCGAAGACAGAATCGATGTACATGTCCATCTGAAGATGGAAATGTGGCTCGCACACAAGCATTTATTCCCGAAAATCTGTTAGTGATAATACACAAATCGGGTCGCCTAGTCACTCTACTTGCTAGCAATTGAAGGAACCACGTCCACGACTCTGTCTTCTCTCTCTACAATAGCAAATGCCAAAGGAAAATTTTCATTGTCTGCATCCGTGCCCACATCAATTAGCAATAAACCTCTATATTTTCTATAGAGATGGGTTCCATCCACACCGACAACGGATCTGCAATATTGAAACTCACTAATTGATGGCTCGAATGCCCAAAATAAACGCATAAACATCTCCTCATTTGGATTTACCTGTACGGTCTCTATTTCGACAACAGATCCTTCATTGTTTTGACAGAGAATTGTTAGGAACCTTCGCAGATCCCTAAAACTGTCTTCTTCGGCACCATAAATTTGGTTCAACGTTTTTTTCCTAGCACGTCATGTTTTAGCGTAACCGATTTCAAGTGAGTATTTGGTATTCACCCTTTCCATTATCTCAGCAAGAGTAATTGTGAACTTAGTTTTAACATAAAGCATTATCAAGTCGCAAACAAAATTAGCACTGCATTGTTTGTTGTCGTTTAGCAACATCGGATTGGAACAAGTGTGCTCGGTGTCGTACATTTTCACTTGAAAATATCTACAGCCTTTTGGGACAGACGCATGTCGACGCCATTTGCAGTTATCATCATCACGATGAAGACAATGAACAGTATACCGTTTGATTGAAGAAACCACAACTGAATATTGAACAAACTTTTTAATGTGCCAAAACTGCAGAGCGTGAACCAAATCATCTTTCGTGGGAAATTTCGTTTATCCCAAAAAAAAACGATCATCTTCCATACGCCAATCACCTCGTTCCAAATTGTTCGCAGCATCGAAGAATGAGTGTTCAATTACAGAATTCTATATAAGTAGTTGTCGTCCTCGAAGATATCGAGAAGTTCATTAAGAGTTGGAATCATGTCATTGTTAGCAACTCCATCATCAACAACGTCGTCGTCTACATGGTTTATAGATTGGTCAATCGCATATATGACATCATGTGTCTCCGGAACAAATTCATTAGCAGAAACACCTTCAGGTTCATCTTCTACAGTGAATGGTGTACTGTAATCCCCCAATTGCTCAGTGTCATCATCTTCAACGTTATGCATCTCTTGCATGCATTCTGGTCGACTAAAATGAATGGGGTCAACATGAGACAAACCAAGCCCAAGGGAGGGATATGAGGTAGACGGTCCAGCCCTACCAGCAAACTCATCATGATTGTAATGCATGGGTTCAAAATGAGACAAACCAGGATAAGGATTTGCACTGCTATACGGAATGTCACATGCATTTTTTGGTCATTCATTGTCTATTTGTCGGTAGTTCTGCGATTGAAAAATACAATTTGCTGGTATGTCGGAATTTCGGTTGTAGGATTTAGACTTATATTCAAATCTATTCCGCAGTCCCAACCGGTCCACCTTACTGTACCATACTCCGGCGAATGAGTGTTGGTTGTCAGCATATGGTCGGGCACTTTAGGTTCAGCTTCCACATACACTCCAACCACAGACATCTTTTTAAACAAACGCATCATTCTATAAACCGACATATCATTGGTTAATGGAGCGTATGTCCAATCATTGTTTAATGGCAATTTCGCCGTCAACTTGACATCAAACATATTGTGTGGATAACAACATTCGGATCTTATGACATCCATTAAATCCCTATATTTTATGTTCAACGGAACAACTACCAATTTGCGGTCAAATCCTGTATACTCTATTACATCTCCGTTACATTCTAACTTTTCATTATACATGACCAACAAAGATCTTTTATCATCTTTATCAATTCCTAACATATATTAATTTAATTTGAAAATGTGTTCAAGTGAGATGTTTGTTCTTCTATTACTAATTAATTAAAAAATTGAAAGTACTAAAAAGTTTTAAAAATTACCTCAATCGAGTGTAATAGCAAGCGGTTGTAAACGTGGAGCAATGAGTGTAATAGCAAAATCAACTACAATGAACAACGTTACGATTAATGTTAGATTTTTTAAAATTTTGACAGAACCTCACTTATATTTTCAAATTCGTAAAATTTAAACTTGCACTGTAAAAGGAACTAACGATACTACAAATAACATTCTCAACTTCCAAACATCTAAATAACGACATATTTTACAAATTCAAACGACATACATTCAAACAACATACTAATCACGACATATTTAAAACACATAGTTCTCAACTTCAACACATTTTTCCATTAAAACTCACATACATTTATTACTTTATTTTTAAGATTACAGAAATCAAACTTCAATTCCAACATACAATCAAAGACATACATTCAAACCCAAATAAATCATTTTTAAGTTTACATTCAATAAAATTAACATACATTCAAACCAAAATAACAACAAAAAAATCTAATTTCAATCACAATAATCAAACTTAAATTCAACTATTTTTAAGATTACTACCGTAGGCCTACAATCAACATAAATAAAATGAATAATCAACTGAGAAACAAGAAATAAATAGTTTGCCTTAAAACCCAACATCGAAATCTAACCAAAACGGGTTCCTAAACCAACAAAAACACTACAATCATACCTAAAACAACAACGTATATCATCCTAATACATAAATGGCAAGAAAACACTAGAAAACGGAAAAAATTGAAACCCTGACCTTAAAATCGCGACAACTCGGCAGAGGGAGAGGGGGGCGTCGGGCTGCTTTTATAGCCCGACGGAACTCGACTTGTAACGTCGAGTTCATTTTTTTTTAATTGAGCTCGACATTACAAACGCCGAGTTCTTCCTTTAGAACTCGGCATCCTAGATGTCAAGTTCTATTTAAGACAATATTGTCCTGACACGACAATCGTCTCATGCATCATCTAAGTGTCAGGAGAACAGTTCAAATAGAACGCGACGTTACAAGTGTCGAGTTCTCCTTAACTCACGTCGAACGAAATATGACAAGTGTTGGGCAATAAAAGTCAAACTGAACTCGACACTGAAGATGTCAAGTTCTCTAGACACTAAAAAACAAAACTCGTCGCCGCCACGTGTCACCACGCAGTGGCAACAGATCTAGTATAAAAAATACTTTTAAATGAAGTCTATTTTGACAACAAAAAAAATTATTTTGAAAAAATTTCCATAAAAATAACAGCGTAGAGTCAAAATAAGTTGGTAATTTTTCAATAAAACCAAATACCTCTTTTTAGAAAAAGGAAAAATCCCAAATTTTTAATGGGTTTTAATGAAAGGATTTGTTAATTCGTTTTAAAAATTTGTAGTTCAAGAATTGTAATCTATCATAAACGGTAAAATGTAACATGGATTTTCCTTGTTTGGGAGACTGGAAAAGGAGATTCTATTTTTGTTGTAAATGAACGTTAAATAAAAGTAAAATCACCAAATTTTAATAGATTTTGACTCAGTATGCTGAGATTGATCTATAATCAACTAATCCAATTTGAGGAATTCAGAAACCGAGGCATCTCCCATCGATCCAAGGTATGAAAATTGAAGACGCGATGCAACGGTCATAATATTTTTCGCGTAATTTGCTAGATAAGACCTTAAAATGTTACAAATTTGATAGACACGGAAAGTCTTGGCAACGCTTAGGAACATTTTAATGCATGACTTCCTCTAGATTCTAGTAAAAGGAGCAATGCAAGATGCAACAGCAGCATAACCGATCAAATACTTAAACTAAACCTTTACAATTGACAATAAATATATTTACATATACATTTTTGTTCCTTCCCTTGTATAAACCGAACCTTCTTGGCTGAAAATCTTCTTTTCGTCTCCACACCAAAGGAGAAACCAATCAGTATATACACGTACCAGGCTATTGGTAGTATCATTTCCCTTTCCATATCCAAGATCTTGTCTTTTAGAATCACAGAAATAAATATGATTTCTTTCCAGAACATAAAGCATAAATCATGCAGGACAGCATCCAGGTAAACCAGTAGTTTCTCTGAGATGGTCCATTCTATTCCAACTTTTACAGAGAGGAAGGGATGATATTAATAAGTTCAAAGAAATGAATTTTATTTGTCAAAATCTAATTTTAGATTTCTTTTCTATATCAAAGATTAGATTTTGACAAATAAAATTCATTTCTTTGAACTTATTAATACCATCCCTTCCCCTCTGTAAAAATTGGATTTTATTGGGGCTAATATTAATTACTTCAGTTTTCTCAGTTCTAAATTTTTTTTTCATAGAATTAAGGAAACCAATAACACTTACCTTTTTAGCAAAGGTGATTTTTCGAATGAATATCTCTTCATGGTTAAGTGTGAGAATAATCATTTTTGTTAACTGGGTAAAATGTCCATATAATTGTAAGAATTTATTACCAATTATAAAGTCAATACCAGTTTTTGTTGATAGACAGTTGGAATATGAAATATTTCTCCTGCAATCAATATATCAAGATTTTTACAAACCTTGGTTAGGTTATTGCTATGGTGTTACCATTGGCAATTTTTACCAATTAAAGGTCTTTCAGCGTTAACCCAGTGTTCTTCTGGAAAAACATGCTTACTTGCTATGCATAGGCTTGCACCTGTATCGACATAACAATGTAATTCAATCTGTTTATATCCTGTAAATTTTAATTTACCTTTGATATAAATAGAATTAGGATTAGTGATGTTTGACATCGCTAATTCTTCTTCAGTCTGATTCTGAGGAAGAATTGAAGTCATCTGATTCTGTTGATGAATCGATTTCTTCAATAAAGTATACATCCAGTGTATCTTCATAAGGGTCTTCAATAGTAATGAATCCTAATGAGTAGATCTGTTCGAGCATCTTTGTTTTATACTCATGTTTTTTCCTATTAGGGCACTCGTTGGCATAGTGTCATTCTTCATTGCAGACCCAACATCTACAATTCTTTTGCCTTTTGGACAAAAATTTTGTTTGTTATTATCATGTTTTTTTCTAACAAACTTGTCAGGTTTAAAAGGTTTTCTTTTCTTTTTAAACCTATATTTAGAAGCATATTTTTGTTTTTGTTTTCTAACCTTCTTTTTGGTTGGTTTACAGCCATACTCTAAAGATGGTTCTTGTATAGACTTGCAACAATTCTTGTTGAATTTTTTAAGTGTACGTTGTTTTCTAGCCAAGTCACAAACCTGTGAGCTTTCTTCTTTGACTATTCGTTGTGCAAAGCCTAAACTAAACTCTGCGGTGGGTGAAGATTCTATTAAAAATCTATTGTAAGTTTTTTCTCCTATAATGGGGATTTTTAAGAGGTAATCTAGGATGTACTTCTTATAAAGATTTTTGTCTTTTAAGACATAAGTTTTTCTCGTAATCACAAAAGAAATCATCGAGAAAACATATGTCGCACAGGGTCATATTAGTAAGGTGGTGTACTGCCTTGTTCCTAATTTTTTCCTGTTCTCTTTCTTTATCTCCAGAGAGATCGATTCCTAAAAAGATGGTGTAAAGTGCATTTATAACATCTTCAAAGGTGTCTGTTGGACTTAATCTAGGTGTCCAATTAGTATTCTTAATGAAACTATTAACGATACCAGTAGTCTAATGTTCGACTAAGAGTAATACAGTCTTAGGATCATCATAAGCTTCTTTGTTAGTTTGAATGATCAAACTGATTTCCTGAGCCCATTTATCAATTAGCTCTTTTCTATTGGGTTTACAGTCAATGTCTAGGATATTGCTTCCAAAGATACTGGTTGTATTTTTACCATCATTAAAGGGAAAGAAATTACCTTTTCTTTTCCTTGGGTTAGCTCCTTGACCAGAGGATTCTGGTTTTTCTTCGTCAAATTCTTGTCTATCCATTCTAAAGTTTTCTCTAGGTTGGTCAGAATAATCAGATTCATATTCTGTAAGATTCTCATTCTGAGGAGTAACTGGTTCAGAGTTGCTTTCCTCAATAACGTTTATGGTCTCAATAGAATTTTGGATTCCAAATAGTCGTAACAGCCTAAACAGGGTTGGATTTGATTCTATTTCTCTGTTGGCGATGTTGTCATCGTCAAGATCCATAAGTCTTATGGCATGGTTAAGGATTTCATAATTGTCGTCATTAACATGTAATTCATCATCCTCAAGGTTATCCCAAAAGAATTTTTCTACCTTTTCCATGTGGTTCATGCTTTCTTTTTATCTGCATCAAACGGCCATGTCAGGCTTCCGGGGTTTTTTCCTGTTCCTAGGTCTTCGTTTCCAACGCTAAAGTTTGGGTAACTGTATTTCCAGGGTTCGGGTTTGGATAATGGTTCTACAGGGACAATTTCTTTTCCTTGTAGTGCTATTAAAATTTCTTCGTTGCAATGACAATCTTGAATTGTTGATTTTAATTCAGTGATTACCTTTGCAGTTGCTGCTTCTATGTTACTTGTAACATTTTGGGCTTGCTGTGTTTTAAGCAACCTAAGAATTTCTTCGAACTGTGGCTTAATAATTTTATTGAAATCTTCTTGTAGTTCCTTAAGGCTCATCCTAAGATTTTCCTAAGGTATTCCTCGATTTTGTTTAGCTTAGAAGTGAAGTCAAGGACTTCATTCCTAGATATAGGAGTTTCGTTCCTTTCTTGACCAAGGTGGTTTATCCTATCCTCTAGTCTTTCTAGTTTGGAACTTTGATTTACTAGGAGTTTTTGTATTTCTCCAAGAGTTGTTTTTGCCCGTTTATCCCCCCTTCTAAAAAGTTGGAGAATTGTTCGTAGATACTATGATCTTTGGAAAATTGTATACTAGGATGTTTACTTAAACCAAAATATGATAAAAGTTTATAGATTCCTAACAAACATCGTCATGTTATTTGATTCAAGTTGTTACATGAATTCATAACAGAGGTTAGACTACCCGTAGTCCCACTAAAGGTATATCTTCTACTGGTTGGTTCAGTTCTTTCACTTAATCTTTTAAAGTTAAGTACTTTTCGTTTTTTGTAGATATGTGGATGCATAGATGATGTCATCTTGTTTAAGAAAGTTTATCAAGTTGTAAGCCTAGGTTGTCGATTCTGGTAGAAATCGTTTTTAAGAGATTTTTATCAGATCTATCATAGGATTCTCCTAGTTCTAGGTTATTTCTTCTGATACTTATTCTAGGTTTTTCTCCTAAGAATGGTTTATTCTTAGCAATATCAATTGCCCAAGAATTATCTAATGGACTAATATCAGAGAATTGTTTTTCTTCTATTGATCCTATTTCTGAGAATACATCTTCCAACTCGATATACTCAGATTTCTTATAGTCAATACTATGATGACTATTGGTCAAAGCGTATGCTACAAGGTAGGCTATACTAAAGACTTTGTCTCCAGAATTCATTAAGTTTTCTCTTTCGAATTGAGAGTACTTGATCTAAATTCTTAGTATTTATACTAAAGCCGAATTTAGGATAAACTGAAAACATGAATTTTTGGTAAGCTAAATTTCCTCTAGCTGCACCTAAAATACAATCTCTTCGATCGTTGATTCTGTTGTCTATTAAGGTCATCTTAATAGGTGAATCAATTCCTTCTTGAAATTCAGATTTCAAAAGGATTTTTATGGCTCCTAAGTGTACTACACTAATTGTGGATCTTATCTTAGCGTCAATTTTTTGTAAGTTTTTGTTAACTTCTTCCTTAGTAATAAGGGGTAAGAAAACAGAACATTTGGTGTCTTTAATGTCTACAAGCATTTCCTTTATGGTGACATAGTAAAAGACATTACTTTTCTTTGTCAGAATATTTAACATAGGGATCTGCATCGGTATGTTAAAGACTTTTTCGTTCTTTAAATCATGTTTTGATTTCCTAATTTTGGAAAGAGTTTCTTGCTTTATTAAAAAGCTGCTTGAAGATCCTTTTTCATTTTCAGAAAATTCGATTTCAAAATTATTTTCATCAAGAGTTTCTTCAGGATGTTCTTTGTTATTTAAATTATTCATTTAAACAAACATGGCTCTGATACCAAGGTACGAAATGATGCGGTCGAACACTTAAAGTTCATTAAGTTCTAAGTGTAGTCTAACTGACTTGCTAAGGCTTATGGAAATAAGACTTATTTTACTTTGTTCAGATTCCAAATGATTCTGATTATTGATGGGATTAAAAGGTCCTAAATTTCTAGTCACTTGTAAAGAAAATGATCAAATTATTCTTTGAAAATTGTTTTAAGACTATAGGATACTTTGTAAGGTGAAGTAAAGTGCATACCTGCCTTTCTGTAAGGTGATTATGATGGAATAGAACCTGTGTTTGTTCTTCTTGCTTCAGCCGTCCTGCCAATGTTCAATCCAAGCGTTCCCAAAAACAGTCTCCTGCCTCACTAGGTACTAGCCTCCAGGACTATTCAAAACCAGACATTCAAGCTTTCGACTTAAGATCAAACTTACTATTTTATTCCAAGTATAAGCAGATTACAGAGGACCTAGTATGGGTCCTTACAACACTCCTTACATTCCCCTATATGGGTACTACTGACACATATTAAGAGAGAGGGAGAGAAAAATTGGGGTTTGTTTTTTTGATGCCCCTTACAAATGAGAACTTGCTAATTTATACTACATTTCAAGAGTCCTTCATGCGTCATTGCTTACGCATTGGTTCATCAAAGTGGAATTTTGCTTTTTTAAAGTAAAGTTTTAACTTTACTTTTGTCAGCTACTTTCCGAAGTGGAAGAGGTAGTGGATGATGTGGAAGTTGTCGGTGCGGTTTCCACTTCTTTTCGTTTCTTTGTCATGTCTTCTTTTGCAAAAGGTGTTCTGACAAAACTGGTGGAGCACTTACATCATTCGTCCAAAATGCCTCTCTTTTCTAAGTTCTTCCTTATCTTTTGACATAAAGAAGAGTAGTGGCGTCCGAACACATGTTTACTAACAAGTTGTTCTGGAAGGTCTGAATTTTTGCATATCTTTAATACTTATTTCCATGTGAAAATAAGAGAGTACTAGGCAGTTTGAGGTGGCGAGATTCACTCTGATCTTGTCATCTCTGCTGTAGTCAAATACCTTATCATTTAAGATAAGTAATTTCTGACTGACAATATCGAAAAGATCCTCCTTCTCGAATTTGGTGTCCATTACCTTACTGGTATTGTAGACTTTTTGTTTGATCATTCCGATTTGAACCAAGTGATAAGGTTGCACGGGTTCGTCTTCTTCATCCCAAAAGGACACTGTGCTTTGGATTTTCAGATAGATTTCTCTATCGTTTCCTTTCATGCACTTGCTTCGATAATTCTTTATTGCTTTCCTGAATTCAGTGGGAAATTTGGAAATTTCTAATAAATTACTAGCAGGATAAACCAAAGCTAATAATCCATAACAGAAAGCTTCAAAAACCATCTCTGGATTTGCATTCTGATAAAAGTTAAAGAGACTGAGGTTCTTTTTGTCCACTGTGAAGAATTTCTCTTCGACAAAACTTACTTTAGTTGCTTCTCTTCCGAGCTTGTAAAGATACCTGAAGCCAGAATAACTGGTGTCGGTGATCTCTTCAATATTCTGCAGAACTGATTTTACCTTTCCAAGTACTGCTTTTGAATTCTTCTTTGGCGTTGTAAGCGCCTCAGAATAAGAAGGTCTTAAACCATTGTCTGAACTGATTAGTTCAAGAGGTGGTTTGAATTCTGCTCTGGTATAAATATCTGCAGAGACATTTGCTTCAAGGAAGGAATTAAACCTTTTGTGTTTAATCCCAGAGACTCATTTGGTTGCTTCTTCTGTCATTTCCCAAGTGGTGAAAATACCTGGATTAGGACTGTTATAAACAACATAATAATTTTTTGAGCTTTGAACGCTCGTTCTTTCTTGCGAAAATACTAAAGATTGCTCAGGTATGGGTCTCAGAGCCATGTTTTTTTAATAGAATCTTCAGCCACCGTAGAGTTTAGTTTAGGCTTTGCACAACGAATAGTCAAAGAAGAAATCTCACAGGTTTGTGACTTGGCTAGAAAACAACGTAAACATAAAAAAATCAACAAGAATTGTTGAGATTGACCTGTAATGGTGCACGCAAAGCTCGAATCAGAGTGAGAAGCTCATCTTTATTGGGTAAGTTATGACTGTCTCCTATGGTGGCTTCATTAATAGCCTTGTAGTTGACTACCATTCTTTTCTTTCTTCTTCTCCTTTCAGCTTCATTTTCCACAAGGAAGGCTGGGGACATGTGAGGAGATTTACTGGGTGATTTTCATATCCAGAAGCTCATGAATTTGTCTGGCAAATTTTTCTCGATCCTATGGACTGTATTTCATGGGTTTAACCTTGATTACAGTGTTAGAGTCTTTGAGCTTAATGCTTGCTTTCATCCATTTTTTAGTCTTTTCAGGATCTAATGGATTTTCAAAGCAAACTAAATCTAATAATTTTTCAATTTTAGATTTCTTTTCTATATCAAAGATTAGATTTTGACAAATAAAATTCATTTCTTTAAACTTATTAATATCATCCCTTCTTTGAACTTATGCTTCTGATTACATTCAAAAACTTGCAGCTTTGCGTGCACCATTACAGGTCAAGCTCAAGAAAGACATTCCTTGGGAATGGAAAGATTCGGACACCACCTATATTAGCAAGGTAAAAAGAATCTTAAGAGTTTTCCAAAACTCTACCATCCGATACCGGATGATAAGCTTATCATTGAGACAAACGCCTCTGGTGAATTCTGAGGAGGCGTTCTCAAAGCAGTTAATTCTAATCAAGAATTAATCTGTAGATATGCTTCTGGTAACTTTAAAAACGCTGAAAAGAATTATCATTCCAATGAAAAGGAATATCTTGCAGTTATTAGAGTTATCAATAAATTTTCTATTTATCTAACTCCAGTCAAATTTTTTATTAGAACAGATAATAAAAATTTTACTTATTTTCTTCGTATTAAGTTACAGGGAGACAATAAGCAAGAAAGACTAATAAGATGGCAGCAATGACTATCTCGCTACACTTTTGATGTGGAACACATCGAAGGCGTCAAAAACTGTCTAGACGACTTTTTGACAAGAGAATACCACTCATAATAAATACCATCATTTTTACGAATTGGTTGATTATGTTACAGGAAAAAGGAAGCTCAGAAGGCTATAAATATTGATGACCTTGCAAGGTAATCCTCACAACTCATCATCTTCCTACCACCAAAAACACTTCTCAAGGCATCAACCAACCTTTCAATAAGAGAATTAGAAAATGTCATAGGCTTCAGAAAACCACCATACAAATGAGTGAGTTAGAAAAGTTTCGGCTTCAGGAGTGCATACTCCTTCAAGAACTTGAGCTTTTACGCAACAAGATCAGGTATGTAAGTCTTTACGAAAAGACTGAACAAAAGGTTATTACTGCACCTTCCTTGGAAACTCGGAAAGCCGAAACTAGTCCTGAGCAAACGGCTCCAGGTAAAGACTCAACAAGTCTGTTGAAGGTTGATGTTTTACCAAAAAACATGACAGATGTACAAACCTCATCTACGTTGGTTAAACCTTCAGACTTTATTCTGAGACCCAACGGGGGAATTCAAATCTCAATCAAATCTAAGAGCAATCTTTAGTATTTTCGCAAGAAAGAACGAGCGTTCAAAGCTCAAAAAATTATTATGTTGTTTATAACGGTCCTAATCCAGGTATTTTCACCACTTGGGAAATGACAGAAGAAGCAACCAAATGAGTCTCTGGGATTAAACACAAAAGGTTTAATTCCTTCCTTGAAGCAAAGGTCTCTGCAGATATTTATACCAGAGCAGAATTCAAACCACCTCTTGAACTAATCAGTTCAGACAATGGTTTAAGACCCTCTTATTCTGAGGCGCTTACAACGCCAAAGAAGAATTCAAAAGCAGTACTTGGAAAGGTAAAATCAGTTCTGCAGAATATTGAAGAGATCACCGACACCAGTTATTCTGGCTTCAGGTATCTTTACAAGCTCGGAAGAGAAGCAACTAAAGTAAGTTTTGTCGAAGAGAAATTCTTCATAGTGGACAAAAAGAACGTCAGTCTCTTTAACTTTTATCAGAATGCAAATCCAGAGATGGTTTTTGAAGCTTTCTGTTATGGATTATTAGCTTTGGTTTATCCTGCTAGTAATTTATTAGAAATTTCCAAATTTCCCACTGAATTCAGGAAAGCAATAAAGAATTATCGAAGCAAGTGCATGAAAGGAAACGATAGAGAAATCTATCTGAAAATCCAAAGCACAGTGTCCTTTTGGGATGAAGAAGACGAACCCGTGCAACCTTATCACTTGGTTCAAATCGGAATGATCAAACAAAAAGTCTACAATACCAGTAAGGTAATGGACACCAAATTCGAGAAGGAGGATCTTTTCGATATTGTCAGTCAGAAATTACTTATCTTAAATGATAAGGTATTTGACTACAGCAGAGATGACAAGATCAGAGTGAATCTCGCCACCTCAAACTGCCTAGTACTCTCTTATTTTCACATGGAAATAAGTATTAAAGATATGCAAAAATTCAGACCTTCCAGAACAACTTGTTAGTAAACATGTGTTCGGACGCCACTACTCTTCTTTATGTCAAAAGATAAGGAAGAACTTAGAAAAGAGAGGCATTTTGGACGAATGATGTAAGTGCTCCACCAGTTTTGTCAGAACACCTTTTGCAAAAGAAGACATGACAAAGAAACGAAAAGAAGTGGAAACCGCACCGACAACTTCCACATCATTCTCTACCTCTTCCACTTCGGAAAGTAGCCGACAAAAGTAAAGTTAAAACTTTACTTTAAAAAAGCAAGATTCCACTTTGATGAACCAATGCGTAAGCAATGACGCATGAAGGACTCTTGAAATGTAGTATAAATTAGCAAGTTCTCATTTGTAAGGGGCATCAAAAAAACAAATCCCAATTTTTATCTCTCCCTCTCTCTTAATATGTGTGAGTAGTACCCATATAGGGGAATGTAAGGAGTGTTGTAAGGAACCATACCAGGTCCTCTGTAATCTGCTTATACTTGGAATAAAATAGTAAGTTTGATCTTAAGTCGAAAGCTTGAATGTCTGGTTCTGAATAGTCCTCGAGACTAGTACCTAGTGAGGCAGGAGACCGTTTTTGGGAACGATTGGATTGAACATTGACAGGACGGCTGAAACAAGAAGAACAAACACAGGTTCTATTCCATCATAATCACCTTACAGAAAGGCAGGTATGCACTTTACTTCACCTTACAGAGAAATAGGAAATAGAATATGACGCTAATGGAAGAAAATTACAAATGTGTTACCTCTCTTCTGGAAGCCAGGATTTTTATGTTCCTGCTGTCGTGGATGTGTTCTACCTTCCCTTGCATTTTCCTCAACAATACTGTGGCCATCCCTTTTTACTTTGTCTCCATATTTACGCAGTCTCTTATACCTGGGTGGTGGCTCAACCGATTTGACAATCTCTTCAGAATTTAGCTGCCAATCAGAAATTGTGCTGTCATTCATTTGGCTGGAAACTTGATTGTAAATATTGTTGGCCGGGGAACCAGAATGGTCAATGTGTTGAATATGCATCCCATTGGCATTTGTACTTGTAATTTTGTTAGAAGGGCCACCACACAAGTAGTCACTTTTTGGCATGTTCACATTGTCAGCATAATCATCTCTTTGTAAATTTACTAGATCTTTCGAGTATCTTTTCTGAACCAGATGGATATCAATATGTGCACCTGCTAGAGAGCTTGGGATTGCAGAGCATTTCTCTTGACTGTGATTGCAGGTCAAAGAAAGTGGGCTCTCAGCTTTTGAAAGACTGATGCCATGCCCGGTAATAGGAGATTCTGGAACAAAACCCTTCTCAATAAAACCAGTTAGTCGTGGGCTTATATCCATGTCATTTAGGCTGTCAACTGACTTGCTGGCTCGTAAAGTTAAATTGATTTCCTCGTCAGGCATTTCGGTAAAAGTATCTTCACAAACTAATTTCTGCCTGCTAATTGGTGTTTGGAAGATGATGTCATTTCCATCAAGTTTCTCTTCATGCTCCTGTTCATAATTATGGAACTGGCAGGGTAACATGCATTCTGATACTGAAGCATCAGCTATCTTTGGAACACATTCAGATGGCACCTCATAAAACCATCTTTCATTTTTTACCCACTGAACTATTAGTGAAATTTCTCGGAGGGCTACTTGCATCTGAATATTCCTTCATCAAAAGAACTGGGACAGAAGTAATTATAACTTTTCCATGGGTACTAACATTTACAAAATTTGCCCCAAAGAGAAAGGAGTGAAGTGGCTTTCGGCAAGAAAATTCCAGTATGTGATTGTACACTTCATTTGGATACCCAATGGGCACTTCTGCAGAATATGAGGTTCCAAATTGCAAATTTTGTTCACCTGCTACGAATATTAAGCATTACAATAACAGCAATAAGCTATGATATTGAACATAGCTGCTTATGTAAAAGATAAATTCAAAATAAATTTCTCTCTATAGTAATCTCTCTAGAGCCATACCTGAAAATTGAACATTCCTACACCTTTTTCCATCTCTGTTGACAAGTTAATTTATAAAAAGGCTTTTATGCTATTAATTATTACCAAATTATATTAGTTTCTTATGTTGGCACACCAACATAGTACTAGCCTAGTAGGTATCTTTATCTACATTTTCTTTGTACTTAATGATGAGGGAACTAAATGTCATAAGGTGTATCAACCTTCAAGTAAAGAGTAATATATATATATATATATATATATATATATATATATATTCTTTAATTGTCCAATCCTAACATGGGAACATGCTCGGATCCTTCCTATCTTCAACATCTCTCTAAAAAAGTACTGTAACAAGTCTTCCATTCACATATTATTCTAGATTTCCTATAACCGTAATTTGCTACTCGTAGAATACGCTACATTTTCTCCTTAAGTATTTGATTGATTGATTCTTGATTGATTCATAGGAATGCAAAAGGTGTGTTTATTTCCTATTTTCCAACTCATGCTAAATTTTATCCAACGGTACAAGAAAAATGCTGGAGAAATAAGATGCAACAGATTCCAAAATGTTTATAAATTACAGATTTTGATACGATGAGCGTTACCATGTTTACATTGTTATATATATGCAACACTCAGAGCACACAAACTCTGCAGATTACATTGGACTCTAGCAAACAATATGTATCGATTTTATGCTGTCCACTCGTTCTTATAAAGGCATATGACACTTCTCCAATCAAAATTGAGATTAC
Source organism: Triglochin maritima (assembly GCA_963682175.1). Taxonomy (NCBI): domain Eukaryota; kingdom Viridiplantae; phylum Streptophyta; class Magnoliopsida; order Alismatales; family Juncaginaceae; genus Triglochin; species Triglochin maritima. Next base: position 8,423,313 of record OY821787.1, on the reverse strand, counting down.
CATTGCATGTTCACCTTGGAAATTGCACGGGGACCAAATCCTAGGAAGTTAATTAAAACAAAACTAGATCTGAACGTACCATCCTAGAGTACCAAGATCAATCTCACAATCTACAAAAAAGTGTAAAGAGAAAAGCCTTGACAAATAAGCAGTTGAGCATCCTAAAGTGCTTCATAATAAATTAAGAATACTTTTTAATAATTCATAACAGATCTATTAGGTTCAGACCCTTAAAAGTTAGAACTGAAACCTCTCCTGAAATTATAATATGCATGGTTATGAAAACCGGACCGAACCGACCGGACGAACTGGTTCAACCGCGAACCGGTGGTCAATCCGGTCCGGAGAACCCCCTAAAACAGCATTTGACATTGAACCGGCCTGAACCGGCGGCTCGACCGGTCGAACCGGTTAGACCGTCCGGTTCTAGCCCGATTCAAGTCCGGTTTTGCTATTTTCGGCTCATCGGTGATCACCATCCGCTTCATCCTCAACTCCTCCATCCCCTTACACCCGTCGGCAACGGCCTTGACCCACTCGTCGGGGACGAGGTTGAAGTCGGCGAAGTGGGGCTTCCCCTTGACGTAAGAGGGAGTCGAGGTTAGGGAAGCGGGCGAGGGCGGAGGGGGAGACGGAGTAGGAGTTGGGGATGGGGATGGAGAAGGTGGTTAGGGTTTGGGCGTGGAGGAGGCGGAAGAGATGGGAAACGAGATAGAGGGAGGGGTGGTTGGGAGGAACGTGAATACATGTTACTTGGGAAGTGGATTTGGTGAGAGGGAGGGATGGGGATGGTTGTAGCGAGTGGGTTTTGTGGGTCACTGCTCTTTGTGAAGTGGAAGTTGCAATGGGAATGAATATATAATATTTATATATATATAATATTTAATTATTTATTTATGACGTTACCGGTTTAACCGGTTCGACCCTGGTTGAACTTCTAAACTTTCGAACCTCTGACAATTCTGGTTCGACGTCCGATTTAGTTCTGAAAATCATGATAATATGTACTATGGACATACAAAATAATAGTGAAAGGTGTTCCAATAGATTACGATATTTTACGTACTATTTTTAGGCAAACAAACACTAACTTAAGTACTTCAGTTGAAAATTTCAGTCTTAAAATTTCAAAAACAAATCTTCTGCTCTTAGTGCCACTGTACCTTTTACACCATATTCAGAGGGTCTTTGAGTTGCAGGGCCTTTGTCCTGAAACCATATAAATTAGGAGAAAACATTAAGTACCTATAACAGGATATTTCATACGTTTAAAAGTTGGGAAATCTACCTCAACTCTAGAAACGGTTTTCTTTGTTAAAGGTGCTGGCCCTTGGATATTTTGCACAGTTTTGATAAACATTTCTTTTGTTCTGAGAGAGTGTCTTACTTGATATGTTATGGAAGGTAAAGCCTGGAAATGGGGAAATGCAATAAGTGATGGTTTCCATGACTCCTTATTGCAATGGTTAAAGTACCTAGAGATCAGATCTTCTTCTTTGTTTGAGAGTTTTATCGATAGAAGGGAACCATGGGAAGATATGTCTTTTGCTTTCTTTCTATGCTCAACAAACTCATCAATAACAAACTCAATGAACTTAACTTTTGGCTTGCAACTATGGGGCACCTGCGAAATTGAAAATCAGATTGAGGAAATGTAAGAAAGAAAAATATCATATCATAAGGAACCAGATGAACTCACCATTCTAGGACTTGGATGAAAATTGAACCTCTGTGATGTATTACCGGTCAGGAATTTTCTTATACCCTTGGCCTTTGCTTCCTTCTTCTCATACCCATTATAGTCAACCCCTTCACACGCTAAAACTAGTATTTCCAATTAAAGAAACTCACTAAAGAGGACCCATTCTGAAATGTTATTTTATTAGTTTTATGGTCCATAATTAATTCGGTTGTTACTAGAGAAAATTAGCCAAATGACCATTAAAGGATATCTACTCGTCCATCATTTTTTCTTCCAGTCCTTCCCATGCGCTAGGTCATACGCAGAGATGAAATATTGGCATCAAAGCAGATAACAAGGTCCACTTCAATGATATCTAAACCTTCTTCACCTATTGAGGTTGCAACAATGACATTATATTTGCCGGAACGGAACTTCTGTATTGATAGAAGAGTAAAACACAAAGTCACAAACCATGTTAACAAAGAGTAAATAACAATCAGGGGTTATGATATATTTGCAAATAATTGACTAAATTTGCAGATCAGAAAGGCAAAAGTTACACACATGTTCCACTTGAAAACATTAACCGACTAGCAGGACTTAGAGAACAGGATAGATGCCACACTTATATACACTGGTGCGGATTGGGGAGGTTGAGAAATTGTGGTAGTGGAACAGATATCTTGAGATTATACCATACGACCAGGGCATTTTGGTTTCCTGATAACTGGTGTTGGGTATTCCCAACATGACAACGACAATGTTCTCTACTTCAATAGTACTGTACTGCTGGCTTGCTCACTCTTGAACTGCTGTCTATGGATATTCATTGGCTCAGGAGCGACTATCCATTGTCACACAGATACACCTTTCTCTTGGTTGTTTGATATTGAAGTCAAATTAATCCTTTGAGGTACTCGGGCTACAGGATAATAGCGTAAAATGTCCAACTTATATTTTTCTTGTGTGCACTGAAGTAGGTCCCAATCTAGCATTTCATAAGGTTTATAGCATGGTAAGGAGGGTAAGAATATGATACCAAATGGAATAATCTTGATGATCCAATATGGCACTCATTTCTTTTGATCACAATGATCCATATACTGTATTCCGTTGCTAGGGTAAGTCATTTTATTTTTACTGAAAGGACAACTTTGGTTTGACAATTGAAATACCTAAGTAAATATGGTGATTGGTCAGAAAAAGGTAGATAAATAGAAAAAGTAAGTTCAAATTTGAATGTGATAGTGAGTTAGACTAATCCTGTAATCTGTACATTCAGAGGATGTTTGTGGTTGTAACTTCTGTGATGGGATGAAACACCTACTCTTCCACCTAACAAATTCCTGAATGTTAAAAGCTCATCCCAAACTTATCCAAGTGGTGGTGTTGATCAGTAATATCCTCATCAAGTATTGGTATCAATCTAAAAACATGACAAGCATTTGTCTCTTACTGTTTTATAAGTTCGACCTATCAATGAAATAGGATGAATAATGATACAGAACATGACAAGTAATCTCTGTGCACCTCATAGGAATTTGGCAATAATGTAAAACAGCAAGCTATGACAGTAGAACATATAGTAACCTGCAGAACAGCTTGTTGAACTTTTTGACTCTGTCCTTTCAAAGGCAAATATCTATGACGCCTAGTACTCTACATAAAGCATCAAATTGTAACACGAAAAATATCAGAGAAAATAAGCTTTGCTGATAAAGAACTATGATGCTGACAATTATTGGCAAATAAAATGAACTAAAACATTACATTACATTCTCAAAGGAAGTACAGGTGACCAATTAGATGAATATCAATTAAGATATATTAACTTGTATCAATTTGATAGACTTACTCACTTCAAACTCAAACTTGAAGGGATCAGACAACATTAAATTGAAAAAAATTAAAACTAAGTTTGATTCTGTTAAATAAAAGAAGTCAGATCGTATATAAATTCGACTTAAGAAATGAAGTCAACTCCTACATAACTTGCTGTATATTCTAATTTATAAGACTGATGCATCATATACAGAAAAACTTGAATATTTTGCATTTAAAAACTATAACTCGAAGGTTCAGTACATCTAAATTTAGTAAGATAAGAAAATGCTCAGATTTAACTTGGAATACCATCTCAAAGTTGTAAAGCATCTTGGAAGAAAGATAAATTGATCCACACTTCCACAGGTAACAAATCATCAAGAAAAGGTCTATGATGACCCCCACAATTTTTAAGCTATTGGATATAAAACCAAAACAAGATCTTCTTACTCTGCTAATTTTTCAGACGTTTGCATTTATACTTGAACACTATGGATAATATAGTAGAAAACACCCTTATATGAAAGTAATGAAATCCCATTCTTTTTGCTTCTTGATGTGTCAATGGTAGTTATGGTATATCACATTGTTCTGCAACCCAAAGCACCATATCATGATTTTAGACCGGTATTAGGTTATTTATTGTGTTTAATGACTAGTTATTTATTTTACCTAAGCTGCTATTTCCAAATCAAATACTTAAAGCTGACAAGAGTCAGGGAATTTAAATATAAAAAAATCATCGCATGTATGACATAAACAAATCGCATGTTAGCTATACCAAATAACAGTTGGAAGCCCCCATACAGAATATGATCAAGAAATGCTGTGTACTATGTGAGAATAGAAATCTGTCATGACTAACATATTTGGACAAACATGAAAGAAGCTTATTCCAGGACATACCTGAGCTTTGACCAATAAATTCTGTAGCTTTAACTAGGTCCTTAATCTGGGTCAGTGAGTTCAAAATGTCTCTGAATCAAAAAAGAAGAAAAAAACTGTTATCAGTCCATGGTCAGTTTCATAAATTTAATTTAATAAAATAAATGACTAGAACTCCAGGATGAGATAGGTACTAAACATTAAAGGCCGGTGGAGGAAAATTCTCTTACTTCATCTTAAAAGGGGAATGGGGGAATCTTATCTATTTGGCATTTTGACATCGCATAAACGAGACTTGATTGTTAGAATATAACTTATCCAAAAAAAGAATGAGAACACAGAAGTAACTAATTGGAGTTCTCCAAAAGGTAAAACTAGATAGCATTGTGCCTGTCCACCCAAGTGACATAGAAAATTCCATTGATACATATGAAATTTGAAATTTTGAATCCCAATACTTGACCAGGGGAATTTTAGAAACAAACAGCTTGATATAACTCTTAGGGAACTTGGACCTTTTTGGATCAGAAGGTCTCTTAGGGATACATAAAAAGAGAAACATAATACAACCTCCTCCCTCCACCCTTGGAAAAAAAAACAATTCCCTCACTCCGTCCAAAAAAATAAATAATACAAAAACTTGTAGAAGTGCACCAAGTTGGACCAAAGAAAAAGATGGTAACTCTGACCATGAGACTTTTTTTGCTCCTTAAAAGCAGTTAAAAGTAAAGTTTCCTTCCAAAAATCAGAGAGAACCTATAGTTATTATTTGACTGTAAAATTAAGATTTTTTATAAAATATGAGCTGGCAACTTGAGCTAGTGATTCACATGTTGAAGTTATGATTTTTATTAAGTTTCATTTCTAGCCTACCCGAACATATTTGGTATGAAGGACTTTGTTGATGTTGATGTTGTTGTAAGGAAACATGAACTGAGTTCATGTGACCATCATCATCTAGAAACATGTACAAAGAAAACCACTACACTTCGGGCCAAAAACTCCAAAGAACGAAACAAAACTTCGGATGGTGCCTCAAAATCCAACTTAATTTTTAAAAACAAAATCTTGCTCACGTCCAGTAAAATTCCTAACCTTAAGCACAGAGAAATGTGATCGTACATGAAGACATTAATTTAGCAATGAGCATAAAAATTAACACATTCATATCATACAAATATTACTTACTTCACACTTTCTCTGAAATTTGAGAAGATGATAACTCTTGAACCTTCTGGACGTTTAGTTTCTACATTATGAAAAAGGATATTAGAAAAACAAATGCATATACACATACACATACACAAGATACTGTTATTGCTGGTAAGATTATAACCAACTTCGTAAGGCTTTGTTATGATTCAACAAACTCCTTTTTGACCTTTTCCCTCCAGCATATCATTTTCCGGTGAAGTGAACCAAATGACCTCTTTCTTTGATTGATCATGATCATGAGACATGATATTAAGATTTAAACATTTGGGCTTCTGTTATTATAAATCCTCATTTCACATGCACTGAGAAAAACGACATTTTACAACAACAAAATTCTTAAAATTTCAAAATTTCTGTCAGTTAGAGTATTAAAAAAAATAGGAAAAAATACTTCCTCTCAGGCAAAAGGAAACTTAATTTTCTAATTATTTTTCCATATCAGTTCTAAGCCTCGTAAACACAAACCTCGATAATGTCAGATGTTAGAGCTCCAACAATCTCACTAGTCATGTGTCAGACTTCTTGAGTTACTAGATTACAGAGGTTCAATTCACGAGAATGTAATCTAATACATGGAATTAGATTCCATGTAATCAATTATAGCGAACAAAGTATGATCTTAACGAAATTGGATTGGCAAGAGCTGACATAATAATAGGAAGCAAATTAAATTTTATATAGATTGGAATAGATAGTTGCTAGCTAATCCATTTTGGGTGGCATGGTTGTGTCTACAGACAGGTTCAGAAATAAAACCACATATTTGTATCTCCTCAGAGGCTGAGTCACCTATAAGCAACTACATCAGATCGGAAGTAAGCTACTCACCAAGACAACAATGAGATATAACATGCAACTTTATGATATTATGCCCTCACTCCTGAACAGGAGTCACATATAACCAAAATTGTTGAATCTTGATAGTAGGTAGAAATATTAGATACCTTAGAGTTATTAGGAATTCTTCTTGTGATAAAACATAATGGTTGTCTCATGGTGGAGTCAAATAAGATGAATAAGAACTACTAAAGTTCCTTGGACAACTACACAATTAGGCCAAGAGAGTATATATGCAAAAGAAACCCTTGATGTTCGTAGCACAACTATGCCATTTCAGGCAAGAGTACTGCATGTCACTTGGTTCATGGATTACAACTTTAGTTGCCAAAACCCAAACCTTTGGTTCAAAACATCAACATTTAGGTGTGATTGGATTGCAAGAAAAATGAATTAGAGTTGATAACAAGTTGGATAAAAATGAGGTAGAGAGAAGAAAAGGAGGAAGCAAAGTTTGTTTCTCTATTTATCTTCAAAGAAGTTATGAGGGGAAAAATACATTTCATCATATTACCAGAATACATGTAGTTGTTTAACTTCCTTATTTCAACTCTGTGGTGTTTTAGAAAAAATATACAATGCGGAGAGAAATCAAGTTCATCTACTTTTGTGCTTAAGTCCTTGGTCTTTTTGTAATTAGGTCTTTGAATGCTTTTATGCTTGGATGGACTTCCATTTGAATCCCGATAATCTTGACTTGGTCTTTATGATAGAAATGAGTCTCTTGCACGCATTTATGCTCGGGATATGGGTAATTTGCATTCAGGTCCCTATATTATGTAAATAAGACTAAACACATACCTTAGTAGCATTTATTGATATAAAATTAATCTAAATGAAAGACATATAATGCAATGTATGCAATGCATCAAATACCCCCACACCTATATTTTGCTAGTCCCTAGCAAAATAGAATATAAGAAAAATGAACACAGGGAAATCCTAACTCACTTTCGTAGGAATCACGGTTGCACTTAGCATGTGCAACAAGCCTTTAAACCCCCAAGTTTCCTTAGAGGACGAGTTTTGTCTCGTGAGGGTTTTCAGTTGACACACTCACAAAGTCTTAATTCAACATTTCATTGATAGCTCTAAATATCTTCACCTCAACCTTATACATCTTACTTAGAATTCTTGCATGCTCATTATACAAATCTAACTTATAAAAAGTCTGACTTGGTCTTTGTTCCTCCAACATTCACACCAATAACCCTTCTACACATGTTATCACTTAAATTATTTTGCACGCCTCCTTTGGTGGTGAAGTATCATTCGGATCAACCATGACATGGACCATTCTTTTAACTTTGGGCATTGAGTATCTTAAAGTATTTTTTCCGTGATTCAACACATTTGCTTTTTCTGACACTTTTACCCTTTTTTGCATTCGTGTAGCGAGTTTGGTCGATAATCCCGAGCTGGCAGACTCAAGTTACCGGGTTTAAGATACCCCTACGGACCAGTCACTCGAAGGCTTGGGCTTTTGTAATCATTTTGCAAGATGTGCTTTCCTCACTTTTATTCCCCTTTTATTTTCCTCAAGGCTTAATTTCTATTAGAAGTCCACACTTCCCGGTATATTTTCCTCAACCTCTGCTTTTTATCAATCACTTCAATGATTTGATTCATCCAATTTAAGTGCATACATGTCTTAAAGGGTAATGAGTTATTTCTTTGGAACTTAGATTTATGTTATAGTTTCTACAAGCAGAACTATATAATAAAGAACAAAAACTCAATGCAATTTGTACACGGGTTTTTGCAGTTCAATCTTAAGATATGTCATGGAGCATTGAGTTTTTATTTTATTTTATTTTAAACCAACAGAATATATAGATAGATAGATAGATAAACCAACACCCCCCACACCTAAATCATGCATTGTCCTCAATGTATGCAAAGATAAAGCAAATGCAATTATTACCTGAGTCAACTTGCGGTAGAGGGATTTGAATTTGCTCAGAATCAACCATAGTCAGAACTGGATTGAATGTCACCATGTTGGTGCATGTATCCACTTGAATTGTTCCCCATGTTGCCCTGAGGTAAAGATTCCACACCCCACACATGTGTTGGTTCTCTTATTTGCTCGAGTGATGGTGGTTGAGTAGATGAATTTCTCCCCCTTTTCTCACTTTCCTTTTGATTTTGTGATGATTTATTTGATTCAGAAATCTTATAGATACGCGATCTCATCACAACATCACTTTGATTGCATACTATTTCTGATTCACTATCAACATGAAAGATATTAAATTCAGCTTTTAAATTTCCAAAAGATAGTTGCATGAGCCCATTTCGACAATTTATCAAAGCTTCAGAAGTGGCTAAAAAGAGTATGCCTAGTATTACAGGGATTTGTCTCTTAGGATCGACAACAGGTTCAGTGTCTAGAACGACAAAATCCACTGGGTAAATGAAGTCACCAACCTTAATCAAAACATCATCTACTATACCTCTTGGTTTCTTAACAGAGCAATCAGCAAATTGAAGAGTTGTCTTAGAGGGTTTTAGTGGACAAAGGTTTAGTTGCTCATAGACAGAGAACGGGAGTAAGTTAACACTAGCACCAAGGTCTAGAAGGGCTTTGTTGATAAACGTATCTCCTATCGCACATGAAATTGTGGGACACCCAGGGTCCTTATACTTTATAGGAGATTAGTTGGACAGAATAGAGCTTATGTTTGCAGTCAAGAATGTCTTCTTTGGTACGTTCGTTTTTCTCTTCTTAGTGCACAGATCCTTTAAGAATTTAGCATAAGCAGGTATTTGTTGAATCATATCTAGGAGTGGAATATTAATCTTAACTTGCTTAAATACTTCCAAGATTTTCTCGATTTGTGCACTTGATCTTTTATTGAGTCTATTGGGCAATGGGGCTTTAGGAACATAGACTCGCTCAGGTTGAGCTATAGGGTCAGGTTGAGTAGGTGGGTTGGGCTTTTCAAATTGGACTTCAGGTTCAATGGTCATGTCACATGTGGGTGCTTGATGGCTAGATTGATTAGGAGCTCTAGGATTTACCACATTGTTATCAACTTGTTTTCCGGACCGTAATGATATAACTGCATTTATTTGTTGGAACGGTCCCTCCTCATGAACCATTTGAACCGGTCTAGGGTTGTTATTTCCTAGAGGTGGTTGATAGGGCTGATATTGATTATTAGGTCTTGGATTCACCTCATGTTGACTTGGAAACTGACCATTTTCTCTTTCACCTACAATTTGTGCTAGTTGGCTGACCTGTGTTTCCAGCCTTCGGAAGGATTGGGTGGTTGTTTGCATAAAAGTCTTAACCAAATTTTCCAAGCTTGTCAACCTAACATCATAATCTCCATTGTTACTAAACCCAAATGATGTATTATTTTGGTTATACGAGTTTGGTTGTTGTCTAGGAGGTTGACCTTGTTGGCTCCATGAAAGATTGGGATGATTACGCCAACCCGGGTTATAGGTTGATGCGTATGGGTCATTTCTAGAATGGTTAAATGCGGCATTAACTTGTTCCAAGTCCACACAATCCTCCATTATTTTAAATCATTGGAGACGTGTGAACCATGCCTAATGGGCAAAATGACCAAGAGGCCTTTCAAGAAGAAAGCGAATAACTTATTGGATTTGATACATTCTGATGTATGTGGTCCGATGAGTACTAGTGCAAGAGAAGGTTTTAGATACTTCATTACGTTCACGGATGACTATAGTCATTGTGGATATATTTATCTAATGAGAAACAAAAGTGAATCCTTTGACAAGTTCAATGAATTCAAGAATGAAGTAGAGAACCAACTCAACAAGAAAATCAAGTCTCTACGAACGGATCGTGGAGGTGAGTACTTTAAGTACCGAATTTGACTCATTCCTAAAGGAGTGTAGTATTGTACCACAACTCACCCCTCCCAGTACACCTCAGTGGAATGGCATATCTGAAAGGAGGAATAAGACATTACTTGACATGGTTCGATCAATGATGAGTCAAGCTGAATTGCCGTTTTACTTTTGGAGTTATGCACTAGAAGATGCGGCTTACACACTAAATAATGTTCCATCCAAATCCGTGGAGAAAACGCCTTATGAGTTGTGGAGTGGTAGAACACCTAAGCTCAATTTTCTCAAGATTTAATTTCGTGAGGCCTACGTCAGGAGAATGATGTCGACCAAACTTCAACCAAAAGCGGATAAGTGTTTCTTTATAGGTTATCCTCGTGAGACAAGAGGATACTACTTTTGTCATATAACCTCAAATCGAGTGATTGCAGAGAGGGAAGTCGTATTTCTAGAAAAAGAATTTCTAGAAAGAATAAAAAGTAGTGGGAGTAGAGTTGTGCTTGAGGAGACTCAAGATATTCTACAAGATCATGATTTGAATGGTGTCATTCAAGATCATGAAGGCCCAACCAAGGTTCCTTTGGTTAGTGGGAGGTGAGTGAGAGACCTTCATAAGCAATTGTGAGAGAAACTCAATCTTCCCCACCTAGTGTATGTTCGAGAATCGAACACGAACCAATTCCGCAAGAAATTGTGGAAGAAGTTTGAGAAGTACACGTAGAACCAAAAGAACTTAGAAGGTCAATGAGGGAAAGGAAGAAACCCGATATGTATTTGGGACTTCATGAGATCATGGTACTAGATACCGATGATACCTCGACCTTTCAAGAAGCAATGGAAAGAGAGGATTCCAAACTATGGTTTAAAGTCATGAAATTGAAATAGAATCCATGTATGATAATCAAGTGTGGAACTTGGTTGACCTTCCTGAAGGGAAAAAGGTCATTCAAAATAAATGGGTTTTCAAGAGGAAGATGGACATGGATGGGAACTTGACAACCTACAAAGCGAGGCTTGTAGCAAAAGGTTTCACTCAAGTTCAAGGAATTGACTATGATGAAACTTTTTCACCGGTTGCCATGTTCAAGTCTATTCGGATTATGCTCGCTATTGCCGCATTTCATGATTATGAGATATGGCAAATGGATGTCAAAACGGCGTTCCTTAATGGGAACTTGGAGGAGGATGTGTACATGGTACAACCTCAAGGTTTTGAATATCCAAAGAATAGCGAGAAAGTATGCAAGCTTCAAATATCCATTTATGGATTGAAGCAAGCATCATGGAGTTCGAACAAGCGCTTTGACGAAGAAGTCAAAAAGATTCACTTCGTCCAAAGTAAGGAAGACCCTTGTATATACAAGAAGGCTAGTGAAAGCCACATAGTACTCTTGATCTTATATGTCGATGACATACTCCTCATCGGAAATCATATACCTTTGCTTGAGCAAACGAGAAATTTGTTGAAATATGCATTTTCAATGAAAGACGTGGGTGAGGCTCAATACATCTTGGGAATCAAGATATATAGAGATAGATTCCGTAGACTCATTAACCTAAGTGAACCCACATACATTGACAAGTTCTTGGAAAGGTTTAGCATGAACAACTCCAAAAAGGGCAATATGCCAATGAGTATGGGTGTGCAACTCAAAAAGTCTCAGCGTGCTAAATCATGTAAAAACTTGGAGTATATGAAAGGTATTCCTTATGCTTAGGCTATAGGATCAATCATGTACGCCATGACATGCACAAGACACGATGTCTCGTATGCTCTAAGTGTGACAAGTCGTCACCAATCCAACGCAGGTTCTGAGCATTAGACTGCGGTCAAGAATATTCTGAGGTGCCTTAACCGGACCAAAGATAAGTTTCTTATTTATGGAGGACAAAGGGAGTTGATAGCCGAGGGATATTCGGATGCGAGTTTCATAAGTGATCCTGACGATAGGAGGTCGCAATAATGATATGTCTTTATTTTGGAAGGTGGAGCCATGAGCTAGCATAGTTGGAATCAAATCACTACAGCCGACTCAACCACCAACGAAGGCAGAATAAATTTATTAGGGTGGACACAAACAGCAACACAATTGATCCATTCAACAAACCATCATACCAAGCCAAAAGGCGAAATGCATTTCGAGTCCATAGGTCTGAGGAACCACGTGGATTGGCTTGATGAGTGATTAGAGAGGGTTACCCTAGTTATTATTGTTTTATACATTGAGAATGTATGAAAGAAAACTTTGATAACAAGTGGGATATTGAAAGGAATGTGTTCTAAAAGTTTTACTTTTATATGTCAATTATTATGAATTGGATGTGCAAACATTTTGTTCCTTGATTATGATATTCGTCTTTTGAAATGTTAAGGAAGAGGCGCTTGGTCCTTATTCGTAGAGCTCTAAAAGATAATGGTTTACATAAATCAAAAGTCATTCACAGCCATGGTAATTAAATTGATTTTGAGTTCATAAGATGTGTCAGGTTTCATGTGAAAAGGGACACATATGGTGAATCAATAAAATCAATATGTCATGAGAATTGACATATATTATGGGGTGTAATAATTTAATATTACATAGGATAATATATTACATAAGATATGAATTTGCTAAAAACCCCAAGAGATCAAATTTTGTTGGAAATGAATCCAAAATTTGACAAAGGCAAAATCAGGATCAAACGGTAAACCGTTTTAGGTTCGGTCGACCGAGGTGTCTTAGGAACGGTCAACCGAACAACGGTCGAATAAAGCAAATGATTGACCGAAATTGTCTGAAGTGCCTGGACAATTGGAATCGGTCAACCGGACTTAAATGGTCAACCGAGAGAAAATATCCATGAGCTGTCTTGGGATATTTTTGGTAGACCCAAAGAGACACGATCGTCCGAATAAATTCTCTAGGAGAAAATTTGGTGGGTCAACGGTCGACCGGAGCAAGATGCGGATCGTCCGAATTTTTCTAGAGAATTTTTCTCATGAATTTTCGATCGACTATGTAGCTCACGGTCATCCAAACTTGAAATAAAACGGTATGGTTCGGTCAACCGATTGAGAAATCGGGTAACCAAACATCACGATTTTTGTATGAATTATTAAGAGAATAATTAGATCATGGGTTGGATTAATTCTAGATTTGGTCAAACATTTTTTAGGATGCTTATGTGGCAATTTGAGATTAATTTAGGAGAGAAAAGGTAAGATACCTTTCTGTGTGGCAAGATTTTAGGATGCTTACGTGACAATGCGGATTACGTGGCTGCGAGCCGAAGCAGCACTTAGGGAGGCGACCGTTAAAATTAACAACCTGGAGGAAGAACTCCGGATCTCTCAAGAAGAGTGTCGTGAGCTGAGAGTCCGTGGGGAGGAGGAAGAGAGGGAAAAGAGGGAGGAGGAAGAGAGAAATAAGAGGGAGGCGGAGGAGAGGGAAGAGAGGGAGGAGGAAGAGAGAAATAAGAGGGAGGCGGAGGAGAGGGAAAAGAGGGAGGAGGAAGAGAGAAGTAAGAGGGAGGCGGAGGAGAGGGAGAAGAGAGAGGAGGAAGAGAGGGAGAAGAGAGAGGAGGAAGAAAGGAAGAAGAGGAACGAGGAAGAGAGGGAGAAGAGGGAGGAGGAAGAGAAGAAGAAGAGGGAGGAGAATGAGAGGAATAAGAGGGAGGAGGATGAGAAGAAGAAGAGGGAGGAGGATGAGAAGCATAAGAGGGAGGAGGAAGAGAGGAAGAGGAGGGAGGAGGAAGAGAGGAAGAGAAGGGAGGAGGAGGATGAGAAGAAGAGGAGGGAGGAGGATGAGAGGAATAAGAGGGAGGAGGAAGAGAGGAGGAAGAGGAAGGAGGAAGAGAGAAAAAAGAGGAGGGAGGAGGAGGATGAGAGGAATAAGAGGGAGGAGGAAGAGAGGAAGACGAGGAAGGAGGAAGAGAGAAAAAGGCGGAGGGAGGAAGAGAGGAAGAAGAGGGAGGAGGAAGACAGGAAGAAGAGGAAGGAGGAAGAGGGAGAGAAGAGGACGGAGGAAGAGAGAAAAAAAACGGAGGGAGGAAGAGGGAGAGAAGAGGAAGGAGGAAGAAAGGAAGGAGGAAGTTATGAGGAGACAGGAGGAAAGAAAGAGGAAGGCTGGGGTTGCGCTTCCGCTTTTGCACCCTCAAAAAATGCGGACAATTAAACCACGCTTGCGCACAGAACACATAGACGAAGCGCAAAGCAAATCTGGCCAAGATGAGGCACAGAAGATTGCCGCAGAAAAACAAGAAGAAATAAAGGAGGCCGAAGAAGCCACCACAAAAACAAAAGGGCCCGAAGAAGCCAGTGAAGAAACAGCGAAAAATGAACTGGCCGCCCATGTTTCGTCCACGAGGCCAGATGTGGATGAGACCGCCTTGAGAACGCTGACCAATGATGAGGTACATCGTTTATTGAATGCAACGGCTCCCGAGCGAGAAGCAAAAGATATTATCTGGAGGGGGGTTCTCAGCATTATCAGCAGGGGTGATCTCAAGGAAATAATTTCGCGAGGCACAGAAATCACCAACGAAACTCTTGACGGCCTAATTGAGGTACTCGTCAGAAGAGGAGGGCAAAAAAAGGTGGTCTGCTTATCAACCTTCGAATCGGAAATGATTGTGGAGGGACAGGGAGAAGATATAAAGAAAGATTATTTACTCCCAAAAATTGAAGGACTTAATGTGGAGGAAGTCGTCATCGCACAGCCATGCTGTTTGTCCGGCCACTGGACTCTGTTCGTTGCCCACGGACCTCGATCAGAGTTCATTCAGTACAACATCATCTCCCGCACGCTTAAAAGAGGTGAAAATCCTAACCGTTTAGTCGGAACTCATGAATGCACCGCGTCTAAGATAGCGGGATTCTGGCGAGGGTTTTTGGCGGTCGAATGGCCACTGAGAGTTGACAGGAAGGGTAGCCAACGACAACTAGCGGGGAGTAACGACTGCGGGCCATACGTTTTGTACTGGATCAAGCGTTTGATGGAGAATGCTGATCCGACGAAGCCGAAGCAGAGCAAGGTTCTTCACCGTTTTAGAGGCGATTTGGCCAATTTCTTACTCGAAGACTCTGGGATGTGCGATCAACAATAAACGCCCTGAAAATGTTTCAATTTTTTTTCCCAAAGTTATACATGTATACATGTTAAAATTACATAGACTATTTGAATGATTTATCAATACAAGGACATTTGGTGTTGGTTTTTTATATATAAATGATTTTCTTTTTTCCGGACATACATGATACGTAATCCGGACGGACATATATCGTAATCCGGACGGACATATAACGCAATCCGGACAGACAAACAATGTAATCCGGACTGCCTAATTACGTATTCCGGACATACTGGTCACTTAATCAGGACATAAATAAAACGTAATCCGGACATTGATGTAACGTAATCCGGACATACTGGTAACTTAATCCGGACATAAATACAACTTATTCCGGACAGAAATTAACGTAATCCGGACAGACAAACAATGTAATCCGGACATAAATACAACTTATTCCGGACATACTGGTCACTTAATCCGGACATAAATAAAACATAAACCGGACATACTGTTAACTTAATCCGGACTTAAATAAAACTTATTCCGGACGGACATATAACGTAATCCGGACAGACAACAATGTAATCCGGACGGCCTAATTACGTATTCCGGACATACTGTTAACTTAATCCGGACATAAATAAAACTTATTCCGGACGGACATATAACGTAATCCGGACAGACAAACAATGTAATCCGGACTGCCTAATTACGTATTCCGGACATACTGGTCACTTAATCCGGACTTTGATGTTACGTAATCCGGACGGACATATAACGTAATCCGGACATACTGGTAACTTAATCCGGACATAAATACAACTTATTCCGGACAGATATTAACGTAATCCGGACAGACAAACAATGTAATTCGTACAGCCTAAGTACGTCTTCCGGACATACTGGTCACTTAATCCGGACATAAAAAAAACATAAACCGGACATACTGTTAACTTAATCCGGACATAAATAAAACTTATTCCGGACGGATATATAACGTAATCCGGACAGACAAACAATGTAATCCGGACGGCCTAATTACGTATTCCGGACACACTGGTCACTTAATCCGGACTTAAATAAAAAATAAACCGGACAGACATATAACGTAATCAGGACAGACATACAACAAACCAAAATTACTTAATATATTTGTCGCCATGAGAAATTAATTCACAAACGATCAAGCAAAGAAAGGGTTGAATCTTATGCAATAATACAATGACTTTCAACAAAATTACATACAATGACTTTCAACAAAATTAGATACAATGACTTTCAACAAAATTACATACAATGACTTTCAACAAAATTACATAGGAATAATTCCAACCAAGGACAAATACAATAATCAAGGAGGAACTCCCTCGTAATGCAAATTCATGTCCCAGTCATCGAAATCGTGATCCCCCGGTTTGGGTGCTGCAGGGTGTAACGGGGGTAGAGCCTTCTTCCTGTTGATTTTCTTAACGTTACTTTTAATTATTTTCTCAGACAAAGAAATCCGTCGTTTGCTCGGCGGTCTGCCTTTCCGTATTGTCTTATCCGGATTGAGAACGGATGTACCAGCGAACACAGGATCAGGTCGTTGCATACGTTCCTTAAGCAACTCAAGTGCCTCTACCGCCTGAAGATATCTGTCGTTTGAGTCGAAAGCGGCCTCGGCGATCCAAAGCGCACGACCCATTATGTCGTCGTGGCGACGAAGCGCATCGTTCCCCGTTATGCCGCTTTGAAGAGGATACTTGACTCCATAGCTCCTTCGGATATCCTTCCTCCATCGGTGGACGATGTAAGACTCGGGGAGCAACGCGTTTGGACGTATTCGGGCAATAACAACATAAACGTGACAACATAGGATACCGACGTGATAAAACATCCTGCAATCGCATACCCACTTCTCATCGATAATTTGCACTGTGAACCGTTTCGACAATGGGAGGATATGTGTCAATACATGTTCGGTCACGTTGAAGTGCAATGTGTCGTCCTCGTTGAACTCATCCTTGATGTCGCAGTACATCATCTTCCCAATTTCTAACTGCACCTTCTTGAAGACACCCACCGTATACAACTCGCTCAATTGCCTCTCGAATGGATATTTCGAAATCAATTGCGGAGCCTTATGCTGACAATCGAAATCAGACTGAGCTTCCTTCTCATACTTGTGGCGTAGTGCGAGTTCGTATTGTTGAACGAACTGCTTAAGTGTCGTCCTTGATGTGAGGTACTTATCGAAGAAGGCGTTCATACCCTCACTTCTCTGGGTTGATGCCATTCCGGCGGAAAAACAATCCCGCGAAAATGCAGGTACCCAGTGCTCTCGAATTGCATAAATGGATCGGAGCCAATTATTGTCGTGCAACTCGAAATCATCTAGAAATCCCTGCCAATTCCGCTCGAATTCTGCCGGAGTCTTGGAATCGAATACACAGTTGTTGAGGTCAAACAACGTATTCTCCCGGTACTTCTTGGGCAGCTTCACAGGGGCCTTATTCATTATGTGCCATATACAAAATCTGTGCCGCGCTTCAGGGAACACAGTCCTCACAGCCGAAGCTATGGCGCCACATTGGTCTGTTATGATCGCCGGGGGGCTTGTATCTGCACACAACGCGATCAAGATAAAAACATATGTTAATCCGGACATAAATAACGTAAACCGGACAGACGTCAAGGGTAAACCGGACGAGCAAAAGACGTAAACCGGACAGACGTAAGGGATAAACCGGACGAGCAAAAGACGTAAAACAGACAGGCGTCAAGGGTAAACCGGACAGACGTAAGGGATAAACCGGACGCGCAAAAAACGTAAACCGGACAGACGTAAGGGATAAACCGGACGAGCAAAATACGTAAACCGGACAGACGTAAGGGATAAAACGGACGAGCAAAAGACGTAAACCGGATAGACGTAAGGGATAAACAGGATGAGCAAAAGACGTAAACAGGACAGACGTAAGGGATAAACCGGACGAGCAAAAGACGTAAACCGGACAGGCGTCAAGGGTAAACCGGACAGACGTAAGGGATAAACCGGACACGCAAAAAACGTAAACCGGACAGACGTAAGGGATAAACCGGACGAGCAAAATACGTAAACCGGACAAACGTAAGAGATAAAACGGACGAGCAAAAGACGTAAACCGGACAGACGTAAGGGATAAACAGGACGAGCAAAAGACGTAAACAGGACAGACGTAAGGGATAAACCGGACGAGCAAAATACGTAAACCGGACAGACGTAAAGGATAAACCGGACGAGCAAAAGACGTAAAAAGGACAGACGTAAGGGAGTAACCGGACAGGCACACAACGTAAAATGGACAAAGCCGGACAAAATAAAACACGTACCGTTCATGCACGTCAACCATGTTTGGAACAACCAAATGTAATTTTGTGTCGTCTCGGAAGAGAGGAGTGCGCAACCGAGTAGGACGGACTGGTAGTGGTGATTTACCCCCACAAATGGGGCAAAAGGCATGTCATACTTGTTTGTTATGTATGTTGTGTCGAAACATATTGCATCTCCAAAGTAAGAGTAAGCAGCTCGAGAACGACTGTCGGCCCAGAACACATTTCGTAGTCTGCCTTCGTCGTCCATATCCATTACGTAAAAGAAGCGGGAATCATTCTTCTGCATCCTGATGAAATAATCTTGGATAGCTTGTGCATCTCCTGGTCCCATTTTGAGGTTTCTAACCTCGTTCACAACATTCTTGCGAAACATAATTTTTATGACAAAGCTAAATGCGTAACTTCAACCAGGTTAAGTGGAGAATAAATAACCTTAGGTCCCGCTCGTTGAAAGACAATTTATCGTGACCTCCAGCTTCGACCACAAAAGATTGCATGGTCTTGGCGGCAGATATACCGGCAGCATCATTGCACGAAATGCGTGCTCTGGCGGACTCCGGGACGGATCGTTTTTGTCGGAGGAAGCGCATCTGGTCTTCCGACAGCATGGCGTGATTATGTTCGAGATCTACGTAGTTAATTACGTAGCCTCTGGATGGATTACCGGAGACCCTAATCCGCGCAGTGCATTCGACCCTACCGGATAACCTATGTTTCGGTCTACCTTCACCTTGGTTTCCGGGAGCATTACCTTCCTTTGAGCAAGTAAGAGTGGCCCGTATTACAACACCATGACCGTAATGAGATTGCCTTATCTTCACACCAAAACCACAGGAATCGGCGTATGAAACGTAAAATGTTTTGGCTTCTTCGAAGGAAGGAAAATTCATCATCACTTGAGGGACGTTGGAGGCATGAGCCGGCTGTGAGGACACATTTACGAGTGCCATTACAGTACAACAAAAATGGAGGAAGGAGAGAAGAAGGAATGGTTCGTAGGATCGGAATAACCTAGACACTCATATTTGTATCTCCGTGACGCGCCAAACAATAAGAAAGAAGACGGAGGACGTGCTGATTTGAAAAGCATTAAATGCGATGGTGGACGCATCGGGAAAATAAAACAACAGCAACAAAAAATCAGGAGTAAGTAGTTCGTCTGTCCAGAATAAGTGTTCCGTCTGTCCGGAATAAGTATTCCAACTGTCCGGAATAAATAGTAACTGTGTCCGGAATAAGTTACGTGCTTGTCCAGAAACTAAAGAAAATGAATGATGTGTGTGTCCGGAAAAAAAAGAATTTAATAAAGAGAAGGGAAGAAATAGGAGGACGAATGTTGAGTGTAGGAGCGCCAACATGATGAAAGAATGGAGTGATTTGAGACGCATTAATGAGGGATGGCGAGGGATGGCGAAATTTGTACGAAACGAGGAATAAACTAAACAAAGAAATTGTTTCTGGGGAGAGAGCGAACTCAGCCGCGTCTGCTGACTGGGTTACCCACATCAGCCATTCTGCTGACTGGGTTTGCAGCGTCCGTGACGCGAAGCGTTCAACAAACATTTCTCTTTCGTTATTATGCTTTGTTCTACTTTATTATGGTTCGAATTTGTCTTTGATTTCTTGTCGTGGGTGAAAATCACATTAATTAACAATATTTTTCTATAAAATAAATGTGTCATGCTCCTGGCCACCTGAATTTGACTTGGCATTTTACTTACGGTTTGATTCATACGTATGAAGTGGAAAGAAGTCTGAAATTTCATTTCTGTGACTCCTTTCATTTACAGAAAACGTAGGGAAATGCATTTTAAATGCATATTTTATATGTTGCGAAATTCATCTTCGAACTTAATTTCACTATTTTGAACTTTCCTGACTACTAACCTCAGGAAAGTAAATTTAAAAGTTAAATTTCCAACTTGATGAAAATTTTCAACCAATCACATCCTTTGATACTTCAAAATTTAACTTATTTGATGTTTGACAATCACGTTTTAAAATTGATCGAATATGCATCTGTTGTTTAACTGTTTATACTCATTTATATTTGTATCGTACGTACGCTTAGACGTTTGTCGTCCACTAGCTCTTATTCTAGACATCTAAACATATCAAGTTAGTTATCATATCATAACAACATAAAATTAGGCAACCAATTCAACAGCTAAAACCAACACATACCAAAACACCCTGATTATTCTCATCACTTTGATTAAAAACACTAAACCCCCCAAATCCAACTTTAGTGGATGCTAACAAAACACATCAGTAATGAATGACATGAACATTGTACTCCACAGTGGCATCTCCGTTCTTCGGATTGTACTTGTGCGTGTGTGCCTGACAATACCCTCTAGCAAACCGGAACAGTCCACTGCCTCCGACCACCGGCATCTCTCTTATGTCGGTGAAAACCTGATTCCGGCCGAGCACCGCGAGTGTGCTACCGTTGTACTTTCCCTCGATGAAGTGGAAATTCATGGACATGAGTAGGCCAACGGTGTCCTTCCCAGCCGCCACGTAGATACCCTGGGCTCTTCCAATGAGCTTGGAGGACAACTCCGGGCCTTCAGTCAATGCGTCGTCTATGACGACCACCGTACCGAATCCGGTGGAGGATTGGTTCGATATGAGCGCCTGAATGGTCCAAATGGTTGGTTAGATATTTGAATGTTTATGTTGTAGGGTGAACAAGATGAAAATCGGTTAATATAGTTTTGAGCAATCTTGGGTTTCAGGTTTATTTTCTGGAAAAAATTTCAAAATAATCAAAAAATAATAATAAAAAATTGTAAAAATATGCAATTCAAAAACTTATTTGGCAAAATATGTACATTGAAAAACGGCACCTGAGATGCCGTTTTTATTAAGTAAAAACGGCATCGTCAATGCCGTTTTTTAACCAACTAAAAAATGTTACTAGTAGTGCCGTTTTTTACTTGGTTAAAAATGACACCAATAATTTGTGTTAAAACGGCATCACTGGTGCCGTTTTTATCCTATATAAAAACGACATCCGAGATGCCGTTTTTAAGCTAGGGTTTAAGTGACCTGGTCAGCCACCATCTTCATTCTTTCACTTCCAAAATTCTCTCACTCCCCATTAGTCTCTCTCTCCGACGACCAACAGTGTTGAGGTTAGGTTTTTATTTTGGTTTTTTTTTTGACATGAAATACAATGCATGTATATAACATCATCATCCACACAAGATTAATTAAACAAAGTATGATAAACTCATAAACCAAATATCAATCAAATCCAATTCAAACAATCCACACACATCCTAACCAAATCAATCAAATGTACATAAATACAAACTAATAAGGCAAAATCTTAACAAAAAATGATCTAAAAATACCTGAAATCGCAGGAGAGAGGGAGAGGAAAAACACAAAAAATTATTTGGGAAGATTTGAGAAAAGGGGGTCTTGGTGCCGTTTTTAACCCTAGGTTAAAAACGGCATCTCAGATGTCGTTTTATGTAGGGTAAAAACGGCACCACTAGTGTCGTTTTTAACCACGTAAAAAACGGCACTAGTAGTGTCGTTTTTAACCTCGGGTTAAAACGACATTACTAGTGCCGTTTTTTACTTGGTTAAAAAACGGCATTGGAGATGTTGTTTTTACTTAATTAAAATGGTATCTAAGGTGTTGTTTTTCAATGTGCATATTTTGCTAAATAAGTTTTTGAACTTCATATTTTTACAATTTTTTATTTTTTTTAAATTGTTTTGAAATTTTTTCCTTTTCTTATCATATTATCACGTGTAAGACGTTTTTTATCCATACAGAAACTAAGAGCCCGTTTAGGAGGACCAGTTTTTTGGTTACCAAATGCCTCTAAAACCGCAAGTGGATTTCGACCAATATGCGCCAAGACCAATGTTGGTAACTAAACTATTTTATTGTTCACAAAAGCTCCTTATGTAAATTGAGTGGGACCAGCTAAGTTGATAAATTTCTAGTTTTCGATCAGCTTGGAATAAGTATCAAATCAAACTATTGTTACGTGTTCAGATTTTATATAAAAAAATAAAATGCTAAAAAACCCCGACCATGCGAGCCTTTGGAAGAGAAATCTAGTTGAGTTAGGTAGAAAAAGTGTTGGGTCATGATTGGATGAGTTTTTTAGTAATAATAGTTAAAGTTAATGATAAAAAATAATGATCTAAAAAAGTGAATAAGTGGAGTTGAGTTTGGAACAACCATCATCAAAAAACTAGAAACTAAAACCATGGACACAAAAATGCTTTCGAATTATAAATAACGTCCTCCTAAAGCGCGAAGATGTGGTACAAGTGCAAAAATTAAAGACATGTTGCTCATAGAATGGATTTTATAAGGCCGCTCGCTTTATTAGGCAAAAACACAACCTCAATCAACGAGGAGATTTGAATCCCATGATATCTCATGTATCATGTTTAATGAGAAAATGAGGCTAGAGGTCTTTAGGCTTGGTATAACTAAGATCATAATTCGAATCTCATTTGTCTCGTTCACATGCCTAGGACGTTTGAGATTTAAAAATATGATGACATTAATATCATTTGCTACTTGTGTCGTTGTAGATAAATTAAATAAATAAATAAAAAGAAAGTTGAGATGTATAGTCTTACACTAGCCACTTGTGCCGCTGTAGGGTTTTTTCCACTCCAAACATCTTGCCAGTAGAACCGGAAGTGGCTTGTCTTCTCCCTCCTCACCTTTGGAGTTGGCTTCACACTTTGCACGAAACTATTCTTGTCATTTTCTGTGGCGACGACGGTGGTGGCGACAACAGCAACGGCTATGATGAAACAAAGGGAAGAGGAGGACATGGTTGAATATGAAGAGAAGACAATTAGCTAGGTAGAATGTAGTGATTGAAGGTGTGTGGTAGTCTTTGGACAATGTACATATATAATAGAATAGTAGGTTGGGTGTGGGAGTGGAGAATAGTGTAGAAATTGCATGGTTGGGATTTGGTAGGAGATGTGGGGTGGGGTGGGGTGGGAATGGTTGGTAGCTTCAAATAAGATTAAAGTAAACTGCATTGATGCCCTTTGAATAACTTTAAAGTTTAAACCATGCATTTTTTATTTTATTTTTGGTATACAGAAAGAATTTGTACATCTTAAATGACAACTTCTAAATAAAATCATGGATAAATAGTCACATTGAGAAGTTCAACATGTGATTACCTTAAGAGCCAGTACAAATGGGCTATCATCCAAAGGTGTTCAATTAGCTTCAAAGTTTACAGTATTTATCTACATGTTCTTATGATGGTTTTGAAATGTTTCATGTGTCGTCTTTATGTTTTACTTTCAAGATTTCTACTTTGTTTATAAGTAGTGTAAGATAGTCAGTGTGGACATGGCATGCTTTGACCACCAAAACCTACGGTTCTTATTTGGGTCAGTGATTGCTGAGAATCACATGCGGACAGGCTGTCGGCCACCAACTCTACAGCGCGCAGCACCACGATAGCATGTAATATTCTTCAGTCTTCTTCTGTACCGTGCAAAGAAAAGAACGAAGTGTTATATCATCTAATTTCAAAAATAAAAAGAAAAAAAAGTGTTATATATTGAAATTAGATGATAATATATATATATAATATGACGAGGGATCACTACTTTAAAAAATGTGTCAATTTTGTTGACACACGATTACGTTTAACGATAAAATCAGATTTAAAATTTAAATTGAAAATCTAAATTATAGATCTTGATCTACAACATAAATAGATTAAAGATGTTGAAAATTATAAAATTTAGTAATTGAAATCTATAACCGTAGACATTTCTCATGAAATTTAAATATGAAACCTACTATGTATTAATTAAGGAACTTCATCATTTATGGTCAACACACAATTCAACATTGAAATTAAGGTGATTAGATCTGATAATGGTCAAGAACTCATATCTAATGACATGCAAAACTCACTTATTAGTCAGAGAGCCATACGTGAAAAAACTTGTCCTCACACTCCACAACAAGTGTTGCCGAGAGGAAACACATGCACCTATTAGAAGTTGCTAGAGCCATTAAGTATCACTTCAATGTCCCTACGATTTTTTGAGGTGAATGTATTAGGACTACAACTTATCTAATTAATAGAATGCTCACAAGAATACTGAATGCACCTACTAATTATCACTTCATATTTATATCTTTATCGGTATTCGTATGAACAAAAGTGAAAACCAATATCTGTATTTATATCTATTTATATGGAAAAATGATATCCATGTTCTTATAAAATTGGATACATATAGTTTGTATCCATTTATATGCGAATGCAAGTTGGATTGGAAGATGTCTTACAAGATACGCTCATACACCCGATGAAGAAGAACAATCACCTTTTCTTCTCTCACAAGTCATAGCCTCACAAGAAGAAAAGAACATCTAGTAAACTAATAACTTTGCATGCAATGCGACTCATGCGTTTAAAGAGAGCATACCTTTTTGCACAGCATCACTTTTGATGTCGTTCGTTGTTCCCATTATCCTTGCAAATATATTTTCCCATTTTAAAACAGCATGCGTGATACTGTGTAACTGTGGACCCTGCTACTGGTATGATTGTCCTTTCGTTAGTTGTTTTTATTAGGGATGAAAGTGGGTATTTGAAATTTGACAATCTGATTGATCCTGAATTTACATTCATTGACCTGATACGAAATCACAGTGTCAATCTCATGGTATTTTGATGGCCCTTGGTCGGGAAAGCCTAACAAATATGTGAATTAAGTATTTCTGTGGGAAACAACAGGCAAACGGTCGATCAGTAGGAGTTTGGTCGACCGGTATTGTAGTTTGACGTGCAGCACAAAGTGTCTGTATATTTTTGGTCGACCAGTCGTTCTCAATCGGTCAACCGTTTCTATTTTTTGACGTCCTGCACAAAGTGTCTAGACATGTCCGGTCGATCGGTAGTTCTCAATTGATCAACCGTGTTTGCATTCGGAGGTTTCGAAACATTGCCTGGAGTTTTTTGATCGACTGGTAGTTCTCAACTGGTCGACCAACTAATGTTCGGAACATTGCTTGCAGATTTTCGGTCGACCAAAGATACGTGATGGTCGACCGGTGGAGCTCAGGATTGTGCTACAGTTTAAGTTCGATCGACTATTTCACCCGATCGATCGACCGTTCGAAACGGTTTTGCCCACGATCTGCACCTTCTTTACTCCATTTTTTGGTGCAACTAATAATTATTTTGGCCTAGTATATATAAAGTCAATTTCGTCCCCCTTTGTTAAGATCATCAATATTATTATCAACTTTGCATTCTTGAGAGAAAGAGAGAGAGCATCATTGTGGATTCGGTAGGAGCAATTTCAACTAGGATTCTTGTCGGTTGGTTCATGTTTTCTGTAAGTATCTCTTGTAATTCATTTCTCTATAGTAAATTGGGGTTGTGTCGTCTGTGGTTTTTCCCGCATTGGGTTTCCACGCTAAATTTCTGTGTATTGCGTGTTTGCGGGGTTTGGTGTTGGTGATTTGCATTATTTTGTTTTCTTTCTTCCATCGGATTTGCTATTTCGTTCCACTACGTATTTTGGAATTGATCTTATTCCCTAACAACTTTTATCATAGCTTTTTGGTCCGAATTTTGGGGTTTTATCGATCTTTCTTGCAAATACACATGGTGAATCAATGGAAGATTGAGAAGTTGAGCAAAGATGTTAATTTTGACTTGTGGCAAGTCAAAATGCACGTAATTCTGGTGCAACAAGAGGTAGAGGACGTTCTGGAGGGCATGAATTCGTTACCGAAAGAAATGTCCGAACAAGATAAGTTGAAACATGATAGGAAGGCGATGTCAACAATTAAATTGTCTCTGTCTGACGAAGTTATGAGAGAAGTGTTGAAGGAGAAGACAGTTGCAAGTATGTGGAAAAATTTAGAGGAAGTCTACATGAAGAAGTCACTTGTGAGCCGGATTATCTTGAAGAAGAAGTTATTCCTATTCAAGATGAAGTCAGGTATTTCTCTTCAGCAACACTTGGATGATTTTAATGCAATCATCATGGATTTGGAGAAGGTGGATGCAAAATCTTCTGACGAGGATTAAGCGTTCCTTTTACTTTGCTCATTGAATTCCTCCTATGATCACTTCGTGGAAACAATGATGTACAGCAGGACCGACATCTCTCTTGCGGATGTCAAAAACACACTCTCCTACAAATCTTATATGGAGAAGAGGTCTGATGTGAAGCACTTGTTGCTCGTGGTAAGGGAAAAGAGAGGACTTTCTCAAAGAACACCTCTAAGACCAAGTCGAATGACAAAGATATCATTTGTCATTACTACAAGAAGAATGACCACAAGATATCAGAATGTTTTAAGCTACAGTATAGAGAGCAGCATAGGGGTTCTCGTAGTAATGATCAGTCAGGTTCAAATATTTGCCGAGTCTGATTCATATTTTGTGTTGGCAGCTACAGGTTCGTTTGAAGCTTTCGATGGTTGGGTGATTGACACAAGCAGTACATTCCACTTAACTCCGAACAAGCAATGGTTTTCATCTTATGAACTGGTGTCAGGTGGGATGGTTGTGATAGGTAATAGTGACAGGTGTGAGGTTGTAGGTATTGGCTCTGTCAAATTGAGGACCCCACGATGGCCTAGTCAAAGTTTTGTCGGATGTGCGACGTGTTCCCAATGCGAGCAAGAATCTGATTTCAGTAGGTAGTCTGGCTGCAAAGGGCTACAAATTCAGTGGTGAGGATGACTCTATATCCATCACCAAAGGATCACTTATTCTGATGAAGGGGAGAAGCTTGGGTCCGGCAAGCTTTATATGCTTAAAGAGAAATTGTGGTGGGTGACGCAATTGTGGCGTCATCGTTGTCTAGTGAGGAAAATGCCTAACTTTGGCATATGAGGTTGGGACACATGAGCGAGAAAGGCATGACGGTGTTGAACAAACGTGGTTTGTTTGGAAGTCAGAAAATCGATAGTCTGGACTTATGTGAATATTGTGTGTTAGGGAAGCAAAAGAGAGTTTGTTTCTCCACAGCAAAACACACCACCAAGGTCACTCTAGATTATGTCCACTTTGATTTATGGGGACCCTCACGAGTTCCATCAAAAGGTGGATCTCGCAACATGCTCACATTTATTGAAGATTCCTCCATTAAGACTGGAGGCTATGATTGAAAATCAAACATGAAAGAAGATTAAGATTTTAATGACAGATAATGGTTTGTAGTTTTGTTCCTCAGAGTTTAACGATTTCAACAAAGATGAAGGAATCGTAAGACACCGAACCGTTCGTCATACACCATAACAGAACAGAGTAGCATAATGTTTGAATAGAACTCTCTTGGAGAGAGTTAAATGTACGCTTCTGAATGTTGACCTGACTATGGCTTTTTGGGCAGAAGCAGTGTGTACCGCTTGTTATTTAGTGATTCGTTCTCCTCACGCCATTTTGGGTATGAAAAACACCGAAAAAAGTTTGGTCAGGTGGAGCTTCAAATCTATCCAAGTTGAGGGTCTTCGGTTGTCTAGCGTACGCACATGTAGATCAAGGAAAGTTGAATACTCGGTCGTTGGAGTGTATATTTCTTGCCTACGATTTGGATGTGAAGGGTTATCGTCTGTGGTGTAAGGAATCTCAGAAGCTCGTGGTTGAGAGAAATGTCGTCTTTAATGAGCTTGCTATGTTACCTTCCATGAAAAGCACTGTTATTTCGACTCCTGTGTCAAATGGTGCTCCGATTCAGGTGGAGCCACCAGTAGTGAATGCTGATGAGGACTCTAGTGTGACACAAGTAGAGAGTTCAGAGTCTGAGGAAGATGGAGAGTATTTGTTGGCAAGGGATAAGGAGAAGCGTCTGACCAAGATACGCCAAATCAGTCATTGCATATGCTTTGAGTGCAGCTGAAGATATTAGAGTCTCTGGTAAGTTGAGCAAATATTTAGAGGCAATTTTGGCACCCGATTTAGCTGCTTGGGTGGGTGCAATGAAAAAAAAGATGGAGTCTCTTCATAAGAACCAAACTTGGAAGCTGGTAGAACTTCCAAAAGAAAAAAAAGGGTTAGCTACAAATGAGTCTTCAAGAAGAAAATCGAGGGTTCCTTAGATGTGAGGTACAAAGCTCGATTAGTTGCTCGTGGTTTTAGTCAGGTGGAGGGTGTGGATTATAGTGATATTTTCTCACTCGTTGTGAAGCATACTTCTATTCGTGTTTTGTTGAGTTTGGTTGTAATTCATGATTTAGAATTAGAGCAACTTAATGTGAAGACTGCTTTGTTACATGGAGAATTAGAGGAGCAGATTTACATGTCCCAACCAGAGGACTTTGTGGTCGAGGGTAAAGAGAATCAAGTATGTCTGCTGAAGAAGTCACTTTATGGGTTAAAGCAGCCACCTCGACAATGATATAAAAGATTTAATTTTTTTTATGGTTAGACATGGTTACAACAGATAAAAGTATGATTGCTGCATTTACCGAAATGTATTTCTGGATGGCTCTCTTGTTTTGTTATTACTCTGGGAATAATGGGAGATATAAGGTTGTTTATTGTTGTGCCATGAATAGATGTACAATGTGTGATTCACCCTTAGTGGACACCGAGTGTATTTATTTGTGAATACAATGGATAAACGTATTTCATATCAAATGAAATTAGTTTTCTTAACAAGACCTGGAGCTCTAACTCGGTTTTGAGAAAAAGAGTTTTTCTTTTCAGGATTGGTTCAATTCCCTCTTAATTAAAAACGACAAGAGTCATAAGAATTTGAAAATGCAAAAGTTTGCAAGATTTTCGAAATGGTTATGATTAGAAAATATTTTCTTACCTTGATTTTATAATATATTTGATAGCCCTAAGCTAGTTTATATTATAATTGATAGGATATTGAATTACTGCATGTATGGACAAATTTTTATTTGTGGTATTGATTTTCAAACATAAAATTGACAATAAATCCCATATAAATTATTTTGTAGAAATGTTGAATATTCAACCTATTGTGCGATATATGATTGAAAAACATCATTTGGCAAATGATGGCTCAAACTTCATAAGCTAGCAACTTAAACTCAATATTGTGTTGAACTTTGAGAAACTATCTAATATTCTAGATGGTGAAATCCCAAAATTAAATGAGAAGACAACCGATAACGAGAGATAGACTAAGGCTAAGTGGGAACACCAAGAGAACCAAGTTCACGGTCTAATGTTGGCCTCCATGGGTGGCTCGCTCCAAGCAAAATACTTGGATTCAAAACCTAAGAAGACCAAGGAAGCTTTAACAAAGATGTTCATGGATAGTGCAAGAAAAGAGCGCTATAAGACCACCAGTGCACTCACTGTAGGATTTCTATTTTAATTGCACATATATATTTTCGAATTTTTTTATGCACAATAAGGATCAATTACAATTTTCTATGATTTGTTTCATGTATGCATCGATTTGTTTCAATAACTAGTTTCAAAACTTTATTAAAACAAACATGGGCTCCGAATTTCATACCTAGAAGTTCTCTAAAACTTCTTGATGATCCGGAGACGTTGAGGATGCTTGTCGTTGCGCCGGATGCCTCCGAGTATTCACCAAACTCTAAACAAGACCGGAGAGAGAAGAACTAGCCTCTTAATCTCCAATAGGGTTTAGAATCTAACTACTAACCCCTCTTTAGTTCCCTTGAGAAGAAGATCTCTGAAAACTAAAACTAAACTCAAGAATTAAGGAAAATTCGTGGAGAATTATGGAGAGAGATGTTTGCACAAAAATATAATGAATTAATTAACAAGGTAATGAGATAAACTTGTATTTATAAGTTCTCTCCAAATTACATATTCATGTGCAACCTCTTGCCCATGATTTCATGCAAACTTCCATCTAACCATCCATTATTTGCTAACAAATAATCTCAGCCACGAATTAAATCAGTTATGGACCAATTCCATGCATGATCTAATTAATTCTTAAATTAATTCTGCAGAAAACCGTCTGGACCGGTCGACCGTTTGGAGGTTCGGTCGACCGTTTAGACCAAGTTTCGATCGACCGTTCATAACTCGGTCGACCGTTCGTAACAAAAATTATTTCATCGCAATGTTCGGTCGACCGACCGATATACTTCGGTCGACCGAAAACGAACAGAAGAAATTTCTTGTTACGATCGAGACACATCCGGTCGACCGTGCAACATTTCGGTCGACCGTGCAACATTCGGTCGACCGTTGACCGTTTAGCGGTCGACCATTTTTGCACAGTGCTGCAGACTTGTCAAATTTCGGTTTAACCCCTACAAAATTTGAAATTTCGGGATTAGTAGTAAGTTCACAACTTATGTAACATATTATCCTATGTAATGATAAATCATTACACCCCATAATATTTACATCACATATGAATTTAATTTAGATTCTGATTATGTTATTAATCACAACATAATTTTGATTTTGCTTGTTCACCACATGTGTCATATTTTCTACATGAAACCCGACACACCTTATGAACTCAAAATCCCCATTTCTTGTTTCCCAGTTTTGTGGTGTGACCTATGGGAGGATCTAAACTAAGTTGACAGTGATTTTAAGAGCTAAATATCACAAGCTATAAGCGGTATCTAGCTACACATTATAGCTCCCAATTAGATAGATGTCTTAATTCCACTCGAACCAAAACCCGATCCATTTAGTGATGGAGTGCACCACTTGTGTTCGTCCCTTGCCTCATGATATTAAGAATACACACAAAGTAGTATTGTGTCATCTTTGTATTAGTATTCATTTCTTGATCTCTTTAAGCTAGTTATAAATATGTGACTTAACTCAAATCACATTGTGCACATTATAACTTTGCTTTATCAAGGGGCCCACTAATATCATTACTCAATTATGAGGGGCAATGACAATCTTTTGACAAACTATCTTCTCCAACAAAAGTCATACTTAACCAACCAATGCCTTTACACTACACTTATCGATAGCTCAAGACACTAGTCTAATCAAGCATTTCTTAAGTGATCGGACATAAGTCTCATATCAAAGGACCAATGACACAGTAAAACATTAATGACACAGAAAACACAATTCTATAATGTTTTACTTATTAGGTCTATTTAGTATACAAAAGTAGTATTTTCCTCTTTCGTGTACCCGTGTTGTCACTCACTTGTAGAGCTACAATGATCTATGACCAACACGACAACCTTAACTCAGTAATTAATGTCTCATGTTATATTACCATGATTGCGGATATCTTTTGTTTTATGTAAACCATTATCTTTTAGAGTTCTACGGTTAAGGACCAAGAGCCTCTTCCTTAACACTTCTAAAAGACGAATAACATAAACAAGGAACAAAATGATTTCTCATTCAATTCATAATAATTGACATTTAAAAGTAAAACTTTTAGAACACATTCCCTTCAATTTCCCACTTGTTATTAAAGTTTTCTTTCACATACATACTCAATGTATAAAACAATAATAACCATGTTGACCCCATTACATATCAATCATCAAAACCTTGAGGTTGTACCATGTACACATCCTATTCCAAGTTCCGATTAAGGAACGCCGTTTTGACATCCATTTGCCATATTTCATAATCATGAAATGCCGCAATAGCGAGCATTATCCGAATAGACTTGAACATGGCAACTGGTGAAAATGTTTCATCATAGTCAATTCCTTGAAGTTGAGTGAAACCCTTCGCTACAAGCCTTGCTTTGTAGGTTGTCAAGTTCCCTTTCATGTCCATCTTCCTCTTGAAAACCCATTTATTTTGAATGGTCTTTTCCCTTGAGGAAGGTCAACCAAGTTACACACCTGATTATCATACATGGATTCTATTTCGGATTCCATGGCCTTAAACCATAGTTTGGAGTCTTTTCTTTCCATTGCTTCTTGGAAGGTCAAGGGATCATTGGTATCAAGTATCATGATTTCAAGAAGTCCCAGATACAAGTCGGGTTTCTTCCTTTCCCTCGTTGACCTTCTAAGTTCTTTTGGTTCTACGTGTACTTCTCGAACTTCTTCCACAATTTCTTGTGGAATTGGTTCGTGTTCGATTCTCGAACGTACACTTGGTGGGGAAGATTGAGTTTCTCTCACAATTTCTTGCGAGGGTCTCTCACTCATGCTCCCACTGACCAAAGGAACCTCGGTTGGGCCTTCATGATCTTGAATGTCATCATTCATGTCATGATCTTGTAGAATATCTTGAGTTTCCTCAAGCACAACCCTACTCCCACTACTTTTTACTCTTTCCAGAAATTCTTTTTTCCAGAAATGTGGCATCCCTCTCTACAATCACTCGATTGGAGGTGATATGCCAAAAGTAGTATCCTCTTGTCTCACGAGGATAACCTATAAAGAAGCACTTATCCGCTATTGGTTGAAGTTTGGTCGACATCAGTTTCTTGACGTAAGCCTCAAAACCCCAAATCTTGAGAAAATTGAGCTTGGGTGTTTTATCACTCCATAGCTCATAAGGAGTTTTCTCCACGGATTTGGATGGAACATTATTTAGTGTGTAAGCCGCAGTTTGTAGTGCATAACTCCAAAAGTAAAGAGGTAATTCCGCATGACTCATCATTGACCGAACCATGTCAAGCAATGTCTTATTCCTCCTTTCGGATACCCCATTCCACTGAGGTGTACCGGGAGGGGTGAGTTGAGGTACAATACCAAACTCCTTTAGGTATGAGTCAAAATCGTCACTTAAGTACTCACCTCCACGATCCGTTCGTAGAGACTTGATTTTCTTGTCGAGTTGGTTCTCTACTTCATTCTTGAATTCTTTGAACTTGTCAAAGGATTCACTTTTGTTTCTCATTAGATAAACATAGCCATAACGACTATAATCATCCATGAACGTAATGAAGTACCTGAAACCATCTCGTGCACTAGTACTCATTGGACCACATACATCGGAATGTATCAAATCCAACACGCCACTCGCCCTTGGGCCTTTCTTCTTGAAAGGTTTTTTGGTCATTTTTCCCATTAAACATGGTTGGCACGTCTCCAATGATTTAAAATCAAGTAGACCGAGAAGGTTAGCTTCTTGCAATTTCTTGATGTGCTTTTCATTTATGTGACCAAGACGATAGTGCCACAAGAGAGTATCATTCTCGTGAGTCGTCTTAAGTCTTTTGTTATTGATATTAAAGATTTGTTTATTATTCAATCCAAGTAAATAGAGACCATTCCTTATGAATGCATTTGCATAGAAAATACCATTCTTCGATATAGATAAACAAGAATTTGAAATATTTATATTAAAATTATCCATATCCAAACATGATACAGAAATAATATTCTTGGTAATCGAAGGCACATAATAAACATTCTTTAGACAAATTTAAACAACTACATAATTGAAGCACCACAGAACCTTGTGCAACCGCAGAAACGCTTGCACCATTTCCGACCTTCAATTCTACCTCATTCCTTACGAGTTCATTCCTATCCGTGAGTAGCTGCACATTAGAAACTATGTGAGCACAAGATCCGGTATCAATTACCCAATCTTGGACAGAGGTGGCTAAATTTATTTCAATAACAAATATACCTTTGGCCTTTTTGGGCGCCGACATTCAATCACTCTGTTGTCAAGGTCTTCCTTGTACTTGGGGCAATTTGGCCGGATGTACCCTTTTTCACCGCAGTGAAAGCACTCCATATTGGGAGTTGGAGATTTCTGAGATTTCCCCCTTTAGGCACTCGCACGAGCACCTCCTACTCCCTTGCTCTTGATTGAACCACTTTTGGTAGATTTGCCCTTTCCTTCACCAATCTTTTGGCTCCTCCCATGGACGGCAAGGACATGCTTGTCCCTACCCTTGCCCATGTCAACTTCAGCAGTTTTGAGAGCGTTGTGCAGCTCCTCAAGACTCACACCTTTTTCACGCACGTGATAGTGCATCACAAAGTCCTTAAAGGACGGGGCTAGAGAGACAAGAATTATATCTTCAGTAATGTCCTCGGGCATTGGTGAAGAGAGCTTTGCCAACTTCTCAAGGTACCCTTGCATCGTAAGAAAATGCATGGATACCGATGTTCCCTCCGCCATATGGCACCTTGTGAGTGCGATGGTCGTCTTATAGTGCTCCTTTCAGGCACTATCCATGAACATCTTAGACAAAGCCTCCATGGTTTTCTTGGGTTTTGAATCCAAGTATTTCGCTTGAAGCGAGTCACCCATGGATGCTAGCATGAGACCGTGAACTTGGTTCTCTTGGTCTTCCCACTTGGCTTTAGCCTCTTTCTCTTCATCTGTTAATCTCTTATTCCATTTTGGGATTGGACCTTCCAAAATGTGAGACAGTTTCTCAAACTTTAACACGATGTTGAGTTTGAGTTGCCAACTTATGAAGTTTGAGACATCATTTGCTAAAGGGTGTTTTTCTATCATGGATCGTACGATAGGTTGGATGTTCAACATTTTCTACAAAATAAATCATACAGGATTTTAATGCCAATTTTATGTTTATCATACATACATACAAATGTAAATGCTGCAAATAAAAATCTTGCCCATAAATGCAACAATCCAAGATCCCATCAATTGTAATATAGACTAGCTAAGGGCTATCGAATACATTACAATATCAAGGTAAGAAAAGCATTTTCTAATCGCAACCTTTTTGAATTTTAGCAACATTAGCATCTTCAAACTCTTGTGATTCTTATCGTCTTAATTATGAGGGAATGCGACCTATCCTCGTTAAGAAAAACTTTTTCCCAAAACCGAGCGAGGGCTCTAGGTAATGTTAAGAAAACTTATTTTCATTTGATACGAGATACGTTTATCCATTGTATTCACAACTAAGCATACTTTGGGTTCACTAGGGTGAAACGCACCTCATATATCTAATCGTGGCACAAAAATAGACAACCATTATATCTCCCACTATTCCCAAAGATGGAGGGAGCTATCTCCCGCTAAGGGAGGGCAGAGTATCCCTCGATCGATGGCTGCTAGTGGATGAAATAAGAAGGAAAATTACTCTTAATTTTGTTGGACAATTTCATATATTAACATGTGATTCGGAATTTTAGGTTATCATGCATATTATCATTCATACACATCCTAACATTCAATCACATTCATCACATGCATAGCAGAAATTAAACCATTCACACAATCCACATCGTGTGAGTTTATATGTTCCCTTTGATCCTTGATCCTCGATCCCTGATCCTCGATCCTCGATCGATGCGCTATAGCGGCGACTTCCTCTTGCACCGGAGATGTAGATTTTACAGAAAATAAACATGCTCCTCACATTAGATAAAAAACGACTAGTGCAAGTCCTATGTAAAACCTCTCAAATGCAATGCAATTATCTAAAGATAGAAAGAGAGAATTTGGCTTTTACATATAAATAAGCCCCTGTATAATAATAATTACAAACATTCATAGGCGCTGATTTGGAACATATAAACTCACAATTCCTGCAAAGACAACTCGAGCATCCATGCGCAATATTGTTATAAACTATACAACCAAGTTTATCAATCATCTAGAATCCCAAACAATTCTTTGAAAAACATTTTGAAATCCATTAAAAACATTTTTCATCCATACACAAGTACAAAAACAATTTTGAACTGATGTCCATCCAATTTCCTAAAAGGAAAGACGAATCGCAGTTGTTTCGGTTTTGTTGATTCTCTTACAAAACAATCGTTTATGCTTAAAACGAAATTATTGCAAGTTAGACTTATGCCTAAATCATAATTCTAATCATTACATGGCATGTTTTAAACCACTGAAAACATTCAAAATGAATTATTACAAAGAATTTTTCCAACAAAACATTTAAAGACCGAAAAACCGGAAAATCGATTTGTTCGAACCCTAGATGGTAAACTAAATTTGTTTATAGTTTCAAATCATTAGAAAATTAAACCTTAAGCTCTGATACCACTATAGGATTTCTAGTTTAATTGTACATATATATTTTCGAAATTGTTTATGCACAATAAGGATCAATTACAATTTTCTATGATTTGTTTCATGCATGCATCGATTTGTTTCAATAACTAGTTTCAAAACTTTATTAAAACAAACATGGGCTCCAAATTTCATACCTAGAAGTTCTCTAAAACTTCTTGATGATCCGGAGACGTTGAGGATGCTTGTCGCTGCGCCGGTTGCCTCCGAGTATTCACCAAACTCTAAACAAGACCGGAGAGAGAAGAGTTAGCCTCTCAATGTCCAATAGGGTTTAGAATCTAACTACTAACCCCTTTTAGTTCCCTTGAGAAAAAGATCTCTGAAAACTAAAACTAAACTCAAGAATTAAGGAAAATTCGTTGAGAATTATGGAGAGAGATGTTTGCACAAGAATATAATGAATTAATTAACAAGGTAATGAGATAAACTTGTATTTATAAGTTCTCTCCAAATTACATATTCATGTGCAGGCTCTTGCCCATGATTTCATGCAAAATTCCATCTAACCATCCATTATTTGCTAACAAATAATCTCAGCCACGAATTAAATCAGTTATGGACCAATTCCATGCATGATCTAATTAATTCTTAAATTAATTCTGCAGAAAACCGTCTGGACCGGTCGACCGTTTGGAGGTTCGGTCGACCGTTTAGACCAAGTTTCGGTCGACCGTTCATAACTCGGTCGACCGTTCGTAACAAAAATTATTTCATCGCAATGTTCGGTCGACCGACCGATATACTTCGGTCGACCGAAAACGAACAGAAGAAATTCCCTGTTACGATCGAGACACATCCGGTCGACCGTGCAACATTTCGGTCCACCGTGCAACATTCGGTCGACCGTTGACCGTTTAGCGGTCGACCGTTTTTGCACAGTGTTGCAGACTTGTCAAATTTCGGTTTAACCCCTACAAAATTTGGCATTTCGGGATTAGTAGTAAGTTCACAACTTATGTAACATATTATCCTGTGTAATGATAAATCATTACACCCCATAATATTTACATCACATATGAATTTAATTTAGATTCTGATTATGTTATTAATCACAACATAATTTTGATTTTGCTTGTTCACCACATGTGTCATATTTTCTACATGAAACCCGACACACCTTATGAACTCAAAATCCCCATTTCTTGTTTCCCAGTTTTGTGGTGTGACCTATGGGAGGATCTAAACTAAGTTGACAGTGATTTTAAGAGCTAAATATCACAAGCTATAAGCGGTATCTAGCTACACATTATAGCTCCCAATTAGATAGATGTCTTAATTCCACTCGAACCAAAACCCGATCCATTTAGTGATGGAGTGCACCACTTGTGTTCGTCCCTTGCCTCATGATATTAAGAATACACACAAAGTAGTATTGTGTCATCTTTGTATTAGTATTCATTTCTTGATCTCTTTAAGCTAGTTATAAATATGTGACTTAACTCAAATCACATTGTGCACATTATAATTTTTCTTTATCAAGGGGCCCACTAATATCATTACTCAATTAGGAGGGGCAATGACAATCTTTTGACAAACTATCTTCTCCAACAAAAGTCATACTTAACCAACCAATGCCTTTACACTACACTTATCGATAGCTCAAGACACTAGTCTAATCAAGCATTTCTTAAGTGATCGGACATAAGTCTCATATCAAAGGACCAATGACACAGTAAAACATTAATGACACAGCAAACAAAATTCTATAATGTTTTACTTATTAGGTCTATTTAGTATACAAAAGTAGTATTTTCCTCTTTCGTGTACCCGTGTTGTCACTCACTTGTAGAGCTACAATGATCTATGACCAACACGACAATCTTAACTCAGTAATTAATGTCTCATGTTATATTACCATGATTGCGAATATCTTTTGTTTTATGTAAACCATTATCTTTTAGAGCTCTACGGTTAAGGACCAAGAGCCTCTTCCTTAACACTTCTAAAAGACGAATAACATAAACAAGGAACAAAATGATTTCTCATTCAATTCATAATAATTGACATTTAAAAGTAAAACTTTTAGAACACATTCCCTTCAATCTCCCACTTGTTATTAAAGTTTTCTTTTACATACATACTCAATGTATAAAACAATAATAACCAGGGTAAACCTCATTACATATCAATCATCAAGCCAATGATATAGGAGGAGAGGGTTATGCACAAATTATTCAAAATTTGTCGATTGTCTAGTTTCCAAAATTTGTCGATCATTAAATTCTATATTTGTACGTAAATAATATGAATAAGACAACCTAGCTCGTTTGGTGTAAATGACCATGCTCGATTGGCAAAAACGACGCAACTCGTTTGGTCGACAACGACTCGTGTCTTCAGCTTGTTTGTTGAAAACAAGCCAGCTCGTTTGGTCTCTTTTGTGTTAAAATCGGAAAAAATATACCAAAATAAAGCTTACATAATGGAAATCAATCTTAATACTCTAGTGTATTATGTAATACTATAATACAAAAATATCATAGGAACAACACATTGTGGTACGAAATACAAAGTAGACGTAAATACGGAGCGATACGAAATACACAAAATACGAAATTCGACAAACTACACGTAATATAAATTACACGAAATACGAACTAATATAAACTAACAAACTACATAAAACCATGCTCTTCCGCCCAGTCCATGGGTTTCACAATCGTTTTTAATCCCGCTTCGAGGGATTGTCCTTTTTCATGAGAGAGTGGAGCATGTCGAGTTTAGTTTTTCTTATATGTCTTTGAAAATTTCGCTCCGCTAATTCCTCCTGCTCGGAGAAACCATTTTCTTTCACTTGGGCGTTGTATGCAATTTGTTGTGCAAGTTCCCTAACGTCGGTGTTGCCTTCAGGGCCTAATGAACTTTTACCATTGTTTTTTGTCTTCTTCACACCTGGTGGGCGTACAGACGGTCCTGACGTCATTCCTTCTGCCTCCGATGGTGATTGCGTCCTGGAGTCATCAGTGCTCTTTCTTTTCCGAAGATGATGCATTGCATACATTGCAACATATGTCTTTCATTTAGATTGATTTTATATCAATAAATGCTACGAAGGTATGTGTTTAGGCTTATTTACATAATACAGGGACCTGAATGCAAATTACCCATATCCCGAGCATAAATGCGTGCAAGAGACTCATTTCTATCATAAAGACCAAGTTAAGATTATCGGGATTCAAATGGAAGTCCATCCAAGCATAAAAGCATTCAAAGACCTAATTACAAAAAGACCAAGGACTTAAGCACAAAAGTAGTCAGGGACTTAATTGCAAAAAGCCGAGGACCCGATGCAAATTAAAGTACCAAAATATTATTTTGGAGAAGTTCTAAATAAAAACCAATTTGGATCTCCAAATATATGAAGAAATAAAGTCGGAGCTCAAAAGAAAGGAAAGAATCAATCCAGACGCGCAAAAGACAGCTAAATCATACCATAAACACACAGAAAAAATCCAGATTAAATCTGAGTCAAAAGTGCGGCGATTCCGCCGCACCCCTTGCGATCCGTGGCTCCGGATTTTGTCCAGTCGTGTCTTGACACATGTACTTTCCTATTGTATACTTAGGTCCATTGTATCGACTATAAATAGCCCCGAAACGTTGTTGTAAAGAGGTTCTTAGTTTTTGTTCCAAATTTTAGTAATAAAATTCTGTTCTTTTAATTCTTGTTTTTAGTTTTCTTTTGTAGTTTCTCTAGGACCCCTTCTCCTTCCCTCCATCCATGAGTTTCTAACTCTCTCCAAAGGGTGGGGGTGACGGATTTAGGGTGATGAGAAGAAGAATGATGTTATTATTTTAATTTCATGTTAGTATATTTTGATTACTTGAGTTTATGTTGAATCATTTATCATGTAATGCTTTATAACTAATGTGATTTATTATAAGTTTCAGAATTCTCTAAACAAAACCCGATATCTAATCCCCCACCCGCTGGAATCTCATCCATCTTTGCTTTATTTTCTTTTTAGTTTTGTTGTTCTTGCTTTAGAAATTAATTAAAAATCAAAAATCTCAAACCAAACTTATTTCTCTCTTTTTCTTTCCTTAATCGAAAATCACAAAAATAACAATATCTCTCTCTCCTTGTGTTCGACCCGTACTTGCCACGTCTTCATTGACGTCGTGCACTTGCGGTATAAATTAAATTCTCATCAAGTTTTTGGCGTCGTTGCCGGGGAGGCGACGCAGATTTTGTTTATTGTTGTGTTCTCGATTCTATTCTGTTTATCTTGTGCGCGATCGAAGTATTTGGATTTGTGTTTCAGGAGACAACAGAGTGCGCGGTGAAATCTGAACGCAGCCGGAGCAAGCAGGGCGGCGAAATCGCCGCATATCAAGCACAAGCTGCGGCGGATCCGCCGCACAACAGAGGCTTCTGGGCTTCAAAATTTTCTGGGGTTAGCGTCATCTCTGGGTGGACGCGTGGAGCTACTGAAATTTCGAGAGCGGACGGTGAACCCGACTGAGCATTGCATAGGTAACCTTTGTTGCCTATTTCCTCGTAATTTCTAGTTTCGGAAAATTTCCTTTTGTAGAACTGCACGTGTTAAGCTTAAATTCCATAATTGGCAATAATTCAACTCTGACCTAAAAATTGGCCAAACTAGAAGAACATAGTGCATGCATCATATAATGTTTTGTTTGCATTATTCTTGCTAAATTCTTGCAAATTAATTCTTGTTGAAGAGTGCTTGAGGCAAGGTACGTATCGCGGTTTTTATCGATTGCATTTAAGCATATAATCTAATTTGCATACAACCTTGCAATTGCCCCTCACTAAAGACCATCGTTTGACTATCTTTGCTAGATTTAAGTTAAACTATCTTAAGGGCAACTCCGTAGGAAAAGATACGGTGGGGATTTCATCACCTTTCCGTGGCCCACAAATCACAATCCTAAAGTGTCACCCAAGCTTTAAAATTAAAATCAATTAGACATTGGCCCCTAAGGACTCAGACTCAATTAAGGAGGAGATTGGTTTGACTTGCTATGACTTGAAGCTGATCGAATTTAATTTGGTGTCTAGAAAGTGTTTTTGTGTTGACGTAAGTCTTCCAAACGAAGTGGTTGTCTAATTGGCACCGACTCTGTCGGAAGCGCCCCCACTAGCTATACACTGCCTGACCAAGTTGGTTTGATTAGTGAGGGAGGTGAATCAAGCAAATCAATTCGACTCAACCAGTTAGGAGTCGTCTAGATTTAAGCGACACTAGGTCTAGGATTGTTTGAACCGTGCTTGTTCAGGAAACTTCTGACCAACCCTAGAACCTATCTTTTAGAGTTAAGTTTCCTTTCTCATCTTCCTTCTTTCTATTGATTGTTTTCCTTTTAAAAAAAATAAATAAATAAATAACGAAAAAAAAATTGTAATTAATTCTTGAAATTGAATTTGGAATTTAAATTTCAAATTTAAATTCAAAAAAAAAAAAATTCAAACCGGTGCACTCATATTTGGGTTCGGGACTTGAGCAATCGACTCTCACGAGTTCATCTAGATTCCAGTCTAGAGCTTAGCCCCAATCCATCTGCTGCACCACCTCACCCGGATCCAATGGGTGAGAATGTTGTGAACCCGCCCATAACTCTGAGGGATCGATGCTACCCAGCGATGGCTGCTCAGCCATCGTGCATCGTTATGCCCACCATACAGGGTCGCGACTTCGAACTTAAGGCACAATACATGAGTATGTTGCCTAAGTTCACCTCTAGGGAAGACACATATCTCTTCCTTAGAGAATTTGAGGAAATCTGCTCTCTTATGCAATACCAGCATATGTCTGAGGAGGCAGTGCGTCTGAAATTCGTGCCTCTAGCACTGAAGGACGACGCTAAGAAATGACTATATAGTTTAGCCGAAAAATCCATTAAAAGTTGGGCTGAGTTTGTTCCTAAAAAAATATTTCCCCAACCATAAGACTATGAGGATTAGGAATGAAATTGTTGCATTCGTTCAATCTGAGAGCGAACCGTTCTATTCCTATCTAGAAAGATTTAAAAGTGTGCTGACTAGGGGTGAGCATCGGTCCGGACCCGGACCGGACCGGACCCGGATTCTCTCCGGGGTCCGGACCGAAGACCGGACCGGTCAGGTTCGGTCTGGACCGAACCCGGACCGATCGGTCCGGTCCGGTCCAAAAACCCGGACCGGACCGAACTTTTGTGGGGATTTTTGGGTTTTGGTCCGGAACCGGACCGGACCGGACCGAATCGCTCCGGTGGGCCGGACCGAAACCCGGACCAGTTGGTTTCGGTCCGGACCAAACCGGTCCGGACCGGAAGTTGCTCTCCTCTAGTGCTGACCCAATGCCCTCATCACGGAATTCCAAGATGCCAACTGTGCCAAATTATTTATGAGGGATTGACATCCACATCTAGGGTTATGGTAGAATCCGTAAGCCAATGGAACTTCATGTCAAAAAATGAAAATGATGCGTGGACTTTTCTTGAGGATTTAGCTGAAAACAGTATGCAATGGGACAATGCTAGAACACCGCTTAACCCGAGTATTGGATCTAGAATAACAAGTCAACCAAAACCAGGTGTCTTAGCTGTAGATGGCAATGTAGCGGCTGAAGCAAAACTAGCTACCCTTATGCGCAGAATGGAAAGTCTAGAGCTACAAACCCGACCCCGAGTGAATCAAGCATCGTCTATCCTTTGCTCTAGATGTGGTCAGACTGGTCATTTAATGGAGGATTGTGCAGACTGGGAACAAGTTAATGTCACGTTTAACCATGCTAGAAATGACCCATACACATCAACCTATAACTCGGGTTGGCGTAATAATTCCAATTTCTCATCAAGCCAACAAGGTCAACCTCCTAGACAACAACTAAACCCGTATAACCAAAATAATACATCATCTGGGTTTAGTAACAATGGAGATTATGATGTTAGGTCGACAAGCTTGGAAAATTTGATGAAGACTTTTATGCAAACAACCAACCAGTCCTTCCAAAGGCTAGAGACACAAGTCATCCAACTCGCACAAATTGTAGGTGCAAGAGAAAAGGGTCAGTTTCCACTTTCCAAGTCAACCTGAGGTGAATCGTAGATCTAATAATCAATATCAACCCTATCAACCACCTCTAGGAAGTAACAACTCGAGACCAGTTCAAATGGTTAATGAGGAAGGACCGTTCCAATAAATAAATGCAGTAGTATCATTACGGTCCGGAAGACAAGTTGATAACAATGTGGTAAATCCTAGAACGTCTAATCAATCTAGCCATCAAGCAACCACATATGACCTAACCATTGAACCTGACGTCCAATCTGAAACGCCCAACCCACCTACTCAACCTGAACCCATAGCTCAACCTGAGCGAGTCTATGTTCCTAAAGCTCCATTCCCCAATAAACTTAAGAAGAACTCAAGTGCACAAATGGAGAAAATCCTGGAAGTATTTAAGCAAGTTAAGGTGAATATTCGACTACTGGATATGATTCAACAAATACCTGTTTATGCTAAATTCTTAAAAGACCTGTGCACTAGAAAGAGAAAAACAAACGTACCAAAGAAGGCTTTCTTAACTGCAAACATAAGCTCTATTCTGTCCAACTCATCTCCTATAAAATATAAGGACCCTGGGTGTCCCACAATTTCATGTGCAATAGGAGATACTTTTATCAACAAAGCCCTTCTAGACCTTGGTGCTAGTGTTAACCTACTCCCGTTCTCTGTCTACGAGCAACTCAACCTTGGTCCACTAAAACCCTCTAAGACAACTCTTCAATTTGCTGACTGCTCTATTAAGAAACCAAGAGCTGTAGTCGATGACGTTTTGATCAAGGTGGGTGACTTCATTTACCCAGTGGATTTTGTCGTGCTAGATACTGTACCTGTTGTAAATCCTAATAGACAAATCCCTGTAATACTAGGCAAACCCTTTTTAGCCACTTCTGAAGCATTGATAAACTGTCGAAATTGGCTCATGCAATTATCTTTTGGGAACTTAAAAGCTGAGTTTAATATCTTTCATGTTGAGAGTGAGCCAG
Organism: Triglochin maritima; assembly: GCA_963682175.1. NCBI lineage: Eukaryota > Viridiplantae > Streptophyta > Magnoliopsida > Alismatales > Juncaginaceae > Triglochin > Triglochin maritima. Next base: position 8,378,697 of record OY821787.1, on the reverse strand, counting down.
AAATAATATGCAATCAAAGTGATGTTGTGATGAGAGCACGTATCTATAAGATTTCTGAATCAAATAAATCATCAAAAAATCAAAAAGAAAGTGCGAAAAAAGGGAGTAAGTCATCTACCCAACCACCATCACTCGAACAAACAAGAGTATCAATACATGTGAGAGGTGTGGAACCTTTACCTCAGGGCAACATGGGGAACAATTCAACTGGATACATGCACCAACATGGTGACATTCAATACAGTTCTGATTATAGTTGACTCTGAACAAATTCCATCCCTCCACCGCAGTTCACCCAGGTAATAAATGCATTTGCATACATTGAGGACAATGCATGATGTAGGCGTGAGGGGTTATCTATATATCTATATATTCTATTAGTTTTGTTATTATTCAAAAAATAAAAATAATAATAATAATAAATTCAATGTCCCATGACATAGCTTAAGATTGAACTGCCAAAACCCGTGTACAAAATGCATTGAGTTTTTGTTCCTTATTATATAATTCTGCTTGTAGAAATTATGACATAAATCTAAGTTCCAAAGAAATAACTCATTTCCCTTTAAGACATGTATGCACTTAAATTGGATGAATCAAATCTTTGAAGTGGTTGATAAAAAGCAGAGGTTGAGGAAAATATACCGGGAAGTGTGGACTTCTAATAGCAATTAAGCCTTGAGGAAAATAAAAGTAAAAATAATAATAATAAAGGAATCAAGTGAGGAAATCACATTTTGCAAAATGATTACAAAAGCCCAAGCCTTTGAGTCACTGGTCCGTAGGGGTATTTTGAAACCCGGTAACTTGAGTCTGCCAGCTCGGGATTATCGACCAAACTCGTTACACGAATGCAAAAAGGGTAAAAGTGTCAAAACAAGCAAATGTGTTGAATCACGGGGAAAATATATACTTTAAGATACTCAAGGCCCAAAGTTAAAAGAATGATTCATGCCATGGTTGATCCGAATGATACTTCACCACCAGAGGAGGCGTGCAAAATAATTTAAGTGATAACATGTGTAGAAGGGTTATTGGTGTGAATGTTGGAGGAACAAAGACCAAGTCAGACTTTTTATAAGTTAGATTTGTATAATGAGCATGCAAGAATTCTAAGTAAGATGTATAAGGTTGAGGTGAAGATATTTAGAGCTATCAATGAAATGTTGAATTAAGACTTTGTGAGTGTGTCAACTGAAAACCCTCACGAGACAAAACTCGTCCTCTAAGGAAACTTGGGGGTTTAAAGGCTTGTTGCACATGCTAAGTGCAACCGTGATTCCTACGAAAGTGAGTTAGGATTTCCCTGTTTTCATTTTTCTTATATTCTGTTTTGCTAGGGACTAGCAAAATCTAGGTGTGGGGGTATTTGATGCATTGCATACATTGCATCATATGTCTTTCATTTAGATTAATTTTATATCAATAAATGCTACTAAGGTATGTGTTTAGTCTTATTTACATAATATAGGGACCTGAATGCAAATTACCCATATCCCGAGCATAAATGCGTGCAATAGACTCATTTCTATCATAAAGACCAAGTCAAGATTATCGGGATTCAAATGGAAGTCCATCCAAGCATAAAAGCATTCAAAGACTTAATTACAAAAAGACCAAGGACTTAAGCACAAAAGTAGATGAACTTGATTTCTCTCCGCATTGTATATTTTTTCTAAAACACCACAGAATTGAAATAAGGAAGTTAAACAACTACATGTATTCTGGTAATATGATGAAATGTATTTTTCCCCTCATAACTTCTTTGAAGATAAATAGAGAAACAAACTTTGCTTCCTCCTTTTCTTCTCTCTACCTCATTTTTATCCAACTTGTTATCAACTCTAATTCATTTTTCTTGCAATCCAATCACACCTAAATGTTGATGTTTTGAACCAAAGTTTGGGTTTTGGCAACTAAAGTTGTAATCCATGAACCAAGTGACATGCAGTACTCTTGCCTGAAATGGCATAGTTGTGCTACGAACATCAAGGGTTTCTTTTGCATATATACTCTCTTGGCCTAATTGTGTAGTTGTCCAAGGAACTTTAGTAGTTCTTATTCATCTTATTTGACTCCACCATGAGACAACCATTATGTTTTATCACAAGAAGAATTCTTAATAACTCTAAGGTATCTAATATTTCTACCTACTATCAAGATTCAACAATTTTGGTTATATGTGACTCCTGTTCAGGAGTGAGGGCATAATATCATAAAGTTGCATGTTATATCTCATTGTTGTCTTGGTGAGTAGCTTACTTCCGATCTGATGTAGTTGCTTATAGGTGACTCAGCCTCTGAGGAGATACAAATATGTGGTTTTATTTCTGAACCTGTCTGTAGACACAACCCTGCCACCCAAAATGGATTAGCTAGCAACTATCTATTCCAATCTATATAAAATTTAATTTGCTTCCTATTATTATGTCAGCTCTTGCCAATCCAATTTCGTTAAGATCATACTTTGTTCGCTATAATTGATTACATGGAATCTAATTCCATGTATTAGATTACATTCTCGTGAATTGAACCTCTGTAATCTAGTAACTCAAGAAGTCCGACACATGACTAGTGAGATTGTTGGAGCTCTAACATCTGACATTATCGAGGTTTGTGTTTACGAGGCTTAGAACTGATATGGAAAAATAATTAGAAAATTAAGTTTCCTTTTGCCTGAGAGGAAGTATTTTTTCCTATTTTTTTTAATACTCTAACTGACAGAAATTTTGAAATTTTAAGAATTTTGTTGTTGTAAAATGTCGTTTTTTTCAGTGCATGTGAAATGAGGATTTATAATAACAGAAGCCCAAATGTTTAAATCTTAATATCATGTCTCATGATCATGATCAATCAAAGAAAGAGGTCATTTGGTTCACTTCACCGGAAAATGATATGCTGGAGGGAAAAGGTCAAAAAGGTGTTTGTTGAATCATAACAAAGCCTTACGAAGTTGGTTATAATCTTACCAGCAATAACAGTATCTTGTGTATGTGTATGTGTATATGCATTTGTTTTTCTAATATCCTTTTTCATAATGTAGAAACTAAACGTCCACAAGGTTCAAGAGTTATCATCTTCTCAAATTTCAGAGAAAGTGTGAAGTAAGTAATATTTGTATGATATGAATGTGTTAATTTTTATGCTCATTGCTAAATTAATGTCTTCATGTACGATCACATTTCTCTGTGCTTAAGGTTAGGAATTTTACTGGACGTGAGCAAGATTTTGTTTTTAAAAATTAAGTTGGATTTTGAGGCACCATCCGAAGTTTTGTTTCGTTCTTTGGAGTTTTTGGCCCGAAGTGTAGTGGTTTTCTTTGTACATGTTTCTAGATGATGATGGTCACATGAACTCAGTTCATGTTTCCTTACAACAACATCAACATCAACAAAGTCCTTCATACCAAACATGTTCGGGTAGGCTAGAAATGAAACTTAATAAAAATCATAACTTCAGCATGTGAATCACTAGCTCAAGTTGCCAGCTCATATTTTATAAAAAATCTTAATTTTACAGTCAAATAATAACTATAGGTTCTCTCTGATTTTTGGAAGGAAAATTTACTTTTAACTGCTTTTAAGGAGCAAAAAAAGTCTCATGGTCAGAGTTACCATCTTTTTCTTTGGTCCAACTTGGTGCACTTCTACAAGTTTTTGTATTATTTATTTTTTTGGACGGAGTGAGGGAATTGTTTTTTTTTTTCCAAGGGTGGAGGGAGGGGGTTGTATTATGTTTCTCTTTTTATGTATCCCTAAGAGACCTTCTGATCCAAAAAGGTCCAAGTTCCCTAAGAGTTATATCAAGCTGTTTGTTTCTAAAATTCCCCTGGTCAAGTATTGGGATTCAAAATTTCAAATTTCATATGTATCAATGGAATTTTCTATGTCACTTGGGTGGACAGGCACAATGCTATCTAGTTTTACCTTTTGGAGAACTCCAATTAGTTACTTCTGTGTTCTCATTCTTTTTTTGGATAAGTTATATTCTAACAATCAAGTCTCGTTTATGCGATGTCAAAATGCCAAATAGATAAGATTCCCCCATTCCCCTTTTAAGATGAAGTAAGAGAATTTTCCTCCACCGGCCTTTAATGTTTAGTACCTATCTCATCCTGGAGTTCTAGTCATTTATTTTATTAAATTAAATTTATGAAACTGACCATGGACTGATAACAGTTTTTTTCTTCTTTTTTGATTCAGAGACATTTTGAACTCACTGACCCAGATTAAGGACCTAGTTAAAGCTACAGAATTTATTGGTCAAAGCTCAGGTATGTCCTGGAATAAGCTTCTTTCATGTTTGTCCAAATATGTTAGTCATGACAGATTTCTATTCTCACATAGTACACAGCATTTCTTGATCATATTCTGTATGGGGGCTTCCAACTGTTATTTGGTATAGCTAACATGCGATTTGTTTATGTCATACATGCGATGATTTTTTTATATTTAAATTCCCTGACTCTTGTCAGCTTTAAGTATTTGATTTGGAAATAGCAGCTTAGGTAAAATAAATAACTAGTCATTAAACACAATAAATAACCTAATACCGGTCTAAAATCATGATATGGTGCTTTGGGTTGCAGAACAATGTGATATACCATAACTACCATTGACACATCAAGAAGCAAAAAGAATGGGATTTCATTACTTTCATATAAGGGTGTTTTCTACTATATTATCCATAGTGTTCAAGTATAAATGCAAACGTCTGAAAAATTAGCAGAGTAAGAAGATCTTGTTTTGGTTTTATATCCAATAGCTTAAAAATTGTGGGGGTCATCATAGACCTTTTCTTGATGATTTGTTACCTGTGGAAGTGTGGATCAATTTATCTTTCTTCCAAGATGCTTTACAACTTTGAGATGGTATTCCAAGTTAAATCTGAGCATTTTCTTATCTTACTAAATTTAGATGTACTGAACCTTCGAGTTATAGTTTTTAAATGCAAAATATTCAAGTTTTTATTGAATTGTGGAAGAAGAAAGATCGATTATTATTTCTTAATTCTTTTGATTTACAAGAACTTGTGTATAAATAGAAGATACAAAAATAAGGACCGTTGGAAGCTTTCCTAATTAGGAGGAGCGGGGGTGCACTTGATTCTTTCCTTGTATGAGATATTGCGTTGTAGAATAGAAGATGCATCCCAACGGCTATGTGGAGGTTTCGTCGGAGCAGGTGATATGTTTCCTTATTTGATGATATTTCAACACGCCCCCTCAAGTTGGATCCAGATGGATGTTGAAGGAGCCTAACTTGAGCAGAATTTGTTGAAAACTTTTGTGGTCCAATCCTTTGGTGAAGATATCGGCGAGTTGCTCCTTACTTGGAACGTATGGGACTTCTATTTCATTTGACTGGATCTTTTCTCGGATGAAGTGACAATCCACCTCGATATGTTTAGTCCTTTCGTGAAAGACTGGATTGGAAGCTATGTGTCGGGCAGCGTTGTTGTCACAAAACATCTGCATAGGTTGATTATAGGGTTGTTTCATGTCTTTGAGAAGTTGCTTGAGCCATATGAGCTCACTTGTAGTTGAAGCCATGGCGCGGTATTCAGCCTCAGCACTGGATCTGGCGACAACGTTTTGCTTTTTGCTTTTCCAAGTTACCAAGTTTCCCCCTACGAATGTGCAGAAGCCTGTAGTAGATTTCCGGTCATGACTTCCTGCCCAATCTGCATCCGAATAACCGATGATTTCATTAGAGTTATTCTTTTTCATCCATAGTCCCTGTCCAGGGGTTCTTTTTAGATAACACATGATCCGGTCAATGATCTCTAAGTGATGTGTATGAGGATTATGCATAAATTGACTAATGGTGCTTACAGCATACGTTATATCTGGTCTGGTAACTGTGAGGTATATAAGTTTACCCACAAGTCTTTGAAATTGACCTATATCTTTAACGGGTTCTCCGCCCGTTGGACTCACTTTACGATTAGTTTCGATAGGAGTGTTAGTAGGTTTAGATCCTATTTTACCAGTTTCATGTAGGAGATCGAGGACATACTTTCTTTGGGACATAAACAAACCCTTTTTTGAATAAGCAAATTCTATTCCTAGAAAGTATTTTAGGAATCCTAGGTCTTTTATGTCAAAGGATGATTTTAGGTGCATTTTAACTAAGTTTATTTCGTTATCACAGTCTCCTGTAATGATGATGTCATCGACATATACTAAGACTAGTACAGTATTATTGTTGTAAGTTTTAACAAACATAGAAGCATCAGCAGTACTTTTAGTAAATCCAAAATTAATTAGAGAAAGACTGAGTTTGGCATACCAGGCGCGGGGTGACTGCTTTAATCCGTAGATTGACTTGTGGAGCTTACATACCTGATTTGGAGAAGAGTTGAACCCTGGTGGAGGTGTCATGTATACTTCTTCCTCAAGATTTCCCTGAAGAAAAGCATTTTTCACATCCATTTGGAATATATTCCACCCTTTATTTACTGCTATGGATAAGAGAACACGAATTGTGTTCATTTTAGCTACAGGTGCAAAGGTTTCTAAGTAGTCAAGGCCGTAAGTTTGAGTATATCCTTTGGCTACAAGACGAGTCTTATACCTTTCTATGGTGCCATTACTGTTATACTTGATTTTATAGATCCATTTACATCCTACGGGTTTTATTCCTGGTTGAATAGGGACAAGAGTCCAAGTTTTGTTGGATTCTAAGGCCTTGATTTCATCCTTCATGGCATTGAGCCATTTAGGATCTTTTATGGCATTATTAAAGTTGGTGGGTTCTATGTGACTATCTATTTCTGTTATGAAGGCCTTATGGTTGGTTTTTATTTGATTATAGGACAAGTGGTCCTCGATAGGGTAAGTGACGTGAGAGGTAACATAATTATGTAAGTAGGAGGGAGGACGAGTAGGGCGATTTGACCGTCTTTGATGAGTTTCTTCCTCCTCTGTTCTTGGTTCATCTTGGGTTGTCTCTTCTGGTCTTGTGTTGGTGATGGTGTCTTGTCTGGGAGTGTCGAAGTTGTTGACCGGGAGGGGAATATTGCTTGTAGGAGACGTACCTTGGGGAGAAGGAGTTTCTTTGTCCCTTTGGAAATAAGGACTATCTTCAAAGAATTGTACATCACGAGAAACATAAAATTTACAATTTTGGGGATCATAACATTTATATCCCTTTTTCTTAGAAGAATATCCTAAGAACACACATTTACAAGAGCTAGAGTCTAGCTTATCCATCCTGGTCCTGTGAACAAAGACAACACAACCAAAGGTTTTGAGGTGATCAAGAGTCATTTTTCTTCCATTTAAAATTTCTAGAGGTTGTTTGTTTTGAAGTCTTGGACTAGGGAGTCTGTTAATAAGATAAGCAGCCGTTAAAACCGCGTCTGACCAAAACCTTTTTGGAACATGATGTTGAAAAAGCAAGGATCTGGTGATATTCAATAAATGTCTGTTTTTCCTTTCAGAAACCCCATTTTGTTCGGGAGTATTAATGCAAGTGGTTTGATGAAAAATGCCCTTTTGTTTTAGAAAATTTTGAAACATGTTACTGGTATATTCAGAACCATTATCGGATCTAAGAATTTTAATTTTGAACCCATACATATTTTCTACAAATGTCACAAATTCACGAAAAATCTCAAAAACATCAGATTTTAATCTAAGTAAGTAAATCCATGTGGTACGAGAAAAATCATCAATGAAGGTAATAAAATATTTGAACCCATTATAGGATTCAGTGGGAGTAGGCCCCCAAATATCGGAGTGAATCAGCTCAAGGGGTCTATTTGTTTTAGTAGTAGATAACTGAAAAGGTAACCTGGCTTGTTTTGAAAAACTACAAACATCACAAATAATTTCAGAATTAATAAATGGAAATAAAGTTTTCAGAACAGAATGAGAGGGGTGTCCCATCCTCTTGTGCCAAAGTTCATGTACGGTGCTATTGCTGACATGTAAGGCAGTGTTATTGGAATCTAGAATATATAAATTATTTTGAAGAGTGCCTCTACCAATCGTCTTCCCTGTGGAGCGATCCTGAAAGAGTACATCAGTGGGAGTAAATATAACATTACAATTTAATGCCTTTGTGAGTTTGGCCACAGATAATAGGTTGGAGTTAAAACATGGTACATAAAGAACATCTTTGGTTATTTGGTTTAGTAATCTAGTGTCCCCTATTCCTTTAATTTCTACTTGATTACCATTAGCCACAGTTACAAATTTATCAAGCATTTCTAATCTATTGTTGATATTACTTAACATGGTAGTATTTCCAGTCATATGATTAGTGGCACCTGAGTCAATTATCCACTTTTTATTACAAGGATTATCACAAAATAATGCAGTGTAATGATTCAAGGTTTTTTCCATACCTGTCTTATTACCTGAAGTGTGGGGGTTGTTTTGCAACAATGAATTAAGCTGGTCCACTAGAAGGTTGAGCTGGTCTGGTCCAGAATGGCTTGGGCCCAAGCCTACGCGATTTGAAGATGTGGTCATGTTGCTGTGTTGCTGATGATTCGGGTGGTAGCCGGTTGGATCCGGATGCATTGTCGGATCTCCCATCGTATAAAAGCTACACGATCCGCCTCCGTTATTTCCATTTTGGGTTTGAGCGAGAAAAGGGGTTGAGCTAGGGTTTGTCTGGTGGCCGCCGCTCCCTATGGCGGTGTAGTAGCCGCCGGCACCCGATGATCTCATGTTGTTTCTGTCGTTCCCTTCTCGTCTGTCGCCATCCCTTGACGGTCGGAGGTGCGGATGAAGAAACCAGCAGTGGTTTTTATTGTGTCCCGATTTTTTACAGTTTTCGCAGTATTCATCCTTCCGATTTCCGTATCTCCTTTTGTTGTTGTGGTTTGCGGTCGGATTTGGGGTTTTTATGCCAAAAAATGCACTGGTTTCGCCTCCAGTATCTGTTTGGGTGTGTCCTTGCGGAGGAGCGGTGGTCCTGCGGCGAGTTTCCTCGCGTTGGATCATCGCCGTGACTGCAGCAAGGGTTGGGAGTTCTTGTGACATGATCACTTGGCTTCTTATGGACTCATAGCTTGCATCTAAGCCCACCAGAAATTGATAGATGCGATTTTGTTCTGTGCGTTGCTTGATGATTTCGGCGTCGGTGGTCGGGGGTTCATAAACCCCTAACTCGTCCCACGCTTTCCTGAGACTTCCGAGGTAGTCTGTGATGGATTTCTGGTTTTGACGCGTCTGCGCGATCTCTTGCTTGATTTTGAAAACGTGAGCGAAGTTGTGCGCTTTTCCATATTGTTCATGGACGGCTTCCCATAGTTCTTGCGCGCTCTCTTTGTATAGAAAGATTTCGCCAATGTTGGGTTGCATGGAAGAGATTATCCATGACATTACCAGGTGATCCCTGGTTTGCCATTCTTCTTGTTTGTTTTCTGTCCCGGCGCCTTCTGGTTTCTTTGTTTTCCCTGTGATGTGGCCAAGCCTCCCCCTGCCACTGAGGGAGAGGGTGACCGCGCGAGCCCAAGTGAGGTAGTTTGACCCGTTGAAGAGGGTTGAGACCAGGCGCGAGGACGAGCTTGATTCTGAGCTGCTTGCATTTTCAGCCATGGGGTTTTTTGGGTCTGGATGTCGGCTTGTTAGCCTTCAACCCCCTTTAATCACCAACAACGATCAGTGATGACCTCCGGGGGAGCTCTGAGATCGTTTTTATTGCTCTGATACCATATTGAATTGTAGAAGAAGAAAGATCGATTATTATTTCTTAATTCTTTTGATTTACAAGAACTTGTGTATAAATAGAAGATACAAAAATAAGGACCGTTGGAAGCTTTCCTAATTAGGAGGAGCGGGGGTGCACTTGATTCTTTCCTTGTATGAGATATTGCGTTGTAGAATAGAAGATGCATCCCAACGGCTATGTGGAGGTTTCGTCGGAGCAGGTGATATGTTTCCTTATTTGATGATATTTCAACAGTTTTTCTGTATATGATGCATCAGTCTTATAAATTAGAATATACAGCAAGTTATGTAGGAGTTGACTTCATTTCTTAAGTCGAATTTATATACGATCTGACTTCTTTTATTTAACAGAATCAAACTTAGTTTTAATTTTTTTCAATTTAATGTTGTCTGATCCCTTCAAGTTTGAGTTTGAAGTGAGTAAGTCTATCAAATTGATACAAGTTAATATATCTTAATTGATATTCATCTAATTGGTCACCTGTACTTCCTTTGAGAATGTAATGTAATGTTTTAGTTCATTTTATTTGCCAATAATTGTCAGCATCATAGTTCTTTATCAGCAAAGCTTATTTTCTCTGATATTTTTCGTGTTACAATTTGATGCTTTATGTAGAGTACTAGGCGTCATAGATATTTGCCTTTGAAAGGACAGAGTCAAAAAGTTCAACAAGCTGTTCTGCAGGTTACTATATGTTCTACTGTCATAGCTTGCTGTTTTACATTATTGCCAAATTCCTATGAGGTGCACAGAGATTACTTGTCATGTTCTGTATCATTATTCATCCTATTTCATTGATAGGTCGAACTTATAAAACAGTAAGAGACAAATGCTTGTCATGTTTTTAGATTGATACCAATACTTGATGAGGATATTACTGATCAACACCACCACTTGGATAAGTTTGGGATGAGCTTTTAACATTCAGGAATTTGTTAGGTGGAAGAGTAGGTGTTTCATCCCATCACAGAAGTTACAACCACAAACATCCTCATATTCATCCTCTGAATGTACAGATTACAGGATTAGTCTAACTCACTATCACATTCAAATTTGAACTTACTTTTTCTATTTATCTACCTTTTTCTGACCAATCACCATATTTACTTAGGTATTTCAATTGTCAAACCAAAGTTGTCCTTTCAGTAAAAATAAAATGACTTACCCTAGCAACGGAATACAGTATATGGATCATTGTGATCAAAAGAAATGAGTGCCATATTGGATCATCAAGATTATTCCATTTGGTATCATATTCTTACGCTCCTTACCATGCTATAAACCTTATGAAATGCTAGATTGGGACCTACTTCAGTGCACACAAGAAAAATATAAGTTGGACATTTTACGCCATTATCCTGTAGCCCGAGTACCTCAAAGGATTAATTTGACTTCAATATCAAACAACCAAGAGAAAGGTGTATCTGTGTGACAATGGATAGTCGCTCCTGAGCCAATGAATATCCATAGACAGCAGTTCAAGAGTGAGCAAGCCAGCAGTACAGTACTATTGAAGTAGAGAACATTGTCGTTGTCATGTTGGGAATACCCAACACCAGTTATCAGGAAACCAAAATGCCCTGGTCGTATGGTATAATCTCAAGATAGCTGTTCCACTACCACAATTTCTCAACCTCCCCAATCCGCACCAGTGTATATAAGTGTGGCATCTATCCTGTTCTCTAAGTCCTGCTAGTCGGTTAATGTTTTCAAGTGGAACATGTGTGTAACTTTTGCCTTTCTGATCTGCAAATTTAGTCAATTATTTGCAAATATATCATAACCCCTGATTGTTATTTACTCTTTGTTAACATGGTTTGTGACTTTGTGTTTTACTCTTCTATCAATACAGAAGTTCCGTTCCGGCAAATATAATGTCATTGTTGCAACCTCAATAGGTGAAGAAGGTTTAGATATCATTGAAGTGGACCTTGTTATCTGCTTTGATGCCAATATTTCATCTCTGCGTATGACCTAGCGCATGGGAAGGACTGGAAGAAAAAATGATGGACGAGTAGATATCCTTTAATGGTCATTTGGCTAATTTTCTCTAGTAACAACCGAATTAATTATGGACCATAAAACTAATAAAATAACATTTCAGAATGGGTCCTCTTTAGTGAGTTTCTTTAATTGGAAATACTAGTTTTAGCGTGTGAAGGGGTTGACTATAATGGGTATGAGAAGAAGGAAGCAAAGGCCAAGGGTATAAGAAAATTCCTGACCGGTAATACATCACAGAGGTTCAATTTTCATCCAAGTCCTAGAATGGTGAGTTCATCTGGTTCCTTATGATATGATATTTTTCTTTCTTACATTTCCTCAATCTGATTTTCAATTTCGCAGGTGCCCCATAGTTGCAAGCCAAAAGTTAAGTTCATTGAGTTTGTTATTGATGAGTTTGTTGAGCATAGAAAGAAAGCAAAAGACATATCTTCCCATGGTTCCCTTCTATCGATAAAACTCTCAAACAAAGAAGAAGATCTGATCTCTAGGTACTTTAACCATTGCAATAAGGAGTCATGGAAACCATCACTTATTGCATTTCCCCATTTCCAGGCTTTACCTTCCATAACATATCAAGTAAGACACTCTCTCAGAACAAAAGAAATGTTTATCAAAACTGTGCAAAATATCCAAGGGCCAGCACCTTTAACAAAGAAAACCGTTTCTAGAGTTGAGGTAGATTTCCCAACTTTTAAACGTATGAAATATCCTGTTATAGGTACTTAATGTTTTCTCCTAATTTATATGGTTTCAGGACAAAGGCCCTGCAACTCAAAGACCCTCTGAATATGGTGTAAAAGGTACAGTGGCACTAAGAGCAGAAGATTTGTTTTTGAAATTTTAAGACTGAAATTTTCAACTGAAGTACTTAAGTTAGTGTTTGTTTGCCTAAAAATAGTACGGTAAAATATCGTAATCTATTGGAATACCTTTCACTATTATTTTGTATGTCCATAGTACATATTATCATGATTTTCAGAACCAAATCGGACGTCGAACCAGAATTGTCAGAGGTTCGAAAGTTTAGAGGTTCAACCAGGGTCGAACCGGTTGAACCGGTGACGTCATAAATAAATAATTAAATATTATATATATATATATATAAATATTATATATTCATTCCCATTGCAACTTCCACTTCACAAAGAGCAGTGACCCACAAAACCCACTCACTACAACCATCCCCATCCCTCCCTCTCACCAAATCCACTTCCCAAGTAACATGTATTCACGTTCCTCCCAACCACCCCTCCCTCTATCTCGTTTCCCATCTCTTCCGCCTCCTCCACGCCCAAACCCTAACCACCTTCTCCATCCCCATCCCCAACTCCTACTCCGTCTCCCCCTCCGCCCTCGCCCGCTTCCCCAACCTCGACTCCCTCTTACGTCAAGGGGAAGCCCCACTTCGCCGACTTCAACCTCGTCCCCGACGAGTGGGTCAAGGCCGTTGCCGACGGGTGTAAGGGGATGGAGGAGTTGAGGATGAAGCGGATGGTGATCACCGATGAGCCGAAAATAGCAAAACCGGACTTGAATCGGGCTAGAACCGGACGGTCTAACCGGTTCGACCGGTCGAGCCGCCGGTTCAGGCCGGTTCAATGTCAAATGCTGTTTTAGGGGGTTCTCCGGACCGGATTGACCACCGGTTCGCGGTTGAACCAGTTCGTCCGGTCGGTTCGGTCCGGTTTTCATAACCATGCATATTATAATTTCAGGAGAGGTTTCAGTTCTAACTTTTAAGGGTCTGAACCTAATAGATCTGTTATGAATTATTAAAAAGTATTCTTAATTTATTATGAAGCACTTTAGGATGCTCAACTGCTTATTTGTCAAGGCTTTTCTCTTTACACTTTTTTGTAGATTGTGAGATTGATCTTGGTACTCTAGGATGGTACGTTCAGATCTAGTTTTGTTTTAATTAACTTCCTAGGATTTGGTCCCCGTGCAATTTCCAAGGTGAACATGCAATGGTAATCTCAATTTTGATTGGAGAAGTGTCATATGCCTTTATAAGAACGAGTGGACAGCATAAAATCGATACATATTGTTTGCTAGAGTCCAATGAAATCTGCAGAGTTTGTGTGCTCTGAGTGTTGCATATATATAACAATGTAAACATGGTAACGCTCATCGTATCAAAATCTGTAATTTATAAACATTTTGGAATCTGTTGCATCTTATTTCTCCAGCATTTTTCTAAAGAAAGGAAAGAAAAATCAATTTGGAGAAGTTCTAAAGAAAAATCAATTTGGATATCCAAACATTTGAAGAAATAAATTCGGAGCTCAAAAGAAAGGAAAGAAATCAATCCAGACGCGCAAATGATATTTAAATCATACCATAAACACACAGGAAAAATCCGTATCCAATCAAAGCTAAAATTGCGGCGTTTCCGCCGCACATTACATGCAACTTGCGGTGAATCCGCCGCACTCCTTTCGATCCGTGGCCCCGGATTTTGTTCAGTCGTGTCATGACGCGTGTACTTTCCTATTTTATACTTGGGTCCCTTGTATCGGCTATAAATAGCCCCGAAACGATATTGTGAAAATACTAGTTTTTATTCCATGCTTTAGTAATAAAATTCTGTTGGTTTATTTTGTGTTTTTAGTTTTCTTTTGTAGTTTCTCTAGGACCCCTTCTCCTTCCCTCCATCCATGAGTTTCTAACTCTCTTCAAAGGGTGGGGGTGACGGATTTAGGGTGATGAGAAGAAGAATGATGTTATTATTTTAATTTCGTATTAGTATATTTTGATTACTTGAGTTTATGTTGAATGATTTATCATGTCATGCTTTATAACTAATGTGATTTATTATAAGTTTCAGATTTCTCTAAACAAAATCTGACATCTAAACCTCCACCCGCTGGACTCTCATCCATCTTTGCTTTTTTTTAATTTGTTTTTGTTGTTCTTGCTTTAGAAATTAAAAAAATCCAAAAATCTCAAACCAACCTTATTTCTCTTTCTTTCTTTCCTTAATCGAAAATCACAAAAATAACAATATCTCTCCCTCCTTGTGTTCGACCCGTACTTGTCACGTCTTCATTGACGTCGTGCACTTGCGGTATAAATTAAATTCCCATCAGACATCATGAAAAATTGGTGTTTCATCCTCATCCACGACGAGAGATTATAAGACACGAGCATTACAAGTCAAATACTATGTTGTGTCTGACTGAATGGTTGAAATCCATGTCATGCCAAACCTAACCTCACATTTCTTATTGTTGAATCGAAAAAGGGATGTTTGTTGTCTAACTCGGCCCAACATTCAGAATCAGCCCGATGACACATTGTCCTATCTTTTTGTTGTTCCTCCGCATTCCATCTCATCGACTTGGGAATATCATCAGTGAGATATAACATGCGGGGTCTTGGCTTTAACGAGAAGTACCACACAATTGCCACTGAAATTCTTTTGTTTTTTTGGACTCCAGAATTTTCAGTTTCTTCATCATCTTTTGCCTGCACAGTTACCAACGAGACTACCCACACATAGAACATGAATCAACATTCTCATTTTCTTTCTAGTACAATGTGCAATGATTCTTGCAAACATGAATATTTTCATAATGAAGCCCCAAGTTGGTAACCAACTTTTTCGTTACATATGTATCCTTCGGCAATCTCCCTTTGGAAGTAATTCTTCTTGATATGCTAACCACTTATCAAACAATGTGTCCGTCAATCTACTTGTGCACTTCATGTTAAATGCTTTGAGGACGAATGATAATTTTGTCAATTCTGGTTTGGACCCGGGATATAATTGTTGATCTCCGTCCTTCATGTAGGCAAGAATCTTTTGAGCATAATTTGTAATCCCCTGTCTCTACGAATCGGTTCTGACATTACCACCTTCGACCACAACGTGTATCATCCCCTCTATGTCGTCATCAACGACATCCTCATTTGACTCAATCGTTGTTGGTTGTGTTGTCGTTGTCGTGACAACTTGAGCACTTGAACTTGCAATACTTTCCCCATGAAAAATCCACTGCTCGTAATACCGGCAAAACCATTTAGGATGTCGCCTTTGGTCGCCCATTTGTTGTTACAACACTTTTTGCATGGGCATCAAATTTTCCCTTCACGAATATATTGGTTGTGAGAACTGAAGGCAAGGTTTATGAATGACTTCAGATTATTTGTGAAAGTCAAAGTGATTCTCTTGTCATACATCCAACTTATGTTTGACACCATGATTCTACTCATTTTAAACAAAATATGCTAAACTGTACATGTTAAAAATTCCTATGAGTCTAACTAAATGTAATCAAAACATGAACCTCATCTAAATCAATTAACCAATCTAACGATTAATATACGATCCAAACTAAACCGCAAACACATTTTTTATATAAATTTTTTCTTCGAAACTTGCATTGACAATAAAAAATGACCACTTTTGAACATCAAACATCATAATATCGTCAATTCATCAAACTTAAATCACCAATCCAATCATAAATCCTAAATCCAATCCCAAATCAAAAATCAAAACCTAAACCCTCAAAATACTAATTTTCTTTAAACATACAATTCATCCTAAATCCGCAACACTAAATCCAATCCTAAATCCAAAATCCAATCCTAAATCTGAAACTACCAACAAATCCAAAATCAAACCCTAACTTTTAAATTACTAACAAATTCAACTAAAATATCCAAATCTAATCTAACATCCAAGTTCACTTAATCTAATTTGAATCCAATATCAACATCCATCATACAAACTAAAAATAGAAAATCCCTTCAACATAAACTTACTAATCTAATTACTACAATTCAATCTTAATTAATCTAATTAATCATAGAATCGAAACATAAATCCAATCAAATCCTATATACAATCCAATCCTAATCCAATCCAAATTACAATCCTAAATACAATTCACATTCATCATCACCGACAACACAAACTCACAAAGAAATCCAATAGTCTTTAAATAAAGACTATTTTATGTTAATTCGTACTTAATTAATCTAATAAATCTAACTAAATATACAAATTCAAGTTAATCATACACACACATTCAAACTATCAAACTAATCAAATTCAAAGTACATTGAAACAAAAATAAATAATCTAAATTTATCAAAACAAATAATCTAAACAAAAAACATACACAAAAAAATCTATTCAAATTATATTCGAACTATAATTAATAGACATTCAAACTACATTCAATTAATCACATTTAAACTAAAAAACATGCTAAAATCAATCTTAACAATAATGTGTTATTGTTAATCCAAAAACATAAACAAATTTATCAAAACAATCTAAATTTATCAAAATAAATAATCTTAACAAAAATACGTATAAAAACAATCTAGACGGGTCTAAGGTCGGGGGCTAGGGGTTAGTTTTAGGGCCTTATTCACGGTTGGGGTTCGGGACTGGGATCGTGGTTGTGGCTCAGGTTTGGGGTTCGGCGAGGCATCTAGGGTTGGGTTTGAGGAGGGAGGGATGGATCGCGGTCTGGGTTGGGTTGGAGGCTTCGGGGTTGGGTAGGCGGCTGCAGGGAGGGTCGGGTTCGGAGGTTGGGTAGGCAGCTGCGGGGAGGGTCGAGTTCGAGGGTAGGCCACTGCAGGGAGGGGTTGGAAAGGAGGTAAGTTGCGGGGATTTAGGCAGTGAGTTTGTGGTTGTGATTTGGGCAGTGATTAGAGTAGGGGACGAGGATTACCACATAGGAGGAGGTTTCGAGAAGAGGCGGTAGAATGGCACGACGACGAGTGGTGGAGGCGGCAATTAGGGTTGGGAAGTAAGGGTGCTAATGCATATCTAAAAACAATCACACCGAACCGGATCTGGTGGTATCGAACCAGGATAAAACGAATATGGGTCGGATCTGGATATCCAATTTCAGAACTGACCCAGTTCCGGTTCTAGCCACTGGAGTCGGATCCAGATCTGGTATATTATTAAAAAAATAAATAAACCCTAACCTAACCCTAACGACACATTGTTGCCGCCTCCAAGGCTCCACTTGACCCCCACCTCCAGTCTCTCTCCCAAGTCCCAACCCACAAACCCTAACTCACGTGACCCACTCCCTTGCTGCCGCCTCCACCACTCCCTCTCCCTCTCTCTCTCCCAACCCACGAATAACGCTAACCCACCTAACCCACTCCCTTGCTTCCACCTCAACCACTCCCTCTCCCTCACCCAAGTATCCACTCTTCTGGCTGCCGCCTCAGGCCTTCCACAGTCCACACTCCTACTCGGACCACTCCCTCTCCACTCTCCTGCCGTCCCCATAGTCCATGAAGACTCTTTCAACATGTATTGGGTCGTTTCTAAACATGTATTTGGTTGTTTCTAAACATGTATTTTCTAAACTTGTATTTTCTAAACATGTATTTGGTTGTTTCTAAACATGTATTTGATTTTTTCTAAACATGTATTTGGTTGCATTCTATTTTGTGATTTATTTATTACCTTCTTGGGACGATCCATAATAGTCTTGGTAAGTAGTGAGTACTCTATGCTCTTTGGCTTCCCTATTTTTGGAGATTTATATCATTTGATTCAAGCCATAAATTGTATTTTGGGTTGTAAATATCATTTGATTCAAGCCATTTGATTCAAGCCATATTCCCTATTTTAGGAGATTTACTATGAATATATCATTTGATTTCTCATGTCATAGCTATTTTCATTTAAATGTTGTGTTGTTTGTTTTGTGGCCTTTGCTTTGCATTCTGATTTGTCATCACATTAATATTAACTATGCCCATGTCTGGGTATCCTCTGAGAGGTTGTTTATTGTTGTTTCTCTCTATGTATCCAACTTGGATTGGTGATGCATTGCATACATTGCATCATATGTCTTTCATTTAGATTGCTTTTAATTCAATAAATGCTACTAAGGTATGTGTTTAGATTTGTTTACAGAATACAGGGACCTGAATGCAAATTACCCACATCCCGAGCATAAACGCGTGCAAAAGATTCATTTCTATCATAAAGACAAGTTCAAGTTTATCGAGTTTCAAATAGAAATGCATCCAAGCACAAAAGCATTCAAGGAGCTAATCACAAAAAGGTCAGGGGCTTAAGTGCAAAATGTCAAGGACCTGACTACAAAATAAAAGGGCAAAGTTATTGTGTTGGAGAAGTCAAAAGAAAAATCAATATAAATCTCCAAACATATAATGGAATTAATCCGGAGCTCAAAAGAATGGAAAGAAATCATCCAGACGCGCAAAGGAGGATCAAATCATACCATAAACACTCAGCAAAAATCCGGAATTAATCTGACTATATTGTGCGACGTTTCCGCCGCACAACACATACAACATGCGGCGATTCCGCCGCCCGCCTTACGATCCGTGTGCTCCAATTTCGTCCAGTCGTGTCTGGACACGTGTACTTTTCAATATTATACCTAGATCCCTTGCAGCAACTATAAATAGACCCGAGAACGATGTTAGAAGGGTCCTTAGTCTTTGGTGTTAGTTTTTATTTCTTAATCTTAGTTTTGTATTCTTCTTTTCATTAATAAAATTCTGTCTTTTATTTTTTACTTTTAGTTTTCTTTTGTAATGTCTCAAGGACCCCTTCTTCCTCCCTCCATGAGTTTCTAACTCATTCCAAAGGGTGGAGGTGACGGATTAGGGTGAAGAGAAGATGAATGGATGTTATTATTTTAATTTCGTATTAGTATATTTTGATTACTTGAGTTTATGTTAAATCATTTATCATGTAATGCTTTATAACTAATATGATTTATTATAAGTTTCAGAATTCTCTAATCTAAACCCGATATCTAAACCTCTACCCAACGGAATTCACCATCTTTGTTCTTGTTTTAGTTTTATTTGTTCATGTTTCTTGCTTTAGATAATTAAAACCCAAAAATCTCAAAACCAACCTTATTATTGTTCTCTCTCTCTCTAATCGAAAATCCAAAAATAATAATATCTCTCCCTCCTTGTGTTCGACCCGTATTTGCCACGTCTCCATTGACGCCGTCCACTTGCGGTATAAATAAAATTCACATCAAGTTTTTGGCGCCGTTGCCGGGGAGGCGACGCAGATTTTGTTTTTTGTTGATTTCGATTTTATCCTGTTTATCTTGTGCGCGATCTAAATATTTGGATTTGTGTTTCAGGAGACAATAGAGCACGCGGCGAAATCTGAGCGCAGTCTGAGCAACAAGGGCGGCGGAATCGCCGCACATCAAGAGGAACCTGCGGCGGAATCGCCGCACAATTGAAGCATCTGGGCTTCAAATTTTTCTGGGGTTAGCACCATCTCTGGGTGGACGCGTGGAGCTACTGAAATTTCGAGAGCGGGCGGCGAACCCGACTGAGCATTGCGTAGGTAACCTTTGTTGCCTTTTTCCTCGTAATTTCTAGTTTCAGAAAATTTCCTTTTATTAGAATTGCACGTGTTAAGCTAAAATTCCATAATTGGCAATATTTCAACTCTGACCTAAAATTCGCAAAATTAGAAAGACCTTAGTGCATGCATCATATAATGTTTTGTTTGCATTATTCTTGCTAAATTCTTGCAAATCAATTTCTGTTGAAGAGTGCTGGAGGCAAGGTACGTATCGCGGTTTTTAACGACTGCATTTAAGCATATAATTTAATTTGCATACAACCTTGCAATTGCCCCCATTAAAAAGACCATTGTTTGACTATCTTTGCTAGATTTAAGTTAAACTACTTTAAGGGCAACTCCGTAGGAAAAGATACGGTGGGGATTTCATCACCCTTCCGTGGCCCACAAATCACAACCCTAAAGTGTCACCCAAGCCTTAAAATTTAAAATCAATTAGACATTGACCCCTAAGGACTCGGACTCAATTAAGGAGAAGAATTGGTTTGACTTGCTATGACCTGAAGCCGATCGAATTCAATTTGGTGTCTAGGAAGTGTTTTTGTGTTGACGAGAGTCTTCCAAGCGAAGTGGTTGTCTAATTGGCACCGACTCTGTCGGAAGCGCCCCCACTAGCTATACACTACCTGGCCAATTTGGTTTGATTGGTGAGGGAGGTGAATCAAGCAAATCAATTCGACTCAACCAGTTAGGAGTCGTCTAGATTTAAGTGACACTAGGTCTAGGATTGTTTGAACCGTGCTTGTTCAGGAAATTTCTGACCAACCCTCTTTTCTATCTTTAGAGTTAAGTTTCCTTTCTCATCTGAGTCTTCTTTCTCTTCTCACCTAAATTCTCTAGATTAGGATTCCTTTCTCATCTTGCCCCATTCTATTTTTTGTTTCCCTTTTGAAAAAAAACGAAAAGTAAAAAAAAAAAAAAATTGTAATTAATTCTTGGAATTAAATTAGGAATTTAAATTTCGAATTTGAATTCAAAAATTGATTCAACCCGGTGCACTCAGATTTGGATTCGGGACTTGAGTAATCGACTCTCACGAGTTCATCTAGATTCCAGTCTGGAGCTTAACCCCAATCCATCTGTTGCACCACCTCACCCGGATCTAATGGGTGAGAATGTTGTGAACCCGCCTATGACTCTGAGGGATCGGTGCTACCCAACGATGGCTGCTCAGCCATCGTGCATCGTCATGCCCACCATACCGGGTCGCGATTTCGAACTTAAGGCACAATACATGAGTATGCTGCCTAAGTTCACCTCTAGGGAAGATCCATATCTCTTCTTTAGAGAATTTGAGGAAATCTGCTCTCTTATGCAATACCAGCATATCCCTGAGGAGGCAGTGCGTCTGAAATTCGTGCCTCTAGCACTGAAGGACGACGCTAAGAAATGGCTATATAGTCTAGCCGAAAGATCTATTAGGAGTTGGGTTGAGTTTGTTCAAGTGTTTCTAAAAAAATATTTCCCCAACCATAAGACTATGAAGATTAGGAATGAAATTGTTGCATTCGTTCAGTCTGAGAGCGAGCCATTCTATTCCTATCTTGAAAGATTTAAAAGTGTCTTGACCCAATGCCCTCATCACGGAATTCCAAAATGGCAATTATGCCAAATTATTTATGAGGGATTGACACCCACATCTAGAGTTATGCTAGAATCTGTGAGCCAAGGGAATTTCATGTCGAAAAACGAAAATGATCCCTGGACTTTTCTTGAGGATTTAGCTGAAAACAGTATGCAATGGGACAATGCTAGAACACCCATCAACCCGAGTATTGGATCTAGAATAGCAAGTCAACCCCGACCAGGTGTCTTAGCTATAGATGCCAACATAGCGGCTGAGGCAAAACTAGCCACCCTTATGCGCAGAATGTAAAGTTTAGAGCTGCAAAACCAAACCCGACAAGCATCCCCTACCCCTTGCTCTAGATGTGGTCAGACTGGTCATTTAATGGAGGACTGTGTAGACTTGGAACATGTTAATGCCACGTTTAACCATTCTAGAAATGATCCTTATGCATCAACCTACAACCCGGGTTGGCGTAATCATCCCAATTTTTCGTGGAACCAACAAGGTCAACCTCCTAGACAACAACCAAACCCATATAACCAAAATAATACATCATCTGGGGGTAATAACAATGGAAATCATGAAGTTAGGTTGACAAACTTGGAAAATTTAATGAAAACTTTTATACAAACAACCAACCAATCATTCCAAAGGCTAGAGACACAAGTCAGTCAACTAGCACAAATAGTAGGTGAAAGAGAAAATGGTCAATTTCCAAGTCAACCTGAGGTGAACCCAAGAACTAATAATCAATATCAATCTTATCAACCACCCTCAGGAAATAACAACCCCAGACCGGTTCAAATGATTAAGGAGGAAGGACCATTCCAACAAATCAATGCAGTAGTGTCATTACGGTCCGGACGACAAGTTGATAACAATGTGGTAAACCCTAGAATGTCTAATCAATCTAGCCATCAAGCAACCACATATGACCTGACCATTGAACCTGACGTCCAAACTGAAAAGCCCAACCCACCTACACAACCTGAACCCATAGCTCAAACTGAACCTGAGCGAGTCTATGTTCTTAAAGCCCCATTTCCCAATAGACTCAAAAAGAATTCAAGTGCACAAATGGAGAAAATCTTAGAAGTATTTAAGCAAGTTAAGGTGAATATTCCACTCTTAGATATGATTCAACAAATACCTGCTTATGCTAAATTCTTGAAAGATTTGTGCACTAAAAAGAGAAAAACGAATGTACCAAAGAAGGCATTCTTAACTGCAAACATATGCTCTATTCTTTCCAACACATCTCCTATAAAATATAAGGACCCTGGGTATCCCACAATTTCATGTTCAATAGGAGATACCTTTATCAATAAAGCCCTTCTAGACCTAGGTGCAAGCGTTAACTTACTCCCATTTTCTGTCTACGAGCAACTCAACCTTGGTCCACTGAAACCCTCTAAGACAACTCTCCAATTCGCTGATTGTTCTGTTAAGAAACCGAGAGGTATAGTAGAGGACGTTTTGATTAAGGTTGGTGACTTCATTTATCCAGTGGATTTTGTCGTACTTGATACTGAACCTGTTGTAAATCCTAATCGACAAATCCCTGTAATTCTAGGTAGACCCTTTTTAGCCACTTCGGAAGCATTAATAAACTGTCGAAATGGGCTCATGCAATTATCTTTCGGGAACTTAAAAGCAGAATTTAATATCTTCCATATTGATAATGAGCCAGAAATAATATGCAACCCAAGTGATGTTGTGATGAGAGCACGTATTTATCAGAATTCTGAATCAAATAAATCATCGCATAAGCAAAAAGGAAGTAAGAAAAAAGGGAGTGATTCATTTACTCAACCACCATCACTCGAGCAAATAAGCGAACCAATTCAAGTGAGAAGAGTGGAATCTTTTCCTCAAGTCAATATGGGGAACAATTCAACTAGATACATGCACCAATATGGTGTCATTCAATCCAGTTCTGATTACGGTTGACTCTGAGCAAACTCAACCCCTCTACCGCAAGCCGACTCAGGTAATAAGTGCATTTATTTTATCTATGCATACATTGAGGACAATGCATGATTTAGGTGTGGGGGGGTGTTTATCTATGTATATATCTATTTGTTTGTTTTCTTCTTCCAAAAAAAAAAAAATCAATATTTCATGACATAGCTTAAGATTGATCCGCTAAAACCCGTGTACAAATTGCATTGAGTTTTTGTTCCTTATTATATAGTTCTGCTTGTAGAAATTGTGACATAAATCTAAGTTCCAAAGAGATAACCCATTGCCCTTTGAGACATGTATGCACTTAAATTGGATGAATCAAATCTTTGAAGTGGTTGATAAAAAGCAGAGGTTGAGGAAAATATACCGGGAAGTGTGGACTTCTAATAACAATTAAGCCTTGAGGAAAATAAAAGTAAAAATAAAGGAATAAAGTGAAGAAAACACATTTTGCAAAATGATTACAAAAGCCCAAGCCTTTGAGTCACTGGTCCGTAGGGGTATCTTGAAACCCGGTAACTTGAGTCTACCAGCTCGGGATTATCGACCAAACTCGCTACACAAATGCAAAAGGGTAAAAGTGTCAAAAAGCAAATGTGTTGAATCACGAAAGAAAAGGAAAAAAAAATAATACTCAAGGCCCAAAGCTAAAAGAATGATCCATGCCATGGTTGATCCGAATGATACTTCACCACCAGAGGAGGCGTGCAAAATAATTCAAGTGATAAACATGTGTAGAAGGGTTAGTGGTGTGAATGTTGGAGGAACAAATACCAAGTCATATTTTTAATGAGTTAGATTTATATAATGAGCATGCAAGAATTCTCAGTGAGATGTATAAGGTTGAGGTAGGGATATTGAGAACTATTAATGAAATGTTGATTCAGGATTTTGTGGGAATATCCGCTGAAAACCCTCAGGAGACAACACTCCTCCCCCTTGGCAACAAGGAGGTTTAAAGGCTTGTTGCACATGCTAAGTGCAACCGTGATTCCTACGAAAGTGAGTTAGGATTTCCCTGTTTTCATTCCTTCTTATATTCTGTCTTGCTAGGGACTAGCAAAATCTAGGTGTGGGGGTATTTGATGCATTGCATACATTGCATCATATGTCTTTCATTTAGATTGCTTTTAATTCAATAAATGCTACTAAGGTATGTGTTTAGCTTTGTTTACAGAATATAGGGACCTGAATGCAAATTACCCACATCCCGAGCATAAACGCGTGCAAAAGATTCATTTCTATCATAAAGACAAGTTCAAGTTTATCGAGTTTCAAATAGAAATGCATCCAAGCACAAAAGCATTCAAGGAGCTAATCACAAAAAGGTCAGGGGCTTAAGTGCAAAATGTCAAGGACCTGACTACAAAATAAAAGGGCAAAGTTATTGTGTTGGAGAAGTCAAAAGAAAAATCAATATAAATCTCCAAACATATAAAGGAATTAATCCGGAGCTCAAAAGAATGGAAAGAAATCATCCAGACGCGCAAAGGAGGATCAAATCATACCATAAACACTCAGCAAAAATCCGGAATTAATCTGACTATATTGTGCGGCGTTTCCGCCGCACAACACATACAACATGCGGCGATTCCGCCGCCCGCCTTACGATCTGTGTGCTCCAATTTCGTCCAGTCGTGTCTGGACACGTGTACTTTTCAATATTATACCTAGATCCCTTGCAGCAACTATAAATAGACCCGAGAACGATGTTAGAAGAGTCCTTAGTCTTTGGTGTTAGTTTTTATTTCTTAATCTTAGTTTTGTATTCTTCTTTTCATTAATAAAATTCTGTCTTTTATTTTTTACTTTTAGTTTTCTTTTGTAATGTCTCAAGGACCCCTTCTTCCTCCCTCCATGAGTTTCTAACTCCTTCCAAAGGGTGGAGGTGACGGATTAGGGTGAAGAGAAGATGAATGGATGTTATTATTTTAATTTCGTATTAGTATATTTTGATTACTTGAGTTTATGTTAAATCATTTATCATGTAATGCTTTATAACTAATATGATTTATTATATGTTTCAGAATTCTCTAATCTAAACCCGATATCTAAACCTCTACCCAACGGAATTCACCATCTTTGTTCTTGTTTTAGTTTTATTTGTTCATGTTTCTTGCTTTAGATAATTAAAACCCAAAAATCTCAAAACCAACCTTATTATTGTTCTCTCTCTCTCTAATCGAAAATCCAAAAATAACAATATCTCTCCCTCCTTGTGTTCGACCCGTATTTGCCACGTCTCCATTGACGTCGTGCACTTGCGGTATAAATAAAATTCACATCAATTGGTGTGTTAAAAATCAAATGTAAGTTTTCCTTTTGACCACAGTTCTTTCATCGGTGAAATTCAAATGTTCAATACCACTATGGGTCCGATACTTTCGGTTCTCTCAATACCCGAACTAGAACCGATCCTTTGCCATCCTTATTGGGAAGTATTTTTTCTGAGAAATGAATCGAGTTTGTCTTGGGGTTACTGATATAACCCTACACCGACGACACATTTTCGTCGGTGTATCTAAGCGTATACATTAGTGTAATCTTTCCAATGGCCGACGGATGTATCTGTCGATGTAAGATAACGTAGCCATCAGTGTAGTTTAACATAATAAGTGAGTAACGTTTCTTTTTCAAACTCTACTCCGACGGAACCATATTGTCGGTGTACAATGTTAAAACCAATATCCCGACAGACACCATCCGTTGGTGTACCTAAGCATATACTCTGGGGTTATCTTTAGTAACAGTCTGATGACTATATCCGTTGTTGTACGATAACGTAGCCGTCGGTGTAGTTTGATGTAATAGTAGGATCTACTAGTCCCTAAACTTAGTCTAAGGGAGGGGGGGGGGTGAATAGACTAATTTCAGTTATAAAGATAACTATGCCAAATTCAAAGAACAAACAATAATATTAAGGAGAGAACAAACAAACCACTACTCCGGATGTATAGAGGTTTGGATCCAACCACCGGATCCTAGTCCTCTCTTACGAATTGCTCTTACTCGAGCAACTTCACGTCCTCCACTAATCCGATCTCCGTTGCGGGCCGAGATCACGCCTTTACACCACAAGCTTTGCGAACACCCTCGCCTTGCTTGGACCACCTTCTCACAACCCGAGAAGAGCTTCACTCCGGAAGCTTGTACAACTCTTGAAGAATAAAACTTCAGCAACTAATCTTGGCACTTGAAAGGAATGATGCAATCTAATGAGAATGGTTTCAAGTGAGAAGATTATGAGCACAAGGGTTTAGAGCACTTTGGAAGTAGTAAAGAGATTGTGAGCTTAGAGAAAGATTGGGTGACCTTGTAATAATGTTCTAAGCTCTATTTATATCCTCCAAACAAGTTTTAGCCGTTGGGACTTAAGTGATGGAGAGATGTGTAAGAAAACACAAATTAGAAAAGACAGCACAAGATTCTGGCGATAAACGGTCGACCGGATCGAGTCACACGGTTGACCGATTCAAGGCAGTGCTTCATTCGATCGACCAAAAATGATAACGGTCGATCCAACTTGGCTCGAACTTAAGTGATCGGTCGAACGGATTGGAA
Organism: Triglochin maritima; assembly: GCA_963682175.1. Taxonomy (NCBI): domain Eukaryota; kingdom Viridiplantae; phylum Streptophyta; class Magnoliopsida; order Alismatales; family Juncaginaceae; genus Triglochin; species Triglochin maritima. The sequence continues at coordinate 8,351,555 of OY821787.1, read as the reverse complement.
TACCAGTTCGACCGTAAAGAGACAGTAGCTCGGATCTGGAAAATATTTAAGTTTCGGTCGACCGTGAAAATAGTTTCGGTCGACCGGTAGGCATGTTTGATTTGAGACCCGATAACAACAAGTGTAATCGGTCGAACGAGGTAAGTGCAACGTTCGACCGAATATGCCCAGTAGAAAAGAGACGGGGAAGAAACATGATTCGGTCGACCGTAACGGGATGTCCGGTCGACCGGAACACTAAATCCAAACTTAGGTTAGTTAGAAAAATGTGTATACGACCGTTGGAGTATACGACAAGTATAACGGTCATAATAAATACAAATACGGAAACCAATCGGTCGAACGGATATGAACTTTCAGTTGACCGAAAGTCCTACTCAGAGCACACGTGTCGAAAAGAGATAGGCTGAAGGATTTGTATTTGGTAAAATAATTTCTCACTCGACACGGTCAAACGGTCCAACAGAACAAATAGTTCGGTCGACCGAAAAATAACAGTAAACATGATATGAAGAAACGGTCGAACGGATGAGGGAATTGGGTCGACCGTTTTGGGACAAATTTCGTTGCCTGGGAAAGTCTGGTGAAAAACGGTCGAACAAAAAGGTTCTACCGGTCGACCGTTTTAGTGCAGTTTTCCTGTTCTTTGGTTCTAATGAGTTTGGTTGAGTTTCTAATGAAGTCTAAGATATATGGAAGATAATGTGAGACTTCTATAAGTATCCTAAGTGATGTGTAATGTAATGAATCATGAGTTTAAAGTGCCAAGTTACATTTGAAGCCTAAATACATGAAATTGAAACCTAGCTACTCTTCAATCTTCATCTTTAATTTAACTCAAACTTGAATCCTGAAATGTTAGATACCACATATATATATATATGCGAGCAATGATATTTCAATTGATACATGTTTTTATTGAGAAGTTGATTAATCATCAAAACGGATTAACGATTATTAGCCAAAAAGCCAACAATAATAAATGCGTATCATTTTTTTTTCAAACTATACTCCGACGGATCAATACCGTCGGTGTACAGTTCTAAAATCCCTACACCGTTGGTGTAGTGAAACTTACCATTCGGTGTGGTTTTTTGCGTGACAAATTTCATTTTCCCGTGGATCGTTTTGGTTAAAATTATACCGACAATACCTATTCATTGGTATAGAGTAATTCGCTGAAGAATACTATGAAATATTAATTGACGGAATGTATCCGCCGGTGTTGGTTTTCTTGTCCATCGGTGTCTGTCGACACCAACGATAATGGATATTCGTCGGTGTACAATGCGCTACACCGACGGATATATATCCATTGGTGTATCATGTTTTTCTTGTAGTGGTGTTTGTCTTGGTAAAAGTTACAAGTTCAACTCTTGATCAGAAAGAGATTGTATATCCAAGCGTATTCTTGGTCCTTTCCGTTTACCAAAAAAGGAAATTCCCAATGATTTTAAGTTATTTAAAGAACATATATGGATCCAATTTTCCCTTCTCCATTTATCCCAGCTCTACCAAATTAATCCCAACAAGCTACTACTCTCCACTCTCATGGCCACCTATCATTTCTACTATATATGGTGAACCTCATTGCCCCCCATTCTAGTTCAATTCTCTCATTCTAATTGATGGTCTCCTAGTCGTAATAAGCCACGTTTTCCTTCTCTCTCCTTTGGGCTATCATAGTTGTCGTTGCCACTGCCGTCGTTGTAGTAGAAAACAACAAGTATAGTTTTGTACAAAGTGTGAAGCCAACTCCAAAGGTGGGGAGGGAGATGACACTAATACAGAACAATGCATACTCGTCGCCTAATAGACGTCAGATGTATTAACGGCCTACATCTATAGGTATAGACGTCGGATGTCATCATGGCCGACGTCTATTATTTACTATAGACGTCGGGTGTTTGAACATGCATTGACATCCAACGTCTATAACCCTCAGACGTCGACCTATAGACGTCAGATAATTGTACATCTGACGTCTATTCCCCATCCTGTATAGACGCCGGGTGAGAGTTACGTCCGACGTCTATAGGTCTAATAAGGCCAAGTATCCATTCAGTTTTTATCTTTTATCTCTTCTATTAGCCAACGAAAACCCTAGCTGTCTTCCTCCTCCGTGACCACTCCAGCCAAAACTCGACCAAAACCCTAGCCTCCACTTCCCTAACCACCATAGCCTCCTTCAACTACCGTCAACACACCCCCTCCTCCTCCGCGACTACCATTGCAACCTCTTGTTAATCCCAGTATTTGAAGATTTTTTACATAGCAAATTTTAGGGGAGGTTCTGCCAAAATTTCAAAAATAATAATAATCTCAATTGTTATTAATAATATGATATTCTAAAATAATAACTTAGATTTTATATTAAAAAGACTATAACTTAGATCATGTAAAAAACTTATGTTCAATTAGTTTAGTGAGTTCATACATTTATTTATGTTTATTAATGTTTAGCTTAGTTAAATGTTTATTTATTTATGTTTATTTATGCTGAAACAATTTATTTTGTTTAGTTAAATTTTTATTTATGTTTAGTTTCTAATAACTCATTGCCCCCCTAAGCAACTTGACCTTTAATAACCTAAAGCAAAAGATTAGACAATATTGCTAAGTCATTCATCATATAGCATTTCCATTCATCGTATTTATTATTTATTTTACGATTTCTGTCGTAGATTGCTGGCGTAAGGTACGTAATCTCTTTCACTCATCATTCATTAGAAAACACACATTAGTTAGTAGGACTTGAATTGGAACAACAGTGAGGTGAGTGTTTGTTTGGTGTGTTGTTTGTTCGATTAAGGTATAAAAAACACTTAGGGGGCAGTCACCTATTGGAGATGAGGTGGGGGATTTCATCACCATTTCCTTGGCCGAAAAACCACTTAATAAAAGAGCCTTAATGAAATCAATTGGACGTTGGTCCCTAGGATTTCCGGACGCATTAAGGAGAGGAAACCGTTTAAGACCGTTATGGCTTGAATGTCGTTGCCCATCTAGTCTCCCTGAGAATTTAGGAACCTCTGGGTTCTTGATTTCCTACAGACTAGTGGTCCTCGATGTTTAAGACTGTTTCAGCCTGAACATCGTTGCCCATCTAGTCTCCCTGAGATTTTAGGGACCTCCGGGTTCTTGATTTCCTATAGACTAGTGGTTGATGCATTGCATACATTGCATCATATGTCTTTCATTTAGATTACTTTTATATCAATAAATGCTACTAAGGTATGTGTTTAGTCTTATTTACAGAATACAGGGACCTGAATGCAAATTACCCACATCCCGAGCATAAACGCGTGCAAAAGACTCACTCCTATCATAAAGATCAAGCTCAAGATTATCGGGTTACGAATGGAAATGTATCCAAGCATAAAAGCATTCAAGATCTAAATACAAAAAGAATAAGGACTTAAGCACAAAAGTAGTCGGGGACTTAATTGCAAAAAGACAAGGACCTAATTGCAATTAAAGCACCAAAATATTATCTTGGAGAAAATCTAAAGAAAAATCAATGTGGATCTCCAAATATATGAAGGAATTAATCCGGAGCTCAAAAGAATGGAAAGAATCAATCCAGACGCGCAAAGGAGGATCAAATCATACCATAAACATTCAACCAAAATCCGGACAAAATCAGAACATTATGTGCGGCGTTTCCGCCACACCATACCTTCCATCTGCGGCGATTTCGCCGCCCCCTTAGCGATTCGTGTGCTCCAATTTTGTCCAGTCGTGTCTGGACACGTGTACTCTCCAATTCTATACTTAGGTCTCTTGTAACAACTATAAATAGCCCCGAGAACGATGTTAGAAGGGTCCCTTGGCCTTAGACCTAGTTTTTAGTTGTTGTTTTTATTTGTAGTCTTTACTTTAGTAATAAAATTCTGTCTTTTATTTCTTCCTTTTACTTTTCTTTTGTAATGCCTCTAGGACCCATTCTTCCTCCCTCTATGAGTTTCTAACTCTTTCCAAAGGGTGGATGTGACGGATTCAGGGTGAAGAGAAGATGAATGAATGTTATAATTTTAATTTCGTGATTAGTATATTTTGATTACTTGAGTTTATGTTAAATCATTTATTATGTAATGCTTCATAACTAACATGATTTATTATAAGTTTCTGAATTCTCTAATCTAAATCCTATGTCTAAACCTCCACCCGACAGAATTCACCTCTTTGTTCTTGTTTTAGTTTTATTTGTTCTTGTTTCTTGCTTTAGATAATAAAAACCAAAAATCTCAAAACCAACTTATTTCTCCCTCTTCCTTTCCCCCAATCGAAATCACACTAATAACAAATCTCTCCCTCCTTGTGTTTGACCCGTACTTGCCACGTATTCATCGACGCCGTGCACTTGCAGTATAAATAAAATTCTCATCAAGTTTTTGGCGTCGTTGCCGGGGAGGCGACGCAGATTTTGTTTATTTTTGTGTTTTCGATTTTATTCTGTTTATCTTGTGCGCGATCTAAGTATTTGGATTTGTGGTTCAGGAGAAAACAGAGTGCGCGGAGAAATCCGGGCACATTTGGAGCTAAACGAGCGGCGAAATCGCCGTACCTGAAGAGTAACTTGCGGCGAATCCGCCGCACACTTGAAGCATCTGGGCTTCAACTTTTTCTGGGACGCGACTCATCTCTGGTTGGACGCATGGAGCTACTGAAATTTCGAGAGCGGGCGGCGAACCCGACTGAGCATTGCATAGGTAACCTTTGTTGCCTTTTTCCTCGTAATTTCTATTTTCAGAAAATTTCCTTTTATTAGAATTGCACGTGTTAGGGCCAAAATTCCATAATGGGCAATAATTCAACTCTGACCTAAAGTTGGCAAAATTAGAAAGGCATTATTGCATGCATCATCTAGTGTTTTGTGTGCATTATTCTTCCTAAATTTTTGCAAATCAATTTCTGTTGAAGAGTGCTGGAGTCAAGGTACGTATCGTGGTTTTCATCGATTGCATTTAGGCATATAATTTAGTTTGCATACAACCTTGCAATTGCCCCCCTCTAAAGACCATTGTTTGACTATCTTTGCTAGATCTAAGTTAAACTATTTTAAGGGCAACTCCGTAGGCAAAGATACGGTGGGGATTTCATCACCCTTCTGTGGCCCACAAATCACAATCCTAAAGTGTCACCCAAGCCTTAAATTAAAATCAACTAGACATTGACCCCTAAGGACTCAGACTCATTTAAGGAGAAGAATTGGTTTGACTTGCTATGACCTGAAGCTGATTGAATTTAATTTGGTGTCTAGAAAATGTTTTTGTGTTGACGTAAGTCTTCCAAGCGAAGTGGTTGTCTAATTGGCACCGACTCTGTCGGAAGCGCCCCCACTAGCTATACACGGCCTGGCCAAGTTGGTTTGATTAGTGAGGGAGGTGAATCAAGCAAATCAATTCGACTCAACCAGTTAGGAGTCGTCTAGATCTAAGCGACACTAGGTCTAGGATTGTTTGAACCGTGCTTTCTTAGGAATTTTCTGACAAACCCTCTTTTCTATCTTTAGAGTTAAGTTTCCCTTCTCATCTGAGTCTTCTTTCTCTTCTCACCTCAATTCTCTAGATTAGGATTCCTTTCTCATCTTTCCCCATTCTATTGTTTGTTCCCCTTTTAAAAAAACAAAAAAAAATATAAAAAAAACGAAAAAAATATTGTAATTAATTCTTGAAATAAAGTTTGGAATTTAAATTTCGAATTTGAACTCAAAAATTGATTCAACCCGGTGCACTCAGATTTGGATTCGGGACTTGAGTAATCGACTCTCACGAGTTCATCTAGATTCCAGTGTAGAGCTTAGCCCCAATCCATCTGCTGCACCACCTCACCCTGATCCAATGGGTGAGAACGTAGTGGACCCACATGTTGTGCAACCTATAACTCTGAAGGATCGATGCTATCCAGCGATGGCTGCTCAGCCATCGTGCATCGTTATGCCCACCATACCGGGTCGTGACTTCGAACTTAAGGCACAATACATGAGTATGTTGCCTAAGTTCACCTCTAGGGAAGACCCATATCTCTTCCTTAGAGAATTTGAGGAAATCTGCTCTCTTATGCAATACCAGCATATCCCTGAGGAGGCAGTGCGTCTGAAATTCGTGCCTCTAGCACTGAAGGACGACGCTAAGAAATGGCTATATAGTCTAGCCGAAAGATCTATTAGAAGTTGGGCTGAGTTTGTTCAAGTATTCCTAAAAAAATATTTCCCCAACCATAAGACTATGAGGATTAGGAATGAAATTGTTGCATTCGTTCAGTCTGAGAGCGAGTCGTTCTATTCCTATCTAGAAAGATTTAAGAGTGTACTGACCCAATGCCCTCATCATGGAATTCCAAGATGGCAATTATGCCAAATTATTTATGAGGGATTGACACCCACATCTAGGGTTATGGTAGAATCCGTAAGCCAAGGGAACTTTATGTCGAAAAATGAAAATGAATCCTGGACTTTTCTTGAGGATTTAGCTGAAAACAGTATGCAATGGGACAATGCTAGAACACCGCTTAACCCGAGTATTGGATCTAGAATAGCAAGTCAACCCAAACCAGGTGTCTTAGCTGTAGATGCCAACATAGCGGCTGAAGCAAAACTAGCTACCCTTATGCGCAGAATGGAAAGTTTAGAGCTACAAACCCAAAACCGAGTGAATCAAGCCTCGTCTATCCCTTGCTCTAGATGTGGTCAGACTGGTCATGTAATGGAGGATTGTGCGGACTGGGAACAGGTTAATGCCATGTATAACCATGCTAGAAATGACCCATACGCATCAACCTATAACTCAGGTTGGCGTAATAATTCCAATTTCTCATCAAGCCAACAAGGTCAACTTCCTAGACAACAACCAAACCCGTATAACCAAAATAATACATCATCTGGGTTTAGTAACAATAACGATCATGAGGTTAGGTTGACAAGCTTGGAAAATTTGATGAAAACCTTTATACAAACAACCAACCAGACCTTCCAAAGGCTAGAGACACAAGTCAGCCAACTAGCACAAATAGTAGGTGAAAGAGAAAAGGGTCGGTTTCCAAGTCAACTTGAGGTGAACCCAAGATCTAATAATTCATATCAATCCTATCAAGCACCTTCAGGAAATAACAACCCTAGACCGGTTCAAATGGTTAATGAGGAAGGATCGTTCCAACAAATAAATGTTGTAGTATCATTACGGTCCGGAAGACAAGTTGATAACAATGTGGTAAATCCTAGAACGTCTAATCAATGTAGTCATCAAGCAACCACATATGACCTAACCATTGAACCCGACGTCCAATCTGAAACGCCCAACCCACCTACTCAACCTGAACCTATAGCTCAACCTGAACCTGAGCGAGTCTATGTTCCTAAAGCCCCATTCTCCAATAGACTCAAAAAGAACTCAAGTGCACAAATAGAGAAAATCTTGGAAGTATTTAAGCAAGTTAAGGTGAACATTCCACTCTTAGACATGATTCAACAAATACCTGCTTATGCTAAATTCTTAAAAGATCTGTGCACTAAAAAGCGAAAAACGAACGTACCAAAGAAGACATTCTTAACTGCAAACATAAGCTTTATCCTGTCAAACTCGTCTCCTATAAAATATAAGGATCCTGGATGTCCCACAGTTTCATGTGCAATAGGAGATACTTTTATCAACAAAGCCCTTCTAGACCTTGGTGCTAGTGTTAACCTACTCCCGTACTCTGTCTATGAGCAAATGAACCTTGGTCCACTAAAACCCTCTAAGACAACCCTTCAATTTGCTGATTGCTCTATTAAGAAACCAAGAGGTATAGTAGAGGATGTTTTGATCAAGGTTGGTGACTTCATTTACCCAGTGGATTTTGTCGTACTAGATACCGCGCCTGTTGTAAATCCTAATCGACAAATCCCTGTAATTCTAGGCAGACCCTTTTTAGCCACTTCTGAAGCATTGATAAACTGTCGAAATGGCCTCATGCAATTATCTTTTGGGAACTTAAAAGCTGAATTTAATATCTTTCATATTGATAGTGAGCCAGAAATAATATGCAATCAAAGTGATGTTGTGATGAAATCGCGTATCTATAAGATTTCTGAATCATCACAAAATCATAAAGGAAGTAAGAAAAAGGGGAGGAATTCATCTACACACCCACCATCACTCGAGCAAATAAGAGAACCAATTTATGTGAGGGGTGTGGAACCTGTGACTCAGGACTCTCATTGCAACATGGGGAACAATTCAACTGGATACATGCACCAGTATGGTGTCATTCAATCCAGTTCTGATTATGGTTGACTATGAGCAAATTCCATCCTTCCACCGCAGTTCACCCAGGTAATAAGTGCATTTGCTTTATATTTACATTCATTGATGACAATGCATGATTTAGGTGTCGGGGGGGTGTTTATGTATATGTCTATCTATCTGTGTTATTTTTCTGTCTTTTATTATTTAAAAAAAATTCAATGTTCCATGACATAGCTTAAGATTGAACTCCCAAAACCCGTGTACAAATTGCATTGAGTTTTTGTTCCTTATTATATAGTTCTGCTTGTAGAAATTATGACATAAATTTAAGTTCCAAAGAAATAACCCATTGCCCTTTAAGACATGTATGCACTTAAATTGGATGAATCAAATCTTTGAAGTGGTTGATAAAAAGCAGAGGTTGAGGAAAATATACCGGGAAGTGTGGACTTCTAATAGCAATTAAGCCTTGAGGAAAATAAAAATAAAGAATAAAGTGAGGAAAACACATTTTGCAAATTGATTACAAAAGCCCAAGCCTTTGAGTCACTGGTCCGTAGGGGTATCATGAAACCCGGTAACTTGAGTCTACCAGCTCGGGATTATCGACCAAACTCGCTACACGAATGCAAAAAAGGGTAAAAGTGTCAAAAAACAAATGTGTTGAATCGCGGAAGAAAAGAAAAAAAAAAACTCAAGACCCAAAGCTAAAAGAATGATCCATGTCATGGTTGATCCAAATGATACTTCACCACCAGAGGAGGCGTGCAAAATAATTTAAGTAATAACATGTGTAGAAGGGTTAGTGGTGTGAATGTTGGAGGAACAAAGACCAAGTCATATTTTTAATGAGTTAGATTTATATAATGAGCATGCAAGAATTCTTAGTGAGATGTATAAGGTTGAGGTATGGATATTGAGAACTATTAATGAAATGTTGATTTAGGATTTTGTGGGTATATCCGCTGAAAACCCTCAGGAGACAACACTCCTCCTCCTTGGCAAAAAAGAGGTTTAAAGGCTTGTTGCACATGCTAAGTGCAACCGTGATTCCTACGAAAGTGAGTTAGGATTTTCCTGTTTTCATTTTTCTTATATTCTGTTTTGCTAGGGACTAGCAAAATCTAGGTGTGGGGGTATTTGATGCATTGCATACATTGCATCATATATCTTTCATTTAGATTACTTTTATATCAATAAATGCTACTAAGGTATGTGTTTATTCTTATTTACAGAATACAGGGACCTGAATGCAAATTACCCACATCCCGAGCATAAACGCGTGCAAAAGACTCATTTCTATCATAAAGACCAATCTCAAGATTATCGGGTTACGAATGGAAATGTATCCAAGCATAAAAGCATTCAAGATCAAAATACAAAAAGAACAAGAACTTAAGCACAAAAGTAGCCGGAGACTTAATTGCAAAAAGACAAGGACCTAATCGCAATTAAAGCACCAAAATATTATCTTGGAGAAAATCTAAAGAAAAATCAATGTGGATCTCCAAATATATGAAGGAATTAATCCGGAGCTCAAAAGAATGGAAAGAATCAATCCAGACGCGCAAAGGAGGATCAAATCATACCATAAACATTCAACCAAAATCCGGACAAAATCAGAACATTATGTGCGGCGTTTCCGCCGCACCATACCTTCCATCTGCGGCGATTTCGCCGCCCCCTTAGCGATTCGTGTGCTCCAATTTTGTCCAGTCGTGTCTGGACACGTGTACTCTCCAATTCTATACTTAGGTCTCTTGTAACAACTATAAATAGCCACGAGAACGATGTTAGAAGGGTCCCTTGGCCTTAGACCTAGTTTTTAGTTGTTGTTTTTATTTGTAGTCTTTACTTTAGTAATAAAATTCTGTCTTTTAGTGGTCATCGGTGGGACCTCAAAGTTAGGCGTCGTCTAGTACTAAGGACCTATAGTGGACTTTAGTCTTGCTTGGGGCTTAATTGCTTAGTAAGGTTTCTAACCTTCCTTATTCCCACGCTAGACTAAGGACTTCATATCCTCTCCTCTGAGTCATTCTTTTCTCATCTTAATGTCTCTGAATCTTCTCATCTATGAACACATTCTTTTAAATTGAAATTTTATTTATTTTCTTCAATAATAACTATCATTTTTGTTAATGTTTAGATTGAAATGGATCGAGAGTGGATTCTTTCAAACCGATTGAGTGATGAGTATGAGAACGGAGTAACAGATAGTGGATATGGCACCGCGAAAATGAATCATTTAGTTGTTCAAAGAATGATGAAGACAATGTTAGTGTGGAAGACCATTTAGAGAAAATGGTTCAGGAAATGACTGAAAAGTTTTCGTCCAACCCCGATTTGAGTACCAAAAGTTAGAAGCACAAATGTGTAGGATCGTGTGGGTTATGGGTCCACTAATCACTATTAATCTAATCACCTACTCGTTTTATCGATAGAGTTATATGCAGCAGAATTTAAACAATTAAACGAGCAAGTAAGAAAGTAATGCAAACCACAAGAAGACACGTCGGTTTTATAGAGGTTCGGCCGCGTCTACGTCCTCTCTTACAAGCACCTCTCGAATCTCCGTTCGAGCCCCTCTTGCGTCTTCACTATGCCTCCCCGTTCCGGGCCGGGAGCAACGCCTTTTACAAGTCTTCAAGCTCGCGAACAACCCTCGCCGAGCTTGGCACCACCTCTCACAAACCGAGAGAATCACTTCGGACTTTCACCGAAGTCCTTGCTTCTTTGTCTTGGGCTTTCACCAAGACCCTTGCTTTGACAACACAATGAGTGGGACTCACTCTTCACTAAGTGAGCACAACAATTGCTAAATGTGTGAGTGATGAAAAATGTGGAGATTTGAGCTTAAGATCACTAAATGAGAGCTTTGAGGATTTGAGATTTCTCTCTATCAATTTGACTATGTGGAATTGGAGAGTTGTGAAATTCTTGTGGAAAACTAAGTGTGAACCTCTATTTATAAGCTCCTAAAGATTTCTAGCCGTTAGACAAGATTTGATTGGGTTTTGTGCAAGATACACAAGACAGAAAATCGGGCTGCAAATCTGTCCAGAAACGGTCGACGGAAAGGTGTATCGGTCGACCGAACCCTTGAGTAAGTTAATGGATCGGTTGACCGAACATAGGTACTGGTTGACCTAACACTTAAGTTCTATAAGTCAACGGTCGACCGAACAGGTACCGGTCGACCGAACTACAGGGTTCGGTAGAGGAAAAACTCGATCGGTTGAACTAAACTAGTGTCGACCGATAGCAGGTAGATTTTACCTAATAGAACGGTCGACCGAACAAGGTATTTTGTTCGACCGGTTCAAAAGTATTTGGGGGTGTATTAAGAGAAAAATGTGTATACGACCGTTGTATAATACGACAAATATAACGGTCGTATTTTTACCAGAAATAGCAAACGAAACGGTCGACCGAAGGTCTACCGGTCGACCGAACAGGTCTGGGTAAACGGTAAACAGGAGTGTGATCAGTTGAAAAGATTGGTCTGGTATAACAAATATTGTGTATAACCGGTCGACCGAAAGGTGCACGGTCGACCGAACGCAGGCAGACTTGCGACCAATGTTTTAGGTTTTTAGGTGATCTAATGGAGTCCAAATGATATGATATTTTTTTTGTGTGACTCCTACAAGGAACCTAGTGTGTGAATGCATGCATATTAGCTTAAGTTATGCTCAATTCACATAAGTTCCTAATACTCAAAGAAAGGTAAAATTAAATGTCTTCAATCCTAGCTTGATTACATGTCTTGACTTGATTTTTCTTCTTTCTTGAGTCTTGATCACCTGTAGAGGTTAGCACAAAGCAATATATATGCAATGCAATATGTGTGCTACTCTACATGATCATAATTAAGATTAGGTTAATTAAATCATCAAAACATAGATTAAGGCCAAAAGGCCAACAAAATGATGATTGAAAAAATTGCTCTGAAGAAACAAGAGGCAATTGACTCTGGTATGAGTGAGGAGCAAGCAAGTAACCTATCTCCTCCTTCTCCTGTAGCTCGCTGTGATTCTTAGAAGAGAGTGAGAGTAAACTCCAGAGGGGAGTACGTCACAGATGAGTCGCAAGTGATCGGCTCAAAGATTGTAAGTTGTATCACTTGTATATGTTATTAATTCATATTCAGTAATTTTATATTTCTCAATTGTTGGTAAATTTTTTTTAAACTTTAGGACTCTCTGATGTTGAGAGAATCTCACGGCAAATTTGATTTCGATGGTCGGAATGATATTCTACGTGAGGCCTTGGGAATCGACGAACACCTAGGTCGTGTGCGGGGGTAGGGAGTAGAGTTGGACTGCGACAATATTATGGAAAGACTCAACAGTCTACTTTGTCAACAAGTCATACCAAATGCCAGCAAGAGATCACAGATTTGAAGAATACATTCCAACTTGTTTTAGAGAGAGTGGATCATGATTTGCCTACTTCTCCTACCCGTAGTAGGACCGGTTCTTCCCCGGAGACCACTTCTCCAGTGCAACCAGTGTTCAACCCTGATTGACAATATGATTTCATGGCTCATTCTTGAGAATTGGTCCTCGTAGGTGGTCCCTCTTTTAGTAAGTTCGAGGATGGATCTAGATGTGCTATATTTGTCGAAGACCCTGATCGAAGATTGATGTGACAAGGGAAAGTTTATAATATCTCCAGACACCACTTCACAGAGGTGGGAGTGGGAGAAGTGAAGGTTGCAGTGGGGAGTTGCTTAGATGCTGGTGCTTTGGTGCCATTTCAGGAAGAAGAGATCGTTACCTTCGGCGATGCTATCGGTGGGTTCGTGAGGTGGCCTAGTTATTTAGTAGAGCTAAATGACACACATGAGGTATACTTTAATTTTGAAAGACTTTAAAATTCAAAGTTGTTAACAATTGTATTTTTAACAGTTGTATATATATTTGTAAGGTGTTAAGGCCCCGGTGCAAAGGGTCAAACAACCAATCTCCGATCAACATTAATTTGCTCCAAGTAGGTGCAAAATGTTGTATCAATGTATGGTAGGGAATCACAATCCTTAAGTACTTGGGATTTGGAGGAGGGGGTTAAAGGGTTGCCTTCGGCTTTGTGCAACACCAAAGAGGATGTCATGCTATTCTTGGCGATGGATTCATTGTGTATCATGATTATCGACGTGCAAGTGAAGTAAGTGTTTTCCTTGGTATAAGATGAAATGTATTGAATAATTTTATCGTAACTGTAATAAAATGTAATTTTTACTCTTCTAGACACCTTTATGATGCCAGAAGATCAGTCTTTCTCGATGATCAAGTATTTGGATTTATCAGTCCATCTACATATATATACAGGAATGATGATAAATCGGGTCAGCTTGGGACTCTCATGAAAGAAGAAGACAAAAGATATTATCTGCTCCCTTATCATGAGAGGTAAATTTTGTAATTCAAAGTGAAATTTTATTTTGTGATAAGCTTCTAATTATATATATAACAGGGCTCATTGGATGCTTGTCGTTGTATGCCCCATGACTAATTTGACATATTGGTTTGATCCCTTGGGGTCGAATAAACCAAGGGTGTCCATAAAGAAACTTCTAAATCTGTAAGTTCATTTTAGTCATAGTATTTGTAATTCGTGCATTTTTATTAGTATTATTGAATGAAGGTTTTCAATAAATTGTGCTACTCAGGACAATGAAGGTTTACAGAGCGTTAGGTGGCAGGAGAACATCCACAAAAGTGGGAGTAAGTTCATTCTCTAATTTTGTTAATTAACTTAGCAACATATATTTAGCGAATTTCTATGTTTGTAGTACCGGAAGCAGACTGGAAGTACGGAATGTGGTTATTACGTAATGAGATACAAGAAGGAAATTCTCGAATTTGCAAATAAAAACTTATCCTTATCCGAGGTAATATAGATTGTAATTCAGTTGTATAGTTATAGTTTCAATATTTAGATATTAATATTTTTACTTGTATTTTGTTAGGTCTTCCAAAAAAGTAGTGATCCCTTCTCGCAACAGGAACTCGATGATACTTGCGACCGATGAACTCGCTCTTTTATCAGAAACATGTTGATGAAATAAGAGGTTCTCATGTCACTAACATTTTTTTGTGTAATTTAGTTAACAAGTTCACTTGTATTACAAACATACAATTTATGCGTTAATATAATCACCTCACTTTTAAAATGAATGTCAAGTGTTAATGTATGAATTAATGCCAAGTGTGTTGAATAATTGTGTATACTTGTATGTATGTGTTTGTGCAGGTATGCTTGTATGTATATGTGGATGAAAGTGTGTATCTATTTGTGAACGAATTTGGTGCAGGATGAATGTGTTTGCTATGTAGTGTTTTCGGTGCAGGCCTGATTGCTATTTATTTTCTTCTTCTTCCAGGTTTAGGAATAGACGTCAGATGTTTGTTTTAGCCGACGTCTATTCCTCTAAAGAAAGGTAGACATCAGATGTTATTTATGACCGACGTCTATACCTAAAGAATAGACGTCGGTCATATAGAACGGCTAACGTCTATTCTTTAAGTATAGACGTCGGGCATATATAACAGTCGACGTCTTTACTTTAGGTATAGACGTCGGATTTTAGGCGACCGACGTCTATGTATAGACGACGTACACATAGACGTCGGATCTAGAAATGCATATATTCGACGTATATACCCCCGTACATCCAACGTATATTCCCTTTTCTGCAGTAGTGTGACAAGCCATTTTCGGTTCTACTGGCATGATATTTGGAGAAGGAAAAACCTTCACTAGTGCAGAAAAAGGAATATACGTCGGATCTACGACTTCTATACATTGGATATACGACTTTCCTGACCTGACGTCTATTTATATGTCATATATATAGATGCCGGTCACTAAAAGGCCGACGTCGATACCTTTCTTTACATTCGTAACAAATAGACGTCGATTGTACAGAACGACCGACGTCTATTCTAGAGAATATGCATTGGTTCTCACTAATAACCGATGTCTATTCTAGCAAATGTGCGTTGGTTGTTTGTTACAACTGACGTCTATATCCTAGGAATTAAGGAATACGTGTCACCTTATACTAATGACCAACATGTATACCCTTAATAGATTAAAATAAATAAATAATAATTGGAACAAATCATACAATATTCCTGCATAACAAACACATTTATCCTGTACTACCATTCATCCACAATCAAACACATTCAATCCACAATCATACACAAACACAATCATTTATCCATAATCATACACATTCATCCACAATCATACACAAACACAATCATTCATTCACAAAGAAGTTTGATTATATTAAGGAACAAATTGTATGTTGGTAATACAAAGAATCATGTTAAATAAAATTGCATGTTTAATTACAAAGAATGTGTTCATGATATAAGAACATGTTAGTTCATTAAGATGTTGGTAACAAAATAGCGAGCCCATCGCTCGCGAGTATCATCGAGCTCCTTTTGTGAGTAGGGATCGCTATTCTTTTGGAGGACCTATAAAAATACAAGTACAAATATTAATATCTAAATAACGAAACTATAATTATACAACTAAAAATAATCTAAATAACCTCAGATAGGGCTACATTTTGAGGTGCAATTTCGACGATTTC
The DNA here is from genome assembly GCA_963682175.1 of Triglochin maritima. NCBI lineage: Eukaryota > Viridiplantae > Streptophyta > Magnoliopsida > Alismatales > Juncaginaceae > Triglochin > Triglochin maritima. The sequence goes on along the minus strand of OY821787.1, from coordinate 8,335,715 downwards.
CTCGATGTATCTCATAATGTAGTAACCACATTCCATATTACCAGTCTGCTTGTGGTATTATAAAGGTATAAATTCACTAAATATATGTTCCATTACTTAACATAATTAACCAAAATGGGAGAAAATACTTACTCCCATTCCATGCCATGTTACTTCCGCATATTTGGTAGTCCTTGTTCCACCTACTATTTTGTAAACCTTCATTGTCCTGAGTAGCACAAGTTATTCAATATAAATCGATAATACTAATAAAAACAAAATTACAAATACGATAATTAAAACAAACTTACATTAAAACAAGTTTCTTTGTTGATACCCTTGGTTTAGTCGACACCAAAGGATCAAACCAATATGCCAAATTAGTTTCGGGGCATAGAACGGCAAGCATCCATTGAGCTTTGTTTATATATATAATTAGAAGTTTATTACAAAATCAAATTCCAACTACTTTGAATTAACAAATTTACCTCTCATGATAAGGGAGCAGATAATATCTTTTGCCTTGTTCTTTCATGAGAACCCCAAGCTCACCCGATTTATTGTCATTCTCGTATATAAAAGTAGATGGACTCAAAAATCCAAATACTTTATCATTGGAGAAGACTAACCCTTTGGTGTCATAAAGGTGTCTACAAGAGTAAAAATTACATTATGTTACTAAATTATTCAATAGATTTCATCTTATACACAAGAAAACACTTACTTCACTTGCACGTCGATAATCATGATGCACAATTGATCCATCACCAAGAACTATATAGCATCCTCTTTGGTGATGTATAAATCTGAAGGCAACCCTTTAACCACCTCCTCCAAATGCCAGGTAGTTAAGAATTGTGATTCCATAACTACCATTAATTGATACAATATTTTGCACATATTTGATAGCAAATTAATGTTGATCGAGGTTGGTTATTTGTTTCGGGGGCTTGAAACATTACCGATATATATACAAACGTTAAAAATACAATTATTAACAAAATTAAAATTTATTAGTTCTCAAAATTAATGTATACATCATGTGTGTCATTTAGCTCTACTAAATGACAATGCCACCTCAGGAACCCACATATAGTATCCCCGAGGGTAACAATCTCTTCTTCGGGAATCAGCACCAGAGCATCAACGTCTGAGCAACTTCGCACTGCAACCTTCACTTCTTCCTCTTCCACCTCTTTGAATTGTTTTTAGAGATGTTTTAAACTTTGCAGTGTCCAACCAATCTTCGATCAGGGTCTTCAACAAATAGACAACTTCTAGATTCATCCTCAAATTTACCAAACAAGGGCCCGCCTACGAGGGCCAATTCTCGAGAATGAGCTGCAAAATCAGATTGCCGGTCAGGGTTGACCATTGGCTGCATCAGAGGAGTGATCACTGGGTAAGAAGCGCTCTTACGACAAGTAGAAGAAGTAGGCAAATCCCGATCCAATCTCTGGATAACAAGTTGCAATTTATTTTGCAAATCAAAAATTTGTTGCTCACATTTGGTATGAACTATCGACAAACTTGATTGATTAGTCTTTCCATAATATTGTTGCAGTCCAACCCTACTCCCTACCTCGTACATGACAAGGATGTTCATCATTTCCCAAGGCTTCGTGTAGAATAACATTCTGGCCATCTGAAACAAATTCACCTTGGGATTCTATCAATTTCACAGAGTCCTAATGTTTAAAGAAAATTGTTACAAACAATTGAAAAATATAAAATTATTGAATGTGATTTACTAACATATACAAGTGATACAACTTACTATCTTCGAGTCGACCGCTTGCGACTCGTCTCTTACGTACTCCTCTTTGGAGTTTACCCTCGCTCTCTTCCAAGAATCACATCAACGGACGGGGGAAGGAAGAGACAAGTTGTTTGCTTGTTCCTCACCCATACCAGAGTCAATTGGCCCTTGTTTCTTCAGGCCATTTTGTCAGCTATCATTTGTTTTCTAATTTTCAGTACCCCGATCGAAACTTACGATGGAGATACTTGTTAGAAGATCTACACTCTTGGTTTTTTTTTGCTCGAAGGGCCTACAACCAATTTTATTAGACTATCATTTAATGCAATAACCTAATAAGTTTATATTAAATTAAACTCAGTTACCTAAAACTCTGGGCTTTCTCTTAATTTACTGAATTGATCCCATGTATTTAGAGTGATAAAGTTACAGTAATCACATGGACTTCTATCCTGATACTCTTCGAATATGTATTTGTCCGTTAACTTTGTTTTCAAGTCCCTCGAACGGGCCGACATGTATGTCATCCACTTTTTCTTCAACTTGTCAGTGGATGGGAACTCAAAACTTGCCTATAACACGTTAACATTTTAAATTTCTATATATTAAAAGTTCGACTAAAACAATAGAATATTATAATGTATTCATTACCTGCACCTCATCCCAGATTGTGCCTTTCAGCTTCTCATCAACTTCGGCCCAACTCGACAAACAAATGCCATTTTTGGACCTCACTATGCTCCCCAGATTACTATACCAGTTATTAGACATCACGCCTATCGGCTCAAGATGGTCATCAAACTGGATTGGAAGTCTATCGTCTCTATTCCTTTTTCCCATGAATTCGTTCATGGGTGTAGGACCTCGTGAACTGTAAATCTTTGAGTCCTCAGACTATGATGTAGTGGGTTTTTTCCGGAGCCATTATACTATAAAAGATAAAATCAAGACATTAAAAAGTAAAATCAAGACATTAAATGGTTATTATAATATTCTACAAGACATTTTGCACCTTTACAATTTCTTTTGCTTAACGGATGTTCAATCCCTATATCTTCACCGTGGTCATCTCTAAACATATAAGTCTCAACATGTATTTCGTCATCTAGTGAGTTCAACTCAGGTGTTTGCTTAGAGAAAGGTGGTGTCCCTTCATACTCGATGAGACTATCATCTGATACAATTTTTTTCTTCCTTTCCAGAATAACTGACCATTTCTTATCAGATGGATCAGCCACATAGAAGACTTGTTTCGATTGGGAAGCCAGAATAAAAGGTTCTCCTTTACATTCTTCTTTTGAAAAATCAATTAAAGTGAACCCCAATTCATCCACTCGAACTCCACTTTTATTATCAACCAACTTGCATCTTATAAGCACTTTGAATTTAACAAAGTCTAGCTCCCATATGTCTTCAATTACACCGTAATAGGATATGTCGACGTATACAAGTTTTTTGTCTTTAGAACTAGAACATGCAAAAACTCTGCTATTAAAGTGACCCCACTGTTCGGACAACACTTTTGGCATCTTCACAGACTGTGTAGAATGAATATCCATTGATATAATAGTCTCTGTAACTTGTAATAGCAGAATGCAGACCATAGGCCAACCACTGTATTGTCTTCGAAACATCACGCTTGTAAGCTACATTTTTTATCCAAGAGATGAAATTCTTATTGTGACTATTAATTACTTGTTGATCACTCCATAAAAGATTTCTTTCTTTTAAAAGCTCCATGTGTTCATTTAGATAAGGCTAAACTTCATTGGAATTGCACAACACATAGAAATATGTTGTCATTAAGTTATTGCCATTTGGATTTTACATTTTCATCCCACGTGTCCCTTTCCCATCGGAACGTTCATCATAACGATTGTTCGGAAGTCCAATACTTTTCGTGTTCGCTAGGTATCCAGTGCAAAACCCGATAACCTCCTTAGCTATGTATCCTTCAACAATGCTAGTATCTGACATTTGACGATTTTTACAATAACCTTTCAACACTTTCATATAGCACTGAAAAAGATACATCCACCTTAAAAAATGGGTCCACACAATTTAACTTCTCTAACCAAATGAATAACTAGATGAATCATGATGTCGAAAAAAGCAGGTGGAAAATACACCTCCAACTGACATAATGTGACCACGATTTCATTTTACAACTGATCTAGTTGCACGAGATCGACCACTTTACTGCAAATCTTGTTGAAAAAGGGACACAACTTTACTATGACATGTCTAACATGTTTCAGTAATATGGATCTCAGTGCTACAGGTAACAACTGCTGCATTAGATTGTGACAATTGTGAGACTTCATCCCCACAAGTTTCGAATCCTTCATGACAACAAGACTACATATATTTGAAAAATTACCTTGTGGAACCCTTATATCGTGTAAACACTGACAGAGAATGCTTTTCTCCTTTCTAGACAATGTATAACAAGCTAAAGGTAAGTAGTTCCGGTCTCCCTTCTTCTGTGGTGCCAACCTTGCTCGTATACCAAGGTCAACAAGATCGAGTCTAGTATTATATCCATATTTTGTCTTACCAGGTATGTTCAACAGAGTGCCAACAAGACTATCACAAAAATTTTCCCTACATGCATTACATCAATATAATGTCTAACTTCTAAAGTTTTCCAATAAGGTAGATTAAAAAATATGGATCTTTTTTTCCAAGAACTTTTATCATTTGCTCGTTCGTACAATTTTCCAAATTCACATTCAGCGTTCATTACATGTTCATACACCTTTTTGATGCTGATTTCAACTGGCGGATTCTGAAACTCTTATTTTCCATTAAATGTCTTCTTCAACCTACGATACAGATGAGAGTTTGGCAAAAATTCTGATTACAAGATAAACTGTCTAAGAACCAATAACAAGTTGCAAAGAGCATGTATTCTCTTTGCAAATTGGACAAGCTTCATGACCTTTGACAAAATATTCAGACAAATTACCATAAGCTGGAACGTCATTAATCGTGTAATAAATCCTTGCCCGCATTACAAATGACTGCTGACGATAAGCATCAAAAACCAATTCTCCTTCATCCCACAATCTCTTTAGGTCATCAATTAAGGGTCTTAAATACACATCTATGTCATTTCCAGGTTGCTTCGGACCAGAAATCATTAAGGACAACATAATATATTTGTGTTTCAAGCATAACTATGGTGGCAGATTGTAAATTATAAGAAGAATGAGCCAAGAATTGTGAATGATACTCAAACTACAGAAATGATTCATTACGTTTGTACAAAGTCCAAGTCGTACATTCCTAGATTCTTCACAAAATAAAGGAAAGTCGTAATCTATTTTTTTCCTTTGAGGTGAATCTGCTCGATGACGTAGCAACTAATCATTTAGTTTCTCACAATCATCATGTCATACTTTTGGAATCCTCCTTACCTGCAAACAAATGTTTAAGCCTTGATATTATCAGAGGATACCACAAAACTTTAGCATGAGGTCCTTTGATTTTCAAATCATCACCATCTACATTGTGGTTCGGTCCACTGCGTTTCATTTTGTATCGTGAAACATTACACCTGGGAAAGGAATGTAAGTTTTCAAACTCACCCCTATACAATATACAATCATTCAGACATGCATGTATCTTCCTATATTCCATTCCCATTGGACACAACACTTTCTTAGCATCATAAGTTATATCATTATGCTCTGGAAGCATCTCTTTCAATAGATTCTACACTGTTGTAAAACTAACATTGGTCCAACCATTTACTGCTTTTAAACTATACAATTTCAACACCGCTGACAATCTAGTAAATTTGGGGCAACCCTTATACAACGGCTTCTCATTGTCACTCAACAAACCGCCAAGTAAATCAGGGTTAGACGAAAAGTTTTCAGCTATATCCCGAACCATTTTTTCTAACTGATCTCCCAAACTACCATTTTCCCGTCATTCTTGGAACAACTAAATGATTCATTTTCGTCGTGTCATATCCACTGTCTGTAACTTGGGTCGAAACCGTTTTGGGATCGGTCGACCAGTTTCCTCAGAACGGTCGACCGGACAATAATCAGATACACGGGTGGTCGACCCAAATTATCAAGACGTGTCGTGATAATAGGATTGATCGACCTGGCGTAGTACACGATCGACTAAAATTGCAGGATAAATCTTTCTGATGAAACGGTCGACCGATATAGGGACACCGTCGACCAAATTATCCACGAGAAATTTTGGTGAGTAAATGGTCGACCGGAGTGAGACGTGGTTCAACCGAATTTTCCAGGAATTTTTTTCTCATGAGTATTCGGTTGACCGTCAAGCTCACGGTCCGACCGAACCTATAAAATATTAACTATTCCATCGACTGATTGGTATTTTCGGTCGACCGTTCGGCATGATTCTTTCTTGAATTATTAAGAGAATAATGTTGGATCATGCGTTGGATTAATTCCAATTATAGTCAAATGGTTTTGAGGATGATTGTGTGGAAAATTATGATTGGTTTACGAGAGAGAAAATCCAGAGATCATGGGTTAGAGGGTAGCCCATGATGTGGGTACTTTGGGAGCCTATAAATATGTCTCCTCACCCTACTTGTTTAAGGTTAATGCAAAATTCTCTCTCTCCCTAACCTCCCAACTAATCCATCCGAATTTCTCTTAATTATTTTGAGATTTTGGAGATTAAATCTCAGGGGGCTTTACAGGGGTTATGACCTAGATTTTATGCTTGATTTAGAGATTGAATTGGCTAGCTCATTTCTCTCTAATCTTATTTAGAATTTGGTGAACACTTTGAGGCGAATGGTGGGCGACTCAACGAGTAGCAAAACTTTGGATCTTCATAAAGGTTTTAGAGAACCTTTAAGTATGATCCTCTTATATATTTTTAATATTTATAGATTATATGATATTAGAATAAATATAAACCAATGTACATGATTTTGTTGAAAAATATGGAAATCGCTCATGTATGCATGTATTAAAATTCTAAAAATATACAAATACATAGGGGCACAAAATTCTATAGTCGTATTAGAGCATTTAGTTCATTCTGATGTATTTGGTCCAATGAGTACAAGTGCAAGAAATGGTTTTAAGTACTTCATTACGTTAACGAATAACTATAGTCGTTACGGTTATATTTATCTAATGAGAAACAAAAGTGAATCCTTTGACAAGTTCAAGGAATTCAAGAATGAAGTAGAGAAACAACTCAACAAGAAAATCAAGTCTCTACGAACCGATCGTGGAGGTGAGTACTTAAGTGCCGAATTTGATTCATTCCTAAAGGAGTGTGGTATTGTGCCACAACTAACTCCACCCGGTACACCTCAGTGGAATTGGGTATCCGAAAAGGGAAGTAGGACATTGCTCGAGAGGGATGTCGTATTCTTGGAGAAAGAATTTCTGGAAAGAATAAAAAGTAGTGGGAGTAGAATTGTACTTGTGGAAACTCATGATACTCTACAAGATCATGCTGTGAATGGAAACATTCAAGATCATGAAGGCCCAACCGAGGTTCATTTTGTTAGTGGGAGCATGAGTGAGAGACCCTCGCAAGCAATTGTGAGTGAAACTCAATCAACCCCACCAAGTGTACGTTCGAGAATCGAACATGAACCAATTCCGCAAGAAATTGTGGAAGAAGTTCCAGAAGTACACGTAGAACCAAAAGAACTTAGAAGATCTATGAGCGAAATGAAGAAACCTGATATGTATTTGGGACTTCATGTGATCATGGCACTTGATACCGATGATCCCTCGACCTTTAAAGATGCAATGGAAAGAGAAGACTCCAAACTATGGTTTAAAGACATGGAATCCGAAATAGAATCCATGTATGACAATCAAGTGTGGAACTTGGTTGACATTCCTCAAGGAAAGAAAGTCATTCAAAATAAATGAGTCTTTAAGAGGAATATGGACATGGATGAGAACTTGACAACTTACAAAGCAAGGCTTGTAGCAAAAGGTTTCACTAAAGTTTAAGGAATCAACTATGATGAAACTTTTTCACTGGTTGCCATGTTGAAGTCTATTCGGATTATTCTCCCTATTTCCGTATTTCATGATTATGAAATATGACAAATGGATGTCAAAACAACATTCCTTAATGTGAACTTGGAAGATGATGTGTACATAGTACAACCTCAAGGTTTTGAACATCCAAAGAATAGCGATAAAGTATGCCAGCTTCAATGATCCATTTATGGATTGAAGCAAACATCCAGGAGTTGGAACAAGCACTTTGACGAGGAAGTCAAAAAAATCACTTCGTCCAAAGTAAGGAAGAGTCTTGTGGGAGCCACATAGTTTGGAGTCTTATAGTGTTTCTGAATGTCTTTTATATGTATTTCGAGTCCATGGGTCTGAGGAAACACGTGGAGTGGCTTGATGAGTGATTAGAGAGGGTCACCCTAGTTATTATTGTTTTATACATTGAGAATGTATGTGGAAAAAAACTTTGATAACAAGTGGGAGATTGAAGGGAATGTGTTCTAAAAGTTTCCTTTTATATGTCAATTTTTTATGAATTGAATGTACAAATATTTTGTTCTTGCACTAGTGCAAAATGCACCATAGACGTCACCCAATAGACGTCGGATATCAATACATCTGACGTCTATAGATATAAACGTCGGATATTCAAACATCCGACGTCTATAGGTTTGTAGAAACGTCGTTTTTGTAGTACAATCGACGTTTATACCTCCTGAAATAAGAAAAATAAATTTTGTTTATTTGTTTTTTGATTTATTTCATATAAGAATTTATTTTTTAGAAGAATTTATGCAATTTTGTACTTCGTAGAAAGTAATGTGAATTATGGTCATATGTGTATTTATGGTCATATGTGTTGAAGTTTAGTCCCACATTGGAGAATTTTTTTTTTGTTGGTGGAGTTGATGTACTCCACCACTCCTTTACTTCTAAATGGGAGTTTGGTACCACACTAGTTACAATAGGCAAGTGGGATAGATATTAATGGTCAAAAGATTGGCACTTGAGACACTTAGGCTTAAGATGGTTGCAATGTTTTTATATACTATTTACCAATGTATAGACGTCAGTTGTATAAGGTAGTCGACGTCTATATGACATAATGTTTTATTATTATTGTTATTTAAATGTATAGACGTCGGATGTATAGCGTGACCGATGTCTATAGGTCGTATTGTATGTATAGACGTCGGTCACCGTATATATTCGACGTCAATAGGGTGTAACAGTTTAGTCCCACATCGGAGAATTTATTTTTACTGGTGTGGTTGATGTACTCCACCATTCCTTTACTGCTGAATGCGAATGAGTTTGGGCACCTGGGCATGTTGGGCTTGATGTTCGTGGTTATCAGTCAAAAGATTGCCACTTGGGGATCTTGGGCTCGATTAATGTGAGGGTTGAATGCCTGATATAGGTTGTCATGCATTTTTTGTTAATTAAACGTATAATAGATGTCAGTCGTATATAGCCAATGTCTATACAATAGGGCATAGGCGACGAGAAAATACACGTTGGGTACTTGGACCACCGAAATCCGACGTCTACACCCCTGTATATCCGACATATTTGGGCTTTTCTGCACTAGTGTTGTTTAATGTATTCGTCTTTTAGTAGTGTTTAGGAAGATGCTCTTGGTCCTTAACTGTAGAGGTCTAAAAGATAATTGTTTACATAAATCAAAAGTTATTCACAATCATGGTAATTGACATGAAACATTAATTACCAAGAAAAATTATCGTGTTGGTTAAAGAGTATTGTAGCTCTACAAATATTTAACGACATGAGTATATAAAAGAGGAAAATGGTTACTTTTATATATTGAATAGACTTAGCAAGTAAAACATTATGGAATTGTGTTTCGTGTCATTAATGTTTTACTGTGTCTTGGATCCTAAGATATGAGACTTATATCTTTTCACTCAAGAAGTGCTTAATTTGATTATTGTCCAAAGCTATCAATGAGTGTAGTGATAAAGGCAATAGTTTGTTGAGCATGACTTGTGCTGGAAAAGATAGCTAGTCAAACGATTATCATTGCTCCTCTTAATTGAGTGATGATATTAGTGGCCCCCTTGGTAAAACAAAACTATAATGTGCACAATGTGACTTGAGTTAAGTTACATATTTATAATTAACTTAAGAGATCAAGAAATGAATATATAATACAAAGGTGACACATTTCTACTTTGTATATATTCTCAATATCATGAGGCAAGAGATAGACACAAATGGTTTCTTATGTCACTAAATGGATTGTGTTTAGTTCGAGTGAAAAAAGACATCTTTGCTGATTGGGTAACTATAATGTGTAGCTAGATACCGCTTATAGTTTATGATAGTAAGTGTTTAATATCATTACCAATTTAGCAAACATCCTCATATAGATCACAACACGAAATTGGGAAACAAGAAGCTTGATTTTATGTACATATAATGTGTTGGGTTTCATGTGAAATATGATACATGTGGTGAATCGATAAAATCAATATGTCATGTGAAATGACAAAATTAGAATCATTGATAAATTCATATTAGATGTATGTATTATGGTGTGTAATGATTTAACATTACATAGGATAATATGATACATGTAAGTGAATTTTCTAAGAACCCCAAGGATCAAATTTTGTTTTAAAATTCGACAAAGGCAAAATCAGGGTCAAAATGGTAGACTGTTTTGGGATCAGTCGATCGGTTTCTTTGGAACGGTCGACCGGACAATAATCGGATACGCGGTGGTCGACTGACATTATCAGGACGTGTCGTGATAATAGGATTGATCTACTGGGTGTAGTACACAGTTGACCGAAATTGCCAGGAGAAATCTTGGGGATGAAATAGTCGACCAGTATAGGGACACAATCGACCAAATTTTCCATGAAATTTTTTGCCAAGTAAACGGTTTACCGGAGTGAGACATGATTCAACCGAATTTTCCAAGAATTTTTCTCATGAGCATTCGGTCGACCGTCTAGCTCATGGTCCCACCGAACCTATAAATCTTAACTGTTCGGTCGACTAATTGGTAACTTCGGTCAACCGTTCGGCACGATTCTGCCTTGAATTATTAAGAGAATAATGTTGATCATGAGTTGGATTAATTCCAATTATGGTCAAACGGTCTTGAGGATAATTGTGTGGCAAATTGTGATTGGTTTATGAGAGAGAAAATCCAGAGATCATGGGTTAGAGGGTAGCCCATGATGTGGGTGTTTTGGGAGCCTATAAATATTTCCCCTCACCCTACTTGTTTAAAGTTAATGCAAAATTCTCTCTCTCCCTAACCTCCCCGTTAATCCATCCGAATTTCACTTAATTATTTTAAGCTTTTGGAGATTAAATCTCAGGGAGCTTTAAAGGGGTTATTACCTAGATTCTAAGATTGATTTAGAGCTTGAATTGGCTAGCTCATTTCTCTCTAATTTGATTTAGTGTTTGGTGAATACTTGGAGGTGAATCGGAGGGCGATTCAACAAGCAGCGAAACTCTGAATCTTCATAAAAGGTTTAGAGAACTTTGAGTATGATCATCTTATATTTGTTTTAATATATATAGATTATATGATATTAGAATAAATATAAACCAATGTACATGAAAATGTCGAAAAATATGGAAATCGGTCATGTATGGATGTATTAAAATTCTAAAATACACACATATGTAGGGGCACGAAATCCTACACCAATTGGCAGTTAAGTTGGGTCAGGATCCGATCCACCTTCATGTGGTTGTGTATTATGTTGTTTTTATCCATTTGTCGAAGCATTGCTTGGTGATCATTCTCTCTACTTGGAATAAGTCTTGGAGCAAAACTCAAGTGGAGAAGAATGTTATTTGTATTGTGAGTTATCAATAAAATATTTTTTCCTAGTTTGTTCTAATGTTGTCTCTTTTTATGCTTGCATGTTTAGCTTAGTTTTGTTCTCTTAATCTTAGTATAATTAGTTAGAATGTCTTTCTTCCTTAATATAATTGTTAGTTTAATGTGTAGTGAGTAGTTTCATCCCCCTTTGGGGGGTGGAGATGATGTTTTTACATGTAATGAAGAATAAGAATGAATGTTATCTGATGCATTGCATACATTGCATCATATGTCTTTCATTTGGATTATTTTTATATAAGTAAATGCTACTAAGGTATTGTTTTGAGCAATTGTGCATAATTCAGGAGTTACAATGTAATTTACCAATATTCGAGCTAATATGGGTGCAATGGACTCAAATAGATCACAAAGACCAATTAGCTAGAGATTCAAGCTCAAGTTGAAATCCAATTGATTGCATAATAAGCCAGGGACCTGATCGCAAATTAGAAGGACTAAAAAGTTATTTTGGAGAAGTATTCAAGAAGAAATTAAATTCGGATCTCCAAAGATATGCAATAATCAATTCAGACGTGTGGAGGTCATCTAGAACATACCAAAAACACACCCGCAAAAGCACAACACAATCTGAGCCATCCAGGCGGCATTTTCGACGCATTTGACGATCAATGTGCGGCGGAAACGCCGCATGGTTTGCGATCCGTCCCCCCGGATTTCGTCCAGTCGTGTCATAGCACGTGTCCTTCCTTATTCATACTTAGGGTTCCTTGTATCGGCTATAAATAGCCCCGAAATTATGTTGTGAGGGGAACTTTTTGTATTCCATTCTATAGCAATAAAATTCTGCCCATTTATTTCTCCATTGTCTTTGTCTTTCGTAAGCTTAGTTTTAGATTAATATTTCATGTTCTTAATTCCAGTAGAGTTGAGTAATTTAGTTGTTCTTTATTCTTCTCTTAGAATAATTTGTTGCATGCTTAGAATAATTGCAGTTGTTTTCGTAAATCGTAGTTTAGTATAATATTTCTTTTTTTCCCGTAGTCTCTCGATGATCTCCATAACCCCTTCTCCTCCTCTTCTCCCCATGGGTTTCTAAAACCCTCCAAAGGGTGGGGGTGACGGATTTAGGGTTAGACAAGAGAGATCATTTTTATTTTTATTTCTTGTTAGTGTTTTGATCATATGAGTTTTTGTTAAATCAATTATCATATGATGCTTAATATCTCACTTGATTTATAATAATTTTCGTGATCTCTAATCTAACTCGAAGATTCATAACTCCCTACCGCTGGACTCTCATCCATATTTGTTTTCTTTTTAGTTTTTGTTGATTTAGAAAATTGAAAATCAAAAAAAATAACAAGGCTCCAATCAACCTTATTTCTTTCTCTTTCTTTCCTTAATCGAAAATCACAAAAATAACAAAGTTTTATCCCTCCTTGTGTTCGACCCGTACTTGTCGCGTCTTCATCGACGCCTTGCACTTGCCATATAAATAAAAATCTCATCAAGTTTTTGGCGCCGTTGCCGGGGAGGCGACAAGAATTTCAAGTTTTTGTGATTTCGTTTTTTTGGTTTGGATTTTGGTTTTTCGCGATCTAACGTTTGCTCTGTGCTTTTCAGGAAGTAGTAGACGACGCAAAAATCCAAAAGCGATCCAAGGTGAACAAGCGGCGAAAATGCCGCTCCAGCAGTATAGTTTGCGGCGGAAACGCCGCACGAGTTGGAAGTCTGGGCATGAAATTTCTCTAGGACGTGACACATCTCTGGGTGGACGCGTAGAGCAACTGGAAAGTTTAGAGAGAGGGCGGCGAACCCGACTGAGCGTGCGTAGGTAACCTTTGTTGCCTTTTCCTCGTAATTTCTATTTTCGAAAAATTTCCTTTTTGGTAGAATTGCATGTGTAGGGCAAACTTCCATAATTGGCACTAATTCAACTTGTGACCTAAAATTTTGCAAAATTAGAAAGGCCTTAGTGCATGCATCATTTAGAGATTTTCTCGCATTATGCATGCTAATCTTTGCAAATCAATTCATTGTTGAAGAGTGCTGGAGGCAATGTACGTGCGCGGTTTTTATCGATTGCCTTTAAGCATATAATTTAGTTTGCATACAACCTTGCAATTGTCCCCCACTAAAGATCAATGTTTGACTATCTTTGCTAGATTCAAGTTAAACTATCTTAAGGGCAACTCCGTAGGAAAAGATATAGTGGGGATTTCATCACCCTTCCATGGCCCACAAATAACAATCCCAAAGTGTCACCCATGCCTTAAATTAAAATCAATTAGACATTGGCCCCTAAGGATTCAGACTCAATTAAGGAGAAGATTGGTTTGACTTGCTATGACTTGAAGCTGATCGAATTTAATTTGGTGTCTAGAAAGTGTTTTTGTGTTGACGTAAGTCTTCCAAGCGAAGTGGTTGTCTAATTGGCACCGACACTGTCGGAGGCGCCCCCACTAGCTATACACTGCCTGGCCAATTTGGTTTGATTAGTGAGGGAGGTGAATCAAGCGAACCAATTCGACTCAACCAGTTAGGAGTCGTCTAGATCTAAGCTACATTAGGTCAAGGATTGTTTGAACCGTGCTTGTTTAGGAAACTTCTGACCAACCATCTCATCTATCTTTTAGAGTTAAGTTTCCCTTCTCATCTGAGTCTTCTTTCTCTTCTCACCTCAATTCTTTAGATTAGGATTCCTTTCTCATCTTCCCCCCTTCTATTGTTTGTTTCCATTTTTGAAAAAAAATAAAAAAAATTATAATAAAAAAAATAAAAAATAAAAATCAATTGATTCTTGAATTTGAATTTGGAATTTAAATTTCGAATTTGAATTCAAAAATTAATTCAAACCGGTGCACTCAGATTTGGGTTCGGGACTTGAGCAATCGACTCTCACGAGTTCATCTAGATTCCAGTCTAGAGCTCAACCCCAATCCACCTGTTGCACCACCTCACCCGGATCCAATGCGTGAGAATGTAGTGGACCCACCTGTTGCACCACCTAGGACTCTGAGGGATCGGTGCTACCCAACGATGGCTGCTCAGCCATCGTGCATCGTTATGCCCAGCATACCGGGTCACGACTTCGAACTAAAGGCACAATACCTGAGTATGTTGCCCAAGTTCACCTCTAAGGAAGACCCATATCTCTTCCTTAGAGAATTTGAGGAAATTTGCTCCCTTATGCAGTACCAGCATATCTCTGAGGAAGCAGTGCGTCTTAAATTCGTGCCTCTAGCACTGAAGGACGACGCTAAGAAATGGCTATATAGTCTAGACGAAAGATCTATTAGGAGTTGGGCCGAGTTTGTTCAAGTGTTCGTAAAGAAATATTTCCCCAACCATAATACTATTAGGATTAGGAATGAAATTGTTGCATTCGTTCAATCTGAGAGCGAGCCGTTCTATTCCTATTTGAAAAGATTTAAGAACCTGTTGACCCAATGCCCTCATCATGGAATTCCAAGATGGCAATTGTGCCAAATTATTTATAAGGGATTGACACCTACATCTAGGGTTATGTTAGAATATGTAAGCCAAGGAAACTTTATGTCCAAAAATGAGAATGCTGCTTCGACTTTTCTTGAGGATTTAGCAGAAAATAGTATGGAATTGGACAATGCTAGAGCACCGATTAACCCGAGTATTAGATCTAGAATAGCAAGTCAACCCAAATCAGGTGTCTTAGTTGTAGATGTTACTGTAGCTGCTGAAGAAAAACTAGCCACCCTTATGCGTAGAATGGAAAGTCTAGAGCTAAAAACCTGACCCATGGTGAATCAAATCTCTTATGTTTCTTGCTCTAGGTGTGGTCAAACTGGTCATGTTTTGGAGGAGTGTGCACACATTTCTTCGGACATGGAACAAGTTAATGCTGCGTTTAATCGTCCTAGGAACGACCCTTATTCGTCAACCTATAATCCACGTTGGCGCAACCATCCCAATTTTTCATGGAGCCAAGGTAATTCAAATCATGCACCCATGCCCCAGCAAGGCCAACCACCTAGACAACAAATGTACTCAAACAACAACAACAACAATAATAGTGATGTCCGATTAACTAGATTGGAAAACTTAATGAAAACATTTGTTCAAACAACTACTCAATCTTTTCAAAAGCTAGAAACTCAAGTGAGTCAATTAGCACAAGTTGTAGGTGAAAGAGAAAAAGGAAGATTCCCAAGCCAACCCGAGGTGAACCCAAGAATTAGCAATCCACATAATCAACATATGCCATATCAACCACTTCAACATATGCCATATCAACCACCTCAACCGTTTAATCCTCAATCATTCAATCCTCAACAAATTATGTCTCCACCTAATGTACCACATAATGCACCACCTCCTAATGTGAACAATAATAACAGACCAGTTCATATGGTTCAAGAAGAAGAGCAAAATCAACACATTAATGCTATACTTACATTAAGATCTGGAAAATCTGTTAATAACAAAGTCACTCACCCTTTGGTTAATGAGCCTAATAATTCTGTCACACCTGAGCCATCTAATGAGCCACCAATTCAATCTGAGGAACCAATTGAAATTGAACCAACTGAACCTGAAAGAGTATTCATTCCTAAAGCACCATTCCCTAATAGACTTAATAAGAATCATACAAATCAAATGGAGAAAATGTTGGAAGTTTTTAAGCAAGTAAAAGTAAACATCCCTCTATTAGAAGTTATTCAACAAATTCCACCTTATGCAAGATTCTTAAAAGACTTATGCACCAAGAAAAGGAAAACACAAGTACCAAAAAGAGCATTCTTAACTGCAAATATAAGCTATGTGTTAACCCAACCCACACAAATCAAATATAAAGACCCTGGTTGTCCAACTATTTCATGTGTAATTGGTAACACCTTAATCAATAAGGCCTTGCTGGATTTGGGTGCTAGTGTTAATCTGTTTCCTTACTCTGTATATAAAGAATTGGATATAGGAGACCTTAAACAGACTAGGACCACACTCCAATTAGCTGATAGATCTGTTAAGATTCCTAGAGGTGTGGTTGATGATGTTCTGATCAAAGTGATAGAATTCATATTTCCTGTGGACTTTGTTGTCTTAGACACGGAGCCTGTTGCTAACCCTAACAATCAAATTCCTGTGATCTTAGGAAGACGTTTTTTAGCCACTTCCAATGCCCTAATCAATTGTAGGAATGGATTGATGAAATTGTCATTTGGAAATTTGACTGTTGAGCTAAATGTTTTTAACTTAGGGAGCAACCTGGAATTTTCTCTGATGAATCGAGTGAATTGAATTATATTCAGGATTGTAGTGAGGATGATTTGATTTCGGATTACTTAAATTTCACCCAATTGGATGAAGTTGATTTTCAAAAGAACCTGAGTGGTGAGGCCACAATTTGTGACCAAATCAATCATATAGGTTTCAATCGATCTTCACCCAATTGGTCAGCCTTAGGTGGACTTTTAGCCGAACCAAGACCTCAAGCCAAACCCTCACTACAAGAACCACCATCACTAGAGCTTAAGCCTCTCCCTACTACACTTAAGTATGCCTTTTTAGGACCCTCATCCACCCTCCCAGTTATCATAGCATCAGATTTGACCCCCAATCAAGAGAAGGAATTGTTGAGAGTCCTCAGTAGGAATAAAGAAGCTATTGGATGGACCATGGCCGATGTCAAGGGGATTAGCCCATCTATAGTCCAACATAGGATCCATTTGGAGGATAATACTCAACCCCGTAGGGATCCGCAAAGGCGACTTAACCCGGTCCTAACTGAGACAGTCAAAAAGGAAATACTTAAGTGGTTGGACAATGGAATTATATACCCTATATCCGATAGTGCTTGGGTTAGTCCTGTTCAGGTTGTCCCTAAGAAATCTGGAGTCACTGTAGTTGAGAATGAGCTTAATGAGTTAGTCCCGAGCTGTATCCATACCGGTTGGAGGATTTGCATTGACTATAGGAAACTGAATTCTGCAACCCGTAAGGACCACTTCCCTCTTCCTTTCATAGATCAAATGTTAGAACGGTTGGCCGGATATGAGTATTATTGTTTTCTTGATGGATATTCCGGCTATAACCAAATTCCTATCGCTCCTGAGGATCAGGAGAAAACTACCTTCACGTGCCCATTCGGCGCGTTTGCTTTCCGTCGCATGCCCTTTGGCTTGTGCAATGCTCCTGCCACATTTTAAAGATGTATGGTGAGCATCTTCTCTGAAATGGTGGATAATTTCATGGAAATTTTCATGGATGATTTCTCTGTCTTTGGTCCCACTTTTGCCAATTGTTTGAACCATTTGGAATTAGTACTAGTAAGGTGTAAGGAGAAGAACTTGACCATAAATTGGGAAAAATGTCATTTCATGGTTAAGCATGGAATAGTACTTGGTCACATTGTGTCTAAGGATGGCATTCAAGTGGATAAAGCCAAGGTGGATTTGATTAAGCATCTCCCTCGACCAACAAATGTCAAAGAGATTCGTTCATTTTTAGGGCATGTCGTATTCTATCGAAGGTTTATCAAAGACTTTAGTAAGGTGGCTAGGCCATTGACTGAATTATTAGCGAATGACTCTAAGTTTGAATTTTCTGATAAATGTTTGGAGTCCTTTAACCACCTTACGAGGGAATTGACGTCGGCACCCATTATTCATTCACCCGATTGGACCCAACCCTTTGAGATAATGTGTGATGCATCGGATTACGCCATAGGAGCGGTGTTGGGTCAGAAAATTGAAAAGAAACCTCACGTGATATATTATGCTAGTAAAACATTGAATAATGCCCAATTGAACTATACGGTAACTGAGAAAGAATTTCTAGCAGTCATTTTTGCCTTGGAAAAATTTCGACAATATTTGATAGGCACACATGTGATTATTTACACAGATCATGCGGCAATAAGATATTTAGTCAACAAAAAGGATGCCAAGCCGCGTTTATTGCGTTGGATCTTACTGCTGCAAGAATTTGATGTCGAAATCCGTGATAAAAAGGGTTGTGAAAATGTAGTCGCCGATCACTTGTCTAGAATTCCTCTTATCCCAGTGAATAACACACCAGTGAATGAGAACTTTCCGGATGAACAGATTATGGCTATGTCTGGCGAACCATGGTTCGCCGATATAATTAATTTCTTAGTAACTGGTGTGACCCCGACTGAATGGTCTAAGAACGATCAAGCCAAATTTAGGTCCCTAGTGAAGAATTTTTATTGGGATGACCCATATGTTTTCAAGTATTGTTCGGATCAAATCATTAGGAGATGTGTTCCTGAGGAGGAATTTGCTAGTGTTCTATCTCTTTGTCATGACCAAGCATGTGGAGGACATTTTGGAGCTAAGAAAACCGCGGGCAAAGTTTTACAGTGTGGATTTTATTGGCCCACCCTATTTAAGGATGCATTTGCATTTTGTAATTCTTGCTCTAGATGTCGAATGCTAGGAAAACTCTCTCGTAGAGACATGATGCCTCTGCACCCTATTCTCATAGTTGATATCTTCGATGTTTGGGGCATCGATTTTATGAGCCTGTTTCCGATGTCTTTTGGGAAGGAGTATATCTTGCTCGTTGTGGACTATGTGTCCAAGTGGGTTGGGACTATCCCCACAAAATCCAATGACAACAAAGTTGTTGTAAAATTTCTGAAGGAGAATATTTTCTCCCGATTCGGTACTCCACGTACCATTATCAGTGACCGGGGTACTCATTTTTGTAATAGATCATTTGAAGCTTTGATGAGAAAATATTCCATAACTCATAAGTTAGCTACCGCGTATCACCCTCAAACAAGTGGACAAGTTGAGGTTTCCAATAGACAAATCAAGCAAATTCTGGAAAAGACGGTTAATGCCTCACGTAAGGATTGGTCTGTAAGAATTAATGATGCGTTGTGGGCCTATCGGACCGCTTTCAAGACCAATTTAGGAATGTCCCCTTACCGGTTAGTCTATGGAAAAGCATGCCACTTACCGATCGAATTGGAGCATAGAGCCCTTTGGGCTATTAAGCAACTGAATATGGATTTAGAGGCAACCGGTAATGCTCGAAAATTGGATTTAGTTGAGCTTGAGGAAATAAGAAATGAGGCTTATGAGAATGCTAAAATTTATAAGGAAAAGACCAAGGTTTTTCATGATAAATCCATCGTTTGGAAATCTTTTTCTCCTGGACAGTTGGTCCTTATCTATAACTCTCGCCTTCATCTCTTTTCCGGCAAACTCAAGAGTCGTTGGACCGGCCCTTTCATGATCAAAACCGTTTTCCCTCACGGAGCGGTCGAGATCAGTAATCCGGAGAACGGTGAAAACTTTAAAGTTAACGGGCATCGATTGAAGCCCTACTTAAATCGTCCCTCCAATGTTTGCAGAGGAAGTCGTGTTTTTACACACAATTCCTCATTTTGATTAAGTTTTAGTTTATTTCTCCCAAAAAAAAGTGGGTACATGACTTATTTTGGAGAACGGTGGAAGTACATGACTTATTTTTCTAAATCTAACGTATACCACTTTAGCAGCATTCTATCACCATGGTGTTTCCCGAGAAGAACTTCCACCTGTTGCTTGTTAGTGATCAATATGGCACCCACTTTTACGACGAAATCATAGCACGGAGTTGGAGCTACTTGGTCCATAATAACAATCATGTTTACTGCCCTAACTTAGTGGAGGAGTTTTATAGCAGTATCACTGACATGGACCTGAACAATGGGTACATTTTACTGAATTGGAGAAACAAAGTCTGGGCGATTGACCTCCACATCATCTTCAACTTGACTAACATACCACAAGGGGCCTCCACTTTGCCATCCGAGGAACTCAGTTTCTATCGGTCACTCATGGGACCAGATTGTGTGCTTAGCCGTGATCGGGGTATCAAGGGCACATCCATTTACCAGAATGTCTTTACAGCATGTAGGTGGGCATGCCAAAACGTCACGAGTAATACCCACAACACTTCTTTTCGCACCGTTGAGATGGGCATCGTTCACTCCCTGATGACCCGTGATCGCACTTACTGTATGTGCCAACGGCTTCTGACCACCATTGGAGAAGGCCACCAACGCAGCTCCCAACCTCTGCCATGCCTTGTCACCACTATCTGCAAGCACTTCATGGCCTATGAGTCTTTCTGGGTGTACGAAGCCGACCTGCTCCCTTGTACGGTGGAACAAGAGACATCCTCATATCGTGGCACTATAGCGGACCTGTGAACACCTCCAGAAATGGAGGATGCTAAGCAATCAAGTGAGTCACTCCGCAACATTCTGGGCTCAGTCAACCCCAGAAAACTCTGACGAGCATAGGTCCCGAATGTGGGGCAGGATGAAGCGCCTCAATAGCAAACTGAACAAAGCACTCTCCGACCGTGGAGAGTCGTCATCCCGATGGTGGTAACTTTATTATTATTATTTCTTTTTGCATTTCCTATATTATTTAATTTTGCATACATTGGGGACAATGCATGAAATAGGTGTAGGGGGTGACTAGTTATCTACCTATCTGTTTTATTTTTGTTTCAAAAAAAAATCAATGTTTCATGACATAGCTTAAGATTGAACTACCAAAACCTGAGTACAAATTGCATTGAGTTTTTGTTTCTTATTATATAGTTCTACTTGTAGAAATTATGACATAAATCTAAGTTCCAAAGAAATAACCCATTACCCATTAAGACATGTATGCACTTAAATTGGATGAATCAAATCTTTGAAGTGGTTGATAAAAGGCAGAGGTTGAGGAAAATATACCGGGAAGTGTGGACTTCTGATAGCAATTAAGCCTTGAGGAAAATAAAAGGGGAATAAAAGTGAGGAAAGCACATCTTGCAAAATGATTACAAAAGCCCAAGCCTTCGAGTCACTGGTCCGTAGGGGTATCTTGAAACCCGGTAACTTGAGTCTGTCAGCTCAAGATTATCGACCAAACTCGCTACACGAATGCAAAAGGGTAAAAGTGTCAAATAAGCAAATTTGTTGAATCACGGGGAATTATTACTCAAGGCCCAAAGTTAGAAGAATGATCCATGTCATGGTTGATCCAAATGATACTTCACCACCAGGGGAGGCGTGCAAAATAATTTAAGTGATAACATGTGTAGAAGGGTTAGTGGTGTGAATGTTGGAGGAACAAAGACCAAGTCAGAATTTTTATGAGTTAGATTTATATAATGAGCATGCAAGAATTCTAAGTGAGATGTATAAGGTTGAGGTGGAGATATTGAGAGTTACTAATGAAATATTGAATTAAGACTTTGTGGGTGTGTCAACTGAAAACCCTCACGAGACAAAACTCGTCCTCTAAGGAAACTTAAGGGTTTAAAGGCTTGTTGCACATGCTAAGTGCAACCGTGATTCCTACGAAAGTGAGTTAGGATTTCCTTGCTTTCATACTTATATTTTTCATGTTTTCTTTTGCTCGAGACTAGCAAAAATCTAGGTGTAGGGTATTTGATGCATTGCATACATTGCATCATAGGTCTTTCATTTAGATTATTTTTATATAAATAAATGCTACTAAGGTATTGTTTTGAGCAATTGTGCAGAATTCCGAAGTTACAATGCAATTTACCATTATTCGAGTTAAAACGCGTGCAATGGACTCAAATAGATCACAAAGACCAATTAGCTAGAGATTCAAGCTCAAGTTGAAATCCAATTGATTGCATAAAAAGCCAGGGACCTGATCGCAAATTAGAAGGACTAAAAAGTTATTTTGGAGAAGTATTCAAGAAGAAATTAAATTCGGATCTCCAAAGATATGCAATAATCAATTCAGACGCGTGGAGGTCATCTAGAACATACCAAAAACACACCCGCAAAAGCACAACACAATCTGAGCCATCCAGACGGCGTTTTCGCCGCATCTGACGGTCAATGTGCGGCGGAAACGCCGCATGGTGTGCGATCCGTGCCCCCGGATTTCGTCCAGTCGTGTCATAGCATGTGTCCTTCCTTATTCATACTTAGCCCCGAAATTATGTTGTGAGTGGAACTTTTTGTATTCCATTCTATAGCAATAAAATTCTGCCCATTTATTTCTCCATTGTCTTTGTCTTTTGTAAGCTTAGTTTTAGATTAATATTTCATGTTCTTAATTCCAGTAGAGTAGAGTAATTTAGTTGTTCTTTATTCTTCTCTTAGAATAATTTGTTGCATGCTTAGAATAATTGCAGTTGTTTTCGTAGATCGTAGTTTAGTATAATATTTCTTTTTTTCTGTAGTCTCTCGATGATCTCCATTACCCCTTCTCCTCATCTTCTCCCCATGGGTTTCTAAAACCCTCCAAAGGGTGGGGGTGACGGATTTAGGGTTTGACAAGACAGATCGTTTTTATTTTAATTTCTTGTTAGTGTTTTTATCATATGAGTTTTTGTTAAATCAATTATCATATGATGCTTAATATCTCACTTGATTTATAATAATTTTCGTGATCTCTAATCAAACTTGAAGATTCATAACTCCCACCCGCTGGACTCTCATCCATATTTGTTTTCTTTTTAGTTTTTGTTGATTTAGAAAATTGAAAATCAAAAAATTAACAAGGCTCCAATCAACCTTATTTCTTTCTCTTTCTTTCCTTAATCGAAAATCACACAAATAACAAAGTTTTCTCCCTCCTTGTGTTCGACCCGTACTTGCCGCATCTTCATCGACGTCATGTACTTGCGGTATAAATAAAAATCTCATCACTATCTTATGCAATACGTTGTGAATGTGAATGAATGCTTGTTTGTTTGAAAGAGAATACTTAACTTGATGGGGTTTGCCATAACATTAGGCACTTCCTGTGCTTGTTTAGGTTCCTAATAACCAACTTGTTTATGCTCATGTCAATCAACTAGGTTAGTGATTGGTATGATAAGTTTTGCCACAACCATTAGATAATTTCTATGCATTAAAATACAACCTACTCATGTGCCCTTTTGAATGCATTATTCACCACCTTATTACGTGTGTACACACACTTCACCCAATGGGGTTTTTTTCTTCCTGAATTCCAGCTTCCTTTGATAGTTAGTTTAGTTTCAGTTATTCTCGTGTTTTAACCTTTCCCGTTTGTTAGTTGTTAGTTTAGTGTAATCAAACCTCTTCTCCCCTTTATTTTCCACTTGATTTCCGAAGAACAAGAGTTGACACACCTCCCTGATTTGACCCGTACTTGCGGTATTTAAAACGACGTCGTGCACTAGCGGTATTTAAAACGATTCAATCAAGTTTTTGGCATCGTTTCCAGGAAGTTGCTCTGTCCAGACTCTGGTTTGGACGATTCGAGTGGATTTAATATTTGTTTTTTGTTTTGGTTTGTTTCAGGATGTCTCGGAATCAGGGAGGGTTGGAGGAAAAAATTAGGAGATTAAGAAAATACTCTTATTGCTGATCAGCGGTCTGGTGAGCAGTTTCTGACTCCTATTTTCTTGTGTGTGTTCTTACTTGGAATAGTGTTGTATGGTAGCCCAATTTAGCATGTTTAAACTTGTAGATTGCTTCCGTATTAATTAATAAACCAATTATTCACCCGTTTAATCAACTTGGCCTTTAAAATCCAAAGCAAAAGATTAGGCATTCTTGCTTGTTTAGCTCATGCATCATCTACCTGACTTAGATATATTGCTTGCCTTTCATTTAACTTTACTTTTAGTTGTTGATTGTTGATGTGAGGTACATGCATCCATTCTCTCATTCATGCATGGTTAGAGCATGTATTGGTTAGTAAGGTGCATCAGGACAAGAGTGAGGTGAGGGATATTTTGGTGAGTTGCTTGCTGGCCTAAGGATTCAAAACATCTTTAAGGGTCATGATTGACATCATTTCATGCATTCACTTGTGTCTTATATGCATTATTTGAACCTAAACAATGCTACGCAATGGACAGGCATAAAAGGACCTATAAGCAAGAAAAAAGACTAAGTTGCAAGACTTATAAACTAAGATGCATAAGAGAGGGACTCGAATGTAAAACATGTTGGCTTTTTGGCCTTAATCCGTATTTTGATGATGTAATTAAACCTAATCTTAATAAGGACATGTAGATTAGCACATGTAGTATAATAGTATACATGTTGTATTGTGCTAACATCTACAGGTGATCAAGACTCAAGAAAGAAGAAAAATCAAGTCAAGACATGTAATCAAGCTAGGATTGAAGACATGTAATTTTACCTTTCTTTGAGAATTAGGAACTTATGTGAATTGAGCATAACTTAAGCTAATATGCATGCATTCACACACTAGGTTCCTTTTAGGAGTCACACACAAAATATCATATAATTTGGACTCCATTAGATCACCTAAACACCAAAAACATTGCTCGCCAGTCTGCCTGAGTTCGGTCGACCGTTCACCTTTCGGTCGACCGGTTATACACAATTTTTGTTATACCAGACCAATCCGTTCAACCGATCACACATCTATTTAACCGATTACCCAGACCTGTTCGGTCGACCGTTTCGTTTGCTGTTTTTGGTAAAAATACGACCGTTTTATTTGTCGTATTATACAACGGTCGTATACACATTTTTTTCAATATACACCCCCATATACATTAGAACCGGTCGAACCATTTGCCTAGTTCGGTCGACCGTTCAAATAGGTAAAATGTACCTGCTATCGGTCGACACAAGTTTGTCCAACCGATCAAGATTTCTCTCTACCGAACCCAGTAGTTCGGTCGACCGGTACCTGCTCGGTCGACCGTTGACCTATAGAACTTAAGTGATTCGGTCGACCAGTACCTATGTTCGGTCAACCGATCCATCAACAGACTCAAGGGTTCGGTCGACCAATACACCTTTCAGTCGACCGTTTCTGGACAGATTTCTGAACCCGATTTTCTGTTTTGTGTAACTTGCACAAAACCCAATCAAATCTTGTCCAAACGGCTAGAAATCTTTAGGAGCTTATAAATAGAGGTTCACACTTAGTTTTCCACAAGATTTCACAACTCCAAAGTGTCAAACTTATAGTGAGATTTTCCACAACCTCAAAGCTCCAAATTAGTCATCCAAAGCCTAATTTCCACATCCTTCATCAATCATCATACTAGCAATTGTTGTGCTCAATTAGAGAGTGAGTTCCACTCAGTCACCATTGTTGTAAAGTGAGCAAGGGTCTTGGTGAAAGCCCAAGACAAAGAAGCAAGGATTTCGGTGAAAGCCCGAAGTGATTCTCTCGGTTTGTGAGAGGTGGTGCCAAGCTCGGCGAGGGTTGTTCGCGAGCTTGAAGACTTGTAAAAGGCGTTGCTCCCGGCCCAGAACGGGGAGGCATAGTGAAGACGTAAGAGGGGCTCGAACGGAGATTCGAGAGGGGCTTGCAAGAGAGGACGTAGGCGCGGCCGAACCTCTGTAAATCCGGTGTCTTCTTGTGTGGTTTGCATTGCTTTCCTACTTGTGTTTGATTTGTTTTTAATTTCCGCTGCAATTCTTTGATCAATCAACCAAGTAGTTAATTAGGGCTTAATCGTGATTAGTTTGTGGACCCATAGACCCACACGATCCTACAAAACCGATTGAGGTCACTTTTTCCCGGATCCGACCCATTTTCGGATATGTTCTTTAGTTCTTCAATTCTTCACATGGGGTGCACTCGGTTTGGTTATTGGAGTGTCAACCCGAATCTAATTGCCAAAATACTCCTCATGATGGTGTGGAGTTTTTTGATTTTCACATGAAATGATGTCTATCAAATACCCTCACACTTAACTTTTCCTAGTCCCAAGTATAACAAAGAAAGGAAAAAAATGAAAGAAAGGAAAAAGCATACAAAAACACATGGAAATCCTAACTCACTTTCGTAGGAATCACGGTTGCACTTAGCACGTGCAACAAGCCGTTAAACCGCCAAGGAGGAGGAGTGTTGTCTCCTGAGGGTTTTCAGCAGATACACCCACAAAATCCGAACAAAGATGCATTATTAAACCTAGCAACATGACTCGATTGACTTATTTTTGTCGATCATTGGACGCGGTAATGCTACGGGCCGACTCTATATATGTGATCAGTCCACACACCTAGCCTAATGAATCATTCGAGAAAGTTAATTAAGGACTTAAGTGAAAGACATGGGCAACCTTAACTTCTTAAAGTGATACATTGTGTAAAGTCCATTAAGGTTCTTATTTGACTTTTTTCCTTTTTCTTTTCTTTCTTTTCGAGCATTACATTGGTTGGTGTTTGATTCTCCTAGGTTCGGGTTTCGTGCATCATTTTTGTCGATCACTATCACGTACATCTTCCCCCAAATCTCAACATAGGGTGATCCCTACCACCCGTGTAACGGGAGTTCGGTCGGTGCATCCCAAGTCATATGACTCGAAAGTACCAGGCACTAAGTCCCCTCGGACCTAATTTCACGAGTGGTAGGAGACGTGCGAGAAGAGAGAACACCACTTATTTATTTATCTACATGTGAACTAAAACCCCTACACTTACAGTTTCACAAAAAGAGTTGAAGGGCCCTTGACTACAACAAACTTCCTTAAATTAACATACACGAATTATTTGGCTCATTAGGTTGAGGGTGGACTTCTTTAGTTGTTTGAGTACTGAAACCCTATGATTACATGCCCCCCGAGGGAAGACCGGGGTGCATCCTTACGACTCCATAAGACCTAAAGTCAGTATACTAGATATCCTAATGCATCATGTTCAAGACAATTTTAGGAACTTTCTTTTTACTTTGCCTCTCAACGGTTTTGCACATTCTAAACACACGCAAAACCCACAAAATATTTTCTTTTGCAAACACATGAAGATTTTGAAAGAAATGTGAAAATTTAAAGCGCTAGGCAAGCAAAAGAAGACAAGTCACACAAGGATCATGGCAGGCAGATATATCAATATTAAATGCAGCACACTATCATGACCCTAACAATACAAACAAAATAAAACGAAAAGTAAAACAAAAAATACTCGACTCCACATATATACAAACGTAAAGCACCCCCACACTTACTTCATGCATTGTCCTCAATGAATTTGAGTATGAAACTACATGAATTTATGCATGAGAAAAAAACATCTCACCAACGTAAAGCACATTGAGAGTTTCATGGTCATGTTGATGGACAACCCCGAATTCCCAAAAAATAAGTGAGATACTTAAGAAGGGAGACAAATACGTCAAACAAATGTGGCCCAAATACACAAGGGTTGGGGCCCACAACAATCATTGCTCACTGGTGGAGTCTTTTATTACTCTTTTTTTTCTTCTAAACAAGATATATACATCAACAATAATATTCTCATAATCATTTGGTCAATGAACATCAAATGAGAACATCGAGTCCTGTGGGCCAGAGATTTGCAAAAATGTGCCGACTTCGTTGGTACTTTGAGGTGTCATGAGGGGTGAAATGTCAAAGTTGAAAGGCTCGAACCCCTCATGATATTGGTTGGGTGTAGGCAACATGAATGAGTGGAGTTGTGTTGCCTCACTAGGGTTTCGTTTCTCATCGAACAAAACCCTCCAACCAATAGGTGGGTGCATCGGAATGAGTTCCTCAGACTCATTCGAATGATGTGAAACACTAGTTTCACTATGAATGGGACTTCTTCCCAAGTCATCCAACAAGGACCACCCAACCTCCTGTATATTATCATGCATAAGCTCCGTCGTAGGTGGGTCCTTGTTGGAGTCAATATGAAGCTCAAATAGCTCAATAGCCCTGGGACACGGGGTGACGACACCTTCTAGAATGGGCATATGTTGAGGTGTGTCTCCCTCACTAATGGTCTCAACTGAATCATGCAACAAACACTCCCTTTGTACATTCATGTTTGATGCCGGTTCACTCTGTTGCATTGCAAAGACAGGCAATGAGTTTCCGCAGGGCCCACAAACATTCTCAATGGGTTGCATTGGTGTTAGGGGTGTTCGTTGATTTTGCGGTTCTTTCTCTAATTGGCGGATGAGATTGAGATTTAAAGGTTGGTCCATAGGCTCATGTTTCCTACCATAGTTGAACACATGAAACTCGGCACTCATGTTACCGAATGAGAGCTTCAAGAGACCATTTCTACAATTAATTAAGGCGTTGGAGGTTGCCAGAAATGGTCTACCCAAAATCAAAGGTATTTGAGAGTGGGTGTTCGCAACAGGATTGGTATCGAGGAAACTTGCATGTGATTCCTTGTTAATAGCTCCTTTAGTTCAATTATATTTGACACATGATCATCTTTTAACCTCCTCTAACCGAATTGGAACAGATCCAATCCATTATCAAAGAAATTCTCATATTAATTCAAGAAAAACCGTACGTAAACGGTCGACCGAAGTAGTCAACCATTTGACCAATTGGTTGCAAATCTTCAATTTTGGTCGAACAACACATCCAATCGGTCGACCTATTCATCACAACCAAAATCCCCGATTTTGGTCAAGCGACATGTCCAATCGGTCGATTCAAAACGATCGACCGTCTCTCAATCAGGAAAATCCCTGATTTCGGACAAACAAAGTTTGTCAAACAGTCGACCAGTTTGACCGATTTATGCCTTTATCAAATTTTGGATCAATATCCAACAAAATCTGATATGTGGGGTTTTAGCCAATTTATATTTCAAAATGGTACAAACCACATTATAATATGCAACATATTATCATATACAATGTCAAACATTATACCCCATAATATATTTACATAGAACATAAATTTATTGATTATTCTAATCATGTCGTAATCACGACACATTTGATTTTAATATTTTTCCACAAGTATTTTAATACATCATATAAAAATGTAAAATCAAATTCCTTGTTTTCCAATTATGTGGTGTGACCTATAAAAGGATCTAAGTTATGTTGACAATGATGTATCATAAACCATAAGATGTATCTAGCTACACATTATAGTTACCCAAACAACAAAAATGTTTTCCACACTCGAACTAAACACGGTCCATTTAGTGATATGTTATATCACTTGTGTCTATCTCTTACCTCGTGATATTGAGAATATTATACAAAGTAGAATTGTGTCATCTTTGTAATATATATTAATTTCTTGAACTCTGTAGCTAATGATAAATATGTAACTATACACAAGTTAAATTGTGCACATTATAATTTCGCTTTATCAATGGGACCAACAATATCATCACTCAAGTCAAGAGGGACAATGATAATATTTTGACATATCAACTTTTCCATCACAAGTTATGTATAACCAACTAATACATTTATCACTATACGCATTGATAACTTTTGATAATAATCAAATAATACACTCCTTATGTGAAAAGATATAAGTCTCATATCTTAGGATTCAAATACACAATGAAATATTAATAATACAAACACAATTACATAATGTTTCATTTATTAGGTCAATTGAATATATGAGACAACTATTTTCTATTTCACATACTCATGTCGTTAAATATTTGTAGAGCTACAATATCTCTCTTAACCAACACAACAATCTTAACTTGGTAATTAATGTCTCATGTTAATTACCATGATTGTGAATTACTTTTGATTTATGTAAACCATTATCTTTTAGAGCTCTAAGGTTAAGGATCAAGAGTATTTTCCTTAACACTTCCAAAAGACGAATACATTAATCAAGAAACAAAATGTTCAATACATTCAATTCATAATAAAAGATATTTAAAAGTAAAACTTGTAGAACACATTCCTTTCAACAAGATTGGTAATGGCGTTCAGGCCATAACAGCAATGACATTCAGGCCATAACGTTCTTAAATGGTTACCTCTCCTTAATATGTCCGGAAATCCTAGGGGCTAATGTCTAAATTGATTTTATTAAGGCTCTTTTATTATGTGGTTTTTGGGTCAAGGAAAGGGTGATGAAATCCCCCACCTCATCTCCTATAGGTGACTGCCCCTAGGTTTTTTATACCTTAATCTAACAAACAACACAGCAAACAATCACTCATTTTCTTGTTTGAATGAAATCATTCTAACTAATGTGTGTTTTCTAATGAATGATGAGTGAAATAGATTATGTACCTTACGTCAACAATCTACCATAGAAATTGTAAAATAAAAAATAAATACGATGAATGGGAAGTCCTATATGATGTATGACATAATAAATATTGTCTAATCTTTGTTATAGGTTATTAAAGGCCAAGTTGCAGGGGTTGATGAGTTATTAGAAACTAAACATAAATAAACATTTAACTAAACAAAATAAGTTTTTTTTCAGTATAAATAAACAAAAATAAACATTTACTAAGCTAAACATAAATAAATGTATGAACTCACTAAACTAAACATAAGTTTTTTACATGATCTAAGTTATAGTTTTTTAATATAAAATTAAGTTATAATTTTAATACAATTACTTGGATTATAATTTTAAGACGGAAAACATTTTAAACATCAAATATCATGTTATTAATAACAATTGAGATTATAATTTTATTGAAATTTGGCAGAACCTCTCCTAAATATTTACTATGTCAAAATCTTCAAATCCTGGGATTAAAAAGAAAAATGTATAACAACACAAGACCACCAACTTGATCTCAATTCCACCCAACTCATCACAAACACACTACATCCAAACCCTTCAAACTTCGAAACAATACCAAAATAGTGTTTGTGTTTGTGTTTGTTTTTGTGATTGGTGTTGGTTGCTTACGTAAAGATAGAAAATATTTTGTGTGGATGATATGACTATTTTTCTAACTTCAAATTGGTAGTGAACTTAGTTAAATAATGCATGATTAGTGACTTGTTTATACTGATCGATTTTCAAGTAATTAAATACTACTCTTAGTTTGGTTCAGAATTAACTTAGAATTCTAAGTTTAGTTGTTATATAAGTTCGTTGAGTGAAAAAACGAAACAATAATTCTAGCATTAAGATATTTTAATCAGAAGTACAAATACCATTTAATTATGTCCATGCACAACACATTCAAGCATGTATTACTATAAGGGAACAAATCAATTCATCTTCAACAATTTATTCCACCCAAAACAAGAAATTTTTGTTCAAAGTTCAAATATCCCTAAAAATCTAAATTCCAAACCACAAAACCACAAACAGAAATAGAGCACAAACCAGCAAGGGGAATGATGGAATAGAACAACAAGCACGACACCCTCCTTCGTCTTCAACCTGATCCACCTCAAACCAACCAAAATGAACCAAAAAAACCAATAAAACACAATCACAAGGTGGAGAATCGAACAACGCATGTACCCCAAGATTGTGGGTCATGGCTTCGGAGGCGGAGGAGGTCAGGGAGTCTTGGAGGAGGGTTATCGAAGTCGCGGAGGTAGCTACAGTGGTGGAGGAAGTCGCAGAGGTGTTGTTTTTGTCGGAGAACAGTCGCGGAGAGGGTCGGCTAGGGTTTTGTTGGAGAATGACCGTGGAGGTTTTGTTGGAATAAAAGAAAAAAAATGAAATTGTTCATTTTCTATAAGATCCATAGACGTCGGTCGTAGCCTACACTTGGCGTCTATACCTCGACGTCTATATGAATGGGGCATAGACGTCGGCTATACGATATGACCGACATCAATAGGGCATAGATGTCGGTTATACGATATGACCGACGTCTATACCTAGACGTCTAGATGTCCCCTATAGACTTGATGAATACACGCTGCCTAATAGACGTCGGGTAAAGCGTTATGCAAACAACCAACGTCTAGAGGACCCTATAGACGTCGGCTTTATTAGTAGCCGGCGTATATACCTATAGACGTCGACTATATGGGTGACCGACGTATATTTGGCGATGACTATTTACTATTCTGCACTAGTGCGTACAACAATACAAGTGGCAAATGTAAGACATCTTGATGTTTTTATTATTTACATGATGTATAACAAATGATTCAGACCTAAAGACACTTTTAGACCAAAGATATATAGGTAACGACATGATGAATGCTTGATTAGTACTTAATTCATTATGCTGTACACATCCCATGAGTATTATGCCATTATTTTTGGGAAAATATAGATAAGTGAAAAATGTGGCAATGTGACTTCTATGCATATAACCAGTCAATGATGACTTGAAACCATACTAGAATCTTGGAATCACATATTTATGTTAGGCATTTTTTGTAATAATATTATTATTTTTTTAAATCCAAAATAAACCTCTCCCAATATTTTTTCAAACTAGACCCGTTGTTGTTTTTTAGTGTATAGAAAACTCGACGACTGTGACGCTGATTTCTTCAGGAATTTTTTTTGGAGAA
Source organism: Triglochin maritima (assembly GCA_963682175.1). Taxonomy (NCBI): domain Eukaryota; kingdom Viridiplantae; phylum Streptophyta; class Magnoliopsida; order Alismatales; family Juncaginaceae; genus Triglochin; species Triglochin maritima. Next base: position 8,302,979 of record OY821787.1, on the reverse strand, counting down.
CTCAGTGTTACCAATTTCGAGTTCTATATAGGGAAAAACGGTTGTGTAAAGGCCGAGTTCTATACATGCAACACTTAGGCCACGAATTTTCCCAAATTGAACTCTACAACACAAGTGTCGAGTTCACTTGAAGGGAACTGAACAACACAAGTGTCGAGTTCTCTTGAAGGGAACTCGACAACACAAGTGTCGAGTTCTCTTGAAGGGAACTCGGCAACACAAGTGCCAAGTTCAAATTAATTTTTGTTCCCCCACGTTTGACAGGAAAGATCATGCATGTACGGTTATTTCGAACATGGTTTTTAATAGAACTCGGCATCCTTAATGTCGAGTTTTAATGGTAGAACTCGACATCCCAAGCGTCGAGTTCACTTAAAAAAAGTGAATTGGGCGTTAGGAACGTTGAATTCCGTCAGGCTATATAATCAGCCTGATGCCCCCCTCCCCCACGTCGAGTTCTCCCGATTTTGAGGTTAGGGTTTCGATTTTTTTCATTTTCCACCGTTTTTCCCCTTATTATATGTATTAGGATGATATACATTGTTGTTTTAGTTATGATTGTAGTGTTTTTGTTAGTTTATGCAGCCGTTTAGGTGCAAACCCGATTTCAATTTTGGATTTTTACATCAAAATAATTATTTTTGCTTCTTAGTAAATTATTGATTTAGTTTTTGTTGATTATATGTTACAATTGTAATATTAAAAATTGTGGAATTTAAGTTTTATTACTGTGATTGAAATTGTAGTGTTGTTGTTAAAAGTTAATATTTTGACTTGTTTTAAATTATTTTCCCAAATATGTTATGATTTGCATGTTGTTTGAATGTACGTCATTTGAAGTTGTGAAATATGTTGTCATTTAGATGTTCGAAGTTGAGAATGTTGTCTGTACTATAATTAGTTTTTTTTTTACAATGTAGGTTTAAAATTTTTGAATATGAAAATGTAGAGGATATTCTGTAAAATGTTAAAAACAATCTCACATTATTTGTAACGTTATTTATTGTAGTTGATTTTGTTGGAGTGATTGCTCGACGTTTACAGTTGTTTGCTACTACACCTGACTAAGGTAATATCTAAATCATTTTAGTAATTTCAAAATTTTAATTATTTAGGAATTGAAACCAACCATTTCAGTTAAATAGATTTTCAAATTTAATTAATATAGGTTAGGAATAGATCAAGATGATGAAGGATCTTTGTTGGTCATGTATGATGGGAAATTAGAATGTTACGAAGATGTGCCAAAATATACAGGGTTCGAGCGTAAATTAGTAGTAGTTCCGTTGAAAATCAAGTATGTGGATTTAGTGGATGTCATCAGATCTGAATGTTGTTATCCAGAAAGTATGTTTGATGTCAAGTTTATGGTGAAATTGACTTTAAACAACGATTGGACATACTCTCCATTCAAGGGTAGTGCGAAGATGACGACACTTGACTTTTAACGGAATGAGCTGGACGTGCAGGAATTCGATCCAGTGATCTAGGTCCCTTATGCGCATTTGGATCTTAGTCAGTTACCACCACTATGTACGGAAGGTTCTGAGGTGGTTATGCATTGTCCAGACTGAGTGATGAGACAGTTCCGTCTACAACAACACATTCCAGAGCCGATGGAGAGACATGTAGCGAAATCAGCTCAGGGGATGAAAAATGTTAACTGGTTGGCGGAAAATCACCGATTCATTCAGCATTGGTGGAATAGAAGAGATCATCTACAGTTTGAGCGACCACTCTTAAGTGTCACTCCTGAAGAGAGCAGACAGTTGTATATGAAATGGTACATGAACATCACCGTACACTTTGGCTCCTAATCGTAACTTATACAAACCTCGAGCAGGTAGAGAGTGAGAGATGGTAAGATCTAAACATTGAATTAAATAGTTACAATATTTTTAAATTGTGTTAGTATTTGTTAAACAGTTTAATTGTCTGTGGGTACACAAAGTTTATGAGTTCCACGAAGAACTACATAAAATTCATGAGGTGATCAGAGATCACAAGACAGACTCTTCGATGGTTGGATAGTTGAAGAAAAAATGAAGGCTTGACTCACGTGTTTTGGTGCTGAAGAACTCACATTACGGTTGAGTCAGGATCGCGTCGTTGAAGAAGAAAATTCACACACACAAGAAAACGGTGGTGGTCTGACTCGGGATACATAACAGACAAAGAATGTAATACAAGAAGGGGGGCGCGGCCGGGGCAGAGAACATGCTCAGGCACGTCCTAAAGAGAAGAGATTGAGGTCACTTAGGATAAATATTTGGTTGTATTAAACATATTTGGTTGTTATTACATTAGTTGTGGTTTTATTTATGTTAAAATGTTACTTATTCTTGTGGATGTTATTTTTATTTTACTGTAGTTGTTTGTGTTTTGTGTTTGCTGCAATATTTGTAGTTGGAAATGATTGGGTTTGTTGAATTTTTGGTAGTTGGATTTTTTTTGTTTTTGTTGAAATTTAGGAAGTGGGAAATGATGGTCTTTGTTTTATTTTTCTACTTGGAAATGGTTGTGTTTGTTGTTGAATTTTTTGTAATTAGAATGATTGTCATTGTTGTCAAAAAGTTCTGAAATAAGAAATGAAATCGTCGAGTTCTTAAATTAGATGAACTAGTCAATTTCTCTTCACAAGAACTCGGCACTGGTGCTGCTGTCGTTCCCTTCAAAATCTTGAAGAGAACTCGACACTTATGTTGCTGAGTTCCCTTCAAAATCTTGGCACTTGTGTTGTCGAGTTCCCTTCAAGAGAACTCAGCACTTGTGTTGTCGAGTTCAATTTAGGAAAATTCGTGACGCAAATGTTGTCTATATAGAACTCGGTCTTTGCGCAACCGTTTTGCCCTATATAGAGCTCGGTGTTTGCAACACCGAGTTCTCTAAAAAAAATCCTGAAGAACTTGACGTCACAGACGCCGAGTTCTTTATACACAAGACCTACTACCACCAAGTGTCACCACGGGGTGACAATGAGTCTAGTTTGGAAAAAAATGAGAGAAGTATATTTTTGAATTTTTTAGAAAATAATATTATTTCAAAAAAAAATTCCTTTATGTTATTGTAATTCACTAATTCTCCCGTTTGCTAAGACATTATGTCTTTGGTTACACTTAACGAGAGAAAAAAGGAATCTTGGGAAACAATATCCCGTGCGTACATGAAACCAGAAAATCGTCCATTCGAACTGTGTTTAGTTGGGAAACTAAACTGGATGAATAAGAATTGTTGGGAAAATAGTTTCATGTTGCTAAACACTAAAATAATTTCTCAAAAATCCCAACACGCGTGACCAGAATCATATCATATTATTTTCTGCTCAAATTATTTTTGGTGTCTTATACGATAAATCAAATGTAAGTAAAATATTACTGCAAGACCTTATCATCCGATCCAACCTGCAATATATATGCATGAAAATCTAACAACCCATTTGCGCAATTTAGGCTCCGACAACGAACACAGCTGCCACCAAATTCGGAGACATGAAGGTGATAGATGACGCAATGACCAAGGGCCCGGAGCTATCCTCCAAGCTCATAGGAAGTGCCCAGGATCTTTATGTGTCGGCCGAGAAAGACGACCTAAATGTGCACATGTCCATGGATTTCGTCTTCATGGAAGGAAAGTACAACGACAACACACTCACGATGCTCGATCGGTCGAAATCACCTTCTTTAGAACGTCAGAGAGATGCCAGTGGTCGAAGGTTGGGTTGTAAATTGGTAGGATTTTACCCCCAAACCCGTCATGTCTCGCCCAATGCAGGTAACATACAAAAAACCCTTACCTGCCACCTGCCACCTACATAACCTGCCTAATAAGCAGGACGGGTTGCGGTTGTCTCGCAACCCGCCTAAATCAAATATGTTATTAATTTTTTATATACCAAAATTATTTTACAGTCTCAGTTTTACATATAACCATTAACCCACCGTACCAAGTCACCACTCAATACTCATCGAACATCTAATTTTCCATTCACCAAACATCCAATTTTCCAAAAGATGCAATGTGTGGTTACTATTTCTCAAGTTTTGATATTCTTTTATTTTCTTAGGAAAAATCTGAAAAATTGAAAAACCTGCAAAACCCACCCCGCCTAGTCCAACCTTAAGCGGGGAGGTAGCCTTTTTTTTGACCCACCCCACCCCGCATACCCGCTTCACTTAGGCGGGGTGGGTAGTAGTGGACAAAAAAAACCACCCCGTTTATACCCCTAGTCGGAGGCAACAAACTGTTTCGGTTGGCTAGAGGGTATTGTCAAGCACACACGCACAAGTACAATCTAAAGAATGGAGATGCAACTGTGGAGTACAGTATGTTGAGAGTGGTTCTAACGATGCTCTACACGACGACAAATTAAAGATTCACACCGGAATACAAAATGAATATTGCACGCGCAAAAACTAACTTGTGGCTCTCTCGCAAACCTTGAAAGCAACAAAACACACACAAAGATAAAGAAACAAGCAATAATGAAATGCACACCTGAAAATAACCATGACACTCGTGTTTTAGAAGGTTCGGCAATGTGACTACGTCCTTTGGGGGTCTTCTGCGGGTTTTCTTTCCTTCTTCCTCTTCTTCAACAAGAGAAGCAACCGAGATTACAAGTTTATGGAGGCAAAATATGTCCTCCCAAACTTTGAAAGCATCAAAACACACACAAAAATAAAGAAACAAGCAATAAACGAATCACACACCTGAAAACAACCACGACACATGTGTTTTACAAGATTCGGCAATGTGCCTACATCCTTGGGGGATCTCCTGCATGTTTTCTTTCCTTCTTCCACTTCTCTAACAAGAGAAGCAACCAAGATTACAAGTTTATGGAGACAATGTGTCCTCCAAAGCACTCTAGATCTTTCTAGGCCTAATCTCTCAATATTCAATGAAGGAAATAATAATTGTATGTTCTAAACAAATTAAGGCAAATGAGCCTTTAAATAGACGACTAAAAACCATACCGACACGTGAAGAAAATGTAGGCAACAATCAACTGGAATTCTCCGACGGTCGATCGAAGCAATTACCAGGAATGTTTCATGTTAATTTGGGTCGACCGGGTCCATAGCCCGGTCGACCTCTCCACGGTTGCAACCAACTCTCCAACCGCTCTTCAGTCGACTGGAATCACCATCGGTCGACCGTTCCCGACTCCAAAAAAGTGCATATTGTTTTCGGTTGAACGGTGTCCAACATCGATCGACCAAACTTCACCTCCTAAAAGTGCATGTTATTTTCGGTAGACCGTTATCAGGGAACTACACATCTGAAGAGCTCCTGTTAAAATCGGTCAACCAAACTTCTCCATCGGTCTACTATTTTAACATGGTTCTGCCTTAACAAAATTAAACCAATTTCTAATACAATGTTTATGTCATGCATTAATGATGGATCATATATGTTGCAAGCTAGAAGTGTTGGATGGTGTTTAGTGTATGGTTTTGTAGTCGAAGAGTTTGGGGTTATCATCAGAAGAATAATTAAGGTGTTATCACGTTGGACAAGAAAGTATTAATATTTTGTGTATGTTTGTTTGAGAAGCAAATTGCCAGGTAGTTGTTTGTTTTAGCTATCTGGGAACTTATCCTGTCATTTTTTTTCTGAAATATTTTTTTACAAACATAAGTCCCGAGAAAGAGAATGAGAGGAGAAAAATTTAACCATTGCAGCTAGTGGTGTTTGAATCTACAACATTTGGTTGAGGAAATCCCAAAATAACCAATTGAGTTATCTGACTTGGTATAACCTATTGTATTTCAGTAAGCGTTTAACTTAATACATTTAGTCCAGCTTTGGGTTTTCTTAAACTATAGAACTCGAGATCTAGCTACAGAAATTGATCTTCGATTGTTTTGGCGACGAAAAGTTCAATGATATTTATGGAATAAGAGGTTTCACTCAGAAGTTTGTGGCGTCATGGGAAAATGCAATATTTTTATTGGTATATGTATTGGTAAAATTGGTGTTGATATTGCATGTTGCCACAAGTGAAATGGAAAGAGTTTTCTGGGAAAAGAATACTGAACTGCTATTCGTCGCCGTAAAACTACTTAAATCGCCCATAAGATTACAATTTTACCCTTCTACACTTTCTACTAATATAACTCCTCGTTTCACTCTTTTAACACAACTTTCTCTTCATATCACTCTTCTATTCACCACATAAAATATCTCGGAGGCCAGGAAAAGAACCAGCGGAGACCCCTGACTACTCGCATCTGGTAAATTACCTTGTTTATTTCAATTAATTTTTAAAAAAAATATTTTTGAGTCGGGCGTCCGCGGGAGACACCCGACCCAACGAGAGGGCGGTCGCGGGAACCGCCTCCCCCCACGTAGGGTAGGCGTCTCCCGCAGACGCCCGATGTTTTTTTTTGTTAAAATTGATTATAAATTGTGATAAAATTGAAATAAATTGAATATTATGTTAATAATGAGTTAAATTAGTTTAGTAAATCGTTTATTAATTATAAAATGTGATCATTAATAAATAAATTGATTATTATGTTAGTAATTAGTTGTGCACGATTTTAGTAAAGGATTATTGAATAATTGTGATAATTGCTAAATAAATTGATTATTAAGTTACTAATTAGTTTAATTATTTTAGTAAAATCATTAATAAATTTGTATTTTTAAATTGAATTAATAGTCATCGGGTTACCGTGGAGGAAAAGGGAAATCAATTCCCTTACGCGCGGTACGTAGTATAGCAGATGAGTCAAGTCCTCGTCATCCACGTACACGTGGTATTTCTACTTCAGTTAGTAGAGAGAGATCTGTTACGTCGTCGTCAGACACCTGGAGAGTCTTTCGACGACGAGGATGATTCAGATGGGGCGAGGAGTCACGACGACAGTGACGATGGGGGCCGATACGACTTGGGGCCACAGGAGGAGGCGGTACATCAGTCCGGTCGAGGACGGGGGCGACACGGTGGTCCTTCAGCTGAGTGGGTCATTAGGAAGGATCGAGGTGGCCGGTTTGTGACCGGTGATTCGAGTTCGTGCACTGCAGACGCCCGAGCTCAGAAGAAGAAGAGGGGTGATGACGAGTCTTGGATCGTCACGGATATTATTCCCGGTGGTCCTGTAGATGGCAGCGTCATTCCGAGTTTCGGAGGCCACGTCGCCAGACGCATCTGGGATGGCGAGGAGCGGAAGGTTTTGAAGTGCCATAATCGGCACAAAGCCTGTACGACATTGCAGGCATGGCGTTCAGTGATGACTGAGGATATGACGGCGACCGTGGTTGACAGTGGATTGGGTCACTTGCCGTACAGCATGTTTTCCTGCATCGACATGCCGTTGATTTCGGCATTCGTGGAGCGGTGGCAGCCTGACACCAACACTTTCCACTTGCCGTTCGGAGAGATGACGATCATGTTGCATGACGTCTTTCAGATTCTGCACATTCCTGTTGAGGGTCCCATGGTCAGTGCGCAGGCGCCAACATCTGAGCTGAAGTTATATGTATCTGAGTTGTTGGGTGTCAGCCTGGAGGGTCGTGGGCGGGATAGCTCATTTTGGAGTAACGGTGGTGTTAGTATCGACGCTGTGGACGAGTGTTGCAGACGGGGGCGACCACCACGGACTGAGGATACGCAGATGACTGCTTATTTCTTCTTACTGCTAGGCTACGTATTGTTTGTCGACAAGAGCGGTTCCAGACTGAGACCACGCGACTTATTGGAGGCGAGGGACCTAGCTACCATTGGTGATTACTCATGGGGGTCGGCGACGTTGGCATATCTGTATCGCCAGCTGGGCATATCTAGTCGTGCTGATTGTGGTCAGATTACGGGTTGTCTTACGCTGCTGCAGGCTTGGATATATGAGTATTTTCCTGCTTTCCGCTCATATCGTGAGCGGAAGATTGTTGAGCGTGGCCATCCTCGTTCGCGTATGTGGGCTGTCCGGGCGGAGGATAAGAGCGAGAGTCGACTTCTTTCTATTCGCAGACGGCTAGATCAGATGACTGCATCGCAGGTATATAATGTATATATCATTCACGTTTATTTAAATTTAATTTTATTATTATTAACGTATAAACGTTTAGGTGGAGTGGTTACCGTATGGTCCCGACCTGCTGTAGTTGTGCCGAGGACTACATTTGCCGGCATTATTCGTTATAGGGATATCACAGAGCCTTATATACCTGATCGCCTGTTACGTCAGTTAGGTTACATTCAGGTAATCCCGGTTGACATCCCGACGCCCGAGCATGCAGTACGGTCTGCGACTACGACGATGTACGACGTCAGGCACAACATTTCGTCTGCGGAATCGGTTTGGAGGACATTTCCGAGACTAGGACGACTACACCTGGCCGATCTGAGTCGTAGCCGCGACCCCTCCACTTGTGCTCCAGATTATTTGCAGTGGTTCGGTAGGTGCTCACATCCACTACTCGTACGCGGTATCATTCCGAGACCGGAGAGACCATTGGATAGGACGTGCCGATGCGGTAAGTTTATCTAATTTTATATTTAATTGTAAAGTATATTCTGTTATTGTACGCTAATTTTTATTTTACATACAGTGGATGAGTAGGGCGATACGGTGTACGCAGCCGTTCTTGCGAGAGAGAGACGTCATGCCGAGTGAGGCGACGAGACTTGCATGTACAGATTGGGATCGCCTGATCGATGATTGGAACAGCCAGTTGGGCATTTCGGACCATGATTCAGATGCTGAGTTGTAGTTGTCTTGCTTTTACTTTCGTTTTGTTGCACTGTTACTACATTTGTTGGTATTTGCTTATGTTTATTTGTGTACTCTTGTTATTTATTTCTGACGAACATATCTTCTACATATTTCTTTGACTATCGTATTTTTTAATATTTATTTTTCACGAAAATATTTTCAACGTATTTCTTTAGATATCAAATAATATTTAAATTTAAAATACGGTAAAAGAACAACATTATATAAGTAGAAATACACGATATATTATACATTACAAAAACATTACAAATTACAATCAAAATGTACCACGTAACCGGTTCCAATACTCCATCCTACTTTGGTACCGATCCTCCCATCCAACAACACTCTCATCTCGCATTTGATACCATAAGGTCGCTATAGGAGGTACTGGGAAATCATCAAGTAATTCCAAACGAATAAAATGTTTGTAACTCCCTAAATGAGCAATGACCAACTCTCTGATAGGCCTCGTCATGGCAGACGGACACTCCCAAGGTAGAACAGTAAGACACGGGAACAACGACCCTTCCGTTCCGACTGCGAAATACATGACCGCACACTTGTAAAAATTAGCAATAGGAAACAAGTCGGACCAAACCTCCATATAATGATCCTCGCCACAAACTCCCCCGCCCCAATCAATTCGTTGACGAGCCTCTCTCACATTGCCGAAATAGACACTCTCATATATAGGATGTGCATCTATCTCATTAGAAATCGCACGACGGGCGTACGACCAGTTCTCCTGACCACCATGAAAGACACCGGCAACACATCGAAATCCACAGTTGCCATCAGCACGTACGTCATTCCACCTATCCAGAAATGGTAAAATGATTCCTGGCAGTCTATCATTATATGGGAAGTTGTCCACGTCAACCCGTCCGGACACTGTAAGATAGGTAAATAACAATTAATTAAAACAACAAAATTAGGAGATAATATATTCAACCTCATTTAGATTACTGAAATATATTAAATAACATAACAACAAAGATATCGACATACCAGAAGATCATGTGCCCGTATTCACGGACGATCGAGACGAATTAGACCGACGACCCCTGCTCCCACTACTGCCAGACCGACCACGACCTCGCTCAGCATACTCGAAGGCACTCGGGTCCCGACGTGTCGACTTTCCCCTAGGTCGACCTCGTACCTTAGTATTTTCTTCGGATTCTCCATAATTCGACTGATCGGGGTGTAACTGTTCGTATAAAATACGAGAGGCGCTACGGATTACTGCAGGGTCGCTCTCCGAGATCTCATCCACTAGCTTCCGAAAATGCTCGACATCTTGTGCTGACCGATCAACAAACTCTGCCATCTGGACTCCTTCTCCGATAACAAGTGTTTTCCAGAATGGATGAATCTGCTCTAAATAAATTCCATCACCTGACGCCAAACACTCGTACATGGTACAGGCACAAGGAATCTCATGTGTTGTCAGAAAAGAACACCCACAACGATATTCAATTTCATCACTTAAGTCTTCCATTCTCTTCAACTCCTGAGTCATTAACGACAAGCAGTGATGCGAAACTCGGCCATTTATATGCTGAAACAGAGGACCTATGTACTGTGCAAAATTTCGACGTCTCGAATCTTCAAGAAAGTTCTGAATATTCGTCAGCTGCATTTCAATAGACGAGTTCACGCGGTCGAAAAGAGTGTCGAGAGCGGCAGTCGATGTAGTGATCCACTCTTTCACAGCCGAATGTGCACTTTCCACCCTGCAGCTCGTAGTGTTGCCGAAATGAAAAACTTTATTCGTCCAATTCAACACGAATTTTTCCTTATGCACCAACCACGTGTCTTCCACATACTCCGTGAGCACTGGCCAGGACTTGAAAGAATCTTTTAGATTACGGACTGCTCTATCATAATCCGCCTGTGAATCAGAAATCATGACTTTCCTCCACCTTCCACGCCTGAAAATCTCTGCAGACTGCTTGTCCTTGTCGAATACGTGGTATGCGTAGTTGTACACGTCTTTGTTGATATGCCAGGTGCATAGTAAATGAGCTAACTCAGGAAAAAACTTTGTCACTGGTCGCATCAGACCCATCTCCCGGTCCGTAATTATTGCTGTCGGGCTAACAATATCCAATAACAGATCTCGCAACCTCTCCAACACCCACCGGTAACTAGACTCGGTCTCATCCTGCAAAATCGCGTATCCGACGAGGAAATTCATGTTTGTTGGAGTAACTCCAACCATCTCAAACAAAGGCATCTTGTACTTGTTCGTCTTATACGTTGAATCCATACAGATTACGAATGGGTATGTACGAAACAACTGAACTGAAGTCGGATGTGCCAAAAATGCGTGAGTCAAGACATTAGTTTCTTCATCTGCCACAATCCAATGCAAATACCTATGTTGCACTGCCTCTTTGAGAAACTGTTGCGCGAGATTCCTGTCTTCAGATTTCGTCCTCCTCATGTACTCTCTGAAGTTGTAAATGTGTCTTTGATTCGGATTATCGTCCGGAAATTTCTTCTTTACCGCCAACAAAATGTTACGGGGTCTTGCTTGTGCCTCTGTCATATCACGAACAATTTGCTTTGCCCCAGTACTAAGTCTGCTGACCTGTCGGTGACCCTCTAAATAAACTGTCAATGGGTGGTTGTGCTACCCATAGATGCTACTAGAAACAATAACTCATCCATCACGTTCCCGTCGCTCCACCACTTTTACCAAAAACCGACAACCGCAACTTTTTCTTTTCATATTCCTTCGCAGTGCAATACTCGTATCACGAGAACTCATCTCACGTCTGCGATCACATTTGAGGTAACAATCCATCCGGTTATCTGCTTTTGGTTTGTACGATGATATAACCAAAAAAATCCGACTCCTATTGCAATTTGTTTCGCCCATTTACAACCTTCCTCGATTGTTGTAAATATTTCTTTACTGTCAAAAAACTCACTGTAATCTACTCCATCACCACCGAAATCTTGCAAAGGAACCTGAAAAATTTGAATTTAACAAAAAATTAAAAAAAACAAAAAAAAATCGGGCGTCTGGCTAAACCGCCTCCACCTATGTGGAGGCGGCCTATCCATACGCCTCCACGTGGATGGAGGCGGCTTAGCCAGACGCCCGAGTCGGGAAAAAAATTCCGCCCCCGTTACCTCGCCGGATTCTGGTACTTCGCCAGACATTTTCGTGGTGTTGGTACTGGGAATGTGAATAAAACTGAGTCAAACACCTTGTTTAAAGACACGGGACAAAATCGGTATTAATTGATTTGTTAAGGGCAAAAAGGTTATTTTTGGGGCGATTTAAGTGTTCCCAAAGAATATTAGAAAGAATCCAATCGGTAAGCCTATGAGCATAACTTACATGATTGTCTGTCTAGTCACGTACATGGAGAAGGATGTTTTTAAAAATTATCATATATTGTTTTCAGAGTATGAAAATTCAAATTGGAGTGTAGTAATCAAATATTAGTGTATTAATTTATTTTTGTTGTTTTTATGGTTATACATTTTTGAATTAAAACCAATATTTTGGGCTTCATTTGAAAATCTCTGGTTCCACAATACAAGTCTACAACAAAGTATGTATTAAAGAATATTTCGTGATAATTGTTAGGATTTAATTTTACTTACCATGGGGAGCTGCGAATTTTCATCTTACCACCCACAGGTTGGGCGAAAGTGAGAATTAAACTCGCCCCCTACCACCCACTCCAACCACGGGTTATAGAGAATTAAACTCTACATTCTACCTCCACCCATCTGGTACTTTTGAAATTAATGTAAATTCGTTTCCAATTCAATCCTCTGAAATACATTGCCTTCAATATATGCAATAAAAAAGTTTGTCATTGCTTTGTCACGCATTTTTCCACGTGGATTTTCGATTAAATTCATAGCAACAAATGCTCTCTCAACCACGACAATTGAGACCGATGGAGTTAATGTCAACTTTATAAACAAGAACACTAATAGATTAACACTTTTTTCCATTTTAAACCAACTTCAAGCAAACGAGTATAGATCCAAATGAGACAATGTTTCGAATGACTACAAATCCATGTGAGATCTTGTAATGATCATATGGTATAACGTCCCACTGATTATAAATCCGACGACCTTATGTGATCAACGTCGCACAAACAAGCTATGCCTTACTCAGATACATTGCTAAAAGCAAAGAACCAGAGAAACTAAGAGAAAGCCGAGGCAATAAGATATACATACCAATGATCTATTAACCATCAAGTCAAGTTGAAATAACTGAAACGGAATTAATCTCCCATTAGTCAAACATTACCGCAGAGAGCTAAAACGGACAACTACAACAGATCCCAGTGTCTAAGTATCACGCTTCTCTCAACTTCTTCAATGGCCAATAGATAATTACAAAGGTGACTCGCAGTCTCAACATGCAAGCTCGACGTTTCATGTACACAAAAAAGATGGGAAAAAAGCTTCACTCAACCTCTAACTCAACAATAAACTGCCCAAACACACTAGCAAGTACCAAAGCACAGCTATAATTAACAGTCAAATGCACAAGTAGAACGAAAAAAATACGATTAATACAATACCTCGACACCAAACTCAATGAATTAAATGAACTAATAAAAAACCAAAACTAATGAAAACTAAATCTAACCAACCAAAACCAAGGCAGCAAACTGCGTAGATTACATATATTTACAGGAACTGATTCAGCTGCACCGCCCCACGACTCCACTGCCAAACACTGGTATGGGATCGCGCGTATTAACACAGACAACTTCACAGGTAGAATCCCAACTCAGCAATCTGGCAAAGATTGAGCAGATGAAAGAAAACTTGTCATAGACTCGCTATTGCGCAAGTAAGATTGCCTACTAGATGAACCCACAAGGTAACTTGGTGACCCATATCCAGAACTGTTAACCTGAGGGGATGCCGCCAGCCTTGAGGCAACTGGAGATGCAAAAGCCACCCCTAGAGAGTGTGAAGAGAGTAGGTAAGGAGCATGGGATCGGTAAGATGACATATTTCGAGGGTCTATTGAGCTCCTGCCTATACTTGTTGCCGGAGAATTGTTGTAAGATCTGAGCTGATTCAAGACGTGAGGTGTGCTAGATAGAGAGTAGTTTCGAGAAGTTAGCGATGCTCGAGATGGTGACGGTAGTATCTGGATGGCAGGGGAACCTGCGAGTGATGAATGGAAAGATGATAACCCGATAGCAGTTGCGGATGCAGCTCGGGATGAGAGGAGTGGGGTATACTCAGATGCTGGTGGTATGTCGATGTGCATTCTTGCATCCCTCTTGCAAACGGGGCAGAATGTTCTCCAGCTGGTAAGCCACATGTCCACACAGAAAGCATGGAACTCTGTAGACAGATGCAAGAAACTAATCAAGAGTGGAAAAAGAACTCTCACCAAACAATGTAAATGGAGATAAAGCTAGTTTATACAACTCAATATCATCAGATATATCTGTGAACACCATCAACAATATCCAACTGGACTAGATTAACTTTTAAAACTGGCGAATTATATTAATTACTACTACAGGCCTTCGCTCATCAGGATCGAGTCATTATAGGAAAATGTCCCTTTTTAATGTCATGCTTTCCGCTACGACTTCCTCTATATCTTCTTCTTTCTTTTCTATTTTTGGCAGTCTATCCTAACTTAAGACCAACGTGATCATTGATCTTGGGGCTATTCCAAGGTGAAACTTTTACATGCCTTAGTTGATCCGGCTACAACTTTCTACCAATATCTCAATTCCCACACCTATTATTTTTCCTGTTCCAAACACGACACGGACAACACCATTAACCTTGGTGCTTGATACAGCTCTTCTTGCCATGTGAATTTAAAAACCATCAGTGTGCTAGAGCTTCTGAGATCAAAATTTACAGTACCACTTACCTAGTGCAAATAGCCATCAATAAAGTTCACACATACCAGTATACCACACTGTCATGATATCATTGTCAAAGAAAACCAAAATCAAATCCTCCCAACGTTGAAAGCAAATGGTTAATACTAGCTAGTTTCATGTTGCAGCACAATTTGGAGCCACACTTCTTTTCTACAGGAATCGAAGTGTATATTCATAACACAGAAAGCTCTATATTGTTGATCAATCAATTTCAAAACAGGCACTTGCATGTACATTTACCAAAAAGAAAGATCATGGAATAAAAAATCATGATTAGGATACATACTGTGGTGACATGGAAGTATTCTGATCTTCTCACCAACAGCATAGTCTTCAAGACAGATAGCACATGTCATCGAGGTACAATTATCTTCCTGAACAGTAGTGAATGTCAGACTTGGCATTGCTTTTACCGAGCGACTGCTCATGCCATGGAACTCTGTCACATTAGAAGCTCTAGGTCCTTCACGCCTAACACTATGTCTACGTACAAAAAAACAAGTCGCCAAAACGGCAGACATCGCAAGCAGGGATATAAAAGCTATGGCCATTATCGACCATGCTGAATTCTCAAAGGTTGGTATTATCCACACATTCATATCAGAAAGACCGGCATATTTCCTCAATGCCTCGCCAGAGGCTTTTGAAACGAAGACGGCATATATCTTAATACTCGAAGAGCTTCCACCCACTGCAAAGACATAAGGTACCGGATTATTAGGAAGAGAATAAGAACACCACTACTGAAGTAAGAGTAACCCAAAAATATTAGAGTTTCTACTATAAATATGCAACATATTTGGGTGCATTTGTTCCTTATATTAAGCTCTTAACGGAACCAAATTGGAGATCCACATTTGCATGGAAAATTCAATATATGGCAGTAAGTGCATGACGTTCAATATATTAATCATGTTTCTACGAGTCACAGGATAGATGTTTTGCACAACATAGATAATGTGGTGTGTTGTGTTCAAGTACTGAGACAGTAGTGGTAACGATTAAGATCATGGAGCTTTTTTCAAACCAAAATGAGAATAATTGAATATTACTAAAAGCATAAAACTAAAGGGAACAGTAAAAAAATACAGGGTAACAGAATTGACAAATTTAATAAATTAGTTGAGGTACTAATCAATGGTCAAAGTTAAACCAAAATAGCCTTCTTAATTTGAAAAACAATAGTAATAATTTGCGAAAAAATGCAATAACTTTATGACAATCGTATCGAGAAGAAAATGATGGCAATCCTATTCTGTTAACAGGAGACATAAATATATTGAAACCCTATGCGGACTGGCTGGCTCAGCCGTTTGATTTGGCACAAGTCGACTGGGCCAGCCCAGCTAACTCTAAAACCAGATTTGATAGTTAAATCAAGTGGATATACCAATTACAGGGTGGAATAGAGGTTCTCTATACTTCTACGATGATGGAAATTCGGATCCAATAAATCCATTCTGTTTTTGCTCCTACAGAAACAAAAGACATACCAAAAAAAGAACCTAAACCTAAAATTCTGAAATGAAATAAGAAGCTTTAATTCAGATATTAGAACTTTAAATTCCATATTTTAAATGTTTCTTAGATTCTGTTGTCATATATATAATGTAAAAATGGAATCACAATTTAACCAATTCTCAATTCAGATAAACGGATCGTTCCAATAACCAATTCAGATGAAGACAGGGTCGATGCCAGTGTTAGTCTAAAACCATGTCTACAGACAAATGGAGCCAACCACAAGAAGTGCAAAGATAATAAATACCAACTTTTCACGTGAGAAGTGCATAGTTGGTTAAGATGTACTACAACCTATTTTCTTGAAATGAAAATTAAAATAACATTTCTTCTAGATTAGATCTGCTCAGATTGCCAATACTAGTTATGGGAAGCATATCTTAGGAAGTTTGGAAAAGCTGCGACAACAAATACACCCACCCTGAGAATTAATTCTCACAAGGGCTGCTCAATAGGAAAGGTATCATTAAACTATGAAAATCTTTCGTCTGCACTAAAAATCTGAAGCTAAGGCTACACCCAGTAGTAACTGATGTCATTTTAATACCAAATAAAGTTCCCAAAGGATTGCTCTCAAAATTATCTCCCCAACGCTGTCCAGGCACGCGTTATCTAAATGTACTAACCTAAATTTAAAACGTGTCTTGTGCTTAGTGCTTCTAAAAGAAAATTAAAGATACATGTACATGGTCATACATATACAATATGTGCTTTGTTCTATACGTTGATAAAATTAAGCATAGAGTAGCCGTAACATGATCAAATTCAACCCTGAAACATTGTTAAATGTAGTTAAAAGGACAGCAAAGGATCTACTACGGGGAATCTTCTATGCATACAAAATCTAGGTTCAACGCTATGTAAATAAACCTCGAAACAATTCTATGATGAATGAACACTTGTGCATGCCAAACAACTTATATGACATAGTGGTATTCAGTGAGTTCATCAGTATTGCATGAAAACTGAAAAGAGCAAATGAGCAAATTAACTATTGTTTTAAATATATGGAACGACGGTGTAATAAGTATAGCACCCTAACATAAGCTAAACTTCAAAGAGAAATAGTCACAACTAGAAATGGTAGGACAAGAAGTGGATACGTTAAATATCTACACCGAGTAAGTGTATGAATACAAAAGTAGAAATTCACTTAAGTTAATCTTCAGCATATCTTCAAGGTTATATAAAACTTACTTGAAATCAATGCACCATCATCTTCATTGTCATATACAATAGCAGCCTTGAAACCTGCCTTTTGTGCATTCTTTACTTTATCAACAAAGCTGCAATTTCCTCTTATTATCAGAGCTAATTGAGAAGTTGGGCCATCAGGGACTCCGTTGGTCAATGACGTGCAGGCGTCAAGAGGGTTCGCTTGGTATAAGATCCCGCACACACCGGATGATTTTACAGTTGGAGCTATACAAAGGATAAAAGCAACATAAATATAATTATTGGCCAAGATAGTACATATTACACACCAATTCAACAACATTAACAATTAACAATTTTATGTTCTGTGTGGGATAACGAAACATGAACTATCTTCCACATTTAACCCCATGAAACCCTGTACTTCGACCGGAAAAAGAAGCAAGGATAAGAATCAACCCCCCGATACGAACTCTTCGAGTAGAATATACAATATTCCTATCCCCAAAGCATGTCGGAAAATTACAGTCAAGAGACACTTCAAGCATATACTTCAACCACTTTAACTACTCCACCTACTGTTCAAAAGCAACTCAATTTGATGTTTGGCCCAATCCAAACTAATAATTAATTATTCCAGTAGGTCATAACAAGCAATATTCATATCCGCAATAAACAAGATCAAATTGGCCTCAAACATATCCAAATAAAAAACCAAAAACCAACAAATCACTCCAACCCAAATAATCACCCATAATCAAAACAAAACAAAACAAAACAAAGGGTCCATTTCGGAAACCCAGCTTTTGTTTGACATCTGATTTTTGGATAATTTGCAAAATCACCCTCGGTTGGCTTCTGACATTTGGGTTTTATACAACAATCAAGAATTCAACCAAAACCAACTAAATTACAACTACACACTAGCCGCTAGCATCTGGAAAGTTTTGTTTTAAAAGTAATCCTAAATTCGACTTTTGAGACGCCATATGCGAGAAGCTGGTGTCTCAACTCCCAAATAATCAATTATGATCAAAACAAAAGATCCATTTGGACACCCAGCTTTCGATATCTGATTTTTGGGTAATTTGCAAAAACATCCAAAAGCAAGTGATCTACGCTTCTGACATATTGGATAAGAATAAGATGATAAGAATCAACAATCTAACCTAAGACCAGATAAATTGCAACTACACACTAGCTTCTGAAAAAAAGTATCCGAGACGTCACTTTTGAGACGCCAGACGCGCAAACCGATGTAGGGCAAGCTAAAGAATAAAACCACATCAACAAATACGAATCTACCGAAAATCAAAAAAAAAACTCACCAAAATTGGCCCCCAAGTCCCTGAACACAACGGAGACGTTCCTCCCAACGACCACCACATTCGCCTCCACAACCCCCACGAAAACCAGAACCACAAAAACCGCCACCCCCAAACCCATGACCCAAATCCGGACTCAAGAATCAATCAAAACGCCACCATGGTCAGAAGATGGAATGTATGGAGACGTCAGATTCCATGTGGGGAAGGGATTGGGGACTACCAGGACGGTCATTGGGAGATTTTGTGTTTGGGTCGGTTCGGGTTTTGGTTTTGGTTTTGGGTGTGTCAGGCGGTGCGGGTCAGAAAGCCAGCACTGCACCCTGTTTGTGCTTGTTGTTTGTCTTACTGGATATGATTGATACTCGTCTTTGTAGGGGTCAATTTCGGTTGTGCCCTTTTTTCCACTGAAATTTGGTAATTATGTTTTTGTTTTTGAAAAGCAAGCATATATTAGCAACTAATTAATGTGCACCCGTGACCCACAGTTGTACAAATGTTCATACAAAATGCTATTTTCGAATAGTAAATAGCATACCTGTTAAAGTATTGGCTTAACACATAACAATAGCCATAACCACAAGGTATAGCTATCAAGAAGCCAAACAGCAGTGATCTAGCACTCATCCACCTCACATTCCTCTGGTTCCTGTTCGGCAGCCATGATCATGTCCGCCTCTTGAATTCGTTGAATCTCACTCTCAAATGGTGGTTGCGACCACTGATGTTGGCCGCCCGAACAGTGATAGCAGGGTTGTTAGCAAAATTGGTAATTATGTTAGATTAAGTTCAAAATTCAATTACAAAGTTTATGGGATGACCCTTGAAAGTTGAACCCCACACGATACAAAGTCTATTGTCCAAATATAAATGGGGCTGATGCAATGCAACAGAATATTAAGGTGCAAAGTGTTAAACAACTTCAATTAGGCCTTTGAAAATATTGATGTTAGACTTTTGAATTTAAGCACGCTTCGAAAATATTGATTTTAGACCTCAATTAGGCCCTCATTCCGCACGGGTAAGTTCGTGTTGTTTTTGATTGACTCGTCAAAAGTACGTTTCACTCATCGAAAGTCATCTCTTGCATGGAGTAAGGACATACTTAACAAAATAATGACAGCTTGTAGCATAATACATAATATAATAGTGTAGGATGAACGTGACTGTTACGCTAATTTTGGAAATTTAAACGAATTTATCGAATATCAGCATAGAAGTTCTGTGGAGGAACCGTTGCAATATTCCACTAATAGTTTCATGAATATTAACATTTATTTGGTCAATAGAGATTGAGCGTGTGACAAGCATAAACATTTGAGTCTCAAATCCGATTTAATTGAGAAAATATGACAACGTTACGGAGGGAATGCGATTGACAATGTCTTTTTGTATTTTTTTTAATTTAATATTTTGGATTCCAATTTATGTGATATGGAGTGTGGTTTCTTAATTTTAAATAATATTTTTCGTGATTTAATATTAATTAATAATCATTAATTAAAATAATATTTTGAGTTAATTTAAATAATATTCTTCGATGATTTAATAATAATTAATAATTATTTTGGAGTTAATTAATTAAATATAGTAATTACAATAATAATTATTTGATGTAATTTGTTGATTGTTGTGAAAAAAAATTAAAAAAGAAAAGAAAATGATGTGCTGGAAAGAGAATGTAAGGTGTCTGGGGGTTTCCGGGTATGATTGAGAGAAATTTAGGAAGAAATAGATTGGTATGACGTGACAAAAAGAAAAAAATCAAGTCGTCTAGAGTTGTCAGGCATAATTAAAGATGACCTTAAGAGTAGACAGGTTTTGAATTCCGGTGGAATTTTGTTGATTGTGATTTTAGGGATTTGTTTGAATATGGATTTTTTAAATCACATGGGACATGATTTGCAAAATTTACCGCTAATGGCAAAATTGGAGACCAAGGTAGGCAAACAACGTGAGGGCAAAGGATATCCTTCTAAGGATTTCTTTCAGAACTTTTGAATTGTTCAATATTTAATATAATTACAAATTAAACAAAGTTGCAACACTAAGCATGTCGTCGTCGCAAGACAGAGACGGTTTTTTGTTTTTTTTAATGCAAACAAAACTCAAAGTTGCCAATGTCAAGTTCTAATGCTTCGGTGTAGAAGAATTACATCGTTTTGGATGCTTACCGGTTGGCATTCAGAATAAACTCGAAGTTGTCGGTGTTAAGTTCAATATAGTAAATCCTTTTAACATATCGTTCATTACAGATACATTTTTCATGTGTTTATGTTTTATTTGAGGTTTAGATTTAGGATCTTTCTCCGCTTGTGGTTGAATTTTTGAGTTTCTTAAGGATCATATGTATAATATAATATCCATTGGAAAACAACGAAATTACTTTTCTACCATTGTTGTATCACTATTTTCCATGTGATTACTACAAAGTCATATATTTACACTTATGCCACTAAAATCTATATTTGTGTTTTATGTCGTTATGTTTTCAAACTGTGTTATTCTGTTAACTTTACAACTAACTACGTTAATATTTTTTAATTATAAATTTTACAAAATTGACATTTACAATCCAATAACTAGAAAACACATACATAATCAACCATTATTCTTTTCTCATTCTTTTTCTCCACTCAAGTTCTCCTCTTTATTTTCTCTATCTATATATCTCTTTTTTCTTTATTTTCTCACTCTCTTTCTCACTCTCTTTTTGTTTCTCTCTTCACATCATTTCTTTCTCTCTTCCCTCAACTCTTTCTCTCATCATGTCTCTTCCCCTTTCACTCTATTCTCCCATTAACTTCTCTCTCACTTGCAAATGTTTAATTATTTTTAACTGGAGTTAAAATATTTAAATTTTGCAAGGGAGAGATGAGAGAAGTGGGGAAGAGATGAGACAAAATAGAGAAGTGAGATAGAAGAATGGGAAGAAAAAAAAGATAGAGAAGAAGAGACATGAACATGAGTAATGAGAAAAAAATATGATGAAGAGAGAGAAATGAGAAAAAAATAGGACTTGAATCGTAAAAATGGGGGATATTTTGCAAATTTGTATTCAATATTAATTACAAAAAAACTTGGAAATTAATATTCGTCGCTTAGTTTTTACTTAAATCACTCGTCTCAATTACCTCTTTGCCCTTTATAATCAATTTAATATTCATTTCGTTCCGTCTCTTAAACTAAGACTTATGTCTCAGTTTTTCTTACTTTACCAACACCACGAAGATGTCTGGTGAAACGTTTGGATCCGGTGAAGTAAGTTCAGCAAAAATTATTTTTCGCTCCGGGTGTCTGTCTAGGCTGTCACCCCCATGGTGGGAGCGTCTGACTAGGAACTTTAATTTGTGAAACTTTATCTTTCTGAACTTTCGGTTTTCTAATACTTTACCCTCCTGATTTGAAACTTATCTAAAGTTAATATTAAAGATAATCATTGGAAACAATGCAAAAAATCCAAAAAGGAAGATAAACACGTCTAAAAATAACACATTATCAATGGAAAATATTAGAAAACCGAAAGCTCAGAGGATTAAGTATCATGTTTCAAATATAAGTTCACGGGAATTAAGTAAATATAGCACATAGTTGAAGAGGATTATGTGTAATTTACCCAAGATAAAACTAATAAAGAATGATTTCGAATAATACTAAGAAAGCCAGCATCTTCTTCGTTTTCGTACCCGAGGGGTTGGGAAATTTAAACAACTTGAAGGTTATTGATGTAACTAAATATTTATTTGCGGTTATGGTTCATGCTTAATTATCTTTGGTAGTTTGGTGTCTTTGTATGACCTTGCAAATACTTTATATCCATATAGGTCGCATTTCAAGATCTCCTTTCGTACAATGCAAGTTCAGATTCTTAAATTAGCACGGACGATTCAAAGATCTGTATCTTCCTAAAAAGACAAATTACATTTTATCCCATAATGATATGTTAGATTTCAACATTTACCCTTAATTTTCAAATTTATTGCATTGTTTCTAAAAGAGTGCCTCTAACACTATTTTATGACAAACTTAGATACATATCCGTGTCAATTTTTTGTTCAAATATGGTATTTCAAGTTATATAAATACAGGAATTCTCTAGTGAGCCCAGGGCTTAATTTTTCTAAATTAAGCCCCCACAATATCCACCACTCATTTCAAATTGTAAGGTAGATTAAGAAAAAAACGGTTATACTAATGAATGATGAGATTAACTGTAAATAAAATCCAATGGTGAGATTGTAGGGGGTTTAAACTAAATTCGATGAGTCTGTGCTCACTAGAGCTTGATCCTATAATAAATATATAAATCTGACTCAAATATGATACAATTTGATGCAAATATATTCTAAATTCAATATAAAAGAGTGCTAGAGCATTGATGTAACTGATCAACCTTTGCATGAAAGATCAGTTAAATGCAACATGACCATGTGATTGCAACTGCAGAGCGTCAATCATCCGTTCATATCCATGTGCATCCATCCCTCATCCAATTTCTAAGATCTTAAATGGCATCATCACCTTCTCATGCATTCTCCAATCATACATTACTTGAATTTTAATTAGAATGGATAAAGTGTGTTTGGCTGTAGAACCAATTCACCTACTCTTCATCATCTTTAAGATATGATTATCAACCCCTTATACTTTCAATATTGTAATATTTTATCCTTCTCTCCTTCATTAGTATTGTCTGCTTTCCCCACATCCACCAAATTCCTTTCAATCTTAAACACCTGCTGAAAGAGGACAATATATGTATCAAGTACTTCAAAGATTAGATCAATTCCTTACCATCTGTGGTTGGTTGGATGCAACAATGAACCATTTTAATAATCAAAGTTAACCTTAATACTTGTGACAAGAAGCAATTAGAAGATAATTAAAAAAACCCAAACGTACGTAACATTAGATTATCTTTATAATTAACATAAAATTAACTTTGTAACCAAACATCCAAATGTCCATATTTGATTATTCTTTGGAATTCTCCCTCTTACTGTGAAGTTTAAGCCCAAAGTGCCCCAAGTGTCCCAAGTGTCAATCTTTTGACCATTAAATATATATCTGTATCTCACTTGCATTTTGTAGTGTGGTACCAAACTACCATTTAGAAGTAAAAGAGTGGTGGAATACTTCAATTGCACCAATAAAAAATTCTTACACGAAATTAATCCTAAAAAATTGCGTTATTTCTTATACAAAATAAATTCCAAAAAAATGAGTTAATTCTTACACGAAATAAATCCCAAAAAATTGCGTTATTTCTGATACAAAATAAATCCACATAAATTCTTATACGAAATAAATCTAAAAAAATAAACAAAAAATATTTTCTTCTTTCAGGAGGTATAGACGTCGGTTATACTAAACAACCGACGTTTCTACAAACCTATAGACGTCGGATGTCCAAATATCCGACGTCTATACCTATAGACGTCGGATATTTGTATATCCGACGTCCATTTGGTGACGTCTATTTGACATTCTGCACTAGTGGAATCAGTAAAATGATTGTATATTCCCGAAGTCAAGATTACAAAAAAGATGAAATGCTATTGTAACATGAATAAAAACATTCGTACGTTAACCTTATTGCGTCGCTGGAAATGGAGTAAATAGGGAAATAACTAAGGGGGGAATTTTGCATATATAGATGTATCAAAACTTTTGTTTTCTATTCAATTTTTTTTATTCCTGTGATAATTCTCTTCATGCTATCCTCATTTTAAGCGTTCCCTAAAGCTAAACTTATTAGTGGGATGTTCCACAAACAAGACCTTATCCAACATAATTTTTTATTGCATAAAGAGTCGTCCAACACCATGATTAATGATTTTATAAGAAGAGGTCTATCTCCACCCTGGACACATATCAATCCCTTTTGTACTATATATACTACTTTACTACTAAAAACAAAAGGGACACCATCAATTTCGTTCCACCTACCTGACATTTTTCTGGTTTGCAAAGATGATAAATGGGTTTTGAACGAGTACTTTACTTTCAATTTGGAATTAGCATTTCCTTCTCAAAACATTGGTAATTTACTTTTTAGCCAATCATTAATGGCTGAATTTACTCGGCGAATTTGGACACATTTTATAATAATATTTTCGAAACTTTTCCACCATATTATAACAATTCCTTTTATAATGATTTTTTACACTTTTCGACCATATTTTTGATTTGGACTCATTGGGGTAGACCTGTCAATAGGAAGAGTACAATATATGATATATCATTATCCTACCCGATAGTTTAGGGTGGTTTAACGAAACGATTATGATACAACTTTTGTTATCCATACCTTACCGGTTACCTGAAAAAAAGACAAGTAAACAAATTTGTTAATAGTGTAAGCAGTTGGTTTTCCTGTTTAACAAAAATGTGAAAAAATTAAGCACGAAACATGTTGAAACAAGTCAAGATAAGCAAGATATGGACGTTGGAGAACCTTACCTCATTTGGATCCAATCAAGAAAATCATGGATATCCAATCCAATAAGAATAGAAAGTTTTCTAACGGCTCCATAAACATTCTCTACTATATAAATCTCATGTAAAACCCTAAAATAATATATAATCATTTTTACTCTACTGTTCAAATCAACATGGTATCAGAGCAAGTGTTCTGAAGAAAACACAAAAAATCCACCCAAAACTCACACCAAAATCCGGCCTCAGAAACTCCCTTGAGCTAATCATCGGCCCGACAAGCTAGGCGGTTGCGAACTAATTGAACGTTTTAATTAACCGCAAGTGCATGGCCGCGTTGAAGCGGTGACAAATACGGGTCGATCCACATGGAGGTGTGTCGACTTTAGTTTATTCGAAGGCGAGTGAAAAAGAAAGGAAAGAAATGATTGATTAAACTAAACTACACTAAACTAGAAAGGAGGAAATAAAAGCACGAAATGAACTAAACCAAGCTAAGCAACTACTAAGAAGAAAGATAAATCTCAGGAATGGGAAATACCCCTAAGGGGTGGAGTGTGTGTGTACACATGAAATAAGTGTGGTGAATGCATACAATAAGCTCAAGTGTAGTTAGTGTTTGTTAATGCATAAGAAGTACCTAATGACAACACCTATCATTTAAAGCACTAACCTAAGTGATTAATCCGAGCATGACAAATTTGTTATTAAGAACATAAACAAACATGGAATGTACCTAAACATTATGACAGAAACCATCAAGTAAAAGTTCTTATTAATTCAAACAAGCATACTAACATTTCTCACATACAACAATGTTTAGCATTCATATCATCTACATAACATGTATACACATCTACTCCACCCCCAAAGGGAAATAGAACTACTCACACATATTTAAACTAACATTTATACTAGGGAAAGAAAACATGCTTAAACTAATTATAAGAAAATTAAAACAACAAGTTAACTAAGTATGCAAGAATTGAAAAGACAAGATAATATGAAGAAAACTTAACAAAATATCTATTATTACTCACTCAATTACAAGTAGTCTCTCTCCACCAGAGTTTTTGTTTCAAGGCTTTAACTCCTAGTAGAGAGGATGACCACCAAGAGAGAGATGGGATATAAAGGAGGAGGAAGAATTCTATTTATAGTCATAGAAAAAAGTAATCCAGGACAATCTCCCGGTATGGGACTAATACAATACCAAAAATAGACATAACACACAATTATACAAGACCCGACTAAACCACATCGGATCCGGAGCAATCCTGACCGCTAATTGGCGGTCTACATGGTTTGGATCCGGTCTGGAATTTTTGTGGGCTTTTCTAGATGACTTTCTTCATGTGTGATGTATCCAAGTTGGTTGCTGGAGCTCCGACCCGAATCGAATTGCCAAAATACTCATCATGATGGTGTGGAGTTTCCTGATTTGTTCATTGGTCCTTTGGTCTTACATTCATGTCCTTCGCCCTTGCATCTTAGTCCCTAAGTCTCTCAAATCAGTCATTTTCCCTGCTCGTAGGTCCTTTTATGCATCTTCTTCTCAATCTTGTTTATTCCTGAAACTCAAACAAAAAACTCGTTATACAGCATTGTTTAGGTGAAAGATAACGGATATAAGACACAAATATATGCATGATATGATGTCAATCAAATACCCCCACATCTAACTTTTGCTAGTCCCGAGCAAAACAAAGAAATAGAAAAATAAAAGAAAGGAAAAAACATACGAAAAAATAGGAAAATCCTAACTCACTTTCGTAGGAATCACGGTTGCACTTAGCACGTGCAACAAGACATTAAACCTCCTTGTCGCCAAGGAGGAGGAGTGTTGTCTCCTGAAGGTTTTCAGCGGATATACCCATAAAATCCGAACATAGATGCATTATTCAATCTAGAAACTCGACTCGATGGACTCATTTTATCGATCATTCGACGCGGTAATCCTTCGGGCCGACTCTATATAGGTATTAGTCCACACACCTAGCCTAATGAACCATTCGTGCAAGTTGAATAAAGACTTAAGTGAAAGACATAGACAACCTCAACATCCTCAAGTGATACAAAGTGTAAAGTCCATTAAGCTTCTTATTTGCATTACCATTTTTTTTCTTTTTTTTCTTTCTTTTTTTTCTTTTTTTTTTCTTACTAGTTGGAGTTTCATTCTCCGAGGGTCAGGTTTCGTGCATCATTGCCTATGAGGAGAATCTCAATGCCTCACCACACAACCCCTCAATGGAACCAACTTTCTCTCTTGGGCGTGTGTCGTCTCTTTGTCCCTCAGTGGCAAAGGGAAGCTAGGCCACATCATCGGGAAAACCGTCAAAACCACTGCACAAGGAACCAAAGCCAAACAAGAGGAGTGGCAAATGCCGACCACCTCGTGATGTCGTGGCTCCTACAGTCGATGCAAGCCAAATCGCGGAGATCTTTATGTACAATAATAACGTAAAAGAATTATGGGACTCCGTTCATGAACATTATGGTAAGCAACAAAACTTTGCGAGTATCCTTAAGCTAAAACAAGATCTTTTGCATATCAGACAATGGCAAAAAAACGTGACCCAATATCTTGACATGCTAAAGAAAACATGGGACAAACTTTCCATCTACGAGCCATCAACAACAGACCCTCAAATCATACCAGCATGAACCAAGCAGGATCATATTTATACGTTCCTTGTTGGGTTAGATTCAAGCTACGAGGCACTCAGATCAAGTATCCTCATGTCGTCGGAACTACCTCCTTTCTCGATCATCATTGCGATGGTTAACCGGGAAGAGACCCTCCAGAAAATCAACACCGCTCAGTCGAAGAACAACCACGAAAACCAAGCATTCATCGCCGCAAAAAAAACAATACAATCATTCGCGACAAGTTAAAAACAAGTATGGAAATAAAAGCCACGGATATTGTGATTATTGTAAGAAATAGGGGCACAATCGATCTACATGCTACTTCCTTTATCCACATCTCCGACCATCTAAGGACGATTCGGAGAGGAGGAGGGACGGGAGGAGCGGCCGCCACACACACCCCGATGGGAGAGGGGACGACGACACTCAAGGAGGAAACCCTAGCAACCAAGAACAACAAACGAAATGGGGTCCAATGGAATCTGTGTCGGATCAGCAAGGGTTTATAGCGCGAATGGTGGAGGATCCGACCCGCCTTCCTATCAGGACCTCAAGTAACTTGTTCCACAAATGCAACCAATGGACCAGATTCCGCCCATCTCAGCTCTCTCTTGGCCCACTTAAACACATTTTTGCAAACCAACACCCCAAGTAAAGGTAATTTCTCAGGTATGAATACTTTCTTAGATAATTGCAATGCTTTTTCAGTAAATAATTCTAATGACTCTAGTTGGATTATGTAGGATTTCATGTCCCTATGTGTATGTATATTTTAAAAAAAATTAATACATGATGCATACATGATCGACTTCATATTTTCAACAATTTTATGTACACGGTTTTGTATTTATTCTAATATTATGTAATTTACAATATTAAAATAAATAGATAAGAGGATCATACCCAAATGTTCTCTAAAACCTTTATGAAAATCCGGAGATGTGTTGCCTGTCGAATCGTCTGGCGATTCGCCTCCAAGTGTTCACCAAACTCTATACAAGATTAGAGAGAAAGGAGCTAGTCAATCAATCTCTAATTAAGCTTAGAATCTAGCCAATGACCCTTTTAAAGATCTTTGAGAATTAATCTCCAAAAGCTCGAAATAAATAAGAAAATTTGGATGGATTAATAGGGAGATTAGGGAGAGAGAGAATTTTTACATTAACCTTAAAACAAGTAGGATGAGAGGTCTTATTTATATCCTCCCAAATCACCCACATCATGAACTATTCTCTAGCCATGATCTCTTGCTTTTCAGTCCTTTAAATCAATCACAATTTGCCACATAATCATCCTCAAAACATTTGACCACACCTGGAATTAATCCAATCCATGATCTACCTGGAGATTTTCGGTCGACCGATCCTGGAGATTTTCAGTCGACCACGTACCAAGCCTGGTCGATCGATACTATTACGTGGATACGTCCAGATAATTTCGGTCGACACATGCGCTCTGATCTTTGTCCGGTCCACCATCCCTCAGGACCTGGTCGACCGAACTCAAAACAGTCTATCGTTTTGATCCTGATTTTGACTTTGTCAAATTTTGGATTTATTTCCAACAAAATTTGATCTTTTGGGGTTTTAGCAAATTCATATCTCATATAATATATTATCCTATGTAATATTAAACTATTACACCCCATAATATATACATCTTATATGAATTTATGTTGATGTTGACGTTTATGTTGATTGAATCAGTTAAAATATCGCAAGTGCACGGCCGATTGAAAACAGTGGCAAATACGGGTCGGTCCACAGGGAGTACGTGTGAGTCGGATTCACGATACTCGAGTGAGGGAGAAGAAGAGAGAGATGTGATTGAAATTAAACTACAATGTATGGGAAATCAGAAGAAAAAAACGAACAATAAAACTAAACCCCTCGGAAGGTAGAGAGAGAAAGCGAATACGAAAATGTGTGTTGTGTGTGTGTTCAAATGTGTTCATCAAAACATGTGACACATGAAATCCATAAAACTCAAATTCAACTTTGGCTCCACATGAAATAAGATAAAACATTATCATTAAAACATACAAGACAATAATTGAAATGAAGCAAATATGTTCACATGCATAATGACACAAATCCAACTATGTCTCATAAGATTTATCACAATCATTAATACATACAAGACATTAATTTGGATAAAACCAACATGAGCACATGCATGCACATGTCTTGTTTCCTTCTTCCACTCCATCCTTATCCTAACATGATCATTCCCCATAAAATGGGCCCACTAATCTAAGCATGTGCTAAATTTCATTCAAGAGCATTAGCACATCAAAGATAAGAGTGAAATCACATTAGATGGTTATGGAAATTATGTAAGGCTCAAAGGATTAGGATTAACATACACACTAATCCATCACATGATCAAATCACTTTTTTCTCCACCCCCGATGGAGATGGACTACTCTCTACTCATCTCTACACTAAAGAAAGCATGAAAAGAACATAAACCCATGAAAGAAATGTAGATGACTAGATTAAACAAACGACAACATAAAAGAAATTACATCAAAGGAAAACATCAACACAATAAACAAGAACTAAACTAGATCAAGAAAATAAAAGATAAAGTTTGCTCCTCTCCAACCCCCTTATTACACTACTAAAAGAGGAAACTAAAACCTACTCTAATGGGGAAGGAGGAAGAAGAGGTGGAGAGGAGGGATTGCAATGATATTTATAAAAGAAATAAGAGTTTGGAGGTATCTCGGAGCAATTCGACGGTTGTCATAACTTTCTCTACACTCTGGTGCACCCAATTAATCAAGTTCGAGCCTAAGGGTTTCGATGAATCTCGGAGCAGTCCGACGACTGTCATAACTTTCTCTACACTCTGGTGCACCCAATTAATCAAGTCCGAGCCACGGGAGAAATTGGAGATCAATTGGAGCAAAATGATCCACCAGTGGTGGATCCAAATCCGCCACGGGCGGAGTGTTTGCACCCAATCGATCTCGATTTCTTCAAGGAGCTTCAATGTTATATATTGCACGTTGGGTGAAGCCCTGATCCATTGTTTTGAACCAGTTTGAGTTTAATTGGAGAAATGCTGATCTTGTTCAAGTCATGTGTCACAATACTTTACATTTCACAATCATGTCCCTCTGGTTTTTCACTTGAGTCCTTCATGATTTGCGATCCAGTCCTTGTGCATTACAAAAGGGTCCAGAAGTCTTCAATTCAGTCCATTCTTGTTGCATTCAGGTCCTTTTTGTTCTATTTTCTCTTCTTTATTACCTAACACCAGAAACACTACAACAACAACTCGAGTAGCACAATATTGAGGTAAAATAAAGGATATATATCATAAATATGATGCATGATATGCTACTAATCAACACCCCATAATTTATACATCTTATATGAATTTATTCATGATTCTAATTATGTCAATTTTTTCATGACATATTGATTTTATTGATTTACCCACATGTGTCACATTTCACATAAAACACGACACATCATAAGAACTAAAAATCAAGCTTCTTGTTTCTTAGCTTTGTGGTGTGATCTATAGGAGTATCTAAGTTAGTTTGACAATGATATTAAACACTTAATATCATAAACTATAAGCAGTATCTAGCTACACATTATATCTACCCAATTAGCATAGATGTCTTGTTACACTAGAACTAAACACGATCCATTTAGTGATGTAAGTGCACTACTTGTGTCTATCTGTTGCCTCATATATTAAGAGTATATACAAAGTAGATTTGTGTCACCTTTGTATCATATACTCATTTCTTGATCTCTTAAGCTAATTATAAATATGTAACTTAAGTCAAGTCACAATTGTGCATATTATAACTTTGCTTTATGAAGAAGCCCACCAATATCACCACTCAATTAAGAGAGGCAATAATAATATATTCACTAGCTATTTTTTCCATAACAAGTTATGTTCAACCAACCATTGACTTTTATCACTATACTTATTGATGACTTTTGACAATAATCAAATTAAACACTTCTTATGTGAAAAGACATAAGTCTCATATCTTAGGATTCAAGACAATGAAAACATTAATGACACATAACACAAATCTATAATGTTTCACTTGTTTGGTCTATTCAATATATCAAAGTAATTATTTTCCTCTTTTACATACTCGTGTCGTCAAATATTTGTAGAGCTATAATAATCGATGACCAATACGACAATTTTATCTCGACAATTAATGTCCCATGTCAATTACCATGATTGTGAATAATTTTTGATTTATGTAAACCCTTACATTTTAGAGCTCTATGATTAAGGACCAAAAACTTATTCCTTAACACTTCCAAAAGACAAATACATTAATCAAGGAACAAAATGTTTGCACATTCAATTCATAATAATTGACATATAAAAGTAAAACGTTTAGAACACATTCCTTTCAGATTATTGACTCTGGTGCAACTGATCACATGACAAGAAATTCTTCCCTGATTAATAACGTAAAAACTAGTTTTTTTTTAATAAATTTGTCACTATTGCTAATGGAGACAAAGTGCTAAGTAAAGGTATTGTAGAAGTACAATTCTTAGATGATAAAATACCCGAAAACGTTTTGTACGTGCCTATTTCGACCCTATTCTTTTGTCTGTTGCCCGACTCACAAAAAATATGAATTGCAATATTATTTTCACACCTTTTGATGTAACCTTTCAGGATCGTACCACAGAGAGGACGATTGGTAGTGGCCATTTGGCACCAAAGAATGGGACACCCGTTTCATATAGTTTTACAAAAATTATTTCCTTCTTTTAAACATGAATTATCTTGCGATGTGTGTCGATTGTCAAAACAAACTAGACTTCTGTTTTATGATTCTGAAAATAAGACAAGTCGTGCTCTCGAGTTGATCCACCCAGATATTTGGGGACCCGCTCTCGTGGAATCCTATAATTGGTTCAAGTACTTTATTTCGTTTATCAATGATTTCTCACGTACAACTTGGTTATATTTGTTAAAAGGTAAATCTGATTCTTTTTTGGTTTTTTGTGAGTTTGTAGCCTTTGTAAAAAATATGTTTTATTCTAAAATTAGGATACTGAACCGATAATGGATCCAAATATATTAGTAAGAATTTTCAAGGTTTTTTGAAACAAAAATAGATTTTTCACCAAACCACATGCATAAACACCCCTGAACAAAATGGTATTGCCAAAAGAAAAAATCATCATCTTTTGAATGTTACTCTCTCTTTGCCTTTTCAAAATAATGTTCCAAAATGCTTTTGGTCAGATGCTATTTTGACTGCCACTTACCTTATAAATCGTTTACCTAGTTCAACAATTCAAAACAAACGCTTAGAAATCTTACACGGTAAACGAATGAGCCTTAATCATCTTCGAATTTTTGGTTGTACTTGTTTTTTTCACAGGAAGGGTCTGGAGAATCTTGATTATAACTCCATCAAATGTATTTTTTTAGGTTACTCTGTCAAAAAGGGGTACAAATGTTATGACCTCGTTAATTGTAAATTTTATGTGTCTCGTGAATGTATCATTCTTTGAGAATATTTCCTACTTCAACGATCATCACAATCCTTCCGCTACACCCAAAGCTCCTCTACCGCTTGTAGATATCTTCGACACCTCCACACCCCCAACTCCGGTAGTCGACACCCTTCCACAAGAGGAACTTGGACTGCCTATACAAGTGGACAACCAAGGGGGAGATGATGAAGGTATTCCTCCAAGAAGGATCACTCATCTTACTCGTCTACCACCTCGACTCCAAGATTATGTGGTATCTCACATAACCTACCCCTATCGACGACTACTTGTCCTACTCTCAAATAAAACCTACCTACTATGCTTTCTTACGCCAAATAGGCAAAATTAAGGAATCCACCAACTTTCTGAAAGGAATGTGTTCTAAAAGTTTTACTTTTACATGTCAATTATTATGAATTGGATATGCAAACATTTTGTTCCTTGATTATGATATTCGTCTTTTGGAAGTGTTAAGGAAGAGGCGTTTTGGTCCTTAACCGTAGAGCTCTAAAAGATAATGGTTTACATAAATCAAAAGTTATTCACAATCATGGTAATTAACATGGAACATTAACCACCGAGATAAGATTGTCGTGTTGGTCATCGATTGTTGTAGCTTGATGAGAATTTTATTTATACCGCAAGTGCATGACGTCAATGAAGACGTGACAAGTACGAGTCGAACACAAGGAGGGAGAGATATTGTTATTTTTGTGATTTTCGATTAAGGAAAGAAAGAAAGAGAAATAAGGTTGGTTTGAGATTTTGGATTTTTAATTTTCTAAAGCAAGACAACAAAAACAAACTAAGAATAAAACAAATATGGATGAGAGTCCAGCGGGTGGGGGTTTAGATATCGGGTTTTGTTTAGAGAAATTTGAAACTTATAATAAATCACATTAGTTATAAAGCATTACATGATAAATGACTCAACATAAACTCAAGTAATCAAAATATACTAACACGAAATTAAAATAATAACATCATTCTTCTTCTCGTCACCCTAAATCCGTCACCCACACCCTTTGGAGAGAGTTAGAAACTCATGGAAGGAGGGAAGGAGAAGGGGTCCTAGAGAAACTACAAAAGAAAACTAAAAACACGAAATAAACCAATAGAATTTTATTGCTAAAGAATGGAATAAAACTAGTTCTTTTTACAACATAATCTCGGGGCTATTTATAGCCGATACAAGGGACCCAGGTATAAAATAGGAAAGTACACGCGTCAACACGCAACTGGACAAAAGCCCGACACGCGGATCCACAGGGGTGCGGCGGAAACACCGCAATTTACATGTAATGTGCGGCGGAATCGCCGTAATTCTGGATCAGATTTGATCCAGATTTTTCCTATGTGTTTATGGTATGATTTAACTATCATTTGCGCGTCCGGATTGATTTCTTTCCTTTCTTTTGAGCTCCGAATTAATTTCTTCATATATTTGGAGATTCAAATTGATTTTTCTCCAAAATAATATTTTGGTACTCGTAATTTGCAGTCGGGTCCTAGGCTTTTTGCAATTAAGTCCCTGGCCTTTTTGTGCTTAAGTCTTGGCCTTTTTGTAATTTGGTATTTGAATGCTTTTACGCTTGGATGAACTTCAATTTGAACCCCGATAATCTGGAACTTGGTCTTTATGACAGAAATGAGTCTTTTGCACGCGTTCATGCTCGGGATATGGGTAATTTGCATTCAGGTCCCTGTATTCTGTAAATAAGACTAAACACATACCTTAGTAGCATTTATTGATATAAAGTTAATCTAAATGAACGACATATGATGCAATGTATGCAATGCATCAAATACCCCCACACCTAGATTTTGCTAGTCCCTAGCAAAACAAAATATAAGAAAAATGAAAATGGGGAAATCCTAACTCACTTTCGTAGGAATCACGGTTGCACTTAGCATGTGCAACAAGCCTTTAAACCCCTAAGTTTCCTTAGAGGACGAGTTTTGTCTCGTGAGGGTTTTCAGTTGACACACCCACAAAGTCTTAATTCAACATTTCGTTAATAACTCTCAATATCTCCACATCAACCTTATACATCTCACTTAGAATTCTTGCATGCTCGTTATATAAATCTAACTCATAAAAATCTGACTTGGTCTTCATTCCTCCAATATTCACACCACTAACCCTTCTACACATGTTATCACTTAAATTATTTTTGCACGCCTCCTCTGGTGGTGAAGTATCATTCGGATCAACCATGGCATGTATCATTCTTTTAACTTTGGGCATTGAGTATCTTAAAGTGATTCAACACATTTGTTTTTTTTTGACACTTTTACCCTTTTTGCATTCGTGTAGCGAGTTTGGTCGATAATCCCGAGCTGGCAGACTCAAGTTACCGGGTTTTAAGATACCCCTACGGACCAGTGACTCGAAGGCTTGGGTTTTTGTAATCATTTTGCAAAATGTGCTTTTCTCACTTCTTTTTTACTCAAGACTTAATTGTTATTAGAAGTCCACACTTCCCGGTATATTTTCCTCAACCTCTGCTTTTTATCAACCACTTCAAAGATTTGATTCATCCAATTTAAGTGCATACATGTCTTAAAGGGTAATGAGTTATTTCTTTGGAACTTAGATTTATGTCATAATTTCTACAAGCAGAACTATATAATAAAGAACAAAAACTCAATGCAATTTGTACACGGGTTTTGGCAGTTCAATCTTAAGCTATGTTATGGAGCATTGAATAATTTTTTTTAACCTACAAAATATATAGATAGATAGATAGATAGATAAACACCCCCCACACCTAAATCATGCATTGTCCTCGATGTATGCAAAGATAAAACAAATGCACTTATTACCTGAGTCAACTGCGGTAGAGGGATTGAATTTGCTCAGAGTCAACCATAGTCAGAACTAGATTGAATGTCACCATGTTGGTGCATGTATCCAGTTGAATTGTTCCCCATGTTGCCCTGAGAATCCTGAGGTAAAGATTCCACACCCCTCACATGTGTTGGTTCTCTTATTTGCTCGAGTGATGGTGGTTGGGTAGATGAATTACTCCCCTTTTTCTCACTTTCTTTTTGATTTTGTGATGATTTATTTGATTCAGAAATCTTATAGATACGCGATCTTATCACAACATCACTTTAATTGCATACTATTTCTGGTTCACTATCAACATGAAAGATATTAAATTCAGCTTTTAAATTTCCAAAAAATAGTTGCATGAGTCCATTTCGACAATTTATCAAAGCTTCAGAAGTGGCTATAAAGGTCTGCCTAGTATTACATGGATTTGTCTCTTAGGATTGACAACAGGTTCAGTGTCTAGAACGACAAAATCCACTGGGTAAATGAAATCACCAACCTTAATCAAAACATCCTCTACTATACCTCTTGGTTTCTTAACAGAGCAATCAACAAATTGAAGGGTTGTCTTAGAGGGTTTTAGTGGACCAAGGTTTAGTTGCTCATAGACAGAGAACAGGAGTAGGTTAACACTAGCACCAAGGTCTAGAAGGGCTTTGTTGATAAAAGTATCTCCTATTGCACATGAAATTGTGGGACACCCAGGGTCCTTATACTTTATAGGAGACGAGTTGGACAGAATAGAGCTTATGTTTGCAGTTCAGAATGCCTTCTTTGGTACGTTCATTTTTCTCTTCTTAGTGCACAAATGTTTTAAGAATTTAGCATAAGAAGGTATTTGTTGAATCATATCTAGGAGTGGAATATTCACCTTAACTTGCTTAAATACTTCCAAGATTTTCTCCATTTGTGCACTTGAGCTCTTCTTGAGTCTATTGGGGAATGAGGCTTTAGGAGCATAGACTCGCTCATGTTGAGCTATAGGGTCAGGTTGACTAGGTGGGTTGGGCTTTTCAAATTGGACTTCAGGTTCAATGGTTAGGTCACATGTGGGTGCTTGACGGCTAGATTGATTAGGAGCCCTAGGATTTACCACATTGTTATCAACTTGTTTTCCGGACCGTAATGATACAACTGCATTTATTTGTTGGAACGGTCCCTCCTCATGAACCATTTGAACCAGTCTAGGGTTGTTACTTCCTAGAGGTGGTTGATAGGGCTGATATTGATTATTAGGTCTTGGATTCACCTCAAGTTGACTTGGAAACTGACCATTTTCTCTTTCACCTACTATTTGTGCTAGTTGGCCGACTTGTGTTTCTAGCCTTTGGAAGGATTGGGTGGTTGTTTGCATAAAAGTCTTAACCAAAATTTCCAAGCTTGTCGACCAAACATCATAATCTCCATTGTTACTAAACCCAGATGATGTATTATTTTGGTTATACGGGTTTGGTTGTTGTCTAGGAGGTTGACCTTGTTGGCTCCATGAAAAATTGGGATGATTACGCCAACCCGGGTTATATGTTGATGCGTATGGGTCATTTCTAGAATGGTTAAATGTGGCATTAACTTGTTCCAAATCCGCACAATCCTCCATTATATGACCAGTTTGACCACATCTAGAGCAAGGGATAGAAGATGCTTGATTCACTAGGGGTCGGGTTTTTAGCTCTAGACTTTCCATTCTACGCATAAGGGTAGCTAGTTTTGATTCAGCAGCTAGAGTAGCATCTACAGCTAAGACACCTGGTTTGGGTTGACTTGCTATTCTAGATCCAATACTCGGGTTATTCGGTGCTCTAGAATTGTCCCATTGCATACTATTTTCGGCTAAATCCTCAAGAAAAGTCCAAGCATCATTCTCATTTTTGGACATGAAGTTTCCTTGGCTTACAGATTCTACCATAACCCTAGATGTTGGTGTCAATCCCTCATAAATAATTTGGCACAATTGCCATCTTGGAATTCCATGATGAGGGCATTGGGTCAACAGACTTGTAAATCTTTCTAAATAGGAATAGAACGGCTCGCTCTCAGATTGAACGAATGCAACAATTTCATTCCTAATCCTAATAGTCTTATGGTTGGGGAAATATTTCTTTAAGAATATTTGAACAAACTCGGCCCAACTCCTAATAGATCTTTCGGCTAGACTATATAGTCATTTCTTAGCATCGTCCTTCAGTGCTAGAGGCACGAATTTAATACGCACTGCCTCCTCAGAGATATGCTGGTATTGCATAAGAGAGAAGATTTCCTCAAATTCTCTAAGGAAGAGATATGGGTCTTCCTTAGAGGTGAACTTGGGCAACATACTCATGTATTGTGCCTTCAGTTCGAAGTCGCGACCCGGTATGATGGGCATAACGATGCACGATGGCTGAGCAGCCATCGTTGGGTAGCACCGATCCCTCAGAGTCATAGGCGGGTCCACTACATTCTCACCCATTGGATCCGGGTGAGGTGGTGCAACAGGTGGATTCGGGCTAAGCTCAATTACTTCTTTTTCCAAAAATGGAAACAATCAATAGAAGGGGGAAATATGAGAAAGGAATCCTAATCTAGAGAATTGAGATGAGAAGAGAAAGAAGACTCAGATGAGAAGGGAAACTTAACTCTAAAGGATAGATAAGAGGGTTGGTCAGAAGTTTCCTAAACAAGCACGGTTCAAACAATCCTAGACCTAATGTCGCTTAAATCTAGACGACTCCTAACTGGTTGAGTCGAATTGGTTCGCTTGATTCACCTCCCTCACTAATCAAACCAAATTGGCCAGGCAGTGTATAGCTAGTGGGGGCGCTTCCGACAGAGTCGGTACCAATTAGACAACCACTTCGCTTGGAAGACTTACGTCAACACAAAAACACTTTCTAGACACCAAATTAAATTCGATCAGCTTCAAGTCATAGCAAGTCAAACCAATCTTCTCCTTAATTGAGTCTGAGTCCTTAGGGGCCAATGTCTAATTGATTTTAATTTTAAGGCTTGGGTGACACTTTAGGATTGTGATTTGTGGGCCACGGAAGGGTGATGAAATCCCCACCGTATCTTTTCCTACGGAGTTGCCCTTAAGATAGTTTAACTTAAATCTAGCAAAGATAGTCAAACATTGGTCTTTAGTTGGGGGACAATTGCAAGGTTGTATGCAAACTAAATTATATGCTTAAATCCAATCGATAAAAACCGCGCACATACCTTGCCTCCAGCACTCTTCAACAAAAAATAATTTGCAAGAATTTAGCAAGAATAATGAAAACAAAACACTATATGATGCATGCACTAAGTCTTTCTAATTTTGCCAATTTTTAGGTCAGAGTTGAATTATTGCCAATTACGGAATTTGAGCTTAACACGTGCAGTTCTACAAAAAAGAAATTTTCCGAAAATAGAAATTACGAGGAAAAAGGCAACAAAGGTTACCTACGCACGCTCAGTCGGGTTCGCCGCCCGCTCTCGAAAATTTCCAGTTGCTCTACGCGTCCACCCAGAGATGGAGACGACCCCAGAAAAAATTGAAGCTCAGATGCTTCAGACGTGCGGCGGATCCGCCGTAGATTGTTCTTTAGGTGCTGCGATTTCTCCGCCCTTCTTGCTCCGACTGTGCCCGGATTTCGCCGCGCACTCCGTTGTCTCCTGAAACGCAACCCCAAATAGTTAGATCGCGCACACGATAAACAAAAAAGAATCGAAATCACCAAAACTAAACAAAATCTTCGTCGCCTCCTGATTGACATCATTTCATGCTTATATTTGTATCTTATATCCATTATCTTACACCTAAGCAATGCTACGTGACGAGTTTTATGTTTAGTTTTCAGAAATAAAGAGGTTTGAAGAGAAGAGCCATGAAAGGACCCAAAAACAGGAAAAAGGACATAATTGTGAGATCTGGGGACCAAGATGCAAGGGAGAAGGACCTGATCGTAAGACAGAATGACCTAAGAGCAAAACAGGAAACTCCACACCATCATGGGGAGTATTTTGTCAATTCGATTCGGGTCGGAGCTCCACTAAACAAGTTAGATGCATCCAAGACTACGAAACACGCCAAGGAAAGCTCACCAGAAGATCCAATGGGATATGAAGCTTATAGGCCGCCAATTGGCGGTCTGGTTAAGCCCAGATCCACTAAGTTTTCTCCTGGACTTGTATTAATGTGTGTTTAGGCTATTTTTGGTATTGGTTTAGTCCAACATCGGGGGATTGTCCCCGATTAGCTTTTTCCATGCTTATAAATAGAACTCTTCACCTTCCATTGTAATTACCCCATTGCTTGGTGGCATTCTCTCTACTTAGGAGTGAGCCTTGAAGCAAAAACTCAAGGTGGAGAAGAATGCTACCTTCAATGTGAGTCATTTGTTAATAAAATAATTCTTCTAGTTTCTTTTAATCTTGTCTTTTAATTTGTGCATGTTTGTTTAGTCTTTCATTTCCTTTTAAGCTTCTTTAATACTTGTTGCTTTCTTAGTTAACTTTCATTTCAGTATTATGCTCTCTTTTGTTAATATAGTTAGTGTAATGAGTAGTGAGTAGTTTCATCCCCTTTGGGGGTAGAGTAGATGTATGTACATGTTATGTAGGTGGTATGAATGCTTTATATGAATGTTTTGTGTTAATATTAGTATGCTTGCTTGAATTATTAAGAACCTTACTTGATGGTTTCTGCCATAGCTTAGGTACATTCCATGTTTGTCTAAGTGTCTTAATAACAACCTTGCATTGCTCATATTATGCACATAAGTTAATGTTGTAATGATAGGTCTTGCCATAGTTATGTACTTCTTATGCATTAACAACACTAACTACTTGAGCTTCTTGTATGCATTTCATATCACACTTATTTCATGTGCACACACACACACACTCCACCCCTGAGGGGTTTTCATTCGTGTGATTTTATCTTTTGCATTAGTTGATTAGATTAGTTGTTTAGTTTATTTTAGCTTGTTTGTTTACTAGTTTAGCATTGTAGTGTAGTTTAGTGTAATACATCCTTCTTCCTTTTCTTTACCTCTCGCCTTCGCACAAACCAAGTGTCGACACACCTCCCAGTGGACGACCCGTATTTGCCACCGCTTCAACGCGGCCGTGCACTTGCGGTTAATATAAAACGATCAATCACCTCCCCGGCAACGGTGCCAAAAATTGTAGGATTTCATGTTTAATTGTGCATATATATTTTTCGAATTTTTATGCATAATAAGGATCAATTACAACTTTCTACGATTTATTTCATGCATGCATCAGTTTGTTTTAATAACTAGTTTCAAAACTTATTAAAACAAACACAAGGGACTCCGAAATTCATACCTAGAAGTTCTCTAAAACTTCTTGATGTTCCAGAGATGTTGAGGAAGATTATCGTCGCTTCTCGTTGCGCCGGATGCCTCCGAGTGTTCACTGAAACCCTAAACAAGGTTGAAGAGAAAGGAGCTAGCCAATCAATCTCCAAACAAGCTTAGAATCTAGCTACAAACCCCTTAATCTCTGAGATTTCTCCTTCCAAAGACTTAGAAATTTAAGATAATTTTCGTGGCTTTTGTGGTGAATTAGGAGAGAAAAGAATTAGCTAAAACATGTGTGTTAATTAATGAGAATAAGGACCTATTTATAGGCTCCAATCTTACTCTTAATCATGGCTATTCTTAAGCCACGTTCTCTTGACATTTTCTCTCATAAACTAATTCCAAAATGCATTATATGCACCCACAAAATGTTTGCCCAAGTTTGGAGCTAATCCAACCATTGATCAAATTAATCTCTTAATTATCAAAGGCAGAAAATCGATCGGGACTCGGTCTGCCGAGACATATTCGGTTAACCGAATATGTCATGTTCGGATTTCCATGCACTTGACGGATGACCGATTCTTAAGGAGAAAAATTCTTCTTAACCGTTCGGACGAATTCGCGTCTTTGACCGAGTGCCATTCGGTTAACCGAAAATATCGGAACTGGACAT
This sequence comes from Triglochin maritima, assembly GCA_963682175.1. Classification (NCBI taxonomy): domain Eukaryota; kingdom Viridiplantae; phylum Streptophyta; class Magnoliopsida; order Alismatales; family Juncaginaceae; genus Triglochin; species Triglochin maritima. The sequence goes on along the minus strand of OY821787.1, from coordinate 8,260,952 downwards.
TGTTCAGTCGATTGTTTCTGGTTCTGTACACCGATCCAGAGTTCCAGGCACTTTGGTCAAGTTCGGTCAATCAACTTGACCATCCGGTCCACGTTCGGTTGACCGATCCACAGATCCTTCGGTCGACCGAACCATAACGGATTACCGAACTTCTACCCGATTTTGCCTTTTCAAATTTTGGATTTATTTCCAACAAAATTTGAACTTTAGGGGTTTTAGCAAATTCACAACTTATGCAATATATTATCTTATGCAATAATAAATTATTGCACCCCATAATATATGCATCTCATATGAATTTATCATGATTCTAATCATGTTATATACAACATAATTGATTTTACTCGTTCACCACATGTGTCATATTTTCTATAAGAAACCTGACGCATCATATGAACCAAAAATCAAGCTTCTTGTTTCCTGGTTTTTTGCGGTGTGACCTATGGGAGGATCTAGACTAAGTTGGCAGTGATATTAAGAGCTTAATATCACAAGTTATAAGCGGTATCTAGCTACACATTATAGCTCCCAATTAGTTAGATGTCTTAATTCCACTCGAACCAAAACCCGATCCATTTAGTGATGGAGTGCACCACTCGTGTCCGTCCCTTGCCTCATGATATTAAGAATACACACAAAGTAGTATTGTGTCATCTTTGTATTAGTATTCATTTCTTGATCTCTTTAAGCTAGTTATAAATACGTGACTTAACTCAAATCACATTGTGCACATTATAACTTTGCTTTATCAAGGGACCCACTAATATCATCACTCAATTAAGAGGGGCAATGATAATCTTTTGACTAACTATCTTCTCCAACAAAAGTCATACTTAACCAACCAATGCCTTTACACTACACTCATCGATAACTCAAGACACTAGTCTAATTAAGCAATTCTTAAGTGATCGGATATAAGTCTCATATCAAAGGACCAAAGACACAGTAAAACATTAATGACACAGAAAACACAATTCTATAATGTTTTACTTATTAGGTGTATTCAGTATACAAAAGTAATATTTTCCTCTTTTGTGTACCCGTGTTGTCACTCACTTGTAGAGCTACAATGATCTATGACCAACACGACAATCATAACTCGGTAATTGATGTCCCATGTTAATTACCATGTTAAGGACCAAGAGCATTTTCCTTAACACTTCTAAAAGACGAATAACAAAAACAAGGAACAAAATGATTTCTCATTTAATTCATAATAATTGGCATTTAAAAGTAAAACTTTTAGAACACATTCCCTTCAAAAACTTGATGAGAATTTTATTTATACCGCAAGTGCACGGCGTCAATGAAGACGTGACAAGTACGGGTCGAAGACAAGGAGGGAGAGATATTGTTATTTTTGTGATTTTCGATTAAGGAAAGAAAGGGAGAGAAATAAGGTTGGTTTGAGATTTTGGATTTTTAATTTTCTAAAGAAAGACAACAAAAACAAACTAAGAATAAAGCAAATATGGATGAGAGTCCAGCGGGTGGGGGTTTAGATATCGAGTTTCGTTTAGAGAAATCTGAAACTAATAATAAATCACATTAGTTATAAAGCATTACATGATAAATGACTCAACATAAACTCAAGTAATCAAAATATACTAACACGAAATTAAAATAATAACATCATTCTTCTTCTCGTCACCCTAAATCCGTCACCCCCACCCTTTGGAGAGAGTTAGAAACTCGGGGCTATTTATAGCCGATACAAGGGCCCCAGGTATAAAATAGGAAAGTACACGCGTCAACACGCAACTGGACAAAAGCCCGACCCACGGATCCACAGGGGTGCGGCGGAAACGCCGCAATTTACATGTAATGTGCGGCAGAATCGCCGCAATTCTGGATCAGATTTGATCCGGATTTTTCCTGTGTTTATGGTATGATTTAGTTGTCCTTTGCGCGTCCGGATTGATTTCTTTCCTTTCTTTTGAGCTCCGAATTAATTTCTTCATATATTTGGAGATCCAAATTGATTTTTCTCCAAAATAATATTTTGGTATTCGTAATTTGCAGTCGGGTCCTAGGCTTTTTGCAATTAAGTCCCTGGCCTTTTTGTGCTTAAGTCTTTGGCCGTTTTGTAATTAGGTATTTGAATGCTTTTACGCTTGGATGGACTTCAATTTGAACCCCGATAATCTGGAACTTGGTCTTTATGATAGAAATGAGTCTTTTGCACACGTTTATGCTCGGGATATGGGTAATTTGCATTCAGGTACCTGTATTCTGTAAATAAGACTAAACACATACCTTAGTAGCATTTATTGATATAAAGTTAATCTAAATGAACGACATATGATGCAATGTATGCAATGCATCATAGCTCTACAAATAATTGATGACACGAGTATATAAAAGTGGAAAAGATTACTTTTATATATTGAATATACCTAACAAGTAAAACATTATGGAATTGTATTTCGTGTCATTAATGTTTTACTGTCTTAGATCCTAAGATATGAGACTTATATCTTTTCACTCAATAAGTGCTTAATTTGATTATTGTCAAAAGCTATCAATGAGTATAGTGATAAAAGCAATAGTTGGTTGAACATGACTAGTGCTGGAAAAAATAGCTAGTCAAACGGTCATTGATAAAACGTTTTTAAGGGTGCTTATGTGGCAATTAGAGATTAATTTTAGGAGAGAATAAGCAAGAGATCATGACTAAAGAATAGTTCTTGATAAGGATGTTTTGGGAGCCTATAAAAGGACCCATCATCCTGCTTGTTTATGTTAATGCAAAAAATTCTTTTTCTCATTAATCTCTCCCTTAATCACCACGAAAATCTCTTAATTAATTTAAGTTTTTGAAGTAGAAATCTCAAGAGCTTAAAGAGGGGTTATTAGCTAGATTCTAAGCCTAATTAGAGATTGATTGGCTAGTTCCTTTCTCTCTAATCTTGTTTAGAGTTTGGTGAACACTTGGAGGCGAATCGGCAGACGATTCAACAGGCAACGTGACTCCGGATCTTCGAAAGGTTTTAGAGAACCTTTGGGTATGATTCTCTCTTTGTGATTTATTTTAATATATGTAGGATTGCATGATATTAGAATAAACACAAAGTAATGTACATAAAATTGTTGAAAGTATGAAATCGATCTTGTATGTTGTATTAATTTTTTAAAAATATATACATACATGGGGACACGAAATCCTTCACTTTCATGAGGCTAGTCAACACCCTAAGTGGACTAAGGCTATGGAAGATAAATTAAAAGCTCTAGAAACCAACATAACATAGAGTTTTGTTATTCCCCTAAAGGGAATAAAACCAGTAGGTTGTAAATGGGTTTACAAAATCAAATATAATAGTGATGGCAATATAGAAAGCTTTAAACCCGGTTAGTTGCAAAAGGATATACTCAAACTTATGTGTTAGATTACCAAGAAACTTTTGCTCCGGTTGCAAAGATGAACCATTGTTTGTGTTCTGCTCTCTGTAGCTGTTAACTCCGGATGAAACTGTAGGATCGTATGCTAATTCTAATCACTTTTAACCTTAATTACCTACTTGTTTAACGATCAAAAATATGCAACGGAATTTAAAACAAACAAGCAAGTAAGGAAGGAGATAATGTAAACTACAATGGAGACGAGAGATTTTACAGAGGTTCGGCACCCCACCCGGGTCCTAGTCCTCTCTTGCAAGCTCCGCTCGGATCACCGACCTCCGCTCACGACTTCACTAACCACTCCCCGTTCCAGGCTAGGAGAGAACGCCTTTACAACACAAGCACCACGAACACCCTCACTTGCTTGACATTCTTCCTCTCACAAACCGAGAGGGAACACTTCGGGCTTTCACCGAAATCCTTGCTTCTTAAACAACAAGTGAGTGAGACAACACTCTCTAAATATTGAGCACACTTTGAGTATGATTGCCTATAATCAAATGTGTGTAATTTAGGCTTAGAGTGTAGGATTGGGGAAATTGGAGCTTGGGAGTTTCTCTAGTGTATGTGACAAATGGAAGTGTGAGAGATATGTAATTGTGTCAAGTGAACACCTATTTATAAGCTCCTAAGGTATTATAGCTGTTGGGGTTAAGTTAGGTAAGAGTTGTGTAAGATACACAAAATAGAAATCTGCAGGAACCAAAATTGAGTAAGTTCGGTCGACCAGATCGGGCTGAACGGTCGACCGTTTGACAATATTGAACTCGGTTCGGTCGACCGGTTAAAGAATGGTCGACCGCCAAAGGCTATAATCTAGGTACACTTAAGTTATCAGTCGAACAACAAGATAGGTTTGGTCGACCGATTTATAACAAGCTCTTTGGGATTGTCAAGACATCTAAGTTCGGTCGACCGAACAAGATCCTCGGTCGACCGATAGGGAAAAATATTTTTGGGGTATTTGGAAATAATACTAATACGATCGTTGGGTATATACGACAAAACAAACGGTCGGAAATTTGTTGTTACTCGGTCAATCGAAAAGGTCCGGACGGTCGACTGAACTTGGGTAGTAAAACACTAGCAGGATATATGATCACTCGGTCGACCGAATGGTCTGTTCGGTCAACTGAATGTGGGCAGACAGTTCAGGTAAAGGTTTGGTGTTTTCCAGTCTAAGTTTTGGTGATCTATTGAAGTCCAAATTATATGAAATTTTGTGTGTGACTTCTATAAGGAACCTAGTGTGTGTTTGAGTAGGTTTTAGCTCAAGTATGCTCAATTTACACAATGTTCCTAAGACTCAAAGAAATGCAAATTACATGTTTTCAATAGAGCTTGATTACATGTCTTGACTTGATTTCCTTTCTTCCTTGAGTCTTGATCACCTGTAGAAGTTAGCACATAACAATATATATGCAATGCAATATATGTGCTACTCTACATGATTACAATTAAGATTAGGTTGATTAAATCATCAAAACATAGATTAAGGCCAAAAATCCAACAGAAACCTCTTCTAAATGGATGTTAGGAAGGTTTTTTTGCAGGGCAACTTAGAAGAAGTCTATATGACTCCTCCCCGAGGTTACAAATATGATCCATGCAAGGTATACAAACTCCACAAGTCCTACAAGGGCTTAAACAATCTTCATGTGCATGGTATGCCAAACTCAGTCACTCTCTTCTATTTTATGGGTTCTCTAAAAGTTTTGTCGATGCCTCCATGTTCACTAAACACAATCATAAAACCACTATAATTGTCTTAGTATATGGGGATGATATTATAATAACTGGAAACAATAATGAAGAAATTTTCTTAGTAAATTTTTACCTCAAATCAAAATTTGATATTAAAGACCTAGGCATCATGAAATACTTCCTTGGAATTGAAATTGCTCACTAAAAAGGGACTATTTCTATCCCAAAGAAAATATATTCTGGATCTGTTACATGAAACTAGAAAAATAGGACATAAACCAGTCAACACCCCCATCGAAACGAATCGAAAAGTTAGTCTGGTTGATGGTGAACCAGTTCAAGACTTAGGTCAATTCCAAACATTGGTTGGCAAACTCATCTACCTCACGGTCACTAGACCAGACATCACCTATGTTGTTAGCGTAGTAAGCAAATTTATGCATGCACCTCACAAGGGTCATCTAGAGATCGTTGACCAGATTCTACACTATCTTAAGAAAACTCCAGGTCAAGGTCTTTGGATGAAAAGAAACAACTCTAATACAATTGTTGGTTACTCTGATGCAGATTGGGTAGGTAGTCACGATCGAAAATCCACCACCAAATTTTGTACATTCGTTGGAGGAAACTTGGTCACATGGAGAAGCAAAAAAACAAAACGTAGTGGCTAGATCAAGTGCTGAAGCCGAGTACCGTGCAATGACCTCCACAACAAGTGAGCTAATTTGGCTCAAGAAACTCCTCAAAGACATGAACATAAGCAACCAAAATGTTTTGTGACAATAATTCCGCAAGACACATCACCTCCAATCTTGTTTTCCATGAACGAACAAAACACATTGAAGTGGATTGTCACTTTATCCGTGAGAAGATACAAGTTAAAGAAATCGAAGTTCCCTACATCCAAAACAATGATCAATTAGTAGACATTTTCACTAGAGCACTCGACCAACGACACTTCCAATACATTCTTCACAAGTTGGGCACCTTCAACATCTTCCGGAGTCAACTTGAGGGGGAATGTTGAAACAAGTCAAGATAAGTAAGATATGGACGTTCGAGAAACCTACCTCATTTGGATCCAATCAAGCAAATCATGGATATCCAATCCAGCAAGAATAGAAAGTCTTCTAAGGGCTCCCATAATATAAAGCTCACATAAAACCCTAAAATAATATATAATTATTTTTTTCTCTACTGTTCAAATCAACAAAACACGATATTTTTATAATTTTCTAACCTAAACCTTCACTGATTTATAAGATTTGATAAATATCATGTTTTTGCAGTAATTATATTTTACACGAGGTACACCAACAAACAATCTTGACCATGGTAAAATAATCTCAGATCGAAGATTTGTTATCATTCAAATTTCCAAGTAAGGAGATAGTTATTTTCCATTTCCATGTCTACAAGTTACTAAGACTATATATATATATATATATATATATATAAAGTAATAATATATATGGCATCGATCTCTGATCGGATCTCCGCCATCTCCTTCTCCAGATCAGGTTGCGCCACTCCATTGCCGCTCGGGGGAGGTTCTAATATCATTTTGTTTCTGTCCCCCCAAGCAAATTACTCTTGCTCATGCGTGTGTCACCATTGAAACCCTGGAGTGCTTCTAATTAAGGACTTTAGAAATCTCCAATTGGAGCTCCAGAAGCTCAATTTAACAAAAATGAATCTAAAACGATTGTTAATTACCCGGCCGGATGGGGCATTCCATTCACTTTTATATCAATTGAAAATACAACCCCTCCACTAATTGAAGGTAATTAAGCAACAAATTTCACTAATTACAATAACCTTAAAAGGAGGTTAAGCCTGGTCGATCGGCTGAGGTAGTGAATGGAACTTAAGTAAATGCCCCGAGACTTTGGATTTACCTGCCAATAAGTTAAATGTCCCCTTGAAACTAGACCATTGGATATGCTTACAACTTTAATCCTCAGTCGTTTGATCTTAACTGCCTAGCTCATCCCCTTTACACGAACGGTTATTTAAAATCTGATTCGGCCCTACCACCAACAGTGTAGGAGGTCCACAGCATGACTACGGGAATTTGACGTTGCGTGTTCATCGCACGAGTGGCCGACCACAATTAAATTTCACTTGGATGAGTGATTATATGTCAGGTGAATTTGTGGGAAATTTGGGGTTCAGGAGATTAGGAGAGAAAAATGAGAATGAAAGAGAGTTGGAGATTTTGGGAAATGGAGTTATACATAGTGTTGTATGGTGAAGTAAAAGCAATTTCGGTAATTTATTAGTGAACTAGTTTTTTATGAGTATTACTAGGGTGGCCATACGAGTTAACACGTCGTGTCCGTATCAAGTTCATTTATAATTTAATTGGTCATATTTACACAAACTAAAACTCAACCCGATTATTATACGAGTTCAAAATAAAACCTAAACCAGACTAACCCAGACCCGTGATTGGCCGGAAGACGATAAGGATTCGCAGGTGGGAAGGAGTAGAGGTAAGAACCAAATGGAATGGCGGCAAATATGAGTGTGTTTTGCCTAGCGTGGGACCTACCCCTGTATTTATATTCTCAGGTTGTTACAACAAATCGTTACATAACAACCAACATTAGTTTGTAATCAAATGCAACAAGGAAGGGAAATGTTTAATCAACTAAATGTAGAGTTGTAGGGTAATTATGTGAGGTAAGCAAGCTGGACACTTCAACGATGTGTTGGTCTTATTGTATTTCCACACATGCTAGATGTGGGGGATCGATCGGCTCAATGCTTCCCTTGATTGGTGTCTACTTCTTGAGCTCGTCCCGGTCACACTTCTACAAATACTTGAGCGCAACTGCCTCTACATCACCGACTCATCTAAAATTATGTTAACCTGACCTATCTAATCCGTTTATTGAATGAGCATTGCTCTTGAACAGGGTATACTTACCTATATAACTACTAGTTATGACAAAATCTCAACAACAATTGTAATGCGATTTGAACGAGACTATGAAAAGTTGCAGAAATGGTTATGCAAATATTGGTTGTTGAATGCTAATTTAAATATTTTTACATGAAAAGACAGGAAAGTACGTAGATTCTTACTCATTTTGTAATTATATGTAATATTTAATTATATGCAATACTATAAATACAATTACATATACATATTATATAGATACCTATAAATGGGTTAGACACGGGTTACATGTGTTAAGTCCAAACTTAATCCATTTAATTATTCGGTCAATCTGATTGTGACCTAAAACCATTTATGTCAAATCTAAACCTATATTTTCAGTGTCGTATTTGTGGGTTTTATCGTGTCAGACCCAAATTACCCTGCTACTATTTACAATTTCAATATACATTTTGTCATGAATACCTTACTTCATATTTATTTAATGTAGTAACCTACTTTTTGGTGAAATAAATAAATAAATAAATTGAACATCAGAAGAAGAATTAGGCCAAAATTAAGATATATTTTGGGAAAATGAAATTTCCATGAAAGAGAAGTAAATGAAATGGTTTCATAAAAATTCTCGTGGAATTGAGAATGGGGATTTAAGAGACTTTAAAAAAATGACAATTTACATGCAAATACATATTTCATTTTACCGGAGTCTTTTCTGTACACGGATGGTGATATAAACTTGAGATAACCTAATGCAATATTTGTCGCGTCAAGTGTGTTTGTTTCCACCTGTAATAACGCTTTTGCAGACAACTTTCACCTACCAAGTGCTTTGGATATCTTCCACTTGAGCTAATAATGATATCTACAATAAAACACGGTTTGAGTTTACTCCGATTATGATATAAAATACAATGATTGAGCTTAAATTACTCAATGACAGTTTTACGTGGTGGCCACCCCTTTCTGGGAATAAACATGGCCAAGTGGCCGACATGGCTTTGTCTGAGAATTTATTATTAATATTAGGGTTAATTATGGTTTGACCTTCTAAATTATGCATTGATATCATTTTACCCATCTAACTTTTAAAGTTCACAGTTATCTTCTTGAACTTTCGTTTTGTAACGCTTTGCCCCCTAAAATTTAAAAATCCATTATTTAAATTCATATTCGTCGTTGTTTTTGCAATTCTTTTTATTGTATCTCTTAAACCTATACCTATATTTACGTGAAAGTTTGGATCAAAACGAATGTCAGATTTAGTTGGAATTTGGGTCGAATTGGTACTGAATCCGACCCAAATTCCAACCAAATCTGACCTCCGTGTTTAGCTGAACTTTCACGTATACAGAATTGTAGTACGGATACAACAAAAAAATTAAAAAAAAGACGAATGTAGGTTTAAATAATGGATTTTTAAAATTCAGGGTAGCAAAGTGTTTCAAAACGAATGTTCAGGAGGGGTTAACTGTGAACTTTGAAAGTTCAGGAGTGTAAAGTGATATCAAAGAATAATTTAAGATGTGAAACTGTAATTAACCCTTAATATTATTATATACCTTAAATCAACCTTTTTGACAAAAATCTTGACCAACTTGAGACCTTACTTCTGGTTCCAGACATCCCAGCAAAACACAGGAACGAAAATATAATATCTTCACAAATTGCCTGACGTGCTGAAAGATAATTGCAGTTCAGAGATAAACTCTTCTATTAACTTGTTAAACAAGAACTGTAGAAGTATAAAAGTATTCTTATGTATTTTGACTTCGGTGCACTTGCTTTTGTTGTTAACATTCTCAACCACAGCTATATTGTTTTTAAAAAGTTTAAGTTGGAATATGCTATAATGATTTACATAAAACTGAGGCATCTTTTGATACCTAATTCGTTCGAGGTGGGATATTCGTGATACATTGTCTACAAGTTTGTTTCATATCCTAAAGTGAGTTGATAACACCCGAGAGAGACATTATCATCCTGATTTTTTAATTCGCGATACAGTTTGGATGGGGAAACATGAGATGTTCTTAAGTACATCATTAATAAGCTAACTAAGTATATCTTTTCGACATGCACCAATATGATATATGTTAAGTGTGATGCTCGTATGACTCCGATATGCATAAAACGACTACTTGGTCTTTCTTTCACACTGCCGGTTGTCCTCTTCATTGAAATCATATGGAAGTGAAAACCAAATAGCATTAACTTTTGTACACTCCCGCTTGTTGGACTTGGATAATCCAAACCTTAAAATTTATAAATGGATTTGAAAATCTAAAAAGCAATTCTGAAGCAGATGACTTCCTCTATTTTTATTTTAAATTTTAATTAAAACCTATCAACAGATTAAAAAAATAAAAATATTGTTACGATTTCTAAACTAGAGAATTTTCTCTAAACTAATCGGGCAATCTTGTGTTGTAATGATTTCGCGAAAAGGAAATAGAACAAAGAGAACGCTTTTATTGCAGTTTGCACTCTTAACGATGCTTCAATTTCAATTTAGCTTCCTTGACTCTAAATTTGATATTAATATTTAGGGTAAATTGTGGTTTGCTCTCATGATCTTTACTCCTTGTTAAAGACACTGGATGACAACCTCAAAATCAATTGACAATGAGGAGAGGGGTCATACAACTTATGGACCAAGAAAATATTCTCATTTTGCTTAATGTGAGACTATTCTCTAACACTATCTTTGCACCCTTGTCATTGGGAATATGCAGTTAACACCCATTTTCTTTGCTATTTTGGTAGTTTGTTTGTACAATTTTCTTCCCAAAATACTTATAATTTTATAAGGTAACAAATGGTAACTAATTTTATAAGGTCATTTTTCATCATTTTCTTTTCTTTTTCTTTTTCTTTTTTATAAAAAATAATAATGAATTAAAGAAATATGTTTGAGGGAAATAGAGTAAATAAACAAAAGAAAGAAATATTATCTTGCAATATTAAGGACATTTTTATTTATTTATCTATTATTTTGTTTCTTAAACATTTTTTTAATTCATTATTATTCTTCTGATAATAAAAAATTACAGAATTAAAAATTACCTTATAAAATCAGTTACCTTTCATTACCTTACAAAATTAAGGGAAATTTGGGAAGAAATTTTTTACAGGGGCGCTAACCGTCAAAGTAACAAAATTCAAGGGTGTTAAATCAAAGATCATAAGGGTAAACTGCAATTTACCCTGACATTTATAACACATTGAAATTGTTATTTACGTCAAATTTGATTCAGAATGGATATCAAAAAGAATATAAATTTCAAACAACCAATTATGCAAATCTGAATCAAATCAGAAACATATTTGAATACCTAAGGTTAGGGTTTGACATAATCTTGGAAAATGACACAAAAAAACAAAAAATAACGATGCAAATGTCAAGAAGTAAAAATATTTAATGAAGGAAAAAGTGTAAAAAATCCAAAGACCAAGGGTGATTGACACATCTAAAGTTTAAGCAAGCAATTTGAAGGAGATAATTGTATTTTACCCTATTTTTTATGTTGTACCCAGTTCATAGAATGAAGATATTGAAAAAGAGGATGCCTCCTTCCATTTTTACCCATCTAAATGAATGAAGAAAATAAATAAATTGGTGATATCCATAAGAATCTAAAGATAATAAAACATAAAAGAAAAAAACATGCAGACCAAAATTAGTGAAGAAGGGGGTAAAAAAGAGATCATGTCACACATGTATGCTACAAGAAGGAATACAACAACAACAAAATCTATAATCCCAAACTAGTTTGGTGTATGCTACAAGAAAGAATACATTTTAAAAAATAAACAAGTTTCCAAACAACTCCGTCTATATCAGAAGTTTACCTAATTAGTTTTCTTCACATCTTATGTCACCAGATACTTAAAAAATTAATTTAAAACTGAAATGCCAGTTAAGTAGTCAATTTTATTGAAAGTCGTTTATTTACAGAATTCTGAAATGAATTTTCACAATGAAGTCAAATGTATATTATACATCAAATAGAATGATTACCATTAAAATGTCAGGGCAGGAGCTTCCAAACCAATGGCTCCAGATCCAAATGAGGGAATGAAATTCACACATGTTTCAGTGGCCTTGTCTTGGCATATCACCCCTTGGGGCGTCATCTGTGAGCTTCCAGGTCCCTGAGAGAACTTCCAACTTGATGCCGTGCCGACCATCTAAGGCAATGGTGGTGGTTGTTGAAAGAACTGCTGCTGCTGGGTAGACTCTCGCGGTTTGATTGCAAACGAACCCTTGGTATAGAAAGAGATTGTATTAGAAACTACCATAAAGTTCAAGTATACAGAAGGCTCTACTAACTTACTTTACGAAAAAGCATTCCCAGCCAATGGCTCTTTGTTTCATCACAAAATGAAAGGAGCAGGACATGGGAAGGAAGCTCAATTGCTGCACCCTGAATAAAACCCATCACCATAAAGTCGGACAAGTTTCAATTCTTCGTTTGCAAAATTATATGCTGCAGAAGCTATACATGGTAGATGCAGATGCTACTGCATTATATGAATTTATACTAAACAGTCCAAGAAAACAGGCAACTAGGCAACCATAATCAACCAATAAATATGACGAAGAAGCTCCATAGCATGTTTATCTTTGTCTGCATGTCCTGTTATATATGTATTTGAACCGCAGCTAGAAAGCAATCACAAGCTACCTACCCTGCCACACTACATGCATGACAACTATGCAACTGTTTCACTTGGTGTCTAAATGATATCCATCCTCTGAATAGCAGTGTGGCAAATTAGGGCTGCAACTCACAAAATTATCGTGTCGCATTTGTTTAATAAGCCCATGAGAATTCAGTGGAAGAAAAAACAAAGAAACAGTGTTTCCAATACATTGCCTGCATTGTAAGAACAAGTCATAACCAACAGAAGAAGAAAAATTAGTTACGGAGGATTATACAAGGAAACTGGCTCTAAAGTGAGGAGAAAATGTGATTAAGCATACTTGTAATCCACTTGGGGTACGACACGGGAAATTTTCAAGTTAGATGGCCAATCTTTTACAATTCTGGAAGCAACAGAACATTCTTTTAATCTCCACAAAGATTAAGTATAACCAAAAACTAAAACAAAACTAATAATTAATTTATAGATTTTCAGTAACTTGAGCAAAAGATGGAGAAATTGTTATTCGTAAACAAGTAATTGACCTTACTAATGAAGTAATAATCCATTGTGCATGTCATGGAGATGATACAATACTTCTAAAATCAAATGAATTATTTTGAGTCCCTAGATCCAATGCTACACATGGTATCTATGGGCTAAAGTCGATTGATATGGATAAAGTTCCAGTTGCTAAACATGGGGATCCTGATGCACCTATAGTGAAATCTTGTTGAGGTCTGTCTTGGCGCCTATAGGTTAATTCGTTTGATGGATTCTAAATACGATCAATCATGTGCCCCATCAGAAAGATCAGCAGACATGTGAGTCTTGCTTTACCAAAGTGAGGAATGAAGCAGAATAACAAAGCAGGGCATCATTTCAATCTCGGGAGAAGGAAACAAGAAAGGCTGAAGAAACGATAGTGCAGATTATCTAAATGCTGTCATAGTGTCATGTCATCTGATCCCAAATCCAGTCATATTGGTTGGCTATACGGAAAGGGTTCATTTTCCATCTTATGTGTAAGTTTCGAGCATGTTTTGAAAAGTTTTGGGAAATTAATAGTTCAGAACTGAAACTATCATCCTTTTTACGTTATACTTGCATGTTGGAACTATCTTCATCTATCATCCACATTTATAAGGTACCATAATAGTGGTTTGAATTCCTTGGTGGTACCCACTTCTTTTGTCTCCTAATTATGTCCAAAAAAATCATGCTCGTGCTGATCAAGTTAAATTTTGCCATTTTGCTTTTCAAACAAACTATGAGATGACAAGATGATTCAAATATTTTATTGATTTGGGTCAAACTGTGAAAGTCTATTTCTAGAATTCTTTGGATATGAAAATTGAGCGAAAGACCCTGACTTGGCCAGTTTGCCTCTCCTACACTTCTCTCCTTGTTTCTTCATTTCAATGACGTATTCTCTCTACTTTGAAACTACATGTTGATACATTATATTTACTTTGTTTGATGCACCTAGATAAAAGACAAAACACCTCAGAGATTTATTGCATTGTTGTTATAACTTCTGCAATTTTTAGACCTGAAAGAATTTTCAAATGATTATAGGTGAAGTTGAATATGAATTTCAATGCTATATGAATTTACAATATCATTTTCGTGAAGAGATATGTTCTATAATTTATCTTAAGTAAATTCAAAGAATGCAGTTCAACCTTCAACAATGAATGAAATACAAGCATACAGTTTAGTCATTTCTGCCTAAATGTTATTAAGCTGTATAGTGTATTTTCTTTACCTCAAAACTGTTTCCTCACAAGATGAATTTGCCTAGATGCTTGATATTTTGTCTACAAAGAAAAAGAAGATCTACACTGAAAGTTCCTATACTTCAACGGAATTCAATGTTTTGGCGGAAGTACACCGAAACTTACACCTAAATTGGCCAAAATTCCTTATTTTGAAGGTAATATATGAATTGTAAACCATCATTCTAAACCTTAAACAAAATTAATATAGCTTTTCTAAGATGTTGGCTGCTTGTTACAAAATCATTAAAAAGACGAATGTTTACGTAGATGCTTCAATATTTCAAAAAAATAGCATCAGGAATATATAATCCTCCATTCTATCCTAGAGCATTCCTAACTTACCTTTTAGATTCTATGGTGTCCCCGTAGCACTGCAAAAAGGAAAAATACTGGATTTTACTATGCGAATCAAGCAATAAAAATCAGAGATTTTGCAGTATCAAGAAACATATGAGAGACCATGAAATTCAATTCATCATGAAATGAGTGCCAAAATATGAATATTTGCAGACACATTTAAGACAGATGTTAATTCAAATATATAGAATTCACTGACAAATTGTAGAATTGAGCACAACAAAGTAAGTATACCATCTATTTTTTTATAAACGTAATGGGAGACCATGTCTCCACACTGAAGCAATACCACAGTTATTGTAACTGCCATTTTGGCGGAAGGCTAAGTAATAATTGATAATAAGAACTTAGCCAAATGCTGGAATGTATGGAAGTCATGTGAAAATTTCGAAGACATGGTGGTTGAACAGAAGCAATTCACATATTAAAAGAAAAGGCAATGGTATCTTAGAAGAAAGATTAATTCATCTAAACGATAATGAATTTAAGTTATACTCAAATTGTACAAAAGAGATATGAACTAAAGGTTCTTGGATTCACCACTTACTCATTAAAGAAATTAGACCTACAATCTATTTCTTCATGATAAGTCAGAGAATAGTATATAGGCAATCTATTTCTTAATGATTGCTTGGTTATTTATATAAAGAAAAAAATATGAATTTTGAGAAAATTTATAATTATATTTTGATTGAAAGAATTAATATTTTGATTTGAATATCATGTTTAAAACTACATTTGGATATTATATGTTGTATTTTTGTTTACAAGTGGTTTCCATTTTCTCTATAACTATACCTAATTTGAAAATCCTGATCATCAACAACCTTGCCAAGTTCATTTTTTAAATTATTTTCAAGTTTTAGTCACACTCTAGATGTACAGTGGAATAACCTTAAGTTCTTTATATTTCTCCTAACAAATGTCTGATAACAATGGGCAGTAACAGACTAATAGTGTATCAATATAATAAATTGCAGAGGATCATAACATATCTTGTTAGTGGATCAACTATAAGAGAACATTTTCAACATTTTGATGTGCATCATCTCCTATGATGCTCATCTTAATTTTCCTGACAACAGTTACAGGAGTTGGGCTAAAATATGTTCCTAGTATCAATTACAGTTATTATAACTATACATGCATCCTCTTGTGAACTCAAGGCATATTAGATTCAATTTAGCCTACGCTCTTCTAATACCTTGAAAATGATGAAACTCTATTTTGGGCTCCATTGCTTGTTAATGCATACCCTTAAAGGCCTCACTCTTCCAAAAGAAGAGAGAGGTGCTGGAAACTAACAGTAACACGTATCATGATTCAAGTGGAATTATTTCATTGTCCAATTGGAATACTGCCCAAGGTTAGCTAGCGAGCGGATCCTGCAAATAGTACTCTGACCTTTATACCCAAAAAAAAATTCAAATATATGTAGAACTTGACAATTGAGGTATCCACTTGCTTTGAGAAGTTGGCTCCTCAAGTGTGATGTTATGCTTCAAATTGTTTTAGAGAGGCAGTGGCACTTGAAAATATTTGTAAATACTTTCAAGCTTATATTTTCTACAGTTTTTCAGAAAGAATGCCTCACAAAATGTTCATTATAAATTAATAGGAAATGAGAATATTTAACAGAACATACTTCCAATCGACAAATAAACGTAGTTTGCCCTTGCATATGTACGGACAGTGCACCCTGCATTTCAAACATACCATGAGTAAAACCCGGCGATCAAATATGGATACGGCATACGAAATCAAGCAGCGAGGAATAAGCACTGAGCTAGCATGGGGCAGAAGCCCCATAAAAAAATTACCGTGACATACCATAGTGTAAAATAATACCACGATATATGAAGGACCATCAAACAACATCCAGATGATCTCATGATGCCTTCAAGATGTATGACTACTTAAATACTGTCCATAGATTTCTGTAAAGTGTCACAATGACATGATTTTTGACACTTACCAAACAATATTAATTACTATGAAGAGATAGAAACGTATAGAATAAGAAAATCAGAATTTCCCTCCTATAAAAGGAAATTCGAATCCTCCACCCCCGAACTATGGTGTCATGAATATTTCTTTCATTATAGTAAGTACCAATTACACACCCATACCCCCCCCCCCCCCCAGCTGATATTGTTAACAAATATTTATCGAGTTAAATATGGGCTGACAAGTACAACTAATTGACAAGAGGAGGGGATTAAAATCGATAAGTATCGGGAATTACCTCCCAAACTTTGAAAAGATTGGACTGTGATTGTCGAGCACCAAGGGCACTCGGCAGTGAGGTAGTAGAACTTAAAGCAGCACGAGCTTCCATAAAACTATCCGAAATCAAAACAAGGAAATGAGGATTTTTAGTTTGATACACAGCTGGATCAGGAACTGCAGGATTAGGCTTTCCCTAAATGAAAAGAAAATTATTTGAGTAAATTGGAGCACACATGGAGCACACAATAAGGCATCTAATAAAAATGTCTGAAATATGAAAATAGAATTAGCAAAATCAAGAATTGGCTGTCATATAAAATTAAACAATCATAAGCACCTGCACATTGGGGACCTTAATATTTGCTGCACAGACTGGCAACACTTGACAATTGCGAACACCACATCATTTTTAGGTTAAGTCCCATAGATGCCTAATTTTAATGTATACAAACGAACTTGTGCATTTCTCAACAGAAACACAAGACAACACTAGGTGAACTGAAAAATGACCAAAACAAATTTGCATTTGAAAATCAACCACATAGTTTATTATGCAAGAGATGCGGTCATGTCATGATTGGTATCAAAATTAACCCCGACTCCTCAAAAGAGGCTCCAACCTCAGCAGAGAGGGTATGGGGTACCTCTTCGAGTTAGAGAGGTTGTTTCCAAATGACGCTTGCCCGTCATGATTGATGATAAACATATTATATATTAGAGAAAAGGTGATGTTTACTGTTTAGTAAATGTACCATCTAACTTCATAATTTTAACTATTTGATAGGTATTGGACATCTAACTATTATACACTGGCATGCTTAAATTTTTGAAGAAAATCAAAACCATTTAACTGATGGTAAAATGGAAAAGACGGGCATATATGTGGAAAAAGTAGAGAAAATGGCTGCAATTAAAATTTTAAATTTTGTTGGGATTCACATAGAAGAAAGAAATGAGCAAAGCTTATGCTTCAATGATTGCCCTCACGTGCTTAAAAGAATTCAGTACTTTGAAGAATTGCTAACCTGAGCTTAAAAGATTGATGAACCTAATAACCAACCTGACAGTAAATTTAGACTAGTTGCCATTAAGGTGGAGGCCCCCTGAACTAGTTTGGTGTTAAAGCTTTATTGTTGTTGTAGTTGATGTCCTATCTAAGGCAGAAAAAAAAGACTAAAATATAAAAATACTGCTATACCGCTTCATAAATATTTTGTAATCTTGGAAGCAGCCTTGGAGTAAGAACTGATAGAGAGAAATGACTCTGCACAAGAAAAGTGCTAGTTAGTTCCCCAATTAGTATACTGAAGAATCATTAACTTTTGATAGAGTACCTGCGAGAAGTATTTAGCAACACTTTCGGCATCGCCGAGAACTATTGGTTGCGTATCAGTATTCTCATTTTCTTGCAAATTCTGGCTAGGAAACTTACGTAATGGAGAAGGCAGAAGATAAGGATTACTGGCCGCGACAAGTATGCAGTGTCGCTGACAATTAAATTGAGTGCCACCTAGCTAGAAAGGATTAAAGGAAAAAATATTAAGATTTAATCAAACTAAAGCTATGTATAAATACATTTGTGCAACAAGTACCTTTTCTCATCATTAATAGAGACGGAAAGGCAGGATACAAGGGGAAAAACACAAACAAAACAGAAGAAACAACAAAGGGGAACGAACAGAAGTCCCCATTGCTGAGGAAAACCGGTCTAAAGCACAACGTCTACAGGATATAGACAAAGACCTCAACAGAAATCCAAAGCCACAAAAAATGCCTGAACTCTCTCTTTTGATACCTTAACTCTCTCTTTTCATGATAGGAAACAAATAAAGGTCCACTGTTGATTATACTGCAGGAAAAGGTGGGGCTGATAATTCCTTGTATCCAACAGTTATGGTTAATTGGACTTTTTTCTGGTAGCATACAAGATAAAATTATGTTTTCCTCTCTTTATATAAAAAAATTATAGAAGAAATGATTGTTTTAAATGGTGTAATTGCCTGGCCTTAAGAAATACAGTTCAATATGAATTTAATCATATAAGAAAGAGATATGTAGGTGTATCCAGACATATGAAAACTAACAATTTGAAGTTACGAGACTAGAACGGCTAACAAGTAGTGGCTGCGTGTTCACCAGTTTTGTCCATTGCATTTTACCAGTTCGATAAGAGTTTATGGTATAACTTTCCTATGCAATAACCTCTTACACATTTACATGCACCAATATAATGTTGATGATTACATAATCATGTAGGTTCAATGCCTGTTTACGGGTTGCCAACACTACATTTTCATTCTTGAAAATTACAAAGCATATTTAAATACAAGAAAGAATGGTTAAAGTGAAACTCTTTACTTTAATTTAAAAACACAATAATAAAGCTAACAATTATTGAAGTAAGGTCATCTTACACTGAGATCTCTTTCAGTTTTTGACTTTTTCCCCTAATCTTGTTGGACTACTTTTCTTGTTTCTGTGTTGTATTAATTAAAATATTAATATTGCTTCAACTATATTTTTATAGTCACATCCTACTTATGTGTCCTAAGGGGACTAATGTAATTGCATGTTTAGAGCTTGGAGCTTCTAAAGAGGAATACATGCTGTAGCTATTTTATAGCTCCAGCATTCAAATATCAAAAAAAATTACCTTATAAGTTCAAACAAGAATGTGATCCCTGGGACAAACTTATGCTATTGTTTGTATGATAAATTCTGTGCACTTGTGATTCGGTAAATTTAAATGATAACCATCATTTTTATGAGTTGACAACACAAATAAGAATCAAATGCACGCTAAACATTATGATATGCGTAGATTATGTCTATGAACTTGATACTTATTTAGAAGTCTACATTCTAGAAAATATTAATTAAAACATACAAGAATAATATATGTAGTTCCTATGTGTAATATCACCGCAAAAGAGAATATAATGTAAAAGTTCATGAACAATACTCCTGTGAAGCAATGTCAAATGCATATGAATTAATTTTAAGTTTATGCGAATCGTGCTAAACGGATTCATTCTTAATGAACGAAACTTCACCCACACATGAAATTTGAGAAAAGAAGAAATTACAAGTATTTTAAATACCATAATATTATTTTCACCAAACTACTACAATGCTTCAAATAAAAGCATTAGCAAACATACAAAAAACAACTTACCTAACAGATGTAGCTGTCTAAAACCAAAAAATAATTTATATTCAAAATATTTTGAGAAATTTATTCATTAAACAATTAAACTAAAATAAGCTACTAAAAAATAGTCACATACAGACCAATTTGATATCGAGTATTGAGGTACCACAGCCTCTTCTAAAAGCAGGATCAGAAGCTTCATTTAAAAGAGAAAATGTTAAATCAAACTCACAACTGAAACAACTGTATTCAAGAAACAGCATTGGGAGCCTTCAGAAAGCAGCTAGTGTTACCAACACCGAGGACAAGTAACACCGTGAAATTATATATATATATATATATATATATATGTGTGTGTGTGTGTTTGTGTGTGTATATCCCGAGAGCAAACTTTAGGAAAGGAAGATGATTATGATATGATCAACTTGGTAAGATTTACTGTTAATCTGTTAGCAGAACCTCAGAAATAGAAATCTGAATAGCTGCGATCTCATTAACCTACGCCTCTTGGAATTATTAAGAACATCAAAATGATCAAATTAAATGAATAGTCTCATCAAATCTTACTATTAAGGCTTCAGAAAGTCCTTCAGCAATAGCTGCTTCACTGAAACCACCACCATGAAATGCTATTGATGACAACCATTTGAAAAAAATATTTACATCTTTCGTCCAGCCACTCCGTTGCACATCAAATGCTGCAATTCAATGGTGCGTCAGAAATCTTTTGATGAAACTAACACAAATTATTGTTTGCACAAATGACATCTATGACGTGTAATTATAGCATCAGTAAATCAAGCTTCATTTTGTCCAAACCTACCCCGGAGAGAGAGAGAGTATCAAGAAAATATCAATCTCATAGGCTTGGGTCATACAGAGTAAGATTGCCCCAAGATTTTATATATTTTGTGATCCTTCCTTGTGCACCATTTTGATGGGATTTTGCTAGTGTAGATTTACAACTGTGGACACCTAATGGATCATAAAGATATATCACCACATGTAGCCAATTACAACAAAGTTTCCACCAAGGTTGTAATAAAACACACATTGTGAAAATAAATAGTCGAAAAAAAGGTTGGTAATATAGGGTCACAATCATTGAAGAACAAGAAATATACATGTGGGCATCTCAAATATAAGAACCATGTAAAGATAACTTAAAGAAATCCTTCCTAATGACGTGCAACAAAAATAAGGTCATACCACTATGACGTCCATGTGTGTGGAAAACAACCAATGCAAAGTTAGGGCTTGAATCAGGAAGTTTCTGTTATTAAAATAGAAGTAATATAAGACCTTCCAGTTGTAGACATTGCAAGGAAAATTATATACTATATAAAAAGACCACGCAATCATTTCTAAATGAAAATTTAAAAAATTGGAGTGTAGTTGAACAACTGTATTACAGGACAAACAATTTACAAGGGGAATACCTGGTTTGCCATCTTGCTCTCGCCGAAGGTCCTGTAAATATTTGAAAATAGTTTCTGTGAATAAACACTTGTTTGATCACTATGTGAATTTCCTTTGTGTCAAAGATAAAATTGTTTTTTGGCATTTGGTGCATCATGGACTATATCAAATGACTATTTAAACGATCAACATTTCTTATCTATTGTGAAATCGTAGATGGTCAGTTGCACTTCGCATCATTTGGTCAATTGGAAACGACCTCACTGTTTTATAGTGGTAATGGCTTCTGAAAGCCAGTCTACACGTCAAATTGGTCAAGGCACCGAGCCAATGGGTCACTAATTCATTAAATTGGAAAACCGGTTTAGTCATGACATCTTACATGTTTTACTATCTTACAGTTTTGAAATTATCTAAATCATTTAGCTTAGAATTTGATTGGATACATATTAAGGCTCTGCTGATATGTTGATTCGAATCTACAATGAATTGGCAGGCAGATCAGGGCAGCACCCTCGATCCCATGAATTTTAAATTTCTTTTTTAGAAAAAATTCAGTCCAACTCAATAACCAGCTGAGACTGCTGAGCGACATTGCACTTCCATTCCCCCTTGTAGCATCCACACCAATAACCCAATATGCAGTGTCTGCTCGATATAGCTCAACTGCACTTCCATAAAAAAGTACTTTTACTAGACAAATTCTTTTAGGTTACATTTTTTAAATTACAGAATTTACAAATCCTAGATTTGTCAATGTTGTGTGGTTAACCTATTCAGATAAGCATGTCATTTTAAGGTTGGTAATCACAAAATTCCATACGTTATCATATAAATTTTACTTATTCTAACTTGCATGGATTGATAGATATCAAAACCATACCCAAACAATAAATGCATATACATGTAATACGATCATATCAACCATATGTGATGAGTTTTGTTTTAATCGGCACCTTAATATAACGGTTCAGCGTTGTAGGTTTTGGTCCATCGCACACCTTCACTTGCTACCGCTCAAAAAAAAGTTTTCCTGACTCCTCATCTCCCACCTCTTCATCTCACATTTTCATTGGAACCCTAGGAATTACTACATCCAAGAAATCACTAAAATCCCACTTTCTTTGAAGATCTAAAAAATACTGCGCCACCACTTCATCTCCCAATCCCTCTTTTATATATGGTCATTGTTTGATATTCGACATATTAAATTTTATTTCCCTTCTAGTTATGTTTCTCTATTATCTTTTGTCTTGAAATGAGCTTAGTGGAGCAAGGCATGGGTGGAACTGAAATGGATTTTGCGATGCAGAGATTGAGATTTCGAATATTTAAGTTTTATCTTTTATATGGATTGGTGAAGGGCGTTCACCAATCTTGTTAGATTGGTTAGATATATTTCTAACCTCATACGTCGGTGGTGCATTGCGTTAGATATATTTCGAATATTAAGTTTTTTCTTTAATCTACATTTTGATTATCAAATATATGTAACCTTATTTTGGTGAACGGCGTTCACCAATCTTGTTAGATTGGTTAAATATATCTAACCTTATGCCACACATATTTGATATAAGGCTAGATATATTTGATAATCAAAATAAGGTTAGATATATTTGGTTAATCAAATATATCTAACCAATCTTGTATCAGAGATCATATCTGATACAAGATTGGTGAACAGTTTCAGAGCCTACTAACTCACTACATCAAACACCATTAATGAATTATGAAACCATATAGATCCATCGGAAAATAAAAAATACACATGCCTGATGAAATGCTTGTTGCTATCTGCTCCGATTACGAATCATTGTGGAACCAAATAATTAAAGAAAATGGACTTGTTTTGGTGCAGCTAGAATGGTAGTGTTTTACGATTGATTGATTTTTCATTTTATTTTTGTTGATTCTTGTTAAACCATGATTGTTAAAAACTTCAACAACAAAAATTGTTTTTAAAATCTTTCGGTTCCCACCGCTCCTAACCCAGCACGAAGCATGGAATTGAAGTTGATCTTGTGATGCAGATATTGAGATCTTAAAGATTGATGTTTTAGGTAAAATGGTAGTTGTTTAACGGACGATTGTTCTTTCATTCTATTTTTGTTGTTTATGTTGTGTCAAAAACTCTACAAGAAATCGAAATCTTTTCGTTCCGACGAGAAGCACGGAATGTTACCAAACAGAATCTCGAAATGTGGAAACGAACCTAACGATTTTGTCGAGGTAGTAGGCGCGGATGGTGTTCCAGTAGGGCCCCAACGCGGCCGTGCCCTCCACCACCACCACCAGGAACTTCTCTCCACTCGTCCTTCCGTTCCCTTCCACCACCATCTCTCGCTCTCCGACTCTCGACTTGTTCGAATGGGACGGTTTGCCTTTCCTTTGGTTAGTTTGGTAGGTCCGAATTAAAACAGAAAAATGGATAAATTGTAGTTTAGTCCGTGAACTCAGGGTCTGTTTGGATAGCCTAAAATATCATGGTTTTTGAGAAAACTGTATTACTCTGAAGATATATTTTCCAGTCACCTTGAATAAGAGAGCTACTATTCGTCGTCGGAAAACTACTTAAATCGCCCCAACAATTACATTTTTGCTCTTAACAATTCATTTAATACTCATTTCGTCTCGTCTCTTAAAATAAGGTTTCTACCTACGTTTTCCTCGTTTTCCGAGTACACACACCACAAAAATGTCTGGCAAATCGCCTGTATTCGGTGAAGTAAGCCCAGCAAAAAAAATCGAGTCTGACGTCTATGTAAAACGCCCCCCATGGGGGGCGTTTTACCCAGACGCCTCACCCAAGGGGGGCGTCTGGCAAAGACGCCCCGTCCTAAAAAAATATAAAAAAAAATCTTAAAATTATATGGTGTGTTATCTCAAATTATTTGAGGTTCCTTTACAAGTTTTCGGTGGTAACGGGTTGGATTACAATGACTTTTTTTGCAAGTGATAAAGATTCAAATTTTTTCCAGATCCAACAATTTCAAGATCCAAAATTTCCCGGTGGTAAAACTTCACGACTTACAAATACCACCGTCGACGGCAAGGGGGCAGCGCCCCCTGCAATTTTTTTGGAT
Organism: Triglochin maritima; assembly: GCA_963682175.1. Taxonomy (NCBI): domain Eukaryota; kingdom Viridiplantae; phylum Streptophyta; class Magnoliopsida; order Alismatales; family Juncaginaceae; genus Triglochin; species Triglochin maritima. The sequence goes on along the minus strand of OY821787.1, from coordinate 8,236,277 downwards.
TTTGAAATTCTTGGATCTGGAAATTTTTTAATTTTCATCACTTGCAAAAACTTGTTGTAAGGTGAGATGTCGGACGATCGTCCGTTTGCTTCTCCGTCTTCTCAGTCTACCGAACATGTTCCATGTGGATGATCGAGTTTCCATCGGTCCACCGTGATCGTAAAGACAGTAAGTTTTTGATCTTCCTGGATTCATCGGGTCGGTTTACCGACCTCTACCCGGTCATCCGAATATTTATCCTCAGTAGCTTCGACATTTCCCTGGAAATCTTTATTCGGTGTACCGAAGGGGTATCGGTCATCCGAATATAGTAATTATTAACTTAATAATTAATTAATTTAGCAATTATCTAAATTTATAATCAATTATCTTTTTAATAAAAAATTATAAAAAATAGCGGGCGTCCGACGGAGCCGTCAGGGCGGCTCCGGCGGACGCCCGTTATTTTTTATTTTTTTATTAAAAAGATGTTGGATATTTTACCAGATTCGAGTACACCGGGGCGTCCGTTGGCTCATTACTGACCTTCAAAACATTATTTTTTTTATGATTATGAGAGGAAGATGAAGAGAGATGTGTGATAGGAGGGTGAAATGTCGCGTTAGAGAAGTAGAAATGAGAGAAGGGCAAAATTGTAATATGTACGGGCGATTTAAGTAATTTTCTGGCGATGAATAACAATTCAGTTGGATAATGCATTATAAATCTACATTTTTACTTGAAAACTTGTAAACTTGTTTTTCTTTGAAAAAAAGGTAAGAAAAGAAGACACACTTGTGAAACCTTTGGTTTTACGAAAAGAGGTAAATCTACAATCTTATCAAACCTTTGATTTTACGAAAAATACGCTATTTAGTGAAACACATTAATACATATGATAATGTATTTTCAAACTACATTATTTGAACTAGATGTCATCTTGAAAAATGCATTTTTCAAATCAAAGATTCATAACATTAAGTTACCCAAACAAGGCCTTAAAGTTTTCGCTTCACGTGAGTTGATTGATCGTTTTAATAACCGCAAGTGCACGATGTTGGTGAAGACGTGACAAATACGGGTCGATCATCAATGAGTTGTGAGTGTTGTTGTGACTACCATACTCGAGTAGGAAAGAAAAGGAAAATGAGGTGATTATGTTAAGCTAACTACACTAAATGAGGAACGAATCAACAATTAAACTAAATCCTCATTGAGTGGAGGTGTGTAGATATGTGTGTGTGAGAGTGAGAGTGAGAGTGAGAGTGAGAGAGAGAGAGAGAGTGGTTGTAACATCCCAGAACAACGGAAGAATTTAAAATTTTCAGATAAAAGATCACAAGGGAAAGATCATTAAAACGGGAATGTTACTAATAAAATATCTAAGAGGTGCACAATATTACATCAGAGTTTGTCAAAATGTATGACTACATCAGAGTATGAAAAGAGTAAATACAAGTAGCCATACTACCTAACTGCGGTCTTGAAAGTTCCTTGTCCTCAGTCGTCTTCCGTCAGAACCTACTACGGTCTTGAAAAGAAATATAACAACAATGTCAGAGTTTCCATAAGGAAACCCCGTATGCCAAACTCACCTATATGAATGCAACAATACAATAAAATGAGTCTATCATACTAGTAACATGTCATGTCATCAACAATAAGGGAAATAGTTCCCCTCCAAAGGTAAAATAGGACATCATTCCTACAATCCATCAATCCATCACCCTCCAAGGGTCAATAAAGACATCAGTCCAACAATCATTATCGAGTCTCCCTCGGAGACCTACTGTAGGCATATACCATCTTACGGACAGTACGCAATGCACCCCACACACGGCTACTCAAGCCAAGGGTTCGGTGAGGGGTGTCTGCACTTCCGCGTCATAAGAATCAAATCTGAATCATCGTGGTCAACACCACACCGACAGAGCCGTCGCTCAGGTCGGTCCATCAATCACTCAGTAGGTGCTCAACTGAGGTATTATGCTGGAACAACATTGGCAACATCATCGTCGGAACCACATCAACGATATAACATACATCCGACACAACATCAGACGGTACAACATACGTCCGGCACAACACCAGACGGTTTCGGACCAAAGTCCGCCTGGTCATCAAGCTTTGTGAGCCATGCATCATCGTACAATGGAATATGTGACGCCTCAGGTCTACTACTCTACAGAGAGTCAATATAGCAATACATTACGCCACAGTCTATAACTAGATGTGCTACGATCCAAGTATCCACACTCTTCCATTCGGTGGTCCCTAGGCAGGCACGATCAACGCACCCACTGTCACCTCCTGGCTCACTCTCTAGGTGAGGACACAGGTTTCCGTAAACAGAGTTGGCACAACATTAGGACCAGGGATTTGATTCTAAGTACAAACGGTCGACTGAAAGAGGCAAACCGGTCGACCACTCCCAATAGGACCGGTCGAACAAATGCCTGCAACAGTAGAACTCTCTGCTCCTAACCTAAGCCCAGACGATCAAACAAAACATATAAACTGGTCGACCGAAACGTGGTCAAAATCTAGACTCAGTCAAAATCATACAGGTCAAACGGTCGACCCACTCAGGGGTCCCGGTCGACCAAAAACTACCACGGGCAACCTATAAGTTTCTAGTCATCAATCGGTCGAACAAACAATTTATCAGTCGAACTATCATTAAGTTACTTAAGTCACCAGTCGGAAAAAGTTAAGAGTGATCGACCGTTTAGATGGTCTACGTTCGGTCCAGACCTGTCCAGGAAACAACGGTCGACCGACTCAGGGGTCCCAATCGACCAAAAAACAACAGGTATTCCTCCTACCCACAAGCATAAGCATAACTAGTCAACCGCCACAAGACATCGTTCGACCGATATTTGTTAAAGTTGGGAATTTACACTACATTCGGTCGACCGCCTGAAGGCACCGGTCGACCGTTGGCCGACAACTACCAGCCAAACTAGGTCTAATTGTTGCTCACTCAACGCCGACGAGGTCTTCGACCTCCGCCGGCCAGCCAACACCTCACACCTCACAACACAAGTGTGAGCAAAACAACCATGCATCTATTGAATCAACATACCTTTCGCGATCTCCGACGTCACCACCACACATGAACACCTCCAATGCTTGCAACCTGAAGCCTCCCGCGCATGCCTCAGCTTCACTCGACTATCCCCTGAGCTCCTGTTGTCGTCGGAAAAGAGTTGGGGAAGAGAGTTGTGGTGAGGAGGGAAAGATTGTGAGAAGGAGAAGAAAAGAAGAAGAAAGGTGAGGGGTTCTTCTCTTATAACCAACCCCACCATCCCTCTCACCATGTTTCCTATCACATCCCTATGCCTTTCATCACCTCACACACTCCTCTCCATACCCAGCCATCATGTCTCCTCTTCCCCATGCAACCCCAACCACTCCACTAATCACCATTAGTCCACCAATGGGGTTTCAGGATTTTACAATCCACCCACCTTAAAAGAATTTCGTCACGAAATTCAAAACAAGCAACTTACTGAAAGCTCCGGGAATTGCTTCCGAACTTCCTCCTCGATCTCCTAGGTGGCCTCGTGCTCACTGTGGTGCTACCACCGGACCTTCACCATCAGAATGGTCCTCCTCCTGAGCTAGTGGTCCATGCGGTCGATAGTCTCGACTGGTCTCTCCTCGAGAGACAAGTCCTGCTGGATCTCTGGCACTGCTATCTCGATCACATGAGATGGATCTGCAACGTACTTCTTCAACATCGACCTGTGGAAGACGTTGTGAAGACCCGAAAACTACGGTGGTAAAGCAATCCGGTAGGCAACCTCTCCAACTCGGTCTAGGATCTCGAACGACCCAATATACCTCGGACTGAGGTTCCCCTTCTTCCCAAACCTCATTACTCCCCAAGCTGATGAGATCTTCAGAAACACGTGGTCGCCAACCTCAAAGTTCAACACTCGTCTGCCTTTGTCAGCTTAACTCTTCTGTATGCTCTATATTGTGGTCAGTCTCCTTCTGATCACATCGACCTTCTCTGCATACATCTGCACGAGCTCTGGCCCCACTAATTGCCTCTCGCCTACATCACTCCAGCATACTGGAGATCTGCAAGGTCTCCCGTACAACGCCTCATACGTTGTTGTCCCAATACTGGAATGGTAGTTGTTGTAGGCGAACTTTATCAGTGACAAATGATTATCCCAATGTCCTGCCCAATCCAGTGTGCATGCTCTCAGCATATCCTCCAAGGCCTGGATCATCCTCTTAGATTGACCATCTATCTGTGGGTTAAATGATGGGTTAAACCTCAGTCGTGTCCCCAAAGCTGCAGACTCCCCAAAATTTGGATGTGAATATGAGATCTCGATCAGAGATGATACTCACTGGTACTCCATGCAGCCCGACTATCTCCTCCACGTACAACTTAGCTAGACCCTCCAGAGGTAACGTGCTCCTGATAGCTAAGAAGTGCGCCGACTTAGTCAGTCGATCTACTATCACCCAAATCGCGTCATAGAATATTCTTGTCTTCGGCATACCTGTGACGAAATTCATAGTCACGTACTCCCACTTACACTTTGGCAGCTCAATACTCTGCATCGGCCCCACTGGTCGTTGATGCTCAATTTTCACCTGATGACAGACTAAGCACCGGTACACAAACTCTGCAATATCCTGATTCATGTCCTTCCACCAGAAGTTCCGTTGTAGGTCCTTATACATCTTCGTGCTCCATGGGTGAATGGAATATCTAGATCAGTGTGCCTCCTCCAAGATCTCCTCCCTCAGCTCATTTGCCTTCGGCACCCAGATCCGATTCCTGAATCTAAGACCCCCCCATATACTCCCACACTGAAGTTTGATCCATCCCTAGCCGCTAACTGCAACAGACTAGCTAACTTTTCTTCTGCACTCTGAGCCTGCACCACTCTCGAGACTGTTTGTGGCTCAATTCGTAGTCCAAGAGTCACTGCACCCCCAGAGTCCTCTGTGAACGGTTTCCACTCTGACAACTAACACCTACACTTCCTGTTCAGGGCATCTGCAACTGAATTCGCCTTCGTCGGATGATAAAAGATGGTGAAATTATAATCCTTAATGAACTTGAGTCATCTGCACTGCCTCATATTCAGCTCCTTCTGCGAAAACAAGAACTTCAGGCTCTGGTGATCTATAAAGACTTTGAGCTGCTCTCCATAAAGATCTATAAAGACTTTCAGTTGCCTAGAAGCATACACCACCACCTTCCCGTGTTGCATGAGTACACATCCTAAGCCAATCCCCGATGTACCGTTGTATATCACGTAACCTCCGCTGCCACTCGGTAGCGTCAGGATAGGTGCTGTCGTCAATCGCCTCTTCGGCTCCTGAAAATTGTCATTGTACTTCTGGGACCAAACAAACTTGACGCCATTCTACGTCAACACCATCAGTGGTGAAGCAAGTCTGGGAAATCTTGGTTGAAATGTCGGTAATACCCAGTGAGTCCCACGAAGCTCCTGGTCTCTGTCATGCTCGTCGGGGCCCTCAATTGAGTCACAACCTCAACCTTCACCATGTCCACTGATATCCCGTCTGCTGAGACAATGTGTCCCAGAAAAGCCACCTGATCCAACCAAAACTCGCACTTCATGTACTTAGCAGAGTTGTTGATCCCTCAGGATGCCAAGTACATTCCTCAGGTGCTCTCAATGTTGCTCTCTGTCTGGTGAGTAAAGCAAGATGTCGTCCACGAAGTCGATGATGAATCAGTCAAGGTACGACTGAAAAGTCTGATTCATCAAGTCCATGAATGTTGCAGGTGCATTCGTCAGTCCAAACAACATTACCAAGAACACATAGTGCCCGTACCACTTCCTCAATGGTGTCTTCTGGACGTCTGCCTCCCTGATCCTCAACTAGTGATAGCTGGAACACAAATCTATCTTCGAGAAAGCCCTCTCCATATGTAGCTGATCAAACATATCCTCGATTATGGGCAAAGGATACTGGTTCCTAACGATAACCATATTCAGCATCCGATAGTGGATGCACATCCGCAACAACCTGTCCTTCTTCACAAATAGCACAGGCGCTCCCCAAGGTGAAACACTTGGTCGGATGAACCCGGAATCCATCAACTCCTGCAACTGCTTCTTCAGCTCCGCTAATTCTTAAGGTTCCATCCGATACGGAGTCTTCAACTTTGGTGTCATGCCCGCCACTAACTCGATGTCGAACTCGATCTCTTGATGCGGCGGTAAACCAGGAATATATGCTGGGAACACCACTGGGAACTCCCCTACAACCTCTATATCCTCCAGCCTCCTCGTCTCAGGATCAAGAACTATCAACGTAGCCACAACCGCTCTGCAACCCGGGTGTATCAGCTTGTGTGCCTTAACTGCAGACGCAATGAGACGTCCTCCTTTGCTCTTCGTCCCTCTAATCAGCCCATCTGAAAGGTCCTTTCTCGGAATCATGATCTTCTTCTCACGACAAAGGACTCACATGTCGTACTGTGATAGTCAGTCCATCCCTAGTATGACGTTGAAATCCTCAATTGGTAGCAAGACCAGATCTGTCGGAAAAATCATGGTTTCCTAAGACAACTGTGGTGTCGGGAAGAAAACTCCCCACAGCGCCCACCTCACCCATGGGCGTACTGACTTCCAACAAATCAGTCAACAGCTCAGGGGTCCGACTTGAAGGGAATGTGTTCTAAAAGTTTTACTTTTAAATGTCAATTATTATGAATTGAATGAGAAATCATTTTGTTCCTTGTTTATGTTATTCGCCTTTTGGAAGTGTTGATGAAGAGGCTCTTGGTCCTTAACCGTAGAGCTCTAAAAGATATTGGTTTACATAAAACAAAAGATATTCGCAATCATGGTAATTAACATGGGACAAAAGTTTGAGAAACTATCTCACATTTTGGAAGGTCCAATCCCAAAGTGGAATGAGAGATTAACCGATGAAGAGAAAGAGGCTAAAGCCAAGTGGGAAGACCAAGAGAACCAAGTTCACGGTCTTATGCTAGCATCCATGGGTGACTCGCTTCAAGCGAAATACTTGGATTCAAAACCCAAGAAGACCATGGAGGCTTTATCAAAGATGTTCATGGATAGTGCCCGAAAGGAGCGCTATAAGACCACCATCGCACTCACAAGGTGCCATATGGCGGAGGGAACATCGGTATCTATGCATTTTCTCACGATGCAAGGATACCTTGAGAAGTTGGCAAAGCTCTCTTCACCAATGCCCGAGGACATTGCTGAAGATATGATTCTTGGCCCTCTAGCCCCGTCCTTTAAGGACTTTGTGATGCACTACCACGTGCGTGAAAAAGGGGTGAGTCTTGAGGAGCTGCACAACGCTCTCAAACTGCTGAAGTTGACATGGGCAAGGGTAGGGACAAGCAAGTCCTTGCCGTCCATGGGAGGAGCCAAAAGATTGGTAAATGAAAGGGCAAATCTACCAAAAGTGGTTCAATCAAGAGCAAGGGAGTAGGAGGTGCTCATAAGAGTGCCTCCAGGGGGAAATCTCAGAAATCTCCAACTCCCAATACGGAGTGCTTTCACTGTGGTGAAAAAGGACACATCCGGCCAAATTGCCCCAAGTACAAGGAAGACCTTGACAATGGAGTGATTGAACGTCGGCGCCCCAAAAAGGCCAAAGGTATATTTGTTATTGAAATAAATTTAGCCACCTCTGTCCAGGATTGGGTAATTGATACCGGATCTTGTGCTCACGTAGTTTCTAATGTGCAGCTACTCATGGATAGGAAGGAACTCGTAAGGAACGAGGTAGAATTGAAGGTCGGAAATGGTGCGAACGTGTCTGCGGTTGCACAAGGTTCTGTGGTGCTTCAATTATGTAGTGGTTTAAATTTATGTCTAAAGAATGTTTATTATGTACCTTCGATTAGCAAGAATATTATTTCTGTATCATGTCTGGATATGGATAATTTTAATATAAATATTTCAAATTCTTGTTTGTCTATATCGAAGAATGGTGTTTTCTATGCAAATGCGTTCATAAGGAATGGTCTATATTTGCTTGAATTGAATAATAAACAAATCTTTAATATCAATAACAAAAGACTTAAAACCACTCACGAGAATGATACTCTATTGTGGCACTATCGTCTTGGTCACATAAATGAAAAACGCATCAAGAAATTGCAAGAAGCTAACCTTCTTGGTCTACTTGATTTTAAATCATTGGAGACGTGCCAACCATGTCTAATGGGAAAAATGACCAAAAAGCCTTTCAAGAATAAAGGCCCAAGGGCGAGTGGCTTGTTGGATTTGATACATTCCGATGTATGTGGTCCAATGAGTACTAGTGCACGAGATGGTTTCAGGTACTTCATTACGTTCACGGATGATTATAGTCATTATGGCTATGTTTATCTAATGAGAAACAAAAGTGAATCTTTTGACAAGTTCAAAGAATTCAAGAATGAAGTAGAGAACCAACTCGACAAGAAAATCAAGTCTCTACGAACGGATCGTGGAGGTGAGTACTTAAGTGCCGAATTTGACTCATACCTAAAGGAGTTTGGTATTGTACCTCAACTCACCCCTCCTGGTACACCTCAGTGGAATGAGGTATCCGAAAGGAGGAATAGGACATTGCTCGACATGGTTCGGTCAATGATGAGTCATGCGGAATTACCTCTTTACTTTTGGAGTTATGCACTACAAACTGCGGCTTACAACACTAAATAATGCTCCATCCAAATCCGTGGAGAAAACTCCTTATGAGCTATGGAGTGGTAAAACACCTAAGCTCAATTTTCTTAAGATTTGGGGTTGTGAGGCTTACGTCAAGAGACTGATGTTGACCAAACTTCAACCAAAAGCGGATAAGTGCTTCTTTATTGGTTATTCTCGTGAAACAAGAGGATACTACTTTTGGCATATCACCTCCAATCGAGTGATTGTAGAGAGGGATGCCACATTTCTGGAAAAGGAATTTCTAGAAAGAGTAAAAAGTAGTGGGAGTAGGGTTGTGCTTGAGGAAACTCAAGATACTCTACAAAATTATGACATGAATGATGACATTCAAGATCATGAAGGCCCAACCGAGATTCCTTTGGTTAGTGGGAGCGTGAGTGAGAGACCATCACAAGAAATTGTGAGAGAATCTCAATCGTCCCCACCAAGTGTACGTTCAAGAGTTGAGCATGAACCGATTCCTCAAGAAATTGTGGAAGAAGTTCGAGAGACACGAGAAGAACCAAAAGAACTTAGAAGGTCAACGAGGGAAAGGAAGAAACCCGATATCTATCTAGGACTTCATGAAAGCATGGTACTAGATACCAATGATCCCTTGACCTTCCAAGAAGCAATGGATAGGGAAGACTCCAAACTATGGCTCAAGGCCATGGAATCTGAAATAGAATCCATGTATGATAATCAAGTATGGAGCTTGGTTGACCTTCCTCAAGGTAAAAAGGCCATTCATAATAAATGGGTTTTTAAGAGGAAGATGGACATGGATGGGAACCTGACAACCTACAAAGCAAGGCTTGTAGCGAAGGGTTTCACTCAAGTTCAAGGAATTGACTATGATAAAACTTTTTCACTAGTTGCCATGTTCAAGTCTATTCAGATAATGCTCACTATTGCCACATTTCACGATTATGAAATATGGCAAATGGATGTCAAAATGGCGTTCCTTAATGAGAACTTGGAGGAGGATGTGTACATGATACAACCTCAAGATTTTGAAGATCCAAAGAATAGCGAGAAGGTATGCAAGCTTCAAAGATCCATTTATGGATTGAAGCAAGCATCAAGGAGTTGAAACAAACGCTTTGACGAGGAGCCATGTAGTATTCCTAATCTTATATGTCGATGACATATTGCTTATGGGCAATCATATTCCTTGGCTTGAGCAAACGAGAAGTTCATTGAAATCTGCATTTTCAATGAAATATATGGGTGAGGCTCAATACATCTTGGGAATCAAGATATACCGAGATAGATCTCGTAGACTCATTGGCCTGAGTCAACGTACATACATTGACAAGGTCTTGGAAAGGTTCAAGATGAACAACTCCAAAAAGGGCAGTGTGCCAATGAGTATGGGTGTGCAACTCAAGAAGTCTCAACGTGCTCAATCACGTAAGGACTTAGAGTACATGAAGGATGTCCCTTATGCTTCGGCAATTGGGTCGATCATGTACGCGATGACTTGCACAAGACCCGATGTCTCGTATGCTCTAAGCGTGACAAGTCGTCACCAATCCAACGCAGGTCCTGAGCATTGGACTGCGGTCAAGAATATCCTGAAGTACCTTAACCGGACTAAGGATAAGATTCTTGTTTATGGAGGACAAAGGGAATTGATAGCTGAGGGTTACTCGGATGCGAGTTTCATGAGTGATCCAGACGATAGAAGGTCGCAATCAGGATACGTCTTCCTTCTGAATGGTGGAGCTGTGAGTTGGCGTAGTTGGAAGCAAAGCACTACGGCCGACTCAACCACTGCTTCCGAAGTAATGGCTGTCGCTGAAGCGAGCAAGGAAGGAGTGTGGATTAAGAAGTTCCTTGAAGAGCTTGGAGTAGTTCCCTCGAGCGAGGGACCAATAGAGCTATTTTGCGACAATAGTGCATCTATCTCGCAAATCAAGGATCCCAAATCACACCACAAAGTGAAGTACATGGATCGTAAGTACTTCGTGATGCGTGACCTCATCGACAAAGGCAAAATAAATCTGTTATGGGTGGACACCAACAACAACACAGCTGATCCATTCACAAAACCATTATCCCAAGCCAAGGGTGAAATGCATTTCGAGTCCATGGGATTGAGGAACCATGTAGATTGGCTTGATGATTGATATGTAATGGGGTTTACCCTAGTTATTATTGTTTTATGCATTGAGTATGTATGAGAAAGAAAACTTTAATAACAAGTGGGAGATTGAAGGGAATGTGTTCTAAAAGTTTTACTTTTAAATGTCAATTATTATGAATTGAATGAGAAATCATTTTGTTCCTTGTTTATGTTATTCGTCTTTTGGAAGTGTTGATGAAGAGGCTCTTGGTCCTTTACCGTAGAGCTCTAAAAGATATTGGTTTACATAAAACAAAAGATATTCGCAATCATGGTAATTAACATGGGACATTAATTACCGAGTTAAGATTGTCGTGTTGGTCATAGATCATTGTAGCTCTACAAGTGAGTGACAACACGGGTACACAAAAGAGGAAAATAGTACTTTTGTATACCGAATTGACCTAACAAGTAAAATATTATAGGAATGTGTTTCTGTGTCATTAATATTTTACTGTGTCCTTGGTCCTTTGATATGAGACTTATATCCGATCGCTTAAGGAGTTCTTAATTAGACTAGTGTCTTGAGCTATCGATGAGTGTAGTGTAAAGGCATTAGTTGGTTAAGTATAACTTTCATTGGAGAAGATAGTTAGTCAAAAGATTATCATTGCCCCTCTTAATTGAGTGATGATATTAGTGGGCCCCTTGATAAAGCAAAGTTATAATGTGCACAATGTGATTTGAGTTAAGTCACATATTTATAACTAGCTTAAAGAGATCAAGAAATGAATACTAATACAAAGATGACACAATGCTACTTTGTATGTATGTTGAGATTTTTTATTTATACCGCAAGTGCACGGCCGCGTTGAAGCGGTGGCAAGTACGGGTCGAACACAAGGAGGGAGAGATTCTTATATTTTTGTGATTTTCTTTGATTAAGGAAAGCAAAAGAGAAATAGTGTTGGTTTGAGATTTTTGGTTTTTTTTTTTTTTCTAAAGCAAGAACAACAAGACCAAAAACTAAGAAGAAATAACTATGGATGAGAGTCCAGTGGGTGGGAGTTATGAATCTTCGAGTTAGATTAGAGATTACGAAAATTATTATAAATCAAGTGAGATATTAAGCATCATATGATAATTGATTTAACAAAAACTCATATGATCAAAACACTAAGAAGAAATTAAAATAAAAACGATCTCTCTTCTCTAACCCTAAATCCTTCACCCCCACCCTTTGGAGGGTTTTAGAAACCCATGGGGAGAAGATGAGGAGAAGGGTTCATGGAGATCATCGAGAGCCTATGAAAACAAAAAGAAAGAAATATTATACTAAACTACGATCTACGAAAACAAATACAATTATTCTAAGCATGCAACAAATTGTTCTAAGAGAAGAGTAAAGAACAACTAGATTATTCTACTGGAATTAAGAACATGAAACATTAATCTAAAACTAAGCTTACAAAAGACAAAGATAATGGAGAAATAAAAGGGCAGAATTTTATTGCTTTAGAATGTCATACAAAAAGCTCCTCTTACACAATATTTCGGGGCTATTTATAGCCGATACAATAAACCCTAAGTATGCATCAGGAAGGACACGTGTTACTACACAATTGGACGAAAATAGGAGGCACGGATCGCAACCCATGCGGCGATTCCGCCGCATATTGACCGTTAGATGCGGCGATTCCGCCGCATGGATGGTCCAGATGACTTAGTGCTTTTGTGGGTGTGTTTTTGGTATGTTGTAGGTGGCCTCCACGTGTATAAATCAATTATTTCATATCTTTGGAGATCCGAATTTGATTTCTTCTTGAATACTCCTCCAAAATAACACGCAAGGTATCTAGCTATGGGTGATTTGTTGACTTGGTTCATCAATTCTTGATCCACGAATTACCACGTCTGCAAACTGAATTTTTTTATAAGAAGATCTGAAAAAAGAGGACTTACATGAAAAGGTAATCGGAATAGTCTAAATTTAGAAAATGATGACTTTCTTATGAGTTATGACCAATTGAGTTTACATGGAACTTCAGAGTTTCTGAGTCGCAAGTCGCCTTTTCAATTTTGATTTTGGAATTTAATGATTTGGACTTCCCCACTTGAAATACCTGACACACTTCATCTTATAATAGAGTTTACTTCATAGGCTCTGTGGTAAAGAAAACAACTTTCCCTGTTAGAGTACCCAAAAAAGTAACTTTATGTTACTATGTAACATGATTTATATAAATGTTTTTCGTTTGCAGCACCTTGTTATTAGTGATGGAAGATAGTTAACGCAATTCTATTACAAAATCTTACATATTTGTAGTTTTGATCAATGTTGAATCATATTTCTGAATTATTCATTTGAAAAAAATTAATTGTCGCCCACATATAGTGATACTTTCTGTGTTGGTACATTTTAAACATAATATGCCATCTTAAAGTATCATTTGAATAAGCCAAAAAAACTCCATTATGCAAAGCTTGTGGCATCACATGATCGAAGTTGATGATAATTATGGGATTTTAATAACGTGCAGTATAAATCACAAAGGACACTTGTTGATCTCTGAACAAGTTGGAGGATCTCGATCATTCTAGATGGTAACATCTTGTCCATTTATATTATATACACGAAGCTAGATTATCTTCGGTTTTAGGTAAATATTTAGCCTAACATTTAGTTTGGAGTTCTTAAATTCTGATTAAACATTCACTTCTACCTCAAAGTTACTAGTTTAAAGTATCGTTAGTTTAATGGAATTTCAGTCGAATGATTGCTTTGTGTTAGGTTTGGAAAATTTATTGGAACTTTTTTATAGGTTTGGAAAAATGTTAAAAATAGGAAGAATATTTTTAATTAATTTATTTATTTAAAGTATCATCCTAAAATTGTGGGTCTTTAAAAAAATTGACCAATATGGATATAGTTGCCCCACCCATAAAAAAATTCTGGATCTGCCCCTGCCTCTCACCATGTTGCCTATCACATCACTATGCCTTCCATCACCTCACACACTCCTCTCCATACCCAGCCATCATGTCTCCTCTTCCCCATGCAACCCCAACCACTCCACTAATCACCATTAGTCCACCAATGGGATTTCAGGATTTTACAGTGGTTCTTGATTACATGAGGAACAAGTGTAAAGTAGGTGAAATCAACTAGAAACTAGTGTAGAGTCTAATTAACATCAACTACATTTACATGAATACAAGACTAATATAGTTAGACATGAACTTAAGATGCACTTTGGGTTCTCAAGAATGAACTAAGTACCTAGTGTGGATATTAGGACATCAATTAACCATCCATACAACTCAATACATTCATGCATTCTCTACTAATCAAGCATCCATACATAATAAGTCATTTACCATAACAAGATGATCATTTAGAAGCAACAAGATAAATTCTAGATCTAGCATAAGACAAGTACCTGGTGTGATCATTATCCCATCTAATACAAGTTCTAGCAAGTTACATGCATAGATCTACATTAAGCATATGAAATGACACGAGATAAGAAGTCATCACTAACGCATCACATTATCTACATCACCTTCACCCCAAATGGGGTGGATCTACTCACTAATCATAATAACAAGTATGGAAAGCAAAAGATTAAGACTAAACATGACATAAAACTCTAACTAGAAAACTAACCAACAAAATCAAAAATTAATTAGATAGAAATAAAGCTAAAGACAAGAGGAATTCAAATCTACCACTAGTGCAGAAAAGGGAATATACGTCGGATATACAGGATATATACGTCGGATATATGGCTCCCCCAACCTGATGTCTATCTATGTGTCGTATATATCTAGTTGTCGGCCGCTAAATAGCCGACATCTATTCTCTAGGTATAGACGTCAGTTGTAACTAATAGCCGACGTCTATTCTCTAGGTATAGACGGGTATTCCTTTTTTGAAGGGGATAGATATCGTCTATTAAGTACAACCAACGTCTATACCCTTACCAGATTAAAAAAAATACAATTGTAGCAATCATAGATTTCTGCATAACAAACACATTCAACCCGCACAAGAAAAGTATTCATCCTACACAACAAATTCATTCAAAAGCACAAATACATACACAAACACAATCATTCAACCACAAGCATACATACACAAACATTTGACATTCATTCACAAAGATGTTTCATTATATTAAAGATCACATTGTATGTTGGTAATACAAGTAAACATGTACAAAGAAAGTGTTGTTGATATAAGAACCTCTTAGTTCATTAACATGTTTCTGATAAAATAGCGAGATCATCGCTCGCGAGTATCATTGAGCTCCTGTTGCGAGTAGGGATCACTATTCTTTTGGAAGACTTATAAAAATACAAATAAAAATTATTAATATCTGAATAATGAAACTATAATTATACAACTGAATAGCGATATATTACCTCGGATAGGGATACATTTTAAGATGCAATTTCGAGGATTTCCTTCATGTATCTCATCACGTAGTAACCACGTTCCGTATTTCCAGTCTGCTTGTGGTACTACAAAAAAAATAATTTTGCTAAATATATGTTCCATTACTTAACTTAATTAACAAAAATGGGAGAAAGAACTTACTCCCATTCCATGCCATGTTACTTCCTTTTTTGGGGTTGTTCTCCTGCCACCTAACACTTTGTCAATATTCATTGCCTGAATAGCACAAGTTATTCAACATGAATTTGATAATACTAATAAAAATACATTGTTTACAAATACGATATTAAAACGAAGTGGTCCTTCGGCGGCGGGTAGGATAAGTAGGCAAATCACAATGCAATCTCTACATAACAAGTTGCAATTTATTTTGCAAATCTACAATTTGTTGCTTGCATTTGGTATGAATTGTCGACGAAGTGGACCGATGAGTCTTTCCATAATATTGTCGCAGTCCAACCCTACTCCATACGTACATGACCGGGTTGACCGTTTTATCACCAAGATTTTTCCTGGAAATTTCGGTCGACCGCGTACAACGCCTGGTCGATCGATCCTATTATCAAGACACGTCCTAATAATTTTGGTCGACCACTCGCGCATCCGATCCTTATCCGATCGATCATTTTGACCATGATTTTGCCTTTGTCAAATTTTAGATTTTCTTCCAACAAAATTTGATCCTTGGGGTTTTTAGTAAATTCATATCTCATGTAATACATTATCCTATGTAATGTTAAACTATTACACCTCAAAATATATACATCTTATATGAATTTATTCATGATTCTAATTATGTCAATTTTCATGACATATTGATTTTATTGATTCACCACATGTGTCACATCTTCACATGAAATCCGACATATCTTATGAACTCAAAATCAAGTTTCTTGTTTCCTAGTTTTGTGGTGTGACCTATAGGAGGATCTAAGCTAGATTGACAATGATAATAAACACTTAATATCATAAACTATAAGCGGTATCTAGCTACACTTTATAGCTATCCAATTAGCATAGATGTCTTCTTCCACTCGAACTAAACACGATCCATTTAGTGATGTAAGTGCCCCACTTGTGTCTATCCCTTGCCTCGTGATATTAAGAGTATATACAAAGTAGAATTGTGTCATCTTTGTATCATATACTCTTTTCTTGATCTCTTAAGCTAATTATAAATATGTAACTTAACATAAGTTACACTGTGCACATTATAATTTCGCTTTATCAAGGGCACAGTAATATCATCACTCAAGTAAATAGGGGCAATGATAATCTTTTGACGAACTATGTTTTCTAGCATAAGTCATATTTAACCAACTATTGCCTTTATCACTATACTCTATGATAGTTTTTGACAATAATCAAATTAAACACTCCTTATGTGAAAAAAATATAATTCTCACATCTTAGGAAAACATTAATGACACATAACACAATTCCATAATGACCCTGGTATAATTCCGATGAACTGGTTGACTGTTTTAACCCTGATTTTGCCTTTGTCAAATTTTGGATTTTTTTCCAACAAAATTTGATCCTTATGGTTTTCAGCAAAATAACTATTTGGATTATAATTTTATTGAAATTTTGGCAGAACCTCCCCTAAAATTTGCTATGTAAAATCTTCAAATCTTGGGATTAACAAGAAAAATATATAATATTCTCCACTAATATATATGAGAATTAATACGACATCCTTAAGTGAAAATGTATCACTCAAAATTCTCTACCATGCCAACCAAACTCCAACCTTACATATACAACAAATTTCTCTACCATTACCAAACCATACCACCAATCACAACCCGAAAACTCACCCAAACTCTAATATCACACTACTATAGAAATTGGAATATATGTCAGATATAAGAGGGTATATACATTAGATATAAGCAGTCCCAGATCTGACGCCTATGTATACGTCGTATATACATAGACGTCGATCGCGTAAAATCCGACGTCTTTACCTAAAGAATAGTCGTCGGCCGTTATATACGACTGACGTCTATACCTAAAGAATAGATGTTGACCATTATATACGACCAACGTCTATACCTAATCTGACCACAAACAACACCAACTCTCCAACATTTGCATCACAAGAGATTAAAACCACATAAAAATCGATTCTTTAACCAAAATCCACGATTCCAAACACATCAAAACCCAAATCAGAACCCTAAAAGTGAGCATATTTACCAGAATCAGAATTGGGTTTCTCGGCAAAAACGTTTCTTCGCTGAAACGAGACAGATCTAAACTTAGAGATGGGAATGAAAGCACAAGAAGAAGAGGAGCGACAGAAGTTATACCTTGCAAGACAACAACTCGACGGTGAGGCGTGGAGAAGAGAAGGGCCGACGGTTTGGTCAGCAAAGAGCAACATGGAGAAGAGAAGGGTTGGCGATTTGGTCATGGTTCGGTCGCAAGGGGGTTAGGGTTTAGTCGCGGTTCGGTCGCAAGGGGGTTGAGAGGAGGAGTGGTCAGGGTTTTTGTCCCCTATTAAAAGATTTAAAGACCTATAGACGTCGGCTGTAAACACAACCGACGTCTATAAGCCCACCTCTCACACAATATACGTTGGTTGTATAACCAACCGACGTCTATACTCCAAATAGTCGTCAGCCTATAATACAACCGACGTCTATACCACGATCTCTCATACAAGAGACGTTGACCGTATTAATATCTGACGTCTATACCTATAGACGTCGGATGTGAATAAGGCCGACGTCTATTGGGTGACGAGTACGCCTTGTTCTGCACTAGTGTCACTTCAGTATCACATACTTAACCATACACAACTAAACCTAATTTTCTCTACTATCTAACCATATACAACCAAACATATTACATACTCAAACCATCAAACTGAATGAACCTCTCTTTGGAAAAACACAAATTAAACCATTCAATCCACCACCAAAACTTCCACTACTGTAATTCCCACTCCAACTCCCAACACATCTGAAAGCCCCATTCCATCTCACACAACCAAACCAAATTTTCAATAAAACCAAGTGACCCAACATACAAACCTTAACCTAAACCCTAATTGAAACCTAACATCCCAGTAATTTGAACCTAAAATCGAAAATATAAAATTGGAACCTAAAAATGGAAATCTAAAATGGAAACCTAAAATCAATCTAAAACATAGAAAAAGGGAGAAAGTGAGAGTTACCATAACGTAGAGGCTGTCGAGGGCACGAAGAAGGTCGCGGTTGTCGACATTGCAAGGAAGGTTGGAGGTCGCGACTATCAAGGCAACATGGAGGTCGTGGCTGTCGACGGTGCGGCTGTCGAGGTCTCGGAGGCGTCTGTCGAGGCCAAGGTGGTGGTTTTTCGAGGTCTCTGCGGTGGGTTTGGTCGGAGAACGATCGCGGAGGGTTTGGTTTGGTCAGAGTCGTGGTTGTCTAGCATTTTATCGGGGTGAATCATTTTGTCAGAATAAAAGAAAAAACCTAACTAAAGGCTCATAGACGTTGGTTGTAGACTTCACCTGACGTCTATACCCCCGACGTCTATAGACGGAGAATAAATATCGGTTTCCATGGGTATTACTATACCCAACGTCTAAAGGACCAAGTAGATGTCAGTTGTTTGCATGGCCGACGTCTATGTGGCGATGAGTATAGACTATTCCGCACTAGTGTACCTTTAGATTAGCAAAAAAGTAACATTACAAGCTTCAAATCTCACCTTTCTCTACTACCCAAATTGGGTAAAACCTAAGTTATTTTATGGTGGAGGCTGAGAAGAAGAGGAAAAGAAGAAGAAACTATGTTATTTATAGAAGAAAGTGTGGTGTAGATGATTTTGGGAGCACTACAATGGCTGAAATTGACTTCTCTAAGTTATAATGTACCTTACTAATCTGACTCGAGCCATGGGAGAAATTGGGGAAAAATTGGACCAATTAGATCCGCCAATGGCAGATTAAAATCCTCCATTGGCGGATCAGATTGGTCTGATCCGCCTCGATTTCTTCCAGGAGCGTAATTAAGTTATGTATTTTGCACGTGGGGTACACTCGTAGTTCGTTGGTTCTTGTCTGTTTGGTCTTAATTCCCTAAATACTCCTCAAGATCATGATATTGAAGGATTTTTGCGCCCAAAATATTTTTCGTGCGTTCGATCCCTCTGGATTTCATACGGGTCCTTCCTAATTTGCAGACGAGTCTTGTGCATGACAAACATGTCCAATTTGCTTCATTTGAGTCTTTTCTTCTTGCATTTCAGTACTTTTCTCTTCCTTTCTCTTATTTATTATCTAACACCTGAAATACCACAAACAAACACTCGAGTAGCACAAAATTGAGGTAAAATAAAAAGATATATAACATGAATGAGATGTATAATACGCTTCTAATCATGTCTCTTGTCTTCTTTTAAGATAATTGGTAGGGTTGATTTTAATTATTAAGTGGGTTGTGGGTCTGCATACAACCTACTGTGGGTTGTTACGACGGTGTTGATCAAACTTATGACATCTCCCCACCCAAGCGATACTTGAACCACTTGGGAGACACAAAGAATGTATTAACGTGACTCTTGTCCAGTTATTTGTAAGTTTACCCCAAGAACTCGACTCGGTAATTTTTAATAGGATATGAAGTGGTAACACGAATAATACGTGTAATTTATTTTTATGTTTTTTAGGTTGGTTGTTATTATTTATAAAAAAATAGCATGAGGTAAAATGATTGGGTCGCACGGGAAGAAGACATGATTTGCACAAAATTGACATGTTAAGTATTTTAGGTAGTTTAACCATTTTTATCTTGGAATTTTTTTAAGACACATTTTCAGTGTTAAACATCAATGTTTGACTATTAACAATCATAATTGTGTATATTTTTCACAATATGGTAATTATAACATACCCCAAAATATACAATTATCCGACACTAATGATTTGTAAGATATATATAGTAACATATGGAGGTAATTCATTTCTCTTCTACCCCATAGGGTAATAACAATGGGGTAAAACGGTTTCTGAAGAGAATGTGTTCTAAAAGTTTTACTTTTAAATGTCAATTATTATGAATTGAATGAGAAATCGTTTTGTTGCTTGTTTATGTTATTCGTCTTTTAGAAGTGTTAAGGAAGAGACTCTTGGTCCTTAACCGTAGAGCTCTAAAAGATATTAGTTTACATAAAACAAAATATATTCGCAATCATGGTAATTAACATGAGACATTAATTACCAAGTTAAGATTGTCGTGTTGGTCATAGATCATTGTAGCTCTACAAGTGAGTGACAACACGGGTACACAAAAGAGGAAAATAGTACTTTTGTATACTGAATTGACCTAACAAGTAAAATATTATAGAAATGTGTTTCTGTGTCATTAATATTTTACTGTGTCCTTGGTCCTTTGATATGAGACTTATATCCGATCGCTTAAGGAATGCTTAATTAGACTAGTGTCTTAAGCTATCGATAAGTGTAGTGTAAAGGCGTTAGTTGGTTAAGTATGAATTTTGTTGGAGAAGATAGCTAGTCGAAAGATTATCATTGCCCCTCTTAATTGAGTGATGATATTAGTGGACCCCTTGATAAAGCAAAGTTATAATGTGCACAATGTGATTTGAGTTAAGTCACATATTTATATCAAACTTGAAGAGATCAAGAAATGAATACTAATACAAAGATGACACAATACTACTTTGTGTGTATTCTTAATATCATGTGGCAAGGGACGGACGCAAGTGGTGCACTCCATCACTAAATGGATCGGGTTTTGGTTCGAGTGGAATTAAGACATCTAACTAATTGGGAGCTATAATGTGTAGCTAGATACCACTTATAGCTTGTGATATTAAGCTCTTAATATCACTGCCAACTTAGTTTAGATCCTCCCATAGGTCACACCACAAAACTGGGAAATAGGAAATGGGGATTTTGAGTTCATAAGATGTGTCGGGTTTCATGTAGAAAATATGACACATGGGGTGAACAAGCAAAATCAAAATTATGTTGTGATTAATAACATAATTAGAATCTAAACTAAATTCATATGTGATGTAAATATTATGGGGTGTAATGATTAATCATTATATAGGATAATATGTTACATAAGTTGTGAATTTACTACTAATCCCGAAATGTCAAATTTTGTAGGGGTTAAACCAAAATTTCACAAGTCTACAGTACTGTGCACAACGGTCGACCGGTTAACGGTAAACGGTCGAACCGATCGTGCACGGTCGACCGGACACGTCTCGACCGATAACAGGGAATTTTCGTCTGTTCGGATAGGTCGACCGAATCTATCGGTCGGTCGACCGAACATTGCGATGAAATATTTTTTTGTTGCGAGCGGTCGACCGAATGTCGAACGGTCGACCGAAACATGGTTCGAGAGGTCGACCGAACCTCCAAACATTCGACCGGTCTAGACAGTTTTATGCAGAATTAATTTAAGAATTAATTAGATCATGCATGGAATTTGTCCATAATTGATTTAATTCGTGGCTAAGATTATTTATTATTAAATAATGGATGGTTAGATGGAAGTTTGCATGAAATCATGGGCAAGAGGTTGCACATGAATAGGTAATTTGGAGAGAACTTATAAATACAAGTTTATCTCATTACCTCATTAATTAATTCATTGTTTTTCTCATGCAAAAACTCTCTCCATAATTCTCCACGAAATTCCCCTAATTCTTAAGTTTAGTTTTAGTTTTTAAGAGATCATCTTCTCAAGGGAACTAAAGAGGGGTTAGTAATTAGATTCTAAACCCTATTGGAGATTGAGAGGCTAGCTCTTCTCTCTCCAATCTTGTTTAGAGTTTGGTGAAATTTCGGAGGCATCCGGCGCAGCAACAAGCATCATCAACGTCTCCAAATCTTCAAGAAGTTTTAAAGAACTTCTAGGTATGAATTTTGGAGTCCCATGTTTGTTTTAATAAAAGTTTTAAAACTAGTTATTGAAACAAACCAATGCATGCATGAAATAAATCATAGAAAATTGTAATAGATCCTTATTACGCATAAAAATTCCGAAAATATATGTGTGTAATTAAACATGAAATCCTGCATTTTCACGTGGTTTTTTATATCTTTTCTCACTTTTATCAACCGCCCGATCCAAGTAGGGTTGACTAAAATCGAAATTCGACCCGACTGATACCCATTGGGATGTCCCGGTTGAGTTTTTTTAAGTTTGTAATTATTCCTCCATTAACAATTCCCATAGTATACAAAACCTACACTAAGGTAATGATTCCCCTCTTGAAAGTTTAATCCCCTAATACTTGCCTTAAAATTCATTCCCCCTTAATAACTCCCCTCGCTTCAAAAGTACCCTAAAGTTTAAAATTTTAATATGCTTTACTTCCTTTCTCATACCCATAAATGGAAATCTAAAGAACGAGTCTATGCGTGACAATGAAACTTTAGTAGGGACTACTCCATGTTGTGTTGTTATTTGTCTTGCATTTGTTCTTTTTTTACTTAAAACTAAACACGACCTTCCACTAGTGCAGAACAGTGCATACTCGTCGCCTAATAGACGTCGGATGTATTAAAAGCCAACATCTATAGGTATAGACGTCGACCCTTAGTACAGCCGACGTCTATAGGTAATGAGTGATTTTGGAATATAACTATAGCTAACTACACTCATTAACATATATATAAGTATGTATATATTAATAATATATATTATTTTTTATTTTAGCGAGTTGGCATGTTCGGGTTTTTTGTTGACCAGCCAAGGAGTCAGGTTTGCGAATATTAATTGTAAATGGGTTGAGATATATGCAATCTAACATGGATCCAACATGATGGGTTTTGTGGGTTTGTGGGTTTGAACGGTCCCATTTATAATCCTACGTATAAGCCATTAACATCTATAAGATGAGTCGTATATTGTCACAAAGACTACATATTAATTTTTCTCTCTTTTGATTATCGTGCTTGCTTTGCTAGTTTTATTTTTCATTGTGTTGATTGTTATAACGAAAACACGAGGTGGGTTCCATTTCGTTCTTCTTTTTGGGCTTCGATTCAAAATTCTTCCTCCACTCATCACTAACAGACACTCCACTCATTCCTCTCCTCCACCACATGCAAACTCTGACATAAACTCTTTCTGTCCATTCTCTCCCCTCCACCACATGCAAATTTCATGAACTCTCTCCACTCATTCTCTCTCCACCCAAATAGTGGTATATCACGTCCAGTGTGATATATCTGACCTAATTTTTCATTTCCTCTGTGTGAATCTCCACTCAAACAGTGATATATCACGTCCAATGTGATATATTTGACCTTATTTTTTGTTTCATCCCAGGAGATCGTGTGAATCTCCACCCGAACAGTGATATGTCACATCAACCCAAATAGTGATATATCTAGTGAGCTCAATTTGTATTTAGTCATTATTATTTTTTCATTTTGCAATGCACTGCTGACTTTCTTTTTTGGCTTTATACAAACTTTTGTAAGCATCTCTAATTTCTACTATGTTTATTTCTCTATACTATAAATATCATTAATTCCTTAATATTTGCATTTATACCTTTAGACTAACAACATTTGCATTTGCAAAGTTAAATACAATTATCTTTGCACGTAAAATGCAAGGTTACAAGCTAACTTTTCTACTAAATTTGTAGAATCTAAATGGCCCTAAGTTTTCTAGAGGGTGGTGAATAGACATAATCAAATGCAATGCGGAAATTTAAAGAGATTAAGTCTAGAAATCGCAAACCACAAGAACACGTCGATTTTTAAAAATGTTTAACACCCCAACCAGGCCCTAACCATCTCTTACAAGTGTAAGTAGGATCAAACATTAATCTAAAGGGAATGAATAAATTATAGAGTAACGAAATGGGTAGAACGGTCGACCTTTCAACCAAGGAAGTTGCTTCTGCAAATGGTCGAACCAACTATGGTTGCGAGAAACCATTTTGCACAAATAGTCAAAAGTTTGTTTTTGGGTGGTTTCTGATTTAGGTTTGGATGATGTATTAAAGTCCAAATGATATGAAATTTTGTGTGACGTCTACAATTTGTTTATTTTCACTTGGTATGATATTTGTGATTTTAGAACATATATTAACTCATATATCTTTTTCGATCATTCCATTGTAATTACGATTAATTTGATGACCTTTTTAGCCCAAGAAATTGGCAAACTATGTGATTCGTCAGAAAAGGGAATGATAGCTACTTTTTATCTATAATAAGATTATTACTTATTGAGTGAGTATGTGAGGAGAAATTACCTTAAATACTCCAGTTTATAATATTTCCTAAATACTCAAGAAAGTAAAAAAAATTATAATGATTTTGTCTTCACTTCTTAATCTTTTTTCTTACGTGTGAGTCGAATTACCCATTTTCCAAGCCTGAAACTCATTGCATCCAATAGATATGTAATATGACACATGAGGTCTGCATGTGAGAGAGTTATAGTTGATTAATACATGTTTAGTGATAGGTTAGCCTAAATCATCAAAAATACTACATAATTAGCCAAAAAGGCAACAAGGTTGTTGTCGCAAAATGTCACTTCATTTTGTGCATGTACTCATCTTTACAACTTTAATAATTTCATATTTGTGTTTTGCCCTGAACATTGACAATGTTTCAAGAATTGGAGTAATACTAGAGGGGCTCCCTTTTGGTTCCAATATGGGCTCTACCCCCACCCATACTCACTAACCCTACTAGTGGAGGCATGTCTCATGCAATGCAGACACTCTCATCAAACCCCACTATTTCTGATCATTCTCTCTCCTCCACCCTATGCAAATATTGATGTATCATGTTTATATAGAAGCAAAGATATTGGTCATCTATATCACAAAATGAAACCCACAAAATATAAGGTCAGATATATAACAATGGACATGACATATTGGCTCATATCTCCACCCAAACAGTGATATATCAAACATTAATATGTACATTCAAACATCTCCCCATTTAGATATATCTTGTGATATATCTGACCCATATCTTTGGTCTTACGTGATATATCATTGTTTGCATATGCAATGTTTGGGTGGAGATATGGGTCAGTTATATCACGTCCAGTCTGATATCTGAACTTGTTTTGGGTGGATTTCATCTTTTGATATATTCGACCCATATCTTTTGGAAGGAAACAAAAAATATAGGTCATATATATACATATATATATATATATATATATATCAAATTAGACATGATACCACTATTTGGGTGGAGATTCACACGATCACTTGAGAGAACAAACAATAGGGTCAGATATATCACACTGGACATGATATATCACTATTTGGATGGAGATATGGGTCAGATATATCACGTCCAGTGTGATATATCCCACCCTATTTTTGGGTGAGTTTCAAATTGTGATATATTTATATTTGACCTATATCTTTTGCGGGAAACAAAAAATATGGGTTAGATATATCTTATGGATGTGATACATCACTGTTTGTATGAAGATTCACATGATCTCTTGAGATGAAACAAAATATAAGGTCAGATATATCACACTGGATATGATATATTACTGTTTGGGTGGAGATATATGCCAGATATATCACATCTGGTGTGATATATCTGACTCTATTTTGGGTAGATTTCATCTTGTGATATATCTGACATATATCTTTGCTTCTATATGGACATTATATATCAATGTTTGCATGTGATGGGGGAGGAGAGACAATAAGTGGAGTGAGTTTGCATGTGATGGATAAGAGAATTAGTGGAGCGATTGGAGTTAAAAAATAATAAAAAATAGATGCACATAGTTTTTGGCGCTTGTGTCAATTAAGAATGAAGAGAGATATTCAGTGGAGACATATGGTGTTATAGTGGAGTCTGTTTTTTAGCCCAATTTTGAGCCCACTTATATTTTCCTTCTTTTATTATCTATTTTTTTTAATATCACAAGATTTGAACTCCATGACCTCTTTGTCACTATTTAAATTTGGCATTGAGCATGGAACTTGTTGTTGAAGTAGTAGAGCTGGTTAAGCTCAGAAGTAGAGGCCACATGTTGAATCTTTATTGGTGGTTACTGCGGCTTGTCTATAGCAAGTCGACGGGTTCGCAACCATCATAGATATGTTTCAAGCGTGTACAAAAGCATGGCGCAAGCACGTCAATGTGTTTGAAGCCACCATCGAGGTGAACTGTGGGATCCTAATCCTAATTGTGTTTTGATGATGATTTAGGTGGTGATTAGGAAGAGAAGGGTTTGGACGGCTGAGATGGATTGTTGGTGGATGAAGGGTTGAGATGGTTTGGAGATTAGATGGATGGTGAGGATTGTTGTGGTGGGAGATATTTATTGGTGATTCTCTCTCTCACACACACACACACCTTACTCTCTCTCTCTCTCTCTCACGTCTCTCTCTCTCCTAGTTGTGCTCCAGCGAAGGGGAGGCTCGACGAGGGTGGTTGGTGGAGGTGAGTGTGTCGTTTTACTAAACCCACCCCTTACGTTTTCCCTTTTTCTCTCTCTCTCTCTCAACCTACTTCGTTTTCTGTTGTGGAGGTTGGTGTGGAGATTGGAGGAGGTGATTGAGTGCTCGAGGTTGTCGAGGAGGTGGTGATCGTCGCTCGAGCGTGAGGTTCGTTGACGGAGCGTGATTTTGGGAATAAGGGTTCGTGGAAGCGCCGTCGTGGTTCTTCGAAGGTTTCTTCAAACCTTCATGGTATGTCAACTCGCTCACTTTAGTAGTGTGAGTATTTGGAAGTCGACGGTAGGCCTTCCGGCTCGTCACAAGTAAACATGCAGCAGATTTTACTGCCTAATCGGTCGACCAGTTGGTGCAAACGGTCGACCGTTCATAATGAGAATTTGGGTTCTGCCTCACACCAGTCGAACGATTCCCTTGGGGCGATCGACCGGTTGTGCATTTGAGGCAAGCCTGGTTGGTTTCGGTCGAACGGGTCCCCTTTGTCGTTCGACCGTGTGCACTGTCATAAGTCGGTTGGGGCGTTGACTATCTAAACGGTCGACCGCCTGTGTGACTTTGTTCGACCGGTGACTTAAGTTGGAATAGTGGTTGGTTCGAGCGAAGGTGGTTCGGTCGACCAGACTTGATGTTGAGTGTGGGGGAATTCTCTGGTGGAATTCGGTCGACCGAGAGTGCTCGGGGGTTCGACCGGATTCGTTGGTGAGAGTTGGGGGAATTCCCTGGTGGAATTCGGTCGACCGAGAGTGCTCGGGGGTTCGACCGAATTCTCTATTGAGAGTGAGGGATTTCTCCCTGGTGACTTTCGGTCGAACGGGGCCCCTTTGCCGTTCGCCCGATCGGTCGTTTTGTTCGTTGAACCTGGGAGGCGACTTCTAAACAATCGACCGGTCCTTGACTTTGGTTCGACCGAACGAGTGTTGTTGGTGGGGATTGGTCGGCCGATGGAGTGCCGGTCGAGGCAATTGCCCTGTGTTTGCGAGATTCGGTCGACTGGGACTTTTGGTTCGGTCGACCGTTTGTGTCCAGTTTTGCACGTTGGAGGTACGGTTGTTGTGGTCGTCCATGTGGGGTGAGTTGTGGTTCCGATGTTCTTCTGGCATGTGTGATAGTGGGCACGAGTGTTGCGGTGGTTGGGGGAGAGAGCCCTGAAGCCCCGTAACTGTGTGAGAGTTGCGGTTGGGTGAAAGAGTCCTGGAGCCCAGCTAGTCTGTGCAGAGTTGGGTGAAAAAGCCCTGGAGCTCCGTAGTGCATTCAGGTTGGGTGAAAGAGCCCTGGAGCCTGAGCATGGACCGCGTGTTAAGGGTTGGGTGAAAAAGCCTTGGAGCCCTTAGACGTTTGGGTTGGGTGAAAAAGCCCTGGAGCCCTTGGTCGTGTCGTGGTAGCTGCGGTTGGGTGAAAAAGCCCTGGAGCCCATCTTGACGAGGAGTGTGTGTTGCGGTGGTTGGGTGAAAAAGCCGTGGAGCCCCGTAACGGTTGTGTGTGTTGTGGTTTGGTGAAAAAACTCTAGAGCCTAGCCTGGTCGTTGTACTTTTCTTGTTGGTAGAATTGCATGATAGGGTGCCTTTCAGTTCATGCATTGTAGAGTTTGGCATACGGGGTTTCCTTCTGGAAACTCAGGCATTGTTGCATGTTTGCTTTTCAGGCCGTGACCGGCGATAGGGGGTGGTGACTGAGGAGAGGAGCACTGCTACCTGATCCTGCTTTCTCTCATTTGAGGTCGGAGTGATTACTTGTATTTATTGTTTAGCCTTTTGATGTAATCACACTTTTCAAATACTCAGATATATATATATATATATATATATTATATATGTTGGTGCACATTTTCCTTGTATTTGAGTAATATCCTCTGTTGATTGTTGTGTTATTAAAAAAATTCCGCTGTGTTGAGGATGTTACATGAACAATGACGTGCAATGGGTTGGTGATAGGAATCAAAATGTATTAAAGAAGTGGTGCTACGTCAATGGTAGATCAATGAGACCAATGAGTCATTGGGGAGTTGGTGGTGAATTAGACCAATGAGAAGCAAGATGTGAAATAAGTTGGGGGCAGATTTCAATTCAGATTCGGTCGACCGTGTAGAAAATGGTAGTCCAAAACATGGACAGATTGGTCACTCTGAGCGACAGACTGGTCTGAATACAGCATTCGGTTGACTGAAATATCTTCAGATCACCGTTCACCAACTTTCAATAACTATTTTCAATTTCGCCCTATTTAATTTTGGTTCACCATTCCAAGGTGGATCAGTAAGAATAGTTGGGCTCTGACTAAACAAGTTGGTAGACCATTTATACTTCGGATGACCGAAGCTAGCGTGGTTTTTGCGCTAACAAAAGTGGCTCAAAAGATTTGAAGGTAACGATCATAGGCCACGTGGAAATAGTTGTTGGGCATCTAAAGTCAAGAAGGAATCGGTAGACCGATTGAAGATCGGTCGTCCGAAATTGGCCAAGTCAATTGGGCTCTAAGGCTTAGTTTAAATGCGACCGTTGGAGCAAAGTCCAAAAACGGTCCAAGGCTATTCGATCGACTGAAAGTGTTTCGGTCATCCGACTGGGCAATGGTTCGGTCGTCCGACTAAGCAACTTGGGAGTTCGAGACGGAAGTTGTAGTTCGGTAGAGAACTTGGAGTTCAGGACGGAACTTAAGATTTTGGTTGACCATTTGGGATTCGGTAGACGAAATTTGGCCGGGACAAAATCCTAGTGCTCAAGTTGACATGAAACCTTATGGACTCAATATGTGTAAAATTACATGTCTTCGTCTAAAGTTTTAATTACAAGTCTTCATTCTTAAGTCTTTGTCTCAATGCTCATTCGCTTGATGAATCTTGATCAACCTATTAAGATGATTGGCAAGTATATGTTATGCATGTAATCGTGTTTGCCTACTTTGATTGACTAGGTTGATTGATTAATATTAGTTTGATTAATCATCAAAATCAATATAGAGTAAGGCCTAAAAGCCAACAGTTATCCCATCCTTGATTCTCGTCCAGAGTAGATCCATCGGGGCATTATAGTTGGATACTTGGATGGGTTTGCCGGTGGTGTGTGACCAAGTGTATTAGGTTTCCCATTGGGAAGAAGAAGTCGAATGGGACAAGGACTGGATTTGCACAATCGGAAAGGGTAGAAAAGGAATGTAAAATGTCGGATGAATTCGTGCGAGTAGAAGTTAAAATTTGGAAAAAGTTTCAAAATAAATTATTTTAATTTTTTTTCAAATTGAATTTGTTTGAGAAGTATTTCTCAAACTACACCCGCTACCACCACGTGGTGGCAACTAGAGGTGACAATGGATCGGTTCCGGTTCGGGTACTAGTAGAACTGGAACCGGATCCATATTATAAATTGAGACTTAGAACCAAACTGGATCCGGGTCGGTTCCCAACTTGGGTACCCAGTGAAAGGAATGTGTTCTAAAAGTTTTTACTTTTATATGTCAATCATTATGAATTGAATGTGCAAACATTTTGTTCCTTGATTAATGTATTCGTCTTTTGAAAGTGTTAAGGCAGAGGTTCTTGATCCTTAACCGTAGAGCTCTAAAAGATAAGGGTTTACATAAATCAAAAGTTATTCACAATCATCATAATTAGCATGGAACATTAATTACCAATATAAGATTGTTGTGTTGGTCATCGATTATTGTAGCTCTACAAATATTTGACGACACTAGTATATGAAAGAGGAAAAAAGCTAGTTTTACATATTGAATAGACCTAACAAGTGAAACATTGTAGATTTGTGTTATGTGTCATTAATATTTCACTATGTCTTGAATCCTAAGATATGAGACTTATATCTTTTCACATAAGAAGTGTTCAATTTGATTAGTGTCAAAAGTTATCAGTGAGTATAGTGATAAAGACAATGGTTGGTTGAACATGACTTATGCTGGAAAAGATAGCTAGTCAAAATATTATCATTGCCCCTCTTAGTTTGAGTGATGATATTAGTGGGCCCCTTGATAAAGCAAAATTATAATGTGCACAATGTGACTTGAGTTAAGTTACATATTTATAATTAGCTTGAGAGATCAAGAAATGAGTATATAATACAAAGTTGACACAATTCTACTTTGTATATACTCTTAATATCATGAGACAAGGGATAGAGACAAGTGGTGCACTTATATCACTAAATGGACCGTGTTTAGTTCGAGTGGAACAAGACATTTATGCTAATTGGGTAACTATAATGTGTAGCTAGATACCGTTTATAGTTTATGATATTAAGTGTTTAATATCATTGTCAATTTAGCTTAGATCCTCCTATAAGTCACCACAAAATTGGAAAAAAGAAGCTTCATTCTATGGTCATATGATGTATTAGGTTTCATTTGAAAATGGATACATGTTGTGAATCGATAAAATCAATATGTCATGAAAAATTGACATAATTAGAATCACGAATAAAATCATATAAGATGTATGTATTATGGGGTGTAATTGTATGACATTACATAGGATAATATATTACATGATATTTGAATTTGCTAAAAACACAAAGGATCAAATTTTGTTGGAAGTAAATCCAAAATTTGATAAATGCAAAATCGGGGTCAAAATGGTACCATTTTGAGTTCGGTCGACCAGGCCCTTAGGGACGGTCTACCGGACAAAGATCAGATATGCGGGTGGTCAACCGAAATTACCAAGACGTCTCTTGATGATAGGATCGGTCGACCGGGCATAGTAAATGGTCGACCGAAAATCTCCAAGAGATGTCTTGGTAATATAACGGTCGACCGGTAGAGTGACACGGTCGACCGAAATGTACCAGGAAATTTTTTGATAACTAAACGATCGACCGGAGTGTGACGTGGTTCGACCGAAATTTTCAGGGAATTTTTCTGATGAATGTTCGGTCGACCGTCTAGTTCACGATCCGACCAAACTTGTCAAAGTCACAACCATTCGGTCGACCGAGTGGTATTTCGGTCGACCATTCGACACGATTTCTGCCAGAATTATTAAATGAATAATGTTGATCATGGGCTGGATTAATTCCAATTATGGTCAAACGGTTCTAATGATGATTATGTGTCAATTTGTGATTGGTTTAAGGGAGAGAAAAGCAAGAGATCATGGGTTAATGTGTAGCTCATGATGTGACCGTTTGGAGAGCCTATAAATAGGTCTCATCTCCCTACTTGTTTAAGGTTAATACACAATTTTCTCTCTCCCTAATCTCCCCACTAATTTATCTGAATTTCTCTTAATTAGTTGTAGTTTTTGGAGATTTATTCTCGTGGAGCTTTAGATGCGTTATTAGCTAGATTCTAAGCTTGATTTAGAGATTGAATTGACTAGCTCCTTTCTCTCTTATCTTGTTTAGAGTTTGCGAACACTTGGAGGCGGATCGGTGGACGATTCGACAAGCAACGCAACTCTGGATCTTCATAAAGGTTTCAGAGAACCTTTGGGTATGATCCTATTTTCTTTTTTTGTTTTAATATGTGTATATTTGCATGATATTAGAATAAAAACAAAATAATGTACATGAAATCACTGAAAATATGAATATCGATCTTGTATGCATGTATAATTTTTTGAAAATATGCACATACATAGGGACACGAAATCCTACACCCAGAACTGGATCTGGTTCTTCAAGGGAAAAAATATGTATGCAAGTACAAAGACAGAGAATAGGAACGTAATGGGGGGAATTCATGAGTCAGTAAACATTAACTTAATCAAGAAGAAAATATTAAGATGGAAGCAACTTAGCAACCACTTCTCCTCCTGCCTAATAGACGACAGTCTACTCAAACTAGAAACACCACGATCAAACAGCTCCCTAGCACCACCAACATCCCCTTTCCTAACAAATGGATCAAAACCATGTTCCAACTCACAACATCCCTTTGTGGAATTTTAACAAACATCAATCAAGCACTCTCAATCTCGACCCTACTAGCATACATTTGCACAATCGTGTTACCCAAATAAACATTTGACTGCAACCCAAGCTTCTCAACCATCCCATGACCCAGTCTATCGGCCTCAACGACTGGCAAACACGCACAAACCTTGAAAAAGTATGTGCATGAGTAGGTATCTGGGACAACACCTACCTCAATAAGGTGGGAAAAGAGGTGAAGGGCACTGACGGGGGTGTTAGAATCGGCAAGGGATTGAAGACAAATGTTCCAAGTGAAGATAGATGGTTTCTTGGAGGCACTATCGATAAGAGGTGAAGGGCACTGACCGGTTCCGGATACTCATTGTCACCCCAAGTGGCAACGGAACTTATTTTCTATTGTGTAGAGACGCTGAGTTCTGTAGAAATAGATTTCTTTATAGAACTCGACATTTGCAACGCCGAGTTCTACCACTTAAAAAAAATCTCGCACACCTAGGATGGTGCACTTATAGTTTGGACTCCAAATTAATCTCGACACTTGTAACGTCGAGTTCAATTTTAAAGAACTCAACACTTACAACATCGAGTTCTATAACATTGAACTCAGTGTTACCAACGTCGAGTTCAATTGTTATAGAACTCGGTGTTGTCAGTGCCGAGTTCCAACACTTAGAAAAATTGGTACACTCCCAATATGGTGCCCTGCCAGTTTGGACTCCAAATGGAACTCGGCACTGACAACGTGAGTTTATAAAATAAAACTCGATGTTGTGGCAGTCGAGTTCAATTGTGTAATTTTAACCCCACATTGGAACGTGCACGGGCAGTTTCCATTCTTAGAATTCATAATGAACTCGACGTCTGTGTAACCGACTCCGTAATGCATAACTCGACATCCATAACGCCGAGTTCATTTAAAATATAAGTGAATTCGGCATCTCAAATGCTGAGTTCCGTCGGGCTATAAAGACAACTAGGGCTAAGCATAGACTGGTCCGGTCCAGTTTTTTGGACCGGACCGGTCGGTCCAGTTTTTTGTTTTTCTTTAACTTTTAAGGAAAAATCCGGTCTGGTCTCCGGTCCGAACTAGTCTGGTCTCCGGAACCTCTTCCTCCCCACATCCGAGGTCCGACATTCAAGGTTCCAACTCCAAACCCCCAACCCTATTTTTTCCATTTTCCTTCCTTATTTGTGTATAGGATGATTATTATTGTCGTTTTTGTTAAGATTTGAATGTTTTTGTTGGTGTTCGTTGGTCTAGGATTTTGTTAGATATGTATGTAGTTGGAGGTTGTAAATAATGTTTGGTTTGTGGTTGTAAATATTGTTGAACTTGTGCACAAATTCCACATTCCAATGCGTATTCAAATTTTGACCCAAATTCACAAATATTTAAAGGATCGTACTATATTTGACCAAAAATCACCAATATAAGGCTTGTTCAAATTATGACCAAAATTAACATGTATTCCGAAGAAAGATTGTTTTTGGGTTGTACATTTCATTAAACTTGTGCACCAATTCCACCCTCCAATGTTAGTTAAAATTTTGGAAAAAAATCTCAAATATTTGGTGTTAATATGTATGATTTGGTGTTGGATCCTTGGATGTGTGAAAAAGATTATATTGTCCCCATTTTGAGGTGCCTAATCATTGAATGATTTTTTTGTAGTTTTTTTTTTGCCTAATGTTGCTCTTGGTAGGTTTTTTTGTCTTGTTATGTAGTTGATATTTTTGTCTTGCTTTTGTAGGTTTTATGTAGTTTTTTTGTCTACTATTCCTTTATTTAGTTTTTAATGGTCTTGTTAAAAACTTTAAGCATTGGTTTTTTTGCTTCTAAAGGTTATTGGCCGTTCATATTCGCCATTTCGACACCCTGGGGAGGTAATATCTTGAACCATAATGCATTTTGCGTCATACATGTCTCGTTAAAAACCATTTACTTAATGTGAATCATTTTTTATTGAAATATCGTAGGTAGAATACACCAGGACTGCATAAAAGATAGTTGTCGTTCCTTTGAATATCAAGCATAATGATTTATTTGATGTTATTTGAGACGAATGTTGCTATCCCAAGAGTATGTTTTCTGTAAAATTAACAGTCAAGTTGCCTTTAAACAACGACTAGACGTATGCTCCAATAATAGACGACAAGTTAGTTTATGAAATGATGAGACTATTCGAATGGATGTCAGTTGTTGGAATGTATGTGGAAGTCAAACCCTGAATGCCTAACTATACACTAACAACCAACCTCATGTTTGGGAGTATGGTACAGGTAGGTCAAGTGAGTGGGAGAGTGGATTAGATCTTAATCTAGATCCAAACATTTCTTTAAGAGTACCTGTCTGTCAGGAAGTCTCTTATTTCCAGTCCCAAGAGTCGACACGGGAACTGAATGACGCAAAAATGTTGGTGACATTCCTTCCAACAGTACAAATCTGGTTCTTGGTTTGTCACAACTAGAGGTCATGCACCACACCAATCACGTGTCTCCAAGCAGAGCTGGAACATCCAATGCATGTGTATCCCTTACCTTGGCCTTGGTTTGACACCAGTTGACCTAATTCAGTACCATTTGGCACAAGTTGAAAGTTCATTTGAGGAATGCCATGAAGAAGAGTTATACAGTAATGCAGATGCTTGGTAACAGTTCCAGCGTCCAATGTTTGGTAGCAATCTATAAGACAATCTCCGATTATATATAGAATGGTATTGGAACATCACAATACGGTGGATTGTACACAACACTACAGTTTCTCAACCAATGACGTACCGACCACAAGTGGGTAAAGAACAAGAAATGGTATGAGTTTAATTTGCATTTTGCAATTACAATATTTCATACTTGTGTATAATGTTTCACTAATGTAACTTTTTCTATAGGTCAATCAAGTTTACGAGTTCCACGAGGAACTACACAAGATACACGAAGTTATTAAGGATCATAAGTAAGGATCGTCACTCACTGCAAAGCTGAATGATAGGATGAAGGCCTTCATGAGATATTTTAGTGCCCACGACCCTACACTACAGTTGAGTCAGGATCGGGTGGAAGAGGAAGAAGATGATACTATTGTTCGAGCTACTCCAGAATGTGGAGATGGGGGTCTAACTTAGGAAACAAGAGAGGTTGCAAATGTTGAATGAGGTAGTGGTCGTGGCCATGGTAGAGGATGTATTCAGGCATGTTCAAAGAAGAAGAAGATGTTGCAGGGTCATTTAGGATAGTTAGTTATATGTGAAATCTTTTGTTGTCAAACAATTTTTTATGTACAATTGATTGGGAAAAAACAATGACCATTTATCTTATGTGTTTGAACTTTCCTTGAATGTTTCTTTGTTGTTTGTGATAAATCTAGAATATTAGAAAAATATTAACAGGAAACAATTTATCGACAAAAGGAATGAACTTATCACCAAATTAACCTGAGTGAACTCGACGTTGGCGTTGCCGAGGTTGCTAAAGAGCAAATTGAACTCGACTGCCACGACACCGAGTTCTGTTTTATAAACTCAGTGTTGTCAGTGTCGAGTTCAATTTGGAGTCAAACCAGCAGTGCACCATATTGGGAGTTGACCGATTTTTCTAAGTGTTAGAACTCAACACTCGCAACACTGAGTTCTATAACAATTAAACTCGATGTTGGTAATGTCGTGTTCAATGTTATAGTACTCAGTGTTCCCAGTGTTGAGTTCTTTAAAATTGAACTCGACCTTACAAGTGTCGAGATTAATTTGGAGTCCAAACTGAAAGTGCACCGTCTTAGGTGTGAGAAAATTTCTGTGTCAGGACTCGACGTTGCAGATGTCGAGTTCTATAAAGAAATCTATTTCTAGAGAACTCGACATCTCTATAGGCTAATTCACAACTCATTGTCACTATGTGTTGTAGATGTTGAGTTTTATAAAGAAATCTATTTCTAGAGAACTTAGTGTCTACACTAAAAAAGATATGTCGCCACCACATTGTGGTAGAGGGTCTAGTTTGAGAAATACTTCTTTATGTCCAATTTGAAGGAAAAATAATTAAAAAAAAATTATTTCGGAAAAAAAATCTTTAAAATTTCAGCAGTATTTATATTTTATAAATGTGATATGGACTAATGGAGCGCCATTTGGAGTGCTTCAATCGCGATTTGCATTAATTCGAAAGTCATCTCTGACGTGGAATGTCGACATGCTAAAGAAAATTATGATGACTTGCATCATAATTTTCATTATGATAGTAGATGATGAACGAGAATCGTATGCCCACTACGATAATACAAGTGAATTCATTTAAGACCAACCTCAACATACAAGTAGCAGAAGAATAACAACATATGACGACGAGTCATTCGAATATTCTTCTTGACCGTATTGTCGATATTAATATTTACTTGAACAATATAGATCAAGTTCGTGATAGAAATACATATTTGACTCTTAAAGCAGATTTGATTGAAAATATTCCGCAACGTTATGGGCAGAGTGATAATTAAAAATATCTTTATCACTTACATCTTAGTTGTAATGTGTAATTCTATGTAATCTCTAATGTAATTTCGATGAGTTTCGCTTATTAATTACTATTATCAATTTGCAGTTAATAAATTAATTATTTATGAATGTTAGACCCCGTTTGGATGCTACTCCCCCGTAGCAGCTCCCCCAAGAAACCAGCTTCTTGAAAACTCAGAGCATAAGCTGCTCCTCCCCCTCACTTCGGGGAGTCGTTTGGGTGTCTCACCCAACAGCTCCTCCATCCATGTCTTGTCACGATAAAATCCCCGAAATGCCCTCCGAAATGTATGGTTTAGGGTGGTTCCTTCAATCCCAAGGCAACCCTCTCTCCCTCGCCATCCTCCCCTTTCTCTCCCGTCGTGCTCCTCCAAATCTCGATCTACCACCACCAAGATTAACATGGCTGACCCATCTACCCGCACTGAACCACCATCGGTGATGCCTTTTTGCTTTTGTGGGATCCCGGCAAAGACTTGGGAAAGGGTTGAAGAAGGCCGACCGATCAGATTGTATTACGAGTGCAGTCGCAACATGGTGAGTTGGAAACCTGATTTGAACTTCCATTTATGTAGAGATTGATGTACTTTAGAAGTTCGTATTTTGTGTTTCAGCTGGATAACACAAGATGCCATTACATGTTGCCGGAAGAAGCAGTGGTGGCGACCATTGGTGGTGTTGTGCGTGACCTTGCTGACCGGATTGAAAAAGTAGAGAAGTCCCTGTTGGGGACAATTGAGAAAGTGGTGGAGCGTGTTGTTCAGAGAGTGGTCAAACAGATCAAAGAGGAGGCCGCAACCCCCACCTCGAACCCCCCTCCATGTGGTAATCGTTTCACCAACAATGATAATGATAATGACTTCGCATGTCTTACGATAACGATTTGGTATTACTCTGAAGTGTTTTTTTGATTTTGGCCCAAGAAATTACAATTACATGTTTAACAAATGTCAAGTCTTATAGGTTGAAAATTGATTAACAGATAAAAAATATCAGAATGAGTGATCAATGTCCCCTTTCAACATAACTAGCCCATTCTCCACAATTTTAAAAGTGTATTAGAGAAGTTACAAGGTAGTGGAGATATCATAATTACTTAATCTGATGGTCTCTCTATTTGTAATGGTATTCATAGTTGCAAGTGTGTCTGACACTTTGTAGCCATTATGTTGCCATATCTGCCAATTTCCTAAGCATGTTCACTTAATCATCTTCTGTGCCTTCTTTGTTGACAGTGTTGAACAAAGTTTTGATTAACAAAGAAAGGCACAACATGCCTTACTGAACCCATTTCTTCTTGAAATTTCCTGATTAAAGAAGAAACACCCACAGAAATCGAACTGCATTTTCTGTCTATCTATTCTTAATTTTTGCATCACTTAAATATGTTTTACATCTTACCCAGTTTTCAGTTTGAACGGGAAGTTTTTAGTTTCCTCTTTAACTTTCTTTATAAGGATATGGTTTATTTCTTATTAGTTATTAGTAGATGGTGTGTACTTGATCGTGTTTTCATTGACATTGGATTGCAATTGGACATGTTTAGCAATTGGTTGCCTAAAGTTTGTTTTGTGACATACGTATTTAACGGATAAATTAAAATTAGTAATTGTAATACAATAAATAATTTTATTATTTGGGTTGATTTTGAAGTTAATCGGTCTGTGCAATTCTTGGATGACTTTAACAACCTGCGTATCACTGCTTGGGCGTCGAACTCCCCACCAACATATGAGGAAATGCTTCGAGAGCATGAAAGGAGTATGCTGGAGGAAAAGGAAATAGAAAGACAATGGGAGCGCGATATGGAGGCGCATGATGCAGAGGAAAGGCTAAAGGAAATGGAAGAAGGAATTTTTCGAGCGAATTGGCATGCTTCAGACGACTGCAGTGATGATTAATTGTTGAAGTCTTAATTTCTATAGTCATTATTATTTAGGAAAACTTTATGTTATGGTTGGGTATAAGAATGTTTTTTTCTAATGTTCATGAATATTAGGTGGTCATCATCCTTCAAACTTGATTTGCAAAATGTTTTTTGCCTACTAAGTTTAACTTTAATGCATTAGGTAGCCCCAAAAACAAGAAGAGGAAGCCCAAAAGAAAATTCAAAGAGCATATCTGCATCAAGTGTGGCAGCATATGTTGTGCTGAACTAGTGAAGCGTTCCAGAAACAGCCACTCCGTTGCCATGCCGAGTCCAGTCCATGTTGTTAGGCCTCTTCGTGTCGTCTTCCCATTTAACATGAATGCGTCCGACCAGGGAAGTGGGGTCTAGCTGAAGAGGGATTGAATTGAAATGTGTTTTGGAGGTTTTTGAAATATGTATTTAGTCCTCCTTTGTATTTATGGTTGACGTGTTTTTGGCGTGGATACTTGGCAAGTTTTGGTTCTTGGGTTATACAGGATCTTACCCCGTCAACTGTAACTTTATTTACTTGCAAACATCATCCGAAGTACTGCTGCACGTGTAAATTATTTTAAATATCATGCTACTAGTTTAACACTTCATTGCTTGCACGGATGTACCCTTGTGATGTGGTCTTAATGATATTTACATTGACTTGTATGTTGACTTAGATGAGCAAATTACCACGAAGTGAAGGTGAGGCCTTTGAAGTTTTGAACTTGTATCCAGGATGATTCCATTTTTCGGTCTCGATAGTAGAGAGAGTAATTTTAGGGACGGACTGTAGAGAATGCTACATGAGAGATCGTCTCTAGAAAAGGTTGTTCCGTAGGTTTGGCAGTGAGTGGTCCTTCTCAAAAACCTCTCTTTATCCATTCTACTGGATTTAATTCATACGATTGCTTGATGAATTCAAGTTTCCTTAACTTGAGTCAAATTGTTGATTAATTTTCAGCTTTGGTCAAGTTGCTTTATTAATGAATCCAAAAATTTGTTAAGCTTCGGAATGGGAGCTATGTTAGGTGGTTTATACACATGACAACCGACTGAGGCACAACCCAGAACGCCACGGCCCTGTCATGTGTCACCTCTATGTCATCGAGAAACATAAGAGTGGTAAAGGACGGGAGGATTGAAAGGAAGATGAATAGGTTGCAACAACAAATTGGTTGGTTACTAGATGTTGCAAGAACAAATTCATTGCTTACTTCGGAAGCAGTTGGAAATTATAGAATTGCATCACCAAACACCCAAATTAATCTAACAAACTTAAATAACAAATAACACAAATTTAACAGCAAATCAAGTCCTTCGGAATCAAAGCAAAGTTCATACATAGTAATGCAAAATTTAATCCTACAACCAATCTAACCAGGAAATGGGGCATTTAGCAAACACCATTTCAAATAAATAAAGATCATAGTTCAGATTCCCTGACACACAAGATTGAATATAATTTTCTAAAACTTATGTTGGTCAATAGTACGTTACAACCAAAATCAACAAACTTTCCTCATGCCCTAATGTTATCTTGTTTCGAGTAAGGAATTTAAAGACAAGGATTGAACTTAATCGAAGTCAAGACGCTTACCTCTTCAGCTTCCAATCTTCGTCGAACTCCGGCTCACCAAGTGCCCAGAAGAACAACACCTATCCACACGTCGGAGGGGACAACGACAAATCCGACGGGGGACGGAAATCACGAAGGAATCTTCACGCAGATCTACTTTAGAGGCAGTGGCAGAACTTGTAATTCTTGGTTGGTTCACTTGTAATTAACATCTGAATGGAGCCCTATTTCATTGCGAATGGGAGGATAACATGCGGAATTATCTGAAATGTGTGGTGGTATTTTCGTCCAAAAAAAAGTGAGACCTGATGATCTGGCCAGGAGCTGGAGAAGCTGATGAAACAAGCTTCTCCATTTGTGAACAAAAGTGGTGTTGGGATGCGGGCTGGAGCGGGGATCCCTGGGAGCGCTACAACCGTTTGGGTGTCGTCCACTAACTGTTGCGGCTTCTGGGACGTGGAGGGGTCAGAACACCACGCATCCAAACGGGGTCTTATTCAACAATGATTTTGAAAAATATTAAGGAAAAAATTAATATTAGTCAACTTTATTAATAATTAAAATTAATATATAAAAATTAAATGATAATATATATTTATTTTTAAAATGCGAGAAATAAGTTAGAGGTAAGAGAAAGGTTGATTTGACAGTAAAACATTTTTATTAAATGGTGTGATTGAAAAGAACGAAGAATAAAATTATAGTTAAATGTTGTGAAGTTAAACAAATGACGTGACAAAAAGAGAAAATTGAGATAGCATTTTAGTAAATGTTATTGTTGTAGATGACCCAAAGACAATAGGGACCAATCACCAAGGCAACTCGTTCTATTAAACTAGATTACTAAATTCTTTTAAAATAACACCACCTTTACATAATGTGCCCATTTAGGAGGATGAAATAAAAGGTATGGTCCATTTCCATACCAGGTAAAAAAAGAGAAATCATATCACGCAAGAAGGAAAAATAGATAAACCGGCCTTTTTTGTTTCTCAACTTATATTTTATTGATAATCTACAAATTTAGGTGCCAGCTACAATGTTTAAGTTAACACATATTTACATCATTATAAGCTGAATCTTCACAATTAAGTTAGGGGAATAATTATACATAAGAATAAAAAAATGCAATAAAAAGCTAGAATGGGAGCTTCCAAACCAACGGCTCCAGATCCAAATCAGTGCATGAAGTTCCCACCAGACATGTTTCCGGGGCCTTGTTGTGGCATCATCCCTTGGGGCATCATCTGAGACCTTCCAGGACCCTGAGAGAATGTCTGATTCAATGCGGTGCTCACCATCTGGGGCCGCTGCGGTTGTTGCTGTTGCTGTTGCTGCTGCTGCTGCTGTTGCTGCTGCTGAAGTTGTTGGTGTTGAAATAACTGCTGCTGCTGCTGCTGCTGTTGGGTAGAAACTTGAGGTTTGAACACAACCATATCCTTTGTACGGAGAGAGATTGTATAAGAGACTATAAAGTTCAAGCAGACTATACAAAGGGATTTGCAAACTTACTCCAGGGAAAAGCATCCCAATCAAACGGCTCGTTTTGTCAGTGACGGAAAGAAGTAGAGTTTGAGAAGGTAGCTGAATAACAGCACACTAAAACAGAAGTTATGTGCAGATGGTTAAACAAGTTTAAGCATTTTGTTTGCAAAATTTTACGTAGCAGAAGCTACATATTCTAGATGCAGATGATACTATAAAGCTATTTTGGATCCCTACAATAACAAGTATTCACAATTAATCATTTACTACATATTCTAAGGGAACCACAAAGTAGGAACATAAGCAAATAATAAACATGAAGAGCTATCCTTGCCTTTGTGGATTATGGATTACATATACACATAGAAACCATAAATGAGAAAGCACTCTAACTACTACTCCCTTGTCTCTCTACATGCAAGATGACTATGCAAAATGGTTTCGAGCCTATAAGTCATCTATACTTGTCGTTTGGAAATAAAATTAAATAAATAGCAGGACCGGGTGTTAATAGCTGCAACTCACAAGTTTCTTGTCTTGTAGTTGTCCAAGAAACCCATGAGGATTCAATGGACGAAAAACCAAGAGATCCGCTTTTCCAACGTATTGCCTGATTTATAAGAATGGCCAACAGATGAAAGTATTTAGTCAAAGTGGATTATAAAGGGGCACAAGCATCTAAAATTAGTAGAAATTTAATTAAACGTACTTGTTATTCATGTGGTCCTGGGCTATGAGGCGAACTATTTGCATAGCAGATGGCCAATCATCTGCAAGCCTGAAAGCAATAGCAGTTTCCCATAAAATTCTTGAAAGAATAAAATAGCATAAAAACTTAAATAAATAAAACGATTTAATTATTTTCAGTAACTTGAGAAATGTGCTATTGTTTAACTTCAGCAATTTCTTTGGTACTCATGAGTGAAATAAGCATGTGCGTGAGCACATAGTTTTGTCCTTTCTACTGCTTTGCTTATGGGTTATTCACCTACAAAGTGTATTTTCTTGATCTCACAAAGTCACAAGTGCCTCTTAAGAATATAAATGTGCCGAAATACTCAACGTTGTCTATATTAAACAAGAAGACCGAAAGTGAAAATACTAAACAGATTCCATGTTTTCACAAGAACTACACCAAATTTTCCACCAAACCGGACTACATCTCTTATTTTCAATGTGAACTATCCAAATGGGAACTAACCTTGCACTAAATTGAAGTTGCTTTGTTTAAGAACTTGCCCCCTTGTTATTAACATGATAAAAACTAAAAAGGACTGTTTACCAAGATGCTTTAATGTTTTAATAACAGAGCGTGAACATTATATAAGGCCCTAATAATTCCTAGACTATTGTCAACTTACTTTTCAGATGCTGTGGAACTCCTGTAACCCTGAAACAAGGTAAAAATACCAGACTTGACTTTGCAATATGAGTGAACAAATTAAGCATGTGCAATTATTAAGAAACACTTGCATATACCTCTGTAAATATTCAGTTCATCCTGTATGAATGCCTAAAACAAACAAAAAACTAGTGCACATGTAGGTGGCACAAAAGGTTCACGCATTCAAATTGCAGAAAGATTGAGAAAACAAGGGAGGATAAAAAAACTAACATATTAGAAAATCAAGCCTACATTCAGATAAACTCATAAACATAATGAGGTGCCATTCCCCCTACCCCCAAAATGAACCATCAGCACAATATACCAACCAATACTTAGTTTAATGTCAAGTAACAAGATTATCATAACATTAACAATAGCAGCTAACCTGAAAGATTGCATAAATTCTGGAAAAGAAATCCATGTATATATTTTTAACGTGCATGTTTGATGTGTAAAATAACTCAGAAGACATGTTCGTCAAAATCAATGCTACCCCAAAATGTCAACCCCTACCCCCCAAAATGAACCATCAGCACAATATACCAACCAATACTTAGTTTAATGTCAAGTAACAAGATTATCATAACATTAACAATAGCAGCTAACCTGAAAGATTGCATAAATTCTGGAAAAGAAATCCATGTATTTATTTTTAACGTGCATGTTTGATGTGTAAAATAACTCAGAAGACATGTTCGTCAAAATCAATGTTACCCCAAAATGTCAACCCCCCCCCCCCCCCCCCCCCCCCCCAACACTCACACAAAGCGGGAGAATAGAATAAAACGTTTGTGAGGAGCTGGATGAGAAGAAACTCCCATGTCCAGTTCTGCAGTAGAGATGAAATTGAAGTGAAAGTTGTCCTGACGTAAAAAACGAGCGACCTAATATTTGAAGAGAACTCCAATACAGCAAATGAACTAGTATTCTTAATTTATGTGATCATGTTTCATATACGTTACCTAACAGCCAATATTCAAATTTAGAACACAAATGTCAGGTAATGAGGCGGCAGACTGTGTCTGCATTGGGGATGTGGAGACATTTGAAATAACACTCCATTTCATCTGAAGCAGCATAAAAAACCAACTTCTTTTTAGGCTAAAGCTAAGGATATTGAATTGTCATGAATTCGTCCTCGGGAAATCAAATATATGCACATTAATGCGGTTTATAATATGTAAAAGGTATTAAACTTCAGGAACAAGTGAGAATAAAGTCACGTTAATTACTTTGTCATGATTCTAACTCTGTCATGATAGGCATATCCTTAACCTGTGTCTGATCAATAAAATTAGGAAAATAAAGAAAATAGGAAGATTCAAGAGAACATACTTCCAGTTTACAAATAAATACTGGCTGCCCTTGCCTCTGTCCAGAGAGTGCGCCCTGCATTCATACATACCATGTGTTAAACCCAAAAATAAATATTCATATGGTGTGATGTATGAAGAA
Organism: Triglochin maritima; assembly: GCA_963682175.1. Taxonomy (NCBI): domain Eukaryota; kingdom Viridiplantae; phylum Streptophyta; class Magnoliopsida; order Alismatales; family Juncaginaceae; genus Triglochin; species Triglochin maritima. Next base: position 8,191,449 of record OY821787.1, on the reverse strand, counting down.
ACGAGGCACAAACACTAAGTTAGATGAGTCGTAAATCCCTAATTACACAGTCCTTGGGCCCATACACCTTCCAGAGATTCAAAAAAACAAAAAACTTGGACTTCAAAAAAGATTGAGGTGGATAAGGTGTTTGATGCAGGGATCATGTTGATATTCATGTCCATAAAAGCTATTGAAGAGAAAACAAGGTCAATTTACGGTGTCCTTGTTTTAGAATTTTGGGGACGAAAAACGACTCTATGTTTTAATGTTTGAAGGAAATATTGGGAAAACCTGAGGGTGAGATTTAGCATTTGAGTAAACAAAATCAAACATGGTTGATTTCTAAGTGCAGATCTGCAATTTGGTCATAAAGCTTTGGATGACTAACTTATTCAATGATAACTATGTCCTGACAGAGTGCACAATGGCCATAAATGGAATTAGGGATGGCAATTTAATAAATACGCCAAAAACGATAATATAAAAAGAAGAAAGTTTTTTCCTACTAGCACACAAGCAAAAATACCTTCAAATGATAGGTAAGAGTATGAAGATTTCTTAAAAACTAAATTGACCATCGCTACGTATAGGTTCTGATTGGTTAAGGGACTAACTTCAGCTTATAATTGTTGCTAATAACCACAGTTTTAAATAAAATACATCCTTCTGCACAATCAAGGCTTTTTTGACCTAAAACCAAACAGCAGTACGGTCGTGGCACCAGATAATTAGCTGAACTGATTTAACAGGTTATCCATGTTGCATTGCATCATCAATAAATATACACACTGTATTAAAAAATTGCATATAAATTTGAAGACAACTAATGTATTTGGGTTGAGGAAGTGAAAAGGATGTTGGTTTGGGGTTTAGGCTGGGTAGAACTTTTTAACAGACTTAATTAATTGGATATAGAGCAAGCCTAGTAAATTGTCAGTCGGTTGGTCAGCCCAGTTCCATATGGTGTTAAATTTGTTAGTTCTGGCAGTTCAACTACAAAAAGATTTTCGAACCTTAAATTGGACGGCTCAGCCAACCAAACCCACTAGTTAAACCACCAAGCACATACTGGGCTTCAAAAGATGGTGCAGAATAATATAAAATTGTTATTACTTCGCTGACATCATCTCTTAATAAAACTTCACTGACATCTATTTATTGTTCCTTTGGTGCCCTAATCGTATTTTGGGACGTTTGAACTAATCCTCCCATCTTTCATTAAGCAACTAGAACAGCGGAAGAACTACTAGTGTAGATTAACCCACATCAAAAGCAATATGAGGGCCTTGAGGCACTAGAACGCAACAGAAAATTACCAGCCTGCACCTCTTAATGTTGCCAAACTGTCATTCCACCTCTCATATCATGCACTTTCATAATGAATTCTCATCTCACAAAGAAGAAACCCAAGCACATCTATTTAGTAGAGAAATCCCTTTTTCAATCAAATTAACCTTCAACCTTTCAGATCAAACCTTTTATGTTGATTCATGTAGACTTTTGTTGGTCTTTTGACCCAAATCCATCAAAATTTCTAGGTTCTCTACTTCCATAAAAGAATATATATCTTTGATTTTGGGCATCGGGATGCCCTCTTCAAGAACACAATGCCCATGAAGACTCTATTTCCGCAATTACATTTTTGTGCAAAAGTTTCAATAATTTGTGTTGTTTTTGTTTAAGAAAATATTCTTCAATTTTAAAGGAAAATTACTCATTCACAGTTACGGTCATGAAGCTTGGTTTCATTGCACCATTTTGTGGCAAATATAAATATGAGTGTCGGGACTTGAAGTCACATGATTAGAAAATTCTGCACATTGAGGTTCAAGAGTTTTTCCAACTTAACCCCTTAGCATGTGATCCATACAAGCTCAAGTCTTATTTGCAATTAAAAGATTATCTAGTGATCTGACTAGATATATAAGGTAAAAGAAAAGGGAAAGAAAGAAAGTAAAGGAAAGGAAAGAGAGAGAAAACTCTGGTGTGAATATATATATATGAGAGAAAAAAATGTTTCTCATTTCAACAAGAACTTGAAGCAGAGAAAATTGAAGCCCCAATCATTTCTATTTTTTCTCCAATTAAGTTCCAATACAAACACCCAATAAAAAAAAAGTCCCAATACAGACACACCTGACCTACTATGAACATTATACTTTCTGTGAGAATCAGCAAGGAGATGTATATACAACAATTTAAATGGAATAACAACTATCTTTGCTAATATTTAAGTTAAGGCTTAAAAAACATTTCAAGAAATTCTTTAAAAAACCCAAAATTGATAGTTACAGGAATTACCTCCCAAATTTTGACGTATTTGGACTGTGGTTGTTGAGAACCAGCATTTTGCTGAGAAGGAATGCTCATAGTGGAACCATGAGGTGCAGCTTGGGAACTCATTCCTGTCTGTGTGTGCTGAGACATTCCAGGAGTGGGTATCATTGTTCCACCTACTGAAGCGACAGTTGAAACACCCATACCATTCATAACATTTTGGTTGGCAGTAATTCCAGTTTGACCTATTTGAGAACCAGAACTGATACTTGCTTGGCCGCTACCAGCTAGTAACTGCCCCATACCAACGTTACCTTGAAGATTGGTGAGTGACGATGATAGTCCAACACTTGTGTTCCCGGTTATATTGGAATTTGTTGATGCTAGTGAACCCATACCAGTACTCTGTGTAGTCTGTGTTGTTGCTACTAATGCCCCAGACCCAGATATCGAAGTATTTCCTGACAATACACTTGAAGACATCCCATTGGATATCATATTGGACATATGCATGGCCATTGGTGTCACTCGCGCTTGCGAAAGGTTATTTAAAATGCTCACATTTGCTGCAGCAGGTCCAGCAGGACGTACTGTTTGAGTCATAGCATTGACTAGAGGTTTGAATTCTGTAGCAGGATCAACACTTCCATTCACCTCCTGTGAAGCAGGAGGCGGGGAAGATGTCGGAAGAGTAGAGATTCCTTGAGAAAGTGTGTTTGATGTGGGCGGGATGTGAGAAAAGGCAGGTGCAGAGATTGCTGATGATAAATTAATTGGTTCCTAATCCAACACTATATGTTAGAGGAAAGCAAACTGAGATATCAAAATAGAACTTTTTAACCAGAAGCATTTGACGTAATTCTTATCCTACCATCTTGACAGTAGCAGCTGGAGCATTTGCAATAGGAACTACTTGTCGATTTATCATGGAGCCATTTGCTGAACAACAGATCAAAATTATTATTTGTTTCAAAAAAAGAAAAATGTCCAACTACATGATATATACTTCATGCTCATGCAAATAGTTTTTGTATGAAAGAATCACGTAAAGATTGAGGCTGCACATCGAAGTCATTTATCATGCCAAATATATAACAGATCAGCCAAGCAAGTCAACAATAAGAAACAAAATAAACATTATTCTGGCTGAAGTTGATGATTTCCAAACTAAATGAGCACGAGATTGTACTTTCAAGGGCACCTCTTCATCACCTTCCTTTTGTTATCGTAGTCTTATTCATGAAGGTAGACAAACACATGATAGCTATTAAAGAAGCAGGTCATAACTGAATATGCATCACTTTCATAGTCTCATCCCCAAACATTTGGGGACAACAAAAGAGATAAAAATTTAATCCCAGGAATTATAGAAAGTAACAAGAGGAGCTCAGAGAAGAAAGATGTCCAAATGCTGAAAGTGGCTTAAAAGTAGGTAAACAATAAGAACGAATTTTTTTCACATATACCCTCGTAAAGATAGAAATATACACATACCCTTACACCAACATAAATTACATACATAACCCTAAATATTTGGTGTTCAAATTTGAATGCACACTTGTTTACAACATGTTATACTACTTTTTTTGAAAACAACATGCTATACTACCATCGCAAGGGAAAATTGAAGCGTTTATGACCGTATGACCTTCGCTTATAATCTTCTCATAAGGACATGTTATTTGACTATTGACTACGAGTTGATTATCAACATCTAGTCAATCTCTAGAAAACTAACTCACGTTCCATCAGTAATCTAACCACAATCACATCATCCGAGACAATTTCAAGCTACATATAGACAAATTTAATTTCATATTATTACAAATCTAGCACAGAAAGATAAATCAGAAAGGGGACTATGTACCATACGTACAGATGGATAGATGTGAAAGATTTCAAAGATATAAGTGGAATGATTTAATTTTTGAGAAATGACCTCGGATTTGGCAATGATCAATTCCTGTAAGGGTTTAGTTCCTCACGTTGACATCAAGAACATTATAATAAATTCTTACTGCAATAATTATTATGGTATATTTTGAAGAAAAAAATGATATTAATGCACAAACCTGTAACTATTGGACCTGGAGGAGGGCTTGAAACAGGTGTTGTAAGCTGCCTAGGAGGCCCATCCACCTTTATAGTGACTTGATTTGATTGCAAGCCGACAACTCCTGGAGGACTTAGAGCATTTCTAGCTTCCACGAAACCATCCGAAACCAAAATAAGGAAATGAGGGTTTTTTGTTTGATCCACAGTTGGATCAGATGTTGCCAGATTACGCTTTCCCTAAATGAAAAGAAAAACAACTAAGAAAAATTGAGAAGTTTTAGGTATACAACTGCAATTTGCTAAAATATATCGAACATGATTTGAAAGATGAATAGTTATCATATTAGTTCTAGACCACCATGAGCAACTGTGTTTGTGCACTGTGCACCAAAAGAACTTCCAGTTTGATCAATGGACAAGACAAATAAATTAAACTTCCTCGAGAATAATCTTTAAGTGTGGATAGTCAGAGCACAGATCCAACCTCAGAGTTATGCAAAAAGGCAATTGCAGACAAGGTTGGCAAATGTCAAATACTTGTTTGGTGTGCAGATTTACCAAAAAATGAAATGCAATAAAGGAGGCTTTTTTTCTGCCAGGGCCATTGTAGTGGTATGACCTAGAAAAAAGAGAGGACGCGAAGTACCTATTGCTACAAACAACACTGCTATTTTACAAAGGAAGAAAGAAGTGAGTATTCAGCATTCTACTAGCTACAAATTCAAGTAGTATTAAAAAGGAATCTTTTTGAATTCAGATTCATTTTATCTGACACCGACATCTGCAAGACCGTATTTGTATCCGGACATAGGCACCCGTGAACTCACGGGGTAGATATGGATATTGGTACATCCAATCAGAGATTTAATCATTACTATAATATTTATAAATGTATTTATGCATGCATACTTGTATGAATTTTTCTATCGTTTGTAATACTTATATGATATATATACACAACAACAACGAAGCCTTCAATCCCAAACTCATTGGAATAGGCTAGAGATGAAAGTCAACAACAATCACGGTTCCACCATGTGAATTGCCCTTTTCGACGCACTTTTGTCCAGTGCCAAATCCTTTGAGACACATATATACATTATTCCATAAAACTATTTTGGTTCTTCACTATTTTACACAGTACAATTTATCAATGTTTACTTTTCGTTACATATATATTATATGCACCACCTAATAAATTATGTTATTTTTTAATTGAATCTTTCTATTATTTTCAAACATTAAGCCAAAACTTAACACATGTTAATTAAGAGTTGAATTAAAACTAAGTGATTAACAACAGCAATGTTTTGAAATAATAAAAAAATAGAAATCTATTGTTGTCATTATGCATGTGGATTTATCCGTATCTGCATCGAATCCATTAAACATTAGTACATATATGGAATTCTGATATCCACAACCAATCGGTATTTGTATGTATCTACATTTTTCATGCGGGTATGAATATGGTCATACCTACAATCCTACATCAGCTGCATATCCGATACGCCGACACCCCTACTATCACTCATGGTCACAGGTCATACCTACTTTTCTCCTGAAAACCAACTACCATGTCCCACCCTTACAAGCTCCCTTAGGAACCAACTTACGGTTGTTGCCCACAAAATAAGGACATGCAACAAAATCCTTCAACATTTCCTCCATGTACAACCCTCCAAACCCCTAAACTTTATTAATTAAGTCTCATGAACTGACAATAACATCTATGCAAAACCTCTATTTTTTGAATTAATAAAACAAAGATTAAGTTTCACGCCAACAGTTTACACCTTTTAAGTTTTATTGTCTCTGTGGCCAAATTATTTGTTGAGATCCTGAAATGTTGAAAACACATCTAAATTCCAAGGATGTTGTTGATATGGTTTCATATATTGATATAGTGAAATGATACCATCAGACACCACACCTTGTAACTTTTTTGGACTCTTGGAGGTTAAAAAAGAATTTGGTAAATATGGTCAAATATTTTGAAATAAATTTCTTTAGTAGTTTTCCATTTTTGCACCTGTATAAGAATTTAAAATGATATTCATAACCCTACTTTAGTCCAGAATCAAAAAAAACTCTAAGAACGAGAATTGAATGTCAAATTCCATCGGATCATTCTGATTTATGTGAAAGCCACAGCATGATGTATAAACTTGAGACACTGTGCTAAAACTTGTTCGTAATTCCATCCAACTACCCACCAAAACTTAGGATCATTATTTTATAAGGGTATACGGTATTTTTTGGTCTGGGTTAAACACCATTGAACTTCATCTGATGTTCCATTCTTTAATTGCAACTTGCAAGAGTTACTTTGTTTTCTCATAGAACTTGTTTAATATTATGCAAGAGTTTTAGTTCTAACAGAGTTTCATAACTCATAAGTCATAACTGACGACAAATAAACTATAACAAAACATTTTTATAGGTAAAATAACTATATAAATAGAGGGAAAAAACACACTGTCAAAAACATTCGAACATGTTTTGTTCCCATAGCCAATATTACAAAAGAAATATACCATCTAACATAATAACCTAGAGGCGATCAGAATATGGGTATTGGATATTTAACTATTGCACAATGGAGTACCTAAAGTTTTCAACAAAAAAAATCAAACCACTTGAATAACTAGGATAAAAATAGATTTGAAAGTATAAAAATGGCTACCTTGAGGAAAAAAAATTGGATTCACGTTAAAGAAATGGGAGCATTTTTTTCTTGTTTTTCTTGTTTTGCTTGAATTGTCGCCTAAATGTCCTCAATTCATTTGAAAAATTGCAATGCTATACTTAAATGTGTGAATGTAACTAATAATCAACCTAGTGAAGAATTCAGAAGAATTCCCATCTGAGATAATAAAAAAAATCATGACAAATATAAACACTCATAGAGATTAAATTACGTGGAGTGTAGACAGAAGTATACCGCATTGTATATGTCACAAAGTTTCGGAAGCTGCTTTGGAGAAAGCACTGACAGAGAAAAAGTGCTCTGCTAAGAAAGTTTTAGTTAGTTTCCAAATTATTATGTTGAATAATCACTAGCTTTTGATGCATTACCTGAGAAAAGCATTTGGCGACAGTTTCTGCATCACAAAGGACTATTGGTCGCACTCGCACATCACTGTTCTCATTTTTCTCCAGACTAGGAAACTTACGCACTGGAGTGGGGAGGGGATAAGGATTACTAGCCGCAACAAGAATACAGTGCTTTTGACAATCAAGATTTTGACTGCCATTTGAATTAACTGGTAACATCTACAAACAATAGAAGGACAAAAAATAACTTCGATCAAGATTAAGTTAGAATTTAAGTGCATCTGGTGCAACAATACCTTCTCTCTCTTCACAATCATAATGAAATAAAGGTCCATGAATGATGCTGGAAGGAATGAATGGTATTCTTGTACAACCAGCAAATGTCACTTGACAACATCCAAGTGGCTTAAAAGGTAAAACCACGCTTTCCTCTAGTTACATAAAGAGATTTTAAGAAAGAAATGATTCTGCTTAGCAATGCAATTACCAGGCCTTCAACTAGAATATATAGTTACATATGTAATCCAATCAAATTGAAACAAAATGTGTACATTTAAATAGAAATATGTAAACCAACAATTGGTAGATGGAAAACGAGTTGTTAATGGATTTCATAATGGCTTCACTATACGGTTGATAACCACATCGTTTATGTTGATATTTTCATTACCCATTTACTATTGATATTAGTTAGGATAACTAATACTGAGAAACAATATACACAAGGAAAACTTAAAAAGAAAAAAAGTATGATATGAAGACTTTGGAAATTGTCTCTGTTATCAGTATATTGGAAATAAAAATTTCAATCAATGCTAAAACTCAGTAACCAAAGCTTCTTGTAATTCATCACTAAGAACATCATTAGTCAGCATGAAAAAACAATAAATGTATAAATGCTTCCTTGAAACTTACCATTAAGGCTTCAGAAAGTCCTTCAGCAATAGCTGCTTCACTAAATCCACCACCATTGAATGGGATTGAAGACAACCATCTGAAAAACATGTCAACGCGTTTCGTCCAGCCACTACGTTGCACACCAAATGCTGCATTTCAAAGGTGAGGTAGAAGTTATTGTCTCACAAAACCTGGCCAGAAATTATCTTCTGCCCAAATAGCACCAACAGCACATAACTATAGAAAGAATTAGGAGATCGGGCCCATCAAGATTTCCATGCATACTGAGGAAGGCTGAGTCAAGGTGAAGAAACTTAGCTGATATTCAAATTTTACATACTTTTGGGATGAGTTTTAGATCCAAGGTTGGAACCATTTTGAATATGGTTTACTACTATGATCACCATAAAGAATAAAAAAATAAGTTAGCTACTAAAATCTCTTATATTTTTTAAAAGTGACCATTTTCTACAAGAACAAATCCCAGATAGAATTTTGAGTAGGTTATCTACTAGTAATCTAGTATGTTTCTTGAATATGAAACCGAGATTCTTAACAAATTTAGAAAGTAGTGCTTCCATAAGAGAAGTGCACAAGTAAAAATACAAAAGAAAAAATATATATGATGCATAACACATGTTACAAACATTAAGGAAACCCTTCACTGTAAACAGGATCCAATAAACTTAAAACTTCCACAAAAGCCACTTGGGTGCTTCCACTTAAAATGGAATTAGAAGATTGAACACAACAATAAATTGATTAAAACAAAGTTTATCCATATTTCTAGGAAATGGTTGGCCTTCAAATAAATTCATCGGTGTGGAACGTAATGGGGCTTAGAGCAACACATCAGGAGTCAAACTAGTATAACCCTTAAAATACCAGGTTTTTGTTCTTTATAGCTAAATTCTTCAGATTGCGTATAATAGTAGTTGACTTGCGAGTATGAAGTGGATCTTCAGACTATACGATGTTATTGTTATGGTGCCAGTCTGCCAGAGAACAAGGTTATATGCATCTGTTCTGACTTCTGATAAAAGAAAAGGTTATATGCATTTGTTTAGGGTCTGGGAGGACAGTCTATAATGTAGGCCTGACAATCGTGCCGTGTTTTTTTCCGTGTTGGACAACTTCAGTAGACACGAACACGACCCGGAAAAAAAAAATGTGTCCTATCAAAAGGACACGAACATGACCCGAATCATTTCGTCTTTACACAAACACGACCCGGGAACCACGAAAACAAACCAAAAATTTTAATTTTATTTAAAATTTTCAGTAATTACTCTAAATTAATTTCAATAGAGTATACTAATCACACATGCCAACCGAATGGGTTGAGGTGTGAGTTGGGATGAGTTGTGGATGGTTGTGTTACCTTTATAGAGTGGAGTGAACTAGTGAAGGGTGAGAAGCAACAGCAGGCGATGTGGGACTAAATTTTCAGAGTACCATACACAAAAAATGATCTATTAATTAATGTAAACAAGCAAGATATGCAAAATGTTGAAATTGGCTTAGTGGCTAGTTGTGGTTTTTAAGAAATTTTGGGACACACGTTCGAATCTCTTCAACCACTATTTTTCTGTTTTCAATTTTTTTACAAAAAAAAGGGGAGGGATGGGATTCGATCCTTGCACTTCTCAAACATTCCTTCCACGTTAAACCACTGCACCAAGCCAACACTTGTGTTTAATATAAGGTTTGAAATAATTTGTGTCATCCATGTATTTTTTGGGTACCCGAACAAGAAACACGAAAACGACATGAAATAATTTCGGGTACCCGAAATCCGACACGAACACGAAACACGAAATCCTTAAACCCAAACATGGATTTTTCGTGTCGTGTTTTCGTGTTCCGTGTCAAATTGTCAGGCCTACTATAATGTAATATTTATTTTTAGTGCAAGGTCTGAAAGGTCTTCTACTTCTGACTCCTTTGAAATCTGCTAGTTTAAGCCCCTTGTTTGTGACATGTGAGGGGCTGAACTGGTTCCCTTTGTATCTCTTTTTTTCATGAATTGTTCCTTTTTGACTGATCAAACATCCTAATGCAAATTTTAATTTATGAATAGCTAATAATTATGAATTTAAACATACAATAATTATCTTGCCAAAAAAGGATCATCCTCTTTCTCCCTTCTCAGGTGCACCCATGCAACTTTGGCAACTTATATGTTTGAAGTTGGCACACTCAAGAACCAGTAAACAGCAAGAAGCAATGTTAGGCAACACGAAAGACAATTTTAATTACCATATAAAATCAAAAAATATCTCCACTTATCACTAATCTCTACATGTAACGAATCATAATTGAACTTTAAAAAAAGATCACAATAAAACATTGATGATATGTTATCAGTATAAATAGAATCACAATTATAAAATAACGAAATTGTTCCAAGCAACATGCAACAAATATAAGGTTATACCACTATAAGGTCCATGCATGTGGAAAACTACCAATGCGAACTCAGCACTCGAACCAGGGAGTTTCTGTTAAGTAAAACAAAATTATATAAGATTTCCAAATTAAAGAAATTGCAAGGGGGAAAAATGGTACACAAAAAACAACGTAGTTATCTCTTGATGAAAATGTTGACGATTTTGACTATATTTGGACACTATTATTGAGGGATCAACAATTTATACGTGGGAGGTTACCTGGCTTGCCATCTCATTTCCATGGAAGGTCCTATACATAAAAATAAAAATAAAATTGTGAATCATCACTACTAAAGAGAACAATCAACAAAATAAAAGGAGTAAGATATATATGCTCTAGCATGTAGGCAGTGACATGCAATGGGAAAAATAAGCAAAGAAAAGATAAATAAAGAACTTGAGGTATATCTTTTGTGCCTTCAGTTGCTTCTAAGGACAGGTTCAAGCACTGTTCTGAAAACCGGACCGGACCGGCCAGTTAGACCGTGAACCGGAGGCCTGTCCGGTCCGGTTAGGGTGCAAAAACCGGATTTGAAGTCAACCGGAGTGGACCGGAGGTTCAACCGGTCGGACCGGCCGGTCAGACCTGCGGTTTTGGACAAATCGGATAATCGGACAGCCCGGATCCGATAAGAAAAACAAAAAAAAACCGACCCTTAAGTGTTCTCCCCCAAACCCTCCTTCCCCAAACACCAACTCTCCCGAACCCACGTCTCCCCTGACACCAATTCTCCCCTCTCACTCCTCTCGCTGCCGTCAGGCCTCCGGCCACCTCCGACGAGGACTCCCGTCGTCACCGGCCAAGACTCTAACATTTCTGAAAAACCGAAGATGGGAGAGAGAGAGAGAGAGTGGAGAAGGTGGTGGATCGGGTGTTGGAGGAAGGGAAGGGGAGAGGAGAGGAGGTGTTGGAAGGGAAGAGAGATGGGAGCAAGAAGGGGAGAGGAGAGGAGGGAGGCGTTGAGGGGAAGAGTGTTTTCGTTGGGTGGTGGAGTTGTTTAAGTTTGTTTTATTTGTGGGTATTTTTTAAAACACACCCTATGAATGTTATTTTTGTATATGTTTTGAAGATTTTATCTTAATAAATAAGATTTTTATATATAATATGTATATATGACGTCATGCTGACGTCACCGGTTCAACCGGTTCGATTCGGTCCGACCCCGGTTGAACCTCTGAACCTTTGAACCTTTGACGTTGCCGGTTCGACGTCCGGTTCGGTTCTGAAAACATTGGGTTCAAATAAAGCCTACGTGTTATTCATCTCTTTTCAGTAAGAATATTAGTATGTTCATCATAAGGGTCCATGTCCTGACTCTTGACATGGCAAATAGTTGGTGTTAATGCATGATAAGTCCAAACACAATCTACGTACATAGGCCAGACAGCAAACGCATATGCAGACTGCTGCTTCTACACTTGCGGAATTCGCATCAAGCACCCAAGCTTGAGGTGCATACTCATAGAACCCCACACTAGATTGCTATCATTTTTTTTAAATCAAATGATTCTAACTACGCTCCAGGATGCAACCTACTTCTCCGGAATCTACCAACGCCAAGGATCTTTATCCTCAGATATTCCAACGTCAGGGATCTACCACAAAGCTAGCTCCAATTGGCTAAGAATACGATCAGTTTCAAACTGAAAAAGTAATTTAATCGTAAATGTTCTTTTGTCCAAATACCAGGCAATCACCAATCTCCATGTCAAGTCTCCCTAGCTCAATACTTTTTTTAAGTTCCATAGTTTCCAAATCAAGATCCTAATCCCAAAACACAAACACATCTAGAATGCCCATCTTCCAATTTTTTCCAAGACTCCTCAACACATACCACAGGCAACAAAACGACACCAATTACCAATAAAAAATGACACGACATCGCATTGTTGGTGTGGGATCCAAATCCTAATTGAGTTTTGTGTTTGTTTGGGTGGTGTTTAGGAGGAGATTAGATTGGACGGCTAAGATGGAGTGGAGTTGGATGGATGGTTGAGATGAATTGATGGAAGGTATAAAAGGTAGAGCTCTCTCTCTCACTCTCTCACGTCTCTCTCATTTCTCTCTCTCTCTCCCTCAGTGATTGTGCTCCGGCGTGGAGGTGTTCTCCGGCGAGGAGAGGTAAGGATCGGCGAGTGTTGGTCGGGTGGCGTGGTGAGTCGGTTTCTAAACCAACTCTTCTCTTTTGGTTCTTCTTCTTTCTCTCTTTCAACCCGTCTCGTTTGCAGTGGTTACGGGTGAGCTTCGGTCCGGGACCGGACTGAACCAGACCGAAGACCGAACTTTTCGGAAGACCAGACCGAATTCGGTCCGGTCCGGTCCGGTTCGGTCCAAAACCCGAATTTAACCCTTAAAATTTTGGTCTTTGACGGACTGAACCGGACCGACCGACCGTGTGCACTGTTGTAGGTCGGTTGGGGCGTTAACCATCCAAACGGTCGACTGCCTGTTTGACTCGTCTGACCGATGACTTAAGTTGAATAGTGGTTTGGTTCGACCGAATGTGGTTCGGTCGACCGGTGTTGATTGGATGCGACGGTGGATTTTACTGATGGAATTCGGTCGACCAAGAGTGCTCGGGGGTTCGACCGGTTGATGATGTTGAGCAATGGAGGATTTTACTGGTGGGTTTCAGTCGAACGGGTCCCATTTGCCGTTCGACCGATTGATCGTTATGTTCGTTGAACCTGGGAGGTGACTTTCCAAACGGTCGACCGGTCTCTGACTTTGGTTCGACCGAACGTGTGTTGTTGGTGAGAATTGTTCGACCGATGTAGTGTTGGTCGAGGCAATTGTCATGTTTTAGTGAGATTCGGTCAACCGGGACTCTTGGTTCAGTCGATCGTTTGTGTCTAGTTTTGTACATTGGAGGTGCAGTTGTTGTGGTCGTTTGTGTGAGGCGAGTTGTGGTGCCGATGTTCTTCCGGCAAGTGTGCTAGTGAGCACGGGTGTTGCGGTGGTTGGGTGGAAAAGTCTTGGAGCCCTGTAACTATTGTGAGAGCTGCAGTTGGGTGAAAGAGCCCTGGAGCCCAGCTAGTCTATGCGGGGTTGGGTGAAAAAACTTTGGAGCTCCGTAGTGCGTTCAAGTTAGGTGAAAAAGCCCAGGAGCCTGAGCATGGACCGCGTGATAAGGGCTGGGTGAAAAAGTCATGGAGCCCTTAGACGTTCGGGTTGGGTGAAAGAGCCCTGAAGCCCTGGTCGTGTCGTGGTAGCTGCGGTTGGGTGAAAGAGCCTTGGAGCCCAGCTTGACGACGTTGAGTGTTGCGGTGGTTGGGTGAAAAAGCATTGGAGCCCCGTAACAGTGGTGTGTTGCGGTTGGGTAAAAAAGTCCTAAAACCCAGTCTTGTTGTTTGTGCTTTTCTTGTTGGTAGAATTGTATGTTATAGTGATTCAGTTCATGCATTGTAGAGTTTGGCATACGGGGTTTCTTTCTGGAAACTCAGGCATTATTGTATATTTGTTTTTCAGGTCGTGATCAGGATTAGGAGGGGGTGGTGACCGAGGCGAGTAGCACCGCTACCAGATCCAACTTTCTCTCATTTTGAGGTCGAAGCGATTACTTGTAATTGTTGTATAGTTTTTTGATGTAATCACACTTTTGAAATAGTTGGATATATATATTATATATGTTGGTGCACCTGTTTCCTTGTATTTGAGTAATATCCTCTGTTTGATTGTATGTTATAAAATTTTAAATTATTCCGTTGTTGAGGATGTTACAGTTGGTGTATGATCTCTAATATCGATTGTCCCAACATCAGGGTTAACCAAAGAGCTAGCTCCAGCTGGTTTGGACTACTATCATTTTCAAACATAAAAGGTAACTGTCATAAATATTTTATCACCCAAGATACCACCCAATCACTAAGCTCCAAGTTAATTCCCCAAACTCCACATTTTTCCAACATCCACTCTTCCAAATGAAGTCATCCATCCCAAAACACACTAACACCCAGAAAATCCACCTTGCAACCATTTATTGGACTCCTAAACATGTAGCATAGGCAACAAATCAAAACCACATTGTTATTGTCTTGTCCCAGTTTTCCCAACATTTGGGGTCGATCAACAAAGCTAGCTCCAACTGGTCTAGACTTCTATCATTTTCAAACTTAATGAATAATTTTATCATAAATGTTCTAGTATCCAAATTGCCACCCAATCACCAACCTCCAAGTTAATTCACCCAAACTAGGGTCGTCAATTTCATAAGAAACACGATACACAACACGAATAGGACTATAAATACATGATAATTTTAAGAATCAAACACGATTAACACGATAGAGACTATAAATACACGATAATTAAATGGGTACTTCGGTATATAAATACAAGTAATACACAATTACTACACGGATATATACGAGTAATTAGGTATTAACCTTATATTAATAGATTTATCTTTTATGTTATTTTAATTGTGTAATAAACAGATAATTTTGCATGTTAAACTAGTAAAAAAATTGTAATCGTGTAATTAAAAGGTACTATATTTGTATTAAATAGGTAATAATCATGTATTCATAACGGGTACTAAACATTTAAACGTGTCGTGACTTAGTGTGTGTAAGACATGACCCCTTTAGTAATCGTGTATCAATGAGTAAACACGATTATACACAATTTAAATGGGTCGGATATGGTTAAGAGTCCAAAACCACGATTCTTTGAGGCCCCTTGGCTTGATAGACCTCTGATTTGTGAGCCTTATGGTGCACATCTTCGATATGACCTAGCCTTACCCATCAATATGCTTGTCAGTTATTTTATTCGGGATGGTATATAGAGTCTTCCACAAATGGGATATGATGCCATGGACCCATGGTCAATATGTAGGCACGAATCCTTGTTACTCCAATCAAGGGAGTCAGGACCAGCTCACATGGCAAAATGCGAACTCCAGGATATTTAAGGCTAAGGATGCATGGCGGCTAGTTCAAATACCTAGCTCCAAAGTGACCTAGGTGCACACTATTTGGCACAAGCAACATGTTCCACTACATGTGATCACCCTTGGGAAGGTGGTGAGAGGAAGGTTGATGACACGGGCTTACATGCGCACAAGGAGCATGTACATTGTCTCCTGATGCCCCCTATGTTGATAACTTGATATACATATGAGGACCACACTCATCTCGTGGTACAATGTGTGTGATGTACCTCTCTAGAGGAGACTTTTTCGACACCTCCACATACCTTACAACTCGGCTTCCTCTATCTCGGAGGAGATTGCTTACATCGATAATTGATTGTGATGCAACTAAAGAAGGACAAGGGCCCTGTAAGAGCAGTTTTTGGAGTAGCTATTTACAAGCTATTGACCGAACGCAACATTAGCCTCTTCGACGGGTTGATGAGTAGATGGGAACAGTGTTATGTGAAGGTGGCCCATGCCCCTAAGTAAAATTCCCAGAGATAACGATGACCTTTTTATTATAGTGAGACTTTAGCATGAGATTGTTGTAGTTGAGCCTGATTAAGGCCTAGCCCCGATACGCTAACTGATGAGTCACTGGTAGATGCTCTAGTGAGGGTCGTGATGACGTGATCACATGGACGGGGATATAAAAATCATCCAATTTTTAATATTTTAAATCCTTTCGTGAATCATAACTAGTGGCTCGGACGCGATTGACTTTCGAGCCGGAAAAATTGTTTCCTCTCTTTTTTGTTAGCTTAGCATAGTTTACTTCTTTTGCTAGTCACACACAACATGTCCGTACAGGTTTACACATAGTTACACAAATCGGAGGTCCGACCTCCCTTTTACTGGCAAAAAACATGTAATTATCACAAATGTTCTATCATCCAAATCACCAACCCCCATGTTGGGGGTCGACCAAACCTAAACTACCATCATTGCCAAATTTAGAAATCAGTTAACGTAAATGTTCTACTACCCAAATTACCACCCAATCACCAACCCCCAAGTTAACCTTCCCAAATCCACCCTCCAATCTCAAACCACACCTCAAAAATAAAAACATCTCGAAACCCTAATCACGGAAGGGTGAAAACGAACCTGACGATCTTATCGAGGTAATCGGCGCGGATGGCGTTCCAGTACGGCCCCAGCGCGGCCGTCGCCTCCACCGCCACGACCAGGAGTCTCTCCGACGTCATCTCCGACGAGGTCTGGAGGTGGGGTTTTTGCCGGAGAAAGTTCGTATTTGGGGAAAGTTGGGGTGGTTTTGTGGGTTGGTGGGAGGAGTTGAATTGAATGAATAAAAGTTTAGTCAGGTTGAGGGTTTTAGTCTTTTAGACGTTAATCGGTGATTATGATTTTGTTAACATTATTGGTGGTGTGTTTTGCTATTTTTTATTGTGTTGATTAATGGAAAAAATTCAAAATAATATTATTATTTTTTAAAAATTGTCAAAAAATATCTCATTTAAAATTATTTTTCACACTATACTCGTTGTCTCCACGTTGTGACACGTGGTGGCAGCGGGTTTTATTTTTTAGTGTCTAGAGAACTCGGCACTGGTGATGTCGAGTTCCCTCAAGCAGAACTGATGTCGAGTTCAGTTTTGTTTTTATTGTCCAACACTTGACATATTTCACTCGACGTTAAGGAGAACTCGGCACTTGTGATGCTGAGTTCTATTTGAATTGTTCTCCTGACACTCAGATCGTGCATGGGACGGTTGACGCGCCAGGAAACAATTTCTTAAATAGAACTCAGCATCTAGGATGCCGAGTTCTAAAGGGAGAACTCGGCGTTACAAATGCCGAGTTCCGTCGGGCTATAAAAGCAGCATGACGCCCTCCCTCTCCCCTCCGCTGAGTTCTCGCGATTTTAAGGTTAGGGTTTCGATTTTTTCGTTTTCCACCGTTTTCTTGTCTTTTATGTATTAGGATGATATACATTGTTGAGTTGAGGGTCGCAGTGGATGGAGGTCTACGTTTTTGGGATCGTCTGTGGGTTCCGAACGTGGACCGCCTTACGAAGACTGCTCATTTTCTGGCAACGCGGGTGACTGCATCCTTGGAGGCGCTTACTAAGCTTTACATCTCGGAGATAGTCAGGTTGCATGGAGTCCCGACATCTATCATTTCAGATCGACATCCTCGTTTCACTTCAAGATTTTGGGAGAGCTTGCATAAGGCATTGCGGACAAAACTGAAGTTTAGCACGACATTCCATCCTCAGACTAATGGGCAGTCGGAGAGGACGATTCAGACTCTAGAGGACATGCTTAGGGCTTGCGCATTGGACCTGGCTGGGAGTTGGGATGATCATCTGCCATTGGTGGAGTTCGCCTACAACAATAGTTATCACGTGAGCATTGACATGGCACCATACGAGGCTCTGTACGGTCGACCCTATCGTTCACCTCTCTGTTGGAACGAGGTAGGGGAGAGACAGTTGTTGGGACCAGAGATCGTGCAGTTATACTCTGATCGTGTGGACTTGATTCGGCGCAGATTGGTTGCAGCACAAGACCGGCAGAACAGCTATGCTGATAGGAGGCGTCGAGAGCTGTAGTTTGAGATTGGTGATCATGTCTTTTTGAAGGTCTCCCCTGCAAAGGGCGTGATGAGGTTCAGACGGAAGGGAAAGCTGAGTCTGAGGTATGTTGGCCCGTTCGAGATCCTAGAGCATGTTGGTACGGTAGCGTATCGGGTGGCATTACCTCCACAGTTCGCTAGCTTGCACAATGTGTTCCACATATCGATGCTAAGGAGTTATGTTGGTGATCTGTCGCACATGATATCGCATGAGCTGCCAGAGATTCAGAGCGACATTACCTCGGAGGAGCGACCAGTGGAGATTCTAGAGCGCGCGGAGCGACAATTGAGGCGTCGAACCATCCCGATGGTGAAGGTTCGGTGGCAGCACCACAGTGTGAGTGAGGCTACTTGAGAGCGTGAGGATGATGTAAGAAGTTTTTACCCAGAGCTTTTTGTCGAGAGTTAGGGATAGCAAATTTCGAGGACGAATTTTTTTAAGGGGGTAGGTTGTAAGACTCGCTTTCCCGTTATAATATTAATATAATATCCACTCTCCTATGTTACACATAATTTAGTTCTTAGAATATTAAATTGTGGTATGGCATGTTAGTTTGAGCTGATTTGATCGGATTTCTCATTGGTCGATCGGGTGCGACACATCGGGCTAGTGCGCGGTGGGTTGACTCGATCGACTCAATTTGGGCCCTGGTGAGTGTAGAGACGGCTTTGGACTGAGCCAGGTTGGAGGTGGCATGGAATTGGAAGGGAGCTTGGGAGTTACACGCATCTTTCAAGGGAGGCTTTTGGGTGTCATTGCTGGTGCCATTTTTGGCAAGTCTTGAAGTGGCTTCATAGCTAGGAAGTTGGAGAGTTGTATGCAACCTATAAGGCCCTCCCAGCCGTCCTCTTCCTCCTTTTTCCTTCCACACACACATCACTCTAGACCACTCGTTCCTTCCTCTCCAGCTGATTTGTGGGCTGATCTCTGGCGAGTTGGGAGCTACGTCTAGTGTAGCCTTGTGCGGCTAGAAGAGGAGTTGGTGGGCAGAATCTCCGGAAAAGGTCGGGTAATCTTCCTTGCTGATCAGGTATGCTCCTGGACCTTTAGTGCAATGGAAAGTAGCGGGTGTTGGATGGAGTTTAGTCCAGCACTAGTGGGCTGGTCGGTCTGAGGTTTGGAGTTGCACAAATGGAGTTCTACCTGATAGGGTGGACTGTGGTGCACTCTCTGAATTTTAGAGGCTGGATGGGCTTCTCGCACATCATCACGCCCCTCACCTCATGTTTTCCTCAGAGGTTTGAGGAAGAAATCGGAAGGGAGGAGGCTGGGCTGTGGGGAGAACGTCGGGAAGGGTGCTTGCATGCATGCTTGCGTGTGGTGCAACTTTCCCTTGTCGTGAGTTGTGATGATTGACGATTTTTGTTGATGGTGTTCTTAATGCTTATGATATGTGATTTCCTATGATATGTTACTTATCTTAGATCACATGAGCTTGCATAATTTCGTGACTGGTTATAGTTGTGAATCATCTTGGATTTCAGACCTCGCATCTAAACGTGGTCTAGCTTTTAGGTCTGAATAATGGTGCATGTATCACTTTGAATGTTAAGATAAGTTTGTCATGATTTCATTCCAGTAAAGACTAAACCATGTATATGCTCTGATTGGTAATCACTCTAATACACCCCATCTGAGTATAAGTGACATATTTCAATCTAGATGTTAAAGCAATCGGTAGAATGGAGTTGTGTTAATTTCTTAATTTGGTAATCGGCGTGATTTCGTCCAGCAGTAATGACGTCTTATATATGATCTGATTTTCATAAACCACTACTGATTTACATTGGTATACGCTAGCATGAAGGCAAATTAGAACTCATCCACGATCTATGCAACTCACCATTTAATTTATAGTATAGTAGAACCACGTATGCGTGTGTGTTTTTATGTATATACCTATAGATCCGTCTGGACTGTGAGATCACAAGCATATTTCATTAAGTCATGTTACTACAACATACTTGTACACAACCATATCTTTGCTGATCATGTTTAGAGTGGTAAGAGGTAATGTGCATATGTCTGAAATGGAATGTTCATGTAATGTAATGTTCATGGCATAATTTGTGATATCTTGTTGTATCACATGTTTTATCTTCATTTCACATATGAAAGCTTATGATGTGATTTATTGTTGTGTGGTTATGGAGTGATCATGTAGGACACTTAGGATATCAGACCTTATGACATCCTTATCATGACCTGTAAACGACTCAATGTGTTGTTTACCTTGAATTGCCAATCTGGGTATGTTTGCTTGCTGATTTTGGTTTGGTTCTTGTTGGGATGTTCTGATTTTGTTTCGTTTGGGGTTGTTAGGAGGGTATCCGGATACTCTTCCTTGAGCTAGTTCCGTAGCTTGTAGCTACATTAGACTTTAGATGCTTAAGTAGCTTGCATTGTATTTAATCTGATTAATAATTCTGGGCACATTCTGTTTTCTGGGGCGACGGGCCACGAGTGGGTCCTCTAGCTCCAAAGGCCATTCGCATAAGACCTTCACGTTGGGAGGCCAGGCGTAAGATAAGTCCTGGGTAGGCGCGCTGTAATTCTGTCTCAGGGTAGGCATTCCCAAGTTCGCGATGACACCATGTAGGTCACTTGCCGTGAATTGGGACACTTATCCAGCGCACCGCTTTGTGCTGAGCGGTGGGTCACTGTCGAGTGACCGCCTTTGACCAGCGAGGTTGGTGTTCTGGTTCCTCTCGAGGAATGGGTTCGGGTGTGCCCGACCGGCGCGGTTTATGGAGTCGTACCTTTTTGTTGCACTTGGTGTTTTCTGTTCTGTTTTGGATGCTTTTGTCTTAATTAGACTCCATGCATAATGCTGTAAATGTTGTTTTGGCCAGGAGCATACTGAGTTTTCTTAATTGAAAATTCACGCATTTGTTAATGTGGTGCTTGCAGGTACTTAGGTTCCCACAGGGCAGACTGGACGACTGTCGAAGATTCTGTACACGAGGGATACGTCGACCAAAGTCTTGATTCTATCTTACTTCTGCTTACTGTTATTGTAATTCCTTTGAGACTCGGATATTGTTGTTGAACTTTTCATATATGGATATTTTATTGCTTTATTATTCCTGTAAGTTATCTATCTCCATATGTCCTTTATCTCTTATCGAGTCGTCTCGTTTGGTTCGTCTTTTGTAACTCCTTCGGTCGTCGCGGAGGTCTCTGCTCGCGACACTAGTATTCTTTCCCAGTGTGCGTACCGACGGGATCGGGGGCGTTACAATTCGTATAGCCAAATCTCTCAAGAATCTTCTCAACATAGTCAGATTGAGATATGGAAATATCATCAACTGACCTAGTCAGTTTGATACCCAAGATCACATTTGCAACACCCATATCCTTCATCTCAAACTTAGTACACAAGAAAGACTTAGTTTCATGTATATATTCAGATTAGAGTCAAACAGTAAAATGTCATCAACATATAAACATAAAGCAATACATGCATTACCTTGAACTTTGCAATAGACACATTTGTCAGAATCAATAACCTGGAATCCAAATGATAGTATAATTTTGTCAAATTTCCATAAAGAGACTTAACAAGTTACAAACTTTGTTCTCGTTTCCAGAAGCTACAAATCCTTCAGGTTGGTCCATATAAATTTCTTCTTCAAGATCACCATGAAGAAAACAATTTTTACATCCATTTGATGGATCATAAAATCATATACAGACGTCAATGCTAAGAGCACTCGGATAATTGTCATACGAGACACTGGAGAATAGGTATCGAAATAGTTTATTCCTTCCTTTTGTTTGAACCCCTTGGCAACTAATCTGGCTTTATACTTATCGATGGAACCATCTGGTTTTAATTTCTTTTTAAATATCCATTTACAACTGATCGTTGAACAACCTGGAGGAAGATTTACCAACTCTCATGTCCCATTAGAGACAATAGAGTCAATCTCGACCTTAACTGCATCTTTCCAATGCTTTTCTTTGGATGAAGCCATAACACCTTGAAAGTGTTAGGATCACCCTCGATGTGGTATGTGATAAAATCACTTCCCAAATCCTTGGCAATTCGAGAACGTTTGCTCTTTCTTGGTTCAATTTCAACTTGAGCTTGAGAAGACTCAAAATCGGCAATGGACAAATCTTTCCCCACATTTGTCATCCTTTCCACATGCTCGTGGATGGAACCAGACGTAGAGGGATCAACTGACATGGACTTGTCAGCACATACATGCGCATTAGCCCCAGTGTAACCAACCACTCATGTGGTTCATAAATGGAAAAAAACTTGAGAATTAACAAAAACAAACGTACTGTTGGTGTCATCCACCCCAATCAATACATTGACCTGTGGAGTCGATTCAGTGGTACCTTGTTGGCGTTTGGCTTTCTTGGAAGGACAATCCTTGCCCAACCAGTCCACAGTTCCAACATGGTTTGTTTGTTGACTTTTTCTGGATGTTGGCCTTAGGTTTTATCTTATTAGAAGATTGTGGTTTTCCTTTAAAATGTGACTTAGATGAGGATCCAATTATTACGTTTGCCTTTGGTTGGAACTCTACAGGCATCACTGGTTTTTCACCCCGATGTTCCTCCTCGATTGCAATAGCAACCATGAGGTCATCCATAGTTAGTTTTCCTATCTTATTGTTGAACGTTTTATTTAAACCGCAAGTGCACGGCCGTGATGAAGCGGTGGCAAGTACGGGTCGTCCTCAGGGAGGTGTACAGCCTCTTGTTTATTAGAAATCAAGTGGCAAAAATTGGGGGAGAAAGATTGATTATGCTACTCTACACTAAACTACACTAAGAAGTATGAAATGCGAACGAAAGAAACAAACAATGAGATGACAACTAAGCTAAGAACAAAGGAAGAATGCTGGAATACAGAAATGGGAAAACCCCTAAGGGGTGGAGTGAGTGCACACATGCAAAGAGGTGGGTGTAGAATACATTCTTTAAGCACATGAAGGTGGTGTTTATCAAGCATAGGAAGTGTCTAAATGTTATGGCAAAACCTATCAATCTATTCACCAACTTAGTTGATTAACATTTACATATGCAAGTTGTTTATTTCAGAACCTAAACAAGCATGAGAGGTGTCTAATCATTTTGGCAAAACTCATCAAGTTATAAATTCTATCCTAAACAAGCAAGCATACATTGATGTTTTATCAACACATCAAAAATAAAGCATTCATCTCATTCTCTAATGCATGTATGTACATCTACTCCACCCCCCAAAGGGGATGGAACTACTCACTAAACATTACACTAATTATTAAACTAAGCAAAGAAAGCATATTAAAGCTAAGCTAGAATTAAAAGACGATTAAACTAAAACATGCACAAACAATAAAAGAAACATAAACAAACAATGAAAGAAACACAAAACTTTATTGATAAAATGACTCACATTTCAAGTAGCATCCTCCTACTTTAGGGTGTGCTTCAAGGCATCACTTCTAGTAGGAAGAATAGCCACTTAAAATATGGAGTGATTACAATGGAAGGTGAAGAATTCTATTTATAGCCATGGAAAAAGCTAATCCGGGACAATCCCCCGATGTGGGACTAAACCAATACCAAAAATAGCCTAAACAAACATTAATACACGTCCAGGAGAAAACTTGGCGGATTTGGGCCAAAACAGACCGCCAATTGGCGGTCAAAAAGGTCCGGATCCAGTTGAATCTTGTTCTGGGCTTTGCTTTGTGTATTTGGTGGTCTTGGATGCATCTACTTTGTTTATTGGTGCTCCGACCCGAATCGAATTGCTAAAATACTCCCCATGATGGTGTGGAGTATTCTGTTTTTGCTCTTAGGTCCTTCTGTCTTGCGTTCAGGTCATTCTCCCTTGCATCTTGGTCCCTAGATCTCACAATTCAGTCCTTTTTGCCAGCTTTTGAGTCCTTTTATGTTTCATCTCTTCAAACCTATTTATTCCTGAAAACTAAACATAAAACTCGTAACATAGCATTGTTTAGGTGAAAGATAATGGATATAAGATACAAATATAAGCATGAAATGATGTCAATCAAATACCCCCACACCTAACTTTTGCTAGTCCCGAGCAAAATAAAGAAAGAGAAAAGCATACAAAAAAACAAGAAATCCTAACTCACTTTCGTGGGAATCACGGTTGCACTTAGCACGTGCAACAAGCCGTTAAACCTCCTTGTCGCCAAGGAGGAGTAGTGTTGTCTCCTGAGGGTTTTCAGCGGATATACCCACAAAATCCGAACAAGATGCATTAATCAATCTAGCTACACGACTCATTGGACTCATATGTTGATCATGAGACGCGGTAATACTACGGGTCGACTCTATATAACTCAAATAATACACCTAATCATATGATCTTCAGCAACAACTTAAATATATACCCTTTTATTTTATAATTGTTCCCTTATGTGGATTGTGGAACTATATATAGTTTGATACTTCTTTTGTGCTCAATATATGTGATGCTATATTTTGTGGTCAATATGATACTAAAATGGTAAATGGAAGTTCTGTAAATCGATTTCATATGCAAGCATATCTACCGTATGTCAAAAGTATAGTTAAAAGGTATGAGAAACAGCAAATAAAATTGAAAGGTTTAGTTAAATTAGAATATGGAAGGGTATCCACAATCATTTTAATTAGTTAGATGGTATATGTGAAATCATTACGGCCACATCATTGCACGTAAACTTCAGCATGGAATTTGGAGAGAGAAAAATCGTAAATGAAAACTAAACTCAAAATCTAATATAAATAATTTCCATCAACATTGATTTTCTTCTCTCTGTTTTTTTTTTCCAATAACACGAACACTACCTCAGCGATGAGGACCAAAGATGCATATGGACCACAAAACCTTTCTTATGTTGAAATTCTACATAAAATAGTTCATTTCCTTCAATTTTCTTTTCACCAACTTGCAAAAACTCATACTTCAACAAAAGTTTCATTTTTTTCCAACTTATGTTATATATAATTGGTTTACCACATCGTAAAACGATAATGGATCGGTTAAGTGGATAGTGGAAACATATATATCCACAATATTTATTTTTTTCTTCACTTTAAGCAATGTGAGACTACATTTCCAACGACTCTAATAACCTTAATTTGGATCGTAAAATGTGTTGAATTGCACGCAGATTGCGGAGGGAGGTGCAGGTATCGCTGCAACAGGGCCTCGAGGCACAAGATATGCATTAGAGCCTGCAACACTTGTTGCCACAGGTGCCACTGCGTCCCGCCAGGGACCTACGGTAACACCCATGTTTGCCCCTGCTACGCCCCGATGAAAACTCACGGCGGCCGACTCAAGTGCCCCTGATCGGAATCCGCCAACCTAGCCACCTGTGTGTACTGATATGTGTGTGTATATGTATGTATGTATGCATGTATGGATGGATATATAATATGTGTCATGAGAAATAATTACGGGGTTTTGTGGATAATTGTGGAATAATTGGAAGCCTTGGGAATATGTGTATTACACCGGAATTAACAAAGCTTCCGGACTTAATAAGATTGTTGTAAGTGTTGGTGAAGTTGGATGTATTGGTTACTGTTATTGGATAATTTTATGGAAGTGTTTAAGTAAAGGGGGACTTTCATGTGTACCCTCCAAATTGGATTCAATATCACCAATATTCTTCAAATATATATTCCATCGATCGATCATGTATATATACCCTACAAATCCTCGCATCCTTTCACCCATACCCTTGGGTAAAGCTTTAGTTAAACTTAGTTTGTGAAGACCAATCATAGAAGATGAAGTATTCTAACAGCCACATTTATTGTGGGGGTTGCAAATCACCTTGATTTCCCTATTGAATGGGGGATAATTAAGGTCTCTTTGTGAGCAGTATAAATTGAAGACTTTGCCTTTGATTTTCATAACACAGTAATACAACTCACAATAAAACAACAATTATTCTGTAGTAGTAGTCTAGCCATCTCTTAGTGAGATTGGGTTTTGGGGGTGGTATTCTACGGTGCCTTCTATAGCCACCATTACCAGACGTAGGGGTGAGCAAAATTCGGTCCGCTCCGGGCACCCGGACCGAACCGAATTTTTCGGTCCGGACCAAACCGGACTGAATTTTTTCGGTCCGGTCTTCGGTCCACAAAATTTTGGAAATTCGGTCTTCGGTCCGGACCGGACCGAAAATTTAAGGGGAAAATTCGGGTTTTGGACCGACCCGGACCGGACCGAACCTATTCGGTCCGGTCTTCGGTCCGGACTTCCCGAAAATTCGGGTTTCGGTCCGGTCCGGTTCGGTCCGGTCCGGTCCGGTCCTGGACCGAACGTTTTGATCGATAGTTGGAGACCTGACGCAATCGCTTCGTGGGCATATTAGCAAACACTAGATCCGTATTTCCGCACCGAGGTTAGTCCTCCATTATTTATAACAGAAGAGAAAGAGACTAACACAAATTGAAGGCGATCACCCATACATACTGTTGAGAGAGGAGAAATGTGGGTCAAACTAATTTTGGAAAAAAAACAAGTGTATCCACGTAACATCTAAAAATTCAAGTGCGTATAAATCTTTTTGAAGTACATCCAAACAAATAAACCTATTTTATATTTCTTTTCGAATCAAAATAGAATTAGTCTTTCTATTTCTATTTCTATTTCCATTTCCAAGCTTACCTTTCATAATTTCCACATTTACAAAATTACCTTTTCTAGTTCCATTTCCTAGATGACCCTCGTGATCGAGTTCGTGAAGGAGGTGTTGTTAGAACCCAAACCCTTGTTTAGGGTTAATGATGTTTAAGAGAGGTGTTTGGATGGTGTTTTGCATGGGGAAGGGTCGTGAACAAGAGAATGCATGGGAATGGAGGAGATAGGTGGTGTAGGGTGATGGAGTGGAGGTTGGTTACTGTTCACGCGTGGAGAGAGGGTTTTGAAGGGTTTTGTTGGGTTTTAAGAGAGAAAACGTTTTCCTCTCTTTCCCTTTCTCCTTCATTCTTGCACCAACCCATCCCTCTCTCACTCTTTCCTTTCCAGCAGCACCAGAGGACTCGGAGGCTCCGGCGTGAGGAGGAGGTCGCGCGTGAGGAGGTGACGGAGGCGCGAGCGGTGCTCCGACGTTTTGTCGTCTTCTTTGAGGTATGTCGACTTTTAGTGTGTTTTGTGGTTGCTCACCCTCATGGGAGGGTTTTGTTGGTCGGTCGGGGGAGGTCGTAGGTCTCCCCGGCGACGCGAACGGCGTAAATCCTCGGCTGGCGCGAGGTTGAAGACGACCAACGGTCGACCGGGTCCCTACGGGTGGTCGACCGACGTAGTGTTTTGCCCGATTTTAACCATCACCGGTCGAACGATGCCTTGCGGCGGTCGACCGGTTGTGTATTTGTGTTGGTGAATCGGGGCTTCCTGTTGTGTTTCGGTCGACCGTCCCTTGTTTTGGGGTCGACCGAAACTTAAGTGTACTTGAGATTTATGCATGTTGTTTGACCATTTTATGTATATCGTTCGATCGTTATATGACGTAGAAATACTAGGTTGACCCTGTTAGTTTTCGGTCGACCGAGACCCCTGAGTCGGTCGACCGATAGTGTTGATTTTGACGTTGACCAGACTCCGGATTTTGACCTCGTTCGGTCGACCGGTTTTAGATCTTTGTTCGACCGTTGGGGATTGTGTTTTGAGCGCAGTGGTAGACCGTGTTAGGCGTACGGTCGACCGATTTCTTTCTGGAATCGGTCGACCGAATCACCTCTTACGGTCGACCGTTTGAGCCCAGGACAGAATTCCTGGTTCCCTTTTGAATGCCAACTTTGTCCACGTAAACCCGTGTCCTCGCCTTGTGCGTCAGCCGGGAGGTGACGGTGGGCGCATTCCGCGTGCCTGCCCAGGGACCGTCGTGTGGAAAAGTTTGGGTGTTCGGGACGCGTCACCTCCAAGTATGGACCGTGACTAAGATGATGGATTGATTGGACTCATTGTAGTATAGCAGGCCTGAGGGATTGTGGATCCCAATGCTTGATGTTTGTGCGGGCAAGCAACTGGCGTTGGGTGAGGTGACTACCGGCCTTGGGGCTACGGAGGTTGCTGCCCTGCTTTTATAGCGGCGCGGTTGGTGTTTGCGGCTCGTGGAGCCTAATGACCTGGCAGACTTCGGTCTGGACCTGTCCGATGTTGTGCCGGACGTTTGTGATGGACCACCGATGTTGTGCCGGTGATGCCGCGAGGTTGTGCCGGCGATGATAATTGTTGGGCCGAGGCTGTTCCGGCTATGTTGATTCCTCGACTGGGCACCTATCGAGATGATGTTGTTATACCTTCCGGGCGACGGCCCCGTTGGTCCCCAGTGGCACCAACCACAGAGATTTGCAGATCTGTATTCTATCGGCCTGCAAGCGTGACAGGGGCTCCATGCCGAACCCTTGAGTAGTGTAGCCGCGTGTGGGAGGGTGCGATGTCGCGTGCTTTAAGACTGCATGTGCCTGCAGTAGGTCTCCTCGGGAGACCCGATGTTGACTGTCGGACTGATGTCCTGTTTTACCCTTCGGGGGAATTGTTTTCCTTTCTGTTGATGTCATGACATGCTACTAGTATGATATGTTCATTTGCGTAATGCATGCATATAGGTGAGTTGGCATATGGGGTTTCCTTCTGGAAACTCAGGCATTGTTATATATTTTTCAGGACCACAGTAGGTCCAGTTGGGTGGTGATCGGCAGACGCGCGCATTTTGGAGTCGGATCCTCTATTCTGACCACTGAGGTCGACATGATTACGTTATCTTCTTTTGTTGTTCTGTTGTAATCATGTATCGTTTTTGACAAACTCTGATGTAAACTGGTGCACCACTTTTATGATTTTATGAGAAGTAACAATCCCGTATTTGATTATTGGTTTCTGATTCTTGATAAATAATTTTTAAATTTCCGCTGTTTCGGGATGTTACAGGTGTCCATCAATCAAGGTGGAAATGAATAAATAGTTGAAAGAAATTTTAATTTGATTATATTAGGAGTCGTAACGTTTAACTTGAAACCAATTACGATATACGTGTCAACCGTTGCGCGCGTTACTAATACAATCAGATCCTACAAAGAGTTACACACATTGATCCAATAGACTAAACACATGGACGACTAAAGGGTCACATTAAGCTAACTTATCTAATGAGATTAGAGTTAGCTTTGGAGAGACTTATAGATAAGAGTAGAAAATGATGCAAACCAAGTTTTTTCCTCCTAACCCTGGCCATCACCTCCTTTTAGCCGTAGTCTCTCTCTCTCTCTCTATGGAGGAAGAAAATTGTTCTTCCGCTCCTCTTGTTCTAGCTAATGTGTTGGTGGAGTTTAGTCTGTGGTTCGTGTGTCCCGAGTAGATGAATCACACTTGGGATTCTCCGCACCTTCTCCGTGAGCAAAAGAAAGACACACATCAAAGGTAGAAATCGTTGTACGTTAGTTTTCCTCATTATTATCATGTGCACGGATCTTAGGTGATTGATGAATTTAAAAATCGTTTTTATGTTATTTTTCCGTTGTTTTTCATCATAACCCAACACTTCGAACTAAGTTACTGATCGTTGGGGTTTTCCTTTTACGATATATGTCGTGAAGTTATTCCCGAGCAAAACAATCACATAATAGAGTGAAAGTGAAAAAGATAGTCAACTCTTTTTATGGCTTTCAGGATAAAAACTTCTTTTAATTCATTTTCGCACAAAATCTTACCGAACTGCACCTTATTTATATGCTAAAAAGATTGATTATCTAGCAAAAGTTTAATTCTAGTTTTTAATTGGCCAGAATTAAAGGCAAATCTGACATGTATTATTGTTGATAAAATAATATGTCGCAAGCAAAATATAATCTAGCTTCCGTGTTAATCCAATAAAAGATCGAATCTTTAATCTTTCGGTCCCCAGCTTTGCTTATTATTACAATCTTTGTTACCTGTCGTGTATAGACTAAGAAATAATTTAAGTTAAGTATGGTTATCAATTTCAACACATTCCATGACCAACACACGGCATTCGGTGGTAAATCATGCATTTACCTAATTTTAAGCTATGGTTATAGCTTAAATAACCATAGCTGATATGTTGACGAAGCTAGTCATTTCAATTAAGGCCATGGTATGCTTGAACTTTGTTGGTTTGAGCTCCAAGTAGGTGGAGCTAATGAGGAAGGAAGCATGTAACTTCAAGTTTTTCGGGGGCTATTCAAGGTAAAGGTGAAGATTGTTGTTTTTTCACCTTGAATATATTAGACAAGTAAATTCTGTGGGAAAACGGCCAAACAGTCGACCGATCTCGTAAACCGGTCGACTGGTATCATGTTTGAAAAGTTCCTGTTATTTTCGGTCGACCGAACTCCCAAATCGGTCGACCGATTGGAGGTCTGAAAAGTGCATGTTATTTTTGGTCTACCGAAGGCGCGAGACGGTCAAATGGTGGAGCCCAGGATCCCACTACATGTTTAAGTTCGGTCGACCATTTTGCCCAATTGGTCGACCATTCAACGATTTTGGCCCCATGTTTTGCACTTCTCTCCACCCCGTTTTTTGGTGCAATCAATACTTGTATTGGTCTAGTATATAAAGACAATTTTGTTCACTTTTGTATCATCATCATATATTTCAGTATCATATACTTTGCAATATTGTTAATCTTTGAGAGAGAGAGAGAGAGAGAGAGAGAGAGAATCTTCGTGGATTCGTTGAGCATACTTCCACCGGGATTCTCACAAGTTTGATTCATGTGTTCTGTAAGCATCCATTTGTAATTTGATTAACAATAGTAGATTGAGTTGTGTCATCCGTGATTTTCCTACATTTAGTTTCCACGTTAAATTTCTTGTGTGTTGCGTGTTTGCGTGATTTGTGTTTGTGATTTGCATTAACTGTGCTAATTTTTCCATCAAATTTGTTATTCTTGTTCCGTTACGTGTATCTAGATTGATCCATAAACCCTAACAATTATGTTATTGTAAATATCTCTGCCGAAGGCTGGTCAGCATTGGATATGATTCAGGTATGATATCATTTATAGGAAGGCGTTCTTGCTTATGGATTGTACTCGAGAGGTCATATTCGAGTAAATTGTACGCAAGTTTTCTAAGAAGGGAGAAGTGAAGATCCAACTAGTGAGACGGGTAGTCAATGATTGTGTTATTCTACTTGCTCTCTCCTGCTATTTGATTTCCTCCATTGTAAAGGTTGGATAGGCTTTTCTTTGAGAATGTGTCTCCATACCTGTAAGATCTGATTTTATTGGCTAGAAGTGGCGTCCAAGAGCAAGAAATAGCCCATTTTCAGTGTCATGATGAACGCGTAATGATGCAAACTAACTTCTATAGGAACTTGATCACCTTGTTAGTGTATCTTTTGATATATTCCAAGTCTGCTGCAATGTCTTATAAAGATGTACCTTGTTCATTGTGCACCAAGAGGAAATTCTTTTAATTTTTTTTCATGTTAGTTTGCAACAGAACTGACAGAGATACTTGTAACGTCCCGAAACAGCGGAAAATTTAAAACTTTAAACATGTACAAGAATCAACACCGGGGTCGTTACCAAACCACAAGTATATATATAAAGTGGTATACTGTATAATACAAGAGTCAAGGATGATTACAACCCAATACAAAAGATGTACAAACACATATACAAGGTAAATCATCCACCTCGAAGGATAAAAGGACAGGATCTGATCTGGGTGCTCCTGCCCGCAGTAACCACCACCTACTGATGCTTACGACCTGAAATGCAACAAAACTATGCCTGAGTTTCCCATTGGGAAACCCCGTATGCCAAACCCCTAAGATATGAACATAACATGTATATATGAGACATGAAATGAAGAATGCAATAAAAGCACAACTGACACACGTGCACACAAGGCACTGCCGGAAAACATCGGCCACGGGTCTCAAGGATCCTCTCACCCCAACCCCACAACATGTGCACACAAGGCACCACCGGTCAGAGTCTCGGACACAACAACGTGCTTACAAGGCACCGCCGGAAAACATCGACAACAACAACGTGCACACAAGGCACCGCCGGTCAGAGTCTCGGCCACAACAACGTGCTCACAAGGCACCGCTCCGTAGAGCCACAACCACGATCTTCCTCTCAGGCCGGCCTCTCCATACCGTCGCCCTAAAGGGCCGGGGACCTGTTGTCCTCGAGGCAAATCCAACCACACACGACACAAGCATCCATATGCAAAAAAATGCCCAAACGGTCGACCGAACACCACTATTATTCTGCAATAAAACCGAAATAACGTCCAACCGGTCGAACGGCAAAGGGACCCCGTTCGACCGAAATCCATCAGTGAAATCCTCTTCTGCTCAAAAGCAGCAATCGGTCGGACGAAGTCAACTAGCAGTCGACCTTTTGGATGGTCAATGCCCCCAACCGACTTACTACAGTGCTTTCGGTCGACCGGCAAAGGGGACCCGTTCGACCGAAAACACCCAGAGCATCTTCCTCTTGCATAAAATGTACCACCGGTCGACCACTCCAAGAGTATCGTCCGACCGGTGCAAGGAATTTTGCCTGAATAATACTACGCCCGGTCGACCGCACCAACCCGGCGGTCGACCGTTCTAGAGTAGAAATGCTGCTGCAAGACCCTCGACGAGCCTTTCGGCCTACCGTCGGCCACTCCAATCCTCACGAAGGCTAAAAGGAGAATTAAACTAAAGCTTGGCATACCTTTAAGGCTTGAAGAAGCCTTCAAAGAACCCCGGTGAGCGCTTCCTCACAAAACTCTTCTTTTCCGGCGAAAACCCGAACGCGATCACCTCGACTCCGGCAATCACCTGAGCTCCTCCGAGCGTCGTCGATCTCGCCTCCACGGTTTCCCCCAAGCTGGATCGGAAG
The DNA here is from genome assembly GCA_963682175.1 of Triglochin maritima. Taxonomy (NCBI): domain Eukaryota; kingdom Viridiplantae; phylum Streptophyta; class Magnoliopsida; order Alismatales; family Juncaginaceae; genus Triglochin; species Triglochin maritima. Next base: position 8,158,367 of record OY821787.1, on the reverse strand, counting down.
AGGATCGAGGGAGAGAGACGTGAGAGAGAGATAGAGAGGAAAAGTGAGTGAGAGAGATCAAATCTTTTATACCCAAACCCAACAAATCTCAGCCGTCCATCTCAATCCATCTCAACCTCGTCTAATCCACCACCTAAACACAATCAATTCAATAAGCAAGGGGGTAAGGATGTAACAATACTAATTCATGGAGATCAGTTAGTCTTAAATCCACTTATTTTTTGGACAAGACTTAAATGCAATGTAGTAGTTGAGCTGAACGAGGCAGCTGCTTTGATAAATTTTCTGTAACATTTTTTTGAATTGACTATTTTTGATTTTTATGGTTGGATCTAGGGTTGAGCATCGGTCCGGAGCCGAATGCTCTCCGGGGTCCGGACCGAAGACCGGATTGGTCAGATCCGGTCCGGTCCAAAAACTCGGACTTGATCGAAATCTGAATCCGTCCCGGAATCCAGACCAAGAGTCGGACCGAACCCAGACCGATCGGTCCTGGCTGGTCCAAAATGTTGGCTTTTTGGCCTTAATCTATGTTTTGATGATTTAATTAACCTAATCTTAACTATGATCATGTAGAGTAGCACACATATTGCATTGCGTATATATTGTTTTGTGCTAACCTCTACAGGTGATCAAGACTCAAGGAAGAAAGGAAAATCAAGTCAAGATATGTAATCAAACTCTTTTGAAGACATGTATTTTGTATTTCTTTGAGTCTTTAGGAACTTGTGTATTTTGAGCATACTTGAGCTAAAATCAACTTAAACACACACTAGGTTCCTTATAGAAGTCACACACGAAATTTCACATAATTTGGATTTCAATAGATCACCCAAACTTAGACCAGAAAACACTAAACCTGAACCCTAACTGTCTGCCCACATTCGGTCGACCGCAACATGCCGTTCAGTCGACCGAATGATCAAGTATCCTGTTTATGTTTCACTGCCCGGTTTTGGTTGACCGTGTTTTACCTTTCGGTCGACCGTCTGAACTTATTTTCCCGACCGTTACTTTTGTCGTATATACCCAACGGTCGTGTTCGTATTAAACCAAAAATACCCCAAATACATTTCATGTATCGGTCGACCGAGGACCATGATCGGTCGACCGTTTGTTCATCTCTTGACGAACCCGAATCTCCTGTTGAAAATTGGTCGACCGTTCAGACCGATCCGGTCGACCGAATTCATCCAGAATTGGGTCCTGCAAGTTCTGTTTTGTGTTTCACACATCAACTCACACCCAATCAATCCCAACGGCTCTATTCTCTCTAATACCTATATAAGGAGTTGTAAAACACATTTTAACACAACTCTCCAACTACAAACTTGTCCCAAACATTAGAGAGAATCCAAAACACTCAAAGCCTCAAACCTTCCACACTTAGTGATCAATTCCTTATTTCTACTCAAGTGTGCTCAAGAATTAGAGAGTGTTGTCCCACTCATTGTTGTGCAAGAAGCAAAGGTCTTGGTGAAAGCCCAAGACAAAGAGTATAGACTGTTGGCTTTTTAGCCTTAATCTTTATTTAGTTTTGATGATTAAGTAATCTAATCTTAATCTATATTTAATCAATCAACCTAGACAATCAAAGTAAGCAAACATGAATACATGCATTGCATATATATTCGTGTATTTGCGATATTCTTAATAGGTTGATGAAGAATCAAGCTAAGGAGCTTTGGACAAGAATATAAAGACTCAAGACATGTAATCAAGCTTTGGACCAATATGTAATTTAGTATAATTTGAGTCCTTAGGATTAATGTAAACTTGAGCACATTAGGATTCTGTCCCGTATCCCCACGGTTAACCGAACCCTTCTCGGTAAACCGAATCTTGTAGAGTTCGATCCACCGAACACCTTGCGGTCAACCGTGTAGAATCCTTTTAGGTGTTCCCTGGAATAACCACCTCGGTATACCGAACCACCTTCGGTAGACCGAAATAGCCTGGACCGGTTTTTGGACTTTGCTCCAACGATCGTATTTAAATCTTGACCTTAAGCCCAATTGACTTATCCATATTCGGTACACCGAACTTCATTCGGTCAACCGAATCATATTGCTTTAGGTGTCCAATGGCTATTTAACTTGACCGTTATTGATAAACAATTTCCCACGCATTGTCAGCGCAAAACCCGCGCAAACTTCGGACTACCGAAGTATACACGGTCAACCGAACTTAGCATAAACAGAACCCTACCAATCTTACTGTCCAGTTTGGAACGGTTCACCGAATAGGTTTCGGTAAACCGAATTATATTAGGGTTGCTAGTTAGAGAGCTACTGGAGTTGAGTGAGCGGTTAACCGAATAAGATTCGGTAAACCGAAATGACCATCGTCGGTAATCCGTTGGGTTAACGGTCTACCGAGGAGCGTGCAAATTCTGCCCGAACTTTTGTCACATCATCACATTTCATGGGTCAACTTTCTCACCCACTCCCCAACGACTCTAAGAGCTTTGAAGCCTATATAAGGACCTCATTAGAAGCACAACACAAGCACTACACTCTCCAAAACATCAAGTATCCTTGTGCTATCTTTCCCAAACCTTCAAAGCTCAAATCTTATACACTCAAGCCAAAACTTCACCACTTGTATTCTTAGATCCATATCATAATCCAAGTGTGCTCAAAGTTAGAGTGTCATTAGCAAGAGTTGTGATTCCATTCTTTCATTCAAATCACAAGAGTTGTAATAGCTTCAAGGAAGCTCCCTCTCGGGTTGTGAGAGGAGACACGGGCGAGGCGAGGTTGTTCGCGAGGCTCGGGTTTGTAAAGGCGTTGATCTCGGCCCGGTAACGGAGATGAGATAGTTGAAAGCACAAGCAAGGCTCGAGGGACGAGCGGGGCTTGTGAGTGAGGACTAGGACCCGGGGAGGGTGCCGAACCTCGTTAAATCGGGCGTCGACTTCAACGTTGGTTTGCAAGTTCTCTATCTCTTAGAATAACCCTTGCATGATTAATTCTTAGTTCGTAATTAGTTTTTAATTCCGCATCTTGTTTAATTACGATCACTAGAGGGCCCCTTAAGATCCCCACATAGACTTCGGTGAGAGCCCGAAGTGATCCTCTCGGATTGTGAGAGGTGGAGCCAAGCTCGGCGAGGGTTGTTCGCGGGCTTGAAGACTTGTAAAGGCACTCTCTCCCGGCCCGAAACAGGGAGTGGTTAGTGAAGACGTAGGCGGAGCTCGCGGAGTCAAGCGGAGCTTACAAGAGAGGACTAGGACCTGGGTGGGATGCCGAACCTCTGTAAAAATCTCCCGTCTCTTTTGTGGTTTGCATTATCTTCCTTTACTCGCTTGTTTGTTTTAAATTCCACTGCATATCTTTGATTGTTTAAATAAGTAGAGAATTAGGTGATTAGCTTAAAAGTGATTAGTGGACCCATAACCCACACGATCCAACACAAAAAGCCGGACCGGGTCAGTCCATGCTCTCCATTAGTTGGAGCCTTGAAGGTTGAGAGAATTATATTCCTTTTGCTAAAATAATAATAATAATAAAATCAGTTTTTAGGAGTCCGGACGCACATCACCAAGGGGCAAGGGCTAAGGATTGTGTTTTCGAGATAACATCACCTTCAAATACATTTGCTAGAAAATATCACTTAACCCAAAGGTATGGGTCAAAGAATGTGGCGAATTGAAGGTTATGCATGATGGTTTCTTTATTTGAAGGATATTGAAATCAATTTGAAGGACACTCAAGAAATCCCCCCTTTGGATGTTGGAACTTCGGTTGTATGATTTAGACTTGTATTCAAATTATTCCGTAGTTTCAACCGGTCGACCTTAGTGTACCATACTCCGGCGAGTGTTGGTTGTCAGCGTAGGATCGGACACTTTATGTTCAGCTTCTACATACACTCCAACCACAGACATCCATTTAAACAAACACTTCATTCCATAAACTGATTTATCATTAGTTAATGAAGTGTATGTCCAATCATTGTTTAATGACAATTTTACCGTCAACTCGACATCAAACATACTTTCTGGATAACCGAATTCAGATCTTACGACATCCACTAAATCCCCATATTTTATGTTCAACAGAACTACTACTAATTTGTGCTCGGATCTTGTATACGTTGTCACATCTCAATTACATTTTAATTTACCGTCATACAAGACCAACAAAGATCTTTGGAAAATGTGTTCAAGTGAAATATTTGTTCTTCTATTGCTAAGTAATTAAAAACATGAAAATACACAAATGATTTAGAAATTACCTCAGTCAAGTGAAGTAGCAAACGACTATAAACGTCGAGCAATCACTCCAACAAAATCAACTACAATCAACCACGTTACGAATAATGTTAGATTTTTTACAAAATTTTGACAGAACCTCCCCTACATTTTAAATTCAAAATTTTTAAACCTGCATTGTAAAAAGAACTAATATTAATACAAATAACATTCTCAACTTCAAAACTTCTAACTCATTTCTTACACATTTTAACACACATATTTCTCAACTCCAAATCACGAGATATTTAACTCACATATTTCTCAACTTCAACACAGTTTTCCATTACAACCCACATTCATTTGTCTAATTTAAATCCATAATTAAAATAATCAAACTTCATTCACAAGAATCAAACTTAAATTTCCACAAACATTCAGACTCACATGCATTCAAACCCAAATAACCCATTTTTAAGATTAGATTCATTAAAACCCACATACATTCAAACTCAAATAACAACAACAAATAAATAATCAATCAGTATAATCGAACTTAAATTCCACAATTTTTTAGATTACCACTGTAATCTATAATCAACAAAAACTAAATCAATAATCTACTAAGAAGCAAGAAAAAATGATTTTGGCCTAAAAACTCGAAATCGGATTTGCACCTAAATGATTTCCTAAACCAACAAAAACACTACAATCATACCTAAAACAATAATGTATATCATCCTAATACATAAAATAAGGAAAAATAGTGGAAAAATGAAAAAAAATAAAAACCCTAACATCAAAATCACGAGAACTCGGTGTGTGTGTGTGTGTGTGTGGGGGGGGGGAGGATTGCCTTTATAGCCAGACATAAACTTGGTGTTTGTAACACCGAGTTCACTTAAAAAATTGGTTCAATAAACCGTCCATGCACGATCTCTTCTTCGAAATGGCAAAATGAAAAAAATATTAATTTGAACTCGACACTCCTGCTGTCGGATTCTCTCAAAGAGAACTCAACACTTTTGATCACTTTTGATGTCAAGTTCCTGTTAGAATAAATGACACTCCAATCACTAAAGTAGTTATGTAATTAAAACACTAAGTAAATGATTAAGGGAGAAGACAATTGCAAACCACAAAATCGTCGATATCGGAGTTTAGAGAGGTTTGGCATCACACCCCGATCCTAGTCCTCCTCGCAAACCTCGCTCGATTCCCCGAGCCTTGCTTACGGTTCCACTAACCGATCTCATTTCCGGACTGAGATCAACATCGTTTACAACGCCGAGTCTTGTGAACAATCCTCGCATCGCTCGTGTCTCCTCTCACAACCCGAGAGGGAGCTTCCTCGAAACTTTACAACACTTGGTGATTCTTGAATATGGAAATGGAATCACAATCTAACTAACACTTTATACTTGAGCACACTTGGATATTGAATTGGAATGGATATGAAAGTTGTGAAGTTTTGGTTTGAGTGTAAAAGAATGAGAGCTTGAAGATGAAGATGATTTGAGTTTGAATATAGGATAGATAAGAAGTGTTCAAGGGTTCTAAAACCATCAAATGGAGTCCTATTTATAAGTCTTTCAAGCTATACTAGCCGTTTGGGAGTTGGTGGGGAAATGAACCAATGAGAAGCAAGATGTGAAATAAGCTTGGGTAGATTTTAGACAAGGTTCAGTCCGAGACACTACAAATGGATTGGTCTGAACTAAGCATACAATTGACCAAATAGGGTTCAAATCACTATTCACCAACTTCCATTAACTATTTTGAATTTTGCCTTATTTAATTTCGGTTCACCGTTCCAAGGTGGACAATAAGATTGGTTGGACTCTGATTACTCAAGTTTGGTTGATCTTGTATACTTTGGTAGATCGAAGTTAGTGCTGGCAGTTAATGCTCAAATAGTCGTTGGGTACAACGGTCAAGTGCCACGTGTAAATAGTCGTTGGATGCCTAAAGCCAAGAAGGACTTGGTTGACCGATAGGCCTTCAGTCGTCCGAATTAGGACAAGTCCATTGGGCTCTAAAGACCCGATTCAAATGCGACCGTTGGAGCAAAGTCCAAAAAATGGTCCAGGCTATTCGGTCGACCGAAGGTGGTTCAGTCTTCCGTCAGGGCAATTCCAGAGAACAACCTAAAGTTTACTGATGATAAATATTCGGGTAACCGATAGGTGTTCGGTGGACCGAACAGGAAAGACTTCGGTTGACCGGGAAGAGTTCGGTTTACCGAATCTTGACGGGACAGAATCCTAGTGCTCAATTTTACATTAAACCTTATAGACTCAATAAATATAAAATTACATCTCTTGGTCCAAAGCTTTGATTGCAAGTCTTGAGTCTTGATGTCTTTGTCCTAATGCTCATTTTCTTGATGATCTTGATCAACCTATTAATATGACTATAAGTATACACATATGTATGCAATGCATGTAATCGTGTTTTGCTCACTTTGATTGATTGATTAAGATTAGTTTATTAATCATCAAAATTAATATAGATTAAGGCAAAAAAACCAACAGTTCCACCATTTTGGACTTATTCTGGACACAATTCTGGACTGACTAGACGGATTATAGAACTTGACGTTGCCAACGCCGAGATTTACAAAAAATCTTCTACAAAACTCGGCATCTCAGATGCTAAGTTCTATACAGAATAAAAACAAGACCCGCCGCCGTCATGTGTGGTAAATAGTTTTATAACACTGTTTGTTTTGGAATTTCTTTAAAAAATATTATTTCGAAAAAATTCTTTTATAAAACGTCTCCTCTTGAAGCATTGTTTTACCTCTTTTGATAAAGATGTTCCTCTGTCTATGAAGTTCATCGTGGAAAATGAAACTTCCATGGAAATTTCATAAAAATGAAACAAATGAAGTTTTCATAAAAATTCCCGTATTCGTGAATGAAGTTTTCAATAACTGCATCCAATCTCCAAAAAATCCCTAATTGTTTCAAACTTTCTTTTTTTGGCACTCTAAATCACTTATTCAATATAAATAAAATGTGAAATTGAAATTATTAAGTAGTCGGTTATTAGTTTCTATAATTATTAGTTTATAGTTCCTAGCGTAGGGGTCTTTTTTAATCCCAACCCTAAAGAAAAAAAAATCACACACTAAGCATAGCAATTTCACCAAATAAAATGGTCAATCGATTTTTATTTATTCAACCTTGTAGAAATATAGTTAGTATTTATTATTCCGTTGAATACACCATCTTGTATATCTTACAACATCAGCATGCAAGTCATCTTTAGTAGATGACATCTAATTTTTTTGTCTGCCAACTGTAAAAAATAATTTTTTAATCTGATTTACAAGGGTTTTTTCGGTCCATTTCATCAAAATAACATCTTCATTGATTTTTAAATTATGTTGATTTACACGTACATTTAATTTTCATGTAAAGCTAGGGTCATATGATTTAGATGTCTGTTTTAAAAACCAGACCGAACCGGCGGTCGGACCGAGAATCGGAGTTACACTAGTTCATTCCGTGGAAAAAACCGCCTCCCACCCGAACCAGAGCGAACCAAAAAAACCAATCGAATCAGACAGTGTTTTCGGTCTGGTCGGACCGGGTTCAACCGATTTTCTTTAATTAAAAAAATAGAAAATCAATAATTTTCCTAATTTTTTTAGTTTCCAACCCCTGCCTCCTCCAGTCTCGACTCCACCCCCACCTCCTCACTCCTCTGTCCCAACTCCATCCCCACTTCCTCTCTCCTAAGTCCCGACTTCACCCACGCCTTCTCAGTCCCGACTCCACCAGACCACCTCGCCTCCGGTACTTAGTCCCAACTTCGTAAAATGCAAACTCTTTGTGTTTTTAATGCTTAGCATGTGTGGTTAATTTTGCTGAATGTTTAGTATGTGTGGTTAACCGGATTGGTCAGTGAAATGTTGGTATTTAGGGTATTAAAAATATTCTTATAGTTATTTTTATATTCGGAGCAACGTAGTTTCGGTTTTACATTATTTATTGATTCATTTTCCTTCTTCTCATTTTTATCTAAATAGAAACCAAGTATTCTTGGTTCGAAAATGTCGTAGATTTTATATTAAAATTATTCTGTGTTTATCTTAAAACTGGTTCAATCGGTCGAACCGTCACTATGGAGTTGGTTCGGTTCAATCATCGGTGCACAAAATGCTGATGTCATGCTGACGTCATTATCGGTTGGACCACTTTGAACTAAAATCGAGATGTGTTTAAAGCTCAAATACAAATTTAGATTGCGAGTAGGATTTCATGTTTCCTTTGAAAAATTATAGTTCCTCTCTTCTGAGAAAGTTTGTAAAACGAGAAAAATTGTCGCGTAAATTGATATCATAGCAAGGTTCTGTAATTTCTTTTGTGCCTCTCAATGCTGTATGCAATTCAGACATTCTGTATAGTTGGAACTGTTTGGGGTTAAGGGTCCGCTTAGATTCACATTTTGGTAATAAGATTTTCTATAATTTGACTAAATCTCATTATCAATTTCCGAACGTACGATAGCTCAATATGAAGTAGCTAAGTTCTTAACGTCGATTGTCAATCACGGAAGTTTCTTGATTTTTTGGAACCAAAATCTAGTTATCAAAATGTGATTTCTAACTGATCTTGAATGAAGCCTCGATTCCAACTTCCTACGTCGCTTTAGACTGATGCGTGTATAAAAATGTTTTATGTTTTGTACTTGTGATTCTGAAGAAACTTCATGTCTTGTTGATTTCTTTTATTTTTGAAACACTTCTTCAATTTTCTGTGAATTGATTCATAAAGGTAAATTTTGTTGTAAGTAGATAACTAGCTAACCCTTTTTTTTCCTTTCATTTTGGCCTAAATTAAATCATTGGGTTTAAAGAAGAGGCAAGAAATACGTTCAAGTATAACATTTTAGAAGTTGTGGAATAATAATTCTAGGATATATTACAAAATTCTCCCATAGGTGGCCGGTCAATTTGAGTTACCCACTTGGCCACTTCTATTTGATTTCAATACAGTAAAAGAAAGTGTGTATCTTTTCATTATTTGAATTCAAATACATTAGAAGAGAAAAGAAAAGAAACTAAAAAACATGTATTACATGTGATATTCTTACCGCAAAATGTGGTTGTGGTTGTTTAAACATTTTTTTATTTTGAATATTTTAGAAAAAAATAGATACTTTGAAGAGAAATGATATTTTGCTCCATTTTTTTTATTTTCTCCTCAAGTTGGATTTCAATCACACGAAAACTTTCATATGGGTACAGCGAAAATAGATACCGACACATGTTTGACGGTTTATTCGCCGAAGAACGGAAAAAAAGCGATAGTGAAAAGAACAAACAAAATGCCGAGTAATTCAGGATTAGAATACTGACTGAATTCTTTTTCCAAAATCATAAATTCTAAGTCATGCCAATGAATTGGATTCATTGATCACGTTTCCTTTTTCCTAAATTAGGATTTAATTTCGATGAGAGATGATATACAAGCGACGTAAAAAGGCCTTATTATCTGGACAAATAAGCTGCATATTTATTTCCAAAAATTAAATTTTACAATAGATGATATTAGTATTAGAAGGTGCAGTTTTAGTGATAGGAGTAGAACTGATTACCTTACCTTACCATCCGATTTTTCCAGTAACAAATAATGAAACAAGTGCAGGACAGAATGGTGCTAATAATCCATACTCGTGTCAATCGTCGTCCGGCAGAGAAATCCTTTCAGCAGTTCCATGAGGAAGATCTCTTCATCAGAGGCTTCATTGCCCTGTCCTCCTCGAGGGAGATCATTCCTATATGTGAAGGATCTTCCAACAGCATTTTGGCTACTAGATAGCCAGCAATGGACCATGTTTGGTACTTCCTTGCCTGTTTGCCAACGTAGCGGCCCAACTTACCGTCATAATATTCTGGCCAGCTGTCTTTCAGCAGGCGGCTCTCGGCTAGCTCGATTGCTTTACGGGCAATTAGTGGTCGCCCGATCTTGATAGCGGCTGCTGTTAACATCCAAAGGAGTACTGCGACAGAAAAGAAGCCAAAAAAGACTTTGAAAATTTCAGTTGGAGTGATGAATGACACATATTTGGCTGCCATAGTCTTAAGTGCTTTGGTATAGCATTTCAATGACATTTTCCAAACAAAGTTTAAATTGACATAGGAGTTGGAGTATGATGCTCAGCTATGGACAGAGGCCTGATAAGGTACTCACACCAACAAATGAAGTTTCTGTATTATGTTTTTACATTGTCCTTTGATGTTTTTACATTGTCTTTCAAAACATATTATCATTTTTTCCAGTATAATCATTAGTCAATGACACCACAAAGTTCAGTATTTTAAGGAATCAGCAACATCTTAGATATCGTATTTAATGAAACAATTACCATTTGAATTCACGACTTCACTCATTAAATAATAATGCATATTTTCCTAAACGTAGTGTCACAATTGATAACAACGTTACCAATTGATGAGGGCACACCACTAAAAAAATTATTGGGCCATTTCAGACCATAAAACTTTGCAAATGTAACATATGTTAAGAAAATAAAGTTGTTGATGAATGAACTAACCTGGCCATGATCCACCATTATGGTAGCTCCATCTCGTATTTTTAGGATCGCAGCCCGTCACAATCCTCCATTCATGGCTGTCAATGGCAGGATAGCATACCTTCAGGGGCATCTCACCCACCAACTCCTCCCATCTCTCTTCAATGAGATCCATTATTGCCATGGACTGTTCTGGAGTAGCTAGAGCTGACAAAATTGCCATGCAGTTGCCCAAAGCAAACCACCGGAAATCCATCCTTGCCGGACTGACATTGCCGATGAAATATCCACCGCGAACCGGCATGAAGTCGAAAACCCAGTTTGGGATTGAGTCAGGAATGACATTGAATTTGTTAACTGCGGTGTGAGAATATTCTTCGGTTTTGTACCGGTATATGTCATTCAGCCTCTGGAAATCAAGCCAGAAGTAATTCCGCATGTGATAGTTCAAAGCGTGCAAACGCGTCACAATTCTGTCAATAAACTCTTTCCCTTGTGCGTCGTGTTTGAGCAAAAGTAAAGCACAACGAAGAGCCATAAAGAAAAGGGCTTGAATTTCAATTGGATAACCATAGATGCCCTGTAATGGATCCAACATTATAAAACAGAATCTAAGAAAGACATCAGAGTTTGAATGAGCTGAGATTGGCATTCTAAGGAAAGGACATGAGATGTGATCCAAGTGTACATAACAACTCTATTTGTTCTTGCATATCTGGTTTGTTTAGTGATGAAAGGCCTGCTAAAATAACCATTGGAAAGGGTCATGTAACACGAGCATTTCTAGTGTCATGTCATCAACTGCTAACCAAGTCTTGTAGTTCGCTACGATAATGACCGGCATTTTAGTGACAGCTTATCTTGATCTTCAAAAGCAAGACCAACTTAATTAACTGAAGTAATGCCCATGAAAAAACATTACTACCGAAACAAAATACGAGCTAATAGTTGGCCGAAAGAAAATATCTTCTGCATAAACTAAAAGCGGTCTGCATGATTTAGACAATATGATAAATACAATCAGTGTATGTGAAGTGATAATCAGTTTCGGCCTTAAACAGGTAAACAGTTCACAAGTACCCCTACTAGTTATTTGAACCGTTTTCTTAAGATATCATTGGTAAGAGTATATATCGTACCATTCTTCTGTCAATCATCGAACATCCATCTGCACATAACAAGGTCGGAAAGGTATCAAAACCTTCTGAAAGGCACAAGGATAGAATGAGCCTAATTCCCTTTTGGCAGTCAGGTGTCTCTGCTAAAGACAGATCCCCTGTCGACTTCGTGTAGGCACGAAGAAGAATTATCCACCAGAAACCAGAATCAACAGGGGCAACTCTTCCTATTGCACTCTCACCAAAATCTGCAACTAAAGTCTCCTTTTTCCCGTTGGGATCGTGCATCACCTTGAAACTGGCAGGCATTACACCTTCCCCGAGCTTAAAGCGGTCAACTCTCTTCTCCCACCCTTGAAGATGCAGTGTCTTAAGAAGAAAGTTCTTAACCACCTCTGGCTCACCATTCATAAGAAAAGCAAGTGCACTTGGTACAAAATCCCGTACAAACACCTGCTTATGAAAATTTAACATGATTCAGGAATCCAATCTGTCAATGTTTATATCTTCTTAAAATATTCTCTAAGCATATTATTTTTCTTCTAAAGAAAGTCTGCTTTCATATTTGCCTGCATGATTATTTAGGGAAAGAATTAGTCATAAGTTTTAGTATAGAAAAGCATGAAGTTTCAAATTTCAAATAGAAACATATACCGTAGTAGATGAGCAAATGAAACAAACACAAGCTACCGAAAAATTTAGGATATCATCTAATCCATGACATGAATCCCTGAATACTCTCACGAAATAATAATTATTGCCTTGAAGTGAAAGAACAAAACAAAACATAGTACAGGAGCCACAGTAGATGCAACCAAGTGAAGTTAAAAACTGAGGATTCATTACTATCCATTAACAGTTAAAAACTGAGTGATAACTGAGGCTTCATTACTATCCATGAACAGTCCCACAACACCTTCCCTAAATTTACCACAAGCTTAAGTCAGTTAGGTGTTGTATTAGTAAACTCGTGTAATTATATCTCACATTAATAATTTTGCATTAGCCAACGTGAGACTAAACTTTGGGGTGCTACAGGTCACAGACCTGATCGTAGTTAAGAACCTCCTCAGACGAGTGATCGTACGCAGCAATGGTGCCAACTGGCTGCCCTCGAAACGACACCAAGGACCTTTTAAGAGCATCCCAGGCGTCCACAACCATCGGGTACGGCTCAAACGAGTTTCTAGACGAAGTGGGCGTATCGAACACAGACCGCTGCCCACCGGCAGGGGAGTATATGCTCTCCATGACATCCACTGCCCGGATATCGCCTCGGATGTTGCTAGCTGCCATTGAGATCTCGCTGAAGGACCGCTCGTCGAACGACTTAATTCGTTCCATGTTGAGGCGTGGCTTGTTGAGTAGCTTCGAGAGGTCGACGTCGTCCAATTCCCCGGCCGAGAAAGAAACTCCGTCCATGATGGAGCAATGAAATTCTGCAACAAGTGTTGATTAATGTCAGTTAGAAACAACTGAAATGCCCGAAACGGAGAAAAATAGCCTTCGAGTAATGACGTTGGAAAAGCTGAAAAACTCCTAAATTCGGAAAATCTACAAAAAGAAGGCTAAAAGCTATCTACAAAAAAACAAAGTTTGAACGAACAAAAATCTCCAGAAAGGAAAAAAAAAAGTACTAAAAATTGAATCCAAGCGATAGTAATTGAAAACCATTTGGAAGAGAAAATGACTACAGGATTAAACCAGCAAATTAAAGTTTTCCATGAACTCAAGTAAATTAATCATCGAATTACAAGACCGAACATTCTGAAATGCCACACGATCCTGAAAACATATGAAACATGAATTCGAACTAAACGTTTCAGACACAAACCGAGACGAGTGAAACCGATCCAAAAATCACAATATCGGACCAGAAATAACTCACAGAATGCGTAATCGAACGTAAATTATATATATAACCAAACTCAAAACCTGTGGATGGATCGGAGTTGGCGGAGAAGTATAGAGAAAGTAGAGTGAAAGGAAGTTGAATTTTTATAGGCAGTTCTAGCACGTGCTCGTGGATTGTTTCGGACACGTGGCATGCTGTGGTTGTGTTCGAGAGAGGTTTTTGCTACGGAGGACCTGTGTTTTGCGGGCTTGTGTGTGCTCACGTGGACGTAACCATCACCGTTAGAGCACTCTTAACGGCCGTTCTTTTTCAGGTGTCTGCCCGGGCGTCCGAAAAGTCCTCTAGCACGTTCCGGGCGGGGTGCCTGAGGCATTTTTCCGGGCGCCCATCCGTCTGGAAAAGTGCCCCGGGCGTCCAATCCGGGGGGCACGTGGTCCTTCCGGATTGTTTTTTTTTGTGTTTTTGTTTTAAAGAAAAAAATTATTTATATATAATTAGGTTAATGTATTGATTAGGTAAATTGTAATTAAATTAATTAGGTTTTGAAAAAATATTTTATGATTAATTAAATTATTTATGATTTATTTAAATAAAAGTAAAATTAAAAGTTTAAAAATCATATACAAAATAAGAAATAGTAGTACAATACTCATAAACTTCGGAAACAAATACAATACAATACAAATACGGATACGAAATACAACAGAAATACGGAAAGGAAATGTAGTCCTCATACGGATACAAAATTTAAACTACCACAATACTGATAAACTACAACACACATATTGATATTACAAATGAAACATGAGCACCTACAGAAATCCTTCTGATTTAGCCCACTCATTGAGTTCAGCAAGTGTTTCTTTATCGAACTCCTCGTTGTTTTCCTTCTTCATCAGAGCAAATAACACATCCAGTTTCTTGTTGTTGAGTTCCCTTTGGAACTTCACCTCAGCTTCAATGTGTTTCCTCTTCACCCGTTCTTCGTAACGCAAGTATTTTTCTTCTCTCACTTTTGCTCTATATTCAATTTGTTTCCCCAATTCTAACATATCGGGATCGAGTTGTGCCTGAACTGGTTGTTTCCCTCTTTTTTTTTAGCTTTTTTAACACCTTCAGGACGAGGACATGATTCAAACATCATTTCATCTGTTGACGGTGTTGCATGACTCACATCGTCGTCGGTGATTTTTCTTTTCCCGCTGCTCAAACTACCTGGACTTTCTTCAGCGACATCTCCGGTGGGAAGTCCAAGCGCAACTGACTCTCATTTAAGGTATCTGCGTAACATAAGTCACACGTGAATGTACTGAAATTTGGTGTTGTGTGTTCGTTCGTAGATGATGTGTGCATCTTGGATGACATTCGTCCTCGTTGTAACCACTTCTCTTCCTCCACACTGCCTGGTCGAAGCAACCGACCCATTGGTTCAAAGACGGTGATGTACGTCGCCATCGTCCCTTCAATGACTCATCGTTACGCTCTACTACACCTGGCTCGCTTGAGTCATTGAAGAGGCGCTCCACACGTCTCCAGAAGGACCTCATTTTTTGGTTTGTCCCAACCACAGCATCACCACTTACAACCATGTAAGCCGAGACGAGTTGCTGATCCTCTTGTGTGGATTGGGTAATGGTTAAAGATTTTGTAGGGGGGTTGGTTTGTGCTGACGTGGTAGAGAGAGAAACTGACGTGGCTGAGAGAGAAACCATGATGCTCAGAAACTGCCTGGGCGCTGTTAATGGTGCTCTTAGTGCTGTGAGCGAGGCGGGTTCTACCAGCGAATCGGCCCCGCTCGGGCACGTGATGTTAAAATTTCGGCACACGTTAACCCGCCTACCCGTCACCTATCAACCCACTTATCTAAATGAAGCGAGTAGTGGTAGTGTCCCAACCCATCCCGCTAATCCACTACTCGTAGTTTTTTTAATAATATTAATATATCATAAAATATACGTAGTCCGATCCCAAATTCTCCATTTCCAACCCTAAACAAAATACTTCCCTCGTTTTTATGGATATATATGTAATTGAAGAATTTTATAATAGATGAATTTCTAAATTGATATATGCTACTGTTTTTTAGTTTTTAATGAAAATATATTTTCTGCTCAAAGTTTTTTTTGAAAACAAAATGTATTTTGGTTTAAAGTACAATATATGATAACATAGTGAGCGAACTCAATTTTTCTTTCCTGATTCTGCCAACAAGTTAATTTTAAACTTCATCATTTTGAAGCTTAAAATAAACTCACAGCGAGCAAGACGGAAAGAGAGACACGAATCCTTAGAGCGCATTAAGATGATTTCAGTTTTTCAAAAGTGTACCTAAACAAATATGAATCTCATTTACTCGGGTGCAAAACTCCAACATCACACTTTCACGAGTGTAATATTAGAGTTTGCCTCTCTTAAGTCTTAGTTATGATATTTGCTCACTTTCTTCTTGACTTTAAAAGTTAATTTTGCCCCCCTGGGAGGCGGTTCCCGCGACCCGCCCAATCGTTGGGTCGGGCGGATCCCGCGGTCGCCCGACCCATGGCACAGACGTCTGCGGGAGACGTCTCCCACGTAGGGCAGGCGTCTCCGGCAGACGCCTACCACGTAGGGTAGGCGTCTCCCGCAGACGCCTGGATTTTTTTTAATTTGTTTTTAAATTGATTATAAATTGTGATAAAATTTAAATAAATTGAATATTATGTTAATAATGAGTTAAATTAGTTTAGATAATCGTTTATTAATTATAAAATGTGTTAATTAATAAATAAATTGATTATTATGTTAGTAATTAGTTGTGTACGATTTTAGTAACGGATTATTGATTAATTGTGATAATTGCTAAATAAATCGATTATTAAGTTAATAATTAGTTTAATTATTTTAGTAAAATCATTAATAAATTTGTATTTTTAAATTGAAATAATAGTCCACGTCAACCCGTCCGGACACTGTAAGATAGGTAAATAACAATTCATTAAAACAACAAAATTAGGAGATAATATATTCAACCCCATTTAGATTACTAATATATATTAAATAACATAACAACAAAGATATCGACATACCAGAAGATCATGTGCCCGTATTCAAGGACGATCGAGACGAATTAGACCGACGACCCCTGCTCCCACTACTGGCAGACCGACCACGACCCCTGCTCCCACTACTGCCAGACCGACCACGACCTCGCTCAGCATACTCGAAGGCACTCGGGTCCCGACGTGTCGACTTTCCCCTAGGTCGACCTCGTACCTTAGTATTTTCTTCGGGTTCTCCATAGTTCGACTGATCGGGGTGTAACTGTTCGTATAAAATACGAGAGGCACTACGAATTACTGCAGGATCGCTCTGCGAGATCTCATCCACTAGCTTCCGAAAATGCTCGGTGTCTTGTGCTGACTGATCAACAAACTCTGACATCTGGACTCCTTCTCCGATAACAAGTGTTTTCCAGAATGGATGAATATGCTCTAAATAAATTCCATCACCTGACGCGAAACACTCGTATATGGTACAGGCACAAGGAATCCCATGTGTTGTCAGGAAAGCACACCCACAACGATATTCAATTTCATCACTTAAGTCCTGCATTCTCTTCAACTCCTGAGTCATTAACGACAAGCAGTGATGCGAAACTCGGCCATTTATATGCTGAAACAGAGGACCTATGTACTGTGCCAAATTTCGACGTCTCGAATCTTCAAGAAAGTTCCGAATATTCGTCAGCTGCATTTCAATAGACGAGTTCACGCGGTCGAAAAGAGTGTCGAGAGCGGCAGTCGATGTAGTGATCCACTCTTTCAGAGCCGAATGTGCACTTTCCACCCTGCAGTTCGTAGTGTTGCCGAAATGAAGAACTTGATTCGTCCAATTCAACACGAATTTTTCCTTATGCACCAACCACGTGTCTTCCACATACTTCGTCAGCACTGGCCAGGAACTGTAAGAATCCTTCAGATTACGGACTGCTCTATCATAATCCGTCTGTGAATCAGAAAGCATGACTCTCCTCCATCTTCCACGTCTAAAACTCTCTGCAAGCTGCTTCTCCTTGCCGAATACGTGGTATGCGTAGTTGTACACGTCTTTGTTGATATGCCAGGTGCATAGTAAATGAGCTGACTCAGGAAAAACCTCTGCCACTGGTCGCATCAGACCCATCTCCCGGTCCGTAATTATTGCTGTCGGACTAACAATATCCAATAACAGATCTCGCAACCTCTCCAACACCCACCGGTAACTAGACTCGGTCTCATCTTGCAAAATCGCATATCCGACGAGGAAATTCATATTTGTTGGAGTAACCCCAACCATCTCAAACAAAGGCATCTTGTACTTGTTCGTCTTATACGTCGAATCCATACAGATCACGAATGGGTATGTACGCAACAACTGAACTGAAGTCGGATGTGCCAAAAATGCGTGAGTCAAGACATTAGTTTCTTCATCTGCCACAATCCAATGCAAATACTTATGCTGCACTGCCTCTCTGAGAAACTGCTGCGCGGGATTCCTGTCTTCAGATTTCGTCCTCCTCATGTACTCTCTGAAGTTGTAAATGTGCCTTTGATTAGGATTATCGTCCGGAAATTTCTTCTTTACCGCCAACAAAATGTTACGGGGCCTTGCTTGTGCCTCTGTCATATCCCGAACAATTTGCTTTGCCCCAGCACTAAGTCCGCTGACCTGTCGGTGACCCTCTGAATAAACTGCCAATGGGTGGTTGTGCTGCCCAAACATGCTACTAGAAACAATAACCCATCCATCACGATCTCGTCGCTCCACCACTTTTACCAAAAACCGACAACCGCAACCTTTTCTTTTTGTATTCTTTCGCAGTGCAATACTCGTATCACGAGAACTCATCTCATGTCTGCGATCGCATCTGAGGTAACAATCCATCCGGTTATCTGCTTTTGGTTTGTACGATGATATAACCAAAAAAATCCGGCTCCTATCGCAATTTGTTTCGCCCATTTACAACCTTCCTCGATTGTTGTAAATATTTCTTTACTGTCAAAAAGCTCACTGTAATCTACTCCATCACCACCGAAATCTTGCAACGGAACCTGAAAATTTTGAATTTAACAAAAAATTAAAAAAAAAAAAACGGGCGGCTGGCTAGGCCGCCTCCACCATGGTGGAGGTGTGCATCTAAGCCGCCTCCAGCTAGGTGGAGGCGTCTGGCTAAGCCGCCTCCACTTAGGTGGAGGCGGCTTAGCCATACGCCTCCACCTATGTGGAGGCGGCCTAGCCAGACGCCCGAGTCGGAAAAAAAATTCCGCCCCCGTTACCTCGCCGGATTCTGGTGCTTCGCCGGACATTTTCGTGGTGTTTGTACTGGGAATGTGAGTAAAACTGAGTCAAACACCTTGTTTAAAGACACGGGACGAAATCGGTATTAATTGATTTGTTAGGGGCAAAAAGGTCATTTTTGGGGCGATTTAAGTAGTTTTCCGGCGACGAATAGTAGTTCCCTTATTTTTATCCAAAGGGTTAGGTACTTAGGTGATTGATTACCGTTGGGCGCTTTGTGTCGAGGTAATAAGGAGATAATTTCACCCCTCAACTCTCGAGTATATTTGGAACGTGGGCAATGATCAGAGTGGAAAATCTTTTACCACCTTATAAGGCTATGCTTGATTCGCCGTAATTGAATTTCATGAAATTAATTTTTTTGTAATAAGATTATACATTCCAAAGAATTAGATTCCATGTAATCAAATTACATTGCTTGGTAATATTGTAATTCAACACAATGTAATTCAAAAAATTAAGGTAATTTAATAGATCCGATAAATGCTGAAAGTGGTTGTTCGAGCTCTTGCATGCTTCTGTTAATATCGAATTGAGCTTGACGATGTAACAATAGTTGAATTGTATGGAATTGGTTGATTACATTGCAATGTAATTGGATTACGATCTCCAAGATGTAATCCAATTATATGGAATAATTGGATTACCTTCGTAATTAGATTACAGAGTAATTACATCATTTAATTTTCCCAACCAAGAAGTGGAATGTAATCTAGAATGTAATCTGATTTCCTTACAACATTGATTACAACAAACCAAGCATGACCCAAGGGTAATCCATTCCCCTTCCCATGGATAAAAACTATGAAGTTTGTTTTCCTTTTTTTCACTTCTAGCACATGTATTTGGTAAAAATATATTGTAGGACTACTAGAAATGAAAAGTCACCTAATTTGAACTAATTTAGCCGGACCGGATTGAGTTTTTTCAAGTGAGAGATTATTAATCCATTAAAATTCACTTTGACATATCAAACATGTAGAAAAGTAATTATTACCCCCTAAAAAGTTTCTTCCTCGTTGGTTACCCCAAAATCTTTCTTCTCCTAATGTCTATGCTCATTCCAAGAGCACCCTTTATAAGCAGTGAATTCCACCACTTAATTACCACATTTTAGCAACACTTGAGTGGGTGAATAATTACCCAATAACTATTCTCCTTTTCTCCTCGTCAATCACACAGTTATAGTTCAAGAGCACAAAGTGAAATATGATCCAGATTTGGAGTACTAAACATTGAACCCTATCTTTGCATACTTCCAACGAGTTTTGAGAAACACATTAATAGAAGGACAGTACCTATCTTTCATAAGTACAACCTGTTAGATTTAAGTGTGTTCAAACACGTGTAGAACATAATCAAATAACCAAGATGTACTATTAAATTATGTATAAGATAACATAAAAGAAATACTTACAACTACACGTCAAAGACATCTCGAAAAACGTAAAATGAAAACGAAACCTTAGAGAATTGATCTTCAATTATTTTTCCCTAGACTTGATGATGGACGATCCTCTTGAATTTTGGGAGAAATTTAGGAAGATGATGGTGAAAATTAACTAAGGCAATAATTGGGACCAAAAACATTTATTTGTAGATTTTGTATGGGGTAGTTTCTTCCATCAAAATAACTACTCACTAACACAGGAAATAGATATGCATGACTTTAATTAATTAAATAAATAAATAATATAGGCCACACAATAATATAATTTTTTTTCCTTTTGGTCGTAACATCAATTTCATTAGTTCCATTTGTAAAGCACATACAAAATTGGTCATCATAAATTTCATTAGAACATATACTTCATTCAGTCAGAATAACCAAGCCAAAACCAATGTAGTCAAATAATTAACGTCATCATTTGACCCCCATCAATTATGGTATTTGGTCATCTTTCCAAATTCACACAACATAAGTCATTAGGTTCATAAATTTGTTTGATTAAATAATAAGATTGTGCACAAGAAATAATAAGGAAACTTTTACAAATCAAAGTCAAATACATCATTGAAGCTTCAACTTATAATGTCATACGTACACATTAGTCATTAACGACATTACATTATATTGATCAAACCCATGTCGACAACATGATCTCCAAAGAGACTGGGTGGCAGAGCCTTTGTTAGTGAATCAGCTAACATTGCTCGTGTTCTTATGTGTTGTATGACAATAGTACGATATTTGACTTTGTCTCTAACAACAAGATATTTGATGTCAATCCACTTGGATGCACCACTTGACTTGTTGTTTTTTGATAAGAAAACATCAGCTTCATTATCATAAAATAATGTGAGTGGTCTTGAAATACAATCAACTACTTGAAGCCCAGGTACAAAATTCTTTAACCAAACGGCTTGAGCAGTAGCCTCGTAACATGTCACAAATTCTGCTTGCATTGTGGAAGATGCTCGTAAAGACTGCTTGACACTCTTCCATGATATTGGTCCCCCTGCAAGCGCGCGCGCACACACACACACACACATATGTAACCCGATGTGGATTTCTTATTGTCAATGCATCCAGAAAAGTCAGAATCAAAATAACCAATAACCTCAAGGTTATCTGACTTTCTATAAGTAAGAATATAGTCTTTTGTCCCTTGCAAAAAGCGTAAAATCTTTTTGGCATCCCTGGATCTACTTGTACAAACTTGAGCATACATTAAACTCCCAACCACTGAGGCATAAGGAATTTGCTTCATTTGTGCACGTTCTAATTCATTCTTAGGACATTGTAATTTACTAAATTTGTCACTCTTGACAATAGGAGCAACACTTTGGGAGCAGTTTTGCATGTTATATTTTTAAAGCATTTTCTCAATATATGTCTCTTGAGATAATCCTAAAATCCCACCAGACCGATCTCAGTGAATTTCAATGCCAATAACATAAGTGGTTTCACCAAGATCCTTCATTTCAAACTTGTTTGAAAGAAATCGTTTGGTCTCATATAACATGTCTAAATCATTACTGGCTATCAAAATATCATTCACATACAAAACGAGAATGATAAACTTACTCCCACTAAACTTGAAATATATGCATTGATCCATCACATTTTCTTTAAATCCAAAGTTGGTTATGACCACATCAAACTTAAGATAATATTGTATAGATGCATGTTTTAAGCTATATATGGATTTCTTTAATCGGCATCACATATGTTCATTGCCTTTTACGACAAAACCTTCTGGTTGTGTCATAAAAAGTTACTTTTGCAAGTCACTATTAAGGAATGCAATTTTTACGTCCATCTGGTGTACCTCTAGATCATAATGAGCTACCAAGGCTAAAACAATTATAAGTGAGTCTTTCTTTGAGACTGGAGAAAATATATTATCAAAATGGATGTCTTCCCTTTGTGTAAAGCCTTAAGTGACAAGTCACACCTTAAATCTTTCGATGTTACCTTTGGAGTCTGTTTTGGTTTTATAGACCCATTTACAGCCTACTGGCTTAACTCCATTGGATAAATCAGCAATGTCCCAAACTTCATTAGTTTCCATAGATTTCATCTCTTCTTCCATGACTTCTAGCCATTGAGATGATTTATCACTCATAATGTCTTCACTAAATGAGGTAGGATCCTCTCCATTGGCAATATCACATCCTTTGGTTAGGTATACAATAGAGTCATTAGAAATGACAGATTTTTGCTCCCTCTGCGACCTACGTAAGGATTCTTCAGGAAGTTCAGGAGATTCATTAGTGTGGGATTCTTCATTAAGTAATGGATTAGCTGTGTCTACAACATCCAAAGGAGGTGTAGAATTTGACACCTCTCGGATGATCGAAATTGGAACATAAGTCTGATTTTCCTCGAGATTTACTTTTCTAATTTCACTACTCCCACTATTCTTGTCATTTTCTAAAAATACAGTACGTCTCGATTCAACAATTTTAGTGGTATGAGATGGACAATAAAAACGAAAATCTTTCGATCTCTCTGGATAAGCGATAAAATAACAACTAATGGT
The DNA here is from genome assembly GCA_963682175.1 of Triglochin maritima. Lineage (NCBI taxonomy): Eukaryota > Viridiplantae > Streptophyta > Magnoliopsida > Alismatales > Juncaginaceae > Triglochin > Triglochin maritima. The sequence continues at coordinate 8,135,351 of OY821787.1, read as the reverse complement.
TTTATGGTCAAGCTTCTTAATTTGTGGATTGAAGATTTAGCTTCAGCATGAACACCCCAAACACATAAATATCCCAAATTGGGTTTTCGACATGTTCCCAACTCATAAGGTGTTTTCGGGACAAATTTACTAGGAATCGTATTTAGAATATGTGTGGTTGTCTTTAATGCTTCCATCCACAAATAATCAGGTAAGTCAGTGTTGCATATCATACTTCGTACCAATCTATAAGTGCACAATTTCGTCTCTCAGCTACACCATTTTACTGAGGATCCCCCGGTATTGAAAACTGATGAACGATGTTATTATCTTGAAGAAACAAAGCAAAAAGACCAAGATTTTCTCCCGAGTCAGTGTGTCTACCATAATACTCACCTCCTCTATCTGACCTCACATTTTAATTTTAAGATTCCATTTATTTTCAACTTCTACCTTAAAATTTTCAATATTTTCTAGAATTTCAGATTTTTCATGAATAGGGTATACATAACCATAACGAGAATAATTATCAATGAACGTAATAAATGATTTGTGCCCGTTAACACTCGAAGTAGGGAAATGTCTACATATATCTGTGTGGATAATTTCCAATAGTCCACTTCGAGTATCCCCTCTCTAAGATATTTTCCTTTAATACATTCAACGCAATCATCAAAATCAGAAAAGTCTAATGTAGGAAGAATTTCATATTTAACGAGACGTTGCATTCTGTCTCGAGAAATATAACCTAAACGACAGTGCCACAATTTTGATGAATTTCCACTATCACGATTTGTTTTTAATCCACATTGTTGATTATTGACACTATTCACATTCATAAAACAATAAAGACTTAGTCGATGAATAATTCATATGCAGTTTGTAGAGGTCACTCTCTAAAATTCCAGATCCAACAAAACAAAAGTTTTAACAAAGTTTAAGCATCCCATTTCCAAACTGACATGAGTAACCACAAAGGTCTGTTGGATAGTGTGGGTTATGGGTCCACAAACTCTAATTAACAATTTAATGCTAATTACGTACTTGCTTAGACAATCAAAGAAATGCAGCGGAAATTAAAACTAAACAAGAAATAAAGCAAACCACAATGACACGGGGGATTTTATAGAGGTTCGGCACCCCACCCGGGTCCTAGTCCTCTCTTGCAAGCTCCGCTCGACACTTCGAGTTCCGCTCGCGTCTTCACTATCCACTCCCCGTTCCGGGCCGGGAGAGAACGCCTTTTACAAAACAAGCTCCGCGAACAACCTCGCGAGCTTGACTTTCTTCTCTCACAATCCGAGAGGAACACTTCGGGCTTTCACCGAAGTCCTTGCTTCTTGAACAAACGAAATCTTGAGTGGAACACACTCTCTAAACTTGAGCACACTTGAATGAGATTGAAATTGATTCTAAGTGTGGAAATTTGAGGCTTTGAGTGTTTGAGATTCTCTCTAATGTTTGGGACAAGTTTGTAGTTGGGGAGTTGTGTTAAAATGTGTTTTACAACTCCTTATATAGGCATTAGAGAGAATAGAGCCGTTGGGATTGATTGAGTGTGAGTTGATGTGTGATTACACAAAACAGAAACTGCAGGACTCATTTCTGGATGAATTCGGTCGACCGGATCGGTTTGAACGGTCGACCGTTAGGAAGTTTTGAACTAAGTTCGGTCGACCTGTTGGGTAACAGTTGACCGGTTGAGTGTTTGGGATTCTCTCTAATGTTTGGGACAAGTTTGTAGTGGGAGAGTTGTGTTAAAATGTGTTTTACAACTCCTTATATAGGCATTAGAGAGAATAGAGCTGTTGGGATTGATTGGGTGTGAGTTGATGTGTGATTACACAAAACAGAAACTGCAGGACCCATTTCTGGATGAATTCGGTCGACCGGATCGGTCTGAACGGTCGACCGTTAGTCAGTTTTGAACTAAGTTCGGTCGACCTGTTGGGTAACGGTCGACCTCCTAACGCTACGACTTAGGTACACTTAAGTCATCGGTCGAACACAAGAAAAGGGTTTGGTCGACCGATTTCGACCAGGCACTTTGGGGTTGAAAAACAATTAGATATTTGGTCGACCGAAACAGGTCTAGAGGTTGACCGATTTTGTCCAGGAGATTTAGGTTTGTCAAGAGATGAACAAATGATCGACCGATCTTGGTCCTCGGTCGATCGATACATGAAATGTATTTGGGGTATTTTTGGTTTAATACGAATACGACCGTTGGGTATATACGACAAGAATAACGGTCGGAAAATTAAGTTCAAACGGTCGACCGAAAGAGAAGGTGCGGTCGACCGAAACTAGACAGGGAAACACAAAACAGAATACTTGATCATCCGGTCGACCGAATGTGGGCAGACAGTTAGGGTTCAGGTTTAGTGTTTTCCGATCTAAGTTTGGGTGATCTATTGACGTCCAAATTATGTGAAATTTCGTGTGTGACTTCTATGAGGAACCTAGTGTGTGTTTAAGTTGATTTTAGCTCAAGTATGCTCAAAATACACAAGTTTCTAAAGACTCAAAGAATTACAAAATACATGTCTTCAAATGAGCTTGATTACATGTCTTGACTTGTTTTCCTTTCTTCCTTGAATCTTGATCACCTGTAGAGGTTAGCACAAAGCAATATATATGCAATGCAATATGTATGCTACTCTACATGATCATAATTAAGATTAGGTTAATTAAATCATCAAAACATAGATTAAGGTCAAAAAGCCAACAAGGTCAAGTGTAGATACATAAATTAAATTTCGAACGACAGATGGAATATAAACTACATCATATAAATAGAGGACAAAAACATTCTTTAATACTAAACGAATGGTTCCAACGGCCTCAACTTCAGTCTCTTGTCCGTTAACGACTTTACGTTTCTTTTCTCCCTTTGGGAGTTTGGTCACAGAATGAAATTCCTGCAATGAGTTCGTAATGTGCACAGTTGCACTAGTGTCAACAGCCTCAACTATTTTTTATATGACAAACATATACAATAATTTTCCGTTGGGTCAATTGTTATACGTGAAAATCATAATTTTACATTTTTCATGAAATGCATAAATCATATTTAGAATTGCATGAGCATGAATCTCATATTATCGTGAAATTAAAATATTCAAAATTACATAACTGTATGAAGATCAAGGCATAAGATCATCGTCGGGATCATTATATCATAATCCATTATAACCTTAAGTGTAATAACATAAAAGAAAGTAATCATAACTGCAAAATATCCAAAGTGAGAAAATAAATTAACCGACTTGAACATGTTCAACTAGATCGTGGCATGTTCGTTCAATCATTATGTTATGTATGATTATTTATTTATTTATAAGACAAACATATATGGCCAAAATAATCATACATGAGTACAAACAAAAATTACATAAATCAACGAATATTTAGACAAAATATTCTACATTACATAAACATAATAGAACAATGACAAACAAAAAAATCAGATGAGAGTTTAAGCGTAACAAATCATTACGTTACCAACAAAAAGGTCATGACACAAAAAAAATGCAATGATACATTAGAACTTTATGAAATAAAAACCCAATTTTTAAAGCACACACGTAAACAAAGGACTTGTACTTGCACATCAGATAACATATCAAGTACGTCAAACAAAACAAGATCTTATTTCTTTCTTTTAGCATTAATAAAATGCAAGTAATGAAAATCGTAAACATGAGTTTAGCCATAGCATCACATAATCCAGGCAGAGAAAGAAAAAACTTCGGCAAGTCGAACACATAATTCTCAACAAGATAGCATGGATGCCTTTTTGCAATATTATGGGTTTTCAAATTACAATAAAATAAAACTCCAACCAACTTAAAGTATTTTATATGAATTTAGTTTGGCTTTTGATACCAAATGCTATATTTAAGTGTGTTCAAATACATCAAGAACATAATCAAATAATCAAGATCTACTACTAAATTCTGTATAAAATAACATAAAAGAAATACTTACAACTAAATGTTAAAGAGATCTTGAAAAACGCAAAACGGAAACGAAGTTTTAGGGAATTAATCTTCAATTATTGTTTTCCTAGACATGATAATGAATAATCTTCTTGGATTTTGAGAGAAATTTAGGAAGAGGATGGTGAAATTAACTAGAGCAACAATTGAGACCAAAAACCTTTATTTATAGATTTTATGTGGGGTAGTTTCTTCCATCAAAATAACTACTCGCTAACACAAGTAATAGATATGCATGACTTTGATTACTTAATTAATGAAATAATATAGAAGCACAATACCTATCTTTCATAAGTACAACCCTGCAAAACATCCAATAAAATACATGTGTTGTCAGTTATTGTTCTGGACAGTGGACATACACCAAGCAAGTACTGAATAATAATCTGATCAGTTGTTAGGAAATTATTGTCCGGCTTGATCACTTGTTTCTGTTTTTTGTTTGTATCCAATTAAGGCAGCAGCGGTGCATGCACAATAATACTCATAAGAAATGACGCATGTGACTCGGCCAGGAGTATTTTGATGAATAAATCCAATGTCATTCACTAAAGTGAAAATGATGCTTAATTACATTTTCGATTTTCTAATACATATTAATGTAAGTTATTTGACACATCTTGCTGCATAAAAATTAACGTTTGATTTGATCAAATACCCGAGCAACCAATATATAATTCATGTAATTTATCTTTTTACTTGTATATGAAGTGGCACATGATGTAACGCCCCGAAATAGTAGAAAATTAAAACTTTCAAAACACAAGAGAATCAAACATTATAGTCGTTACCAAACCACATATGATATATATAAAGTGGTACAATGTATGATACACGAGTCAAAAGATGATTGCAACAACAAAAGATATACTATATATACAGGTGTAATCATCAACCTCAAACTATAGAAGACAATATGATTCAAGTGCTTCTGTCTTCGGTCACCACCTCATATAGATGCTTACGACCATAAATACAACCATAAATCCCATATGTCAAACTCCTATGAATAGAACACATATGAGACATGATATGAAAATGCAAAATATAAATATATATCTCAACCACCGTCCGACTGGGTTCTTGGGATCTCTCTCCCAACCACAACCGACGCCACAACACGGGTCTAAAGGGTCCTCACACCCCAACCCCACAACCACACGTGCACACAATGCACCGCCGGAAAACCATCGGCCACAAATCACACGTGCACACAAGGCACAACTGGAAAACCATCGGCCACGGGTCTCAAGGGTCTTCTCACCCCAAACCCACAACAACACGTGCACACAAGGCACTGCCGGAAAACCATCGGCCACGGGTCTCAAGGGTCCTCTCACCCCAACCCCAACAACAACACGTGCACACAAGGCACCCGCTCCTCAAAGCCACAACCACAATCTTTCTCTTGGGTCGGAATGTCCGTACCGTCGCCCCAAAAAGGTCGGGGACCCGTTGCCCTCGAGGCAGATCAACACACAACACAACACCCCAACAGCTCATGCAACCGATGCATAACTAGCCACAAACGGTCGGACAGAACCACCACTTCGGTCGACCAAATTCCCTCCAGAGGACTGGCCCAACCGAAAAACCCACCAACCGGTCGAATGACAAAGGATACCCGCTCGACCGAAAACCACCAGTAAAATCTTCTTCTTACTCAAACAAGCACAATCGGTGGAACCAAAACAAGGTCAACGGTCCACCGAAAACTATCAGTAAAACACAAGATTTATCCAAACAACTCTGGTCGACCGAAACAACAACGGTCGAACAAACTTTAAGTTATCTTAAGTCATCGGTCGGACGAGTCAAATAGGCGGTCGACCGTTTGGATAGTCAACGCCCCCAACCAACCTACGACAGTGCTTTCGGTTGAACGACAAAGAGGTCTGTTCGACCGAAATCACCCAGAGTCTCCATCTTCTCGCTCAATAAATTCAAGGATATAAAATACTAAGGAAGAATTGAATGAAAAAAGAGGGTTCGGAAGAAATGCAATAACTTGAACCATATGCATATAGATTTGTAAAAAACCTACATCACGAATACTAACTAAAAATGAGATATCGAAATAATTCTAGGGATTCCGTAAAATGTGCATAACCGGTCGACCACCCAAGGGTATTGTTCGACCGGTGCGAGAGATACCTCCCAAAATACACTATGACCGGTCGACTGAACCACAGAAACGGTCGACCGTTCCAGTGTTGAACTCTGCTGCACTAGTCCAATGAGTCATCCGGCCTACCGTCGACCACTCCAACACTCACGAAAGCATAAGTGAGTATCAAAGTAAAGCTTGACATACTTTTAAGGCTTGAAGAAACCTTTGAAGAATCACGGCGAGCGTTTCCTCGCAAAACCCCTTGTTCTCCGGCGAACTCCTTGAACTCGATCACCTCGACTCCGGCAATCGTCTGAGCTCCTCCTAGCTTCGCCGATCTCACCTCCATGACTTCCCCGAGCTGGAAGAGAAAATGATTGAGAGAGACGCGCGAGAGACAGAGAGTGTTGAAAAACAGTAAAGGAGAGAGAAAAAACAAACCTTTATATACTCATCTCCTCAAACCATCTCAGCCGTTCATCGACTCCTCTAATCCACCACCTAAACACAATTAACCCACACGCAAGGGTTAGGATATAACACCTGAGCTAATCATACATGATAGTATTATTCTTAGTCATTTTTGGTGTCTCGAATTGATCTTCACTGTTAGTTGTTTGGTATCTTAAATTGATCTCAATCATCTATTGTTTTTTAATTATTTTTCAACATGAAAAATACCTAAAATGGATCTCACCGTTAATTGGTTCGTCCTCTGTAATCTGTATCATCCTTTTTTTAAGGATTTTCAATATTAAAAAATAGTAGTATTTCCCATTAATTAGTTTAAGTAGTGGGTTAGTGAGTTTTCACTGTTTCCAGAGAATTATTACAAACTCTTTTTATTTCTTAGTTTACTAAACGAAACTACTATTCATCGTCGGAAAACTACTTAAATCATCCCAACAATTATCATTTTACCATTCACAATTCATTTAATACACATTCCATTCCGTCTCTTAAAATAAGATTTCTGCCTACGTTTTCCTCATTTTCCCAATACCAACATCACGAAAATGTCTGACGAAATGCCTGGATTCGGTGAAGTAAGCCCAGCAAAAAAATCGGGTCGAGAGTGTGGGTAAAATGCCCTCCGTGGGGGGCGTTTTACCCAGACGCCCGTCCAAAAAAAATTAAAAAAAATCTTAAATTTATATGTTGTGTTATTTCAAATTATTTGAGGTTTCGTTGTAAGATTTTGGTGGTAACGGGTTGAATTACAATGAGTTTTTTGCAAGTGATGAAGATTCAAAAAAATTCAGATCCAACAATTTCAAGATCCAAACGACCCGTCGATGTGGTATTTGATAAAACTTACCCTATTAAAAAACTCACGGTAAGTCATGAGTTTTTTGCAAGTAATGTATGGGTTGGAGTACACCGGTGACAGTTTACCAAATACCACCCCGACTGGTGACAATTTTGGATCTTGAAATTGTTGGATCTGAAATTTTGTGAATCTTCTTCACTTGCAAAAAAATTCATTGTATTCCGACCTGTATAATATTCAACCCGTATAATTACCAATTAATACCAAAAACTTGGAACGAAACCTGAAATAATTTCAGATAACACACCTTATAAATTTGACTTTTTTATTAAATAGGGGGGGGGGGGGGGGGGGGCTCCGGCGGACGCCCCCTATTTTTTTTATTTTTTACTTTTTTTATTAAAAAGAAGTTGGACATTTTACCAGATTGGAGTACACCGGGGCGTCCGTTGGCTCATTTCCCAACCTCTGAAAAATTGTTTTTATGATTATGAGATGAAGATGAAGAGAGATGGGTGATGAGAGAGTGAATGTCGAGATATATGAGTAGAAATGAGAGAAAGGCAAAATGATAATTCGTTTGGGCGATTTAAGTAGTTTTCCGGTGACGAATAACAATTCAGTTAATAAAATAGGGCAATTAAAATAAGTTCAGGGCATATGTAAACTTAAGTAAGTCCTCTCGTGGTTCTTCAATTCGGTCGTCGAACCGAAAGTCCATTGCTAGAAAAAAAGGTATAACGTCGAATATTAAGAGGTACAACATCAAGTTGACCAGCTTAGTTGACCGACATGGTAAGTGGGAGACGTTATACGGGGGTACTATTTCACGTCGATCTAAAATTCGGCGTGGTAGGCAACCGACGTGGTAGACCCCTTAATAAAAAAATATTTTTTTGATTTTTCGATTTTTATACCCTACTACTTCGGTTTTCTGGAAAACCGACGTAGTAGGGTATCTACCACGTCGGTTTTCTGTAAAACCGACATAGTAGGGTATTTTTTATTTTTTATTATTGTACTCTACAACGTCGGTTTTCTATAAAACCGACGTGTTAGACCCCCTACAACGCCGGTTTTCTGGAGAATCGACATTGTAGGGTATTTATTTTGTTTTTTATTTTGAAATTTAACTTCTGTAATTCACACTCAATCCCTGCAACATTCATATTCAATTCAGCAACTTTCAAATTCACATACATTTATTGCAGCATTCGTTCAAACAATACACAAATAGATACATCTAATAAGGCAACACATAAAAAACCTTCTTATATATAGATCTATTTTTTAAGTCAATCTACAAAAATGAATGAAAGAATGTTTCCTTTCCCTCAAGAGATCAACCACGCTGATCCACAACTTGTATACTACCATGACACTGCAAGGAAAGTAGTAAAAGGAAGAATGTGAGAGAATATATGTGGTGTACTCGTGGTGGCTTTGGATTCCCATCACGTGATGTCCATAAACAAACATCTCAATCCATATCTTCTAAAACCACACCACCACCTCTGCTCCTTGGGGATACATGTGTTCCGATAACCATTTGAGGACCAAATTTCTGAATCAAACATTAACATCAATATAGAACTTACATTTGAGGAGTCAACCATGAATTGTGGTGGAATGGACACCTCCTTAAATTCTTGCTTTAGAACACAACCTTCCTTCCCACCAAGTTGAACGCGCAAGACAGGAAATTAGTTCCTCCAAGATCTACCACATAAACACTAGTTCAAAGACCAACCATCGTAACTAATCACACAAACTAAAAAACGTCAAAATTTCTTCCAAATTGAAATCCACATTAAAAAATCAGAAACGAACCCCACCTGGACGTACGGATTTGACTCTGCTAGATCGGTCTTTAAGGTCTCCATTTTCTCGACTCCAACTCACTCGGTCGCCAGAGAAGGGATGGTGGGGTTGGGGTTTGGAGGCGGAGGAGTGGATTCAGAAGAAGGTTTGGGTGGAACACTGAGGTTGGGGTTTGGAGGCAAAGGAGTGGATTCTGACGAGGGTTTGGGTGGGACGTTGGAGTCGTGGAGAACGTGGGATCGCGAGGTTGGAAGCAGATAGGAAGTGGAAAAGGAAACGGATCTCTCACCAATCTCTACTTTTGGATGTGAAGGTCGATGTGGTTGGGGAGAGATAGGTGGTTAGGGTTTATGTTTCTTGATTTCCGGATTGGTGGAATTTCAATTTTATTTACGCGGCTATACCAAACAAAAAATTCAACCCTTCCACGTCGGACTATTTAAAGGCTGACGTGGAATACCCCCTACCACGTTGGATTTTCTAAAACCGACATGGTAGGGTTATATATATATATATATATATATATATATATATATATATATATATAACAAATAGCACATATCTTGGCAATAATAATCGACTGATTCTTGGCAACAACACATATCTTGTGATATATGTTTATCCAACACATATCTAGGGAATTGAGGGAATATCGGCATTTCATCAACCAAACAACATTTTCCACAGATAGTTTCTCCGAATCTCATCTGTTGCATCATCACAAATTTCCAAAATTTAAAAAGACCCCTACCATATCGTTTCCGAAAATGACGTGGTAGAGTTTTAATTTTTTTAAATATGATGTGATTTTGTTTAAATTTTAGTTATTGTGATAAGCATCATAACTTTTACTGTCTCTTCTCGTTGTACACCTCTTATGAATAAGCAAGGTTGTTGCCTTCAGTTATCTCTTGATTTCTATTAAAAATTATTATGGACTGAGTTTTTTTTATTGTACCACGTGCTCCTACGGAAGTTCCATGTCACGCGCAATCTTTCCCTTGATGGAGTTGTTGATTTCTTGAAGTCTAAAAATAGACTGATGTTGGGTCACTTGATTTGATCGATGATGAAGATAGTGATGTTGAGATTGGTGTAGATCAGCAAACAAGATAGAAATCAGGATCCAATTTACTGTGAAATAAGACTCCCTACCACGTCGGTTTTCTGAAAACCGATGTGGTAGAGTTTTAATTTTAAAAATATATATTAAAAAGATACCTTACCACGTCGGATTTCCTAAAACCGATGTGGTAGGGTTTTGATTTTAAAAATATACATTAAAAAGACACCCTACCACGTCGGTTTTTCAAAAACTGACGTGGTAGGATTTTAATTTCAAAAAATATATATTAAAAAAACACCCTACCACGTCGGTTAACTAAAATCAACGTGATAGAGACAATGTGGTAGGCTAACTTTCCAACAATGTCCAACTGTTGGATTTGATCTACTATATGAGTTGTAAGTGCAAATAAAAAATCAAATGATTTGGTAATTCGTGTGAAATGATACATCAATTTGATGATAATTTAAAAAATATTACTTTGAACTTACCATAATTAATTCTAACATGTGATATATATTACATTACGACAATGTAATCATATTACTAACATATGATTTATATTACGGTGTAGCCACTCATATTACATTTCACTTACTGGGTAGAAGTTATATGAAATTCACGATTTTCACGTTCATTACAGCACGTGATATAATATCACAACAACACAATAATATTACGGTTCAACAACTTTTATTACGAGTCATTACGTCTAACACAATTGGAGCCTACTTCAAATTTTCTGTAATAAAATAAAGTATGTATTGGTTTGTTCATGTATTTGGTTTTCTGATTTTTCATTCCAAACAAATTACAAATATGATTAGATTAAGTTTTTTTTCAAAATTCGATATTAAAATAAAACTTTGCTTTTATAAACAAATTAATAAACTCTTGCTAACTCAAATAAAGGAAAAAAGAAATATACAATTCCAATGGATAAATAAAAGGAAAATAAACCCTCTTCAACCTCATCTCACAAAAAAGGAAGCTAAACCATGCACCACTAATTCAAAATTTCCACGATTAAGTAACGTGGCCAATTTATTATTTAAAAAAAATAGGAAACGTGCAATGCATGGGTTATCTCACTAGTATCTATATATGTCACGACACTCATCTATGTATGGACATTTATATTTGTGGATTTGGAGCATTCCTAGTGATATATATATATATATATATATATATATATATATATGGATTTTGTGGGGATATATTTCGAAATTTAGAATGCAAAGTGGACAAGAAAATAACAATGAATCATTCTCCTGATCACAAGAGAGAAAAAGAAATGTTATTTATAGATGAAGTACTTGCTTGAGTATCAAGTTACATAAAGTTAAAAATTTGGACCCCATACACAAATTGATCCGTTCCACGATAAGCAAGTAACCAATGAAATACAAATTGGAAATCCAGGCGCAAGTGCAAACCAAGCTGCTTAATTATGAGCTTAATCCAGGCGTTAATGACGAGTTGGTAACGATCGCGCGACTGGTAAGGGACCAACCAAGGTATTCTGAATGCTAAATGGACTCAGTCTTAAGTACAATATTCCCTTCACCACCACCGATCTCAAGCCTCTGCTACCTCTCGTGCACCTCTGTGGTGCCTCTCTTGCAAAATTATGAGATGTGGATGTTGATCCACTACCGGATGGGAACATGTAAATAACCTTTTTTGGTCAAAGAGCTACTAGACGAGGAAAGGGTCAAGGAAAGGTTAGGAGATGGAGGCTTCACCTCTAAAAGACGAGGCTTCGCTCAAGATAACCAACATGAGCTATATATGTACCGTCTGATTCCAAAGCACCTGACCCTAGCTTCCTTTGATGCTCGATCTCCAAGCAAGTCTGATGGATCAGACCCCAATTAGGCACCAACTTGTGGTGTGTCAAATATGCAACAAACACCATGCCATGATGTACTTAAGTGTTGGCACATGTTAAATCGAACTTATGTGTCCCGTGAGGCGTGAACTACCACAAGCCTTAACAACCATGACGGTAAGCTACTCTGACGCTGATTGGTTTCCAAACTCTGGAGCCACCACCAACATGATAGTTAACCTAGGCATTTTGCCCTCCCTCACTCTCTATAATGGATCTGATGAGGTAACGGTAGGAGATATTGCTCCTTAGTTCCCGTCACCCACACTGGACATGTTAAAATAAACCATAATCATGATAGCTTCATTCCTAGGGATGTACTTCTTGAAACCTAAATTTAAAACTAGTTTTTTGTATTTTAAGAAATTCACAAAGGACTTGCCATATGATGTTAAGTTCTTAAATAATCAATTCTTTATTAAAGATACGAAAAACGAGTCTATAAATACTACTGGTTCAAAGGATACCTATATGCACTTCCTAGTAATGCACATAAGGTATTCTTCTCAGGTAAAAAATAATAGATTAGCATACTTGGCATTGTAAACCTGATCACTCCAACCCTGAAGTTCTTCAACATCTCAAAACTCAAGGGTGCATTTTGTCTCATCTCATACTCATGACTTTCAGACTTCTATATGTAGCAGTTGCCATTTAGGCAAGTCAACTCGACTTCCATTTACCGATTCTTATACTTTTACTCATAAACACTTTAAGAAAGTTCATTGTGACTTGTGGAGACTCATTTCTATAATAAGTAGAAATCATTTTAGATATTATGTATGCTTTGTGGATGTTATTATTAGTTTTTGTTGGATTTTCCCTTGAATGCCAAGTCTTATTTTTTTCATTTTTGAAAGTTTTCTGGGAAGACAATGTGAAGGCGAAACCCATTTACATCAGTGAACGTTCAACAAGTCCATTAATGTGACGTTTAATTCTAAAAACCTATATACGTTCAACTAATTTAGTATGAGGTTGTTGAGAAACAATGGTCTTAATGTCATTTTGACCCGAACATTGTACTCATCACTTATTATAATACACCATGCAGAACACATCATCCGCTGGTTGTTGGGTGTAACCAGTGGGTTTTGTTATATGGAGAGTGGAAAGAGGCAGCTATAAGGATGTGTGACAAGTGGATTTGGTTTTATGAAAGATTAAGAAGTTAAAACTTTAACTTCTTAATCTTTCACCACGCATTGTAATCATTTCAAGCCCAACTAATTTTAAAAGGTTGAAGATAATTATCCCCATATACGCATCCCCTATTTTTTGTTGATTAATATCCTATTTTGTATTTAAGTGCTCCTATCATCATGATTATTGTTCATATACAATTCTTGGCCATACATGTTGTTTTGCTGTCTAATGGAAAAGGAGAAATAGCAACGTTTAACTAAACTTTTTGAATAATGATAAAGGGCACATTAAATAAGGAAAATTGTAAAAAGATAGCACTCACCGATTCACCGTCCAAATCTTTTGGATGGTTAAATGAATAGAATTTTCTTTTTGATAAAATATAATTAATAGAATTTTACATCTCTTATTCTCAACAAGTTGGAGAGAACTCAATCCACAGTGAATCGCAAAAATTGAGATTTTCTATTGACTGGTGTTAACATATTTGTAGCAAATCGACAAAATTTGTTTCAACATCATGATAAATGCCATGGCATATCATATCCATCGGTAAAGATCCTCGCCTTACAATGACGTACATTGATAGATGTTATAACTCCACTCACATCAACCAACATATCATTTGGTGCAACCATTCGATCTTATTAATGTTTTTTCAGTAAAAGTTAATCTAGGACTTTTGAATTATTGATTAGGTTTTGAACCGCCATTTAATCCCAAATTAAGATCTTTATTGCATCAAATTGTCTTTCCAGTTTTTGCCTTGTGGGCTTATGGCACAATCAAAATGAAACCATGACAGATAAGGTCCTCCAAAAAAGCCGTCGTCATCTTCAAATTGTCTTTTGGGATCATAATTATCAAATGAACTCTGACACGTGACAAATTTTGGATTGGATTTCTAGAAAATTGCAACTTCCAATGCATGGTGTTGTAGTGGTGTGTCATAAACTCTTTAAGTCTTAACATTAAACGCAACTTGGAAGGTGAGACGAATGGACACAGAAGTCAACAACAAACTAGATTTGGAGGTATGGAAGTGGAAGAAGGAAGTGGGAAGAGAAATGAAGAAAGAGATGTTGCAATTCCATAGATCTCACGTCAAAGCAACAATGCCGCATATCTCACGTCGAAGTACATGATATAATTGTGCATGCATCAATGATCAAACCCTCAAACTCAATTAAGTAATTAAATGATCTTGAGAACAAACCTTGTTTCTAGTCGGTCTCTTTCTTATATTATTTTGTTTTATTCAATTCGGATGAGGTGATGTAAGTTGACAATAAATGTTGGTTCGATGCTATCTTCCATGGAACATCAAACAGAATTTGTTGGTTGATTTACCAAGAAAGGAAATATTGATGTTGGTTCATCGTATTTATGGGCGTGCTGAATTAAATCTTGAGAATCGACTAATGAAGAATAATAGCTGAATTAAGTGGCATCCCTCTTTGCCAAGGGTATGATAATCATCTCTCTAGTTTGGTGACTTTAGATTGATCAACATCAAAACACAAGCGGTAACAATCAATCCACGCTTGATCCAACTGAGTCTAATTCAATTGGTAGATTTCTGGTTTCTGAATAGTCAAATCGAACGTATTAACAAGTTACATAATGAGATTTAGTTTGAGGTAAAACTTCTTTGGAAAAGACAACTGGTCCTCAACAAGGCGTTGGGTGGAACAGATCGTGTGCTTCTTGTGTGTTTACTTGACAAACCCTACCTAGTATCACAATGTGTGACTATATTTGTTCAAGTGGATTATTGGTGTTACTAGATCGAGCATGGAAGTAAATAATCACATCTGAATAAAATAATAACAACTAAAGCAAATTTTTGGGCCTACTGAAAATGGGCTGGAGGACCATATACAAGCTTGATATTATGGAATTCAATAAGGATATCATGAGATTCTCTAATTACAAGGCATTTTGCCGTCACATATACCTACTTAATTGAGCATTACTCACGTAGGGATTCATAACAAACAGGTTAATCATCGAGTCCTACTTTTACTTAGATCACAACTAGTCTAACTAACTACTTTTTTTGCAAATAGGAAGGGTAGGATAAAACCATAGTCGATACTCATCACAAGAATTGAATCTTCGAAATTTGTCAAAAGAGATACATTGTGTAATGGCAAACTAGTTAAAGAATAGGAATTACAGAGACATTGACGTATTGTTTACGCAGTAAGTGTCATAATATGTCAATGTTGAGTTTTCAGAAAATAAAAGTTTGTTTGTTTGAGAAATGTTTCGAATAAGTTGTAGGTAGTGGATATGACATGACGAAAATGAATCATCTAATGGTTCCAAGAATGACGGGGACAATGTAAGTGTGAGAGATTAGTTAGAGGGCATGGTTTAGGATATAACTGAATTTTTTTCGTCCAACCCAAATTTACTTGGTAGTTTATTGAGTGACAACGAGAACCCGTTGTATAAGGGTTGCAATAAATTTACTACATTGTCAGCGGCGTTGAAATTGTACAATTTAAAAGCAGGAAATTGTTGAACCGATGTTAGTCTCACATCACTACTGAAGCTATTGAAAGAGATGCTTCCAGATTATAATGAACTGCCAGATAGAACTTATGATGCTAAGAAAATATTGTGTCATATGGGAATGAAATATAGGAAGATACATGCCTGTGTAATGTTTCACGATAAAAAAGAAACGCAGAGGATCAAAATCGAAACACAATGTAGATGGTGATGATTTGAAAATCAAAGGATCTCATGCTAAAGTTTTGTGGTATCTTCCGATAATAACAAGGCTTAAACGTCTGTTTACGTGTAAGGATGATTCCAAAAACTTGACATGACATACTGATCGTGAGAAACCAAATGATCATTTGCTACGTCATCCTAAAGATTCACCTCAGTTAAAAAAGTAGATTACTACTTCCATTTGTTTGGTGAAGAATCCAGGAATCTACAATTGTCACACTTTAATGCAGTAGTTGTTACTTGTAGCACTGAGATTCATATTAATGAAACATGTTAGACATGTCATATTAAAGTTGTGTTTCTTTTTTAACAAGATTTCCAGTAAAGTAGTCGATCACGTGCAGTTAGATCAATTACAGAATGAAATCGTTGTCACAATCTGTCAATTGGAGATGTATTTTCCACCTACTTTTTTCGACATTATGATTTATCTGGTTATTCATTTAGTTAGAGAAGTTAAATTATGTGGATCTATTTTTTTAAGATAGTTGTATCCTTTCGAGCGCTATATGAAAGTGTTGAAAGGTTATTGTTAAAATCGTCAAAGGTTAGACGCTAGTATTGTTGAAGGATACATCGCTGAGGAGGTTATCGAGTTTTGCACTGGATATCTAGCAAACACAAAAGTATTGGACTTTCTAACAATCGTCATGATAAACATTATGATGGTAAAGGAATGTGTGGGATGAAACTGGTAAATCCAAATGATGATGACTTAATGACAACATATTTTTATGTGTTGTGCAATTCCAACAAAATTCAACATTATCTAATTGAACACATGAATCTTTTAAAAGAAATGAATCCTTTATGGAGTGATCAACAAGTAATTAATAGTCACAATAAGAATTTCATCTCTTGGTTCAAAAGGGTTGCTTACAAGCGTCATGTTTCGGAGATAATACAGTGGTTGGCCTACGGTCTGTATTCTGCTCTTACAAGTTACAGTGACTATGATATCAATGGATACCCATTCTACAATGTTTGTGAAGATGTCAAAAGTATTGTTCAGAAAGTGGGGTCACTTTAAATAGCAGAGTCTTTGCATGTGTCTAGTTCTTAAGACAATAATCCTATATACGCCAACATGTCATATTACAGGGTAATTGAAGACATATGAGAGCTAGACTTTGTTAAATTCAAAGTGCCTATATTTAGATGTAAGTGAGTTGATAATAAAAGTGGAGCTCGAGTGGATGACTTGGGGCTCACTTTAATTGATTTTTCGAAAGAATGATTTAAAGGAGAACCTTTTATTTTGGCTTCCCAAGAAAAACAAGTCTTTTATGTAGGTGATCCATGTGATAAGAAATAGTTAATAATTCTAGAAGGGAAAACAATTGTATCAGATGGTAATCTCATCGACTATGAAGAGACACCACTTTTCTCTAAGCAAGTACCCGAGTTGAGGTCACTAGATGACAAAATACACGTTGAGATTTTAATCGCAAGAGATGACCACGGTGAAGGTTTGGATTGAAAATCCGTTAACAAAAAACAAATCCTAAACGAGCAAAATGTTTTTTTAAGAATAACCATATAATTAGGGGTGTAAGCGGGGCGGGTAGACCCGCCCCGCCTAAGCTAAGCGGGTATGCGGGGCAGGTCAAAAATAAAAAAACCGCTACCCGCCCCACCTTAGGTTGGACTAGGTGAGGCTGGGCGGGTTATGCGGGTTTGCCGGGTTTTTTTATTTTTCCTAAGAAAAATAAAATAACATCAAAACTTGAGAAATAGTAATCACTCGTTAAATTTTAAAAAAAATTGGATGTGTGGTGAGTAAAAAGTTAGATATTTGGTGAGTGTTGAATAGTGACTTGTTACAGTTGGTTAAAAATTATGAGTAAAGTTGAAACATTAAAATGATTTTGGTATATAAAAAAGTAATAATATATTTGATTAGGCGGGTTGCGGGTTATGCGGAGCGGGTTGCAAGACAACTGCAACCCGCCCCGCTTATTAGGCGGGTTATGCGGGTGGCGGGTTAGTGGGTTGACGGGTAACATTTTTTTGTCCGCTACCCGCATTAGGCGCGGCAGGGCGGGTTGCGGGTAAAATCCTACCCATTTACAGCCCTACGTATAATGTCGCGAGTCTTGTCTTACTTTTGAACGTCTTGATTTTACGTTTTATAGTATAAATCATGGCACCGAAAAAGAAACCCTCTCCACCAGAGTATGAGGGTTCGAAGACTTACAGTTCACAAGGTCCTACTCTCATGAAAGAATTAGTGGGAAAAAGGGATAGAGACGGTAAAATTTCGATCGAGTTTGATGGTCATCTTGACCCGATAGCCATGCTGTCTGATCACTGGTATAGTTATGTGGGAAGCCTATCAAGGTCCAAAATTGGCATTTGTTTGTCGAGTTGGACCAAAGTTGATGAGAAGCTGAAAGACACCATTTGGGACGACGTGCAGATAATGAGTCCATTATAATGTTCTTTAGTTTTAGTCAAACTTTTAATTTATATAAATTTAAAATAGTAACGTGTTCAAGTTTTGAGTTTAAATCCACTGCCACTATGAAGAAAACGTGAATGGGATATATGTCGGCCCGTTGGAGGGATTTCAAGACCAAGTTAACAAACAAGTGGATAGTCGGAGAGTATCAGAACAGAAATCATTGCGATTACTATAACTCCATCACTCCGAGTACATGGTATCAGTTCAAAAAATCAAGAGAAACCCCAGAGTTTCAGGTAACTGAAGAATATGAACTTATTAATCTATCACTTCAAATTATAATCTAATAATATTGGTTGTACGCTCTCCGAGAAAAAAACCCAATAATGTCATTCTAATAACAAGTATCTTCATCGTCTATCTCAATAAGGATACCGGAAATAAGAACAACAAATGATGGCCGGAATGAATGTGTTCTAAAAGTTTTACTTTTATATGTCAATTATTATGAATTGAATGTGCAAACATTTTGTTCCTTGATTATGGTATTCGTCTTTTGGAAGTGTTGAGGAAGACACGCTTGGTCCTTAACCATAGAGCTCTCAAAGATAAGGGTTTACATAAATCAAAAGGTATTCACAATCAAGGTAATTAACATGGAACATTAATGACCGAGATAAGATTGTCGTGTTGGTCATCGATTGTTGTAGCTCTACAAATAATTGACGACACGAGTATATAAAAGAGGAAAATATTACTTTTAAATATTGAATAGACCTAACAAGTAAAACATTATGGAATTGTGTTTCATTTCATTAATGTTTTTACTGTGTCTTGGATCCTAAGATATGAGACTTATATCTTTTCACTCAAGAAGTGCTTAATTTGATTATTGTCAAAAGCTATCAATGAGTGTAGTGATAAATGCAATAGTTGGTTGAACATGACTTGTGCTGGAAAAGATAACTAGTCAAACGATTATCATTGCCCCTTTTAATTGAGTGATGATATTAGTGGGCCTCATGATAAAGTCAAATTATAAAGTGTACAATGTAACTTGAGTTAAGTTGCATAGTTATAATTAGCTTAAAAAGATCAAGAAATGAATATAATACAAAGATGACACATTTCTACTTTGTATATATTCTTAATATCATGAGGCAAAGGACGTACACAAGTGGTGCACTTACATCACTAAATGGATCGTGTTTTGGTTTGGGTGGAACAAAGACATCTATGCTAATTGGGTAACGATAATGTGTAGCTAGATACCGCTTATAGTGTGAGATATTAAGTATTTAATAGCACTGCCAATTTGGCTTAGATCCTCCTATATGTCACACCACAAATCTGAGAAACAAGAGGCTTGATTTTAAGTTCATATGATGTGTCGGGTTTCATGTGAAAATTGGACACATGTGGTGAATGAATAAAATCAACATATCATGAGAATTGACATAATTAGAATCATAATAAATTCATATGAGGTGTATATATTATGGGGTGTAATAATTTAATATCACAAAGGATAATATATTACATAAGATGTGAATTTGCTAAAAACCCCAAAAGATAAAATTTTGTTGGAAATAAATCCAAAATTTGACAAAGGCAAAATCGGGGTCAAACACGGTGAACCGTTCAGGGGTTCGGTCGACCGGGGTATCTTCGGATCGGTTAACCGAATGTGGAACGGGTAATCACAATTGGTTGACCGAAATTGTCTGGAGTGTCTGGACAATCGGGTTCGGTTAACCGAGTGTGAATGGTCAATCGAGAAAGAGTATTTCGGTAGACCGAATGTGACACGGTCATCCGATGACTATGCTCCAGGAGAAATTTTGGTGAGTCAACAGTCGACCGAAGAGAAGACGTGGTTCGTCCAAATTTTTCCAGAAAATTTTTCTCATGTCGAATCAGTCGACCGTCTATCGCAAAGTTCACCGAACACGTGTTATAACCGAACAACTCGGTTGACGGAATAATTCTCGGTCGACCGAACAGTACGATTTCTACCTGAATTATTTAGAAATTAATTAAATCATGGGTGAATTAATTCCAGATTTAATTAAAACATTTTTTAGGGTGCTTACGTGGAAATTTGAGATTAATTTTAGGAAAGAATAAGCAAGGGATCATGACTAAAGAATAGTTATTGATAAGGATGTTTTGGGAGCCTATAAAAGGACTCATCCTCCTACTTGTTTATGTTAATGCAAAAATTCTTTCTCTCATTAATCTCTCCCCTAATCACCACGAAAATCTCTTATTAATTTTGAGTTTAGGAGATAGAAATCTCAGGAGCTCAAAGACGGGTTATTAGCTAGATTCTAAGCACTATTAGAGATTGATTGACTAGCTCATTTTTCTCTAATCTTGTTTAAAGTTTTGTGAACACTCGGAGGCAAATCGGTGGATGATTCTACGGGCAATGCGACTCTGGATCTTCAAAAAGGTTTTAGAGAACCTTTAGGTATGATTCTACCTTTGTGATTTATTTTAATAAATGTACGGTTGCATGATATTAGAATAAACACAAAGTAATGTACATGAAAAAAATTATTGAAAGTATGAAATCGATCATGTATGTGTAGGATTTCGTGTCCCTATGTATGTATGTATTTTAAAAACTTTAATGCAACATACAAGATCGATTTCATATTTTCAACAATTTTATGTACGTAACTTTGTGTTTTATTCTAATAACATACAACCCTACATTTATTAAAATAAATCACAAAGGTAGAATCATACCTAAAGGTTCTCTAAAACCTTTTGAAGATCCGGAGTCGCATTTCTCTTTGAATCGTTCACAGATTTGCCTCCGAGCGTGCACCAAACTCTAAACAAGAATAGAGAGAAAGGAGCTAGCCAATCAATCTCTAATAAGGTTTAGAATCAAGCTAATAACCCATCTTTAAGCTCCTGAGATTCTTATCTCTAAAACTCAAATTTACTAAGAGATTTTCGTGGTGATTATGGAGAGATTAATGAGAGAAAGAATTTTTGCATTAGTAATAAACAAGTAGGAGTAGGGGTCCTTTTATAGTCTCCCAAAACATCCTTATCAATAACTATTCTTTAACCATGATCTCTTGATTATTCTCTCCTAAAATTAATCTCTAATTTTCACATAAGCACCCACAAAAACGTTTTTAATTAAATCTGGAATTAATCCATCCATGATCTAATTAATCTCTTAATAATTCAGGCAGAATCGTTCTTGTTCGGTGGACTGAGTATTACTCGGTCAACCGAATCATTCGGTTATAACACGTGTTCGGTGCACCATGAGCTAGACGGTCGACCGAATCCGTATGAGAAAAATTCCCTTGAAGAATTCGGACGAACCACGTCTTTTACTCGGTCAACCGTTGACCCACCAGAATCGCTCTTGGGACATAGTCATCGGATGACCGTGTCACCTTCGGTCTACCGAAAATACTACTTCTTGGTTAAGCGTGCACACTCGGTTAACCGAACCTAATTGTCCAGGCTCTCAAGACAATTTCAGTCAACCAATTGTGCTTACCCGTTCCCTATTCAGTTAACCGATCCGAAGATACCCCGGTCGACCGAACCATGAACGGTACACCGTGTTTGACCCCGATTTTGCCTTTGTCAAATTTTGAATTTATTTCCAACAAAATTTGATCTTTTGGGGTTTTTAGCAAATTCATATCTTATGTAATATATTATCATATGTAATATTAAATTATTACACCCCATAATATATACACCTCATATGAATTTATTATGCTTCTAATTATGTCAATTCTCATGACATATTGATTTGTACGTTCACCACATGTGTCCCATTTTCACATGAAACCCGACACATCATATGAACTCAAAATCAAACCTCTTGTTTCCCATTTCTGTGATATGACCTATAGGAGGATCTAAGCTAAATTGGCAGTGATATTAAATATCTCAAACTATAAGCGGTATCTACCTACATTATAGTTACCCAATTAGCATAGATGTCTTTGTTCTACCTGAACCAAAACACGGTCCATTTAGTGATGTAAGTGCACCACTTGTGTCTGTCCCCTACCTCATGATATTAAGAATATATATACGAAGTAAAAATGTGTCATCTTTGTATTATATCCATTTCTTGATCTCTTTAAGCTAATTATAACTATGTAACTTAACTCAAGTTACATTGTGTACATTATAATTTTGCTTTATCAAGGGGCGCACTAATATCATCACTCAATTAAGAGGGGCAACGATAATCGTTTGACCAGCTATCTTTTCCAGCACAAGTCAAGTTCAACCAACTATTGCCTTTATCGCTACACTCATTGATAGTTTTTGACAATAATCAAATTAAGCATTTCTTGAGTGAAAAGATATAAGTCTCATATCTTAGGATCCAAGACACAGTAAAACATTAATGACACGAAACACAATTTCATAATGTTTTACTTGTTAGGTCTTTTCAATATATAAAAGTAATCTTTTCCTCTTTTATATACTCGCGTCGTCAATTATTGGTAGAGCTACAACAATCGATGACTAACACGACAATCTTATCTCGGTGATTAATGTTTCATGTTAATTACCATGATTGTGATTAACTTCTGATTTATGTAAACCATTATCTTTTAGAGCTCTACGGTTAAGGACCAAGCGCCTCTTCCTTAACACTTCCAAAAGACGAATACCATAATCAAGGAACAAAATGTTTGCATATCCAATTCATAATAATTGACATATAAAAGTAAAACTTTTAGAACACATTCCTTTCAGTATGTTGTATTAAAAAATTAAAATATATACATACATAGGGACACAAAATCCTTCACGAAAAATGGCCACGAAGAAACAACAAGCAATTGACTCTGGTATGAGTGAGGAGCAAGCAAGTAACTTGTCTTCTCCTTCCCTTGTAGCTCGATGTGATTCTTGGAAGAGAGCGGGGGTAAACTCTAAAGGGGAGTACATCACAGACGAGTCTCAAACGGGTGACTCGAAGATAGTAAGTTGTATCACTTGTATAGTCATTAAATCACATTCACTAAATTTACAATTTACAATTGTTTGTAACAAATTTTTTAAAATTTTAGGACTGTTTGAAGTTGAGAGAATCCCAAGACGATTTTGTATCTGATGGTCGGAATGACATTCTTCGCGAAGCCTTGGGAACTGACGAACATCTCGGTCGTGTACGGGGTAGGGAGTAGGGTTCGTACATGAACTGAGGGAACATATTATGTACTGGTACGGCAGGAAGAAAGAAGAACATGGACTGCGGCAATATTATGGAAAAGGTAGCCACCCAAGTTCGTCGACAAATCATACCAAATACGAGCAACAAATTTTAGATTTGCAAAATAAATTGCAACTTGTTAGGGAGATATTGGATCGTGATTTGCCTACTCCAACTCATCGTAAGACAACTTCTTCCCATGTGTCCACTCCTCCGGTGTAGCCAGTGGTTAGCCCTGACCGACCATCTGATTTCACGGCTCATTCTCGAGAATTGGCCCTCGTTGGCAGACCCTCGTTTGGTAAATTTAAGGATGGCAGTAGTGTAGGATTTCGTGTCCCCATGTATGTATATATTTTTAAATTTTTAATACATCATACAAGATCGTTTTCATATTTTCAGCAATTTTATGTACATCTATTTGTGTTTTATTCTAATAACATGCAATCCTACATTTATTAAAATAAATCACAAAGGAGAATCATACCTAAAGGTTCTCTAAAACCTTTTGATGATCCGGAGTCGCGTTGCACGTTGAGTCATCCACGGAATTGCCTCCGAGTGTTCACCAAACTCTAAACAAGATTAGAGAGATAGGAGCTAGACAATCGATCTCTAATAAGGTTTAGAATCTAGCTAATAACCCCTCTTTAAGTCTCCAGAGATTCTAATCTCCAAACTTAATTTTACTAAGAGAAATTTCGTGGTGATTAGGGAGAGATTAATGAGAGAAAGATTTTGTATTAGCTTTAAAACAAGTAGGAATATGTGCCCTTTTATAGGCTCCCAAAACACCCTTATCAAGAGCTATTATTTAGCCATGACCTCTTATTTTTCTCTCCTAAAATTAATCTCTAAATTCCACATAATCACCCACAAAAAACGTTTTAATTAAATCTGGAATCATTCCACCCATGATTTAATTAATCTCTTAATAATTGAGGCAGAATCGTTCTTGTTCGGTAGACCGAGTATTATTCGGTCAACCGAACCATTCAGTTATAACACGTGTTGGGTGCACCGTGAGCTAGACGGTCGACCGATTCTTTATGAGAAAAATTCCCTGGAAGAATTTGGACGAACCACGTCTTTCAATCGGTCTACCGTTGACGCACCAGAATCGCTCCTGGGACATAGCAATCAGATGACCGGGTCACCTTCGGTCTACCGAGAATACTAATTCTCGGTTGACCGATTCCAATCGGTTAACCGAACCCGATTGTCCAGGCACTCTAGACAATCTCGGTCAATCGATTGCGCTTAACCGTTCCTCATTCGGTTAACCGATCCGAAGATCCCTCGATCGACCGAACCCTGAACGGTTCACCGTGTTTGACCTCGATTTTGCCTTTGTCAAATTTTGGATTTATTTCCATCAAAATTTGATCTTTTGGGGTTTTTAGCAAATTCACATCTTGTGTAATATATTATCCTATGTAATATTAAATTATTACACCCCATAATATATATACACCTCATATGAATTTATTATGATTCTAATTATGTTAATTCTCATAACATATTGATTTTAATCAATTCACCACATGTGTCCCATTTTCATAAGAAACCCGACACATCTTATGAACTTAAAATCAACCCTCTTGTTTCCCAGTTTTGTGGTGTGACCTATAGGAGGATCTAAGCCAAATTGGTAGTGATATTAAACACTTAATATCTCAGACTATAAGCGGTATCTAGCTACACATTATAGTCACCCAATTAGCATAGATGTCTTTGTTCCACCCGAACTAAAACACGATCCATTTAGTGATGTAAGTGCACCACTTGTGTCCGTCCCTTGCCTCATGATATTAAGAATATATACAAAGTAGAAGTGTCTCACCTTTGTATTATATTCATTTCTTGATCTCTTTAAGCTAATTATAACTATGTGACTTAACTCAAGTCACATTGTGCAAATTATAATATTGCTTTATCAATGGGCCCACTAATATCATCACTCAATTAATAGGGGCAATGATATTCGTTTGACTAGCTATCTTTTCCAACACAAGTCATGTTTAACCAACTATTGCCGTTATCACTACACTCATTGGTAGCTTTTGACAATAATCAAATTAAACACTTCTTGAGTGAAAAGATATAAGTCTCATATCTTAGGATCCAAGACACAGTAAAAACATTAATGACACAAAACACAATTCCATAATATTTTACTTGTTAGGTCTATTCAATATATAAAAGTAATATTTTCCTCTTTTGTATACTCGTGTTGTCAATTATTTGTAGAGCTACAACAATCGATGACCAACACAACAATCTTATCTCGGTAATTAATGTTCCATGTTAATTACCGTGATTGTGAATAACTTTTGATTTATGTAAACCATTATTTTTCAGAGCTCTACGGTTAAGGACCAAGTGCCTCTTCCTTAACACTTTCAAAAGACGAATACAATAATCAAGGAACAAAATGTTTGCACATTCAATTCATAATAATTGACATATAAAAGTAAAACTTTTAGAACACATTCCTTTCAAGTAGATGGTTGTCTATTTGTTGAAAACCCTGAGCAAATATTGGTGGGACACAAAATCGTTTACAACCTCGTTTAACACCACTTCAAAGATCTGGTAGAGGGACTCGTGAAGGTTTCGTGGGGAATGTCTAAATCCTCATGTTTTGGTGCCTATTCCCGAATAAGAGGTTGATACTCTCAACGATGCTTGCGGTGGGTTCTTGAGGTGACCTCGTCAATTAGTAGAGTTTTATGACACACTTGAGGTATCCTTTAATTTTGAAAATAAAGAAATTGTCATTTTGTTACTAATTGTATTTCAAACATTTTTATATATATCGGTAATGTTTCAACCCCAGAGCAAATGATCAAATAACCAACCTCCGATCAACATTAATTTACCACCAAATAGGTGCAAAATGTTGTATCAAAAAATACTAATTTTGGAAACACAATCCTTAACTACCATGCATTCGAGGGAGGTTAAAGGTTTCCCGTCGGATCTATATGTCGACAGAGAGGATGTCATGCAATTCTTAGCAATGGATCTATTGTGCATGTCAATTATCGACGTGTAGGCGAAGTAAATGTTATTTGTGTATAATATGAAATTTATTGAATAAATTTATCGTAATTATAACATAACACAATTTTTACTCTTGTATGTAGACATCTTTATGATGCCAGAAGGTTAGTATTCCCTGATGATAAAGTATTTGGATTTCTGTGTCCATCTACTTTTATACACGGGAATGACTATAATTGGGGTGTGATTGCGGTGTGATTGCGAATATCAGGAAAGAGCATGGCAAAAAATAATTATAAGAATGAGAGGTAAGTTTGTTAATTGAAAGTAATTATAAGAATTTGATTTTGCAATAAATTTCTAATTATATATACAATCAGAGCTCATTGGATGCTAGCATTTCTATGTCCCGAAGCTAATTCGGCATATTGGTTTGATCCTTTGGAGTCGACTCCACCAAGATCATCCTTAAAAAAAATTGTCTCAACGATGTTCATTTTAATCATCGTATTTGTAATTCGTGTATTTTTATTAGTATTATTGACTTCATATTGAATAACTCGTGTTACTCAGGACAATGAAAGTTTATAGAATGGTTGGTGGAAGGATGACCACCAAAAATACTATCGTAACCTGACATTCAATGGCAATGAGTTTCTTCCTTTTTTGTTATTTTTTAAGTACTTGAACATATATTTAGTGAATTTTTATCTTTGTACGTAGTACCGCAAGCATACTGGAAATACCAAATGTGGGTACTACGTTATGAGATACATGCAGGAAATAATCGAGATTGCACCTGAAAATGTAGAGTTATTTGAGGTAATATAAGTGTAATGTTTAAGTGGTATAAGTATAGTTTCATTATTTACATATTTATAATTGTGTACTTGTATTTTCATAGGTCTTCCAAAAGAATAGTGATCCGTATTCGCAACAGGAGCTCGATGATACTCTTGAGCGATGTGCTCACTACTTTGTTATCAACATGTTAATGAACTAATTAACAAGTTCTAATATCATGAACCACATTCTTTGTAATTACACATGTAATTTTATTTAATCACATTCTTTGTATTACCAACAAGTTATTACTTTAATATGATCACAATTTTCACTTTAATATAATCAAATTTCTTTGTGAATGGTATTTGTGTATGATTGTGGATGAATGTGTTGTGTAAGATGAATGTGTTTGTTGATTGACAACAATTTGTGTATGATTGTGGATGAATGTGTTTGTTGTGCAAGATGAATGTGTTTGCTGATTAAAGTGATATTGTAAATGTTGTTTTTAGCATTTATTTTTTTAAATTTTAAAAGGATATAGATGTCGGTTATTAGATTAACCTGACACCTATTATTTTTTTAAGGATATACACGTCGGTTGTATGGGATATCTGGCGTGTATACCCGACAAATAGACGTCAATTATAATGTATATCCGACACGTATATTACAAGAATAGACGTCAGTTGTATTTGATATCCAACGCGTATATTGTCAGAATAGATGTCGGCCTTTGTGCAACCACAATGTCTATGTATAGACAACATATTAATAAGCATCGGATTAGGGAACGCAAATAACCGACGTATATATACCTTATACCCGACGTATATTCTCTTTTGTACACTAGTGTATACTTCTCATGTGGGTCTTCGATTGGACTCAGGAATTCTAACTTGTGCTTGGGTGAGCTTGTATGCGCTCGAGCTGGTCACGGTCATGTCTAAAGGTGACTTCCTTTTATAATACCAGTGTCGTGGATGGCCCTGGCAGCTGATGATTTCATTTCTAGTAAAATTTCCTTCTTAAGATGTAATATTTCATTTAATATAATCAATCAACTTTAATTCTCTAAGTCTCTCAAGAACCATAAATTCGCAATTCTACTCGATCGTCTACTTCCTTTAGGCAACTCAACGTTCATGAAAAAAAATGTAGATTTTTATTTTAACTCTTCAACTTCCTATTTCAATTCCAATACAAACACGAGAAATAGGAAGTTGTAGAGTTAGAATAAAAATCTAGATTTTTATCTCAAAAAGTATTGACCTTGTTTCTCACAAATTCTCTGATTTCTTACGTTCTATTGTTTCAATCATTTTTATTATTTATATATCTTTGTACTTAAATTCTCTTTATTTTTCAACTACTTCTTGTGTTTGTTGTTTTAATTTAACTGTGTCCATTTTTTCAAATTACATAAAGAAATCAGTCTCTTTTCCAAATGCATATATTACTTATAGAATACTTTGATTATGCATTTAACTATTGCTGCTGTCAAAAGTTTTTTTTTTAAATTACAATTGATTAAATGTAATTTGTGACCAACTATGTTAGAAGATAGATTGAATAGATTTGCTATATTATCTATTCAAAATTGTGTGGTAAAATCAACTAGAAGAAAATTAAGATATATTTGATCAGATATATTAGACATTAGCATGACGAAGGTCAACTACCAAAACAACCTTTCCCACGGAGCTCTTGCAGAAGCCAAATTCAACACATTGCTCTCTCTTTTATGGTACATCTGAAAGACTGAAACTACAAAAAGCAAAACAAAAGCTCTCTAATTACTACATGCCAACGATCACCCGCCTGTTCTACTCCATAACCTCCTCATATTACTATAGTACTAATGTTCCTTCAAAATAATTATCCTTTTAAGTGATAGAAAGGTTAAAAATAAACAAGAACTAACTAACTAATAATTACCTTGATTTCCGTCCCTACGACACTAAATGACTTGTGTTTCTCGACGGTGTGGATTTCGACTCGAACACAGCACAACACGTGTTGTATTCGAGTCGAAATGACACGAACAACATTGAGTTCAATAACACGAACACAAAACGTGAACTTGTATTGCCATGCAAGCGGAGAGCAGAGACAAGAAGTTTTTATTTTTGCGTTTAGAAAGAAAATAACTATTTACGTTGTAACTTCAGAGTTGTTGAGTTACAATTTTATGTCTATTTTAAGTTATCTAACCTAAACTGTTCATTAAATTTCAATGGTTGGATAACATGGGCATAAACTTGCAATCACCAGATCTTTGCGGTGTACATCACACGTTACAAACATTTACTAATAATGCATTACTAACACGTAGAATCACACTTAATCGTAAAAAAATTAAACTTACGTCAATCAATCTAATTTCCTAAACAAATAGTTGTAATTATAATGTGTATTAATTGCATATAACAAATGAAGATATTATTTTTAATCAATTAGGAAGATTTCTAAATCGATAACTATGATTTCCAAACGACATAATTACCGAAAAAAGTTAATTAATAAAAAACATCTACGAAATTAAATATTTAGGGAAAAACGGACATTTCAAACTCTACTCTCCTCGGACCAGGCAAGTCCGGGACGGTGGAAGCACGCCCCCACGGACTGGAACCAGATTTTCAGAAATGTCCGGACCGGAACCCGGACCGGTTGGTTCCGGTTCGGAGCAAACCGAACCCAGACCGGGTTTTGCGCAACCCTACTCGCAAGTCTGAGCCATGCTCCATTGCTCGAACTTGCCTAGTCCGAATAGTGCTCACGTCTCGGACCTGACAAGTTCGAGGTGTGCTTTCACGGCTCGGACTTGCGGTCCAAGGAGACAAGAGTTTGAAATCTCCATTTTTTCCTAAATATTTAGTTTCGTAAAAACAATTATTAATTAAAAAAATATACCATGTAGGTAGTCAATCACGGTTGAAAGCCAAATATTTTTTAATTAATCAAAAATTAAATTTTTAGAAAACAATAACATGATTTCAATATCTGATCGCCTCGGACCCGTCCCGAGTCGTGGAGTTTTTTCATTTTTTTGTTTTAATTTATTTTGGTTTTTGTTTTATGTTTTGGTTTTTTTGAATCATTTTAAATCGTTTTTTTTAAATATGTTTTCTAATATATATTTTATTTTTAAAAAACATTTATTTTTATTTTTTTCAGAATCGACCTCCAAATGACATGGAGAAGAGAGCATTTTGAAAACTTTAGTTATTTTATCGAATAAAAAAATTAATTTCTCTTTATCCACCATAATAAAGTATTTACAACTAAATTATTTTTAATTTAATTTTTCAACACGCTTTTCGAGAACATTATTCGGAAGATGATCTTGTAAACATTTAAAAAGTTTTAAAAAATAACAAATTAGAAAACATATTTTACAATTTTAAAAAACATATTGAAAAGGACTTAAAAAACCAAAACATAAAACCAAAACCAAAACGAAAACTAATTAAATCACTTTTTATTATTCAAGTCACATTTTTTAATTAGTTTTGGTTTTTTACATTATTTGCAACTACATTAAGTCATTAACCCATTTAGTACATAGATTTATAGAAATAAAATGGTTGGCCGGACCAGACAAGTAACCGAATCTGTCGGAGTACAGGAAGAAAGTGTAGGATCAAATGAAACCCTATTGGCCTGTTTGGATAACAACTTAGGAGAGAAATTGAGAGAAAAAAGGAAAAAAAATGTGTTCTTTTTTTTCTCTCTCTCTCTTGTTTGGATACTCATTATAACAAATACGTTTCTCTCGTTTGGTTAACATCTTACAAGAGAAAAGTAAATATAAGAAACATTCTAAAAGACCAAAATACCATTTACTCTGTATAATACAATAACATACATCTTTCTACATATTTTAATAATGTTCAGAACTATAAATTATTACAAATAAAAATATCCACCAACTCTAAAATTTTGAAGCTATAAAAACTCATAAATGTTACAAACAAGGTAGTATGCAAAAATATTAAAAAAAACAGTTCTCATGTAAAATTAAGAAATAAAGATACCAATTCTTCGGAAACACTTCAAATTAACGTATTTTGTTCTTTCAACACAATTATATATAAATTTGCAAATATAACAGAATCTTTAAAAAGTTATATATAAATTTGTCAAAGTAGAATATGGTTTATAAAGGGTTTTGTTGATCAATTGAAGCACCACTTTATAAGGGTTAAAATTAAATTACTATTTTTAACTCATATATATATGTATGTGTGTGTTAACGAGGAAATAAGATTATAGTAATATAGAAAATTTAAATTCTCAAATTCCATAATCAAATTTAAAAAAATCAAGCCCCAAAACAACAAATTCTATTCCATTTCAAATGGTACATATTCTCCACGAAAACAATTTGCATATTATCTATGTAAAAAAACACATCTTTTGGGTTAAAATATCTTAACCAAAAAAATAGGAAGACGACAAATTCAATTTCTTAAAATCCGCAATCAAATAAAAAATTATTAAACTCGAAGAACAACAAATTCTATTCCGACCTAAAAGTTAACGTTAAACAATTTTTATTTTATTTGGATATAGATCTTAACCAATAAATAGGAATATAACAAATTTGAATTCTCAAAATTCATAATCAATTAAAAAAATCAAACTAAAAAACAACAAATTCTATTCCAACTCAAAATTTTCAATTGAAAGATTATAAAAAAAATACTACAAATGATTATAGCATGATAGAAAATTTCCAACAATTTGTCTATCATATTGTTAACAAAACTCACCTCGATCGATGTAGACTAATTCAAATGGGGTGAGAAATGAGAAGTTGTAAATAATTTATTATGCTGGATAAAAAGAATTGATTTTTTATTGAATAAAATAACTTAACTTTTCAACACGTTCTCTCTTCCACATGATTTGGAAGTCGACATTGGAAAAAAATAAAAATATTAAAAAAGAAAAACAATTAGAAAACATATTTTGAAAAAAAAGAAAGATTATAAATACTTTTATAAAAATCAAAACAAAAAACCAAAAAAGGTGGGGTCACAACTTGGACCTCGTAAGTCTGAGTCGTGCTACATTGCTCGAACTTGCCTAGTCCGAACAGTGCTCACGTCTCAGACCTGACAAGTTCGAGCCGTGCTTTCACGACTCAGAGTTGCGGTCCAAGGAGACGAGTTTGAAATCTCTAATTTCCCCCCTAAATATTTAGTTTCGTAGAATTATTTTATTAATTAAAATAATTTATACCATGTGTAGACAATGAGGGTTGAAAACCAGAATTTTTTTAATTAATCAAAAATTACTTTTTTAGGAAACAATAACAAGATTTCAATTTCTGGTCGCCTCAGACCTGGCCTGAGTCGTGGAGTTTTTTCATTTTTTTGTTTTAATTTATTTTGGTTTTTGTTTTATGTTTTGGTTTTTTTAAATCATTTTTTAAAATATGTTTTCTAATTGTTCTTATTTTTAAATGTTTTTCGAGAATCGACCTCCAAATGATATCGAGGAGAGAGTGTGTTGAAAAGTTTAAAAAAAACTAATTTCTTTTTATTCAACATAATAAATTATTTACAACTAAATTATTTTTAATTTAATTTTTCAACACGTTTTTCGAGCACATTATTCGGAAGTCGGTCTTGTAAATAAGTAAAAAGTTTTAAAAATAAAAACAATTAGTAAACATATTTTACGATTTTAAAAAAAACAGATTAAAAATGACTTTAAAAACCCAAAACTAATTAAATCACTTTTTATTATTCAAGTCACATTTTATTTATTTTTTAATTAGTTTTGGTTTTAACATTATTTGCAACTACATTAAAATTCATTAACCCATTTAGTACATAGATTTATAGAAATAAAACGGTTGGCCGGACCGGACAAGTAACCGAATCTGTCGGAGTTGAGGAACAAAAAGGAAGAAAGGGGAGGATCAAATGAAACCCTAATAAATCAAAACAAACAAACAAACAAAGAAACAAACGTACAAAACGACTGCGTGCAATGGAATCCGGTGCGGAAACCCTTCTTCCTCTCTTAATCAAGCGTTGTTTTTTAGTTCTTTGAATTTGATTTCCGTTTGGATTGCAGAAAAAATCGAAGGGCTTTTGCAGGAGATCGGAAACTTGAAGAAGCACTTGGTATCTGTGTACGAGGACGACGCCGAGACGATATTCAACCGTCTTGTCTCCGATTTGATGTCGAGCCAGACTATGAATATCCACGCATCGCGGTGGGGCACAAATTCATAGGAGCATTCGACGTCCTCAACGAAAAAGGAAAGTGTTGCCTTGAGTACCTCAAGTCCGGAGATGTGACCAGAGATGACTGGATTTCTCATGTACTCGACATTTGCCCACTCGTAATCGACCTTCTCAAGAAGATGATTGCGATACAAGCGGATTATTTAAAGGTTGACCGGTGCTTCATGCTTTGTTTTTTTAATTTTGTGTCGATTACTTACTTGAATTACGAGTTGTCAAAAGAGATTTAAAAGATTAGAATGTTCCTCGAGAATTTGCATTTGATAGAAACGCGTGGAAGAAGATGATTTACGTGTCTGAACCGTGACTCCTTAGAGTTTCATTTCTAGCCTATTCCAACTAGTTTGGGATAAAAGATTTTGTTGTTGTTGTTGTTGATTACTTACTTCTACTCCGTATGTCAAACAGAAAGACTTGGCGGTGAGTAGAAAGGACTTTGAAGAATCTCTGGCAAGAAAACAATTTCAACTGCTCTTTCTGGACGTGCTTGCCAAAAGCAATTGTAATGTATGTTTGTTTGTTTCTATTTCTTTCCTTCAACATTTGGTTTTTTCTCTAACACGCTTGTTTGCAATAATCCAGATCTTTGAGGCACATAGAACGTTGTCTACTGCTACAATGGGCAGTCGTTACCCTATTCTTTCTTCATTGGCATCCTACCATGGATTGGTGGTTCGTCTTCTTTTTATTTTCAGTTTTTGTCTAAATTATATATCTGCATGTGTTACCATTGACATTACAATAAATGTTCGCCTTCTGCAATATTAAGCATTCCTGTGGTAATTGTGACTTTGGCTTCTCATACTAACTCTGCTTGGTTAATATATATTATAGATACTCTTATGATTTTTTAAGGATAAGGCTCATGGGCTCCCTAACATGACTTGTAATTGTACCAGAAGTAATGGCGTAGTGGTGCATTAAAAGCTAGTAACATATTTTTGTGTTGAAACCTATCATCCAGAAAGAATCTTGTTTAGTATCTCAATTTCATGGTCTTCCCTCTACAATCATTCTCTTGTATTACTTACATTGTCCTTGCTGTTTTATTTTTATGATGCGGTTTACATTGTGAAGGCATTGCATGGCCAAATTTGACATG
This sequence comes from Triglochin maritima, assembly GCA_963682175.1. NCBI lineage: Eukaryota > Viridiplantae > Streptophyta > Magnoliopsida > Alismatales > Juncaginaceae > Triglochin > Triglochin maritima. Next base: position 8,100,540 of record OY821787.1, on the reverse strand, counting down.
AATTGGTCTCATGGGAACGGGGGGAGTAGTAATATATACGAATAACCAAATCCACCAATCACCATATATTTGTTAACCTTCTCGATTCTAATTCCTCTTGTAATACTTATGTTAAAAAAATAAATTTTCTCTCTTACATGTTTTGGTCAATGGATGCAAAATTTACGCACACGGGTTTTGTAGATGTATGTATCCAAGAATCTCACTAACAATTTCTCAACCATCTCAGCTTCTTCTCGAATTGATCACCGAATCTGTAAGCTCCAACAAATTTCCTGAGGTACTTTTGTGTTAAATAAGTTTGAAATGCTTTGTTTCGTTCCTATTTTTCTTTTGCTCCTTATTTGGTTGTGTCGCCAACATTAAAGGATATGAGGAAAATGATGAAGGAAAAGGTTGAAGAGGGCTACCTTCTTGGTAAGAAGAATCATTTTTTTATTTGTTTTACCAACTCCAAGAACGAAAGGCGCATTATTAATTGTCAAATTTGTGAACAGGTGCCTTGGATTATGAATTTAAGCAGCTGACTGTTAACAAGGATTATTGGGAGTGTATGGTAGCTAAACACACCCATGATACATGGGTATCCTCCGAAGAAGATGACGACGACGACGATGATGATGCATGGGAACCTTTCTATGAAGATGAATATGAAGATGAAGATCATGCATGAATCGTGGGAGATTTCTTTTTGAGTGTTTTTGAAGAGGAGGCATGGGAGTTTGGAGGTTGATTTGATCTGTGTTTTGGTGGATTTGGAGGTGATCAAGTTAGAGAGACTCAAATCTATCTGGGTCGTGGTGGAAAGTATGAGTTTGCAGTTTGCACAGTTTGATGGTGATTGAGGATTTTTGTGTGGTTGGTCATTCTCCACGAGAAATGGCTCATTTTGTTCCTTTGTAGGTTTTGATATTACATAATGCGTTCATGGTTCTTTTCATGGTATCTGTCTTGGTGTTGTTCGACTGAAGCTATATTTAAGGTTTTTGTTGATCATAAAATTTAGGAGTTTGCATTAATAGGCTTTCATGGATTGTGCACTTGGACAAATCTTTATGCTTATGTTTTTGTGATTTTGTTTAATGTGTTGCGAAGAGCCGAAGACTAAAATTTTGAAATTCTGCTTGTAGAAGCATCGGTTTGAGTGTTGTTCTATGCATGAAGTTGGTTCTTGTTGTCAATAACATTATCTGTTTATTGTGTTTTGTCTTTTTTGGTGAAAGATGAGTTTTTGTGGAGTATGATTAATTGTCGTTTGTTTCAAAATGGCTTTCTTGGATTATGAGTTTGAGGAATATGGGTATCCTTTTTTGATGTAAATGTTTTGGTGACAAACTTAACATGTCTACAACTTTAGACACGTAATTCGGTTAAAACAAGCTAAGTATCTAAACTAATATATTATTTATGATATAGAATCACAAACTATTTTTCACAGACATTGAAAATGGGCTTATTAGCATTTCTTCTATCAGAATAAACCCGTATTTTAATAACTTATACATCCATCCATGCATCACACATTCACATGCGTTAGCATGTGCCCGATCATTAGTAATGAAAAAATATCCAAATACAAGACCCGCTAATGGTGTGAGTGTGTGAGTTTCCAAAATGTGAGTGAATAGCCGTTGTTCCCTTTCAATTGGCTCACAAACACATTAAAAAGGTATTTTAACATGAGCTACAAATATATTAGACATTAGCATGACCAAAACAAGCTTTCCGATGAAGCTTTACAGAAATCAAATTTAAGACATTGCTTACATCTAAAACTTCAGAAAGCAGAACTAAAGCGCTATAAACTTCCTACGTACCAACGACTAAAGGTACATACCGGTTGGGTTGGAATAGAAAATCGATCCAAACTAAACCAATTGGGTTGGGTTGGGTTGAATTTTTTTTGAACTCAGGTCGGTTGGATTCTGAAAAATCCAGGATTGGCAAAGTCGGTTTGGTTTCGGCTCCTGAGGTCGGGTTAAACCAAACCAACTCGACCCAAAACTGTATATACATATAATTATGTGTTGTAAAACAAACAAACCAAAGATGAAAGATTGAGGGAGGAAGAGATGTATGTATTTCTTCTTTTGTCACCAAATATGTACAATAGTCTCCTGTATATAGGGTGAGGATGTAGTAGGGGTTACAACCAAAATAAATAGAATTACATCATATTAATAAGAGTAAAACCTACTTAAAATATTAGGGGTAAGGAAGGTGAATCATCCACAAAACCTTTGGAATTCTCAACACTCCCCCTTGGATGATCACTTTTATACGCTAGGTTGTTGCCTCGTTAAAAACCTTACCAAGAAAAACCCGATGGGATAAAAACTTGGTGAAGGAAAAAGAGTGCAGCGCGTATGATGCTCCCCCTCACTTACACATACATTTTTCAAACGACGAGCACCTATCTTGTGAACAAGTTGCTCAAAAACTGTTGTAGGCAATGACTTTGTGAATAAATCTGCTAAATTCTCGATTGATTGGATCTGACGGGCATCTATCTCACCATCCTTTTGTAAATCATGCGTCGAGAAAAACTTTGGTGAAATATGTTTAGTCTTATCGCTTTTGATGTATCCTTCTTTTATTTGAGCAATGCATGTAGTATTGTCTTCATATAAAATTATTGGATGGTCTTTGATTTTGTCGAGTCCACATTCTTCTTGTGTGCTTTGGATCATTGATCTCAACCATACAGATTCTCGACTAGCCTCATATAATGCAATCAACTCTACATGATTTGAAGATGATGTTGTTAATGTTTGTTTCGTTGATCACCATGAAATTGTCATGCCACCATATGTAAACACATATCCTGTTTGTGATTTAGTTTTATGTGGATCTGACAAATATCCAGCATCGACATATCCAATTAATTTTGGGCTCTAAATTCTTTTGAAAAAATAACCTCATATCACATGTTCCATAAAGGTAACGGAATACATGTTTAATTTCATTCCAATGTCTACGTGTTGGTTCAGAACTATATCTAGCCAATACATTTACTGAAAATGCAATATCAGGTCTTGTATTATTAGTCAGGTACATTAAAGCCCCAATAACACTTCGTTCACCGTCTCAATGTGATAACCATTAAGACGTATATCCTTAAAACTTAGTAGATTTCTTCTGGATCTACTAGAGTATATAGCATCACTTATTATTAATTTTGTATTGTTAGATAACAAAACACAAGCTCTTCCGGAGCATTCAATCAAATTGTTAGTGCCAGAAATTGTATTGACATTTGTTTTTGCTAAACGTAATTGGGAAAAGTATTTTGTACTTTTCAAGATGGTGTTTGTTGTTCCACTGTCTACTAGACATTGGTCTCCATCATTTGGTATAGCATTAGTCATATCTTTGTTTTTCTACATGGAACAAAAGAAAAATATAATAAATTTGATTTTATCGTACGTAGCAGTATATTATATAAGAGTTAGAGTTAAAAGACTTAAATATTGATAAAGTTGAAAGCAAATATTCAAGGTTCAAGCATTACATATATAGGAAGATAAAAGACCAAAATTCTAGGTGAACGGAAATCAAACAATAAGAAAAACTACATATTATGGTGGACATTTCCATTATAAGTAAATCTTTCGGTATTTTCATCATTTAGAAGAAAATCAGAAACATCCAAGTGTGTATCCATGAGCATTCCATGTTGATTATTCTCAATAAAGTTCATTTCAGCACTCTCTCTTCTTGAGTGATGCTTGATAGAGCTCACAAGATGTTTGGGCGTACGACATATACGCGACCAATGATTTGTCATGCCACATTTGTGTTGGATTTCGTGCCCTATTATATGTATATATTTTTCGAAATTTTATAAACAAATAGGATCGAAACATTCATATTTTCTTCGATTTTCATATAGACATGCATTTGTTTGTCCTAATTATTTAACATGCATTAGAACAAACAAACAATTACAAAGAGGATCATACCTAGAAACCTCTTGAAGATCCGGAGTCGCGTTGCAGGTCGAATCGCCCGGTGGATTGCCTCCGAGTATTCACCAAACTCTAAACAAGATTGGAGAGAGAAGAGCTAGCCTCTCAATCTCCAATAGGGTTTAGAATCCAATTACTAACCCCTCTTTAGTTCGCTTGAGAAGAAGATCTCTGAAAACTAAAACTAATGTTAAGAATTAAGGAAATTTCGTGGAGAATTATGGAGAGAGATTTTTGCATGAGAAAATAATGAATTAATTAATGAGGTAATGAGATAAACTTGTATTTATAAGTTCTCTCCAAATTACCTATTCATGTGCAACCTCTTGCCCATGATTTCATGCAAACTTCCATCTAACCATCTATTATTTGCTAACAAATAATCTTAGCCACGAATTAAATCAATTATGGACCAATTCCATGCATGATCTAATTAATTCTAAAATTAATTCTGCAGAAAACCGTCTGGACCGGTCGACCGTTTGGAGGTTCGGTCGACCGTTCGAACCAAGTTTCGGTCGACCGTTCGCAACAATAAAATATTTAATCGCAATGTTCGGTCGACCGACCGATAGATTCGGTCGACCGTTCCAAACAGACGAAAATTCCCTGTTATCGGTCGAGACGTGTCCGGTCAACCGTGCACCGATCGGTCGACCGTTTACTGTTAACCGGTCGACCGTTTTTGCACAGTACTGCAGACTTGTCAAATTTCGGTTTAACCCCTACAAAATTTGACATTTCGGGATTAGTAGTAAATTCACAACTTATGTAACATATTATCCTATGTAATGATAAATCATTACACCCCATAATATTTACATCACATATGAATTTAATTTAGATTCGAATTATGTTATTAATCACAACATAATTTTGATTTTGCTTATTCACCTCATGTGTCATAATTTCTACATGAAACCCGACACATCTTATGAACTCAAAATCCCCATTTCTTGTTTCCCAGTTTTGTGGTGTGACCTATGGGAGGATCTAAAATAAGTTGACAGTGATATTAAGAACTTAATATCACAAGCTATAAGCGGTATCTAGCTACACATTATAGCTCCCAATTAGTTAGATGTCTTAATTTCACTCGAATCACAACCCGATCCATTTAGTGATGGAGTGCACCACTTGTGTCCGTCATTTGCCTCATGATATTAAGTATACACACAAAGTAGTATTGTGTCATCTTTGTATTAGTATTCATTTTTTGATCTCTTTAAGCTAGTTATAAATATGCTACTTAACTCAAATCACATTGTGCACATTATAACTTTGCTTTATCAAGGTACCCACTAATATCATTACTCAATTAAGAGGGGCAATGATAAATGTTGAAGATTTAAATTTATACCGCAAGTGCACGGCCGCGATGAAGCGGTGGCAAGTACGGGTCGAACACAAGGAGGGAGAGATTTCGTAGTTGATGTTATTTTTGATTAAGAGGAAGAAGGAGAGAAGAATCAATTGGGTTTTTTTTAGGTTTTTGGATTAAGTAGCTAAACATGCACAAATAAAACTGAAACAAGAAATACGAGAGAAATCCGTTGGATGAAGGTTTAGATTTAGGTTTAGATCAGAGAATTACTGAAACTTATTGTAAATCATGTTAGTTATGAAGCATTACAAGATAAATGACTTAACATAAACTCAAGTAATCAAAATATACTAATCATGAACTTAAAATAATAACATGCAATTCATCTTCTCTAACCCTAAATCCGTCACCTCCACCCTTTGGAAAGAGTTAGAAACTCATGGAGGGAGGAAGAAGAAGGGATCCTAGAGACATTAAAAGAAAAGAGAAGCAAAACAAAATAAAACAGAAATTTATTACTAATGATCCAAGACCAAAGGTTCAAAGATGTGTTACATTCGTGCTACGAGGCTATTTATAGCCGATACAAAGGATACCAATACATAAAAGGAGAGTACACGCGTCAATACAGGAGTGGCCAGAATTGGGACAAATACAGAGCAAGGGGGCGGCGAATCCGCCGCTCAATACATGTGTGGTGCGGCGAATTCGCCGCCCATGTGAGTCTGATTCGGTCCGGGTTTTGGTTGTGCGTTTATGGTATGATTTGATCCTCCTTTGCGCGTCTGGATGATTTCTTTCCAATCTCTTGAGCTCCGGATTAATTCCTTCCATAGTTGGAGATTTATAATTGATTTTTTTCTTTTGACTTTCTCCACACAATAACTTGGTCCTTTTATTTTGTAGTCAGGTCCTTGACATTTTGCATTTAAGCCCCTGACCTTTTTGTGATTAGCTCCTTGAATGCTTTTGTGCTTGGATGCATTTCCATTTGAAACTCGATAAACTTGAACTTGTCTTTATGATAGAAATGCATCTTTTGCACACGTTTATGCTCGGGATGTGGGTAATTTGCATTCAGGTCCCTGTATTCTGTAAACAAGGCTAAACACATACCTTAGTAGCATTTATTGAATTAAAAGCAATCTAAATGAAAGACATATGATGCAATGTATGCAATGCATCAAATACCCCCACACCTAGATTTTGCTAGTCCCTAGCAAAACAGAATATACGAAAAATAAAAATAGGGAAATCCTAACTCACTTTCGTAGGAATCACGGTTGCACTTAGCATGTGCAACAAGCCTTTAAACCTCCTTGTTGCCAAGGGGGAGGAGTGTTGTCTCCTGAGGGTTTTCAGCGGATATACCCACAAAATCCTTAATCAACATTTCATTAATAGTTCTCAATGTCCCTACCTCAACCATATACATCTCACTGAGAATTCTTGCATGTGCATTATATAAATCTAACTCATTAAAAATATGACTTGGTATTTGTTCCTCCAACATTCACACCACTAACCCTTCTACACATGTTTATCACTTGAATTATTTTGCATGCCTCCTCTGGTGGTGAGGTATCATTCGGATCAACCATGGCATGGATCATTCTTTTAGCTTTGGGCCTTGAGTATTATTTTTTTTTCTTTTCTTCCGTGATTCAACACATTTGCTTTTTGACACTTTTACCCTTTTGCATTCGTGTAGCGAGTTTGGTCGATAATCCCGAGCTGGTAGACTCAAGTTACCGGGTTTCAAGATACCCCTACGGACCAGTGACTCAAAGGCTTGGGCTTTTGTAATCATTTTGCAGAATGTGTTTTCCTCACTTTATTCCTTTATTTTTATTTTTATTTTCCTCAAGGCTTAATTGCTATTAGAAGTCCACACTTCCCGGTATATTTTCCTGAACCTCTGCTTTTTATCAACCACTTCGAAGATTTGATTCATCCAATTTAAGTGCATACATGTCTTAAAGGGTAATGGGTTATTTCTTTGGAATTTAGATTTATGTCACAATTTCTACAAGCAGAACTATATAATAAGGAACAAAAACTCAATGCAATTTGTACACGGGTTTTAGCAGTTCAATCTTAAGCTATGTCATGAAACATTGATTTTTTTTTTTATACTAAAACAGAAATATATAGATAAATATATACATAAACACCCCCCACACCTAAATCATGCATTGTCCTCAATGTATGCAGATATAAAGCAAATGCACTTATTACCTGAGTCGGCTTGCGGTAGAGGGGTTGAGTTTGCTCAGAGTCAACCGTAATCAGAACTGGATTGAATGACACCATATTGGTGCATGTATCCAGTTGAATTGTTCCCCATGTTGACTTGAGGAAAAGATTCCACTCTTCTCACTTGAATTAGTTCGCTTATTTGCTCGAGTGATGGTGGTTGAGTAAATGAATCACTCCCTTTTTTCTTACTTCCTTTTTGCTTATGTGATGATTTATTTGATTCAGAATTCTGATAAATACGTGCTCTCATCACAACATCACTTGGGTTGCATATTATTTCTGGCTCATTATCAATATGGAAGATATTAAATTCTGCTTTTAAGTTCCCGAAAGATAATTGCATGAGCTCATTTCGATAGTTTATTAATGCTTCCGAAGTGGCTAAAAAGGGTCTACCTAGAATTACAGGGATTTGTCGATTAGGATTTACAACAGGTTCAGTATCAAGTACGACAAAATCCACTGGATAAATGAAGTCACCAACCTTAATCAAAATGTCCTCTACTATACCTCTCGGTTTCTTAACAGAACAATCAGCGAATTGGAGGGTTGTCTTAGAGGGTTTCAGTGGACCAAGGTGGAGTTGCTCGTAGACAGAAAATGGGAGTAAGTTAACGCTTGCACCTAGGTCTAGAAGGGTTTTATTGATAAAAGTATCTCCTATTGAACATGAAATTGTGGGACATCCAGGGTCCTTATATTTTATAGGAGATGTGTTGGAAAGAATAGAGCATATGTTTGCAGTTAAGAATGCCTTCTTAGGGACATTCGTTTTTCTCTTTTTAGTGCACAAATCTTTCAAGAATTTAGCATAAGCAGGTATTTGTTGAATCATATCTAAGAGTGGAATATTCACCTTAACTTGCTTAAATACTTCTAAGATTTTCTCCATTTGTGCACTTGAGCTCTTCTTGAGTCTATTGGGAAATGGGGCTTTAGGAACATAGACTCGCTCAGGTTCAGGTTGAGCTATGGGTTCAGGTTGTGTAGGTGGGTTGGGCTTTTCAATTTGGACGTCAGGTTCAATGGTCAGGTCATATGTGGTTGCTTGATGGCTAGATTGATTAGACATTCTAGGGTTTACCACATTGTTATCAACTTGTCGTCCGGACCGTAATGATACTACAACGTTTATTTGTTGGAACGGTCCTTCCTCATTAACCATTTGAACCGGTCTAGGGTTGTTATTTCCTGAAGGTGGTTGATAGGGCTGATATGAATTATTAGATCTAGGGTTCACCTCAGGTTGACTTGGAAACTGACCCTTTTCTCTTGCACCTACAATTTGTGCGAGTTGGCTGACTTGTGTCTCTAGCCTTTGGAAGGACTGGTTGGTTGTTTGTATAAAGGTTTTCATCAAATTTTCCAGGCTTGTCAACCTAACCTCATGATCTCCATTGTTACTGAACCCAGATGATGTATTATTTTGGTTATACGGGTTTGGTTGTTGTCTAGGAGGTTGACCTTGTTGGTTTGATGAGAAATTGGAATTATTACGCCAACCCGAGTTATAGGTTGATGCGTATGGGTCATTTCTCGTATGGTTATACATGGCATTAACTTGTTCCCAGTCCGCACAATCCTCCATTACATGACCCGTCTGACCACATCTAGAGCAAGGGATAGACGAGGCTTGATTCACTCGGGTTTGGGTTTGTAGCTCTAAACTTTCCATTCTGCGCATAAGGGTAGCTAGTTTTGCTTCAGCCGCTATGTTGGCATCTACAGCTAAGACACCTGGATTGGGTTGACTTGCTATTCTAGATCCAATACTCGGGTTAAGCGGTGTTCTAGCATTGTCCCATTGCATACTGTTTTCAGCTAAATCCTCAAGAAAAGTCCAGGCATCATTTTCATTTTTCGACATGAAGTTCCATTGGCTTACGGATTCTACCATAACCCTAGATGTGGGTGTCAATCCCTCATAAATAATTTGGCATAATTGCCATCTTGGAATTCCATGATGAGGGCATTGGGTCAGAACACTTTTGAATCTTTCAAGATAGGAATAGAATGGCTCGCTCTCAGATTGAACGAATGCAACAATTTCATTCCTAATCCTCATAGTCTTATGGTTGGGGAAATATTTTTTTAAGAAAACTTGAACGAACTCGGCCCAACTCCTAATGGATCTTTCGGCTAGACTATATAGCCATTTCTTAGCGTCATCCTTTAGTGCTAGAGGCACGAATTTCAGACGCACTGCCTCCTCAGGGATATGCTGGTATTGCATAAGAGAGCAGATTTCCTCAAATTCTCTAAGGAAGAGATATGGGTCTTCCCTAGCGGTGAACTTAGGCAACATACTCATGTATTGTGCCTTAAGTTCGAAGTCGCGACCCGGTATGGTGGGCATAACGATGCACGATGGCTGAGCAGCCATCGCTGGATAGCATCGATCCCTCAGAGTTATAGGTTGTGCAACAGGTGGGTTCACAACATTCTCACCCATTGGATCCGGGTGAGGTGGTGCAGCAGATGGATTAGGGCTAAGCTCCAGACTGGAATCTAGATGAACTCGTGAGAGTCGATTACTCAAGTCCCGAATCCAAATCTGAGTGCACCGGGTTGAATCAATTTGAGTTCAAATTCGAAATTTAAATTCCAAATTTAATTTCAAGAATTAATTACAATTTTTTTTTTTAATTTTCGTTTTTTTTTTTATGTTTTTTTTTTTCAAAAGGGAAACAAACAATAGAAAGGTAAAGATGAGAAGAGAAAGAAGACTCAGACGAGAAGGGAAACTTAACTCTAAAGGTAAATTCAAGGGTTGGCCAGAAATTTCCTGAACAAGCACGGTTCAAACAATCCTAGACCTAGTGTCACTTAAATCTAGACGACTCCTAACTGGTTGAGTCGAATTGATTTGCTTGATTCACCTCCCTCACCAATCAAACCAAGTTGGCCAGTCAGTGTATAGCTAGTGGGGGCGCTTCCGACAGAGTCGGTGCCAATTAGACAACCACGTTGCTTGGAAGACTTTCGTTAACACAAAAACACTTTCTAGACACCAAATTGAATTCAATTAGCTTCAGATCATAGCAAGTCAAATCAATCCCCTCCTTAATTGAGTCTGAGTCCTTAGGGGCCAATGTCTAATTGATGTTAAATTTAGGCTTTGGTGACACTTTAGGATTGTGGTTTGTGGGCCACGGGAGGGTGATGAAATCCCCACCGTATCTTTTCCTACGGAGTTGCCCTTAAGATAGTTTAACTTAGATCTAACAAAGATAGTCAAACAATGGTATTTTTAATGGGGGCAATTTCAAGGTTGTATGCAAACTAAAGTATATGCTTAAATGCAATCGTTAAAACCGCGATACGTACCTTGCCTCCAGCACTCTTCAACAATAAAAAATAATTTGCAAGAATTTAGCAAGAATAATGCAAGCAAAACATTATATGATGCATGCACTAAGGTCTTTCTAATTTTGCCAATTTTAGGTCCGAGTTGAATTATTGCCAATTATGGAATTGTACCCTAACACATGTAATTCTACGAAAGGAAACTTTTCAACAATTCAGATTTTACGAGAAAGGCAAGAAAAGTTACCTCCGCAATGCTCAGTCGGGTTCGCCGCCCGCTCTCGGAGATTCCAGTAGCTTAATGCGACCACCCAGCGATGCCGACGATGCCCCAGAAATTTGAAGACCAGAACCCACACTGGTGCGGCGATTCCGCCGCAAGACTCCTTGTAGATGCGGCGATTCCGCCGCCCAAGTGTCTCAGAACGCTCCCGGATTTCGCCGCGCGCTCTGTTGTCTCCTGCTACACAAGTTCAAATACTTAGATCGCGCACAAGGTAGACAGGATAAAATCGAAAACACAAAAACACAAAATCTACGTCGCCTCCCCGGCAACGGCGCCAAAAACTTGTTGAAGATTTAAATTTATACCGCAAGTGCACGGCCGCGATGAAGCGGTGGCAAGTACGGGTCGAACACAAGGAGGGAGAGATTTCGTAGTTGATGTTATTTTTGATTAAGAGGAAGAATGAGAGAAGAATCAATTGGGTTTTTTTAGGTTTTTGGATTAAGTAGCTAAACATGCACAAATAAAACTGAAACAAGAAATACGAGAGAAATCCGTTGGATGGAGGTTTAGATTTAGGTTTAGATCAGAGAATTACTGAAACTTATTGTAAATCATGTTAGTTATGAAGCATTACAAGATAAATGACTTAACATAAACTCAAGTAATCAAAATATACTAATCATGAACTTAAAATAATAACATGCAATTCATCTTCTCTAACCCTAAATCCGTCACCTCCACCCTTTGGAAAGAGTTAGAAACTCATGGAGGGAGGAAGAAGAAGGGATCCTAGAGACATTAAAAGAAAAGAGAAGCAAAACAAAATAAAACAGAAATTTATTACTAATGATCCAAGACCAAAGGTTCAAAGATGTGTTACATTCGTGCTACGAGGCTATTTATAGCTGATACAAAGGATACCAATACATAAAAGGAGAGTACACGCGTCAATACAGGAGTGGCCAGAATTGGGACAAATACAGAGCAAGGGGGGCGGCGAATCCGCCGCTCAATACATGTGTGGTGCGGCGAATTCGCCGCCCATGTGAGTCTGATTCGGTCCGGGTTTTGGCTGTGCGTTTATGGTATGATTTGATCCTCCTTTGCGCGTCTGGATGATTTCTTTCCAATCTCTTGAGCTCCGGATTAATTCCTTCCATAGTTGGAGATTTATAATTGATTTTTTTCTTTTGACTTTCTCCACACAATAACTTGGTCCTTTTATTTTGTAGTCAGGTCCTTGACATTTTGCATTTAAGCCCCTGACCTTTTTGTGATTAGCTCCTTGAATGCTTTTGTGCTTGGATGCATTTCCATTTGAAACTCGATAAACTTGAACTTGTCTTTATGATAGAAATGCATCTTTTGCACGCGTTTATGCTCGGGATGTGGGTAATTTGCATTCAGGTCCCTGTATTCTGTAAACAAGGCTAAACACATACCTTAGTAGCATTTATTGAATTAAAAGCAATCTAAATGAAAGACGTATGATACAATGTATGCAATGCATCAATAATCTTTTGACTAACTATCTTCTCCAACGAAAGTCATACTTAACCAACCAATGCCTTTACACTACACTTATCGATAGCCTAAGACACTAGTCTAATCAAACATTTCTTAAGTGATCGGATATAAGTCTCATATCAAAGGACCAATGACACAGTAAAATATTAATGACACAGAAACACATTTCTATAATATTTTACTTATTAGGTCTATTCAGTATACAAAAGTAATATTTTCCTCTTTTGTGTACCCGTGTTGTCACTCACTTGTAGAGCTACAATGATCTATGACCAACACGACAATCTTAACTCGGTAATTAATGACCCATGTTAATCACCATGATTGTGAATATCTTTTGTTTTATGTAAACCAATATCTTTTAGAGCTCTACGGTTAAGGACCAAGAACATCTTCCTTAACACTTCTAAAAGACGTATATCATAAACAAGGAACAAAATGATTTCTCATTCAATTCATAACAATTGACATTTAAAAGTAAAACTTTTTGAACACATTCCCTTCAATTTGAAGCAAGCATTTTCAGATTTTCTTGGAGGATGTTGCATTCCATTTCCCTTAGCATTTCTCCCATCATTATTTGCTTTGAAATTATGACCACCACGATTATTACGACCACGTCCACGACCATGCCCTTGGTGTTGCCCACGTCTACGCCCACGTTTGTGGTTAAATGATGTCGCATTCACTTCAGGGAATGACTCACGTTTGTGTCCATGATTAGCCTCATTCACTTCGGGGAATGGAACAGAACCGGTGGGTCAAGATTGATGATTTTTCATCAAGTGTCCATGATTGTTTTGCTCGGCAACTAAAAGACATGATATTAGTTCAGAATATCTCTTAAAACCACGCTCTCGATATTGCTGTTGCTGGAGCATATTCGAGGCATGAAATGTAGAGAATGTTTTCTCTAACATATCATTATCAGTAATTGTTTCTCCACATAATTTAAGTTCGGATGTGATCCAAAATATTGCTGAATTATACTTCTTACAGATTTAAAATCTTGTAATCTCAAATGTATCCATTCATAGCGAGCTTTTGGAAGAATCACTTGTTTTTGGTGGTCATACCTTTCTTTCAGATTTTTCCATAGTTATAACGGATCTTTCACTGTTAAATATTCAACTTTTAGGCCCTCATAGATGATGTCGGAGAAAAACCATTGCTTTAGCACGCTCCTGTGGGGAGGCCTTATTTGCTTCTTTGATTGTTTCTCCAAGATTGAGGGTCCAAGGGAGATAATTCTTTCCCGAAATATCAAGGGCAACAAATTCAAGCTTTGTGAGGTTTGCCATGATAATAGCTTCAATAAAACAAATAATTAAAAAATACACCATACCATTAAGACCGAAAGGTGAACATTATTAACATAAACTTATACATATAATATTCATAAAAAAATCTACCATCTCCGGTAACGAAAAGAAAAGAAATAATTATTATTCCTTCTCTGAAAGACTACAACCAAATCATTAGTTACCAACGAATGCACCATTGTTTTTCATCGAAAAACATTTTTTTATTTATTTCACAATCTATGTTTTTGGAGGACTGCAACCAAATCATTAGTTACCAACAAAGCCATTTTTAGCCATTTATTTATTGGCTTTATTTTCTATGCACCATTTGTTTTTCATAGTGGTTTTAGAGAGGAAAAAACAACGTGAGGTAATGGTTTTCAAAAGAAAAAAATGAACAAACCAAATATGAGTGCATATATGTTAGATTTCCTTCTTCTTTTATTATTATTAAGTCTCCAAGTGTATTTTTATAAGATCCTAAGGAAGTGGTTAAGAACGTAATTGGTAAATTAGATAACTAAAACGGTGTAAGTAAATTATCATATGATAAACATAATTTGGTAGAAAATTCATCTACAATTATTTATAATAATATGTCACGTCTTACAATTATTTACTTATGAGATGAACAATTATAATAATAATAAATAGAGCAAGTGCATGAACAAATATATTCAAAGTACGCTTGTGAATTTGTCGTATCGAGAACTTGTGATTAATACACAAACTTACACATGTAGTTGACATATTGTTAAGTCTACTAGTTTGTTGCCTTGGGTGTGTTTGAAGACTCTAATCGATAGAGATTCGTGTTGATAACGTGTTGTAAAACAAACAAACCAAAGATGAAAGATTGGGGGAGGGATAGAGGTATGTGTTGAAAGGAATGTGTTCTAAAAGTTTTACTTTTATATGTCAATTATTATGAATTGGATGTGCAAACATTTTGTTCCATGATTATGGTATTCGTCTTTTCGAAGTGTTAAGGAAGATGCGCTTGTTCCTTAACCATAGAGCTCTAAAAGATAATGGTTTACAAAAATCAAAAGTTTTTCACAATCATGATAATTAACATGGAACATTAATCACCGAGATAAGATTGTCATGTTGGTCATCGATTGTTGTAGCTCTACAAATAATTGACGACACGAGTATATAAAAGAGGAAAAGATTACTTTTATATATTGAATAGACCTAACAAGTAAAACATTATGAAATTGTGTTTCGTATCATTAATGTTTTACTATGTCTTGGATCCTAAGATATGAGACTTATATCTTTTCACTCAAGAAGTGCTTAATTTGATTATTGTCAAAAGCTATCAATGAGTATAGTGATAAAGGCAATAGTTGGTTGAACATGACTTGTACTGGAAAAGATAACTAGTCAAACGATTATCATTGCCCCTCTTAATTGAGTGATGATATTAGTGGGGCCCTTGATAAAGCAAAATTATAATGTGCACAATGTAACTTGAGTTAAGTTACATAGTTATACTTAGCTTAAAGAGATCAAGAAATGAATATAATACAAAGGTGACACGTTTCTACTTTGTATATATTTTTAATATCATGAGGCAATGGACGGACACAAGTTGTGCACTTACATCACTAAATGGATCGTGTTTAGTTCGAGTGGAACAAAGATATGTATGCTAATTGGGTAACTATAATGTATAGCTAGATACCGCTTATAGTTTGAGATATTAAGTGTTTAATATCGCTGCCAATTTAGCTTAGATCCTCCTATAGGTCACATCACAAATCTGGAAAACAAGAAGCTTGATTTTGAGTTCACATGATGTGTCGGGTTTCATGTGAAAAAGGAACACATGTGGTGAATGAATAAAATCAATATGTCTTGAGAAATGACATAATTAGAATCATAATAAATTCATATGATATGTGTATATTATGGAGTGTAATAATTTAATATTGTATAAGATAATATATTACATAAGATATGAGTTTGTTAAAAAATCCCAAAAGATCAAATTTTGTTGGAAATAAATCCAAAATTTAACAAAGGAAAATTCGGGGTCAAACACGGTAAACCGTTTAGGGTTCGGTCGACCGAGGTTTCTTAAGGAACGGTCAACCGAATAAGGGTCGGATAAAGCAAATGATTGACCGAAATTGTCTGGAGTGTTTGGGCAATTGGATTCGGTCAACCGGGCTTAATCGGTCAACCGAGAGAAAATATCCAGGACTTATCTTTGGATATTTGCGGTAGACCGAATGTGACACGGATCGTCCGAATTTTTCTAGAGAATTTTTCTCATGAATGTTCGGTCGACCGTCTAGCTCACGGTCAACCGAACGTGTGTTAAAACTAAATGGTTTGGTCAACTGAGAAGAATTCTCGGTTCACCGAACATCACGATTTTTACCTTAATTATTAAGAGAATAATTAGATCGTGGGTTGAATTAATTCCAAATTTGATCAAACGTTTTTTAGGATGCTTATGTGACAATTTGGGATTAATTTTAAGCAAAAGATCATGCGATTTCTGCCTGAATTATTAGGAGATTAATTAGATCATGGATGAATTAATTCCAGATTTAATTAAAATGTTTTTTAGGATGCTTATGTGGAAATTTGAGATTAATTTTAGGAGAGAATAAGCAAGGGATCATGGCTAAAGAATAGTTCTTGATAAGGATGTTTTGGGAGCCTATAAAAGGACATTTCATCATACTTGTTTATGTTAATACATAAATTCTCTCTCTCATTAATCTCTCTCTTAATCACCACGAAAATCTCTTTAATAGTTTTATGTTTTGGAGATAGAAATCTCAGGAGCTTAAAGATGGGTTATTAGCTAGATTCTAAGCTTAATTTGAGATTGATTGACTAGCTCATTTCTCTCTAATCTTGTTTAGCGTTTGGTGAACACTTGGAGATGAATCGGTGGGCGATTCGACGAGCAACGGAACTCCGGATCTTCTGAAATATTTTAGAGAACTTTTGGGTATCATCCTCTCTTTTGTTTATTTGAATATGTGTAGGAATGCATGATATTAGAATAAACAAATACATGTACGTAAAACAATGAAATATGAAATCGATCTTGTATGTTTGTATTAAAAAAATTTAAAATATATACATACATATGGACACGAAATCCTATAGGTACGTGCACAAGGAATCCCATGTGAAGTCAGAAACAACACACCCACAACGATTTTCAACTTGAACACTTAAGTCATGCATTCTCTTAAACTCTTAACTCAACAATGACAAACAGTAATGGGAAATTCGACCATTTAGATGCTGATATAGAGCCTCTTTGAAGTTAGTACGACTTCGACGTCTCGAATCCTCAAGAAAGTTTTGAATATTCGTAACATGCATTTCAATAGCCGCATTGACACGATCGAAAAGAGTGTCCAAAGCTGCAGTCGATGAAGTGATCTAGTCTTTCAGAAACGAATGAGCGCTTTCGACTCCACGGTTCGTAGTGTTGCCGAAATAAAGGACTTTGTTCATCTAATTCAACAAAAACTTTTCTTTATGCAATAACCACGTCCCGTCCACATACTCCGTGAGAGCCGGTCAAGACCTATAAGCATCTTTCAGAATAAACACAACTCTATTATACTCGCTCTATGAAGTAGAAAACATGACTCTCCTCCACTTTCCACACTTAAAAGTCTCTGCTAACCCCTTGTTCTTGCCGAATGAGTGGTATGCATAATTGTATACATCCTTGTTAATATGTCAGGTGAAAAGTAAATGAGCAGACAGGAAATACCCCTCTCACTCGTCGCATAAGGCCTAACTCCCGATTCGTTATTATTGCAGTAGGGTTGAAAAAACTTTATAACAAATCTCTTAACTTCTCCAATAACCACCAGTCGGTAACTACATTCGGTCTCATCCATCATAATTGCATAGCCGATAAGGAAATTTATATTTGCTGGTGTCACTCCAACCATCTCAAACAAATGCATCTTGTATTTGTTCGTTTTGTACGTCAAATCCATGCAAATTACCAAAGGGTATGTGTGTAACAACTTAACTGATTTCGGATGTGCCAAGAATGCGTGAGTGATGACATTAGTTTCTTCATCCGTCATAATCCAATGCAAGTACTGATACTGCACTACCTGGTACAGAAGCTGCTGAGCGAGATTCCTGTCTTTAGATTTCATCCTCCTCAAGTACTCTCTACAGTTATAAATGTGTCTCTGATTCGGATTATCCTCTGGGAATTTCTCTTTTACAACCAACAAGATGTTACACAATTTCAATTGTGCCTCAGTCATATCATGAACAATTTTCTTGGTCTTAGGACTTCGACCACTAATATGTCGGTGACCCTCTGGATAAACTGCAAGGTTGTGGTTGTGCTGACTATGAGAACTATCAGTAACAACGACTCGTCCATCACGCTCTCGTCTCTCGACCACCTTTATAAAAACAACTAATGCAATCCTTTCTTTTTGTGTTCTTCCATACTGCAATATCCATATCTCGGGATCCCAATTCATTTTTGCGATCGCATCTCAGATAACAATTCATCTTACTATCTTGTTGTGGTTTATATGAGGATACTACTCAAAAAAGACAACTCCGATAGCAACTTGTTTCTCCCATGTTGTCACGTCGTCGGTTGATGGAAATACTTGTTGACTTACAAAAAGCTCACTGTAATCTACCACATCACCACTGAAATCTTGTAACGGAACTTGAAATAATTTGAAATAACACACCATGTAAAAAAAATTAAAAAAAAATGTCGTCTAACTTAGACGTCTCCCCAATGGGTGACATTTTTTCAAACGCCCCTGCCGAAATTGTTTTTAAGGTAACTTACCCCGCCAAATTCAGATGCTTCGGCAGACATTTCCTTGGTATTGGTACTAGTAGAGTGGGAAAAACTTAGACAGGAACCTTATTTTAAGAAATATGACGAAATAGGTTTTAAATGGAATGTGATGGATAAAATGGTAATTGACGTGAACGATTTAAGTAAGTTGTGGACGACGAATAGCAATACCCTATTTTTTTGTCTTGTCCCATCAGTACAATCTTGCTCTTGAGATTAACAATCTATCGAAAAACTTGTTATCTTTTGTGATTTAGTACTTGTTTTGTATGATGGATGCTTTCTTGATAAAATGTGATATTTCATTAAATAAAAGTGTTTAGAGTGTTATAACCGCAACACGCTAATCAACGTACAAAAACCCACAACAGTGGAGTAAGTCAAAGCCTTACAACACTAAGTTCGAAGATAAGCAAACAATAATAGCAAGATAGATAATCAAGTGAGGCAAAGATCAAACCATATAACTAAGATTCACTTGTCTCGATAGCCTCGGAGTTCGAGGGAAGCATGCCGAATTGTTGAAAGTATCGTTGTCTTTGCCTCCTCCTCTGGCCTCTCTTGGCCACCTCCAGTGCCAGCCTTTGAATTTCAAAAATCTCCTCAAAAGATGGTTGTGAAAGCTCGAACCATTGTTGGAATCAGGGTCTTCGGAATGAATTGGATTGGGGAAGGGACGGGTGTTGTGTTAGATCCTAATCCCTGATTAGGGTCTAATCTTGCCTTGAAGATGAGTTTTATGGTGAGGTGATGGCAGGGGTGATGTGGAGGATTGTGGTTAGTTGGTTAAAAGGTGGAGGGGTTTATTGAGTGCAACCTTATCTTCTCTCTCATTTTTTTACTCAACTCACTCTCTCACTTGTCTCTCTCTCAGCCTTTGAAGCGCCAACAAGGTGTAGTGGTGGACGAGCACAAGAGTTGTAGTAAGAGTCACCGGAGTTGTGTGATCACAGCTCGAGTGAGAGGTTCGCCGGAGAAAAGCAAGTTAGAGTGGTACTGATCGTCGTTGACCTTCAGAGTCTTCTTCAAGCGTTAATGGTATGTCAAGTTCCATTTTAATACTCACCCGAGGTGTGTGAGTGGTTGATTTAGTCGACGGTGGTCGGAGGACGATCCTTGATTTTATAATATATTTGATAACACTTAGCTAGTTTATATTGTAATTGATAGGATCTTGAATTAGTGTATTTATGGACATATTTAATTTATTTGCGGTATTGATTTTCAAACGTAAAATTGAAATGTAAACTCTTATAATTTATTTTATAAAAATGTCGAATATTCCACATATTGTGCGATCTATAATTGAAAAACATCATTTAGCAAACGATGGTTCCAACTTCATAAGCTGATAACTCAAGCTCAACATCGTGTTAAAGTTTGAGAAACTATCTCACATTTTGAATGGTGAAATCCCAAAATTGAGTGCGACAGTGACTGATGTCGAGAAAGAGGTTAAAGCCAAGTGGGAAGACCACGAGAACCAAGTTCACGGTCTAATGTTGACCTACATAGGTGACTCGCTTCAAGCGAAATACTTGGATCATTCAACGACCAACACAACTCCAGATCTTCATAAAGGTTTTAGAGAACCTTTGGGGTATGATCATCTATTATTTATTTTAATATATATGTAGATTACATGGTATTAAAATAAAATATTTGATAATGTACATAAAATCTTTGAAAATATGGAAATAGATCTTGTATGCATATATAATTTTTAAAAAAATAATACATACATATGGCACGAAATCCAATACCTTTAACCAATATTACAATGTTATCTCGGTAATTAATGTTCCATGTTAATCACCACGATTGTGAACTTCTTTTGATTTATGCAAAACATTAACTTTTGGAGCTTTGCGGTTAATGACCAAAATCATCTTCCTTACCATTTCCAAAAGACGAACACATTAATCAAGGAACAAAATGTTTGTACATTCAATTCATAATAAAATACATATAAAAGAATACTTTTAGAACACATTCCTTTCAATTTTCATGGGTGCGATTTTGCTTGCCAAGGGAGTTGGCGGAGAAAAAAGAATATCCATGGGCTCAGAAATTGCACTTAGTAGATGCCACTACGTCGCACCCCCTACGTCCCTGACCGTGCCTCCTGTAGCCGCGAAGTGTCAAATAGAGGTGTGCAACATGAGAACTTCTCGAGAGGTCACCCATCCTAGCACTACGATCGCCCAAGCACACTTAAGTAAGGAATTCTGATGGGATTCAACACTTTAATGCTGGTAAGATCACACCTGTAAGGAACGCTTGCCAGAAACTAATCATTCTGTCACGTAAGCATGGAACCTCATGCACCTTATGACCCTTGGGCCCCATCTTGTTGTATGGTTGCCCGATTAGGCATTGGAAGACCCATTGTAAAGCTCAAGGAAACCTCCTTGCACATGTGTTTCCTTGCAGTGTTTTCTGTCACTAGGGAGTTGGCAGAGCAGAAAGAATCCCCTAGGCTCCAAAATTGAACTAAGAAGATGCCCCTACGCCCCGTGCACCCCTATGGCCCCGACCGTACCCACCTGCGACCACCCACCCAAGCATGTTTAACTAGAGAGCTGGTATGATCACACACGTAAGGATTGTACCTCTGAAGCTATTCAATTTCTCACGTCTCGCATCGCCCTGTGCACCTTACAGGCTCTGACTCGCTCTCTCGCCCTACGGTTGGCCAATTGAGGTGTTTTAGGACCCGTTGGAATGCTTGTAGAAACCTATACGCACTTACTTGTTCTAGGTGCACTGGTGCACTCGTTCACCAAGGGAGTTGAAGGAGGAAAAAGAGTCCCCGTGGGCTCCAAAATCGCACCAAGAAGTTGCCATTGGGCCCCGTGTGCCCTCTCGCTGCCAAAAAACAGAAAAAAGAAGAGTTAAACACAAGGACTCCCCCATCCAAATTACTAGTCTCGCCCAAGCATGCTTACCTACAAAATTCTGATGGGATCCAATGCTTAAGTGTTAGTATGATCGCACCTGAAAGGATATCTCTGCAGCTTGTCATTCAAATGTTGTGCTCGTGGATCCTTACGCACTGTACACCCTCTGAGGCTCTATCGCACCTCTAGTCATTCAATAAATGCGTTCTAGGACATGTTGAAAAGTTGTTAAACATCTCATAACAACCTCACTATCATATATCTACACGATCAAAATATTTCCAATTCAGTAAAAAAACTACACAACAATCTTCACAAATATAAGTGGTCTATCAGTCTGTGAGAGAGCACACAACCGCACACATTTGACTTTTTCTACTTCAACCTTGTATGTTGGCTTTATCTGGATCCTTACGGAATATTTACTCGACATATGTAACCCACTGTATTACATGATCATATTTCTAATTGTATCAACAAACTAGTATGATCACACACGTAAGGATCGTACCTCTGAAGCTATTCAATCTCTCACGTCTCGCGTCGCCCTGTGCACCTTACAGGCTCTGACTCCCTCTCTCGCCCTACGGTTGGCCAATTGAGGTGTTTTAGGACCCGTTGGAATGCTTGTAGAAACCTATACGCACTTACCTGTTCTAGGTGCACGGGTGCACTCGTTCACCAAGGGAGTTGAAGGAGGAAAAAGAGTCCCCGTGGGCTCCAAATTCGCACCAAGAAGTTGCCATTGGGCCCCGTGTGCCCTCTCGCTGCCAAAAACAGAAAAAAGAGGAGTTAAACACAAGGACTCCCCCATCCAAATTACTAGTCTCGCCCAAGCATGCTTACCTACAAAATTCTGATGGGATATGCTTAAGTGTTAGTATGATCGCACCTGAAAGGATATCTCTGCAGCTTGTCATTCAAATGTTGTGCTCGTGGATCCTTACGCACTGTACACCCTCTGAGGCTCTATCTCGCCTAGGGTTGTTCGTGGGGCGGGTTTGACCCGCCAACCCGCCCCGCCCCGCGTAGGGCGGGTTGCGGTTGAAAATTTTCCTACCCGTGACCCGTTAACCCGCCACCCGTTAACCCGCCGGACTAAACGGGGCGGGTTGCGGTTAATGTGTTACCAACCCGTTAACCCGTTTACCCGTTACAAATATAATTATTAAAAAAATACATATTTATGTATTAAAATTTTCGTTATTTCATTAAACTTCTAACATTTCTTCTAAAATTAAAATTTTCCTACCCGTGACCCGTTAACCCGCCACCCGTTAACCCGTCGGACTAAACGGGGCGGGTAGCGGCCCAATTTTTTTTTACCCGCCCCGCCCCGTTTGCCCGCCTGACTTTGGTAGGGCGGGTAGCGGGCGGAGCCAAACCCGCCCCGCCCCGCCCCGTTTGCAGCCCTAATCTCGCCTCTAGTCATTCAATAAATGCGTTCTAGGACCTGTTGAAAAGTTGTTAAACATCTCATAACAACCTCACTATCATATATCTACACGATCAAAATATTTCCAAATTAGTAAAAAACTACACAACAATCTTCACAAATATAAGTGGTCTATCAGTTGAGAAAACACAACCGCACACGTTTGACTTTTTCTACTTCAAATTTGTCTTTCAGTATTCCTTTGCTTTTGTTCTATTTTACATTGATTGTGTTATCTCATTGTTAGAGTCTGAAGACGTATTGTTTTCTTTCTATCCATGTAGAGGGCTTGTGATTTCCTTAGATATGAATTCTCTTTGAAGGGGTCATATTATAGATTCTTGCTTTTGGAGAATCTGCTCGGACGGGCATGCCATCATCAACACCAACAACTATAAAAATCGGCTGGCAAGTGAAGGGTGGTCTCTTCTAACCACATTGGCACTTGAACTCCTTTCGTCGTCGGGGATTCATTACAACCCTCGAGTAGTCCAACCATAGAAGGACGACCACACAATACTATCTAACAATTCTTTCATTTTAATGCAAATCTGTCAAACAATTACGAATCAAGGATTTCCAATGTAATCCGATTTGAAAATTTGCACGCCTAAAGTATGGCATAAACTATAAACTAATTTCTTGTTTGAAAAACCAATACAAAGTAAAAAAGTGGGAAGAGCTCGCGTAACTGCAGTAGGATTTGAAAAGGAAATCAATCGTGATTTGGATCATGTTCTTTCCATGACTCCTTACCTGATATAGATTTATTTATTTATTTATTTTGGGGCTCGTCTATCTTGTCCCACTTAACCGAGTCATTCTCTTTATGACAACAAATGATGCCAAACAAATAAGAAATATTCAACAAGAAGAAAGAGCGATTCGAACCCTCGATAGTTCTGAAAAAAGAACCATCCCGTTTTCAAGACCCGAGCTATCAACCACTAGGCAATCTCGAAAGATGATCTCTATTTTATTGTACAACTATGTAGGATTTCATGTTTAATTGTACATATTTATTTTCGAAATTTTTATGCACAATAATGATCAATTTATAATTTTCTATGATTTATCTCACGCATGCATCAATTTGTTTCAATATCTAGTTTCAAAACTTTATTAAAACAAATATGGGCTCCGAAATTCATACCTAAAAGTTCTCTAAAACTTCTTGAAGATTCGGAGACGTTGGGGATGCTCCTCGCTGCGCCAGATGCCTCCGAGTATTCACAAAACTCTAAACAAGATCGGAGACAGGGAAGCTAGTCTCTCAATCTCCGATAGGGTTTAGAATCCAATTACTAACCCCTCTTTAATTCCCTTGAGAAGATGATCTCTTAAGAACTAAAACTAAACTTAAGAATTAAGGAATTTTTCGTGGAGAATTATGGAGAGAGAATTTTGCATAAGAAAATAATGAATGAATTAAGGAGGTAATGAGATAAACTTGTATTTATAAGTTCTCTCCAAATTACCTATTCATGTGCAACCTCTTGCCCATGATTTCATGCAAAATTCCATCTAACCATCCATTATTTAATAATAAATAATATTAGTCACGAATTAAATCAATTATGGACCAATTCCATGCATGATCTAATTAATTCTTAAATTAATTCTGCATTAACCGTCTGGACCGGTCGACCGTTTGGAGGTTCGATCGACCGCTCGAACCAGGTTTCGGTCAACCGTTCAATAGCTCGGTCGACCGTTCGTAACAGGAATTATTCCATCGCTATGTTCGGTCGACCGGCCGATTACATTCGGTCGACCGTTCGAACAGATGAAAATTCCCTGTTATCAGTCGAGACATTCCCTGTTATCAGTTTCTGATTTAGTTTTATGTGGATCTGACAAATATCCAGCATCGACATATCCAATTAATTTTGGGCTCTAAATTCTTTTGAAAAAATAACCTCATATCACGTGTTCCATAAAGGTAACGGAATACATGTTTAATTTCATTCCAATGTCTACGTGTTGGTTCAGAACTATATCTAGCCAATACATTTACTGAAAATGCAATATCAGGTCTTGTATTATTAGTCAGGTACATTAAAGCCCCAATAACACTTCGTTCACCGTCTCAATGTGATAACCATTAAGACGTATATCCTTAAAACTTAGTAGATTTCTTCTGGATCTACTAGAGTATATAGCATCACTTATTATTAATTTTGTATTGTTAGATAACAAAACACAAGCT
Organism: Triglochin maritima; assembly: GCA_963682175.1. Classification (NCBI taxonomy): domain Eukaryota; kingdom Viridiplantae; phylum Streptophyta; class Magnoliopsida; order Alismatales; family Juncaginaceae; genus Triglochin; species Triglochin maritima. The sequence goes on along the minus strand of OY821787.1, from coordinate 8,075,245 downwards.
CTTCCGGAGCATTCAATCAAATTGTTAGTGCCAGAAATTGTATTGACATTTGTTTTTGCTAAACGTAATTGGGAAAAGTATTTTGTACTTTTCAAGATGGTGTTTGTTGTTCCACTGTCTACTAGACATTGGTCTCCATCATTTGGTATAGCATTAGTCATATCTTTGTCTTTCTACATGGAACAAAAGAAAAATATAATAAATTTGATTTTATCGTACGTAGCAGTATATTATATAAGAGTTAGAGTTAAAAGACTTAAATATTGATAAAGTTGAAAGCAAATATTCAAGGTTCAAGCATTACATATATAGGAAGATAAAAGACCAAAATTCTAGGTGAACGGAAATCAAACAATAAGAAAAACTACATATTATGGTGGACATTTCCATTATAAGTAAATCTTTCGGTATTTTCATCATTTAGAAGAAAATCAGAAACATCCAAGTGTGTATCCATGAGCATTCCATGTTGATTATTCTCAATAAAGTTCATTTCAGCACTTTCTCTCTTCTTGAGTGATGCTTGATAGAGCTCACAAGATGTTTGGGCGTACGACATATTCGCGACCAATGATTTGTCATGTCACATTTGTGTTGGATTTCGTGCCCTATTATATGTATATATTTTTCAAAATTTTATAAACATATAGGATCGAAACATTCATATTTTCTTCGATTTTCATATAGACATGCATTTGTTTGTCCTAATTATTTAACATGCATTAGAACAAACAAACAATTGCAAAGAGGATCATACCTAGAGGTTCTCTAAAACCTCTTGAAGATCCGGAGTCGCGTTGCAGGTCGAATCGCCCGGTGGATTGCCTCCGAGTATTCACCAAACTCTAAACAAGATTGGAGAGAGAAGAGCTAGTCTCTCAATCTCCAATAGGGTTTAGAATCCAATTACTAACCCCTCTTTAGTTCGCTTGAGAAGAAGATCTCTGAAAACTAAAACTAATGTTAAGAATTAAGGAAATTTCGTGGAGAATTATGGAGAGAGATTTTTGCATGAGAAAATAATGAATTAATTAATGAGGTAATGAGATAAACTTGTATTTATAAGTTCTCTCCAAATTACCTATTCATGTGCAACCTCTTGCCCATGATTTCATGCAAACTTCCATCTAACCATCTATTATTTGCTAACAAATAATCTTAGCCACGAATTAAATCAATTATGGACCAATTCCATGCATGATCTAATTAATTCTAAAATTAAATCTGCAGAAAACCGTCTGGACCGGTCGACCGTTTGGAGGTTCGGTCGACCGTTCGAACCAAGTTTTGGTCGACCGTTCGACATTCGGTCGACCGTTCGCAACAATAAAATATTTCATCGCAATGTTCGGTCGACCGACCGATAGATTCGGTCGACCGTTCCAAACAGACGAAAATTCCCTGTTATCGGTCGAGACGTGTCCGGTCGACCGTGCACCGATCGGTCGACCGTTTACTGTTAACCGGTCGACCGTTTTTGCACAGTACTGCAGACTTGTCAAATTTCGGTTTAACCCCTACAAAATTTGACATTTCGGGATTAGTAGTAAATTCACAACTTATGTAACATATTATCCTATGTAATGATCAATCATTACTCCCCATAATATTTACATCACATATGAATTTAATTTAGATTCCAATTATGTTATTAATCACAACATAATTTTGATTTTGCTTGTTCACCCCATGTGTCATATTTTCTACATGAAGCCCGACACATCTTATGAACTCAAAATCCTCATTTCTTGTTTCCCAGTTTTGTGGTGTGACCTATGGGAGGATCTAAACTAAGTTGGCAGTGATATTAAGAGCTTAATATCACAAGCTATAAGCGGTATCTAGCTACACATTATAGCTCCCAATGAGTTAGATGTCTTAATTCCACTCGAACCAAAACCCGATCCATTTAGTGATGGAGTGCACCACTTGTGTCCGTCCCTTGCCTCATGATATTAAGAATACACACAAAGTAGTATTGTGTCATCTTTGTATTAGTATTCATTTCTTGATCTCTTTAAGCTAGTTATAAATATGCGACTTAACTCAAATCACATTGTGCACATTATAACTTTACTTTATCAAGGGGCCCACTAATATCACCACTCAATTAAAAGGGGGCAATGATAGGCTTTTGACTAACTATCTTCTCCAACAAAAGTTGTACTTAACCAACCAATGCCTTTACACTACACTTATCGATAGTTCAAGACACTGATCTAATTAAGTATTCCTTAAGTGATCAGATATAAGTCTCATATCAAAGGACCAAAGACACAGTAAAATATTAATGACACAGAAACACATTTCTATAATATTTTACTTATTAGGTATATTCAGTATACAAAAGTAATATTTTCCTCTTTTGCATACCTGTGTTGTCACTCACTTGTAGAGCTACAATGATCTATGACCAACACGACAATCTTAACCATGTAATTAATGTCCCATGTTAATTACCATGATTGCGAATATCTTTTGTTTTATGTAAACCAATATCTTTTAGAGCTCCACGGTTAAGGACCAAGAGCCTCTTCCTTAACACTTCTAAAAGACGAATAACATAAACAAGGAACAAAATGATTTCTCATTCAATTCATAATAATTGACATTAAAAAGTAAAACTTTTAGAACACATTCCCTTCAATCTCCCACTTGTTATCAAAGTTTTCTTTCACATACATTCTTAACGCATAAAACATTAATAACTAGGGCAACCTTCCAAATCACCTATCAAGCCAATCCACATGGATCCTCGGATCCATGGACTCGAAATATATTTCGTCTCTTAGCTTGGTATGAAGGTTTGTTGAATGGATCAGTTGTGTCACTGTTGTGTCCACCTATTTATTTATTTTGTCTTTCGTTGGCGGTTGAGTTAGCTGTAGTGATATTACTCCTAACTACACTAGCTCATACCTCTACCTTCGATAATGATGACGCATCATCATTCCAACCTCTCATTGTCAAGAATTCCTATGAGAATTGCATCAAAATAGCTCTCAACTATTTTCTCCTTTGTCATCCATAAACAAGAACCTTATCTTCAGTCCAGTTAAGGTACTTCAGAATATTCTTGACCGCAATCCTACAATTAGAACTTGCGTTGGATTGGTGACCCCTTGTCACGTTTAGAGCATACGAGATATTGAGTCTTGTGCAAGACATTATGAACATGGTCCTTCCTTTTGCCGAAGCATAAGGGATACCTTCATGTACTCCAAGTCTTTGCGTGATCTAGCACGTTGAGACTCCTTGAGTTGCACACCTATACTCATACTTATTGCCACATTGTCCACATCGGAATTGTTCACCCTGAACATTTCCAAGACCTTGTCAATGTATGCACGTTGACTGAAGCCAATGAGTCTACGGGATGTATCTAAATGTATCTTGATTCTCAGGATGTGTTGAGCCTCATCCATTTCTTTTCATTGAGAATGCCGATTTCAATGAAATTTCTCGTTTGCTAATGTTAAGGTATATGATTGCTCATGAGCAATATGTCATCGACATATAAGATCAGAAGTGCTACATGACTCCCACTAATCTCCTTGTATCAACAAGGTTTTCCTTTACTTTGAATGAAGTGAATCTCCTTCATCTCTTCGTCAAAGCGTTTGTTCCAACTTCTCGATGCTTGTTTCAATCCATAAATGGATTATCGAAACTTGCATTTCTTCTCGCTATTATTTGGATCATCAAAACCTTGAGGTTGTACCATGTACATATCCTCCTCCAAGTTCCTGTTTAAGGAACGCCATTTTGATATCCATCTTCCATATCCCACAATTGTGAAATGCGGTAATAGTGAGCATAATCCGAATAGATTTTAATATGGCAACTTCTCAAAAAATTTATCAAAGTCAATTTCTTGAATTTGAGTATAACTTTTGCTACAAGCCTTGCTTCGTAGGTTGTCAAGTTACTATCCATGTCTATCTTCCTCCTAAAAGCTCATTTATACCAAATGATATTTTCTCTTGAGGAAGGCAAATCAAGTTCCATACTTGATTATCATACATGGATACTACTTCGGATTCCATGGCTTTTAACCATAGTTTGGAGTCTTTTCCATTGCTTCTCGGAAGGTCGAGGGATCTTTGGTATCTAGTACCGTGATCTCATGAAGTCCCACATACTTATTGGGTTTCTTCCTATCCCTCATTGACCTTCTTAGTTCTTTTGGTTCTTCTCGTGTCTCTCGAACTTCTTCCACAATTTCTTGAGGAATAGGTTCATGTTCGACTCTCGAACGCACACTAGGTGAGGATGACTGAGATTCTCTCACAATTTCTTGTAAGGATCTCTCGCTCATGCTCCCACTAACCAAATGAATCTCGGCTGGGCCTTCACGATTTTGAATGCAACATTCACATCATGATCTTGTAGAGTATCTTGAGTTTCCTCAAGCTCAACTCTACTCCCACTACTTTTCTCTCTTTTCCAGAAATTCCAGAAAAACCATATCTCTCTCTACAATCTTTCGATTGGAGGTGATACACCAAAAGTAGTATCCTCTTGTCACACGAGGACAACCTATAAAGAAACACTTATCCGCTTTTGGTTGAAGCTTGGTTGACATCAATTTCTTGATGTATACTTCACAACCCCAAATCTTGAGAAAGTCGAGCTTAGGTGTCTTTCAACTCCATAGCTCACAAGACATTTTCTCCACGGATTTGGATGGAACATTATTTAGTGAGTTTGTCATTATTTGTAGTGCATAATTCCAAAAGTAAACATGCAATTTAGATTGACTTATTATTGATCGAATCATGTCGAGCAATATCATGTTCCTACTTTAGGAATGAGTCAAATTAGGTATCCTAAGCACTCACCCCTACGTACCTTTCATAGAGACTCGATATTCTTGTTGAGTCGGTTCACTACTTCATCCTCGAATTCCTTGAACTTGTCAAAGAATTCACTTTTGCTTCCCATTAAACAAATATAGCCATAATGACTATAGTTGTCCGTGAACAAAATGAAGTACCTTAAACGTCTCTTGCACTTGTACTTATCGGACTACATACATTAGAATGTATCGTATCCAATTAGTTATTCGTTTTCGTTCCTTTCTTCTTGAAAGGTCTCTTGGTCATTTATTTGACCAATCCGATAGTGCTACAAGATTGTATCATTCACGTGAGTTATCTTAGTTCCTTTTGTTATTGTTTGTTTGAGTTTGTTTATTATTTATTTCAAGCAAATAGAAACCATTCTATGCGAATGTATTTGCATAGAAAATTCCATTCTTCGATATAGACAAGCAAGAATTAGAAATATATATTAAGTTATCCATATCCAAAACATGATACAGAATAGTTCTTGCTAATCGAAGGTACATAACAAACATTCTTCAAAGCATAAATTTAAATCACTAGACCATTGAAGTTCCATAGAATCTTATACAATTGCAGCGTTGCTTGTACTATTTCCAATATTCAATATCATCTCGTTCTCCACGAGTTCCTTCCTATCCTTCAACAGCTGCACATCAAAATTATTTGAGCATAAGATCCGGTAACCATTACCAAATAAAGGACAGAGGTGATTAAATTTATCTCAATAACAAACATACCTATGGCGTTTCTCGGGCGCCTATGTTCAATCATCCCATTTTCAAGGTCTTCCTTGTACTTGGGGCAATTAGGTCGGATGTGTCCCTTTTCACCGCCGTGAAAGCACTCCGTGTTGGGAGTTGGAGATTTGAAAGCTTTCTCCCTTGAGGCACTCCCATGAGCACCTCCTACTCCCTTGCTCTTGATTGACGTATCTTTGGTAAATTTGCCTTTACCTTTGTTGATCTTTTTGCTCCTCTCATGGACGGCTAGGACGTGATTGTCCCGACCCTTGCCCATGTCAACTTCTGCCGTTTTGAGAGCGTTGTGAAGCTCTTCAAGACTCACCCATTTTTCACGCACATGATAGTGCATCACAAAGTCCTTAAAGGACGGGGCTAGAGAGCCAAGAATCAAATTTTCAGCAATGTCCTCGGGCATTGGTGAAGAGAGCTTTGCAAACTTCTCAAGGTATCCTTGCATCGTGAGAAAATTCATAGATACCGATGTTCCCTCCGTCATGTGGCACCTTGTGAGTGCGATGGTGGTCTTATAGCGCTCCTTTCGGGCACTATCCATGAACATCTTTGTTAAAGCCTCCATGGTCTTCTTGGGTTTTGAATCCAAGTATTTCGCTTAAAGCGAGTCACCCATGGATGCTAGCATAAGACCGTGAACTTGGTTCTCTTGGTCTTCCCACTTGGCTATCGCCTCTTTCTCATTATCGGTTGTCTTCTCATTCAATTTGGGATTTCACCATCCAAAATATGAGATAGTTTTTCAAACCTCAACACGATATTAAGATTGAGTTGCCATTTCATGAAGTTTGAGCCATCATTTTGCAAAGGATTCTTTTCGATCATAGATCGCATAATAGGTTGGATATTAGACATTTCTACAAAATAAATTATACAGGATTTTAATGCCAATTTTATGTTATACATATATATAAATGTAAATACTGCAAATAAAATTTTGCCCATAAATGCAGTAATCCAAGACCCCATCAATTGTAATATAGACTAGCTAAGGGCTATCGAATACATTACAATATCAAGGTAAGAAAAACTCTTTCTAATCACAACCTTTTTGAATTTTAGCAATATTAGCATCTTCAAACTTTTGTGATTCTTGTCGTTTTAATTATGAGGGAATGCGACCTATCCTCGTAAGTAAAACTTTTTCCCAAAACCGAGCGAGGGCTCTAGGTGATGTTAAGAAAACTTATTTTCATTTGATACGAGATACGTTTATCCATTGTATTCACAACTAAACATACTTGGGGTTCACTAGGGTGGAACGCACCTCATACATTTAATCGCGGCACAACAACAGACAACCATTATATCTCCCACTATTCCCAAAGATGGAGGGAGTTATCTCCCACTAAGGGCGAGCAGAGTATCCCTCGATCAATGGCTGCTAGTGGATGAAATAAGAAGGAAATTATTCTTAATTTTTGTTGGACAATTTCATATATTTACATGTGATTTGGAATTTTAGGTTATCATGCATATTAACATTCATACACATCCTAACATTCAACACATTCATCACATGCATAGCAGAAATTAAAAAAACAGAAATTAAACATTCACACAATCCACATCGTGTGAGTTTATATGTTCCCTTCGATCCTTGATCCTCGATCCCCGATCCTCGATCGATGCGCTACAGCGGTGACTTCCTCTTGCACCGAAGATGTAGATTTTACAGAAAATAAACATGCTCCTTACATTCAATAAAAACCGACTAGTGCAAGTCCTATGTAAAACCTCTCATATGCATATGCAATTATCTAAAAGATGGAAATAGAGAATTTGGCTTTTACATACATAAGCCCCTGTATTATAACAATTATAAACATTCGTAGGTGCTGATTTGGAACATATAAACTCACAATTCCTGCAAAAACAACTCGAGCATCTATGCACGCAATATCACTATAAACTATCCAACCTAGTTTATCAAGCATCTAGAATCCCAAACAATTCTTTGAAAAACATTTTGAAATCCATTAAAAACGTTTTTCATGCATCCATAGTTCAAAAATTAATTATGAACCGCTGTCCATCCAATTTCCAATTTCCAATTTGGAAAGATGAAATGCAGTTTTTTGGTTTTGTTGATTCTCTTACAAAATAATCGTTTATACTTAAAACGAAATTATTGCAAGTTAGACAAATGTCTAAATCTTAATTCTAATAATTACATGGCATGTTTTAAACACTTAAAACATTCAGAACGAATTATTATGGAGAATTACATCAACATACATTCATAGACCGAAAAAACCGGTAAATCGAATTGTTTAAATCCTAGATGGTAAACTAAATTCGTTTACAGCCTTAAATAATGAGAAAATTGAACCCTAAGCTCTGATACCACTGTACGAATTCATGTTTAATTGTACATATTTATTTTCGAAATTTTTATGCACAATAAGGATCAATTTACAATTTTCTATGATTTATTTCATGCATGCATCAATTTGTTTCAATATCTAGTTTCAAAACTTTATTAAAACAAATATGGGCTCCGAAATTCATACCTAGAAGTTCTCTAAAACATCTTGAAGATTCGGAGATGTTGGGGATGTTCCTCGCTGCGCCGGATGCCTCCGAGTATTCACAAAACTCTAAACAAGATCGGAGAGAGGGAAGCTAGTCTCTCAATCTCTGATAGGGTTTAGAATCCAATTACTAACCCCTCTTTAATTCCCTTGAGAAGATGATCTCTTAAGAACTAAAACTAAACTTAAGAATTAATGAATTTTCGTGGAGAATTATGGAGAGAGAATTTTGCATAAGAAAATAATGAATGAATTAAGGAGGTAATGAGATAAACTTGTATTTATAAGTTCTCTCCAAATTACCTATTCATGTGCAACCTCTTGCCCATGATTTCATGCAAAATTCCATCTAACCATCCATTATTTAATAATAAATAATATTAGCCACGAATTAAATCAATTATGGACCAATTCCATGCATGATCTAATTAATTCTTAAATTAATTCTGCATTAACCGTCTGGACCGGTCGACCGTTCGGAGGTTCGGTCGACCGCTCGAACCAGGTTTCCGTCGACCGTTCAATAACTCGGTCAACCGTTCGTAACATGAATTATTCCATCGCTATGTTCGGTCGACCGACCGATTACATTCGGTCGACCGTTCGAACAGATGAAAATTCCCTGTTATCGGTCGAGAAGTGTCCGGTCGACCGTGCCCTATCGGTCGACCGTTTACTGCTAACTGGTCGACCGTTGTTGCACTGTTCTGCAGACTTGTCAAATTTCGGTTTAACCCCTACAAAATTTGACATTTCGGGATTAGTAGTAAATTCACAACTTATGTAACATATTATCCTATGTAATGATCAATCATTACACCCCATAATATTTACATCACATATGAATTTAATTTAGATTCCAATTATGTTATTAATCACAACATAATTTTGATTTTACTTGTTCATTCCATGTGTCATATTTTCTACATGAAGCCCGACACATCTTATGAACTCAAAATCCCCATTTCTTGTTTCCCAGTTTTGTGGTGTGACCTATGGGAGGATCTAAACTAAGTTGACAGTGATATTAAGAGCTTAATATCACAAGCTATAAGCGGTATCTAGCTACACATTATAGCTCCCAATTAGTTAGATGTCTTAATTCCACTCGAACCAAAACCCGATTCATTTAGTGATGGAGTGCACCACTTGTGTCCGTCCCTTGCCTCATGATATTAAGAATACACACAAAGTAGTATTGTGTCATCTTTGTATTAGTATTCATTTCCTGATCTCTTTAAGCTAGTTATAAATATGTGACTTAACTCAAATCACATTGTGCACATTATAACTTTGCTTTATCAAGGGGCCCACTAATATCATCACTCAATTAAGAGTGGCAATGATAGGCTTTTGACTAACTATCTTCTCCAACAAAAGTTGTACTTAACCAACCAATGCCTTTACACTACACTTATCGATAGTTCAAGACACTGATCTAATTAAGTATTCCTTAAGTGATCAGATATAAGTCTCATATCAAAGGACCAAAGACACGGTAAAATATTAATGACACAGAAACACATTTCTATAATATTTTACTTATTAGGTCTATTCAGTATACAAAAGTAATATTTTCCTCTTTTGCATACCCGTGTTGTCACTCACTTGTAGAGCTACAATGATCTATGACCAAACACGACAATCTTAACCCGGTAATTAATGTCCCATGTTAATTACCATGATTGCGAATATCTTTTGTTTTATGTAAACCAATATCTTTTAGAGCTCCACGGTTAAGGACCAAGAGCATCTTCCTTAACACTTCTAAAAGACGAATAACATAAACAAGGAACAAAATGATTTCTCATTCAATTCATAATAATTGACATTAAAAAGTAAAACTTTTAGAACACATTCCCTTCAAACTAGTACATTAGCTAACAAAGAAACTGTGTAGGAGGATTCGACGTCTGTTGATATTTTAATACAACATACAAAATCGATTTTCATATTTTCAACAATTTTATGTACATAGTTTTGTGATTATTCTAATAACATGCAATCCTACATTTATTAAAATAAACCACAAAGGTAGAATCATACCTAAAAGTTCTATAAAACATTTTGATGATCCGGAGTCGCGTTGTCAGTTGAATCGTCCACGAATTTGCCTCCGAGTGTTCATCAAACTCTAAACAAGATTAGAGAGAAATGAGCTAGCAAATCAATCTCTAATAAGGTTTAGAATCTAGCTAATAACCCCTCTTTGAGCTCCTGAGGTTTCTATCTCCTAAACTCAAAATTACTAAGAGAATTTCGTGGTGATTAGAGGAGAGATTAATGAGAGAAAGATTTTTGCATTAGTATTAAACAAGTAGGAATAGGTGCCCTTTTATAAGCTAACAAAACATCATTATCAAGAGCTATTCTTTAGCCATGATCCATTGTTTATTCTCTCCTAAAATTAATCTCTAATTTCCACATAAGCACCCACAAAAAACGTTTTAATTAAATCTGGAATTAATCCACCCATGATCTAATTAATCTCTTAATAATTCAGGCAGAATCGTTCTTGTTCGGTAGACCGAGAATTATTCGGTCAACCGAACTGTTCAGTTATAACACGTGTTCGGTGCACCATGAGCTACATGGTCGACCGAATCCGTATGAGAAAAATTCCCTGAAAGAATTCGGACGAACCTCGTCTTTTACTCGGTCGACCGTTGACCAACCAGAATCGCTCTTGGGACATAGTCATCGGATGACCGTGTCACCTTCGGTCTACCAAAAATACTACTTCTCGGTTGACCGTGCATAATCGGTTAACCGAACCTGATTGTCCAGGCACTCCAGACAATTTCGGTCAACCAATTGCGCTTACCCGTTCCCTATTCGGTTAACTGATCCGAAGATTCCCCGGTTGACCGAATCATGAATGGTTCACCGTGTTTGACCCCGATTTTGCCTTTGTCGAATTTTGGATTTATTTCCAACAAAATTTGATCTTTTGGGGTTTTTAGCAAATTCACATATTATGTAATATATTATCCTATGTAATATTTAATTATTACACCCCATAATATATACACCTTATATGAATTTATTATGATTCTAATTATGTCAATTCTCATGACATATTGATTTTAATTAATTCACCACATGTGTCTCATTTTCACATGAACTTAAAATCAAACCTCTTGTTTCCCAATTTTGTGGTGTGACCCATAGAAGGATCTAAGCCAAATTGGTTATGATATTAAACACTAAATATCTCAGACTATAAGCGGTATCTAGCTACACATTATAGTCACCCAATTAGCATAGATGTCTTTGTTCAACCCGAACCAAAACATGATCCATTTAGTGATGTAAGTGCATCACTTGTGTCTGTCCCTTGCCTCATGATATTAAGAATATATACAAAGTAGAAATGTGTCATCTTTGTATTATATTCATTTCTTGATCTCTCTAAGCTAATTATAACTATGTAACTTAACTCAAGTTACATTGTGCACATTATAATTTTGCTTTATCAAGGGGCCCACTAATATCATCACTCATTTAAGAGGGACAATGATAATCATTTGACTAGTTATCTTTTCCAGCACAAGTCATGTTCAATCAACTATTGTCTTTATCACTACACTCATTGATAGATTTTGACAATAATCAAATTAAGCACTTCTTGAGTGAAAAGATATAAGTCTCATATCTTAGGATCCAAGACACAGTAAAAACATTAATGACACGAAACACAATTCCATAATGTTTTACTTGTTAGGTCTGTTCAATATATAAAAGTAATATTTTCCCCTTTTATATACTTTGTCGTCAATTATTTGTAGAGCTACAACAATCGATGACCAACACGACAATCTTATCTCGGTAATTAATGTTCCTTGTTAATTACCATGATTGTGAATAACTTTTGATTTATGTAAATCATTATCTTTTAGAGCTCTAACCATAATTAAGGAACAAAATGTTTGCACATCCAATTCATAATAATTGACATATAAAAGTAAAACTTTTAAAACACATTCCTTTCAATCACATCAACAGGACAACAAATCACATCAAACGGTCTTATTTGGGCTAGAATTAAACCTAAACTTGTTAGACTTGTGAATTCCGCCATCAGAAGTTAAGAGGAATTCTGGGATCGTATGAAAGGGAAAGGGATTTGGGGGGTTGAGTTGTAATCTTACTTGGTCGATCTTGCGTTGGATCTGAAGCCTTAGGGATCTGATCCTCCACTGCTCGTAGCCTGACATCACCCTCGCAACAAAGCACACCATTCTTTCGTACCCCAACACCTTCTCCATTGCACAGAAAAGGGAAAAAACACTCGAGGGCTTTGGTTTTCTCTCGTCCAATTATGGTCCAACGTTCTTTTAATTTTGATTTGTACTTTTCTCCATCGTAATATTATTATTTTTAATATATTTCTCGTTTCTTCTCAAAAAGATTTGTATTGTTTGTCAAACAACTTCTAACATACCTTGTGATAAAATTTGAATTAAAAAGGAAATCAGATTTTACATTAAAGATATATTAGAAGCATATTTGGCAAATAACATGTTTGAAATTAAAAAACGATAAATATATTGAAAAATAACAACTTTTTTATGAATACAGGGTCAATGTCTTACACAAATCAATGTTTAAGGTATGTCAGTGTGACATTTTAAAATTTATGGTGTTAAAGTATTACTCTACTATAGTTGAGGAAAAAATTTGTTTACCATAAAAGAAAAAGGGAATTGTGTTTTCTTGTGTTTGTATTTGTTTGTGTGCATTGAAAAAAGGATAAGTTGTCTTCTACCCTCGTTCCCACGCACAACCCACGCATAATGAGCTAGAATACCACGTGGCATTACATTGATTATTTCCATTTCCTCAACCGGTTCAAATTTTGAAATTTGTATACCACAATCTCTGACACAAGGGACACATCTCTGCCATAAGGGTCTTCTCATCGTTTGTCTCCAGCAGAACTCTGTCCAAATCTCCGGCGACGCCTTCCTTCACCTTTGGGTTCCACCTCTACTCCTCCCCTCTCCGCTCTACCTTCTACTCAGGAGAAAGCTTGTGGCTCCCGTTTGCTGCCTCCACTGCGCTTAGCCTCCTCCTTCGATTCCTTCGTTTCACGCATCATCTCCGTCGATGTCGACGTGTCACGATCACAGACGTTGTTTGTTGCATCTTTGGTGTGTCTCTTCGCCTCCACCTGACCACCCCGGCCACGTCACGAGCGATCTCGGTCTGCTTTGCCTTCACCTTCCTCGCCATCCTCGATCAGCCCGTCCGCGATCTTTGTTGCCTCCTCCTCCACTCCGTCGCCCTCCTCGAGCTCCCCTCCACATTCGAGACCTTTCCGACCTCCTCTGTTCCCCTCCTCGTCAAGTCCATCAGATTCCTCTCCCGTCACACTCCCGATCCCCAAATCTTCGTAAAGGTGGAATCTTTACGAGACTCTTTGCTCCAACCCTTTATTGAACATTTTTCCTTTTTAAGTGTTTGAGTGTAGGGATGCAGTGTGCAAAGAGCTTCTCATGGTTGTGGTTACTGAGAAGTTTAGAAAAATGAAAAGTTAGATAAAATCAATTAGTTAAGTCACTTATGATGTGTATTTGGTAAAGGCTACATAAAATAAATTTGATGGTACCAAAGAGTGACTAAGGCCTTGTGCTTATGCTAAAAGTGGTGGCAATCATGTTAAATGTGAGTTTATAAGTAATTGACCTCATATTCTAGAAATTTCGGGGAAATCAACCAACCAGAGGCTATTTATGAATTGTCTAAACATTCTTCATTTTCCAGTGATTTTGTTTTGGTTTTGAAACAGATATACTATGGCAGTTTGAAGTATGGGCTCAACTCCAATGTATTTGTTGGAAATGCTTTGGTTAGTATGTATGCAAGAAGCAGTTGTTTGGATGATGGACATTGAATATTCAATGGAAGGCATAACAGAAATGTTGTTTCTTGGAATGCAATGGTTGTTGGTTACACACAAGAGAAAAAAATTCTAGTTGGCTTTGGATATGTGAAAGGAGAAAATTTTCAAGTTGGTTACCTGCTTTCTCTTACTTTTCATTTTTTAAACTTCTCAGTGACCAAAAGAATTCACTTAGATAACTCTGCTATCCCGGGCTTCTTTTCATCCAGATTGTACTTTTTAATACTTCATTGAGCATTGAGAATTTTAGTCCCTGGGACGCAGCCGAGTTGGTTAGGTACGTGGGTTCACAAACCTTAGGTCACAAGATCGAATCCCAGCAATGCACTTTATTTAATGCTAATGTATTCCGATGAAAATGGTGTTGGACCACCTCCAGTTTGGAGCCGCAACCCGCCTGTCCCAAGTGGGGGCGGGTGCCGGAGAATTCTGGGTCATCAAAAAAAAGCATTGAGAATTTTAACGTGGCAATGTCAATACCTACTTCTCTTGGTCTTGACCGCAAGGTTGCGACTTGCGAATACAGGTAAATTTATGCTCCTCTTGATTTCTTAGTCATTATTCCTTGTTATGTAATCACATTGTTCACAAGTTTTTCATATTTGAGACAGTGCATTGTGTAATTGAGAGTGGAGTTGGTGACGTCCTACCCCTTGATTTTCAAAATTAAAGTTAGCTTTAAAAGTCTTAATGGCCTTTGGTCGTACTGCCAGGCACTATTTTTTTGTGAAAATAGCCCTCTTGGGCCTTCTAGCCTTGCCAAGTGAGAAGTATATTAGAAGATGGGAAGACCCTTTTAACTACAATTTCCTGGTGAAGAGATTTGCTTCCGGTTAGTGTGAAAATTCTTCATACTTCATATAATTTTCTTATAGGTTCCACTGCTTGACCTTTTGTTTGGTATATGTTATCCTATTGTTTTTGGTTGACATCAACATTTTCAGTTCGAAATTAGATGAGAATAGACCAAATTCTCGCCTAAATGTATAATTTAACTAGATAATTGTGAACCATTATCTTTTGCTAGAAACATGTGCACATGTCTACATAAAGTTTAGAGTCATACTTTTTTTCCCAATTTTCCCAAACATTAATCTTATTTATTTGCAAATCAGTACTTAAACTAAGGGTAATTACATGTATATGGGGGTATCTTCTATAATAATACATGGTATTTTAGGTATTTTAAGTAAGAAATTGGTGTGCATGTTTAGTAGTTGTGGTAGATATGTTTTGGTTTAAACTTGATAACATATTGGTTATTTTTGAAAGTATTTTCGGTTAGACTTGGAGACGCTATGGATGCTTGTTGTTGCGTCCGAGATGCCTCCGAGATTTCACCAAACTCTAAACGTGATTGGAGAGAGAAGAGCTAGCCTCTCGATCTCGAATAGAGTTTAGAATCCAATTACTAACCCCTTTAGTTTCCTTGAGAAGATGACCTCTTGAAACTAAATCTAAACTTAAGAATTTGTGGAAATTTCGTGGAGAATTAAGGAGAGAGATTTTGCATGAAAAACAATGAATTAATTCAACTAAGGAGGTAATGAGATAACTTGTATTTATAAGTTCTCTCCAAATTACCTATTCATGTGCAACCTCTTGCCCATGATTTCATGCAAAATTCCATCTAACCATCCATTATTTAATAATAAATAATATTAGCCACGAATTAAATCAATTATGGACCAATTCCATGCATGATCTAATTAATTCTTAAATTAATTCTGCATTAACCGTCTGGACCGGTCGACCGTTTGTAGGTTCGGTCGACCGCTCGAACCTGGTTTCGGTCGACCGTTCAATAACTCGGTCGACCGTTCGTAACAGTAATTATTTCATCGCTATGTTCGGTCGACCGACCGATCACATTCGGTCGACCGTTCGAACAGATGAAAATTCCCTGTTATCGGTCGAGACATGTCCGGTCGACCGTGCCCAATCAGTCGACCGTTTACTGCTAACCGGTCGACCGTTGGAGCACTGTTCCGCAGACTTGTCAAATTTCGGTTTTAACCCCTACAAAATTTGACATTTCGGGATTAGTAGTAAATTCACAACTTATGTAGCATATTATCCTATGTAATGATCAATCATTACACCTCATAATATTTACATCACATATGAATTTAATTTAGATTCTAATTATGTTATTAATCACAAAATAATTTTGATTTTGCTTGTTCACCCATGTGTCATATTTTCTACATGAAACCCGACACATCCTATGAACTCAAAATCCTCATTACTCGTTTCCCAGTTTTGTGGTGTGACTTATGGGAGGATCTAAACTAAGTTGGCAGTGATATTAAGAGCTTAATATCACAAGATATAAGCGGTATCTAGCTACACATTATAGCTTCCAATTAGTTAGATGTCTTAATTCCACTCGAACCAAAACCCGATCCAATTAGTGATGGAGTGCACCACTTGTGTCCGTCCCTTGCCTCATGATATTAAGAATACACACAAAGTAGTATTGTGTCATCTTTGTATTAGTATTCATTTCTTGATCTCTTTAAGCTAGTTATAAATATGTGACTCAACTCAAATCACATTGTGCACATTATAACTTTGTTTTATCAAGGGGCCCACTAATATCATCACACAATTAAGAGGGACAATGATAATCTTTTGACTAATTATCTTCTCCAACAAAAGTTATACTTAACCAACCAATGCCTTTACACTACACTTATCGATAGTTCAAGACACTGATCTAATTAAGTATTCCTTAATTGATCAGATATAAGTCTCATATCAAAGGACCAAAGACACAGTAAAATATTAATGACACAGAAACACATTTCTATAATATTTTACTTATTAGGTCTATTCAGTATACAAAAGTAATATTTTCCTTTTTTGCATACCCGTGTTGTCACTCACTTGTAGAGCTACAATGATCTATGACCAAACACGACAATCTTAACCCGGTAATTAATGTCCCATGTTAATTACCATGATTGCGAATATCTTTTGTTTTATGTAAACCAATATCTTTTAGAGCTCTACGGTTAAGGACCAAGAGCCTCTTCCTTAACACTTCTAAAAGACGAATAACATAAACAAGGAACAAAATGATTTCTCATTCAATTCATAATAATTGACATTTAAAAGTAAAACTTTTAGAACACAATCCCTTCATAAAGACCAAACCCCACTATGCCTCTACATGAAATAAGATTTACCCAATCATTAAAACATACAAGACATTAATAAAGGTAATGGCAACAAGAGCACATACACTACAAGTCATGTTTCCTTTATCAATTCCATCATTATCCTCACCTCATCATTCCCCATAAAATAGGTAAACTAGTCTAAGCATAAGCTAAGCTTCATTCAAGAGCATTGGCATATCAAAGACAAGAGTGAAATCACATTAGATGGTTATGGAAATCATATAAGGTTCAAAGGATTAAGATAACACACACCTAATACATCACATAATCACATCACATATTTCTCCACCCCCCAAATGGGGATGAAACTACTCACTAATCATTACACTAACTACATTAACAAAATGAAACATTGTACTGAAATGAAATTAAACTAAGCAAGCAAGAAATATTAAAGAAGCTAAAAGGAAAGTAAAGTAAAACTAAAGAAGCATGCAAGAATTAAAAGACAAGATTAAAAGAATCTAAGAACAATTATTTTATTAAAATGACTCACATTGAAGGTAACACTTCTCCACCTGGAGTTTTGTTTCAAGGCTTACTCCAAGTAGAGAGAATGTCACCAAGCAATGGGTAGAATACAATGGAGAAGGAGAAGTTCTATTTATAGTCATAGAAAAAGGTAATCCGAGACAATCCCCCGGTATGAGACTAAACAAATACCCGAAATAGACTAAATACACACTAATACACGCCCCACATAAATCTTAACGGATCCAGACCAAAAGTGACCACCAATTAGCGGTCTTCATCTGCTAATTAGCGGTCTACAGTGTTCGGATCGCTCTAGATTTTCTTCTGGGCTTTTTTGAATGACTTTTCTTGCCTTTGATGTATCTACCTTGCTTGCTGGAGCTCCGACCCGAATAGAATTGCCATAATACTTCCCATGATGGTGTGGAGTATTATTGTTTGCTCATTGGTCATTTTATCTTGCATTCAGGTCCTTCGATCTTGCATCTTAGTCCTCGAGTCTCTCAACTCAGTCTTTTTTCCTTTTTTTAGGTCCTTTCATGTCTCTTCTCATCAAACCTCTTTATTTCTGAAATTCAAACATAAAGCTCGTTACGTAGCATTGTTTAGGTGAAAGATAATGGATATAAGATACAAATGTAAGCATGAAATGATGTCAATCAACTTGGGTTAGACTTGTTTTGCTAATGGAAATAGGTAGTTGGGGGAACGTAGAGATCATACGGGGGTATCTTCAATGAAAATATGTGGTATTTTAGGTATTTAGTAAGAATTTGAAGTGAGTGTTTTGTAGTTGTGGTAAATATGTTTTGGGGTAGACTTGATAACATATTGGTTATATTTGTAAGTGTTTGTTTTGCTAATGGAAATAAGTAGTTGGGGAATTTTAGAGATCATTTGGGGTATCTTCTACAATAATACATGGTATTTTAGTGATACAATTTTTTTGTAACTATGGATATTTTTTGGGGATTTTCTAATATAATACAGATATTCTAACATGATAGAAGCGAGTACTTTTCACTGTAATACTTATTTGTGAATATTCATGTTGTGTTGTGCATCGGGCAATCTGAGTGACATGCAATTTAACATCTCTTAGGATAACATAATGAACTCTACATTAAATGAATTTAATCTCTCTCAGGAACTGGAGAAACAGTAGTAGTATAAAACGCATGATAGAGCTTCCAAATTAGATTAAGAAAGCAATGTAAGAAAAAAATCACCGTAAGTACATTTATTGTTCAATTATTGTTCTTCCAATGGTCTGTAAAATTCCAATCATTTTTTGAAATAAAGTTCGAGGGCCAACATGTCATCAATGCTGGTACTGGTTTGTTTGGTTTCCACATGAATTAAGATGACTACATCATTAAAACATACAAGACATTAGCTAAGGAAAAGGCAACAAGAGTACATACACTACAAATTGTGTTTCCAACATTAACTTCATCCATATCCTAACCTTATCATTCCCCATAAAATAGGTCCACTAATCAAAGCATAAACTAAGCTTCATTCAAGAGCATTAGCATATCAAAGATAAGAGTGGAGACCCATTAGATGGTTATGGAAATCATATAAAGCTCAAGGGATAAAAATAACACACTTAATACACTACATGATTATATCACATATTTCTCCACCCCCCAAATGGGGATGAAACTACTCACTACTCATTACACTAACTATATTAGCAAAAGAAAGCATAATACTGAAATGAAAGTTAACTAAGAAGGCAAGAAGCATTAAAGAAACATAAAAGGAAAGGAAAGACTAAACAAACATGCACAAATTAAAAGACAAGATTGAAAGAAACTAGAAGAATTATTTTATTAACAAATGACTCACATTGAAGGTAGCATTCATCTCCACCTTGAGTTTTTGCTTCAAGGCTCACTCCTTAGTAGAGAGAATGCCACCAAGCAATGGGTAATTACAATGGAAGGTGAAGAGTTCTATTTATAAGCATGGAAAAAGCTAATCGGGGACAATCCCCCGATGTGGGACTAAACCAATACCAAAAATAGCCTAAACGAACATTAATACAAGTTCAGGAGAAATTTTGACGGATCCTGAGCAATATGGACCGCCAATTAGCGGTCCAAGACCGCCAATTGGGAAGTGTAGATGCTCCATGAGGGTAGGAGGACAATTTTTGAAGATTTTGTACACATTTTTCCTAATAATTTATAACTTGGGAAGTGTTTATGACATTTTTCAGTATTTCATTCCGGGCCGCTATTGTATTTAACTTACCATGTGTTTCAACTTACCATGCTATTATATTCAACTTACCATGTGTTTCATTCTGGGATACCTCGCTATTGTATTTAACTTACCCCATATATCAATGAAGGGGTTGCCATGCTACATCGAACAACATGAACCATATTATTGAACATAAATTACCCTTCCTAGTAATTGGTTGGTGATGTTAGTTGTTTTTTAGGTAACATGGATATTAAATTCAACTTATCCTGCTATTATATTCCACTTACCATATGGTTCATTCAAGGTTACCCGGCTATTGTATATAACTTACAACGTATATCAATGAAGGGATTGCCCCGGTAGATCAAACAAGATTAACCCTCCAATTGAATATAAATTACCCCGTCTCCCAATTAAATTTACCCCAACTATGTAACCAAATTTACCTTTATAGTGACATTAAGTGACCCTACGAGTCATTTAGCATTACCCCCACAAACCATCATTTAATACCTTCCTAACAATTTATGGATGTCTTCCGCAATGACACGCAATTGCAAACTTTTTTAACACATAGCACACAATGTGAGGAGTCCTTCAAACCTCACAAAAACGATAATAATGTAGAACGATAATTAGGAAAGTTAACGAATTTTATGTAAAACGTAAAGCGTTGGAGGAAAGATGTAAACACGATTCGAGGGTAATAACAATTCATTCAATATCTTCTATTCAATCCAATTTACCTTGCTCGTGAATTTAAGTTACCCCGACAATCGATAAGTTTACCCCCAGGAACCATTATTAAAATCTTACTATGTAGTCTAATACCCAACTCCTGAATTCAACTTTTACTCAAACCATTGATAAGTTTACCCCACGAACCATTATTAAAAACTTACTATGTAATCCAATTTACCATGTGCCTCCATTCAACTTACCTCGACCATCGATAAGTTTACCCCCACGAACCATTACTAAAATTATACTATACAATCCAATTTACCATGTGCCTCCATTCAACTTACCCCGACCATCAATAAGTTTACCCCCATGAACCATTACTAAAATCATATTATGTAATCCAATTTACTAGGTGCCTCCATTCAACTTACCCCCACCATCAATAAGTTTACCCCCACAAACCATTACTAAAATCATACGGTGTAATCCAATTTAACTTACCCACGAACCATTATGTAACACCTTGCACAATTTTTTTGGATGTCTTCTATGTCGACCTGCAATTTTAATTTTACCCCACGAATCATTATTAAAATCCTACTATGTAATCCAATTTATCATGCTATTTAACATAATTTACCCTGTCGACCAATAAAATTTACCCCAACTATGTAAACTAATTTTATGTAAAAGTAAAGTCTTGGAGAAAATATGTAAACACGATTCGAGGGTTATAACAATGCATTCAATTTCTTCTAATTAATCTAATTTACCCTGCTCATAAGTTCAACTTACCCTGACTGTTAGTAAGTTTACCCCCACGAACCATTATTGAAATCCTACCATATAATCTAATGTACCCTGCTCTACATTCAAATTACCCCGACCATCGATAATTTTACCCCCATGAACCAATGAAAATCTTACTATGTAATCCAATTTACCATGCTCCTATAATAAACTTACCCCGAACATCCATAAGTTTACCCTCACGAACCATTATTAAAATCCTACAATGTAATCAAATTTACCTTGTTACTGTTATATACTTTCCACATCTATTATTTAGGGTTACCCTAAATAACCATCGTGTAATACCTTGCACACAATGTTTATGGATGTCTTCCGTGTCGACCCGCAATTGGAATTTTTTTAGCATGTTAGGGTGTTGTGCATGAGAACCATTATTTATAAAAAATTCTCACAAATATTGTAGCCACAATTGGAGAATTCACGAGCAGGGTAATGTGCCCTTAGTGATGGATGCATTTGGTAGGCATTCTTTGGAAAGAAACAATATAGTTATGTGCTTTCTATGGAGAGAAATCGTTCCAACCTCACAAACAATAATTGCAAGTGAACTAATTTTATGTAAAACGTAAAGCGTGGGTAATAACAATTCATTCAATTTCCTCTATTTAATCCAATTTACCCTGCTCCGGAATTCCACTTACCCCGTACATGTATTAGTTTAACCCCACGAACCAGAATTAAAATCTAACTGTGTAATCCAATACCACTTGCTAGTGATATAAACTTACCCCATGTTTTATTTAGGATTACCCTAATGTTCATGGATGTCTTCTGTGTCGACCCACAAGTGTAATTTTTTTTAACATGTTCGGATGTTGGAGAATGTCCCCTTAGTGATGAATGCATTTGGTAAGCAACAAGAAACAATAGTTTTTTGTGCTTTCTTTGGAGAGAAGTCGTTCCAATCTCACAAATGATAATTGGAATTAAACTAATTTTATGTAAAACGTAAAGTGTTGGATAAAAGATGTAAACACGATTCTAAGGTAATAACAATGCATTCAATTTCTTCTATTCAATCCAATAGACCGTGCTCCTGAATTCAGCTTCCCCCATCCATCTATAAGTTTATCACCACGAACCATAATTAAAATCCTACTAAATAATCCAATTTACCTTGTTACTAAATTTAACTTACCACGTATATTATTTAGGAATACCCCAAAAAACACCATTTAATACATTGCACACAGTGTTTATGGATGTCTTCCGCGACAACCCGCAATTGTAAACCTTTTGAACTTGTTGGGATGTTGTGCGTGGGAACCGTCATTACCCAGTTAAAAACCTGCGAATCCAATATACCATGCTAGCTACAACAAGATTTACCCTGCTATTGAAAAACACTTACCCCGTCTATCAATTAGATTTACTCCAACAAGACGACCTGCTATTGAATTCGACCAATTGGACATATGGGTGGGTAACTTTATCCGAAAATAGTAAACAATACCAAAAAAAATTGTCGGAAATCAGTACATAAAACGTAACAAACATTTCCATTACAACAGATTAGATCTTTAAAGTTGAATCCTGACAAACATATTCATAAATTAACAATCTTTAATAAGTTCCTATAACTAAACAAATGTTGTAATCACATACCAAGTTCTAGGAGACTGTCATTTCAAACCTCATGATTGGCATTGTTATCTCCCCACGAATTTTGTGCACATGTTCTACATCTTCAACACTATCTGGTGGAAGTCCAGTTAGTAACCTGCAAATCCAATGAATAACAAACAAGCCACTATCATTAACACCATCCGACTGCTGTGAGCAGTCTCACACAAATTCTTGAGGTTATAACTGAGCAAACCTCTTATTTCCCACTGTTAACTGAACAAACTTGGAATGCATATATAATTTGTCATGCATACAATTTGTGCACATGTTCTACATCTTCAGCACTATCTGGTGGTAGTCCAGTTAGTAACATGCGAATCCAAGGAATAACAAACAAACCACTATCATTAACACTAGTCGGCTGCTGTGGGCAGTCTCACACAAATTCTAGAGGTTATAACTCAACAAACCCCTTATTTCCTAATATTAACTGAACAAACTTGGACCACATATACAATTTATCTTGCATACCCCCAACGTCTACATTAACAACTAATAATTCTAAATATAACTACATTAACACTATGAGTTTCTTTCTTGCCTATTTAGTGTTTTGCTTCCCTTTAGTAGTGTGTGTTTCTGATCTATCTTCACAAATAACTTGTCCAACATCTGTAGAAATCTGATGTCATAACTGAACAAACCCCTTATTTTCCACTATTGACTAATAATATATGAAATTATCCCAGGTTATAACTGAACAAACTCCTCATTTCCCACTATTACCAGAAAAACTTGAACTACATATATTAATATTGAAATTACCCTGACAGTTTGTCCTCCTGGATACCCCCAAATGTCAACCAAACAAACACATAAACTCAAATAAGGCTAAATATGTTTACATTAACTACTATCAACACTATGAGTTTTCTTTCTTACATGTTTGGTGTTTTGCTCCCCTATAGTAGTGTGCGCTTTTGATCTAGCTTGACAAATTACCGGTTCGACATGTGTAGGATGTTGATGTCATACATTAAACATGAAACAACAAATTGTATTAACATATTAAGAGAAATTAACCACAATGAAAGAATAAATATGTTATATTTGAAAGTGATTGTTTTGTTATTGTAGATAGGTAGTTGGGGTATCTTCATATTTGGCATTATTAACATTAAAATTGTTAAAATAACACCTCCAAACAACTTTAAAAAACCCAAAAACATGTGCTCCCAAAAAAAATTAGGACACGGTGCGGAAAAATACATTTTGGAGACCCCAAAATGTTTCTTACGGAAAAAATTAAAAAAAAAAGGTGCGGTGTGGAAAAACTTAACGTAGTGATAATTACATTTTACAAAAAAATTATACAAAGAAATAAATTTAAAAACAAAAAATACACAAGGAACTGAAACTTAGTTGGTTCAAGAGGTTGAGGATGATGGGGAAAAATACCGGAGGGGGTTGAAAAAATAACCAAAAAGGTGCGACGGATGGGATGAAAAACATACCTGGTAAACGGAAAAAGGAGATCGAAGAAGACGTCGTCAGAGCTCGAAGAAGCGGCACAAGGGGGATAGAGTGGGTCGAAGAAGCGGCACAACGGCGGAGATCGAAGGAATGTGGGTGAGAAAATGAGGAAAAGAAGAAAGCGAAAAAGGGTGTTTTTGGTGGAAAATAGAGATTATGGATGTCATCTCAATAGAAATCTCTCAGCATATATCTCTGAAATCAACACAAAGAAAAATTAAAAAAGAAATGTGCCAACTCACCCCTAACTTCAATCACACGTGTAGGTCACGTCACACTCGCGTGGGAAATAAGATGAGATAATGCGTTGGGATCCTGAGATCCGAAAAGAGGTAGTGGAGGGTGGTTGGATAGTTTGAGTCGTAACTCGTAACTCACATTTTTCATCAAACCTACCTCCTAACTCAAAATTATAGAAGAACTCGAAGTTACGAACGTTGAGTTTTCTATACACAATTTTTTTATTAAAAATAATATTATTTTGAAAAAAAAATCAAAATAATAATGATATACAGTGAGGATCGTCACGTATAAAACAAGTGCAACCAAAAGAAACAGTGGAGGGGTAGTTGGATAGTTTGAGCCGTAACTCGTAATCACATCTTCCATCAAACCCACCTCCTCCCCTCTCCTTTCCCAAACCCAAAATGGCCCCGAAGGCGAAGAAGAAACCCCAAACCAAACCCTCCAAATCCAAACCCCAATCCTCCGCCCCGAAGCTGCAGATCTCCGAGGAGAACGAGCGCCGCCTCCGTCGCCTCCTCCTCAACACCAATCGCCCTCCCCCCTCCGCCCCTGACGACGCCTCCCGTCCCCACAAGGCCCGCCGCCTCCGCGCCGTTTATGACAAGCTCTCGCTCGAGGGCTTCGCCAATGACCAGATCGAACGGGCCCTGTCCGCTCTCAATGTGAGTGGGGGGAGATTTTTGGAAAATTGTTGGTTTTGAAGTGTTTGTTTTGAGTTTGGATGGGTTTTGGCTTCGTCGGATTGTTTTCGTGAATTTAATGGTCTGTTTAGATGACAATTTAAGGAGCATAGACAATTTGAGCAAAGTCAATTTTCGAGAAATTGTTCTTTTAGTATTGAAGTGTTTCTTTTGAGTTTGGACTGGTTTCGGTTTCGTCCGGTTGTTTTCATGAATTTAGTCTAATTATTGTCTGTTTGGATGACAATTTAAGGAGCATATACAATTCGAGCAAAGACAAATTTTAGGAAAATGTTTTGCTTGGTTCACTAAATAGACCGAGTTGGCTTGGGTTTGTTTTCAATTTGAATTGGTTTCTGCTTCGTTGAGTTGTTTATGTGAATTTAAGCTAATGCTCTGTTTGAAAGACAATTTAAGGAAAAAAGATTTAAATAAAATAACCTTGGGTAAAAAGCCGTAGTTATTTTCATAGACGAACAAATACAAATGTGAACTTCAAAAACCTTCAGTAATTTGTAGATTAGTTCCTAGCAGTGACGATCAGCCAAGGTGTCTCTTTGAGAATTTGGATTAGTTTAGGCTTCGTCGGGTTCTGTTTGTAAGTTTAAGGTAATAATCTGTTTCAACGACAATTCAAGGAATGAAGATAATTTGAATACCTTCCGGTAGTTCACTGGCACAAAGTTCCCCTATGACAGAAGGTCACAGGTTCATATTGTGGGTGTGACGATTTCCCCGGGTTTTGGAAGCTACGTTGTTGGCTTTCCTTCCCATTTGAAAAAGAAAATGTTGGGCCGTAAGTTATTTTTGATAAGTAATTGAAATGTTTTCAAGATTCTACTTTTGATTTACGACGGTAGTGCTTCGGACTGCTATTGTAGTCGATGTTCAGATTTTTAAATAATGAATACTAAATCATTTAAGATGATCGTAGTTATGTGATGTTTTGTTTTAATAATTTGATCATTCTGAAATTTTGTTTCCAAATTATCCTATTTATATTTCTTGTGTTGGTGTTATCTTTTAACAGGAGAATGCGACCTTTGAGTCTGCCTTAGATTGGTTGTGTTTCAACATCCCTGGGAGTGAACTCCCATTGAAGTTTTCTCGTGGGGCTTCTACTTCCATCTCTAATGAAGGTGCATATCTGTGATCTATATATTTAGGACCTTGTAATTGAAATGCGTGTTATTATGGTGTATTTGTTTTATTATTTTTTTTATCATTCACAAAGTAGAAGAAAAGTGATACAAGGGATAGAGAACAAATCGAACAAATAGCAAAAAGAAAACAAAAATACAGCGACATAAACTGTCGCCCACAGGAAGTAGATTGCCTGCTCACACCAAAATTAGATGTTTCTATTACACCTCAAAATATAAAACTCGTAGCTAGACCAATCCAAGTAGCCACAAACATATATCGGTATAGGTTCTTTGCCAAATATTATGAATCATCACTTTCTATGGACCCAAATATTCTACAATAATGCGAAGTACTTAAGGACCTCCTTTTCTATGGCTCTTCAATACCGTTATTCAATTTTCTTGTCCATTCTGTCCAAAAACTATTTAATTCACCATTTTCTCCACTAGGTTCACCCGTTCTTGTCACCAAGGTATCAAATAAGTTTTTCAGCCAAAGACAATTCCAAACATGTGTACATTGGACTCTTTTTCTGTGTTCTAACACCTAGAATTAAGATTTTTCCACACTGGCAGAATTCATTTTTTCAGTTTGGGTGGGGGCCAGAATGTAGAACCAGTGGGGTTGTGTTCTATAATGGTAATATGGCGCCACTGGTCTGGCATGCATGATTAAAAGCATCATTTTAACAGAATACAACAAAACCATTTCCTAGTTGAAAATGTCGAGTTTACCAGTATCTCGTATCCCTACGACCCCACCCACGAGCTTTATAGGTTAGTCAAATACTTTCTGAAGGTGCCAAATGGTTACTTTATTTTGTAATTCTTAAATAATCGTCAAAGAGATGCTTCTAAACTGTTTTCCAATAGAGAAGTGGATTTCATTTACATGTCTCAATACATTTGTAGTTGATTGCACCAGTGAATGCAGCACCATAATTAACATTCCTTAAATATTCATATATTGGTTACAGTAAAAAAAATCTTTAGAACTACAAAAAACTATGCATTTGATAGGTTAAATTGGCCTGGGAATACACAGTGTATTGTTATTGCTTTGTCTATCAGCTTTCATGATGTGGACTTAAAATGCTTTTGTTGTGCATTCTGTCGTGGTGCAGAAAGGACAATCCGAGTCATATCCACAGCTCGTGAAGATTGGGTTCCTTCTCAGCATAGTTCAGATGAAGACAAAGAAAAACTGCCAAAGATTTCCATTAGGAAGAAAGGATATAGAGAAGAGTCCCTTGAATTTGGGAGATCTTCCCAAGCTGAGTGGATAAGACAATACATGGAACACCAGGAACAAGAGGAAGAACAAGTAGAAGATCCAGAACAACATAAAGAAGATGTACCTGAATGTGCTCCCTTTATTAGCTATTTATGTTTGTCCACGTCGGGTTTTTTCCTTCTGGAATGACATTGTATTGGCTTGATAAAGTATGGAATGGATAAATGCTTAGCATTTCCTTTCATTTGATTACTGGAAAAGAAATTTCAGCAAAGGGGGAAAAGTAAAAAATAAATAAAAAAAGAGTGAGGATGTATCCAATTTAAAAGTAATAACCATGAGGCAGTCTAAAAGGGGAAAAAAGGCCAAAAATTATGTAAAAAAGAGTAAAAAAGGAAAAAGAAGGCCACTAGCCTACAAGTTATCACTTGACAGTGTCTAGAACCCCAATTTCTCATGTATCCTAAGTATCTAATCATATATTTAAGCAGTTTACCTATTGTTTTTGTCATTTTGTAATTATAGTTATTTAATTTTAAAATACATTAGGGTATGCTGTCCTCTCTTGCTGGTTTTGTTTTTAATTTTCTTTTTTATTGAGCTTGTGGTTGTGCTTCTTGCTGTCTGCTTCAGCTTTTGTCTTCTCTTGTACTTTTTTGAAGTTATTCAATTTGGATTGTCGAAACAAGTATGAGCACATGCTGAGATTACAAACCAATTGATCACTGAACAGTTGAACTTGTAATGTGTCAATGGGCTGACCCACAACAACTACATGATCCTTTTGAGTTCCAAAACATTTGATTTATTATAAATCGCAAGAAATGACAAGAAATATTTGTTTATATCTCGTATGTATCTAAAGTGGATGGTTTTGTTATGGACACATAATTGAAACAAATTCTGACATAGTCTATCCCTGTGGATTTTTTATTTGACCATAATACTAGAAGAAGTTTTCAGGTTGCCGACTAGGTATCCTTTCTGGTTCTCCTTCATCCATATATTGTATGCAATGACAATGGCTATTGATGCTGCTGATTGTTTAACTAGGAATTTGGTAATTGCTCTTCTGAATCATCTATGGTGAAAGACTACCATCTCGCGAGATTGGCCGCTAGTGAAGCCAAACAGAGGAAGGACCGTGCAAAGCAGGAGTACTTTGGAAGAATCATACGCAAAATCAGGCAACATATGGCTTCTTTGGGTAATTCAAGTTGGCGAATTCCACATTATTATGAAATAAAAGTTTTCTTCCCTCTCAACTCCTTAATATGTTCATTCTTAGATCTTCTTTTGAAGAGGTTTTGAGTGCCATGTTGTTTCTTTTCTTGCAGGGTTATCTGATGAAATCTTGGCATCAGACTTACCAAATGAATGTGATACTAATGCTTTTCTTGAGAGCACATTCGACAGCTTAGGAACATGTGAGCTC
This sequence comes from Triglochin maritima, assembly GCA_963682175.1. Lineage (NCBI taxonomy): Eukaryota > Viridiplantae > Streptophyta > Magnoliopsida > Alismatales > Juncaginaceae > Triglochin > Triglochin maritima. The sequence continues at coordinate 8,045,992 of OY821787.1, read as the reverse complement.
GAGTTAGAAACAACCAATGAAGTTGGAAATTTGCTTGACCCTGATGCATGTGCAGACGAACCACCTAATAGCGGTGATATAAGGAAAAGTGTGGGGGAAGATTCTTCAGGTCAGCTAGATTGCTTAAACGTTCCAGATAAGGAGATGGCGAATGAACAAAAGGAAGCCATGGAAGAAATAGAGCTTGATAATCTATTTTCAGAAGACTGTTCCTCTGATATCATAACTCCAGAAGCTCAACCTCTACTAAAGAAGGAGAAATCTCCAAGCTTTGGTTATAGTAGTATGCTAGGGAACATTGATGATCTTTGGAGAAAGGTAATGATTTTTTGAAAAAAAATAAAAGAAATATTACTTGCGTCCCTATACTATGTCAATCGTTATTACTATTCCATCATCACCAAAAGCTACTCAGTCTGGCAACTTTTGATTTTTGATTGTAAACTTCATCGCAAAAACTTTCATGTTAAAATACAATATATACTATTTTTTGTTGAGATGTAATGAAGTACTCTGACCGATTAAATCATGTGCAACGCAACTGTGAATATGAGATTCAGTTTTGCCAAATTACCAAGAAGCTATGTGCAACGCAATTATGTAAGATCCAATTACCAAATCCATGTCACATGACATGTATAAATATGAGATTCCGTTTTGCTATAGTAGTTGTTGCGGAGAGCAGTTAGTACATTATGGTTTCTGTGTCATAGTTGTCCTTTTAAGAGTTTTTTTTTTCATTTTAGTAAATTCATTGTGCAAGCACTTTTCATCCTGCTTTTGGTATTGATCTCATTGGACTTCTGCACCTGTGTATTAGCTTATCTTGACGAAACCACTTCAACCTTTTGACTTTGTAACACTTTTAAATACAACCGATTATTACATTTTATTCCTTTTCCACCGTCCTTTCTGCAGGGTGATTCAATTCCAAAAGCTGTCTTACAAAAGCTATGTCAACGTTTAGGTTGGGAAGCTCCCAAGTACAAGAAGTTGTTTGAAAAAGAGAACAAGTTTCTTTATTCGGTTACGATATTACGTACTGCTACTGGAAGAGGGAAGAACCGAAAAGCTGGGGGATTGATTACGATTCAGCTCCCTGAAACAGAAGAATCCTGCAGCACTGCTGAGGTACTGATTATGCTACATACTATTATTGCAATCTTTTTCTCTTGAAGGACATTGCACATTTTTAGGAATATTCCAGCTGGAAAATTAAATAACAACGGAAAAAGATGGAGCAGATAAATTTTGACATCATAGACAGAAATGGTATGCAGACAGTTAAACAGAACTTCTAAATAGATATAATGGCTCCGACAAACCTGTTTCTCAATAATAGTGGAGTATATGGTGTAAAAAAAGATTGAACTTGTCTTATGGGCAATTTTGTCTCTCAAATAAACCAGAGGACAAATGTGGACTTTGTAAGAGTTAGAATGAATGGCACTTCCTTCTTGTCATTGATTTGAATGATCTTCCTTCACAGTTCAAGAGATAGACCTAAAAGTTTTTCCTGGGTTCTCTTTTATTAGGATTTCACGAAACGAACTCCATCGACACTTTTACCTGGTCTTTGAAGTGGCTACTTAGTTGCATTAAGCTTGATGGCGTGATTTATTTTTTGTTATACACTTCTCTAGCACTTAGTATATTAAACGCAATTGCATAAGCACCACAAGAAGTTTTTCTCCACAACATGAGGCCATTGGCACAAATTAGGTAATTTTTGTACATCACCATGTACGTTTTAGATATTATGGTAACACCATGTGGGTGTAAATGCAAGAGGATATGAAAGTCTGCCACTTGGAAATGACTTATTTCCAAGTTTGCATGCTTGAGTTTGTATCCACCATGTCGAATTCAAAGCCCATCTAGTGGTTTTTTTGCCATCCTCATGACTTGGCCCAACTTCAACTATTCATAATAGTGCAAAGTGCTAGTTTTCTATAAATGTGATTCTATGTTTGTATATGTTTTTATGGCTTTCATATGATTTTAGATTCCATTATAGTTGAAATGAGCATAATTTAAGCAATTTTATATGGTAACTTTTACTTACGATGATGTGAAATTGATATGTTTATTTATACGGGGAAAATGCCATTCAGTTTATTTTGCCGATCTCAGAATTGCTAATGCTGTCATTCAGAAGTCATCTTACCCAAACACACTCCAAGTTTTCTTTTACCACAAAAGATGATAATTTTGAATTTTTCATCTCCTCACTGGAAAATACAAAGCATGTTTATATGATATATAAAATTTATTTTCACCTTCCTGAATGCGGTACTGTTCATTTATTGGAGACAACATTTTTATCATGAGTTTGAAGACATATTTTTTGCTATTTTAATATGTTGTATTTCTACAGGATGCTCAGAATAATGTGGCGACTTTTGCACTTTGTCAGCTTTTTTCTGATATCCCTATATACAAACTACTAACAAAACCGTACGCGACACTTGCCAAGAGATGGCTTGAAGGTGTTTTCTTATTATGCTTGTCACCTTCGTAGCTATATGCCCTGATTTAGCAAGTAGTAACTCCCTTCTATCTACATTGGCAGAGAGGCCTCTAGGTGAAGATGATAATGGCGAGGAACATAGACGAACTGGTTTTGTGGATTCTTTATTGGATACACACACTCCAGAGTCCACTGCTCCTGTAGATTCCTCAAATATTTACCCTCACAGGGTACTAAAAGAATCCTGCAGTTTGGAACAGGGTGAATCTTATAAGTCTGCTGGAAAACATGAACGTAATTTATTTCATTATTAATTTATTTGAAGTTTCATTTAAATTTTTCATTCACTGTTTCTGAGTTACAATGCCTTGTTAGTATTCATAGCAAAAAGTTTTTATGTTGGACTACTCTCTTCAAGCATTTTTTGTTGTAATAATTTCGATTGATATTATGAATGTGGATTTCAGAATCTAATGGTGTCAGTGTATTAAAGTAGTCCCTTGACGTATCCGTATTGTTAGAGAATAATCCCACATCGTGTAAAATGGGGACATTCTCCTGGGCCATAAGTTGTAGGGCCCCTCTCCTCATTGCCAATTGGTTTTGAGGTGGAATATTAGTCTAACATGGTATCAGAGCCCAAGTTGTGCCCAGTGAGTGGCTTGACGCATCCACCCAGTGTTGTCCACGCGTAGACACGTGTCACACGTGTGGGAAATGTGTTAGAATAGTCTCACATCGTGTAAAATTGAGACATTCTTCTGGGCCATAAGTTGTAGGGCTCCTCCCCTCATTGCCAATTGGTTTTGAGGTGAATGCCTAGTCTAACACATATCATGCCCAAATCGTATACCGATACTCCTCCAATACTTCCGGATACATATCCGATACTTCATTTGGAGTATCCTAATTAAAAATTACAGTTTTAAATCCAGATACTTCCTGGATACTTTGTGGCACTTCTGGGATACCTTACATAAAGATATAAAACAAAACATAAGAAACATATAATAATATTGTCCACAGAATATGTAGTTATGTACCCATTTAGGCTTTTGCATTGAGTTCTATAGTAAAAACTTATTGCATCAGTGTATGTTATTTCGTTACACTTCACTTTGTAAATGGTTTTATATATTTTAGTACTTATTTATTTCATTATAGAGTAAGATAACATGTTACTCATATTAAATAAAATTTGATACAGACGTATCCATGCCGTGTCGTATCCTGCTTTTTTTAAAATGACACATCTAAGTATCCGTATTGTATCATACCCGTATCTCGTAATGGTATACATGCTTCCTAGGTGAGCATTCATCTCAAAACCAATTGGTTTAAAGTGAAGCTATTCAGGAACCTAGGAGTGGCAAAAACATTGCGTATTGTGAATACAAAAGTGGGTGATGTGTTTGGGTGGCTATCCGGCCTTTGAAATTTAATTCTGTGAGCTTTGATCTCAAAGTCAACTAATGTTAAATGGAAGCACTTAGGATCTTGCAAGTCAGGTAAATAGTCTTAGATTGTGTAATGTAAGACTATTGTCAACCCAATTGATATTCTTTTGCTGGTTTTCTTATTCTAAGGTAAAAAAAACTTGTCAGTTCATTGGTTTATTATGCTGTTTGAAATGCATGTCTTTGCTTAAAAATATAGATTCTTTGCTCATATGTTGAGAAGTTTTTCTTAAACTTTTATTGCCTCGACAGGAGTGGATCGTCTGAAACAAGCAGAGAGTAATTCTCTAAGAAAAGAGCTTGAAGATAAAGCAAAGATGCCAAAATATATGGTTGGTGTATTTTTAAAACTCCTTTTGTTAGATCAAGCTTTTTTAACTACCCTCTTGTTGCCATTTAGTCTTTGTAAATTACAATTTAAGTATGCAAGTGGTGTTCTTAGATTTTATTCAACTGTATTAGCAAATTGTTTCAAGTTTCAACAATGTTAATAGAATTTAGCATAAAAACAGCACAATATCGTTTTACGTGTAGTCATTGTTGAGATTTGTTACCCTAATTACCCATAATGTCAGACTATATATAGTAAGAGTATGGTTCAAAAAAAATTGTACTCACAAGTCTTAAAGATTGTCATGATTACTGAAGCATACCTACATTTCATCAAATTGTACGAACCCCTTTCAACGAATTTATAATATAACAATTAAGAACACAGTAAAACATAGTCCCCATGAGGGGCCGAAATGCTACACTAGTTTGGTCAATAATCATGTGACTATACCAAGGCTTCGCCTAGTAAGAATCTATAATAAAGACCTTGATCTGTAGTCCCATACTAGATTCTAGTTCTTAATAAGACTATAAATAGAAAAATAACTCGAGTTTGAGGCTTAATCTTGTAGACTGGGCATCAATATGCTCTTAGTACCACCAACTTTCATAATATGTTAGGATAGGTCTCATAAAAAGCTCTACATCTCAAAAATTGATTTGTTAGGAGTAGACTTGCAGACCTTATAACCCATAAGAAATACTCAGTTTTAACTAATGTTGGATTATTCTACGATGCCCTGCACGCACGACAACCACGTCATTTGCGCGTGAGAGTGCATCTGGTAAGTGTGGATCCCACACACAACTGAGCAAGGACTATGCTCTGGTACCATGTCAGGTTAGATCGTAAGGAGCTTTACACCTCAGATGTCAACTTGTAAAGGGAGATTTTTGTGGCTTATAACCCCACAATACACACTCAGTCATCCGGCAAAACTGAGCATATTGTGGGTTACAGGGCCCACAAGTTTCTCCTGACAAGCTGCCTTTAAGGTCTAGAGCTCTCTATGTGCATGTGCTAATACATACTAAGGTGTTTTCATTGCGTATGCATTTTAAGTATAGCATGTAACTTTTGGCATGGAAGTCTTAGATATGTGTTGCTATTGTCTTGTTGTATTTGGGGGATTGGGAAAGTTGTCTGAGTGTGTTGACATGTATTCATTTGTTTCACTTCTTTTATTGAAGTAATGCTTCAAGAATTTCAGAATGGCTCAGCTTTAGCAGGAACAATGTGATGACAAAAACACATACCTGTTCAGTTGCTAAATTTGAATTAAATATTATGAATCATTATCTTGGTGAGTACATTTTCTCAACCAATACGATGATGAGTTACTTACTGCCAGTGTGCCTATCATACTTCCTTTGGTAGCTTGGTGTTCACAAATCTGCTTTGTCATACAGGAGATGTTAAAATCTAGATCTTTGCTCCCTATCTCAAAAGTAAAGAATGACCTTTTACAATTGCTTCGCACAAATGACGTGATTGTCGTATGTGGGGAAACAGGTTGTGGCAAAACAACACAGGTACGATTTTGACTTCTGCAGTAAAACAAATGTGGATAGTGATTTTCTCCTAACCTGATGATATTTCAGGTTCCCCAATTTATTTTGGATGATATGATCGAATCTAGCCTAGGAGGATATTGCAACATTATATGCACACAACCAAGGAGAATCGCGGTATGGTTGCATGTATATTTATGGCTATTTCTTTTACCATTTCTAATTGAACTACCTATTGTAATAGTCATTACTTATTAAACATCACGAGCTTTGATCTTTATTATTGTTTGGATATATTTAATGTTGATTCAATCAGTGATTAAAAGTCGGTCAGTCTCATGCTAGTCGGCGGGACAGTTACAGTCCGTCGGTCAGTCGCATGCTAGTCGGCTGGACAGTTCCAGTCCTACTAGTCGCCCGTCTAGTTAGCCAAAAGACAGATAAAAAATAAGAACAGAATAAAAACACACAAGAACAGAAAAAAACACATAAGAATAGAACAAAAACACATAAGAACAGAATAAAAACACGTGGAAAGGGTTACATGTTGCCGGAGATGCTGTCGGAGAGAGGATTTGATGTTTACAACATCATGTTGTCGAGGATGACTAGTTGGACCTGAGCTAATTGGCCCAAGTCCTATTTCTGACCAGTCGGCCGACTTTTTAATCACTGGATTTAATACAATTGTTTGTATTTTATTTGTGCGTCAAAATCGTGAGAAAACATGAAATATCTAATTGTACAATTAAATCTCAATTGGATTGTTGTTGCCATACGCAGGCGATATCTGTGGCGGAAAGAGTCTCTAATGAGCGTTGTGAAAGCCCACCAGGCACAAAAGGTTCTTTAATTGGTTTTCAAGTTCGACTTGAGAGCTCTAGGTATGATATGAGCCAATCTTGAGCCTTTGTTGGTTACTATATTCATTTTGATCTGCTCCTAAATATATTTTTTATGATGAATATAAATAAAATTACATATACATTTTTTGTCCGATCAATGCATATGATGTCTTTTGATTTGGTTCAAGCTTTTAGAATTGTTTAGTGTATACAAGATTTTTGTTTTCCACCTAAGATACTATTAGTTTGTATCAGATAGTACAATTTTGCTCCAGAAATATTTTAATATCATGTACATCGAGGTATGATTTGTTGTTAGTTTGGTAAAACAATATTCTTTAGTAATATGCTTTGTGTCCATGTAAAAGCATACCTGCCACAGAATTGGCATACCTTATGAGAGCGACAAATTCAACGGGTGCATATGCCAAGTATTCTCTGCACGACATATGGGAATATGAGATCACACGATTGTTTCTCAGTGTCTGGGTCATCTTTGCTTCCCTTTGATCATCTGCTGTTCCATTCAATTGGCATCTGCAGATTCGGGATTTCTGAATTACGAGTGGGTATGGATTGGGGTATCTGATTGGGAAATTGAATTGAATGATTTGGTTTCCTTTTCACGTTCTAATTTGTTGTCACTCGTGGTTATGGTTCCATACAAACTATTTTATTTTAATTTTTGTTGTGCTGGATGCTAAGCAAAGGGAACCAATATGTTTAAAGGTTGTTCAGAATTCTCGTTCTAAAACATTTAAAGAACGTATTTGATAGAATTCAGAAGGGAAATGCGAAGAGCACTTATTTTGAAGAACATATTACATGAGAATTCAGAAGGACAATGTAAAACACATGGAACTTCAAAGAGTCTTGTCAGGTTCAAGAACTTACCATTGAAGATATAATTATATATGGAGTTTCTATAACTCTAACACTTACATTAACATGACTTCACATTATACACTTACCACCTCAAAGGCTTATATATGTACAATGTAGGTGCATTGCAAGACCGTATTTTTAAGCATGGCAGGTGATGCTTGGGTTCTTAAACATTGTTGAGGTAGAGAGGAGGATGAAATAGGTGTTATGGAGGGACTACAAAGATGTTAAGGATGGATTGGTAAGGTGCTGTAGTGGTTATTACTGTTTTGAAGATGAAGGGTTGGGGTTTGGAATAGAAAGAGTTAAAATTTGAGAGGATGGTTAGGATTGAAAGGACCGGAGGATGAAGAAACCAAAACTCTACGTTGAACCATTGCACTGTTATAGATTTTTATTGATAATGTGAAAGGGAAAACATTTGTTTTTTTCCTCCATTCCTTTGGTATTTTTGTGGGTGCAGGTCTGTCTACGACCTGTTTGGAGCTTCGTTCATGTTTTTGACATTTTTTAAGCAACGCTATTGTGTGTTGAACTGATAAAATAAGAACTGTAAAACGTATCATGTATCTGTTTTATACTTGGTAAGTAAATTTTTGGGTTTATAATTATTGTTGCAGAGGTTATTTTCGATTTGAATAATATATATACCCATTTTCTATCTTATGTACATGTTTAATGAAATATGATATGTGCATTTAAACATAAAGACATCTTGATCTTGAAGTTAAAAGTAGCCATTATCGATCCTCATACTTAGTCCATGTATCAATGTGTTATAGAAGTTGTAGGTACAGAAGAATTATCATGGGTAGACCATAGTTATAGAAAAGAGAAAGGGAGTAGAATCATTTTTTTTATGTCTAGAATCATAATTTCCTTGATGTGATTTCAACATATGTCTGAATGAAGAGTATTTATTCGTGTGATTTTTGGTTTACTATATTATGTGAAAAATAAATTAAGTTTAAGTATTGGTAGTGTCTCAATGTTAATGAATGAGGTGGTTTTCTCATCCTCAAGTTTTTTTTTGCTTTATTACATATCAACATCTAAATAATGAAATCCCCCACCTTTAAATGCTATTTTTGTTATAGTCCACATTTTTAATGTAGTCTCTAATCTCTACTTTGGGGTTGATATTTTATTACATTTAATACAATATAAAAATTATTTAGTCATGATTATTTTAATGTTTGGGGTGGTTCTGATAATTTTTATGTTATTACTTGATTTAGACATGAGAAGACCAAACTTCTTTTTTGTACAACGGGCATTCTTCTAAGAAAGCTTGCAGTAAGTCATTTTATCCACTTGCTCAGTCTACTTTTGGATACTATTGTGTACTCATGACACGTTTATTTGAGAAATTCCCATCTTCCATTGTGTAGAATATTTGATAATTAGGAGAGGGTAGCCTATCTTGGTGGGGGTTCAAGAAGGCTTTTTGTAGAGGAATGACTGACATTTTGATATGACAAAGCCCGTGAACTAAAATGGTTGCGCTGATTGAATTTAATGTAGATTTGCATTTGGGGCTGTCTTCCTGAAAAACCAGAATCTCACATAACTATTCAATTTATATTAGATTTTACTATTATTTCATTATACAACATGTATTTTGAAGATAATCGTACGCATAACAATTATCTCCTTCATTTTAAGGGTATGATCGTGTCCTATTTTAGGTATTTTTTGACCTTCTTCTGGTGGCTAACATTAAAAATAATCAATAAGCCCACTGGTCTTGCTTTTACGAATGTTATCCAGTAATAAGAGGTTTAAAAAGAAAAGATTGCCTTGAGAGTCTGAGACCCTTGAGTGCATGTGGGATCTTTCCCTGCCTAAGTGGCCAGTGATCACCTGTCTTTGTGCAGAGAGCTTCTGGTATCCCTGTTCTCTTTTTTTCTTTGTTTCTCTCCTCTTTTATGTGTATTCTCAATCCGTTATATCTGCTTTGGTTGCTTTATGGCCTTCTTGTTGGTGGGAGGATTCATTGTTGTATGATTTGTACCTGTTTTATGCCATTTCTTTCTTTAGCAATGCTAAGCATCCCTGGAACTCAAATAAAAGCAATGCCAGGTTTATCGATATGAGATCTACCTTTGTCAAATGTATTTTTCACCATGATAAATGTCACATGGCTCATGGAGATGTTTCAAAAAGTGTCATGTTGGAATAAACTCTCCTTTTATTTTCGCAAAGAGAGCCTCATTATGGGCGTATAGGGTACTATTTACTGGATCTGTGATGTGTGCAACAACTTGCGTGTTTGTGACAAGCAACAAGCATTAACATACATTCACTAGTACGCTCATGATTACAACTTGGCATACAGAAAGAAACACGATATCGTGGGTGTGAAACATACACACAAATAAGATGGAGAATAACCACTAGCTTAAAGGAGTTGAATGTGGCTTTTTGTTGAGTCGTAAATGTACCTATTTAACTTTATTGAAGGACAAAGTCCGAATCATTGTTCAATTCCAAGCTGTCCGCGTTATATATTGGTCATGTTGGATTATGTAACTATCATTTGAAAACCACAAAATCTTATAAATCGAGCAATAGTTAACTGCAGACTTTGTAATTGCAAGAAGAAATGCAATTTTTATGATTCATTTTGCTGCGTTTATATTTTACAGGGAGATAAGGATTTGGCTGGTGTCACCCACGTGGTAGTTGATGAAGTGCACGAGCGATCACTTTTGGTGAGTCAAATTTATCTTTCATCGGTATTATTTTGGTCTTATTGTTATGTTAGAAGTTGGTTTGCCATAAAAAAAATCTGACAGTACCACATTGATTTCTTAATGCTTCTCCACATGTTCATCAAATGGTACGAATATCAACAAAATCAAATTATTTAATCTTCGATTATCTAGAGCTATGAAAATTCATTCAATCTCCTTAATCGTTAAATATCAATTAGCTATTGCAAGGAAAAATTGGTTATCTTTCGATTACATTAAATTTCCCCTAGTTCACTGAATATGCTTTCCAATATCTCTTCTGGTCTTTTAACTTATTATGATATTAAGATTGTAAGGCACTAATGCTTTCCTTACATGTTTATTTGAAACTAGCACTTCTAAGGGTTCACCAAAAATAAGACCACAAACTAGTTCAGATCGGAGGGAAAATACCTTGTGCAACATAAGTGTGAAATCACAACCAACAAGTGCCACACCACAATATCCAACAAGACAAGCAACAAATCAATAAAAATCACTAATAACATTCGACTTTATCGAGAATCAACATACTTATCTCTTTTTTTGCAAGTGAAAGGGAGGTCTAACCTCCATATATATTGATTTTTGTTTAGAAAAACTTTACAAGCCTTGCGTATACAGTAGCAAACCAAGAAGCTACGCTAAGTATGCTAATCTACATGTAACAAGAAAGACAAACAAACGAAACTTCCGGTAGTACGACCAAACTAACACGTCCAAGACACCAGATATGGATGTTGGTCATTAGAACTCTTTACGATCTGACATACCATGATCCTCATGAAGAATTTACTGACGCCTTGCATGTTAGTGAACGAGGGACCCATGGTAGGGAACTCCTCTACCTCCAAACACACATCAACTCCTTACAGTCTTCTTGAGTATCCTTCACATCCGAGCTCTTAAGCCTTATAATATCCGCCAAGTGGCTATAGCTTTAGGGTTGTAAACGGGGCGGATAAAACCCGTATATCCGGTCGGGTACAGGTATGGGTACAAAAAATCATACACGTTTAAAAATTCATACCCGTTTACCCGGTTAATAAACGGGTCGGGTACGGGTATACGCATTACCCGTACCCGTATACTCGTTAAATATATTATATATATTATATATATGTTATACCCGCCCTACCTGTTTACTTGCCTCGTACCCGCTAACCACGGGTATGAGTATATACCTTGTCCAAAAAATTATACCTGTATATGCTAACTTAGCGGGTACGGGTACAATTTTTTTGGACAGGGAATATACTCGTACCCGTTTATTTAGCTAGGTATGGGTACGGGTAAGGGCATACCTGACCCGTTTACAGGCCTATATAGCATTGATACCACCTGCAAGTTGTATCCGTAAATAGCCTTGCGTTTCTCTCCTTCCAAATTTGCACCCACTGCCATCCTCATGATACTCTTAAGTGCTTTGAATTGATCTCGATACGCTCTCTCAATCATCTCGAGCTCCTCAACTACCCAACAACTTTAGCCCAAGCAATTACCGTATGCCAACATTCTAGTAAAAGGTGTTCCCTATCTTCAGAGCCCTGAAGACACATCGGGCACCGGGAGACCATGTGCGCGTTCTCATGTAGGTGTGTGTCATCAGCTGCCCTCGCACAACCTTCCATAGTGTCACAACATGTCAAGGAACATTGTATTAATGGGTACAGTCATATCATATTGCAACTGCTTGCCAAACTCCACACAGATGAGAGGTTGTCCAAGCCAAGAATCTTCCAAGAAGCTCATTGTAGTATTGGTCCCTATTTTGAAAAAGAACTTCTCTCGGGCGGTTTCTTGAACTCAAAGCGCCTCCCCATGCCCAAGAGCACTTGGATGGGGATCTCGTCATCCAAATGGTACAAATCCTCAATTACTTAGCTCGGATCCAACGTATCCACAACATATGCACATCGGATGTGACCACTCAAAAGAGCCTTAGCATGCTTGCATAATTCCAATCGACCAACTGACGAATACCAAGTACCCCTTCTTCCTTGGGCATGCAACAATCCTTCTAGGAGACTACAATCGAGGTCTTCTTGTTGTGACCCCAAACAAAATGACACATACTGAACTCTATCTCCTTGAGAACCGTGTGAGGGAGAAGAAAAGCAGTGCTCAAGTAAAAGCTCTTTGTTTTAACTGTGGTCTTACTCATATGCTTTGTGAAAAGTGGGAGCCCAAGGTCGATAATTGGGAAAGTGGCACAGGTCATACCTAGGTGCTCCACGATCCATTGGTTATCACAAACAACTCCCCGAAAAAGATTTTCATACTAGGTTAACGTTGAAGAGCAAATTCATCCATGGCATGTGATAGTTGTAGCCTTTTTTTATTAGCTTTGGCAAAAAACATAAAATTGTTTGCAAAAAGGAGATGAGAGATCCTCTCTGGGCTGCAGGTCACCGGATCCAGCTCCTCGACTCATATCCTGATGGAAGAGAGCCCCCACCTGCCCACCTTTATACAGAGAATAAACAAGTACGGGGCAATGAGATCACCCTGACGAAGAGGAGGGTGAATATACATTAGCATAGCTCTGGCTCATTTGTGGGGGTTTTCATTTGTCCCTCTCTTCTCTAACCTTCCTTGATCCAAGCCCCTTTCTCCGAAATGCCTCTGTTTCTTGGGATGGGTAATAGTTTTTGTTAAATTTAATTGTGGTTAAATAGAAGCTATTATTGCCTTCCAATATGATGGTATTTTTGCCACAAAAAGGGTTTGCAAGAATAGTTCAACCGTTGTAACTTGAAATGTTGGAGGGTCTTAACATAAAATCGGACCTTTTTAATAATAACTTTGCAAATAAAAATTCTATAAAAGAGTATGGTGTCATGTCCTTCTGATATATATGTTTTTATTTTCTAAGATAAGATAAACTAATTGTGTTTATAAATTGATTCGTTACCTATGCATGGACTTTGTACTTTTATAAAATAAAGAAAATAGTTCATATAAAAAATGACATCCTTGAATTGCATGTGTAGTGTCGTTCCAATTTTATCAGAGGTCTGCGAAGAGACCACATGTAGTGTGCGCATTGGAAAGTTGCTCTTTCTCTATATTTCATAGTGATAGTTTGCGATATTCCATTAAATTTACTCCATTGTTCCATTTATTTTGCAGGGTGATTTTTTGCTTATTGTTCTGAAGAAGCTTATAGAAAAACGAGCTGCGAATGGATCAAAATTAAAAGTTATTCTTATGTAATGGCTTATCTTATTATTTGGAAGGTTATGATCTATTTAATCTTATGGGTTTCTTTTTTGTTTTTAGGTCTGCGACAATGAATTCAAATTTGTTCTTAAGCTACTTTAATAATTGCCCTTTAATCACTGCTGAAGGCAGGACTCACCCTGTGACACCTTATTTTCTCGAGGACATATATGAACAGCTTAATTATACTCTCCCTTCTGATTCTCCTGCATCAGGGGGAAATCTGACGTCAGCAAAAGGAAAGGTTTGTTTTCTTCGTTAGAGTTGATAGGATCTACCTTCTACTGTTGTTTTATTGGATAGGTATAATTTCGTCGCAGTTTCATCATGCTCCTTCTATTCTCTTTAGAATCAATTTTTTCAATCTTTACTAACAGAAATGTAGAGGTTGTTTCTGTTTCTTTTGTGTATTCTGTTCCAAGAAAGGGTGCAACTTCGTACCCTTTTACTGATGACACTGGTTTTGAACTTTCATTCAGAAGCCAGAACTTAATAATCCATGCGAGTAAATACACGTGAAGGAGATAGGAAGTGTTGGTAGCTGTTAGTAAAGGAAAATAGCTGCCCATTTTCTTTAATCTTTATTTTTTTCTCAGGGGAAGTTATGACAAGACAGCCTAGTTCAATGCAAAACTAGATTATTTGGGTGTTTTGGGGATTTGGTTCAGTGGACTAGAAGGAGCTGTCAATTCAGTTAACTTGCAATAGTTTTTTCTAGAACACTACTAGCCATGTGGCAAGGTGATTATAAGTAGTTGCTGCTTAATACTTTTTTTTGGTTTTGGTTGTGAATGCATAACCAGTATTGGCATTTTGTTTGCTATAACTTTTTTGGCTTGGTTATGTGTGGACACGTCCTCCAAACAGATTGTGTGAAGGGTTATAAAAATATCTTGGGGTAACATATTTTGAGAACGGATTGATAAGAAACATATTTTAAGAAGGGGTGAAATATGAGTATTTGCTAGGAGACTAATAATAATAAATATTATATTAAAGGCTAATATTCTACGCCGAAGTTATAGGCCCTAAAATATTTATTTCTTTTAACCACCTTTTCCATAGTTGACTCCAATTATGTTACCATTATTATCATAAATCTGTTCTTTTGTGAGAGGATGATACTAATCAGTTACTCGTGAGTCATGACCAATGTGCAAAATAAGAAACATTTATTAAATAATTTTCAGTGATTTTTACATTACTAAAATGTTGTAATTTCAAGTGCAACATTCTCGCTAGGACTATTTTTGTTCATTTTTGGAGATACCTTCCTTCTTTCCTAGATTTCTGTGCCCCTTTCTCTGTGCTAGTTTATCATAGGATAACGTATTCCCAAAGCAATCTACTATAATACATTAGTTCGACGTAGATTAGTCCTTTAGTACTTGGTCCTTTGGTCCTTCAACAGATAATCTTTTGTCTTCTTAAATTATACCTACTACAACAAGCCATTAGCTTCTCTTGATTATACTCTCTCCACTAACACTCCCTTTTAATTGCGCCATTATCATTTTTTTTAATCTTGCTCCATTAACACCCTTTTAAATCCTTTCTATTAATTATTACCTTCATGATATCTCTTTAACCTAGGAACGCAACTATCGCCTCTTGCTCATTCTTTCCTATATAAACATGGCATGACAAAACACCTTCTCAACCATTAATAGTGACCGAAAGGTTTTATGCTTTTTTGTAAATTGATTGTTTATTCATTTATATGTTTTTAATATATTCTTCTTTATTATTATTAACATCTTTTTCATAATTCTTTTTTCACATATAGGATTGTTTAGTAGAAACTTCATATGTGCAAAGCATGAAATCAAGGCTAGGTTGTTGGAACCTTTGGGTTATATCACACTGGGCATTCAATACTACCAATGGCGGACTAAACCCACATAATGGACCCTAATAAATCAATCGTGCTTCTGTCTGGACATGTGCGATGGCTCTCACTGTTGTGGGGACTAAACCCACACAATGGACCCTAACAATTTACGTTCTAAAACCTTTTCATTTCATTTTATATTAGAAGCCGTTGGATTTTGGAAAGTGATTTAGTTTCTCACACTGGAAACTAAAGCATCCTAGGCTATTCTTCTTTCACTCAAAATGTGGTTTATCTTTGCCCCCATTTTTCTAGACAATTCAAAGTTTTGAGTTCATTTTTATTTAAGCATCATTGTATGCATTACTTGTTCTTTTCCTTTTGTTTCTAGTTAAACCTTATACTGTCTCACATATTCTTGCTTCAACGTAAAGCTTCTTTTTAGATATTTATGTTCTCTCATTGACGGTGATATTGCTGTGCACTCATTAACCAATGACTATGTTCAAATATATGTTATCTGCACCGTATTTCACTATTTATTTTGTGGAGCAGCTCGGGGGCAGTTCTGTCGACAATCGCCGAGGAAAGAAAAATCTTGTGTTATCTGCTTGGGGAGATGAATCTCTCCTCTCTGATGATTATATCAATCCTTGCTATATCGAAAATGCTTATGAAACATACAGCGGAAAAACTCGTCAGAATCTTGTGAGTTACAGTGGTTATTGTGATGTTGATGCCGAATATCTATCTATATATTATTAATGATTCAACTATTGTATAGAAAAATCTAAACGAAGATGTCATAGATTATGACCTTCTGGAAGATCTCATTTGTTTCATTGACGAAAATTATCCTGCTGGGGCCATCCTTGTTTTTCTGCCAGTAAGGCTGTTTTAATGATATGCAAAGTATTTTTCTTTGCTTCCTGGATGTAATATTTGACTGTGATTTATTTTCAGGGTGTTGCAGAAATTGACTTGCTAGTTGACAAGCTAATTGGTACCTATCGCTTTGGTGGCTCATCAGCCGACTGGATTCTTCCTTTACACTCGTCTCTTGCATCTTCAGATCAGCGAAAAGTTTTTCTTTCTCCACCAGAAAATATTAGGAAGGTCATTTTTGTCACCGGAAACAGATCTGTATTTATTATAATGAAGAATATAGAAAATATCCAAGGCTATCTTAGTGATATATCATACACCTATTCAGATTTCTATGCTTGCATACGAATTGTAAAAAAGACATTTATGTTTCACCATAGAAGAAATTGATATTCCTCAGCTAACAATGTCACGTGAAGACCAGCTGCTCTTAACAACGCATATTAACAGCCAATGTTAATATAATATTGGTTGCCGATCTTCAGCCTACTAAGAATGCTTTAGAGATTGGTGTGTCTGAGGACAGAGAAGTATAATATGCACAGTATTAAGGCGTTGATGAACTAATGAATTTAGTTGTTTGAGGGGGAAAACAAAATTGAAGAATTGGGTCATCTTTAAATGGTTGGTAGGAACTTTTTATCCAAAAAAGTAGACAGCTGACTTTGACATTTTATGCCCTTATCCTTGAATGGGGATGGCAGTAATAATTGCTTTTTATGAGGGTTCTAAAGGAAGGGGATGATGCAATACACAAACTAAAGGTACCCAACAAATTGAGGTTAGAGATTTGAAGATGTCAGAAGCGAGGCAATAAAATGCTATGATTTTTGATAGAAAGGAAGTTCTTGTGGAGAATGTCATACAACTACTATTTGTGAAAAATATCGGAAGTTTGTAGAATGTGATCAATATTTGCAGTTGTAACTTGAGTAAATTACGAGGCTTTATGCAAGTTCTATTCTAGTTGCATGACCTGCTACTTTTAAGCACATATCCTCTGTCCTGAGGAAGGGGAGTGTGAAAATTGGTAATATGTTAGTCCTTCTGAAGGAATATTTTTCACCTTGCATGTTTCTTTGGGTGACCAGTTTCTTCCTTGTACTTATATGCCATCTCTCTAATATTAATTTTGTTTATGCAGATAATCGTGTCCACAGATATTGCAGAAACCAGTATAACAATTGATGACGTTGTTTATGTGATTGACTCCGGAAAGCATAAGGAGAAGCGCTACAATCCACAAAAGGTAGTTATCTTTTACAAATTTTATCTCATCCTGGGTTTATTTAATTCATTTATAATTTGTCCTGCTGCTTTAATTGATGGTTGTACGTTTTGTATGTCCACCAAAGGTAGTTATTTTGTCTGAATTTCATGTCATTCTGGGTTATCTAATTCTTCATAATATGTTCTGCTACATTGGTTGATGGTTTTGACATTTTGTATGTCCAAAGTACTTCTCTTAAACTAGATGCCTAGTAAGACTTGGTCATATCTAAATATTTAGTCAGAAACTTCGACTGGATCACTTTAAAGTGAACATGGACACGCCGCTTCAATAATTACAAGACTTAAAAGTTAAAACTGAGGATCTGTTTAAGGTCAAAAGTAAATTAAGATGTAGTAAGAAACGATAAGTAGCTTGTTAGAATATGATGATGTTGTTAGGCTTCCATGCTAGTTATATGCTACATGCTTTATTTGACAGAGTCCAAGGGAACAATTGTGCATGGTAGTTATTACAAGGACCAGGTACACCTGCTGTTGTAGAACTTTGTTAGCAGCAAAGTATCGTGTGTATTTAGACAAGTTACAAATGGTGGGTAATAGTCGTATGCTTAGCATAACCGCTGTTAAGTGCAACTTAGTGCAGTTTGAAGGACTAGAAGGAAACTGGTTCAAGATGATTGAAATTCCCATAGCTATGTTATGATTAATTTTCAGGAGTTAATCAGGATACAAATTTCCCAAGTTAGTTCATGCTGTAAAAAAGCTTTGGATTATAAATTCAGGATAGACCTTGCAGTCATTCACACTGTTAACATTGCATTCTACTGAAGCATGCTTATGTGCTTTCAACAAGTTAGTTCATGCTGTAAAAAAAAGCCACTGTCAACATGCTTATGTGCTTTCACCGTCATGGCTTTCTAGCCTTATCCTATGTTTGCATGTACAGTAGACTCAAGTTATAGATTTTTCTTGAGCAATCTGGAACTATTTTTTTCCAACACTCACATGCACATGTGACTGAGATGATTATCTGAGTTGATATGTGGCGATATGTGTTGGAGTGGACCCTGTAGGTCCGCGTCTGAGCCTCTTTGATACCATGTTGGTTTGATCGGTTGACCTTCTCTTTATACCCAAGATACAGCTTATTTCCATAATAATCCTATTACTATTACAGAAAATGTCAAGCATGGTTGAAGATTGGGTTTCTCGGGCAAATGCAAAGCAAAGACGAGGAAGAGCTGGTCGTGTAAAGCCAGGAATATGTTTTTGCTTGTACACAAGATACAGGCTTGAGTCATTAATGCGGTCATTTCAGGTAATTTGTTTCCGAGTTTTCTCTGTTTGATGAGTGCATCATGGGAATCTTCCCCTACAAGCTTTCAGATTAGCACGTTTCTTTTTAGACAAGGCAGTCGTATAATTGTATTTACACTTCAGGATTGCTCAAACTTCTAACTTATTATACATCATCATAGTATAATTCTTCCAAGGATGATTTCTTTTATGCTACATCCTCATTGAAGTGAGTTGATATATAAGTAGCTGGTGAGGTCTCACAATGTTGGTTCTTCTGCAACTTTACTTCCCGATTATTGTAAAGGGTGATTGACTAGGTCATTCTATGGAAAAGCAAGGCTCACAAGTCTAGTGGTTGCAGTTAATTTTATTTGTTGTTCGACCATGGGAATGATAATTCATCTTGTGTGTATGTATTAATGATACCTGAGTTGTTTGTCATGTTTATTCTTTACTCAATGCTCAAAGTGGAACACAACATGTTTGGGCATGTCTCACTTTTTCCCCCTTTGGCCTTTTAGGTGCCTGAAATTTTGCGGATGCCACTGGGAGAACTGTGTCTTCAGATAAAATCACTTTCCTTGGGTGATATTAAATCCTTCTTGTCCAAGGTAATTATAATTCTAATGGCTTTTATATATCTTCTGGGTGATTCAATTATAATTCAAGCACTTGGCACATTAGCAA
This sequence comes from Triglochin maritima, assembly GCA_963682175.1. Classification (NCBI taxonomy): domain Eukaryota; kingdom Viridiplantae; phylum Streptophyta; class Magnoliopsida; order Alismatales; family Juncaginaceae; genus Triglochin; species Triglochin maritima. Next base: position 8,026,598 of record OY821787.1, on the reverse strand, counting down.
ATTCAAATTTATTTGCTTCCAGGCTATAGAACCACCAAGTCAAGATGCTATTACCTCTGCAATTTCGTTGTTGTATGAGGTATTCCTCCTTGTGATTGGTATTTTTACAATTTTACAGAACTTCTTGCATTGAACTAGATCATTATTGCTTGTTATTACTTGCAATCCATTCACTATGATCATCGTTTAAACTTCATTTGTGCAGGTTGGAGCCCTTGAAGGGAATGAAGAGTTGACACCTCTTGGATATCATTTGGCAAAGCTTCCTGTTGATGTTTTAATTGGAAAGGTCTCAAAGGATTCTCGCTCATCTTTTGCGTTGTTTATTACTAACTATGACATTTTAATCTCTTAATGAATCAAACAACTCTTAATTTAGACCAAATTGAATTTATTTCATACTTATTGCATTAGTCATAATAGGGTTGCAACCAAGAGGATCCCTTTCCATGAATTCTTGTCCATGTAACAAAATTGGCATTGAGAACATGATTGGACCAAAATCCAGTTGTTTGAAATCATGAGTGAGAAAAAGTAGTTTCCAGGGGAAATTGTAACATCCCGAGCCCAGGAGATGCTTACCCGATTGAACCTGGCATGTTATACAATTCACTTACGATTGCAACTCTGATCATTAAATCACACTGGTAGGGCCAATATGCTGAAAAATATAGCAATTGAAGCACCAACCGTTAATCTTAGTATCATAATCATGTGATGATGTGAAAAAGACATTGTAGGACGCTCAATTAAGGAACATGATCACAAATCATTTCTCATAAAATATGCATCCAACACAATATGAAACCCCCACTCGGATTCAACAATGTCTTGTGCCTTTGAATCATTCAATCAATACAATTTACATTTAATAGCTCCGCGATGTCTAAGTAGCTCTTTTCTAAGTGGCTCTATCAAAAACATAACATGAGACATGCCGACCAAAATACTACCATGTAAATATGTGCATACCTATATGACTGAGATACATTCATGCAAACTAGGATATCAAAAGAGATAGACATGACAGGAAATTGTAGATAACGAATCAGTACTTGCACTTCATTGAAGACATGACGTCGCAAATCCATCGAGACAACATAACTTGCACTTCATGGAAATGAAATCTGATTTCATGGAATTTAATTTCGTACAATTTGTTTAGAGCAAACTAAGCATGGTATTTAAAGGAAGACAGGATTTTGACATGTGGATGCAGGTCTGTTGTAAGGCAATTTTTTAGATGGCTAATCAGGTCACAGTATCTCCTTACATCTATTTAGTTTCCTGCATTTTGACTACTGAGACTAATCATGTGCTTGTTTGGTGGTGTCAGTCTATTTGGTCTTATTAATCTAGGGCTTCTGTTAAAATTTAAGGAACAATATCTTTAATGGTGTACTAGTCCCCCATTAGAGAGCTCTTTGACAGTGTTTCTAGTACATGATATATTACTATTTCATCCGAGCAGTTTGTCTTATTCTTTCATTGATGTTTTTTCCTGACTGGACAGATGATGGTGTATGGCTCTATTTTTGGTTGCTTGTCTCCAACTCTATCAATTGCAGCCTTCCTTAGCTACAAGTCCCCTTTTCTGTCCCCAAAAGATGAGGTATTGAATGGCATTTGATTGATCTTCTCTCTATTGCAAAATATATCACCATTTTATATCTGAAACAGAAGCAAAATGTAGAAAGAGCAAAAGTAATATTACTGAATGAAAAATCGGGTTCTGGAGCTCACTTGACCGAAGACAACGGTCAGTCAGACCACATGCTGCTAGCTATTGCCTATAATAAATGGTCGAGGATTCTGCAGGAGGTAGGATGCTTGACAACTTATGTTTATTTTTCTATTATAATATGCTCTCAATTGTTGCATCTTGGATTACTTTCTTATTCCTGATAAATCTACAATCCTTGAAAAAAAGTTCCTTCAGTTTTATAATTGTCTTTAAAGAACACATGCTTGCTTACATAAACAGGTGGAGGGCTTGTATGGAAAGCAATATAAAATGCCTATGTACTGACGCAGGTATAACTACAATGTTCCAATGACATGACTTGTCTGATAAATCAGAAAACCAATAAAAAAATGCTTACGTACTGATGAAGTCAACAATAAAGGTTCAGATACTGCAATATTAGGAGCAAAAATGTGAAAAGATGGAGAAAGACCTATTTTGTGACTTCAAATATAATACGTTGTATTTTTTTTATCTATGATACAAAGCCAATGAAAATCAATGTGGTTGAAGTAACTCAATTTCAGTAACATAAATTATATATGAAGTTTAAAAGTACTTTGGTTCATGGATCTGTGCTTACATCTATGTTAGAATTTGAGCTTAAACTCTAGCGGTAGAAAGTAGTAAACGTTGAGGCAAAATTTAGAACAAAAAAGTTGTACCTCAGGTTGAACTTGTTTGTGGTGAAATTGAGGCTTACTCCTTTGTACTTCTCTTGGGTCTTATTTTTCTACACAATAGATTGGGTTCTTGTCAGAGAAAGAAGAATTTGAAGTCAGAGAGGGAATAAATGAATGACAAGACAACCATATAAGCATAAATAAGTAAAGGAAACCTAAACATGTTTTGCAAAATTCATGTAAAACGAGTATTTTCGCAGTAAAGATAGTAGTTACTTCAGAAGTACTGGAATAGTAAGTTCTCAAGGGTATAGAAATATGCATGGCTCGCAGAAAGGACACAATTTTAGCTCTACCTAAATTGGAAAAAAATTGTTGTCTGATCTTTGTTGTTTCGTTGAACTCTTCTCAAACTGATTTTTTCTTGTCTTGACCTATGTGCTTTCAGAATGGACCAAAAGCTGTACAGCAATTTTGTCGCTCATTTTTCTTGAACAGCTCAGTTATGTATATGATAAGGTGGTTCACTTGCACTTTTTCTTTTCTTCTCCTTTGTCACATGTGTTTGCTTGTCAGTTTTCCCATGACTCGTTCTTGTTAAACTGCTCTAATTTGTATATTTAATATTTGAGTCATGCTTACAGCTTAAAATATTCATGTTTTATTCTCCCTCATCGGTGCACTACAAGTTCTAAACATGCTTGTTCCCACTTGCTAAGTTCTAGATAAATAAATTCGGTTTTCTGCTCTCAACAATTGCAACAAAACTAGATCTATCGGGGACCAAGAGGGTTCATAATTTACTGACGCATCTCTTAGAAGACACAATGTTCAGTTCCACTGGAAGTCTTTTTTGTTATGATTGTACTTGTGCTACTACTATCTTCTCATCATGGGGTCAACCGTAAACAATCTCTCTGCTACGGCAGGGGTAAGGCTGCTTACATGCTACTACCACCCTGCCTTGGGTGGGAACCTCTCTAAAAGCTTTGGGGGTAGCATTGATGTTGCGTTGTGACATCTTCTCCGTCTGGAACAAAAAAGCTAGGTCATTGCTTGGTTTCGTTCATTCTGACAAACTAGTAAATGTATTTTATGTATGTTGGTCCTACATTTTACTCAAAAAGGTTATTGTTTCTAGTTATATATCTCTTATTATTATTATGCTAATCCTTTGGGCCACACCAATTTATTGTTCTTTTCCTTTTCGAAAGATAATTTAACTGTAATATGGACTGTTCAGTAGATGAAGTAGTAGACTTTTTTTATTGGTAAGTAGTAGACCTCTCATACTCCTCTGTAGATTAAAAAAAAGTTGAACCTGCTAAAAGGTTCTCTCATAGTTGTTTGTCAAACTACTACATACACTGAAATCTAGTCCTTGCCATGCACCAACTTCAAGTATATTATTACCTGGCTGTGGGGTTTGGACCATAACCAGGCTGTTTTTCTATACAAATTAGGATATGTTCTTCACAAAATGATAGTGTCGACCACATAAAATGAAAGTTATTATTTTATGTAAACAATAGTTATGGTGCATTTGAGAAATATTGTATGGTAGACAGTTAATTACCTATTTGTGGATGTACCAGGGATATGCGCATACAATTTGGCAATCTGTTAGCAGATATTGGATTAATCAGCTTACCATCCTTTCCTGCGGTGCAGTTTCAAATCTTGAATATGTTATTAGATTTTGATTTTTTTAGATTTGCATTTGGAAGTCCAAGAACCATGATACCTTCATTTGAAATTTCCTTAAATTAGTTTCTTTCCAGTGGAATATATTCCACATATGATTGCAATGATAAAACTTTGACAAAGATTTTGATTGAATAAATAGTTATTATTCCTCACCAAATTTGGCAATCTATTAGCAGATATTGGGCAGCTCCCATGTGGTGCAGGTTTAAATATTGAATATATTTCTTAAATTTTGATATGCTTAAATTCACATTTGGAAACTCAAGTACCATGATACCATCATTTGAATGTCATATTGTATTTTCTTTTCAGTGAAATATAGTACACATGGTTGCAGCAATGTGATACTTAAACAACGATCTTAAACTCTGTGAGATTATATCAAATAAATAGATAGTCCTTAACAGACAATTTGTCGCCTGTGGTTTTTGACCTTTATTGCCTTTTAACTGGTATGATGGGCTGGTTGAAAGTACTCTTTCTTCTATTTTTACTTTAATTAGTTAATAAACAATTTTCTTGATTTACGTATGTTTTTTATGTTCAGTTACTAGATTAGTTACTAGATTTCAATTGCTTGTATTACATTATCTATACTCGTCATTTACGTATGTTTTTTATGTTCAGTTAGATCATAATTTCATGTTATATCATCTTTATATCTTTCGTACTTACACGACCTTTTTGGTAGCAGAGCGGTGGCAAAGTCAAGGATAAGCTTGATAGCTTTTTTTCTGATACATCACAGTCATTCAATACGTATTCACATCATCCTTCAGTTGTCAAGGTAACTAATTGAAAGTACAATGTGAAAATTTCAAGATCACACATTTTGAAGCATAAGCGGCCATCCTCTTTGACTATTGGACCTTGATCTCGCTGTGATATTAATTGATCTTCTGCATTATATTTACAATTTTATAGAGATATTGAGAACCTAAACTGTCAGTACCTAGATATAACTCACAAGAGGCTGTTGATACTCTGCAGTCAATTATGTGTGCCGGTCTCTATCCAAACATTGCTGCTACTAGTGAAGGCATCATGAGTCTAATTGGCCTTAAAACATCTGGAGATGACACATCAATGAAGGGTGACTCTTGGTACGATGGCAAGAGAGAGGTCCATGTTCATCCATCCTCTGTGAATTTCAGCACCAAAAAACCTCGGTATCCATTCATGGTCTTTCTTGAAAAGGTTAGTGATGCTTATTTTTACCACAAACATGGTGGGAATTATTTTTTTCACTTGAAGGTCCATTTCATTCTGTTCTGTAGTGTTTTCTAAAAGATTCTCTTTCTTGTATTTTATGTTAACATGGCCTGTGCAAGGGACGTGAATATTTGAGCAATCACCATGTGTTTCTTAGTATACCTTACACCAACCTGAAGTGGTGGAAAGTACTGTTTGTTTAAACCTGAGATGGTCACCAGGGAATAATAGCCAACCAAATAAAAATACTTTGGATCATTTCTTACCAAAGGTTAATTGGATGAAGGCTCCAACTTAGTCAAGAAAAATTATACCTAGGAGAAAGTTATGAAAGCCTTACATAAATATGCTATGAAATACTATCCTTCGATGGGCAATGACTTGAAGTACAAAACATAAGAAATTCATAAAATCTCTCTGTAGAATAATGTCTTTGATGCAAACGTATTGCCTATCCCAAGCTTTATCTTAAAAGGTCAAGTTAATCTATCTCAGGGTATTCATCAACAAGCAGAACGAACTAGCTGAACCTAACACAGTAGTAACCTGCTTCAGTGTTCTAACTTAATTATGAACTTACTCGGAAAAATGGTTGCTCCAGTTATGAACTTTATTAGCAAAGTTACCCAATTGGCAAGTCTCACAAGTGAGATTGACTTAAATAGGTCAATGAGAATTCAAATGGACCTTACCTATGTTATTTACAATCACTTTGTTTTAACTTACCCAATTTCCTTAATCTTAGATGCTTTTTTAATTCATCATCCATCTAGATATCAATTCATTTAGGTGTATTCTACTTCAATGGTATGTCAGATGTTTTGATTTTTTTGTTGCCTTCTTTTAGGTTGAGACCAGCAAGATATTCCTAAGAGACACTACGATAGTTTCTCCATATTCTGTTTTACTATTTGGTGGTTCCATCAACGTCCAGCATCAGGTAATGTACTTGTGCATATTGTATTACCTTCTAGGCATGCCGACTCTTCCCCGCTTGGCTGTGAAATTCTTTGCTTTTGTCCTTATTTAACACAATTCACTATTGGCATATGTTCAACAGATGAAATGCAAAAATTATGTCTCAACAAGTTGGTAATCAAGACCAAAAAGAAAGAAAAAAATAGAGAAATAAAAGATAAAAAAGATAAATAGAGAAATAAAAGATAAACAAGTTGGTAATCAAGACCAAAAAGAACGATTGCAAGTGATTTTATCATAGTGTCCTCAAACGTATGAATATACATGTGATACTTCTGTACTTCATTTTGAACAATGCCCAAGTCTACTTCCGAAGGTCAAAATAGTAAGAAAACTCTCCACGTGATTATCTTCTTAGATAACACTGCACCATAGAATCAAAACAGAACTATGGTACAAAGAAGAATGAAAATGATGGTGTGCTGAGATTACTGTAAAGCTGTTCAGTTTACGAGGTAAAAAGATGAAAAAGATGAGATAGAACAGTTTCATATGTTATAAGCACCTTGAACGGAACTCAGGCACAAAGAAGTAGGAGGATGACAGAAAGGGGCATCTGATGATGAAAATTTTGTAGTCTTTCTAACAGAAAAACTAATTTTGATGCAAATGGAAACAGAAACAGATCAATCTCCCAAAAAAATTCTAATGAACTTTTGGATAGAGAACTACATCATCACTAGCTAGTATTAAGAACAATCTCCAGAATCAAAGCAATAGTTTTGAATCGTCATGGCTTCACTGTCTAGATTGTGATGCACTGTGCATCATCATATTAGAAATTCTGTTATGTTATGTTTCTAGTATGAAATAAATTTATGAATGCTTATCTCCTCTGCTTTCTTGTTAATTTGACCCTCTAACTTGAACAATATAAATAAATGATGTTTGTAGATTGGAATTATTACAGTAGACAGTTGGTTAAAACTCACAGCACCTGCCCAAATTGCTGTTCTGTTCAAGGAGCTTCGCTTGACACTTTCTGCTGTTTTAAAGGAATTGATTCAGAAACCAGAGGTACTTTTCTTTTCATCGTTTACTTACTGCTGAATTTTTTACCTGATTCGTTTTCTTATATTTATATCTTCAATTGTGACTGGTTAGGGTATTGAAAATTATGAAGGATGATGAACAACAAATTACTGAAAACTCTTTCTAACCTTTAATCCATTATCCCTCTATCAGAAACTTACCTTACAATAAGCTCTAATTTCTACCTCAGTTACAACTTACAACCTCCTATCGATGGAAAAAAAAATCCGAACTATTATAATTTGGTTTAGTTTGAGAGAAGATTTGGTGATGTTTCTTTCTCATCTTGAAAGACTTACTTGCTGAGGATATACAACTCTGACTACATCACACAGTGACTTAAAGAATTTTTGTGCACTTGTTTGGATGTGTTAAACACCTTTTCAGATGTTTGAAGCTGTATTATTATGTTTGGTGCATGTTCTACTCCTATTAATTCGCTGAATAATGTTTAGATCTACTTGTTGATTCTTCAATTTAAACAAAGAAACTTATCCGTTTACCCTTCTTCTGTTTGATTACCTTCCTTGTCTCTTTGGGCCAAATGCTATAGGTAAAAAATTAAGTTAGGTAACTTATTTTAAGACGTGATATATTTTCATATATCAGTGCAACACACTGTTCTAAATTTTAACCAAGTGATATTTTTTCTGCATAATTCACTCATATACGATACATGGTGTTTTCTTATTAATTATTTACTGAGAATCATGTTACTGGTGTTAATAGTTTCCTTCTCGTGCATAATGGTCCAAGTATTTGTGTTTTCATGAATTACTGGTTGTAGTGAGTTGTTTTTCATGCAATGTAGCGATAAACAATAGTGTTAGTGATGTTAATAGTGGTACGTGCAATAGATAATCTAACATTTATAAAGAATAGTGGAGAAATTTTCATTCAACAATTATACTCTCAACTACGTCTCTCTTTCTATCTCATTCATTTCACTTACTTCAATAGATCACTAAATTTTGTTCTGACCATTGTTTCTCGTTCTATTGGAAAATAGTACTAATCTTGCAGTGCGGTATAGAGTTTGCCAATAGTCAAAGCTCAACCCAAAATTCTTCTGTGAGTTCGAAAAATTACACCACCATCTTTGTTTCTGGTGAGCATAAATTGGTGTCATCTCCTTCCCTCCTGGTACTCCCACAGCCGCATTTCACTCACACATACCCAATTTCGGACTCCACTGATATAACCACCCAATTACCTTCCACTGATTCCACTCGAGATCCCGTGCCCCCTCAATCCCGAAAACCAATTCACACGCGCCACAAACAAACACATTTTTATTCAAGATATACATGTTCAATCAGCATGGTTAATCCACAAGGGAGATCGAAAGCAACTAGCTCCTTTCTCTTCAACTGGAGAACCCAATTTTACAAGACTCGAAGGAGGAACTCACGGTTTTTACTATCTTTCTTTGCTAAATACAGTATTCTTATTGACTGAGATTTCCGCCTTGACATCCCCTTTTTTTCAATCTATTTTGTTGTCGTCGTGGTTTTTGATGCACGACATATTTAGTTTCAATCTATTTTGTTGTCGTCGTGGTTTTTGATGCACGTCATATTTAGTTAAAGCACGACAAGGGCACCACCTCATGGTGGTTACTTTTTTGCTTGTTTTTTCTACTACATTTACGGTTGCTTGCTTTCTCATTTTCTTTGTTGAATATATTACAAAACAATGCCAACTTCATTTGAATAACATTTTTGACAGGTATCAGCTGCTGTGAAGAATGAAGTGGTGAAATCTATTGTTCACTTGTTGGTTGACGAAGATAAGCCGCACTCGTAGACAATATTTATTACCAAGGAGAGAGGACACCAAAGTCCTTAAATATAATTGGACCGAAAGCCGAATATCATCAAAGTCCAATATTTATTACCAAGGAGAGAGGCATTTTAGCTTTTTCAGTTAACAACATTTATCTGCATGCTCTTTCTCTTTTATATTCTCAATCATAACACTTTATCAAAGATCTTGTTATATATATATATAATTATTTTTTTACGTATGAATTATTAATAAAATTTGATACAAATGTTTTTAATTTTTCAAAATAATAGTTTTACAAACATTGCTAAAACAATTAATTTATTAACTACAAATGTGAAAGTGGAGAATAAATTCTAAATATAACTTTTGGAAAAGGGTAATATGAGAGTTTAACCGTTTTAATTTTGGTAATTATCCTGTTGGGGTTTAACCATTGAATTTTTTTCTTCCAAAATACAATATTTATATGACAATATCTATTCGTAGAGATAAGAATTTTGGTGTTTTTTTTTTAAATTTTATTATTTTTATTTTTTAAGATATCTCTATTTAAATAATACAATCCTCTTTTTTAATTATATATATATAGAAAATAGAAGTTAATTCTACAACCATTAAAAATAAAAAACAAAGCCGAACGATCCGCGGATCGTAATCTTCAACCTTAAAAAAGGACAATCTGTCCCACGATCACCGAAAAGGTGCCGTTGTTGCCTTGTTGGTGCTCTAACCTCTCAGTTGGCCGCATGAGCTTACTGAATAGCTTTCCTTTTTGTTGTTACTACTATCGTTGGCTTGTCACCGTTGTAGAGATGGATTGTCATGCTTTTGTGCCCGCCATTTATTTTGTGAAACATCATAACTTTTGCAAAGTCTCTAACAAGTCCTTGAAGGAATGAATGTGAATTTATTGTCCTTAATATATATTTCCATGAATAATAAATCTTCAATTATTAGTTAAGTTAACTAACGATAGAGGTCATATTTTTTATTAGACAATTTATGGAAAGGTATAGAAAACAAAAGAAAGATCTACACATATTTTTTATTGATTTAGAAAAAGTATATGATAGAGTTTCAAAAAATGTTATGTGGTGGGTCCTAGAGAAGAAGAATATATCAACAACATATGTGAACTTAATTAAAGATATGTATGAAAGAGTTGAAACTAGCATTATAATTTGTGATGGTGTGACTAAAGCTTTTCCGATTAAGATTGGACTTTATCAATGTTCAGCTTGAAGTTCATATCTCTTTGTTTTAGTAATGGACGAGGTAACAAAAGACATATGTGAGGTTCCATGGTGTATACTTTTTGTGGATGATGTAGTATTAATTAACGAGAGTATGGTAGGTGAAACAAAATATTGTAAACTAAGTAGATCTAAAACTGAATATATAAGGTGTTATTTCAGTACCGTTAATACCGAGGAAGATGAGATTATATTAGATGGGCAAGTGATGCGTAGAAAATATATTTTTAGATATCTTGGATCAATACTTAAAAAAGATGGGGTGATTGATGAAGATGTTAACCATATGATTAGAGCATGATGGATGAAATGAAAATAAACCTCAAGTATCTTATGTGACAAGAAATTTTCACTTAAGTTAAAAGGAAAATTTTATAGAAAACCGCAATAAGATCTGCAATGTTATATAGTGCGGAATGTTGGGTCACTAAAAGACAACATATACAAAAGATGAGTGTATCTGAAATGAGGATGTTGAGGTGGATGTGTGGTCATACGCGAATGGATCAGATTAGAAATGGACATTCGTGAGAGAGTTGGAGTTGCTCCAATGGAAGAGAAAGTTATACAACACATACTGAGATGGTTTGAACATGTACAAAGAAGACATATGAATACACCTATAAGAAGATGAGTATTGAATCGGATCGAAGACACAAAAAGATGAAGAGGTAGATCACGATTGACTTGGGAGGAAGCGGTCAAAAAGATCTAAAAGATTGGAATGTTCCTCGGGAATTTGCATTGGATAGAAACGCGCGGAAGAAGACGATTCACTGCCTGAACTGTGACTCCTTAGAGTTTCATTTCTATCCTACCCCAACTAGTTTGTGATTAAAGGTTTTGTTGTTGTATTAGTTAAGTTAACGAACTGTCATTTTTTTCTAAACAAAATATGTGAAATCATGCTTTCACGGTGTTGCATATTTTTGATGATTTATTTATCTCAACTGCACTATCTGACTATCTAAATATATGTTATTGTTATTTCAGCATATAAGTTGTCAAATTATTAAAGATGCCATCGATACTTCTATTTTCATCAATTCAATTGTTTAGAACTATAAAGTTTGACAAGCGTGATTTACGACTCACACGGTTTGTCACAAATATAACAGCTATACCTGATTTCATGTGGTAGATGGCGTTAATGGTAAAATCATATTGTCGTCATGGTAGAAACTGATATCTTACACAAGCATGACAATGAAAATTAACACCCAAATTTACAAAAGGATTACAGAATAAGCATAACAGTGAATATTGTTATTCTGATAAAACGAGGGACATAATTCGTTTAGAATCGTATTAGTCGAAACCAAAATAGTTTGACGCACCACTTTCTCAGTATGTGTTGTATAACTTCGTAAATTCTAATTTTTGAAATTCCAAGAAACTAATAAAAATTAAGCAGAAAAAATGAGGATAAAAAATTACCACCCAAAGTACGACATCCCTGTTCCCATTTTCCTACTACATATATTAGGTCACAAAAAGTTGAAACATACATGGAGTCGCTAATTTAACCTCTTGAATCAATTCACTGGCTACTTCAATTGATGATTTTCAGGGGCTGTTGGGATTGACTTGGAGGAGCTAATTTAGAGAATATGTCAGAAAACTATCAAATTGTCACCCAAACACTTTCAAGCATAAGTTGAATCTTCGGAATCAATTCTACACTCTTGATTCTTGCTCTCACATCTTTTTCCTCTCTAAGAATCCTTTTTTGGCTGCTTCTCTGGATTCTTCGTGGATTCTTGATATCATATTACTATATCACCTCATTGGTTGTATTATTTGCTAAACAAAAACGGCCACGAGCCTAATCTTTAAACCAAAGTAAATGTAGTGGAAATAACAAACAAGAGATAGACAATCAAGCAAACCATAAGTGGATCGGAACTTTTTTATAGATGTTTGACACCCCAACCAGTCATAGTCCTCTCTTGAAAGTTTGCTCGATCATCACGAGCCTCGCTCACAACTTCATTAATTTGATCTCTGTTCCAAGCTGAGATCAAACATTTTACAAAGCAAACTCACAAATAACCTCGTCGAACTTGATTCTTCCTCTCACAATCCAAGAGGGGAGCTTCCTCTCGAAGGTTGTACAACTCTTGTGATTCAACAAAGTATGAGTGAGAATCACTAATCTACACTCTAGAATTGAGCACACTTGAGTAGAATATGATTTGGGAACACAAGTGGTGAATTTAGGCTTGAGTGAGTGTAGTTATGTTTGAGGATGGGTAAAGTTTTCTCTCAAGTAATGGATTAATAAGATGTGAAAGAAATGTGTTAAATTAAAGTTTGAACACTTATTTATAGACTCTAAAATTCATATAGTTGTTGGGGCTAAAGACAAAAGAGATAAAGAACAACTGACAAAAGATAGCACAAGTGAGTTGTCAACCTGATGCCAAACGGTCGACCGTTTGGTCAATATGGTTCGACTGTTCACTTAACATGTAAGCTATGGTCGGACGAATATGCACAACGGTCGGACCAACACAATGTAAAATGGGAGTATGAATATTGGACATTAAGGAAACGACCAACCGGTAGGTCAAAAACGATCGAACGGATTCAAGAAAAGTTACTGTCTCATTTTAGGTATGATTCGGTGACTGCTAGGTGTGGTCCGGTCGACCTAAAGTCTGAAGTCCAAATTGGGCAAATGTGCATTCTTCAAATAGTTGTTGGGGAATTACGATAAGAAAACAACTCGAAAAAGAATTTTGAAAACCAAGAAACGGTGGGACAAAATCGTCAGAATGGTCGACCGTTCTACCAAAGAGTTGTTGTTAACAAACGTTCTGACCGAACCCAAGTTTCGGTCGATTGGTTTGCACATGTTGGCTGAAGTTGAGTTAGGTGGTTTTTCAACTAAGGTTTGTGTGATCTATTGAAGTCCAAATAGTGTAAGATTTGGTGTGTGACTTCTAGATGAAAAGTAGAGTGAGTGTGGATGAATATCCTAACAAATATGTTCAAGTTTACAAAGATTCCTAAAGAGTCAAATAAAGAAAAAATATCATGTCTTGACTTGAATTTAATTTTTTTGAGTCGTGATCACCTTTTAAGAGAGAAACATGCACAAAATAAGTATATGTGTAATGCATTGAATGTGTTTGGTCCAATTTGATTGTAATTAGGATTGATTTGGCCCAACAAATTTGCACTACCCTAAAACAAAAGTTAATCGAAATTTAATTACTATTTTTAGATATTATTTATTGGTAACAACAACAATATTACTGCTTGATATTGACCACAACAAGCATAGAAAAACTCATGATAAGCTTCAAAGTACATCATAACATGCAATTTTTAACGTACACATTCTATTGCAAATTACAATGTTATGAACTTTATTGAATTATTATATTTCATAAATGTTTTGTTTACAATCCGAAGGATATGAAAATCATTTTAACAAAAAAGAGAATTAAAGTAACCAAACACATGACACACGAAGAATCAACTTCATTTGAAGAATCAAATTCTTGAAAGAAGAGCTAATCCCGCTAAAAGTTTCAATTCCTAATCCCAAAAAAAAAAACGTTCAACTTAAATAATACACTTCGAAAAATATAATCCCAACTCAAATTGTAACCGAAACATTTACCAAGTTAACATTCACACATGATTGCAAATTCCAGCCGTTGCATTCAAAAAAACAAAATCCAACGGTCATATTTTTCAAAAAAAAGCAAACGTTTCAAAACCCCAACTCCCTCCTATTATTACATCTCCCAAAACCCCCCACATTCCCCTCCAAATCAAATTCCCATTCCCATTCCCATTACAACAAAACAATGGAAGCCTCCTCGATTCCGGTGTTCACGGTGGTGAAGAGAGGTGCCATTCTGAAGAACATCTTCCTTAACGCCCCTTCCCCGACCACCAAGGACGGTGTCAGGTTCATCGTTGGGAGGCACCCTGACTGTGAGATATTGCATGAGCACCCCAGCATTAGCAGGTTTCATCTTGAGGTTCACCTTCTTGGCCGGTCCGTCTCCGTCACCGATCTCTCCTCGGGTATTTTTCTGATTGCGGTTGGGAACTTTTTTTCTGGTGAATTTTTGTGTGGTGTTTACAAGTTAGAAAGGTGGTTTGGCGAATATATTTTTTGTGAAATCTTTGTATTTTTTTGTGGGTCTTCATTGATTTTATATATATATATATATATATATATATATATATATATATTCCTTCTGAATTGCTGTTGGTTTTTAAATTTTTTTGTGAGATCTTTTTTATTTTGTGGGTCTTCTTTTTTATATATATTTTGGTGTGTGTTGTTTTCTCCAATTCTGGAGGTTCTCTTGTTTTTGAATCTGTAATACTTGTTGGTTTTCTTACTTTTGATCTTTTTTTTGGTTTTTTCTGGTTTGGATGATTGATTTACCTTCGTTTTCTGTGGATTTTTTTGGTGTTTATGTTTTTGTGGTAGTCCAGAGTTCCAATATTTCCTTTTTCTCTTTCTTAATCTCTATTCTGTGTAGCTATTCTAATATTGATGTTCATTTTTCTCTTTTTCGTGGGGTTCAGATCAGAGTGCTAATATATTTTTCCCTGTGTTTGGTTGTGGCAGTTCATGGGACTTATGTTTCCAGTAAGAAGATCGAGCCCCTCGTTCCGGTCGAGCTTGTCGATGGCGACATGTTGAAGCTCGGAGCTTCGACAAGGGTCTACATTCTTCAGTTCATGCCATTACTTTGCACATCTGAATCGGAGAATCCGCTCGAATCTTTGATAGAGGAGGAGGAAGAATTGGAGGAAGAAGAAGAATCGGAGAATCCGCTTCACCAGGTATAATTATCTGTCTTTCTTAGTTTTCTGTTCTTTGGTATTAGATTCAAGTGTACTTTGTTGCTATGCTTGATGTTTCTGAAATGAAATTTGTTAGGTTGACTCTAAATTCTGGGAAAGAAATATTTATCTGAATTCCTTGGAACAATTACTCAATTTACTATCCTACTAAAATTTGTTAAACCTCTTTAGTCAAATTAAGTTCGGAACCTATTAGATATAGCAAGGAAGATAACTTACCTTGAATGAAAATTTACCAGTCTACAGAAAAGAACAGAGAAAATTCTTGAAGAATGTTGTAGTAGTTTCAACTGTATAGATAATCAAGTAGTAAACGCAGTATCTAATCAAATTTGGCTTAACTGATATGCTTTTGCTAGTATGTAAATGGTTGTTTAAAGACAGGAAGAAGAAAGAAACTCATCATATGCACTCTTTGATTTTCTACTTAAGCATTATCTTTTATTGTGGGAACTATTTTGAAAGTCGTAATTTTTCATGGTAAAGGAAATAAGAATCCATTTTGTGGGATTTGGAGTTAATTGTTTTTGTTGTTTCCTATAAGAGAAACCTTTCCATCTTGTTCAACATCAAAGTATAATAAATAATGTGAGATTTTAACTGTAGCATCTTCCATCCTAATTATGAATTTGATCAGGAAGATGGTAATTAACGTTTCTGCATCTTATTGCAGAATGAAAATTTCAGTCCAGATGTGGGCAACTTTCATGGGCATTCAGAAAGAATAGTGCCTTCTGCACCTCCTATGCCAGATTCTTTGGTTTCTGCATCTCTGAATGAAATTTCATCTTCAAATTTGATTGAAGAATGTCAAATTTGCGAATTGAAAGAATCCGAGGAGATCAACAACTTTCTCTCTTTTAACCATCCATTAGAGGCTTTCGTCGCTACTCCATTGCTAGAATCACTGTCAAATGAAGACGCAAGTCCAATTACAACAAAGACGAAAAACACAAATTCTGGCCTACTATCTAGAAGAAAAAACTTGACAAGTCTCCTTCAAATTCAGACCGGACAGAGGAAAGAATCAAAGCTGGAAATTGAAAGCGATAGGGGAGAATCAATTTGCAAGAATTTATTCTCCGATGGCGATGAAGAAGAAATCTTTGACTCTGATAAGGAGAACTTGACTTGTCTCAGACACAAGCTAACTTCTCCAAATGCTCCTGCTGATTCGAGTCCATTCTTGCTGAAGAAGAGTGTCGAAAAATCTCTTACAAGGGCTCTATTTCCGGAGAAAACAGAGTCAAGTTTTTATGATTTTGATGATGATGATGATGATGTTGAAGAATTCATCTATTCTTACAAAGAGAATTTGACTCCAGGAGTTCCCAAAAGCCTCAAGTCAAAAAACATGGAGCGGTCATCGCAGAAAAGTGACACTGAAGATAACGAACTAACTGAAACAATCGATCGAGAATGTTTTTCGGTCAACAAGGAAAACCAGACACCGATACATTCGGGCAAAACCAAAGGGAAAGAACCCTTGTCTGATAGCCGCCAAGAATTTGAAACTGAAATTTCGAAGAAACGAGTTGAAAGGGTACCCTTGCAGTCCCTCTACGAGAACCCCTTCAACAGCCAGTATTCACCGGTTTCTGACCCAAAGAAGAATAGATCGAAAAGTAGCCGGAGGAGAAGAACTGAAAGAATACCATTCGGATCACTTGCGGAAAAACAAATTCATAGTACTGAATCACAAGGTTCTACTTCTGCAACTACTCACAAGACTAACTCTAAAAAACCCGAGAAAAATGTCGAACGACCCCCCTTCCAATCACTTCAATTGAACGAAAACAATTCTGAGGTCGCGAAAACCAAACCAGAAATCACTGAGCCTCCTGTAAGTACTAAAGAAATTGGCTTCTGTATGTTTTTATTCTTTAAAATTTTAAAAAATGTTGATATGTTCTATTTCAGGTTTCTAATGGAAAGAAGAAGAAATGGAACATGGTAGCAGATATGAGCTGCTTCATGAATCAGGAATCCATGAGGTCTCTCCAATTGCTCCAAGGAATCAGAGGAACACATCTGATAATCCCAAGAATGGGTAGGAAAATGTCCATTCTAAACAATTTCACAAGTGATTGGTTTATTTTGTTCTGTATTTTTCAAGCTTTTAATTTTTCCTTCAGTCATAAGGGAACTTGACTGCCTGAAAAGGCAGGAAAGTGTGTTCCGAAAGCCCCCACGGGCTACTTTGGTGTTGCAGTGGATCGAAGAGTGTATGCGTAAGACAGACGGGTGGATTCACGTTCAGAACTCAGAGGAGGTTCTGCCCATCGTGCCAACTCCAACTGTGATTTGTGAAGGCAAGTTAAAGGAGAAACTCGATGGAATTCGCGATGAGTCGAGGAACAAGCCATTTTCAGCCTATGGGAGTATGGAGGAGATTGTCTCTCCCACTGCAGAAGATCACATTCTCGACTGCGTGCTGATTTTTAAGCAGATTAAATGTAGCGAACAGCTTGTTCTTCTAGCTGACAGTGTCTCTCTGAAGATCAAAGCCATGGCAGAGGTACGACACATCTTATAAGTTTATTTTACAAGAGAAAAAGTTGAATTAGAATGACTCTTTAGCAGAAGTTCTGATAGGATTGTTCTGCACAGGGGGTTCTATGCGAGACAGCGGTCAAGTTTCGCGAGAGCCTTGTCAACCCATGGTCGGAGAGGTTCTTGTGGGCAGAGAGCGGCCCAAGAGGACCAACGTGGTCATTTTCCGATGAGGTTGAGCTGATAGGCAAGGGCAACCACTATAATCACTTTTCTTCTGTAAGGAGATCAGCAAATGCAGCTGAAAATGCCGAAGGACTGAAACTCATACTTCTCCACAATGGGCAGTTAAGCACTACTAGATCTTGAATCCTCTTGTTCAACGTCTTGAGTCGTCTGTCATCTGTTTGGTTGTGCATCACCTGATGGGGATTAGTTTCTAGACTAGAATGGTATTGCTCATTTTCGTGAGGGATGGCAATTAACTTCTAAGCTTTGATGTAATACAACAATTAAACTGTAGAGATAACTTTACTTTCCATATTGTTGAGGTGCAGAGATGTGTTCAAAAGTCACCGTTTAGCTTGAAATTTGAAGTATACAGAAGACTTATGTTGTGCATGCTGAATTTGCAAAGAACTATGAAAATACCGCTAACCTAAGATAAGATTCACGTAAAAGATTAAATACGAAAATGTTCCAACCCAAATGAAGCATATATTTTCTTTCATGCTTACAAAATGATTTTTTGAAACATCAATAAAAATGTCATTGCTTCCATGAATGGCACGTTTATCAAGAAAATAACTACACAACCACATCACGCTAGGAACTATTCATAATAAATAAATTATTAAGACATAATTCACAAGAAACAATGACTAAAACTCAAAGTTACTTACCAATAAACAACATGGATACAGGGAAGCTTAGTTCAGAAACATAAATTTGGACAGGTTCCTACTAAATATTATTAATGTATATATCAAATAAACAGGACTCAAGCAGGCAAGAATGAATGTGAAATTCTGATGCTCTGCTGAACTTTTCCATCAACTAAAATGATTGCAACTTGAGCTTGCCCCGTTTTTCTCAATGTAGTTGCTCGGCATCGCAGGCAGGAAGGGGAATGAATTCTCAGAAAATTCAAAAGATGGGCAGTTGTTGAAATTACAGCAATCGAAATTCATAGATGAAAAATAAGATGACTCATCATCAATACCCTTAACCTCAAGAAAGTCGACATCATCAGATTTGCTTCCGCCATTGTTCAACCCAACATTTTCAGCATCTGTAGAAATTTTGTTGCTGTGCACTTGATCTGATGGTTCAGACAATTTACTCTCATTTGTGGGAAGAGCAGGAGTATGACCTTGGAAAAGCGCAACATGTCCAAATAGTTTGTCCTTCCTTGAGAAAGTAGTTCCACAGGAACAAAGCCATTTATCACGTCCGCAGTGCTTTTCATGAGTTTTCAGATCAGCAATTACAGAGAACTTTTTGCTGTGGCACCGGCTACAAGTATAGCTCTTGTCGCAGTGGGTCCTTTTGTAGTGATTTTTCACACACAGGATGGTCTTTAAAGGTTGGAACTTCTTGTGCTCTTTGTTCCTCTTGCACCCAACAATAGGACAAGAGTACCTCTTTAGGAGTACTGATTTCGTGTTTGAGTCGTTGTGGGGCTTCGCAAGAGCAGCTGGAGTCTTGTACTCGTCTCCGTGACCCCTCATATGCATCCGAAGATTTGCATCTCGCTTAAAACCTTTCCCACATATCAGACAGAAGTGGGTGTGAGGAGCAAGAATTTCTTCTTTCTCCAGTTGGAGGACTTCATAAGAGCCAGGAGGAAGATTCTCACAGTCCCCACTATCTTCACATTCCTTACTTTCATGATCTTCAACGGGAACCGGTTCAGACGGCTCAACCCCAGAATTTTCAAGCACATTAGTCTCCTCAGGCTGTTTAGAAGTCCCTTCTGTTGGAATCACCCCATTTTGCTGTGAATTATCTACTGAACATCCAGTGCTGCTGCTGAAAATATTTCCAAACTGTCCACCTGCATTAATCGGCGTACAATAATTATCTTTCATACATGGAAGTAATGCACCAGCGGTGGAGATTAACTGAATGATCATGCACGTCATGTCAGCATTGACAAGCTGCTGCTGGACTGCAAGTTCGTTTGCTAACACAGGTAGTTGCCCTTCGCGTGCAATGATTGCACGGACCATATCCTGTACCTCGTGTATCTTCTGCTCAAGGAAGGAAAGACTGTTCAGCATCGACTTCGGGTCCCAGTTGGAGAGGCCATTATTATCAAGTACATCAGAACCTAACTGCTCGCCCATCTTTGCACCATAACTTGACTCATGAAACTGCATGTGTGTAGGGAATTCTGAAAATGTTGGACCAGCAGAAACACTGACAGATGTGCCACTGCCAACATCAAATGGAGCAAGCGAACATCTGGAAACAAGACTTCTCGGTTGATCTTTTGATGGAACAGTTGATTTTGTCGAATCATCAGAAACCCGTCTCCGCTTGAGATCCATTTTTATCCACAGTAAAAAGAAAGTATGAATTTTCACATACAATCCTATTGTTAAAGAAAAAAAGTTGAAAAAATTAGATTTAACATCTGAGACAACAAATGTCAGTACCAATTGAGATCATAAACCATCAAGTCACCACGGCATCTTATCATACATATCAAAATCCCATTGCCTAAGCAATCAAAAAGGAGAGTTGA
Organism: Triglochin maritima; assembly: GCA_963682175.1. Classification (NCBI taxonomy): domain Eukaryota; kingdom Viridiplantae; phylum Streptophyta; class Magnoliopsida; order Alismatales; family Juncaginaceae; genus Triglochin; species Triglochin maritima. Next base: position 8,006,180 of record OY821787.1, on the reverse strand, counting down.
CAATTAGATTCCTTTCCTACAAAAAGTTAAACCAAAAGAGGCCAACAATATATTTAAAATAAAATAAAAACCCCTTATGCCCAGAGTATAGCTTACAACAGAACTTTTTGTATGAACTTAAAATGTAACTAATGTGTCAATTCTGGACGAAAAACGTTAACAAGAATCAGATATGGTGCAGATTTATATCCATATCATATTCTGTTTGGTAATAGTATTGTATTTCCTAATCAAACTCAAACACTAAACTATTTGAAACATGTATATAAAATTATCAATATTAAGATCCCCATCCTTGACCAAATTCCAAGATTTCCCTAAAAATTTAAAAAAAAATCCGAAACCCTAACCACACCAGATCCAAGGTCCACGTCTCTCCAAACCCTAATCCACTCCAAAATTCACACAAATAGACCCCTAAAATCCGGAATTTCAAACAAAGAGCAAAATCAGGAGGAGAAGAAAAGGGGGAGATCTCACGTAAGGGAAGAGGAGGAGGAGGAAGGAGGCGGAGTCGAGGGAGGGTAAGATGACGTCGGCTCCCATCACCTCGACGAAAACCTAATCCGCGACAAAGGGCGGCACCACTTCTTCGTCTTCTCCTTGCGCCTGCCTTCGACGCCACTTCCTTTCCTCGACTCGACTCGACTTCTTATTGGATCGGATTTGGGACGGATTTCGTACCAATTTCAATCCAATTTCGCTTACAACCTGATTCGAGTCTTATTTCTAGCACTACTTGTTAGAATAAGTGGACTTGTAAGTGGATCGGATTTGAGTCTGATATAATACGAATTCTAATCGATTTTGACTTCTATATGATTTGTAATTCGTTTTAAAGTTGGATTATGGGTAATATTTGTAAGCTGGTTGGGATCTTATTTGGATTCAATCTAACTAATGTGATACAAATTCAAATCATATTTGACATCTAATGTTATTTTAGTTTGTCATGAAGTTACTTATGAGTTTTAAAATTAACCACAAATGTACGGATCGTGTAGCAAACATGTCGAACATAAGGAGATGTTTCAAATTTCTATCGATTCTATTTTTCAATGAAACACGAGTAATAATGATGATATATTCAATGGTGGTAGATATTTTTGTCTTTTGTTTTATTCAGAGATAATGTAAAAAACAATTATGAGTTTTCTATAATAAGAATGCAATCAAAATATTACAACGTGAAACACATTTGCATAGGCATTAATTAGGAAAAGTGTTGCACATTTCATTAAGCACGAGATTATATTATAATCATGACATGAAGTGATTAGACTATCAAATCATCAAACAACAATTAACCTAGATTTAATTACAACTTCTAAAAATCTTAGAAGCAACGATATAATTTTAAACATAGATTAAGAAACTTATAAGTAACATTAAGCTATCAAATAATTATACACCATCTACCTCTTTCAAGTGAATTAGCAAAGTAATAACAAATCAAAATATCAACATGATGACAACCTTCATTCTTAACTCATCCTATCTCATATCTCACATCCCATGGCAATAGTATGACATGATGGATTTGGTTACACACCATGAAAGAAAACATACAAGAAGAGAAGAGAAGAGAAGAGAAAAATTATTAGCTAAGAATAAAAATACAAAATAAGTACATGCAATATGAGAGCTTCTCCCCGTGGAAAACAAAAGAAAATTAAAATAAGGGGGAAGAACTCATTTGATTAGAGAATACAAGACTTTATATAAAATTTTATCTCTCCCTAGTCAGTTGTTTTGTATGTGTTGTTTGACCCCTACGACGTCCAAATTTGAAATATCTTATGAGATACAAAACACATGCTACTTCCAAATATTGTTCCAACGCCACTTGAATCCCGTGATTTGTATGTTATATGAGAGAGTTATTGGCAAACTGGTATCGAGCAAATTTTGGAGTGCAACCTATGATCAGGGTTTTATCAATTGGAAGATCTTGTGAATTTATATTTTTCTTAGGCCACCCTTAGCGGGGTCATCCGCTCCGGATGACCGCCGACGACCGCGGATGACTCGGTCGTGGGTCGACCGAGTTGTGCCACTTGGCACAACCCGGTTGGCTGGATTTATTTTTTTGTTTTGGTATTTGTTTAATAATTATGGGTTTATATTTTGATAAATAATTAGGATTTAAGTAGTTATAGTTTATATTTTGATAATAATTAGGGTTAGAGTTTATTATATTTTGATAACGTTAGATTTTCAAAATCCAATATTAGGGTTAGGAGCGAGACCCTCGACCGATCTGTCAGGGTGGATTATGATTTGGGGTATTATTTTGTAAATATTTAGGGTATTATTCTATAAATAGTTAAATAAATAAAGTATATGCAATTTGAAAATAAATAAATTATTAATGTTTTTGGTGAATATAATTGATTTTGGAATATAATAAAATTTGAGAAGAAAATTAATGATTTGGAGAAAAGAGAGTGTGATGACCTAGGTTACGGTTAATGGGTAAATAGGATAGGGACTAAGGAGAAATATGAGGTTGAGTCACGATGACGTAGTAGAAAAAGAAAGTGGATGACCTAGGTCATTGTTGTGGGTGCTCTTAATGGTTTGATGGTGTAATGTTATGTTTTAGATAGCATCCACATGCTCATCAATTCATCATCATTATTAAACTCTTTAGGTCTTTTGTTTGTATTCCACACGGAAACAAAGTGTCATCACACGGAAATCCTATTTCCTAAAATGTCATCACCTTAGTTACTTCCTTTAATGTCACTAAAAAACAAATGTAGCATCCAGAATGTCATTATAGTTTCGTATTAGTCACTCCGTTAGAGATGTTTTGTTATGCTAATGTTTCTTCGTTAGGTTAGTGCTGATTAAGTAATTAACCCTTTATGGCAACCACCTCATCTTTTCCTTCCACTTATTCCCACCACCGGAAACCACCTTCACTTCTCTCACACATCATTTGTTCCCTCGTCTCAACTCTCCCTCCCTCCATGTATAGCAAAAGTCAAGTATTTATCGAAGATAAAAGATAAGTTGGCATGCTAAAGACGATGTTAACAAGAGAAGTGACTAATGGCTCCAGGGGTACACCTTACTGTACACCCCTCCCCATCAGGTGTTTCCCGTTATAAGATTTGTGTGTTTGGTGGCCTTCAGTTTTTTCGAGATATGTCTGTTGGTTTGGTCGTCGTCTTAAGAGGAAGAGATGTGACCATGTTTGAACATGTCTATCATTCGTTTCGATTTTGTGTACTATAGTTGTCTAGAAGTGTTCTAATATTTGTTCAAAACTATATTTTATTGACATGTATGGTCAATTATATTGTAACCCAAAGATAATGGTGACCCTACTTAAAAATCGTAAAGCATGTTATTAGTTCCGTAGCTCAAATAACATAGGTGATCTGATATGAAATCTTAACTCCAATCACACAAAAAAGTTGTGGTCATTATCCTACCTAAAAACGTAAAGCATGACATTGGGTTTGTAGCCGAAATAATTCAGATGATCCGATATAATAAGGGAAATCTAAGGAGGTATTTGTGTACGTAAACATTGATTATTTATCATGGATATGTCTGTGATTTTCACGTGGTCGTGTCTACGTGGTTGTCTATGGATCATATACGTGGTTTGATGAAATTAGCTAATGGAGTGGAAGACACATCTGGAAACATATCTAAATGTGATCTACATACATATATGTGTTCTAATTGTACGATTATCGTACATATCGTTCAGAGAGAGTATGGAATTTGGCAAGCATAGTGTACTATGAGACCAGAGAGAAAGTGAGATGATGATTTTATTGGCAGCACAGTAATAATTTTTAGTAAAGAAGGATTGTTAGCTTGCAATAAAATAGTGTGGTAGATGAAGAGGGAGCGTGAGATTTATTAGTGAATAGAGAGCGGAAATAATGGATTTGCTGACAACTCTGATTTATGCTTGGGAGTGGAATGGGAGCATGGCCACGTGGGGTTCTACCAATAAAACATCCACCAATCTGCCCCACTCACATGCATAAATTGCGTAAAAAAGAGAGCCAGTTTTGACCCCATGAAGCATTATCATACCAATAAAGCAAAATAAAACAATATTAGAAACGCAGATAGGCAAATAGCGGCACCTGATCTAAAACGAATGGTAATAAATTCCATGCAAAATATGTAAGCCTTTGATCCAAGTTCAACCCAAGGTTTAACTTCACCGACAGACAAAAGAACAAGGATACACAAAAATAATAAACTATTTTTTATTGAAACAATCTTCAGAAAGCGAATGTAACTTAATAATTGTAGTAGTGGTAACTGTTACAGACTTACAGTTCTAGTATCCAGTAATGATTTGAAAAACTTAAAAGCTGTTAGCAGAATTGAAATAAAAATCGTTGTTAGTAGTGGGCCTAGTGGCATCTGAAATATCTCAACATGAAGCTAATCTTTCTTGGTCAGCAATGGTTTGTCAACGTAGGGAAGCTCACTTTTTGCAATCCACAAACCCCATAAAATCCACGAGTGGCAGAAGAACAAAACTATTGAAGAATAGAAGTTCCATGGATATATATTCCAGCATAATTCCACCCCACAAAACAACAGAAGCCTGCATATACCGTGACAAATAAAAGAGATGATGATGATGATGATGATAAAGCAAGGCAATGGAATGCATAATCTGCATAGAAAAAATTATCGTTGAGTAACCTTAGTGCAGTGGGGAAAGGGGTCTTCCACAGGAGAAAACGGCAAGCTATAGAAGTACCTGCACTTGAAAGAAAAAAACAAATTGTTTAATTACAATTCAAAATTTCTGTACAAAAGATTACCAAATGTGACCCGAAGAACATGAGCAACGCTAGAAGGACGGTCAGCAGTTGAATAAGAGGGGCTTGGATCCCCTCCAGTAACTGGAGGGTCCGTCCAGTCCATGTGATTTGTAAATTGTAATTGCAAATCAAAACTGTAAACTGATAGGGCTCAGTATATTAAATTACAAATAACAATAATATAAAATCTAATTACAAACATCAAAACTGTGAACTGTAAAATGTAAATTGCCCCAAATCGCATGTACTGGTTAAGAGTGCAAAAAATAATAATACTAAAACGGCATATAATAGACCTGGGAATAAACGAGATCCTCTGAAGGCTTACCATGAATAGAATTGATAGTGTAGAGATCTGGCACATACAACCCCAACGAAATTCCCAACAAACATCACCGTAGCAATATCTGAGTTGTTAAACTAGCATCAGCCATCTATGTGAAGAAAATGTAACTTAAGTGGGGGGAAAAAATCTTGCATCATACGATCTCTGCTCAGGTTCTTTGCGTTAGTATTTGTCTCTTGAGGAGAAAGTTTAGAAAGCAATATGCGATGAAGACCACCCTCATGTCTACAGCATGATAAAAGATTATCAGTCATTGACATGAATTAAAATATTGCTCCCATAAATGCATAACCATTCAGCCAGTTATTGATAGAGTTTTAATTAAGTTCAAAAGACATCAAAGTTGGGAAGCAACATAAGGACTCAATAAGAACATGGGAGTTAAACTGGACTGTGATCTAACCTGCACCATCTACAGTGAGCAAATACCAAGAGGAGTAAAAGGTTAATCACTAGCAAAGCACTTGCAAATTGCTTAGACACGAACATTTCCCCAGGAACAAACTTGAAATTAACGGACCTAGTTCAGAAAAAGAAAAAAAGAGCCATGAACATTTAAGAATAAGAAGCCAAGGTTATGAGTGAAACGACAATCACAATGTGATACAAGGAAAACTAAGATAGAAAAATACTGCCAGATGTCTATGAAAGCACGAGCTTAATAGCAAGATAAATGAATAGGCCAAAAAGGAACACAGTTTATAAGTTCCATATGTTGATAAAATTAATCCACATACTAATAACTTGTATAATCCAAGAGGAAGTGTACTCCACAAGGTTACACACACACGTGTGGTGTGGACAAGGTAAGGAACATGGACAATTTTTCAAACAAATGAAAGATCATGACTTCAAGTAACCTCACTCATAAGTCAGGTGATCAAAAAGAAGGGTTGATTTAATCCTAGTATTCGGCCAAAAAATGCTTTTCACAATAGTTTTTTTTATAATTCCAGCAAGCCCTTGTTTATTAGATTATAGATCATTTCACCCAGTTCATCTTTTAGTATTTTTAAGATAAATTTCATAAATCACAGCATAAATATCTTTCAAGATATCTATAGCGCATCTACTAAATCCTGTCTAAAATTTAAAGTTGATTATGTCCTGAAGTTTACTTAGAGTTTCATAAGTTACATTGTCATTATACTAATCTTCAAAAGAAATTTATCATCTTCAATATTACTTTCTATAAGTACTTGCTGCAGAAATTTCAGATGTACCAGAAATGGATGAAGACACATTAAAGGATCTTGATAAGTAGCCAAATGGATAGGAGAGTAAAAAAGGGAAACCCAACAAAATCTGCAGAAAGTTGATGTAAATTAGTTTATGCTGAATATGGAATAACACCAAAATGATAAAATGTTTTGGAGTTCCGTTAAGATTTGATATTTGTATTTGCAATATAAAAATCAAAATAACATTTCAGCCATCCAAGTAAAAAACCTACATCTTAGACAAGCAAATATAAGAAAACCAAACGGGCGGACAAGATTGCTGGCACACAATATTTGAGGAATTTAGAACATAAAATTACTATACGGTCATAAATAGGATCTAAGATGCTCAAATATCCAATTCATAGAATATCAAGGACCTCGCATCAGACCCCAATTTATAAAATAAAATTATTGTAAGGTCATAACTAGTATCTAAGACGCTCAAAGTTTCAAATTTATGCAATATCTAGGACCTCTCTTCGGATCCCAACATCTTTCATAATCCTAACCAGGAGATATAATTACAACTTACAAGAAGTACCATGCAGATGGTAAAAAGGAAGAACTTCAGCTACCAAAATACATAGAAAACAATAAAACAAACCTGGACCAGTGCGGCGCCAGATAAAGCAGATATGAGCCCTTTTAAAGTCATTCCCTATCAAAATAACAACTCCTTAGTTATAGAAAGCAGACCAACTTGATCTAAGCAAACCATGTGCATGGATACAACATTAGCTAGCAGATGATGTTTTTTATCAGGTCTAGGAGATGATGTTGTGTAAGTCCCCGAAAACAGCGGAAAATTTAAACAATATAAAAGACCGTCAATGGTCAACAAGGGGCAAATCACGGAAAATAAACCAATATATATAATATAAAAGATCCACGTGGAAGTCAAACATACAGACTGACTGTGATTACCAACAAAAGTTATACAACATATAATCACCTCAAAAGAAAAGATAGACAAACACAGGATCAGATCCCGGGGGCACCCTCCTCGGTCACCACCTCGACTCTAATGTTACTCGCTACCTGGAATGAAAACAAACAAACATGCCTGAGTTCCCTACTGGAACCCCGTATGTCAAACCTCCTAAAATACAAAAATGAAATTTAAAGACAATGCAATGCAATGCACATGATCATCCGCCTCGGGTCCACAATAATACCCCTCTCCGCCTCCGCGGTACTGAACCACTCCTGCCGCACAAGGGTCAAGTCAGTCCACCGCTGCCTCACATGGGTCAGTCGGCACCACTGCTCCCCAAGCACCGTAGGAAGACACTCTGGTACAACGCCGCCGCACAAGGAGCGAGCCAGCTTGTCGAATGCACAACTCGAGCCAGACGGCAGCCGCTGCTCCCCTAAGAACCGCCAGACGCGCACCCTGCCGGAACATCCTCGGCCTACCGACAAACCCCAGCAAACAACCCAAGGTTTACGGCACTCATCTCTCACACCCCGCTCGATATGAGAGGCCAACAATAATATGCCCTCGTCGAAGGTGAAATCCGTCGCTCCGAAGGCCGGTAATCGACCGTCACCTCAGAGCCGGTAGTCGACCTATACTCGACGGCTCGCGTGTGGATAAATCCATCAACCTGCGGCAGATCGGTCGACCGCTACAAGCACACCGGTCGACCGGTCTTCCACACAGTACTCGGTACTGTACAAACAAGTGTATCGGTCGAACCACGCCAACCGAATTACCGACCCATCGGTCGAACAAAAGTCATCTAGCGGTCGATCGTTTGGATGGTCTACGCTATACAATATTTATATACCCGACCGGTCGAACCAAGGGGTCGTTCAACCGATAACAGTGATCTCAGCATTTTGCCCAAGTCATATTCGGTCGACCGGAACTGAGATACAGTTCGACCGAAACATTACAGGCACTTTACTGCTCATTTAAAATGCTCAGTCGGTCGACCGAAAGTTAAAGAGTGGTTGACCGTTTTGATGGTCAACGCTCCCAACCGACTTAGCATCGAATAGATCGGTCGAACCAGGTTAAGGGCGTTCGACCGTTTAATAAGTCAAATCCCCCAACCGACCTATTCTCATTGTTTCGGTCGACCGGCGAAGTGGATCCGTTCGACCGATAACAGTATCAACTCTTTTTCCCGCACAAATCTGGCATAACGGTCGACCGTCCTTAGACATCGTTCGACCGTTTGCGGATGCAAATCAATATAATAATAGAATCGGTCGACTGCCCACAGGCACCGGTCGACCGATTGCCATCTTCAACCTCTGAATAGGTTGCAATCCGACGGGGAATTCGACACCAACGTCGATCCCCAACACCCACAAGGCTTATGTGAGTTATAATGAAGACTTGACATACCTTTTTGAAGTTCGTGGAAGCCTCCCAAGCTTTGTCAAACTCAACCCAACTTCTTCTCCTTCACTTCTTCTCCTTCTCCTTCTCTTCTTCTTCTTCTCCTCCAAAATCGTCTCTCTCACTCTCTGATCACTCAAGGATGAAGAAAACGTTTTAGATAAACCTTACCTTCCTATTTATAGTCAAAACCTAAAAAACTAATTCTTATCCAAACCTCCACCTCACTCTTTACTGTTCACGGCTTAATTAAGGGTTAATTAGGTTTAGTTTAGGTTAATTAGGGTGTTTAGATTAAGGTTATTACATGTTGACCATTAAGAAATGTACCTTCAACATGAGTATGAACAAAGGAGGAGCAAAAAGGAGGATGTTCATTTTGATAGACACGGCTCCACTACAAGCAAAAGCAGGAAAAAAATCAAGTTAAGTCTCTCATGTTGTGTGACCACTACCACCAAGATAATTGACTGTAACCTGAAGATAATTAACCCAAGATGCCACTTTTGATGCAGAATCAGTGCAAGCGCAGCATGGAGAAGGGTCATTGAAATACAATCATTAAAAAGACGTAGCATGAATATGGAATGAATCCGCTTTGACAAGGACAGCAAGCAAAGGGCCCACCATGGAAGCTGCAAGGTAGTTAAGAATAACACATGTTTAGGAATGCAGAATAAACAAATTATAACCTTGAGAAAAAGAAAACATAGGCAACCATAATTTTTTTGATGAAGGAAATGCAACGAGATTATATGGGCTTTTTATAGGTAAGTGAAATTATATGGGCTATTACGCTTGACGTCTACTTTAGCATCATATAGAGCATTAATACGAATTTTCTTCCAGGAAATTAACATGAAGATCTCCCTAGAATCTATATGAAGAGAACAGTTCCATCTAAAATTGTGGATGACCTTAGATCACTTTATTATATTTATGCATCTATTATGCTCTGCAAGCTAAGTGAAGAAAGAGATCTATATACAGATTGATCAAAGGAAAACCAGTCCTCTACTATATAACAGAAAAAACCGATATTAAATTGATGCCCGACAGAATGTAACAATGTCTTTTTCAACTTAACTAGGCATTCTCTTCCCACCAAATAAATAGACAATTTAAATCAAAATATTAGGATATTAACAACAAAACTGTTCAATAAAAAGGATATCAACAAATACAAACGTCAATAATGAGTACTTAGAAGATAGACTATTACTTTTAATAATTTTAAAAAATAAAAACATACCACTTTTGTCTTTATGTAGACGACGAATACAATTGCAAGATTGGTGATGTACAGGATCCCGAAAAGAATCTGATTATTAGATATTAAAAAATGGCAAGGTAGTGAGAACATATAAGTGGGAAAAAAACTACTTAAGATGTGTAGATAAGTATGATTCTAAACATAAAGATTAATACATCTAATAAAATCATTGTTTAACAATCACAAAGCGAGAATTTAATTTCTAATTTGATAACCGACATGGCTTTCCTCATAATTAAAACAATAGACGGTTATTTTTGCTAATTGTTCAAAAATGAAAAAAATGAGAACTTAATTTCAAATTTGATAATTCATATGGTTTTCCTCATAATTACAACAATAATAGCCAAAGTTATTCTCGATATGACCACCAACCTCTACACATTTACAACCCCAGACTTCGGAATTTTTAATGTTTACCCAATCATAACTGAGTCATCCCCTATTGTTTTAGGTGTTGTTAGGCAAAAATAATTGCTCCTATAAGCAACATATTGCAATTCAAAAATCAAAACATAGGAACTGTTGGGCTATAGGTCTTGGATGTGTAGGACTGCTCTTAATCTTCTTTTTTTCTTCTTCATATGACTGTTCTTAATCATTATGAAATGCTCTTGTATTGAACTACTACAATTGTTGGTCTAGGTTTTTCTGTATCTCCACTTTTCTGTAGGTTATCATAACCTCTGCAGATTCATATGTATTATTTGATTAATTAAAGTTACTTTTAATGTTAAAAAGCCCTCTATATAATACCAAATGCTAATTCAAAAGGAATCAAAGGTATAGTATGTCATTTCTTTTCTGTAAAGAAAAGTATTATCTTCCAATATGCTTATATAACCATCCGAATTTAACAAAACCTCAATGCAGTCTTGTGGGACATCAAAATTGAAAGCAATATGTTTTAAAAGTTTTACTTTTATATCTCAATTATTATGAATTTGATGTGCAAATATTTTTTTCCTTGATTATGTTATTCATCTTTTGGAAGTGTTAAGGAAGATACGTTTGGTCCTTAACCGTAAAACTCTAAAAAATAATGGTTTACATAAATCAAACAATTGTTCACAATCATGGTAATTAACATGGAACATTAATTACCGAGATAAGATTGTCGTGTTGGTCATCGATTATTGTATCTCTACAAATAATTGACGACACGAGTATATAAAAGAGGAAAAGATTACTTTTAGATATTGAACATACCTAACAAATAAAACATTATGGAATTGTGTTTGGTGTCATTAATGTTTTACTGTGTGGGCCCTTGATAAAGCAAAATTATAATGTGCAAAATGTAACTTGAGTTAAGTTACATAGTTATAATTAGCTTAAAGAGATCAAGAAATGAATATAATACAAAGATGACACATTTCTACTTTGTATATATTCTTAATATCATGAGGCAATAAACGGACACAAGTGGTGCATTACATCACTAAATGGATCGTGTTTTGGTTCGGGTGGAACAAAGACATATATGCTAATTGGGTAACTATAATGTGTAGCTAGATACCGCTTATAATTTGAGATATTAAGTGTTTAATATCGCTGTCAATTTGGATTAGATCCTCCTATAGGTCACACCACAAAACTGGGAAACAATAGGGTTGATTTTAAGTTCATATGATGTGTCGAGTTTCATGTGAAAATAAGACACATGTGGTGAATGGATAAAATCAATATGTCATGAGAATTGACATAATTAGAATCATAATAAATTCATATGAGGTGTATATATTATGGGGTGTAATAATTTAATATTACATAGGATAATATATTACATAATATGTGAATTTTCTAAAAACCCCAAAAACATCAAATTTTGTTGGAAATAAATCCAAAATTTGACAAAGGCAAAATCGATGTCAAACACGATGAACCGTTCATGGTTCGGTCGACCGAGGTCTTTTCGGATCGGTTAACCGAATAGGGAACGGGTAAGCGCAATTGGTTGACCGAAATTGTCTGGAGTGTCTGGACAATCGGGTTCGGTTAACCGAGTGTGCATGGTCAACCGAGAAGTAATATTTTCGGTAGACCGAAGGTGACACGGTCATCCGATGACTATGTCGCAGGAGCGATTCTGGTGGGTCAACGGTCGACCGAGTAAAAGACGTGATTCGTCCGAATTCTTCCGGAGGATGTTTCTCATACAGATTCGGTCGACCGTCTATCTCACAGTGCACCGAACACATGTTAAAACTGAATGGTTCGGTGAACATTGCGATTTATGCCTGAATTATTAAGAGATTAATTAGATCATGCGTGGATTAATTTCAGATTTAATTAAAACGTTTTTTAGGATGCTTATGTGGAAATTAGAGATTAATTTTAGAAGAGAATAAACAATGGATCATGACTAAAGAATAGCTCTTGATAATGATGTTTTGGTAGCCTATAAAAGGGCATCTTCTCCTACTTTTAATACTAATGCAAAAATTATTTCTCTCATTAATCTCTCTTCTAATCACCACGAAATTCCCTTAGTAATTTTGAGTTTAGGAGATAGAAATCTCAGGAGCTCAAAGAGAGGTTATTAGTTAGATTCTAAGTTTTATTAGAGATTGATTGGGTATCTTCTTTCTCTCTAATCTTGTTTAGAGTTTGGTGAACACTCGGAGGCAAATCCGTGGACGATTCAACGGACAACGCGACTCCGGATCTTCAAAAAGGTTTTAGAGAACCTTTAGGTATGATTCTACATTTGTGGTTTATTTTAATAAATGTAGGGTTGCATGATATTACAATAAAAACAAAATAATGTACATAGAAATTGTTGAAAATATGAAAACGATCTTTTATGTAGTATTAAAAAATTTAAAATATATACATACATAGGGACACGAAATCCTACAAAATTAGGTACTAGAAATCATTCCACACAACTTTGAAGCTTATTCCTAGTATGTACCCGCCAATGGCATCCCAAAAGGTAAAGAAATCGGTCCCTTATTCATTTCCCAATATGTTATCAAAGAGGTTGATCCTGTAGGGTGCTTTACAAGAAACCAATCTGACACGTTAAAATAAAAAATAAGCTAAATCTCAAACTCCCATTGAAGCTTTATCAAGCTTCACCAAGACTATTCCCAATTGCATTTATGGAAGTGTCAAGCAATTTCAATAAAACTATACATTTAATGAAGCAAAATGGTACCAACAAGAACGAAAGAACACTGTATATGCAAATGCTACATTCACAATCGTACTGCTTATATGGTGGCCAAACGATCTCTTGTACTGATGACCACTCTTTGAAAAATGTACTAATTATAACTTCATTTAGATGATGTCACAATTTCTACTTATAGAAAATTAAGTGGTTGAGAAAATGCCTTCATTTATTTTTTACTTGTTCAATATGTCCTTGTATTTTACACAAAGCAGGTTATGTCATCCGCTCGAGTTCGTAAAAATCTTGTTTGTAATATATATAACATTCGTATAAGTTATACGCCGCTCGAGTTTTACTAAACAAAACATTGTAAAGATATTATTTTCAGTAGCAATCATCATCTACTCAGGGACTTTGATGAGCATAAACTTCTGCATAGTATTCAAGGAATGAAGACACCACAAAACAAAAAAAAAGTGAACAACATATAGGAACTCGGTATGGGGTTGGAGTTAGGCATGGCTGAATCCCTCACTTTTAGATGTTTATCAAGTTCAACGCAGAAATGTGGACAACATATACAAGCACAAAGCTAGAATTTGAGGAGTTGACACAATTTTCTCAGGAAATGAAGCATTAAATAACCAAAAGGTACAAACCTTTGCAACTCCTCAAGCTCATATATGAACAATTAAAGCCAGACCCAGCTTGTGACAATCACATTGAATCACAATATGCTAATGTGATAATTTGTTCATTTTTTGTGTGGTGGGGAACTTAAAACTAGCTTGTGGAGAGAATAATAAAATAGTCCTAAATATGGAAACTAACAAGCCATTAAGCCAATGGTCATAGTCCTCTACGACCCCAGTAGACTCCACATAACCAATTATCATAGTCTTCTCCGATCCTAAAGAAAAGATAAACTTACCAAACTAAACAAGAACACATCAGAAAGACATGTCCGAAACCAGCACATCATTATAGCCATATTCCATCCCACAATACCCGAAGGAAGAAAGAAAAGTAACATCAACACCAGAGAAAACACAATGGAACAAATTATGATACTAAAGCAACAAACTTCAACAATTAAATTGCTGAAAACATATAATTCAACAATGTTGTCCATTTCCAATGGGTTAAAGATTAAATTGGATGTTGGCATATGGACTAAGTTAAAATGTCTATATAACTATCTACATTTTCGTTTATGGTGAAATGGCGGATTCAACTGGCAGGGGTATGAATACAACCTCTTTTGAGGCGTCGGAATGATGTTGATGTTGATGAAACAGGATTTTGGAATCAGACGTCCCGAGGGAGTTTAGGTCATCCAAATTGGGCTTTGACTGGATGTTGACTTGAGTAAACCTTTGGTGAATAGGACAACTAAAACATATAACTCAAGAGGGATTACAAGGAGATCACGCATCCTAGTACTGCTCTCACCCAAGCAAGCCTATCTACAATGGTGTAGCTCAACTGGTAGTCTCTAAGTAAAATATGCTTTGAAGCCACCTGGTGTACGATTAATTCCAATGCACTCTACCAATTTCAAAACAAAACAAAAAAATGGTCTACTAATCTAAACCAAATATAGAGTCACCTGAGCAGGAAAGACATCTCCACCAGTGAGAAACCTGATACAGGAGTAGACATAAAGGAAGCCAGCCGGGTAGACAAGCGGGCCCGTATCCCCTTCCAGTTTGGTGTAATCCCTCTCTCCACCAACAAACCCCTCAACCTAAACCAACACCAAATCAAAACCAAAAAACACTCATCGAGCGAGCATGTGTCGATTCTGACCTGCGACATGTAGGCATCCCAATCTATCTTCGTATCTGTAGAGGAAGGAGAAAAGGGATGGGTTAAAAGGAGGAAGATGGGAATTGGGTTGGGTTGGGTTTTACTTACATGGGACGAAGGCGATGATTAGGAGGCAGACGAGGATGGCGTCGAGGGAGAGGAGGAGAACGGCGAAGTGCGAGGCGGAAACGGCCCTTTTCGCCATTGTTTTCGGAGGTTCACTGTTGTTAGGGTAAATTGTCACAAGGAAATGGAGTTTTGTATAAAAAACTAAAAATCAACAAAATGGAGGTTAAGAAATAAATCCATTTGTTTTTACTGTTTCAAAATCTGCACTCCCCCCAGGTAATTTTTTGTTTTCCTTTGTAAAAGTTAAAAATCAAGGTTCGTATTAATCTAGCTTTTGAGCAAAATCTAGGATGTTTCGACCTAAAGTGAGAAGAAGTTGGTTGGGTTTTCTAGGAATCCAACCTACCTAAATACTTTGATTTTGCAAAAGTTACATAGTAAGCTTTAACGTACATTTATAGTTAGAAAGTTTTATGTTATTTGGGTTGTAAACGGAACGAATTGGAAGCAGATGTACCTACATTTGGATTTGACCAAATGCAAATGTTACTTATCTGAAATTTCATCGGTGGGTCCAAGCTGAATTCGGATTAGAAATATCATAGATGGAGTTCATAGTTCATTTCACAATTCAACCACAAAAACAATACGTCTAATTTCAATATACAATAGTGGAGAATGTTGAAGAATTGGAGGAGCTGCTAGACGTGATGACCAAAGGAGGCAATAGTGGGGAGGGGATGCTGTTGGGGTTGGGTCGATCATAAGAGTTGGATTAGGGTAAGTGGATTGGGAAAATGTGAGAAAAGAATGAGAAATTAAAAATTTGCAAAAAAAAAAGTCTCACACTCTTAATAAACTACCAAAATCGATGAATCCTCCCCATACCAGCGTCGCACTCACCTCGCACCAACCATTTGTCATTGTAGGATACACCATGTGATGTATCTAACACGCACCCAACTGCATGTGAGATTGCTACACACCATATGTAGGGGGACTTAGAGCACAATTAACATGGCCCGTGCTACCCTGGGCGTCCTGCACTCTCTCTCTGTCACGTCAGTCTCTTTCTCTACCACGTCAGCTCACCCTAAAAAAACTCTTACCCATGCACGGGCTACCCCCACCTACCATACACTCTCTTTCCTCCACATCATTTCTTAATTAAATAATTTTAATTCTCACACAACATTTAACAAATTACATTTTATATAAATCAAATTCTAATTACATTATAATTCTAATTCACGATATAATTATTATTAATATTAATTAATTAACAATAATAAATATTCATCAATAATATTAATCACTATTAAACCACAAAAAAATGAATATTTGAAATTTGAAACGCGCGTGAATGCACAGTATACACGTGAATGTACAGTATACGCGTGCGTGAAAAGATTGCACAGTATACGCGTGAAAGAATAGTAATCTGCGTGAATGTACAGTATACGTGTGAAAGAAAAATAGTCCGCGTGAATGTACAGTATACGCGTGCGTGAAAAGTAATTCGCGTGACTGCACAGTGTCTAATTTTTTCTCTATATATACCTTACACAAAACACAACTTACATCTCATATCTCTTCCACAAAACACAACGTTGCAATGTCTTCTCCGGATTACAACTGTTCCCCCCTCGTCCACAATCAAATCCGCGTCCACGATATCCACAAGGATACCCCTCACGTCCATTTTACCAACAACCATTCCAACAACCAGACTTCTCCCACTACGCACCACCATTCCCACCACCGGACTAAAACTCATCATTCCCACAATTCTCCCACTACGCACAACCAGACCAAAACTTACAATTCCCACAATTCTCTCAATGTGCACCACCATTCCCACATAATCAACCACAATTCCAGATGTTTGGCCGACACATGTCTCAACAAAGTAGTCAGAGTATGATGGACACTGAAGAAGAGGGTCACAAAGACGATGAGTCTCCACCACGACACACCGCCACACCACCATCCCCACCTCCATAGCGACGCCGCCACAAGCAAGTCCAAACCTTGGGATGTGTTCGGGTTTTGATCTGATCCGGTCCAAAATCCAAAATTCCCCACAAAAATCCAGTCTAGTCTTCAGTCTGGACCCTAAAGAGTATCCGGATCCGGACCAATGCTCAACACTCGCCACGAGAGTGTAAAAGTCATTTCCTCGTGAACTAGAATCATACCACTTCAAACACATCTATGTAAGAAATAGATTCTGAAGCAGAATCAGATTTTGACCGGAATCAAAACAACCAAAAGCAGTATCCAAACACATATCCTTAAAACTTACCACATTATTTGAGGATTTTTTTCTCAGATGTCATTCAAAAAAAGTGATTTGTGACTATGCTATCGTTGTTTAGCTATTTGCCATCCATGCCACTGGAAAATCATTTAATGTTTGAAATGCCAATTCGTTAAGTTTTTATATTTTTAGATTAATGGTGTTAATAAAATTAATATTAGATTGTAATTTTACACTAATTTGATAAATAAAAAAAACAACACCGGATTAAATTCTGAATTGCTAAACATCGCCCCAAAATTACTTAAATCGCCCCTTGAAATTACCATTTTGCTCTTCTCTCATTTCTACTGCTATAACGCGACATTTTACCCTCCTATCACACATCTCTCTTCATATTCCTCTTATAATCATAAAAAATAATGTTTTGGAGGTCAGTAATGAACTAACGGACGCCCCAGTGTACTCGAATCTGGTTAAACATCTAACATCTTTTTAATAAAAAAATAATAAAAAATAAAAAAAAATTACGGGCGTCTGACGGAGCCGCCCCCACGTAGGAGGGGGCGTCTGGCTAAGACGCCTTCCCCATGGGGGCGGCGTTTTACCCAGACGCCTTACCCATCGGGGAGGCGTTTTACCCAGACGCTCCGCCCATGGGACAGGCGTCTGTGTAAGACGCCTCCTCCATGGGGAAGGCGTCTTAGCCAGACGCCCCCTCCTACGTGGGGGCGGCTCCGTCAGACGCCCGTAATTTTTTATTATTTTTTATTATTTTTTTAAAAAGATAAATGTATATAAATTTAGATAATTGTTAAATTAATTAATAAGTTAATAATTACTATATTCGGATGACCGATACCTCTTCGGTACACCGAAAATTCAAAAATTTCCAGATCCAACAATTTCAAAATCCAAAAAATTTCCCGGTGAGCGAGACCCCCGAACGACCTGTCGAGGTGGTATTTGTAAGTCATGATGTTTTACCACCGGGGGATTTGGAACTTAAAAAATGTTGGATCTGGAATTTTTTTGAATCTTTATCACTTGCAAAAAAACTCATTGTAATCCGACCGGTTACCACCGAAAACTTGCAAAGAAACGTCAAATAATTTGAGATAACACACCGTATAATTTTAATTTGAAAAAAAAAATTAAAAAAAATGGGACGTCTGGCTAAGACGCCTGTACCATCGTGGAGGCGTCTGGCTAAGACGCCTCCACCATGGTCGAGGCGTCTTAACCAGACGCCTAGACAATGGTATAGGCGTCTGGCTAAGACGCCTGCACCATCGTGGAGGCGTCTGGCTAAGACGCCTCGACGATGGTGGAGGCGTCTTAGCCAGACGCCTCTACGATGGTACAGGCGTCTTAGCCAGACGCTCGTGTCGGAAAAAAAAATCCGCCTCCGTTACTTCGCCTGGTCTAGGTGTTTCGCCAGACATTTTCGTGGTGTTGGTACTAGGAATGTTAGTAAAACTGAGTCAATAACCTTGTTTAAAGACACGGGACGATATGGGTATTAAATATATTGTTAAGGGCAATTTGGTAATTTCAAGGGGCGATTTAAGTAGTTTTGGGGCGACGTTTAGTAGTTCCCATTAAATTAGGGCAACGAAAAGCAACACAACAAGAGAAAA
The DNA here is from genome assembly GCA_963682175.1 of Triglochin maritima. Lineage (NCBI taxonomy): Eukaryota > Viridiplantae > Streptophyta > Magnoliopsida > Alismatales > Juncaginaceae > Triglochin > Triglochin maritima. The sequence goes on along the minus strand of OY821787.1, from coordinate 7,987,278 downwards.
CCCAATTATTAAATTAAAACCAAAAAATTGAAAAGACATCAGGTCCAGACCCAAAACCCCACTCGCATCCCATCCCCCGCGAGTTATCCTACACCAGCCCCACCGCAAACCCCTTCAGGCTCCAGCTTCCCTCTCATTCCTCCCCCAAATCCTCCCCCGCAGGACACCGCACCGCACCCGAAGTAGCGTATATAAAAGCCGCCAAGCAGACCCTCTTCTCTCTCTTCCCTTTCTCTCTCCTTCCAAAAACGCAACGGAAATAATCGGGACGAACCCAAACCCTAACAACCCTAACCCTAACCCTAGAGGTGGGCGAGATGAGCGGCGGCGAGGGAGCGGCGGAGGCTACGGCTACGGTGACGGCTGAACCGGTGGTGGAATTGGAGGAGGCGAAGATCGAGAGTGAGGAGGAGGAGCTGCTCGCTAGGGCTCAGAAGCTGATCTCCAAGATCAACGCCGCGCAGGAGAACCCCAACCCGAAGCACTTCCACGCTCTTGCGTCAATGCTCGAGAAGCAGGAGGCCAGGTTAGGGTTTCGTCTCGTCTCGGCTTAGGTTAGGGTTTCGTTGTTTCTGTGAAGTTGTCTTTCGGTTTTGCAATGTGGCTTTTTTGGATTGGTGGGTGGAGTGAAGTTGTTTTTTGTTTATGGGTTGTGGTTTGGGGAGTTAAGGGGTTTTTGTGAGGTTATTTTGCGCCTCAAAGTGGGTTTATTGGGTCACGGTGTGAATGGTTTGTAGGAAATGATGGAAAATTCAGAACTCAAATTCCAAAATTATTTGAAGTTATTCTGGCTTCTGCAAACCAATCACCTGAAAATTATTCTGGAAGTTGATTACCCCACTCCCAAGTTGACTTCCCGGAAACCAATCACACTCTAGAGATATTTTGGGATTTATGAATGATGGAAATAGAATGGAGAAAAAGTTTATGGGTGGGAAGGTGGAGGATATAGCTCATCGTAGTATAAATGGATTGATGGTGGCATGGCGTGGAATAGGGTTGTGCATCCGGTCCGGACCGTCGGTCCGGTCCGGTCAAAAACTGAATTTTTTAAATTAAAAAAAATGGACCGGTCCGGACCGGACCGAACCCGAAGTATTAAAATTTGTCGGACCGAAACCCGGACCGGACCGGATTTTTTCAAAAATTTCCGGACCAAACCCGCATCGACCGGACCGGTTCGATTTTTGCTCTGCCCTAGCGTGGAACATGAGTATTGGAGGTGGGCTAATCATTGGAGTGAACTATTGGTTGTGAATAAGAAAGCCTTGAGAAGGAAGAGTCTAGAGATCCGACCTCAGAACTCAATATGGTTGGTAAATGCTTAAGGGAGGAACAACAAGAGGGTATCCTGTAGGAAACACAAGAGGATTGCATAGGCTTGGGTAATCGTACTCATTACTAGTGTGGCATTGCTGAGAAGCAATTAGCCATTTTTGGGTAGAGAGAGAGAGAGAGAGAGAGAGAGAGAGAGAGAGAGAGAGAGAAACACGCGGCAGATTGGCAACTTGGAGAGATGAAACATTGTTGGCTAATCATACCCATTACTAGTCTAGCATTGCTGAGTAATTGTCCATTACCTATAGGTTTTTGGTTTTAGATGTCTCTCTTGGATTTAGATATCTCCACCCTTGCCTGGTATGATATGCAACTTAAGGTCGTACAATATTTTATGTTATTAAAAGTGGTCTCATTTCTTTGTTGCAAGAGTAGTTTTTTCATGGAGGTTTCTCAATGAATATACTATACCATGGTTCCTCTTAAGATTTTAAAATTTTAAAAATCCTCTAGGATTTTTCTGAAAAAGAGATGTGCAGGTTCAAGGGTGGATTGGAGGATTATGCTTGACTTGTGATTGGAGAGCTATTTGGTGCAGATTTTAATTTTTCAGATTAGTCAACCACATAAACAAAGAACATATGTGGTCACACCTCTCAAATGCAATGACTGAAGAATAGTCATTTGTCAATGGGAATCTTAAAACTGGTCATTGGTCATTTGAAGTGAAAAAGGGAAAAAACTCGAAAAACCTAAAAAGGAAAAATAAAAAGGTTAGAGGGGGTGTCTGACACTCAAATGCAAGATTGATGGCTAATTTAATCCTTGGATATTTCTTAATTGATGCAGCCAAATCACTATCGGCATGTTGTTGCATAGTGGCATATTGATTGCATTTGCATATCAATTATGCAATTAGAACTTCAAGATTGCATTATGTGATCATACACCTAATTGGGCAGTTAGTTCATCCTTTGAAATGGTTTTGTGTGACAGGCAGTGCTTGAACTATGAATTCTGCTAGTGTATTGTAGCATAGTCTACAAAAACATGGTCCCTTACAATCTACATATCAGGTTATAATGTTTGAAAATTCTCTTCGATTATTTACTGTCAGGTATCAAGTTTGAATAGACAATGATTTCAAGGGTATCAATACCATTTTCTGGAACACGAGAACAAGACTACAACGATTAAATGTTGGGTCATATTGGACCTTGCAAATAAGAAACTTGATCTTCATCTGGAAACTTGATGCAAGTTTGGTTGAAGTTGCCAAACTGTGCAAGTTTACCTACATTTGAATTTTGCTTTGAACTTTTTGGTAGTACACCATGGACAGAAACGAATATTGAGAAAGATTCATATTTATAGGTGGTCCATTTAAAAAAAATGCATTTATTAAAAGAAAATTAAAAAATGTATTCAGATTTTGAAACTCCATCAAGAAACAATGGACATACATCATTAACATTGCACTTCTCATTGTGTTTAAGTAACTTCCTGTAGATGCATAATATTTTAATATAGTTTTTCTTCACTAATTGTAAATATTAAGTTAATTCTTCACTTCTAGGAGGATTATACTACCCCTCTCAATGTTTGAAAAGTTACAGTTAAGATAGAAAAAAGTACAATATTTTTTGCAGAAGTTTATGAGTTTCAACCAAAGTTGACAAAATATACACTTGCCGCCAAAATTTTATTTATTCTTCCAGAGTTTTGCTGAAGTACTGGGTCTTCAAAAACCTTACCCATTACTCGATATTCCTTGTTATCATTAAGTCTTGGTTTTTCAGAGTTCAAAATTAAGTAAAATATGTTTTCCAATTTAATTCTTATGATCCAGATTTTATATAAAATGATAAGTGATTTAGGTTATTCCTGATTTTGGTACCAAAAACAAATCACAGAAGTCACGTTGAAGATCCTAGGGTGGTATATACCAATCCAGTTCTCTACAAAGAAGCAGAGAAAGATGGGTTGCGTCTGATTGGCCTTTGTGGTGATCTCTAATCTTTCCTGCAACGGGTGAGAACTCATTTTTCCAGATTCTGCTTGTTAGTCGTTTTATGCTCTACTACTCTGCTGGGCCGCAGAAGCATGAGAAGACTGAAGGAATCTGTGCAATTTCACCCACTTGCCTGTCTTTGGTAGAACTTGTGTGGTTGCAAAACTTTTGTTTCTCTTGATAGTGGATATGTGTTTATGTTCTAGTTAACTACCTGGTGCCATTATGAACCCACTGGTTGGGTGGCTAGCTGGTATCTTGTAGGATTAAGTGCTTAACTTAAGAGGCCAAAGCATCTCTAGGGGATTCTTCATCGCTGAGACAGTTTTCACTTCATTGAGTTTCCCCTTCCTGTCCTTTTGTTTTCTTTTCACTGTCAGTGCTGTTTCCATTTCACTGCTTGTTTGGTCTCCTATGACCTTGGATCTTTTATTTTGCTATGTTTCCTTTTGACAATACACTTAACTGGCACTTATATAAATAAACCAAGTCTTGTTGGTGACTTTCTTTTCAATTACTGTAATAACTTAGTAGTTGACTTGCTCTATCTAGATTCCTCCAAGATTCTGCAAGTTCATCTTATTCAGGTGGTCGAGCCTCTCACTCCATTGGAAGGCTTGCAAATATTCTCAATGTGAGTTAAAATTTAATGCTTTAGTTGTATTTCTGCATAAGGTTTTGGTCAGTTACCTATTAATTAATGTGAGTTCTATCTGATACGTTGCACAAAACAGAAATCAATATTACATTATCATTATTTTGCAGGAAAATGATGAATTTGTCGTTTCCCTATCTACCAAGTTTCTGTCGGAAAATAGGTATCCTGTCAGCATTCGTGCAGCTGCTGCTAGATTATTGCTTAGTGGATCATCAACATGGATGGTTAGCTGAATTCCCTCGGGTCAAATTTCTTTTTTTTCATGCTTTATTATTCACATATGAATAACTTTGCAGGTCTTTGATGATTCTGTCATTGAAAATGCCAAAAACTGGTTGCTGGAAGACACGCTAAAAACTTCTGATGAAGAGAGCAGCTGGAAGGATGACAGTGGCAGGGGGAAGCCGACAGACTCTGAGATGCTGAAGACTTATGCCACAGGGATACTTGCCATATCGCTAACTACGTAAGTGATTATTGTTACTCCTTTACGATGATTTTTTGCTGATTGATTCTTATTAAAGCTGTGCTGTTCAAATAGAGGTGGTGAAATTGTCGAAGATATGTTAAATTGTGGTTTATCAGAAAAACTGATGCGCTATTTGCGTATACGAGTACTTGGAGATCCAAGCATAGGCCAGAAGGATGTTACCCTCCCTTCACAGGGCAAACATACTTCTGGTACTTCAGCTATTAAAGGAAGAGAAGATGGCAGAGGAAGGTTGCGGCATGTTTCTGATTCCATTCGTTTAGATGCACCAAGGACTGGAGACGAGGGGTGTTTGGGTGAGATAGGTGGTGAAGTGGAACATGAAAGAAGTACTGTGAATAATCAAAATTTTGAGGATGATCACTGGGAAAATCGCAACCTCTGCTTGGAACCTGAACTTGCCGATGCATCTGCTGAAGCAGTTGGTACGCATGCTGGGCAGACTGGGGAGCAGTGGCATATCAGAGGAGTAAAATCAAAATGCGTTGAAAGGCAACCACGTGGTGATGACACAGATGAAAATGGTAGAGAGGACCTGTCAAGGCGTAGGGCAAATAGGGGGTTGTCAAGGACCAGGGGAAATGAGAAGATAAGTGAAGGTCCTCTAGATGGTGAAAAAATTATAACCTCTCCAGCTGCTGCTTTATGGATAAGTAGTTCTGGGACATGTCATTCTTCACAGACTGAAGAAGCAAAAGGATCTGTTGATGCCAAAAACACTGCAAACAACGATGACAATGGTTTCTCAACCAATATGGAGGATAATGAAGAGCGCTTCATTTGCATTGTCGGGCTTAGGGATATATCTGATTTTGTAAGGAAAGCAGTACAAGCTGCTGAGGCAGAAGCAAGAGTAGCCAATGCACCTGCTGAAGCGATAAAAGCTGCAGGTGATGCCGCAGCAGAGCTAGTGAAGACTAATGCATTAGAGGTATGTAATTGCACTATACTTTTGCCACTCATTTTGAGGTGCGTGATCAGATATGTGTTCACTTGAGTTGTGTTTACATGTAATGCATATATCAGTATGTAATTTGTGTTGATTATGCGGTCACAAATGTAGCTATACAACACGTGATCATAGTCTACTTCATTAAAGCTATGTAATTGAACTGTACCTTTGCTACTCAATTCTTCAGATGTGTGATCACACATGTGGTCACTTGAGTTGTTTTAAACTTTAAAAGTAATGCGTATCAGAATGTAACATGTGTTAATTATGTTATAAAAGAAACTATGCAACTCCTAATGATAATGCTTGCATGACCTGCAGTCAGACTCATCCTGACTGTCAGAAGCCATTTTTCCTTTAATTTTAATTTTATTATTTTTCTTCAAATAAATGCTATTGCCCTTATGCCATTATCCACTCCTGATGGCTCAATGTGCTCCACTATTGCATTGCGTTTGACTTGAATGCTGGTTATATATTTTTACCAATCCATGCAATAGTTTTACTTATTTTTGATGTTGTGCCAATGTATCCAGGTGTGGAAGAATACAAATGATTCAGAAGCTGCTGCTTTAGCTGCTTCTGAAGCTGCATCTACTGTCATTGATGCTGCTTCGGCATCAGAGGTATTGCGGTAAGTAGCTAAATGATAGAGGTTCATATGATAAGTAAATGGTAGAGGTTCATATAATAAGCTGATCATAATTGTTATCACTATCTGTTGCTGACTTAATTTTATACTAAAATACAAACTTGAATTTATAGAGCATTCTGTACGCTGTAGTCCCCATTTCCTTTTATGTTGATACATCAGTTCATTATTTTGGTTGCTTTTCTTGGAATTAGGTCAAATATTCTCAATAAAGATTCAGCACCAGCTGTTAAACAAGAAGATGACGATTATGAAGATCTGGATATTTTTATTTTAGATTGTGAATCCTTGTCCCAACATAGAGAGAAGTACTGTATTCAGTGTCTTGAAATTTTAGGGGAATATGTTGAAGCTCTGGGTCCGGTTCTGCATGAAAAAGGAGTAGATGTCTGTCTTGCACTGTTGCAGCGAAGTCTCAAGCAAAAAGATGTGCTCATTAACGTTGCTTTGCTTCCTGAAGTGCTGAAGTTGATATGTGCCCTAGCTGCTCATAGAAAATTTGCTGCCATTTTTGTTGACCGTGGGGGTATCCAGAAGCTGTTAGCTGTCCAAAGAAATTCACAAACATATTTTGGGCTCTCATCTTGCTTGTTTACCATTGGTTCTCTTCAGGTAACATATTAAGGTTGATGATTCAATTTTTTATATCTATTATGAGTTTGAAATACAGCTGGTTCATTTGTAATTACCTGATACGTATTTTAAAAAGTTAATACTTTTGCAGGGGATTATGGAACGTGTCTGTGCTCTTCCTTCTGGTGTTGTCCACCAGGTAGTCGAGTTGGCACTGCAGCTTTTTGAGTGTTCACAGGATATGGCCAGAAAAAATGCTGCAACGTTCTTTGCCTCTGCATTTGTATTTCGAGCAATTTTGGATTGTTGTGATGCTCAGGAAGGATTACAAAAAATGTTAAACCTTTTGCAAACTGCAGCTTCAGTGAGATCCGGTGCAAATTCTGTATCATTGTCCACTTCAAATACTGCTCAAAATGAAAGACCACCTTCAGAGGTGTTGACTGCTTCTGAGAAACAGATTGCATATCACACTTGTGTGGCAATGCGCCAGTACTTCAGAGCTCATCTTCTGTTGCTCGTGGATTCACTTCGACCTAGTAAAAGTACTAGAAGTGCAGCCCGCAGCAACAATAGGGCAGCATATAAACCTCTTGATATTAGTAATGAGGCTATGGACAATGTATTCATCCAAATACAGCGTGACAGGAAACTTGGGCCTGCATTTGTAAGAGCTCGGTGGCCTGCAGTCGACCAATTCTTATCATTTAACGGACACACAACAGTATTAGAGTTATGCCAAGTATATCTCTTTGCCTTCCATTGTTTCCTTTGTGCAGTTCTTTTTTTAAGCATATAGGAGACAGTATCAACTGTTTTTTGTGGTAACAGTTCCCTTATCCCCCCTTTTACAGGCTCCTCCTAGTGAACGCTATTTGCATGACTTGGCACAATATGCGTTAGGTATTCTTCATATCATCACTCTTGTCCCGTACAGCCGTAAGCTGATTGTTAATGCTGCTCTAAGTAATGACCGAGTTGGCATGGCAGTCATTCTTGATGCTGCCAATGGTGCTGGATATGTAGATCCTGAGGTAAGTAAATGCAATTTGACACAATGTTTTATGTTTTGAGTTTTTACATTGTTTTGTTTGTCTGAAACAGGTGATTCATCCGGCTTTGGAGGTGCTGATCAATCTTGTTTGCCCTCCTCCCTCAATCAGCATTAAACCTTCTGTCTCTGCACAATGCCATCAGAGTGGTTCTGCTATTCCCTTTGCTGGCCCTAGCTCGGAGAGTAGAGAGAGGAATCTTGACAGAAGCATTTCAGATCGTGCCATTTCTTCAGCACATCGAAACGAGTCCAGGGACCGTGACGGGGAAGTCAATCTTGTTGAAAGAAGTAATGTCACAGCGCTTGGTGCTACTTTACCTGCCAGTAATTCCCAAACATGTGGGCGTCCTAATTCGTCTGGGGTGGTGGGTGACCGAAGGATATCTTTGGGCCCTGGAGCAGGCTGTGCTGGTCTTGCAGCACAATTGGAACAAGGATATCGTCAAGCAAGGGAGGCTGTTCGTGCCAACAATGGAATTAAAGTTCTTTTGTACCTGCTCCATCCGCGTATGGTCACACCTCCTGGTTCTCTTGACCGAATCAGAGCTCTTGCATGCAGGGTCTTGCTTGGTCTAGCCAGAGATGATACAATTGCTCATATACTAACAAAACTTCAGGTGAAAAGATTTGCTATTTTTCCTTCTGATTTTGCAATCTAATCTGGTTATTTCATCCAACTTAAACAATTAAATGCCTGATTGTGTGTAAATTTTTAGGTAGAGATTATGTATTGTATTATGAATTTCTTCTTTCCAATTTTGATTTATTTTCAATCTGCAGTAAAGAAGAAACACCTATTCCAATTATCTGATTTATTTCTCTGTTTCATCCTGGAAATAATGGACAGTAACTTTTTTAATGCAGTTGTAATACTTGTTCTAGACTTACAGGATCTTGTAACCATCTTTAATATGTTTTGTATTTGATCCTTGTTAGGTCGGCAAAAAGCTTTCAGAACTTATTCGGGATTCTGGTACCCAGTCTTCTGGAACTGAACAGGGCCGTTGGCAAACTGAACTTGCTCAAGTGGCCATTGAGCTAATTGCTGTGAGTACTTCTCGGTTGATTTAACAAACTCAAACCTGCAGTAGATTGTGTGCATGTTCTTTTTCTACATGTTCCATTTATGAATGATGGTGGATGAACATGTTGGTTTTCGCAGATAGTGACAAACGCTGGACGGGCTAGCACTTTAATGGCCACCGATGCTGCTGCTCCCACATTACGACGTATAGAAAGAGCAGCAATAGCTGCAGCCACTCCTATTACTTATGATTCAAGGTATCCCATCTATACGCAATGCAATAACTTGTGTAAATTGCTTTTGGTTTTTTAGTATTGACCTGTTTTGCTTTTCAGAGAGCTGCTGCTTCTTGTACATGAACATCTTATGGCATCTGGCTTGGCGGCAACTGCTGCTTTATTAGAGAAAGAGGCATCCTTGACACCTTTGCCTTGCCTAGCTGCACCCCAAACTCTTCATCAAGCTTCTAACCAGGAAGTTCCTTCAATGCCATTCCAGTGGCCTTCTGGCAGAGCATCTTCTGGTTTTCTCACGGACACCAAGGAAAATACAACACGAGAGTTGGATCCTGGTCCAAAAACTGATTTGATTTCTGTTGGATTAAAGAAGAAACAATTTTCATCATCGTCAAGTATGACCAGGGGAAAAATTGAAACTTCCTCGTGCTCTTTTTCAACCACTAAACCTTCTATTGTTCTAAAAAGCCCCTCTGCTTCTTCTAGTGGAAGGGGAATTTGTAGTCAGCCCATGTCAAAACCTAGCACAGATTCTGACCAGCATTGTAAAACCCCGATATTGCTCCCAATGAAAAGGAAACTGATGGATTGCAAGGACTCAATAGCACAAGCAAAGCGCTCGGCACTAGGAGAACATTTTCCATCACCAGTTCCTCGAACACCTAAGACTCCAGGTTCAACAACTGGACTATCTGCTCCAAGTTTGGTTGTACGAGATAATAATAGAGCATCTGTGCTGGATAACTTAGAGGAAGCTCCGTACTGTAACACTCCTGTATCTGTAATGACCCCAGGGTTGTCTCATGATCCTCAACATGGAAACCAGGAGAGGTTGACTCTTGACTCCCTGGTGGTACAGTCTTTGAAGTATCAACATAGGCAATGCCCAGCCCCAATAACCACTCTTCCTCCACTGTCTCTCTTACATCCTCATGTCTGTCCTGAGCCAAGCCGTAGTCTTGATGCACCTGCAAATGCTACAGCACGATTGAGCACTCGTGAGCTAAGACAACATTATGGTGGGATTCATGCTCATCGTAGGGATCGGCAGTTTGTTTACAGCAGATTCAGGCCATGGCGTACCTATCGTGATGATGCTTCACTTTTATCGTGCCTAACATTTCTTGGTGACACTTCTAGAATTGCAACTGGTATACACTCTGGTGAGCTGAAGATATTTGATTCAAACAGTGGTGATGTTCTGGACACCAATTCATCTCACCAGTCAGCAGTCATGTTTATACAGTCAGCCTTTGCTGGTGAAATGCAGATGATTCTCTCATCAGGCTCTCATGATGTTAAGCTGTGGGATGCCTCTTCCATTTCAGGTGGGCCCTTGCATTCCTTTGATGGATGCAAGGCAGCTTGCTTCAGCCACTCAGGGAATATGTTTGCTGCACTGTCATCAGAAACATCTCACCGTGAGATTCTCTTGTATGATATTCAGAGATATGATGTGGTTCAGAAATTCCGTGACAGTGCCATGGTTGCTGGACCGACCCGAGGGCATGTTCAATCTCGCCTACATTTCAGCCCATCAGACACAATGTTGATGTGGAATGGAGTCCTGTGGGATCGTCGGTGCTCAAACCCTGTGCATCATTTTGATCAATTCTCGGACTATGGAGGTGGTGGATTTCATCCAGCTGGCAATGAGGTATGCACAATTTGATTCTTATAAATTTCAAAATTGTCAGAAGTTAACATGGCAATATTACTTTCTAATATTGCTATTTATTAGCATCGTTGTGCTAACTACCTTGGGCTATCTCTACCTCTAAACTTGTTAAGTATCAGTTGCATTTTCTTCTTTTTTCAACGCAATACAGTTGCTATCCTAACAGATTTTGCAGTGTGTACTACTGTAATTTGCTTTACATGTTTATATTTGTATCTTTCCCGCAGCTTACAAACTTGCAATAAACTTGCTATATGTGCTTATATTTGTATCTTTCTTACAGGTTATAATAAACTCTGAGGTTTGGGATCTTCGGAAATTGAAACTCTTACGGAGTGTACCTTCCTTGGATCAGACTGTGATCAACTTCAATGCTGGTGGAGATGTTATATATGCCATCCTCAGGCGCAATGTTGAAGATATAACATCTGCTACCAACTCACGTCGCTTCAGGCATCCCCTGTTTGCTGCGTTTCGAACAATTGATGCCACAAGCTATTCTGATGTTGCCACTATTCCTGTAGATCGATGTGTCCTTGACTTGGCTGCCGACCCCACAGACTCCTTTGTCGGTGTCGTGGCCATGGACGATCATGAAAACTTGTTTTCCTCAGCCAGACTCTATGAGATTGGCAGGAGGCGCGCCACGGATGACGATTCCGATGCTGATGATGTTGTGGATTCGGATGAAGAGGAAGATGAAGATGACTCTGAAGCTGATGTGGATGCACTATTGGGTCCCGATTTGGATGGTGACAGTGAAGGAGATGATATTGACAGTGCAGACGATCTTGACAGTGGAGACGAGCTTGATGACGACGCAGACTTCAATCTTGATGATGTAGATTTTGATGCCCACGGAGTGCTGGAAATGGGATCTGAAGGGGAGGATGACGATAGTCTACTGGCGTCGATGAGTGACGATGACGGGGACTTGATGGATAATGGTTTTGGATTTTAAAAGTTACATTTAACTTTCTATTATCAGGTTCAGGGTTGTGGTTAAGGTTATTCTGTGCACGAGGTAATCCTTATTATTCCTTCATGGGTATATATTTTCAGAGCAGAAAAATTCACTTTTGTAATTTCTCTGTATCCATGGTTGTGGTCATAGAAAGAAAATAAGTGGAAGTGGAAGAGCACTATTCCACTTTCTGCCAAAGTCTATCCACGGTCGTCCTCTGTTGTACTCGATAAGTTGCGGAAAGAAGCTGTAAAAAAACGTCTCCTGGAGTAAAATTTTGTTTCCTCAGAAAGTTACTTAGGTTATTGTTAAGTGGTTTGAGTTTATTGCCCAGATTTTGTACTTCATAGATGGATAATTTAGCATTCGTTTCGATGATTGATTGCATTTCATCCACTAATTAATTTAGGAAATTTTTTCAAAATAAATTTTTTTTGAAATTTTTTTGCCAAAATAAACCTCCACTAAAAATAATTATCAAATTAGACCCGCTGCCACCACGTGGCGGCGGCGGGTTTTGTTTTTTTGTGCATAAAGAACTCGGCATCACCAGTGCCGAGTTCTTCTTGGAATAACTCGGCACTCGTGATGCCGAGTTCATTCTAGGAATTCCGGGCTAGTTCCCAGATCAAACTCGGCATCACCAGTGCCGAGTTATTATAAGAAGAACTCGGCACTGGTGATGCCGAGTTCAACTTGGTTTTTTATTGGCCAACACTTGACAATTTTTACTGATGTGATTCAAATAGAACTCGGCACTGAGAGTGCCGAGTTCTATATAAGAAACTGTTCTCCTGGCGCTCAGATCGTGCATGAGACGATTGACGCGCCAGGAGAACAGTTACTTAAATAGAACTCGGCACTGAGAGTGCCGAGTTCTAAAGGCATAACTCGTCGTTACTAACGCCGAGTTCACTTAAAAAAAAGTGAACTCGGCGTTTCCAACGCCGAGTTCCGTCGGGCTATAAAAGCAGCCCGACGCCCCCAACTCTCCCCTTCCGCCGAGTTCTCGAGTTTTGAGGTTAGGGTTTCGAATTTTTTTCGTTTTTCACCGTTTTCTTGCATTTTTTATGTATTAGGATGATATACATTGTTGTTTTAGGTATGATTGTGGTGTTTTTGTTGGTTTAGGAACCCGTTTTGGCGCAAAATCGAAATCGAATTTGGGTTTTTAGGCAAAACGTTTTATTTTTTCTTTTTTAGTTGATTATTGAATTTAGTTTTGTTGATCATAGTTCTACGGTAGTCATCTTAAAAAAAGTTCAAATTAAGTATGATTATTGTGATTAAAATTAGATTTTTTGTTGTTATTTATGTTTGAATGTATGTTAAATTGAATGAATGTAAACCTAAAAGTGCTTTATTTGTGTTTAAATGTATGTGACTTTGAATGTATGTGAGTATTGAAGTTTGTAGTCTTGTTAGTTTTCCCAATTTACCAATATGAAAAATATAGGGGATGTTCTGTCAAATTTTTTAAAAATTCTCTGACATGATTCGTAACGTTGTTTATTGTAGTTGATTTTATTGGAGAGATTGTTCGACGTTTACAGTCATTTGCTTCTACACTCGATTGAGGTAATTCTCAACTTTTAAAGTCATTTAAACTCGGCATTCTCAACTTTTTAAGTAGTAAGTAATGAAGAACAACCATCTCATTTTTTAACGTGTTATGTACAGATGGAGGTTGGTGGTTCCAGTACTGGTTCAGTTAGAGGTAGCTACGCTTCACAGGGTCCGGTAGACAGATCAGTGTTGGTTTTGCAGGCCAACCACAAGTCAGACTTGTTCAAAGATTTTGTAAGTATTTTACATTTTCAAATTAAATATTTGCGCGTGAGTTTCAATATTCTGAAAGTTATCTAAATTTATGCAGAAGGATGTTGATGGTGTAAAATGCGTTGAGCATGGATCGAAGCTCAACGCATGGCAGATCACTGATGAGAGGATGTTGTTCCTGCTAGATATGGCAGGGTTTGACACAGTAACTCGGTTGGGCAGAGTTCAGTTGGATCATACGTTGCTGGGGGCGATGGTCGAGCGTTGGAGACCGGAGACTCATTCATTTCACCTGCGACATGGTGAGATGACGTGCACATTGCGTGACATCTCGATGATTACCGGCTTGCGCGTAGATGGATTGCCGGTGTGCGAGTCTCAGGAGTACGATTGGTCAGAGGTTTGCATGGATTTATTGGGTCAGGTCCCCGATGATTTGGGTCGTAAGGGTTCCGTAACTTTGGGTTGGTTGCAAGCTCAGTTTCAGCACTTGCCTTTTGATGCTGACGAGGAGACAGTTACACGACACACCAGAGCCTTCATTTTGTTCCAGCTGGGATGCAGTATATTGGCAGATAAGAGTGGCACGATGGTTCACTTGAAGTACCTATCCTTGCTTGGAGATTTGGCAGTCGCATCGGAGTACAGTTGGGGTAGTGCGGCTCTGGCCCACTTATATCACATGTTAGACGAAGCCTCACTGATTCCGACGAAACATTTGTGTGGTTTTCTTACGTTCCTGCAGTTGTGGTGTTGGGATCATCTACACATTGGCAGACCTTTGAAGAGGAGACCTTTAGCATACCCGGAGGACGACAGGGCACCATTAGGTGCCCGTTGGAGACGACCAAGAACATTCAAGGGTAGTGCGAAGACGACCACACTTGATTTTTATCGTAATGAGCTGGACGTGCAGGAATTCGATCAAGTGATCTGGGACCCTTATGCAAATTTGCTACTTAATCAGTTACCACCATTATGTACGGAAGGTTCAGAGATCTGGACGAGTCGCACTTGGCTTATAAATTTTGGTGAGGTGGTTATGCATTGTCCAGACCGAGTGATGAGACAGTTCGGTCTACAGCAGCACATTCCAGAGCCAATGGAGAGACATGTAGTGAAATCGGCTCAGGGGAGGTCGGATGTTAATTGGTTGGTGGAAAATCACCAATTCATTCAGCATTGGTCGCACCGAAGAGATCATCTACAGTTTGAGCGACCACTCCTAGGTGCCAATCCTGAAGAGAGCACACGACTGTATATGGAATGGTACTGGAGCATCACCGTCCGTTGGATAGTTCAGCACGTCTTGGCTCCAAATAATACATTATATAGACCTCGAGCGGGTAGAGAGCGAGAGATGGTAAGATTTAAACATTTATTTTAATAATGACCATGTATTGAAATTGTGTTTTACTGTTTCATAAACTTTTAATGAACTGTAGGTGCATGGGGTTTATGAGTTTCACGAAGAACTCCATCAAATTCACCAGGTGATCAAAGATCACAAGACAGGCTCTTCGATGGTTGGAAAATTAAAGGAAAAAATGAAGGCTTGGCTTATGTGTTTTGGTGCTGAAGAACCCACATTACATTTGAGTCAAGATCGCGTGGTTGAAGAAGAAGATTCACAGTCTCAAGAAGACGCTGGCGGTCTGACTCAGGATACTGAGAATGCAGCACGAGGAGGGGGACGCGGCAGGGGGAGAGGACGTGCTCAAGCACGTCCTAAAAGGAAGAAGAGATTGAGAGGTCACTTAGGATAGATATGTAGTTGTGAATTTATTTGATTGTTTGTATGGTACTTTTGGATGTATGTTAAAATGTTGAACTTCATATTCCACTCGTAGTTGTATTGTATTTTATCGTACTTGTTTGTGTGTCGTGTTCGAATTGTGTTTTCGTTGATTGTGTCGTGGTTGAATTGTTTTCGTTGATTGTGAAACAGGAAATGAAAAAAAAAACTCGAGTTCTTAAATCAATGAACTCTACAAGAGAACTCGGCATCCTCAGTGTCGAGTTCTCTTGTTGTGAACACGGCATCACCCCTGCCGAGTTCACACCAATAGAAATCGGCATCTTCAATGCCGAGTTCTATGTAAGTTTTTTATTGGCCCACTTGATATTCCACTCGACTTGAGTTGCCAGGAGAATAGTGATTCAAATAGAACTCGGCACTCTCAGTGCCGAGTTCTCTTTGATTCACTATTCTCCTGGGCTCATATCGTGCATGAGACGATTGACACGCCAGGAGAACAGTTGCTTAAATAGAACTCGGCGTCCTAGATACCGAGTTCTAAAGTAATACTTCGGCGTTGGTAACGACGAGTTCACTTAAAAAAAGATAACTCGGCGTTACCAACGCCGAGTTCTGGAGGTCTATAAAAGCAGGCAGACGCCCCCCCTCTCCCTCACGACGGGTTCTCGCGATTTTCAGGTTAGGGTTTCGTTTTTTTTTTCGTTTTCCACCGTTTTCTTGCCTTTTTTATGTATTAGGATGATATACATTGGTGTTTTATGTATGATTGTAGTGTTTTTGTTGGTTTAGGAACCCGTTTTGGTGGAAACTCGAATTCGATTTTGGATTTTTAGGCAAAACGTTTTATTTCTTGTTTGATAGTTGATTATTGAATTTAGTTTTGTTGATTATAGGTCTACGGTATCGTAACGTTGTTTATTGGAGAGATTGCTCGACGTTTACAATCGTTTGCTACTACACTCGATTGAGGTAACTTCTAAAACATTTAAGTATTTTCAATTTTTTAAGTATTTAGTAAGAAATTCGATCATCTCACTTGAACACATTTTCAAATATTTAGGTATGGATAAAGATGATGAAGGATCTTTGTTGGTTATGTATAACGGGAAATTAGAATGTGACGGAGATGTGGCAGAATACACAGGATCTGACCGCAAATTGGTAGTTGTTCCGTTGAACATCAAATATGAGGATTTAATTGATGTTATAAGATCTGAATGTTGTTATCCACACAGTATGTTTGATGTCAAGTTGACGGCGAAATTGCCATTAAACAATGATTGGACTTACGTTCCATTAACCAATGATAGGTCGGTTTATGGATTGATGCGTTTGTTTAAACGAATGTCTGTGGTTGGAGTGTATGTGGAAGCTGAACCTAAAGTGCCCGACCCTACGCTGACAACGAACACTCATTCGCCGGAGTATGGTACAGTAAGGTCGACCGGTTGGGACTGTGGAATAGATTTGAATATAAGTCTAAATCCTACAGCCGAAGTTCCAGCATACCAGCAAATTCTATTTTTCCAATCGCATAACTTCCAAACAGGCAACGAATGGTCAGAAAATGTGTGTGACATTCCTTCTAGCAGTGCAAATCCTTATCCTGGTCTGTCGCAATTTGAACCTTCACATTACAGTCATGATGAGTTTGCTGGAGGGGCTGGACCATCTACCTCATATCCTTACCTTGGGCTTGGTTTGTCACCTGTTGAACCAATTCATTTTAGTCGACCAGAAGGCCGGGAACAGATGCATAGCGTTGAAGACGATGACACTGAGGAATTAGGGGATTACAGCACACCTTTCGCTGTAGAAGATGAACCTGAAGGTGTTTCTGCTAATGAAGTCGTTCCGGAGACGCAGGATGTCATATATGCGATGGGTCAATCCATAAACCGTGAAGACGACGACGTTGTTGATGATGCAGTTGCTAACAACGATATGATTCCAACTCTTAATGAACTTCCCGATATCTTCGAGGACGACAACTGGATAGAGAATTCGGTAATTGAACACTCATTCTTCGATGCTGCGAACAATTTTGAACAGAGTGATTGGCATACGCAAGATGGTCGTTCTTTCTGGGATAAACGAATTTTCCCAACCAAAGATGATTTGGTTCATGCTCTGCAATCGTGGCACATTAAAAAGTTTGTTCAGTATTCAGTTGTGGTTTCTTCAACGAAACGGTATACTGTTCATTGTATTCGTCGTGATGAAGATAACTGCAAATGGCGTCTACATGCGTCTGTTCCAAAAGGCTGCAAATATTTTCAAGTTAAAACATACGACGCCGAGCACACTTGTTCCAATCCGATATTGTTAAACGACAACAAACAATGCAGTGCTAATTTTGTATGCGACTTGATAATGCCATCTGTTAGAACTAAGTTCACAATTACTCCTGCTGAAATAATGGAAAGGGTGAAGACCAAATACTCACTTGAAATCGGTTACGCTAAAGCATGACATGCTAGGCAAAAAGCGTTGAACCGAATATATGGTGCCGAAGAAGACAATTTTAAAGATTTGCGAAGGTTCGTCACAGTTCTCTGTCAGAATAATGAAGGATATGTTGTCGAAATAGAGTCTGTCCAGATAAATTCAGACGAGGAGATGTTTAAGCGTGTATTTTGGGCGTTCGGGCCTTCAATTAGTGGGTTTCATTATTGTAGACCCGTTGTCAGTGTGGATGGAACGCACCTCTATAGCAAATATAGAGGTTTATTGCTAATTGCTGTGGGCACAGATGCAAACAACGGAATTTTTCCTTTGGCATTTGCTGTTGTAGAGAGCGAGAATACAGAGTCGTGGACGTGGTTCCTTCATTTGCTGGCAACTCAATTCCGAGTTCTATCTGAATCACTGTTCTCCTGGCAACTCAATTCGACTGGAATGTTGGGCGATAAAAAATCAAATCGAACTCGGTATCACCAGTGCCGAGTTATTCCAAAGCGAACTCGGTATCACCCGTGCCGAGTTCTCTCTGGGAGAACTCGGCATCACCAGTGCCGAGTTCTATTTGAATCACCTCAGAAAACGTCAAGTGTTGGGCAATAAAAAATCAAGTAGAACTCGGCATCACCAGTGCCGAGTTCGTCCAAAGAAAACTCGGCATCACCAGTGACGAGTTCTCTCTGGGAGAACTCGGCATCACCAGTGCCGAGTTCTCTCTGGGAGAACTCGGCACTGGTGATGCCGAGTTCTCTATGCACAAAAAAACAAAACCCGCCGCCGCCACGTGTCACCACGTGGTGGCAGCGGGTCTAGTTTGAGAAATACTTTTGTTTGAGGTTTATTTTGAGAATTTTTTTTAAAAAAAATATTATTTTGAAAATTTTTCCATTAATTTACTGCAATCGGTCTTAACTTTCCATTGCAATTTTGTGACGTCATCGTTTAAAACTGTAGTTGGATTTGTTCAGTCTTCGGTTTGTTTTAAGCTTACTGTCCGTGGCACAATGAATCCAACGCGTCTTTTTAATCTCTTTTAAATTTTATTTTATCTACTCTATCATTCCAGTCTATTTTAAAGCTTAACATCTTAAACATATAAACGAGATCGTGTAATTCGATCCTTAAGACTCTTGAGTGAATTGAAAGTATTTTCCATCGGAGTTATCCTAATTGTTACCACGTCCTTCAATTTCTTCATTTGCTTTGATGATTGTTTCCTTTTTTCTGTAATGACTTCCTTTTACTCCGAGTTTCTGCCTCAGTAGCTTGGAAAAATAGTTCCATTATTCTTAGGATTTTTTTTCTTTTCAAAATAATATATATTTCAAAATTTTCCAAATAAACATCCCTTAAAACTATTTACCACACTAGACAAGCTGACTCATGGTGGCGACGGGTCTTGTTTCCATTGTGTACGGAACTCGACGTCTCAAACGCCGAGACGTCGAGTTCTGTAGACTTTTTTGTAAAACTCGGTGTTGCCAACGTCGAGTTCTATAATCTGTCCAGTCAGTCCAAAATTGTGTCCCGAATCTTTAAAAGATCTCAACAGCAGAAACCTCGAGTTCTCTTTGACAGAACTCGGTAGCACCAGTGTCAAGTTGCTTTGAGAGAACACGACAACACCAATGTCGAGTTGAAATTCAATTTTCTGTCCAGAGTTAGTCCAGAATCGTGTCCAGAATCGTGAAACTCGGCAGCAGAAACGTCGAGTTCTCTTTGAGAGAACAAGAGAACTCGACACTTCGACTGCCGAGTTCCACTTAATGAAACTCGACGCGGAGAGTTCAGTTTGGTGAAACTCGACACATAATTTAATAGAAATCGGCAACTACAAACATCACAATCATTCTAATTACAAATATTTCAACAACACATAATTCGAATTACATAAATTTGAACAAACACAACCAACTACAATAAAATTTGAACAAACACAACCAACCAACCAGAAAACACAACTACAGTAAAATGAAAATAACATCTAAAAAAACAAGTTTAACATTTTGAAATAAACCAAACTCACACTATTGTAATAACAATCAAAATAAGTTAATACAACAGAATATCTATCTTAAGTGACCCCTTAATTTCTTATTCTTTTTAGGACGTGGCTGAGCACATCCTCTCCCCCGGCTACGTCCCCTCCTCGTGTTGCATTATCTGTCTGTTCTGTATCCTGATGCAGACCGTCACCGTCGTCTTGTGTGTAGAATAGTAGTATCATCTTCTTCAACAACGCGATCTTGACTCAACCGTAGTGCGGATTTTTCAGCATCAAAACACGAGTCAAACCTTCCCTTTTTTCCTTCGACTTTCCAACCATTGAGGAGTCTGTCTTGTGATCTCTGATCGCCTCATGGATTTTATGGAGTTGTTCATGGAACTCATAAACTCCGTGCACCTACACACAATTTAACCGTTAAACAAACACTAAACACAATTTAAAAACAACGTAATTATTTAATTAAAACTTTAGATATTACCATCTCCCGCTCTCTACCCACTCGGGGTTTATAGACGTTACGTTTCAGAGCTAAAGTGTGGTGAACAATCCAACGTACTGTGATATTTCAATACCATTCCATATATAATTGTTTGCTCTCTTCAGGAGTGACACCTAGGAGTGATCGCTCAAATTGTAGATGATCTCTTCTATGAGACCAATGCTGGATGAATCTTTGAATTTCTACCAGCCAATTAACGCTTGCTCTCCCCTGAGCCGATTTGACTTCATGTCTCTCCATCGGCTCTGGAATGTGTTGCTATAGACCGAACTGCCTCATGACTCGGTCGGGACAATGCATAACCACTTCTCCAAAATGTATAAGTCATGTACGACTCGTCCAAATCTCCGAACCTTCTGTACATAGTGGTGGTAACTGACTAAGATCCAAATGTGCATAAGAATCTCAGGTCACCGAATTGACCTCTTGCATGTCAAGTTCATTCCGATAAAAATCAAGTGTAATCGTCTTACCACTACCCTTGAATGTTCTTGGTCGTCTCCAACGGGCACCTAATGGTGCTCTGTCGTCCTCCGGGTATAGTAACGGTCTGCTCTTGAAAGGTCCCAATGTGGAAATGTTCCCAGCACCACAACTACAGAAACGTAAGAAATCTGCACCGATGTTTTGTCGTGATCAATGCAGCTTCGTCCAAACTGTGATATAAGTGGGTTAGAGCTGCACTACCCCAACTATACTCTGATGCGATAGCCAAATCTATGAGCAAAGGAAGGTACTTCAAGTGAACCATTGTGTCACTCTTATCATCCAAAATATTGCATCCCAGCTGGAACAGAATAAATGCTCTAGTGTGTTGTGTAATCGTAACCGCATCAACATCGAATGGGATCATCTGAAACTGCCTTTACAACAAACACAGAGTTACCTAATCCTTACTGCCCAAGCCATCCGGACACTGATCCAATAAATCCATGCAGACATCTCACCAATCATAATCTTGGGATTCACATACCGGCAAACCGTCTACCTACAATCCCGTAATCAATGAAATGACACTCAAGCTGCAAGTGATCTAACCATGTCGTAGGTGAAAGGAATGAGTCTTTGGTCTCCAACGCTCCACCATCGCCCCAACAATGTATAGTCTAACTATACTCAAAGTAACCGAGTGACTGTGTCAAAGCCTGCCAGTGCTAAAAGAAACAACATCCTCTCATCAGTGATCTGTCAATCGTTAAGTTTGGATCCATGCTCAACGTATTTTACGCCGTCGACATCGATAAAAAAAAGATAAATCTTAGAATATTAATATGTACGTACAAACATTGCTTGAAAGTAGTAAAATACTTACGAAATCCTTGAACAAGTCGGACTTGTGGTGAGCCTGCAAAACCAACACTGATATGTCCATCGGACCATGTGAAGCGTAGCTGCCTCTAACTGCATTAGCACTGGATCCACCAAACTTCATATGTACTTAACATGTTAAATATCAGAAAACATTCAAGTGTTGCAAATCAATTATTAATAATCAACATAATAGTAACTACAATTATAAAAAAATCAATCGGTACATTAAAGTCTTAAAAAATATGAGGGGAATTGGAGTCATAAAAAATTACAGTCTTAAAAAATACGAGTCATAAAAAAATACTTTACATTAATTTAAGTCTTACACCACATCAATTCAACTCTTACATTTAATCAAATCTTAAGAACCATTCAAGTCTTACATTTATCCGAAATCCTACATAATAGTAACATAGACATTATTGAAACAATTTCACTATATAGGTTCCTTGCATCGCTTTCTATGAACTAGCAGTTATTAGTTGCATTTGTGGATACATAATTGCAATGAACGTCCCTACGTCAGCACTAGAATTGTTCGCATGTACTAGCAGTTTGTAGCGGTAGATATGCAAATGTCAGCACTTCACATTTGGCAGGGGGTTGCAACCCCTACGTTTTTTTTTGCTTCACCACCCTATTATTGTATTTCATATATTGATCCGTTTACCTACATTAAGAAATATAAACGGGTAAACAGATCAATATATGGAATGCAATAATAAGGTGTCGAAACAAAAAAAAAACCTCCGCAAAGCAAGCAGACAGACGGAGCACGCTTTGGGGGGGGGGGGGGGGGGGGGGGGGGGGAAGGGACTCACGTCCCCCGCAAGAGTTGCCGCCTCCTGCCGCCCCCGCACAAACTCATAGACTCAACAAATCTCCCGCTATGTGAGTAATCATAACAAGACGCCTCCCACTGTGTGGCAAGTAGTAATCATAACAATCCGCAAAACGTCTTACCCAACATGAATTACTACTTAGATATAATAATTTGAGTTGGTTCATACAATTTTGATAAAGATTGGACGTATGTACATAAGATGTGTATCTTAGTTGACTTGGTCACCAACTAGATGAGAGTAAGATGTGAGATCTGTTTCCACTCCCATAACCATAACAAGCTAGGCTTGGTGCATTTTTAAATTTAAGTTAATGCATCGATTGATAGCTAACCCGTTTTCCCGGAGGACGAGACTCCTGATCGACCCGTCACTATTTCTTTTTTACCTAGGTAAAAACGACATCAGTGATGTCATTTTTAGTTAATGAAAATGACATCACATGTGTCGTTTTCAATGTGTATACTTTGTCAATTAAGTTTTCAACGTGCATATTTTTCCAATTTTTTATTATTAGGTTATTATTTTGAAAAACAATCCTTACGAATAATGTCAGAATTTATTTTAAAATTTGACAAAACCTCCCATATATTTTCAAATTCGAAAATTTTAGACCCGCACTATAAAAGTAACTAACAATACTACAAATAACATTCTCCACTTTTAAACATCTAAATAACGTCATATTTCACAACTTCAAAAGTCATACATTCAAACAACATGCAAATCATGGCTATTTAACGCACACATTTGAACTTCAACACATTTTTTCCATTAAAACTCACATACATTCATCACTCTATTTTAATATTACAATAATCAAACTAAAATTCTCACATTTATTCAAACCCAAATAACTCATTTTTAAGATTACATTCATCAAAACCCACACAGTCAAACCCAAAAACGACAACAAATCTAATTTAAATTACAATAATCAAACTTAAATTCAACTATTTTTAAGATCACCACTGTAAACCTATAATCGATAAAAATGAAATCGATAATCTACTCAGAAACAAGAAAAAATTAGTTTGCTTAAAAACCCGAATTCGGAATCCAGTTTGCACCTAATCTAAACCAACAAAAACACTACAATCATACATAAACCAACAATGTGTATTATCATAATACATAAAATATGACAAAAACATAGGAAAATGAAAAAAATCGAAATCATAACCTAAAAATTACGAGAATTTGACATGGGGGAGAAGGGGGCATTATACTGTTTTTATAGCCCGACTTCTATCTTTCGAACTCGACATCCTAGATGTTGTGTTCACTTAAAAACATGACTTCTTAAACCGCACATGCACGATCTCTCCTTCGAATTTAAAGTCAATAAAAATAAAATTGAACTTAGCACTGATACTGCCGAGTTCTGTCAAAGAGAACTCGATGTTTCTGTTGTCGAATTCTCTCAAAGATTCTGAACACGATTCTGAACGGATTACAGAACTCGGGACAACATCCAATTTTACAAAAAAAAAACTACAGAACTCGGTCTATACACAAAAACAAGGCCCGCTCACCGCCCTCACTTGTCACAATGCGGTGACAACGAGTATAGCATGGTAAATAGTTTTAAGGGAGGTTTATTTTGATTTTAAAAAAAATATTATTTTGATTTTTTCCCCTTATTCTTAAGGCTGTTGCATTTGTCACTCAGACCCATTTTGATGTTCGAGTTACATTTTATGGGCGTATTATTAGGGAACAATGACTTATACGGTAAAAACACCCTACAGGCTCGAGGCTCAACGAAACGAGTTACCATCTTGATGTTCCGGTACATTTCATGGGCGTATTATTAGGGAACAATGTAAGAGCAAAGCAACTTGAATCAAACTAGTAATATGATTCCCTAACTATTCGAAATGCACTAGGGGATTTCACCACGCCATTATTAGAAGTTAGACAAAGTTTAACAAGCTTAATTTATGGTAAAGCTCAATTTCACATCAACAAAAAGAAATTATTATCATCACATATTTAATTAGGAAGGAGAAGAAGAAAAGAACCATAGGCTAGTCCACAAAGATGTAAAAAAACTATTCAAAAATTAAATAAGCTTTTTAAAATGAACGGTGATTTTGAATCAACTCAAGCAAAACACAATCACAATATGAACAGTACAAATTGCAGGACGTATAGATGGAAAAGAGATTGCAAGTTTGTGAGAGAAAAATAGGCAAGAGATTCTTATTTTCATTGATACAATATCACACATAATCTTCTCCTTATATGGGCGAGATGTATACATCCGTCCCTTATTTTACACTGCATCATAATTAAAAAGTTAAATTAAAATTTTAAATTTAAAGGATTTTATTTTTCACATTTATTATTTTTTGACGGTTACAATAAGTTTTAATAGTTACAATGTTCGACAATAACAATTGTTTTGTTGTTACAACTATTATATCGTCACAACGGTTACATCTGTTTCATTGTTACATCCATTATATAGCTAGATAAAAACTTCTGATATTAAAGGTCACATATTGTTAGTAATGTCTATATTTATAACACTTCCCATTGGACATTATTGCAGTATTACCATTCCTCGTTAAAAACCTTGTTAAAAAATCCAATGGGAAAAACTTAAGGAAAAAAGTACATGATATACATTATCACCCATTGCACAAACTACAATCTTTAGCCAAGAAAAAACCAGTGGGATAAAAATTGACAAAGGGAAAAAGAGTATAACAATAATATTATCCTCAGGGATGAATATCACTTCGCTCCCCTTATTAAACGTAGTCGATTACGTCTACGCATACCGATTCCATATACAAGCTTTTTAAATGTGGAATTTGGTAGAAATTTAGTGAACAAATCTCCAAGATTGTCAATTGAGTGAACTTGATGGATATTTATTTCTCCTTTCTCTTAGAGTTTGTGTGGATAAAAGAACTTGGGAGAAATATTGTTAGTCTTGTCACTTTTGATATATCCATCATTCATCTGTGCAATGCAAGTTGCATTGTCTTCAAATAGTGAAAGGTTAAACCACACGAAACACAAATGTGTTGTATCACATACTTAGCTATGCACATTCTTGAGCGGTCTCATAAAATGAGATAATCTCAGAGTGATTTGAGGAGGTAGCGACTAAAGTTTCCTTTATAGACCCCAAGAGATTGTAGTGTCTCTAATCAGTCTGTGACTTGGTATTATGTGGATCATACAAGAGCGAGGATCAAATTATCCTACCGATGTGAAAATCTTTACCTCGAGGGTAAAATAGGCCAAGATCAATAGATCCTTGGGAGGTAACAAAGAATATGTTTAACGTCATTCCGATGTTTTCATGTTGGAGAAGCACTATTGTAACGTCCCAAAACAACGGAAAATTTAAACTTTAAAGGATATATATCAGATACTGGGAACATTACCAAAACCACATATATAAATATAAAGTGGTACACCGTATAATACAGGAGTCAAAAGATGATTACAAAAACAAAAGATATACAATATATACAAATGTAATCATCAACCTTAAAACTACAGAAGACAAGATCTGGTCTGGGTGCGCTCACCCTCAGTCGCCACCTCCTAACGATACTCACAACCTGAAATGCAAACACGAAACTATGCATGAGTTTCCAATGAAATAATGAAACAAATACAGGACATGATATGAAATGCAATAAAATCACTGTTGGCTTTTTGACCTTAATCTATGTTTTGATGATTTAATCAACATAATCTTAATTGTAATCATGTAGAGTAGCACACATTTCATAACATATATATTGTATTGTGCTAACCTCTATAGGTGATCAAGACTCAAGGAAGAAAAGAAATCAAGTCAAGACATGTATTAAAGCTATATTGAAGACATGTAATCTTGTTTCTTTGAGTCTTAGGAACATTGTGTAATTGAGCATACTTGAGCTAAAATCAACTCACATACACACTAGCTTCCTTATAAAAGTCATACACAAAATTTCTCATCATTTGGACTTCAATAGATCACCCAAACTAAGATCGGAATTCACTAAGAGAGCATGCCAGAGTAAATTCGGTCAGCCGTTTATACCTTCGGTCGACCGGTTTGTTTCCTTTAGTTAGAGTGAATTTTACTACCCGATCGGTCGACCGTCAGAACCTTTTCCGTCAACCGTGTAACACATATTTCCGACCCTTATAATTGTCGTATTATACCAACGGTCGTATACGAATTATTCACAAAATACCCCAAAATATATTTTGCCTATCGATTGACCGTGGACCTGTTCGGTCGACCGAACCTTAGATGTCGCCACAAAGTGAAACTAACTGGACGTTTCCGGTCGACTGAAGACTTTGGCTTGGTCGACCGAACTTGATCTTTTTCGCCAACCCAATAGAGCTTGTTAGTTTACGGTCGACCAAACCCTATTCGGTGTTCGACCATTAACTTAAGTGTACCTAAGTAATAGCCTTTGGCGGTCGACCATTCTTTAACCGGTTGACCGAACCGTGTTCAAAATTGTCAAACGATCGACCGTTCAGCCAGATTCGGTCGACCGAACTTATGCTGAAATGGAACCTGCAGGTTTGTGTTTTGTGTTTCTTACACAAACCCTTACCCAATTAACCCCAACGGCCATAACACCTTAGGAGTTTATTAACCCCAACAGCTATAACACCTTAGGAGCTTAACCCCAACACCATTTTACACAACTCTCCCACACATATTTGCCTCCTACCTTAGAGAGATCATTCCAAACACTCTAAGCTTCATTTTCCACACTTAAGATCAATTCCTTATCTTTCTCAAATGTCTTCAAGTTTAGAGAGTGATTTTCACACTCAATTTTGTTGCTGCCAAAGTCAAGTAAAAGTTTCAGTGAAAGCCCGAAGCATCCCTCTTGGATTGCGAGAGGAGGAGCCAAACTCGATGAGGGTTGTTCGTGAGTTTGAAGATTGTAAATGTAGGATCGTGTGGGTTATGAGTCCACTAATCACTATTAATCTAATCACCTACTTGTTTAATCGATCAAAGAAATGCAGCGGAATTTAAAACTAAAACAAGCAAGTGTAAAAATATGCAAACCACAAAGAGACTCGACGTTTTTATAGAGGTTCGGCACCCCACCCGGGTCCTAGTCCTCTCTTGCAAGCTCCGCTCGGATTACCGAGCTCCGCTCACGACTTCACTAACCACTCCCCGTTCCGGGCCGGGAGAGAACGCCTTTACAACCGTCAAACTCGCGAACAACCCTCGTCGAGCTTGGAATCCTCTTCTCACAATCCGAGAATGATGCTTTGGGCTTTCACCGGAGCCTTTACTCTTTTGACAACAAATGAGAACTTGAGTGGAGCAACACTTTCTGAATCTTGAGCACACTTGAGTAGGATTAAGGAATTGATCACTAAGTGTGTAAGGTTTGAAGCTTTGAGTGTTTGGGATTCTCTCTAATGTTTGAGACAAGTTTGTAGTGGCAGAGTTGTGTTAAAATGTGTTTTACAACTCCTTATATAGGCATTAGAGAGAATAGATCCGTTGGGACAAGATTTGATAGGGTTTTGTGCAAGATACACAAAGCAGAAAATTCGGGCTGCAAATCTGTCCAGCAACGGTCGACCGAACGGTGAAACGGTCGACCGAACTCTTAGGTTCTTTAAGGATACGGTCGACTGAAATATGGAGAGGTCGATCGAAATCTTAAGTCAATTAAATAAACGGTCGACCGAACAGGGTTACCGGTCGACCGAATAAGCGTTTCGGTAGAGGGATAAATGGATCAGTTGAACGAAATCGTATCGACCGATAGTAGGGATTTTTGACAAGGTTAAACGGTCGACCGAACTGGGCAAATGGTTTGACCATTTTGGTAAAGTATATGGAGGTGTATATGGTTTTAATACGAATACGACCGTTGGGTAAATACGACAAAAATAACGGTCGGAACAGTAAGGTTAAACGGTCGACCGAAAGAGATGGTGCGGTCGACCGAAACTAGACAGGAAAACACAAACTGGATTACTTGGTCATCCGGTCGACCGAACGGCCTGTATGGGTTACCGAATGTGGGCAGACAGTTGGGTTCAGGTTTAGGTGTTTTCCGGTCTAAGTATGGGTGATCTATTGAAGTCCAAATTATGTGAAATTTTGTGTGTGACTTCTATAAGGAACCTAGTGTGTGTTTAAGTTGATTTTAGCTCAAGTATGCTCAAAATACACAAGTTCCTAAAGACTCAAAGAAATACAAAAATACATGTCTTCAAATGAGCTTGATTACATGTCTTGACTTGATTTCCTTTCTTCCTTGAGTCTTGATCACCTGTAGAGGTTAGCACAAAGCAATATATATGCAATACATTATGTGTGCTACTCTACATGATCATAATTAAGATTAGGTTAAATAAATCATCAAAACAAAGATTAAGGCCAAAAAGCCAACAATCTCCCCCTTTTTGATGATGGCAACCTATATCTTAATTCTATCTAAATACATGGAATTTGTATATGTAAACTATGCATATTAATGCTCCCCATATGGATGTGCATAGTTTTTGTTCAAATTTATGCTAAATTCCAAGTTACCCCCTTAATTATCTCTCCCCCTTTGACATCCATAAAAAACAATAACAATTATGACTTTAAGCATAGAATTTTGGATGTCTTGTAATGAAGTTGCTCCCCCTAAATTTTGCACTTCATGACTCTAATAAAAGATATAACATTTAAGCTCCCCCTATCAATAAGGCTAGATGGAAACTATGAGTATGATTCAATTTAAGTTCCATTTAGTTTCGATTTAAGCCTTATTCTAACATCCATTTACAATATGTCATTTATAATCAATGGATGTGCATATATGATTTGCAATGAATAGGGTAAATGATTTTCAATGAATTGAATCTAAATATATGACAATTAAGCATATAAAACTAGATTAGAGCTAATTTAACATGAATTTTATAGATAGAAATTTTATACCAATGTTGAATTCGAATTTAGCTTCAATCTCATTTGGTGATGCAACCGGATTTGAATTTGACTCTTGAGCTCACCCGGTCACCACCAATCTCCTCCTCAAGCTCCTACAAGAGTAGATGTAGGTACCCAAACAACTTTGGGTCCTTGAATGTTAGCTTTGAGAATCCAAACCATTTTGGTTTTGGGAGCCCACACACTTGAGGAACTATGGGTTACAACTAAGTGCTTTCCATTTAGAGTAGTGTGAGATACATGGTTTTTCAATTTTGCATTGTATCCTAAACCATGTTTTTGCAAAGATTGCCTTTGACTACCTAATAACATGTTAAGCATCTTAGTTCCATTTGTGAATCTTTCTAAATCTTTCTTAATTGCAAATTAAAAGCTTGAAGATTTAGTTGATCACAATCTATGGGTGTTGCTATTAATTTATCAATATTTGATGCATTCTTTTTAAATTTAGCAATCACCTCATTCTTCTCATTCATGCATGTTTCAATTTGGCTTTGGAGATCTTTGATTAACTTTCTAGCATTCTTGTTTTTATCACAAATGATCTCATATTGTTTAACTAAGTCATGAAATGCATTTTGAAGCTCATCATGTGTATAAGTTTCTTCATTAACACTAGAATGTGAGCTATCACTATAATATGACTTAGTTGAGCATGAATTACTAGAGCAAGAGTTAGATTCTACCTCACTTTGATCTTCAATAGCCATGAAGCATGAGTGAGCCACTTCTCTTCTACTTTGCAAGGAAGACGACGATGAAGATGGTGATGAAGAGTCATCCCATGTAGCCTTGTGTGCTTCCTCCTTCCTTTCTCTTCTCTTGCTCTTCTCTTTTTCTCTTCTCCTCTCCCTTCTCTCCTTCTTCTTCTCCCCTTCTTTTCTCTCATTTTCACTCTCTTCCTTCTCCTTCTCCTTTTCTCTTTTCTCACTTCTTCTACCTCTTCTTTCACTATTTTCTCCTTTATCTTTCTTGAGGTATTTGAAGAAGTCTTTTGCTAGGACTTCGATGTCCTTATCTTCTACACTTCTCCTTGGTTGGTCAATATTTGCATGTAATCCCAAGGTGATTTTGTTCTTGGAGGCTTCCTTCTTCTTCCGATGGTTAATTTGAAGCTCATAGGCCATGAGATTTCCAACGAGTTCCTCCATCTTCAATTTTGAAAGATCGTGCGATTCTTCAATTGCGACGACCTTGTCTTCCCAATCGATGCTAAGTGACCGGAGGAACTTCCTTGTCATCTCTCCTTAATTGATTTTTCTTCCAAGAACCAAAAGAGAGTTAGTGATATCGGTGAAGCGAGTGTTCATTTCGCTTATGTTTTCACCGATTTGCATAGAAAAAATCTCATATTTATGCATGAGGAGACTAATGCGTGTTTCCTTAGTCTTACTATCCCCCTCATGGTGCATTTGAAGTCTATGTCATATCTCATGTGCACTTTCACATCCCTTAATCCTATTATATTCACCCTCATTAAGGCCACAATACAAGATGTTCATAATTTTCGAATTCATTTCGATTTCTTTCATTTTCGGTCTTGTAAGTGAATCTAATTCATCTTCTTTAGGGGGTGTGTATGGATTTTGGAGAAACATCCAATACTTAAGGTTATTTGATATTAAGAAGATTTTCATCCTATTTTTCCAATAATCATAGTTTGACCCATTAAGCAATGGAGGTCTAGTGGTGCATAATCCTTCTACGTGATTAGATGTACTAGCCATGCTAAAAATACGATTAAGTATGCAATTTAGCGCACAAGGCTCTGATACCAAATGTAGGATCGTGTGGGTTATGGGTCCACTAATCACTATTAATCTAATCACCTACTTGTTTAATCGATCAAAGAAATGCAGCGGAATTTAAAACTAAAACAAGCAAGTGTAAGAATATGCAAACCACAAAGAGACTCGGCGTTTTTATAGAGGTTCGGCACCCCACCCGGGTCCTAGTCCTCTCTTGCAAGCTCCGCTCGGATTACCGAGCTCCGCTCACGACTTCACTAACCACTCCCCGTTCCGGGCCGGGAGAGAACGCCTTTACAACCGTCAAACTCGCGAACAACCCTCGTCGAGCTTGGAATCCTCTTCTCACAATCTGAGAAGGATGCTTTGGGCTTTCACCGGAGCCTTTACTCTTTTGACAACAAATGAGAACTTGAGTGGAGCAACACTTTCTGAATCTTGAGTACACTTGAGTAGGATTAAGGAATTGATCACTAAGTGTGTAAGGTTTGAAGCTTTGAGTGTTTGGGATTCTCTCTAATGTTTGGGACAAGTTTGTAGTGGCAGAGTTGTGTTAAAATGTGTTTTACAACTCCTTATATAGGCATTAGAGAGAATAGATCCGTTGGGACAAGATTTGATAGGGTTTTGTGCAAGATACACAAAGCAGAAAATTCGGGCTGCAAATCTGTCCAGCAACGGTCGACCGAACGGTGAAACGGTCGACCGAACTCTTAGGTTCTTTAAGGATACGGTCGACTGAAATATGGAGAGGTCGATCGAAATCTTAAGTCAATTAAATAAACGGTCGACCGAACAGGGTTACCGGTCGACCGAATAAGCGTTTCGGTAGAGGGATAAATGGATCAGTTGAACGAAATCGTATCGACCGATAGTAGGGATTTTTGACAAGGTTAAACGGTCGACCGAACTGGGCAAATGGTTTGACCATTTTGGTAAAGTATATGGAGGTGTATATGGTTTTAATACGAATACGACCGTTGGGTAAATACGACAAAAATAACGGTCGGAACAGTAAGGTTAAACGGTCGACCGAAAGAGATGGTGCGGTCGACCGAAACTAGACAGGAAAACACAAACTGGATTACTTGGTCATCCGGTCGACCGAACGGCCTGTATGGGTTACCGAATGTGGGCAGACAGTTGGGTTCAGGTTTAGGTGTTTTCCGGTCTAAGTATGGGTGATCTATTGAAGTCCAAATTATGTGAAATTTTGTGTGTGACTTCTATAAGGAACCTAGTGTGTGTTTAAGTTGATTTTAGCTCAAGTATGCTCAAAATACACAAGTTCCTAAAGACTCAAAGAAATACAAAAATACATGTCTTCAAATGAGCTTGATTACATGTCTTGACTTGATTTCCTTTCTTCCTTGAGTCTTGATCACCTGTAGAGGTTAGCACAAAGCAATATATAAGCAATACACTATGTGTGCTACTCTACATGATCATAATTAAGATTAGGTTAAATAAATCATCAAAACAAAGATTAAGGCCAAAAAGCCAACAGTAAAGACGTTCTCTTCTGGCCCGGAACGAGGAGTGGTTAGTGAAGTCGTGAGCGGAGCTCGGTGATCCCAGCGGAGCTTGAAAGAGAGGACTAGGACCCGAGTGGGGGTGCCAAACGTCTATAAAAATCCCCCGTCTCATTGTGGTTTGCTTATTTCTTTTTACTTGCATGTTTAGTTTTTAATTCCGCTGCATATTCTTGATTGCTTAAACAAGTAGGTAATTTGCCTAAAAGTGATTAGAATTAGATACCTTTATGATACTAGAATCACAACCACCACTATCCAACTGGGTTCTCGGGACCTCTCTCCCAACCGCAGCTGACACAAACCAAATCAGGTCTTAAGGGCATTCTCACCCCAACCCCACAACCACTCGTGCACCCCAGGCACCGTCGGTCAGAGTCTCGGACACAACACACGTGCACATAAGGCACTGCCGGTCAGAGTCTCGACCACAACACATGTGCACACAAGGCACCACTCCATAGAGCCACAACCACGATCGCTATCAGGCTGAAATGTCCATACTGTCGCCTCAAAAAGGTCGGGGACCAGTTGCCCTAAAGGCAGATCAAAATCAAACCCAGAACCATAACAACACATGCAACAGATGCACAACTGCCCAGAAATGGTCGAACAAAATGACACTTCGGTCGACCAAATCGCCATCCAGAGAATTGGCCCAACCGAAAAATCTACCAATCGGTTGAACGGAAAAGGGGACCTGTTTGACCGAAAACAGCTAGTAAAATCCACCTCACGCTCAAAAATGCACAAACGGTCAAACAACAAGTAACAATCGGTCGACCGGAAAAAGACAGTAAATTCAGATTTGGAACAAATTATACCGGTCGACCGAAGCAACAAAAGGTCGAACGAACTTTAAGTTAATTTAAGTCATCGGTCAAACAAAATCAACGAGCAGTCGACCGTTTAGAAGGTCAAGGTTCCAACCGACTAAGCTACATGTATGATCGGTCGAACGGGTCAACAGGGTGGTCGACCATTTAGATGGTCAACGCCCCCAACCGACCTACAACAGTGCATTCGATCGAACGACAAAGGGACTCGTTCGACCAGAAACACCCAGGGTCTTCATATTCTCGCTCAAAATGCAAATCCGGCCGACCACCCAAGGTATCGTTCGACCGGAGTGAGATATTAACGCCAAAAAATACACTACCACCGGTCGACCGTTATGTAGGATTTCATGTTTAATTGTGCATATATAGTTTTCTAATTTTTATGCATAATAAGGATCAATTACAATTTTCTTCGATTTATTTCATGCATGCATCGGTTTGTTTTAACAACTAGTTTCAAAAACTTATTAAAACAAACACAAGGGACTCCAAAATTCTTACCTAGAAGTTCTCTAGAACTTCTTGATGTTCCAGAGACGTTGAGGAAGACGATCGTCGCTTCTCGTTGCGCCGGATGCCTCCGAGTGTTCACCGAAACCCTAAACAAGGTTGGAGAGAAAGGAGCTAGCCAATCAATCTCCAAACTAGCTTAGAATCTAGCTACAAACCCCTTCCTTAATCTCTGAGATTTCTCCTTCCAAAGACTTAGAAAACTAAGAGAATTTTCGTGGCTTTTGTGGTGAATTAGGAGAGAAAATAATTAGAAAACATCTAACTTAATTAAGGAGAATAAGGACCTATTTATAGGCTCCAACCTTACTCTCAATCATGGCTATTCTTAAACAACGTTTTCTTGACATTTTCTCTCACAAACTAATTCCATAATGTATTACATGCATCCACAAAACGTTTGACAAAGTTTGGAGCCAATCCAACCATTTATCAAATTAATCTCTTAATTATC
Organism: Triglochin maritima; assembly: GCA_963682175.1. Taxonomy (NCBI): domain Eukaryota; kingdom Viridiplantae; phylum Streptophyta; class Magnoliopsida; order Alismatales; family Juncaginaceae; genus Triglochin; species Triglochin maritima. The sequence goes on along the minus strand of OY821787.1, from coordinate 7,953,012 downwards.
AAAGACAGAAAATCTATCGAGGTTCGGTCTACCGAGTCCCACTCGGTTAACCAAATATGTCTCGATTGTTTAACCGAGTATTATACGAATGACCGATTCTTAAGGAGAAAAAATCTCCTTAACCGATCGGACGAATTCGCGTCTAAAACCGAGTGCCATTCGGTTAACCGAAAATATCGGAATTGGACATGTTTCGGTCGACCGTTCCTGGTTTGGTACACCGTACCAGAGTTCCAGGCACTTTGGTCAATTTCGGTCAATCAACTATGACTATCCGTTCCACGTTCGGTTGACCGATCCACAGATCCTGCGGTCGACCGAACCATAACGGATTACCGAACTTTTACCCGATTTTGCCTTTTCAAAATTTGGATTTATTTCCCAAAATTTGAACTTTTGGGTTTTTTAGCAAATTCACAACTTATGCAATATATTATCCTATGCAATAATAAATTATTGCACCCTATAATATATCCATCTCATATGAATTTATCATGATTCTAATTATGTTATATACAACATAATTGATTGTACTTGTTCACCATATGTGTCATATTTTCTATAAGAAACCCGACACATCATATGAACCAAAAATCAAGCTTCTTGTTTCCCGATTTTTGCGGTGTGACCTATGGGAGGATCTAGACTAAGTTGGCAGTGAATTTATCATGATATTAAGAGCTTAATATCACAAGCTATAAGCGGTATCTAGCTACACATTATAGCTCTCAATTAGTTAGATGTCTTAATTCCACTCGAACCAAAACCCGATTCCACACGTCATCATTCGTGTCATGATCTTGTAGAGTATCTTGAGTTTCCTGAAGCACAACCCTACTCTCACTACTTTTTACTCTTTCTAGAAATTCCTTTTCCAGAAATGTGGCATCCCTCTCTACAATCACTCGATTGGAGGTGATATGCCAAAAGTAGTATCCTCTTGTCTCACGAGGATAACCTATAAAGAAGCACTTATCCGCTTTTGGTTGATGTTTGGTCGACATCAATTTCTTGACGTAAGCCTCACAACCCCAAATCTTGAGAAAATTGAGCTTGGGTGTTTTACCACTCCATATCTCATAAAGAGTTTTCTCCACGGATTTGGATGGAACATTATTTAGTGTATAAGCCGCAGTTTGTAGTGCATAACTCCAAAAGTAAAAAGGTAATTCCGCATGAAGAGTTTTACCACTCCATATCTCATAAAGAGTTTTCTCCACGGATTTGGATGGAACATTATTTAGTGTATAAGCCGCAGTTTGTAGTGCATAACTCCAAAAGTAAAAAGGTAATTCCGCATGACTCGTCATTGATCGAACCATGTCGAGCAATGTCCTATTCCTCCTTTCGGATACCTCATTCCACTGAGGTGTACCGGGACGGGTGAGTTGAGGTACACTACCAAACTCCTTTAGGTATGAGTCAAATTCAACACTTAAGTACTCACCTCATCGATCTGTTCGTAGAGACTTGATTTTCTTGTCGAGTTGGTTCTCTACTTCATTCTTGAATTCTTTGAACTTGTCAAAGGATTCACTTTTGTTTCTCATTAGATAAACATTGCCATAACGACTATAATCATTCGTGAACGTAATGAAGTACCTGAAACCATCTCATGCACTAGTACTCATTGGACCACATACATCGGAATGTATCAAATCCAACAAGCCACTCGCCCTTGGACCTTTCTTCTTGAAAGGCTTTTTGGTCATTTTTCCCATTATACATGGTTGACACGTCTCCAATGATTTAAAATCAAGTAGACCAAGAAGGTTAGCTTCTTGCGATTTCTTGATGCGTTTTTCATTTATGTGACCAAGACGATAGTGTCACAAGAGAGTATCATTCTCGTCAGTGGTCTTACGTCTTTTGTTATTGATATTAAAGATTTGTTTATTATTCAATTCAAGCAAATAGAGACCATTCCTTATGAATTCATTTGCATAGAAAACATCATTCTTCGATATAGACAAGCAAGAATTTGAAATATTTATATTGAAATTATCCATATCTAAGCATGATACAGAAATAATGTTCTTGCTAATCGAAGGCACATAATAAACATTCTTTAGACATAAATTTAAACCACTACATAATTGAAGCACCACAGAACCATGTGCAACCGCAAAAACACTCGCACCATTTCCGACCTTCAAATCTACATCGTTCCTCACGAGTTCCTTCCTATCCACGAGTAGCTGCACATTAGAAATTATGTGAGCACAAGATCCGGTATCAATTACCCAATCCTGGACAGAGGTGGCTAAATTTATTTCAATAACAAATATACCTTTGGCCTTTTTGGGCGCCGACGTTCAATCACTCCGTTGTCAAGGTCTTCCTTGTATTTGGGGTAATTTGGCCGGATGTGTCCTTTTTCACCGCAGTGAAAGCACTCCGTGTTGGGAGTTGGAGATTTCTGAGATTTCCCCCTCGAGGCACTCGCACGAGCACCTCCTACTCCCTTGCTTTTGATTGAACCACTTTTGGTAGATTGGCCATTTCCTTTACCAATCTTTTGGCTCCTCCCATGGACGGCAAGGGCATGCTTGTCCCTACCCTTGCCCATGTCAACTTCAGCAGTTTTGAGAGCGTTGTGTAGCTCCTCAAGACTCACCCCTTTTTCACGCACATGGTAGTGCATCACAAAGTCCTTAAAGGACGGGGCTAGAGAGTCAAGAATCATATCTTCAGCAATGTCCTCGGGCATTGGTGAAGAGAGGTTTGCCAACTTCTCAAGGTACCCTTGCATCGTGAGAAAATGCATGGATACCGATGTTCCCTCCGTCATATGGCACATTGTGAGTGCGATGGTGGTCTTATAGCGCTCCTTTCAGGCACTATCCATGAACATCTTAGACAATGCCTTCATGGTCTTCTTGGGTTTTGAATCTAAGTATTTCACTTGAAGCGAGTCACCCATGGATGCTAGTATAAGACCGTAAATTTGGTTCTCTTGGTCTTCCCACTTGTCTTTAGCCTCTTTCTCTTCATCGGTTAATCTCTCATTCCATTTTGGGATTGGACCTACCAAAATGTGAGACAGTTTCTCAAACTTTAACACGATGTTGAGTTTGAGTTGCCAACTAATGAAGTTTGAGCCATCATTTGCTAAAGGGTGTTTTTCTATCATGGATCGTACGATAGGTTGGATGTTCGACATTTTTCTACAAAATAAATCATACAGGTTTTAATGTCAATTTTATGTTTTAAAACACACACACACACACACACACACACACACACACACACACACACATATATATATATATATATATATATATATATATATATATATATATATATATATCGAATATAAATGTAAATACTGCAAATAGAATTTCGCCCGTAAATGCAGTAATCCAAGATCCTATCAATTGTAATACAGACTAGCTAAGGGCTATCGAATACATCACAATATCAAGGTAAGAAAAACTCTTTCTAATCACAACCTTTTTAAATTTTAGCAATATTAGCATCTTCAAACTCTTGTGATTCTTGTCGTTTTAATTATGAGGGAATATGACCTAACCTCGTAAGAAAAACTTTTTCCCAAAACCGAGCGAGGGCTCTAGGTAATGTTAAGAAAACTTATTTTCATTTGATACGAGATACGTTTATCCATTGTATTCACAACTAAACATACTTGGGGTTCACTAGGGTGAAACACACCTCATATATTCAATTGTGGCACAACAATAGACAACCATTATATCTCCCACTATTCCCAAAGATGGAGGGAGCTATCTCCCGCTAAGGGCGAGCAGAGTATCCCTCGATCAATGGCTGCTAGTGGATGAAATAAGAAGGAAAATTACTCTTAATTTTTGTTGGAAAATTTCATATATTAACATGTGATTCGTAATTTTAGGTTATCATGCATATTATTATTCATACACATCCTAACATTCAACACATTCATCACATGCATAACAAGATTATAAAACAGAAATTAAACCATTCACACAATCCACATCGTGTGAGTTATATGTTCCCTTCAATCCTTGATCCTCGACCCCTGATCTTTGATCCTCGATCGATGCGCTACAGCGGCGACTTCTACTTGCACCGGAGATGTAGATTTTACAGAAAATAAACATGCTCCTCACATTCGACAAAAAACCGACTAGTGCAAGTTGATGCATTGCATACATTGCATCACATGTCTTTCATTTAGATTACTTTTATTTCAATAAATGCTACTACGGTATGTGTTTAGTCGTATTTACAGAATACAGGGACTTGGATGCAAATTACCCACATTCCGAGCATAAACGTGTGCAAAAGATTCATTTCTATCATAAAGACCGAATTCAAGTTTATCGGGTTTCAATTGGAAATGCATCCAAGCATAAAAGCATTCAAGGAGCTAATTACAAAAAGGTCAAAGGCTTAATTGCAAAATGCCAAGGACCTGATTGCAAAAGAAAAGGATAAAGTTATTTTGTTGGAAAAGTCAAAAGAAAAGTCAAAAATAAATCCCCAACAATGGAAGGAATTAATCCAGAGTTCAAGACAATGGAAAGAATCATCCAGACGTGCAAATAAAGATCAAATCATACCATAAATGCACCACAAAAATCCGGACGCGATCTGACTATATTGTGCGGCGAATTAGCCACACAATACATGTACCAGGCGGCGATTTCGCCGCCCCACCTTCTCTTCTCGCGTTCAAACTTCGTCCAGTGTTGTGTTGACGTGTGTACTCTCCTTTTATGTATTGGTATCCCCTGTATCGGCTATAAATAGCCCTGTAGGACGAATGTAACACATCTTTGAACCTTTGGTCTTGGATCAATAGTAATAAATTTCTGTTTTATTTTGTTTTGTCTCTCTTTTCTTTTAATGTCTCTAGGATCCCTTCTTCTTCCTCCCTCCATGAGTTGCTAACTCTCTCCAAAGGGTGGAGGTGATGGAATTAGGGTAAGAGAATGATGAATGCATGTTATTATTTTAAGTTCATGATTAGTGTATTTTGATTACTTGAGTTTTTGTTAAGTCATTTATCTTGTAATGCTTCATAACTAACATGATTTATAATAAGTTTCAGTAATTCTCTACTCTAAACCTAAATCTAAACCTCCACCCCACGGATTTCTCTCTTTGTTCTTGTTTTAATTTTAATTGCTTTTGTTTCGTACTTTAGTTAATTAAACCAAAAACTCCAAAAACCCTAAGTGATTTTTCTCTACTTCTTCCCCTCAATCGAAATCACACTAATAAGAAATCTCTCCCTCCTTGTGTCCGACCCGTATTTGCCACGTCTTCATTGACACCGTGCACTTGCGGTATAAATTTAATTCTCATCAAGTTTTTGGCGTCGTTGCCGGGGAGGCGACGAAGATTTCGTTTGTTTTTGTATTTTCGATTTTTTTCTGTTTATCGTGTGCGCGATCTAACTATTTGGATTTGCGTTTCAGGAGACGACAGAGCACGCGGTGAAATCTCATCGCATTCTGAACCAAGTGGGAGGCGGAATCGCCGCACCAACAAGGTAAAGTGCGACGGAAACGCCGCACAGGGTTGGAATCTGGTCTTCAATTTTCTGGGGCATTGTCGACATCTCTGGGTGGTCGCATTGAGCTACTGGAATCTCCGAGAGCGGGCGGCAAACCCGACTGAGCATTGCGGAGGTAACTTTTCTTGCCTTTCTCGTAAAATCTGAATAGTTGAAAAGTTTCCTTTCGTAGAATTGCACGTGTTAGGGTTACAATTCCATAATTGGCAATAATTCAACTCTGACCTAAAATTGGCAAAATTAGAAAGACCTTAGTGCATGCATCATATAATGTTTTGTTTGCATTATTCTTGCTAAATTCTTGCAAATTAATACTTGTTGAAGATTGCTGGAGGCAAGGTACGTATCGAGGTTTTTATCGATTGCATTAGAGCATATAATTTAGTTGCATACAACCTTGCAATTGCCCCCATTAAAAGGACCATTGTTTGACTATCTTTGCTAGATTTAAGTTAAACTATCTTAAGGGCAACTCCGTAGGAAAAGATACGGTGGGGATTTCATCACCCTCCCGTAGCCCACAAACCACAATCCTGAAGTGTCGCCTAAGCCTAAAATTTAAAATCAATTAGACATTGGCCCCTAAGGACTCGGACTCAATTAAGGAGGAGATTGGTTTGACTTGCTATGACCTGAAGCTAATTGAATTCAAATTGGTGTCTAGAAAGTGTTTTTGTGTTGACGAAAGTCTTCCAAGCGACGTGGTTGTCTAATTGGCACCGACTCTGTCGGAAGCGCCCCCACTAGCTATACACTAACTGGCCAACTTGGTTTGATTGGTGAGGGAGGTGAATCGAGCAAATCAATTCGACTCAACCAGTTAGGAGTCGTCTAGATCTAAGTGACACTAGGTCTAGGATTGTTTTGACCGTGCTTGTTCAGGAAATTTCTGACCAACCCTAAGTTTTTTTTATCCTTTAGAGTTAAGTTTCCCTTCTCGTCTGAGTCTTCTTTCCCTTCTCATCCTTACCTTTCTATTGTTTGTTTCCTTTAAAAAAAATAAAAAAAAAATATTTAAAATTCAAAAAAAAAAAAGTAATTGATTCTTGAAATTGAATTTGAAATTTAAATTTCAAACTCAAGTTCAAAAATTGATTCAACCCGGTGCACTCAGATTTGGATTCGGGACTTGAGTAATCGACTCTCACGAGTTCATCTGGATTCCAGTCTAGAGCTTAACCCCAACCCATCTGTTGCACCACCTCACCCGGATCTAATGGGTGAGAACGTAGTGGACCCGCCTGTTGCACAACCTATAACTCTGAGGGATCGGTGCTACCCAACGATGGCTGCTCAGCCATCGTGCATCGTCATGCCCACCATACCGGGTCGCGACTTCGAACTTGAGGCACAATACATGAGTATGCTGCCTAAGTTCACCTCTAGGGAAGATCCATATCTCTTCCTTAGAGAATTTGAGGAAATCTGCTCTCTTATGCAATACCAGCATATCCCTGAAGAGGCAGTGCGTCTGAAATTCGTGCCTCTAGCACTGAAAGACGACGCTAAGAAATGGCTATATAGTCTAGCCGAAAGATCTATTAGAAGTTGGGCCGAATTTGTTCAAGTTTTCTTAAAAAAATAAATCCCCAACAATGGAAGGAATTAATCCGGAGTTCAAGACAATGGAAAGAATCATCCAGACGTGCAAATAAAGATCAAATCATACCATAAACGCACCACAAAAATCCGGACGCGATCTGACTATATTGTGCGGCGAATTAGCCGCACAATACATGTACCAGGCGGCGATTTTGCCACCCCACCTTCTCTTCTCGCGTTCAAACTTCGTCCAGTGTTGTGTTGACGCGTGTACTCTCCTTTTATGTATTGGTATCCCCTGTATCGGCTATAAATAGCCCTGTAGGACGAATGTAACACATCTTTGAACCTTTGGTCTTGGATCAATAGTAATAAATTTCTGTTTTATTTTGTTTTGTCTCTCTTTTCTTTTAATGTCTCTAGGATCCCTTCTTCTTCCTCCCTCCATGAGTTGCTAACTCTCTCCAAAGGGTGGAGGTGATGGAATTAGGGTTAGAGAATGATGAATGCATGTTATTATTTTAAGTTCATGATTAGTGTATTTTGATTACTTGAGTTTTTGTTAAGTCATTTATCTTGTAATGCTTCATAACTAACATGATTTATAATAAGTTTCAGTAATTCTCTACTCTAAACCTAAATCTAAACCTCCACCCCACGGATTTCTCTCTTTGTTCTTGTTTTAATTTTAATTGCTTTTGTTTCGTACTTTAGTTAATTAAACCAAAAACTCCAAAAACCCCAAGTGATTTTTCTCTACTTCTTCCCCTCAATCGAAATCACACTAATAAGAAATCTCTCCCTCCTTGTGTTCGACCCGTATTTGCCACGTCTTCATTGACACCGTGCACTTGCGGTATAAATTTAATTCTCATGCTCTAGACTGGTTCAAATGGTTAATGAGGAAGGACCGTTCCAACAAATCAATGCTGTAGTATCATTACGGTCCGGAAGAAAAATTGACAATAATGTGGTAAACCCTAGAATGACTAATCAATCTAGCCATCAAGCACCCACATATGACTTGACCATTGAACCCGACGTCCAAATTGAAAAGCCCAATCCACCCACCCAACCTGAACCTGTGGCTCAACCTGAACCTGAGCGAGTCTATGTGCCTAAAGCCCCATTTCCCAATAGACTCAAAAAGAACTCTAGTGCACAAATAGAGAAAATCCTGGAAGTATTTAAGCAAGTTAAGGTGAATATTCCACTCTTAGATATGATTCAACAAATACCTGCTTATGCTAAATTCTTGAAAGATTTGTGCACTAAAAAGAGAAAAACAAATGTACCAAAGAAGGCATTCTTAACTGCAAACATATGCTCAATTCTTTCCAACACATCTCCTATAAAATATAAGGACCCGGGGTGTCCCACAATTTCATGTTCAATAGGAGATACATTTATCAATAAAGCCCTTCTAGACCTTGGTGCAAGCGTTAACTTGCTCCCATTTTCTGTCTACGAGCAACTCAACCTTGGTCCACTGAAACCCTCTAGGACAACCCTCCAATTCGCTGATTGTTCTGTTAAGAAACCGAGAGGTATAGTAGAGGACGTTTTGATTAATGTTGGTGACTTCATTTATCCAGTGGATTTTGTCGTACTTGATACTGAACCTGTTGTAAATCCTAATCGACAAATCCCTGTAATTTTAGGTAGACCCTTTTTAGCCACTTCGGAAGCATTAATAAACTGTCGAAATGGGCTCATGCAATTATCTTTCGGGAACTTAAAAGCAGAATTTAATATCTTCCATATTGATAATGAGCCAGAAATAATATGCAACCCAAGTGATGTTGTGATGAGAGCACGTATTTATCAGAATTCTGAATCAAATAAATCATCACATAAGCAAAAAGGAAGTAATAAAAAAGGGAGTGATTCATTTACTCAACCACCATCACTCGAGCAAATAAGCGAACCAATTCAAGTGAGAAGAGTGGAATCTTTTCCTCAAGTCAACATGGGGAACAATTCAACTGGATACATGCACCAACATGGTGTCATTCAATCCAGTTCTGATTATGGTTGACTTTGAGCAAACTCAACCCCTCTACCGCAAGTCGACGCAGGTAATAAGTGCATTTATTTTATCTATGCATACATTGAGGACAATGCATGATTTAGGTGTGGGGGGGTGTTTATATATGTACATATCTATCTATTTGATTTTCTGTTCTGCTTTATTTAAAAAAAAAATCAATATTCTATGACATAGCTTAAGATTGAACTACCAAAACCCGTGTACAAATTGCATTAAGTTTTTGTTCCTTATTATATAGTTCTGCTTGTAGAAATTATGACATAAATCTAAGTTCCGAAGAAATAACCCATGGCCCTTGTAAGACATGTATGCACTTAAATTGGATGAATCAAATCTTTGAAGTGGTTGATAAAAAGCAGAGGTTGAGGAAAATATACCGGGAAGTGTGGACTTCTAATAGCAATTAAGCCTTGAGGAAAATAAAAGTAAAATAAAATAAAAATAAAGTGAGGAAAACACATTTTGCAAAATGATTACAAAAGCCCAAGCCTTCGAGTCACTGGTCCGTAGGGGTATCTTGAAACCCGGTAACTTGAGTCTGCCAGCTCGGGATTATCGACCAAACTCGCTACATGAATGCAAAAAGGGTATAAGTGTTAAAAAGAAAAGCAAATGTGTTGAATCACGGAAAAAGGAAAAAAATAAATAAATACTTTAAGATACTCAAGGCTCAAAGCTAAAGGAATGATCCATGCCATGGTTGATCCAAATGATACTTCACCACCAGAGGAGGCGTGCAAAATAATTTATGTGATAACATGTGTAGAGGGGTTAGTGGTGTGAATGTTGGAGGAATAAAGACCAAGTCAAACTTTTTATAAGTTAGAACTGTATAATGAGCATGCAAGAACTTTAAGTGAGATGTATAAGGTTAAGGCAGAAATATTAAGAGCTATTAATGGAATGTTGAATTAAGACTTTGTGGGTGTGTCAACTGAAAACCCTCACGAGACAAAACTCGTCCTCTAAGGCAACTTGGAGGTTTAAAGGCTTGTTGCACATGCTAAGTGCAACCGTGATTCCTACGAAAGTGAGTTAGGATTTCCCTGTTTTCATTTTCTTATATTCTGCTTTGCTAGGGACTAGCAAAATCTAGGTGTGGGGGTATTTGATGCATTGCATACATTGCATCATATGTCTTTCATTTAGATTACTTTTATATCAATAAATGCTACTAAGGTATGTGTTTAGTCGTATTTACAGAATACAGGGACTTGGATGCAAATTACCCACATTCCGAGCATAAACGTGTGCAAAAGATTCATTTCTATCATAAAGACCGAATTCAAGTTTATCGGGTTTCAATTGGAAATGCATCCAAGCATAAAAGCATTCAAGGAGCTAATTACAAAAAGGTCAAGGGCTTAATTGCAAAATGCCAAGGACCTGATTGCAAAAGAAAAGGATAAAGTTATTTTGTTGGAAAAGTCAAAAGAAAAGTCAAAAATAAATCCCCAACAATGGAAGGAATTAATCCAGAGTTCAAGACAATGGAAAGAATCATCCAGACGTGCAAATAAAGATCAAATCATACCATAAATGCACCACAAAAATCCGGACGCGATCTGACTATATTGTGCGGCGAATTAGCCGCACAATACATGTACCAGGCGGCGATTTCGCCGCCCCACCTTCTCTTCTCGCGTTCAAACTTCGTCCAGTGTTGTGTTGACGTGTGTACTCTCCTTTTATGTATTGGTATCCCCTGTATCGGCTATAAATAGCCTTGTAGGACGAATGTAACACATCTTTGAACCTTTGGTCTTGGATCAATAGTAATAAATTTCTGTTTTATTTTGTTTTGTCTCTCTTTTCTTTTAATGTCTCTAGGATCCCTTCTTCTTCCTCCCTCCATGAGTTGCTAACTCTCTCCAAAGGGTGGAGGTGATGGAATTAGGGTTAGAGAATGATGAATGCATGTTATTATTTTAAGTTCATGATTAGTGTATTTTGATTACTTGAGTTTTTGTTAAGTCATTTATCTTGTAATGCTTCATAACTAACATGATTTATAATAAGTTTCAGTAATTCTCTACTCTAAACCTAAATCTAAACCTCCACCCCACGGATTTCTCTCTTTGTTCTTGTTTTAATTTTAATTGCTTTTGTTTCGTACTTTAGTTAATTAAACCAAAAACTCCAAAAATCCTAAGTGATTTTTCTCTACTTCTTCCCCTCAATCGAAATCACACTAATAAGAAATCTCTCCCTCCTTGTGTTCGACCCGTATTTGCCACGTCTTCATTGACACCGTGCACTTGCGGTATAAATTTAATTCTCATCACAAGTCCTATGTAAAAAACCTCTCATATGCAAATGCAATTATCTAAAAGGCAGAAAGAGAGAATTTTGGCTTTTACATATAAATAAGCCCATGTATAATAATAATCACATACATTCATAGTTTCTGATTTGGAACATATAAACTCACAATTCTTGCAAAAATAACTCGAGCATCCATGCACGCAATATCGCTATAAACTATACAACCTAGTTTATGAATCATCTAGAATCCCAAATAATTCTTTGAAAAACATTTTGAAATCCATTAAAACCGTTTTTCATCCATCCATAGTTCAAAAATAATTTTGAACCGTTGTCCATCCAATTTCCAATGGAAAGATGAACCGTAGTTTTTCGGTTTTGTTGATTCTCTTACAAAATAATCATTTCTTTATAAAACGAAATTATTGTAAGTTAGACTAACGTCTAAATCTTAATTCTAATAATTACATGACATGTTTTAAAACACTTAAAACATTTAAAACGAATTATTATAGAGAATTATATCAACAAAACATTCATAGACCGAAAAAACCGGTAAACCGAATTGTTTAAATCCTATATGGTAAACTAAATTCGTTTACAGCCTTAAACCATAAGAAAACTGAACTCTATGCTCTGATACCACTGTAGAATTTCATGTTTAATTGTGCATATATATTTTTCTAATGTTTATGCATAATAAGGATCAATTACAATTTTCTTCGATTTATTTCATGCATGCATCGATTTGTTTTAACAACTAGTTTCAAAAACTTATTAAAACAAACACAAGGGACTCCGAAATTCATACCTAGAAGTTCTCTAAAACTTCTTGATGTTCCAGAGACGTTGAGGAAGATGATCGTCGCTTCTCGTTGCGCCGGATGCCTCCGAGTGTTCACCGAAACCCTAAACAAGGTTGGAGAGAAAGGAGCTAGCCAATCAATCTCCAAACTAGCTTAGAATCTAGCTACAAACCCCTTCCTTAATCTCTGAGATTTCTCCTTCCAAAGACTTATAAAACTAAGAGAATTTTCGTGGCTTTTGTGGTGAATTAGGAGAGAAAATAATTAGAAAACATCTAACTTAATTAAGCAGAATAAGGACCTATTTATAGGCTCCAACCTTACTCTCAATCATGGCTATTCTTAAGCAACGTTTTCTTGACATTTTCTCTCACAAACTAATTCCATAATGTATTACATGCATCCACAAAACGTTTGACAAAGTTTGGAGCCAATCCAACCATTTATCAAATTAATCTCTTAATTATCAAAGACAGAAAATCTATCGAGGTTCGGTCTACCGAGTCCCACTCGGTTAACCAAATATGTCTCGATTGTTTAACCGAGTATTATACGGATGACCGATTCTTAAGGAGAAAAAATCTCCTTAACCGATCAGACGAATTCGCGTCTAAAACCGAGTGCCATTCGGTTAACCGAAAATATCGGAATTGGACATGTTTCGGTCGACCGTTCCTGGTTTGGTACACCGTACCAGAGTTCCAGGCACTTTGGTCAATTTCAGTCAATCAACTATGACTATCCGTTCCACGTTCGGTTGACCGATCCACAGATCCCGCGGTCAACCGAACCATAACGGATTACCAAACTTTTACCCGATTTTGCCTTTTCAAAATTTGGATTTATTTCCCAAAATTTGAACTTTTGGGTTTTTTTAGCAAATTCACAACTTATGCAATATATTATCCTATGCAATAATAAATTATTGCACCCTATAATATATCTATCTCATATGAATTTATCATGATTCTAATTATGTTATATACAACATAATTGATTGTACTTGTTCACCATATGTGTCATATTTTCTATAAGAAACCCGACACATCATATGAACCAAAAATCAAGCTTCTTGTTTCCCGGTTTTTGCGGTGTGACCTATGGGAGGATCTAGACTAAGCTGGCAGTGAATTTATCATGATATTAAGAGCTTAATATCACAAGCTATAAGCGGTATCTAGCTACACATTATAGCTCTCAATTAGCTAGATGTCTTAATTCCACTCGAACCAAAACCCGATCCATTTGGTGATCAGTGCACTACTTGTGTCCGTCCCTTGCCTCATGATATTAAGAATACACACAAAGTAGTATTGTGTCATCTTTGTATTAGTACTCATTTCTTGATCTCTTTAAGCTAGTTATAAATATGTGACTTAACTCAAATCACATTGTGCACATTATAACTTTGCTTTATCAAGGGGCCCACTAATATCATTACTCAATTAAGAGGGGCAATGATAATCTTTTGACTAACTATCTTCTCCAACAAAAGTCATACTTAACCAACCAATGCCTTTACACTACTCTCATCGATAGCTCAAGACACTAGTCTAATTAAGCAATTCTTAAGTGATCGGATATAAGTGTCATATCAAAGGACCAAAGACACAGTAAAACATTAATGACACATAAAACACAATTCTATAATGTTTTACTTATTAGGTTTATTCAGTATACAAAAGTAATATTTTTCTCTTTTGTGTGCTCGTGTTGTCACTCACTTGTAGAGATACAATGATCTATGACCAACACGACAATCTTAACTCGGTAATTAATGTCTCATGTTAATTACCATGATTGTGAATATCTTTTGTTTTATGTAAACCAATATCTTTTAGAGCTCTACGGTTAAGGACCAAGAGCATCTTCCTTAACAATTCTAAAAGACGAATAACATAAACAAGGAACAAAATGATTTCTCATTCAATTCATAATAATTGACATTTAAAAGTAAAACTTTTAGAACACATTCCTTTCACGTTACAGTGCTAAATTCTGTTGCACAACTCTGACAAGCCTTTCGGCCTACTGTCAACTACTCGAACACTCACTCTAGCCTAAGTGAGCATAAAAGTAAACTTGACATACTTTAAGACTTGTAGAAGTCTTTGAAGATCGACCGTGAGCGTTTCCTTGAAAATGCTAATCTCCGGCGAAACCCAACCTCGAGCCTGGTCACTGCAACTCCGGCCTCCTTCTGAGCTTCTCCCCACCTCGCTGAATCCACGCCTATCCGAAGCTTCAGGCTTGACTGAGCAAGAAGAGTAGAGAGAGACGAGTGAGAAGAGAGAGGGAGAGGAAGAACCAACCTTTTATACTCAACTCCACTTCATCTCCACCCTCCACCTTAACCTTTCTAATCCATCTCAGCCGTCAAATCTAAACACCCTCTAATCCAATACCTAACCACCAAATAAACCATTAAACAAGGGTTAGGATATAACAACTATGTCCAGCTAGAAAATTTACTGCAAATGTAATATCAGGCATGATGCAATTTGCAGGATATAACAGGTGACACAGTATCATGCTTTGTTCATTTTGCATTTCCACAAACTTTTCCTGACCACACAATCTTCTTTTTATTTCTAGTGTTACAAAAAATGTGGTTTTTTCATGGTCGAGTCGGTGACAAAAGGAGTACCATGCTTCTCTGAAAAGGTTTTTTGTTGAAAATTGATAAAACTTAAAATGAGTTTATCATATCATGCTTTGAATTCCCTTTGGGTTAGTCATGTTGTTTACATTCTTTTCTTTCAATATCAGATCATGCTTTGTATACCATTTGAGTTTGTTGCGATGTATCTTAAATCACTCGTCGGCCACTGCTCTTGGAGGTGTTAAACTGATGGTTTTCAAAAGTTTTAAACACTCCCTTTGTGCTACAAGTTCTGTTAAACTCCCCCTAAGCTACCCCAAATCCCTAACCCATTTCCCGCAAAACCCACATCTTTCTCTCTCCCTCATCCTCCTCTCTTCCCTCTCACTACACTCCGACAATGGCAAAGGCGACGACGAGGAGCTTCGGCGACGACACGATCTGCACGTAGGTGCGGAGGGGAAGGCGTGCCCTTCTCCAACGAGCTCTTTTGGAATATACGCCACCCACCTTCCTTAGTTACGGTTCCATGGGTCGGAGATGAGTTTGGGGAGTTCGTGAGAGGGAACAACGCCTCAAGTGGCCGGGTCGACGCCAACGACTGGACGACTCGCGGGCCGATGTCGCGTGCTTCCTGGTCCAACTGAGCACTCCCTCGTGGTGTGCGGACGTTGTGGTCGCTGATGCATTGCATACATTGCATCATATGTCTTTCATTTAGATTAATTTTATATCAATAAATGCTACTCAGGTATGCGTTTAGTCTTATTTACAGAATACAGGGACCTGAATGCAAATTACCCATATCCCGAGCATAAATGCGTGCAAGAGACTCATTCCTGTCATAAAGACCAAGTTCAAGATTATCGGGTTTCAAATGGAAATGCATCCAAGCATAAAAGCATTCAAGACCTAATTACAAAATGGACAAGGACTTAAGCACAAAAGTAGACAAGGACTTAATTGCAAAAAGCCAAGGACCTAATTGCAAATTACGAGTAGCTTTTATTATTATGGAGAAAATCTAAATAAAAATCAATGTGGATCTCCAAATATATAAAGAAATAAAGTCGGAGCTCAAAAGAAAGGAAAGAATAAATCCAGACGCGCAAAGGATATTGAAATCATACCATAAACACACAGGAAAAATCCGGATTAAATCGGAGCTAAAAAGGTGGCAAATCCGCCGCACAAAATTAGATCCATGCTCTAAAAATTTTACCGGTTGCGTGTTGACGCGTGTACTTTCCTATTTTATACCTAAGTCCCTTGTATCGGCTATAAATAGCCTCGAAACGATGTTGTGATGGTCCTTGTCTTTAGTTCTTAATTTTAGTCCTTAGTTTTAGTAATAAAATTCTGTCTTTTATTTCTTGTTTTTAGTTTTCTTTTGTAATTCCTCTAGGACCCCTTCTCCTTCCCTCCATCTATGAGTTTCTAACTCTTTCCAAAGGGTGGAGGTGATGGATTTAGGGTGATGAGAAGAGAATAAAGTTATTATTTTAATTTCGTGATTAGTATATTTTGATTACTTGAGTTTATGTTAAATCATTTATCATGTAATGCTTTATAACTAATATGATTTATTATAAGTTTCTGAATTCTCTAATCTAAACCCTATATCTAAACCTCCACCCAACGGAATTCACCATCTTTGTTCTTATTTTAGTTTTAATTGTTCATGTTTCTTGCTTTAGATAATTAAAACCCAAAAATCTCAAAACCAACTTATTTCTCCCTCTTCCTTTCCCTTAATCGAAAATCACAAAAATAACAAATCTCTCCCTCCTTGTGTTCGACCCGTACTTGCCACGTCTTCATTGACGCCGTGCACTTGCGGTATAAATTTAATTCTCATCAGTCGCGTGTGCCCTGGAGTCGAGCGGGTTGGGCGGCCGGTCAGGCCGACGGCTGACGAGTCTGGTGTCGGCTAGGGCTCGATGGTAGTGATGGTTTTGGTGATCGTTTTGGTGTTGGTGTTGGTGTTTGTTTTGGCTTGGTTTTGGTATTGAGGTTGAGGCCGGAGTTGAGCCGTGAGTTGCGGTTCGGCCGGCGATGGCAGCAGCGTTGGGGTTGGTCGGTTGGGGAGAAGGGTTGGGAAATTTGCATATTATCCATGAAATCTATGGTATTCTGTTGGTTGATTAATAATTGGATATTTTATGGAATAAATCTTGTAATTTAATTGTATTTGATTTGTTCAGAATTGGTTAGGTTAGTTGCAGAATAAATACTAAACTTTATATTATTTGATTAAAGAATAAATAATTGGATTAATTGCTGGAAAATCCTGAAATTAGTTGTGTTTGGTTTATTAGTTAATAACTGGATAAATTGCCCTGAAAACCTTAGATTTGGTTGTATTTGCTTAATTAAGTAATAATTGGATTAGTTGCTCTTTTACATTGAACTTGTGAGAATTTGGGAATTATAAGGAAACTTTAGGAGAATTACATTTATACCCTTGTACCTCGATTGTGGGTTTAGAGCTATACTTTCTTTGTGTTGCTCGTATGATTTTAAAGTCTTGTTATGTTTATTGGTCTATAATTTGTGAATGCTTTAGTGACACTTATGCTTTGAATTGTTAGGGTCGTGTGACCCGTAAGTTTGGAGTAAAATTGCATTTACCTTTATGTTTGAGAGAGAGAGACGTGTTCGTGGAACTGGTTGTCCAGCTACGCTGTGGCGAGTGGCCGTTGGAGCGTTGCTCACAGACTCGGGCGTATGGTCGTGTAGTGGGGATGACGCGTGAGGCACGTATGACTAGATGTTAGGGTGTTCCCTTGTTGGGGCGGTCCGGGATGGTTTACCAGCGTTCCTACGAGTGGCCGTTGGAGCTAGGTTCGCGGGCTCGGGAATTGTGGTTGGATTCCCAGAGTCGGCCCTGTGTTGTTGCGATTCGGAAGGGTCCACCCATGTTGTGGTGAGTGACCGTTAGGGAGCGTTGCTCACGGGCTCGGGCGTGTGGTCGGCTTCCGATTCTGGATGCGGAACTGGTTAACTCACCAGCGTTGTGACGAGTGACCGTTTGGGAGCGTTGCTCACGGGCTAGGGCGCGTAGTTGGAGTAGGGCGTTGCCTTGTGGGCCGGATGTGTGGTCTTGTCGAGGGTGCACTTTTGACCTAGCTGGACACGTGGTCGCCTTTGGACGTGTGACAGTTCTGCCGTGAGAGTGGGTCGAGTATTGCCTTGTGGGTTGGATGTGCGGTGGGGGTTGAGGTGCACGCTCGACCTCACTGGCGCGTGACCGCTTTGGAACACGAGACCAGTGTGAGCCGTCAGGGACGGCTAGACCTTGTTCGGTGTCAGGTTAGGGTGGTGTATTGGGTCTTGATTTGAAACTCAGCCGTGCATGTTCGTGTGCAGGTGGGACATGGTAGGTGACTAGAGGCGACTTGGGCTTGGGACGCGTGGACTGGATCTGTTGAGCTCAGTGTCATGTATTTTTCCTACTTCTCTCAGTAGTTGTGTAGTATGATTCAGAGTTCTTGTATTTTTCTTCGGCATTGTACTTTGACTTTGAATTTATTATAAATTTTAATTGAGGCATCGAGTTGGTTATTTCAGTTAATGTCCTTTTTTCGCTTCCTTTTAGTGTTGTGATTATTGTTGTGTCGCGAGTGCGGATCAGGGGCGTTACAAGTTCCACTATTTCATTGACCATGTTTACCTTATTACACATTTGAAGAGCAATTTATTCTAATTTTAAGTCCTACTATATATCCAACCTGTTGATTCCTAATACGCATGCATGTAATGGTCTTGTGTTTTGTCAACTTCAGTTAGTTTTGGTTGTAACTTGTAAGCTCAATGAATGTCTTTTATTCAACTGTCCTTTGTTGTGAGCCGAGTTTGCTAAGTGAGATGTCATTTTTTTTGACATTTCATGGTAATGTTATGGATTAAGGTATCTTGCAGTATATCTTGAAGTCCATAGGTTGCATACCTAGGTTCCATAGGTTGCATTTAATTTCCACCAACTTATAACATAAGACGTGTCTAATATGAAAGATTTAACTTGATAATATGTCAAAACTGTCAACTCTATAAGTCTTATAACTTACATATTTTTTAACTTGTATAAGTTATAACCTTGTTTGTTAATTTACTAATATGCTTGAGCTAGGTTTCTAACTTACTTGGGTCCATCACTCTGCTATAGTCACAGCTCCACAGTTGGTGCACTCCTTGTCTTGGAAGTAGGTGTTAGAATCAGGGATTTTGAGACTTCCAGCTTCTGCAGTGGTAGAAGTTATGGCCCATCAGGGTGTTCCCTTGTTTAGCATTTCTCATCCTGTAAAAATACAACTTGGCAGCAACAATCAAGTGAATGTTCAATATGTTATCACAACTTAATTATATCGGTCCATGTGTGTTTCTTTGATGCTAATTCTAACATTTATGCGTCTTATATTCTTATGTTGGTTTTTTCTTCAACTGTCAATTAAGTTTGCATTGATTCTATTTAATTTTTTGCAAATCGACTTTCAGTTTACTTGACAGTGGTGGTGATGCCGGTGGGAGTGCGCTTACCGGCGACACCTTGGACATTGTGAGTGATGGGAGCGAGTCCGATGCGTATGACAAGTACGAAACTACTCATCACTACCGAGGTTGGTCGTCCGGTAACGATGACAAGTACGATGGATATGACCACCCTTCCAGCAGCCCGTCGGAGGCATGGTATCTACGAAGTTCAGATGACTCTGCTAGTGCTTAGTTGCAAATTAAGTACTACTACGAGTTATAATGTGACCAAAAAAATGTTTAGCTTATGGATTAATGTGTTTCATGTTGTTTCGTACTTTCAGTTGTTACTACTTTATGAACCTTGATATTGAGACTTGAATGTTTTGGAAGTTTGCATGTGTGTAGCCTAAGGAAGGTTGGCTGTTGGAATGTTTGGAAACCTTTTTTTATCCCATAAGGTGGGTACTTGTTTCAATTTAATCCAACGTTTTACTATTACAAAGTCAAGGTTACGCAAATATTAATCAAGTACGACTTCGAAACTAAACAACATACACCTTGAGTTAAACCCACTCAGTTGTCCCTGGTGTGAATTCACATGATTTGCCTTGTTAGTCATTTCCTTAATTATATATGTTGGACGTAGAGGACAATCCATCTCTAAGCACTCGAGCCGAAGGAGCAATTCGTTCCCGAAGATGACCTCAAGCTCATTTTCCCATTGGATTGGTTCAAGCCTAAACTTCCTCCCCTCAAGATCCCCTGAGGAATATATATATATATATATATATATATATATATATATATATATATATATATATATATATATGGTGATATTAGAATGAGACCAGGTCTCAATTTAATATAATGAGACCACAAGCATACACCATCAAGATCAAATCTAACGGTGAAAGATGAAAATGATAATTTCGTAATCTTCTCGTCTCCTACTTCCTCCCCTCCTTCGTTCCTTCTTTCCTTCTCATCGCACCCATCACGTCCTCCTTCTTCCTCCCCTCCTTCGGTCCTTTCTAATCGCACCCAACCACGCGTGATGCCTCCAACAACCTTCCAAAAGATGTCGGAGTTGTCACGTCTCCTTCCGATCTCCGATCTCGTTGTCTTTTTTCCAAATCCAAATCTAATTTTCGTAATATTCCTTTTCCCACTTACAGATTATTACTCTTTCTCGCATTCCCTCCAATATGGACTCCAAATTCCATTTTTTCTCGGAAAACAAAAAACAGATTTGTTCTCTAATCGCACTTTAGCTCCGGATCTCACCTCCATTTTTGTTCCTTTCAAAGATTATTTTTTATGCCTAAAAAAGAGAAAGGTAGTTATATCTAACTTGTTACGGACTATAATTCGGAAAAACCATTTTTAGATCTATAGATTTGTGAGATAATCGTCGTCACCTTCAAGTTTGTAGACTTGCATGATTCTACGAAAAATCATTTTTTTCTAATACATGTTTCTGTTATGTGTAGTGTTCAGATCCAGTTATACGTTCCGGAGAACTTGTGTAATAAAATGATACCGTTGTGTATTGAAATGAAATATTGATGTATTTAACATATACTGTTGTGTATTGAACACATATAGATGTGTATCCACTGAAAGTTTTATTTAAGAAAGTGATGTAGTTTTGTAGAGTGCTTCATGTCATTTCTATCTCTAACATCTATCTTTCCTAGATCTCTCTCTTTCCTATAGATAAATATGTCATACTATAGTAATTTAGTCTTATGTGAGTCCGTTAACTTCTATGGTAGACTTAAGTGGGGATGTCCACAAGCTCTTTAAGTTGAAAATATACAAAATCAAACATTTCCTCTCTCCCCAACACCAATCAATGTCTTAACTCTCATACCATGTACAACAACATGAACCCTTCATCTACTTCCTCAAGGACCAACAATTCATGTTTATGTACGTATCTCTTTTAGAATCATGTTGCTGACTTCTTCCTCTCTGGCTATAATCAACTGTATTTGTGTATTAAACGTATTCTGTTGTGTATTGAACACATATAAATGTATATTCACAGGAAGCTTTATTTACGAAAATGATGCGGTTGTGTATTTTAACGATGTAATTGTATATTAAACTTTTAGAGTTGTGTATATTAAACTTATATTGCAGTTGTGTATTTTAATAATGATTTTCCAAAATATTCTCTAACCAAAATATCTAATAGACAAGCTAAACCAAACTAAACAACATTATATTCAACTTATAATGCAATTGTATATTTTAATAATGATTTTTATGAATTAAAGATATCTTGAAATTGTGTAATAAGAGAATATAGTTGTGTATTGAAATGATATAGTTATGTATTAAACTTATAATGTTGTGTATTGAATGCATATATATATTATATGTTTCACTGGGAGTATATAATATACTAAAGGAATTACGAAACAAACCAAATATTTGATCTCATTTCCGGGGAAAAAGTTACTTACACAAACTTCGTCGACACTCCACATTAAAACTACCAAAAATAGGTGTCGTAACATGTTAGATTAGCATAGCAAATGTATTAAGTGAGTACATAGTTCTAACAAAGTGTAGTGAGACAACAACCAATTCAAAAGGTTAAACAACAAAGAGTTTAACTTGTAAAATTCTGTCGTGTGCTTCGGGTCCATTTTTATGTTGTCCTGCACAGAACAAACGACAAAGTGATCAAATATCATATAATAGCAATAACGAAATAACGAAGATTTTTAGATTGTTTCATCCAGTAATCACAAAGTCGGTAACATGATCACAAAGAACATATGCAAAACATTTTATACCAAACTTTGCCAAAGGAAGAGCAAGTTTCATTCCATGATTGACGTTCTCCAAAAAATGGGCATTGTTCTAGCCTTTCTATCTATCTAATACAATAAACAAACAAGTCAGATAGTAATACTCAACCATTTTCGCCACTATCTTTAAAAAAGTCTTAGGTTCAGACCAACACCAACATCATTAGTTTCATTTCTTTTGAAATCATAACTTATAATCTGGAGGCAGGACGTTTCAAGGATTACACCTCTAAAAAGCTCTCAAATTCTCAATGAATTAGAAAAACAATGAGATTCGTTTGAATTTGAGTCTGAGGTGTTCTGATGTAACAGAAATACACTAGTTTAATATTACACAAACATAACAGTTTAATACACAAAAATGCAATAATAATATATAACGATACTATTACAATACATAACTACACTAGTTCAATACATGACTATTATTATTTCTATAGGCTGAATTGAATTCAACGGTAAACCATATTGTTGTTCAACAAACATTTCCTGTTACACCTATTCTAAGTATTCTTTTTGAAATGATTTATAATATAGTTTAGTTGTTTAATATAGCAATGTTGTGATTTTTATTCACTATATAGATGGAAAAAAACCATGGAAAACCATTTGTTTGTTCAACCAACATCTCACACCTATAGTAAGTATTATTCTTGTTAAGTTATATTTAAAGTAATATATACTGTCATAGTTGTTCAATAGTTTGGTTTAGTTCTTTAATTTCTTAAAACTATTGTTTTGTAAAATAACTTAGTTGGGTAATAAAATGACAAACATTTGTGCTACACTAGAAAATTGTTTGATAAACTATTGTTAATTAGTATAAATTACTTTTACAAATTAACTGTCTTGTCTACCCGAGGTAATCTCAATGATAGTTCCAATGAATTGATACACTAAGCTTCCAAATATGAAAAAAATTATGCAGTTGTGGAAAAAACCTTATCAGATGCTATGACAGAAGTACAAAAGATATATTTTATTTCAGCAAGTCAGAATGAAATTCCTAATCTAAGAAATGATGAAACAGAAGTTCAAGTCCTCTAACCCGGAAAGTCTAAAACAAAAGGAAGTGGACAAAGTGAAATGCCAAAGGCGGGAACAAGACTTGTATGGTTTGATAGTGACAAATTGCTTGACAGATTTTTAGAAATGTTTTTGTTGCTTGACAGATTTTGTGAATGAGTTTTTATGAAGGAGTTGTTGGAACTTGTGTAATAAAATGATATCATTGTGTATTGCAATAATATATTAGTGTATTAAACATATACTGTTGTGTATTGAACACATATAAATGTGTATTCACTGGAAGTTTTATTTCTATCTCCAACATCTCTCTTTCTTCTCTCTCCTATAGAAAAATATGTCATACTATAGTAATTTAGTCTTATGTGAGCCCGTTAGCATCTATGGTAGACTTAAGTGGGGATATCCACAAGCTCCCTAAGTTGACTTCAATTAATCATTTATATGTTTGATCATAAAAATATACAAAATCAAACATTTCCCCTCTCCCCGGACCCCAATACCAATTAATGTCTTAACTCCCATACGATATACAACAACATGAACCCCCCATCTACTTCCTTTCCTCCATAAGGATCAACAATTCATTTTATGTATTTATCTCTTTTAGAATCATATGTTGCTCAATTCTTCCTCTCCGGCGACAACCAACTGTCTTTGTGTATTAAACGTGTTATGTAGTTGTGAATTTTTATTTACGAAAGTGACGTAGTTGTGTAGTTTAATGATGTAATTGTATATTAAACTTTTATAGTTGTGTATATTAAACTTATAATGCAATTGTATATTTTAATAATGATTTTATGAGTTAAAGAGTTCTTGAACTTGTGTAATAAAAAGATACGGTTGTGTATTGAAATGATAAGTTATGTATTAAACTTATAATGTTGTGTATTAAATGCATATATATATTATATGCTTCACTCGAAGCATATGATATATTAAAGGAACTACGAATACACCAAATATTTGGTCTTATTTCTGGAAATAAAAGTTACACTAACACAAACTTCGTCGACACTCCACATCAAAACTACCAAAAATAAGTGTCATAACATGTTGGATTGGCATATGAAATGTGTTAAGTGAGTACATAGTTGTGACTCCTACTATATACAAAATGTAGTCACATTGGTTGCAAGTATAAAACAACAACAAAAAAGATGATATCTACTACAATCCTACTTAACTCAGATATCATCACTACTTCCACAACTTCCAACAATTAAGTCAGATATATATCATCAGTACTTCCACAACCACCATGACAATCCTAACAAGGAACTCCAGTATACACTATTACTACTTTCACATAAGGCAAAACGCCTTACAACAAAGGCAAAAACTCCAGATGTCCAAAGAATGTATAAACTCCAGCAGTTCAAACAAAGCAGAAACTCCAGAACACTGTCAAGAATAATCAACCTGTAATATGAGTCTCAGTTCAAACTCTTGGGATGCATGAATATCCTTGTTGATGATCTGACAAAATATCATTGTAAATTAGGCACCAAAGAATATTATTTTATTTTTGGAAGTGAATAATTTAATTTTGGAATTGAAGACCTACTGAATATTACTTTATAATAAGACAACAATAAACAACAACTACTAAGGATCTAGACATGTAATCTAATATGATACTAAATAAGTTAGCTTATGACTTGTAGACAACCACATGGGATTGTTCAAATATTGAGAATACATAAGTTCAGAAACTGGGATGCAGATATGCATATTTAATAAGTTGAGATGCAGCATTCAAAAACCCAGAAAGCAGAAATACAAAATATTTAATGCAATTGTAGAAATCTTTGGGATTTACACTTCAAGTTCGGTGGAATACATAACTACACAAGTTCAATTTACAACAATGATATAACAATACACAACTACATTACTACAATACATAACTACAAGAGTTCAATACTAACCATTAAGCAGACAGTGCATCCATTGATATATGTTAAGACCTTGTTCTTTAATCACTTTCACTTTTCTTTAATCTCTTCAGAAATCTTCAAAAAGGCAATTGACTCGATTTGCACTACAAAGAGGATAATGTAACCTTATCATTTAAAAACCCTGATCGTGAAGTTGGAAAATGCATGCAAACCTGCAAGTTTGGAAGATCATGAGGAGGTTGTGGTGGTGGTGGTGGAAGTGGTTGGATTGGTTCTCCTCCTCCACCATCATCTTTTATTACCACGTAAACCTTTCAACTGTATTATGTATTTTACTTATCATTATTTTCAACTTCTAGAGCATAGTATTTATAAGAACAAAAGCTACACTTGATAAGAAAATCTGTAAACATGCAGTAACCACCACAAAAGTTTTTAAGAGTCAGAAGTAAGACCCAATGCAAGAAACTTGAGTTGCAATTGATGTAACATGTATGAAAAAACTATTGGTTTCTATGTAGATTTATGTGTTCCTTGAGGGTGTGGCTGAGGAGAAGCTCAAAACTGAATTCAAACCAATGTATGTTGACATCTTTCATGACATCCAAGGGAAAAAACTACCGATGTGCCATCCCAAAGTTAATTTTTCTCTCAAAAAAACTACTAAAATCTAGACTACTCTGTCACAAGGACTTAAGCACATAATGTGACAAGAAAAATGAGAATTTTGGCTTATATTATGATTCCAAAACATCTACAACCTTACAAGTTGCAAAATCTGATCTAACAAAAGTATGAACAAAAATGCTATGTTCATAAACCAAAAAAGCAGAAAATGCAAATAAAAAATCATAGATTTATCCACACAAACCCACATTTCCTCCAACACAAACCAAAACTACAAACAAATACTTGAAACAAAACCACAAATCCTAACATATTCCAGAACCAAAACCAAGTTCTCAAACCAACCAGAAAAAAGCAAAGTTGAAATCTTTCCAAAAACAAAAGAAAAACACACATTAACGAAGAAAATCACTCAAACAGAGGCAAAAGTACCAAAACAGCAGAAAAGTACACATTCCTCCCAAAAAGCACAAAAACCACAACAAAAACGAGAAAAAAGCATAAAAATCCCACCTTTCGGTGGCAAGAGTAAAACAGAAAAAATGAAGATGAAGTCGGCGGACCTTGTACAAACAAACCCTAGAAGTGTTTGGAAGAAAACCAATGGTTTAGAGAGAGAAAAAGAGGAGATGGGAAGAAGACGGTGGGGTGGGGTGTGTGTGTGATTACCATATTATCCTTTGGTTGTATAAATTGAATGTTGGATGAACCAGCCGCTGGATCTAGATCTAAGGGAGGAAAATATGAAATCTTATTTTTTTATAATGAGACCTGGTCTCATTGTAATATTTCTGTATATATATATATATATATATATATCAATTTTGTAACTAGGTTTTTGAAGGAATCGGAGAGAAAATTTATATGAAATTAAAGTAGTGTTATTTTTCCATCAACTGTCATCCATTTGGAAAGATAATATTTGTTACCTTGGGCAATTTTCAAGACTCAAACCGGCTCGTGTTGATATCATGTTGAAAAAAATCAACTCAAACAAACCACAACCACAATATGAACAAGTACGTAATGAGAAAAATCGGTTACAGATTTTTTTCCATTGATATAATACCACACACAATATTCTTCTTATATAGGCGAAGATTTAACGGTTACAGTAAGGTTTAATAGTTACCACAATTACAATTGTTATCGTTACAACAGTTAGATGTGTTTCATGTTTCGTCGTACGTCTGTTACATTTGTTTCTAGTCAGATAAAAATTCCCGATATTAAGGGTCACATATATTTAGTAATGTCCATATTTATAACAATAAGTTAATTATATGAAAATGAAAGTTGAATAAATAAAACCTGACACGAAAAAAATTGATTTTCGGTTGTCAACCTAGTTCAAACTCTGAGACGGTAGTCGCAATTTCCACTATCCAACCTCTTAGGTAGGACACTAGATTGAGATCTTACCATTACAATTCTATGATCGTTAACAAGACATATGGAACCGTTACGTTTTTACAGTCTCAGATAAGATTTTCTTTTTGAAAGTGGTTAGTTTGCATTAAATAAAGAGAAAGTCGTAACAATGACTTCTCAAATATTCTAACAGGTTTACATGGTGTAAAGTAAATAGGCAGCTTTGGTTTGACAACCCTTACGGTTTCTCTTTAGCGAGTGAATGTTTGTAGCATTGTTTTTTTTCGTTCATTTTTAAGTTTGCGTTTTTAACTGTGAGTTCTATTTTTTTTAAGTGATGTTTGTTCCTTTTTAAGAACTGTCTGTTTCTTTTTATATTTGAGGTTCACATTTTTAACTGTGAATTGTACATTTTTAACTTTTAGTTTCCTAATGCAACATTACTTTCTCATTGCAACGTTTGGTTTCCCCATGCAACTTTTACTTTTCCCAACGCAACTTTTGGTTTCCCCAAACAACAACTTAAAAAGGCAAAACATGTTCCTTTTTAACATCTACGTCTATCATTTTTAAGTTTGCGGTTCACATTTTTAACTGTGAGTTGTACCTTTTTAAGTGACGTGTGTTCTTTTTTAAGAATTGTTTGTTCATTTTTATATTTGAGGTTCTCATTTTTAACTGTGAGTTGTACATTTTTAAGTGTAGTCTGTTCCTTTTTAAGTGAATGTACATTTTTAAGCGTGAAGTTTTCATTTTTAGTGTTTTTTGTTCCTTTTTAAGTTTGCGCTTCTCCTTTTTAACTGAGTTGTACCTTTTTAAGTGATGTTTGTTCTTTTTTAAGAATTCTTTGTTCCCTTTTATGTTTGAGGTTCACCTTTTTAACAATGAGTTGTACTTTTTTAAGTATAGTCTGTTCATTTTTAAGTGATGCTCGTTCCTTTTTATGTTTGAGGTTCTCCTTTTTAACTGTGAGTTGTACCTTTTTAAGTGTAGTCTGTTCCTTTTTAAGTAAGTGTACATTTTTAAGTGTGAAGTTTTCTTTTTTAATTTTTGTTTCGTCCTTTTTAAGATATGTTGTTACTTTTTAGGTACTACTTCATCATTTTTAAGTTCCTGTTTTTCCTTTTTAAGTATTGCTTCATCCTTTTTAATTTTCTGTTGTTTCTTTTTAAGTTGATGTTTTTCCTTTTTAATTTTCTATTTTTCTTTTTTTAATTTTCTGTTGTTCCTTTTTAAGTTATGTTTGTTCTTTTTTAAGTTGTTTTTCTTTTTTAACAAAACCAAAAACTTTAAATCAACCACAAAGAAACAAATTTTTCCTCAAAAACACAACACAAAAAAACCTAAATCGGCTACAAAGAACCACACTTCCCAAAAAAATCAAGACCGATCAATCATAGAACAAAACCAAAAACATCAAATCAGCCAAGAAAACCAAACTTTCCCCAATAATCACCACACAAAAAACTCAAATCAGTTACAAAAAACCACATTCCTCCTCATCTGCAAAAACTCAACACAAAAAAACTCAAATCAGCTACAAAAACCATGTTTCCGAAAAACCCAAGATCAATCCATCACATAACCAAACCCAAAACTTCAAATCAGCCACGAAAACCAAACTTTTCCCCAAAAACATCATACAAAAAACTAAAATCAGTTATAAAAAATCGCATTCCTCCTCCTCCTCGCCTCGAGAAAGACTCCAACGCCGACCATTTCCTCCTCTTCCTCGCCGACCAACTACATCGTGACGTCCTAACCAACGACGTCGGCGTCCCAACCTTCTTAAGACTCACTCCCGCGTCATCTTCTCGGCATCCCTCTTACCGATCTCGTCTTCCATCGGGAGAAAATGATGGAGAATGAAAAGTTTGGGGGGATAATGGAAGATTTTAAGAATATATGTATGTTGGAAACCAAAGTTCACATAGTTCCGCGTGCGTGTGATGTGACACAAAATAAATAAATAATATGTGATTTAATTAATCTTTGGTTTTTGCTGACTGGATTGTCCACGTCAGACGGCGTCCCGGACGCACCGCGGCCATAAAACATTTCCCTTTTCTGAACTATTACGGTAATATGCCATAAAACATAGGACTCTAGAGAGTTACTTAGCTACGATTTTTTAATTGAGGGTTGATTTGTTCTAGGCAGAATTTTTCCATCCAAAGTCCCAATCTAGTTTAGACTTATTAACAATAAAATTAGAGAGAGAAATTAAGTTAACCATCTATCATATGCTTAGGATTTGTCCATTCAAAGCTCCAATCTAGTTTTCGCACTGTGCTACATCCTTGTAATCACCGTTATCAAAGCTTTGCCGACAGTCTCCACCTGTAGTTTTTCTCATTATGTATAGTGGTTTGATTTTTGTACTTAGTTGGTGGTTACTCGTATATTATTATTCATCCATGTTGATTATCTGCCATATAAGTTCCGATCGTGTGTTATCCGCTTTATGGCGTTTTCCCTAACAATTTAATATATCAAACTTATCATAAATTATGTCACAAAGCTAATAGAGTACTCATTGCATATCTCACAGTTTGTTGTCTTGGAAGAAGAAAACATAGGGTTACCTCACTGGTGTAACAAAACTATTAACTGTAAGCGAAAATGTTATCATTAAGAATATGAAAAATGCTTGGTAGTTGGTACCCCCAAAGTGTCTCAGGAGAGGAGTCCGTGAAGAATAACATGACTTAATATGCACAAGGTACAGAAGTAAAGACTATTTACATAATTATAGGTGTTAACAAAACATCATTGAAAGTAGAGCATTGTGTCACTTTAACCATAAACTAGCCGAAAATACTTTTCCAAGACCGAACACCCGAATGTTTACAATTGGGTGCTGTATCGTTCTATGAAATATGAAATCACTGCAACAAAGTTTCAATGAAAATCATCAAGTTACTGGAAGATAAGTGCATAAAATTAAAAAATTAAAAAAAATGCCTTACACCCTTGAGAAGCTAAAACGATTTAAACGCAGCTCGAAAATCATTCATGAGATCATGACAACACCAGCCTGAGACATGGTAAGAAATCAGAAGGTTAAGTTATCAGACGTAACGAATTTAACATGTTGAAGCAAAACAGTTTCAACAAGGACCCACGTCTCTAATGATAAATCTGTCGGAATAAGCTAATGATGGCAAAACCCACTGAGATGTATGGACGCAAAACTCTCCATCCTCCCCTTTGGAAATGAATTCACCTGCATTTTAGGAACAATGAACAGTACGTCACTATTGACAACTTTAAGGTGGTTAATTAAATGAAACGTTATGAAATAACCTGGAGTCCTTAGGAATACCCTGTGCGTGACAAGCAGCTGAAAAGATTAAAAAACAAGCATGTTATTTTTTATATATAAATAGAAGACTGTTACACCACCTATACAAGAATAACTGGAAAAAAAAGCTTAATAACTAACAGATCAGCATCTGAAATAGCTTTATATAGCCTACATCGTTTGAAGGTGGTACTTTTGTTTGCTTTTAAGTTTTAATATTCAAAGAGTTAGAAAGGCCACTGGAAAACTATAAAAGAAATTGATGCAAAATAAAAACCTTCACAATAAACTAGAACATGAATCTTAAAAATTAAAGTTTCACCATTGCCGAGTGAATTGATTTATTTAATGGAAGGGAAATCAAGTTTATATGACTATAGCCTTTTCTACACTCACTTATAGAACACTGCCACAACTTCAGTGAACAAAGGCACGTATTCACGGTAGAAACATGGCATGTATACAACGCAGGTATCTGAATTTCCACTAAGAAACAAAGAGGACAATGAACTAGTGAACATAACCTGCCAAGCCAAGGGCATGTATTCACGGTAGAAATGTTTGTCTGTTTCCTTGTCTGAAGCGTGTGATGCTGCACCTTCTTCTGAGGTCATTTTGTGAGAACACCTGTTATTTAAGTAAGGGGCCAGAAACTACCATGACTGGCAAGATAAGTCAAATACCACTCAAGCTGTAAAATAAGCAATAAAAACAAATCATCAACTGTTGTTTTTTTAACTTAATACTAATAGTCTGGTGATCAGTGACACTTAAATCTTGTGATGATCCTGATGGAAAATGTCTAATAAGCTGCAAGTCAGGAAAGGAGACACGGAAGCTATGATTCAACAAATAAATAAATGGTGACTTCATTACAAATACACTAGGAGAATAATGAATGAGACACATCTGACATAGATGCACAAAATTGCTATCTTCCAAGACCAATCAGTGTTTATTTAACTATAGACACAAAAAACTCAATGACATAAAGTAAAGGCTTAACATAGTATTGAACAGAAAGTGGTATTTTATGTATTTTAGGTACAATAACAAGTAATCATCCAGGTGTTTAAAATAACTTTCAAATGAATAAATTGTAGTAGGAATATTCAACATGTTGATGTGCTACCATTGACATTCTATATAACCTGTCATGAGAAGCATATTAAGAGAAAATACTTCGACAAAGAATAAAAATATCTCGACTAAAAAAATGATCATGCATTAATTCCTAGGAAAGTAATATATATTATGGCTATGTTATAACTTAAAATTGACGAGATAATACATTCAGCCAGAAAATCTAATATTAAATTATTTTTAACTTAAGTGCTTGAAGCGCCTTCATTAGTAGCTCTGCAATACATAGCGCATCTCTTGAAACAAAATGAAAATAATCGGAGTATAGCTTTTGATAACGACCTAGTTAAACTAGCTTATTGAGTTCACAACAGATGACCAGATAAAAAGAGGAAAGAGCACGATATCGTTAGCAACATAGACCTAACCTCTGTGCTTCATTTTCAGAAGTTTCATGCCCTGACATAGTAGTCTTTGTAGCTAATACAAGCATCGGATGAGCTTGAAGTAGCTTCCGAATCTCCTGAGTAACAGCATCAGTGATGCTTTGGAGAGAAATGGTTTTCCTGTTAAAACAAGATGTCCGAGACATCGCGAACTAATTGTCATACAACAATCAGAAAAGTGGGAAGTGGCTTGATGATTAAATTGAACGGAAACCAACATGCAACTCATGTCTACTTTGGAGAATAAAATGCCACTAATGTCAGGACAAATCATTTTCAACATCAGTTATTTTTCTTGATTCAAGGCGTTCCATTACTAACACGGTACCATGGTCATGGTTTCTTTCTGCCCCGTTGTATACACTTCACCTTTTGCATTTCAAGTCCCATCACCAAAGAAACCAGCATTTTGGAAACAAAACCATTCAAAAGTCAAACTAAAGAGAGAGTAAGCTGTACTCATGGAAAAAGAAGACGTGTTGAACAGTGAACAAATTTTACTAATTTTTTTATCGGTCAGATGTTTACTAGTATTAAGTAGAATTGGAGGAATATTTTAGGTGGCAATCCGATTTAGAACTTTTCCCTGTTGGATTATATGAGCTTACATTCTGTACTCCACTAATAAGCTTTGTTTAAGCAGCAAACAATTTACAGTTTCAGCATATGTACCAAGGATTGAAACCAAGTATCACCATCAGCAGACTAGTTCTTTTGAGGATCATTACCTGTTCATATCTCCAGATGGAAATGGTTGGTAAGATCGGTCCATCCAATAGAAAGCACCAATACTAAAAAAGAGAAGGCTTCAGCTCCAAATCGATGACACAAATTACAATAAATTGACCAAAATTACATTGCTGTTCACAATTTCCGTTCTCCAGATTTAGAACATCTGAATTTTACGATCCACATGGGTCACAAGGAACTACCATAGAATATTAGCTGGCAGTATCGGAAAGAGAGAGTTCTGCAATTGGACCATCTCGTTGGAATAACAGGATGATACAGATACAGCATTCTTCAGAAAGATGATAAGATACAAGAACCCATATGCAATATGAGTAGCAAAACACGGCTCTAGACCTATGGTTTTGTCATTATTTCAAGCTAGATAGGTAATACAAGATGAATTAATTTTCAGGTGGTATAGTTGCAGACATTGTGTTGTTGAGAAAAACTAAGAAAAGCACATAAGAGGTATATGCACCTGTCAATCATAAGAAAAAGAACAGCGGCAGCATGGGATTCTTTTCCCTTAAGAAATTGGTGGCAAACTTTCTGTAAAAAGCCAAATAGCAGATTCTTCAGATGTGAAGCTACATGGATATTCCTAATTCTTACCTCAAGGGAGTGAATACTTGCCTTGAGTGCAACCAAGAACTCATGGCTATCATAGCAACGGATGTATAAGAAACGTCTCATGCAAGAGAGGAATAAGTCATCATTAAGAAACACACTTGGGTCTGACTTAGAATCATACCTATGTGGCGCATTGTGAATACCTAGCAACAATCATGTACAGGTTGTTAAGTCTGATATTTAAATAAAGCAAACATCTGTAATGTACAAACTCAATAATCATGTTGATTTATTTCTCCAACTTCCCTTTGGAAACACAATAGGCTGTCTGGTAACCATTACATGTACTCAAAAGCACGTTAAATCCAAAATAATAGATTAGAATCGAATGTTTAATATTATAAACCAATATATGCTACGGAAATTCAATGGCATCGCTGCAAGGGTATGCTACCTTTCTACAACTTTAGCTTTTAGGCCTCTCCAGAATTCAGGAGAGAGATTGACAAGATTGTAAATACTGGTGATCTTAACATGCTAAGAAAATTGGATGAGGTTGCCGACTTACAAAAAATCAGCTTTAAGTCATCATGTTCGATGAGTTATAAAATGCAAACAATACTCCACCTTCCCTTCAGTCGGTGGAGTTAGCTGAAGTCATGCTAAATTCATGATGAGCTAAGGGACCTTCCTCGTATTAGCAATTTCCCCCACTTTCAGCTCAGAGTACCTCATCAGATGGTCAGTTCATTGATAACTATTAGAATGTATCACCTCGTTCGAGAGGTCAGACCTTAAGTGTCAATTTGGATGGAAAGTTTTGTGTTGCAGATTCCTGCAAGAACTCTGACAACTGAGTCCAACTTGAAAGAAACATTTTGTAGATTAGGAATTACAGGCGGCCACAGATTCCAAAGTTGAAATCTGTATTACATTACATAATCTATATAATGAAATAGTGGAAGCTCATGAGCTTAAAATAAATTCGTTTACACAGTCCCCAAAAAACTCATTTGTTGAGCTTCTAGAATCCATAATTTCGACCATCAAAACGGACCCTATTAAATGTCTGTCTGGAATCATATTTTGATAATTCGATTCTGATTCCTAAAAGACCAAGAATCGAACGGGATTTACATTTGACATCTAAAAACTTAGTATCTTCGTACGAAGACGGAGATAATAACCTGATTCCGAGATTTGATTGGAATTTTAGAAATTCGATCGTCAAAATGTGATTCCAAATGGATCTTACGGCAGGTGTATCTTAGAAACAATTAAAACCTACACATCAGACGTTCAATCAACCGTTAAGTCATCTCCATTCTATAGTTGGAAACACGATTCACAAAAAGAAAACCTCAAATCGGAGAAGCAAAACCTCACCTCGAGCCTGATCGAGTCTCCGTTTCAGACACCACCCGAACCGGACGACGTCGAAGCGGCAGTCCAAGTCGAAGTAGACGACGCCCCTCTCCATCCCGCCGAAGTGGACGCCGTGGCGCTCCTTGGGGAGGACGCACTGCACGGCGGCCTGGAGGAGGATCTCGGACTTGGCGGACGGGGAGGGGCCGGCGACCTCGACGACGTTGCCGGGGCGGAGGGGGACTCGGTGGAGCGGAGGGAGGAGAAGGGATGGCCGGTCGACGGAGACCCGGCCGAGGAGGTCGGCGGCGGTCTCGTCGGGGCGGATCCACGATCTGGGGTTAGGGTTAGGGTTTTGCATTGATTTAGGGTTTTGTTGTTCACACAAACTCAGCGTAAGGGCACCCTTAAACGGGGTGCCCCGCCGGGCACCCTAGTCGGGCGCTTGCACGGGTGGTGGGCGTCCCGAGCAGACGCCTGGGCGCCCATGGGAGGGGGACACGTGTCCCCCTCCCATTGGTTATTTTTTTTTGAATTTTTTTAGTTTTGGTTTTGTTATTAATGGATTGGGTATTTGTTATAAATGTGAGGTAATAATTTTTTGTAAGTGATTAAAATTAAGAAATTTCCAGAACCAACAATTTCAAGTTAAATAGAAAAAAAATTAATACAACAATACATTAATAATACTAAAATACGAAATACAACCAACCACGTGAAACATAAGTTAAAGGGAAATACAAACCATACGGACTACTACAACCCGAAATACAAACTAAGGGAAATACAAAACAAACCATACGGACTACATCAAACTACACGTACCCATTCTCTTCTGCCCAGGCGAGAAGTTTATCGATTACTTTTTGATCCTTCTCCGTCGGGTTGTCCTTCCTCATCAGAGAGTGAAGCATGTCCAACTTATTTTTATTAAATGCCTCTGGAAATTCCTTTCCGCTAACTCCTCTTGCTTGGAGAAACCATCTTCTCTGACTTGGGCGGTGTATCGCATCTGTTGTGCAAGTTCTCTAACATCGGTGTCTCTTTCGGGGCGTAATGCACTCTTAGCCTTTTTCTTAGCCTTCTTCACACCTTCTGGGCGTGTAGACGACTCCGGCATCGGCTCTTCTGCATCCGAGGGTGATTGTGTCCTCGAGCCGTCCGTGCTCTTTCTTTTCCCAAGGCTTCCTGACTGGGGACTATTTTCATCGTGCAACTCCGGGGACTCCCAGTCAACACGCACGACATTAGCTCTGGAGATCACACTCTCCCATTTTGGGTACCTACGCAACATAACCCAAGCATCAAAATAAAGAAATTTACTAGGCCCATGAGTTCGCTCGTAAATCACGTGCGCTTGTCGGACAACATCGTCGTCATTCTGGCCACTCCTTTTCCGTTGGAATGCCTGATCGAAGCACCCGACCCACTTGTTCACAGCAGGTATAATTCTCCTCCACCGTCCTTTTAAGGACTCTGCGTTCCTTTCGGGTAGGCATGTGCCTTCCACGGAGATGTCGTACACACGTTTCACTCTAGTCCACAATGAAGTAGACTTCTGGTTTGTCCCTGTCACCGCATCGCAACTGACTTCCATATATGCAGAGACAAGTCTCTCGTCCTCAGCTGTGGTCCACAACTTCGGATTGGCTTTGGCAGTTTGGACTTGCTTGCGGTGACGACGCTGTGGAGGTGGGAATGGTGGTGTGGGGGTGTGTCGTGGTGGGGACTCATCGTCGTCGTTACCCTCATCTTCAGTGTCCGCCATACTCTGGCGGCTATTTTGAGACAAGGGTTGGCCAAACATCTGGAACTGCGGTTGATTATAAGGGAATGGTGGTGCATATTGAGAGTATTGTGGGAATGGTAAGTTTTGATCTGGGGATGCGTAGTGGGAGAATTGTGGGAATGGTGAGTTTTGGTCAGGTGGTGGGAATGGTGGTGCGTACTGGGAGAAGTCGGGTTGTTGGAATGGTTGTTGTTGGAATGGTTGTTGGTAAAATGGACGTGAGGGATATGGTTGTGGATAGCGTGGATGCGGATTTGATTGTGGAGGAGGGGGGGAACGATTGTACTCCGGAGAAGACATTGTGGGAGAGATATGAGATGTAAGTTGAGTTTTGAGTTTTGTGGAAGAGATATGGGGTGTAAGTTGATTTTTGTGTAGGGTATATATAGAGAAAAAATTAGACACTGTACAATCACGCAGATTACTTTTCTTTTACGCGTATACTGTACATTCACGCGGACTACTTTTCTTTCACGCGTATACTGTAGATTCACGCGGACTACTTTTGATTCACGCGTAGACTGTGCAATCACGCGTATACTGTGCAGTCATGCGCGTTTCGAAATTCAAATTTCAAATATTCAAAATTTTGTGTGTTAATAGTGATTAATATTGTTAATTAATTAATAGTAATAATAAGTATATCGCGAATTAAAATTATAATGTAATTAGAATTAGATTTATATATAATGTATTTTGTTAAATGTTGTGTGATAATTAAATTTGTTTAATTAAGAAATGATGTGGATGAAAGAGAGTGTATGGTGGGTGGGGTAGTCTGGGCATGGATAAGGGGATTTTTTGGGTGGGTTGGGTGAGCTGATGTGGCAGAGAGAGAAGCTGACGTGGCAGAGAGAGAGTGCAGGACGCCCGGGGGTAGCCCGGGCGCTGTTAAATATGCTCCAATGAACAAACAAACAACCCAAACGCGAAAAGAATTTATCCTTCAAACTAATATGATTAGTTCCTATTAGGGGGTGTTTGAGATCACATTTTTATTCAACTTCCTCGACGCAATGGATGATGTCACACAGACACAGTACTGGTTTGGTTAGTTTTTGTTGTTGACTTGTTGTTGTTGTTGAGAATCTTGTTTTTTTTTTACCTTAAAGTCTGCTCTGGTTGTCAAAAAGGTTTTTGAAACCAAACGGGAGAGCGAACGTTTAATTCAAAACGGTTCAAACTAGTAACATATAACATTTTTTCTTAAAAATTCTTGATTCCACCGCTAGTCGAGATGCTAAACAACTTGTCTAGAAGCCCCAAGGGGAGCCACGAGCAGGGCTTGGAAGAAACCCACAAGTATGGAAAGACCCCCCCACTTAAGTTCAACCTTGAGCGACACTTAGCAGGGAGGGAGTGTGGATTTAGCTGAGCTGGAGTTAAGTTCATGTCATTTAGCATTGGAAGGTGTGGTTGCATTGGTAGCCAACTTGGGAGCTTCCAGGTAATGTTGGCAAGATCGATCTCCGCCATTATGGCCTTGGTGAAGCCCCCATTTGTCGTTGTTCGAGAGCTTTTAGTTGGTTTGGGTTTATTAGATGGATGAAGCAATCGAATGATCATATTAATTTGTTTTCCCATGTATATATGTACCTCATCCATGCAAGGTTTTCTATTTCATAATGTGTATGTTTTTCGAGTTCATGGAGATTTCTAATTAAATGTTAATGGATTTAATGTTCTCTAATAAAATGGAGTTTGTAGTCATTTTTGGAGGAAAAAATGGAGATCATAGTTATATACATAGAGAGAGTATAACAAAAGAAACCGGTTATGCAATAATTCATGCTTTGTTGTGAATGTTCATAAATTATGGACACTACTACACTAAATGTATCTTTGATGGGAATTTTTTTTGTTTGTAATAGGAAGATGAAAGTTTTTGTAACTTACACATTTCATCTATGTAAAGTGTGAAGATCACGACACATGTCTACTTCATACACTTACTCATAACAACAATTACATAATCACTCTAAATAGAATACCCAGTAAAGATCCTCATCCTGTCATCCATGTGTAAGTTTTCGTAAGTTGAACATTTATGTACGTAAAGGAGGTTGTGCTTCTTATTTTAATGAATGAAATAACATCTCCTATCTCCATTTTCTCCCTACCTCTTTTTGTCATTTTGTTGCTTGAGTTTATTTCAACGATCTACCATTATAATTTTATAACATGCTAATTTTTTTTTATTAATTAGTTTTTGGTAAAGCAACATATATGGAGTTTAACCTTAAAAAGCCATCGAAATTCTCAAAAGTAAAAAAAAAACTTTTATCTATGTATTCTATATTCCATTTGTTGAATTAAATACTTTTTCAATGTATACTCTATATTCTATTTTTGGATCAATTTTTTTCTTAATGTATACTCTGAAGGAGCCTTCAATTTGAAAACTTTCATTGATATAAATAAAAAGATCATAAATTGAGATCTAAAACAAGAAAGATGAAACATAAACATAAACTCAATCTAGACTAGAAATAAGTTGGTGACGCAGGTTGAGTTTGAAAGCATTAACAAGATAAAACATGGCATTAATTGGTGTAATCAAGGTCGTTGCCGAAGAAGAGCTCGTTACCTATATAACGGTACTCGATCAATGCCTTTGTGACTTTATGTGTTATATCCTAACCCATTTTAATGTTTTAATTGTGTTTAGGGGGTGGTTTAGAGAAAGATTGAGATGGACGGTCGAGATGTGTTTGGGGAGAGTACTTAAGGTTTGAGTTCTCTCTCTCCCTCTCTTCTCACTCGTTCTCTCTCTATTTCTCCCGCTCAACGCTCTGTCTCTCTTCCAGCTTTGGTGTGTGAAGGAGTTGTGTTCGTTGAGGTGAAGAGGTGCGGTGAACTGTACGAGTATTTGTCAGTCGGTTGAGTCGGGTTTCCGCCAGAGAAGAAGAGGAGTTGCGTGGAGACGCTCGCCGTTGGATCTTCAAATGCTTCTTCAAGCCTTAAAGGTATGTCAAGCTTGCTTTTACGCCCACCTAAGTTTGTGTGGGTGTTGGAGCGGTCGACGATAGGCCGAATGACTCGTCGGACTTGTGCAGTAGGTTTTCTGCACTATAACGGTCGACCGGTGGGTTGGTTCGGTCAACCGGTTGTAGTGTATTTCGGGCAATATCTCTCGCACCGGTCGAACGATTGTAGGATTTCAAGTTTAATTACACACATATATATATTCGGAATTTTATGCGTAATAAGGATCTATAGCAATTTTCTATGATTTATTTCATGCATGCATTGGTTTGTTTCAATACCTAGTTTTAAAACTTTTATTAAAACAAACATGGGACTCCGAAATTCATACCTAGAAGTTCTCTAAAACTTCTTGAAGATTCGGAGACGTTGAGGATGTTTGTTGCTACGCCGGATGCCTCCGAGATTTCACCAAACTCTAAACAAGATTGGAAAGAGAAGAGATAGCCTCTCAATCTCCAATAGGGTTTAGAATCTAATTACTAACCCCTCTTTAGTTCCCTTGAGAAGAAGTTCTCTGAAAACTAAAACTAATCTTAAGAATTAAGGGAATTTCGTGGAGGATTATGGAGAGAGATTTTGCATGAGAAAAATAATGAATTAATTTTTGAGGTAATGAGATAAACTTGTATTTATAAGTTCTCTCCAAATTACATATTCATGTGCAACCTCTTGCCCATGATTTCATGCAAACTTCCATCTAACCATCCATTATTTAATAATAAATAATCTTAGTCACGAATTAAATCAATTATGGACCAATTCCATGCATGATCTAATTAATTCTTAAATTAATTCTGCATTAACCGTCTGGACCGGTCGACCGTTTCGAGGTTCGGTCGACCGCTCGAAACAGGTGTCGGTCGACCGTTCAATAACTCGGTCGACCGTTCGTAACAGGAATTATTCCATTGCAATGTTCGGTCGACCGACCGATTACATTCGGTCGACCGTTCGAACAGATGAAAATTCCCTGTTATCGGTCGAGACATATCCGGTCGACCGTTTACTGCTAACCGGTCGACCGTTTGAGCACTGTTCTGCAGACTTGTCAAATTTCGGTTTAACCCGTACAAAATTTGACATTTCGGGATTAGTAGTAAATTCACAAATTATGCAACAAATCATCCTATGCAATGATCAATCATTACACCCCATAATATTTACATCACATATGAATTTAATTTAGATTCTAATTATGTTATTAATCACAACATAATTTTGACTTTGCTTGTTCACCCCATGTGTCATATTTTCTACAAGAAACCCGACACATCTTATGAACTCAAAATCCTCATTTCTTGTTTCCCAGTTTTGTGGTGTGACCTATGGGAGGATCTAAACTATGTTGGCAGTGATATTAAGAGCTTAATATCACAAGCTATAAGCGGTATCTAGCTACACATTATAGCTCCCAATTAGTTAGATGTCTTAATTCCACTTGAACCAAAACCCGATCCATTTAGTGATGGAGTGCACCACTTGTGTCTGTCCCTTGCCTCATGATATTAAGAATACACACAAAGTAGTATTGTGTCATCTTTGTATTAGTATCAATTTCTTGATCTCTTTAAGCTAGTTATAAATATGTGCACATTATAACTTTGCTTTATCAATGGGCCCACTAATATCATCACTCAATTAAGAGGGGCAATGATAATCTTTTGACTAACTATCTTCTCCAACGAAAGTCATACTTAACCAACTAATGCTTTTACACTACACTCATCAATAGCTTAAGACACTAATCTAATTAAGCAATTCTTAAGTGATCGGATATAAGTCTCATATCAAAGGACCGAAGACACAGTAAAATATTAATGACACAGAAACACATTTCTATAATATTTTACTTATTAGGTCTATTCAGTATACAAAAGTAATATTTTCCTCTTTTGCATACCCGTGTCGTCACTCACTTGTAGAGCTACAATAATCTATGACCAACACGACAATCTTAACTCGGTAATTAATGTCCCATGTTAATTACCATGATTGTGAATATCTTTTGTTTTATGTAAACCAATATCTTTTAGAGCTCTACGGTTAAGGACCAAGAGCCTCTTCCTTAACACTTCTAAAAGACGAATAACATAAACAAGGAACAAAATGATTTCTTATTCAATTCATAATAATTGACATTTAAAAGTAAAACTTTTAGAACACATTCCCTTCAACGATACCCTTGGGTGGTCGACCGGTTGTGCAATTTGAGCGAGAGATGAAGGCTCTAGGTTCTTTCTGTCGAACGGGACCCCTTTGTAGGTTGGGGCGTTGACCATCTAAACGGTCGACCGCCTGTTTGACTCGTCCGACCGACGACTTAAGTTAACTTAAAGGTCGTTCGACCGGAAGTGTTGTTTCGGTCTACCGTGTGGTGTGGATTGATGGTGGGTTTTATTGGCGGTGTTCGGTCGACCGGAGGTCTTGGATCGTTCGACCGTTTGTTTCTTTTGAGAAAGAGGATTTCTTTTACTGGTGCTTTTCCGGTCGAACGGGTCCTCATCTTCTACACTCCTTCTTGGTTGGTCAATGTTTGCATGTAATGACAAGAAGGGTTTGTTCCTTGAAGCTTCCTTCTCCTTTCTATGGTTGATTTGGAGTTCATACGCCATGAGATTTCCAACGAGTTCCTCCATCTTTAATTTTGAAAGATCGTGCGCCTCTTCAATTGCGACGACGTTGTCTTCCCAATCGATGCTAAGTGACCGGAGGAACTTCCTTGTCATCTCTCCTTCATTGATTTTTCTTCCAAGAACCAAAAGAGAGTTAGTGATATCGATGAAGCGAGTGTTCATTTCGCTTATGTTTTCACCGATTTGCATAAGAAAAAATCTCATATTTATGCATGAGGAGACTAATGCGGGTTTCCTTAGTTTTGCTATCCCCCTCATGATGCATTTGTAGTCTATGACAAATCTCATATGCACTAACACAACCTCTAATCCTATTATATTCACCCTCATTAAGGTCACAATACAAGATGTTCATGATTTTCGAATTCATTTTGATTTCTTTCATTTTGGGTCTTGTAAGTGTATCTAATTCATCTTCATTTGGGGGTGTGTATGGATTTTGAAGAAACATCCAATACTTAAGGTCATTAGAAATTAGGAAAATTTTCATCATATTCTTCCAATAATCATAATTTGACCCATTTAGCAAAGGAGGTCGAGTTGTGCATAATCCCTCTACGTGATTATATGTACTAGTCATGCTAAAAATACGATTAAGTATGCAATTTAGCTAACAAGAATTTGATACCAAATGTAGGATCGTGTGGGTTATGGGTCCACTAATCACTTTTAGACTAATTACCTACTCGTTTTATCGATCGAGTTATATGCAGCGGAATTTAAAGAGCTAAACGAGCAAGTAAGAAATATGCAAACCACAATGGACGCCGGGGGGTTTTACAGAGGTTCGGCCACCGCCTACATCCTCTCTTGCAAGCTCCGCTCGACACTTCGAGCTCCGCTCGCGTCTTCACTATCCACTCCCCGTTCCGGGCCGGGAGAGAACGTCTTTTACAAAACAAACTCCGCGAACAACCTCGCGAGCTTGACTTTCTTCTCTCACAATCCGAGAGGAACACTTCGGGCTTTCACCGAAGTCCTTGCTTCTATTACAACTGAGAACTTGAGTGGAATACACTCTCTAACTTGAGCACACTTGAGAAAGATTGGAATTGAGACTAAAGTGTGGAAATTGGAGGCTTTGAGTGTTTGGGATTCTCTCTAATGTTTGGGACAAGTTTGTAGTGGGAGAGTTGTGTTAAAATGTGTTTTACAACTCCTTATATATGCATTAGAGAGAATAGAGCCGTTGGGATAGATTGGGTATGAGTTGATGTGTGATTACACAAAACAGAATTTGCAGGACCCAATTCTGGATGAATTCGGTCGACCGGATCGGGCTGAACGGTCGACCGTTAGGCAGTTTTGAACTGAGTTCGGTCGACCGGTTAGGTAACGGTCGACCGCCCAACGATACGACTTAGGTACACTTAAGTCATCGGTCGAACACGAGAAAGGGTTCGGTTGACCGATGTTGTCCAGGCACTTTGGGGTTGACAAACAAAGATCGATTCGGTCGACCGAAACAAGGTCTCGCGGTCGACCGATTTTCAACAGGCACTTTGGGTTTGTCAAGAGATGGACAAACGGTCGACCGATCATGGTCCTCGGTCGACCGATACATGAAATGTATTTGGGGTATAATTGGTTTAATACGAATACGACCGTTGGGTATATACGACAAAAGTAACGGTCGGGAAAATAAGTTCAGACGGTCGACCGAAAGGGAAAACACGGTCGACCGAAACTGGACAGGGAAACACAAACAGGATTACTTGATCATCCGGTCGACCGAACGGTATGTTGCGGTCGACCGAATGTGGGCAGACAGTTAGGGTTCAGGTTTAGTGTTTTCCGGTCTAAGTTTAGGTGATCTATTGAAGTCCAAATTATGTGAAATTATGTGTGACTTCTATAAGGAACCTAGTGTGTGTTTAAGTTGATTTTAGCTCAAGTATGCTCAAAATAAACAAGTTCCTAAATACTCAAAGAAATACAAAATACATGTCTTCAAATGAGCTTTATTACATGTCTTGACTTGTTTTCCTTTCTTCCTTGAGTCTTGATCACCTGTAGAGGTTAGCACAAAGCAATATATATGCAATGCAATATGTGTGCTACTCTATATGATCATAATTAAGATTAGGTTAATTAAATCATCAAAACATAGATTAAGGTCAAAAAGCCAACACCGGTAACATTGAGGCAAAACCGTGGCTCCCGTGAATGATGCAATGGGTTTGGTGGTTTGCAGTTGTTAGGCTTGTGTCCTTTTATGGTTTTCGTATTCATTGTTTCATTCATGTGTTAGGGTTTGACATACGGGATTTCCTTATGGAAACTCAGGCATAGTTCATGTTTGCATTTCAGGCCGAGAGCGGCGTTAGAAGGGTGGTGACCGCGGAGGAGAGTGCTCGGGACCATATCCTGTTTTCCTTCTTTTGAGG
Source organism: Triglochin maritima (assembly GCA_963682175.1). Taxonomy (NCBI): domain Eukaryota; kingdom Viridiplantae; phylum Streptophyta; class Magnoliopsida; order Alismatales; family Juncaginaceae; genus Triglochin; species Triglochin maritima. The sequence continues at coordinate 7,908,706 of OY821787.1, read as the reverse complement.
TGGTTGTGATTACATGTGTATATTTCATGTTTATGAGTTTTTGATGTAATTACATTCTTTTGTAAACTCGGTCACATATATATATATTTTATATGTTGGTGCACATGTGCGTATGTCTTTGCAGTAATGTCCTCAAGTTGATTGTATGTTTAAGTTTTAATTTTTCCACTTTTCTGGGGACGTTACATTCTGTGTGTTTAAACTTAAAGAGTTGGGTACCTACAGAACCAAACAAAAAGATTTAGACCGAAAAAGAAGAGAAATAACTAATTTCCAAGAAAATTGGGCCTAATTGCAAAGTAGCGATGACATGGGTCAAAGGAATGACAGTAAAGAAGCCTTTATGCAAGAAATCAAGTAACAAAGTCAAGTGTTCATGATATTCATATTCTTTATCCTGGCCCTATACTATACATCATTCACTGCATATATGCGTGTAGTTGTGCTAATTAGTTGAACCATTAAGATTGGTGATTCCATCCCTGCAAATGCTTAAAGGTCATAACATATTGTTGCACAAACGCTCAATGAGAAACTAAATCAGTCTCGAATGGAGGAAAGTTCATGGAATATCTCAACTGGGACTTGGAAATCTAACCAGAATATATGGATTGTTGTGTGGTTTTGAATTTTTCCTCTTAGCCACTTTTGTGCATTTGGTTTTTGTTTGCCTATTCAGTCCTTTCTCAGACCGTCACTGGTCCTTTTCGAGCTTGATTTTGATGGACCAATTGACTTGACTTGATGAACCCAGATCTTTGCCCACATCAAATTGAGATCCTATGTGCACCAAGAGACAAGTCACCAATCTAAGTCTCCACCATTTATCTCCGACAGGTTCACAACACCTTCTGGATACACTGTTATGCTTAAAAATCATGCTTGACTGCAACTTCAACATTGTATATGACACAACACCTTATGTTTTGCATTCATTATTCTTTTGAAAGTAACCACCTAACAGACAATACACATGAGATATGTGTCTCTCAATTAATTAACAACCAAGTATGGGTTGTACCATGACTGTAGATCCAACAGGACACGTTCCCTTTGTCAACTCATTTTACATCTCTCCCTTTGTCTACGAGCATGTTTAACGGGTGTTAGGCTACTCGGGGTACCTGCTACGAGCATGTTTATTACGTCAATTTCTCTATCTATCACGTCAACTTCTCTCTGTCATGTAAGTTCACCCAACTCATCCAAAAAATCTTCTTAATCACGCCCAAAAACACCCCAAACATCCTAAATTCTCTCGCTTCTACGTCATTTGGAGATCAATCCTAGGTAAAATAAATAAAATTCACAAAAAAATCTACAAAATCAAGACAAATAAAAAACATATTTTCATAAAAAAATTAATAAAATTCAACGAATTTTTATTAGATTTTTAACAAAAAAAATAAAAAAAATCAACGAATCCCACCCGAGCGCGGGATCGCGACGCCCACCGCCCGACCCGGCGCTCGAGCAGGAGACGTGGCTTGCAAAAACGCAGATGTGTCGGGCAGGAGACACATGCACCGTTAATTCTGCTCCAATGCAATTAAACATTATCCAAAAAAAACTCATTTTCCTCACAAAAGATAATAGTAATAATAAACCTAACCTTAATCTAAAACCTAAGTTTGGTGAGGCAAAAGGGTCAGGTTTGGTGGTCCCACATACGTAAGCCACAGTCACACCGACAAGTGATTAATGTGGACGCATTACACCAAAACTTTGCATTACATGAATTTTAAAATCCCATGCAACTATAAAACAAATCAAACTTTGGAATTAAGTCCTTGACGGTTACAAGAATAAATACATATATATCATGACGGTTTCCTATTCGAGGTTCTATCCTGGGAGAAAACCGGTAGACCATCAAACACACTGGTATGTAGGCCGATATTTTCTCTGAGGCAAGTCGCCTTTCGACGGCTCGGTCTTTCAGGTCCTTTCTAATCATTGTTCCTGCGTTTATTCGACATATGTAATCCACTGTATTACATGATTATATTTGTAATTGTATCAACAGTAAGCTCACCCAACTCATCCAAAATTTCTTCTTAATCACGCCCAAAAACACCCCAAACATCCTCAATTCTCTCGCTTCTACGTCATTTGGAGATCAATCCTACGTAAAATAAATAAAATTCACAAAAAAATCTACAAATTCAAGACAAATAAAAAACATATTTTCATAAAAATAATAATAAAATTCAACGAATTTTTATTAGATTTTTAACAAAAAAAATTAAAAAATTCAACGAATCCCACCCGAGCGCGGGATCGCGACGCCCACCGCCCGACCCGGCGCTCGGGCAGGAGACGTGGCTTGCAAAAACGCAGATGTGTCGGGCAGGAGACGCATGCACCGTTAATTCTGCTCCAATGCAATTAAACATTATCCAAAAAAAAAACTCATTTTCCTCACAAAAGATAATAGTAATAATAAACCTAACCTTAATCTAAAACCTAAGTTTGGTGAGGCAAAAGGGTCAGGTTTGGTGGTCCCACATACGTAAGCCACAGTCACACCGTCAAGTGATTAATGTGGACGCATTACACCAAAACTTTGCATTACATGAATTTTAAAATCCCATGCAACTATAAAACAAATCAATACTTTACCAACTTATGAAAGCAACAAGTACTAAAGAAGGATCCCGCCTTGGATGTCTTTCACAAGTTGGAGACCCTTATGATTGGGCTTTAATTTGAACTTCTTCTTCGTTTTTAATATATAATATGTTGTCTTAATTATATATTGTTGCTATCGACTGAGCTTCATCGTGGATTAGTCAGGATCAAACATTGAATCCCTACATCCCGAAATTGTATATTGAATATTGTTGTTATGTACTAATTCATATTCCAGAATCATTAATGTATTTCCTCCGCTAGAGGGTGGTTACATAACTCAAGTAATTCAATAAAACTAAAACACTTGATAAAAAAACAGGAACCTCTGAAGAAATTAAAACAACGTTATGGTAGATCGGTTGATCACGTTTAGGTGTTTTACTGTGTAAGAATCAAAACTCAATTTCACAGATAAAAATGAAATAAGAAAAACATAATGGTAATAACACATTCTTGCAAGTATACAAGGCTAGGATTTGAGTGTTTTGGATACCGAATTAATATAAAATATTTCATATGATGTAAGTACAGTTATACATAAGTAAAAAGGCAAAAGAAAAAAAATACACAAAGTGTATCAAAACTAAAAATTTGACTGATGTTTCTTCACGACGACTACAATCGAATATAATTCAAAAATTTCTACAATTTCTACCTGGCAATGACGTCCTATTATTTGTTCAATTTTACATTCATATGTAGAGTAGCCGGTGGAGTTTTTTAAGGTTCGGAATTTAAAAGGATGAGGGTGTAGTGGGATACAACTAGCAAGGCAACTGTGTTTAGGATAATTGAGGTTTGTTTTCAGAAATAGTAGTTTGAGGTTAAAAATAACTTTGCAAAAATATCGTAAACGCCAAAATCTTAAAACTTACAATAATTTCCAAAAAATATATCTTATGGGTCGAGTTTGAAAAATACCAATATTAACTTGATTTTCAAAATTCCTGGAAGGACCACGACCCCTTTAGGCCTTCAGTCTCATATTCCATTCCTGGATTTTCGGAGAACAGGAGCAAAGATATAAATACTAAGGTGATATTTTCAAAAATATTTTTTACATTTTTTACTATTTAGCGGAGCAAAGTAACACATAATAAGCCTTACGGCAGAGTTAACGGGGCTTAGTCGCCTGGGCGCCCGTTAATAGGCCTTTGGGCGATCACCCTAGTGGTCACCGGGTGCGTGGCAGTTGATGAGTATCTACGAATGAGTGCAACAACATCTAGAAATGCACTCCTCAAATTCTACGAAGGTGTTATTAACAACTTCGACGATGAGTATTTATGACGGCCAACTGCAAATGACTTGGCACGACTACTTTATGTTGGTGAGCAATGTGAGTTCCGAGGTATGATGAAGAGTATCGATTGTATGCACTAGGAGTGGGAAAATTGTTCGTCTGCTTGGAAGGGACAACATCAATGGTATGTTGGGAAAACAACCCTTATCCTTGAGACGGTGACATCGTACGACTTATGGATCCGACATTCCTTCTTTGGAATACCGGGTTCATCCAATGACTTGAATGTCCTGCAACAATCTCTGATTTTCGACGACATACTAGAAGACCGAGCTCCACCTGTAAATTATAAGGTAAATGATGTTCAATATGATATGGGATACTATCTTACAGATGATATTTATCCACAACGAGCCGCCTTCATCCAATCCAATCCTTCACCCTCAAACCCCGAAGTACAGGTTGTTTGCTGAAGTCTAGGAGAGGACGTGTAAAAATGTAGAACGCGTTTTCAGAGTGTTGCAAGCGAGGTTCACGATCATTAGAAACCCGACTCTTGCCTGGAGTAAGGACGTACTATCCAAAATAATGACATGTTGCATCATCATGCATAACATTATAGTGGAGGACGAACGTGACTGTTACACTAATTTTGGAGATATTCTTTAATTTATGGAAGATCAACCTGGAAATTTTGAGGAGGAATCAACGCCATATTCGACCGATCGTATAACGGATGTTCACGACTTTTTTGCCAATCAAGATCGGGTACGTGACATGAATCAACATTTGGATATGAAAGACGATTTAATTGAGCATATATGGCAATGCTACGGACGAGCAGCGGTTTGGTTTGAAAATGGTTTAACGTAACTTTTAATGTACTATTCTGAAGTCCAATTTATGTAATATGTATTGTTGTTTCTTAGTTTTTAATGTAATATTTTGGATTTCAATTTAAAATTTTGAATTTTTTTTTATTAAATAAAAAAATTACGGCCGTAATTTTTTTATTTAATAAAAAAAATTCTAAAATTCGAAATTTAGGAATTTTTTTTTCCAAAACTACTCGGATCGCGATCCGTGCCTCCACGGATCGCGGGTCCCGTTTTCCCGCCAATTTTTTTTTTGATTTTCTGTTTTTATTTTTTATTGTAATTATTTGTAGTCTTTTTTTAAATCTTTTTTTTTTCAAAATAAGTTTTCTAATTTATATTATTTTTCTAAATTTTTTAAAATTATTTTTTAATTTTTCCAATAATCGACCTCCAAATCACGTCGATAACCCGGCGTATTGAAATGTTAGGGTATTTTATACAATAAAAACACAATTTTTTTTAGCAAGATTAATAAATTATTTACAACTGAATATTAAACAAACACTAAAACTAATTAAAACAAAAAATTGGAAACGTTATCAAAAATTTGTAGGGTGTACACACATTATAAATATTTTTGGAGGTCAATACAACAAAAAATTAAAAACACAATTAAATTTTTTTAAAAAATAATAACAATTACAAAACATATTATGAAAGCAAATATAATAAAAAACATAGTTAAAACGTTTTTAAAAAAATCAAAACATAAAACAGTACGACTAAAATCCGTGACTTTTTTTATTTTCTTTTATTATTTTTGATTTTATGTTTTGTTTTTTTTAAAAAAAATTAATCTGTTTTTTAATATATTTGTTTTTGAAAATAAGTCTTCTAATTCTTATTATTTTTTAAAATGTTTTTAAAAAATATTTTCCAGAATCTACCTCCAAATCACGTGGATAACAGAGCGGGTTGAAAAATTCAATAATTTTTGTGTAAAATAACATAATTTTTCACGTGGATCCCAATTGTTATTATTTTGATAACAAACAGAATAATTTTTTTTTGCTGAAAATTTCCAACGATCAAGGGTGTGAACCGCTATCTGTGGGAATTTTTTTTTCTGTTTTCTGTTTAGTTTGTTCTTTTTATTTTAATTATTTGTAATCTTTTTAAAAAAAAAATTTCAAAATATGTTTTTTAATTGATATTATTTATTCAAAAAATTTAATTTTGTTTTTAATTTTTTCAAGAATCGACCTCCAAATCACGTCGATACCCGACGTGTATTGAATTGTTAGGGTATTTTATACAATATAAAAACAAAATTTCTTAGTCAGAATAATAAATTATTTACAACTGAATATTAAACAAACCATAAAACTAATTAAAACAAAAAATTGGTCACGTTGTCAAAAATTCGTAGGGTGTACACACAATACAAATATTTTGGAGGTCGATACAGCAAAAAATTAAAAACACAATTAAAATTTTTTAAAAATTAATAACAATTATAAAACATATTTTGATATATATATATATATATATAACATAGTTAAAATGATTTGTAAAAAAACAAAACATAAAATCAAAAATAATAAAAGAAAATAAAAAAAGTCACGGATTTTAGTCGTAGTGTTTTATGTTTTGATTTTTTTAAAATCGTTTTAACTATGTTTTTATTATATTTGCTTTCATAATATGTTTTGTAATTGTTATTATTTTTAAAAAAAAATTAATTGTGTTTTTAATTTTTTGCTGTATCGACCTCCAAAAATATTTACAATGTATGTACACCCTACTAATTTTTGATAACGTTTCCAATTTTTTGTTTTAATTAGTTTTAGTGTTTGTTTAATATTCAGTTGTAAATAATTTATTAATCTGGCTAAAAAAATTTGTGTTTTTATTGTATAAAATACCCTAACATTTTAATACGCCGGGTTATCGACGTGATTTGGAGGTCGATTATTAGAAAAATTAAAAATAATTTTAAAAAATTTAGAAAAATAATATAAATTAGAAAACTTATTTTGAAAAAAAAAGATTACAAATAATTACAATAAAAAATAAAAACAGAAAATCAAAAAAAAAAAAATTTGCGGGAAAACGGATCGCGGGTCACACCCGCGATCCGAGTAGTTTTGGAAAAAAAAAATTCCTAAATTTCGAATTTTAGATTTTTTTTTATTAAATAAAAAAATTACGGCCAAAAGCACCTATTATGTCACCCCTTTTTATTTTTAAAGAATACAATATATCACTTTTTTATAAATAAAAATATATAAAATTTTCCAGAAAAACTTATTACCAAACAAGCACGGTATCTGACCTAGAGAAGACTTTCCCAAAATTTGTGAAGGAAATCAAATCTCCAAACAAAACTATAGCCGCCGTACGGACAAAACCGAAGTCAACAACCACGACTCTGCCACTCCACCACGGAAACATTTACACAAAACCCCCTGAAGTCACTCACTTCCTCACTCCACCACGGCAAACTTTACACAAAACCCCCTCAAAAATGCGAAACCTCCTCCTCCCCCTCCTCCTCCTCTTCGTCTTCGCCGTCTCGCCGGCGGCGGCTACAATCCCCCTAAACTCCGTTCTCCGTCCAACCGCCCCCACCCCATGGGCCACGACTCCCCTCTTCTCCCTCCGCTTCCTCCCCTCCCCGACCAACCCCACCCTCTTCCGCCCCTCCATCGTCCTCTCCGCCTCCTCCCCTCCGATCCCGATCTGGTCCATCCCCGCCTCCGTCCCCGACTCCGGCTCCCTCCAACTCCTCCCCTCCGGCGACCTCGCCCTCCTCCCCTCCTCCGGAGCCCCCGTCTGGTCCTCCAACACCACAAACCGCAACGTCACATCCGCTAACCTCCTCGAATCCGGGAGACTCGTGTTGTCTAATTCGTCCGGGGGAGTCGTCTGGGATTCCTTCGCCTTCCCGACCGACACGGTTTTAACCGATCAGGAGTTTGGGGTCGGAGATTCCCTAAGATCCGGGGAATATTCGTTTTTCCTCCGGAGCGATGGGAATCTGACGCTGAAATGGAACGATACCATTACTTACTATAACAAGGGACTCAACTCGTCTTTCACTAATCCACTGGTTAAGCCCAAATTGTTGTTGCAACCTTCCGGAAGAGTCGTCCTGACCGACTCGACTTTGGTTGAGAACGTTGTGATTGGGTATACCACTGATTATGGAAACGGAGGTGATTTGCGGTATTTGAGGTTGGATTCCGATGGAAATTTGAGGGCGTATAGTTATAAGAGGGCTGGTGGGGTTGAGTCGCCGGAGTGGTCGGTGGTGGTGGATCAGTGTGAGGTTTATGGGTGGTGCGGGCCGATGGGGGTTTGTAGTTATGGGGATGATAGACCGATTTGCGGGTGCCCGTCCGGGGATTTTGAGGCTGTTGATCGGAAGGATGGGAGGAGAGGGTGTAGGAGACTTAAGGAGCTTCATACTTGTGTTAATGATGCCAGCATGGTAAAGATTGCGGGTATGAAGCTATTGACTTACCCGCCTGAGCTATCCGCGGATAAGTTTTTCAATGGGATTGCAGCTTGTGAGTCTAATTGCCTCACGGACTCTGGGTGCGTTGGGTCGACGTCCCTTGCGGATGGGTCGGGGTGGTGTTACTTTAAGAAGTCTGTGTTCTTTAGTGCGTACCAGTCCCCGGCTATTCCCAGCACGTCTTTTATTAAGGTTTGCAATCCAGCAAGTAAGGTTACTGTTGTTGGCCATGATGGGGAGCCTAGGGATTCAGCAAGATCGCGATGGTGGGTGATTGCGATTGCAGTTTTTGTCACTTTGGTCATGTTGGTTTTGCTGGAGTCAGGTTTGTGGTGGTGGTGTTGCCGTAATAGTCCTAAGTACGGTCCGTCCTCAGCACGATATGCTTTGATTGAGTATGCGTCGGGTGCACCAATGCAGTTCTCTTACAAAGATCTACACCGCTCGACAGGAGGGTTTAAAGAGAAGCTCGGGGAGGGCGGGTTCGGGGCAGTGTATAGGGGGATCTTACCTAACAAGTCTGTTGTTGCAGTGAAACAACTCGAAGGGATTGAGCAAGGGGAGAAGCAATTCCGAATGGAGGTTGCCACCATCAGCAGCACTCACCACTTGAATTTAGTCCGGCTTATCGGGTTTTGCTCGGAAGGAAGGCATAGATTGCTCGTGTATGAGTTCATGAAGAACCGTTCATTGGACACCTTTCTCTTTTCAGCCGAATCATCCAAGACGCTTAAGTGGGAGGTTAGATTCAACATCGCTCTTGGAACTGCGAAAGGAATCACGTATCTACATGAAGAGTGCAGAGATTGCATAGTGCATTGCGATATAAAACCCGAGAACATTCTTCTTGACGAGAATTACAGAGCCAAAGTCTCTGATTTTGGCCTCGCAAAGCTCATAAATCCAAAAGATCATCGGTATCGAACTCTGACCAGCGTTCGTGGGACAAGGGGATACTTAGCTCCTGAATGGCTTGCGAATCTCTCCATCACACCCAAATCCGATGTTTACAGCTTCGGCATGGTTCTGTTGGAGATAGTGAGTGGGAGAAGGAACTTTGAGGTGTCAGACGATACTCGCAGGCTGAAATTCTCGGTGTGGGCCTACGAGGAATTCTCGAAGGGGAATTTGAGCAGCGTGGTGGACACAAGGCTGTTGGAGCAGGAAGTGGACATGATCCAGGTCGAGCGCGTGATTCTGGCGGGCTTCTGGTGCATCCAGGATCAACCGTCACAGAGGCCGAGTATGGGGAAAGTTCTGCAGATGCTTGAAGGGGTCATGGAAATTGAGGCCCCTCCCGCACCCAGATTGGCGGAGGGGTCCATGAGTATAACCAGTGGAAATATTAGTTTTGTGTCTGCTTCTTCTGCTTCTGTCCCTTTTCCATCTGAGCTGTCAAGTACCGGGGGATCGTTTTCCATCTCAAAGATGAACATATAGAGGACTCGATTAACTGATCAAGTTGACACATTGAGTGGTTCTGTAAGTTTACTGTTAGAAGATGGAGAAGCCTGAATTGCTGCATTTAAATTAGTGATAAGGAAAGATGTTTTTTCTGTGAGAAGTTGGAACTGCTCTGAATCTGTATGTTGTATTTTCAATTGTTGTTGTTGTGATTTAGATAGCAAGCATGAAGTCTATGATAGAAGGCTTCGGATGCAAAGCTGTAATATAGAACGTTCCAAAAGCTGTAATATGTAATTATGTTTCGTTTGAAACTCTTTTGTAAGTTAAAATCTCTAGCCACTTTGGAACACGTTGAACAAGTTCCTCAATAAATCAATTCCCTCATCTACTATCAAACATGTTTATCGTCAGCTGGTGACCTGTTTTCATGATTAATAATATCCTTGCTATATAGAAAATGCTTATGAAACTTACAGCTGAAAAAATCCGTCAGAATCATGTGAGTTATAGTAGTTACTGTATTATTGAAAACAAATATTTAGCTATATAAGATTAACGATTCAACTATTTTGTAGAAAATCTAAGTGGAGATGCCATAGATTATGATCGGCTCGAAGGTGTCATTTGTTTCATCGACGAAAATTATCCTGCTGTTGTCATCCTTTGTTTTTCCACCAGTAAGGTTGTTTTGGTGAAATGAGAAGTATTTTCCTTTGCCTCCTGATTGTATGATTTGACTGTTTGATTCATTTTCAGGGTGTTGAAGAAATTGGCTTAGCTGACAAGCTAATTGGTACCTATCATATTGGTGGCTGATCGCCTGACTGTATTCTTCCTTTACATTCATCTCCTGCATCTTCAGGTCAGTGACAAGTTTTTGTTTTTCTCCACCAGAAAATTATAAAGGTTATTTTTTCTCCAAAAACAATATCTATCTTTATTAGAAGACAAATCTAGAAACTATACAAGACTATCATAGTACCATATCTATTCAGATGTCAATGTTTGCATACCAATTGGGAGAAACATATTCAACTTTCGCCATAGATGAACTTGATATTCTCCAGCTAACTTCATGAAGCCCAGGCCGCTGTCTTAGCATTTCTGGTGGCACAATTCATATTGTTCGTACTGAGTACCCACTTCTAGGTACGGATTTGTTACCATCGCAAAAAGCAATGCATATTAACAGCTAATTATTGTCAAATTTCACACTATGAAGAAAACTGTACGAGATTGTTGTGTCTTAGGAGGTCGAGAGCAGGGGCACTATTATGATGAGAGAGGCTATTAAGGGGTAAAATAACTAATGATGTAATTAGGCATATAGCAAGTAAAATATTTTTATGGTGTGGGTGATTATAAAATGGTTGTCATTAACTTCATCAAGCATCAAGCATGTAGCATCAAGCATCTTATGACAAGAAGATCCTTCTCAATTTAAAAGGAAAAATTTATAGGATTGCTGTAAGAACTACGATGTTGTATGAAGTGGAATGTTGGGCTATGAAAATATAACATGTGCAATGAGTGTAACTGAAATGAGGATGTTGCGGTGGATATGTGGATATACGTGAATGAATCAGATTAGAAATGAGGAAATTCACGAAAGAATTGGAGAAACTTATATAACATAGACTGAGATGGTTTGGACATCTACAAAGAAGACCTACGGAGGCATCAGTTAGAAGGAAAGTGTTGAGCCGTGATGAAGACATAAAAAGAGGGAGAAGCAGACCAAAAACTTGGGAAGAAGTGATTAAAAGAGACCTAAAAGATTGGAATATTCCTAGGGATTTGGTGTTGGATAGGAGTGCATGGAAGAATACTATTCACTTGTCCGAACCGTGATTCTTTTGAGTTCATTTCTAGCATATCCCAATTAGTTTGGGATTAAAGACTTTACTATTGTTGTTATTACCAGTAACTTCATCCAAAAAGAGGTAGACAGCTGACAACATTCTATAATGTTTATCCTTCAATTGGGATGCTAGGAATATTTCCTTTTTAAAAAATCTTTAAAGAAAAGAGATAACCCAATGGAAGAATTAAGGTACCTAAAATATTGAGATGAGAGTGTTGATGTCAAAAGTGAGGTAATAAAAGCATTTTATGATTTGAAAGTAAGTTTTTGTTGTGGAGATTGAAGAATGCATAAGACTACTATTATATTATAAAATAAAATAAAAACGAAATTTTGCAGAATGTGATCAATTTTCAGTTGGTAACTTGAGTAAGTTTGAGGCTTTATCAACACTCCTGGTTTTTCCTACGGTGTCATGATGTGCTATTTTTAAGCACAAGTTCTCTTCCCTGGGAAAGGGAGTGTAGATTTTGGTAGCATGTTTATACTTTTGATGGATTGTTTTTCAGCATTGCATATTTGTCATTTTTTTTCGTGCAATATGTTTATTCCTTGTTCATACATACCATTTCTATTTTTTTAATTTTTTATGCAGGTAAATCAGTCCACAGATAAAGCAGAAACTGGTATAACAATCAATGACACACTTCATGTGATCGACTCTGGAAGGCAAAAAGAGAAGCACCACAATCCACCAAAGGTAATTATTTTATTCAGATTTCTTATTCTTCTGGGGTTCTTTATTTCTTTGTAATCTGTTTTGCTGAAATGGTTGATGGTTGTGACGTTTTCTATGTCAGGAAGTATATCTCTTATGCTAGATGCTCTAAGATAAGTTATATCCAAACATATGTCTAGAAACTTTGATTGTATACGTAACGTTCCGAAACAGTGGAAGAAATTTTTCAAATTTAAAACACAAACATACGACCGTCAACGGTCAACAAGGGCACGCTACTGGAAAAGTCAACAGAATATATATATAAAATATCTCCACGTGGAAGTCATAATACAGAGTGTCAAAAGAGTGATTACATGTCTAATACATAACTACAGTAATCACTACCTCTACAAAAAGGATGAAGCGACAGGACCCGATCCCGGAAGCACTCCCCTCGGTCACCACCAACCTAAGACCGCCTGCTCCCTGAAAATGAAACATAAAATCTGCCTGAGTTCCCGAAAGGAACCCCGTATGCCAACATCTCCTACATATACAGAAATACAGATGAAAATGCCAAGAATGCTCATGCAATGCAATCCGCCTCGGGCCCAATGAATGCCCCAACCGCCACGGACCATCTCCCAGCCGCACCAGGGGCATGGGAAACATCCCCCACCCTGCCAATCCAGGCCCACACGAGGGGGGTCGCCGCACTCATCTCCCAGCCGCACACAGGGGCAATAGGGAGGCATCCCCCCTGCCAATCCAGGCCCACACGAGGAGGTCTCGGCTTTCCTCCACAGGGAAAGTGCATCCCCTTCCCCCACCAGGGAAGAAGGCATCTACCACCCACACAGGCATGGCAGACATCCCTCTCTGCCGCACCGACATCCACAAGGGGTCCAACAGAAATACGCTCTCGTCGTAGGTGAAATCCGTAGCTCCGAGGTCCGGTGATCGACCGTGGGCTCGGCAGCCGGTAGTCGCCTCTGCTCGACGTCACGTATGTGGATAAATCCACCAAGGAAAGATAATTCGACCCACCAGTCGAACAAGGTCAAATCTAGCGGTCGACCGTTTGGAAGGTCTACGCTATACGTTTTATATACATATATATCCTGTCGGTCGAACCAGGGTCCGTTCAACCGATAAGGAAAACTGCATGAATCCTGCCCACTGCATTCGGTCGACCGAAACTCTTTCGGTCCACCGGATCAACAGGCACTTCACTACAGGAAAACTGCACGCGGTCGGTCGACCGGATCCAGAGCGGTCGACCGTTTAGATGGTCAACGCTCTTGACCGACTTTGCGCAGTTCGGTCGACCGAGACACACACTCGGTCGGCCGAAGGTCTGTCTACCCTATCTACTGGGATCGGTCGACCGAACAACCACCGGTCGACCGGACTAATATAACCCTTATAAAATATTCCCGCTAAAATTTGGCATAAACGGTCGACCGTCACACAGACGTCGTTCAACCGTTTTCGGGCAGTAAGCAAATATATACTAAACTCGGTCGACCGAGACCACTACCGGTCGACCGAAACATGCATTTTCCCTCTGGACAGGCATCATCTAGACGCTGTTCGGTCGACCGAACACTCAATCGGTCGACCGAACAGAGCATCTTCAACCTCTGTCCAGTCGGGTTTCTCGCCGGGAAACGACACCAACGCCGCCCCCCTACACTCCCACACCTCTTGGGGAGTTACTATGAAGACTTGGCATACCTTTAAAGACGATGAAGACCCGCCGGAGCCTCGCTCGCGCACCGCCGTCTCCGAAGACCTCCTCACGCTCCTTCCTCGTGCTCGCCTCCACCACGCCGCCGGAGCTCCTCTCCTTCCTCCTCTGGTCGCCGGAAGCAAGGGAAGAATGGGTGAGTTTGAGTGGAAACGAAATGGAGAAGAGAAAAGGGAAGAAAAGGTTGAGTTTTGGTTTATATACACAAACCCTACACCTAACCCATACTCCCACCATACCTCCTTCCATACACACCTCACTCCACCCATACCACCCCATACCCTCTCTCTCTCTCTCACTTCCATGACTTTACAATCCACCCTCCTTAAGAGGATTTCGCCCCGAAATCAGAAAGGTAACTCACCGAAAAGCTCCGGATACTGCTTCCGAACTTCCTCCTGATCAGGTCAACCTTCTCTGCGTACATCTGCACAAGCTCCGGGCCCACCAGCTGCCTCTCACCTACGTCACTCCAGCATACCGGCGATCTGCACGGCCTCCCGTACAACGCCTCATACGGTGCCATCCCAATACTAGCATGGTAGCTGTTGTTGTAGGCGAACTCGATCAGAGGTAGATGCTCATCCCATTGTCCAGCCCAGTCCAGCGTGCAAGCCCTCAGCATATCCTCCAAAGTCTGGATAGTCCTCTCTGACTGACTGTCTGTCTGCGGGTGAAAAGCTGTACTGAATCTCAGACGTGTCCCCAGTGCCTGCTGCAGACCCCCCCCAAATCTGGATGTGAACCTCGGATCTCTGTCAGAGATGATGCTCACCGGTACTCCGTGCAATCTGACGATCTCCTCTACATATAGCTTCGCCAGACTCTCCAAAGGCAAGGTGGTCCTGATGGCCAGAAAGTGCGCCGACTTGGTCAGTCTATCGACTATCGCCCAAATCGCGTCATGGAACCGCCTCGTCTTCGGTAGCCCCGTGACAAAATCCATCGTCACGTGCTCCCACTTCCACTCCGGAAGCTCGATACTCTGCATAGGCCCAGCTGGCCTCTGGTGCTCGATCTTCACCTGCTGACAGACCAAACACCGACTCACGAACTCTGCAATGTCCTTCTTCATGCCTCTCCACCAGAAGTTCCGCTGCAGGTCCTTATACATCTTCGTGCTCCCCGGATGGATGGTGTACTTCGCTCTGTGTGCCTCCTCCATGATGTCATCTCTCATCCCATCAACCCTCGGCACCCAGATCCGCCCTCTGAATCTCAGACCTCCATCGACCCCAACACTGAAATCTGACCCCTCTCTGGCAGTCAACTCCAGCAAACTGGCCAACTCATCATCCTCATGATGCGCCTGTACTACCTGTGAAACGGTCTGTGGCTCTACCCGCAACCCAGCTATCACTGCTCCCTCAGAGTCTCCAGTGAACGGCCTCCACTCTGCCAATGACTCAAGCAGTCTCCACTCCTGAAGGCACATGCCAGCAACTGATAGCTCCACTCTCCTACTCAAGGCGTCTGCAACTGAATTCGCCTTCCCCGGGTGGTAGGAGATGGTGAAATCGTAGTCCTTAATGAACTCCAACCAACGACGCTGTCTCATATTCAACTCCTTCTGGGAGAAGAGGTACTTCAGACTCTGGTGATCGGTGAACACCTCAAACTGCTCACCATACAGGTAGTGTCTCCATGTCTTCAGTGCGTGCACAACGGCTGCCAACTCCAAGTCATGCGTCGGGTAATTCTTCTCATGGGTCTTCAACTGCCTCGACGCGTATGCAATCACCCTCCCGTGCTGCATCAACACGCAACCCAAACCAATGCCTGATGCGTCGCTGTAGACCACAAAACCTCCTGTCCCGCTCGGCAGAGTCAAAACTGGAACTGTCGTCTGTCGTCTCTTCAGCTCCTGAAAGCTGTCCTCGCACTTCTGGGACCAAACAAAAGTGACTCCCTTCTGCGTCAGGGCAGTCAGAGGTGCAGCTAACCTCGAGAAGTCTTTGATGAAGCGACGGTAGTAACCCGCCAATCCAACAAAGCTCCTGATCTCCGTCACGCTCGCAGGGGCTCTCCACTCAGTCACTGCCTCTACCTTCCCCGGATCCACCGAAATACCCTCTGCAGAAACAATGTGACCCAGAAATGCGACTCTGTCCAACCAGAATTCGCACTTCGAAAACTTAGCATACAACCTCTGGTCTCTCAAAATGCTAAGTACAATCCGCAGGTGCTCTCTGTGCTGCTCCACATCGGGTGAGTAAATCAGAATATCATCCACAAAGACAACGACACAACTATCCAAGTACTGCCTGAACGTCCGGTTCATCAGATCCATGAAAGCTGCCGGAGCATTCGTCAACCCAAAAGGCATCACCAAAAACTCATAGTGCCCATATCTGGTCCTGAATGCTGTCTTCTGGACATCCTCCTCTCGGATCCTCAGCTGATGGTATCCTGAGCGTAGGTCGATCTTAGAGAAGACCTTCGCTGACTGCAACTGATCGAACAGGTCCTCAATCCTAGGTAGGGGATACCTATTCTTGATGGTGACCTTGTTCAGCATCCTATAGTCAATGCACATCCGCAAAGACCCGTCCTTCTTCTTCACAAACAGCACTGGCGCACCCCAAGGTGAGACACTCGGTCTGATGAATCCAGCCTCCATCAGCTCCTGTAGCTGCTTCTTCAACTCTGCCAACTCCGCGGGCGCCATCCTGTACGGGGCCTTCGACTGCGGTGAGGTGTCTGCTGCCAGCTCAATGCAAAACTCCATCTCTCGCGGAGGTGGCAATCCTGGAATATCATCTGGAAACACCTCTGTAAACTCCCGTACCACATCTATCTCGTCCAGCCTCGGAGACTCAGCCTCTGGAACAACCAGCGTCGCCAGAAACGCTCTGCAACCCTGCTGTATCAACCTCTGAGCCCTCAAAGCTGACACCACAATGCGGCCTCCTCTGTTCCTGACTCCTCTAATCATGATATCCGGCAACCCCATCCTCGGAATCAAAACCTTCCTCTCACGGCAAAGGACACGCACGTCATGCCGGGACAGCTAGTCCATCCCCAGAATAACGTCGAAGTCCTCCATCGGTAGCAAGACCAGATCTGCCGGAAAATCTTGGTCTCCCGAAACAACCGTGGCGCCGGGGATGAAGCTCCCCACAGTGCCCACCAGACCCAGGGGTGTGCTGACCTCCAAAGTGGCAGTCAACATCGCAAGGGTACAGCCCAACACTCCCGCAAATCGCTCCGAGATGAACGAGTGTGTCGCGCCACAAACAAAAAGCACTCTAGCCTCTAAACCTGCCACAAGAAGTGTACCTTCCACGACGATGCTGGCGTCCCTCGCCTCCTCTGCCTGGATAGTGAAGACTCGTCCAGTGCGCTGACCCTGCTGCGGTGCTGCAGGTCTCCTAGCTCCGCCGCCACTGACACTCGGAAGTCCCGGAGGTCTGCTCGGTCCAGCGCCCTTGCTAGGGCAGTCCCTGACGAAGTGGCCCTGCTGACCACAACCATGACAAGTAACCAGCCCAAAGCAGCGCCCAGTGTGCACTCTACCACAGCTCCTGCACGCCTCTGGCTGCGGCGCCCCTGCTGCCTCGATCCGGGGCCTCTTGCCCGACTTCCCCGAACTCTGCCCTCCTGGCCTCCCTGAGGATCTCCCTACCGATCTCCTATCATCCTGATAATTCTCCCGGTAGTCCCTCTCCATGATAGTGGCACTCCTCACTGCATCCACCAAGGTGCGCGGCATGCTCGACAACACTCGGGTCCTCAGATGCTTCCGGAGTCTCCCGACAAACTTCATCGACCTCTGCGCCTGGGTGACGAAAATCTCCGGACAGTAACGCTCAAGGGCGTTAAACTTCCCAATGTACTCCTCCAGTGTCATGCTCCCCTGCTCCAGGGTCAGGAACTCCACCCGCTTCCCGTCTCGCATATGCTCCGGAAAGTACTGCTCGTTGAACTCCTCAACGAACTCCTCCCATGACACATCCTCTCGACCGGTGAACACAACAGCTGAAGTCGACCTCCACCAGTTCGCTGCAGCTCCTCTCAGCACATAGGTGGCCAGGTCCACCTTCTTCTCCGGAGTACAGTCGATAACTCTGAAGATCGTCTGCATAGTGAGGATCCACTCCTCAGCTGTCTCTGCATCCATCTGCCCAGCAAACGTCGGAGGGTGCTGCCTCATGAACCGGCCGTGCATCGCACCGGCCCCCGCCTGCGCACTCTGCGCTGCCTGGCGCTCTAACATCCCGCTCAACCGCTCCACGGTGTCGAACAGAAACTTTGATTGTATATGTAACGTCCCGAAACAGCGGAAGAAATTTTTCAAATTTAAAACACAAACATACGACCGTCAACGGTCAACAAGGGCACGCTACTGGAAAAGTCAACAGAATATATATATAAAATATCTCCACGTGGAAGTCATAATACAGAGTGTCAAAAGAGTGATTACATGTCTAATACATAACTACAGTAATCACTACCTCTACAAAAAGGATGAAGCGACAGGACCCGATCCCGGAGGCACTCCCCTCGGTCACCACCAACCTAAGACCGCCTGCTCCCTGAAAATGAAACATAAAATCTGCCTGAGTTCCCGAAAGGAACCCCGTATGCCAACATCTCCTACATATACAGAAATACAGATGAAAATGCCAAGAATGCTCATGCAATGCAATCCGCCTCGGGCCCAATGAATGCCCCAACCGCCACGGACCATCTCCCAGCCGCACCAGGGGCATGGGAAACATCCCCCACCCTGCCAATCCAGGCCCACACGAGGGGGGTCGCCGCACTCATCTCCCAGCCGCACACAGGGGCAATAGGGAGGCATCCCCCCTGCCAATCCAGGCCCACACGAGGAGGTCTCGGCTTTCCTCCACAGGGAAAGTGCATCCCCTTCCCCCACCAGGGAAGAAGGCATCTACCACCCACACAGGCATGGCAGACATCCCTCTCTGCCGCACCGACATCCACAAGGGGTCCAACAGAAATACGCTCTCGTCGTAGGTGAAATCCGTAGCTCCGAGGTCCGGTGATCGACCGTGGGCTCGGCAGCCGGTAGTCGCCTCTGCTCGACGTCACGTATGTGGATAAATCCACCAAGGAAAGATAATTCGACCCACCAGTCGAACAAGGTCAAATCTAGCGGTCGACCGTTTGGAAGGTCTACGCTATACGTTTTATATACATATATATCCTGTCGGTCGAACCAGGGTCCGTTCAACCGATAAGGAAAACTGCATGAATCCTGCCCACTGCATTCGGTCGACCGAAACTCTTTCGGTCAACCGGATCAACAGGCACTTCACTACAGGAAAACTGCACGCGGTCGGTCGACCGGATCCAGAGCGGTCGACCGTTTAGATGGTCAACGCTCTTGACCGACTTTGCGCAGTTCGGTCGACCGAGACACACACTCGGTCGGCCGAAGGTCTGTCTACCCTATCTACTGGGATCGGTCGACCGAACAACCACCGGTCGACCGGACTAATATAACCCTTATAAAATATTCCCGCTAAAATTTGGCATAAACGGTCGACCGTCACACAGACGTCGTTCGACCGTTTTCGGGCAGTAAGCAAATATATACTAAACTAGATCGACCGAGACCACTACCGGTCGACCGAAACATGCATTTTCCCTCTGGACAGGCATCATCTAGACGCTGTTCGGTCGACTGAACACTCAATCGGTCGACCGAACAGAGCGTCTTCAACCTCTGTCCAGTCGGGTTTCTCGCCGGGAAACGGCACCAACGCCGCCCCCTACACTCCCACACCTCTTGGGGAGTTACTATGAAGACTTGGCATACCTTTAAAGACGATGAAGACCCGCCGGAGCCTCGCTCGCGCACCGCCGTCTCCGAAGACCTCCTCACGCTCCTTCCTCGTGCTCGCCTCCACCACGCCGCCGGAGCTCCTCTCCTTCCTCCTCTGGTCGCCGGAAGCAAGGGAAGAATGGGTGAGTTTGAGTGGAAACGAAATGGAGAAGAGAAAAGGGAAGAAAAGGTTGAGTTTTGGTTTATATACACAAACCCTACACCTAACCCATACTCCCACCATACCTCCTTCCATACACACCTCACTCCCCCCATACCACCCCATACCCTCTCTCTCTCTCACTTCCATGACTTTACAGTATATGCTAGCCCTTCTTCCCCTAATCGCGTTGAATGTAGTAATTAAGTTTGGAGCTGCTCTTAGAATGTGTAATGGATTGAAAGATTAAATAGACTTGATTCAGTTAAATTTGACTTGGTTTTCCTTAGTGGACTATAATATAGCTTAGGAGGGCTTTCTTATGCTGGAGTCCAACTTAATTCAGTTGTGCCAAATCCATGATCAATGGGACGATTTGGTTAGTGAGAAATTGGAAGAAGCTCAAAGGCTAGTGTTCCTTTGGGTACATTTAGGGTTGTGCAACCGGTCCAACCCGGACCGGAACCGGAACCGGATCAGGTCCGGACCCCGCTCTTAGATGAAGAGATCCAACGGCTGGAGTTTAAGACCTTCGCTTGATGTGAATTAACATGTCTCAGGTACCCCACCTCCTCTGTTGCAAAAACACACTCGCTGAACTTCAGAGATAACTAGTTGGCTTCAAGGAGTTGGAAGACAGTATGGATGTGCTGCAAGTGAGTATCAGTTCTTGAGCTGTAGATGAGTATATCATCACACACACAAAAAAAAACTTCCTCAGATAAGACTTGAATATATCATTCGTAAGATTCTGGAAGGTTGAAAGAGCATTAGTTAATCTAAAAGACATGACAAGGTACTTATAATACCCTTCATGTGTCTTAAATGAAGTTTTAAACACATCCTCCTCCATCCTTATCCGCTGATAATCTGATCTCAAATCAAGTTTAGCTAAGCATTGTGAGCCATGCAACTCATTATGGAACTGGTATTAAAAAAGTATTGGAACTTAGGGAAACAAGGAATGACGACAGTCACCACTAAGCTGCAAATGGTATATCGATTGAGGGATTATTTACACAAACAATTTAAGTTTATGAAAAGAAGAAGGAATGTCAGTAATATCCTGAAATATGCCCCCTTCGAAATGGAAAAAAAGGGTCATTTGCTTGGGTAGACCTCAAAAGGTGCACAATTGGTTAAATACCCTTGAGTTTTTACTATTCACTTGGGTACACCTCGTTGCACTGCATATTGCTTGCATGCCCTCGGACCGTTTGTGGGGCACATTCCGTTAAATTTTCTGTTGGTTTATTTACAAAACACACCCTCTAAATTTCAAATATCCTTAATGTTAAATATAAAAACACAAAACAAATATTTTCTTTACAAACACACCCCTTCTTCTTATTCTCTCTCTTTTATTCTCTCTCTACTCTCTCTCTCTCCACTCTCTCTTGTTTTCTCTCTCCTCTCTTCTCATTCTCTCATTCTCTCTCTCTCGCTACTCTCTCTATTGTTCTCTCTCTCCTCTCTCTCCTCTCTCTCTCTCTTCGGTTCTCTCTCCTCTCTCTACTCTCTCTCTCTCTCTTCGGTTCTCTCTCCTCTCTCTCTACTCTCTCTCCTCTCTCTACTCTCTCTCTCTCTTCGGTTCTCTCTCCTCTCTCTCTACTCTCTCTCCTCTCTCTACTCTCTCTCCTCTCTCTACTCTCTCTCTCTCTTCGGTTCTCTCTTCTCATTCTCTCATTCTCTCTCTCTCCTATTCTCTCTCCTCTCTCTCATGTTCTCTCTTCTCCGGAAGACAGTCCCAACACAGACGGTATGCACGTCCAGGAGAGCCAGAACGTTTTCATTACCAATTCCACGATTGCATCAGGTGATAATTAAACCCATGGTTATATAAATAGTCACTTATGAATTTATATAAACTAAACCAATATTTGTTTTTTAAATTGGTGCAGGAGATGACTGCATTGCTGTTGGAAGGGGATCTTCAAATATCAATATTACCAAAATAACATGTGGTCCTGGGCATGGCATCAGGTACGCTACATCTAAGTTTGGAAGAGAGAGAGGACAGGAGAGAGAGTAGAGAGAGAGAGTAGAGAGAGGAGAGAGAGTAGAGAGAGAGGAGAGAGAACCGAAGAGAGAGAGGAGAGAGAATGAGAAGAGAGAACCGAAGAGAGAGAGAGAGAGAGAGAGTAGAGAGTAGAGAGAGGAGAGAGAGTAAAGAGAGAGGAGAGAGAGAGAACAATAGAGAGAGTAGCGAGAGAGAGAGAGAATGAGAGAATGAGAAGAGAGAACCGAAGAGAATGAGAGAATGAGAAGAGAGAACCGAAGAGAGAGAGAGAGAGAGTAGAGAGAGGAGAGAGAGTAGAGAGAGGAGAGAGAGAGAACAATAGAGAGAGTAGCGAGAGAGAAAAGAGAAAACAAGAGAGAGAGTGGAGAGTAGAGAGAGAAAGAGATGGGAGAGAGAGTAGAGAGAGAGAATAAAAGAGAGAGTAGCGAGATGGAGGAGAGAGAAAACAAGAGAGAGTGGAGAGAGAGAGAGTAGAGAGAGAATAAAAGAGAGAGAATAAGAAGAAGGGGTGTGTTTGTAAAGCAAATATTTGTTTTATGTTTTTATATTTAATATTAAGGATATTTGAAATTTAGAGGATGTGTTTTGTAAATAAACCAACAGAAAATTTAACGGAATGGGCCCCACAAACGGTCCGAGGGCATGCAAACAATATGCAGTGCAACGAGGTGTACCCAAGTGAATAGTAAAAACTCAGGGGTATTTAACCAATTGTGCACCTTTTGAGGTGTACCCAAGCAAATGACCCAAAAAAAACCCAATAGATCAAGATTGTAACGTTAAGGATTACTAAACCAGGTGTGGGCACTAACTGTTGGAGCGGTGAATGTTTCAGAACAACAATTCATTTGATATTTGAGGGGAATATCTAAAATTCTTCCAACTTGTTTTTTCTGATCATATGTACAAAAAACTTCTTTCTTTTTCTCACTCCGTCAATGATTAATGTTGGGCGTCAATAACAGAACGATATATTCAAATGAATAACAAGTTAAAATGATATTAGAACCCAACTCCTTTTTTTCTCTGTGATTAATGCTCGGGTCACATATGTGGTTTGGGTGATGGTACAAATTAAGTATCATTTCCGATGAGCATTGCTTATTGGGTCCCTGTCAAGTATTTGATTTCGTTGTCAACAATAACAACAGAAAAACTCAAACAATAAACTATTCCTCCACTTGCATGTGCTTTAGGGTCGACAATCGTGTTTTTTCGTGTCATGTTTTTTTTCCTGTACTGGACAATTTCACTGGACACGAACACAACCCAAAATCTTTTCGTGTCTAATAAACAGAACACGAACACGACTCGAACCAACACGAAAACTAACCAAGAATTATTAATATTTAAACATTTTAGTGTTTACTCTAAAAGTATTTCACCGGAGAACACTAGGAATGAAAGATCCTAAATGGTGGAATAAGAGGTTAGTGGTGTTGGTTCTATAGGGTGGAGTGGGTGGTAAGAAGTTGAATCAAACGATGTGAGACTAAATTTTCACATCACCAAACACTCTGATAAAAGAAAGAGGACAAAGTTGGCATAGTGGTTGGATCAAATTTTATGTATGTTTGGGGAGCAGGTTTGAATCTTCTCGGCAGGAAATTAAATTTAACATTTCGGCAAAAAAAAGGTATGGGATTCGAACCTGGATCACCTAATACAAACCCAACGCGTCAAACCATTGCACCAACTGAATAACTTAATTTTTATAAGGATACAATTAATTAGTGTTATTCGTGTACTTTTCGGATACACGACTTGAATACACGAAAACGACACGACTTTTTTTCGTGTACCCGAAACACGACACAAAATTCTTAAAAACACGATTTTTTGTGTTTTTCATGTTGTGTTCGTGTTTTCATGTTCCGTGTCAAATTGGCAGGCCTAATGTGCTCTCCACTGACTTCTACTACTCACTAATAGTGTAACGACACGTAGCAAGCACAATGAAGCTTCCAAGAATAGCGAACATCTCCAAACACTCAGTCATAAATCTGGTCCAAAAGTTGATTCTCAATGGGGGGGTTTGATGATCCAGATTTTCCGGCACCCACCCCCACCCCCTACTTGGGTTAGGTGCACTGCGATTCTAAACTGAAGACGGTCCACACCTTTTTCCTTGAAATGTTTGACATGCGGAACGGAATTCGAACATGCGTCTTCACGCACTCACCCCTAATCACTCTACTACGTCCCGGGGACGACTCCCACCGTGGCACCGCCTTTCTTCTCAAATTTGTACAAATGTGGCCCACTGAACTTTGTGTCGAGATGAAGAAATTTGGGACAATATAATCTAGTGGCAACTAAACCTTTCGTCTTAATGCAATTACCCAATTTCAGAAGAAAAAAAACATAATCTAGTGGCACAAATTACACGACCTCCACAATAAAAAAAATTAGGTCATTGTCATCCAAACAAACTATAAGTTTTGGTTGTGACAGTGACGGTTCCAAAATCTCAAGGGCTTTGTATGAAACTTTCCAAATATGCATGTTTTTGGGCGCGTTTGGTGAATGAATATTGTAGCTGCTTTTCTGCTATATCACTTATGTCACTGCTCCATCAAAATTTCAGAATAATTGTGACGGTTTGGTTGCACCTCCACTGTTGCTACTTTTGGCACCCCCGCCTTCCCGTTCTACCATTATGCTTGCCGCCTATATTAACCACCCGCGTCAATCGTCCCAACCATCCCCTTCTCCTCTTTGCCTTTTCATTTTGCTTTTTCCGGTTTTCAAGGATGGCCTCTCGCTCCTCCGTCGAGTTCGTTTGTTCTCGCCAATCTACCTGCCTATGTGGGTACCCGGTGCAAAAGAATGAATCTCACACCTCCTCGTGTGTGAGAGCGATGAAGGATAGAATGTGTTGCTCCACCCAGGTGTTGGTGATTGGGGCGGCGGTGCGAGGAGCCCAGGGACAAGGTGAAAGGGAGCTACGATCGAAAATGGAGATTTGAGAAGTTGATTGGCTGTGGACAATGGAGTAGTTGGAGGAGTGGCAAATTCGTGATTAAAGGAAATGTTAAGACCCGTAAATTCCACGACTGGGAGGGTGAATGATGAAGGTAGCTGAAGAAAAGCTACGAGAAGCTGGTTCTGAACGACTTTTTCTCTCATGTTCACATGTGAGCGCAAAAACCGGAATTTTTGTTGAAAAGCGGAATAACACTAGGTGTGTTTGGATACGATATAAGAAGTTGCAGAAACAGTGAACAGTAAAGGTAACCAAATGCACCCTTAATCTTCGGAGCTTCGACTGGGAGACAACAGTTTGATGAACTTTATTAAGCTTTTTAATTTTTTTCAATTATATGAATTTAATATGTAAGTCATTGTATAAAGAAAACATCATAATTTATTAAAATGTGTGAAAAATAAACATGAGATTCATTTTACCTTTACATGTAACATCCTGAAACAATGAAAAATTTAAATTTTATCATCAAGATACCAGAGACCAACAATCAAAAGACGGGACTGTTTTTGCTAATAAAACATTCAAGCGGTGCACCATATTATATCAGAGTTTGTCAAAAAGTTACATGATTACATCAGATATAACAAAAGAAAACACAAGTAATCATGTCGACCTCAGTGGTCCGAACGAGAGGATTCGATCCCAAGATGCGCGCGCCCGCTATCACCACCCAACTGGACCTATTACGGTCCTGAAATAAAACATGCAACAACAATGGATGAGTTTCCATAAAGGAACCATGTATGCCAAGCTCACTTTTATGAATGCAGTAGTACATATGAACCTATCATACTAGTAGCATGTCATGTCATCAACGGTAAAGAAAATAGTTCCCTCGAAGGGTAAAACAGGACATCGGTCCGACAATCATCATCTGGTCTCCCTCGGAGACCTATCGTAGGCACATACGGTCTAACAAAACAAGGTGTGACGCTCCCCACACGCGGCTATACTAATCATGGGGTTCGACAAGGAACGTTTGGCAGGTCCGCGCCATAAGAAACAGATCTGTAACTTCGGGGTCAAATCACCCCAACGGAGTCGTCGCTCGGTTGGTCCATCAAACATCATCATCTCAGTAGGTGCTCAGCTGAGAAAAACATAGCCGAAACAGCATCGGCCCAACAAACATCATAGCCGGAACATCATCGACGGCATCATCAACACAACATCGGTGATCCAACATACGTCCGGCACAGCATCAGACAGATCCGAACTAAAGTCCGCCAGGTCACCAGGCTCCACGAGCCGCACATCATAATACATTGGGATCCGTGATCCCTCAGGTCTGCTACTCTACGATGAGTCCATCGATCCATCACAATAAGTCACGATCCATACACGAAGGTGACACGTCTCGAATACCCACACTCTTCCACACGGCGGTCCCTGGGCAAGCACACGTAACGCGCATGCCGTCACCACCCGGCTCATGCACTAGGCGAGGACTCGGGTTTCCGTGGACAGAGTTGGCATCAGACAATGACCGGGAATTCAATTCTGCGCACAAACGGTCGACGGAAAGAGGCAATCCGGTTGACCGTTCCCATGAGGTTCGGTCGACTGAAAGTCTACACTGTTTGAACTCTCTGCGCAAAACCTAAGTCCCAACGGTCAAATAAAAGTCTAAAACCGGTTGACCGATACGTGGTCAAAATCCGAAGTCTGGTCAAAATCAGTCAATACTGACGGTCGACAAACTCAGGGGTCTCAGTCGACCGAAAACTACCAGGGCGTCCTAGCAGTTTTAAGTCATCAAACGTCGAACAATGCATAAAAACGGTCGACCAATGCATAAAAAACGGTTGAACAATACATAAGGCAACTTAAGTTCCGGTCGAACCAACCAAGGAAACAGTCGTCCGAAATCCAACAAACCAACCCCCGACCCACCAGCACATGCACTACCGGTTGACCTCCACAAGGCATCGTTCGACCGGTGTTGGTTAAAGTTGGGCAAATACATTAAATCGATCGACCGCCCGAAGGAACCGGTCGACCGTTGGTCGTCTGCAACCTTGCGTCAGCCAAGGATTTACACCGTTCTCGTCGCCGGTGAGGTCTCCGACCTCCCGCGACCGACCACTACTTCACCCCGACGCAGGTGAGCAACAAAATCACACTATTAAGCCGACATACCTTTCGAAAACGAAGAACCCGCTGGAGCTTCGCTCGCCCAACGTCGCCTCCGGAAAGCAACCACACTTACGACTGTCTCCTCACACAACAACCTCCACACGCCTCACGCCGACGCAACCTCTTCCGTCGGAGCTCGAGCAACTGAAGGAGAGGATTGGTGAGTGCTTGTGTGCAAGAAGAAAACGAAGGAGAAGAAGAAGGTGGAGGAGGAGAAGAAGAAGATCTTGGTTTTAAAACAAAACCGTCACGAGACCACCCGGCCATTCCCCTCCTCTCCTCACGCACAACCCCACCATACCATGTCCCATCAGCCCATGCCTCCACTGTTCCCGTACACCCATCCCATCACCATCTCTCTCCCCCTAACACTCATTAACACCCTAAATGGGTTAGGGATACATTACATGCAAAGCATGAGGATGACTTAGTTGAACATAGATTTGTCAACATGTACCTATTCTTGGTGGCTTGCTCGAAACAAGCACGATTGAAAATCTTTCCATTTCTTCGACTTGGCTAGTCGATGTTCATTGTACTATCATGTAACTATAATACATACATATGAATGAGCGTACACACATGTATATGTCTTTGTTTACTTATTTAGGTGTCTATATATGTATATATAGGAATATTAATGTATTAAGATTTTTGAACGATATTATTTATGTACATGGTGGATAACCAAATATTTATTTACCTATTCTAGGTTTTTACTTAACTTTGTACATTACCAAAAAAACATAAACTTCTTGTTTAGTAATACTATCAATAATATGATTGTAAATTTTAGCTCCTCGAACTCAACTCGAAAAATGTCTGATTCTGGTTTAGCTTGAAAATGAAGGATCCTGATGAAAAACAAAAAGATTTTCCGACTTGGTTCGGTAAATGAACCGTTTGAACTCGAAAAAATTGAGGTTCGGCTCGAATTTTTTATTGCTCCATTTATAATTATTTTTTTGTATTTGCTAATAACATAAGACAATACTTTTGACTCAAAATTTCGCTCGACTCGACTCGTTTACACCCCTAATCGATAATATTAAATCTCTGTTCTGAATATTTGACACTCACATTTAGAACCAAGCTTGTCAACTTCTGCTCTTGCTTTATATTGTTTGGGAATCCGTTAGTCATTCATTTGGCAGTTCATTTTGCCTCCTGGCTGAGTATGGGTCCAAATTATGCTAGACAATTTAAACTAGTTGACCCTAAGTGTAACGTACCCGAAAACAGCGGAAAATTTAAACAATAATAAAGACCGTCAACGGTCAACACTGGGCACGTCACGGGAAATAAACCAACATATATATATATAATATATAAGGTACAGACCCACGTGGAAGTCAACTATACATACTATACCGACTGACTGTGATTACAACAAAAGCTATACAACATGTAATCACCTCAAAAGAAGAAGACAACTACAGGATCCGATCTCGGGGGTACCGTCCTCGGTCACCACCTCAAACTCTAACCCTGCTCGCTACCTGAAATGCAAACAACAAACATGCCTGAGTTCCCTGCAGGAACCCCGTATACCAAACCTCCTAAAAATATAAAAAGGAATTAAAGACAATGCAATGCTATGCACATGATCATCCGCCTCGGGCCCACAATAATGCCCTCACCGCCTCCGCGGCACTGAACCACTCCTGCCACTAGGGTCAAGTCAGTCCACCGCTGCCTCACAAGGGTCAGTCGACACCACTGCTCCCCAAAAAGTGCAGGAAGGAACCCCTGGTACACGCCGCACCCAAGGAGCGAGTCAGCCCGCCGAATACACAACTCGGGTCAGACGACAGCCACTGCTCCCCCAAGAGTCGCCTAGCGCGCACCCTGCCGGAACATCCTCGGCCTACCGCTAAACCCTCGCAAACTGCCCAAGGTTTACGGTACACATCCCTCACACCCCGCTCGGTAAGAGAGGAAAAAGTACAACAATAATACGCCTTCGTCGAAGGTGAAATCCGTAGCTCTCAAAGCCGGTAATCAACCGTCGCCTCGGAGCCGGTAGTCGACCTGACATCGACGGATCGCGTGTGGATAAATCCACCAACCTGCGGCAGATCGGTCGACCGCTACAAGCACACCGGTCGACCGGTCCCCCACACAGTACACAGTACTGTACAAACAAATCTACCGGTCGAACCACGCCAACCGAATTACCGACCAATCGGTCGAACAAAAGTCATCTAGCGGTCGACCGTTTGGAAGGTCTATGCTATACAATTTTATATAATATATATATCCGACCGGTCGAACCAAGGGGCCGTTCGACCGATAACAGGACTTTCAATATTTTGCCCAAGTCTCGTTCGGTCGACCGGAACTGAAATACAGTTCGACCGAATCAACACAAGCACTCTACCGCTTAATTAAATGCTCAGTCGGTCGACCGAGAGTTAAAGAGCGGTCGACCGTTTTGATGGTCAAAGCTCCCAACCGACTTAGCATCGAATGGATCGGTCGAACAAGGTAAAGGACGTTCGACCGTTTAATAAGTCAAAATCCCCAACCGACCCATTCTCATCGTTATTCGGTCGACCGGCTAAGTGGTCCCGTTCGACCGATAACAGCATATCCCCTTTTTCCCGCACAAATCTGGCATAACGGTCGACCGTCTAACGACATCGTTCGACCGTTCGCGGGTAAACAACAATATAATAATAGGATCGGTCGACTGCCCACAGGCACCGGTCGACCGATCGTCGTCTTCAACCTCTGAATTGGTTGAATTCCGACGGGAAATTCGACACCAACGTCGATCCCCAACACTCACAAGGCTTATGTGAGTTATATTGAAGATTTGGCATACCTTTTTGACGGTTGAAGAAGCCTCCCGAGCTTTGTCAACTTCTTCTCTTCTCTTTCCTTTCTTCTTCTTCTTCTTCTTCTTCTTCTTCTCTCCTCCTTCTTCTTCTCCGAATATCTCTCTCACTCTCTGTTGATCAGCAAATGATGAAGAAACGTTTTCAGCTAATCCTCACATCCCTATTTATACTAAAACCTAATCTTATCTCACCTCCCCATCCTCCAATCACCATCCACCTACAACCTTTCCAATAATAACCAGCCAACACTCTCTCTCACCTCTCAACACCTCATGCTCTCCATGCAGGATTAATTAGGGTTAATTAGATTTAGGTTTAGTTAATTAAGATGTTTAGTTTAGGTTATTACAATCTACCCTCCTTAAAAGAATTTCGTCCGCGAAATTCGAAACAACTGACTTACCGAAACAACTCTGGATACTGCTTCCTGACATCCTCCTCGATCTCCCAGGTAGCCTCTCTGTCAGTGTGATGCTGCCACCTGACCTTCACCATAGGAATCGTTCTCCTCCTGAGCTGGTGTACCATCTGATCCACAATCTCAACTGGTCTCTCATCTAATGACAAATCCTGCTGGATCTCCGGTACTGATATCTCTATCACATGAGCTGGATCGGCCACGTACTTCCTCAACATAGAAACATGGAAGACGTTGTGAAGTCCTGCAAACTGTGGTGGTAGTGCAATCCTATATGCCACCTCACCGACCCGATCCAATATCTCAAAAGGTCCAACATATCTCGGACTCAGCTTCCCCTTCTTCCCGAATCTCATCACCCCTCTGGAAGGCGAGATCTTCAGGAAGACATGATCTCCTACCTCAAAAGTCAGCTCACGCCTCCGCGTATCAGCATAACTCTTCTGCCTGCTCTGCGCCGTAGCTAGTCGTCTCCGAATCACGTCGACCTTCTCTGAATACAACTGGATAATGTCAGGTCCAACTAGTCGTCTCTCGCCCACATCACTCCAGCATACCGGCGATCTACACGGTCTCCCGTATAATGCCTCATAGGGTGCCATCCCAATACTCGAGTGGTAGCTGTTGTTGTAGGCGAACTCGATCAACGGCAAATGCTCATCCCAATGTCCTGCCCAGTCAAGTGTACACGCTCTCAGCATGTCCTCAAAAGTCTGTATCGTCCGCTCTGACTGGCCATCTGTCTGTGGGTGGAAAACTGTGCTAAACTTCAGACGTGTCCCCAGTGCTCTGTGTAGACTCTCCCAAAATCTCGAAGTGAATCTGGGATCTCTGTCTGAAATAATACTGACTGGTACGCCATGAAGTCTGACAATCTCCTCAATATATAACTTAGCTAGACCCTCTAGAGCAAGAGTGGTCTTAATAGCTAAGAAATGCGCCGACTTGGTCAGTCGATCGACTATAACCCAAATCGCGTCGTGGAATCTCCGTGTCTTCGGTAGCCCCGTAACAAAATCCAGCGTCACGTGCTCCCACTTCCACTCGGGCAACTCAATCCTCTGCATCTGCCCTGCTGGTCTCTGGTGCTCGATCTTCACCTGCTGACAGACCAAACACCTCGACACGAAGTCTGCAACGTCCTTCTTCATACCTCGCCACCAGAAGTTCCGCTGCAGATCTTTGTACATCTTGGTGCTCCCTGGATGAATGGAATATCTCGATCTGTGTGCCTCCTCCATGATATCATGTCTCAGGTCCTCTGTCTTCGGCACCCAGATACGGTCTCTGAATCTCAGACCTCCATCCACTCCAACTCTGAAGTCTGACCCATCTCTGGCAGCTAACTGTAACAAACTGCTCAACTCCTCATCTGTAGTCTGAGCATGAATCACTGCTGATACTGTCTGAGGCTCTACTCTCAATCCGGCAATCACTGCGCCCTCAGAGCTATCAGCAAATGGCCTCCACTCTGCTAGAGACTCCAGCAGTCGCCACTCCTGAATGCATAGGCCTGCTACTGATACCTCCACCTTCCGGCTCAAAGCGTCAGCAACCGTGTTCGCCTTCCCCGGATGGTAAGAGATAGTGAAGTCATAGTCCTTAATGAACTCAAGCCATCTGCGCTGCCTCATGTTCAGCTCCTTCTGCGAGAACAGGTACTTCAGACTCTGATGATCTGTAAACACCTCGAACTGCTCGCCATAAAGATAGTGTCTCCAGGTCTTCAGTGCATGAACCACTGCTGCTAACTCCAAATCATGTGTCGGGTAATTCCTCTCATGGACCTTCAGCTGTCTGGATGCGTACGCGATCACCCTCCCGTGCTGCATAAGTACACATCCTAAGCCAACACCTGAAGCGTCGCTATAAATCACGAATCCACCCGTGCCACTCGGCAATGATAAAACTGGTGCTGTAGTCAACAGTCTCTTCAGCTCCTGAAAGCTGTCCTCGCACTTTTGCGACCAAACAAAAGTGACTCCCTTCTGCGTCAGAGCTGTCAGTGGTGCTGCCAATCTCGAGAAGTCTTTGATGAAGCGACGGTAATAACCCGCCAATCCAACAAAGCTCCTAATCTCCGTCACGCTCGTAGGGGTCCTCCACTGTGTCACCGCCTCTACCTTCGCCGGATCCACTGATATCCCCTCTGCCGATACAATGTGTCCGAGGAACGCCACTCTGTCCAACCAAAACTCGCACTTTGAGAACTTAGCATATAACTGCTGAGCCCTCAAGATGCTGAGTACAATCCTCAAATGCTCTCTGTGCTGCTCCATATCTGATGAATAGATCAGAATGTCATCCACGAAGACAATCACAAATATATCAATATACTGCCTGAACGTCCGGTGCATCAGATCCATGAACGCTGCCGGAGCATTCGTCAATCCAAATGGCATCACTAAGAACTCATAGTGTCCATATCTCGTCCTGAAGGCTGTCTTCTGGATGTCCTCATCTCGGATCCTCAACTGGTGATATCCTGAACGTAGGTCAATCTTCGAGAAAACCTTCGCTGACTGCAGCTGGTCAAAGAGGTCCTCGATCCTAGGTAAGGGGTACCTATTCTTCACCGTCACCTGGTTCAGCATCCTGTAGTCTATGCACATCCTCAAGGATCCGTCCTTCTTCTTCACGAACAAAACTGGTGCACCCCAAGGCGAGACGCTCGGTCTGATAAATCCAGAGTCCATCAACTCCTGCAACTGCTTCTTCAACTCTGTCAACTCAGCAGGTGCCATCCGGTATGGAGCCTTCGACTGTGGTGTAGTGTCGGCTACCAACTCAATGCCGAACTCCAACTCTCGGTGTGGTGGTAAACCTGGAATCTCTGCTGGAAAAACATCCTCGAACTCCTGCACCACCTCAATGTCCTCTAGCCTCTGAGACTCTGCCTCCGCAACTACAAGTGTCGCCAGAAAAGCTGCACATCCCTGCTGTAACAGTCTCTGAGCTCTCACAGCAGATACAATAATGCGACCCCCTCTGCTTCTGATCCCTCTAATCAGAATATCAGGCAAACCCTTCCTCGGGATCAAAATCTTCTTCTCACGGCACAAGACTCGAACATCATATTGGGACAGCCAATCCATCCCAAGTATGACATCAAAGTCCTCCATCGGTAGCAAGACCAGGTCTGCCGGAAACTCCTGATCTCCCGAAACAACCGTGGTGCCGGGGACAAATCTCCCCACAGTGCCCACCAGACCCAGGGGTGTGCTGACTTCCAAAGTGGCAGTCAACATCGCAAGGGTACAGCCCAACACTCCCGCAAATCGCTCTGAGATGAACGAGTGTGTCGCGCCACAATCAAATAACACCCTAGCTACTGAACCTGCGACAAGAAGTGTACCTTCCACGACAGCGCCTCCATCCCGAGCCTCCTCTGCCTGGATGGTGAAAACTCTGCCAGTGCGCTGCCCCTGCTGAGGTCTGAAAGGTGGTCTACCTCCGCCTCCTCCTCTGCCTGGTGCGGGTAAACCCGGTGGTCGGCTCGGTCCAGCTCCTCGGCTCGGACAGCTCCTGATAAAGTGACCCAGCTGGCCACACCCATGACATGCTCCGGGGGTGAAGCACGGCCCGGAGTGAAACCTCCCACAAGTACCACAAGGCTCTGGTCGTGGTACTGCAACTCCTGCTCCCTCGTATCGGGGCCTCTTGCCCGGATTCCCTCCAGTCTGACCTCCTGGCCTCCCAGAGAACCTACCTGATGGCCTCCTCTCATCCTGGTAGTTCTCCCTGTAGTCACGATCAAGAACAGAGGCACTCTTCACTGCATCGGCCAACGTGCTCGGCATGTGCGTCAGCACCTTCGTCCTCAACTGCTTCCGGAGCCCCCGGACGAACTTCCCAGCCCTCTGCTCCTGTGTAACATACATCTCGGGACAGTAACGCTCAAGGGCGTTGAACTTCCCGATGTAGCCTGCTAGGGTCATGTCTCCCTGCTGAAGACTCAGAAACTCCTCCCTCTTCTGATCCTGGACATGCTGCGGAAAATACTGCTCGTTGAACTCGCCAACGAACTCCTCCCAGGCTATATCATCTCTGTCCGCAAACACCACTGCAGATGTGGACCTCCACCAGTTGGACGCAGCACCGCCCAAAACATAAGTAGCCAGGCCCACTCTCGCCTCTGGAGGACAACCAATAGCACTGAAAATCTTCTGCATAGTGAAGATCCACTCCTCCGCAGCCTCTGCGTTATACTGCCCCAGAAAGGTAGGCGGATGCTGGCGCATAAACCGGTCATGCATAGCGCCAGTCCCCGTCTGCCCAGTCTGTGCCGTCTGCTGCTGTAGCATCTCTGTCAGACGTCCGACCGTATCGAACAACGTCCGACGCTCATCCTCCCAAGCCTCATCCCTCGCAGTCTCACTCTCACCGCGAGTATGGGCAACCGCCTTCCCCCGTCTAGGAGGCATCTGCCAAAGGAAACAAGACAATATCAATATAATCTGTGCATGCATGATCCTCTAGACCTAACTCCTAACTCAAAGGTGGTTTCTTTGGACAAGTACGCCGAGATCAACGCTCTGATACCAAATTGTAACGTACCCGAAAACAGCGGAAAATTTAAACAATAATAAAGACCGTCAACGGTCAACACTGGGCGCGTCACGGGAAATAAACCAACATATATATATAAAATATATAAGGTACAGACCCACGTGGAAGTCAACTATACATACTATACCGACTGACTGTGATTACAACAAAAGCTATACAACATGTAATCACCTCAAAAGAAGAAGACAACTACAGGATCCGATCTCGGGGGTACCGTCCTCGGTCACCACCTCAAACTCTAACCCTGCTCGCTACCTGAAATGCAAACAACAAACATGCCTGAGTTCCCTGCAGGAACCCCGTATACCAAACCTCCTAAAAATATAAAAAGGAATTAAAGACAATGCAATGCTATGCACATGATCATCCGCCTCGGGCCCACAATAATGCCCTCACCGCCTCCGCGGCACTGAACCACTCCTGCCACTAGGGTCAAGTCAGTCCACCGCTGCCTCACAAGGGTCAGTCGACACCACTGCTCCCCAAAAAGTGCAGGAAGGAACCCCTGGTACACGCCGCACCCAAGGAGCGAGTCAGCCCGCCGAATACACAACTCGGGTCAGACGACAGCCACTGCTCCCCCAAGAGTCGCCTAGCGCGCACCCTGCCGGAACATCCTCGGCCTACCGCTAAACCCTCGCAAACTGCCCAAGGTTTACGGTACACATCCCTCACACCCCGCTCGGTAAGAGAGGAAAAAGTACAACAATAATACGCCTTCGTCGAAGGTGAAATCCGTAGCTCTCAAAGCCGGTAATCAACCGTCGCCTCGGAGCCGGTAGTCGACCTGACATCGACGGATCGCGTGTGGATAAATCCACCAACCTGCGGCAGATCGGTCGACCGCTACAAGCACACCGGTCGACCGGTCCCCCACACAGTACACAGTACTGTACAAACAAATCTACCGGTCGAACCACGCCAACCGAATTACCGACCAATCGGTCGAACAAAAGTCATCTAGCGGTCGACCGTTTGGAAGGTCTATGCTATACAATTTTATATAATATATATATCCGACCGGTCGAACCAAGGGGCCGTTCGACCGATAACAGGACTTTCAATATTTTGCCCAAGTCTCGTTCGGTCGACCGGAACTGAAATACAGTTCGACCGAATCAACACAAGCACTCTACCGCTTAATTAAATGCTCAGTCGGTCGACCGAGAGTTAAAGAGCGGTCGACCGTTTTGATGGTCAAAGCTCCCAACCGACTTAGCATCGAATGGATCGGTCGAACAAGGTAAAGGACGTTCGACCGTTTAATAAGTCAAAATCCCCAACCGACCCATTCTCATCGTTATTCGGTCGACCGGCTAAGTGGTCCCGTTCGACCGATAACAGCATATCCCCTTTTTCCCGCACAAATCTGGCATAACGGTCGACCGTCTAACGACATCGTTCGACCGTTCGCGGGTAAACAACAATATAATAATAGGATCGGTCGACTGCCCACAGGCACCGGTCGACCGATCGTCGTCTTCAACCTCTGAATTGGTTGAATTCCGACGGGAAATTCGACACCAACGTCGATCCCCAACACTCACAAGGCTTATGTGAGTTATATTGAAGATTTGGCATACCTTTTTGACGGTTGAAGAAGCCTCCCGAGCTTTGTCAACTTCTTCTCTTCTCTTTCCTTTCTTCTTCTTCTTCTTCTTCTTCTTCTTCTCTCCTCCTTCTTCTTCTCCGAATATCTCTCTCACTCTCTGTTGATCAGCAAATGATGAAGAAACGTTTTCAGCTAATCCTCACATCCCTATTTATACTAAAACCTAATCTTATCTCACCTCCCCATCCTCCAATCACCATCCACCTACAACCTTTCCAATAATAACCAGCCAACACTCTCTCTCACCTCTCAACACCTCATGCTCTCCATGCAGGATTAATTAGGGTTAATTAGATTTAGGTTTAGTTAATTAAGATGTTTAGTTTAGGTTATTACAATCTACCCTCCTTAAAAGAATTTCGTCCGCGAAATTCGAAACAACTGACTTACCGAAACAACTCTGGATACTGCTTCCTGACATCCTCCTCGATCTCCCAGGTAGCCTCTCTGTCAGTGTGATGCTGCCACCTGACCTTCACCATAGGAATCGTTCTCCTCCTGAGCTGGTGTACCATCTGATCCACAATCTCAACTGGTCTCTCATCTAATGACAAATCCTGCTGGATCTCCGGTACTGATATCTCTATCACATGAGCTGGATCGGCCACGTACTTCCTCAACATAGAAACATGGAAGACGTTGTGAAGTCCTGCAAACTGTGGTGGTAGTGCAATCCTATATGCCACCTCACCGACCCGATCCAATATCTCAAAAGGTCCAACATATCTCGGACTCAGCTTCCCCTTCTTCCCGAATCTCATCACCCCTCTGGAAGGCGAGATCTTCAGGAAGACATGATCTCCTACCTCAAAAGTCAGCTCACGCCTCCGCGTATCAGCATAACTCTTCTGCCTGCTCTGCGCCGTAGCTAGTCGTCTCCGAATCACGTCGACCTTCTCTGAATACAACTGGATAATGTCAGGTCCAACTAGTCGTCTCTCGCCCACATCACTCCAGCATACCGGCGATCTACACGGTCTCCCGTATAATGCCTCATAGGGTGCCATCCCAATACTCGAGTGGTAGCTGTTGTTGTAGGCGAACTCGATCAACGGCAAATGCTCATCCCAATGTCCTGCCCAGTCAAGTGTACACGCTCTCAGCATGTCCTCAAAAGTCTGTATCGTCCGCTCTGACTGGCCATCTGTCTGTGGGTGGAAAACTGTGCTAAACTTCAGACGTGTCCCCAGTGCTCTGTGTAGACTCTCCCAAAATCTCGAAGTGAATCTGGGATCTCTGTCTGAAATAATACTGACTGGTACGCCATGAAGTCTGACAATCTCCTCAATATATAACTTAGCTAGACCCTCTAGAGCAAGAGTGGTCTTAATAGCTAAGAAATGCGCCGACTTGGTCAGTCGATCGACTATAACCCAAATCGCGTCGTGGAATCTCCGTGTCTTCGGTAGCCCCGTAACAAAATCCAGCGTCACGTGCTCCCACTTCCACTCGGGCAACTCAATCCTCTGCATCTGCCCTGCTGGTCTCTGGTGCTCGATCTTCACCTGCTGACAGACCAAACACCTCGACACGAAGTCTGCAACGTCCTTCTTCATACCTCGCCACCAGAAGTTCCGCTGCAGATCTTTGTACATCTTGGTGCTCCCTGGATGAATGGAATATCTCGATCTGTGTGCCTCCTCCATGATATCATGTCTCAGGTCCTCTGTCTTCGGCACCCAGATACGGTCTCTGAATCTCAGACCTCCATCCACTCCAACTCTGAAGTCTGACCCATCTCTGGCAGCTAACTGTAACAAACTGCTCAACTCCTCATCTGTAGTCTGAGCATGAATCACTGCTGATACTGTCTGAGGCTCTACTCTCAATCCGGCAATCACTGCGCCCTCAGAGCTATCAGCAAATGGCCTCCACTCTGCTAGAGACTCCAGCAGTCGCCACTCCTGAATGCATAGGCCTGCTACTGATACCTCCACCTTCCGGCTCAAAGCGTCAGCAACCGTGTTCGCCTTCCCCGGATGGTAAGAGATAGTGAAGTCATAGTCCTTAATGAACTCAAGCCATCTGCGCTGCCTCATGTTCAGCTCCTTCTGCGAGAACAGGTACTTCAGACTCTGATGATCTGTAAACACCTCGAACTGCTCGCCATAAAGATAGTGTCTCCAGGTCTTCAGTGCATGAACCACTGCTGCTAACTCCAAATCATGTGTCGGGTAATTCCTCTCATGGACCTTCAGCTGTCTGGATGCGTACGCGATCACCCTCCCGTGCTGCATAAGTACACATCCTAAGCCAACACCTGAAGCGTCGCTATAAATCACGAATCCACCCGTGCCACTCGGCAATGATAAAACTGGTGCTGTAGTCAACAGTCTCTTCAGCTCCTGAAAGCTGTCCTCGCACTTTTGCGACCAAACAAAAGTGACTCCCTTCTGCGTCAGAGCTGTCAGTGGTGCTGCCAATCTCGAGAAGTCTTTGATGAAGCGACGGTAATAACCCGCCAATCCAACAAAGCTCCTAATCTCCGTCACGCTCGTAGGGGTCCTCCACTGTGTCACCGCCTCTACCTTCGCCGGATCCACTGATATCCCCTCTGCCGATACAATGTGTCCGAGGAACGCCACTCTGTCCAACCAAAACTCGCACTTTGAGAACTTAGCATATAACTGCTGAGCCCTCAAGATGCTGAGTACAATCCTCAAATGCTCTCTGTGCTGCTCCATATCTGATGAATAGATCAGAATGTCATCCACGAAGACAATCACAAATATATCAATATACTGCCTGAACGTCCGGTGCATCAGATCCATGAACGCTGCCGGAGCATTCGTCAATCCAAATGGCATCACTAAGAACTCATAGTGTCCATATCTCGTCCTGAAGGCTGTCTTCTGGATGTCCTCATCTCGGATCCTCAACTGGTGATATCCTGAACGTAGGTCAATCTTCGAGAAAACCTTCGCTGACTGCAGCTGGTCAAAGAGGTCCTCGATCCTAGGTAAGGGGTACCTATTCTTCACCGTCACCTGGTTCAGCATCCTGTAGTCTATGCACATCCTCAAGGATCCGTCCTTCTTCTTCACGAACAAAACTGGTGCACCCCAAGGCGAGACGCTCGGTCTGATAAATCCAGAGTCCATCAACTCCTGCAACTGCTTCTTCAACTCTGTCAACTCAGCAGGTGCCATCCGGTATGGAGCCTTCGACTGTGGTGTAGTGCCGGCTACCAACTCAATGCCGAACTCCAACTCTCGGTGTGGTGGTAAACCTGGAATCTCTGCTGGAAAAACATCCTCGAACTCCTGCACCACCTCAATGTCCTCTAGCCTCTGAGACTCTGCCTCCGCAACTACAAGTGTCGCCAGAAAAGCTGCACATCCCTGCTGTAACAGTCTCTGAGCTCTCACAGCAGATACAATAATGCGACCCCCTCTGCTTCTGATCCCTCTAATCAGAATATCAGGCAAACCCTTCCTCGGGATCAAAATCTTCTTCTCACGGCACAAGACTCGAACATCATATTGGGACAGCCAATCCATCCCAAGTATGACATCAAAGTCCTCCATCGGTAGCAAGACCAGGTCTGCCGGAAACTCCTGATCTCCCGAAACAACCGTGGTGCCGGGGACAAATCTCCCCACAGTGCCCACCAGACCCAGGGGTGTGCTGACTTCCAAAGTGGCAGTCAACATCGCAAGGGTACAGCCCAACACTCCCGCAAATCGCTCTGAGATGAACGAGTGTGTCGCGCCACAATCAAATAACACCCTAGCTACTGAACCTGCGACAAGAAGTGTACCTTCCACGACAGCGCCTCCATCCCGAGCCTCCTCTGCCTGGATGGTGAAAACTCTGCCAGTGCGCTGCCCCTGCTGAGGTCTGAAAGGTGGTCTACCTCCGCCTCCTCCTCTGCCTGGTGCGGGTAAACCCGGTGGTCGGCTCGGTCCAGCTCCTCGGCTCGGACAGCTCCTGATAAAGTGACCCAGCTGGCCACACCCATGACATGCTCCGGGGGTGAAGCACGGCCCGGAGTGAAACCTCCCACAAGTACCACAAGGCTCTGGTCGTGGTACTGCAACTCCTGCTCCCTCGTATCGGGGCCTCTTGCCCGGATTCCCTCCAGTCTGACCTCCTGGCCTCCCAGAGAACCTACCTGATGGCCTCCTCTCATCCTGGTAGTTCTCCCTGTAGTCACGATCAAGAACAGAGGCACTCTTCACTGCATCGGCCAACGTGCTCGGCATGTGCGTCAGCACCTTCGTCCTCAACTGCTTCCGGAGCCCCCGGACGAACTTCCCAGCCCTCTGCTCCTGTGTAACATACATCTCGGGACAGTAACGCTCAAGGGCGTTGAACTTCCCGATGTAGCCTGCTAGGGTCATGTCTCCCTGCTGAAGACTCAGAAACTCCTCCCTCTTCTGATCCTGGACATGCTGCGGAAAATACTGCTCGTTGAACTCGCCAACGAACTCCTCCCAGGCTATATCATCTCTGTCCGCAAACACCACTGCAGATGTGGACCTCCACCAGTTGGACGCAGCACCGCCCAAAACATAAGTAGCCAGGCCCACTCTCGCCTCTGGAGGACAACCAATAGCACTGAAAATCTTCTGCATAGTGAAGATCCACTCCTCCGCAGCCTCTGCGTTATACTGCCCCAGAAAGGTAGGCGGATGCTGGCGCATAAACCGGTCATGCATAGCGCCAGTCCCCGTCTGCCCAGTCTGTGCCGTCTGCTGCTGTAGCATCTCTGTCAGACGTCCGACCGTATCGAACAACGTCCGACGCTCATCCTCCCAAGCCTCATCCCTCGCAGTCTCACTCTCACCGCGAGTATGGGCAACCGCCTTCCCCCGTCTAGGAGGCATCTGCCAAAGGAAACAAGACAATATCAATATAATCTGTGCATGCATGATCCTCTAGACCTAACTCCTAACTCAAAGGTGGTTTCTTTGGACAAGTACGCCGAGATCAACGCTCTGATACCAAATTGTAACGTACCCGAAAACAGCGGAAAATTTAAACAATAATAAAGACCGTCA
The DNA here is from genome assembly GCA_963682175.1 of Triglochin maritima. Classification (NCBI taxonomy): domain Eukaryota; kingdom Viridiplantae; phylum Streptophyta; class Magnoliopsida; order Alismatales; family Juncaginaceae; genus Triglochin; species Triglochin maritima. The sequence goes on along the minus strand of OY821787.1, from coordinate 7,867,268 downwards.
ACGGTCAACACTGGGCGCGTCACGGGAAATAAACCAACATATATATATAAAATATATAAGGTACAGACCCACGTGGAAGTCAACTATACATACTATACCGACTGACTGTGATTACAACAAAAGCTATACAACATGTAATCACCTCAAAAGAAGAAGACAACTACAGGATCCGATCTCGGGGGTACCGTCCTCGGTCACCACCTCAAACTCTAACCCTGCTCGCTACCTGAAATGCAAACAACAAACATGCCTGAGTTCCCTGCAGGAACCCCGTATACCAAACCTCCTAAAAATATAAAAAGGAATTAAAGACAATGCAATGCTATGCACATGATCATCCGCCTCGGGCCCACAATAATGCCCTCACCGCCTCCGCGGCACTGAACCACTCCTGCCACTAGGGTCAAGTCAGTCCACCGCTGCCTCACAAGGGTCAGTCGACACCACTGCTCCCCAAAAAGTGCAGGAAGGAACCCCTGGTACACGCCGCACCCAAGGAGCGAGTCAGCCCGCCGAATACACAACTCGGGTCAGACGACAGCCACTGCTCCCCCAAGAGTCGCCTAGCGCGCACCCTGCCGGAACATCCTCGGCCTACCGCTAAACCCTCGCAAACTGCCCAAGGTTTACGGTACACATCCCTCACACCCCGCTCGGTAAGAGAGGAAAAAGTACAACAATAATACGCCTTCGTCGAAGGTGAAATCCGTAGCTCTCAAAGCCGGTAATCAACCGTCGCCTCGGAGCCGGTAGTCGACCTGACATCGACGGATCGCGTGTGGATAAATCCACCAACCTGCGGCAGATCGGTCGACCGCTACAAGCACACCGGTCGACCGGTCCCCCACACAGTACACAGTACTGTACAAACAAATCTACCGGTCGAACCACGCCAACCGAATTACCGACCAATCGGTCGAACAAAAGTCATCTAGCGGTCGACCGTTTGGAAGGTCTATGCTATACAATTTTATATAATATATATATCCGACCGGTCGAACCAAGGGGCCGTTCGACCGATAACAGGACTTTCAATATTTTGCCCAAGTCTCGTTCGGTCGACCGGAACTGAAATACAGTTCGACCGAATCAACACAAGCACTCTACCGCTTAATTAAATGCTCAGTCGGTCGACCGAGAGTTAAAGAGCGGTCGACCGTTTTGATGGTCAAAGCTCCCAACCGACTTAGCATCGAATGGATCGGTCGAACAAGGTAAAGGACGTTCGACCGTTTAATAAGTCAAAATCCCCAACCGACCCATTCTCATCGTTATTCGGTCGACCAGCTAAGTGGTCCCGTTCGACCGATAACAGCATATCCCCTTTTTCCCGCACAAATCTGGCATAACGGTCGACCGTCTAACGACATCGTTCGACCGTTCGCGGGTAAACAACAATATAATAATAGGATCGGTCGACTGCCCACAGGCACCGGTCGACCGATCGTCGTCTTCAACCTCTGAATTGGTTGAATTCCGACGGGAAATTCGACACCAACGTCGATCCCCAACACTCACAAGGCTTATGTGAGTTATATTGAAGATTTGGCATACCTTTTTGACGGTTGAAGAAGCCTCCCGAGCTTTGTCAACTTCTTCTCTTCTCTTTCCTTTCTTCTTCTTCTTCTTCTTCTTCTTCTCTCCTCCTTCTTCTTCTCCGAATATCTCTCTCACTCTCTGTTGATCAGCAAATGATGAAGAAACGTTTTCAGCTAATCCTCACATCCCTATTTATACTAAAACCTAATCTTATCTCACCTCCCCATCCTCCAATCACCATCCACCTACAACCTTTCCAATAATAACCAGCCAACACTCTCTCTCACCTCTCAACACCTCATGCTCTCCATGCAGGATTAATTAGGGTTAATTAGATTTAGGTTTAGTTAATTAAGATGTTTAGTTTAGGTTATTACACTAAGTCTGGCTCGTCTCACTAAACACATGCACTTTTAAATTGAAGAAATACGTGTTTACATGTATAAAATTAAATTTAACATGAATCTAATTGAGCCCATGAAAAGTTGAAAAAGAATATTTTTGACAAAAATACATTTATTCCATATAAACCACAACATATTGTTTGTTTAAATACAACACTTTAATATATAGACAAATTACGTGGCTCTCAATTGAAAATTCACACATTTATAATACACACACATAGTATACAAGAAAATTATACAAACTACAATGCATTCTTTAGTATGTCTGCGTTCTCATTGGCTACATCCGTTTTCGTCAGCCATAACAATAATTTGTTATTTAAAAGATGTGAATATTTGCTGGAAATTATAGAAGCTAATATATACGTGTGGCATGTTTTGGTTTGGAAATATGTGAACTATTAATTTAGAGGGTTTTGTATTATTACTTAGTAAATTACTATTACTTCTATGTCATATATATTAGAAATGAGTATTTAAAGGGTGATATGTTTGAGACTTTTCTTAAAATACCTGTTTTAAGTGTTGGTTACGGATGGATATCAAATCTCTGAACATAATGTTTTTTTTATGAATAACATATCCTATCAAAGACACGACCTCCCCTAAATAATTACTACAAGTACTAATACTATAGTTAGCTGTGTTGGTATCTTGATCTTTATTTTTGGGGCTTTCTTGAACAATTTTTTCTTTGCTTCTATTTTGGTCTTCTACTTCTGTTTCTCTCTCTTGTTTGTCTAATTCATTGGTCAATTTATATGGCCATCATGAACTTTTCACCCATTTTTTTTAAAAACGGGTTTATTATCAATTCATGATTTTCATCATGTTCGCCATTTATGACTATCTCAAATGGAAAATACAAATTTTTGGTTTGATTTATGGAATCAACGACGGCCATGGGAGATGTTGGAGTTAAACCATCATGATGATGGTTTACTACATCTTCAAAAGGAATCCTATGAACTTCGAATTATTTAAGGTCATTAAGAAGTAAAGTAGTAAACCGTGAATATTCTTTGTTTTTGTTCAATAGTGAATTGGTTAAATCATTCTTTAGAACAAGCACTCTAAGATGGTAATGTCCATCTACATTCTATAATGCAAATAAATAAATAAATAAATTGTACTAAGTCATAGGAGTTCAACTTCGATAAGTAACCTCACGACTATTCAAGAACAAATGGTCGGAAGTAACATATGCAACTGGAATGAAATATCATTATTTCATTGTTCTTTTATAACATATCAATTAAAGAAAAAGAAGACCAATCACAGTTGAAAGTTGGAATATCACTGATAATTTTTAAATTCAACTCTAAGATCAATCAAATTTCTTGATCATAAATAATTAGAATAGTCAAAATATCACATTATAATATCATTTGGACTGTAGAATGCTATATATGATTTACTTCACTATAATCACATGAAGGTTCTGACTGTAGAATATATTTATATCATTCAAAAAGTCATTAAATATGCTTAGTTGTAGGGGTGAAACTTTGTGTCCGAAATCTGTCAATCCGACCGACTCCGTATTCGAAATCAAAAAAATTATCCGAGAAAAAAAAATCCGCAACCGAATTTGTATTCGGATATAAACATCCGTAAAAAAACGAAGCGAATATGGATATGGATATTGGTACATCCGATTCGAATAATATCTGGTTCGTATTTTATATGCACATATAAATAAATAAATAAAATATATACAATATATATATATTAAATTATGTTATTTATATTATATTTAATATTTTTTCATGTACGCAAAAAATAAAGACTGAAATTTATTCTTGTTTAAATCAATCACAAAATGTTTTTAAGTCTATTCAGATTTTTTAACGAATTCGGATATCCTAATTCGGAATGGATTTTAAACTTGATTCGGATGCGAATTTATTCGAATTCGGATCCGAATTCGACGGATACGAATTCGGATCCCTTTCTCATACATTCGATCAGATTCGAATTCGGATTCGGATTCAAGAAAAAAAAACGGATACGAATTCAGATACTAGCACATCTGTTTCGTATCCGCTCCGTTTTCACTCCTACTTAGTTGTCACTGTCTCCGGATATCCTACAAACTATAAAACGAATCTTAATATTATAATCATTTCTTTTGCATCGTAAAAAAAAACTCGTAGCAAAAATTCAAGCAGGGCATGTTAGAAGATAACAAAATCCAAGAGTTGGACAAATATGTACGACATGTAAAAATATAATCTCAAACGTATGTTACTCAACCATTGCATCTTTGACTTAGTGAGAGTTAATTACATACTGCTCTAAAAAATGATTAATAACAAGGCAATTTTTACATTAATTATACAGATAATTTCATAAATATCCTTCAACTAACCTTCAATTTCACCAACACCCTTCAATTAGGTAGTTTTTCATGTTTACAACTACTTAAAAACTTTCCAGATATTCAAATGTGGTTTGATCTATAAGCTGTTCACACTTAAATTAGTAAAGTGCATATCGTGCATTAAAGAAATTTTAGCTTCAAATTTTGATTGATAAGAAAAGCAATTATTTATCAATTAAATTTAATTCAATTTCAATTGATCATTTGAATTATCGATAACCATTGTGGTGTAGGACTGTCAAATTATACTCGAGCTCACACTGTCAAATTATGCTCGAGCTCGTGAGCTTGCTTGAACTCAGCTTAATAAAGCTCGACTTGAGCTCGACTTGTTTATTAAACGAGTCAAGCTCAAACACCAAAATTCGCTCATTTAATAAACGAGTCAAATCATAGCTCGACTCAGTTAGCTCAATAAGAGCTATTTGGCTCGTTTAAGTTTATACACATTGTTTTTTTGCCTTCATCTATATTTTGATGATTTAATCAACCTAATCTTAATTGTAATCAATGTAGAGTAGCACACATATTGCATATCATATATATTGCATTGTGCCAACCTTTACGGATGATTAAGACTCAAAGAAGAAATGAAATCAAGTCAAGACATAGAATAAAACTCATTTGAATACATGTAATCTTGATTTATTTTGAGTCTTAAAAATTATGTGTAATTGAGCATATTTGAGCTAAAAAACACTCACATACACACTAGGTTCCTTATAGAAGTTACACACAAAATCTCACATCTTTTGGATTTCAATAGATCACCCAAACTTAGACCGGAATTCACTAATTAAGTTTGTCAGAGTCAATTCGGTCGACCGTTCAGACCTTCGGTCAACCGTTTGTTTCCTTTAATTAAGAGTGAATCTTACTACCTGATCAATCGACCGTTCTAACCTTTTCGGTCGATCGTGTAAACATATTTTTCTGATCGTTAGACTTGTCGTATTATACCAACGGTCGTATTCTAATTATTCATCCATACCCCAAAATACAATTGGCCATCAATCGACCATGGACCTGTTTCGGTCGACCGAACATAAATATCTCGACAAACCTAAATTTCCTGGAAGTTTCCAGTCGACCGTGGACATTGTTTCGGTCGACCGAACCTGATCATTTTTGTCAACCTCGTAGAGTCTGGAAGTTTACGGTCGACTGAACCCTTCTCGGTGTTCGACCATTAACTTAAGTGTACCTAAGTTGTAACCTGTTTCATTCGACCATTCCTTTATCGGTCGACCGAACATTGTTCAAAATTACCAACCGGTTGACTGTTTTACCCGATTCGGTCGACCGAACTTGTTCTGAATTGGGTCCTGCAGGTTTCTGTTTTGTGTATCTTACTCAAACCTTACCCAACTTAACCCCAATGGCTATAACACCTTAGGAGCTTATAAATAGGTGTTCATATGACACAATTACACAACTCTTCCAATTCCTATTGTCATATACACTCAAGAGAAAATTTCAAGTCTCTCATTCCGTAAATCCTACTCTCCAAGCTTACACTTCAACATATTAGATCAATTTCATATCCTAAGCTAAGTGTGCTCAAGTTAGAGTGTGAGTGATCTACTCAACCCATTGTTGTAAAGAAGCAAGGACTTCGGTGAAAGCCCGAAGTGTCCCTCTCGGATTGTGAGAGTAAGAAATCAAACAAGCGAGGGTGTTCGCGGTGTTTGTGGTGTAAAAACTTAATCTCGGCCCGGAACGAGGTTAATAGTGAAGATGTGAGTGGAGCTTGGGGGAGTTCGAGCGGAGCTTGCAAGAGAGGAAGTAGGCGGGAAGCCGAACCTCTATTAAAATATGGTGCCTTCTTGTGGTTTTGCATTATTTCCTCGTTACTTGCTTGTTTAGTTTTTAATTCCACTATGCATTCCTTGATTTCTTAAACAAGTATGTAATTAACTTAAAATCGATTAGAACTAAGCCGCATTCACGATCCTACACATATTACATATGTCATAAATAGACATATTATTTTCTTTATCCCAATTACCTAAAAGTAGACCATATAATTTATAAAATTTCTCATCTATATGCTAATTATGTTTATAAAATGTAACTAATATGTTTTACAACAAATTAATCAAGTCTTAAACGAGCTTAAATGAGTTGAAAAGTTTGTTGAGCATATTCTTAAACAATCAAACGAGTCAAGCTCGAGCTCGACTCGTTTATTAAACGAGTCGAGTTCAAATAAGGTGGGCTTGACTCGTTTAGGTCCGTTTACACCTTTATTGTGGTGCGACTGATTTGCAGAAAATAAAGGAAGTGAGGGGAACTGAACTTCTCATCATGAGTTCTGAGTGATTGACATGCAAGAAAGGTTCAAATTCTGGAATTGAAGTGTCATGAGTTCCAATTTTCAAGACTTCCAAAAATTATAATAGAGATGAATTCCCCCACTTGTACCTAGAAATTAGAGGAAGACCAGTTTCACGCAGTTTACCTAAAGATAATTTTTTTATTAATGTCCCAAAAATATATTGTTTTTCTTAAATGTATCAAAATATACATTTTTTTGTACAAATCACCAAAATTAGAGTTCTGAGAACCACATCTCTAGATACTTATAATCTAAGAATTTGATTGTTAGATTTCCACTTAATTCCTTTGAACTAATCACACTATTACAAAGTTGCCTCCAACACAACCTCAGGATCGGTCGATTGAATCACACTCAACAGAATCAGATGGAAAGTTACTAGAGTATCTGTATCCGCAGACCGAGTCCCAGTGTGTCTACCATCACACAAAGTCTTCTCATAAGTTATTGGAACCATCATGTTGGACGTCCGCCTCTTTTCGGTCGTCTACGTTCGGACATTCGTCGGATCGACGATTGACCAAAACAAGTTAAGAGTAACAACTGAAGATTTAATGTGATATGACGATTGGTTGACCGACCCATGTATGGTCGACCGAAATATGTGGGCAGGTATTTTTCAGTAAGGGTACTTTGAACATTAATCCTAAGCCAATTAGGCTTGCCTTAATCTTCTCCTCTAAATACCTATGTTTGCTTAGAACGCTAAGTTGAGAAAATCTTGAAAGAAAAGAATGCCACCCATTAGAGAGGTAGGTTTAGCCACCATAATTCTTTTCTGGTTTCATTGTCCTTGTACTCCAAACATTCTCATAGTGAAGTTCGACATTCTCCTCCACCATGGTTTTTCTTGATTTGGGTTTTCCACAGTTGTGATTGTTTTTGTGTGTTTAATTGCTTCTGTGTTTGTAAGATGTTTGATAGATTGCCTAGTTTGATTTCTATTGTCTTTATTCATCATTTCTGCATACGAACCACCAACTAAAGATTCCTAATACGCACTAAATACAATCATCTAACACACACTGATTTCTCGTAGGGTTCCATATTTAAAAAGGACATTTGGGAAAATGATTGCAATATTTGAAAAACACTAAGAATATTCCTTCATTACCAATATTCTACTATGATATAGAAGAAATCGAATTATCGAAATATGCAACCTTACACCGAATCCACTACACCAATTGGTTGACACCCTTTCTTGCTTTCTCTTTCTTTCTTTTTTGGCTTCTAAAATTCTCCTCCACAAATCTCGTAAGCACTTGATGCCACTTCCAAACCGTGTGAAACTACTGGAGAATACTATATACATCGTAAATATGAAACATATAATGTAAAAGATATCACTAACTTCACACCACTCCGAAATAACATTCTTTTGTTTTCTAAATCGACATATCAAACAAAAACTGATCGAAACAACAATAATCAAATATGAAATGATACCTTCGGGAGAGCAAAATATTATAGTTTCTCTTAATTACATCGGAGAAAACAATTTAGCGGTCATTGTTTAATATATGTGTAACATTCCGAAACAACGAAAATTTTAAAATTTATCATTAAAGATACCAGAGACTAATAATCAAGAGACGAGATTGTTACTTCAAATAAAACATCCAACCGGTGCACCATATTACATCAGAGTTTGTCAAAAAACTACAAGATTACATCAGATATAATAAAAGGAAACACAAATAATAATGTCGACCTCAGTGGTTCGAACGAGAGATCCGATCCCAAAATGCGCGTGCCCACCGTCACCACCCAACTGGACCTACTGCGGTCCTGAAATAAAACATGCAACAACAATGTCTGAGTTTCAATAAGGAAACTTTGTATGCCAAGCTCACCTATATGAATGCAGTAGTACAATGAACCTATCATACTAGTAGCATGTCATGTCATCAACAATAAGGAAAATAGTTCCCCTGAAGGGTAAAACAAGACACCAGTCCAACAATCACCATCAGGTCTCCATCGGAGACCTATCGTAGGCACATACGGTCTAACGGAACAAGACGTGACGCTCGCTAGGTCCGCACCATAAGAAACAGATCTGTAACTTCGTGGTCAAACCACCCCAACGAAGTCGTCGCTCGGTTGGTCTATCAACCATCATCTCAGTAGGTGCCCAACTGAGGAAAACATAGCTGGAATAGCATCGGCCCAACAAACATCATAGCCGGAACAACATCGGCCCATCATACATCATAGCTGGAACAACATCATCGACTTCACCGGCACAACATCAGTAGTCCAACATACGTCCGACACATCATCGGACGGTTCCAAACCGAAGTCCGTCAAGTCATCAGGCTCCACGAGCCGCACATCATACATTGGGATCTGCGATCCCTCAGGTCTGCTACACTACTATGAGTTCATCAATCCATCACATTAAGTCATGATCCATACACGGAAGTGACACGTACCAAATACCCACAATCTTCCACACGACGGTCTCTGGGCAGGCACGATCACCTCTCGGCTCACGTAATAGGCGAGGACACGAGTTTCCGTGGACAGAGTTAGCATCATACAAGGATTGGGAATTAAGTTATGCGCACAAACGGTCGACCAAAAGTCTGCAACGATCGAACTCTCTGCACAAAACCTAAGTCCCAACGGTCGAACAAAAGTCTAAAACCGGTCGACCGATATTTGGTCAAAATCCGAAGTTTGGTCCAAATCAGTCAATACTAACGGTCGACCAACTCAGGGGTCACGATCGACCGAAAACTATCAGGGCATCCTTGCAGTTCTAAGTCATCAAAAGGTCGAACAATACATAAGGCAACTTAAGTTCTTGTAGAACCAACCAAGGAAACGGTCGACCGAAATCCAACAAGCAAACCCTCGACCCACCAGCACATGCACTACCGGTCGACCACCGCAAGACATCGTTCTACCGGTGTTGGTTAAAGTCGAGCAAAAACATTAAACCGGTCGATCGTTGGTTGACAACAACCTTGCGTCAGCCAAGGATTTTACGTCGTTTCTCTCCGCCGGCGAGGTCTCCGACCTCCCGCGACCGACCACTACATCACCCCCTCAAGAGTGAGAAACAAACCAAACTAATAAGCTGACATACTTTTCGAACACGACGAATCTTCCGGAGCCTTGTTCGCGCAACGTGCCTTCGGAAAACCTCCTCTCACGCCGACCCTCGCACGCCTCACTACGCAGGACCATGCTTGCTCGCACACCGGGGTCACCGCCTTCGCCGCTGCTCGCCAGAAAAGAGAGAAGAATGTGAGGAATGTGTGTGAGGAAGAAGGAAGGAGAACAAGAAAAGAAGATGAAGAAGAGGGGTTGGGTTGCTTTTAAACCAAAGCCCACACCACCCAATACCCCAATCATCCCCTACACTCCCTACCCCATCACCTCACCCATACCTCCAACCATACCTCTCTCTCTCTCTCCCTCTCACTTCAAGTCAAACCTCCACCTAATCACCACTTAACCCCAAATTGGGTTTAGGGACTTTACAATATGATATTGTCTTTCATATTAGAGTTTAAGCCAAAACAAGAGAAATATGATTTCTCTCACTTTCTCTTCTCTTCTTTTCCTATAAGTATCGGATGGATTTCAACCCATCATGACTAGGAGTGTAAACAGATTGGACATGTACAGTTGAATATAGTGTAGGATCGTGTGGGTCGGGTTAATCTAATCACTTTTACGCTAATCCCTAACTAATCAAACAATAAACGCAGCGGAAACAATTTAAAGACAAGTAGGGAAAATGAACAAGCAAACCACAAATCGACTCGGTGTTTTTATAGACGTTCGCCATCCCACCCGGGTCCTAGTCCTCTTTTGCAAGCTCCGCTCGACTCCGCGAGCTCCGCCTACGACTTCACTATCCGCTCCCCGTTCCGGGCCGGGAGACAACGCCTTACAACCGTCAAACTCGCGAACAACCCTCGCCGAGCTTGGAATGCTCTTCTCACAATCCGAGAAGGATCACTTCGGGCTCTCACCGAAGTCTATACTTGTGTATTGGGCTTTCACCAAGACCCTTGCTCTCTTGACAACAAATGTAACTTGAGTGGAACTCACTCTCTAATTGAGCACAACAATTGCTAGATGTTTGAGTGATGAATGATGTGGAAATTATGCTTTGGGTAGCTAATTTGGAGCTTGGAGGATTGGAGTTTTCTCTCTAATGAATTGGGACAATTGGAGTTGGAGAGTTGTCTTAACAACAGGTCTTGATCCTCTATTTATAAGCTCCTAAGGTATTCTAGCCGTTGGGGATAGATTTGGTTGGGTTTTGTGTAAGATACACAAAGCAGAAAATCGGGCTGCAAATCTGTCCAGAACCGGTCGACCGAAACTAATAAATCGGTCGACCGTTCACTTGATTTCAAGAAGAACGGTCGAACAAATGAATATTCGGTCGGACAAACGAGGTAGAACTTAACTCTACTTAAGTGAATCGGTCGAACCAAAGTATGAGCGGTCGACCGATAAGGGGATTCGGTTGAGACAAAGGTGCAATGGTCGAACGAAGAATGTGTCGACCGATAGCAGAGATAAAATAAGTGTTCAACCGGTCGACCGAAACAAGGTCGTCGTTCAACCGGTTACCGAATGTATTTTGGGGTTAAGTTTATTTTATACGGATAGGACCGTTATAGGAATACGACAAAGGTAACGGTCATAATAAAATCCGGGATCGGTCGACCGAAAAGGTATAACCTGTCGACCGGTAGAGTTTGGTAAAATAACTGTGGAGAGTCTGTTATAAACCGGTCGAACTGAGAACAGGTTCGGTCGACCGGTTTACACAGGAATTCTGGGTTTAGGTTTTAAGTGATTTCCGACTAAGGTTTGAGTGATCTAATGAAGTCCAAATAAGGTGAAATTTTGTGTGTGACTTCTCTAAGGAACCTAGTGCGTATGTGATATGTTTTTAGCTCTTGTATGCTCAATTTACACATGTTCCTAAGACTCAAAATAAAATCAAGATTACAAGTCTTCATATAGCTTTATTACAAATCTTGACTTGATTTCCTTCCTTCCATGAGTTTTAATCACCTGTAAAGGTTAGTGAAGGGAATGTGTTCTAAAAGTTTTACTTTTAAATGTCAATTATTATGAATTGAATGAGAAATCATTTTGTTCCTTGTTTATGTTATTCGTCTTTTAGAAGTGTTAAGAGACTCTTGGTCCTTAACCGTAGAGCTCTAAAAGATATTGGTTTACATGAAACAAAAGATATTCGCAATCATGGTAATTAACTTGGGACATTAATTACCGGGTTAAGATTGTCGTGTTGGTCATAGATCATTGTAGCTCTACAAGTGAGTTACAACACGGGTATGCAAAAGAGGAAAATATTACTTTTGTATACTGAATATACCTAATAAGTAAAATATTATAGAAATGTGTTTCTGTGTCATTAATATTTTACTGTGTCTTTGGTCCTTTGATATGAGACTTATATCTGATCACTTAAGGAATACTTAATTAGATCAGTGTCTTGAACTATCGATAAGTGTAGTGTAAAGGCATTGGTTGGTTAAGTACAACTTTTGTTGGAGAAGATAGTTAGTCAAAAGATTATCATTGTCCCTATTAATTGAGTGATGATATTAGTGGGCCCTTGATAAAGCAAAGTTATAATGTGCACAATATGATTTGAGTTAAGTCACATATTTATAACTAGCTTAAAGAGATCAAGAAATGAATACTAATACAAAGATGACACAATACTACTTTGTGTGTATTCAAAATATCATGAGGCAAGGGACGGACACAAGTGGTGCACTCCATCACTAAGTGGATCGGGTTTTGGTTCGAGTGGAATTAAGACATCTAACTAATTGGGAGCTATAATGTGTAGCTAGATACCGCTTATACCTTGTGATATTAAGATCTTAATATCACTGCCAACTTAGTCTAGATCCTCCCATAGGTCACACCGCAAAAACCGGGAAACAAGAAGCTTGATTTTGATTCATATGATGGGTCTCGTTTCTTATAGAAAATATGACACATGTGTTGAACAAGTAAAATCAATTATGTTGTATATAAACATAATTAGAATCAAGATAAATTCATATGAGATGCATATATTATGGGATGCAATAATTTATTATTGCATAAGATAATATATTGAATAAGTTGTGAATTTGCTGAAACCCCTAAAGCTCAAATTTTGTTGGAAATAAATCCAAAATTTGAAAAGGCAAAATCGGGTAGAAGTTCGGTAATCCGTTAAGGTTCGGTCGACCGAAGGATCTGTGGATCGGTCAACCGAACGTGGAACGGATGGTCAAGTTGATTGACCGAACTTGACCAAAGTGCCTGGAACTCTGGGTCGGTATACCGAACAAGAAACGGTCGACCGAACAATGTCCAGTTCCGATATTTTCGGTTAACCGAATGACACTTGGTCAAAGACGCGAATTCGTCCGAACGGTTAAAGAAGAATTTTTCTCCTTAAGAATCGGTCATCCGTCAAGTTCACGGAAATCCGAACGTGACATATTCGGTTAACCGAGTATGTCTCGGTAGACCGAGTCCCGATCGATTTTCTGCCTTTAATAATTAAGAGATTAATTTGATCAATGGTTGGATTAGCTCCAAACTTGGTCAAACGTTTTGTGGGTGCATATAATGCATTATAGAATTAGTTTGTGAGAGAAAATGTCAAGAATTCGTGGCTTAAGAATAGCCATGATTAAGAGTAAGATTGGAGCCTATAAATAGGTCCTTATTCTCCTTAATTATGTTAGAAGTTTGCTAAATATTTTCTCTCCTAATTCACCACAAAAATCCACGAAAATTCTCTTAGTTTTCTAAGTCTTTGGAAGGAGAAATCTCAGAGATTAAGGAAGGGGTTTGTAGCTAGATTCTAAGATTGTTTGGAGATTGATTGGCTAGCTCCTTTCTCTCCAACCTTGTTTAGGGTTTCGGTGAACACTCGGAGGCATCCGGCACAACGGGAAGCGACGATCGTCTTCTTCAGCATGTCCGGATCATCAAGAAGTTTTAGAGAACTTCTAGGTATGAATTTCGAAGCCCATGTTTGTTTTAATGAAACTAGTTATTAGAACAAACTGATGCATGCATGAAATAAATCGTAGAAAATTGTGATTGATCTTTATTATGCATAAAAATTCGAAAAATATACATGCATAATTAAACATGAAATCCTACAGTTAGCACATGCAATATATATGCAATGCAATATGTGTGCTACTCTACATTACTTATGATTAAGATTAGGTTGATTAAATCATCAAAATAAGGATTAAGGCCAAAAAAGCCAACATATAGGAATATCCACATTCATATTCACGTAAAATTTACGCACACGCATTCCTTGTGGATACGAAAAGTCTATATCCACATCAGCAAACATCATGGCCGACCTGTAACTTTTTTGTTTTTACTAAGAAATTTCTCATATGTTGTAGTCACATTTATTTGGTTTGAAATGTTAATTTAATGTATGCTAACTTCTAGTTTCATATTCTGAAAATAATAATAATATTCAATGCTTAAATTAGTGAAATTACTGGATGAATGTTCATGAGAGTTAACAAATATATAATATACGAGGACTGCAAACAGGACGGTGTGGGGTGGGTTTGGCACCGCCCGCTACTTGCCCCGCCGAAGTTAGGCGGGCAAACGGGGCGGGGTGGATCAAAAAAATTCAACCGGTATTCGCCCCACTTGAGGGCGAGTTAGGCGGGGTAGGGCGGGTTACGCAGGTCGAACGGGCGAATTCCTGTAAACACTTAATTTAACATATTACATTGACACATACACATAAACGTATACAAATGCATTTCTACAAATCCATAAAATTACAAGTCTACGATTTAAAATGCTTAAGTAAACAATTAACAAACACATAAAGTCACAAACCATCACATAAACGTTAGAAGTACGTCTAAGAAATACATAAAACGCCAAATCACATAATTAAACCCATTCTTCATTCTTCACATCACTCCACCACGGCACCACATGAAGTCACATTTCATTAATCTAAGCAAAAAAAAAAGAGTTCATATTTTTTAAAGTAAAGATCTAAGAAATACACAGTACGAACTTTTAATTCAAAATCTAATTATCAAATTATTAACAAATAAACAAGGAAGCTTGCTGGGTATAAATTAATAAGATGCAAAGGCAGTTAGGTAGGACATGTCCATCAATCTCTTCTTCTTCTTCTTCTTCTTCTTTCCCTCTTTCTCTCTTTCTCTCTCTCTCTCTCACTCACTCAGACATCTCTTCTTCTTCTTGTTGTTTGTTTGTTTGTTTGTTTGATTGATTTTGGAATTCCCACATATCTGAAATCTGAAATTAAGATATTGGATGGTGATCAAAAGGAATTAGGAGGAGGCATTAATTATAGCAATGATGATAATCATCAGGAGGAGTTGACTACGGCGTTAAACAAAAACAAGTCGTCATAGTCAGGAGGAGGTGATGGATTGAAAAGCCTTCTCTGGCACGACAGGTCAGTGTACGACGCGTGGTTCAGCTACACATCCAACCGTGTGGCTCAAGTCTTACTAACCCTCCCATACTCCTTCTCTCAGCAGGGGATTGGAATGTGAATGTCAGAAGTTGGTGTGGGGAAAATGAGTAACCCTTAAACTCACAAAAAAATGATTTTGACAGCAAGAGGAGGTGAGAGAGGACATGAGGTTCGGAGGAATCAAGTGAGGTCGGCGGATAGGGTCAGCGGAATCAGATGAGGTCTGTAGGATCGTGTGGGTTATGGGTCCACTAATCACTTTTAAGTTAATCACCTATTGAACCCTAATTAACTACTTGATTAAGCAAACAAATGCGCAGCGGAATAAACAAACAAGTAGAGAAAGAAAGACAATGCAAACCACAAAGAAGACACGTCGGTTTTTATAGAGGTTCGGCCGCGCCTACGTCCTCTCTTGCAAGCCCCTCTCGAATCTCCGTTCGAGCCCCTATTGCGTCTTCACTATGCCTCCCCGTTCCGGGCCGGGAGCAACGCCTTTTACAAGTCTTCAAGCTCGCGAACAACCCTCGCCGAGCTTGGCACCACCTCTCACAATCCGAGAGGAACACTTCGGGTTTTCACCGAAATCCTTGCTTCTTGTCTTGGGCTTTCACCAAGACCCTTGCTCTCTTTACAACAAATGTAACCTTGAGTGGGATTCACTCTCTAATTGAGCACACTTTGAGTAGGATGAATATATGATCAAATGTGTGAAGTTTAGGCTTATGGAGTGTAGAATTGGGAGCTTTGAGGATTGAGGTTTCTCTCTAATGTATTGGGACAATTGGAGTTGGAGAGTTGTGTTAACAACAAGTCTTGATCCTCTATTTATAAGCTCCTAAGGTATTCTAGCCGTTGGGGATAGATTTGATTGGGTTTTGTGCAAGATACACAAAGCAGAAAATCGGGCTGCAAATCTGTCCAGAACCGGTCGACCGAAACTAGTAAACCGGTCGACCGTTAACTTGATTTCAAAGAGAACGGTCGAACAAAAGAATATTCGGTCGGACAATCGAGCTAGAACTTAACTCTACTTAAGTGAATCGGTCGAACCAAAGTATGGGGCGGTCGACCGAGAAGGGGATTCGGTTGAGACAAAGGTCAATCGGTCGAACGAGAAATGTGTCGACCGATAGCAGGGAATTTGGTTTCTGAAAAAATGTTCAACCGATCGATCGAAACAAGGTCTTCGTTCGACCGGTTACCGAATGTATTTTGGGGTTAAGTTTTGTTTTATACGAATACGACCGTTATAGGAATACGACAAGAAAAACGGTCATATTAAAATCCGGGATCGGTCGACCGAAAAGGTAGAACCGGTCGACCGGTAGAGTTCGGTAAAATCACTGTGGAGAGTCTGTTATAAACCGGTCGAACTGAGAACTGGTTCGGTCGACCGGTTCACACAGGAAATCTGGGTTTAAGTTTATAAGTGATTTCCGACAAAGGTTTGGGTGATCTAATGAAGTCCAAATAAGGTGAAATTTTGTGTGTGACTTCTCTAAGGAACCTAGTGTGTATGTGATATGTTTTTAACTCTTGTATGCTCAATTTACACATGTTCCTAAGACTCAAAATAAATCAAGATTACATGTCTTCGATTTAGCTTTAATTACATGTCTTGACTTCATTTCCTTCTTTCTTGAGTCTTGATCACCTGTAGAGGTTAGCACAATACAATATATATGCAATGCAATATGTGTGCTACTCTACATCATCATAATTAAGATTAGGTTAATTAAATCATCAAAACATAGATTAAGGCCAAAAAGCCAACAAGGTCTTCGTCGGAATGGAAAAGAGAAGAAAGTAGATTAGGGATTTATGGTTTACGAAAGGGGATGTGAAGTGTGAAAGTATGAATATGTTTATTTATATGGTGATATTTTTGTAACGGCTCAAGCAGGTTAACGGGGCAAGTTCCACTTCAACCACTACTCGCCCCGTTTGGTCTGGCGGGTAGGCGGGTGGCGGGTGAAGAAAAATTTCACCGCAACTCGCCCACGAGGGGCGGGTTGGTGGCTCTAACCTGCCCCACGAACAATCCTAAATATACGTTCAAAATCAATCGTGCATGCTCAAAATTTAGGTATAATAATGTATAAGTCTTGTACATGGACGTGGTGCGTTAGCGTTACGTCACCATTCATGTCATCATTTGTGTTTTTTATTTTATTTTTAAAAAATACAATTTTCGATGCATGACAGATTGTGTTTCCAATGCAAGACAAATTGTGTTTCCAATGGAGGACAAATTTGTCTCACGTGGGACACACATCTGTTCCTCGAGGGGCACAGACCTATCCTGCGTGGGACACACAAATTGTCCTGCATTGGAAACAAACAGATGTCTAGATTATCATGCGATCAATTTATCAGCAAATTAAGTATTACTGAAAAATAATTCCACGTTGGCAGCACCCTTACAAGAATCATGTCGCTCCATGTCGGGGACATCCTAAATGTCGTGTTAAAAGAGATCCTTAAATCATTTTCCATGATATATTATATGAATATAGGGATACAGATGTTCAAATACGAATATATAGTTCTAGAGCGGATACATCAATATTCATATTTTCTCTGAAAATTGATGAATACTTTGTATAGGATACGAATACGTATTTCAAATATAATTTTTCTCAGATATAATGTTCAATTTCGAATATAGATGTAGTTGGATTTCCAAATTTGGATATTCAACGACACCCGTAAAATTCACGACGCTTCCCAATCAACTTTGGCTCGGTAAAAGTCATCAACATGTGACATAATTAAGAAATCTCCAATTTCCTTCCGAGAAAAATATCTCCAATTCCCTACGGATTCTCAAGTTAAAAAAAAATCACAATCCCAAAGCTGGCAATGAAGTAATGGTTCCTTAGCATAAAAGGAAGAATGAAATGACTTGCCAAGTCCACAAACTTCCTAAAATAAGATGCATAGCTGACTTGCCCTTCAGTTTACCTCACGTTCGTTGACATTAACAAATAGCAAAGCACGTGTCCAATTTATTAGTTGGTAATTACTTATTTTTCATCGACGCCCTCCTAATTTCTTATTTGTCTATGTAATCATTTCTCCATTTATGTTATAGGAATGCTAGAATAATGAGGTGTGATCTAAATTAGATTAAATAAAGACAGAGCTTTCGTGTTTGTTGAATTTTAACTATTTTATTGAAATCTGATAGTCTTGCACCTACTTTGTAAAGCATGCTCAGGCAAATATATAAATAATCATGACTAATATTGTTTCCAAATCATTGACACAAATAGTATAGAAAGTACAACAGTCCGAATCTTTATATGTTTCATACAAATACTGTTTTTTAAGATAGTTTATTGCATAGATAATAAAGTAGGATGACTATCGTCACAACCCTCCAAACAAAATATAAAGTAATATTACCGCTGTGATTATTTTTTAGGGTTAATATTCGTCGCCGGAAAACTACTTAAATCGTTCAAAAAATTATATTTTTGCCCTTAACAAATCAATTAATACTCATTTCGTCTTGTGTCTTTAAACAATATTTTTGACTCAGTTTTACTCACGTTCCTAGTACCAACACCACGAAAATGTCTGGCGAAGCACCTGGATCCGGCGAGGTAACGAAGACGGATTTTTTTTCCGACTCATGTGTCTGGCTAAGATGCCTCCACCTTGGTGGAGGCGGATACGACCCCTCCACCAAGGGGGAGGCGGCTCCGGCGGTCGCCCGACCGTTTGGCCGGGCGTCTCCCACGGACGCTCCACCCAAATTTTTTATAAAAATTAATTAAAATAAACAAGACAATTTACCAGATTTGGGTAATCCGGGGCGTCCGCTTGTTCTTTTCCTGGTCTCCGAGACATTGTATCTGGTGAATAGAAGAGTAATATGAAGAGAGAGTAAAATGAAGAGTTATATAAATAGAAAGTGTAGAAAGACAAAATGGTAATTTGTACGGGCAATTTAAGTAGTTTTACGGTGATGAATAACAATTCAGTTAGTTTTACCCAAACTATAAAACAACCTAAATGGTTGTAAGAAGACCCAAAACAGCAACAAATCAAAACTACCCCAAAATCACCTCTTTTTCGGTGTTAGTCGTGATCCAACCACCTTCTATTAGGTGTCAGCTGAAATACAACCTTCTTTATATGTTTCATACAAATATTGTTCTAACATGAAATATTACTCTTGTTCCTTCAACATATTATTAGGCGCCAATACTATAATTGCTAATCCGCAGAATGGTTACTTTTTTTGTTCTTGTCATTGCCAAAAAATGTTGACACCTTACACCTTTTGTGCCCTTAAATAGGTAGAGAAAAGTAAAGTATATTTTTGTGAATACACCTAATCACAAGGGTGTCATTGCAAAACGATCATTTAGGAAGTAGTTCCTTTCTTGACCTTCTACTGGTTGCTTCCTCTCACCAGGAGCAAAGCATGTGATGCCAACAGACATGTCTTCTCGATTAAAAAAACAAAATTAAACAGTGTTCGACTAGTTGTCTAGAAATTGGCCATCCACGATTCCACGACTTTGTTGGTTTAGCATAATCATAACGAGTGATCCGTAATTTTTTTAAATAATAAAATTTTAATCGGAAATTTTAAAACTAAGGAAAAATAATAATAATTCAAAAACACTCCGATCCCGGGTCGCACCCGTGATCCGTGGGCGCGAGCCCCTATAAATACGGATCCGCTCCATTTTTTTCAATCCAATTATTTTTTCAATTCCTCACACATTTCCACTTCTACTCTCTACACAGTTATCAAATTGTGCCCGAAGATATCAATTTTTCTGATCTACGTGTCTTTCCTGGTGATATTTGAGGTAATTTTTTTTCATTCTTAATTTGTATTTATAGTTATTAATAATTGGTAATAATATCAAATCTTAAAGTTCTACTCTCTACACAGTCTTCAAATTGTGCCCGGAGATATGAATTTTTCTTATATGTGTCTTTCCTGGTGATATTTGAGGTATTTTTTTCATTCTTAATTTGTATTTATAGTTATTAATAATTGGTAATAATATCAAATCTTGAAGTTCTACTCTCTACACAGTCTTCAAATTGTGCCCGGTGATATCAATTTTTCTGATCCGTGTGTCTTTCCTGGTGATATTTGAGGTAAAAAAAATTTCATTCTTAATTTGTATTTATCTCACATTATTAATAATTGGTAATAATATCAAATCTTGAAGTTCTACTCTTTACACAATCTTCAAATTTTGCCCGGTGATATCAATTTTTCTGATCCGTGTATCTTTACTGGTGATATTTGAGGTAAATTTTTTTATTCTTAATTTGTATTTATCTCACATTATTAATAATTGGTAATAATATCAAATCTTGAAGTTCTACTCTTTACACAATCTTCAAATTTTGCCCGGTGATATCAATTTTTCTGATCCGTGTGTCTTTCCTGGTGATATTTGAGGTAAAAAAAATTCATTCTTAATTTGTATTTATCTCACATTATTAATAATTGGTAATAATATCAAATCTTGAAGTGATTTTTAATATAAAACTGATTAAAGAATTTTACATTGTAGTTAACGAAATGATTGCGGTAAGTGTGAACTTTGGCGGGGAAATAATTCAAAAGGCAAGTTATAGTGTAGAGTACACGATAGATCCAAGACTTACACTTTCAGCGAGTGAAAATGTAACCTTAAAAGAAATTAAGAGTTGGATTTATCAAGCTTTGAATGTCGAAGAATCTCGGTACTCGATGAATATTCAATATCGTTGCAACATTGCACCAACCAGTTACTTTTTTTTAATGTGATGTCTGTATATGATGAGAATTCCTGGAGAATAGTCTATGAAACAGCTTACTCGAAAATGGGAATGATAGAGTTATATGTTAAGTTGAATCCTGTGGAAATTGAGTGGAATGCTGAGATGTTTACAAGTAACCAACCGTGTAGTAGTAGTAGTGCACGATTCGTATCTCAACAATCATGTGATGCAAACACCATAGCAGAAACCAGTCGACCTGCGAATAGAACTTCTGATTTCGTGCCGATACCATCAGATGATGAAGAAGAAAATGATGACGAAGATTACAATATAGATACAGAGAATATGAATGAATCATCAGGTGAGGACGATGAGGATGCTGATGAGGTTGAGGAAGATGAAGATATTTGTCCAAACGTGAGTCAGTTAAGCCAATACAACCCATTTAGAGGGAGGGCTTGGGTTCACCCAGCTAAAAGCTTTCATGATTGTTCTAGTTGGGTTCCTGCAGATACATCATTTATAGAAAGCAGCGTAATAGTTGAAGGTCCGTTAGCTGAGAATCAAGTATTCTCATCAAAAGACGCTCTGAAGAACGCAATATCGAAATGGCATATTGACAATAATCGGGAGATCAAGGTGCAAGACAACAACAAAACCAAATATAGGGTGAGATGTAAAGATGAAAATTGTAGCTGGATGTTGTACGCTGCACGGACCGGTTCGGGTGATGCATGGTCTATAAGAAAATGTTTGTATAAGCATATATGCAGGTACACAGCTGCCCGATTTGATCATGCTCAGCTGACTGCGAAGATGATGGCTGATATCATCCGTGAAGATGTCGAAAATAATGTCTCGCTCCCGATTAAACAGGTGTTTGGTCTGGTAAAAAATATATTTCCAGGTGTTAATCCAAAGTACAATAAATTATGGTGTGCCCGCAAGATTGTTGTTGCATACATGTTTGGAAGTTGGTCGAGTTCATATGCTTTGTTGCCTCAATTGTTAAATGCTATTAAACAATCAAATCCTGGAAGTAAAGTTGTAGTTCATTCTGACCCTTTACGATGCGATGGTGTCCGTCAGTTTAAATGTGCACCATGAGCTTTTGGTCCTTGTATTCAGGCATTCCAATATATGCGTCTTGTTATCAGCATAGACACCTCATTTCTTAAAGATAGATACGAAGGAAGGTTACTTGTTGCTGTTAGGTATGACACTGAGAATCAACTATTGCCTCTTGCATTTGGGCTCGTTGAGAAGAAAAATATATCCAATTGGGGATGGTTTATGAGATGGTTGCAATGAGAGGTAATTGGAGATAGGAAGATATGTGTCATATCTGATCGACATGCTGCAATTAAACACATTTTTAGGAATCGCGGTTACGGTTGGCATGAGGAAGGAAATGAAGCAGTTCACCGTTTATGTGCACAACATCTTGCCAAAAACTTGCTAAAAGATGTAAGAATAAGTATGCAGTTGACGCCTTCTAGGCATCATGCAAACACAGTAATCCGTGGGATTTCAAAGCCACTTTGGAACAAGTTGAGTATTGGAGTAAAGATGCATTACAATACATAAAAGAGATTGGGAAAAAAGATGAAACAAATGAGAATGAACCATAAGTTCCTAGTAAGTGGTCGTTGTGTCACGACGGAGGCCAAAGATGGGGAATAATGACAAGCAATGCTGCGGAGTGCCTGAACAATGTATTCAAAGAAGCTCGTGGTTTACCCATTTGTGCAATTGTAGATGCGACATACTATAAACTGTTGGAGTGGTTCAACAACAGAAGATAGCATGCACGTGTGTTGGCACAAAGAGGACACATGTTTTCCGAGAGGGTTACACAAATATTGGAAAAATCTGCAGCAGTTGCATGTCAACATGAGGTGAAAATAACTGATTTCAATACATGGGTATATGAGGTTATAGCCAAACATGAAAGAGTGAGAAGAACTGGAAGTAGGGGGGATCGTAGTTACAAGGTGATTATACGTGACGGCACCAGACCGAAGTGTAAGTGTCGGGGACTACAAAATACATGTATCGCTTGCAGTCATGTTTTGGCAGTGTGTGTCACACGTAACTACAATGCCAATGAATATACACATTCGTACTACAATGTCAACTCTCTAGTGCACACATGGGAGGGTCACTTCGATGTGTACGGGAAGGAAGAGGATTGGCCTGCATATATGGGAGACAAAATCATACCCGATCTAACACTTGTCAAGAAAGGAATGAGAAGGTCAAAACGTTTACCGATGACGATGGATGTCATGGAAGGAAGGATGAGTCCGGGTCATTGTACAACTTGTGGTTCGATTAATCACACAAACGATCGTTGCAATATAAGGGAATGTTGAATGTATTGTAATGTTTAATGTATTGTAATGTTTAATGTAATGTAATGTAATGTTTAATGTTTAGTAGTCTTATTTATAAGTCAAACAATATCAATTAAGATGACAAAACAAAATCATAAGATCTTAAAGTACAATCGCGATTACAACTGAATTACAATATGAACTACTGCGTGGGAGTGAAAATCTTTGTCTTCATCTTGCGTCGGCACCCTTGACCGACTGGAGTCGCAACATGCACTGATTCGTCATCATCATGAGATAAAACGTATGGAACCAACTCATAATGACCCTAAGTCTCAACAGGTACAGCAGGTGACTGAGTCCAAACATGGCAAACAGGTGACTGAGTCTGAACATGGCAAAAAGATGACTGATTCTGAACAGGCAAATAAGGTGACTGAGTCTCGTAAACTATAGAAGGTACATGATTTAGTTCACAAGTGTACCGTCGAACAAAGTCCCGAAGTTTGTTTGCGACAACTGAGGGGTTTCATAATTACTACCAGGTGTATGATAAGTTGGAAATCTTTGGGAATCTGGGAAAGCCCCAACTGGGTTGGCTGCAATGTTCTTGCGCCAATGTCACCGTATGTTTGAGAATATCCAAACTGGGTTGGTTGCGATGGTTATGCGCCACTGTGACCGTATGCATATGAACCTCACTACGATTGTTTCTGGGACAAAATCATCGTATGATGCATTGGACAACCTAAAACTATATGTTGTTTGGTCTACAGCTCTAGGTACAGGACATTCATCACGAATCTCATTATTACCATCATCATCTTCAGGAATCGACTCCACATCTGCAGGTAATCCAGCATCACACAGTACTCTTTCAAAATCGTGCACCTGATCGCAATCAACATCATCGAGTTGGTGACTCTTCAGCAACATTTTACAGAGCCCCTTAGTTCCACGTTTGTACAGCTGCAAAACCTGCAAAAACCTCAAATACATAATTGGAACACCTGTCCCAGAGCTATCAGGGAAAACCATGGATCCGAACAAATCTAAAATGAAAGTCCGTGTATATTGTGTCACTTCTTCATCTGTGGGAAAATCCGGGAGGTTCCCGTAATTTACCCGCAACCATTGCAAACTGATGCTAAATCCGGACTCTTTGAAAATTTGTGGCTCATCTGCTCCTACCGTTCTTTTACCTTTTTTCATCATCTCAGCATTTATATCAATCCCAAATGAAGTTTTAATTAACTCGTGACTGTCTCGATCACTGTGCCCGATTATTGGAATATCAGTGACAGGTAGACCCCACAAACAGCTAACATCTTGCAATGTTAATCCACCCTCCTCAACCGATAAGTGGAAAGTGTGAGTCTTAGAACGTCAACGCTCTACAAGTGCAGTAATCAATCTATTGTCTGTCATTGTATGTTTTATTTGGGCAAGTTGATATAATCCCAAATTTTTGAGTGCTTGACTAAAACTATCGTGGAAAGGAATGACTGGACGATGTGCACGACATTCCAAAACAGTCTCCGGCTATAATATATTAAAATACATCAATTAAAAAATGTAATTTAAATATTTAGAAAAATTAACACAATATGATTTTTGTTTGTACTTACATTTGTGCAAATATCATTGACTCTAAACATGCAATTTGGTATTCCGAGAAGTGGGGAAATAGACTCTCTATCCACTGCATCATTATACTCACGTTCGTTTTGTACAGAGCGACTTCTACTTAAATGACTCATTTTTGACAAAACAACTGTTCAGGAAAATAAAAACAGAATTAATTTTAATAATGAAAAAAAATTACTCGTAGATTTCATGACAAATTGCATGTTATAGAAATAATGAAATATATAACAATTTAACACATAAATACAACTAATATTTCAAATTTCATTTAACAGAAAATAATAAAAAACTATTCCAAATACTTATATTATATAATAAATTTCGTAAATGTACGTTATACAAATTTTAAATGTATATAAATTTAATTTAATTATAAACAGATACATAGATACAACTAATATTTAAAATTAAATATAATAGAAAATAACAAAACAATTCCGAATAATTTTAATTTAACAAAGAAATTAAATCTTAATTTTAAATATTCTTAAGTATAAAATTTGTGTAGAATTTACCTGGGTCCAAGATAAGCTGGGAAAGAAGTGTTGTGCGAGTCCCGAATGGAAGAAAAACTAGAAGAGAAGAGTAGTTTTAATCAGATTTTAATATAAAAAAAATTAACAAAAAACTACACGGATCGCGGGTTCGACCCGTGATCGGAGCATTTTTGAATTTTTTTTTCTTCCTAATTTTCTAATTTTTTATTTAAACTTTATTATTTAAAAAAATTACGGATGAGTGATTGTATTATTAATTAGATTAATCGCTGAAAATAGTAAAGACATTGATGAAATTGTTGAAGTTTAGAATATTCATATTGTTGGAAGCATGTTGGCCAATAGTTGGGCTTACATGACTAAGGGTGGTGCATGGGATGGGATCAAAGTAATTCATTTGAAATTTGGCTAAGTTGTAAAATATATATATATATATATATATAATTGTATTATCTTTTGACTCCTTGTAGTACCATCCTTGTCGATTTTTACTTTTATTTTCACCACCATCGAATTACATATGGAAGTACGCCATACACGGGTATATATAATCACTGAAACCCTAAATACCTCTTTTCCTTTAAGCCGTGAAGTAAAAAAAACTTTGTACAAATTAAGATTTGGTGTGGCACTGTGGCCTAAGACCAGAGATTGAGACCACAGTGAGGTGAAGTTTTCTTAAGCAGAAAAATGTTTGATATGATATTTCAGTGCTTCTAAAGCAGTGTTAAACTAGAGAAGGGTTTAAGTGACTATCCCCAAAAGAAATACACCACTACTATGAAAAAAAGAGAACACATCTTAGCTTACTATTACAATAGAATTATGTTTAACAGTTAGATTTATGGTAATCTTGATGGTTTAAAAGAACTCATATAACATATGCAACTACTTTCACAAGCAAAAACTCATGTTATCCACGTGACAACTTATGATTGGTTTGACTAGTGGTCTGAAATGTGGCCGAATGCGGCCGCATATGCGGATGCGGGCGGGATGCAGGGGAGAAGCGCATCACATCTTCCTGATGCGGCACGCATCCAAGCCCGCATATGCAGCTCGATGTGGCTGCATATGCGGACAGATGCGGCCGCATTTCAAAACACTCAGTTTTATTTTTGGTTATTTTTGGGTTATTTTATTTTTTACTCTGATTTGTTTAATATTGAATTAATAATCTTAGAAATTATTGGAAAATTTACCTAAATTTTTGGTTACATGTATATAATTTATAATTAATAAATCTATATTATATTATTTAATTATTAAATCGCAAACTACATATGCACATGCATCTCATCCGCATCCCGCATATGTCGGATGCAGTGTCTCTCCGCATCACATCCACATCCCGCATATCTGAACCTTGAGTTTGACCTACAAAAAACCCTCTTGTGTTTGCGACTAGATGAGGGTGGTCGGGGGCACCAAAATAACTTTCGCATTCGACTTTGAGATTCCAACTTTGATTCCAGTGGTTGAATTTTACCTATGATTTGAGAAGTAACCCCACAGAGTTTTTTTGCTTCTGGGGTTATAACAAACAATTTGTAATGTAGCTTCTTGTGAAGTTTGAAGTTTTTGTAAATGTTGTTTTATTATTTAATGGAATGAACTAAACATAAACAAGCCTTAAAGAAGCAGAAGAATAAAATCCAAGCCTTTTTCCGGAATTATGTTTGGTGAAATTTGAATTACCTTTGATAGATGATAACCTTGTCCCTAAGGCAAGACTTGTCCTACAATTACGCATGTATCCCAAGCTCAAGTCAAGACGAGTTGAAATGGTAACTCATAATCTACAATTATACCTCTCCTTCTACTTCAACTCATAGTTAACGAGTTAAAAATGTTGTTTTTGCTTGGTTTGACAATCCCGTCATGGTCGAACTTTTGACGAGACACCAACAATTTTTTTTCCATTTTTCTTGACACGGTTGGAACAACTAGTTTCCAAACACATAATTCCCAAATGCTACAAACTCAACCACACAACTAACTACTTAACCAATGCCCAATTGTAGAAATTGGGACACCCACAACACTCGTTGGGCGTTCCAAAACAACCCTTAGTTCAGGATTGCGTTTGGAAGTAAAATCTTTTCTAATGCTCCAAAACCATTAGCTTTTCTAGATATAGATTCGCATGACATTAGAAAATCACCCAAAAGCAAGTGGTCACACCCAAAGGAGTTTGGTGGTTGGGTGTCTGACTTCTAAGTCTGGATTTTACACAACAATCAAGAAGTTAATCAAAGACTAACTTTCACGGTTTCACTAAATCCTCGAATTTGTGTAAATCATAACTACACCTTAGACTTTAGACCATTGTTAACAGCGCTCGGGCAATTCCCAGACGTCCTGGTTTCTCTCTTAACCACGTCAGTTTTTTTCCCCGCCACATCAGCACAAACCATCCTCCTAAATTTTTCTTAATCACATCCAGAAACAACTCAAGCACTCTACATTCTCTCCCTACACGTTATTTCGAGATCAATTCTAGGTAAAATATAAAAAAATGTCAAAAATTTCTAGAAAATATAAATAAATAAAAAACATATTTTCATTTAAAAAAATAATTTTTAAAACATTTTTGAAAACAAAAACAAAAAAAATCATCCAATACGGGAGGACCACGTGACCACAGATTGGGCACCCGGGAGGATGGACGCATATGATCGAAAATGACGAGACAAATGAAACATAATTTTGAAATCTCCTCTCGTTCTTTCCAACCATTAGCTTTTACCGACGTTACACGCATGTGTCCGAAACCGACTCGAGTCTAGACCCGACCTGCTGACGGTAACTAAAAAAATAAAAATGGAAAAGCACCCAACAAAACCACAGCTGACGCCCGCTGACACCTCCCTCTCTCCCTTCCTGGAGAATGCTGAATCCCAACCTCAAACCCACCTTCCGCTCCCGTCCAAACCCTAACCCTAATCTTACTCTCCTCTTCCCTCCCGTCCGCCTCCATGAGCCGGTCAACGCCGCTGACTCCCCCTCCCGGGCCCCGCCGGCGGTACCTCTTCGTCTGCTGCCTGGTGAGTCGCGTCTTGGCATCTATTTCGGTAAAGATCGCGTCTTTTTGGAGGGTTTTTGTGATTGTGTGGTGGTTTGGTGGGTGCAGTTTGCGGCTGCGTCGGTGGTGTCGGTGTCGGTCGCGGTTTATCTGAGAATGAAGGTCACCGAGCTTCAGGTAATTGGTTTGGATTAGGGTTTGAATTGTGGGTTTTGATTTTGGGTGGTGTTGCGATGGTGTGGGGAAGAGAATGTGATAATCGCTTGTGGAGATTTTGGTTTTTTTTTAAAGGATTTTTGGTGGTTTTGTGATACCTGCTATGTTGAGATTTAGGGGGGTTTTCCCTTCATTTTTCTGTGATTTTTGTGGATTTTTGGTGATTTAGTTGAAGATGGTGTTTTTTTTCCTTTTCTTTGTGTACTTCTTGTGGTTTAGTGATGGTAACAGGAAGAGAATTTGAACCTGCTTTGTGGAGATTTAGGTGGGTTTTCCCCCCAAGAAGTTTGGGTTTTAGGTGATTTTATGATGGTTTTGTGATTTTAGGAAGAGAATTTTTACATGCTTTGTGAAGGTTTAGGCTTTTTATTCTTCAATTTTTTGTGTTTTTTGGGTGATTGTTGATGGATTTGTGGTAATATCAGGACGAGAATGTGACTCTGCTTTGTGAAGATTATGAAGATTCAGGTGTTTTTTCTCTTTTTTTGGTGTTTTGGCGGTGATTTTGGATGTCTTTGTGATTCTAGGAAGAAAACTTAAAACTGCCATGTGAAGATTTAGCTTCTTTTTGAGTGTTTTGATGGTTGTGATCTTAGGAGAAGAGTTTGCACTGTTTTGTAAATATTTCATTTTTGTTTTTTCTTCTTCAATTTTTTTGTGATTTTTATGGTTTTGTGATCCAAGGAAGAGATTTTGAACTGCTTTGTTAACATTTAGGTGAGATTGTCTCTCAATGTTTTGGTGCTTTTGATGGTTTTGTGATCCTTGAAAGAGAATTTTTCTTTTTCAAAGTTTTGGCGGTTTCTTATGGTTTTGTGATCCCAGGAGGAGAATGTGTACCTGAGAAGATTGTACAATGGGGAAGTTATTGAAACTCATAAAGATGATGAGGATGGTGGTGGAGATTGGGGCTCCTTTTCTTTCTGGAGTAGTTTTGAGTCCTGGGATTTTTTTACTATTGTCTTGTACACTTTGGTTATTGCTGTTTTCACACCGTCTTTGCTGTTTAAGCTTTTTCGCCGCCTTCCTCGTGTGAGGTCTTTCTCAAAACATCTGAGTACTGTTGACGAGGAGGCTCCTTTTAAGAAGAGGATAGCGTATAGGGTGGACATTATTTTTTCGTTATACCCGTCTGCAAAGCTTCACGCACTTCTTCTGGCGACTTTGCTTCTTATTGGATTTGGTGCTTTGGGGCTGTATGCCGTTGGCACCGAAACATTGTGCGAGGCTTTATGGATTTCTTGGACTTTTGTCGCCGACCCTGGAAACCATACAGATCAAGTTGGTATCGCTGCAAGGACTGTTTCAGTCTTGATTACTGCTGGAGGAATGCTTATATTTGCAACAATGCTTGGTCTCATATCTGATGCCATCTCTGAGAAGGTGGACTCATTGCGAAAGGGCAGGAGTGAAGTCCTTGAGAGGGATCACATATTGATTCTTGGATGGAGTGATAAATTGGTTATTTGCTTTTACATTTTGGCCGTGTTATTTTTGTTCTGTCCAGTATCAACAATCTCATCCTTAACTTTGCGTTTTCTGTACATGAATTATCAAGCCTCATTTAATCAGTGCAACCAGGCAACCTACAGTCATTGTTTACTGACATTTATATACTAGTCTAATGCATTATAGTGCATTTTACCAGCTCAGTAGGTGGAAAACCCTTCTTTGGAGGTTTGCTTGTTAGGGTCCTTATATGCAATATAATTAAATAGACTTTCCTTCAAGTTCAAGTTGAAAATTTCAACAGTTAATCCTATTTCCCCTAAATTACTTCTTAGGGATTTCTTTCTTCCTCTGCCAAACATGTTTTTATGTGTCTCTTTGAGTTAAACTACTGCACAATCAAATTTATATCGTTCTGTTTTGAGTTCAAATGAAACTTTTAAATCACATCACTTGCAAGTTTTATGGTATTGAAAATAGATAATTATCATTTTGTTGTTTTCATGAGATTACAATTTTGGGGTTCTCTGCAGGTTTCTTCTACTAACATCTTGTTTCCAGCTATTGCAAAACTATTCATCACTCATCTGCCGTGAATGTAGTTAAAATTCGGAATCAACAATATGGATACCTCTTTATGCATTGTTCTTGTGCATATTTTGCTTAAGCATGGCACCGTAATATCCTTTTCAATAAATATGTTTTCTTGGCCCTTCTCATTATGACAGGTTGCACTTCTCAAGCAGCTATCAATAGCAAAGAAAAACAACGGTGGGGGTGTTATTGTCGTGTTGGCAGAAAAAGAAAAGGAAGAAATGGAAAAGGAAATAGCCAATTTAGAATTTGATTTTATGGGAACATCTATTATATGTAGAAGCGGTAGTCCTCTCATACTCGCGGACTTAAAAAAGGTGATTCATTTTGTACTTTTTTACGCTCCCAATCAAGAAGTCAACATCTCTATGGAAATTTGTATTACTTTGCAGGTTTCAGTGTCCAAGGCACGCGCCATCATAGTATTGGCATGTGCGGATTACATTGACCAGGTCAAATTTAACATCAGCACTGGCTTGTGTTTTTCCCCTCTGTAAACACATGGATGCATTTAGACTGTACAAGATGGAACTAATATTTTCATTCTTCTTACCCAGAGTGATGCACGTGCTCTTAGAGTTGTTCTCAGCCTTACTGGGGTTAAAGAGGGATTAAATGGTCACATTGTCGTAGAGATGAGTGATCTTGACAATGAACATTTGGTACAACTTGTTGGAGGGGAGAATATTGAAACAGTTGTTGCTCATGATGTGATTGGTCGCTTGATGATACAACGCGCTCTTCAACCTGGTCTTGCACAGGTTTGTTACACGATCGAAATGTTAATAACATTTTTTAATCTTACAATTATTCATATCATGCACGATGGAATTATCAAGCAAAATATGATAGCAGTAAAATTTTGTTCCTCTGATGAATTAATTGATGCTATAAAGTTATTTGTTTTAATTTTTTTGTTGTAATTATTGCAAGAATGAATGTATTATCAAGGATAAAGTGAAAGGACTTTGGAGAAGTCTACACTTGAGCTGGAACAGGAAAAGTCTTAAAAGAGCTGCTAAACACGGCACAACTCCAATTTGTTGATGATTGGACATAGAAGCCCATTTTATAGGTCAAGGACTGTCAACTCAACTCATTATTATGGATGAGCAACCATGCAAAATAATTATCCTTGAAATTCCAACACAGTTATTGTCTATAGTAGGCGAGATAAAGAGTTGCATACACAATTGACATGCAGAAGGCAGCCTCAAGCATAATTTGGTGCTCAGAGAAATTACCTTCCCCTTGTTTCTAGCAGACCAACACTAAACGCGATGTTTAAGCTGCATTGTGTTATTCTTTACTGGAATCCATTGAACCTAATACGCGAACTTCTATCTTTTCATGTTTTTAACTGTTGTTATTTAAAGAAATAAACTGATTTATTTGCTGGCTTTCAGTTTTTTCTTTTCCTCTTTTGACTGATTGCTGGCTTACAGTTTTTGTTTCAAAGTTAAAATGTAGGAACGTCGCTGACTTTTTTTTCTCCCTTTCCAGATATGGGAGGAGATTTTAGGGTTTGAGAATGCTGAGTTTTATGTCAAAAAATGGCCTCAGTTGTATGGAATGAAGTTTGGAGAGATTTTGACTACATTTCCTCATGCTGTACCTTGTGGTGTCAAGGTTGCAAGGAAGGGTGGAAGAATAAAAATTAATCCGGATGATGATTATATTCTTTCAGAAGGTGATGAGGTTCTTGTAATTGCCGAAGATGGTGATGGTTATGCTCCAAGCACTTTTGTACCGGTAATCTATCTCTTTGTGTATTTGCCATCTTAATTTTTTTGTACAATTTTCTATCGGTTGGCTTCTTCCAACAAATCAAGCCCTTGGATCTTCACTCTTCAGAAAATAATTTTTAGTTCTTATACAGATTGAATTCATAATAGTTGCAGATGCACTTTTGCCTCTTCTACTTTAATATAATTTCATTAGTTCTATAATCGTACGCAACAAATTCTGAAGTTTTAAGTACCATTTATTTATACACTTCTTACATCTAATATTATGCACAGATCGATACCAACCCTATTCCTGACCGTGAATGCCCTCCAAGGTCTCCAGAGAAAATTCTATTTTGTGGTTGGCGCCGGGACATTGATGATATGATCATGGTAATTGAGTTTACTGTCTACTTTCTGCACCTGTTTATACTTTCTTCATGGTTTTCAGTTTTTGCCTGAGAAGATTCCTACCCTTTATTGATTGACGTTGTGCTCACTGTGCATTGGTCAAATAAACCATTCAGAAAAATCAGTTTCAACAGGGGGAAAAACAATGTCTGCAGAAAATTAAACCCACGAACCACTGATCCTACTAAAAGAACCTGAACTTAAGCAACCTTTTCTTATTTATTTAAATTCTCATCTTGGTCAACATTTTGACTTCTTGTTTACCCTATTTGAAAAAAAAAGCATTGGTGGTCTGCACTAAAAGATTCCTACTATTCTTTGATTAATACTTGGCCACTCAATGAGCATGTTTGCTATTGTTGAGCATATCAAAATATAAAAGTTGTTCAATGTTGGAATCTGCCAAAAGGCATACAACAATGTGCCTATTAAACTATCGAGATAAGAAAGAGATTTTGATAATATGTGAATATTATTGTCTACGTTTACCTGAAAGCAAAAAAAAGGCCAGTACTGTTGAAACACTTTCACCAACCTACCTCATTCTAATTGCCTTTCAAAGATTATATGTTTCACTACCTTGACATTCCTTTTTGGTACCATCCTAATCTCCACACGACCACACCACTTGAAAGAGTGCAAAGCCAAAGCCAACCTTATCATTTCTATACATATCATGTAGAAAATCATGTGCCCTCAAAATAAGTACTTCACAGTGGTAAATTATAATTGTTGCCGTCGTCAGTTCTACAAAGGGCATGCAATTGGCATTTTTTACTTAATTACCGGAATGTAAACTGTTTTGCCTGGTTCTTAATATGCATATGTTTCTCTGATCATGTCTTTTATCTTGCATTCTTGCTATGTTGACTAATTACATTGTATTTTTTATTGAAAGAACATCTAGCCTATTATGTTGCCTTTTTTTTAAATAAAAAATTGAGTCTCTCCTATGCTGTTTGATTGTTTTGTATGTTATCATGTGAGATTTGATTTAAATCTAGTATGTATTTACGTTTTTTCCCTCTTCTTACCTTTCCCTTTATCCTCCATAGTGTCTTTTGATTGAGTTAAGCTGTGTTTTATGAAATTCCCTCTTTTTAGATCTTGGATGCTTTTGTCTCTCCTGGGTCAGAACTCTGGTTGTTCAATGAAGTACTGGAAAAAGAAAGGGAAAGGAAACTGATCGATGGTGGACTTGATGTGACAACTTTGAAAAACTTAGCACTTGTTCATAGGGAAGGAAATGCTGTTATTAGACGACATTTGGAAACTCTTCCACTGGAGATGTTTAATTCTGTGAGTTGCATACTTTCTTTGATTTGTATGTGTCCGTGGTCATGCTTGTCTTATGCTCAGGGTCAGGGATTACCTTGTTTCTTTCATGTCTTTGCTTTGAGGTGCCCTGCCTGTCCCTCATCAATTGTCTCACCTGCCATAACTAAGATGGCACCACACTGTCTAGGGCCTACTGCATCTTGAACTTTGCCTCTATATAGGTTGAGAACTCACCTCATAAGATTGAGCATAATGTGGTCACTCTAGCCGTATTTATTATCTATTATTTATTCTAATGACTCCAATCCAAATATATCCACTAGCAAAACTCTTAAAGTAAGATGTCACATCCCAGATTTTATACTTCTCTGTCTCCTCGTTCTTTGTTCTTTTTCCTTCTATTAATTTTTCTCATTCAGAATCTTGGTGCATCTCTCTCTTTTATTTTCGATTATTTGTTATTGGAATGGGTCTTTTGTCTCGCTTTCTTTTCTTTTTATTTTTGGTTTAGAGGATTTACATGTGTCCTTGAAAAACTTCATATTAATTAAGAGGATGGTTGTGTTAGGATCGATGACGTTCTAATTACGATCTAAATGCGGAATTAAAATTAAGTAGACAAGTAAGTGAGAGAGAGAACAATCAAACTACCAATGGACGTCGGAATTTAGAGATGTTCGGCACCACACCCGGTTCTAGTCCTCCTTGCAAGTCCTGCTCGATCCTCTGAATCTCATTACGGTTCCACTAACCAATCTTCGTTTCGGCCGAGGTTAATGCCCTTTCAAAAACCAAACCCGCAAACAATCCACATTTCGTGTCTCCTCTCACAACCTGAGATGGAGCTTCATCGAAGCTTTACAACCATTTGGTGATTCTTGGATATGGAAGTTGAATCACAATCTAAACACTCTAACTTAAGCCCACTTGAATATGGATACGAAATTGATATGCAAGTGGTGAAGATAAAACTTCGAGTGTGTTTGAGCTTTGAATGTTTGAGAATTGAGATGACAAAGAGTATAGATGAATTGAGAGTGTAGTTCTTGTTTGTGTCTCGTGAATAAGGCTTATATATGCTTTAAAGCCGATAAAATCGTTGGGGAGTTGGAGTTACGAACCAATAAGAAGCAAAATTTTACTTGAAGCTTGGGCTAATTTCTAAGTGGTCGACCAAACCAACGTAGAAATTTGCCCGAGCTTCAAGTAAATCTTTGAAGAACGGTTGTCCACAATAAGATGGTTGATTTGGTCAAAATTAAGCATTCGGTTAACCGAAAATGATTCAAATAATCGATCACCAACTTCCAATAACTTTTTCTAATTTTGACTAATTAAAGTTCGGTTTACCGAATGAGGTTTGGTTTTGCGCTGACAGTTATGGTTCAAATGCCCGTTGTAGGCAACGGTCATATACCAAGAAGGAATCGGTTGACCGATAGGAGACCGATCGTCCGAAAATAGACAAGTCAATTGAGGTCTAAGGTAAAATTCAAATGCGACCGTTGGAGCACAATCCACAACCGGTGCAAGGTGATTTGGTCGACTGAATGTTATCTGGTCGTCCGGCCATAGATCATCTTAATGACTACTGATTAGAAGAGTTTGATTATCCGTTAGGTGTTCGGTTGACCGAGCTTGACTTGGATAGAATCATAGTACTCAAGTTACATTTAATCTTATGGACTATATGAATGGAAAATCACAAGTCTTGGTCCAAAACTTTGTTACAATCTTGAGTTTTTGTCTCAATGTTCATTCTCTTGAATATCTTGATCAACCTTTTAAGATGATTGACAAGTATACAAGTGTACATGCAATGCATGTAATCATGTTTGCCAATTTTGATTGACTAGGTTGATTGATTAAGTTTAGTTTAATTAATCATCAAAATTAACATGGATTGTTGGACCTAAGTTTGGGCCTATATAGCAAAAGGATCACTTTTGCCTTTACTTAAAAGAGAACACTAAACTTTTTCGGGGGAACACTGTTGCATTTACTGTATTTGAGTAGTTAATTTTAAAATTGGATGATCATATGGATGCTTCTTTGTGAAGTCCTACTAGTCTGTTTTTCTTCTTTAAACTGAATCCTATGCCTCATGTCTCCACAGACCTTGATTCCCATTCCTTGAGGGATGAGGCATATAGCCAAATTATCTCAAATCACACATGATGCTAGGGCTGTGCACGGTCCGGTCCAAACCGGGATTTTGGACCGGACCGGACGGTCCGGGTTTGGTCTGGAAGTTTTGATTTGGTCCGGTCCAGAAGTTTTTAAAATTTCGGGTTCGGTCCGGTCTGTTTTTTTGTTTTTTTATTTAAAAAATTTGGTTTTTGACCGGACCGATTTGGTTCGGTCTGGTCTTCGGTCCATGAGCATCCGGTCCGGTCTTCGGTTCGGACCCCGGATACAAATTCGGTCCGGTCCGGTCTGGTCCTGACCGAATGCTCACCCCTACATGATGCACTATTAAGCTTTGTTCGGTCATCATGTAAGTTGAAAAATGAAATGACAGTCCATGGTTGGTGGTTCTTTCTTGTGATTTTTGATAGGATTCCGAAGATGTAGCTTGAGGAAAAATCAAGATGCTGAAGGCTCGAAGTGAATCTTAGCAAAATGCTAGTAAATATAAAACACCAAATAAAGAAAATTTTACACCAAAGTATGTACAAAGAACAATTCTATATTCTATATACTGCTCCAGAACACTACTATTTAGTGAAGTTAGATGTGTATGCACATGTTGACATGTATTTAAGATCTAGCAATTCAACGATGAGTGAGCTTAATTTGAGTTCATGGCATGCTTGGAGGGATTGTATCAAGCTAAAACTTGTTTTGTTGTTTAGGATGTTTTAACCAGTTCACTTGTAATATGAATGTTGTCAAACTCAAATTAAGATTGACAAAAGTGAACTGTCAGTCTGTCAGAATTGATCGAAATGAGATTGAGCTTGACCTGTTTGTACTTTCTACTTCCTTCAACTTGACCAACAGTTTGACTCCAATGGGTTCCTACAATAAATACGGACTCATTTGCCTAATTTCTTAATCATTTTTTTCTTTCCTTCACCCTTAAGATATGTCATAGTTGCTGCGCAGAGCCCTCTACTTATTGCTTCGATTCTACAGTTCATTGTCAAACTGAAATCCCAAACTTTCATAGAACTTTTAAGAATATATTATTTTTTAGAAGCTCGAATCTATTATGTAATACCTTAAGTTATGCTATGAGTGCAATTTCCCCATCTTGGTAACGATCAGGTGTTTTCACCAAGCTTGTTCTCTAAAAACATGTAATGTTGATTAGGTTGATTTTTGATATTGATGTAATTCGTTTGCTGTTTTATGGGTAATTAGGGGGTTATTATTGCCTGCCTTCTGTATCAGTAACATGCAACTTTACTAAGCAGGATATGTATGCTAATGGTCAGCCTACAGATTTTGATTCTTGCAGATGAATCAGCAGAGGGCTCCATTACACATTCAGATTCACGATCTCTTTCTACTCTTCTCCTTATTCGTGATATTCAGGTACTTCTAATTCTGCGTGACAATATAGTATCCATGTTTTAGTCCTTTAACTCAATATCAAGTCTTGTAGCTGAAAACTGCTAAGAATTTATGCATACAATAAAATATTGCCACCGGTTAAGCACTTCAATCCGGAATGCCAAAAAATAGTTTAATTTTTGACTCATTGGAAATGGATAATGAAGTTTAAATACTTATAAGAGAAACACTCAAGTTTAAATGGAGTGTTGGCATAAATTTCCGCCATACAAATGAACTAATGTACTGAGTATTGGCTGATGTGAAAATTTTGACTAACCTGAATTGCTGAATCTCGTGTTGGAACTGGGGTTTTGATGGATCAGCTTTCGACATTGATGTAAAGTTTGAAGTGTCTAGTTGTTAGTTGTTACAGTTTAAATTGAAATTGACAGGCCCTATTTTCTGAAGTTTTATGCGTTAATTCTCGGCCTAGGTTAAAATAATACTGATTGGCAAGATATTTTTGCTGCAATTCCTACTCTTGTGTTCTCACAATGCTGACAATTAGCTTTATTGCTCGCGTGGCAGTCTAAACGTCTTATCAAGAAAGGGAAAATGTCTTTTACGTCACGCTCATTATCACATAATTCTTGGATCCGGGAGATGCAGCAGGCGTCGAAAAAATTAATAATTATCACAGAGATATTGGATTCTAGGACTAGAAACCTTGTATCAGTTTCTAGTATCAGTGATTATGTTCTTTCAAATGAGCTTGTCAGTATGGCATTGGCTATGGTGGCAGAAGACAAGCAAATCAATCGGGTTCTTGATGAGCTCTTTGAGGAAAAGGTAAGGCATCTGCTATTCAGAACTTTTAGAGCCACTTGGTATTTTGAAGCTCACTTACTTTCAACAAATGTTAGTGGTATAGAGCCTAAAATTTTCTGGGTATATGTGAATTAACATGATAAGCTATGAAAACATGTCCAACAAAGCCATTGAGCTCCGATTTGAGCTGCAGTGTAGATTTTAGTTTTTTAGAATAGCTTGTAGGGTCCTCATTATCACCAGCCTCGGGTGGCAATTTTATAATTTAGTGCGATAACTCTTTTAACAATAAAAGTTTCCTTTATGGACAAACATGGACTTGAATCGTCAAGTATTTTGCGAGTTCATAACTTGCAGCACCTTATCCAACAAACAAAAATCTCTAACAATTAACAAGTATTTAGAGTGTAGTTTACATTGATCTAGGAATGCTAGGCAACCCCATCTTTCGGGAGACGAGTAAATAGCAAGCACACATGCTCTGCTATATTAATGAAAAATGGTATTTATTTATTTCTGTAATGATATGAACACTACTCATTTGCTTATTGCAACAGGGCAATGAAATGGGCATTCGTCGTGCGGAGTATTATGTCCATGAAGATGAAGAAATTTGCTTCTACCAGTTATTGGTCAGGGCTCGGCAGAAAAAGGAAATCGTAATTGGCTATCGTTCAGCTAACGAAGAGCGTGCAATCATAAACCCTCCCAACAAGCTAGAACGCCGAAAATGGTCTCAGGATGACGTGTTTGTTGTGATTGCATATGGTCATAGCAAAATTGATTATGTTTAGACTTTAGATGTGTAAATTATTCTTTTGGGGGGAAGCAGTGTCACAGCTTGTTCATGCTTCAGTTTTGGTAAGAAAAAATCTGTAGCCTCAAACAAGTTTGTGACTGAAAGGTCATTACTCTTTTTTGTGTGGATACCGTTTTGGAACGTATGTATACAAAAATTGATTTTGGTCGTAACCGTTTTATAATTTGTAGTTACACTACCAAACAAAACAGGTTGAATTTTACGTTTAAAAACATATGGTAAAATCAGCGATACAAACGGGTTAAATGCAATAGGCTTTTACAACAAATAAGGCTATTAAATTATGTGTTTATCCTTGTTTGCTGTAAGGATGGTTTCATTTAAATACAAAAACTGTATTCTGACCGCTCCCAAAATTATAAATAAAATGTTTTAAAAGGTTTATCCTTCTTTGCAGTGGAGCGGTTTCATTTAAAAGGTTTTATAAATAAAATGAATTTATTATGTATTGAATAATTCCATGACTATTAGAAAATGATTTACCAAAAGCGTCTACCTAAGACAAATGCGTTTTTTGGTGAAACTAATTGTAATTTACTATACTATATGATAGAAAGTACATTTATTGTGAAAATAATTGTAATTTACTATCATTTTTTAGGCAAAGGTTAGGCCTGTAAACGGGTCGGGGCGGGTTTCGAACCCACCGCTACCCGACCTGTCTAAGGTAGACGGGTTAGCGGGTCGGGTGAAATTTTTTTAAACCGCTACCCGACCCGCCTAAGATCGGGTAAACGGGTTACGCGGGTAGGGCGGGTCGGGTAAACGGGTTATGCGGGGTGGGTAGATGGATAAATGAATTTTTTATATATATTTTTCTTTCTTTTTGCATAATACTATAAATTAAAAACATAACACATTAGCACCTTAAAAACATTACCAATGTAATGAACACCATAAAATTATAAATAACTTCAACTTTATAACACTATTAGTAAATTATGGATAAGAGAATATGTATATGGTATATAAGTGTGTATATATATAATATTTATTATTTAATTTATTAAATTCTTAGGCGGGTAATCGGGTAAACGGGGCGGGTAGAAAATACAACCGCTACCCGCCCCGTTTATTAGTCGGGTTGACGGGTATTCGGGTTGGTGGGTGGCGGGTTGAATTTTTTTCCTCGCTACCCGACTTAGGCGGGTCAGGTTGACGGGTCGGGACGGGTTTTACCGGTCCCATTTACAGCCCTAGCAAAGGTGTAGCCACCTCAAACCTTAATCTGAATATAATAGTGATATGGTTTACCAGCATACACATACTGACACATGAAAAGTTCATATCCTTGTCATCATAAAGTCGATAAACATCATAAGAAACAAGCATCGTAGTTGAGTTAGTTGTATTAAAAATAATATTTAGACCCCTCCCAAAATTTAAGACATTGGGCATCATCCTCCACCTCCCATTTGGTCGTTTCCTTTTAATAATAATTCTTCGAAACTATAGTTGGAGAAAGCAAATTGTAATTTCTGTTTCCATTCAGTTGGGAAGCTTTCGGCTTTGGGTTAAATGATCACGTGTTCCACAAAACCAAGATTTGATTGGGAAAGAAAATTCATGATATTTTCCGTGAAATAACATCTTTGTCTTTCCATGTTTAAAGCGAGGTTATTATTGAGAGGGGTGTCTTTGTCTGACACAACCATATTTTCTGTTTTGTTGTGACATTTTGTTGCTATCTTAAGAAATTGTGGTGTTGTAGCAAATTCGTTTACAAGGGTGTCATTTCTAAACTTTGAATTGGCTAAGGGTATGGATAGAAAAGGTTTATGACCAGGAGCTTGTGAAAGAAAGGTTTAGATGTTAGGTTTGTCAATTGTGTCGTGTACTTTTTGTGTCAACTGATCGTATATTTTTGTGTACGTTATATTTACCATATTATAAAAGATATACAACTTATTTGGATTATTTATAGCTAAATACTATGATATATTGATGTTTTCATATCATTAGAACAATTGAAATGAAATACAATTGATTAGACTACAAAATACGATTACCATGTCCATTTCGGATAAATCATGTATTTCCCCGTAGTAATGTCCTTTTCATGTCTAATCATTTCATTACGTTAAGTTGTTTCTTCAAAATTATTATAACTAACCTAAATAACCACAAAATAAAACTTCGTGTTGGAAAGAGAGTTAAGAATGGTGAAGACAACAAGCCATCCAATTCATTATGGGAACCAAGAAACCTCCCGAGTCTATCAAGCGTGGAAAAGTGATTAATTGTTTGTTCGGGTAAGTGCTGAGATTGATTCAATACCATCACTCAAAGTTAATGAAATCAGTCAAACCCATCCGCACTTAATATTGTTGCTACATCGTCAAACATGCATCGACAACATATATAGGTCAATTAAAGCCAAATTTCCTTCACACGTATCATCACCAGCTCTATAATATTCCATTTCAATGACAAAACTAGAAATACAATGTACACATACTACTATACTACTAACTTAAATATTTTCACCGTTTCATTTTTCTCTTTGAATTCGCAGATGCACCATTTCATTTACAATCACTATGTTGAGAGATGCATGTCCAAATCTATATCTGTGTTGCTTACAAAGTTCATATCCCGGTCTATCACCAACTACAACTGGAGGACGACAATGGCGTGGAAGGCAT
Organism: Triglochin maritima; assembly: GCA_963682175.1. NCBI lineage: Eukaryota > Viridiplantae > Streptophyta > Magnoliopsida > Alismatales > Juncaginaceae > Triglochin > Triglochin maritima. The sequence goes on along the minus strand of OY821787.1, from coordinate 7,825,367 downwards.
CTTCGAGGCGGCGCAGGAGGTCGGCGTCAGCGAGGTCGATCTTGAGGGGGAATGGCGGCGGGGAAGTGGTGGTGAACTCCACTAAAATGAACAACCTCTTACATGTGGAGGGTCGTCGCGGAGGCTGCAATGGTGATCGCGGAGGAGGAGGGGGTGTGTTGACGGTGGTTGAAGGAGGGTACGGTGGTTGGGGAAGTGGAGGAAGACGACCAGTGTTGCGGAGGCTAGGGTTTTGGCTGGAGTGGTCAATGGGGAGGAAGACGACTAAGGTTTTTGTCGGGTTTGGGTGGCTAACAAAAAAGATAAAAGATAAAAAGTGAAGGGATACTTGGCCTTATTAGACCTATAGACGTCAGATTTCACTCTCACCCGACGTCTATACAGGATGAGCAATAGACGTCGGATGTGACACATATCCGACGTCTATAGGTCGACGTCTGATGGCTATAGACATTGAATGCCAATGCATGTTCCTACACCCGATGTCTATAGTTAACAATAGACGTCAGCCTGAATATATCCGACGTCTATAGGTATAGACGTCGGCCGTTAATACAGTTGACGTCTATTAGGCGACGAGTATGCACTGTTCTGCACTAGTGATGAGAACTTGAGAGCTTTATAAATAAATAAAGAAGTTTACAACAAAAAGAAAAAAAGGAAAAAATAAAAGAGAAAGTGCTCAAACGCTTTCTATCATAATAACCCTACAAATACTCGGTGGAATACAAATACTCCCGATTACAAGACTACCAATCATAATAACCTTAAGTTTCTAGATGGCTAATCAATCTCAAATTTCTATTGCACACGACATCTAAACTTCAACAAGCTAGGTATTTATAGATTTTTAGAATACTATTTCTAACCGAATTTTTATTTTTTAGGAAATAATAATGGGTTTTTTTTGTTTGGGTGAACTTGTAAAAATCGTTTATTGGATATTTGTTCCTGTTTAGTTTTATATTGGCCAAGTACACTTGCAAACTCGAGTAATTGCCTTGATACACTTCAGTCTCTCCTCAGTTAACGACATTAGACAGATCTTTGTTTGCATCCGACGACGTGGTTTAGGAGCAGTTAGTCTAATTAACCCTGGCATTTAAACTCCTTATCTCGCAACTAAACTTAACCCCTTCCCTATAAATCAACCCAGGACAAACTAATGTTCGTTCATCACCACTGGACTATCGTCTCCTTCCCACTTATCGTCCACCACCACCAAAATGCAATCACGCCCCTCCTCTGCCCGACCATCCTCCTTCCAAACCACCATTGAAGTTAGGATGTTCTCTAGGGTTGGACGAGGATGACAAATCAAGTGACATGCTTGCACAGACTGGAGGGGAAACACAACTGCGACGGACAACAAGGGTGGTTGTTGATAGACAACAAGTGTTTGAAGTCCGAGGAGGACTCAAATTTCATATTCGAGGACAAATTAAGTTCCCAGTGGAGCGTGAAATTAATTCCCTCCCACGGGAACTTGTAGTTAGAGATTGACTACTAGCTAGGGCTTCCAAGTCCTCCCACACAACTGCAATAACCAGTCCTCACGAGGAACTAATGGACAAACAACCTACGCATAAAGAAGACAAATAGTAATGCTACAATGAATAAAGAAGAAGCAATAAATGGTGTCATTTGTGGCATCCATTCACATCGACCTCATCGAGATTAAAGACGAATTCTGCGATATGAACTCGAAGAAGGAGGATGGTGATCGATGATGGGTGCAACAAGTTTAGTGTGGAGGTTTGTATCGACCTCATGGTTGATTGGTGGAAGTTAAACAACAATGGCAATGTATTTATTAAAACATTACTTCTAAGTGATGTCTACACCACCCACTCTCATCAAGCTTCTTTAATCATCTGTATTTTTATTGTAATTTTATTTCAGAAAAGTCGACGTCCTTCCTTGTAAAATTTATTTTCTTTTCTTTAGGAATTGGGGTCTGATATTACGTGTAGTTTACTTTGTGTTCTTCGTCTCTTTTTCTTTTCTCTTTGTATTCTGTGATTCTCTCATGTCCATGAGTGGCTAAAACCACTTAGGAAGAGGTAGATGGACTAATGGGGTGATGAGAAATTGAAATTAATTTGCAACATCTCCTTGTGTTCAACCCGTTTGCTGCATAATCTATACTAGGGGAGAGCACGAACCGGTCTGGTCTGGGTTTTTAGACCGGACCGGATTCGTAGTCAGTCCGGTCCAAACCTGGATCCATTCTCGGATTTTCAATACAAACAAGCCCAATTTTGGATCGGACCGATCGGTTCGGTCTTCAGTTCAGCCGTGACTGGTCTGGTCTTCAGTCTGCACCCTGGCGATGAAACGAGGAACCGATCCGGGTTTGGACCAATACACACCCCTAATTTGTACATTTGTGAATTAATTTTAGACTCATCAAACCAACGCTCAATGTGTCCGAACAATGATAAGAGGCAGCGAGTGGCAGACTTTTTCAAGATGAAGTACGAATAAGACCGGACACCGGAGTCGTCAGTAAGCTTGGAAAAAATGACGACGAAGTTAGAAAGGAATTAGACATTTAAGAACACTTAACTGAGAAAGTAGCTTAAAATAGTGGCTTACTGGGTCCTTCCTGCATAGTGGCGACCTCCAATAGTGCCTTCCAAGCCTTCGGAACAGCCACACCTTCGCCAAACGGTCGTAGAAATTGTGAGGGTGCCAAACGAGGTCATTAGGGTGGTGTCCAATCCCAGTCATCATCGTCGGTTACACAAATGTACCTCCAACTCCAAGCAGGTGTCGAGAATAACGAGGATGAGAGAAGGAGCGAATGAGGCATCCATTCGGGTGGAATTAACGAATGTGGGGAGGACAAATCGGTTCTTCCAACCGATTTAACGTTTCCTTGAGAAGTGGGAATGCTTCTTGCCTCAGTTTTTTTACCTTCACAGGTGAAGCTGTATTTCATTGTTTGTGGGAGAAACTAGGAACAATAGAGACTTTTGATCCAAAAAATCAGATTGACAAAATATTAATGGACCTACATCTAAGTAGTCGTATTCATTAGGGTTATTTGCTTGGGTGCATTGTAAAGTAGTGATATTGGATATGTGTAATTGAGTTTTCAGATTTTACTTGGGTACACTTGCTTAAACATTGAACTTCATTTGTGCACTTGAATTTAATGATGTGTCCTTTTCTGTTTCGTCCCGTAAGTTAGTTGATACAACGTTAGTTGAAACTTAACCCCTCGTCAGCAACCCGTCGTGTTTGGGTTATTTTGCCCCTTCCTAATCTTATGTTTTCCCTCCTTCAAAAACCTAACAAAATTCCTAGCCATTTCACCACCTGCGAGTCTGCTCCGACGAAATCTCTACGATGACCCCACTTGTTGTACTATGCACACTCGAAGCGGAATGGTCGGCCTTCGATGGTGATAAGTTGTTTTTTCTCCTCTTTTTTGAAGCTTCGACCTTAATTTGGGAGTTTTCGATTGATTGTGTTTTTGGAGTTTTTTTTTGCTTATGTTAATTTTTTTATGTTTCCTTTTTCTATTTTGATGTTTTGGTAATTTTTCTTTGCATCATTCAGTTTTTATTCATTTAAGGATGATTATGTGATGTGGTGGTTTGACTCTAATTTTAGTCCTAGTTGCCGGAATTAAAAGGGATGCCCTAAATTATGGCCCTATGGCTGAGCCACCTAAGTCAAAATCACAGCACATCAATCACTTGGTTAATTTTTTATTCATTGCAAAATTCCTAGTGGTTGGGCTTGCAGAAGCAATAGAAGGATGCTCTTATTCGCCGACAAGGCCAAGGAAGAGGTGATGCGGGGAGGATGGAGTCGGCGTAAGAGCCCTAGCCTCCTTCTCGGAGTATATCACAACCTTAATGGCCCTCAATGTAACACTCGAAGACTGCAAAGATTTAGGTGGTTCGGTGGTGTTGACAAACAATGATTTGGAGGAGTCAAGTTGGACGTACGAGGAGATATAGAAAACTTAGAGTTAAGGAGGGGGTTTTGCTGGGAGAAGGTGGTTGAGATTAAGGTAATAATTAACTGTAAGAACACAATTAACGTGATGGATAAGATACTGAATTGCTATTCGTCGCCGGAAAACTACTTAAATCGCCCGTGTGAATTACCGTTTTGTCATTCTCTCATTTCTACTTATATAACTCTTCATTTTACTCTCCTACCACTACTCTCTCTTCATGTTCATCTCATAATCATCAAGAAGAATGTCTCGGAGGCTAGAAAAGGAGCCAAGGGACGCCCGACGTACTCAAATATGGTAAAATATCTCATTTTTTTATTTTTTTTTGGGGTAGGGCTTCCGTGGGGCCGACTTCCGTGGGCGTCCGCCGCAGACGCCATTTTTTTAATAAGAAATAATTAGTATTAATTGATAATTAGTTAAAAATAATTAATAAATTTGTTATTTTAGATGCTTCGGTAGGTGCTCACATCCAGCTCTCGTGCGCGGTACCGCCCCGAGACGTGAGAGACCACTGGATTAGACATGTGGCGATGTGGTAAGTTTTTCTAAATTATTTTTATTTGTAATGTATATTTTGTTTTTATTGTTAGTGTACACTAATCTTTATGTTACATACAGTGGATGAGTATGACGATACAAATTACACAGCCGTTCTTGCGATACAGGGACCATGTGCTGAACGAGGAGACGAGATCTGCATGTGCAGATTTGGATGACCTCATACATGAGTGGAACAGTTAGTTGGGCATTTCTGACCATGATTCGGATGAGGAGTTGTAGTTGGCTTATACATTATTTATTTTATTATATGTTGAACTATTACTACATTTATTGGTATTTGATTATCTGTTGTACTCTTATTATTTATTTCTGACGAACATATTTTCTCCTTATTTGTTTATCTGTTGTACTTTTATTATTTATTTCTGACGAGTATATCTTAAACATGTTTGGTATATGTAATGTAATTTAAATTTAAAATTTGATAAAAAAACAATACGATATAAGTACAAATACATGATATAATCACAAATAGATTATACATTAAAAATACAGCAACTTAACAAAGACATTACAAATTACAATCAAATTGTACTACGTAACCGGTCACAATTCAACTTGATTGCTTAAGCCCTGCATTCTCTTCAACTTCTGACTCAATAATGACAAGCAGTGATGCGAAACTCGACCATTTATATGCTGATACAAAGCATGTATGTAGTTTGTCAAATTTTGACGCCTCGACTCTTCAAGAAAATTCCAAATATTCGTCAACTGCAGTTCAATAGCCGCGTTCATGCGGTCTAAAAGAGTGTCCAGAGCTGCAGTCGATGTAGTGATCCACTCTTTCATAGCCGAATGAGCGCTTTCAACTCTACAGTTCATAGTGTTGCCGAAATTAAGGACTTTGTTCGTCCAATTCAACACAATCTTTTTTATGCACTAACCACGTGTCTTCTAGATACTCCGTCATAATTAGGCAAGAGTGAAAAATATCTTTCAGATTACGGACAACTCTATCATACTCGGTTTGTGAAGCAGAAAACATGACACTCCTCCACTTTTCACACTTCAAATTCTTTGCAAACTGCTTGTTCTTGCCGAATACGTGATATGCGTAGTTGTACACGTCTTTGTTGATATGTCAGGTGCAAAGTAAATGAGCGGACTCAAGAAAAGCCTCTCTCACTGGTCGCATAAGCCATAACTCCCGGTCATTCGGGCTGACAATGCCCAATAACAGATCTCGCAACTTCTCCAACACCAATCGGTAACTAGACTCAATCTTATCCTTTATAATCGCATAACCGATAAGGAAGTTCATGTTTATTGGTGTCACACCAACCATCTCGAACAAAGTCATCTTATACTTGTTTGTTTTGTACGTCGAATTCATGCAGATTTTGAAAAAATATGTACGTAATAACTGAACTGACGTCAGATGTGTCAAAAATGCGTGAGTGAGGACATTAGTTTCTTCATCCGCCATAAATCCAATGTATGTACTTATACTACACTCCCTGATGCAGAAATTGCTGAGCGAGATTCCTGTCTTCAGATTTCGTCATCCTCATGTACTCTCTGAAGTTATAAATATGTCTCTGATTGGGATTATCCTTTGGGAATTTTTAATTTACTGCCAACAAGATGTTACGTGGTTTCGCTTGTACCTCAGTCATATCACGAACAATTTTCTTATCCCCAGGACTAAGAACGCTGATCTGTCGGTGACCCTCTGGATAAACTGCAAGTCTGTGGTTGTGTTGCTCATGAGTACTATTAGAAACCACGACTCGTCCATCACGCTCTTGTCGCTTGACCACCTTTATAAAAAAAGACAACCACAATCCTTTCTTTTCGTGTTCTTCCGTATTGCAATATCCATATCACGAGAACTTATTTCATTTTCGATCACATCTTAAATAACAATCCATCCGATTATCTGCTTTTTATTTGTAAAATGATATTACCAAAAAAAATCCAGCTCCGATGACAACTTGTTTCACCTATTTACTCGCATCCTCGATTGTTAAAAGGGAAATGTTTGTTGAACGCAGCGCGTCACGGACGCGTTCTACGTGGACATCCATGTCAGCCCTTACGTGGCCAAAGCATGAATGTTTTTTTGTTTTTTCTTCCTGATGTCCACTCAAATCACATTAAATACGTTTCAACTCAGCACGTTCTCTCTCTCCACCCAAATACAAATATGATGACACTCTTTCTTTCTTCTTCATTCTTTCTCTCCAGAATAAATCACCATTTCGAAGAAGCGTCTGATGCCGACTCCCAGGATTCTTCACAACGTAAGCAGCGTGAATGGGACGGTGCGAAGACTTCCCGATGTTCTTGTCAACGCTCCGTGGTGAAGACTTACGTCTGTTCGGTTTATGTTGTACATCTCTCCGTAATAAATTACCATTTCGAGTAAGATATTACGTCGAAGAAGCGTCTGATGCCGACTCTGAAGGTTCTTGACAACGTAAGCAACGTGAATGAGACAGTCATGTTTAAGTCTTACATCTTCTTTCCGATTTACTGGGAAAATATATATTATTTTTGTAATTTGTGTGTGTTTGTATTTGTAATGGAAATCTGAGATGCTATTTTTTTTCCTAAACGTAATTCTTGTGGGGTAAAATATACAGTGGGAGATTTGTTGAGTTTGTGCGGGGGTGGCAGGGGGCGGCAGCCCCTGCGGGGGACGTTTTTTTGTTTCGACATCATATTATTGCATTCCATATATTGATTCGTTTATTCCGACAATAATGAAGCCATATATTATTCCGGACTGCAAATACACTTATTCCGGACTGCAAATACACTTATTCCGGACAGCAAATACACTTATTCTGGACAACAAGTCCACTTATTCCGGACAAACTTTATGTTCCGTTTCTGGACACACTTTATTCTTAAACCGGACAACAAATACACTTATTCCGGACTGCAAATACACTTATTCCGGACAAACTTTATGTTCCGTTTCTGGACACACTTTATTTTTAAACCGGACAACAAATACACTTATTCCAGACAACAAATACACTTATTCAGGACAGCAAATACACTTATTCCGGACAAACTTTCTGTTCCATTTCTGGTCACATTTTCTTCTTATTCCGGACTGCAAATACACTTATTCCGGACTGCAAATACACTTATTCCGGACAACAAATCAACTTATTCCGGACAAACTTTATGTTCCGTTTCTGGACACACTTTATTCTTAAACCGGACAACAAATACACTTAGTCCGGACAACAAATACACTTATTCCGGACAGCAAATACACTTATTCCGGACAAACTTTATGTTCCGTTTCTGGACACACTTTCTTCTTATTCTGGACAACTACACTTATTCCGGACTGCAAATAAACTTATTCCGGACAGCAAATACACTTATTCCGGACAACAAATCAACTTATTCCGGACAAACTTTATGTTCCGTTTCTGGACACACTTTATTCTTAAACCGGACAACAAATACACTTATTCCGGACAACAAATACACTTATTCCGGACTGCAAATACACTTATTCCGTACAACAATATACACTTATTCCGGACAGACACATAACGTAAACAAGACAAACACATAATGTAAACTGCACACACACATAAAGTAAGCTAGACAAATTAAGTTGATCCAACGTAAAACTTAAAAACAAATATTTTATTATGAGAAGTGTGGGCTCTGCACGAATAATGAGACTGCACGATGTCCTAGGGTCTGCACACTGTCTTATCTGTGTATTGGGAAATGAATCGTTCAACTTAAAGAACCGGCGTTTTTTAAAAAGACCAAAACGCACGAAGAGAAATTTCGCTGACTGGACGCTGACTCAAAGAAAAATATCTGAGTTGTACAGATACACGTAAGGCGCGTCCGTGACGCGCGCGTCCTCTATAACTACTCTTGTTAAAAATACTTGTGTACTTAAAAAATCTCACTGTAATCTAATCAATCACTACCGAAATCTTACAACGGAACTTGAAATTTAGTATTTAAGCAACTACACCAAATTAAATCCGAACGCCCTATTCATCAACATGGTATCACAGTATGTACGGAACACAAAAACAGAAACATGGAGGTGTTAAATGCAAGGAGTTTCAGAATTTGAAATGGCTACAGCCTACAGGCATTTGGCAGGGAATCCAAGTGGGAAAGGACGGGAAAAGAGAGGCGGAGACGAAGAGCGAACACGAAACCCTAATTTCTCCGTCTCTCTTCTTTTTATCCTCCGACCGAGATGACCACCACCACTTCCCTCCCGCGACGGAGCACCTCCCGCCGTGACCCCTCCGCCGCCCGGAAGCCGGAACACGCCGTCGCCAACGGCAACCCCGCCAAACCCACCTCTCCCAATAACCAAGTGTGAGTGCTGTTTTTGGGGTATGAAAATGAGGTTTTTTGGGAGTTTTGTTGTGTTGCGAAAGTGTAAAGGTGGGTCTTTTGCGTGTTTTTGCGGTTTAACATTCGGTTTTGGGATGTTTTCTGGTGTGAAGCTTGATTTTTTGCGGTTAAAAAATTCGATTGTGGGAGGTTTGCTGGTGTTGTTTCGGTGTTTTTGAATTTAAATGTTGGGGTGTTAAGTGGTGTTTTTTGATTGAGTTTTCTTGCGTGTAAACGCTACGCTATTTTTGCACCGAAAACTTAGAAATTGGGATGTTCTTTTATTGTTTTTTGGCTGTAAAGATGCTGTTTTGCGGTGTTTTGTTCTTAAAATTTTGAAATGGAGCATGTTGTAGTTGATTTGGGGTGTTTTCTAGTATTTATTTGGTGTAAATGATATCTTTTTTTGTGTGTTTAGGTCGACTGGGGGAGAGAGAACTGTGAAGAAACTGAGGCTTTCAAAGGCTCTCACTATTCCAGAGGGAACCACAGTTTCGGACTCATGCAGACGAATGGCGCATCGAAGGGTGGATGCTGTTCTTCTCACTGATTCGAATGGGTTGTTGTCTGGAATTGTTACTGATAAGGTTGGGTCCCTGTGTTTGTTTTTATTGTTTAATTTAACCTTGCATATAAGTTTGATGTCGTGTTGATATCAATTTGAGCATCTACATTGGGTAGGATATTGCTGTTAGAGTTATAGCAGAGGGGTTGAGGCCGGAGCAGACGGTGGCATCAAAGATCATGACAAGAAACCCAACTTTTGTGAATTCAGATAGTCTTGCAATTGATGCACTGCAAAAGATGGTGCAAGGTTGGGTTTGCTTCTTTCTTAGGTTTCTGTGTGTGATATTTGTACTATTATAGTATTCTTTTGCCCTTCTACTTAAGTTTCATTTCGTAGTATCAAAACCGTAATTTTCTGTTTCTAGGGTAACATGCATCGATTACTTGCAAAACATTTGTTTGAGCTTTTCCTGGCAAAACTATGAATGTTTTTGCAATTATTGTTTTTCCTTCTGACTGTTCCCTATAAACTTTTGAATCTTATGATCATCAATTTGATTTGATTCCCCCCCCCTCTCTCAGGAAAATTCAGGCATCTTCCTGTTGTGGAAAATGGTGAAGTGATTGCTCTGTTAGATATCACAAAGTGCCTTTATGATGCTATATCAAGAATGGAGAAAGCGGCAGAACAGAGTAGTGCCATTGCAGCTGCCGTAGAAGGTGTTGAGCGGCAATGGGGTGGTGATTTTGCTGGTCAGTTGCACAATTACCTATTTCTAATACTCTATGAGTGATTTCTATTTGGAAATCGTTTCAATTTTAGAAAGCTATGAAATTTTGATACAGGACCAGATTTTCTCTTAGTTCCTTAGCATTATAAATCAGAAAGGTTCTTTAAGTATAGAGAATTAGAGATGCTAAAACACCATGTTAGAAGGGTGGTGTGCTTAATAAGGAGTGTAGAGGCCAGAGAGATGAAAAAGATCTTGAACTGTTGAATGTGCAAAAGTATGTGATGGGTAACTATTGCCTATATTTTATTTGCGTTGAAGCTTTTAACTTGCCCTTATTAGTTAAAAAACATCCAGTAGATAATAATAAAAGAAGTAAAAACCAATCCATTATAAGGAACATGGCCATCTTGTTCCAAGTACGACTCGAGCAACACATTTAAATCTTTCAGTTATATATTGGACTTGCTTCTTTTTTTCTCTACTAACCAAATTACAACTGATGTGCAATTGTGCATAAACCACACAGTCGTAAAAAAAGTTGAAACTTAAAATTGTAATTTCAGCACTTGCCCTTTCAGAGTCTCGATTTAATGGAGCAATAATGATGCACATAATTTAACAAAATAATGGTGTTGCAACATTTCTGGGATTAGTGGGATTACTCATTACTTGCACGTTCCAATATGAGTGAGAAGGCGTAGGTTTATCACACGATTTGTTTTGTTTAGTTTTATGTATAAGTTATAAATTATAAATGAGTCCTTATATTGGATCTATTTTTTAACGGAATAGTTTGTTCAAAACAATGGTTCAAACGATCCACTGAACTGTTTATTCTGTTGGAGGTATTGATTGAAATGTTGGAACTGCTGCTATAATTATTAATCTGAACTATCTGCAACCACTGAAAAACTACCTAGCTGGTGGACATGTAACCGTTGAGTTTAAGGAATGATAGATGACATCCATGTGCGACAATGTCTCTATACAGTGGTCTCCTCCATGATATGATGACAAATCTTGTCTTAAGTTGCACACCAAAGGATGGAAGTAGGACAACAACCATTCAAAATTTTGCTTTCTATCAGTTGATAGATCTAACAAAAAAAGTGGATCACACCCTTCTCTGCACACATCAGGTGAATTCTTAAGTGTGTATTATGCATCTGTATCTCACACCAAATAAAGACAAATGTTTATATCTCTTTCATTGCCATTTTCAACCCCTAATGATTTCTAATCTTGCAAATCTAATTTTAATAAAAAGTGTAAGTTTCACTGCTAAGTTTCTGTTGATTGTAAACTTTCACCTCACATAAAATAAAAAATGGGCACTAGGTCCAAACATTTACATAAGTTGGATATGAAATATTATTCTGGAATTTATTACAATAAATTACAACATGTTCAATCTATAAACCCCACTTGGTTGAACTGGTAAATTCTTAAACTGGGTTTTGGTCATCAAATGATTGCTCAGCCACACCCTACAGATTCTTTTTTCACAATATTATAGTTATCATTCACCTCTAGTCCCTTCAAGAGCTAATGTACACATTTTCTCTTTCTCTTGCTGTTTAAGTTTAAGAGCGAATGTTTCATTTAGTGTTGGTCATGCTTCCTTTTAAGCTAATATGTGTTGGCCATGGAAATTGAATTGTCATAGATATGCAGATTTTTTATGTTCAACTGTATTGAAATATGTAATTACTAATTATCTGCCACTTTGTCCTTATTCTTGTGTCATGGCTGCAGCCCACTACAATTTCATCGAGTCACTTCGGGAAAGGATGTTCAAACCTTCTTTGTCAACTATTATTGCTGAAAATACGAAGTAAGGGCTGCTTAATAGTGCTGAAGCCTTGTTCTCTTAGTTATAGAAAAAAAGTTTTAAGTATTTTGCAATTTATTGTTGTGCATGCATTAGAATAATGTCTTGGGAGCTTTATGCTTGTTTTCCTCCTGTTTTTTCCCCAGAGTTGCAGTTGTGTCACCATCAGATCCTGTTTATCTTGCAACAAAAAAGATGCGTGAGCACCGAGTAAATTCAGTAATTATTGTGGCTGGAGGCAAGCCTCAAGGCATTCTCACGTATGTATTTTTCCTTTTTTTTTACTTGACGTAGATTTTCCCGTTCTTTTGATGTTCACATTATGATTTTTGGTCTTTCATATAGTTCCAAGGATGTGCTTATGCGTGTGGTTGCTCACAATCTTTCCCCTGAACTAACTCTTGTTGAAAAGGTACCATTATCTTTTTTTTGAACTAATTATACTTCAAGTTTCTAAGATACATGATGCTTTCATGTTTTTCTCAAAAAAACGAGCCAAGAAGCATGGATATTTCTAGTTTCTTGCCATATTTGTTTCCTTGTTGATACTTACCTAATATTTTTCGGTTTTAGATATTTGTAGATTTTTTTAGATACATGTGAATATTGTGTGGTAACTTCAAGAAACTTGAACTAGATATCCAAAGACACATTGAAATAATAATATACATATTAAAACATAGTTTAACAATGGACAAAGATGCACAATTTTTATCGCCATCTTTGCTTAGGCTATTCTCTTTGACTTCACATGGACAGTGGTCAACATAGATATCTTGATTAGCTTGGATATTAATTGTAACCAATCTTAGAGCTAATACAATTGTTTGGAGAAATCAACAAATTACTTGTGTTTTATAAGGTCATGCAATTCATAGTTCAAATCTACTCCAACCAATCTAATTATGTAACTTGTGTTGTTTTCTTGCTGGAATTATTGGTCCTTGATATGAATAATATGATCTTTATCGGGATTGATGTACTAGTGGCTCATGACTGACGCTATAATATTATCTTTGTGTTGATAAGGCAATGTCTTATTGACGACTGCCAAACTCAAAATTGATTATTTTGACTTTAATAAATATAATCCAATTTTTTTATATATTGTTATCTAAAATGGAGACATTTTATTTCACAAATCTAAGTGCAGACATTAATTCCTCAATCTTCTGTCTTCATTTTGTCTAGTCATTATTTTCCTATGTGCTCATGGTTCTAACCTTTTATTGTGACCTATTTCACAGGTAATGACCTCAAACCCAGAGTGTGCAACATTGGATACAACAATTCTTGATGCATTGCATATAATGCATGATGGAAAGTTTCTGCACCTTCCAGTTGTAGATAATGGTAAAGGATATTTTCATTTTTTTTCCTTTCACAATTTAGTTTCCTTAGATGCTTAATGGACTCCATTTTCTTTCAGATGGGAGCATTGTTGCCTGTGTGGATGTTTTGCAAATAACCCATGCCACAATATCCATGGTAAGTTGAGATATTTGTTACAGTGCGAAGATTAGTTTGCTCCCCGCAGCTGTTGTTGCCCTGATGTTATGTGGAGTGCCAGAGAGATGTCTAGTATATTAGCTTTAAATATTTGAGAAATGATCAATTTTGTGTCTGTAGGTTTCCATTTTGTATATTATTTTACTAGCATGACATGTTAACATCATGACCTGTGATGATTCTAGACTAAACAGTGCATTTTCGTAAAATGCTGCAAATGTTATTCTTGTATAAAAATAGATTCACAGGTGTCTTATCATTCTAGGTGTATTACATTTCTTTGAAGTTGTGTTTTTCCTTTTTGTTTCTGGAATTTTTTTCCTGTTACCAAAAAATCCATGCTTGCTCTCTTTTATCACTGGAGTTGTCAGGGCAGAATCCAACACTTTTTCAAAAGAAATACCTTTAATGTTTGGGATATTTTAAAACATTGTTTGATAATGTGTATACAGTATATTGACCAAAAAATGAGTATATTGGCCTTATCTTAATTATGTTTTGTCTCAACTTTATTTTGTCTGTATACAAATATCTATGCAATGCTTATTCATGATTCTTTAAAATTCTTATTGAAGGCTGACGGTGGAGGCCCTGGTGCCATAAATGACACAACAAACACAACAATGCAGAAGTTTTTGGAATCTGCCCTTGCTTTGGAACCACCAGACGATGAATATGAAACCCGCAGGTATTGTTTCACAGTTATGTAGTGATATTGTGAACTATCTTGCTCTTGGTCCTTTGTCCATCGTTATTCATTTAATCTGAAGACTCAACATTTTTTTTTTGTTCAGTGAACTTTCTGCTATGATGGCATCGGATGGTGCTGAAACTTGGAAATCCATATACCCTCCTCTCGGTCTTGGGAGCACATTTTCCTTTAAGTTTGAAGACAACAAAGGCCGCATGCACAGATTTAATTGTGGTAATAGAAGATAATCATGGTAGAGATTTTGCTTCTGAAAACAGTTCTTGAAGTAGTCACTCGGTTCCTTATTCAACTCTGCAGGTTCAGAGAGCTTGGGTGAGCTTCTTTCTGCTGTTAGGGAAAGATTGGGGCCGGGCCATGACCAGGATATCCTACAGTTGTTGGTTAGTAAAAGACATTTATGCTGTTGAGTTAACTAGCCTAAGCAATTACTCATCATTGTAATTATACTGTCTTATAGTATGAAGATGAGGAAAGTGACAAAGTACTGCTTGTGACCGACAGTGACCTGGTTGGAGCAGTCAACCTTGCAAAATCAGCTGGTTGGAAGGTACATTTGTCTTCCTTCCCCTATAGGAAATATGTTTTTTGGCAACGATCCTACGGGAAATAATTTTCTTCTTTTGGCTAGAAAATTGAAACTTTCTGTTAAATCATAATTGTCTTTGGCACAATTCTTGCAAAATCAACTTGTTAAGTCTTTGTGACAATCTAATGATCCATTGGCAAGTATTGTTTTTCCTTTGTTTGGTTATTTCAGTCAGTAGTTTTCTATGACAAGAAATGCTGGTGGTGCCCATGTATTCGGGTCCATGAATACGTGCAGAGGAACCATTAGGATTTCTGATTATTTTACATGTTCTTCTTTCAAGGTCTTGAGGTTGCATCTCGATCAATCCGATCCTATGAGAGAAGTTCTAAATTCATCCTCCAATTGCAGTGAGGTTGAGAAAAGAAAATGGACATTCGTTCATTCAGGTATCTTGGCAGGTGCCATCTTATTAACCGGGATTGGTGTGATGGTCTACATCAAAAGATCAAACCTATGAGTCGCCTGAAGATCGTCTACGCAGCATTAGCCCTTAGGTGCACCATCGATATCCTTTATAGCTCGTCAAACAAGATGTCTTATATATTTCCAAATGCAACACCAGCCATTGCACCAGGGAGCTCCAGCACTTGTGAAGGTGCAGTTATTTAAAATTCCACTTGACCATTTATTTGGAATATGTATAGCTTTGTTTACTGATATGTGGTGCTTATATTTATGGTTTGGCAGACTAGTCCATGATAGTTGAATATGACCTCGGGTCATTCCACTGTAAGGTTTGCAAACTGAGCTAATGCCAACCTGTGTGTTATGTTCCGTCTTCTTTCTTAATTTAACACGTTTCAAGTGATGGGTTTCACTCTTGTAATTGTCTCTTTTGTCGTTCTAAGAGCATAAATAGCAGTGCCTGGGAGTCATGCTTCTTTTCTCTGTCACGTCAGCCATTCTCTCTAACATGTAAGTTCACACAACCTACCTAAAAATTTCTCTTAATCATACCTAGAAATACTATAAACACGTCATTTGGAGATTAATCATAGGTAAAAAATATAAAAAATTACAAAATCAAAATAAATAAAAAATACTTTAGAAAAAAATTGATAAAATATTTTAAAAAGAACTTTTAACAATTTATAACAAAAAAAATCCAACGAAAGGGGGGGGGGGGGGGCACGTCCCCCCACCCAACCAACAAAATTCTCCTGCTCGAGCGCTTCATCGGGATGCCCAACGCCTAATGAAGCGCTCGGGCGGGAAGCCTGGTATGGATCATGACGAGGTGGCACAGACGTGTCCAAGCACCCAACACCTCCGCCCGTCTGTTAACTATGCTCTAAGCAGTCATTTTTCTCACCCATTCATGATATTTGAGTATTTGACCATGCTTTTATTGTTATAGGTTCCTCGATACTTCTTACCAGCAATTATTATCTTATTTGAGGTGTTTTTTGATAATATTATTTGAGGTATCTTATTTGGCACATGATTATTTGAGGTATTGTTAGTCAACCATACACAACATATCACACCCAGAGAAATGTATAATCATGTTACATGCAGATGAAAAGAGCTCCAATTTATTTTGCTCCATCCAATAATCATTTCTTATCATGTTGTGTTGTCAGAACTAGTGGGCTGCATGTCCATTGTTGGCTTTCTTCTGATTGTGAAATGGAAATGGAGCCATCTGCTTCTAGTCTTCTGGATCCAACCAGTCATTTTCCACTTCTCTGTGGAACTAAATGGTATGTGTCAGAGTGAAGTATGAAGAGTTCCAAAATGTGCATCTTTGAGAGATCCCCATTCTTTGTCCTTGCTCCTGCATTTGGAGGGGTGCCTTCTTTTATTTTATTTTATTTTATTTTATTTTATTTTGAGATTTTTTTAAGAACGGAGAATTTAGAAATATAATCTATAAACCTGATTTGTTTTGTTAGTTGCATGTGAGTGGAAATTTGGAAGTACCATCTGTATTAAAATGAAAAATTAATCTTTGGATCACTTGATTTGGATCTTAAATCTTTTAAATGGTGCAAAATTCTAATGATAAATTCTCGATGTGTTGTAAAAATAGTGGTGTACATTGTCATGGGTTTAAATACGATTTTAAACGTCATAGGGGTCAAATAGGCAATAGCTATGACTTTGTTAACATGGGGTTGTTAATTGCTGTACCATAGAATGACATTTATCCAAACATAAACATTTCATATTTAATGTTTGATCTTGCGAAAAAAAAGAGTAAAAAACACAATGTTGTGCTATCATTTCAGAAGAGGTATCGCTGCTATTCCTAACCGTCATTATTCGAAATTATTTGAGTGGGTACCCAAAAAGAGAAACCATACCATGTTATGAAAAGTCTCGCGACAAGGGTCCTACAATCCTACTCATTTCTCGATATGAGTGCTAATGTGCTGTGCTAGTTTGGTTATCAAAATTACTATACGCTTGTGTGAGAAACTCTAAAAGCCTCAAAACAAGATGATAGGGGTTGGCATCCATCTAAAAACCATTTGAGGTTGAGTCAATGAGCTACTAACTATAGAGGTTTAGGTTGAACGGTGGTTTGATTTAGAATCAAAACATGAGATGAGATGAGATTGTTGGGATTTGATCATTTTTCTTGACTCTCTTAAGATAAGAAATTTACCTACTAAGCTAACGTCAGTTCTTTATTGACACATGTTGTGCAAACTTGAACCTCATATGACATGTTTAGAAACCTATTTTGAGGCCAATAGAGATGCCTGTTTAACATGCATTTTAAGACATGTTTGGACAACCTTTTCTTAACAAGGACCAGCTTAGCCGTTTGGGCATCTTCTTTGTAATAACAACTGTTATAAATGTATGTCATGTAAAAACTTAGCGGTTGGAGATGGAAACAATACCAGTTGATAGAGTTTTAATTTTATTTTCTTGTATTATATTTAGATTGCTATCTTATATAGCAATTGTCGTTTTAAAGTCGCTTCTGCTCTATCATTTTACCCGAGGCTATATTTTTTATAATTCAAGCAGTGTAAGTTCATAGATGAGTTGAAATTATTAGGTCACTAGACTAAGAAAGTGTTTGGTAATTCCTTATTGAATTCACTTATTTCATAACATGAATTATTTAGTGAGTCTGAAACTTAATTTTTTATATTTTAAACCTCCATCGTATCGACATTAGCAACTTCTAAGTTTCTTCTCATTTGGGAAAATTGAAAAACAAGATTTGGAAAGCCAACATGTTTCATGGAATTCAAGTAACGTAAGTTGCAAGATGAGTCATGACCAGCTTTGCAATGACTTGCGTTGGAATATCAAATATACATATACAAGTTCGATATGGACGTGAGATTTTGAAATTTCACGTTCCATTAAGTGATACGTTGGTTAAAGATAAAAGGAAGATCATCTTCACATTACGGACCATTAATTAAGATGAAAATAGGAACAACCAGTGCTCCATGCCTTTCTTCTTATTAATATAATAGAGATGGATTTGGATGTGGTATCTCTTCTTTTTTATTTCCTACACCACTTATAGCAAGGATACTCGATACTTCATTGTTTTGAGATCCCAAAGAAAATGACATGTATTTATATATTGTGTTTTGTTTTTAAGGACTAGAATCATGATTAGGGTTAGGGTTAGGGTTAGGTTTAGGTGTGGTGGTGGGTCATGAGGAGAAAGATAGGTCTGGTTGGTGACTTTGGTGGTATGTGCATATCATCGTCAGATCAAAGGACTTTGAAAGCAATTGTTGTCTTTTGACACCCGACCTTTCTATGCTTCACGGTCAATCAATTGACAACTATTATAATATAATAATATAGAAAAATTGAGGTGAATTACTATGACTTCAAATCAGGATTCTCCTCTTAATTAGAATCAATACAGTTTGAATTTGAATGTAGTGAAAATTAGTGATAAGTTAAAGAACCTAAAAACTTATAATCCAGGATAATACTAACAAATTCTCGAATGTAAGACGATTTTTTAACAAAATGAATAGCAAACTTCTTCCTAAGCTTGCATTGTTTTGAATAATCATTTGATTAATCATTCCATGTCAGTAAGGCTGTTAATTTTACACGAAACACGACTACACGACACGAAAACGACACGAACTTAATGGATATGGATTGAAAATTTGAACACGATTAATAAATGGGTTGGATATGACAACACGATTAATAAATGTGTTGGATGTGGATTTCTGCTACAAAAATGATTAACACGATTAAGACATGATAAGTAATCAGGTACACGATTACAAATACTACACGATTAATATACGACTAATACCGACAAGTCTACAAGTAATATATAAGTTATAAATTATAATGAACGAGTGTCGTGCAATCATGCAATCCGGTATTCGTGTAATAAACGAAACTAATTGTGTATGGATTATTGGTTAATGATGTAAACGGTAGTCGTGTTAAACGTGTACACGAATTAATCCATTTAATAATCGTGTATAAACGGGTTTGGATATGACAACACAATTATAAACATGTTGGATACAGTAGAAGTCCAGCACCACGATTATTAAATGGGTCAGATACGATGTAATACCTAGAATTTATATATACGACTTGACACGACACTAATAGCTCATAACATGACACGATTGACAGTCCTACATGTTGGATCGTGTGGGTTTATGGGTCCACTAATCACTTTTTAATCTAATCACCTACTTGTTTAAGCAATCGATATGCGTAGCGGAAATTTAAACAAAACAAGCAAGTGTAGGAATAATGCAAACCACAAGAAGACGGGTCGATTTTTATAGAGGTTCGGCACCCCACCCGGGTCCTAATCCTCTCTTGCAAGCTCCGCTCGGATCACCGAGCTCCGCCTACGACTTCACTAACCACTCCCCGTTCCGGGCCGGGAGAGAACACCTTTTACAAAACAAACTCCGCGAACAACCTCGCGAGCTTGACTTTCTTCTCTCACAATCCGAGAGGAACACTTCGGGCTTTCACCGAAGTCCTTGCTTCCTTTAACAACAACAATTTGAGTGGAGCAACACTCTCTAAGCTTGAGCACACTTGAGTATGATTGGAATTAAGACTAAGTGTGGAGATTTGAGGCTTTGAGTGTTTGAGATTCTCTCTAATGTTTTGGGACAAGTTTGTAGTGGGAGAGTTGTGTTAAAATGTGTTTTACAATTCTTTATATAGGCATTAGAGAGAATAGAGCCGTTGGGATTGATTGGGTATGAGTTGAAGTGTGATTACACAAATAAGAAAGTTCAGAACCCAATTCTGGCTGAATTCGGTCGACCGGATCGGGACAATCGGTCGACCGTTAGGCAGTTTTACACTCAGTTCGGTCGACCGGTTAAGCAACGGTCGACCGCCCAACGCTACGACTTAAGAAAACTTAAGTCATCGGTCGAACACACTAAGAGGGTTCGGTCGACCGATTTCGTCCAGGCACTTTGGGGTTGACAACAAATATGTGAACGGTCGACCGAAACAGGTTCTTCCGGTCGACCGATTTTGGACAGGAGATTCTGGATTGTCTGGACACGCTCATTCGGTCGACCGATCTTTGTCCTCGGTCGACCGATACATAAAATGTATAAGGGGTATATTTTGATTAATACGAATACGACCGTTGGGTATATACGACAAAAGTAACGGTCGGGAAAATAAGGTTCGAACGGTCGACCGTTTGGAAAGGTTCGGTCGACCGGAAACAGACAGGGAAACACAATTAGAAAGCTTGATCTGACGGTCGACCGAAAGATATGGTGCGGTCGACCGAAACTAGACAGGGAAACACAAACAGGATTAATTGATGTTGCGGTCGACCGAATGTGGGCAGACTTTCATGTTGCGGTCGACCGAATGTGGGCAGACTTTTGCAATTCAAGTTTTGGTGTTTTCCGGTCTAAGTTTGGGTGATCTATTGAAGTCCAAATTATGTGAAATTTCGTGTGTGACTTCTATAAGGAACCTAGTGTGTGATTAAGTTGATTTTAGCTCAAGTATGCTCAATTACACTTTGTTCCTAAGACTCAAAAGAAATCAAGATTACATGTCTTCGATTTAGCTTTAATTACATGTCTTGACTTCATTTCCATCTTTCTTGAGTCTTGATCACCTGTAGAGGTTAGCACAATACAATATATATGCAATGCATAGTGTGTGCTACTCTAATTAAGATTCGGTTGATTAAATCATCAAAACACAAGATTAAGGCCAAAAAGCCAACACTACATACCAACATCTTGCATTGCTCACCTCTTCAATTTGAGAACCATGACAACCAACCACCTCTTTTATTCCACCACCACTTCTTATATTTGCAAAACTGATAGTTTGATTTTTCTCCCGTAAAAAAACGAGATAATTAATTATGAAATATCACCATAAGAAAAGGCTTTGACAATGTGATTCATATTTTGAGGGGACATATTCATTTGGAAAACATGAAAATTTTGGATGATGTTCAAGCTTGTTAATGTTTGGGTGATTTGGAGATTAGAGAATAAGTGCGTAAGAGCACCCGTAGTGGTGTCTATGCTACCCCAGACACCTAACTTTTCTCTCTGTCACATCTCTCTACCACGTCAGATTAGCCCAAAACCTCCCATTTACTTAAAACTTTCATCTTAACAATGTCAAGTCCCACCCAAAAAATCAACATTCTTTTTACTCCATATCATTTTTAATTTCTTTTACAATCAACAAATTACATAACCAATTATTATTGTAATTACAAACAATAATTAAATTAACCTAAGTTAATTAACAAATTAAATTACAAACCAAAAAAAATTTAATTAACTAACTTAAAAATTAACTAAATTTAAATAATTTAAATTAAACAAAAATTAATTACATTTAATTTAATATTACACCTAATATTATTTACATTTAATTTTAAAACCAAAAAACTAAATTAATATTACACATTATATTAAAAAACAAAATAAAAAAATAAAAACCAATGGGAGTGGGAGGCACGTGCTAAAATAACAACTCATCTTCAAATTGATTCTCTGGAATCAATTCTAGAATCAAAGCTATAACAACAAATTTTTTGATGGTTGTTTTGGTCTTTTCATAACACCCATCAATGACTTCAGTTTTTTTTTTCGGAATTTTGAGAAGGGCACTACCTTCTAAATCTGTAAGACAAGACTCTAATTTGAAATCGTAATTAAAATTCATCCAAAAATTAGTAAGGAAGCAAGACGTACATTTATGCAGTAGTGTTAGGTGAAGAACTGTTATGGAGACTAGTTGCATTATTTTATTTCGAAATAGATTTGATTAGGTTGGAAATCATAGGAGGAGGTGGTGGTCCTATAAAGTATGGACCATGATAACTCAATTTCATTTTCATTTTCATTTTCATTTTCATAGTATTATACTATTATCATTGTAAACCTTTTGTTTTGTTCTTTCCACCCATGTTTCTATTAAATTATTATAAAACTCTCCGACTTGTTTCCACCTTAAAATTAATTTCTATATACAAAATAATATATTTAAAATAAAAGCCCCCTTGCTCCTCCTTGTTTTGGCACGTTCTTACTTCTTTATTCCCCTTCTTCATGTGCAAATGATATTTCTCATTCATGTTTAATCATATTTTGAAAGAGATTCCATGAAGTCGCATTTATTTGTTTGTTAGTTAATTGCTTATATAATTCCTGCGTCAAATTTGCATATCTCATATCATTAGCTCAATTTCATTCATAATTCCCTGTTTTATACACGTAATTATGTAACATCCACGACTTCATTTTTAACCTATTTTGTCTTTTATTTAATATTTGCTAGCTTTCAAGTATCATTTTTAGCTTACTTGTAATTCACTTGTGAAAAGGTTATGTAAGGACAGAGAAATCTTTATTCCCAGCATTTCAATAGTTATGAAAATGATGAACAAGCATAATACACGTGTACGTTTGACCTCAATCTCCAGAAGTTTTATAAACTTAATTATTATATTTTTGATATATCTCAACATGCTGGATTTATATGCAAATTAAGATTGGTTGTTGGCCGTTGAGACCATCCCAAAATCCCCAATCACATCTGAATGTGTAAAGAGAAAAGGATAACTTGATGTGTCTAATTTGGTTACAAAGTGAGTTTTATGACAAAATAATGTGGAACATGAATCTTAAAGAGCATATTGGAGCATACTTAAAAGCCACAATCATCAATCGTTTAAATATTCTGAATATATTATGTTAAGAATAAAATAATAAATTGATATGTTTGTTTTGTCCACAGATAGTGATGCACTTTCGATCTCTATCTAAGCATGTGGGCATTGATTATTTTCCAGCTGTAATCTATTGATGATACTTTGATTTTGATTGGCTCTCACAACTCACAAAACACCTTCCGAAATAAAATTATATTTGGATGCTAGTATAAAGACCATATTTGACAAAGCACGTCAAGTTGAAGATTCTTTGGATAAATATGACAAAAATAGACTATATGAAGGTAAATCGGTTTATGTTATCAGGATGCAAGCTGTAATATTAGAATGAGAGGTGCATAAAAACTAAGTATGATATGATTTCAAGTATATTTGTTTATATATGTTCTATTTTAATCTGCTCTGTGGTATATTAATGTTGATACAACACTAAATTGTTCGGTTGTTTCCGATTATTCTTTGGCAGTGTTTGTCAAATACATAATTGAGAACTCCAGAAGGCCAATATCAGTAAGTTTTTCCCACCAAGTTTTTGTTTTGGCAACTTGGACTACTGATTTTGTCTTGTTTGGAAACATTAATACCCGCGTTGTGCGGGTTAGCATCTTATTAAGGAAGTAAAAAATCGAAAAGAAAGTTGAGTTTTTATGGTTTGGATAATAACTTAATTTGAGAGAAATGTAAAGAAAACACGTGAAATGGAAATAAAGAATCTACACACAACTTTCTTTACAATTTTGGGGAAAATAAAGTGAAAGTAATTGATGTAGTTTTATGACTAAACTATTCATATTGTTTCCCAAATGAAACACTAACCCAATGATACAAAAAGTCAAATTACAATTATTATTTTTTCAATTTCTGTTATGTCTATCCAATCAAGATAAAATGAGATAAAAGAAAATAAACAAAGTTTTTTCCCTCCCCTTTCTCTTCTTTTCTCTCTCATATTTCTATCCAAACAAACCATCAAATTTTTTACCCATGTTGAGGATTTATTTTTCCAACTTTTTTCTGATGGTTAAATTCAAAATGACCCTTTTATTTTTTCGTTTTAGAAGATATTGGGACCTCGAAGTTAAATGTACAATTTTGATCACACACCTTGCAGCAACGTCTGACTCAAACGTTCCTTTTGGGTTGAAGCTTGTTGATGGTGTCTAGGGTTTGCATTGAAAGTCCTTCAAGAGTCAAAAGAGAACTTCATCTTGCGTCCTGATCTTTCAATCATCTCTCTATTATTAAGTCTCATCTCTTTGTGTCGACCTACGTAAACATTTACATAGTGCTAGGTTTCCTAATGTCAGATTGCACATATCAATGTTCTGGCACTGCCAAGGCGAGCCTGGGCGACCGGGGGCATCCGGTCGCCTGGGCGATCGCCTAGGCAGTTATGCGACCGCCAAGTCTGGGCGGTCTTTTTTTATTTTTATTTAATTAAATTTTATAAAAAAGATAAAAAATCAGGAAAAATCGGGAAAAATAGGAAAAAATGCACAAAAAATATCTAAAAATACCATACATGTTTAGAATTCGAAAAAACACATAGTTCCTCGACCAATGCCTCATTAGGCACCCCCTCTACCCACCTAAACACTAAGGTATACAATTTATTGCTTAGTAGTATGATTACAAAGGTAACTCAGAGTTCATACAATAGCAGATAAAAGAGAAATTAGAATTACAAACTAACTAACTAATTTACGTTGGACACATTGATCTAATGTCCAACTGGGAACCATATCATATCCACCACCACCATCAGAGTCGTCAGAGTGGTTCTCGTTAGGATTGTCGACGTAGACATCATCTTCTTCAGTTTCTTCATCGTCGGATTGGACATATTGCTCGTCGATGTCTATCGGTGGTTGAGAACTCGATGCACCTGGATCTCTAGAAGTAATGTGAACGATGGCATCAAAGGTGCATCAGATGCAGTGGAACACCGTGCGTTAGATGCAGTGGACATGGATCGAGCAAAGCGTCTCCGTGAAGAAGATTGTCCTAAAGCTGCTTCCTCGGCATCAGCCCATGTAAGCTCCTCTCCAGCGAAGACCGGATCTTCAATTTCTACCAACCACGGATGCTCGTCGAAGAGATCGTAGTCCACACCCGTATGTTGCCCAATCTTGTTTGTAAGACTCTAGTATACCTCTAGTGTAGTCAATTTCCTGTTTAAGGCACGAGTCACTAACTTCATGATACGTCATGGGTTTAAGTCCGGGTCCGTAAGTACAAGTGGCGGATATTGCTTCCTTCCACTCAAGAGTCCTTATAGTGTTGAATGATATACCACATCTATAGAAAAGCCTAGACCATTTTTGATTAATTGTTTTCCTATCTTCTTTTCTAAAGGTTCTTTCGATGGTTGTTTGTTGGGGGCCGGAAACCACGTCCTTCCCACGTCCGCAAAATGGTGCCCACAAACGTTGTTTTTGTCTCTTTCTACCAGGAACGGGGCGAGAACGGGAGGTTGGAGTCCGAGCAGAACCGGAACCCGACCCGATTTCTAGATCAAATTCTATGTTTTCTCGGTCTACATAATCATCAAGACATACATTTTCGTTTTGTAATGTCCTACTGTTTCTAATCATGTATGCAGTTATGTCTTGTTTAATAGAGTCAGGAATTTTATCACAAGGTCTAGCATTGCTACCGGGTGTGTGTGCAAGATGTTGTTTGTGACGGGCTATACCACCTCTAGTTTCCTTACCACATAACTCACAGACAATGCAGTTTTTATCATTAGCACTAATGTAATGGGCAATATTCCAACCAGGGTCATTTGTACGGGTAGGTCTTAGGTCATCGTAACTCTCGTGATGCATAAGGAGACTAGTGCCGCGTACGTAAGTCATATCTTAAAACTAGACTAATATAAAAATTTAGACTAATATGAAAATAAAATACTAATTAATTTAATTCTAAAGAAAAGTTACAAAGAGTGCACTTGATTTTGGCGGTTGAAGAATGAAGAATCGGACCGGAGACTTCACTTTCCAACTTCAAAACTAAGCACCACCAGACCAGAAACTTAATCGCAAAAACTTGGTGATTAGGAAACTTAAACTTGATGATGAGAATAGAATTATGAAGAAGAAGTGAATGAGAGATGTGTGAAAAATGAAGAGGTTTGGAGGAGTTTATATAGAATTTGGGGGTAGAGGCAAACTTGTAATTTTTGAAAAAGAAAAAGAAAAAAGTGGAGAGCCATTGGAGAGCCCCCAACGGCTCTCGCCTAGGCGATCGCCTATTTCGCCCAGCTTTGCTGGGCGAAAGGCGGTGGTCGCCCATGCGACCACCGCGAGGGGCGATCGCCTACCGCCTAGGCGGTCGTCTACCGAAACATTGGCACATATAAATATATTGTATCCCAACTTATCCAATAATCAGAAATGTTCTAACCTTTGTGATGTTGAAATCCTCAATCATTGTAGTTGTGACAACAGAGATTTTTTGTTCGGCATTAAGCACTTTTGGTTGTTGATTGCCACTTAATTAGTTAATCCCAAACCTACAAAATCTTACACGACCACCTTCATCTTGCGTCTTGATCTTAATGTCTTATTAGTTACTCACAGTAATTGCTCAATGCTCAAGCTTAACACCTTCGACGAAACTTATGTGGTATCTATTTTGTAAATTAAATGGCAAGTTTATAATACTAGTTGATGTTTTTAAAGAAAATTTTAGATAAATTGTTAGACAAAAATGTTGAATCTGTGATGTTTGGCAGTTGTCACATAAGACGTCTTATAAGTTCTTGAATTACGAAGTTATATTTAATTTATTTATGGCGTATTTCCAATAGGAAGCATAATGCATGTATTGCTTCAAAAAGATATTTGAATTAATGTAAATTATATAGAAATAAGGGAAATTTTTAAAGAGGATATTTTTACTTCTGTTTTTCTATGTTAATTTTTTGGGTGTCACTAACAACCATTAAAATTTGTTTTATGTCATTTTAAAGTAACTATTTGGCATAATTTCATACAAAAATAAAAACAAACTGGTCATAATTATTAGGACAACTTTATGGTATTATGACAATTTTTTTGGTTTTTCTACGAGATTATGCCAAATAGTTATTTTTAGAGGAAAATTCGACTTTATATGCCACAAGTGACCTAACTTCTGAAAAAAATTCTCAACTTTGACATCCTGTGGAAAATATGTTTATCATTTCACTTCTTCTCAAAATACCCTCACCTAAATCCTGGGATCCCTTTCACTCGACGGTACACGATAGATAGTGCGAGTTGATTTGTATCCTCGATAGTTATATTTTGTTATAGTTCGGTTGAACTCGATATGTGTTATATAGAAACTCGATATGGGCTCGATGGTCAACATGATAAATGTTCACATGTCGAAGTGAAACATCCCACGGCAAGGGACTAGTCAATAAGTCATTATTATGCCAAGAGACGCAACTGTTCGACATTCCTTCCTTTTGAGGAGATGACATTTCATTATAGTGCGAAGATGCGCAAACTTTCATTACAGGTCTATAAAATCAGAGGTTATGATTTCTTCCATTTAGTTGTGCATTCGATTTGTCTCACCTCACCCAAAAAAAAGTCTTCCAACACAATGCCAATGACGACTATTCTGACGAAGCTGAGCACATCCTCGGTGGATTAATATGGGGAGGTTGTCCTCCCGTTGAAATACCAGTAGTTTTACTTCAACCTCGTCATACCTATAGGTGCGGTTTGAAGACAATAGAGTTGTGGTCCAACACTTCGAACAAGATTAGCAAAAAATCTTATGTTTGTGGCTCATCGGAGCCAACCCTTTGTTGTCGGTACTTCGTCTAAGATGATGGAACACCGGTACCACTAGTGGATAAACCCGACCAGAGCGTAAATGATCTAGGGATGCAGAAGCTTCTGTGGAAGGCTGCTAAGTTGAGTTAAAGCCAAGAGATAAACAAAACTATCTTTTGGGCTTGCAGACGACATCTGAGCAGATCGTTCCAATTGACTTGGGAGATATTTATATTTTGTGTGTGTTTGTGATCTCTCCTTATTCTCTCCTTGTACATCAGTAATAATTCAATAATAACTCATTCTTAGCTTGATGATTGTGTTTGTGATCTCTCATTATTCTCTTCTTTTATCTCGATAGTAGTTCGATAATAACTTGATGGTCTACTTAAACGAACCATCATTTATTTGAATCTTTTCAAACGAACAATCTGAATGAAGTTTCTCTCTTTGTTCTCTCCTAGTACCTCAATAGTAGTTCGATAATAACTTGATGGTCTAAGACTTAAACGAACCATCATTTATTTGAATCTTTTCAAACGAACAGTCTGAATGAAGTTTCTCTCCTTGTTCTCTCCTAGTACCTCGATAGTAGTTCGATAATACCTCGACGGTCTACGACTTAAATGAATCATCATTTATTTAAATCTTTCTAACAAATTTTTCAATGTGTAGTTTGTTGTTTTACTTTGCTAAAATAATATCTATGTTTCGGATTTTTCAAGTAATCAATTTTTTTACAGAGTGATGACATTGATGCATCATCTCAGCACGAGGAAGAACCATCGATGGATCCGACTTCTTCTGAGCCTTAGTCGGTATACGTATGTTGTTTTCAGATGATACGATCAAACTGCTTTTGTTTTGGAGTTTTCTTAATGGTATTAAGAAAATAAACCTCCGAAGAAGCGGAAAATTACCCTTCTCACGTTTTTTTTTACAAAAGTGTCCAATAACCTTATCATAATGGTAAGATTTATAGCGCAATGCAACAAGAAATTAGCCATGTATTCTAGAAAACACTAAAACAAATTAAATATAATAAATATAGCAAATTAAAGCAGTTATTAACATTTCACTATTTATTAAAATGTACTTTTCTTTTTGGAAATATTACGTATTTTTTAGTTCAACTCCAAACATATAACATGCTGGAAATTGATTCTTGAACCTTGGTAAAGGGAACTACTAACTGAGCTAATCCCGGTTAGCAAGAAAAATGTTCTTTTCAATATTTACAATCTACAATTATTGTGCTTTACAATTAATACAAGCGAAAAACTTGATACTTTAAATAAATAAATAAATAAATAACAACTTGATACTAAAGCTTGGTCAAAATACTTACACATGGCCTGGTACAAAAGGTTACATGTTTCACTTCCACATCTATGCCCAGTTAAAATACTGAAATAATAGGATTAGGAATATAACTCGAAAATATTGGAATGTGTGTTCATATAGAACAAATTATAATAACATTTTGTTTTCCCTTATTTGAAGATGAGATATCCCATCAATCCATCGTGGTCACTATATCTTCTGCTTAAATCAAGTCATATCCATTAATTTCTTATGTATTAACTTTTAGAGTCCTTAGACGCGGGCGTCACAGACGCGCCTTACGTGGACGTGTTGAGTCAGCGTCCAGTCAGCAAAATTTCTCTTCACGTGCTTTGGTCTTCTTAAAAACGCCGGTTCTTTAGGTTGAACGATTCTTTTCCCAATACACAGATAGTGCAGACCCTAGGACAGCGTGCAGACCCTAGGACAGCGTGCAGACCCTTTATTCGTGCAGAGTCCAGACTTATCATAATAAAATATTGTTTTTAACTTTTAGGTTGGATCAACTTAATCCAAACAGACACACAACATATTCCGAACAGACAGTCTTCTTATTCCGAACAGACGCACAACTTAATCCGAACAGACAGACTTCTTATTCCGAACAGACACACAACTTAATCCGAACAGACACACAACATATTCCGAACAGACACACAACTTAATCCGAACAGACACACAACTTAATCCGAACAGACACATAACTTAATCCGAACAGACACACAACATATTCCGAACAGACAGACTACTTATTCCGAACAGACATACTTCTTATTCCGAACAGAAAGACTTCTTATTCCGAACAGACAGACTTCTTATTCCGAACAGACACACAACATATTCCGAACAGACAAACAACATATTCCGAACAGACAGACTTCTTATTCCGAACAGACAAACAACTTAATCCGAACAGACACACAACATATTCCGAACAGACAGACTTCTTATTCCGAACAGACGCACAACTTAATCCAAACAGACAGACTCCGAACAGACACACAACATATTCCGAACAGACAGACTTCTTATTCCGAACAGACGCACAACTTAATCCGAACAGACACACAACATATTCCGAACACATAGACTTCTTATTCCAAACTGACATACAACTGTTATACATGAAGAAAATGAAGAAGAATGTGATCATTCCTACATTTGTAAGGATGACTTTGGTCTTGTTTGTTGTATATGTGGAATTACACGCAAAAGCATAGAAAGTGTGTCTAGAAACGGAATAGAAAGTTTGTATTATTTATGTAGAAAGATTGTCTTGTTTATGTAGAAAACTTGTCTTGTTTATGTAAAAAGTTTGTCCAGTTTATGTAAAATGTTTGTCCAGATTATGTTGAAAATTTGTGCAGAAATGGAACAGAAAGTATTCCGAACATACACACCACTTAATCCGAACAGACAGACTTCTTATTCCGAACAGACACACAACATATTCCGAACAGACTGACTTCTTATTCCGAACAGACATACAACTGCTGTACATGAAGAAAATGAAGAAGAATGTGATCATTCCTACATTCTTAATGATGACTTTGGTCTTGTTTGTTGTATATGTGGAATTATACGCAAAAGCATAGAACTTTCTGATTGAACTTTTAACAGTAGAACATCACGCCAAAATCCTCGGAAGCTTTGACACCATTGCATCTCGTTCCAGCACATTAACACTTGACCCAGAGGTAGCAAACAAACGGGTGTGATGCCTTTTCTTAACACAAAAACCACAAGAATCGGCATAAGCAACGTAAAATGTTTGGGCTTCTTCGAAAGAGGGGAAAAACATCCCCTCCTTAGGAACGTTTGTCGGCTGCTCCACTTGGAAAGACACATGAACGATTTCCATCAAAGCATAGAGGTAGGACCACAGAAGAGAAATGAAGAAAAAGGAAGACGCATGTTGAGATTTATAACAAGTCTCCTGTGCTGTGTAGGAGAGCCAAAATGTTCATGGAAAATGAGTGATTTGAGACACATTAATGAGGGATGGAGGGATGTAGACATTTGTACGAAACGAGGAATAAAATAAAAAATAAATTTTTTCTGTGGAGACTGCCAACTCAAACGCGTCTGCTGACTGGGCTGGCCACATAAGCGCGCGTCCCGAACGCTAGCGTCCACTAATCGTTTTCCTAACTTTTACACTGATTCAACTATTCAAGTAATATTTATCCAAGTGACTTCAATTCTAACTAATATCTTATCAGGGCATAATCTGAAAAGGGCATTTAGAAAGAAGAAGAAAAGTTTAAATTCTCCAAGTGTGCAAAAACCAATTAAAATAGTCTAAATGCATCACAAATTACAAAAGAGAAAATTTTCTTAAAAATATGACCCTGATAAATATCAAGTTTCTACATCTTTTAAGAGCCATTCCGTGAAAACATGTTCTTAGTTTGGCAGAAGTAAGACCTTATCATCTGAACAGTTAAAAAGATGGAACAAAATCATGAAAGGCAGACTTTTGTCCAAAACCCGAACAAAACCAATGTGTCCAACTCCAAGCACTGTAGACCATGAAGTAACACCTAACACTTATTTAATATAATATCTACAAAGTCCACATCATATCATGTTCTAATCTGACTTAAATGCCCAATACAACACTCTACATAAAATAAATCACCATTACACCATTACTAAAATGGCTTAATCAGAATTTCAGAAAATCACAAGTCGGAGAGAGAGAGTCTCTACTCTTTAGAGATGAATTTCTATTTTAGAGAGAGAAAGATTGAACCGAAGAATAACTTGCTGTTGGAGGGAACAAAACCAACCAGACTTTGAAAAGAAGGGAACAAACAAAACAAGAAAAAAGAACACATCTTCTTGTTTTTCTTCATGGTCTTTGTTAGTGTCTCACAAGCTCTTCTCCACTCCAAAAGGTGAGATCTTTTTGGAAAATCAAAGATCTTTTCTTTTTCCATTGAATTTTTTGAGAATTCAGAGAAAACCAACATTGATTTTCTTCACTTTATCATGGAATCTGAACTCTGTTCTTCCCATTGTGTTCATTATTTTTGGATTATATATGTGTCCTTTTCCACCATTTTTAGATAGAAAAATTGCAATTTTCTGTTTTGGTGTTTGCAAGATGGGATCTTTGTACAATCTAGAGCTTTGTTTGCGGATTAAAGGTGATGGAATCAGCCATCAGATTTCTTTTTTGTGCTTTCCTTTCAAATATTGTTTCCCATTTTTCAATATTATTGTGGTCCTAATTTTTTAAAATAAATGTGATTTATGGCAATTATTTTTTTAATAAATGTGCTTCCTCATCCTTCCTGTGATCTTTTTGTGTTTTGGGTATGTTGGGTTTGAGGGGATTAGATTCGTGATGACTTTGTTGGTGCTTAAATATTTGGAACAGATAAGGGGTTTAGACTAAAATATATCACAATTTTATGAGGCTTCATGGAATTGAGCTTTTTCCCGGCAAGCTGAGAAAGAATGTAGTTTCCAGTGGTTGATTGAGAGAGTGAAATGGATCGCCGGAGTTGGCCCTGGAGACGGAAGTCCACCGACAAGAGCCCTGGTGAGACCGAAGGCTCCGAATCGGTGTCACCCTTCTCGGAGAAGTATTTTGATGATCAGGTATTAGTTTCATTTTTCTTGTGTTCCATTATGATGTCTATGGCTATTTGCAATGAATTTTGTGGTTTTGATTGAAGAAAAGCTTTGGATATGTTTGAATTGAGTAATTCGAATGAGTGGTGAAAACAGGAGTCATTAAGATCTTCTACGCAAATTGCGCAACCAACTGAAGTTTCGACGAATGTAGGAGCCAATGATGAGAGGAATGGTGTGAAGGAATTGACTGCAAAACTCTCGAATGCTCTCTTGAGTATTCGAGCTAAGGAGGATTTAGTAAAGCAACACGCCAAAGTCGCAGAGGAAGCGGTTGCAGGTAATTTGATACATCAATCCTTAATAAAGAAGAGCTTACTTCTGTGATTAATATAATACAATCAAATTAAAATGAGGTGATCATTCCATTGCAATTTTCCCCTAACTAATAGTAGCTATGAACATGAAACTTCTTTCGGGACAATGATCCTATTTTAGGTGTTAGAACTTAGAACTGTTACTTTGAAATTCTTATGCAGAAGTCAATAGTGCAATGCATCTACCTTTTTCTCAAATTGGTATATTGATGATGCCATCCAAGTTTCATATCATGCGTTGTGACATTCTTCACTTATGTTCGATGTCAGCAAGTCATTAAGATTTTTAAAGAGGTTAAAGTGGAATGTTTTTTAATAGGATATATCTAAATTGGTCAAGAATATATTCAGTGGCGAGCGTTTCTACGAAACATGGAGAATTATGTTCATCTTGTATCAGCCTGTCTCATTAAAGTTTCACTCAAGGAAAAAATTACATCTACGTTTTTTTTTATTTGAATTTTGGTCCATAATTCATTTTCAGGAGATTCAAAACTTCTGAAATTTACATCATGTTCCTCATATAGCAGAGGAATTTGGTACTCAAAATCAAGTTCCACATTGACCATTTTTATACTTGACTTTTGTCCATTAGATTGATCAGCATGTATCTTTGTTCGATTTTTCCCGGTAACATTTTGAAGTCGTAGGGATATTCTTATCTCGTTATGATTAAGATCTCGGTTTGTAGGATGGGAGAAGGCGGAGTCGGAAGTTTTAACTTTGAAACATCAGCTCGAAATTTCAGCACAAACGAATTCGAACCTCGAAGACAAAATCAGGCAGCTTGATGGCGCCTTGAAGGAATGCATCAGGAAACTCCGGCAAGAACGAGAAGAGCAAGAGATCA
Source organism: Triglochin maritima (assembly GCA_963682175.1). Lineage (NCBI taxonomy): Eukaryota > Viridiplantae > Streptophyta > Magnoliopsida > Alismatales > Juncaginaceae > Triglochin > Triglochin maritima. Next base: position 7,791,524 of record OY821787.1, on the reverse strand, counting down.
AAATACATGATGCACTTGTTGAGAAGATCAGCGAGTGGATAGACGAGAAATCTGAACTAGAAAACCGAGTGGTGGAACTTGAAGCCCAACTCGAGACCAGAATGACCGACACATTAGTATCAGTAAACTTTAACCACAACCTTCAAATACAGTTGGAAGAGTTGGAAAAAGAGAATTCCAGTCTTGAACTAGAGCTTAGAGCTCGAGACGAGAAGCTCAGGAAGCAGGCATTGGAAATGGAATTGAGCAATCGAGCCGCAGAAGCAGCGAGCAAACATCATCTTGAAAGCATAAAGAAGGTCACAAGGGTCGAGTCGGAGTGCCGGAAGTTGAGAGCCATGACTAGGAAAATGCAATCACATGCTGATCATAGTCATTCAGTTAGTTCGGTTTGTGGGGAATCATTTTCAGATAGTCAATCTGATATTAGCGAGCGAGTGCCTCCTTCCGAAATTTGCTTGGATTTGTGGGCATCGCCTCAGACTGCACCACTGGATCAGGCCAAATGCGAAAATAAAAACATCGGAAAAGGCAGCAAGGCTTGTTCTATGGATATCGGTACATTGGATGATTTCCTTGAAATGGAGAAGCTTGCGGCATTGCCTGAGGCCAACCATGTTTCGGATAAAGGTGGTTTTGGTGAATCTGGTATCGAAAATGTTATGTCCCTTGCTGATTTTGAGTTGATGAAGAAAAAGACGGTGGAGTTGGAAGAGAAGATCAGTAGCTTGGAAAATGAAAAAGCAGAATTGCAGGATAATTTGACAGAAATCAAAGAGAGGCTTCAGAGATCGTTGGAGCAGTTGAAAGAGGCAGAAGACGATAGCTCAAAGCTGAGAAGGCAGTTGAGTTCAGCTCAGGCTTTGAAACAAAACTCGGATATGGAATTAAAGGCTTCCGAGGCAAAGATAGAGAAATTGGAGTTTCATTTGGAGGAATTGGTTTCAGAAGCCCTTAATTTACGCGAGAAAGTCAGGTTTTTGGAAGAAAAGTCCGAAAAGGAGAGCGCATTGTCGGAAGAATTTTCGGCAAAGTGTCAGGAACTGGAAGCTGAATTGTTGAAGAGAAAAGAAACCGAATCGCAACAAACCGAATCGCAACGAACTGAATCCATTGAGATGTTGAAAAAGGAAAAGGTAAAATGATTTTTCAATACATTTTGAATTGAAGAGTTAAAAAAATGATAGATTTGATCAAGGCAAGGGTCAAGATATTGGAAATAGCTACTTCTCATTTAACATCTTTAGAGTCTCTGGATTGATTTGTTGTATCTTTTTTTCTTTTTAAATTTTACTTATATTTTACAGGAAAAGGAGCTTGCTCTTGCTGCTGGAAAATTCGCAGAATGCCAGAAGACGATACTGTCGCTCGGATTGCAACTCAGATCTCTAGCAAGCTCAGAAGAATTTACTCTTGAACCCGACAAGTTCGAGACCAGGTCACCACCTAGTGAAGCAATGGGAATTATACATGGGAGTTCTGCTGAGGATCTTTCTCAGCTATCCTCACCATCTTCATCTTTGGAGTTCTTTAGAAATCCATCCACAGATACAAGAGCAGTGGTCATATAGGAATTTGTTAAATAAATGGACCAAGAGAAGGAATTGGAGAGGAAGTATTCAGTAATTCAGTTGTGTTTGTTGCCTGTAAAAATATATTGAAAATAGTTGTTTTGTGATGGTATTTGTTCCTTAGTTCAACTTGTGATTCTTTAAGAACTGAAATTTTTGATATAGAAATTGTGTTTTTTAGACCAGTAACTGCCCCTTGCAAAAGCATGGGTAGTATTCTTAGAAAAACAAATTACAAATTTTAGAAAATAAAATGCAATCAAGGACAGACCTAATCCTTCAGAATTAATATAAACAGTCCCAAAATATTTCATTAGATTTTTAAAATAAAAAGGGAGTCCATTTGAAAGATATGAGTGACAGACTACTGTATAAGAAATAAGATCCAGCAATTTGAGCCCCACAACGTGAAGGCCGACCAAATCCATTTAGAGTGATATTATCAATAATAATATTAAAAGGGAACTTTTTAAATATAATTATAAAAAAAATGGAAGAATATAAGCTTGTGAAACTTATTTGTCCAAATATAAGACAGATAAACGACATCACATATGACGCTTTTATCTTTTAATGAAAACGACAACACGATGTGTTTTTATCGTTTTTAGGAAAAGATAAAAGGGCATCCGAAGTGTCGTTTTCGCGTATCACAAATTAAGAATCATGATTAATCAACACGGATTTACAACTAATTAAGTCAGTATTACTACAAATAGATTCACAAATACGATAAAACACTTCCACAAATGCGGTAAAATACTTCCACAAATTATAAAATTCTTGTTGAAAATTGGCTTATATTTGTTAAGGAAGCAAATCCAGGAAGAAGTCGGTCGACCGGATTGGTTTCGGTCTACCGACGCACAACTAAGGAAACTTTCGGCGAAGACGGGTCGGTCTACCGAATTGGATTCGGTCCACCGATCCAAGGATTCCAGGCACTTCGTGTGCAACTGGGATCGGACAACCGAATTGGATTCGGTCTACCGTCCAAAGGTTTCAAGCACTTCGGAACAACGGTTTCAGTAAACCGTTGAGAAGATTTTTGGTGTTCCGAGAATCTGGAAAGTGCCTGTCCAAGTTGGCACAGATCACCGAGGGACACTCGGTCAACCGGATGGTTGTTAGAAGAATTCGTTAGTTCGTGGAAGAATCGTTCTCGCGGTCCACCGAGACGCGCAAGAATCGTTCCCTCGGTCAACCGGGAAGGATTCGGTTAACCGAATCAGAACAGGAATCGTTCTTGTTGAAGCAGTCACGGTTAACCGAACGAGCATCGGTTAATCGTGTCCCCATGAATAGTTCTATTCGGTTTTGCTTAATTGTAGCTAGGTTTTTTGAGTCTATAAAAGGATTTGTTTGCTCTTCAATGTAACACACAAAAATTATCAATAGTTTCCTTCATTGTGAGTTGAGAGATTAAGGCTAGAGATAGATCTAGAGTGTTTTGGGAGACACATTGCTTCCAATCATTTGTAATCTCGGTTGCTTCTCTTGTTGGACAAGCCAAAGAAGGAAAGGAAACCCGCAGGAGACCCCCCAAGGACATAGGCACATTGTCGAACCTTGTAAATCGCGTGTGTCGTGGTTGTTTCAGGTGTGAATTTGTGTTTGCTCGTTTATTTCCTTCTTATTAGTGTTCTTGTTGCAATTGAGTTTGGGAGAGGGTCCGAAGTTAATTCCGCAATCAATATTCTATTATACGCGGTGCGTTTAATCCGTGTCGAGTTAGTGCATTGTTAGATCCCCCTCCCAACAGCTGGTATCAGAGCTTTGGTTGCACTTACGATGGGGGAGGAAGCGTGGAATTTTCGGGTGGAGAAATTCACCGGGAAAGGGAACTTCACAACATGGCAACAGAGGGTTTGTGCGTTGATGTCTCAAACGGACGGGCTATTGCTGACGTTGGATGGGGTTGAGAAGAAGTCATCGAAGATGACCGACGAAAAGTGGGAGAGTCTGAATCTCCGGGCTATTGGAATCATCGAGTTGTGCCTCTTGGATGATTTGCTTTTCGAGGAATCAGCGAAGACCGCGGCAGAATATTAGAAACTTCTGGAGGAGAGGTTCATGAAGAAGAAGCTTAGCAACAAGTTGAATCTGAAGCGTCAGCTGTACATGCTTCGGATGAAGGAGAACACGCCGTTCATTGAGCATTTCTCGATGTTCAATAAGTTGATAGCTGATCTGACTCAGCTTGAGGACAAGATGGAGGACGTGGACAAAGCAATGTTGTTATTGACATCGCTGCCGGACTCGTATGAGAACTTGGTGAACACGATCATATATGGAAAGGATTCGTTGGTGTTGGAGGAGGTCAAGGGCACGCTGATTTCCTACGATGCAAGGAAGAATTCGAGTAGTAGCTCTTTCGAGAAGGGTGAATGATTGATCGCAGCACCGGAAAGGGGCAGGACGGGTAACAAAGGAAGAAACAACGGTAAAGGGCGGTCCAAATCAAAGGGGAGATCCTTTGAATGTTTTTTCTGCAAGAAGGTTGGTCATATGAAGCGCGATTGTAGGGCCTTCAAGGAGTCGCTACAGAAAGGGAAAGACGGGTACAACTCCGCTAGCGTGGTGGAGGAGAAGAACGAAGTCGACGTTCTAACGGTTTGCGCTGCAGGTATTGACAAATCATCATCTGGATGGATTTTGGATACAGGAGCATCTTTCCACATGTGCCCAGATAAGGAGTCGTTCACATCCTATGAGCCACTGAAAGGAGGGATCATTGTTATGGGCAACGATGCACCTTGCACTACCGTCGGTATTGGTTCCGTACAATTCAAGATGTTCGATGGGTGCATTCGAACGCTGACGGGTGTGCGTCACGTACCGGAGTTGAAGAAGAATCTGATTTCTCTAGGAGAGCTTGATACTCTCGGGTGGGGATGGTCCGGCGGGGACGGGAAGATTAAGGTCACTCATGGGGCGATGACAGTGATAAAGGGAACCAAGGTGGGCAACTTGTATTGGATGCTAGGGAATGCAGTAGCAGGAAAAGGTGCAGCAAACGTTGCACGAGACGAAGACAACACCACACTTTGGCATATGAGGCTTGGTCATATGTCGGAAAAGCATTTGTGTGAGCTACACAAACAAGGACTGCTGAAGGGTGTTAAGAGCTGCAAATTGGATTTTTGCAAGTATTGTGTCTTCGGTAAACAACACAGGATTCGATTCAAGACGGTTATCCACAAGACGAAGGGAATTCTGGAGTATGTGCACTCAGACGTCTGGGGACCGACTCAGGTTCGGTCAAAGGGTGGAGCCGAATATTTCGTCACATTCATAGACGACTTCTCAAGGAAGGTATGGGTTTATTTTCTGAAAAATAAATTTGATGTCTTCGATAAGTTTAAAGCATGGAATGCCCAAGTAGAGAAAAGTACAGGAAAAATTGTTAAGCACTTACGGACAGATAATGGAGGTGAGTACACCTCAAGGGAGTTTGCAAGTTTCTGTGAGAAAGAAGGCGTCACGAGGCATTTCACTACACCGTGGAGTCTGGAACAAAATGGCATAACTGAAAGGATGAACAGAACACTATGTGAACGGGCAAGGTGCATGAGGCTTCATGCAAATCTGTCGAAGGATTTCTGGGCGGAAGCAGTAGATCTTGCTTGCTACTTGGTAAATATCTCACCGTCATCAGCACTTGAATTAAAGACACCTCAGGAAGTGTGGACGGGTGAGCAATTTGATTACTCGAGGCTTAGGATATTTGGATGCAAAGCCTATGCGTTGGTCGATGAGACACAACAGTCGAAGCTGGATTCGAAACCAAAGGAGTGCATATTCCTTGGTTACGATAGGACGGTGAAAGGATATAAGCTTTGGGATCCGGTGAGCAAGAAGGTACTCCTACGGAGTAATGTGGTCTTTGATGAGACGAGTTTGCTCAAGGGCCTTGAGGAGAAAGAGCAACAAGAGGTTCCCATGCGGGAAGACGAAATTGAAGTTGGGGTCACAACTTCTAGGGAAGAATTGAATCAAGAAGTTTAGCAAGAAACAATGGACTCACGAGTAGAGGAGGAAGCTGAGCAAGAGAGTATTACTCAAGGAAGACAGATGGGATCACAAAGGCACCGGTGAGGTATGGTCACGATGATGCTAGTATTGCGTTTGCACTTGTTACCGACTGTAGGGACCCTTGCACATTCGAAGAAGCTATTGAGCAGGAGGACAGGAACAAGTGGATGATGGCCATGACCGAAGAGATGGAGTCTCTTCATAAGAATCAAACTTGGGAGTTAACGGACCTCCCTAAGGGAAAGCGCGTGATTGGGTGCAAGTGGATCTTCAGGAAGAAGGAATGGTCATCTCCTATGGAGGAGATAAAATATAAAGCAAGGTTGGTGGCAAAAGGATATGCTCAGAAGGAAGGGGTCGATTACAACGAGATCTTCTCACCCGTTGTAAAGCATACCTCTATTAGAGTGTTGTTAGCTATGGTAGCTATGGACAACATGGAGTTAGAGCAGATGGACGTGAAGACAACTTTTCTTCACGGGCACATAGAGGAAGAAATCTATATGAGGAAGCCAGATGGGTTCATCGCACGAGGCAAGGAAGGACAAATATGCAAGCTGAAGAAGTCCCTCTATGGACTTAAGCAATCGCCGAGGCAGTGGTACAAAAGTTTCGATTTATTTATGATTAATAATGGTTTTGTATGTTGCGATTATGATAGTTGTGTATACTTGCGGAGTCTTGGAGACGGAAAACACGTGTTCTTGCTCTTGTATGTCGATGATATGTTGATCGCGGCTAAGGAGATGAAGCATATAGATGATCTCAAACTGAAGCTTCACGGGGAGTTTGAGATGAAAGACCTCGTGAGTGCAAAGAAGATTCTCAGTATGGAGATCTCCAGGGATACCGAAAAAGGTGAAATTCTGCTCACTCAAAGGAGTTATATCCGGAAGATACTCGAGAGGTATAACCTCGAGAACGCCAAGCAGGTGGCCACACCTATTAGTGCTCACTTCAAGCTCTCGTTGAAGTGCAGCCCCTTTACTGAAAAGGAAAGGTGAGATATGGAGAGTTCCATATGCTAGTGCAGTTGGATCCGTTATGTATGCTATGATCTGCACTAGGCCAGACATTTCACACGCAGTTAGTCTCGTGAGTCGTTACATGGCTAACCCAGGAAAGGAGCATTGGGAAGCGTTGAAGTGGCTGATGAGGTACCTGAAGGGAACCATGGATGTTAGCTTGAAATTCACCAAAGATGGAGCACAAAGGCAGGTGGAGGGGTACGTCGATTCAGATTACGCTGGAGATCTTGATAAGCGGAGGTCCACAACAGGGTACGTGTTCACTTTGGGTGGAGGTCCAGTGAGTTGGAGATCGGTTCTCCAACATACTACCGCGTTGTCTACAACAGAAGCGGAATACATGGCTGTTGTCGATGCCGGAAAGGAAGCTATATGGTTGAAGAGTTTGGTTAGCTCTTTGGGGATGGACCAGGAAGTGATCAAATTGCATTGCGATAGTCAAAGTGCAATTTATCTAGCCAAGGATCAGACGTTCCATTCAAGGACCAAACATATTGAAGTAAGATATCATAGGATCCGAGAGTGGATCGAAGAATGGCAGGTTGTTCTCCATAAAATCGATACTTTGGTGAACTTTTTATGTAATTAGTTCGTTGGATATGATTATTGGTTAGATTCCAGTAAGAATCAGGTAGGAATCCAAATCGATACTTTGTTTAGATCATATGTAACTATGTAAGTATACTACGTGTCAACGGATACTTTGGTGAACTTTTTATACAATCAGTTCGTTGGATATGATAATTGGTTAGATTCCAGTAAGAATCAGGTAGGAATCCAAATGTACTTCGCAAACAGAAAATCAACTTCCATATTCTGTAAGAATCTCTAAATTCTTAACAATGGAATTTGTATAGAATAAAGAAACTAATTTTTTATAACTTCCTGTAAGAATCTAAATTCTAGAGTGACATTTACCATATTACCCTCAGTTGTATTTATCATAATACCTTCATATTTTAATATTTTATTCGATAAATTTCTAATTAGAAACTATAAATGTCATATATTATATATTTTTTAATAAACTTGATTAATTTACGATATTTATTTAATAAACTTGATGAATTTATTTTATATATTTTTTAATCCAAACATATTTTAATTAGGACTGTCAATTTTACACGAAACACGATAACACGACACGAAAACAACACGAAATTAGCGGATATGGATTGAGAATTTGAACACGATTTATAAATGGGTTGGATACGGCAACACGATTATTAAATGGGTTGGATATGGATTTCTGCTGCAAAAACGATTAACACGATTAAGACACGATAAAACACGATAAGTAATTGGGTAATTAGGCACACGATTGCGAATACGACACGATTACTACACGACTAATACGACAAGTCTATAAATAATATATAAATTATAAATTATAATAAACAAATTCTAAGAACTGATTCAACTAAATGTCATATTTATAATTTTACCAATTATATATATGTGAGTGGTTTGAAACTTTGAAGTTTGAACTCTGAACGAGTGGATAATCGTGTGTTCAATGGTGTAAACAGTAGCGGTATTAAACGTGTACACGAAGTAACCCGTTTAATAATCGGGTATAAACGGGTTGGATACGGCAACACGATTATAAATGGGTTGGATACGGCAGAAATTTAGCAACACGATTATTAAATGGGTCGGATACAGCGCAACACCTAGAGCTTATATATAGGAGTTGACACGACACGATTAGCACACGACACGACACGATTGACAACCCTAATTTTAATATTTTACGATATTTATTAGATAAATGTCATATATATTATATTTTATGATAAATTTTAATATTAGAAACAAATATTAAAGACATTCTAGCTTAGTAAAAAAAATTCATATCATAACTTACAATAGTAATCTAACAATAAAAATTTAAATGTAAAGGTATACTTAACGTTTAGAATCATGAACAAAAAGTTATTCCATCCAAACATGTTTAGCTTCTTTTAGTAATTAGGATTGAAGTTATTTTAGTAAGAATCAAATTCTCAAGAATCCAATACAAAAGGACATGTCTCAACGGATATAAAAAATCATTGTATTTACATTTAAATCTTTTTATTATTTAGAAAATGTTATTACATATTATAAGAAATATAAGAAATCCGGTGAAATTTTGTATGCCCTGCATGCATACAAGTATTGTCAACTGACTATTGACCATGCCAAAACGGTATTGTGATGTCGTTCCTGTTAATAAAAACAATATCATAGATGTTTATCTACCTCATATTTTGCTAAATAAGTTTCTCATATTTATATTTTTCTAATTTTTTATATAACTATTTTGAAGAAAAAAATCCTATAAAAATGATGACAAAATGCCGAAGTAGATGTTTTGATGTGGCACAATCGCCCATCCCAAAGAAACATCTTAGAAGTAAGAAAGTACGTTGAAAAATATTTTTTTCATCTTGTTTGCCTTAACCTTAGATTCATCTTTCAAAGTAGTCTGTACAAATGATGTAAATAATGAAGATATCCAGCTTACAGATTCATCCTAGTCAAGAGAGTTGCTCCTAGTGAATGAACAAACAATTAATTAGTCGCGGTGCTCTGTCTGACTTCCTTCACGACGATAAGCTCTAGCGAGATCAAGACCCAGGAAAATGTTAAGAAGATTCATGCCAGCCATACCAAAAAGAGCCAAAGGCAGCTCAATTCCCTGCCGGAACTTGTTTGCATCCGCAATGAGTTTGTATGTGATAAGAATATGGCAACCAAATCTTGCTGTGAAGAAGGTGAGACAGTTGAGTACCCTCTCTGTCCTCACGATTTGGCTTTTCGTGTCACGAACTCCAGCCATTCGACGGATTTTTCTTACATGGAGAAAGATGGAATGCAGCTGCATATAGTAATTCAAAATTAGCTCAACTGAACGGCAATTACTGAAGCTAATAGCTGCATAGTTGTCAGTAATTGATTTGATAGTGACCAATTCTGTTTGTTACTGGAAGATAGTCTTTATGGTAGAGTATACAATAGGTTTACAAAGTAGTTATGTTACCAAAATATTTCAGTACATGAACCATTACTAATTAAATTTCTAAAGACATTACATACTATTACACACGGTATAAGAATAGCAACATGCATTAAAAAGATTTATGAACAACTCGTAATACCACAGCAGTGGGATAGAATACAAAAACTCCAAGCCCCTCAACCCTAAATTACAACAACAACAAAACCTTTATTCCCAAACTAGTTGTGTCCTTGACGATTGCATGTACAAATTAATTTTCAGCATGACCAAACACTTGTGTCTCAACCTATTTGGATGACTCGACAAGTTTCACTTGCATAATTGATTTCTACTTGCAGCTTATGAAGTCATGCGTGCTTTGCATAAAAGAAAGTAGAAGAAGTATATTTCCCAGTTGACCATATCACATGCTATTCAAGTAGAGTTCCATAACTTAAGAAGAATATTCATTGTCAAAATCTAAACACAGTAACATAAGAAATTGTTCCAGCATGGAACCAAATCAAAGCAACAAAGAGTATATATACAGACTTCAAATGCAAGGAAGATCAGGGCTGGAAGTACCTCACAAACGAGAGAAAGAATTAGATAGTTGATTGTGACGTTTCTGTACAAAGCCAGTGTGAAGCAAACCAGGAGAATGAGATGGTGAACTAGGATGGATGGTATCCAACCGCTATAAAGCCGATACCGGAGCATGTCCCACTGATCATAGGCAAAATAGCCACAAGAAAAGCACAACGCCGTGTATGCACCTAGCCATGTGCCACCAAACAGCTGCTCATGTTCAAACATGTTTCGGAAACCCTTGGTGATCCATTGGTTAAGCAGAACTACAACAACTGCAAGCGGAAGCCGGAACCAAAACTAAGTTGCGACGGAACTCAATTAATAAACGAAATGCACAAAAGCAAATACAAGTTCATTTTTACGAGTAGTGGTAAACATAAGCACAATTATTATCCTCCATAACTTTGGCACATTAAGTTAATAAATGATTATCAAGTACAGATATCAGGGCATGAACTATAGATCATATAATCTGAATTCAAAATTGTATTTGAAATTCTAAAACATTTGAATTTGAATAGCTCAATTGATTTCCGATGAATTCGGCAACAGGTTATAGAATTCACATTCATATTCGGAAATACCCTGTATGGCTGTATTCAATTCAAATAGTATTTGTTTGCATCCCTTGGGAGCATTTCATCCAAGTTTTCAGCTAGAAATCAAAACCAAACTAAACGAAGAGCTATGTGATTCAATTTTGCAGTAATGTTTAAGAAGAAGAAAAAACCATATCCCCATTAGCGGCCCTCACAATAACACACAAGCAACTAAACTTCAAATTCAAAACAATCAACCATCAAAAAAGCACAAATCTTCCATCATCTTCCACAAAACCCACACAGAAAAACACCTCCACAAAAAACGGAACACAAACACAACAAATTTTAACAACCCAATCCTCAAGTCTGAATCGCAAAAAAGCACACACTTCTCCAAACATCAACACCCCCCAAAACACACACAAAAAAAGTAGAACGCAAACTTGAAATCTAACAACCAAATCCCCAAACTTCAAAAACAAAAAAAAGCAGATACTGTCCAACATTTCTCCCAAAACCCACAACGAAAAACACCATCTTTAACCGGAACACCCCTAGAATCACAAAAGGCAGAGGCTTTCCTTCGTTTCCTCGAAAACCCACAGAGAAAAAACAACCAAACACCCCTCGAACCCCCAAAAGGGTCAAAACCCACAAAACCAAAGCCACAAACACCGAACCCAACACCTCCAATCCCCAAAAAGCATAAACTTTCCTTCGTCCCCCTCAAAACCCACAAAGAAAAACAACTCCTTCTAACCAAACACCTCGAAAACCCCTAAAAATCCTAAAAACCTTAAAACAACCCGACCCCAAAACCGAATCCCGAACCCTCAAACCCCAAAAAAGCACAAACTTTCCTTCATCCCTCGCAAAACCCAGAAAGAAAAACAACTCTTTTCAAACAAACATCACCAAAACCCCCACAAAGAAATCCTTAAAAACCCAATCCGGAACCTTTAAAACCCAAAAAAAGCCTAATCTTTCCTTCATTCCCCCCCCAAAAAAAATAACACCCAAAAAACACCCTCAAAACCTCAATTTTTGTTTTCATTTCCCCAAAAATACCGTCAAGTAATCCTCACCGGACGCGGAGGTGAGGGAGGAGTGGAGGAGCGAGACGGAGGTGTTGACGAAGAGCGGGTCCTTCGACACGAAGCGGCGGACGAGGAAGTTGGCGAGCTGGTAGAACCCCGCCCCTACGGCGACGGCGACAAGTGGGATCTTCTTTTTGACGGCGACCTCGAAGGCGACGGAGACGGCCCAGAGGAGGAGCGTCGCCGCGAAGAACGGCGCCGTCGTGGCCGTAGTCGGATTCGTCGGGCCTCTAGCCATCGACGGTCGAGATCGAGTGGGTTCGATTCAGATCATCGTATTTCTCCTTCTCGATCGATCTCCGAATCCGATTCTCTGGAGAGGGAGAGGAGTGTTTGTTTGTGTGTGAGTGAGTGAGTGAGTGGTGGGTGAAAGGGCACGAGTACCAGATTATTATTAATAATTATTGGTGGGATTAATTTTTAATTATTAAAGGCAGTTACCGGAAAGGCAACTAATAAGATTAGTTACCGACTTTAAGTAGCAAAAATACAAAAAAACTTTTTTGGAAGTGTGACTAAGGCCCCGGTCCGGTAACACCACCATATATCGTTTCTGAAAATGTTTCTTGGTCACTTTTCGGAACACTGTGCGCGGACGCTGCTGAGTTGGACATCTCCAGTTCAACAGATTTATTTTTCTTTCGCGGTAGGTGGGGTCTCAAATCAGACTGAAAATATCAATTTTGGCGCTCCTTCCTACACCATACTTTTGACGTTCCATTTTCCCCCGTTCCATCTTCCCCCAGCCCCCTAGCCTATGAAGGAGCACAGAATAATGACATTTCTTCTTCGTTTCTTCTTCCTTTCTTCTTCGTGCTTTTCTTTTCGTTTTGAAAGTTTTTTTCATTAACAGTATGTAAATTGTAAAGATGTCTACGCAAGAAAACATCCATTTAAACGTTCCTAAGGAGAAGATGTGATTTCCCTCATTCGATGAAGCAATGACCTTTTACACTGACTACGCTGATGTTTGTGGTTTTAGGGTTAAGCTAAGACATACTCATTAGGAATGTGTTGTTGTTACCCAAGCTACGCTTACTTGTTCCAAGGAGAGCAATGCACCAACAGACCAAGGTCAATGAATAATGAAGCCACATCTATCGAGTAGAGTTGAGTGCACGACTCGCATCAGATTTTCCGAAACCCAGCAAGGGGTTACTAGATCAACTTTGTCGATCTCAATCATAACCATAAAATGCTTTAGGAGGACCAGATGCGTTTTCTAGGACAGAAACATTTTGTACATGAGGCCGTAATTGCACGAATAGCGTGCAATGATGCTTCTGGGATCTCCGCTGCTAAGACAATGCAATCGTTTGTTGTCGAGACTGGGGGGCATGACAAACTTACTTTTAGCGATATAGACCTAAGGTTTGTTTTGTTTTAGTCGTCATTGTGTTTAAGGAAATATCAGTCCTTAATAATTTATTGTGTGCACGAGAATGTTATAACTGAAGTCAGGAATTTGAAAATGGGATCCGGCGATGCACAAGCTCTTCAGAACTATTTCATTAAGATGCAAAAGATTGATTAAATGTTTTTCTATGTTATGGATATAGATGTTGACGGAAGACTAATAAACGTTTTCTGGGCCGACTGTCGTTCTAGAGCTGCCTATTCATACTTCAGGGATGTTAAATGTTTCGTCACTACGTACCTCACAAAGAAATACGACATGTCATTTGCACCATTTGTAGGAGTTAATCAGCATTTCAAGTTTGTGTTGTTCGGTTGCGTTTTGCTGTCCTATGAGACCACTGAAAATTACATATGGTTGTTCCATACGTGGCTTTCTTGTATGGGTGGTACGTTTCAAGAGTTTGTACTCGTATTGATGGTGTTGGGGCTTGTCCTTTTTACCTTATGATTTGTCCATTTTACTTGATGAGTTGTCCCTTTTAGTATGTTAGGGTGTACTTTTTAAGTATCCGTAGTCAGGAGATGTTCTTGTCGTATGTATGTTTGTGGTCTTTGTACTTTTTAAGTAACGAATTATCCTTTTTAAGAATGAGTTTGCGCTTTTTAATATTTTACATGTGGATGGATGAGATACTTGTATTGATGGTGTTGGGCTTGTCCTTTTCAAGAAATAGTTTGTCCTTTTTACCTTACGATTGATCCCTTTTAGTATTATAGGTTGTACTTTTTAATTATCCGTAGTCAGACGATGTTCTTGTCGTATCATTGTGTTGGGCTTGTACCTTTTAACTAATGATTGGTACTTTTTAACAATCAGTTTGTCTTTTTAAAGTTTTGTCGTTTCATTTTTAGCGATTTCTTTTTTACTAATTTTTTTGTGTTTGTGCAGATATCCCTCCACCAGCTATCATAACATACCAATGTGTTGTCATTACTGCTGCTGTAAAGAATGTCTTCACAAATGCCAGACACCAATTTTGCATTTGGCACACAATGAACAAAGCTCCGGTGAAGTTGCCGACGCACTATCGCCAACACATGTTATTTGATCTAAAATTGATTGTGTACGACTCAAAAAACCCAATTGAATTTGAGCGGAATTGACTACATAGTGTACGCGTGATTGAATAGTCAAAGCGTTATGACACAGTGCACGCGTGATTAAACAGTGATCCCACAATAATAAAAAATTATCACCCCACATTACTAAAAAATACACAATACATTATCAATTAACTCTAATAACAAAACCTCCACTAAAATAAAAAACAAAAGAAAACCGGACCAACAGGGGGCCTGATGGGCGCCCAAGCGTCCATTCGGGAGCTCCGACGCCCGAATGGACGCCCGGGTGGGTGCCCTCCCCGTTAAAGGGAGGCCACCAGGGTGTCTGGGTCAGGCGCGCCCGACCCGTTAAGCTTGATCTTAGTAAACTCTGGGGCACGGTAGCCGAGGGCGGCGACAGAGGTGGGAGAAGTCAGCGAGGACTGGGGTTGTGGTGGTGGTTAGGAGGATGTTGGTTGAGGTCATATTTCCATGGATGGTCGATTCAGAGGTGTGGAGGTGGTGAAGGCCTCAGGCGCAGCCCATCGCAATCGACATCCGGGCTGGTCAGTCTATTGGTGTCTCTGGTCCTCTTGCTGCAATCATACATGTTTCAGACATGTTAGTTAAGTTAGTTAGATTCTTGGTTCGGAGTTTGATTTCAGAAAGTTAAATGAAGTAAACATGAAACTTGGAACAATAATGTGAAACATATGTTTGTATGGAATGCTAGAATTACCAGAATTTGGAGTGTTGTGATAACCAAACTTAAGTGCTTAAATATAGGATGAGGACTGTTGTTCCAATGATGATATTGTGTGAAGTGATCAAGTGTGACCAAACCAAAATTGGAACTAGCTTATTTGGTAGACTTCAAATTTTGGATTAGTGAAAATCATAGATAAGTTTGGGCAAACTTGGTGGCATTATAGGTTTAAAGTAGAATAAGGTGCAAAATAAAATCTGGTGTGATGAAAAAGTGAATGCATTTTAAAAGAGTTCCTACAATTCTAAGTGCATACACAACATAGACAAAAAGAGTTCAGGGGATTGTTTAGTGATGAATTGGAGCAAGCATTTAAAGCAGTTCATGTTACTGTTGGATTCGCAAGTAGTACAATACATAACTAAAAAACAAGTTTTTGTATAACCTTATAAATCCATAAAATGCAACTCGGATCAAACCAAATTATTGTAATTGTTTAGGCAACATTTTCTAGATTTTGGAGTTGAGTAAATCGACGGTGGAAGTGGGTTACCTGTACAACGGGTGGGAGAAAGACGGACGATTCAGCCGCCGTGGGTAGAAGATTTGATTCGGTCGTGGGTTTGTGGTGATTTTCATCGAACGAATGTTGTACAACCCAGTAGCCACTTGATTTGACGCGGTGGAGGCTCAAATGTGATGGAGACGGTCAACTGTGCCCAGCGGAGAGGCGATGTTACGGCTCCCACGAAGAGGCGTTGGACACCGGCGAGAGGTGGTGTGGAGGAGGTTAGAGCAAAAGAGAGAGATCGTCGAGTGGGTGGGTGGGAGAAGTGATGGAGAGATTCACGGAGTGGTGGTTGTGAGGAGTAAAGGTAGGTTGGGGGAGTAATTTTGGTGAAATGCAAAGGTAAGTGAGAACAAATGGGTAGAAAAAACCACAGAAGCACATGTGAATTGGTTTCGTGGAGCAACGAGAGTGCGAGAATCGAGAGAAAAAACAAGTTTCTATAAAACTAACCAGATAAACCACACCCGTTTGGCACATATGACTTAAACCCCAAAAAAATCACTTTATAATGGTGTTACCAAACGGAGCCTAAGTCGAGTCGTGAGACTTGCAACTGCTACTTTTCGGTGACTTTAGGGAGCCACACAAATACTTGTCGTTGAGGAAGTCTTTAAACATACTAGTCCAAGATTGGTGATTTTAAACACTTTACAAGTTCTTTCAAACCTTAAAGAGGTTTATGATAAACCTGAAAAGGATTAGGAATGTCTAACGTGCCAATAAAAATCTGCTTGGTGCCCAAATTTGGTCGACCATCCTAACAACAGTCGACATATCTTCATATAGAGTCCTCTAAATTACTCTTATTAACTATGAAACAACGTTTGATGCCCAGTTGGAGGTCCGATTTTTAGAGGGTGGGTTGTCCAAAGGCAAACGGACAACTGATCCTAAACTTTCAGTGAACTTCAAGAATGATTTTGTCGGATGGACAACAGTTGGCCAGCTGAGACATGGATGACCGATTTGGATTGTGTTTTCAAGGCACACCTTCTAACATCTAATGAGATGAAAGTGGAAAACGAAATCGAGATTAACTCTAGGGAAAACAATCAAACGAGACTCAAAGTAGTATAATATCTCTAAGGATTTAGATTTAGCTTTGGATAAAAATGGGTGGAAGAATATAATTTACATATACGAACCGTGGTTTTTTATTGTTTTTATTTCATTTCTAACGTACTCCATCTAGTTTAAGATTAAACCATTTGTTGTTCTTCAATGCGATGAAATTAAAAAAGAGGAATTGTTCGAAAGTTGGAATAGAAATTGTTATATCCTAAACCTTTTTAATGTTTTAATTGTGTTTAGGGGTGGTTTAGAGAAGGATTGAGATAGACGGCCGAGATGTGTTTGGGAAGAGTATATAAGGTTTGAGTTCTGTCTTTCTCCCTCTCTTCTCACTCGTTCTCTCTCTCTCCCGCTCAACGCTCTCTCTCTCTTTCAACTACCTGGTGCGTGGTGGAGTGGGTTTGGCGAGGAGGAAAGACTCAGTGGAGCACGCGAGGGATCAGGCTGGTCGGTTGCTCGTTTGGTTCGGTCGATCGGTTGTAGTGTTTTTGGGGCGATATCCTGTAGGATCGTGTGGGTTTATGGGTCCCCAATTAATGCTAATCACCTAATTACCTACTTGTATAAGCAATCAAAGAAATGCAGCGGAATTTAAACTAAAACAAGCAAGTGTAGGAATATGCAAACCACAAATCGACTCGGCGTTTTTATAGAGGTTCGGCACCCCACCCGGATCCTAGTCCTCTCTTGCAAGCTCCGCTCGGATCACCGAGCTCCGCTCACGACTTCACTAACCACTCTCCGTTCCGGGCCGGGAGAGAACGCCTTTACAACCGTCAAACCTCGCGAACAACCCTCGCCGAGCTTGGAATCTTCTTCTCACAATCCGAGAAGGATGCTTCGGGCTTTCATCGGAGCCTTTACTCTTTTGACAACAAATGAGAACTTGAGTGGAGCAACACTCTCTAAATCTTGAGCACACTTGAGTAGGATTAAGAAATGATCACTAAGTGTGGAAGGTTTGTAGCTTTGAGTGTTTGGGATTCTCTCTAAAGTTTGGGACAAGTTTGTAGTGGGAGAGTTGTGTTAAAATGTGTTTTACAACTCTATTTATAAGCCTTAGAGAGAATAGAGCCGTTGGGGTTGATTGGGTGTGAGTTGATGTGTGATACACAAAACAGAAATCTGCAGGACCCAATTCTGCCTAAAAACGGTCGACCGAATTGGGTATTCCGTTCGACCGTTTGGTCAAATTTCAGCTTTGACTTAAGTTAACTTAAGTTAACGGTCGAACGGGCTCAGGAGATCGGTCGACCGAATTAGTCCAGGCACTTCTGGGAGACCAAATTGTGTTGGTTCGGTCGACCGTTAGGAAAGTTTCGGTCGACCGGATGTTTAGAAATTTGGGGTATTTGGGAATAATACGAATACGACCGTTGGGTATAATACGACAAAACAAACGGTCTGAAAAACATGTGTAAACGGTCGAACGGAAAGCTTTCAACGGTCGACCGTTTTGGTCCAGGCAGTTCAAGTTTTGTTTAGGTGTTTTCTGGTTCTAGTTTGGATGATCTATTGAAGTCCAAATTATGTGAAATTTTGTGTGTGACTTCTATAGGGAACCTAGTGTGTGGTTGAGTAGTTTTTAGCTCAAGTATGCTCAATTACACAAGGTTCCTGATGAGAATTAAATTTATACCGCAAGTGCACGGCGTCAATGAAGACGTGGCAAATACGGGTCGAACACAAGGAGGGAGAGATTTTGTTATTAGTGTGATTTTCGATTAAGGGGAAAGAAGGAGAGAAGAATAGATTAGTTTTTGAGATTTTTGGTTTTTAATTATCTAAAGCAAGAAACAAGAAAAATAAACTAAAACAAGAACAAAGAGGTGAATTCCGTTGGGTGGAGGTTTAGATTTAGGGTTTAGATTAGAGAATTCAGAAACTTATAATAAATCATATTAGTTATGAAGCATTACATGATAAATGATTTAACATACACTCAAGTAATCAAAATAGACTAATACGAAATTAAAATAATAACTTTTATTCGTCTTCTCTTCACCCTAAATCCGTCACCTCCACCCTTTGGAAAGAGTTAGAAACTCATGGAGGGAGGAAAAAGGGATCCTAGAGGCATTACAAAAGAAAAGTAAAAACAAGAAATGAAAGACAGAAATTTATTACTAAAAATAAAGACAAATAAAAACAACAACTAAAAACTAGGTCTAAGGCCAAGGACCCTTCTAACATTGTTCTCGGGGCTATTTATAGTTGTTACAAGAGACCTAAGTATAGAATTGGAGAGTACACGTGTCCAGACACGACTGGACAAAATTGGAGCACACGGATCGTTAAGGGGGCGGCGTTTCCGCCGCACAAGGCATGTAATATGCGGCGATTTCGCCGCACAATATCCTCTGATTTAATCCGGATTTTTGCTGTGTGTTTTTGGTATGATTTGATCATCCTTTGCGCGTCTGGATTGATTCTTTCCATTCTTTTGAGCTCCGGATTAATTCCTTCATATATTTGGAGATCCACATTGATTTTTCTTTAGATTTTCTCCAAGATAATAAAAGCTACTCGTGATTTGCAATTAGGTCCTTGTCTTTTTGCAATTAAGTCCCCGACTACTTTTGTGCTTAAGTCCTTGTTCTTTTTGTAATTAGGACTTGAATGCTTTTATGCTTGGATACATTTCCATTTGAAACCCGATAAACTTGAACTTGGTCTTTATGATAGAAATGAGTCTTTTGCACGCGTTTATGCTCGAGATGTGGGTAAATTGTATTCAGGTCCCTGTATTCTGTAAATAAGACTAAACACATACCTTAATAGCATTTATTGATATAAAAGTGATTTAAATGAAAGACATATGATGCAATGTATGCAATGCATCAGTTCCTAAATACTCAAAGAAATACAAAATACATGTCTTCAAATGAGCTTGATTACATGTCTTGACTTGACTTCCTTTCTTTCTTGAGTCTTGATCACCTGTAGAGGTTAGCACAAAGCAATATATATATATGCAATGCAATATGTGTGCTACTCTACATGATTATAATTAAGATTAGATTGAATAAATCATCAAAACATAGATTAAGGCCAAAAAGCCAACAATCTCCCCTTTTTTGATGATGGCAACCTATATCTTAACTATATCTTAATACATGGAATTTGTATTCGTAAACTATGCATAATAATGCTCCCCCTATGGATGTGCATAGTTTTTGTTCAATTTGATTACAAAATTCCAAGTAACCCCCTTAATTATCTCTCCCCCTTTGACATCCATCAAAAACAAAAATAATATGATTTTAAGCATAGAATTTGGATGTCTTGTAATGAAGTTGCTCCCCCTAAATTTTGCACTTCATTACTCTAATAAAAGATATAACAATTAAGCTCCCCCTATCAATAAGACTAAATGGAAACTATGAGTATGATTCAATTTAAGTTCAATTTAGTTTCAATTTAAGCCTTATTCTAACATCCATTCAAAATTTGACACTTATAATCAATGGATGTGATATATGATTTGCAATGAATAGGGTGAATGATTTGCAATGAATTAAATTATATGATATGTCAATTAAGCATATGAAACTAGATTAGAGCTAATTTAACATGAATTGTATAGATCGAAATTTTATTCCAATGTTGAATTCGAATTTAGCTCCAATCTCATTTGGTGATGCAACCGGATTTGAATTTGACTCTTGAGCTCACCCGGTCACCACCAATCTCCTCCTCAAGCTCCTACAAGAGTAGATTTAGGTACCCAAACAACTTTGGGTCCTTGAATGTTAGCTTTGGGAATCCAAACCATTTTGGTTTTAGGAGCCCACACATTTGAGGAAGTATGCTTTACGACTAAGTGCTTTCCATTTAAAGTTGTATAGGAAGCATGATTTTTCAATTTTGCATTAAATCCTAAACCATGTTTTTGCAAAGATTGCCTTTGACTTCCTAATAGCATGTTAAGCATCTTAGTTCCATTGGTGAACTTTTCTAGATCTTTTCTTAATTGCACATTGCAAGCATGGAGATCTAATTGTTCAACATCTATAGGTGTTGCTTTTGATTTATCAAAATTTGATGCATTCTTTTCAAAATTGGCAATCACCTCATTCTTCTCATTCATGCATGTTTCAATTTGGCTTTGGAGATCCTTGATTAAATTTCTAGCATTTTTTTTATCACAAATGATCTCATATTGTTTAACTAAGTCATGAAATGCATTTTGAAGCTCATCATGTGTATAAGTTTCTTCATTAATACTAGAATGTGAGCTATCACTATAATATGACTTAGTTGAGCATGAATTACTAGAGCAAGAGTTAGATTCTACCACACTTCCTTCATCTTGAATTGCCATGTGGCACATGTGTGCATATTCTTTTGTTGATGAAGGTGTGGTTGATTTGGATGACGATGAAGACGATGAATCGTCCCATGTAGCCTTGTAAGCTTCCAACCTCTTCTCTTTTCTCTTACTCTTCTCCTTTTCTCTCCTTCTCTCCCTCCTCTCATTTTTCTTCTCCTTCTCTTTTCTCTCATTTCCACTCTCTTCCTTCTCCTTCTTTTCTCTCTTTTCACTCCTTCTACCTCTTCTTTCATTCTTTTCTTCTTTATCCTTCTTGAGGTATTTGAAGAAGTCTTTTGCTAGGACTTCAATGTCCTCATCTTGCACCTTCCTTGGCTCATCAAAATTTGCATGCAATGCCAAGGTGGATGTTTTCTTGGTGGCTTCCTTCTCCTTCCGATGATTTATTTGAAGTTCATAGGTCATCAAGTTTCCAATGAGCTCCTCCATCTTTAATTTTGAGAGATCATGCGCCTCTTCAATTGCGACGACTTTATCTTCCCAATCGATGCTAAGTGACCGGAGGAACTTCCTTGTCATCTCTCCTTCATTGATTTTTCTTCCAAGAACCAAAAGAGAGTTAGTGATATCGGTGAAGCGAGTGTTCATTTCGCTTATGTTTTCACCGATTTGCATAGAAAAAATCTCATATTTATGCATGAGGAGACTAATGCGTGTTTCCTTAGTTTTACTATCCCCCTCATGGTGCATTTGAAGTCTATGCCATATCTCATGTGCACTTTCACATCCCCTAATCCTATTATATTCACCCTCATTAAGGCCACAATACAAGATGTTCATAATTTTCGAATTCATTTCAATTTCTTTCATTTTCGGTCTTGTAAGTGAATCTAATTCATCTTCTTTAGGGGGTGTGTATGGATTTTGGAGAAACATCCAATACTTAAGGTCATTTGATATTAAAAAGATTTTCATCCTATTTTTCCAATAATCATAGTTTGACCCATTAAGCAATGGAGGTCTAGTGGTGCATAATCCTTCTATGTGATTAGATGATGTAGAAGTCATGCTAAATAATACGATTAAGTATGAGAATTTAGCTAACAAGGCTCTGATACCAAATGTAGGATCGTGTGGGTTTATGGGTCCCCAATTAATGCTAATCACCTAATTACCTACTTGTATAAGCAATCAAAGAAATGCAGCGGAATTTAAACTAAAACAAGCAAGTGTAGGAATATGCAAACCACAAATCGACTCGGCGTTTTTATAGAGGTTCGGCACCCCACCCGGGTCCTAGTCCTCTCTTGCAAGCTCCGCTCGGATCACCGAGCTCCGCTCACGACTTCACTAACCACTCTCCGTTCCGGGCCGGGAGAGAACGCCTTTACAACCGTCAAACCTCGCGAACAACCCTCGCCGAGCTTGGAATCTTCTTCTCACAATCCGAGAAGGATACTTCGGGCTTTCACCGGAGCCTTTACTCTTTTGACAACAAATGAGAACTTGAGTGGAGCAACACTCTCTAAATCTTGAGCACACTTGAGTAGGATTAAGAAATGATCACTAAGTGTGGAAGGTTTGTAGCTTTGAGTGTTTGGGTTTCTCTCTAAAGTTTGGGACAAGTTTGTAGTGGGAGAGTTGTGTTAAAATGTGTTTTACAACTCTATTTATAAGCCTTAGAGAGAATAGAGCCGTTGGGGTTGATTGGGTGTGAGTTGATGTGTGATACACAAAACAGAAATCTGCAGGACCCAATTCTGCCTAAAAACGGTCGACCGAATTGGGTATTCCGTTCGACCGTTTGGTCAAATTTCAGCTTTGACTTAAGTTAACTTAAGTTAACGGTCGAACGGGCTCAGGAGATCGGTCGACCGAATTAGTCCAGGCACTTCTGGGAGACCAAATTGTGTTGGTTCGGTCGACCGTTAGGAAAGTTTCGGTCGACCGGATGTTTGGAAATTTGGGGTATTTGGGAATAATACGAATACGACCGTTGGGTATAATACGACAAAACAAACGGTCTGAAAAAAATGTGTAAACGGTCGAACGGAAAGCTTTCAACGGTCGACCGTTTTGGTCCAGGCAGTTCAAGTTTTGTTTAGGTGTTTTCCGGTTCTAGTTTGGATGATCTATTGAAGTCCAAATTATGTGAAATTTTGTGTGTGACTTCTATAGGGAACCTAGTGTGTGGTTGAGTAGTTTTTAGCTCAAGTATGCTCAATTACACAAGGTTCCTAAATACTCAAAGAAATACAAAATACATGTCTTCAAATGAGCTTGATTACATGTCTTGACTTGATTTCCTTTCTTCCTTGAGTCTTGATCACCTGTAGAGGTTAGCACAAAGCAATATATATATGCAATGCAATATGTGTGCTACTCTACATGATTATAATTAAGATTAGATTGAATAAATCATCAAAACATAGATTAAGGCCAAAAAGCCAACATATCCCTCGCACCGTTCGAACGATACCCTTGGGTGGTCGACCGGTTGTTCATTTTGAGGGAGAGATGGAGGCTTTGGGTGCTTTCGATCGAACGAGACCCCTTTTCCGGTCGACCGAAAGCACTATCATAGGTCAGTTGGGGCATTGACCACCTAATCGGTTGACCGCCTGTTTGACTCGTCCGACCGACGACTTAAGTTAACTTAAAGGTCGTTCGACCGGAAGTGTTGTTTCGGTCGACCGGTGTGATGCGGTATGATGATGGGTTTTACTGGTGCTTTTCGGTCGAATGGGTCCCATTTTTCGTTCGACCGATTGGCGGGTTTTTCGGTTGGGTCAGTCCTCTGGAAATGGATTCGATCGACCGGTGAAGTATTTTTGTTCGACCGTTTTGCACAGTTTGATGTTTTTCCTTGTTGTTGTTGATCGGCTAGAAGGCAACAGGTTTACCGGCCCTACTCGCAATCGTCTCCGATAGAAGTAAGGTTCTTTTGATATGACATATACCTGGCACGGATCGTCGTGGATGTAGAAATCACATGTGTTGTGTTAACTTAAGATGTTCAGGAGAGGTTGGGGCAACGGACAGACAGGTCAGCCTAATATCAATTAGTAGTGGCTCTACGGAGTGGGTTGTAGTTGTTAAGTGGTGGCTCCGGCGAATGATGCATATATACGTCATCGTCGTGGCTCCGACAATTGATGCAAAATCGTGGCTCCAGTAACATTGAGGCAAAATCGTGACCTTGGTGAATGAGACAATTGTTGGTGTTTTGCAGTTATTGGGATTATGCCTTTTTACATTTTTCGTATTCATTGTTTCATTCATGTGTTAGGGTTTGACATACAGGGTTTCCTTATGGAAACTCAGGCATAGTTCATGTTTGCATTTCAGGCCGGGATCAGCGTTAGGAGGGTGGTGACTGCGGATGAGAGCACTCGGGACCAGATCCTATTTTCCTTTCTTTTGAGGTGGTGATTACATGTGTATATTTCATGTTATGAGCTTTTGATGTAATCACATTCTTTTGTAAACTCGATTACATATACATATATATATATATTATATGTTGGTGCACTTGTGTGTGTCTTGCCGTAATGTACTCTTCCTGATTGTATGTTTTAAATTTCAAATTTTCCGCTATTTTGAGGACGTTACAACTTGGTATCAGAGCAGTCAGTTTCAGTGTCTTCGTCCAAAGAAATCACCCTTAGAGTTGTGTAGAGCATGCATGCATTGTTTTTTACTCCTGTTTTATGTCTCTTTTGTAGATGACACCAAGATGTGTGAGACCTCCTCTCCGAGACCGTAGCACCAGTGATGAGGTTGGTGGGGGAGACATGGAGGAGGAGTGGAGGTCGTTCCATGGCACACTGGGTAAGCTAGGCGAGTTTCTAGAGCGCCAATCTACTCAGGCTTAGCAGGGAAGAGAAGGTGCGGTACTGGATCAGTTCTTGCGTCAGCATCCCCTGTCTTTTGATGGTCGTGGTGACCTTGAGGTACTAGAGGACTGAGTCTGTAAGATCCAGAAGATTTTTCGGGCAATAGGATGTCCTCCTGAGAGGAATGTGGATCTAGCCACCTACGTTTTGGACGGCGGCGCAACCAACTAGTGGAGGTCTACTTCTGCTATGGTTTTCGAGGACAGTAAGGAGTTGAGTTGGGAGGAATTACTTGCGGAGTTCAACCAGCAGTACTTTCCACAACACGCCCGTGACAGGAAGGATGATGAGTTCCTAGCTTTAGAGCAGAGGGACATGACTCTGGCGGCCTACATCAACAGATTCCGCGCTTTAGAGCGTTATTGTCAAGAGATCTATGTGACACATGAGCAGAGTGCTCGGAAGTTTGTGCGGGGTCTGAGGCCGCAGTCCAGGGCACATGTTACCACGAGTATGCCGCATACCTTAGCTGACGCCGTGAAGTTTGCAACCATTATGGACCAGGATAGCTAGGAGATCATTGAGGAGGCTAGGAGGTCGCAGGTGAAGGTCGGAGTGCGTCAAAGGGGTCAGTTATCAGGGAATCCGGGCAAGAGGCCCTTGATTGACGGAGATGGAGCACCGCAGTCTGGGCAGTGCAGGCAATGTGGCGGAGTTCATCTGAGGTGTGGTTGTGGGCCCCGTTCTGGTGCTTGTCATGGTTGTGGCCAGCTGGGTCACTTTATCTGTTCTTGCCCGAGTAGGCCGGGTAGGCCTAGTATGCGACCGGGATCATCCACAACTGGTGGACGAGGACCAAGTCGTTTAGCTGCATCACCCCAGCAGGGGAAGAGAGCCGAATGTGTGTTCACCATCCAGGCAGTGGAGGCTAAGGATGCCAGCACGGTGGTGGAAGGTACGTTGTTTGTTGATGATTTGGTAGCTACAGTGTTGTTTGACTCTGGGGCCACACACTCATTTATCTCTGAGCAGTTTGTGAGTGTGTTAGGTCGTACCCCTGCGATGTTGACTGTCACTTTGGAAGTCAGCACACCCCTTAGTTTGGTGGGCACTGTAGGGAGTTTCCTCCCCGATGCCACAATTCTTTCGGGAGACCAGGAATTTATGGCTGACCAGGTTTTGCTACCGATGTTAGACTTTGATGTCATATTTGGGATGGATTGGGTGTCCCAGTACGATGTTCAAGTATTATGCCGTGAGAAGAATATTTTGATTCCGAGGAAGGGTCTACCTGATCTGGTGATCAGGGGGACGAAGGACAGAGGAGGTCCGGTGGTGGTTTCTGCAGTGAGAGCACATAAGTTGATTCAGCAGGGTTGCAGAGCTTTTGTGGTCACTTTAGTAGTTCCAGATCCTGAGATGAGGAGTTTGGAGGACATCGAGGTAGTCTGGTATTTTCCAGAGGTCTTTTCAGAGATCACTGCTTTGCCGCCTTGCAGGGAGATATAGTTTGGCATAGATTTGGTAGCTGGGACCACACCGCAGTCGAAGGCCCCATACAGGATGACACCGACAGAGTTGACTGAGCTGAAGAAGCAGTTACAAGATCTGATGGATATTGGGTTTATCTGACCTAGTGTCTCGCCTTGGGGAGAGCCGATACTCTTCGTGAAGAAGAAGGATTGCTCGTTTTGGATGTGTATAGATTACAGAATGTTGAATAAGGTTACCGTGAGGAATCGATGTCCTTTGCCCAGGATCGAGGACCTATTTGACAAGTTGCAGTCATCGAAGGTGTTCTTGAAGATTTATCTGCGATCCAGTTACCATCAGTTGAGGATCAAAGAGGCAGATGTTCAGAAGACAACATTCAGGACGAGGTACGGGCACTTTGAGTTTCTGGTGATGTCGTTCGGGTTGACAAACGCGCTTGCAGCTTTCATGGATCTGATGAATAGGACATTTAGTCAGTATCTTGACCATTTCGTGATTATCTTTGTGGAAGATATCTTGGTTTATTCACCAGATATATAGTAGCACCGGGAGCATCTGAGGATTGTACTTGACATTCTGAGAGATCAACAGTTGTAGACCAAGTTCTCGAAGTGTGAGTTCTGGCTTTACAGTGTGGCATTGTTGGGACACATAGTATCGGGAGATGGGATATCAGTGGATCCAGCGAAGGTCGAGACAGTGACACAGTGAAGAGTCCCGACGAGTGTGACTGAGATTAGGAGTTTTGTTGGATTGACGGGTTATTACCGTTGGTTCATCAAAGACTTCTCGAGACTTGCTTCACCTCTGACAGCACTGACGTAGAAGGGAGTGAAGTTCGTGTAGGATTTCGTTTCCCTATGTATGTATATATTTTAAAATTTTAATATAACATACAAGATCGTTTTCATATTTTCAGCAATTTTATGTACATCTATTTGAGTTTTAATCTAATAACATGCAACCTACATTTATTAAAATAATCCACAAAGATAGAATCATACCTAAGGGTTCTCTAAAACCTTTTTGATGATCCGGAGTCGCGTTGCCCGCTGAATCGTCCGTGGAATTACCTCTGAGTGTTCACCAAACTCTAAATAAGATTAGAGAGAAAGGAGCTAGTCAATCAATCTCTAACAAGGTTTAGAATCAAGCTAATAACCCCTCTTTAAGTCTCCTGAGATTCTAATCTCCAAACTTAATTTTACTAAGAGAAATTTCGTGGTGATTAGGGAGAGATTAATGAGAGAAAGATTTTGCATTAGTCTTAAAACATCCTTATCAAGAGCTATTATTTAGCCATGATCCCTTGTTTTTCTCTCCCAAAATTAATCTCTAAATTCCACTTAATCACCCACAAAAACGTTTTAATTAAATCTGGAATTATTTCACCCATGATTTAATTAATCTCTTAATAATTCAGGTAGAACCGTTCTTGTTCGGTAGACCGAGTATTATTCGGTCAACAGAACCATTCGGTTATAACACGTGTTCGGTGCACCGTGAGCTAGACGGTCGACCAAATCCGTATGAGAAAAATTCCCTAGAATAATTCGGACGAACAACGTCTTGTAATCGGTTTACCTTTGACCCACCAAAATCGCTCCTGGAATATAGTCATCGGATAACCGGGTCACCTTCGGTCTACCGAAAATACTACTTCTCGGTTGACCGTTTCCAATCGGTTAACCGAACCCGATTGTCCAGGCACTCTGGGCAATCTTGGTCAACCAATTGCGTTTACCCGTTCCCTATTCGGTTAACCGATCCGAAGATGCCCCGGTCGACCGAACCATGAACGGTTCACCGTGTTTGACCCCGATTTTACCTTTATCAAATTTTGGATTTATTTCCAACAAAATTTAATTTTTTGGGGTTTTTAGCAATTCACATCCTATATATATTATCATATGTAATATTAAATTATTACACCCCATAATATATATACCTCATATGAATTTATTATGATTCTAATTATGTTAATTCTCATAACATATTGATTTTAATTAATTCACCACATGTGTCCTATTTTCATAAGAAACCCGACACATCATATGAACTTAAAATCAAACATCTTGTTTCCCAGTTTTGTTATGCGACCTATAAGAGGATCTAAGCCTAATTGGCATTGATATTAAACACTTAATATCTCAGACTATAAGCGGTATCTAGCTACACATTATAGTCACCCAATTAGCATAGATGTCTTTGTTCCACCTGAACTAAAACACGATCCATTTAGTGATGTAAGTGCACCACTTGTGTCCGTCCCTTGCCTCATGATACTAAGAATATATACAAAGTAGAAATGTCTCAAACTTGTATTATATTCATTTCTTGATCTCTCTAAGCTAATTATAACTATGTGACTTAACTCAAGTCACATTGTGCACATTATAATTTTGCTTTATCAAGGGACCCACTAATATCATCACTCAATTAAGAGGGGTAATGATAATCGTTTGACTAGCTATCTTTTTCAGCACAAGTCATGTTTAACCAACTATTGCCGTTATCACTACACTCATTGGTAGGTTTTGACAATAATCAAATTAAACACTTCTTGAGTGAAAAGATATAAGTCTCATATCTTAGGATCCAAGACACAGTAAAAACATTAATGACACGAAACACAATTCCATAATGTTTTACTTGTTAGGTCTATTCAATATAAAAGTAATTTTTTCCTCTTCTAATCGATCGAGTCGTGAGGGGTCCATTTTGGGGGGGAAATTAAAAAATTAAAAAAAATCTAAAAAATCAAAACAAAAAAAGCTTAAAAATTCGTGTTGGGTTGATGACCCGATCGTAACGACCGGATTGGCCGAGGGTTGTCCCGACGAATGACCTCTCGTTACGAATGCCCTAAGGGAGGCAAGGTAATGTTAGAGATTCAATGTCATTCTTAATTATGTCTCGATTTCACTTTGTCTCATATTTTCACTCAATCGCCCTCATATTTTCTGTGTAACACATTGTATATTTAAACTTTAAGAATCTATTATTATTTCACATATTCATTGTTATTGCTCAAATCTTTTACGTCGTATGTCTAATAGTAATACTCATAATCATAAATTAAATCAACGGTCACATCCGGTTCGAATTTGGATTAGATTGACAATTCCAACAAATTAGACCTCCAATTATATCCAAATGTTAACCTAAAATTTTGATTAGTTAGGCAAACAACATAAAATAAGTAGAAAAAATAACAACAAATAAAATCTTGAAGTTCAAAAGGTAAAGGGAACTACTAAACGTCGCCCCAAAACTACTTAAATCGCCCCTTAAAATTACCAAATTGCCCTTAACAATATATTTAATACTCATATCGTCCCGTGTCTTTAAACAAGGTTTTTGACTCAGTTTTACTAACATTCCTAGTACCAACACCACGAAAATGTCTGGCGAAACACCTAGATCAGGCGAAGTAACGGAGACGGATTTTTTTCCGACTCGGGCGTCTGGCTAAGATGCCTGCACCATCGTGGAGGCGTCTGGCTAAGACGCCTCCACCATGGTTGAGGCGTCTTATCCAGACGCCTCCACGATGGTCCAGGCGTCTTAGCCCGACACCTATACCATGGTCTAAGCGTCTCGCTAAGACGCCTCAACCATGGTGGAGGCGTCTTAGCCAGACGCCTCCACGATGGTACAGACGTCTTAGCCAGACGTCCCGTTTTTTTTAATTTTTTTGTCAAATTAAAATTATACGGTGTGTTATCTCAAATTATTTGACGTTTCTTTGCAAGTTTTCGGTGGTAACCGGTCGGATTACAATGAGTTTTTTTGCAAGTGATGAAGATTCAAAAAAATTCCAGATCCAACATTTTTTAAGTTCCAAAATCCCCCGGTGGTAAAACATCCTGACTTACAAATACCACCTCGACAGGTCGTTCGGGGGTCTTGCTCCCCGGTGTTGGATCTGGAAATTTTTGAATTTTCGGTGTACCGAAGGGGTATTGGTCATCCGAATATAGTAATTATTAAATTATTAATTAATTAATTTAACAATTATCTAAATTTATAATCAATTATCTTTTTAAAAAAATAATAAAAAATTACGGGCGTCCGACGGAACCGCCCCCACGTAGGAGGGGGCGTCTGGCTAAGACGCCTCCCCAATGGGGGAGGCGTCTTACATAGACGCCTGTCCCAAGGGCAGAGCGTCTGGGTAAAACGCATACTCGATGGGTAAGGCGTCTTAGCCAGACGCCCCCTCCTACGTAGGGGCGGCTCCGTTGGACGCCCGTAATTTTTTATTATTTTTTTATTAAAAAGATGTTAGATATTTTACCAGATTCGAGTACACTGGGGCGTTCGTTGGTTCATTACTGACCTCTAAAACATTATTTTTTATGATTATAAGAGGAATATGAAGAGAGATGTGTGATAGGAGGGTAAAATGTCGCGTTATAGCAGTAGAAATGAGAGAAGGGCAAAATGATAATTTCAAGATGCGATTTAAGTAATTTTGGGACGATGTTTAGCAATTCAGAAGGTAAAATGTCACAAAGGGAAAGTCCATGAAAGTTATTGTCCCATTTTAAAATTATGGGAGACAAAGTAAAGACAACTGTAATAAACCCATAAAAAATTGATACACTTGGAAGGTGTTCGATTGTCAATCTCAAGAAACTATGATGCTTCATAAATGAGTCTGGAGGTATATAACAAGTTATAAAAACTAAAATTCCTGCAAGATCTAGTCAACGGCTTTGTTTTCAGATGATATAACCAGAAAAATTACAAAATTAACACCTAAGCTGCCCTCATGGCTATGATACCAGTGACATTTGTGAAAATAAGAATACATTACGAAAATATAAAGATTGTTATGAACAGATGCCATATTTTTTTACAAATATGTTACATCACCACCACTATGTTTTGTGAATTGATCCTAGGAACAATGTCTCTTACACTCTTGAACTGTAAGTTTGGGTTGAAGTCAGAAGCTTATGGAGTGCTTCGCGATTATGCAACCTGTGTTGTAGTGGTATTAGTGCTAATGGCGGAGTACTCGTGATTAGGGTTGCTTTTGTTGAACCTTGTTTCTTTTACTCTGATCCATGAAACTCGCCAAACCTCGAGCAAACTCTTTCTGCACATGAAGAAAAAAATACTATGAAAGACATGTAAATGCTTGTGCAAGCACTCGTGCACTGTGTCGAGAATGGCTGGAAAACTCAGGAAACATGCAGCTAAGGAAGCTTAAATAGCGGTCTAAAGTATAGCACTGAACACCAAAACCATGTTTCGCATCGCAAACTGAACCAAGACGTGGTTGTTGCGAGGTCAGTTTGAGCCAAAAAGCCAGTTTAGGTTGGCTCATTGGGTAAGTTGGTTCAAATAGTTGAACCGTCACTTTTGTGCTTAATCCCCAACTCAACCTTAAAAAGATATCCATTTCAGAAAATGAGGGTGAAACATAAAAGCTATCTCCCAGATCTTCTTGCTCTTCTACTCCCGTCGGCCTCCTCAACACGGTCCCCATCTCCTCCGCCCCAAAGCTTTTAAACAGTTTATTTAATTTACTATTTAAGGTTATTATGGATAAACAGTTACAGTTATTTATGCTGTCATGTGTAAGTAGATTCTCTAACCAGTTGAACCACCCAACTTGATCAGATTGTTGTTTGGTCTGGGCATGCAAAGCATGGTGTCAAAATTACTATAGTGAATTTTTTTTATCAGTAAATTACTAAAGGGAATTAAGTGGCGAAGTGGGTTTTTGTGAAAATGGGAAATACATAAGAAAAATAACATCAGCATACCTTTCGGGTTCAATTGTCCTCTTTGCCAGCATTAGAGTCAGGAAAACGGGAACCATTGCTGCAGAAAGATGTTTCAGAGTGTGCCCACTAACGACGTTGTGGGTCCATTTATATACCAACTTGTCCTCTGCTTCTAACACTTTGGCTAGAAGATAAAACACTGCAAATGCCAGTATGTAACAACTCAGCACTCTATTAGTAAGTGGTAAATTGGTAAACATTCTAACATAGGGTCAATGCCAAGGGTCAAAGATCATGAAGAACTCTACTTTGGGAGAATTCAGTTGTTAATTTTTTTAAACAACAATGTTCTTAATACGATAGTATTAAAGATAAATCATCCAGTCATATAGTATATCATGAAATAGAAAGAAGTGAATAAACAAACAAAAAATAGAAAGCACATTCCTCATAATAAAAGTCAAAATGCTTCAACTTGAAGTGAGGATAACTGGTTAAGTACAACAACAACAAAGTCTTTAATCCCAAACAAAGTGATACTTCCCAGTAACCCTACTTCCCACATTTCTGTTGCTTTTATTAGCCATTCTAAAATCACATTCCATAATTTATGTAAGACTATTTCAACATTATAAATAAGCATGAATGGACATACTATAGGGTGCGCATATAAAACCCAGCCCTCTCCTATTTGTTATCAGGCAAGTTGTGGAGCACATGCAAAGGTAAACTACTTATGCTTCGTAATGCAATTCGTTGTTTCACTCTGTCGATCCTTTTATATACTCTATATTTTCATTCCACTAATTTAATATAGCACAAACAATTATGTATGAACACGGACCAGCAGCCCAAAGCCAGTATACGGAATGTGTATACATTGGAGGAACTAAAATTGCCACTATGGGTATAGCAACGCAAGGAATGAATTGGACCAAAGCATATGGACGGAGATCATCAAAGAATCTGCGGGAAAAATAGATAAATATGAATTAAGAATTGTGTGATCTTCACAGAGAGGAAAACAGCAATAAAAAGATACAGAATTAGGGTCATGTAGAGTATGCTTGCCTCCAATATAAGATACTTATGACACCGGCTATGATTAGGGGTATGATGGACGCAGATCCAGTCTTTTCATCAAACCTTTCGATTATGAAAATCGCCACAATGGATGTAAATGCAACAGTCATCTAAAAGGACAAAGTCAACAGGGTGAGATGAAGTATAACAGAAAATAAATTTATAAGCATGAGAGAGTATACAAATGTTACATGGGATTTGAACAGCTTAAATTAAATAATTAATATCGACAGTGGAAAGACATGAAGTAAAACATTAACGAAGAAAACATGAAACTAGCCAAAGTCTCCTTGATTTAGTAAAATAATAAAATTACAAGGATTACTTGGATTTAAGAATGAATTGGTGACTATAAAATGAACCTGTAACTAGGGTTGTGTGGGCTACATAGGATATGGCAAAGGAAGTTTATTGTGCCTGTCAGTCTGTCACCATTTAGATTTACATGGAGGTTAAAAAGAGAAACTTGACTATTGAAATCGTGGAAAACTCAACACCGTAAACCAAAAGCTCCTCACACTAGTAAAGTGATGACATAAAAACCATAAAGCCAATGGGTAACATATTTCGCGTTGATACTCCAATATATGTTCCTATTTACTTAATTTTTTGGATTGATGCCACAGTATCATAAGTAAATTAAAGGTCATAATCATTTGACTCAACCGAGATTCTTGGTGGGTATTGTTTCTAGTCTACCCCAACTAGCTTGAGATTAAAGACTTCGCTTTTTATAAATCATTCGATTCATATGTTCACTATTGATTAAACAAAAACTATAAGCACTTGACTTACAGAATGTCTAAATTTGGAAGGGAAAAAAAACCTTTCCCGCATTCTAGGAGGAAAATTTTCTGCATAAGTTTATTCAACTAGAAGTTTGCATTCAAATTTACATATTAGAAGCAATCATTAACTGAGTTTGCGGAATAATTAAAACAAACGACTTGAAAAAGAACATTTACCGGCAGCCGATCCCAAACAAGCCGCTCGTCATTAGGCTCAAGGTGATAATACGACGACCCAAAAGCAACCGCAGCAACACCAGCAAAGAAAAACGTCCAACCACACAGCTCCCCTTCCAAACTAAACAAACCCACAACAAAATTAAACCCAAACAAACAGCAGCAATAAAACCTCATCCTGAACTACCTAATCGATAAAATCCAATTAAATCCAAATTAACACAGATCTAAGTATCTAACAAAAGAAAAACTTTAATTTCACCTTCCCAAGCCCTAATTGTGCAAACCAATCACAGAATCACCAAAACACAACCATATCAGACGATTACCTCAGCTTGAAGTAGTTGCCATGGTAGCAAAGCACGAGCCCGACAACCCCAACCACCAAAAAGGGGAAGTTGGAAACCACATCCAACGTATTGGGTATTCCTGAAACCGACCAAAACACCATAAAATACAAACTTTAGGGCTTTAATCAAGTAAAAACACACCCGACGTGTTGGGTAACCCAGAAATCAACAAAAACACCATAAAAATCCACACTTCAAGTCTTCAATCAATTAGAACCACATCCAACGTATTGGGTATCGCAGAAATCAACAAAAACACCATAAAAATCCAAACTTCAGGGCTTCAATCAATTAAAACCACATCCAACGTATTGGGCATTCCTGAAATCAACCAAAACACCATAAAAAATCCAAACGTCAGGACTTCAATCAATTAAAACCACAAGCAACGTATTGGGCACTCCTGAATCAACAAAAACACCATAAAAATCCAAACTTCAGGGCTTCAATCAATTAAAACCACAACCAACGTATTGGGCATTCCTGAAACCAACCCAAACACAATAAAAATCCAAACTTTTGGGGCAACTAAAAAGAAAAGCGGCGGATCACCGAAGAAGAGGGTTCGTTGGTCGGCGAAATCGTGGTACTCCTGCGACTGGGGGATGGAAGGGGTGACGAGCATCAGAACCACGAAGCAGACCAGAGCTAGAACCCACCCGTACCAGGGCTTCACCTCCATGGAGGGCGATTTCGCCGGTCGGGTCGTGTCGGGGTTCGGTTTTGGTTTTGGTTTGGAAGTCGTCGGGAGAAGAGAAAATGTGTTCGTGGCAACTGATGTCTTCTTGGAGGGGATTTTCATGGCATGGTCTTCATTATTTTATTTTTTTAAGTTTTGTTAGTTCCACCGTCTTGTTAAACGCAACATCAATGTTAAGAAGATATTTATCTTTTCTAAATATTTTGTATACATGACTATATGTCACACGTTGACAATTAAAAGTGTAAAAAAAGATTGAGTGAACAACTCAAGTTCGACCCGTTGCTAGCTTGGTTCGAGTTCGGTTCGTGATTTTTCGAGTTGGGTCTCGAGTTTAAATTTTAGCTCGTATTTAAATTCAAGCCGAATCTGAAATTGTATAGGTATAGCTCGAGTTTGAAAATAGTTGTATAGCTCATAAGTTTAAGACTTAGCAATTAAGACATTCATTTATATGGCAATATACCCAAAGGAAATTAGGTCTCCGTTGGAAAATTCAAACTCGGAACAACACTCTTGCATCTTTCGTTTTCTTTCTCAATCAACTATTATAGATTTATAGATTTACAACTCCCCAATTAGTATTGTATCCTATTCTTACCTATTGTGATTTATGAGGAATTATAAATAATGTTTTGTTTCGTTCTAATTGCACTTGGAAAGAAGTTTTTGATTTTAGGATTTCAAATTCTACTCTCGGTGAAGCAAAGCGGCCCCTCCACAACTCAACCTCTGTTACGTATTTTGGTAAGTGCACCACGACTCAACCTCTGAGATTCTTAGTTCTTTTGTAATTGCATTGATCCTTTTTCAATTTTTTAGTTTTGGTTTTATTTTCCAATTCCTCATAGTTTGTTTTGTTGTTGGGTCTTTCTTTTTAAACATCATAGAGCTTGCTCTGTATATGTACCTGGATATAGAGAATCAGAACACTCGTTAACTTGTTTTAAAAAGGATAAAAATTGAAATAATCATAGGAAAAAACAAATTTGACAAAATGTAAGACTCGAAAACTTATTTGACAAAATACAATGATTGAAAACGACACTTCAACTACTATTTTCATACAACATAAAATGGTACGAGTGTCGTTTTCATCAAACACACCAAAGAAAAATGGTGTTTAGTATACCGTTTTAATTAAACTAGAAACAATATCACTATTACCGTTTTTGACTTTTATATAGTCCTATGCAAAAGATTAATCCACCAACAATAAGACAAAATTTCAATAACAATATATATTTCCTAAAATAACAAGAAAATGAAAAAAAGTCTTACAACAAATAAAAAAATTATTTTAACAACAACAAATATGATTTCAATCACAATTATCGAACATAAAGTGAATAATTTTTACGATTACTAATATAAACCTACAATCAACAAAACCTAATTCAATAAAAATCAAGAAAAAATATTTCGGCTTAAAAACCAAAAATCGGAATCGGGTTTGCACTTAAACGAGTTCTTAAACCAACAAAAATACTACAATCATACCTAACACCACAATGTACATCATTCTAATACATAAAATTAACGAGAAACCCTAACCTTAAAAACACAGAAGAGTCGAGTGTGGGAGAAGGGGGTGCGTCAGGCTGGTTATATAGCCTGACGGAACTCGACGTTACATAAATGAACTCGACATTCGTAATGCCGAGTTCTCCCTTTAAAATACGACATCCAAGATACCAAGTTCATCATGAATCCCTAAATTGGGAAATGTCTCCACATTCGAAGATGCGGTTAAAAATCGAAATAGAACTCGATCTTTACAACACTGAGTTCTGTTAAAGAAAACTCAACAACCGTAATGCCGAGTTTTGTTTATTATTTGATGTTTGAAATTATCCTCATGTGTCAACATTTTGTTGTTTAAGACTAATTTGGTGATAAAAACCATAACAAGACATCAAATTTTCATTATAAACATATAAATAATATAAATCAAAATCAAAATAGTTAATAATCGGATTTGGACCAGACTCGTCCAGTCTTCCGATCCAAACCAGTTTTTGTACACCTATAGTGGTATCCTGGTTTCCAGTCCCCCAATTTGATGAAGTTGAATGGACACAACATCCGAAGGTTCATCTTCCTGTAAATGCTAGTCTTCCAATCCAAAAGGAGATGTTATTGGGTGGAGAAACTCATATTATCAAGTTCAAATATGATTATCGATCTTTAAAGATATTGTTATTTTTGTGGTCGATTGATGATGGGAACACCGGCTTGTGTTCTCGAACCCTCCGGACCACCCTCACCGGAGCCTCGCGATTGAGAATGAGTGATCGTCGTTTGGTACAAATCTCACTCCCTCACGTTGAATGACAAGAAACACCAATCCAATGAACCAAGTAAATTTGGGTTTTGGTTTGGTATTCGATCCGATCCACTCTTCCGTCATCTTTATTGATAATGTAAATGGTAAACATTTAGTTAATACAAAACACCCATAAAGGGAAGGTTTAAGGAAACAACTATAAAAGCAAATAACTAAATATTCGTAATTGCAATTGAATAAATGAGATTGGAGCAATCAAGATCTTAAAAGAAATCTTCTTTTATTCTTTCTTATTTCTCCTTTATTTGGTGGGCCCCACTAGTAAATCCATGCAAGTCCCATGCATATCAGGTCATGCACGTCCCAAGCCCCTACGTAGCCTATCAAATACCCCCTCCATGAAGAGTGACCTTGTCCTCAAGGTCGATTTGCGTAAAGCAAGCACAAAAATTGAGATGGTCTTCCCCACGAGCATCATTCAGAGCTTGTCCTTCCCATGCAACGCAATTCGACGTAGCCGCTGGAGTGTCTTCTTGTACCCCTCTTGTTTGGATGTTGGTGTCATATGTGCTTCATGTGAGATCCTAATCCTAATTATGCCTTAATGATGTTTTATGTGGTGATTAGGAGGAGATGGATTGGAGGGCTGAGATGGAGTGTGGATGGATGAGGGGTTGAGATGGATTGGAGATGAGATGAGTGGTGGAGATGGAGTGAATGATGAGGATCGAAGGAGTGGTAGATATTTATGGTGAGCTCTCTCTCTCCCTCTCTCACGACTCTCTCATTCTCTCCCTCACGTTTCTCTCCCTCTCTCAGTGGTGCTCCGGGGAGGAAAAATAGGTGATCTCCGGCGAAGGGAGGATCGGCACGAGTGGTGGTTGGAGGTGAGTGTGTGTTTCGAACCTTCTCGTTTCTTTGGTTTCCCCTTCCTTGACCTAACTCGTGGTTGTGGTCTTGGTTGGTTGGTGGAGGTCGACGGAGGTGGAATTGTGAGTGTGGATCGTCGAGGAGGTGTGGATCGTAGTTTAGTCGCGAGGATCGCCGACGGATCGCGATTTTGGGAGGCGTGCTAGTGGAGGTGTCGTCGTGGTTCTTCAAAGGTTTCTTCAAACCTTCCGGTATGTCACCTCGCTCACTTAAGTATCGTGAGTATTTGGAAGTCGACGGTAGGCCTTCCGGCTCGTCGCAAGTAAACATGCAACAGATTTTATTGCCTGATCGGTCGATCGGTTGGTGCAAACGGTCGACCATTCGTATTGAGATTTCGGGTTCTGCCTCACATCGGTCGAACGATGCCCTTGGGGCGGTCGATCGATCGTGCATAGGAGGCAAGCCTGGTGGTTTTCGGTCGAACGGGTCCCCTTCGTCGTTCGACCGTGTGCACTGTCATAGGTCGGTTGAGGGCGTTGACCATCTAAACGGCCGACCGCTCATTGACTTTGTCCGACCGTGACTTAAGTTGGAATAGTGGTCGGTTCGACCAAAGGAGGTTTCAATCGACCGGACTTGTTGAGGAGCGTTGGGGAATGCTCTGGACGAATTTGGTCGACCGAGAGTGCTCGGGCGTTCAACCAGATTTGTGGTGAGAGTTAGGGGAATTCCCTGGTGGAATTCGGTCGACCGAGAGTGCTCGGGGGTTCGACCGGATTCGTTGTGGAGTGTGTGATTTGTCCCTGGTGACTTTCGGTCGAACGAGACCCCTTTGCCTATCGACTGATTGGTCATTTTGTTCGTTGAACCTGGGAGTTGACCATCTAAACGGTCGACCGTCCCTTGATTTGGGTTCGACCGAACGAGTGCAGTTGGTGGGAATCGGTCGATCGAGGGAGTGCCGGTCGAGGCGATTGCCCTGTGTTTTTGTGATTCGATCGACCAGGACTTTTGGTTCGGTCGACCGTTTGTGTCCAGTTTTGCACTATGGAGGTGCGGTTGTTGTGGTCGTCCGTGTGGGGCGAGTTGTGGTGCCGATGTTCTTCCGGCGAGTGTGCTAGGGTACACAAGAGTTGCGGTGGTTGGGTGGAAGAGCCCTGGAGCCCCGTAACTGTGTGAGAGCTTGGGTTGGCTGAAAAAGGCCTGAGGCCCAGCTTAGAATTTGTGGCGTTGTGGTGGTTGGGTGAAAGAGCCCTGGAGCCCCGTAACTGTGTGAGAGCTGCGGTTGGTTGAAAAAGACCTGGAGCCCAGCTAGTCTGTGCGGGGTTGGTTGAAAGAGACCTGAAGCTGCATAGTGCGTTCAGGTTGGCTGAAAAAGGCCTGGAGCCTGAGCAGGGACCGCGTGTTAAGGGTTGGTTGAAAAAGACGTGGAGCCCTTGGACGTTTGGGTTGGTTGAAAAAGACCTGGAGCCCTTGGTCGTGTCGTGGTAGCTGCAGTTGGCTGAAAAAGGCCTGGAGCCCAGTTTGGAGACGAGTGTGTGTTGCGGTGGTTGGGTGAAAATGCCTTGGAGCCCCGTGACGGTGGTGTGTGTTGTGGTTGGATGAAAGAGCTCTGGAGCCCAGCATGTTTGAGATGCTTTTCTTGTTAGTAGAACTGCATGCTAGGGTGCTTTCATTTCCTGCATTATAGAGTTTGGCATACGGGGTTTCCTTCTGGAAACTCAGGCATTGTTGCATGTTTACTTTCAGGTCGTGATCGGCGATAGGGGGTGGTGACCGAGGAGAGGAGCACCGCTACCATATCCAGCTTTCTCTCAGTTGAGGTCGAGTGATTACTGTATCCGTTGTATAGTCTTTTGATGTAATCACAACTTTTGAAATACTCTGATGTTCATATATATATATATTATATATGTTGGTGCGCCTGTTTCCTGTTATTTCGTGATATTCTCTGTTGATTGTGAGTTATTAAAAAATTTAAATTCTTCCGCTGTTAGAGGATGTTACACTTCATGTAGCAGTTGTGCGAGAGTTGAGTCACTCACCAAAACCACATGATTGTCATGATAAGGGATCCCACAACGATCAACATATTTTGTACCCAAACGTCCATTCTGTAGGTAGGATCGATCGTGTGGGTTATGGGTCCACTAATCACTATTTAAGCTAATCCACAATTCTCTACTTGATTAAGCAATCAAATGCGCAGCGGAATAAACAAACAAGTAGAGAAAGAAAGACAATGCAAACCACACAAAGACGCGTCGGATTTACAGAGGTTCGGCCGCGCCTACGTCCTCTCTTGCAAGCCCCTCTCGAATCTCCGTTCGAGCCCCTCTTGCGTCTTCACTATGCCTCCCCGTTCCGGGCCGGGAGCAACGCCTTTTACAAGTCTTCAAGCTCGCGAACAACCCTCGCCGAGCTTGGCACCACCTCTCACAACCCGAGAGGATCACTTCGGGCTTTCACCGAAATCTCTACTTCTTTGTCTTGGGCTTTCACCAAGACCCTTGCTCACTTTGTCTTGGGCTTTCACCAAGACCCTTGCTCTCTTTACAACAATGGTGACTGAGTGGAACTCACTCTCTAATTGAGCACAACAATTGCTAGATTGATTGTATGATGAATGATGTGGAAATTAGGCTTTGGATGGCTAATTTGGAGCTTTGAGGTTGTGGAAAATCTCACTATAAGTTTGACACTTTGGAGTTGTGAAATCTTGTTGAAAACTAAGTGTGAACCTCTATTTATAAGCTCCTAAAGATTTCTAGCCGTTTGGACAAGATTTGATTGGGTTTTGTGCAAGATACACAAAACAGAAAATCGGGTTCAGAAATCTGTCCAGAAACGGTCGACCGAAGGTGTATCGGTCGACTGAACCCTTAAGTCTGTTGATGGATCGGTTGACCGAACATAGGTACTGGTCGACCGAATCACTTAAGTTCTATAGGTCAACGGTCGACCGAACAGGTACCGGTCGACCGAACTACTGGGTTCGGTAGAGAGAAATCTTGATCGGTTGGACAAACTTGTGTCGACCGATAGCAGGGGGTTTTTCACGAATTAAACGGTCGACCGAATAAGGTAGTTTGTTCGACCGGTTCTAAAGTATATGGGGGTGTATATTGAGAAAAATGTGTATACGACCGTTGTATAATACGACAAATAAAACGGTCGTATTTTTACCAAAAACAGCAAACGAAACGGTCGACCGAAGGTCTACCGGTCGACCGAACAGGTCTGGGTAATCGGTTAAATAGATGTGTGATCGGTTGAACGGATTGGTCTGGTATAACAAAAATTGTGTATAACCGGTCGACCGAAAGGTGAACGGTCGACCGAACTCAGGCAGACTGGTGACCAATGTTTTAGGTGTTTAGGTGATCTAATGGAGTCCAAATTATATGATATTTTGTGTGTGACTCCTAAAAGGAACCTAGTGTGTGAATGCATGCATATTAGCTTAAGTTATGCTCAATTTACATAAGTTCCTAATTCTCAAAGAAAGGAAAAATTACATGTCTTCAATCCTAGCTTGATTACATGTCTTGACTTGACTTTTCTTCTTTCTTGAGTCTTGATCACCTGTAGATGTTAGCACAATACAATATGTATACTATTATACTACATGTGCTAATCTACATGTCCTTATTAAGATTAGGTTTAATTACATCATCAAAATACGGATTAAGGCCAAAAAGCCAACACATTCTTCCTACGCCGCATGAGATCTTTACCTACTCGGACGACACACCCAACATGTTCGGCATTCACCATCGAGGTCTGAGGACCCCCCCCCCCCCCCCCCCCCCCCGAAGAGTTTCCACTCAGTATTTTCCACTGCAAACTCCATAGTTCGCTCCTTGACGTTCCAAAGAATGTCACCAAGACTTCCCAACCAATCCACGCCAAGCACCAAATCACACCCGCCAAAAGGGAGGATGTGGCAATTGATCCTAACGTGGATCCCTTGTAAGTCCAATGACACATTTCGACATAGTCCTCCACTTGATACTTGTTCCCCGGTGGCGACACAAACCGGAGTTGAGTGTGATTGATTGACGCGAAGACCGATTCCCTTTACCACACGAGGATCGAGGAATGTGTGCGTGCTACCATAGTCCATGAGGGCCACGATTTTCCGACCATGAATGGTTCCATGAACCCGTATCGTCTTTGGTGTGATTTCTCCCGTCAAGGCATGCAACAAAATCTCAGGTCCAGACCGCGGAGAGAGTGGCTCGTCATTGTTTCCATCTACATGTTCTTTATTTAAATCGATGTCTTCCTCCTCGGGATTTATCTGCAACATGAAAAAAATTAATTTTTTTTGCATACCTCATTGTGCCCTGTGTTCCACCTCTCATTGCAGTTATAATACAAGCCTTTGGACCTTCTTTGTGCCATCTCGTCGGGACTGAGCTTGATGATGGTAGGGCTTCGAGGAGCGGTGGGGATGAAGACCCTCCTCGAGTTCTCTCAAACCCTCCTCGGAATGGCGAGCTCGGAACTCTCCTCGACGGCCCACGGAACTTAGTCTCTTGCCAATTAGCTATTTCAATAGTTTCATTCAAAGTTTTTGGTCTAAAAGACCTCACCTCAGCTTTTAGTTCATTTATCAATCCTCCTAAGAAGGTGCTTAGTTGGTGTTCCTCGCTAAATCCGACCATCTTGTTACACAAGTGCTCGAATTCGGTCTGGTAGGCCTTTAACGAGCCTATTTGCTTCAATTTTGTGAGTCGGCTCATCAGATCCTCTCCTTTTGGTCCAAAGCGTGCATCCAAACCCTGAACAAGTTCTGCCCAAGTTAAGTTCGGACTCTGATCTCTCACCCACCAAAACCACTCCAAGGCCTCGTCTTCCATGTAGTAGGCGGCCATGACCACCTTTTGCTCCTCGGGCTCGTGAAAACGAAAGTATTCCTCCGTTTTGTAAACCCATTGCCTAGGGTCCTTCTTACCATCATACTCCCTCATGTTCACCGTCATACCCTTCGCCGATCACGTATGGTCGGAGCTAGGTCGACTGCGATTACTACCCGATCTTGCATCCTCCTCATCACGTCGAGCCAACTTTAAGGCCTCCATCCTTGCTACCACCTTTGAAATTTCCACGCCCAAAGTTGCATT
This sequence comes from Triglochin maritima, assembly GCA_963682175.1. Lineage (NCBI taxonomy): Eukaryota > Viridiplantae > Streptophyta > Magnoliopsida > Alismatales > Juncaginaceae > Triglochin > Triglochin maritima. Next base: position 7,748,135 of record OY821787.1, on the reverse strand, counting down.
AACGCCTGAAATCTCGTTACACAACGTCTGATGGTTGTTATCTGCTTCTAGACGGATTGATTCGACAACTTCCCTTCTCATAATCTCAATTTCTTCCCGTACAATGTTCTTGCAAGCTTGGATCTCCTCCGGAAGTACCATTTCCGACCAACAAGTGCCAAGACGCGACTCTGATACCAAATTGATGGGAACACCGGCTTGTGTTCTCGAACCCTCCGGACCACCCTCACCAGAGCCTCGCGATTGAGAACGAGTGATCGCCGTTTGGTACAAATCTCACTCCCTCACGTTGAATGAAGTTGAATGACAAGAAACATCAATCCAATGAACCAAGTAAATTTGGATTATGGTTTGGTATTCGATCCCATCCACTCTTCCCTCATCTTTATTTATAATGTAAATGGTAAACATATAGTTAATACAAAACACCCATCAATGGAAGGTTTAAGGAAACAACTATGAAAGCAAAAAACTAAATATTCGTAATTGCAATTGAATAAATGAGATTGGAGCATCAAGATCCTAAAAGAAGTCTTCTTTTATTCTTTCTTATTTCTCCTTTATTTGGTGGGTCCCACTAGTAAATCCATGCAAGTCCCATGCATATCAGCTCATGCACGTCCCAAGCCCCTACGTAGCCTATCAAGTGAGTTATATCTATGTGCTTTTCTCCGAGGCTTTAAGGAAGCTTATTATCGTCTTGAGGACCCTGGTGATCACGCATGTATAAATTCTTGATTCTTGATTTTCTATTGATTTGCTTGATGGGTATGAAGTTTGGAGAAAAAAAGAACTCTAATATTTGACCTCTCTCTAGCTTGTTCCGTAGGGTAGTGCTGGCCGGTCGACTAATTTCGAGGACGTGCTGATGGAAGCTTTGTCCAACGTGCACGACGCCCCCATTTCCCGCCCAAAGTTCCCCAACATGCAGCCTAGTGAGTCTCATGCATTGGTGCCTCTCTCCTTTAACTGTTAAAGGCAAAGCAACAAATAAGTCATACAGCAGAAAGAATATTTCACTACCTAAGAATATTTAACTACCATGACAAATGTTGTCATGATTTTTTTTTAATATTTAAGTTTTCTCTCTTTTTTACGTCAACTTTTATACTTTACAACATTTGTCCATGATGTTTTTCTTTCATTTTGTTACCATGATTTTTATAAAAAAGACCATGCTGTAAAATCAACTGTTTTATTTTTTTAACTCATTTCTTACATTTTACAAATTAATTAATTAATTTTTATGTATGAATATTTGCTAAAATTTGATACCATTTATGTATTTTTCAAGTTTATAAAAATAATTGTTCGACAAATGTGGATAAAATAATTAATTTTATTTACTGCAAAAAAATAAGAGTGATGTGATAACCAAACTTAACGACACTACAATAATGATTACATATAACTAAACACTACAACAACTAAAAATAACTAATTAATCTACTTTTAATTATCGCTTTTCCCATAACGTTTCCAGATTTTTCAATTAAATCTGTTTTAAGAGTCAAATGTGTCTCTCTATCACCAATTCGATCTCTATTGTCCAAGTAAACACTAATATCAACAATATGGCGATGGAGTCACTACTGTAGAAAATGGAATATACGTCAGATATATGACTCCCCAGACTCGACGTCTATGTGTACGTCGTATATAAATAGACGTCGGTCTCTTAAAAGCCGACGTCTATACCTGAAGAATAGACGTCGGCCGTTACTCCCATCCGACGTCTGTTCTTGAGGTATAGACGTCGGATGTCTCTAGCACCCGACGTCTATTCTTTAGGTATAGACGTCGGTCTTATCTAATACCGACGTGTATGCCATTTCTGAAAACAATAGACGTTGGCTTATAAAAAATCTGACGTTTATTTCCATACCTGGACAAAAAAATCATAGATACACCTGCATAGCAAACACATTCATTCATCCTGTACCAAATTCATTCACAAATACATATACACTTTCATCCACAAATACACACAAGCATATATACGCAAACACAATCATTCAACACACTTGACATTCATTCCAAAAATAAGGCGATTATATTAAGGCATAACATTGTAATACAAGTAAACTTGTTAAATAAATTACAAAAAAAGTGTTAGGGATATGAGAATCTCCTAATTCGTGAACATGTTTCTGATAAAATAGCGAGCACATCAGTCGCGAGTATCATCGAGCTCCTGTTGCGAGTACGGGTCGCTAATCTTTGGGAAGACCTATAAAAATAGAAGTAAAAAATATTAATATCTAAATAATGAAACTATAATTATAGTATTATACAACTGAATAACAATCTATATTACCTCGGATAGGGCTACGCTGTGAATTGCAAATTGGAGGATTTCCTCCATCTATCTCACCACATAGTAACCACATTCCGTATTTCCAGTCTGCTTGTAGTACTATAAACATATAAATTCACTAAATATATGTTCCATTACTTAACTTAATTAACAAAAATAGGAGAAAGAACTTACTCCCATTCCATGTCATGTTACTCCCACTTTTGAGGTTGTTCTCCTGCTACCTAACACTTTGTAAACCTTCATTGTCCTGAGTGGCACAAGTTATTGAACATAATACTAATAAAAAACATGGATTACAAATACGATGATTAAATCGAACTTACATTGAAACAAGTTTTTTCATGGATTCTCTTGGTTTATTCGACCCCAAAGAATCAAACCAATATGTTGAATTAGTCTCGGGGCATAGAACGATAAGCATCCAATGAGTCATGTTTATGTACATAATTAGAAGTTTATTACGAAATAAAATTCCACATACTTTGAATTAACAAATTTACATCTCATGATAAGCGAGCGGATAATATCGTTTGCCTTGATTTTTCATGAGAGTCGCAAGCTCGCCCGATTTATCCTCATTCCCGGATATATAGGCAGATGGACTAACAAATCCAAAGAGTTGATCGTCGGGAAAGACCGACCTTCTGACGTCATAAAAGTGTCTACAATAGTAAACATTACATTATGTTATAATTAGGATAAAATTACTCAATACATTTCAACTTATACAGAAGAAAACACTTACTTCACTTGCACGTCGATAATCATTATGCACACATGATCCATAACCAAGAACTGCATAATATCCTCTATGACGACATATAAAGACGGAGGCAACCCTTCACCCTCCTCCTGTTGGATTTCGTGCCCTATAGTATGTAGATATTTTCGAAATTTTATAAACATATAGGATCGAAACATTCATATTTTCTTCAATTTTCATATGAACATGCATTTGTTTGTCCTAATTATTTAACATGCATTAGAACAAACAATTGTAAGAGGATCATACCTAGAGGTTCTCTAAAACCTCTTGAAGATCCGGAGTCGCGTTGCTGCTCGAATCGCCCGGTGGATTGCCTCCGAGTATTCACCAAACTCTAAACGAGATTGGAGAGAGAAGAGCTAGCCTCTCAATCTCCAATAGAGTTTAGAATCCAATTACTAACCCCTCTTTAGTTCCCTTGAGAAGAAGATCTCTGAAAAACTAAAACTAATCTTAAGAATTAAGGAAATTTCGTCGAGAATTATGGAGAGAGATTTTTGCATGAGAAAATAAAATGAATTAATTGATTAGGTAATGAGATAAACTTGTATTTATAAGTTCTCTCCAAATTACCTATTCATGTGCAACCTCTTGCCAATGATTTCATGCAAACTTCCATCTAACCATCCATTATTTGATATCAAATAATCTCAGCCACGAATTAAATCAATTACGGACCAATTCCATGCATGATCTAATTAATTCTTAAATTAGTTCTGCAGAAAACCGTCTGGACCGGTCGACCGTTTGGAGGTTCGGTCGACCGCTCGAACCCAGTTTTGGTCAACCGTTCATAACTCGGTCGACTGCTCAACAGTAAAAAATATTTCATCGCAATGTTCGGTCGACCGACCGATAGGTTCGGTCGACCGTTCCGAACAGATGAAATTCCCTGTTATCGGTCGAGACGTGTCCGGTCGACCGTTTACTGCTAACCGGTCGACCGTTTTGCACAGTACTACAGACTTGTCAAATTTCGATTTAACCCCTACAAAATTTAACATTTCGGGATTAGTAGTAAATTCACAACTTATGTAACACATTATCCTATGTAATGATAAATCATTACACCCCATAATATTTACATCACATATGAATTTAATTTAGATTCTAATTATGTTATTAATCACAACATAATTTTGATTTTGCTTGTTCACCCCATGTGTCATATTTTCTACATGAAACCCGACACATCTTATAATCTCAAAATCCTCATTTCTCGTTTCCCAGTTTTGTGGTGTGACCTATGGGAGGATCTAAACTAAGTTGACAGTGATATTAAGAGCTTAATATCACAAACTATAAGCGGTATCTAGCTACACATTATAACTCCCAATTAGTTAGATGTCTTAATTCCACTTGAACCAAAACCCGATCCATTTAGTGATGGAGTGCACCACTTGTGTCCGTCCCTTTCCTCATGATATTAAGAATACACACAAAGTAGTATTGTGTTATCACTGTATTAGTATTCATTTATTGATCTCTTTAAGCTAGTTATAAATATGTGACTTAACTCAAATCACATTGTGCACATTACAACTTTGCTTTATCAAGGGGTCCACTAATATCATCACTCAATTAAGAGGGGCAATGATAATCTTTTGACTAGCTATCTTTTCCAACGAAAGTCATACTTAACCAACTAATGCCTTTACACTACACTCATTGATAGCTTACGACACTAGTCTAATTAAGCAATTCTTAAGTGATCGGATATAAGTCTCATATCAAAGGACCAAAGACACAGTAAAATATTAATGACACAGAAACACATTTCTATAATATTTTACTTGTTAGGTCAATTCGGTATACAAAAGTAATATTTTCCTCTTTTGCGTACCCACGTTGTCACTCACTTGTAGAGCTACAATGATCTATGACCAACACGACAATCTTAACTCGGTAATAAATGTCCCATGTTTATTACCATGATTGCGAATATCTTTTGTTTTATGTAAACCAATATCTTTTAGAGCCCTACAGTTAAGGACCAAGAGCCTCTTCCTTAACACTTCTAAAAGACGAATAACATAAACAAGGAACAAAATGATTTCTCATTCAATTCATAATAATTGACATTTAAAAGTAAAACTTTTAGAACACATTCCTTTCACCTCCAACTCCCAGGTAGTTAAGGATTGTGATTCCCTACTTGCCAGGCAATGATACAACATTTTGAAGAAACTTAGTAGCAAATTAATGTTGATCGGAGGTTGGTTATTTGATCATTTGCTCCGGGGGCTTGACAACTTACAAATATATATACAACTGTTATAAATACAATTATTAACAAAATTGAAATTTACAGTCTTTCAAAATTAAAGTTTACCTCGTGTGTGTCATTTAGCTCTACTAAATGACTAGGCTATCTCACAAACTCACTGATAGCATCGCAGAAGGTAACAACCTCTTCTTCAAGAATAGGTAGTCTCCGAATATGTACTTGTTGATTAAATTTGTTTTGAAGTCTCTACAACGAACTGACATGTATGTCATCCACTTTTTCTTCAACTTGTCAGTGGATTGTAAATCAAAAGTTGCCTACAACATGTTAACAACTTTATATATCTCAAAAGTTCGACTAAAACTAAAGAATTTTATAATTGACTCATTACCTGCACGTCATCCCATATTGTGCCCTTCAACTTCTCATCAACATCGGCTCAACTCGACAAACAAATGTCAATTTTGGCCATCGCTAGGCTACCCAGATAACTTTTTCAGTTATCAGACAGCACGCCTATCGGGTCAAGACGGTCATCAAACTGGATTGGAACTCTACCGTCTATATTTCTTCTCCCCACGAATTCCTTCATGAGGCAAGGACCTCGTGAAATGTAAGTCTTCGAGCCTTTACACTCTGATGGAGTGAGTTTCTTTTTCGGAGCCATGATACTATAACAGGTAAAGTCAAGACCGTTAACAAGTAAAATCAAGACATTTAGATCTAATTTTATTCAATCTGATATGTATTTTGTGTCAGAATTAAAAAATTCTCTGGCTCGAATCTTTAGTACTAAGTACTATAGTATATATATATTAAGTATATATAGTCTCGTTTTTTCCAATGCAATAAAATTACATAGTGTCCATTTATCTTTGATAAAGAGGTATTTTAATGTATTACAAGAAAATTTACACCACATTTACGTTTTTTTTGTTAATGGATTTTCAATCCATATACCTGTTGGCTTTTTGGCCTTAATCCTTGTTTTGATGATTTAATCAACCTAATCTTAATCATAAGTAATGTAGAGTAGCACACATATTGCATTGCATATATATTGCATGTGCTAACCTCTACAGGTGATCAAGACTCATGGATGGAAGGAAATCAAGTCAAGATTTGTAATAAAGCTATATGAAGACTTGTAATCTTGATTTTATTTTGAGTCTTAGGAACATGTGTAAATTGAGCATACAAGAGCTAAAAACATATCACATACACACTAGGTTACTTAGAGAAGTCACACATAAAATTTCACCTTATTTGGACTTCATTAAATCACTCAAACCTTAGTCGGAAATCACTTAAAACCTAAACCTAGAATTCCTGTGTGAAACGGTCGACCGAACCAGTTTTCAGTTCGACCGGTTTATAACAGACTCTCCACAGTGATTTTACCGAACTCTACCGGTCGACCGGTTCTACCTTTTCGGTCGACCGATCCCGGATTTTAATATGGTTGTTACCTTTGTCGTATTCCTATAACGGTTGTATTCGTATAAAACAAACTTAACCCCAAAATACATTCGGTAACCGGTCGAACGACGACCTTGTTTTGGTCAACCGGTTGAACACTTATAATATCCCTGCTATCGGTCGACACACTCTTCGTTCGACCGATCCAACTTTGTCTCAACCGAATCCCTTTAACGGTCGACCGTCCCATACTTTGGTTCGACCGATTCACTTAAGTAGAGTTAAGTTCTAGCTCGTTTGTCCGACCGAATATTTATTTGTTCGACCGTTCTCCTTGAAATCAAGTGAACCGTCGACCAGTTTATTAGTTTCGGTCGACCGGTTCTGGACAGATTTGCAGGCTGATTTTCTGCTTTGTGTATCTTACACAAAACCCAACCAAATCTATCCCCAACGGCTAGAATACCTGAGGAGCTTATAAATAGAGGATCAAGACTTGTTGTTAACACAACTCTCCAACTTCCAATTGTCCAATTCATTAGAGAGAAGCTCTCAATCCTCAAAGCTCTCAATCTCACTCCATAAGCCTAAATCCACACATAGTGATCATATCCTCATCCAAGTAAAGTGTGCTCAATTAGAGAGTGAATCCCACTCAGTTACAAAGTTTGTCAAAAGAGTATAGACTTCGGTCAAAGTCCGAAGTGATCCTTCTCGGATTGTGAGAAGAGGATTCCAAGCTCGGCGAGGGTTGTTCGCGAGTTTGACGGTTGTAAGGTGTTGTCTCCCGGCCCGGAACGAGGAGCGGATAGTGAAGTCGTAGGCGGAGCTCGCGGAGTCGAGCGGAGCTTGCAAGAGAGGACTAGGACCCGGGTGGGGTGCTGAACCTCTATAAAAACGCCGAGTCGATTTGTGGTTTGTTTGTTCCTTTTCCCTACTAGTCTTTAAATTGTTTCCGCTGCGTTACTTTACCGTAATTTTAGCATGACTTCAACATCTAATCACATAGAGGGTTTATGCACCACAAGGCCTCCTTTGCTTAATGGGTAGACCGAGAATCGTTCTTGTTCAGTAGACCGAGAATTATTCGGTCAACCGAACCATTCAGTTATAACACGTGTTCGGTGCACCGTGAGCTAGACGGTCAACCGAATCCGTATGAGAAAAATTCCCTGGAAGAATTCGAACGAACCACGTCTTGTAATCGGTCTACCGTTGACCCACCAAAATCGTTTGTGGGACATAGTCATCAGATGACCGTATCACCTTTGGTCTACCAAAAATACTACTTCTCGGTTGACCGTGCACACTCGGTTAACCGAACCCGATTGTCCAGGCACTCCAGACAATTTCGGTCAACCAATTGCGCTTACCCGTTCCCTATTCGGTTAACCGACCCGAAGATACCCCAGTCGACCGAACCTTGAACGGTTCACCGTGTTTGACCCCGATTTTACCTTTGTCAAATTTTGGATTTATTTCCAACAAAATTTGATCTTTTGGGGTTTTTAGCAATTCACATCTTATATATATCATCATATGTAATATTAAATTATTACACCCCATAATATAGACCTCATATGAATTTATTATGATTCTAATTATGTCAATTCTCATGACATATTGATTTTAATTAATTCACCACATGTGTCCTATTTTCACATGAAACCCGACACATCATATGAACTTAAAATCAAACCTCTTGTGTTCCCAGTTTTGTGGTGTGACCTATAAGAGGATCTAAGCCAAATTGGCAGCGATATTAAACACTTAATATCTCAAACTATAAGCGGTATCTAGCTACACATTATAGTTACTCAATTAGCATAGATGTCTTTGTTCCACCCGAACCAAAACACGCTCCATTTAGTGATGTCAGTGCACCACTTGTGTCCATCCCATGCCTCATGATATTAAGAACATATACAAAGTAGAAATGTGTCACCTTTGTATTATATTCATTTCTTGATCTCTTTAAGCTAATTATAACTATGTGACTTAACTCAAGTCACATTGTGTACATTGTAATTTTGCTTTATCAAGGGGCCCACTAATATCATCACTCAATTAAGAGGGACAATGATAATCGTTTGACTAGCTATCTTTTCCAGCACAAGTCATGTTCAATCAACTATTGTCGTTATCACTACACTCATTGATAGCTTTTGACAATAATCAAATTAAACACTTCTTGAGTGAAAAGATATAAGTCTCATATCTTAGTAAAACACTAATGACACGAAACACAATTCCATAGTGTTTTACTTGTTAGGTCTATTCAATATATAAAAGTAATCTTTTCCTCTTTTATATACTCGTGTCGTCAATTATTTGTAGAGCTACACCAATCGATGACCAACACGACAATCTTATCTCGGTAATTAATGTTCCATGTTAATTACCATGATTGTGAATAACTTTTGATTTATGTAAACCATTATCTTTTAGAGCCATATGGTTAAGGACCAAGCGCCTTTTCCTTAACTCTTCCAAAAGACGAATACCATAATCAAGGAACAAAATGTTTGTACATTCAATTCATAATAATTGACATATAAAAGTAAAACTTTTAGAACACGTTCCTTTCAGTCTTTAATCTAGCGTGAGAATAAGGAAGATTAGAAACATAACTAAGCAATCAAGGCCAAAGCAAGCCTAAAGTCCACTATAGGTCCTTAGCACTAGACGACGCCTAACTTTGAGGTCCCACTGAGGACCACTAGTCTATAGCAAATTAAGAACACGGAAGACCCTAAAATATCAGGGAGACTAGATGGGCAACGACGTTCAGGCCGAAATGGTCTTAAGCATCGATGACCACTAGTCTGTAGAAAATCAAGAACCTGGAGGTTCCTAAAATCTCAGGGAGACTAGATAGGTAACAATGCTCAGGCCATAACGGTCTTAAACGATTTCCTCTCCTTAATGCGTCCAGAAAAATCCTAGGGCCAACATCTAATTGATTTTATTAAGGCTCTTTTATTAAGTGGTTTTTGGGCCAAGGAAAATGTGATGAAATCCCCTACCTCATCTTCTATAGGTGACTGCCCCCTAAGTGTTTTTCATACCTTAATCTAACAAACAACACACTAAACAAACACTCACCTCACTCTTGTTTCAATGCAAGTCCTACTAACTAATGTGTGCTTTCTAATGAATGATGAGTGAAAGAGATTACGTACCTTACGCCAGCTTCTCCGACAGAAATCGTAAAATAAATAATAAATACGATGAATGAAAATCCTATATGATTAATGACTTAGCAAATATTGTCTAATCTTTTGCTTTAGGTTATTAAAGACCAAGTTGCTTAAGAGGATCAATGAGTTATTAGAAACTAAACATTTAACTAAACAAAAGAAGCTTTTTCCAGCATAAATAAACATTTAACTAAACATAAATAAACTTTTAACATAAATAAACATTTAACTAAACTAAATCATAAACTAAAATAAACATTTAATTAAATAAGAGAAATTTATATTCTTATCTTTTCTCTCAATTTCTCTCGCGTTCAAGCACACGATTAAGGATTTCGCATTTTCAAAAAACTAAAAAAAATCCTTTAGATAAGCAATTGATAAAGACCTAAGATAGCAAACCAAACAAATCCAACTCATATATACTCATTTAAATCATCCAATCAACCCAACTCAATCCTAACCAAACCAAACCAATCCAATGAACGAGTGAAATCAAATGATATCTCATTAATAAAGGCCGCATCCATCATCATAACATATAGCAATAACATATAACAAAATGAATTAAACATTCACATAATACTCCATTCTCGTCAACCAAACAAATCCAAAATTCACAATCTCCACAACCAACTAAATAATCCAAATCCAAACACCACAATCTAAAATCCAAATCCAAACACCACAATCTAAACATATTAAATATGAGAACCTAATCAAACAAGATACAAGACAAGTCTAGTAGATTTCCTCTTGGCTTCACTTGAAGTTAATTTTTCTACAGGTGGTTAAGCACAAACCAGAGGAAGAGGGGAAAGTTACTGCCGACGTCGCGGAGGAGGTGCGGTGATGGTGGTCGTGCCCACAACTACACCCACAACTACACCAAATAAAAAAAACTAAATAAAAAAAACTCAATCCACAACTACACCAAACGTATGAGCACGAACCAGAGGAGGACGACGTCGTGGCTGCGGTGACGGTGGTCGCGGAGGAGGAGGGTGCGGTGACGGTTGTCGCGGAGGTTGCGGTAGTGGTTGGGGAAGTGGAGGAATACGGTCAGGGTTGTAGAGGCTAGGGTTTTGGTCAGGTTTTGGTGGCTAAGATAACAGATAAAAGATAAAAACTGAACAGAAACCTGGACTTATTGGAACTATAGACGTTGGTTGTACACATAGACGACGTCTATACCCCGATCTCTTAGCCAATAGACGTCGGCTGTATAATAGGCCGATGTCTATACCCCGACCTCTCCCACAATAGACGTCGTTCGTATTAACAACCGACGTCTATTTGTATAGACGTCGTCTGTTAATACAACCGACGTCTATTGGGCGACGAGTATCCACTGTTCTGTACTAGTGAGTATTTGAATGACTCATCACCATTTGTTGTTCTTCTACTAGTTATTTGTTGAGGACGATCTTCAACAAATTCACTTACATCAACGTAGTTTTCATATGATTCTCGTTCATCATCTACTATCATATTGTGCATTATATTGTAAGTCATCATATTTTTGTTTAGCAGATCGATATTCCATGCAAGTGATGGATTTCAAATTATTCACAATTGAAGCACTCCAAATGCACACCCAACATCTTTTTGTGTGGCTTCTTGGTATTGAGCAAACAATCTGTCTTTAACAGTTTGTGGAAGAATGACTGATTGGATGAATGTCACCCATTGCAGATAAATACCATCAATAAGATAGTATTTAATATAGTCATATTGTAGTGGTGACCATTGACCATGTAATTTACAGGTGGTGCCATTTCTTGTAGAATATCATCAAAAATTGGAGATCGATGAAAAACATTAAGGTCATTACACGAACTTGGATGCCGAAGAACGAATGCCCATTCCATAGATCTTGGAATGCTACAACCTCGATGACAAGTGTCGCTTTACCACTTCAACCTTGTATTGAGATTTCCATGCAGCTAGGTAGTTTTTCCACTCCCAGTGCATGCAATCAATATTGCCTATTATCCAGGGAAGCCACAACGCGCACCGATGTTAAGTAGTTTTGCTAAATCTGTCGATGTACGTCTTCTCAAATATTCATCACCAAATTGGGCAATGACACCTTCGGTGAATTTTTGTCGGGCACTTCTGGCTATTCCCTCACTTAGCCACAAATATTCATCATTTGCACCAAGCTGATATGTCATATGCTAACATTTGCATGGCTGCAATGCATTTTTGTAGTGTTGATATTCCAAGTCTACTAGTGGCATCTGGTCTTTGTTGAAAGAATACACCAGTGTTCTTAAAAGCGCTTACTATACGAAGAAAGACATGCTTACACAGTCTAAATCTTCCTCGAAACATATGCTCTGGGTACACAACACCTTTAACGAAGTAGTCATTAAAAATATGATTGTAACCGGCTTCATGATCTTTGATGTAGTTTGGAGGTTGATTGACTTTTCTATGCCTTCTTCTAAAGCTTGAAGAAAACATCTCAGATATCAACGAAGACAACGATTCAATTAATTTGCCTATTTCCGTGACCAATGCATGTATGTTCTCATCGTCATAATTAGACGTGGTGGAGTTTGACAATGCGTCTAAATTCATTTGCTACAATTTCAAAAGGAAAGGAGGTAGAGAAGATAGAGAGGGTTGGGGATGACTGAAAGGGTGAGAAACAAGTTGTTTCTTATAAAATTTGAAAAAAAATGTGGCCGTTGGGAAAAAGATGGGAACATATTTGTTAAGACGATTATGTCACTACTGGAAAAAATGGCTATAACGTCGGATATTAAGGAGGTACACCGTTAGGTTGACCACCTTGGTTGACTGATGTGGTAGTTGTGGGACGTTATACGAGAGTACTCTTTCACGTCGGTCTAAACTCCGACGTGGTAGTGGGAGTCTACCACGTCGGTTATCAAGAAGATCCGACGTATAGACCCCTTAATCAATTTTTTATTTTTTTATTTTTCAGTTTTATACCATACAACGCCGGTTTTATAGAAAATCGACGTGTAAGGTATTTTACTCCAAATTTTACAGGCTTAATGATTACTTCTTTCTGCTTAACAAATAACAACAAACAAAACCTTTTCATGTTGAATTCATTTAACATACAAAACATGATACATGTAAACACACACCTCAAATTCTACTGCATTTGGAATTACCTTTTCGCTACAATATATTGCATCCTCGTCATGTCTTTACGCATGCTCTGAGACTTCAACTACATGCTCCACTTTTTGCTTAAGGACAAGAAGATAGCAACCTTGCATTACATGGACGAGAGCCTCTACTCCCAAAGTAGTTGGGGCAGGGTACAAATGAAAATAAAAAAGAATCACAATTCAGAGAAGAAGAAGAAGAAGAAGAAGAGCTAATTTTGAAAGACACCAACGAAATATGATTCAGCGGTTGGACCATATTTGTCTTACTTTTTATGCATTTATGTCTTTATACATTTGAAATATTAGCAATGTACTACCCTTGAGTATTTTAACTTTTGCAGAGATTATATTCTCAACTTTCACTTTACCAGATAATATATTCTCAACTTTCACTTTTGCAAAGATTGTATTCCCACTTTAACTTTTGTAGAGATTATATCCTCAACTTTCACTTTTACAGAGATTATATTCTCAACTTTCGTTATATAAAGTTGAGAATATAATCTCTGTTAGGATCGATGACCCTCTAATCACTAGATAAATGCGGAATTAAAAATACTAATTGAAGAATTAAGGGAGAAGACAATTGTAAACCACAAAATCGTCAACACCGGAGTTTAGAGAGGTTCGGCACCGCACCCTTGTCCTAGTCCTCCTCGCAAGCCTCACTCGATCCCCCGAGCCTCGCTTACGGTTCCACTAACCAATCTCCGTTCCGGGCCGAGATCAACATCGTTTACAACACCGAGCCTCGCGAACAATCCTCGTCTCGCTCGTGTCTCCTCTCACAACCCGACAGGGAGCTTCCTCGAAGCTTTACAACACTTGGTGATTCTTGAATATGGAAATGGAAACACAATCTAACTAACACTCTATACTTGAGCACACTTGGATATTGATATGGAATTGAGTATGCAAGTGGTGAATTTTTAGCTTGAGTGTTGAAGATGAAGATGATTTGAATTTGAGTATATGACAGATAAGAAGTGTTCAAGAGTTCTAAAACCAACAAATGATGTCTTATTTATAAGACTTCAAGCTCTACTAGCCGTTTGAGAGTTGGTGGGGAAAATGGATCAATCAGAAGCAAGATGTGAAATAAGCTCGGACAGTTTTTAGACCAGGTTCGGTCGACCGTTCATGTAACGGTAGTCCGAGACACTACAAATTGATTGGTCTGAACTAAGCACATGGTTGACCGAATAGGGTTCGGTTCACCGTTCCAAGGTTGACAATAAGATTGGTTGGACTTTGATTACTCAAGTTCGGTTGACTGTGTATACTTTGGTAGACGGAAGATAGTGTGAGTTTTGCGCTGATAGTTAAGGCTCAAATAGTCATTGGGTATAACGGTCAAGTGTCATGTGTAAATAGTCGTTGGACTCTTAAAGTCAAGAATGACTCGGTTGACCGATAGGTCTTCGGTCGTCCGAATTAGGACAAGTCAATTAGGTTCTAAGGGCTCGATTCAAATACAACCGTTGGAACAAAGTCCATAAACGGTCTAGGGGTATTCGGTCGACCGAAAGGTGGTTCAGTCTTCCATCAATGCAATTCCAGAGAACATCCTAAAGTCTACTGATGGGAAGGATTCAGTTATCCGATATGTATTCGGTGGACCGAGCTAGGAATGATTCAGTTAACCTTGAATGGTCCGGTTTACCGAATCTTGACGGGACAAAATTATAGTGTTCAAGTTTACATTAAACCTTATGGACTCAATAAATATAAGATTACATGTCATGGTCCAAAACTTTGATTACAAGTCTTGAGTCTTGATGTCTTTGTCCCAATGCTTCTTTTCTTGATTATCTTAATCAACTTATTAAGATGATTACAAGTATACACATATGTATGCAATGCATGTAATCATGTTTGCTCACTTTAATTAGGTTGATTGATTAAGATTAGTTCGATTAATCATCAAAATTAATATAGATAAGGCCAAAAAGCCAACAATCTCTACAAAAGTTAAAATTAAGAATATAATTTCTGTCAAAGTGAAAGGTGAGAACATAAAAATATTAATATAACCAAAATGGAAACACATTACATATTATGTCATCAAATACAATGCAATACATTAAAAAGTACTACGACCTTACAATTAAGGGTGTAAGTGGGGCGGAGCGGGTCAAAAATAAAAAACCGCTACCCGCCCCACATAAGGCGAGACTAGGTAGGACGGGTTATGCGGGTTTGACGGGTTTTTCTTTAACTTTTTAGATTTTTCGTAAGAAAAAAAAGAATACAAAACTTGAGAAATAATAATCACTCACCACATTTTTTCCTAATATCATTCATTATAAAACATTGAAAACACGAACTAAATAATAATAACAAACTCTAACATCAAACATTCATTATAACTTTATAAAAATAACACTCATTGTAATATAACAAACTCCAACATGTAACAATAACACTCATTATAACATAACAAACTCCAACATCATACAATGAAAACATTGAAAATATTCAAGTTAGGCGGATTGCAAGACAACCGCAACTCGCCCCGCTTAGTAGGCGGGTTATGTGAGTGATGGGTAGGCGGGTTGGTGGGTAAGATTTTTTTGACCGTTACCCGCATTAGGCGGGGCGGGGCGGATAAAACGCCCAATTTACAACCCTACTTACAATACATATAAAATAGTCTACAATACATTATAAACTACAACTAGCTTACAATATATATAAAAGGAACCTACGATACATTAAAAATTATAACGAGCTTACAATGCATTAAAACAATTCAACAATTAATTTTCTTTTTATAAATTTTTCTTCGGATGTCTATGTCGCTTTGGATATAAGAAGATATAACATGTCACATTTGACTTTTATCAAGACAGAGTTCACATCTGGCTCTCTCGCTTCAAGTTTTCGTTTGTTATATTCAAGTTTCTACCTTTGTCAGTTCAATGTCTACATTTTGTGTCTCTCTATAGCATTTTATTTGGTCATCTATATTGAAATTTAAACGTTTAATTGGACAGAAGCGTTGGTTGATCGATTCATTTTCTGAGCCTTAGTGAAGGTTCTATGATCAACTCATCGATCGGGCGAACTGTCTCAAATTCAACGACTTGATCATGGGTTTTATGGAATATTTTTTTATTGTAATAGACGACCAAAATGGTTTTAAAGGACCACAAATAATAATAGAAATTATATTATTTAATTCGGCTTATCAATTCCAAAAGGTTTATTCTTCTACATCTACATTTCTCTCGATACAGGATCTAAATTCACTACTCAAAGGTGAAAACGGAACGTAAAAATGAATCTCTTCTACGGCCAAGATTTTACTCGACTATCGAATTTCGAGAAACTAAGAATAATATTTGAAACAATTCATTGGCTACGAAAAAGAAAACGCGGGCCATCGGACGTCGCCAAAGCGATGATGAGTCTTGGGATCGGCAGCGGCGGAGGCCCTTCCGGCGCCGGCGCCGCCGACTCGAAGGTGGAGACGATCTCGAGGTTGGCGCAGTGGAGGATCGATAGCTTCGGCGTCTGCTCCTACCGCCGGTCTGATGCATTTAAGATCGGGAACTGGAACTGGTAACGGAGCTTCTGGTTAGAGGTCTGGAGGTTTAGGGTTTTGGAGATCGGGGAATTTGAGGTGGTGTGGGAGTTTGGATTTGGGGGTTTTGAAGTTTGGATAACTAAATTTGGGATTTTTCCGGGGTTTGGAGTGTGATTGGATTGGTCTCTGGAACTTGAATTTATTTTTTAATGAGATTGTTTGTTGGGGTTTTCTTGGATTGGTAAAAGTGTTATATTTTTTGGGTCTTGGAGTTTGAATAACTGAATTTGGTGTTTTGGGGGCTTTGGTTTCTGATTGCTTTGTTTTTAAGATGCCGTCGGAGTACTCGGATTGGTCTCTGGGACTGGAACTTGAATTTATGTTTTAATGAGATTATTTGTTGGGGTTTTCTTGGATTGGTAAAAGTGTTTTATTTTGTGGGTCTTGGAGTTTGAATAATTGTTTTTTTTTGTTTTTAAGATACCGTAGAGTATTGGATTGGTCTCTAAACTCGAATTTTTGTATGAGATGAATTTAAGGGTTTGTGTTCTTTGTTTTGGTGAAAGAGTTAATTTTTGTGTTTTTTGGAGTTTGAAAGACTAGATTTCTGAGTATGGAGCTTTGGGCGATGCTCCATTTACAACAACTGGGGCATCCGAATTGGACTCTGAAACATGAAATTTGTTTGATAAGATTGTAATTCAGGCCTTCAGGGTTTGTTTTGACTGTGTTTTGGTCAAAGTGTTGATTTTCATGTCTTTTGGAGTTTACACGATTAAAATTTTGATTTTGGAGCTTTGGCCTGCTCCTTTCACCACCATGAGGGCATCCGGATTGAACTCTGAAACATGAAATTTGTTTGATGTGATTGTAATGTAATGTTTTTTTCTTGCTGTGTTTTGCTAAAAGTGTTAATTTTTTTCTTCGAGTTTGAATGACTAAATTTCCAATTCTGGAGGTTTGGGCCGGTCATTTCGCCGCCACAATGGCGTCCTGATCGGACTACGAAACATAAAAATTGTTTGATGAGATTGTAATTTTGGGTTGTGTTGTGTTAGTACCATAGAAGTGTTGAATTTTGTCTCTTTTGGAGTTCACACTACCATATTTCTGATTTTGGGAGCTTTGGGCTCCTCTCTTTTGCCACTACGACACCATTGGGATTGGTTTCTCAAACTTGAATTTTTTTGTACATATGATTTTTTAATTTAGAGGTTTCTCTGCTGCTGTACAGTGCTGAGAGAGTTAGATCATGTTTTCTTAGAGTTTGGATGACGGACTTTTGGAATTCAAAATCTCTTTTGCCATTAAGATGTTGTCAGATGGGCCTCTGAAACTTGATCTTATTTTATGAGATGGTAATTTGGGACTTCTTTGTATGTCCTGTGGTAAAGTGTTACATGTGTGGTCTTTAAAGTTTGCACAATAGCACAACTAAGGTCCCAACTTTTGGAGCTTTAGGCTATGCTTCTGCTGTCACTACAACACCTTTAGGATCAGACTCTGAAACTTAAATTTTTTGTTTGTCTTGGGTGAGATTGTAACTTAGGAGTTTTTTGGCAGATGTGTGTTGTGACAGAAGAGTCAAATTTAGTGTTATTTGGAGAATTAAATTTCCAATTTTTGGAGCTTTATGCCCTGCTACTTTCCCCCCAACTAGTTTGGGATTAAAAACTTTGTTGTTGTTATGCCCTTCTACTTTTGCGCTACATAAACCTTCACGATTGCACTCTGAAACTTGAAAATTTTGATTTGCGTGGGATCACGTGGTAATTAATTTTTGTGTGTGTGATGAACTATTGATTTAGGTATCTTTCTGTGGAGAGGAATAAGTATATGTACATCAGGTTGTTCCCGGAGCAGAGTCGTCTCTCAAAAGAGCAACCTCCTATTGCTAGATTCATTCTTCGAGTCTCAAACGTAGGGCCTGGTCGTCGACCTTATATCTCACCAAGTTCGTTTTCTCTCTCTTTTTCATGGTGTTGCTTGTCATTCTTTTTATTCCAGCAGTGTTATTTGTCATTGTCACATTGCCTTTAAAAATAACAACACACAACAACAACATAACTTTTTATCCCAAACTAGTTGGGGCATGCTAGAAATGAAACTCTAAGGAGTCACGGTTCAGGCACATGAATCGTCTTTTTCCACGCGTCTCTATCCAATGCAAATTCTCGAGGAACATTCCAATCTTTTAAATATCTTTTGACTGCTTCCTCCCAAGTCAATCGTGGTTTGTTTCTTCCTCTTTTTATGTCTTCGATCCGATTCCATACCCCTCTTCTTATAGGTGCCTCCATAGGTCTTCTTTGTACATGTCCATACCATCTCAGTCTGTGTTGGATAATTTTCTCTTCCATTAGAGCAACTCCAACTCTCTCACGAATATCTTCATTTCTAATCCGATCCATTCGCGTATGGTCACACATCCACCTCAACATCCTCATTTCAGATACACTCATCTTTTGTATATGTTATCTTTTAGTGACCTAACATTCTGCACCATATAGCATTGCAGGTCTTATTGCGGTTCTATAAAACTTTCCTTTTAACTTAAGTGAAATTTTCTTGTCACATAAGACACCTGAGGCTTGTTGCCATTTCATCCATTCTGCTCTAATTTTATGGTTAACAGCTTCATCGATCTCCCAATCTTTTTGAAGTATTGATCCAAGATATCTAAAAATATCTTTTCTACGCACCACTTGCCCATCTAATGTAATCTCATCTTCCTCGGTATCAACGGTACTGAAACAATATTTCATATATTCAATTTTAGATCTACTTAGTTTAAAATCTTTTGTTTTTAAAGTATTTCTCCACAACTCTAGTTTTCTCTCCACACCTACCATACTCTCGTCAATTAATACTACATCATCCGCAAAAAGCATACACCATGGAACCTCACATTGTAAGTCTTTTGTCACATCGTCCATTACTAAAGCAAATGGAAATGTAAACTGCAACGGAAATATCCTCCCTACTTTAGGCCCCTTCGTGATCACCTTCCCCGATATCTGATCCTGCACAAGACAACCATCACGGGAGAAATGTACATCACAATTATCATCTACCATTTGGCCAACAGAGAGGAGATTAGCAGATTACTCAGGAGAAACGAACACATGACGAAACAGACTTATATCACCAGCAGTTGTGATCGGAAGATTACTTCCATTAGCAACCTGAATACTTTGTGTAGTGTGTACCATTATATTTTCGAACATTATGTAATGAAACAATCATGTCATATGATTTGATGCTCTAGAATCTACAAGCGAAGGAACAGAAATAATGTTACCTTTACCCTGAAGTCCGAGAGCAGAAAACGCCGAGATAATCATCTGTTGAACGATTTCTGGAGTAATAGCTGGTTGAGTAGCACTAGGAACGGCAGAACCACCATTATTAGAGTTTGTTGTAACATCAACTTGAAAAGCTTGGGCTCATCAATTTTCTGGTCTTGTAGGACATTCCTTGATTATGTGACTATTTTGCTAATTGCTTACAATAATTGCAGAATTTCTTACCACAATTGCGAGCAATATGCCCAAATTCCTTGCAACTATAGCACTGCACTTGTCCTTTGCCTCGGTTCTTCCCATGAGCAGCATAAGCAACATTAACTAACTCTAATGATCCCTTGGATGTCCCTATGACAGCTTGAGTAGCCAGCCTCTGTTCCTCCCGCAATAATTCACCAAGACACACATCCAAAGAAGGGACAAGATCTCTATTGGAGTGGATCTCTATTCAACAATCCAGCTCGAGCAACTTCAAATTCTGGTCTCAGTTTCATCAAAAACTGATCACGTCTGTTGTCTTCATATACGACTTGAAGGCTTGCTAAGGTCGCTTTGGGTACCTTAGCATAGATAATACCAGAATTTTCGCTCCATAGATTAAGAGATCTGGAATAATATTGTTCAATTGATTGGTTACCCTGGCTGAAATTACTCATCTCCAGTTCTAGTTGAAATCTTCTCGCAGTATTATTTTGGTGATATATGCTCTTCAAATATTCCCACTTCGCTTTAGCTGTACCGAAAGACTAGGGCTGACAACTCGGGTCATGACACGAAACCCGAACCCGACACTAAATATCACAATTCGGGTCGACACGAATGACACGAACTGTAATTCGGGTCGACACGAATGACACGAACTGTAATTCGGGTCGGGTTCAGGTTGGAGTGTTTCGTGTTTCGTGTAATTCGGGTTGACACGAATAACACGAACTGTAATTCGGGTTGAGTTCGTGTTTCGTGTAATTAGTGTCAAACATGCTAGTTCGTGTTCGTTTTAAATCGTGTTTGTGTAAATTTGTGTTAAACATATCATAATTGGTGTCAAACATGTTATTTCATGTTCAGATTAATTCATGTTTGTAAAAATCCGTGTCAAACAAGTCAATTCGAGTTATTCGGGTTAATTCGTGTTCGTGTCAACACGAACACGAAAAATGGATTCGTGTCAACGTGGGTCGTGTTCGGGTTACCAAATTCGTGTTCGGGTTTAAGATTAGATTTTCGTGTTCGTGTTCGTGTCGACTATTTCTTATTAATTCGTGTTCGTGTCGAGGAAAAACAGTTCGTGTCAATTCGTGTTCGTGTCAAACATGACACGAAACACGAATTTGCCAGCCCTACGAAAGACCGCAAGTTGTTCACCATATGTGCTTCAATGGATCCCAGAATCCAAGATATAATCCGAGCATCCTTTGCCTCTTCAGGTGTTGGAAAAGATCCATCAATGTGACCCCAAAGTTCTTTCCCTTTTAGAAACATTCGGAATTGAAACAACCAAAGTCTTCTCTACCAAAAGGATTCTCAGAAGACATTCTTCAAGTTCTTCGTAAATACAAAAAAAATTAGTAGAAAACTGTCAACCACAAGTTGCTTAACCAGAAGGCTAGAAGATTGTTGATTGGAACCGATCAACCCAAAATCAAAACAAAATGAAAACAGACCACAGAACCAAAATCTAAGAGAAACAAAAGAAATTCAACCAAGGACTTAAACGTTTGGCTCTAGTACCATGACAATATTTGAGTAATGGCTCAATGCCTCCCTCGCCTCCCTCTTGTGAGTTCTTTCCATTAAATAAGAAATGTTGTACAATCTATGTTAGACAACATATATTCACAACTCATAATAGGTATGAGTAATTTATTCTAGCTAAATATATTTCTATGTACAACTCATGCTATCAATTAAATCTCTGAAATTCTACCACAAATCTGTCATAATCTTTGCCATTGATATACAGACCCTCGAAAGCTTTCGCTGCCTTTTCAGAACCTTTTTGGTTCCCTTAATCCAACATGTAAAACACTGCATGGCTCATGGGCTCATGACATATTTCTTTCTTTTGCTGACTAAATAGAAGTAGAGATGCCTTTTTTTGTTTTCTCAGCTGTTAAACTATTTAGTTTGGGACTTGCAGATAACCAGTAAAGAAAGAAACAAGAATGCATATCTGATATGCTGTAGCATATCTAATTACTTTGTAGATGAGAAGATTTGGAAATATTACTACGAGTAATGCAATATCTAGGAATAAGGGTAGTGACTCATGCATGGTTAGTTGTATACTAACCTCTCTAGTTACAAAACACAATGGAATAAGAGTAGTGCTTCACATGTGGATCAAACTACTCAGATCTTGTTTTCTCGGTCGTCTTTGTGGAGTTTGACATTGATACGAACCACATCCAATGCAGTAGTAATATTTAGAAACTAATTTCGATAATTTTCTTAACACTTTATTTGCAAAATTTGATACAATAATTACCAGTGGGAAGTGATTAGGAAAAAAACAAATCATGGTTCCTGAACTGGATATTTTCCTAGATATTTAGTTTTACCATTCTAGTTTGGGATAAAAGGCTTTGTTGTTGTTGTTTGTTGTTGTTGTTAGTTTTACCATTAGTGTCAACGTTAATGCTCTATGCTGGCCACTTTTCTTTACACATCGACCCACATGCACACTCTCACACACACACAAAAGGACTATGTATATTTTATCTTCCGCCTCTAAGCATACCCTTTTCTATATGCAGTTCATGAGCGACTTTTACGGACAAGTGAAGATTTTGTTTGGCCTATTGATTCTACTTTTCATGGAAGATTTATCATTGACGTGGAGTTTCTGGATCTGAAGATATCTCCTTTGGATGTACTACACAGTAACCATCCATAAATGTTTTTTAGAGATGTCATGAATCTTCTTGCTTTATGTACTCATTTGTTAGTTCAATTAGCACGTTTCTATTGTCGATGATACTTGTCTAGTATTTTATTGTGATGGTATTATCTATGACCGTTAGCATAAAAAAATAATCAGGTGATATGTTACACAAGCTTGACTCCATTACTGTGGTCATTGCTAACTGTGGCCTAAAGATTAAATTGGCCACAAATGAAATTCCTTGCATTATAAACACATTGCTTGATCACCAATTGTGTGCTACTAACTACTTGTTGATGGTTTTCCTTTTATTTATTTATAATATAACTCAGGGAGGAGAAGCAATCTCTATATGGCCAAATGAAGCTGGCATGCAATCACTTGCCAGCAAAAGCTCTCTGAGATGCCTTGCTCGTATGCTTGATGAAAACATCCATACTGATGTTACTATAACCCTTGCTGACGGTGCACTCAAAGCTCACAAAGCTGTTCTGTCAGCCAGCTCTTCGGTCTTTGGGAGCATGTTCATGCACGACTTGAAGGAAAAGGAGTCATCCGTTGTTGAAATTGAAGACATGTCTCTGGAGTCATGCAATGCCCTCCTCAGCTACATCTATGGAAACATAAAGCAAGAAGAATTCTGGAAGCACCGGATTTCTCTGCTTGCAGCAGCAAACAAATATGACATTGCCAATCTGAAGGAGAGCTGCGAGGAGAGTTTGTTGGAGGATATCAACTCAAGCAATGTCCTTCAGAGATTACAGGAAGCATGGCTGTATCAACTGCAGAATCTAAAGAAAGGATGCTTGACATATTTATTTGAATTTGGGAAGATCTACGACCTGAGGGATGAGATAGCTATCTTCTTCCGTGGAGCTGATAGGGAACTGGTTGTTGACATGTTTCAAGAGTTGCTCACCGTCTGGAAACCCATCTGACATAAATATATCAAGGTATCGTGCTTATATTCAATCTTATACTTTTCCCTTTTCCAGCTTAGAATGTATAGATTTTTGTTCGATGTGTTATAGGCGAAGTACTGGTTTAATCTTTTGTGAATAAGTTGTGTTAATATTGTGTTAAGGATTTGAAATCGAATTCCTTCAATATGTGCAAGTACTTCTTTAATGATGAAGTTCAGGATCCTATATAACTTGTGTTTCTTGAAGTGGATTTGGTCCAGATTAAGTATAAGCTTACGTATAATTTATAATGTTCATTACTCATTAAAATTCAGGTGCGACCAAAATGACAGCTTTATTTTCTATAGATGAACCAACAGCATCAAAGTTGGAGGAAAAGCCATGATAAACTGTCCAACAAAAACATCAACATCATTATCGTTGTGCGATTGTCATGATATAATCTCATCACTAACCATCAAACATCAAAAATTGATATAATGTAGTAATCATGATTGAACAACTTGGGATGATATCTGTGGACGTATATTGAGTTTCGCATGTAGCTTGAGTGAGTTGCACTTAATTAACTAAAATCCAATTACTTCCATAGTATGACATAGGCTAGTGGTTATGGCAGAAGTTCGAGATATTATACTTGGAAGGAAGTGACGGTGGGTCTCGTTTTCCTTCTTGAGTTTGTATTTTATTCCGTCCACCGTAAAGTAGGGAGGATCAAGAGAGTTTTAAGCGTTCTAGGTAATAAAAAAAAATTAAATCACTTATTTTGATAATATGTTCAAGGTGTCACGTTATTTTGCAAAACAATCTGAGAGGCTTAGTTTGGGTGTAACTCCCAAATGTTAGTTTCTGATGGAAAGTTAATTTTTGGGAATGTGAAATTAGAAACAACTTTTTCTTGAAGGTTGAGAGTTGTTTGGATAGACAGAAAATTTCTGATATTGAGTGATGTATTGTCAAAAAAAATTCTTAAATTACTCTCAGACTTTGATTAAATAAAAATTTATTTTAATTTTTTCTTCTGCAAATATATTTTTTATTTGTTTATATTTAAAAAAATATCAATTTTTTTCCTCGGGATTGATCTTCAAACGACATGGGAGTAAATTGGTCCAAACAAAATCAAAATTACCAAAAAGTTGAGAAACTCCTCCACCTCGGTTTCTCTGCCCAAGGCAAAACCTTATCTCGGGCTCCACGCTGGGAGTTGGGCTCCCTAGGATCCCAACAGATGTTTGGATCACCAGCAATACTGTGTAGGCTCCTGGCATGCGGAGGAACGGGATCTCCTGCGATCCAAATGGGTCTCTGTAGAATCAATAAAAATATATTAGATGCGACTCTTATATTTTTCATGTGTTATGGTGCATTTGGAAAGCTTGAAATAATAAAATATCTAACCATGCAGAAATGTTGATAACTATCGTCCTTCATTCTTGCTTGGTTTAAGGGTTAGTCAAGAATAATTTAGCTCAACAAATCTTACGAAACCCATGAAATGATAAATTGTCTGCGGAATTAGTTTGGGACCAAAGGATATTTTTGAATTATAAATTGTCTAGTAAAAATTGAACAATAATCGCAAATGGCATCTTAAATTCATAGATATTATGAAAAAAATTAATTATCCAAACATGGTTTATTAAGTTGGAAAACTTTTGAATGCGTGTCATATCCAAAAATTAATTATCTCTAGCAATCACGTCGTTGTATATTTCTGTCAGTGTCAAGGTTCGTTTATTAATTATTAGGACACACACGAGCGACTGACTCCACCTAAGACCCTTAACGGGGGTGCCCCGCCCGGGCGCCCTCGTCGGGCGCAGGGCGCCCGGGCAGACGCCCGGGCGCCCAAGGGAGGGGGACACGTGTCACCCTCCGATTGGTTTATTTTTTTTTAAATTTATTTAGTTTAGGTTTTGTTATTAATGGATTGGGTATTTGTTATAAATGTGGGGTAATAATTTTTTGTAATTGATTAAAATTAAGAAATTTCCAGAACCAATACATTGTTTAATCACGGGTGCAGTATTTAATCACAGGTGCACTGTTTCAATCACACGTGCACTGTTTTCAATCACGCGTGCACTATTTGCAATCACGCGTGCACTTTAATCACGCTTCCAAAGAGTAAACTGTGCAATCACGCGTGAACAGTGCAACAAATACATCCAAACCCTCCCAACTATAAATACATCTATCTATCTCCTGATTCCTCACATTTCCTTAACTTCTCAACTTGTTAACTTCTTCTCTCATCAATGTCGGATAATAGTTTAAACTCCGGTCAATCCGACGATGATAACTGGAATGAGACATTAAATCTAATGGACTGTGCTATTGAATTAGCCGGACAGGTTGTTTACGAAAGGACTACACGTCCTAAGCAGCGTCGAAGGAGAACGACGAACCCAGATAGAGATCGTGAACTAGGTTACAGACGCCTTGTAGACGATTATTTCTCTGACAACCCTGTGTATTCTGATACTCTTTTCAGGACAAGATTTCGGATGAGAAAGCATGTCTTCCTGCGCATCCACAATGCCATCGAAGCATATGATGTATTCTTCCAACGAACACCGGACGCAACTGGTACGATGAGCATCTCCGGTCTACAAAAAAGTACGGCAGCAATGCGAATGCTAGCATATGGCGTTGCCGCTGATGGGATCGATGAGTACCTACGAATGAGTGCGGCAACATCCAAAAATGCTCTCCTCAAATTCTGTGAAGGTGTTATTCACATCTTCGGCCCTGAGTATTTACGTCGGCCAACTGCAAATGACTTGGCACGCCTACTTTACGTTGGTGAGCAACGTGGGTTTCCAGGTATGATGGGGAGTATCGATTGTATGCACTGGGAGTGGAAAAACTGCCCAGCTGCTTGGAAGGGACAACATCAAGGGCGTGCTGGGAAAGCAACTTTGATCCTTGAGGCGGTGGCATCGTACGACTTATGGATCTGGCACTCCTTCTTCGGAATACCGGGTTCATGCAATGACTTGAACGTCCTGCAACAATCTCCGGTTTTCGACGACATAGTAGAAGGTCGAGCACCACCTGTTAATTATGAGGTAAATGGTGTTCAATATGATATGGGATACTATCTTACTGATGGTATTTATCCACAGTGGGCGGCCTTCATCCAATCCATCCTTCACCCTCACACCCCGAAGCACAGATTGTTTGCTGAAGTGCAGGAGGCAACGCGTAAAGATGTTGAACGCGCTTTCGGAGTGTTGCAAGCGAGGTTCGCGATCATCAGAAACCCGGCTCTTGCTTGGAGCAAGGACGTTCTGTCCAAAATAATGACAACTTGTATCATCATGCATAACATGATAGTGGAGGACGAACGCGACTGCTATGCTAATTTTGGAGATATTCGCGAATTTATGGAAGATCGTCCTGGAACTTCAGCTGAGGAAACGTCGTATTCGACCGATCGTATAGCGGATATTCACGAGTTTTTTGTCAATCAAGATCGAGTGCGTGACAGGAACCAACATTTGGATCTGAAAGACGATTTAATTGAGCATATATGACAACGCTACGGACGAGGAGCGTTTTGAAAATCGGTTAACGTAGTTGGTAATGTAGTATTTGAAATTTTAGTTTATGTAATATGTACTGTTGTTTCTTAACTTTGAGTGTAATATTTCCTATTTCAGTTTGTCTTAAATGTAACGTGTCTCCGTAATATTTAATAATAATTTCATGATTTACCAGTAATTATTAACAATATTTCGAGTTAAAATAGAATTATAATGTAATTAGAATTAGATTTATATAAAATGTATTTTGTTAAATGATGTGTGAGAATTAAATTTGTTTAATTAAGAAATGATGTGGATGAAAGAGAGTGTAGGGTGGGTGAGGGTAGTCTGGGCATGAGTAAGGGGTTTTTTTGGGTGGGTTGGGTGAGCTGACGTGGCAGAGAGAGAAGCTAACGTGGCAGAGAGAGAGTGCAGGGTGCCCGGGGGTAGCCCGGGCGCTGTTATTTGTGCTCTAAACTTCTTTTCGAGATTAGACGATATGAATTCACAAGAAATAATTGAGATGTTATATTCTTTTCCTACATATACACAATACATTTATTAGACATCTACAAAAAGACACATGTATTAGAGATAGAGTAGCATGAGTGTTTTGTTGCCTCTCATTATATTTTTTGGCCGAACTGCGCAAAACAGTAGTATGGTTTGAATTTTTTGGCTATGAGATTTTGCACATTTGCAGCTTAACTTTAGCAAGGAAAATAATCTAAAAGTATTGAGTCTTGTAAAAGTAATTTTTATGTTATGTGTTTGTTGAAAGCTATAACTTGAATTCTTGACTTAAATTAACACAAAGCACGACTTCTACTTCCTAATGACACCATAAAAGGTGGGGAAGAGTGAAAACCTCGAAAACAAGTAAAAAGTCTCATTTTTACTTCCGATTGACAATCACTTACATGTCAACTCACTTCCTTATACTAAGAGCATATGTAGCAATGACCTAAGTCATCCACATTTTCTTTTTTCTTCCTCTCACTGTTACGTCATTGTGACTCGATCTCATATTTCTCCATCACTATTCACTCATTAACAATGACCTAGGTCATCACACTCTCTTTCCTCCACGTCATTAATTTTATTATATTCCAAAATTATTTATATTTAACAAAAAACATTAATGATTACCAAATACTAAATACAAGAAAACAAATATTACATTATTTTTAGCAAATGTACGGTTACACCAAAGAAGACTACAAACGAAATATAATACATAAACCAAATAACACACGACATAATTCAAATATTACATGACATAAAACACACTTAACTGGAAAAAAAATTAGATCTTGAAAATCTAACGTTATCAAAATATAATAAACCACAATTCTAATTATTATCAAAATATAAACTACAACTACTTAAATCCTAATTATTTATCAAAATATAAACCCCTAATTATTAAAACAAAAACAAAAACAAATAAAACAAAAACAAATAAAAAATTCAAAATAAAAAAAAACTGACGAACCGGGTCGTGCCGGTCGACGACCGTGGATGACTCGGTCATTTGCGATCGTCTGGGGTCATCCACGGGGGATGACCCCGTTAAGGATGCTCTAAAGTTTTTTTAATCTTTTTAAGAATGTTTACAAATTAATAACACCCAACAAGGGAGAGGTGGGTAGAAAGATAAACAATACCTTGAGGTGAGCGACCGAAACATGAATTTGTTCAGGAGTCCTAAACATAAATGAAAAAATTTAATATATATATATTTTTTGAAAACGATACATGATTTTTATCGTTAACTTTAGCAAGTAAATCATTTTCTATATAGGCTACTAAATTATTGTTCAACTAAAGACTTTTTATTCGATTACGCAAATGGTTCTTAATAATTTTATTGCCAAAAATGATCTTTTAACAGTTGCAATTGCAATCATTTTCTCTGCTAAAACATCAATTTCTTGCAACAAATGTCACCCAAGCTACGCGAGTCAAAAAATATATATTTAAATCTCATTAGAAAGTCTAACATGATCCATAACGGAGAATTATTTAGGATAATATTTTGTAAAACATGGTAAGTTCTGATCGACCATCAAATATAATTTATAAACGAGCTACGTAATGAATAATTTTATATTCTTTCTTTTGAAATAGTTATTTAATTCTTGAAATTATATATATATATATATATATATATATATATATATATATATAACAAAGTAAAACATCTCAACACGATGACAATAAAATTTGTGATTTTTTTGACCCTGTCGGCGTGGCCGGTCATCAAATATAAATTGTTCATCCGTAGTATGAAACACAATTTCATACATGACACAAAATAAGTGCTCCTACTTTAGTAGGTTATCCAAATTTGTATTTACAATTTCGATACAGTCTTTATTTCAAAATTAAGACACTCACTACTCATGATATTAGTTTCTTTTTTAGAAATTATACAAATACTGAAACTAAAAAAGAATTCATCAAAGTAGAGAAATATTTAAATATTGTATGTTACTAGTTCTTAAACTTTTTCATATTTAACAAAGAGGAGGAACGTGCTCACCCCCATGATATTTTGTTATACATTTTGAAAAATATTGTATATTATTACATTAAATAATTCTAAAGTTTCAAAGGAAGTGATTACCCTACCATATTTTGTATACAATTTGAAAAATATTATATAGAACTACTCGTTTATAAGATCTCAAAATTCCATTAGGGCGACTGCACCAATACCCCTGGTTCCGTTGAAGTGATCTGAATCCTAATCCGTCTCACTCTTGCACCGCTCTTAACAAACGTTACCAAGTCAAGTTAGACATGAGAATTGGGTTGGGTCGAAGGCACGGCATGGTTCTCGGGTCTAAGTCAAGTAGATGTGGTAGTTGGTTGCTGACAACATCATATGGTTAAAAAGATATAACAAAATTAAAACTTTGTTTCTAAGGGTTCGCACGTGTACCTATGTTTGCTTATATTTTACTTTAATTAGTTGAGAAGTAAATAAGGTAAAGAGAAGAAAAAATGTGGTAGACTAGTTGATCTTATCATCAGTAAAACTCAATGAGTCTAGAAAATCCTACTATGAAATTGATAGGACTCATCACCCCCTAAATCTTAAATTTAGTGAGGTTACTCTAAGGTAATTAGCTGAGATATCTCATATTTTCATTGACGTACACTTGAATTTCTCATACTGTAATATTAATTAAACATATTATTCAATTTTCATTAAGCACTTTTGCAAATTTACTGTTTACACGTAACATTCGTATATTACTCTTATAATATGTTCTAGGGTGATTTGCTTAAGTGCATCTCAAATGTGGTATAATTGGATCTTTCTACCTGTATTTTTAATATGTCCTTAATATTAAATATAAAAACAAAAAAATAAAAAACCCCAAACCCACTGAAATAGGTACGTGTAAAACAACCGAAAAACATTACGTGGGCATAAAATCCTTTCTCACACCCTACGTTCAGGCGTTAGCATAAAATATAAAATTACATGATTACATATATATGCCACACAAATTAAATGAGAAACAAGATGTATGGAAAAAAAACCATGTCTAATGATAACAAGTAATATATAGGTACGTATGGTTGTCAATCGATCGCAGTTAAGGACAATGTCATTATCCCAAGGAGGTCAAGATCACTTTGGAATGCTCAGTCATTATTTCACCCAAAATAAATTATTAGTTTCATAAAAATCTAGAAGATGTGCAAACGTTTTAAGACCTCCAACTTATGATTCCCGTGAAGCACAAGGGCACTAATATAAATGTAAATTTTTGTGCCAAAAAAAGTGATATCTAACAAAATATTTTTTCCCATAACAAACCACATCCAAAGCCTTTTGTTTCGAAACTCTAAAAGCAATTAACTTTTCTTTACAAAAAATCCCCCATCATTAGTTGCATAAATTAGTCAACATCTTCAAAAAGATATAAAAAAATTAAAGAAACTCAAAAGGGAAATAAAAAGAAAGGCAAAGCAAACTTGAACTCTCCATTGTGAAACCGAAAACCACCTTAGCTTTCCCAACATTACATCAAAGATCTCTAAAGGATTCATAGTATGGGAGAAAAAGGAAGACATGACTAGTTGTAATACTAGTGCTCTAATCATGTGTGCCACGTCCATGACCAAAGTGCAATCATTTCCCCCATCTTGCACACTAATCACACTTTTTTCTTCTACTCCACCTCCTCTTGCATGGGCCCCTAACACTCCCTTAACACCCTCCATTCCACATCCAATGGAACATGATCATCCTTTGTGGGCCCTCCAACATGTGTGTTGTTTTAAAAGGGAGGGGGTGTAAAGACACTTATAAGCTTAGATAGAATTTTTATTTATAAAAAACACTCCAAGTGAAATTCACTATAACTAGTACAATAAGTCTACTACTACTACCACCACCACCATCATCATATATATCTTCACTTGAAGAAGCATAGCAAAGAAGGAGAGAAGGGATGGCATCCGAGAAGGTGGAAACCGTGGTTGCTGGTAATTATCTGGAGATGGAGAGAGAGGAAGAGGGTTCCAGTGGTGTGAAGAAGCGATTGTCGCGGTTCTTTTGGCATGGTGGTTCCGTCTACGATGCTTGGTTTAGTTGCTCTTCTAATCAGGCACGTAGTTGTCATCCAAACTAGCTATATGTGTTAGTCAAGTGTGTGTAGCATACATGCATCTTGGGAGGATTATTAATTGTCTTGAAATTAATGATGAATGCATGTGTGATGAATTAATAATTAATGTGTTTGATTTTGGTTTTATAGGTGGCACAAGTGCTGCTCACATTGCCCTACTCATTCTCTCAGCTTGGGATGGTGTCAGGGATCATTTTGCAACTCTTCTATGGGTTGATGGGGAGTTGGACAGCTTATATTATGAACCGTGATAGACGGACGCAGGCGTCACGGACGCGCCTTACGTGGATCTGTACAGCTCAGATATTTTTCTTTGAGTCAGCGTCCAGTCAGCGAAATTTCTCTTCGCGCGTTTTGGTCTTTTTAAAAAACGCCGGTTCTTTAAGTTGAACGATTCATTTCACAATACACAGATAAGACAGTGTGCAGACCCTAGGACATCGTGCAGTCTCATTATTCGTGCAGAGCCCACACTTATCATAATAAAATATTTGTTTTTAAGTTTTACGTTGGATCAACTTAATTTGTCTAGCTTACTTTATGTGTGTGTGCAGTTTACATTATGTGTTTGTCCTGTTTACGTTATGTGTATGTCCGGAATAAGTGTATTTGCTGTACGGAATAAATGTATTTGTTGTCCGGAATAAGTGTATTTGTTGTCCGGTTTAAGAATAAAGTGTGTCCAGAAACGGAACATAAAGTTTGTCCGGAATAAGTTGATTTGTTGTCCGGAATAAGTGTATTTGCTGTCCGGAATAAGTATAGTTGTCCAGAATAAGAAGAAAGTGTGTCCAGAAACGGAACAGAAAGTTTGTCCGGAATAAGTGTATTTGCTGTCCGGAATAAGTGTATTTGTTGTCCGGTTTAAGAATAAAGTGTGTCCAGAAACGGAACATAAAGTTTGTCCGGAATAAGTTGATTTGTTGTCCGGAATAAGTGTATTTGTTGTCCGGAATAAGTGTATTTGCAGTCCGGAATAAGTGTAGTTGTCCAGAATAAGAAGAAGGTGTGTCCAGAAACGGAACAGAAAGTTTGTCCGGAATAAGTGTATTTGCTGTCCGGAATAAGTGTATTTATTGTCCGGAATAAGTGTATTTGTTGTCCGGTTTAAGAATAAAGTGTGTCCAGAAACGGAACATAAAGTTTGTCCGGAATAAGTGAATTTGTTGTCCGGAATAAGTGTATTTGCTGTCCGGAATAAGTGGATTTGCTGTCCGGAATAAGTGTATTTGCTGTCCGGAATAAGTGGATTTGCTGTCCGGAATAAGTGTATTTGCTGTCCGGAATAAGTGTATTTGCAGTCCGGAATAAGTGTAGTTGTCCAGAATAAGAAGAAAGTGTGTCCAGAAACGGAACAGAAAGTTTGTCCGGAATAAGTGTATTTGCTGTCCGGAATAAGTGTATTTGTTGTCCGGAATAAGTGTATTTGTTGTCCGGTTTAAGAATAAAGTGTGTCCAGAAACAGAACATAAAGTTTGTTCGGAATAAGTGTATTTGCTGTCCGGAATCGGAATAAGTGTATTTGCAGTCCGGAATAAGTGTAATTGCAGTCCGGAATAATATATGGCTTCATTATTGTCGGAATAAACGAATCAATATATGGAATGCAATAATATGATGTCAAAACAAAAAAACGTCCGCAAAGCGCGCTCCCTCTGTCCGCTCGCTTTGCGGGGGGGACTCACGTCCCCCGCAGGGGCTGCCGCCCCCTGCCACCCCCGCACAAACTCAACAAACCTCCCACTGTATATTTTACCCCCACAAGAATTACGTTTAGGAAAAAAATAACATCTCAGATTCCCTGTTTATGTAGAACATCGGGAAGTCTTCGCACCGTCTCATTCACGCTGCTTACGTTGTGAAGAATCGTGGGAGTCGGCATCAGACGCTTCTTCGACCTAATATCTTGCTCGAAATGATGATTTATTCTGGAGAGAAAGAATGAAGAAGAAAGAAAGAGTGTCATCATATTTGTATTTGGGTGGAGAGAGAGAACGTGCTGAGTTGAAACGCATTTAATGTGATTTGAGTGGACATCAGGAAGAAAAAACAAAAAACATTCATGCTTTGGCCACGTAAGGGCTGACATGGATGTCCACGTAGAGCGCGTCTGTGACGCGCTGCGTTCATAAATCATTTTCCTTATATTATTAGTATTCTCTATGTTGAGTACAGGACTAGGAAGGAGAGGGAGAAGGTGGATTTTAGAAACCATGTTATTCAGGTAACTAGATATATAGGCAACCTTTTGTTTTGAGGCCCTTTCTTGTTTAATCTCTTAATTAATTAATTTTGATAGTTCGTAAAATTAGCACCATGAAATGACCACAATAACCGTAATTTTTTTATATAATAATAAAAATAAAAAAATTTCGAAATTTAGGAAAAAAAATTTTTTTTTTCCAAAAGTACTCCGATCGCGGGTGTAACCCGCGATCCGTGGAGGCACGGATCGCGGGTGTGACCCGCGATCCGTGGAGGCACGGATCGCGGGTGTGACCCGCGATCCGTGCTCCACGGATCGCGGGTCACACCTGCGATCCGTGGAGCACGGATCGCGGGTCACACCCGCGATCCGTGTTCCCGCCAAAAAAATTTTTTTTTTTTTTGATTTTCGTTTTTTTTTTGTTTTTTTTTCTGTTTTTCTGTTTTTATTATAATTATTTGTAATCTTTTTTTAAATCTTTTTTTTTCAAAATAAGTTTTCTAATTTATATTATTTTTCTAAATTTTTCAAAATTATTTTTAATTTTTCCAATAATCTACCTCCAAATCACGTCGATAACCCGGCGTATTGAAATGTTAGGGTATTTTATACAATATAAAAACAAAATTTCTTAGTCAGAATAATAAATTATTTACAACTGAATATTAAACAAACCATAAAACTAATTAAAACAAAAAATTGGTAACGTTGTCAAAAATTCGTAGGGTGTACACACATTACAAACATTTTGGAGGTCGATACAGCAAAAAATTAAAAACACAATTAAAAAATTTAAAAAATTAATAACAATTACAAAACATATTTTGAAAGCAAATATGATAAAAAACATAGTTAAAACGATTTTAAAAAAATCAAAACATCAAAACACTACGACTAAAATCCGGGACTTTTTTTATTTTCTTTTATTGTTTTTGTTTTTTTCGGTTTTCTGTTTGTTTTTATGTTTTGTTTTTTTACAAATCATTTTAACTATGTTATATATATATATATATTTGAAAATAAGTTTTGTAATTGTTATTAATTTTTAAAAAATTTTAATTGTGTTTTTAATTTTTTGCTGTATCGACCTCCAAAATGTTTGTAATGTGTGTACACCCTACGAATTTTTGACAACGTTACCAATTTTTTGTTTTAATTAGTTTTATGGTTTGTTTAATATTCAGTTGTAAATAATTTATTATTTTAACTAAGAATTTTTTGTTTTTATATTGTATAAAATACCCTAACAATTCAATACACACCGAGTTATCGACGTGATTTGGAGGTCGTTTCTTGAAAAAATTAAAAACAAAATTAAAATTTTTTAATAAATAATATAAATTAGAAAACATATTTTGAAAAAAAAAAGATTTCAAAAAAGATTACAAATAATTAAAAAAAAAACAGAAGAAAAAAAACTAAAACAGAAAACCGAAAAAAACAAAAACAATAAAAGAAAATAAAAAAAGTCCCGGATTTTAGTCGTAGTGTTTTGATGTTTTGATTTTTTTAAAATCGTTTTAACTATGTTTTTTATCATATTTGCTTTCAAAATATGTTTTGTAATTGTTATTAATTTTTTAAATTTTTTAATTGTGTTTTTAATTTTTTGCTGTATCGACCTCCAAAATGTTTGTAATGTGTGTACACCCTACGAATTTTTGACAACGTTACCAATTTTTTGTTTTAATTAGTTTTATGGTTTGTTTAATATTCAGTTGTAAATAATTTATTATTCTGACTAAGAAATTTTGTTTTTATATTGTATAAAATACCCTAACATTTCAATACGCCGGGTTATCGACGTGATTTGGAGGTAGATTATTGGAAAAATTAAAAATAATTTTGAAAAATTTAGAAAAATAATATAAATTAGAAAACTTATTTTGAAAAAAAAAGATTTAAAAAAAGATTACAAATAATTATAATAAAAACAGAAAAACAGAAAAAAAAAACAAAAAAAAAACGAAAATCAAAAAAAAAAAAAAAAAAAAAAAATTTGGCGGGAACACGGATCGCGGGTGTGACCCGCGATCCGTGCTCCACGGATCGCAGGTGTGACCCGCGATCCGTGGAGCACGGATCGCGGGTCACACCCGCGATCCGTGCCTCCACGGATCGCGGGTTACACCCGCGATCGGAGTACTTTTGGAAAAAAAAAAATTTTTTTCCTAAATTTCGAAATTTTTTTATTTTTATTATTATATAAAAAAATTACGGTATTAAAAGTATATATATTTATATATTATACTTAACGAATAAGAGTTTTTTGGCTTCACAAGCATCACGTGAGAAATTAAGTTATCATAATTGAAAAGCGAAATATCTTGATTTTTTATGTCTTATTAGTTGTTTTTTTATATGTTTTTTAAATGGTAATCTCATAGCTTTTCTCTCTCGTGTTTCTGAAGTGGTTTGAAGTTCTAGATGGATTGCTGGGGAAACACTGGAGAAATGTTGGTCTATTCTTCAATTGCACCTTCCTTCTCTTTGGATCAGTTATTCAGCTAATTGCATGTGCAAGGTGAAAACAAAAATTAATTCATGATAATAATAAGACATGACTGTTTGTTAAATTTTAGCAAAAGCATGCTTTCTAGTTAATTTAACTACCACATCAAGTTTAAAATTACATGTTTTTAAGTTAATATTTAGCCATGCACCATCAAGGTTTTAGGCCCTGATATGATTGATTATTATCTCATGCATGTATTGATCACAACTTTTGGCTTGGAAATAATTGGTCAGCAACATCTACTACATCAATGATCAGTTTGACAAGAGGACATGGACATACATCTTTGGGGCATGTTGTGCTACCACAGTGTTCATACCATCCTTCCACAACTACAGAATTTGGTCATTCCTTGGGCTCATGATGACAACTTACACTGCATGGTATCTCACAGTTGCTTCACTAATCCATGGACAGGTTGGGAAATTATTTGCCACTTCTTTTGGTCAACTAGGAAGGTGTTATCACTAGATAGCACACACCCTACACAAGTCTAGATAATTAATTTAGTGCTTTTCATAATGTTAATAAGTATGTGTTTGTTAATTGTTTGGTACAAGGTGGACGGAGTGAAACATTCGGCACCTGCCAAGATGGTTCTTTATTTCACTGGTGCTACTAATATTCTCTATACATTTGGAGGCCATGCTGTCACGGTGTAAGATATATAATTATTTCTTAAGCATATATAATTGATATATAACTCTGTAAATGTGGGAGTGTTCTGGAAGAAACCATTCTCATATATATATAGAGAGAGACTTTTAGATTAACTTTAAAATGTTTTAATTTTAAGGTCCCAACCAAAATAACTATAAGAACTCCTACAACTTCATTTTTTCCATACATACATATATATATATATATATATATATATATATATATATATATATAACGCATACAACTCATTAACAGCTTCATATATGTATATATTTGGAGTTTATTGTGATAAAACTCAAAACCAAAAAAAAAGGTTTGATTTCATAATTTCGGTCTGGAGCATTTCATACCTTTAATTTGTAAGATAACGCAATTATTTTTAGTATTCTTGGTAAAAGTTCCCACATAAGTTAGTGCACATATAACTCATAAAATAATAGTCAGTTACATATATATATTTAAAGTTTATAGTAACAAATCCAAAGTAGATTCCATATCACTATTTAAAAAATTTGAATATCAGTTGTACAATAATATTATTAGTTTCCAGTGCTATTACTAATTTTCTCACACGTTTTACCTGGAAATTAGTTTTTAATGGAGAGTCTCCCCTATATAAATTTGTTTGTTATGTTTGTTTTCTTAAAGAAAAAATGAAGATCATGATTGAGTTTATCGACAGGGAGATCATGCATGCAATGTGGAAACCCCAGAAGTTCAAGTCTATATATCTTCTAGCAACATTATATGTGCTAACCCTAACCCTACCATCAGCAATCTCAGTCTACTGGGCTTTTGGAGACATGCTTCTTGATCACTCCAATGCATTTGCTTTGTTACCAAAATCTGGATTTAGAGACTTTGCCGTCATCCTCATGCTCATCCACCAAGTATAATATTAATTATAAATTGTTTCATCAATTATATACTTATTCATTCTTGATATATATAACATTGTTCACTAATTCAATTATGCAGTTCATCACCTTTGGATTTGCATGCACTCCCCTATACTTTGTGTGGGAGAAGTTGATAGGTATACACAACACAAAGAGCATGTACAAGAAGGCCCTAGTTCGGCTCCCGGTGGTGATACCGATATGGTTTTTCGCGATCATTTTTCCATTCTTTGGCCCCATAAACTCGACCGTCGGGTCTCTTTTGGTTAGCTTCACCGTTTACATAATCCCTGCGCTAGCACATATGGTGATTTTCTTTCCCTCAACGGCAAGAGAGGTACTACTAATTGATTCTATTTTAGTATTATGAGATTGTTGTAGATCAGCATGCGCGCAGGCGGGTTTTAATTACTTGGGTTCTTTTACACTTTAATTCGTCTGATCAACTCCGTTGTACCTTTAAATGTTGATTTTACAGAACGCAGTGGAGAGACCACCAAACTTTTTCGGAGGATGGACAGGCATGTACACATTGAATTGCTTTGTGGTGGTTTGGGTACTAGTTGTTGGATTTGGATTTGGAGGATGGGCAAGCATGCTTAATTTCATACAACAAATCAACACTTTTGGACTCTTCACCAAGTGCTACCAATGCCCACCCCACAAAACCTAAATGGGAAACAAGCCAACATTGTTTGCCCTAAACTTTTTGAAAGGGAG
Source organism: Triglochin maritima (assembly GCA_963682175.1). NCBI lineage: Eukaryota > Viridiplantae > Streptophyta > Magnoliopsida > Alismatales > Juncaginaceae > Triglochin > Triglochin maritima. Next base: position 7,709,228 of record OY821787.1, on the reverse strand, counting down.
AAATTCTATAACAAGTGTGGTTCAAATGTCTATTTTTCTTGTGTTGGTGATTTGATTACAAGGTGGGTTATTAGAGATTGGTAGTGTGATTCATGTATTTTGTTTACTTGAGAGGGACTATATTGTGAATTGATATTGGTGATTATCAGGCCCGGCCCAATAGCAGGAGCAGGGTGAGCTCCTGCTCCGGGCCTCATTTTGAAGGGGCCTCAAAACAAAAAAAATTGTACATAGGCTTATTGGGTTGCGAATAAAATTAGTGTTAACACATAAATAACACATAAACATTGATAATTTTGTCTCAAAAATTGCTAAGAAAACAAAAAAATCAATTAATATTGCATTAAGTTAGTGAAATTTTTATTATTTAAACTAGAAGGATAATTGTTTTCAAATTTAGGAGTCTCGTTGGTTATTTTCGCACAGGGCCTCAAAAATTCCCGAGACGGTCCTGATGATTATGTAAGTTAATTTGTGGGTAAACGGATGACTTTAGATTGGATTTTAGACCCTTCTTAATTATATCATAAGTGGTGATCGAGGTTGAATACAAGAAATGTTTCTTTGTTTAATTTATTCAAGAAAATATGTATCTCATGTTCGTTCTCTTTATGTCAATTACTACGTACACATTTTCACATGCGCACTGTTATACACATGCATGCTCTTTATTCTTCTTTTTATCTAACCTTTCTGCAAATTAAAGATATGAATCCAATAAAGTGGACCATAATGATGGAAGAACTCATGCGCAAACCTAAATTTTCTCTACAAAAGGGTTTTATGGTTGCGGTGCCGTAGAAACTAGAAAGATATACTTTTTCTGTTTTAGTACTTGTCTATCTAAGAAACCTTTTCCACATTAGATTTCGACGCCGTTCACATCAATTCGCCCAAGGCGTCACTTTGGGTTCAACAAAACTAAACTAAAGGACATAAATGTCAACACAAATGCATTTGTTTAGATTAATGTTTTCAATTATCCACATTTTGTGGTAAATTTCAATTATCCACGTCTATTTGAAATTATCTCCACATCGAAAATATTTCATAAACATAAATTAAGCGAGTCCAAGACAATAGAAAATTGGATTGTTACACAATTTTTACCCATGTAAACCCACAAATTGAAAATATTATATCAAACACCAAAATAAAATGTTATCCTTAGATTATTAAAATATTAGGTTAATAACATGAGGCTAATATATAATAATATTAAAAGCTACATTTATATAACCATTCCTAAACCCTTTTTTTATTACAATTTATGCATTTCTGATATATATTATTTTCATTATACATGTGCACACGTGTATCTACAAACAACAAGTATCAACTCATTAATTGAAATTGAACTAAGATAAATATCCTTTCTTCAATTTCTTTATTATTTCATGGAAAGACTACTAGGTGAAGGAGCTCAATCATGCATAATTCACAAACCTTAGGTCTCACATGCCTACTATAGTTTTGAGTCTGTCACTGGGATGGGGCACCCATGGCTGAATTGAAGTTAGACAAACACCACATCAAAAGCTACAGTGAGAGTGTGTGGATTCTTGTCGTTGGAACTTCTCACATGAACTTATTGAAATTTGCTGCTCGGAGAAGACACTGATCTGATCTATTATTTGTCGTGCCTCCTTTTCATCTTCTGTTTTAGATTTTTGCTGTTCTTGTACATGTTGTGTGGATTCTTTCGATAAAACATCGCAACCATAATGTTAGAAATTAGAACGTCTAGAACATCTAGAATCACAACTACAATGGAAATGATAGGTAGAACGACAAGAAGTACGTACCCAACACGTACGTACAAGATACAAGACGAATAATTTCTTGGCAAAAAACCCAGATATATCCTACTCGCTTGAAATCTGGATATATATATCTAACTGGCTGGAAATCAAACCACTATCGCAACTAATTTACAGACCGAGTAGAGTCGATAAATCACAACATAGAACACAGACAAGAAACACAATCGCACAAGCACATGCAACCATGGAACACAACTATTTAATGTGGAAATCCTTCTGGGTGTATGAAAGAAAAACCACGAGGCACACCGACGAGAAACGTCATTAGTCACTACAACAGTACAGAGTTTCACCGACAGTACCTATTCGTCGGTGCATGTCCCATTCAGTCGGTGTTACATGCATCAATGTTTCTCTACTCCGACGGATGTTCCAACGGATACGACGTCGTCAGTGCTAATTTTGGCGTAAAGTTTTCCGTCAAAATATTTTACATTTTTTCGTCACATCGAAGAACACCGATGACATAATACCGAAGGCGGTGATCTACATCGACGGAACAATTCGTCGATGTATATTACATATTTTGACGATTGTACACATACACCAACGGATATGTGCCGTCAAAGATAAATATTGGTAAGCTACATCGACGAATAAGTATAGTCGGTGTATGTCTACCAATAAACGTCAGATCCTTTTCCGACGAATAAATACTGTTAGTATATGTCTACCAACAAATGTCAAATCCTACACCGATGGATATGTTCCGTCGGTGAAAGTCCTGTCTAGCCAAAAGAGCCTATTTGCTCTTTTCGGGTTCCAATTTTCCCTGTTCATACTAATCAATCGTCATAATTCATTTATCATTCACTAAAAATTCATACATCACAACTCAAACATCTAAACAAAAGAAGTTATATATATATATATATTCTTTCATCTCAAAACAATTCAAACACAAAAGTTGTAATTTCATTAAAATGAACATTTGAATTCATTAAATAGTCAAACAAACTTTAACAATGATCACAATATATAGAAAATACAAATACTAATTTGTATAACCTTTAGTGTCTGCTCCACCCGATGGACCGCCATCGTTATCTTGATTCAGCGGCAGAGGTGGTGTGCAAATGAATGTTATATTAATATCCTGCACGATCAAAACATTATACATTAAGCATATAAATTAACTTAGTAAATGTAATACTACTTATTAAATTACAAATAGAATATCTGAGGATTATAACCCCCTTCGCCATAAAAAAACTCAATCATCGACTGTATTTCTGCGAGCTTGTTTTCCGTCTCTGTTAGCTCGCTTCTCACTATTTTTAGCTCCTGACCTTGCTCAACATGCAATCTGGCATCACTCTCTACTTGGGATGGTATCCCGCGCGGTCCGTACATGTCAATCGGGGTGACGAGGCTGAAGTACATCCTCACATCTCTTTCTCCCACTTGATCACCAAACTAAAACACTAATCACAACAACATGCAACAAACTCATCACAACAAAGTAATATCCACCCATTACCAAACTCATCTCCTACTCAACATCTCCACCAATCACCAAATCTCCACCAAACTTCAACCACCAATCACACCAAACCATCTACCAAATCCTACCACTCCATTTCTCAAACTCTACCAATCACAATGGAGGAGGAGGTGAGGGGGGTGGCCAATTGGGGTCGGGGAGGGTGTGTGGTGGCTAGTCGAGGAGGTGGTGGTGGTGGGGTGGCCGGTTGGGGAGGAGATACTTACTGGTGAAGTCGAGGCGAGTTGAGGAGGACAGCATCAGAGCCAGCTGTGGGAGACATCGGAGGCGGCAGCGTCTGGAGACGATAGTGGGCAGCAGGTAAGGTTAGGGTGTTTAGGAAATAAGTGAAGAGAGAAGGGAAGCCCGATTTGGGCTACTGATATAAACTTTCACCGATGGAACTTATCTATCGGTGATTATTTGTATTATTTGTCGGTGACTTATAAAGGAATAAAGTTTGCAATGGTTAATTTTAAAACAATTTACTGACAGATGGTATTCGTCGTTTGATGTTCGTGTGTAAGGACGACAGATATATCCGTTGGTGAATTGTAAATTACGTGTCAGTGGTTCTTTTTGCGCCAAAAAAATTATTTTTCTGCTTTTAGTTTTTCTGAAACATACATTGACGGTAGGAGTGAGCAACAACCGGTCTGGTCTGGGTTTTTAGACCGGGCCTGACGGTCTGGGTTTCGGTCTGGACCAGACCCAAACGGTCTGGGATCCGGAGCCAATTCGGTTCCAGACCGGTTTGATTTTTTTATTTTTTTTAAATTTTAAGTTTAAAAACCCGGTTTTGGACTGGACCGGTCCGGTCTTCGGTTTGGACTGGACCCAACCGGTCCGGTGTCTGGAGCCGATCCAGTTGCATTCCAATCCGGGTCGGGCCAGTTGCTCACCCCTAATCAAAGGTACATATCCATTGGTGTATGTTGCTAATCTAACGAAAACTATAAAATTAATGTCTGATAGATGTTTCCGTCGGTGTGTGTAAGAATATCCATTAGTGTATATTAGTACCGACCATTAATTTAATCAGTCGGTGGAAATGTACCTACACCGACGGATAATTATCCGTCGGTGAAACCTATTTTTGTACTAGTTAGTGAATGAATAAATGAATGAGGTATATTATGTTTCTTCTTAGCTTTTTGGCCAAAATCTAAGGTATTACAATCTCTAGATAGAAACTTGAACAACTTGGTTACCTCTAGGAGAACAAATCCTATGTCTTTCACCACCAAAATAGTCCCCAACACTTGTGGAGAATAACACGTCAAACTATTGACAATATCACTAGTATGAAAGTGAGGTTAGAGTCGAACTCAAATCAGATTCAACATCAAGATTCTTCTTTTTCTCTTCTCTTCTTCCGTTTCTCTCTTTTCTCCCTCCGCATGCCCAAAACTTGCTCTCCAAGTCTTGCATTCAAATCAATGAAATTGTTTAATATTACTTTTGGGTATTAGAAAACTTCTACTCAAGTTCCTTGATATTTCAAATAAGGTCACTTATTGGGTTTGACCATTTTCAAAAGAATTTGCATGAAAATCTCTCTTTATGTTGAAAAGATAGAGCATTACTAAGGGTGTAAATTTAAATTTGACTCATGATTCTGGTTGAGTTAAATTTAATAAAAATTAGATAATAAATTTGAGCTAGCATTTTGAATCATTATTTTATTAAGTTGAACACAACCTGAATCATGCATGAACTTGAAACTAAATCCATTGTATTCTCCCCCCAAAAACTCTCACCATTGCTTATGTGGATTCACTCGTCAAGCAAGTCAAGTAAAATTTATAGAAAACCTTTTATTCTTGTAAAGGCCTTTCTAGACAAACACTGACATAGAATGTTTTTCTCCTTCTAGACAATGTGTAACAAGCTGGAGGTAAGTAGCTACGGTCTCCCTTCTTCTCTGGTGACACCTGATGAGATTTTTATTTATACCGCAAGTGCACGGGGTCGATGAATACGCGGCAAGTACGGGTCGAACACAAGAAGGGAGAGATTCTTATATTTTTGTGATTTTTGATTAAGGAAAGAAAAAGAGAAATATAGTTAGTTTGAGGTTTTTGGATTTTTTTTTACTTTTCTAAAGCAAGAACAACCAAAACAAAAACTAAGAAGAAACAACTATGGATGAGAGTCCAGCGGGTGGGAGTTATGAATCTTAAAGTTAGATTGGGGATCACGAAAATTATTATAAATCAAGTGAGATATTAAGCATCATATGATAATTGATTTAACAAAAACTCATATGATTAAAACACTAAAAAAAAAAAAAAAAAAACGCTCTCTTCTCTAACCCTAAACCGTCACCCCACCCTTTGGAGGGTTTTAGAAACCCATGGGGAGAAGATGAGGAGAAGGGGTCATGAAGATCATCGAGAGACTACAAAAAAAATATTATACTAAACTACGATCTACGAAAACAAATGTAATTATTCTAAGCATGCAACAAATTATTCTAAGAGAAGAATAAAGAACAACAAAATTACTCTACTGGAATTAAGAACATGAAATATTAATATAAAACTAAGCTTACAAAAGATAAAGACGATGGAGAAATAAATGGGCAGAATTTTATTGCTATAGAATTTAATACAAAAAAGTTCCCCTCACAAAAATATTTCGGGGCTATTTATAACCGATGCAAGGAACCCTAGGTATGCATAAGGAAGGACACGTGCTATGAAACAACTGGACGAAAATAGGAGGCACGGATCGTAAACCGAGCGGCATTTCCACCGCACATTGACCGTCAGATGCGGCGGAATCGCCGCATGGATGATCCAGATCAATTTAAGACTTTGCGGGTGTGTTTTTGGTATGTGCTAGATGACCTCCACGCGTCTAAATCAATTATTTCATATCTTTGGAGATCCGAATTTGATTTCTTCTTGAATACTCCTCCAAAATAACTTTTTAGTCCTTCTAATTTGCGATCAGGTCCCTGGCTTTTTATGCAATCACTTGGATTTCAACTTGCTTGGATCTCTAGCTAATTGGTCTTTGTGATCTATTGGAGTCCATTGCACGCGTTTTAGCTCGAATATTGGTAAATTGCATTGTAACACCTGAATTCTGCACAATTGCTCAAAACAATACCTTAGTAGCATTTATTTATATAAAAATAGTCTAAATGAAAGACATATGATGCAATGTATACAATGCATCAAATACCCCTACACTTAGATTTTGCTAGTCTCGAGCAAAACAAAACATGAAAATATAAGTATGAAAGCAAGGAAATCCTAACTCACTTTCATAGGAATCACGGTTGCACTTAGCATGTGCAACAAGCCTTTAAACCCATATGTTTCCTTAGAGGACGAGTTTTGTCTCGTGAGGGTTTTCAGTTGGCACACCCACAAAGTCTTAATAACTCTCAATATCTCCACCTCAACCTTATACATCTCACTTAGAATTCTTGCATGCTCATTATATAAATCTAACTCATAAATTTTTTAACTTGGTCTTTGTTCCTCCAATATTCACACCACTAACCCTTCTACACATGTCATCACTTAAATTATTTTGCATGCCTCCTCTGGTGGTGAAGTATCTTTTGGATCAACCATGACATGGATCATTCTTCTAGCTTTGGGCCTTGAGTATCTTAAAGTAATAGTTCCTCGTGATTCAACATATTTGCTTATTTGACACTTTTACCCTTTTGCATTCGTGTAGCGAGTTTGGTCGATAATCCCGAGCTGGCAGACTCAAGTTACCGGGTTTCAAGATACCCCTACGGACCAGTGACTCGAAGGTTTGGGCTTTTGTAATCATTTTACAAGATGTGCTTTCCTCACTTTTATTCCTTTTTTTCCTCAAGGCTTAATTGCTATCAGAAGTCCACACTTCCCGGTATATTTTCCTCAACCTCTGCTTTTTATCAACCACTTCAAAGATTTGATTCATCCAATTTAAGTGCATACATGTTTTAAAGGGTAATGGGTTATTTCTTTGGAACTTAGATTTATGTCATAATTTCTACAAGCAGAACTATGTAATAAGGAACAAAAACTCAATGCAATTTGTACTCGGGTTTTGGTAGTTCAATCTTAAGCTATGTCATGAAACATTGATTTTTTTTGAAATAAAAATAAAACAGATATGTAGATAACTAGTCACCCCCTACACCTATTTCATGCATTGTCCTCAATCTATGCAAAATTATATACTATAGGAAATGCAAGAAATAATAAAGTTACCGCCTTCGGGATGACGACTCTACACGGTCGGAGAGTGCTCTGTTCAGTTTGCTATTGAGGCGCTTCATCCCGCCCCACATTAGAGACCTATGCTCGTCAGAGTTTTCTGGGGTTGACTGAGCCCAGAATGTTGCGGAGTCTTCAGACGACTCACTTGATTGCATAGCATCCTCCATTTCTGGAGGTGTCCACAGGTCCGCTATAGTGCCACGATAAGAGGATGTTTCTCGTTCCACCGTACAAGGGAGCATGTCGGCTTCGTACACCCAGAAAGACTCATAAGCCATGAAGTGCTTGCAGATAGTGGTGACAAGGCATGACAGAGGTTGGGAGTTGCGTTGGTGGCCTTCTCCAATGGTGGTCAGAAGTCGTCAGCACATACAGTAAGTGCGATCACGGGTCATCAGGGAGTGAACGATGCCCATCTCAACAGTGCGAAAAGAAGTATTGTGGGTATTACTCGTGACGTTTTGGCATGCCCACCTACATGCTGTAAAGACATTCCGGTACATGGATGTGCCCTTGATACCCCGATCACGACTAAGCACACAATCTGGTCCCATGAGTGACCGATAGAAACTGAGTTCCTCGGATGGCAAAGTGGAGGCCCCTTGTGGTATGTCAGTTAAGTTGGAGATGATGTGGAGGTCAATCGCCCAAACTTTGTTTCTCCAATTCAGTAAAATGTACCCACTGTCCAGGTCTATGTTAGTGATAATGCTATAGAACTCCTCCACTAAGCTAGGGCAGTAAACATCATTGTTATTATGGACCAAGTAGCTCCAACTCCGTGCTATGATTTCGTCGTAAAAGTGGGTGCCATATTGATCACTAACAAGCAACGGGTGGAAGTTCTTTTCGGAAAACACCATGGTGATAGAATGCTGCTAAAGTGGTATACATTAGATTTAGAAAAATAAGTCATGTACTCCCACCGTTCTCCAAAAATAAGTCATGTACGGGTTTTTTCATTTTTTTCATTTTTCCATTTATTTTTATTTTTATTTTATTTTTTTTTGGGGGGGGGGGGGGGGGGGGGGAGGGGAATAAACTAAAACTTAATCAAAATGAGGAATTGCGTGTAAAAAAAACAACTTCCTCTGCAACATTGGAGGGACGATTTAAGTAGGGCTTCAATCGATGCCTGTTAACTTTAAAGTTTTCACCGTTCTCCGGATTACTGATCTCGACCGCTCCGTGAGGGAAAACGGTTTTGATCATGAAAGGGCCAGTCCAACGACTCTTGAGTTTGCCGGAAAAGAGATGAAGGCGAGAGTTATAGAGAAGGACCAATTGTCCAGGAGAAAAAGATTTCCTAACGATGGATTTATCATGAAAAACCTTGGTCTTTTCCTTATAAATTTTAGCATTCTCATAAGCCTCATTTCTTATTTGCTCAAGCTCAACTAAATCCAATTTTTGAGCATTATCGGCTGCCTCTAAATCCATATTCAGTTGCTTAATAGCCCAAAGGGCTCTATGCTCCAATTCGACCGGTAAGTGGCACGCTTTTCCATAGACTAACCGGTAAGGGGACATTCCTAAATTGGTCTTGAAAGCGGTCTGATAGGCCCACAACGCATCATTAATCTTTATAGACCAATCCTTACGTGAGGCATTAACCGTCTTTTCCAAAATTTGTTTGATTTGTCTATTGGAAACCTCAACGTGTCCACTCGTTTGAGGGTGATACGCGGTGGCTAACTTATGAGTTATGGAATATTTTCTCATCAAGGCTTCAAATGATCGATTACAAAAATGAGTACCCCGGTCACTAATAATGGTCCGTGGAGTACCGAATCGGGAGAAAATATTCTCCTTCAGAAATTTGACAACAACTTTGTTGTCATTGGATTTTGTGGGGATAGCCTCAACCCACTTGGACACATAGTCCACAACTAGCAAGATATACTCCTTCCCAAAAGACTTTGGAAACGGGCCCATAAAATCGATGCCCCAAACATCGAAGATATCAACTATGAGAATAGGGTGCAGAGGCATCATGTCTCTACGAGAGATTTTTCCTAGCATTTGACATCTAGAGCAAGAATTACAAAATGCAAATGCATCCTTAAATAGGGTGGGCCAATAAAATCCACATTGTAAAACTTTGGCCGCGGTTTTCTTAGCTCCAAAATCTACTCCACATGCTTGGTCATGACAAAAAGACAGAACACTTGCAAATTCCTCCTCAGGAACACATCTCCTAATGATTTGATCCGAACAATACTTGAAAAGATATGGGTCATCCCAATAAAAATTCTTCACTAGGGACCTAAATTTGGCTTGATCGTTCTTAGACCATTCAGTTGGGGTTACACCAGTTACTAAGAAATTGACTATATCGGCGAACCATGGTTCGCCAGACACAACCATAATCTGTTCATCCGGAAATTTCTCATTCACTGGTGTGTTATTCACTGGGACAAGAGGAATTCTGGACAAGTGATCGGCGACTACATTTTCACAACCCTTTTTATCACGGATTTCAACATTAAATTCTTGCAGTAGTAAGATCCAACGTAATAAACGCGGCTTGACATCCTTTTTGTTCACTAAATGTCTTATTGCCGCATGATGCGTGTAAATAATCACATGTGTGCCTATCAAATATTGTCGAAATTTTTCCAAGGCAAAAATGACTGCTAGAAATTCTTTCTCGGTTACTGTATAGTTCAATTGGGCATCATTCAATGTTTTACTAGCATAATATATCACGTGAGGTTTCTTTTCAATTTTCTGACCCAACACCGCTCCTATGGCGTAATCCGATGCATCACACATGATCTCAAAGGGTTGGGTCCAATCGGGTGAAGGAATAATGGGTGCCGACGTCAATTCCCTCCTAAGGTGGTTAAAGGACTCCAAACATTTATCAGAAAATTCAAACTTAGAGTCCTTCGCTAATAATTCAGTCAATGGTCTAGCCACCTTACTAAAGTCCTTGATAAACCTTCGATAGAATCCGGCATGCCCTAAAAATGAACGAATCTCTTTGACATTTGTTGGTGGAGGGAGATGCTTAATCAAATCCACCTTGGCTTTATCCACTTGAATGCCATCCTTAGACACAATGTGACCAAGTACTATTCCATTCTTAACCATGAAATGCCATTTTTTCAAATTTAATGTCAAGTTCTTCTCCTTACACCTTACTAGTACTAATTCCAAATGGTTCAAACAATTGGCAAAAGTGGGACCAAAGACAGAGAAATCATCCATGAAAATTTCCATGAAATTATCCACCATATCAGAGAAGATGCTAACCATACATCTTTGAAACGTGGCAGGGGCATTGCACAAGCTAAAGGGCATGCGACGGAAAGCAAACGTGCCGAATGGGCACGTGAAGGTAGTTTTCTCCTGATCCTGAGGAGCGATAGGAATTTGGTTATAGCCGGAATATCCATCAAGAAAACAATAATACTCATATCCGGCCAACCGTTCTAGGATTTGATCTATGAAAGGAAGAGGGAAGTGGTCCTTACGGGTTGTAGAATTCAGTTTCCTATAGTCAATGCAAATCCTCCAACGGGTTTGGATATGGGTCGGGACTAACTCATTAAGCTCATTCTCAACTACAGTAACTCCAGATTTCTTAGGGACAACCTGAACAGGACTAACCCAAGCACTATCGGATATAGGGTATATAATTCCATTGTCCAACCACTTAAGTATTTCCTTTTTGACTGCCTCAGTTAGGACCGGGTTAAGCCGCCTTTGCGGATCCCTACGGGGTTGAGTATTATCCTCCAAATGGATCCTATGTTGGACTATAGATGGGTTAATCCCCTTTATGTCGGCCATGGTCCATCCAATAGTTTCTTTATTCCTACTGAGCACTCTCAACAATTCATTCTCTTGATTGGGGGTCAAATCCGATGCTATGATAACTGGGAGGGTGGACGAGGGTCCTAAAAAGGCATACTTAAGTGTAGTAGGGAGAGGCTTCAACTCTAGTGATGGTGGTTCTTGTAGTGAGGGTTTGGCTTGAGGTCTTGGTTCGGCTAAAAGTCCACCTAAAGTTGACCAATTGGGTGAGGATCGATTCGAACCTATATGATTGATTTGGTCACAAATTGTGGCCTCACCACTCAGGTTCTTTTGAAAATCAACTTCATCCAATTGGGTGAAATTTAAGTAATCCGAAATCAAATCATCCTCACTACAATCCTGAATGTAATTCAATTCACTTGATTCATCAGAGAAAATTCCAGGTTGCTTCCCTAAGTTAAAAATATTTAGCTCAACAGTCAAATTTCCAAATGACAATTTCATCAATCCATTCCTACAATTGATTAGGGCATTGGAAGTGGCTAAAAAAGGTCTTCCTAAGATCACAGGAATTTGATTGCCAGGGTTAGAAACAGGCTCTGTGTCCAAGACAACAATGTCCACAGGAAATATGAATTCACCCACTTTGATCAGAACATCATCAACCACACCTCTAGGAATCTTAACAGATCTATCAGCCAATTGGAGTGTGGTCCTAGTCTGTTTAAGGTCTCCTATATCCAATTCTTTATATACAGAGGAAGGAAGCAGATTAACACTAACACCCAAATCCAGCAAGACCCTATTGATTAAGGTGTTACTAATTACACATGAAATAGTTGGACAACCATGGTATTTTTATTTGATTTGTGTGGGTTGGGTTAACACATAGCTTATATTTGTAATTAAGAAGGCTCTTTTTGGTACTTGTGTTTTCTTTTTCTTGGTGCATAAGTCTTTTAAGAATCTTGCATAAGGTGGAATTTGTGGAATAGCTTCTAATAGAGGGATGTTTACTTTTACTTGCTTAAAAACTTCCAACATTTTCTCCATTTGATTTGTATGATTCTTATTAAGTCTATTAGGGAATGGTGCTTTAGGCATGAATACTATTTCAGGTTCAGTTGGTTCAATTTCAATTGGTTCGTCAGATTGAATTGGTGGCTCATTAGATGGCTCGGGTGTGACAGAATTATTAGGTTCATTAACCAAAGGGTGAGTGACATTGTTATTAACAGATTTTCCAGATCTTAATGTAAGTATAGAATTAATGTGTTGATTTTGCTCTTCTTCTTGAATAATATGAACTGGTCTGTTATTATTGTTCACATTAGGAGGTGGTGCATTATGTGGTACATTGGGTGGAGGCCTAATTTGTCGAGGATTGAATGATTGAGGATTAAATGGTTGAGGTGGTTGATATGGCATATGTTGATGTGGTTGATATGTTATATGTTGATTATGTGGATTGTTAATTCTTGGGTTCACCTCGGGTTGGCTTGGGAATCTTCCTTTTTCTCTTTCACCTACAACTTGTGCTAATTGACTCACTTGAGTTTCTAGCTTTTGAAAAGATTGAGTAGTTGTTTGAACAAATGTTTTCATTAACTTTTCCAAATCAGTTAATCGAACATCACTATTATTGTTGTTGTTGTTTGAGTACATTTGTTGTCTAGGTGGTTGGCCTTGCTGGGGCATGGGTGCATGATTTGAATTCCCTTGGCTCCATGAAAAATTGGGATGGTTGCGCCAACCTGGATTATAGGTTGACGAATAAGGGTCGTTCCTAGGACGATTAAAAGCAGCATTAACTTGTTCCATGTCCGAAGAAATGTGTGCACACTCCTCCAAAACATGACCAATTTGACCACACCTAGAGGAAGAAACAAAAGAGATTTGATTCACTAGGGGTCGGGTTTGAAGCTCTAGACTTTCCATCCTACGCATAAGGGTGACTAATTTCGCTTCAGCAGCTACAGAAGCATCTACAGCTAAGACACCTGATCTGGATTGATTTGCTATTCTAGATCCAATACTCGGGTTGGTCGGTGCCCTAGTCGTGTCCCATTGCATACTATTATCAGCAAGTTTCCTTGGCTTACAAATTCTACCATAACCCTGGATGTAGGTGTCAATCCCTCATAAATAATTTGGCATAATTGCCATCTTCGAATTCCATGATGAGGGCATTGGGTCAACAAGTTCTTAAATCTTTCCAAATAGGAATAGAACGGTTCGCTCTCAGATTGAACGAATGCAACAATTTCATTCCTAATCCTAATAGTCTTATGGTTGGGAAAATATTTCTTTAAGAACATTTGAACAAACTCAACCCAACTCCTAATAGATCTTTCGGCTAGACTATATAGCCATTTCTTAGCGTCGTCCTTCAGTGCTAGAGGCACGAATTTAAGACGCACTGCCTCCTCAGGCATATGCTGGTATTGCATAAGGGAGCAGATTTCCTCAAACTCTCTAAGGAAGAGATATGGGTCTTCCTTAGAGGTGAACTTGGGCAACATACTCAGGTATGGTGCCTTTAGTTCGAAGTCGCGACCCGGTATGACATGCATAACGATGCACGATGGCTGAGCAGCCATCGTTGGGTAGCACCGATCCCTCAAAGTCCTACGTGGGTCTACTACATTCTCACCCATTGGATCCGGGTGAGGTGGTGCAACAGGTGGATTGGGGCTGAGCTCTAGACTAGAATCTAGATGAACTCGTGAGAGTCGATTGCTCAAGTCTCGAACCCAAATCTGAGTGCATCGGTTTGAATTAATTTTTGAATGCAAATTCGAAATTTAAATTTCAAATTCAAGAATCAATTGATTTTTATTTTTTTTATAATAATTTTTTTTTCAAAAATGGAAACAAACAATAGAAGGGGGAAAGATGAGAAAGGAATCCTAATCTAGAGAATTGAGGTGAGAAGAGAAAGAAGACTCAGATGAGAAAGGAAACTTAACTCTAAAAGATAGATGAGAGGGTTGGTCAGAAGTTTCCTAAACAAGCACGGTTCAAACAATCCTAGACCTAGTGTAGCTTAAATCTAGACGACTCCTAACTGGTTGAGTCGAATTGGTTCGCTTGATTCACCTCCCTCACTAATCAAACCAAATTGGCCAGGCCGTGTATAGCTAGTGGGGGCGTTTGCAACAGAGTCGGTGCCAATTAGACAACCACTTCGCTTGGAAGACTTACGTCAACACAAAAACACTTTCTAGACACCAAATTAAATTCGATCGGCTTCAAGTCATAGCAAGTCAAACCAATCTTCTCCTTAATTGAGTCTGAATCCTTAGGGGCCAATGTCTAATTGATTTTAAATTAAGGCTTGGGTGACATTTTAAGATTGTTATTTGTGGGCCACGGAAGGGTGATGAAATTCCCACCGTATCTTTTACTACGGAGTTGCCCTTAAGATAGTTTAACTTAAATCTAGCAGAGATAGTCAAACATTGGTCTTTAGTGGGGAACAATTGCAAGGTTGTATGCAAACTAAATTATATGCTTAAATGCAATCGATAAAAACCGCGCACGTACCTTGCCTCCAGCACTCTTCAACAAGGAATTGATTTGCAAAATTTAGCATGTATAATGCGAGAAAATCTCTAAATGATGCATGCACTAAGGCCTTTCTAATTTTGCAACATTTTAGGTCACAAGTTGAATTAGTGCCAATTATCGAAGTTTGCCCTACACATGTAATTCTACCAAAAAGGAAATTTTCCGAAAATAGAAATTACGAGAAAAAGGCAACAAAGGTTACCTACGCACGCTCAGTCGGGTTCGCCGCCCACTCTCGACAATTTCAAGTGCTCTATGCGTCCAACCAGAGATGAGTCACGTCCCAGAGAAATTTCACGCAATGATGTTTGACCCGTGCGGCGCTTCCGCCGCAGAATATACTAATAGGGCGGTGTTTCCGCCGCCTGTTCAGCTTGGATCGCCTCCGGATTTTAGCGTCGTCTCTAGTACTTCTTGAAAAGCACAGATAAAACGTTAGATCGCGAAAAACCAAGATCCAAACAAAACAAAAAACAAAAAATCACAAAAACTTGAAATTCTCGTCGTCTCCCTGGCAATGGCGCCAAAAACTTGATGAGATTTTTATTTATACCACAAGTGCACGGCGTCGATGAATACGCGGCAAGTACGGGTCAAACACAAGGAGGGAGAGATTCTTATATTTTTGTGATTTTTGATTAAGGAAAGAAAAAGAGAAATATGGTTGGTTTGAGGTTTTTGGATTTTTTTTAACTTTTCTAAAGCAAGAACAACAAAAACAAAAACTAAGAAGAAACAACTATGGATGAGAGTCCAGCGAGTGGGAGGTATGAATCTTAGAGTTAGATTGGGGATCACGAAAATTATTATAAATCAAGTGAGATATTAAGCATCATATGATAATTGATTTAACAAAAACTCATATGATCAAAACACTAACAAGAAATTAAAATAAAAACGCTCTCTTCTCTAACCCTAAATCCGTCACCCCCACCCTTTCGAGGGTTTTTGAAACCCATGGGGAGAAGATTAGGAGAAGGGGTCATGGAGATCATCGAGAGACTACAAAAAAATATTATACTAAACTACGATGTACGAAAACAAATGTAATTATTCTAAGCATGCAACAAATTATTCTAAGAGAAGAATAAAGAACAACAAAATTACTCTACTGGAATTAAGAACATGAAATATTAATCTAAAACCAAGCTTACAAAAGACAAAGACAAGGGAGAAATAAATGGGCAGAATTTTATTGCTATAGAATTCAATACAAAAAAGTTCCCCTCACAACAATATTTCGAGGTTATTTATAGCCGATACAAGGAACCCTAGGTATGCATAAGGAAGGACACGTGCTATGAAACAACTGGACGAAAATAGGAGGCACGGATCGTAAACCGAGCGGCGTTTCCACCGCACATTGACCGTCAGATGCGGCGGAATCGCCGCATGGATGGTCCAGATCAATTTATGACTTTGCGGGTGTGTTTTTGGTATGTGCTAGATGGCCTCCACGTGTCTAAATCAATTATTTCATATCTTTGGAGATCCGAATTTGATTTCTTCTTGAATACTCTTCCAAAATAACATTTTAGTCCTTCTAATTTGCGATCAGGTCCCTGGCTTTTTATGCAATCACTTGGATTTCAACTTGCTTGGATCTCTAGCTAATTGGTCTTTGTGATCTATTTGAGTCCATTACACGCGTTTTAGCTCGAATATTGGTAAATTGCATTGTAACACCTGAATTCTGCACAATTGCTCAAAACAATACCTTAGTAGCATTTATTTATATAAAAATAGTCTAAATGAAAGACATATGATGCAATGTATGCAATGCATCAACACCCTTGTTATACCAAGGTCAACAAGATCAAGTGTAGCATTATATCCATCTTTTGTCTTACCAGGTATGTTCAACAGAGTGTCAACAAGACTATCACAAACAATTTTCTCTACAAGCATCACATTAATATAATGTATAACTTCTAAAGTTTTCCAGTAAGGAATATCAAAAAATATGGACTTGTTTTCCAAGAACCTTTGTCATTTGCTCGTTTGTATGATTTTCTAAATTCACATTCAACGTTCATTACACGTTCATACACATTTTCAACACTGATTTCAATTGGCTGATTCTGAAACTCTTGTTTTCCATTAAATGTTTTGTTCAACCTACGATAAGGATGTGAGTTTGGCAAAAAAATAGGATGACCAAGATAGACTGTCTCACAATCATTAACAAGTTGCAATGAACATGTCTTTTTTTCACAAATTTGACAAGCGTTATGACCTTTGACAAATTACCATAAGCGAGAAAGTCATTAATCGTGCAATTAATCATTGCCCGCATTACAAATGATTGTTGACGATAAACATCAAAAACTGGTTCTCCGTCATCCTACAATGTCTTTAGGTCATCAATTAAGGGTCTTAAATACGCATCTATGTCGTTTTCAAGTTGATTCAGACCAGAAATCATTAAGGACAACATAATATATCTGGGTTTCATGCATAACCATGGTGGAAGATTGTAAATTACAAGCAGAATATGCCAAAAACTGTGAATGCTACTAAGACTACCAAAATGATTCTTTCCGTCGGTACAAAGTCCAAGTCGTAGATTCTTGGATTCTTCACTAAACAAGGAAAACCTAATCTACTGTTTTCCACTGAGGTGAATCACTAGGATGACGTAGCAACTGATCATTTGATTTCTCACGATCAACATGTTATGTTAAGTTTTGGAATCCTCCTTATGCGTAAACAAACATTTAAGACTTGGTATGATCAGACGATACCATAAAATTTTAACATGAGGTCCTTTGATTTTCAAATCATCACCATCTGCATTGTGTTTTGGTCCACTGCATTTCATTATCTTGAAACATTACACCTGGGGCAGGAATGTAAGTTTTCAAACTCACCCATATACAATGTACAATCATTCAGACATGCATGTATCTTCCTATATTCCATTCCCATATGACACAACATTTTCTTAGCATCATAAGTTCTATCCAGCAGTTCATTATCATTTGGAAGCATCTCTTTCAATAGCTTCAACAATGTTGTGAAACTGACATCGGTCCAACAATTTCCTGCTTTTAAATTGTACAATTTCAACACTGTTGACAATCTACTAATTTGGTGTTGTTGGCTTTTAGACCTTAATCCATGTTTTGATGATTTAATCAACCTAATCTTAATCACAATCAAATGTATACATATTGTATTATGCTAACATCTACATGTGATCAAGACTCAAGGAAGGAAGAAATGAAGTCAAAACATGTAATCAAGCTTCTTGAAGACATGTAATTTACCTTTATTTTGAGTCTTAGGAACTTGTGTAAGCTGGAGCATACAAG
The DNA here is from genome assembly GCA_963682175.1 of Triglochin maritima. Lineage (NCBI taxonomy): Eukaryota > Viridiplantae > Streptophyta > Magnoliopsida > Alismatales > Juncaginaceae > Triglochin > Triglochin maritima. The sequence continues at coordinate 7,691,041 of OY821787.1, read as the reverse complement.
AGTTAAAAACTACTCACATACACACTAGGTTCCTTATAGAAGCTATACACAAAATTTCACATAATTTAGACTTCAATAGATCACCCAAACTTAGATCGAAAAATCACCTAAACCTTAACCTAAACTACTTGTGGCAATCGATCGACCGAACGAGGTTTTGTTTGACTGATTGATTAGTTATTCAGTTAACCAATAGTGATTTATCCAGCTCGGTCGGTCGACCGTTTTGTCCTTTTCGGTCGACCGTCTACATGTGTCTTTTGATCGGTAGACTTGTCGTTTTATACAACGGTCGGATTTTCTTAACCCCTAAAATTCATGTGGCCATCAGTCGAACGATGCCTTCTTGGCAGTTGAGCGGATGTAGACTTTTTCATCTTCCAAAAGTACTTGTAAGTTTTTGGTAGAACGTTGCCAAGCAATCAGTCAACCGAACATAGAATTTCATGGAGCCCAGAACTTCCTGGTATTATTCAGTCGACTGATCCCCTTCCAGGTTAGACTGATAACTTAAGTTATAGCCAAATTGGTTCGACCGTTCTTGATATGGTTCGAATGTTTCCTCACCTTTATGGACAATACTTATTCATCGGTGCATGTCCCCTTCTTTTTCTCTATGTTGGCCTTTTTGGCTAAAAATCGTTAATATGGTTTTGATGATTAATTAACTAATAAATAAATCCATGTACATTTATCATTACCTCACATGCATGTCCACATATATATTTGGTTTTACTAACCATTTCAGGAGACAAGTGTTACACAAGACAAGAAAGCAAGTTGAAGAAGTAGATAAGATTTAAGTTCATTGTAGTTAGGATTCAATTGTAACTTGGATACTTGAAATCGTGTTAATTTGCATTGCATGATCCATACAAAGCCTATAAATGTCATATACAAAATTCCATATCAAATCGACTTCTTTAGGTGACCCATTACACTTAAGAATTCCTCTTGGATCATAGTTCCTGCATAAAACGGTCGACCGATAGCCATCTAGTTCGACGGAATTTAACATACTCTAATTCTTTTCCCAGAACGGTTGATCGGAAGCCACCTGGTTTGACCGATTTTAACAGACTCATTCTCTGTCCAAAACGGTCGACCGATTCTTTATCCTTGTTCAACTGTTACCCTTGAATAACTGATACTTGCCTTAGACATATTCATCTTTATTTCATTGGTTATTTCATTACATATTTCTTGATTAATGTGCAAACTGATCGACAAAAAATGATTTTGGTTCGACCTTTTGACACTTCGTATTTGTTTTAAATATGATCGTTAAACTTGTCGTATTATACAACGGTTGTATACACATACCGCAACTAACCCAATTCGTATTTTTGGCCACCGGTCGAGCAATGTCATAATGGCGGTCCACCAGATCAAGTACAATTCAAGCTCCAAAACTCCCAGTTATTTTCAGCCAGACTGGATCCTTATCTTGTTCGACCATTAACTCATTTGTTTGTTATTATCCTGGCAAAACCCTCTGAACAGTCGACCGTTCCTAAACTTGGTTCAACCGTTCACTTTTGTTCTAGCCTTAGTGGTTCGACCGGTTTGAAATTCAGCTCAAACGTTTTCTTATTTATGAAACGGTCGATCGTTTTGCGCTTACAGGTCGACTGTTGGTGCACAGATTTGTGTTCTGAACTTTTCTATTTTGTGTATCTTACACAAATCCTTTCCAAATCAATTCCAACGGCTAGATTAAGTTTAGAGCCTATAAATAGAACTTAGAACAACTTCACAAAGTTACCAATCCTGTCTTTAAAGCTCTTACTCTCATACTACTACCTTTTGCTCTAAACTTCTCATAGTGCTCAATCTCCCACTTGAATCATTCATTGTATTCATCAATCTTTCAAGTGCATGAGATTTGAATTTGATTCAAGAAATCTCCAGCAAAGTGTTGTATTGGCTTCCGAAGTGAAGCACTTTTCGGATTGTGAGAATGTGGTCCAAGTTTGGGTGTTCGTGAGCTTGAAGTGTAAAGGCAAGATCTCCCAGCCCGTAACGGGGAGAAGAATAGTGGAAAACGCGAAGTTGCTTAAGAAGGAGCAATTTGTAAGAGAGGACTAGGATCTGGTGGTTGGATCCAAACCTCTATACATCGGTGTTGTGGTTTGCATGTCTTACTGTTCTTTATATTGTTCCTATTTTAGCACGTTACTAGCTTAATTTTAATAGTGTAATTAGTCTATTCAACCCCCTCCCCATTTTAGACTAATTCTAGGGCTAATCAGATCCTACACATTAGTCTATAGGAAATCAAGAACCCGGAGGCTCGTAAAATCTCAGGGAGACTAGAAGGACAACGACGTTCAGGCTATCATGGTCTTAAATGTTTTCCTCTCCTTAATGTGTCTAGAAATCATAGGGGCCAACGTTTAAATTAATTTTATTAAGCCTTTTTTATTATGTGATTTTTGGGCCAAGGAAATGGTGATGAAATCCCCCACCTCATCTCCTATTGGTGATTGTCCCTAGGTGTTTTTCATACCTTAATCTAACAAACAACACACCAAACAATCACTCACTCCCTTATTTTTATGCAATCCTACTAACTAATGCATGCTTTCTAATGAATAATGAGTGAAAGAGATTACGTACCTTACGCCATCAATCTACGACAGAAATTGTAAAAGAAAAAATAAATACGATGATTACATGCATGGAAAGTCCTATATGATGAATGACTTAGTAAATATTGTCTAATCTTTTGTTATAGGTTATTAAAGACCAAGTTGCTTAAGGATCGATGAGTTACTAGAAACTACAACATAGATAAACATTTAACTAAACAAAATAAGTTTTACAAATAAAACTTTATAACATTTCAGCATTCAAAATAATGAAAAATAAATTTTCAGCATGTGACAGATTTATGTGTTATCTTCAAATTCAATTTGCTTAAAGTCCAAACATGTAGATATCTTTCTTATTTTTTTAAGTTTTGGTTCCCATTCAGCACGGATTGGTTGATTGTCGTGGTCCAGTATCTTCACAATGTAATTTTTGGTAGATTATATTTAAAATTCAATTTTGTCTATAAATATTTCTATAATTGCCCATCATGTTACCTCGTTCATGCATAGACTGGGAACAAAAAATTATCTTTTCTTAGGGTATATTTTCTTTTAGGAAAAGTACACTTCTGGAATGAGTTCAATGTGATTGATTTTCCAAAGAAAATTAAAAAAAATCCTCTTAGTAGAACTCCAAAACTACAAGAAGATGCATTCTCATCTTACTACAACATGGATAACTTCATTGGACTTCAACATAAACACATTATATGAACTAGAATTCTGGAAACTGGAGTTCCATCAACTACTTTCACTCAAACACCACTTGTTCCAAACCAATTATACAGATACACTCACGCACGAGTTCAGACACAATTATCGGTAATCCAAAACGAAGCAACATTCCACCAAACTTGAACCAAATTTATGACATATTCGAAACCAAAAATGGTGAACATAATATTCCATACAAATTTAGATAAATAGTACTAAAAAGAAAATATATCCAACATTTGTTTGAACACATATATGTGATAACTTACTACGGTAACTTACAATGATGGTTGCGGTGGCAAGGTCGGGGTTGGGCTGTCGTGGAGGAGGGTGATCGAGGTCGCAGAGGAGGTCAACTGAGGTCGCAGAGGTGGCTAGGGTTTGGTCGGAGATTTGTCGCGACAACTAGGGTTTGGGGTTCGGAAGGGGTCAAGGAGGGATTGAAAGGGTTTTGGGGTTTGGAGGTGAATGGGGTCGGGTTTGGGTTTAGGTAGACCTATAGACGTTCACTACAAAGCCCATACGATGTCTATACTCCTTTATGGGGCTATAGACGTTGGTCATAGAGACCACACGACATCGATCCTATAGGCGTCATATATATTGAAAACCGACGTGTATACCCCTTTATGGAGAATAGGCGTCGGCAAATAAGAACAACCGACGCCTTTTATGAGTAAATTTTGGATTGGAGTTGAGTTTTATCTTTGAAAGTTTGTGAGTTTAAAATCTTGGTTCCTTTTCTTATTTTTTAACATTTTTTAAATGAGGTGTATGTTGGATCGTGTGGGTTATGGGTCCACAAAACTAATCACAATCTTACGCTAATTACCTACTCGTTTAACAAACAAAGATATGTGCAGCGGAAATTAAACTAAACAAGTAAGTAGGGAAGGAATAAGCAAACCACAATGAGACAGGAGATTTTTATAGAGGTTCGGCACCCCACCCGGGTCCTAGTCCTCTCTTGCAAGCTCCTCTCGGATCACCGAGCTCCGCTCACGACTTCACTAACCACTCCCCGTTCCGGGCTGGGAGAGAACGCCGTTTTACAAAACAAGCTCCGCGAACACCCTCGCGAACTTGACTTTCTTCTCTCACAATCCGAGAGGAATGCTTCGGGTTTTCACCGAAACCTTTACTTCACTTTGACAGCAACAAGCTTGAGTGAAACACACTCTCTAAACTTGAGCACACTTGAATGAGATTTGATTTGTTATTAAAGTGTGGAAGGTTTGAGGCTTTGAGTGTGTTGGATTTCTCTGTAATGTATTGGACAAGTAGTGGTAGGAGAGTTGTGTTAAAATGTGTTTTACAACTCTTTATATAGGCATTAGAGAGAATAGAGCCGTTGAGATTGATTGGGTGTGAGTTGATGTATGATACACAAAACAGAAAATCGTAGGACCCAATACTGAGTTAATTCGGTCGACCGAAACGGGACGAACGGTCGACCATTTGGCAGTTTTGAACTAAGTTCAGTCGACCTTTATCCATTGTAAGAGTTTTTATATTATTATCCAATTCTTTGAACGTATAGGAGAGATACCTCATGAACTCTTTAAGCATTTTGGAGGTTCTGATTTGTGAGAAATAACATAAATATGACTACACCCAGTAAAGTCATCAATAAATGTGATGAAATAACAATTTTCATTTGGGTGCGTACATTTATGGGTCCACACAGAACATATTAACCTCATAAAATACTTACAAAGTTCACGTAAAGCTATTAAAGTTCACAAAAACTAATCGTGTTCACATAGAACATATTAAGTTTATATATAACTTACAAAGTTCACATTGAACACATTAAGGCCACCTAGAACTCGATATTATAAATTCAACATTTCTAAATGCGGAAGAATTTAATTGACACAATGATATGAAAAAGGTGCATGACCAATTTAATATCATGTAATTGTGTTGGACTACGCACATCAATGTTGAAATAAATCAAATAATAACTGAACTGCCCAAAATCGCCCGCGATTTACTTAAATCGCCCGCACCTTGGACCATTTTGCCCTCACACCACTCTCTCCCACCACCACTCTCTCTTCACTTCCCTCCCACCACCAAATCTCAACCACCAAAGAAGGTAATTTTTAAATTAAAAAAGGAGACGCCTCCCTTTTTTATTTTATGAATATTATTACATTATCAATTATTATTGAATAACAACATTAATATTTATCAGTATTTGTTCTTGTTAACTTTGAAATTAAATAAAGTAACAAATTAGATAAAGTATCAAACACAATAATGTACGAATATTTAGAAATTACACATTACAATAAATTTATACTACGTAAATGCTCCCAATGGACTATCCTCTGTTCATACTGCATCTCCCATCCAACAACACTCTGAGTTCAAATTTGAAACCATAAGTTCGCTATATGAGATACTGGGAATCCATCAAATAATTCTAAGCGAATGAAATCTTGCAACAGAACCTGAATATTTTGAAATCACACACCATCGGAATTAAAATTTATTTAAAATTTTAAAATTGTTTTTAAGGTGCGTCGTCTGGCTTAGATGCCCCGACCATGGTCCAGGCGTCTAAGCCAGACATTCCGCCTTAATTTTTATTTTTTTTAAAACGTACCTCACCGGTGGTGTTTGCCGTTGATGGTTTGCCGAACATTTCCCTTGTCGTTGGTGGTGTTGGGGGTGAGGATAAGTGAAGAGAGAGAGAGAGTTATTTTGAAAGGAGATGATGAAATGGGAAATAGAATGAAAAGGGAGGGCAAAATGGTCAAAGGCTCTGGTGATTTAGTAAATCACGGGCAACATTTAGTAACACCCAATAATAAAGTCTATAAAAGACTGAAACTTTCGGAACTAGAACAAAAATAATAAAAAATATTGTCAAATTCGAAAGTGCCGATACGATCGATGGTCCACTTCCCTTCCCACGACAATTAAGTAGAACCAGACGATCGATCAAATCTCAGAACTGTTTCTAATGAAAGTTATCACCGAATAACACAAAATGTCAATTGTAAACAGGAGAAGATGGGAGGAATGCCATCCATACGGATAGTGTTTGGAACTTGGCAGTTATACCAAACGCGCGATGTGCTGTGAGTTGTGACCCGTAGGAAGTAGACAAATTATGTTACCACAAAACAATAAATTAACTTGGACGACAAGAGGCCCAACAGTTGTAGGTTGCTTTGTTAGGACGGACACATCCAACCAAACAAGCACAAGTACATAACGGACACCAAGCACTTGCCAACATCGGTTGTTTGGATTGGAAATCTCAAAAGTTGATCAAATCTCAGTATTAATTGTGGGCTGACATCCATGTGAACGTGCATGGGTGGAGTCTTGTGTTCGTACTTGTTGAGGGTTGAATAACAACAAGTTGGTGGATCACAAGTTGCTGAAGTAACTACAAATACAACAATTACAACTAGATTTATGTAATATAACAGGTTACATATGTCAAATAAATATTCCATAAAGATTCAGATAAAATCAACATACAAAAACATGTATAAGAAAACAACAAAAGAATGAATAGTTATTAGATACGACCTCAAAGACCGAGCCGTCGGAAGACAACTTGCCTCAGAGAAAATATCAGCTCACATACCAGTGTGTTTGATGGTCTGCCGGTTTTCTCCTATGGTAGAACGATCTAACCACGAGAACAACGCGGAACCTTGCAAGAATCGATCGTAGGAGAACTCTGGATTTTGAGATCGAAAATCGCCGGAGAGGGACAATTTTCGTAGATAGAGGATGATAATAAAAATGTGTGTATTTACAGGAAGAAACCAACTGTGATTTATACCTTTTGTAACCGTCAATGACTTAATTGCAAAAAATAATTAACATGAGGTCCAAAAAGATACACCCATCACCCTTAGGCTAAAACCCTCTAATTTCCCCCAAAACCCCCGCTGCCACGCCCACACACGTGTGTGGAGAATTCTCTCCTCCTCTCTTTCCACCTACAAAGGGTCAAGTGAAGATGATGTTTATCAACATCCTCCAACTATTTAGATTCACCAATGTGAGACTAAAAGTGATGTGAACACATGACACATGGGGTAATAGTTATCATCTTCAAGTCAACATTGGATTTACTCAATTGAGTTATTCATGAGCCTAACCCAAACTCAATAATCCAACATAATCTTCATTAGGTTATCAAAAAGTACTCATTAGTGCAGAATAGTCTTTACTCGTCGCCCAATAGACGTTGATTGTTCTAACGACCGACGTCTATTTGGGCAAAGATAAAATAGACGTCGGTCGTTCTAACGTCCGACGTCTATAGGGTAATATAGACGTCGGTTGTGGGAATACCCATTGAAACCGACGTCTATACCCTATAGACGTCGACCTATAGACGTCGTATGTTATGTACAGCCGACGTCTATTCTTCCATGCCTATAGACGTCAGGTGTTCGTAACATTTGACGTCTATAGGTCTTAAAGAAATCGAACAATTACGTTTTTTGTCATTCATTCCAAATGAAAACGCAACCAAACCCTAGCCGTAAACCCGACCTCCTCCGCCACCGATCTCCGACCGAGCCTCCACGACGTCTGCAGCGTCCTTCGGTACCACAAAGATCTCATCCGGCATCGCCGCATTGTCCTTTGCTACCACAACCGCAACGTCCTCCGCTACCACAACCGCAACGTCCTTCGCTACTAAAGTTAGGGCAGAGCAAAACCCGGACCGGTCGGCCCGGGTTCGGTCCGGGAAGTTGTGATTTGGTCCGGTCCGGTCCGGGTTTCGGTTCGGAAGATTTTTAAAATTTCGGTCCGACCCGGTCTGGATCGGTCTTTTTTTTGTTTTTTATTTTAAAAAATCGGTTTTTGACCGGACCGGACCGATCTGGTCCGGTCTTCGGTCTGCGGGCATCCGGTCTGATGCGATCTGGACCGGATGCTCACCCCTAACTAAAGTTGTCACCACACCTCCTCCGTGACGTCCTCTGGCATCACAACTTTCCCCTCCTCATCTGGTTTGTGCTTAACCACCATCGGAACCGTGATATTTATTTTTGTGAAAAATATTATTTAGTAGTAGTTTATTGTTAACAAATTTTAAAATTTTGATGTGTGATTAATATTTTATCATACAAGACAAGAGTTATTTTGAAGTTAATTCATTATTAAAAACATAAGAATACATCAAACAATTATTGAAACACACTAAATATGAATATAAATTAAAAAAACGGTTTAAAACCGGACCCAATTCGGTCCAAATCGACCAAACCGATTGTTTGAGCACCCTTAGTTGGGTTTGCTATTGAGTTTAGAGTTTAGAGTTTAGGTTGGATGATTTAAGTAATGATGTTATGTTGTTTGGGATACATTATTGAGTAATTTGAATGCAAAAAAACTAACGTTCTTCATACATGTGTATTTCAACATGAGTGGATTTGTAACGTTAGGGGATCTTTCGCTTTTGCTATCTCTATAGAGATACTATGAGTCCTCCGTCCTCGAACAACATCTAACTTGGAGACCAAGTATGTGAATGTAATATAGTGGAGAAATACATGATGTGAATGTGAGTAGATATATATTTTCTTGTTAATTCCAGGGTTTGAAGAATTTTACATATAAACTTTTAAGGGGAGGTTTTGCCAAAATTTTGAATAAAATTTTATTCCCAATTGTTATGAATAACATGATATTTTGTGTTTAAAATGTTTTTTGTCAATCAAAGTAATTATTTTTAATACTTGTTTTTAATATTTTAAATGTTTATTGTCTTGCTTTTTTGAATTTTCAATATTATGATAATAACTCATTACCACCCTTAAGCAACTTGACCTTTAATAACCTAAAGCAAAAGATTAGACAATATTTGCGTAAGTCATTCATCATATAGGATTTTCATTCATCGTATTTATTATTTAATTTATGATTTTTGTCGTAGATTGCTGGCGTAAGGTACGTAATCTCTTTCACTCATCATTCATTAGAAAACACGCATTAGTTAGTAGGACTTGCATTGGAACAAGAGTGAGGTGAGTGTTTGTTTGGTGTGTTGTTTTTTAGATTAAGGTATGAAAAACACTTAGGGGGCAGTCACCTATAGTAGATGAGGTGGGGGATTTCATCACCATTTCCTTGGCCCAAAAACCACTTAATAAAAGAGCTTTAATGAAATGTATTGAATAATTTTATCATAACTGTAATAAAGTGTAATTTTTACTCTTGTAGACATCTTTATGACGCCAGAAGGTCAGTCTTTCCCGACGATCAAGTTTTTGGATTTATCGGTCTATCTACATATATATATGGGAATGACGATAAATCGGGTCAGCTTGGGACTCTCACGAAAGAAGAAGACAAGATATTATCTGCTCCCTTATCAAGAGAAGTAAAGTTTGTAATTTAAAGTGGAATTTTATTTTGTAATAAGCTTCTAATTATATATATATATAACAATGCTCATTGAATGTTTGTCGTTGTATGCCCCACGAATAATTCCGCATATTGGTTTGATCCGTTGGGGTCGAATAAACCAAGGGACTCCATAAAGAAACTTCTAAATCTGTAAGTTCGTTTTAGTCACCGTATTTGTAATTTGTGGATTTTTATTAGTATTATTGAATGAAGGTTTTCAATAACTTGTGTTACTCAGGGTAATTAAGGTTTACAGAACGTTAGGTGGCAGGAGAACAACCACAAAAGTGAGAATAACATGGCATGGAATGAGAGTACGTTCTTTCTCCTATTTTTGTTAATTAAGTTAGAAACATATATTTAGCGAATTTATATGTTTCTAGTACCGGAAGCAGGTTGGAAATACGGAATGTGGTTACTACATGATGAGATACATGGAGGAAATTCTCGAATTGGCAACTCAAGACGTATGCCTATCCAAGGTAATATAGATCGTTATTCACTTGTATAGTTCTAGTTTTAATATTTAGATATTAAAAATTTTACTTGTATTTGGTAGGTATTCCCAAAAAGTAGTGATCCCTTCTCGCAACTGGAGCTCGATGATACTCGCGACCGATAAGCTCGCTATTTTATCATAAACATGTTGATGAACTAAGAGGTTCTCATGTCACTAGTATTTTTTTTGTAATTTAATTAACAAGTTCACTTGTATTACAAACATACAATTTATACCTTAATATAATCACATCAATTTTAGAATGAATGTCAAGTGTTTATGTATGAATTAATTCCAAATGTGTTGAATGATTGTGCATGTATGCTTCTATGTTTGTGTTTGTGCATGTATGCTTCTATGTACATGTGGATGAAATTGTGTATATATTTGTGAACGAATTTGGTGCAGGATGTATGTACATGTGGATGAAAGTGTGTTTGCTATATTTTTTGTCCAGGTTTAGGAATAGACGTTAGATGTTTGTATTAGCCGACGTCTATTCCTTTGAAAAAAAGGTATAGACGTCAGTTGTATGTATCAACCGACGTCTATACCTAAGGAATAGACGTTGGTCCTGTCTAAGAGCCGACGTCAGCTGATACATACATCCGATGTTTATGTATAGACGACGTACATGGACGTTGGATCTGAGAATGCTTATATCTAACATATATACCCCCGTACAGCTGACGTATATTCTATTTTCTGCAGTAGTGCCTGCTGAGCTAGATTTTTCTTGGAGTTCTTTCGGGAAGATTATAATGTGTATTTTATGATGTGTAAGCGCTTGAGTAGATAGGATTAATGTGTTTGTGAAGTAATATACTTCATGGTGGATTGGAAAATAAGAATACATGCGACAAGTTGATAACTCAATTGGTCACTTTGGTGTTACAGTAAGCTAAAGTCGTAGGTTCAAACTACACTAGGCTAGGAATTTTTTTCTTATCTTTTCTCCTTCTCCTTGTACGTTTGCTTCGCTATGTTAATTGATAAACAATATTACAAAAAAGTACATATAAGAGAGCCACAAAAATATTACAAAAAAGTATATATAAGAGAGCCACCTTAATTAGGACTGCTGATTACTTAAGTGAATTAATTAGGACTGCTAATTACTTAAGTGAAACAACCTAGCTCGAGTACGTTTTGAGTTCAACTTGGTTAGACTTTATCTAGTTTTGAACTGAGAGAGAATATGCATTAACTGCGACTGATTATCATGACCTATTGAAATACTAGCAAAAGCAAAATGTTTAACATGGAGAGTCAAACCATCTGCAACTACAATGCTCTCGGAACGACCAGTTAATTTATGAAGAGAAGTGAACTTATTAGTGTTGCCAGTCATGCGAGCAGATGCGCCCGTCAGGAATCCAATCTTCACCCGCTCCCCTTAGCATCAGTCACAACAAGTGCTTAAGGAACATCATTAAGTTGATAGACATGATTAAAACACTGCAAACACTTTAGTGCGCCATACCCTCTCTTGGAGCAGATCTGACACACAATAATGTTGGTTTTTGGTCTCACTGCTCCTAAATTTGATGATTGAAAAACTAACCTTATTATTTATTTGATGAGTTACAAACTAACCTTATGCATGATTTCAATTAACACATCACACATGTCAAATTGAAGAAGTAAAACAAATTCAAGATAAATCTCAAGTCTTTTGATCAAAGCTAAAAAAAGACATGTAATTTCATTTTACTTGAGTCTTAGGATCAAATGTTCACTTGATACACCAAAGGGTTTTTCGACAACAATCACTCAACTGATCAACTGTCAGTCTACAAATATCTTTGCTGAGACCATATTGAGATATATGCTTGGTTTAGTCCTCCGACGTGCCCTTGGTAATCCGACATATTTGCTCAGATAAATTTCTATCCTTACTGAAATACTTTTTCGGACATCCGACGTTCACTCGGTCATCTGGAACCTTTGATGAGAGAAATTTCTATCCTTACTGAAACTTGCGGTTCAGTCAGCCGACATGCACTCGGTCATCCGAGTGTTCCTAACAATCAAATTCAAACGTGGCTTGCTCTCTTTGGCCCACGTAGCAAACGTAGAAAAGATTTGTTAAGGACTCTCAATAGACTTATTTGTTGTCACGTACAAATCTTTGAAAACTTAGATATTTCGGTCTACCAATTTGTCCCCGATCGGCCATTTCCTTTGTTGGTATCTGACGCACAACGACTTTTTTTCACGTGACAATATAGCCGTTGGACTCAGAACAAATACTTGATTTCAAACCGATAACGCTAAAAGAAAAGTTTTTTTATCCAAACAACATAAATGGGCCCAGACGATCGAACTAAATTTGATCATAATCCGACCAATTCTTAACGTCCACCACCTTGGAACGACGAATCAAACCCGTTCAGTGAACCAGACGTTAATTGGTCAAAATTGGAAAAAAATACTGGAAGTTGGTGATCTGTTAATCGAACCTTATTCGGTTTTCCAAATCCTTTAAATTGTCCAAGCCTACATTTTTGTTTCGCACAACCGTTCGGCAAACGGTCGACCAAACATGTGCAGATTTCTACCCAGGCTTAAGTTAAAGATTCTTTCTCATTGGTCCAAATTTCACCAACTCTCACTAACGCTTCTATTTGCTTTGAAGCCTATAAAAGTCTCATTAAAGAGATACAAAAACATACACAACTTGCTCAAATCATTCATACTCTTTGTGCTCTCAATTTCTGAAGCTTTCAAAGTTCCAACAACTCTCAAACATCATTCAATTCACTCGAAGCCAAATTCAAATCCTTTGAGCGTATTCAAGTTAGAGTTGAACAACTTTGATCAAATTCCATAGTGTTGTAAAGCTTCAAGGAAGCTTCCTCTCAGGTTGTGAGAGGAGAATCGAGAAAGGGAGGGTATTCACAATGCTCAGATTGTAAGAGGGTTTATGTTCAACCCAAAACAAAAAGATTAATGAATACTCGAGTAGGATCGGAGGATCGATCGGAACTCGAGAAGAGGAGTAGATCATGGTGGTATGATCAAACCTTTATAAAATCTCCTTAGTCGACTTGTAGTTCGTAATTTCCTCACTCTCTTTTGAATTCCACATTTTTATAGTTAAATTCCCACTTAATCTATTCACCCCCTCTATATTAGTGTTCTATCTTATTCAAATAACACCTCCAACCTTATCAATTTTGTCTCTTTAATCAAAAGACCTAGAACTCACCTTTAGGAGGAACACCAACTGACTTGTTATGCCTCTTGCTGAGCCACTTCCATTAGAACCTTTAGGAAATCAATTTTCCTTGTTTCTATTCCATCAGTTGCCTTGATATGTCGTTTCTTACTTCTAAGTATACAAAGCCATACTTCCAACAATGGATCCTTCGTAATTTTGAGTTCTGAGGCCAAAATTTTGAAGAGGAACCACTTTAGAAAAGGAAGGAAGAGGTGAACAAAGAGTAGCCATAGTGAAGGCCTCGTACTTCAGTCCAAGACCATTTAGGAGTCAATAAACCATGTTCTACTCCCTAACCGATCGTTCAATCGTGCAATCTCATCGCAATAGTTCTTGAACTTAGAAAGATACACCGGAAGCGATCCAAAACATTCACACTTCATGAACTGAAGTTGTTGCATTAGCAAGAATTCTCTTTCAGTCGAAGCCCCTAGCAAAGGACTATGTGAGAATGTTTCACACAGTTCGAGCGATCTGAAGTCGCACAACAAGATCAAGACTTCTCGCTGAAAGCTCCAATAATCCATGCCTTGAGAAGAATATGTGCTATCTTCCATGAGACATGTAAGGGATTCTTAACTTCTCGATGGAGCTTGAATTGTAAGAAGTCGTCATAATCATCGTTGGTGGCTCAACGATCGGGTTATTCGAGAAACCCCCAAATCTTTGGGACTAATGAGACCTAGCATCTGAGTTTCCCAATAGAGGAAATTGTTGGACATCTAATTAATTGGAACAAAATTGCTAATATTAAGATTCACTGGATAATGCATACTGACAGAGATTGCTCCCTGTACAAATTGAAGAAGTTGAGGACGAAGATTGGGTCGTTATCGTCATCGGACCCGACGCCATAGCCAAGAAGTTTTAGATATGGCTTTAGAACACCTAGATTAGAGTTGTTGATCTGTCTTCATCGCTCGATCTCTTCAAGACTCTGATACCATGTGGAGAAGTCATGTAGATTGTGGAGTCTCAAAATATTACTGAGATGTCATCATAATCATTATATATCTTTATGGTAAAGTTCAAATCACATCGAGGGTCAGATTTGCCTTGAATTTGGGACTAATTGGTGCCAAATCGGACCAAATTGAAGCAAAGTTGACATCCTATTTGATTTAAACTTTTTCATAAAGATAAATTAGAAGAATATTTTGCAAAGAACACAAAAAATTTAAGAAAAATGATAAATATACTTAAAAATAACAATTGAGAATGGATTACAGTGTTACGCAAATCAAAGTTTAAGGATGTGAGTGTGGCATTTTAAAGTTTAAGGAGTCAAAGGGTTACTCAGTCATAGTTGATGGAAACAAACTATAATTTACCCTAAACCATAAATCACTGATCACCAATGTATAGGAATCAAGTCACTCCCGTATTAGGCCATTTTTTTGCTGCAATGTCACATTTGTTAGCATTTTATGTTTTATCTAATTGAGATTATTTGCAAAATAAATATACATTGGGTTTCAACTGAAGGGAATGTGTTCTAAAAGTTTTACTTTTAAATGTCAATTATTATGAATTGAATGAGAAATCATTTTGTTCCTTGTTTATGTTATTCGTCTTTTGGAAGTGTTAAGG
This sequence comes from Triglochin maritima, assembly GCA_963682175.1. Lineage (NCBI taxonomy): Eukaryota > Viridiplantae > Streptophyta > Magnoliopsida > Alismatales > Juncaginaceae > Triglochin > Triglochin maritima. Next base: position 7,676,025 of record OY821787.1, on the reverse strand, counting down.
AAGAGGCTCTTGGTCCTTAACCGTAGAGCTCCAAAAGATATTGGTTTACATAAAACAAAAGATATTCGCAATCATGGTAATTAGCATGGGACATTAATTACCGAGTTAAGATTGTCGTGTTGGTCATAGATCATTGTAGCTCTACAAGTGAGTGACAATACGGGTACACAAAAGAGGAAAATAATACTTTTGTATACCGAATTGACCTAACAAGTAAAATATTATAGGAATGTGTTTCTGTGTCATTAATGTTTTACTGTGTCTATGGTCCTTTGATATTAGACTCATATCCGATCACTTAAGAATTGCTTAATTAGACTAGTGTCTTGAGCTATCGATAAGAGTAGTGTAAAGACATTGGTTGGTTAAGTATGACTTTTGTTGGAGAAGATAGTTAGTCAAAAGATTATCATTGCCCCTCTTAATTGAGTGATGATATTAGTGGGTCCCTTGATAAAGCAAAATTATAATGTGCACAATGTGATTTGAGTTAAGTCACATATTAATAACTAGCTTAAAGAGATCAAGAAATGAATACTAATACAAAGATAACACAATACTACTTTGTGTGTATTCTTAATATCATGAGGCAATGGACGGACACAAGTGGTGCACTCCATCACTAAATGGATCGGGTTTTGGTTCGAGTGGAATTAAGACATCTAACTAATTGGGAGCTATAATGTGTAGCTAGATACCGCTTATAGCTTGTGATATTAAGCTCTTAATATCACTGCCAACTTAGTCTAGATCCTCCCATAGGTCACACCGCAAAAACCGGGAAACAAGAAGCTTGATTTTTGGTTCATATGATGCGTCGGGTTTCTTATAGAAAATATGACACATGTGGTGAACGAGTAAAATCAATTATGTTGTGATTAATAACATAATCAGAATCTAAATTAAATTCATATGTGATGTAAATATTATGGGGTGTAATGATTGATCAATACATAGGATAATATGTTACATAAGTTGTGAATTTACTACTAATCCCGAAATGTCAAATTTTGTAGGGGTTCAACCGAAATTTAACAAGTCTGCAGAACAGTGCTCCAACGGTCGACCGGTTAGCAGTAAACGGTCGACTGATAGGGCACGGTCGACTGGAGATGTCTCCATCGATAACAGGGAATTTTCATCTGTTCGAACGGTCGACCGAATGTAATCGGTCGGTCGACCGAACATAGCGATGGAATAATTCCTATTATGAATGGTCGACCGAGTTATTGAACGGTCGACCGAAACCTGGTTTGAGCGGTCGACCGAACCTCCAAACGGTCGACCGGTCCAGACGGTTAATGCAGAATTAATTTAAGAATTAATTAGATCATGCATGGAATTGGTCCATAATTGATTTAATTCGTGGCTAAGATTATTTATTATTAAACAACGAATGGTTAGATCGAAGTTTGCATGAACTCATGGGCAAGAGGTTGCACATGAATAGGTAATTTGGAGAGAACTTATAAATACAAGTTTATCTCATTACCTCCTTAATGAATTCATTATTTTTCTTATGCAAAAACTCTCTCCATAATTCTCCACGAAATTCCCTTAATTCTTAAGTTTAGTTTTTAAGAGATCATCTTCTCAAGGGAACTAAAGAGGGGTTAGTAATTAGATTTTAAACCCTATCGGAGATTGAGAGGCTAGCTCTTCTCTCTCCAATCTTGTTTAGAGTTTGGTGAAATCTCGGAGGCATCCGGCGCAGCAACAAGCATCTTCAACATCTCCGAATCTTCAAGAAGTTTTACAGAACTTCTAGGTATGAATTTCGGAGTCCTATGTTTGTTTAATTAAAGTTTTAAAACTAGTTATTGAAACAAACCAATGCATGCATGAGGTAAATCATAGAAAATTGTAATAGATCCTTATTACGCATAAAAAATCCAAAAATATATATGTGTAATTAAACATGAAATCCAACAGTGGTATCAGAGCTTAGGGTTCAATTTTCTCATGATTTAAGGCTGTAAACGAATTTAGTTTACCATCAAGGATTTAAACAATTCGATTTACCGGTTGTTCGGTCTATGAATGTTTGTTGATGTAATTCTCCATAATAATTCGTTATGAATCTTTTAAGTGTTTTAAAACATGCCATGTAATTATTAGAATTAAGATTTAGACATTTGTCTAACTTGCAATAATTTCGTTTTAAGTATAAACGATTATTTTGTAAGAGAATCAACAAAACCGAAAAACTGCGGTTCATCTTTCCATTGGAAATTGGATGGACAGCGGTTCATAATTAATTTTTAAACTATGGATGCATGAAAAACGTTTTTAATGGATTTCAAAATGTTTTTAAAAGAATTGTTTGAGATTCTAGATGCTTGATAAACTAGGGTGGATAGTTTATAGCGATATTGCGTGCATGGATGCTCGAGTTGTGTTTTGCAGGAATTGTGAGTTTATATGTTCCAAATCAGCAACAATGAATGTATGTAATCATTATTATACAGGGACTTATTTATATGTAAAAGCCAAAATTCTCTTTCCATCTTTTAGATAATTGCATATGCATATGAGAGGTTTTACATAGGACTTGCACTAGTCGATTTTTATCGAATGTGAGGAGCATGTTTATTTTCTGTAAAATCTACATCTCCGGTGCAAGAGGAAGTTGCCGCTGTAGCGCATCGATCGAGGATCGAGGATCGGGGATCGAGGATCAAGGATCGAAGGGAACATATAAACTCACACGATGTGGATTGTGTGAATGTTTAATTTCTGTTTTTAATTTCTGCTATGCATGTGATGAATGTGGTGAATGTTAGGATGTGTGTGAATATTAATATGCATGATAACCTAAAATTCCAAATCACATGTAAATATATGAAATTGTCCAACAAAAATTAAGAATAATTTCCTTCTTATTTCATCCGTTAGCAGCCATTGATTGAGGGATACTCTGCTCGCCCTTAGCGGGAGATAGCTCCCTCCATCTTTGGGAATAGTGGGAGATATAATGGTTGTCTGTTGTTGTGCCACGATTAAATGTATGAGGTGCGTTTCACCCTAGTGAACCCCAAGTATGTTTAGTTGTGAATACAATGGATAAACGTATCTCGTATCAAATGAAAATAAGTTTTCTTAACATTACCTACAACCCTCGCTCGGTTTTGGGAAAAAAAATTCTTACGAGGATAGGTCATATTCCCTTATAATTAAAACGACAAGAATCACAAGAGTTTGAAGATGCTAATATTGCTAAAATTCAAAAAGGTTGTGATTAGAAAGAGTTTTTCTTACCTTGATATTGTAATGTATTCGATAGCCCTTAGCTAGTCTATATTACAATTGATGGGATCTTGGATTACTGCATTTACGGGCAAAATTTTATTTGCAGTATTTACATTTATATTCGATATATGTATGTATTTTAAAAACATAAAATTGACATTAAAATCCTGTATAATTTATTTTGTAGAAATGTCTAATATCCAACCTATTATGCGATCTATGATCGAAAAGAATCCTTTGCAAAATGATGGCTCAAACTTCATGAAATGGCAACTCAATCTTAATATCGTGTTGAAGTTTGAAAAACTATCTCATATTTTGGATGGTGAAATCCCAAAATTGAATGAGAAGACAACCGATAATGAGAAAGAGGCGATAGTCAAGTGGGAAGACCAAGAGAACCAAGTTCACGGTCTTATGCTAGCATCCATTGGTGACTCGCTTCAAGCGAAATACTTGGATTCAAAACCCAAGAAGACCATGAAAGCTTTAACAAAGATGTTCATGGATAGTGCCCAAAAGGAGCGCTATAAGACCACCATCCCACTCACAAGGTGCCACATGGCGGAGGGAACATCGTTGTCCATGCATTTTCTCACGATGCAAGGATACCTTGAGAAATTATCGAAGCTCTCTTCTCCAATGGCCGAGGACATTGCCGAATATTTGATTCTTGGATCTCTAGCCCCGTCCTTTAAGGACTTTGTGATGCACTATCATGTGCGTGAAAAAGGGGTGAGTTTTGAGGTGCTTCACAACGCTCTCAAAACGGCAGAAGTTGACATGGGCAAGGGTCGGGACAATCACGTCCTAGCCGTCCATGAGAAGAGCAAAAAGATCAACAAAGGTAAAGACAAATTTACCAAAGATACGTCAATCAAGAGCAAGGGAGTAGGAGGTGCTCATGAGAGTTCCTTAAAGGGGAAATCTTTCAAATCTCCAACTCCCAACACGGAGTGCTTTCACTGCGGTGAAAAGGGACACATCCGACCTAATTGCCCCAAATACAAGGAAGACCTTGAAAATTGGATGATTGAACGTAGGCACCCAAGAAACGCCATAGGTATGTTTGTTATTAAGATAAATTTAATCACCTCTATCCCTGATTTGGTAATGGTTACCGGATCTTGTGCTCACATAATTTTGATGTGCAGCTATTGAAGGATATGAAGGAACTCGTGCAGAACGAGATGATATTGAAGATTGGAAATAGTACAAGCATCGCTGCAATTGTACAAGATTCTATGGAACTTCAATGGTCTAGTGATTTAAATTTATGCTTTGAAGAATGTTTGTTATGTACCTTCGATTAGCAAGAACTATTCTGTATCATGTTTTGGATATGGATAACTTAATATATATTTCTAATTCTTGCTTGTCTATATCGAAGAATGGAATTTTCTATGCAAATACATTCACATAGAATGGTTTCTATTTGCTTGAAATAAATAATAAACAAACTCAAACAAACAATAACAAAAGGAACTAAGATAACTCACGTGAATGATTGATTCTTGTAGCACTATCGGATTGGTCAAATAAATGACCAAGAGACCTTGTAAGAAGAAATGAACGAAAACGAATGACTAATTGGATATGATACATTCTAATGTATGTGGTCCGATGAGTACAAGTGCAAGAGACAGTTTATGGTACTTCATTTTGTTCACGGACAACTATAGTCATTATGACTATATTTGTCTAATGGGAAGCAAAAGTGAATTCTTTGACAAGTTCAAGGAATTCGAGGATGAAGTAGTGAATCGACTCAACAAGAATATCGAGTCTCTATGAAAGGTACGTAGGGGTGAGTGCTTAGGATACCTAATTTGACTCATTCCTAAAGTAGGAACATGATATTGCTCGACATGGTTCGATCAATAATAAGTCAATCTAAATTGCCTATTTACTTTTGGAATTATGCTCTACAAATAATGATAAACTCACTAAATAGTGTTCCATCCAAATCCGTGGAGAAAATGTCTTGTGAGCTATAGAGTTGAAAGACACCTAAGCTCGACTTTCTCAAGATTTGGGGTTGTGAGGTATACATCAAGAAATTGATGTCAACCAAGCTTCAACCAAAAACGGATAAGTGCTTCTTTATAGGTTGTCCTCGTGTGACAAGAGGATACTACTTTTAGTTTATCATCTCCAATCGAAAGATTGTAGAGAGAGATATGTTTTTCTGGAATTTCTGGAAAATAGAGAAAAGTAGTGGGAGTAGAGTTGAGCTTGAGGAAACTCAAGATACTCTACAAGATCATGATGTGAATGTTGCATTCAAAATCATGAAGGCCCAGCCGAGATTCATTTGGTTAGTGGGAGCATGAGCGAGAGATCCTTACAAGAAATTGTGAGAGAATCTCAATCATCCTCACCTAGTGTGCGTTCGAGAGTCGAACATGAACCTATTCCTCAAGCAATTGTGGAAGAAGTTCGAGAGACACGAGAAGAACCAAAAGAACTAAGAAGGTCAATGAGGGAAAGGAAGAAACCCAATAAGTATGTGGGACTTCATGAGATCATGGTACTAGATACCAAAGATCCCTCGACCTTCCGAGAAGCAATGGAAAAGACTCCAAACTATGGTTAAAAGCCATGGAATCTGAAGTAGAATCCATGTATAATAATCAAGTATGGAACTTGATTTGCCTTCCTCAAGAGAAAATATCATTTGGTATAAATGAGCTTTTAGGAGGAAGATAGACATGGATAGTAACTTGACAACCTACGAAGCAAGGCTTGTAGCAAAAGTTATACTCAAATTCAAGAAATTGACTTTGGTGAAATTTTTGAGAAGTTGCCATATTAAAATCTATTCGGATTATGCTCACTATTACCGCATTTCACAATTATGGGATATGGAAGATAAATATCAAAATGGCGTTCCTTGAACAAGAACTTGGAGGAGGATATGTACATGGTACAACCTCAAGGTTTTGATGATCCAAATAATAGCGAGAAGAAATGCAAGTTTCGAGAATCCATTTGTGGATTGAAACAAGCATCGAGGAGTTGGAACAAACGCTTTGATGAAGAGATGAAGAAGATTCACTTCGTCCAAAGAAAAGGAAAACCTTGTTGATACAAGGAGATTAGTGGGAGTCATGTAGTACTTCTGATCTTATATGTCGATGACATATTGCTCATGAGCAATCATATACCTTAGCATTAGCAAACGAGAAATTTCATTAAAATCGGCATTTCAATGAAAAGAAAAGGATGAGGCTCAACACATCTTGAGAATCAAGATACATTGAGATACATCCTGTAGACTCATTGGCTTCAGTCAACGTGCATACATTGACAAGGTCTTTGAAATGTTCAGGGTGAACAATTCCGATATGGACAATGTGCCAATAAGTATGAGTATAGGTGTGCAACTCAAGAAGTCTCAACGTGCTCAATCACGCAAAGACTTGGAGTACATGAAGGTATCCCTTATGTTTCGGCAAAAGGAAGGGTCATGTACACGATGACTTGCACAAGACTCAATATCTCGTATGCTCTAAACGTGACAAGAGGTCACCAATCCAACGCAAGTCCTAATCGTAGGATTGCGGACAAGAATATTCTAAAGTACCTTAACCGGACTAAAGATAAGGTTCTTGTTTATGGAAGACAAAGGAGAAAATAGCCGAGGGCTGTTTTGATGCAATTCTTATAGGAATTCCAGACAATAAGAGGTTGGAATGATGATGCGTCATCATTATCGAAGGTAGAGGTATGAGCTAGTGTAGTTAGGAGTAATATCACTACAGCTAACTCAACCGCCAACGAAAGACAAAATAAATAAATAGGTGGACACAACAGTGACACAACTGATCCATTCGACAAACCTTCATACCAAGCTAAGAGACGAAATATATTTCGAGTCCATGGATCCGAGGATCCATGAGGATTGGCTTGATAGGTGATATGGGAAGGTTACCCTAGTTATTAATGTTTTATGCATTGAGAATGTATGTGAAAGAAAACTTTGATAACAAGTGGGAGATTGAAGGGAATGTGTTCTAAAAGTTTTACTTTTAAATGTCAATTATTATGAATTGAATGAGAAATCATTTTGTTCCTTGTTTATGTTATTCGTCTTTTAGAAGTGTTAAGGAAGAGACTCTTGGTCCTTAACCGTAGAGCTCTAAAAGATATTGGTTTACATAAAACAAAAGATATTCGCAATTGATGAGAATTAAATTTATACCGCAAGTGCACGGCCGCGATGAAGCGGTGGCAAGTACGGGTCGAACACAAGGAGGGAGAGATTTGTTATTTGTGTGATTTCGATTAAGGGAAATGAAGAGGGAGAAGAATAAATTTGGTTTTGAGATTTTTGGGTTTTAATTATTTAAAGCAAGAAACACGGACAATTAAAACTAAAGCAAGAATAAAGATGTGAATTCCGTTGGGTGGAGGTTTAGATTTAAGGTTTAGATTAGATAATTTAGAAACTTATAATAAATCATATTAGTTATAAAGCATTACATGATAAATGATTTAACATAAACTCAAGTAATCAAAATATACTAACACGAAATTAAAATAATAACATTCATTCATCTTCTCTTCACCCTAAATCCGTCACCTCCACCCTTTGGAAAGAGTTAGAAACTCATAGAGGGAGGAAGAAGGGGTCCTTGAGACATTACAAAAGAAAACTAAAAGTAAGAAATAAAAGACAGAATTTTATTAATGAAAAGAAGATTACAAAACTAAGATTAAGAATAAAAACTAACACCAAAGACTAAGGACCCTTCTAACATCGTTCTCGGGTCTATTTATAGTTGCTACAAGGGATCTAGGTATAATATTGGAAAGTACACGTGTCCAGACACGACTGGACGAAATTGGAGCACACGGATCGACTAGGGGGCGGCGGAATCGCCGCACATTGTGTGTGTGGTGCGGCGCAAATGCCGTACAATCTGGTCTGATTTTGTCCGGATTTTGGTTGAATGTTTATGGTAGGATTTGATCCTTCTTTGCGCGTCTGGATTGATTCTTTCCATTCTTTTGAACTCCGGATTAAATCCTTCACATATTTGGAGATATACATTGATTTTTTTATATATTTTCTCCAAGAGAATAAAAGCTACTCGTGATTTGCAATTAGGTCCTTGACTTTTTGCAGTTAAGTCCCCGGTTACTTTTGTGCTTATGTCCTTGTTCTTTTTGCAATTAGAACTTGAATGCTTTTATGCTTGGGATGCATTTCCATTCGTAACCCGATAATCTTGAACTTGGTCTTTATGATAGAAATGAGTCTTTTGCATGCGTTTATACTCGGGATGTGGGTAAATTGCATTCAGGTCCCTGTAATCTGTAAATAAGACTAAACACATACCTTAGTAGCATTTATTGATGTAAAAGTAATCTAAATGAAAGACATATGATGCAATGTATGCAATGCATCAAATACCCCCACACCTAGATTTTGCTAGTCCCTAGCAAAACAGAAGATACAAAAAATAAAAACAGGGAAATCCTAACTCACTTTCGTAGGAATCACGGTTGCACTTAGCATGTGCAACAAGCCTTTAAACCTCCAAGTTTCCTTAGAGGATGAGTTTTGTCTCGTGAGGGTTTTCAGTTGACACACCCACAAAGTCTTAAATCAACATTCCATTAATAGCTCTTAATATCTCCACCTCAACCTTATACATCTCACTAAGAATTCTTGCGTGCTCATTATATAAATCTAACTCATTAAAAATATGACTTGGTCTTTATTCCTCCAACATTCACACCATTAACCCTTCTACACATGTTTATCACTTGAATTATTTTGCACGCCTCCTCTGGTGGTGAAGTATCATTCAGATCAACCATGGTATGGATCATTCTTTTAGCTTTGGGCCTTAAGTATTATTATATTTTTTTTCCTTTTCTTCCGTGATTCAACACATTTGCTTTTTGACACTTTTACCCTTTTTGCATTTGTGTAGCGAGTTTGGTTGATAATCCCGAGCTGGTAGACTCAAGTTACCGGGTTTCAAGATACCCCTACGGACCAGTGACTCAAAGACTTGGGCTTTTGTAATCATTTTGCAAAATGTGTTTTCTTCACTTTATTCCTTTATTTTTAATTTCCTCAAGGCTTAATTGCTATTAGAAGTCCACACTTCCCGGTATATTTTCCTCAACCTCTGCTTTTTATCAACCACTTCAAAGATTTGATTCATCAAATTTAAGTGCATACATATCTTAAAGGACAATGGGTTATTTCTTTGGAACTTAGATTTATGTCATAATTTCTACAAGCAGAACTATATAATAAGGAACAAAAACTCAATGCAATTTGTACACGAGTTTTGGCAGTTCAATCTTAAGCTATGTCATGAAACATTGATTTTTTTTATTTTTTTTTAAATAAAAGACAGAATATATAGATAAATATATATATAAACACCCCCCACACCTAAATCATGCATTGTCCTCAATGTATGCAAATATAAAGCAAATGCACTTATTACCTTGGTGAATTGTGGTGGAATGATGGAATTTGCTCAAAGTCAACCATAGTCAGAACTGGATTGAATGACACCATATTGGTGCATGTATCCAGTTGAATTGTTCCCCATGTTGCAATGAGAGTCCTGAGTTACAGGTTCCACACCCCGCACATAAATTGGTTCTCTTATTTGCTCGAGTGATGGTGGTTGGGTATATGAATTACTCCCCTTTTTCTTACTTCCTTTTTTCTTTTGTGATGATTTATTTGATTCAGAAATCTGATAAATACGTGCTCTCATCACAACATCACTTGGGTTGCATATTATTTCTGGCTCACTATCAATATGAAAGATATTAAATTCAGCTTTTAAGTTCCCGAAAGATAATTGCATGAGCCCATTTCGACAGTTTATCAATGCTTCTGAAGTGGCTAAAAAGTGTCTGCCTAGAATTACAGGGATTTGTCGATTAGGATTTACAACAGGTTCAGTATCAAGTACGATAAAATCCACTGGATAAATGAAGTCACCAACCTTAATCAAACGTCCTCTACTATACCTCTTGGTTTCTTAACAGAACAATCAGCAAATTGGAGGGTTGTCCTAGAGGGTTTTAATGGACCAAGGTTCATTTGCTCATAGACAGAGTACGGGAGTAGGTTAACACTAGCACCAAGGTCTAGAAGAGCTTTGTTGATAAAAGTATCTCCTATTGAACATGAAATTGTGGGACATCCAGGATCCTTATATTTTATAGGAGATGTGTTGGACAAAATAGAACTTATGTTTGCAGTTAAGAATGCCTTCTTTGGTACGTTTGTTTTTCTCGTTTTAGTGCACAAATCTTTTAAGAATTTAGCATAAGCAGGTATTTGTTGAATCATGTCTAAGAGTGGAATGTTCACCTTAACTTGCTTAAATACTTCCAATATTTTCTCTATTTGTGCACTTGAGTTCTTTTTGAGTCTATTGGGAAATGGGGCTTTAGGAACATAGACTCGCTCAGGTTCAGGTTGAGCTACAGGTTCAAGTTGAGTAGGCGGGTTGGGTGTTTCATAATGGACGTCAGGTTTAGTGGTCAGGTCATATGTGGTTGCTTGATGGTTAGATTGATTAGAAGTTCTAGGATTTACCACATTATTATCAATTTGTCTTCCGGACCGTAATGACACTACTGCATTAATTTGTTGGAACGGTCCCTCCTCATTAACCATTTGAACCGGTCTAGGGTTGTTATTTCCTGAAGGTGGTTGATAGGATTGATATGAATTATTAGATCTAGGGTTCACCTCAGGTTGACTTGGAAACCGACCCTTTTCTCTTTCACCTACTATTTGTGCTAGTTGGCTGACTTGTGTCTCTAGCCTTTGGAAGGTCTGGTTGGTTGTTTGTATAAAGGTTTTCATCAAATTTTCCAAGCTTGTCAACCTAACCTCATGATCGTTATTGTTACTAAACCCAGAAGATGTATTATTTTGGACATACGGGTTTGGTTGTTGTCTAGGAGGTTGACCTTGTTGGTTTGATGAGAAATTGGAATTATTACGCCAACCAGAGTTATAGGTTGATGCGTAGGGGTCATTTCTAGCATGGTTATACATCGCATTAACTTGTTCCCAGTCTGCACAATCCTCCATTACATGACCAGTCTGACCACATCTAGAGCAGGGGATAGACGATGCTTGATTCACTCGGGTTTGGGCTTGTAGCTCTAGACTTTCCATTCTGCGCATAAGGGTAGTTAGTTTTGCTTCAGCCGCTATATTGGCATCTACAGCTAAGACACTTGGTCTGGGTTGACTTGCTATTCTAGATCCAATACTCGGGTTAAGAGGTGTTCTAGCATTGTCCCATTGCATACTGTTTTCAGCTAAATCCTCAAGAAAAGTCCAGGCATCATTTTCATTTTTCGACATGAAGTTCCCTTGGCTCACAGATTCTAGCATAACCCTAGATGTGGGTGTCAGTCCCTCATAAATAATTTGGCATAATTGCCATCTTGGAATTCCGTGATGAGGGCATTGGGTCAGTACACTTTTAAATCTTTCTAGATAGGAATAGAACGGCTCGCTCTCAGACTGAACGAATGCAACAATTTCATTCCTAATCTTCATAGTCTTATGGTTGGGGAAATATTTTTTTAGAAATACTTGAACAAACTCAGCCCAACTCCTAATAGATCTTTCGGCTAGACTATATAGTCATTTCTTAGCGTCGTCCTTCAGTGCTAGAGGCACGAATTTCAGACGCACTGCCTCCTCAGGGATATGCTGGTATTGCATAAGAGAGCAGATTTCCTCAAATTCTCTAAGGAAGAGATATGGGTCTTCCCTAGAGGTGAACTTAGGCAGCATACTCATGTATTGTGCCTTAAGTTCGAAGTCGCGACCCGGTATGGTGGGCATAACGATGCACGATGGCTGACCAGCCATCGTTGGGTAGCAACGATCCCTCAGAGTTATAGGTTGCACAACAGGTGGGTCCACTACGTTCTCACCCATTGGATCCGGGTGAGGTGGTGCAGCAGATGGATTGGGGCTAAGTTCCAGACTGGAATCTAGATGAACTTGTGAGAGTCGATTACTCAAGTCCCGAATCCAAATCTGAGTGCACCGGGTTGAATCAATTTTTGAATTCAAATTCCAAATTTAAATTCCAAATTTAATTTCAAGAATTAATTACAATTTTTTTTTTCGTTTTTTTTAATTTTTTTTATATAATAAAAATGGAAACAAACAATAGAAAGGTAAAGATGAGAAGGGAAAGAAGACTCAGACGAGAAGGGAAACTTAACTCTAAAAGGTAAATTCAAGGGTTGGCCAGAAATTTCCTGAACAAGCACGGTTCAAACAATCTTAGACCTAGTGTCACTTAAATCTAGACGACTCCTAACTGGTTGAGTCGAATTGATTCGCTTGATTCACCTCCCTCACCAATCAAACCAAGTTGGTCAGTCAGCGTATAGCTAGTGGGGGCGCTTCCGACAGGGTCGGTGCCAATTAGACAACCACGTCGCTTGGAAGACTTTCGTCAACACAAAAACACTTTCTAGACACCAAATTGAATTCAATTAGCTTCAGGTTATAGCAAGTCAAACCAATCTCCTCCTTAATTGAGTCCGCGTCCTTAGGGGCCAATGTCTAATTGATTTTAAATTTAAGGCTTGGGTGACACTTTAGGATTGTGATTTGTGGGCCACGGAAGGGTGATGAAATCCCCACCGTATCTTTTCCTACGGAGTTGCCCTTAAGATAGTTTAACTTAGATCTAACAAAGATAGTCAAACAATGGTCTTTTTAATGGGGGCAATTGCAAGGTTGTATGCAAATTAAATTATATGCTTAAATGCAATCGTTAAAAACCGCGATACGTACATTGCCTCCAACACTCTTCAACAGAAATTGATTTGCAAGAATTTAGCAAGAATAATGCAAACAAAACATTATATGATGCATGCACTAAGGTCTTTCTAATTTTGCCAATTTTAGGTCAGAGTTGAAATATTGCCAATTATGGAATTTTAAACCCTAACACGTGCAATTCTACGAAAGGAAACTTTTCAACAATTCAGATTTTACGAGAAAGGCAAGAAAAGTTACCTCCGCAATGCTCAGACAGGTTCGCCGCCTGCTCTCAGAGATTCCAGTGGCTCAATATGACCACCCGAAGATGCAGACGATGCCCTCAAAATTTGAAGACCGGATCCCTAGGTTGTGCGGCGATTCCGCCGCAAATACTCTTGGTGGTGCGGCGATTCCGCCGCCTAGATGGCTCAGATTGCGGTCAGATTTCACCGCGCGCTCTGTTGTCTCCTGAAACGCAAATCCAAATAGTTAGATCGCGCAAACGATAAACAGAATATAATCAGAAATAAAAAAACAACAAAATCTACGTCGCCTCCCCAGCAACGGCGCCAAAAACTTGATGAGAATTAAATTTATACCGCAAGTGCACGGCCGCGATGAAGCGGTGGCAAGTACGGGTCGAACACAAGGAGGGAGAGATTTGTTATTTGTGTGATTTCGATTAAGGGAAATGAAGAGGGAGAAGAATAAATTTGGTTTTGAGATTTTTGGGTTTTAATTATTTAAAGCAAGAAACACGGACAATTAAAACTAAAGCAAGAATAAAGATGTGAATTCCGTTGGGTGGAGGTTTAGATTTAAGGTTTAGATTAGATAATTTAGAAACTTATAATAAATCATATTAGTTATAAAGCATTACATGATAAATGATTTAACATAAACTCAAGTAATCAAAATATACTAACACGAAATTAAAATAATAACATTCATTCATCTTCTCTTCACCCTAAATCCGTCACCTCCACCCTTTGGAAAGAGTTAGAAACTCATAGAGGGAGGAAGAAGGGGTCCTTGAGACATTACAAAAGAAAACTAAAAGTAAGAAATAAAAGACAGAATTTTATTAATGAAAAGAAGATTACAAAACTAAGATTAAGAATAAAAACTAACACCAAAGACTAAGGACCCTTCTAACATCGTTCTCGGGTCTATTTATAGTTGCTACAAGGGATCTAGGTATAATATTGGAAAGTACACGTGTCCAGACACGACTGGACGAAATTGGAGCACACGGATCGACTAGGGGGCGGCGGAATCGCCGCACATTGTGTGTGTGGTGCGGCGGAAACGCCGCACAATCTGGTCTGATTTTGTCCGGATTTTGGTTGAATGTTTATGGTAGGATTTGATCCTTCTTTGCGCGTCTGGATTGATTCTTTCCATTCTTTTGAACTCCGGATTAAATCCTTCACATATTTGGAGATATACATTGATTTTTTTATATATTTTCTCCAAGACAATAAAAGATACTCGTGATTTGCAATTAGGTCCTTGACTTTTTGCAGTTAAGTCCCCGGTTACTTTTGTGCTTATGTCCTTGTTCTTTTTGCAATTAGAACTTGAATGCTTTTATGTTTGGGATGCATTTCCATTCGTAACCCGATAATCTTGAACTTGGTCTTTATGATAGAAATGAGTCTTTTGCATGCGTTTATACTCGGGATGTGGGTAAATTGCATTCAGGTCCCTGTAATCTGTAAATAAGACTAAACACATACCTTAGTAGCATTTATTGATGTAAAAGTAATCTAAATGAAAGACATATGATGCAATGTATGCAATGCATCAACAATCATGGTAATTAGCATGGGACATTAATTACCGAGTTAAGATTGTCGTGTTGGTCATAGATCATTGTAGCTCTACAAGTGAGTGACAACACGAGTACACAAAAGAGGAAAATAGTACTTTTGTATACCGAATTGACCTAACAAGTAAAATATTATAGGAATGTGTTTCTGTGTCATTAATATTTTACTGTGTCCTTGGTCCTTTGATATGAGACTTATATCTGATCGCTTAAGGAGTTCTTAATTAGACTAGTGTCTTGAGCTATCGATGAGTGTAGTGTAAAGGCATTGGTTGGTTAAGTATGACTTTCGTTGGAGAAGATAGTTAGTCAAAAGATTATCATTGCCCCTCTTAATTGAGTGATGATATTAGTGGGTCCCTTGATAAAGCAAAGTTATAATGTGCACAATGTGATTTGAGTTAAGTCACATATTTATAACTAGCTTAAAGAGATCAAGAAATGAATACTAATACAAAGATGACACAATACTACTTTGTGTGTATTCTTAATATCATGAGGCAAGGGACGGACACAAGTGGTGCACTCCATCACTAAATGGATCGAGTTTTGGTTCGAGTGGAATTAAGACATCTAACTAATTGGGAGCTATAATGTGTAGCTAGATACCGCTTATAGCTTGTGATATTAAGCTCTTAATATCACTGCCAACTTAGTTTAGATCCTCCCATAGGTCACACCACAAAACTGGGAAACAAGAAATGGGGATTTTAAGTTCATAAGATGTGTCGGGTTTCATGTAGAAAATATGACACATGGGGTGAACAAGCAAAATCATAATTATGTTGTGATTAATAACATAATCAGAATCTAAATTAAATTCATATGTGATGTAAATATTATGGGGTGTAATGATTGATCATTACATAGGATAATATGTTACATAAGTTGTGAATTTACTACTAATCCCGAAATGTCAAATTTTGTAGGGGTTCAACCGAAATTTGACAAGTCTGCAGAACAGTGCTCCAACAGTCGACCGGTTAGCAGTAAACGGTCGACCGATAGGGCACGGTCGACCGGAGATGTCTTGACCGATAACAGGGAATTTTCATCTGTTCGAACGGTCGACCGAATGTAATCGGTCGGTCGACCGAACATAGCGATGGAATAATTCCTATTACGAATGGTCGACCGAGTTATTGAACGGTCGACCGAAACCTGGTTCGAGCGGTCGACCGGTCCAGACGGTTAATGCAGAATTAATTTAAGAATTAATTAGATCATGCATGGAATTGGTCCATAATTGATTTAATTCGTGGCTAAGATTATTTATTATTAAATAATGGATGGTTAGATGGAAGTTTGCATGAAATCATTGGCAAGAGGTTGCACATGAATAGGTAATTTGGAGAGAACTTATAAATACAAGTTTATCTCATTACCTCCTTAATGAATTCATTGTTTTTCTCATGCAAAAACTCTCTCCATAATTCTCCACGAAATTCCCTTAATTCTTAAGTTTAGTTTTAGTTTTTTAGAGATCATCTTCTCAAGGGAACTAAAGAGGGGTTAGTAATTAGATTCTAAACCCTATTGGAGATTGAGAGGCTAGCTCTTCTCTCTCCAATCTTGTTTAGAGTTTGGTGAAATCTCGGAGGCATCCGGCGCAGCAACAAGCATCTTCAACATCTCCGAATCTTCAAGAAGTTTTAGAGAACTTCTAGGTATGAATTTCAGAGTCCTATGTTTGTTTAATTAAAGTTTTAAAACTAGTTATTGAAACAAACCAATGCATGCATGAGATAAATCATAGAAAATTGTAATAGCTCCTTATTACGCATAAAAATTCCGAAAATATATATCTGTAATTAAACATGAAATCCAACATCAACATGTTTGAGATATGTAAGATTGTGTATAATAAAGGTGTCAACGGATCAGATATAGCCATATCCATATTTGTATTCCCATAAAATTTATGGAGGCAGATACATATCGCTTGCAAATATGAAAATCAATATCTGCACGAATATTTGACATATTCGGAGCGGATACGGATAATATCCGCATCCGTAAACATAATAACCGACCTCGTAACATATTTGTTTTTCCTCAGAAAATTACTTATATGTAGTTGATTGACATCATATCATGCATATATTTGTGTCTTATATCCTTTATTTTAGCCTAAGCAATGCTACGTAACGAGTTTTATGTTTATGTTTCAGGAATAAATATGTTTGAGAAGAAGAGACTCAAAAAGGATATAAAAGCAAGGAAAAAGACTAAGTTGCAAGACTTATGGACTAAGATGCAAGAGAGAATGACCCGGATGTAAACCCAAAAGGACTAAGTAGAAAAATCAAGCACTCAACACCATCATGAGGAGTATTTTGGCAATTAGATCCGGGCCTAACCATCAAAAACCAAATCGGGTTCATCAAACATCAATAAATCAAACTAGAATCGAGCCACCAAAATCCAGACTCGATCAGACACATATAGACCGACAATCAGCGGTCCAAATGTGTCCAAATTGTTCACGGTTGAGTCAGGTCGTGTATCATGTTGTTTTATGTCTATTTATAGTATGTGTTTAGTCCCATACCGGGAGATTGTACCGGATTACCTTTTTCCATGTTTATAAATAGAACTTTTCCTCTCTTTTTTTATTCACTCATTGCTTGATGACATTCTCTCTACTTAGAGTAAGCCTTGGAGCAAAAACTCAAGGTGGAGAAGAATACTACTTGTAATGTGAGTCTTTGTCGATAAAATAATTTTTCTTAGTTAGTTTTATATTCTCTCTTTTTGCATGCTTAGTTTAATTTTGTTTTGTCTTTCTTTTTTAATGAGTAGTGAGTAGTTCCATCCCAATTTGGGGTGGAGGTAATGTTGAATATGTGATGTTTTTGGGTTCTTTTATTTATGTCATTTCATATGCTTCATATAGATATATACTTGTAGCATGCTTAAACTTGTATTAGATGTGATAATATCCATACTAGGTACTTATCTCATGATAGCTTTAGAGTTTATCTTGTTGCTTGTTATGATTTGATGGGAATGACATGTTATGTATGGATTCATGTTTGGTGCATATTTAAATGAATGATTTAGGTTGTATGTAGGATTGATCGATGCTTTAATGGCCACAATAGGTACTTATTGCATGCTTAATAATCTAAAATCAACCTCAACTTTATGTGAGATATGCATGTTCATGGTTTGTCATGTAGTGTTGTTTATCCTACACTTAGATTCTACACTAGCTTCTACTTGTATGTCACACAAACTACACTTGTTTCTAATTGAAAAGAAGATACACTTACACACACATACCTACACACCTCCACTCCATGGGGTTTAGTTTTATTGTTTGTCATTCTTAGTTTAGTGTAGTGTAATCACATTTTCTCCATATTGTTTCTCACTCGCCTTCGAACTAACCAAAGTCGACACACCTCCATGTGGATCGACCCATATTTGTCACTGCTTCAACGACCGAGCACTTGCAGTAATTAATAAAACGTTTAAACAGTAGTCACATTTATTTGGTTTGAAATGTTAATTTAATGCATGTAAACTTCTAGATTCATATTCTAAAAATCATAGTAATATTCAATGCTTAAATTAGTGGAATTAGTGGATGCATGTTTACTACCGTTAACAAATATATACTAGATATTCAAAATTTAATCATACATGTTGGAAATGTGTATACTTTTAGGTATAATAATGTATTATATAAGTTATATGAATATAAATAAGGATACAGATGTTGAAATACAGATATGTAGTTCCGGAGTGGGTATTATTCGGATCGGATACACCAATATTTATATTCGCTCTACGAGTTGGAGGATACTCTATCTCGGATGTGAATATTTTTAATTTTTGAATACGGATGCAGTCGGATTTCTGGATTTTGGATATTCGTTGACACCCTTAGTTTATATGTGATTGCCGTTCAAATGTTATACTTAATGGAAAATTAAAAATTACAAAGACGAAATCACAGTCAATAGCCACTTGCTAGCATGTAAAACACAACAGTCAATAAATATGTGGAAGGATTTCTAGATGTGAAAGAAGTTAAGAGAAGTTCAAAAACGAAATTCATTAGGCAAATATTCCATTAACAAACTCCAAAACCTCTAAGGCATCTAATTTCATTCAATGAAATATATTATGCAAAATTATTGCATAAGTACTATAAGCATTCACTACTACAGAAAAGGGAATATACGTCGGATATAAAGGGTTATACACGTCGGATATAAGCACACCCCAATCCGACGTATATGTGTGCGTCGTCTATACATAGACGTCGGTCATAGTATAGCCGACGTCTATACCTAACGGATATACGTCGGCTTTAATTAGACTCCGACGTGTATTCGTTAATGTATACACGTCGGTTAAAAAACATACGACGCCTATACGTTAGAGATAGACGTCGGATAACTAACATACGACGCCTATACTTTAGGGATAGACGTCGGATTACATAGAACGCCGACGTCTATTCCTTTCTTCAGAGGAATAGACGTCGGATTATAGAGACAGCCGACGTCTATTCCCAAACCTGGACAAAAAAAAATAAATAGGATCCGACGAAATTGTTTTTAGTCATCGTCGTCGTGTACATACAACTGCACCAAATTCGTTCACCTATAAATTTCATCCACATACATCCATATACATCCCACATACATCCATACAATTGACATTCACAAGCATACATCCACATACATCCACAAGCATACATGCACAAACACAAACACAAAAATACAACCACAATTAACATTCAACACACTTGCAATTAATTCATTCTAAAATTAAGGCGATTATATTAAGGCATAGAGTGTAGGTTTGTAATACAAGTGCACTTGTTAACTAAATTACAAAAAATACAATTGGCAGTAGAACCTCTTAGTTCGTCAGCATGTTTCTGATGAAATAGCGAGCCCATCGGTCGCGAGTTTCATCGAGCTCTTGTTGCGAGAATGGATCACTACTTTTTGGGAAAACCTATCAAAAAATTACAAGTGTGTTGAATATTAATAACTAAATATTGAAACTACAATTGAATATACAATTGAATAACGATCTACATTACCTCGGTTAGACATACGTCTTGAGTTGCCACATCGAGGATTTCCTCCATGTATCTCATCACGTAGTAACCGCATTCCGTATTTCCAACCTGCTTCCGGTACTACAAACATAGGAATTCGCTAAATATTTGTTCCTAACTTAATTAACAAAAATGGGATAGAACGTACTCTCATTCCATGCCATGTTATTCCTGATTTTGTGGTTGTTCTCCTACCACCTAAAGCTCTGTAAACCTTAATTGCCCTGAGTAGCACAAGTTAAAATATCAATCAATAATACTAATAAAAATCCACGAATTACTTTATTCACGACTAAACGAACTTACATATTTAGAAGTTTCTTTATTGAGTCCCTTGGTTTATTCGACCCCAACGGATCAAACCAATATGCCGAATTAGTCGTTGGGCATACAACGACAAGCATCCAATGAGCCCTGTGTTATATATATAATTAGAAGTTTATTACAAAATAAAATTTCACTTTGAATTACAAAGTTTACCTCTCATGATAAGGGAGCAGATAATATTTCTTGTCTTCTTCTTTAAAGAATGTCCCTAGTTGACCCGATTTATCGTCATTCCCGTATATATATGTAGATGGACTGATAAATCCAAATACTTGATCCTCGGGAAAGATTGACCTTCTGGCGTCATAAAGATGTCTACAAGTATAAAAATTATAATTTATTACAGTTTTGATAAAATTATTCAATACTTTTCATTGTATACAAAAGAACACTTCACTTGCACGTCGATAATCATGATACACAACGAATCCATCGCCATGAACTGCATGATATCCTCTTTGGTGACGTACAAAGCCGGAGGCAACCCTTTATCCCCCTCCAACTCCAAGGTACTTAACGATTGTGCCTCCCTACCTACCATACATTGATACAACATTTTGCACCTACTTGGAAGCGAATTAATGTTGATCGGAGATTGGTTGTTTGACCCTTTGCTCCGGGGGCTTGACACCTTACAAAGATGTATAGAACCGTTAAAATACAATTGTTAACAAAATTGAAGTTTAAAGTCTTTCAAAGTTAAACTATACCTCATGTTTGTCGTTTAGCTCTACTAAATAACTAGGCCAACGCACGAACCCACCGATAGCATCGCCGAGAGTAACAATCTCTTCTTCCGGAAATGGCACAAAAACACCAGGATCTAAGCAACTCTCAACTGCAACCTTCAATTCTCCCTCTCCTACCTCTGTGAAGTGGTGTCTGGAGATGTTATAAACTTTCCCGTGTCCCACCAATCTTCGATCAGGGTCTTCGATAAATAAAGCACATCTAGATCCATCCACGAACTTTCCAAACGAGGGACCGTCGACGAGGGCCAATTCTCGAGAATGAGACACGAAATCATCATGTCGATGATGGTGGAACACTGGCGGAACTGGAGTAGTCTCCGTGGAAGAACCGGTCTTACGACGGGTAGGAGAAGTAGGCAAAGCATGATCCAATCTCTCCGAAAGAAGCTGCAAAGACTTCTTCAAATCTGCAATCTCCTGCTGGCATTTGGTATGACCAGTCGTCGAAGTAGACCGTTGAGTCTTCCCAAAATATTGTCGAAGTCCAACTCTACTCCCTACCCCTCGCACACGACCGGGGTGTTCGTCGTTTCCCAAGGCCTCGCGTAGAATATCATTCCGACCATCGGAAGCAAATTCGCCTTGAGATTCTCTCAACTTCAGAGAGTCCTAAGTTTAAAACAATATTTACTATCATTTGAGCAATATAAAATTAATGATTCTGAATTAATAACATATATATAAATGATGCAACTTACTATCTTCGAGCCGATAGCTTGCGACTCGTCTGTGACGTACTCCCCTCTGGAGTTTACTCTCGCTCTCTTCCAAGAATCACAACGAGCTATGGGAGAAGGAGGAGATATGTTACTTGCTTGCTCCTCACTCATACCGGAGTCAATTGCCTCCTGTCTCTTCTGAGCAATTTTTTCAGCCATCATTTGTGCTTCCAACTTGTGGTACCCCGCTCGAGACATACGATGGGTATACTTGTTAGAAGATCTAATCTTTTGGTTTTTTGCTCGGATGGCCTAAAATCAAGTTTATTAGATTGTCACTAAAATCAATAACTAACAAGTTTGTTTTGAAACTCAGTTACTATATTATAAATTAAACTCAGTATACCTCAAACTCCGGGCTATCTCTGGATTTTCTGAATAGCTCCCATTGATTCGGAGTGATAAAGTTATAGACATCGCATGGATTTCTATCCTGGTAGTATCCGAATATGTACTTGTTCGTTAAATTTGTTTTGAAATCCCTCCAACGAACTGACATGTATGTCATCCACTTCTTCTTCAACTTGTCAGTGGATTGGAACTCAAAAGATTCCTACAACACGTTAACTTTATATATATCAAAAGTTCAACTAAAACTATAGAAATCTATAATGGAACCATTACCTGCACATTATCCCATATTGTGTCCTTCAACTTCTCATCTACATCAGCCCAACTGGATAAACAAATGTCAACTTTGGCCCTCGCTAAGCTACCCAGAAAACTTTTCCAATTATCAGACAGCATGCCTAAGGGCTCAAGACGGTCATCAAACTGGATTGGAATTCTACCGTCTCTAGTTCTTCTGCCCACGAATTCTTTCATGAGACAAGGACCTCGTGTACTGTATGTCTTCGAACCTTCAGACTCGGAGGAAGTGGGTTTCTTTTTCGGAGCCATTATACTATAAAAGATAAATTCAAGTAATTAAATAAGGTAAAGACATGGATTAAATGTCTATTACAATGTGTTACAACAGAAAATTTGCACCTTTACTGTTTTTTTTCCTTAATGGATTTTCAATCCATATACCTTCACCGTGGTCATCTCTAAACATACAAGTCTCAACATTTATTTCTTCATCTACTGAGTTCAACTCAGGTGCTTGCTTAGAGAAAGGTGGTGTTTCTTCATACTCGATCAGACTATCATCTGATACAATTTTTTTCTTCCCTTCCAAAATTACTGCCCATTTCTTATCACACGAATCAGCCACATAGAAGACTTGTTTCGCTTGGGAAGCTAGAATAAAAGGTTCTCCTTTATACCCTTGTTTTGAAAAATCAATTAAAGTGAAGCCATAGTCATCCACTCGAACTCCTGTTTTATTATCAGCCCACTTGCATCTAAATATAGGTACTTTGAATTTAACAAAGTCTAGCTCCCATATATCTTCAATTACACCGTAATAGGACATGTCGGCGTATACAGGATTCTTGTCTTTAGAACTAGACACATGCAAAGACTCTGCTATTAAGGTGACGCCACTGTTCTGAACAGCACTTTTCGCATCTTCACAAACTGTGTAGAAAGAATATCCATTGATATCATAACCACTGTAACTTATAACAACAGAATGCGGACCGTAAGCCAACCACTGTATTGTCTCAGAAACATCACGCTTGTATGCTAGATTTTTGAACCAAGAGATGAAATTCTTATTGTGACTATTAATTACTTGTTGATCACTCCACAAAGGATTTCTTTCCTTTAGAAACTTCATGTGTTCATTTAGGTATGGTTGAACTTCATTCGAATTGCACAACACATAAAAATATGCTGTCATTAAGTCATCGCCATTTGGATTTAACATTTTCATCCCCCGTGTCCCTTTACCATCGACACGATTATCATGACGATTCTTCGGAAGTCCAACAGTTTTGGTGTTTGCTAGGTATCCAGTGCAAAACTCGATAACCTCCTCAGCTATGTATCCTTCAACAATACTAGCATCTGGTCTTTGACGATTTTTGCAATAAGCTTTCAACACTTTCATATAACGCTCGAAAGGATACATCCACCTTAAGAAAACTGGTCCGCACAATTTAACTTCTCTAACCAAATGAATAACAAGATGAATCATAATGTCGAAAAAAGCCGGGGGGAAGAACATCTCCAACTGACATAATGTGACCACAATTTCATTCTGTAACTTGTCTAACTGCACAGGATCGACCACCTTACTGCAAATCTTATTGAAAAACGAACACAACTTTATTATTGTTTGTCTAACATCTTTCGGTAATATGGATCTCAGTGCTACAGGTAACAACTGCTGCATTAAAGTATGACAATCATGAGACTTCATCCCCACAAGTTTCAAATCCTTCATAACAACAAGATTACTGATATTTGAAGAATAACCTTGTGGAACCCTTACATCGTGCAAACACTGACAGAGAATTCTTTTCTCCTTTCTAGACAATGTATAACTAGCTGGAGGTAAGTAATTCCGATCTCCTTTCTTCTCTGGTGCCAACATTGCTCGTATACCAATATCAACAAGATCAAGTCTTGCATTATATCCATCTTTGGTTTTACCAGGTATGTTCAACAGAGTGCCAACAAGACTATCACAAACATTTTTCTCTACGTGCATCACATCAATACAATGTCTAACTTCTAAAGTTTTCCAGTAAGGGAGATCAAAAAATATTGATCTTTTTTTCCAACTACTTTTGTCGTTTGCTCGTTTGTACGGTTTTCCAAATTCATATTCAATGTTCCTTACACGTTCATACACCTTTTCGACGCTGATTTCAACTGGCGGATTCTGAAACTCCTGTTTTCCGTTAAATGCTTTCTTCAACCTACGATAAGGATGAGAGTTCGGCAAAAATCTCCGATGACCGAGATAGACAGTCTTAGAACCATTAACTAGTTGCAAAGAACATGTATTTTCCTCGCAAATTGGACAAGCTTTATGACCTTTAACTGAATATCCAGACAGATTACCATAAGCTGGAAAGTCATTAATCGTGCAAAATATCATTGCCCGCATTACGAACGACTCCTGACGATAAGAATCAAAAACTGACTCTCCGTCACCCCACAATTTCTTTAGGTCATCAATTAAAGGTCTTAAATACACATCGATGTCGTTTCCAGGTTGTTTCGGACCAGAAATCATTAAGGACAACATGATATATTTGCGTTTCATGCATAACCACGGGGGCAGATTGTAAATTACAAGCAGAACAGGCCAAGAACTGTGAATGCTACTCAAACTACCAAAAGGATTCATTCCGTCAGTACAGAGGTCAAGTCGTACATTCCTCGATTCTTCACCAAACACAGGAAAGTCGACATTTATTTTTTTCCACTGAGGTGAATCTGCAGGGTGACGTAACAACTGATCATTTGGTTTCTCACGATCAGCATGCCATGTCATGTTCTTGGAATCCTCTTTACCCGCAAACAAACGTTTAAGCCTTGGTATTATCGGAAGATACCACAAAATCTTAGCAGGAGGTCCTTTGATTTTCATCTCATCAGCCTCTTCATTGTGGTTTGGTCCACTACGTTTCATTTTGTATCTTGACACATTACACCTGGGACAGGAATGTAAGTTTTCAAACTCACCCCTATACAATATACAATCGTTCGGGCATGCGTGTATCTTCCTATATTCCATTCCCATAGGGCACAACACTTTCTTTGCATCATAAGTTCTATTTGGCAACTCATTGTCATCTGGAAGCATCTCTTTCACTAACTTCAACATTGATGTGAAACTCACATCGGACCAACCATTTCCAGCTTTTAAATTGTACAACTTCAACACCGCTGACAATCTAGTGAATTTGGTACAATTCTTATACAACGGCTTCTCATTGTCACTCAACAAATTACCAAGTAAATCGGGGTTGGACGAAAACTTTTCAGCCATATCCTGAACCATTTCCTCTAAGTGATCTTCCACACTAACATCTTCTCCATCATTCTTGGAACGACTACATGATTCATTTTCGCCGTGCCATATCCACCGTCTGTAATTTGGGTCGAAACCTTTCTCAAACAAATGATCTTTCATTTTCCGAAAAGTCAACACTGACATATTATGACACTTATTGCACGGACAATACGCCATGTCGCTGTCTTTCATTTTCTTAGAATGTTTTTTGGCAACCTCTAAGAACATATTCACTCCGTTCTCATACTCATCACTCAATCTGTTTGAAACTATCCACTCTCGATCCATTTCAATCTAAACAGAGGCAAAAATGATAGTTATTATTGCAGAACATAAATAAAATTTCAATTTAAAAGAATGTGTACGTAGATGAGAAGATTCGGAGACATTAAGATGAGAAAAGAATGACTCAGAGGAGAAGAGATGAAGTCCTTAATCTAGCGTGGAATAAGGAAGGTTAGAAATCTAACTAAACAATCAAGGCCAAAACAAACCTAAAGTCCACTATAGGTCCTTAGTAATAGACGACGCCTAACTTCGAGGTCCCACCGAGGACCACTAGTCTGTAGGAAATCAAGAACCCGGAGGTCCCTAATATCTCAGGGAGACTAGATGGGCAACGACGTTCAGGCCGAAAGGGTCTTAAACATCGAGGACCACTAATCTATAGGAAATCAAGAACCCGGAGGTTCCTAAAATCTCAGGGAGACTAGATGGGCAACGACATTCAGGCCATAACGGTCTTAAACGATTTCCTCTCCTTAATGCGTCCGAAAATCCTAGGGGCCAACGTCTAATTGATTTTATTAAGGCTCTTTTATTAAGTGGTTTTTGGGCCAAGGAAAGGGTGATGAAATCCCCCACCTCATCTCCTATAGGTGACTGCCCCCTAAGTGTTTTTCATACCTTAATCTAACAAACAACACACCAAACAAACACTCACCTCACTCTTGTTACAATGCAAGTCCTACTAACTAATGCGTGCTTTCTAATGAATGATGAGTGAAAGATAGTACGTACCTTACGCCAGCAATCTACGACAGAAAGCGTAAATAATAGAAAATACAATGCATGCAAATCCTATATGATGAATGACTTAACAAATATTGTCTAATCTTTTGCTTTGGGTTATTAAAGGCCAAGTTGTTTAAGGGGGCAATGAGTTATTATCATAATATTAAAAATTCAATAAATTAAGGCAATAAACATTTAAAATATTAAAATCAAGTATTAAAACTAATTACTTGAATTGACAGAAAAACATTTTAAACACAAACTATCATGTTATTAATAATAATTGGGAATAAAATTTTATTGAAATTTTGGCAGAACCTCCACTTAAAATTTAATATGTAAAATTCTTCAAATCCTGAAATCAACAAGAAAATCCTAATATCTAGTTATCTAATCACATTCACATCTAGTTATCCACTTAAATTTTATTCAAATCCTAATATCTAGTTATCTAATCACATTCACATTATGTATTTCTCTACTCAATCCAAACCAAATTCTTAACATAATCCAAACCAAATCAATCCAATGAAAACAAAGTTTGGTTAAATCATCCAACCAACCCAACTCAATCCAAACTAAATCAATCCAATGAATATGTTTATCAAATATCAACACATAACACACATGCAAAAAAACTCCGAGAAGAAGTTGCTTATCACGTCTACATGTCAAGAGTGTACATCCACATTGAATCGTTATCTAAACTAATTTGGCGTTGGATTCTTGGTCTAAACTAATCCTAAATTAAGAATCTAAAATTGAGCACGAACCAGAGGAGGGAAAAGTTGTATTGCCGGAGGAGCTCTTTGTGGTTCCCGAAGACGTCGCGGAGGAGACGGCTGTAAACGACACGATGAAGCTACATGCGGAGGAGGCTAAGTTAGAGAGAATATGTGGAGAAAGACGAACTTAAAACAAGAAAAAACGAACTTAAAACCTACATGTGGAGAGAGACGGAGGAAGAAGGAGAAGAGGGCCGGAGAAGTGGAGGAGCGCTTGGGAGCTCGCTGCGGTGCCGGAGACGGTGCGAATCGGTCGGAGGATGGTCGCGGAGGAGAGTTCGGTCGCGGGACGGCTAGGGTTTGGGTGGGTTTCGACTGAAAAGAATGAAAGAAAAAGCGTCTGTCTGATTTCTTTAAGACCTATATACGTCGGATGTTCCATAACACCGACGTCTATACCTCGACGTCTATGTGGATAGACTATAGACGTCGGTCTTACATTACGTCCGACGTATATAGTCCGACGTCTATACCCTATAGACGTCGGCTTCACAAGGTACTAAAACACCGACGTCTAAAGGTCGACGTCTATACACTATAGACGTCGGTTAAATGTGTTATTCCTACAGACGACGTCTATAGTGTCACATAGACGTCGGCTTCCATTTCAGCCGACGTCTATGCTGTCCTCTCCACAATAGACGTCGGCCGTTGTAACGGCCGACGTCTATTGGGCGACGAGTAAAGTCAATTCTGCACTAGTGATTAGAAGCCCATTCTGCAATATTAGCAATTATGATTTGATGCATAAATATTATAAGCATAATTACAAGCCCATTCTGCAATATTAGCAATTTTGACTTGGTGGATATATTTTATAAGCATTAGAATCCCATTCTGCTATATTAGCATTTTTTACTCGGTGCATAAATTTTATAAGCATTAGAAGCCCATTCTGCAATATTAGCAGTTTTGACTAGGTGCATAAATTGTATAAGCATTAGAAGCCCATTTACTCAAATTTGTTGAATTTATCTCCACGCTCTCTCGCCTTAGTTTTATGGCATGAAATCATAACCAGGTGATATCTTTCTAATTATGCTGAAATGTTGTCAATATAAAAAACAAACTATACTTGCGCTTACATTAATCTTCAGAAAAACACATAACTTCAATTTTTCACAAGTACTCTGCAGCCAACCAATTAGTCATGGCTTCCAAGCATGCAATCATCATCGTTATTGTCCTCTGTGCTCTCATCTGTAGTGCTATCGCAGGCAAGTAAACTAGTTATCTAATCCTTCACAATAATGGCGTCAACTTATTTTGTCGTAATTGTCATTATCTTCGAAAAACAATTGAAATGGTACGCTTTCAGATACGAATCCCGTAGAAATATGGAGTTTACCAACAATTTATAATGGTATTGGATCAATTCAAATGATACTGAGATGACCAAACTTGGAGTACTAAAAACACCATAATTACTACTAAAAAAAGTTACAAAACTAGGTGTGAGAGAGTTATGTGTTCCATGAAAGAAAGTTTTATTTCCTGATTTCGCAATTTCCTGATCAACGGAAACTGATGAAAAGTTACGACGAAATTAATGAAAATCGAATTTCAAAATGAATTTTTATAATAATAAAAACTTATTTTAAGAGAAAATTCCGAGAGCATGCAACAATATTCACATAACCATAATATTGTATGTGTTTTTTGTAGGTGGGTTTGTTCCTGTAGGAGGAAAATGCAAGCTCATCAATGCTGACTGCAAGGGTTTTCGAAGTGATTGTAACAACAAGTGTACTAAACTTGGTTATTGTCGCGGACTCTGCATGCCAACTGAAGGAGGTCCTCGTTGTTGTTGCCTTAATTAATCAACATGTGATATATATGAAGGGGATTTTGTAGAATATTTTTTCAGGTTCATCTGGAACCATGTTGGGTTAATCTTGTCATGGAACGTTGTTTGATGAATAAAGGATCAATGCATGTCTCTTTGTTTGGTTGCAAAAGTGCATTATGAAATGAGTAAATGATGAAATCAAGTTAGTTATAAAGCATGGTTTAGGATCGAAATCAAATTGAATTGGTCGGTTCAACTGATGGATTTAACACTGGAGGGTTTGTGCCTTTGTGGACTAGGAAACTCAGAGAATAAAAAGTTTTTCTTATTTCAAGTGTTTGAGTCTGTTGTAGAGAATAAAAATATTTTTTCTTTGTTTTCCTTTGCAATCCTATATAAGGAGGAAAATAATCTTCATCCCTCCTTTCCAACCATATGGACTAGCATTTCAATTCATACTCGGGCAAAAAATGTCTCAATTTCAATATTCGATTCCCGTAAATAAACTAACATCTGGAGTAGTTATCAATCGGACCATATGCGCAAAAACAGGTTGGAGGTGTTTCTAGATTTTAAATATGAAAACGAAAAACGAGAAAAAAATCAGGTTTAAAGGTTTTGGATGATCTAGACCTCGTTTGGATGTAATTTTGGATGAACAACGAAGTTTCACAAAAATAATCACCAGCTTCGATTGTTAATAGAAACGTATACGCAAAAAATTGGATTCTTGTCGAATTTTTATTTTATGTTTTTTTAATATTTAACAAACTACAAAAGAGAGGGTCTGTCTCCACTTGGCGGACGTGGAGAAAAGGCACCAATAAAAACACACAATCTATGAATCTAACTAATATTATCTTGGGAAATTTGTATGTATGTCCCTGCAAATAAAGCTATAATTCTATAAACTCCATACGTGCAAATCACTTAAATACCATCATATACTATCTTACACAAGGCATAAATAATATTTTTTAACACGTTTATCTACTTTTTCTACTCTCTTTAGCAACTACTGATCCACATATCCTTTAGTTAAATAATATTTTGTGTTTTGACAGAGAATTGTTTTAAGAAGAAAATACTTTCATTGTTTATTAGCGGTATTGGTCAAATTTAACGTCTTCAAAAATCTTCCAACGTCATAAATAAAGGTCAATGAATTTTAAAAAATGAATGTCACAAAAAACCAAATGAGCATGGTCTAATGGTTAAGTGAGTGTTTGGTTTCAATACTACTATTGGTTGTCTGATTATTGTGAACTTTGCTAGTTACCCTAGGATCTTGACTTTGCCTTTCATCTCATCATTGTAAAATGTCGTGAGATAGTTTGAAAGAGAGCCCTCAATGTTCATCCAAGGGAATTTGTTCATCTACACATGCATGAGTTGACCAATTTGCAATATTTCGGGTAACAACATAGTTGTTGTCTTTTTCCATTTTTCTTTCAAAATTGGCCTATCTAGAAACACATGTTTCCCACTGAAGACTAAAAAATATCATGGGAGATATCATATGTCAATAAGTTGGAAAAGTCAATTGGCATGTTCAATTCTCAAGGAGACGAAATACTTACTTTTTTTACCACATAAACTTTGTGGGGTAGGTCAAGAAAGTTTACAATGTAAATAAAAAGACAATAAAAAGGGAACTACTAAACGTCACCCCAAAACTACTTAAATCAACCCTTGAAATTACCAAATTGCCCTTAACAATATATTTAATACCCATATCGTCTTGTGTCTATAAATTAGGTCTGCGATCTTGTATATTCATAATTTATCAGTAAAAACACCACGAAAATGTCTGGCGAGGGTGATGCATCCAGTGAGGTAAGTCTGGCGCGGGGCAAATTTTGGGCCGAGCGTCTGCATTAGACGCCTCCCCTAAGGTGAGGGCGTCTGCGTAGGACGTCCTCCCCTTAACCGAGACGTCGAACGCAGACGCCTACGCAATGGGAGAGGCGTCTTATGTAGACGTCCTCCCCTTGGGTAAGGCGTCTTTAGTAGACGCCCTTCCCTTCGGTCAGGCGTCCTACGCAGACACCTCACCCTTGGGGAGGGCGTTTAACTCAGACGCCCCCCATGGGGTAGGCGTCTAATCCAGACGCTTGAATTTTTTTTGATTTTTTTAATTTCGATTTTATTTTTGTAGGTTCCGTTGGAAGATTTCAGTGGTGATGGAGTGGATTACAATGAGTTATTTCAAACTACACAAATCTTTGCAACAATCGATGAAGCAAGTAAATGAGTCAAACAAGTAGCTATCGGAGTTGGGTTTTTTTTGGTCGTGTCGTCGTACAAAACAAGATCAGATAGTCGGATGGATTGTTATTTGAGATGCAACCGGCGAAATCAAATGGAGTCTCGGGATATGGATACTGCACTTCGAAGAAACACCAAACGAAAGAGTTGCGGTTGTCGTTTCTTAATAAAAGTGGTGGAGCGACGAGATCGTGATGGATGAGTTGTGGTTTTTAATAGTGGTCACGGACATCACAACCACAGACTGTCAGTTTATCCAGAGGGTCATCGTCAAATTAGTGGTCTAAGTTCTGGGGCGAAGAAGATTGTTCGTGATATGACTGAGGCGCAAGCAAAACCACGGAACATCTTGAAGGCAGTAAAAGAAAAATTCCCGGAGGACAATCCAAATCAAAGGCATATTTATAATTTCAGATATTACATGAGGAGGACAAAATCTGAAGACCGGAATCCCGTCCAGCAGTTTCTCTATCAAGCAGTGCAGTGTGAGTACTTACATTGGATTATGGCGGATCCAGAAACTGATGTCGTCACTCACGCTTTTTTGGCACATCCGACGTCAGTCCAGTTGTTGCGGACATATCCTTTCGTTATCTGCATGGATTTGACTTACAAGACGAACAAGTATACGATGTCTTTGTTCGAAATGATTGGGGTCACACCAACAAACATGAATTTCCTTATTGGATATGCGATTTTGATGGATGAATCTTACTCCAGTTATCTGTGGGTGATGGAGAAGTTGCGAGATCTGTTATTGGGAACTGTCAGCCCGACTGCAATAATAACAGACTGGGAGTTAGGCCTTATGCGACCAGTGAGAGAGGTTTTTCATGACTCTGCTCATTTACTATGCACATGGCAATGGGGGAGCGGCTTCCGAGGACGCCCGCCCCATGCGGGGGGCGTCTCCCTCGGACGTCGACCACTTTTTTTAAATTTTTTTTTTTGAAAACAAATAAATAACGTAAGGTTACCGTATACGGGTACACCGGGGGAACTGCTGGCTGCTTGCCTGGCCTCCGAGACATTCGTAATCTTCTGTAGTAGGTATAGGAAGATAAAGTTTTGAGAAAAGAGTGAAATTGTGAGATATATAAGCAAAAATAGGAGGAAGGGTAATTTGATAATTTCAAGGGGCAATTTAAGTAATTTTGGGACGATGTTTAACAATTCAGTAAAAAAAGAGGGAGTAAAAGTAAATTGCAATTTATAAGCATGAAAGATAAGGTGCTTATAAAACGTTTCCAGAGGGGCAAACATGCAAATGACCCGGCAATCTTTGTTTCACCCACATGCTCAGATGCTCTGGTCCTGTAAGATTCGATTCCAAATGACCTCCGCTTATCGTGCGCTCGCCTGCCTATCGTGCGCCGCCGCCCTCCCCACTTGCTCCCACCGTCCCCGCCTCCTCTCCGGCGACCAGCCCGTCTCCGGACCCTCCTTGGGGCACCCCCAGCCCTCTACCTCCCTGATGATCTCGAAGACGCGCAGGGGGATTAGCAGGGGTAGGGTCTTCTGCATGTACTCGGGCCATGGTGAGTTTCGGTTGGAGGATTTTGGGTCTGGGTTTGGATTTGGATTTGGGGATTTGGGTTTGCGGGGTTTCTGGTGGGGTTGGTGTTTTAGGGGTAAAGATTTGATCTTTCGGGAAAAATGTGGTTTTGTGGGGGGGTTTGTTTTGTTTTTTAAATGGATGTCATGAAATGGGTTTGTGGGTTTGATTAGTGTTTGGGTATTGTTTGAATAGATCTGCGGTGTTTTTTAAGGATATTTTGTTTCTTTGATTTGTTGTATGATTGTATTTGTTGTATTTGAAAGACATGTGTTTTGATCCGAAGCTCTGATGAATTTCTGAGTGTAGCTTCGTTTTGTATGTTGGGCAATCGTGTGCATTTTAGGAAATTCACTTTTGGGATGATATGTTGGAAACAGTAAGGAGGCGAATTGGATTGTTGGATTTCTCGAAACTTTGCATAATGGCATGGCAGAATAGGTGATAAATGCGATGGTTTGAATCGATACGAGACTCCAAATGCAGAAAAGAGGGAAACCAATTAGCTAAACATATGAGCTACTTGTATGGTAGGACTAGCTGTATATGACAGTGATTTACAAAAGAATTTAATCCATCTGATGAGCTGATAATAGGGATTGAACACTATGAAAGTTGAGTTCCTAACCTGTATTCCCGAAGCATAGCGTATGAGAAAGTGATTATGTACTTCTGTAGAGATGAACATATCTCTGAAAACAATCTCATAGTATTCACAAATCTGTTAGTGGCCAATTCAGTAATTGAAATGTTCATCTTAAAAGTGTACCTTCTGTCTGTTTTGGGCTTCGGTCTACATGTTGGAGTCACCATTCTGACCAAATTCCTATCATGCAAGTTAACATCCGGGCATTGCTCATGCAAAGGAAATTACATTATCCTAGACAAGCTTACACAACTGAGATATGGAATCCAAAGTCTAAACCTGGTGAGCAAATTAGCTCATATAAAAGTTAAAGACTCACATGTGGATGGAGGCCCTTCACTCTTGACTAATGTTAGATTGGAAAAAAGTAGGAATCAGTTGCCTTTATGGTGCACGAAGAATCCTTAGTGAGGTTAGGACTTAGGAAAGAATTAAATAAAATAAGCTAGGAATGAAAATGTAAACAGAAAATAAATCACTCTGATAAGGAGTTAAGGGCCATTGCCTTTGTATTGCTAGATGGGACTGGCTAACCAATATAGAGTGGAACAACGAGAAACATCATTGGTCTTATTGACTGGCTGAGTTGTTGGTCGATTGATCCCCGAGAAAAATCATTTGGTTTTCAACTGATCCACCCCATTGCCGTGGCTGCTGGCCAACCAGTCTTACGCAAATAACAATTTTAGTGGCCTGGTTAGAGATTGAGAGTTTCTCAAATTTGATTATTTTGAGTTTTTATATGATACCCTTTAACTTAATGTATCCCATGATCAGGCTAAATGCAGCTTCTGTTTGATGTTTAAATGTGTTGATTCATCCATATTAGTTCACTATTAAATACTCAAAAGTTACATGAGCTAACATCAATATGGTTATATAGTGATGTTAAGGAATACCTTTCATATTTTGATGATGATAGCCATAGATTTGATGATAACATTGTTGACCATACGATCTCTTAGAAATTAAGTCACATTCTTGATTTTTTGTCTCTGCAAACCTTGATTGGTGAAATGAACTCTCACAATAGTAGTAAGCAGTTCATTAACTATCCTAGTGTTTGGCATATGATATTGGTGACAGTTGACTCAGAGAGTTGATCACTTGATTGCTTGTAATCTGTTGTTTAGGCATACACATGAAGCTTGTGCATTTCCTTTCCTTTCAGCAATTGTTATATGGTAATTATAAAAAAACTGTTATATAAAAGGTTATATATCGTATGTTGCCTTTTAATTTAAGATTATAACCTATTGACGGTGGTTGGCCTATGCTAGGAAATAGATCTACTTATAAAGCAGTGCTCATCGATCAAATACCCATGCGACAAATGGAAGACTGCCTGTGCAAGCTAGAAGTATGCAGCTATGTATTGCCATTATGCTTTTCTACCTCGCCTTATTGCACTTTGTTTCGTTGTATGGCAGCAACATATCACAATTTGGGATCTTGATCAGGTAGATCAATGAATAGTATTAGTCTTTTGATGTTTTAAAGCTGGAATAGTATCCTCACTCTTGTGTGGAGTTTTTGTCCAAATATAATGGATGTATTTGCAGAAAATATAAATGCCTACACCAGGCATGTCTATGATGCTCCATTAGATAAAAGGTACATGGTTGCCTATGGAATGAAATTGATAGCATTTTGTTTTTATTGATTCATGCACAGTGTTGTTCCATTTTCTTTTTTTGCAAAACTTTTTTATTTAGATATTGAAGTATGCTCTCTGTTGTGAATGTTTACAGCTTCTGTCATTACTGCAGCCTCCTGGAAGGTCACCGTTCTGAGCAGCGACTTACCAGTTCTTGTAGAGTGTTTTGCGTCCTGGTGTGGGCCCTGCAAAATGGTTGATCGAGTGATCGACGAGATTGCAGAGGAATATGTTGGAAGAGTCAGATGTTTCAAGTTGAACGCAGATTACAACCCCCAGCTCATTATAGACCATGGCATTGAACGCGTCCCTACAGTTCTGCTATTCAAGGACGGCGAAAGGCTAGAGAGCATAACTGGAACTATGCCGAAATATGTTTACATAAAAGCCATTGAGAAATATATGGCTAATTAGAGTGAAACTTTTTACAATCACAGGCTTCTTTTTACTACTGCCTGTCCATTGTAAGTTATTGATTCATTCATGTCAAACAATACCATACATGTTACACAATTATACTGCTGTAAATTATTGCAAGACTGTAAACTAACTTCTTGCAAGACTGTAATTAGACAATGATATTGTACTTGTCTTGTAAGCTTTACAAAGTACTTTGTTTGTTCATCAAGCTTGTGACAAATTCGTATTTAAGCTTTCGTCACAATTTTGGCAACACCTCCGGAAAATTGACTCGTCCTTTTAGGTACCGCCTTATGAAGCGGAAAAGGTTTTGCAGGTCGAATGTTAAGATTGGTTTTGGGGTTATTTACTTAGCAGTATTCGGCAAAGCTGTAAAGGCTAAATTCATAAATTGTTGGATGATACTAAGAATATTGCAAAAGACATTGTTACATTCAAATATTTTTAAAAGTAGGTTTTACTGAGGGTGTGATTGGTTCCAAAAAGTGTTGTCTTGAAATATAACTTCCTTAGTGATTGGTATTCGGTGGCATGAAAATTTAAAAAAAAAATTGGAACTTAAGTTATATAATGACTTCCGTGAGTTAAATTAAGAGTGATTTTCACAACTTTCACTCCAAAATGAGCGGTCATCGTGCAAATGGAGTTCTACGCTTCCTCCAACTTCCTGAGTATCAACCACATCCTAAGACTATAAGAATACTAAGAGTGTGATTGGTTTGTAGAAAATGATGGAAGTACAAAACTCAATTCCATAACTTTCTTGGAATTTAGAGTGGAAGTGGGAGTTCACAATATAGTGTTATAAGAGTTTAGAACTTATAAAACTTAATTTTCATAACTATTTTAAGTTTTTATGCAAACCAACTACGAGAAATCATTTTAAAAGTCACTTCTCCAACTTCCAAGTTAAATTCCTACAAACCAATTCCACGTTTATATTATCCAAACATTCTCATTGAACAATAGAGCATTCTATGATGCAATTTTGAAGAATTTTTTTAGTGTACCATTAACTAATAACCTATAAGGGCAGCGTTAGTGGGGGCGGATGAAATAGGGCGCCCGACCACGTCGACTTTCCCGCGCGAAGTGGGTGCCACGGAGGAGCACAAGCCCCCGCCCGGGCGTGAAATTGGGTGGCAGAGCTTGTGATCACCAGGCATTTCGTTGGGGGGGGGGGGGGGGGCAAAGATTGATCTCCAAATGACGTAGAAGGGAGAGAATGTAAGGTATTTGGTTATTTGTTTTAATTTTAAAAAAATAATTATATATATATATATATATATATAATATCAATAAAAAATTATTAAACATATAAAAAAATATTTTTTATCATTTATTACAAAAAAAAACAAAAACAAAAATCAACCATCCCGGGTTGGCCACGTGGCCAACCCAGGTCGCAACTCAGGTCGGGTCGCCGACCCAGGTCGGGACCCGACCTCCCATTTTCCCATGTTAAGGGAGTTGGGGGTTGGGTTGAATCCCGACCCGACCTTGTTTTCTTCGGCTTTAAGGATGGACTAAGATGCTTTCCTTGACTCACATAACTTAAGGGGGATTAGTCTCTTTGAAAAATCTCAAAAAGTCTGAAAATGTCATCATTGTCCCCCTCAGCGTTCCGCTCACAATACTGCCGTAAAATTGAAACTTGAAAGGGGAAAGATTGCTTAAATTAATGCACGGCGTGCTCTAGGGGATCATTAGAGTAGAATCTCCTTCGTCTACCTAATAATCCTACTTATATCATTTTTCATACCCAATAATCATCTAAACCCTTAGTCTACCTACTCGGTAAGAATTGTTGGTGATATTATTTTTTGCACTTGATAATCATTGTGTTACATATTCTCGTTTTAAATTAACATGACCTAACCGTTTCCTCCGAGCTAAACCTGGAGCCATTTTGAAGAAATTTCCTATTTTATATTGTATAAGTGCTCGACAAATATCCTTTTATTATCCATATCGGTTTATAAAAGTTATATTTTGTATCCATATCTATTTTTTAAAAATATAGATATATTATTTTCATATCCATATTTGATCTGTATACACATCCTTATTAGATAATGATATACCTATATCTAATCTGTATCTGATTCGTTTTTAGCCGAAGTGTGAGTGAGGAGAACACGATGGGAGATGTTTGCAATGTGACATGAATCAAGATACAAACCCGTTATTTTGGTTTCAAGGGAGAACCTCTTTAAGAGAAGAACAAAGTATTCGGTGATGTAATTTTGATATTTGAGATTTGTAGGATTTCATGTTTAATTGTGCATATATATTTTTTGAATTTTTATGCATAATAAGGATCAATTACAATTTTTTACGATTTATTTCATGCATGCATCGGTTTGTTTTAATAACTAGTTTCAAAACTTATTAAAACAAACACAAGAGACTCCGAAATTCATACCTAGAAGTTCTCTAAAACTTCTTGATGTTCCAGAGACGTTGAGGAAGACTATCGCCGCTTCTCGTTGCGCCGGATGCCTCTGAGTGTTCACCGAAACCCTAAACAAGGTTGGAGAGAAAGGAGCTAGCCAATCAATCTCCAAACAAGCTTAGAATCTAGCTACAAACCCCTTCCTTAATCTCTGAGATTTCTCCTTCCAAAGACTTAGAAACTAAGAGAATTTTCGTGGTTTTTGTGGTGAATTAGGAGAGAAAATAATTAGAAAAACATCTAACTTAATTAAGGAGAATAATGACCTATTTATAGGCTCCAATCTTACTCCCAATCATGGCTATTCTTAAGCCACGTTTTCTTGACATTTTCTCTCACAAACTAATTCCATAATGTATTACATGCATCCACAAAACGTTTGACCAAGTTTGGAGCCAATCCAACCATTGATCAAATTAATCTCTTAATTATCAAAGACAGAAAATCGATCGAGGTTCGGTCTACCGAGTCCCACTCGGTTAACCGAATATGTCTCGATCGTTTAACCAAGTATTAGACGGATGACTGATTCTTAAGGAGAAAAATTCTCCTTAACCGATCGGACGAATTCGCGTCTAACACCGAGTGTCATTCGGTTAACCGAAAATATCAGAATTCGACATGTTTCGGTCGACCGTTCCTGGTTCGGTACACCGTACCAGAGTTCCAGGCACTTTTGTCAAGTTCGGTCAATCAACTATGACTATCCGTTCCACGTTCGGTTGACCGATCCACGGATCCTTCGGTCGACCGAACCATAACGGATTACCGAACTTTTACCCGATTTTGCCTTTTCAAATTTTGGATTTATTTCCAACAAAATTTGAACTTTTGGGGTTTTTAGCAAATTCACAACTTATGTAATATATTATCACCCTATAATATATGCATCTCATATGAATTTATCATGATTCTAATTATGTTATATACAACATAATTGATTTTACTCGTTCACCACATGTGTCATATTTTCTATAAGAAACCCGACGCATCATATGAACCAAAAATCAAGCTTCTTGCTTCCCAGTTTTTGCGGTGTGACCTATGGGAGGATCTAGACTAAGTTGGCAGTGATATTAAGAGTGTAATATCACAAGCTATAAGCGGTATCTAGCTACACATTATAGCTCCCAATTAGTTAGATGTCTTAATTCCACTCGAACCAAAACCCGATCCATTTAGTGATGGAGTGCACCACTTGTGTCTGCCCCTTGCCTCATGATATTAAGAATACACACAAAGTAGTATTGTGTCATCTTTGTATTAGTATTCATTTCTTGATCTCTTTAAGCTAGTTATTAATATGTGACTTAACTCAAATCACATTGTGCATATTATAACTTTGTTTTATCAAGGGACCCACTAATATCATCACTCAATTAAGAGGGCAATGATAATCTTTTGAGTAACTATCTTCTCCAACAAAAGTCATACTTAACCAACCAATGTCTTTACACTACTCTTATCGATAGCTCAAGACACTAGTCTAATTAAGCAATTCTTAAGTGATCGGATATAAGTCTAATATCAAAGGACCATAGACACAGTAAAACATTAATGACACAGAAAATACATTTCTATAATGCTTTACTTATTAGGTCTATTCAGTATACAAAAGTAATATTTTCCTCTTTTGTGTACCCGTGTTGTCACTCACTTGTAGAGCTACAATGATCTATGACCAACACGACAATCTTAACTCGGTAATTAATGTCCCATGTTAATTACCATGATTGGGAATATCTTTTGTTTTATGTAAACCAATATCTTTTAGAGCTTTACGATTAAGGACCAAGAACCTCTTCCTTAACACTTCTAAAAGACGAATAACATAAACAAGGAACAAAATAATTTATCATTCAATTCATAATAATTGGCATTTAAAAGTAAAACTTTTAGAACACATTCCCTTCAATCTCCCACTTGTTATTAAAGTTTTCTTTCACATGCATACTCAATGTATAAAACAATAAGAACTAGGGTAAACCATATTACATATCAATCATCAAGCCAATCTACATGGTTCCTCAATCCAATGGACTCGAAATGCATTTCGCCCTTGGCTTGGGATAAGGGTTTTGTGAATGGATCAGCTGTGTTGTTGTTGGTGTCCACCCATAATAGATTTATTTTGCATTCGTCGATGAGGTCACTGAAGGGAATGTGTTCTAAAAGTTTTACTTTTAAATGTCAATTATTATGAATTGAATGAGAAATCATTTTGTTCCTTGTTTATGTTATTCGTGTTTTAGAAGTGTTAAGGAAGAGGCTCTTGGTCCTTAACCGTAGAGCTCTAAAAGATATTGGTTTACATAAAACAAAAGATATTCGCAATCATGGTAATTAACATGAGACATTAATTACCGAGTTAAGATTGTCGTGTTGGTCATAGATCATTGTAGCTCTACAAGTAAGTGACCACACGGGTACACAAAAGAGGAAAATATTACTTTTGTATACTGAATAGACCTAATAAGTAAAGCATTATAGAAATGTGTTTTCTGTGTCATTAATGTTTTACTGTGTCTATGGTCCTTTGATATTAGACTTATATCCGATCACTTAAGAATTGCTTAATTAGACTAGTGTCTTGAGCTATCGATAAGAGTAGTGTAAAGGCATTGGTTGGTTAAGTATGACTTTTGTTGGAGAAGATAGTTAGTCAAAAGATTATCATTGCCCCTCTTAATTGAGTGATGATATTAGTGGGTCCCTTGATAAAGCAAAGTTATAATGTGCACAATGTGATTTGAGTTAAGTCACATATTAATAACTAGCTTAAAAAGATCAAGAAATGAATACTAATACAAAGATGACACAATACTACTTTGTGTGTATTCTTAATATCATGAGGCAAGGGACGGACACAAGTGGTGCACTCCATCACTAAATGGATCGGGTTTTGGTTCGAGTGGAATTAAGACATCTAACTAATTGGGAGCTATAATGTGTAGCTAGATACCGCTTATAGCTTGTGATATTAAGCTCTTAATATCACTGTCAACTTAGTCTAGATCCTCCCATAGGTCACACCGCAAAAACCGGGAAACAAGAATCTTGATTTTGATTCATATGATGTGTCGGATTTCTTATAGAAAATATGACACATGTGGTGAACGAGTAAAATCAATTATGTTGCATATAACATAATTAGAATCATGATAAATTCATATGAGATGCATATATTATGGGGTGCAATAATTTATTATTGCATAGGATAATATATTGCATAAGTTGTGAATTTGCTAAAACCCCAAAAGTTCAAATTTTGTTGGAAATAAATCCAAAATTTGAAAAAGGCAAAATCGGGTAGAAGTTCGGTAATCCGTTATGGTTCGGTCGACCGAATGATCTATGGATCGGTCAACCGAACGTGGAACGGATAGTCGTAGCTGATTGACCGAATTTGACCAAAGTACCTGGATCTTTGGTACGGTGTACCGAACCAGAAACGGTCGACCGAACAATGTCAAGTTCCGATATTTTCGGTTAACCGAATAGCACTCGGTCTTGGACGAGAATTAGTCCGATCGGTTAAGGAGAATTTTTCTCCTTAAGATTTGGTCATCCGTCGCGTACTTGGTTAAACAATCGTGACATATTCGGTTAACCGAGTGGGACTCGGTAAACCGAAGCACGATCAATTTTCTGCCTTTGATAATTAAGAGATTAATTTGATCGATGGTTGGATTAGCTCCAAACTTGGTCAAACGTTTTGTGGGTGCATATAATGCATTATGGAATTAGTTTGTGAGAGAAAATGTCAAGAATTCGTGGCTTAAGAATAGCCATGATTGAGAGTAAGATTGGAGCCTATAAGTAGGTCATTATTCTCCTTAATTATGTTAGTAGAAGTTTGCTAAATATTTTCTCTCCTAATTCACCACAAAAATCCACGAAAATTCTCTAAGTTTTTCTAAGTCTTTGAAGGAGAAATCTCAGAGGCTAATGAAGGGGTTTGTAGCTAGATTCTAAGCTTGTTTGGAGATTGATTGGCAGACTCCTTTCTCTCCAACCTTGTTTAGGGTTTTGGTGAACACTCGGAGGCATCCGGCGCAACGAGAAGCGACGATTGGCTTCCTCAACGTCTCTGAAACGTCGAGAAGTTTTTGAGAACGAGTCCCTTTGTGTTTGTTTTAATAAGTTTTTGAAACTAGTTGTTAAAACAAACCGATGCATGCATAAAATAAATCGAAGAAAATTGTAATAGATCCTTATTATACATGAAAATTCGAAAAATATATATGTATAATTAAACATGAAATCCTACAGTCACGCGTCACGAAGTACTTATGATCCATGTACTTCACTTTGTGGTGTGATCTAGGATCCTTGATTTGCGAGATAGATGCACTATTATCGCAAAATAGCTCAATGGGTCCCTCGCTCGTGGGAACTACTCCAAGCTCTTCAAGGAACTTCTTGATCCACACTCCTTACTTGCTCGCTTCAGCGACAACCATTACTTCGGAAGAGGTGGTTGAATCGGTTGTAGTGGTTTGCTTCCAGCTACGCCAACTCACAGCTCCACCATTCAGAAGAAAGACGTATCCTGATTGCGATCTTCTATCGTCTGGATCACTCATGAAACTCGCATCCGAGCACCTTTCGGCTATCAACTCCCTTTGTCCTCCATAAACAAGAATTTTATTCTTAGTCTGGTTAAGGAATTTCAGGATATTATTGACCGCACCCCAATGCTCAGGACCTGCGTTGGATTGGTGACGACTTGTCACTCTTAGAGCATACGAGACATCGGGTCTTGTGCAAGTCATCGCGTACATGATCGACCCAATTGTCGAAGCATAAGGGACATCCTTCATGTACTCTAAGTCCTTACGTGACTGCGCACGTTGAGACTTCTTGAGTTGCACTCCCATACTCATTGGCACACTGCCCTTTTTGGAGTTGTTCATCTTGAACCTTTCCAAGACCTTGTCAATGTATGCACGTTGACTTAGGTCAATGAGTCTACGGGATCTATCTCGATATATCTTGATTCCCAAGATGTATTGAGCCTCACCCATATCTTTCATTGAAAATACAGATTTCAATGAACTTCTCATTTGCTCAAGCAAAGGAATATGATTGCCCATAAGCAATATGTCATCGACATATACGATTAGGAATACTACATGGCTCCCACTAACCTTTTGTATATACAAGGTTCTTCCTTACTTTGAATGAAGTGAATCTTCTTCACTACCTCGTCAAAACGTTTGTTCCAACTCTTTGATGCTTGCTTCAATCCATAAATGGATCTTTGAAGTTTGCATACTTTCTCGCTATTCTTTGAATCTTCAAAACCTCGAGGTTGTACCATGTACACATCCTCTTCCAAGTTCCCATTAAGGAACGCCGTTTTGACATCCATTTTCCATATTTCATAATCATGAAATGCACTAATAGCGAGCATTATCCGAATAGACTTGAACATGGCAACTGGTGAAAAAGTTTCATCATAGTCAATTCCTTGAACTTGAGTGAAACCCTTTGCTACAAGCCTCGCTTTGTAGGTTGTCAAGTTCCCATACATATCCATTTTCCTCTTGAAAACCCATTTATTTTGAATGACATTTTTCCCTTGAGGAAGGTCAACCAAGCTCCATACTTGGTTATCATACATGGATTCTATTTCGGATTCCATGGCCTTAAGTCATAGTTTGGAGTCTTCCTTTTCCATTGCTTCTTGGAAGGTCAAGGGATCATTGGTATCAAGTACCATGATTTCAGGAAGTCCCAGATACAGGTCGGGTTTCTTCCTTTCCCTCGTTGACCTTCTTACTTCTTTTGGTTCTTCTTGTGTCTCTCGAACTTCTTCCACAATTTCTTGAGGAGTGGGTTCACGTTCAACTCTTGAACGTACACTATGTGGGGATGATTGAGATTCTCTCACAATTTCTTGCGAAGGTCTCTCACTCATGCTCCCACTAACCAAAGGAATCTCGGTTGGGCCTTCACGATCTTGAATGTCATCATTCATGTCATGATCTTGTAGAGTATCTTGAGTTTCCTCAAGCACA
The DNA here is from genome assembly GCA_963682175.1 of Triglochin maritima. Lineage (NCBI taxonomy): Eukaryota > Viridiplantae > Streptophyta > Magnoliopsida > Alismatales > Juncaginaceae > Triglochin > Triglochin maritima. The sequence goes on along the minus strand of OY821787.1, from coordinate 7,631,743 downwards.
ACCTTACTCGCACTACTTTTTACCCTTTCCAGAAATTCCTTTTCCAGAAATGTGGCATCCCTCTCTACAATCACTCGATTGGATGTGATATGCCAAAAGTAGTATCCTCTTGTCTCACGAGGATAACCTATAAAGAAGCACTTATCCGCTTTTGGTTGAAGTTTGGTCGACATCAATTTCTTGACGTAACTCTCACAACCCCAAATCTTGAGAAAATTGAGCTTGGGTGTTTTACCACTCCACATCTCATAAGGAGTTTTCTCCACGGATTTGGATGGAACATTATTTAGTGTGTAAGCCGCAGTTTGTAGTGCATAACTCCCAAAGTAAAGAGGTAATTCCGCATGACTCATCATTGATCGAACCATGTCGAGCAATGTCTTATTCCTCCTTCCGGATACCTCATTCCACTGAGGTGTACCGGGAGGGGTGAGTTGAGGTACAATACCAAACTCCTTTAGGTATGAGTCAAATTCGGCACTTAAGTACTCACCTCCACGATCCGTTCGTAGAGACTTGATTTTCTTGTCGAGTTGATTTTCTACTTCATTCTTGAATTCTTTGAACTTGTCAAAGGATTCACTTTTGTTTCTCATTAGATAAACATAGCCATAACGACTATAATCATCCGTGAACGTAATGAAGTACCTTAAACCATCTCGTGCACTAGTACTCATTGGACCACATACATCGGAATGTATCAAATCCAACAAGCCACTCGCCCTTGGACCTTTCTTCTTGAAAGGCTTTTTGGTCATTTTTCTCATTATACATGGTTGGCACGTCTCCAATGATTTAAAATCAAGTAGACCAAGAAGTTTAGCTTCTTGCAATTTCTTGATGCGTTTTTCATTTATGTGACCAAGACGATAGTGCCACAAGAGAGTATCATTCTCGTGAGTGGTCTTAAGTCTTTTGTTATTGATATTAAAGATTTGTTTATTATTCAATTCAAGCAAATAGAGACCATTCCTTATGAATGCATTTGCATAGAAAACACCATTCTTCGATATAGACAAGCAAGAATTTGAAATATTTATATTGAAGTTATCCATATCTAAGCATGATACAGAAATAATGTTCTTGCTAATCGAAGGCACATAATAAACATTCTTTAGACATAAATTTAAACCACTACATAATTGAAGCACCATAGAACCTTGTGCAATCGCAGAAACGCTTGCACCATTTCCGACCTTCAATTCTACCTCGTTCCTTACGAGTTCCTTCCTATCCACGAGTAGCTGCACATTAGAAACTATGTGAGCACAAGATCCAGTATCAATTACCCAATCCGGGACAGAGGTGGCTAAATTTATTTCAATAACAAATATACCTTTGGCCTTTTTGGGGCTCCGACGTTCAATCACTCCGTTGTCAAGGTCTTCCTTGTACTTAGGGCAATTTAGCCGGATGTGTCCTTTTTCACCGCAGTGAAAGTACTCCGTGTTGGGAGTTGAAGATTTCTGAGATTTCCCCCTCGAGGTTATGAGCACCTCCTACTCCCTTGCTCTTGATTGAACCACTTTTGGTAGATTTGCCCTTTCCTTTACCAATCTTTTGGCTCCTCACAGGGACGGCAAGGACATGCTTGTCCCTACCCTTGCCCATGTCAACTTCAGCAGTTTTGAGAGTGTTGTGCAGCTCCTCAAGACTCACCCTTTTTTCACGCACATGGTAGTGCATCACAAAGTCCTTAAAGGACCGGGCTAGAGAGCCAAGAATCATATCTTCAGCAATGTCCTCGGGCATTGGTGAAGAGAGTTTTGCCAACTTCTCAAGGTAACCTTGCATCGTGAGAAAATGCATGGATACCGATGTTCCCTCCGCCATATGGCACCTTGTGAGTGCGATGGTGGTCTTATAGCGCTCCTTTCAAGCACTATCCATGAACATCTTAGACAAAGCCTCCATGGTCTTCTTGGGTTTTGAATCCAAGTATTTCGCTTGAAGCGAGTCACCCATAGATGCTAGCATAAGACCGTGAACTTGGTTCTCTTGGTCTTCCCACTTGGCCTTAGCCTCTTTCTCTTCATCGGTTAATCTCTCATTCCATTTTGGGATTGGACCTTCCAAAATGTGAGATAGTTTCTCAAACTTTAACACGATGTTGAGTTTGAGTTGCCAACTAATGAAGTTTGAGCCATCATTTGCTAAAGGGTGTTTTTCTATCATGGATCGTACGATAGGTTGGATGTTCGACATTTTTCTACAAAATAAATCATACAGGTTTTAATGCCAATTTTATGTTTTAAAACACATACATATATATATCGAATATAAATGTAAATACTGCAAATAGAATTTTGCCCGTAAATGCAGTAATCCAAGATCCTATCAATTGTAATATAGACTAGCTAAGGGCTATCGAATACTTCACAATATCAAGGTAAGAAAAACTCTTTCTAATCACAACTTTTTTGAATTTTAGCAATATTAGCATCTTCAAACTCTTGTGATTCTTGTCGTTTTAATTATGAGGGAATATAACCTATCCTCGTAAGAAAAACTTTTTCCCAAAACCGAGCGAGGGCTCTAGGTAATGTTAAGAAAACTTATTTTCATTTGATACGAGATACGTTTATCCATTGTATTCACAACTAAACATACTTGTGGTTCACTAGGGTGAAACACACCTCCTATATTTAATTGTGGCACACCAATAGACAACCATTATATCTCCCACTATTCCCAAAGATGGAGGGAGTTATCTCCCGCTAAGGGTGAGCAGAGTATCCATCGATCAATGGCTGCTAGTGGATGAAATAAGAAGGAAAATTACTCTTAATTTTTGTTGGACAATTTCATATATTAACATGTGATTCAAAATTTTAGGTTATCATGCATATTATTATTCATACACATCCTAACATTCAACACATTCATCACATGCATAGCAAGATTATAAAACAGAAATTAAACCATTCACACAATCCACATCGTGTGAGTTTATATGTTCCCTTCGATCCTTGATCCTCGATCCTCGATCCCTGATCTTTGATCCTCGATCGATGCGCTATAGCGGTGACTTCCTCTTGCACCGGAGATGTAGATTTTACAGAAAATAACACATGCTCCTCACATTCGATAAAAACCGACTAGTGCAAGTCCTATGTAAAACCTCTCATATGCAAATGCAATTATCTAAAAGACGGAAAGAGAGAATTTTGGCTTTTACATATAGATAAGCCCCTGTATAATAATTATCACATATATTCATAGTTGCTGATTTGGAACATATAAACTCACAATTCCTGCAAAACAACTCGAGCATCCACACACGCAATATCGCTATAAACTATAAAACCTAGTTTATCCATCATCTAGAATCCCAAACAATTCTTTGAAAAATATTTTGAAATCCATTAAAAACGTTTTTCATACATCCATAGTTCAAAAAATAATTTTGAACCGCTGTCCATCAAATTTCCAATGGAAAGATGAACCGCAGTTTTCCGGTTTTGTTGATTCTCTTACAAAATAATCATTTCTTTATAAAACGAAATTATTGTAAGTTACACTAATGTCTAAATCTTAATTCTAATAATTACATGGTATGTTTTAAAATACTTAAAACATTTAAAACAAATTATTATAGATAATTATATCAACAAAACATTCATAGACCGAAAAACCGGTAAACCGAATTGTTTAAATCCTATATGGTAAACTAAATTCGTTTAGAGCCTTAAATCATAAGAAAATTGAACCCTAAGCTCTGATACTTTTACCCGATTTTGCCTTTTCAAATTTTGGATTTGTTTCCAACAAAATTTGAACTTTTGGGGTTTTTAGCAAATTCACAACTTAAGTAATATATTATCCTATGCAATAATAAATTATTGCACCCTATAATATATGCATCTCATATGAATTTATCATGATTCTAATTATGTTATATGCAACATAATTGATTTTACTCGTTCACCACATGTGTCATATTTTCTATAAGAAATCCGACACATCATATGAATCAAAATCAAGATTCTTGTTTCCCGGTTTTTGCGGTGTGACCTATGGGAGGATCTAGACTAAGTTGACAGTGATATTAAGAGCTTAATATCACAAGCTATAAGCGGTATCTAGCTACACATTATAGCTCCCAATTAGTTAGATGTCTTAATTCTACTCGAACCAAAACCCGATCCATTTAGTGATGGAGTGCACCACTTGTGTCCGTCCCTTGCCTCATGATATTAAGAATACACACAAAGTAGTATTGTGTCATCTTTGTATTAGTATTCATTTCTTGATCTTTTTAAGCTAGTTATTAATATGTGACTTAAATCAAATCACATTGTGCACATTATAACTTTGCTTTATCAAGGGACCCACTAATATCATCACTTAATTAAGAGGGGCAATGATAATCTTTTGACTAACTATCTTCTCCAACAAAAGTCATACTTAACCAACCAATGCCTTTACACTACTCTTATCGATAGCTCAAGACACTAGTCTAATTAAGCAATTCTTAAGTGATCGGATATAAGTCTAATATCAAAGGACCATAGACACAGTAAAACATTAATGACACAGAAAACACATTTCTATAATGTTTTACTTATTAGGTCTATTCAGTATACAAAAGTAATATTTTCCTCTTTTGTGTACCCGTGTTGTCACTCACTTGTAGAGCTACAATAATCTATGACCAACACGACAATCTTAACTCGGTAATTAATGTCTCATGTTAATTACCATGATTGTGAATATCTTTTGTTTTATGTAAACCAATATCTTTTAGAGTTCTACGGTTAAGGACCAAGAGTATCTTTCTTAACACTTCTAAAAAACGAATAGCATAAATAAGGAACAAAATGATTTCTCATTCATTTTATAATAATTGATATTTAAAAGTAAAAGTTTTAGAACACATTTCCTTCAAGATTATCATTCGGAAGACAGATCTGCTCGGTTATTGAGAGGGATTTGTCTCCTCCAAAAACCTCAAAATTTTAAAAATGACATCAATGCTCGGACTCATCGTCCTCAGAGTTCTTTAAAGGATCATTAGAGTCGAATCTCCTTTATCACAGGATTTAGATGCTTCAAAAATCCTACTTATATCATTTTTTATACCCAATAATCATCTAAACACTTAATTTACCTACTCCATAAGAATAATTCGTGATACTAAATTTTGCACTTGACAATTATTTTGGTACATAATGTCGTTTTATATTAACATCACCACTGCATACCTATTTCCCTTTGCAAGCAAACCCAGTGGCGTACCACTATGTCCAGCGTAGCCCACAGGCTGCCAAGTGTTAATGCCGGATCCCAGTTCCTTAAATCGGATATGGATAGCTTTCACACATATATATTTCGATGTACACCGCAATCGCAATCGCAATCGCAACCGAAGGTTTAATAAAATTGAACGAAACAAGGTGGTTCGACCAGGTTCAACTCAAATTGGTGTGTTTCTATCGGTTCTTTAAAAGAACGAAGGGGTCTTTGAACCTGAATAAACCGATGTGAATAAGGTTGAACGGTCGGACCGGATTGTACCGGACAGTTAAATCATTTTAAAAATTCTATAACCCCATAAACATTAGAACGTAACGAAACTACAATTAGCTTGATGATAAAAGTGATAGAATTCTTGTTTTAGTGTGAATGTAGTAGTATCATAAACTATGTAATGTTTATTGATTTGCAATGAATCTAGTAAATGTGATAAGGAATTGTTTGTTATAAACTTATTATCTTTATAAAACAAATGTGCATGAATCGGATCAATCCAGTTTGACGTCATAGTTCTAGTAAAGGCCCAAGGAATTGAGCTCCAATACAATGTCTTGTGACCCAAACCACCATATGAGGTATTATACGTTGTCACTAACACTATAACAGTGTTGTGATTAACATCGCCTAACCTTCAAAATTAACGTCATCTACCTCTTTAAAGGAAAACAAAAACAGAACCACAGTGTCCAGATACTACGCAGTTCACAGTTGACACCCAATCCTAATTTGCAAAGTCCATCCAACAAGCATCACATGGACACATATTATTGACTACTAAAAAGTGACGGACCCAGAAAAATTAGTCACAGACTAAATTTTGACAAGTACATATCGATCACTGAATCAACTAAACACGATATAAAACTTTAATAGTTAGCACAACATATTTTTACAATGACACAAAGCAACATCAAAGTTTACAAAATATCACATAAAATTAAAGAAATATGAACTTAACGAGCAATCATAACAAAATATTAACTTTTAACAAATATCGTAATTAGATAAGTAGAAGAAATTCAATCTCTTGTATAAAAATTTCAATTGCAAGAGCTACATCACAAAGGTAATTTTATTTCAATAAAAGAATTGTATAGAATTCAGCAAAGAACACAAGAAGTTCAAACCTAAAAATTACATGAATATAGTAGCAAAATTAACCGCAAACATAAGATCACAAAATCAAACTCATCACTCATAAGTAAACAACATGAATCATAACCTGAATATGAGACACCTTATATGTCTAGGTTACCCATAACCACTTAAACCACAAAAACCCAACCAAAATACAAACACACCAAATAAAATCCGATCTTCAACCTAAAAGCAACATCCAACATGAACAAAAACCTAAATAATCTTAAGTTCTTAACCGTTAATTCTTCCATGCATTTGAACAAAAGCCAAATAGTTTAATATTTTTTAGTTGCAATTTGTACGATTTTCCTCCCCTTTGTTGAATATTACCCTAAAACCTATTTGTAGAAAAACAAATACAAAAACTTTAGGGTGATCTTTACAAATTCCAGTGGGGGCTGTAGGCTGTAGCCGGTAACTAGATCTTCATTTTTTTGTATTTTTGATACATTCTCTTCCAAAAAAAACACATACATATATTTTATTTTTGTAAAATACATTCACACATCGATGCCAGCTCCAACCTTCATCAAACGTTGCAGCAAACTCTTCTAAATTGTCAAACATCCTTACGTCCTGTAGGGTACAACTCCCTTACTTCTCATTCCAGATTATTATAAATAATATCATTACTGCAAATTAAGGCCCATAAACGTCCTTACCAAGTTACTATTGTTGATAAAAAAATATTATATACATCAAGAAAAAGATACGTCACAGTTATAAACTTATAATTTGACACCAGCTTTTTGTCATTCCAAAACTAAATTTCCATCAATAAAAATGTTAATCCAAGCAGAGGATACTGGCGTTCTTTCGAAGACCTTTAGACATACTTATCGTCCCATCACATGCAATGCTAATCCAACCTAATCAACCACTAACAAAGTATTTTTATTATACACATGAAACACCATCTTTATTGACCCAACAAGCAAAAAAAAACAACTCAAATACATCACCTATTCCCCTCATCCCAGCTCCACACGCATCCAACAAATAAAATCAAAATCCAACAAAAACCTAAAATTACACGAACACCCCTACTAACCCCACAGGCCACAACTGCTAATCAACCCCTGGAAGATCCTCTGCATTAACATGTCTGTTCTCAGGTTTTACAGTTTTTGAGGCTGATGTTTTTGTTGAGTTTGACGGGATCGAAGGCCACCGTACAAAGCACGTCGATGTAGAACTTGGTCTTCACCAACTTCCCCAGGACGTACGCCCTTGATCGGACTTTGAAGCTTATTGTGAGGGGCACAGTTTGCTTCACGCCATTTGTGGCTCCTGGTGGGGATATGCTGATGCCCGATCCACCACCATAGAGAGGGATCCGGTTGCCTTCGACCACCACTACTAGCGTTCTTTGGCTCTTCCTTCTCTGGTAGAAGTTCTCGATCTAAAAGATAATACCAATGAGTATTAGATGCAATCAAATGTTTGAATTTCGGACAATTCTAACATGCAAACCAATGCTAAATTATGGTTAGGGGATTTAGTGATTTTTACATCACAAACAATAGCAAAAAAAGTTTATACAACAAGGTATTTTCATGCTATCGTACATGAACATAAGAGTAATCATTGTGTAGATTCAAGTCATTCTGATACAAAAAATTTCCTGAATTTTCCAGCCCCATATCTGCCAAACATGCAACAACAAAATACCATTGCACAACATAAAAAAACGTTGATATGCTTCTGAGAATGAAATTTTATGCAAAGGATGGATAATGTTAGTTAATTGTCATACTATGGACAATAGTGATTACAACCTAAGACGTATTACCATTACAATTAAAACTACTGGGCTCAAGGCAATGCTAATATATCTGCTTGAATCTGCCTGAATACTTACATTGGATGGTATGCAAATATATGTGTATAGTATAGTTTCCTTTAGCACTACCCCAGTATGTCTTCTAAAAATCCAAGAAGATCATCACTCAACCGCTCCTCTAGACAAGGTTTAAACTACAAACATAGAATGGCACTGCAATTAGGGAAATTTTAGGAACTTCATTTCCCATGGACAATAAATCAACAATTACATCGGAAGCCAATTGCTCTTAATGTCTTCTAAAGTTTGGGAACTTTAATATAATTCTTTTTATCACACATAACCTCAAAAACAAGAGAAACAAGTTCATTTGCGATACACAACAAGTCCACCCTAAGTTGCCTGTGCAATTAAGCCACAATTTAATACCTCAAAACTTCAAGATACGACATTGATGTGATCACAACAAATACTTTAAAAGATAAAATGTAGTTTGCTTACATTGCCGGAGGCGAGGGAGAGTTCGGTGTAGGAGAGCTTGATGGGAGTGGAGGAGACGTGGAGGCCAAAGAAGGTGGCAGTGTTGCGGAATGTGAGCTTCACGGTGGAGTTCAAGGACACCATGTCAGTGGGCACTCCGGTGGCATCCGTTCCTGCTTGGATTATGAAGTTCTCGAACTTAATGCTCTGCACCACCATGTCCAGAAACAAACACATCAGTTAATTAAATTTATCTGTTGGAACAACTAAATCGTAGAAATCTGAACGAAAAGAATTAACGAATTTGACGATTTTGTTAAGAAATGAAGAAGGTATCTTTGGGGTTGTTCTATTGTTGACTTGGTAGCATTGGAATAGAATTAGTCCACACAAAACACTCCATAATTTTGCGCTATGGTGCATTATTCTACGCCCGCAACACAAATACACTGAAGTTGGTTAAGTTCGTATATTGGAAGAGAAAATTGGAAAATCTACAACTTCAAATGATTTGGATGGAGAAGGGGGGTGGGAGTTTTGGATTAGAACTGTAGAAGTGAAGATCTGCTCTTTGGAGCTTCCAGATCTGTTGACTATTATCCAGCATTGAAAATTTGGAATAGATCTGCTTAATTTAGTGGACTCATTTCGGGCAGAAGAATTCGGAACACACGATGGACACTTGAGACCACAAAAAGATTGAATGTTTGGTGTTTCTTTCTACCACCACAGTTGACTCCTATCTTCCACCAGATCTGATCAAATAACTACTGATCCAAAGACACCTAGAACCCAAAAAAAAAAGCAAATCTGCTCAATCGATAAGAACAGAAACCTACCAAGAACCCATTGTTCTTCATCTAAAGAAGAAGAAAACACTAAAAAACAAAACCAAAGTTGCTCAATAAATCAGTAAGATACCCATTTTTCTTCTATTAAAGAAGAACAAGAGGAGAAATCCAAGACCAAAATTACTTCTTTTTTTCAAACAAAAAAAAACCAAACGTGCTGATGGTTAAAAAAAGACCGCATTTCCCTTCCCGAAGAAGCACATGGTTAAAAAACCCATCAAAGAACCATTTTTCTCCCCCAAAAGACCAAACCAAGAACCCGTTTTTCTTCCCTTAAAGAAGAAGAATTATAAAAGAAAAATAAACCCAAAATCTGACATTACCATCAACAATCACAAAACCTCAAAAAACCCAACTTTCTTCACCACAAGCAGAAACCAAACTAACCCAAAATTTTATTCACCAGAAGCAGAAACCCAAAAAAAACCATTTATCCATCTCCAAAGAAAATTTAAAAAAAAAACTCAAAACCCCAAATCAAACTTAAATGAACAGAGCTGTGGATGTTTGAACCCAAATCCCTGACCTTCATGGCGAGAGTAGGCTTCTGGTTTCGACTGGCCCCCCAAAGCACGAGCGCAAAGAACCCAAAGAGCAAGAAGAAGGCCCCGACAAACCCAATGACATAACACCTTCTCCTCACCCCTCTCCTCCTCCCTTCCTCCTCCAACAACCCCTCCTCCTCGATGACCTCGCACTCCCGCTTGCTCTCCTTCCCGACGCGGGCCTCGGGGAGGACCTTGTTCTTGAGGGAGGCGGAGTAGCGGGTGGAGGAGGAGTGGGAGTGGGGTGGTGAGTCGGCGGGCGTGGAGTGGAAGGAAGTGGCAGTGGCATGGCCGTCGTGGGAGGGAGATTGCACGTAGTAGGTCTGCCGGCGAGGGGATCGGGAGGGGGAGAGGGTGATGGTTGTCGCTTCGGAATCGGTCTTGGTGTGGTGTGGGTGGGGCGGCGGGGTTGGTTGGACCATCGTGGATCGATCGATCGATGGAGAAGGTGGTTTGGAATGAGACTTCTTCTAAGTCAAGGTGAAGGTGAAGGTGAAGATCTGCTTGAGTTGGATTGGTGGTGGAGTGGAGATGGAAGGAGGAGTAATGGTGGTGGTGGGTTGAATTTGTTTTTGGGGTTTTGGCTCCATATTAGGTTGGATATTTTGGGTAGTTGTCTAATTTGTATTTCAATAAAGTTTTTTTTTGGGATTTTTTTGTTTTGCTTGTATTTCAACGAAATATGTTAAGAGCACCCTTAACGGGTTAACGGGTGCTCTTTGGGGTCGGGTCTGAGGGGGACCCGACCCCAGCCCACCTTAATGGGGGGCAGACTCAGGTCGGGTCCAGACCTGGGTCTGCGACCCGACCTAGGAGGTGACCCGGGTTGGTTGAAAAAAAATTGTTAATTTTTTTAGTTTTTTTATATTTATTATTTAATATATAAATGATATATGTATGGTAATTTATATAATTAGAATTTATTCGATATAATTTAAATAAATAAAATAATTATTGAAAATAATTAATGTGTAGTACTGTCGAAAAAGTATTGACACCTGTGCATTACAATTGGTTTTAAAAATTCTTTCTTCATGACCTGGAATTTTTCAACAGTCGTCTAATTTTGTGAGACGAGTTTTGTTGCTATTTTGTTGCGGATGCTCGAAATCGAGGAGATGCATGAACTTTCGTATGACTGATTTGCAATTTGTCCAAACCTCCCGTCACAAGACGACGGTAGCCAAATACACCCTTAGTAGTTGGGTTTTAATTTTTGTGGTTGAGATTTTATACTAGAATCAAGAAGCTAGCCAAATATAGTTTTTTCTATCAATTTTTTATTTTTGCACACCCACGAAGCTAAATGTGTTTTAGATCAAAATTATAGAATCCAAACTTTAAAAGTTGGGTGTCCCAAACAGAAAATTTGTATTGTTTGATTGTTTTTTACTTAGGTTATTTTGACTTTTATGGAAGGATTGTATTAACAAGGCAAAAGTATGCATGCAATGTGAATATGTGATTGTTGGTACTAAGAGCACCCTTAACGGGTGCTCTTTGGGGTCGGGTCGGAGGGGGACCCGACCCCAGCCCCCCTTAATGGGGGGCGGACCCAGGTCGGGTCCAGACCTGGGTCTGCGACCCGACCTGGGGGCGGACCCGGGCTGGCCACGTGGCCAGCCCGGGTTGGCTGAATTTTTTTTTTTGATATTTTTTGTTATTTTTTTTGTTATTTAATATATATTTGATATGTATAGTAATTTATATAATTAGAATATATTTGTGAAAATTAAAATAAATGAAAATAATTAATAAAAATTAGTAAGATAAATGTAAAAATAATAATTATTATAAGTGCACCACCTGTTAGATATGAAGTGAATGACAACTCGTATGATATGGGTTACTATCTCACAGATGACATTTATCCAAAATGGGCAGCATTTATGCAATCAATCATTCTTCCTCAGACACCAAAAGATAAATTGTTTGTCCAATTTCAGGAAGCAGCAAGGAAAGATGTGGAACGCGTATTTGGGGGTACTTCAAGCAAGATTCGCCATCGTGAAAAAGCCTTCGCTAGCATGGGGTCCAGAGATTCTCGGTAAAATTATGACTGCATGCATAATATTGCACAACATGATTGTGGAGGACGAACGCGACTCTTACGAGCAGTTGGTGGATGTAAACGAATTTCTCAACGACCGACCTCAAAACACCGCCGGAAGTTCAAACGAGTCAGGTCTTCTGCATTCCACTGATAGTATCGTAGATATTAACAAATATTTGCGTAACAGAGATCGGGTTCGGGACGCCCGGAAGCATATAGCATTGCGAGCCGATTTGATCGAAAATATATGGCATCGCTTTGGAAGGAATGCAAGTTAATTTTGTTTGTAATACGTATTGTAATAATTTAATTTAAAATTATCGTATTATGTAATTGTCGAATTTTAATTAAATCTACTTTTTTGAAATTATTTGACAATTAACGTAATTTAATTAGATTAAGTTACTGTAGAAATAATTTATTTAGTAGTTTATGTGTTTTTGTGATGAAATAGAAAATGATGTAAAAAAATTTATGTGGATGAGAGAGAATGTTGAAAGTGGGGTTGGGGTTAAGAAGTGAAAAATGGGTTGGGTTGGGTGGTGGGTTGCATAATATTTTTTGCTGATCTCTAAAGAAGTTGGAGTTGGAGAAGACACTCATATAACTACATATTCATGACTTTTACTCGTTTTAAAATAGAAGTTGGAGAAGACACTCTAAAGAGTGATTTATTTGCGAGAAATAGTGAAAAATTTATAACTTAAATAGTTTTATTACTTCGCAAAATATTGTAGGGAAGTACAAAAGACATTATAAGCGTTGGAAACTCACATAATTTTTATTTTCAAAAGTCAGTTCAAAAAGAGACAAAGAGGAAAGTTGAGGTGCCTCTGGGGTGGGAGAGTTTTTAAATTTTCCAAGTCCAGCAAGAACCTAGCTGCTTGGACCCACACGGCCACACCAAGAAGCTGTATTTCCCAAGACCGGCAAAGACCAAACTTAGAAGGTGAGAACTGTGAGAACCCTGAGTCCCTGACACACCCTTAAAAGTTAATTTTACATGCATTCACTTTTGAGGTAATAATTGTATAATTTATGATATCATTAAAGTGTTGTTCCCCGGTAATAATTGAGGGTATACATAAATAGTGACTTTATAAAAATAAAAAAAAAACAGATCAGACCAATTCTCATGCCTTCGTTTTCAACCCACGAGAAACATAAAATTATATGAAATCACTTGGCTCATACTGAGAAATAGTTTTGAATATCAAACCCCTAAAACCATTTTGGAGGGAAGATGAGAAATTGTCCAGTTAAAGGAAGGTGCTGTGGTGCTTCTAGAGTTGGGGTTTTGAGGATCTTTACTTTATGAGTTAGCATTCTAGATTTGGAGTTGGTGAGTTCATTAGTTAAAATGGAAAACGGATAGATCAGTGTCCATGAAATTGGACCAACGGCATTGCACAGCGCATGCCTTGTGGAAACTGGAAACTCATTCAGGGCATGTATGTCAGTATATGCTTCAGTTAACATGAGATTACCGTTAACCCTAACTCCATTTTCTTCTCCAACTTAATTTTTTTTTCCACCACGTTAGCAAAAAATACTATGCAACTCACCACCCAACCCAATCCATTTTTCACTCATTAACCTCAACCCCACTTTCAACTCACTCTCTCTCATCCACATCATTTTTATTACCTCATTTTCTATTTCTATCACAAAAATACACAAACTACTAAATAAATTATTTCTACGGTAACTTAATCTAATTAAATTACGCTAATTCCAAAATAATTTCGAAAAATTAGATTTAATAATGGTCACTCCAACGGGTCGGTCGGGGGTCTCGCTCGAAAAATTAGATTTAATAATGAGATTTATTAGTAATTCTCTACTTATTTTTTGGGTTGCTAATTCGTTTTTGGGTGAATCGGGGTAAATTCATGTGTTCTATTTTGCTAGTTAATTTTCTTTAATTACTTATATTTATTTTTATTAATTTTGATTAATTATTTATATTTATTTTACTAATATTCATTAATTATTTTCGTTTATTTTATTTTTCAGAAATTAATTCTAATTATATAAAAACATATACATATCAATTAAATATTATTTAACAAATATAAAAAAACTAATTTTTAATCTTTATTTTAAAAAAACAAAAAATTAGGCCACCCCAAATTTACCACCTGACCTACCCAGGTCGAACACCCCCCTCCCCCCCCCCCCCCCCCCCCCGTTAAGAGCAGAAATAACAACGCCCGGGCTACCCCTGGGCGCCCTGCACTCTCTCTCCGCCACGTCAGCTTCTCTCTCTGCCACATCAGCTCACCCAACCCACCCAAAAAACACTCTTACCCATGCCCGGGCTACCCCACTCACCCTACACTCTCTTTCATCCACATCATTTCTTAATTAAACATTTTAATTTTCACACAACATTCAACAAATTACATTTTATATAATTCTAATAACATTACAATTCTATTTTAACTCGAAATATTGTTAATAATTACTGTTAAATCACGAAATTATTATTAAATATTACAGACTCACCTCAGTGGAAGCATGATTAAAGTGCACGCATGATATTAGACCATACTATTAAGCCACATCGACAAGTCGTTCGGGGATTTAGATTTTGAAATTGTTGGTTCTGAAATTTCTTAATTTTAATCACTTACAAAAAATTATTACCCCACATTTATAACAAATACCCAATCCATTAATAACAAAACATCCACTAAATAATTAAAAAAAATTAAAAAAAAATTAACCAATGGGAGGGGGACACGTGTCCCCCTCCCTTGGGCGCCCGGGCGTCTGCCCGGGACGCCCAACGCCCGGGCACGTGCCCGGGAGTGCGTCCCGGGCGGGCGCCCCACGGGCGCCCCGCTCGTTAACGGGGGTGCGCCCGGGCGGGGCACCCCCGTTAAGGGTGCCCTAAGGGGCCCGGGTCGGGTCTGATACTAAAATCGAGTTCTTAACTTGATGATGTTTTATTAAGATGCGTTCTTAATTTAACGGTCGCTGCTGCATATATACAGCGTTTTTTATTATAATTTGTACCTTAGTACGGTTGATTTGATTATGATGTCAACCACGGATTGTTACACAAGTTGAGGTTCAAACTCACTGAGAGCATCCCTTAACGGGTGCAAAACACACCTCACGACCGGTCATATGTGACCGGTCATCTTTGACACCCTCTTAACGGGGGAAAACAAAGGGGCAAAGATGCCCAGGTCACTGCCCGGAAGACCCGGAATTCCCGGGTCGTCGAATAAAATAATATTAAATTTTGTTTTTTATTTTTTTTGTTTTGATTTTTAGAATTTTTTGTTTTAGTTTTTTAATTTTTTTTTTGAAAATACGTTTTATAATTGTTTAGATTTTTTAGAAATTTTTTTAATTTTTTTTAAAATTTTACCAAGATAGACCCCGAAATGATGTGGAGGAGAGAGATAGGTTGTTGTGGGTTATGTTGAGTTGTGGTTAAGAGGTGAATAATGTAGGAAAGAGAAGAATGTGGGTTGAGGAAAGAGAAAGCTGATGTGGAAGAGAGAGAAAGTTGATTTTGAAGAGAGAGAGTGCTGATGACCAGGTCGTCCAGGTCATGGTTAGTGATGGCCTGATTGTTCACGGATTGTTACGTAGTTTACAATACGATGGTTACAATAAGATGGTTACGTTAGACAAAAAATGTTTTTTAATGTTTACAATACGATGGTTACGTTAGACAAAAAATGTTTTTTAATGTTTTTAAAGACTATTTATCTTATGTTCATGCTTGGTGAAAATAATTAGCACACTGATATTTACTCGACGACGTGGAAATACACGTAAAACGTAGTTGTTATGTCTAATTTTAAGAGAGATTGTTTAAATTGCACTTCTAGATTATTTAATTTTAAGAGAGATTATTTAAATTGCACTTCTAGTTTAGGATTTGATTGAGCGCTTCTAGTTTATTTCTCATTATTATTATTTTGAAAGCATGACTCTGGAAAAGTGCACATGTAACCAATGTACGTGCGATGACGTGCATCAACTACTTTCTAATCACAGAATCTTTAGATTTATCACCTTTAATTTATAATTCTTTCGTTTGTCTTACATTGCAATGATTCCAGTGAAGTTATAGATGTACATTAATATCTAATGGGTGCATTTGTTATTATCCACCTCCCAAAGATTATTTTGGATACGATTACATTAATCCAGGAAACATGCATTCGTATGCACTTTTATTGTGTATTGTCTCAACTGCACTAATCTAACTTCCTGTCGGCATAAGGATAGTTAATCTATCATTAGTGATTACAATTAATACTAATACTTTTTTTGAGGAAACTACTGTTGGACTATTAAATTCGGATTTCGACCCGTGAACAATTTAATTGAAAAAATCTAATATTAAGATGTGATTTATTGAGACAAATGAGATTCTTACTATCTTTTAGTCATACATTTGGAAACATGAGAAGTTGATAAATGTTCTTAATCATCTACTTCCCTGTTACATTTGATGAAAGAAAGAGAGGATGAGAGAATACTCCTTGGCATGCCCATTTAATGAAATTAGTGATAGAAATATCTTTTTGGTCCTCGATTTAAATGCATATTGCATTTAAGTCCTCGACAGTTATAAATCATGTTCAATTTCCTCCATTGAAACACATGTTCTTTTCAAAACGAAAATCACTCTAGCGATTTTGTTCCACGGATCTCCAACTTCTCCGGTGATCAACGATTGTGAGGCATTATCAAATGTAAAAAGGTCACACAATATAAAAAAAGTCTTAATAATTCAGGCAAAATCGTACTGTTTGGTTGACCAAGAATTCTTCTCGGTTAAGAGAACCATTCGGTATTAACACATGTTCGGTGGACCGCGAGCTAGACGGTTAACCGAATACGCATGAGAAAAATTCTCTAGAAAAATTCGGACGATCCGCGTCTTGCTCCGGTCGACCGTTGACCCACCAAAATTTCTCCTGCCGAATATTCATCGGATGACCGTGTCACCTTCGGTCTACCAAAAATATCCCAAGATAGCTCCTAGATATTTTCTCTCAATTGTCCGTTCAAGCCCGGTTGACCGATCCCAATTGTCCACGTACTCTAGACAATTTCGGCCGACCAAATACGTTATTTGTTCCCCGTTCGGTTGACCGTTCCGAAGACACCTCGGTCGACCGAACCCTAAACGGTTTACTGCGCTGACCCCGATTTTGTCTTTGTCAAATTTTGGATTTATAGCCAACAAAATTTGACATTTTGGGGGTTTTAGCAAATTCACATCTTATGTAATATATTATCCTATGTAATATTAAATTATTACACCTCATAATAAATACACCTCATATGAATTTATCCATGATTCTAATTATGTCAATTCTCATGACATATTGGTTTTACTCATTCACCATATGTGTCATTTTTCATATGAAACCCGACACATCCTATGAACTCAAAATCAAACTTCTTGTTTTCCCAGTTTTGTGGTGTGACCTATAGGAGGATCTAAGTCAAATTGACAGCGATATTAAACACTTAATATCTCAAATTATAAGTGGTATCTAGTTACACATTATAGTTGCCCAATTAGCATAGATGTCTTTGTTCCACTCGAACTAAACACGATCCATTTAGTGATGTTAGTGCACTACTTGTGTCCATCCGTTGTCTCATGATATTAAGAATAGATACAAAGTAGAAATGTGTCACATTTGTATCATATTCATTTCTTGATCTCTTTAAGCTAATTATAACTATGTAACTTAACTCAAACTACATTGTGCACATTATAATTTTGCTTTATCAAGGAGGCCACTAATATCATCACTCAATTAAGAGGGGCAATGATAATCGTTTGACTAGCTATCTTTTCCAGCATAAGTCGTGTTCAACCAACTATCGCCTTTATCACTATACTCATTGATATCTTTTGGCAATAATCAAATCAAACACTTCTTGAGTGAAAAGACATAAGTCTCATATCTTAGGACCCAAGACACAGTAAAACATTAATGACACGAAACATAATTCCATAATGTTTTATTTGTTAGGTCTATTCAATATATAAAAGTAACCATTTTCCTCTTTCATATACTCGTGTCGTCAATTATTTGTAGAGCTACAACAATCGATGACCAACACGACAACCTTATCTCGATAATTAATGTTCCATGTTAATTACCATGATTGTGAATAAATTTTGATTTATGTAAACCATTATCTTTTAAAGCTCTACGGTTAAGGACCAAACGTCTCTTCCTTAACACTTTCAAAAGACGAATGTTATAATTAAGGAACAAAATGTTTGCACATCCAATTCATAATAATTGACATATAAAAGTAAAACTTTCAGAACACATTCCTTTCATTTAGTATGTTTGGTTTCATGCTCTATCTCAGGGATCCGTAATTTGTGTGTGCTACAACATGTATTCATCATGTAATGTTTTATAGATGAAATTACCCATACATATATATGGAATAACCCTTTATATGTGTTAAATTACCATAGTATGCATGGAACATGTAAGGATTTTTAATTATGATTCCACCAAATAGATTTACTATATCCTCTACATTGATTTACCATTGTATCTATGTGAAATTACTCTCCACGATGGATTTCTCTTATATATTAAATTATCCTTAGATATACATGAAATTACCCTTTTATATGTGTGAAATTACCCTAGTATGGATTGAACCTTTAAAAGTTCTTAATGATGATCCCACTAAATGGATTTACTTTATCCTCTACATCGATTTACCTTTGTATCTATGTGAGATTACTCTCCACCTTTATATACATGGATTTGAAGAGATGATTTAACCCTATTGCGTACATGAATTTACCATCAATTTTGTATCATTAAGATTGTACTAGTAAAATTAAGACTAAAAGGTACCAATCAAGAGAAATAAAAAAACCCAACTCAAATCAGTATATTAAACTAAGCCTCCCTCACTACAAGAAGTCAACAAGAAAGACTCATGCATGGAACCTATAAGGGTTGTTAATTATGATTCCACCAAATGAATTTACCCTACCCTCTACATCGATTTACTTTTGTATCTATGTGAAATTACTCTCCACTGCATCTAAATTCTACAATTAACTAACTAATCCAATGGTAGTCTTGATACGTCATACTTACTATACACAAAAGTATTATCTAATTACCTTACATATATATGAAATTACTCTTTTATATGTGTTAAGTTACCCTAGTATGAATAGAACTTGTAAGCGTTCTTAATGACAAATTCTACCTTCATATCTTTGTGAAATGACTCTCCACTGCATCTAAATTCTACTAATTAACTAACTAATCCAATGGAAGTATTTATATGTCATAAATACTATAAACAAACGTATTATGGAATTACCCTTACATATACATGGAATTACCCTTTTATATTTGTTATATTACCTTAATATGCATGGAACCTGTAAAGGTTCTTAATGATGATTCCACCGAATGGATTTACCATATCATCTACATTGATTTACTTTTGTGTCTATGTGAAATTACTCTCCATGGTAGATTACTCTTATAAATACAATTACCTTTACATATACATGAAATTACTCATACATATGTATTGAATTATCCTAGTATGCATAGAACCTCTAAGGGTTCTTAATGATCATTTCATCAAATGGATTTACCTTAACCTCTGCATCGATTTACCTTTGTTTTTGTTGTAAATACAAAAATATTAGAATTACAAATACTAACAGACCACTAACATTGTTCATGTTGATTAACAATTCAGTATGTTTGGTTTCATGCTCTATCTCAGGGATCCATAATTTGTTTGTGCTACAACATGTATTCATCATGTAAGGTTTTATACATGAAATTGCCCTTACATATACATGGAAATGCTCTTTTATATGTGTTAAATTACTCTAGTATACATGGAACCTGTAAGGATTGTTAATGCATTTGATTAACAATTCAGTATGTTTGGTTTCATGCTCTATCTCAGGGATCCATAATTTGTTTGTGCTACAACATGTATTCATCATGTAAGGTTTTATACATGAAATTGCCCTTACATATACATGGAAATGCTCTTTTATATGTTTTAAATTACTCTACTATACATGGAACCTGTAAGGATTGTTAATGCATTTGATTAATAATTCAGTATGTTTGGTTTCATGCTCTATCTCAGGGATCCATAATTTGTTTGTGCTACAACATGTATTCATCATGTAAGGTTTTATACATGAAATTGCCCTTACATATACATGGAAATGCTCTTTTATATGTTTTAAATTACTATACATGGAACCTGTAAGGATTGTTAATAATGATTCCACCAAATGGATTTACCATATCCTCTACATCGTTTTACATTTGTATCAATGTGGAATTACTCTCCACGGTGGATTACTCTTATAGATAGAATTACCCTTACATATATATGGAATTACCCTTTTATATGTGTTAAATTACCCTAGTATGCATGAAACATTTAAGGGTTCTTAGTAATGATTCCACCAAATGGATTTACCTTATCATCTACTTCGATTTACCTTTTGTATCAATGTGAAATTACTCTCTACAATGGATTACTCTTATATATGACATTACTCTTACATATACATGGAATAACTCTTTTATATGTGTTAAATTATCCTAGTATGTATGGAACCTATACGGGTTCTTAATGAGGATTTCACCAAATGGATTTACCATATCTTCTCCATCGATTTATCTTTGTATTTATGTGAAATTACTCTCCATAGTGGATTACTTTTATAGATGAAATTACTCTTACATATACATCAAATTACCCTTATATATGTGTTAAATTACCCTATAAGGGTATCTTAATGATGATTTCACCAAATGGATTTACTCTATCCTCTGCATCGATTAACCTTTATATCTATGTGAAATTACTCTCCACCTTTGTATACATGGATTTGAAGGACATAAATGTTTAGTTTCCTATAGATTCACCTAAAGAACCATAGATGCTTACACGAATTTACTAATCACATTTTGCATAATTCCATTCAAATTATGTACTTTGATATTTTGGTATTTTAGAAAAGTGTACAAATAACTCTTCATGCATGATATAGTTTAGTTAAATGATTGGAATAGTTCATTTCTAACTTCAACATTGATTTTTGATATTTTGAATAAAGAATTTAACTAATATATACATGTTTGAATTATGAAATGGAATTTTAAAGTATTATTGTTGATTGTCATTCCGAAAGGCAATCGTGATGGATCAATATTTAGATAGGATATTGTGTTCATAACAAAGTCCACTAAAACATTCATTTTTTGATGTATTTTAAGGTGTAGGGGCATAGATAAAAGACAATTTCGGCTCGATGAGTATTTAAATATGTAGGATGGGGTAACTCAAATGGGCAGTTCTAATGTATTATCTTTATTCAGTAAAAAATCAAACAAAATTATTTCCTTTCAGATTATTTTAATATTTGGTTTGCCTTCAAACTGCAGTTTGAACCTCGAACAAAATACAAAAATATTAAACAAACTGCAGTTTAACTCTCCTTTTCTAAGTTGCGGTTCAACCACTGAACAAACCAACTTTTTTTTGTTTTTTTCTAAGTAACTCGATTCGTTCTGATTTTTCGGTTTTGCAGTGAAACAATATGTTAACTTCTAGCTCTTGGTCGAACCTCAATTC
Source organism: Triglochin maritima (assembly GCA_963682175.1). Lineage (NCBI taxonomy): Eukaryota > Viridiplantae > Streptophyta > Magnoliopsida > Alismatales > Juncaginaceae > Triglochin > Triglochin maritima. The sequence continues at coordinate 7,609,978 of OY821787.1, read as the reverse complement.
AACTGCAGGTTCAGTTCAACTGTTAAAATAGAGACCAAAACACATGTTATGTTTCACACAAATGAATTTACCATATTATATACATACAATTACCTTCTATTACGAAGCATCAACACATCAACCCATTCACTCTAACGATAAAAAAAACTACGATCACATTCTCAAAAAAATAAAATATTACTAACAACACAAACCAAAAGTCCATGACATAAATATTGTTCTCGCCGTCAGAAACCATTAGAAAAAAAAACACTATACACCAGCCACTCCATCTGACGTGGATCTCCACGTCTCCACGTCAGCCCTGCGTGGGAAACTGGGTGGAGAATTGTGTTTCTTGTAACATTTGAATTGAAATTAAGCATGCAATTACAGTTTCACATGAGATTGAGTATACTCTGTTACGATTAAGACAAATTAATGACGGACGAAAGGGTACAATACTTTGATTCTTTTTAAAATCAGAACGTCTCAAAAGTATTATGAAGTATCAAAGATATTATTGGTATTTGAATTCTAAGTGCGAATAAAAACGTATAATTTCACGAAGTTGTAACTAATAACATTAACTAACGAAAGCAATGGAGTATTGTAGTATATATTGAGAAGAAATTCAGAACTTTCCAGGGTTGGCGAAAGCAAGAGTGGGTCAGTAATATAAATTTTTCACAAGTTGCATGCATACTCTCCGGTCGCCCTCGAATAAGATATGAATTTTCCGAAAAACATTAGAATAGATTGTCGGTGTCGCATTTATTATTTATCACCAACAACTCGATAAGTCCACTAGAATAAAAGTCCAATGAAAACATGAGGGAGCGATTAACACGGAAAGACCTTGGTATTTGCTTGTTCCAGTTGGCAACGTCCTTGGTTTTGATTTGGGCTTACATTATGTGACGTTCGAATGAGGTTTGAGCTGGAGCATATATTTGTTATGTGTTTGTTTAATAAAGTTGTATTTTTACGACAACAACAAAAAAAGTAATTTCAAATTAGTTGAAGTAGGTTATAAAAGAACTTAAAAGAAATATCATTCAAACGTGTAAATAACTTTCTTTCAATTTTTTCGGCCTTTTGTAGTTATTTTCCTTGATGTCGTCGTATAACTATGAATGAGTATCAGAATAACTCGATTTTTTGTACATACATACGACACATATAGTATCTTTAATCTAATGGTCGGATTCATGATGTGAGCGTTAAAGAGTCCTTATACACGGACGCGGGCGTCACGGACGCGCCCTACGTGGCTTCAAAAAGTGGCTGAGTCAGCGTCTACTCGGATTGCCATGTCACGCTTTCCTTCCGAACGCGCCTCAAATTGTTTTAAATTTTTTTTGACGGTTTTCGAAGAAGGACGGTTCGTTTCCAGATTAGACAGCGGCAGACACCCTACGAACGACGGTTCGGATACCGAGGAAGATAACATATCCAGAACAAAAGGGAGACTCTCGCTTTCTTTCTTTCTTACCTGTGAACGTAGGAAGCGCACCTGTGAAGCTTTCCCGACTTTCTTTCCCTGTGAAGCGCACATTGTAAACGATAATGGAATCTTCAACTCCGGCCGTCGATATCGAACACGTCCCAGAACCGGTGGGTCTCTAATTTTTTCTTTCCCTGGGTCGTTATTTTTTTTGATGAACTTCCGTTTATTAAATTATTGGTTTTAGGGAACCACGTACTACTTCCGGGAATCACGATGCTCCTGGAAGGCCATCCGAAAGCAGTTTGACCGGATGAATAAGGTGGAGAATGAGGCTTTCCGTAGCACCCCATTCGGTCACTTCCTAAACCTTCCTAACATTACGACGGACAACGAAATAGTCGGTTGGTTCGTCGAGCACTACGATACGGAGGAGGTGAGGCTGAGAATAGGATCAGGGGTAGTTCCCCTTACACCGGAAGACATCGCCCTAATTTTGGGGTTACGTACGCATGGGAAGGCCGTGGTGATGGAACCATTGCGCGTCCAGAAGCGAGAGGGGGTGAACCTTGACAACACCCAACTTTTAGTTCATCTCATGGCAAACAGTACCATGGGCGAGACGGAGGAGTACGTTCGTCTCCTGATTTCTTTCATCTTCAACAATTTTTTGTTCTATGATGGAACGCTGCGACCGAAGGAATGGTTCATGCACCCTCTGAGGAACATCAAACGCCTAAGCAGCTACGCATGGGCAAGTGCAGTTCACAAAACCCTGGTTGGAGGCCTCGAGAAAGCAAGTTTAGAACTGCAGGAGAGGAAAAAGGCAGGGAATTTCATAATGCGGCAGGGGAACGTCGAAGGTTGTGTTGCCATACTACACGTAAGTTTTTGTTCCTGCTTCACACTTCCTCTCTTCCTCTTTTTTTGTTTTTGTTCTTTTCGGAAGACGATGTGTGTCTGTTCGGAATACGTTGTGAGTCTGTTCGGATTAAGTGGTGGGTCTGTTCGGATTAAGTGGTGGGTCTGTTCGGATTAAGTGGTGGGTCCGTTCGGATTAAATGGTGGGTCTGTTCGGGTTAAGTGGTGGGTCTGTTGGGGTTAAGTGGTGGGTCTGTTCGGATTAAGTGGTGAGTCTGTTCGGAATAAGTGGTGCGTCTGTTCGGATTAAGTTGGGTGTCTGTTCGGATTAAGTGGTGCGTTTGTTCGGATTAAGTGGTGAGTCTGTTCGGATTAAGTTGGGTGTCTGTTCGGATTAAGTGGTGCGTTTGTTCGGATTAAGTGGTGAGTCTGTTCGGATTAAGTGGTGGGTCTGTTCGGATTAAGTGGTGGGTCCGTTCGGATTAAATGGTGGGTCTGTTCGGGTTAAGTGGTGGGTCTGTTGGGGTTAAGTGGTGGGTCTGTTCGGATTAAGTGGTGAGTCTGTTCGGAATAAGTGGTGCGTCTGTTCGGATTAAGTTGGGTGTCTGTTCGGATTAAGTGGTGCGTCTGTTCGGATTAAGTTGGGTGTCTGTTCGGATTAAGTGGTGCGTTTGTTCGGATTAAGTGGTGCGTCTGTTCGGATTAAGTGGTGGGTCTGTTCGGATTAAGTGGTGGGTCTGTTCGGATTAAGTGGTGGGTCCGTTCGGATTAAATGGTGGGTCTGTTCGGGTTAAGTGGTGGGTCTGTTGGGGTTAAGTGGTGGGTCTGTTCGGATTAAGTGGTGAGTCTGTTCGGAATAAGTGGTGCGTCTGTTCGGATTAAGTTGGGTGTCTGTTCGGATTAAGTGGTGCGTTTGTTCGGATTAAGTGGTGAGTCTGTTCGGATTAAGTTGGGTGTCTGTTCGGATTAAGTGGTGCGTCTGTTCGGATTAAGTGGTGCGTCTGTTCGGATTAAGTGATGCGTCTGTTCGGATTAAGTGGTGCGTCTGTTCGGGTGAGGTGGTGCGTCTGTTCGGATTAAGTGGTGGGTCTGTTCGGAATACGTTGTGAGTCTGTTCGGAATATGTTGTGAGTCTGTTCGGATTAAGTGGTGGGGCTGTTCGGAATATGTGGTGGGGTTGTTCGGATTAAGTGTTGGGTCTGTTCGGAATACATTGTGAGTCAGTTCGGAATACATTGTGAGTCTGTTCGAAATACATGGTGAGTCTGTTCGCATTAAGGGGTGGGTCTGTTCGGATTAAGTGGTGGGTCTGTTCGGAATAAGACGTGTGTCTGTTCGGAATAAGAAGTCCGTCTGTTCGGATTAAGTTGGGTGTCTGTTCGGTTTACGTTTAATGTATGTTCGGATTCAGTTGTCTTTCGAATATGAAGGTACGTTGGTATAGTAGTTCTCATTTTTTTCCTTTCCATTTGAAGGTGTGGCTTTGTGAGAAATTTAAATTGGGGGAGCCCAGAACTGGAGTTTTCCCACGGATGAAAAGATGGACGGAGATGTTTGGGAAACGATTAACCCTGAGGAAATGGGAGGAACGTGGAATTACCTTACATCGGATTTACGACGGCACGTTCGACCTGATGGGGGCTCCATCAATGAGTGAAAGGGAGCTGCAACTTATTGGTCCTGTTCGAAAGAGCTCAACTTCAACCGTCAGTTTGCCAAGGCTCCAACTGGCAGACTGCAGCATTCCATGCGACCCGCTGCTCCAAGAATTGGAGCTGAGTGAGGTGAAGACAAAATGGCTGAGGGCCGAAGCTGCCCTTAAGAAGGCCACAGAACAGGTACACGACCTCAGGGAAGAACTGAGGATTTCCCAGGAAGAGTGTGGGAGGCTCAGGAAAGATATTATATATCTTGGAGGGACAGGGACAACTGGAGTCCCTGGTGGGGAGAACGAGCGAGAGCAAGAGGAGGAGAATAGGAAGAAGAGGGAGGCGGAGGAAGAAGAGAATAGGAAGAGGAAGGAGGATGAAGAAGAAGAAGAAAAAAAGAGGAAGGAGGAGGAAGAAGAAAAGAGGAGGGAGGAGGAGGAAGAAGAAAAGAGGAGGGAGGAGGAGGAAGAAGAGAAGAGGAGGGAGGAGGAAGAAGAGGAGAAGAGGAGGGAGGAGGAAGAAGAAGAGAAAAAGAGGAAGGAGGAGGAGGAACGAGAAAAGAAGAAGAGGAAGGAGGAGGAGGAACGAGAAAAGAGGAAGAGGGAGGAGGAGGAATGTGAGAGAAAAAGGGAGGAGGAAAGGAAGAAGGAAGAAGAGGAGAAGAGGGAGGAGGAGAGGAAGATGGGAGAAAAGAGGAAAATGCTGGAGAAGGAGGAAGAGAAGAAGAAGAAGGAGAATGAAGAAGAAAGAAAGGCCCAGATAGCAAACTGGGTCGCGAAAAGAAAACGCTCGACGGCCACCGTTGAGCAGCAGCTGAAGGAAGGCGAACATCTGGCCAAGAAGAATAAGAAGGAAGAAGAGCAAAAAAGAAAAGATAGAGCGGCTCAAAGGAGCCTGAAGAAAAAAAGGCCGGATGTTGACATGCCTGCATTGGGCACGTTGTCAGTTGATGAGGTCAAAATGCTACTGAACCTGACCGAACCCAACAAGGACAATAGGGAGGTCATCTGGAGAGGCGATATGTGCAGTTTAAAACGCTCCGACCTGAAGGAGCTTATAACGCCTAGGATGGATATTAGCGATGAAACTATCGACGCTATGCTATCGGTGCTCGAAGAAAGACGCCACCCAGAAAAAGTTATATGCATATCCACATTCGAGTCGGGGCGAATTCTTGGAGGGCAAGGCAGAGAAGTTGATGATTTTATCCTCCCTAAAATCGTAGGTGCGTCTCCATCACAGACCGTGATCGCCCAACCATGCTGGTCTTCAGGTCATTGGACACTGGTGGTCGTCTATGGCCCGTCCAAAGAGATTTTGGCATTCAACAGTCTCTCTAGGGAGCTAGGCGAAGGTGATGATCCGGAGCAGACTGTAGGCCTACATGAATGTGCAGCAGCGGATGCGGCTGTATACTGGAGGGATCTACTCAAGGTCGACTGGCCCCTGAGAATCCTGAGGAAAGAGAGCCAACAACAACCACCGGGGAGCAACGATTGCGGCGCCTTCGTTTTATACTGGATAAGGTGCCTAATGTTGAATGTTGACCCTACGAAGGAGAAGGACCCCAATACCATCCACTCTATCAGGGGTGAATTGGCGGTCATGTTACTTAGGGATCGTCGGTCGTGTGTGCAGGTCTAAACAGACAAAGATATTTTTAGTTTTGTTTATTTTTTGGTTTACATGTACAAAATGTTTACATATTCAGTTCACAAACTATTTACATGTAAAAATACAAACATTACCAATGTCATTCTTAAGCTAACTTTATTCCGAACAGACAGTCTTCTTATTCCGAACAGACCCAACACTTAATCCGAACAGACGCAACACTTAATCCGAACAGACTCACAACTTAATCCGAACAACCGCAACATTTAATCCGAACAGGCTCACAACTTAATCCGAAGAACCGCAACATTTAATCCGAACAGGCTAACAACTTATTCCGAACACAGTCTTCTTATTCCGAACAGACCCACCACTTATTCCGAACAGACCCAACACTTAATCCGAACAGACGCAACACTTAATCCGAACAGACTCACAACTTAATCCGAACAAACGGAACATTTAATCCGAACAGGCTCACTACTTATTCCGAACACAGTCTTCTTATTCCGAACAGACCCACCACTTATTCCGAACAGACCCAACACTTAATCCGAACAGACGCAACACTTAATCCGAACAGACCCACAACTTAATCCGAACAACCGCAACATTTAATCCGAACAGACTCACAACTTAATCCGAACAACCGCAACATTTAATCCGAACATGCTCACAACTTATTCCGAACACAGTCTTCTTATTCCGAACAGACCCACCACTTATTCCGAACAGACCCAACACTTAATCCGAACAGACGCAACACTTAATCCGAACAGACTCACAACTTAATCCGAACAAACGGAACATTTAATCCGAACAGGCTCACAACTTATTCCGAACACAGTCTTCTTATTCCGAACAGACCCACCACTTATTCCGAACAGACCCAACACTTAATCCGAACAGACGCAACACTTAATCCGAACATGCTCACAACTTATTCCGAACAGGCTCACAACTTATTCCGAACAGACCGAACACTTAATCGGAACAGACTCACAACTTAATCCGAACAGAACCACCACTTATTCCGAACAGACCGAACACTTAATCAGAACAGACCCAACACTTAATCCGAACAGACTCACAACTTAATCGGAACAGAACCACCACTTATTCCGAACAGACTCACAACTTATTCCGAACAGACACACCACTTGATCCGAACACACACAACTTATTCCCAACACACCCACAACATATTCCGAACAGGAAAAACTTATTTCGATCAGACACAAGTAAATCTGAACTGAACTTGTATAACAACCATTTACAGATCAAAACAGATCAACAATTACAAGTTTCTTGGTTTTACAAGAACGGGAAAAAACAAAAAAATGTAAATTAAGGAGGAAATTCCTCGTAATACAAACTCATGTCCCAATCGGAGAAATCAGGATCCGCGGGTTTTGGTGCTACTTCGTGAAGCGGCGAAGTAACCTTCATCTTCCACTTTCCCTTCTCTTGTTGGGCGTGTTTTTTATGGCTCTTTTTAATTATCTTCTCAGCTAAAGACACTCGACGTCTAGTCGGCGGTCTTCCTATACGTCTGACCTTTTCCGGATTAAGGACCGATGTACCCGAAGACTCAGGTTCATCAGGTCGAACCAAGTTTTGTGTAGTGTGCATACGTGCCTTAAGCATTTCAATACACTTCACGGCCTCAATATACCTTTTGTGGGAGATGAAGGCTTCCTGTGCGATCCAAACGGCACGACCCATGATGTCGTCGTGACGACGTAGCGCATCCTTCGCCATTACACCATCGTCTGGGTACGTCTTATCTCGATAGCTCCTTCGAATATCCTTCCGCCATCGATTAAGGATGTAAGAGTCTGGAAGCAATGCATTAGGATTCAAGCGTGCAAGTACAACAAAAACGTGGCAGCATAGAAGCCCAACGTGCTGAAACATTCTGCAATCACATGTAAAATTCATGGATGTGTTTTGTACTAGGAAACGTTTCGACAGTAGCTGCTCACCAGCCAAAACACGTTCAGATACCTTGTACTGGAATGTTTCATTCGTATTGAACTCCTCCGTTATATCGCAGTATATCATCTTCCCAATTTGTAACTGCACTTTTTTGAAGACCCCTACGGTATACAACTCGCTCAACTGACTCTCGAATGGATAAATTGAAACCAACTGGGGTTTTTTATGAAGACAATCAAATTCTGATTGAGCTTCCTTCTCGTACTTGTGGCGGAGCGCAAGTTCGTATTGTTGAACAAACTGCTTAAGGGTGGTCTTCGAAGTAAGATACTTGTCGAAGAAGGCGTTCATACTCTCGCTCCTCTGAGTAGATGCCATTCCCGCGAAAAAAAAATCACCAATAAATGCAGGGATCCACGACTCTCGGATTGCATAAATGGATTTGAGCCAGCTGTGGTTCTGCAGGTCAAAATCAAGAAGGAAACCCTGCCAATTACAATCAAATTCTGCTGGGGTTTTGGAATCATATACAATCAATTTCAGATCAAATAATATGTGATCCCGATACTGCGTCGGCAACTTCACGGGAGCTTTGTTCATTATGTGCCATATACAGAATCTGTGTCTTGAATCTGGGAAGACATTCCTTACAGCAGCAGTAATTGCACCACATTGATCTGTTATTATAGCTGGGGGGTATATCTGCATAAGGGACCCAATTAGAGAGGAGTGAGACATTATTCCGAACAAACAGACTTCTTAATCCAAAACAGACAGTCTTCTTATTCCGAACAGACACAACACTTAATCCGAACAGTCAGGCCACTTATTCCGAACAGACACAACACTTAATCCGAACAGTCAGACTTCTTATTCCGAACAGACAGACTACTTATTCCGAATAGTCAGACTTCTTATTCCGAACAGACACAACACTTAATCCGAACAGTCAGAGCACTTATTCCGAACAGACACAACACTTAATCCGAACAGTCAGACTTCTTATTCCGAACAGACACAACACTTATTCCGAACAGAACGAACACTTAATCCGAACAGACTCACAACTTAATCCGAAAAGAACCACCACTTATTCCGAACAGACCGAACACTTAATTCGAACAGACCCAACACTTAATCCGAACAGACCCAACACTTAATCCGAACAGACCCACCACTTATTCCGAACAGACTAACAACTTATTCCGAACAGACTCACAACTTATTCCGAACAGACACAACACTTAATCCGAACAGTCAGACCACTTATTCCGAACAGACACAACACTTAATCCGAACAGACAAACTTCTTATTCCGAACAGACACAACACTTAATCCGAACAATCCGACTTCTTATTCCGAACAAACACAACACTTAATCCGAACAGAGAGACTTCTTAATACGAACAGACAGACTTCTTATTCCGAACATACACTCTTCTTATTCCGAACAGACAGACTTTTTATTACGAATAGACAAACAAAAAAGAGGAAGATATGAAGAGGGAAGAAGGAAAAAAACTTACCGTTCATGCACGACAACCAGGTTTGGAACAACCATATGTAATTTTCAGTAGTCTCATAGGACAGCAAAGCGCAACCGAGCAAAACTGATTCGAAATAGTGATTGACTCCTACAAATGGGGCGAATGGCATGTCGTATTTGTTGGTAATGTAGGTTGTGTCGAAACATATTGCGTCTCCAAAGTATGAATATGCAGCTCTAGAACGACTGTCAACCCAAAAAACGTTGCGTAGTCTTCCTTCGTCATCCATATCTATTACATAAAAAAACATGGAATCAATCTTCTGCATCCTAATGAAATAGTCCTGAAGAGCTTGTGCATCACCAGGTCCCATCTTCAAATTTCTGACTTGGTTTACAACATTCCTGCAAACAGGAACCAGTAAGACCAGGCGCAAAATGTTCAACTTCAATTATGTTAGACGGAAAGAACACAAACCTTAAATCCCTTTCGTTGAAAGTCAATTTGTCATAACCTCCAGCCTCGACCACAAGAGATTGCATGGTCTTAGCAGCCGATATCCCAGCTTCATCATTAACCGATATCCGTGCTACGACGGCCTCAGGGACGGTTCGTTTTTGCCTGAGAAATCGCATTTGCTCCGGGTCAAGCATGGGATGGTTATGGTTAAGATCCACAAAGTTAACGTTGTAACCCCTTGCTGTGTTTCCGGATACCCTTATCCGAGCAGTGCATTGTACTCTGCTGGATAACCTAGGCTTCAATTTTCCTTGCCCTTGGTCCGTTGGTGCGGTGCCCTCCTTGGAGCAAGTCAGCGTGGCCCGTATAACAACACCACGATCGTAATGAGATTGTCTTGTCTTAACGCCAAAACCACAATGATCGGCATAGGCCACGTAAAATGCTTTGGCTTCTTCGAAAGAGGGGAAAAACATCTCCTCATGGGGGACGTTTGATGGCTGCTCAACTAGGGAAGGCACGGGAACGATTTCCATTTGAGTACAGAGAATGACCACAGAAGAGAAGGGAAGGAAAAGGAAGAGGCATCTTGAGATTGATAACAAGTCTTCTGTGCCGTGTAGGAGCGCCGAGCGCCAAAATGATGAAGGAAGAGAGTGATTTGAGTCGCATTAATGAGGGATGGAGGGAAGGATGGTGGAAATGATGACGGTACGAAAATAGAGGAATAAAAAAAAAACTTTTCATATCCCTTCGCGCCAACAAAGCAGCGTCTGCTGAGTGGACTGGCCACATCAGCGCGCGTCCCGGACGCGCGCGTCCACTAAACATTTTCCTAAATTTTAAGAACATATGAGTGCCCTCATTTTGAAAATCCTGTATTTTACTGGAGATAATTACGCAAAGAAGGATCACTACATTAACGTTTGTTAACACAAATTTAACCATATTAATAACTTATATTCAAGGGAGTTTATCCGTCCCCTCCAGTCTCCTCCATACCAGCAAAATGTGAAACGTAAAGAGAACAAAAAGAAGATAGAAGATGCACGTGAGTTCATTGGTCGCTTTGGACAGTCCATGTCTGCAACATGTCTGTCACTGTCAGTCGCAATTTATAGCTGTCTCATACTCATTACTTTCCAAAAAATATGAAGCTATCCAACCTCTGCATGTGCCACGAACGCTAAGTCAGATGTTTTAGTTATTCCGAATCCGAAGTGAGAAATATTTTGGCATTTACCGATTTATTATTACACTCTCACCATCCCATGTAATCTGTATCCGATGAAACCACTTGATTTCTACCTTCATGTTTTTTGCATAAATATACCTTCAAAATCAAAAAAGTGTATTTACATATTTCCGCACATTGTAGGGTTTTGAAAATAATCGGTATAAGATGAAATCCCAACTATAGATAGACGCAAAACGTCCATATAAATCTCGATAAATGTGATATGACACAGCAGATGAGAATGAGATAACACGAATCATGTGATAACAATGTGAATTTTTTTTTTGAAAGCAATAACAATGTGAATTGTTAAGTTTCTATAGTTTAAGCTAATAACACCACCACAGCGACAACGGCCACCGAAGCACACCGGAATAGCCGACGAGCTAGAGTCGGTCCGGCGTTGATCAATCTCTGGTCCGGGCCTGTTGCCGAAGGACTAGTCGCCGGTAGAGTGGGTGGAGGAGCCTCGCATGTGCCTAAAGTAGCATTAGTCTGTTCCAAACAACAAACATAAATAAACAAATAATGCTATACACAATTATACCAAGCATGTTCTTGGCGAATCACGTTGGAACATAAGCTATATTTTATTGGTTGTAAGTATTGTTCCATGTGGATTGCCAAGTCAGAATTGTGTCGGTCGGCTAATGAGAAGTCTTTGCTCATAAAATAAACTGACTCCAGCCTACGATTACTAAATTTTTAATTCTCAAATTTAAATATCAAAATAATGCCGTCACTTGCTCCAAAGTCCAAACTGCTGCTACCAAAACTCGTGCCGACTTTGCCTTAAAATAATAGACTCGGTCCATGGCCCATAAAATGTTATAGAGTTGGGCTTCAAGTTTTCAACGTCTACGAAATATTGAACGCGGCCCACAAAATATTAAAATTTAAATTTAAGAGTTATAACAGAAACTTAAGTTTAAATCTAAATATAAGAGAAACAAGTACACGCCATGCCAAAGGTCGCAATTTTGACTTCAGGGGATGACAATTTGTCTTGGACTTCTTAATTTGGAGGATAAATCATGTTGACCTTTTCAAAAAAAAAGTGAGTAAGCTAACCAAAATTGATAATACGTTACATATTTTTACCTCCTCTGTATGCATGTAGTGTACATTATTACCTACATTTACAGGTATTATTAGTCTCAATAATAATAATAATAATAAACTAGCCAACACCTTTCTGTTTGAAATTGATGTTGATTGCTGAAATTTTGTCGCATTTAGGTTGTAAATATTTATTAGCACAATATCCAAAACCAATGAACCGAACCAAATTTCACTGGATCGGTTCCGATCAGGTCCAACTCGAAGCTGAGTACGAGTCCAATATTTAATAATTGTGCTCTTCATAATCAGGTATCTAAATACATGATTACTTATCGTGTCTCAATCGTGTTAATCGTTTTTTCACCTGAAATTCATATCCAACTTATCTAATAATCGTATTTCCATATCCAACTTATTTATTTATCGTGTTTCATTTCTCAATCCATATCAACTTAGTGTTGTGTAATCGCATTTTGTGTAAAATTGACAGTCCTAATTTTTTATCACAGACTCCTTACCTTGCAGTAGTTTATGTTGTCGCATCCACAAACTAGATGCCCATTAGCTGTGTCCGTTGCCAATGGAGCTCCACCTCCATCACTTCTCTAAATTCCATAAAAAGAACAAGTTCAGTAACACTAGCATAATAATTTCGTAGATCACTAATATCTGATCGACAAACCTTGTAGAAATCAACAGCTATGAAGTTGGCCCAACGTTTGCTTGATAAGCTGTGGCAAGTTTTCAACATATCGACAAGAGGTGCTCCATTGTCCTTGCAAGCGCTCTGTTGATCAGGATTATCTGTGAAATAATTTATTAGAACCAGAGATCTTTTCGAATCATTCATGGCTGCCGACTCTGCCCGGCTCGGACAAGAACCCTTCTTCATTCCGCCATTTCCATCTGCACATCAACATCAAAAATTATTTCCTGAAGGAAAAAAAATCAATTTGAGGAAAAGGCCGTTCTAACATTGATTTTCGACAACGTAGTTCCACTCGTAAGCAATCCCTTCAGAAGCTTCTTTGGCCTTCTTTGAAGTGAACACTATTAGTCGTTGGTTTTTGCTTATCATATCACTGATCAATGGCCAGTCCTCGCCATTCTTCGGCATGCTGGTGACCGGGAACCAGTACTTTCTGAGACCAGCATCGTCAAACACTTTGGACACACCCTTGGATGAGGTAACATAGTCTTCAAGGAAAATAGTGATGATCTCTTCTGGGTTTGCTTCCAGGAAGGCCTGGATTTCCTTGAGTACGTTGATGGCAGGTTGCTGTCAGAGGGAAACCTCGTCATGATCCAACATAGTAACAATGACACTGACTGAATATGAAGTTTAAAACTTACAAAAGCTGTGAAATTGTAGCACGTGCCACCGAAGGAGTGGCACAACCAAATGTCGTTCTCGAAGTCATACACATCCAACATCAAACCCCTCACTCCATTCTACAATTAAACCTCATTATGTCAGTTTGTAAAAATATTAAAACATTGAGATCATTAGATCGATTTGAACATGTACAAACAGCTCAATACATTATGTAGTGTATGTAAAAAAAGGCTGTCATCCTATTGAATCTTGAGATTTTTATGATCATCCGTCATCGATCAAGATACTATGACAAATTTTGAACTTAATCCATGTTCTTTGAGAGTTCTCATTACAAGCTAACATTAAGTACTGTGTTGGTCTTATTTTTACTTAGAAACAAAAAAAAAATCGAGGAGATGCATTCCAGCAGTCGCACACTTAATAGAGATCCAAAACCTTGTGAATACTAATTGCATATATACTTGTAATCAAATGGAAACCTTGAACGAAGAATGCAGTAGGAATTGAACTTTATTATAGCTACAAAAGGCTCCAATTTGTTTTCCATAGAACAAAACATTGCTTTAACCAGAATATTCAAAAGATAGATTGGCAAATACTTACATCCGTATATTTCTTAAACAAGAAGAAATGCGACGGTAACTAAATTGTTGCCAAACCTTGACTCAACAACAAGCAATGAACAAGACTCTGGTTGACTAAGGTCCATTTACTACTAACTCTGGATCATCCTCAACTTCTCATAATGTAGAATTTGAAGATTCTCAAGAAAATCCGGATTAGAAGTTTGGTCAACAATCGTGTTTGGAAATTTTATATCATGAAACTCATTATTGTTGATTTTAGGAATGAAAAGATATAAGTAGGTATGTTATGTTCTACTACTATCAACTTTATATTTCTATCATAAGGTAAAAAATTGTTGCGGTGTCCAACATAAAAAGTTTAAAGACTAAATTATTTCAAGCTTCAATGCTAAAATTGTAGATCTATAAATTAACATTTACATAAAATGGGGGCATACAATTAGGAGATTGATTTTTCCTTGATGGGAAAGTCGTAAAATATCAGGGTATTAGTTGTAAAGCTCTGAATTCACAGACAACAACTCCAAAATGCACCTCATAAATCATAGTTTAATAAGATTGTGGAAAAGTTGGGTCCATTATATTCTTGATCTAAAATTTGCATGTCAAAAAGAGACGTGCGCCCCACACTAGGTTGTTGGACAATTCAGCTTAAAACATGTGTCCCCAGTAGCACTTACAGTGGCAAAGCAAGATAGTGATGATCCGTCAGTGCTTTAAGTGTTATCATACGAGGTCTAAGACTTAGCATAGCATTAGTTGTTTTATTGTAGAAGTAATCAAGTTAATGTGGTATCCATTTCCTATTGTTGGGGAGCTGCACTTTAGTCGCAGCTTGTAGTATTGTAGATATAAAATGAAATCTTATAATATGATGATTTTGTAGTCTAAAGCAAACTGACTTTTAACGTAGTTCCTAATCTTCAGATTTGGTCAGCACTTGATCCACTAGCCTTAGGTGAAATAAAAAAAGAAATTTGGGGGTCAAATTAAATGTTAAGTGAGATATAAAAAACACAAATATATTTTAACATTGACTTTGACAAATTTCAAAAGAAAATTATAAAACAGTTGAAACACCACCCGAACCCCATTTGTTTTTTCTGATGACCTTAAAATCATAAATCTGAGATCCACTTCTTGATATGGAGATAATTTGTGACCGACCATGTTCAACCAATTTGATCTCAACAACCAATCTAATTAGACAAATAGCATTCCATGTGCTAGGGGACCCCACATTCACTTTGATTTGATTAGAATTCTTTGCTTCTACATAGCTAGTACAAGCTGGAAACCTTTTCCCATAACATTTTTCTCATCTTTTTCCCAAGTTTTTCTTTCCGGTAGCTTTAAAGAATCAGATAGTGCATCACAACCTCACAAATGACGTGATTTCAGACCATAGTTATGCATGGTCATAACATGAACAAAGTTTCTGCAACCCATATCAATGAAGAAAAACATGAGCACAGATTATCTTGGTTTCCAAGACTTTAGTTCCTTTATTCCTTCTACTTTTTCTTAAACCATAGTACAATTCATTGTTTAGGTGTTATGATGCATGTACACTAGTACATGACCATTCAATAATGGCATTGGCCTTAAGTCCAACATTTCATAGGCCTAACATAACTTCATTGCCCAAACAACATAATTCGCATTGTTCTCAAGAGAAGGTTGCAATTCAAATGAATAAGCATATTCTGTGACACGCATTGAGCAACCTCTGCCTCAGACAACGTTGGAGTAACAAAATTCAGTTTGCAAACTTTAAAATAATAAAAAATGATACTAAAAAGTGGTTTTCAATAGCACATACATAACAATGCCTGGCTAGCACCAACACTAGGTGTTGTTAGCCTTGCTTATTTACGAAAGTGGAGACATCTTTAAGCTCTCTATGAGACGACCACCAAACATTAACAACCTTTTTTTAGAAAAAAATTATGGGAAGAGGAGTCATGGTCACAAACCCTCATCCATAGAGTTGTATCCCACAACCTATGGTGCAGGTGTTGGGTACTCTTTTGTTTTTGATAATCGATACGCTGGTATGATTAATTTTTAATTATTAAAGTGAGTTGCATAACTGCATCCCACCGACGACAAGTTGTTACGGAGGTGGAGATCGAACTTGCATCTCCACCCCCACCCAACTAGTCATTGAACAAATTGGGATACACTCCTTGTGTGGTGCCAAGTACTCTCAGATGACCAGTTAAGCTATATCAATTTGACACATCAGACATATCAACATATCATCCAAGACCAACTTAAAACTGCTATAACACAACACCCCCAAAATACTCCACCAACCAAACGACATATCAGACCAAACAAACACACATCCTACATTTCATAACACATCAAAAATTAAAAAAAAAGGAGAAAAATCAATCACCTTGAGCTGAGCAGTGACAGTGTCCTCCTGATTACTGGGCGCGATCCTTTGCGACCCGCCGGTGAACGACCGTTGATTCAGCAGCGCGAAGGAGTTGTGCGTCGTGAGCCACGAGTACCTATTGAAAGCCAATCCTTTCCCCTATCCCCACCCCATCACATTCCATTAACTCCCCTCCATCAAACCCAAACCAAAAACCCAAACCCTAACCTTCGTTTTCGGGTCCGTCGGCTCGACCCTGGCGCACCTCGGCTTGCCGGCCTCGCACGCCACGCACTCCAACCCCGCGTCGCACTTCCCTCCTCCACCGCATCCCTCTCCGACCTATGAAAACCATAAAAAAGTGAAAAAAATTATATATAAAAAAAAAGAGTTTTGGAGAAAGAAGCGAACTTTGAGGGAGTCCGCGGCGGAGAAGAGGAAAAGGAAGAGGAAGAGCAGGAAAAGGAGTGTTTTCATGGTGGGAATGGAGAGAGGAGAGGGAAATAGTGAGATAGATTTATGGGGTGGAAGAGAAAGATGAAAGTGTTGATGGATGGATGGATGGATGGATGGTTTGGTGGGGAAAAAATGGAGGTTTCGTTTCGGTTTTCAAATGTTTGTTGTGAAAGTTTTGTGGTTAAGGATTAAGTAGGATGATTTTGACTGACATGCTGCTTTTCAGTGTAGGGGTAGGTTGGGAGTCATGGAAAAATTCGTATTTTATGTTTCAGTTTTTATTTTGCTTGCGTGTTGTTGTGACTTGTGTGTTAAGTTGGTGCCTTGAAAACATTTTTAAGGTTATTTTATATATTTCTTATTCACCCACTAGATCGAGACCCATGAAAAAGAAAAAGGGAACTACTATTCGTCGTCGGAAAACTACTTAAATCGCCCCAAAAATGACCTTTTTGCCCCTAACAAATCAATTAATACCGATTTCGTCCCGTATCTTAAAACAAGGTGTTTGACTCAGTTTTACTCACATTCCCAGTACAAACACCACGAAAATGTCCGGCGAAGCACCAGAATCCGGCGAGGTAACGGGGGCGGAATTTTTTTTCCGACTCGGACGTCTGGCTAGGCCGCCTCCACATAGGTGGAGGCGTCTGGCTAAGCCGCCTCCACTTAGGTGGAGGCGGTTTAGACAGACGCCTCCACCTAGATGGAGGCGGCTTAGATGCACGCCTCCACCATGGTGGAGGCGTCTGTCTAACACGCCTCCACCTATGTGGAGGCGTGTTAGGCAGCCGCCTCCACCTTGGTGGAGGCGGCCTAGTCAGCCGCCCGTTATTTATTTTTTTTGTTTTTTTTTAATTTTTTGTTAAATTCAAAATTTTCAGGTTCCGTTGCAAGATTTCGGTGGTGATGAAGTAGATTACAGTGAGCTTTTTGACAGTAAAGAAATATTTACAACAATCGAGGAAGGTTGTAAATGGGCGAAACAAATTGCGATAGGAGCTGGATTTTTTTTGGTTATATCATCGTACAAACCAAAAGCAGATAACCGGATGGATTGTTACCTCAGATGCGATCGCAGACGTGAGATGAGTTCTCGTGATACGAGTATTGCACTGCGAAAGAATACGAAAAGAAAAGGTTGCGGTTGTCGGTTTTTGGTAAAAGTGGTGGAGCGACGAGATCGTGATGGATGGGTTATTGTTTCTAGTAGCATGTTTGGGCAGCACAACCACCCATTGGCAGTTTATTCAGAGGGTCACCGACAGGTCAGCGGACTTAGTGCTGGGGCAAAGCAAATTGTTCGGGATATGACAGAGGCACAAGCAAGGCCCCGTAACATTTTGTTGGCGGTAAAGAAGAAATTTCCGGACGATAATCCTAATCAAAGGCACATTTACAACTTCAGAGAGTACATGAGGAGGACGAAATCTGAAGACAGGAATCCCGCGCAGCAGTTTCTCAGAGAGGCAGTGCAGCATAAGTATTTGCATTGGATTGTGGCAGATGAAGAAACTAATGTCTTGACTCACGCATTTTTGGCACATCCGACTTCAGTTCAGTTGTTGCGTACATACTCATTCGTGATCTGTATGGATTCGACGTATAAGACGAACAAGTACAAGATGCCTTTGTTTGAGATGGTTGGGGTTACTCCAACAAATATGAATTTCCTCGTCGGATATGCGATTTTGCAGGATGAGACCGAGTCTAGTTACCGGTGGGTGTTGGAGAGGTTGCGAGATCTGTTATTGGATATTGTTAGCCCGACAGCAATAATTACGGACCGGGAGATGGGTCTGATGCGACCAGTGGCAGAGGTTTTTCCTGAGTCAGCTCATTTACTATGCACCTGGCATATCAATAAAGACGTGTACAACTACGCATACCACGTATTCGGCAAGGAGAAGCAGCTTGCAGAGAGTTTTAGACGTGGAAGATGGAGGAGAGTCATGCTTTCTGATTCACAGACGGATTATGATAGAGCAGTCCGTAATCTGAAGGATTCTTACAGTTCCTGGCCAGTGCTGACGAAGTATGTGGAAGACACGTGGTTGGTGCATAAGGAAAAAATTGTGTTGAATTGGACGAATCAAGTTCTTCATTTCGGCAACACTACGAACTGCAGGGTGGAAAGTGCACATTCGGCTCTGAAAGAGTGGATCACTACATCGACTGCCGCTCTCGACACTCTTTTCGACCGCGTGAACTCGTCTATTGAAATGCAGCTGACAAATATTCGGAACTTTCTTGAAGATTCGAGACGTCGAAATTTGGCACATTACATAGGTCCTCTGTTTCAGCATATAAATGGCCGAGTTTCGCATCACTGCTTGTCGTTAATGACTCAGGAGTTGAAGAGAATGCAGGACTTAAGTGATGAAATTGAATATCGTTGTGGGTGTGCTTTCCTGACAACACATGGGATTCCTTGTGCCTGTACCATGTACGAGTGTTACGCGTCAGGTGATGGAATTTATTTAGAGCAGATTCATCCATTCTGGAAAACACTTGTTATCGAAGAAGGAGTCCAGATGTCAGAGTTTGTTGATCAGTCAGCACAAGACACCGAGCATTTTCGGAAGCTAGTGGATGAGATCTCGCAGAGCGATCCTGCAGTAATTCGTAGTGCTTCTCGTATTTTATAAGAACAGTTACACCCCGATCAGTCGAACTATGGAGAACCCGAAGAAAATACTAAGGTACGAGGTCGACCTAGGGGAAAGTCGACACGTCGGGACCCGAGTGCCTTCGAGTATGCTGAGCGAGGTCGTGGTCGGTCTGGCAGTAGTGGGAGCAGGGGTCGTCGGTCTAATTCGTCTCGATCGTCCTTGAATACGGGCACAGGATCTTCTGATATGTCGATATCTTTGTTGTTATGTTATTTAATATATATTAGTAATCTAAATGGGGTTGAATATATTATCTCCTAATTTTGTTGTTTTAATGAATTGTTATTTACCTATCTTACAGTGTCCGGACGGGTTGACGTGGACAACTTCCCATATAATGATAGACTGCTAGGAATCATTTTGCCATTTCTGCATAGGTGGAATGACGTACGTGCTGATGGCAACTGTGGATTTCGATGTGTTGCCGATGTCTTTCATGGTGGTCAGGAGAACAGGTCGTACGCCCGTCGTGCGATTTCTAATGAGATAGGTGCACATCCTATTTATGAGACAGTCTATTTCGGCCATGTGAGAGAGGCTCGTCAACGAATTGATTGGGGCGGGGGAGGTTGTGGCGAGGATCATTATATGGAGGTTTGGTCCGACTTGTTTCCTATTGCGAATTTTTACAAGTGTGCGGTCATGTATTTCGCAGTGGGAACGGATGGTTCGTTGTTCCCGTGTCTTACTGTTCTACCCTGGGAGTGTCCCTCTACCATGACAAGGCCTGTCAGAGAGTTGGTCATTGCTCATTTAGGGAGTTACGCTCATTTTATTCGTTTGGAATTACTTGATGATTTCCCAGTACCTCCTATAGCGACCTTATGGTATCAAATGCGAGATGAGAGTGTTGTTGGATGGGAGGATCAGTACCAAAGTAGGATGGAGTATTGGAACCGGTTACGTTGATTGTAATTTGTAATGTTTTGTAATGTATAATATATCGTGTATTTCTACTTATATCGTGTTGTTTTTTTACCGTATTTTAAATTTAAATATTATTTCATATCTAAAGAAATAAGTTGAAAATCTTTTCGTGAAAAATAAATATTAAAAAATACGATAGTCAAAGAAATATGTAGAAGATATGTTCGTCAAAAATAAATAATAAGAGTACACAAATAAACATAAGCATATACCAACAAATGTACTAACAGTGCAACAAAACGAAAGTAAAAGCAAGACAACTACAACTCAGCATCTGAATCATGGTCTGCAATGCCCAACTGGCTGTTCCAATCCTCGATCAGGCGATCCCAATCTGTACATGCAAGTCTCGTTGCCTCACTCGGCATGACGTCTCTCTCTCTCTCGCAAGAACGGCTACGTACACCGTATCGCCCTACTCATTCACTGTATGTAAAATAAAAATTAGCGTACAATAACAAAATATACTTTACAATTAAATATAAAATTAGATAAACTTACCGCATCAGCACATGTCCTATCCAGTGCTCTCTCCGGTCTCGGAATGATACCGCGTACGAGTAGTGGATGTGAGCACCTACCGAACCACTGCAAATAATCTGGAGCACAAGTGGAGGGGTCGCGGCTACGACTCAGATCGGCCAGGTGTAGTCGTCCTAGTCTCGGAAATGTCCTCCAAACCGATTCCGCAGACGAAACGCTGTGCCTGACGTCGTACATCGTGGCAGTCGCAGACCGTACTGCATGCTCGGGCGTCGGAATGTCAACTGGGATCACCTGAACGTAGCCTAACTGACGTAACACGCGATCAGGTATATAAGGCTCTGTGATATCCCTATAACGAATAATGCCGGCAAATGAGTCCTCGGCACAGCTACAGCAGGATCGGGACCGTACGGTAACCACTCCACCTAAACGTTTATACGTTAATAATAATAAAATTAAATTTAAATAAACGTGAATGATATATACATCATATACCTGCGATGCAGTCATCTGATCTAGCCGTCTACGAATAGAAAGAAGTCGACTCTCGCTCTTATCCTCCGCCCGCACAGCCCACATACGCGAACGAGGATGGCCACACTCAACAATCTTCCGCTCACGATGGGGGCGGAAAGCAGGAAAATACTCATATATCCAAGCCTGCAGCAGTGTAAGACAACCCGTAATCTGACCACAATCAGCGCGACTGGATATGCCCAGTTGGCGATACAGATATGCCAACGTCGCCGACCCCCATGAGTAATCAGCAATGGTATCTGGGTCCCTCGCCTCCAATAAGTCGCGTGGTCTCAGTCTGGAACCGCTCTTGTCGAGAAACAATACGCAGCCTAGCAGTAAGAAGAAATAAGCAGTCATCTGCGTATCCTCAGTCCGTGGTGGTCGCCCCCGTCTGCAACACTCGTCCACAGCGTCAATACTAACACCACCGCCACTCCAGAATGAGCTATCCCGCCCAAGACCCTCCAGGCTGACACCCAGCAACTCAGATACATATAACTTCAGCTCAGATGTCGGCGCCTGCGCACTGACCATGGGACCCTCAACAGGAATGTGAAGAATCTGAAAGACGTCATGCAACATGATCGTCATCTCTCCGAACGGCAAGTGGAAAGTGTTGGTGTCAGGCTGCCACCGCTCCACGAATGCCGAAATCAACGGCATGTCGATGCAGGAAAACATGTTGTACGGCAAGTGACCCAATCCACTGTCAACCACGGTCGCCGTCATATCCTCAGTCATCACTGAGCGCCATGCCTGCAATGTCGTACAAGCTCTGTGCCGATTATGGCACTTCAAAACCTTCCGCTCCTCGCCATCCCAGATGCGTCTGGCGACGTGGCCTCCGAAACTCGGAATGACGCTGCCATCTACAGGACCACCGGGAATAATATCCGTGACGATCCAAGACTCGTCATCACCCCTCTTCTTCTTCTGAGCTCGGGCGTCTGCAGTGCACGAACTCGAATCACCGGTCACAAACCGGCCACCTCGATCCTTCCTAATGACCCACTCAGCTGAAGGACCACCGTGTCGCCCCCGTCCTCGACCGGACTGATGTACCGCCTCCTCCTGTGGCCCCAAGTCGTATCGGCCCCCATCGTCACTGTCGTCGTAACTCCTCGCCTCATCTGAATCATCCTCGTCGTCGAAAGACTCTCCAGGTGTCTGACGACGACGTAACAGATCTCTCTCTCTCCTAACTGAAGCAGAAGTACCACGTGTACGTGGATGACGAGGACCTGACTCGTCTGCTATACTACGTACCGGGCGTAAGGGAATTGATTTCCCTTTTCCTCCACGGTAACCCGATGACTATTAATTCAATTTAAAAATACAAATTTATTAATGATTTTACTATAATAATTAAACTAATTATTAACTTAATAATCGATTTATTTAGCAATTATCACAATTAATCAATAATCCGTTACTAAAATCGTACACAACTAATTACTAACATAATAATCAATTTATTTATTAATTAACACATTTTATAATTAATAAACGTTTTACTAAACTAATTTAACTCATTATTAACATAATATTCAATTTATTTAAATTTTATCACAATTTATAATCAATTTAAAAACAAATTAAAAAAAAATTCCAGGCGTCTGCGGGAGACGCCTACCCTACGTGGTAGGCGTCTGCCGGAGACGCCTGCCCTACGTGGGAGACGTCTCCCGCAGACGTTTGTGCCATGGGTCGGGCGACCGTGGGATCCGCCCGACCCAACGTTCGGGCGGTCGCGGGAACCGCCTCCCCCAGGGGGGAGGCGGTTCCCGCGACCGCCCGATCGTTGGGTCGGGCGGCTCCCGCGGTCGCCCGACTCAAAAAAAAAATTTAAAAAATTAATTGAAATAAACAAGGTGATTTACCAGATGTGAGTAGTCCGGGGTGTCCGCTGGCTCTTTCCCTGGCCTCCGAGACATCCTATTTGGTGAATAAAAGTGTGATATGAAGAGAAAGTTGTGTTAAAAGAGTGAAATGAGGAGTTATATTAGTAGAAAGTGTAGAGGGGCAAAATGGTAATCTTACGAGCGATTTAAGTAGTTTTACGGCGACGAATAGCAGTTCAGAAAGAAAAAATATTAAACTTAGTATTCCTCTGATCACGCACTCATGCCCAAAAGATAGAACTAAGAAAAGAAAAACACAATTAATAGTTTAATACTCAATTGAACTTTGTAAATATGATTGGGGACCAAAAGATGCAAAAATGATTAGTCAAGTTCACAACTACGAAAGTGGAGTTGTCATTCGTTAACTTCTTCATGGTAGATACTTACAGGAATAAGCATTTCCAACTTGGACCTTCGTCCCAAGTAAACGACTTGATTCCTCGCTCTTGTTGTTTAGCTAGTAATCCATATTCAAAGAGGCTACCTGGAGCAGTTCACTTTTTTCTTTTTTTTAATGACCAAACAAAAACATGATTAGGTGAAGGAAGATCTTCATGGAAGTAAAAGACAATGAGATTAGAATGTAGTATTGAATCAATGAACTTAAGTAGGAGAGAAATGATTGACTGAACAATCTTACATATGTTAGATTTCATATTAAGTCCGATGTAATAGAAAGAGTTTGCTAAGTCCTTTGCATTATTAGTATTGTTGTAACATGTGAGATGAGTTATCAGATCTTTCTATTTATCAATTAACCCAACCACCTCAAATAACAGGCCTATATATAATGGGTTCATTCATATCATTTAATTAATATAGAAATAACAAAACTAAAACCCTCATCTCCTTCCTTCTTCGATTACCATCTCCAATCTATTACCTCTCATCTTTTTCCATCAATGGCTGAATCCAATCTAACCTAAATTGGGAGTATGAGATTTCACATTGTATCAGAGCATCAAGATCCATTAGAAACTTCCACAACCATGATCGATCCGCTCTCAGAAGAGGAAGAAGAAAAAGGGTGACGACGATAGCACGAAATAAAAAATGGTGGATGACACGAATCAAGAAGTGAGTGATTCAAAGTTCATTCATCACCCAAATAATTCTGGTACAAATCTTAATTGGAGAAAACTTCTCTACTTGATCAAGATCCATGACTATTGCGCTTAGTGTTTAAGTACAAATTAGGGTTTGTAGATGGGACCCTAAAACAACCATGTCTAGTAAAATCACCTAAAGAATACATGAAATGGAAAGGATGCAATGATATTGTTATTGGATGGAACTTTTTAGATCAAGAACTGGTTAATAGCGTGATCTACTATGATATGGCAAGATCTCAAAAAGAGATATGCAACCAAGTTATTTCAGCTAAAGAAGTCAATTTCCAGTCTAGTTCAAGAAAATATGAACATCACTACCTATTTTGCTAAGCAGAAAGTGTAATGTCCTCAAACACAGCGGAAAATTTCAAATTTAAATCATACCATCAACGAGGACATTACGAAAAGAAATACACACACTGGTGCACCAACATATAATATATATATATGTGAACGAGTTTACAAAAGAATGTGATTACATCAAAAGATCATATACATGAAATATACACAAGTAATCACAACCACCTCAAAATATAGGGAAGCAGGATCAGGTCTCGAGCGCTCCCTCCGCCGTCGCCACCCACCTAACGTCGCTCTCGGCCTGAAAGCAGACAATGAATGCCTGAGTTTCCAGGAGGAAACCCAGTATGCCAAACCCTAACACATATATGGACAGAATGAAATGTACAAAGAAACGTAAAACATCACAACTGATACACCCGCTAAGTTCCCGGGACCTCTCTCCCGGCCATACCCCAACCACACGGGTCTCAAGGGTCCTCTCACCCCAACCCACCAACACACATGCACACAAGACACCGCCGGTCCAAATCACGGCCAAACAACCCCCTCATTGCCTCAGTGTTACCGGAGCCACGGTTTTGCATCAATGTTATCGGAGCCACGGTTTTGCATCATTCGCCGGAGCCACGGTTTTGCCTCATTCGCCGGAGCCACGGCCACAATATCACAATCCATCTCCACGTGTCACTACTAAATGCTATAGGGCCGGAATGTCTGTGTCGTCGCCCCAAAAGGGCCGGAGACTCGTTGCCTTCTAGCCAATCAATAGCAACACACACACAAAAACAGTGCAAAATGGTCGAACGAAAACTGGCTTCCGGTCGACCGATCCTCACCCAGAGAACTGGCCCAACCGAAAAACCCACCAAACGGTCGACCGACAAAGGGGTCCCGGTCGACCGAAAAGCACCAGTAGAAAACCATTTTCGCAATCAACAGTAAAACGGTCGAACAACCGAACCCTATCGGTTGACCGAAAACAACCAGTAGAACTCACCCAGAGTCCTCACATCACGGTCGACCGAAACCACACTTCCGGTCGACCGGCCATTAAGTTAACTTAAACGTCGGTCGAACGAGTCAAAAAGGCGGTCGACCGTTTAGATGGTCAACGCCCCAACCGACATACAACAGTACTTTCGGTCGACCGGCAAAGGGGTCCCGTTCGACCGAAAATACACAGGACATCTTTCTCTCGCTAAATTTGCAACAACCGGTCGACCGCCCAAAGGGCATCGTTCGACCGGTGCGAGGGATTCGCCCAAAATACACTACAACCGGTCGACCGAACCAAAACACCGGTCGACCGTTTATAGTTCAGAAACGGCTGTGCAGGTCCGACGAGCCCGAAATGGCCTACCGTCGACCGCTCCCACTCCCACACTAACAATAGGTGAGCTTGAAAGCAAGTTTGACATACCTTAAGGCTTGAAGAAGCCTTTGAAGAAACAACGGCGAGCTCCTCCACGAAAAGGCTCTAACTCCGACGAACTTCCGATCAACTCAACTCGGCAGCAACCCGAGCTCCTTCGGCGACTCCAACTCCACGCACGACGTCGGCTCTTCCACTGTCGAGAGAGAGACGAGTTTAGAGGGAGAGAGAGTGAATGAGAGAGAGGAGATCGTGAGAAAGAGAGAGAGAGAGAGAGAGTAAAACCAACCTTTATATACAAATCTCCCACTCGATCTCAGCCGTCCATCTCAAACCATCACTAATCCTCCCCTAAACACAATTAAGAACAGTAAGCAAGGTTAGGATATAACAATCCACCCTCCTTAAAAGAATTTCGCCCACGAAATTAAATCCAACGCTTACCAAACAGCTCCTGATACGACCTCCGGACTTCCTCCTCAACCTCCCAAGTAGCCTCTCGCTCAGTGTGATGCTGCCATCTGACCTTAACCATAGGAATCGTCCTTCTCCTGAGCTGGTGCTCCATCCGATCCACAATCTCAACCGGTCTCTCCTCGAGAGACAAATCCTGCTGGATCTCTGGGACCGCAATCTGAATCACATGAGAAGGATCTGACACGTACTTCCTCAGCATCGAAACGTAGAAGACGTTATGAAGACCAGAAAACTGTGGCGACAACGCAATCCGGTAGGCGACCTCTCCAACTCGGTTCAAAATCTCGAACGGCCCAATGTACCTCGGACTGAGCTTCCCTTTCTTCCCGAATCTCATCACCCCACGCGATGGTGAAATCTTCAGAAGGACATGATCGCCAACCTCAAAAGTCAACACTCGCCTACGTCGATCCGCGTAGCTCTTCTGCCTGCTCTGAGCTGTCGCTAGTCACTGCCTGATCACATCAACCTTTTCAGCATACGTCTGTATAATCTCAGGCCCGACTAACTGCCTCTCGCCTACCTCACTCCAGCACACCGGTGATCTGCACGGCCTCCCGTACAAAGCCTCTTACGACGCCATCCCAATACTCGCATGGTAGCTGTTGTTGTAGGCGAACTCGATCAACGGCAAGTGCTCATCCCAGTGCCCTGCCCAATCCAGAGTGCACACTCTCAGCATGTCCTCTAACGTCTGAATGGTCCTCTCTGACTGACCGTCTGTCTGCGGGTGAAATGCTGTACTGAACTTCAAACGAGTACCCAGAGCTTGCTGCAAACTCCCCCAGAATCTGGAAGTGAACCTCGGATCTCGATCTGAAATGATACTCACTGGCACCCCATGCAGTCTGACGATCTCCTCCATATACAATCTCGCAAGACCCTCCAAAGGTAGAGTAGTCCGGATGGCCAGAAAATGTGCCGATTTGGTCAGTCGATCGACTATAACCCAAATCGCGTCATGAGAGCTCCTCGTCTTCGGCAACCCGATGACGAAATCCATCGTCACGTGCTCCCACTTCCACTCAGGTAGCTCTATACTCTGCATCGGTCCTGCTGGTCTCTGGTGCTCGATCTTCACCTGCTGGCAAACCAAACACCTAGCCACAAAATCAGCCACATCACGCTTCATCCCTCGCCACCAGAAGTTCCGCTGCAGATCCTTATACATCTTCGTACTCCCCGGGTGAATGGAATATCTGGCTCGGTGTGCCTCCTCTATGATGTCATCTCTCAGCGCATCGACCTTCGGAACCCAGATCCGACTCCTGAACCTCAGACCTCCATCCACTTCCACAGTGAAGTCCGACCCATCTCTGGCAGCTGACTGTAGCAGACTAGTCAAATCCTCATCCCTGTGCTGAGCCTGGACAACTCGACTGACGGTCTGCGACTCCACTCGAAGACCCACAATCACTGCTCCCCCCGAGCTCTCGGTGAACGGCCTCCACTCTGACAATGTCTCGAGTAGCATCCACTCTTGAATACACAAACTCGCAGCTGACACCTCCACTTTCCTGCTCAGCGCGTCTGCAACTGAATTCGCCTTCCCCGGATGATAGGAGATGGTGAAATCAAAATCCTTAATCAGCTCAAGCCACCTGCGCTGCCTCATATTCAGCTCCTTCTGTGAAAACAGGTACTTCAGACTCTGATGATCCGTGAAGACTTCGAACCGCTCACCATAGAAATAGTGACGCCAAATCTTCAGAGCATGAACCATGACTACCAACTCTAGATCGTGAGTGGGGTAATTCTTCTCGTGCACCTTCAGCTGCCTCGAAGCATACGCCACCACCTGTCCGTGCTGCATCAGTACACAGCCCAAACCAACACCTGAGGCGTCGCTGTAAATCACATAACCTCCGCTACCGCTGGGAAGAGTCAGAACTGGACCAGTCGTCAACTGACTCTTCAGTTCCTGAAAACTGTCCTCGCAATTCTGGGACCAAACAAATTTCACTCCTTTCTTCGTCAGCGCTGTCAGTGGTGAAGCAAGTCTCGAGAAGTCTTTGATGAACCGACGGTAATAACCCGCCAATCCAACAAAACTCCTAATCTCAGTCACACTCATCGGGGCTCTCCATTGCGTCACTGCCTCGACCTTCGCTGGATCCACTGATATCACAGCTCCTGACACGATATGCCCCAAAAATGCTACACTGTGAAGCCAGAACTCGCACTTCGAAAACTTGGCATACAGCTGCTGATCTCTTAGAATGCCAAGTACAATCCTCAGATGCTCCCGGTGCTGATCCATATCTGGTGAATAGACTAAAATATCGTCCACGAAGACAATCACGAAACGGTCGAGATACTGACTGAAAGTCCTATTCATCATATCCATAAATGCTGCAGGCGCGTTCGTCAACCCGAACGACATCACCAGAAACTCAAAGTGCCCGTACCTCGTCCGAAAAGCTGTCTTCTGAACATCTGCCTCTCTGATCCTCAACTGATGGTACCCAGATCGCAGATCAATCTTCGAGAACACCTTCGCTGACTGCAACTGGTCAAACAGGTCCTCGATCCTGGGCAAAGGATATTGATTCCTCACAGTAACCTTATTCAGCATCCGGTAATCTATACACATCCTCAACGAGCCGTCATTCTTCTTCACAAAAAGAATCGGCGCACCCCACGGCGAGACGCTCGGTCGGATAAACCCTGTATCCATCAGAACCTGTAACTGCTTCTTCAGCTCCGACAACTCTGCAGGAGTCATCCTGTACGGAGCCTTCGACTGCGGTGTAGCCCCAGCTACCAAATCAATGTCGAACTCAATCTCTCTATGGAGTGGTAGACCGGAGACATCATCAGCAAACACCTCGGGAAATTCCTGAACAATCTCGATGTCCTCCAGCCTCCTCAACTCTGGGTCTGGAACTACCAAGGTGGCCACAAAAGCCCTGCAACCCTGCTGAATCAACTTCCGAGCTCTAACTGAAGAAACGATCAACCGACTCCTGCGGTCCTTCAATCCTCTGATCAGAAGATCAGGCAAACCTCGCCTTGGAATCAAAATCTTCTTATCACGGCACAAGACTCGGACGCCGTACTGGGACAACCAATCCATCCCGAGTATAACATCGAAGTCCACCATCGGTAGCAAGACCAGGTCAGCCGGAAATTCCTGGTCTCCCGAAGCAATCGTGGCGCCGGGAAGAAATCTCCCCACAGTGCCCACCAAACCCAGGGGTGTGCTGACTTCCAAAGTGGCAGTCAACATCGCAGGGGTACGGCCCAACACGCTCGCAAACTGCTCAGAGATAAACGAGTGTGTGGCCCCAGAGTCGAACAACACCCTAGCTACCAAATCATCAACAAGTAGCGTACCTTCCACCACCGTGTTGGCATCTCTAGCCTCCTCCGACTGGATAGTGAACACGCGACCTGCTTTCTTCCCCTGCTGGGGTGGTGCTGCAGAGCGACTCGGACCAGCTCCACCAGCTGTGGATGATCCCGGTCGAACAATAGGCCCACCCGGCCTACTCGGGCAAGAACGAACAAAGTGACCCAGCTGGCCACAACCATGACACGCGCCAGAACGGGGCCCGCAACCGCGTCCCGGATGAACTCCACCACACTGCCTGCACTGCCCAGCCTGCGGTGGTCCACCTCCGTCAATCCGAGGCCTCTTGCCCGGATTCCCTGATAACTGACTCCCCGGACGCACTCCGGTCTTCACCTGCGACCTCCTAGCCTCCTCAATGTCCTGGCTATCCTGATCCATGATGGTCGCAAACTTCACAGCGTCTGCTAACGTCTGTGGCATGCTCGTGGTAACACGGGCCCTGAACTGCGGCCTCAGACCGCGCACAAACCTCCGAGCCCTCTGCTCCTACGTCACATAAATCTCTGGACAGTATCGCTCCAAAGCGTGAAATTTGCTGATGTAGGCAGCCAGAGTCATGTCCCTCTGCTTTAAAGCCAGGAACTCCTCTCTCTTCCTGTCGCGGGCGTGCTACGGAAAGTAATGCTGGTTGAACTCCACCAGGAACTCCTCCCAGCTCAACTCCTCACTGTCCTCGAACACCACAGCAGAAGTGGATCTCCACCAGTTGGCTGCGCCGCCGTCCAACACGTAGGTTGCCAGATCCACCTTCCTCTCAGGAGGACACCCAATCGCCCGAAATATCTTCTGGATCTTAAAAACCCAGTCCTCTGTTGCCTCAGGGTCGCCGCTACCGTCGAAGGATGGGGGATGCTGACGCATAAACCGATCCAACACTGCGCCTGCTCCTCCCTGCTCAGCCTGGGCAGATTGGCGCTCGAGAATCTCGCCCAATCTACCCAACGTGCCCTGGAGCGCCCTCAGCTCCTCTCTTCTACTCCCCTCACCCACCTCATCACTGGTGCTACGGCCGCGGGGAGAAGGTCTCACGCGCCTCGGAGCCATCTACACAGGAGACACAAAACATGAATGAGAACAATGCATGCATGAATGACACAACTCTAAGGGTGGTTCCATTGGACGAAGACACTGAAACTGACGCTCTGATACCAAGTTGTAACGTCCTCAAACACAGCGGAAAATTTCAAATTTAAATCATACCATCAACGAGGACATTACGAAAAGAAATACACACACTTGTGCACCAACATATAATATATATATATGTGAACGAGTTTACAAAAGAATGTGATTACATCAAAAGATCATATACATGAAATATACACAAGTAATCACAACCACCTCAAAATATAGGGAAGCAGGATCAGGTCTCGAGCGCTCCCTCCGCCGTCGCCACCCACCTAACGTCGCTCTCGGCCTGAAAGCAGACAATGAATGCCTGAGTTTCCAGGAGGAAACCCAGTATGCCAAACCCTAACACATATATGGACAGAATGAAATGTACAAAGAAACGTAAAACATCACAACTGATACACCCGCTAAGTTCCCGGGACCTCTCTCCCGGCCATACCCCAACCACACGGGTCTCAAGGGTCCTCTCACCCCAACCCACCAACACACATGCACACAAGACACCGCCGGTCCAAATCACGGCCAAACAACCCCCTCATTGCCTCAGTGTTACCGGAGCCACGGTTTTGCATCAATGTTATCGGAGCCACGGTTTTGCATCATTCGCCGGAGCCACGGTTTTGCCTCATTCGCCGGAGCCACGGCCACAATATCACAATCCATCTCCACGTGTCACTACTAAATGCTATAGGGCCGGAATGTCTGTGTCGTCGCCCCAAAAGGGCCGGAGACCCGTTGCCTTCTAGCCAATCAATAGCAACACACACACAAAAACAGTGCAAAACGGTCGAACGAAAACTGGCTTCCGGTCGACCGATCCTCACCCAGAGAACTGGCCCAACCGAAAAACCCACCAAACGGTCGACCGACAAAGGGTCCCGGTCGACCGAAAAGCACCAGTAGAAAACCATTTTCGCAATCAACAGTAAAACGGTCGAACAACCGAACCCTATCGGTTGACCGAAAACAACCAGTAGAACTCACCCAGAGTCCTCACATCACGGTCGACCGAAACCACACTTCCGGTCGACCGGCCATTAAGTTAACTTAAACGTCGGTCGAACGAGTCAAAAAGGCGGTCGACCGTTTAGATGGTCAACGCCCCAACCGACATACAACAGTACTTTCGGTCGACCGGCAAAGGGGTCCCGTTCGACCGAAAATACACAGGACATCTTTCTCTCGCTAAATTTGCAACAACCGGTCGACCGCCCAAAGGGCATCGTTCGACCGGTGCGAGGGATTCGCCCAAAATACACTACAACCGGTCGACCGAACCAAAACACCGGTCGACCGTTTATAGTTCAGAAACGGCTGTGCAGGTCCGACGAGCCCGAAATGGCCTACCGTCGACCGCTCCCACTCCCACACTAACAATAGGTGAGCTTGAAAGCAAGTTTGACATACCTTAAGGCTTGAAGAAGCCTTTGAAGAAACAACGGCGAGCTCCTCCACGAAAAGGCTCTAACTCCGACGAACTTCCGATCAACTCAACTCGGCAGCAACCCGAGCTCCTTCGGCGACTCCAACTCCACGCACGACGTCGGCTCTTCCACTGTCGAGAGAGAGACGAGTTTAGAGGGAGAGAGAGTGAATGAGAGAGAGGAGATCGTGAGAAAGAGAGAGAGAGAGAGAGAGAGTAAAACCAACCTTTATATACAAATCTCCCACTCGATCTCAGCCGTCCATCTCAAACCATCACTAATCCTCCCCTAAACACAATTAAGAACAGTAAGCAAGGTTAGGATATAACAATCTACCCTCCTTAAAAGAATTTCGCCCACGAAATTAAATCCAACGCTTACCAAACAGCTCCTGATACCACCTCCGGACTTCCTCCTCAACCTCCCAAGTAGCCTCTCGCTCAGTGTGATGCTGCCATCTGACCTTAACCATAGGAATCGTCCTTCTCCTGAGCTGGTGCTCCATCCGATCCACAATCTCAACATGTGGTTAAGCTCAGGAGAAGGACGATTCCTATAAGGGGTATCTAGCTACACATTATAGTTACACAATTAGCATAGATGTCTTTGTTCCACCCGAACCAAAACACGATCCATTTAGTGATGTAAGTGCACCACTTGTGTCCGTCCCTTGCCTCATGATATTAAGAATATATACAAAGTAGAAATGTGTCATCTTTGTATTATATTTATTTCTTGATCTCTCTAAGCTAATTATAACTATGTAACTTAACTCAAGTTACATTGTGCATATTATAATTTTGCTTTATCAAGGAGCCCGCTAATATCATCACTCAATTAAGAGGGCCAATGATAATCGTTTGACTAGCTATCTTTTCCAGCACAAGTCGTGTTCAACCAACTATTGCCTTTATCACTATACTCATTGATAGTTTTTGACAATAATCAAATTAAGCACTTCTTGAGTGAAAAGATATAAGTCTCATACTTAGGATCCAAGACACAGTAAAATCATTAATGACACGAAACACAATTCCATAATGTTTTACTTGTTAGGTCTATTCAATATATAAAAGTAATTTTTTCATCTTTTATATACTCGTGTCGTCAATTATTTGTAGAGCTACAACGATCGATGACCAACACGACAATCTTATCTTGGTGATTAATGTTCCATGTTAATTACCATGATTGTGAATAACTTTTGATTTATGTAAACCATTATCTTTTAAAGCTCTACGGTTAAGGACCAAACGTCTCTTCCTTAACACTTCCAAAAGACAAATACCATAATCAAGGAACAAAATGTTTGCACATCCAATTCATAATAATTGACATATAAAAGTAAAACTTTTAGAACACGTTACTTTCACTTTTCATCTCTCTAATCCTGAACATGCCCTTATTACTAGAAGAGATGTGGATATTGATTGGCATAGAATGCTTGGGCATCTCTCCACAAGAAAATTGTAAATTATTGCGTCTAATAATGATAGTATTTTTTCAATATTCGTAATCATTGTGAACATTGTCATACTGCAAAATAGGCTAGTTCCTTTCAATTTGAGGTGTTGTTCTACACAATGTATTTTCGAATTGATTCATGTTGATGTTTAGGGAAAATTCTCTATCCCCACTAGAGTAGACTAATTGGACTTATTATGCAATCCAAAACTAATGTATACAGTGTTATCAAAGCTTTCATTAATATGATCAATAATCGGTTCAATCATAAGATTAAAAGAATTAGATGTGACGACGACCTTGAATTCCTATCTAAACAAATGAAGGAATCATCGGAAACACATGAAATAATTCATGAAACTACTTGCCCTTACATCCACAACAAAATGGGATAATTGAGAGAAAACATAGGCAACTACTAGAAGTAGCCAAAGCAATTAGATTACGAACTTCCCACTAGATTTTGGGGAGATTGCATCCTACGCAACTAAGATTTTGAACAACAAAACCCCATATGAAATCTAACAATATTCAACATCCAAATTGTTCCACATGTTCGAGAGTACAAACACTAAATCTAATAACACAATGGCAAAATTTGATATCATCCACAAAGATTCTTAGTACATGGCCTTCCATATTACCAGCACTAATGCTACTAATAATCTTTATAAAATAAATATAAAATAAGGAAACCAGATGAGATCAATTCACAAGCACTCTTCTTTAGTTTACCCGACCGAACTACATCGGTCTAATTTTGTACTTCGGATGTTTATTATATATATTCTCCAATACTAACAGAGAATGTCGTATTAATGCTTAACTCGTCCATACATTTTTTTTGAGGTCTCACATACGATTCAGGAATAATGATGGAAACAGTAATATTATCATCAACTATATTATATTAAGGGCAATCTCATGATTTGGAAGAGAGAAAGTTGATTTGGAAGAGAGAGAGAAATCTCATGATAATGTCGTCCGGGTCATGATTACTAAGGGTCGAAATGCATGTATTATTAAGTATATTATATTAAGGGCAAGTACTAATATGGAAGGTCGTGTATAAAGAAGGCTATGTAGTAAGAATGTTGGAATATTTTGAAGAGATGATTTATTGGTTATAATTCATTCACACATCACCACTATAAAATATTATAATACAACAGTTTATGGTGAAAGCACCCAACAATCATGCCTTCATTCCTGTAAATCACAAAATTGCTTTGACTTATATCTACTTTAAAAGTTAAATGATTGTGCTCTAGAATCTAGAACAACCCCTTGCATTAAACAGATGCCTTACATCTATTTTAGAAGATTGGAGATCAGATATATAACTTTTAACCATTATTTTGCTTATAGCTCAATTGTCACCTCCACTAAAAAGTAAATGATGTGAGTGTTTTGACAAAAACACGACAAACATGTTTGAAAGGCTAAAATATAACACCACCAACTCACAATTGTCAAACATTACATCCGGACCGGACCGTGCCGAATTTTCAACTGGTTACAGACAAAAATTCGGACCAATTTTCGCACACCCCTATCCGATACCCTTCATGTATTTCTTTCAATAAATAAGTTAAGGTTCCTGCAGAACGTTAGAAACAAAAGGAATCAAACAGTAAATATCCAACACCATCCATAACAATGTGCTTTGAAGAATTTGTGGAAATCAGAGAAGGATAATATTTTAATAAAGCTAAGAGTCTAGAAGTGAAATCAGGTCAAAATGGGAGGTGTCATCTAAAAATGAATCCTAAAAACTCTAAACAAAATATTTTCATATGTATAATGGTTTAAAAATGAATCCACATTTAAACCTAAAATCTGAAATTCAAGAATCTGTTAAGTAGAATATTTTCAAAAGATTCTTCCATAGACCAATTATGGGACTTTTCCTCAAGAAATCATTTCTCATACCAAATGAGGTACTTCAATAAAATCCATAAATACCATCAAATTAGAAATGAAAAGATCAAAGATTTCATAATAAATATTTAAAAGAACGTGATGTGATAAGAGCAAAGCCCAAAAACTAAATTGCTAGAAACTTAGTGTGGGAAAGAGTAAACTACAAAGACTTTGATAGAGTGTTCCCATTCATGTAAACATAACAATTAAAAACCTAAGAGTATAAAACAAGAGGAAAAAATTCACAATTGGAAGTCAACTAAAAACAATCAAAAAGCTTAACATCAAAGTAAAAGTAAATTGAAGAAAAGATGAGAGCATGGGAAGATGGTAACCGATGGAAATATTATAAGGAGATTCTCTTGTTTTGCTTTCTGCTCCGAATTGATTCCCTTTCCAAAGGGAAAAAAACACTATAGAGTTTGCCAAGAAAACACAACTCAATACATAGACAGAATACAGATTTTTTTTAGAATGAGAGAGTGGAATTGAGCTTGAGAGAGAGAGAGTGAGAGAGAGAGAGAGAGGAATCAATAAGAAACTACGACAGATACAATGGCAATCAACATACTATAGTTATGCAGCACGTAAATATAGTTATGGCACGTAAATATAACCCTGTGCAAAAGCACGTGTAGATATACATGAATAGCATTTACACATTAATACATAGGTTATCTTTTTAAAAATGTTTCATGCAACAACAAATATTATCAAAACAAAAAAAATTAAGAACAGAATATCGGGAAGCATCCTCAATGTCTTGATATCCCATTATTCTATTTCGGTACTTTTTGCCAAACAAAATACATCATAGGGTTACGATATTCATGCCTGCATTGCAGAAGCTAGAGAATCGTTAATAGAAACTTTCATCTTCAATTAAAGCATCTGAGATGCAACTTGCATTAATGCAAAGATTCATCTGATTGATGAATCTCCTAATACTATCTACAGTCTGCAGGGTTCAACATAAGAGTTTTGTTGTGATTAGACTTGGTACAATGATCATAAGTGATTTTAAGAATAATAAAATAAAAGGGCAAAGATACATGGGCTTGGGATATGGACCAGATTTTTCAACCCACTCAATTATCATCTTGAACACCATGACCAAAACATACGAAACACAACCTGCAAACTTAACTCAATTCTCTCATGGCTTTGCAATGATATTTTATGCTAACTGTTCTATTGATCAATTAACGAGGGGGTAAGTGGCATATTGATCGTTGTTTTTTATTTTTATCAAGATCTAAAATATCTCAATTATAGCCAATTAGCACTAGTGCAGAAAAGATCATATAAGTCAGATATACAAATGTATATATATGACAGATTTTGGTGGTATATACGACTAACGTCTATTATCCCGACGCCTATGTCCTGGTGTATAGACGTCAGTTATATATAACGGACGTCTATTACATATTTAAATAACCAAAAATGTACATTACAACGGGCATTCAACCTGTACAGTAATTAACTTGTACAGTAAATGCCCAAAGTGCTAAACTTTTGACCATTAACAAGTACATCAAGCTTAAGATATCCAAGTACCCTAACTCAATCTCATTCAGTAGTAAAAGAGTTGTAAACTACATCAACCACACCAACAAGAATATTTTTTTCGATGTGGGATTAAACTTGATAGTCATATAAACATCCGACGTCTATTGTGTGATGTTTATTGTGCATTATGCACCAGTGTAGGCAAAAGCCCTAGTTACTGAGAGATACTTAAATATAACAATGTGCCCTATACTAAGCTTGGTTTACAATGGATAGAGAACCATTTAAAAAGGAACTATTTCATGACTAATATTGTTAGAACCCTAACCCTTGATTAGGGTTAATCACGGATTAGAGAGAGGGTTTGCATGGGGAAGGAGTGATGAGCAGTGTCCTGGTGATGGGTGAGAGGTGTAGGAGGCGTGCACTGTAGCATTTTCGGGTTTATAACCCAAGCTTTTCTTCTTTCTTCTTTTCTTCTCCTTCCTTTCCCTAATTCCTTCCTTTCTTTGCTGGTGCGCGTGTTGGTGGAGCAGTTGCGGAGGCGTCGGGTGAGGAAGGTGCTCGTGCGGGAGAGGCACGGCGCGTGATCGAGGTCTACCAGAGGCAAGACGTAGGAGCTCCGGCACCGTCGACTTCACGCAGGTGAAAGGTATGTCGACTCATTAGTGTGGTTTTGTGGTTTCTAACCCTCGTGGGAGGGTTGTGTTGGTCGGACGGGGAGGTCGGAGACCTCTTCGGCGTTGTTTCCGTGAGAAACCTCGGCTGGCGCGAGGTGGAAGACGACCAACGGTCGACCGGACCCTTCGGGAGGTCGACCGAATGTAGTGTTTTACCCGACTTTAACCATCACCGGTCGAACGATGCCTTGTGGCGGTCGACCGGTAGTGCGTATTTGCTGGTGAGTTGGGACTCTCTGTCTATTGTCGGTCGACCGGTGCCTTTGGGTCGTTCGACCGGAACTTAAGTGTACCAATTATTATGCATGCTTGTTCGACCGTGGTATGTTTGCGTTCGACCGATTATATGACGTAGAATACTAGGTTGACCCTGTCTGTTTTCGGTCGACCGAGACCCCTGAGTCGGTCGACCGATAGATTTGAATTTATGTTGACCAGACTCCGGATTTTGACCTCGTTCGGTCGACCGGTTTTAGACCTTTGTTCGACCGTTGAGGGATTGTGTTTTGAGCGCAGCGGTAGACCGTGTTAGGCGTACGGTTGACTGATTCCTTACTGGAACCGGTCTACCGAATCACCTCTTCCGGTCGACCGTTTGGGCCCAGGACAGATTCCTGGTTGCCTTTTCGAATGCCAATTTTGTCCACGGAAACTCGTGTCCTCGCCTTGTGCGTGAGCCAGGAGGTGACGGTAGGCGCGTTCCGCGTGCCTGCCCAGGGACCGTCGTTGGGAAGAGTGTTGGTATTCGGGGTGCGTCACCTCCATGTATGAAGCGTGACTAATGAGATGGATGGATTGGACTTATTGTAGTATAGCAGGCCTGAGGGATCGCGGATCCCAATGTTGATGTTTGTGCGGGCACGCAACTGGCGTTGGGTGAGGTGACTACCGGCCTACGGGCTACGAAGGTCGCTGCCCTGGCAGACTTCGGTCTGGACCCGTCCGATGTTGTGCCGAACGTTGTGATGGACCACCGATGCTGTGCCCGTGATGCCGCCGAGGTTGTGCCGGCGATGATGATTGTTGGGCCGAGGCTGTTCCGGCTATGTTGATTCATCGACTGGGCACCTATCGAGATGATGTTGTTATACCTTCCGGGTGACGGCCCCGTTGGGCCCAGTGGCTCCGACCACAGAGATTTGCAGATCTGTATTCTATCGGCGCGCAGGCGTGACAGATGCTCCCTGCCGAACCCTTGAGTAGTGTAGTTGCGTGTGGGGGGTGCGATGTCGCGTGCTGTAAGGCTGCATGTGCCTGCAGTAGGTCTCCTCGGGAGACCCGATGTTGATTGTCGGACTGATGTCCCGTTTTACCCTTTGGGGGAACTCTTTTCCTTTCTGTCGATGCCATGACATGCTACTAGTATGACATGTTCATTTTTGTAATGCATGCATATAGGTGAGTTGGCATACGGGGTTTCCTTTTTGAAACTCAGGCATTGTTGTTATATATTTTCAGGACCGCAGTAGGTCCAGTTGGGTGGTGATCGGCGGGCACGCGCATTTTGGAGTTGGATCCTCTTCTCGGACCGCTGAGGTCGACATGATTACGTTTTATCTTCTGTTGTCGTTTTGTTGTAATCATGTATCATTTTGACAAACTCTGATGTAATTTTGGTGCACCGCTATTTGTTTTATGAGAAGTAACAGTCTCGTCTTTGATTATTGAGTTCCTGTGTCTTGATTATAAATTTTTAAATTTCCGCTGTTTCGGGATGTTACAATTTGGTATCAGAACGATCGATTCCTATGCGGTTCCCAATGAAATCACCCTTGTAGTAATAGGATTCATGCATTTTATATTTTGGCACGCATACATGGCTGAAGTTGTGATTGTTTCTTCTGTCAGATGGCACCTAGGCGCGTGAGGAGTTCTCCACGCGATCGCGATCCCAGTGACGACACTTCAGGTGCTCATTGGGACAGGTTGGGCGAGTTCCTAGAGCGTCAGGCAGCTCAGAGTGCACAGGGCGGGGTGGGAGCTGAGCACGATCGGTTCATGCGTCAGCACCCACCGACTTTTGATGGCAGGAGGGCTCCGGAGATTGCGGAGGACTGGGTCTTCAGGATGGAGAAGATCTTTCGCGCTATTGGAGTAGCACCAGAGAGGATGGTGGAGCTGGCCACCTATGTATTCGATGGCGAGGCCACCAACTGGTGGAGGTCCACATCCACGGTGTTGTTTGATGACCGTGTGGATGTCAGCTGGGAGGAGTTCTTAGAGGTGTTCCATGAGCAGTACTTTCCCTAGCACGTCAGAGATCAGAAGTGGGAGGAGTTCATGTCGCTCGAGCAGAAGGAGATGACTCTGGCGAGCTACATCAGCAGGTTCAACGCCTTAGAGCGTTATTGCCCAGAGATTTGTGTGACCCCAGAGCAGCAGGCAAGGAAGTTCGTGAAGGGACTGAGGTAGCCGCTTCGATCTTGGGTGATCAACAGCATGTCGCGGACCCTTGCAGATGCGGTGAAGCATGCTACGATCATAGAGCAGGACCAGAGGGAGTGTCTTCAGGAGGCGAGGAAGGCACCAGTGAGCACTGGTAGCCGTGTATCCGGTCGTGGCCCGGGTTTGATGGAGGAGGAGCACGTCAGTCTGGAGCGTGCACTTACTGCGGGAGGTTTCATCCAGGACAGGAGTGTCCCCGTCGGACGGGAGCGTGTATGGGTTGCGGTCAGATGGGACATTTCATCAGTGATTGTCCTCAGAGGCAGGGAGAGCCGAGGAGGAGTCCAGGACCACCAGCAGTAGGCAGAGGCGGAGGCAGCCGATCAGTTGTTTCACCGGGCCAGGGCAGGAAGACCGGGCGAGTCTTCACTATTCAGGCCGAGGAGGCGAGGGACTCCAACACCGTCGTGGAAGGTACACTTTCTGTTTCCAGCTTAGTTGCGTGTGTGTTGTTTGATTGCGGCGCCACTCACTCCTTCATTTCGGAGAAGTTTGCTGGCGAGTTGGGTCGGACCCCTGTGCTGCTGACTGATGTTTTGGAGGTCAGCACGCCCATGGGTGAGGTGGGCACTGATAATTTTCTTCCGATTTGGAGGCTCAACAAGCTCCCAAGTTTGGTTTTTGTGAAGACATTCTTGAAAGGAATGTGTTCTAAAAGTTTTACTTTTAAATATCTTTTATTATGAATTGAATGTATTGAATATTTTGTTCCTTGATTAATGTATTCGTCTTTTGGAAGTGTTAATGAACCACTTGTATCATCGTGAAATATTGCATGTGATAAGTAGGTGGACTCATAAGATGTGATCTTGAATCACATTTTTTATATACTATTTCTACCATATAACAACAAACAATGGAATACATGTAGCTTCTTCTATTTCTACTTGAAATATTTGATACAAAAATTAAGTGGTGGAATGCAATCAATTTAAGTATCAGAGTACAATTTGATGGTTAAATGAGAGAAACAACCATCTAATATGTAATTGGCTGCAAATCATGCTGGTGAAGTAACAACATTGACCTTATCAGTATTCCACTCTCGAACGACATCCCCCACTTTGTCGTATTCTTTAAAGTTGGATGCTTGATAACAGAAATCCGCACTTGATTTTAGAACAAATTCATATGACAACAAAAATGAAAATTTAAAACATTTTAGCATAAGGACCAGCTAGGGAGAGATTAAATAGAAGTTATGTAGACATGTAAGTAGAATTTCAGTTATTGTGCCTATCTTTTGGAGTCCATACCTTATCTCCATGTCAGTGGGAACCATTGGTCAGGATGCGAGTAAAACAGAAACTAAAAAAATATTTCCGAGATGTTCTACCAAGTAGAGTTGGGTACCGACCCGACCCGTGGACCGGTGGGCTGGACCGGACTTGGCCAAAATAAACGGCCCCTAACGGGCTCAAACTCTAGCGGGTCGGGCCGTCAGGCCAGTTTCGTCCAACGGCTAACATCAGCAATGACGTCAGCCCACCAATGACTCTTAGAGCAATTGGATTTATTTTTATTTTTGAAAAAAAATAAATCTGTGTTAATTATGAAAATGCCATTACATAAATCTATAAATACCTCCATTCCATTCATTTCTTTCACACTAATTCTTCATTTCTTCTTCTTTTCTTCCAAATTCCAATCTTCTTAATCTTTCACTAAGTCTAAGTGCTCTCCTAGTGTTAGAAGTGGATCGAGACTCGAGACGTCAAATTGGAGCAAAAGCCTAAAGTTACTGTCCAATTCGTCCGATTTCGCGACACGCTGACAATTTTCTCTATTTCTCGCATTCTCATTTGCATTTCTTTACTCTTTTAGTTTATTTGAGTTAATTATCATGAATTTCTCATAGAAAATTTAGATTTTTATTTGCCTACTTTTTAATTTCAATGACATCTGACCCATCAATTAATTTATCACTTGAACCTGAGGATGATAGTAATCCCCTTATTAGTGCATCAAGTAGAGACAAAAGTACTAGAAAAAGAACTAGTAAGATTTGGATTGATTTTGACTTATCACAAGATAATGTGGTGCCCAAACTTACTGCATATGGTGCTCAAGGAATTACCCACCTAACTAGACATGCAAAACATGTAAACTTAAAAATGTTGGAGCATCTAGTTCACAACAATCTATTTTAGACTACTAGTACTGGAACATTAAAACTAGGAAATATGATCCATTTAAAGGTAGAGATGTAATTGTTGATTATATAATTATAGATGAATTACCATTTAGCCAAGTTGAATCTCCAAATCTTAGAAAAACATTTACTAACCATAATCCACAATTTCAACTATTTTCCCGACGCACATTAAGGGTTGCTGCAACTACAAAATATGATAAAGGGAAAACTAGACTTAATTAATACATTTGCATCAGTGTCTTATAAGATAACATTAACAAGTGATATTTGGACCTCAGAATATGTCTTTCCTTTTTCCTGCATAATTGCACATTTTTAAGATAATTCATGGGTTTTACATAAAAATATTATATCTTATGCACTGATTTTGTACTCACATACTACTATGATCATATATAACCAAATAAGAGATGTACTGCATGCATATTCAATAACAAATAAATTTTGTGCAATTTCTTTTGACAATGCTAATAATAACTCTGGAGCAGTAGAATTACTTGTAACATTATGTAATCCACCCTTAGATGGTATTCTTTTTCATATTAGACGTGCTTGCCATATTTAAACTTAGTTGTACAAGATGGACTTGAAAAAATAAAACATTATTTGCAAAATGTTAGAGATGCTATCACCTATTTAGGTAGTAATAGTACATAAGGGTGAGCTTCGGTCCCAGACTGGACCACACTAAAGACCGATTTTTTGGGAAGGTCAGACCGAGGACCAGATCAGACTGAAGACCGAATTTTTGATATCCCCCTGACCGAAGTTTGCTCACCCCTAATAATACATATAGATATCAACAATTTAGAGAATTGTGCTCTAGTAATGATGTTAAAGCTAGAAAATTTAAATTAGACGTCTCTCATATATAGAACTCTAGTTATTAAATGTTGAAATGTTGTTTTCCTTATAAATCTTTGATAACAACTTTTTATAATGCAAAACAAAATGATAGAATTTTAACTAATTGATTGATCGTTTTATTTAAACCGCAAGTGCAAGGCCGCGTTGAAGCGGTGGCAAATACGGGTCGTCCACTGGGAGGTGTGTCGACGATTGGTTTGTTCGAAGGCGAGAGGTAAAAAGAAGGAGAGAAAGGTTGGTTACACTAAACTACACTAAGATGCAAAAAGAAAATGGAAGAAAAGCAAGAAAACTAAACCCCAAAGGGGGTAGAGAAATAATGTGAACATAAAGAAGTGTGTGTGTGTGTTCATTAAGCTCCTCACAACATGTAGTACATGAAATCATAAAACTACATCTAACTTTTCCTCCACATGAATTAAGATAAGACTACATCATTAAAACATACAAGACAATAATTGGAATGAAGCTACATGAACTAAAGTATAAAGATTATACCCTACTATGCCTCCACATGAATTAAGATAAGACTACATCATTAAAACATACAAGACATTAGCTAAGGTAAAGGCAACAAGAGTACATA
The DNA here is from genome assembly GCA_963682175.1 of Triglochin maritima. Lineage (NCBI taxonomy): Eukaryota > Viridiplantae > Streptophyta > Magnoliopsida > Alismatales > Juncaginaceae > Triglochin > Triglochin maritima. Next base: position 7,566,162 of record OY821787.1, on the reverse strand, counting down.
CACTACAAATTGTGTTTCCAATATTAACTTCATCCATATCCTATCCTTATCATTCCCCATAAAATAGGTCCACTAATCAAAGCATAAGCTAAACTTCATTCAAGAGCATTAGCATATCAAAGATAAGAGTGAAAACTCATTAGATGGTTATGGAAATCATATAAAGCTCAAGGGATAAAGATAACACACACTTAATATACTACATGATTATATCACATATTTCTCCACCCCCCAAATGGGGATGAAACTACTCACTACTCATTACACTAACTATATTAACAAAAGAAAGCATAATACTGAAATGAAAGTTAACTAAGAAGGCAAGAAGTATTAAAAAACATAAAAGGAAAGGAAAGACTAAACAAACATGCACAAATTAAAAGACAAGATTAAAAGAAACTAGAAGAATTATTTTATTAACAAATGACTCACATTGAATGTAGCATTCTTCTCCACCTTGAGTTTTTGCTTCAAGGCTCACTCCTTAGTAGAGAGAATGCCAACAAGCAATGGGTAATTACAATGGAAGGTGAAGAGTTCTATTTATAAGCATGGAAAAAGCTAATCGGGGACAATCCCCCGATGTGGGACTAAACCAATACCAAAAATAGCCCAAGCATACACTAATACACGTGCTACAGAAAACTAAACGGATCCTGGGCTATATGGACCGCCAATTGGCGGTCTATAAGCTTTAGATCTGTCTGGTTTTCTTTGTGGGCTTTGCTTGAAGTATTTCTTGGTCTTGGATGCATCTACTTGGTCTGTTGGAGCTCCGACCCTAATCTAATTGCCAAAATACTCCTCATGATGGTGTGGAGTTTCCTGTTTTGCTCTTAGGTCCTTTGGTCTTACGATCAGGTCCTTCTCCCTTGCATCTTAGTCCCCAGGACTCACGATTAAGTACTTTTTCTTGCTTTTGGGTCCTTTCATGGCTCTTCTCTTCAAACCTCTTTATTTCTGAAATTCAAACATAAAACTCGTCACATAACATTGCTTAGATGTAAGATAATGGATATAAGATACGAATATGAGCATGAAATGATGTCAATCAAATACCCCCACACCTAAGTTTTTGCTAGTCCCGAGCAAAACAAAGAAAGAGAAAAGCAAACGAGAAACAAGAAATCCTAACTCACTTTCGTAGGAATCACGGTTGCACTTAGCACGTGCAACAAGCCGTTAAACCTCTTTGTTGCCAAGGAGGAGGAGTGTTGTCTCCTGAGGGTTTTCAGCGGATATACCCACAAAATCCGAACAAGGTGCATTATTCAATCTAGACACTCGACTTGTTGGAAATATTTTGTCGATCAATGGACACAGTAATGCTACGGGCCGACTCTATATAGGTGATCAGTCCACACCTCTAACCTAATGAACCATTCGTGCAAGTTAAATAAGGAATTAAGTGAAAGACATGGACAACCTCAACATCCTCAAGTGCTACAAAGTGTAAAGTCCATTAAGGTTCTTATTTGCATTACCATTTTTTTTCTTTTTTTTTTCTTTTCACATTTTTTTTCTTTTTCTTTTTATTAGTTGGAGCTCCATTCTCCCAGGGTCAGGTTTCGTGCATCATTGCCCATGAGGACTTACACTATCACGTACACCTTTCCCCAAATCTCCACATAGGGCAATCCCTACCACCCGTGTAACGAGAGTTCGGTCGGCGCATCCCAAGTCAGATGACTCGAAAACACCAGGCACAAAGTCCCCTCAGACCTACTTTCCCGAGTGATAGGAGCCGTGCGAGAAGAGAGAACACCTACTCACTTATTTATTATCTACACATGAACCAAAACCCCTACACTAATGTCTCACAACAGGATTTAGAGGGTCCTTGACTACAACAAACTTCCTTAAGTTAACAGACACAAATTATTGACTCACTAGGTTCAGGGTGGACTTCATTAAATGTTTGAGCACTGAAACCCTATGATTACTCACCCCAAGGGAAAACTGGGGTGCATCCTAACGACTCGATAAATCCTAAAGTCACTGTACTAGATATCCTAATGCATCAAGTTCAAGACAATTTTGGGAGCTTTCTTTTTACTTTGCCTCTCAACGGTTTTGCACATGCTAAACACACGCAAAACCCACAAAACATTTTCTTTCGCAAACACATGAAGATTTTGAAAGAAATGTGGAAATTTTAAAGCACTAGGCAAGCAAAAGAAGACAACTCACCCAAGGATCATGACAAGCAGATATATCGATATTAAATGCAGCACACTAACATGACCCTAACAATGCAAACAAAAGAAAACAAAATCAAAAGAAAAGACTCGACTATGTACACATGTAAAACACCCCCTACACCTACTTCATGCATTGTCCTCAATGAATGGTAGCAAGATACTACATGGAATAATGCAATGAAACAGGAAAGATCTCACCAACGTGAAGTACAAAGGGAAGTGCATGGCTATTGATGAGAATTAAATTTATACCGCAAGTGCACGGCGTCAATGAAGACGTGACAAATACGGGTCGAACACAATGAGGGAGAGATTTGTTATTAGTGTGATTTCGATTGGGGGAAAGAAGGAGAGAAGAATAAATTGGGTTTTTGAGATTTTTGGTTTTTATTATCTAAAGCAAGAAACAAGAACAAATAAAACTAAAACAAGAACAAAGATGGTGAATTCCGTTGGGTGGAGGTTTAGATTTAGGGTTTAGATTAGAGAATTCAGAAACTTATAATAAATCGTGTTAGTTATGAAGCATTACATGATAAATGATTTAACATAAACTCAAGTAATCAAAATATACTAATCACGAAATTAAAATAATAACATTTATTCATCTTCTCTTCACCCTAAAGCCGTCACCTCCACCCTTTGGAAAGAGTTAGAAACTCATGGATGGGAGGAAGGAGAAGGGGTCCTAGAGGAATTACAAAAGAAAACTAAAAACAAGAAATAAAACAACAGAAATTTATTAAACTAAGGAATAAAAACTAGAACATAAGCTAAGGACTCTCACAACATCGTTTCAGGGCTATTTATAGCCGATACAAGGGACTTAGGTATAAAATAGGAAAGTACACGCGTCAACACGCAACCGGTAAAATTTTTAGAGCATGAATCTAATTTGGTGTGGTGGATTCGCCGCATTTTGTAAATAAGGTGCGGCGGATTCGCCACCTTTTTAGCTACGATTTAATCCGGATTTTTCCTATGTGTTTATGGTATGATTTCAATATCCTTTGCACATCTGGATTGATTCTTTCCTTTCTTTTGAGCTCCGACTTTATTTCTTTATATATTTGGAGATCCACATTGATTTTCTTTAGATTTTCTCCATAATAATAAAAGCTACTCGTAATTTGCAACTAGGTCCTTGGCTTTTTGCAATTAAGTCATTGTCTACTTTTTGTAATTAGGTCTTGAATGCTTTTATGCTTGGATGCATTTCCATTTGAAACCCGATAATCTTGAACTTGGTCTTTATGCCAGGAATGAGTCTCTTGCACGCATTTATGCTCGGGATATGGGTAATTTGCATTCAGGTCCCTGTATTCTGTAAATAAGACTAAACACATACCCTAGTAGCATTTATTGATATAAAATTAATCTAAATGAAAGACATATGATGCAATGTATGCAATGCATCAGCTATGTTGATGGACACAACCCAAATTCCCTCAAAACCTGTGAGATGCTAAAGAAGGGATACACATACGTGATAGAGCCCAAATACACAAGGGTTGGGGCTCACAACAATCGATGCTCATTGAAGGAGTCTTTTTTTACTATGTACAAAAATGGGCTCCCATCTTCATATGTCAAGGGACATCAAATGGGAACCCGCCATCTCTCGAGCCAAAGATGCACATGCATGGGCTCGCGACATACAAATCAGAATTGCTTGACCACCTGATACCCTTATAAGCATTGTGGTCGTTTGATACCTCTTGAGAGTGAGAAAGATCGGAGGCATGAATGAGAGGTGAACCTCTATCAGGTTGAAGCGTATCAGGTGGTTGATTCTTAATCCACATGGGGTCCTCAGCAGATACAGAATGAAGATCATGTGGCCCAGAGGCCATAAAAATGGTATCTTGTGGCTCAAAAGCCACATGATCGAAAGGATGTGGCTCAAGGGCCACGTGATAAAAAAGAAGTGGCTCAAGGGCCACATGATCAGACGAATGTGGCTCAAGGGCCACGAGGTTAAAAGGATGTGGCTCAAGGGCCACAAGATCAAAAGGAGGTGGCACTGAGGCCACATGATCAGAACATAAGGCACCTTCTTGTGCCAGCCCAGGTGAAACATCTTCACCACCTTCAGGCTCTTCATCGAACAATTCTCTGAAGTACATGAAGGTGCCCTCGACTTCAATTTCATCCAAACCCTGGATAAGGTTGACCCCAACAGGGTCATTGAAGGCACCTGGCTTCTTGCCGATGGTGAAGATGTTGAAATCAACGCATTGACTACCATAAGTCAAGCGCATCAGACCATTGCGACAATTGATCAATGCATTGGAAGTCGCAAGGAATGGTCACCCCAGAATGACAGGAATTTGCCCAAGTGGGTTTGGCACAGGTTCAGTATCCAAGACAAAGAAGTCGACTGGATAAATGAACTCTCCCACTTTGATCAGCACATCTTCCACCACACCCCTCAGTTTCTTCATAGACCTATCAGCCAATTGAAGAGTGGTCTTTGTTTGTTTGAGGTCTCCAAGACCGAGGTGGACGTAGACAGAATATGGAAGAAGATTAACAGATGCACCAAGGTCCAATAAGGCTCGATGTATGGGCACATCACCAATCACACAAGAGATAGTAGGACAGTCAGGGTCCTTGTACTTGACTTGCATGGGTTGTGCCAACAAAGAACTCACGTTAGCCGCAAGAAAAACTTTCTTTGGAACATGAGTTTTTCTCTTCTTGGTGCATAAGTCCTTGAGAACCTTGACATAATGTGGCATTTGCTGAATCATCTCCAACAGAGGAATGTTCACCTTAACTTGCCTAAACATCTCAAGCATCTTGTCATGCTGATCAGAAGTTTTCTTTTTAAGGCGCTCAGGGAATGACGCCTTCGGGGCATAAGGATGTGAAGGAACCCCAGATTTCTGGTCCAAAGAAACATGAGTAGGGACCTCAGAATCTGGTTCCTTCGATACAAGAGGAGACAAGGGGACCTCAGGTTTCGACCCCTGTGTCGATGGAAATGTAGAAAGAACCTCAGGATCTGGCTCCTTCCTGAAAGTATTTGTGGAGGGAGCCTCAGGATCTGGCTCCCTCAAAGATGGTGATGACAAAGAAGGCACCCCAATGTGGTTATCCACCTCCTTCCTAGACCTCAAAGTATGAATCACATTAATATGATGGGTCGGTTCAGAGGTAGCATGAGGTAAAGGTGTCCTTCCTTGAGAATGGGTACCCCGAGGATTCACCTCAGGTTGACTCGGGAACTGACCCTTCTCGCGTTCATGGAGTTGATGAGCCAACTGGCTAACTTGCATTTCCAAAGCATTGACTGTACTTTGTAACGCTTGAAGGGTCGGATCACAAGAAGGGTCCTTGGGGTCAACCCGCTGGGGTGGTGGAGTCTGGTTGGAATAACCCGACGATGAGGCATGAGCAGGTTGGTAATTATGGTGCTGAGACCTTTGATGTGGGGGTTGGTAGGTCGCTGATGGGCGTGGAGGTTGATAAGGTGGAGGTTGAGGTTGAGCTTGCGAGCTCTGACCATGACCCCCACTAGGCCCCCAAGAGAAGTTAGGATGGTTACGTCATCCCGGGTTGTAGGAGTGACTGTACGGGTCGTTACGGGGCCTCTATTGATACATCGCATTTGCATGCTCAGTATCCCTTGGAGCGTAAGCGCATTCCAAGTCATCATGGCCCGTAAGTCCACACCTACCACACCCGGGAGTAGCGACCTGAGCTACAGGAGCTCGGTCCAACTCTAAACTCTCAATCCTACGCATGAGAGCAACCATTTTCACCTCAGACGCGATCAATGAGTCAACTTGATAAGATCCAGCTCGACCAGAAGACCTGGTGGCTGGTGGCTCTCTCATGGTATCCCACTCGAAGGTACGTTCAGCCATGGACTCAAAAGTATCCCATGCCTCCTCGATGAGTTTCATTTGGAAGTCACCCTGACACATCGACTCCAACAATGTGCGGGTGTTGTAGTTGATGCCCTCATAAACAATTTGGCACAACTGCCATAACTCAAATCCATGATGAGGGCACTGCTGGAGAAGGTTCTTGAACCTCTCAAAGAAACCATGAAACGATTCGGTCTCGGTCTGATACATTTGATGTATCTGGTGCCGTATCTGTTGAGTTTTCCTTTGAGGGAAAAATCTCTTCAGAAAGACGGTCACAAAGTCATCCCATGACCGAATCGAGCTCGCCGGGAGGCTATACATCCATTTCTTTGCATTATCCTTCAATGCGAAAGAAATCATCCTCAACCGGACTGAATCCTCGTCAAGTTGTTGTAGCTTGAACATGGAGCATACTTCCTCGAATTCGCGTATAAAGATATACGGATCCTCCTTATTGGCAGTAAAGGTTGGAAGCATGCTCACATATTGAGGTTTCAGCTCATAGTTGTTCCCGCGAGCAGGGGGAACAACTATGCAAGAAGGTTGCGCGGCCCGAACAGGATGGGTCCGCTCCCACAAAGTCATTGGTTTATCATGTCGAGCTAAAGGTGGTGGTGCACCAAGAACTCGATCCTGACCGAATCTCCCTTCCTCTCGAGTCAGAGGAGGAGGAGGAGGAGAAAGAGGTCTACGTGGTGGCGGAAGCGGACCGAGGTACTCCATGTATGGAACCCGGTCTCCCTCGCCACCACGAGACGACTCGGCCTCTTGCTCCAAAGGAGCACGAGGCGGAGATGATCGATCACCAAGACCGTCCATCTCAGAAGAATGGACTCTCTCAAGTCGAGCGCTCTCACCAAAACGAGCCCAACCTCGCATAAAAAAGCTCGACTCGACTCTAAACAACACACAACAGAAGGTGTACTAGAGGAGGAGACTAAACGTAGAGAATAGATGAGGAGAGGAGTCAGGTGAGGAGGGAAGAATCTCTAGAGCTAGTGTGGGTAGTGGGATCAGGAAGAAGCCTAACTAGCAAGCACGACTCAAACAATGTAAGGCAATGGGTCCTTAGGCTAGACGACGCCTAACTTCGAGGTCACTAGCCTCGACACGCCTCACCTCCCTACAACGAGGACCACAATGCCCAGCAAGTGATACCAGATCCTGAGATCCAGTACCTCCTACTATCGACAAGGTAGACAACGCCGATCAGGTCATGACGGTCTCAACTAGATTACTCTCCTAGTGTGCCCGCAATCCTAGGGCCAATGACTACTTGCTTTTAGTTAAGGCTTTATTAAGAGTGATTTTTGGGGCCAAGGAAAGGGTGATGAAATCCCCACCTTATCTTTTATGAGACAGCCCCTCCTTAATGGCCTTTTGATCCTAAGTCTAGCAATCAATCACTCCAATCAAACGCTCGCTCACTCTTGTCCTGATGCAATTCCTACTAACTAATGCATGAGTATACGAGATGAATGAATGAGTGTAGGAAATTGCGTACCTCACGCCAGCACTCAACAACTGAAAATAAAGCTAAAAGAAAAGACAACTATATGCCTAAGTCAATACATGATGCGTGACCTAAACAAGTAAGAACGTCTAGTCTTTTGCTTTGGATTTTAGGGCCAAGTTGATTAATGGGGGAGTGATTAATGATCTGGGAGCAAACGAGAAGTCACAACATGCAAAATAGGGCTCTCAGATAACACAAATTACAGAACTAACTACCAGAACAAATTTTGAAGCAGGAAACCCTCACCAGGCTGCCAATTGGCGGTCTCCAACCGCTGATTGGCGGTCCGTTTGGAGCTTCTGGTCCTCAAAACTTTCCAGTAGCCTCCCCTTGATCCGATGGTTCCCTGAAACTAAGAAAAACTGGAAACAAAAAATCAAAAACCCCTCGAATCATCCAAACCAAGGTCAGGACAGAGCACCTCCCCGGCAACGGCGCCAAAAACTTGATTGATCGTTTTATTTAAACCGCAAGTGCACGGCCGCGTTGAAGCGGTGGCAAATACGGGTCGTCCACTGGGAGGTGTGTCGACGATTGGTTTGTTCGAAAGCGAGAGGTAAAAAGAAGGAGAGAAAGGTTGGTTACACTAAACTACACTAAGATGCAAAAAGGAAATGGAAGAAAAGCAAGAAAACTAAACCCCAAAGGGGGTAGAGAAATAATGTGAACATAAAGAAGTGTGTGTATGTGTTCATTAAGCTCCTCACAACATGTAGTGCATAAAATCATAAAACTACATCCAACTTTGCCTCCACATGAATTAAGATAAGACCACATCATTAAAACATACAAGACAATAATTGGAATGAAGCTACATGAACTCAAGTATAAAGACTATACCCTACTATGCCTCCACATGAATTAAGATAAGACTACATCATTAAAACATACAAGACATTAGCTAAGCTAAAGGCAACAAGAGTACATACACTACAAATTGTGTTTCCAATATTAACTTCATCCATATCCTAACCTTATCATTCCCCATAAAATAGGTCCACTAATCAAAGCATAAGCTAAACTTCATTCAAGAGCATTAGCATATCAAAGATAAGAGTGAAAACCCATTAGATGGTTATGGAAATCATATAAAGCTCAAGGGATAAAGATAACACACACTTAATACATTACATGATTATATCACATATTTCTCCACCCCCCAAATGGGGATGGAACTACTCACTACTCATTACACTAACTATATTAACAAAAGAAAGCATATACTGAAATGAAAGTTAACTAAGAAGGCAAGAAGTATTAAAGAAACATAAAAGGAAAGGAAAGACTAAACAAACATGCACAAATTAAAAAACAAGATTAAAAGAAACTAGAAGAATTATTTTATTAACAAATGACTCACATTGAAGGTAGCATTCTTCTCCACCTTGAGTTTTTACTTCAAGGCTCACTCCTTAGTAGAGAGAATGTCACCAAGGAATGGGTAATTACAATGGAAGGTGAAGAGTTCTATTTATAAGCATGGAAAAAGCTAATCGGGGACAATCCCCCGATGTGGGACTAAACCAATACCAAAAATAGCCCAAGCATACACTAATACACGTGCTACAGAAAACTAAACGGATCCTGGGCTATATGGACCGCCAATTGGCGGTCTATAAGCTTTAGATCCGTCTGGTTTTCTTTGTGGGCTTTGCTTGAAGTATTTCTTGGTCTTGGATGCATCTACTTGGTCTGTTGGAGCTCCGACCCTAATCGAATTGCCAAAATACTCCTCATGATGGTGTGGAGTTTCCTGTTTTGCTCTTAGGTCCTTTGGTCTTACGATCAGGTCCTTCTCCCTTGCATCTTAGTCCCCAGGACTCACGATTAAGTCCTTTTTCTTGCTTTTGGGTCCTTTCATGGCTCTTCTCTTCAAACCTCTTTATTTCTGAAATTCAAACATAAAACTCGTCACATAGCATTGCTTAGATGTAAGATAATGGATATAAGATACGAATATGAGCATGAAATGATGTCAATCACTAATCTTGGGGAAATTGTAACATTATGTTAGATTTTTTGAAACATTTTTTCAACTTCACAAACACATTAAGTGGAACATATTACACAACTGATAACTTATTTATATCTGAATTAATTCTAATTACTAAAGTATTTAGCAAATATAGGAATAATGATAGTTTTGTAGAAACTATTAATGTAATGAAGGTTAGGTTTAATAAATATTGGAAACCTCCACCATTAATTTTTTATTTAGCTTTTGTCATGGAACATAGATTTAGAATGACCGGTTTACAAATTTATTTGGAATTTTTTTTGAAAACATGAATTATGAAGGTTGTGAAGATTACTTAAAACATATTAAAACTCACCTTAATAGATTTTTAGTTTTATGAACGATTATATAATATTAATCAAATGGGCTCAAACATTGCTAGTTCATCATCATCTCAACAACACCTACTTTTGGATGATGATGATGATGATGAAAACTTTCAATGGAATTGGTTAAATAAAAAAAGATAAAGATTAGAACAAAATGAATCACATAACGAATTAGCTACATATTTAATTTTGGATATGTACTTAACTACTGCAGATTTCAAATCTTTTGATGTTTTAAACTGATGGAAATCTAACTATGCTAGATTTTCAATAGTTTTTTTATCAGCACGTGATTTACTAACTCCTCTGGCGTCAACTATGGCGTCTGAGGCTGCATTTAGCGCATGTAAACGAGTTTTAACCGAAAGCAACACATCCGCTAAATCAGAGACAAGTGTTTGCTTGAAAGATTGGTTGGACGTGGAAGAAAGAATGCAAAACATGCAAATCAATGAGAGCACTGACGAAAACGAATAAACTATCTACAATTGTAATTGTAATGTTTAATACATTAGAAATTGTATCATTGTATGTAATTTGTACTTAATAAAATTTCACTATCGATTGGGTGTCTTAGCTCTATACACACACACCTTTAAGGTTTGTGAGCGAGAGTAACCACCCAAAGGTGAGTGAGAGTCACCACTAAGTATGGTCGTCTTCCTCCTACCATCCCAATAGAGTCGCCTAGAGTGTATTAACATCTCATGGAGCATCTTCTTGGAGCCACCTAGTGTGGATTCCATAACACAATGACTCATCAAGTTGAGAAAGATATTGGAGTCATCTAAAGAGAAACTTTGAGAGGTTGAAGAATACCAATTGAGTGAGAGATTCTTCCCTGTACTTAGCATCCATAATTTTTATTGTTGCTTAAAATATTAGAGACTAGGGAGGGAGGAAATCAGATTCCAACCAGTACTCCTTGAAGGTTTGTATTCTTCTCCAAGATTTCTCATTTTATTGAATTGTTAGCCTATACTTTTGTTTATGTATCATCTTTTATGGAGATTTTGTTAGCCACCTTATTATGCTTAGGATTTGTTGATTGTGAGGTTTATCGTACTTGGAGGTGTAATCATACAGAGTTCCGATCTAGTTCCAAGCTATTATCTCTATATTATGGTTCGCCGCCTGTATCGCCATTTACACCATTGTAAAGCTCAACCGTCTCCGCCCGTAGTTTTCCCAAATTGGGCTTCCACCTATATCTTGGTGTTTGGGTTGATTGTTTGTGGTTTGCCTTCATATATTTGCATGATTTTGTATATGCATGCTAGGTGTTTGTGAATTTGCCTAGTCTAGCTTCCTTTGAGTTTTTTCCGCACTCATTATCGCTTCCACTTTATTACTCGGACACACTATTGTTCCAATTTTCCTAACAATATGAGTTATAAACAAGTAATTTAAAGTGTGGCTGAGTTGTGGGAAAACATTATGGAAGTTGAGGAATTGGACTTATGAGACGACTTCCAAACGTTTGAAATTGGGATGAGTTTTCTCACTTCCACTTCAAAATCAAGGGAAGTCCAGTTTCCCGTATTTTTCTTAGAAATTGTTTATGTTCATTATGATACCGAAATGAATGATTTTTGTTAATTAAATCTTAACATATAAATTTGTACAAATCACGGAGAATTGAAATTTCATAAACTACTCTTTTGATATCTAAGTTCTAGGAACTAGACTTTAAAACTTTCATCCAGTTTCTATGAACCAATCACACTACTTAGTTGAAATAGATTTTTTGAATATTAAAATAATAAAAAGAATTTCCAAAAATTTCGGAGTTTATGGGAATCACGGGATGTTTATTTGCCTGCGTGTATTACGTACGAAACACAGTAATTTAGTACAGAAATCCAAAAAATTTAAAGAGTTATTTAAATAATTACTTTTTAGAAAAATAATTGGATGTCATATAAATGATTGTAAGATCGTGAGGGTCTCTAATTCTAATCACTTTTAAGCTAATTACCTACTTGTTTAATCGATCAAAGATATGCAGCAGAATTTAAGCAAATAAACAAGCAAGTAAGGAAAGACAAGCAAACCACAAGGAGTCGGGGAATTTTTATAGAGGTTCGGCCTCCCGCCTACTTCCTCTCTTGTAAGCTCCGCTCACGACTTCACTAACCACTCCCCGTTCCGGGCCGGGAGAGAACGCATTTACAATCTTCAAGCTCGCGAACAACCCTCGCTGAGCTTGACTCCTCCTCTCACAATCCGAAAGGGATACTTCGGGCTTTCACCGAAGTCTATACTCTTGTCTTGGGATTTCACCAAGACCCTTGCTTCTTTGACAACAATGGAGTGGAACAACACTCTCTAATCTTGAGCACACTTGAGTGAGAATAGGTTTTAAGACTAAAGTGTGGAAGGTTTGAGGATTAGAGTGTTTGGAGCTTCTCTCTAATGTAGGGGACAAATAGTAGTGGGAGAGTTTTTGTTAAAATGTGTTTTATGAATCTATTTATAAGCTCCAAAAGAGTTATAGTCGTTGGGGATGAATTGGGTAAAGATTGTGTAAGATACACAAAACAGAAACTGACAGGACCCAATTCTGAGTAAGTTCAGTCGACCGGATCGGGCTGAACGGTCGACCGTTTGACAATATAGAACTCGGTTCGGTCGACCGCAAAAGACTACAATCTGGGTACACTTAAGTGATCGGTCGAACACCGAGATAGGTTCTGTCAACCGATTCACACCAGGCACTTTGGGGTTGACAAACAATATTAAGTTCGGTCGACCGAAACATGGTCCACGGTCGACCGAAAACTGACAGACACTTATGGGTTTGTCAAGTCTTCTAAGTTCGGTCGACCGATACTTAAAATGTATTTGGGGTATTTTGAGATAATACGAATACGACCGTTGGATATATACGACAAAACAAACGGTCGAAAATTTGTTGAAACTCGGTCGACCGAAAAGGTCTGGACGATCGACCGAACTTGGGCAGTTAAACACTAACAGGATATATGATCACTCGGTCAACCGAACGGTCTGTTTCATTCGACCGAATGTGGGCATACTGTTAATGTATTGATTTAGTGTTTTCTGGTCTAAGTTTGAGTGATATATTGAAGTCCAAATTATGTGAAATTTCGTGTGTGACTTCTATAGGGAACCTAGTGTGTGTTTGAGTAGTTTTTAGCTCAAGTATGCTCAATTACACAAAGTTCCTAAGACTCAAAGAAATACAAATTACATGTCTTTAAATGAGCTTGATTACATGTCTTAACTTGATTTCCTTTCTTCCTTGAGTCTTGATAACCTGTAGAGGTTAGCACAAAGCAATATATATGCAATGCAACATGTGTGCTACTCTACATGATCACAATTAATATTAGTTGATTAATTCATCAAAACATAGATTAAGGCCAAAAAGTCAACAATGATATCATAAGTAAGGGACAATAAATTATTAATTTCAAGAAAAAGCTGCGAAAAATAGTTTTTATTTACTTTTTCGTTTTGTATTTTCTTTATCAAAACCTTATTAGACAAACATATTTTTCTTCGGGTTCACAACTTCACGAAGAAAAAACATATTTTGCCTTATTTTTTGTTCCGCAAATAATTTCTTGTCTATTTACATTTTCGCAATTTTTTTGAAATTAATATCTCACAAAATTCTTCAAAAAGCTAAGCTTGTGTATAGGTGATTTATCACTTTGAAGCTTTTATTTTACCTCAAATTTTTGTAAGAAAATATTTAACTCAATTTTTATGGTTTCTAAAACATATTTTTGTGTTCATTGTTGGTTTAGATGCAAAATGTAAGTTCTAGCGAAGGTAGAACAAGAAACACTTTAGATTTGAGGAGAAGAAAAAAAAAGTAACTGAGCTCTTTTTTTTCTTAACTATACTTTTAAGTAACATTCAAATAATCAGATTTATAACGTATTATTATAGGGTTAATTACAGTTGGCCACATTGAACTACACTTTGATATCACTTTGCACCATTGAACTTTCATTTTGTAACATTTTGCCTCATTGGATTTTAAAAATTAATTATTTAAACTCACATTCATCGTTTTTTTGCAATTTTTTTGTTGTATCCATAGTACACTCCTAAACTTATATATACGTGAAAGTTCTGATCGAAATGGATGTCGGATTTGGTTGGAATTTGAAACATATTGGTACTGAATTCGACCCAAATCTGACCTCCGTTTCGATCTGAATTTTCACGTAAATATAGGTTTAGGAGTGTATTAGGGATACAACAAAAAATTGCAAAAAATGATGAATATGAATTTAAATAATGGATTTTTGAAATTCAGGGGGACAAAATGTTACAAAATGAAAAATCAAGGGGGATAACTGCCAACTTTGGAAGCTCGTAGTTCAAAATGATATCGATGCATAATTCAGAAGGTCAAATTGTAATTAACCAATTATTGTTATTGTAGCATTCAATAACACTTTTTTTTAGTATACTACGTCAATGCTATTCTAAATCCCACTCTCCCAAACATTAGAATAGAACTATTGTGATTTAATTACTGGATTTGACTATCTCAAGTTAAAAGATCTCAAAATTCATAATATTTTGGACCATTGAATCTTGTCTAAGCAATCGTTTATTCTAAAATCTCATTACTTGATACTCTCCAAATCCAAGTGATTTACATGTTCTTTATAACTTAAACCCAACAATGAACCCTAACACATTCTTTCACACTTCAAATCCAAATCTCTAGTGACATTCTAATCATGCAAGATTTTGTTTTAACCTTTGTCTTAAGTTATTCGCTTGGGTTTTCTGTTAAAAAACGAGACAACTCCATTTGCATTGCTATTTGTGCCCTCACAACTAAGAAGGTTTTGTAGGATTTCATGTTTAATTATACATATATATTTTCGAATTTTTTATGTATAATAAGGATCAATTTTCAATTTTCTATAATTTATTTCATGCATGCATCAATTTGTTTCAATATCTAGTTTCAAAACTTTATTAAAACAAATTTGGACTCCGAAATTCATACCTAGAAGTTCTCTAAAACTTCTTGAAGATTCGGAGACGTTGGGGATGCTCCTCGCTGCGCCGGATGCCTCCGAGTATTCACCAAACTCTAAACAAGATCGGAGAGAGGGAAGCTTGTCTCTCGATCTCCGATAGGGTTTAGAATATAATTACTAACCCCTCTTTAATTCCCTTGAGAAGATGATCTCTTAAGAACTAAAACTAAACTTAAGAATTAAGGTATTTTCGTGGAGAATTATGGAGAGAGAATTTTGCTCAAGAAAATAATGAATTAATTAAGGAGGTAATGAGATAACCTTGTATTTATAGGTTCTCTCCAAATTACATATTCATGTGCAACCTCTTGCCCATGATGCCATGCAAAATTCCATCTAACCATCCATTATTTATTAATAAATAATCTTAGCCACGAATTAAATCAATTATGGACCAATTCCATGCATGATCTAATTAATTCTTAAATTAATTCTGCATAAAACCGTCTGACCGGTCGACCTTTTGCGAGGTCCGGTCGACCGATCCATATTCTCGGTCGACCGTTCGTAACAAAAAGGTTCATCACAATGTTCGGTCGACCGACCGAGAATACTCGGTCGACCGAAAACGAACAGACAAAATTCTCGTTACGCTCGATACACATCCGGTCGAACGTGCAACATTTGCGGTCGACCGTGCAACATTCGGTCGACCGTTTATGGTCTAGCGGTCGACCGTTTGTGCACAGTGCATGCAGACTTGTAAAATTTCGGTTTAACCCCTACAAAATTTGACATTTCGGGATTAGTAGTAAATTCACAACTTATGTAACATATTATCATATGTAATGATCAATCATTACACCCCATAATATTTACATCACATATGAATTTAATTTAGATTCTAATTATGTTATAAATCACAACATAATTTTGATTTTGCTTGTTCACCCCATGTGTCATATTTTCTACATGAAACCCGACACATCCTATGAACTCAAAAATCCTCATTTCTTGTTTCCCAGTTTTGTGGTGTGACCTATGGGAGGATCTAAACTAAGTTGGTAGTGATATTAAGAGCTTAATATCACAAGCTATAAGCGGTATCTAGCTACACATTATAGTTCCCAATTAGTTAGATGTCTTAATTCCACTCGAACCAAAACCCGATCCAATTAGTGATGGAGTGCACCACTTGTGTCCGTCCCTTGCCTCATGATATTAAGAATACACACAAAGTAGTATTGTGTCATCTTTGTATTAGTATTCATTTCTTGATCTCTTTAAGATAGTTATAAATATGTGACTTAACTCAAATCACATTGTGCACATTATAACTTTGCTTTATCAAGGGGCCCACTAATATCATCACTCAATTAAGAGGGGCAATGATAGTCTTTTGACTAACTATCTTCTCCAACAAAAGTTGTACTTAACCAACCAATGTCTTTACACTACACTGATCGATAGTTCAAGACACTGATCTAATTAAGTATTCCTTAAGTGATTAGATATAAGTCTCATATCAAAGGACCAAAGACACAGTAAAATATTAATGACACAGAAACACATTTCTATAATATTTTACTTATTAGGTCTATTCAGTATACAAAAGTAATATTTTCCTCTTTTGCATACCCGTGTTGTCACTCACTTGCAGAGCTACAATGATCTATGACCAACACGACAATCTTAACTCGGTAATTAATGTTCCATGTTAATTACCATGATTGCGAATATCTTTTGTTTTATGTAAACCAATATCTTTTAGAGTTTTACGGTTAAGGACCAAGAGCCTCTTCCTTAACACTTCTAAAAGACGAATAACATAAACAAGGAACAAAATGATTTCTCATTCAATTCATAATAATTGACATTTAAAAGTAAAACTTTTAGAACACATTCCCTTCAGGTTTTAGGCCTCATTTAGGTCATCCTTAACGGGTCATCCGTCCCGGATGACCCCGACGACTGTGGACGACCCGGTCGGCTGCGGTCGTTCCCCAGGATGACCCGACGACCAAGTCGGTCAAGAGACCCAGTTGGCTGGGGTTTTTTTTGTATTTGTTTTAACAATTAAAGGTTTATATTTTGATAAATAATTAGGATTTAAGTAGTTATAATTTATATTTTGATAATAGTTAGGATTAAGGTTATGATTTGGGGTATTATTTTGTAAATAGTTGAGCATTTATTAAATTTCATTTAAAAACTAGAATAATTTAATAAACTACAAACGTAAATAAATGGGTAAATGAATTAAAGATGGTTTGAAGATAATTATATTCCCCGAGATGGTTTGAAGATAATTATATTCCTAGACAAGATTTAAAATCGATCAGATTAAAGGCCTCACACGCGTACTGTAGATTGTCAGTCCAACAAGATAAGGTACCACGCGTGTACTGTAGATTGTCAGCTCGACAAGATAAGGCATTACATGTGTACTGTACATTGTCAATCTGATAAGATAAGACATCACGCGTCTACTGTAGATTGTCAGTTCGACATTATAAGGAAGGAAGTAGTAAGACATATCTCGTCAAACATATCTAATTCAATGAACTCTAATTTAAGAAACTCACTGACCTACTCCTCCTCCTCTGACGATGCTTTCGACGAGCTTTGAAGGCGAGTAAGCAGTAAAGCACTCGAAGAGCTTAAGCGTGGAGCGACGGCGATTCGTGGGCGGAGTTGTGAGGCTCCAAGGCGACGACGCGCTACGACCCAAAGCCCTGATAGAGATCGGGAAGAAGGTTATCGTCGTCTTATTTCTGATTATTTTGCTGAAAATCCTGTGTATGGTCTTCATATTTTCAGAAGAAGATTCAGAATGAGGAAGCTTGTATTTCTACGTATGTCGGGTGCCGTTGAGAATTCTGACGTGTTCTTCCAACCAAGGCCGGATGTGGCAGGTGGAATGAGTATATTGGGACTACAAAAAACCACTACAACATTGCGAATGTTAGCCTACGGTGTTGCAGGCGATGCCATTGACGAGTACATATGCCTTAGTGAGGCGACGACAAGGATGGCTCTCCAGAAGTTCGTAGAAGGAGTGATAACCAACTTCAGTGCTAAATACCTGAGAAGACCCACATCAGAAGACATGACAAGACTACTTCACGTTGGTGCGCAACGTGGCTTTCCGGGCATGATGGGGAGCATTGATTGTATGCACTGGGAGTGGAAAAATTACTCAGCAGGTTGGAAAGGACAATACCAATGCCGGAGCGGCAAGACAACAATTGTGTTAGAGGCTGTAGCGTCATATGACCTCTGGATATGCCATAGCTTTTTCGGTATTCCCACTCGAGTAACAATCTCAACGTACTTCAACGATCTCCCCTTTTTAATGACGTGTTCAAAGGATGTGCGCCTCCCGTCCAGTACGAGGTGAATGGTCGTCAATATGATATGGGATATTATCTTACAGATGATATTTACTATAGTGGGCGACATTCATGAGGTCCATCCCGCTTCCACAAATTCCCAAGGATAGGTAATTTGCACAACACCAGGAGGCAGTGCGTAAAGATGTAGAACGCGCATTTGGAGTGTTGCAGGCACGATGGGCAATCCTAAGGAGGCAATCTCTTACGTGGAATGCTGACATCCTAAACAAAATAATCATTGCGTGCATCATAATGCACAATATGATCGTGGAGGGCAGACGTGAATCTTATTCCATGATTTATGATACAACCGAGTTTGAGAGGGATTGCGACATATCGGGTCCGAAACCAACGCATTACTCTACTGCACAGATTCTGGACATTAATGTCTACATGAATAACAGAGTCTGCGTTCGTTATAAAACCCACCATCTCGAGTTGAGGACGGACTTGATCGAGAACATCTGGCAACGATTCGGCGGAAGCGACGCTTAATTGTGTTTTGTGTCGTGTAATATTTGAATTATGTCGTGTATTATTTGGTTTGTCGTCTCCTTTAATGTAAGTGTATGTTTGTTCAAAATAATGTAATATTTGGTTTCTTAATATTAATGATATTTAGTATTTTGTAATCATTGGTGGTTAAATAAATAAAGTATATGCAATTCGGAAATAAATAGATTATTAATGTTTTTGGTAAATATAAATGATTTTGGAATAGAATAAAAGTTGAAAAGAAAATTAATGATGTGGGATGACCTAGGTCATGGTTAATGGGTGAATAGTGAAGGAGAAATATGAGGTTAAGTCATGATGACGTGACAGTGAGAGAAAGAAAAAAGAAGAAGTGGATGACCTAGGTCATTGTTGTAGGTGCTCTTAAGTTCATCGTATATGCCTTCACACGTGTCACTTCTATAACTTTTTGTATGCGTAGGTGTGTGTTTTTATTTTATTTTAAATATATCATTTTGTGTGTACCAGCTCTACACTTCTTGTAGAGCTAAAAATATTATCCGGCTGTACCAGAATCGCAATTTGGACTTAAAATTGATAAGTTATCCATTCCTTATTATATTTAGTATAACTTGTTCATTTTTCGATTTGACTTGATCTTATTGGACAAGAAATCACGATGTTTGGCTCAATCTTTGTTCACACACGGGTAGATTTAAGAAGAAAAAATGTTGTCACATGTTTGTGTCTCGTGTAGTGAGTGCAGGTGCTTAATAAGTACGTGCACAATAATAATATACTATATGTCTGCACCATTGTCTGTGTCTGCACGAAAATATTTTGCTTATATTATATCTGACTTCCATTTCGATTTAAATTATCACGTAAATATAAGTTTAAAAGTGTATTTAGGATACAACAATAAAAATTAGAAAAAACATCGAGTGTGTTAAATAATGAATTTTTGAAGTTGAAAGTGATAAAGTGTTACAAAATTAAAGTTCATTGGAGGTAACTATTAACTTTAAAAGTTTTAAAGTATAAAGTAATGTCAATGCATAATTCAGGAACGTAAATTGTAATTAACCCTTGAATTTAACAATAGTAAATTTACAAAAAAAAATGGTACAACTCATATGGTCCATTAAGTACCGAAGCTCATGTACTGTTATCGTCTTATCGAGTAAATCCCAAAAACATCATTCAAGCTCAACTTGACTCGGGCAACGAGCTATCATTTGACTGCTTGTTTACTCATCAAACAGGCTCGACTCAAGCTTGATAGAGTTTTAACTACTAACTGGAAGTACAACATTTCGTTTAATCAGTTTTTTCATTGGTAGAATATTGTTAAAGTTTTTACATTGGTAGAATATTGTTAAAGTTTTTACTCCTCCACAAGTTACATAATGAGTAAGTTTAAAAGTCTTTTTCCTACATCTTCAAAAAAAAGAGAGGATCTTTACGAGAAGAAACTCAGAAAGTTCATAAACACATATTTTATCTTTATATCGTCTTTTTTGTAAATTTATTCTTATGCCAGTACAAAACTACTATATTTATTCGTATGCCATCATAATAATGGTGACTATTTTTGTCATCGCCAAAATTATAATTTTGGACACCAATTTTAGCTATGGCTTTAAATTCATCCTTATTAGGGTGTGTGTTTTCTATTTAGATAAAGAACGAAAAGTCGTAATAAGAAGTTTTATTAAACTTTACTTATTAGCAAACTAATGATAATATTAAAGTTTATCGGTCACACCCGACTATTTTTCGGAAAAAAAAATCTCCTAAAATTCAAAATTTTCGTTTTTTTTATTAGATAAAAAAATTACGGAAGGAGCTGCCACATGGCCCACATCATTAAAATGAACGAATTCAAACTCAAGTAATCACATGAAGATAGGTATAAATATAAGAATTTTGTATTGACGTAAAAACAAATATGAGAGTTTTGCAACGAAAATGATTATTAAAATCAATATATTATTAACATATTAAATTTGAATCCGAACCAAAATTTAAACCATAATTTCTATTTCGATCTGAATTTTGACGTAAAATTAGATGTATGAGCGTATGTTTCAATAAAATTACGAATGTATGTTTAAATAATGGTATGTTTACGTAAATTACAAATGCATGTTTAAATAATAAAATTTTAAAGTTTAAACGAAAAAAACGTTAAAAACGAAAATCTGAGAGATAAACGTGAAAGGTCACATTTTAAATTTTAAAGTGTAAACATTAGTTAACCTTAAATTAAACGAAACAGAAGTGGTAAATATTAATGTTTGATTCCCACACATGACACTACTTTCTCTCTCATCACGCCTCAAACCCAACTTCAGAGAGCTCGCGAGAGCTCAGACCTGTCACTCCTCTTTCCCATTCCACCACAACCATGTCCTTCTTCCTCTGCTTCCCTCTCGCTCTCCTCTCCATCGCGGTCCACCCCACCTTGGCAGCCGTCTCAGGTCGGTCTCTTAACCATCTTTTTTCCTCCCAAAACACGCCAGTGGAGCAGAACAAGGTCTTAAACCGGTCAAGATGTTGTTCTTTTGAGTTTTTTAGTGTATTTAGGTGTTTTTGCGATTTGGGTCGTTTTATTTTGAGATTTTTAGTTCGTGTTTTGTCGGGAGAAGGAAATGGGTACTTGAATTGGGGTCCGGGGAGATGGGTTTGGTAATGTGGGTGGAGATTTGGGGGTTTTGTTGTTGAGTTTTGGTGTGATGATGGATTTTGTCCGTTTACTTTGCATTTAATTAGTTAGTGTTTCTTTTAGTTGTCAGGTTAAGGTTTTTTTGTGTGTGTGTGTGTGTGGAGGCTGGAAGTCATGCGCTGAACCCTAGTGAGAACATTTTCTTCTTCTTCTTAGTAGAGAATTACGTCTTTTTAAAAAAGATATTAACATGTTATTATTTGACGGAATGATTATAAACACATGGAAACTTAGGAAGGAGGAGAAGAAAATTCTAGCTACTGAAACTCGAACATGTAACATTTGGTTCAGGCAACTTCAAGTCGAGCTATCATGATCTGTCGAGAATGACATTTTAATAGTATGCCGTGTTATTCAAATACGCGTGTGGAAGAAGGTTCATATTTTGATATTGTCAAATACTAATTGTCACATTTGGTTTCTATGATCAAGGAAGTACTGGTGAGTGAGTAGTGACTATAGTCATACTAGTCAATTTAGACATTGACTTTGATGCAGTTTGGAAATAATGTGTCCTCCTAATAGAGCTGATCCTACCAGATAATGTCAACGTAAGGGTTCCTGAAAGATTTAGTGGTAACTATATTGTTACATAAATACGGTGCTTGATATCCTAGCTTTGTAGGTGACTGCAAACCTTGTTGCATTGGACCATTTTAAGGGTATGGACGGTGTTCTTAGGAGTGTATATCCCTTAATTTTAAAAGAGCACTGTTTTCCCACATTATGTGGATTCTTTTGCTTGCTTCAGGTGATTTGCAAATGGATTAGAAGAAGTTGCGTGGCATTTTTAGTGTAACGCATTCGTGTTACTTAGTTCTTTTGAGTAATTAATAAGATATGGTAATGTAGACAATGAGATTCCTAAACAAAACACTTTGGCTAACTCTGGATTGACATTATTTGACTTGGATACATTTTGTAACCAATTCTTTTAAGATGTTTCCTTTCCTTCTGCAGATTGTCCCTTGGATTTGAGCTGGTCAAATTTTACATCGGCCGCTTCGGCATGCACAAGTCCAGATGAAATGGCAAAATGTTGCCGTTACATTAATGTTTTCATTGTGGTTGCTGTTGCCCGCTATGCAACCACAACGGGCCAGCTGGGGGTACCGACTTCATTTTCCGGGATGTGTATTGACTCCATATCAGATACATTAAGATCGAATGGAATTCCACAAAAGTCAATGGCATTTTGTGGCCTTGGGACCAAAATATTGGTTGACTTTGAGTGTAGAGGAAGAAAAACTGTTTTAGAAATGTTGCAGTCACCTAGCTTCTCTGATGTTGTGAATAGCTGCAAAATGCCACATTTACCTGATTTTAGTTGTAAAAAATGTTTAAACTCGGGTATGCTGTACCTCCACCAACTCATTGGAGCTGATAATAATATTACTTTAAGTACTTGCCGTGATGCAACGTTTGTTGCTCTGGCAAACCATCATGACCAGTTGTTCACCATTGAAATTGCAAGCTGCTTATTTGGGGTTCATATGTTTGGCATTTATCCAGGTATGACATTTAGTCTTTGAAAGTATCTTCCTGAATGTAGCATTTTTATGTTCATACACTTTCAAACATTGTATGAGAAACTTGATTTCAATAGACTCAATCAAACATGGACATTCCAGCCAGTGAGCTTAAAATGCAATGATCCAGCAGATTACCAAAGGGTGTCTTTCGAATTTCAAGAATTTTCATTTAGCTACTCCTTTTATACTTGTCTCCCTCGCTAAATGATTTGTAAATTATTGCACATACTTTTCAATGTCCCAGGAGCTCCTCCATTGCCATCACCCGAGGCTTCTCCTAGTACTGTTCTTGCCAGTCCTCCTACTCACCAACTGCTTGGGATGACCAGCAGCAAGCAGCATCACCATCCTTATCAGCTCACGATGATTCAGGGTATTGGCATTGGGGTTATTTCGACAGCAGTATTTCTTCTTGTAATCCTGATAATATTAATTCATAAGAAAAGCAGACAACTAAAAAGCTCTGCTTGTCCAACTGAAACATCTTCTGGCATGTTGCCTCCTCCAGCCCAACGGTCACAGGAAGGTATGTTCATCCACTATTCGACATTCCTACTGGTAAACAAAATGTAGCCTTGATTCCTATCTGCGATGGGGAAAATTCAAAATAAATTGATTTTTTTATGAAACTGAAAATCTTGATATTGTGATTGTGTTATAATCTAGAGAAATTTACCCTGTGTGCTGTTCCGTTTTATGTTGGTGATCTTACCAGCCATTCGTCTGAAAGACTGAAACAAAGATATTGCAAATACAGACACCGACATTCTAAACTACAAACCTAGTATAAATCATTCTTAGATAATTAAAAATAGAAGTTATTAGACCAAGTTGTCTTCGTCTGCACATGTTAATTTGCTTATTCATATTTAGCAATAAATTTTGATATGCTTGAGTTAAAGTAGTTGAGTCGTTGGCTTGGTGTGTCTCTAGCTGATTGCTTCCCATTCTTGAGAAATCATCAGGTCCACCATTGATTTTCAAAAGGTTCAATTACAAGGAGACCAAGAAAGCCACGTCCGGCTTCAGTATGGTCATAGGAAGGGGTGGATTTGGAACTGTCTATAAGGCGCAGTTCAGCGACGGTTCTGTAGCAGCTGTGAAACGAATGGACCGAGTCTCTCAGCAGGGGGAGGATGACTTCTGCAGAGAGATGGACCTTCTTGGGAGGTTGCATCATCGCCATCTTGTTGCTCTTAAAGGCTTCTGTGCTAACAAGCGTGAAAGGTATCAATGCTTTTCTCAGAAGTGTTGCTATAAATTTCATTAGAGCTTTTTAATGATCCTTTGTTCTACTGTTTGATCTCTCATCAGGTTTCTAGTATATGAATACATGGCAAATGGGAGCTTGAAGGATCATCTTCATGGTATTTTGAGTAACCATCGTTTTTTTTACTAAGGCTACTTCGGTTGACACGTCCCAGAAATAAATTAGCCCAAATGCACGACCTTGCTCCACTAGGATCTGATTCTTGGAGTCTTAGTCTTGGTCTTGGTCTTGGTCATTCGAAGACTAACAATCATCTAATTACATCCACATTTCTTTTGTACTTTCTAGCAAGGTGATATGGGTTTCTTAATATGCTTGGAGCTAATTCATGTCTTGTGCAGCTCAAGGAAGAAGTGCCTTGAGTTGGGACACTAGAATGCGGATTGCCATAGATGTTGCTAATGCTCTGGTAATCTTTGAAACAATGTTAATTTGCTACCCTGGTGCTATAATAAGCAAGTGGGATATCTTAATTCATAGGTGTAATCATTGTTAATCTTTTTGATGGATACCAATATAGCATTACTTTTCCCCTCAGATGCCTTTTTCAATATTTCAGGAATACCTCCACTTCTATTGCGACCCGCCTCTTTGTCATAGAGACATAAAGTCTAGCAATATTCTCTTAGATGAGAATCTTGTGGCAAAGGTTGATTTTCTTCAATTCTTCCTTTTACATTTCACTCAAATTTTAGTTATTGACAGTTAAATTTCATACAGGTTGCCGATTTTGGGCTTGCACATGCTTCACGAAGCGGTTCAATTAACTTCGAACCAGTGAACACTGATATTCGAGGAACACCAGGTTTGTCCTCTAATTGATATTTCCTGATTTAGTTTTAGAACCTTGAGCTTGTGAACGATTATAAGTTTGTGCCCAAAAAAGTGCTGAATTCTTAAGTCTGAAACACACCATGCAGGCTATATGGATCCTGAATATGTGGTGACTCGAGAGCTAACGGAGAAGAGCGATGTCTATAGTTACGGTGTGTTATTGCTTGAACTGGTAACTGGTCGGCGTGCTGTCCAAGATAACAAAAATCTTGTAGAATGGTCAAGACAATTCATGGGAACGGACTCTCGTCTGCCTGAGCTGGTGGACCCATTAATAGCCAACTCATTCGACTTGGAACAACTCCAAGTCATTGTCGGGATCATACAGTGGTGTACCCAGGGAGAAGGAAGAGCAAGACCATCGATCAAACAAGTCTTAAGAATGCTTTACGAGGGATTGGATCCTGTGCATCACGAGTTAGCAAAGACCATTGGGGGTAACTGTGATGATGATATTTACGATGTTTTGGGAATCAACAAAGGGAAGTCCCGCCATAGCATGACAATTCCCAGCAGTGGAGATGCAAGGTGCCCGATGTCATCTTCAAGCACGTCGAGATCTTATTGTAGCCGGAGCTATCTTCTTGAAAGTGGCTCACCGCAGTCTCCTACTAGCAATTCCTACGTTTGAGGTTGTTCTCGTCCCTGCTAATGCCATTGATTTTTTTTGCTTTTGGCCTCGATTTGTTTAGTATTCCTACAAGTTTGAGGAAAATGACACGCTTTGACCGAAGGAAGAGGCAGTTTCCTAACGACACAAAGAGAAGTCGTCCTTTGTTTGGAGAACTCTTACCAAGGCTTGTAACTGAACTGGCTACCTCGCAAGAATTGTTTTCCACATGCTCATTGCAAATTATTTATTCTTGGTCATGTACGTGAGAATTTTGACCATAATTTTGTGTAAATTTGTGTGACAAAAATGTAACAGGATATCGTGTAGACCAAAAGTTTTTCGACATTGTGTGATGAACTCTTTCAGTTTTACATGATATTTTCCCTATTTTATACGCCAAAGTTTGTTGATCACTCCAAGAATTGCATAACATTGTGATTATTTCAATTACACATGACATACTTAAGCCAAGTAGATTTATCTTTCAAATGGACAAGAAATATACAAAAGATCCCAACTGCGGTTCGCCACAAAAGATCCCACCTAGAACGTCTAGGGTTGTAAATGGAGTGGGTTTGACCCGTCGCCCAGTCCCATCTAATGCCGGTGATGGACAAAAAAGTCTACCCACCACCTATTAAGCTGGGTGGATTGTGGTTTCCTCCCAACCCGTTTAATCCTATAACCACAAAACCTGTCTACCCAACCAAAACCTAGACCCTAAGACCCATAACTTGCAACCAGTCAACCACTCACACTCAGCCGACCAAACCTTCACTCAGTCTTCCCATCAAACCCCACGCTTGTCGCCGCCCTTTACGGACTTCATTACACCCTCACCTCCTCCAACGTTGTTGTCCTCATCTCCGTCGTCTCCATCCCCCTCCTCTCCTCGACTTCTACCGCTTCCTCAAGTCGTGCCCCCACTTCTCCCTGAAACCTCCCTCTTCGTCTCCCTCCTCCGCTCCCAGGTTGGCTGACCATTCCAAACCCTAGACCCATAAACCGCAAGCCCCAAGCTCGACCGTTCGTCCTCCTGACCACAACTAGTCCACCAACTAAGCCCTAAACCCATAAACCGCAAGCCGCAACCAATCCGACCACTCGTCCTCCCAACCACCTGATGCAGACGACACTATGGTCTACGCTGGCAAACCTCTGGTCCTCCCAAGTCCCAACAACATTGAGATTTTTCTTGTCATCCCTTTCCTTTTTTGGTTTTGGTTTTGATTTTGGTTTTCTGTAGTTGATTATTTTAGTTTTGTTGATTGATTGTTTTGGGACCACATTCGGTTATGGATGATTCGTGCATGTCAAAAAGTTGATTCCATATCAGTAATATAGTTTGTAGCAATATATTTTAACACACATAAAGTATCCACTTTGATTAGATACTAAAACAATCACCAATAGCTGCATACTGTTAAGCAATGTTAATGATTTCAAACATCTTAGTTTTAGAAAAACCCGTCAAACCCGCATAACTCGCCCGTCTGGTCTACCCTTTAGTGAGTCAAATAGCAATGGGGTAAAAACCCACCCAGCCCTGCTTACACCCTAAGTAGCATGTGCATGTCTTCTGGTACTCTGAGGTCCTGCCTTAAGAAGTAACTATGTTCGCGAGTTGTGACTTCTTATTAACTACGATCTCTAGCCAAGTCATGTATTGAAGCTTCCATGTTCATAAGTGAAGATTATTTTTTCTTGAGTAGTAGCTTTCTCCTTAATCTCCTTCTCCACGCGAACTCCAAAAGCTAGGGAGTTAGAACCGTTCTGCTTTCAAAGTTGACATGTAGAGCCTTCTCGTTACTCGTCTAGCCATGCAAGGCATCCCTGCCTTCTTTCCAGTGATCAAGTTTGAATGATTCTAAGTGAGTATCGGCCATCGAGTTTAATAGTGCAAATAAGGGTCCTGTGATGTAGACTTTAGGAAACATCGACTTTAATATGATGGGACCGTCATGTTCTAGTATCACCCTCGAGGCTCTATGTGCCCATTTGGCCGCTTCTTGGTCAAAATTCAAATAAATATCTTCCAAATTCGTAATCCAGTAGAAGCTAGAAATATCTCTAAGAGAGAGAGAGCGATCGGATTCCAGAAATCCAATCTATCACCTTGTCTAGTGACCAGAGAAGTCGCTCTCATATGAGAAATGGTAAGAAAAGAATAACAGGAATTAACCTCGATAAGTTATATGACAACATAATCATACACAAATGTTACTGGATCTATATAGGCATTGTGAAGAAAAGATTTAACTCATATGACAACGATGGTGTGCCAAGTCTGTAGCGTCCAGCTTCCGTACTCCTTTAACTCCCCAATTTTGTCCGCACACTGACGTTCCTCCTCTTGGAGTAGCTCATCTCTCTCCTTCTCTTCTGCCATGATCTTATCTACCTCTTGAATGTGTTGGATTTCACTAGAAGTTGGGGGAGCCATGTCCAGCTTCAGTGGTGTCTCGGACTATGACAAATGAGTTGGAAGTCGGCGAGTTGAGCTGCATTGGCGATAGCCTATTGTTGGTTGTTGTCATTGAGCCTTTTGATGCTACGGACACTTGTCTGAGCGGTTGTCCTGATATTTTAAAGGTACCTAACCACAATTCTATTAGGTTAAAAATATTATTAAGCAATAGAATATGAGACGAAACAATTTCGCGAAAAATCATATTGTTTCGTTCACACCGAAGTGTAAAAAAACAGTTATTAGACATTCCATTCCTTGGTTTCTAAATCAAGGCTATTCTGAACACCAAGTTTGTAAATTCGCTTTCATATAAAAGATGCTTTATTGATTCTAGTTGTAATCCACGTGTAGGGCAAATTGGATCAATGTTAACTCCCTAGGATTTTATTTTCGTTAAGTACCCAATTAAATGCCTTGACCTTTAGAGGGCATGTTGTCCTCCATATTGCATTAAGCATTCAGTATCCCCCCCCCCCCCCCCCCCGGTCAACCAAAAAGGTGTAAAAGCTTTTGTTGTAAACTTGTCATTACCTTTTCGTTCCACAACCTTAAATCCTCACCAATAGTAGGCTTGAACGCAAGATATGCCTGATATAATCCTTGGATTTGGTCAAAACTTGGGTTTCCCTTAAATCTTTATTTTACCTAAGGTGGCTCAAAGGGTCTACCTTCAAAAAAGGTTGCTACAATGATAAATTGCTCTTTACATAGATCAAATAGGATCGGCCAAGCCATTGTTGGTTGAGAACTCGGTCTTCGAGCCATACATCGTGCCAGAAAAGGGTGTTTGCTCCATTATGTAATTTAATATGACTGAATCTACATATGGTGGGAATCCAGTCAATTAGATCCTTAAGGAAGGGGGAAGCTCGTCCTTTACAATGTGACAGTATGCCAAGATGGGAATTACTTCTGTATTTGTTACTCATTATGTCCTTACATATATTATTGGAGGTCGTAAGGCTTGTCCAAATGTGTTTCATTCGTAAACTGAGTGTGTGGTATTTGATGTTTAAGATGCGTAGTCCACCTAATCTCTTTAGTCGACACACGTTCTTCCGTTTGACGAGATTTTTCACTTTGGAATTTTCAACGGAGTTATTCCAAAGAAAGTTTTGCCTGATTTCATCGATTTCTTTGATTGTGCTTGCAGGAGGCTTCCTGAAACTTAGTTGATGTGATGCCCGTGGTGTTAAAACAACGTTATACGTCCTCCCATTGAGAGATTTCTGGTTTTCCAGGTACCAATTTTATTTTTTATTTTTTCCACCACCTTGTTCCAGGACCCCTGTTGCCTTGTCTGCTGGATAGCAGAATTCACAAATAATCAAAATGTAGAGTATCCAATTTACACCCGAACAAATTTTGAAAGTGGGTTAAATCAGTCCGGTTAATGAGCGTATCTTGAGAGGGTTTCAAAGATTACCAAAATTCGTTTTATGTTTATTATATTCTCTGCCTAGGGTTTCAGGAATAATATTGTATCATCTGCGCATTGAAGATTAATTACTTCCCTCACCGAATTTTACTCCTGATATCAGTCGGTTTTGACATCCCAAGCGAATCATGTGACCCAAGAAATTTGCTACTACAATTAATAGAAGCGATGACAATGGATCCCCTTGTCTTAGTCCATTTGCTGATGTAAAATAACATTTCGGGTTACCATTGATTAGTACCGAGGCGGTGAGGTGAAAATGCATGTGTATCCAGTTACACCATTTTGGTGGACAACCTGATGCTTTTAGGTTAGCTAAGAGAAAGCCTGTGTGTTTTGCTTGAGTTGAGAATGGATATGTTGGGAGTGGAAGTTGAGGACATCAACATGATGTCATTGCAAAGAATAAGTGGTGAGTTGCAATTCACCAATTTGTACCCCTATAGGATTATCTAGAGCTACCTCATTGCTGAGACAGTGAGATAAGACTTGCATACATAAGATAGGATTGTTAATTCAGGTCATGACAAGAAATTTGAATCCATACATGACTAAATTTTTGCGTTCAGATTAATCAATTTTGGGTTCATGTCGAATTTGAATCAACACAACCCGAATTGTAATTCAAGTAAAGTTCAGGTTGAGGTATTTCGTGTAATTTTGGTCGATAACTTGAAATAAAATTCAAGTGGTTGAAGTATTTCATGTAATTCTGGTCAATTTTAGTTAGTCAAGTTAATTCGTGTTAATCAGGTCAATTTTCATTACCTCATATCAATGTGGGTCGTGTTCATCTTTTCTAATTCATGTTTCAATTTAAGTTTATGTTTTCATGTTGACATTTTAATTCGTGTTCCGGTTAAGGGAAAATTCATTTCAATTCGTGTTCGTATCAAACAAGACCTGGAACACAAATTTGCCACCCAAACATAACATAAGATGAATAGGACGGAAGAGAGTGCGCATTCTTGTCGAAGTACTCGAGCTGGTGTAATGTAGTCAGAGGGGATCCATTGTTTAAGATGGAGTACCTTGAAGAGATCACGCATTCAATGATAATGTCACATGACGCATTATTAAGTCCATCTTCGCCTAGGACGTAATTCAGAAAGAGTCGTTATACACGGACGCGCGCGTCCGTGACGCTTCCTACGTGGACGGACCAGTCAGCTGCCAGTTCAGCGTCCAGTCAGCCAAAACTTCTGCGCGGGGAAAAGTAAATTACGAATTTTTGGGTGCGACGGTTCATTTCCCGAAATCACGATTAGACGGTTAGACTTCACGTACATCAGTAGCGGCGGTACAGCATTCGAGTAACTTTCCTCCCAAGTCTTCTCCTTTTCCATTCCCCATTTCACCCGGAGTTCCTTTCCATACGCTCATCCAAAACCTTCATTCCTGTTTTAGTCGAACGAAAATTATAACCAGGCGAAAATGGATCCTTCTCTACCTGAAACCTCCATCGCTCCTGAAATTGTAGCCGCGCAGGTGTTGTGTCAACCACGTTCTTTCTGGTTCATTTTAAGGTTCATTATTGGCCTCTAACAATTTTTTTTGGTGGTTTAAGGGAAGCACGTACTACTTCCGCGAAACCAAGTGCGGTTTCACGGCCCTTCACAAGCAGTTCAACCGGATGAAGGAGGAGGAGAAAAATGTCTTCCAACGGACGCCTTTCGGTCACTTCCTCACCTTTCCTCACGTCACAACTGACAACGAGATACTGGGTTGGTTCGTCGAACACTTCGACGCCAATGAAGTCGGTTTGAGAATAGTCACTGGGGTGGTCCCATTTACGGTAGAAGACGTCGCCCTTCTACTTGGACTAAGAGCACATGGGCAGAGAGTGGATATGGAAGCCATGTACGTAGAGAAACGTGACGGGGTTAACCTCGACAACACCCATCTACTGGGTCATCTTACCGCCACGAGCTTGATGGGCGAGGAGGAGGAGCACGTCTGACTCCTTATTTCTATGATTTTCAATCATTTTTTGTTCTTCGATGGATCACTGCGAAGTAAAGCGTGGTACACGAAGCACCTGAAGAACCTCAAGCGCCTCAAGAGATATGTGTGGGCAAATGTGGTTCACACTTTCTTGGTTGAATGCCTGGAGGAAACCCAACGGGACCTCTCAAGGAGGAGATTGTCAGCGAACTTCTCTATGAAGCAGGGCTACGTGTATGGTTGCGTTGCCGTATTACAAGTAAACATCTTGGTCCGGAATGAGTGTTGTGTCAGTCCGGAGTAGTGTTGGTTTATGTCCGGAATAAGTGTTTTGTCTGTCCGGGATAAGTCTTGTGTCTGTCCGGAATAGTGTTGTCTCTGTCCGGAATAAGTGTCTTGAGGTTATCCGGGAAAAGTATTACGTATGTCCGGTTAAGTGTTTTGTCCGTCCGGAATAAGTGTGTTGTCTGTCCGGAATAGTCTTGTATATGTCCGGAATGATTGTCTTGTCTGTCCGGAATACGTATTGTGTCTGTCCGGAATAAGTATTTTGTCTGTCCGGAATAAGAGTTTTGTCTGTCCGGAATAGTGTTGCGTCTGTCCGGAATGATTGTCTTGTCTGTCCGGAATACGTATTGTGTCTGTCCGGAATAAGTATTTTGTCTGTCCGGAATAGTGTTGCGTCTGTCCGGAATAAGAGTTTTGTCTGTCCGGAATACGTATTGTGTCTGTCCGGAATAAGTATTTTGTCTGTCCAGAATAAGTATTTTGTCTGTCCGGAATAGTCCTATATATGTCCGGAATGATTGTCCTGTCTGTCCGGAATACGTATTGTGTCTGTCCGGAATAAGTATTTTGTCTGTCCGGAATAGTGTTGCGTCTGTCCGGAATAAGAGTTTTGTCTGTCCGGAAAGTGTTGCGTCTGTCCGGAATAAGAGTTGTGTCTGTCCTGGGGAAGTTATGTTTCTGGTTTTTAACTCATTCCTGTTTTCAGGTGTGGCGTTGCGAGAAGTTCAAATTGGGGGATCCCCGGTCAGCATTTCCACGGTTCAAGTGCTGGACGGAAATATTTAGCAGACGCCAAATCCTTAGAAAATAGGAAGATCGAGGCATCAACTTGTCCCGGATTTACTCGGGCCAATTTGAGTTGAAGGGCACCCCAAAACTCAGTGAACGGGAGCATTCACTGTTGTCCGAGGATCAATTTCCTCCTGCAGAAGCAACTCCCGCAGCAAAGGTCGCCTCGAAGGAAACACCTTCAACATCCACTCTACCAAGGGTACAACTCAGTGAATGCAGCATTCCATGTGACCCACTGCTACAAGAGTTGGAACTTAGTGAGGTGAAGACGAATTGGCTGTGAGCCGAAGCAGCACTTAGGGAGGCGATCGTTAAAATTAACAACCTGAAGGAAGAACTCCGGATCTCTCAAGAAGAGTGTCGTAGGCTGAGAGTCCGTGGGGAGGAGGAAGAGAGGGAAAAGAGGGAGGAGGAAGAGAGAAATAAGAGGGAGGCGGAGGAGAGGGAAAAGAGGGAGGAAGAGAGAAATAAGAGGGAGGCGGAGGAGAGGAAAAAGAGAGAGGAGGAAGAGAGGGAGAAGAGAGAGGAGGAAGAAAGGAAGAAGAGGGAGGAGGAGGAAGAAAGGAAGAAGAGGGAGGAGCAAGAGAAGAAGAAGAGGGAGGAGGATGAGAAGATGATGAGGGAGGAGGATGAGAGGAATAAGAGGGAGGAGGATGAGAGGAAGAGGAGGGAGGAGGATGAGAGGAATAAGAGGGAGGAGGATGCGAGGAAGAGGAGGGAGGAGGATGAGAAGAAGAGGAGGATGAGGAGGGAGGAGGAAGAGAGAAAAAAGCGGAGGGAGGAAGAGAGGAAGAAGAGGGAGGAGGAAGAGAGGAAGAAGAGGGAGGAGCAAGAGAAGAAGAAGAGGGAGGAGGATGAGAGGAATAAGAGGGAGGAGGAAGAGAAGAAGAGAAGGGAGGAGGAAGAGAGGAAGAAGAGGGAGGAGGAAGAGAGGAAGGAGGAAGATATGAGGAGACAACAGGAAAGAAAGAGGAAGGTTGTGGTAGCGCTACCGTTTTTGCACCCTCAAAAAATGCGGACCATTAAACCACGCTTGCGCACAGAACATATAGACGAAGCGCAAAGCAAATCTGGCCAAGATGAGGCACAGAAGAATGCCGCAGAAAAACAAGAAGAAATAAAGGAGGCCGAAGAAGCCACCACAAAAACAAAAGGGCCGAAGAAGCCAGTGAAGAAATATACGAGGCCGACAAAACAGCGAAAGATGAACTGGTCGCCCATGTTTCGTCCACGAGGCCCGGTGTGGATGCGACCGCCTTGAGAACGCTGACCAATGATGAGGTACGTCGTTTATTGAATGCAACGGCTCCCGAACGAGAAGCAAAAGATATTATCTGGAGTGGGGTTCTGAGCAATATCACCAGGGGTGATCTCAAGGAAATAATTTCGCCAAAAACAGAATTCACCAACGAAACTCTTGACAGCCTAATTGAGGTACTCCTCAGAAGAGGAGGGCAACAAAAGGTGGTCTGCTTATCATCTTTCGAATCGGAAATGATTGTGGAGGGACAGGGAGAAGATATAAGGAAATATTATTTACTCCCAAAAATTGAACGACTAAATGTGGAGGAAGTCATCATCGCACAACCATGCTGTTTGGCAGGCCACTGGACTCTGTTCGTTGCCCACGGACCTCGATCAGAGTTCATTCAGTACAACAGTCTCTCCCGCACACTTAAAAAAGGTGACAATCCTAATCGTTTTGTCGGAACTCATGAATGCACCGCGTCTAAGATAGTGGGATTCTGGCGAGGGTTGTTGAAGGTCGAGTGGCCGCTGAGAGTTGAGAGGAAGGGTAGCCAACGACAGCAACCGGGGAGTAACGACTGCGGGCCATACGTTTTGTACTGGATGAAGCGTTTGATGGAGAATGCTGATCCGACGAAGCCGAAGCAGAGCAAAAGGTTATTCACCGTTTTAGAGGCGATTTGGCCAATTTCTTACTCGAAGACTCTGGGATGTGCGATCAACAATAAACGCCCTGAAAATGTTTTAATTTACTTTGCACCATTGCGCACTCAACAAATTTTTTTCCAAAGTTATACATGTATACATGTTAAAATTACATAGACTATTTGAATGATTTATCAATACAAGGACATTTGGTGTTGGGTTTATATCTTTTATAAAATTATTTTCTTGTTTCCGGACATACATGATACGTAATCCGGACGGACATATAACGTAATCCGGACAGACCATTAGCGTAATCCGGACAGACATACAACGTAATCCGGACAGAAATAAAACGTAAACCGGACATACAATGTAATCCGGACAGCCTAAGTACGTCTTCCGGACATACTGGTCACTTAATCCGGACATAAATAAAACGTAATCCGGAGATTGATGAATCGTAATCCGGACGGACATATAACGTAATCCGGACATACTGGTAACTTAATCCGGACATAAATAAAACTTATTCCGGACAGAAAT
This sequence comes from Triglochin maritima, assembly GCA_963682175.1. Taxonomy (NCBI): domain Eukaryota; kingdom Viridiplantae; phylum Streptophyta; class Magnoliopsida; order Alismatales; family Juncaginaceae; genus Triglochin; species Triglochin maritima. The sequence continues at coordinate 7,531,046 of OY821787.1, read as the reverse complement.
TAACGTAATCCGGACAGACAAACAATTTAATTCGGACAGCCTAAGTACGTCTTCCGGACATACTGGTCACTTAATCCGGACATAAATAAAACGTAATCCGGACATTGATGAATCGTAATCCGGACGGACAAATAACGTAATCAGGACAGACATACAACAAACCAAAATTACTTAAATATATTTGTCGCCATCAGAAATTAATTCACAAACGAACAAGCAAAAAAAGGGTTAAATCTTATGCAATAATACGGACAGACATACAGTGACTTTCAACAAAATTACATAGGAATAATTCCAACCAAGGACAAATACAATAATCAAGGAGGAACTCCCTCGTAATGCAAATTCATGTCCCAGTCATCGAAATCGTGATCCCCCGGTTTGGGTGTTGCAGGGTGTAACGGGGGTAGAACCTTCTTCCTGATGATTTTCGTAACGTTACTTTTAATTATTTTCTCAGACAAAGAAATCTGTCGTTTGCTCGGCGGTCTGCCTTTCCGTCTTGTCTTATCCGGATTGAGAACGGATGTACCATCGAACACAGGATCAGGTCGTTGCATACGTTCCTTAAGCAACTCAAGTGCCTCTACCGCCTGAAGATATCTGTCGTTTGAGTCGAAAGCGGCATCGGCGATCCAAACCGCACGACCCATTATGTCGTCGTGGCGACGAATCGCATCGTTCCCCGTTATGTCGTTTCGACAATGGGAGGATATGTGTCAATACATGTTCGGTCACGTTGAAGTGCAATGTGTCGTCCTCGTTGAACTCATCATTGATGTCGCAGTACATCATCTTCCCAATTTCTAACTGCACCTTCTTAAAGACATCCACCATATACAACTCGTTCAATTGCCTCTCGAATGAATATTTCGAAATCAATTGCGGAGCCTTATGCTGACAATCGAATTTAGACTGAGCTTCCTTCTCATACTTGTGGCGTACTGCGAGTTCGTATTGTTTCACGAACTGCTTAAGTGTCGTCCTTGATGTGAGGTACTTATCGAAGAAGACGTTCATACCCTCACTTCTCTGGGTTGATGTCCTTCCTGCGGAAAAACAATCCCGTCAAAATGCAGGTACCCAGTGCTCTCGAATTGCATAAATGGATCGGAGTCAATTATTGTCGTGGAACTCGAAATCATCTACAAAACCCTGCCAATTCCGCTCGAATTCTGCCGGAGTCTTGGAATCGAATACACAGTTGTTGAGGTCAAACAACGTATGCTCCCGGTATTTCGTGGGCAGCTTCACAAGGGCCTTATTCATTATGTGTCATATACAAAATCTGTGCCGCGCTTCAGGGAACACAGTCCTCACAGCAACAGCTATGGCGCCACATTAGTCTGTTATTATCGCCGGGGGGCTCGTATATGCACACAACGCGATCAAGATAAAAACATATGTTAATCCGGACAGAAATAACGTAAACCGGACAGACATCAAGGGTAAACCGGACGAGCAAAAAACGTAAACCGGACAGACGTAAGGGATAAACCGGACGAGCAAAAGACGTAAACCGGACAGACGTAAAGGGTAACCGGACAAGCACATAACGTAAAACGGACAAAGCCGGACAAAATAAAACACGTACCGTTCATGCACGTCAACCATGTTTGGAACAACCAAATGTAATTTTGTGTCGTCTCGGAAGAGAGGAGTGCACAACCGAGTATGACGGACTGGTAGTGGTGATTTACCCCCACAAATGGGGCAAAATGCATGTCATACTTATTTGTTATGTATGTTGTGTCGAAACATATTACATCTCCAAAGTAAGAGTAAGCAGCTCGAGAACGACTGTCGGCCCAGAACACATTTCGTAGTCTGCCTTCGTCGTCCATATCTATTACGTAAAAGAAGCGAGAATCATTCTTCTGCATCCTGATGAAATAATCTTGGATAGCTTGCGCATCTCCTGGTCCTATTTTGATGTTTCTAACCTCGTTCACAACATTCCTGCGAAACATAATTTTTATAACAAAGCTAAATACGTAACTTCAACCAGGTTAAGTGGAGAATAAATAACCTTAGGTCCCGTTTGTTGAAAGACAATTTATCGTGACCTCCAGCTTCGACCACAAAAGATTGCATGGTCTTGGCGGTAGATATACCGGCAGTATCATTGCACGAAATGCGTGCTCTGGCGGACTCTGGGACGGATCGTTTTTGTCGGAGGAAGCGCATCTGGTCTTCCGACAGCATGGCGTGATTATGTTCGAGATCTACGTAGTTAATTACGTAGCCTCTGGATGGATTACCGGAGACCCTAATCCGAGCAGTGCATTCGACCCTACCGGATAACCTATGTTTCGGTCTACCTTCACCTTGGTTTCCGGGTGCATTACCCTCCTTTGAGCAAGTAAGAGTGACCCGTATTACAACACCACGATCGTAATGAGATTGCCTTATCTTCACACCAAAACAACAGGAATCGGCGTATGAAACGTAAAATGCTTTGACTTCTTCGATTGAAGGAAAATTCATCATCACTTGAGGGACGTTGGAGGCATGAGCCGGCTGTGAGGACACATTTACGAGTGCCATTACAGTACAACAAAAATGGAGGAAGGAAAGAAAAAGGAATGGTTTGTAAGATCGGAATAACCAAGACACTCATATTTGTATCTCCATGAAACGCCAAAGAATAAGAAAGAAGACGGAGGACGTGCTGATTTGAAAAGCATTAAATGCGATGGTGGACGCATCAGGAAAATAAAACAACAATAAAAAAAATCAACAGTAAGTAATACATCTGTCCGGAATAAGTGTTCCAACTGTCCGGCATAAATAGTAACTGTGTCCGGAATAAGTTATACGTTTGTCCAGAAACTAAAGAAAATGAACTATGTGTGTCCAGAAAAAAATGAATTTATTAATAAAGAGAAGTAAAAATAATAGGAAGACGAATGTTGAATAACTAGTCTTCAGTCTGTGTAGGAACGACAAAATGAAATGAAATGAGTGATTTGAGACGCATTAATGAGGGATGGAGAAATTTGTACGAAACGAGGAATAAACTAAACAAAGAAAGGAAAATTGTTTCTGGGAAGAGTGTGCATTCAACCACGTCTGCTGACTGGGTTGCCCACATCAGCCAGTGTGCTGACTGAGTTAGCAGCGTCCGTGACGCAAGCGTTCAACAAACATTTCCCATTCAGAAAAGATCCTCAATAGAAGTCCCAAGACATGAAAACAATCAAAACCAAACGATAACAGGTCTGCGAAGCTGTAATACATGCTTATAATTAATGAGTACTTCGCTGAAAGGTCTAGGAAAAGGTAAATTAATATATAAGTTCATAAAGGTAATCAACAGAGTGCCTAGCTCACGAAAATAACTGCAACTCAAAAATTCTGACCAACATTGAAAAAGGCAATAAATAGCTGGAGCAGTTTTTACTCCAAGGGAGATGATGCAGGCCCAGCACCATAGCCGCCGCCGCCGCCGCCGCCTCCTCTGCCGAACCCTGGCCTTCCACCAGCACCCTGCACAATAACAATTTAATTCAAGAACTCAGATTGAGGTTGGCAAACAATGTACGAGAGGCGTACTTACAGCTAAACTGCCCAGGAAACATATTACTAGAAACAATATACAGCCTATGGTGGTACATCAATAGACAAGCATCAAGTAAAACGACCAGAAGACAATCGGTAAAAATACAATTGGAACATACAACATGAAGATCCACAAATATGAACTAGCAATACTCAGAGGATATGTATCCATTAAGTTCATTGAGAAAGTATCTCGAACCCTATCAATACTGATACATGTACTTTTTGGATGCCGGGAACACCTATAATAGTATAACTGTCATGGAATCAAAATACTAACATCAAACACTTTTTTTTCAATTGATGATCATCAATACTCCAAATAATTTTGGTGCGTAATGCATGCCTAGATTTACCATGGGAATTTAGATATGATCGTATTATAAATTTTGTATGACACTTTGAAATATTTTGAACGGAAACTTCAATCATGATTGAGTTACAGAGAAACATAAAGTTTAATGGACTCAACTAGGTAGCCTAAACATAATATATCTTTCAAATGATGTCTTTCAACAGAAAATGGCATAAAGTGCATGTAAATTGAACTTAATTCATTTCAGAAAATATAATTAAACGCAATTACTTCAGACTATAGAGAGAGAATGTGAAATAAAGCATGCTTACTCTAAATGAAGGCTGGAATTCAGCAGGGGCACCACCTTTGTCACCAAATTCACCAGGACCGCGAGGGCCACCACGGTAACCATCCCTGTCGCCAAACCTTGGCCTGTCACCTTCGAAGCGTGGCGGGCCTCTGTCACAAGCATTACAGAATTCAGATTTAAAACATACTATTTTTATAATCCAAATTGCATGCATAATATTCAAATTCATCACAGACCAGAATAAAGGTAGATAGTAGATACAACTACAAGATTCAACTCCAACTGTAAACTTAAAAGATACACATCATTTAAAAAGAGCACTACAAATGTATGATATACCTGGGACGATCACCAGGAGGTCCTCCAAATGGGCGAGAAGGTAGGGGCCTGGTGGACTTCTTCAAGGTAGCAGGCACAATCTCCGATGGGAGGTTGAGGAAGGTGCGGAGGTGCTCAATGCCATCATTGGTAAGGTACCAGTAGTAGTGCATCCAGGCAAAGGTTTCCGTAACGTACTCTTTGGACTTGAAGCTCTGCATCAGCTTGATCACCTGCAAGTTGGGCACATCGATCAACGGGTGCTTCGCCAGGTTGTAATCCTTCTTTGCGTACAACACTCCCTCTGAAACATACACAACATTATAAAAGGTGAAATCTTTAGCAGTAAACAGTAACAGTCTACCATTAAAAAATGAGTTGAATCCTTATTCTGATTTTTTTTAACAAGATAGTCGTCTTCTATAGAAAATTTTGGATTTATTTTCAAAATTCAGGGCATACAAAACAAGATAAAATGGGAAACCCAGGGATTATGAAAACAAATAATGGTATTAGCAGTAACAATTTAAGCACCGGAGCATCTCGAAGTACATTTGATCTGAAAGAGAAAACGCATAATTACGTTTTCATGTATGACCAGAAGATGAGTGTGTTATAAAAGATGAGAGTTTTGACACTAAAACATTGCAACCCACTGTGATCTCAGACATCAGAAGAAAAAATGTTATGATTATGATAATGGGGTAAAAGAAGGATAAATATGACATATCGATGTTAAGATGATTTTTTAACAATAAACATCAAAATATCAACAGCCATACTAAAGATGAGATTTTTAACATCATTTTACGCATATGAGCATTGCGATCCCAAAGATAAGGTTAAAAACACTCCTACAGGAGAGAAAATTTCGTATCTTATTCTCAAAACCAGACTTCTAACCCCCCATCTTGGCGTCAAAGACGAGAATTTGAACCCAAAAAATAAATTTTGAATTTTCAAAACTAAAGACGATATTTCGACAGCAAAAGTGAGGGTTTTGGAATAAGAATCGGACCTTGGAAAAGGTACTTGCAGATCTCGTGGCGGTTCTTCTTGGGGATGATCTGCGAAAGAAAGAGAAGGTGAGGACTGAATCGAAAACACTAACCCTAACCCTAATCGTGAAGCGGAGAGTTGCTTACCATCTTGGCTTCGAGACGGCTGCAGGAGGAGACGAGAGGCACGAGCTTTTGGAGATGAAGAAACCCTAACCCTCACGGATCTACTGGGTTTTATATATAGCTGATTTGGGGATGGGACGCCAGCCGTTGGATTTGCTTCTTTTTTTTTCTTAATAGAGTGAATGATCTTATTAGTAAAACAAATTCCATATTATATTGAAGAATTCGACAGAAAAAAAAACTCATGATTATATTTTTTTGATAATCGATAGTATATTAAATAAATAAAACAATCACCATTTAAAAGTTTACACGATCCAATGTCTGACTCGACGAAATTAAATTATACATAGTCTTGTTTAAAGTTACATGTGATATACAAAAGGGAGCATTAAAAACGACCAAGAGATGTTATTCAAAGATGTGAAGCATCACCTTGGAGGATGGGTGACGGTTTGTGGGTGTGTTTGGTATGGGTCTGCTGGGTCAAGCTTCAAGACTCGAATCTGACTTTTGGACATTCTAATGCTAAACATTTCCCTGCTTTTAAATTCTGCCCAGAAGTTCAAGAAAACTCTCTCTCACAGGCCAACAGTAAACCAAAAGCAAAGTAATAGGTGCTTCACGGGTTCTCCCCGTTATTGCCCTCAATTGTCATTGCATTCCCCATAAATTACTTTTGTACCAGCCTATATTAACGATTTATGCCATCACTTTCCCTTCACCCTCAATTTTTCACCCCAACCCTTGGAGGACCCAAATCTTGTACACATCACCCTCATCCTCCGCTTGGATGTTAGGTCTGCATTTCCATGCATAATAATAATATGTATGAGAGATTTTGTGTTTGTGTTTTGTGTCGTTGATTGATTTTTTTTTGTGTTTGGGAACAAATTGACTCAACAATTGAATGAAAAATTGGTGGTGTCGATTTGGCCTTTGTGGTGTATCTGTTTGGGTTTTTGGTTGGTTGATTTGTTGTGATGATTGTGGTCGATTTGAGAAGGCAATAGTGGGGGCATTTGTGGGATTTTTTGACGTGACCAAACCGGTGATTAGGAGCTTCTGCTTTTGCCATCCCAAACGACTCCAGATTTCTACCGGTGGGGGAGAGGATCGGCTTCTGGGGAATAACTGACTTCTTATGTGGGAGTTGATACCAAAACGGACCTTGTGTCTAGACCCTATCTCTCAGCACAATAGTCTATTGTGCCTTCTCCTATAATTCCAAATCATATACTACCTCCATTTACCACAACATTTCTTGCTCGTGATTACATTGGTATAACAAGGGTAAAGGTTCAAGTACATACATAATAAAGATTCAACCACTCAACATACTGAATAGGTATTTGCTTAGGTTGGGTTGACCAACCAAAACGATAGAAAATAAGAACTATTGTTGAAAAGTCTTCAAAGTCAAGGTAGTTAAAATGCAAAAGAGCAAGAAAAAAATTGCTCACCACTAAATGTTATTGGTATCGAGAAGTCACTTATGCCCCATAAAATAGATATTCATACCCCAAATATTACATCATTGCAACTAATCCTGAGTAGAAACTGATCCATACCGAAATTTCGAACCAATTCAGAGCGAACCAACCACAAAGATTTATTGGGAAGACATAAAAGGAACATGCAAACACATGCATGCAACCAATGTGATTCACAAAGAAGGGAGAAAAGGAAAGGAGGAGAACAAAAGAAGGTTAAAGCAAAATAGCAGAATCATGATGCAAGGTTGACAAAGAAGAAATGGGAGGCATAATAGTCATTTGTTGGCTTTTTGGCCTTAATCCGTATTTTGATGATGTAATTAAACCTAATCTTAATTAGGACATGTAGATTAGCACATGTAGTATAATAGTATACATGTTGTATTGTGCTAACATCTACAGGTGATCAAGACTCAAGAAAGAAGAAAAATCAAGTCAAGACATGTAATCAAGCTAGGATTGAAGACATGTAATTTTTCCTTTCTTTGAGAATTAGGAACTTATGTAAATTGAGCATAACTTAAGCTAATATGCATGCATTCACACACTAGGTTCCTTAGAGAAGTCACACACATAATTTCACCTTATTTGGACTTCATTAGATCACCCAAACCTTAGTCGGAAATCACTTATAAACTTAAACCCAGATTTCCTGTGTGAACCGGTCGACCGAACCAGTTCTCAGTTCGACCGGTTTATAACAGACTCTCCACAGTGATTTTACCGAACTCTACCGGTCGACCGGTCCTACCTTTTCGGTCGACCGATCCCGGATTTTAATATGACCGTTTTTCTTGTCGTATTCCTATAACGGTCGTATTCGTATAAAACAAAACTTAACCCCAAAATACATTCGGTAACCGGTCGAACGACGACCGTGATTCGGTCGACCGGTTGAACACATTTTCAGAAACCAAATTCCCTGCTATCGGTCGACACATTTCTCGTTCGACCGATTGACCTTTGTCTCAACCGAATCCCCTTATCGGTCGACCGCCCCATACTTTGGTTCGACCGATTCACTTAAGTAGAGTTAAGTTCTAGCTCGTTTGTCCGACCGAATATTCTTTTGTTCGACCGTTCTCTTTGAAATCATGTTAACGGTCGACCGGTATACTAGTTTCGGTCGACCGGTTCTGGACAGATTTGCAGCCCGATTTTCTGCTTTGTGTATCTTGCACAAAACCCAATCAAATCTATCCCCAACGGCTAGAAAACCTTAGGAGCTTATAAATAGAGGATCAAGACTTGTTGTTAACACAACTCTCCAACTCCAATTGTCCCAATACATTAGAGAGAAACCTCAATCCTCAAAGCTCCCAATTCTACACTCTTTAAGCCTAAACTTCACACATTTGATCATATACTCATCCTACTCAAAGTGTGCTCAATTAGAGAGTGAATCCCACTCAGTTACAAGAGTTGTCAAAAGAAGCAAGGACTTCGGTGAAAGCCCGAAGTGTCCCTCTCGGATTGTGAGAGGAAGAATTCAAGCAAGCGAGGGTTGTTCGCGTTGCTTGTGGTGTAATAAAGCTAATGGAGTCCAAATTATATAATTTGTAATAAAGCTAAATGAAGACTTGTAATCTTGATTTTATTTTGAGTCTTAGGAACATGTGTAAATTGAGCATAACTTAAGCTAATATGCATGCATTCACACACTAGGTTCCTTTTAGGAGTCACACACAAAATTTCATATAATTTGGACTCCATTAGATCACCTAAACACCTAAAACATTGGTCGCCAGTCTACCTGAGTTCGGTCGACCGTTCACCTTTCGGTCGACCGGTTATACACAATTTTTGTTATACCAGACCAATCCGTTAAGTAATAGATTAGGGATACTTGAAATATACATGAAAATTGTCAAGAAAAACTATGCACATCCATAGGGGGAGCATTTATATGCATAGTTAACATATACATTTTTCAAGTATTAAGTTGGTTTAAGATATAGGTTGCCATCATCAAAAAGGGGGAGATTGTTGGCTTTTTGGCCTTAATCCGTATTTTGATGATGTAATTAAACCTAATCTTAATTAGGACATGTAGATTAGCACATGTAGTATAATAGTATACATGTTGTATTGTGCTAACATCTACAGGTGATCAAGACTCAAGAAAGAAGAAAAATCAAGTCAAGACATGTAATCAAGCTAGGATTGAAGACATGTAATTTTTCCTTTCTTTGAGAATTAGGAACTTATGTAAATTGAGCATAACTTAAGCTAATATGCATGCATTCACACACTAGGTTCCTTTTAGGAGTCACACACAAAATTTCATATAATTTGGACTCCATTAGATCACCTAAACACCTAAAACATTGGTCGCCAGTCTACCTGAGTTCGGTCGACCGTTCACCTTTCGGTCGACCGGTTATACACAATTTTTGTTATACCAGACCAATCCGTTCAACCGATTCCACCTTCTATTAACCGATTACCCAGACCTGTTCGGTCGACCGGTAGACCTTCGGTCGACCGTTTCGTTTGCTGTTTTTGGTAAAAATACGACCGTTTTATTTGTCGTATTATACAACGGTCGTATACACATTTTTCTCAATATTCACCCCCATATACATTAGAACCGGTCGAACAAAATACATCTTTCGGTCGACCGTTTAATTCGTGAAAAACCCCCTGCTATCGGTCGACACAAGTTTGTCCAACCGATCAAGATTTCTATCTACCGAACCCAGTAGTTCGGTCGACCGGTACCTGCTCGGTCGACCGTTGACCTATAGAACTTAAGTGATTCGGTCGACCAGTACCTATGTTCGGTCAACCGATCCATCAACTGACTCAAGGGTTCGGTCGACCGATACACCTTTCGGTCGACCGTTTCTGGACAGATTTCTGAACCCGATTTTCTGTTTTGTGTATCTTGCACAAAACCCAATCAAATCTATCCCCAACGGCTAGAAAACCTTAGGAGCTTATAAATAGAGGATCAAGACTTGTTGTTAACACAACTCTCCAACTCCAATTGTCCCAATACATTAGAGAGAAACCTCAATCCTCAAAGCTCCCAATTCTACACTCTTTAAGCCTAAACTTCACACATTTGATCATATACTCATCCTACTCAAAGTGTGCTCAATTAGAGAGTGAATCCCACTCAGTTACAAGAGTTGTCAAAAGAAGCAAGGACTTCGGTGAAAGCCCGAAGTGTCCCTCTCGGATTGTGAGAGGAAGAATTCAAGCAAGCGAGGGTTGTTCGCGTTGCTTGTGGTGTAAAGGCGTTCTCTCCCGGCCCGGAACGGGGAGTGGTTAGTGAAGACGTAGGCGGAGCTCGCGGAGTCGAGCGGAGCTTACAAGAGAGGACTAGGACCCGGGTGGGGTGCCGAACCTCTATAAAATCGCCGTGTCTTCTTGTGGTTTGCATTATTCTTTCCCTACTAGTCTTTAAATTGTTTCCGCTGCGCTTATTGTTTGATTAGTTAGGGATTAGATTAAAAAGTGATTAGTGTACCCATAACCCACACGATCCTACATTTGGTATCAGAGCCTCGTTCGTTAATTTTGTTCTTAATCGATAAATTAACATGGCTCTTAATGCATCCACACCAAATGAATCATGTAAACCACCATATTTTGATGGAAATAACTTTAGCTCATGGAAATTTAAAATGTATTCATTTATTAAATCCATGAATGCTAACTTGTGGTTTATGATTCAAACTCCATATGAATCACCTAGATATCATATTAGTAAATGAAGTTTAGAAGATGAGAAAAATGCATCCCTAAATGCTAAGGCTATGAATGTCATATTTTGTGCATTAGGAGATGAACTTTTTAATGTTGTTTGCTCATGTGATAGTGCTTATTCAATATGGCAAACATTAGAAAAGAATTTTGGTGAAGGAGATTCACCAACCGGGAAGAAGGGAGAAGCAAATCCTAAGGATGTAGCTCAAGCAAAGAAAATGGAGATTAACTCAACATCTTCATCATCATTAAGCTCATCCGATGGAGAAAGTGAAGATGAGGTATCCTCTAGCTCTTCTTCAAGTAGTAGTTCAAAAGATAATGCCCATGATTTTAATGAACTACAAAATGCATTTCAAAGATTATTTGAAAAATATAAAGAACTTCACAAGACTAATCAATTAGCAAATGAGCAAATCCATGATCTTAAATGTCAAAATGCATCTATCTTAGATGATAAAACGAATTTGCTTGCTAAAATTGATGCTCTCACTTTAGAAAATGCATGCTTGAAGAATGAGTGCTTAAATGTTAAAACTACCTCTTCAAATGCAATTGATAGTCATATGCTTGAAAATGACAAAATTGACTTGCTAAAGAAACTAGATAAATCATATCTTGAAAGCAAGCAAACTTTAAATGACTTAAATTGCATGAATGAAAAAGTTGCAAATTTAGAGATTCACATGCTTAACATGAATGAAAAGCATAATTCTATGATTAAAAATCTAAATTGTTTAAATGAATCTCTAGCAACTAAAAACAGTGAACTTAATGTCTTAAATGAAAATTTGTCAAATAAATTGCATAAGTTCACACATGGCAATAAAAACAATTTTTATGTTAAGAACATTCCTATTCAAATTAATGTTAAACATAATTTTGCCATGAAAAAGAAAGTAAGTGTAGAGGTACCAAAATCAACTTGGATTTGGGTACCAAAAGTTAAACTTAATGGACCCAAGCAAAAATGGGTACCAAAATCTACACTTGTAGGAGCTTGAGGAAGAGATTGGTGGTGACCGGGTGAGCCAAAGCGTCGAATTCGAATCCGGTTGCATCACCAAGTCATGATTGGAGCTAATCAAGATTCAAGTTTGGTATAAATTTCTATCTTTGAAATTTCTGAAAATTAGCTCTAACCTAGTTAATATGCTTAATTGTCATATCCTTAGAGTTCAATTCATTGAAAATCATTAACCCTATTCATTGCAAATCATTTATCACATCCATTGATTTTAATTGTCAATTTTTAAATGGATGTTAGAATAAGGCTTAAGTAGAAACTTAAATGATTTTAACTTTCATCATACTCATTGTTTCCATTTAGCCTTATTGATAGGAGGAGCTTAATTGTCATATCTTTTATTAGAGTAATGAAGTGCTAAATTTAGGGGGAGCTACTTCATTACAAGACATCCAAACTCTATGCTTAAAGTCATAATTAATTGTTGTTTTTGATGGATGTCAAAGGGGGAGAAGTAATAGATTAGGGATACTTGAAATATACATGAAAATTGTCAAGAAAAACTATGCACATCCATAGGGGGAGCATTTATATGCATAGTTAACATATACATTTTTCAAGTATTAAGTTGGTTTAAGATATAGGTTGCCATCATCAAAAAGGGGGAGATTGTTGGCTTTTTGGCCTTAATCCGTATTTTGATGATGTAATTAAACCTAATCTTAATTAGGACATGTAGATTAGCACATGTAGTATAATAGTATACATGTTGTATTGTGCTAACATCTACAGGTGATCAAGACTCAAGAAAGAAGAAAAATCAAGTCAAGACATGTAATCAAGCTAGGATTGAAGACATGTAATTTTTCCTTTCTTTGAGAATTAGGAACTTATGTAAATTGAGCATAACTTAAGCTAATATGCATGCATTCACACACTAGGTTCCTTTTAGGAGTCACACACAAAATTTCATATAATTTGGACTCCATTAGATCACCTAAACACCTAAAACATTGGTCGCCAGTCTACCTGAGTTCGGTCGACCGTTCACCTTTCGGTCGACCGGTTATACACAATTTTTGTTATACCAGACCAATCCGTTCAACCGATTCCACCTTCTATTAACCGATTACCCAGACCTGTTCGGTCGACCGGTAGACCTTCGGTCGACCGTTTCGTTTGCTGTTTTTGGTAAAAATACGACCGTTTTATTTGTCGTATTATACAACGGTCGTATACACATTTTTCTCAATATTCACCCCCATATACATTAGAACCGGTCGAACAAAATACATCTTTCGGTCGACCGTTTAATTCGTGAAAAACCCCCTGCTATCGGTCGACACAAGTTTGTCCAACCGATCAAGATTTCTATCTACCGAACCCAGTAGTTCGGTCGACCGGTACCTGCTCGGTCGACCGTTGACCTATAGAACTTAAGTGATTCGGTCGACCAGTACCTATGTTCGGTCAACCGATCCATCAACTGACTCAAGGGTTCGGTCGACCGATACACCTTTCGGTCGACCGTTTCTGGACAGATTTCTGAACCCGATTTTCTGTTTTGTGTATCTTGCACAAAACCCAATCAAATCTTGTCCAAACGGCTAGAAATCTTTAGGAGCTTATAAATAGAGGTTCACACTTAGTTTTCCAAAAGATTTCACAACTCCAAAGTGTCAAACTTATAGTGAGATTTTCCACAACCTCAAAGCTCCAAATTAGCCATCCAAAGCCTAATTTCCACATCATTCATCATACAATCAATCTAGCAATTGTTGTGCTCAATTAGAGAGTGAATCCCACTCAAGGTTACTTGTGTTGTCAAGAGAGCAAGGGTCTTGGTGAAAGCCCAAGACAAAGAGAGCAAGGGTCTTGGTGAAAGCCCAAGACAAGAAGTAGAGATTTCGGTGAAAGCCCGAAGTGATCCTCTCGGGTTGTGAGAGGTGGTGCCAAGCTCGGCGAGGGTTGTTCGCGAGCTTGAAGACTTGTAAAAGGCGTTGCTCCCGGCCCGGAACGGGGAGGCATAGTGAAGACGCAAGAGGGGCTCGAACGGAGATTCGAGAGGGGCTTGCAAGAGAGGACGTAGGCGCGGCCGAACCTCTGTAAAACCGACGCGTCTTCTCTTTGTGGTTTGCATTGCTTTCTACTTGTGTTTGATTTGTTTTTAATTTCCGCTGCATTCCTTTGATCGATCAACCAAGTAGTTAATTAGGGTTCAATAGTGATTAGTGGACCCATAGACCCCCACGATAACCCACACGATCCTAACTCCTTCATCATTTTCTCCCCCAAGGCCAGAAAACACTTGAATGACTAGTTGAGAGTTGAGAGGACAAATGGAGAGGAATAATGTAGTATGCTCCATGAACTAAGATCGGAACACAAAATGTTATATCATATCTAAAAATAATTTCAAAACCACGTTCGTCGAAATAGATATGAAAACATGTATGTAGTTTATTTTGACAATATAAGTCATATTAGTATGAATCAACTCAATAAGTTATCTAATTAGTATGACTTGGTAAGAGGATTATCAAAAGTTGATTTCAAAAAAGACAAACTCGGTGATGCATGTTGATTTAGAAAACAATTGAAAAGCCTTTTCAAATCAACTAACATGAATTATATTCAAAATCTCTTGAACTTTTGCATATGGATATCTTTGGAGAATTTAGAACCACCGGTCTAAATGGAAAGAGATATGCATTTGTCATCATTAACAAATTTAAAACATTTACATGGATTATTATTTTTGTTAAACAAGCATGACGTGTTTGATGAATTCCAAAAGTTTTTGCAGATGTTTTCAAAATGAAAAAAAAAATCTCATATTGTGAAAAACAAAAAATTATAAATATTCGTGGAGGAGAATTTGAAAACTGTCATTTTGCGAATTATCTTGAAAATCATAATGTTAAACATAACCTTTTCTTTTGTCACACACTTCAACAAAATGAGGTAGTTGAGAGTAAGAATCACACTCTTCAAGTAATGACACTTACCATGTTTTGCAAAAAAAGTATTCCAGAGTATTTTGGTATGAGGAGGTCAATACCTTTTGTTTGTATTAAGCAATGTTTTGATTAGATCAATCTTAAAGAAAACTCATTTTGAACTATGATCTGCAAAGTCCTTAAAATTTCCTATTTTGAAGCTTTTGGATCAAGGATTTTTGTCCTAAATACCAATGATAACTTAGACAGGTTTAATGCTAAATTTGATGAGGTCATCTTCTGAAAACACTCTGATAAGAGTAAAGCTTATATAATGTTTACAACAAGAGATTTCATTGTGTGGAAAAATCCATGTATATGTTGATGATGATTACATTGAGGTTATCCGAGGTATAACATCACCAGACAACACATGATGACTCGCATCAAGATCCAAAAGACTCCTCAATTAATGGAGAATCATGAGAATCTTCCAAAGGATTGAACCTGTCGAAAGGAACATCAGAAAGACCTAGTAATATATGATGTTTCCAAAGAGATCATAACACGACCGAAAGGTCATGTTGTGTGTGGCTATTTTGCTTTTATTTCTTTATTAGAGCCTAAGAAGGTTGAACAAGCATGTGAGGATGAGTTTTGGTTAATAGTTACGCATGAAGAGTTAAAGTGTTTTTCACGAAATGATGTTCGAGAACTTGTTACAAGACCTAAAGATTAAACCACTATTGACACAAAATGAGTTTTTCGGAACAAACTTGATGAATCAAGACAAGTGAAAACTGAAACGTAACAAAACTTGACTTGTCGGTCAAGGTTATTGTTAGGATTTGAGGCTGCTATAAAGGGTGAATAGAGTGGTTCAAAATTTAACTAGTCAATTAGGTGTTTGTTTTAGGTGGTGATGAAAAATATAATGAAAAACAAACAACAAACCACAAAAATAGGGAGATAATAGATTTTTATACAAGTTCAATTGCATAACCTGTGACTTAAGCGATTATAGACGAATAAATACGATTATAAATTAGTGGGATGTGATTGAAGGTCTAGTAACACGAGTATTATTTAATGAACCGAATATAGATTTAGCAGAAGTCTTACTTACGTTGTTGTTGTTGTTGAAAACATAAACTTATGCTTAATCACATACACAGTAACATCAAATAAATTAAATAAAATAATAGATGAGAACTCATTTACGTAGTTCATTGGCAAACGTTAATCATCCGTTTTGATAAATTCTGACGGATATTCTCGTCCTTTTAAAATGTGAACTATTTATGTACTAGTCAATTTTAATTATCAAAAGCTGGAGTAGCTCAGTTGGTTAGTGCGTGTGGCTGTTAACCAGAAGGGCTTTGAAGGTTCAAGCCCTTCTTCTAGCGTTCAATTTCTCTCTTTTTTAGTAGGCTTTTTGCAAGAAAGCCCGTCTTATTCATCTTATTAGAACTTCGATTTCGAAGTCCCTCAGATGCCGAAATTGGGCTTTGCAGGGTGATATTTGCAAATATTAATGTTCGAAGTCCCACTAAAAGTCTACATGGGTTTTTTCGTCGAGCATTTGACGGGCCTCCAAAGGCCCAAAAAGAAAATATCTCAAAAAAGCCCACCGGATTAGGTCGCACCTCCTGTTATATACGCATCAGGGTTTGTTTTTTGCAACCTCTCCGCCGCCTCATTCTACTTCTCTTGCCTCCGTTTTATTATTATTTTAAAGTTTTGTTGTGGGTTTGATATTTGGGGTGATGAACATCTTGTGCTTCGTGGAGCGTCCAATTGTTTTGGATGCCTTGACCGGCACTTCCACACGAGATTTCTGACCTTATTCCAACTTTTTTATTTTATTTTATTTTAAAGATGAATTTTTGCTGTCTCCGTTTTGCGTTCGTGTGGTTGGATTTCTGTCCCTTTTTTGGTTGAAAATGCTAATAAGTTGGTTAAGCTGGCGTTTTATGTGTTGCTAAATAATATCATAAACGTGATTCCTCAAAAACATAAATTATTAAAAGTGTAGTTGTCATTTGGGCTTTGCTAGTGCAATGATTAACGCAAAACGTGATTAGGGTGATAGAGAAAAGTATCTTAATAATGTAATATAGTGTCGTAAAGGGTCCAAACATCAAGTGACAACCTTCATAGTTCATACCAGATCAGGCAGATCTGAAAAATGTATATGTTATAAGTTATGAAGTGATCCAACTAAATTTGAAGTTTTGAACTGCATATACATATTTTAATTTCATACATCTTAAAAGTAAGCTAATTTGGCGAAGATCACTACAAAGAAACATCAAAAGGTGATGTGTAATAGTAGCTCTACTGTTGAGTTAAAACGACATGAATTCTCCTATTCTCTTCAGAAAGTCCCTGTAAGAAATTGTTGGCTTGTTGCTCATGCAGAACATAAGTCACCACATATGAGACTAGGGGTGCACATGGGTTGGGTTCAACCCGAAACCCAACCCGAACCCTACTGGTCGGGTTGGGTTGGAGAGGGGGTCGGGTCGGGTTGGGAAAATCAAAAACCCGAATTTTCAGGTCGGGTTCGGGTTGAGAGGGTCGGGTTGACCCAACCCGAACCCGATTTTTTTATTTTTTTTATTTTTTTTAATTTTATTTTATTTTTTCCCAAATAAACTGGTCGACCGAACATCACTCGGTCGACCGTTTTCAACCCGAAAATTTCGGGTTTTCAAGCCACCGGTCGACCGTTTAAGCACCGGTCGACCGAACCCGACCAAGTTTGGGAGAAAAATTCCAAATTCGGGTTCAACCCGATCCAACCCGACCCAACCCGAAAATTTCGGCCCGGTTCGGGTTGGGTTGGGTTTTTTCCCAACTCGAAAATTTCGGGTTGGGTCGGGTTGAGGCACAAACCCGACCCAACCCGACCCATGTGCACCCCTATATGAGACTGTTATTTTTAGTGGTCTATATTAATCCATTACATAATTAATTAAAGACAAGCATATCTATTAAGTATGTTAGTGGGTAGTTATTTTAATGGAAAAACTACTGCACACAAAATTTTATAAATAATTTTTTTTTGGTTTTAAACTTTTAATTGTTGTCCTAGTTAAA
The DNA here is from genome assembly GCA_963682175.1 of Triglochin maritima. Classification (NCBI taxonomy): domain Eukaryota; kingdom Viridiplantae; phylum Streptophyta; class Magnoliopsida; order Alismatales; family Juncaginaceae; genus Triglochin; species Triglochin maritima. The sequence goes on along the minus strand of OY821787.1, from coordinate 7,513,217 downwards.
ATTTTCCATCATCTTACTTTTTAAATTTTCTCCCAAAATTCAAGAGGATTATCTATCATAAGGTCTAGGGAAAAACAATTGAAAATCATTTCCCTAAAGTTTCGCTTCCGTTTTACGTTCTTCAAGATGTCTTTGAAATCTACTTATAAATTTTTATATTATGTTTTTTTAGAGAATTTAGTAGTAAATTTTGTTGTTTATTATGTTCGTATTAGAACATACTTAATACTCTAACAGAGACTTCTAATTTTGATGATCAAATAGCATTCAGGACCATAGCAGATTCTACCTAAATAACTACCATAAACCAGAAATCTGCAACCAATGCATCTGTCATCTTTGTTTGTGTGACACATACCACTTCCATTTGTAGCCTCATGTGAGCAGCAGTTATGAGTTATGACTATGAGTTGAACACTGTCCTTCCAATCCAGCTGAAATCAACTGGACTCTTGATTTTCTCCAAGAAGTGAGACCACCCTGCAGCAAGGATTCGCCATACTTTCAAACAATTTTTCCGGACACAGCAAATAAATTTCATTGATGTTGCAACTAAATCCCAGTCTACTGTCATGATTCTCGTAATAAATGAATGAATAGTTATCAATTACCTGAGTGAGCAGCACTTCCCTGTAGTCAAAGCATTGGGGTCATTCTTGTTCATACTTAGGTTAAACCAAAATATTACACAGAGAATTTTACATTGAGCATGCCATCTACATACATTTCATGTTGTCTACAGTCTACACCGGCTGCATGAACAAATAAATTTATACTTCTCCCACAAGTCTGTCTGCCTCATGGCCTGAGGATTCATATACATATAGTTAGTGTGTGTTTGTTCAAGCTGGAATATTTTGCTCACTAAAAGAGGAATTATGATGTATATTGCAGCAAAAGGATATTCTGAATTCCTTAATTCATGACCTTGCACAAATGTACTTAGATGCTTGCTTACCCAAAAAAGAAAAAAATAATCAAACAAAACAAATCAAACTTGAAATGATAATCTTTTGAATTGAAGAAAATATGAATACATACCTTAGGCTGCAATAGGTCTATGTATGTATGTTATGCAAACTTTATCAAATTTCCTGATTGGTTTGATTGAACGTACAATCATTCTCGGAGCAAATGTAGATGGCCCTGCATGAATAGAGTATGAACGAGGATATTGACATAATCGAATGGATCAACAAAATCATGCATTTTATGTGGAAAAAGACATACAACCTTCACTCAATCTGATATTGTCATCCATCCAGTACTACAACTGCAGCAATACTCAATTATGTAACATTCACTACATGGAAGCAGATATAACTCTTCTAAGAACTGCAACATCATGTAGCTTTGGCAAAAGAATTTGCTTAAAAAAATTTGCGCTTCTATAAAAATTGACCATTATACAAGTGGGTTGCCCATAAATTGACCGGTAATGGGTAAATACATATATAAGACTGTAAATAAGAAATTAGATTCTAGAAAACTTGAGGACCGGAACAAATGCTTGAACGTAAAAGCCTAAAAGGCCATATGAGCACTAACTAGTAGTAACTACTAAGATGATTGAGCAAAACGTTAGGGGTCGGATGTTAAACTTTTTGGTGTTTAAAACATATTTAATTAAAAAATCCATAATTTCCATAGATGGTAAGCTGTAAAATATAGTATCTATCCTTCAAAAAATAGAAGATGAACTTAGGCTTGTTACTACTGCTAGTGATGATAAAGCCAACCTACTACATGATTAAAAAATGATGGTCAAAGAATTCAGGATCCACATACAGAAAACAAATGTTGATATGAAGTACCTTTAATTTACTTGATCACGAATTGACCTATTGTAACGTCCCGAAACAGCGGAAGATTTAAAATTTCGAAATAACGAATAAAACTGACAACTCAAGGCGGGAACGTCACTAATATATAATATAGAAATCCGGGTGCACCCAAAATACATGGAGTTTACAAAAGGTGTACAACTACAATCCAGATGAAAGAAATGAAAATACAAGTAGTCGTACGATCTCGCAAATGCCGAAGAGGATCCGACTCCAAAGCGCTCCGTCCTCGGTCACCACCCACCGGACCTACTGCGATCCTGAAAAAGATGCAACAACAATGCCTGAGTTTCCAGAAGGAAACCCCGTATACCAACTCACCTATATGCATGCATCACGTAATGAACCTATCATACTAGTAGCATGTCATGGCATCAACAGATATGGAAAACAGTTCCCCCGAAGGGTAAAACAGGACATCAGTCCGACAATCAATCATCGGGTCTCCCGAAGAGACCTACTGCAGGCACATGCAGTCTAGTAGCCCGCGACATCGCACCCCCCACACGCAGCTACACTACACAAGGGTTCGGCAGGGAGCCTCTGTCACGTCTACGCGCCGATAGAAACAGATCTGTAAATCTCAGTGGTCGGGGCCACAGGGACCAACGGGGCCGTCGCCCGGAAGGTATAACAACATCATCTCGGTAGGTGCCCAGCCGAGGAAAACAACAAGCCGGCACAGCCTCGGCCCAACGATCATCATCGCCGGCACAACCTCGGCGGCATCACCGGCACAACATCGGTGGTCCAACAGTCCGGCACAGCATCGGACAGATCCAGACCGAAGTCTGCCAGGTCATCAGGCTCCTCGAGCCGCGAACACCAACCGCGCCGCTATAAAAGCAGGGCAGCGACCTCCGTAGCCCCAAGGGCCGGTAGTCACCTCACCCAACGCCAGTTGCGTGCCCGCACAACATCAACACTGGGATCCGCGATCCCTCAGGCCTGCTATACTACAAAGTGCCAACAATCATCTCAAAAGTCACGGTCCATACATGGAGGTGACGCGTCCCGAACACCCACACTCTTCCCAACGGCGGTCCCTGGGCAGGCACGCATCACGCGCCCACCGTCACCTCCCGGCTCACGCACAAGGCGAGGACACGGGTTTCCGTGGACAAAGTTGGCATTCACAACGGGACCCAGGAATTCAGTTCTGAGCAGATTCGGTCGACCGAAATAGTCTAACCGGTCGACCGTTTTCACGAGGAATTCGGTCGACCGAAAGTCTGAATCGGTAGAACTCACTGCTCAACACTAATTCCCCAACGGTCGAACAAAAGTCTAAAACCGGTCGACCGAACGAGGTCAAAATCCGGAGTCTGGTCAACATTAAATTCCACTCTATCGGTCGACCGACTCAGGGGTCTCGGTCGACCGAAAACAGACAGGGTCAACCTAGTATTCTACGTCATCAAACGGTCGAACGTAAACATACTACCGGTCGAACAAACATGCAATCGGTCGAACGCAATATAAAATCGGTCGAACAAATTATGCAAAACTAACAGGCACACTTAAGTTCCGGTCGAACACAACAAGGACCGGTCGACCGATAACAGGTAGAAAATCCCAACTCACCAGCAATAATGCACTACCGGTCGACCGCCCCAAGGCATCGTTCGACCGGTGAAGGTTAAAGTCGGGCAAACAGTGCTAAAACGGTCGACCGCCCGAAGGACCCGGTCGACCGTTGGTCGTCTTCAACCTCGCGCCAGCCGAGGATTTACGAAGAACGCGTCGCCGGAGAGGTCCTCGACCTCCCCCGACCGACCAACAACACCCTTCCACAAGGGTGAGCAACAAAATCACACTAATGAGCGGCATACCTCAAATGAAGACGACGAAACGCCGGAGCAAGCTCACGCCTCCGTCCTCCTCACGCGCGTCCTCCTCCCCGCGACGACCTCCTCACGCCGGAACCTCCGAGCCTTCTTCCTCCTCTGGTCGCCGGAGAGAAAAAATGGAGAGGGAGTGAGAGAGTGCAAGAAGGAAAAGAGAGAGAGAGAGAGAGAGAGAAACACTTAAATAACCCTACACCCCAACACCTCTCCCTCACCCTACACCATACTCCTACACTCCAACCCATACCTCCACAACAACTCCACCATACCTCCTCTCTCCTCCAAGTCAAACCTCACTTAACCCTAATCCAATCCTAATCCGGTTTAGGGACATAACAATCCACCCAACTTAAAAGGATTTCGTCCCGAAATCAAGCAACTACTCACCGAAAAGCTCTGGATACTGCCTTCTGACATCCTCCTCAATCTCCCAAGTGGCCTCGCGCTCGCTGTGATGCTGCCACCTGACCTTCACCATCGGAATGGTCCTCCTCCTGAGCTGGTGATCCATGCGATCAACAATCTCGACCGGCCTCTCCTCGAGCGACAAGTCCTGCTGAATCTCTGGCACTGCTATCTCAATAACGTGCGACGGATCTGCAACGTACTTCCTCAGCATCGATACATGGAAGACATTGTGCAGACCTGAAAACTGCGGCGGCAATGCAATCCTGTAGGCAACCTCTCCAACCCGGTCGAGGATCTCAAACGGTCCGACATATCTCGGACTGAGCTTCCCCTTCTTCCCAAACCTCATCACACCTCTGGCTGGGGAAATCTTCAGAAACACATGGTCGCCTACCTCGAAACTCAACACTCGTCTGCGTCGATCAGCATAACTCTTCTGCCTGCTCTGTGCTGTGGCCAGTCTCCTCCTGATCACATCAACCTTCTCTGAGTACATCTGCACAATCTCTGGCCCCACTAACTGCCTCTCGCCCACATCACTCCAGCATACCGGTGATCTGCAAGGCCTCCCGTACAGCGCCTCGTACGGTGCCATCCCAATACTCGAGTGGTAGCTGTTGTTGTAGGCGAACTCTATCAGCGGCAGGTGCTCATCCCAGTGCCCTGCCCAATCCAATGTGCATGCTCTCAGCATATCCTCCAGGGTCTGAATCGTCCTCTCTGACTGACCATCGGTCTGCGGATGAAACGCTGTACTGAATCTCAGACGCGTCCCCAAAGCCTGCTGCAGACTCCCCCAAAATCTGGAAGTGAAACGAGGATCTCGATCGGAGATGATGCTCACTGGCACTCCATGTAACCTGACTATCTCCTCCACGTACAACTTAGCCAGACCCTCCAAAGGCAACGTGGTCCTGATCGCTAAGAAATGCGCCGACTTGGTCAGTCGATCGACTATCACCCAAATCGCGTCGTGGAATCTCCTCGTCTTCGGCAATCCCGTGACAAAATCCATCGTCACGTGCTCCCACTTCCACTCAGGAAGCTCAATACACTGCATCGGTCCTGCTGGCCTCTGATGCTCAATCTTCACCTGCTGGCAGACCATGCATCGCTCCACAAACTCTGCAATATCCTTCTTCATGCCCTTCCACCAGAAGTTCCGCTGCAGGTCCTTATACATCTTCGTGCTCCCCGGGTGAATGGTGTATCTAGCTCTGTGTGCCTCCTCCATGATGTCATCTCTCAGCCCATCGCTCTTCGGCACCCAGATCCGACTCCTGAACCTCAAACCACCATCAACCCCTATACTGAAATCTGACCCCTCTCTGGAAGCCAACTGTAACAGACCATCTAACTCATCATCCCCAAGCTGAGCCTGCACCACTCGTGAGACAGTCTGCGGCTCCACCCGAAGCCCAGCAATCACTGCTCCCTCTGAACCCTCTGTGAACGGACTCCACTCGGAAAAAGCCTCGAGTAACCTCCACTCCTGGATGCACATACTCGCAACTGAAACCTCCACCTTCCTGCTCAGCGCGTCTGCAACCGAATTCGCCTTCCCCGGATGATAGGAAATGGTGAAGTCGTAGTCCTTAATGAACTCGAGCCATCTGCGCTGCCTCATATTCAGCTCTTTCTGCGAGAACAAGTACTTCAGACTCTGATGATCGGTGAAGACCTCGAACTGCTCGCCATACAGATAGTGCCGCCAGGTCTTCAACGCGTGAACTACCGCCGCCAGCTCCAGATCGTGAGTCGGGTAGTTCTTCTCGTGCACCTTCAGCTGCCTCGAATCGTACGCGACCACCTTCCCATGCTGCATCAGGACACAACCCAAGCCTATCCCGGATGCATCGCTGTAAATCACGTAGCCTCCACTGCCACTCGGTAGCGTCAGAATAGGTGCTGTCGTCAATCGCCTCTTCAGCTCCTGAAAGCTGTCCTCGCACTTCTGGGACCAAACGAACTTGACGCCTTTCTGCGTCAATGCTGTCAGCGGCGATGCAAGTCTGGAGAAATCCTGGATAAAGCGCCTGTAATACCCTGCCAGACCTACGAAACTCCTGATCTCCGTCACGCTCGTCGGGGCTCTCCACTAAGTCACTGCCTCGACCTTCGCCGGATCCACTGAAATCCCATCTGCTGACACAATATGCCCCAGAAAAGCCACCTGATCCAACCAAAACTCGCACTTCGTGTACTTGGCATATAGCTGCTGATCCCTCAAGATGCCAAGCACAATCCTCAGGTGCTCTCGATGCTGCTCCCTGTCAGGCGAGTATATCAAAATGTCGTCTACGAATACAACGACAAATCTGTCGAGGTACGGCTGGAAGGTCCTATTCATCAGATCCATGAATGCTGCAGGCGCATTCGTCAGTCCAAATGGCATCACCAAGAACTCGTAGTGGCCGTACCGCGTCCTGAAGGCTGTCTTCTGAACATCTGCCTCCCTGATCCGCAACTGATGATAACCCGAACGCAGATCGATCTTCGAGAACACTCTCGCCGTCTGCAACTGATCAAACAAATCATCAATCCTGGGCAAAGGGTACCGGTTCCGAACGGTAACCTTATTCAGCATCCTGTAGTCGATGCACATCCGCAACGACCCATCCTTCTTCTTCACGAAGAGCACAGGCGCTCCCCATGGAGAAACACTCGGTCGAATGAACCCGGACTCCATCAACTCCTGCAATTGCTTCTTCAGCTCTGTCAACTCTGCAGGTGCCATACGATACGGTGCCTTCGACTGAGGTGTCGTACCCGCTACCAGCTCGATGCCGAACTCGATCTCTCGGTGCGGCGGTAACGCTGGAATCTCCGCTGGAAACACATCCGGAAACTCCTGCACAATCTCTATGTCCTCCAGTCTCCTCGTCTCACGATCAGGAACTACCAGCGTGGCCACAAACGCTCTGCATCCCTGCTGTATCAGTCTCTGTGCCCTAACTGCAGACACAATCAGACGACCCCCTCTGCTCCTCGCACCTCTGATCAGAACATCTGGCAAACCCTCCATCGGAATCAGGATCTTCTTCTCACGGCAAAAGACTCGCACGTCGTACCGGGACAGCCAGTCCATCCCCAGTATGACGTCGAAGTCCACCATCGGTAACAAGACCAGATCTGCCGGAAAATCGTGGTCTCCCGAAGCAACTGTGGTGCCGGGGAAAAAGCTCCCCACAGTGCCCACCTCACCCATGGGCGTGCTGACCTCCAAAACATCAGTCAGCAGCACAGGGGTCCGACCCAACTCGCCAGCAAACTTCTCCGAAATGAAGGAGTGAGTGGCGCCGCAATCAAACAACACACGCGCTACTGAACCAGAAACTGAAAGCGTACCTTCCACGACGGTGTTGGAGTCCCTCGCCTCCTCAGCCTGGATAGTGAAGACTCGCCCAGTCCTCCTGCTCTGCCCCGGTGCAACAACTGATCGGCTACCTCCGCCTCTGCCTACTGCTGGTGGTCCCGGCCTCCTGCTCGGCTCACCCTGCCTCTGAGGACAATCACGGACAAAATGCCCCATCTGACCACAACCCATGCACGCTCCAGTCCGACGGGGACACTCCTGCCCTGGATGGAACCTCCCGCAGTAAGTGCACGCTCCTGACTGACGTGCTCCTCCTCCATCGAACCTGGGCCTCTTGCCCGGGTTCCCTGCTCCACGACCAGCTACTCTGCTACCGGTGCTCACTGGCGCCTTCCGCGCCTCCTGAACACACAACCTCTGGTCCTGCTCGATGATCGTAGCATGCTTCACCGCATCTGCAAGGGTCCGCGGCATGCTGTTGATCACACGAGATCGAAGCGGCGGTCTCAGTCCCTGCACGAACTTCCTCGCCCGCTGCTCTGGGGTCACAAAGATCTCTGGGCAATAACGCTCCAAGGCGTTGAACCTGCTGATGTAGCTCGTCAGTGTCATGTCCTTCTGCTCCAGCGACATGAACTCCTCCCTCTTCTGATCCCTGACATGCTGGGGGAAGTACTGCTCATGAAACACCTCCAAGAACTCCTCCCAGCTCACGTCCACACGATCATCAAACAACACCGTGGACGTAGATCTCCACCAGTTGGCAGCCTCGCCATCGAACACGTAGGTGGCCAGCTCCACCATCCTCTCAGGTACTACACCAATAGCGCGGAAGATCTTCTCCATCCGGAAGACCCAGTCCTCTGCAACCTCTGGGCCCCTCCTGCCATCAAAAGTCGGCGGGTGCTGACGCATGAACCGATCGTGCTCAGCTCCCACCCCGCTCTGAGCGCTCTGAGCAGCCTGACGCTCCAGAAACTCGCCCAGCCTGTCCCACTGAGCACCTGAAGTGTCGTCACTGGGATCACGATCGCGTGGAGAACTCCTCACGCGCCTAGGTGCCATCTGTCACCACAACAATCAACAGATAAGCAACAATGCATGCATGAGCTACGAAATTAATGCATGCCTCTAACACTACTCCTAAGGGTGGTTCTTTAGACGAAGACACAGGAATCGACCGCTCTGATACCAAGTTGTAACGTCCCGAAACAGCGGAAGATTTAAAATTTCGAAATAACGAATAAAACTGACAACTCAAGGCGGGAACGTCACTAATATATAATATAGAAATCCGGGTGCACCCAAAATACATGGAGTTTACAAAAGGTGTACAACTACAATCCAGATGAAAGAAATGAAAATACAAGTAGTCGTACGATCTCGCAAATGCCGAAGAGGATCCGACTCCAAAGCGCTCCGTCCTCGGTCACCACCCACCGGACCTACTGCGATCCTGAAAAAGATGCAACAACAATGCCTGAGTTTCCAGAAGGAAACCCCGTATACCAACTCACCTATATGCATGCATCACGTAATGAACCTATCATACTAGTAGCATGTCATGGCATCAACAGATATGGAAAACAGTTCCCCCGAAGGGTAAAACAGGACATCAGTCCGACAATCAATCATCGGGTCTCCCGAAGAGACCTACTGCAGGCACATGCAGTCTAGTAGCCCGCGACATCGCACCCCCCACACGCAGCTACACTACACAAGGGTTCGGCAGGGAGCCTCTGTCACGTCTACGCGCCGATAGAAACAGATCTGTAAATCTCAGTGGTCGGGGCCACAGGGACCAACGGGGCCGTCGCCCGGAAGGTATAACAACATCATCTCGGTAGGTGCCCAGCCGAGGAAAACAACAAGCCGGCACAGCCTCGGCCCAACGATCATCATCGCCGGCACAACCTCGGCGGCATCACCGGCACAACATCGGTGGTCCAACAGTCCGGCACAGCATCGGACAGATCCAGACCGAAGTCTGCCAGGTCATCAGGCTCCTCGAGCCGCGAACACCAACCGCGCCGCTATAAAAGCAGGGCAGCGACCTCCGTAGCCCCAAGGGCCGGTAGTCACCTCACCCAACGCCAGTTGCGTGCCCGCACAACATCAACACTGGGATCCGCGATCCCTCAGGCCTGCTATACTACAAAGTGCCAACAATCATCTCAAAAGTCACGGTCCATACATGGAGGTGACGCGTCCCGAACACCCACACTCTTCCCAACGGCGGTCCCTGGGCAGGCACGCATCACGCGCCCACCGTCACCTCCCGGCTCACGCACAAGGCGAGGACACGGGTTTCCGTGGACAAAGTTGACATTCACAACGGGACCCAGGAATTCAGTTCTGAGCAGATTCGGTCGACCGAAATAGTCTAACCGGTCGACCGTTTTCACGAGGAATTCGGTCGACCGAAAGTCTGAATCGGTAGAACTCACTGCTCAACACTAATTCCCCAACGGTCGAACAAAAGTCTAAAACCGGTCGACCGAACGAGGTCAAAATCCGGAGTCTGGTCAACATTAAATTCCACTCTATCGGTCGACCGACTCAGGGGTCTCGGTCGACCGAAAACAGACAGGGTCAACCTAGTATTCTACGTCATCAAACGGTCGAACGTAAACATACTACCGGTCGAACAAACATGCAATCGGTCGAACGCAATATAAAATCGGTCGAACAAATTATGCAAAACTAACAGGCACACTTAAGTTCCGGTCGAACACAACAAGGACCGGTCGACCGATAACAGGTAGAAAATCCCAACTCACCAGCAATAATGCACTACCGGTCGACCGCCCCAAGGCATCGTTCGACCGGTGAAGGTTAAAGTCGGGCAAACAGTGCTAAAACGGTCGACCGCCCGAAGGACCCGGTCGACCGTTGGTCGTCTTCAACCTCGCGCCAGCCGAGGATTTACGAAGAACGCGTCGCCGGAGAGGTCCTCGACCTCCCCCGACCGACCAACAACACCCTTCCACAAGGGTGAGCAACAAAATCACACTAATGAGCGGCATACCTCAAATGAAGACGACGAAACGCCGGAGCAAGCTCACGCCTCCGTCCTCCTCACGCGCGTCCTCCTCCCCGCGACGACCTCCTCACGCCGGAACCTCCGAGCCTTCTTCCTCCTCTGGTCGCCGGAGAGAAAAAATGGAGAGGGAGTGAGAGAGTGCAAGAAGGAAAAGAGAGAGAGAGAGAGAGAGAGAAACACTTAAATAACCCTACACCCCAACACCTCTCCCTCACCCTACACCATACTCCTACACTCCAACCCATACCTCCACAACAACTCCACCATACCTCCTCTCTCCTCCAAGTCAAACCTCACTTAACCCTAATCCAATCCTAATCCGGTTTAGGGACATAACACCTATACCACACACCAACTTCAAACCTATAACAAGCATTGGGGACACGGCTATGCTTGAAACGGCCCGTACCACAACCTCAACGGCGTTCCGTTCGGTGGGATTTCTCCATCTCCTGTAGAAGAAATAAATGAGCAAATTGGATTTTTTTGGTGCTGTTTATATATATATATATATATATATATATATATATATATATATATATATATATATTATAATCTAGATAAAAATCAATATTTATTTTAAGAAGTAAAATAAAAAAATTGCACCAACCGTAATTCGAACCCGGGTCTGTAACCGTGGCAGGGTACTATTCTACCACTAACCACTGTTGCACTTGTTTCATTTGGTGATTAATATGTATTTGTTTATAGGCGAATCTGCTGAACAGTTCGGGCCTTCAGACCCTTGGTGGGTTTTGGTTGCACGACACACAAAAAAAGTTGAATTATAAAAATATCAGGATCGTTTACCTACCGTAATTTTTTTATATAATAAAAAAAATTAAAAAATTTCGAAATTTAGGAAAAAAAAAAATTCTTCCAAAACTACTCGGATCGCAGGTCACCTATTTCGAATTTTTTTAATTTTTTTTATTATATAAAAAAATTACGGGTTTACCTATTCCTTTAACATTTTAGTGCATTATATTTTAATAAATATAAATAGATCTTCAAGTCAACGGTCTTTTAATATATTTTCAGTTATTTTATAAAAAGTTGAAATTAATTTTAAAAAGTGTCATTATTTTTTCAATAATACCAATCTGTTAACATTTTTGTTAACAACATTAAAAATATTAATTTTCATTTTCAAAATAAAAAAAACACACGCGAATGAAAACTTAACAAGAATTATGATTCACTTTTGTAGTTTTGTTAATCACCTACTTCCAAACATTTTTGTTAAATACCAACTCTGTTAATAGATAAAGTCTTTCGATCCCAAGCTAATCTTGTTAGAGCATCCCTTACGGGCACGACCTGGGCAACCTAGGTCGTCCCCCTTAAGGGGAGATGACCGGGTGGTTGATTTTTTTAATATTTTTTCGTTTTGTTTTGATTTTTTTAATTTTTGTTTGATTTTTTTAAATACGTTTTATAATTGTTGTGATTTTTTAATTTTTTTGCAAGATGGAACCCGAAATGATGTGGAAGAGAAAAATATGTTTTGGTTAAGATGTAAATAATGTAGGAAATAGAAGAAATTTGGTTGGGAAAAAAGAAAACTGATTTGGAAAGAGAGAGCTTATAATGAGGTTGTTCGAGTCATGATTAGTGATGAACTTAATGCTGTACCTGCCAAAAAGGCTTCTTAGCCTGTCTTACACTAATTTGACTTCAGCAGAACACTTCAATGATGCTCCTGGTCCGGGATGAGATTCCAGGGTGAGGAATAGAAAATCTTCCATCCGTTCCCAAAGAAGCACTACGACTATACGAACAGTTTTCATTGACCGGGTTGTCAACCCAAATAATGAAGCATGCCATCAATTTGAATTGACTGCCTCAACTGGATTTTGAAATTAATTACTTATAATGAAGCCAGTAAGCAGTGATCTCAATTATCAAAACATGGTCACAGTTGATTCAAATAACGAATTCGTGTTAAGTTACAAATTTTTAATAAGGCTCATCAACGAGTACAGTTCGTACAAAGGAAAATTGATGGATTCAACAACTTAAAACTCTAAAAGAACAATAATGTTACAACTAGAGCACTAGACTAAGACAGTCCCACAAGGAGAAATCAACCATCATTTGTCAATGTAAATGCTAGGAGGACAGCGGTGAGTGCAAATGTAATTGTTGCCCCAGCGAATACCCAAATGGCTCGGTCCGAAAACCCTTGCTTTTCCTGACCTGCTAATTCAACCTCCTTAAGAAGCTCTCTTACTCCATCCATATCCGAATCTTTAGCAGCATGAATCAGCCTGCTTTGGATTTTGTCAAGTTTGGCCAGTCGTCTCGCTCTGGCCATGTCTTTTGCTGACCAAATGAAGCCAGTCAATCTCCATAAAAGGATTCCTACGTAAATTGCCACAACACAATCGACACTATAATGGTGTCGTTCACGAACCTCTCTCTGGGCACTGTGGAGGACAAGAAGCCATATCATTGCAGAAGTCCAACCTCCATAGGCTTCCTATTAGAGGAATATACTTGAGACCTTGGAATACCAAATACATTACCTTGGAATACCATAGGACACATCTTTCTCTACAGCTAATTTTGATCAAGTAAAAAATTCCTAAAGACTCACTGTCTTTAATACCAAAATGCATACAACATATGTCACCAATTAAACATATACTTGAGACCTTGGAATACCAAATACATTACCTTGAGCTTTTGATGCAACGTCTTTGTTCACTTTCAATTAAACCAAACTCGTTGGAATACCATTAAATGATTGCATTGAAGCTCAGAAACTAAATTTGCACAAACATCTTGTTGTGTAACTAGTTTTGTAATTTGGACATCAAAGTCATTAATCATCATTGCATTTCAAATTACTTGAAAAAGAAACATGTGTCATTTTGTATGTAGGAAGAAACATAAAAATCATCATGAGTTTAATGCGAAACAGGAATGTGTGTGATTTTGTGTCTAGGGAGAAACAACTTAGACTGCTAAAGTAGACACTGCCATTGCAATGAATACACTGCGAAATCCATTAAAAATATGATAAATATTTTATTCTAGAAAATCAAATCTTAAGATATTGCTGTATCAAAAAAGATCTTTGGTTTAAGTTGAGTTTGAAATTTATTGCTTCAATAGAATACAATGAAACACATACCGTCCAAGCCATAGCAGTGAGCACTGCAACCAACATATGGCCACTGTACAGCAAGTCATTGCACCCACCACTAGCTCTCTTCAACAAGTGAAACCAAGAAGGTCCCTCAGAAGCAGTGGGTCTCAGAAAATCAATAAGGAAACTCATACGACCCCATTCAGGACGATATTCAGCAGGATAATTCCCAACAGTGGCTTAAACAAAAGAACACAAGAGAGCATATTTTACTCAACAATGACAAACGGTGTACAATGACTAAGTACAATAAGACGTGGTACAACATACCATGATGCACATCGCTAGATATCAGCTTCCGGATGGCATCAGGATCTGAAGCATAGGGCATGTAATATTTCTGTGCCCAAGGATGTGGGTGTGAAGGCACTGGAAAGCGAGAGGCAGCACACCAAGGTCGAAGTGAAGGCAAAATTGTAGAGACAAATGTTATTGCCCGAAGAAGACGGCCAATTCCCATTGTAAACATGTACCTTGCAGCTAACCCAAGACCAGGAGCTTTGACAGAGTTGAACAAAACCGAGAAAGCCAACATCATAAATAACATCAGATAATGATGAAGCCCAATTATATGTGCTCGAAGTATCTCAACAACAAAAGGAGGAAGCTTCTCATTTAGTGCCAGAAGCAACCATTGGCCAGTGTCTGGAAGAGGACTTGAAGATCTGTCCATAAACAACTCCTTAATTGCTGCTATTTAGAAATATCTACCACATGCATAGGTTCATGTTTTGTATTATACTATTATGTTGACAAATTGCTCAACATTGAATCCTCTGAAATGAACCATTAAAATAACAGAAAATCATTCACATAGAAAGATTTATAAAAGGGTACTAGTGAAATGTACAAGCTGGTTTACAATGGCACACTAAAGAAGAAAACATAAGATGCCATTGGGTGAATTTAGGTCAAGAAATGCACTATAACGTTAAAGTGTAGAACTTCGGCAAATATGTTACCGGAGGCATGACCGGAATCAAGAATAATTTCCTAAAGTGTAAAAATGGCCCACAACCTTTGGCTTGCACAAAAAGGCCAGATTTAAGTAAATTTGGATTGCTTATTAAAAATGTTAAAGTGGCATGTCTTCCAGTACAAACTGTAATCGACCTAGCTATGATTGATTGACCCCCATCATGTGTCTATTGAGTTTGAATTGTTTACTTACATGAATGTCATATTAGGCTAACAATATTGGGCGTTAAACTACCACTAGAAACCAAATGACGGACTAAATGAAGTGCAAAAATGAGCACACAAAGAAACACAATGTAGGTAAAGACATGGAGTGGAAATTGTATGTATTAGATTGGAATTGCAGGAAGTTGTTTAAAAATGACCTTGCGAACAGCTGCTCATTTCCATTCATTCAAATTTATTACCGATCACAAGCATACTGAAAAGAAATAGTGGGAAAAGAAAAAATAAAACATGTGTCTTTTCCACTGTTCGAATAGAAATAAGTCGAGATAAAAGAACAATTTTTTTTGAATCATATTACCAAAACATCCGTGTTTGTTTAACGATGTTAATTCATTTCGGGGTTGTATAGGAAAATCAACTTTCTCTCCGTTTCTCCAAATTGGAGTGAAAGTTGGGAGTCCATTATGTATAAAGAGTTTTTCTTCATTTTTCTTCTTACGTTGCTATCCGAACGCACCACTAACACTAACCCTAAATCACTCTAAAAACACCAATTAAGGCATATATCAAATTCAAACTCCACCACTACACAATCCACATTTCAGGAAGCAACTAATAGGAACAACATCCTTCCGAATACCGAAATTGACTCTAAAACCACTCCGACAAAGAACGAATCGTTACCGGTTCCAGTCCAGTCCGAGCACGGCGGTGACGGATCTGACGGAGAGCGCCTCGAAGAGCAGCGCGGAGAGCATGAAGACGATGGATCCTAAAAACGGGAGCGCGGCGCCGATCTCCTTGGACCAGTTCTTATAGAAGGGGACCCGGAATACGGCGGCGAGGGCGAGGCCGGCCCAGAGCGCCGGCTGGAGCCGCTCGTGCCACGCCGGGGAGAGCTCCCGGAGGTAGTCAATGCCGACGTAGGAGATCGCCGCCAGGCCCAGCCCGGCGTTGGTGCCGGGGAGGGGCGACCAGGGTTTCCTCCGGCGCATGGTTGGTGGCCGGTCAAGTGATGAGTTGGAGAATGTGGGAAGGGAAAGGGCCGATCGGATTTGTTTTCGGGTCAGGGAACTACCCGGTTAAGGGTCCGTTAAAGGTGCTTGTCAATAATGAAAAACAAAATATTTTCCTTATGTAGTCCCGAATATGTAGGAAACATTCTTCTCATGTTTCTCATCATTTCTTTCAGAAATTGACTGAAAACATGTAAAAGTTATAATGACATATAAACATGACATATATTATAATAATTACATATATTACAATGACTCATCTTACTAATTTAAACCCCCATTAAATTTAATTTACGATTAATCTATGATTAATATCCACCATTAGATTATTTTATTAGCGTAACTACTCGTAACCTTAATCTACCTTACAATTTCAGATAAGTGATAAATATGGTATCCTGGTGGGGGCTTAAAATAGAAAAAATTAAACTCTGGACTCACTAGGATTTTTTTGTATTACATAAAACTTTTGAAAACAAAACAGAACCTTTTTTGAAAAATAAAAACACAAATCTCAATAGTATCATTTGTATGCTTGAGATTTAAAATATGATGGGTAGTAATGTTAGATAAAAAATCTAAGTGTATTCAAGGTTTTTGATTTTCGGATAATGTATAATTAGGTAATTGCATTTTTAAAAAGAGAGTACTATGGTCCACAATATGGGTGTAATCGATACGTAAAGGAGTGACCCCAACTTGCTTAAGATCAACTCGATAAGGGTTTCGAACGGAAAATTTTGCTCGTACTCGGTTCGCTCTTGTTTACGAGTGGCTTGTTAACCTGAACCTATTTTTTATATTGAATTGCTAATAATGTTGTCCTAACAAATAAATTATAATATTACTTAAGTCATATATAATAGCAGTTACTAACAAAATCTTAAAATTAACACCTAAAATCAAACACAATCTCATAAATTAAACCACAACATCAACATCTTATAAATAAGATTATACACTTGAATCAAACATAATCAACACAATCTCAAAATCAACACCTAAAATCAAACACAATCTCATAAATTATACGATAACTCACAACATAATTTTATAAGTAAGATCATACAATTGTATTAAACAAAATCAACAAAATCTTAAAAAAACACCTAATATCAAACATAATCTCATAAATTATACGACAACTGACAACATCAACATCTTATAAATAAGATCATCCACCTGACCCAAACATTAATTTATTTGAACTTTTGGTTTAGATAATAATGAGAAAAAGAAAATAAAATAACAATAATGGAAAACAAAAAGTCCAGGACTAATAGGTTTTGATTCTCATGGGTCCGTTAAAATGCTTGTCAATAATGGAAAACAATTTTTTTATTATGTTTCCTTCTGTAGTCCCGAATATATAGGAAACATTCTTCTTATGTTTCTCGTCTTTTCTTTAAAACATGTAAAAGTTATAAATGACATATAAACATGACATATTATAATAAGATCAAGTTCTAGTGAGTCTGTGACTTATCTTATTTAGTTTAAGTCCCTTACAATCTCACCATTGGATCTCATTTACGGTTAATCTCACTTTTAAATAGCATAACCGTTACCTTATAATTTCAGATGTGTGGTGGATATGATGGGGGCTTAAATAAAAATTAAGTCCAGGCTCACTAGATAATTCTTGTATTATAATAATTACATATATTACATAAAAGTCAAGATCTAGTGAGCCAATGATTCATCTTACTAATTTAAACCCCCTACAATCTCACCGTTAGATTTAATTTACGATTAATCTATGGTTAATATCCACCATTAGAATTTTTTTATTAGCATAACTAACTCATAACCTTAATCCACCTTACAATTTCAGATGAGTGATAGATATGGTGGCGTGGTGGAGGCTGAAAATAAAAAAATTAAGTCATCGGCTCACTAGAATTTTTTTGTATTACATAAAACTTTTGAAAACAAAACAGTAGTATTGTTTTAAAAATAAAAACACAAATCTCAATGGTATCATTTGTATGCTTGAGATTTAAAATGGGGATGGGTAATAAAGTTAGATAAAAAAATCTGAGTGTATTCAAGGTTTTTGATTTTCGGATAATGTATAATTTTCAAGGTCCAATTGCCGAAATATATGGGCAAATGGTGGGTTGGGAGGGATTGTTTTCCAAGTCCATCAGAAAAAACTTGAATTGCAAATTGGAAATATATGTTAGCACATACAAAAATGGCAGCGTTGAGACAAATAAACTGTCGCAAAACGCATAAATATATTATCGCAAAACACATAAATAAACATGTCGGGATCCTCTCAGAAATGTGCGCCAAATTGATTCCGTGGTCGAAGCGGGGTATCTCAGGTCGTACATCGCCGAACTCTCATACCGCACTACATGCCCTGTCGTCGAGATGTCAATCGGGATCACATGAACGTATCCTAATTGACGCAAGACATGATCAGGCATATAAGGCTCGATGATATCCCGATAACGAATATAATCACTCATCAATAAGGTCATCGACATCTCCGTAGCAGGGTTAGGACCACAAGACAACCACTCCAACTAAACATTGACAAGTTAATAATAATAATAAAACAAATGCAAATAATATAGAGTCTTATACCTGCGATGCAGACATCTGATCTATCCGTCTACGAATGGAATCCGTCTACGAATGGAACGTAGTCGCTCCTCGCTCCGGACAGTCCACATACGAGAACGAGGACAATCTAAATCAACGATTTCCGCTCCCGATGCGGACGGAAAGGAGGAAAGTAGGAAAATACTCATATATCCAAACCTGCAGCAGCGTAAGACAACCCACAATACCTCCACAATTAGTACGACTAGCTATCCCCAAATGGCGATACAGGTATGTCAACGTCGCCGACCCCCATGAGCACTCACCAATGGTATCCGGGTCCCTAGCCCCCAATATGTCACGTGGTCTGACCTTACAACCGCTCTTGTCGACAAACAAGACACATCCGAGTAATTAGAACAGGTAGGAAATCAACTACGTGTCATCGGCCCGCGGAGAATGAGTGCGTTTGCAGAACTCTTCAACAAAGTCAATAGTAACACCACTGCCACTCCAAAATGGGTTATCCTTCCCAAGGCCAGCAACGATCACTCCAAGTAGCTCGGCTACACAACCCTTTACCTGGACCGTTGATGCCTGAGCATCGATCATACGACCTTCAACAAGTTTGCGAAGGATCTGAACCATGTCATGCAGCATGATCGTCATCTCTTCGAAAGGCAGGTGGAAAGAGTTCGTGTTAGGTTGTCACCACTCCACCAACGTAGATATCAACGACATGTCAATGTGAGTGAACATGCTCCATGGCAAGTGACCTAATCTACTAGCAGTAATGGTCTCCGTGATATCTGCACTCAAAACTGACCGCCAACTCTACAGTGTAGTACATGTTTTGTTTCGATTATGACACTTCAGAACCTTCCGATCCTCGCCCACCCAAATGCGTCTAGCGATGTGACCCCAAATACTAGGAATTACCCTCCTATCTATAGGACCACTGGGCATCATATCAGTCATCATCCAAGAATCGTCATCAACTCTCTTTTTTGTGAGTTCGGTCATCTACAGTGCACGAACTGGTATCGCCACTCACAAACCTACTACGTCTGCCCTTCCGAACTAAATACTCAGCAACCGAAGAACTACCACATCGCCCCCATCCGCTACCATACTCCTCCTCCTCCCGCTCCAACTCCAACCCATACCACCCATCATCGTCACTCTCCTCATCGTCACCCTCCTCATCATCGAAAACGTCTTCATCATCAAACATGTCATTACGTGTCTGACGATGACGTGAATACTCCCTCTC
Organism: Triglochin maritima; assembly: GCA_963682175.1. Taxonomy (NCBI): domain Eukaryota; kingdom Viridiplantae; phylum Streptophyta; class Magnoliopsida; order Alismatales; family Juncaginaceae; genus Triglochin; species Triglochin maritima. Next base: position 7,493,617 of record OY821787.1, on the reverse strand, counting down.
CCTCCTAACCGAAGGAGATATACCACGAGTACGTGGTTGACGAGGATCTGAATCATCTGCATAAGGTCTCACAACGCATAATGGTATTGATTTTTCTTTTTCTCCATGGTGAGTCAATGGCTATTAATTACATTTTAGAAATAAATTTTCGTTAAATGGATTTAGTTATTAAATTTATAAAATTACTAATATTATTTACTGATTACCAAATATTACTAATTAATTTAAAAAAGGGAGGTGTCTGGCAGAGACGCCTCCTCACTTTTTTCTTCTTTTAAAAAGGTAGAAATTTTACCGTATTCAAGTCTAATGATGCTTCCGTCGGCGTCTTTCTTGGTCTCCGAGACATTGTTTTTTGTGGTTGAGAAGAAAATAAAAAGGAAGTGATGGTGGGAGAGTAAAATGAAGAGACGAAATAAGTAGAAAAGAAAGAAAAGCAATATAGTAATTGACGCAGACGATTTAAGTAATTCGCGGACGACGTTTAGTAGTTCACTAAATTTTTAGTCATCCAACTTCGCACCTTAATTTGATCTTTTTTTTAAACTGGTTCTCAAAAATTATTTGGTCATTTTCTAAGTTTCTGGGGGACCCTTAAGTATTGGAAAACATTTTTGTCGACAAGATTGATTCCGCAGATGCTAGATTTTTAAAAGTTGATTTCTATTTGTAAGATTGCCTTGAATATGACTAACACTCTTTTAAGTTCATAATGTTGATTTGTTCCGGGCTCAAGATTATGGTATCGTTGGCAAATTACAAGATGAGCACTTCCATGTTTTGCGAACCAAGCCTTATTCCTTGGATTATGCAATTTTGTATGCCTAATCTTAGCATGTTACTGAGATAGTTTGATACGATGAGGAATAAAGGAGGAGATAATGGTTCTCTTTGCCTAATTAAGCTCGTTTTGGCCACTTAAATATCCCTCTGGCCTGTCATAAACGATAATTGACGCTCTCGAATTTTTGATGCAAAGTTTGATCCATTGGCACCAAATTGTTGACATCACATAGCATGTGCCATGTGGGTTACCAGAAGGAAATTCCAATTTATTTTATCTATAGAAATTAAGGGTCGCATGTAACTTTATTTGATATTTCAATTAATGAATTTGTGAACGGAAAAGTCATTGACATGACTATGTAAAAGGATACATGCATGTATTATATTACAATATTGAAACATTCAATATATATAGCATAAAAACAAAATGCGTTTGTCACAACAAATAAACATAGGCATATATGCATCAATCCACAAACTGAAATACATATAAGATCATAAGTATAGATAACACGTACGTACGAATCCATATATATATTATACGTTGGGAGCAATGGTAGCTTTGACGATAAGAGGATGCTTCTTACGAACTGAAATCCCAAAAAGATCACTCATGTCAATTTCATCCTTGCTCGTACCACTGGGCATCTCCCAGTCAAATCCATGCAGAAGATTGGCTAGTGCAAGCTCAACGTCCAATATGCCCATGGTCATGCCAGGACATATCCTCCGACCACTCCCGAAAGGTAAGAAGTCGAAATCCTGACCCTTGTAGTCCATCTTGTTGTTGGCGAACCTCTCCGGCCAGAACACCTCCGGGTCCTCCCAGTAGTACTTGGGGTCCCTCATTATGGCCCAAGCGTTCACCAACACTCTCGTGCCAACCTTGATATCGTATTTTCGATCTTGCATGCCTCACGACACTCGCGGGGAATGAGCAACACAATTGGAGGGTGTAATCTTAGTGTCTCTTTTACGACTAGTTTTATGTAACTTAGTTTTTTGAGCGCTTTCGCTTACTCTCTCTTTTCGCCCCACAATGGTTCGGACCTCGTCTGTTGCCTTCTTCAGCAGGTATGGCTTTCGGATCAGTTCAGTAATTGCCCATTCTACAGTTACTGCTGAAGTGTCTGTTCCTCCAAGAAACAAATCCTGAATAACATTAAATCATAACACCAAAATTATGGACGTTTAATTATGTTGGTTATTCTAAATTTCTACACAGACACCTGAATTAATATTAGTTGTCAAGACCAGTGATCGATCAGATCCCAGCCAAACAAATCGTCTTGTGTGATATATTTAGAGAAGAGCAAAAAGCTATAATGTACTAATATCCATAATTTAATGCCATATATTATATAATAGTTTTACCAATTGGGGTTAGTTTATTTTATAGATCACTTGTAACATCCTCAAACAGCGGAAAATTTAAAATTTTAAACACTCAATCAACAGATGACATTACGCAATAAAAGAACACAGGTGCACCGACATATATCATATATATATATATGTGAATATCAGAGTATACAAAAGTTGTGATTACATCAAAAGCATATACAGGGAAACAGTAATCACACGACCTCAACTGAGAGAAAGCTGGATCCGGTAGCGGTGCTCCTCTCCTCGGTCACCACCCCCTAATGCCGATCACGGCCTGAAGTAAACATGCAACAATGCCTGAGTTTCCAGAAGTAAATCCCGTATGCCAAACTCTATATGTATGAAATAAAAGCATCCTAGCATGCAATTCTACTCAAAAGAAAAGCATCACAACACGCCCAACACCAGGGCTCTCAACTCCATCACAGGACACACCACCGGTACGGGGCTCCAGGTCTAATCTCAACCAACCGCCGCACCCACACAGTCACGGGGCTCCAGGTCTAATCTCAACCAACCGCCGCGACTCACACACGTCGCCAAGCTGGGCTCCAGGTCTATTTTCAACCAACCACAGCTACCACGACACGACCAAGGGCTCCAGGTCTATTTTCAACCAACCCAAACGTATAAGGGCTCCAGGTCTATTTTCAACCAACCCCTACACGCGGTCCTTGCTCAGGCTCCAGGTCTATTTTCAACCAACTCGAACGCACTACGGAGCTCCAGGTCTATTTTCAACCAACTCCGTACAGACTAGCTGGGCTCCAGGTCTATTTTCAACCAACCACAGCTCTCACACGGTTACGAGGCTCCAGGTCTATTTTCAACCAACCACCGCAACCCACGTGCACCTAGCACACTTGCCGGAAGAACATCGGCACCACGACTCGCCCCACACGGGCAACCACGACCACAACACCTCCATAGTGCAAAACAGGACACAAACGGTCGACCGAACCAAAAGTCCCGGTCGCCCGAATCAAGCAAATACAGGGCAATCCACTTCGACCGGCACTCCATCGGTCGACCGATTCCCAACACCACACTCGTTCGGTCGAACCCAAATCAAGGGACGGTCGACCGTTTAGATGGTCAACTCCCGGTCCAACGAACAAAACGACCAATCGGTCGACCGACAAAAGGGGTCCCGGTCGACCGAAAGTCACCAGGGAAACAAATCCCACAACTCCACAACGAATTCGGTCGAACGCCGAGCTCACCTCGGTCGACCGAATCTGTCCAGGGAATAATCCCTCACTCGCGCCACGAATCCGGTCGAACGCCGAGCTCACCTCGGTCGACCGAATTCCACCAGAGCGTTTCTCACGCTCAACACACGGGTCCGGTCGACCGAACCCACATTCGGTCGAACTGACCACAAGGTCCACTTAAGTCACGGTCGGACGAGATCAAAGGGCGGTCGACCGTTTATATAGTCTACGCCCCCCAACCGACTTAAGACAGTGCACACGGTCGACCGGCAAAGGGGACCCGGTCGACCGAAACTCTCCAGACTTGCCTCCTATGCACAATCGGTCGACCGCCCCACAGGCATCGTTCGACCGATTTGAGGCAGAGCCCGAATTCTCTTCACGAACGGTCGACCGTTTGCACCAACCGGTCGACCGATCAGGCAGTGAAATCTGCTGCACATTTACTCGCGACGAGCCAATCGGCCTACCGTCGACTTCCAATTACTCACGGTGATTAAGTGAGCTAGCTTGACATACCTAAAGGTCTGAAGAGACCCTTGAAGAACCACGACGACGCCTCCACGAGCACGTCTCCCCAAAAAGCGATCCGTCGACGAATCTCGCGTCCAAACGACGATCAACTCCTCCTCAACGATCCACAACAACGAATCCACCTCCGGCAACCTCCACCGAACAACCACAACCACCAAAACCCGAGTGAGGTCAAGAGAGGGAAACCAAAACGAGCCGGAAACGAGCCGAGAGAGTAACACTCACCTCAACCACCAACAACCGGAGCCGATCTTCACTTCGCCGGAGAACCCTCTTCCTCGCCGGAGCTGCTGCTGGAGAGAGGGAGAGAGAGATCAGAGAGAGAGAGAGAGAGAGAGACGTGAGGGAGAGAGAGAAATCTCCCCCCAAATACCCCAACCACACCAAATCCTCACCATCCAATCCAATCCAATCCATCTCCACCACTCATCTCATCTCCACTCATCTCAACCCCTCATCCAACCATCTTCAATCCAAGCCATCCATCTCTAATCTCCTCTAATCACCACCTAATCAACCACAAAGCACAATTAGGATTAGGATTAGGATAAAGATCCTACATCACTAGTCTTAAATTAACTTAGACTAGGTTTCAAATCTTAACATGTTAGCTTAGCTACATGAAAGGATTTAACTAAACATACTACACTTCAAAAAAACTGCAAGTACAAATACTTAGAATCATTTCTAGAATTTGTTCTAACTACCTGAGCTTGTAATGACTTGGAATCCAATTTCAGAAGCTGAACTGTCAGCTTAAAATTTATATACGTTTCGGACATGAAATTATATATGTCACTCTATGGATCTAAAAGAGTATGTTGATCTTTCCCTAAAGCTGGGCTTGTACATCCGGACTGGACTGGTAACTGTATTTAGGCTAATCTAAAAATCGGTAGGTGGACCAGTAAAGCCCGGTTTGGAATGTGTAGGATTAGTGGTGTAAACAGGTCGGATACGCTCTTACCCGTTGGGAGATGAAGTGAATACAATTATACAAACCCCTCAATAACATATATATTAAGAAAGATTTATGTGATGATATATACCGTATATTGAAGCCGAGGATGTAATGGAATGATTTGAAAATATATACACTCGAAATGGACTTACTCAAATGAGAAAGGTCGTGCCCCGTGTAACTGTCTATATTTTATAGTTTAAGTGATAATCCTTCTTCTTTTCCATGATGAACGACAAATTATATAATTCCCTATGTCATCGTGTTGGTGGTCATTTAAGGTCCACAAGTTGTGCGCGTTTTGTTGAGTAATATTTTTATGAAAAGCTTTTAAGATTTAGGAACGTAATAAATTGGCAAATTTATCCAGAAATTTAAAAAGTCAACATGTATAATTAAATCAGCTAAACCTTCTACATGGAACGGATTCATATGAATAATTAAACTGCAGTTGAAAAAGAAGAAAATATAATTTCAAATTAGGCATAAACAAATACAATAAGTTGGCAATTTAATTAATAACAAAAAGAGAGTAAGATTTAGATAAACCAGATCAGAATGTGTACTGACCAGAACCAAAGGTTTGACATGTTCTCTGGTGAAGGCAAAGTCAAGAGAGGTATCACCCATGAGCTTCATGAGAGTCTGGAGGACATTAGGAGGCCTCAAATTACTCTCATTCTCCAACATTTCCTTCTCAAAGAACTCATCCAATTCGTTGAAAAGCTTGTTTAGCCTCTTGTTGGAGCTCGTGTCCATCATGATTCCAATCTCGTCATCACGTATGTGTTCCGTTGAGCAAATAATCTCACATTATTAAGCACAAGTTGTGTGTAACATTCTATAATAATGTTGAATCAATTACCATTCACTAAGGATTCGACACTTTTTTTGTTGAAAACTTCGGTGGTGGTGGTGATTGACCTGAGCTTGGTCCACTCTTTGCCGTATGGGGAAAAAGCAAGTTCACGGTACCCGTAGGAGAGCTTACGGGATGCTGAGAGGTCCGGTCGGCTGCAAAGGGCGAAGTCATTTGTTTTGAGTATTTCTTTTGCTGTTTCCGCGGTTGACGCAACAATTGTGGGAATGCTGCCGAGTTTGAGGTACATGAGCAGTGCGTTCATGCTGAGCGCGAGGCGTTGGAGGGACCGGTGGGGGTTGTCACCGAGGTGGTGGAGGTGGCCGATGATGGGAAGGAATGAAGGTGATGGTGGGAGGTTTAAGCGTTGTTGAGGTTTTCTTGTTTTCGTTACCAAAATCCATATAAGTACGGGTATGACCACGAGAAGAAGGTGAGGGGGCCACTGGATCTTCTTGTTCTTTGATTTTGGAATCGTCAAGATCATGTTTCGGACCACGACCAAAACAGATTGCATCCTGAATTTAAGTACAATTAGTACATAATTCTCATCCAATTTTTTTTGAGAATAGATGCAATCATACCAGTTTAAGAGATTCATCACGGCGGTTTTCTTTCCTTCTCGATGTTATTCGTTGATTCTCACTTTGCAAATCTGAGGGTGGTTTGCATGTGTTTATAGACGAAATTCAACTATAGCTACATGTCTCTGTCCGGTCCATTATTAAAGATTAAAGTGGTCTCAAATTAACAAAATTGATTAGTCATGACTCATTATATCATAAAGAATTTATGGGTGTATTTAAATATACAGCCTCGTGATATCTTCATATATATATGTTTTTTCGAAGAAGATCTTCTCTTATATGTTCTAATTAAGGTCTACATGTACCGGTATGAGAGTAAATATTAAATAATATTTTCATGTAAATGTGATAATATATGGTACTGTATCAATTTTACCTTATGATTAATTTGAAATGACCGAACGTGGATCGAGTCATTTGAATACCGGATTTTCACATCTTAACTTGGAAAATGTTTTAACAATTTTAGAATAAAAGTTGATATTTTGAAAGGTATCACGAAGGATTTTTTTCTTTCTTTCAAAACTCATTAATAAACATGTCAATTGCAAAAATCTGAGTTGAAGAACTATACAAGGTTAATTTGCCACATCGAAAGAGATTGTAATGCATTTTAATTCTTGTATTTCTTATCTAAGTTTTGTAGTAGGGTTGTAAGCCAGCCAGTTTCGAGCGAGCGAAGCTGGCTCAAACTCGACTCGTTTAATATTGGACTGGCGCGTGACTCGGTTCGAGCGTGAAAATTGTGCTCGTGTTCGACTTGTTTTTGGTTCGTGAGCATGCTCGGCTCGTTGACTCGTTTCATTTGAAAAATAATAATAAAAGACATATTACAATATCTACATATAAAAAAATACTCAATTTGATCTTCCTATGAGCGTGTATTTCTTCAAAATGACATGATTTTCCCCCAATTTCTAAAACACTTAAGTATAGCAGTTACAAAGATTCCACTTATTAACCAACTTGTTCGACAAAATCTGCTTTTAATTTTAGAACAATTTTTAGTGAGAATATTTTCACATGTACGTGACTTGCTCCGAGGAATATGCGGTCAACATGATAAAGTTATCATAACCAAAAATAATGATACACTACAAGCAAAAAAACCTTCTATATTGTATGTTGTTAGCCTGCCATCAAACATTTTCATATCCAAATGTGAAGAGCTATAAGCATTGAACATGCCAACATGTTTTGAGTTTCCAAACATGGATGTCTTGCTAATAAAAGACTTAGGAAAACAACTAATATCTCATCAACTCAAGTTTCAGAGAACAATAACATATTCTTACGGTGCTTCTCCATTTCTTCCAACCTTTGCACCTCCTTGTTAATCCTGTAGATTTGGTACATTGTTAATTCAGCATCGATGATATGAATTAGTACTAATTCAATACCAATATGATCACAACTCCCCACTTGTTGAGGAACATAATACTAATTCAATATTTCAGTGGGCATGCAAAAGAATTTTAGTGCCCCCAAGACATAATTGTGGGAGAATGTTAAATGTTTACAGAAAGTAGTTGCCAAAAATATTGTATCACATAAACATGAAACATATTATTATCCAAGGATTATGCAAGAACTAATATCCAAGTTCTCATTGGCAGCCCATCGGATTCAAGTTATTTGGAAGACAACGATAAAGAAGGGATGGTGTGATTATTGTGTGAAACACTGAAACTCAAAATCATTTGAACCACCACCAACAAACAATTCCTAAAGAGGAGAAAAACATTAATGAAGTGATTAATGGGGAGAGAACCAACAACACCATCCATCATGCATAATGTACATGTGCAGTTATATTCATTCATTCAGACAAAACCACCAACTCAACTCAAGACTAAACCAACCAACTAAACAACAACTGCAGGGCAATGTATTCCATCCAAATTCCAATGTACTTATAGAACAAGAAATTTTTAAGTTAAGAGTGATTTATGTCCACATGTGTTTTTCCTGTTTCACTCAAAGTAACAAAAGTTCTCATTTCAGTAAAAAAAATCAAATAAAAAAAATCCATGACTTAAGGAGCAAATGTAGAACCTGAGTCCGGACTCCGGAGAGGCGTGGAGACGACCGGAGGGGGCGTGGGACGGCAGGAGAGTGGAGAGAGATGTTGGAATTGGTTTGTAGAATTGTTAAGTACAAGAAAACAGAGAGAATCGGTCGACCAAAACTCTTGTCACGGTTGACCGAATAAGTCCAGGAGCGTCCAGGATTCGTCGAAAGGTCAGGTTCAGTCGACCGGTGCGGGGCACGCGTTCGACCGAAAACCACCAGGAGCGTCATGGCTCGGATCGAAGCAAGAATCGGTCGACCGATACGGGGTAGGCGTTCGACCAAAAACCAACAGTAGCTTCAAGTCGAGAATCAACATCGCGGATCGGTCGACCGGTACTTAGGTTAACTTAAGTCATGGTCGACCAAAATACTCCAGGGACTCCCAGACGCTGTTCAGAAGCGCGATTCGGTCGACCGGCTCATGGTGAGCGGTCGACTGCCAAATGGTAGTTATGTGCAAAACAGACAATCGATCGACCGATGGAGAATTTCGGGTTTAGCCCATTATAAAAGGGTTTTTCTCCCTAATTTTGTAACACAACATACAATACTTATTTCTTCGAGAGAGAGATTAGGCTAGAGAGAGATCTAGAGTGCTTTGTGAGACATATTGCTTCCAACAGTTTGTAATCTCGGAGACTTCTCTTGTTGGAGAAGGGCTTGAAGGAAAGGAAACCCGCAGGAGATCCCCCCAAGGACGTAGGCATCTTGCCGAACCATGTAAAATCGCGTGTGTCGTGGTTTGCTTCAGGTGTGTTGTGTGATTGCTTCTGATTTCCATCTTATTCGTGTTTTCTTGTTGCATTAAGATTGGGATAGGGTCCGAAGTTACTTTCCGCAATCAACATTCTATTTTTGTGGTGCGTTTAATCCGTAGTCGTGTTAGTGCGTCTTAGATCCCCCTCCCAACAAGAGAGTGAGAGCGTGGACTATGGAGGCGGCAGCGGGGAAGGAGTCAGAGGGAGAGAAGATGGCACTGCGGTAGCAGGGGGAGGCAGAGGGAGGGAATGTGAGTGAGGTGGCAGGTTAGGTCATTCGTAGAAGAGGGAGATGGATCCAAAGGTGAAGCAAGATGAGAAGAGGAATATATATTTGTTTTTTAGGGTTAAGATAGGTAGTTTGGTAAAACGGTAAATGAGTATTTGGTATTTGGTAAATGTGTATTTTCCACTGTTCGAATAGAAATAAGTCGAGATAAAAGAACATATTTTTTTGAATCATAATACCAAAACATCCGTGCTTGTTTAACGATGTTACTTCATTTCGGGGTTGTATAGGAAAATCAACTTTCTCTCAGTTTCTCCAAATTGGAGTGAAAGTTGGGAGTCCATTATGTATAAAGAGTTTTTCTTCATTTTTCTTCTTACGTTGCTATCCGAACGCACCACTAACACTAACCCTAAATCACTCTAAAAACACCAATTAAGGCATATATCAAATTCAAACTCCACCACTACACAATCCACACTTCAGGAAGCAACTAATTGGGACAACATCCTTCTGAATACCGAAATTGACTCTAAAACCACTCCGACAAAGACCGAATCGTTACCGGTTCGAGTCGAGTCCGAGCACGGTGGTGACAGATCTAACGGAGAGTGCCTCAAAGAGCAGCGCGAAGAGCATGAAGACGATGGATCCTAAAAATAGGAGCACGTGTAGAAATCAGCGATCGTAATCAGCTGTGGTGATGCAAGGCTTGATCGTGGATGAGAGACGAAGAACAGGAATCAGATCCAATCGTGAGGAAGAGGGAAGAAAGGAATAGTTCGTTAGGGATTTTGATTGATGAAAATGTTAAATTACAAATAATGGGTTCCCAGCTATATATAGACTGGATGGTTAATCAAGCATACCCGATTAACCGAAAACAATAAACATCCAAATAGTTGAATTTCTAAAATACATATGTGTTTTCTATCAGTCCCCCTCAAGTTGGAGAGTGAATGTCACGGACTCCCAACTTGGAAAGCAGAAACAGGAAGCGAGAAGTAGCTAAAGCTTTGGTGAAAATGTCTGAAATCTGATGAGAAGTGTTGACATGATGAGTTTGAATGAGCCCCTACTTAATTTTCTCTCGGATAAGATGACAATCGATCTCAATGTGCTTAGTCCTTTCATGAAAAACGGGGTTGGCAGCAATATGAAGAGTAGATTGATTATCACAATACAAAGAAGCTGCGGCAGGGTGATTGACTTGAAGATCTGCCAAGAGAGATATCAACCATGTTATTTCACAGCTTGTATTAGCTAAAGCGCGATATTCTGCTTCTGCAGAAGAGCGTGAAATGGTAGTCTGCTTTTTGGTCTTCCAAGAGATCAAGGAGTGGCCTAGGAAGATGGCAAATCCAGTCGTTGACCTTCTTGTTAAAGGACAACTTGCCCAATCAGAGTCGCAAAAGCCTTTGAGAGATATATCATTCTGTGTAGGGAAAAACAATCCTTGCCCTGGTGCTTGTTTGAGATACTTGACCACACGCAAAGCTGCTTGCAAATGCCTCTTTCCTGGCTGGTGCATAAATTGGCTTAGGTAGTTAACTGCAAATGTAATGTCTGGTCTCGTGATTGTCAAGTATAGTAAGCGTCCAACCAGTCGTCTGTATTGAGTTGGGTCTTGGAGTGTGTCACCAGGGTTTTCAGCTAGTTTGTGATTGACTTCAAGAGGAGTTGTTGCAGGTTTAGAGGCTTGCAGACCTGTTTCTTGAAGGATCTGTAATGCATATTTTCTCTGGTTTAAATTGATCCCCTTATTGCTTCTTGCCACTTCGAGTCCCAAAAAGAATTTCAGTGAACCAAGATCTTTGATGTGAAACTTCTGTTTAAGTGTGTCTTTGAGTAGTTGGATGGTATTCTCATCATCTCCTGCAATGAGTATATCATCCACATACACGAGTATTAATGTAAATGATGAAGAATTGATAGATGTAAATAATGAATAATCTGCCAGTGATTGTCTGTATCCAATGTTGATTAAGGTGGTAGAAAGTTTTTCAAACCGGCATCTACTAGACTGTTTGAGACCATATATAGATTTGTTCAATTTACATACAAGTGACTTATCAGAAATTGCAAGACCAGGTGGTGGTTTCATAAAAACATCCTCATGAAGATCACCTTGTAAGAAGGCATTATTGACGTCTAATTGATGCAAATGCCATTTCTTAATAGCAGCTAAACTGAGAACAGTTCGAACAGTAGTCATTTTTGTAACAGGGGCAAAAGTCTCATGATAATCCAATCCTTCAATTTGATTGAAACCTTTAGCTACTAATCTTGCTTTATATCTCTCAATATCACCATTTGCTTTGTATTTGATCTTATATACCCATCTACAACCAATAACTTTCTTATCCTTAGGGAGTTTAACTAAATTCCAAGTGTGATTAATTTCAAGAGCATGCAATTCATTGTTCATGGCCTCTACCCACTTAGGATCATCACAAGCAAATTTATAAGTGGATGGTTCTTGCAAAGAATCAACCGAATTGATAAAATGAGTGTAGCCTTTTGACAGAAATTTAGTGGTTAAGTAATTATGAAGTGGATACCTGGTTCCCTTGGTGCGAGTAGTAGTTTGTTGAACACTTACCTGATCTGGAACTGGTTCCTGACTTGTTGTATCACTTCTCGAATTTGAGCATTGAAAATCTTTAAGAAGAACTGATGGAGTATGTGGTCTGGCGGATCTTCTCAATTGAATATCTTCATTATGTGTATTACTATCATGTGTCGATTCTAAACGAACAGTAGTATCATCTTGAATACCGTGAGTATGTTCAATGTTATTGTCTTCAACAATTTGTGTAGTGATTTGTTCAAGTTCACCATTACTAGAAGAACTATCATCATGATTGTCAAGAATGCAATGTGGTATAATCATATGATCATTAGATAAATTATAATCTTTATGTCCAATTTGATAAGGGAAAATATGTTCATAAAAAGATACATCTCTACTGACAATATACTTATTTTGATAAGGATCATATAGACGATATCCCTTTTTGTCATGTGGGTAACCAACAAAAACACATCTATGAGCTCTCTTATCAAATTTATCTTTAATATGTAAATTGGTTGAAAAACAAAGACAACCAAAAACCTTAAAATGATCGTAAGATGGTTCCCTTTTGAATAGCATCTCATAAGGAGTTTTATTTTTTAATAGCTTGGTAGGCATTCTGTTAATAAGATATGTGACAGTTAGGATACAATCACTCCACAGAAAAGCAGGTACATTAGACTGGTATTTAAGAGCCCTAGCTGTGTCAAGAATATGCCTATGTTTTCTCTCAACTATACCATTTTGTTGTGGGGTATAAGAACAACTTTTTTCATGTAAAATGCCATGTGATTGAAATAATTGTTGTGTATTGGCAGACAGAAATTCTGTGCCATTGTCACTTCTAACTCTTCTCACTTTAGTGTTAAATTGAGTTTGAACCATGGTAATAATTTTTTTGATAATATTGAAACAATCTGACTTCATTTTCATAAGGTATGTCCAAGTCACTCTACTGAAATCATCCACTATAGTTAAATAGTATTGAAAACCATCAAGAGAAGGGACTGAATATTTTCCCCAAATGTCAATATGTATTAATTCGAAAATCATACAAGTATTTGATGTACTTAGAGGAAAAGGAAACCTAGTCTGTTTTGCAATGGGACAAATATCACAATGTTTGTGGTTATTTATTCTAATATCACTATGTTTGGCAGCTATAACCTGCATCTTATTGAAAGGTATATGTCCTAACCTGCTATGCCAATCATGATTATCTTTGTTTGCAGTCAAAACTAAAGATTTCATCTGCTCTTGAGTATGATGTTGGTTGTTGTATATATAGAGATCACATGTCTCCTTACCCATACCAATCATCTTCCTCTTGGCAATATCCTGAATGACACAAAAGGAAGGATAGAAAATGACTAAACTATGGGAATGCTTACTTAATTTAGCTACTGAAATTAAGTTAAGTCTGAATTCTAGAACATATAAAACTTTGTGAAGAGTTAATGAGTCATTAAGTCTAACTTGACCAACATATTTAGCTATAACAACTTTATCATTGGGTAATCTAATTGGTATATCATTGTGTAACTTGGTTATATTTGTCATCATGGATTTAATAGAACACATGTGGTCAGTGGCACCACTATCTATGATCCAACAATCATTTGTAATAAAAGAGTGGCATGATCTCATACCTGAATTTGCTGCATTGACTTGAACTATGTTCTCCTTACTTTTCAGAATTTGCAGTATCTGATTGTATTGCTCTTTTGTGATGTTGGAATCTCCAACTTGGTTTTCTGCACTGGAGACCCTTGATCCATCCACCTTCTCTTTTGCAGTTATCTTTTTGTTCTTCTGATTGTTAGTTTTTTTAGGAAAACCAACAATCCAATAACACTTTTCTGCTGTGTGTCCAACCTTTTTGCAGTTTGTGCAGGTTGGCCTTTCTCCTTTGAATGTTTGATTGTTTTGGTTGTTTTGATTGCTTTGCTTGTGATTGTTTATTTGGTTGTTGTAGTTGTTGCCCCTTCCAGTAGCAAGAGCTGTAGCATCTTGTAGTGAGTGATTGGAGCCACCTACTTCTCTTTGCTTTTCTTCTTGAAGTATCAAGGAATACACTTTGGTGACAGGTGGTAGAGGTGTTGAAAGTAAAATTTGACCTCTTATTCCAGAGAAAGTCTCATTTAACCCCAAAAGAAATTGCAAAGTCTTATCCTGTTGCTCTTTCTCATGCACCTCCTTCATAAAACCACACTTGCATCCTCCACATCTGCATGTAGGTGTTGTGTGGGTGGACAATTCATCCCAAAGACTCTTAAGCTTTGAGAAATAATCTCTTACACTATAGTTGTCTTGATTCAGTGATGCTACTGTCCTTTTTAACTGAAATATTCTTGGCAAATTTGATTGTGAAAAACGATCTTGTAAATCCTTCCACATTTCTTCAGCAGTATCGTAATAGATTACACTATCAACAAGTTCTGGATCTAAAGAACTCAAAATCCAAGACATTACCATATCATTGGCTCTACTCCATTTCGCATACTCTTTAGGTGATAACTGGTTGGAAGGTATTTCTACACTTCCATCGACAAAACCTAGTTTATCTTTAGCCCCTAATGCCATACGTATAGCCCTTGACCATGTTGGGTAATTATCCCCATTAAGCACTTTGGAAACTAGATTTATGCCAGGATTGTCAGAAGGTAGAAGATGAAATGGGTTACCAGATTCTTGATTCGCGAATGTAGCCCCTGGATTTCCTTGCAAAGTCCCCATTCTCTTCTCTGATAGGTTTTCTTCTATCTTGATCCGATCAAAGAACTCTACACCTCGATTTGATCAACTGTTTCTGATTTTAGTTGCGGAAGTTTGCTTCGATCCATGCTCTGATACCATGTAGAAATCAGCGATCGTAATCAGTTGTGGTGATGCAAGGCTTGATCGTGGATGAGAGACGAAGAACAGGAATCGGATCCAATCGTGAGGAAGAGGGAAGAAAGGAATAGTTCGTTAGGGATTTTGATTGATGAAAATGTTAAATTACAAATAATGGGTTCCCAGCTATATATAGACTGGATGGTTAATCAAGCATACCCGATTAACCGAATACAATAAACATCCAAATAGTTGAATTTCTAAAATACATATGTGTTTTCTATCAGCACGACACCGATCTCCTTGGACCAGTGCTTCTAGAAGGGGACCAGAAAGACGGCGGCGAGGGCGAGGTCGGCCCAAAGTACCAGCTGGAGCCGCTCTTGCGATGCCGGGGAGAGCTCTTGGAGGTAGTCAATGCCGACGTAGGAGATCGCCGCCAGGCCCAGCTCGGCGTTGGGGCCAGGGAGGGGAAACCAGGGTTTCCTCCGGCGCATGGTTGGTGGTTGACCACGTGATGAGTTGGAGAATGTAGAAACGAAAGGGCCGATGGGATGTGTTTTTGGGTCAGGGAACTACCCGGTTTAGGGCCCCGTTAAGGTGCTTGTCAATAATGGAAAACAAAATATTTTCCTTACGTAGTCCCAAATATATAGGAAACATTCTTCTTATGTTTCTCGTCATTTCTTTCAGAATGTGACTTAAAATATGTAAAAGTTATAATGACATATATTATAATAATTACATATATTACATAAAAGTCAAGATGTAGTAAGCCATCTTACTAATTTAAATCTCCGTTAGATTTAATTTACGATTAATATATGGTTAATATTCACCATTATATTATTTAATTAGCATAACTACTCATAACCTTAATCCACCTTACAATTTCAGATGAGTGATATATATGGTGTCTTGGTGGGGGCTTAAAATAAATTTTTTTTAATCTCAATGGTATTAGATAACACTTTGAAAACAAAATAGTAGAACTTTTTTTGAAAAATAAAAACACAAATCTCAATGGTATCATTTGCATGCTTGAGATTTAAAATAGGATGGGTAGTAAAGTTAGATTAAGAAAATCTGAGTGTATTCAAGGTTTTTGATTTTCGGATAATGTATAATTTTCAAGGTCCAATTGCCGAAATATGGTGGCAGATGGTGGGTTGGGAGGGATTGTTTTCCAAGTCCATCGACAAAAACTTGAATTGAAAATTGGAAATGTATGTTAGCACATACAAAAATGGCAGCCTTGAGACAAATAAACTGGTGCAAAATGCATAAATAAACAAGTCA
The DNA here is from genome assembly GCA_963682175.1 of Triglochin maritima. Classification (NCBI taxonomy): domain Eukaryota; kingdom Viridiplantae; phylum Streptophyta; class Magnoliopsida; order Alismatales; family Juncaginaceae; genus Triglochin; species Triglochin maritima. The sequence continues at coordinate 7,477,521 of OY821787.1, read as the reverse complement.
GGGTCTTCTCGAAAATGTGCGCCAAATTGATTCCGTGGTTGAAACATGATATCTCATGTCGTACATCGCTGAACTCTCGGACAACACTACATGCTTTGTCGTCGGGATGTCAATTGGGATAACCTGAACGTATCCTAATTGATGCAAGACGCGATAAGGCATTTAATGCTCGATGATATCCCGATAACAAATATAACCACCCATCAATAAGGTCATCGACACCTCCGAAATAGGGTCCGGACCAAAAGACAACCACTCCAACTAAACGTTGACACGTTAATAATAATAATAATAAAACAAATGTAAATAATATAGAGCCTTATACCTACGATGCAGACATCTGATCTAGCCGTCTACGAATGGAACGTAGTCGCTCCTCACTCTTATCCTCACTTTGGATGGTCCACATACGCGAACGAGGACAACTTGAATCAACGATTTTCCACTCTCGATATGGACAGAAAGGAGGAAAGTACTCATATATCCAAACCTGCAGTAATGTAAGACAACCCGTAATACCTCCACAATCAGTACGACAAGTTATCCCCAACTGGCAATACAGGTATGCCAACGTTGTCGAACCTAATGAGTACTCACCAATGGTATCCGAGTCCCTAGCCTCCAATATGTCATGTGATCTTACCCTACAACATCTCCTGTCGACAAACAAGATACATCCGAGTAATTAGAACAAGTAGGCAGTCAACTGCGTGTCATCAACCCGTAGTCAACAAAGTCAATGGTAGCACCACCGCCACTCCAAAAGGGGCTATCCTTCCCAAGGTCAGCAATGGTCACTCCTAGTAGCTCAGCTACATAACCCTCAACAGGAATGCGATTGGTTGGGCTCTGATCTACTTAAGTTCGGTTGACCGTGTACACTTCGGTAGACCGAAGTTAGCACAGGTTTTGCGTTGACAGTTATAACTCAAATAGTTGTTGGGTACAACGGTCAAGTGTCACGCATAAATAGTCGTTGGGTGCCTAAAGTCAAGATGGACTCGGTTGACCGATAGGTATTCGGTCGTCCGAATTAGGACAAGTCAATTAGGCTCTAAAGACTTGATTCAAATGTGACCGTTGGAGCAAAGTCAAAAACCGGTCCAGGGTTATTCGATCAGCCGAAGGTGGTTCGGCCTTCCATCGGGGCAATTGCAGTTAACACCTAAGTTTTACTGGTGGGAAGTATTCGGGTAACCGATAGGTGTTCGGTGGACCAAACAAGAAAGTATTCGGTTGACCCGGAGGGGTTCAGTTTACCGAATCTAGACGAGACAGAATCCTAGTGCTTAAGTTTACATAAAACCTTATGGACTCAATAAATACAAAATTACATGTCTTGGTCCAAAGCTTTGATTACAAGTCTTGAGTCTTGATGTCTTTGTCTCAATGCTACTTTCCTTGATTGTCTTGATCAACCTATTAAAATGATTGCAAGTATACAAATATATATGCAATGCATGTAATCGTGTTTGCTCACTTTGATTTATTATGTTGATTGATTAAGATTAGTTTAATTAATCATCAAAATTAATATAGATTAAGGCCAAAAAGCCAAAAGATAGATGCCTCGGTGCAGCCGAATATGAATAGGAAAGGAAGGGTTCGATACCAGTGAAGGGGGCATTGGATTAGTAGAATCCGTTGTAGTGTTATTAACACTCAACAAGGCCTCCATAGTCACTGATCAAGAACCACAAAAAAAACTGAAAATAGGAAGAAAAAACTTTGTTCAGAAGAGACAAAGAAAAACGTAGTCTGATATTCTGAAAAGGTCAAGTTAAAACAAAAAATCAATCATAATATGATCGTTTATAATAATAAAAAAGTTGTAGATGCATGGAAGTGATAAAAACTTCAGAAGTTACGAAATCGGTGAGAAAAAGGAGAAGAAAAAAAAGGAAAATCAAGAGAAGCGCATGAGAGAAAGAAGAAAAGAAAACAGTATCCAGTAGTTATTGTTCTTGTAATGTCGTAGTAGGCTCTTTGAAAGAGCACAAAGAAGGCAAGAAAAGGAACGAAAGAACTAACCAAGACACCAGAACACTAAGCACAAGAAAAAAAAGGAAAAGAAAGATCGGAGAAGAAAGAGGCAAAGTTTTGCTGTGGTTGAAGTGGGAGCAAATGGTGTTTGTGGCGGAAGAGTGAGGATATATCCTTCTTGTGTGACCGTTGGATCTAGGATGTGTTTGCTTTTGTGGTCCAGATGAAGCTAACGAACAGTCAGGCTTTCCTTGCCGTTGGATTGGCTTGTGTTTGTTGTGGATGGCGAGGATTGATTATCCTTGAATCTGTTGTTAGACCAATGTTGCGATGCCATGTGGAACTTCAAGTTGTGTGCAAGAAAATGACTTTTTCTTGTTGTGGATTTCTTTGGCCCAAGAAGAGGATGATGGGCTGGAATGGGTTTGTTATGTGTGTAGGGAGGAGATGAAAAAGAAGACAATTAGTCTTTGGCTCTTGATATCATATTGTAATGAGCAGGATCTTACGAAGAACAAATGAATCTCTTCCTCACTTGTCAAATAAGTGAGGAGAAGGAATGTATTTATAGAATAGTGATTAGATTACATGTGTATATTTAACAGTACGGGACTAAAGGATTTGAATTACATAAGTATACAATAGTTTGAAGTAAGTTTGTTTTAATGGAAAATAATCATAGTGGTTGGGCTTCATTTGTGTGGGCATGATCAGTCTTCTTGTCTAACACTGAGTTATAACAAATAAAACCAAATGCAGATCACATAAACATAACTAAAATATATGATGGAAGACCTTCATATGGAATGTCCCTTTTGTTTGGCAAATTTTAGGATAAATTACATATTGTCTTCCTGGACTATAGGTTCAATTCAATTGGCCCCTTGAACTTAAGTCACGTTTTAAAATTCTAAGGGTTTATTTTAAGAAATCGATGCATCGAGTAAAATGCCTACTAGAATACGATCAGACTTCAATTATCGCAAGGGAAGGCGTTCTGCACTCTCAAAATTGTTAGCAAACAACGATTCTACAGGTTCAGGAGTACCTTTCTTGGAGAGAACATGTGGCAGCGGAAGGAAGATCGGAGGTCACCTTACGGAATCAATTTACTGATCGATCTCCTACTCTCTTGGAGAAGGAGCGCGAGTCCACAACCCAAGAGTCCACGGAATGAGCTTGGTGGAGGTGGAGGGACGAAATGGGAGAGAGAGAAGGTGGCGGCTAGGGTGGGTGGAGGCTAGGGTTTGCACACTTGTTGTTCCATCCAATGGGAGGCTCCCCTCCTTATATAGATGGCTCCACCCTAAACCCTTAAATGTGTAGTCCAATAGGGACGCGCCATGTGTCAGTGCTTTGGGCAAATATCTTATTAATCCTAGATTAATCCAATATCTCCCACTTGCACAACAACACAATAACAACATGTCATCTGCTTTTGTGTCCCGGACACATATGCATATATCCCAGATACATACAATCACGCAATGTCAATATGTCACCTCTTTATGTGTCCCCGACACATATGTATATATCCCTGATACATACAACTACTCATCTCTCCAAGTACACATCCACAATACGCAAGTCTCTGATCATATATCCTCGATCGACCATCTGTGTCCCCGACACATGTACTCTTCCGATCATACGGACAAATGGGTTGTGCGACCGGTGATGCACCTGCAATTTAGGAGTCTGAAACTAGAAACCTTACTAGAAGGTCAGAATGACAACATCCTCATAAAACAACAAATAAACAGTCAAAATGCACATCACAGTTCCCCAGGTTTACTCAGAAACTCACTTAACATGAACGGTATCTCGATCCCTCGGAGAGAATACTTTCTTGTCCTCAAGGTACTTTCTACTGTATCCAATATAGTTGGGCCCAACAAATACTTTTAGTGCAGTCGAGTCAAACCTTTCCCTTCGCCCCAGACCTCCATTACACTCAGAGTTGACTCCTGTCCCGAAGATGCCTCTTTAGACCGAATCTCTCATGGTCATAGATAACATCCCAAAGTAGCCACATCAACTCTTTGCTTCATGGTGTCGTCGAAGGTCACTGAGGGCAACTAATGACAATCAAGTCTTGGACTCACACAGTGAAGGAGCAGGGATCCATCCTTTCGCTTCAAAATGGTCGCTCAGCACATGTTGTATGACAAACATGTTATGGTGGATTATACCGTACACAACATTATGTCTGTCTCTCAACACCATACAAGTCTTAGTCCAGTCGCACCCCCTCTGCGCCTGACCCGAGCTTCATCATTGTCGCCTTAACACCATACAGGTGCCACCTGGTGCCACATATGATGCTCACACTTGGCTTCTATAGGTCACATGAATCGTGGGAACATTCATGTCAATCCTCACCAACATAGAGGATCTCATCTTGATTCCTAATGAAGGCGACTGTCCTATCATGAACTGCTCTGGATCTATCATACAAGATCTCCTCATGATCAGTCTCATCTCTGCTCGCTATCAAAAGCGCCAGAGGCGAATGCTCGTGTGAGTGAGCATTCTTCAACCTATTGAAAGAATAATATTTTATGCTAGAACAACTACATCAACCAAACAGATATAGTCGAAAGGAAAACACAATCACTCATAAAAGGAAGTTAGACATGTCAATGCATCAAAGTCTGCGTAAGCCTAAGGACTTCACATGGGACACAAACGAGTCCTTAGCTATAGCCTTGGTAAGAGGGTCAGCTACCATAAGACTAGTAGACACATGTCTTAATACAACTTCCTTTCTCGCTTTGATGTCCTTCACAAAATGATACCTAACCTGTATATGTTTGGTCTTTCCATTATATTTGGGGTCTTTCACATAACAAAGGGCAGTCATGCTGTCACAATAGATAACAATAGGCTCATCCGATGTCTCTACTAGCCCAGTATGTTGTAAGAACCTCCTCAACCAAACTGCCTCCTGTACTCCTGCAGAGCATGCAACATATGTAGGATCTACTAGCCCCTAAACTTAGTCTAAAGGGGGGTGAATAGACTAATTATGGTATTAGTGATAACTATGCCAAATTCAAAATATGAGACAATAATGTAGAAGAGATGAACAAACAAACCACTACTCCGGATGTATAGAGGTTTGGATCCAACCACCAGATCCTAGTCCTCTCTTACGAATTGCTCTTACTCGAGCAAATTTGCGTTCTCCACTAATCCGATCTCCGTTGCGGGCCGAGATCACGCCTTTACACCACAAGCTTTGCGAACACCCTCGCCTAGCTTGGACCACCTTCTCACAACCCGAGAAGAGCTTCACTCCGGAAGCTTGTACAACTCTTGAAGAATAAAACTTCAGCAACTAATCTTGGCACTTGAAAAGGATGATGCAATCTAATGAGGATGGTTTCAAGTGAGAAGATTTGTGAGCACAAGGGTTTTGAGCACTTTGGGAGTAGTAATGAGATTTTGAGCTTAGAGAAAGATTGGTTCCCTTGAAAGAGTGTTCTAAGCTCTATTAATATGTTCCAAACAAGTTCTAGCCGTTGGGGATTAAGTGATGGAGAGATGTGTAAGAAAACACAAATCAGAAAAGACAGCACAGAATTCTGGCGACTAACGGTCGACCGGATCGAGTCACACGGTTGACCGATTCAAGGCAGTGCTTCATTCGGTCGACCGAAAATGATAACGGTCGATCCAACTGGGCTGGAACTTAAGTGATCGGTCGAACGGTTTCGAATACCAGTTCGACCGAAAAGAGACAGTAGCTCTGGGTCTGGAAAAGACTTAAGGTTCGGTCGACCGTGAAAAGAGTTTCGGTCGACCGGTAGGCATGTTTGATTAGAGACCCGATAATAACAAGTGTAATCGGTCGAACGAGGTAAGTGCAACGTTCGACCGAATATGCCCAGTAGAAACAGAGAAGACGAGGAAGAATCCACATTCGGTCGACCGTAAAGGTAATTCCGGTCGACCGAAACACTAAATCCAAACTTAGGTTAGTTAGAAAAATGTGTATACGACCGTTGGAGTATACGACAAGTATAACGGTCAAAATAAATACAAATACGGAAAATAAACGGTCGAACATATATGGACTATCGGTCGACCGACATAAGATGGTAAAACATGATATGAAGAAACGGTCGAACAAAAGGTATGTGTCGGTCGACCGATTCCTAACAGGCAAAAAGGATAGGCGAAACGGTCGAACGGATGAGGTAACTCGGTCGACCGTTTGGGACAAATATTCGTTGCCTGGAAAATACTGGTGGAAAACGGTCGAACCAAAAAGCTCTGGCGGTCGACCGATTAAGTGCAGATTTCCTATTCTATGGTTCTAATGAGTTTGGTTGAGTTTCTAATGAAGTCTAGGATATATGGAAGATAATGTGAGACTTCTATAAGTATCCTAAGTGATGTGTAATGCAATGAATCATGAGTTTCAAGTGCCAAGTTACATTTAGAGCCTAAATACATGGAATTGAAACCTAGCTACTCTTCGATCTTTATCTTTAGTTTAACTCAAACTTGAATCCTGAAATGTTAGATAACACATATATATATATATATATATATATATGCAAGTAATAATATTTCAATTGATACATGTTTTTATTGAGAAGTTGATTAATCATCAAAATGGATTAACGATTATTAGCCAAAAAGCCAACAACATACTCTGCTTCCATAGTCGACAGGGCTATACAGGTTTGCTTCTTGCTGGACCATGAGATGGCCCCATTAGCCAGCAAGAAAGCATAACCAGAGGTAGATTTCCTTTCATCAATGTCTCCAGGCCAATCGGCATCACTGTAGCCAATCAGGCGGAGATCTGATGCTTGGTAACACAACATGTAGTTACTTGTTCCTCTGAGGTATCTCATGATTCTCTTGACTGCCTTCCAGTGCTCCATGCTTGGGCTAGACTGGCATCGACTCACCATGCCCACAACATAACAAATGTTTGGCCTCACTACTATAGAAAAGGGAATATACGTCGGATGTACGGGGCTATATACGTCGGATATAAGCACTCCCTGACCCGACATCTATGTGTGTGTCATCTATACATAGACGACGGATATCGTATAGCCGACGTCTATCCCTAAAGAATATACGTCGGCTATACGTAGAAGCTGACGTTTATTCGTTAACGCATAGACGTCGGTCTAAACAACACCCGACGTCTATTCATTAGGGATAGACGTCAGTGATATAACAGACGACGTATATTCTTTAGGGATAGACGTCGGTGAACTAACATGCGACGTCCATTCCTAATGCATATACGTCGGATTCCACATAAAACGGATGTCTATTCCTTTCTTCAGAGTAATAGACGTCGGCTAATACAAACAACCGTCGTCTATTCCTAAACCTGGACAAAAAAATTAAATAACATCCGACGAAATTGTTTTTAGTCATCGTATTCGTGTACATACAACTGCACCAAATTCGTTCACCTATAAATTTGTTCACAAATACTCACAATTTCATCCACATATACATACAAGCACAAACACACAAGCATACAAGCACAAACACAAACACGAACATACAACCATACATGCACAAACATACAAAGCATACACAATTGACATTCAACACACTTGCAATTAATTCATTCTAAAATTAAGGCGATTATATTAAGGCATAAAGTGTAGGTTTGTAATACAAGTGCACTTATTAACTAAATTACAAAAAATACTATTGGCAGGAGAACCTCTTAGTTCGTCAGCATGTTTCTGATGAAATAGCGAGCCCATCGGTTGCGAGTTTCATCGAGCTCCTGTTGCGAGAAGGGATCACTAGTTTTTGGGAAAACCTATCAAAAAAATACAAGTGTGTTGAATATTAATAACTAAATATTGAAACTACACAACTATACAATTGAATAACGATCTACATTACCTCGGATAGGCATACATCTTGAGTTGCCAATTCGAGGATTTCCTCCATGTATCTCATTACGTAGTAACCGCATTCCGTATTTCCAACCTGCTTCCGGTACTACAAATATAGGAATTCGCTAAATATTTGTTCCTAACTTAATTAACAAAAATGGGATAGAACGTACTGTCATTCCATGTCATGTTATTCCTGCTTTTGTGGTTGTTCTCCTACCAGCTAAAGCTCTGTAAACCTTAATTGCCCTGAGTAGCACAAGTTAAAATATTATTCAATAATACTAATAAAAATCCACGAATTACTTTACTCACGACTAAACGAACTTACATATTTAGAAGTTTCTTTATTGAGTCCCTTGGTTTATTCGACCCCAACGGATCAAACCAATATGCCGAATTAGTCGTGGGGCATACAACGACAAGCATCCAATGAGCCCTGTTATATATATAATTAGAAGCTTATTACAAAATAAAATTTCACTTTGAATTACAAAGTTTACCTCTCATGATAAGGGAGCAGATAATATCTTTTGTCTTCTTTTTTAAAGAATGTCCCAAGTTGACCCGATTTATCGTCATTCCCGTGTATATATGTAGATGGACTGATAAATCCAAATACTTGATCCTCGGGAAAAATTGACCTTCTGGCGTCGTAAAGATGTCTACAAGTATAATAATTATAATTTATTACAGTTTTGATAAAATTATTCAATACTTTTCATTGTATACAAAAAAACACTTACTTCACTTGCACGTCGATAATCATGATACACAACGCAAATATTGTCTAATATTTTGCTTTGGGTTATTAAAGGCCAAGTTGTTTAAGGGGGGCAATGAGTTATTATCAACGTTTACGTAGGCGACCGCCTAGGCGTTAGGCGGTCGCCTAGGCGGTCGCCGGTGGCGGTGGTCGCCTGGGCGACCACCGCCTTTCGCCCAGCAGAGCTGGGCGAAATAGGCGATCGCCTAGGCGATCGCCTAGGCGAGAGCCGTTGGAGGCTCTCCAACGGCTCTCTCCTTTTAATTTTTTTATTATTTTTTTTTTCAAAAATTACAACTTTGCCACTAGCCCCAAATCCTATATAAACCCCTCCAAACCTCTTCATTTTTCACACATCTCTCATTCTCTTCTTCTTCATAATCCTATTCTCATCATCAACCTTCCTAATCATCAAGTTTTGCGATTAAGTCTCCGGTCTGGTGCTTAGTTTTGAAGTTGGAAAGTGAAGTCTCCGATCCGTTTCTTCATTCTTCAACCGTCAAAATCAAGTGCACTCTTTCTAACTTCTCTTTAGAATTAAATTAATTAGTATTTTATTTTCATATTAGTCTAAATTTTATATTAGTCTAGTTTTAAGATATGGCTTATGTACCCGGCACTAGTCTACCTATGCATCACGAGAGTTACGATGACCTAAGACCTACCCGTACAAATGACCCCGGTTGGAATACTGCCCATTACATTAGCGCTAATGATAAAAATTGTATTGTCTGTGAGTTATGTGGTAAGGAAACTAGAGGTGGTATAGCCCGTCACAAACAACATCTTGCACACACACCCGGTAGCAATGCTAGACCTTGTGATAAAGTTCCTGACTCTATTAAACAAGACATAACTGCATACATGATTAGAAACAGTAGGACATTACAAAACGAAAATGTATGTCTTGATGATTATGTAGACCGAGAAAACATAGAATTTGATCTAGAAACCGGGTCGGGTTCCGGTTCTGCTCCGACCCCAACCTCCCGTTCTCGCCCCGTTCCTGGTCGAAAGAGACAAAAACAACGTTTGTGGGCACCATTTTGCGGACGTGGGAAGGACGTGGTTTCCGGCCCCCAACAAACAACCATCGAAAGAACCTTTTAGAAAAGATGATAGGAAAACAATTAATCAAAAATGGGCTAGGTTTTTCTATAGATGTGGTATATCATTCAACACTGTAAGGACGCCTGAGTGGAAGGAAGCAATATCCGCTACTAGTACTTACGGACCCGGACTTAAACCCATGACGTATCATGAAGTTAGTGACTCGTGCCTTAAACAAGAAATTGACTACACTAGAGGTATACTAGAATCGTACAGACAAGATTAGAATCGTACTACTGAGCAATAAATTGTATACCTAAGTGTTTAGGTGGGTAGAGGGGGTGCCTAGTGAGGCCTTGGTCGAGGAACTAGGTGTCTTTTCGAAGCCTAAACATGTATGGTAGTTTTAGAAAATATTTGTGTATTTTTTTCTATTTTTCCCGATTTTTCCTGATTTTTTTATCTATTTTATGAAAATTAATTGAATTTAAAAAAAAAAATTACCGCCCAGCCCTGGGCGGTCGCACAACCGCCTAGGCGATCGCCCAGGCGACCGGACGCCGCCGGCCGCCTAGGCTCGCCTAGGCGGTGCCTGAACGTTGGTTATTATCATAATATTAACAATTCAAAAATTAAGGCAATAAACATTTAAAATATTAAAAGCAAGTATTAAAAAAATATGATTTCCCTATTCCTCGAGAACCTAATCAAACAATATGATTACATGAATTACGTGAAAGGGTGCATGCTTTTACCTAAAGATTTTTGAAGATATCACTAACGGAATTAACAAATCTTAGTTATCAAAGTGTGATATTGACAAAAGTGATAGATCTTACAACTTATGACCTAAGAGAATATCCTAATTTAGACTATTCTCTAACAATAGTATAGTTTGAAATATACTTTATTGGATTTGTATTATTTTGTAAAAGACATGAGAATATTCCAATGGTATAACTTACAGAACATAATAATTATATCTAACTTTTCGAAATCTATTACATTTTTCACTTCACTTGGCATGTGAATTTTTTTTGTCTACCAACACGTCCACATGTGATCCTTAGTCGATGATCATTCAAATGAACTTACATGATCCTCAATGAAACATTAAATTTACTTAAAAACATTTAAACAGACATGTTTTTTTTACAATTACTGAACTTATGGACAAAGATAAATCCAACACTCAATCCTCAATCAAAGATAAGCACGAACCAGAGGAGGGGAATGATGTGATACCGGAGAAGATCTTTGTGGTTCGGTGACACGAGATGGTGCGGTGATGGCTGTAAACGACACGAGATGAAGGCTAGCTTAGAAATAATATGTGGAGAAAAAACGGAGGACGGAGGAAGACGAACTTAAACAACAACAAAAATGAACTTAAAACTTACATGTGGAGAAAGACGAAGGAAGACGGAGGAAGAAGGAGAAGAGGGCCGGAGAAGTGGAGGAGAGCTTGGGAGCCGGAGACAGTGCAGATCGGTCGGGGATCGGTCGGGGATAGGTCGCGGGACGGCTAGGGTTTGGGTGGGTTTCGTCTGAAATGAATGAAAAAAACGCGCCTGTTTGATTTCTTTAAGACCTATAGACGTCGGATGTTATATAATGCCGACGTCTATACCTCGACGTCTATATGCATGGAGCATAGACGTTGGCTTTTATATACAACCGACGTCTATACCCTATAGACGTCGGCTAAACTCGGTATTCCTACACCCAATGTCTATAGTACCCAATAGACGTCGGCCTCGCTAAGGACTGACGTCCATTCTGTCCTCTACCTACTAGACGTCGATGGTTATAACGGCCGACGTCTATTTGGCAACGAGTAAAGCCTATTCTGCACTAGTGCCTAGTACACAAGGCTTCCCACAACATTGGAGTATGGAACCTTGCTCATTTTGGCCTTCTCTTCAAGAGTCTCTGGATGCTTATCAAGGATCAAGTGCAAACCCTTCTCAACAGGAGTGTCGATTGGTTTGCATTTGTCCATATGGTATTTCTTCAAGATATTGTTAATATAAGTCTCTTGAGACAATCCCAGAAGTCTCTTGGACCTATTTCTAACTATCTTGACACCAAGGACGTAGCTAGCTTCACCCATGTCCTTCATATCAAACGTGGAAGACAACCACTCTTTAGTGGATTTCAGCAACTCTTTGCTATTGCCAGCCATGAGTATGTCATCAACATACAAGGTCAGAATGACAAATTTATCACTGGATCTCTAAACGTACACACAGTGATCTTCCTCAAGCAAAGAGAACGCATTCTCTGATATAGCTTGATGGAAGGGAATGTTCCACTGTCTAGACGCTTGTTTTAAGTCATACAAGGACTTATTAAGCTTGCACGCTTTGCGCTCTTATCCTTTGACTTCAAAACCTTGAGGTTGATCCATATAGATCTCCTCCTCAAGTTCTCCATTGAGAAAAGAAGCCTTTACATCCATTTGGTAAAGCTCTAAGTCCATCTGAGCTACAATAGCTAGTAGAAGGCGGATGGAGGCAAACCTAACCACAGGTGAAAAAGTTTCCTCAAAATCCACGTCTTCTCTTTGGGTGTAGCCTTTAGCTACCAGTCTAGCCTTGAATCTATCAATAGATCAATCCGCCTTCCTCTTAATCTTGAGGATCCACTTGGCCCCAACGACCTTTCGGTTCGGCGGTAAGTCGACCAAGTCCCAGACTCGATTAACTTTTATCGACTCCAACTCTTCCTTTATAGCTTCTAACCACTCTTTTGCATTCGGACCTTCCAAAGCCTCTTTCAAGGTCTCTGGTTCTTGCTCATCGATTACTGTCATCCCAGATGATTCATAATTAATTTCTTCTTGAGCTATCATGAGGGCATCTTCCTCTAAGCAAAACCGCCTACGAGGAATGAGCACGCGTTTACTTCGACGCAGATGAGTATCTGATGGCTCATCCTCCGTGAGAGCTATCGGATCCTCAACATTGCTGCTCCCACTAGGATTGACTGGTGGAACCTCATGTTCAACTTCCAGATCCTTATCCCGTGGAGTGGTAATGTCCTCATCTTGTTGTTCAAAGAAGTCCACTGACTCTTTGATAGCTCCAGCAAGAGTTGGAAAATTATTTTCCAAGATTGTGACATCCCTAGATTCCAGTTCCGTCCTTCTTTCATTCTCGTCTAACCCGATAAAAACATAACCTTTGGCGAGATTACTGTATTTTACAAAGATACACTTTTTCCCTCTAGGTTCTAGTTTTCCATATCGGTGACTAGTAGAATGAATGCATGCCGCGCATCCCCAAGGATGCAGCAGACTAAAATCAGGCTTCCGTCCTGTCCATAACTCATATGGAGTTGAGGGAACCGATTTTGTTGGAACTCTATTGAGGATATAGGCAACAGTCATTAGAGCGTCTCCCCAAAACGAAATTGGCAAGCTCTCATGCGCCATCATGGATCTAACTATGTCTAGCAACGTTTTATTCCTTTTCTCGGCAACACCATTTTGCTGAGGAGTATAAGGCATAGTGAGTTGTCTAGATATCCCCTTTTCATCACATAACTCCTTGAATATTATGGAGAGATACTCCCCACTGTAGGATTTCATGTTTAATTATACATATATATTTTTCGAATTTTCATGTATAATAAGGATCAATTACAATTTTCTTCGATTTATTTCATGCATGCATCGGTTTGTTTTAACAACTAGTTTCAAAAACTCATTAAAACAAACATGGGCTCCGAAATTCATACCTAGAAGTTCTCAAAAACTTCTTGATGTTTCAGAGACGTTGAGGAAGTCAATCATCTCTTCTCGTTGCGCCGGATGCCTCCGAGTGTTCACCGAAACCCTAAACAAGGTTGAAGAGAAAGGAGCTAGCCAATCGATCTCCAAACAAGCTTAGAATCTAGCTACAAACCCCTTCCTTAGCCTCTGAGATTTCTCCTTCCAAAGACTTAGAAAACTAAGAATTTTCGTGGGTTTTTGTGGTGAATTAAGAGAGAAAATAATTATTGAATTGTGTGTGCCAATTAGGGAGAATAAGTACCTATTTATAGGTTCCAATCTTACTCTTAATCATGACTATTCTTTAGCCACGTTTTTCTTTATATTTTCTCTCATAAATTAATTCCTTCATGTATTACATGCACCCACAAAACGTTTGACCAAGTTTGGAGCTAATCCAACCATCAATCAAATTAATCTCTTAATAATCAAAGGCAGAAAATCAATCGTTGTACGGTTGACCGAGACCCATTAGGTTAACCGAATATGTCACGATTGGTTGACCGAGTACTAGACGGATGACCGATTCTTAAAGGGAAAAATTCTCCTTAACCGATCGGACGAATTCTCGTCTAAGACCGAGTGCCATTCGGTTAACCGAAAATATCGGAACTTAATATTATTCGGTACACCGTACCAAAGTTCCAGGCACTTTGGTCAAGTTCGGTCAATCAAATATGATTATCCGTTCCATGTTCGGTTGACCGATCCACAGATCCTTCGGTCGACCGAACCTCAACGGATTACCGAACTTTTACCCGATTTTGCCTTTTTCAAATTTTGGATTTATTTCCAACAAAATTTGAACTTGAGGGGGTTTTAGCAAATTCACAACTTATGCAATATATTATCCTATGCAACAATAAATTATTGCACCTCATAATATATGCATCTCATATGAATTTATCATGATTCTAATTATGTTATATATTACATAATTGATTTTACTTGTTCACCACATGTGTCATATTTTCTATAAGAAACCCGACACATCATATGAACCAAAAATCAAGCTTCTTGTTTCACGGTTTTTGCGGTGTGACCTATGAGAGGATCTAAATTAAGTTGGCAGTGATATTAAGAGCTTAATATCACAAGCTATAAGCGGTATCTAGCTACACATTATAGCTCCCAATTAGTTAGATGTCTTAATTCCACTCGAACCAAAACCCGATCCATTTAGTGATGGAGTGCACCACTTGTGTCCGTCCCTTGCCTCATGATATTAAGAATACACACAAAGTAGTATTGTGTCATCTTTGTATTAGTATTCATTTCTTGATCTCTTTAAGCTAGTTATAAATATGTGACTTAACTCAAATCACATTGTGCACATTATAACTTTGCTTTATGAAGGGGCCCACTAATATCATCACTCAATTTAGAGGGGCAATGATAATCTTTTGACTAACTATCTTCTCCAACAAAAGTTGTACTTAACCAACCAATGCCTTCACACTACACTGATCGATAGTTCAAGACACTGATCTAATTAAGTATTCCTTAAGTGATTAGATATAAGTCTCATATCAAAGGACCAAAGACACAGTAAAATATTAATGACACAGAAACACATTTCTATAATATTTTACTTATTAGGTCTATTCAGTATACAAAAGTAATATTTTCCTCTTTTGCATACCCGTGTTGTCACTCACTTGTAGAGCTACAATGATCTATGACCAACACGACAATCTTAACTCAGTAATTAATGTTCCATGTTAATTACCATGATTGCGAATATCTTTTGTTTTATGTAAACCAATATCTTTTAGAGCTCTACGGTTAAGGACCAAGAGCCTCTTCCTTAACACTTCTAAAAAACGAATAACATAAACAAGGAACAAAATGATTTCTCATTCAATTCATAATAATTGACATTTAAAAGTAAAACTTTTAGAACACATTCCCTTCACCCACCTTTGTCCGTTCTGAGAGTTTTTATCTTAGTATCCAATTGATTCTCTACCAAGCTCATGAATTTCTTAAAGCATTCTAGAGCTTCTGATTTGTGAGAAATAAGATAAATATGACCATATCTAGTGTAGTCATCAATAAATGTGATGAAGTAACTTTGTTCGTGTCTAGTACGCACATTCAAAGGTCCACAAATATCCGAGTGAATTAGTTCTAAAGGAGAAGTAGCCCTAATGGCTTTTCCGAACAGTTTTCTAGTTGCCTTTCCAGCTAGACAAGATTCACAGGTCGGCAATTCAAATTTGGAGCATTCTCCTAATACCCCCTCCTTTGCCAACTTGTTCATCTGGTCAACACCAATGTGACATAGTCTGGCATGCCACATAACTGAATCATTATTCATGGAACTTTGACTCATAAAGACACTAGTGTTATGATTGAACTCATAATTGTGTCCAACACAATAAAAACGTCTGAAAGAAAGGCACGTCCATAATAAATGTTAGCAAGGTATAAACTCATATCATTGTTCTCAAAAACAACTTTAAAACCATGTCTCATCAAAACAACAACAGAAATAATATTTCGCCGTATAGCTGGTGCTAGGGTAGGGGTGAGCAAAATTCGGTCCGGTCCGGGCACCCGGACCGAACCGGACCGAATTTTTTCGGTCCGGTCTTCGGTCCGGACCGAACCGAAAATTTAAGGGGAAAATTCGGGTTTTGGACCGACCCGGACCGGACCGGACCTGACCGAACCTATTCGGTCCGGTCTTCGGTCCGGACTTCCCGAAAATTCGGGTTTCGGTCCGGTCCGGTTCGGTCCGGTCCTGGACCGAAGCTCACCCCTAGCTGGTGCATACAACACGTCGTGAAGTAATAGGATCCGACCACTTCGCAAAGCCACTTTGCATGTGCCAACTCCAAGAAGTTCAATGCTAGTGTTGTTCGCCATGTTTATTCGCCTCCCACTTGTAACACGGCGATATTCCACGAAGGCAGAACGATCCTTTGTTACGTGGTCCGTGGCACCTGAATCCACAATCTACACAGGAGAGTGATCAGTGAGCATCACAGAACTAGTCACGTTACAATTCAAGGGATTACACACAGTAATTACATTTTGCTCAGTGCACTCACGAGCAAAATGTCCAGTCTTTCGGCAGTTAAAACAAGTCACATTAGACTTATCTTTCCCACCTCTGGATCCTCGAGGTTATTTCTTTCCAGCTTTGTTTTCTGTTTTGTTTTTATTTGCACTCTTCTTGCCTTTGAAATCCTGAGCTCTATCTCTTTTGCGCTTAAAACCTGCACTCCTCCGAGGAGCGCCAGCTTCAGCAGCAAACACTTCAGTTAGAGGGGCTTCCGCAAGCATACGGTCCTCCTCCAGCTCTAAGTGTTTTGCGGCCTGGTCAAATGTCCTGACGTCATCAGCATGAGTCAGATGGACCTTCATATGCTCCCAACTCTTCGAAGGCAATGATCTGATGAGAGCAGACACTTGCTCCTCATCGGTCTTAGCACGACCTGCAGCGTTCAGCTCGCTTATCATGTTTGACATTGCGGTAATATGTTGCCTCATCGTGTGACCTTGGCGCATTTTATACCCATCAAACATGAGCCCAAGCTGGCGGGCCCTTGTGACGGAGGTCACTCCGTACTGAAACTTCACAGCTTCCCACAAAGCCTTTGCAGTTCGCAATTTTTTGAACCGCAGTAACAGATCATCTCGCATCGAACTCAGAATTGTAATGCGAGCAATACGGTCTTTCTTTTTCCATGCATTATAGATATCCATATTTCTGCGATGCTACGCAGTGTTCCCCTCCTCGGGGGGAGACATAGTTTGGGTTATATTTTCTAACATGTCCTGATCCTCTAAGAGATACTCAACTTTACGATGCCACAAATCGTAATTTCTTTCATTGAGTTTATCTCCTCGAGTCAGATCAACGACAATGCTTTTGGAAGCAGCCATAAAAATCTAGGACAAAAAACCACATAGTGATACATGAGTTCTAGCATAAAATACAACGAGCCGCAATAGTCATAAAAAAATAAACTAACTTAATAACTATAGCATTCAGACCAAAGGAAAACATAAAGCGTTTGATCAAATCCTCCATCATGATTTAATAAACCTAAAAAACGTATAAATCATGGCAAATCAGCAGCAAATAAATAATTATCCGCCGGTTGCAAGGTGGTTTACACAAAACACTTCTACCTTGCAACTCCCACTAGGAATGCAAGTTCCAAAAAACCGTTCCTTTCAGAACATTCCAATCAAGATTACACAGAAATTAATTGCTACATTACTTCCATATCGAGCTAAGGATCCCCCATAGGGATTTAGCACTGTAGATGGGAACCTGCATAAGCCTTATAGCAATAATATCGCAATAATAAAAATAAAGGAGCCCCTCGTCTCCCTATGGCAATAAAGAATCCACAATCCATAATTATTACAGTCCATAAATATTACAGCCTATTGCGATATCTATTGCAAATGGAAATGAATGAATGAAATTATGCTCAACTCTCAATAAGGCAGCAAAAATAAATCAACATCCATTCACAACATTCATATCATACAAGCGCAATCTTTCCATACGTTAGCACAATCACACGCATGAATAAAGTGTACACCACATCCAAATAAGAAGGAAGTAATATATAAGGAAACAACGCATATATGGTGTATAAGAAAAACGTATATGGAAATACCAATCAATCTCCATAATAGTATCTCAAAACAGAAATTTTCTTTTCTTTCCCTTAATCAACATAATCATGAGAGCGTAAAAATTATCCTACTCGCATTAGGAAAGAAAAATCCGAAAAAAATCCTCAATGAGATCAACACATGTATGTGGATTTAATCATAAAGGAAATATTTCAAATGAAATGCATGCTATCATTCCAAAAAATCTAAAATTCCTTAAATGAGATCAACACATATATGTGCATCAAAGGAAATCATTCAAAAAATACTTTTAAGGCAACAAAACTCCAGCTCATAATATGCTAAAAAAAATTCAGAATTTGTCAATCTTTCCTTAATCAATATAAGCATGCAATCAACAATATATGCACATTTTCCAGTAAGCAAACCAATCAATCATATATGCGCATATATGCGCATTTTTCAAGAGAACAGCAAGCATATATGCGCATTTTTCAGTAAGCAAACCAATCAATCACATGCATGTTAATGCTCCAAAAACAACCATATTCGAAATTCTTTGGAGCAACAAGGCAACACAATTATTATGCATATGCATATGGCAATAAACATCTACTCTAGATGCATGCTCATATTGAAAAATTCTAAATAAACAAGCATATACACGAAATTCCAGCAAACATGAGATCTAGTCATGCATGTACACGAATCAGAGATAACAACATTTGATCCATCCACGCAATCCGACATGCATGATGATATACAAATGACATACAAACATTATCATCTAATTCAAGCATGAAAAAATATCAGAGAATTAAACTACTGATTATCATATAAAACATGCGCAAAAACAGAAGATCATCATGATATGGTTAACATAGATTTCATGTATACATGCTCAAAGATTAGAATAAATAATATCTAACCCTAATTCGGAAAAATCAGGAAAAATAGACATCTGATTTCATGTATACATGTGCATGATTTAGAAGAATTAACATGGAAAATAACTTCTGATTTTATCTAATACATGCGCAAAGAATAGAGCTAACAACACAGAAAAAATAGAATTCTGGTCACATCAATGTATATGCAATGATAGGAGAGCAACATATCATATTGGCTCGAAATAAAATCAGGAAAAATCCATCTTAAACCATGCATACATGCGCAAGAATGGAGGCGCAAAATCTAACCCTAGATGCATGCTCTAATGAACCAAAACATGTGCAACAAGTAGAGTCTAGTCTAAACCCTAATCGCATGTTAGAAAGAACTCATCAAACATGCACCACTTATATCTTTAAATGAACGATCATATTATTTCATTTAAAGATAAAAAACCCTCTGAGTTTTCATATCCAGAATATCAAAAACGAATTTGAAAGAAAAAACATGAACAATCAACATATATAACATGCGCATCATGTAAATAAGCAATGTTGATTTTTCTGTTATCTATCTTTCTCGAAAAAACATAACCACCGAATTTTTATCTCAAATCAGATTATCATGAAACAAAAATTCGTCAAGCATGGTGAGGATTCGAAGGTAACAGAGATGGCTCTGATACCAATGTTAGCAAACAACGATTCTACAGGTTCAGGAGTACCTTTCTTGGAGAGAACCTGTGGCAGCGGAAGGAAGATCGGAGGTCACCTTACGGAATCCTTTTCACCGGTTGGTCTCCTTCTCTCTTGGAGAAGGAGCGCGAGTCCACAACCCAAGAGTCCACGGAATGAGCTTGGTGGAGGTGGAGGGACGAAATGGGAGAGAGAGAAGGTGGCGGCTAGGGTGGGTGGAGGCTAGGGTTTGCACACTTGTTGTTCCATCCAATGGGAGACTCCCCTCCTTATATAGATGACTCCACCCTAAACCCTTAAATGTGTAGTCCAATAGGGACGCGTCATGTGTCAGTGTTTTGGGCAAATATCTTATTAATCATATATTAATCCAATAAAAACTCGTAGAATTGATCTCTCAGCATGCCACCTATCATACTTACATATCTGAGGATTCTTGAGGGAATACAATGCTAAAAATGAAGGGAAGAAAATTCAAGGAAAATTGATTCTAGGAGTTAAGAAAAAGCTAAATTACTCTCCTCGTTCGAAGAGATCTGGGAATAAGGATTTGGGATGGTATTATGGAAGTTTTGAGATTCATTTGTTTTGGTGGCTTTTGAATCTGCAGGTATACCCTACAAGTCATATTTGGTTGGTTGTATCTTGTATATAAGGCATAAAACATCATCATTTTCACCCATCCTTATTTGAGAAATACGTACTCTCTTCTTCTTTTTTGAAACAAGGATAATTGGAAATACCTACTTAATTGTTAGACATTAGGTGTTTGTCACTTTACCTGGTAGAGTAAGTACTGACCAAGTATGATTTAAGCTTGTACCAACATATTCTACCTAAATTAGCTGCGGCTTGAAGAACAAAGGTCTCATTTTTAGTTTTTAAGATCGAAGTACACGCTTAGAGTGGGCTTGTGAATTGAACTTGAGGGGGGTCCATTGGTTGATTTGTTGGTAAATACTAAAAAGTAAGTTAAGCTTCTTATACTTGTAGACTTGTAGTGGGTAAATTGAATTCTACAAGCTTGATAGGCTTATCAGGTTATTGTTTATTTTTCTTTTCGAAGGAGGTGTAAAGCTTAAATCGACGTGCACTCGGATTGGCATTGCACTGAATTCAATGATTAGAGTGGTATTCCATGAATTTGAATTTTAGGTCAGTGGTATCTTAGACAGGCAAAAACACGTCTACATCATTCAAGAAGAGTTCATTTCTTTCCGAACCAAAATACATGAACCACGCAGAATTCGAAACTTAAAACAAATAAACTTCAATCAATGAATTTAAATTAGGGATATTTGGTTTTTGACTTTCCAGGATTTTGCTTATGTGTGGAATGTACAATTTCCTATATTGTGGGTGGAATTCGATAAATGGCCAGCAACAAGAGAACACAGTGAGATTAATTATGTAGCTCTATCTCCGAAATTTTTTTATTTAATAAAAATTAATTTAAAATTTTAAGAAACAATATGAAAATTTCGAAGACTAATCACATCGGACTTGCCACACGGGTCTGTCAGGCCCGTGGGGTGATTGTTTTATTTATTTATTTTGTTTAATTTTTTTAGGTTTTTATTTTATGTTTTGCTTTTTCTAAAATTATTTATAAATTATTTTTAATTCTTTTATTTAAATATGTTTTCTAATTCTCTGTATTTTTTTGTTGGATCGACCTCCAAAAGATGCAGAGATAAGAACGTGTTTAAAAGTTGAATTGTTTTATCGAATAAAAAATCTAATTCACTTCATGAGTTATAATAAATTATTTTATCCAATAATTTTTTTTATTAGATAAAATAAATGTTCAGGTAGGCAACCGCCACTCGCGGTGGTCGCCTGGGCGACCACCGCCTTTCGCCCAGCAAAGCTGGGCGAAATAGGTGGTCTCCTAGCCTAGGCGACCACCTAGGCGATAGTCGTTGGAGACACCTTTTTATTTTTTTATTTTTTAAAAAATTATAATATTACCACTACCCCAAATCCTATATAATAATATCACTACCCTTCCAAACTTCTTTATCTTTCACACATATCTCATTTTCTTCTTCATCATTCTATTCTAATCTTCTAGTTTCTAATCTTCAAGTTTTCGCGATTAAGTCTCCGGTCTTGTGTTTAGTTTTGAAGTTGGAAAGTGAAGTCTCTAATCCGATTCTTCATTCTTCAACCGCCAAAATCAAGTACATTCTTTCTAACTTCTCTTTTAGGTGGAAAGTTAACTACTTTTGTAATCGTACTACTAAGCAATAAATTGTGTACCTAAGTGGGTAGAGAGGGTGCCTAGTGACACCTTGATCGAGGAACTCAGTGTCTTTTTGAAGCCTAAACATGTATGGTATTTTTAGATAATATTTGTATATTTTTTCCTATTTTGCCCGTTTTTTCCAGATTTTTTGACTATTTTATCAAATTTAATTGATTAAAAAATATTAAAAAATGACCGCCGAGAGCTGGGCGGTCGCACAATCGCCTAGGCGACGGGACACACCCGGTCGCCTAGGCGGTGCGTGACCATTGGATAAAATAAAGAAACTTTTCAACATAATTTTCCCAACCACATCATTTCGATTGATACTTGACAAAAATTTAAAAACAAAAACAATTACAAAAAATATTTTACAAAAAATTTATTTGAAAAAAAAAATTATATATGATTTAAAAAATAAAAAAAACATAAAACAAAAATCAAAATAAATTTAAACAAAAATAAAAATAAAGCTCACCTCATGTAAAATTCTTGACCGAACTTATTTGGAAACTCGACAATCGACGAATCATCAATAATATTTTTTATTTTTTTGTAATTTTTGTTTTGACAGTTTTTGTTTTCGTTTAATGTTTGGTTTTTCAAAATTATGTTTTCTAATTGTTTTTGTTTTTAAATTTATTTTTTTGGTTGGGAGTGATGACATTGCTTTGGACTGGACTCGGGATTGGTTGGTCACTGCTCGGGACTTCGCTCTGGGTTGTTCGAGATAGCTCTGGACTGCTCAAGACAACTCTTGACTGCTCCGGACTAATTTGAAAAAATTAGGTTCCGAATTTCGAAATATGTTAAATACGAAAGTTTTGCGTTTACAAATTATTTTTGTAACAAATCTTGAATCATCTTATTTGGATGTCGAAGAAGAGAGTTATGCAAATATTATTAATGATATGTTGATGGTCGAGTTTTCAAACAAGGTCGGTCAAGAATTTGACAAACGGTGAGTTTTATTATTATTGTTATTATTGTTGTTTTAGGTTTTGATTTTTTAAATCAATTTTTATTTGTTTTAATTTTTTTTATTTTTTTTATTTAATACTAAAATCAACCCCAAATGATAGTGGCGGAAAATGCATGTTCAAAATTAGATTATTTTATCTAATAAAAACCAATTCTTTTTATTCGATAAAATAATTTTGTTGTAAAGAATTTATTGTGCTGGAAGAAGAGAATCAGGTTTTTTATTCCATAAAAAACTAACTATTCCATAAAAAACTAACTTTTCAATACATTCTTTTCTCTAAGTAATTTAGAGATCTTGTAAAAAATAAAAATAATTTTTAAAAAAAATAAAGATAATTAGAAAACATATATTAAAGAAAAAAGAATTAAAAACAGTTTATAAATAATTTTAAAAATAACAAAACATAAAAACCTAAAAAAATTAAAAAAACATTCACCCCTTGTCCTGGGTCATCACTTATCATGACCCCAGACGACCTGTCATGAGCATTCTCTTCTTTCTCTTTCGTCCATTATTCACACCTTAATCACAACCCACAACGTATCTCTCTCATCCACATCATTTCAGAATTCATCTTAGAAAATATTTAAAAAATCAAAATAATTATAAACCATATTTTCCAAAAAAAAAATTAAAACACAGTCAAAAAATAAATTGAAAAACCAAAAAAAACAAAAAATATTAAAAAAATTGACCCGGTCGACCAGGTCCGGGTGTTAGTCTTTGAAATTTTCGTATTTTCGTCCGGGGGTTAGTCTTTGAAATTTTCATAATTTCTTCCTAAAAAATTAATTTTTGATTTAATTTTTATTAATTAAAAAAAATCGGCTCTATCCTCTCACTGCTAAATACTTTCTTCAAAGTCATCAGAAAGCCTAAACGTTGAATCTATTGCTCAATTGGCTAAAATTCAGGTCGCAAGATGGCACCACACAATCTCGTAACAAGCCATGAGAACTGATTTAGATGCACAGACCGATCAAAGGAAGAAAAAAATAAATTGATGCATAGAAAAAAGAAATAAGGTATCATGGTTTTATTCATACTAAATATTTCAGTCATATAAATCATCATTGATTTCAATTTCTAATGTTCAGTGCCTTGATGAAACTACCCAGCCATGCAAAAAATAAATACAAAATCTAATAATTAGTTGACAAAGATGATAGTGACATAGGGGTGTAATCGATCTCTAAACGAGCGATCCGAGCCTGCTCAAGATCGGCTCGTTAAGGGTTTCGAGCGGAAAATTCTGCTCGTGCTCGGTTCGACCTGCTCGCGAGCGGCTCACGAGCGGCTCGTTAACCTAAACCTTTTTTTTGGTATTGAATTCCTAATAATGTTGTCCTAACAAGTAAATTATAAAATTACTTAAGACAAATATAATAATAGTTACTAACACAATTTTAAAATTTACACCTAAAATAAAACACAATCTTATAAATTATACGACAACATCAACATCTTATAAATAAGATTATACACTTGAATAAAACAAAATCAACACAATATTAAAATCAAATACAATCTCCTAAATTATAGGACAACTCACAACATCAACATCTTATAAATAAGATCATCCACCTGACCCAAACCTTAATTTATTAGAACTTTTGGTGTAGAAAAGAATGAGAAAAAGAAAAGAAATAATAATAATGGAAAAAATGAAAAGTTTAGGAATAATAAGATTTTGATTCTTATGAGTATTTTGGTTTGTCAAATGGATTGTTGGGTTTGGTAAATTAGTTTATTAAACGAGTTTAACACTTTACCGATTGGGTAATTGGATAGAATATTCAGGTTAATCAAATAATTGGATATAGTAATCAGGTTTCGAGCGATAATTGAGCGAGCATCGAGCGAGTATCGAGCGAGCGGTGTCTGCTCGTGCTCGGCTCGTTACTAACCGATCCGAGCAATTTCGAGCAAAATCAGAGCAAAATCGAGCGAACATCGAGCGATCTATCGATCCCGAGCAGAACTTGACAGTCACTAATATTCTACAAGATTTGCTTGATATTTTAAACAAAGGTGGCAGTGCTTCATTAAATAAAAAACAATGACTTGAGAAAATTTTCACTATAATTAAAGTGGACCCTAATAGCTCCTCTAAAAA
This sequence comes from Triglochin maritima, assembly GCA_963682175.1. Taxonomy (NCBI): domain Eukaryota; kingdom Viridiplantae; phylum Streptophyta; class Magnoliopsida; order Alismatales; family Juncaginaceae; genus Triglochin; species Triglochin maritima. The sequence goes on along the minus strand of OY821787.1, from coordinate 7,452,522 downwards.
ATGCCAACTTCTTCTGATTACCGGTTCTTCACCTGCTTGTTTCGCGGGAAATATGCATTCTTTGGCTTCGGGATGTCATGGATATCCATCACTTGAATTGTTCTTTGCTTTTTGGCTTCGACAATTCATTAGTTTGCCACAAGACCAGACAACACCGTGTCAGATAAGATAACAATATCAATGATATTATTGTTAAACAGAGACTATGTTTCCATATTAATAGGAAAACCCAGGCAAATCAATTGATTAATAGACTATAAGAACATGTTGGATTGTGACACATTATTTATTATGGGAAAAAACTAAATAAAGTGAAAAGTAAATCAATATACCATTTTGGGCTTCTTGGTAGTTCTCGTGAAGTCTCTTCCTGGCAGAGGCAAGCCTTTCAGGGTCAAGGAAGTTATCCTTCTGTTGCTCTCCTGCTCTCTGCATGTTGCCAAATAGGAAACTTTAAGTGGGAGCCAGATGGGTGTTTTTAGTTAACATGACAATAAAGTGCTAAATCAAGTTCTTACAGGAGGGGGTGGGATGCTCTGTTTAGCTGAAGAAGTTGGTTCTCTTCTGGGAGCAGCAGCTACAACCTTGGGTTTTGCCTCTGCTTCCCAGTTGTTTCTGTCTAAACTAGAATTCCCATCTGGTCATCAGCATAAACAAATGAGCATAGTCAATTAGTCACTCAAAATGTGATCGTCTACTTTAATCAGATTGATCAAATTCCAGTCACTTAACAGTTAACACTTACTATGGGGATTTGGAGAGTGACCAAACTCAGGAACCTGAATGGAGGTTTAAATTGACAGCGACATTTAGCAAGAGCAACAACGTGAATTTTTTGAAGAGTATAAAAATGATAAGTGTTTGAATCTGTTACATGATGGTTCCCATTGTGAGAAGTCCTTGCTGGGATCTGCTGGGGTGAATCCCCATCTGCTGCAAGTATTGATTTGAATTCCTCAACATGATCAGTATTTTTGTAGAATTACAAAACAACAAGATGGTTCTATATTTTTAATTCCATAACCTACTGATGATTGCAGATGGTGTTGCTTCATGTGAGTTCAGCTTCACCATCTCATCGACTAGATCTTTCCATTTCCTACGGCCACAAACAACAACAATAACAACGACATACACAAAAAAACATCAATTGAAGGGCAGAGTGAATCTTGGAGTTGTTACCTGACCAACACCTTCACCAATCTCCTCACTTCACCAGATGGATGCTTCCTCAATCCATTCACATGTCTTCCGATGTCAGTTTCCTAAATACAAAACACCAGAAAACCATCAAAACCCGTAGATCTCTATATTCAATATGTGAAAAATCAAGCAAAAATTAACCTGAAGAGCCTTGAAGGTGATGTCCATATCAGCAAGATTCTGAAGCAGACTAACCAGAGCATCCTCCTCCTGTTTCTCCACCAACATCAGAAACACTCAAAAACTAGGAATTGCAATTAAAAGGGATTATGTATGGTTCATGTCAAAAGGTTGAATAAATGTCTCAAATGTTACATATATTTCAAGTAAGTTTCAGCATATCTAACTTAGCTTATAATAGATCTTCGACTTTTATTCTCAAGTAAAAACAATTTGCTTTCCAATAAAAGTTCAACATGCAATCTGTCGTAATTAAATGGATCAAGCATCTTTGTTGTTTTCATGTCAAAATGTGCTTTAACTATTTTATACTAAATTGAATGTACCATGCATTTAGTGATGTTTTCAGGTTTAAATGTGTAACTATTTTATACTCCCTCAAAATGAAACATATCGACATGTTATCTTGTTGAGTTGTGTTTCACTTCTACCTACTTTTTGCTCTTGGTGTCAGAAACCGACAGACCTACCAACAACAAACATCATCCTAACTATTATAAACTCATCCTTCCATAAACCAACATAGTTAAACGGAAAAAAAAACAACTAGTATCATATCAGATTGTGTTCCAATCGTGTCTGCATTTTGATTCCTTGTTCAAGTTCAATATGACAAACCTACTACCAACATAAATCAATGGCCTTTCTATCCCACCTGGTCTAAAAGCCAGTTGGGTGGGTATAGTCTGCAAGCTCAAGTCGCATCCGGTAACTCATGGTTGATGAGATTATGTCTGCAACCTATCTTTAATAATTAAAATCAACTAGCCATATTGTGTATCCCAGCTGGGTGGGATTGGGATGCAAGTTCAACTCCTCCCAGTAACAACTAATGCCGTTGAGTACATATCCGCAATCCAGTTTGATTACTAAACTTACCCTACAACTTACGGGACAAATAAATAAATTAACCACACCAATTATTAAAAAAAATACAACCGTTCCAAATCAAAACCACCAAACGAAACCAAAACCGGACCTGATCGGGATCCTCCATGAGCTCCTTGATGGCGAGAATCTTACTCTGCTCATCATCCACCTCAACCCCAAATCCCCCTTCCACCTCCACCTCCTCCTCCTCCCTGCCAGCCGACAGCGGTGTGGAAGGCGAACCGCGGACCGTCTCCCTCCTCCCCACGCCTCGCTCCCTCTCCTCCCGCGGAGGCGGGGCGTAGAGCTTCTCGACGATGGCGTCCCTCCTCCGGCGCAGCTCCTCGCAGTGGTCGGCCGCCGCGACGGCGACGGCGGTGTCGATCAGATCCCACAGATCCAGACCCGTCTCCGCCAGGACCGACCTGAACTCGCCCAAATCCATCGGGAAACCCTAGAAATCGCGCGGATTATAGGCGAGGATAGGAGCCCGAATCGGAGGTGGGTTGAGAGCAGTCGTTTTCTTCTTTTCTCATTTTATTTGTTTGGGATTGTTCTTATCCGAGTGATCGTTTGTTGTTGGTTTTGTCAATTCTGATGGCAGAAACGGGAATAGATGGAAAAGGAAAGGGAATGGAATGGAATAGGTAGAGAAGGAGAGAGAGAGAGAGAGAGAGAGAGAGAGAGAGAGAGTGCTTGTGGGGTTTGGTTTGGTGTTGGATTGGGAATGCATTGATGAATGGGGCAAATTGCAGCTATTGTATAAGATTTTTGCCAAACAACAGCTATTGTATAATATTAATAGCTTCAGTTTTTCACGTTCTTTTTCAAATTTGGGTCACTTTATTTATAGAGTTATTTGTTTGGGTAAAACATGCAAATAGTGAAATTGGAGTTTTACACGTGAAAAATCATTTATTGTTAGGGTCTATCCGGACTAGGAATTGAGTAGATGGCCGATGGGGGCGAAAATACGAAGGACAAAAAAATAGTATTCAAATTCCAAAAAATTATAATTGTTTTCGTTTTTCATTTTCAAATCAAATCATTTGAATATAAGTCAAAAACTTTGTCGTTCAACCAATAATATTCCATTCGATTACACAAACAGTTTTACTAATATTCATTGTCGAAACAACCTTACAAATCATTGCAATTGCAACTAGAAGAGTTAAAAGCTGATCTTGGTAGTCAATAGAATATTTTTTTGCTAAAACACTAATTCCTTCCAACTCAAAAAGTCATCCAAATTACACACGTCATAAAATCCAACAGATCTTATCGTGGAAATGTGTTATAATAGTATCCTACTAAATAAACTAGTTTTTGCAAATAAAAAACAAAAAAAGAATTACATTAATACAAACACAACGTGCAAATGATTAAATTTGTATCTATTTCATTGATAAGACTGTGTAGTTTTTTAAGTTGCATATCGATGTCAAAATAAAATAACACACCATGACAATGATAAAAATTTGTTATTTCTTGAACTCTTTCTCATGATCCATCATCAAGAATAAATTGTTTATCCATAATTGAAATCACAATTTCATACTTGACAACAAGTACTCTTCCTTAAGTAAATGATCCAATCTTTATATTTAAATGTATTTAATGGTTGTTTTAATTGTTTCACCGAACTCATGGTGTTCATAATCTTATGGTCCACATAAGGTTAAACCTTTTGGAAAATAAGTATAATAAAACACGAAGAAAATCGCCCATATTAGGAAAAATGAACATATACCATCGTTATAAAATCTGATTTCTAGATTTCAGATGAAACAATTACCAAAATTTATGATTTTCGATATCATAAATATATTTATGTTGTAATTCAAGATCTACAGTTCAAATTTTCAACTTAGAGTTTATATTAGATTTTATTATCAAGCACAACTGTATGTCAACAAAATTTAAGGATAGTGGATCCCTCGTATTTATATTATTAGGGTTTAATAAACAATAACAAATTGATATAATCACAATAAAAAACATTGATAACAAAACTACATATAATATCATATATTTTATAACATATATTGTATTTTGGTTAAGTTTGGTTTATAGTACTAATACTAAACTCTTAATTATATATTTATAATATAATATATACATTTCTTACATAATAAATATATTTTAAGAGGGTCGCAGATAGACCAGGCGGATTGAAAGATGACCACAATCTGATCCAATTATTAAGTGGGTTGTCGGGTTGTGATTATTTGACGACAACCCGTCGTATGAGCGGTGGAGTAAGGCAGGATGACGAGCTAAACCCGTGCCATTTAGAGCCTTACAATCTTGGGAACAAAAATATAAGGATTGTTTTCTATTTTTATTTTTATTTGATTTAAAAAATATAAAATATGAATTATTTTTGTCTAAAAAGAAATATGTTGAGATTAGAATGGGCTCACCTTTATCAGCCATTGTTTTAAAAATAAAATTGCGAGAAATTACGATTTAGATGAGATTAGCCCTAAAAAATTTAAATTCGAGAACTAATTCAATCCGGATTAAACAAACTAAGTCGAGAAAAATATCATATATGTATACTTTTTCTTCTTTATATAAATTTAAATAATAATAATAATAATAAATAATAGATTTAGAATTGGACGTTATAATAGAAGAATATATTTTTTTATGGAACAAATAAAATAGTTTGACTTGAATTTAAAATTGGTATCAGAGCATAAGTTCGATATGCTCGGGCTAGTGATTCTGATACAACTTGTATTTCATATTTTCTTATAAAGACTTTTACGTTAAATTACGGATAAGATCAATTTTTTTATATTTAAATTACTATGTAATGTTAAAATTTCGTTGTTTATGTATCTGTCTGAGCACATATTCAACCATGTTAATATAGATTTTAAGACTTTTAAATTCAACAGATTCTTGTAGTAGTGTAAACCCAGCCGGCTCATGAGCTGAGTTGATATTCGAGTCGACTAGGCCGGCTTAAATTTGACTTCAATCGATAAGATTTAAATTGCTAAAGTCGGTGAGGCTGTTTATTTTTCTTAATATTTTTTTAAAACACAACACTAAAAAGAAATTTCGCTCACTTTCAAAATTTAGTTAGGACTAAATGAATTTGTTGTTTCGAAAAAATCTCGAAACGTGAAAGTCGCTTATTCAGAATTCTTAGCGGGTTAAAACTTGTTTATTAAACCGGATGTTAAAGGAAAAGAAAGAATATTTTGTTAACTATACCGTCCTGTGAAATATGTTACACTAAATATTGTTGTGTCTCCTTTCTAAGATGGTAGTGGTTATCCTTTTTAGGTTTGTTTGCAAATCCTGGAAAGCGACCATCGATAGCCCCACCTTCCGCAAACCGCATGTCGACGAAAAAACCAAGAAACTCAAACATGAAAACACTTGTTTTGAGATCATGGTCTCAAAACATGAAAACCTTGATAGTCATATACCACTGCTCTTCCCTGAAGATTCTAGAAATCTCTCCCTCGAAAATGCGCATCAAGTGTGTATACTCTTCAAATGATTTGCTTTGCATGTCACCTTATGACTAAACACGATTGTATTGGGAGGGGATCTAACAATGCACTTATACGAAACACAGATTAAACACACAACGTATACCAAATATTGATTGCGGAATTAACTTCGGATCATCTCCCAAACTCAAGTGCAACAAGAACACAAACAAGATGACAACAAACAAGCAAACACAAATGCACACTTAAAACAACCACGACACACACAATCTACAAGGTTCGGCAACGTGCCTACGTCCTTGGAGGGTCTCCTGCGAGTTTCTTTTCCTTCTTCCGCTTCTTCAATAAGAGAAGCAACCGAGATTACAAGTAAGTATATTGAGGAAATATGTCCTCCAAATCACTATAGATCTATCTCTGGCCTTAATCTCTCAACTCACAATAAATGAAACTATGTTGTATGCAATATATGTATAAGACTAAGAGCAAACAAGCTCTTTTATAGACTCAAAACCGAGCTACAATTAAGCAAAACCGAACAGAACTATTCGTGGGGACACGGTTAACCGATGCTCGTTCGGTTAACCGTGCGTGCTTCAACATGAGTGATTCCTGTTCCGATTCGGTTAACCGAATCCTTCTCGGTTGACCGAGGGAACGCTTCTCACACGGCTCGGTAGACCGCGAGAACGATTCTTCCACGAACTAACGAATTCTCCAACAACCCTTCGGTCGACCGAGAACCCCTCGGTGGACCGTGCCAAATTGTCGAGACACTTTTAGATTCTCGGAACACCAAAAATCTCCTCAACGGTTTACCGAACCCGTTGTTCCGAAGTGTCACTTGCTCTCTGACGGTAGACCGAATCCAATTCGGTCGTCCGATCCCAGCTGCACACGGAGTGCCTTGAATCCTCGGTTCGGTGGACCGAATCCAATTCGGTAGACCGACCCGTCTTCGCCGAAATTTCCTGGGTTGTGCGTCGGTAGACCGAATCCAATCCGGTCGACCGACTCTTCTTGGATTCTTCCTTAACAAATATAAGTCAATATTCAACAATCTCCACCTTGGTTTAGATTTGTTACCTGAGTCTTCTTCTAACCTGCATCCTTCGTGCCTTCACGAAACACCGCTTGGTGCTACCCCCGGAGCGCCATCCTTCTCACTTTCTGAGGACATTGAGAAGCTTCGAGCACAACTCGAACTTCTCCCGATTGACAACCTTGGTCATTATATCCGCAAGATTCTCACTTGTGTTGATTTTCTGGAGAACAACCTTCCCTTCTTCGATCCACTCTCGGATCTTATGGTACCTTACTTCAATATGTTTGGTCCTTGAATGGAACGTCTGATCCTTGGATAGATAAATTGCACTTTGACTATCGCAATGCAATTTGGTCACTTCCAGCTCCATCCCCAAAGAGCTAACCAAACCCTTCAACCATATAGCTTCTTTTCCGGCATCGACAGCAGCCATGTACTCCGCTTCCGTTGTAGACAACGCGGTAGTATGTTGGAGAACCGATCTCCAACTCACTGGACCTCCACCCAAAGTGAACACGTACCCTGTTGTGGACCTCCGTTTATCCAGATCTTCAGCGTAATCTGAATCGACGTACCCCTCCACCTGCCTTTGTGCTCCATCGTTGGTGAACTTCAAGCTAACATCCATGGTTCCCTTCAAGTACCTCAACAACCACTTCAACGCTTCCCAATGCTCCTTTCCTGGGTTAGCCATATAACGACTCACGAGGCTAACTACATGTGAAATGTCTGGCCTAGTGCAGATCATAGCATACATAACGGATCCGACTGCACTAGCATATGGAACTCTCTTCATATCTCTCCACTCCCGAGGTCTTTCATCTCAAACTCCCCATGAAGCTTCAGTTTGAGATCATCTATATGCTTCATCTCCTTAGCCGCGATCAACATATCATCGACATACAAAAGTAAGAACACGTATGTTCCGTCTCCAAGACTTCGCAAGTATACATAACTACCATAATCACAACGTACAAAACCATTATTAATCATAAATAAATCGAACATTTTGTACCACTGCCTCGGTGATTGCTTAAGTCCGTAGAGGGACTTATTCAGCTTGCTTTCTTGTCCTTCCTTGCCTCGTGCAATGAACCCATCCGGCTGCCTCATATAGATATCTTCCTCTATGTGCCCGTGAAGAAAAGTTGTCTTCACGTCCATCTGCTCTAACTCCATGTTATCCATAGCCACCATGGCTAACAACACTCTAATAGAGGTATGCTTTACAACGGGTGAGAAGATCTCGTTGTAATCGACCACATCCTTCTGAGCATATCCTTTTGCCACCAACCTTGCTTTATACTTTATCTCCTCCATAGGAGATGACCCTTCCTTCTTCCTGAAGACCCACTTGCACCAAATCGCGCGCTTTCCCTTGGGAAGCTCCGTTAACTCCCAAGTTTGATTCTTATGAAGAGACTCCATCTCTTCGGTCATGGCCATCATCCACTTGTTCTTGTCCTCCTGCTCAATAGCTTCTTCGAATGTGCAAGGGTCCCCACATTCGGTAACAAGTGCAAACACAATACTAGCATCATCGTGACCATATCTCACCGGTGCCTTTGTGGTTCTCCTTTGTCTTCCTTGAGCAATACTCTCTTGCTCAGCTTCCTCATCTACTTGTGAGTCAATTATTTCCTACCGAACTTCTTGATTCGATTCTCCTCTTGAAGTCGTGACCTCAACTTCAATTTTGTCTTCTCGTATGGAATTCCCTTGCTGCTCTTTCTCCTCAAGGCCCTTGAGCAAACTCGTCTCATCAAAGACCACATTACTCCTTAGAAGTACCTTCTTGCTCACCGGATCCCAAAGCTTATATCCTTTCACCGTCCTATCATAACCAAGGAATATACACTCCTTTGATTTCGAATCCAGGTTCGACCGTTGTATCTCATCGACCAACGCATAAGTTTTGCATCAAAATATCCTAAGCCTCGAATAATCAAATAGCTCACCCGTCCACACTTCCTGAGGCGTCTTTAATTCAAGTACCGATGACGGTGAGATATTTACCAAGTAGCATGCAAGATCTACTGCTTCCGCCCAGAAATCCTTCGACACATTCGCATGAAGCCTCATGCTCCTTGCCCGTTCACATAGTGTCATGTTCATCCTTTTAGCTACGTCGTTTTGTTCTGGACTCCGCAGTGTAGTGAAATGCCTCGTGACGCCTTCTTTCTCACAGAAATTTGCAAACTCCCTTGAGGTGTACTCTCCTCCGTTATCTGTCCATAAGTACTTGACAAATTTTCCTCTACTTTTTGAAAGGAATGTGTTGTAAAAGTTTTAGTTTTATATGTCAATTATTATGAATTGGATGTGCAAACATCTTGTTCTTGATTATGATATTCGTCTTTTGGAAGTGTTAAGGAAGATGCGCTTGGTCCTTAACCGTAGAGCTCTAAAAGATAATAGTTTACATAAATCAAAAGTTATTCACAATCATGGTAATTAACATGAAACATTAATCACCGAGAGAAGATTGTCGTGTTGGTCATCGATTGTTGTAGTTCTACAAATAATTGACGACACGAGTATATGAAAGAAGAAAATTGTTACTTTTATATATTGAATAGACCTAACAAGTAAAACATTATAGAATTGTGTTTCGTGTCATTAATGTTTTACTGTGTCTTGAATCCTAAGATATGAGACTTATATTTTTTTCACTCAAGAAGTGCTTAATTTGATTATTGTCAAAAGCTATCAATGAGTATAGTCATAAAGGCAATTGTTGGTTAAACATGACTTGTGCTGGAAAAGATAGTCAGTCAAACGATTATCATTGCCCCTCTTAATTGAGTGATGATATTAGTGGGCCCCTTGATAAAGCAAAATTATAATGTGCACAATGTAACTTGACTTTAGTGACATAGTTATAATTAGCTTAAAGAGATCAAGAAATGAATATGATACAAAGGTGACACATTTCTACTTTGTATATATTCTTAATATCATGAGGCAAGAGACGGACACAAGTGGTGCACTTACAACACTAAATGGATCGTATTTTGGTTTGGGTGGAACAAAGACATCTATGCTAATTGGGTAACTATAATGTGTAGTTAGATACCGCTTATAGTTTGATATATTAAGTGTTTAATATCGCTGCCAATTTGGCTTAGATCCTCCTATATGTCACACCACAAAACTGGGAAACAAGAGGCTTGATTTTAAGTTCATACGATGTGTCGGGTTTCATATGAAAATGGGACACATGTGGTGAACGAATAAAATCAATATGTCATGAGAATTGACATAATTAGAATCACAATAAATTCATATGAGGTGTATATATTATAGGGTGTAATAATATTACATGAGATAATATATTACATAAGATATGAATTTTCTAAAAAACCCAAAAGATCAAATTTGTTGGAAATAAATCCAAAATTTGACAAAGGCAAAATCGGGGTCAAACACGGTGAACAGTTCAGGGTTCGGTCGACCGGGGAATCTCCGGGTCGGTTAATCGAATGGGGAACGGGTAAGCACAATTGGTTGACCGAAATTGTCAAACTGCCTGGACAATCGGGTTTGGTTAACCGAGTGTGAACGGTCAACCGAGAAAAAATATTTTCGGTAAACCGTAGGTGACACGATCATCTGATGACTTTGCTTCAGGAGAAATTTTGGTGAGTCATCGGTAGACCGAAGGGAAGACATGGTTCATCCGAATTCTTCCAGAGAATTTTTTTATGTGGATTCGGTCGACCGTCTAGCTCACGGTGCACCGAACACGTGTTAAAACCGAATGGTTCGGTTAACCGAGAAAAATTCTCGGTCAACCGAACAGTGCGATTTCTGCCTGAATTATTAAGAGATTAATTAGATCATTGGTGAATTAATTCCAGATTTAATTAAAACGTTTTTAGGGTGCTTATGTGGAAATTTGAGATTAATTTTAGGAGAAAATAAACAAGGGATCATGGCTAAAGAATAGTTATTGATAAGGATGTTTTGGGAGTCTATAAAAGGATCACTCCTTCTACTTGTTTATGTTAATGCAAAAATTCTTTCTCTCATTAATCTCTCCTCTAATCACCACGAAAATCTCTTATTAATTTTGAGTTTAGGAGATAGAAATCTCAGGAGCTCAAAGAGGGGTTGTTATCTAGATTCTAAGTCTTATTAGAGATTGATTGACTAACTCTTTTCTCTCTAATCTTGTTTAGAGTTTGGTGAACACTTGGAGGCGAATCGGCGGGCGATTTAACGGGCAACACGACTCCGGATCTTCGAAAGGTTTTAGAGAACTTTTGGGTATGATTCTCCCTTTGTTATTTATTTTAATATATGTAGGATTGCATGATATTATAATAAACATAAAGTAATGTACATAAAAAATGTTGAAAATATGAAATCGATCTTGTATGTTGTATTAATTTTATTTAAACATATACATACATAGGGACACAAAATCCTACAGTGGTATTAGAGTATTTAGTTCATATTTTCAATGATTAGACTATATAATTAATTTTAGTTTACCATCTACAATCGAAACAATTCATGGTCTGCCTTTTTCGAGTTTTCCGATAGTTTTGTTGATTTAATTTTAATTGATCATTTTGATAGTTTTAAATGTTTTGAAACACATCATGTGAATGTTAGAATTAAAATTTAGACTTATGTCTAATATATAAAATTTTCGTTTTTAATTAAATGATTATTTTATAAGGAATCGACAAAACGAAAAATGCATATGTTTATCTTCCTTTAAATTTTTTATTTTTGGAAATTGGATAAACAACATTTCAAATATTTTGTGTATTGAACTATGGATGCATAAAATCATTTTTAATGGATTTCAAATGATTTTAGAATTGTTTGATTTAGAGATGCATGATAAACTAAATCGAGTAATATATAGTATATGTACATGCGTTGCTCGAGTTCTCTAATGCAGGGATATGTGAGTTTGTATGTTCCGATGAAGCCATGTGTGAATGAATGAATGAATGAATGTGTATGTTATTATTATTCAATCACAGGGGTTATGTATATGTGAATGCCAAATTTCTATTTCTATGTATATGCATGCATATGAGAGGATTTTTACATAGGACTTGCACCAGACAATTTTCAAAATTGAGAGATGCATGTTTATATTTTTGCAATATCAACATCCATGGTGCAAGAGGAAGACGTTGAAGAAGCGTGATGATCAAGGACGCGGGAATGTATAAACTCACACAATGTGTGTGTGAATGAATTTATTTATGTTTGTGTGTTTAACATATATGTGAATGTATGGATGAATGTTAGGATGTGTATAGATGATAAATATGCATGATCACCTAAATTCTAAAATCACATGTAAATATTTAAATTGTCCAACCAAAAATTAAGAGTATTTTTCTTTCTTATTTCATCCACTAGCAGCCATCGATCGAGAGATATTTTGCTCGCCCTTAGTGGGAGATAACTTCCTCCATCTTTGGGAATAGTGGGAGATATAAGGTTGTCTATTGTTGTGCCATGAATAGATGTACGAGGTGCGATTCACCCTTAGTGAACACCGAGTATATTTGTTTGTGAATACAATGGATAAACGTATCTCGTATCAAATGAAAGAAGTTTTCTTAACAAGACCCGGAGCCCTAGCTCGGTTTTGAGAAAGAGAGTTTTGCAGAAAAAAATATTCAAAGGATCTCTCATTTGATTTGGACCGCCCTCTTCCGTTGTTTCTTCCTTTGTTACCTGTCCTGCCCTTTTCCGGTGTTACGATAAATCATTCACCCTTCTCGAAAGAGCTACTACTTGAATTCTTCATTGCATCGTAAGAGATCAGCGTGCCCTTGACCTCCTCCAACACCAACGAATCCTTGCCAAATATGATCGTATTTACCAAGTTCTCATACGAGTCCGGCAACGACGTAAATAACAACATTGCTTTGTCCACATCTTCCATCTTGTCATCTAGCTGGGTTAGATAAGCTATCAACTTATTGAACACCGAGAGATGCTCAATGAACGGCGTGTTCTCTTTCATCCGAAGCATGTACTGCTGACGCTTCAAATTCAACTTGTTGCTAAGGTTCTTCTTCATGAACATCTCCTCAAGAAGTTTCCAATATTCTGCCGCGGTCTTCGCCGATTCCTCTAAAAGCAAATCATCTGAGAGGCACAACTCGATGATCCCAATAGCCTGGAGATTCAGACTCTCCCACTTTTCGTCGGTCATCTTCGACGGTTTCTTTTCAACTTCATCCAACGTCAGCAATAGCCCATCCATCTGAGACATCAACGCACGAACTCTCCATTGCCATGTTGAAAAGTTTCCCTTCCCGGTGAATTTATCCACCCGAAAGTTCCACGCTTCCTCCGTCATCGCAAGTGCAACCAAAGCTCTGATACCAGCTGTTGGGAGGGAGAACTAACAATGCACTCATACGAAACACGGATTAAACGCACCACATATACTAAATATTGATTGCGGAATTAACCTCAGACCCTCTCCCAAACTCAATTGCAACAAGAACACAAGCAAGATGAAAATAAACAAGCAAACACAAATGCACACCTGAAACAACCACAACACACACAATTTACAAGGTTCGGCAACATGCCTTTGTCCTTGGGGGGTCTCCTGCGAGTTCCTTTCCTTCTTCCGCTTCTCCAACAAGAAAACAACCGAGATTACAAGTATATGAAGGCAATAGGTCCTCCAAATCACTCTAGATCTATCTCTAGCCTTAATCTCTCAACTCACAATGAAGGAAACTATGTTGTATGCAATATGATATAAGACTAAGAGCAAACAAGTCCTTTTATAGACTAAAAATAGAGCTTTAATTAAGCAAAACCGAACAGAACTATTCGTGGGGACACAGTTAACTGATGCTCGTTCAATTAACCGTGCGTGCTTCAGCATGAGTGATTCCTGTTCCGATTCGGTTAACCTAATCCTTCCCGATTGACCGAGGGAACGCTTCTCACGCGGCTCGGTAGACCACGAGAACGATTCTTCCACTAACTAACGAATTCTCCAACAACCCTTCGGTCGACCGAGAACCCCTCGGTGGACCGTGCCAAATTGTCCATATACTTATAGATTCTCGGAACACCAAAAATCTCCTCAACGGTTTACCGAACCTGTTGTTCCGAAGTGTCACTTGCTCTCTGACGGTATACCGAATCCAATTCGGTCGTCTGATCCCAGCTGCACACGGAGTGCCTCGAATCCTCGGTTTGGTGGACCGAATCCAATTCGGTAGACCAACCCGTCTTCGTCGAAATTTCTTGGGTTGTGCGTCGGTAGACTGAATCCAATCCGGTCGACCGACTCTTCCTGGATTTGCTTCCTTAACAAATATAAGTCAATATTTAACAGATTGTATGTGTGTGTTTCCATAAACCATAAGATCCTCAAATTGCCTCAACTAGATGACGACCCGTGACCTTTTTTGCTCGAGTTCGAGTTGGAGTTCAGTTTGGACTTGTGGCAATAAAGTATTAGCACTAGCACTCAAAGGTGGACATATCTTAGACATTGCATATGTGAAAGTCTATGTCTGCAGCTAAGGGAGAGCACAGTCCAGTCCAAATCGGGTTCGGAGTTGATCCGGGTTTCGGTCCAAATCTGATCCGATCGGGTTCTGGTCCGGACCCAGTCCATTCCCGGATTTTCAATACAAACAAGCTTGATCCTGGACCGGAACCCGAATCCGACCGGTCCAGTCTTCGGTCCTCACCCTAACGGTAGACTGAGTTTCGGTCTAGATTCAGTCGGGATTTGGACCAATGCACAACCCTATCTCCAGCATTCCATTGGACGGGAATATTAGCACTATATTGTGTGACGTTGGTTGGAAAACTGGTGTGCCATGAGTTGCGTGCCACTGAACTAAGGATTTACTAGTTCAACTCTAGTTGAGTAGTTGGTTAACAAGTCAAAGACAATCTTTTTATTTCTCCTTAGTTTGAATAATCTATCATGAATGGTTTAATGGGGGTGAAGTAATTAAAGGAAGCCTTTCTGAAGTGGTTATTTTGGATTTAAAGTTTTACACTTACAATATTTTCTTGTTTTCGTTTTCATTCCCACGTGGGACTCAATATTTTCTTGACTCAATTTCGAAATTGTTTTCTACAACTAATAAATCCCAACAGCATTGGTTTGTGAGTACCTCTCACACAATTCTACTTAGACTTCATGAGCAATCTCAGCATACATCACACTATCAGCAATGTCTTGATCAAATGAACTAATTAACCAAGATATAACCATATCATTATTTCTTTCCCACTTCTCACATTCGATCGGTCATTTCACGTTGTAAGGTTTCTTAAGAATTCCATTTATAAAACCTAACTTGCTCTTTGCATTCAAGGCTTTTTTCATTGGTCTAGACCAACTCGAGTAATTATCCCCTTTCAAAATTTTAGGAACAAGAACCATACCAGGTTTATCGAATGAATTGAGCAAATAAGGGTTGGATGCCGCTGAACTAGGGTTTTGATTATGGTTTTCCGCCATTGCTGCACCTCCAAGTTTTCTTTATGATCTGAATCAAGTTGATTGCCAAAAGTACTTTCTCCTGTATGCTTCAGCTTCGTTCTTGGTCCGATCACAAACTCTTTCTTTGGATCTTATGCTCTAATACCATGTTAAATTCTTAGGTGATCAAAGGTGGCGGAGGACGATCGAGGCGAAGCAATCGACGAGGAACACGAGAACAATGGAGAAAACGAAGATGGAGGCAGAGAGAGAGAAGAAGAAGATGGTAGTTTGTTATTATGTTTGATTGAGAAAAAAACAATTAATTGAATTACAAGTATTGAGTCCCTTTATATAGGGATTTAGTTGGGTCAGATCCGAAACCCTTGAGTTGTAATGATGGTAGCCTAATTTGTACATCAATAAGAAAGAAACTAAACAAATTTCTAATCCAACTATGCTTTATGTATGTAATTCTACGTTAGGACTCTTTACATAATTTTGTTACAACCACCCCAATTAAAAATGCTACCATTCTTATCATTATAGTGATATAATAAATAGGCAAAATAATAACATATAACATGGAATAAAAGCCTACTAAGTAGAGGTGTAAGCGGGGTGAGGTAGGTTTTTGGTCCACCGCTACTTGTCCCGCCTAAGTTAAACGGGTATGCAGGACGGGGTGGGGCGGGTCAAAAATATAAAAAATCGCTACCCGTGCCGCCTAAGACTAGACTAGGTGGTGCGGGGTGGGATATGCAGGTTTGGCGGGGTTTTTAAAAAATTTAGATTTTTCCTAAGAAAAACAAAAGAATACAAAACTTGAGAAATAATAATCACTCACCACATTGTTTCTTAATAATATTCTATTATAAAACATTAAAAACACAAACTAAATAGTAACAACAAACTCTAACATTAACACTCACTATAAATTTAAAAATAACAAATGAAAAAACACAACAAACTCCAACATATAACAATACACTCATTATAACGCAACAAACTCTAACATAAAAAATGAAAGCATTCATTATAACATATCAAACCCCAACATTACATAATAAAAATATTAAAAGCATTCAAGTTAGGCGAGTGGCGGGTTATGCGGTGGGTTGAGAGAACCATAACCCGTCCCGCTTAGTATGCAGATGGCGGGTTGACGGGTAATGATTTTTTGACCGCTACATGCATTAGACGAGATGGGACGGGACATGGTGGGATGGGAAAATCCTACTCATTTACAACCCTACTACTAAGGCACTAAGCCCACTAAATAACCGAACTCGACACAGTACTCCTCAAACAAGCCTCCCTGCATGGCATGTTCTAGATGACTATGAAAATATATGTACTAAAAGATTATCTCGTCAAAGTTGGTTTTTGTAGAGTTGTGACTTCGTCGGGTAACAATGGAGATCATGTCAGTGGATTCAGGATCTACAATGGTCTTACAAACATGAACATCGACTTGCATGAGCTAACCTGTTATTGGTATATACCCTTCTGGGACACGATGAAGAAAGATTGGAGTCATTGGACGTGATTTAAAGGCAAGAGAAACAAATACAACACATATGGACGGTCGGGTTGGAATCAATTTTTAATTGTCCAAACCCATTTATATTGTTCGGGCCATTGGTCGGCTCAAAGCCCAATTTATATATATTTTTTTGAGCCGTACCCCAAGCCTAGCCCTTTCAAAATGGGTCGGGTTTAATGCGAACTAATTTTATTAATGCGAACAAAAAAAGGATAAACTTTTTCTTTTTCTTTTAAGTATAACATTGTTAATTTATTGTTGATCAACATTGTTTAATACTTCACATTCTAACCTCCAATTTCGAAGCATTTAGGGTCTGGCGGCCAATGCAAGTACAACATCGATGATATGGGTAGGGCTTACCTCGGCTTAACTTTGACGTTTTGATTTGGATATTAAACCTGAAATGCGTTTGGTATTATTTGTTAGAAAATTTTAAGGTATCAATTGGATCACAATATTCGCATTTGTGTTTAGCCTGATGGATGCTGGACTCAAATTGTCTCCCATTTTACAAGCTTCATGGAATCGATTTTTTTTTTGGATTTGATACGTAAAACTCATATGCGGATGTTGTTTTGCATCTATCAGGAAACATTGCCCTGTGGGAAACATTTATATAAAAAAAACATGTTTCGTTTGGTGAAAACTTTTATAAATGGCCTACCTTATTTACCAAACAAGTTTTTGAAAGCCCCATAATGCTTCTCTGTTTTAAATTTTTCTCTCCTCATAAGTACAATGCAAAAAAAGCAACGTAAATGGTGCTTTTGTTGGCTTTTATTAATATCACTTTAATTTTTTTCATAATTGCAATGCAATCACACTGGAATTACAAATGGTGCTGCCGAAAAAACATAACGAGAAGAGTAAATCCATGACAAACGAGAAGACAAAATTTGTAAAAACAATGAGAAACCACTAAAGTAGTTTGTCAAGACATAACTTTGGTCACAAGTTAAGTGAGTTTTTGGTGTATAAGCTTGAAACAAAAAACACTACCAAATACCAAACGTACCCATAATATCTGAATATCTAGCTTTTGAAATACTTCATGCCAGCATCAAGCGTCCCTTTAGTGACAATGGATACCAAACTTTGTATGCAATGGTGTTATGAAACTTTAAGAAGCTAACATAACTTGTACAAGTTGTAACCCGTATATCAAAGAAACAAATCAATTTTAAATGGTTACTTTCAAGCAATCCTTTTTCGTATATGATCCTTCCATAACATTTTACGTTAAGTGAACTATTGACTACTTGCAAATGAACTCGGCACTACTTTTCTAAATTTAATTTTGCATTTCAATCCAAAAAAATCAAACCCCATGCCCCAATCCGACAATCCCCTGACCTTTATATGATATATCTATGTAAAATGCTTTTAAAATTCATGATTATATCCATGATTAATCTATTAATTGGCTGAAAATGGCCTATGAAGCAAATCGTCATGTAAAAATTAAATGTTAGATGTTTTATTTTTATACTATTTTCATCAATGTAATATAGGTGTTTATACTATTTTCATGGTTTAAAACTTTCAGTTTGCTATCTTACATATGTAGGTGTAGGCGTGTAGGCACAATTTCTTTACTGATTAACTGTCCAAGTAGTACATAAACTAGAAGTCAATTTGATGGAATTTTGAGTTTGAAATTTGGGACTTCACATCTTCCACTTGCATTGCAATTTCTTCCATTTGTGTGGAGCTACTGATAGACACCCCTGACATGGATGACGTACTTGCGGTTCAAGGAATAAAAAAATGTGAACATTGATCGATTACATATCTTCATTACTTCAAGATGACATTTTTCATGCAGTGATTGATGCTCAATTACAAGAGCTTAATGATCGGTTTATGGAGGTTAATAATCAATTACTTCTATGTATGACGTATTTGAATCCATGTAAAAACTTCGCAAAATTTACTGTAAAAAAATATATGTGAATTTGCTTCCTTTACCCTAGGGGGCACATGGGTCGGTTGAACCCGAAAATTGACCTGAACCCGACTGGTCGGGTCGGGTTGGGCAAGGGTTCGGGTTTGAAAATTTTGAAAACCGATTTTTTCGGATCGGGTTGACCCAACCCAACCCGAAACCGAATATTTTTCTAATTTATTTTCGTGGAATTATCTGGACCGTCCATTTGCTAACCCTGATGCCTAAAATAAATTCCACAACCCATTTCACAGCACAACCTCCATCCTCTCCGCTAAACCCACATCCACTCCATTTCTTAGTCAGAATAATAAATTATTTACAACTGAATATTAAACAAACACTAAAACTAATTAAAACAAAAAATTGAAAACGTTGTCAAAAATTCGTAGGGTGTACACACATTACAAACATGTTTGAGGTCGATACAACAAAAAAAATTAAAAACACAATTAAAAATTTTAAAAAATATTAAAAATTAGAAAACATATTTTGAAAGCAAATATTATAAAAAATATAGTTAAAACGATTTAAAAAAATCAAAACATAAAACACTACAACTAAAAACCGTAACTTTTTTTATTTTCTTTTATTGTTTTTGTTTTTTTTTGTTTTTTTAAATCATTTTAACTATTAAAAACAAAATGATTGTTTTTTAAAAATTTATAAAAATTAGAAAACATATTTTGAAATATATATATATATATATATATATATATATATATATTTCAAAATATATTTTCTACTTTTTATAAATTTTTAAAAAACAATCATTTTGTTTTTAATTTTTTAACTGTATCAACCTCAAAAAATGTTTGTTAATAGTGTACACCTTATGGATTTTTGAAAACTTCACTAATTTTTTGTTTTACTTAGTTTTAGTGTTTGCTTAATATTTAACTGTTATTAAAATATTATTCTGTATAAGAAATTTCGAATTTTTATTGTATAAAATAACATAATTTTTCAACATTCTCTTATCCACGTGATTTGAAGGTAGATTCTGGAAAATATATTTTTAAAAATATTTTAAAAAATAATAAGAATTAGAAGACTTATTTTCAAAAACAAATATATTAAAAAACAGATTAAAAAAATTTAAAATATCAAAAACATAAAATCAAAAACAATAAAAGAAAATTAAAAAGTCACGGATTTTAGTGGTAGTGGTTTATGTTTTGATTTTTTTAAAGTTGTTTTAACTAAATTTTTTTTATATTTGTTTTCAAAATATGTTTTGTAATTGTTATTATTTTTTAAAAAAATTAATTGTGTTTTTAATTTTTTGTTGTATCGACCTCCAAAAATATTTGTAATGTGTCTTCAACCTACAAATTTTTGACAACGTTTTCAATTTTTTGTTTTAATTAGTTTTAGTACAACCTACAAATTCAGTTGTAAATAATTTATTATTCTGACTAAGAAATTTTGTTATTTTATTGTATAAAATACCATAACATTTCAATAGACCAAGTTATCGACGTGATCTAGTGGTTGATTCGTGAAAAAATTAAAATTAATTTTAAAAATAATATTAATTTGAAAACATATTTTGAAAAAAAAATTAAAAAAGATTACAAATAATTAAAATAAAAAAGAAAAACAGAAAAAAAAAAGTTAAAAAAAATTGCAAAATTTCGATGGATCGCGGGTGTGAACCGCGATCCGTGGATTTTTTTTTTATTTTAAAAATGACGGATCGCAGGTCCAACCCTCGATCCGTCAAAAAAAATATTGGGAGGACGGATCGCGGGTGTGACCTGTGATCCGACTATTTTTCGAAATTTGTTTTCACCTATATTTCGAAAATTTCGTTTTTTTATTAGATAAAAAAATTACGGCCGCAGGTTGCCCATTTGACATGTAAAACTGTAAAATGACCTTCCAGATGAAAGGCATGAGGTTACATTGTTACACTTCATGAGGTGCACACTAAAATATGTTGAAATAACTTCCAAACTGGGACACAGACAGAAGACACAGACGCACACAGAAATAACGTTCTGATTTGGGGCATTTCGGCAACTGGGAATTGCTCAGACCAAAAGGCTGGAGCAAAACAACATCCATGGTTAAACGACTGTCATTTCATAATATAAATAAGAAATGCACAAGAAACTTTAGGACACAAAATGTAAGCATTGGTATAAAAAATTGCAAACTATTGGAATGAGAGTTTGAGAGAGGATCTGTTGTTATAAGTTTGCACCAAATTTTGCTGATATTATCTTCAATGTGTGACACATACCATGCGTAGAAGGTAGTAAATTTTAAAGTAAGGGTAGGTACAAAACATGAGATATTGTATTTATAAACAATGCTGATATTATCTTCAATATGTGACACACTAGAAGGTAGTAAATTTTAAAGGGTAAGTACAGAACCTGAAATATTGTATTTATAAAAAAGAAGTTAGCAAAAGGCCTCTCAATTTTGTTCGGCTGTTTTTGCGATAGAAATGCTCTGAAACAAAGAAAAAGATCCTTCCCCAATCTTTTTGAGTGGAGTTAAGGAGCTAATTCCCACCCAAAAAGAAGAAGATATTTAATCAATAATCAGTAGGGATCAAGAAGGAGAAAGTTGACAAAGTAAGAAATGATATTTCAAGGAAATCGTCACTTGATTATATTTGATCAGGACAAAAACTTAATCAGAAGGCATTCATCACCAACAAACCTGCGTCAAGCAATCAACATCAACTCGATCTTCCAAACTTATTCCGGAGAAGCACAAGATAACAAAAGTAAGCACTTGTATTATGTATTGATAATCGAACTGTCTATAGACAATCATTCTTTCTTACTATGGACGAACAATTCAGATTCCACAACCCACAAAAAAACCGAAATTACATTACCCACAAAGAGTCGAACACAAACAAAAAAATGAAACAAATAGAACTGTAAGTATCCTTGCAACTACCAAGAAAGTACCTGTGATGGCACATTAGCAATTGGCATTGCGAAGCAACCAAAACAACCATTAATTCTCAAGCAATCAGCCCCATGGAATCAAGCCCGTCGGTCCGAATCCTGGCGATCCTCCGGAACACCTCCCTAACCTGCAATTCAAGCGGATCAAGCCCTTTCGTAAACTCCCCGACCGCCTTCCCCAACTCCGCTACCGCCTCCTTAACCTCGACTTCTTTCTCAGCATCGACCGGCAATTGCATAACATCTGTCATCTCCGTCAACGTCCTAACACACTTATCAATCTCATGAAGCTCAACAAGCAACCCTCCACAATTCCTCCTCTCCTTCCTCCTCGACTCCTCCATCACCCTCTCGTAAATCGTCGTCGCCGCCGCACCCCACACGAACCCCTTCGGGACGCTGAAATTCACCTGAATTCCGCGGTCCTGGCACGGAATGGCACCCACGAGCGCCCACATAGAGAGAAAAAGAACCGAATTAACCGCGAAGACTACACCGGCACCGCCGTCGATCTCCGATGCACGCGGCGGGGAAAGATTCGCCCCGATCGCCTGAATCTGCCTTGCCGCCGACCACGATCTAGAAACGCTCCACGACAGCGACCTCGAGTGACCGGACGACCGATGGGAAGGTCCCGACCCGCGTCGGTTGAAGGACCGATTCCGGTGGGAGAGACCGGCGGCGTCTCTGGAGTCATGGAGGGAGGAGATCTGGTACTCGGCGAGGGCCTTGCGGGCGCGGCGGAGGTGGGGGCGGGAGGGGAGGAGGGCGGCGATGGCGACGTGGAGGGAAGAGAGGGAGGAGCGGAGGTGGTGGAGGGAGTCGCGGACGGCGTTGAGGAGGTCGAGGGACTTGAGGGAGCGATCGAGGAAGGAGTGGTGGAGAGGAGGGGAGGTGGAGGAGAGGAGGGAGAGGAGAGAGGAGAGGAGAGAGTGGAGCCACGGGAGGGAGAGGAGGGATGGAGAGGTCGAGAGAGGGGTCAGAAGGGTGGAGATTTGAGTGTGGATGGAGGGAGGGGAGGTGGGAGGAAGGGAGTGGAGGGGATGGGAGTGGAGGGTGGAAGGTCGCCGGTGGTGGTACTCCGTCGCCGGCATTCTCGAATGGAGGATTTGATGGGTTTGTTTGTTGGAGGGGAAATGGAACGAATAGGAAGGGGAACGACTATATATATACGGTTATATTCCTCACGGGGAATATCCGAATATGTTACGTTTGTTTGTTTGATTGTTTTTGTACGGATAAATTTTAGTTTTTTCTGATTAATTTAAAATATAAGAATCAAATTTCTTAAAATTTGATTGTGTAAAATTTTGTTATTTTTCAATATATTTATCGTTTTTGATATTATTTTTTGTGTTGTTTGCTAAAAATACATAATTCTAATACATCTCCTAGGGAATTTGGATTATTTCGTGTTTGCAAAAATGCCTAACCATCTTTAATATATGTATATATCATGTTTCAAATTTGGATTGGAGTTTGAACCAATGTTTTAAAAACCGAACCGAAAATTGAACCGAAAACATCTCGGTTTGGTTCAAAGTGGTCGAACCGATGGTTCAACCTGGTCCAACCGATGGTTCAACCTGGTCCAACCGATGATGACGTCAGCATGACATCAGCATTTTGTGAACCGAGGGTTGAACCGAACCGACTCCGTAGTGGCGGTCTAACCGACGGTCGGACCGATCGAACCGATTTTTCCTATTATTTTTTAACATAATAAGTAATAACCAAGTACCTAAACTATGAACAATTCAACAAAAATTATCCATTTGTAAAATAACTTAATTAAAATCAGTAAAAAAATGAACAAACATGTAACTAAGTAAT
The DNA here is from genome assembly GCA_963682175.1 of Triglochin maritima. Taxonomy (NCBI): domain Eukaryota; kingdom Viridiplantae; phylum Streptophyta; class Magnoliopsida; order Alismatales; family Juncaginaceae; genus Triglochin; species Triglochin maritima. The sequence goes on along the minus strand of OY821787.1, from coordinate 7,429,042 downwards.
ATTAGTCTTTCTTCTAACAAATGAACAAACATTTACTTCAACATCTAAAGCAGTAGGGGTGGTAGACTGTCCTAGAGATCCGTCGGTCTGCCGGCCTTGGTGGAGATCGCGAGCGGTGGCGGTGCGATGATGGGTGGACCGGTGTAGATCGCGAGGGTGGAGGTGTGGTGAGGGGTTGGGGAAGGAGTAGTAAAAAGTAAAAAATTTAGAATTTAGGTCAAAATTGAACAAAAAATAAAACAATAAAACCAAATTTTGTTTAAATTGAAAAAACCGGTTTTTTCGGTTTTTTTCGGTTCGCTCCGGTTCACGAGAGAAATCGGTTTTTTGACCGAACCGACCGGTTTGCTACCGGTTCACGGTCCAACCCGGTCCGACCGCCGGTTCGGTCCGGTTTTTAAAACAGAGGTTTGAACTAGACCATTGCTTTAATTCAAATCTTACCATAAATTAAATTAGAAGCATGTTCAGTAAACAATACAAAAATATGAGAAAAAATGATAAATAGTTGAAAAATAACAGTCTCGTGGTGAAGAAAGGGTCAAAGTATTAGACAAATTAAATATTTTAAGGGGTGAGAGCGTAACATTTTAAATTTTGGGGTGTCAAAGTATTACTCGACCATAATTGAGGAGAATAAACTATAATTTATCATTTTTTAAACCACCTCACTGTAAGATTAGTTGAGAAATCTTTTGTCTTAAGATAGTCAAAATCAATTTTTTTAATTTGTTATTTTGAGATTCAAAATCAGGTTGCTAGATAATTAAATAAATAAATAAGATTTTCCTTTTTTGTTGTCGATAAGAAATATGATTAATTTAAATTTTTAAGATAAATTACTTTAGTACGACTTACTATGAATGTGAAACTTATACATCATTCAACGGTTGGGAATTGGGATACATATTAAGAAGTGTTCTCGAGGCTTTTATTGATGATTTTTTTAAAGTTTTTTTTTTAATTTTTTAGAATAAACAGGAGAGATGTGTAGTTTATACTTCGTGTTATCATTGATAAAACATATTTCATGTGTGAGTATACTACGTAGTTATTTCAAAAAGATGAATGAATGTAAAACATGCGATGTCATTTACGTTAAAGATAAAACACAGGCACGGCCACACGGTGGCTAAAGGTGGGATATTTAAGTTTACTTGTCTTTGATGTTCGTTTACAAATGTTTACAAAAATAGAAGTTTTCAACAAGAAAAATCTCTAAATAATTAAGAAGCATGACTTGGGAGTTGGGACGCAAGCGTCGGTTAAAGATGAGTTGTAACTTTGTAAGTTGATTTTTGTTTTTGTTTCGATGGTTTCATCGTTCATGTACGAACACTTCTATCTCTTATAACTCGACACGTGGGATCCACTGCTCAAAGATAGGGTTATTATTCGTCGTCGGAAAACTACATAAATCGTCCCAAAAATAACATTTTTTCCCTAAACAAATCAATCAATACTCATTTCGTCCCGTATCTTTAAACAAGATTTTTAACTCAGTTTTACTCACATTCCTAGTACCAACACCACGAAAATGACTAGCGAAGCACCCGGATCCGTCGAGGTAACGATGGTGGATTTTTTTTTTCCAGACTCGCCAGACGCCTCCACCTATGTGTTATCCAGACGCCTCCACATTGGTGGAGGCGTTTTGGGCAGACGCCCTTTTTTCCCGTTAAATTAATTTTTTAAGGTTCTGTTGCAAGATTTCTGTGGTGATGGAGTACATTACATTGAGCTTTATGATAGTAAACAAATATTTACAACAATCGATGAAACTTGTAAATGGACGAAACAAGTTGCAATAGGAGCCAAATTTTTTTTTGGTTATATCATCATACAAACCAAAAGCAGATAACCGGATGGATTGTTACCTAAGATGTGATCGTAGACGTGAAATGAGTTCTCGTGATACGAGTATTGCACTACGACAGAACACAAAAAGAAAAAGTTGTGGTTATCGTTTTTTAGTAAAAGTGGTCGAGCGACGGGATCGTGATGGATGGGTCTTTGTTTCTAGTAGCACATATGGGAAGCACAACCACACACTTGCAGTTTATTCAGAGGGTCTTCGACATGTCAGCAGACTTAGTGGTGGGGTCAATCAATTTGTTCGTGATATGACAGAGACACAAACAAAACCACGTAACATTTTGTTGGCGGTAAAGGAGAAATTTCCGGATAATAATCCCAATCAAAGAGACATTTATAACTTCAGTGAGTACCCTTAACGTGTGCTATTTCATGTTTCGTGTATGTAAATATATATTCCTTACAAAAATAACGACACAGGAATATGATTTTCCCCATTTTCTTAGGTCACATCAAGTAAATAATTAAGAGCACCCTTAACGAGTGCTATTTTTGGGCGCCCCACCCAGGCACCCGAAATTGTAGGATTTCATGTTTAATTATACATATATATTTTCGAAATTTTTATGTATAATAAGGATGAATTACAATTTTCTTTGATTTATTTCATGCATGTATCGGTTTGTTTTAACATCTAGTTTCAAAACTCTATTAAAACAAATAAGGGCTCCGAAATTCATACCTAGAAGTTCTCAAAACTTCTTGAAGATTCGGAGACGTTGGGGATGCTTCTCGCCGCGCCGGATGCCTCCGAGTGTTCACCGAAACCCTAAACAAGGTTGGAGAGAAAGGAGCTAGCCAATCGATCTCCAAACAAGCTTAGAATCTAGCTACAAACCACTTCCTTAGCCTCTGAGATTTCTCCTTCCAAAGACTTAGAAAACAAAGAGAATTTTCGTGGGTTTTTGTGGTGAATTAGGAGAGAAAATAATTTCTGAATTGTGTGTCACAATTAGGGAGAATAAGGACCTATTTATAGGTTCCAATCTTACTCTTAATCATGGCTATTCTTTAGCCACGGTTTTATGACAATTTCTCTCACAAACTAATTCCATAATGCATTATATGCACCCACAAAACATTTGACCAAATTCGGAGCTAATCCAACCATCGATCAAATTAATCTCTTAATAATCAAAGGCAGAAAATCGACCGCTGTTCGGTTTACCGAGTCCCACTCGGTTAACCGAATTTATCACGATCGTTTAACCGAGTACGTGACGGATGACCGAATCTTAAGGGGAAAAATTCTCCTTAACCGATCGGACTAATTCTCGTCCAAGACCGAGTGCTATTCGGTTAACCGAAAATATCGGAACTTGACATTGTTCGGTCGACCGTTTCTGGTTCGGTACACCGTACCAAAGTTCCAGGCACTTTGGTCAAGTTCGGTCAATCAATTACGATTATCCGTTCCACGTTCGGTTGACCGATCCATAGATCCTTCGGTCGACCGAACCTCAACGGATTACCGAACTTCTACCCGATTTTGCCTATTTCAAATTTTGGATTTATTTCCAACAAAATTTGAACTTGGGGGTTTTAGCAAATTCACAACTTATGCAATATATTATCTTATGCAACAATAAATTATTGCACCCCATAATATATGCATCTCATATGAATTTATCATGATTCTAATTATGTTATATATACAACATAATTGATTTTACTTGTTCACCACATGTGTCATATTTTCTATGAGAAACCCGACACATCATATGAACCAAAAATCAAGCTTCTTGTTTCACGGATTTTTGCGGTGTGACCTATGGGAGGATCTAAACTAAGTTGGCAGTGATATTAAGAGCTTAATATCACAAGCTATAAGCGGTATCTAGCTACACATTATAGCTCCCAATTAGTTAGATGTCTTAATTCCACTCGAACCAAAACCCGATCCATTTAGTGATGGAGTGCACCACTTGTGTTCGTCCCTTGCCTCATGATATTGAGAATACACACAAAGTAGTATTGTGTCATCTTTGTATTAGTATTCATTTCTTGATCTCTTTAAGCTAGTTATAAATATGTGACTTAACTCAAATCACATTGTGCACATTATAACTTTGCTTTATCAAGGGGCCCACTAATATCATCACTCAATTAAGAGGGTCAATGATAGTCTTTTGACTAACTATCTTCTCCAACAAAAGTTGTACTTAACCAACTAATGCCTTTACACTACACTCATCGATAGCTCAAGACACTAGTCTAATTAAGAACTCCTTAAGTGATTGGATATAAGTCTCATATCAAAGGACCAAAGACACAGTAAAATATTAATGACACAGAAACACATTTCTATAATATTTTACTTATTAAGTCTATTCAGTATACAAAAGTAATATTTTCCTCTTTTGCATACCCGTGTTGTCACTCACTTGTAGAGCTACAATGATCTATGACCAACACGACAATCTTAACTCGGTAATTAATGTCCCATATTAATTACCATGATTGCGAATATCTTTTGTTTTATGCAAACCAATATCTTTTAGAGCTCTACGGTTAAGGACCAAGAGCCTCTTCCTTAACACTTCTAAAAGACGAATAACATAAACAAGGAACAAAATGATTTCTCATTCAATTCATAATAATTAACATTTAAAAGTAAAACTTTTAGAACACATTCCCTTCAATCTCCCACTTGTTATCAAAGTTTTCTTTCACATACATTCTCAATGCATAAAACATTAATAACTAGGGTAACCTTCCCTAATCACCTATCAAGCCAATCCACATGGACCCTCGGATCCATGGACTCGAAATATATATTTCGTCTCTTAGCTTGGTATGAAGGTTTGTTGAATGGATCAGTTGTGCCACTGTTGTGTCCACCTATTTATTTATTTTGTCTTTCGTTGGTGGTTGAGTTAGCTGTAGTGATATTACTCCTAACTACACTAGCTCATACCTCCACCTTCGATAATGATGACGCATCATCACTCCAACCTCTTATTGTCAAGAATTCCTATAAGAATTGCATGAAAACAGCCCTCGGCTATTTTCTCATTTGTCTTCCATAAACAAGAACCTTATCTTTAGTCCGGTTAATGTACTTCAGAATATTCTTGACCGCAATCCTATGATTAGGACCTGCGTTGGATTTGTGACCACTTGTCACGTTTAGAGCATACGAGATATTGAGTCTTGTGCAAGTCATTGTGTACATGGCCCTTCCTTTTGCCGAAGCATAAGGGATACCTTCTTGTACTCCAAGTCTTTGTGTGATTGAGCACATTGAGACTTCTTGAGTTGCACACCTATACTCATACTTATTGGCATATTGTCCATATCGGAATTGTTCACCCTGAACATTTCCAAGACCTTGTCAATGTATGCACGTTGACTGAAGCCAATGAGTCTACGGGATGTATCTCAATGTATCTTGATTCTCAAGATGTATTGAGCCTCATCCTTTTCTTTTCATTGAATACACTGATTTCAACGAAATTTCTCGTTTGCTAATGCAAAGGTATATGATTGCTCATGAGCAATATGTCATCGACATATAAGATCAGAAGTATTACATGGCTCCCACTAATCTCCTTGTATATACAAGGTACTCCTTTACTTTGAATGAAGTGAATCTTCTTCACCTCTTCCTCAAAGCGTTTGTTCCAACTCCCGATGCTTGCTTCAATCCATAAATGGATTCTCGAAACTTGCATTTCTTCTCGCTATTATTCGGATCATCAAAACCTTGAGGTTGTACTATGTACATATCCTCCTCCAAGTTCCTGTTTAAGGAACGCCATTTTGATATCCATTTTCCATATCCCACAATTGTGAAATGCGGTAATAGTGAGCATAATCCGAATAGATTTTAATATGGCAACTTCTCAAAAATTTCATCAAAGTCAATTTCTTGAATTTGAGTATAACTTTTGCTACAAGCCTTGCTTTGTAGGTTGTCAAGTTACTATCCATGTCTATCTTCCTCCTAAAAGCTCATTTATACCAAATGATATTTTCTCTTGAGGAAGGCTAATCAAGTTTCATACTTGATTATCATACATGGATTCTACTTCGGATTCCATGGCTTTTAACCATAGTTTGGAGTCTTTTCTGTTGCTTCTCGGAAGGTCGAGGGAACTTTGGTATCTAGTACCATGATCTCATGAAGTCCCACATACTTATTGGGTTTCTTCCTTTCCCTCATTGACCTTCTTAGTTCTTTTGGTTCTTCTTGTGTCTCTCGAACTTCTTCCACAATTTCTTGAGGAATAGGTTCATGTTCGACTCTCGAACGCACACTAGGTGAGGATGATTGAGATTCTCTCACAATTTCTTGTAAGGCTATCTCGCTCATGCTCCCACTAACCAAATGAATCTCGGTTGGGCCTTCATGATTTTGAATGCAACATTCACATCATGATCTTGTAGAGTATCTTGAGTTTCCTCAAGCTCAACTCTACTCCCACTACTTTTCTCTCTTTTCCAGAAATTCCAGAAAAACCTTATCTCTCTCTACAATCTTTCGATTGGAGGTGATATACCAAAAGTAGTATCCTCTTGTCACACGAGGACAACCTATAAAGAAGCACTTATCCGCTTTTGGTTGAAGCTTGGTCGACATCAATTTCTTGATGTATACCTCACAACCCCAAATCTTGAGAAAGTCGAGCTTAGGCGTCTTTCAACTCCATAGCTCACAAGACATTTTCTCCACGGATTTGGATGGAACATTATTTAGTGAGTTTGTCATTATTTGTAGTGCATAATTCCAAAAGTAAATCGGCAATTTAAATTGACTCATTATTGATCGAACCATGTCGAGCAATATCCTATTCCTACTTTAGGAATGAGTCAAATTAGGTATCCTAAGCACTCACCCCTACGAACCGTTCATAGAGACTCGATATTCTTGTTGAGTCGGTTCATTACTTCATCCTCAAATTCCTTGAACTTGTCAAAGAATTCACTTTTGCTTCACATTAGACAAATATAGTCATAATGACTATAGTTGTCCGTGAACAAAATGAAGTACCTTAAACCGTCTCTTGCACTTGTACTTATCGGACCACATACATTAGAATGTATCATATCCAATTAGTTATTCGTTTTCGTTCCTTTCTTCTTGAAAGGTCTCTTGGTCATTTGTTTGACCAATCCGATAGTGCTACAAGATTGTATCATTCACGTGAGTTATCTTAGTTTCTCTTTTGTTATTGTTTGTTTGAGTTTGTTTATTATTTATTTCAAGCAAATAGAAATCATTCTATATGAATGTATTTGCATAGAAAATTCCATTCTTCGATATAGACAAGCAAGAATTAAAATATTTATTAAAATTTATCAATATCTAAAACTTGATACAGAAATGTTCTTGCTAATCGAAGGCATATAACAAACATTCTTCAAAGCATAAATTTAAATCACTAGACTATTGAAGCTCCATAGAATCTTGTACAATCGCAGCGATGCTTGTACTATTTCCAATCTTCAATATCATCTCGTTTTCCACGAGTTCCTTCCTATCCTTCAATAGCTGCACATCAAAATTATGTGAGCACAAGATCCGGTAACCATTACCAAATCAAGGATAGAGGTGATTAAATTTATCTCAATAACAAACATACCTATGGCGCTTCTCGGGCGCCTACGTTCAATCATCCCATTTTCAAGGTCTTCCTTGTACTTGGGGCAATTCGGTCGGATGTGTCCCTTTTCACCGCAGTGAAAGCACTCCGTGTTGGGAGTTGGAGATTTGAAAGATTTCCCCTTTGAGGCACTCCCATGAGCATCTCCTACTCCCTTGCTCTTGATTGACGTTTCTTTGGTAAATTTGCCTTTACCTTTGTTGATCTTTTTGCTCCTCTCATGGACGGCTAGGACGTGATTGTCCTGACCTTTGCCCATGTCAACTTCAACCATTTTGAGAGCGTTGTGAAGCTCCTCAAGACTCACCCTTTTTTCACGCACATGATAGTGCATCACAAAGTCCTTGAAGGACGGGGCTAGAGAGCCAAGAATCAGATCTTTGGCAATGTCCTCGGGCATTGGAGAAGAGAGCTTCGACAATTTCTCAAGGTATCCTTGCATCATGAGAAAATGCATAGATACCGATGTTCCCTCCGCCATATGGCACCTTGTGAGTGCGATGGTGGTCTTATAGCGCTCCTTTCGGGCACTATCCATGAACATTTTTTTAAAGCCTCCATGATCTTCTTGGGTTTTGAATCTAAGTATTTCGCTTGAAGCGAGTCACCCATGGATGCTAGTATAAGACCGTGAACTTGGTTCTCTTGGTCTTCCCACTTGGCTATCGCCTCTTTCTCTTTATCGGTTGCCTTCTCATTTAATTTTGGGATTTTACCATCCAAAATATGAGATAGTTTTTCAAACCTCAACACGATATTAAGATTGAGTTGCCATTTCATGAAGTTTGAGCCATCATTTTGCAAAGGGTTTTTTTCGATCATAGATCGCACAATTGGTTGGATATTTGACATTTCTACAAAATAAATTATATAGGTTTTAATGTCAATTTCATGTTTTAATACATACATACATATATATATATCGAATATGATGTAAATACTGCAAATAAAATCTTGCCCGTAAATGCAGTAATCCAAGATCCCATCAATTGTAATATAGACTAGCTAAGGGCTATCGAATACATTACAGCATCAAGGTAAGAAAACATTTTCTAATCACAACCTTTTTGAATTTTAGCAACATTTAGCATCTTCAAACTTTTGTGACTCTTGTCGTTTTAATTATGAGGGAATGCGACCTATCCTCGTAAGAAAAACTTTTTCCCAAAACCGAGCGAGGGCTCTAGGTAATGTTAAGAAAACTTATTTTCATTTGATACGAGATACGTTTATCTATTGTATTCACAACTAAACATACTTGGGGTTCACTAGGGTGAAACACTCCTCATATATTTAATTGTGGCAAAACAACAGACAACTTTTATATCTCCCACTATTCCCAAAGATAGAGGGAGCTATCTCCCGCTAAGGGCGAGCAGAGTATCCCTCGATCAATGGCTGCTAGTGGATGAAATAAGAAGGAAAAATTAATCTTAATTTTTGTTGGACAATTTCATTTATCAACATGTGATTTTGAATTTTAGTTTATCATGCATATTAAAAATTATACACATCCTAACATTCATCATTCATCACATGCATAGCAGAAATTATAAAAACAGAAATTAAACATTCACACAATACATATCGCGTGAGTTTATATGTTCCCTTTGATCCTTGATCTTCGATCCCTGATCCTCGATCCTCGATCAATGCGCTACAGCGGTGACTTCCTCTTGCACCGGAGATGTAGATTTTACAGAAAATAAACATGCTCCTCACATTCGATAAAACCGACTAGTGCAAGTCCTATGTAAAAACCTCTCATATGCAAATGCAACTATCTAAAAGACGGAAATAGAGAGAATTTTGGCTTTTACATACATAAGCCCCTGTATAATAATAATAATTACATACATTTGTAGTGTCTGATTTGGAACATATAAACTCACAATCCTGCAAAGCAACTCAAGCATCCATGCACGCAATTGCTATAAACTACAGAATCTAATTTATCAATCATCTAGAATTCTCAACAATTCTTTGAAAAATATTTTGAAATCCATTAAAAACATTTTTCATTCACCCATAGTTCAAAACTATTTTTGAACCGCTGTCCATCCAATTTCCAATGGAAAGATGAACTGCAGTTTTTTCGGTTTTGTTGATTCTCTTACAAAATAATCGTTTATACTTAAAACGAAATTTTTGCAAGTTAGACTTATGTCTAAATCATAATTCTAATAATTATATGTCATGTTTTAAACATTCAGAACATTTAAAACGAATTATTATAAAGAATTATTTCAACAAACATTTAAATACCGAAAAACCGGTAAAACGAATTGTTTAAATCCTAGATGGTAAACTAGATTTGTTTACAGCCATAAATCATGAGAAAATTGAACCCTAAGCTCTGATACCACTGTAGGATTTCATGTTTAATTATACATATATATTTTCGAAATTTTTATGTATAATAAGGATCAATTACAATTTTCTTTGATTTATTTCATGCATGTATCGGTTTGTTTTAACATCTAGTTTCAAAACTCTATTAAAACAAACAAGGGCTCCGAAATTCATACCTAGAAGTTCTCAAAACTTCTTGAAGATTCGGAGACGTTGGGGATGATTCTCGCCGCGCCGGATGCCTCCGAGTGTTCACTGAAACCCTAAACAAAGTTGGAGAGAAAGGAGCTAGCCAATCGATCTCCAAACAAGCTTAGAATCTAGCTACAAACCCCTTCCTTAGCCTCTGAGATTTCTCCTTCCAAAGACTTAGAAAACTAAGAGAATTTTCGTGGGTTTTTGTGATGAATTAGGAGAGAAAATAATTTCTGAATTGTGTGTCACAATTAGGGAGAATAAGGACCTATTTATAGGTTCCAATCTTACTCTTAATCATGGCTATTCTTTAGCCACGGTTTTATGACAATTTCTCCCACAAACTAATTCCATAATGCATTATATGCACCCACAAAACATTTGACCAAATTCGGAGCTAATCCAACCATCGATCAAATTAATCTCTTAATAATCAAAGGCAGAAAATCGACCGCTGTTCGGTTTACCGAGTCCCACTCGGTTAACCGAATTTATCACGATCGTTTAACCGAGTACGTGACGGATGACCGAATCTTAAGGGGAAAAATTCTCCTTAACCGATCGGACTAATTCTCGTCCAAGACCGAGTGCTATTCGGTTAACCGAAAATATCGGAACTTGACATTGTTCGGTCGACCGTTTCTGGTTCGGTACACCGTACCAAAGTTCCAGGCACTTTGGTCAAGTTCGGTCAATCAATTACGATTATCCGTTCCACGTTCGGTTGACCGATCCATAGATCCTTCGGTCGACCGAACCTCAACGGATTACCGAACTTCTACCCGATTTTGCCTATTTCAAATTTTGGATTTATTTCCAACAAAATTTGAATTTGGGGGTTTTAGCAAATTCACAACTTATGCAATATATTATCTTATGCAATAATAAATTATTGCACCCCATAATATATGTATCTCATATGAATTTATCATGATTCTAATTATGTTATATATACAACATAATTGATTTTACTTGTTCACCACATGTGTCATATTTTCTATGAGAAACCCGACACATCATATGAACCAAAAATCAAGCTTCTTGTTTCACGGTTTTTTGCGGTGTGACCTATGGGAGGATCTAAACTAAGTTGGCAGTGATATTAAGAGCTTAATATCACAAGCTATAAGCGGTATCTAGCTACACATTATAGCTCCCAATTAGTTAGATGTCTTAATTCCACTCGAACCAAAACCCGATCCATTTAGTGATGGAGTGCACCACTTGTGTCCGTCCCTTGCCTCATGATATTGAGAATACACACAAAGTAGTATTGTGTCATCTTTGTATTAGTATTCATTTCTTGATCTCTTTAAGCTAGTTATAAATATGTGACTTAACTCAAATCACATTGTGCACATTATAAATTTACTTTATCAAGGGGCCCACTAATATCATCACTCAATTAAGAGGGCCAATGATAGTCTTTTGACTAACTATCTTCTCCAACAAAAGTTGTACTTAACCAACTAATGCCTTTACACTACACTCATCGATAGCTCAAGACACTAGTCTAATTAAGAACTCCTTAAGTGATTAGATATAAGTCTCATATCAAAGGACCAAAGACACAGTAAAATATTAATGACACAGAAACACATTTCTATAATATTTTACTTATTAGGTCTATTCAGTATACAAAAGTAATATTTTCCTCTTTTGCATACCCGTGTTGTCACTTACTTGTAGAGTTACAATGATCTATGACCAACACGACAATCTTAACTCGGTAATTAATGTCCCATGTTAATTACCATGATTGCGAATATCTTTTGTTTTATGCAAACCAATATCTTTTAGAGCTCTACGGTTAAGGACCAAGAGCCTCTTCCTTAACACTTCTAAAAGACGAATAACATAAACAAGGAACAAAATGATTTCTCATTCAATTCATAATAATTAACATTTAAAAGTAAAACTTTTAGAACACATTCCCTTCAGAAATGTCATCCCTTAACGGGAGGGCGGATCACCCGGGGTGCTTTTTCAGGCGTCCTTCCGTCCGGAAAATCGCTCAGGCGCCCGATCCGGGGGGCACGTGCGCCCCGAGATTGGTCAACTTTTTTTATTTGTTTTTTTGTTTAAAAGAAAAGGATTAGTTATATATAATTAGGTTAATGTATTGATTAGTTAAATTGTAATTAAATTAATTAGGTTTTGAAAATTAATTGAAAAATTATTTTATGATTAATTAAATTGTTTTTCATTTATAAAAGTAAATTTAAAAATTAAAAAAATCATATACAAAATACGAAAAAGTAGTACAATACTGGTACAATACTCATAAACTTCGGATACGAAATACTGTAAGTTCTCGATGCTTGAGAACCCCAAGATTGGATGTTATCGTCTTGTGTTTTGTGTAGTCACGCGCGCACTGTATGTCCTCGATGCTTGAGAAGTCCAAGAACCGATGTCATCATCTTGTGTTTTGTGTAGTCACCCGCATTGTAATGCATAATATGATAGTGGAGGATGAACATGATTCCTACACTAATTTTGGAGTTTAGAATGAATTTATTGAGGACCAACCTGGAAATTCCGTGAACGACCCGGTTCAGTATTCCATTGATTGTGTAGTGGATATTACCAGGTACTTGAGAAGGAGAGATCAGTTGCGTGATCACACCGCACATTTGAACCTTCAAGTTGATTTGATTGACAATATATAACAATAATTTGGAGGAAATGCGTCTCGATGTATTTTAAGTTTAATATTTAATGATGTATTTTTAGTTTTAGTTTTTAAATTTCCAGGTAATGTATTATGTAACGTGGTTTCCTAAATTTTAATAATATTTCCTTATTTATATATTAAATGTTAATTAAAAACGAATGAATTAATGATATTAAATAATTACAATAATCATTATTAATATATTTTGTTGATTGTTGAAAGAGTTTTAAAGAGAAAAATAAAAATAATGACGTGACAGCAAATATTGTAGCGTGACTGAGTGGATTAGAGAATAATTAAGGAATTTGTAGGGGGTTGGTTTGTGTTGACGTGGCGGAGAGAGAAGCTGACGTAGCTGAGATAGAAAACATGTTGCATGGGAACTGCTCGGGCGCTGTTAATGGTGATCTAAGATTTATCTAAATGTCCGGCATGGGGTGACTGTGACTCTACTGATGTTTCTCGTGACTTTGAATACCTAAAGTCACACCAACTTCTATATCCCACTTAAAATCCTCGATAGTATTAGCGAAAGAAGTATCGGTTATATAATTCAGTAGAATCTTAAGAAAAGCAAACAAAATGCATAAAAATTTATCTGAACTGTTATTCATCGCCGGAAAACTACTTAAATCGTCCGTGCGAATTACCATTTTGTCTTTCTACCATTTCTACTTATATAACTCTTCATTTCACTCTCCTAACACCACTCTCTTTTCATATCACTCTCATACTACTCGAATCTGGTAAAATGTCTTATTTAGTTTTCTTAATTTAAAAAAAAAATTGGGTCGCGTGTTCGAGGGAGACGCCCTACCCAACGGGAGGGGCGCCCGCGGGAGCCCTCCTTGGGTCGGGCGGCTCCCTCGAACGCCCGCCCGTAGGGGGCGGCGTTTGAAGGTGTCGCTCCCCCGATGGGGGTCGACTATTTTTTTTATAATTTTTTTAAATTGATTATAAATTGTGATAATTTCTAAATAAATTGATTATTAAGTTAATAATTAGTTAAATGAGTTAATAATCAGATGACCGAGTAGAGGTCGGTAAACCGACCCAAGAATTCTAGGAAGTTCAAAAACATATTGTCTCTACAATCACGGTGCACCGATGGAAACTCGGTCATCCGCGTGAAACATGTTCGGTAGACCGAGAAGTAAACAGTTGACCGTCTGAGACCTCACCAACTCACCAGATCATGCGCCTGTGGTTAATTATACTAGCTGGATTACAACAAGTTTTTGCAAGTGATGAAGATTCAAAAATTTCCAGATCCAACAATTTCAAAATCCAAAGCGAGACCCCCGAACAACCTGTCGATGTGATGTTTGTAAGTCGAGAAGTTTTACCATCGGAAATTTGGATCTTGAAATTGTTGGATCTGGAAATTTTTGAATCTTAATCACATGCAAAAAAAACTCATTGTAATCCGACCCGTTACCACCGAAAATCTTACAACGGAGCCTCAAAGAATTTGAGATAACACATCGTATAATTTTAAGATTTTTTTTAGTATGTGCGTCTTAGCCAGACTCCTCATCTGTGAGGCGTCTGCGTAAAACGTCTGCCCCATGGGGGTGGCGTCTGGCTAAGACGCCCCAACCATGAGGGATACATCTGGCTTAGACGCCTCCCCAATGATGGGCGTTTTACCTAGACGTCCGACTCAATTTTTTTTGGAAGGACTTATTTCACCGAATCCAGGCACTTCACCAGACATTTTCGTGATGTTTGTATTGAGAAAAAATGAAGAAAACGTAGGCAGAAACCTTATTTTAAGAGACGGAACGAAATGAGTATTAAATGAATTGTGAAACGTAAAATGGTAATTGTTGGGGACGATTTAAGTAGTTTTTCGACGATGAATAGTAGTTCCCAATTTTATTTTCAAGTTTCCTCTCTTACCCAACTTTGGTTATCACGAAACAACTGTCGTCCATTAGGTCACTCAATTAGTAAATTTACTCCGATGAGTATTGGCGATTAAAGTTGAATATTTTACATAATGATTGCATAAATCATTAACGTGTTTCAAATCAAACGAATTATAGTTACACCAGAAGATCTTACTTTCGATCGCCCATGATTATCAAAAAAGAGTGAGAGGCTAATTAAGATTAATTAAGGCCATACAACGCGTTAGACCCTTGTTGGGTTGGACCGGGACAGGTTGAATCGAACACACACGGCTCGTGACCGCGTGCTTTTACTGCGACAGTGGGACATCGGATTTGGATTTCAGTCCCAACTGGAAACAACTGGAGTTGTTTACGTGACATCTTTTAATTTTCATGCTGCGAAGTTCATAAATGATGATAAATCTATTTCAAATGCAGTTGGTTGGAGCCTGGAGGAGACTTGTAGAAGGTTGTGACTTGTGAGAGCCCGAGCCTAAGATAGTAGACTGGGTGGATCACAGAGTGGATGTTTACGTTTACAGCTGGATTGCACTGTAAGTGTTGAGAGATTTATGATTGCACTATCAGTAGCGCCAGAATGGTTCGGGTCTCAATGGCATGTTTAGTACGTAAGCAACCTTCATCTGCATGAAGAGATAAAAGGACAAAACAAAAAATTGAAAAATAATGGAAGTGCAAGTGGACAACCTTCCAAAAATATTGGAAAGCAAAAGCAAAAGTAAGAGGAAGTAGAGAATACAGAACATCCCCGCAGCAAATTCAAATCTAATTTCTAGAATATCATTGTTTGAATATATAACCTTTAACTGGAATTTCCTTTCAAATATGTTGATGTTGATTTGCCTATGTAAATAGGTGTGGTGTCAAGAATTCCTCTTGGCTGGTTAAAATATGTAAAAAATAAAATCGTCCAATGGGTCTGAACTTAAAAGGATAAGAAAATTCAAGAAAATCAGAATTCAAATAGTTGTTTACAGCTATGTAAAATTCCAAAATCAAGGTGTCACCCTCATCCCCTCACTCTACTTGTCTACGTAGGGGTGCAAACGGGATGGGACGGGTTTCACACTGATCGCTACCCGTCCCCTCAAAGTTCAACGGGTAAATGGGGTGGGGTTAGTCAAAAAAAATTAACCGCTACCCGCCCCAGATAAGAGTGGGTTGGACAAGTTAAACGTGTTTATTTTGATATAATTTAATTTGGACCCGTAACATGTATAAATGGAATTAAAATTCACAAATTGTAAAAATCATACAAAATCAACACATCTAAAACCAAGATGTGAAAATATAAAAGACTAAAAGAGACTTAATTAATAAAAAATAAAGATAAACACAATTATTTTATTATAATAACAATATTAAACTTTTAAATAATATATTTATAATGTATATTTATATATTTAAATGTAGTTGGCGGGTTTGATGGGTTAGCGGGGCGAGTTAACCTTCAACCGTAACCCGCCCCGTTTAAACTAGCGGGTTATGGGTTGTGAAAAAAACAACCGCAACCCACCCCACAGGGGACAGGGCGGGTTGACGGGTTAAACTCATCCCACGAACGACCCTATGTTTATGCCCATCATTGATGATGAATTGAAATAAAGGTGGGATTTGTGCATAAGGATTTCAAGTGAAAATAAAGTAAATTTCTTTTGATTCTCATTTTTCCTAGTGTTTGTGTCATGCAAGGGGAAAAAATATCCCTTAGATTTCCAAGTATAATTTTTTTTACATCTTCGTTTTCTCACCACTTATTTGAGAAAGTGAGGGAAAATCTCAATCTTAGAACTCTAGTTTATTTCCACTTCTCTAGAAACACCTCTCACCCCCTCTTCGACCACCTCCAACGACCTCTCTTCTGGTCACCTCCGGCGATCCTTTTTCCGACAACCTCCCCTCTGGCAACCTCCCTGAAATGAATGTTTTCTAAAAGTTTTACTTTTATATGTCAATTATTATGAATTAGATGTGCAAACATTCTGTTCATTGATTATGGTATTCATCTTTTGAAAGTGTTAATGAATGTTTTCTAAAAGTTTTTACTTTTATATGTCAATTATTATGAATTGGATGTGCAAACATTTTGTTCCTTGATTATGGAATTGTGTTTCGTGTCATTAATGTTTTACTGTGTCTTGGATCTTAAAATATGAGACACATATTTTCACTCAAGAAGTGCTTAATTTGATTATTGTCAAAAGTTATCAATGAGTATAATGATAAATGTTGGTTGAACATGACTTGTGCTGGAAAAGATAGCTAGTCAAACGATTATCATTGCCCCCTCTTCATTGAGTGATGATATTAGTGGGACACTTGATAAAGTAAAATTATAATGTGCACAATGTAACTTGAGTAAAGTTACATAGTTATAATTAGCTTAAAGAGATCAAGAAATGAATATAATACAAAGGTGACACATTTCTACTTTGTATATATTCTTAATATCATGAAGCAAGGGACGGACACAAGTGGTGCACTTACATCACTAAATGGATCGTGTTTTGGTTCGAGTGGAACAAAGACATCTATGTTAATTGAGTAACTATAATGTGTAGCTAGATACCGCTTATAGTTTGATATATTAAGTGTTTAATATCGCTGTCAATTTAGCTTATATCCTCTTATATGTCACACCACAAAACTCGAAACAAGAAGCTTGATTTTGAGTTCATATGATGTGTCGGGCTTCATGTGACAAAGAGACACATGTGGTGAATGAATAAAATCAATATGTCATGAGAATTGACATAATTAGAATCATAATAAATTTATATGAGGTTTGTATATTATGGGGTGTAATAATTTAATATTACATGGGATAATATATTACATAAGATATGAATTTGCTAAAAAAAACCAAAAGATCAAATTATGTTGGAAATAAATCCAAAATTTAATAAAGGCAAAATCGGGGTCAAACACGGTAAACCGTTTAGGATTCTGTCGACCGAGGTGTCTTCGGAACGGAAACCGAACGGGGAACAAGTAAAACACAATTGGTTGACCGAAATTGTCTGGAGTGCCTCAACAATTGTGTTCGATCAACCGAGAGAAAATATCTAGGAGATATCTTGGGATATTTTCGGTAGACCGAGTGTGACACGGTCGTCCGATGAAGATTCACCGGGAGAAATTTTGGTGGGTCAACGGTCGACCAGAGCAAGACGCGGATCGTCCGAATTTTTCCAAGAAATTTTTCTGATGCATATTCGGTCGACCGTCTAGCTCACGGTCATCCAAACATGTGTCAAAACCGAATGGTTCGGTTGACCGAGAAGAATTCTCGATTAACCAAACAACACAATTTTTGCCTGAATTATTAAGAGAAATAATTAGATTATGGGTTGGATTAATTCCAGATTTGATCAAACGTTTTTTAGGACGCTTATGTGGAAATTTGAGATTAATTTTAAGAGAGAATAAGCAAGAGATCATGACTAAAGAATAGTTCTTGATAAAGATGTTTTGGGAGCCTATAAAAGGACTCCTCATCCTACTTGTTAAATTAATGCATAAATTCTCTCTCTCATTAATCTCTTTCTTAATCACCACGAAAATCTCTTGATAGTTTTAAGTTTTGGAGATAGAAATCTCAGGAGCTTAAAATGGATTATTAGCTAGATTCTAAGCTTAATTAGAGATTGATTGACTAGCTCATTTCTCTCTAATCTTGTTTGGAGTTTGGTGAACACTTGGAGGCGAATCGGCGCGATTCGACGAGCAACGGAACTCCGGATATTCTAAAAGGTTTTAAAGAACTTTTGGATATGATCATCTATACTTTGTTTATTTTAATATGTGTAGGAATGTATGATATTAGAATAAACAAATACATGTACGTAAAATCAAAGAAAATATGAAATCAATCTTGTATGTTTGTATTATTTTTTTTTAAAATATATACACACACAGGGACACGAAATCCTACACTCCCCTCCAGCCACCACTGATGATTCCTTTTTAGAACACATGTGGTGACCCCTTTTTCGATCACCTCTCGTGACATCCCCTCCGGTCCCTTCGCCCACCTTTTTCCTGCTACCTTCGACGACACCCACTCTGATCACCCTTTTTTTGGTGACACCCCTCCAATGTTTGTGCACAAGAAGCAAGTGGTAGGAGGGGTATCGTCATAGGTGGTCAGAAAAGACATCGTCGGAGGTGGTTGGAAAATGTGTGGTCGGAGGGGATGTCATTGGAAGTGACCGGATGAGAGGTGGTCGGAGAAGGGGTCATCGAGGGTGGTCGGAAAAGACATTGCAGGAGGTGGTTGAAAAAGTTGTCGTGGGACGGTATCGTCCCTTCGGGGGACAGGTTCCGTCCCTCCGCGGGACAAACTCATTGCTAAACCTAGCTTACATGTACAAACAACATAATTTGAATTCCATCATATCACTCACGCACAACCAATAGTTACATGCATAAACAATAGCTGTTTACAGCTAGGTAAAATTCCAAAAATCAAAGTGTCACCCTAATCTCCTCACTCTACTCTTCGATGCCCATGGTTGATGATGACTTGAAATAAAAACTCCAAATGGATCTCCAATTGTGGATTTTAAATATCAATCAAATGACAAAATTACTCACGCACATCAAAGGTCGGGTTTAAATGAGCTGACTTGAATTGAGTCTCCCATGCTCGCCTCGTTTTCACAAGAGATAATAAGAACGAGTCAAGTTGAGCCCAAGCCATAACAATATTTTTAATAAAATTGCATATTTTCGTAAATACTTTTTGGTACTCTACGATTTTTTAAGTTATAATAGTGTAATATCTATAATTCATCAAACACATTAATACTATAATATCATATCATATGATATGTAGGGTTAATTGAAGTTTGCCTTTATCCTTTCGCTCATTGACATTTTGTACCCTAGACCTTTGAAACATTACAGTTCCCCCTTACCATTCATTGGTTGGCGTTGGAGATCATTATTATTTTTTTCCAAAAACAAATTGGTGGGAACTTTGAATCTTTGGGTTAAAGATAATTTCGACAATTTTGGAGTCAAAACTAGCAAAACAGAGTTAAATGTCAATGATTGAAAGGGCAAGAGACAAACAGTAGCATTTTAAATGTCAATGGTACAAAGTACCAACAGATAAAAGGACAAGGGCAAACTGCATTTAACCCTAATATGTGTATATGGGCTGACTGTTCTAGTTTGGGTGCTGAGCAGATTTTTTTAAGGTCACTTTGGCCATTTGTAATCCCTTTTAGGGTTGTCGTAAACATCTTCTGTGAATACCTTTGTTGTGTTTATGGTTTGAATTAAGAGTTTTTTGAGTTTGAAAGCCACCATTCTTGGAGTAAGGTTTAACCACTGTTAAGCTTAGGGTTTTAGGATTTGGGAATAAATTTATTATTGAAGAAACATCTAACCCCCATTCATCTTTCGAGTTGTTCTCCTTGTACTCCAACAATTCTCCAGAGTGAAACTTGGACTCGTCTTTGTCGTTATGATATTTCCGGCAAGGGTTCCTACATGAAATCCGGTGTTTGCTTGCGCTTTTTGGTGGTTGCTTAGTTGCTTGTTAGATGCATGTTAGCTGTCCGTGGTATTACCTAGTCTATGTTTCATTGAGATTTTTTCGTCGCTTCCACTACAATGAACCACCGATCTCCCTAACATGAATTAATCGAATAACTAAATTAAGTCATAATCTTTCAATTTAATCTCTAGCCAACACACTTAGCAGTTCAGTGATAAATATGGTTTGACTCGTTTATTTTCGAATTTAGTATGATTCTAAATTTTTCACGCCGAAAACAAATCGAGTCACTAGCCTACATTAATAATTAACAATCTCAGTTGAAAATCATAAAATTTGGTAACATCCCACCTAAAATCAGAGGGGACTTTATGTTAATCACATAGTAACTAATTACTGAAGTTAATCAGCTGTTTATTTATAACGTAATTTCTCTGTTGGATTTCAAAAATCGCCAAAAGTCACGCACCAACAATCTCGTTAGTTTCTGTTTCATCTAAAACCATATTAAACTAGTATTCGTTAACCAAGTGTAAAATTTTGTTATCAACACGTCAAGATCTCAACACAAGGACATGAAATTAGACGTCATTTTAACACATTATTTTTCTTATAGTATAATAAAAGACCCACAGATAACTACTGCGCCAAAATCATTTCTCTAGCAACATGATCGGCTGAAATACCCAATATGACCATGACTTAATAGCTAAGTAACAAGGGTGTAAATGAGACGGGTTTGACATGCCGTCCCGCCCCGCCTAAGGCGGATTCTAGGAAAAAAACTTACTTGTCAACCTGCAAAACACAGATAATAATAGGGGACGAGTTGCAATTTTCTCGCAACCTGCCCCTCATAACATATATGATACTTGAATACCGGAGATGAAACGATCTTTTTATGTAAAACACCAAAAATACCTTATTTCAACAATATGATGTAAATGTAGATAAATAAAACTGGAAAATATTAACATATTGTAAGAGTGTGTATAATACATAGTTAAAAGTATGAATGCATATGAATATATTTACGTAGAATTAAATACAAACATTACAATGTTAAGATCAAACATAAAAAATCATGAACAATGCAGAATAGCCCGCCCTACCCCTCCCAGTCCAACTTTAGACAGGATGGGTAGAGATGGGGCAAAAACCCGTCCCGTCCCGTTCCATTTACGCCCCTACTAAGTATTAAGAGTTTTTCAATATAGATACTAGTGTTAGTTTTTCCTCTCTCAAGCATGAAAGTAACGGCCTAAATTCAAGAAAAGTATAATGCAAAGAGCAAATACAGTAAAACTTTACCCAAAAAAATATAATTTTTGCTAGATAAAACAACTATAATAAGTTCAACGGGAGGCTTTTCACATTTTTCTTCTTCTTTCCAATACAGCTTGTCCCAGTTCCACATCCACAGAGGCGTCATACTAAGAATATGACAACTAAAGTTTTTATTAATTTGCATTATAAAACAGAGTCTAAAACATGTAAAAGAAACAAGAAGTATTTATTAATCCAGCATTAAAATAATAATGATATCAGTCACAAAAGGTTCAACCACCACAGATGTGATGCATGAGTACGACCTTTCAACAAGAACTAGCTTAAAAAGTACTTGATGTAAGATATTAGTTGGGACTTTGTAACTAAGCCACGTCTTAAAAACTTTGTTTCTAGATTTGAAAAGAGATCTACAAATTGAGAAGCACATTTCAGAAGATTGAAAATGAAAGTTTGAACTCATAAACAACCAAATTTTCTTACCTGGCGAAGTGGGTCCTCACCTTGGAGTCAATGGTTGCTAAACTTAAATGACAAGAAGAAAAGCCGAGTGAGTGATTGACGTTAACCCACTTGGCGTCACAAGTTTCAAAATATGTGCTCTAACAAAATAAGCAGTCAAATAGTGGCTTGCATCTAATAATATCTTGATTCGTAGATATTAAGAAATAAAGTGGATGTTGATTTATTACAAGTATGTCTGAAAATAAGTAGAGGAGGGATCCTTTGAAAAGTGTTGAAATCAATTCTCTCTTATTAATAATAAATTTTAAATTTAAATAGAAAATTCTAATCGTAGATCGTATTTAACATTTCTATATAAGTATATTTATAGAAAATTATAAAATTTAGAAATCATTTCATATGATATTTCAATGATAAAAAATTTAACCCGTCGTATTTATTACAAATTCGACACAAGTTGATCTTATATAAAACGATTTTCAAATTGATTTAAAATCATACTCATCAAATTCTATCTTTTACGTGAGCCACATAACCACGACTTTCATTTGTCCTTATTTTTAGAATAATAATACTTATTACCAAGGTGAAGTATGTATCAACTAGCGGGATCAGTTATTAGCTAAATATGATAAGGTGTGAATCCTCTCAGTCGAACTAAAACAACCTTTAATTTTTGACAACACAAACAAATTTTTTGAACGATCTTTTTCATTTTCTTATATTGTCTTGACATTTAGTAAGATTTTAACACTCCTTTAAAAACCAGGAATTGAAGTTATCTCTTGAACACGAACGAGGTATTGCTTCCAAGTCATCCAACAACACAGACAAGAGAATGGTAAACGTGTAGAAAACCAAAGCCTGCCCCAGACAAAGCCCTGGCTTGAAGAGAAGATTGGGAACAACTCCCGAATAAAATAAACAAAATAACGTGTAAATGTTGCAACAAATAAAACATAATAAATTGCAGAATGGAGATACGCTACCCATAAATGTAATGTCTTGGAAGAACAAACATGCCAGAAAGAACACACAAGAGATCTCATGTTTCAGTTTCCAACAATTGTAACGTTGGAAATACAAACAAACAAACAAACAAAGCTCTTGCTTGGAGGAAAGTCAGGAAACGGCTCAGATCAAGCTTGCCTACCAGAAGGCGCACGAAGCCATAATTTTCGACAAGATTTCGCTCAGTTCGACAAGATAAATCAGGAATCCACCTGATAATGTTTATTGAAATCAACCTAAATAATGTAGAAAACACCAAATTAGGACAAATTAAACATGTTCCTTTCTCATTCATGAAAATTCACAAAACTAGGTAATGTAAAAATAAACCTAAACTATTTAAAAATACTATGACCAGATAGTACTTAAGTCATACACAGCATTAACTTTAAAAAACCACATTGATTTCCACTTCTCGTCCGGCATAACAAACATAGGAAATTAGAACGGTAAGTTTGTGCTTGAGATGACCTGAACACTTCAACTTTGTAGAGGTTGACAAGTATAAAGTAGAAAAATGGCAAAACACATGTAGAACACTTTCAAAGTATTTTGGTAGCAATTTAAAAAGACAAATGGAGAGAAAAAAATGTGTTTCTTTGATCCGAATAGGAACTCTAAGGAGAGTAGCAAAGACACCTTATCTACATTTCTTTTTTTTTTACTCTCCACTCTTTCTACCTAAGCAAAGCACTCCATTATTCTATTTTGCATCAATTTTTATCAATCATTGACATTTGAAATTATTGTCGAGCTACATTTATGATAATTGGATGGATTTTGCACCGATGACACTCTTATATTTGTTAAACAAAAAAAAGAGTTCTTATACACGGACGCGGGCGTCCGTGACGCGCCCTACGTGGCTTCAAAAAGTGGAGGAGTCAGCGTCTACTCGGATTGCCATGTCACATTTTCCTTCCGAACGCGCCTTAAATTGTTTTAAATTTTTTTTGACGGTTTTCGAAGAAGGACGATTCGTTTCCAATTAGACAGCGGCAGACACCCTACGAACGACGGTTCGGATACCGAGGAAGATAACATATCCAGAACTAAAGTGAGACTCTCGCTTTCTTTCTTTCTTACCTGTGAACGTAGGAAGCGCACCTGTGAAGCTTTCCCGACTTTCTTTCCCTGTGAAGCGCACCTTGTAAACGATAATGGATTCTTCAACTCCGGCCGTCGATATCGAACACGTCCCAGAACCGATGGGTCTCTAATTTTTTCTTTCCCTGGGTCGTTTTGTTTTTTGATGAACTTCCGTTTATTAAATTATTGGTTTTAGGGAACCACGTACTACTTCCGGGAATCACGATGCTCCTGGAAGGCCATCCGAAAGCAGTTTGACCGGATGAATAAGGTGGAGAAGGAGGCTTTCCGTAGCACCCCATTCGGTCACTTCCTAAACCTTCCTAACATTACGACGGACAACGAAATAGTTGGTTGGTTCGTCGAGCACTACGATACGGAGGAGGTGGGGCTGAGAATAGGATCAGGGGTAGTTCCCCTTACACCGGAAGACATCGCCCTAATTTTGGGGTTACGTACGCATGGGAAGGTCGTGGTGATGGAACCATTAATTTTTTATTTTTTTTATTTTTAAATAAAAGACAGAATATATAGATAAATATATACATAAACACCCCCCCACACCTAAATCATGCATTGTCGTCAATGTATGCAAATATAAAGCAAATGCACTTATTACCTTGGTGAATTGCGGTGGAAGGATGGAATTTGCTCAAAGTCAACCATAGTCAGAACTGGATTGAATGACACCATATTGGTGCATGTATCCAGTTGAATTGTTCCCCATGTTGCAATGAGCGTCCTGAGTTACAGGTTCCACACCCCTCACATAAATTGGTTCTCTTATTTGCTCGAGTGACGGTGGGTGTGTAGATGAATTCCTCCCCTTTTTCTTACTTCCTTTTTGATTTTGTGACGATTCAGAAATATTATAGATACGCGATTTCATCACAACATCACTTTGATTGCATGTTATTTCTGGCTCACTATCAATATGAAAGATATTAAATTCAGCTTTTAAGTTCCCAAAAGATAATTGCATGAGCCCATTTCGACAGTTTATCAATGCTTCGGAAGTGGCCAAAAAGGGTCTGCCTAGAATTACAGGGATTTGTCGATTAGGATTTACAACAGGTGCGGTATCTAGTACGACAAAATCCACTGGGTAAATGAAGTCACCAACCTTGATCAAAACATCCTCTACTACACCTCTTGGTTTCTTAATAGAGCAATCAGCAAATTGAAGGGTTGTCCTAGAGGGTTTTAATGGACCAAGGTTCATTTGCTCATAGACAGAGTATGGGAGTAGGTTAACACTAGCACCAAGGTCTAGAAGGGCTTTGTTGATAAAAGTATCTCCTATTGCACATGAAATTGTGGGACATCCAGGATCCTTATATTTTATAGGAGATGTGTTGGACAAAATAGAACTTATGTTTGCAGTTAAGAATGCCTTCTTTGGTACGTTTGTTTTTCTCTTTTTAGTGCACAAATCTTTTAAGAATTTAGCATAAGCAGGTATTTGTTGAATCATGTCTAAGAGTGGAATGTTCACCTTAACTTGCTTAAATACTTCCAAGATTTTCTCTATTTGTGCACTTGAGTTCTTTTTGAGTCTATTGGGAAATGGGGCTTTAGGGACATAGACTCGCTCAGGTTCAGGTTGAGCTATGGGTTCAGGTTGAGTAGGTGGGTTGGACGTTTCAGATTGGACGTCAGGTTCAATGGTCAAGTCATATGTGGGTGCTTGATGGCTAGATTGATTGGACACTCTAGGATTTACCACATTGTTATCAACTTGTCTTCCGGACCGTAATGATACTACTGCATTTATTTGTTGGAACGGTCCTTCCTCATTAACCATTTGAACCGGTCTAGGGTTGTTATTTCCTGAAGGTGCTTGATAGGATTGATATCAATTATTATTAGATCTAGGGTTCACCTCAGGTTGACTTGGAAACCGACCCTTCTCTCTTTCACCTACTATTTGTGCTAGTTGACTGACTTGTGTCTCTAGCCTTTGGAATGTCTGGTTGGTTGTTTGTATAAAGGTTTTCATCAAATTTTCCAAACTTGTCAACCTAACCTCATGATCGTTATTGTTACTAAACCCAGAAGATGTATTATTTTGGACATACGGGTTTGGTTGTTGTCTAGGAGGTTGACCGTGTTGGTTTGATGAGAAATTGGAATTATTACGCCAACCAGAGTTATAGGTTGATGCGTAGGGGTCATTTCTAGCATGGTTATACATGACATTAACTTGTTCCCAGTCCGCACAATCCTCCATTACATGATCAGTCTGACCACATCTAGAGCAGGGGATAGACGATGCTTGATTCACTCGGGTTTGGGCTTGTAGCTCTAGACTTTCCATTCTGCGCATAAGGGTAGCTAGTTTTGCTTCAGCCGCTATATTGGCATCTACAGCTAAGACACCTGGTTTGGGTTGGCTTGCTATTCTAGATCCAATACTTGGGTTAAGCGGTGTTCTAGCATTGTCCCATTGCATACTGTTTTCGGCTAAATCCTCAAGGAAAGTCCAGGCATCATTTTCATTTTTCGACATAAAGTTCCATTGGCTTACGGATTCTACCATAACTCTAGATGTGGGTGTCAATCCCTCATAAATAATTTGGCATAATTGCCATCTTGGAATTCCATGATGAGGGCATTGGGTCAGTACACTCTTAAATCTTTCTAGATAGGAATAGAACGGCTCACTCTCAGACTGAACGAATGCAACAATTTCATTCCTAATCCTCATAGTCTTATGGTTGGGAAAATATTTTTTCAGGAATACTTGAACAAACTCAGCCCAACTCCTAATAGATCTTTCAGCTAGACTATATAGCCATTTCTTAGCGTCGTCTTTTAGTGTCAGTGGCACAAATTTCAGACGCACTGCCTCTTCAGGGATATGCTGGTATTGCATAAGAGAGCAGATTTCCTCAAATTCTCTAAGGAAGAGATATGGATCTTCCCTAGAGGTGAACTTAGGCAACATACTCATGTATTGTGCCTTAAGTTCGAAGTCGCGACCCAGTATGGTGGGCATAACGATGCACGATGGCTGAGCAGCCATCGCTGGATAGCATCGATCCCTCAGAGTTATAGGTTGTGCAACAGGCGGGTCCACTACGTTCTCACCCATTGGATCCGGGTGAGGTGGTGCAACAGGTGGATTGGGGTTAAGTTCCAGACTGGAATCTAGATGAACTCGTGAGAGTTGATAACTCAAGTCCCGAATCCAAATCTGAGTGCACCGGGTTGAATCAATTTTTGAATTCAAATTCCAAATTTAAATTCCAAATTTAATTTCAAGAATTAATTACAAATTTTTTTTTTCCGTTTTTTTTATGTTTTTTTTCAAAAGGGAAACAAACAATAGAATGGGGCAAGATGAGAAAGGAATCCTAATCTAGAGAATTTAGGTGAGAAGAGAAAGAAGACTCAGATGAGAAAGGAAACTTAACTCTAAAGATAGAAAAGAGGGTTTGTCAGAAATTTCCTAAGAAAGCACAATTCAAACAATCCTAGACCTAGTGTCACTTAAATCTAGACGACTCCTAACTGGTTGAGTCGAATTGATTCGCTTGATTCACCTCCCTCACTAATCAAACCAAATTGGCCAGGTAGTGTATAGCTAGTGGGGGCGCTTCCGACAGAGTCGGTGCCAATTAGACAACCACTTCGCTTGGAAGACTTTCGTCAACACAAAAACACTTCCTAGACACCAAATTGAATTCGATCGGCTTCAGGTCATAGCAAGTCAAACCAATTCTTCTCCTTAATTGAGTCCGAGTCCTTAGGGGCCAATGTCTAATTGATTTTAAATTTTAAGGCTTGGGTGACACTTTAGGATTGTGATTTGTGGGCCACGGAAGGGTGATGAAATCCCCACCGTATCTTTTCCTACGGAGTTGCCCTTAAGATAGTTTAACTTAGATCTAACAAAGATAGTCAAATAATGGCCTTTTTAATGGGGGCAATTGCAAGGTTGTATGCAAATTAAATTATATGCTTAAATGCAATCGTTAAAAACCGCGATACGTACCTTGCCTCCAGCACTCTTCAACAGAAATTGATTTGCAAGAATTTAGCAAGAATAATGCAAACAAAACATTATATGATGCATGCACTAAGGTCTTTCTAATTTTGCGAATTTTAGGTCAGAGTTGAAATATTGCCAATTATGGAATTTAAGCTTAACACGTGCAATTCTAATAAAAGGAAATTTTCTGAAACTAGAAATTACGAGGAAAAAGGCAACGAAGGTTACCTACACAATGCTCAGTCGGGTTCGCCGCCCGCTCTCGAAATTTCAGTAGCTTTACGCGTCCACCCAGAGATGAGTCGCGTCCCAGAAAAAGTTGAAGCCCAGAAGCTCCAAGTGTGCGGCGGATTCGCCGCAAGTTGTTCTTCAGGTGCGGCGATTTCGACGCTCGTTTAGCTCAAATGGTGCTCGGATTTCGCCGTGCACTCTGTTGTCTCCTGAAACACAAATCCAAATACTTAGATCGCGCACAAGATAAACAGGATAAAATCGAAATACAAAAACAACAAAATCTGCGTCGCCTCCCCGGCAACGGCGCCAAAAACTTGATGAGAATTAAATTTATACCGCAAGTGCACGGCGTCTATGAAGACGTGGCAAGTACGGGTCGAACACAAGGAGGGAGAGATTTCGTAGTTGATGTTATTTTCGATTAAGGGGAAGAAGGAGAGAAGAATAAATTGGGTTTTTGAGATTTTTGGTTTTTATTATCTAAAGCAAGAAACAAGAACAAATAAAACTAAAACAAGAACAAAGATGGTGAATTCCGTTGGGTGGAGGTTTAGATATCGGGTTTAGATTAGAGAATTCTGAAACTTATAATAAATCATATTAGTTATAAAGCATTACATGATAAATGATTTAACATAAACTCAAGTAATCAAAACATACTAATACGAAATTAAAATAATAACATCTTCTCTTCTCATCACCCTAAATCCGTCACCCCCACCCTTTGGAAAGAGTTAGAAACTCATAGATGGAGGGAGGGAGAAGGGGTCCTAGAGAAACTAAGAAAAGAAAATTAAAAACATAAAATAAAAGAAACAAAATTTTATTGCTAAATTATGGAACAAAAGGAAGAACTTCCCACAACATCGTTCTCGGGGCTATTTATAGCCGATACAAGGGACCTAAGCATGAAATAAGAAAGTACACGCGTCAACACGCAACCGGTAAAAATTCTAGAGCATTAATCTAATTTGGTGCGGCGGATTCGCCGCACTTTGCTCTTGAGGTGCGGCGGAATCGCCACCTTTTTGGCTCCGAATCGACCCGGATTTTTCCTGTGTGTTTATGGTATGATTTCAATGTCATTTGCGCGTCTGGATTGATTCTTGCATATCTTTGGAGATCCGAATTAATTTCTTCATATATTTGGAGATCCACATTGATTTTTCTTTATATTTTCTCCATAATAATAAAAGCTACTCGTGATTTGCAATTAGGTCCTTGACTTTTTGCAATTAAGTCTCCGGCTACTTTTGTGCTTAAGTCCTTGTTCTTTTCGTAATTAGGTCTTGAATGCTTTTATGCTTGGATACATTTCCATTTGAAACCCGATAAACTTGAACTTGGTCTTTATGATAGAAACGAGTCTTTTGTACGCGTTTATGCTCGGGATGTGGGTAATTTGCATTCAGGTCCCTGTATTCTGTAAATAAGACTAAACACATACCTTAGTAGCATTTATTGATATAAAAGTAATCTAAATGAAAGACATATGATGCAATGTATGCAATGCATCAAATACCCCCACACATAGATTTTGCTAGTCCCTAGCAAAACAGAATATAAGAAAAATAAAAACAGGGAAATCCTAACTCACTTTCGTAGGAATCACGGTTGCACTTAGCATGTGCAACAAGCCGTTAAACCTCCTTGTTGCCAAGGGGGAGGAGTGTTGTCTCCTAAGGGTTTTCAGCGGATATACCCACAAAATCCTGAATCAACATTTCATTAATAGTTCTCAATATCCCTACCTCAACCTTATACATCTCACTGAGAATTCTTGCATGCTCATTATATAAATCTAACTCATTAAAAATATGACTTGGTCTTTGTTCCTCCAACATTCACACCACTAACCCTTCTACACATGTTTATCACTTGAATTATTTTGCACGCCTCCTTTGGTGGTGAAGTATCATTCGGATCAACCATGGCATGGATCATTCTTTTAGCTTTGGGCCTTGAGTATTATTATTATTTTTTCTTTTCTTTTCTTCCGTGATTCAACACATTTGCTTTTTGACACTTTTACCCTTTTGCATTCGTGTAGCGAGTTTGGTCGATAATCCCAAGCTGGTAGACTCAAGTTACCGGGTTTCAAGATACCCCTACAGACCAGTGACTCAAAGGCTTGGGCTTTTGTAATCATTTTGCAAAATGTGTTTTCTTCACTTTATTCCTTTATTTTTATTTTTATTTTCCTCAAGGCTTAATTGCTATTAGAAGTCCACACTTCCCGGTATATTTTCCTCAACCTCTGCTTTTTATTAACCACTTCAAAGATTTGATTCATTCAATTTAAGTGCATACATGTCTTAAAGGGCAATGGGTTATTTCTTTGGAACTTAGATTTATGTCACAATTTCTACAGGCAGAACTATATAATAAGGAACAAAAACTCAATGCAATTTGTACACGGGTTTTAGCAGTTCAATCTTAAGCTATGTCATGAAACATTAATTTTTTATTTTTTTTATTTTTAAATAAAAGACAGAATATATAGATAAATATATACATAAACACCCCCCACACCTAAATCATGCATTGTCGTCAATGTATGCAAATATAAAGCAAATGCACTTATTACCTTGGTGAATTGCGGTGGAAGGATGGAATTTGCTCAAAGTCAACCATAGTCAGAACTGGATTGAATGACACCATTTTGGTGCATGTATCCAGTTGAATTGTTCCCCATGTTGCAATGAGCGTCCTGAGTTACAGGTTCCACACCCCTCACATAAATTGGTTCTCTTATTTGCTCGAGTGACGGTGGGTGTGTAGATGAATTCCTCCCCTTTTTCTTACTTCCTTTTTGATTTTGTGACGATTCAGAAATATTATAGATACGCGATTTCATCACAACATCACTTTGATTGCATGTTATTTCTGGCTCACTATCAATATGAAAGATATTAAATTCAGCTTTTAAGTTCCCAAAAGATAATTGCATGAGCCCATTTCGACAGTTTATCAATGCTTCGGAAGTGGCCAAAAAGGGTCTGCCTAGAATTACAGGGATTTGTCGATTAGGATTTACAACAGGTGCGGTATCTAGTACGACAAAATCCACTGGGTAAATGAAGTCACCAACCTTGATCAAAACATCCTCTACTACACCTCTTGGTTTCTTAATAGAGCAATCAGCAAATTGAAGGGTTGTCCTAGAGGGTTTTAATGGACCAAGGTTCATTTGCTCATAGACAGAGTATGGGAGTAGGTTAACACTAGCACCAAGGTCTAGAAGGGCTTTGTTGATAAAAGTATCTCCTATTGCACATGAAATTGTGGGACATCCAGGATCCTTATATTTTATAGGAGATGTGTTGGACAAAATAGAACTTATGTTTGCAGTTAAGAATGCCTTCTTTGGTACGTTTGTTTTTCTCTTTTTAGTGCACAAATCTTTTAAGAATTTAGCATAAGCAGGTATTTGTTGAATCATGTCTAAGAGTGGAATGTTCACCTTAACTTGCTTAAATACTTCCAAGATTTTCTCTATTTGTGCACTTGAGTTCTTTTTGAGTCTATTGGGAAATGGGGCTTTAGGGACATAGACTCGCTCAGGTTCAGGTTGAGCTATGGGTTCAGGTTGAGTAGGTGGGTTGGACGTTTCAGATTGGACGTCAGGTTCAATGGTCAAGTCATATGTGGGTGCTTGATGGCTAGATTGATTGGACACTCTAGGATTTACCACATTGTTATCAACTTGTCTTCCGGACCGTAATGATACTACTGCATTTATTTGTTGGAACGGTCCTTCCTCATTAACCATTTGAACCGGTCTAGGGTTGTTATTTCCTGAAGGTGCTTGATAGGATTGATATCAATTATTATTAGATCTAGGGTTCACCTCAGGTTGACTTGGAAACCGACCCTTCTCTCTTTCACCTACTATTTGTGCTAGTTGACTGACTTGTGTCTCTAGCCTTTGGAATGTCTGGTTGGTTGTTTGTATAAAGGTTTTCATCAAATTTTCCAAACTTGTCAACCTAACCTCATGATCGTTATTGTTACTAAACCCAGAAGATGTATTATTTTGGACATACGGGTTTGGTTGTTGTCTAGGAGGTTGACCGTGTTGGTTTGATGAGAAATTGGAATTATTACGCCAACCAGAGTTATAGGTTGATGCGTAGGGGTCATTTCTAGCATGGTTATACATGACATTAACTTGTTCCCAGTCCGCACAATCCTCCATTACATGATCAGTCTGACCACATCTAGAGCAGGGGATAGACGATGCTTGATTCACTCGGGTTTGGGCTTGTAGCTCTAGACTTTCCATTCTGCGCATAAGGGTAGCTAGTTTTGCTTCAGCCGCTATATTGGCATCTACAGCTAAGACACCTGGTTTGGGTTGGCTTGCTATTCTAGATCCAATACTTGGGTTAAGCGGTGTTCTAGCATTGTCCCATTGCATACTGTTTTCGGCTAAATCCTCAAGGAAAGTCCAGGCATCATTTTCATTTTTCGACATAAAGTTCCATTGGCTTACGGATTCTACCATAACTCTAGATGTGGGTGTCAATCCCTCATAAATAATTTGGCATAATTGCCATCTTGGAATTCCATGATGAGGGCATTGGGTCAGTACACTCTTAAATCTTTCTAGATAGGAATAGAACGGCTCACTCTCAGACTGAACGAATGCAACAATTTCATTCCTAATCCTCATAGTCTTATGGTTGGGAAAATATTTTTTCAGGAATACTTGAACAAACTCAGCCCAACTCCTAATAGATCTTTCAGCTAGACTATATAGCCATTTCTTAGCGTCGTCTTTTAGTGTCAGTGGCACAAATTTCAGACGCACTGCCTCTTCAGGGATATGCTGGTATTGCATAAGAGAGCAGATTTCCTCAAATTCTCTAAGGAAGAGATATGGATCTTCCCTAGAGGTGAACTTAGGCAACATACTCATGTATTGTGCCTTAAGTTCGAAGTCGCGACCCAGTATGGTGGGCATAACGATGCACGATGGCTGAGCAGCCATCGCTGGATAGCATCGATCCCTCAGAGTTATAGGTTGTGCAACAGGCGGGTCCACTACGTTCTCACCCATTGGATCCGGGTGAGGTGGTGCAACAGGTGGATTGGGGTTAAGTTCCAGACTGGAATCTAGATGAACTCGTGAGAGTTGATAACTCAAGTCCCGAATCCAAATCTGAGTGCACCGGGTTGAATCAATTTTTGAATTCAAATTCCAAATTTAAATTCCAAATTTAATTTCAAGAATTAATTACAAATTTTTTTTTTCCGTTTTTTTTATGTTTTTTTTCAAAAGGGAAACAAACAATAGAATGGGGCAAGATGAGAAAGGAATCCTAATCTAGAGAATTTAGGTGAGAAGAGAAAGAAGACTCAGATGAGAAAGGAAACTTAACTCTAAAGATAGAAAAGAGGGTTTGTCAGAAATTTCCTAAGAAAGCACAATTCAAACAATCCTAGACCTAGTGTCACTTAAATCTAGACGACTCCTAACTGGTTGAGTCGAATTGATTCGCTTGATTCACCTCCCTCACTAATCAAACCAAATTGGCCAGGTAGTGTATAGCTAGTGGGGGCGCTTCCGACAGAGTCGGTGCCAATTAGACAACCACTTCGCTTGGAAGACTTTCGTCAACACAAAAACACTTCCTAGACACCAAATTGAATTCGATCGGCTTCAGGTCATAGCAAGTCAAACCAATTCTTCTCCTTAATTGAGTCCGAGTCCTTAGGGGCCAATGTCTAATTGATTTTAAATTTTAAGGCTTGGGTGACACTTTAGGATTGTGATTTGTGGGCCACGGAAGGGTGATGAAATCCCCACCGTATCTTTTCCTACGGAGTTGCCCTTAAGATAGTTTAACTTAGATCTAACAAAGATAGTCAAATAATGGCCTTTTTAATGGGGGCAATTGCAAGGTTGTATGCAAATTAAATTATATGCTTAAATGCAATCGTTAAAAACCGCGATACGTACCTTGCCTCCAGCACTCTTCAACAGAAATTGATTTGCAAGAATTTAGCAAGAATAATGCAAACAAAACATTATATGATGCATGCACTAAGGTCTTTCTAATTTTGCGAATTTTAGGTCAGAGTTGAAATATTGCCAATTATGGAATTTAAGCTTAACACGTGCAATTCTAATAAAAGGAAATTTTCTGAAACTAGAAATTACGAGGAAAAAGGCAACGAAGGTTACCTACACAATGCTCAGTCGGGTTCGCCGCCCGCTCTCGAAATTTCAGTAGCTTTACGCGTCCACCCAGAGATGAGTCGCGTCCCAGAAAAAGTTGAAGCCCAGAAGCTCCAAGTGTGCGGCGGATTCGCCGCAAGTTGTTCTTCAGGTGCGGCGATTTCGACGCTCGTTTAGCTCAAATGGTGCTCGGATTTCGCCGTGCACTCTGTTGTCTCCTGAAACACAAATCCAAATACTTAGATCGCGCACAAGATAAACAGGATAAAATCGAAATACAAAAACAACAAAATCTGCGTCGCCTCCCCGGCAACGGCGCCAAAAACTTGATGAGAATTAAATTTATACCGCAAGTGCACGGCGTCTATGAAGACGTGGCAAGTACGGGTCGAACACAAGGAGGGAGAGATTTCGTAGTTGATGTTATTTTCGATTAAGGGGAAGAAGGAGAGAAGAATAAATTGGGTTTTTGAGATTTTTGGTTTTTATTATCTAAAGCAAGAAACAAGAACAAATAAAACTAAAACAAGAACAAAGATGGTGAATTCCGTTGGGTGGAGGTTTAGATATCGGGTTTAGATTAGAGAATTCTGAAACTTATAATAAATCATATTAGTTATAAAGCATTACATGATAAATGATTTAACATAAACTCAAGTAATCAAAACATACTAATACGAAATTAAAATAATAACATCTTCTCTTCTCATCACCCTAAATCCGTCACCCCCACCCTTTGGAAAGAGTTAGAAACTCATAGATGGAGGGAGGGAGAAGGGGTCCTAGAGAAACTAAGAAAAGAAAATTAAAAACATAAAATAAAAGAAACAAAATTTTATTGCTAAATTATGGAACAAAAGGAAGAACTTCCCACAACATCGTTCTCGGGGCTATTTATAGCCGATACAAGGGACCTAAGCATGAAATAAGAAAGTACACGCGTCAACACGCAACCGGTAAAAATTTTAGAGCATTAATCTAATTTGGTGCGGCGGATTCGCCGCAATTTGCTCTTGAGGTGCGGCGGAATCACCACCTTTTTGGCTCCGAATCGACCCGAATTTTTCCTGTGTGTTTATGGTATGATTTCAATGTCATTTGCGCGTCTGGATTGATTCTTGCATATCTTTGGAGATCCGAATTAATTTCTTCATATATTTGGAGATCCACATTGATTTTTCTTTATATTTTCTCCATAATAATAAAAGCTACTCGTGATTTGCAATTAGGTCCTTGACTTTTTGCAATTAAGTCTCCGGCTACTTTTGTGCTTAAGTCCTTGTTCTTTTCGTAATTAGGTCTTGAATGCTTTTATGCTTGGATACATTTCCATTTGAAACCCGATAAACTTGAACTTGGTCTTTATGATAGAAACGAGTCTTTTGTACGCGTTTATGCTCGGGATGTGGGTAATTTGCATTCAGGTCCCTGTATTCTGTAAATAAGACTAAACACATACCTTAGTAGCATTTATTGATATAAAAGTAATCTAAATGAAAGACATATGATGCAATGTATGCAATGCATCACCATACTACACGTAAGTTTTTGTTCCTGCTTCACACTTCCTCTCTTCCTCTTTTTTTGTTTTTGTTCTTTTCGGAATACGATGTGTGTCTGTTCGGAATACGTTGTGAGTCTGTTCGGATTAAGTGGTGGGTCTGTTCGGATTAAATGGTGGGTCTGTTCGGGTTAAGTGGTGGGTCTGTTCGGATTAAGTGGTGGGTTTGTTCGGGTTAAGTGGTGGGTCTGTTCGGAATAAGTGGTGGTTCTGTTCGGATTAAGTGTTGTGTCTATTCGGAATAAGAAGTCGGACTGTTCGGATTAAGTGTTGTGTCTGTTCGGAATAAGTGTTGCGTCTGTTCGGATTAAGTTGGGTGTCTGTTCGGATTAAGTGGTGCGTTTGTTCGGATTAAGTGGTGTGTCTGTTCGGATTAAGTTGGGTGTCTGTTCGGATTAAGTTGTGCGTCTGTTCGGATTAAGTGGTGCGTCTGTTCGGATTAAGTGGTGCGTCTGTTCGGATTAAGTGGTGGGTCTGTTCGGAATACGTTGTGAGTCTGTTCGGAATACGTTGTGGGTCTGTTCGGATTAAGTGGTGGGGCTGTTCGGAATATGTGGTGGGGTTGTTCGGATTAAGTGTTGGGTCTGTTCGGAATACATTGTGAGTCAGTTTGGAATGCATTGTGAGTCTGTTCGAAATACATTGTGAGTCTGTTCGCATTAAGGGGTGGGTCTGTTCGGATTAAGTGGTGGGTCTGTTCGGAATAAGACGTGTGTCTGTTCGGAATAAGAAGTCCGTCTGTTCGGATTAAGTTGGGTGTCTGTTCGGTTTACGTTTAATGTATGTTCGGATTCATCTGTCTTTCGAATATGAAGGTACGTTGGTATAGTAGTTCTCATTTTTTTCCTTTCCATTTGAAGGTGTGGCTTTGTGAGAAATTTAAATTGGGGGAGCCCAGAACTGGAGTTTTCCCACGGATGAAAAGATGGACGGAGCTGTTTGGGAAACGATTAACCCTGAGGAAATGGGAGGAACGTGGAATTACCTTACATCGGATTTACGACGGCACGTTCGACCTGATGGGGGCTCCATCAATGAGTGAAAGGGAGCTGCAACTTATTGGTCATGTTGGAACTCCTGTTCGAAAGAGCTCAACTTCAACCGTCAGTTTGCCAAGGCTCCAACTGGCAGACTGCAGCATTCCATGCGACCCGCTGCTCCAAGAATTGGAGCTGAGTGAGGTGAAGACAAAATGGCTGAGGGCCGAAGCTGCCCTTAAGAAGGCCACAGAACAGGTACACGACCTCAGGGAAGAACTGAGGATTTCCCAGGAAGAGTGTGGGAGGCTCAGGAAAGATATTATATATCTTCGAGGGACAGGGACAACTGGAAAACCTGGTGGGGAGAACGAGCGAGAGCAAGAGGAGGAGAATAGGAAGAAGAGGGAGGCGGAGGAAGAAGAGAATAGGAAGAGGAAGGAGGAGGAGGAAGAAGAAAAGAGGAGGGAGGAGGAAGAAGAGAAGAAGAGGAAGGAGGAGGAGGAACGAGAAAAGAAGAAGAGGAAGGAGGAGGAGGAACGAGAAAAGAGGAAGAGGGAGGAGGAGGAATGTGAGAGAAAAAGGGAGGAAAGGACAAAGGAAGAAGAGGAGAAGAAGAGGAAGGAGGAGGAGGAACGAGAAAAGAGGAAGAGAGAGGAGGAGGAATGTGAGAGAAAAAGGGAGGAGGAAAGGAAGAAGAGGAGAAGAAAGAAGAGAGGAAGAGAATAGAGAGGGAGGAAGAGAAGAGGAGGGAGGAGGAGAGGAAGATGGGAGAAAAGAGGAAAATAGTGGAGAAGGAGGAAGAGAAGAAGAAGAAGGAGAAGGAAGAAGAAAGCAAGGCCCAGATAGCAAACTGGGTCGCGAAAAGAAAACGCTCGACGTCCACCGTTGAGCAGCAGCTGAAGGAAGGCGAACATCTGGCCAAGAAGAATAAGAAGGAAGAAGAGCAAAAAAGAAGAGATAGAACGGCTCAAAGGAGCCTGAAGAAAAAAAGGCCGGATGTTGACATGCCTGCATTGGGCACGTTGTCAGTTGATGAGGTCAAAATGCTACTGAACCTGACCAAACCCAACAAGGACAATAGGGAGGTCATCTGGAGAGGCGATATGTGCAGTTTAAAACGCTCCGACCTGAAGGAGCTTATAACGCCTAGGATGGATATTAGCAATGAAACTATCGACGCTATGCTATCGGTGCTCGAAGAAAGACGCCACCCAGAAAAAGTTATATGCATATCCACATTCGAGTCGGGGCGAATTCTTGGAGGGCAAGGCAGAGAAGTTGATGATTTTATCCTCCCTAAAATCGTAGGTGCGTCTCCAACACAGACCGTGATCGCACAACCATGCTGGTCTTCAGGTCATTGGACTCTGGTGGTTGTCTATGGCCCGTCCAAAGAGATTTTGGCATTCAACAGTCTCTCTAGGGAGCTAGGCGAAGGTGATGATCCGGAGCAGACTGTAGGCTGTTGAACGTTTTATTTAAACCGCAAGTGCACGGCCGCGATGAAGCGGTGGCAAGTACGGGTCGTCCTCAGGGAGGTGAGCAGCCTCTTGCTTGTACGAAATCAAGTGGCAAAAATAGGGGGAAGAAAGTTGTTTATGCTAATCTAGACTACGCTACACTAAGAAGTATGAAATGCGAACGAAACAAACAAATGATGGAATAACAACTAAACTAAGAGCAAAGAAAGAATGCTGGAATACAGAAATGGGAAAACCCCTAAGGGGTGGAGTGAGTGCACACATGCAAAGAGGTGGGTGTAGAATACATTCTTTAAGCACATGAAGGTGTTGTTTATCAAGCATAGGAAGTGTCTAAATGTTATGGCAAAACCTATCAATCTATTCACCAACTTAGTTGATTAACATTTACATATGCAAGTTGTTTATTTCAGAACCTAAACAAGCATGAGAGGTGTCTAATCATTTTGGCAAAACTCATCAAGTTATAAATTCTATCCTAAACAAGCAAGCATACATTCATGTTTAATCAACACATTGAAATTAAAGCATTCATCCCATTCTCTAATGCGTGTATGTACATCTACTCCACCCCCCAAAGGGGATGGAACTACTCACTAAACATTACACTAATTATTAAACTATGGAAAGAAAGCATATTAAAACTAAGCTAGAATTAAAAGACGATTAAACTAAAACATGCACAAACAATAAAAGAAACATAAAATAAACAATGAAAGAAACACAAAACTTTATTGATAAAATGACTCACATTAAAAGTAGCATCCTCCTACTTTAGTGTGTGCTTCAAGGCCTCACTTCTAGTAGGAAGAATAGCCACTTAAAATATGGAGTGATTACAATAGGAGGTGAAGA
Source organism: Triglochin maritima (assembly GCA_963682175.1). Taxonomy (NCBI): domain Eukaryota; kingdom Viridiplantae; phylum Streptophyta; class Magnoliopsida; order Alismatales; family Juncaginaceae; genus Triglochin; species Triglochin maritima. Next base: position 7,389,774 of record OY821787.1, on the reverse strand, counting down.
GTTCTATTTATAGGCATGGAAAAAGCTAATCCGGGACAATCCCCCGATGTGGGACTAAACCAATACCAAAAATAGCCTAAACAAACATTAATACACGTCCAGGAGAAAACTTGGTGGATTTGGGCCCAAAGTGACCGCTAATTGGCGGTCTTGGACCGCCAATTGGCGGTCCAAATTTTCCGGATCGAGTTGAATCTTGTTCTGGGCTTTGCTTGGTGTATTTGGTGGTCTTGGATGCATCTACTTTGTTTATTGGAGCTCCGACCCGAATCCAATTGCTAAAATACTCCCCATGATGGTGTGGAGTATTCTGTTTTGCTCTTAGGTCCTTCTGTCTTGCGTTCAGGTCCTTCTCCCTTGCATCTTGGTCCCCAGATCTCACAATCCAGTCCTTTTTCCCAGCTTTTGGGTCCTTTTATGTTTCATCTCTTCAAACCTATTTATTCCTGAAAACTAAACATAAAACTCGTGACATAGCATTGTTTAGGTGAAAGATAATGGATATAAGATACAAATATGAGCATGAAATGATGTCAATCATAGGCCTACATGAATGTGCAGCAGCGGATGCGGCTGTATACTGGAGGGATCTACTCAAGGTCGACTGGCCCCTGAGAATCCTGAGGAAAGAGAGCCAACAACAACCACCGGGGAGCAACGATTGCGGCGCATTCGTTTTATACTGGATAAGGTGCCTAATGTTCAATCTTGACCCTACGAAGGAGAAGGACCCCAATACCATCCACTCTATCAGGGGTGAATTGGCGGTCATGTTACTTAGGGATCGTCGGTCGTGTGTGCAGGTCTAAACAGACAAAGATATTTTAAGTTTTGTTTATTTTTTGGTTTACATGTACAAAATGTTTACATATTCAGTTCACAAACTATTTACATGTAAAAATACAAACATTACCAATGTCATTCTTAAGCTAACTTTATTCCGAACAGACAGTCTTCTTATTCCGAACAGACCCACCACTTATTCCGAACAGACACAACACTTAATCCGAACAGACGCAACACTTAATCCGAACAGACTCACAACTTAATCCGAACAAACGCAACATTTAATCCGAACAGGCTCACAACTTATTCCGAACACAGTCTTCTTATTCCAAATAGACCCACCACTTATTCCGAACAGACCCAACACTTAATCCGAACAGACGCAACACTTAATCCGAACAGACTCACAACTTAATCCGAACAAACGCAACATTTAATCCGAACAGGCTCACAACTTATTCCGAACACAGTCTTCTTATTCCGAACAGACCCACCACTTATTCCGAACAGACCCAACACTTAATCCGAACAGACGCAACACTTAATCCGAACAGACTCACAACTTAATCCGAACAAACGCAACATTTAATCCGAACAGGCTCACAACTTATTCCGAACACAGTCTTCTTAATCCGAACAGACCCAACACTTAATCCGAACAGACTCACAACTTAATCGGAACAGAACCACCACTTATTCCGAACAGACCGAACACTTAATCCGAACAGACTCACAACTTAATCCGAACAGAACCACCACTTATTCCGAACAGACCGAACACTTAATTAGAACAGACCCAACACTTAATCCGAACAGAACCACCACTTATTCCGAACAGACTCACAACTTATTCCGAACAGACACACCACTTAATCCGAACACACACAACTTATTCCTAACACACCCACAACATATTCCGAACAGGAAAAACTTATTTCGATCAGACACAAGTAAATCTGAACTGAACTTGTATAACAACCATTTACAGATCAAAACAGATCAACAATTACAAGTTTCTTGGTTTTACAAGAACGGGAAAAAACAAAAAAATGTAAATTAAGGAGGAAATTCCTCGTAATACAAACTCATGTCCCAATCGGAGAAATCAGGATCCGCGGGTTTTGGTGCTACTTCGTGAAGCGGCGAAGTAACCTTCATCTTCCACTTTCCCTTCTCTTGTTGGGCGTGTTTTTTATGGCTCTTTTTAATTATCTTCTCAGCTAAAGACACTCGACGTCTAGTCGGCGGTCTTCCTATACGTCTGTCCTTTTCCGGATTAAGGACCGATGTACCCGAAGACTCAGGTTCATCAGGTCGAACCAAGTTTTGTGTAGTGTGCATACGTGCCTTAAGCATTTCAATACACTTCACGGCCTCAATATACCTTTTGTGGGAGATGAAGGCTTCCTGTGCGATCCAAACGGCACGACCCATGATGTCGTCGTGACGACGTAGCGCATCCTTCGCCATTACACCATCGTCTGGGTACGTCTTATCTCGATAGCTCCTTCGAATATCCTTCCGCCATCGATTAAGGATGTAAGAGTCTGGAAGCAATGCATTAGGATTCAAGCCTGCAAGTACAACAAAAACGTGGCAGCATAGAAGCCCAACGTGCTGAAACATTCTGCAATCACATGTAAAATTCATGGATGTGTTTTGTACTAGGAAACGTTTTGACAGTAGCTGCTCACCAGCCAAAACACGTTCAGATACCTTGTACTGGAATGTTTCATTCGTATTGAACTCCTCCGTTATATCGCAGTATATCATCTTCCCAATTTGTAACTGCACTTTTTTGAAGACCCCTACGGTATACAACTCGCTCAACTGACTCTCGAATGGATAAATTGAAACCAACTGGGGTTTTTTTGAAGACAATCAAATTCTGATTGAGCTTCCTTCTCGTACTTGTGGCGGAGCGCAAGTTCGTATTGTTGAACAAACTGCTTAAGGGTGGTCTTCGAAGTAAGATACTTGTCGAAGAAGGCGTTCATACTCTCGCTCCTCTGAGTAGATGCCATTCCCGCGAAAAAAAAATCACCAACAAATGCAGGGATCCACGACTCTCGGATTGCATAAATGGATTTGAGCCAGCTGTGGTTCTGCAGGTCAAAATCAATAAGGAAACCCTGCCAATTACGATCAAATTCTGCTGGGGTTTTGGAATCATATACAATCAATTTCAGATCAAATAATATGTGATCCCGATACTGCGTCGGCAACTTCACGGGAGCTTTGTTCATTATGTGCCATATACAGAATCTGTGTCTTGAATCTGGGAAGACATTCCTTACAGCAGCAGTAATGACACCACATTGATCTGTTATTATAGCTGGGGGGGTATATCTGCATAAGGGACCCAATTTGAAAGGAGTGAGACATTATTCCGAACAGTCAGACTTCTTAATCCAAACAGACAGTCTTCTTATTCCGAACAGACACAACACTTAATCCGAACAGTCAGGCCACTTATTCCGAACAGACACAATACTTAATCCGAACAGTCAGACTTCTTATTCCGAACAGACAAACTACTTATTCCGAACAGCCAGACTACTCATTCCGAACAGACACAACACTTAATCCGAACAGTCAGACCACTTATTCCGAACAGACACAACACTTAATCCGAACAGTCAGACTTCTTATTCCGAACAGACACAACACTTAATCCGAACAGTCCGACTTCTTATTCCGAACAGACACAACACTAAATCCGAACAGAACCACCACTTATTCCGAACAGACCGAACACTTAATCAGAACAGACCCAACACTTAATCCGAACAGACCCACCACTTATTCCGAACAGACTCACAACTTATTCCGAACAGACACAACACTTAATCCGAACAGTCAGACCACTTATTCCGAACAGACACAACACTTAATCCGAACAGTCAGACCACTTATTCCGAACAGACACAACACTTAATCCGAACAGTCAAACTTCTTATTCCGAACAGACACAACACTTAATCCGAACAATCCGACTTCTTATTCCGAACAAACACAACACTTAATCCGAACAGAGAGACTTCTTAATACGAACAGACAGACTTCTTATTCCGAACATACACTCTTCTTAATCCGAACAGACAGACTTTTTATTACGAATAGACAAACAAAAAAGAGGAAGATATGAAGAGGGAAGAAGGAAAAAAACTTACCGTTCATGCACGACAACCAGGTTTGGAACAACCATATGTAATTTTCAGTAGTCTCATAGGACAGCAAAGCGCAACCGAGCAAAACTGATTCGAAATAGTGATTGACTCCTACAAATGGGGCGAATGGCATGTCGTATTTGTTGGTAATGTAGGTTGTGTCGAAACATATTGCGTCTCCAAAGTATGAATATGCAGCTCTAGAACGACTGTCAGCCCAAAAAACGTTGCGTAGTCTTCCTTCGTCATCCATATCTATTACATAAAAAAACATGGAATCAATCTTCTGCATCCTAATGAAATAGTCCTGAAGAGCTTGTGCATCACCAGGTCCCATCTTCAAATTTCTGACTTGGTTTACAACATTCCTGCAAACAGGAACCAGTAAGACCAGGCGCAAAATGTTCAACTTCAATTATGTTAGACGGAAAGAACACAAACCTTAAATCCCTTTCGTTGAAAGTCAATTTGTCATAACCTCCAGCCTCGACCACAAGAGATTGCATGGTCTTAGCAGCCGATATCCCAGCTTCATCATTAACCGATATCCGTGCTACGACGGCCTCAGGGACGGTTCGTTTTTGCCTGAGAAATCGCATTTGCTCCGGGTCAAGCATGGGATGGTTATGGTTAAGATCCACAAAGTTAACGTTGTAACCCCTTGCTGTGTTTCCGGATACCCTTATCCGAGCAGTGCATTGTACTCTGCTGGATAACCTAGGCTTCAATTTTCCTTGCCCTTGGTCCGTTGGTGCGGTGGCCTCCTTGGAGCAAGTCAGCGTGGCCCGTATAACAACACCACGATCGTAATGAGATTGTCTTGTCTTAACGCCAAAACCACAATAATCGGCATAGGCCACGTAAAATGCTTTGGCTTCTTCGAAAGAGGGGAAAAACATCCCCTCATGGGGAACGTTTGATGGCTGCTCCACTAGGGAAGGCACGGGAACGATTTCCATTTGAGTACAGAGGAATGACCACAGAAGAGAATGGAAGGAAAAGGAAGAGGCATCTTGATATTGATAACAAGTCTTCTGTGCCGTGTAGGAGCGCCGAGCGCCAAAATGATGAAGGAAGAGAGTGATTTGAGTCGCATTAATGAGGGATGGAGGGAAGGATGGTGGAAATGATGAAGACACGAAAATGGAGGAATAAAAAAACCAAAAACATTTCATATCCCTTCGCGCCAACAAAGCAGCGTCTGCTGAGTGGACTGGCCACATCAGCGCGCGTCCCGGACGCGCGCGTCCACTAAACATTTTCCAAAAAAAAACATTCACTTGACCAGATCCACTAGACGGTCAAGAAAAAGCATTGATATCACATGGATCACGTGGATATCAAGACATTCGAAGGGGAAGTCTCAATAATACACGCAAAAAAAAAAACTAAATTAATACCATCAAGTTGGGGGTCGTTACTCGTTATCACGTTGTTAGAGAGGATTAGCTTAACCAACACATCCATCGTGTATTTGTTTAAAAGCAAGTAAGCACCAATCAAGGCATAATTAATATTGTTGGATAGCACAATGAGGGGGAAAGATTGGATGAGACTAAGATATGATCTTAATTTAATAACTTATAGAAAATGATTTTTTTGAAATAATATTGTAAAAATAGAAACATATGAATCTAAAAATCTTATTTGACAAAATATAATTCTTTGAAATGACACACGTGATACTGTTTTCATTAAACAAAAACAGCACCACAGATACTGTTTTTAGACCGTAACGAAAACCACATATGTAATGTCGTTTTTATTTGAGGGAAAAACGGGTAAGTCATCAATCGATTTATTAACTTGAATCGAAGTCAACTATGACTATTTCGAGAAATGAAAAGATATTTTATCACCTAAATATTAGAACAAAAACATGTTATCCACAAATAGCTCCTTGTGTCTTCGTTCTACTTTGAACCTTTTCTTTCGTCATATCAAGGCCCTTTTTCTTCATTTCATGTAAAATTTTGATTACTAAACGATGCACATGTAGATTTGCAAGTCATTATTTATTGATTCCAAACAATAAAATTTTTATGGAAAACCCATATAAAAATGAATGTCTTTTGTCAAACAATAAAACCCTAAAGCCGAACATAAAGTTTTGTAAACATAAAGGTATTCAACGACAATTACATGCAAACAGTATAAATCCTAAATTATCCATGCACTGATTCGATGTTTCAAACAACGATCAAATAAAGTAAACATAAGATGATGAAAGTTGATAGTGATTTCATGAAGACGCTAAAAAGAATGAACAAAATTCAAAGAATTAACACATTAAAGTTTTGAGAATTCTTCCACAGAATCCGGTTGAATCACTACATTAATGAAAACACGTCGAACATTAGAGCATCTACGAATACACATTCACATAATTAAAAAGGAAAAATAGATATATACCATACTTCACAGCCCACGCAAAGTGATGTGGCAAGCCACATCAAAACAAACAAAACAATTCTTTGTGAAAAAAGACATTTCAATCGCTCAAATATCACCATCAACGTCAAAACACTCTCTCACCACCGTAATTTTTGTATCTAATAAAAATATATTCAAATTTCGAATTTTAGGAATTTTTTTTTCGAAAAGTACTCGGATCGCGGATGTGACCCACGTCCTAATTTTTTTTTGACGGATAGTAGGTCTGAACCGCGATCCATGGATTTTTTTTAAATAATTTTTTTTATGTTTTCCGTTTTAGTTTTATTTTTGTTTCTGTTTTTCTTTTTAATTTTAATTATTTGTAATCTTTTTTTAATTTTTTTTTCAAAATATGTTTTCTAATTGATATTATTTTCCTAAATTTGTTAAATTTGTTTTTTATTTTTTCAATAATCGACCTCCAAATCACGTCGATAACCCGGCGTATTGAAATGTTAGGGTATTTTATAGAATAAAAAAACAAAATTTCTTAACCACATTAATAAATTATTTACAACTAAATATTAAACAAACATTAAAACTAATTAAAACAAAAAATTGGAAACGTTCTCAAAAATTAGTAGGGTGCACACACATTACAAATATTTTTGGAGTTCGATACAACAAAAAATTAAAAACACAATTAATTTTTTTTTAAAAAATAATAACAATTACAAAACATATTTTGAAAACAAATATAATAAAAAACATAGTTAAAACGATTTTAAAAAAATCAAAACATAAAACGCTACAACTAAAATCCGTAACTTTTCTTTATTTTCTTTTATTGTTTTTGATTTATTGTTTTGTTTTTTTAAAATCATTTTAGCTATGTTTTTTAGCTTATATATAGTTCAAAATATGTTTTCGAATTTTTTATTTTTTTTCAAAAAATTCATTTTGTTTTTAATTTTTTAACTGTATCGACCTCAAAAAATATTTGTTAATAGTGTACACCTTACGGATTTGAAGGTCGATTCTGGAAAATATTTTTTTAAAATATTTTAAAAAATAATAAAAATAAAAAAACAGATTAAAAATAAATTTTAAAATATCAAAAACATAAAATCAAAAAAAAATAAAATAAAATAAAAAAGTCACGGATTTTAGTCGTAGTGTTTTATGTTTTGATTTTTTTTAAATCGTTTTAACATTGTTTTTTATTATATTTGTTTTCAAAATATGTTTTGTAATTGTTATTATTTTTTAAAAAAAATTAATTGTGTTTTTAATTTTTTGCTGTATCGACCTCCAAAAATATTTGTAATTTGTGTACACCCTACTAATTTTTGACAACGTTTCCAATTTTTTAGTTTTATTAGTTTTAGTGTTTGTTTAATATTCAGTTGTAAATAATTTATCAATCTGGTTAAGAAATTTTGTTTTTTTATTGTATAAAATACCCTAACATTTCAATGCGCCGGGTTATCGACGTGATTTGGAGGTCGATTATTGAAAAAATTAAAAACAATTTTGACAAATTTAGAAAAATAATATCAATTAGAAAATATATTTTGAAAAAAAAAATTAAAAAAGATTACAAATAATTAAAATAAAAAAGAAAAACAAAAATAAAAATAAAACTAAAACGGAAAAACAGAAATTTTCTTTTAATTTTTTTTTATTTAAAATCCCACGAACCGCGATCCGTGGGAAATTTTTTTTAAAAATTTGACGGATCGCGGGTCAGAGATTTTTTTCGGGACGGATCGCGGGTGTGATCCGCGATACGAGTACTTTTCGAATTTTGTTTTTCCTAAAATTCGAAATTTGAATATATTTTTTATTAGGTAAAATATTACGGCTCTCACCGCTCACCTGCATGTCTATTACGGTAGTTGTAATACCTACAACTAACATTAATGTGAGCATTTTGAATTTGAATAGTAGGATTTTGGGTGACATCATTCTTTTCGAGCCAGTAAAAAACAATCTACTCTTCCATCTTGGACACATTTTCTTCGTAATCAAGTTTCATGGCTTCCCCTTCAAACCATGAGTGCGAAGATCTGGTTCCTAAAACTTCATGTCTCGTTTTCCCTTTTTGTTTATCAATGTTTGTTTCATTTTTTCTTTCCTTTTTTTAATTTTTTTCTATCACACTAAATCTTTCATTGTTCAATTTGTTAAGCTCATTCTCCTTTATAACCACCACCTCCTCTATTCCCGAATCAAGGTTTTTGCAATGGTAGATAATCGGTAGAAAGGCACCATGAAGTGCTTCAATGACACCAATGATGAAGTTGGATGTATGTCGATCTCTCATTGAGGGAGAGTCTATCAACTTTGCCAAAGGCGATGATGGACGCACCTAGGCCGTAGACTTTACTGGACATAGTGGATATAAAATGAAAGGAGATGACATCGACAACGGAAGCTGTGGAGGCGGGTATGGTGGCAATGGAGGTGGTTATGAAGACAATAGAGGTGGTTATGGTGGTCGTTACAAAGGAGTTGGTGGTTATAGAGGAGAACAGAGTGTGTGTATTATACATGTAGGGAGAGGGAGTGCATGACCATAGATTGTAACCCTTGAGGAGTAAGAAACAAAGGAGGTGAGAGGTATGAAGGTGGTTGATTGAATTAGTTACAATACCACAAGTGCAAGATCGCGTTGAAGCAGTGACAAATACGGGTCAGTCCACATGGAGCACGTGAGAGTCAGATTCACAATACTCTAGTGGGGGAGAACAAAAAAAGAGATGTGACCGAAACTACACTACAATGCAAAAGGAATAGGAAAATAAGCAATAAAACTAAACTCCTTGGGGGTAGAGAAACAATGCGAATACAAAAATGTGTGTTGTGTGCATGTGTTCAATTGTGCTCATCAAAACATGTGACACATGAAATCCATAAAAGTCAAATTCAACTTTGCTTCCACATGAAATAAAATAATACATTATCATTAAGACATACAAGACAATAATTGAAATCGAGCAAATATGTTCACATGCATAATAACTCCAATCCAACTATGTCTCCACATGAAATAAGATTTATCACAATCATTAAAACATACAAGACATTAATTTGGATAAAGCCAACATCAGCGCATGCATGCACATGTCTTGTTTCATTCTTCCACTCCATCCTTATCCTAACCTCACAATTCCCCATAAAATATACCCACTAATCTAAACATGTGCTAAGCTTCATTGAAGAGCATTAACACATAAAAGATAAGAGTGAAATCTCATTAGATGGTTATGGAAATCATGTAAGGCTCAAAGGATTAAGATTAACACTAATCAATCACATGATCAAATCACATTCTTCTCCACCCCCACGGGGATGGACTACTCTCTACTCATCTCTACATTATAGAAAACATGAAAAGAACATAAACTCATGAAAGAAATGTAGAATACTAGATTAAACAAACAACAGCATAAAAGAAATCACTTCAAAGGAAAACATCAACACAATAAACAAAAACTAAACTAGATTGAGAAAATAAAAGACAAAGTTTGCTTTTCTCCAACCTCCCTTATTACACTACTAAAACAGAAAATTAAAACCTACTCTAATGGGGAAGGAGGAAGAAGAGGTGGAGATGAGAGATTACAATGATATTTCTAGAAGAAATAAGAGTTTGGATGGATCTGGGAGCAATCTGACGGCTGTCATAACTTTCTCTATACTCTGGTGCATCCAATTAATCAAGTTCGAGCGACGGAAGAAGTTGGGGATTCATTGGAGCAAAATGATCCGCCAATGGTGGATCATTTGCGCTCAATCGGTCCAAATTTCTTCTATGAGCTTTAATGTTATATTTTACACGTTGGGTGAAGCCCTGATCCACTCTCTTGAATCGATTTGAGTTTAATTGGGGAAATATTGATCTTGTTCAAGTCATGTGTCGCAATACTTTACATTTCATAAACAGGTCCCTCCGGATTTTCACTTGGGTCCTTCCTGATTTGTGATCCAGTCCTTGTGCATTACAAATGGGTCTAGAAGTCTTCAATTCAGTCCATTCTTGTTGAATTCAGGTCTTTTTTGTTCCATTTTCTCTTCTTTATTACCTTACACCTGAAATACTACAACAACTCGAGTAACACAATATTGGGGGTAAAATAAAGGATATATATAGTATGAATATGATGCAAGATATGCTACTAATTAGTGGTGGTGTTGGTTGTGGTGGTGGCGAAGGGGATCTAGGAGAAGGTGGTTGTTACAATTGTTGTGAGCAATGAGAGTGCTCAAATAGTAACGTGAGATATTGTGTTGCTTGTGTTTTACGCTTTCTGACGTGTTATCAATTTCTGACATTTGAGAGCTAATCACATCAATATGTGCTAATCTGTTTACGAATTTTTGGTAGTGCTTGGAATCTGTTTGATTGGTAGGTTTACAATGTATTTTTGAATGATAAGGTGTATCACTCAAACAACGTGCTTTTGATAAAGATCTTCAATGAAAATGAAGGATTACCTCCACCGACAGCTGAGTTATCTTGACATTGGGGTATTTCAACTTTGTCATATGGGTAAGTTGGTAAAAGTTTGTCACATTGGGGTATACGGTTATTCCTCCCAACTGTCACAATTCGGTCGACAGTTGTCCAACAGTCGGTCGATCGTTCTGCTTTTCTGAATAGCGCCTGGGAGAGTCTGGAGATTTTCTGTCGACCGCGTGCCCCGCACCGGTCAACTGAGCCGTACTGCTGATGCATTGCATACATTGCATCATATGTCTTTCATTTAGATCACTTTTATATCAATAAATGCTACTAAGGTATGTGTTTAGTCTTATTTACAGAATACAGGGACCTGAATGCAAATTACCCACATCCCGAGCATAAACGCGTGCAAAAGACTCATTTCTATCATAAAGACCAAGCTCAAGATTATCGGGTTACGAATGGAAATATATCCAAGCATAAAAGCATTCAAGTCCGAATTGCAAAAAGAACAAGGACTTAAGCACAAAAGTAGCCGGGGACTTAATTGCAAAAAGTCAAGGACCTAATTGCAATTCACGAGTTATTATGGAGAAAACCTAAAGAAAAATCAATGTAAAACTCCAAATACATAAAGGAATTAATCCGGAGCTCAAAAGAATGGAAAGAATCAATCCAGACGCGCAAAGAATGATCAAATCATACCATAAACATTCAACCAAAATCCGGAAAAAAACAGATCAGATTGTGCGGCGTTTCCGCCGCACCACACACACAATGTGCGGCGTTTCCGCCGCCCAAGCGTCGATCCGCGTCTCCCAATTTCGTCCAGTCGTGTCTGGACACGTGTACTTTCCAATATTATACCTAGATACATTGTAGCAACTATAAATAGACCCGAGAACGATGTTAGAAGGGTCATTAGTCTTTGGTTGTAGTTTTTATTCTCAATCTTAGTTTTGTATTCTTCTTTTCATTAATAAAATTCTGTCTTTTATTTCTTACTTTTAGTTTTCTTTTGTAATGTCTCAAGGACCCCTTCTTCCTCCCTCTATGAGTTTCTAACTCCTTCCAAATGGTGGAGGTGACGGATTTAGGGTGAAGAGAAGATGAATGAATGTTATTATTTTAATTTTGTGTTAGTATATTTTGATTACTTGAGTTTATGTTAAATCATTTATCATGTAATGCTTTATAACTAATATGATTTATTATAAGTTTCTGAATTCTCTAATCTAAACCTTAAATCTAAACCTCCACCCGACGGAATTCACCTCTTTATTCTTGTTTTAGTTTTAATTGTTCATGTTTCTTTCTTTAGATAATTAAAATCAAAAATCTCAAAAACCAACTTATTTCTTCTCTCCTTCTTTCCCCCAATCGAAATCACACTAATAACAAATCTCTCCCTCATTGTGTTCGACCCGTATTTGTCACGTCTCCATTGACGTCGTGCACTTGCGGTATAAATTTAATTCTCATCAACTGTCGATCCTCGACTTGAAGCCCCTAGATGTTTTCGGTCGACCGCGTGCCTAGTACCGGTCGACCGATCCACACTTCATTCCAAGCCCTGAAGGCTCTGGAGATTTTCGGTCGACTGCGTGCCCTGTACAGGTCATCCGATCCTCACTGTTCGACGAATCCTGGCACGATCTGGAGATTTTCTGTCGACCGAATCTTCCTGTTTCCTGTACTTAACAAATCTAAATCAAATTTCAACAGAAATTACCCTTACATATTCATGAAATTTCTCTTTTATATATGTTAAATTACCCTAGTAGACAAGGAACATATAAAGTTCTTAATAATGATTCCACCAAATATATTTACCTTATCCTTCCCATCGATTTACCTTTTAAAATAACATAAAATAACATTATAAATATTATTGGAGTAATCACATTATATATATTGTTTAATAACTACAAGTGTTTTATGCTTAATGGTATTTTATTTTGAACTAAACACGAGCAATTATTAGAATATATTGTCTAATAACAATCCTAATCCAAATTAACTTACATGACCGAGGAAAACAAACATATGTAGATATGGGTAAAATCAAATAATAAAACCAAAAAAGACTTACACCGTGACAGAAGAGAAAAGTTGTTCAAACAAAAAAAGAAGTACTTATGTCACAATAATAATAATAAAACTCATGTTACTTTTGTCAGACTATTACAACACAAAACAACTTTATAAGCAACATTTGTTTGTTTTTTTTACTTTAATCTATGTTTTGATGATTTAATCAACCTAATCTTAATTATAATCAATGTAGAGAAGCACACATATTGCATAACATATATATTGCTTTGTGTTAACTTCTACTGGTGATCAAGGCTGAAGGAAGAAAGGAAATCAAGTCAAGACATGTAATCAAGCTCATTTGAAGACATGTAATTTGTATTTCTTTGAGTCTTGGGAACTTTATATAATTGACCATACTTAAGCTAAAATCAACTCACATACACAGTATGTTCCCTTTAGAAGACACACACAAAATTTCATATAATTTGGACTTCAATAGATAACCCAAACTTAGACCGGAAAACACTAAACTAGAACCTGAACTGGCTGCCCACATTCGGTCGACCGAAACAGACCGTTCGGTTGACCGAGTGATCAATTACCCAGTTGGTGTTTTACTGTCCGGTTTTGGTCGACCGTCCAGACCTTTTCGGTCGACCGAGTCAACATATTTTTCGGACCATTTGTTTTATCGTTTTATACCCAACAGACGTATTCGTATTTTTCCAAATACCCCAAAAATACATTTTCCTATCGGTCGACCAAACTTAAGATAACTCGACAAACCCAAACTGTCTGTTGGTTTTCGGTCGACCGTGGACCTTGTTTCGGTCGACTGAATTTGATATTGTTTGTCAACCCCAAAGAGTATGTTAGTTTTCGGTCAACCAAACTTTTTTCGGTGTTCGACCAATAACTTAAGTGTACCTAAGTTATAGCCTGATCCGGTCGACCGCACCTCTATCGGTCGACCGAACCGAGTTCATATTTGTCTAAGGGTCGACCGAACTGCCCGATCCGGTCGACCGAACTCACTCTGTTTTGGGTCCTGCAATTTTGCTGTTTTATGTTTCTTCCACAAATATTTAACAAACTTGTCACAACGGCTATAACTCACTTGGAGCTATAAATAGGTGTTCATATGACACAATTACACAACTCTTACATTTCTTTTTGTCATATACACCTAAGAGAAACTCTCAAGTCTCTAAATCCCCAAATCTACTCTCCCAGCTTACACTTCCACACTTTAGCATAAATTCCACATTCTAAGCTAAGTGTGCTCAAGTTAGAGAGTGTGTTCCACTCAACATCTCAGTTGTAAACAAGCAAGGACTTCCGAGAAAACCCGAAGTATTCCTCTCAGATTGTGAGAGAAAAAGGTCAAGTTCACGAGGGTGTTCGTGGAGCTTGTTTTGTAAAAGGGTTAATCTCGACCCGAAACGAGGTTGATAGTGAAGACGCGAGCGGAGCTCGATGGAGATCGAGCGGAGCTTGCAAGAGAGGAAGTATACGGGAGGTTGAATCTCTATAAAATATCGCGTGTGTGGTCCAACACGTCATCAATGTGTGGGGAACCAGGTTAAATATCGCGTGTCCATCTCGGGATCCAAATAAAAAATAGATTAGACACCTCAAGAACAAGAAGATGTACGTGGAAAATCGTTTCCCTTCCAACAATTGACTCTCAACCGTCTGTTGTAAAGAAACGAGACCGCATGTCCACGCTTACTTTGTACTAGCTTCATAATTCTGAATCTTAAAATTAGAACCTCACAAACTCTCCATATTCATATATTCAAATCTACAAGAAACCCTGCAATTGTACATAAATCACGTCGCAAAAGAATAGAGAACACAACCAACATGGTTTTCCACAAATCAGGATAGATTTGATCGGAAAACTGCACAGGTGTGATTGGTTAGGATAGATTTGATTGTCCGTCCTGTATAATTTCTAGACAATTTTGTTTATGATATTCCTTATTTGTTTGTTCTCGCGTGATCTTTGTTTATGCCTTTTTCACAAATTAATTTCTACCTTCGTCCTCACTTCGTAGACAACCAATAATCATGTTCGTATTCAATTTCAGGAACATCTCTAACAAGAGTGATCGACACATGATATATAGTTAACAAAACCATGAACGGTATATGAAAGTAGTATCGTAGCAAAAGTGCTGACATTGTCTGTAGTCATATATTTGATCTATAAAAATTGGGTTCAATTACCAAAACGAATTTAGAAAATTGAAATTGAAAAAAAAGTTACAAAATCACTTTTGTTTGAGCAATTTCGCAAAATCGCTTCCGGAAATTGTTTATAAAATAGATCCTAAGTAACATAACTAAATAAATCAATCGTGAAGGTCAAATTGCTATTTGAATGATATGATATGGGCAAGTATGTGGATTTCTTATACGACTTAAAGATAGAGCTCAAAAAAATTAAAAGAAATAACAGGAAGGTTAACCTTTCAGCCGACATCATGTGCTTCACATGTTTTAATGGAGTTAAGATGCCAACTGCTAACTGTAATATATTAACAAAGTTGTTGGTGGTTAATCACGGCATCACCATGTATTAACTTCTAAAGAGATTGATAACGTCATACAGATCTAGACGTGTAAGGAGTCGTTGCCCGTTAAACTTGAAAACTAAGGAACCGAACAAAAATTGAAAGATATTTTACTGAGATGTTTTGGAACACATGGAAATTAATGTAATAAATACAATTGACGCGGTAGGACGGTAGGAGAAAAATGTTAAGTATGCCGAACTGAATGCAAACTAATTTATTTAAACTCACTAAAAAACAAAAAAGTGAAGTCATTTTCTGAAAGTGGATGGTTGTTAATTAAGCATCTTTAAGCCCAATAGTCTAAATATGTGCACTCTTGCATCCTTCTCTCTCTCAAGCTACAACAATACCTGTCCACCTAAAAGAAATCTAAGGAGTCATTACTTTATATATATATATATAATGTGTATATATCTACAATAATAATATGATTCCCGTTAATTTTTGGTCATTCAAATTGATCATGGTCGATCTATTAAAATGCCACTAACTTTTTATCATTCAAATTGATATCAACCGTCTATTATGATATTTCAAATTTTTGGTCCCTCAAATCGATCTTAGTCGTTCATATATTAATAAATAAATTTTGGTTTTAATAAGTATCCCATTAACCCATGATCATGAACCCGTGATTTCATATTAACCAGATAAGAAAATCAAGATTCATTAAAAAGAAGAAAAGTCCAAATTTTAATATTGCAATATAGTTTCCACTATTAATTTTTAAACCTTCAAAACTATTTTGGTCGCCTACTAAGATAAAACAATAAAAATCTTTTTTTATATATTAAGAAGACTAATAAATAGATTTCAGCCGTTTGTTGATTAACATTTTTGTCTCTCAAATCGATATTGACCATCCATTAATATAAAAAAAATCCATTTTGATAGTTGGGTTGATAAGTTAATGATTAAATATATGAATGAATAGTTGATCAAGTTAAGAGTATGACCATGTTATCAAATTCAGAACAGTAACCCCACGAAATGGAACACGTCTAAGCAGATTGTACTTTCATACAATAAAATATAATATTTAAATTAAGTTGACATAACTATTATCACTATAAATAAAAATGTGTAGGAAAGGTAATTTCATTTTTCTTAGATGGTAAAGAATGCGAGTGTTATTGTTCAATGGCAAATCAAATTAGTAAATATACGCTTTAGTTTAAAAAATACCATCTTTAATATACTTAGACATCTTTTTCATTGTTAATTTGATGGATTAAATATTTTTTATCAAATTATTTTTACTAAAACTAAATGAATAACCGTCAGTTTTATTTTATCAGTACTACAAATTCGTCAAACTTTGTCAGCTTCAAACAATTCCAATTGTGATTATTAAGATATAGAACCAACATAAAATATTTGTTATATATATATATATATGTATATACATAAAAGTTACCTTTAACCATACAACCTTAATCCATCTCGGTTGTTTCTCTTGTTGGAGAAGTGAAAGAAGGAAATGAAACCAGCAGGAGACCACTTGTAATCTCGGTTGCCTCCATACACTTGTAAAGGTTGCCTCCATACACATGTAATCTCGGTTGTTTCTCTTGTTGGAGAAGTGAAAAAGGAAATGAAACCAGCAACAGGAGACCACCCCAAGGACGTAGGCACGTTGCCGAACATTGTAAATTGTGTACGTCGTGGTTGTTTCAGGTGTACATTTATGTTTCTTGTTGCATTAAGTTTGGGAGAGGATCCGAAGTTAATTCTGTAAGTCAATATTCGGTATTGCGTGACGCGTTTAATCCGTATCGTGTTAGTGCATTGTTAGATCCCCTCGCAACAAAAACCTATCTCAGTTAAACAAAAAGTGGTAATACCTAAGGTTCTTGATATGTTTAACTTAATATCTACAATCAAGAAAATGAGATTGCTGAATTGACCATACGAAATACTAACTCTTCGTGTGCAGTTAGATTTGGTGAATTGCTCGACCATAGTTTTTCTAGTTGCTTACACTTTTTTGTCCGGGTACGGAGAAATGGTTGCATTGGTTGTTGGTTTGCTAAGAGCATCCTTAACGGGGTCATCCGCCCTCGACAACCCGGTCGTCCCCGGGATGACCCGGTCATCGACCGAATAGGTTGGTTTGGGTTTTTTTTGGTTTTTTGTTTATTTTGGTATTTGTTTTAATAATTAGGGGGTTTATATTTTGATAAATAAATAGGATTTAAGTAGTTGTAGTTTATATTTTGATAATAATTAGGATTAGGGTTAAGATTTGGGGTATTATTTTGTAAATAGTTGAGTATTATATTTAGATAATAATTATATTCCCTAAGATGGTTTGAAGATAATTATATTCTCATACAAGATTTGAAATCGGTTAGATTAAATGCATCACGCGCGTACTGTAGATTGTCAGATTGACAAGCTAAGACACCACGCGGGTGCTGTAGATTGTCACTTCAACTAGATAAGCATCACGTGCGTACTGTAGATTGTCAATTAGACATTATAAGGAAGGATGTTGTAAGGCATATCTCGTCAAACATATCTAATTCAATGAACTCTAATTTAAGATACCCATTCTCCTCCTCCTCCTCTAACAATGCCTTCGACGAGCTTTGGAGGCGAGTAAGCACTGAAGCACTCGAAGAGCTTGAGCGTGGGGTCACTAGTAGGTGGAGTCGGGAGGCTCCAACGCGACGTCGCACTACGACCCAAAACCCCAATAGAGATCGAGAAGAAGGTTACCGTCATCTTATTTTTGTTTATTTTGCTGAAAATCTTGTGCATGGTCCTCATATTTTTAGAAGAAGATTCAAAATGAGGAAGCATGTATTTCTGTGTATATCGGGTGCCGTTGAGAGTTCCTATAAGTTGATCGATCACTAATCTAGAAGGGGTGAATATATCATGTCTTAATTTTCTTAAACAATTACACAATTAAAATAGTTAGAGAAAAATTGCAAACCACAAGATGACTCCGGAGATTTATAGAGGTTCGATCACACCACCGTGATGTAGTCCTCTCCTCAAGTTGTAATCGCTCCTCTGATCCCTACTTGAGAATTCACTATTATCTTCGTTCCGGGTCAAAGATAAATTCTCTTACAATCAGAGCCTTGCGAGCACCCTCGCCTTACTCGGATCTCCTCTCACAACCTGAGAAGGTGTTTCCTGAAAGTTTTACAACACAATGGAAATTGAATGAGGTTGTTGAACTCTAACTTGAATGCACTCAACTATTGGAATTAAGCTTGGAGTGAATTTAATGAAAGTTTGAGAGTTGGTGGAGCTTTAAAGGCTTGGAGATTGAGAGCACAAGAGTATGATTGATTTTTGGCAAGTAGAGAGCTGAATGTGTCTCTTAAGTGAATCTTATATAGCATTCAAAACAAATAGAGCCGTTATGGTGAGTTGGTGAGGTTTGGACCAATAAGAAACAAGAAGTGACTTAAGCCCGGGAAGAATTCAGGACAAATTCGGTCGACCGGGAAACCAACGGTCGTCCGACAAGGTGTGGGTTTATTGGTCAAATTGAAGCATTCAGTTGACCGTTTATGAGTCGGATAACTGTTCACCAACTTCCAGTAACTTTTTCCTAATATCGACCAATTAATTTCGATTGACCGATAGAACGTCGGTTCACTGTTTGAATTTGACAGTAAAGAATTGTTGTGCTTTGGTGATCTTCTTCGATAGACCGTGGCAAAGTCGGTTGACCTATACATGTGCGGGTTTTCTGCTGACATTGGCTGAGAAATTGGTTTATCGATAACCGTCAAAATCTTACGCGGAAGAGAGTCGTTACGTTTTGATTAATCAACAAGTACTCGGTAAACCGAAAGGTTCTCGGTCGACCGATATTGGAAGTTTCAAAGGTTGTTACTAAACGACAAAAGATAAGTCTGTTGGAGATAGTTTGTTCCACGTGGGCCAATAGGATGAAGTCGTTTAGGCCAAACGACACAAATGAATTTCGGATGACCGATACTCATTCGATAAATAGAATTGAGATATCTAGAGAAATTCCGAAGCTACTGAGTAAAAAGGCATGGTTGACCAGGTAACGTTCGGTAATCCGAAACAAGGATTCCAGGAAGATGAAGTGGTTACTTACTCTAACGACACAGTTCACCGAGGGTCACTCGGTCATCCGTTTTGAACAAGTTTAGTAGACCAAGAGGCAAACAGTCGACCGACAGAGACAGATTTATCCTTTTGTACATCAAGTGTACATTTGATCCTATAACTCAAATAAATAGAAAATTACAGATGAAGTCTTTGAGCTTTGACTACAAGTCTTGGACCTTGATCTTGAAGTTCATTAGTCTCTTGGTTTGAGCACCTGCATTGTTAGGAATACACAATATCTATGTAATTTGAGAATATGATGTGTGTGATGTGCTAATTAGAGTTGTGCATAATATTACTTTGTTAATTATCAAAATTAAGATTAAAGGAGCCAAAAAGCCAACAATTCCGACGTGTACTTCCAACCAAGGTCGGATGGGCTGGTCGAATGAGTATATCAGAACTACAAAAAACCATTGCAGTTATGTGAATATTAGCCTACGGCGTTGTAGATGACGTCGTTGACGAGTACCTACGCCTTAGTGAGGGACAACAATGATGACTTTCAAGTAGTTCGTAGAAAGAGTGGTAACCAACTTCGGTGCTGAATACCTGAGAAGACCCACATCAGAAGACATGCCAAGACTACTTCACGTTGGTGCGCAAAGTATCTTTCTGGGTATGATGGGGAGCATCGATTGTATGCACTGGGAGTGGAAAAATTGCCCAGTAGCTTGGAAAGGACAATAGTATGGCCGGAGTGGAAATGAAAAGTTGTGTTAGAGGTCGTAGCATCGTACGACCTCTGGATATGGCATAATTTTTTGAAAGGAATGTGTTCTAAAAATTTTACTTTTATATGTCAATTATTATGAATTGAATGTGCAAACATTTTGTTCCTTGATTATGATATTCGTCTTTTGGAAGTGTTAAGGAAGATGTGTTTGGTCCTTAACCGTAGAGCTCTAAAAGATAATGGTTTACATAAATCAAAAGTTACAATCATGGTAGTTAACAAGGAACATTAATTACCGAGATAAGATTGTGGTGTTGGTCATCGATTGTTGTAGCTCTACAAATAATTGACGACACGAGTATTTAAAAGAGGAAAAGATTACTTTTATATATTGAATAGACCTAACAAGTAAAACATTATAGAATTGTGTTTCGTGTCATTAATGTTTTTACTGTGTCTTGGATCCTAAGATATGAGACTTATATCTTTTCACTCAAGAAGTGCTTAATTTGATTATTATCAAAAACTACCAATGAGTGTAGTGATAACGACAATAGTTGGTCGAACATGACTTGTGCTGGAAAAGATAGCTAGTCAAACGATTATCATTGGCCCTCTTAATTGAGTGATGATATTAGTGGGTCTCTTGATAAAGCAAAATTATAATGTGCACCATGTGACTTGAGTTAAGTCACATAGTTATAATTAGCTAAGAGAAATCAAGAAATGAGTATAATACAAAGGTGACACATTTCTACTTTGTATATATTCTTAATATCATGAGGCATGGGACGGACACAAGTGGTGCACTTACATCACTAAATGGATCGTGTTTTAGTTCAGGTGGAACAAAGACATCTATGCTAATTGAGTGACTATAATGTGTAGCTAGATACTGCTTATAGTCTGAGATATTAAGTGTTTAATATCACTGTCAATTAGGCTTAGATCCTCTCATAGGTCACACCACAAAACTGGGAAACAAGAGGTTTGATTTTAAGTTCATATGATGTGTCGGGTTTCTTGTGAAAATGGGACACATGTGGTGAATTAATTAAAATCAATATGTTATGAGAATTAACATAATTAGAATCATAATAAATTCATATGAGGTATATATATTATGGTGTGTAATAATTTAATATTACATATGATAATATATATAGGATGTGAATTGCTAAAAACCCCCAAAAGATCAAATTTTGTTGGAAATAAATCCAAAATTTGATAAAGGTAGAATCGGGGTCAAACACGGTGAACCGTTCATGGTTCGGTCGACCGGGGCATCTTCGGATCGGTTAACCGAATAGGGAATGAGTAAGCGCAATTGGTTGACCGAGATTGCACAGAGTGCCTGGACAATCGGGTTCTGTTAACCGATTGGAAACGGTCAACCGAGAAGTAGTATTTTCGGTAGACCGAAGGTGACCCGGTAATCCGATGACTATGTTCCAGGAGCGATTTTGGTGGGTCAAAGGTAAATCGATTACAAGACGTGGTTCGTCCGAATTATTCTAGGGAATTTTTCTCATACAGATTCGGTCGACCGTCTAGCTCACGGTGCACCGAACACGTGTTATTACCGAATGGTTCGGTTGACCGAATAATACTCGGTCTACCGAACAAGAACGATTCTACCTGAATTATTAAGAGATTAATTAAATCATGGGTGGAATAATTCTAGATTTAATTAAAACGTTTTTGTGGGTGATAAGTGGAATTTAGAGATTAATTTTAGGAGAGAAAAATAAGGGATCATGACTAAATAATAGCTCTTGATAAGGATATTTTGGGAGCCTATAAAAGGGCACCTATTCCTACTTGTTTTAATACTAATGCAAAAATCTTTCTCTCATTAATTTCTCCATAATCACCACGAAATTTGTCTTAGTAAAATTAAGTTTGGAGATTAGAATCTCAGGAGACTTAAAGAGTAGTTATTAGCTTGATTATAAACATTGTTAGAGATTGATTGACTAGCTCCTTTCTCTCTAACATTGTTTAGAGTTTGGTGAACACTCGGAGGCAAATCCGTGGGCGACACAACGTGCAACGCGACTCCGGATCATCAAAAGGTTTTAGAAAACCTTTAGGTATGATTCTCCTTTGTGGTTTATTTTAATAAATGTAGGATTGTATGTTATTAGAATAAAACACAAATAGATGTACATAAAATTGCTGAAAATATGAAAACGATCTTGTATGATGTATTAAAAATATATACATACATGGGGACACGAAATCCTACACTTTTTTGGTATCCCTGGCTTGAGTAACGATCTCAACGTACTTCAACGATCTCCTATTTTTAATGACGTGTTCGAAGGACGTGCACCTCCCGTCCAATACGAGGTGAATGATCGTCAATATGATATAAGATATTATCTTACATATGATATTTACTCTCATTTTCATGAGGTCCATCCCGTTTCCGTAAACTCCCAATGATAGGTTATTTGCACAATATCAGGAGGCAGTACGTAAAGACGTAGAATGCAAGTTTGGAGTGTTTTAGGCACGATGGGCAATCGTAAGGATGTCATCTCTTGCGTGGAATGCTAACATCCTAAACAAAATAATCATTGTGTGCATTAATGCACAACATGATCGTGGATGACGAGTGTGAATCTTATTCCATGATTTATGATACAACTGAGTTTGAGCGGGATCACGAGACTAACGCCTTACTCTACTACACGGGTTCTAGACATTAATGCCTACATGAACAACACTGACCACATTCATAATAAAACCCAACATCTCGTGTTGAGGACAGACTTAATCGAGAACATCTGGCAGCGATTCGGCGGAAGCGACACTTAAGTGTGTTTTATGTCGTGTAATATTTGATTTATGTCGTATATTATTTGGTTTATGTCTTGTATTTGGTTTGTCGTCTCATTTAATGTAAGCGTACATTTGCTAAAAATAATGTACTAATTGCTTTCTTAATATTAATAGTATTTAGTTCTTGTAATCATTGATGGTCAAATAAATAGATTATTAATGGTTTTGGTAAATATAAATGATTTTGGAATATAATAAAAGTTGAGAAGAAAATTAATGATATGGATGAAAGAGAGTGGGATGACCTAGGTTATGGTTAATGTGTGAATAGTGAATGATAAATATGAGGTTGAGTCAAAATGACGTGACAGGAAGAGAGAGAAAGTAGATGACCTAGCTCAAGACCGTGGATGGTCTATCCTGGAGTAAACTCGGTGTCTTGTTCGTTAGTAAATACATTTGTTTATTTGACAAGCTACAAAACTTTAGCAGTTGCATTAAGTGATTATCATAAAGAAACACCAAAATACACGAAACTTCGGGTTAAGCACGAAGACACTCTAATCTACCAGAAAAACTTAAAATGAGCACAAATACGAATATAACGTTCAATATCAATCTACATATTAAACTTTTACGTACACAGACAAAACCAGCTAGTCCGTCCCAAACACCCAAAACCTACGAATTTTTTTTTATCAGGATGAAGTACCAACGAGCCCCAAAACGAAACATTTTTTTTGTAGATTAACACTCTTAAACTATAAACTGCAAATTTTCTGCACACCAACTAATTCTTCCCAACCTACAAAAAAACATTTTTAGCACAATTCAGCCACAAACGAACCCCAAATTAATTGGCAGAATAAACTTCCAAAACTGTCATTTTCTTTAAAAATACAAGTCTAAATAACAAACAATTAAGATTTATTTATTTGTCTTTTCTAATAAAATGATATTCTTACATTTATTGAGCATTTTCATGATGTCTACCCAAGCATTTTTAGTCATAGTTTAAGATTATTTTATCATCGTAAGACGACCACACAACATAATTTGTTGATTAAATTATTTTTTCCCTAAATATTTAAATTAAGTTGTTTGTTATATAAAATTAAGTTTTATAAGAGTTCTAAAGTAATTAATATTTCTTATATGTACGTAAGCATTTCCGTTGAGTATTACAACAAATGAGCCATGATTTACTTATATTGCAATAAACAAATGTAACAACAACATTTTACTACAACCCAAGCAAGACACACAACCACGTATGCAACTTACACACTTTAGAGTTTAGACCATCATTAACCATGACCCGGACAACATGGTCATGAGTTTTCTCTCTCTTCTCTCTCTTTCAAATCAGATTTCTCTATCTTCCACCTCAGCTTTCTTTTTCCCCAACTCACTTTCTTCCATTTTCTACAATTTTGACATCTTAACCACAACCCACAACAACCTACCTCTCTTCTCAACATCATCTTTTATTTCCATTAACTCTTATTCCATTCCAAAATCAATTATATTTATCCAAAACATTGATAATTCAAACAAATATATATATGAATTAACAAATAATACCCCAAAATATATAAACTAAATAATAATTATACCCAACATCTACAACAAATAAACGTAACATTTTAAAAAAATATTCAAAATGAATTTTTAAAAAATCGAGAAAAAACAATTCTTCAACAAAAATTACAAAAAAACGAAAAAAACCAAATCCCAGGCACAACACATGGCATGTTCGGGTTGGACGACCGGGTGGCCGGGGTGGTCCTGGCGGACGACCCGGTTGCAGTCGCTCTTAGATCATCCCTTAACGCTGAAAAGTTAAGGTCGTGAGCAGGTCAACAATGATGACCGTGAAATTTTTTTTGTTAAGGGGGAAATGTTAAGGTCGTGGATGACCAGGTCGACGACCCGGTCGTCTATTATTTTATTAATATAAGATTTTTTTTTGGTTTTATTTTTGTTTTGATTTTTTGAATTTTTTATTTGAGTTTTTCTTTTAATTTTTTTTTTGAAAATACGTTTTATAATTGTTTTGATTTTTTAGAATTTGTTTTAATTTTTTTAAAATTTTACCAAGATGGACCCCGAAATGATGTGGAGGAGAGAGATAGGTTGTTGTGGGTTGTGTTGGGTTGTGGTTAAGAGGTGAATAGTATAGGAAAGAGAAGAATGTGGGTTGAGGAGAGAGAAAACTGATGTGGAAAAGAGATAAAACTGATTTTGAAAAGAGAAAAAGAGTTGATGACCAGGGTCGTCAAGTTAATGGTAAGGAATGGTCTTACACTACATCAGAATGACTGACAAGACAACACTACTTTTAACACTGACACACTCACTTCATTTGACAACAGATTGCTTGGTAGCTAAAATCAGTTTGAGTTGGATATAGATGGATGGAGGTGGTGGAGAGGAGTCCTACTTAGGGCACCCTTAACGGGGGTGCCCCGCCCGGGCGCCCGGGCGCCCGGGCGCACCCCCGTTAACGGGCGGGGCGCCCATGGGGCGCCCACCCGGGCCACCCGTCCGGGCCACCCGCCCGGGCGGTGGGCGTCCCGGGCAGACGCCCGGGCGCCCATGGGAGGGGGACACGTGTCCCCCTCCCATTGGTTATTATTATTTTTTTTTGAAATTTTTTTTGTTTGGGTTTTGTTATTAATGGATTGGGTATTTGTTATAAATGTGGGGTAATAATTTTTTGTAAGTAATTAAAATTAAGAAATTTCCAGAACCAATACACTGTTTAATCACGGGTGCAATTTTTAATCACGGGTGCACTATTTTCAATCACGCGTGCACTTTTTGCAATCACGCGTGCACTGTTTGCAATCACGCGTGCACTATTTGCAATCACGCGTACACTATGTGCAATCACGCATGAACAGTGCAACAAATACATCCAAACCCTCCCAACTATAAATACATCTATTTATCTCCTGATTCCTCACATTTCCTTAACTTCTCAACTTGTAGCTTCTTCTCTCATCAATGTCGGATAATAGTTTAAACTCCGGTCAATCGGACGATGATAACTGGAATGAGACATTAAATCTAATGGACCGTGCTATTGAATTAGCCGGACAGGCTGTTTACGAAAGGACTACACGTCCTAAGCAGCGTCGAAGGAGAACGACGAACCCAGATAGAGATCGTGAACTAGGTTACAGACGCCTTGTAGACGATTATTTCTCTGACAACCCTGTGTATTCTGATACTCTTTTCAGGACAAGATTTCGGATGAGAAAGCATGTCTTCCTGCGCATCCACAATGCCATCGAAGCATCTGATGTCTTCTTCCAACGAACACCGGACGCAACTGGTAGGATGAGCATCTCCGGTCTACAAAAAAGTACGGCAGCAATGCGAATGCTAGCATATGGCGTTGCCGCTGATGGGATCGATGAGTACCTACGAATGAGTGCGGCAACATCCAGAAATGCTCTCCTCAAATTCTGTGAAGGTGTTATTCGCATCTTCGGCCCTGAGTATTTACGTCGGCCAACTGCAAATGACTTGGCACACCTACTTTACGTTGGTGAGCAACGTGGGTTTCCAGGTATGATGGGGAGTATCGATTGTATGCACTGGGAGTGGAAAAACTGCCCAGCTGCTTGGAAGGGACAACATCAAGGACGTGCTGGGAAAGCAACTATGATCCTTGAGGCGGTGGCATCGTACGACTTATGGATCTGGCACTCCTTCTTCGGAATACCGGGTTCATGCAATGACTTGAACGTCCTGCAACAATCTCCGGTTTTCGACGACATACTAGAAGGCCGAGCACCACCTGTTAATTATGAGGTAAATGGTGTTCAATATGATATGGGATACTATCTTACTGATGGTATTTATCCACAGTGGGCGGCCTTCATCCAATCCATCCTTCACCCTCACACCCCGAAGCACAGATTGTTTGCTAAAGTGCAGGAGGCAACGCGTAAAGATGTTGAACGCGCTTTCGGAGTGTTGCAAGCGAGGTTCGCGATCATCAGAAACCCGGCTCTTGCCTGGAGCAAGGACGTTCTGTCCAAAATAATGACAACTTGTATCATCATGCATAACATGATAGTGGAGGACGAACGCGACTGTTATGCTAATTTTGGAGATATTCGCGAATTTATGGAAGATCGTCCTGGAACTTCAGCTGAGGCAACGTCGTATTCGACCGATCGTATAGCGGATATTCACGAGTTTTTTGTCAATCAAGATCGAGTGCATGACATGAACCAACATTTGGATCTGAAAGGCGATTTAATTGAGCATATATGGCAACGCTACGGAAGAGGAGCGGTTTGAAAATCAGTTAACGTAGTTGGTCATGTAGTATTTAAAAGTTGAGTTTATGTAATATGTACTGTTGTTTCTTAACTTTGATTGTAATATTTCCTATTTCAATTTGTCTTAAATGTAACGTGGCTCCGTAATATTTAATAATAATTTCGTGATTTACCAGTAATTATTAACAATATTTCGAGTTAAAATATAATTATAATGTAATTAAAATTAGATTTATATAAAATGTAATTTGTTAAATGTTGTGTGAGAATTAAATTTGTTTAATTAAGAAATTGTGTGGATGAAAGAGAGTGATTGAAAATAGTGCACCCGTGATCAAAAATTGCACCCGTGATTAAACAGTGTATTGGTTCTGGAAATTTCTTAATTTTAATTACTTACAAAAATTTATTACCCCACATTTATAACAAATACCCAATCCATTAATAACAAAACCCAAACAAAAAAAATTTCAAAAAAAAATATAATAACCAATGGGAGGGGGACACGTGTCCCCCTCCCATGGGCGCCCGGGCGTCTGCCCGGGACGCCCACCGCCCGGGCAAGCGCCCGGGCGGGTGGCCCGGGCGGGCGCCCCACGGGCGCCCCGCCCGTTAACGGGGGTGCGCCCGGGCGCCCGACCAGGGCGCCCGGGCGGGGCACCCCCGTTAAGGGTGCCCTTATAAGTGGGGATGGAAGGTGGTGAATTAACGTGGTTGGTCGGCCGGTGAGTAAATAAAGTTAGTGGCAGTTTGGTGATTGGAGGGGAGGAAAATCAAGATACAATCATACGGGGCTTAATGGACTGGGCTTCACAATTGAACTAGAAATTATTGATGGGTTACCGTGTTGGTTTTGTATTTTCAATATACACTTCATTCTACTATCATCATTTAAAGCCACGAGTTAAGTAATTTGTGAACTTAATTTTTAAGGTAATTTTCCACTTAGGAGCGTTTGTGCACCTGGAAATAGAGGTAAAAGAAAACGATTTTTCTTTTACCAGAAAATTTCCAAGCATTTGTGCTAGATTGGAAAAGGTGAATATGTTCCCTCAGTAGTCTAGAATGTATAGGAAAAATTTCCCTTGGTTTATCATGAAACAAATGGAAAACACAGGAAAGTTAAGTATCATGTATAAACATGTCAAATATCTTAGAAATTATATATTTAATTTATAATTTTAATGACAAAACATAGAGACTACTTTGAAAAATAAAAATAGAAATGCAAATTAAATTATTATATTAAACAATCATAATAATAAATAAAAATTAAACAAAAAATGTTATGTGCTAGGAATTACTCATAATATTTTTCTTAAAATTGTCATGCATAATATGTTAAATAACATAATAATTATATATATTACATTAATCCTTTTATAATACAAACATTAACACCACTTTTGAAAAATAAAATAGAAAAATTACATGATTGTTTTCCATTGCATAATTTCTTTCATAAAGAAGATATTTGTAATCTTCAAGCTTAGAGGAGATATTGACAATTTGCTGGAAGATTTCGATGGTGAGTTGGATGATACTGAAAATATTAATTTAGGTTGTCAAATATAAATAAAATTAAAGATTCAACTTTTTTCACCATATCGCGCCAATTTCATAAGATTTTTCTGAAGAGACAGACATGCAACTCAAATGGGATTATCTCAATTAAAGAAATTACATATCAAATGGATGATGCTTTCGCCAATTCTACATTGCTTGATTGATTTTTTATATACATGTTGACGTTATCTTTGTTAAATTTGATTGAACAAAATATATTAGTTTAGTCTACGATTTTTATATGTTAAAACAAGGGAAAAGTTAGGTTCTACGTTGACTAGAAAATTATATGTTTTTTTACTTTTATGAAATCCCAATAATATTGACAAACACAAAATTTGATTTCCAACAAATTCTACTATATATTAACCCCACTTCAAACAAACTTCAAGTCAGAAATATGCACCGGGACCATTCCTTGATTATAGCTTTCCTCCATAATTTTTGTGTTATAGTTACTAACTAAGTTCATTAGTCAGAAAACCAAAAAAATATAGGAATTTTTTTCAAAATAATCACCCAAAACAATGAAGAATATGCACATGAGAAACTTAATTGGCAAAATATCCACTTTAAAAATAACACCACGGTGTCGTTTTCATTAACTAAAAACGACATTACTGATGTCATTTTTATCCTTAATGAAAATTGTATCACTGATGTCAATTTTACATAAAGCATGTTGAACAAGTGACGGATCGGTCGGGAGTCTCGTTTCCTGGGAAAATGGGTAAGTCATTAGTTGATGCATTAACTTGAATTGAAGACAACATGACTATTTCGAGGACCAAAAATATTTTTTATGACCTTGAGGCTAGAGTCTACAATTTCTCCTAAATTCCTCGACACGCCTCAGACCGAGACAGGAGGCACACACATGCATTTGAAGTTACTAATGTTTTTTGTTATGGTTATGACTCATGAGAGTGGAAACGTAACCCCCATCTCACTATCATCTGGTTAGTGACCAAGCCAGCTAAGATACATAAGTCATCATAGTGGTATGAATCAACTCAAATTATTATATCTAAGTAGAACATTTTGAGTAGTTCAAGTTGGTTTTCATTTTTTTTTTTGCTTTCTTGATTTCGAGATGTCGTTTTTAGCTAAGACATGTTAAACTAGCGACGGATCGGTCAGGGGTCTCACCAATGTATTTTTGGGTTTGAGATTTTATTAGTATTTTTGTATCAAAAAATACATTAGTAATTTCAAATACATTACGTAGCGAGACTCTCGACCGACCCATCGCTAGTTCAACATGTATTAGCTAAAAACGACATCTCCAAATCAAGAAAAACTTACCGTAGGTAAAAACTGTTGGCTTTTTGGCCTTAATCCATATTTTGATGATGTAATTCAACCTAATCTTAATTAGGACATGTAGATTAGCACATGTAGTATAATGGTATATATGTTGTATTGTGCTAACATCTATAGGTGATCAAGACTCAAGAAAGAAGAAAAATCAAGTCAAGACATGTAATTAAGCTGGATTGAAGACATGTATTTTACTTTTCTTTGAGTCTTAGGAACAAATGTGAATTGAGCATAACTTAAGCTAATATCCATGCATTCACACACTAGGTTCCTTAGAGAAGTCACACACAAAATTTCAGATCAATCGGACTTCGATAGGTCATCCAAAACATAGTCGGAAAATCACTAAAACTAAACCTTAAATCCTGTCCGAAAACGTTCGAGCGATTGGACCTTTTGTTCGACCGGTTTCAGTAAATTTAGAGTTTTTACATGACCATTTTGTTCGACCGAACCATCCATTTGTTCAACCGATCCATTAGTTTTTGTAAGGTTTTGTTCGACCGGTTCAACTTTAGGTCGACCGGTTGGAGACAGTTTTTGCTGAATTTGAATTCTGTTTATTGTATCTCTTACACAAATCAATCAAATCTTTCCCCAACGGCTAGGAATCTCTTAGACCTTATAAATATAGGTTCACACTTAGTTTTCCACAAGATTTCACAACTCCAAAGTGTCAAACTTATAGTGAGATTTTCCACAACCTCAAAGCTCCAAATTAGTCATCCAAAGCCTAATTTCCACATCCTTCATCAATCATCATACTAGCAATTGTTGTGCTCAATTAGAGAGTGAGTTCCACTCAAGTTACCATTGTTGTAAAGAGAGCAAGGGTCTTGGTGAAAGCCCAAGACAAAGTGAGCAAGGGTCTTGGTGAAAGCCCAAGACAAAGAAGTAGAGATTTCGGTGAAAGCCCGAAGTGTCCCTCTCGGATTGTGAGAGGAAGAATTCAAGCAAGCGAGGGTTGTTCGCGTTGCTTGTGGTGTAAAGGCGTTCTCTCCCGGCCCGGAACGGGGAGTGGTTAGTGAAGACGTAGGCGGAGCTCGCGGAGTCGAGCGGAGCTTACAAGAGAGGACTAGGACCCGGGTGGGGTGCCGAACCTCTATAAAAACCGACGCGTCTTCTGTGGTTTGCATTGTCTTTCTTTCTCTACTTGTTTGTTTATTCCGCTGCGCATTTGTTTGCTTAATCAAGTAGAAAATTAGGGATTAGATTAAAAGTGATTAGTGGACCCATAACCCACACGATCCTACATTTGGTATCAGAGCCTTGTTAAGCTAAATTTCATTACTTTACCGTAATTTTAGCATGGCTTCAACATCTAATCACTTAGAGGGTTTATGCACCACAAGGCCTCCTTTGCTTAATGGGTCAAATTATGATTATTGGAAAAATAGAATGAAAATCTTTTTAATATCAAATGACCTTAAGTATTGGAAATTTATTCAAAATCCATACATACCCCCAAATGAAGATGATTTAGATTCTCTATCTAGGGCTCAAATGAAAGAAATTGAAATGAATTCAAAAATTATGAATATTCTTTATTGTGGCCTTAATGAGGGAGAATACAATAGAATTAGGGGATGTGAAAGTGCAAATGAAATATGGCATAGGTTACAAATGCATCATGAGGGTGATAGCAAAACCAAAGAAACTAGGATAAGTCTCCTCATGCATAAATATGAAATATTTTCTATGCAAATCGGTGAGAACATAAGCGACATGAACACTCGCTTCACCGATATCACTAACTCTCTTTTGATTCTTGGAAGAAGGATAAATGAAGGAGAGATGACTCGAAAATTCCTCCGGTCTTTGAGCAACGATTGGGAAGACAAGGTCGTGGCAATCGAAGAATCGCACGATCTTTCAAAATTGAAAATGGAGGAACTCATTGGAAATCTCATGGCCTATGAGCTCCAATTGAGTCATCGAAGAGAGAAGGAAGCATCAAAGAAAAACTCCGTGGTGGCATTACATGCAAATTTTGATGAGCCAAGGAGGGTGGAAGAAGAGGACATTGAGGTCCTTGCCCAAGACTTCTTCAAATACCTCAAGAGGGATAAAGGTGAAAAGAATGAAAGAAGAGGTAGAAGAAGTGAGAAAAGAGAAAAAGAAAAAGAGAGGGAGGAGAGTGAAAATGAGAGAAGAGAAGGGGAGAAGAAAAAGGAGAGAAGGGAGAGGAGAAAAGAAAAGGAGAAGAGCAAGAGAAGAGAAAGGAAGGAGGAAGCACACAAAGCTACATGGGATGATTCTTCATCACCATCATCATCGTCTTCTTCCTTGCAAAGTAGAAGAGAAGTGGCTCACTCATGCTTCATGGCTATTGAAGATCAAAGTGAGGTAGATTCTAACTCTTGTTCTAGTAATTCATGCTCAACTAAGTCTTATTATAGTGATAGCTCAAACTCTAGTGCAAATAATGAAAATTATACACATGATGAGCTTCAAAATGCATTTCATGATTTAGTTAAACAATATGAGATCATTTGTGAAAAGAACAAAAATGCTAGAAAAACTATAAATGATCTCAAATGCCAAATTGAATTAATCATGAATGAAAAGAATGTGGTGATTGCTAGACTTGAATCAAATGAATCATCACTTGCTAGTCTAAGTAAAACACCCATTATTGATGAACATGTAGATCTTAAAGCCTCAAATATGCAATTAAGAAAAGATCTTGAAATGTTCACTAAAGGAACAAAAATGCTTGATATGCTTTTGAGTAGTCAAAGACAATCATTAGCTAAACATGGTTTAGGATACAATGTGCATTTGAAAAACCATGTATCTCATACTACTTTAAATGGCAAGCATTTATTTGTTAAATCTAGTTCCTCAAGTGTGTGGGCACCCAAAACCAAAATGGTTTGGATCCCAAAAGCTAATGTTCAAGGACCCAAAGTTGTTTGGGTACCTAAGTCTACACTTGTAGGAGCTTGAGGATGAGATTGGTGGTGACCGGACGAGCCAAAGCGTCGAAATTCGAATCCGGTTGCATCACCAAGTCATGATTGGAGCTATTCAAGATTCAAGTTTGGTATAAATTTCTATCTTTGAAATTTCTGAAAATTAGCTCTAATCTAGTTAATATGCTTAATTGTCATATCTTTAGAAAATTCAATTCATTGAAAATCATTAACCCTATTCATTGCAAATCATTTACCACATCCATTGATTATAAATGTCATATTTTAAAATGGATGTTAGAATAAGGCTTAAGTAGAAACTTAAATGATTTTAACTTTCATCATACTCATTGTTTCCATTTAGCCTTATTGATAGGGGAGCTTAAATGTTATATCTTTTATTAGAGTAATGAAGTGCAAAATTTAGGGGGAGCAACTTCATTACAATGACATCCTATTTGAACTTGAATAGTTATATAAATGTCAATGAGGGAGAAATTTCATTTCATATCTTAGATTGATTATTGTTTTTGATGGATGTCAAAGGGGGAGAAGTAATAGATTAGGGTAACTTGAAATATGCATGAAATTGTCAAGAAAAACTATGCAATAGATTTAAAGAAACATTTTGAAGCATAGTTTGCATAATATATTTCAAGTATTAAGTTAGTTTAAGATATAGGTTGTCATCATCAAAAAGGGGGAGATTGTTGGCTTTTTGGCCTTAATCCATATTTTGATGATGTAATTCAACCTAATCTTAATTAGGACATGTAGATTAGCACATGTAGTATAATGGTATATATGTTGTATTGTGCTAACATCTACAGGTGATCAAGACTCAAGAAAGAAGAAAAATCAAGTCAAGACATGTAATTAAGCTGGATTGAAGACATGTATTTTACTTTTCTTTGAGTCTTAGGAACAAATGTGAATTGAGCATAACTTAAGCTAATATCCATGCATTCACACACTAGGTTCCTTAGAGAAGTCACACACAAAATTTCAGATCAATCGGACTTCGATAGGTCATCCAAAACATAGTCGGAAAATCACTAAAACTAAACCTTAAATCCTGTCCGAAAACGTTCGAGCGATTGGACCTTTTGTTCGACCGGTTTCAGTAAATTTAGAGTTTTTACATGACCATTTTGTTCGACCGAACCATCCATTTGTTCAACCGATCCATTAGTTTTTGTAAGGTTTTGTTCGACCGGTTCAACTTTAGGTCGACCGGTTGGAGACAGTTTTTGCTGAATTTGAATTCTGTTTATTGTATCTCTTACACAAATCAATCAAATCTTTCCCCAACGGCTAGGAATCTCTTAGACCTTATAAATATAGGTTCACACTTAGTTTTCCACAAGATTTCACAACTCCAAAGTGTCAAACTTATAGTGAGATTTTCCACAACCTCAAAGCTCCAAATTAGTCATCCAAAGCCTAATTTCCACATCCTTCATCAATCATCATACTAGCAATTGTTGTGCTCAATTAGAGAGTGAGTTCCACTCAAGTTACCATTGTTGTAAAGAGAGCAAGGGTCTTGGTGAAAGCCCAAGACAAAGTGAGCAAGGGTCTTGGTGAAAGCCCAAGACAAAGAAGTAGAGATTTCGGTGAAAGCCCGAAGTGTCCCTCTCGGATTGTGAGAGGAAGAATTCAAGCAAGCGAGGGTTGTTCGCGTTGCTTGTGGTGTAAAGGCGTTCTCTCCCGGCCCGGAACGGGGAGTGGTTAGTGAAGACGTAGGCGGAGCTCGCGGAGTCGAGCGGAGCTTACAAGAGAGGACTAGGACCCGGGTGGGGTGCCGAACCTCTATAAAAACCGACGCGTCTTCTGTGGTTTGCATTGTCTTTCTTTCTCTACTTGTTTGTTTATTCCGCTGCGCATTTGTTTGCTTAATCAAGTAGAAAATTAGGGATTAGATTAAAAGTGATTAGTGGACCCATAACCCACACGATCCTACAAAAACGACATCTATGATGTTTTACTTAAGGGTAAAAATGACACCTACAGTGTCGTTTTTAGTTAATGAAAACGACATTTGTGATGTCGTTTTTAAGGTGTATATTTTGGGAATTAAGTTTCTCACGTGCATATTTTACCAATTTTGTTTTTTTGTTTGATTATTTTGAATTTTTTTTCCAAAAATATATGTCAACCACATAAAGTTCATACCCGGCACATGTAATATATGCACCAAAGAGCTTTGTATAAGCTTAAGTATTAAAGTTGGTCTTGTATCAATGGCGGGTTTAATGCGTCGGTCAGTATTATGTGGTATATGTGTCTATGGCCTCTGGCCTCTTGAGGCGATTTTGGATGTATATTGTAGGCCTTATTGGTTTAATTTTTCTAGTCCCATTGGTCTTTATGGTTGACTAACTATTTATTACAACAAAAGCCTTGTGTCTTCTTCCTAGTTAACATAAATAAGAATCTCCCCTCTGCTTTGTTTTATAAGTGATTACAGAATTCCAGTATCGAGTTTGTATGAAGAAGAGAAGAAGAGATGGTGCATTTAGTGCATAGATATTGTAACAA
The DNA here is from genome assembly GCA_963682175.1 of Triglochin maritima. Taxonomy (NCBI): domain Eukaryota; kingdom Viridiplantae; phylum Streptophyta; class Magnoliopsida; order Alismatales; family Juncaginaceae; genus Triglochin; species Triglochin maritima. The sequence continues at coordinate 7,354,148 of OY821787.1, read as the reverse complement.
AAAACTGAGTTATGGAAACTTGAATGGTGAACGTGGAACAATTTTAATGTAAATAGATAATTATGCACGCATAGAAATTTAGACAATATCAGAATACTAAGTGGAATGTGTATCATTTTTCGTGCCAGATTTTATAAGTGTTGCTGAAAATAGAAGATGTATTTTTCCAAAAGTATGTTGTCATTAATGGAGTTACATGTTACTTGTATTGGGCTGTCTAGGCTTCTCAATTTTTATTGGTGCACAACCAGCTTAGTTAGTTTAGTCGGTCGTCTAAGAATATCTTTCATCAAAGTTATAGTATTCAATCGATACTGCTTATGAGAAAATTATTTTATAGGGCACCCTAATTATTTAAGTTCCATTTCTTTGAACCATTTGTGGTTCTTTATTATGGAAAATGGACATCCGTGGTTTGTTTCAACTAACCCTTCTAATTTTTTGGTGTTTGCAAAATATTTTCGCAGGACTAGGACAATTGGAGTGAAGCCTTTCTGCAAGCCTGACCCAATAACTTAATCTCTGGTATATTGGATTTGCTTCTCTCCAACTTTTAGTTTGATTTATGTTTCGTATGCTCTAACTTTTGAGGTAACGACTGTTATGCAGTTGTTTATTTCATAAACTTACCTTTTTATAGTCACTAGTTGATTTAAGTTACTTTAAATGACCTTAAATGGGCTGCACAGTTGAGCTTGTTTGCTTATTTGCTCATTCGGTTTTTTGGACTGATTCGGCTTACTAAAGCTTGATTAAAACTCAAATGGTCCGTTATGCAATATAGGAATATAAAAATATAACATATAAAACAATTAAGACATATTTTTTAATTTTTTTTTGTGAAAATATAAATACAAATAAAGAAAAATATGGGATATTTATATATGCAGTGGACATATTTGATTGAAATATAACGTAGTCTTTAGATCATGTTATGGGCTTCCATGCAGTATTGGGCCCACTGGCTTATAAGGTCAAAGTGGTGATCCACTCACCTAATCATAATGTTGTAATGTAGTATATAAATTTGAGTTTTTTCTACTTTCGTAACTATTGGAACAATTGTTTATGGAAGGTTTTTCCCAAGCTAAATAAAGAGAAGAACGAATTCATTATTTTGTTGGGTTTTTTTGAAAGATTTTGACATGGTATCACATCTTGATCGAGCATGGGTGATTAGGGTTCACTTCCAAACTCATCCAATCGGGCAAACACTAATCTCTTCTTCTCGAGATGCATCTTCTTCGTTTTTTTTTATCCAACTTTTCTAGATACACTTTTCTTTCAATTTTATTGTTCAATCTTGACAATGGCGGCTCCGAAGGATGATGATGAAAATACATACCACTTTGCGTTCGTCCAACCATCCGGGAGTTCAACCAATTTCAGAGTTATTGAATGGTGACAACTATTCTTCATGCCGTCAATCGATGAGGATGACATTGAGTGTCAAGAACAAGCTCACCAGTGCATAATAGGGAATGAGTGTCGCCAAATATATGTCGGTCTCCCGTAAACGCTACGTCTATAGGTATATACGTCACATGTAAGGAAGGTCGTCGTCTATACATAACTATAAATTTTGGTTATTCTATAGTTATGTATAGACGTCAGTTGTAGTATAACTGACATCTATAGTTATGTATAGACATCGGTTGTTGTATAACCGATGTCTATACCTCCTTCAAAATATTATAAAATAGTCGACGATCGAATGACTTTTTCCCAAAACTTTAAACTCTGAACCTCGCCACTCTTTTCTACTCCCTCCTTCCGCCTCCTCGTGCTCCAACACCTCTAGACCGCCCTCCTTGACGGCCCCTCGCTCGCCTCGATCGGTCCCCCTTCTTCCCCTCCTCCTCTCGTCCCGATCAGTACTAATATCTCAAACCCTCACCTTTTCTAGTGTTTTCTCCAATGTGATACACTATATGCCAAAGGACGACACAAGCTTCACACAGGGTCAAGTCTATCAGAACGTCGAAGCAGACCCTCACAAATCAATCATTCAAGGTACCTCAATCGTTTTCTGTCGCCTTTTTACTCTTTTTTTGTGGTTTTGAGGGTTTCGTATTGGTTCGGTCTCAAAGGGCGGTCACGAAGGAGATCTTGTCCAAGTAGGTCGTCAAGACCGCCAAGCAAGAGGAGGAGCACAAGAGATTCATCAATAAGGTTGATTTTTCTGGATTTTATTTTGATTTTTGGATTGATTAATGCTTTTCTTCTTCTCTTCAGTCTGAGGTCTGTGTAGAATAAACGGAAAAAATGACTTTTTTTGGTTATTTGTGATTTTTAATCTATTCGCTTAAGTAAATTGTAAATTTGTAGTTTTTCAAGGGTGGAGTTTTTTTAATAATTTGTGGCATGACTTAGGATTTTGCTTTTATAAATGTCCAAATTCAACAATTTTTTTGTGATGTCGGGGTTCACTACGGAACCTATTATTTGTTGATTGTTGAATGCATTGCTAAATCTGTTAATGAAAAATTGGAGTGTTTATGCTATTTATAGGTGGTGGTCTTCTGGTTATAATCTGATTTTCCTTCCAATTTCATGTTCTCCTGTTACATTTGTTGCAACTAGGGATGTGAATAGATATTTTTGAATTTGATATAACTTGTATCCGAATTCCAAATAAGCATACTAAATCCGAATTCAAATTCAAATTTTTATAGCTTACCAATAGGGTTGTAAATGGGTAGGATTTTACCCTCAAACCCGTCTCACCCCACATGGAATAATGCGGACAACAGACAAAAAAACATTACCCGCCAACCCTCCTAATAAGCGGGGCGGGTTGCGGTTGTCTTGACACCCGCCTCGCATAACCCGCATCCCGCCTAAATCAAATATGTTATTAATCTTTTATATACCATAATCATTTTAGTGTTTCAGTTTTACCCATAATCATTAACCCACCGTATCAAGTCACCACTCAACACTCACCAAACGTCTAATTTTTCACTCACAAAACGTCCACTTTTTCAAAAAAAATACAATGAGTGATTACTATTTCTCAAGATTTGATATATTCTTTTATGTTTCTTAGGAAAATCTAAAAAGTTTAAAAAACTTGGCAAACCTGCATCGCCCTGCCTAGTCCAACCTTGGGCGGGGTCGGTATCGGGTTTTTTATATTTTTGACCCACCCCACCCCGCATACCCTCTTAACTTAGGCGGGGCGGGTAGCGGTGGGGCAAAAACCCGTCTCGCCCCGCTTACACCCCTACCTACCAATTTCATATCCGAATTTGAAAAAAATTCGAATTCGGATTCAAATTCGGATAATGTTCAAATTCATATAACATATTTTTATATATCTTTTTATGTATAATCTAAAATATTTTGGAAAGTTGTTTTAAGAGAATTATATTATAATTTGCTTATATATGTTATTATAATTTACTTTTAACAATTTCTATTGTTTTTATATTTACATAGGAAATAACATTATTTTTTATTAACTCACAATACAAATATTAATAACCACATTATTGGATGTCAAAATTGGTATTTTCGGATATGGTTTGACCTATATACAAATTCGTATCCGACTTTGAAAACGGTAAAAAATTATAAACCAATTTCAATTCCAAATTGTATTCAGTAAAACTTCTTTACCAAATATCAATCAAATTGTAATTTTCGAATTGAATACTCGGATAATCAGTTACCATTTGCATCCATGTTTCCAACACTTTAAGATGGGATTTTGTAAACCATCAAGTTGGTATGTTTATGCTTGGATTTGAGCACGTTACGGTGAAGATTTTACTATGTCTTTATTTATATGATAAATTGATACATGTAGTTTAGTCACACATTGGAGAATGATTTTTTGTTGGTGGGGTTGAAGTATTTCACCACTCCTTTAGTTTTAAATAAGAATTAGGTATCATACTACAATAGGTTATTGCAATATATATATATTTAGTGGTCAAAAGATTGGTACTTGGGGATGTACTTAGAAATATGGTAGTATTGTAATGTATTTTTTTGGGGATTATTTAAAGATATAGACATCAGTTGTATAAGGTAGCTGACGTCTGTAACATGTATAGACGTTGGTTACCCTACAAAGTCGACGTCTATACCGTGTATAGGCGTCAAGTACATAGCCGACGTCTATACAGGGTATACACGTCGGTCGTATAAGCTGATGTCTGTACACCAGGGTATAGACGTCAGGAACATATACGATGGTCATTGGACCGCCAAATCTCGTCGTATATACCCCGTATATCCGACGTATATCGGCTTTTCGGCTCTAGTGAAGTTTGGTTCATCAATGGAACCCTACAAAAGCCAAATGAGAAGAAGGCACCAAACAAGGTTGCAACGTGGATTTTATGAAATCACAAGGTGATGTTGTGGACTGTAAACTCCTTCCAGACTGAGATTGGAGACAGTGTGATTTTTGCAAATCTTGCTTATGTTGTTAAGGTCTCTCTCGAGGAAAGATTCTCTTAAAGAAATGTTGCAAGAATATTTCAATTACGCCAAACCATTTCAAGTCTCACATAAGAACAAGATTTGATTTCCACCTATTATTGTAGGATTTCTAGTTTAATTGCACATATTTATTTTCGCAATTTTTATGCATAATAAGGATCAATTAAAAAAATTCTATGATTTATTTCATGCATGCATCGGTTTGTTTCAATAACTAGTTTCAAAACTTTATTAAAACAAACATGGCCTCCAAATTTCATACCTAGAATGTAACATCCTCAAACACAGCGGAAAATTTCAAATTTGAATCATACAATCAACGAGGACATTACGAAAGAAATACACACACTGGTGCACCAACATATAATATATATATGTGAACGAGTTTACAAAAGAATGTGATTACATCAAAAGATCATATACAGAGAATATACACGAGTAATCACAACCACCTCAAAATGTAGGGAAGCAGGATCAGGTCTCGAGTGCTCCCTCCGCCGGTGCCACCCACCTAACGTCGCTCTCGGCCTGAAAGCAGACAATGAATGCCTGAGTTTCCAGGAGGAAACCCAGTATGCCAAACCCTAACACATATATGGACAGAAATGAAATGAGTAAAGAAACGTAAAACACCACAACAGAAACACTCGCTAAGTTCCCGGAACCTCTCTCCCGGCCATAGCCCAACAACACGGGTCTCAAGGGTCCTCTCACCCCAACCCACCAACACACGTGCACACAAGGCACCGCCGGTCCAAAACACGGCCACACAACCCCCTCATTGCCTCAGTGTTACCGGAGCCACGGTTTTGGTTTTGCATCATTCGCCGGAGCCACGGCTTTGCCTCATTCGCCGGAGCCACGGCTTTGCCTCATTCGCCGGAGCCACGGCCATAAATCACAACACGTGTCACCACTAATCGCTATAGGGCCGGAATGTCTGTGTCGTCGCCCCAAAAGGGCCGGAGACCCGTTGCCTTCTAGCCAATCAATAGCAACACACACACACACACAAAAACAGTGTAAAACGGTCGAACAAAACATGGCTTCCGGTCGACCGATCCTCACCCAGAGAACTGGCCCAACAGAAAAACCCGCCAAACGGTCGACCGACAAAGGGGTCCCGGTCGACCGAAACGCACCAGTAGAAATCCATTTTCGCAATCAACAGTAAAACGGTCGAACAACCGAACCCTATCGGTCGACCGAAAACCACCAGTAGAACTCACCCAGAGTCCTCACATCACGGTCGACCGAAACAACACTTCCGGTCGACCGGCCATTAAGTTAACTTAAACGTCGGTCGAACAAGTCAAACAGGTGGTCGACCGTTTAGATGGTCAATGCCCCAACCGACCTACAACAGTACTTTCGGTCGACCGACAAAGGGGTCCCGTTCGACCGAAAATACACAGGACGTTTTCTCTCACTAAAAATTGCACAACCGGTCGACCGCCCAAAAGGGCATCGTTCGACCGGTGCGAGGGATTCGCCCAAAATACACTATAACCGGTCGACCGAACCAAAACACCGGTCGACCGTCTATAGTTCAAAAACGGCTGTGCAGGTCCGACGAGCCCGAAACGGCCTACCGTCGACCGCTCTCACTCCCACACTAACACTAGGTGAGCTTGAAAGCAAGTTTGACATACCTTAAGGCTTGAAGAAGCCTTTGAAGAAACGACGGCGAGCTTTTCCACGATAAACTCGAACTCCGGCGAACACAACGACGATCCCCGCACTTCCGGCGTCTCCAACAGCCCCCTCGCCTCCACAAATGCCGACGAAACTCTGATGGAGAGAGAGACACGTCTTTAGAGAGAGAGAGAGTGAGTGAGAGAGGAGAGAACGCGAGAGAGAGAGTAAAACCAACCTTTATATACTTTTCTCCGACTCGATCTCAGCCGTCCATCTCAATCCATCACTAATCCTCTCCTAAACACAATTAAGCACAGTAAGCAAGGGTTAGGGTCTAACAATCCACCCTCCTTAAAAGAATTTCGCCCACGAAATTAAATCCAGTGCTTACCAAACAGCTCCGGATACGACTTCCGGACTTCCTCCTCAACCTCCCAAGTAGCCTCTCGCTCAGAGTGATGCTGCCACCTGACCTTAACCATAGGAATCGTCCTCCTCCTGAGCTGGTGATCCATCCGATCCACAATCTCTACCGGCCTCTCCTCAAGAGACAAATCCTGCTGGATCTCTGGAACCTCGATCTGAATCACGTGAGAAGGATCTAACACGTACTTCCTCAGCATCGAAACGTGGATGACGTTATGAAGACCAGAAAACTGTGGCGGCAACGCAATCCGGTAGGCAACCTCTCCAACTCGGTCCAAAATCTCGAACGGCCCAATGTACCTCGGACTGAGCTTCCCCTTCTTCCCGAATCTCATGACCCCACACGACGGTGAGATCTTCAGAAAGACATGATCGCCGACCTCAAAAATCAATACTCGCCTACGCCGATCCGCGTAGCTCTTCTGCTTGCTCTGAGCTGTCGCTAGTCGCTGCCTGATCACATCAACCTTTTCAGCATACGCCTGTATAATCTCAGGCCCGACTAACTGCCTCTCGCCTACCTCACTCCAGCACACCGGTGATCTGCACGGCCTCCCGTACAAAGCCTCGTACGGCACCATCCCAATACTCGCATGGTAGCTGTTGTTGTAGGCGAACTCAATCAACGGCAAGTGCTCATCCCAGTGCCCTGCCCAATCCAGAGTGCACGCTCTCAGCATGTCCTCTAACGTCTGAATGGTCCTCTCTGACTGACCGTCTGTCTGCGGGTGAAATGTTGTACTAAACTTCAGACGAGTACCCAGAGCCTGCTGCAAACTCCCCCAGAATCTGGAAGTGAACCTCGGATCTCGATCTGAAATGATACTCACTGGCACCCTATGCAGTCTGACGATCTCCTCAATATACAATCTCGCAAGACCCTCCAAAGGTAGAGTAGTCCGGATGGCCAGAAAATGTGTCGATTTGGTCAGTCGATCGACTATAACCCAAATCGCGTCATGAGAGCTCCTCGTCTTCGGCAACCCGGTGACGAAATCCATCGTCACGTGCTCCCACTTCCACTCAGGTAGCTCTATACTCTGCATCGGTCCCGCTGGTCTCTGGTGCTCGATCTTCACCTGCTGGCAAACCAAACACCTAGCCACAAAATCAGCCACATCAAGCTTCATCCCTCGCCACCAGAAATTCCGCTGCAGATCCTTATACATATTCGTACTCCCTGGGTGAATGGAATATCTGGCTCGGTGTGCCTCCTCCATGATGTCATCTCTCAGCACATCGACCTTCGGCACCCAGATCCGACTCCTGAACCTCAGACCTCCATCCACTCCCACAGCAAAGTCCGACCCATCTCTGGCAGCTGACTGTAGCAGACTAGTCAAATCCTCATCCCTGTGCTGAGCCTGGACAACTCGACTGACAGTCTGCGGCTCCACTCGAAGACCCGCAATCACTGCTCCCCCCGAGCTCTCGGTGAACGGCCTCCACTCTGACAATGTCTCGAGTAGCCTCCATTCCTGAATACATAAACTCGCAGCTGACACCTCCACTTTCCTGCTCAGCGCGTTCGCAATTGAATTCGCCTTCCCCGGATGATAGGAGATGGTGAAATCAAAATCCTTAATCAGCTCCAGCCACCTGCGCTGCCTCATATTGAGCTCCTTCTGTGAAAACAGGTACTTCAGACTCTGATGATCCGTGAAGACTTCGAACCGCTCACCATACAAATAGTGACGCCAAATCTTCAGAGCATGAACCACGGCTGCCAACTCTAGATCGTGAGTGGGGTAATTCTTCTCGTGCACCTTCAACTGCCTCGAAGCATACGCCACCACCTGCCCGTGCTGCATCAGTACACAACCCAAACCAACACCTGAGGTGTCGCTGTAAATCACATAACCTCCGCTGCCGCTGGGAAGAGTCAGAACTGGAGCAGTCGTCAACCGACTCTTCAGTTCCTGAAAACTGTCCTCGCAATTCTGGGACCAAACAAACTTCACTCCTTTCTTCGTCAGCGCCGTCAGTGGTGAAGCAAGTCTCGAGAAGTCTTTGATGAACCGGCGGTAGTAACCCACCAATCCAACAAAACTCCTAATCTCAGTCACACTCGTCGGGGCTCTCCACTGCGTCACTGCGTCACTGCCTCGACCTTCCCTGGATCCACTGATATCCCAGCTCCTGACACGATGTGCCCCAAAAATGCAACACTGTGAAGCCAGAACTCGCACTTCGAAAACTTGGCATACAGCTGCTTATCTCTCAGAATGCCAAGTACAATCCTCAAATGCTCCCGGTGCTGATCCATATCTGGTGAATAGACTAAAATATCGTCCACGAAGACAATCACGAAACGGTCGAGATACTGACTGAAAGTCCTATTCATCAGATCCATAAATGCTGCAGGCGCATTCGTCAACCCGAACGGCATCACCAGAAACTCAAAGTGCCCGTACCTCGTCCGAAAAGCTGTCTTTTGGACATCTGCCTCTCTGATCCTCAACCGATGGTATCCGGATCGCAGATCAATCTTCGAGAACACCTTCGCTGACTGCAACTGGTCAAACAGGTCCTCGATCCTGGGCAAAGGATACTGATTCCTCACAGTAACCTTATTCAGCATCCGGTAATCTATGCACATCCGCAACGAGCCGTCCTTCTTCTTCACAAAAAGAATCGGCGCACCCCACGGTGAGACACTGGGTCGGATAAACCCAGTATCCATCAGAACCTGTAACTGCTTCTTCAGCTCCGACAACTCTGCAGGCGTCATCCTGTACGGAGCCTTCGACTGCGGTGTAGCCCCAGCTACCAAATCAATGTCGAACTCTATCTCTCTGTGAGGTGGTAGACCGGAGACATCATCAGCAAACACCTCGGGAAAATCCTGAACAATCTCGATGTCCTCCAGCCTCCTCATCTCTGGGTCTGGAACTACCAAGGTGGCCACAAAAGCCCTGCAACCCTGCTGAATCAACTTCCGAGCTCTAACCGAAGAAACAATCAACCGACTCCCGCGGTCCTTCAATCCTCTGATCAGAAGATCAGGCAAACCTCGCCTCGGAATCAAAATCTTCTTATCACGGCACAAGACTCGGACGTCGTACTGGGACAACCAATCCATCCCGAGTATAACATCGAAGTCCACCATCGGTAGCAAGACCAGGTCAGACGGAAATTCCTGGTCTCCCGAAGCAATCGTGGCGCCGGGAAGAAATCTCCCCACAGTGCCCACCAAACCCAGGGGTGTGCTGACTTCCAAAGTGGCAGTCAACATCGCAGGGGTACGACCCAACACGCTCGCAAACTGCTCAGAGATAAACGAGTGTGTGGCCCCAGAGTCAAACAACACCCTAGCTACCAAATCTGCAACAAGTAGCGTACCTTCCACCACTGTGCTCGCATCCCTAGCCTCCTCCGCCTGGATAGTGAATACGCGACCTGCTCTCTTCCCCTGCTGGGGTGGTGCTGCAGAACGACTCGGTCCAGCCCCACCAGCTGTGGAAGATCCTGGCCGAACAATAGGCCCACCCGGCCTACTCGGGCAAGAACGAACAAAGTGACCCAGCTGGCCACAACCATGACACGCGCCAGAACGGGGCCCGCAACCGCGTCACGGATGAACTCCACCACACCGCCTGCACTGCCCAGCCTCCCCGGATTCCCGCCACACTCTTGCCCGGATTCCCTGACAACTGACTCCCCGGACGCACTCCGGTCTTCACCTGCGACCTCCTAGCCTCCTCAATGTCCTGGCTATCCTGATCCATGATGGTCGCGAACTTCACAGCGTCTGCTAACGTTTGTGGCATGCTCGTGGTAACACGGGCCCTGAACTGCGGCCTCAGACCGCGCACAAACCTCCGAGCCCTCTGCTCCTGCGTCACATAAATCTCTGGACAGTATCGCTCCAAAGCGTGAAATTTGCTGATGTAGGCAGCCAGAGTAATGTCCCTCTGCTCTAAAGCCAGGAACTCTTCTCTCTTCCTGTCGCGGGCGTGCTGCGGAAAGTACTGCTGGTTGAACTCCACCAGGAATTCCTCCCAGCTCAACTCATCACTGTCCTCGAACACCACAGCATAAGTGGATCTCCACCAGTTGGCTGCGCCACCGTCCAACACGTAAGTGGCCAGATCCACCTTCCTCTCCGGAGGACACCCAATCGCCCGAAATATCTTCTGGATCTTAAAGACCCAGTCCTCTACTGCCTCAGGATCGCCGCTACCATCGAAAGATGGGAGATGCTGACGCATAAACCGATCCAACACTGCGCCTGCTCCTCCCTGGTCAGCCTGGGCGGATTGGCGCTCGAGAATCTCGCCCAATCTACCCAGCGTGCCCTGGAGCGTCCTCAGCTCCTCACCTCTACTCCCCTCACCCACCTCATCACTGGTGCTACGGTCTTGGGGAGAAGGTCTCACACGCCTCGGAGCCATCTACACAGGAGACACAAAACATGAATGAGAACAATGCATGCATGATTGACACAACTCTAAGGGTGGTTCCATTAGACGAAGACAATGAAACTGGCCGCTCTGATACCAAGTTGTAACATCCTTAAACACAGCGGAAAATTTCAAATTTGAATCATACAATCAACGAGGACATTACGAAAGAAATACACACACTGGTGCACCAACATATAATATATATATGTGAACGAGTTTACAAAAGAATGTGATTACATCAAAAGATCATATACAGAGAATATACACGAGTAATCACAACCACCTCAAAATGTAGGGAAGCAGGATCAGGTCTCGAGTGCTCCCTCCGCCGGTGCCACCCACCTAACATCGCTCTCGGCCTGAAAGCAGACAATGAATGCCTGAGTTTCCAGGAGGAAACCCAGTATGCCAAACCCTAACACATATATGGACACAAATGAAATGAGTAAAGAAACGTAAAACACCACAACAGAAACACTCGCTAAGTTCCCGGGACCTCTCTCCCGGCCATAGCCCAACAACACGGGTCTCAAGGGTCCTCTCACCCCAACCCACCAACACACGTGCACACAAGGCACCGCCGGTCCAAAACACGGCCACACAACCCCCTCATTGCCGCAGTGTTACCGGAGCCACGGTTTTGCATCATTCGCCGGAGCCACGACTTTGCCTCATTCGCCGGAGCCACGGCCATAAATCACAACACGTGTCACCACTAATCGCTATAGGGCCGGAATGTCTGTGTCGTCGCCCCAAAAGGGCCGGAGACCCGTTGCCTTCTAGCCAATCAATAGCAACACACACACACACAAAAACAGTGTAAAATGGTCGAACAAAACATGGCTTCCGGTCGACCGATCCTCACCCAGAGAACTGGCCCAACCGAAAAACCCGCCAAACGGTCGACCAACAAAGGGGTCCTGGTCGACCGAAACGCACCAGTAGAAATCCATTTTCGCAATCAACAGTAAAACGGTCGAACAACCGAACCCTATCGGTCGACCGAAAACCACCAGTAGAACTCACCCAGAGTCCTCACATCACGGTCGACCGAAACCACACTTCCGGTCGACCGGCCATTAAGTTAACTTAAACATCGGTCGAACAAGTCAAACAGGTGGTCGACCGTTTAGATGGTCAACGCCCCAACCGACCTACAACAGTACTTTCGGTCGACCGACAAAGGGGTCCCGTTCGACCGAAAATACACAGGACGTTTTCTCTCACTAAAAATTGCACAACCGGTCGACCGCCCAAAAGGGCATCGTTCGACCGGTGCGAGGGATTCGCCAAAAATACACTATAACCGGTCGACCGAACCAAAACACCGGTCGACTGTCTATAGTTCAGAAACGGCTGTGCAGGTCCGACGAGCCCGAAACGGCCTACCGTCGACCGCTCCCACTCCCACACTAACACTAGGTGAGCTTGAAAGCAAGTTTGACATACCTTAAGGCTTGAAGAAGACTTTGAAGAAACGACGGCGAGCTTTTCCACGATAAACTCGAACTCCGGCGAACACAACGACGATCCCCGCACTTCCGGCGTCTCCAACAGCCCCCTCGCCTCCACAAATGCCGACGAAACTTTGATGGAGAGAGAGACACGTCTTTAGAGAGAGAGAGAGTGAGTGAGAGAGGAGAGAACGCGAGAGAGAGAGTGAGGAGAGAGAGTAAAACCAACCTTTATATACTTTTCTCCGACTCGATCTCAGCCGTCCATCTCAATCCATCACTAATCCTCTCCTAAACACAATTAAGCACAGTAAGCAAGGGTTAGGGTCTAACATAGAAGTTCTCTAAAACTTCTTGATGATCCGGAGACGTTGAGGATGATTGTCGCTGCGCCGGATGCCTCCGAGTATTCACCAAACTCTAAACAAGATTGGAGAGAGAAGAGCTAGCCTCTCAATCTCTAATAGGGTTTAGAATCTAACTATTAACCCATCTTTAGTTCCCTTGAGAAGAAAAAAATCTATGAAAACTCAAACTAAATTATGGAGAGAGATGTTTGCACAAAAAGATAATGAATTAATTAATAAGGTAATGAGAAAAACTTGTATTTATAAGTTCTCTCTAAATTACCTATTCATGTGCAACCTCTTGCCCACGATTTCATGCAAACTTCCATCTAACCATCCATTATTTGCTAACAAATAATCTTAGCCACGAATTAAATCAGTTATGGACCAATTTCATGCATGATCTAATTAATTTTTAAATTTATTCTGCAGTAACCGTCTGAATCGGTCGACCGTGTTGGAGGTTCGGTCGACCGTTTAGACCAAGTTTCGGTCAAACGTGCCTCATTCGGTCGACCGTTTACCGTTTAACGGTAGACCGTTTTTGCACAGTACTGCAGACTAGTCAAATTTCGGTTTAACCCCTACAAAATTTAACATTTCGTGATTAATAGTAAGTTCACAACTTATGTAACATATTATCCTATGTAATGATTAATCATTACACCCCATAATATTTACATCACATATGAATTTAATTTAGATTCTAATTATGTTATTAATCATAACATAATTTTGATTTTGCTTGTTCACCACATGTGTCATATTTTCTACATGAAACCCGACACACCTTATGAACTCAAAATCCTCATTTCTTATTTCCCAGTTTTGTGGTGTGACCTATGGGAGGATCTAAACTAAGTTGGCAGTGATATTAAGAGCTTAATATCACTGCCAACTTAGTTTAGATCCTCCCATAGGTCACACCACAAAACTGGGAAATAAGAAATGAGGATTTTGAGTTCATAAGGTGTGTCGGGTTTTAATATCACAAGCTATAAGCGGTATCTAGCTACACATTATAGCTCACAATTAGTTAGATGTCTTAATTCCACTCGAACCAAAACCCGATCCATTTAGTGATGGAGTGCATCACTTGTGTCCGTCCCTTGCCTCATGATATTAAGAATACACACAAAGTAGTATTGTGTCATTTTTGTATTAGTATTCATTTCTTGATCTCTTTAAGCTAGTTATAAATATGTGACTTGACTCAAATCACATTGTGCACATTATAACTTTGCTTTATCAAGGGACCCACTAATATCATCACTCAATTAAGAGGGGCAATGATAATCTTTTGACTAACTATCTTCTCCAACAAAAGTCATACTTAACCAACCAATGCCTTTACACTACATTCATCGATAGCTCAAGACACTAGTCTAATTAAGCAATTCTTAAGTGATCGGATATAAGTCACATATCAAAGGACCAAAGACACAGTAAAACATCAATGACACAGAAAACACAATTCTATAATGTTTTACTTATTAGGTCTATTCAGTATACAAAAGTAATATTTTCCTCTTTTGTGTACCCGTGTTGTCACTCACTTCTAGAGCTACAATGATCTATGACCAACACGATAATCTTAACTCGGTAATTAATGTCACATGTTAATTACCATGATTGCGAATATCTTTTGTTTTATGTAAACCAATATCTTTTAGAGCTCTACGGTTAAGGACCAAACGTCTCTTCCTTAACATTTCTAAAAGACGAATAACATAAACAAGGAACAAAATGATTTCTCATTCAATTCATAATAATTGACATTTAAAAGTAAAACTTTTAGAACACATTCCCTTCAATTATCACCAGAAAGAAAAGGTTACTAAATTTCTACTTGGATTGAACGAGTCTTACATCAATTAAAAGTCAGATCATACTAAATGGCATGCCTAATTTGGGCAAAACTCATTCCTTAATTCTTCAAGAAGAAAGGCAGAGGGCTAGTCATAATGGCAACAAGATGATGGATTCTACTGCCTTGGCTGCCAATAAGCCTTTTGACAAATGAGGAGCAAGACAGGGCAATTGAAAGATTCAACTGGATAGGGAAAGAACGGTAATCATAGAAGAGATAAAATTATTTGCTCTCATTGTGAAGCTACTGGACATTTTCAGAAAACCTTATTGGTCGATTGGGTTTCCCCCCAATCATTAACTTCAGAAGGTCTTTCCTGGTACTTAGTTTTAAAGGCAGAGGAGGATTCAAGGGGAATGCAACAACTGTCAACACTACTGAGAACAACTCAAATGGAAGTCAAGACTAAACCTCTTCATTCAAGAGTAGTACCAGCAAATCATGACCCGACATATGAATAGGTCATTGGTTTCACTTGTACACATTGCATTTTGCAGGACATGGAATCAATGAAGATAAATTTGAAGGAGCTTGGTCTAGGTAAAGAACTTAATGGTGTTTACCTCCTTGCAAACACTTCTGTTAGTAGTAATTACATCATTTGTAATAATGTAGGCCATGATGCTTGGCATAACAGGTTAGGTCACCCTTTGATGGGTAGAATGCATTACATTCCCAATATTGATTCTTGCATTAGTTTTTCCAATGATTTTGTTTGTACTTATTTCCCTTTAAAGATGTAAGTTTCCTGTTAACAATAATAAAACTCAATTGACTTTTGATCTCGTTCACTTTGATATTCGGGGAAAATTTAGTATTGCTAGTTATAACAGTGCACATTAGTTCTTGCTATTGTTGATGATTTCATGAGATTCACCTTAGGTTAGGTCACTCTAATCCATTTGTTTCATGCGGCCAAAGCTATAAGTTTTTAATCATTTAAGGAACTTCTGCAATATGGCTGCAAAGGTATCAGAAGGTATTTGAAAAGAATATCAAAGGTATTAGAAGACAATGGATTAGAGTTTTTTCACATGAAATGCAAAGTTTCATTTCGAATTTAGGGTTTCAACATCAGAGGAGTTGTCAGTATACTCTACAACAAAACAGAGTAGTCAAAAGAAAACATCGTCATTTTTTGGCCACTGCGAGTGCACTCAAGATTCATGCATAAATTCCTCTCAAAATTCCTCTCAACAGACTACCATCCAGTGTTGTTGGTTTTAAAAGTCATTATGAGCAACCTTTTCCAAAAAACCCCAGATTATACTCATCTTAGAGTGTTTGGGTATTTGACTTATGCTACTGAACTCAATTCAGAGCACAAGTTTAGCCATAGAGCCAACCTGATCCATAAACAGCCAGCTTACCTCAAGGATCATCACTGTCCAACTTCAGCCAATCACAGTGATTCTCATCCCACCTAATATACATCTCATCCTATAAGTAACTTTGTTTCTTATCATAGAATTATTGATTCATTCAAAGCTTATTGGGCAGATTTTCAGATTCTTCAAATCCTATAACTTACAAACAAGCAAGTCAATTTCAATAATGGTGCACAACCATGCAAAATGAAATCGATGCTTTTGAGCAGAATAACACTTGGGACTTGGTTGATCACCCACATGGAAAGAAGGCAATCAGATGCAAGTAGAAGACCAAGCACAAATCTTATGGTTCTATTGAGTGATACAAGGCACAATTAGTCGCAAAAGGGTACACTCAGAGGGATTTTGATTACCATGAAACTTTTCACCTGTTGTAAAATTAGTCGCAAATTAGAACACTTTTCACAGTTGCAGCTATCAAAAATTGGACTCTGTACCAAATGGACATGAATGATGCCTTCTTACATGGCGATTTAGACAAAGAAGTACATATAAAAGTACGACCAAGATATCTCAAAGAGGGGGGAGCATTGAGTTTGCAAGTTAAACAAGTCAATTTAAGGCTTGAAGCAAACCCCAAGAAATTGGTATTCAAAATTATCTACAACTCTCTACTGGATACAAATAATCCTGTTCTGACTACTCAATGTTCACAAATACAAATAAGATTACTCATGACTTAATTGTTGTACTTGTATATGTTGTCAATATTATCATTGCAAAAAATAACCCACAAGACAACCCTGATCTCAAGTGATTCCTCAATGAAAATTTCCACATCAAGAACTTAAGCCCCTTAAGTATTATTTGGGACTTGAAGTTCTTCATTCTAAGGGTGGCATTCATCTATCTCAACACAAATATACTCTTGATATCAATGATGATGCAAGATTACTAGGTGGTCGAGTAGCAAAGATGCCAATGGAGTCAAATTTGAAATTCCAGGTTGACTCTCCAACACTTGATGATCACACTCTCTTTCAGGCGATTGGTAGGTCGGTTAATTTATTTAAATGTTACTCGTCCTGATTTTTCTTATGATGTGCAGACATTGAGTCAATTCATGCAACTACTTCAACAACACATGGATTTAGCTCTAGGAGTCCTTCGTTATATTAAAAGCAATCCCAATCAAGGCGTATTGTTCAAACATTCCAACCAGCCACTACAAACTGCTTATTGTGATCCTGATTGGGATGGATGCCCCATTACACGTCGATTAGTCACAGGTTTTTGTATTTTCCTCGGAGACTCGCTCATATCTTAGAAATCAAAGAAACAAAGCATCATCCCAAGATCTTTAGGTGAAGCAGAATATCGAGTCATGGCATCAACAAGTTGTGAGATATCTTGCTTGTTATATTTACTTCATGATTTAGGTGTTCCTCATTCATCTCCCGTAACACTTCATTGTGATAACGTGCCATCCACATCGCTTCAAATTTGGTTTATCGCGAGCGCACAAAATGCATTGGGTCTGATTGTCACCTCGTTTGGGAGAAAATTCAACAAGGATTCCTCTGCACCGCTTATGTTTCAAGCAGAAATCAAGTTGCTAACGTTCTTACTAATGCACTTGGAGTTGATCAACATGCTTTATACGGTCCAAGCTCGGATTATACGATGTACACTCTCTTACTTGAGGGGAAGTATTGAATTATAGAGTAGTCTTTATATCATGTTATGGGATCCTCCATGTATTATTGCCCCCACAAGCTTATCAGGTCCAAGTGGTGATCCACTCATCTGACCATTAGGTTGTAATGTAGTATAAAACTTGGGTTTTTTTCCACCTTCCAAATTATTTGAGCAATTATTTATGGAAGGTTTTTCCCAAACCCAAGTAAAGAGAAGAAGAGTTCATTATCTTTTTGTGGTTGTTATGAATAATAAATTGGTAGTATAATTAACTTAAACGAAAACAACTCGAGTTTGAACTAATCCAATTAAACTTGGGCTTGGCTCGTTTGATCAACGAGCTTCAGATTGTGTTTGAGCTGGACTCGTTTTCTGAACGAGTTGAGCGTTACCGAGCTATTAAGTTCAAAACAAAATTAACAAACCTAGTAGTTGATAATGTTGAATCATCCAAATATAAAATCTCCAAATTTATACTTTTTATTTGAATTGAATATCTGGTTGACGATTGGTTTATAGTTTGTGCAACTTCATGCTTATTTTCATGATTTGTCGGATTAATTAGATACATATCTATGTAAATAAATAGCACTTCGGAAGATTTCATGTTGTTTGTTCTTTCTTTAAGCGGATAGTTGTTAGACTTATTTGTTTAGAAGTTACTGACGTAAAATTTGACTACCCGAGTACTCAAAAAAAAATTCTCTCCGTGTCTATGCATGAACTACAACATGGTTGGATGTGTTCAACCATCCACCGGAAATTTGACTCTAATGTCGTATTGACATGTGAGTATCTAACCTAAAATTAATTGATGATGAGTGAAATAACTTAAGAACTTACAATCTAGAATGATGTCTACATATCTTATAACGTGAGACTGTTCTCTAACAAATGGTTGGTGTTGTTTTCGTGTTAAAAATTCATATGACTTATCTATTGGATCTATTATATCGACAAAATGCACTCTAATTGGCAGCTTATATTTCTCCATACTTGTTATCAACCATGCAAAAATGTCAACTTGAGTCGCTTGCGTCTTGACAAACGCATTTAAAATATTCAACCTGTAATCTGTCAATCCCATGGAAAGAATGATCGCTGGATTCATGAACAAACCAAAACTGCATGCAGGTTATATATTTTTATTATAACGTCATTATTGCGGTGCAATCTAATCTAATATAATCTTAATGCTATTCGTCTATACGTGGTGACGGCCTGATGGTCACTGTGTCCAATGTGGCAGCCTCGCATTGGTAGTTCCGGTTTGGAGTTGCAAACATCCCCAATGAATGGCTCCCACGTGTGATTAGTGACTCACTAAGTAGCACATTAGTTTTGGAATGGGTGAGAATTAGTTAAGGATTTGCTTTCTAAACATAATCCATATTTTAGTCTTATAATTACTTTCGGACTTCTATTTTGGATAGTGAACCATTATTCTATTCTTTTCCTTTTCGCTGAGTTTTTTACGTGTTACATTCATGAAACAATAAAAACGTTAAAAAGTTCCAAAAAAATATATATAGTAGTTGTTAGTTTCCTTGTATTGGTAGGTTTATTTAGTATTTCTTGTTTCTATTTACGATTGTGAGATACTCACCTAAGTGATCATTCTAATTTATGTTTTGGAACATTTTATTATAAGATTTTGCTGACGAGTCTAAGTGCGAACCAAAAAATCTACTTGGAAAAATAAATAAGCTGAGTTGAGTGAAATCCAACTCAGTTGGTGCTCGCTCATTACCTCTCTCACTTGTTCGACTTGGTTGTTCGTATATACACATACGAGCATACATCCATATGCATACATGACGTGTACATTACAAATATATATATTTATCCACTTTATATTGTCTTTGTATACACAAAATACACGATGTATAAAATATATGTCATACTAAAAGAACATGTACATGGAATGTTGTGGTTGGAATCTTGTTTTGTCGTTAGTGTCGTGCGTTTGAAACCAAGACAGTTTCAACCTTTTTTAAAATTATATATTATTACGTCCATTAACATGTATGATATAAATTTTCATATGGATCTCAAAGTACTCAATTATTTAATTGACATTTTACACTAATATTTGTAAATAGTTATCTTAGTGCATTATATATTTAACCTCACAACTCACCTTGTTGTTATTGTTTAATTGGGTATAAAGTATTAAAATAAAAATTAAATAAAAACAAAAGAGGTATGTAGGTTCGAACGTTGGTATTGTGAATGCATGTCAAAAATTCAATCATTTTACTAAAAACGATTAAAGCTGGGATATATTGTGCAAAACATTGGACAAAACATATTGCATGTTTGCTACGTTTTTGTGTAGCCACTGTAGCATATGGTGTGGGAGTGGGGCATTGATGGTATTTGAGTTTCAAACCATTTGTGGGGCTAATAAATACAAATCTAAACCATTGAACCTAAAAAAATGTGGTGTGAGAGGGAATCAATATTTGGTCCTACTGACCGATTGACTTGAGTTCACGAGCGGACCCAGGCGGCATGTGAGTGTAATCCTAGCTAAGATAAGTATTTGGCAATGAATTAAAATAATTTTCAAGTCAACAAGCGAGCGAATTTTCACTCTCAAACTGAGCATCAAGCGAGCCACGAGCATGCCAAAAAATAAATGAGCCGAGTTCGCTTGAACTTAGCTCGTTTACGACCTTACACACAAGTTATCCCAACTATAATTTACATTAAAAATTTATAATGATTTTTTGAAAAACATTGGTGATAACTACAACGAAAGAACAGAAATGGAGCAAACTAAATGTTTTAAAGTTAAAAGGCGTAAAATGCCAACCAACGAATATGTATATAGAAAGTTGCAATTAACCTTAATAATAATAACAACAACAGTAACAAATCTCAGCAAAAAATCTGAAATGGACGGGATTTTTTTTATTTAAGAAATGTCTTCAATCAACTTTCTAAATCAGTAAGTAATAATAATAATAATAATAATAATAATAGAGAAGTAACAGATCTCAGCAAAAATCTGACACTTATACGGTACGGTCATACCATAAGTAAGACTCCTCCGATCATCATCATCATATCATCAGCAGCAGCAGCACGACGACGATGCGGACATCTAACATCCTCCTCCCTCTCCTCCTCCTCTCCTCCCTCTTCCTTCTCACCCATTCCACCCTCTCCGACGAAGACGAAGACCTCTCCTTCCTCGACGACCCAACCACGGACTCTCCCCCGTTCGGATCCGACCCGGAACCCGACTGGGCCGACTCCGACGAAGTCCCGGACTTCGAATCCGCCGAATACGAAGACGAAGATGACCCCAACTCCCTCCCCGCCGTTGACGAGAAGGACGTGGTCGTTCTCACGGAGGCCAACTTCTCGTCCTTCGTGGCGAAGACGAAGCACGCCATGGTGGAGTTCTACGCGCCCTGGTGCGGCCACTGCCAGGCTCTGGCTCCCGAGTACGCCGCCGCCGCGACGGAACTGAGGGAGGAGAAGGTGGATGTGGTGCTGGCGAAGGTGGATGCCACCGAGGATGAGGAGCTGTCGGGGAAGTTCGAGGTTCAGGGGTTTCCGACAGTGCTTTTCTTTGTTGATGGAGTTCATAAAACCTACAACGGCCAGAGGACTAAGTGAGTTGTGGCGATTCGCTTCGAATGTTAATTGATTGTTAGTTTCGGTTTCTTTATATATATATATATATATATATAGTTTTGACTTTGGTTTTTTTGGTTGAGATGCTTGGTTGGATTTGCGGTTTACCTGGAATTTGATTTAGGGATCTTAACTTGTGAGTTCTGGGAAGCTTATTTTTTCGCGTTTTCTTTCGGATTGTTTATTTTGACTAAGTGAGTTCTGGTGAACTTGAGTTTTTGCCTTTTTGGAATCATTGCTTTTGTGTTGGAACCCTGATTCTTGACGAGTTTCATTTATACGCTGCCCCAGCTTGTTTGGGATTAATAGCTTTTTTGTTGTTGCTGCTCAAATCATTGGTTTGGCTTATTTTCTTGCTTATTGAGTTTTGAATCAAATACTTAAACATCAAAGAATGGCATAGGTATTGTTTGGAAAAACTGTTATAAATATCTTGATTTGTGGGATCGATGATACTTTTGAAATGAAATTATATAGCCTGCCGAAATGTTGACTTTGCCTTTATTTTCCTAAGTTGGGAATAAAATTCCTATCAATTAACTAACGCTTATTGACTTAGGAATGTTTGATAGTAGATTCTGCATAGCCCGATTTTAGCAAATCTTATGCTGCACACATGATTACAAACAGATTCATGGGAATGTTTGAGAATAGATTCTACAGTTTGCCCAATTTTATGGAATCATGCAGTCCAAACGGCCTCAAATCAATTGTTTCCACTAAATTCAGGCTCCCATCCTTTGCTCCACTAACTGAAGTATTTGCTTCATTTGTTCTTACTGGATTTGGACCCACAGGGATGCCATAATGACGTGGATCAAGAAGAAGATCGGACCCGGAATTCAAAACATAACCACTCTGGATGAGGCTGAAACCATACTCACTACTCAAACCAAGCTTGCTCTGGCCTTCCTTGAAGATTTAGTGGTAAATCTCACACTTAACTTGCAATGTCTTCCTTATTTCTGTCAACGGTCTCACACTCGATGATTGCCTTATTCACAATGAATAGAATCGTAATTTTATCATCCTTAGGTGACACTTTATCTCTAACATTAGGTTGGTGTTCCTTAGTTGAAAAAATAAGTTGGTCAAAAAAATAGTAAAGAGCTGAATGAACGTCACTCGATCACAATTTTGTTGATGATTTGAACAGATGCATACATTTTCTTTTATATTCTGCCTTTTGATTTTTGTCTTGATTAGCAACACTGCCTGCAGCTCCCTCTAGTTACTGATGACCTAGAATTAATTGCATGAAAAAGAATAACCTTCTCAAATATCCGTGGAAGTTTTTGGTTGTTTACTGCAAATGGCTTTCGATTTGTTCTTTTGTTTTGATCGCAGTTGTTTTCTTTCATATGAATGCAGGGCCCAGACAGTGAAGAACTCGCGTCTGCCTCAAAACTAGAAGATGACGTGAACTTTTATCAGACTGTTAATCCTGAAGTTGCTAAGCTTTTCCACATAGATACAAATTCTAAACGTCCATCACTTGTTATGCTAAAGAAGGAAAATGAGAAGATATCTTACTTTGGTGAGTTAATAGTTGCTTACTAAAATTTGAGTTTATAGTGCTAACCCCTGTCCGTGCCTTTGCTTCTGTAGATGGTCAATTTCAAAAAACAGCAATTGCTGAGTTTGTGGCTGCTAACAAGATTCCTTTAGTTACCTACTTCACCCGGGAGAGTGCTCCTCTGATTTTTGAAAATCCCGTCAAGAATCAGGTTCCATCCTCTAACCACAACTTTACACGTCTTCCTTGTGACTTTTTTCTTTCCAAAGATAAAAAAAGTTGAGGTACTCTTGTGTTTGTTGATTTGATTCTTCTATGTTTCCCAGGTTCTGCTATTTGCCACATCAAATCAATCTGAGAAAGTCTTACCACTCTTTGAAGAAGCAGCAAAATCATTCAAGGGAAAGGTCTCTCTCTACATTCAAACTTCAAACTACTACTTCGTAAATAGTATTTAAATGTCATTTTTGGATAAGGGACACTTCTCTTGTACACAAAATATTTGTTTCGCAAGAAAGGTGCATCTCTTCATAACCAAAAACTATACATAGCACATTTTGATATTTTGTACAATTGTGACCGATTGACATCTTTCCCTATCGCGTGAATAGAAATTTTTATTTTTACTCTTTGCTTTGGTTTACGGTTATACTGTGAAATGTGCATGCATTTTGCTTGTTAATGCTCCCCGAATTTGGTTCTTCACCTTATATCTAAAATTGAACCATTGAAGCTCGAGTTAGTTTTTGCTTTCCTCTTACTTATAAATTTATAAATATGCATACTGACAATTTGTCTTCTTGCAGCTCATCTTTGTTTACGTAGAAAGGGACAACGAGGATGTTGGGGTCCCCGTTTCTGACTACTTTGGAATTACTGGAGATGATCCAAAAGTAATTTTCACATCTGTGTTCCACTTTAGCTATTTTTCCCTCTTTCTACGTGTGGTTTACATTTTTCGTTTTGAAGAGACGATATATGTGATTTTGTTGGTAAAATTATCTATCTTGTACAGATTCTGGGATACACAGGAAATGAGGATGGCAAAAAATATATCTTTGATGGAGAACTGACATTGGAAAATATTAAGGTTAGAATTATCTGCTTTTTGCTGAGGATTTTTTTGCAGGACAATTTCTATTCACATGGTTATGCTTTGATGGAGAACTGACATGGATATGCTCATGTTCTAGGTGTTTGCCGAAGATTTCTTGCAGGACAAGCTGAAGCCTTTCTACAAATCAGACCCTCTACCGGAAACTGTATGGTTCATTGAATCTACTCCTTCCTTTTATGCGCCGATTCCTGTTTCATATGCACTAATTATTATTTTTTGTGTTCAGAATGATGGTGATGTGAAGATTGTTGTCGGGAATAATTTCGATGACATTGTCCTGGACGAATCAAAAGATGTCCTCCTTGAGGTAACAACTATTATGCAGTTGCCAAATTTATTTTAGTTTCTTTATAAACTTATTCTTCTTTTTGTATCAGATATATGCACCGTGGTGTGGGCACTGCCAAGCATTAGAGCCAATTTACAACAAGCTTGCCAAACATCTAAATGGCATTGATTCTCTTGTTATTGCTAAAATGGATGGAACTACCAATGAGCACCCAAGAGCCAAGGTTCTATATTTAACTTTATTTGGGCAAATTTTCTTTATCCTCTCAATTCCCAATATGTTAGTGGTAGACATGAATTTTGTGTCACGGAGGTTTTTGTAGAATCAAAATGCTCCTTATGGATGTAGTTATTTTTTCTATTCCTGCCCTGTTCCTTAAGAAGAACCTCTAAAACCGATTATGCTTTTGTGGTCTTAATTTCAGGCGGATGGCTTCCCAACACTTTTATTCTTCCCTGCTGGAAACAAGAGTTTTGAACCGGTAAGCTGAAACTTAGTAAAGAGTAGACATATAATTCTTGAAATTATGTTGTTTCTTCTGTTCTGTTTCCATGATAATGCAAAATTGGAAATTAATTCATATAATTTCAGCATGTCCAATTGTTTGATCGTCCCTCATTTTCTGGGTACTGCAGGTGACTGTTGAGACAGATAGGACAGTGGTAGCGTTGTACAAGTTCATCAAGAAGCACGCTGCAATCCCCTTCAAACTTCAGAAACCAGCTTCCGAGGCCAAACCCAAAGCCACTGATGCCACTCCCTCAGATGAAAGCAATTTGAAGGGCACTGATACCAGTGACAACTTGAAAGAAGAGTTGTAGAGTAATTGAGTGTATGTTGTGAAGTCCTAATTTTCTTGTTGCGGTTGGCGGATATGTTGGTGGTTTAGTGTTATTTAAGCACATTAAATTTTGCCTGACCTCTGACGAATGACCTGAATAAGACCACCGCCGCAATATCTCTAACATCTTCTATATTTGTACTTCATTTTGACATTGCAGGTGACAAAAGCTCTATATCTAAGGGTCAATGTTGGGTTGAATCTAAAATCGAAACAAGCCGATTGTATGGTGTTGGATTTTCTTTGTCATGGATTTCAAATGTTCTAGACTTGATAGATTTTGATTGCAGTTTGAGAGGCGGTGAGTGTTAACTACGTAACACATTTTATGTTTATACCAGTGAAAATAGACAACAAAAGATGAGGTGGCTCAGCTGGAACGTTTTATCTCTTAAAGGGTCTCCTTTGTTCAATTTAGGCCAACATTAATTTATTTTGTACCTGTTAAGGTCTTTGGTTCAATTTAGGCGAACATAGTTTTTTTTTGTTTGCAAGCGAAAGGGAGGTTTCCCTCCCAATTATATTAATAATCGATAAAGATGTACATACCAGAGTCAGAGATACAAGTAAGCAATGCTACAACAAGTTCATTAGAAAGCGACGTATAAGAAGCTTGCCAGAGACGGGCAACACGTCCTACTAGGTGCAATCGAAATTTTAGCTATGAGTATGTGATCCCGAATCCCCATCTAATCATAAACAAGTGGTGTATCCAAGAATTAGAAATTGGTTATGCAAATTTATAAAGACAACAAATTCTATAAAATGCGACTCAGTATTTTGCAAGGAACAATGTGAAATTGAAGTTTGGGTGGTCAAATGACCATTCCTAGATTTTGAGATCTCATCCCTATTGTCTAGACTCTAGATCATTTGGGTTTCGTCTCAAGAGATTGTTGGTTTCTTTAAACTTTATTCCCATTAATTTTGAGATTTTCTTACATAGTAAAGTTCTCTGGGTTCCAGCGCCCTTACGTATTTTGAATACCAATAATTAGACATATATATACATATATATTTGGTTTTTATATATGTAATTAGTTCAATTAGTTAAAAATCTAAAAATATTAATTATAAGTAAAATACCCAATTAAATATCTATTTGTAAGTGCACATCCAATTAAAATAAGTACTCGAAAGAAAAAAAGCAATAGTATTTTCAAGTTTATGTTAGTATTTTGAATTTCCTTACAAATTTCGACTCCTTTAAGTTGAAATCCTGGCATTGTTCTTGGTTCCACTCCAAAATAAATTTATAATTATATGGGTTCAACGGCAGATCTCATTCCATTAAAACACCAGTTTGAACCTCCACATGGGCCCCAATAAAATGAAGATGGGTGATGGGTCAAGTCCAATTTAGAATTGTAGCCCACATGTCCCAATGTGGATGTAGATATCGGGGAATTATGGGTCATCAAAAGATCTTACACTGACAACAAAATTCTATTTAGATTGGAACACTTGTATTGACTGCTAGTACTAGGTGACTGGGTCTTTATTTTCCAACAATTTGAATATGCAATTGCATACCCACCATACATGGTGGATACACGCCACTACCATAAACGGAGCATTTACCAGGATTTCATCCATCTAAAGATCAATAAAACCACCATCCCATTCCAAATGGTGTTGAAAAGGGAGATCACCCCCATGTCTGAAGAAACTCGTCTTTCTCAGGACTAGAATCAAAATTGTTAATCCTTGCATCCCGAGTGCGCATGGTCTCAAAAATGCTCGAGCAAATTTGTTGAACTTGTCGTTACTCTCCCTCAAATATTCTACAGTTACGTTCCGCCCACAACTCTTAAATTGTTAGGCCATCCACTATGGTGCCTCCAATCACGTGCGGATTTAAAACATCCAATGGGGGCGCCGGATTTAAAACCCACCGTAGTGGGTGCTCTAAGTTTCATGCCACTTTCATAGAGAATTTTTGTCCACCACGTGCTCCTTCCCATGTAAAATCTTATCGGGCTTGTGAACATGACATTTAGGATTTGAGGCCGAAGTTGCACCATTTCTTCTGACCGTGCCAGGGGCAAGTTTCATTAACCATCTCTCACAAAATGGCTAACTTCCTTCCACATTCACTGGCACCCCATGTCGAAACGTGGACAATCTCCCAATGATTCGCAAATTAACGACTTCCTAACCACAGATCTTCGAAAAAACCAACACTATCACCACTTCCAAGGTTGTAACAAAACTTCTCCCGAGCAAGGTCAC
Organism: Triglochin maritima; assembly: GCA_963682175.1. Classification (NCBI taxonomy): domain Eukaryota; kingdom Viridiplantae; phylum Streptophyta; class Magnoliopsida; order Alismatales; family Juncaginaceae; genus Triglochin; species Triglochin maritima. The sequence continues at coordinate 7,326,883 of OY821787.1, read as the reverse complement.
GCACTCGAGAATACCTCTCCAAGCCCACGAACAAGTGGAAGGAGGTCATGCTAACCAAATGTTCTTATTTCGGAGATACTTGTTACACATCCACCGTGCCCATAAGGAAGCATCTTCTGAATTTAACTAGAAGAAACTTAACATGCCTTCATCATTCCAAGGAATTAAGCTAGAGCCCAAGCCCTCCCTCTTCTTTAAGCAAGCAACAGTCACGCCAAGACACCGTGTTCGAATTGTTTAATAGAATTCACATAGATATTACAATGTAATTCAAAAAAACTTGTAATTTAATAAATTTGATAAATACCCCGAAAGGTTGTCAAAACTCCAACATACTTCCGACAAGAATAAGAATCAATTTTGGTTATGCAACAATGTTTGAGTAATTTAAAATGATTTGATTACATTACAATGTAATTAGATTAAGACTACCAATGAGGTAATTGGAATATCTCGAAAAGGGTCTCATTAGTAACCTCAGTAATTAGATTAAGAATGATTACAATCTTCAACTTTCTCAACTAAACAAGAAAATGCAATCAAGGGTGTAATGAGATTATATTACTCTTGATTACGGCGAACCAAACATAACCTTAATATACTAATAGAGAGAATTGCATGAGAAAAAACAAGCAAAGGCATAGAACCCAACCATCTGGCATGTTGTTGCTCAGGTCAGGGATTAGTGAGCTAGCCAGCAGATTAGATTAAGACAAATTGAACTATTCAATCCAACTGCCCAGATTCTACTTCACTCGTATATTAAGAGTACGCATGCCACAAATGGCCTAATTGACTGTTAATATCATTGGAAGGTGATCATTCAAACCTAAGAGAATGGACCAGCCTTAAGCTGAAAAACCTATTTCTTGATGATTACAGAATGTTAAGAAAACCATCGCAAGAGCAATTATGCTACCTCTCCCAAATGCTGAACGACATCAGCCACAAATATGCTACCGGAGTCGCACCATCCGCCTAAAATATCGGTGTTTTGGCACTGCAGGTGAAGGAATAGATGGTCATAACATGAGGGAATCGATTGCTTTTCAGCACAAATACTTTGGTAAGTCCATTATTGCAAAACAGAATACCTTTCCAAATCCAAGCCAATTTGAGTCTCCTCTAAAAGCAAATGCCTTTTTATTCTCTCTCCACTGCCCACAAAAGACCTGCAGAAAAGAGAGAGATATCTATCGGTCTTTGAGGTAGGAAATCTAAACAATAAGATTAACAAAAAACATCCATGGGCACTCAATCCTGCTACAAGAATCAGGACAGGAAGAATGATGCTTCAGACATAATCCTTACATAAACTACATGGCAATTGGTTTGCCAGAAAGGGAAAATATTTCTGAAGTAACACTCTAACGGTGCTTTTCGAACAAAGTCAACTGTAGAATATCCTTACGAAAAGAAGTCACTCACACTACTATCTTCATAAAAATACCTCATAATCGATGCCTTGTACATAGATATAATCTGGATCGATTGATGAAAAGGAAAGACCAGTAATCTGCATTCATAAACACATCTTCATTGCATTATGACATTTTTAACAAGAAGCCTATTTGAATCATTACTTTTACACACTAGTATACATGCAGTTAAATCTGTTATCTAACAACAGAAATTACATTTACTCCAAATGAACTGGAAATTTTCACTGAGTGAATATTCTTAAGGGGAATGAACCTCGTATTTAGAGCAATTCACCAATCTTGAGACGCCACACCATCTGCATATAATAAATGAAACAGAGCAAGGCAATAAGAAACTTGTTCAATAAAAAAGCCAAGATAGTATAATACAACTTTAATTCGTAACATTTTATAATTGTAGAACTATGTTGTGCTGGACCAACAACTGATCCTGGTTCAAAAAAAAACTACCAAGCTGTGAACTACTAGCCTGCGTGGATCATAGACGGTTACAGTGCGATCAGATCCACCGACTGCTACTGCCCCAGACGAAGAACTACCAACTGCATAAATTACATCTCCAATTGAGCCACAAATTCTTTGCACGCAACCCCCATTTTCCATCACTCGTAAGTCCCATATAGAAAGCTGTAGCAAAAATGCATAGTGAATCTTAATCTATCTAACCAGAAATAATCAAAGACATGCAATTCATACTTGGCTGCCTTCACCAACAGCTAGCACAGAGGAACTGTCATTCCCAGTAACTGAACTTCCAAAAAAGCTCAAGCAAGAAGGGTTCCACAACCTAGTAAAGCAAGCAGCAATCAAATATTAATATTTATGAAGTTTTGACTTCAGGAATTTGTAGAAAACCATATGGAAGACTAAAATTACAAATATTTATGCAAGAAAGCCACACAAACATGTATCAGTTCTTATCTCTATGGTCCCAGTTCTTACAAAGTATAACAAATTGCTTGTTACTTTTGCACAGTTTATTGGGTACAGCTAGTCAGAACACGAGGTGGTTCCCTGAGTTCTGGTCTACGTTACTTACGTACGTAAACTCCGTAGATGAATATCTTGGTCATACACGTCCACAGTTCTGCAGAAATTGCGAGCAACAGAGGTCTGGAGGTTAAACAAAACACCACGTGAAGAGTATTGCTTATTCGCAACATTTTTTAATAATTATTAGCAAGCAAAAACGGGATACAAGGGAAAACAAAAAACTTATTTAGAACAGTCATTTAGCATGGAGATTAATGATGTTTGTGTAGATGAGATGGACAAGTACTTGCTTAGCCAAACTGAGAATAAGGTTTATACAAATAGGACATTGGCAGAATTAATATGAGGAATAGTTTTTAGAACTGGTTCCAAATGCTTATTAAAAGAACATGCTATCACTTCTCTTGAAAATTTAGTTAGAGTGAAATTTTAGAACTGACAATATCTAGAGCCTCCGATAGGCACTGAAGCCATGGGATATCATTAATTTATTATTACAATGAGAGGTTCTGCATCTGATTCTTGCATATCTTGAAGAACTTTTTTTTATCGGTGAGCTTCAACATGATTAAGAATGTGACCTGCTTGCAAATTCTGGAACAAAAACTTTCATATCTAGGTTGAATATGAACAACGGACAGCCATATAATCGCCACCACCATCTTAACCAAATGCTAGCTTATATTCTAACATGACCTTAACATCTCGTTGTTTGGCAGGGAAACTCAATTTTTATTTGCGTAAGAAGATCAAAGGCATCAAACCTTCAGGGGTTACTTTAAATGATTTGATTGCTGCTTAAATCAAATGTATGGAGCTAAATCATCAAAGATACTCCGAAGGTATTTATTAGCTGCTTAAATCAATTTATACAACTATATAGAAAATTTGTAGTTGTAGGAGAAGGATTAGCACCTAATGCGGAATGTTGGCTGGTTCAAAGCTTCAATTATTTAAAAATAAGGATGATGGTAAGCCTATACCATGGACCAACAGCTTGGACTAAAACTGACTCCAGCCCAGCTCCCTTCTCCTACACCACGATCATGAGGCAATACTGAGTAGGAAAGTCGGTGAGCATCTGTGGGTTCAACCAAAATATGAACCAAAAGTGTAAGTGTAGTAAAGTAGAACAGAAGATTTGAATTGGCAAAAATGACAAGCACCAAGTTCTTTTATCATTACCTAAATAGAAATTATACCCACATTCATTTTCTAATGTCATTTGTGTTTAAAGATGGGATCCTTCATCTTATAAAAGAGTGGACTAAGGTTCTAATTATATAAAAAAATCTTAAGTGGTTTCAATAAAGTTATTCTACTAAGCCAACTCGTCTCAAACATAATCTGACATTTTATTTGTATTAAATTATTTAAGAGATGTTTTGGCACCTATTTTTTATGGTTTATAATTTTATATAGAGTAATGCCTGGCAGAGTATTGATCTTCTGGGCCAAGGTGACAGTAATGAATGAGATAACCCTAGTATGAACTTATATTATTGACATATTGAAGGAGATAATTAAAATAACCAAAAATAAGGAGATGAGCGAATAAATAAACTTTTGATCTCAAAGTTGATTAACCGAAAAATAAAGAAAAGAACGCATTGACTTTAATGTAGAGTGTCGATGTTCTTCAGCGGCAAAATAACGAACCTGAATTAGTTGTTTCAAGATGGGACACGATAAGATGACCAAAAGAATCAACAGTTCCAAGTACTAAGCAGTCTTCACCTACAAATAATCATCCCAAGAGAACATAAATATTTAATGTATTTTACATGGTGAGTACCAAAAGTGAACAAAACAATTCACTACGAAGCATCGTAGTTCAGGAAGTAAAATATGTATACACTGAAATTCATCTCCAAGTAAGGGGAAAAGCGACAACCATGCCAAAATACCAGCTAAAAATAACTGTTGTCACGTTCAAAAATCTAAAAAGTGAAATTCAGGATTCTATTGCAAGAATAAGCATATATCTTATCAAATTCAAAAAAGATAAAAAATAAAGGCCTCATTCATCAATGAGGACAGCATCACTGCAGAAGATCTTCAATGCAATATAAAGCATAAAAAAAACTCAGATCCAAGTGGCAAAAGTTACTTTGATTAGTTTATGTTAGACAAAAGTTACTTTGATTGGTTTATGAGTTTGTTTGTTCAATCTATTTGTATGTTTTTGATTTGTGATTTTCAATATTAAATTTGTATATTTGATTGGCTTTTGTGGTATTTAACTTATGTAGGAATTTAAGATGAGGAGCTATATTATTAAAGAAAATCAACCATTTGATGTTTTTCTATAAATAATTATACTATTATGTACATATTTCAATTTCAAGTTCAACTTTAAATAATGATACTATAACGTAACAATTTCAGAATATGAAAAGACGTAGAATAAATTTGTAAAATATTGTTATGGCTCAATTTTTATATCAAAGTATTTATTTTAATTTTAGTTTTGTCCACTTGATGCTCATTTTTCGTAACTTGGCCCCTACAAGTAAATTATTCTAGATTCCCCACTGGTCATAGGTGCAATCCAAGCAAGATATAGTAAAGGTAAATTTATTGGAAAAGGTACCTTCTCCATCTGCAAGCACCACCATCTGAATCTCTGCACGATGCGGGCAGCGATCAACCAACGAAGAGTTTTTAATCTTTAGAATTCAGATTAAATTCATACAATCAGCACAAGAGAAGAGTAGTAAGAAAAACAAGAATATTAAATACATATTCTCTGTAAAATGATGTCAACCGTAAATATTAAAACAGTATGAAACAGTCAATGGCCGATGGAACCATCTTGATAGCATACTTGCGTCTGGAAAGCAATCAAGAGACTATCTTTCCCTTTGACGACTTCAGAATCTTCCATGGAGATCTGTAAACGACAAAAATGATGAGAAGAAATTCATTGAGAAATAAAAAAATCAAAACAATAATACAACCTTGAAGCGAGAACTCTGCAACACGTTATTCTTAGATAGTGTAATCACACACTTGTAGTGAGCATCAAATAGAAGGTAGCGGCTCATCTCAATTTTTACATGAATGATGGAGAGTCACTTACTAACTCATAACTGAAACAAATTTATAACTAACATAGCTTACTCATGTGAAAGCAATCTTAGGAATAAACCGTAGTATAATTCCCAACATCTCACCTTTGAATGCCAAATTTGTTTCTTCAGTTAATTTAATGAAAAGGCCCAAATCACATCTTAGAACAAAAGTGATTTTAACCTTAGGAAAATTCTATTGTCATTCTAGAGCATCAGGAGCATTGTACTGCATCAGAGCAAAAATGTATTAAGTTTTCATGCTCACGTGTAATATACCTTAGGGTTACATCAAGACATCAACAAAAGGTTGCAGTCCGCTCAAAATCTCAAATCCCGACAATGGTTCACAACAAGGATTTTCCTTCCCTCTCCTTGAACCTCTCGTTATCGAAGAAAAAATGCGTTTACATTCTCTTCCTACATAGCACTAACCGGACAAACATGCCCTAAGGGTATGAATGATTCGTAAGATAACTTCAAGGAAGTGGGAAGATTGGACTTTTGGGTGATCGATTTGCAGAAGAATTAAAAGTTCTGGAATTAGAGTTACATAACTTATAACACTTCCAAAAAAATGTACTAAAGAAGATTTCCACCACTTCCACTCAAGAAAATCCAACTCTCCATATTTTATCTGAAAAATGTCAATTACAAAAAAAAGAAATCTTTAAAATATCAATTCTAGTCATGTCAGAACTCAGAAAAGCGAACTAATTTTCTTCACGCCACTATAAAGTACATATCTGTACCCAGGGGCGGACCCACGTTGGGTGGGGGGGGGGGGGGGGGGGGGGGCAATTGCCCCCCTCAAATTTGGAAAAAAACCTAATAAAATTTGATATTCACATTCCAGACCACCAAAATGTTCAAAACCAAGCAATCTCCAATCCAACAAGAAAATGATTAATGGACGCTTGCGTCCGGGACGCGCGCTGACGTGGTCAGTTCAGTCAGCAGCAACAGTCTAGTTATCAAAAGTCAAATGTCTTTTCCTTTCTGAAATTAATTAAATAATAGATTTATTTTGTGTCATATGCAACTTATACTCTCCCAATGCAACATTACGTTTCCCAATGTTTCTCCAGAATAAGTTCAAAGTTTGTCCAGAATAAGTTCAAAGTCTGTCCATAATAAATTCAAAGTTTGTCCATAATAAGTTTGTGTTTGTCCAGAATAAGTTCAAAGTCTGTCCAGAATACATTCAAAGTCTGTCCATAATAAGTTCAAAGTCTGTCCAGAATAAATTCAACATTCTACTTAGTTAAGTTCAAAAAGTAAAAGACATTTGAATTTTACGTCCGTGTATAAGGATCACAATCCCTAATACAACCCACAATCTCAGTCTCCTCTCCCCTCTCCGCCCTCTCCCGATCTCCCCTCTCCGACTCTCCTCCTCTCTGCTTCTCCCCACCGGCCACCGCTCCGCCCTCTCCTGGTCTCCCCTTTCGGCTCCGCAATAATTTAGATTTGATACCTTCAGTTTGTTGGGATAATGGTATCGTTTTAATATCTTATAATAATGCAATTTAACTTTTTAATATTAGGATTGATAGATTTATTGGAACTTTCTTCACAAGTTCAAGTGGAAGTAAACGTTCTAAGCTTCCGACTGTTGAATCCACGCAAGAATTTCAGAATGAATCTCGAGTCCAAAGTGAAGATAGTTCAATAGAATATCATATTATTTCATACCCGGGTCAAAGGCGTCCTATTTCTGAGCTTGCAAAGAACTCTGTGGAATTGGAGAGTGCTGCTTTCTATGTGCATTGTTTTGCTCACCAGCTTCAGTTGGCATTGGTAGCTGCCGCCAGCAACATTGAATCACTTTCAAATTTCTTCGATTATGTTTCCTTGATTTGCAATGTGGTTGGTGATTCTTGCAAAAGAAAAAATATGTTGAGAATCAATCGAATTCAACAAGTCATTGATGGTGTGGGAGTTGGGGAGTTCGAAACGGGTCGAGGTTTGAATCAAGAATTGGGTTTAGCACGACCAGGTGACACGCGTTGGAGTTCCCACTACCGATCCGTTGTGAGTTTGTTTACCTTGTTCAATCCTATCATTGAGGTCTTAGAGGTTGTGGCAGAAGATGCTTCACTTAGACAGAAAAGAATGGAAGCATCTGACCTTCTGAAGCGGATGCAAACATTTGAATTCGTGCTGATCTTGAACTTAATGATCAGAGTTTTGGGAGTAACGAATGACTTGTCACAGACACTCCAGAGAAAAGAGCAAGACTTGATCAATGCCATCAAACTTGTTGAATTGTCAAAGGATCTGTTGCAGAAGTTAAGAGAAAATTGGTGGGATGATTTGTTTAAGAAAACTTGTGATTTTTGTGTGGAGAAACTAATAGATGTCCTTGACATGGATGGTGTGCTTGCAGTTCAAGGAAGAAAAAAACGTGGACATCGATCGATTACACATCTTCGTTACTTCAAGAATGATATTTTTCATGTAGTGATTGATACCCAATTACAAGAGCTTAATGGTCGATTTACAGAGGTTAATAATCAGCTACTTCTATGTATGGCGTGTTTGGATCCACGTAAGAACTTCGCAGAATTCGATGTAAAAAATTGTGTGAATTTGCTACCTTCTACCCCGTGAAGTTCAATGGGAATGACCTTGTAATGTTAGAAATTCAACTGGACATCTACATTGCTCATATGAGGAGCAGTCTAGAATTTTTAGATTTAAGGGGTATAGCTGATCTTGCGAGGAAGATGGTTGAGACGAGAATAGATGAAGTTTATCATTTGGTTTTTTTGCTCATCAAATTGACTTTAACTTTGCCGGTAGCAACAACAACCGTTGAAAGAGCATTCTCGGCTATGAAGCTTATAAAGACCAGACTTCGCTCTACGATGAGTGATGAGTGGGTGAATGATTATCTTGTTACTTACATAGAAAATGATGTATTTGATTCTGTTGATACTGAAGCGATCATGAAACTATTTCAGGACATGAAACCTAGAAGAATGATCTTTTAATGACTTTTGTGTGTGTGTTTTTATGTTAGACCAGTAAGTTTATTAATCGTTTAGTTCGATTGCCGTGGATTTTTTTTTGCCCCCCTATGAAAATTTCCTGGATCCGCCCATGTCTGTACCAATAGCCAAAACTAGAGTTCCGAAAACTAAAATTCCAAATCCAAACTTCTAGCTAGACTTTCCTCCGAACTAATCACATTCTAAACAAAGAGCAACCCCAACGGCGTACCTCGACCCGATACACGCGGCATCCGGACGCGACGTAGACAGAGCACGAGGAACGGTCGTCATCGACCTGCGAGAGGGAAAGGGAGGGGTCAGAGGAGGAGAGGTGTTGGGGGAGATGGAGGGAGGTCCGACGTGGAGCGCCAAGCGAGTTGACTGGAGACTGGCCGGAGAGGGGTCGCGGAGGAGGGACGACGGGATCGTCGCTTTCCTCAAGCTCCTCGCTTCCAGCATCGTTTCTCCGTGTTTCGGTTCTGGCGATTCGACTCACTGGACGCAGCGGGAGTGACCTCTTCTGGGTTTGGACTTTGGAGATGAGATTTAGCGAGGGTTTTCTTTTGTATTTATTTGGTTGGGTAATTTGTTCATTTGTTGTGAAATTTGAATTTTATAATATCAAGCTTACGGTTATATTTCCAAGAACTTGGGGATACATTTGGATACGTCGTTTGTAAATTCTTTGAAACGGTAGAATTTGTGAAGTTTGAGATTTTTAAATGATATCTTATTTGAATAAGTATGTCATTTTCAAACGACGATATTTACAAATCTCATCATTTGATTTTTATTTCTTTGGAATAATTTTAGACTTTTCAAATTCTATGTATATGTTTAAATCAAACCAAACACGACAAAAACAAAAAAACAAATCTTAAGAATTGCAACAAAAACACAAATTAAATATCAATAAAAGGTAAACATTATCCATAAAAAACTAGTTATTGAGAGTGTTGGTTAGAAGTAGAACATTTGTTTGCACTCAACACAAATATATCACCAACGATTCTTGTGTTTTGCTACTTGTGAATTAAAAAAGAAAACGACAATTAATATTGTTTTGGTTGAAATCCACTGAAATCTTCAAAACCCACTATCTTTTATTCATCACTTCCCTTGTTCCACACAATCCAATATTGTTTGGAGCTTAACCGAAGTGACGGAGCTCGACGGTGGCGGCGGCGAGAGGAGGTGTCGAGATTTGGGTTGGAATTTGGTGTTGGAAATTAGGGTGAGGATTTGTAAATTCCAACTAAAAATGTGGAATTTTGTTTTGTCACTTTTGTATAATGATGGAATTTTCAAAAATTCAATCTTTAATCCACCAAACACGGTATTTACAAATGACGCATTTTGAAATTCCACAAAATTTAAAATTTCATGTATGAGCGATGCATTCAAACACACCCTAATTCCTTAGAATTTTGAGTTTTCTAGCCAACCAAACGACAAATGGTGCATTCTAAATAATGAATAAAAATTAAAACAAATTACAGTTTGCCTCGTTGGACTATGTCTCGATTTTCACTTTGTATCTGAAGTTTAAAATGTCACAACTACCCCCATAAACTCTCTTGTTGTAACACTTTACCCCTGAATTTTGAGAATCCATTATTTTTCACTTATTCATTTTTTCTACATTGTATGCCTAACAAACTCATAATCCTAACTTTATGTTAAAGTTAGAATCAAATTGGATGTCAGATTTGGTTCGAATTTGGATCGGAATTAATACTGATCGACCCAAATTCGGACCAAATCTGACTTTCGATTTGACCTGAACTTTAACAAAAGTTGGGATTACGGGTGTGTTGTGTGTACAACGCAAAAAAAACTAATAGTGAATATAAGTGGAAATAATGTACTTAAAGTTCATGTGTGGCAAACTGTTACAAAAGGAGAATTTAAAGGACTTTTGGCCTTTTAAACTCAGTGGTCAAAGTGTTATTGGGTCAGTTGAAGGAGGCAAAGTGTAATAATTAACCGTAAAAATTATAGGAAACACAAGACACAAAAGTAAGAACAAAATGGGGAAGAATTTTATATATTACGTGTGTGGCAACATTATACTTTTTCAAGGGGATTTGCTTGGGCGCACCTCAATGGTAGTGTAAATTTACTCTTTGCACCCTATTTCAAATATTTCTCTAGGTGCACATACATTTCACAATGAATTGCTTGGGTGCGCACTTCTGTTGTTTACGCTCACTCTGTGACTGTTAGCGTTAGAAAATTTGTAATTTTTACCTATAAAATTTAGAATGACCCTAATATTAAATTAAAACAAAAAATGAAAAAAAACCTACTCCCTAAATCTCCCACGACCTCCCCTACCGCACACCACCACCACCGTCATCGACGACTACCCCCACCCTGGCGGTCTCACCTTCTCTCCCCACCACCACCACCATCACAACTACCATCGTTCCCACTCTCCCTCCCCGCTCCAACACCACCATCATTGTCGTCGTCGCTGGAAACAACCCCTAAAGAAAGAAAAGTCAGGAGATGAGGGGATTGTTGAGAGAGTAGAGTGAGAGAAAAGAGAGGAGAGTGAACTAGAGAGAAGTGGAGAGAGCATCAGCGGACCCACGTTGGGCATGTGCCCCCACCAAAATTTGGCCCAATGCAAGCCTAACATATATATTAAAAAAATGATTATGTCCCTCCCATGAGTCCCTCCATTGGTGTCTTGTGCACTCTAAAGGTGAAACTTTGTGTCCAAAATCAACCAATCTGACCACCTCCGTATCTGAAATCAAAAGGTTTACTCGAGAAAAAAAAATCTACAATCGCATTCGGATCTGAACACCCGCAAAAAAATGAAGTGAATATGGATATTGATACACCTGATTCAAATAATATCCGCTCCATATTTATATGCATATATAAATATAAAACATATAATATATAAAATATATTATCTTATTTATATTAGTCATGTAATGGTATTTAATTCATTGAAAACCATGTATATTTTACTAATATTACTTGAAAAAACACATTTTTTGAGATTATTTGTAATTTTTTACGGATATTTCGATTTTTTTTACATATTTAGATTTGCTTGAAAAAAGGTGGATTGTAAAATTTGGTTCGGATGCAAATTTATTCGAATTCGGTCGGAATCTGTTGGATACGGATTTGAATCCCTCCCTCGTGTATCCGAGCGAATCTGGATTCTGATATAAGACCCCAAAAAAAGGAATTCGGATTCAGATACAAGTATATTCACTCTGTATAAGCTCCGTTTTCACCCCTAGTGCCCTCCCCTCCTAAGCCCCCTCTGGCAGTTCAACTCTCTCTAATTATATGGTTTTGCCTCCGCCTTCTCTAGTTTCTACACCTCTTTGGTAATCTCAAGAAGTCTCTCCTCTTGCGGCATAAGGCGGGTCGGTAAGTTTGGAGGTGACGTTTGTGTTGCCTTATATTTAATTCTAGTGGTGGTGGAGCGATCAGGGAACAATTTTAGACATAAAGCCCAGAAGAATGATTTGTGATGACTTTTTTGTTTTTTTTTAAATTGTTGAGTTGTTGAGTCATTTAACTAGTGTGTCTTGTGTTATGTTTTTAATCGTTTGGAAATTATTGTAAGAAAAATGTTTAGTTATTTGAGTTTTCAATGGATTTTCAAGTTCGAAAATAAGTTAAAAATTAGGAGGATATTTTGAATTTTTTTCTATTTTACTTATTTTAAGTAACATCCTTAAGATCCAGGGCATTGAAAGAAAAAAGTCACGATCAGCATGGAACCAGTACTTGTGCCCCATCCACCAAATTATCTTAGATCCACCCGTGGGAGAGAGAATTAGAGGGGATTGGAGAGAGGAGAGAACAAGAGAGGAAGAGGAGAGATGTGAAGAGAGGAAGGAGAGATGTAAATAGAGAGAGAGAGAGAGAGCTGAGAAAAGTGGAGAGAGAGAGGGCGCAGCAAAGAGAAGAGTGAGTTTGTGTTTTTATTTCATTTTTATTTTTTTATTTTTTATTTAATATTAGTGATATTTTTAATTTTAAAAGGTAAAATTTGCAAAATTCCTAAGACAATTTGTAGTGAAAATGTATGTACACTGGGAAATAGTTGGATTACATGCAAACAGTCCATCACACCCCTTTGAGGTGCACTCAAGTACGTAACCCTATTATAGTTTCTCTACCAAGTACAAATTACACGATATATTACATCAACATAAGTAGGAAAATCAATTTACATGATAGTACAAAGGTAACGTTAGGGAGTTGGACATCTATTCAAATAATTTTTTGGGAGTTTGCTGAAACAAACTAGTTCACAAATTAATACTATTCAAAACAATGACCCATTTTTGCTTTAATTCCATTTTTGGATAGAAATGACGAAGAGAATGAGAAATGAAGTGAGAAAATTTGGAGTAAAGAGAAAGAAAAAGAGATAAAAGTCACCAACCAGTGGCTCAACTGATTAAGGCCTCACCGCTTTGTAAGGTCGTCGATTCGAATCCCACTACCTCTGCCCTTTTTTCTGGTGAGTGAGCTCTTATTAGGCTAAGGGTAATAAAGAGGGTGAGTACCACTTCGACCCCGGGTTTGCAACCTAACCGGCGTCCTAAGGGTAGTGGTTCGGGATTTCCCGGGTTACCAAAAAAAAGAGATAAAAAACTGGTTTGATAATATGTAAAGAGTGAAAAGAAAAGATACATATCATATTATATCACTTAAGTAATCACGGTCGGTTAATCTCTTTATTTCCTTTCAGGGTATTGGTATGAATTAGAAGAAAAAACTTAACTTCTCTTCAGAAAGTTCATTGTGCATTTTGTGCATATGACTTCTCTCCAATTCTCTGCCTGATGAATTCACAACCCAACGAAAAATGGATGGCATGCCTCAAATTGATCCTCAATTACAGTAATACTTCTATGCCTAATCAGTAGAAAAAAGTACTGATAATGGTCGGCGACTCTACGCTACACCAGAGCAACAACAGTATGATTAACTTCAAAATCAAAATTTACCATATTTTTCCAGTAATCGGAGCTGGTTGTGAGACAAATCATGAATCATTGATTTGTAAGACTACTAAGACACTGGCTGGGATTTCGGTAAGGAAGCTAAAGATTTGAGTAAGGCCGGAGAAGGCCTCCTCAGTGTGTGCATAAGAAGAACCATTAGGCTCAACAAAGTCAATGCTCCAGCTTGATGGGCGGAGCCCAAAGAAACCGGAACATAAGAAAGAAGTGTCGATATTCCAAGAGTGACCTGTAAAGATCTCAAATGTGAGACTAATTTCAGTAATTTGTGTACTGGTATATGTCTCTAAAACTAGAGAGAGAACAGCATTATAGTTTGCAGCCACCCAGCTGGTATAATTCACACGACATTAATCAGTGTGGTAGATTACCTGCAGGGCACACATCCCCAAGGTGCTTCCCAGTAGAGACTTCACAGCAGGATGGATATCTAGTTTTCTTGTTGCCATCCACAGAGTTCCAACCGAGAGCAGTGTTGTGGTTGCAAGAATACGGTGATTGAGCTACAAAACAAAGATCACAATAACTATCTATCATCAAACAGAAAGAAAAGAAGGGATGCTTAAGGCTTGCCAGATGTATGGTCATTTCTGATAATGGAACAAAAAAATCATGTTACTGTAGTTCGGTTAATGCCAACTCCAGTGGAAAATAATGACAATTTTTTTCTCTTCTAGAAAACCAATGTTTTTTCAAGATCTCAATAACCTTTCTTGTTAGTATCCTGAAACTGTCATCTTCCAGGATGAGCATTACCTGGACCAATGATGTATTCTCAAAAAAATTGCAAATGACAGGCTCCATGCTGAAAATGTCATCAGGAATCCATGCATCTCCCATCTTAGGGAACGTGTTGTAAGCATGACCCTGTTTACAAGAATGCAAAAGTTTTGTTACCAACTTACAGTTTTCAATAAATTATTTTAAGGTGGAATCGGGAAAACTGCTGAGAAGTGGACAAACATACTAGACCCATACCGCATCATTTCCAGCAACAAAAGCCCCTGAAATTGCAGTAACACCAACAATAATACTAACAGGAATGGCCAACTGCCGAACTTTCGCCGTTCCTTGAACCCAACCAGCTGAGCTGATGGGTGGTTCAGGCATGACAACAGAAAGGGCGGTCCAAAACAGTCCACAGTAAATGACAAATGCAGATGCAAGATGAGCAGCTAGCCTGTAAGGACTGACTCTTGGCTGAACATAATTAGAAGCAGGCTCCTAAACATAAATCTTGATTTAAAGATTGTCCATATTACAAATAACATCCAATAACAAATGTATAGAAAAACAATGGCATCTGATCTAACCTCCAAGCCGCTTTTCACCATCCACCAGCCAACTAGCCCTTGCCCAGCACCAAGAGCGAAAAGACCAGAGAGTCTTGCACAAAGTGGACGGGTAATAAATCCTTTGGCTATGAAATATGTTGCTGGAAGTGCAAATATAACACCCAGTGCCCTTCCCCACATCCTATGTGCATATTCCATCCAATATATGAATTTGAAATCTTCAATACTCATCCCCCTGTTTACCCTGTATAGAGTGATGTATTAATGGCAGAAAACATTGTCAAAAAAGAAAAACTATCACACTAATAGTCAATCGGAGATTAGAAAGAAAGTCAACGAGATAAAAGAACGGAATGATTTAGGTACTTGCTTAGAGATCAAAAGGCTTTCTTGCACTATCTTATAAATAAAAGTTGCTCAACATTGTGCAAATGCAAGGGCAATTAAATACAGGTGAGGTAAGTGTTGACCACGTATCTACACCCTAAGTATGTAAGCATAATGGTCTTCAAAAGGTGACATGAAATGGAACAATATCTTAAATGTAGCACAATCAATCTTAAATTGAATTTTTTTTCCATCGTGTGTAAGTATTTCAACTTGGATGTAGACCTGGTACTTAATCTTGTCAACTCGTTTTCATGCAAGACATCATGTACTTGTGTCAGGAAAATATTGTCTCTTGTCTTGAGATGATGATTTAGAGAAAAATCTCACATTTTGATTAATAATAGCCAATTAACATAATTGATGTTTTCTACTTATAAAACATATAAAACAACCATTTTCAAACTATAAAACAATTAATTGGCTTACAAAAGATTCTAATTGTGTCTGTGACATTTTCGTGCAAAGGTTTAGCAAGTCATCTAGTCATGTACAATTGTGTTTTTTAGTAATTTAGTGTAAAATATAGTCTTAATTATGTTCAAGGTTCATTATACATAAATAATCATTACTAAGTTATTTAACCAGAAAAAAATCAGAGTCAAATTGTCTTTAAATCATGACATTGTTTTCAAGAAATAACAGATGACAAGTCGGTTGGACCGTTAATCGTCTTTAATGAAAACATTAAATTATGCATAGTTTCAAATCGACTTATATCAAAAGATTCAAAACCAAACCGACCGACAAGTTGAACTAGTTGGACCGTGAATAGGTGATAAAAATGGTTCAACCCTCAAAAAACCGACCAACCTCTTGAACCGGTGGGAACTAGATCAAACCGGTTGTCGTGATAAAGGCGACGCGAAGCAGTGAACCAAACCGCCCAATTCGTTTAACTTAAAGTCTAAACTTTTCAAAAAATACATTTGAATTCAGCTCTCTTAGAACAAAGACAACCATTTCATCATTAGATATTTGTCTATTAGAGCAACAAATATAATAATATGAGCTCTCAAGACATCTAGCATTGTCTGATTTGTGTCAGATTATATGCGAGGCATCCTTCAGAGACAAAGCAATCATGAGACACTTGCTAGAAAAGGGGAACACCTCATGCGGCGAAAAAAAGAAAAAAAGAGCTGCAAGAGTATATTACTGCATTCAAGCTTATCTCCAGCTTACCGCTTGTACTCGGGAGACTGCTGATATTTTTCGAATTCAAGCTTCCACTGTTCAGCTGTAAATGGAGGAAGTGTGCCAGCAAATTTCCACTCTGTCATTGAAAGTCCAGACCTTGTAAGGCGTGTGATACCACCAATGACCACCATACTGAACACCCATGCAGAGCAACCAAATAGCCAAATGGCAACCATTTTTTCTGCACGAGGCCCTCCAGCAACCAAGACTCTTGATCCAGCACTGACAGCAGCAGATGTTTTGCTTCTGTTCACAACTGCTGTATATGTGGACACCCTCTTTGAAGGCAAAGACTGGGAATAATAGCTTTTAGATGTAGTTTTCCTTTAATTTCCAATTCAGTGCAAACAAACCCCACTTCTAAACCAACTAACTCATGTGACATTTCCTTAAAATTACCCCTGAAAATCCAAAACTTGTATTTATTTTACTACAGAAACATACTAATTTGCGGGGAAATGAAAACGAGAAAATCATCCATAGCACTGTCAATATCGTGGAGTTGATATTTTTCAAAATTTTGAAGTTCCTTTAAGTAAATTTTGTATTAGTGACCACCACAAGAGCTTATATTCATACGACGACCAAGCTTTGCAACTAAAAGAGACCCTTATCTAGTTCTATGTTCCTCGTATAAAAATGCATTGGTTAAATCGGCATAATCATTTGCAGTCTTGTCAAGCTCAAAATCAACTAAGGTCTTGAATCTTTACCACTTCAAAGTTCAAACAACCCGTTCTTAAAAATTCATCATAATTTTTCTAAGCTACACTTACAATGCACTTCATGTCCCCCTTAGTTGTATTGTTTTCCATTTTTTACTTCAGCTTTATAGTTCATAATTCTTTTTGTTATTGGCACCCTGAAAAACTTTCTGGAAGAGGGGAACTTGATTTCTAAAAGAATATTTAAGTGATTGATAGTATGAAAAACTTTAAAAATTCTGGAACTCAAGTTCCAAAATCCTTTAATGACTTTGAAGAATTTACTTAGAGTTACTTCTCCAACGTCTACTACATAATAAAGAGAAATGAAATTAACTTCCCAAGTATGTAAGTTGAGAAAAGTATAAAACGTAACTTCCATAACTTCTACTTATTTTATAATAGAAATTGGGAAGTCACTGTAAGTACATTTTTTAAAGTCCCGAAAGTCATTTTGAGTTGATTTTTTTTTTAAAGTTTCACAAGCTACCGGACACTTAGAAATCATTTTGGAAGTATCCTCCCTAAAAAACATAAAAATCACGATTTCGTATTCCGATAACACTAATTATTATTAGTAGAAACCATCATCATTATCTCGTGACACGATGCGCAAATGCGAAGTAGAAAATTCGAAGACGAGAAGCAACGAAAGGCCTCTCACCTCGAACACCGATCGGAGCCCGCCGCCGCCGAGAATCCTCGAGGCCAGAGAGCCGATCCCATTGGCCAATCCGTGGCGGGTCCCGATCCGAGCCGTAGCCTCGCAGGTCCTCCCGGCGAGGGGGGCGTTGCGGAGGGAGCCGCGGAGGTGGCCGAGGAGGAGCCGGCGGAACCCCATGAGTCGGTGGTTCGAGGGTTTGGTTCCGGTGGGCTGCGCTTCACGTGGTTTTTGCGATGGCGTGGTCGAGTCCGGACCGGTGGTTACTTGTGCGGCTCGAGTCAAGCGAGCATCTTTTTTTGCTCGGTCGGTCGTCTAAGAGCAGTTAGTGGGACCATTTGTATCTGTACATGAGCCACTAATGAACAATTTGGAAGTCGATAATCTAAAATTTATTGGGACACGAACTTACACGTCCTTCTTTAAATGTCTATGGGATGTTTAAGTTGTTACGGTAATCTAACTGCAACGGTGGTTCAAATATGGGTAGAAAATCTTAACCATTTCTAAACATGACGGATGTGTGTAGAAAATTTTAATTGTTACATAAACAGGACGGGTATAGGCAACTGGTATAACCTGCCCATTTAACCGTTCGATCTTTTAATTTTAATAATATATTTTTTATTTCTAAATTATAAAATTTTAACACAGCAGAGAAAATTCAAAACCCTACTATCCACTCCACTAATTGGTTATATTATATATATATGATTATTTTGATGTATAGTGAATCATTTCAATAATATATTTTCCGAATTACCAAAAACCATGGAGTTTATATTTATTACAAATTATGATTACCCGTTTGAAACAATGCACTCACCCGAAAATCTTGCGCATGATTTATTAGAAAACTTGGACATCTTTGAAAAACCATAACATAACTTATGGTCTTGTTTGGATTGCTCACGATAGCACGTTTTTTAAGGAAAAAAAACATGTTTGGTGCCTAGATGATACGATTGTAAACAAGCTGCAATCGGGGCTAGCTTGAACTCGACACTTTTATTTTTTTAGCCGAGTGAGTCAAACACAAAAATTGTGTGCGTGCTCGGCTCACTACTTGCTCGCTAGCCGCTCGACTCATGAGTCTGCTCAGCTCGTTGGCTCGGCTCCGTATCCGGACAAAAGAAAATTCACATCCAAATCCGTGTCCAACGAATCCAGCTCAGATTTGGATGTTTTCGACTCCACGTATTGAAATGTATCGGATATCTAGATTATTAGGGGCAGGAACACCCAAGACTTCATCCAATGTTGGTGTGTGAATTGATGATCCAACTCCCAATTTACAAGGCACCCCAAGAGTGGTCAAAGGTTAACCTAAAATACGCATAATATGAAGGTTAAACCCAAGCCTTTAGGATGACATACCTACCACCTAAAACACCATAACATACAAGCGTTTGTATACATATATAAAAATATATATTTAAAATTACGGATATATATATGGATACGAATACAGATGTTATACAAATATTCAATTCCGGATCAGATATTATACATATCGGATGTACCAATATCCATATTTGTTCCATGAATTTTCAAATATTACGAATACGATTTTACGGGATTTTTTCCTCAGACTGGATGTTCAAATTCGAAAACGAATTTCCAGATTTCGAACATCCACTGACACTTCTAGCAGTCATGCACTAATGCACAATATTGGTAACTTGTGCATAGAGACTCCTTTATATAGGTTTTGGATTCTTCGATGTTGGACCAAATGTCCAACACTCATTAACATATTTAGATTGTTGATAAATTTTTAATTGTTTCCTTTACAACAGAAACCCGTGATTGGTTCATTGGTTGACTTTGGATATTTGTAATGTACATGTCGTGTATGTATAAGGTTGTATGCTCCTATGCGTATATACAAGCAACTGAGTCGAGCGATGAGCAAACTAATGAGCGAGCACAATTTCGCTCAGCTCGGCTCATTTATTTTCTCGGGTGGATTTTTTTGCTCGTGCTTCACTCATTAACAATTGAGCTGAGCTGTTGAGTGAGCGAAACCGAACCAGTCTCGGGCAAGTTAGTGAATCAATACCTGAATAATATTAAAGAAATGATACGAGAGAAAAGAAAAAAAGAAAAAAGACGAGAGAAAAGAAAAAAGAAAGTTGTATTTTTAGTTTCAATAGCACCTTAATACGAGAGAAATATAAGGAAATGAAGAGAAATCGGAAGAAAGATGTCTATATACAATTTTCTCATTTTTGGAGAGAAATTGAGCGACAGTGATTGTTGTAGTTTTATGATTAAACTATCATATTGTTTTAGAAATGAATCAATACCCGAATAATGTTAAAAAATGATACTTTAGTCAAATTACCATGATTCTTTAACGGAGCATGTATATCCAGACAAGAAAATGGATAGAGAAGAAAAGAACAAACACAAAAAAAATTATACTCACTATTATCCCATTCTTATCCAATCATGCCTTGATTTTCAAACCTATAGAGATCAACTTAAAAATTGTTTTATAAATCTACGTGTGTGTGTGTTTTTGCTGAAAACATATTTTTCTAAGGAGGTAAGAATTTTTATCTTCTCCGATCCCACTTCTTATGAAATTATGATTTTATGATAACTGTATTGTTTTATCCAAACACATTAATACATACAATAATGTACTTTTAAATTATATGCCAACTTTAAAAACACACCTTGAAATAAAAAAAATTAAAACATTTAATGACCCAAACAAAACCTTACGATAATGTCCACATTTTACAACCCACCATTATACTGGGTGTCGTTGGATTGCGATTGCATGACCCAACGCTTGTCCCATGCTTTGGGAATCGACGTTAGAAATGTGGAAGAGAATCAAAAATACAAAACAGTGACAACTAAGTTAAGAGCATCATTAACAGCACCCAGGTAGTTTTCGGGCGCCCTAGTTTTTCTCTTAGTCACGTCAACTTTTCTCTCCGTCACGTCAGCACAAACTAACCCCCTACAAAATCCTTAACCATTACTCAATTCACCCAGTCACGCTACAGTATTTGTTGTCACGTCATTATTTTTATTCTTCTCTCTGAAACTCTTTCAACAATCAATAAAATATATTAATAATCATTATCGTAATTATTTAATATCAACAATTCATTCGTTTTTTATTAACATTTAATTAATAAATACGAAAATATTATTAAAATTTAGAAAACCACGTTTCATAGTACATTAACTAGAAATTTAAAAACTAAAACTAAAAATACATCATTAAATACTAAACTTAAAATACATCAAAACGCATTTCCTCCAAAACGTTGTCATATATTGTCGATCAAATCGGCTTGAAGGTTCAAATGTGTGGTGCGATCACGCGTACGATATCATCCATGATGCGCACACCATTGAAGGTTCAACGAGGACGATGTCATCCATGATGCGCACACCATCTACGAACGAACACGCAACGCTAAATTTCAGTACATGCATGTGTGGCTTTTGTTACGCAGGTACCCGAAATGGGAGTCTGTTGCGCACGGACTTCCCACCGGAAACGTCGTTGTAGAAAGTCCGGAGAGTTTTAGCAACGGGAAAAGAAAAAGCATCGACGACGATGGAGTCACGCAACACCGTCAACAGATGAAATAATGTTCGAAACATGTCATCGTCCTGAAGGTGTTAAAAAAGCTAAAAAAAAGAAGGGAAAACAATCATTTTAGGCACAACTTGATCCTGATATGTTAGAACTAGGGAAACAAATTGAATATAGCGTAAAAATAAAAGAGGAAAAATACTTGCATTACGAAGAACAGATGGAGAGGAAACACATCGAAGCTGAGGCGAATTTCCAAAGGGAACTCAACAGCAAGAAACTTGATGTCCTATTTGTTCTGATGAAGAAGAAAAACAAGGACGAATTCGATAAAGAAACACTTGTTGAACTAAAGGAGTGGGCTAACGCACAAGGATATCTGTAGGTGCTCATGTTTTCATTTGTAATATCAATATGTCTGTTGTAGTTTATGAGTATTGTGGTAGTTTAAATTTCGTATCCATAGGACTGTCTTTCCTTTACTTATTTCCGTTGTATTTCGTATTCTGTATTTGTATTGTATTTTGTTTCCGAAGTGTATGAGTATTGTACTACTATTTCTTATTTTGTTTATGATTTTTTAATTTTACTTTTATCTAAATAAATCAAAAAAAGTTAATTAATCATAAAATATTTTTTCAATTAATTTTCAATACCTAATTAATTTAATTCAATTTACCTAATTAATACATTATCCTAATTATATATAAATAATCTTTTTTTAAACAAAAAAAAATTCGGGACCAATAGGGGGCACGTGGCCCCCCGCCCTGGGCGCACCCTCCCGTTAAAGGAGGGCAACTCGGGCGCCCGGGAACCCGTTAACGGTGCTCTAAGGCCACCCTTACTGGGGGCAACTTTGTAGCTACCGCTCAAGCAAGATTTCGGGAGGGAATCCCCCTGGATTCTCGCTCGGGCAAGTGTTGGTCCCCCCCCCCCCATTGGTTATTTTTTTAAACTTTAATAATTATTAATGTTAATAGTTAATAGATGAATTTGTTGATTTAATATGTATTTTAGTTTAATTTGAAAATGTAATATAGTTTAAATTAATTATGTTAGTTTTCATAAATTAAACAAATACTAAATTCGAAATTGAAATCCAAAAGTAATATATTGTCTTAGAGAATATTACGTTACCTTACAAAATACAATGTACCTATAACTACAAAATACAATAAAAAACTACATATAGTTGTTGGATTCCGCCCAGTCAATGAGTTTCATCATTGTTTGATCATGTCCCGTCGGGTTTTCTTTTTTCAGCAAAGAGTAGCATGTCAAACTTTATTTTTTCGAGATGCATTCGAAACTTCTTCCCTGCTCGTTTGTCATCAATCTTCAAGTCATCTTCTCTAACTTTGGTACTATATGTAACTTGAGCACCAAGTTCATATACACGGTGATCAGTATCGACCTCTAATGATTTTTTAACCTTTTTTCCTTCTTTACACCTTCGTCGTCGGTGTAAAG
The DNA here is from genome assembly GCA_963682175.1 of Triglochin maritima. NCBI lineage: Eukaryota > Viridiplantae > Streptophyta > Magnoliopsida > Alismatales > Juncaginaceae > Triglochin > Triglochin maritima. The sequence continues at coordinate 7,304,087 of OY821787.1, read as the reverse complement.
ATTTTTTTACGTCTTTCTGGTCCTGACGTCATTTCCTCCTGTGTTGGTGTTGAGTGACCCATATAGTCATCAATGCTCTTTCTTTTCCCGACACTCGCTGTTTAGGGACTATCTTCAACTTCTATTTTAGCGGATGCGACCTGTTCACCGCGTGCAACACTCACCGCAGTAGCTCCAGAGATAAAAGACTTTTTTGGGGTATCTGCGCAATATGACCCAAGCATCAAAGTAAAGAAATTTGGACCTATGAATTCGCTCATAGATCACGTGAGCTTGCCAGATGACATCATCGTCGTTGGTGCCACTCTGTTTTTGCCGCAACGCCTCATCGAAGCAGACAACCCACTTTGTGACAGAATGTGCAATCCTCTTTCACTGTCCCTTTACTGATTCCTTATTCCGCACAGGGAGGTTCGTGTTGCTTTCGACTGACTCGTCGAAAGCATGTTTCACTATGGTCCATAACGATCTGGCTCTTTGGTTTGTCCCAACCAACGCATCACAACTTACTTGCATATATGCCGAGGTGAGTCTTTCATCCTCTGTTGTGGACCACGTCTTTGGCTTGTTGGTCCTGGCAGTTTATCGTGGTTGTTGAAAATAGAGGTCAATTTCATCCTCGTCGTGGGCATCTATGTAGTGTCCGCTACATTCACACTACTTTCTCCGCTTAAGTATTGGTTGTACATTTGATATTGGTTTTGGTTTTGTTGGTCTTGTGGTTGGAATGGCTGGTACGATTGAAATCCTTGGTATTGGTCGAATGGTGCGTATTGGGGAAATGGATATCCTTGGGGTTGGGGAAAGAGTGGACGTGGATTAGCTTGTGGATGACGTGGGGAACAATTGTGATCTGGAGAAGACATTGGAATGTTGCTGATGAGAGTAGAAGTAAGATTAGATTTTAGGTGAGAGTAGAAGTAAAATAGTAGAGTTTTATGTAGAGTAGAAGATTCATTTCTGTGTAGTCACGTGTGTTCTGTAGCATCACATGGTTACTGTAAACTCACGAAATATCTTCGGTCTAATATTCGTTTCATCTCTTTGTGCTTTGTGTAGTCATGTGTGTTTAGCATCACGGGGTTACTGTAAACCCACGAAATATCTTCGGTCCAAGATTCGTTTCTGCATCATTGCACTCTATGTAGTTACATGTGTTTTGTAGCATCGATTACTTACTTCTTCTCCCAATGGCTTCCTTTGATATATCTTCCAACTAAAAGTCTGCATCATCCGATGAGGACAACTGTCGTGAAAAATACGCTGTATTGGATCAAGTAACGCAAATGCTTGGTCAAATGGTGACTCAACTAACTACACGCTCTAAGAGACGTAGAAGGCGAATTATGAACCCAGATAGAAATCGTGAGCTTGGTTACAAACGCTTTATTGCCGATTATTTTTCTGACAACCGTGTGTATTCTAATACTATTTTCAGGAGAAGATTTCGAATGCGAAAACATGTCTTTCTTCGCATTGCTAACGTCATTGAGACATCTGATGTCTTCTTTAAACGAGTACCGAACGCCACTGGTAGGATGAGAATCTCGAGCTTACAAAAAAGTATGACGGCAGTACGAATGCTAGCCTACAACGTAGCGGTCGATGAGTATTTGCGTATGAGTGAAGCAACAGTCAAAAACTTCCCCCAAAAATTATGTGAATGTGTCATTAACAACTTCGACGGTGATTATCTAAGAAGACCTACTACAACTGACTTAGAACGACTACTTCACATTAGTGAGTAACGTTTGTTCCCAGACATGATGAGGAGTATCGATTGTATGCACTGGGAGTGGAAAATTACTCTCATCAAACCACGAACTCTTAAACTATGAAATACTGCTTTCTAGATTTTGTTAAAACCAATCACTGTAAACTGTTTAATAACCTTTGAAATTTCATTTCTCCATCTCCAAAATAGTTTTGCATGACATAATCACACGGTCACACCTAATTCTCAGAGAACTTTATAACGAGAGTGACAACTTAAAATATGTCAAGTAACAAGGTGATGTCAGGTTATGAACCACTTGAGTTGGTAAGATTATGTAAACAGAGAATATTGTGCAGATTGTCCAAACCAACATTGACTTTGCTTAGCAAACGAAAGTGCACACGTAATTAGGACAACTAAAACATTACAATAGTGCGCTTTGATGGCACACAAAAAACAGGGCTTTTAGCGGAGAAAACTAAAAATTCCACAAGCCCCTTTAGAGTTGGGATAATGTTCTTGGGTAAGATTTCTAATGTGGTACTCTGAACTGAATTTAAGTTTTTTATCAATTTCTTTTTGTGAAAATATGTTTTTTATTTGTTTTGATTTTGTAAATTTTTTTGTGATTTTTTTATATTTTACCTAGGATTGATTTCCAAATGACGTGGAACGAAGAGAATATAAGGTGTGTGGTGTTTCTGGGTGTGATTAATTTTTTAGGTAGGTTTGGTGAGCTTACGTGGTAGAAAGAGAAGTTAACCTGACAGAGAGAGAAACTGACGTGACAGAGAGAACATGACGTCCGAGGTAACCCAGGCACCATTAAACATGATTTAAAAATGTGAGGGTGAATGGGGAATCAGATGGGTGAAGCTTGACCAACAAACTAACAACTGAGGTCATCTCTACTTGATTGGTTTTGGCATTTGCATAACACTTACTGTAGAGAACATGTCCAGCAAACAAGAGAGACAGAATGTATACCATTTTCACATAGCAGAATGTATGTCATTTTCACCTATTGCAGCAGACTGAAGTGAAGACACATAATGTGATAATGATAAGTTAACCACTAGGACCTTTGCAAGAAAGCAATTATATTTAGTTGACCCAAGGTTAGAATGTAGAAGTCAAGAGAACCAGTTCACTGCCCAATATATCTGAAGGAAATTTTCATGTAAAACCAATGCTGGAAAGTGGGGAGTGAGGACTCAAAGTGGGAAATTTGAAGTGGTAAGCTTTGCATTGCTGGAGAAGGCAGGATCTGTAATTAAAAAATGAACACAATGCATCTCATACAAGGTAATGTTACAAAATTTATTTAATTAAAAAAATGAACAAGCTGCCTTGCATAACCACGTAAATGACTACAAAATATAAAGTGGGCAAAGGGATCAGAGGATGTGAAGGGAAATGCACATAAACAGTAATGATGATATATGAAATTAATAAAAAATAAAAATGTAAGTGAACCTTCACCTGCAATCAGAAGATACAATTTGGTCATAAGAATAAATGCTTTAAGATGCTACATGATAGATACACAAAATAGAAGCAATGGGCATGCAATAGTACTCTAAATAAACGTATAGACCACCAAGACTGCTAAGATAGGACATTTATAAACAAAAAAACCAAGTAAATTCAGGACTCACCTAGAATAAAGCCTACCGATGCAATCCTTAAATATAGATAAAGTGCATCATCTTACAAGTTGAATCTCAATGTAAACCAGATTCTAGTTCTTTTCTCCTGAGCTCTAGTGCAAGGCGGTCATTTTCTAGCTTCATTCTCTCATTCTCCATCCTGAACTTCTCGAGTTCTCTTTCTTTCTTCTTGCTGAAACATTGCCACTTGAAGCGCTGTTTTTCTAATTCCAACATCTGCATCTGAATTTGAGCATTCTGCTCTTCAAGCTGAGATTTACGCGAGAGGACCCACTGCTTTTGCGTGTCAGCCTCAGAACCATCTGGAAAAGCTACATTCATATCAACAGCAAGGCCCTGCATACGGGATCTGCCATTACAATCTGGAGAACCAAAAGTAATTCCTTCACCATTTTCTGCACCGCTCACATGCTTCAGCCTCTTGGGGAAGCATGAGCTACCAGTTTCATCGTGAAACACATGATTCCCCTCAGATTCATCATCCAAATCATCAGTCTCTGCACCGTGATCCTCTTCCTCAGAATCACCTTGTGAAATCCTTCTAGTGTCATTGTCATCTTTGCATCGGAGAGCTAGATGTAGTGAATGTTGGAGAGCTGGATCAGGAGGCAGGTGCAGCCGGTTTCCATTGTGGTAGGAGCACATTTCTTCATAAAAAAGTTGCTTTGAACTCAGAATTTTTCTGACATCCTCCTTGGCCTTCTCTGAAACATGATCCATCATATCCAATAGTGCAGGATTTTCAACAACCTGACAGGAAGTGCCCCTACCAAGGATATCATTTAGCCTCTTATACCTCTTATTGAGATCGTTAAACTTGTCCTCACACTGCTGCGGCGACACATAATAATTCCTTTCAGCCATAACTTTAGAAATGGACTTCCACTTGCCTTTTTTTTGCAAGACGGAGAACTTCCTTCTTCCACCTCTGCTGAAAGCAAAAGCCGAATCATCCCCAACGTATGATACGGCAGTTATTAAAAGCTTAACCATGTTATCGGTCCACTTGACCCTTTGCCAAGGGGAACCATTTTTGCGTTTGTGCATTTCAGAGTGGTATTCACTCCCATCTTCAGGATTCAACGAAGGATCATCTTCATCACTTAAGGAAATCTTTCCACGGTCCCCTTTGTTGTACTCAACAATAGGAGGAAGTCCTTGCTGGTTACGCCCATGCACTTGACCACATGATTGTGGAAAGACGTCATTAATCATAGGGCGAGGCATCCGACCAGGGTGTTGAAAATGACGAGGTTGTTGTTGCTGCTGTTGCTGCTGTTGAAAGCTTGAATTTAAAATTTGCTGTTGATTAGTATCCATGGATCCCGACAAGTCTACAACCCCAAATGAAGCACCGGGAATCACACCTCCAGTAGCCAATTTCCTATCCACGATGTGTTAAAAAAGTAAATACAAAAGTTAGAACAAATGATATTACTTTATTCTCATTCCATGTTACATTAATTCTTTAACAAGATTCTATTTCTCCATATTTGTTATCAAATTGTTTTTGTATGATTCCATTTATAAGGATCTAGTTCTTAAAAATATGCAAGTTCCAATCACAATTTACTGATAAATATCGCATGAATCAACACAACTGATCAGCTATGCAAAAAATTACCTTTCACTACTACAAAATGAAGCTTTCTAATTGAAACCTACCGTTCAGATAAACCTTTTAAAGTGATAAGAAACATCATCTAAAAATTTACTAAATACTAATGCAATTGAGCCAAATCTCGATTTTCTTTCTAACAAATCCAAACACAGTAAAGATTAGAACTTTCAAAAATCAAAAACAAAAACAAGACCAAACAACAACCCCACAACTTTGTCAAACCAACAAAAGCACCACTTTTCGTTTCTAACTAATCCCACCCATTAAAGATTAGAGCTTTCAAAGAGAGACCAAAATCCAACTCTATGTGATTAAACCAAGAAACCAGATTTACGCCCAAATAAATCCGAATCATTAAAAACCAAAAGTTCCGAATCAAACCCAAAGAACATCTCAACATATTTGAGTCGAATATCAATAAACGTACGAACTTAGAACTTTCAAATCAAAAATCATAAAAGATCAAAACTTTCGCAATAAACCCAAACCTTCCTCATCGAAAACCAAAACTTTCCTAAAAGAGCCCCCTAAATGGATCCACGACGGGTCCTTCCGAACCCTAGCGAGCACGAGAACAACGAAGATAGAGCGGAACTTACCTGAAACACTAGAGGAGGCGGTGGAGGACGATCAGAGGGGGTCTAAGAGCGTTTACTAGGGTTTTGCGCCCACGACGGGAGGCTTCGCCGGAGGAGCGAATTTCGGGGATTTCGGAGGAAGCGGAAGAGGAGTGGCGTTTTTGGTATAAAAAAAAGAGCTCAGCACGCCATTTTCTATGTTTTTTATTGCAACCACATCCCTGATAAAAAGTTTATTTGGCTTTTTAATTGGAACATTCTTGCATTGTGCACTTAACACCAGTTCCTTTTGTCAATTCATCGGCTCCAATTGGTGCAGGTAGGTGGTTATCAATAAAATGGGTTGAACTCGTGAACCTACTCCAGGGAGTTTGAATTAGGATTAAAAAAATTGAATATGTTTGAAAATTTGTATTAGCTAACTTGTTTCCTTAGCATGTTGGATTAGGATCGCGTTTAGCTTGAATCTGCCGACAAATCTTAATAATACATGTATTATATATTTTATGATATGAATTTGTTGATTATTATGATAGTTTCTTAAGAATCATATTATTTATTTAGGAATGATTATGTTGCTTTGGAATTATGTTTATTTGTTTAGGAATGGTTATTTGTCTTAGAATCATGTTCTTTAAGATTTATTTTTTATTATGTTTTTTTATCACTAACTTTGAGATTACAACTCAATCTCAAACGCAAAAACATTTCCGTGATTTGTACGATTCGCATTAAAGTAAGGATATGGATGCAAATGAATGAAAATCTTATAATATTTTTTTTTGATAAAAGGAAATCTTATAATATCACAGTTAATATTAATAATGGAGAAAAGGAAGGTAGGTGGCGATTCAGTGGATCGAATCTGCGGTCCCCGTTTAGGAATTCAGATGATGACATTCTTGTCAACACACTTCCAAGTGATTATGATTGTTATAATTTTCGTTCGACTAAAACATGAATGAAGGTTTTGGATGAGCGTCTGGAAAGGAACTCCGGTTGAAATGGGGAATGGAAAAGGAGAAGACTTGGGAGGAAAGTTACTCGAATGCTGTCCCGCCGCTAATGATGTACGTGAAGTTTAACCGTCTAATCGTGATTTCGGGAAATGAACCGTCTAATCGTGATTTCGGGAAATGAACCGTCGCACCCAATAATTCGTAATTTACTTTTCCCCGCGCAGAAGTTTTGGCTGACTGGACGCTGAACTGGCAACTGAGTTGGCCGTCCACGTAGGAAGCGTCACGGACGCGCGCGTCCGTGTATAACTACTCTTATATTTATGTAATTAAAAAAATGTCATGACATTTGATACTATGGGAACATAAAAGGCAAGATGGTCGAGGACGTTGAGAACTTGCAATTTCGCAAAGAATGACTAGTTAGGAATAGCCCAGTTGATTGTTGCTAGTAACTTCATGTAGAAATACAGTTAGAGAAGTCAAATAATAGCTTCGTTAACCGCATCATTGGACCGAATTCCTTGTAAATCCAAGTATCAAACGAACAAAAAACATTTCCATCATTTTTTATTCATGTAATTGAGACATTGATGGTCAATTTACATCCGTCATAATTATATACACCGCAAGTAAAAAGGTCTACTAATAACAAGCACTTAATATAATTTAAAAACCCACTTAATGAGTTAACTAACCTTAAACATATAATTTCTTGTAATTAATAGTTGTATTTTCAGTACCCTTGCATTGAAAGTGAGAGTTATCGATTCCATAAGGAATATTTGAGTCTTTATACTTAAAGTTGCTCAAAAATTGAAGAAAAAAATTCACACTTTGACATCTTCGTAAAAATATATTTTATGTTTTTGTACTATCCAAAATACCATTTTGCATGATGTTCAATGGTGCATATTATCGAGTTCATATTGAGAACTTATCGAACTTATTGAGCACAAAAGAATATTCAAGTAAATAACAACAAATCAAAACTATAAAGTTGATATCGAACACTTATCGAACTCATCAACCAAAAATAAATTGTTCAGTCAATAATAACAAATCAAAACAATCGAGTTGATATCGAGAATTTATCGAACCAATCGAGCTCAATAGAACTCGATAGTTTATGAATTTCCATGATAGAAACTCGATAGAACTTGAATGTGTTTTAATGCTGCACTCAATAGTGCTCGATGGTTGTTTCCTATAATGTTGAGTTTGTTTAGATTTGTTATGTTTATGTGCTCAGTGCTCAACAGAGCTTCATGGGGACCATGACATTGCCAGATTTGAAATCAGAATTATTCCAAACACATGAGACAACTATAAAAACTTATTAAAATACAACAATGCGCTCACCCATGTTTGAGCTTATTATAATTGTTCGTCACGAGAACATAATTGTTCCAACACTTAAAACTATAAGAACTTATTAAATCAATATTCTATAAGTTTTATTTAAACTTTTATTAAATTATCTTGTTCTGAACCGGTACTCGATAAAGCTCGATGATTGTTTTTCTATGACATTGATTTTGTTTTGATTAGTTTTGTTGTTGTTATTTACTGAACAATTTCTTTTGCTCGATGGGTACGAATATACGATAGGTGTTCGATACAAACTCGATAGTTTTGATTTATTGTTATTTACTGGAATATTTATTTTTGCTCGATGGGTTTGATAAATTCTCGATATGAACTCGATATACATAATGCACCATTGAGCTCTATCAAACATCATCGTGATTTATCAAGTATCATCGAGAAAGGAAATGATTTATGCAATGAGTATTTTGAGTAGCACATGAAACATAAGTATATTTCTACAATGATGTCAAAGTGTGGATTTTTTTTAATTTTTTTAATTTAACATAAAGACTCAAAATTCTTTTTTATAAATATATTTATTTTTACTTTCTTCCCAAGAAAAATATATATTTCTTTTCATGATAAGTAGGAGTTAGTATAGATTCATTTGATGTAAAATGATTGTAGAATGGATTGAAGTGAAAATTTCTCAATCACGTTTGCTTTTTATGTATTGAGAAACATAATCATGTAATATACAACGACCAATACTTTGGTAAGTAACTCATTTTCTCTCTTCTTTGCGTGTTTAGAACGTCACATTTTGATAATTTGAATTGGTTTTTGACTTTGAAAGTTTCATAGGTTCAAAATTGGGAATCGTAGATTTTGACATCCAAATAAATGTCTAAATCATATTTATTTACATCTATGGTAACTTTCCATAGTTTTTTTAATAGGTTTTGGACTTTTGGACTGAAAATCCATTTGTTGGAATTCGCGAAAAAGGTAAAAATATTTGAAATACAAATCAAGAAATGTATTCATAAAGAACAACTATTTTTTGGTGATAACGGTGTTCACAGGAAATTACCAGGTTAATCATTGGTTTGTGTTAGATGGGAAAAAGAACTCAGTATCATGAAAGTTCATAATTTAAAAAAGGAATGATACTTACAAAATTTCAAATTATGAAATGAAATATTTAATTGTTTTGTTTAATACCATTTGTATGAAGTCCGCACGAAGTGAAATTGAATTTGTGAAAATGCAAAGACCTAAATGGAACATGATGTCGTGTCTTTCTCGTACACACCACAAAATGCAAGGATGTGTCTAACACTCTAACCCATGCATGAGGGGTTGTTCAAATGCATGGATGTTAGAGTTGCACATTGGTCTAGTTCGCCTAGTCGGGTTGGGTTTGGTTCTTGCATGGTAATAATTAGTTCTTGATTTATTAATAGCTGAACCGAATCGTGAAAAAACCAAAAATGAACCAACCAAAACAAGGAAAATGGTATTGGGTTGGATAAGTTTCGGTTTGACCCAAGAAACATGTTTAAGTTGTAATAGAACTTCTACTGAACCGATTTAAGGCAAACGAATTTGAATACCTATACGATTGTATCATTATACAAATGTTACTGCATAGGTTTAAATAAAAAATTAAATACTAATACAATTAACAAATAATATGTTGTATATTAATTAGTTAATTACTGTTCTTGTTCTTCTTATTTATATTGCATTTGCGACGAGTGGAATATATTTATTACTGAGAATATAACCTTACATTGCATTAAACACTAAAAGTATACATCACTTTATGATTGGTGTTTGTTTTGCTTGTTCTCTACTTGTTATCCTCGTTTTTGTATACTGTTGTTTGCTGTAATTTTCTTTTGAATCGTCTTCTATTATGTTATTTTGGTTATATATTTTCCTAACCAGGATAAATATGAAGTTTTGAGAATGTTAGGTGACAAACTGTCGTGGATGAAAGATAAATCCAGTTCAGATGTATTTGACGTTTTGGAGAAATTTTGGAGATCAGAAAGAAAACAGTGCTCTAATATAATTTCAAACCAGATCTGGACACCAACCGGTCCTCGTGCACCAGCATTTATTTATCAGTTCACTTTTTTATCCATCTATATTTTAGGTCCTCCGTAACCGTGTCACAGACAACTTTTTTTTTTTTTTTTTTTTACGACGAGGAACTCACTGAACCACCGTCCTTTGGACACCGACCATGCTGCAAACCCCGGGTAGAGCAGGATCACTCCCTTTATTACCCTCCACCCGTTTTGATCCATTCCACCATTTTAGGAGTTTTGGCACCTGGGGAGACTCGAACCTCCGACCTCATGTTCCATGAGTCTTCATCAGCTGAGCTACCCGGTAGAGGGCATGTCACGGACAACATGGTCACGAGCTTTCTCTCTTTTCTCTCTCTATTCCAAATCAGTTTTCTCACTCTTCCACATCAGTTTTCTCTCTTCTCAACTCACTTTCTTCTCTTTTCTACACTATTCACATCTTAACCACAACTTATCTCTCTCCTCCACATCATTTCGGGATCCTTAGAAGAAGACAAATTAAAATTTAAAAAAAATCTAAACAATTATAAACGTATTTTCAAATAAAAAAATTTAAAAAAGATTCAAAGAATTTTTTTTAAAAATCAAAACAAAAAACCCAAAAAATATTAATACGACGACCCAGTCTTCCACGACTTGGGCATCAGGTTGTGGGGTCGTGAGAGGGGCATAACCCCGTTACTGACCCCCTTAGAGCATCACTAACGGGGGTCGTGCGCCCCCCATGACCCCCCGACCCGAGATGACTCGGTCATCAACGACCGAGTCGTTCTGCAGCACATTTTTTAAAGTATTTTTTTGAATTTTTTGGTTGATTTTTTTTTTGAAAACACGTTTTATAATTGTTTTGATTTTTTACAAATTTTTCAAATTTTTTTCAAATTTTTTCCAAGATGGAACTGAAATAATGTGGATGAGAGAGATACGTTGTTGTTGTGGTTAAGACGTGAATAACGTAGAAAAAAGAAGAAAGTGAGTTGGAGAAAGAAAAAACTGATGTCAAAAAGAGAAAGAAATAGAGAACTAACGTTAAAGAGAGAAAGTGGGTAGAGTTCCAAATCACAAGCCAACCAAAAAGATCACTCGTCACTATCTCTTGGTAGCGGGCGCCCAATCTCACAAAGTACAACGAATGATACACATAAGTGGAACCTCGTCAGCACACTGTTTTTTTTCTCTCTCTTTAACATCTACAATAATAATATTATATACAAAAAAGTTATGTGATGGACCACAACACAAATCAGAGCATATTTAACAGCGCCCGGGCTACCCCCGAGCGCCCGGGCTACCCCCGGGCGCCCTGCACTCTCTCTGCCACGTCAGCTCACACAACCCACCCAAAAAATCCCCTTATCCATGCCCAGGCTACCTCCACCCACCCTACACTCTCTTTCATCCACATCATTTCTTAATTAAACAAATTTAATTCTCACACAACATTTAACAAAATACATTATATATAAATCTAATTCTAATTACATTATAATTATAATTCGCGATATACTTATTATTATTAATTAATTAACAATATTAATCACTATTAAACACAAAATTTTGAATATTTGAAATTTGAATATTTGAATTTCGAAACGCGTGTGACTGCACAGTATACGCGTGATTGCACAGTATACGCGTGAATCAAAAGTAATCCGCGTGAATCTACAGTATACGCGTGAAACAAAATAGTCCGCGTGAATGTACAATATACGCGTGAAAGAAAAGTAATCCGCGTGAATGTACAGTATACGCGTGAAAGAATGGGTACGTGTAGTTTGATGTAGTCCGTATTTCGTATGGTTTGTATTTCCCTTAGTTTGTATTTCGGGTTGTAGTAGTCCGTATGGTTTGTATTTCCCTTTAACATATGCACAGTATTTCGGGTTGTAGTAGTCCGTATTTCGTATGGTTTGTATTTCCCGTGGTTGTATTTCGTATTTTAGTATTATTAATGTATTGTTGTTATGGTATTGTTGTATTAATTTTTTTTCTATTTAACTTGAAATTGTTGGTTCTGGAAATTTCTTAATTTTAATCACTTACAAAAATTATTACCCCACATTTATAACAAACACCCAATCCATTAATAACAAAACCAAAAATAAAAAAAATTCCAAAAAAAAAATTTAACCAATGGGAGGGGGACACGTGTCCCCCTCCCATGGGCGCCCGGGCGTCTGCCCGGGACGCCCACCGCCCGGGCACGCGCCCGGGCGGGTGGCCCGTGCGGGCGCCCCACGGGCGCCCCGCCCGTTAACAGGGGTGCGCCCAGGCGCCCGACCAGGGCGCCCGGGCGGGACACCCCCGTTAAGGGTGCCCTCATAGGTACCAACCGGCAACCAGTCTGTAACCTGCCCATGTCGTTGGACGGATGACTCATGACTCGTGTGGATTATTGGGTTCGCAGAAGTCGAGGTTTATAATTTCAGATTCAGAAGTTCGGTGTACTTCTTATCTCGCTTTTATCTTTCCTTTCAAATAACTCCAAAGAAACATATTTAGCCGCATCATTTTTTTAACAACCGCTAGTATTGATGGGAATGTGGGTGAAATTCACCAATTCCAAATTGAACCCGAACCGAAACTTCAAGTTGTGTTAAAAGATTTAAACCAAATCATGGTTTGGTTTGAGTTTGGGTTGAGGCATTACCATCTGAACTGCACCGATCTATTTTTTACCATATAATTTTATCCCATTTACCCTAATTCACTCACATTAACGACACATACAATCCAACACCATTGTTAAATTGTAACTCTATCCAGTTAGCATTATAATTCTACCTATATTAATATGTAACATTGGTTTTAGTTTGAAGATAACTTTTTTGTCGAAGTTAAGAACAAATAATGATATAAAATGCAAATCAGGGTTTAAACCAATTTGAAGTGAAATAATTAGATTTGCCTTTTTATTTGAATTTTGTAACTGAAAGTCAATTTCATTTGAACTTCAGTTGAACTTGGTGAACCCAACCAACTTAAGGGTCTATTTGGGGTCCCACAACGTCAAAACTCAGCACCCCAAACGGACCCTTAAGAGGTTTAGTTTTTATCTTACGTTTTGGATTGAAATTTTGCATGTCAAATGGCGTTTTGACACCCCACGGGATGCATCGTTGAGTAAGCATCTGAGTCATCGTTTTGTTCAACCGAGTCAGCTATTGAAGCAAGCAAAGATCACATACGAAATGGAATGATTTTATTTGATGGGACAACTCTACGGGGGTGCAATAAGTTTGTATACAGAATAAACATTACAAACAAAACTTCATCTCCCAAATTTTCCTCTCTCTAGTGTCACCTATTCATCTCCCAAAACTCTTCCCCTTCTCTCTCAACAACCAACAAACCTCTCCCATAACCTACCAAAACCACAACCCACTGGTAGGTAGCACCCGCTGGCACTGCCATCAGCACCAACGACACCACCGATAAAGACAACTTTTGGTTTCAGGTACGGGGTGGTGTGTTGTCATTTTTTTAGTGTTTTGGTTGGGGGGTTTTCATTGTTTGTTTTGGTTGGGGTTGTTTACCATTGACTATTTTCTTTGCTTTGGTAAAATTTGTGTAGTTCCCTACATTTTGTTGGCCATTATTTAACTCAGTTGGGCTTACTGGTTCATTCCAGTTACTTCTGGTGTGCAAATATAATGTTTTTCTTCCTTCTATTTTCTGAAAAAGATATTTCAGTTTCATTGGGTTAATTAATTGAGTAAATTTTGCCATAAAGTTCTAAAAAAGGATTACGGAGTTTATTTGACTATTAGTTTTGTTGAATCACCTTAACTTAGAATTATTTTTTTCTTAGTGAAATATTTCTATGTTTAGCATGCCCAGTTACTATGTAACATCCTCAAACAACGGAAGAATTTAAATTTTTTTGTAACATACGATCAACAGAGGATATTACTCAAATAAAAGGAAACAGGTGCACCAACATATATATAATATCCGAGTATTTCAAAAGTGTGATTACATCAAAAAGGTTATACAACAAATACAAGTAATCACTACGACCTCAAAACGAGCAAAATCTGGATATGGTAGCGGCGCTCCTCTCCTCGGTCACCACCCCCTAATGCTGATCACAGTTTAAAAAGCAAACATGCAACAATGCCTGAATTTCCAAAAGGAAACCCCGTATGCCAAACTTTACAATGCATGAAATTGAAACACTCTAGCATGCAATTCTACCAACAAGAAAATACCACAACCAAACTGGGCTCCAGGGCTTTTCCACCCAACCACAACACACACCACCGTTACGGGGCTCCAAGGCTTTTTCACCCAACCACCGCAACACACACGTCGCCAAGCTGGGTTCCAGGGCTTTTTTACCCAACCGCAGCTACCACGACACGACCAAGGGCTCCAGGGCTTTTTCACTCAACCCGAATGTCTAAGGGTTCCATGACTTTTTCACCCAACCCTTATCATGTGGTCCACGATCAGGCTCCAGGGCTCTTTCACCCAACCTGAACGCAACTACGGAGCTCCAGGGCTTTTTCACCCAACCCCGCACATACTAGCTGGGCTCCAGGGCTCTTTCACCCAACCGCATCTCTCACACAGTTACGGGGTTCCATGGTTTTTTCACTCAACCACTGCAACACACACGTGCTCACTAACACACTTGCCCGAAGAACAACGACACCAAAACTCACCGCACACGGACGACCACAACAACCGCACCTCCAATGTGCAAAACTGGACATAAACGGTCGACCGAACCAAGAGTCCCGGTCAACCGAATCTCACAAACACAGGGTAATTGCCTCGACCGACACTCCATCGGTCGACCAATTCCCACCAACCACACTTATTCGGTCAAACCAAAGTCAGGGATCGGTCGACCGTTTATAAGTCGCCTCCCAGGTTCAACGAACAAAATGACCAATCGGTCGAACGGCAAAGGGGACCCGTTCGACCGAAATTCACCAGGGAAATCCTCCAACTCTCAACAACAACTCCGGTCGAACCCCCGAGCACTCTTGGTCGACCGAATTCCACCAGGAAAATCCACCAACTCTCAACAACAATTCCGGTCGACCGAACCACCTTCGGTCGAACCAACCACTATTCCAACTTAAGTCACCGGTCAGACAATTCAAACAGGCGGTCGACCATTTAGATGGTCAACGCCCCAACCAACCTACAACAATGCACTCGGTTGAACGGCCAAGGGGGGCCGTCCGACCGAAAACCACCAGACTTGCCTCAAATGCACAGTCGGTCGACCTCCCAAGGGCATTGTTCGATCGGTGTGAGGCAGAACCCGAAATCTCATTAAGAACGGTCGACTGTTTGCACCAACCAATCGACCAATCAGATAGTAAAATCTGCTGCATGTTTGTTTGCCACGAGACTTTCGGCCTACCGTAGATTTCCAAATACTCACACAACCAAAAGTGAGCTACGACTACAAGTTTGACATACCGTGAAGGTTTGAAGAAACCTTCAAAGAACCTCGACGACGCTTCCACGAGCACTTCTCCCAAATCACGATCTACCGACGGACGTCTCGCTCGGTCAACGATCACAACTCCTCGACGCTCCACCGACACGCAAACACCCTCGTCGATCACTTCCCCAACCACAACCACTACAGACGAGACGAGTTTAGAAAGGGAGAAAGAAGAGGAAACAAGGGAATGGTTAGCAACCCATAACTTACCTCCAGGAGCAACCGACACCCGACGAACGCCTCTACCTCGCCCTAGCTCCGCACCTCTACGCCGGAGTACAACCACTGAGGGAGAGAGAAACGTGAGAGAGAGAAAAATGAGAGAGACGAGAGAGAGAGAGAGAGAGAGAGAGAGAGAGAGAGAGAGAGAGAGAGAGAGAGAGAGAAAGGGCTTCACCTAAATATCTTCCATTCATCCAATCCCAACCATCCATCCACTCCACTCCATCTCAGCCGTCCAAACTCATCTCCTCCTAATCACCACCTAAAATAAAACTCAATTAGGATTAGGATCTCACATACTAAGGTCGAACTGCTTTTATTCAGAAAACAAAGGTTGTTTAAGGTTTATGTTGTATTTTTATTAGAACTGTTTGTAAATTGTAAAATATGTTTTCAAGAAGAGGCACAAGGACTATGATGTTTCAAATCCCTAATTTTATTGATGTACTCCTGCTTTGAATTTAACAACTTATAGGAAATATCTTTGATTTCAAATTGGAATATAGTATCATACTCATGGTTTTGGTATCCAGGCAAATAAAGTTTTTTAACATAAATCAAATGTCACATCTGCGTAAGTTTGATTTCTCATTAAACTTTGGTTCACACATTGCATGAGGCTGTCTTTCAATTCGTTTTTCTCCCATAAGTTAGCTACACAATCATTTTTAATACGTTTTTCTCCCATAAGTTAGCTACACAATCATTTTTAATTTTCACAAGTTGTTGACATGCACTTGAACATTTATGGTCATGGTTTGTGGTAAATGATCTAGTTCAGTTGTTCACACCCAATAACATACCTGAGGTCTTAAAGTTTATATGAACGTTTTGATTAGGTCATTTTAATTTCAGTTTTTTATGATTACATTTACAAACAATGGATGATTTAAATTTCTTCGTAATTAATTTTGATTTTTTGACTTATTCTGTTTTTTGTTAGGTTGATTGTGACCTTTTATGTTTTTGGTTTCTAAACTGAATTTTTAGGATTGGTTTTTGTTGATACTCATGCATGATCTGTTTTTTATAATTTGAATGTATAGTCTTGAATTGAAGTTTTTGATTGATTTCTAACAAATTTCCCCTTTGGTTATGTTTTTTCATGTGTGTGGCCATTTTTGTCTCATGCTGATTATTTTTGTTTGTTTTTCTTGTCGTATATATTATGTTTTTTTAATCTCAATTTACGGTTGCTTGATTAGGTTTGTTTTCAAGATCTTACGTTGCCAAATTTGAATGTATCAATATAAATCCAATAGTAAACAACTGACATGCATGTTACTGCTTCTAGATCACATGAACCATTTATTACTGATGCATTATACGTGATTCACTGGATTAGGTGTTTGTTTCTGAATGAGGATTTTAACAAAGAAACAGATAAAAGTTACTTCCATGCAATTCGTGGTGAGTTCCTGATCAACCTTTTGGGTGATAGTGGAATGTGTCTTGACCCGTTTGCAATGTAATTTCAGTATTAATAATTTATAGGTTATTGATTGTCATCAATGTTGAACTTTAATTTCAGTATTACAACATGTTTGTCTTTCAGTTTCAAGCAATCTTGTTTGTTGTGGTTAAACATTGTTTGTTTTTTAATTTCAATATAACTTGTTTGCCTAGAAAATGTTTGTAGTGTTCTTTTTAATTTGAAGAGCAAATGTTTGGTCAAAAAATGTTTGTGTCGTTCGTTTTATCAGTGTTAATGGTAGTTGATGTTGGGATATGTATTATTAAAGGTCGTTGGTTATTGAAATATTAATGCATATTCTTTGAGTAATTGCGCCTAATTTTTGACTTGATTTGCTCATACTTTACTTCCACTTGAGTTGGTTTATACTTGATTTTATCTTGAATTATTGTGTCTTCTCTTGTGCTGCAACTTTGATTCACATCTAATTTAGGCTTGTAATATTAACTATATTTTGTTTTGCAACTGCTGTAATATTGCTCTTATTTCACTGGTTATATCGTGTTTGCATTGCTATCATTTTACCTCCATTTTTTCTGGTATTTGTTTGATTTTAACTTGCATTATAGTGCTGCGAATTTGGAGACTTCTAGTGGCAGAATCTGTGCTGCAAACTGCGGATTGAATCGTTTTAGTGGCTGATTTTGAGCTGCAATTTTGGGTCCCTTGTGTCAGAATTTTTCTTGCAAAAATTGTGGCTGATATTAGTTGATATTTTGCCGAATCTCGGCTGTAGTTGCTGCATTTGTTACCTTTCTGACTAGTGCTGCATTTGTACTGAATTTGATCACCACAATTGAGCCAAATTTGTGTCGAATCGTGGGGTGAGTTCTGATCTGAGTTGTGCAAAAATCTAATTTTTTAAACTAGCCGGAATTGGGGCTGATATTGGTTGAATTTTGTGCTGAATTTGGATGCATTTTGTGCTGATTTTTGTGCTGCAACTTTGGGTTGATTCAAATTCGAATTATTGTTGCTTTGTATTGAATTTTGGTTTCTTGATTGCTTTGGATTGGAGTCGGGTTTGTGTTTGGTGAAGGAAAGAGTGAGAGACTAGAGAGAGAGAGAGAGAGAGAGAAGAGATACGAGAGGAGAGAGATAATAGTGACAAGAGACTCATTTGAAGACCTTCGGGATACACTTGTTACTTACTAGATTGAAACAAACAACGCATTGGACTTTATGCACAAAGTTTTTTTAAGCAAAACAAAAACACGATTTCGACAACATAAACTAAAGGAACATCTTCCCAGAAGTAGTGTTCTGATGGCTACTGTAGAAATTAACATAAGGAACATAACATGATGAAATTTAACCAAAACATTATACGAGTCCCAAAAATGTTTCAGGCTACCGAAGCAAATTGCTAATACGTCAGTCCAGGAAGACCATATCAGGATCGGAAGGTGGTGGTTTGATCACATTTGTTTCCTTTGATTTCTTCTCTTTCGTGTACCTCTTCTTGTATTGAACCTTAATCATCTCTTGAAGAGAAATCTTACGGTTGGTGGGAGGACGACCGACCGTTCGAGCTTGGTGAGGGTCGATGACCGTGGGTACCGACTCAACGCAAGGAAGTTCTGGTACTTTTTTGTTGGATGATGAAGCTTCATTAAGGTTTACAACTTTTGGAATGCTTGAGAACTTTTTCTAATGGCTTTGACGTACCGAACAAGTTGCTCATACCGTTCAACTGAGGAGAAAGCTTCTTCACCAAAAGGGACACAACGAGCAAAAAAGTCCTCTTGCCGACCCATGACATTTAACGAATCTTCTTTTACCACACGTGCATGGGTATTATCTGAACGACGAATGTCCTTCCTCCAGCGGTCAAGAATATAGGCACTTGGGATCTCTTCAATTTTGCGGCGTTTGAGAACGACAAGGCAATGACGACAAAGTAACCCGTCTTGTTCAATACTACAACTGCAGTTTACCAACCCATTATGTTCATCCCAAAACACCTTGTAATGCTTTTCAGTTTCCCAATATATTCCATCTAACCTAATCAACTCTTCAACCTCATAGACAACTGGGTATGAGAAAACATCAGTACTAATAATGTCACAATATAGGGCATTTCCAATCTTGGTCGACTTTCCCCTTGGTCGACCTCGAACCTAAGTATTTTCTGCAGGCTCAACATAGTTCGACTAATCGGGGTGTAGCTGCGCGTATATAATACGAGAGACACTATGAATTATTGCAGGGTCACTGCCAGAAATCTTGTCAACGAGGTTCCGAAAATGCTCGGCGTCTTGTGATGACTGATCCACAAACTCTAGAATATTAACTCCTTCTCCAATGACAAGTGTTCTCCAGAATAGATGAATTTGGTCTAAATAAATCCCTTCACCTGACTGAATACAATGGTGGATGGTACATGCACAAGGAATCTCATATGAAGTTAGAACAGCGCACCCACAACGATTTTCAACTTGAACACTTAAGTCCCGCATTCTCTTAAACTCCGAACTCAACAATGACAAACAGTAATGAGAAATTTGACCATTTAGATGTTGATATAGAGCCTCTCTGAGGTTAATGTGACTTCGACGTCTCGAATCCTCAAGAAAGTTTTGAATATTCGTAACCTGCATTTCAATAGCCGCGTTGACGCGGTCGAAAAGAGTGTACAGAGCTGTAGTTGATGAAGTGATCCAGTCTTTTAGAGCCGAATGAACGCTTTCGCCCCTACAATTAATAGTGTTGCTGAAATGAAAGACTTTGTTCATCCAATTCAACACAAACTTTTCTTTATGCACTAACCACGTCCCATCCACATACTCCGTGAGAATCAGCCAAGATCTAGAAGCATTTTTCAGAATATACACAACTCTATTATACTCCATATCTGAAGTAGAAAGCATGACTCTCCCCCACTTTCCACACTTAAAACTCTCTGCTAACCCCTTGTTCTTGCCAAATGAGTGGTATGTGTAATTGTATACGTCCTTGTTAATATGTCATGTGCAAAGTAAATGAGCAGAGTCAGAAAATACCTCTCTCACTAGTCGCATAGACCTAACTCCTGATTCTTTATTATTGCAGTAGGGCTGACAATATTGCATAACAAATCTCTTAACTTCTCCAATACCCACCGGTAACTACGCTCGGTCTCATCCTTCATAATTGCATAGCCGATAAAGAAGTTCATGTTTGCTGGTGTCACCCCAACCATCTCGAACAAAAGCATCTTGTACTTGTTCATTTTGTACGTCAAATCCATACAAATTACGAAAGAGTATGTGCGTAACAACTTAACTGACGTAGGATGTGCCAAGAATGCTTGAGTGACGACATTAGTTTCTTCATCCGCCATAATCCAATACAAGTACTGATACTGCACTACCTGATCCAGAAACTGCTGAGCGGAATTCTTGTCTTCAGATTTCATCATCCTCATGTACTCTCTACAGTTATAAATGTGTATCTGATTCGGATTATCCTTCGAGAATTTCTCCTTTACAGCCAACAAGATGTTACGCGGTTTTTCTTGTGCCTCAGTCATATCACGAACAATTTTCTTGGCTTCAGGACTAAGACCGTTGATCTGTCGATGACCCTCCGGATAAACTGCAAGGTTGTGGTTGTGTTGATCATGAGAACTATCAGTAACTACGACCCATCCATCAAGCTCTCGTCGCTCCACTACCTTTATCAAAAAAACGACACCTGCAACCCTTTCTTTTCATGTTCTTCCGTACTGCAATATCCATATCTTGGGATCCCAATTCCTTTCTGCGATCGCATCTCAGATAACAATTCATCTGACTATCTCGTTGTGGTCTATATGAGGATACTACCAAAAAATAGTCGGCTCCGATGATAACTTGTTTCGCCCATGTTGTCGCGTCCTCGATTGTTGGAAATACTTGTTGACTTAGACCGATGACAAAAGGCTCACTGTAATCCACATGATATGACCGATGACAAAAGGCTAATATGTGATATGACCGATGACATGATATGACCGATATGTGACAAAAGGCTAAATACGTGATATGACCGATGACAAAAGGCTCACTGTAATCTACCCCACCACCACTGAAATCTTGCAACGAAACCTGAAATAATTTGAAATAACACACCATGTAATGGGGGAAGGGCTCTTTTTTCAGACGCCCCTGCCAAATTTTTTTTACTAGATTCAGACACTTTGTCAGACATTTCCTTGGTATTGGTACTGGTAGAGTGAGGAAAACTGAGACAAAATCCTTATTTTAAGAGACAAGACGAAATTGATATTAAATGGAATGTGAAGGGCAAAAAGATAATTGGCGCGGATGATTTAAGTAATTTGCAGACGACGAATAACAATACCCCTTTCTAAATCAGGGTAGGATCTCGGGAGGGATACACGAGATCCAACCTAGTTCCCCACGCAGTGATGACGTGGTGGGCCACGTCGGAGGCATAGTGTTGTGTGGTTGGGCATAGTGGTATTTGGTGATTTGAGGTTGCATATGGTACTGTAGTTGTTGTCTTTTAGCCGTTTTCTCTGTTTTTGCAGGATTTGAGTTGAAGATTACTTTTACATGGTTAATAGGTGTTTTGGACCGGTTTATAGGTTAATATGGAAGAGAACATGATTTTAAACGGTTAAAAGGGAAAACCACCCATCAACTTTATATCTCTCCAGCTTTTGAAGCATAATGTCTTGTATCTTTTGCATAAAGTATCCAATTTTGAATTTATTTGAAATTCAACTTAATTTATTTGAAATTCAACTACCACGACACTATTATATTGTTCACTACATTTTTCCTTTTTTGTTATTTCTTGATTAAGCTATGCATGATTCAACTTTTGAGGTTGAAATTCCACACTAAAGGGTTTATATATTGCAGTTGGTTTGTGGGGTAATCCTAATTGATGGACATGGTAAGTTGAATTCAATAGCTGGGTAAATGTAGTTGTATCTAACAGGGTAAATCTGGCGGGGTAAACCAAATTGATTGATGAAGTATTTTGAATTTAATACCCGGGTAACCCAAAATAATCGACGAGGTAAGTTGAAATTCAGATAACATTTGCACTCTTTCCAAAACACTAGAATATTTGGTAACCACTTTCTACACGGTAAGTTGAAATCTAGATAATATTTGGTCACCACTTGGTTATAACAATGTATGATTCAACTATTATTTGGGGATGAGTGTATATCACGAAGGATCCTGAGACACCCACCGAAAATTCCACGTAATGGTAGGTTGGGGTAAATCGAATTAAATAGAAGGAATTAAATCAAATTAAATTAGAAATGCCCTGCTATTGAATTCGACTTACACAGTCTATCAATTAGGGTTACCTTGCTAGATTTACCTTGCTAAATTTATCATGTTATTGACTTCAACTTACACTATCTATCAAGTATATTTGCTTTGCTGTTGAATTCAACTTACCTCGTCCATCAATTAGGGTTACCCCACACGAACCAATATTTAATTCACTCTATTTACTCCAAGTTACTCATCATATTAAATTACATTACCCACTGTAAAATCTAGATTTACCCCAACCTACCATCTCTTCTACAAAGTAGATATATCAATTGAAGTTACCCCCTAGATTTACTCCTTAGCATGGTCGACATATGTTCCTCCATAACAAAATAGATATTACACACGAATGAGTCCAAATAAGTTGTAGAAGTTCTATTACCTAAAAAAGGTAACATCACCAAACAAGTACTAGGGAAATAACACTCAAATGGTTCAAAATAACAGTCACGCTGGTGTTTGATTTAATAGAAGTTTTGACGGTTTACATAAAATAAGGAACATATGTCGACGGGGTAAGTTGAATTCAGTAGCAGGGTAACCCTAATTGATTAATCCAATTTGTAGAAAGATGGTAGGCTGGGGTAAATGTAATTGTGAAAATGGTAATTTGATTTAATAGGATGGATAACTTGGAGTAAATAGAATTGATTACATGATGACTCGTGGGGTAACCCTAATTGAAAGACAAGGTAAGTTAAATTCACTACCATGGTAAATTGGGATTACTCTTGCAATATTGTCACGAACATTTATATTTATGTATTAAGAAATATGCATCACTATACAACTGAAATACCATTGTATAGCTGAAATTGCATTATAACAAAGCTTTTGTCATTTTCGTTGAAAACACCAGTTGGGAATATTTCGAACATACTATGCCAACTACTGGCCTTGTAGAGTCAACGAATATGCCCATACAATCGCAACAAGTGTAATAATAGGTTCGACTAATTTTCAGTTGATGTAAGGTTGCATGTATCTACAATCCTAGCCTTCTTGTCATAAGTATTTCATTGATCGCCCATTGTGTGCCCGACTTTCTAATTGTTGATGTTATAATTTTGGTTGAGGTCGTTAAGAAGATGGACATTGAAGTTGGGATCATCTCAATACTCTTTTAGAATAGAACAGAGTTACCCATGTCAATGATTGTTGTTTAATGAACTTTCTTTAATCGTTAATTGAAAATACACGCGTCAATAGTTGAGAATACTCAGAATATGTTCATACGATTAACATACAAAACTATTAGATACTTTTTAAGAGTTGATAAATAGCCACAAACAATAGTTGAGAATACCCACCAATGTTCTTGTATTTACCATGATCAACTGACCGTATTATAAAGCCACAAAAGTTGTATGCACAGACACCACAAGTTACCATAGTCAACCTACTATTGAATCCAACTTACCCCGTCCGTTATTTAACGTTACCCCTCTATTGTATTTAGCTCACCTCGTATATTATTTTTGTTTGCCCCATTTTTTAATTCAGCTTACCCCGTGAACCAATTAAGATTATCCTGCTATATTCAACTAGATTTTACATTATTGTTAACTTTAATTTACCTCATCCACAAATTAGGGTTACCCCCATGAAACATCACTTGATTCATCTTATTTACTCCAACTTATGGGTCATGTTGAACCAAATTATGCTCTATAGCATTTATATTATCTACAACCTGACATCCTTCTACCATCTGGATTTATTGATTAGGGTTGGTCTGCGATTAAATTTAACTAACCCAATCTATCAATTCAATTAAATAACAGGGTTGACATGTTCCTCATTTTATTGCCAAAAAAAATCTCCCCTTGCTAATGAATGCAATTGGTAGACAACAAATAACAATGGAATTTTGTAATTTCTTTGTAGAGTAGTTCAAATCTCAAGAACGATCTATGGAATTGATGTAAGGTCTAACGATTGAAAAGTTGAGTTACTGGTAGCTAAGCCGGATGCAGGGTGACCTCAATCGAAAAACTGATAATACTTCAAGACAGTTCGTGGATACTAGCAGTAAATATTTTACATCTAAATGAATCACCGTATAAGGGCACCGTACAAAGATTTGGATGTTAATCTGGTGAAGAAAAAAGGTTGCCCATGTAATACTAGGATAAAGTCTAGAGTAGAGGAAAATAAATCCAATCTACCCGTCCTATTGAATCAAATTACCCACTCGTGACACTAAATTAACCACAATCGATCATCCATTCTACCATTCGGATCTATCATTTTAGGGTTATCATGTTGTTGACTTCAAACTTATCCCGTCTATTATTTAGGTTACCCGACTATTGGATTCCACTTACCCCGTCTAGTATTTACGTCTAAATTGGTATTCAAAATTCAACTTCCCCAGCCAACCAATTATGATTACCCGACCGAATTTAGCATACTAAATTCCATTATATTATGGTTAACATGTTATTAAATTCAACTTACCTCGTCATTTACTTAAGGTTACCCCGTTATTGCATTCGGCTTACCTCGTGTATTATTTTTGGGTACCACATTTTTAAATTCAGTTTACCCCATCAACCAATTAATATAACCCTCCTAGTTTTACCCTGCTACATTCAACTAGATTTTACACTGCTATTAAATTTAATTTACCTCGTCCATTAGTTAGGATTACCCCCCACGAAACATCCCTTAATTCCTTTTATTTACGAATACCCTCTTAGCTTATTATACCGCCACACCACACACGTGCAAGTTACGATCGATGTACAGTTTCTTATCAATCACCAACCTCCCATCGGTCTCATCTTGGCAAAAACATAATACAACCTCCGTACTGCACTTTGAGCACGACAAACATCAGGAACGACTTCAAGAACTCCGCAATTTGTGCATCCCCATCGAGTATTGTGATCAACCTCACGACAAACACCAAAACTTGCTTGTGAAGCTCTTTGCACACATCATCCTTACACAAAAACACCTAAAAAGGAAAAATGTTCAATAAATGGTTGAAGCAAAAAGTCTAGTAAATGTTTCACCTTTATGAAAATTTAGGGATCAGAGTGCGACGGGAAAGGAATTTTATGGCCTTGACGATGAGGGAAACAGAGGAGGTCGATGAGGTGTCGAGGGCGGCGACAGAATGGGAAGAAGAAAGAGGGAAGAAGAAATCTTGAGGTTAGGGATGAAAGGAAGAGGAAAAAAGAAATTGAAGTAGAGAGAGGAAAAAAGGATGCATGCAACGTACTTTTTATTATGCATATTTACTGTCACCTTTTTTTGTTTCCATATTTTAATTTTAACTAGTTATTTCAAATTGTGAAATGATACGAAGTGAAGTCCAACTCACCATCTGCGTCAACTGGGTGGGAAAAAGTTTAGAAGACTACTTTTCCATCACGATAACACCTCGCTGGTTAATGCCAACTTAATTTAAGCAGGTAAGCAGTAACGTGGGGAGGGGGAACACTGTCACGCTGAAATTGTGGTTCTGTTCGGATACGTGGGAGAACCCAAAAATATATATTTGTATATTTACCTCAGCACACTGTTTTTCCTCCGAAACCAGAGCACAAATCTCGATACAAAAACACATCAAGAATCCCACCAGAACCCGAGACCAAATCCAAACCCATTCCAATATTCCATCCATGGCGGGCGAGCTGAAGATCGAGCAGAGGCACGGCAAGGGGAGCGTCCGGGTGGCGCGGGTGTGGCGCCGCCCCTCCGGCGACGTGTTCGTCGAGTGGAACGTCAGCGTCAGTCTCCTCTCCGACTGCCTTCCCGCCTACACCGACGGCGACAACTCCGCCATCGTCGCGACTGACACCATGAAAAACACCGTGAGATGTTTTCGGGGGTTCAAATTTGTTGAGGAGTGTTTAGGTTTTGCAGAGGTGGTGGATTTTGCCAAATTTTCATATGGTATTAGAGTAGGTCGATCGACCTGCCATTCCTATCTATATTGCCCACGTCTATACACAGAAAATAATTCCAGTCACGTTTGCGGGGAATGATGAGTAAATAATCTCACATTGTTAAATATATGATGTATGCAACACTATATAACAGAGTTAGATCCACTACTTTTCACGCTTAGGTTTTCTTTAAGGGGTGGAACAACCAAATTTCATGGAATTATGGATGGGACCGAGTTGGTTTGGTTCGGGTTCGGGAACAAAATTGAATTGATTTCGGTAATAGAATTTCGAATGCAGACCAAATTATTTCTGTTTGTACGACGATCAATATGGATCATATCTAAGTCTTTTATAGATAGCTCGAGAGAGAATGACAGACGCTGGTTGTCTAAACTTTGGTTTGTGTTTGGTACTGTTATTTGTTAATCGATTAGAAAGTGTATAGGTTAAAGACCACAAAATAACTTACCTTGAAAGTAAATTTATGTATTTTACGCATTAATATAATTATATATATAATGCTCAATAAAGAGTTACCAGTTCAGTAGTAGTGTTGGATTATGTGTTGCATATACGTGAGTGAACGTGTGTGTCATAAGAAATTATATGGAAACAAACAAATTTGTTCAAATCCAGACCTCAACTTAAATTATGAGTCGGTTTGGATATTTTGATGCCAGATTCGAAATATTTTTGTTCGGGTTTGGTTTGGAATTCGAGAACTCAGACCAAAGTCCCATCCCTAGGTGGAATTGTGTGTGGGTTTGTTTTTCAGTTTGTTTATGGTTTTATGTGCATCTTGGAGTTTAGGATTTTGGTTCCGTCGGTTGGTTGGTTTTGTGAGAAAGAGGGTATGGTGTTTGAATTTATTTTTTGTAGGCTTATATGTTAATGTGTGTAACATCCCCAAGTTTAGTCTCACTAACATGAGAATGTTGGGGTGAAATATAATGACATGAGTCAACTACCATAATACTTACCAACTTAAGTTTTGTAACAATAGGTGGGTGTTGTGAGTCAATGAGCGCATGAGTGACGGACCGGGACCCGAGCTCGGAGACGGGATGTTACAATGTGTGTTTTGTTTGGGGATTTGGGTTTTGTTGGTTGGTGAGAAAGTTGTGTTTTTTGCTGCTGGAATGGTGTCTCGGTTCACTTTTTATTGGTTTAGGTTCTTGTTGGGTTTGGCTTGGTTTTGGGTTTTGTTGATTGGCAAGAAAGATGTGATCTTTATCATTGAAATGGTGATTTGGTTGGTTTTTGACAGGTTTATGTGAAGGCAAAGGAGTGCCGGGATGTGGTATCAGTGGAGGAGTTTGCGGTTTTGCTCGGCAGGCATTTCACAAGTTTTTATCCCCAGGTGTCTTTTGCATTCTTTGTTTCTTTGGCTTTTAACTGGTCTACAATTTTTCCCCGTTGTTAAGGGCAGAGAAGATGATTACTTTTGAGCTATCTCATGACCCTTTAAGATTAGTCTATGTTAAGGGGTAGAACATGTTAGTTGTGATCTAGGGGTTTGCAAGCAAACTGGTTTATTGCTTTATAAATTGAGCTATTTTTGCCTATGAAATCTTTACTATGTTTGAGATTTTTAATATAGACAAGTAGTCGGCCATGGATGTCACCATTGACATGGTTTGTCATTGCAGCAGTTTAATATTCAAACTGGAGCAAATATTTTCTGTACAAGTTTTTGGTTAGGTAAAGAAAATTGAGTTCCACATCATTTGCATATTCCAATATGAAGCTTTTAATATAATCTTCCGACTACCCTAAAAATTGGATTTGGTATCAGTGATTAAACTTGCTGACATTAAGTTGAAATTTTAGTAATCTGACTCAAATATGTGGACAGACATGATTTCATATGAACTTACCCAAACCGTAGAACTCCCATTTGCTCGTATGATATTTATGATTCTAATGGGGACTTAGAGCCAAGATGGGGTCATTTCCCCCCATAGGTTATTATGCACACGAGCTTCAATTTGTGGAATTATGCAGGTTACTGCTGTTGTTGTAAATATTGTAGAGAAACAATGGGAGCGTATTGTCGTGGGAGGGCAGACTCATCATCATGGTTCGTCGTTTCAGTACTTTTTTTTGTTATTGTTTGGGATCACCTTCAAGCAACAGAAGCTGAGCTATTGAACTGTTTATAGGATTTGATAGATTCAATGTTAGCTATAGTGTATATTTGAGGTTAAGATATTTTTTGTTTCTGAAATAATATGACGTTTCTTGAGCTGGACCAAGGGAATTGATTTACAAACTGCCATTTTCAATATTAGTTTTCAGCTCTGTGTTCAACGCAACATACCATCTTGAAGAATTCAAATCAATAGTTAAGGGTTTAGGTGTGCTTTATGATGATTCTATTACTGAATATCACAATTAGTTCGATTCACTTTCTGTACACAACCTTTGTAGAAATATCTGATTATGTTTTAGCAATCCACCGTGTAACCTTAGCTACCACCTAACTATTTTCTTCTGCCCAAATAAATACAAACACCATGGCATATTATCCGTGATCTTTGTGTTTTTCCTCAATATCTAGTTTTTTTAGTTTTTATCAGTAAGCACTAAGCATGTTCTTTGTCAACTCATATTTTCTGCCAGCATAACTAATAAAGTCATCTATGACCATCCAGAACTAGTTTCCACTGGTAAATGCATGTAAAGAACTGTATAGATGGTATTGGTGCCTCATAACCCAGTGTTCCGATGAGTAACTTTTATTAGTACTTTATGGTTTCAGCTTTTATTTATGTTCAGCCTGGTCTAGTCTACCAAATTGATTAAATCCCTGAAAGAAGTTTGATTTAAGAGATGTTTTTATCTGCTTGGATCCAGGATTTAAACTCGGCTCAGAGAAGCACACTACAGAAGTTACAGTTAGGAAATCCGGAACTCTGCTGATAAATTCTGGAGTTGAAGGGCTAGCCCTGCTTAAAACAACGAAGGTACTCATTAACATTTCCAAGTCTCATATTTAATATTATCTTCCAACTCACAAGCAATTATTTAAGGGAGATGCTTTCCTTGACGACCTGAAAAATAAAATTCTTAAACTCAATTATTGATTTTTATATTGGCATTGATCTGGTAAGTACATTCTTGTTGTAAAGCTTGGGATTTATATACTTTTAAGGTAAAAAAGTTAATTAGAATTTATGAAAGAGTAAGTGTACACTAATACAAGATTGTCGTTGCAAGCCATGGGATGAAATTTCACTTTTTTATCAAGGTTCATTTTCACCCTGTTTTAGAACTGAGTTTGGCATGAAATTTCGTTTTTTGGACTTTCTTCATTGTGATTACACAAAAAAGCTTTGATGGGGTTTGTAGTAGATGTTTTATTGCATCTAATCTATTGAAAGATGCATCAATACTTCATTAGTGACTTACTGGTTAGTAGCTCGCTTTGTTTGTTCTTATAAAAATTACCGTCAAAATCATGGTTAATCTTGTTTGCTCATACTTTGTGGTAACTGCAGTCAGGTTTTGAGAATTATGTTATTGATCAGTATACGGTTCTGCCAGAAACAAGGGAGAGGATGTTAGCTACAGAGCTCACTGCTTCATGGAGGTTTTGTTTAATTACCTTCTTTTTTGCTTCCACATAAAACATCAAAAAACTGTGTTTCATTTTGTGTTGGCCAAATGCCAATGTTCATAACATTTTGATTGCTGACGATTTCACTGCTACCATAGAAATAAACATGTACACCACAATGATCAAACTTCTGATTTATTTCTTTACTCAAAAGCATTTTTTAAATGCAATATATATATATATATATATATATATATATATATATTAACCTCGCTATAAGTAAACAATTTTGGGTGTAATGATTTTTTTTCTACATGATTACAAGCTAACCATGTTAAGAAGTTTTTATTCCATTAGTATGAAAGATAACATTCATTTTAACATCCAAAAAACACTTGTACTGTGGCATGATGTTATCATCTCCATTAACTGCTATACCATGTAATTATAGTGTTGGCAAATAGTGAGCAAGTTGACAATTTTGGGATGGTATTACGCATGGTTAAATGGGTTCTAGTTCAGGCCATTATAAATATAACATAGTAATGGGGGAAATAGAGGGCAAGCATTGCATATCCCACCAAAGATTGGTAACATCAAGAAGTGTGCTTTTGTTCACATTTGATGATGTTGTGCATGCAGCTATCACTTCAAACATCTTTCTGATGTTTCTCTCAAACCATTTTGTTTCACAAAGAAATATGAAGATGTAAAGAAGGTTTTAATGGAGACCTTCTTTGGTCATCCAAAAGTTGGAGTTTACAGCCCTTCTGTTCAAAACACTCTCTACCTCATGGCAAAGGCTGCTCTCAACAGGTTCTTCCAGATTTCTCAACCAAAGCAACAAAATCACAGTGTATGCTTATTGCTTTGTTTGCTTGTAAAATTTACAGGTATCCTGAAGTAGCTTCAATTCAACTTAGGATGCCTAACCTGCACTTTTTACCCGTCAATATAACAAAAAACAACCGAAGCATTGTAAAGGTGAGCTGCTTTATTTGGTTTTATTGACTAGTGGATGGCTTTGCAAGTTTTTTTCTAGCAATTTTATCGAGTGCATAAGTTAGCAACAAACTAAGAGCATGTCAATAAAATGATCTTTGTTGCTTCCAGTTTGCTGATGATGTCTACATGCCAACAAGTGAACCGCACGGAACCATCGAGGCGACACTGAGCCGCTCAATGTCGAAGATGTAAGATTCTGATTGTTGTTCCTATGCTCTTGGTTGGCAACTCTAAATCGTCGGGCTGAATAAAGCTTCAATTAAGCTTGTGAAAGAGACATATGAATAAGGTTACGACTTGCGAACAAATCAAACATTTTGATATGTCTTATTGTATATGTGAATATGATTTAGTTTCAGTGATCGCCTGACCATCTAAGTGACTCCTGAATTTGGTAGTATGATTTGGGTGGTACAGAAAGTAAATGAAGCTACCTGTGCTTTTATATTTCCAAGAATGCTTTGCATTGTAATAATTTTTAACTCTAGCAGTGGTAGTCATCTTCGTCTTGAGAATATCCGATCACCTTTGTCCGAAACTCAAAAGTCATGCCAAACCATTCTCCAAACATGTGTCCATTAAACCGTGGTAGACTGGGGTAGCGGGTACGGTAATTTTATATTTATTTAATATTGTAGGTGTTTTTAAATGTATTTTTAAGATATTTTAGTATTTTTGGAGGTGTTTTAAAAATAAAAAAATAAATTTTTAAGCTGAGTTAGGAGTTTGAGCTAGAATTGGTAGATCATACCCATACTCTCTCTCTCTCTCTCTCTAAGGTTTATCCTCTCTCCTCACTTTTAAGATTTTGTATTACATTAATTTTACGAATTCCCGACCAAGTGCACCCAAACTGCTGCCCTACCACTCTCATCCACTCCAACTACGTTACTTATTGAAGCTCCCATAATTTCAAGATTTAAATACAACCTCATTTTTGTTATGTCTTCCGTTGTGCTTCTATGTATCCCAAGTCAAATCCTTAGAAGCATTTCAATTTTTCAAGTCTTTTTCAACAACTTCCTCTCAAGTTAATTTATGCATTGTGGTGCTTTCTTTAAGTTTTCTTGGCATTCCCAAATTCTCATTCTTTCATGTGCTTCTATAAATCTACAGTGGATATGTCCATGTAGAACGGTCAATTTGTACAGAAACTTATGAGCTTGCTCAAGTTTGACTTGTTAAACCTACTTAAACTCGGCTCATCTAGTTCAAACACAATTTGAGCTTGCTTGCCAAACAAGTCATGACCAAATTTTGTTCGGTAATTAAATCAAACCTGGCTCCTTTGTTATATGTACAGTTTAACATACACAATACCTCGTTTTAGCATATTTTTATATACTAAGTTTCCTTTTTGCCCTGAGACTTCCAAAAATACTAGGTCCAACAGAACAATTTATTAACCTTTAGATCTAAATCCAACCATTTAAATGAGCAACCTCATTTACCCCTAAATGAGGTTGACCTCATTGGAAAATTCACCTAATATAATATACCCATTATATATATGTCTAACTCTATTATTTTTTTCTTTTTTTCTTTTTACACTTCTCCAAAATGTTTCAAGAAAAAACATGTGTTAATTTTTTTTATATCATTTTATTTTTATATCGTATAACAAGTTATTTAAGTTTTAATAAATATTTTACAAGTTAAACAAGTCAAACATCTTTGGGAGCCAATGAGTAAACGAGCAAAGTTCATGCTCATATCGTTAATTAACAAGTCAAGTTTAAGCATAATCTCAAGCTTGTTTATTGAACAAGTTAGCCTCGAGCATGACTTGGTTCACATAGGCTTGTTTACATTTTATGTCACTGATAACGTACAAATTCTATTTTACGCATTAAAAAAATCTATTTTGACGCAACACTTTTTTATTTTCAATTACAAGTATTCTAAACTAAGTTTATAATAATGTAAGTATGTAACCCACGTGAACCATTGCAATTTCCCATAAAAAATACCCACTTTCACTTTGACCCAAACGTAAGTGTTACTCACAAGTATCATCATAGTTCAGTCCTCTTGGACTTTGATTTAAGAGCAACACCCCGGCCAGGCATTGCAGCCACATTTTTTTTAAGTTTTTATTACCAACGCAAGTACGTAATCTCTTTGACCACCTTAAATAATAATTAGATATGATCTCTTAACTCATAACCAGCTCTTTATGGCTGGAGTATTGTACTATCATCTAGTACTATGATTCCATGTGGTCTACCAAGTAGGTTCCATTAAGAAAAATAGCTTTTTTTCAATAAACTTAATTGATGGAAAGCATTAGTTAAGAAATCTCTAGTCATGAGATAAGACTTCCACCAGGTGTGATATCAAAATAGGGGCGTTACGGTAGATAATTTTTTTTTTATAAAAAAACACATTCTTTTATTGTGATTACATAATATTAGTGTTAGGGATGGTCGAACATGCACACAACACTTGCAAGTTACAACAACTCTTCGGTTGAACACGTGGAATTTTTCTCACGTCTCTCGAATTTGAGTTTCGGTCTACTTCGAAAAGGATGATCGTGAGGTTTGTAAGTTTGTTTATCTCTTGGATTTGCACATTAGTTTATCCTTACAATACAAACTAATTGACCCATGACATGATGAATCTGGAGATTTCTTTCACCATTGTGTATTGATAATTAGTAATTGACAAGAGTTGCGATTGTCTGCTTCCATAATTTGCACCTATAAGACTATAAGCAACACCCCACATAATCTGTCTCACATATTCCTAATAGTAATATCATGTCAAGTCCAACTATTGTAGAACAATCTTGGTGAAAGAAAACTGTAATCAAACTTGGAACTTTCTTAGTCAAGAACTTCATTAGGCATATGTAGGATGTTGAAGTTCTAACATATAAAGCTTGTTCTCTGTTAAACGAGGAAGGTATGGATAATGTGGGTTGTTGGCTTGTTGGTAGTAACCATCATACATCCCACCAATTAATACCCAAACACTCTTTAAATTTTGTGCATTAACGTTTCAATACAAAATAGAGAATATTATCACATTATTCACATAAGAAGCATGGAGATTACATAACAAGCTACAATATTAAATTTAAGGGTCAGTTGTAACTTGTAAAACACACAAATGGATGTTCAGGCAAAGTTAATGATTCTTAATTAGTCAGTGCTTTGTGTGTAAGCTGTAAGCAGTTACTGCCCTTTAACACGAAGCTCATGGCATCAACATAATTGCCAATTAATTAGGTGTGAGAATCGTGCATGTAGTTGGCACATAACATTAAAGACAGTACAAGAACACCAACCGAACTAAATGAGATTTGGCTTCTCCTCGTGTTTACCATTTCTGAGTAAGAGACATGCAAATACTGTTTGGCTATTTCTTTCAATAAATAGACCTCAAACCTTCCGCAAATAACACGTCCAATCAACACCACAAATTTTGCCATTTTCAATGAAGTATGATGCATTATTTTTTTTTGGTTAATTACAGTTTATTCTTCTCAACTATGTTTTAGTATCACTTTGTACATCTGAACCTTCAAAGTTAACAGTTACCTCTCCTAAATTTTCATTTTATAACATTTTGCCCCCATGAACTTTAAAAATTTATTATTTAAAACACACTCGACGTTTTTTTTCCATTTTTTTGTCGTATCCCTAATACACTCCTAAACTTATATTTACCTGAAAGTTTTGATCGAAATGGAGGTTAGATATGATTTGAATTTGGGTCGGATTGAGTGAATATTCGACCTCCGTTTCGATCAAACTTTCACGTAAATATATGTTTAAGAGTGCATTAGGGATACAACAAAAAATAGAAGAAAAAACGTCGAGTGTGTGTTAAATAATAAATTTTTGAAGTTCAGTGGGCAAAGTGTTACAAAATGAAAGTTTATGGGAGTTAACTGTTAACTTTAAAGTTCAGGAGTGCAAAGTGATATTAAGGCATAGTTCAGAAGGATAAATTGTAATTAACCCTATTTTTTTACTGAGAATCTAAGATCGAGACCTTTTTGGGAAGCATTTTGTATTTTTTTAATTAAATTTCAACGTGTAACTTATATGGGATTTGATCTCTATTCCAAACTAGCTAATCCAAAATTAAGAATATATCAACTAAATTAACCCTAATTGGTCTAATTGAGACTTGAGAGAGACAATTTACTTGTGTTACAGTTGTCAGTCTTCATTGTTGTTCAAAATGTAAGAACGTCGGCACTACCATTTGACCTTTTAAGATTACACCTTCCATTTTCTTTAGCCATATGTTAGCCTGTATTGATTATTTCGTTCTGAGATCACACCATGCCTCTGCCACAAGTGTATATTAATTAGTTTGAATTAAAAAAATTAGATGCAAATGTTAGCATTAAGGCTCAATCATCTACTTTAGTTATTTCAAAGTCAAAAATATATTTCATAGATTGATACCACTTGTCTGAGATTATGTGGTCGAAATTTGTAAAGACATTGGAATTAAATTAGTTATAGTAAGCTTTACTAATAAAAATCAACACTGTAGTATATCTAATAGCTTAAAGGTTGATTTTATTTTTACTATGACAGAATCACAGAACTATTTCCTTTTGTAGTAAAGTTATTGTTCTCATATTCTATATTTTAATTCCAGAGAAGTTATCCTAGATTTGTCTATTTTGTTGTTTTCCAATATATAGCTTGTCCGTGTTTGTACTAATGAACCAAAACGATTCTTCATTATTTTTAATCACTTGCATCCAACCAAACCAACACGTAATCAGAAGGAAGGTGCCAAACTATATAAAATCTAGATGTCTGGTAATGTTGTTGGAATTTATTTAATTTTGGAGATTACGAGTTCCGACATTATTGGAAGGTGAAACTTCAACTTCACTGATACCTAACCTATAGTTTAGTTTATGTGTAATTCTACTTTCCCTGCCGCCCATCAACTTGTATTATTATCTAAATATATATTAATATATAACTAAAATTATTGGAGATTCTATAGTATGTACAAATTTTACACACCATATTAATACATTGTCGTATACATCCCACAATACTTTATTGGTGGCGTAATCGGTATGGATTAACCATGGAGCGATATTCTACATCTCATACCTATATTCTGTAAGGATAGGAATATTATATTTCCAGTAAGTCTTATATATAACTTTGACAGTGACTCTTCAATCGTATAATGAACTTTTTGATTATGACTAGTAATGGGGATTTTCTATTTTAAAAGTGGCGTGCTTAAGTGTTTTTGGCAAAATCTCAAAATTATAGTGCTTGTGTTTTTTGTTGTCTGT
This sequence comes from Triglochin maritima, assembly GCA_963682175.1. NCBI lineage: Eukaryota > Viridiplantae > Streptophyta > Magnoliopsida > Alismatales > Juncaginaceae > Triglochin > Triglochin maritima. Next base: position 7,267,931 of record OY821787.1, on the reverse strand, counting down.
GTTTGTCGATGAAGATCTAATCATTATCATTAACGGTGGATTGTTTTCATGTCATTAACGATTAACGAAATTGATTTTATGATATATATATATACTGAATCGTTGGAAAACTACTTAAATCGTCCGTACTATTACCATTTTGTCATTTCTACTTATATAACTCTTCATTCACTCTCATAACACCACTCTCTCTTCATATTACTCTCATATTCATCAAAAAGAATGTCTTGGAGACCAGAAAATAAGTCAGCGAACGTCTCGGCGTACTCGAATCCGGTAAAATATCTTGTTCAATATTTTTTTTAAATAATTATTTTGTGTAAGGGCGCCCACGAAATCTGCCTACCCTAAGCGGGCGCGGCTCCCGTAGACGCCCGATCTCAATAGAGGGCGTCTGCCGGAGTCGTCCCCCTCCTCTTGAGGGAGGCGGCTCCGTGAGACGCCCCTCCATGGAAGGGGCGTCTCCGGCAGACGCCCATCCATTTTCTTAATAAAAATTTGTTTTTATTATTTAAATTGATTATAATTTGTGATAATTGCTAAATAAATTGATTATTAAGTTAATAATTAGTTAAATTAATTGAGTAATTAGTTAAATTGATTAATTATTATAATTAGTTTCATGATCAATTTGTAAATTAAGTAATTTAAATCCATTAACGAAATTTTATTTCTAAAATTGAATTAATAGTCATCGGGTTACCGTTGAGGAAAAGGAAAATCAGTTCTTTTACGCGTTGTATATAGTTTAGCTGATGAGTCAGGTCCCCGTCATCCACGTACATGTGATATTTTTGCTTCAGTTAGAAAAGAGAGATATTTTACGTCGTCGTCAGACACGTGAGGATTCTTTTGACGACGAGGATGATTCAGATGAGGTGGAGAGTCACGACGAGAGTGACGATGTGGGTCGGTATGACTTGGAGCCGCAAGAGGAGGCAAGACAACAATATGGTATGGGACGTGGGCGACATGGTAGTCTTTCTTTGACTGAGTGGGTCATTCCGAAGGGTCGAGGTGGTCGGTTTGTGGCCAGTGATTCAGAAGACGAGGATTGAGGACGATTCTTGGATCGTGACTGGTGTGATGCCCGATGGTTCTTTACATGGCAGCGTCATTCTGAGTTTTGGAGACCACATTGCTACACACATTTGGGAGGGCGAGGATCGGAAGGTTCTGAAGTGCCATAATCAGCACAGAGCATGTACTACATTGCAGGCTTGGCGTTCAGTGATGACTGATGATATGACAGTGGCCATTAATGATAGTGGATTGGGTCACTTGCCTTAAAACATGTTCTCCTGCATTGACATGCCGTTGATTTCTACCTTTGTGGAGCGATGGCAGTCTGACACCAACACTTTCCACTTGCCTTTCAGAGAGATGACGATCATGTTGCATGACGTCTTCCAGATTATGCACATTCTGTTGAGGGTCGTATGGTCAGTGCTCAGGCATCGATGCCTGACTTGAAGATTTATGTATCATAGTTGCTCAGGGTCAGCGTCGATGGTCTTGGGCGGGATAACTCATTTTGGAGTGGTGGTGGTGTTAGCATCGACGTTGTGGACGACTGTTGCAGACGGGGACGACCACCACGGACTGAGGATACGCAAATGACTGCCTACCTCTTCTTACTGCTAGGTTGCGTCTTGTTTGTCAACAATAGCGGTAGCAGAGTCAGACCATACGACCTATTGGAGGCGAGGGACCCAAATACCATTGGTCAGTACTCATGGGGTCGACGACGTTGGCATATTTGTATCGCTAGTTGGGGATAGCGAGTCGTACTGATTGTTCTGGCATTACGGGTTGTCTTATGCTGCTGCAAGCTTGGATTCATGAGTATTTCCTCCTTTCCACCCGCATCGGGAGCGGAAGATCATTGAGGAGGGGCATCCTCATTCGCGTGTGTGGGTTGTCCGGACCGAGGATAGGAGTGAGGGACGACTCCATTCCAGTCGTAGAGGGCTAGATCAGATGACTGCATCGCAGGTATAAAATTATATATCATTCACGTTTATTTAAATTTTAAGTTATTATTATTATTATTAACATTTAAACGTTTAGGTGAAGTGGTTGTTGTATGGTCCTGAGCCTGTTGTAGCTGTGCCAAGGACTACATTTATGGGCATTATTCGTTATCGGGATATCACAGAGCTTTATTTACCTGATCGCGTCTTGCGTCAGTTAGGGTACGTTCAGGTGATCTTGGTCGACATCCCGACGGCAGAGCATGCAGTGCGGTCTGCGACTACGACGTACGACGCCAGGCACAACGTTTCGAGCGCGGAATCGTTTCGAGGACATTTCCGAGAGTAGACCGACTTCACTTGAACGATCTGAGGCGTAGTCGCGACCCCTCCACTTATGATGCAAATTATTTTTAGTGGTTCAGTAGGTGCTCACATCCAGTTATCGTGCGTGGTACCGTCCCAAGACCGGAGAGACCACTGGATAGGACATGTGGCGATGCGGTAAATTTATCTAATTTAATTTTAATTTGTAATGTATATTTTGTTTTTATTGTTAATGTACGCTAATTTTTATGTTATATACAGTGAATGAGTAGGGCAATACGGGTTACGCAGCCGTTCTTGCGACACAATGATCAGATGCCGAACGAGGAGACGAGAGCTGCATGTACAGATTGGGATGACCTCATTGAGGAGTGGAACAGTCAGTTGGCATTTTGGACCAGGATTCGGATGATGAGTTGTAGTTGGCTCGCACATTATTTATTTTATTATATGTTGAAATGTTACTACATTTGTTGGTATTTGCTTATCTGTTGTACTTTTATTATTTATTTCTGACGAACATATTTTCTCCTTATTTGTTTCTCTGTCGTATTTTTAGTACTTATTTCTCACGAGCATATCCTATACCTGTTTGGTATATGTAACGTAATTAAAATTTAATATCTGATAACAGAACAACACGATATATGTACAAATACTTGATATAATCGTCGATATATTATACATTACAAATGCATTACAAATTACAATAATAATGTACAACGTAACCGGTCACAATACGCTATCATACTTTCGTATTATTCCTCCCATCCATCAACACTCTCGTCTCGCATTTGAAACCACATGGTCGCTATAAGAGGTACTGGAAATCTCTCAACTAATTCCAAGCGAATAAAATATTTGTAACTCTCTAAATGAGCAATGACCAACTCTCTGATTGGCTTCATCATGGAAGACAGACTCTCCCATGGTAGCACAGTAAGACACGAGTACAACGAACCATCCGTTCTCACTGGGAAATACATAACTGCACACTTGTAAAAATTGGCAATCGGGAACAAGTCAGCCCAAACCTCCATATGGTGATCCTCGTCACAAGGTCCCCCGCCCCAATCAATACGTTGACGAGCCTGTACCACATCGTCGTAATAGACGTGCTCATAAATAGGATACACACATACTTCATTAGAAATCGTACGACGGGCGTACAACCAATTGTTTTGACCACCACGGAAGACATCGGCAACACATCGAAATCCACAGTTGCCATGAGCACGTACGTCATTCCACCTTTCTAGAAATGGTAAAATGATTCCTGGCAGTCTATCAACATATGGGAAGTTATCAACGTCAATCCGTTTGGACACTATAAGATGAAAAAATAGCAAAATTATATATATTAATAACAACAAAGAACTAAATAATAATAGTAACAACAAAGATATCGTCATACCAGATCTTGCACCCGTAGTTACGGACGATCGAGGTGAATTGGAGGACCGACCGCGACCCCTGCTCCCACTACTGGAAGACCGACCACGACCTCGCTCAGCATACTCTAAGGCACTCGGGTCCCGACGTGTCGACTTTCCCCTTGGTCAACCTCGTACCTTAGTATTTTCAGCGGGTTTTTGATAGTTCGACTGATCCGGGTGTAACTGTGCGTATAAAATACAAGAGGCACTACGAATAACTGCATGGTCGCTCCCCGAAATCTGATCAACGAGCTTCCAAAAATGCTTGACGTCTTGTGTTCACTGATACACAAACTCTAACATTTGGACTCCTTCTCCAATGACAAGTGTTTTCCAGAATGGATGAATCTGCTCTAAATAAATTTCATCACCTGACTCAATACAATTGTGCATGGTACATGCACAAGAAATCTCATGTGATGTCAGAAAAGTACACTCGTAGCGATATTCAACTTGCTTACTTAAGTCCGGCATTCTCTTCAACTCGTCACGCAATAATGACAAGCAGTGATGGGAAACTCGACCATTTATATGCTGATACAAGCACCTATGTAGTTAGTCAAATTTTGACGTCTCGACTCTTCAAGAAAGTTTCGATTATTCGTCAGCTACATTTCAATAGTCGCGTTCACGCGGTTGAAAAGAGTGTCCAGATGTGCAGTCGATGTAATGATCCACTCTTTCATAGCCGAATGAGCGTTTTCCACCCTACAGTTCGTAGTGTTGCCGAAATGAAGGACTTTATTCGTCCAATTCAACACAAACTTTTCTTTACGCACTAACAACGTTTCTTCCAGATACTCTGTGAGAACTGGCCAAACCTAAAAGGTATCTTTTAGATTATAGACTGCTTTATCGTACTTGGTCTATGAAGCAGAAAGCATGACTTACCTCCACTTTCCACACTTCAAATTGTCTGCAAACTTCTTGTTCTTGCCGAATACGTGGTATGCACAATTGTACACGTCTTTGTTGATATTTCAGGTGCAAAGTAAATAAGCAGACTCAGGAAAAACCTCTCCCACTGGTCGCATCAGGCCTAACTCCCGACCCATTATTATTGCAGTCCGGCTGACAATATCCAATAACAGATCTTGCAACTTCTCCAACACCCACCGGTAACTAGACTCGGTCTCATTCTTCATAATCGCATAGCCGACGAGGAAGTTCATGTTTGTTGGAGTCACCCCAACCATCTCGAACAAAGGCATCTTCTACTTGTTCGTTTTGTATGTCGAATCTATGTAGATTACGAAAGGATATGTGCGCAACAACTGAACTGACGTCAGATGTGCCAAAATTGCGTGAGTGAGGATATTAGTTTCTTCATCCGTCATAATCCAATGTAAGTACGGATACTGCACCGCTTGATTCAGAAACTGCGGAGCGGGATTCATGACTTCAGATTTCGTCATCCTTCATGTATTCTTTGAAGTTATAAATGTGTCTATGATTGCGATTATCATCTGGAAATTTCTCCTTACTGCAAACAAAATGTTAAGTGGTCTCGTTTGTGCCTCAGTCATATCACGAACAATTTTCTTGGCCCCAGAACTAAGACTGTTGATCTGTCAGTGACCCTCTGGATAAACTGCAAGTTTGTGGTTGTGCTGCCCATGAGTACTATTAGAAACTACGACTCATCCATCACGATCCCGTCGCTCGACTACTTTTATCAAAACCAAACAACCGCAACCATTTCTTTTCGTGTTTTCCGTAGTGCAATATCCATATCACGAGAACACATTTCATTTCTGCGATCGCATCTCAGATAACAATCCGTCTGATTATTTGCTTTTGATTTGTAGGATGATATTACCAAAAAAACTTGGCTCTGATGCTAACTTGTTTCGCCCATTTACACGTATCATCGATTGTTGGAAATACTTGTTTACTATCAAAAATCTCATTGTAATCTACTCCATCGCCACCAAAATCTTGCAACGGAACCTGAAATAATTAAAAATAGCACAACATAAAAAATAAAAAATAGGGGGGTCTGGCTGGGACGCCCCCACCTTGGGTACGACGGCTTAGAGAGGCGTCGCCCCCAAGGATGGGGCGTTTGGCTAAGCCGTCCAAGGAGGCGTCCCTGCCAGATCCCAAGAAGAAGAAAAAAAATCCTCACATTAGGGAAGGCGGTTTAGCCAGACATCCGAGAAGAAGAAAAAAATTCCCCAGCTTACCTCAACAGATCCAGGCGCTTCGCTAGTCATTTTCGTGGTGTTGATACTAGGAATGTGAGGAAAACTAAGGCAAAAACCTTGTTTTAAGACACGTGACGTAATTAGTATTAAATAAATTGTGAAGAGCAAAATGGTAATTGTTGGATGATTTAAGTATTTTTCCGACGACGAATAGTAGTTCCCTATATATATATATAAGTAACTATTTGGCTTATAGTCATAGAAAAACCAAAAATAATGTTCTAATGTTATTATTTTTTCCTAATGTTATTCCGTTGGCAAACGATAATATTTTTGTTAACGTCTGTTACTTATATTAATATTTAATAGAAGTTTTGCAGAATCACCCTAAATAAATCGAGAATTCCTAAATTTCATTATATGTGTTCTAAATTTTGCAAAAAATCAGTCAAATAATTTATCCAATCTCTCTCTTTCTCCTTTCATATCTTAATGGTTAAATTACTAAACTAATGAAATCCCATAATTTTTATATTTTAAAATTACAAAATAATATTTTTTTTGATAAAAATATAATTTCTAATAAATTTTAATTTTTTATAAAATTTATTTTTTTCGAAAAAATATGTGTTCTTTATCAATTTTATTTTTTCTAAAACTTCTTATTTTTATTTATCTTATTTCAAATTCATGATGTTTTAATTTATTTATTAAAAGAATTTGATGAATCATAGTCCTGATACATTTTCCATAAAGAGTTCATAAAAATGTAATTTTTTTTCTTCAAAAAGAGTCAATATTTTAGAAGGGTACAAAATATATTTTGAAAAAGAATTGAAAATATTTTATTACTTCAATTTTTTTTAAAATTATTATATTTGAATAGTTTAATAATCAAACGTTTAACTTTAACGGAAGAAATAAAAGACGACAGTGAGAAGAGAAAGTACAGATGAGAGTAAAACAGAGGGAAGAAAAAAAAGATGAGAGAAGAATTATGAATTCTTGATTTATTTATGGTATTTCTGCAAAAATTTCATTAAATATTAATATAACTATCAAAAGTTAACAAAAAGGTTAATGATGCTTGGTAATGGAATGACATTGAGAGAAAAATTTATGGTATTAGGATAATATTATTTCATGTATGAGATTACGTTTCCAATAAATTGAATTCAATATAATCAAAATGTTGCAATTCAACGATACTCGCAAGTCACTCCCACATCCCAACTTGTACAAAAACCCATATAATCAGTTGTTCAATCCCATATATTATTACATTTAGGACCAGATTATCAAAATGCCAACAATTAACACAAGTAGTTTCTAATTAACTCCAAATCCAAAGCGAACAGCAGAGATTCCATCCAACCACGTCCGCATCACGTGCTCACTCCTCCACTTGTCCCTCACGCCACGGCCCACGAGCCCAATCCCCCCGACATGCGGGCCCACCACGTTGCGGCAGCAGACCTGCCCGTACACGCCACCGCGGCCCACGTTACCAACATCCACTGACCCCGCAGTAACCGTAATTTTGTTATTTAATAAAAAGAAAATCTAAAATTCGAAATTAAAGAAGAAGAAAAAAAAATCTTCCAAAACTACTCGGATCCGTGTCACGGATCGTGGGTCACACCCGCGATCCGTTTTCCCACCAATTTTTTTTTTGATTTTCTGTTTTTTTTTTGATTTTCTGTTTTTTTTATTGTAATCTTTTTTTAAAATCTTTTTTTTTCAAAATAAATTTTCTAATTTATATTATTTTTCTAAATTTTTTAAAATTATTTTTAATTTTTCCAATAATCGACCTCCAAATCACGTCGATAACCCGACGTATTGAAATGTTAGGGTATTTTATACAATAAAAAAACAAATTTTTTTAGCCAGATTAATAAATTATTTACAACTGAATATTAAACAAACACTAAAACTAATTAAAACAAAAAATTGGAAACATTATCAAAAATTAGTATATTGTACACAAATTGCAAATATTTTTGAAGGTCGATACAGCAAAAAATTAAAAACACAATTAATTTTTTTTTAAAAATAATAACAATTACAAAACATATTATGAAAACAAATATAACAAAAAACATAGTTAAAACGATTTTAAAAAAATCAAAACATAAAACACTACGCCTAAAATCCGTGACTTTTTTATTTTCTTTTATTGTTTTTGATTTTATGTTTTGATATTTAAAAAAAAATCTGTTTTTTAATATATTTGTTTTTGAAAATAAGTCTTCTAATTCTTATTATTTTTTAAAATGTTTTTAAAAAATATTTTCCAGAATCTACCTCCAAATCACGTGGATAACAGAGCGGGTTGAAAAATTCAATAATTTTTGTATAAAATAACATAATTTTTCACGTGGATCCCAATTGTGATTATTTTGATAACAAACAGAATAATTTTTTTTTGATGAAAATTTCCAACGATTAAGGGTGGGAATTTTTTTTTCTGTTTTCTGTTTTAGTTTTTTCTTTTTATTTTAATTATTTGTAATCTTTTTTAAAATCTTTTTTTTTCAAAATATGTTTTTTAATTGATATTATTTATTCAAAAAAATTAATTTTGTTTTTAATTTTTTCAAGAATCGACCTCCAAATCACGTCGATACCCGACTTGTATTGAATTGTTAGGGTATTTTATACAATATAAAAACAAATTTTATTAGTCAGAATAATAAATTATTTACAACTGAATATTATACAAACCATAAAACTAATTAAAACAAAAAATTGGTAACGTTGTCAAAAATTCGTAGGGTGTACACACAATACAAACATTTTGGAAGTCGATACAGCAAAAAATTAAAAACACAATTAAATTTTTTTAAAAATTAATAACAATTATAAAACATATTTTGAAATATATATATATAAAACATAGTTAAAATGATTCGTAAAAAAACAAAACATAAAATCAAAAATAATAAAAGAAAATAAAAAAACTCCAAATCACGTCGATACCCGACGTGTATTGAATTGTTAGGGTATTTTATACAATATAAAAACAAAATTTCTTAGTCAGAATAATAAATTATTTACAACTGAATATTAAACAAACCATAAAACTAATTAAAACAAAAAAATTAGTAACGTTGTCAAAAATTCGTAGGGTGTACACACAATACAAACATTTTGGAGGTCGATACAGCAAAAAATTAAAAACACAATTAATTTTTTTAAAAAATTAATAACAATTATAAAACATATTTTGAAATATATATATATATAACATAGTTAAACTGAATTGTAAAAAAACAAAACATAAAATCAAAAATAATAAAAGAAAATAAAAAAAAATCACGAATTTTAGTCGTAGTGTTTTATATTTTGATTTTTTTAAAATCGCTTTAACTATGTTTTTTATTATATTTGTTTTCATAATATGTTTTGTAATTGTTATTATTTTTAAAAAAAAATTAATTGTGTTTTTAATTTTTTGCTGTATCGGCCTCCAAAAATATTTACAATGTGTGTACACCCTAATAATTTTTGATAACATTTTCAATTTTTTGTTTTAATTAGTTTTAGTGTTTGTTTAATATTCAATTGTAAATAATTTATTAATCTGACTAAAAAAATTTGTTTTTTATTGTATAAAATACCCTAACATTTCAATACGCCCGGTTATCGACGTGATTTGGAGGTCGATTATTGGAAAAATTAAAAAATAATTTTAAAAAATTTAGAAAAATAATATAAATTAGGAAACTTATTTTGAAAAAAAAAAGAATTAAAAAAAATTACAAATAATTATAATAAAAAATAAAAATAGAAAATCAAAACAAAAACAGAAACTCAAAAAAAAAAATTGGCGGGAAAATGGATCGCGGGTTTGAGCCGCGATCCGTGCCTCCACGGATCGCGGGTTACACACGCGATCCGTGTAGTTTTGGGAATTTTTTTTTTTCCTTAAATTACGAATTTTAGATTTTTTTTTATTAAATAAAAAAATTACGGCGCAGTAATGGCCACAGTAAATGCTCTCGGGAACCTCGTGATTCCACGTGAACTCGCTATCCGCTCTCCGCTTCTGCCAGGTGGCGTGGGTTGACGGTGCTTATCCTATTCCGGGGTGGAGGAGACAGCGTTCGAAGTTGCCGACAGGGTGGTGGACTCAAGCTCGCTGGTCATTGGTGGGATCTGCAAAATGGAATATTCTGAGGTGTTTTTGGTAATTTTAATTTTTGTCCACGAAGGATCGGATGTGTGGGCGTGCGTGCGCACAGCTACTTCTTGAATTGAACTGAAGTATTTTTAACCAAGGTATGAACAATTTCGATTTGGACTTTCGACCTTTATGGACGTTTGGAAATTGCCACAAGCCCGGTAACCGATCATACTTAGGACTGACAATTCGGTTCATGACACGAAATTCGAATCTGAGTCCGACACTAAATATCACGATTCGGGACGACACGAATGACACAACTGTAATTCGGGTCAGGTTCGGATTAGAGTATTTCGTGTTTCGTGTAATTCATCTTGACACGAATAACACGAACTGTAATTCGGGTTGGGTTCGCGTTTCGTGTAATTAGTGTCAACATGCTAGTTCATGTTCGGGTTAATTCGTGTTTGTGTAAATTTGTGTCAAACGTGTCATAATTGGTGTCAAACATGTTATTTCGTGTTCAGGTCAATTCGTGTTTGTAAAAATTCGTGTCAAACAAGTTAGTTCGACTTATTCGGGTTAATTTGTGTTCGGGTCAACACGAACACGAAAAATGGATTCGTGTCAACGTGGGTCGTGTTTGGGTTACCAAATTTGTGTTCGTGTTTAAGATTAGATTTTCGTGTTCGTGTTCGGATCGAGGAAAAACAATTCGTGTCAAACACGACACGAAACACGAATTTGTCAGCCCTAATCATACCCTTAGTAGAAGTGAATGAACTTGTTTATAATACAATTTTTAGAGGGGGCACTATTCGTCGCCGGAAAACTACTTAAATCGCCCCAAAAATTACCTTGTTGGTAATTTCGTCAATTAATACCAATTTCGTCTTGTGTCTTTAAACAAGGTTTTTGACTCAGTTTTACTCACATTCCTAGTACCAACACCACAAAAATGTCTGGCGAAGCAACTGTATCCGGCGAGGTAACGGAGGTGGATTTTTTTCCGACTCGGGCGTCTGGTTAATACACCTCCATCATGGTAGAGGCGTCTTAGTGAGGCGCCTCCCCCAACGTGGAGGCGTCTGGCACAGACGTCCTTTTTTTAAAAAAAAATTAATTTTCTGTTAAATTAACTTTTTCCACGTTCTGTTGCAAGATTTCGGTGGTGATGGAGTAGATTACAGTGAGTTTTTTGATAGTAAACAAATATTTACAACAATCGAGGAAGCTTGTAGATGGGCAAAACAAGTTGCAATAGGAGCCGAATTTTTTTTGTTATATCATCATACAAACCAGAAGCAGATAACCGGATGGATTGTTACCTGAGATGTGATCGCAGACATGAAATGAGTTCTCGTGATACGAGTATTGCACAAGCAAGAAAAGGTTGCAGTTGTCGTTTTTTGGTAAAAGTAGTCGAGTGACGGGATCGTGATGGATGGGTCGTTGTTTCTAATAGCACCTACGGACAACACAACCACGCACTTGCAATTTATTCAGAGGGTCACCGACAGGTCAGCGGACTTAGTGTTGGGGCCAAGCAAATTGTTCGTGATATGACTGAGGCACAAGCAAGACCACGTAACATTTTGTTGACAATAAATGAGAAATTGTCGGAGGATAATCCCAATCAAAGACATATTTATAACTTGAGAGAGTACATGAGGAGGAAAAAATCTGTAGACAAAAATCCCGCTCAGCAGTTTCTCAGTCAGGCAGTGCAATATAACTATTTGCATTGGATTGTGGCAGATGAAGAAACTAATGTCCTCACTCACGCATTTTCGGCACATCCGACTTCAGTTCAGTTGTTGCGTACATACTCCTTCGTAATCTGCATGGATTCGACGTATAAGACGAACAAGTACAAGATGTCTTTGTTTGAGATGGTTGGGGTTACTCCAACAAACATGAATTTCCTCGTCGGATATGCGATTTTGAAGGATGAGACCGAGTCTAGTTACCGGTGGGTGTTGGAGAGGTTGTGAGATCTATTATTGAATATTATTAGCCCGACTGCAATGATAACAGACTGAGAGATGAGTCTCATGCGACCAGTGGCAAATGTTTTTCCTGAATCTGCTCATTTACTTTACACCTGGCATATCAACAAAGACGTGTACAACTACGCATACCACATATTCGGCAAGAGCAAGCAGCTTGTAGAAAGTTTTAAGCGTGGAAAGTGGAGGAGAGTTATGGTTTCTGGTTCGCAGACGGATTATGATAGATCAGTCTGTAATCTGAAAGATTCTTTCAAGTCCTGGCCAGTGCTCACGGAGTATGTGGAAGACACGTGGTTGGTGCATAAAGAAAAGTTTGTGTTGAATTGGACGAATAAAGCTCTTCATTTTGGCAACACTACGAACTGCATGGTGGAAAGTGCACATTTGGCTCTGAAAGAGTGGATCACTACATCGACTGCCGCTTTCGACACTATTTTTGACCACGTGAACTTGACTATTGAAATGCAGCTGACGAATATTCGGAACTTTCTTGAATATTCGAGACGTCGAAATTTGGTAAACTACATAGGTCCTTTGTTTCAACATATAAATGACTGACTTTCGCATCACTGCTTGTCGTTGTTGACTCAGGAGTTGAAGAGAATGCAATACATAAGTAATGAAGTTGAATATCGTTGCAGGTGTGCTTTTCTGACATCACATGAGATTCCTTGTGCTTGTATCATATACGAGTGTTTTGCGTCAGGTGATGAAATTTATTTAGAGCGGATTCATCCATTCTGGAAAACACTTGTCATTGGAGGAGTCCAGATGTCAGAGTTTGTTGATCAGTTAGCACAAGACGTCGAGAATTTTCGGAAGCTCGTTGATGAGATTTCGGAGAGCGACCCTGCAGTAATCCTAGTACCTCTCGTATTTTATACGAACAGTTACACCCCGATCAGTCGAACTATGGAGAACCCGAAGAAAATAATAAGGTACGAGGTTGACGTAGGGGAAAGTCGACACGTCGGGACCCAAGTGCCTTCGAGTATGCTGAGCGAGGTCGTGGTCGGTCTTCCAATTCGTCTTGATCGTCCGTGAACACTGGCACATGATCTGGTATGACGATATATTTGTTGTTATTTAATATATATCACTAATCTAGATAAGGTTTAATAGATTATCTCCTAATTTTGTTGTTTTAATGAATTGTTATTTCTCTATCTTGCAGTTTCCGGACCGACGTGGATAACTTCTCATTTGTTGATAGACTGTCAGGAATCATTTTACCATTTCTGAAGAGGTGGAATGACGTACATGCTGATGGCAATTGCGGATTTCGATGTGTTGACGATGTCTTCCATGGTAGTCAAGACATCTGGTCGTACGCCCGTCGTGCGATTTCTAATGAGATAGGTGCACATCCTATATATGAGAGTGTCTATTTCGGCAATGTGGTACATGCTTGTTAACGAATTGATTGGGGCGGGGGAGCTTCTGACGAGGATCATTATATGGAGGTTTGGGCTGACTTGTTCCTGAGTGCTAATGTTTACAAGTGTGTGGTCATGTATTTCTCAATGGGAACGGATGGTTCGTTGTTCCCGTGTCTTATTGTGCTGCATTGGGAGAGTCTGTCTGCCATGACGAGGCCTGTCAGAGAGTTGGTCGTTGCTCATTTAGGGAGTTACAGATATTTTATTCGTTTGGAATTAGCTAATGATTTCCCAGTACCTCCTATAGCGACATTGCGGTATCAAATGCGATATGAGAGTGTTGTTGGATGGGAGGGTTAGTACGAAAGTAGGATGGAGTATTGGAATTGGTTACGTAGTATATTTTGATTGTAAATTGTAATGCATTGGTAATGTATAATATATCGTGTATTTTGGACTTATATCGTGTTGTTCTTTTACCAGATTTTAAATTTAAGTATTAAAAATACGATATCTAAACTTCTAAAGAAATAAGTAGAAGATATGTTTGTGAGAAATAAGTATTAAAAATACGATATCTAAACTTCTAAAGAAATAAGTAGAAGATATGTTTGTGAGAAATAAGTATTAAATACGATAGTTAAAGAAATAAGTAGAAGATATGTTCGTAAGAAATAAATAAAAAGAGTACACAGATAAACATAAGCAAATACTAACAAATGTAGTAACAGTGCAACATATAATAAAACGAAAGTAAGAGCAAGTCAACTATAGCTCAACATCAGAATCATGGTCCGAAATGCCCAACTGGTTGTTCCAATTCTTGATGAGGTGATCCCAATACGTACATACAAGTCTCGTATCCTCAGTCGACATACTGTCTCTCTGTCGCAAGAACGATTGCGTATACCGTATCACCCTACTCTTCCACTGTATGTAACATAAAAATTAGCGTACATTAACACTAAAAACAAAATATACATTACAATTACAAATTAAATTAGATAAACTTACCGCATCGGCACATGTCCTATCCAGTGGTCTCTCCGGTCTCGGAATGATACCGCGTACGATAAGTGGATGTGAACACCTACCGAACCACTGCAAATAATATGCATCACAAGTGGAGGGGTCGCGACTACGACTCAGATCGTCCAGGTTAAGTCGTCCTACTCTCGGAAATGTCCTTCAAACTGATTCCTCGATCATACTGTTGTATCGCCTCCTCCTGTGGCTCCAAGCCATACCGGCCCCCATCGTCACTCTCGTCGTGACTCCTCAACTCATATGAATCATCATCGTCGTTGAAATAATCCTCAGGTGTCTGACGACGACGTAAAATATATATATATCTCTCTCTCCTAATTGAAGTAGAAATACCCCGTCTACGTGGATGACGAGGACCCGACTCATCTGCTATACTACTTACCGCGCGTAAGGGAATTGATTTCCATTTTCTTCCACGGTAACCCAATGACTATTAATTCAATTTTAAAAATAAAAATATGAATTTACTAAAATAATTAAACTAATTATTAACTTAATAATCAATTTATTTAGCAATTATCACAATTTATAATCAATAAGCCTTTACTAAAATCGTCCACAACTAATTATTAACTTAATAATCAATTTATTTATTAATTATCACAATTTATAATCAATAATTCTTTACTAAAATAATTAAACTAATTATTAACTTAATAGTCAATTTTTTTGTAATTATCACAATTTATAATCAATATAGGATTTACTAAACTAATTTAATTAATTATTAACATAATATTCAATTTATTTTGCAATTATCACAAATTATAATCAATTTAAATAATTAAAAAATAAAATAAAAATCTGGGTCGTCTACCGGAGACGCCACATCCATTTGGGAGACGTCTGCTGGAGCCGCCTTCCCCTTGGGATGGACGATTTAAGTAGTTTTCCGACGATGAATAACAATTTAGTTTTTACAAGTTTTGGAAGAATGGAAACTCTGGTGCCTTTTTGCAAACTAATTGTTCATATGTCATCTCTCAAGTTTAGTTCTTTAATTCTCCTAGGATGTGACTAGTTTACAAGAAAATAACTTACCAGGACATGAGCGTTCAAAATGATTTGTGGTGATTGATTTGCAGCAAAAATTGTTGAAGCTTTGAAAACCCAGTTACAAGAGTTTCAATTACTTATAAATATGTACTTTGTACGTTGCTCTTCTATCTTTTTCTCCAAATTCTAAGAAAATCACATTATTCCTAAACGTAAGTAAGGTTATGAGAGTTTCAATTACTTTCTCTTCAGATTTAAGAAAATCACATATTGTTCCAAATTCTAAGAAATATTTTGAAAATCTAGTTACGAGAATTTCAATTACTTCTTTCAAATCAATCACGTCCTAAACGTGAGTAAAACTCTAATTATTCAACTGTTTAATATCACATCCAAGAGAAATATGAAAGGACAGAGAAGTCATCTACATTATTTCCTGCAAACTTGCATGATTTGTTTTCTGTTAGTACTGGCTGTCGCCGTAATTTTTTAATATAATAAAAAAAAATTTAAAAATTCGAAATTTATGAAAAAAAATTTTTTTTTTCCAAAACTAGGTGGATCGCGGGTGTGACCCGCGATCCGTCGGGCACGGATCGCGGTTCCCACCCGCGATCCGTCTCTCCCGCCAAATTTTTTTTTTTTTTTTTTTGAAAATTTCATGGATCGCGGTTCTGAACCGCGATCCGTGATTTTTTTTTTTAATTTTTTTTTAATTTCTTTATTTCTGTTTTTCTTTTTTATAATAATTATTTTTAATCTTTTTTAAAATCTTTTTTTTTCAAAATATGTTTTCTAATTTATATTATTTTTTAAAAATTTAAAAATTTGTTTTTAATTTTTTCAAAAATCGACCTCCAAATCACGTCGATAACCCGACGTATTGAATTGTTAGGGTATTTTATACAATAAAAAAACAAAATTTATTTGTCAGAAAAATAAATTATTTGCAACAAAATATTAAACAAACACTAAAACTAATTAAAACAAAAAATTGGTAACGTTGTCGAAAATTCGTAGGGTGTACACACATTACAAACAGTTTTGGAGGTCGATACAGCAAAAAATTAAAAACACAATTAATTTTTTTTTAAAAATAATAACAATTACAAAACATATTTTGGAAAGAAATATAATAAAAAAACTTAGTTAAAATGATTTAAAAAAAATTCAAAACATAAAACACTACGACTAAAATCCGTGATTTTATTTATTTTCTTTTATTGTTTTTGATTTTTTCGGTTTTCTGTTTTAGTTTTTTTTCTTCTGTTTTTCTTTTTTATTTTAATTATTTATAATCTTTTTTAAAATCTTTTTTTTTCAAAATATGTTTTCTAATTGATATTATTTATTAAAAAAAATTTAATTTTGTTTTTAATTTTTTCAAGAAACGACCTCCAAATCACGTCGATAACTCGGCGTGTATTGAATTGTTAGGGTATTTTATACAATATAAAAACAAAATTTCTTAGTTAGAATAATAAATTATTTACAACTGAATATTAAACAAACCATAAAACTAATTAAAACAAAAAATTGGTAACGTTGTCAAAAATTCGTAGGGCACATTACAAACATTTTGGAGGTCGATACAGCAAAAAATTAAAAACACAATTCAAAATTTTTAAAAATTAATAACAATTACAAAACATATTTTGAAATATATATATATATATATATATAAAACATAGTTAAAATGATTTGTAAAAAAACAAAACATAAAATCAAAAACAATAAAAGAAAATAAAAAAGTCAAGGATTTTGATTTTTTTAAAATCGTTTTAACTATGTTTTTTATTATATTTATTTTCAAAATATGTTTTGTAATTGTTATTATTTTTTAAAATTTTTTAATTGTGTTTTTAATTTTTTGCTGTATCGACCTCCAAAAATATTTACAATGTGTGTACACCCTACTAATTTTTGATAACGTTTCGAATTTTTTGTTTTAATTAGTTTTAGTGTTTGTTTAATATTCAGTTGTAAATAATTTATTAATCTGTCTAAAAAAATTGTTTTTTTATTGTATAAAATACCCTAACATTTCAATACGTCGGGTTATCGACGTGATTTAGAGGTCGATTATTGGAAAAATTAAAAATAATTTAAAAAATTTTAAAAAATAATATAAATTAGAAAACTTATTTTGAAAAAAAAAGATTTAAAAAAAGATTACAAATAATTACAATAAAAAATAAAAACAGAAAAAACAAAAAACAAAAAAAAAATAAATTTTTTTTTTTTTTGGCGGGAACACGGATCGCGGGTGTGACCCGCGATCCGTGCTCCACGGATCGCGGGTGGGAACCGTGATCCGTGCCCCACGGATCGCGGGTCACACCCGCGATCTACCTAGTTTTGGAATTTTTTTTTTTTTTCCTAAATTTCGAATTTTTAAATTTTTTTTTATTATATTAAAAAATTACGGGGCTGTCGCCCATCATTCTCCTTCTTTGACAAACTTTAAACTATTGTTTGATTACCTCTGAAATTCCATTTACTAGTGAGTTTGAGTAGGTGATAGGCTTGATAGCATTGCATTTATGGTTTCATGAAAAATCAAGGTGTCCACGCGTTAAGATTAAAAAATTATATTTATACACGGCTTTATCCAATTACGCAAGAGCCGATCATCGTGCAAAACGCAAAATAAGGCGTTCAACAAAAGTACATATATGAGTTATGAGTATATGCTATTGTAATGTGATGTACATTGGCCTAGTATGGTATCAGCCAGATGATCATGAATGCAAATTTGACACAACGGTCATTTTATCAAAATTAGGCATTTTAGTGTGAATTGCCTAATTTTTTTTTTGTTTCTTTGACCAGTGGAGGATGCAAGGGTGGGACACGTAGTCACGTGCGCACGCATTGATTCAATTTTTCATTTAAATGGTGTCCAATGCCAATAAAACTAATAATGTACGCATATAATATTACTTGTGGTATTTAATAAGCTTATTTTCAAACAAAAATTCACCATAAGATTAATTATTAGGACATTAAGGGTAACATCCCGAAACAGTGGAAATTTTAAACTTTTAAATAAAGAATAATCAACATCAACACATAGACGCTACTCGAAGATATACATATAATATATGGTGTTGCACCGTATACAAGATAGACCTGTCAATTGGGTCGTGTTCGTGTACTATCGTGTCTGACAGTTCTGCATTCGTGTCAGGATTTCGGGTTATCGTGTATAGTATAAATTGAAAATAGTTAAGTGACATATTATATTGATATTTTCATTCTAAATAACATCTTAATTGACTATAATCAAGTAAAAACAATTGATTATCAAACAAAAGATGTAGTTCGTGTCTGTTTCGTGTAGGGCTGTCAATTTTACACGAAACACGATAACACGACACGAAAACGACACGAAGTTAGCGGATATGGATTGAGAATTTGAACACGATTAATAAATGGGTTGGATACGGCAACACGATTATTAAATGGGTTGGATATGGATTTCTGCTGCAAAAACGATTAACACGATTAAGACACGATAAAACACGATAAGTAATTGGGTAATTAGGCACACGATTACGAATACGACACGATTAATACACGACTAATACCGACAAGTCTATAAGTAATATATAAGTTATAAATTATAATAAACAAATTCTAATAACTGAATGTCATATTTATAATTATACCAATTATATATATAATTGCTTTGAAACTTTGAAGTTTGAACTCTGAACTCTGAACGAGTGGATAATTGTGTGTTAAACGTGTGTTAAATGGTGTAAACGGTAGCAGTGTTAAACGTGTACACGAAGTAACCCGTTTAATACTCGGGTATAAACGGGTTGGATATGGCAACACGATTATAAATGGGTTGGATACGGCAGAAATTTAGCAACACGATTATTAAATGGGTCGGATACGGCGCAGCACCTAGAGCTTATATATAGGAGTTGACACGACACGATTAGCACACGACACGACACGATTGACAGCCCTAGTTTCGTGTATAAAAATAACTTTTCGTGTGTATCGTGTCGTGTTCGTGTCAAATCGTGTACCAATTATTTTATATTTATATGTTCACAAAACATCGTAATAAATCATTTCAATCATACAAAAAATTTCGTGTAAAGTCGTGTCTATATCGTGTCTCCTTATCGTGTCGTGTCCGTGTCGTGTAATCGTGTCGTGTCCAAAATTGACAGGTCTAATACAAGAGTTGTCAAAACAATGAGTACATCAAAATACAATATACAAACATACAAGTAGTCATAATAATCTCAAAATAGACACGAGGACCCGACTCCAAAATGCACTCGTCCTCAGTCACCACCCAAACAGCTCCTGAAGGGGAACCTGAAATAAAACAACGATGCCGTGAGTTTCCCTGAGGAAACCCCGTATGACAAACCCCACCTACATGCACATGCAATACGTGACCTATCATACTAATGTTATGCAAAACATAAATCATAACAAAACATTCCCCAACTGGGTCATCAGGTCACAAGTCATAATAGTCATTTTCCCCAACCGGGGTTCATTAGTCATATGTCTAGTTTTGAACATCCGTAGATACCCACCGCAGGCACATGCGGTTATACGGAAAATACGCGACACACCCCCACTCGTAGCTACACTAGTCATATGAGTTCGGTGAGGGTCACATGTACTTCCGAGTCATCATCAGATCTGATCAGTGGTCGAAGACCACAATCCGCCAGAGCCGTCACTCTGGTCGGTCATACTTGTTGGCTTTTTGGCCTTAATCCGTATTTTGATGATGTATTTCAACCTAATCTTAATTAAGACATGTAGATTAGCACATGTAGTATAATAGTATACATGTTGTATTGTGCTAACATCTATAGGTGATCAAGACTCAAGAAAGAAGAAAAATCAAGTCAAGACATGTAATCAAGCTAGGATTGAAGACATGTAATTTTACCTTTCTTTGAGTATTAGGACTTATGTGAATTGAGCATAACTTAAGCTAATATGCATGCATTTACACACTAGGTTCTTTGTAGGAGTCACACACAAAATATCATATCTTTTGGACTCCATTAGATCACCTAAACACCTAAAAACATTGATCGCCAGTCTGCCTGAGTTCGGTCGACCATTCACCTTTCGGTCGACCGGTTATACACAATATTTGTTATACCAGACCAATCAGTTCAACCGATCACACTTCTGTTAACCGTTTACCCAGACCTGTTCGGTCGACCGGTAGACCTTCGGTCGACCGATTCGTTTGCTATTTCTGGTAAAAATACGACCGTTATCCTTGTCGTATTATACAACGGTCGTATACGCATTTTTCTCTTAATACACCCCCAAATACTTTTGAACCGGTCGAACAAAATACCTTGTTCGGTCGACCGTTCCATTAGGGAAAATCTACCTGCTATCGGTCGACACAAGTTTAGTTCAACCGATCGAGTTTTCCTTCTACCGAACCCAGAAGTTCGGTCGATCGGTACCTGTTCGGTCGACCGCTGACTTATAGAACTTAAGTGATTAGGTCGACCAGTACCTTTGTTCGGTCAACCAATCCATTAACTTACTCAAGGGTTCGGTCGACCGTTACACCTTTCGGTCGACCGTTTCTGGACAGATTTCTTAATCTGATTTTCTGTTTTGTGTGCTTTGCACAAACCCCAATCAAATCTTGTCCAAACGGCTAGAAATCTTTAGGAGCTTATAAATAGAGGTTCACACTTAGTTTTCCACAAGATTTCACAACTCCAAAGTGTCAAACTTATAGTGAGATTTTCCACAACCTCAAAGCTCCAAATTAGCCATCCAAAGCCTAATTTCCATATCCTTCATCAATCATCATACTAGCAATTGTTGTGCTCAACTAGAGAGTGAGTTCCACTCAAGGTTACCTCTGTTGTAAAGTGAGCAAGGGTTTTGGTGAAAGCCCAAGACAAGAAGCAAGGATTTCGGTGAAAGCCCGAAGTGTTCCTCTCGGATTGTGAGAGGTGGTGCCAAGCTCGGCGAGGGTTGTTCGTGAGCTTGAAGAAGTGTAAAAGGCGTTGCTCCCGGCCCGCAACGAGGAAGCATAGTGAAGACGCAAGAGGAGCTCGAACGGGGATTCGAGAGGGGCTTGCAAGAGAGGACGTAGGCGGGGCCGAACCTCTGGAAAATCCAACGCATCTATTGTGGTTTGCATGTCCTTATCTTTCTTTCTCGATATTTGATTGTTTATTCCGCTGCGCATGTTCATTGCTTAATCAAGTAGAGAATTGTGATTAGCCTTAATTGTGGACCCATAACTCACACGATCCTACAATACTCGCCAGCCGTGCCACAGCTGGACAATCATACTCGCCGGAACAACATCGGTCAAGCACATCCGCTGGAACAACATCGGTCGGTCGTCTCCGTCGCCATACAGGCACAGAACTCTGTTGCACAAGGGCTAACAGTCATCTCCGTCACCACACATGCTAAGGTCATCTCCTTCGCCACACAGGCTAAGGTCATCTCTGTCGCCACACAGGCCGACAATCATCTTGCTCCGTAGAGCCATGACATATAGATCATGCAAAGGGGAATATGGTCCCACAAGTCTACTACCTAGGTCACAATGCACATGTCATATCATGGGAACATAAGCAGTAAATGCAATACACGCACCAACACGTTCATAAACAAACAATTCAATTACTGGGATCCAACGGTCGACCGAAAAAGGTCATACGGTCGACCGGTTGGTCATTAAAATCGGTAATTGGTTCGAACCACAATCCAACGGTCGAACCAAACAACATCAAACGGTCGAACAAAAGTCTTTGGACGGTCTACCGTTTAGAAGGTCTACGCCACAAAATAATAATAAATAACACAACCCCAACGGTCGAACGACAATGGGCTTCCGGTCGATCGAAAAACATCAGGGACTTCAACATTCCTCTAAGTCATTTCCGGTCGACCAAAATACGAATCGGTCGAACCCTACTTAAGTCGTCTTAAGTCATCGGTCGAACGAGATCTCAGGGCGGTCGACCGTTTAGAAGTCTACACCCCCAACCGACTTAAAACAGTAAGTCTGGTCGAACTAGTTAAAGCGGCGGTCGACCGTTTAGATGATCAACGCCCCAACCGACATACTACAGTGCATTCGGTCGAACGTAAAAAGGGACCCGGTCGACCGAAAACACCCAGGGTCTTCATCTTCTCGCTCAAACGTACAACCGGTCGACCACCCATAAGGTATCGTTCGTCCAGTGCGAGAAAGAACGCACAAATTACACTACGACCGGTCGACCAAAAACATGCGTCGGTCGACCGAACAGAGCAGAAATTCTGCCACTTTATTCCGACGAGTCATTCGGCCTACCGTCGAACACTCAAACACTCACACAACTTAGGTGAGCGTAAAAGCAAAGCTTGACATACCTTGAAATCTTGGAAAAGCTTTCGAAGAGCAACGACGATCCCTCCAAGAGAAAGAGCGTATCTCCGGCGAACTCCTCACCCGAACACGGATCTCCACACATTCCTTGAACTCCGGCGAACTCGACTTGCCGGCGCACCCGCTTCTCCTCCTTTTTTTGCCGACGAACTACAAGTGAGTGAGAGAGAAAGTGTTGAGGGAGAGAGAAAAGAAAAAGAGAGAGAAAGAAAATGAAAAGGAATGGGTTGAGTTGTATTTATACTCTCACTTAACTAGGGTTAAAGTTCTTAAACCTAATTAACCTTAATCAAAATGATTAGGTTCTCACATTAAGCTCATTTATTTATGATTCAATATAAGAAATATCAAATAAACAAAACTAAAAGAACACGTAAAAATGTCTCAAAGCTCAAAACTAAAATCGAATTTGCATTTTTCTCTAAATATAAGTTCAGTATTCCTAACAACACAAGATACAAAACTAAAATCCAATTTGCATTTTTACTTTGCATATGAGCTGTGTTACTGACGTAAATAGACCCAGTCAATTACATGTGTTTTCACCAATTCATAATTTTAAAAAACTACCTATTATACATGAGGTATGTGTCACCTAAAAATGGGAAATGTCAGAGGTTAGGGATCAGAATTCGTAAAAAAGTTTAAGAAATAAGTAGGAATTCATTAGGTTGGTTTAATTTGGAGCATGCTTAGCTATTTTACCTATAGTGAGTGAATATATACTTTTGTGTTAGACTAATCGGCAAAATCACATTCCATCATTTTGGTATTCAAGAATATTCTAGACGGTTGAGATTTAAGAGAACTAAAAATTCAAGATGATAAAATACCAAAATCCACAAGTTAAAACTTCAAGGGATTAAAAAGGAAATTACTATTCGTTAATTACTTAAATCGTCCCAACAATTATCATTTTGTCTTGTCTTTTACAATTCATTTAATACCCATTTCGTCCCGAGTCCAAAAATAAGGTTTTTGTCTTAGTTTTCCTCACATTCCCAATACCAACACCACCAAAATGTCTGGCGAAGCGCCTAGATCTGGTGAGGTAAGCGAGACAGATTTTTTGGTCTCGGGCGTCTGGCTAAGACTCCCGCAACAAGGCGGAGGCGTCCGGATAGGACAGACGTCCGTAGGGTCGGGCGTCTCCCTCGAACGCCCGACCAATTTTTTTTTAAATTAAAAAAACTAAATAAGACATTTTACCAGATTCGAGTAGTCTGGAGGTATGCTGAATATGAGAGTATACGAAGAGAGAGTGATGTTAGCAGAGTGAAATGAAGAGTTATATAAGTAGAAATGGTAGAAGAACAAAATGATAATTGACACAGACAATTTAAGTAGTTTTCCGACTATGAACAATAGATCAGATTAAAAATCCACGGCACAACACTACAACGAATCTAGTACCAACCAACAAGTATAAATAAATGACACTCCCACTACATATCTCCATACCACAAGGACGTATCCGTTAAAAACCCACAATAAACAAAAACGCCGTCCCGTACTCATTCCACTCCATTCCATTCCCCACTGTCTTCTTCTCCTCTTCACTCCCGAACCAAAATCACCAACAAAACCCCAAAAAAAGAGGGGAAAAAAACTCCAAATCCTCTCGAAAACGTCTCATCCTCTTCTATTCCGCTTCCTCCGAACCCACCCAGATCCGTCCCCATTCGATCCGGCCGAAATCAGGGGTTTGGTGGAGTTTCCGGGGAATGCCGATCGAAATCGAGGCGGTTAGGGTTGGAATCGGTGGGAAGTGAGAGGTTCGGAGGGGTTCGATGGAGTCGAGGATGGATCAGTACGAGATAATGGAGCAGATTGGGCGCGGCGCGTTCGGCGCCGCCATTCTCGTGAATCACAAGCTCGAGAGGAAAAAGTAAGGGATTTTCCGGTGTTTATCGGTTTTCATGTTTCGAAGCGTAACGATGTGTGTTGTGATATTGGTTTCAGGTATGTGTTGAAGAAAATCCGGCTCGCAAGGCAGACGGAACGGTGCCGGAGATCCGCTCATCAGGAGGTATGCTGAAAGACACGGTTTCGGTATTGGATTTGTTTTTGTAACTGAGTTTGAGTTTGAGTTTGGATGTTGGAAATAACAGATGGCTCTCATTGCGCGGATTAAGCACCCTTTCATAGTTGAGTACAAGGAAGCATGGGTTGAAAAGGTGTGTGCTTATGTTGATTTTTGGCTTGTCGAATGGAATTGCTTGGAAATTAATTTTGTTTTTGGATTTCAGGGATGCTATGTTTGTATAATTACGGGATACTGCGAGGGTGGAGATATGTAAGTATGAGTGGATTAAGACTTAAGACTAGTATGTATTGGTTGTTTCCTTGGAATTTTTAACGCTTGGTGCGTCCAACAGGGCTGAACTAATGAAGCGACTGGGAGGAACGTTCTTCCCGGAGGAGGTATGTATTATGTTCAATACTGCATTGCCTTTTCTTGTGAATCTATTGATGATGGTTTTTTGACACCTCGGTCGTTGAACAGAAACTATTGAAGTGGTTCACACAATTATTGTTGGCTGTTGAGTATCTGCATTCTAACTATGTTCTACATAGGGATCTCAAGGTTTGTGAATATGCATGTCTAAGAGAAAGTATTTTCTTAATTTAGTTATTTCAAGTTTGGAATTACTTTAGCTGCTATATATCATTGGTGCAGTGTTCAAACATTTTTCTTACGAAGGAGCAAGATGTTCGCCTTGGTTGGTGCTTTTGCCCCTTCTAATTACAGTCTACCAGTTTTTATTATTTACAAGTTTCTATAAATTCAGGGGATTTTGGACTTGCTAAGACTTTGAAGGCAGATGACTTGGCTTCCTCAGTAAGAACATTTTTTACTGCTCAATCCCTCTTTGTTGTTATGGATCTCCTTTTCATTTTGTGATGATTGAGATAAGCTTAGTAGTCAACGTCATACTCGTATTTTAGCTGTTATGGGATGGGTTACTAGGTTGAACATGTTTCTCACAGCTATACTCACAAGCAAACTGTAAGCTTGGTTTGGCTTGGTTGCTCGGCTGATTAGCCTTTTCAAACTGCCCCAGTGAGAGAATCATCTTTCTCTTTGAATTTCCAAGGAGCCCTGAGATGCATCTTTCCAACTTTTTTGTGATAATGTGTTATTTTTAATTTTTAAGATTTTATTTGTGTTTTAGATACTGTCAGACTTTTGACTACACAAATGGAAATACAGGATTACAGGAAAATATAATCCAAACACATTTAATTTCCCTCTTATTAGATTTTGTTGGTTGTCATATTGTATGCGTATTGTCAGAAAAAAAGTTGGCACACTTGAAACTAATATACTATTGTTTGCATTTTCTCATAAGAAGCCGATATGAATCACTGTGCTGTGTAAAGTAAATCATTATTATTATTGTAAAAATAAGTAGTGTATTTTGCTCATAAAACAATACAGTTTTGTTATAATTATTTTTAATAATATATTAATATGCAAGCATATGATATTGTTGTTAAAAATATTGATATTATTTTTACTTTATAATATGTGCACAAAATTTACATACAGTTTCACAATATAGATGCGTGAATAGTTGGTGAAAAATTGTAAATACAAAAGTTGGAAAAAGATATCATAACATAAAACTGGATATATTAACACAAATTGTAAATATATCTTTCCCAGTGGTCATAATATAGATGCATGAATAGTTGGTCAAAAATTGTAAATACAAAAGTTGGAAAAAGATATCATAACATACAACTGGATATACTAACACAAACTGAAAATATATCTTTCCCATTAGCATTTATGTATTTTTACATTACCATAAGAAATTAAAAAAATGATATCATGGTACTTTAGTGAAAATCAATATACCAGTTGAACTCCAAAGGAGTTGCAAATAAATTTATTTGGCCAATTTACTAGTATTGTCTAAGTTTTTTATTTTACTTTCGGTTTTTTGATATAAATTTGTAAACCTATTGTGAAGTCAATACCTTTTTTGCAATTTTACTATTATTAGTCTTACCAAAATGGCACATTTGTTATGCTTTGTCACAATTCGAGGTGTAAATTGATTTGTCCAACTATTGCTTTCTTGAAGAGAGAGAGATGATGGTTTTGTCATCACACATTCCTTTAACCGTGAAAGCTTTTCGAAATGTTTTTTAAGATTGACACCTAAGAGGGCGCAACATGTAGACTTTTCTTAAGCCAATTGAATATAAGAAATTCACTATATTTCAAGTGCACAACCTCCTTGTAAGTGTGAAAAAAATATAATACTGGAAAATATCTAATAACTATTGTAACATTCTTATTAGAAGATAAAATACGACCTTTGTGTGTAAGTATGTAACCGAGTTAGTATCACTTGTTGAGAATTATAGAATAGATTAGGGACCTAGATATAAGATGTGTACATATATATATATATATCCCAAGGGGAATGAATGGAAAAATAGGGCTTTTGCAAACAATATGGTATCAAGAGACAAACCCTAAGCCCATCTTGTTGCTGCCCCAACCGCTATGCCCAACCTGCTACCACTCCCGGCAGGATGGGGGGCGGTCCTAATCTTGAATGGGGCATACTGGAAGGAGACGACGAGGATCGTGGGGGTTGGATGTGGTCCCAATGTTTAGGAGTTTGGTATGCACCCTGTGCGACTAGGGTAGCATATGCAGTCGCACAAGTGTAATTTTTTTAATTTTTTTTATCAATACATTGAAAAAAGGGAAAAATCTGGAAAAATCATGAAAAACCTCAAGGAGATAATGAACAATATAGATAAAATACCTAAGCTGTCTTGGTTTAGACAAAACATCTAGTTCCTCGGCGCCATTGACTCACTGGAAGCTGCGTCTACCCACCCAACCACTAGGTATATTTTTATTGAATAATTTTTAACTAGTACAACTATACAAGGAAAACACTATATATTTAACACAAGTTGAAGTAGTAGCTGTGATAGATGTCTATAGTGGAACTGTTTTATCCTTAATCCAGTGAGGTACGTCAGAGTTATGATCATTTTCTACGTCGTTGGTATCTTCTGAGTCATCGAGGTTGTCATGATGATTGTCATCTTTCTCGGTTTCCTCATTGTGTGTACCTACGAATTCCTCATCTATGTCTTGAACTGAAACCGCTACCGAAGTGGATCCACATGGTGATTTCTGAAGTGGAAGTCCTCAACAACAGTTTGTAGAATCATGGAGGTGGTTGCTGCTGCACGATGCGGTCGACCTTGGGATGGACCAAAAGTTGCCTCTTCGTCATCCACCCATGTCAGGTCATCTCCTGCGAAGACTAGATCCTCTGTTTCCACCAACCAAAGATGATCTTCCATCAAATTATAATCTATGCTGATAGGGTCGTAGTAACCTGGTTTTTCATTTCTTTCCATGAATTTCTGCCTCAACCTTCGGTTGTATTAATACGATTCCTTTTTTGTGTGCGTATTTGCTTTAAACACACTCCAGTTTCTCTCACATCCGGATCCTGAACAAGTTAGACTCAAAACTTTAAGTGCCACCTTCTTCAAAGAGCGGTTGCCCCCACCAACATCGCCTCCATAATCAGACTACCAATCAGTATGGATTTTTCTGTTTCGTTACCGTATCACGATTCTCGACTAAACAATCCTCACTTCTCTTATACCAATCCAATAGCCTTGAAGTGTGATATTGGTCTTTAGGGTTTGAAACCATTCTCTCCAGAACATCCAACCATCCTGGCAAATGAGTGTTGATTGCCTCTGATTGAGTCTTACAACCGAAAAATATAGCCGAATTCAAGAGGAAGCAGGTGGAGTACAACAAACTCGACATTTTGTGCCCCCATCTTCTATCAATGACATAAATAACGGGTTGGTATAATTGGGATCTGAATTTGTACTTGTCCTTGATCTGCAACTTCGTCTTGACGTCTTCTCCATTGCATCGTGCAAGTAACTCATTACTAGTTTCTCGTCACCATCCACTAACGAAAGAATAGTCACCAACGATTGGCTTGCATTTAGAGCGTTGGTGACGTTCCAAAATGTCGTCGATATGATGTCTTTGTAGACCTAATTTGTCTCTCTTTTCACTTTGACATTCTTTTGCCAAAAAGCATCTGGATCGGTGAACTCAGCTGACACAATGAAGGTCTTCAAAGCTTGTTGTTTCACTTTAAGTCTTTGGAGTGTCTGGAATGTGGTGGCAAAACAGGTGATGGCGAGACGAATTAGTTTCCCTTGGATGGTTTTGTTTCATTTTATCGTTTAATTGAGTGTGCGCCTTGAAGTAGTTGACGATCCAGTCATGATGTACAACTTGCCGATGACCTCAAAGATGAGATCGATGCAGTGAGATGCGCTCGGGGTCCAGAACAACGACCTCTTTGACATTCAACATCCTCCCTGTGGATACATATGCGGCGACATTGTCAGTGACCATCTGCACAACATAGAGTAACTTCTATCTCAACCTTATCGATCAACTTAAACAAGTGGTCTGTGGTGAGACGCATCCACAGACTTCGAAAACATGGTGCCTGTGGGGCAATTAACTAAAACAATTATTATGCTTCTACCACAAGCATCAATCCACCCGTAAGTCATAATGGTACACACATAAATCTTCCAATATGCCCTATATGAGTCTAGAAGAGTTCTTGTTTCTGCAATTTTCCATTTCAATCACGGTTTGACAACATTGTGTGGAGTCATTGATTTTAAACCGGGCTTAAATTCGGAAGTTCGATCAATGACGTCTTTTAATTCTTTCTATGAACATGCATTGAAAGACAAACATGTTGTATAGAATTTTTTTTGCCTAAATTCGGGTTACTTCTTTGCTCCTCTTTTTTGAAATGGTTGTACATGGTTGTTTGGGTGGGACCTCCTTCATTTCGGTCGATGATGATGTCCTCGGGACGTCCATGACAGAAACGGTCCATTTGTGCATATTTTGATCGGTTCTTTTGCCTCCTTCGAGGTTGAACCACAAGACGCGAGGTGGGAGATGACAACCACCACGATCTCGACTGGAATCCGAACCGGACCCTGTGCCCCCGAACCCCTCCACATCATCTAAGTCTACAAAATCATCCACAATATCTCTTTCGCTGTGATAAGCTCTAGATCCGGCTTGCAAATAATGTTTAATTTTTTCACGGTAATTAATTGATGCATGTGCATAGGGGAGAGCTTCGGTCTGGACCTGGACCGAACATGGACCGGACTGGACCCGGATGCTCTCTGGGGTCCGGTTCGAAGACCGTACCGGTCAGATTCGGTCCGGACCGAACCCAAACCGATTGGTCCGGTCCAAAAACCCGGACCAGATCGAATTTTTGTAGGGATTTTTATGTTTTGGACCAGGACCAGACCGAAACCCGAATCCCTCCCGAGGTCCGGACCGAAACCCGGACCGGTTGGTTTCGGTCCGGACCGAACCGATCGGTCCGGTCCAAAAACTTGGACCAGACCGAAAATTGCTCTCCCCTACATGTGCACATGGTTTTCCGTTACTACTTTCTTGGTGAGCAATATGTTTATTTCTATTTATACCACCACTACTTATAAATCCACATAGTTCACTTTTTTGTTCATGCGAAAGGTAATGCGCGATTTTCCAACTGGGGTCGTTCAAACTGTGGAACAAAGGTGGTTAAACTTTTCATGATTCATGGGAATAGGGGGGAAATGCAAATTTCCCCTATTTTAAAGCTCCAACGGCTATATAGCGAGTATGCGGCCGCACTTTTGAACAATACGTGGCCCTGAACACGAGGGGTGTACTGATCTACGAAGGTCAAAGTCGTTGCTGCAGGGGGAGGTGTAGATTCGGGACATTCTTGACAAGCTAACAGTGGGGTTTGAATTTTTGTCGGTTGAGAGGACAAAGAAGGGCAGAGAGTAGTCGGAGGAGTTCGGGAGCGTTAGTTTCGACGGTCGTCGCCACCGAACCGGTGGATATCGATCAGTCCAGGTTTGAGTCGCTACTTATGAGGAGATCTATCTGCCGCCTTTGTAAGGGGAGCTCGAGGACCGGAACCAGTTGAGAAAGGATGGTGTCGGTTTGAAAGGCAAGATTGTGGTTCTAGAAGTTGCGGTTTAAGGACTGTAGAAGTTGGCTCTTCTTAGTTTTCCTGTTTTGAGATTGTTTGGTCTTTGGTGATCTTGTATTTGTGGCATTTAATGTGATTGTTCTGGTAATATTCTTCAAATAACCATATCTACTGTCATGCTTCAGATATTTGAGTTGAAATATGATGCCATCCAATTCTCAATTGTTGACTGCTCTTCTAAATGGTCTAATATAAGTGACCTACCTATTCATTAAAATACAGATACATGCATTGGAAAATAAAAAAAATCTAGACTCTATTTTTGGATGAATCAACAGGTTTGAATTTGGTCATTCTTGAATATTCGTTATTACTAATTTTATTGTTCCAGGTTGTTGGAACACCTAATTACATGTGCCCTGAACTTCTTGCCGACATACCTTACGGATTCAAATCAGATATATGGTCTCTTGGTAAGAAGTCTTCTATATTCTCATTATATTGTTACAGCTGTGGTTCACTGGCTCATATAGATAATATAATTATGCTTCTGATATTGTATGGTTTTCAGGTTGCTGTATGTATGAAATGGCTGCCCATCGCCCGGCTTTTAAAGCTTTTGTAATAATCTCTTTTCCGCATTTGTGCTTCTTTCTTTCCTTTTCTATGCTTTTAGTTATAATTTTTTATAGAAGTTCATTCTTATCAGCAGAAAAAGAAGCTTCTTTTTGAATATCTGTGCATTTTGCATAGACAATTTTGTACTAGTAAGTAAAAAAAGAACCATTAAATGAAATTTGTTGCCTGTCAAATTTAATACAATAGGCTGTGCCTTGGAAACCCATATTCTTCTGTCTTCTCAGATTTTGTCCTGCTTTGTCGTATATAGGAAGCAAGTCAGAGAATCTGCTACTTGTGGTAAACAACAACGTCACTGCGTAATTAGAAGTTAATGCTTTGATTCAGGGATAGTCAGAGGACCTTTAACATATTCCATAGAAACCCTGACTTTTGAGCGATGGACCAATTTACCTTATATGAACTCATTACTCTCTCTCTCTCTCTCTCTCTCTCTCTCTCTCTCTCTCTCTCTCTTATGCTGCAAATTACACATTCCAATTTCTTCAAATTGTTGTTTTGAAGAAAAATCTTTATCTGTAGCTTTCTGTTAAGTGGACTCTGGACTGACTTATTTGATCGTAATACTATTTTATTGTGGTTTTATTTGCATGTCACTTATGAGTTATGACTATCAATTTCTCCACTGTTGGATGACCATGTCAATGTAATTCATCCACTCACAGGATATGGCTGGGTTGATAAGCAAGATTAATCGCTCCTCCATTGGTCCTTTGCCTCCGTGTTATTCTTCTTCCCTGTTAGTAAATCTGTCACTCTTAACTATGAAAGATACTACTTGTTCAATTTGAAATTGTAGGGCTCTTATTGTTCCTTTTGGAATGAAATATTGAATATGATGTACGGATAATAAAAAGAAATATTGAATTGAATATGATATTCAAACGCTTCATGTTATTATTTTCTTACAATATGCAAATGCAAGTTTTGCCTCGGAAAAGCAAAAATGTGTTGGTTACTTATTCTCCCTGAAAGTGGTTTTCAAAATCATTTCTCAAACCCATACATTTTTGGAATTACAAAAATGACTAGAAATATACAATGATATTGTTGATTTGTCGTTCATTTACTATGTTGTTTCTCTCAACCATAGGGTAGCAGATCCTCAGGTTTTTTCTTTCTTTCTATTAATACATTCTGCTTTGTTCACAACATGTTCCTGCCTATTTTGTGTTCTAATGCAGGAAAGCGATTATAAAGAGTATGCTAAGAAAGAATCCAGAACATCGTCCTAGTGTAAGTCATTTTGCCCATCTTTAGTGTGATAGTTGCGGCATCAGGAGAAGTCCTAATATTTTTTTGGCATTTTTGGGGCCAAGCTTTTCATTGAACATACACCTTTAAATTTATGGGAAAATTTTGCATGCATGATCAGGCATCTGAAATTCTGAAGAACCCATATCTGCAACCATATGTCAGTCAATATCAAATTTTTCCTGAACTTCAGACTGTAAATCACAAGCCGCAGAAGACAATTTCCTCTCCATCTCGTACTGATACTACTATGTCTGAGAGTAAAAACAGCAGCGTGGCCAGTAGTGACAGGGATAGCCTGCAGTCTACTGACAGAAATATTCGGGGTGCAGCAGTAAAGAGTGATTGCAAGACCACCACGACTGACAGCCCTTTAAGTGATGGTGGAGTTGTCCAGCCTAATGATAATGTTCAGTTTCCAGGGGTTGGTCAGGTTGTGGCAAACCATAAACAAGGAACCACCACTTTTACCCCTGAAACCGGTGAAAAAAATTATTTGAGACCATTGGATGACAATCATGAAGTACATGTTCAAGCGAAGCCAAAAGTCACAAAAAATGTATGCACTGTGCTGAAGGATGAAGCGAAAACAAGGGAAAATAGTTCTCCTATGAGAGGAAATCGACTGAAAGCTGGTCAGCAAGCCACCACAAAAACTAATGCAGAACCATCATCTAAGATGTCGAGACCTCTTGCTGCAGTTCCTTCTATTTCTAAAACAAATACTGATACTACGAATCTAGATCCAAGCAAGGCTACTAGTGATTCTACCAAACGAGTTCAGCATTCTACAAAGCTCCGGGTATGCATTTCTTTTTAAAATAGTCTCTTTGCCCTTGTCTCTCCTTGTCTCATTCTAATCACATGCATCTTTTACAGTTGCCTGCTTTTGACTACTCTCCGAAAACAAAACCACGGCTGGATGCAGTGTTTCCTTCTGAACCTGTCAAACAAGATTTGGAAGGTGAAAGCCCATCAAGGCCACATCGTCTTCCTCCTCGCAACATTGTGAAACGAACTTCTCCTGTACAAAAAAATATGGAGTCAGAAACTCTTGATTCTAAAAAAGATTGTGTTAAGCAGACTCCAAGAAAAATGAGCTTAGAACCTGAAAAGCCTGCTGCATGTATTGCTCATCCTGATGAGAAAGTAAATGTAAAGGTACAAGTAAATGGAAAAAATATGCCAGTTGCTTCCGTTGGCATCAATGTTGATTCAGAGAAAACTAGTGTGCTACCTCACGGAGTTGAGTCATTCTCTTCAAATGTGGTAAATAAAAATAAAAATGTGCCTTCAAGAGTCCCAGTTGGCCATTATGGGAGAATTGAATGCACTGAAAGTTCAGGTTCCAGCTCCACACTTGATCAAATGATTGCTTCTAGTATTGCATCTTCTGATTATGCACATCTTGACAGCAATGAATGTGATTGTAAATCCAAGAGCCATTCAACTGTTGGATCCGAAGAAAATGTAGATATGGGGACACATATTGTAAGAAATGATGAAACTAGCTGTAGTTCTAGCCTAGACTTCGCATTGCCAGGTCCTGAACAAGAATATGTTTGTAAGGATGACTTGTCTTCAACCAAATTATCGACAAACTGTGAAAAGGTATTTGTTTGTCAGGACGATTTCTCTAAGAGTAAATTAAAGACTATCAACATCTCAGAAACTGCAGATGATGGAGTTGCTGTAAAGAATTTAATCTCATCCACCATAGGAGACTCTCCGCCAACTGTTGCAGCTGACGCAGAAGCTTCACCTATGGAGAAGCCTTTGCAAAGCCAGATCATTGAAAAGCCCGCTGCCCCGGTTAGTCCTGCTGCTCATCTAACTCCTGCCTTTGATGATGTGATACACGTAATAAGGCACAGCAGTTTCCGAGTTGGAAATGATCTGTCACCTTCTGACAGTGGTGAAATTGGTGTGCAGAAGAGGGAACTTGGGAAACTCTTAAATGTGGTCAGCGAAGAGGTTGATACGAGAAATGCTACCTCCACGAATCTAAAACCTTCTGGTTACCAAGCATCCCTAGCTGTTAGACCAACTGTTTCAGAAAACAATGCTAATGATAAAGCAGTTTGCTCGGAGACTTTGAAATCAGTTTCTTCTGAGGATTTACCAGGTTCCAAAGAGGAGGAAGCTCGTGGGAATGATGTTTTTGATATTAATTCTTTTAAGCAGAGAGCTGAGGCTCTTGAAGGGTTACTAGAGGTATCCGCAGAATTGTTAGACACCAACAGATTAGAGGAACTAGCGGTGGTTTTGAGGCCTTTCGGAAAGAACAAAGTCTCTCCTCGAGAAACTGCTATATGGTTGGCAAGAAGCCTCAAAGGAATGAAGGTTGATGATTCAAATCATGCAGCTTAAGAGATTTGCTGTTGTGGTATGTTCATATTCATTTTTCTTCTCGACATTCCCTTGCAGCACCTGATTTACTTTGTAACTATCAAATACTTGTTTCCTATACCAGCAAAGCATCCTCGTTTTGCGTTCTTTGTGAACTAATGTAAATAGTGAAATATGCACTAAACTGAAATAAGGCACACTATCAAATTTGTTGCTCCGGTTGATGTTCCAATGTTTCACAGTAAAATGGTTGGATATATTTCTCTAAGCGATGGTGCCTTTCCTCCTGTTACATATTGTGATTGCTGCCAGCCTGCCAGTGAAACGATATGAATGTTTTCTTCTTCTTTCACTTAAAGGCTGCATATTGTGATGAGGTGTAATTTCCCTTCGCGCTTGTCACAATGACTGGCCGATATACATGGTCCTAATTTTATCATTTGCAAACACTACCATATAGTTTTCATTTGAAACGGATAGTTGAATTTATTTTTGTTCCGTTTCCCCCTTGTATCCTTTTTTTCCTATGTTAATGATGAAAATATATTATATTTGACACTATCAGATGCAGATATGCTTGGCGAACACTTGAGCGCGTATCTTGCATAGGCCAATTAGTTTAAGGAGTTCGTTTTAATACCTTTTTAGCACATGTAACTTTTTTTAATCTTCATTTTGTATTTAGATCAATCTTCTCTTCCTAAATGCTTTTATATCGTTAAATCGGACTGTAAGCCTTGGATCCTTGTTCTCTTTGAACTGTTTAAAAGAATTTCCCTTGGTATTAGTCGGAATTTGAGTGCTAATTTTGTTAGAACCTAATACTTGATTAGGGGTTTAATCATGTTTAGGTGGCTAATGAGTGTTTAGGGAAGAAGTTGGGTTGGTGAGGTGGCGGCTTGTGAGTGGTGGATGAGTTAGGGTGGAGTATTTAAGGTAAACTTTACTCTTTTATTCACTCTACTCTCACTCGTTTATCTCTCTCAAACTCTTTCCCTCTCAGCCATTTGAAGTTCCGACGAGGTGTGGTGATCAGCGAGCAATGAGTCACAGTTGTTGTTGTCGGAGTTGTAGCGGTCGTGGTTCGTGTGAGAAATTCACTGGGGAAGAAGAGTTTCTTGTGAGAAGGTGACCGTTGGGTTTTCTTCGGAGGCTTCTTCAAGCCTTAGAGGTATGTCAAACTTCTCTTTAATACTTACCCAATGTGTGTGAGTGGTTGGTTTAGTCGACGATGACCGTTAGGCTCGTCGGATGTCACTGTGCAGCTGAATAACGGTCGACCAACGTGTGCCTTGGTCGACCGTTGCTAGTGTAATTGTCGGTTTTTGCCTTGCACCGGTCGAATGATGTCATTGAACGGTTGATCGGTTGTGTATTTTAGGCAATCTCTGTTATTTTCGGTGGAACATGTCCCATTTGCCGTTCGATTGGTTGCACTGTAGGTAAGTCGGTTGGGGGCACAAACCATCTAAACCGTCGACCGCCTTGTGATCTTTTCGACCGATTGTACCTGTAGGTAAGTCGGTTGGGGCCTAAACCTTCTAAAATGGTCGACCGCCTAATGATTTGTTCGACCGATAGCTTAAGTAAACTTAAAATATGTTCGACTGGTTCGTGCCTTGTTCGATCGGTTGTAGAGTTAGAAAACGTAGGAAGTCTATGTTATTTTCAGTCGACTAGGTCCCATTTGTCATTCGACCGTTGGGATGATTATTTAAGTGATAATTGTGGTGTAGACCTTCTAAATGATCGACCGCCGTGACTAAATGTTTGACAGATTGGTCGTTTTGTTAGTTGAACCCGGTAGTTGACCATCCAAACGGTCGATCGCCCATGACTTCTGGTTCGACCGTTGTATGTGGATTTCGTTCGATCGGCTAGGTGACGGTTGGCCATGCATATTTCTGGAGGGAGTTGGTCAACCGATGTAATGTTTTCGGTCGACCGTTGCCCAATTTTATATTTGTGGTGTGTGCGATCGACTTTGAGGGAAACAGGTTCAACGGAAAGGACAAACCAACCTAATAACTATCGGTGGTGAGTTGTGACTCTACGGAGCGAGTTGTGGCTTTGATTGAAGGAGTGACAGTCCTTGTGAGGTGGGGTTTGTTGGTCGACAATGTTCCGACGGGTGTCTTGCGTGCACGTGTGATGTGGGGAATGTGTGAGAGGACCTTAGAGCCATTTGTGGATCGTGTCTGCTGTGGTTGGGAGTAGGGCTGTAAATGGGTTGAAATTTACCCGCAACCCGCCCCGCCCCGCCCCGCTTAACGCGGGTTGCGGACAAAAAATTGCTACCCGCCAACCCGCCACCCGCACAACCCGCATAATAAGCGGGGCGGGTTGCGGTTTTCTCCCAACCCGCCCCGCATAACCCGCAACCCGCATAAGCCTTACATGTTTTTGATTTTTTTGTATTTAGTTATGATTTAGTTTGTATTTAGCTTTAATTTTTTTATATATAGCTTTAAAAACATACATTGATTGATTTTTTCCTTCATTTTTGTACTTAACTTTGATTAAAATAGATAATATTAAAGAAAATAAATTGATTTTTGTATTTAGCTTTAATAAAAAAATTAAACCCGCCAACCCGCCCCGCATAGCCTAGTCCATCCTTACGCTGGGCGGGTAGCGGAATTTTTTTTTGAACCCGCCCCGCCCCGCCCCGCCTACCCGCTTAACTTTGGCGGGGCGGGTAGCGGTGGGGCGAAAAACCGCCCCGCTTACAGCCCTAGTTGGGAGAGAGATCCCTGGAGCCCAATATCGACGATGATGTTTTACAATTGTTGTATTTTATGTACCATGTTATGCTTGTTGCTGTATTGTTCATACATTTAGGGGTTTGACATACATAGTTTCATTATGGAAACTCAAACATAGTTGTATGTATTCTTTTCAGGCCGTAAGTGACGTTAGGGGTGGTGATCGAGGAGGAGCACACCTGGGATTGGATTCTGCTGTCTATCTTCTTAGGTAGTTTATGATTACATATGTTGTATATACTCGTAGTTGACATCCTTTGATGTAATAATACTTTTGACAAATTCTATTACATATTGGTGCACCTTTGATGATATATTTGAGTAGCGGTCTCATTCTTTTGGATTGTAATCCTATGATTATTTGTTTTAATTTTTCGTTATTTCAGGACATTACAAATTTGACCCTCTTTTTAGTCTACTGTATTGCTGCAAATGGATATGAAGTTACAGTTTTGGGATTACATGCCAATAATACTGCCCACATGAGAGAGTCAATACAAACAAGAAAGCAACATAATATATAGTCCATATTTATTGTTCCACTTGAGCCAGAGATCGTTTAGATTGCCCTTGGAGTGTGTCCCCCAATGGAACCTTTCTTGGCCGCGACTGCAAAGGTTGCAAGGGAGATTGTCCAGGTTGCGGATGATCGACCACCGAGAGAGAAGGCTGAAGTTCAGTCCTTGCTATTTTAATTTTTTCATTCTCAGGCGGGTCACTTGTTCTCTTGATGCTCCATAACCAAGCAATCAAAATAACCAAACATGAGAATCTGATCAAAAGAATGTGCCTCCTTTCTGAAGATCCGACCAATTCTCTCACACCATGCTTGAACAAAAACAATTAATCAAGACAATTCCAAAAATATTTCCTTAAACCGAGTTGGTTTGATTCGACATCTTGAAATCATCATTGTTTCCACTGAGTAAATTGAGGTACAATTTTGATGTGTAGTCCCAGAAATGCTGAACAAAATCACACAAGAAAAATAAATAATTAGATGTTTCCAAGAACAATTCACACCATGGACAATTTGTGTCCATTGGAATACCATGTTGGGACATAAAATCTTCGGTTAGAAGCCTATCTGCAGCCAATATTCATCAGCACAACTTAATTTTTGGTGGACATAATTTCAACCCAAAGCGGATAAGCAAGTCCCCAATCCATTGACAACTTGTAGACACTCCTAGCTCGAAAGATCCTTGTTTGGGTGAGATTTCATTTCCTTACATCTTTCTCCATTGTCGGAGAGAAAGCTAGGAAAGTCGAATACATCCTTGATTAAGGTCATCTTTTGTTCGCCGTAATAAAAATGTGTAATGTTATTTGATTAAATCCCTTATTACATTACATTATTTGGTTGAGAAAATTAAATGTTATAGTCATTTTGTAATCTAATTGCAGGGTAGTCTAATTACATTGCAATGCAATAACTCATTTCAAATTATTAAAACATTAACAAGTCACCAAAACTAAAATTCAAGTTTACTGGACGTGTGCCGGAATTCCAAAAACCTTTCCGGACATCTACCAGAGGTTATTAAATAAAAAAAAATCTTTTTTAAATTATAATGCAATTCTTGTGTTGAATTCCAATATTACCAAACAATGTAATTTAATTACATGAAATTCAATTCATAGGAATGTAATCAAATTACATGGAACCAAACATGGCCTCAGATAAATGCTGAATCCAAGTTTCACCTCAAAGAAGTTATTATGTATTGAAATCCAAGGCAGATGAGAAATCAAGAAGATGTCTTCCCAATCATGAAATAGCCTTTCATCTTCCAACCATTTATCAGACCATAGCATTGTACATCTCCCATTCCCCAAGATTATAGAACTAAACATACATAGCATTGAAATCCATTTAACCAAGTTGAGTAAACGGGGGAAAAATGGAAGACTTGAGTCTCCAAAATAAGGCAAGTTGTCTAATGTGGTCCTCATATTTAACTACGATTGTATCCTCTTCAAGGCCTGTTTTTTAGGCTTGAAATAACGTTTCATATTTTCTTGAGCCTCAAAGCTTATAAGCTTTGATAGTGCAAGTCTAAAACACTAAAGTCCGCCTTCTGTTATGTCCCTAACCGAGATTAGGAGGCTAATGGAGATTAGAGGAGAATTAGGGTTTGCTTTGCATGGGAAGTTGGGTTGCGTGGGGAAGGGGCGGGCTACAGTGGCCTGAGGGTGTAGGGTGATGGTGAGGTTGGCGGGCACTGTAGCAGACGGGGTTATAAAACTTAGTTTTTCTTCTCCTTTCTTCTTTTCTTCTTCCTTTCCCTCATTCCTTCCTTTCCTTGCTGGTGCGTGTGGTGGCGAGCAGCTGAGGAGGAGACCGGAGATCGCGCGGCGTGAGGCGTGCGGAGTCGAGCGCGCGGGGAGATCACCGGAGGCGACGTGCGCGAGCGGAGCTCCGGCTTTTTTCGTCGTTTCTTTTGAGGTATGCCGCTCATTAGTGTGATTTTGTTGCCCACCCTTGTGGAAGGGTGTTGTTGGTCGGTCGGGGGAGGTCGAGGACCTCTCCGGCGACGCGTTCTTCGTAAATCCTCGGCTGGCGCGAGGTTGAAGACGACCAACGGTCGACCGGGTCCTTCGGGCGGTCGACCGTTTTAGCACTGTTTGCCCGACTTTAACCTTCACCGGTCGAACGATGCCTTGGGGCGGTCGACCGGTAGTGCATTATTGCTGGTGAGTTGGGATTTTCTACCTGTTATCGGTCGACCGGTCCTTGTTGTGTTCGACCGGAACTTAAGTGTACTGATTATTATTGTACGATTTGTTCGACCGATAGAGTTGAATTTAATGTTGACCAGACTCCGGATTTTGACCTCGTTCGGTCGACCGGTTTTAGACCCTTGTTCGACCGTTGGGGGTTCTGTTTTGAGCGCAGCGGTAGACCGTTTTAGGAGTACGGTCGACCGATTCCTTCCTGGAACCGGTCGACCGAATCACCTCTTCCGGTCGACCGTTTGGGCCCAGGACAGAATTCCTGGTTCCCCTTTTGAACGCCAACTTTGTCCACGGAAACCCGTGTCCTCGCCTTGTGCGTGAGCCGGGAGGTGACGGTGGGCGCGTGATGCGTGCCTGCCCAGGGACCGCCGTTGGGAAGAGTGTGGGTGTTCGGGACGCGTCACCTCCATGTATGGACCGTGACTTTTGAGTTGATTGTTGGCACTTTGTAGTATAGCAGGCCTGAGGGATCGCGGATCCCAGTGTTGATGTTGTGCGGGCACGCAACTGGCGTTGGGTGAGGTGACTACCGGCCTTCGGGCTACGGAGGTCGCTGCCCTGCTTTTATAGCGGCGCAGTTGGTGTTCGCGGCTCGAGGAGCCCGATGACCTGACAGACTTCGGTCTGGACCGTCCGATGCTGTGCCGGACGTTGTGATGGACCACCGATGCTGTGCCGGTGATGCCGCCGAGGCTGTGCCGGCGATGATGATTGTTGGGCCGAGGCTGTGCCGGCTATGTTGTTTTTCCTCGGCTGGGCACCTACCGAGATGTTGTTGTTATACCTTCCGGGCGACGGCCCCGTTGGTCCCTGTGGCCCCGACCACTGAGATTTACAGATCTGTTTCTATCGGCGCGTAGACGTGACAGAGGCTCCCTGCCGAACCCTTGAGTAGTGTAGCTGCGTGTGGGGGGTGCGATGTCGCGGGCTACTAGACTGCATGTGCCTGCAGTAGGTCTCTTCGGGAGACCCGATGATTGATTGTCGGACTGATGTCCTGTTTTACCCTTCGGGGGAACTGTTTTCCATTTCTGTTGATGCCATGACATGCTACTAGTATGATAGGTTCATTATGTGGTGCATGCATATAGGTGAGTTGGTATACGGGGTTTCCTTCTGGAAACTCAGGCATTGTTGTTGCATCTTTTTCAGGACCGCAGTAGGTCCAGGTGGGTGGTGACCGAGGACGGAGCGCTTTGGAGTCGGATCCTCTTCGGCAGTTGCTAGACCGTACGACTACTTGTATTCTCTTCCATTGTATCAGTATTGTAGTCGTATTTCTTTTGGAAAACTCCTTGTATTTTGGGTGCACCCGGATTTATATATTTATATATTAGTGACGTTCCCGCGTGAGTTGTCTGTTATGTTGGTTATTTTGAAATTTTAAATCTTCCGCTGTTCGGGACGTTACAACTTGGTATCAGAGCGGTCGATTCCTGTGTCTTCGTCTAAAGAACCACCCTTAGGAGTAGTGCTAGAAGCATGCATTATTTTTGTAGCTCTTGCATGCATTGTTGCTTATCTGTTGATTGTTGTGGTGACAGATGGCACCTAGGCGGGTGAGGAGTTCTCCCCGTGATCGTGATCCCAGTGACGACACTTCAGGTGCTCAGTGGGACAGGTTGGGCGAGTTTCTGGAGCGTCAGGCAGCTCAGAGCGCCCAGGGCGGAGTGGGAGCTGAGCACGATCGGTTCATGCGTCAGCACCCACCGACTTTTGATGGCAGGAGGGCCCCAGAGGTTGCAGAGGACTGGATCTTCCGGATGGAGAAGATCTTCCGTGCTATTGGTGTAGCACCGGAGAGGATGGTGGAGCTGGCCACCTACGTGTTCGATGGCGAGGCTGCCAACTGGTGGAGATCTACGTCCACAGTTCTGTTTGATGACCGTGCAGATGTTAGCTGGGAGGAGTTCTTGGAGGTGTTCCACGAGCAGTACTTTCCCCAGCATGTCAGGGATCAGAAGAGGGAGGAGTTTATGTCGCTCGAGCAGAAGGAGATGACTCTGGCGAGCTACATCAGCAGGTTCAACGCCTTGGAGCGTTATTGCCCAGAGATCTTTGTGACCCCAGAGCAGCGGGCGAGGAAGTTCGTGCAGGGACTGAGACCGCCGCTTCGATCTCGTGTGATCAACAGCATGCCGCGGACCCTTGCAGATGCGGTGAAGCATGCTACGATCATCGAGCAGGACCAGAGGGAGTGTATTCAGGAGGCGCGGAAGGCGCCAGTGAGCACCGGCAGCAGAGTAGCTGGTCGTGGAGCAGGGAACCCGGGCAAGAGGCCCAGGTTTGATGGAGGAGGAGCACGTCAGTCTGGAGCGTGCACTTACTGCGGGAGGTTCCATCCAGGGCAGGAGTGTCCCCGTCGGACTGGAGCATGTATGGGTTGCGGCCAGATGGGGCATTTTGTCCGTGATTGTCCTCAGAGGCAGGGAGAGCCGAGCAGGAGGCCAGGACCACCAGCAGTAGGCAGAGGCGGAGGCAGTCGGTCAGTTGTTCCACAGGGCCAGAGCAGGAGGACCGGGCGAGTCTTCACTATCCAGGCTGAGGAGGCGAGGGACTCCAACACCGTCGTGGAAGGTACGCTTTCAGTTTCTGGTTCAGTAGCGCGTGTGTTGTTTGACTGCGGCGCCACTCACTCCTTCATTTCGGAGAAGTTTGCTGGCGAGTTGGGTCGGACCCCTGTGCTGCTGACTGATGTTTTGGAGGTCAGCACGCCCATGGGTGAGGTGGGCACTGTGGGGAGCTTTTTCCCCGGCACCACAGTTGCTTCGGGAGACCACGATTTTCCGGCAGATCTGGTCTTGTTACCGATGGTGGACTTCGACGTCATACTGGGGATGGACTGGCTGTCCCGGTACGACGTGCGGGTCTTTTGCCGTGAGAAGAAGATCCTGATTCCGATGGAGGGTTTGCCAGATGTTCTGAACAGAGGTGCGAGGAGCAGAGGGGGTCGTCTGATTGTGTCTGCAGTTAGGGCACAGAGACTGATACAGCAGGGATGCAGAGCGTTTGTGGCCACGCTGGTAGTTCCTGATCGTGAGACGAGGAGACTGGAGGACATAGAGATTGTGCAGGAGTTTCCGGATGTATTTCCAGCAGAGATTCCAGCATTACCGCCGCACCGAGAGATTGAGTTCGGCATCGAGCTGGTAGCGGGTACGACACCTCAGTCGAAGGCACCGTATCGTATGGCACCTGCAGAGTTGACAGAGCTGAAGAAGCAATTGCAGGAGTTGATGGAGTCCGGGTTCATTCGACCGAGTGTTTCTCCATGGGGAGCGCCTGTGCTCTTCGTGAAGAAGAAGGATGGGTCGTTGCGGATGTGCATCGACTACAGGATGCTGAATAAGGTTACCATTCGGAATCGGTATCCTTTGCCCAGTATTGATGATTTGTTTGATCAGTTGCAGACGGCGAGAGTGTTCTCGAAGATCGATCTGCGTTCGGGTTATCATCAGTTGCGGATCAGGGAGGCAGATGTTCAGAAGACAGCCTTCAGGACGCGGTACGGCCACTACGAGTTCTTGGTGATGCCATTTGGACTGACGAATGCGCCTGCAGCATTCATGGATCTGATGAATAGGACCTTCCAGCCGTACCTCGACAGATTTGTCGTTGTATTCGTAGACGACATTTTGATATACTCGCCTGACAGGGAGCAGCATCGAGAGCACCTGAGGATTGTGCTTGGCATCTTGAGGGATCAGCAGCTATATGCCAAGTACACGAAGTGCGAGTTTTGGTTGGATCAGGTGGCTTTTCTGGGGCATATTGTGTCAGCAGATGGGATTTCAGTGGATCCGGCGAAGGTCGAGGCAGTGACTCAGTGGAGAGCCCCGACGAGCGTGACGGAGATCAGGAGTTTCGTAGGTCTGGCAGGGTATTACAGACGGTTTATCCAGGATTTCTCCAGACTTGCATCGCCGCTGACAGCATTGACGCAGAAAGGCGTCAAGTTCGTTTGGTCCCAGAAGTGCGAGGACAGCTTTCAGGAGCTGAAGAGGCGATTGACGACAGCACCTATTCTGACGCTACCGAGTGGCAGTGGAGGCTACGTGATTTACAGCGATGCATCTGGGATAGGCTTGGGTTGTGTCCTGATGCAGCA
The DNA here is from genome assembly GCA_963682175.1 of Triglochin maritima. NCBI lineage: Eukaryota > Viridiplantae > Streptophyta > Magnoliopsida > Alismatales > Juncaginaceae > Triglochin > Triglochin maritima. Next base: position 7,223,172 of record OY821787.1, on the reverse strand, counting down.
TGGGAAGGTGGTCGCGTACGCTTCGAGGCAGCTGAAGGTGCACGAGAAGAACTACCCGACTCACGATCTGGAGTTAGCAGCAGTAGTTCATGCGTTGAAGACCTGGCGGCACTATCTGTATGGCGAGCAGTTCGAGGTCTTCACCGATCATCAGAGTCTGAAGTACTTGTTCTCGCAGAAGGAGCTGAATATGAGGCAGCGCAGATGGCTCGAGTTCATTAAGGACTACGACTTCACCATTTCCTATCATCCGGGGAAGGCGAATTCGGTTGCAGATGCGCTGAGCAGGAAGGTGGAGGTTTCAGTTGCGAGTCTGTGCATCCAGGAGTGGAGGCTACTCGAGGCCTTGTCAGAGTGGAGACCGTTCACAGAGGGTACAGAGGGAGCAGTGATTGCTGGGCTTCGGGTGGAGCCGCAGACTGTCTCACGGTTAGTTCAGGCTCAGCAGGGGGATGAGGAGTTAGCTGGTCTGCTACAGTTGGCTTCCAGAGATGGATCAGATTTCAGTGTGGGGGTTGATGGTGGTCTGAGGTTCAGGAGTCGGATCTGGGTGCCGAAGGTTGATGGGCTGAGAGATGACATCATGGAGGAGGCACACAGAGCTAGGTACACCATTCATCCGGGGAGCACGAAGATGTATAAGGACCTGCAGCGGAACTTCTGGTGGAAGGGCATGAAGAGGGATATTGCAGAGTTTGTGGAGCGATGCTTGGTCTGCCAGCAGGTGAAGATTGAGCATCAGAGGCCAGCAGGACCGATGCAGTGTATTGAGCTTCCTGAGTGGAAGTGGGAGCACGTGACGATGGATTTTGTCACGGGTTTGCCGAAGACGAGGAGATTCCACGACGCGATTTGGGTGATAGTCGATCGACTGACCAAGTCGGCGCATTTCTTAGCGATCAGGACCACGTTACCTTTGGAGGGTCTGGCTAAGTTGTACGTGGAGGAGATAGTCAGGTTGCATGGAGTGCCAGTGAGCATCATCTCCGATCGAGATCCTCGTTTCACTTCCAGATTTTGGGGGAGTCTGCAGCAGGCTTTGGGGACGCGTCTGAGATTCAGTACAGCGTTTCATCCGCAGACCGATGGTCAGTCAGAGAGGACGATTCAGACCCTGGAGGATATGCTTAGAGCATGCACATTGGATTGGGCAGGGCACTGGGATGAGCACCTGCCGCTGATAGAGTTCGCCTACAACAACAGCTACCACTCGAGTATTGGGATGGCACCGTACGAGGCATTGTACGGGAGGCCTTGCAGATCACCGGTATGCTGGAGTGATGTGGGCGAGAGGCAGTTAGTGGGGCCAGAGATTGTGCAGATGTACTCAGAGAAGGTTGACGTGATCAGGAGGAGACTGGCCACAGCGCAGAGCAGGCAGAAGAGTTATGCAGATCGACGCAGACGAGTACTGAGTTTCGAGGTGGGCGACCATGTGTTTCTGAAGATTTCCCCAGCCAGAGGTGTGATGAGGTTTGGGAAGAAGGGGAAGCTCAGTCCGAGATATGTCGGACCGTTTGAGATCCTCGACCGAGTTGGAGAGGTTGCCTACCGGATTGCGTTGCCGCCGCAGTTTTCAGGTCTGCATAATGTCTTCCATGTGTCGATGCTGAGGAGGTATGTGGCAGATCCGTCGCACGTGATTGAGATAGCAGTGCCAGAGATTCAGCAGGACTTGTCGCTCGAGGAGAGACCAGTTGAGATTGTTGATCGCATGGATCACCAGCTCAGGAGGAGGACCATCCCGATGGTGAAGGTCAGGTGGCAGCATCACAGTGAGCGTGAGGCCACTTGGGAGATCGAGGAGGATGTCAGAAGGCAGTATCCAGAGCTTTTCGGTGAGTAGTTGCTTTGATTTCGGGACGAAATCCTTTTAAGTTGGGTGGATTGTTATGTCCCTAACCGAGATTAGGAGGCTAATGGAGATTAGAGGAGAATTAGGGTTTGCTTTGCATGGGAAGTTGGGTTGCGTGGGGAAGGGGCGGGCTACAGTGGCCTGAGGGTGTAGGGTGATGGTGAGGTTGGCGGGCACTGTAGCAGACGGGGTTATAAAACTTAGTTTTTCTTCTCCTTTCTTCTTTTCTTCTTCCTTTCCCTCATTCCTTCCTTTCCTTGCTGGTGCGTGTGGTGGCGAGCAGCTGAGGAGGAGACCGGAGATCGCGCGGCGTGAGGCGTGCGGAGTCGAGCGCGCGGGGAGATCACCGGAGGCGACGTGCGCGAGCGGAGCTCCGGCTTTTTTCGTCGTTTCTTTTGAGGTATGCCGCTCATTAGTGTGATTTTGTTGCCCACCCTTGTGGAAGGGTGTTGTTGGTCGGTCGGGGGAGGTCGAGGACCTCTCCGGCGACGCGTTCTTCGTAAATCCTCGGCTGGCGCGAGGTTGAAGACGACCAACGGTCGACCGGGTCCTTCGGGCGGTCGACCGTTTTAGCACTGTTTGCCCGACTTTAACCTTCACCGGTCGAACGATGCCTTGGGGCGGTCGACCGGTAGTGCATTATTGCTGGTGAGTTGGGATTTTCTACCTGTTATCGGTCGACCGGTCCTTGTTGTGTTCGACCGGAACTTAAGTGTACTGATTATTATTGTACGATTTGTTCGACCGATAGAGTTGAATTTAATGTTGACCAGACTCCGGATTTTGACCTCGTTCGGTCGACCGGTTTTAGACCCTTGTTCGACCGTTGGGGGTTCTGTTTTGAGCGCAGCGGTAGACCGTTTTAGGAGTACGGTCGACCGATTCCTTCCTGGAACCGGTCGACCGAATCACCTCTTCCGGTCGACCGTTTGGGCCCAGGACAGAATTCCTGGTTCCCCTTTTGAACGCCAACTTTGTCCACGGAAACCCGTGTCCTCGCCTTGTGCGTGAGCCGGGAGGTGACGGTGGGCGCGTGATGCGTGCCTGCCCAGGGACCGCCGTTGGGAAGAGTGTGGGTGTTCGGGACGCGTCACCTCCATGTATGGACCGTGACTTTTGAGTTGATTGTTGGCACTTTGTAGTATAGCAGGCCTGAGGGATCGCGGATCCCAGTGTTGATGTTGTGCGGGCACGCAACTGGCGTTGGGTGAGGTGACTACCGGCCTTCGGGCTACGGAGGTCGCTGCCCTGCTTTTATAGCGGCGCAGTTGGTGTTCGCGGCTCGAGGAGCCCGATGACCTGGCAGACTTCGGTCTGGACCGTCCGATGCTGTGCCGGACGTTGTGATGGACCACCGATGCTGTGCCGGTGATGCCGCCGAGGCTGTGCCGGCGATGATGATTGTTGGGCCGAGGCTGTGCCGGCTATGTTGTTTTTCCTCGGCTGGGCACCTACCGAGATGTTGTTGTTATACCTTCCGGGCGACGGCCCCGTTGGTCCCTGTGGCCCCGACCACTGAGATTTACAGATCTGTTTCTATCGGCGCGTAGACGTGACAGAGGCTCCCTGCCGAACCCTTGAGTAGTGTAGCTGCGTGTGGGGGGTGCGATGTCGCGGGCTACTAGACTGCATGTGCCTGCAGTAGGTCTCTTCGGGAGACCCGATGATTGATTGTCGGACTGATGTCCTGTTTTACCCTTCGGGGGAACTGTTTTCCATTTCTGTTGATGCCATGACATGCTACTAGTATGATAGGTTCATTATGTGGTGCATGCATATAGGTGAGTTGGTATACGGGGTTTCCTTCTGGAAACTCAGGCATTGTTGTTGCATCTTTTTCAGGACCGCAGTAGGTCCAGGTGGGTGGTGACCGAGGACGGAGCGCTTTGGAGTCGGATCCTCTTCGGCAGTTGCTAGACCGTACGACTACTTGTATTCTCTTCCATTGTATCAGTATTGTAGTCGTATTTCTTTTGGAAAACTCCTTGTATTTTGGGTGCACCCGGATTTATATATTTATATATTAGTGACGTTCCCGCGTGAGTTGTCTGTTATGTTGGTTATTTTGAAATTTTAAATCTTCCGCTGTTCGGGACGTTACACCTTCGGTTTGCAAACTTTCTCCCAACATAACCTATTTTCAAGGGGAGAATAAGTATCAAATTTATTCCAAATGAAGTTTCTCCAAATTTTGTCAACCCTTCAATAATTCCAATATGTATCTTTAGATAACTCATCAAATATGAAATTAAGGTGACAACTGCATTGATCATTGTTTAGTCTTCCAACTTTATATTACTCATCAATCAGTCTTCCAACTGCCGACTTTATTCATCATCGTCTTTAATTGTCACCTAGTGAAAATTGTGGGCCTATGTTTGAAATAACAACATGCTGAGGTATCTCATGGGTAGAGTTTACTTTCATTACATTGGCTAAAGCTTGAGAATTTCTGGAATGATATGTTGTTTGGGTATAGCCTCTAAAACATATCAAGTATTGAGGGTTTTAGTTCTATCCAGAATCGACCATCACGCCTTGGTGATTAACAAAAGATAGCCCTTTTAATCCCACCACTAGAAGCTCAGGCCTTGGTAGTTTGTGCACATGCATAGGAATTTTGGCGTTAGATCCGGAGTTAAAAATATTGACAAAATTATCAATGATTTTGCTTTCAATTCTTGCCTTAAAGAAGGAAAGTTGATCATTGTTTCGTAGCAAATTTGTTGAGTTTTGTCTCCTCTCGTCAATGCATGTCTCAGATTAATTAGTTGTGAATCTTTCTTTATATTGGTATTTAATCTGGAAGTCTGAAATGATGACGTGGAAGTAGCAAAAAGAAATGTGCAATGCTATGGTGAGTACGTATAATTGCAATCATGCAAATCACCTTTGACAATCCTTAAAGCTAGTTTTTTTTTTCTTCTCACGAAAGATCAGTTCGCGTGGTGTTGAGGTTATTCGTATAGTGCAAGTTATAGTTTACCAAGTCAATACCATACCAAGCTCTAGCCTTAAAATAGAATTGTTATGAAATCAAAACTTCAATATCTTACTCCTCGGAACGTAAGGCCACACTCCAGTGACATAGTTAATTATGTTTTGGTAAAAATGATATTAGATTATTTTCAAGGTCACGAACGCCAGAGCTGCCAGCAACGGCTTTCGCTAACTCACTCGCTTCGTTACCGTCCAGGTCGCTCTGGAGTTGCTTGTTCCCTTGTTGGATTCGCAACTCACAGGTGGGGGTGGGTGTCTGAAAATCCTTGGTCATAAAAAATAATCCAAGTTATAATTATTCTAATTAAGTTTTATGTGTTCTTGATCTCCTATTTGAAAAGGCAATCAAGGAATATATGTTAGAATTATGTGACCTAAAATAACTCTATTAATTTAATTAAAACACTTATCAATTACATGAGTTAATGAATAGTTATGGATGATGATTATTTGATGGAGGAAACCACTCATTGAAAACTCTATAAATAAGAGGATTGTCCTAAAAGTTGCCTAAGTATTTTTTTCATCTTAATTACTCCCAGACTAGAGGGTGCTTTTGTTCTATTGTTTTGGTTTGGGGAAACCATTGAAGATTATTTCCTCAAGATTTCACTTTTGCTTAATTTCTCCAAGATGTCTTTGACACCTAATTTTAAGTATTTCTTTCATGTTATTTTATGTAGAATTTAGTAATAGATCTTGAATGTTAATTATGTTCTTGATGTTTAGAACACACTTATGTCTATCATTTAGTATCAAGAGCCAAACTAAATCCGTATAAAATACATTATTTTTAAGACAAGTCAAATATAACACCGTTGTTTATGTTTTGATTGTTTTAAAATGTATATTATGAATTTGATCTTAACTCTAAATCACGTAAAAAATTGTTTTTAAAAAAAAATTATCCATATGCAATGACGTACTGTCACTTTATGCTTGAGTGAACCTTTTGGGCTGAATAATGATGAAAAATAAATAAATAAATTTGCTAACGCCTATTAAGAATCATGTGTTGGCGTTCATCCCTCGTGGGATTAATCATGTTGTTTTTTTATTATTCCGAATTCATCTGTAACTATTCCAATCGCGAGTTCAAGTATTTTCACGTATGATACGTTTTGATTTGGAATCTTACGAAAATTGAGCTTTTTGAGGCCACGTAACGATGAACTTATGGTTGAACTATTAAAAAATATATACATATTTTGTAACCTTCGTTGACGTGGTGTTCATGTAATTAACGTGGAGTTTATTTTTTTATTATTTCTATATTCTTGACGTTATGCACAATCTTGTAATCAGGGTCGTCTCGGAAATATTTGAGGCCCTGTGTGAAAATAAACAACGAGATTCCTAAATTTGAAAAAAATTGTCCTCCTAGTTTAAATAATAAAAATTTCACTAACTTAATGCAATATTAATTGAATTTTTTTGTCTTCTTAACAATATTTGAGACAAATTTATCAATGTTTATGTGTTATTTATGTGTTAACACTAATTTTATTCGCAACCCAATAAGCCAATGTACAATTTTTTTTGAGGCCCATTCAAAATGAGGCCCGGAATGAGACCCGGAGCAGGAGCTCACCCTGCTCCTGCTATTGGGCCGGGTCTGCCTGTAATAAGAATTCATATATATATATATATATATATATACATATATATACACACACACATATATATATTATATATATATATATAAGAATTTTCTAGTGAACCCATGACTTAACTTTTCTAAATTAAGCCCTCACAATATCCACCACTCATTTCAAATTATAAGGTAGGTGAACAAAAAAAATGGTTATGTTAATGAATGGTAAGATTAACTGTAAATAAGATCCAATGGTGAGATTGTAGGGGACTTAAACTAAATTTGTTGAGCCCTGAGCTCACTAGAGCTTGACCCTATATATATATACAAGAATTCTCTAGTGAGCCCATGACTTAATTTTTCTAAATTAAGCCCCCACAATATCCACCGCTCATTTCAAATTGTAAGATAGATTAAGAAAAAAACGGTTATGCTAATAAATGATGAGATTAACTGTAAATAAGATCCAATGGTGAGATTGTAGGGGGCTTAAACTAAATTTGATAAGCCCCGGACTCACTAGAGCTTGACCCTATATATATATATACATACAAAAGTTCTCTAATGAGCACAAAAATTAATTTTTCTAAATTAAGCCCCCACAATATCCACCGCTCATTTCAAATTATAAGGTAGATTAAGAAAAAAACGGTTATGCTAATGAATGATGAGATTAACTGTAAATAAGATCTAATAGTGAGATTATAGGGTGCTTAAACTAAATTTGATGAGCCTTGAGCTCACTAGAGCTTCACCCTATATATATATTGTATTTACGTATGAAATATTGTATTTTTCAGTAATGTATAATTATGTTTTGCACTCATGTACGACAATTGACCCAAAGGAAATTATTGTACTTGTTTGCCTTATGAAAATTTGTTAACCATATTATGATATATATTATCGTCAACTTCATCAACTTTAATTGTCGATTTTCTTTTGTTAAATAATTTTTTGTGATGATTATCACGTGGTGTTAAATCACAATTTTTTTGATGTTTAATAAATCATGGACATGATTTATTATATAATTCTCTTATGACTAATGTTTTTGCAAATCAATTTATTTTCTACCCAACAATGATATAGATTGATTTATGAATGTCTATGATGTGCATGTTATTAATCGTACCAACTTAGATTAATAACTATGCGAAAATGATTATGTAGTAACTGAAATAATTTTGAGTATTTAATATTTATTTCAGTTTGTTAACTGTTAGTTTACAGTTAAATAATGTTGTTATGTTTGTTTTTCTCGTGTGATTTATATAGTTAATGAAAGTAAGCATCATATATTTTTTGAAAATTATGCAAAATTGAATACATCGCATATTACATCTCAACTATCTGGAATGGAATCCCTTAATGACACAAATTTTCTTACTTGGAAGAAGCAAATAGAAATTGTTGGATCGTGTGGGTCTATGGGTCCACAAACTAATCACGATTAAGCCGTAATTAACTACTTGGTTGATTGATCAAAGAATTGCAGCGAAAATTAAAAACAACTCAAACACAAGTAGGAAAGCAATGCAAACCACAAGAAGACACGGCGATTTTATAGAGGTTCGGCACCCCACTCGGGTCCTAGTCCTCTCTTGCAAGCTCCGCTCGACTCCGCGAGCTCCGCCTACGACTTCACTATCCGCTCCCCGTTCCGGGCCGTGAGACAACGCCTTACAAGTCTTCAAGCTCGCGAACAACCCTCGCCGAGCTTGGAATCCTCTTCTCACAATCCGAGAAGGATGCTTCGGGCTTTCACCGGAGCCTTTAGTCTTTTGACAACAATGGTGACTTGAGTGGAACACACTCTCTAAACTTTGAGCACACTTGAATGAGATTGGAAATATGATTAAGTGTGGAGATTTGAGGTTTGGAGTGTATGAGTTTCTCTCTAAAGTTTGGGACAAGTTTGTAGTGGGAGAGTTGTGTTAAAATGTGTTTTACAACTCTATTTATAAGGTTTAGAGAGAATAGATCCGTTGGGACAAGATTTGGTTGGATATTGTGCAAAGAACACAAAGCCGAAAATCGGGCTGCAAATCTGTCCAGAAACGGTCGACCGAAAAGGTGCAACGGTCGACCGAACGCTTGGGTTCGATAGGGATACGGTCGACCGAAATATGAATCGGTCGACTGAACACTTAAGTCAATTAATAAAACGGTCGACCGAACAAGATTACCGGTCGACCAAACAAGCGTTTCGGTAGAGGGAAAAATGGATCGGTCGAACGAAATTGTGTTGACCGATAGCAGGGGATTTTGACAAGGTTAAACGGTCGACCGAAACTGGTTTTGGCGGTCGACCGATTATGGACATGCACTTTGGGTTTGTCAAGAGATGAACCAACGGTCGACCGATCAAGGTCCTCGGTCGACCGATACATGAAATACATTTGGGGTATTTTTGGTTTAATACGAATACGACAAAAGTAACGGTCGAGAAAATATGATCTGACGGTCGACCGAAAGGTAAAACACGGTCGACTGAATATGGGCAGTGAAAACACAAACAAGAGATTTGATCATTCGGTCGACCGAACGACATGTTGCGGTCGACCGAATGTGGGCAGACTTTTGCAGTTCAGGTTTGGTGTTTTCCGGTCTAAGTTTGGGTGATCTATTGAAGTCCAAATTATGTGAAATTTCGTGTGTGACTTCTATAGGGAACCTAGTGTGTGATTAAGTTGATTTTAGCTCAAGTATGCTCAATTACACTTTGTTCCTAAGACTCAAAAGAAATCAAGATTACATGTCTTCGATTTAGCTTTAATTACATGTCTTGACTTCATTTCCTTCTTTCTTGAGTCTTGATCACCTGTAGAGGTTAGCACAATACAATATATATGCAATGCATAGTATGTGCTACTCTAATTAAGATTCGGTTGATTTAAATCATCAAAACATAAGATTAAGGCCAAAAAGCCAACAATCTCCCCCTTTTTGATGATGGCAACCGATATCTTAATACTTGAAAATTGTATATGTAAACTATGCATATAAATGCTCCCCCTATGGATGTGCGTAGTTTTTGTTCAAGTTTTATCAAGTTTTTCAAGTTACCCCCTTAATTATCTCTCCCCCTTTGACATCCATCAAAAACAACAATTAATTAAGACTTTAAGCATAGAGTTTGGATGTCTTGTAATGAAGTAGCTCCCCCTAAGTTTAGCACTTCATTACTCTAATAAAAGATATAACAATTAAGCTCCCCCTATCAATAAGGCTAAATGGAAACAATGAGTATGATTCAAGTTAAGTTCATTTAAGTTTCAACTTAAGCGTTATTTTAACATCCATTTAAAATTTGACATATAAAATCAATGGATGTGATATATGATTTGCAATGAATGGGGTATATGATTTGCAATGAATTAAATTATATGATATGCCAATTAAGCATAGAAGCTAGATTAGAGCCAATTTAACATGAATTGTATAGATAAGAATTTATACCAATGTTGAATTCGAATTTAGCTCCAATCTCATTTGGTGATGCAACCGGACTTGAATTTGACTCTTGAGCTCACCCGGTCACCACCAATCTCCTCCTCAAGCTCCTACAAGAGTAGATTTAGGTACCCAAACAACTTTGGGTCCTTGAATGTTAGCTTTGGGAACCCAAACCATTTTGGTTTTGGGAGCCCACACACTTGAGGAACTATGATTTACAACTAAGTGCTTTCCATTTAGAGTAGTGTGAGATACATGGTTTTTCAATTTTGCATTGTATCCTAAACCATGTTTTTGCAAAGATTGTCTTTGACTACCTAATAACATGTTAAACATCTTAGTTCCATGTGTGAATTTTTCTATATCTTTTCTTAATTGCACATTGCAAGCTTGAAGATCTAATTGTTTACAATCTATAGGTGTTGCTTTTAATTTATCAAAATTTGATGCATTCTTTTCAAATTTAGCAATCACCTCATTCTTCTCATTCATGCATGTTTCAATTTGGCTTTGGAGATCTTTCATTAACTTTCTAGCATTTTTGTTTTTATCACAAATGATCTCATATTGTTTAACTAAGTCATGAAATGCATTTTGAAGCTCATCATGTGTATAAGTTTCTTCATTAGCACTAGAATGTGAGCTATCACTATAATATGACTTAGTTGAGCATGAATTACTAGAACAAGAGTTAGAATCTACCTCACTTTGATCTTCAATAGCCATGAAGCATGAGTGAGCCACTTCTCTTCTACTTTGCAAGGAAGACGACGATGAAGATGGTGATGAAGAATCATCCCATGTAGCCTTGTGTGCTTCCTCCTTCCTTTCTCTTCTCTTGTTCTTCTCCTTTTCTTTTCTCCTCTCCCTTCTCTCCTTTTTCTTCTCCCCTTCTCTTCTCTCATTTTCACTCTCCTCCCTCTCTTTTTCTTTTTCTCTTTTCTCACTTCTTCTACCTCTTCTTTCATTCTTTTCTCCCTTATCCCTCTTGAGGTATTTGAAGAAGTCTTTGGCTAGGACTTCTATGTCCTCATCTTCTATATTCCTCCTTGGTTCATCTAAATTTGCATGTAATGCCAAGGTGGATGTTTTCTTGGTGGCTTCCTTCTCCTTCCGATGATTGATTTGAAGTTCATAAGCCATCAAGTTTCCAATGAGCTCCTCCATCTTTAATTTTGAGAGATCATGCGCCTCTTCAATTGCGACGACTTTATCTTCCCAATCGATGCTAAGTGACCGGAGGAACTTCCTTGTCATCTCTCCTTCATTGATTTTTCTTCCAAGAACCAAAAGAGAGTTAGTGATATCGGTGAAGCGAGTGTTCATTTCGCTTATGTTTTCACCGATTTGCATAGAAAAAATCTCATATTTATGCATGAGGAGACTAATGCGGGTTTCCTTAGTTTTACTATCCCCCTCATGATGCATTTGTAGTATATGCCATATCTCATGTGCACTAACACACCCTCTAATCCTATTATATTCACCCTCATTTAGCCCACAATATAGAATGTTCATGATTTTCGAATTCATCTCAATTTCTTTCATTTTGGGCCTAGTGAGTGAATCTAATTCATCTTCATTTGGTGGTGTGTATGGATTTTGGAGAAACATCCAATACTTAAGGTCATTAGAAATTAGGAAAATCTTCATCCTATTCTTCCAATAATCATAATTTGACCCATTAAGCAAAAGAGGTCTAGTGGTGCATAATCCCTCTACATGATTAGATGTGCTAGCCATGCTAAAAATATGATTAAGTATAGAATTTAGCTAACAAGGCTCTGATACCAAATGTTGGATCGTGTGGGTCTATGGGTCCACAAACTAATCACGATTAAGCCCTAATTAACTACTTGGTTGATTGATCAAAGAATTGCAGCGAAAATTAAAAACAAATCAAACACAAGTAGGAAAGCAATGCAAACCACAAGAAGACACGGCGATTTTATAGAGGTTCAGCACCCCACCCGGGTCCTAGTCCTCTCTTGCAAGCTCCGCTCGACTCCGCGAGCTCCGCCTACGACTTCACTATCCGCTCCCCGTTCCGGGCCGGGAGACAACGCCTTACAAGTCTTCAAGCTCGCGAACAACCCTCGCCGAGCTTGGAATCCTCTTCTCACAATCCGAGAAGGATGCTTCGGGCTTTCACCGGAGCCTTTAGTCTTTTGACAACAATGGTGACTTGAGTGGAACACACTCTCTAAACTTTGAGCACACTTGAATGAGATTGGAAATATGATTAAGTGTGGAGATTTGAGGTTTGGAGTGTATGGGTTTCTCTCTAAAGTTTGGGACAAGTTTGTTGTGGGAGAGTTGTGTTAAAATGTGTTTTACAACTCTATTTATAAGCTTTAGAGAGAATAGATCCGTTGGGACAAGATTTGGTTGGATATTGTGCAAAGAACACAATGCAGAAAATCAGGCTGCAAATCTGTCCAGAAACGGTCGACCGAAAAGGTGCAACGGTCGACCGAACGCTTGGGTTCGATAGGGATACGGTCGACCGAAATATGAATCGGTCGACTGAACACTTAAGTCAATTAATAAAACGGTCGACCAAACAAGATTACCGGTCGACCGAACAAGCGTTTCGGTAGAGGGAAAAATGGATCGGTCGAACAAAATTGTGTTGACCGATAGCAGGGGATTTTGACAAGGTTAAACGGTCGACCGAAACTGGTTTTGGCGGTCGACCGATTATGGACATGCACTTTGGGTTTGTCAAGAGATGAACCAACGGTCGACCGATCGAGGTCCTCGGTCGACCGATACATGAAATACATTTGGGGTATTTTTGGTTTAATACGAATACGACCGTTGGGTATATACGACAAAAGTAACGGTCGAGAAAATATGATCTGACGGTCGACCGAAAGGTAAAACACGGTCGACCGAATATTGGCAGTGAAAACACAAACAAGAGATTTGATCATTCGGTCGACCGAACGGCATGTTGCGGTCGACCGAATGTGGGCAGACTTTTGCAGTTCAGGTTTGGTGTTTTCCGGTCTAAGTTTGGGTGATCTATTGAAGTCCAAATTATGTGAAATTTCGTGTGTGACTTCTATAGGGAACCTAGTGTGTGATTAAGTTGATTTTAGCTCAAGTATGCTCAATTATACTTTGTTCCTAAGACTCAAAAGAAATCAAGATTACATGTCTTCGATTTAGCTTTAATTACATGTCTTGACTTCATTTCCTTCTTTCTTGAGTCTTGATCACCTGTAGAGGTTAGCACAATACAATATATATGCAATGCATAGTGTGTGCTACTCTAATTAAGATTCGGTTGATTTAAATCATCAAAACATAAGATTAAGGCCAAAAAGCCAACAGAAATATGTCTAGGTGTTTTGGAACTCGATCATATCTTTCGTATGGACGCTCCCGCACCTCCTACGACCACTAGTTCCAACGAACTAAAGGCCAATTATGAAAAGTGGGAGCGTTTGAATCACATCTCACTAATGATGATGGAAAATTCTATTACTCCTGCTATCCCGGGGGCAATTCCTGAAAAAAAGAGTGCTAACAAGACATTTAATGTAAAAGAGTATTTGGTTTCTGTTGAAGAGCAGTTAAAGAAAACTTCTAAGGCTAATGCAAGTACCCTTATAATGAAAATGCTCACAACCAAGTATAATGAGACTAGCGGTATACGTGAACATATATATCATAATGATGAACGATATGAACACAAAACTAAAAGGCATGGATATGGCAATTTTTGTTCATTTTATTATGAATTCTCTACTTGCGCATTTAGGTACTTCAAAGATCAATTATAATACACAAAAAGAGAAATGGAAAATGAGCGAATTAATTGTCATGTGTGTAGAAGAAGAAAGACTTAAAATTGAAAAGCCTGACTTTGCACACCTTACCTTTAATGGTCCAAGAAAGAGAAAATTTAAAGATAATGGTAAGGGGAAAAAGAAAATGAAAGCGGTTGTTGTAAATGATAAAGCAAATGCATCTCGTACAAAGCTTGCTTCTACTCCCAAATGTCACTTTTGTAAGAAGCCTGGACATGTAAGGAAGGAGTGTGATGACTTTAAAGACAGACTCGCTAAGAAGGATGATGAAACTAACATTATGATTTATGAATCTTTTTTAGTTGATGTTCCTTCACATACATGGTGGGTTGACACTGGTGCAATTGTGCACATTACGAACTCATTGCAGGAATTCCATTATGTGACCAAACTTCCAAATGAAGGAAGGAAACTTAAAGTTGCTAACGGGAAGAGACTGAAGTTGAGGCTATTGAAACCATTCATTTAGTTTTAAAGAATGATTTTGTCCTCTATTTATATGATGTACTTGACCTTTGTGGTTATTCATGTCTATTTGGAAATGAGATGCTTAAACTTTGTTATAACTCTTGTTTTGTTGGTTCTGGAATTTTAGAGAGTGATATCTACAAACTGCATCTAAATTATTCATCAAATAAGTCTTTGTTGTCAATGAATGTGAATAGTGTCAATAGTCAGCAACGTGGAATCAAAAGAAATCGTGAAAGTGGAGATTCATTAAAATTATGGTACTGTCGTTTATGTCATATTTCTCGATATATAGAATGCAACATCTCGTTAAAGATGAAAATTTTCTTACATTAGACTTTTTTGATTTTGATGATTGTGTTGAATGTATTAAATGATAGTATGTTAAAGGAACTAAGAGAGGGACTACTCGAAGTGGAGGACTATTGGAATAATCCACACAGATATATGTGGACATTTCCCTACTTTGAGTCTTAACGGGAACAAATCATTTATTACGTTCATTGATGATTATTCTCCTTATGGTTATGTATACATTATTCATGAAAAATCTGAAGCACTAGAAAATTTTAATTTTTTTAAGGCAGAAGTTGAAAATCAATTGAAGCTTAAAATTAAAATAGTGATGTGAGATAGAGTAGGTGAGTATTATGGTAGACACACCGACTCGGGACAAAATCCAGGTCCTTTTGCTTTGTTTCTTCAAGATAATGACATCGTTCCTCAGTTTTCAATGTCGGGGGATCCCCAACAAAATGATGTACCTGAGAGACAAAATCGTACACTTATGGATATGATACAAAGTATGATATGCAACACTGACTTACCTGATTATTTGTGGATGAAGGCATTAAAGACAACCACACATATTCTAAATAGGGTTCCTAGTACATTTGTCCCGAAAACACCTTATGAATTGTGGACAGGTCGAAAACCCAAATTGGGATACTTACGTGTTTGGGGTTGTAGGATCGTGTGGGTTATGGGTCCACTAATCACTTTTAATCTAATCCCTAATTTTCTACTTGATTAAGCAAACAAATGCGCAGCGGAATAAACAAACAAGTAGAGAAAGAAAGACAATGCAAACCACAAAGAAGATGACACGTCGGATTTACAGAGGTTCGGCCGCGCCTACGTCCTCTCTTGCAAGCCCCTTTCGAATCCCCGTTCGAGCTCCTCTTGCGTCTTCACTATGCCTCCCCGTTCCGGGCCGGGAGCAACGCCTTTTACAAGTCTTCAAGCTCGCGAACAACCCTCGCCGAGCTTGGCACCACCTCTCACAATCCGAGAGCATCACTTCGGGCTTTCACCGAAATCCTTGCTTCTTGTCTTGGGCTTTCACCTTGATCACTTTACAACAGAGGTAACCTTGAGTGGAACTCACTCTCTAGTTGAGCACAACAATTGCTAGTATGATGATTGATGAAGGATGTGGAAATTAGGCTTTAGATGGCTAATTTGGAGCTTTGAGGTTGTGGAAAATCTCACTATAAGTTTGACACTTTGGAGTTGTGAAATCTTGTGGAAAACTAAGTGTGAACCTCTATTTATAAGCTCCTAAAGTTTTCTAGCCGTTTGGACAAGATTTGATTGGGTTTTGTGCAAGATACACAAGGCAGAAAAACGGGCTGCAAATCTGTCCAGAAACGGTCGACCGAAAGGTGTATCGGTCGACCGAACCCTTGAGTCTGTTGATAGATCGGTTGACTGAACATAGGTACTGGTCGACCGAAACACTTAAGTTCTATAGGTCAACGGTCGACCGAACAGGTACCGGTCGACCGAACTACTGGGTTCGGTAGAGAGAAATCTTGATCGGTTGGACAAACTTGTGTCGACCGATAGCAGGTAGATTTTACCTATTTGAACGGTCGACCGAACTAGGCAAATGGTTCGACCGGTTCTAATGTATATGGGGGTGTATATTGAGAAAAATGTGTATACGACCGTTGTATAATACGACAAATAAAACGGTCGTATTTTTACCAAAAACAGCAAACGAAACGGTCGACCGAAGGTTTACCGGTCGACCGAACAGGTCTGGGTAATCGGTTAAATAGATGTGTGATCGGTTGAACGGATTGGTCTGGTATAACAAAAATTGTGTATAACCGGTCGACCGAAAGGTGAACGGTCGACCGAACTCAGGTAGACTGGCGACCAACGTTTTAGGTGTTTAGGTGATCTAATGGAGTCCAAATTATATGAAATTTTGTGTGTGACTCCTAAAAGGAACCTAGTGTGTGAATGCATGCATATTAGCTTAAGTTATGCTCAATTCACATAAGTTCCTAATTCACAAAGAAAGGTAAAATTACATGTCTTCAATCCTAGCTTGATTACATGTCTTGACTTGATTTTTCTTCTTTCTTGAGTCTTGATCACCTGTAGATGTTAGCACAATACAAGATGTATACTATTATACTACATGTGCTAATCTACATGTCCTTATTAAGATTAGGTTTAATTACATCATCAAAATACGGATTAAGGCCAAAAAGGCAACAATCTCCCCCTTTTTGATGATGACAACCTATATCTTCTCCCCCTTTGACATCCATCAAAAAATACAATAATCAATGTAATATATGAATTTAAATTTCTCCCCCATTGACAATTATATATAACTATTTGAGTTCAATTGTAGGATGTCATTTGTAATGAAGATGCTCCCCCTAAATTTTGCACTTCATTACTCTAATAAAGGATATAACTATTAAGCTCCCCCTATCAATAAGGCTAGATGGAAACTATGAGTATGATTAAAGTTAAGTTCAATTAAGTTTCTATTTAAGCCTTATTCTAACATCCATTTAAAATTTGACATTTAAAATCAATGGATGTGGTAAAAGATTTGCAATGAATAGGGTATATGATTTGCAATGAATTAAACTTATAAAGATATGACAATTAAGCATATAAACTAGATTAGAGCTAAATTTTCAGAAATTTCAAGGATAGAAATTTATACCAAACTTGAATCTTGATTAGCTCCAATCTCATTTGGTGATGCAACCGGATTTGAATTTGACGTTTTGGCTCACCCGGTCACCACCAATCTCCTCCTCAAGCTCCTACAAGTGTAGATTTTGGTACCCATTTTTGCTTGGGTCCATTAAGTTTAGCTTTTGGTACCCAAATCCAAGTTGATTTTGGTACCTCTACACTTACTTTCTTTTTCATGGCAAAATTATGTTTAACATTAATTTGAATAGGAAAGTTTTTAACATAAAAATTGTTTTTATTGCCATGTGTGAACTTATGCAATTTATTTGACAAATTTTCATTTAAGACATTAAGTTCACTGTTTTTAGTTACTAGAGATTCATTTAAGCAATTTAGATTTTTAATCATAGAATTATGCTTTTCATTCATGTTAAGCATGTGAATCTCTAAGTTTGCAACCTTTTCATTCATGCAATTTAAGCCATGTAATAATTGTTTGCTTTCTAAATGAGATTTATCAAGTTTAATAAGCAAGTCATTAGTGTCAATTTCTAGCATATGACTATCAATTGCATGAGATAAGGTATTCTTAACATTTAAATTTTCTTCCTTCAAGCATGCATTCTCTAAAGTTAGAACTTCAATTTTAGCAAGCAAATCAACTTTATCATCTAAGATAGATGCATTTTGACATTTAAGATCATGGATTTGCTCATTTGCTAATTGATTAGTCTTGTGAAGTTCTTTATATTTTTCAAATAATCTTTGAAATGCATTTTGTAGTTCATTAAAATCATGGGCATTTTCTTTTGAACTACTACTTGAAGAAGAGCTAGAGGATACCTCATCTTCACTTTCTCCATCGGATGAGCTTAATGATGATGAAGATGTTGAGTTAATCTCCATTTTCTTTGCTTGAGCTACATCCTTAGGATTTGCTTCTCCCTTCTTCTCGGTTGGTGAATCTCCTTCACCAAAATTCTTTTCTAATGTTTGCCATATTGAATAAGCACTATCACATGAGCAAACAACATTAAAAAGTTCATCTCCTAATGCACAAAATATGACATTCATAGCCTTAGCATTTAGGGATGCATTTTTCTCATATTCTAAACTCCATTTACTAAAATCATATCTAGGTGATTCATATGGAGTTTGAATCATAAACCACATGTTAATGTTCATGGATTTAATAAATGATATCATTTTACTTTTCCATGAAACAAAATTATTTCCATCAAAGTGTGGTGGTTTACAAGATTCTAAAGGTGTGGATGCATTAAGAGTCATGTTAATTTATCGATTAAGAACAAAATTAACGAACAAGGCTCTGATACCAAATGTAGGATCGTGTGGGTTATGGGTCCACTAATCACTTTTAATCTAATCCCTAATTTTCTACTTGATTAAGCAAACAAATGCGCAGCGGAATAAACAAACAAGTAGAGAAAGAAAGACAATGCAAACCACAAAGAAGATGACACGTCGGATTTACAGAGGTTCGGCCGCGCCTACGTCCTCTCTTGCAAGCCCCTTTCGAATCCCCGTTCGAGCTCCTCTTGCGTCTTCACTATGCCTCCCCGTTCCGGGCCGGGAGCAACGCCTTTTACAAGTCTTCAAGCTCGCGAACAACCCTCGCCGAGCTTGGCACCACCTCTCACAATCCGAGAGCATCACTTCGGGCTTTCACCGAAATCCTTGCTTCTTGTCTTGGGCTTTCACCTTGATCACTTTACAACAGAGGTAACCTTGAGTGGAACTCACTCTCTAGTTGAGCACAACAATTGCTAGTATGATGATTGATGAAGGATGTGGAAATTAGGCTTTAGATGGCTAATTTGGAGCTTTGAGGTTGTGGAAAATCTCACTATAAGTTTGACACTTTGGAGTTGTGAAATCTTGTGGAAAACTAAGTGTGAACCTCTATTTATAAGCTCCTAAAGTTTTCTAGCCGTTTGGACAAGATTTGATTGGGTTTTGTGCAAGATACACAAGGCAGAAAAACGGGCTGCAAATCTGTCCAGAAACGGTCGACCGAAAGGTGTATCGGTCGACCGAACCCTTGAGTCTGTTGATAGATCGGTTGACTGAACATAGGTACTGGTCGACTGAAACACTTAAGTTCTATAGGTCAACGGTCGACCGAACAGGTACCGGTCGACCGAACTACTGGGTTCGGTAGAGAGAAATCTTGATCGGTTGGACAAACTTGTGTCGACCGATAGCAGGTAGATTTTACCTATTTGAACGGTCGACCGAACTAGGCAAATGGTTCGACCGGTTCTAATGTATATGGGGGTGTATATTGAGAAAAATGTGTATACGACCGTTGTATAATACGACAAATAAAACGGTCGTATTTTTACCAAAAACAGCAAACGAAACGGTCGACCGAAGGTTTACCGGTCGACCGAACAGGTCTGGGTAATCGGTTAAATAGATGTGTGATCGGTTGAACGGATTGGTCTGGTATAACAAAAATTGTGTATAACCGGTCGACCGAAAGGTGAACGGTCGACCGAACTCAGGTAGACTGGCGACCAACGTTTTAGGTGTTTAGGTGATCTAATGGAGTCCAAATTATATGAAATTTTGTGTGTGACTCCTAAAAGGAACCTAGTGTGTGAATGCATGCATATTAGCTTAAGTTATGCTCAATTCACATAAGTTCCTAATTCACAAAGAAAGGTAAAATTACATGTCTTCAATCCTAGCTTGATTACATGTCTTGACTTGATTTTTCTTCTTTCTTGAGTCTTGATCACCTGTAGATGTTAGCACAATACAACATGTATACTATTATACTACATGTGCTAATCTACATGTTCTTATTAAGATTGGGTTTAATTACATCATCAAAATACGGATTAAGGCCAAAAAGCCAACAGGGGTTGTCACGTGGAAGCTAAAATCTTCAATCCACAAATTAAGAAACTTGACCTTAAAACCATTAATTGTTATTTCATCGGTTATCCAGATAAATCCAAAGGTTTTCATTTTTATTGCCTATCTCATACCACTAAAATTGTTGAAACAAGATATGCTGTATTTTTAGAAAATGGTAAGAATAGTGAGAGTAGTGAAATAAGAAAAGTAAATCTCGAGGAAAATCAGACTTATGTTCCAATCCCGATCATCCGAGAGGTTTCAAGTTCTACACCTCTTTTGGAAGTTGTAGACACAACTAATCCACTACATAATGAAGAACCTCGCTCAAGAACTTCCTGAACAACCCTTACGTAGGCCGCAGATGGAGAAAAAATCTGTCATTTCTAATGACTATATTGTATACCTAACTGAAGGATGCAATATTGGCAATGGAGAGGATCTTACCTCATCTAATGAAGTCGTTATGAGTGACAAATCATCTCCATAGCTAGAAGTCATTAGGGGTGTAAACGAGCCGAGTCGAGAGAAATTTCGAGCAATAAGTATTATCTTATATTATTACTAAATACAATTTTTTTATATAAATGGAGCAATAAAAAATTCGAGCGAGCTATCGAGCCAAGTCTCAATTTTTTTAAGTTCGAGCGGCTCGTTTATCGAACCAAGTTTGAAGATTTTTTCCCATCAAGATCCTTCATTTTCAAGTTAAACTAGAGTCGAACGTTTTTCGAGTCGAGCTATCGAGCCGAATCAAAGTTGGCAGCCCTAGAAGCTATGGAAGAAAATATGAAATCTATGAAAACTAATGAAGTTTGGGACCTTGTTGATTTACCTAATGGAGTTAAGCCAATAGACTGTAAATGGGTCTATAAGACCAAGACAAACTCCAAAGGTAACATTGAAAGATTTAAGACCCGACTTGTCGCTAAAGGCTTTACACAAAGGGAAGACATCCATTTTGATAATATATTTTCTCCAATCTCAAAGAAAGACTCATTTAGAATTGTTTTAACCTTAGTAGCTCATTATGATATAGAGTTTCATTAGATGGACGTAAAAATTGTATTCCTTAATGGTGACTTGCAAGATGAACTCTTTATGACACCACCAGAAGTTTTTGTCGTAAAAGGCAATGAACATATGTAATGTCGATTAAAGAAATCCATATATAGCTTAAAACAAACATCTAGACAATGGTATCTTAAGTTTGATGATGTGATAACTAACTTTGGATTTAAAGAAAATGTGATGAATCAATGCATATATCTTAAGGTTAGTGGGCGTAAGTTTATTATTCTCGTCTTGTATGTGGATGATATTTTGCTAGTTAGTAGTGATTTAAACATGTTATATGGGATCAAATGATTTCTTTCAAACAAGTTTGAAATGAAGGATCTTAGTTAAGTCACTTATGTTATTACGTTGAAATTCATCGAGATCGGTCTCGTGGGATTTTAGGATTATCTCAAAAGACATATTGAGAAAATGCTTAAAAAATATAACATGCAAAACTGCTCCCAAAGTGATGCTCCTGTTGTAAAGGGTGACAAATTTAGTAAATTACAATGTCCTAAAAACGAATTAGAACGTGCACAAATGAAGCAAATTCCTTATGCCTTGGTGGTTGGAGTTTAACATATGCTCAAGTTTGTACACGTCCTGATTTAGCATTTGTGGTTGGTATGCTTGGTCGATATTAAGTAGATCTAGTGATGAATCATTGGAAAGCTGCCAAAAAGATTTTACGCTATTTGCAAGGGACACAATACTACATGCTTACTTACAGAAAGTCAGATAACCTTGAGGTTATTGGTTATTCTGATTCTGACTTTTCTGGATGCATTGACAGTAAGAAATCCACAACATGTTACATATATATGCTTGCAGAAGGGACCAATATCATGAAAGAGCGCCAAACAGTCTTTACGGGTATCTTCCACAATGCAAGTAGAATCTGTGGCATGTTACGAGGCTACTGCTCAAGCCGTTTGGTTAAAGAATTTGGTACCTGGGCTTCAACTAGTTGATAGTATTTCGAGACCACTCACATTTTTTGTGTGATAATGAAGTTGTTGTTTTCTTCTCTAAAAATAACAAATCAAGTGGTGCATCCAAGTGGATTGTCATCAAGTATCTTGTTATTAGAGACAAAGTCAAAGATTGTACTATTGTTATACAACAGATAAGAACACGAGCAATGCTAGCTGATTCACTAACGAAGGTTCTACCACCCAGTCTCTTTAAAGAGCATGTTGCCGACATGGGTTTGGTTAATGTAATGTAATTATTTTGTTGATGAAGAATTTATGCAACTTATGATGAAGCTTAAGTTGTAGTTTGACTTTGATATATGTAAAGTTTGCTTATTATTTCTTGTGCACAATCTTATTATTTAAGCAGACAAATTTATGAACCTAGTGACTTATGTTTGTTAGGATCTATGACCATCTAATCGATAGATAAATGCAGAATTAAAAATAATTATCGAAGGATTAAGGAAAAGACAATTGCAAACCACAAATTCGTCGACACTGGAGTTTAGAGAGGTTTGGCACCCACACCCGGGTCCTAGTCCTCCTCGCAAACCTCGATCGATTCCCCGAGCCTCGCTTACGGTTCCACTAACCGATCTCTGTTCCGGGATGAGATCAACGTCGTTTACAACACCGAGCCTCGCGAACAACCTTGCCTCACTCGTGTCTCCTCTCACAACCCGAGAGGGAGCTTCCTCAAAGCTTTACAACAGTGTGATTCTTGAATAAGGAATTGGAATCACAATCTAACTAACACTCTACACTTGAGCACACTTGGATATTGATATGAAATTGGATATGCAAGTGGTGAAGTTTAGGCTTGAGTGTTGTGGATTGAGAGCTTGAAGATGGAGAGGATTTGACTTTGAGTATTGGATAGATATGAAGTGTTCAAGATCTTCAAAACCAACAAATGAGGTCATATTTATAAGCCTTCAAGCTCATCTATCCGTTTGGGAGTTGGTGGGGAATGAACCAATGAGAATGCAAGATGTGACTTGAGCTGGGGCAGAAATCGTGTTGTCTTCGGTCGACCGTTATCCACACGGTAGTCCGAAGAATTGGTCTGAGTGAAGAACTCGGTTGAGCGATTATGTATCGGATCACCGTTCACCAAACGCCAGTAGCTTTTATCTATTTAGCCCTAATTAAGTTCGGTTCACCGAAGTCTATTCGGTTCACCGTTCTATGGTGGACAGTAGAATTGGTTGGACTCTGATCTACTCAAGTTCGGTTGACCGTGTACACTTCGGTAGACCAAAGTTAGCACAGGTTTTCTACTGACATTGAGTGGGAATTTGGTTTTATGATAACGGTCAAGTGCCACGTGTAAATAGTCGTTGTGCACCTAAAGCCAATGAGGAATCGGTAGACCGATAGGTATCCGGTCGTCCAAAGTGAGACAAGTCAATTGGGCTCTAGGGACTTGATTCGAATCAGACCGTTGGAGCAAAGTCCAACACCGGTCCAGGGCTATTCGGTCGACCGAAGGTGGTTCGGTCTTCCGTTGGGGCAATTCCAGAGACACCTAAGTTTTACTGGTGGTAAGTATTCGGGTATCCGAAAGGTGTTCGGTGGACCGAACTAGACAGGATTCGGTTAACCGAAATAGGTTCGGTTTACCGATGAATGACGTGATATAATCCTAGTGCTCAAGTTTACATAAAACATTATGGACTCAATAAATACAAAGTTACATGTCTTGGTCCAAAGTTTTGATTACAAGTCTTAAGTCTTGATGTCTTTGTCTCAATGCTCATTTCCTTGATTGTCTTGATCGACCTATTAAGATGATTGCAAGTATACAAATATATATGAAATGCATGTAATCGTGTTTGCTCACTTTGATTGATTATGTAGATTGATTAAAATTAGTTTAATTAATCATCAAAATTAATATAGATTAAGGACAAAAAGTCAACAATGTTGACTGAATTTGCAAAAATTACCAAATACCATAATTGATGGGGGGCAAATGATGACGTTAATTATTGACTACATTGGTTTGGCTTGGTGATTCTGACTGAATGAAGTATATGTTGTAATGAAATTAATGTTGACCAATTTTGTATGTGCTTTTGTAAATGGAACTAATGAAAATTGATGTTACAAAATTGATGTTACGGCCAAGTTGGGAGAATGTTAGAATTATGTGGCCTAAAATAATTCCATTAATTTAATTAAAACACTTATCTATTACATGAGTTAATGAGTAGTTATGGATGATGATTATTTGATGGAGGAAACCACCATTGGAAACTCTATAAATAAGAGGATTGTCCTTAAAGTTGCCTAAGTAATTTTTTTTATCTTAATTACTCCCAAACTAGAAGGTGCTTTTGTTCCATCATTTTGACTTGGGAAACCATTAAAGATCATTTCCTTAAGATTTCGCTTCCGTTCAATTTCTCCAAGATGTCTGTGACATCTAGTTGTAAGTATTTCTTTCATGTTATTTTATATAGAATTTAGTAATAAATCTTTGAATGATAATTATGTTCTTGAGATTTAGAAGATACGTATGTCTATCAATATATGCTTCGTAGACACTTGTGAATTGTAATTACGCGACATTATTAATTCACTGATAGTTTGGTAATTGGGATTGAGCATTTTAAGGTTGACAAATGCTTACTTTTCCCAAGTACAAAATACAAAATGAAGGCAAACAATTCCATCACGTTTCAAGTAGGTCGTTCATATCTCCTTTCTAATTAGGGTTAATTACAGTTTGACCCCCTAAACTATGTCTTGGTATCACTTTGCTCCCCTGAACTTTCAAAGTTAACAGTTACCTCCCCTGAACTTTAATTTTGTAACACTTTGCCCCCCTGAACTTCAAAAACTCATTATTTAACACACATTCGACGTTTTTTTCCTAATTTTTTTTGTTGTATCCCTAATACACTCATAAACTTATATTTACGTGAAAGTTTGGATCCAAACGGAGGTCGGATATGGTTGGAATTTGGGTCGGTTTGACAAACCGACCCAAATTCCAACCATATCCGACCTCCGTTTGGATCCAAACTTTCACGTAAATATAAGTTTATGAGTGTATTAGGGATACAACAAAAAAATTAGAAAAAAAACGTCGAATGTGTGTTAAATAATGAGTTTTTGAATTTCGAAATCACGTCAAAACCCAAACAACAGTCAATAAAACAACTCAAAAAGAGGTTGAGGAATGTAGACTTGAGCTGGAGGAACGCCACCATGAGTTCGAGGAGTATGACGTACTTGGCAGCTCTCTGTCGAGATCTGACGACTGACCTCTTTGTTTGGTCTTTGGTTCATATCCCGAGAGTGAGGATGATGTGTTTTGTTTGGGCAAACTTTTAACTCTCGAGGCTTATTGTTATTATTGCTTGTTGTAAAACTATATTCAAAAGTGGTTGTGGTTTACCATCTCAAGAATAATGAAGCTAATCTTTATAAAAAAGATTAATTATAGTTTAAGATCCTCAACTATGTTTGTATATCACTTTACATCTCTGCACTTTGAAACGTGTCACGTAGCGTTCTTGAATTTTTGTTCCGGAACACTTGCATTGTTGAACTTCAAATATCTATTAGTTTTCGATATATTACTGTTATTTTTTTTATAATTGCTGAGAATACTCATAATCCTAATTATTGTAAAATTTGGTACAAATAGGAAGTTTCTAGGAATTTGAGTCGAATTTGACTCTAATCAGACCAAATTTCAATAACATCTGAATTCCGATCTGACTCAAACTTTACCGCAAGTTAGGATTACAAGTGTTCTCGGAAACTATTAATTTGTTTTGAAAAATTAATGATAAATATGTCCAAAACTAGTTATTTTTCGAAGTTCAGAAGTGTAACGTGTTACCAAATTAATTTTTATAAGTATTAGTTGACATGTCAAAGTTGAAGGATTTAAAGTAATAGAAAGACATAACTAAGGGGGTGTTAACTATAATTAACAAAAAAAAACTCAAAAACACTGAAATGACCGTTCTACCCTCCATTACCAGTTCCCCCTCTCCTCTTCCCTCCATTCCCAAACCCACCTTCAAGCCTCCGAAATGGCGACCCAAACCCTAGCAGACGCCGCCACCTCCCTCAGGGCCTCCCTTCTCAGGAGAGACACCAACACCGGCGATATGGTCGCCATTCTCGGTTCCTTCGACCACCGCCTCTCCGCCCTCGACGCCGCCATGCGACCCGTCCAGGTTCGCCGGGTAGGGTTTGGGTTGGAAAGTTGGGACAAGTCGGTTTGGTGAGGT
Organism: Triglochin maritima; assembly: GCA_963682175.1. Classification (NCBI taxonomy): domain Eukaryota; kingdom Viridiplantae; phylum Streptophyta; class Magnoliopsida; order Alismatales; family Juncaginaceae; genus Triglochin; species Triglochin maritima. The sequence goes on along the minus strand of OY821787.1, from coordinate 7,196,854 downwards.
TTGGTTTGGGTTTGGTGCAGGTGAGGATGCAAGGGGTCAGGACGGCGCAGGGGAACGTCGAGAGGGCGATGAAGGCGGCCGATTCGGTGCTGCTCCAGTTCGACATCTGCCGGCAGGTTCGTGGTTTGGGGGAGGTGGAGGGGAGTTTGGAACTCTTAGTTAGGTTTTGTTTTGTGATTGGTTTGATGGAAGTGAAGGAGGTTCTGAACTCCAGTTTCATGAATGAATTTCTTGAAATTCGAAGCGGAAGTGGGAGAAGTCATTCAAGTATAATTTTATTAGGCGGCGAAACTTTTAGAACGAGATTTCCCTAGAATTTCGTTAAGTTTTCCTGCAAACAATTTTTTTTTAAAATTATTCTGGATGTTCCACTTACCCCGCTTCTAGTCTATTTTCGTGCAATCCAATTAGTGGAAGTACAGGAAGTCATTTCAATTACATTTTGCACTGGTAACTTTAGTTTTAAAACCTTTTAAGTTTTTTTGCTGGTCAGTTTCTTAGAAATCATTTCAGAAGTCTAGTTCCCTGATTTCTTGAAGTTGTTGAGTGTGTGAGGTTATCTGGTCGTGAAGGGTGTGAGTGATGTACTGGTGTTTAGGTGAGAAGTTAGTTCTCAGAAATCCAGTTCTTAATTTTCAGTTCCAAAAACTCAAGTTCACTTTGTATTGATTGATGTGGATGTATCTTTTCAAGTAGATGGAAACCGTCCATTCTCTTTTGTTACAATGAGAGGAGAATTTGATTTCTCTTCGTGTTAGAGACTTAGAGTGGAAGTGTTAAACTTCTCTCAAAGACAATTCGTAGTTACGGAACCCCACTTTGAGTATTTATTTAATCCAATTTAAGGGTATGATTTAAAAGAAAAAATTCTCTTGCGTGCAAGAGAATGGGGAAGCTTCTTTTTATATATTAAGGATTGTTCCACGAATTGATCATGTGAAAAACAACGCACTAACAAATGATAACAGTAGGATTTGCTAACATGAACAAACTGGACAAGTAAATGAGCAAACTTGACATTGAATGTTTGGTATTTTGCTACTTCATTTAGTATAATACTTGGGCCGAGGCAATTGTCATATAACTGACTACTGTTTGCATTTCCTTTCGTCAGTGATGTAGTTGGTTTGTGATAGTTTAACATTCCCTAGCTCGTAAAACATATGACTTTTGCATGGGTAGTGAGATTCATTTCTACAAGGAAAGAGATGCTCTTGTGAGGGTACTAAAATCACTCCCATAGAGGTCTACGTTTGCTGGAATAATCTGCCGTTTCTACATAATACAAATCAGTCTACTAGAAATTAATCTTCACTTTTACTCTGTAAATTAATCTTGGTGATCTACTTCAGTAGTATAACCTCAGTGCCAAATGTTGAATCAAGCGGCATGAAGTTTTAATGGGGTTGCAAAATGCATTATACAGGTTGAGGCTAGTATACATAGAGGACCTCACAAGGATGTTGGTGGCTTTCTGGAGGCAATTAGTTTATTAAGAGGGTCTTCTGAATTTTTTAGAACAAATAACCACTTCACGAGTAGTGATGGAATGCTTAATCACATAAATGCTTTGCTTGCAAGTGCCACCTCAAAATTAGAGGTTGAGTTTCAACAGATATTATCTTCTAACAGGTATGTTTCCCCAGAATATTTATTCTAGGACTGCAACATTTTGATGTCGCAAACCTGTACCTGCAATCCACAACTTATTTACCATGATTGTACCATCATCTACTCGGTCAATTTAATGACCGGAGAAATGCAGAGTGAAAGTACTGTAGTGCTTGTTTTGCAAAATCCAATTTATTCTCCTGTACTACTTAATAGTAAAATATTGCAATGAGGATTTTTTTTCTAGATTCACCAAGACAAATATTCTAGTATATATTGTTATGGTTGTCTTTTTGTCTTTTATTGGTATGTTCTTCACATATTCATTTGTGCAACTATATCCAAGTACTCCAACTGCATCTCGTCCACCAATGCGGCAATATATCATCATTTGCTTTCAACCATTTTCATTACCAAACCACGACAATATGATCATATGATGCTCCTAGTCTGAATATCTTCCATGTCTACCTCAAATTTCATCAATAAATGCTTTTATTATTTATTTTGTAAGTGGTTTTACGATTTTTTTTGGAGAAGTCAAAATGAGCGAGGGAAGAAACTCTGCTGTGTTGAAGTTGCACAAATTCGGAGATTATTTTCCTAGTTTTTGTTTTGCCTCATCATACTTCTACTAGCTCTTCTCTATTTGTTGCAGCCGACTTGTGGAGCCAGACCAACTTTTCAGTTGCCTTTCTGATACCCTTCGACCGTTGTCAGGACCACCTATGGAGCAAGGTCATTCTGTGGAAAACTCAGTGCACCAATATGCTACTTCACTGTTAGCTTCGTACAAGCTACCAGCTCTTATTTCGCCAAAAATTTTACCACTGTTGCATGATATAACTCTGCAGTTGGTACTGGCCAGGCGACAATTGCAGTGCTCAAAAATTTATGGGTAACAGTTATGCCTGACAATTTTTGACACGACACGATATGGTGACACGATTTTTACACGGCATGACACAATTTTTTGTGTTGTTGAAATGTTTTATTATGATGATTTATGAAGATATAAACATAAAATAATTAGTACACGATTTGACACAAACACGACACGACACGATTACACAGTATTTTAGTTTTTTACACGAAACTGACATGAATAACATCTCTTTGTTAGATAATCAATTATTTTTTACCCGATAATGGTCAATTAATATGTTAATTATATAGAAAAATATTAATATAATATGTCACTTAACTATTTTCAATCTAAACATGATGGAATTTCTTCAAATTGTGCTTAACACGATAACACGAAATCCTGACACGATTACGAAACTGTCTGACACGAAAGTACACGAACACGACACGATTGCCAGGTCTAGGTAACACATACAACATTATGCAATGTCTTGCATCTAATCACTTTACTCTTGGAATAGTGGTAGTTTGTCAATCTGGATAAATAGTCACCGGACAACTTTTCTGTAGGTTGTAGCATGGACATGGATATGGTGTATATATTGATGATAGTAACACATTCTTGTTAAAGAAAAAGAAATTCCAAGACACACAAAGTTATACATATGATTCACCTACTTTCAAAACACATTTGGATTTTTCTAGTGGTAGCACCCACATCCTATGGCTCTGTTTTGGAACCATGGTGTTGGTGTTGCCCACCCATGAACACCCCCAAAGTTGGGCAAATGTTATTTTCCAATCACATCATGTCTTGCCATTGAAAAAAAAACAATACGTCAGTGATATTTGAGTAGTGATGGTTTCTGTGCCGTTGAGGGGAAAAAATATATTTCCAAAACGACATTGATGTTTGGTAGCAATGATCTATTCTGCGTTTTGGCACTTTTTGACCAAGGCACTAATATTGATTATCCGGAATTTAGTTATTATTGAGTTAGATACACTAGGAGCTATGAACTGTTATTTCAAACACTGAACACAAACTACTATTAACAACTTAAGTTCATATTTATGCGTAATCTGTCCTGGTGTAGCATGTTTTATGCATTCAATGTTTTCTTCATGAATCTCATTTGCTCAGGTTTGTATGCATTTATCCTTTTCTTCATGGATCATACATTTCAGCTAGCCTGCTGTCGAAAATCAATACCGTCCATTTAAGTAAACCTGTTGCATTTGCTTTCAGAGAAAAGCGAAGTGCAGCTCTGTGGCTGATCCTTCAAAAACTTGGCGTGGAAAGGGATGATATGGAGAACGTTAAGATGCTGCCGTGGGAGGTCTTGGAACCTAAAATTAGAAACTGGGTTCAGCACATCCGTATTGCTGTAATATGATTTCTGTTTTGCTAATCATAGGCATCCATATTGGTAATGTTTCTAACTCTTTTTCTTGAAACGTTGATCGACCCAGGTGAAATTGCTCTATGCAGGGGAAAAACAAGTTTGTGATCAAATATTTAAAGGAAACAAATCATTAAGGGACCATTCTTTTGTTGAAGCAACCTCAAGCAGCATACGGGTATTACTTTGTTTTGGGGCAGCAATTGCAAAAAGCAAAATGACTCCAGAAAAGTTGGTTTCCTTTTTGGACATGTATGAGACAATGCAGGAATTGCAGCCAGAGGTATAAACAACTAGCACTTTATGAATTGACATTATAATAAGCTTAAATCATTTGTATCTGAAATATTGAAATCACAAACTTAACATAGCCTAGCATAAAAAGACCCGTTTTCCATTTTTATAAGTCTTCATGAAACTGCAACATTTCCTTAACTATTCATGTGTACATTTGAAATTTGAACATATAGAAATCCCTTTCTGCTTACCACTTTTGAAAAATTTGGCCATTTTATATTTTCTCTTGTTGGACAGTGATGGCACCATTTGGCAAACATAAAATTGCTCCACGTCATGGCACAACGCCATAATTTTTCATAAAATGTGTTATGGTCCTTTATGGTGTGTTTGGATACAAAAGAGGAGAGAAAATAAGAGAGAATAAAAGAATAGGAGAGGAGAAAATAAGAGAAGAGAATGTTAGTTTTTTCTTGTTTGGATGGATAGGAGAGAAAAAGATACAAACAACTACGAAATGACAAAACTAACATTCACTTTTATTTCCAATGCATCCTACCAATTAACATATTATAAAATAGTATGTGATAAATAGTTTCCAAAATTGCATGTCAATATCCCTAACAACTGTAATAACTTTGCTACACAATTTCAAAAAGTCAAATGTAAAAATCATCTAGAGAAACAATTTTTTTTGATTTCTGCACTAAACAATCAAACAAAAACAAATTATCAAAAAAAACTCACTTGCATGATATTCATGCTCTAATGTGATGAATAGTTAAAAAACATATTTTAATAATAAACAAATCATAAAATATTGAATGCAAACAAGGGTAGTAACACATGGATCATCAAGGAGAGAAAACATTGGTAAGTATTATGTTGAAACGGGTAAGGGTACTTTTGGCATGAAAGTTGTTTCCCAACTTTCTCTCCATTTCTCTCCAATTTTAGAGAGAAAGTTGAGAGACCAATTTGTACAGGAGAGTTTCTCTCCTTCTCTCCCTAAGGTTGTATCTAAACAAGAGAAACCACACTTTCTCTCTATTTCTCTCGTATCCAAACACACCATTATAGATGTCTAGTGGTCTAGGTCTTAATGAATGAGAGCATGCTATGGTTGTGAAAATAGTACTGCAGTTCATATGTACATTCAAAATGCACGAAAACGGTACTGCAGGAGCACTACGTCATTAATATATTTCTAAATTTCCTGTATAATAGAGTAAATAAGTGAAAATAGAAATAAAATAGGAAATATCAAATACAACCATAAAACATAAAACAACCAAACATATAAGCTAAAGATTCCTAACACAAATTCAAAGTTCAACCTTCAAAGTTCAAACATAAAAGTTCAAATCTGGTTGCAGCAAGCTCCGGCAAAGTCTGGGCGGCAGCAGATGTCGGCGTAAGGTGTCATCTGGTGGTGGCAGGGAGATTGGGCAACAGTTTGGCTGAGAAGGTGAAGGTTGGGTTCGGCCTGGGAGGGGATGGGTGGTTGGTTTATTATTATTTTGCTTTGGTAATCGGGTACGGATATCCGTTTACGCCTCAAGCCCCGAACCAATGGTTGAACCGGCGGTTGACCAGTTCTTGTGGTTGTTGAACCGCCTTCAGTCCGGTTCATCTTGCAAACGGGTTTTAGGGGCTTTAGGGATCGGATTGGCTGCTGGTTCGCGGTTGAATCGGCCGAACTGGCCAGTCCGGTTTTATAACCATGAATGGAAGTACACGTATGCATTGCTCACTGGATAACCTCGTGTTTCTACTTCAAACTTGAGTGATGCCTAGTAAAAATTAATCAACTATACCTTTTAGGAAGAATTTGGGAATGACACATGGTCGGTGTGTTGGATGAGATAGACATCAATTCAATTGTATTTTAGTGCGTTGGATTATCTATGGGACTGTCTCCATTTTCTGTACTCGTTTTGGGATACACCAACCTAGTCTTTTCATATTCACTTGCTAAAGAGCCTGAAATTCACTTTTGATGCCACTATGTCCTACATTTTTCTTAACAGATATTTTCGTAAACGTTTATGTAATTACTGCCAACACAATCTTTTGATATGTTGTATTGGCTTGTTGGTGATATGCTAACTGTCTAAGTTCCACCCATTTTCTTAACTGTTATGCTAGATTGAAAAGATTTTTGAAGGCAAAGCTTGCTCAGATTCTCGGGGAGCTGCATTGAGTCAATTCAGTCTGATGTAGTTAGGACTTCGTTGTTAACTTGGTGGAGATCCATATTAGCCATGCCATGTGGATTCTTCTAAAAATTGAAGTTCCAATGATTTGGATTTGTAACAACTTGCAAACTTTCTGTCAGAAACAATTCAAACAAGAGTATGAGACCGAAGCTTAGAGTGAAAATTGATGATCACTCCTTTCACTTTTGTCTATGTAAAATTGCTCGCTGAAGCAAACTGAAGCTGAACTGGCTGTTCAAAGAATTCCTTTGTGGTTGAATTGGCGCTTAAGGTTGAATCATGAGATAACTCCCTCCTGTTAGGTTATAGGCGTAAAAGTGAGCTTTGTACTCTCGACATTGGAAATTTCCAACTCTCACTGTTGTGGTATCCTGCAATGAATATTGACGCCTTCTTGGTTCTACGGGTTTGAGCGACAGGTCTAGGCTGGGTCTCAATGGTTGGAGTTCATTGGTTCAGCTTTTAGCTTTTGGATTTGAAGTGTTCATAATCTGGACTACAGGTGCCATTAACAGCTGCGGCTGCAAACAAAAATCATATTCATTATACATATTGAGCGCTGTAACAATACAATGACAGCACAATGCCTTTTATTAATAGGGACAAAATTATCTGGGATGAAATTATTCTGGTTACTAAGCTAAGAAAGAATATGCCATTATGGCTAAGAACTTTTTATTTTCGCAAGTGATGGCATTCTTATTTCTCAAATATGTTATATAAATACTTTTATGTTATAGCAAAAGCTATTTCCTCCGCAGATTCTGCAGAGCTTGTCCACTCAAGATCTCACTTCGTCGGGGGGCGGCAGTACAGTAAGAGGTGATGGTGGAAATAGCAGTGGTGCCTCCAAAGAAGCTGCGAAAGAAAGGTTATCATAGCGGCCTTTATTCAGTTATTCTTTTAGAATGACAAGAGGTATTGAGTCTAAATGTCTTGTGAAATATGATTTCCAGGTTTAAATCATTCAATGCTCAGTTTGAGGAACTTCATCAACGGCAATCACAGTGGATTGTACCTGATGCTGAGTTGCGAGAGTCTCTGAGACTTATGATTGCCGAAGTGCTTCTTCCTGCACACAGATCCTTTGTTAAGCGGTTTGGGTAATCCTTTCTTCATCAATATTTGTGCACAATTATTAACTTCAATGAATGAGGCATTTGACAAAGTGTGGTAACATACTGTCATTTGTTTTAAATCACTCCTGTCTGGAAGGGGCTCGTGTAGTTTATAATTAATTATAAGTAATATGTGAACAACAATAACATGGCTTCTGCTTGGTTTTTGTCTTAACCGTGCATGCTTAACGTTGTGCTCATGTAAAACATGTATTTTTAGATTTTTCGTCTTTGGTGAGCAGTTTGAAGTCTAAAACTTCTATTAGTCAAACCTCTAGTTTGTGATTAGCTAACTTACTGAGAATTTGCATGATCCGTTTTTATCGTTAATTCATTAGACATCATTCATTCAACTGCCTTGGCATAGTTGTCTGACATTTGATTTCTTATACCATAGCATATTAAACTTTCATCTTTTTTCTTGATTCATATTGTTTTTGCACTTGCTAGGCCTTTGGTAGAGACGAGCAGGCATGCTGAGAAATTTATTAAATATACCCCGGAAAACGTGGATTTTATGTTGGCCGAATTCTTTGAAGGAAAAACCGTGTGAACAGAGGCGCTAGAATCAGTTTATCAGTTACCCTTGTAAGTAACACCCTTTGTGGAATAATGTGATTTTTTTTGCGGGAGTTCCAGGAGTAACACCCTTTGTGTATTGGTTTTGTGGTTACTTTAAATCCATTGGTTTATATCACTACGCTATGTTGCTATTATATCATCGATAAATATACTCACGTGTCATCTTATTTCTTGTAAATGAGTTAGTTTCGACGGATGCATCTCTTTTGTTTGTCAATAAGGTGACATTAACCAAATGACAGTCACTTCTCACATTGCATGAGTTTTATCTAATTATAAGTTTACACTTGAAGCAGATAACAATGACACCATCGTATTATTGACATTTGACATTAATATTGGACTATGCTATCCGTACATACGCCACCCATTATTGTTTGTTTTTTATTTTAAGTTTTTTTCTTCCCTAACACCTATAAATAATCATATTCATCACACACCTATAAGATAATTTAAAGGGTAATGGAAAAGTTAAGCTCATTTTGGACTCCAAGCACACCCTCCTATGTGGAAGGGAGAAGAAAGTTGAAGAATTTGAGTGATGTAAGTATATTTATATTCTAAATATGGTGGTCCATTTGATTACCAAAATCATTATATAGGTCGGAGAATTCTTAGTGTATTCCATTTTGATTGAAATCTCACAATGATTTATAATGTCGTTGGTATGTATCTGAGTAATTAATTTCTAACATCGTAGTCGATCAGTTGCGCCGGTTAGGCATGAGAGTTTAGGCTGAATATACTGATTCCAAACTAAATTACAAGATAGTTTTTTTCTTTCGCTTTTCATTTTGAAGTAATCAACAAATAAGGGTATTAAAGGCAAACCGAAGTTCAAATCGAAGTTTAATTCAATCCAAATTGAATGAGTTTGGTTTGAATTTTTTTGACCGAGATCTAGTTTGGTTTGGGTTTAGGTAAATATCCAGACCCAAATCAAATCGACCTGATTCCATCCTTAGACCATAAATAACAATGCCCGAGCTACCTCCGAGTGTCTTGCTCTCTTTCTCCGTCACGTTAGTTTTTTTCTCCGTCACGTCAGTTCACTCAACGTACTTAAAAAATCCTTTAACCACGTCCATGCTAGTCCCACCTTACACTGTTTTTCCTTCACATCATTTTTTAATTAAACAATTTTAATTCTTACACAATATTTAACAAATTATATTTTACATAATTGTAATGACTACTTCTAATTACTTTAACTTGAAAATATTTAATTGTAATTACTACTTCTAATTACTTTAACTTGAAAAACTTGAAAATATTAATTGTATGAGAATTTTTTTTGGATCTTGAAATTGTTGGATCTGTAAAATTTTGAATTTTCATCGCTTGCAAAACTCATTGTAATCCAACCCGTTACCACCAAAATCTTGGAGTGAAATGCACAGTACACACGTGAATACCCAATGCAAGCGTGACTACATAGTGCATGCGTGATTGAATAGTCGAAGCGTGATGACACAGTGCACGCGTGATTAAACAATGATCTCACAATAATAAAAAATTATCACCCAACATTACTAAAAAATACCCAATACATTATCAATTAACATTAATAACAAAACATCCACTAAAATAAATAAAAAACCCAAAAAAACAACAGGGGGGGCAACACATGCCCTCCACCCGATGGGAGCTCCGATGTCCGAATGGACGCCCAGGTCGGGCGCACCCGACCCGTTAAGGGTGCTCTTAGCCCCAACCGATAACTCAAATGATTCTTGCAATTGAAAGTACAATCGTCAAATACGCAACTTCCTTACCAAGTCAGGGTTATGAGCTTCCTTTGAGCGTTAGCTTCTCCTAGCCGGTGACTGCCCGACCGCTACTTGTTCTACCTTCCTACTCCGCTTTCTCGGTAGCGTAGTCTAAGCTACCCTTTGGAGAGGTACGTGGTGTCTATATTCTAGCCAAAGCACCAAGATTTTGGTCACTGATGAGGGAATCATCACTCCTCTGAATTTGACTTGCTGCTTTCTTTAAGTGTTGTGTCGTTTCAAATCTGGTAGGAGCCCTTCATCTCCGGTGCAGAGCCGCACGAGCCTCTCTTTGGTCATTCAAACGACGTTTCTGGTTGAAGTCCACTCCCTCCTTTCTGCTTTTGTCGTTCTTTCTTGGTCGACGTCTGCTTCGACTAGAACCCCTGTAGCGCAGTCTAGGATATCCTTTGGAGAGGTATGTTTCATAGTCTCAGAATGCGACATGTACAAAGTTGAATCTTTTGGACTACAAACTGACAGCGTACACATTTGTTTGTGCAGTAAAAATGTTAAGTGTTAGAACTCAGTGTCGTATATGTCAAATTTTTTGAAATGAATTTGACATCAATTTGGATTACAAATAGACAGTGCACACCTTTGTTTGTGCGGTAAAAATTCTAAGTCTTTGAACTTGACGTCGTATATGCCGAATTCTTTGAAATGAATTCGGCGTTGCAACTTGACATTTGAACTCCAAACAGACAACGCACACTCATAGTTGCGTGACAAAAATTCCAAGTCTCAGAACTCGGCATCTCGTAAAAATTTTCATTTCTACAGAAGTGGGCGTCTCAAATGTTAAGTTCTATAAACATTAAAATCCAAGACCCGCTATTGTCACGTGTCATGACGTTAACAGACGGTAACACCATTGCTTCCTTAGCCTCTGGAAACCAGAAGATTCAGACTAGGAATGTGACCACCTGTCTGGTCGCCGGTTCTGTCGATGGGAGGCCATTAGATTATGAGATTGATCATATTAACGCAATCACTTGGGCAGAGGAGGAGGATGAAGTTGAGGCAGAAAGGCTCGAAGAGGCCAGACGCTTGGACGAGGAGGAGAGACGCAGGGAGTTCATCGAATTCGGAATCATCCGCTCCGACCCCTCCTCGGTTGACACTTGAGTCATAGCGACCAATGTGTTTTGTTTCCGAGCTTGGAACTGTGATGTTTACACTTTGCTGCTACTATTGGTGCCTTGCTGTGCATTGTATCGTTTTGCTTAAAACTTCTTGATGTTTTGTACTAGAAACTGTGCCTCATGGCTTCTAAACGTTATTTATCAATGCAATCTATCTTTATTAAAAAAACAAACGAAAGACGGACACAAATCCAATTTTTCGGGCTCAACCAAATTTACAAGCGTAATTTTGGCGACAACTTAAAAGGTTGAAGTATCTTGCGTATCATAAGAACATTGTAACGAAAAATCCAATAACTAACGTAATTGGTGGTCGTGGAGGTCGACCACTTGGTGGTTCTGCAGTGGAAAATATGTAGACTATAGTTTATAAAGTTAAGCAATGAAGCATCTAAGTTTGATTCGACTTTAATGATTGATTCCAAGCAATGGTCTTTTATATATGGAAACTCCTCAGGCATGAATTTTTTTTTTGATTCCTAGCAATGGTCTTTTATATATGAAAATTCCTCAAGCATGCAATTGTTTGATTCCTCCACTCCTCACCACGACCACATATCCCATTAAATTCTTCACCCAAATACTTGCCATCACCAACCACCTCAAATAGCGTGAATATAGGGAAGGTGGTAGGAATCCAAAGTTAAGAGGTTAAACGTTCAAGAGATCTAAGTTGAAATTCAAATGGATAAAAAATTAAAGACCATTGAAATTTTTACTAATTAGTTGAAATTTCAAAATATAAGATGATCTGACCCTCTCCCCTCTACTTTGTACCAGCATTACATGAATTCTTCGGGGGTGAGAAAAATTTAACTTTATGCTTATAATGAGCTAAATTTATAGTTTTTGCTGTATAAATTATTTATATTTGGTGGCTCAAATATTTCTCCATATTTTTCATCATCTAATATACTATTTTTCCTCATGTTTAAGTTGAGATGACATCATGACAATATTCCATGATATCAATGTGAAGTGTAAAGAAAGCTCGATATCTCGTTTTCCTTACCAAAACATTTCTCTTGGGGGATCAGATTCCATCACTTTTTTCTTTTCTTACGTACGACAAAAATAATACATGATAATATGTCGATTGGACATCAAACGTGGTCAGTAGCATCCGATACGAAATGTCGTGGGACCGAAGTAGTCCGGTTATTAACTACAAACCAAACTAGCTGCCAAACAAAACCATGGTTATTTTTGTTGTTATGGTGTCCAGTCTTTTCTCATGGTAACGGCAATCATTATCATTTTTTATATTCAAAGAGGAGTTTAGTTAAGTCATGGAAGACCTACATATTGACGCCTACGCATAAAAAGTAGTAGGCTAGATACTTATCATATGCTATAGTGCCTAAGCCTAAGCTTAAGCAAAACACCTCATAATCATATACATACATACATATATATATATATATAATCTTAAACTACCTGCCTTCCCTGTTCTCACTACTTTATAAACTTAATTTTGAAGTTAATTGCTAACAAATTTAAAGTTTCACATTGCTGATGTGGCAATATTGTTAAAATTGGAGTCCCCATCATGTTTTAGATTAGTCGGTGACTAAGGATTGAATCATAGGATCGTGTTGGAATTAAATTTTAAAAAATGAAATACTTTACCAAAAAATGCAATGATGCATGTGTACTACGGGATGTGTTTTGGGCATATGATGTATTAGGATTACTTATTTGATCCCAACCTACTCTCTATTAGGACCTTAAATGATATCCCTCTTCACCAACTTCTTATATTGTCTTACTTGTAACCCTAGATATAAATGTATGGCTAACCTCTACTGTGGAGAGCTTGAGTGAATCTAATCTAATCTTGTTTGTTCTTTCTGATATGGTATCAGAGTCATTAGCAACAATCTTGTTGGCAAAATGAGTGCATCATCTACGAACAACAAACCACCACCACTCCACTTCCCCAAATGAACAACATTCATCACTTTGTTTAATTGAAACTCATCTCCACTAATTATTTATTGTGGAAAACACAATTTGTGCCACTTCTAAGAGGCTTTAACTCATTGACCTAGTCAGTGGCACATATGGGTGTAAGCGTGGGCGAATTTTTGCCCCACCACTACCCGTCCCACTTAAGTTAACTGGGACGGAGCCAAAAAAAATAAAGTTAACTGTCTCGCCAAAAAGTGGACTAGGCGGGGGGGGGGGGGGGGGGGGGGGGGGGGGGGGGGGGGGGGGGGGGTTTGGCAAAATTTTCTTTGACCTTTTAGATTTTTTCATAATAAAAAAAGAATATCAAAAATTGAGAAATAGTTAAATGTGCATATAAGGATAACTAGTTGTTCATTTCATAAGTAAGCAAATCACCTAATGATAATGTCATGCTCACACTCACACTTGTATATCAAAAAAAATCAAATAATAATAACAAACTCTAACACGAAACATTCATTATAACAATAACACTCATTATAACAATAATAAACTTAAACATGAAACATTGAAAACATATACTAAGTAATAATAATAAACTCTAACAACAAACATATTTATTATAACAATAACGCTTATTATAACAATAACAAACTTCAACATGAAAGATTGAAAACATTGAGTTAGACGGGTTGCAGGTTATGCGGGGTGGGTTGTGAGAAAATTACAACTCACCCTACTTATTATGCGGGTTGTGCGAGTGGTGGGTTGGCGGGTAGATTTTCTTTGTCCGCAACTTGCACTTGACAAGGTGGCGGGTTAAACCCGCCCCATTTACAACCTTAGTGGCACATAACTGATGCCTCCGACAACCTTGGCTGCCGGAGGCACCACAAACCGAGACTTTACCAACTGGATGAAGTGCGACCAACTCCTGATGAGCTGACTTATTGCATATCTCTCCAAAGAGGTTCTTCTCACCATCGTTGGTCTCCAAACACGCAACAAGTGTAGGCACAACGTGAACAATAATATGGAGCGCCCTCCCACACAAGAGTTCTGCAACTCCAAAGCTTGAAGAAAGGAGATGCGAAAGGAATACGTTCTAAAAGTTTTACTTTTAAATGTTTTTTATTATGAATTGAATGGATTGCACATTTTGTTCATTGATTAATGTATTCGTCTTTTGAAAATGTTAAAGAAGAGACTCTTGGTCCTTAACCGTAGAAATCTAAATGATAATAGTTTACGTAAATCAAAAGTAATTCACAATCATGGTAATTGACATGAGACATTAATTACCGAGTTAAGATTGTCGTGTTGGTTAAGAGAAATATTATAGCTCTACAAATATTGATTTTGCATTTTATATAATGTATTGAAATACGTGTGGTAAAATATTAAAATCAAATGTGTCATTTTTACGACATGGTTAGAATAATAAATAAATTTATATGAGATAGAAATATATTATGGGGTGCAATGTTTTACATTATATATGATAATATGTTGAATATTATAATGTGGTTTGTAACATTATAAAATATATAAATTTGCTAAAACCTCAAAGATCAAATTTTGTTGGATATTTATACAAAATTTGGCAAAAGGCAAAAAATAGTGCAAAACTGTTTAACGTTTTTTGCAAAACAGTTGACTGATGGACAATAATTTCTGGTTTTTTGAAAACGTTTTTGCTTGAAATAATAAAAGAATTTCTTTAATCATGGGTTGGATTGTTCCAATTCGGTTAGATGAGGTTAATAAATGATTACGTGTCGAAATGTGATTGGATTAGAAAAAGCTAATAACAAGGAATCATGTGCAAGTGAGTTGCACATAAATAAGTTTTGAGGAAGTCCTATAAATAAGACTATCATCTCCTCATTGTTAATATATGAATGCAAAATTCATCTCTCCATATTTCTCCACCAAATCCATCAGAAAATGCTCTTGTTAGTTGAGTGTTTTAGAGATTCTAGCCTTGAACTAGTGATTGATTGACTAATTTCTTTCTCTCTAAATCTTGATTGGAGTTTGGTAAACACTTGGAGAAATTTCGAGGCGATTTAAGTGCAACGCGACTCCGGATATTCGAAAAGATTTTAGAGAACCTTTTGAGTATGATTTTCTTCTATACAATTTAATATTTATGTAGAATACATTTATTAAAATGTATAATATATATTCTGTATGTGAAAATTATTGAAAATATTAAAAAATCGATCCTAAATGCTTGTTATTTTTTTAAAAATATACACAAATATATGACAAAAAAATCCTACAGAAACTACAATATCATACTCATGCATCTTGAAAAGAAAAAAGATTCCACTGGTCCCTCTATTTTCCACAAATTCCATTTTTTTTAAATCTTAACTTCACTACTTTTCAGATTTGCAGAATAACTCGACATCCATCGCTTTGTAAAACACAGCGTATTACTCAACAAGTTTGTTTTCTCTCTGAAATTGATACAAGCATGGAGTGGTGATCAATTCTCCATTCAATACACATATATCACATATACTAAAGTGTAGGTGTAGCCATATATATAGTTTGTTGTTTAATCATTAACATGAAGAGAGGTAGGGGAAAAGTCACATTCATTACTAGAGGAGAACAATAGCTAGTGAGGTGGAAGTGGGTTGGGTTTAAATGATCAAGTTAGGTAGGGCATCAATTAGTGGAGAACATAGAAAGTGATGGGTTCAACAAATAGTATTAATTAATGGTCCACACCATCATCACTCCCACTATCCTTCCCATTTATTTACAGGAGGTTCTTCTATGGCTTCATGTTTAGGTCCTTCAGGATAAGGAAAGCTGATTGATTTATGTGATGGGAGAATTGGATTCACAAATTGGCCAATGAGACTGTGGAGGGAAAAAAGGGGGTAAAGAACAATTTGTTTTACCTTTACCATTTCTTTCAAATCCCTAATGTGGTCACACGGATGCTTTAGTACAAGAGATTTGGGGACTTTAGTAAAAGAGATTTAGTGACATGTAAAAGGTGATGTAACCAAAGTCACCCATCACTAAGTGGTTGATGATCCCTACTCGTTGTAAAAAAATTTAAAAATGGGAAATGCATTGGCTCGAAACTATATGTTTCTCGATGACTTTCTTTTATCCGTTATTCTGCTCTAGATAATTGTCGACGTACCAAAATTTACAAAACTTTTTTATGGTAGATACTAACAATGGCAGAATTAAAATGTAATTACCTCTTACTAGATTTATCTTTCTAATATCACTTCATTTAGTAATTAATATTTTTCTTTACAAAATTGAAAAATAGGATCTGCTTTCCTACTACTTAGGCACTATAACTCATGCCAATATCAGTAACAGAATGGCTAGAAGTCCAGAAACCTTAAGCAATTATATTAGAATATATTAAGTACTGAAAGGAAAAAAAACAAAAAGATTTCATTCTAAAGAGAGACTCCTATATATGAGACGCATTTACACATGCATATTGTTTGGCTTCCCTTGTGTTTTTGTTTCAGAGATGAGGCTTTGTTCGATTTGAGTACGTAACAACATGTTAGCTGATTATGTGTTTACGTTGACGTTATATATAATATAACTGGCAAAATTGGAAGAATTAACATGCAGCTGCCTAAATTAATTAGATCGAGGTCGTTGCTATCCTATGAATGGATTATTGTACTCTGCCCCCACCTTTTGACTTATCGTCGCAGGACCAATATCTTGTAACTTTGGTTCATGGGGCTAAACTACACTTCGTTTTTCTCAATTAAGTCTAATCTTTCTTTCCTAAACTATGAAAACCCTAACTACCATCTTCAACTTTAGATTTGTAATAAACCCTCTCTAGCTCTTCGGCTTTCCATTGTCTAACACGTACGGGGGTGGTAGTGTCAGGAGTTCGAGTCGGAATTCGTGCGAACAATTAAAAAATAAACGAAAATTTGATGGTTTGGTTAGATTTGGTGTCTAATTAGGTATTTTACTTATAATTGGATAAATAAACACTACTTTAATAGACTGATTACATAGTACCATTTACCTATCTTCTTATCATTGGATTGCGAAACATTCAGGGAGATTGAAATTTAGAAATACCAAAATTTCAAAGGAATCGAAATTCCAAATGTTTTTTTTACAAACAGCGGCTTAAGCCTTGAACAAACAAGGCAGGCTTGAAAAAACAAGTACACATTGACTAACAATGGCAGTGAAGAGCTTAATTTCCTATCCTTGGGAAAAACATAAATTAAAGTTCATCTATAGGTGATGGCACTATCAACCCAAGTTCAACAAACATAGATCTAAGTTCGATCCTGAGCTTGCACTATCAATTAAGCATCTAACTTTATACATAGGTCGATTGCATATATGGGGTTTCAAGTGAACACCGATAACTACTTCATATAAATTTGGGGATGTAAGTAAATGAGAATTACATGGAATTAGGTAAGTATATAAGGACATGCATGCATCCAAATTAAAACACACAAAAACATAGGTGGCATATTCATCTCCCACCCAACATAGTCCACAAAGAATAATAATCTACAGTACACAAAACAACAATTATACATCCCATTCCCATATATTCCCACCCCTTCCCCTCCATCTCTTCTCACTTTCAATCTCCTCCATTCCAACCTCGTCATATCTGATCATTGAACCATGCCTACGAAAGTCCGTAAGGATTACGGCGACTGCGAGCGCCGTCGCTTCTTCCGCCGCCTCTTCGCCTTCATCCTCTTCCTGATATTCCTCATCCTCCTCACCATCCTTATCATCTTCCTCGTCCTCCGCCCGACAAAACCCCGCTTCTCACTCCAAGACGCCTCCGTGTACGCTCTCAACCTCTCCTCCGCCAACACCTACCTCCTCACCACCACCCTCCAGGTAAATTATACATACATACATACATATATATATCAAGCCGATTCCGAATCGAGTCTAATAGGATTGCAATTCAGGTGACGTTGTCTTCGCGCAATCCTAACAACCGAATTGGCATATACTACGACAAACTGGACGTGTACGCGGCGTACAAGTCCCAACAAATAACCCTTCCTTCCGTCATCTCTGGCGTCTACCAAGGCCACAACGACGTGACGGTGTGGTCTCCGTTCCTATACGGGGTTGAGGTCCCGGTCGCGCCTTACCTGTGCGTCTCCATAGCGCAGGATCAGAATGCCGGGATGGTGTTGCTGCACGTAAGAGTCGATGGACGGCTGAGATGGAAAGTTGGGAGTTGGATCTCCGGCAAGTACCATATCCACGTCAATTGTCCGGCGTTCGTCAGTGTCGAGAATGGGAACGATGGTGTGGCTACTGGGTTCAAGTTCCAGCAGATCTCCGAGTGTAGTGTTGATGTCTAGCTGAGGTTCACTTTTTCTTTTTCTTTTTTAATTTTTAGTTTTAAATGTTGTTAATTTCAAAGAAAATGGAGGTGGGTTATGGAATCACAGTGATGATTGTATATTTTTGCTGTGGGTTAATTGTGGAATAAGATCAGATCAAGGATCGATGATAACTTTGTTTACAGGCTTAATTGATTAGAAGTAATTGTAACCAGTCTGAATTTCGTTTCAACAGCAAGGGAAATCAAGTTGGGCTTTGTTGATTGATATATGGTTTCCTTTTTCTTTTCTCGTTTGGAAATGTTTTTCTTTTTGTTTCAGTTTTTTGGGTTTTATGATTAATATGCTTTCCACTTTTCTTAGTTGGAACTTGGAAGGGATGGTTTTGTTTCAAGTCCACAAATATTTCCATCCTCTCTAGCTCGCATGAATTAAGACACTATCGTTGTGGAGAAGAATAGAAGTGTAAACCTGAAGAGATAAACAAATCACGTAATGACCTATTTATGAGACTCGAATCTCATAATCTATCGAGTTTTTTTTTGACTAAATTGATTTGTGGGTCTCAGCGTCTGGAGACATTTTGGAGTGATGGAGAGATATGGTTTGGGAATTGGGTGTTAAAAGTTTGTTTTTTCTCTTTATGATCAAGAGGAATGTTAGTGATGGAAAAGTGAAAAGTGGGTACTTCTAGAAAGTAGTCTTTTTCCTTTTTCAATAATCTAGACCCATGAGTTTCAACGTTACATTCAAAAACTAGACTTCTATCTGTATCACACTCAGGCCCGGCCCAATAACAGTAGCAGGGTGAGTTCCTGTTCCGAGCCTCATTTTGAAGGGATCTCAAAAAAAAAATTGTACATGAGCTTATTGGGTTGCGAATAAAATTAGTGTCAACACATAAATAACACATAAACATTGATAAAATTGTCTCAAATATTGCTAAAAAGACAAAAAAATTCAATTAATATTGCATTAAGTTAGTAAAATTTTTATTATTTAAACTAGGAGGACAATTTTTTTTCAAATTTAGGAGTCTCGTTGTTTATTTTCGCACAGGGCCTCAAAAATTTCCGAGACGACCCTGATCACACTAGGATGTGTTTTCAACTTTCTTTGGTTGTGGTTGGTGCTACAATGGGTCCATAAATCCAATCCTAAGATCAAGTTATGGTTGGGGCCCTGTGGTTGTGGTCGAATGGTAATACTAGGAATTTTTGGTCTCGGTTGGTAGATATTTAATCTTTTGTTAGTTGGGACTAAGGATCAATTTCCATCACGTGAATTATAATATGTTTAAAATTTAACAGGAAAATATCTAATGCTTTAAAAATACAATTTATAAGATAGTTCTGAAATTTGTCATATTGTATTGTTATATATGCCGAATCAATGAGTTTCAAGCATATATTTATTGAGTCTATTTCAACACATGACAATTGTCACCAACCACTATAATCATCTAATAAGAAATTCCTTGTAGTTGTAACATATCACTCACTCAGTAGGAAATATCTTTTGTCTACACACAACATCAGATTATATGTTTTTCAAAAATAGTTTGTTGTCATACCATTTGCATATAACATATTAAGATACGTGAACTATGTGTAAAGAGTTTAATGTGCTTTTCTTTGCAGGTCACAATCCAGACACCTACTTAATTAATTTGTCCATATCTGAATTAGCTCCGCCGACACTTTTTTGAATTTCCTATTGGTTAATTGTAAGTTGCTGGGAAGGAATAAATTTTAGGGTAGGATTGGGTGTTGAAGTTAGGCCAAGACTTACATCTTCCGGTTGCCAAAAAAAAAGGAAAAAAGAGAGGAAGTTGATCAACTCATACGCATGAAAAAGATGGCAACGCAAGCAAACTGCTAAGTTTTTTAAACAGATATTGCTGACTTAAGAACAACATTATGATGTACACATGCTCAAGTGGTTGTGCCTTTTTATACTAACAGCATGTGAATTAGTTACACATATAAATGATACTGCAAATGTGGAAGTTAATTAAGAAAAGTGGCATCTAAATCTTGGGTGTGTTTGGTTTACAAGAACTTTCGATAGCAAAAAAATTGTGTACAGTGTATAAAAGTTACATTGCAAAATACTCTCATTATTTATTTCTTTTGATGCATTTGGTGTTGGAGAATTCGGGTTGTGATAATCCTGGACTCTTCTCAGATCGTGTACGAATCACTTTCCGAACAAGATTATTCGACCCTTTTACGCTGCCCGGGTTGCACGAATACCTTGCTGGGATAATCCTGAGAAGGAACAATCTCGTTCAGGCAATATGAACTTTGATCAGAAAGGTAGAGAAGGAGTATGTATTTTCGTATGTTTGTTTTGAGTACCGAATCCCTCTTATAATGAGATAATCGACCCCTCGACCCCGACCCCGCCCTCGACCCCGCGAGGGGGCTGCGCCCCCTCGACCCCTGCTTCATATTCGTGGTCGATAAACCGTTTGCTCAACAAGCGTGCACTCCGCACTACCCAAACTCGTTTCCGAGCCTAACAATAAATCGCATCGGTCTGAAGTAAATCACGTTACGACTAAAATGAATCGATGACACTAAAATCACCAACATTTGGATTACTTTTATCATTTTTACACATTTAAAACAGTCATCAGTATGGGATTATGGGTTTTGTTGTTGTAACTTGTAAACCAACTGTCAAGAATATGGCAGCGTATCGGATCTCCTTTACCTACTTGTTGTGGGAGTCTCTTATGAAAATTAGGGGTATACAAATGATGGAAACATTTTCTAGTTCAGTACCCATTCATATATTTCTTTGTCGGTTGAAGTTGATGTACGTGCCGTAATTTTTTTATATAATAATAAAAATAAAAAAATTTCGAAATTTAGGAAAAAAAAATTTTTTTTTCCAAAAGTACTCCGATCGCGGGTGTAACCCGCGATCCGTGGAGGCACGGATCGCGGGTGTGACCCGCGATCCGTGCTCCACGGATCGCGGGTCACACCTGCGATCCGTGGAGCACGGATCGCGGGTCACACCCGCGATCCGTGTTCCCGCCAATTTTTTTTTTTTTTTTTTTGATTTTCGGTTTTTTTTTTTGTTTTTTTTCTTCTGTTTTTATTTTTTATTATAATTATTTGTAATCTTTTTTTAAATCTTTTTTTTTCAAAATAAGTTTTCTAATTTATATTATTTTTCTAAATTTTTCAAAATTATTTTTAATTTTTCCAATAATCTACCTCCAAATCACGTCGATAACCCGGCGTATTGAAATGTTAGGGTATTTTATACAATATAAAAACAAAATTTCTTAGTCAGAATAATAAATTATTTACAACTGAATATTAAACAAACCATAAAACTAATTAAAACAAAAAATTGGTAACGTTGTCAAAAATTCGTAGGGTGTACACACATTACAAACATTTTGGAGGTCGATACAGCAAAAAATTAAAAACACAATTAAAAAATTTAAAAAATTAATAACAATTACAAAACATATTTTGAAAGCAAATATGATAAAAAACATAGTTAAAACGATTTTAAAAAAATCAAAACATCAAAACACTACGACTAAAATCCGGGACTTTTTTTATTTTCTTTTTTTGTTTTTGTTTTTTTCGGTTTTCTGTTTGTTTTTATGTTTTGTTTTTTTACAAATCATTTTAACTATGTTTTATATATATATATATATTTGAAAATAAGTTTTGTAATTGTTATTAATTTTTAAAAAATTTTAATTGTGTTTTTAATTTTTTGCTGTATCGACCTCCAAAATGTTTGTAATGTGTGTACACCCTACGAATTTTTGACAACGTTACCAATTTTTTGTTTTAATTAGTTTTATGGTTTGTTTAATATTTAGTTGTAAATAATTTATTATTTAATATTCAGTTGTAAATAATTTATTATTTTAACTAAGAATTTTTTGTTTTTATATTGTATAAAATACCCTAACAATTTAATACACACCGAGTTATCGACGTGATTTGGAGGTCGTTTCTTGAAAAAATTAAAAACAAAATTAAAATTTTTAAATAAATAATAAAAATTAGAAAACATATTTTGAAAAAAAAAAGATTTCAAAAAAGATTACAAATAATTAAAAAAAAACAGAAGAAAAAAAACTAAAACAGAAAACCGAAAAAAACAAAAACAATAAAAGAAAATAAAAAAAGTCCCGGATTTTAGTCGTAGTGTTTTGATGTTTTGATTTTTTTAAAATCGTTTTAACTATGTTTTTTATCATATTTGCTTTCAAAATATGTTTTCTAATTGTTATTAATTTTTAAAATTTTTTAATTGTGTTTTTAATTTTTTGCTGTATCGACCTCCAAAATGTTTGTAATGTGTGTACACCCTACGAATTTTTGACAACGTTACCAATTTTTTGTTTTAATTAGTTTTATGGTTTGTTTAATATTTAGTTGTAAATAATTTATTATTCTGACTAAGAAATTTTGTTTTTATATTGTATAAAATACCCTAACATTTTCAATACGCCGGGTTATCGACGTGATTTGGAGGTCGATTATTGGAAAAATTAAAAATAATTTTGAAAAATTTAGAAAAATAATATAAATTAGAAAACTTATTTTGAAAAAAAAAGATTTAAAAAAAGATTACAAATAATTATAATAAAAAATAAAAACAGAAAAGAAAAAACAAAAAAAAACCGAAAATAAAAAAAAAAAAAATTTTGGCGGGAACACGGATCGCGGGTGTGACCCGCGATCCGTGCTCCACGGATCGCAGGTGTGACCCGCGATCCGTGGAGCACGGATCGCGGGTCACACCCGCGATCCGTGCCTCCACGGATCGCGGGTTACACCCGCGATCGGAGTATTTTTGGAAAAAAAATTTTTTTTTTCCTAAATTTCGAATTTTTTTTATTTTTATTATTATATAAAAAAATTACGGTGTACGTGCCCATAATCAGTCAAATTAATTGATGGAATTAGTTAGTACAAAATTGTTTTCTAATGTGATTATTTTGATTTGGAGAGTTTTGTCAGAACTTTAGCCATCTTTGTCATCTGTCTTGCTCAAACAACATAGGAAAAATATCCGCCTATTAATTAGACGAAACTGATGCACCGGAAGATTGAATGACTCTTTTATTTATTTATCTACTCTACCTAACTCATCTCATTTTAAATTTCAACATTCCAAACATGTGAATGAGACTATTAAGATTCGATTCTTAATATTAATTTTCTCAAGACAAGAGATCTCCAACTGAATTATCCTCAATCGGTTGATATTTTGGAATATAAAACTTTACCCTTCACCCAAAAGGAACAAATAATAGTTAATAAAATGATATTACATAGGTTCTAACAAAGGTTATACATTTTGGATTAATTTCTACAAACACATCTTTTAAACGACAAAAATTCTAAATTGGCCGCCCAGACCAAGGATAGCACGATGTGAAGTGAGTTTTATCTTGGAATTTAATTAGAATAAGAAAAAAAAACACAAGAAAGCGGTTATTATCCTTTTATTACTTTTCAGTAAGTTGTTGTGAAGTCAATTGTCACCTTAACTTCGTTTGGTTGTGAAATGGTTGGTTGGCCGATTTTGTGGCTACAAAAGCTTCACCAAAATGATAAAAACGGTAACATCTTAATATATAAAAGTTGTCTACAAAAGATTTTCAAAGCATTTAAGGATAGAGGAAGTGACAGGCGGATGTATCCATGTATCGATTTGTGCAATTACCCGTTAAATTAACAACAACTTTGGATTTTACTAGCCCTTGAGGATGGATGAGGTTTTACATCTCCAGTCTACAGGTTCGCACTCCAATATGCTTTTTGGTGAAAATGATGTTGATTATTTTCAATTTAAAACCACAATCCATATGTCTTAAAGTGGGATGTTTAAAAGAGCGCCTACAAGTAGGGGAGAGCAACTTCCGGTCCGGTCCGGGTTCGGTCCGGACCGAAACCAACCGGTCCGGGTTTCGGTCCGGTCCACCGGAGTGATTCGGGTTTCAGTCCGGTCCGGTCCGGTTTCGGACCAAAACCCAAAAATCCCCACAAAAGTTCGGTCCGGTCCGAGTTTTTGGACCGGACCGGACCGATCGGTCCGGGTTCGGTCCAGACCGAACCTGACCGGTCCGGTCTTCGGTCCGGACCCCGGAGAGAATCCAGGTCCGGTCCGAGTCCGGACCGATGCTCACCCCTACCTACAAGGATCACTTCAACACAGAAGAAAATGAGATAAATTTATAAAGAATTTAAGATATTATGTTGGTTATGATAAATTAAATAATCGAAATGAAATCAAAACCAAGTCTTAGATAAGGCCTATTTGGTTCCAAGTTTTATTTTTTGGAAGTCTTTTCTTCACGATCATTGCCAACATGCATCAAAATAATCAAATCTTTGTTCCACATATATTACCCACCATTACCATATAAGGCCGTGTATCCACCGGAGAAAATAACTACCTAGCTAAGGTCCACCTACATTATTGTACAAAATTATTGGTGGTTAGTTCTTTGTTTTCATGCAAGATCATGAACAAGAGTTGGTTGAGAAGTCCACTTCAACCCCATTTTCCACTCTTTTACGAAATTTGGGAACATGGTTGGTTCCCAACCATGT
Source organism: Triglochin maritima (assembly GCA_963682175.1). Lineage (NCBI taxonomy): Eukaryota > Viridiplantae > Streptophyta > Magnoliopsida > Alismatales > Juncaginaceae > Triglochin > Triglochin maritima. The sequence continues at coordinate 7,172,036 of OY821787.1, read as the reverse complement.
GCTCTACTACCTTTTGCTTTTGTTTCTTTTGCACCCCTAATTTTTTACTTTGTCCTATCAGTTCATGTCAGGAAAGACGGTTGGGGATATTACCAACGTTGAATTTTAGATAACACAATTGTTAGGGTAGTTTAAGATTCGTCTTGGATATTTTATTATGATATAATGGGCAATAAGAAAATGTATTCATTCACAAAAGCATCACAAACCATGACAATCCGCTGCAATAAGCTCTCCTCGGTCAAAAGACCAAGGAACGAAAATAAACTACCCAATGTAATAATAAAATGTATCCATTCACAAAAAACACCACGGACCATGATGATCCATTGCAATAAGATCTCCGATATCAAAATACTCAGCAACGCATAATCAATCACTCAATTTACTATAGGAAGATCTAAGTCAAATTGACAGCGATACTAAACACTTAATATCCCAAACTATAAGAGGTATTTAGCTACACATTATAGTTACCTAATTAGCATAGATGTATTTGTTCCACTCGAACCAAAACACGATCCATTTAGTGATGTAAGTGTACCACTTGTGTCCGTCCTTTGCCTCATGATATTAAGAATAGATATAAAGTAGAAATGTGTCACCTTTGTATTATATTCATTTTTTGATCTTTTTAAGCTAATTATAACTATGTAACTTAACTCAAGTTACATTGTGCACATTATAATTTTGCTCTATCAAGGGCCCACTAATATCATCACTCAATTAAGATAGACAATGATAATCGTTTGACTAGTTATCTTTTCTAGCACAAGTCATGTTCAACAAACTATTGCATTTATCAATATACTCATTGAAAACTTTTGACAATAATCAAATTAAGCACTTCTTGAGTGAAAAGATATAAGTGTCATATCTTAGGATCCAAGACACAGTAAAACATTAATGACGTGAAACACAATTTCATAATGTTTTACTTGTTAGGTCTATTCCATATATAAAAGTAATATTTTCCTCTTTTATATACTCGTGTTGTCAATTATTTGTAGAGCTACAACAATCGATGACCAACACGATAATCTTATCTCGGTGATTAATGTTCCATGTTAATTACCGTGATTGTGAATAACTTTTGATTTATGTAAACCATTATCTTTTAGATCTCTACGGTTAAGGACCAAACGCATCTTCCTTAACACTTCCAAAAGACGAAAACCATAATCAATGAACAAAATGTTTGCACATCCAATTCATAATAATTGACATATAAAAGTAAAACTTTTAGAACACATTCCTTTCATGTCGGCCCAGAAAACGTTCATTTGTCTTCCTTCATCATCCATGTCCATCACATAGAAAAACATTGAATCAATCTTCTGCATCTTAATGAAATAGTTTTGAAGAGTTTGTGCATCGCCGGGTCCCAATTTCAAATTCGTGACTTCGGTTATAATATTCTTGTGCACAAAAAAGATATTAAGGACGGAGATGTTTTGAAACATAATAATGTCGAAAGAAACACAAACCTTAGGTTCCTATCGTTGAAAGTCAGTTTGTGCCCCACAACCTCGACAACAAACGATTGCATGGTCTTAGCAGCCGAGATCCCGGAAGCATCATTGCATGCTATTCGTCCAATCGCGGCATCAGATACAAATCGTTTATGTCTTAGAGAACGCATCTGGTCCTAGTGAAGCATTTCATGGTTATGTTTGAGATCGACAAAGTTAATCTGGTAATCCCTTGCTGGGTTTCCCGAAATCCTGATGCGAGTCATGCACTCTACTCTACTCGATAAATGTGACTTCAGTATTCCTTGTCCTTGGTATGTTGGTGTCTTGCCCTCCTTGGAACAAGTAATTGTAGCCCGGGTAACACCACCACCTTGGTAATGAGTATGTCTTAGCTCAACACCAAAATCACAACCATCGCATAGTCGTTGTAAAAGGTTCTTGTTTCTTTGAAAGAACGGGAAAAAAACATCTTCTCCTCAGGAACATTTAACGAGATGTCTTCTTGGGTAGACATCTTTACAATCTCCATTTAAGTGAAAAATACTTTCAAAACGAAAAAAAATGGATGAAACAGAGAGGAAGACGGAAGGCCGTCATTTTGTGCATCTTCATGGGATAGAGGGCTACGGGAAGATGGAACGTCTGCAGGATGGAGCGCCAAAAGATATGAAAGAACTGGTTTGAGAAGAATTTAGTGACAAGCATTAAATGCGAGTGTTCCCCGGCGGAAAGCAAACATAAACCAAGAAAACAAAAAAAGTTTCATATTCTGCTGAGCTGGACTTGTCCAAGTTAGTAGCGTCCCCGAAAGGCGTCCCCGGGAGCGGCCAAATATCATTTTCCTTAAAATAGAACTTTGGTTTCAGGAAGTTTTGAGTTGTTCTCTATATTTGATTGTGCCCTAACTCGTACCCTAACCAGTCACCTAAAAGCCATTCCGGAAGCTAAATTCTTTCATTTCCTTAGAATTACTTGCAAACCAATCACCTCCTCAAGATAAGTTCGGTTATCTTTCTCTCTGATAAATCAACTTCCACTCTCCAATAACACTTCCCCTCTCAAAATGACACAAAAATGTATAACTTAAAGTAGAATTACATAATTTCCTCAACTCCCTACAAACGAAACAAACCTTAAATTGCTAATTATATTATTTTTGTACTGTCATATTAGACCTGGGCGCCAGGTGTGTCGTGCCCAGTCTAGGTTGGGTCGTGTCGTGTCGGCACGACAATGTTCCAACGGCTCTTACCGTTGTTGGTGCTTTTTTTGTTTTTTTAATTACTAAACTACCCCCTCTATCCTATATAACCTCTCAACTCATCTCATTCTCTTCACACAAATCTCTCCAAATCTTCTCTAATTTTTTTTTATTTTTTTATTTTGGTGGAGACGGGTCGAATTTAAGCTAAAGTGTAAAGCCTAAAGCCTAAAGCTACAAGCGGATCGCCGTTTTCGCGACTCATCTGTTCTTCATTTCCCAGGTTTTTCTAATATTTTTAGTAGTTAATTTTAGTTAATCAACCATAATCATGACTTTCTTATTTATGAAAAAAAATTCATTTTTTGTTTCCATATTTAGTAATTTTCACGACTTAAAATATGATTCTAAAGATAATAATAACCGACAACCCCCTCATGTTAATCCACTTAAATCTAAGAGAAAATGTACTATGGGTACTAGAAAAAAAACTAATCCAGTATGAGATGATTTTTATCAAGGACTAGATAATGAGGGTGATCCAACTGCTACTTGTAGACATTGTGGTAAAGTATATTCGACTAAGTTAAGTGGAGCAATCAGTCATTTAGGTAGACATCAACTTCCATGTAAAGTTAAGAATAGTCCTACATCGGTAATGGATTCACGTCAATCGGTTTTAGACACAACTAGTGAAACTTTAAATTCCAAAAGATATGGTTTGATTTCATAATTAGAAATGAACTACCATTTAGCGTATGTGAATTCAAATGCTTTAGGGAAACAATTCTCTACCATAATCAGCAATTTAAACCATTTTCTAAAATAACACTTAAAAATATTACATTTGATTAATTCGATAAAGAAAAAAATCACGATTAGTTATTTTTCATCAATGAACAATAAGGTAATATGAACTAGTGATATTTGGATTAGTCCAAATAATTATCCTTATTGTTGCGTAACTGCTAATTATCTAGATGATTTATGGTGTTTAAATAAAAAATCATTTCTTTTTTACCTATTTTGCATCCACACACCACCAAGGTTATATTTGATTACATTAAATATGTCATCGTAGCTAATAATCTTGAAAATAAAGTTTGTGCAATTGTATTTAATAATGCTACTAATAATTTTTCTGCAATATAAATGCTTATTAACTATTGTCTTCCACATGTAGATGATTTACTTTTTCATATTATATGTGTTTATCATACTTTGAACTTGATAGTACAAGATGAATTTAGAATAATTAAACCTTACTTAGAAAATATTAGAAATGTAATTGTTTATGTAGGTTGTAGTAGTACATCTACATATCAGGAATTTAGAAGAATTTGTAGATATAATGAAATTAAACATAGAAAGTTTAGATTAGATGTCCCTCACAGATGGAATTCTACATATGAAATGTTAAAATTGTTGTCTTACTTATCATCTTGCAATTTCAAGCTTATCTAATGGAAAACAAAATAAGCGCATGTTAATCGATTACATTGGAATAATTGTCAAATTATGGTAGATTTTTTAAAACTATTTTTCAACTGCACTACTAGATTAAGTGGACAATATTAGTTCACCTCTAACATATTTATCTATGAATTACTTCAAATTACTAAAGTATTTGCAAAATATAGGTCACATGTTGGTTTTATTGAGATTTTAAATGTAATGGATGCTAAGTTTAATAAATATTAGAACCATTTTCCATTTAGTTATTGTTTAGCTTTTAATATGGGTCATAGATTTAAGATTACTGATTTAAAAGTTTTTTGAAAGAAAGTTTTTACAAATATGAATTATGAAAATTTTCAAAATCATGTAGATAAGTGTAAGTCTTTGTTAAATCAAATATTTTGAAGAATATGAAAGACTATATAATGTAAATTAAATGAGTCCCAATGTTATTAGTTCATCATCACAACCACTTCCAACTGCAGTGGATCTAAAAGATGACGACTCTCAAATGAAATTGGTTAATTCAAAAAAGGCAAAATTAGTGCAAACACACCCAAAATGAATTAACTGCATATTTAAACATTAAACTTTACTTAAGTTCGTCTGAGTTGAATTTTTTTAACGTTTTAGGCTGGTGGAGAAAAAACTTAGGTAAATTCCACTAGTCTTTTTGATGACACGAGACTTATTATGTCATCCGACGTCAATTGTGACATCGGATGATGCTTTTAGTGCAGGTAAATGGATGATGCTTGTACTATCAAGTTCAACTGTGACGTCGGATGATGCTTTTAGTGCAGGTAAATGGATTTTGTCAGACAAGAAGCAAAACTTGTCCGACAAGTCAATCGAGATGAACACATGCCTGAAGAATTGGATCAACGCTACATATACACTACAAAACATGAATATTCATGACGAAAACGATGACGAAGATTGAAACAAATTAGCTAAACCGTTGTGTTAAAAAAATAATTTTTTCCTATTACCACTTGAGGTTTTTCCATTAATCATTAAGTTTAACTAACGTTCGGGTCTTTTTTATATGTAACTAATATATTATTTATCAAATTTAGTCAACAATTATTAATAAATAAATTGATTACTTTAAAAAAAAAGAAAAATTGATTGTGTTTTTATTAATTCAATTGTGATTGTACTTATTTTATATTTAAGAAACAACCTAAAAATCAAAACTCGACCCAACCCAAACAAGAAAAACCCGGCACAGCTCCCTGAGCCGTAGCTGTGCCGACCCAAGTCTACGTCAAATGGATCTTGAAATTGTGTTATCTTTTTCATTGTTTTTCTTAGTTTATTTCTACATAACAACCTCCACGTGAATGCATGATAGGCTAAGTTTGATTGCAACCCTACCAAAAACTGTCGAAGTAACGAAACAATTTGAAGCACTAAACCTCAAAAAACAGCAAGGACCAGCATTTAAGCACCTCCAGGTTACTGTTTGAACTCAAAGCAGGTACAAAAAGATTGGAACTTCCATCCATGACATATTCTTCTACAATTCGAAACTTCTCAGTTTTGAAGGATGAAAAAGGAGATAACTCCGCAATTTCGCTCTAGAATGGTACTATAAGGTGTACCAATAAGTTCTATATTGCGGCAAAGTAATCTTTACTGAGCTTTGGGTCTGGCTTCATCGACTTATCCCCCGGTTTCCAGCCCGCTGGGCAAACCTCATCAGGGTTCTCCTGGACATACTGCAGTGCCTGCAGAGATATTGAATAGATACAGAGAAAATATTAACTTAGTAGGATGATCTCAAACAGAATTTCTGTAGGAGCTGAAATGTATTATCATCACTAGGCTATGGTGCTAAAGTTGCAACCAAAATGTATTATCCAGTTCGTATATTTTTTAGGAAATGGATATGTATCAATTGAATAGTACATTTTCATCCATCTGCATATCAACTAAAGTTTCTTTGCATAGTATATCAACTAACAAAGTTGCTCAGGCAACGACTCAGGAATTAGCCTAGGAAAGCAAGGTTGGCTTGACTCAAGTGACGAGTGGTACTAGGAAACAACACAAGAACATACTAGTCTCTAACATAACTTTCAAATTCAGTGATTGCAAGGGCCAAAACAAATCTTAAGTCTAGTAAAAGCCAGTGTTTTGAAACCGGAACGGACCGGACCGGCCGGTCGAACCTGTTCGACCGTGAACCGGAGGCTTGTCCGGTCCGATAACATGCAAAAAACCATTTTTGAGTCGAACTGCTCCGGACCGGCGGATATTTGTTTCTATTTCTGCTCTGATAACATACAACTAATTAACATAATTTCAGGATTTTTGTTTCTATTTCTTACCTGGAGTGTCCTCTTGGTTTCGTCTACACTTCGGCCGATAGCAAGATTGTTAATTGTAGAATGTTGAATCACACCTTCTTTGTCAATGATGAAGAGTCCCCGAAGTGCAATACCCTGTCAAAGTGTCAATTAAAAAATTAGCACGACGCAAAAAAGAAAATTATCAAGTATAATGCAAGTTGCATAAGATTTACAGCCAGAAAATGGCTGACATGTATTTATTTCAATTTTCAATAGCATCACGGGATATACCTGCTGAGGAATCAACACACCAAACTTCTTTGCAATCTCCTTGGTTACGTCAGAAACCAATGGATATTTCAAATCTCCAAGACCCCCAGATTTCCTGTCTGTTTGAACCCATGCAAGGTGGGAGAACTGCAAAAGAATCGAGAAACTTCGGTTTGCCAGAAAACTAGAAACATATTCAAGACTATACATTAAAGCCATTATAGTAATAAGGTAATATTCAAGCTATATCTAGTTCTATATGTTGCAACTTATGAATGCTAAACAAACCAAATGAAGGGTATTTCTATTTTCTTTAAACTAAGGAGGTGTTTGACATATTTTTCTCTGCAAGCGAAGGACATATACAGGATATGTTACATTCATCACAAATCCACCATGGACGATCATCATATACAATGTAATATAAAAACGACCTTATTCCTTGACCAATAAGTGAATCTGATTTGCACTTTGTCATATTTATTAGTCAAAATATTCAGCTTGATATTTAGAGACCTTATGATTAATATAAGTATATAACCAGTTTTTGTTAGATATAATATCACATCTACCATGCAACCTCAAAGTAACGTTCACAATTGTTTGAAATTATAACTTATCATAACTATAGTTCAAAACTGTTACCAAATTTTCTACGAGAAAAAATGACCAAAAAAAAAATTCTACGAGAAAAAATATCAACAGCCAATTAACCTTAATTCTTCTCCTAAACATGAAGAGGACAAACTCCAGCAGTCGAGTCATAAAGACAATGACCCTGATATATCTGTAAAAGTGCTCTCCCTAAATCATCCCTTCTAATAGAAACTTGAATTAAATGTTAATATGCCTACAACCGTTTTACGAATTATGAAATTTACTAGCTTCATGAAGTCAAACATCCTTGAAGGTGATCATGTTTAACTCTAGCAGCCCAATGTTATAGGAAATAGAACAATAGAGTAATGTGTAACAGATGCCCGTTCATAAGAATGGTCTCTTTCCGTATACATCCTTATATGCAATTTAAATACAGATATCTTGATTCTTGAACATCCTCATACTTCATTATTTTCTCACGACAATCCTGTTTTCTTTAATATTGTATTGTGATGGTTCAAAGTTTTTCGCTTATCAAATCTCATTCTACCCTATTGTTCCAAGGACAAAATTCTAATTTTAAACATCTCAAACATATTTTTCCAGATTTTAACAACAAATTTCAGGAGGTTCAGACAATTGAGGGATTCCTGGTCTTTGGAGGAGTTCTGGAATACTTGGTCTTCCAGATTATATGCATTATCCACTGGCACTTTGGTGGGTTATTTGGACATCTAGGAATGCCCTCATTCTGAAAATAAGGAGATCTAGACTATGAAGATCTGTGCAAAAACTCAGATTGATAATCCATACGTGCCAGAGGCAGAGTTGGTCTGCATTTCGTGGTTTCTTGCGTTTGTATGGGACGTGGAAGACTATATTTTCTTCTTGGATAGTTGTTGTTTCGTACATGCTTTGTATTGAGCTCTGACTCATTGTGAGTCTATTGTTTTCTGTCACAACCAGGCCTTGCTAGCTCAGAAGTGCAACTCTCTAGTTTCTACATATTTCTTTTTAAATTTAATTATTTTATCTGCAAAATTGTGATAAATTTGTTTTAAAAAGTCCATCTTACCACACTGTCAACTGAAACACCCAAAACTTCAGTGTTCAGTGCTTCGAATTCCTCGTATCGGTCACTGAAGGCAGTGATTTCTATGATGGAAAAACAACATTAGAGCATACTGCAGATTCAACTTTTACAGAGAAATTCAAGTATGAAGAGAAGGTTACCTGTTGGGCAGACAAATGTGAAATCCAGCGGATAGAAAAACAGAACAACGTACTTCTTTCCAATGTAGTCTGAGAGCTTAACCTGTTACATCTCACAAACAGGATAAATTGAAGTTTGCAGGATGGAAAAAGACAATCTTTAACTTAAGCACTATTGTTTGAATCTACCGCAGAAAGTAACTTGAGCCAGATAACAAACTAGAGAAGTGGTTCTAGGGGAAAGGGGGTTAGCATGACCTACATAATTAAGAAGCAATTGTTGTTAAAGTAGACCAAAGAGGAAAATTCTACATAATGGCGACAGATTCAGACTTCCATTTGAGCAGGCTAATTTTAAAGGTTAAAAGTTGTAGGATATCAGAATCAGGATAAAATTGAGTCTGAATGCTTCCACTAATAATCAAACTATTAGTCAGCAAGATGCCCACCATTTGAGTAACCACTGAATAGTTATAGTAAGCATACGTTCAGACTTCAAAATCAATGGAGGGACCAACTTTCATTACGCATTGAATTTTGAACTTTCAAATCCTTAGGAGGTTGAACTACAACTCAACTCCATGATTGTGTTCCTGCTCATGGGCATCATCTCTACTAGTTTACTATTAAAAGGAAGTACTAGTGAAATTGTTTTTATTCCTGCAGTGCAAAATATGGACCCAAATCTACTGAAGTCGACAATTTTCTTGACTATAACTCAATAAATAGTAATAAAAGATTAGACATGATATTGAATGAACAAATCAAGAACTTTCAGCCACATGCTAGAAATTCAGTGTAACTTAGATAATTTAATTCAACAAACAATCTTTTTGTCACAGTAGATGTATTTCTTATGAATATGAATGTCTTAGAAGTTACTAGATCCATAATATATTCAAAAGGTTTGAGTCAAATTTCTATATTTCTACTTTCAACAGTCTTTCAACCTTTTAATATCCAGGCGAAAGCAACGAACTTCCACATGACATATTCGAAGGTTTGATATTAAACCAAAACCAACACTCTAACTATTGATTCAAAGGCATACAAAATTTACAAATGAAGAAAAAGAAAACGGAAATCGAATAGTTAATCTTCAAAGCTCAAAATTTGACACATCCTACTGTCTTGCAATAACCAATTACAACAAATTTTCAAGACAAGCCACAGACGGTATATTCTCGATTAATAATGAAGTAAGAAAATGATGTAGGACTCAAAGCACCATGCTGAAAATGGCTATGGCAAGTCCCAATTAAGTCATAATTTGACAACAGAAGACCTCTAAAGAGACAACATATCTTTTAGCAAGAAGTTTAGGGATGAAGATGGTGCTATGCATCCTTACATTGATGAACTCCTGATCAAAGACAGCTTCCGCCTCAAAATCCGGAGCAGTGTTCCCCACCAAAGGCAGCTGGCACTGCAGCTAAAGCACATCAGAACAACCAAACCCTAAAAATTTCAACACCAAAAACTTCAAATTTCCCCCCAAAACCCATCATTCTCCCATCAAAATGACACCCTTAGGAAAATAAAACTATCTACAACAACTCAAAGAAGCATTACTGCACTAAACCAGCAAATGCTCATTGAATTCACGGAAAATCCCGAGAAAAGAAAACTCAAACACTCCAAATTTCTACATAAAACTCAATTTTCTCCCATCAAAACCATCCACACTACAAAGAAGCACCAAACAAGTAAAAGATTAACCACATTCATAAAAAAACCAAACCCTAAAATTTCTAATTTCCTCACAAAACCCACCTTTCTCCCATAAAAATCCCAACTTTAGAGAAACCAAACCATCCAAAACCCAGAAAACCACCAAACTCACAGCATTGACGGAGAAACCCCTGGAGGAAGCTCTGGATACTGGAAGTCTCCGCGAGTGGTTGAGCTTGAGGGGGGCGTTCTTCCTGAGTCCGGAGAAGGGGCGGGAGAGGGCGGCCATCGGAGAGGAGGACTTGAGGTGGAGCGCGGAGGGAGTGGGGGAGAGGAGGGTGGAGGCGGCGGCGGAGCACGACGCCATTGCTGCTCTGCTTCTCTCTCGCCCGACCTATGTGTGTTGTGTGGATAAGGTGTGGTGAGGTCAGTCAGTCTGGATGGAGGTAGCCTTGTAGGATTTGGGATTGGATATTTCCTTTCGTTTTTGGTTCCCTTTAACTTTTGCATTCCAAACCGACGGTCATTGCATGTTCGAAATAAAATAAATTATCCGAAAAAAAACAAAAATATATTATAAGAGCATTGACTAAGGTCCAAGGGTAGGGGAGAGCAGAATTCGGTCCGCGTTCGGTCCGGACCGAAACCAACCGGTCCGGGTTTCGGTCCGGACCTCGGGAGGGATTCAGGTTTCGGTCCGGTCCGGTTCGATCTCGGTCCAAAACCCAAAAATCCCCACAAATATTCGGTCTGGTCCGGGTTTTTGGACCGGACCGGACCGATCGGTCCGGGTTCGGTCCAGACCGAATCTGACGGGTTCGGTCTTCGGTCCGGACCCCGGAGAGAATCCAGGTCCGGTCCGAGTTAGGACTGAAGCTCTCCCCTATCTAAGGGTGTATTTATCTGAGCGTCGTAATTTTTTCTGACCTAAAAAAGAATATCAAATGTCACATTTATCTTTGTTATTTTTGTCATAATTACAAATTAGGCTTTCTTTTTCCCAACAAGCATATTTCTTGCAATTTTTTCTCTCCCAAATCTTATAACCTCACTTCAACCATCATCCTACTTGATACACCGGAGTACTAAGATCAATTTTCATCATGTAAGTTTTATTTTAGTCATTTTTCGTTTTTAACACAAAAGGGACTGAACGAGCTGATTTGTTTTCAACAAACGGGCCGAACAACCTTGGTCGTTTTCGACCAAACGAGTTGAGTCGTTTTCGCCGAACGAGCTGGGTCATTTTCACCAAACGAGTTGAATTGTTTTATTCATAACATCCATATCTAAATACATCATTTGATGATTCCAAATCCGTTGGAAGACAATTGAAAGAAGCACATATTTGTTTATCTTATGACTTGCCAAATTCCAATGATACGAGAGTGAAAAATGTGTCTCTAGATATATCGTGAATAATTTCTGCATAACTCTCTCCTCCGATATCCAAAATAAGGCAATTCAAGACTTTTTATAAATAAGAATTCGAGGAGCAAAACTTTGATATTTTACATATTTTCATATTAGGAACCAAATGAGCTCATAAAGGGCGTGGAGGACTGCTGATTTGAGAGAACAAAAAACAAGCTGAGTCGTTTTATTTATAACATCCACATTCAAAAACAAAATTTAATGATTCTAGATTCGTCAAAAAGACAATTGAAAGGAGAACATATTCATTTCTCTTCCAACTTGCCAAATTCTGATGATACGAGAGTGAAAAGATGTATCAAGACAACCATATTTGTTAATTTTACAAAAATGTGAGCATAACTCTCTCCTCCAATATCTAAATGAGATGATTTAAGACTCATTACAAAGACAATTTTGAGAAGCAAAACTTTCATATTTTATATATTTCCAAATTAGGAACCTAATGGGCAAATAAATGGCATTGAATAAGCATTAATCCATATCCAGATATAGATTTGATGATTTCACATTCATTGGAAAGATAATTGAAAGAACACGTATTAGTTTCTCTTACGACTTGCCGAATTCCAATGATATGATGGTGAAAAACGCATGTCAAGACAGACCATATTTGAAAACTGGACAACAAACACATCATCAATAATTTGTGCACAACTCTCTCCTCCAATATCCAAATAAAACGATTCAAGACTCGTTACTAAGACAATTGTGAGAGACAAAACTTTTATATTCAACATATTTCTAGATTAGCAACCTAATATTCTCATAAGTGGTGTAGAAGACGCATTAGTGCCGCTCAGGATGCAAGTATATGTCTCGCTAGGGACGCAACGGTCCAACGCGGGACACACCACTTGTTTTATTTATAACATCCCCGTCAAAATACAGAATTTAATGATTCCAAATTCATTGGAAAGACACTTAAAAGGAGTTTTTTTCTCTTAGGACTTGCCAAATTCTGATGATACAATGATGAAAAGAGTTTCTTAAGACAGATTGTATTTGGAAACCGAATAATCGACACATCATCAGTAATTTGTGTATAATTCTCTCCTCCAATATCCAAATAAGGCAATTCAAGACTTCTTACAATGACACTTTCGAGTCGTAAAACATTCATTAGTTAACATATTTCCAAATTATGAACCTCATGTGTTTATAAATGACGTGGAAGACGCACCAGTCCCGCGCAAGACGCATCACTTGTTTTTTACTCATAACATGCACATTTGGATATAGAATTTGATGATTCCAGATCCGTTGGAAAGATAATTGAAAGAAGCACATATTAGTTTCTCTTAGGACTTACCCAATTCCAATTAGACAAGGGTAAAAATGTTTCTTAAGACAAATCGTATTTGGAAACTGGACAATTGACACATCATCAATAATTTGTGCATAATGTTCTCCTCCAATATCCAAATAAGACGATTCAATACTCGTTACGAAAAAGATTTTGAGATGCAAAACTTTTATGTATAACATATTTCTAAATTATGAACCTAATAGGCCCATAAAAGGTGTGTAAGAAAATTGATTTGTGAGAATAGAAAACGAGTTGAGTCGTTTTTCCACCAAACAAGCTGACTTGTTTTTCCCACCAAACAAGTTGGGTCGTATTTCCGCCCAAACGAGCTAGGATGCAGCAGTCCCGCAAGGTATGCACCAATGAGCTGACGAGACACACCAACGAGCTGGGTCATTACACACGAATGAGCTGAAGGGACACACCAACAAGCTGGATCATTTTCACCACACGAGTTGTGTCGTTTTCACCAAACGAGTTGGCTTTTTTGACCAAATGAGCTGGGTCATTTTCACCGAACGAGCTGGTTTGTTTTCACGAGACGAGTTTGGTCGTTTAGTCAAAACGAGCTGGGTCGTTGCAACTTAATTAACAACCTGATTCATTTTAACAAAAAAAAACTTCTCCCTAAGATATGAAACGATTTATTCTACATGAGACAACTAAATTAACAACATATACAATTAGGAATAGTTGGTTTTGAGTGTTAGAACATTAATATGTGTACAATTTAATTTCTTAAGTGAACTTGTAATGTTCAATTTCTGAATTATTTACGTTGTTATGAAAAATCATATGTTTTGAAACAATTTTGTGGTACCATTATTAGATTCAAATTCAATCAAGACAAACAAGCTAATAACATCACAAACGAACTTGTTACAAGTTAACTTGTACAGACACAGACATTGAGACGAGACAAACTAACTTATTACATAAAGACATTGAATCAAGACAAAAGAGTTGTAAAAAACACGAAACAAGCTAAGTTGTTATATTAAACGAGATGGTTTGTTTTCAACAAATGAGTAAAACAACCTGGGTCATTTCCCCCCCAACCAAGCTAGGACGCAGCAGTCCAGTGTGGGACACACCAACGAGCTGACATGATGCACCAACAAGTTGGGTCGTTTTCACCAAACGAGCAAATGAGCTGGGTCACCAAAGGAGCTGACTTGGTCACACTAAATGAGCTGTGTCATTTTTGTAGGATATACTAGGCCCTAATACTAGTCTAAAAGGGAGTGAATAGACTAATTGTGTTCTTTAAACAACTATTACAAATTAAAAGCTAGAAAAACTAAAAGAAGGATAGAAATGTCTAAACCACAACACGGATGTATAGAGATTTGAATCCAACCACCGGATCCTAGTCATCTCTTACGAAATGCTCTTCCTCGAGCAACTTCGCGTCACTAATCTGATCTCCATTGCGAGTCGAGATCAAGTCTTTACACCACAAGTTTTGCGAACAACCTCACCTAGCTTGGACAACATTCTCACAATCCGAGAAAAGCTTCACTCCGGAAGCTAGTACAACTCTTGTAAAAAAACTTTAGCAACCTAATCTTGGGCACTTGAAATGAATGATGAAAACAATAAACCTATTTTCAAGTGGGAAGATGTGAGCACAATGATGTTTAGAGCAAATTTGAGAGTAGTATGAAGATTTGAGCTTGGAGAAAGATTGGTTTGTTAGAAATGTGTTCTAAGCTCTATTTATAAGCTCTAAACTTAATCTAGACGTTGAGATTAAATTGGTAATGAGTTGTGTAAGAATAAACAAAACAGTGAAGGACATGACACAAATATGGACATCAAAGGTGGACCAGATTGGGTCAATCAGTCGACCGGTTTGTTAAAAAAAGTAATCGTTCGAGCAAAGGTCCAAACGGTCGAACCAAGTAGGCTAGAACTTAAGTGAACGGTCGAACATGACATGCACGACCTGGTCATCAGCCCTCTCTCTTCAAAATCAGCTTTCTCTCTCTTTCACATCACTTTTCTTTTTTCTCGACCCATTTTTTTCTCTTTCATACACTATTCACCTTTTAACCACAACCCACAATAACTTATCTCTCTCCTCCACATCATTTCGGGGTCCATCTTGGTAAAACTTAAAAAAAATTAAAAAAATTATAAACAATTATAAAATGCATTTTCAAAAAAAAACTAAAACAAAAAAAAATCTAAAAATCAAAACAAAAAACAAAAAAATATTTTTTTATTTGACGACCCGGTCTTCCGGGTCATCGACCCGAGCATTTCAATGCTCGGGTCGATGACCTGGTCGAAGATGACCAGGTCATCTTCGGATGACCGGGTCACGACCTTAAAAATGCCCTCGTAAGGGGTGCTCTAAGATAACCTGTCAGGAGAACATGTTTTTCCTTCCAAAAGCAGTTGCTGACACAGTGACACTCCAATATTCCCTGCTTGTTTGTTGCCCCCTAGTTGTGTCACACACATTGGGGGGGGGGGGGGGGGGGGGGGGTGGGGGGGGGTGGGGGGATACCGTGTTCCATTTTTTAACGTGGTTGAAATTATTATTTATGGGTCGTTGAATCAACCAGCCAATTTGTTACTTCGGTATAAAGTTGATTGGTCTACTATATAATACCTCAAAATCAGACAAATGATTATCCGTCCGAACTCAATACGTTAATACGAACCACGACCCTAACTGTTGCACACTTTGATATTTAATCTAAGTGATAAGCACACATAAGTAATCCGAAAAATAAAATCAATAATTTATGAGCTCGACACACCGTAAGTACAAACCGTCAATCAACCAGAATCAAAGTCATTGAAAATACAAAATATGACAATCAGTTAATGAGAACAATCAAGAGACATGTATTACAAATAATATGCATGCATAACAATCTGTAAACCCAATTTGGATTCAACCACATCCTGTGTTTCTGAATCTATCAATCAGTCAGACAAGCACATGGTAGCTCCACACTAACGACATGTAGCCCTTTCCTCTCTCGGGTGGCTCCACACTGCTCGCTAGGTACCTCTTTCCTAAGTGTCTCAGTCAGAAACATACACACAGTCACATGACACGTCGATCGAAACACCACCATGCAATCATATGCATATCAAAAAATTCAATATCGATACTCAGCATGCATGCAACTACGAATATCAAGAGACACAAACATGACATGAAACTGAAGAATAACGAATTAATACTTGCCTGTCTCGCAACCACAAGATTTTCCACAAATCACCTCCAATCTCCATCTTTATATCATCCAACTCCACCGCCTCTCAACTCCTCTTCTCACTATCACACGTGTAAAAGGCAAAGGTGAATTGCCTTCAACCCTCAACTTCACCTAAAACCACACAATCAATCAATAATCTTAAATAGTCCATTAATCCAGTGTTAGGTTCTAACAATCCACCATCCTTAATAAAATTTCGTCCTCAAAATTTGACTTCAATATCATATTATTTGAAATTCACATATCCATATTAAGATAAACTCTCACACATCTAAAACATTTTGATCCAAATCCAATCATGTCAAGATTGATCCCAAATTTAAATTCATTTTGGTCCAAATCAAAACATAATTTTCAATCCAACTCTCATTAAATCTAAAATTCATCTCCAATTATTTATTCATAATTTGGATAGCAAATCCAACCAAGTCGAAATTCACATTTGGACCCAAGTCCGAATAACTCTAAATCCATATTCAAATCATTAGTCAATACTTCTAAATCCAAATTCTTAAATTCCAATTCAGTCAAAATTTTCTATTTCAAATCCGATCGTACCTGATTCTGATATTCCTACAATTTTCTACTCTACATTCAACCAAAATCCAATTCGACTAATTTGGAGGATCGTACGGCTCTCATACCATTTGTAACACCCCGAACCCAGATAAATGTTTACTCGCCTGAACCCACTGCGTTAATACAATCCACGACCCTAACCGCTGCACACTCTGATATTCAATCCAAGTGATACACTCATAAATAATCTAAAAAATACAACTCGACAATCCGTAAGTAACAACCATGTGAAAAACCATGTGAAAATACAAAATATGACATTCAGTTAATGAGCACAATCAAGAGACATGTATCACAAAAAATATGCATGCATAACAATCTGTAACCCCAATTCGGATTCAACCACATCCTGTGTTTCTAAATCTATCAATCAGTCAGACGCACACATGATAGATCCACACTAATGACAAGTAGACATTTCCTCTCTCGGATGGCTCAACATTGCTCGCTAGGTAGCTCTTTCCCAAGTGGCTCAGTCAGAACTATACACACAACCACATGACATGTCGATCGAAACACCACCTACAATCATATGAATATCAATAAATTCAATATCGATACTCAGCATGCATGCGACTACGAATATCAAGAGAGACAAACATGACATGAAACTGAAGAATAACGAATCCGTACTTGTATGTCTCGCAACCATAAGATTTTCCACAAATCATATCCAACTCCACCGCCTCTCAACTCCTCTTCTCACTATCACACGTGTAAAGTGAAGGGTAAATTGCCTTCAACCCTCAACTTCACCTAAAACCACACAAACATTCAATAATCTTAAATAGTCTATTAATCTAGTTTTAGGTTCTAACATACTACGTGAACAAAACTCAAGTATAAATTAAAGTATGTTATCCATCTCAAAACCAATCGATTAAGTCAAGACTTATAACTCCAATAAAGCATATCATTCACTTATATCATATAAAAGTATGAGTCCAACTCAAAGTAAATAAGTGTAGAATTGATGAAGGGCTTAGATTCTGCAACTCAAAATATTACCATTCAATTTTTCAATGTGAGATTATTCTCCAATATAATGCAAGCGGTGGATAATCGATCAGAGGTCTTGCACCTTTTCTCACGAGGGGAATCGAAGCAACATAAAGTATATTACAATATAGCAAGGATCAAATAGGCTCATCCAACAAGGAATTCTTTCTAAAAAAATTGCTCATTCGACTGAGAATTGAAACAACAAGAAGCTGAAGATGATGACATGAGCTCCAAGAGCAAATTCACAAAGGTCTCAACTATAAGCCTATGCTTCCTCTTCTCATTAACAAGAAGGTACCACTCCAACACCTCATGAAGGCCATCCAAGTCCTCCAAGTCATGCTCAGCCACCATCTCCGCCATCGAAACCTTAAAATCTTCACGCGGGTCGTCGCACTCCATCTCTAGGACAAACTTCCTCTTCTTCAGAGAAATATCGTCCCCGATCCTAGTCTCTTCCATTATGGAGCTTGTGCTTGTGCCTCGCTCAAAGAAAAGCCGGTCCGACGATGTTAAGCCTCGGATAACGACATCCATTTTGGCGGACGAGAAGGCAACATAATCCTCGTCGGACGATGATGTCGAAGTGGTAAAGCGAGGGCTGGCACTGAAAATAGAAGTTGTTGCAGTAGCAGACGACCATCTTGGTTCTTCAGTGTCATTTGTTTTCAACAAGGGGAAGCCCATAGTGTGATGTCTCTCTAGATTGGTAGTGATTAAGGTGTGGTTTTAGTTTGTGGAAACAATGAGATTGAAGTGGATTGTTGTGTTGGTTTGCATTTTGTAGTAGAGTTAAGAGAACAAGAGGGTGGAAGGTAGGGAGGAATTATTTGCATGCTAATTAAAAATTTTAAGAAAAAAACAACCATTCTCTAATATGGAGACATGTTGTTTCTTGCGCACGTAGATTAGATTAAAGAAATAAAGAATCTTTTGGCGAATAATGATATTTCCTTGAAGGTGCATGAGTGTTTTCCCCCCTAGCTACCAGCTATCATTGACTATGACTTCATAATATGGAACTAGGGAAGGTTAAAACAATTACAACTTCAACTTTAAGAAGCATTATTATCGTCCTTATATTTCTTAAAAAAATTAACAATTGAAAACAGTTTTTACTATTTTGATTATTTTGTCCATAAACAAAATCACAAACTTGTATTGCTTAATTAAGCTTAGAACTTCTTTGTGACACGTTGTTAAATAAATGGTATGGTTAAAAAATGCTCATTAATGAGGTTACTAGTGAACCGTCCTAACAACACCAAGAGGACAAAGTTAAAAATGTCAGAGTTAATTGGAATTTTACAAGACACTACTCTAGAACTGATTAAAAATACAAAACAATATAACATACATCCGACAATATCCTTCAAGACAGTCTAGGGTAGGATTGAAAATTAACAAAACTGATTTTGTAAGATATCGTCTTCCTGTTCCAGATGTTAAGATTGGAGGAAGAGCAGCTTTCGGAACCTAACAACAGAATAATTGTTAGTTGTTCGGAAAACCTTGTGTTGGATTAACTTTTGCCTTTTTCTAGAGGCCATGTCTGGAATATTAAGATTGTGGAGAAATATTAAGATTGCCATTTTATGTCACCATAATTGAGGCATGTACGTGTGTATCCGAGGTGGAAGTTAGTAGATTAATCACTTGCAACATGAATCTTGAAGATGTCTAATTTTATCTATTTATTTATTTGATCTTGTCATTTGGTGGAGGTTCGATGCATAATTGCAGATTTGCTCGGAGATTCGATGACACTGCATTTTCATCAGCGAACTCAAATATATATTGCAAAGTGATTATCAATTTTGCAAGAGAATATAAACATGTGTGGTCGGTATGGTGCAATCCCTTTTAAGTATTAACGTACATAATTCCACAAGGATTCGTTTTAATAAAGCCAAGATCAAATATTGTATATATGTTAAAGTCTTTCAATGTATAAATACCAATGGTGACAGCAATAAATAACAATTCTCTTAAAAATTCGATAAGACGTCACGTATTTATCAAAAAAAGAAAACAATTCACAAAATAAAGTTTCACAAGAATTTTTTTTATCATCTGTAATTAAGTCCAAAACTCTTTGTATTATAATCTGTACTCAAGTTCAATTTTTTTGCATTATCATCTGTTTCAAAAAAAATTATAGTTATTTTAAAAGTTATTTTTAAAAACTTTTTCGTAATTCTTGGTTTTTGCTTGGGTGCCAAAAAAGTAACTACTTTGGTGAGATACCGCAACAAAACTATTTACTTTATTCTTTGTAACATCCTAGAAAATATCAATGATAAATGATCATCTAAATTAGGCATGACATTTAGAGATTATTTTTTCAAATATATTATCCTAGTATATTAAGAGATATTTAAGAAAATATTTAAACTTAGGAGACATTGAATTAATTGTGATGATAGGTCTACATTTGCAATTAAAAGTAAGATATTGAAATATATGACTTTTACTAGAAAGATAAAAAAAATCTATAAACATTAAAGCAATTTAAGCATATGTGATGATGGATCCCTCTTGAACACTAGAGGTTGAGAGATAAGCAAGTATTTTCGAAATAATCACAAAAAAAGAATATAAAGATGGAAAACCTATTTGATAAAATATGAGACAAAAAAGACACATGTGATGTCAGTTTTATAGATGCTGTTTTTTTTCCTTTTTATCAAAAAGACATTCCGGATTATTTTTTTTTAGAAAAGAAAAAAATAGCATCTAAGATGTCGTTTTTGTTAGGACAATTAAGTTAGTTTAATTTGGTTTAATGGGAAAAAGTTAAAAAAATCCAAATGTTCGATTATATGGGAAAAGAAATAAGAATTTGATTGCAGAAAAACAAAAAAAACATTCCTAAGTGACACGGTTAAGGAAACTCACACATATTTTTACCCAAAAAATCCAGTGGAAAAAAATGAAAAAAACGTGATGCACTCACGTAATTTCTTAACAACATCCAAAATTTTGAATAAGTGTGAGATTTTTTTGTGCTATCGTAACCCACATATTAGAGTTGGAAATCCCATACCGAAAACTAACGAAATTGCAAAAGCGGAGAAGTTTATGTAAAGAACTAACCATGGCTTATTAGTAAGTAAAAAACCCAATAAGAAATAAATGTTGTGTGAAAATAAAAAACATGAGTTTTTTTGTACCTCCGTTGGGTGTGGAGAAGAAACATAGAAGTAGAATGGTTGTGTTGTTTGAGAATTGAAGGGTCATTTCTTTCTGTGATTTGTTTTGTATTTTTCAATTTTTCTTTGAGGAAAAAGATGGTTTGTTTGTTTCAAATGACTAAACTGTCGTTGAAGGGTCTTTATGTATTTATGTTGTTTTTATAACTCAGTTTGTTTTTAAGGATTAATAAAGACGAAATAAATTTACAAATACGGTAAAATACTTTCACATTGTTTTTAAGGATTAATAAAGACGAATTCACAACTAATTAAGTTATTGTTACCACAAATAAATTTACAAATACGGTAAAATACTTTCACATTTTTTTTATCCTTTAACACATCTGAGAGAGGGAGATTGCTGGTGGTGTTAAGGTATGTAATTTTGGATTTTTTATTTTTTCCTTAAATGTTTTAGGGGGTTTGGTGAAGATTTCTTATTGTGAGATTTCTTGATTTTTAAAGAAAATTTCAAAGTCATCGCATTTGTGAAAAATAGGGAATTAAGAGCCAAAATTTTATAATTTGTGGAAGTATTTTACCACATTTGTGAATTCGTTTGTAGACCTTAGTCATGGGCTGTGTCGGATTGTTTAAGTAAAAAAAACTAAAATACCTCATCCTTCTTATATAAACCCTCAACCCTTACATAGGTAATTGACATGTTACAGTAGTACATCTAGATATCAAAAATTTAGAAAATTTTATGTATATAATCATGTTAAACCTAGAAAGTTTAAATTAGATGTCACTCATAGATGAAATTCTACATATGAAATGTTAAAATGTTATCCTTATAATCTTGCAATTACAATTTTTTATAATGAAAAAACAAAAATGAGTATGGAGTGTTCCCATAGAATGGGATAATTGTAAAATTATGTCGGATTTTTTAAAACATTTTTTCACTTCACTACTAGATTAAGTGGACAATATTACCCCAACTCTAATATATTTATCTATGAATTACTTCCAATTACTAGAGTATTTGCGAAATATAGGGCACATGCTGATTTTGTCGAAATTTTAAATGTAATAGATGCTAAGTTTAATTAATATTGGAATCCTTCTCCATTTAGTTTTTATTTAACTTTTATTATGGATCTTAGATTTAAAATTTGTGGTTTACAAGTTTTCTTGGAAGATTTTTTTGCAAATATAAGTTATGAAAATTTTCAAAATCATGTAGATAGTTGTAAGTCTTTGTTTAACAAATATTTAAAAATATATATGAAAGACTACATAATGTAAATCAAATGGGTTCAAATGTTGCTAGTTCACCATCACAGCCACTTACAATTGCAATGAATCCAGATGATGACGACTCCTAATGGAATTGGTTAAGTCAAAAAAATTAGTGCAAAATGAAACACAAAATAAATTAACTGGATATTTAAACAAATGTACTTAACTACTGTTGAGTTAAAATATTTTGATGTTTTAGACTGGTGGAAAAAAACTCAGGTAGGTTTTCACTGGTCTCCTTGTTGACATGAGACTTATTATGTCCTCCAACGTCAACTATGACGTTGGAGTCTGCATTTAGCGTAGGTAAACGTAGCTCTAGTGAGAAAAGACAAAACTTGTCTGACAAATCAATCAACATGAGCGTATGCCTGAAGGATATGATAGACACTGCGGACAAAATACAAAACATAGTCTTAACGACACGAGCAACGAGGACGATGAAGATTGAAGACGAATTAGTTAAACCATTATGTTTAAGGAGTAAATTTTTCCTAATACCGTTTACGTTTTTTCATTACTCATTAGATTTAGCTAGTCTCCGGTTTTTTTAATATGTAACTAATTATGTATTTATATTATTTCTCGATTTGAGTCAACAATTATTAATAAATAAATATGTTATTTTGGGGAAAAATATATTGTGTTTTTGTTTGTTAATTCAATTGTGATTGTATACTTAATTCAAATTAAAAAAACGATTGAAAAATCAAAACCCCACCCAACCCAGAAAAACCCGATCCGACACGACCCAGGGAGTCGTGTCATGCCGACACGACACGACTAGCTGACGGCGGCACGCCGTGCTTGTGTCGTGCCCAGGTCTATCCATTTGTGGTAAAAATGATTTAATTAGTTGTGAATTTGTCTTGATTAATCGTGTCTCTTAATTTGCACTTCTTGAAAAACACAAAATAACGTCCCCATGACACCGGGCATTTTTTACCCGATGTGAAAGCGACCTTGTCTCATCTGTTGTCACAAAACCGACGTGACATGTACCATTTCACATCGGTTTTGTGACAACCGACGTATTTTAGTATACGTGTCACGCCGGTTAAAAAACAACCGACGTGATATGTTGCATTTTATTTTAATTTTTTTGAACTTATGTATCACGTTGGTATATTTGAACAGTATAACTGACGTGATACGAGCCAAAAAATCGACGTGAAAATCATATTTTCCAGCAGTGTTGCAGTAAGAAAAAAACATCTTGGATTTTTTCTTTTTTTGAAAAACTACCTCCTTTTTTGGTGTTGCCCGTGCAAAGTTTATGAAAATGTAATAAAGTATTTCATAGAAAATTGGTGTTGGCGTGTTGCTAGACTTGGGACATGGGTTGTGTCGTGCCGGCATGACACGACAACCGGTTCCCCTAACCCAGCACAAGTCCGGATCCTTGCCGGATCTGACGCGGGTCGAGTTGATTTATTTATTCTTGTCCGGTTTGGTGTTGAGTTAAGTATACAATCACAATTTAGTTAAATAAAACACAAACACAGTTTATTTTCCCCAAAGTAACCAATTTATTTATTAGAATTGTTTACTCAATTCGAGAAACAATATATTAGTTACATATAAAAAAATCCGAATGCTAACTAAACCTAAGGAGTAGTGAAAAACCCCTAAGGGTATTAGGAAAAAATCAATTCTTAAACAAAGTGGTTTAGTTAAAAAAAATTAATCTTCCTCGTCGCTGCTATCGTGAATAACCATGTTCTGCATTCTATCTGCATCGTCGAGCCAATCCTTCAGACATACGCTCATCTCGATGGACTTGTCGGACAAGCTCTGCCTCTTGTCGGACAAGACCCACTTACCTGAACTAAAAGCAGTCTCCGACGCCACAATTGACGTCGGAGGACATAATAAGTCTCGCGCCATCAAATAGACTAGTGGAAACCTACCTGAGTTCTTTCTCCACTAGTCTAAAATATCAAAACATTTTAACTCAGCAATACTTAAGTAATTTCAGTGTTTAGATATGCAGTTAATTAATTTTGGGTCTTAGTTTTCACATATTTAGCCTTTTTTGACTTAACCAATTCTATTGCGAGTATCATCATCATCAGAATCCACTGTAGTTGGAGGTGGTTGTGATGATGAACTAACAACATGTGAACCATTTGTCTATTTAGTCTTTAATATTCTTCAAAATAATCGTTTAACAAAGACTTACATTTATCTACATGTTTTTGAAATTTTTCATAATTCACGTTTTCTTAAATTGTTCCAAGTAAACTTGTAAGCTAGTAATTTTAAATTCAGGATCCATAATAAAAGCTAAGTAAAAGCTAAGTGGAGGATGATTCCAATATTTATTAAACTTAGCCTCCATTACATTTAAAATCTCATCAAAACCAAGATTTCCCCTATATTTCGCAAATAATTTTGTAATTGGACGTATTTCGTAAATTAATATGTTAGAGGTTGGGTAATATTGTCCACTTAATCTTTTAGTGAAGGTGAAAAAAAGTTTTAAAAAAACTAACATAATATTACAAATTTCCCAATCTTCGTAGTTAAAAATGTCTCGTTTTGTTTTTCATTATAAAAAGTTTGAATTGCAAGATAATGATCAACACAAGATTTTAACATTTCATAGGTATAATTCCATCTATGGGGGACATCTAATTTAATTTTTTGTAAGTTTAACATCATTATATACACAAATTTTCTCTAAATTCCTGATATCTAGGTGTACTACTAAACCTACAAATGCAATTGCATTACTAACATTTCCTAGGTATGATTTAATTAATTGAAGTCCATTTTTGCACTACCAAGTTCAAAGTATGACAAACGCATTTAATAAGAAAAAGTGAATTATCTAGAGGTGACTTACAATAACTTATAAGCATTCTTATTGCGGCACAGTTATTAGTAGCATTATCAAATAAAATTGCACAAATTTAATTTTCAAGAGAATTAACTACGATGACATATTTAATGTGATCAAATATAACATTGGTAGTGCGTGGATGCAAAATAGGTAATTTTTTTTAACAACCACGAATCATCTAGATAATGAGCAGTTACACAATAATAAGGATAATTTTTTGGATCAGTCCAAACATCACTAATTAATGCTACCTTATTGTTCATTTCAAATAAATAACTAATCATACTTGTTGTTTGTTTTTCGAATTTATTAAATTCAACATTTTTAAGAGTTCTTCTAGAAAATGGTTTAAATTGGTGATTATGATAGAGAATTGCTGCCCTTAAGGATTTAGATTCACATGTGCTAAATGGTAATTCATCTCTAATTATGAAATCAACTATTATTTCTATACCTTTAATTGGACAATATTTCCGAAAGGATAAATTTCCAATAGCTGTCTAAAATAGATTGACGTGAATTCATCACTGACCCAAGATTGTTCTTAACTTCACATACTTTTAAATGTCTGCCTAAATGACCGGTTTCCCCACTTGATTTACCCGAATATACATTACCACAATGTTTACAAGTAGCAATTACTTTACCGTTTTTATCTCTACTTTTTTGAAAATCTTTCCATAATGGGCTAGTTTTTTTTCCTAAAACCAGTAGTAGTTGTTTGGGGTGGTATATCGGGGAGGGGTTCTACCGTATCATTATCTTCAGAATCTAATGTTGAACCTATGCAAATGACTAAATATGCAAAGAAAAACTTAATTTTTTCCATAAAAGATAATGTCATGATTAGCTAAAAAGATTAGAAAAGCCTGGGAAATGAATAACGGAGTCGCGAAATCAACGATCAACGGTCTGCTTGTAGCTTTAGACTTCACGTTTTAGCTCAAACTCGACCCGTATCCACCAAAATCAAAACAATTAGAGAAAGATTAGATAAGATTGGAGGAGCGTTGGAGAGAAATTGTGTGAAAAAAATGAGAGAGATTAGGGGTTTATATCGGATAGAGAGGGGTAGTTTAAAAATTAAAAAACCCAATGACTCTTAGATCCGTTGGAACTGAGATCAGCATGACGTCATGCCGACGTTTGCATTCCAGGCACGGCACGACCCATGCTGGGCCGCCCCTGCCCGGCACGGCATGACGGTCTGGCCCACCAGCCCGTCGTGCTAGGCCAAGTCGGCACCCAGGTCTATGTGTTGCCCGGGGAAGGTTTATATAATGTGAGAGTTTTGTTGAAATCACTTTAGTTACAACTAACTTGTTACGGCTCACGCCCATCCAATACGCTGGACTGGACTAAGCCTATTGATACATGGGCCCAGTGGGTTTACAACACAAAACCTTCAGCTTAAATAACTTATTGGTGTTTAGTTGGGACCCAATGGGCCTAATAAGCTTATAAAACAAAACCCTCAACTTATTGCTTTTCGTTTGGGAGCCCAAATGGACCTAATGGACTTTATATACAAAATACGAAAATAATGTCATGGACTTTAGACCACCCTTAACCATCAAAAAAACTCAATCGCCCGACACATTCACCCGACACATCAGCCCAAATTATCTCCACGTCCACCAACCGATTGGAAAATTAGGCGGAAAACCACCCGATTTTCCACCCAGGCAGTGGAACGAGCGGGTGGGTGGGGGCACGCGCCCCCCCTGATTGGTTGTTTTATTTATTTTTTTATATATAAATCTTTTAAAATATGTTTAAAATGTTTTAAAAATTATTTTAAATTATTTGTTCATTTTTTTATTATGAAAACTTGTTTTTATTTTTTAAATTTTTTTAATATTTTTTGTGTTTACCCAAAATTTATCCCCAAACGACGTGGATGAGAGATAATGTAGGGCACTTGTGTTGTTTATGGGTATGGGTAAGAAAATTTTGGAGGGGTTGGTTTGTACTGACACGACAGAGAGAAAACTGATATGGCTGAGAGAGAAAATCGGGCGCCCGAGAACTGCGCGGACGCTGTTAATTGTGGTCTTAATGGGTGGACACTCTCTAGTCTTTGAATGGGTAATATTTACCTCACTTCTTCACGTGACCCTAATGTTTTACGGGTATGAGAATGAATTAATTGTAGTTCTTTGTATAAATTTAGCAGATTCACTATTATTTCAGATAGACTTCATCGGTAATAAACAATGTACCAAGTAGACTTTCACGCTCCAAACAGATCGTCCCTCAAATCCTTCATTTGAAGAGTTATTGACCAAGCTCCGACAAGCTATTGACGACTATACACTCACTCGTCGACACTCGGAATTTAGGCATACTAGCTCTGTAACATCCTGAAACAGCAGAAAATTTAAAATTTATCATCAATATACCAGAAACCAATAATCAAAAGACGGGACTGCTACTTCTAATAAAACATCCAAGCGATGCACCATATTACATCAGAGTTTGTCAAAATGTTATATGATTACATTAGATATAACAAAAGGAAGTACAAGTAATAATGTCGACCTCAGTGGTCCGAACCAGAGGATCCTGATCCGAAAATGTGTGCAACCGCCGTCACCACCCTACTGGACGTACTGTGGTCCTGAAATAAAACATGCAACAACAATACATGAGTTTCCATATGGAAACCCGGTATGCCAAACCCACCTATATGAATGCAGTAGTACAATGAACCTATCATACAAGTAGCATATCATGTCATCAACAATAAGAAAAACAGTTCCCCCGAAGGGTAAAACATGACATCAGTCCGACAATCATCATCACGTCTCCCTTGAAGACCTACCGTAGGCACATACGGTCTAACGGAACAAGACGTGATGCTCCCCACACTCGGTTATACTAATCATGAGGTTCGGCAAGGAGTGCCTGCAAGGTCCGCGCCATAAGAAACAGATTTGTAACTTTCGTGGTCAAACCACCCCAACGGAGTCATCGCAAGGTTGGTCCATCTAACATCATCATCATCTCAGTAGGTGCCCAGCTGAGGAAAACATAGTCGGAACAACATCGGCCCATTATCATAGCCAGAACAACATCGGCCCATCATCGCCGGAACAACATCAACGTCATCACCGGCACAGCATCGGTGGTCCAACATACGTCCAACACAACATCAGACGGATCCGGACTGAAGTCCGCCGGGTCATCAGGCTCCACGAGCCGCACATTATCATACATTGGGATCCGCGATCCCTCATGTCTGCTACTATACTATGAGTCCATAAGTCCATCACATTAAGTCACGATCCATACACGGAGGTGACACGTCCCGAATACACACACTCTTCCAAACAACGGTCCCTGGGCAGGCACGCGTAACGCGCCCGCTGTCACCTCCCGGCTCACGCACCACGTGAGGACATGAGTTTCCGTGGACAGAGTTGACATCATACAAGGACCGAGAATTCAGTTCTACGCACAAACGGTCGACCGAAAGAGGCAATCCGGTCGACCGTTCCCATAGGGTTCAATCGACTGAAGGTCTGCAACAGTCGAACTCTCTGCGCCTAACCTAAGTCCCAACGGTCGAATAAGAGTCTAAAATCGGTTGACCGACTCAGGGGTCCCGGTCGACCGAAAACTACCAGGGCATCCTAGCAGTTCTAAGTCATCAACGGTCGAACAATGCATAAAAACTGTTGAACAATACATAAGGTAACTTAAGTTCCGATCAAACCAACCAAAGAAAACGGTCGACCAAAATCCAACAGGCAAACCCCCGACCCACCAGCACATCACTACCGGTCCACCGCCACAAGGCATCGTTCGACTGATGTTGGTTAAAGTCGGGCAAATACATTAAACCGGTCGACCGCCCGATGGAACTGGTCGACCGTTGGTCGTCTGCAACCTTGCGTTAGCCAATGATTTACGCTATTCTCATCGCTGGAGAGGTCTCCGACCTCCCGCGACCGACCACCACTTCACCTCAACGCGGGTGAGCAACAAAATCACACTATTAAGCCGACATACCTTTCGAAAATGACGAGCCCGCCAGATTCTCGCTCGCGCAACGTCGCCTCCGGGAAACCTCCTCGCGTCCCGCACCACGCGCCCACACCTCCTGATAACGCTCGCCTACTCCATCAGAGCTCCCACCGGCGCCTCTGCTATGATGGAAAGGGAGAGAATGTGGTGAGAGAGATGGAGATTTGGAAGAAGAAAAGATGAGAGGAAGATGAGTGTTTCCTTTAAAAAGACCAAACAACACCCCCACTCATTCCCTAACACCCCAACCATACCTCTCTCTCTCGTCTCTAGTCAAACCTCCTCTTAACCATCACTTAACCCCTAATTGGGTTATGGATATTACAAGCTCTCCATGTACTTTGTAACTCTTCCCATGTCGACATAAATTGCCGTAGGCTTATAATTCCAGCTTATGTGTCGACATTTGCCATTTAATAAATAAATTTTTCATGCTTTCGAATAAAAGAAGTGGACTTACAAAGTTGATGTATTTATCATATATACACATGGGACATACAACAATTTATGGTAAATATTACACAATTTTTACATTAATATTCAAACCAAAGGTTTAGTTTGAGGAGAAAAGAGTTCCAACACAAAATCCACAAAGGCCTCAACAATAACATCATGCCTATCCTCTCCATTAACCTTAAGATACCACTCAAGTAGCTCTTGCAAACATTCCACGCTCTCCAATCCACGCTCGGCCACCATCTCCGCCATAGAGAGCTTGAATGCCGAATACGGATCGTCGGAATTCACCACCACAACGGAACCATCCTTGAAAGGGAACCCTTCTCCGGCTTTGGATTCTTCTAGTATGGATTTTGTGTTCATGCTCGGCTTGCATTGGAGCCTATCTTTTGAGTTGATTCCACGGACTATCGAGTCCACGGACTCATCGCCGGATGCCGTAGTATACGAATAGGTATCCGAGTCGTCGTCGGATGAGGTAGTGAACCATGAACCACGACTATAGTCGCGGTCGTAGTCCTCATCGGCACGGAATGCTAATGTCTTGGGATCCTTACAAGAAGGCCATGAAGTCCATGAAGGAGAAGTTGGAGAAGTTGGAATAGAAGGAGAAGAACACCACTTTGCCGCAGTGATCTTTTTCTTCAAGATAGAGAAGCCCATATTTGATCAAACGACCACTACAAAGTACTATTAAGTTGTAGAGATGGAGTCAATTGATTGGTGAATTGTGGTGAATCCACATTCTTTGGGCTCCTCTTATACTTGAGGGAAGGGTGGTGGCATAATTATTGGTTAATACAAAAGAAATTTGAGCTCATGAATGATGTCCATATATGACAGCTATGTATGTCCACGAAGATGCTTCATGTCCTACGTTCACGTGGACGTGGATACGAACAAAGATCCACCTTAATTATATATGATATTTTGATTTGGAAGGGAATTCGTCTTGTGACTAATAAAAATCTTTAATTGATCTCAACTGTGTACATTGCATGCACGAGTGGAATCGTACCTTTGCATTGCTGCCGTAGGGTAGCCTTGTCCCGTTGGATAGATTCTCCACTAGGTGGAATGTAGTTAATTGTTATTGTTTCCAACAAGATCAGAGGAAGGAGCACGGAAAGCCAATTATTGTTTGGGTTTTTAGATGGGAGGAAAGATAAAGGAAAGTATTGACTACTTAACCACTATTAGCTCTGTAACAATGTGAATACATTTGTTTTGAGCGAGACCCAACTTCGGAATTAATATATAAGGTCTCGTTTAGGTACACTACTACAACGAGGAAACACCGACAGTAGTTTTCTGTTGGTGTCCTTTTCTGTTGATGTCTTGCTACTCCGACGGATACGTATCCGTCGGAGTTTCCTACGTCGGTGTTGCACAACTCTGATGGATCTACAGACGGACAATTGCCGTCGGTGTTAATTGTTAGGATCGATGATCTTCTAATCACTAAACTAATTGCAGAATTAAAATACTAATTGAAGGATTAAGAGATGAGACAATTGCAAACAACAAAATCGACGACACCAGAGTTTAGAGAGGTTCGGCACTGCACCCGGTCCTAGTCCTCCTCCCAAGCCTCGCTCGATCCCCCGAGTCTCGCTTACGGTTCCCCTAACTGATCTCCGTTCCGGGCCGAGATCAACGTCGTTTAAAACTCTGAGCCTCGCGAACAACCTCGCCTCGCTCGTGTCTCCTCTCACAACCTGAGAGAGAGAGAGAGAGAGAGAGTTTTCTCGAAACTTTACAACTCTTTGGTGATTCTTGAAATGGAAGTTGAATCACAATCTAACTAACACTCTATACTTGAGCACACTTGAATATTGATATGAAATGAATATGCAAGTGGTGAAGTTTTAGCTTGAGTGTACAAGAATGAGAGATTGAAGATGAAGATGATTTGACTTTGAGTATATGATAGATAGAAAGTGTTCAAGAGGCTCAAAACTAATAAATGAGATTCTATTTATAAGCCTTCAAGCACTACTAGCCGTTTGAGAGTTGATGGGAAAATGAACCAATGAGAAGCTGCTAGACGTGGGAGAAAGACGGGGAGCACCAGACAGAGCCACCCCAGAAACACACCCTCCACCAGGCGCACATGGACCGCTAATCAGCGGTCCCAAACCGCCAATTGGCGGTTCAGAAGTCGCGCCTGGTGGGCTGCTTTGGCTTGCCTTGTTCTTCATGCTGAGGGTCTTCTATTGCCATCACTAGATCCATTCTTTGATCTACTCAATTGGTGGACATGAATGAAAGAAGAGAACTCACTACTTAACACTCATAAGCAAAAACGAGATTTGCACCAAACTCATCTTTTCTTTTTTCTTTCTCACTTGACTTGACTTGACATGACTTGTTTACAAATGGAGAACTCTTGTGCTTATATATGCACTTACAAAGACTCTTCAACTTAACCTAAAACACAAACATAACATAAACTACATAAAGATGATCATTCAAGATCATTACAACCTCTACTTAAATTGCACCATAAAATAAGACGAAAATCATAGAGAAATGAAGAGACTCTTTGTCTCTTCCTTTCCTTCAACCTTTTGTCTTCCATCTTGTTGAGTCATCAACTCCTAGATGACTCACCCTCCATAGGTGATGTGGCTAGTGACTAGGATGCCACCTAGAATTAAGTTCAATTCTCAATACTCCTCCTTGAACTTAATCCTCTTCCATCCACCATCCCAAGTAGGTTGTGCATCCTTTCCTGCAACCTTATTGACAACGCTTTTGTTTGAGCTAAACGACACACCATGTGCAACTCATTTGTCGTCTCATAGATTTCACGAAGTGTCTTGAACCTCCTTGGTCTTATCTCGTCTTGTTTGTCGGATGGAACTGTTTCATGTTCAGTGGGGTTGGCAATCTCCTCTTCCTGTTTTTCATTTGGCACTTCCGAAATCTCCTCTTTGGAGTCCCATGTTACCTCCTCGTTAACCTGCACATCACGGCTAATGACAATTTTGTTGTTAGTGGGATCGAGAAGCCTATAAGCTTTCGATCGTTCATCATAGCCAACGAACACAAGCTTTGTGCTCCAATCATCAAGTTTTATTCTTTTCTCCTTTGGTACATGTGCATAGGCGACGCTCCCAAACACTTTCAGATGTGCCACAGTTGGCTTGTAGCCACTCCAAGTAGGGGTGAGCTTCGGTCCGGGACCGGACCGAACCGGACCGGACAGAAGACCGAAATTTTCGGAAGCCCGGACCGAAGACCAGACCGAATAAACTTGGTTCGGTCCGGTTTGGTCCAAAACCCGAATTTAACCCTTAAATTTCGGTCTTTGACCGGACCGGACCGAAGACCGAAATGCCGTGGTCTCCCGGACCGAAGACCGGACCGAAAAATTCAGTTCGGTCCGGACACCCGGACCGAACCGAATTTTGCTCACCCCTAACTCCAAGCTTCTTGTGGAGTTACTTCCTCCAAGCTTGCAGTTTTGCAACGATTCAACGTGTACACCGCACAAGCCACTGCCTCGGCCCATAGTTCTTTTGACACGTTCTTGCTTTTTAACATACTTCGAACCATGTCCATGATGGTTCTATTCTTTCTCTCGGCCACACCATTTTGTTGTGGCGAGTATGGAGTGGTTAAATGGCGTTTTATGCCATGTTCCGCACAAAAGTTGTTGAACTCGGTTGATGTGAACTCTCCTCCTCGATCAGACCTCAATGTCTTGATGTTATTGCCACTTTGTTTCTCCACATGTGCCTTGAACTTCTTGAATATGCGAAATGCCTCAGATTTCTCCTTCAGGAAGTACACCCACGTCTTGTGTGAAAAATCATCAATAAAGGTTAAGAAATAACGATTCATACTAATCGAGTGTGGAGTGATCGGTCCACAAATGTCGGTATGTACCAACTCTAGCACCTTCTTTGCTTTATATTCAGCTTGTTTTGGAAAACTCTTCCTTGGTAATTTTCCAACCATGCAACCTTTACAAAATCCTTCTATAGATTCGATCATCGGCAAGCCATGCACCATTCCCTTTTGCGCCATTTCTTGGAGCCCACCAAAGTTCAAGTGTCCAAGTCGCATATGCCACAACCAGTCTCCCTCAATGCATGCATTCAAACATCTAGCACGAGCACATGTTAGATTCAATTTAAACATTCGATTTTTGGACATCTCTATCTTTGCAATCAAACGCCCATCTTTTCCTCGCACGGTCATGTGTCGATCCTTCATCAAGATCGTGAACCCTTTCTCCAAGAGTTGTCCCATGCTTAGTATGTTCGTCTTCATATCGGGCACAAAGTAGACGTTGGAAATAAGCTTTTGTGATCCATCCTTCATTTGAATCATGATGTGCCCTTCCCCTCCACACGCACCTTTGATGTATCTCCAAACGAGACGTGCCCATGCACTCCCTCTTCCAAGTGTGCGAACATGTGTCTATTCCCACACATGTGATTGTTTGCTCCTGTATCGAGATACCAAGTACCTTCTTGTTCGGTTTCTGCTCCTTGGTCGGCAAGCAAAACCACTCCATCATCACAAGCATTCTCCTCCACGGCAACAAGGTTGGAGTTTTCTTCCACCCTTTTCTTTGACCAACATTCGCTTGCATAGTGTCCATGCTTCCCACAATTGAAGCACTCAATCTCCTTCTTTGATCCACGATCACCATGGCCACGGCTGGAGCTCTCCTCCACCTTCTTTTGCGACCAACACTCTTTCGCAAAATGGCCACGCTTCCCATACTTGAAACACTCAACTTCCTTCTTTTTTGGACGACCTCCATAGTCACGACCGCTTCCACGATCTACGTTGCGAGGTTTCTCCTCCTTAAGCGACATCTTTGCTTGCAACGCCTCCTCCAAGACATCTTGCCTCTTCTTCTTCTTCTTCTTCTTCTTTCTTTGCTCGTGTGCCTCCAACGAGCTTGCTAGGTCATCGACGATCATCTTCTCGAGGTCCTTTGATTCCTCGATAGCACACACAACATTTTCAAAGTCTTCGGTGAGAGAACGTAGCACCTTCTCCACCACTCTTCCTTCAGTCAACGCCTCCCCATTTCTCTTCAATTTCTTCGCCACCATGCGAACCCTCATCACGAAATCGGCAACACCTTCCGATTCCTTCATTTTCAACGCCTTGAACTTACCTCGAAGCATTTGGAGGCACACTTGCCTCACTCGATCAACACCGTTGTACCTCTTCTCAAGGGTGTCCCACGCCTCCTTCGACGTCTTCACTTCAGCGATCTTCTCAAAGCCACTCTCATCCACCGCTTGGAAGAGAAGGAAGAGAGCACTATTGTCTTTGGATTCTTTCTCTCGGCCACACCATTTTGTTGTGGTGAGAAAGGTTCGGTTTACCGAATATCGACAAGACAGAATCCTAGTACTTATGTTTACATTAAACCTTATGGACTCAATAAATATAAGATTACATGTCTTGATCCAAAACTTTGATTACAAGTCTTGAGTATTGATGTATTTGTCCCAACGCATGTAATCATGTTTGTTTACTTTGATTGATTAATTAAGATTAGTTTGATTAATCATCAAAATTAATATAAATTAATGTAAAAACTGCAACATTAATTTGGCGGGACATTTCCCTCTATTTTTTACCTTGTTTTGTCTATTTAGACAACACAACGGACACTCATCGACAAACGTTTCATCGATGTACCTCACCGACGGATGTATCCTTTGGTGTAACATACACCGAGACAACTATACTCCGACAGATTGTAATTTACACTGACGACGATGTAACCGAACCCTTCTCGGTCAATCGAAATATTTGTAACCTCCACTAACGGAGAGGTTCCGTCAGTGTATACCGATAATTAAAAAATCACATCCGCACCACCTCCGACGAGCCTAGGAAGGATTAGATTCGAGGAGGGAGGGTGGGGAGGGTAGTGTTCGGGCGTTTGGGGGGATACGGGGAGGGGTTACCTGTGGGGATGGGTCGGCGAGGAGATCGGGTGCGGGGTTGTGAGGCAAGGTGGTTGAGTGTGATTTAGGTGGTGATTAGAGTAGTGGACGAGGGACGTTACCACACAGGAGGATTCGGCTGCCGAAGGCGATGGTGGGAGCGGCAGAATGATGTGGCAGGCAGTGCAACAACGAGCGGCAGTGGAGGCAAAGATTAAGGTAGGGGAGAGTGTTGCGCAAGAAGTGAATCGATTTTGTCAAGGGGTTCCTGATATAAATCATACACTGATGGCACATATCCGTTAGTGTACATAAGATTAGTCATCAGTGTAATCTTAACTAATCGTGCGACGGATATATCCGTCGGTTAATATAAGAGTATACGTCAGTGTAATATTACTAATGGTCCGACGACTATATCCGTCGGTGTACGGGGACAGAGTCGTCGGTGTATCTAAGCGTAATAAATGAATAACGTTTCTTTTTCAAACTCTACGCCGACAGATATGATCCGTTAGTGTAGGTTATTGTAAATAAAAGCTTAACGTTTTTTCCAAAACTATACTTCGACAGATAATTATCGTCAGTGTAGTGAAACATAATTGTCTTGTTGAAAATATACATCGACGGTACGTTTCCGCCGGTGTAGACTAATTGACCGTCGAATAATACGAAAATATTAAACAACATAGTTTACCCGTCGTTGTGAATTTTCTTATCCATCGGTGGAGGTCTACATTGACGGAAACGTTTCCTCGTCGGTGTACAATGCTCTACACCGACGAATATATATCCGTCTGTGTATCGTGTTTTTCTAGTAGTGGTATCGAATGTTTTATTTCAATAATACATTTGTTTAAGTTGGCATTTATTTCAAATAATGTGTTTTGAAAATACATTATCGAGCCTATCGAGCACAACAATCATATTCCTATCAAACTCATGTCGAGCTCATCGAGCTTCGTTGGAAACACAGAAGATCATCCATTTTTGGTATCCAAATTGTTAGAATTCCTAATAAATCTCCAAGTCCAAAAATACATTGTCCTTGACTTTCGCTCACCGGGGTGGTGAAATGTCGCTCGCTCACCGGGGAGCGAGACCCCCGACCGACCCGTCAGAGGGAGCATAAGGAGACGAGTCAATTCAGAGGATGTCAAAGTGGAGGCTTTTTTCAGAGGTTAGGCCACTTGAAGCTTAGATAGTCAAATTTTCCTTTTGCAATTGCCTATTGTAGTATGATACCCAACTCTCATTTAGAACTAAATGGGTGGTGGACTACTTTCAACCCCACCAACAAAAAATCATTCTCCAATATGGGACTAAACTACATGTATCAATTTATAATATAAATATAGACATAGCAAAATGTTCACCTTAACATGCTCAAATCTATGCATAAACATACCAACTTGATGGTTTATAAAATCCCAACTAAAAGTGTTGTAACAAATGTATCATGAGAACATGAATTTGGAAGGAAAATCAGATTATAAACAGGAGACCACTACCTATAAATAGCATAAACACTCCAATTTTCTCATTAACAAATTTAGCAATGCATTGAACAATTAACATATAATAGGTTCGGTAGTGAATCCCTACATCACTAAAAATTTGTTGAATTTGAACATTTATGAAAGCAAAATCCTAAGTCATGCCACAAATCATTAAAAAAACTCCACACTTGAAAAATTACAAATTTACAATTTACTTAAGCAAAGAGATTAAAAATCACAAATAACCAAAAAGACTTTAATTCCGTTTATTCTACACAGACCTCAGACTGAAGAGAAGAAGAAAAGCATCAATCAATCCGAAAATAAAATAAAAAGCAGAAAAATCAACCTTATTGATGAATCTCTCGTGCTCCTCCGCCTGCTTGGCGATCTTGATTGTTTGCTTGGACAAGATCTCCTTCGTGACCGCCCTCTAAAACTAAACCAATACGAAATCCTCATGACCAAAAAAAAAGAAGTCGAAAAGACGACAACAACCGAGGGAGGTACCTTGGATGATCGATCCGTGAGGGTCCCCTTCCAAGAACCTGTGTCGTCATATAGTGCATCACACTGGAGAAAACATGAGAAAATGTGAGGGTTTGAGATTTTTGTACCAATCGCGAGGGGAGGAGGATGGGAGGAAGGTAGACTGATCGAGGAGAGCGGGGGGTCACCAAGGAGGGCGGTCGAGAAGGGTTGGAGCACGAGGAGGAGGAAGGAGGGAGTAGAAACGAGCGACGAGGTTCAAAGTTTAGGGTTTTGGGAAAGTGTTTCGATCGTCAGCTTATGATTAGTAGCATATCATGCATCATATTCATTCTATATATCCTTTATTTTACCCCAATATTGTGCTACTCGAGTTGTCGTTTGTATTATTTCAGGAGTTAGGTAATAAAGAAGAGGAAGTGAGCAAAAAAGACCTAAATATAACAAGTATGGACTGATTTGGAAGGTTCTGGACCTATTTGTAATGCACAAGGACTAGATTACAAATACGGAATGACGCAAGTGCAAACCCGGAATGACCTGATTGTGAAGTGCAAAATATGGTGACACATGACTTGAATCAAATCAGTATTTCACCAATTAAACTCAAAGTGATTCGAGTAAGCAGACAAGGACTTCACTCCACGTGCCAAATGAAGCAATAAATCGGGATACAAAATTTCAGCCCAATCAAATCCATTTGATCCGCCACTGACGGATCAAAATAGTCCAAGTTGTTTCCAATTTTGGTTGCGGTTCAGGTTGTCGTATCAAAGCATTCCTGGACTATCAGATGTGATTTAGAGTCATCCGATTATTCCCAGATTAATCCTAACCATGTATTAGTCTATAAATACCATTGTAATCTCTCCTTTCCCTTTTCTTCTTGCTTCTCCATTAGTTTTAGGTTTTATTTTGCTGCTGCTTAGTGTAGTTGGAGGAGAAGAAGCACACTTTTTAATCTTTTCATTTCAATCAAGTGTGACTTTTGTTCTTTAAATACTTGTCTTTCCTTTGATATAATTTCTTTGATGTTGTGGATTGTTTAATCTTATTTTTAGTCATTTCCATTACGGGTTCATGTTATTTTTATGTTTTCTTTAGTGTAGAGATGAGTACAGAGTAGTCCATCCCCATTGGAGGGTGGAGAAGAAGGTGATTTGATCATGCGATGAATTAGTGTGTGTTAATCTTAATCCTTTGAGCCTTACATGATTTCCATAACCATCTAATATGATTTCACTCTTATCTTTGATGTACTAATGCTCTTGGATGAAACTTAGCACATGCTTAAATTAGTATGCCTATTTTATGGGGAATGATGAGGTTAGTATAATGATGGAGTGGAAGAAGGAAACAAGGCATGTACATGCATGCGCTTATGTTGGCTTTACCCAAATTAATTTCTTCTATGTTTTAATGATTGTGATAAATATTATTTCATGTGGAGACATAGTTGAATTTGAGTCATGATGCATGTGAACATATTAGCTTTATTTCAATTATTTTCTTGTATGTTTTAATGATTAATGTCTTATCTTATTTCATGTGAAGACAAAGTTGAATTGAGTTTTATGGATTTCATGTATGACATATTTTGATGAGCACAAATAAACACACACTACACACATTTTCATTCCGCATTATTTCTCTACCCCCAGAGATTTAGTTTTATTGCTTATTTTCCGATTTCTTTTGCATTATAGTGTAGTTTCGATCACATCTCTCTTTTCTTCTTCCCCACTCAAGTATCATGAATCCTACTCACACGCGCTCCCTCTGGACCGACCCGTATTTGTCACCACTTCAACGCGGTCGTGCACTTGCGGTATTTTAACCATTCAATCAAGTTTTTGATGTCGTTGTCGGGGAGCGTCGTTTTCGTAGTCGAGTTCACCATTTCGGTGGGGTTTTTCCTTTGTCTTTTCATTTTATTTTCGGTGTCGATTTTCGGTGTCAGTTCAGAGTTCAAGGTTTTGGGGAAGAGAGATTCAATCGTTGGCTTATTATAACATTTGAAGGAGGTGTGAATGTCGGCTATACAACAACTGACGTCTATTCATAACTATAGACATCAGTTATATTACAACCGACACCTATACATGAATATAGACATTGATTATTCTATAACCGACTTTTATAGTTATATATAGACGTCGACCTTCCTTACACACGATGTATACCTATAGACGTCGCGTTTATGGGAGACCGACGTATATTTGGCGACGTTTATTCCCTATTTTGAACTAGTGCCACTTTGCCTGATACTACTCCCTCTTGTTTCTCCCAGGCTACCAAAGATGCTAAGTGGAGGTTAGCTATGGATGATGAGTTTAATGAACTCACTACCAATAGCACTTTGACCTTGGTTCCTATTTCCTCTGAGAAATATCATATATAATACGCTGTAAATGGGTTTATCGTATCAAACGTAACCTCGACGGTTCTGTAAATAAATACAATGGCTATCTAGTTACCAAAGGCTTCAATCAAGAAGCTGAGGTTGATTATGAAGAAAGCTTCAACCATGTATTTAAACCAGTAACCATTCGTGTGGTATTATCCTTGGCTATTTCTTTAAACTGGCATAATAGGCAACTTGACGTCAATAATCCTTTTCTTAATGGTAATCTTCAAGAGGAAGTCTATAAAAGGAATTTGTCCTAAAAGTATTCTTCTATGCGTCAATTATTATGAATTGAATGTGCAAAAAAATTGTTCCTTGATTAATGTATTCATCATTTAGAAGTGTTAAGGAAGAGACTCTTGGTTCATAACTGTAGATTCCTAAAAGATAATGATTTACATAAATCAAAATTTATTCACAATCATGGTAATTGACATAGAACATTAATTACCATGATAAGATAGTCGTGTTGGTTAAAAGTATTGTAGTTCTACAAATATTTAATGACACAAGTATATTAAAGAGGAAAATGATTACTTTTATATATTGAATAGACCTAGCAAGTGAAACATTATGAAATTGTGTTATATGTCATTAATGTTTCATTGTGTCTTGAATCCTAAGATATGAGACTTATGTCTTTTCACATAAGAAGTGTTTAATTTGATTATTGTCAAAAACTGTCAATGATAATAGTGATAAAGGCAATAGTTGATTAAATATGACTTATGCTAGAAAAGATATTTCGTCAAAAGATTATCATTGTTCATCTTTAATTAGTGATGATATTAGTGGATCCCTTGAT
Source organism: Triglochin maritima (assembly GCA_963682175.1). Classification (NCBI taxonomy): domain Eukaryota; kingdom Viridiplantae; phylum Streptophyta; class Magnoliopsida; order Alismatales; family Juncaginaceae; genus Triglochin; species Triglochin maritima. The sequence continues at coordinate 7,131,390 of OY821787.1, read as the reverse complement.
AAAGCAAAATTATAATGTACATAATTTGACTTGCGTTAAGTTACATATTTATAATTAGCTTCAGAGATCAAGAAATGAATATATAATACAAAGGTGACACATTTCTGCTTTGTATATATTCTTAATATCATGAGGCAAGGGATAGACACAAGTGGTGCACTTGAATCACTAAATGGATCGTATTTAGTTCGAGTGTAACAAGACATCTATGTTAATTAGGTAAATATAAAGTGTAGCTAGATACCGCTTATAGTTTATGATATTAAGTGTGATATTAAGTGTTTAATATCATTGTCAATGTAGCTTAGATTCTCCTATAGGCCACACCACAAAACTGGGAAACAAAAGATGTGATTTTATATTTTATATGATGTATTAAGTTTCATGCGTTATGAAATAATATACATGTGGTAAAATAATAAAATCAATATGTCATGAAAATGACATGGTTAGAATAATAAATAAATTCGTATGAGATGCATATATATATTATGGGGTATAATGTTTTGACATTATATATGATAATATATTATATGATATAAAGTTATCCACAACATTATAACATAAGAATTCACTAAAACCCCAAAGTCCAAATTTTGTTAGATATTAATCTAAGATTTGGTAAAGTCAAAAATAGTGAAAAATGGTCAAACAGTTTGCCCACATTTTTACGTGAGGTGGTTTAGTGGAGAGATTAACAAGCGATCATATGTAAGTGTTTTGCACATGATGTGAGTTAGAGAAAATCCTATAAATATGTCTCTCATCCCTTCCTTGAAAAGACTAATGCAAAAATTCTCTCCTCTCCATTTTCTCCATCATTCCATCTAAAAGCTATCTTTAATTAATTATTAGTTTTTGGAAATTAAATTCTCAGGAGCTTTAGAGGGGTTATTAGCTAGATTCTAACATTAAGTTAAATATCGATTGGCTAGTTCATTTCTCTTTAATCTTGTTTAGAGTTTAATGAACACTTGGAGACAAATCAGTGGACGATTCAACGCACAATGCAACTCCAGTTCTTCATAAAGGTTTTAGAGAACCTTTGGGGTATGATCTCCATCAATTTATTTTAATTTGTACGTAGATTATATTGAATTAAAATAATATACATGATGATGTACACAAAATCGTCGAAAATTTGGAAAACAATCATGTATGCATGTATCAAAATTTTAAAATTATATACAAATAGGGCACAAAATCCTTTAATCTACATGACTCAACCTCCTGGATTCACCAATTCATCTCTGCCAAATCATGTTTGTCACCTTCACAAAGCCATTTATGCCTTCCAGCCATGTCTTTCTGACTCACTATGTTTGTTCTCCGTACAAGATATGATATTCTCGTCATGCTTATATATGTTGATATTCTTCAAATTGGAATCTCTTCCAAGCTCATCTCTTAGAGCACCCTTAATGGGTGCTCTTCGCCCGGGCGCCCTCCCTTAAAGGGAGGGCGCGCCCTGGGGGCCACGTGCCCCCCCACCATTCGTCCGATTTTTTTGTTTTTGTTTTAAAAATAAAGATTATTTATATATAATTAGGATAATGTATTAATTAGGTAAATGGAATTTAATTAATTAGGTATTACAAAATAATTATTTTTTTTATAATTAATTAACAATTTTTTGATTTTCTTAGATATAAAAAAAATTAAAAAAAATCATAAACAAATTAAGAAATAGTAGTACAATACTCATACATTTCGGAAACAAAATACAATACAAATACAAAATACGAAATACAACAGAAATAAGGTAAGGAAAGGAAAGACAACCATCCTACGGATACAGAATTTAAACTACCAGAATACTGATAAACTACCACAAACATATTGAAAACATAAGCACCTACAGATATCCTTGTGCTTTAGCCCACTCCTTGAGTTCAGCAAGTGTTTCTTTTTCGAATTCGTCATTGTTTTCCTTCTTCATTAGAGCGAAGAGGACATCATGTTTCTTGTTATTCAGTTCCCTTTGGAAATTCACCTCAGCTTCGATGCGTTTCCTCTCCATCCGTTCTTCGTAACGCAAATATTTTTCCTCTTTCACTTTTGCGCTATATTCAATTTGTTTCCCCAGTTCTAACATCTCAGGATCAAGTTGTGCCTGAAATGGTTGTTTACCCTTCTTCTTTTTGGCTTTTTAACACCTTCAGGATGAGGACATGTTTCGAACACCATTTCATTTGCTGACGGTGTTGCGTTACTCCCATCGTTGTCGGTGCTTTTTCTTTTCCCGCTGCTAAAACTCTCCGAACTTTCTGCAGCGACGTTTCCGGTGGGAAGTCCAAGCGTAACAGACTCCCATTTAGGGTACCTGCGTAACAAAAGCCAAACATGCATGAACTGAAATTTGGCGTTGTGTGTTCGTTCGTAGATGATGTGCGCTTCATGGATGACATCGTCCTCGTTGTAACCGCCACGATTTTTGCGACCTCATCGTCGCGGTTTTGCGTGTTCCCTGGGTCGCGGTTTCGTCATTCACATTAGTTGTATAGCGGCTTGCATTTCCACTACTTTCGCCACTTAGGAGGCGAGTATACATACCCATTGGGAATTGAGTTTGCCCTTCTTCCTGAGTTGGCGGTTGGTATTGATTGTGTGGGTAAACCCTGAGTGTGGTAAAAATTGACTTTGGTGGGACGGGTGGAATCCTGGTTGTGTGGTAAATTGGCTTTGGTATAACGGGTGGAATCCTGGTTGTGGAACATTTTGGTAAGGGAAAAAGTGTTCGCTTGGGGGTGGACGACGTGGAGATCGTCGGTAATCTGGTGAACCATTGCCTTCTGAAGATGACATTGTGAGTAGAGAGTAGAGGTGAGTAGAGAATTGTGGTGGAAGAAGTAAGATTGGAATAGAAGTGAGTAGAGAAGTAATGTGGTTGGGGTATATATATTGAAGTAGTCACGCGCGTACTGTAGGTCCTCGATCCAATTGTCTCGTCTTTTGTGAGTCACGCGCATACTGTAGGTCCTCGATGCTTGAGAAGTCCAAGCAAGCATCGATCCAATCGTCTCGTCGTTTGTGAGTCACGCGCATACTGTAGGTCCTCGATGCCTGAGAAGTCCAAGCCTCGGTCCAATCGTCTCGTCTTTTGTGAGTCACGCGCATACTGTAGGTCCTCGATGTCTAAGAAGTCCAAGCCTCGATCCAATCATCTCGTCTTTTTTGAGTCACGCGCATACTGTAGGTCCTAAATTTTAAATTTATTAATTTGTGGTTTTCTAAATTTTAATAATATTTTCGTATTTTTTAATTAAATGTTAATTAAAAACGAATGAATTGTTGATATTAAATAATTACGATAATGATTATTAATATATTTTGTTGATTGTTGAAAGAGTTTTGGAGAGAAGAATAAAAATAATGACGTGACAACAAATATTGTAGCGTGACTGGGTGGATTGGGTAATGGTTAAGGATTTTGTAGAGGGGTTGGTTTGTGCTGACGTGGCAGAAAGAGAAGCTGACGTGACTGAGAGAGAAAACAGGGCGCCCGGGAACTGCCCGGGCGCTGTTAAGGATGCTCTTAGGTTGTTTCAAACCTTAACACATATTTTTCTCTTAAAGATTTAGGCCACATTCATTATTTTCTTTGTATAGAAGCTCATTTAACCAAATCACAATGTTCTTTTACCAACATAAATATATATCTAACCTTTTACTATAAACAAACATGCATAATGCAAAACCTATCTTATCTCATTGCTGTCCATCCACAAAATTATCTAAATTTACAGGATCTCCAATGCATGATGTTTTCTTATATTGTAGCACTGTTGGTGCACTTTAATATATCACTTTAACTCATCCTGACATATGTTATTCTGTTAATCGTGTCTACCAATTCATGCACACCCAACGGATGAACAATGGACATTTGTTAAACACATTTTGAGATATCTAAAGTAAACCATTCATTTTGGTATTCATTATGCTCGATCACCCTCTGCCACTTTAAACAACTTGTCCGCTTTCTCTGATGCAGACTGGGTGGGTGACTCCGATGATTGACGTTTGGCCTTCGGCTTCTGTGTCTTCCTTGGACAAAACTTGGTGTTTTGGTGCTCCAAAAAGTAAGCTATTGTTGCTAAATCCAGCACAGAAGCAAAATACAAAAGCCTGTCTCATGCTACAACTGAAGTTATCTGGATCCCCAACAACTTTTACAAGATTTACACCTTACTGGCACTACTATTTCTGTCCTCTGGTGTGACAATATTGGTGCAACGTATCTTGCTGCCAACCTGGTCTTTCACGCCCGAACCAAGCATATAAAAATTGACTATCACTTTGTTTGTGAAAAAGTAACTCACAAACAACTTCTTATCAAATTCATCTCCAGTAAGGATCGAACTGCTGACGTCCTAAGAAAGTCACTCCTCTTTTCAGATTTTTTCTCTCCTTCGGTCCAAGCTCTCAGAAGCCCAATCCAACTAACATTGTAATGGTCCCCTATGCCTTACTCACAAATACATTGTATTCCCATGTATATCTCCATATATACCCTTAGGAAAATAGTCCGGACTATCAATTTATTCCCATGTTTATTCTCAAATTTGTATTTCAAACCATAATATAAATATCATAATCCTCAAACTCTTGAAATAGAATTTGAGGTTCAATTTTCCCTTACAAACATTCTTGCAATCAATTTGTTCTAACATTGATTAACATACTAATATGTGAACATTATGAGCTATTATGGTACATCTTTTATGCTTTGCACTTAACATGTACGAGTTCCATTTTAGATGAGGTCATATTTGGTTTACACTACTACAGAAAAAGGCATATACGTCGGATGTACGAGGGTATATACGTTAGATATAAGCACTCCCAGATCTGACGTCTATACGTGCGTCATCTATACATAGAAGTCGGACGTCCAATATCCGACGTCTATTCTATAGGAATAGACGTCGGCTTCTACATATGGCCGACGTCTATTCTTGAAGAATAGACGTCGGCCTTTATATATAACCGACGTCTATTCTTAAAGAATAGACGTCGGTGAACTTACAGACGACGTCTATTCTTAAAGAATAGATGTCGGATTATAAATAAAGCCGACGTTTAGTCTTTTCTTCAGAGGAATAGACGTCGGCTAGTATAAATATCCGACGTCTATTCCTAAACCTGGACAAAAAAAACATCCTGCAAACTTGTTTTTAGTCATCGTATTCGTGTACATACAACCTGCACCAAATTCGTTCATAGATGCTCACACTTTTATCCACATGTACGTACAATCACAAACACACATTTGCCAACTTGCACAAACACAAGCATACAACCATACATGCACAAACACAAACATACAACCATACACAATTCACATTCAACACACTTGCAATTAATTCATTCTAAAATTAAGGCGATTATATTAAGGTATAAATTGTAGGTTTGTAATACAAGTGCACTTGTTAACTAAATTACAAAAAATGTTAGTGACAGGAGAACCTCTTAGTTCGTCAACATGTTTCTGATAAAATAGCGAGCCCATCGGTCGCGAGTTTCATCGAGCTCCTGTTGCGAGAAGGGATCACTACTTTTTGGGAAAACCTATCAAAACAATACAAGTGTGAATGTTAATAACTAAATATTGAAACTACAACTATACAATTGTTTAATGATCTACATTACCTCGGATATGCATACGTCTTGAGTTGCCAATTCGAGGATTACCTCCATGTATCTCATCATGTAGTAACCACATTCCGTATTTCCAACCTGCTTCTGGTACTACAAACATAGAAATTCGCTAAATTTATGTTCCTAACTTAATTAACAAAAAATGGAGAGAACGTACTCTCATTCCATGCCATGTTATATTTGCGTTTCATGCATAACCACGGAGGCAGATTGTAAATTACAAGCAGAACGGGCCAATAACTGTGAATGCTACTCAAACTACCAAAATGATTCATTCCGTCAGTACAGAGTCCAAGTCGTACATTCCTGGATTCTTCACCAAACACAGGAAAGTCGAAATTTATTTTTTTCCACTGAGATGAATCTGCAGGGTGACGTAGCAACTGATCATTTGGTTTCTCACGATCAGCATGCCATGTCATGTTCTTGGAATCCTCCTTACCGCAAACAAACGTTTAAGCCTTGGTATTATCGGAAGATACCACAAAATCTTAGCAGGAGGTCCTTTGATTTTCATCTCATCAGCCTCTTCATTGTGGTTTGGTCCACTACGTTTCATTTTGTATCTTGAAACATTACACCTCAGACATGAATGTAAGTTTTCAAACTCACCCCTATACAATATACAATCGTTCAGGCATGCGTGTATCTTCCTATATTTCATTCCCATAGGACACAACACTTTCTTAGCATCATAAGTTCTATCTGGCAACTCATTACCATCTGGAAGCATCTCTTTCAATAACTTCAACATTGATGTGAAACTCACATCGGACCAACCATTTCCAGCTTTTAAATTGTACAACTTCAACACTGCTGACAATCTAGTGAATTTGGTACAATTCTTATACAACGACTTCTCATTGTCACTCAACAAATTACCAAGTAAATCGGGGTTGGACGAAAACTTTTCAGCCATATCCTGAACCATTTCCTCTAAGTGATCTTCCACACTAACGTCTTCTCTATCATTCTTGGAACGACTAAATGATTCATTTTCGCCATGCCATATCCACCGTTTGTAATTTGGGTCGAAACCTTTCTCAAACAAATGATCTTTCATTTTCCGAAAAGTCAGCACTGACATATTATGACACTTATTGCACGGACAATACGCCATGTAGCTTTCTTTCATTTTCTTGGAATGTTTTTTGGCAACCTCTAAGAACATATTCACTATGTTCTCATACTCATCACTCAATCTGTTTGAAACAATCCACTCTCGATCCATTTCAATCTAAACATTAACAAAAATGATAGTTATTATTGGAGAAAATAAATAAAATTTCAATTTAAAAGAATATGTCCGTAGATGAGAAGATTCAAAGACATTAAGATGAGAAAAGAATGACTCAGAGGAGAGGAAATCATTAATCTAACGTGGGAATAAGGAAGGTTAGAAACCTAACTAAGCAATCAAGGCCAAAACAAGCCTAAAGTCCACTATAGGTCCTTAGTAATAGACGCTGCCTAACTTCAAGGTTCCACCGAGGACCACTAGTCTGTAGGAAATCAAGAACCCGGAGGCTCCTAATATCTCAGGGAGACTAGATGAGCAACGACGTTCAGGCCGAAACGGTCTTAAACATAGAGGACCACTAATCTGTAGGAAATCAAGAACCCGGAGGTTCCTAAAATCTCAGGGAGACTAGATGGGCAACGACATTCAGGCCATAACGGTCTTAAACGGTTTCCTCTCCTTAATGCGTCTGAAAATCCTAGGGGCCAACGTCTAATTGATTTTATTAAAGCTTTTTCATTAAGTGGGTTTTGGGCTAAGGAAAAGGTGTTGAAATCCCCCGCCTCATCTCCTATAGGTGACTGCCCCCTAAGTGTTTTTCATACCTTAATCTAACAAACAACACACCAAACAAACACTCACCTCACTCTTGTTACAATGCAAGTCCTACTAACTAATGCGTGTTTTCTAATGAATGATGAGTGAAAGATAGTACGTACCTTACGCCAGCAATCTACGACAGAAATCGTAAATAAATAATAAATACGATGAATGCAAATCTTATATGATGAATGACTTAACAAATATTATCTAATCTTTTGCTTTGGGTTATTAAAGGCCAAGTTGTTTAAGGGGGTTGATGAGTTAAACATTAAAATTTGTCTAAATAAAAGAATATCTTAAGCATAAATAAGCATTTAACTAAATAAACATTTAAAATTTAGAATTGAAAATACTCCCACAAAGAAACTGTACGTACTAAATAAAAATTGTAAGAAATACTCCCACAAATAAAATACTCCCACATTTTTTTACTTTTATGACTATTTCTTCTAAGATCATCGAAACTACTAAGAAATTGGGGATAACAATCTACAGACTAGACACCCTTACATTTAACTTAAATCATGCATACATTAATTTTGTCTCAATTCGTGACAATGTTCAAATTGGAACAAATTGATATAATTTTACATGACCACACTCACAAAAGTTAATGAATAGATTGGACATGACACCAAATGATCAAGTAAATTAAAAGGGTTGGTGAAGGCAAAACTTCACGGCTTCCATATCTTCATTTGTCCATCCTCTCCATATGCCAAAAAACAAATTAAAGTTCACGTATTCTTTACATTGGTCATAATTTCTCTCCTTAGTTGTTATAAACATGTCTTTTTCATTTCTTTCATTCATTAGCAAAAGTAAGAGACTTCATTTCTATCATTCATTAGCAAAAGTAAGAGACTTCATTGGTCCTAATTTCTCTCCTTAGTTGTCCTAATTTACAATGTCTAGTAAATTAAGAGTCCAAAAGATTTCAATCAAAGCTTAACTAGTTCAAGCTAGCAAGAGACTTCATTTCTTTCAAGAACATACAAAATATCAACAATAAGAAAATTTTTAAGCATAATCACGAAAATATGAATATATTCAAGATTAAAACCAAAAAATCGAAACGTCGCATTCACCAACAATAAGCTTCACGAGAAGTATACTAACTTAGAAAAGAATCATTACTATAAGAAAAATCCGAAAATAAACCAACAAAAACGAACTTAACACTTACATTGGTAGGATGTGGAGAGACGGAGGAAGACGGAGTAAGAAGGAGAAGAGGGCCAGAGAAGGGGAGGAGAGGTTGGGACGTCGCTGCGGTGCCGGAGACGGTGCAAATCGGTCAGAGAACGGTCGTGGAAGAGGATTCGGTTGCAGGACGACTAGGGTTTGGGTGGGTTTTCATCTGAAATGAATGACAGAAAACGCGTCTGTTCGTTTTCTTTTAGACCTATAGACGTCGGATATTATAATTGTCTGACGTCTCTACCTTGACGTCTATATGCAGGGATTATAGACGTCGTATATTCATAATATCCGACGTCTATAGGTCGACGTCTATACCCTATAGACGTCGGCCTCACAGGTTAAACGAATACCCGACGTCTATTTGTCGACGTTATACCCAATAGACATTGCATAAACGCGGTAATACAATAGCCGACGTCTATATTACCACATAGACGTCGTTCGTAGTAGCGACTGACGTCTATACTATGCTCTCCCTTCTAGACGTCCGCTGTTATAACGCCCGATGTCTATTGGGCGACGAGTAAAGTCTATTCTACACTAGTGTTACCGTCGAATAATACATAATCTGCTTCCAAGTAATCACTCCGTAACCAAAAAAATCATTATAGATAATCGATTAAAAAATCCCATAATAGTACTAAGGAATTCATTACATTATGATTCAAAACCCAGTAGTAAGTTAGCTCCTGGAAACCTCAAAAATCCAATGAGGCCACTAGAGCTCCAACAAATTTCTTGCGGCGTCCAGGTCGAACCATATGGTGAGGCAAGGTTAAGTAGCATTTGTAAAGTTAAAACAAGTTCCTTTCATTATAATAAAAAAATGGATTACAACTTGTAATAAGGTACTCAATTATACACTGAAATGGTGTGGTTTACTTACGTGAACTGATTACCATGTAATTAAAAGAAATTGGTCAACCAACCAATGAAATGTAGTCATATGTTTTGTGTTACATTACTGCAAGTCAAATGTGATCTTATATTCCTCCAGCTAATGTTGTTAAGAACATAATCATTTGCTACGTGCAATCACTTCATTTAGACACGATAAACCCTAAATAACACCCACCGTATATGTTACTGCTTAATATGTAGAAGGTTTTTTCTTCTTGGGTACACCATCCAAGTGTGACGTAATTGGCGATATATATATATATATATATATATATATATATATATATATGCTTTTTCACTATTGTGTTGTGTACATGTAAGTCAGTCATAATTGTTTATATGCACATTTGTTATTAGTGAGTCACACTTTGTTACACCGTTAAACATTTTGTAAATTAAATCTTATAAATTACAAATATCCTTAATATAAAAAACAAAAATAAAAAGTAAAAAACATAAAAACACCAAAATAGAGCCTCTCCGCTGCCGTCTACACAATCTACCGTCTTCACCGCTCCAAAACCCTCCGCCGCCTCAGCCAATCACTCTCCCTCATCTCCACTGAGTCCGACGAATTCCCCATCTCTCTCACCAAGCTCTTCAAGCTTACCGCGGCCTTCGCAGTCGGGATTGTGCAAGGACTTCGGAAAGACCTCCAAAGATTTGAGCTTGATGCAAAAGATGACGTCTTGGAGAAGGTTGTGGACCGGATTTGCTCCCGGAAGGGGAAGAGGGTTGTGGTCGTGGTGGGTGAGGTTTCTGCTCGACGAGAGGGCGAGACCTTTGGTGAGGGATTCGATCGAGAAGTTCGTGTCGACGTAGGTTTTCATCTATCTGGAGAAGATGGTCGATATTAACGTGTTCAATCATATGTCCGAGAGATGGTGTGATTTTTTTATGTTTTAATTTTATATATATTTTTATTTTTAATATTAACGAAATTTGAAATTTGTGAGGTTTAACTTGCAAAATATGTAATGGTGTTGAACAGAAATTGTGTCGGAGCGTGACATATTAATGATAGAGGTGCATATGCAAAATTAGGATCGACTTGTAGGTGCACTACAGACAATAGTAAAAAATCAGGTGCATATCGCCAATTACGTCACCTGGAGTTGCACCCAAGCAAAAAAAAAGTCTATCCAGAATACGCCTTCAACGAAGGGCTAACATGAAACTTCCGAGGACATTCAGGGTCTGATTAGATGCGTCACTTTAATATAACTTTTCATTTTGCAATGGAATTTCAACTTATGACTTTTAAAATGCCGATTTTGCATGAAATTCATAAATTATTCATTGTATTTTAAATTTTCTCCATTATACTAAACTTGTACAGACTAAATTCAACATTAGTCTTTCCAAAAATGATCATATGCACCAATATATGTTTCATGGGTCAAATTTAACTATAAATTTTATATGCATGTATTGTAAAAGAATGTAACTAATATACTATAAACGTTTTAAATTATTGTAATTTTAAAGTCCCATGTTTATCCAAATAAAAAAACACTAATTATTTACTAGCAGAACTAATTTGATTTATTAATTCTGAAATTTACAAATGAAATTGAGAAAACATGTTTAACTTATTGCATGACCCCTTCAAATCACACGAACATAGCATGGTAAGAAACAAAAACGTTTTGTAATCATCCTATAATTATTGTCTTACATTTAATTTTTCTCGTTAATAATAATAGTAAATGGCCTAAAACATAAGGTGGAGATGCATTTGTCGTCTTCTGCAAATTTTCTTTTGGTGTCATGCAAGGATGCAAATGCACTAATCTTGATCGATTAGAGCTGTCAATCATCTTCATTACATCAACAATATCATGCTCATCTAAAATCTGAACCGCAGCCGAAAGACAAGATCAAGACAAATTGATTTCACACTTTCCATGTTGCTTCCTAGTTCTGCCATCCATATATTGAAAGAAAAAAGTCCGACCTGCCAATAATCTCACCGAATAGGTGTGAAATCGTCATCTTAATTAGCACCTCTGTCTAAATCTACCACACCATTCGTGTAAATTAATTATAAATTCGCTAACAAACAAAAGCACCAATAATGCATGAATTTAGAACTGCACACGTACGTGTTCATATTATTATACTTCTATTAAACCAACCTTATGTTTCGCTAAAATATAGTCTCGGTGTTAGAGAGAAAAAAGCCGACCACCGAATAAGATAACGACAAATCTTGAAATAATACCAAATTCGCATTACTTTTCTATTTTTTTCTGAAATGTGGGTAAATGTGTTTGTTTTCTTGTTTGTTAACTTGATATGAGGATTGTGAGTTGTCAACTACTCCACAAAACGACGTGGATATCCACATAAAAGTTCTATATTTTTCAAAATTATATTAATATTCTTGCAATAAATCAAAATATAATAATTGATTTTTGTATAATGTTGGATATCCTCTAAGTTGACCACAACTTTCAACGTACTTTGTCGTCAGCAATTTTATCTTTAATTTTGAGCTATAGCACATTTAAGTTCATAAGTAATCAACTTATTACGTACAAAGAATTCTTCCCATCACAGGTTGATTAAATGAGGACTGAAAATATGATTCAAGCTGAGCTTACCGATCAGAAGTTTTGTAAAATTCCTAAATCCATTTAGGGTTAAATGGTGTTTAAGTAGTCCTTTGACTTGAGAAGAGAGAGAAGGCATGTCAGGGATGGTGTGGGTGTGTGTGAGGTGAGAGAGAGTATGGTTGGGTGTGTTGGGTGGTGTGAGCTTTGGTTTAAAGCAACTCAACCCATCTCCTTCCTTCTCATTTCTTTCTCACAAACATTCATCTCCCTCACTTTCTCCTCTCTTTTCCGGCGGACAGAGGCGAAGGCGAGAGCTCCAGTGGACGTGGGTGAGCGAGATCCAGAGGCTTGGGGTGTGGAGGTCGACGTGAGGTGGAGATCCTGTGTGTGGTTGCAAACCGGAGGTGGTGGCGTGTGAACTCTGGCGAGCTTCGTCAACCGTGAAGAAAGGTATGTCGATTCAATAACGTGGTTTGTTTTGCTCACACTTGTGGGTGTGATTTTGGATCGTTGTCGGGTGGTCGGAGACCTCGCCGATAACGAGGGCAGCAAGAGAGACAGGTCGGGTGGCTGCCAGAGTTCGGTCGACCGGTGCTTAGTTGTGGTCGACTGGTTTAGTGTATTTTGCCCGACTTTAACCAACACCGGTCGAACGATGCCTTGTGGCGGTCGACCGGTTGTGCTTGTGCTGGTGGGTTGGAGGAATGCCTGGTAATTTTTGGTCGACCGTGCCTATTTTTGGTCCGACCGGAACTTAAGTTAGCTTAATGAACTGTTCGACCGTTTTAAGAATTGTTCGACCGATTGATGACCTAGATCTGCTAAGTTGCCCTGTAATTTTTGGTCGGTCAGGACCCCTGAGTCGATCACCCGTTAGACTCATATGATTTTTATTAGACTTCGGATTTTGACCACGTATCAGTCGACCGGTTTTAGACTTTTGTTCGACCGATGAGACTTAGGTTATGTGCAGAGAGTTCGACCGTTGAAGACTTTCGGTTGACCGAACCTCATGAGAACGGTCGACCGGATTGCCTATTTTGGTCGATCGTTCGTGCGCAGAACTCGAATCCTTGGTCCTAGTGAATTGCCAACTCTGTCCACGGAAACCTGTATCCTCACCTAGAGTATGAGCCAGGAGGTGACGGTGGGTACGTAGATAGTGCATGCCCAAGGACCGCCGAGTGGAAGGGTGTGAGTACTTGGGACGTGTCACCTTCGTGTATGGATTGTGGCTTAATGTGATGAATTTATGGACTCATAGTAGAGTAGCAGACTTGAGGGATCACGGATCCCAATGTATGATGATGTGCAACTCATGGAGCCTGATGACATGGCAAACTTCGGTCTGGAACCGTCCGATGTTATGCCAGACGTATGTCGTATCGTCTGATGCTGTGTCGAACGTATGTTGGACCACCGATGCTATTCTGGTGACGTTGCCGATGTTGTTCCAGCTGTGATACCTCAGTTGGGCACCTACTGAGTGATTGACGAAGCGAGCAAATGCTCCGTTAGTGTGGTTTGACCACGTTAGATTCAAATCTGATTCTCTTGACTCAATTCTTGGGGATGCCCCTTATCGAACCACATGATTAGTATAACCGCGTGTGGGGAGCGTTGCGTATTGTTTCGTAAGACTGTATGTGCCTACGGTAGGTCTCCGAGGGAGACCCGATGATATTTGTCGGACTGATGTCCTGTTTTACCTTTCGGAGGAACTATTTTCCTTACTGTTGATAACATGACATGTCACTAGTATGATATGTTCATTGATGCACAGTGCATTCATATAGGTGAGCATGACATACGCGGTTTCCTTATTGAAACTCGGGCATTGTTGTTACATGTTTTATTTCAGGACCGCAGTAGGTCTAGTTGAGTGGTGACCGTGAGTGCACACATTTTGGGACCGAGATCCTCTCCTTTAGACCATTTGAGGTCATCATGATTGCTTGTACTTGTCTTTTGTTATTTCCGATGTAATCATGTCTTTATTGACAAACTCTGATGTAATATGGTGCACCGTTTGAATATTTTATTTGAGTAACAATCCCGTCTTTTGATGAACGGTCTCTTGTGATCTTTTATTATAAATTATAATTTTTTAATGTTTTCGGGATGTTACAAGTTTACTTTGAATTGGAGGGTATTTTAAATATTTCAAATTGTAAATTACATATATTCCTATTAACTATGTTCTTGTAACACTTGGACACTGAAACACACAGTTATATCTCTTAAACTTCCAATTTCTAACAATCCGCCCTCTCATATAATAAGTGATTTTTTATGGGTGTCTTAATGAAATTATCCTTATTCTAATTTATTATCAATTTAGTCCATGTACGTATATACTACTAATCTAATGTTCAACGTTGGTACGGTATTTAGTTGGTATCAACATACGGATTACGGTACCAACTACCAATAATCCTTAGCGGCGCCAGCAGGAATTTGTTCCCCATCCACCTCTCAAATTGTCTCTCAACCAACCACTGACCTCAATTGACTAATCATCCACTTAAGACCTTACATTACTGAGACAAGAAGACATTTGACCCAACAAGAACATAAAAAAAATTCCCACACGAGTACACGACCATAGCACGTACTGTATAAGACATTCTTAATTTGAGCAACCGAAGACGGTAAATTAACTTTATAAAGACATAGCCACAAATCAACAAGTGGATTATTCTCTGTGGACCCGCGTAATCAGCAGACCGAAGACACTAAAATAACTTGCTAATCATCTACTTCCGACCACATTTTTCTTAGTCCAATCCCTCTATTCTATTTCTACCTACCATTGTCTCCAAACACCATATAAGGAGTCCAAGTCCTATACTTGTTTGTCCTCTAAATCAACACTTCATCTTAATTTGTACATCTTTCTAATACTCCACACTTGAATCATCATGGAGTTCAACTCCTTGTCCAAGACTGGAAACACTACATCTTCAACAAAATGGTCTTCTTATCCTCCTCTTTCTTTGAATTCTTCCTTGACTTTACCTAAGCTCATAACCATGCATGGAAACTTGAAGCATGACCACCAATACAACACTGAATTATGCTCCACAACTTCCTCTTCTTCATCATCGTCCAATGAGGAGTTCTATGTTTTCCCGACGATCTCTTCCCAAAATGGGTCAATGGATGTGGTGGTTCGGGGCTTAATGCCGTCAGACCGCCTCTTCTTCGAGCCTAGCACAAGCTCTAGCTCCATAATGGAGGAGTTCAAGGGCAAGGATAAGAATCTATTGAAACAAAGGTGGTTTGTCCTTGAAGTGGAATCAGAGGACCCCAGAGAAGATTTTAAAGTTTCTATGAGGGAGATGGTAACCGAGCATGGATTGGGGGATTGGGAAAGGCTACATGAGTTGTTAGAGTGGTATCTTGAGGTCAATGAGAAAAAAAGACATGGTCTTATTGTTGAGACATATGTAAACTTGCTCTTAGAGCTCATGTCTTCTTCTTAGACCACTTCTACTACATGTTTTTCTTTTTCAGTACAAAAATAGGGATGACTCACACTAAAAAGGAATTATACCTTCTACTGGATGATTTTTTGTAATTCTTAGTATCCAAATTATTATAATTAGGAAATAATGGCACCGATATGGACTCAATTGAGATGTCACAAGCACAACTGGTCGGAGACACACCAAACAAGCTACAAAACACTAAAATAAGTAAGAAATGTTGAAACAATTATAAATAGATTCATGTAATATAACAGTTTACATATGTCGAATAAATATTTCATAAGGATCTAGATAAAGCCAACGTACAAAAACAAGTTTAGGAAAACAACAAAAGAATTAACAGTGAGCAAAGATGACCTCAAAGACCGAACCGTCGGAACGCAACTTGCCTCAGCGAAAATATCAGCCCACATACCAGTGTGTTTGATGGTTTTCTGGTTTTCTCCCAGAGTAGAACGATCTCTCCGTCGATCAGGCGCACACCGAAGTCGACGTATCACGAGAACAGCGCGGAACCTCGCAAGATTTGATCGCAGGAGAACTCAGGATTTGGAGACCAAAAATCATCGGAGATGGACGGTTTTCGCAGAGAGGATGAGAATAATAATAATGTGTGTTTTCAGGAAGAAACCAAATGTGATTTATATATATAATTTTGTAATCGTCAATGACTTAATTGCAAAGAACAATTAACATGAGATCCAAAAAGATACACTCATCACCCTGAGGCTAAAACATCTAATTTCTCCCAAAACCCTCACTGTCACGCCACGCCACACCTCACCTCGCCCCGCCCCGGATGGGTGTGGGCGTGGGTGGAGAATTATCTCCTCATCTCTTTCCACCTACAAAGGGTTAAGTGAAGATGATGTTTATCAACATCCTCTAACTTGTTTGATTCACCAGTGTGGGAGTAAAAGTGAGGTGAACACATGACACATGTGACAATAATTCTCATCTTCAACTCAACATTGGATTTACTCAATTGAGTTATTCATGGGCCTAGCCCAAACTCAATGATCCAACAAGAAGCACAAGCAAATCACAATCAAGTCTCTCACTCACATATTAAACAGACAGTTGGAACTAATTAACAACGGAAGCGGAAGCGTAGGTAGATCATATTTTATGCGAGATCTACTTGTACAGATTTACAGCAGAGAGAACTAGAGCATCGTTCACGATGTATAATCTTCTTCATCGGCTAGATTTCTACTCTTGTAGAGAAGATCGACATGGAATTCCACGATCCAAATGTCTTGTTGGTGAGATCGGAGAGGAGAAGAGTAAGGACGAATTGGTGCGGGTTTTATATTTTGCAACTTATGACTTAAACCCCAATTCAGGTTTATATACACTAATTATTCTGGTAACAACCTGGTAACCATCATGAACCCATGTTATTTGCACTAGCCAACTAAATATATAACGCCACAAGTCACCCATGATCTGATGCACCTCTTGGGCATATTAATCCAATACATACATAATTCGAAAATGTCCATATCATCTTAAAAGCCAAACAAAGATTACAAGAGTAGGAAGCAATAAGGTTTTTAACCTCCCCTCTCTAATGGTAGACTACGAGATTCAAAACTTAAAACTGCCCCTCAAATCAGAGGGTGCAGACATTGCACTTATAAATGGCTTTTTAGATATACCAACTATTTTTTTGCTTGGGATCTTGGTGAAGATATATATAGCTACTTTACGAGGAACGAGGAATGATGATGTGAGGATAAGATTGGAGTAGATAAAGAGATGATGTTAACCCATAATCTTGCTGCTTTCTTTGGCCTTATCTTGTTTAGTATTGTGATGTTTTAATGATGATGCAAAATCTTAATCCATGTAGAGACACACACATGTCATGAGTACTTAATTGTACACACACATGAATCACATATCTACACTTTTGCATGTATTTTCTACCTCCTACGGTACTAGTTATATTAGGTTTTTTAGTTGATTCACATTGTTTTTATTAGTTAGCTTATATACACACAATCTTCATTTTCATTCCCCTAATTGAGTATGGTCAATGACAACCAGTACTCACTTCTCGTACACATGATCCGTACTTGTCACCGCTTCAACGCACCTGTGTACTTATGATTTTGAACTTAAAATTCCCAACACAAAGAGAAGAGTAGTGGCAAAAAGATTATAATGCATTACGTTTGGAGTCCATTTATATTAGGAAATCTGGAGCCCTCGTACAATTGGCCCATCCGTTGAAACGCAAAATCATAATTGAATTCAGTTAACACATTTGATAGATCCAAGATGATTAATTAGGTCGAATTATATATTATACTGGTTGGATCTGATTTCCTTTACATGCATGAGTTGAGTCATACGAACCCAAATGATTTGCATCAGACCAATTGGTGAGTTCAGATATGTAGGCTAGAATTTTGTTTGATTCCATCAATTTGACTGCCTCTCAGAACCTTTAAGGTACGTTTTTAATTGTGCCAACTATTGTCTGGGCATGCACGTCTTCTTACTAGCCAATTGTTTCATCATGGTCAATGGGCTCGATTCTTTGATGATGTCCATGTTGAGTAGAAGAGAATCAAAGATAGATCATATGTAAACTTGTATTTAAAAAAACTAATTTTACAATATTACAACTTACATTTACACATTATCTACATTGTAAGACATACACTCACAACTACTCTTTCTACTACTATAATCACTCTTATACAAGACTCCCTCTCTATTACAATACACACTATCCGGCTAACACAACTACAATACTCTTTTGTAGTTGTGGAGACTAACTATTATTTGGAATGCTTTGGAATGAGTAGACACCCTTATTTATAGTTGTGCATGAAAGATTACAAGGAAGATGGAAAATTCTAGAGTAGAATTCTCTAGAATTTTTGAAGTGTGGGATAGTATGAAAATTTGTAAAGTTTAAAATACTCTAGAATTGGGTCTATTGGGTTGGATCAACTAATTAAATGACATAATATATCTCTCTTAGGCTTGGGCTTCGATTTAGGTTGGTGTTGGATTTTAATACTCCAAGTCCTTCAGAAAAACCCGTAAGCTAAGTTAAGTTTTTTCACATGTTTTTTGTTGCAATAAATCTATCAAGCTTCAGTCGAAGATCTTGCTACACTGTTTTTTTTCGTTTTCCAACCAGTTAAGGATGTTCAAAGGAATATTGAGTAACATGTAATTAACCGGCTTTCTTGTAGTTGAACATAGAGCCCTATCTATGTCACTGAAGGTTTGATATGCAGGTCAGAAGATTTATGATTCATTAGACCCTGCCATGGTGCCACCTGTGATTGTGTAAGTCTTTAATGCTAGCTGCCTTGCGTTGATATTTACGTGATTCATCCATTTATTAACTCAACTGACAAACCATATAGGTTAGCTATGATCAGATCGTAGGATTTCGTTTTCTTATGTATGTCTATATTTTAAAAAAATTAACAAACATACAAGATCGATTTTATATTTTCATTGATTTTACGTACATGTATATTTTTATTCTAATATCATGCATTCCTACATATATTAAAATAAACAAAAGAGAGATAATCATACCCAAAGGTTCTCTAAAACCTTTCAGAAAATCCGGAGTTCCGTTGCTCGTCGAATCACCCACCGATTCGCCTCCAAGTGTTCACCAAACTCTAAACAAGATTATAGAGAAATGAGATAATCAATCCATCTCTAATTAAGCTTAGAATCTAGCTAATAACTCATCTTTTAGCTCCTGAGATTTCTATCTCCAAAACTTAAAACTATTATGAGATTTTCGTGGTGATTAAGGGAGAGATTAAAGAGAGAGATAATTTATGCATTAACATAAACAAGTAGGATGATATGTCCTTTTATAGGCTCCCAAAACATCATTATCAAGAACTATTCTCTAGTCATGATCTCTTACTTATTTTCTCCTAAAATTAATCCCAAATTGTCACATAAGCATCCTAAAAAACGATTGATCAAATATGGAATTAATCCAACGCATGATCTAATTATTTTCTTAATAATTCAGGCAAAAATCGTGTTGTTCGGTTAAACGAGAATTCTTCTCGGTTGACCGAACCATTCGGTTTTAACACGAGTTCGGTTGACCGTGAGCTAAACGGTCGACTAAACATTCATGAGAAAAATTTTCTGGCAAAATTCAGACGATCCGCGTCTTGCTCCGGTCGACCGTTGACCCACCAAAATTTCTCCTGGCGAATCTTCTTCGGAGGACCATGTCACATTCGGTCTACCGCAAATATTCCAAGATAGCTCGTGGATATTTTCTCTCGGTTGACCGATTAAGCTCGGTTGACCGAATCCAATTGTCTAGGCACTCCAGACAATTTTGGTCAATCATTTGCTTTATCCGACCCTTGTTCGGTGGACCGTTCCTTAAGACACCTCAGTCGACCGAACCAAAAACGGTTTACCGTTTTGATCCTGATTTTGGCTTTGTCAAATTTTGAATTTATTTTTAACAAAATTTGATCTTTTGTGGTTTTTAGGAAATTTATATCTTATGTAATATACTATCCTATGCAATATTAAATTACTACACCCCATAATATATACACCTCATATGAATTTATTAATGATTCTAATTATATCAATTTTCATGACATTGATTTTATTGATTCACCACATGTGTCCCTTTTCACATAAAAACCCGACACATCATATGAACTTAAAATCAAGCTTCTTGTTTCCCAGTTTTGTGGTGTGAGTTATAGGAGGATCTAAGCTAAATTGTCAGCGATATTAAACACTTAATATCTCAAACTATAAGCGGTATCTAGCTACACATTATAGTTACCCAATTAGCATAGATGTCTTTGTTCCACTCGAACTAAACACGATCCATTTAGTGATGTAAGTGCACCGCTTGTGTCCGTCCATTGCCTCATGATATTAAGAATATATACAAAGTAGAAATGTGTCACCTTTGTATTATATTCATTTTTTGATCTCTTTAAGCTTATTATAACTATGTAACTTAACTCAAGTTACATTGTGCGCATTATAATTTTGCTCTATCAAGGGCCCACTAATATCATCACTCAATTAAGATAGACAATGATAATCGTTTGACTAGTTATCTTTTCTAACACAAGTCATGTTCAACCAACTATTGCATTTATCACTATACTCATTGAAAACTTTTGACAATAATTAAATTAAGCACTTCTTGAGTGAAAAGATATAAGTGTCATATCCTAAAATCCAAGACACAGTAAAATATTAATGACGCGAAACACAATTTCATAATGTTTTACTTGTTAGGTCTATTCAATATATAAAAGTAATATTTTCCTCTTTTATATACTCATGTCGTCAATTATTTGTAGAGCTACAACAATCGATGACCAACACGATAATCTTATCTCGGTGATTAATGTTCCATGTTAATTACCGTGATTGTGAATAACTTTTGATGTATGTAAACCATTATCTTTTAGATCTCTACGGTTAAGGACCAAACGCATCTTCCTTAACACTTCCAAAAGACGAAAACAATAATTAATGAACAAAATGTTTGCACATCCAATTCATAATAATTGACATATAAAAGTAAAACTTTTGGAAACATTTCTTTCACAGATAATATTCAAATAAGGAACTTTCCAACCAATCTTCTATTTGTTGGTATAAACCTTCCAAAGGGTTCAAGCCATTTTTATAATTTGTGAAATAACCTTTTTTTGAAGAAGTTAAACATTATAGTAGGAAAATTTGAGTCTTTACGCTTAATGTGACTGAATAATTGGAAAAAAAATCCACATCATGACATCATCGTAGAAATATGCTTATGTTTTCTATGTTACCCAAAATACCCCTTTCATAAAACATTTCATTTCTCAATGGTACTTGATGGAGCTCGATGGTACTCGATGAGTTCAATAAATTCTCGATATGAACTTGATAATATGGTCGATAAAGCTTAATGAATGATCATTTCTTATGGGTGAAGACACATTTCGATTGAACTCGATTGTTGTACTCGATATGAGTTCAATAGAAACTCTATATAGCTCGATAACTTATGAATTTTAATTTTAATTCCACGTTTTGACAGTTTTTTGTGATATCAGGTTCAACTGTTAACTTATTGAAAGCGTACAATGGTGTTTGAGTCTGTTAACGTATTGATAACTTTTGGTTATTTATATGCTTGCCCCTATATGTCACACGACCGGAAAAATGATCATTAAATGGAAGTATTAATTTCGACATCTGCAAAACAAAATAAGAAAAAACCACAACCAGTTAAAAAACATGGAAAAAGTTGCAAAAATTTAAAATTGTCTCATATCGAGCACTTATCTAACTCATCGAGTCTATCGAGCATACTATTGAGTTAATATCGATAGCTTATCGAACACATCGATAGTGCTTATGTTAACAATTTGAGTCTTTATGCTAATGTTATTGAACAAATTAGTCACAACCATAAGAAATGATCAGTCATCAAGTTCTATCAAGCATACTATCGAGTTCATATCAAGAACTCATCGAGTACCGTCGAGCTCTATCGAGTACCATTGAGAAAGAGAATGGTTTATGTAAGGAGAATTTTTGGCTAACATAGGAAATATAAGCATATTTTTACGATAATATTAAAGTGTGAGCTTTTTTCAATGATTGAATCACTATAAGCTTAAAGACTTAAATTTTCCTTACAATACTACTTCTTATGGGGGTTTCTTGAGGCATTAGGGTTGATGTTGACACTTCTTGATGTAGATCTTCTCAAAGAATTGTCATCTACACATCAATCTTTTCTTACTCCAAAAGATTGTATCCAGTGCTTTCATTCCATGCGAACGAAAAAAATATAATATGAACATATTTATGTTACTCTACCAAATGACAGGATCAAACAAGTTAGATGCACAACCTTCCTCTTCCCTACGCCAGTTCTAATTTGAAGTAGACATCCACACGAGTGGTTGTACCTTCATACCTTTGATGAATACTCTATTTCACCAATTCCATCCATCAATCATATGGATGCATCACCATCTTAGATGGTTGCTCTAATGTCTTCATCACACGTATAATCAAAAGGCCAACCACTCACATAAATATGAGTACTTGCCCAATAAGGAGGTGATGATAAGATGAACACCATTGGAAACCATTCGTGCGTGTGTAATTAAAACATTTGTCTAGCTTCCACACGTCTTGTATTTGAAATGTACACGTTGCTTCATGTCCATGTTACACAACCACCAAGTTGAGAGATTATTAAAGATGCATGTTTTTGTCTGTTTCTCCAACTCGTGAATCATGAGTACTCATAACACATCTGGATGCCAATTATGGCACCAATCGGTGAGGCCAGATATTGAGAATCTGCTGACCACCAGCTCATCTTGTCTGATTTGTATTTAGTAATTATATGTTTTTGGATCCTCGATTCCATCACAAAATGTCAAGTGATCTTCTTAGAAATATCACAAAGCATGGTTGTATCTCTTGTTAGAGAACAAACTTTGGATCACAAAACATCGGTCTTCGAATTGGACTAATATGTTTCTTATATTGTTTTGTAAAAAGTATAGTAATGGCCGGACTTCTTGATAACTTCGATTTAAATTATACATTGTTGTGTTATTATTGACATCACTAACTTATTTGGACATTGATATAGTTTTGTACCAATGTGTGTGCTGGCTTCAGTTTAGAAATACGGCATGTACATTGTCAATAGAAAGTACACCAATAAGTCATAAAGACCAACTCATTTGACATAAGAGTATCGAATTGGAGATTACATCTGATGAGGTAGCTAGAATCTACTATTGTAGTTTGGCTATTACTTCATTTTCTAGAAGAGGCATATCCTTGCACATACTAAATTTTTCCTTAGTGGTGTCATGTATAATGAATAGTAATTCTAAAATAAGATTAGCAGATATATTAGCGTATCCAAGGTTAAATATCATAATACAATATTAGTTGATGTGCAACTATAAATTCGAAGAAGTATAAAGTGCAACTGCTAAAGTCGCATATGTTTGTATTTGTTTACTTCCCTCGTTTCTACCAAGCTTCGTTCTTGTCTCCGAAACATTCACATAAAAGGACACCAAACCACTTGCATTCACTTCACTTCACTTCTACATCGCAAATCAAAGTTTCCCACATCCAACTAAACCTCAACCCACATTTGAAAATCTCAATTTAGAAAGAGGCAAAAACCAATCTCTCCAAATAGACAATGGGATTCCCTTCCTTGTTGAAGAAGAAGAACACTAGTGCCTCTTCAAGTAAGCGCCAATTGAGGTCAGACTATAGCATGGATTCATGCTTAACCACTACCACCTCCTCTTCCTCCTCATCTTCATTGGACGATGACTTCGATGCGTTCTTCGAAATGTGTTCTTCGGATAACGAATCATTTAATGTTGTCATTCGTGGCCTAAAACAATCGAACCGTCTCTTTTTCGAACCGACCACTAGGACAAGCTCAATAATGGAGGAATCCAAGGACATGCGCAGCAAACTCAAAGTTTCCATGAAAGAAATGGTAGTTCGTCATGGATTGGAGGATTGGGGAAGGCTAAATGAGTTGTTGGAATGTTACCTTGAGGCTAATGAGAAGAAGAAACATGGTATCATTGTTGAGACTTATGTGAGCTTGCTGTTGGAGCTCATGACTTCTTCTTCGTCTCCTTTTTGTTTCAATTCCTAGTGAAAAGACATTGTTTGTATTTAATTACCTCATACATATGGTACTTATATAGGGATATTTGCATTTATACCTTGTGTAAATATGTCTTGACACATATATTTTTTAATTTTGTATAATATGGATATACTATTCCTTAAAGTAGACATCTCTTTAGTACCATAAATTAATTTCCCCTAACTTTTTTCAATTGTACAATTTTTGATTTATTGAAATAGTATCTTTTGTGTTCTCCCATTAACACAAAAAATGATGTGCACCCTCCGATATTTCATTATACCATACACATCTTTCAATTTGTCAAAATTTGAGCTAGCTATGACATTATTTTGAAACATATTTTCGAGCTCAAGAGGCGTCCTACATTTTACTGTGATATCAATGGTGAATTGAAACTTTTAAAGTTACCTGAGATACGTACACTTAAAGTAACAATTAAGGTAAAAATCATCAATGAATAATATGGATATACTATTCCTAAAATATTTGGTGTGCCCAAAGTTAACTGAGAATAAAGAGATGTCTACTTTAAGGAATAGTATACCTAAAATATTTGGTGTGCCCAAAGTTACCTGAGACATTAAACTTCCTAACTTCGAGTTCACGTTTAAATGCTCAGGCGCCTCCCCTATTATTGTCATGAGAATGCAATTTTTTCTTCTCCATTTGGCGGTCTTTTGTCTTTGCTTTTGGTCCTTCAATTGTTAGTTTCGCTTATGTTTCTCTTAGAAGCTTGGGTCACCTTCCCTTTCTTGAAACGAACCTGCTTTTGTCCTTCACCTGCTTTCTCCGTTTTACAATCCTTCTCTGACGCACTACACACTTGTTGATTTCATCCAACCCCTTTATGTCTTCATCTCATCTCCTCATCATCATCCTTGTTTCTGTTGGAAAATTGCATATTTGTTTTCAATTTTCTTTGAGGTGATTAAAAATAAAAATTGTTTGCTTTTACATTTTCCAAACCTTTGATTTCTTTTCCTTTTCTATAAAAGTTTTTAAGGAAGTTTTAATCCATATTTGGGAAGGTTTTTATGTGGAGTTTATCTTTGTAGAGAACAACGGCTATACCTTGGAGAATTATATATGCATCAATGCATTTTTAGGCAAATAAATCATACCATTAAATATGCTAATAAATCATTGCTGTGAACGGAAGGTCTCCATGAATGTGCATGGAACGTTGTGAGGCCTTTCCAACGTTCCAGCAATGGAAGAGTTCATATTAATGCCTATAAATAAGGCATGTATATGGAGATTGATATACAGTGGAAAACACAATCTCTCGCATCATTTTCTCATCAAACATTCCAGTCCATTCCACCCACCATTCATTTACCAATCTCCAAGAAATTTGCTGTTGTGATCTTCAAAGATCTTCCCACATACTTTGTTTTCAAACTTGAGCAACTAGGCCAAAGATCCGGGTTCAACTCCGACGTCTCAAACGCACCGAGTGCCGGACCAGATAGCTGGGGTGGTTGTATCTTGGGAGCAAACCGTCAGTGGACCTTGTGCGCAAGAAGGGGTGGAATTTGTTCTGAGGAAAGCGACCCGATTCGTGCTTCCACCACAGGCTATCTCTTCCTTATTCTAAAATTATTTTCAGTAATTTTCCTTGCATGAAATAAATCTAAGTCTAAAACACATATACTTTATAACAGTTTCTTCTGTCCTACATAACCACCTACATCAATAAGATAATTTATGCACAAAACTGAAAGTTGGTTGATGTCGTGAAGTAGGTTGTGGGTGGCAGGTGAGAGTGTGAAAACTAAAAAGGGTAGAGAAGGAAAACAACGATGGGTATTTTGGGGTTTGATGGGATCAACGGCCTTATAGTAATCTAAATCTAAACAAGTGTGATTTACGCAATGCGATAGTTAACGGATAAAACGATCACACATGAAACAAATAGATAAGTAGAGATCGCAAACCGTAAAAATAGTCTTCGGATTTTATTGAGGTTCGGCACAACATCCAAGTCATAGTCATCTCTTTCAATCTTTACTCAACCCTAGAGTCCCGCTAGAGTCCTCAACTAATCCGATCTCTGATCAAACCTTCTTTACATTGTAAGCAACCAGACAACCCCTGCGTCCCTTGGATATAGGGGTGTAAGCGGGGTGGGGCAGGATGGATTTTTGGTCCACCGCTACCCGCCCCGCCTAAGTTAAGCGGGTATGCGGGGCGGGGTGGGACGAGTCAAAAATAAAAAAAAACGTTACCCGCCCCGCCTAAGGTTGGACCAGGTGAGGCGGGGTGGGTTATGCGGGTTTGGCGGGTTATTTTAATTTTTCCTAAGAAAAATAAAAGAACATCAAAAGTTGAGAAATAGTAATCACTCATTGTATTTTTTGGAAAATTGGATGCGTGGTGAGTGAAAATTTTGACATTTGGTGAGTGTTGAGTAGTAACTTGGCACGGTGGGTTAATGATTACGAGTAAAATTGAAATATTAAAATGATTTTGGTATATAAAAAATTAATAATATATTTGATTAGACGGGTTGCAGGTTATACGGGGCGGGTTGCAAGACAACCGCAACACGCCCCGCTTATTAGGCGGGTTATGCGGGTGGTGGGTTAACGGGTTGGCGGGTAACATTTTTTTATCTGCTACCCGCATTAGGCATGGTTGGGCGGGTTGCGGCTAAAATCCTACTCATTTAGGACCCTACTTGGATCTCCTCGCAACTTGAGAGGGAAGCTTCCCGTGGGCCCTGCAACATTAGGTGATTTTTGGATGTGAAAATGAGAATCACAAATACACTGTAAACATGAGCACTTCGGTAGGATAAGGAATAGATGCATACAAACGGTAAAATTAGGCTTTGTGTGTAGAAGGAGCTAGAAGGTATATATAGAGATTCTCTCTAAAGAACGAACCCCTGTTCACAAGTTTACAAGTCACATGACCATTAGAGAAAGTTGAGAGTGGATAAGAGGGCAAATTAGTGAAAAAGCAAGTGCAAAAAATGTTGCACGACAGAATTTGTTCGACTGATTGCTGGTCCATTCGATAGTTCACTAAAAGTCTTATGTCAGCCATCGATCAGGACCATCTACAATTGATCGAACTAACATACTAAACGTTACTGAAATATGTTGTTTTGAAATGGTCAACCGTTTCGAACCAGCAGTGGAACGTTATGTCAAAAAAATAGAAAACTAGTTGTTGGGAAAAATTCTACACTTCCAATGGTCGAACAAAATTTCCAAACGTCGAACGGTTTTCGGTAATTCTGCACATCGGTTTTTGGTGTTTTAAGGTGTGTGTAGAGGACCCTAACACCAATTTGCTCAAGTTTACATATTTTCAAAAGATTGATTACATGTCTTAACTTCACTTATTTATTTTGAGTCTTGATCTAATTGAGATATATAAAATATGCACAATATAAGTTATGTGCAATGTATGAAATATGCGTGATCTAATTTAATTGAAATTAAGATAAGATTGGTTGATCATCAAAACTAACATAATTTTTACATCTATTTGATGTAACTCTAGATCATAATGAGCTAGTAAGGCTAAAATAATTCTTACTGGGTATTTCTTTGAAATTGGAGAAAATATATTATCAAAATGAACACCTTCATTCTGTGTAAAACATTTAGTGACAAGTCGGGCCTTAAATCTCTCGATGTTACATTTGGAGTCGGTCTTAGTCTTATAGACTCATTTACAGTCAATGGGCTTAGCTCCAATTGGTAAATCAACAAGGTCCCCAACTTCATTAATTTCCATAGATTTCATATCTTCTTCCATAGCATCTTACCATTTAGATGATTTATCGCTCATAGTGGCTTCACTAAATGAGGTACGATCTTCTCCATTACCAATATCGCATCCCTTAGTCGATCAGGTATACGATATAGTCATTAGAAATGACAGATTTTCTCTCCCTTCACGACCTACGTAAGGGTTCTTGAGGAAGTTCAGGAGGTTCATTAACGTGAGTTTCTTCATTAGGTAGTGGATTAAGCACGTCTACAATCTCCAAATGAGGTATATTGTTTGAAACCTCTCAGATTATCGGGATTGGTATGAGATGAGCAATAAAAACAAAAAGGTTTTGACCTCTCTGGATAACCAATAAAATAACAAATAATGGTTTTAGGCTCAAGTTTCTCAATTTGTGGATTGAAAATTTTAGCTTCAACAAGACAACCCCAAACACAAAAATATCCTAAACTTGATTTTTGAACTGTCCACAATTCCTAAGGTGTTTTTAGGACAGATTTACTAGGAATCCGATTTAGAATATGCACAGTTGTCTTTAATGCCTCCATCCACAAATAGTCAGGTAAGTTGGTGTTGCACATCTTACTTCGTACCATATCCATAAGTGTATGATTTCGTCTCTCACGTACACCATTTTGCTGGGGATCATTTGACATTGAAAACTGATGAACGATACCATTATCATGAAGAAATAAAGAAAATGCACTTGGATTTTGACCTAAATCGTTGTGTCTACCATAATACTCACTGCCTCTATTTGATCTCAGTACTTTAATATTTACGTTCAGTTGATTTTCAACTCTAACTTTAAAAAAATTGAATTTTCTAATGATTCAGATTTTTCATGAATAGGGTATACATATGCATAACGGGAATAATCATCAATATTGAAAGTAATGAATGATTTGTGTTCATTAGGATTTGGAATGGGAAAATGTCCACATATATGTGTGTGTGTATGGATAATTTCCAAAAGTCACCCACTTAGAGTAGCCCCTTTCTTAGCTCCTTTAACATACTTTCCTTTAATACATTCAATGCAATCATCAAAATCAGAAAAATCTAATGTATGGAGAATTTCATATTTTAGGAGACATTGCATTCTGTCTATAGAAATATGACCTAAACGATAGTGGCATAATTTTGATGGGTCTCCACTATCAACTATTACGATTTCTTTTGATTCTACGTTTACAACTATTGACACTGTTAACATTCATAGACAATAAACACTTAGTCGATGAATAATTGAGATGCAGTTTGTAGAGGTCGCCCTCTAAAATTCCAGAACCAACAAGGCAAGAGCTATCATAAAGTTTAAACACCCAATTTCCAAACTGACATAAATAACCACAAAGGTCAAGTTTAGACACAAAAATTAAATTCCAAACAACAGAGGGAATATAAAGTACAACATATAAATAGAGGACAAAACCATTTTCCCAAACTAAATGAATAGTTCCAATAGCCTCAACTTCAGTTTCTTGCATGTTAGCAACTTTAAGTTTCATTCCTCCCTTTGGGAGTTTCGTCACGGAATATAATTCATGTAATGAGTTCATAGTGTGCACAGTTGCACCAGTGTCAACCCACCATGTATGTGAAGGAACATCAACTAAAAAGGATTTATAAATCATAAAGTTAGTTTCATTAGCAACTTTAACTTTCCTTCCTCCCTTTGGGAGTTTCATCACAGAATGAAATTCCTGCAATGAGTTTTTTATGCGCACAGTTGCACAATGTCAACCCACAATATATGTGAAGTAACATCAACTAAAAAGGAGTCATAAATCATAAAATTAGTTTCATTACCCTTTTCAGCAAGCTATGTTTTGAAACTGCCACACTCCTTTACATGTCTAGATTTCATACAAAAGTGATATTTTGGAGTAAAAACATGCTTTACCAGATGTACTTGCTTTGTCGTTAGCAACAAGCACCTTCATTTTTTTCCCTTTTCCCATTACTGCTAAAAAAATCTTTGTCGGACTATTAAAGGCAAGGTGTGCAAAGTCATGCTTTTTAAAAAAATTCTTCTTCTTCTTCAACACACATAACAATTAATTTGCTCGTTTTCCATTTCTTTTTCTATGTGTTATAATTGATCTTGAAAGGACCAAATGCACAAGCAAAGAAGTCATAATTGTTGGCTTTTTGACTAAATAATCACTAATTCATTTTGATGATTAACTAACATATCAATAAACACATGTAATCCTTTAATATTATCGCATGCATATATTGTATTTGTAACATTTCAAGACCAAGTATGGATCAAGACAAGAAATGAAGAATGAAGAGTAACTAGGTCAATATTTCTTGTACTTAAGGCTATAATGTAACTTGACACTTGAAATCATTGAAGAATTACATTGCATAACCCTTAGGGAACCTATATAAGTCTCACAATTAAATCCATATCAAATTGACTTCACTAGGACATCGAAGAAACATAGAAATTTTCTTACAACGAGATTTTTTGGTCAAATCAATCGACCAGAATGCCATCTGGTTCGACCGAAATTCAACAGACTCTTATTCCTTTCCCTAAGTTAGACCGATTCTTTATTGTGCCTACACATGCTTAATCGGTCGACTAAATTCTTTTTCCCGGTCGACCGTGTCACTTTGTCTATTGAGTTAACCCAGTTCGACAGATACACGTCTCACTCACCAATCATATCTTGACACATCTCCTAGTTAGAGTGGAAACTGGTCGACCGAAAGTCCTTTTGGTTTGACCGCTTTTGTTTCCGTTTTTTTCTTAAATATGATTGTTATACTTGTCGTTTATACAAACGATCATATACGTATACTCACCCAACCCCTAGTTTAGATTTGGTCCATTGGTCGACCGAGACTTTTTAAATCGTCGACCGGTTCATGAAACTCTCCAGCTCCATTCTTACTGGTCATTTTTTGTCAAACCAAATCACCTCTTTGTTCGACCATTATTTTATTTGCATTGTTTCATCTTGACCAAATTGTCCAAACGGTCGACCGAACCTTACCATCTATTCGAGCATTAACTTAAGTTTTAGACCAGTTTGTTCGATCATCTGCACCTTTATTCGAACAAATGCTTATTCTTTACAAACCGGTCGACCGATTGGTGTCTCCATTTGTGTCCAAAACTTCATTGCTTTGTGTATTCTTACACAACTTTTTCCCAACTTAATCCCAAGGCTAGAATTAGTTTAGAGCTTATAAATAGAGATGAGAACAAATTTCTAAGGTGACCAATATTTCTCAAAGCTCAAACATTCTTACTACTCTCATTTTGCTCTAAACTTCATTGTGCTCACATCGTCCCACTTGAAACTAGCTCATTGATTGCATCATTCATTCAAGTGCCCAAGATTAGCTTGTTGAAGTAGTTTCTTTAAGAGTTGTACTAGCTTCCGGAGTGAAGGGATTGTGAGAAGGTGGTCTAAGCTATGCAATGGGTGTTCGCAAAACTTGTGGTGTAAAGGCGTGATCTCGGCCCGCAATGGAGATCAGATTAGTGGAGGACACAAAGTTGCTCGAGGAAGAACAATTCGTAAGAGAGGACTAGGATCTGGTGGTTGGATCTAAGCCTCTATACATCAGATGAGAATTTTATTTATACCACAAGTGCACGACATCGATGAAGACGCGGCAAGTACGGGTCGAACACAAGGAGGGAGAGATATTTATATTTTTTGTGATTTTCGATTAAGGAAAGAAAAAGAGAGAAATAAGGTTGGTTTGAGATTTTTGGATTTTCAATTTTCTAAAGCAAGAACAACAAAAAACTAAGAAGAAACTAAATATGGATGAGAGTCCAGCGGGTGGGGGTTTAGATATCGGGTTTTGTTTAGAGAAATCTGAAATTTATAATAAATCACATTAGTTATAAAGCATTACATGATAAATGACTCAACCTAAACTCAAGTAATCAAAATATACTAACACGAAATTAAAATAATAACATTATTCTTCTTCTCATCACCCTAAATCCGTCACCCCCACCCTTTGGAGAGAGTTAGAAACTCATGGATGGAGGGAAGGAGAAGTGGTCCTAGAGAAACTACAAAAGAAATCTAAAAACAAGAAATAAAAGAACATAATTTTATTACTAAAGTATGGAACAAAAACTAAGACCGGGGCACGGATCGATTACCATGTGGCGTTTCCACCGCACATTGACCGTCAGATGCGGCAGAATCGCCGCCTGGATGGCTCAGATTCGATCCAGATTTCCAGTGTGTTTATGGTATGTTTAGCTGTCATTTGCGCATCCTGATTGATTTCTTTCCTTTCTTTTGAGCTCCGAATTAATTTCTTCATATATTTGGAGATCCAAATTGATTTTTCTTTAGAACTTCTCCAAAATAATATTTTGGTACTCGTAATTTGCAGTCGGGTCCTCGGCTTTTTGCAATTGAGTCCCTGACTACTTTTGTGCTTAAGTCCCTGGTTTTTTTGTAATTACGTCTTTGAATGCTTTTATGCTTGGATGGACTTCAATTTGAATCCCGATAATCTTGAACTTGGTCTTTATGATAGAAATGAGTCTCTTGCACGCGTTTATGCTCGGGATATGGGTAATTTGCATTCAGGTCTCTGTATTCTGTAAATAAGACTAAACACATACCTTAGTAGCATTTATTGCTATAAAATTAATCTAAATGAAAGACATAAGATGCGATGAATGCAATGCACCAAATACCCCCACTCCTAGATTTTGCTAGTCCCTAGCAAAATAAAATATAAGAAAAATGAAAACAGGGAAATCCTAGCTCACTTTCGTAGGAATCACGGTTGCACTTAGCATGTGCAACAAGTCTTTAAACCCCTAAGTTTCCTTAGAGGACGAGTTTTGTCTCGTGAGGGTTTTCAGTTGACACACCCACAAAGTCTTAATTCAACATTTCATTAATAACTCTCAATATCTCCACCTCAACCTTATACATCTCACTTATAACTCTTGCATGCTCATTATATAAATCTAACTCATAAAAATCTGGATTGGTCTTCATTCCTCCAATATTCACACCACTAACCATTCTACACATGTTATCACTTAAATTATTTTGCACGCGTCCTCTAGTGGTGAAGTATCATTCGGATCAACCATGGTATGGATCATTCTTTTAACTTTGGGCCTTGAGTATCTTAAAGTATTTTTTTCCTGTGATTCAACACATTTGTTTTTTGACACTTTTACCATTTTTGCATTCTTGTAGCGAGTTTGGTCGATAATCCCGAGCTGACAGACTCAAGTTACCGGGTTTTAAGATACCCCTACGGACCAGTGACTCGAAGGCTTGAGTTTTTGTCATCATTTTGCAAAATGTGCTTTCCTCACTTTATTCCTTTATTTTTATTTTTTATTTTTTACTTTTATTTTCCTCAAGGCTTAATTGCTATTAGAAGTCCACACTTCCTGGTATATTTTCCTCAACCTCTGTTTTTTATCAACCACTTCAAAGATTTGATTCATCCAATTTAAGTGCATACATGTCTTAAAGGGTGATGAGTTATTTCTTTGGAACTTAGATTTATGTCATAGTTTCTACAAGCAGAACTATATAATAAAGAACAAAAACTCAATGCAATTTGTACACGGGTTTTGGCAGTTCAATCTTAAGTTATGTCATAGAGCATTAAATAATTTTTTTGTTTTTTTTGTTTTTTTTTGAAAAATATATAGATAGATAAACACCGCCCACACCTAAATCATGCATTGTCCTCAATGTATGCAAAGATAAAGGAAATGCACTTATTACCTGAGTCAACTTGCGGTAGAGGGATTGAATTTGCTCAGAGTCAACCATAGTCAGAACTGGATTGAATGTCACCATGTTGGTGCATGTATCCAGTTGAATTGTTCCCCATGTTGCCCTGAGAGTCCTGAGGTAAAGATTCCACACCCCTCACATGTGTTGATTCTCTTATTTGCTCGAGTGATGATGGTTGGGTAGATGAATTACTCCATTTTTTCTCACTTTCTTTTTGATTTTGTGATGATTTATTTGATTCAGAAATATTATAGATACACGATCTCATCACAACATCACTTTGATTGCATACTATTTCGGGTTCATTATCAACGTGAAAGATATTAAATTCAGCTTTTAAGTTTCCAAAAGATAGTTGCATGAGCCCATTTCGACAATTTATCAAAGTTTCAGAGGTGGCTAAAAAGGGTCTGCCTAGTATTACAGGGATTTGTCTCTTAGGATTGACAACAGGTTCAATGTCTAGAATGACAAAATTCACTGGGTAAATGAAGTCACCAACCTTAATCAAAACGTCCTCTACTATACCTCTTGGTTTCTTAACAGAGCAATCAACAAATTGAAGAGTTGTCTTAGAGGGTTTTAGTGGACCAAGGTTTAGTTGCTCATAGACAGAGAACGGGAGTAAGCTAACACTAGCACCAAGGTCTAGAAGGGCTTTGTTGATAAAAGTATCTCCTATCGCACATGAAATTGTGGGACACCCAGAGTCCTTATACTTTATAGGAGATGAGTTGGACAGAATAGAGCTTATGTTTGCAGTCAAGAATGCCTTCTTTGGTACGTTCGTTTTTCTCTTCTTAGTGCACAGATCCTTTAAGAATTTAGCATAAGCAGGTATTTGTTGAATCATATCTAGGAGTGGAATATTCACCTTAACTTGCTTAAATACTTCCAAGATATTCTCCATTTGTGCACTTGAGCTCTTATTGAGTCTATTGGGGAATGAGGTTTTAGGAACATAGACTCGCTCAGGTTGAGATATAAGGTCAGGTTGACTAGGTGGGTTGGGCTTTTCAAATTGGACTTCAGGTTCAATGGTCAGGTCACATGTGGGTGCTTGACGGCTAGATTGATTAGGAGCCCTAGGATTTACCACATTGTTATCAACTTGTTTTCCATACCGTAATGATACAACTGCATTTATTTGTTGGACCGGTCCCTCCTCATGAACCATTTGAACCGGTCTAGGGTTGTTACTTCCTAGAGGTGGTTGATAGGGCTGATATTGATTATTATGTCTTGGATTCACCTCAGGTTGACTTGGAAACTGACCCTTTTCTCTTTCACCTACAATTTGTGCTAGTTGGCTCACTTGTGTTTCTAGCTTTTGGAAGGATTGGGTGGTTGTTTGCATAAAAGTCTTAACCAAATTTTCCAAGCTTGTCAATCTAACATCATAATCTCCATTGTTACTAAACCCAGATGATGTACTATTTTGGTTATACGGGTTTGGTTGTTGTCTAGGAGGTTGACCTTGTTGGTTCCATGAAAGATTGGGATGATTACGCCAACCCGGGTTATAGGTTGATGCGTATGCGTCATTTTTCTAGAATGGTTAACTGCGGCATTAACTTGTTCCAAGTCCGCAGAAATATGTGCAAAATCCTCCATTATATGACCAGTTTGACCACATCTAGAGAAAGGGATAGAAGAGGCTTGATTCACTAAGGGTCGGGTTTTTAGCTCTAGACTTTCCATTCTACGCATAATGGTATCTAGTTTTGCTTCAGCAGCTACAGTAGCATCTACAACTAAGACACCTGATTTGGGTTGACTTGCTATTCTAGATCCAATACTCGGGTTAATCGGTGCTCTAACATTGTCCCATTGCATACTATTTTCGGCTAAATCCTCAAGAAAAGTCCAAGCATCATTCTCATTTTTGGACATAAAATTTCCTTGGCTTACAAATTCTAACATAACCCTAGATGTAGGTGTCAATCCCTCATAAATAATTTGGCACAATTGTCATCTTGGAATTCCATGATGAGGGCATTGGGTCAACAGGTTCTTCAATCTTTACAAATAGGAATAGAACGGCTCGCTCTCAGATTGAACGAATGCAACAATTTCATTCCTAATCCTAATAGTCTTATGGTTGGGGAAATATTTATTTAAGAACACTTGAACAAACTCGGCCCAACTCCTAATAAATCTTTCGGCTGGACTATATAACCATTTCTTAGCGTCGTCCTTCAATGCTAGAGGCACGAATTTAAGACGCATTGCCTCCTCAGAGATATGCTGGTATTGCATAAGGGAGCAGATTTCCTCAAATTCTCTAAGGAAGAGATATGGGTTTTCCTTACAGGTGAACTTGGGCAACATACTCATGTATTGTGCCTTTAGTTCGAAGTCGCGACCCAGTATGATGGGCATAACGATGCACGATGGCTGAGCAGCCATCGTTGGGTAGCACCGATCCCTCAGAGTCATAGGCGGGTCCACTACATTCTCACCCATTGGATCCGGGTGAGGTGGTGCAACAGGTGGATTGGGGCTAAGCTCTAGACTGGAATCTAGATGAACTCGTGAGAGTCGATTGCTCAAGTACCAAACCCAAATCTGAGTGCACCGGTTTGAATCAATTTTTGAATTCAAATTTGAAATTTTAATTCCAAATTCAATTTCAAGAATCAATTGATTTTTATTATTTTTTTTCAAAAATGGAAACAAGCAATAGAAGGGGGAAAGATGAGAAAGGAATCCTAATCTAGAGAATTGAGGTGAGAAGAGAAAGAAGACTCAGATGAGAAGGGAAACTTAACTCTACAAGATAGATGAGAGGGTTGGTCAGAAGTTTCCTAAACAAGCACGGTTCAAACAATCCCAGACATAATGTAGTTTAAATCTAGACGACTCCTAACTGGTTGAGTCGAATTGGTTCGCTTGATTCACCTCCCTCACTAATCAAACCAAATTGGCCACGCAGTATATAGCTAGTGGGGGCGCTTCCGACAGAGTCGGTGCCAATTAGACAACCACTTCGCTTGGAAGACTTACGTCAACACAAAAACACTTTCTAGACACCAAATTAAATTCGATCAGCTTCAAGTCATAGCAAGTCAAACCAATCTTCTCCTTAATTGAGTCTGAATCCTTAGGGGCCAATGTCTAATTGATTTAATTTTAAGGCTTGGGTGACACTTTTAGGATTGTGATTTGTGGGCCACGGAAGGGTGATGAAATCCCCACCATATCGTTTCCTACGGAGTTGCCCTTAAGATAGTTTAACTTAAATCTAGCAAAGATAGTCAAACATTGGTCTTTAGTGGGGGACAATTGCAAGGTTGTATGCAAACTAAATTATATGCTTAAATGCAATCGATAAAAACATCGCGCGTACCTTGCCTCCAGCACTCTTCAACAAAAAATAATTTGCAAGTATTTAGCAAGAATAATGCAAACAAAACACTACATGATGCATGCACTAAGTCCTTCTAATTTTTGCCAATTTTTAGGTCAGAGTTGAATTATTGCCAATTATGGAATTTGAGCCTAACACGTGCAATTCTACAAAAAGGAAACTTTCCAAAAATCGAAAATTGCGCAAAAGGAAACAAAAGTTACCTACGCAACGCTAAGATGGGTTCGCCGCCCGCTCTCGAAAATTTCCAGTTGCTCTACGCGTCCACCCAGAGATGGAGACGACCCCAGAAAATTTTGAAGCCCAGATGCTCCAGACGTACGACGGATCCGCCACAGGTTGTTCTTTGGGTGCGGCAATTTCGCCGCTCTTCTTGCTCCAACTGTGCCCGGATTTTGCCGCGCACTCCGTTGTCTCCTGAAACGCAAACCCAAATAGTTAGATCGCGCACACGATAAACAGAATAGAATCGAAATCACCAAAAATAAACAAAATCTTCGTCGCCTCCCCGGCAACGGTGCCAAAAACTTGATGAGAATTTTATTTATCCCGCAAGTGCACGACGTCGATGAAGACGCGACAAGTACGGGTCGAACACAAGGAGGGAGAGATATTTATATTTTTTCGATTTTCAATGAAGGAAAGAAAGAGAGAGAAATAAGGTT
This sequence comes from Triglochin maritima, assembly GCA_963682175.1. NCBI lineage: Eukaryota > Viridiplantae > Streptophyta > Magnoliopsida > Alismatales > Juncaginaceae > Triglochin > Triglochin maritima. The sequence continues at coordinate 7,093,492 of OY821787.1, read as the reverse complement.
GGTTTGAGATTTTTGGATTTTCAATTTTCTAAAGCAAGAACAACAAAAAACTAAGAAGAAAGCAAATATGGATGAGAGTCCAGCAGGTGGGGGTTTAGATATCGGGTTTTGTTTAGAGAAATCTGAAACTTATAATAAATCACATTAATTATAAAGCATTACATGATAAATGACTCAACATAAACTCAAGTAATCAAAATATACTAACACGAAATTAAAATAATAACATAATTCTTCTTCTAATCACCCTAAATCCAACACCCTCACCCTTTGGAGAGAGTTAGAAACTCATGGATGGAGGGAAGGAGAAGGGGTACTAGAGAAACTACGAAAGAAAACTAAAAGCACGAAATAAACGAACAGAATTTTATTGCTAAAGAATGGAATAAAAACAATCTCCCTTTACAACATAATTTCGGGGTTATTTATAGCCGATACAAGGGACCCAAGTATGAATAAGGCAAGAACACGTGATATGACACGTTTGAAAGAAATCCGGGGTTACGGATCGATTACCATGTGGCGTTTCCACCGCACATTGACCGTCAGATGCGGCGGAATCGCCGCCTGGATGGCTCAGATTCGATCCGGATTTCCTGTGTGTTTATGGTATGTTTAGCTGTCATTTGCGCGTCCGGATTGATTTCTTTCCTTTCTTTTGAGCTCCGAATTAATTTCTTCATATATTTGGAGATCCAAATTGATTTTTCTTTCGAACTTCTCCAAAATAATATTTTGGTACTCGTAATATTTTGGTACTCGTATTTTGTTTTTTTGTGCATAGAGAACTCGACATCACCGGTGCTGAGTTCTTCTTGGGAGAACTCGGCACCGGTGATGCCGAGTTCTACCGAGGAGAACTCGGCACGGGTGATGCCGAGGTCTCCCAACGATAACTCGGCACTGGTGATGCCGAGTTCTACCAAGGAAAACTCGGCATCCCCAGTGCCGAGTTCTCTTTGGGAGAATGTTGCCCAACACTTCATATTCCACTTCATGTGAGTTGTCAGGAGAATAGTGATTCAAATAGAACTCGACATCCCCAATGCCAAATTCTATTTGGATATGTTCTCCTGACACTCAACTCGTGTATGAAATGGTTAGACGGCTGGATCTACAATAGAACTCGGCATCTATAATGCCGAGTTTGATAGGCATAGGTCGGAGTTTAATAGGCTGAAGTACGCAAATTTGCAGTCCTAAAGAATACAATACATTAATTCAAGTATTACAATTAATCAACTCTTAAAAAGGATTTAAGTCGTACATTCATTCAAGTCATAACAAAATACATTACATTAATTCAAGTCTTACAATTAATCAACTCTTACATTCATTCATCTCACTAAATAGTTACATACAAAATATTCAAACTATTTTGCTATATAGGTTCCTTTCATCGTTTTCGGTTATGCCCTATTCCGCCGCATCTCCATACCTTACCCTTCTTCCAGAGTGTTCGTCCATTTCGTTTCGGATTCGCGGTTATTTAGGCCGACCGGGAGGTCTTTTGGTTTGGGGAGACTTCATTGTGATGTTGCCTCGATCTGGCCAATACCTCACATCAGGAATTGGGATAAATATCGGTTTGTACGCCTCCCTGTACATTTGAACCTCATAATACGGGACACCAAATGTGAAGTGTTGACATTTGCATGTCTTCCACTGCAAACTGCTAGTACATGTGAGCATGGGACGTGCATTGCAATTATGTATCTACAAGTGTAAGTAATAACTCCTTCATCAAATTTCACGAGGTATTTTTTTCTTGTCATTGGCTTCAACCTGGTACATCAGCTGGTGGTACCGAGTTACTGTATGTGTTCTTGCCAGATTGTTGTTTGTCGTCACCACGGTGTGGACTGTCGGTACATATGTTTCATTCCACGACTCGACGATGTCCCTTCTTTTAACAAAGAATTTGTTCAAGCGGAGAAAGGTCATCAAAATCATGGTTGTAATTGGCATACTACGTGCCCCTCGTAAGACATTATTGAAGCTTTCTGACATGTTTGTTGTCATACATCCGAAACGTCGACCCCCGTCGTGACAACAAGTCCATCTTTCCAAAGGACCTTGATGCTGAATCTACTCCTATACCGGTTTATGTTCCTCTGCAATAGCCTTCATTAACTCTTCAAATTTCATAAATGAATGAGTTTTACCTGCTTCGTAAAACTTGATTTGTCCCAATCTTTCCTTGCAATTTCGATGTTTAGCAAGATTTGCTTTCATGTGTCGAAGACATAATCGATGTACATGCCCATCCGAAGGTGGAAATGTGGCTCGCACACAAGTATTTATTCCCAAAAATATGTCGGTGATAATACACAAATCGGGTCGCCTTGTAATTCTACTTGCCAACAAATGAAGGAACCACGTCCACAACTTTGTATTCTCGCTCTCTACAACAGCAAATGCCAAAGGAAAAATTCCGTTGTTTGCATCCGTGCCCACAGCAATTAGCAATAAACCTCTATATTTGCTATAGAGGTTCATTCCATCCACACTGACAACGGGTCTACAATAATGAAACCAACTAATTAAAGGCCTGAACGCCCAAAACACACGCTTAAACATCTCCTCGTCTGAATTTACCTGGACAGACTCTATTTCGACCACAGATCCTTCATTGTTCTGACAGAGAACTGTGATGAACCTTCGCAAATCTTTAAAATTGTCTTCTTCAGCATCATATATTCAGTTCAACACTTTTTGCCTAGAATGTCATGCTTTAGCGTAACCGATTTCAAGTGAGTATTTGGTCTTCACCCTTTTCATTATTTCAGCAGGAGTAATTGTGAACTTAGTTCTAACATATTGCATTATCAACTCGCATACAAAATTAGCATTGCATTGTTTGTTGTCGTTTAGCAATATCGTATTGAAACAAGTGTGCTCGGCGTCGTATGTTTTAACTTGAAAATATTTGCAGCCATTTGGAATAGACGCATGTAGACGTCATTTGCAGTTATCTTCATCACGACGAATACAATGAACAGTATACCGTTTCGTTGAAGAAACCACAACTGAATACTGAACAAACTTTTTAATGTGCCACGATTGCAGAGCATGAACCAAATCATCTTTCGTTGGGAAGATTCGTTTATCCCAGAAAGAACGACCATCTTCCGTACGCCAATCACTCTGTTCCAAATTGTTCGCAACATCGAAGAATGAGTGTTCAATTACCGAATTCTCTATCCAGTTGTCGTCCTCGAAGATATCGGGAAGTTCATTAAGAGTTAGAACCATGTCGTTGTTAGCAACTGCATCATCAACAACGTCGTCATCTTCACGATTTATGGATTGGCTCATCGCATATATGACATCCTGCGTCTCCGGAATGACTTCATTAGCAGAAACACCTTCGGGTTCATCTTCTACAGCGAAGGGTGTGCTGTAATCCCCTAATTCCTCAGTGTCATCATCTTGAACGCTATGCATCTCTTCCAGGCCTTCTGGTCGACTAAAATGAATTGGGTCAACAGCTGACAAACCGAGCCCAAGGTAGGGATATGAGGTAGATGGTCCAACCCTTCCAGCAAACTCATCATGACTGTAATGCATGAGTTCAAATTGCGACAGACAATGATAAGGATTTGCACTGCTGGAAGGAATGTCACACGCATTTTCTGGCCATTCGTTGCCTGTTTGGAAGCTATGCGATTGAAATAATGGAATTTGCTGGTATGCTGGAACTTCGGTTGTAGGATTTAGACTTATATTCAAATCTATTCTACAGTCCCAACCGGTCGACCTTACAGTACCATACTCTGGCGAATGAGTGTTCGTTGTCAGCGTAGGGTCGGGCACTTTAGGTTCAGCTTCCACATACACTCTAACCACAGACATCCGTTTAAACAAACGCATCAATCCATAAACCGACCTATCATTGGTTAATGGAACGTATGTCCAATCATTGTTTAATGGCAATTTCGCCGTCAACTTGACCTCAAACATATTATGTGGATAACAACATTCAGATCTTATAACATCCATTAAATCCTCATATTTGATGTTCAACGGAACAACTACCAATTTGCGGTCAGATCCTGTGTATTCTGCCACATCTCCGTTACATTCCAATTTCCCTTTATACATGACCAACAAAGATCTTTCATCATCTTTTTCCATACCTAACATATATTAATTAAATTTGAAAATGTGTTCAAGTGAGATGATTGTTCTTCATTACTAAATACTTAAAAAGTTGAAATTACTCAAATGTTTTAGAAATTACCTCAATCGAGTGTAGTACCAAACGACTGTAAACGTCGAGCAATCTCTCCAATAAAATCAACTACAACAAACAACGTTACAAATCATGTCAGAATTTTTAAGATTACTATCGTAGACCTATAATCAACAAAACTAAAATCAATAATCAACTAACAAACAAGAAATAAAACGTTTTGCCTAAAACCCCAGAATCGAATTCGAGTTTGCTCCAAAACGGATTCCTAAACCAACAAAAACACTACAATCATACATAAAACAACAATGTATATCAACCTAATACATAAAAAAACAAGAAAACGGTGGAAAATGAAAAAAAATTGAAACCCTAATCTTAAAATCGCGAGAACCCAACGTGAGGAAGAGGGGGGCGTCGGGCTACTTTTATAGACCTCCAGAGCTCGGCGTTGGTAATGCCGAGTTATCTTTGTTTAAGTGAACTCGGCATTACGAACACCGAGTTCTTCCTTTAGAAATCGGCATCCTAGATGCCGAGTTCTATTTAAGTAACTGTTCTCCTGGCGTGTCAATCGTCTCATGCACGATCTAAGCGCCAGGAGAACAGTTCAAATAGAACTCGGTATCCCCACTGCCGAGTTCTATTTGAACTACTATTCTCCTGACAACTCACGTCGAGTGGAATATGAAGTGTCGTGGAAAAAAAGGCCAAAAGAACTCGGCACTGAGGATGCCGAGTTCTATTGGTGTGAACTCGGCACTGAGGATGCTGAGTTTACAACAAGAGAACTCGGTATCCTCAGTGCTGAGTTCTCTTGTAGAGCATTAATTAAAGAACTCGACAATTTGTTTTTCATGTTTGGAAACAAAGACAATTTCATTTCCTGTTTGACAACAAAGACAATCATTCTGATACAACGAAAACACAATTCAACCACGAAACACAAACAACTACGATAAAACAAAATTCAACTACGAGTGGAATATAAAGTTTGACATTTTAACATACAACCAAAAGTACCATATAAAACAACCAAATAAGTTTAACACAACTAAATATCTATCCTAAGTGACCTCTCAATCTCTTCTTCCTTTTAGGACGTGCTTGAGCACGTCCTCTCCCCCTGCCGCGTCCCCTCCTCATGCTGCATTCTCAGTATCTTGAGTCAGACCGCCAGCGTCTTCTTGAGAGTGTGAATCTTCTTCAACGACGCGATCCTGACTCAAATGTAATGTGCGTTCTTCAGCACCAAAACACATAAGACAAGCCGTCATTTTTTCCTTCAATTTTCCAATCATCGAAGAGCATGTCATGTGATCTTTGATCACCTCGTGAATTTGATGGAGTTCTTCGTGGAACTCATAAACTCCGTGAACCTACAGATAATTAAAAGTTAATGAAACACTAAACACAATTTTAAAACGTGGTAATTGTTTAAATAAATGTTTAAATCTTACCATCTCTCGCTCTCTACCCGCTCGAGGTCTGTATAAGGTATTAGTCGGAGTCAAGGTGTGATGAACTATCCAACGTACGGTGATGCTCCAGTACCATTCCATATACAGTCATGTGCTCTCTTCAGGAGAGACACGTAGGAGTGGTCGCTCAAACTGTAGATGATCTCTTCTGTGCGACCAATGCTGAATGAATTGGTGATTTTCCGCCAACCAATTAACATCCGACCTCAATTGAGCCGATTTCACTACATGTCTCTCCATCGGCTCTGGAATGTGCTGTTGTAGACCGAACTATCTCCTCACTCGGTCTGGACAATGCATAACCACCTCACCAAAATTTATGAGTCAAGTACGGCTCGTCCAGATCTCTGAACCTTCCGTACATAGTGGTGGTAACTGACTAAGATCCAAATTTGCATACGAGTCCCAGATCACTTGATCGAATTCCTGCACGTCCAGCTCATTCTGATAAAAATCAAGTGTCGTCTTCGCACTACCCTTGAATGTTCTTGGTCGTCTCCAACGGGACCCTAATGGTGCCCTCTCTTCCTCCGGGTATACTAATGGTCTGCTTTTCAAAGGTCTACCAATGTGTAGATGTTCCCAGCACCACAACTGCAGGAACGTAAGAAAACCACACAAATGTTTCGTCGGAATCAGTGAGGCATCGTCTAACATGTGATATAAGTGGGCCAGAGTCACACTACCCCAACTGTACTCCGATGCGACTGCCAAATCTCCAAGCAAAGACAGGTACTTTAAATGAACCATCGTCCCACTCTTATCTGCCAAAATACTGCATCCCAGCTGGAACAGAATGAAGGCTCTGGTGTGTCGTGTAACTGTCTCCTCGTCAGCATCAAAAGGCAACTGCTGAAACTGAGCTTGCAACCAACCCAGAGTTACGGAACCCTTACGACCCAAGGCATCGGGGACCTGACCCAATAAATCCATGCAGACCTCTGACCAAACGTACTCCTGAGACTCACACACTGGCAAACCATCTATGCGCAAGCCAGTAATCATCGAGATGCCACGCAAGGTGCACGTGATCTCACCATGTCGCAGGTGAAATGAATGAGTCTCGGGTCTCCAACGCTCGACCATCGCCCCCAGCAAGGTATGATCCAACTGAACTCGGCCCAACCGAGTGACTGTGTCAAACCCTGCCATATCTACCAGAAACAACATCCTCTCATCAGTGATCTGTCATTCGTTGAGCTTTGATTCATGCTCAACGCATTTTACACCATCAACATCCTTCTGCATAAATTTAGAGAAATGTCAGAATATTGAAACTCACGTGCAAATATTTAACTTGAAAATGTAAAATGCTTACAAAATCTTTGAACAAGTCACACTTGTGGTTGGCCTGCAAAACCAACACTGATCTGTCTACCAGACTCAGTGAAGCGTAGCTACCTCTAACTGAACCAGTACTGGAACCACCAAACTCCATTTGTACATAACACGTTAAAAAGTGAGATGGTTGTTCTTCATTACTAACTATTTAAAAAGTTGAGAATACTCTAATGTTTTAGAAATTACCTCAATCAAGTGTAGTAGCAAACGACTGTAAATGTCGAACAATCTCTCCAATAAAATCAACTACAATAAACAACGTTACAAATCATGTCAGAATTTTTTTTAAAATTTTGACAGAACCTCCCCTATATTTTTCAAATTGGTAAATTTAAACCTGTACGGTAGAACAAACTAACAATACTACAAACTTCAATTCTCACATACATTCAAACTCACATACATTTAAACTCAAATAAATCATTTTTAAGTTTACATTCATTCAAATTAACATACATTCAAACAAAAATAACAACAAAAAATCTAATTTTAATCACAATAATCATACTTAAATTCAATTATTTTTAAGATTACTACCGTAGATCTACAATCAACAAAACTAAAATGAATAATCAACTAACAAACAAGAAATAAAACGTTTTCCCTAAAAACCCCAAAATCGAATTCGAGTTTGCACCAAAATGGGTTTCTAAACAAACAAAAATACTACAATCATAAATAAAACACCAATGTATATCATCCTAATACATAAAAATGGAAGAAAACGGTGGAAAAGGAAAAAAAATCGAAACCCTAACCTTAAAAACTCGGGAACTGGGCGGATGGGGAGAGGGGGGCATCAGGCTGCTTTTATAGTCCGACGAAACTCGGTGTTTGTAACGCCAAGTTCACTTTTTTTAAAGTGAACTCAGCGTTACAAACGTCGAGTTCTTCCTTTAGAAATCGGCATCTAGGATGCAGAGTTCTATTTAAGTAATTGTTCTCCTGTCGCGTCAACTGTCTCACGCACGATCTGAGCGCCAGGAGAACAATTTCTTAAATAGAACTCGGCACTCCCAGTGCCGAGTTCTATTTGAATCACCTCCTGAGTAAAAAAATTCAAGTGTTGGCCAATAAAAAACCAAGTAGAACTCGGCATCACCCTTGCCGAGTTCTCCTCGGTAGAACTCGGCATTGGGAGAATTCGACACTGGTGATAACGAGTTCTATATGCACAAAAAAACAAAACCCGTCGCCGCCACGTGGTGGCAGCGGGTCTAGTTTGAGAAATAGTTTTAATGGATGTCTATTTTGACAAAAAAATTAAAAATAATTCTATTTTGAATTTTTTTCCTAAAAACAATATTGAACACCACAAGATAACCACCACAAAATTTTATTTAACAAAAGGAGATCGACAATTAAAGTTGTTAAAATGTACAATTACAAATTATTAAACAATAACATAATATGGCTAATATATATATATATATATATATATATTTATATTTATAAGCAAAACATATATAATCTCCGTTGGTTCAATTATTATGCGTGACATCATGATTTTACATTTTTGATAAAATACATAAATCATATTTAGAATTGCAGGAGCATCAATCTCATAATATCGTGAAAATAATAATTTTCTGAGTTACATAAATGTAAGAAGATCAAGGCATAAGATCATCGTCGTTATATCATAATCCATAATAAAGTTAAATGTAACGACAGAAAAAAAAAGAGTAATCATAATTGCAAAATATCCAAAGTGAGAAGAAAAAACCCGACTTGCCTTCGTGAAAATAACGTATAGTTCCGATTACATAATGAATAAACTTGAAAAAGTCTGCACCTGTACATGTCCATCGACACGAAGTTTGATCTTTTCTTTTATTAATTGAAGAATAAAAGAAAATCAAAATATGGTTGGTTACTGATTCAACATATAGAATTGACAAAATATGCATTTCCAATTTCAACTCTCATAAAGGCCAAGAATAGAATGAAATATAAATATCCAATTTAAAATCAAGTTGGATGCAAGATCTAAACATCATGTGTGGTCAAACATAATTTTCTATGCATAAACAATGATTTTGTCAATTTCCATATGTCACAATTTATGGAACAATATTAAAAATTATTAAATTTTGGAAACGTATAAGTGTAAAGTAACTTTCAATTCGGCATGCAATAATAATATGAAACATGATCGTAATGATTAAAGGCATGTCAAAATGTCTAAATATGTATTTTATACAAATTTAGTTTGGTTCTGATACAAAATGTTCAAAATAAGGGTATTCAAAACATTTAGAACTCAACATAAACCCAAAATTATTCATAAATTCGATATAAAATAACAAAAACATTATTGAACCTTGATGCGGAAGCGAAACGTTAGAGAATTGATCTTCAATTATTTTTCCTTAAACTTAATGACGGTTGATCCTCTTGAATTTGGGAGAAATTTAGGAGTAAGATTTTGCGTGGGATTTTCATCAAAATAATTACTCATTAACATGTGTAATTTATATGTATGGCTTAATTGATTAATTAATAGAATTATGTATGTCACGTTATAATAACATGTAACGTGATTGGCTAGTTATTGCATGTAGTTATGGGCATCAAGGATTTTTCATCACTTCATGTCGTGATCGAGCTCTACTATTGGAAAATTGCAATCAATGTTTCAGGGGTTCTCCGTCCATAGTTTGTAGGGCGTTGAAGTAGTCTTCCGTATCCTGAAGGAAAAAAATTCAACTTCATCGAGTTTTTTTAGAATGTTTTGGATTTGGTACCTTCAAGGTTCAAGCACATTGTGTCGATATTCACAGTGGTACGGTCAAAACCGTCTTAAGGATATCAAATCAACACGAACCACTTCGATGTTACACCTTCTTTCCTTCAACATTATTATTTCTCGTTCCAAAGCAACCGTACCTAGTGGTTGTTTTTTTTGGGTAATTTGATTCGGTGCACTTACATTCAGTAAAATTTCTTGGGTGCCCACTCACCATTTGTGGGACCCATTTCATTAAATTTCTATTAGAACATTTCCAAAACACACATTCTAAAATTGAATTCTTCTTAATATTAAATAAGAAAACTCAAACAAAAATATCTTTTACAAATACACTCTCTTTTCTCCCTCTCTTCTCCCTCTCTCTCTCGTAATCTCTCTCCTCTCTCCCATGTTCTCTATTCTCCCTCCCTCGCTCTCTCCTCTCATGTTCTCTCTTCTCCCTCTCTCTCTCCAATTTAATTTCGATGTTGAAAAAAACAATTTCAGAACTTTCTGTAAAACACTGAATCAAATCAATTAAACTGGGATTGAACATAACAGGTTTCCTAGTGACTTTGGCTTCGACCCGCTCGGCCTCTGCAAGGACCTTACCTTCCTGAAGTGGTACCGCAAGGTGGAGCTCATCCACGGGAGGTGGGCAATGGCACCAGTGCTCGGCATCTTTGTTGGCCAAACGTGGAGCGACATTCCATGGTTCGAGGCAGGAGTCGACGCCATCGCACCTTTCCCATTCGGGAACCTTCTCGGCACCCAACTCCATCTAGTGGGCTGGGTAGAAAGCAAGCGTTCGGTCAACTACTTCAACCCCGAGTAATAGTCGGTTAAGTGGGAACCCCATGGTCGAGGATAGCCGAGAACTTCGCGAATGCTACTGGAGAACAAGGGTACCCCGAAGGAAAATTCTGTAACCCGCTTAGCCTCGTTGGCACAATAAAGGATGGTGTATACGTCCCAGATGTCGAGAAATTGGAGAGGTTGAAGCTGGTTTAGATCAAGCATGCAAGGTTGCCATGCTGGCTATGCTCATTTTCTACTTTGAGGTTGAGCGAGAGAGAGATCATGAGAGAGAGAGAGAGGGAAGTAAAGATAGAACATGACAGAAAGAGGAGAGAGATCAGGAGAGAGAGGGAGAGGAGAAGAGAGGGTGTGTTTGTAAAAGAGTTTTGTTTGAGTTTTCTTATTTAATATTAAGGATTCAATTTTAGAGTGTGTGTTTTGTAAATGTTCTAACAGAAAAATTAGCGAAATGGGTCCCACAAACGGTGAAGGGACACCCAAACAATATGTAGTGAAATGTAGGTGCACCTAAGTCAATAGTGAAAACGTGGTTGTATTTCAACCATTGTGCACCTTCTGAGGTGTACTCAAGCAAATTACCATAGTTTTTGTTCTAGATTACAATTTCTAGTGCCTTAACGTCTTCTTCAATTGAGCAAACGAAACCCTTTTTCGATACAATGATACACGTACCCAACTGTTGCACTAACATGTAGATGCTAGTGCTAATCCCACCACAAGTTGTTACCTTTCTTCACAAAGTTTGAGGTCGACAAAGTCTCGTTGCCTTGCTTCTATTGCCATTAAGTCTTACATCCAAGCACAATTGTTAGAACCCTAAACCGTAATTAGAATAATTAATTATGTTAAGTGTGGTTATTAGGTGTTGGCCTTTCGTGGAGGGAAATAGGGGTGCACATGGGTTGGGTTCAACCCGAAACCCAACCCGAACCCGACTGGTCGAGTCGGGTCGGGTCGGGTTGGGGAGGGGTTCGGGTTGGGAAAATCAAAAACCCAAATTTTCGGGTCGGGTTCGGGTTGCGCGGGTCGGGTTGACCCAACCCAACCCGAACTCGATTTTTATTTTTATTTTATTTTTTTATTTTTATTTTTATTTTTTCCCAAATAAACCGGTCGACCAAACATCACTCGGTCGACTGTTTCCAACCCGAAAATTTTGGGTGTTCAAGCCACCGGTCGACCGTTTAAGCACCGGTCGACCGAACCCGACAAAGTTTGGGAGAAAATTTCCAAATTCGGGTTCAACCCGATCCAACTCGACCCAACCCGAAAATTTTGGGTTGGGTCGGGTTGAGACCCAAACCCGACCCAACCCGACCCATGTGCACCCTAGAGGGAAAGGTTAGATGGATTGTGTAGAAGGATGAGATGTTGGAGTGTGATTGGGGGATGTAGAGGTGAGGGGTGAGGTGTTAGTATGTGATTGCTGGAGGAGGTTGGGTTAGTAAAGGTTGTATATATAAGAAGGTGTGGTGAAAGTGTTGGATAAAGGAGCAAAAAAACATGAAAGAAGAAAGAGGTTCAGTGAGAGAGGGTTTTGCTTTAAACGTGAGAGTTTGAAAGAAATGGGAGAAGAAAGAAATCGAAGAAGGAAGTCGTGAGAGGGCGAGACGAAGAAGGGGTTGGGTGAAGAAGGTTCGGGTTTGGGTCGGCTTGGAGGTTTTTCTGGTGCAAGAGATATAAACGAAAATATGGAGATATGGATGTGATTTGTGGAATTACGGTTGTGATTGTGGACAGACAAATATTGATTCGTTATTCTTCAGTTTCATGTCATGTTCGTCTCTCTTGATATTCGTAGTTGCATGCATGTTGAGTATCAATATTGAATTTATTGATATGCATATGATTGCATGGTAGTGTTTTGACTGACATGTCTTGTGGCTTGTGTATGTTTCTGACTGAGCCACTTAGGAAAGAGCTACCTAGTGGGCAACGTGGAGACACCCGAGAGAGGAAATGACTACTTATCGTTAGTGTGGAGCTACCAGGTGTGCGTCTGACTGATTGATAGATTAAGAACATGGGATGTGGTGGAATTCAAATGGGGTTCCAGATTGTTATGCATGCATATTTTTGTGATACATTTCTCTTCATTGTGCTAATTAACTGAATGTCTTATTATGTATTTTCCACATGGTTATAATTGTGGTTGATTGACAGTTGATATTTGCGGACTGTCGAGGTCACAAATTATTGATTATATTTTTCAGATTAATTATGGGTCTATCAGATGGATTAAATATCAGAGTGCGCAGCGGTCAAGATCGTGGATCATATTAACTCTCTGGGTTCGGACATGTAAGCACTTGTCCGAGTTTGGGCGTTACATTTACGATGTGAATTTGGTTTTGGAGCTCATGTCTTCAACTTTTTGCTCAAATTTTTAGTTGAGAACAAGTGATTTTGTATCTGATCGGTATACCAAATTGAATTGATTCTTTTGTTTCTTGTAAGAAATTCAAGATGTAAAAAATTATGGGTTATGATGGTTAATAATGATTTTGTTGCTACATGTGTATGAAACTTGAAATCCACGACTGCCATTTTATTAGTCGGTTTTTCTTTTATATATATACACTATTTTGTATACTAACTTGAGATTGAAGTAGGAATGTAAAGCGTTATCGTGATCTAGTCGCGATTTCAGGTAAATTGACATGATGGGAAAATGCAAGTTAGAAACATATAATGAAATTTAGACGTATTTAAGTTTTTACCTTCAATTAAAATTACGTATTTTGAGTTTATTTATTTTGACAATGTTCGGCAATGGTTTCATCCCTCTTGGTTCGAACTAGCTAGAAAATAATGGTTCCTTACTTCCTTTAATCCAGAAGATGCATTAATCAACAACTACACTTTTAATCTCAAACTTACTCCAGAACATTTGTCGATAGGAAAAATATAATGAAATTTTATGTGTCCTTCCGGAGAAAATTAAGGTAAAAGCAAAATTGCAAAACATTTTTCTCAAATTGTATGCACTTACTTTTTACCACGTCTTTTCGAACAATCTAATGTTAGTTCAACAGATAGTTCTTAATTGGTGTCTAATTAGGTGTCAAGTAGCATATTTAGACTCGATCGTTCTCGAATTGGGAGTCAATTTGATTTTCGGTTGACCATTTGGATTCGAACTTAACGGGGACAACTAACGGTGTCACGAAATCCGTTAACGGTGTTTGAGGGAGGTGCACTCAAGCAATTAATTTAATTTGTAGATGTTCTGGAGCAATAAAAAAAAGGGTTAATTACAGTTTGACCCCCTGAACTATACATTGGTATCACTTTGCCCCCCTGAACTTTCAAAGTTAACAGTTATCACCCCTGAACTTCAAAAACTCATTATTTAACACACATTCGACGTTTTTTTCCTAATTTTTTTGTCGTATCCCTAATACACTCATAAACCTATATTTACGTGAAAGTTTGGATCGAAACGGAGGTCGGATATGGTTGGAATTTGGGTCGAATTTAGTGTCAAACCGACCCAAATTCCAACCATATCCGACCTCCGTTTCGATCCAAACTTTCACGGAAATATAGGTTTAGGAGTGTATTAGGGATACAACAAAAACAATTAGGAAAAAAAACGTCGAATGTGTGTTAAATAATGAGTTTTTGAAGTTCAAGGGGCAAAGTGTTACAAAATTAAAGTTCAGGGGAGGTAACTGTTAACTTTGAAAGTTCAGGAGGGCAAAGTGATATCAATGCATAGTTCAGATGGTCAAACTGTAATTAACCCTAAAAACAAAAGTACAAAAGACTAATAAATAGACCTGTCAATTGGGTCGTGTACGTGTACTATCGTGTCTGATAGTTCTGCATTCGTGTCAGGATTTCGTGTTATCGTGTATATTATAAATTAAAAAGATTTCATCGTGTTTAGATTGAAAATAGTTAAGTGACATGTTATATTGATATTTTTCATTCTAAATAACATATTAATTGACTATAATCAAGTAAAAACAATTGATTATCTAACAAAAGATGCAGTTCGTGTCTGTTTCGTATACAAAAATAACTTATCGTGTGTATCGTGTCGTGTTCGTGTCAAATCGTGTACCAATTATTTTATATTTATATGTTCGCAAAATATCGTAATAAATCATTTCAATCATACAAAAAATTTCGTGTAAAGTCGTGTCTATATCGTGTCTCATTATCGTGTCGAGTCCGTGTCGTGTAATCGTGTCGTGTCCAAAATTGACAGGTCTACTAATAAACGACTTTTAAAGTTGCATCCAATCAAAAATCGAGATTTCCATCCACGCGGCTTCCCTGGATCGAGCTGGACAGAACAGTAACAGCCCACGTGTCCAGGATTCAATAAGTGACACGCGGAGCAGAGCAGTTGGTTAGGGAAGTGGTTTGTTCACTTCGAACATATATTTGAACCCAGCTAATTAAGGTGCTTCAACGCACATTAGTGTTGGACAATTTTCACAATCCATTTACCTGAATTTGAACTCCAGCAGGTTAACTATATATCCCAACCCACTTAACGTTGGACTAGATTAGAGAGTCATCCATCCTTCCCAAAAGAAGATGGATGTATGAGAATCCCAACTAAAAAATAGAATAGTATTGGACCAGAATTTCCTACATTTACTTGAAGGTCAAAGTTTTTTAGTACACTTTCGATTTTTAATGTAATCGAAAATTTCAATTTAACTACGTCGTAAGTTATTGATGAACGTTGAAAATAATAAAATTTGTGGCAAATTTAACTCTCCAATTTCAAACACGACATAAGGTACACAAAGTACTGAACCACTCGTGCAGCCCATATGTGTGTCACGTTATGGTCACGGCACAAGATTTGTCCAACAACGGACAAGCTGGATCTTGCCCGTATCCACATCCACGTGAAGTAAGTTATTTCAATAACACTGTGTCGTACAGAAAAGACAATGAGTCACCTTCGCGGAAATTAATTAAGATGCCAAAATCTCATAGCTGTCATGTATGTATGCGTGAATGATTGCAATTTCAATATTTAGGCTTCATCAGGTACGAGTGTTTAAATGTTTTAAGATCGAGTCTCGTGATTGATTGTTTTGTGTATTATTCAAAGTAAGCT
Source organism: Triglochin maritima (assembly GCA_963682175.1). Lineage (NCBI taxonomy): Eukaryota > Viridiplantae > Streptophyta > Magnoliopsida > Alismatales > Juncaginaceae > Triglochin > Triglochin maritima. The sequence continues at coordinate 7,077,839 of OY821787.1, read as the reverse complement.
TAAAAGTCTTCAATTGAGAATTCGTAAGAGAGTTAAATTTGTATTTCAACTATATTTTATGATTATGGACTTCATCAATCATCTCAAAAATTTCACTTTTGTTTCATTTGCTACAAATTGGTGCGACCCATGTGACAACAAAAGTAATAATGATTGCAACGGCTATGAGAAGGGTCCATCCTATAAAAGGACGTCAAAACATGCCAATTCCACAACCACCTATCAATCATCACCACTTCTAAGCAAGTCCTAGTACTGTTCTATCTGCATCAACCACAAAAATGGGGTTCTCTCTCCTAAAGAAGTACACTGAAAAATGGTCTTCTCCTTCTCCTTCTCGAACAACTACCCAATCACTTTCTTCATGGGCTTCTTGGCCATCTTGTAATCATTCCAAGACGTTATCCTTCCAAGCCGAAGAGTACGAGAACGATTCCGGTAGCGGCTCTTGGTTTACTACTTCATCATCGGGCGAAGAGTCCGATGGTCTCTCTTCGATAATGGCATCGGACGATGAGTCGGTGGACTCGATAGTCCACGGGCTCACGTTGGGAGACAGGCTCCAATGCAAGCCGAGCATGAACGCAAAATCCATACTAGAAGAGTCCAAAGCCGGAGAAGGGTTCCCTTTCAAGGATGGTTCGGTTGTGGTAGTGAATTCCGACGATCCGTATTCGGCATTCAAGCTCTCTATGGCGGAGATGGTGGCCGAGCGTGGATTGGAGAGCGTGGAATGTTTGCAAGAGCTACTTGAGTGGTATCTTAAGGTTAATGGAGAGGATAGGCATGATGTTATTGTTGAGGCGTTTGTGGATTTGGTGTTGGAACTCTTTTCTTTGGATTCTTTTCCTCCTACTTCCTGTTAATTGTTCTTTCTTGTCTATCTAATTAATGGAAGAAGCTTTGCTACATGTTTGGATAAGTGGTCCGGCCTTTTTTTATCGAGATTTTACATTGCACGGATTTTGTTTGGAAGATAAGTGTTATTTTCTCAATTCGGCTGGCATTTTGTTGTAACCACTTACATATTTCTTTCCTTTTATTACTCTCATTATAAGCCTAGCAGCACCTAAAATTAGGCTAATTTGAAATTGGTGGATGTATATCAAAATCCATGGTGCATGATACGAGATTGGAGATTTGATTTAGGGGACTGTGAGACGTTCATATTCAGATTCGACTCAAAAACATGTGTGTCCTATGTGGCATGCTGTGTTGGATGAGAGAAGTTTATTGATGTTCCAATTAATTCTACACCACCCAATCTTATTTTTTTATTGTCGTCAAAATTTGCAGTTCAGTCTCTCTGTTTGTTCTTGATGTATTACATATCTTCACCTTACTTTTTAAAATTAAGTATTTAGAAATCCACACAAAGTTTATCAAAGATGTAAGTGTAGAATTAGAGTCATATCATCAAGACGATTAATTTAAGTACAAGTTTCGATATATTTTGATCACTTTTTATTTTGATCATTTTTGTATATAAGGCATGCACATGAATTTCAAACTGAACCATAATATATTAACCAATAACCACACGACCTTGGTGTCTAACGCATAGGTCCTTGTCCCTTAACGATCAAACTTCATACTCGTGCGGTGAAACGATTCTAGAACCTAATTAGCATAAGTGACCCGATGAAGAATGACAACATTGTCACCAAATACCTTCTCTTTAACCAAACCACAAGGTATTGACCAATAGCCAGAAGGTTCGAATGTACAATGAATAGGTCATCATCCCTTAACAAATGGACTTCATGCTCGCGTAGTGAGAATCAGAATGTGTTGACCAATAACCACATGGCTATGGTTTCCAATGAATAGTTCATCATTCCATAATGAGTGGACTTCATACTCGTGTGATGAAATGATTATGGAACCCAATTAGCACAAGTGACCCGACGAAGAATCAAAATATTCTCGCCAAATACATGCTTCTTTCAATTAATATACTTTCGATAAAAGATATATATTAGAACACAATTAGCATACATGACCCGATAAAAAAAATTGTGCTCCTAAAAACTAATCCTCAATTCAACAAATACTAGAACCCAAGTAGCATAGGTGACCCTACAATGAATCTTAATGTCGATGTGTTAATGTAATGTGAGAACTTAAGGTGTGCACAAGAAATACACAAGAATTACATACGAAAATGTATGAACCACAATGTATTGACCAATAACTACAATGTACGGATGTACAACGAATAAGTCATCATCCCTTAACAAATGGACTTCATGCTCGTGTAGTGAGAATAAGAAAGTGTTGACCAGTAACCACACACCCTGGGAGTCTAATGAATAGGTCCTCATTCCATAACGAGTGAACTTCATGCTACTGTTGTGAAACGATTCTAAAATTCAATTAGCACAAGTGATCCAACGAAGAATCACAACATTATTACCAAATCCATACTCATTTCAACTATTACTCTCGTCAAATGATATTATAACTCAATTAGCATATGTGACCCGACAAAAAATCACAGCACATTCTCCAATGCTCCTAAAAAACACTCAAGTCAAAAGATACTAGAACCCAAATAACATAAATGACTTCACCAAGAATTTCAAAATCGACATGTTAATGCGATGTGGGAACTTAAGGTGTGCAGAATTAAGTACATAAGAAAAATATTTGAACCACAAGGTATTGATCGTGGCCGCACGGTTTGGATTCCCAACGAAGAGGTCATCATCCATTTACATGGTCGTTGATTATATCTAGAAGGTCATCATCATCAAATCGAAATTGTGTTCACAAATATTTTGAAACAAACAAGTGTGCTAAACTGCAAAAAGACAAAAAACTATATAAAAAACTTGTGGTGAAGAATGACTCCACAACTTCTCTCAGTCGAAGCACACTTTCTCTCTCATGCCACGTGTGATTTTCTCTATTCTCTAGATATGACAGCATGAAATTAAATAGTGGGATTTGAGCATCCATGAATAATTACTCTTTGATTTACATCATTGATATACAACTTCAAATTAGTTTAAGTTTATAGCTGGCTTAGTTTTGCATAGTCTCATGACTCACACATGACAATCTACATTTTTAACTCTTTTCTTTTTCTAGTTAGTTTTGTCCTGCTTCGAAGTAAATATAGATCAAACGAATACAAATATTTTTGTCATTAAAAGTGCATTTTCGTATGTTGTTCCACCACGGGACTTCGTAAAGCATATAGATTTAGGTAAATTCTTACGGTTTGCTCCTCAAACTAGTCCTTCCTTTCACTTCACAAAACTCATATGAATTATTACAAAACTTAAGTTGGTTGGTATTATGATAGTATATTCATATCATTATAATCCACCCTAATATTCTAATGTTTGGCAATACTAGACTATTTGTTTGGAGGTGTTACCTAATCTCTATCATTTTTAACAACTTCTCCAGCACATTGAACCTATGTCGAAGTTCGGTTATCCAATAATCAATGTCATTGAAGCATGCACGTGATAGGATATATAGTTCCAGTGCTATTTATTGGATATCAACAAGAATTTCGTTAATCAGTAGCCACCCATGTTGGCTCTCGTATGTTATTATTAAGTCCAAATACCTTACAAGAATAATGTTGTTGTTTTGGTTTATTTGGCTTATAATGTCAATAATTTGATTACGGAGATATTTCATGATATTTTGGATTTTGTAATGAAACCTTCGTCTAAAGGAGATGTATTGAAATGAGGACTCCAAAAAGGTACAGTTGTTTTTCCATATAAATGGATTCCTCTTTTATAGTAGGGCTAAAAACAAAAATTGAATATATTTTTAATTAGATCCCAACATCTAGCTCATATACTAGGATTCAACGTTCAGATTTCAGACTAATCCAAAACTAGAAGTCTTCGTACCAATTAAGCTAATATCAAATTTTCAGTCCAGACTTAGAAAGCGATCATTGGAGTAAAATAAAAGCATTCCTAATTTGACATTTAATTTTTTTTGGGAATTCGATGATTTAATGGATTATTGATATTTGATTCATCTTGTTTCAACTTTCAACCACACAAGCAAACCGTAACAATTTACCTAAATCTATATGCTTTAACAAATCTATATGCTCATTCGGTCATTCCTCACAAGGACAATTCAAGCTGGCAAATCTCACAAGATATTAAGACCTAAATGACAGAATTAAACGGCTGTCTAATCTCCAAGACCTCTCTCTACACAGTGCTTCTTTGGACTGCGCTAGCTGGAGCCATCGAGAACGTGCCACCTGTGAAGCATCAATCCAACGAACAATTATTCCATACGATAACATTATTAAACGTACACAAGCTAGGTACACAACCGTTGCTGTATTCTACACTTTCTGAAGATATGCTTACTCACTCAGAAACAACAATTAAGACCAAATTTGGGATATGATTAAAAAGACAATTCAACCAAGCTGGATCATGCTCATTTCTTATTCTGGTGGAAGGTCCTGCCCATCTTCGCATCCACGTGAATTTTCGATTAGATAATAGGGGTATGTTCCGCACTTGTCTCAAAATTTCCTGCCACATTTTTGCAGGTCATAAATTCAGTGTAGGACACACACTTGATGTTCAAATAAAATTTGTTTGGTAACTATAACAATATATTATATTAGACTCATGTTTTGAGTCTGGAGAAAGAAAATGAGTTCCCATGTTAGAACTTCATTCGAAAATTATAAACCTTGTAACCACATGTGAAAAACCTAAGGTCTATTTGGAATCACATTTTAAATAATCAAGAATTCTAAAATGTAACCGGATCTCGTAATCAGTTCTCAAACGTAAACTCGTTTTAATTTGTATGAATATTTAAAGTTTTGGATGTCAATTATAAATCACATATGATTCTTGAATTTTCGGAATCAAATTCTGATAATTGATATGAACCTTTAATTCTAGACATTTTACACACCGAGACAATAATTCTGGATGCACTTGAAATTTTACGTACCAACTCAAGAACCAAAAACACATACAACCAAACCAGACCCTAAATGAAATCTCAATAACATTATTAGAAAACAAAAACTAGTGACCTTCTTAGAAGTGACTCTCTATCTATGGTCACATCCTCACTATAAAAGGATACCAAGTGTGCTCAACCTCTACAATCCAAATCAATATCACTTCTAAGCAATTCTCTTTCTCTCCATCTCCAATTTAAACATGGGTTTCTCTCTCATAAAGAAAAAGAACACAGCAGAGAGGTGGTCTTCACCTCCACCTTCTTCTACTACATCTCCAACACCCTCTCCTTCTTCATGGGCCTCATGGCCATCTTGCAAGCATCCCAAGACGTTATCCTTCCGGGCCGAGGAGGACTACGACCGCGATTACAGCAGTGAATCGTGGTTCACTACCTCGTCGGATGACGATACCGATAGCCTCTCGTCGATGATGGCCTCGGACGACGAATCCTTAGACACCATAGTCCATGGAATCACCTCAAAAGATAGGATTCTATGCAAGCCGAGCATGAACACAAAATCCATACTAGAAGAGTCCAAAGCCGGAGAAGGGTTCCCTTTCAAGGATGACTCGGTTATCGTGGTCGACTCCGGTGATGCATATTCGGCCTTCAAGCTTTCCATGGAAGAAATGGTGGCTGAGTATGGATTGGAGAACGTTGAAGGTTTGCAAGAGCTTGTGGAGTGGTATCTCAAGGTCAATGGGGAAGATAGACATGGTGTTATAGTAGAGGCTTTTGTGGATTTGGTGTTTGAACTCTTCTCTTGTAAACATAAATAATTAAAGATAAGGGGTTTGCATGAATTTAAGTTCTTGGATTTTATTGACTTAATTGAAAATGTATGAATTGATCCTGCAAATATTGAACTTCTTTTCCCAAATTTGGAAGGGTTAATTGCCTGATAGCATTTTCAGTAATATTGGCCACCAAACCCTACTGTTTTTTTTTTTGATAATTTACCAAGTCCTACTGTAAAATCTACATGGGTGCGTAGTTATGCGATGATGTTTGGAAAGGTTGTCATCAAAAGTATTCTTTTCATGTCCACTATAAAATGTCACTGTTATCTTTTTCTCCATCCCAAAACTTGTCAAAGCTTGACATTATCTTTTTCTATCAATTTATCATAAAAATGTCAACCTTATCAAATGGGCAACCAATGCATGATAAATAAAAAAATCTTCACCAAAACGTAAGAAATAAAAAATGACACCAGGCCCACTCTTGCACAAGAATGGCAAGAGGCAATGTAATCTAACTTTGTTGAGGAGGTTTAATGTATTTATCCCATAAACTGAAAAACCAAAGAAAAAATGTCATGATTTTACCACATTTTACTCGCGAGATTCGTCAAACTCCCTATAAATGATGGTCCAAGATGAACTTGTTTTGAGTTAATGCAAACAAACAGCTCGACCTACTACAACGTGAAAGGAAAGGCAAGTTGGGAACTTAATAAATTTCCATGTTAATAAGAGTTGCGAATCACATGAAGCCTAAGACTCTAATGAGTAGTGGTCCTCCCTTAGTACAAAGCTATAAGTTAAACGACAGATATTTTGAAATAAAATAAATAACTTCAAATCTTTGAGAAGCTAACGGAAGTGTTTAATCTGCCGACAATATATTGTAGGCTAAAGAAGTGAAACCAATATATCAGAATGGTCACTAGAACATAAGGGTCTAATAAAAGAATCATTGGGTTTGCATGTTGGACACATGCCCAACTAAATTAAGAAATAGAAGAAACTTGATTAATTAACCATGAGATTAGGAACCAATTGAAAGGAAACACCGGTCAATAGATCAATACGATGTTCATGTCGTCGGAAAACTACTTAAATCACCCCAAAAATTACATTTTTACCATTAACAAATCAATTAATACACATTTCGTCTCATGTCTTTAAACAATGTTTTTGACTCAGTTTTACTCACATTTCTAGTACCAACACCACGAAAATGTCTGGCGAAACACCTGGATCCGGTGAGGTAACGGAGGCAGATTTTTTTCCAACTCGGGCGTCTTGCTAAGACGCCTCCACCTTTGTGGAGGGTGTTGGGCAGACGCCCGTTTTTTTATTTTTTTATTTTCTGTTAAATTAATATTTTTCAGGTTCCGTTGCAAGATTTCGGTGGTGATGGAGTAGATTACAGTGAGTTTTTTGATAGTAAACAAATATTTACAACATTCGAGGAAACTTGTAAATGAGCGAAACAAGTTGCAATATGAGCCAGATTTTTTTTTGTTATATCATGATACAAACCAAAAGCAGATAACCGGATGGATTGTTACCTGAGATGTGATCGCAGACATGAAATGAGTTCTCGTGATACGAGTATTGCACTGCGAAAGAACACAAAAAGAAAAGGTTGCGGTTGTCGTTTTTTTGGAAAAGTGGTCGAGCGACGAGATCGTGATGGATGTGCCGTTGTTTCTAATAGCACCTATAGGCAGCACAACCACGTACTTGCAGTTTATTCAGAGGGTCAGCGGAATTAGTGTTGTGGCCAAGCAAATTGTTCGTGATATTACAGAGGCACAAGCAAGACCACGTAACATTTTGTTGATGGTAAAAAAAAATCCCGGAGGATAATCTCAATCAAAGACACATTTATAACTTCAGAGAGTACATTAGGAGGACGAAATCTGAAGACAGAAATCCCGTGCAACAGTTTCTCAGTCAGGCAGTGTAGCATAACTATTTGCATTGGATTGTGGCAGATAAAGAAACTAATGTCCCCACTCACGCATTTTTGGCACATCCGACTTCAGTTCAGTTGTTGCGGACATACTCATTCGTAATCTGCATGGATTTGACGTATAAGACGAACAAGTACAAGATGCATTTGTTTGAGATGATTGGGGTTACTCCAACAAACATGAATTTCCTCGTCGGATATGCGATTTTGAAGGATGAGACCGAGTCTAGTTACTAGTGGGTGTTGGAGAGGTTGCGAGATCTGTTATTGAATATTGTTAGCCCGACTGCAATAATAACGGACCGGGAGATGGGTCTGATGCGACTAGTGGCAGAAGTTTTTCCTGAGTCTGCTCATTTACTTTGTACCTGGCATATCAACAAAGACGTGTACCATTATGCATACCACGTATTCGGCAAGAGCAAGCAGCTTGCAAAGAGGTTTAGGCGTGGAAAGTGGATGAGAGTCATGCTTTCTGATTCACATACGGATTATGATAGAGCAGTCCGTAATCTGAAAGATTCTTACAAGTCCTGGCCAATGCTGACGGAGTATGTGGAAGACACGTGGTTGGTGCATAAAGAAAAGTCTGTGTTGAATTGGACGAATAAAGTTCTTCATTTCGGCAACACTACGAACTACAGGGTGGAAAGTGAACATTCAGCTCTGAAAGAGTGGATCACTACATCGACTGTCACTCTCGACACTCTTTTCGACCGCGTGAACTCGGCTATTGAAATGCAGCTGACGAATATTCAAAACTTTCTTGAAGATTCGAGACGTCGAATTTTGGCAAACTACATAGGTCCTTTGTTTCATCATATAAATGACCGAGTTTCGCATCACTGCTTGTCGTTATTGACTCAGGAACTGAAGAGAATGCAGGACTTAAGTAATGAAGTTGAATATCGTTGCGGGTGTGTTTTTCTGACATCACATGGGATTCCTTGTACATGTACCATGTACGAGTATTTTACGTCAGGTGATGGAATTTATTTAGAGCAGATTCATCTATTCTGGAAAACACTTGTCATTGGAGAAGGAGTTCAGATGTCAGAGTTTGTGGATCAGTCAGCACAAGACGTCGGGCATTTTCGGAAGCTCATTGATGAGATTTCGGAGAGCGACCCTGCAGTAATTTGTAGTGCCTCTCGTATTTTATACCAACAGTTACACCCTGATCAGTCGAACTATAAAGAACCCGCAGAAAATATTAAGGTACGAGGTCGACCTAGGAGAAAGTCGACACGTCAGGACCCGAGTGCTTTCGAGTATGCTGAGCGAGGTCGTGGTCGGTCTGGCAGTAGTGGGAGTAGGGGTCGTGGTCGGTCTTCCAATTCCTCTCGATCGTCCGAGAACACGGGCACATGTTATGGTATGACGATATCTTTGTTGTTATTTAATATATATCACTAATCTAGATAGGGTTGAATATATTATCTCCTAATTTTGTTGTTTTAATGAATTGCTATTTCTCTATCTTATAGTATTTGGACGGATTGACGTAGATAACTTCCCATATGTTGATAGACTGTCAGGAATTATTTTACCATTTCTGAAGAGATGACTATTAATTTAGATACATATAACTTCAGCTCAGATGTCGGCGCCTGCGCACTCACCATAGGACCCTCAACAGGAATGTGCAGAATCTGAAAGACGTCATGCAACATGATCGTCATCTCTCCGAACGGCAAGTGGAAAGTGTTGGTGTCAGGCTGCCACCGCTCCACGAAAGCCGAAATCAACAGCATGTCGATGCAAGAAAACATGTTGTACGGCAAGTGACCTAATCCACTGTCAACCACGGTCATCGTCATATCCTCAGTCATCACTGAACGTCATGCCTGCAATCTCGTACAGGCTCTGTGCCGATTATGGCACTTCAAAACCTTCTGATCCTCGTCATCCCAGATGCGTCTAGCGATGTGGCCTCCGAAACTCAGAATGACACTGCCATCTACAGGACCACCGGGTATAATATCCGTGACGATCCAAGACTCGTCCTCACCCCTCTTCTTCTTCTGAGCTCGGGCGTCTGCAGTGCACGAACTCGAATCACCGGTCACAAACCGGTCACCTTGACCCTTCCTAATGAGTCACTGAGCCGAAGGACTACAATGTCGCCCCCGTCCTCGACCGTACTGATATATCGCCTCCTCCTGTGGCTCCAAGTCATACCGGCCCCCATCGTCCCTCTCGTCGTGACTCCTCAACTCATCTGAATCATCCTTGTCGTCGAAAGAATCCCCAAGTGTCTGACGACGACGTAAAATATCTCTCTCTCTCCTAACTGAAGCAGAAATACCCAGTCTACGTGGTTAACGAGGACCTGATTCATCTCCTATACTACGTACCGCGCGTAAGGGAATTGATTTCCCTTTTCCTCCACGGTAACCCGATGACTATTAATTCAATTTCAAAAAAATAATTTGTTAATAAATTTACTAAAATAATTAAAGTAATTATTAACTTAATAATTAATTTATTTAGCAATTACCACGATTTATGATCAATAATCCTTTACTAAAATCGTACACAACTGATTATTAACTTAATAATCAATTTATTTATCCATTATCACAAATTTTATTCAATAATTCCTTACTAAAATAATTAAACTAATTATTAACTTAATAGTCGATTTATTTAGTAATTATCATAATTTATAATCAATAAAGGATTTACTAAACTAATTTAATTCATTATTAACATAATATTCAATTTATTTTAAATTTATAACAATTTATAATCATTTTAAATAATTTTAAAAAATAATAATTTTGGGGCGTCTACCGGAGACGCCCGACCCGCCTCCCCCTTGGGGGAGGCGGCTCCGGCGGCCACCCGACTGTTGGGTCAGGCGTCTCCCGCGGATGCCCCACCTAAAAAAAATTAAAAAATAAATTAAAATAAACAAGGCAATTTATCAGATTTGAGTAATCTGGGACGTCCGTTGGTTGTTTTCCTGGCCTCCGAGACATTTTATCTGGTGAATATAAGAGTAATATGAAGAGAGAGTGGTGTTAGGAGAGTGAAATGAAGAATTATATAAGTAGAAATGGTAGAAGGGTAAAAAGGTAATCTGTACGGACGATTTAAGTAGTTTTACGACGATGAATAACAATTAGTAACCGTAGAAAACTCATTAAAACTTTCTCATCATAATGTTCACATTTACAACATAACTACCATTATTAGAAGTTCTATGCTTCATAAGTTCATATAGCAAAATTCATATTTATTTAGATTTACTATAAAAAGAATGAAAGACGAGCGTAACCCGAATAAAAAATCCCCAAGTGGATTTGGCGTTGGACCATCAATTGGTCCAACTTATAATTTTCTCTATAACACTGTCAACCTCTTGGATCCCATGATTTTGATGCTTGATTTTTGTTCCTTTCTAATGTTGTTGTGTCTACGAGGAAATCTGATATTTTTGTTCCGAAGTCGCACGGATGATAATATAGAATCAAGATAGATTATTGTGTCGGTGGTGACGTTGCAGCAAAGTTATATATCATATTTTAGTAGAGTTGTCCGTAAATAATATGACTTGTATCTATTTCTAGTAACAGGTAATCGGATGCTTCCCTCGAAAAGAAAATTAAAAATTGATTATTAGTAACAGGTGATACATGAAAAGGATAATGACATCGAGGGATTATTAGTAACCGGTAATAAAACGCAAATGATAAATGAAAAGAACAAATGCTTCAAGGGATCCTACTAGTCTTTATAATCTTTGATTCGACCCAAGAAAAAAATTCTTTTTTTATCGAATCCAATCTTGTTCCTCTTTGTTAAGAATTTCTATTATTATTATTTTTCTATTTTTCGGGACTATCAGAAGTTGTGCTCGAGTTTGCATATAACTCGGTCGGTATCACTTAGGATATGTTCGGCTCGGTTTTTGATGACGTGAGCGAGCAAGAAATTCCACTCTCTAAAATAAAATAACCAAGCAAAAATAATGACGTGCTCGCTTGTAATTTACTTAAGGTATGTTTGGATAACCTCAAATATCATGGGTTTTTATAAGGAAATTGTATAATTCAGAAAAATACAATTTACAATTTTACGACATGTTTGGATCACTGTGATTTATACATTATAAATATGTATCTTTTGTTGTAAACTCCATTTTAAAAACTGAACAGAATCGGTGGTCGAACTGGGTTGGACCGAAAATTGGAAGTTAACCAGACAATTCATTGAAAAAATTGAATTCCCCATTAAACCAGATCGAAATGGGTTGGACCAAATAAAACGAAAAAACGGTCGATTTGCAAAAGAGGTTAAACTGCAGTTTGCACCCTAAATTATAAAAAATAATAGTTTACCCGAACAATAATTATTTTATTTCAATTTAGGCCAAAAGTATTATTTTGTTTCAACCATTAAACTTTTCAAATATATTTAGTATTTTGGGTTTACGAAAAAGTATATCATGACAATGAAATAAAGTTAATTCACATTATGTATCCTTAAAATTATTCTTTTTCTTTATGCTGATGGTCGATGATCATTAAATAATAACTCATATATTTCAAAAAAATTGTAAACACTTTCTTATTCATTTTAGTTATATATTGTATAAGGACTTTAAGAACTTAATATTTAGTAAAATACATGTAAAACACAATTCAATCCGTTAGACCACCAGTTGGACTTCCATCATGAAGTCGGTTCGGTTTCACTCTCGGTTCACAAAATGATAATATCATATTGACGTCATAATCGGTTGGACAATGTTGAACCATTTTGAACCAAACCAAGCATTTACCGATTCACTCTTTTAATTTGGTTTCAAAAACCTTGGTTGTAAATGCATTTTTCGACAAAAAAGGTAGTAATTCTTTTTTGTCACAAATATAATGTACCTCTTTTTCTTCTTTTGTTTCTTACAAAATCTTTGATTACGAAAAATACATTTTTTTATCCAAACACATTAGTGCGTATGAGCTCGATAGAATTAGACTGAGTGTCTTGTAGAGTGGATTGAGTTGATGGAAATCGAACCGACCTTCCGTGTTTCCAACGAAGCTCGATGGACTCGATAGATGTTCGATAGGAATGTGATTGTTGTGCTGGATATTCTCGATTCACTTTGTATGTGAGCTGGATAAGGTTCGACAACAGTTTGTTGAGTTTGTTTTAACTTAATGTATTAATAGAGGCTCGATGGAGCTCGATGTCGTTTTCACCGTACGATTTTTGAAGACGTTTTACGACGAACATAATTCAAATCGTTTAGGTGTGGAGAACTATAAACCTCGATGGACTCCATGCACTCGATATGTGTGCGATATGATATCGATAATTTAGATTTTTTGAAAAAATGCACTTTTCACCGCATGATTTTTAGGAAGTTTTATGGAGAATGGAATTCGAATCCTTTGGGTGTGGAGAACTGTAAACCTCGATATGCTCAATGCACTTAATATGTGGGCAATATGACCTCGATAATTTAGATTTTTTGAACGAACACTACTTTTAACCGCACGATTTTTAGGATGTTTTATGACGAACGGAATTCGAAATGTTTGGGTGTAGAGAATTTCAAAACTCGATGGGCTTGATGCGCTCGATATGTGCACGATATGACCTCGATAATTTAGATTTTTTGAAAAAATGTTACTTTTAACCGCACAATTTTTTAGGTTTTATGATGAACAAAATTTAAAATGTTTCGGTGTGGAGAACTGTAAATCTCATGATTTTTTAGGGTTGAAAGAGACAGAGAAAGAAAGAGAGAGAAAGAAGGAGAAATGGAATGATGTCACGGTTTAGGCAGTGCTATTTTGAGAAGAAGTTGAAAGATAATCATATTTTTCAGATGATGTCAAAGTTGAGGTCTTTTTCAGAGATTGGGCCACTTGGAGTATAGGTAGACAATTTTTCCTTGAAATATATATATTTAGTTGTCAAAAGGTTGGCACTTGGGACACTTAGAACAAATTAATTGCAAGAACGTTTGTAAGTGAAAATTGAACCTCAAACTCTATTCCAAGAGTGCGAGGATTATGATATTTATATTATGGTTTGAAAATACAAATTTGAGAATAAACAATATGGGACTATTTTTGTTAGACCCTAACCCTTTAGGGTTACTGTTGGAGGAGAGAGAAGTGATGGGTGTGAGGTGTGGTGGCTGGTTACTGTTGGTCTTGGGCTTGGGTTTGTAGGAAGACAATGTCCTTCTCTATCCTCTTCTATTCTTCCATTCTTCCATCTCATTTTCCTCTCTTCACTTCATCTCTCTCACTTCCTTTTCCTTGTCCGGCATTCCAGTGGTGGTTGCGGAGGCTATGGCAAGGGTGGACGAGCTTGGAGTTGAGGAGGCGCAGATGTGAGGCACGTGGGTGTGGAGGTCGTTGTCGGGCGTCGACATTGAGCGAACTTCGGCGTGCTCTGTCTTCCTTTGAGGTATGTCGGCTTAGTAGTGTGGTTTTGTTGTTCCCCACGTTGGTGGGAAGTTATGGTCGGTCGGAGACCTCGCCGGCGACGAGAGAACAACGTAAAATCCTCGGCAGGCGCGGGGTTGTTGTCGACCAACAGTCGACCGGTGCCTTCCCGCGGTTGACCGGTTTTACTATTTTGCCCAATTTTAACAAACACCGGTCGAACGATGTCGTGTGGCGGTTGACCGGTTGCATATGTGCTGGTGGGTTGGATGCTTTCTGTCGGATTTCGGTCGACCGTCCCTAGCTTCTGGTTCGACTGGAACTTAAGTGTACTTGATTATTATGCATGTTGTTCGACCGATTTTGATATATTGTTTGACTGTTATATTACGTGGACTATTAGGATGACCCTGGTAGTTTTTGGTCGACCGGGAACCCTGAGTCGGTCGACCAAATAGTCATGTGTGATTTTGACCAACTACGGATTTTGACCTCATATTTGGTCGACCGATTTTAGATTGTTGTTCGACCATTTAGACTTAAGTGATACGCAGAGAGTTCGACCGTTGTAGACTTTTGGTCGACCGAACTTATTGGGAATGGTCGACCGGTTAGGCTTTTTCGGTCGACCATTTGTGAGCAGAACTGAATTTCTGTTTCTTGTGTTGTGTCAACTTTGTCCACGGAAACTCGTGTCCTCGCTTAGAGCGTGAGCCGGGAGGTGACAACGGGTACGTGCTCGTGCTAGCCGAGGGACCGCCGTGTGGAAGTGTGGACATTTGGGTCGCGCCACCTCCGTTGATGGACAATGGTGTGATGTGTTGTTGCTTGACTCTCTGTAGAGTTGCAGACCTGAGGGATCTCGGATCCAATTGCATGTTGATGCATGGCTCGTGGATCATGATGACCTTGCAGACTACGGTCTGGAACCGTCCGATGTTGTGTCGGACGTATGTTGTACCACCGAGGTTGTGCCGGCAATGCCGCTGAGGTTTTTGCCGGCGATGATGGTGTCGACGATGTTCCGGCATGTGGTTGTGTCGTCCGATGTTGTGTCGGACGTATGTTGTACTGCCGATGTTGTGTCAGCGACGCCGCCGATGTTGTTCCGGCGATGATCCTCGATTGGGCCACATTGTTACCTTGACGGAAGTGCGGACGCTCCTTATCGATCCCTTTGGCTCGAGTAGTCGCGTGTGGGGGGTGCGTCGCGTACTGTCCGTAAGACCGTATATGCCTACGATAGGTTTCCGAGGGAGACCCGTTGTTGTTGTAGCGGACACACACATTTTGGGGTCAGGATCCTCTTCGGACTCTTCGAGGTCCTCATCATTACTTGTACATGTCTTTCGTTGTATTGTTGTAATCATGTCTTTTGACAAACTCTGTTGTATTTTGGGCACTGACTGTTGATTCATATGAGTAACATTCCCGTTGATGAGTTTATTTGGTAATTTCTTGGTTGTTTAAATTTTTAAATTTCTGCTGTTTCGGGATGTTACAATTTTCCTAATGGTATATATGGAGATATACATGGAAATACAATGTATTTGTGAGTAAGGCAAAGTGGCCCATTACAATGTTAGTTGGGCTGGGCTTCTGTTCTAGCAAGCAATTAGTAAAACAAAAACCACATACGCGCATATATTTTCCAAAGAGATCAATGATATCTCAACTTGCGCAATATGGCAAAGTTTAATAAATTAAGAGGACTTCAATGTAGTCATTAATTTGAGACGACACTTATCCATATTAGGCTGACCTTCAGCTACCATATTATTAATTATATAATTAATTGACCTACTCACCCACAATTGACTGTAACAAACAAATAGAGATCACTCCTAACACTGTAGAAAAATGAACATGACCCTATAAATTACACAAATTGGAGATCTAAGTTACCATAAAACAACTGATCAATTACACGGATGCATCCATCAGGAATTCATCTACATCTGAAGCACAATACCAAGAGATCAACTAACACGAACGTACTACAAGTTGATTAAGAAGAAGAGAAGTTCTCCAACATCAAATCTAGAAAGGCCTCCATAATCACACCATGTTTGTTGTCTCCATTGACTTTAAGATACCACTCCACCAACTCTTGTAAGCCTTCCTTGTTCTTCAACCATTTTGCCACCACCATCTCCAACATAGAAGCCTTGAAGTCCATGTAAGAGTCGTCGGATTCCACCACGATCATCGAGCTCTCCTTGAAAGGCAAATTCTCTCCGGCTTTGGACTCCTCTAGTATGGAATTACTCTTCATGCTAGGCTTGCACAAGAGACGGTCTTCGGTTGTGAGACGGTGGACTATTTCTTCTAGGGATTCATCATCCGATTCTATCGAGAGGCTATCAGAATCATCGTTGGACGTGGTTGTGAACCAAGACCCACTGTTGTAATCGTGATCGTAGTTCTCGGCATGGAACGATACTTTCTTGGGATTCTTGTAGGATGGCCAAGATGTCCATGAGGAAAGTGAAATTGGTGATGAAGTGGTGGGAGGAAGAGGAGGAGGAGAAAGCCATTTCTCTTCAGTGTTCTTTTTCTTTAAACAAGTTATGTACCCCATGAGCTTGGTTGCTCTCTGGCTAGCTCGCTACTTCTCTCGCATTAGAAGACAATTGAGAGGAAGATGTTTGGATGGTGGTGAGATTGCACTAGCATTGGATCACTTTTAAGGGTGAGTAACGTGAGTTTGAAGCAACAACAAGGAAAGTTGGTAGGAGGGGTCATGAACACAAGACACAATGTCCGGATTATATAGGACAACAATATAGTTCTGTTTTTTACCATTAGTATAGCATGAGTATAAACATTGCATGGCTACTCCTAACCTCTGTTTTAAAAACCGGACCGAACCAGCGGTCGGACCAAGTTGGACCGTGAACCGGTATCAAACTGGTCGGTTCGGTCAAAAAATCGGTTTCTCTCGTGAACCGGAGCGAACCAAAGAAAACCGAAAAACACGATCGAACCAATCGGTTTTTTCGGTTTGGTCGACCGAAAAAACCGGTTTTTTCAATTTAAACAAAATTTGGTTTTTATTGTTTTATTTTTTGTTCAATTTTGACCCAAATTCTAAGATTTTTACTTTTTACTACTCCTTCCCCAACCCATCACCACACCTCCACCCTCGCGATCTCCACCGGTCCACCTCTCATCGCACCGCCACCGCTCGCGATCTCCACCAAGGCCGGCAGACCGACGGATCTCTAGGACAGTCTACCACCCCTACTGTTTGTTCATTTGTTAGAAGAAAGACTAATATTACTTAGTTACATGTTTGTTCATTTTTTTTACTGATTTTAATTAATTATTTTACAAATAGATAATTTTTGTTGAATTGTTCATAGTTTAGGTATTTGGTTATTACTTATTATGTTAAAAAATAATAGGAAAAATCGGTTCAATCGGTCGGACCGTCGGTTAGACCGCCGCTACGGAGTCAGTTCGGTTCAACCCTCGGTTCACAAAATGCTGATGTCATGCTGACGTCATCATCGGTTGGACCAGGTTGAACCATCGGTTCGACCACTTTGAACCAAACCGAGATGTTTTCGGTTCATTTTCGGTTCAGTTTTTAAAACATTGCTCTAACTGTCCATTTGACTAGCATTACCAAATTGAATGCATAGTAAAACAAAAACCAAGCAAGGGATGTGTGGGCCAAAGTTGCTCCCTAGGTGCTAATCAATTGATGTTTCCAAGAAGCTAACGTAGCTCGACCCCCTAACTACTAGCTACTAAATTGAAAATTTAAGATTCTTAAGATCAACTCTAGGGTGGGTGAGAACCAAATTGGCACTTGTTAACAGGAAATTATTCTTTATAGTAAGAGGGTTGGTGTTATGTAACATAATCTGTGGATTTGAGTTATACAATCGATACTTGAGAAGATTAGTCTTTGGATAAGCTTCAACAACAACAAACACGAATTAAATTTGTAACATGATTGACATGATTAAAATTTGGGATGGCGAATGATCGAGAAGAGTCTTATGTGGTCCGCAGTTTAGTTCTTCTCCGGTGGTCTTCTCTAGGGAAGATAAAACAAAAAATAGAAGATAGACAATTAATGTGAACAATAAGGACTTTCAGAATAGAGACACTCCTTCGTTGAGTATAATTTAAAGTGTTAGTTTAGGTACTGACTGGCTTTATTTACGTTGTTCACGATCATTTTATGCAACTTATTATGTTTTACAATAAATGGTACTCTTCAGTATGGTTTTTCTTTTGTTTCGCAGAATGAAGAAGCATCAAAGTAAAAATACATCAATGTCGGCCTGATTGCAACAACTTTAGACCCAAGCAATGTCCTTTTAACAATAAATTAGATTGGTTAGAAGGACTAGTTGAGGTTTTCTACGTTCCTTAACACTCATATCTATCTTTCAACTTTCACCGGGTTTTTTTGGTTTTTTTGGATTAATTATTTGGATGTCGTTATAAAACACTATTTTTCCAAAAAATGATCACTCTACGACTATTTATTTATATGTCATCGAAAAATCAATATTATGTATCAAATATCATTATAAAAGACTAATTCTCAACTGTCACTCATTTAACGGATTTCGTTGACGATGTCATCTTTTCCGTCGATCAAGTCAACGGAATAAAATAAATTAAATTTAATTGTAAAATTTACAAATTTCACCTTGTATAATCTAGTAATTCTTTTTCAAACTTCTCTTTCTTTGATCTCTCTTTTTTCTCCCTCTCACTCTCTTTTTTTCTATTGTGCCACTAACATCAACTATTTTATACTTAATTTATTGAGGTTTTTTAGTATGTATTAATGTCACTTCAAAACCTTCGAATTTATGTTTAAGCCATAAGATTAACGATGACAATATTTTCTCTGTCCAATTATAAATTTAGGGAAATTAATTCAAGGTTATAAAAATTCTTCCACTTCAACGATAGAGATGTTAGACTTTTCAAGTTCATATTTATATCCTATATTGTCTACGTTACTTATTTACAAATACTAAATCTAACAATAAATTAAGATTTCTTTCCCGTTTTACCCGTTCCAACGTCTTAAAACCAAACACATTATTTTCTACCCAAATCCTAACCCAATTCTACCCAATTGTCCCAACACTTTGACGTAACCCTATCATCGAAGTGGAAGCCCTAGCGCTCCGGGGATGATGACGGTGAGTCCAACCCTGACTTCTCATTACGATCAGCTTCCTCATGGTAGCAGAATCCAACTCTCCGTTTCGCCTCGTGCTAGGGTTTGGGATTGGTGTCAATTTTGGGGGGATTTGCGTTTTGGGTGCACTTCAATTTTTGTTGATTTTGGTGTTGGAATTATTATTGGATCTTTGGTTTTTATTAGTTTGGGTGTTGATTGTTGGAGTTGTTTTACTAGTGTTTGATGTCCATCAAGCCTACCAGGATAGTAATGTGCAGGTTGGTTGTACAACTCGTTCGGAGAGCTGAAAGGGCAGGTTTGAAATCCATCTTTTTGAAAGGAATGTGTTCTGAAAGTTTTACTTTTATATGTCAATTATTATGAATTGAATGTGCAAGCATTTTGTTCATTGATTATGGTATTTGTCTTTTGGAAGTGTTAAGGAATAGGCGTTTGGTCCTTAACCATAGAGCTCTAAAAGATAATGGTTTACATAAATCAAAAGTTATTTACAATCATGGTAATTAACATGGAACATTAATTACCGAGATAAGATTGTAGTGTTGGTCATCGATTGTTGTAGCTCTACAAATAATTGACGACACGAGTATATAAAAGAGTAAAATATTACTTTTATATATTGAATAGACCTAACAAGTAAAACATTATGAAATTTTGTTTCGCGTCATTGATATTTTACTGTGTCTTGGATCCTAAGATATGACACTTATATCTTTTCACTCAAGAAGTGTTTAATTTGATTATTGTCAAAAACTATCAATAAGTGTAGTGATAAAGGCAATAGTTGGTTGACCATGACTTGTGCTGGAAAAGATAGCTAGTCAAACGATTATCATTGCCCATCTTGATTGAGTGATGATATTAGTGGGCCCCTTGATAAAGCAAAATTTTAATGTGCACAATGTAACTTGAGTTAAGTTACATAGTTATAAATAGCTTAGAGAGATCATGAAATGAATATAATACAAAGATGACACATTTCTACTTTGTATATATTCTTAATATCATGAAGCAAGGGACGGACACAAGTGATGCACTTACATCACTAAATGTATCGTGTTTTGGTTCGGGTGAAACAAAGACATCTATGCTAATTGGGTAACTATAATGTGTAGCTAGGTACCGCTTATAGTTTGAGATATTAAGTGTTTAATATCGCTGCCAATTTGACTTAGATCCTCCTATAGGTCACACCACAAAACTGGGAAACAAGAGGTTGATTTTAAGTTCATATGATGTGTCGGATTTCA
Source organism: Triglochin maritima (assembly GCA_963682175.1). Classification (NCBI taxonomy): domain Eukaryota; kingdom Viridiplantae; phylum Streptophyta; class Magnoliopsida; order Alismatales; family Juncaginaceae; genus Triglochin; species Triglochin maritima. The sequence goes on along the minus strand of OY821787.1, from coordinate 7,057,317 downwards.
TGTGAAAATAGGACACATGTGGTGAATGAATAAAATCAATATGTCATGAGAATTGACATAATTAGAATCATAATAAATTCATATGAGGTGTATATATTATGGGGTGTAATAATTTAATATTATATATGATAATATATTACATAAGATATGAATTTGCTAAAAATCTCAAAAGATCAAATTTTGTTGGAAATAAATCTAAAATTTGACAAAGGCAAAATCGGTGTCAAACACAGTGAACCGTTCATGGTTCGGTCAACCGGGGTGTCTTCGGAACGATTAACCGAATAGGGAATGAGTAAAGCGCAATTGGTTGACCGAAATTGTCTGAAGTGCCTAGACAATCGGGTTCGGTTAACCGAGTGTGCACGGTCAACCGAGAAGTAGTATTTTCGGTAGACCGAAGGTGACACGGTCATCCGATGACTATGTCCCGGAGCGATTCTGGTGGGTCAACGGTAGACAAAATAAAAAACGTGGTTCATCCGAATTCTTCCAGGGAATTTTTCTCATACGGATTCGGTCGACCGTCTAGCTCACTGTGCACTGAACACGTGTTATAACCGAACTGTTCGGTTGACCAAGCTATACTCGGTCCACCGAACAAGAACGATTATGCCTGAATTATTAAGAGATTAATTAAATCATGGGTGGATTAATTCCAGATTTAATTAAAATGTTTTTTTGTGGGTGCTTTTGTGGAAATTGGAGGTTAATTTTAGGAGAGAATATGCAAGAGATCATGGCTACATAATAACTATTGATAAGGATGTTTTAGGAGACTATAAAAGGACATCTACTCCTACTTGTTTAATACTAATGCAAAAAACTTTCTCTCATTAATCTCTCCCTAATCACCACGAAAATCTCTTAGTAAATTTAAGTTTTAGAGGTAAGAATCTCAGGAGCTTAAAGAGAGGTTATTAGCTAGATTCTAAACCTTGTTAGAGATTGATTGGCTAGCTCATTTCTCTCTAATCTTGTTTGGAGTTTGGTGAACACTCGTAGGCAAATCCGTGGACGATTCAACGGGATACGCGACTCCGGATTTCAAAAATGTTTTAGAGAACTTTTAGGTATGATTCTACCTTTGTGATTTATTTTAATAAATGTAGGGTTGCATGTTATTAGAATAAACACAAAGCAATGTACATAGAAATTGTTGAAAATATGAAAATCGATCTTGTATGTTGTATTAATTTTTTTAAAATATATACATACATAGGGACACAAAATCCTACACTTTTAGCTTCCGGATCATCTATTTTCCAATGGGGTTTTTACTGCAGTACATATCAAAAGTTTCAAAATTGGCCTAATACCCATGATTTCTCAAAAAATATTTTGATACCTATCGTTATGATGTAAATTGTTTTAATGCAGTCCCGTTAACGTGGACCCCACTTCCGTCTGCCGTCGTTAACAGATTCCGTTACAACGTCGTTAATGAAATAATTAACAAATGTATTAACCCACTAATTAAGTAATTAATAAATATTGTTGTGGTACCCATCCCAACAATTAAAATTGGTATGCTACACATCCCAAAAATTATAATTAGTATAATACCCATGAATTTTGAAAAAAATACATTTTGTTAAAAATGTTGTAAATCCAACTTGTTATGTGTTCCAACAAATAACATGATAAATTTCATTTAATCTTTATGATTTGATATTTTCAAATTATAAATCGGATATTTTCAAATTATAAAGATTAAATGAAATTTATCATGTTATTTGTTGGAACATGTAACAAGTTGGATTTACCAAATTTTTAACAAAAGTTATTTTTTTCAAATTATAAATTGGATATTTTCAAATTACAAAATTAAATGAAATTTATCAAGTTATTTGTTGGAACATGTAACAAGTTTGATCTACCACATTTTTAACAAAATGTATTTTTTCAAAATTCATGGGTATTATAACAATTATAATTTTTGAGATGGGTAGCATACCAATTTTAATTGTTGGGATGGGTACCACAACAATATTTCTTAATTACTTAATTAGTAGATTAATATTTTTTTTAATTATTTTATTAATGGCGTCGTAACAGAATCCGTTAACTGCAGCAGGCAGAAGTGGGGCACACGTTAACGGAACTGTGTTATGTTTATTTTATTTTTGAGAAATCATGGGTATTAGGTCAATTTTGAACCTTTTGATATGTATTGCTGCAAAAAACCCATTTTCCAATCCTATTTGTTTGGATGTCGGGTTTGGATTCGTGCCGTGAGAGTGGTTGTGTAGTTTTGATGTCAAGTCAGATGGATTTTGTATGTTATGTTGGGAATGTGTTTGTGGAGTGGATTTGGTTTTGGATGGATTCGTTGTGTTGATGGTTTCAGCTTATTGTTCTTTTGATTTCTTTTGGATTTCTTGTGAAGTGTTTTGAGCTTCAGCAATTTGTGTATTTCGGTTGTCAGTGTCCGCCAATGTTTAATTTGATACTTATGTGTTTGTTGATGTGTAAACTTGTAATGCTCCTAATTTGTACTCGAACCACAACAATCAAACATAAACATAAACAAGTTAAAAAGAGGCATTAACAAATATAGTCAAGTTGAGACTTCAATTTAAAACAAAACATAAGTCAATGTCAGAGTACAATACGGAAGGAAATACAGGAAACTCTGAATTTCTACTACATGGCTACTAAGAGGAAAAAAGGAAAGTACATGATGTTAGTTGTTTTTGCCTTAATTTAATTTTTAATGATTAAATCAATCTAACCTTAATTGTAATTAATGTAGAGTAGCACACATATTGCATAACATATATATTGCATTGTGTTAACCTCTACAGGTGATAAAGACTCAAGTAAGAAAATAAATCAAGTAAAGTCATCTAATAAAACTCATTTGAAGACATGTAATCTTGATTTATTTTGAGTCTTAAGAATTATGTGTAATTGAGCATACTTGAGCTAAAAATCACTCACATACACACTAGGTTCTCTATAGAAGTCACACACAAAATTTCACATTAATTATACTACAATAAATCACCCAAACTTAGACCGGAATTCACTAATTAAGTCTGTCAGAGTCATTTCAGTCGACCATTTTGTTTTCTTTAAAGTGAATTTGATCACCCGATCGGTCGACCGTTCTGACATTTTCGGTCAACCGTGTAAACATATTTTTCTGACCGTTAGACTTATCGTATTATACAAACTGTCATATTTTAATTATTCACTCATAACCCAAAATACAAATGTCTAGCTGTCGACCGAACATAAATGTCTCGACAAACTCAAATTGCCTGGAAGTTTTCGGTCGACCATGGACCTTGTTTTGGTCGACCGAATCTGATCATTTTTGTCAACCTTGTAGAGTCTGGAAGTTTACGGTCAACCGAACCTTACTCGGTGTTCGACCGTTAACATAAATGTACTTAAGTTATAACTTGTTTCGTTCGACCATTCCCTTATCGGTCGACCGAACATTGTTCAAAATTACCAACCGGTCGACCGTTCTACCCGATTCGGTCGACCGAATTTGTTCTGAAATGTGTGCTACAAGATTCTGTTTTGTATTTCTTACACAACTTACCACACTTAACCCCAACGGTTATAACCCTTTTAGAGTTTTTAAATAAGTGTTCCCTTGACACAATTAGACAACTCTCCTACTACTATTTGACCTATACACTAGAAAGAAACTCCCAAACTTCAAATTTCCCAATTCTACACTCTAAGTCTAAATTTCACGCATTTGATCATAGTCAAATCATACTCAAAGAGTGCTCAAGATTTAGTGGGTGTTGTCTCACTCAATTGTTGTTCAAGAAGAAAAGACTTCGGTGAAAGCCCGAAGTGTCCCTCTCGGATTGTGAGAGGAAGAAAATCAAGCTAGCGAGGGTATTCGCGAAGCTTGTGATGTAAAAGCGTTCTCTCCTGGTCCGGAACGGGGAGTGATTAGTGAAGTCGTGAGCGGAGCTTGCAAGAGAGGAGTAGGACCTGGGTGGGGTGTCGAACCTCTATAAAAATCCCTCGTTTCCATTGTGATTTGCATTATTTCCGATATTACTTGCTTGTTTGTTTTAATTCCGCTGCATCTTTGTTTGATAAGCAAATATAGTTTGTGTTAGGGTTAAAAGTGATTAGAATTAAGTCATTCACGAATCTTCCATTTAATATCAGAGCATATATGTTTAAATCATCTACTTAACCGTAGTAAGCATGACCGAAATTGCATCCACATCTTATAATTTAAAATCACTTACATGCTTTTTTAGACCATTATATTTTGAGGGAACAATTTTTTGCTCATGGAAAAGTAAAATGAAAATAGACTTGAAATTCATGACTACTTTAGATGTGTGGTCCATAATCTTAGTTTCATATAATATGCCTTAAGTTGATTACAATCAATGGAGTTTAGAAGAAGAGGAATTAGTTTGCTTAAATGGCAAGGTTATGAATGTATTATATTGTGCATATGAGATTTGGAAAAAAATTCAAGCTAAGTATGGTGACAAGGAAAAATCACAAACCGGGAGTGAAGGAGAATCAAGCCCAATGGATGAAGCTCAAGAGATATGGGATAAGAACACATCAACATCATTTTCTTCATCAAGCTCATCCAAAGGAAAATATGCCTACACATGCCTCATTGTATCAATTGATGAAGAAAGTGAAGTATCTTATAAATCTAACTCATCTAGTTCTAGTTCTAAGAATGAATCATATTCTTTTAAAAAACTACAAAATGCATTTCATGAACTTGTTGAAAGATATGAGTTTCTTTGTCAAAAGAACAAGTTAGCTAGAGAAATAAATCATAATCTTCATTGTCAAAATGAATCCATCTTAAATAAGAAAAATGATTTACTTGCTAAAATGGATAAGCTCATTTTGGATAATGCATGCTTAAAAGATGAGAATGAAAAATTAAATGATAAACCAAACTCATATGATGTTATTGATAGTCATATACTTGAAACTAATAAAAATGACTTGCTTAAGAAACATGACAAATCACATTTTGAAAGCAAGCGATTATTTAATGACTTGAATTGCATGACCGACAAAATGTTTCGAATTAGAGATTCACATACATAAAATGAATGAAAAATATACTTCTTTAATTCAAAATCTAAAATGCATAAATGAATCTCTAGTGCTTAAGAATAGTGAACTTGATACTTCAAATAAAACTTTGACTAATGACTTACATAAGTTCACAAATGTCAAGAAAAATTATAATGTGTCTTTAGGAAATCAAATGCAATCTTTAGACAAGCATGATTTAAGCTACAATGTCTTTTATGTTAAAAATCATCTTGTTCAAGTTAGTATAAATGGAAAGCATCATATTGCCATGAAAATTACCTCAAGTGTTTGGGTACCTAAATCCACTTGGGTATGGGTACCAAAAGCTAAATTGAATGGACCCAAACAAAAATGGGTACAAAAATTTACACTTGCAGGTACCTAGACGAAGGAAGATCGGTGGTGACCGTGCAAGCTTGCAAAGTTAAACAGAAAGCCGGTTGCACTACCGAAAGAAGATTGGAACCAATTCGATGATCAATTCAGTAAAACTTTCTCTCCTCTACATTCATATATGATTGTTTCTAATCCAGGATAAATTGAATGCTAAATTGTTATATCTTTATCGCATTCTTTGATTAATTAGGATATGTTTCATGTAAATCATTAAAAAGGAGAAGAAAAATGATTTTTCATGTCTAACTAAAAGTTTATTCATTGCATATCTTATAATTTGAAAATCATCTTATAACGGGGAGTGGTTGATGAAGTCGTGAGCGCAGCTCGGTGATTCGAGCGGAGATTACAAGAGAGGAATATGACCCAGGTGGGGTGCCAAACCTTTATAAAAATCTCTCGTTTCCATTGTGATTTGCATAATTTTCGATTTTTACTTGCTTGTTTGTTTTAATTTCACTGGATCTTTGTTTGATAATCAAGTATAGTTTGTTTATGGTTAAAAGTGATAGAACTAAGTCATTCACGATCCTACATGACACCGAGCCCAAGTTGTCTTCAGCCGCCTACCGTGTTTCACTTGCACACAAAAACCACGCTTGAGTCTTGAACTAAAACCCCGTACACCACCCCAACCCGACACTATACTAGACCTTGTCGACAATATGACTCAGATCGGTCTCGTGCTCTAAGGTGACCACGCGTCCCAGCAAGGCCGAAGGTGCACCTCAACCCTACCGCGCATCTGATCCATAAGGAAACACTCAACCTGCTCTCACGGCATAACTGTCAGAAGTCTCAAGGCAATCGTGCATCCCAATCATGCCAAATGTACACCCTCGAGAAGACCACGCATTTGAACCAAAAGGCAACATACTATTTCAACTACGCACTCAAGCTTGTGAACCTAGCTCCAACGGTCACTCGTCACAACGCTTGTGAGGTAACCAGTTCCGTATCCAACTTCGGGAGCCAAGAACACGCACGAGCTCGTGAGCCCAACTATAACGGTCACTCGTCACAACTTGGGTGGACCCTCCCGAACTGACACAATACAGGGAGAAACTCTAACGTCTAGTCATACGCTCTTCACACGTCATTCCACTGTCACCCAACGCATGAGTCTGTAAGCAACGTTACCCAACGGTCACTCATCATAACGTAGGTGGACAAACGATTCCACGAACCTCTCACAATTCACACAGAACAATGGATAAATCATTTACCCCAAGAGTACGAGTCACGTAACCCAAACAAAAATATAAAACAATAAACATAAGCAAAACTAGAAAATCGTAAAACAACATAATAAACTATAGCTCGAAACTCACAATTTAATGGGTACAATAATCTAATTGTAATTCCACAAAAGTATTCTTATTAATCACAAATCTCGTATGTTCATAGAAAAAACAATAAATTTCCCAAATATATAGTTTACTACAAATATATTGAAATTCAAAAAAAATTACAATTTCCCAAAATTAAGTTATTTCTTACCATTTTTGCAAAGTCAAGGGTTTGTCCAACAATTATCTCAATTATTCATTATCTATTCAATTACAATTAAATCTCGTGTTTTTCTAGTACTTAACCCAATTAAATATTTCAACCAAATACTAATAACTTACAAGTTTTCTAGCAATTAACCCAACTAACTTATTTAACTAAATACAAATAATTTACATGCAAAAATACCAACACCTCAACCATTTCCTCCATCCTAGTCAGACGCCCCCACCATGGGGTGGCGGCTTACACAGACGCCCGACACAATTTTTTTTTGCTAGACTTATTTTAACGGATCCAGACGTTTCGCCAGACATTTTCGTAATGTTGGTACTAATAAAGTGAGAAAAACGTAAACAGAAACATTAGTTTAAGAAACATGACAAAATGAGTATTAAATGAATTGTGAATGACAAAATGTTGATTAGACAGACGATTTAAGTAATTTTAGGACGACAAATAGTAAATCCCTTAATATTTAGATATTTATGTTTTCTTTTAGTACACGATTAAATTTTGTTTTGTACTTTTTTTTATTCTCTTCGTCATATTCTGATCTTGCCTCCATCTTTTTCCTCTCCATCTTAAGTTGTTTGGTATTATAATTTTTGCATTTGTTTAGGAGCCTGACTCCAAAGACAACTTGTTTTTCTGTCCTAATACCCGTCTGAAATTACAAGACTTTGGTCTGTATTATATCTCTCGCAAAGTGTTGAGGAAAATACATCGCACAAAGAAGAAAGCCAGTTTTGGGTAAACTATTGGTTATATGTTATCATATTGAGTTGTCACCAGTCGTCTAAGTGTGCAGGCAAATTTCGTAGGTTTTACATTACACAGGCAATTTGAAAAATCCCAATCCCACAAAGTTTTTCCATGTTTTTCAAATATTATACCACCAACAACCATAAGTTTATTTGTTTTCCAAATATTATGTCATCTTTTCCCATCTCTTTCTAACTAATACATGACTAATGCTTAGCTTAATTAATGTTGTAGTATATCTTATAAAACTTATGTTTGCAAGTTCGTGGAAAAATACATCAACGATCCAAAAATGTTTTTCAAGTACAATAAAGATTAAGCATTTCAAGGGAGGATGGTGTCAAATATTTATAATGCAATGGTGTCTAAAAGTTTGGGAACTGAAGATTAATTTGTGACCTTACATGAATGAGTTTGTAATGAATATCGAGTTACTTGAATGATACATGGTTTGGAGATGCAGATCGCATGTGTAGGCAAATTTCACAGGTTTTACATTACATAAGCAAATTGGAAAATCTTATCCTACCAAGTTCTTCAATGTTTTCTGAAGATTATGCCCCCACCAACCTCTTGTTAATAGAAAATTCGAGTATTTTGTGACTAATATATAAATAATGATTAGCTTAATTAATAGAGTAGTGTCTTTCGTGGAATTTATGTTTGCAAGTTGGTGGAAAAATATGGTAACGACGATCCTGAAATGTTTTTCAAGTACAGTGAAGTTCAAGCATTTTGGGAGACAATGATGTCAAAAAGTTATAAAACAATAAAATTTAATAGTTTGAGGACCGAATGTAGTTTGTAGTATTGCATGAATTAGTATTTATTGAATATCAAGTTACTTATTTTTCATACACTAACTTGTCGAGAATAAGTAACTCAATATTCAGTACAGACTAATTCATGCAATACCACAAACTACTCTTCGGTTCTCAAACTCTTAAACACACTGCTTTATAAATATTTGACAACATTGTCTCCCGAAATGCTTAAAATTCACTATACTTGAAAAACATTTCAGGATAGCCGTTCACACAGAAGCTTCACAAAAGACATTACATTATTAATTAAGCTAAGCATTATTCATTAATCAAGATACCCAAACTTTCTATTAAAAAGAGTTTTGCACCGTACCATGCCAATGAACTTATTTACATGTACAGCAACAAAAATACACTGCCGATAACACTATCAGAATACTCATCAAATGTGTAAACAGTAGGCAACCATATATTTACTCTTCTCAAACATTGGGGAGGTGGTAAAGACACTGGAATTCTTTCCCTCTCGATCCAAGAATGTCATGACTGCGTTAAGGAAAAAAGGCAAGCAACTAATGAAAAATTTGAGGCTTTATCGTTTGAACTAATGAGAATATAACAGACAAAAAAAGTGAAAAGACATGATACATAATTAAATGAGCATCCAACCATTCTGATCAATCTGAGATGTTTGATCATATTAACATTGGGGAACAATGTCAAGTGATGATTCTTAATCAAAAAAAGAAGTAATTGAAAATTGTTAAGGACGCAAGAACACATGACTCGGAGGATTTCAGAAAAGTGATGCAAGTTATTTTGCCTTGTGTAAGATCCCCAATAACCAAGTTTTTTTTCTTTCAATGAAGACGTTTACTTCAGAAATAAGTAATCAAAAAATAATCTGGGAACCAAATTCATAAAAGGTGCACTTTGAACTTCAAAGTTGGATGACTTAATGATCATGATACACGACAAATATGATCATATATACATTAACTTTTTGTGTTTCAGAAATTAACTCCACGTGAGTTCTAGAAAGTTATATTAATACAAAACCACATCAAAATTTTAATCATTGGTGTTTGACATTGACATGTTTATCCAAAGTTCAAACAAGGGAAGCATACACAAATCATGTCAATTGCACATCTTGAATTGCATCCTGTTTTTGAAAATTCTATAGAATTTGAAAATGACGTCAACCTCCAAAAATTACTCTTCCAAGACAAGGCAAGTAACAAGATAGAAGTCACAAAACAAGAAATTATACCTGATGGCACGAAACCTGTTTCGAGAGCCTTCTGTAATCTTCTATTGCCAATATATACAGAGGCAATTCAGCAGGACAACCATCAGGTTTCTCCCATTCAAACTCTGACCTCATTGCTCTTTTAAGATTATTAAAGTGATCTTCATTTCTCACCAAGAAATATAAGCCTCTCGGCAAATCCACTACCATATGAACAAACAGTACAACATGGACCTCTGAATCCCACGACAGCACTCTAAATGGCAATGCGAACTGCTTCCCTTGCCGATGCCTGCCATGAAATATGTTAACTACAAATACAGAAATTTGTCCAAACTATTACATCAAAACGAACAAAAAATGAACTTTATCACGTAACAAATATGAAAAGCAATTACAAGTACTGAACCAAATTATTAATTCACAATATGGTCAACAAAGTGGTGAAGTTGCAGTTATTGGTCTTTTTTTGAACTTTCGAAAATGTAACCATTAATTTTGCAACTTCATTTACAATTTATAGTTTAGTCTGTACAAGTACTGAATCACAGAGTATGTGTTGGTAGCATTTAAGTTCTTGAGTTAATTATTGATGATGATGATGATGATATATTGATATCCACCCAAAACCATACTCAAAACTACCTCCATTATCAAAACAAAGAATGTGAACCCATCTAAGTGTCAGTTTGGAATCACATTTTGATATTTTTTTCAAAAATTTGATCAAATCTCAAATCAATTCTGGAACACACCCTAGCCTCAACGTGAAGATTCGGAGTTTTTAGAGTCAAGATCAAATAATCGATTGTCAAAATATGATTCCTCGGTAGAAACAGTTTCAAACAATCCAACCAAATCAAACACAAATTACACTTGAAATCATACTCAAACACTAGCTGGTAGCTACATTGAAAAGAAGAAACATACATACTACTCATCCATAAAAACAGGACCTAAATCGCCAAATGGACATAATCAGCAACTATATAACACAAAAAATACTCAGAATTATTCTCAACACTACGTCCATTCGATCAAAAAACAGGAATATGAACCTATTTAAGTCAGCACCAGTGGTTCTTAACCAAGTTCATTCTCAGGACATAGTTGACAAAATCCAATTAAATTAATCAAGAATCACACTCAAAATCATACTCAAAACACTACCTAAATCGAAAAGGCATAAACCAGACCTACTCATCCACAAAAACAGGTCACAAATCACACCTTCAAATCCTCCTCCACTTCCACAATAAGATAAGAAACCGATATCAAAGTCTTCAGTGCAACTAAAACAGTACCAAAGTCACACTCAACACCACCTCCATGCGATAATAAAAAAAAGGAATCCAAACCTATCTACGTCATCATCGCAGTTCCTAACCAAGCTCATTCCTCACTAGAAACAGTTGAAAAAATCCATAAAAACAGGGTACAAATCACATCTCCAAATCCTCCATTTCCACAATACTATATGAAACTTAGATCAAAGTACTCATTGGCTCATTGCAACTAAAACAGTACCAAAATCACACTCAACACCACATCCATCCGATCGAAAAACAGGAATCCAAACCTATCTTATCTACGTCAGCATTGGCTCATTCTTCACATGAAACAAATGAAAAATCCTGCTAAGACCAAAAAAACCCAAACCCCCAAACCTCACCAAACTTTCCAAAACCACCCTGTTTCCGACACCAAACCACGAATCAAACCTCCCCAACACGAAAAGATCGAAACTTGGAGATAATCGAGGTACGACACGACTTTCGGGTGGGATATTAGGGAAACGGTTTTGGGTCGGCGTTAGAAAGGTGGGGAATCGAGGAGGGTCACTCCAATTCGTATCCTGGGGTTTGAACAGTTGTGGACCTGGATGGCCGTGGTGGTGGTGGTGCGGGACAAGCTCCCCTCTCCTCCTTTCCTCCACCACTCCCGTCCCGGATTCCTATCCTCGAGGTTCTCCCACGGCGAGCCCTTCCCAAACCCTAGAGGCAGGATCCAACTCGGAGGGAGTCGTGGTCGGCGTTGGGTCCAGTTGTAAACCAGGGTTTCTGAGGAATAGAGTTTAGGACGAGTATGGAACAGAAATGGGATAGAGAAATGGTTTTGAGAGGTTTTTTGAATGGTAAAATGGGAACGAAAATTTACTAGTAAATAAATTTTAGGTTTGTTTGGTTAATAAATTTAGGAGAGTGAGGGGGGGAAAAAGTTTAGAGTAAATTTGAAAAGTTAACATCTTTATCATTGAAATATGAAGATTTTTATGACTTAATTTTCTTTTGAATTTGAACATGAGTTAATTTTGCTTGAGAAACATGTGATTAACCAACTAAGCTATCTAAATTAACTTGTCAAACGTTTATATTACTAAGTGCTAACCTTTCCTCTCCACATTTGAGAAGGGTTTTCATCGACAATTTCCATTTTATATATGTAATTGATACGAATTAATTGATCGATTATCAACTGCTGTGGCCTCTAAAAAGAGAACGATCTTATACAACAACAACAACACAAAAAAACCAAAAGGTCGTCATTGAATAACAAAAGATCCATTTAACATTGTTACACTATGTTCAACGCTAGCTAGGATAACAAAATCAAAAGAACAAGATGGAAACATGTCTAACACCAAATCGACGAAGGCTTCAACTATAACATCATGTCTATCCTCTACATTAACCCTAAGATACCACTCTAGTAGCTCTTCCAGTGATTCCATGCTCTCCAATCCTTTCACCTCAACCATTTCCTCCATCGATAGCTTAAAGTCCATGTACGCATCCTCCGGCTCCACCACGACCACCGACGTACTCTCCTCAATTGGGAGGCCATAACCGTCTCCAAACTCTCCTACAAGAGAATCTCCGCTCGTGCTTGATTCGAAAAAATATACATCTCCGGACCCCATTCCATTTTCTTTCATGACCACTACCCCATCATCTGAGGAAGTGGACATACACGAAACACCGTCGAATTCATCGTCAGACGAGCTAGTGAACCACGAGTCGCTATTGTAATCATGGTCGTACTTCTCGGCACGAAAAACCACCTTCTTGGGGTTCTTGGAGGACGGCGAATGAGCCCACAATGAAGGTGGTGGTGGAGAAGTGGTGGAGGAAGGAGGTGGAGGAGAAAACCACTTGGCTTCAGTATTCTTCTTCTTCTTCTTCATGAATGAGAAGTTGGTGAGCCCCATGAGTTTGTGTTTAATTAGGGTTTGGAACTAATTAGATGTATGAGATGTTAAAATGTAAGAGGAGAAGGGTTTTCGATTGATGAGATATGTCTTGGGTTTGAACTCCTTTTATGGTGTATGATTAGGGTGTAGGAAGGAAGGTTGGTACGAAATGGGAAGTGGACATAAGAGAGGAGATGAGAGATCCTTTGGATGTTTCAAAGAAACTACGTACCTTGTCTTCTACCCTTTCATCACTAGCTAGTACCTACATTTAGATAATTAAGATTAAGATTCTTAATTAAGCATCAATCCCGGGCCGGACGGGATCAGATTGTGTCTTGTTGGAAGCATCAACTCTATTTTCTATGGCACGCTGCTGGTTCGGTTGTGGCAGGGACCGACAAAATCAACAAAACTAGAAACTTTTGTGTCTTGTTGGGTTCATGTTAGATTAGTTACCAATCTAATGGACCCGTGATTGTGAATTGAAGTTGGAAACTTTTGTGCTCTTAAATTGTTGATTTTGGCCTTTGGTGTTAGACGTACATGAAGTATGTGTGTTAGGATTTGGTGTAATGTTTTGATTTTATTTGTTGGTGGGGGAGAAACATGATTATTGAGTGTTCGAAATATGTGTGTACAAGAATAGTATGGATTTGATTTTATGCTTTTGTGTTATCTATATAATTTCCATAGTATATTGTGGTTAAAGTACATGAGTTGTTAAAGACACTATTTCAAGACTATGGGTGATTGTAAGAAATAAATTGAAAAGTATATGGGATATGGCTTAATTCTACAAGTCTTACGACTCTCATCACCAACTAAGTACTTCGTCTTAACAAAAAGCGAAACTTGTTAAAATCAAACTCTACATAAAATATTATAGAAAAGTCCGATGTACTTTTAGAAAAAAGTGTTTTAATTTGCTTCCATCAATTCCATACGACACATACACGTAAATCATTCACTTTCAGTTGCGATCCCATCAAAACTAAGCATTTCTGTGCTGAATATAACTTCCATCCAAGGTTTCAGCAAATGACTAGAATGAAAAATAAAAATAAAAATAAAAAATACCAGCATGCTACTTGTATTATATGCATGTTCCGGAGTTAGAATCATTTGTTGTGTGTTCTCGTCAAGAACCATTGAATTTGACTACAAAATGGTGCCCTAAATAAAATTAGAAGTGTTAAACTCATCCCAATAATTTTCTACTTCAACACAATATATCCTAACTTGTTTAAAAATTAGTTGGATACGATGGGGATGTATATTCGGACCTCATCCTAATAACAACTTGCGGTCGATTGGATGTAAGTTAATCTTACAAATTATGAAAACATAACCGGTCGACCGATCCTGATCTGATCCGAGCCCCTGTGGCTCCTGGAGTAATTCGGTCGACCGTACACTTAAGTTTCGGTTGACCGATTCTCCCAGAATTCCTGTATTAAGCAATTATAAACCAATTCCAACAATCTCCACCTTGGTTTAGAATTGTTACCTTAGCCTTCTCTGCCCCGCATCCGTTGTGCTTCCCAGAAGCACCTTTTAGCGCTACCCCCCGGAGCGCTCCTTCTTCTCACTCTCTGAGGACATTAAGAAGTTTCGAACACAACTCGAACTTCTCCCGATTGACGACCTTGGTCATCATATCTGCAGGATTCTCACTTGTGTCGATTTTCTGGAGAACAACCTGCCCTTCTTCGATCCACTCTCGGATCTTATGGTACCTTACTTCAATATGTTTGGTCCTTGAATGGAACGTCTGATCCTTGGCTAGATAAATTGCATTTTGACTATCGCAATGCAATTTGGTCACTTCCTGTTACATCCCCAAAGAGCTAACCAAACTCTTCAACCATATAGCTTCTTTTCCGGCATCGACAGCCTTGTACTCCGCTTCCGTAGTAGACAACGCGGTGGTATGTTGGAGAACCGATCTCCAACTCACTGGACCTCCACCCAAAGTGAACATGTACCCTGTTGTGGACCTCCGCTTATCCAGATCTCCAGCATAATCTGAATCAACGTACCCCTCCACCTGCCTTTGTGCTCCATCTTTGGTGAACTTCAACCTAACATTCATGGTTCCCTTCAGGTACCTCAACAACCACTTCAACGCTTCCCAATGCTCTTTTCCTGGGTTAGCCATATAACGACTCACGAGGCTAACTGCGTGTGAAATGTTTGGCCTAGTGCAGATCATAGCATACATAACGGATCCGACTGCACTAGCATATGGAACTCTCTCCATATCTCTCCTTTCCTTTTCAGTAGAGGGGTTGCACTTCCGAGAGCTTGAAGTAAGCACTAATAGGTGTGGCCACCTGCTTGGCGTTCTCGAGATTATACATCTCGCGTATCTTCCGGATATAACTCATTTGAGTGAGCAGAATTTCACCTTTCTCGGTATCCCTGGAGATCTCCATATCGAGAATCTTCTTTGCACTCCCGAGGTCTTTCATCTCAAACTCCCCGTGAAGCTTCAGTTTGAGATCATCTATATGCTTCATCTCCTTAGTCGCGATCAACATATCATCAACATACAGAAGCAAGAACATGTGTGTTCCGTCTCCAAAACTCCGCAAGTATACACAGCTATCATAATCGCACCGTACAAAGCCATTATTAATCATAAATAAATCAAACCTTTTGTACCACTGCCTCAGTGATTGCTTAAGTCCATAGAGGGACTTCTTCAGCTTGCATACTTGTCCTTCCTTGCCTCATGCAATGAACCCATCCGACTGCCTCATATAGATTTCTTCCTCTATGTGCCCGTGAAGAAAAGTTGTCTTCATGTCCATCTGCTCTAACTCCATGTTGTCCATCGCTACCATAGCTAACAACACTGAATCTTGATTTGAGACTCAGGCGTGCTTGTTCGTCTGCAGGTGGGACACGGTAGGTGGCTGGAGGCGACTTGGGCTTGGGACGCGTGGATTGGATCTGTTGAGCTAAGTGTCATGTTTTTTCCTACTCTCAGTAGTTATGTAGTAGGATTCAGAGTTCTTGTATTTCCCTTCCGCATTGTACTTTGACTTTAACCTTGTAATATATTTTAATTGAGGCATCGAGTTGGTTATTTCAGTTAATATCTATTTTTCGCTTTCTTTTAGTGTTGTGATTATTCTTGTGTCCCGAGTGCTGATTAGGGACGTTACATATAACACGACATATTTATGTTACAGAACTTGATTAACAAAAGCAAAAATTGTTTAGGCAAATAAACCCGTTTTCAGCATTCAAATGTGATTATAATCGAAAATTATGAACCGAAGTAAGAAATTTAGAACACCATATTTCCGGTTTTTCGTCTGTAACTCTCGGTCTAAGAGCTCAATTACCTGAATGAGCTAGTATTTTTTTATGAATGTTTTCCTTGTTTGGTATTAAATGAAGTGACTGTAACACATAAAAGCCTTGAAGAATGAGAAGTCACTTTGCGACTAATGAAATTTGGAATTTTCGCTTCTGTTGAATGATCGATTAATTTATCTCAACTTGTCGAGAACTAGTAATTAAAAATATAAACTTTGATTGTGGATGGAAGTTGATTAGCGTCAAAGATGTAAGGAGCTATTATTTCAGATACAATTCACACTACCTTTGTATATGTGTGCTACGATACCTTTTTCTATTTGTTTGTATTACTTTCAACGTTGAGCTGTTTAAGCATCTACTACATAGTATAATTAATGAAGTATTCTTCAAAAATGATTTCGAAATATATATTTTGAATATGACATTGACTATAGTTGACCAGAGACTCCGTAGTCAACATGTTAGGCGTTTTAATCTGGTCTAAGAATATAAGATGGAAATTTATGCGAGTGGTTTATATATACTAAAACTATCATTCAGGTTAGAGTATGTTTTTATTTTAAATAAATACTCATATACTTTGATTTGGTTTCCCTTTTCTGTTGACATTTAAGAAGTTGCAATAAGTTGGTAATATTCTTACATGTATGGGAGATAGTGAGATACTTAATTAATCGTTCTTGCTTGTATTACTCTTGTCTTGAAATAAAAGTTAACCATACATATATAAGTGAGGTCATTATTTTAAGTGCACGAGTGGTTTTGAGAAAGGACGAACTTGTTTAACGTGAATATCCCAGTTCTTCTCTTCAGAGATTGATTGAACTTCTTCCTAATTTTGTACACATGAAAACATATAGAGCAAGATTTAAAGCTTGCATTTGCATGACCTCTACGAGACATACGACTAATGGTTAATACTAAAAACTTCAAATGTAGTTGGTTCAACACTCAAGATTTTCTCATTATTTAGCTAGGAAGATTCACGTATACATATGGTTAATTACCCAACTCGATGCTGGAAGAAAGTTACATAAGGATTTCATCACTTTCAAAAAAAAACATGGAGAGGTAAGCAGCTAATTATTTAATTTGCTATACCAAGTTGAAGTGATTAGGGTAATCAACTTGAAGGACTTGAAGTTGGACTCAACTCCAACACCAAATCGACAAAAGCTTCAACTATAACATCATGTCTATCCTCCCCATTAGCCTTAAGATACCACTCTAGTAGCTCTTGCAAGGCTTCCATGCTCTGAAGTCCACGAGCCACCACCATTTCCGCCATCGATATCTTAAAATCCATATATGCATCCTTAGGCTCCTTTACGATTACCAAACCCTCCTCGAATGGGAGCTCGTTTTCGGCTTCCGATTCCCCCATTACATTGTCTCCACTCATGCTTGGCTCGAAAGAGTTTATGACTTGAGGATCAATTGTGTTTTCTTCCATTAATTCTATCCTCTCGTCATCTGATGAGATCGTCATACATGAATGACCATCGAACTCATCCTCCGACGAGCTAGTGAACCAAGAGTCACTATTATAATCGTTGTCGTATTTCTCTGCACGGAAGACTACCTTCTTGGGATTCTTGGAGGAAGGCCAATAAGACCACAAGGAAAGAGGAGGTGGAGAATTAGTTGTAGTTGTAGTTGTAGTTGTAGTTGTAGGAGGAGGAGGAGAAAACCACCTCGCCTCGGTGTTTTTCTTCTTCGAGATGAAGTTATTGAACCCCATGGAAAAGGTTTGATGTGTAGAGTTTAGGTTTTGGATTTAGAAGGTATGATGGTTTTGGAGTGATGAGATTTCTCTTAGGTTTGGACTCCTTTTTATGGTGGATGGTTAGAGAAGAAGCATGGAAGGTTAGTAGGAAACGGAAATGAGACACAAGTGAAGCAATGAGATTCTATGGATCTTTCTAAGAAGCTACCTTGACTTCTCCATCGTGTATGTTTATTGCCTTTCTAACCATTAAACAAATCTAAGATTCTTAATTAAGCATCACTGCCTGACTGGACTCGAATCAAACTTAGTCGTGATAGAACATGATCTATTTCTTTAAGCTCTTAATAATAAACATAATCTAATTTTTTAATATGTTAAATGTTAATTGGTGGCAATCTTGTGTTCGGGTATATAATACAATGGTTATGTTGTAACGTGTGTATTACTAGTAGCTAATATAATTAAGCACCGCAAATGGTACTAATAGTGGGTTAAGCTTGAAAATTAAGTATCATGCACGCTTGGAGTTGAACTTCAGAGTCCAATCGACTTCCCTTCTATCGATGGGATCTATTCCTATATTAGTTCGGAAAATACCTGCGTGTGAGATTTGACGCATTGGATCTCTAGTACTATTCGAAATAAAAAGTGCAATGCCATGTTATTTCAAATCCATGCAATTTTAATAGGGTTTAAGTTTACTTGGATCTGATTTTGCAGACTCGATTTTGGCGTTTGACATTGACAATTTGACATATTTAAAGTTCAAATCTCAAATTGTAATTTGGATGTCATCAATGCTAGGTTTGTTTAAGGATGTCGGCAATCTCACACGGGGGATGATCAGTCTTGGTGATCAAAGAAATAATGGAGTTGGATATTCTCAAACTCAAATTTGTGCCGAAAGCAAGATCTTGCAAAGAAATACATGTCCTATTTACGCATCCAATATTGTCTAGTGTCACCTGCGTTGGATTAAGTTTACTAATTAATGCAGATAGAGGTTAAGTACCTAAGACTCAACCCAACCGTCCAAATTGAGGCTTACTCATTTTGACTGGATGGGGTGATGGACTCCACCCAATGACCTCGACAACGTTCAGGTCAATTGATCCTAAGATTTTATGGCCCAACTTCAGCCACATTACAATCGTGAGAATTGAGTCAATGGAAAATATAAGATATCATGCATAATATTCATGATATAATCATTTTATTTCACCCTCTATTAATGCCAATCTAACGTATGTATGTTTTTTCAAGTATTATAGGTTGAAGAAAGTATTTAAAATATAAGGACCTAAGTGTAAGGAGGGAGGACTTAACTTCAACAAATTTAGACTTAAATCATCATAAGCAGGGATTTAGCTGAAGTAACTAAAGATGGTGAAGTGAAATTTCATGTTCAAGTAAATTTTTAGGTTGGAGTGACGCAACCTCAAGGTTGAGCTACTAAATTGTTCAACACCCAATTTGGGGCTGCAAACGTGGCGGGGCGGGGCGGGTTTCGCTCTGCCCGCTACCCGCCCCGCCGAAATTAGGTGGGTGAACGGGGCGGGGCGGGGCGGGGCGGGGCGGGTAAAAAAAATAAAACCGCTACCTGCCCCACATAAGAGCGGGTTAAGTGGGGCGGGGCGGGTTAAACGGGTTGAACGGGCAAATTCCTGTAAACACTCATTTTAACGTATTACATTGATGGAATCTTTGATCATACCATAATCCATAGATAAGACAACTTTTTGTAGAACATACCAGCAATGTAAAAAGCGTTATGAATTTCTATACGTAGAAAGATGACAACATCAACCAGCTTGTCCACAATCTGCATAAACAAATGTAATAAAAAATGTCAAGGTTATTTTGTTATAGATGTCACTATTAATCCACACATTTCTTTGACACCAAACTGTGAAAATAAATTTCAAACTCTTTAAGGAAAAAACAACAACTACGCATGTAAAGAGTCTCTGAACTAAGAACATGTTTACTTAATTTTTTAAACTCCAAACAAGATAAGGATATAAACTCCAAACAAGATAAACTCCAAACATATAGAAAGAATATAAACTCCAAACAAGATAAGGATTGCATTAATTTTTTAAGTCAACTCATAGCCTGTAAGACAAAGGTCTCATTTAGTTGCATCATTTAGTTGCAAACAATGGAGTTTTTTTTGAAGGAAAAAACCCAATTCAGATCATGATCATAAGAGTATATTTCACTCAATGATTTGACCATTAATCGTCAAAAAGATGTTCACTTGAAATAAATAAATAAAACAACAAGCAACAACAAACATGGAACATGTTGAACTCCAGCTGAATCTCCAAATACAAATAAAATCCAACTGAATCTCCAAATCACAACAATTTCTGGAAACATATTTAGATGATTCTACAACTAGAGGAATATAATGCAATCCTTATCACAAACCCAAACCAAAACCACGGAATCGACGGAAAGGAAGAAGAGGAGTAGAAAAAGTATTCTGTTCAGGTTTAAGTAAAGCATGATAAGGTTTAGGATATTAATAAGAATCAAGAAAGTTATCCACATGATCTTTGCTACCGAATATTGAAAGCCCTCCTAAAAACTACCTTTTTCCTTAGAAATGATATGAAAAATAGAAACAGTAACTGCGATCTCACCTCCCTCCATGACCGGTGGGAAGGATCGGATCGGAGGAAACACTGGAAATGGAGACAAGGTGAGAGAGGACCTGAGGTTGGATCAGGTGAGGTCTTCGACTCTTCGTTGGAGTGGAAAAGAGAGGTTGTTGGAGTTGGATCTAGGGTTTTCGAAAGAGGTGAGGGGGAGGTGCGGCTGATAGGGTTGTGTGTTAAGTGTGAAAAACAGAAAAAAGTATTTATATGTATGTTAGTTTAACGGGTGAAGCGGGTTAACGGGGTGGGTTACATTTCAACCGCTACCCGCCCCGTTTAGTCTAACGGGTATGCGGGTGGCGGGTAAACGGGTGACGGGTCAAGAAAAATTCCACCGCAACCCGCCCCACGCGGGACGGGGCAGGGCGGGTTGGCGGGTCAAACCCGCCCACGAACAACCCTAACCCAATTCTATCTTATTCGACTCATTTAATGAGATAGGGTTATTTGAAAATTACGACTTGTAAATTTGTATTCACGCATCGGCTTCGTATATGAATCATTTCTGGATTGATCCCTTATCGCAACTACTGAATCTGTGTACTGTTTGAATTAAATGTAAGTTATTTATATGTTCCCCATTTACAGTTGGGATTGTTTTATTAGTCAATAAGTTAAAGTTTTTCTTAGGTGTAAGTAACATTTGCTCAATTTAAGCTTATACAATTTTACTCTTGATTAAAATAACATTCTAACTTCTTACTAAAAGGTTCCAATCCACAAAAATAGGCCAAACTGTGAGTTTTATCTAGTAAACTAATTTTGCAGAAAGATTATACATGCTAAGTACTTTTATACTACCGTTAAACTATGTATTTCTATAGGTTTAGTTTGTACAAATTAACTAAATATTGTATCATGGTCAACTCGGAATTTAAACCCAACTACCACAGACAATTCAAACGTGTCTAAATTATGTCAATGACAAAGGGAGCTACGGTTAGTTGATAAAAATTACTTAAATCGTCCTAATAATTATCTTTTTACTCTTAACATTTCATTTAATACTAATTTCGTCTCGTCTCTTAAGATAAGGTTTTTACCTACGTTTTCCTCATTACCTACGTTTTCCTCATTTTCCCAGTACAAACACCACGAAAATGTCTAACGAAGCGCATGGATTCGGTAAAGTAAGCACAGCAAAAAAATTGAGTCGGACATCTACGTAAATCTTAGCCAGACGCCACCCCAATGGTAGGGGCGTCTTATCCAGACGCCCCCCCTTGAATCTAAAAATTATACGGTGTGTTATCTCAAATTATTTGAGGTTCCTTTACAAGTTTTCGGTGGTAACATGTCGGATTACAATGACTTTTTTTGCAAGTGACGAAGATTCAAATTATTTCCAAATCCAACAATTTCAAGATCCAAATTCTCCCGATGGTAAAACTTCCTGACTTACAAATACCACCTCGACAGGTCGTTCGGGGGTCTCGACATCGCCGGTGATGTGGCGGGGGTAGCAAGGGGGTAGCGGCCCCTGGAAAAATTTTGAATTTTGAAATTGTTGGATCTGGAAATTTTTGAATTTTCATCACATGCAAAAACTCGTTGTAAGGTGAGATGTCAAACGGTGGACCATTTGCTTCTCGGTCTACCAAACATGTTCCATGCGGATGACCGAGTTTCCATCGGTCCACCGTGATCGTAAAGATAGTAAGTTTTTGATCTTCCTGGAATCATTGGATCGGTTTACCGACCTCTACCCGGGCATCCGAATATTTATCCTCAGTAGCTTCGATATTTCTCTGGAAATCTCTATTCGGTGTACCGAAGGGGTATCAGTCATCCGAATATAGTAATTATTAACTTAATAATTAATTAATTTAGCAATTATATAAATTTATAATCAATTATCTTTTTAATAAAAAATATAAAAAATAGCGGGCGTCCGACGGAGCCGCCCTTCCCATGGGGGCGTCTGGGTAAAACGTCTCCCTATGGGGGAGGCGGCTCCGACGAACGCCCGCTATTTTTTTTTTATTATTTATTATTTTTTTAATAAAAAGATGTTTGATATTTTACTAGATTCGAGTACACCGGAACGTCCGTTGGCTCATTACTGACCTTCAAAATATTATTTTTATGATTATGAGATGAAGATGAAGAGAGATGTGTGATAGGAGGGTGAAATGTCGCGTTATAAGAGTAGAAATGAGAGAAGGGCAAAATGGTAATATGTACGGACGATTTAAGTAATTTCCGACGATAAATAACAGTTCAGTTAACAAATGGGTCTAACTTAGATACGTGTTTTAATTTATAAATTCATCATTGTTTAATCAAATGTGTTTAAAATGACACCTGTTTTAATTAATAAATTCCTCAGTAATCCTTAATAAATTCGACTTCCAAAATAACAACTCATACCAATTTTCCTTTGAAAAAAAAAAACTCATACGAATTATAAACCTCATTCGTTTTACGTCCATATGTTATTTTAAACAAAATGAAGTATTTTAGAATACGTTTATAAACTCCACACGAGTTTGCCAATTGTTATTTAAAATAAAAATGAGGTATTTTAAAATACTTTTGCTTATTTACTCTCACCAAGCATCGATGTTGTGCCTCCATATGATGGAACCAATTATTCCGCCACCAAAGCAACAAAGGGCTTGGTGATGATTTATCATGTCAGTAATAATTTAGTTTGTATTCGAAAAATAGTCGCAAAATTACTTCACTACATAGGTGGTTAAGTTTCTTAACCCTTCTAGATATTACCGCAACGAACGACTTCATGGTTGCTGAATAATCTTTTAATTCAATTTAGTAGCTAGAGACAATTAATTTCGCCACCAACCACTCCATAGTTGCTTAGGAATCTTTCATTCCAATTATGAGCCAACTTTGTTTCGTAGACATTGAAACGACCAAACTTTGCATTCCACGTTTTTCTCCCACAAACCTAATTCTAGATTTGTCCGGAGACATGTGTTAAATAGAAAATTAATGACAACATTATTGTTTCTCACCATTCTAATAAGTTCAATCATAGTTATGCAATCCACCAACAAGACATGATAATTGTGTCCTTAGTCCCTTTCCCACCAATCTTCCTTCTTCAATCAAACTCACATTTAAGTAGAGCAAAGCAATGATACATTCTCATGATCTCCACTACGACCTTAGCATTAGCAATCACCACTTAATCTACTAAACTTCATCTATCAATTCCTCCTCAAACTCCCAAGAAAACATGGAAGACTTATTGTCTTCTCCTTTTTCATGGGCTTCAAATCCGAAGAGCGCATTCACTGCCTCGTTCGATGACGACTCGTATTGCCTCTCGTATACGATGGAGTCGGACGATGAGGAACGATATATGGACACTGAGCTTATAAACGCAGAGATTTATGAATGTAAATTGGAGTCAGAATTTAAAGGGCTCACGTTTGACATGGACCTCGAAGAATCATGGTTGGACTACAAGCTTTGGATGGCGGAAATGGTAGCGGAGCATGGACTCGAGAGCATGCAGTGGAAAGCATGGAATGTCTAAGTTCTTATACCTTCTTGAGTGGTTTTCCAAGGTCACTAGGAAAAAATGTGAAATTTTTAGGCAATTGTAGAAGATTTGGTGTCGGAGCTCTTCTGTTCTTCAACATTTTCTTGTAAATATTCCTTCCTTTTCTAGGAAGATGTAATTTTCAATTGAATGGAACTTTTGTGTGGAGATGAAGTTTATATATTGTATAAATTAATGTTAAGCTATATGTTAAGAAAATACGATGGGTCCGAGAATAAGTGGAAGCAATGAGTGCGGAAATCACAATAGAAACTAAGGTAGACAATTAGAAAAACACTAACATGCATATATCAAATCAAACAAGTAATTGAAACAATCCGAAAGATAAGCAAACCACAACTCCAAGATATAAAACCCAATTAAGTAAAAACCACAGTCGAATATTGAGAAACGAGGATTTTGGGGAGAAAATAATGTTCTGTTGTTTCTTAATTTGAATTTTGAATACAAGTGTTTATATATACATTCGAGTTGGATTTCCGTTTGAGCTTTGGGAAGCGTCGGTCGGTGAGGAGGCGCGTCGGTCGGAGAAGGGAAGCGTCGGATGGTGAAGAGGTGTGTCGCTTCGTATCTTCAACACTCCCCCTAAAGTTGGGCCCGGAAGAGATTGTAGGTGCCTAACTTGCTTATGATGGTGTTGAATGGTTTCTGACTTAGAGCTTTGGTGAAGACGTCTGTCAATTGTTCTTTGCTGGAGACGTATGGGACTTTTATTTCTCCAGCCTGATTTTTTTCACGGATGAAGTGACAATCAACTTCAATGTGTTTGGTCCTTTCGTGAAACACGGGGTTCAATGCAATGTGTCGGGCGGCGTTGTTGTCGCAAAACATGTTTATAGTTGTAGTGTGAGTTTGACCCATATCATGAAGAAGTTGTTTTAACCAAATGAGTTCGCTGGTGGTGGATGTCATTGCTCGATACTCTGCTTCTGCGCTTGATCAGGCAACGACTTTTTGTTTCTTACTCCTCCAAGTTACAAGATTTCCGCCAACAAACGTGCAAAAGCCGGTAGTTGATCTTCGATCATGGCTCCCTGCCCAATCATCATCTGAAAAACCAATGATACTGTTAGAATTGTTGTTTTTCATCAGTAATCCTTGTCCTGGGGTTTGTTTAATGTACCTTAGAATTCTATCAATAATATCTAAATGTGTTGTTCGAGGTGCATGCATGAATTGACTTACTATACTAACAGCGAAGGTTATATCTGGTATGGTTACAGTTAAATATATAAGTTTTCCTACAAGTCTTTGGTATTGATGAATATCTTTAACAGGCTCCCCGTTAGTTGGACTGGTTTTGAGATTTGCCTCAATGGGTGTATTAGTTGTTCTTGCTCCAAGTTTTCCTGTTTCTTTTAATAGGTCTAGGGCATATTTCCTTTGTGATAGGAATAGTCCTTTCTTTGAATATGCAATTTCTATTCCTAAGAAATATTTCAATAAGCCTAGGTCTTTTATATCAAATTTCCTTTTTAGGTAGTGTTTAACTTGATGAATGTTTTCGTTATTATCTCCATTAATGATGATATCATCTACGTAGACCAAAACTATGGTAGTTTCTCCCTTATGGTGACTAGTAAACATAGATGCGTCAGCGGAAGACTTTGAAAAACCATAAGCGATAAGAAAGTGGCTAAGTTTTGCATACCATGCCCGAGGAGATTGCTTCAGGCCATAAATGGTTTTGTTGAGTTTGCATACCTGGTTGGGAGAGGTGTTGTATCCTGGTGGTGGTATCATATATACTTCTTCTTCAAGAGTGCCTTGGAGAAAAGCATTTCTGACATCCATTTGGTAAAGTTTCCAACACTTGTTAACTGCTATGGATAGGAGAACACAGACAGTGTTCATCTTTGCTACTGGTGCAAAGGTCTCTAGGTAATCAAGGCCGTATGTTTGAGTATATCATTTTGCTACAAGGCGGGTTCTATATCTTTCGATAGTTCCATTGCTATTGTATTTTATCTTGTAGACTCATTTGCATCCAACGGGTTTGGTTCCATTAGGTTTAGGAATAAGGGTCCAAGTGTTGTTAGTTTCTAAGGCTTTAAGTTCTTCTTGCATGGCTTTTTTTCCATTTAGGGTTACAACTAGCTTCATCGTAGTTCTTTGGTTCTAGGTTTTCGTTTATTTGGGTTAAGAATGCCCTATAGTTTGGTTGTATTTGTTTATAGGTTTGGTAATTCTCAATGGGATAAGTTACTTGTGAGGTGATAAAGTCTTTAAACCTAGTGGGTGGACGAGTTGGTCGAGTAGATCTTCTTGGGGGTGTTGGAGGTGGATTTCTGGCTTCTTCGTTTCTTTCGTTATTTTCTTCTCTTTCTTCATTTATTCCTTCTTCTCGCTCTTCTTCTCGTTCTTCTTCTTCGTCTTCTTCTTCTTCAGTTTGGTTGATGTTGAATTCAGGTAGAACGGGTGTGATGTCCGGGGGAGACTCGGTTGTACCGACAATGTTGAAGTAAGACTCATTTTCTCTAAACATTACATCCCGAGAGATATGCATTTTACAAGCTTCGGGGTCAAAACATTTGTACCCCTTTTTTGTTGAAAGAATAACCAAGAAATAAGCACTTTACAGAGTTGCTATCAAATTTATCTATGCGTTTCTTATCAACAAAGCATACACATCCAAAGACTTTAAGATGATCTAAGGTTAGTTTCCGTCTTAAGAGTATCTCTAGTGGTTGTTTATTTTGAAGAGAAGGGCTAGGAAGGCGGTTTATTAGATAAGTAGCAGTTAAGACAGCATCAGACCAAAAACGTTTGGGAACATGATTTTGAAAAAGTAGGGATCGAGTTACATTTAAGAGATCGCGGTTTTTTCTTTCAGAAACCACATTTTGTTGAGGGGTGTGAATGCATGTCATTTGGTGTAATATTCCCCAATTTTTAAATTTTTTTTGAAAGTTGTGACTGGTGTATTCAGTCCCGTTATTTGTCCTTAAGGTTTTGATTTTAAAATCACACATATTTTCAACAAATGTTGTAAATTCACAAAAAATCTGAAAAACGTCTGATTTGTTTTTGAGGAGATAAGTCCAAGTGTTCCGTAAGAAGTCATCAATAAATAGCACAAAATATTTAAAACCGTTGTAAGACTCGACCGGAGCGGGTCCCCAAATATCGGAGTGGACTAATTCAAAAGGAAAGTTTCATTTGGTGTTAGAGTTGGAAAAAAGGAAGTCTAGTTTGTTTGGAATACTGACAGACATCACATGCATAATCAGATGAAATAAACGGAAATAGCGATTTTAAAACTAGATGAGACGGGTGTCCCATTTGCTTGTGCCAAAGGACATGACTCGGTATACTAGAGGTGTGAAATTTTTTGTTCGGAGTTTCTAAAATGTAGAGCCCATTGGTATAGATTCCTTTACCAATCGTCTTCCATGTAGTTCGATCCTGAAAAAATACATCATTCGGGGTGAATATAACATTGCAATTTGAATTTTGTGTAATTTTTGCTACCGAAAGAAGATTAGAAGTAAATGTTGGGACATATAAAATATTTTTGTTCGTTTGATTTAATATGGTGGTTTCACCAATTCCTTTTATTTCTACTTGATTATTATTTGCTACAGTCACAAAATTGTTAGATGATTTCACATGATTTTTTATTTTTCTTAGTAAACTAGAGTTTCCGGTCATGTGGTCAGTAGCACCGGAATCAATTATCCATTGATCATTATTTACATGCCCTATTTTTGCTAAGTTTTTATCTGATTGGTTTGTAGATAAATTTCTGGGAAAAAGTGTTATACCTGCGCAATTACCTGAACCTTGAGGTGTGGACTGCAAATATCCGTTGAGGTGGGCCAGCAACTGATCCAGCGGAATCGGGTCGGGTCTGGAACTGGATCCGGGTCCAGCGGGTGGAGCATCTGATCTGTTAGCGGAATCGGGTCGGGTCTGGGAAAAACCGGATCCGCCAGAATCGCGTGAGGTTATCAAACCCCGCGGATCCGAGCGAGAGACCGATTCGCCTTCCCATTTTCTCCGTTCCTCTTCCATGTTAGGGTTAGCCACCATGCCGTTTCCTCTTGGTCTGCCATTCCTATTTCTGTTCCGATGATCTCCTCCTCCTTCCTTCCCTTGCTGGTCGGAGATGCGGATGTAGGAACCAGCATGAGTTCTTGTTATGCCCGATCTTTTTACAGTTGTCGCATGTTTCCTGTGGTTTGTTTCCATATTTTTTGGTTTTATTTGGGGGTTTTCCGGCGAAGAACGCCTGAGTTTCTGACCGGTCAGCGATCTGAGCGGTGGTCCGGCGGGTTTCCTCCCGTTGGATCATCGTGATGATGGACGCGAGATCAGGAAGGTTGGAAGTCATCAGGACTTGGCTCCGGATAGCTTCGTAGCTGCCGTCGAGTCCGATGAGGAACTGATAGATTTGATCCCTTTCTTTCCGCTCGAGTAGGGTTTTTGGGTCAGTGGTCGCCGATTTGTAGATAGCGAGCTCGTCCCATCCACGTTGCAGTATCCCGAGATACTCCGTGATGGTTTGTCCTTGCTGCTTCGTCTGCGACATATCGTGTTTTAGTTTAAAAATATGAGCGAAGTTGTGGGCTTTACCATATATGTTTTGAACCGCATCCCATAGCTCCTTCGCCGAGTTTTTGTAAAGGAAGATGACCCCGATTTTTGGTTGCATGGAGTTGATCACCCATGACATTACAAGGTGGTCCATCGCCTGCCACTCTTCTTGTTTTGTTTCGGTGTCATCTTCGTCTGGTTTCTTTGTTGTTCCGGAGATGTGCCCCAGCTTCCCTTTTCCGCTGAGAGCCAGTGTGACAGCGCGTGCCCATGACAGATAATTCTGTCCGTTGAGCAGCTGAGACACCAGTTTTGGGGCGTTGGTTTCCAGATCCGTCATGTTTTCCTTGATTTTCCTTCAAGGGTTTTGGGTTTCGGGGTTTTGTTTATCACCTTCAACCCCCTTGAGAGGCGAAGATGATGGGTGGTGTTTTTTTCGGTTTGGTTTGGTTTTCTCTGAGGTGTTCCGATGATGAGTGGTGGGCACTCTGAGATTCACCAATGATGGAGCGATTGCTCTAATACCATATTGAGAAACGAGGGTTTTGGGGAGAAAATAATGTTCTATTGTTTCTTAATTTGAATTTTGAATAGAAGCGTTTATATATACATTCGAGTTGGATTTCCGTTGGAGCTTTGGGAAGCGTCGGTCGGTGAAGAGGCGCGTCGATCGGAGAAAGGAAGCGTCAGATGGTGAAGAGGTGCGTCGCTTCGTATCTTTCAACATCGAAGATGGCGAAACTTCACTATGGAGAAAATTAGTGTTACAACGGACAATGGATGGAAATTGATATACAAGCTTGGAAGACAAGATTTGGCTTGGATGGTTTTGTGAAATTTGGTTGGTCTACTACCTCACAAAACTTAAACACTTAACAAATTGAGTTGGATACTCACACTTTAACATGTTTGACCTCCAAAAACATGAAACTGCTAATCTCTATCACTCCAAGCGAAGATGGTGACTAAGCTAATCTCTACAGTAGATGAGGTGAAAGAAAGAAGAGAACTTAGAACCTGCAATAGAAGATTTGGGTCTTGGATGGGTACGTGAGGGCCTCCAAGAACTAGAGAATCTTCAATCTGCACTTAAAACCTTAGGCACATGGTTATGCAACTTTAATCTTCCCTAGAAAACCTCCTCACTTGGTGGCTCCAAGAGAAAGAATCCCCCCCCCCCCCCGGCGGATGTCCGTCAGAATTACAGACGGTCATTTGAACCATAAGTTTTAGTAATTTCGAAGCCAATACTGTCAAATAGAACTCGAAAAGTTAAGTTATATTTCCTTGACAAAGCTAACTACAACTCATATATGCCATGGCAAATAGTTCAACTTAGGAGTCGAAAAAATTAGACTTTTTGCTTGTGTGCCACTAAAAAATAACTATATTGTAACTTTACCACTGTTTTGTACGTATTTCTCTGTATGCCACAAGAAAATACTTTTTGTGCAGGTGACATTATGTTTTACAAATTACCTAAATCTTAATTAAACTCTTATGAAAAGTGCAACTTTCATAGAAACTCTCCTAATACGATCTAGACTCATTTTGAAAAGTTCTCTACTCACTCTTTTGAAAAGTTCAAGGAACTAGTATATCGCAACATTTTTCTTGAAGCAATTCATTATATTTCCTCCTAATATTTTGTACTGTGATTACTTTTGTTTTCGTTTTAATACACATGTTTTCCAAAAGGTAGAACTAATATCATGGGACATAACATTGCCAATACCATGAGTTTGTTGAAACCATCAAAAGAACAATTAGAGACATTTAGAGATAAGGACTGAAATAATTTATTATGAATGCAACCATTTATATTTGATAGTCGACCACTCGAAAGAGTTCAAGAAACCACATTTTTTATCATCATTCATCAACTTTTCATTATTACCAGTAGTTTTGACCTGTTACATTTGAACTGACTATTGCAAGAAACTAAACTTTAGTAATGATATTCTAGTATTTGGAGTGTATTGATGTACATAAAACAAATCTTTGAGGCACATAAGTTGGAACAACCATATATATCATGTCTATCCAACCGGACAGATTTCATCAAATTTCAAAACAAAATTGTTTGCCCAACCATACTCAAATATTAAGCGTACACAACCACAACACCCTCACGACCAACCTTCCTTCTCGTTTCTTCAAAACCTTTGTTTGCATAATGACACAATAATAAACAACTCCTTAAACTTTAAGTGCAATGCCATTACCCAATCTCACTGACCAAACAAATGGTCAACAAGACATGGGTGTTAACCCCCTCTACCTCCATAACCCCCTCTACCAATAAACATCATTCTTGTTTCTTTTTAACTCTAGCTTAAATACGACTAACCATCAAGAAGACAAAGAGGATCACACTAACACCACCAAACAAATTCCATCTCCTCCAAGCATACCTGCAAAAACATGGCCTTCACTAACTACCTAAATTTCAAACACAATGAAAGGTTGTCACTTCCTCTCCCTTCCATTACAATTTCTCCTCCTTCAACTTCTTCATTGGGTTCTTGGCTATCTTGTAATCATCCTAATACATCGTCCTTCTGCGCCAACAATCACGACAACATTTACGCTGGAGGCTCATGGTTTGCAAGCTCTTCTGACAACGAATCGGATAGCCTTTCATCTAATATGAATTTTGACGAAATGGTCGATGAGCTCAAGTTCGAGGACCGTCTTGTACACAAGCCGAGCATGAACACAAAATCTATAATGGAAGAGTCTAAAGCTGGAGAAGCATTCCCGTTCAAGAAGAGCTCAGTCCATGTGGTCGACTCAAACAACCCCTACTTTGACATCAAGCTTTCGATGGCCGAAGTCGTGGCGGCTCACGGATTGGATGGTATGGAATACTTAGAAGAGCTGCTAGAGTGGTATCTTAAAGTTAATGTGAACAACAGACATGGTGTCATAGTTGAGGCCTTTGTGGACTTGATGTTGGAAATCTTTCCTTATTCTTCATCTTCTTCTAATAATAATTCTTCTTCTTAAGTTTGAGAACATACAAATGTTATTTTTGTTTATGTATATATTATGTATATTAATCTACACGTACAAGTTATCTAATTTGGGATGGATTTGTAAGTTATGCTTCTAAGGGTTACAATAAATCACCTGACTATGCTTCTAAGGGTTACATAATCGATTATCAGGTATGTTCGTATAAACCTGATTTAGTAACAACCAATTGCCCTTATATATATAAAGAAAAGAAGAAGCAAGAGATATCTAACTTTTTTGATCTTCTCCACCCCAAATCAACTCTTGACAAGATTCATCCTCATGTTCTTACCTTATTCTTGCTTTACCGGTCCTTCGTGGCTTCTCTCTCTTTCATGAACAATGTTATAGTGCTCATTCTTGCTCCGGTTTCCCTTCACCAATAAATATCTTTTTTATCATGATCATTCCTTTCTCCTTGACGTCCCAAAACTTATAGCGTTTGGCTCCATTTTGGAAATGTATAAAGGTGCACTCTTTCAACATGAGATCGGTCTTTGAGTCTCCATCATCATAAAGAAATATTCACTCAAAGATCATCAAACCTGAATTATCCATTGGAACACACCTATAAGCCATCATGCAATCTCTCGTATGCATAAGAAGAGAAAACAAACTCTCTTGTTAGAACTCCAAAAGTTAGCTCATTGGTAAGATAGCACATCAGACTTATAACAACATGATAGAACATTGAATCTACCAATGCGAGACTATTCTTCACACGTTTTACTCATGATCGGTATTTTTGTCATGTTTACGAGTGAGTTTTTATACCACGAAAGAGTGGATCCCACACAAGTGATTGTCCCGCTCTGATACCAAGAGAAACAAGATCCATGTGAAAACTCAAACCAAAATTAGTTCAGAGGTAAGAAGGTAACGAGGCTTATAACCACATGGTAGAACCTTGAATCTATCAATATGGGACTTTTCTTCAAATAAGTGTTGAAACAATTATAAATATTATCATGTAATACATTGGGTTATACATGTCGAATAAATTATATGACAGAATTCAGATAAAACCAACATACAAGAACATATGTTTAGGAAACCTAAAAACAATAAAAGAGTAGTGATCAAAAAGACCTTCAACCGAGTCGTTGAATTCCGACTTGTCCTAGGGAGAATATCATCCCCACGTACTAGTACGATGGGTTTGACACATTTCCCAAAGATAAAACAGTTCCTTCGTCGAACAGGCGCACACCGGCGGTGACGAACCTCGAAAACATATCAAAACGTCGGAAGAATCGATCGCCAAAGAATGCTAGAATTTGGAGGACCAAAAACCATAGGAGGAAACCCAACGTAATTTATATATCCTTTTGTAACCATCGGGGACTTAAATGCAATATTCAATTAAGTCGACGACCAAAAAGATATTTTATCACCCTAAGACTATGATATATCCTTTTGTAACCATCAGGGACTTAAATACAATATTTAATTAAGTCGAGGACCAAAAAGATATTTTATCGTCCTAAGACTAAAGTCTCTAATTTCCCCCAACTTCCCTGCCACCACACTGCACATCGAACAAGACAAGCACGTGCACACGTGTGGAGTATTCTCTCGTCCTCTCTTTCTTCTATCAAAGAGTCATGGGAAGTGAATGTTAAAGAATATTCTCCAACATCTCTTATTTCCCAGTATGGGACTTAAAGAATAGTGAGTACATACATCAATAACTTGTATATACAATATTGGAATTTTCAATTATATTGTTCATGAGCCTAACTCAAATTTAATAGTCCAACAATAAGGTAGTACTTACCAACAAAAATGAGCATAAGAAAAAAGGTCTGATACAACAGTGAAATTGCCCCCAAAAAATAACCTCTAACATTTCCTTTGTAGGATAAGATATTTTTACTTTTATTTATGATATACTTACCAACAAAAATGAGCATAAGAAAAAAGGTCTAATACAAGCTCACAATTAGAGCGACTTGGCAAAATTTGTACATTTATTGCTGTAAATGTATACATCAAACGAAGGTACTGATCATCTGACACGATTGAGCATAAACACTCTATTTGTATGTGTAAACATGAATAATTACAAAAAATGTTGAAGAAGAAAAAACTTCCACACCAAATCCAAAACAACCTCCAAACCGTACACTAACTCATAGTACATTCCATGATTTCCATTTCATGCTCTCCACTCCATGCGCCGCCACCGTTTCCGCCAACCAGAGCTTGTAGTCGACGTAGGTTTCCTCCGACTCGTCGACGTCCATCTCGTCAAACATGACTTCTCCTCCCAAACATGACTCCTTAATCATGTCTTCATCATTCTCCATGCTGAGCCCAGTAACAATTGTGTCCAAATATTCACCCTCGTCCTCGGATTCGGTCGTATACGAGAGGCAATTCAAGTCATCGTCCGACGAGATAGCGAATGTCGTCTTCGGATTCTCACACGATGGCCATGAAAAAGGAGAAGAAGAGAAGAAATCTTCGAACGTTTTCTCCTTGTGGACGGTTGTGAAGCACATCTTCTTGGAAGTTTATTTGAGTTGATGGTGATTGTGAAGAAGTAGTTGAAATGAGAATGCAGCAACTCTAAGCTCCATTTATGGTAGAATTCGGATGATCAAAGAAAAGAAAGGAAGATAGGTAGGAACCTTGTTCTAGACACAAACGTACGTGTGTGGGTGGAGAATATATGATATATCGATTAATAAATATGCATGTCTGGTTGGAGGATTACATTAGATTTTTTTCTAATGAATAATGTTGGGAACCAATTGCTTTTATAACTTGTCGTTATACGTACGTCCAACCAACAATTACAAGAACAAATAGAAAGAATGCAAAGTTGGTTCCATTGGATATTTCCTCGAAACAAGGTGGTTTTGTTAATTAACTCTGTTGTATTATTTGAAATGGAAGATTCTCAAGCAATAATCGTGGATTGGGTGGGTGTCTATTTAACCATTTGCAGGCGGGGCGAGATTCGTTGCTATGTTTATGACATGACAGCTAGAGTGAGAAAGAAACAAAAACAGTGGGACGAAGTGGTATTATACCAACTTAATCCAACATTTTAATTTAGAGACACATGGAAAACGTATACACGTGGGAAATTGACCACTCGTGGTTAAGACTTAAGACTTCCCAAGTTGTAAACGTCTATAAACGATTGATCATTAACCTAAACTAAAGTTGTAGCTTTCCAACAACAAAAAACAATAATAAACTCATGCTTTCAAAAGAGGACAACCTAAAGGTGTATTTTTTCCCCTTCCTTTTAAGTTTGTGGCGTCCACTTCTTAACAATTAAAATGTTTAATTACCTACTTCTTTAAGGTGCAAGGGAATGTTTATTTGTTTTTATTACTGATTTTCGTTTGTATTTGCATTCGTGAAACGTCGTTGGAAGCAAGTAGAATTTTGTTATTGCCAAGAGGCTTGTTGCACATATATAAGACAACCTTAGCTAGCCAATGTATGGTTGGGTTGTTACCACAGTGGCCCATCTCTGTCATGGAACTTCATTGGGTTTTTTTTTTCCTTTGAAATGTTGGCATTTGCATTAAGATAAAAGTTCAATCAATGCCATGATTGACGGCAAAGATAACAGAATCCTGAGTTATCCCCATGTCGGTGATTACAAGTGAGCAAAAGAGTAAGTAAACAAACAGGGAAGATAAGATTTTGATGTGTTCCTGCTGGAGGCATCATCTGTTGAGAAGTTCTTTGACTTCGTTAGGAATCTGCCAGCTGCTGAAGTTCAGAGGCACCTTCCAGTAGGGCTGTCAGGTTTCCCTTCCACTGCTATCCAATGTTGGTTGATTTTTTTTTATACCGCTAACCTCTCACTTAATGGCACGTTAGGTGATATAGGTTTTATGATTAAACAAGTTTAATTATAAAATATTATCCTATTGAGTATTTCTACTTTAAAACTATTAGTGTGTTACTAATAGTGTAAAACTATTAGTGTGGTTACTAAGTTTAATAATTGATTACTCCGGCTTTTGATTTGTTAAACAAAAATATACATTTTTTTTCTTAATCTTAAAATTATAAATATTATCTTTTAATATATATTATTATATTTATTAATGTTTACAGGTTGACGGGTTAGAAAAGCATCACAACCCATCCTCTTGTAAGTTGTAACAAGTGTGTTGGCAGGTGATGGATTGACCAGTTGGCGGGTTGGAAAAAATTGACTACCACCCACCCAAAGCGGATAGGGCGAGATGTCAAGTAAAATCCTCCCCACGCACAACCCTACCTTCAGGACCAAATCCTTTGCCACTCAAGTTGTTGTTCGAAGTGACGTCCCTAATAGTAGCACCTTGGTTGATTGCCGACTCAGGTTGTCCAATGCAAACTCCCCATCCTAGTGCATGAGAATGCCATGTCGTTTGGAGTGCACAAAGCGATAGTCCTCACCCTCTTAATACCCAAGGTTTGTTGCATAAGTTCTCCCTCTCTTTTGAGAGTGCCTGCCTAACCTAACATTCAAACAAGCCAAAAAATTGTTAAATAAGCAATCAAAAGAAATTGATTCACTACAAAAAAAATTGTTCCTTTCGAAGTTTAGTACTGTATTGCTAAACATAATAAAGATACATGATGGATCCTATTTTGGAGATGAGTAGAGTTTTGCAAACATGATTTCTATTATTGTATCAACTAATGTTAGGAATAAAAAACAACCACACAACTCGCATCTATGTACTAGGGTAAGGTTGTAAAAGAGCAAGGTTGGACAAGTTTTCCTTTCACGACTACCCACCACACCTAAGTTTAGCGGGTAAGTGTTGTAGGGTGGGGTGACTTTTATTTTATTTTCTGCTACACACCCCTGTTGAGGATAGGTTAGACCATCTTTATCAGCGTCCAAGTACTTCCCGGGTGTCATGTCTTCTCTCTCAGCCATGTCAGCTTCTCTCTCCGCTATGTCAGTACAAACCAAACCCCCCAAATTTTTCCTTAACCACACCCTGAAAACAACCTAGACACCCTACATTCTCTCCCCTCCACGTCATTTGGGGATAAATTCTGGATAAAACACAAAAAAATATTAATTTTTTTAAAAAGTGCAAACAAATAAAACACATATTTTCATTTTTTTTTGAAAAAAAACAATTTAAAATAATTTTTAACATTTTTAAAATAAAAAAACGAAATTCAAAAGGAGGACGTGCACCCCCCCCCCCCCCCCCCCCCCAGATTGCACTCCCATTAAGAGAGGGCAAATCGGCGCCCGATGTTAGAGCACTCGTTAAGGGAGCTCTTAGATGAGTGCAATGAGTAAGGGTGCACATGGGTCGGGTTGGGCCGGGTTTGGACCAAAACCTGACCCAACCCGAACCCGAACCTATTTAGGTTCAACCCAACCCGACCCAAAAATTTCGGGTTGGGTTGGGTTGGAAGGGGTTGGACCCGAAATATGATGTATTTCAGAAACATATTGATTGACATCATTTCATGCTTACATTTGTATTTTATATCCATTATCTTTTACCTACACAATGCTACGTAACGAGTTTTATGTTTGAATTTTAGAAATAAATAGGTTTGAAGAAAAGAGGCATAAAATGGCCTAAAAGCAGAAAAAAAGGACTGAGTTGAGAGACTCGAGGACTAAGATGCAAGATCAAAACACCTGAATGTAAGATCGAAGGAACAATGAGCAAACAAGAATACTCCACACCATCATGGGGAGTGTTTTGGCAACTCTATTCAGGTCGGAGCTCCAGCAAGCGAAGTAGATGCATCAAAGATAAACAAAGACATCCAGAAAAGCCCAGAAGAAAGCCCAGCGCGATCCAAACCCTGTAGACCGCCAATTAGCGGTCTAGGACCGCTCATTGGCGGTCCAGGTTGCTTCGGATCCGCTAAGAACTTTGTGGGGGCGCGTATTAGAGTGTATTTAGTCTATTTTAGGTATATGTTTAGTTCCATACCAGGGGATTGTCCCGGATTACCTATTTCTATGGCTATAAATAGAACTCTTCACCTTCTATTGTAATCACTACATGCTTAGTGGTCATTCTCTCTACTTGAAGTGAAATTCTTGAAGCAAGAAACTCAAGTGGGGAGATGCTACTGGTATTGTGAGTCTGAAATCAAAAAAGTTTTCTTTGTTTTGTGCTTCTTTTATAATTCTTGCATGCTTAGCTTAATTGTCTTTTATTAAATCTAGCTTAGTTAATATGTTTTCTTATCTTAGTGTAATAGTTAGTTTAATGTTTAGGGAGTAAAACAACTCCCCTTTGGGGGTGAAGATGATACTTATATATGCAATTAAGGGAAAGCATTTGGTGAAGTTTGGAGGCGATCTGAGACTTCCAAACTACAAATCAGCGGCCTGAGACCGCCAATCAGCGGTCTGGTAATCTCATTTCACCTTGTAATTTCTTTGGAGTGTTGCCATAACTGATGTAGGAATCTGGGACTCAATTTTGCATGTTCTGACTATTAGATTGCTCCCAGATTAATAGTCAATCTCCCCTTAAGCAACTTGGACCCTAAAACCCAAAGCAAAAAATTAGACATTCTTTCTTGTTTAGGTCATGCATCATGTACTTGACCTAGGCACGTAGATTGTCTTTTATTTTAGCTTTATTTTCTGTTGCTGAGTGCTGGCGTGAGGTACGCATTTCTTACTCTCATTCATGCATTTCGTATGAACATGCATTAGTTAGTAGGAAGTGCATTGCAACAAGTGTGAGTTGAGCGTTTGTTTGGAGAGTTGATTGTCAGATTAAGACTCCAAAACGCTACTAAGGAGGGGTTGTCCCATATAAGATAAGGTAGGGGATTTCATCACCCTTTCCTTTGCCCCAAAAACCACACTAATCAAGAGCCTAATTTTAAAATCAAGTAGACATTGACCTTAAGGATTTCGAGCGCATTAGGAGAGTGATTCGGTCCCGACCGTCATGGCCTGATCGACGTCGCCCACTCTGTGGATTGTAGGAGAGACGAGATCTCCGGATCTTAACTCACTTGCTGGGCTTTGTGGTCCTCGTCGTAGGGAGGTGAGGCGTGTTGAGGCCGTGTGACCTCGCAGTTATGCGTTGTCTAGCTGTAAGGACCTATAACGACCTTAGAAATGTTTGAGCCTTGTTTGCTTGTGTGCTTCTACCTGTACCCACCCGTCGTAGCATAAGGACTTCTTCCATTCTCTCCTGAGTCATTTTCTCTCTTATGTGTCCTTTCGTCTTCTCCTCTACGCACATTCTTTATTTTGAAAAGAAAAAAAGTTTTGATTTGTGTGTGTGCACATTTGTGCATGCTTGTGTGGGCACGAGACGAGAGTGGTCGTTTGATGAGGTATGTCATCAACCCTGCTTCGGTAGTCGATTTCGACGCCTCCCTCCTCTCGTGTCGCACATAGTCCGGGTTCAATGGCTGCTCATTACCGCGAGGAGGAGCAGTTGCTGAACCCAACTGTTCTTCCTGTTGTCGCTCTCATACCTCTCCGTGATCGATGCTACCCGAGCCGTACCACTCTACCCTCATGCATCGTATTTCCAGAGGCGAATGAGAACCACTTTGAGGTTAAGCCTTAGTTTATTTCCATGCTCCCTCACTTCACTGGGAAGGGTGACCCCTATATCTTTCTCAGGGAATTTGAGGAGGTCTGTGATATGTTCACGCTGCAACAACTTAGCACAAAATCCATCCATCTTAGGCTTGTCCCCTTCACACTGAAGGATGATGCCAACAAGTGGTTGTATAGAAACTAGGAGAATACCTTTAGGACTTGGGATGAGTTTCAGTCTGCATTCCTCAAGAAGTACTTTCCAAATCATCAGACTCAAAAACTGAGGAACGAAATCAAATTGTTTTATCAACATGAGACCGAATCATTTCATGCATACTTAGAGAGGTTCAAGGAACTACTATCCTCATGCCCTCACCATGGCATCGAGTTGTGGCGCCTGTGTCAGATTCTTTACGAGGATCTTCACATCCCGTCCTGAACGCTCCTTGAGTCCATGTGTCAATGATAGTTTTTAGGAAAAGATGAAAGGGAGGCATGGGCTTTCCTAGAAGACCTCGCTGAGAAAACCATGCAATGGGAGAGTATAAAGGAACCACCTGCATCATCTAGCATAGGAGTGAGGATCGCAAATGTTGTGTTCATGACATCATTTTCCCCATTTTCCCCATTTCGGACAGTACTTGGGTAAGTCTTGTCCAGGTTGTGCCCAAGAAGTCGGGTACCACTGTTGTCCAGAATGACAACAATGAACTTGTACCAACACGACTTCAAACTGGGTGGCAAGTTTGCATTGACTATAGGAAGTTGAACGCGGTCACGTGTAAGGACCACTTCCCTCTACCTTTCATCGGCCAGATGTTGGAAAGACTCGTTGGGCACGCCTATTACTGTTTCCTTGATGGTTATTCGGGGTATAATCAAATCACAGTCGCCCCCGAAGACCAGGAGAAAACCACGTTCACTTGTCCTTTTGGGACGTTTGCGTATAGACGGATGTCTTTTGGACTATGCAATGCACCGACAACATTCCAACGTTGCATGTTGAGTATCTTTTCCGATATGGTCGAGAACTTCCTTGAGATTTTCATGGATGATTTTTCGGTTCATGACACCTCATTTGATGAGTGTTTGCACCACCTGGGCCTTGTTCTCAAAAGGTGTTTGGAAACGAACTTAGCCCTTAATTGGGAAAAGTGTCATTTCATGGTTACAAAAGGCATCATTTTGGGTCACGTGGTATCTCATGATGGTATCAAGGTGGATAGGGCAAATATTGAGCTTATTTCTAAGCTTCCGCCACCCACCTCGGTAAAAGAAATCCGGTCATTCCTTGGACAAGCCAGTTTTTACCGGCGGTTTATTAAGGATTTCAGCGAGATAGCTCGCCCTTGATGAACTTGCTTGCTACAGGTACCTCTTTTAAGTTCACATCCGAGTGCATGATTGCATATGAGTTTCTGAAGCATGAGTTGACCTTCACTCCTATTATCAAGGCACCGGTGTGGACTCTACTTTGTCAGCTGATGTGCGATGCATCTGACTATGCAATAAGAGCGGTTTTGGGTCAGAAAGTCGACAAATTGCCTCATGTGATCTACTATGCAAGCCGTACTCTCAATGACGCCCAACTCAACTACTCCGTTAGTGAGAAAGAGTTCCTCGCAATCATATTTTCATTGGAACAAATTTGCCAGTACCTCATTGGGTCGCATGTCATTATCTACACTGATCACTCATATCTCCGTTACCTTTTGTCTAAAAAGGATGTGAAACCTGTCTCTTACGTTTGATCTTGTTGTTGCAAGAGTTCGACCTTGAAATACGGTACAAGAAGGGATGCGAGAATGTCGTGGCTGATCACCTCTCTCGCATCCTAGTTGATCTTTCACCGGATCCACCGGTGAACGAGTTCTTCATTGATGAGAGCCTTATGGCAATAGCCTCACCCCCTGGTTCGCTGACATTGTTAACTATTTAGCAACTGGGGAGGTGCCGGCTCATTGGACACACAGTGAGACAGCGAAGTTCAAGTCGTTAGTCAAGCACTTCTATTGGGATGATTCCTACTTATTTAAGTATTGTGCCGATCAAATCATAAGGAGGTGCATTCCTAACGACGAGATTGAGAGTGTCTTGTCCTTTTGCCATAAGGAGGCATGTGGTGGGCACTTTGGTGCCAAAAAACCGCTACCAAAGTGCTCCAATGTGGTTTTTACTGGCTCACGTTGTTCCAAGACGCTTTCCCCGTGTGGGCCGCATTAGCAGATGTGATATGATGTCACTCAATCCTATCTTAGTGGTCAACATCTTTGATGTTTGGGGAATTGACTTCATGGGTCATTTCCCCGTGTCCCATGGTCACACTTACATCCTTGTGGCGGTTGATTATGTGTCAAAGTGGGTTGAAGCAATCCCCAATCGCACTAACGATCGCAAGGTTGTGATCAAGTTTCTCAAAGAACACATCTTTGCAAGGTTTGGGACACCTCGTTGTATCATAAGTGATCGGGGGACACATTTTGTGAACTGATCCCTTGAGGCAGTGTTGAGGAAATATTCCATCACGCACAAGTTGGCCACACCTTATCATCCTCAAACCTATGGCCAGGTGGAAATTTCCAACCGTCAACTCAAACAAATTCTTGAGAAAATGGTTAATGCATCAAGGAAAGATTGGTCGGTCAAGCTTAATGATGCATTGTGGCAATAGCCTCACCCCTTGGTTCGCTGACATTGTGAACTATTTAGCAACCGGGGAGGCGCCGACTCATTAGACACACAGTGAGACAACGAAGTTCAAGTCGTTAGTCAAGCACTTCTATTGGGATGATCCCTACTTATTTAAGTATTGTGCCGATCAAATCATAAGGAGGTGCATTCCTAACGACGAGATTCAGAGTGTCTTGTCCTTTTGCCATAAGGAGGCATGTGGTGGGCACTTTGGTGCCAAGAAAACTGCTGCCAAAGTGCTCCAATGCGGTTTTGCATTTTGCATTTTGCAAAGCATGCGATAGGTGCCAACATGTGGGCCGCATTGATAGACGTGATATGATGTCACTCAATCCTATCTTAGTGGTCAACATCTTTGATGTTTGGGGAATTGACTTCATGGGTCATTTCCCTGTGTCCCATGGTCACACTTACATCCTTGTGGCGGTTGATTATGTGTCAAAGTGGGTTGAAGCAATCCCCACTCGCACTAACGATCGCAAGGTTGTGATCATGTTTCTCAAAGAACACGTCTTTGCGAGGTTTGGGACACCCCGTTGTATCATAAGTGATCGAGGGACACTTTGTGAACCGATCCCTTGAGGCAGTGTTGAGGA
Source organism: Triglochin maritima (assembly GCA_963682175.1). Lineage (NCBI taxonomy): Eukaryota > Viridiplantae > Streptophyta > Magnoliopsida > Alismatales > Juncaginaceae > Triglochin > Triglochin maritima. Next base: position 7,014,766 of record OY821787.1, on the reverse strand, counting down.
AATATTCCATCACGCACAGTTGGCCACACCTTATCATCCTCAAACATGTGGCCAGGTGGAAATTTCCAACCGTCAACTCAAGCAAATTCTTGAGAAAACGGTTAATGCTTCAATGAAAGATTGGTCAATCAAGCTTAATGATGCATTGTGGGCTTTCCGCACTGCATTTAAAACTGACCTTGGCATGTCCCTCTACCGGGTAGTTTATGGCAAAACATTACATCTTCCGGTAGAGCTTGAGCACCGGGCATTATGGGCAATCAAACATCTTAACATGAGTTTTGATGTTTCCGGTGCCAATCGCAAATTAGACCTCAACGAGCTGGAGGAGTTGAGAAATGAAGCATATGAGAATGCCAAGATCTGTAAGTCCCGAACAAAAAAATTCACGAACGCTTGGTCCGAATCAAAACTTTCGAGGTGGGACAAAAGGTTTTGTTGTATAATTCTCGCCTCCATTTGTTTCCGGGGAAACTTCGGAGTCGTTGGTCAGGACCCTTTATTGTTTTAACCGTCTCCCCTCATGGGGCGGTTGAGATTCAGAATCCAAGGAATGGGGACGTGTTCAAAGTTAATGGACAACGCCTCAAACCGTACTTGGAAGAGACCACGACAGAGGTCGAGGAGAAGTCGTGTCTTTACACGAACTCCCCATGCATGTGGTCACTTGATGTGATCCATCCCTTCATATGTTTGTACATATCTAGTTTACTGGCTTTAGGTCTTATCGAGTCGTAAAGATGCACCCCAGTCTTCTCTCGGGGGCATGTTTCATAGGGTTTCAGTACTCAAACAAATAAAGAAGTCCACATTGAACCTAGTGAGTCAAATAATTCGTGTTTGTTAGGATAAGGAAGTTTGTCGTAGTCAAGGTCCCTTAAACTCTTTTTGTGAAACTGTAAGTGCAGGGGTTTTGGTTCCCATGTAGATAAATCAATAAGTGGTGTTCTCTCTTCTCGCATGACTCCTATCACTCAAGAAATTAGGTCCGATGGGACTTAGTGCTTGGTGCTCTCGAGTCATCTGACTTGGGATGCACCGACCGAACTCCCGTTACACGGGTGGTAGGGATCGCTCTATGTGGAGATTTAAGGGAAGGTGTTACGTGATAGTGTAAGTCCGCACAGACAATGATGCACGAAACCCGACACTGGGATAATCAAACACCAACCAATATAACGCTCCAAAGAAAAAGAAAAAAAAAGTCAAAAAAGTGAAAAATGAAAAAATGTCAAATAAGAACCTTAATGGACTTTACACAATGTATCACTTTCAGAAGTTAATGTTGCCCATGTCTTTCGCTTAAGTCCTTAATTAACTTTCACGAATGATTCATTAGGCTAGGTGTGTGGACTGATTACATATATAGAGTCGGCCCGTAGCATTACTGCGTCTAATGATCAACAAAAATGAGTCATCGAGTCGTGTAGCTATGTTGAATAATGCATCTTTGTTCGGATTTTGTGGGTGTTTCCGCTAAAAACCCTCAGGAGACAACACTTCTCCTCCTTGGCGACAAAGAGGTTTAACGACATGTTGCACGTGCTAAGTGCAACCGTGATTCCTACGAAAGTGAGTTAGGATTTCTTGGTTTTCGTATGCTTTTCTCTTTCTTTGTTTTGCTCGGGACTAGCAAAAGTTAGGTGTGGTGGTATTTGATTGACATCATTTCATGCTTATATTTGTATCTTATATCCATTATCTTTTACCTAAACAATGTTACGTAACGAGTTTTATGTTTGAATTTTAGAAATAAATAGGTTTGAAGAGATTAGGCATAAAATGACCTAAAAGGAGGAAAAAAAGGACTGAGTTGAGAGACTCGAGGACTAAGATGCAAGATCGAAAGACCTGAATATAAGATCGAAGGACCAATGAGTAAACAGAATACTCTACACCATCATGGGGAGTATTTTGGCAATTCTATTCGGATCGGAGCTCCAGCAAGCGAAGTAGATGTATCAAAGACATCCAGAAAAGCCTAGAAGAAAGCCCAACGCGATCCAAACCCTGTAGACTCCAATTAGCGGTCTAGGACCGCTGATTGGTGGTCCAGGTTGCTTCGGATCCGCTAAGATTTATGTGGGGCGTGTATTAGAGTGTATTTAGTCTATTTCGGGTATATGTTTAGTCTCATACCGGGGGATTCTCCCGGATTACCTTTTTCTATGGCTATAAATAGAACTCTTCACCTTCTATTATAATCACTCCGTGCTTAGTGGTCATTCCCTCTACTTGAAGTGAAAGCCTTGAAGCAAGAAACTCAAGTGGGGAGATACTACTGGTATTGTGAGTCTGAAATCAATACAGTTTTCTTTGTTTTGTGCTTCTTTTATAGTTCTTGCATGATTAGCTTAATTGTTTTTATTAAATCTAGCTTAATGTTTTCTTTGCATGCTTAGTTAATATGTTTTCTTATCTTAGTGTAATAGTTAGTTTAATGTTTAGTGAGTAAAACCACTCCCCTTTGGGGGGTGGAGATGATACTTATATATGCAATTAAGAATGGAAGAATGCTTTATTTTGAAATGTGTTGATTAATATAAATATATGTTTGCTTGTTAGAATAGAATACTTCACTCGATGGGTTTTGCCACAAATCTTAAGACACCTCCCATGCTTGTTTAGTTTCTGAAATGACCAGCTTGTGTTTATGAATGTTAATCAAATATGTTAGTGATTTAATTGATGGGTTTTGTCATGATAAGCAGACACCTCCTATACATGAAAACACTACCTCCACTTGTGCCCATTGGAATGCATTCTTACCTTCTTATTGTATATGTGTCATCACTCCACCACCTAGGGGTCTTTCTCTTCCTGATTCCTGCTTAGTGTTAAGTTCCTTTAGTTTTGTCGAAGTAATCATTAGTCTCTTTCCTTTGCATTTTCTTCTTAGTAGCTTAGTGTAGCGTAGATTATCATAAACAAAACTCTTCCTCCTTTTTGTTGTCACTTGATTTTTGAAAAACCAGAGAGTTCTCTCCTCCCCGTGGATCGACCCGTAATTGCCACGTCTTCACCGACGTGGTGCACTTGCGGTAGTTTAAATGATTTAACACATATCCAAGATTGTTGTACCCTATGCTTAATTACAAAAGTACAACAGCAGTAAAATTAAAATATTTTTTTCAAAAAAAAGTTTACTCGATGACAAAAAAAATTCACGGCAAGCAAGTGAAGAAGATTTCAATCTCAAAGTTCACAACAATAAAGATAATCAAGCACAACACGCATCACAGAAGAAATGGCAAACTTCTTGGCCAGCATACTTAGGATTGAACATGGTTTGAATTTTTCATGTGTAATAAAGAAATACAACTTAATTAACCACTTGTCCACGAGAACATATCAAGGCTACGGGAGAAGTGATTCACATACATCTAAATCAAAATCACACACCAAAAAACACATAATAAAGAAATCAAGAAGGTCCGTCGCTTCGAGAATGTCACTTGCCTCGCCGTCGCATTGCCTATCTTCCTTAGCTTTACCTTCTTCCTCGTCATCGCCTTCGATCCTTCGATCTCCGAAACAAAACCACAAACAAACAAAAACCCTAAGTAAAGGGAAGAATAAGAAGAGTGATTGGGGGAGGGATGGAAGGTACTTACCAGAAGTGGGGGTGAGAGGGATGGGGATTGGAAAAGGGGAGTGGAAGGGGAAAGCCTATTATGGAAAAAAATCTCATCACATCACTACAGCAGCAGCATTGTTACTTCCCATATTTTTTTCCCTTTTTTTTCCGCCAACCCTCGTGAAATCTTCCACCTTTGATGGCATTACTAGAATCACCGCATCTCCTTCCTGGCCCCGAAATCCCACCCTTTCTCCTGGAGGGATCGACAGAGAGGACTGAGGAGTGCGTGAGGAGGGATCGTCGGAGGGGAGGCAAGGGATCGAGGCCGCGAGGAGAGGGGTCGGTGATTTCGGGAATGCGGGCAGTCGAGCGGGGATTTGGGGAATGACCGAATGAGTTTCGTTTAGGCCTTGGGGTTAGGATGGGACGTATGACCCAGACGAGGGGACGGACGACCCAGATGAGGGTTAGATCAGGAATTTATTTATTAAAAAACATGTTCGGGTTGGGTTGGGTCAACCCTACCCATGAACCCGAACTCGACCCGAAAAAATCAGTTTCCAGATTTTTGCAACCTGATCCAACCCAAACACCTTCCCAACCTGACCCAGCCCAACCAATTGGGTTCGGGTTGGTTTTCGGGTACAACCCGACCCGCGTGCACCCCTAGCAAGGAGGGTTTGCGGTTGTAAGAAGAATGACAGGTTAGACAGATTAAGTTATTTAATTTTATCGACCAATTACGTTGGTGGGTTCATTGCACAATTGACCTGTAGTTTAAGCGGGTTACTCCTGCATAAAGTAATTTTTGTGTCCAAAATAAGCACTATATTTATAAGTTTATATATTCTTAATTTTCACCAACTTCAATTTATTAGACATACTTTTATATTTTTAATCTTAAAACTCTATATTTTATAATTATAATGTATATTATTAAATAATAAGTATATATTTGGCTTGTTAGTGGATTGACAGGGTTGGTTGAGAGACCACTACAACTCGTCTCGTTTATATAAGTGGGTTAGCGAGTGACAGATTAACGAGTGTTGAAATATTGACGATAACTTGCCCCAAACGGGGCGACAAGGGTCTGTGATACGATTATTTTCTAATTTATTGATGGACTATACAATATTCAATTAAGCTAAACAATACTATCTACAATATCATAGTTGATTTATTTCCTAATTGCTTTTAATTGAAATTGATATGTTGACATTTATATATAAAGATGTCCATTAGGTAGTTTACTTATTTCGTTATTTTCTTTATTAGTTATTTTCATGTTAGAGAAATCTGTTATTATATAAACGATGTAATACTTTTATTTCAGTAAGAAAATATAAATCAAGTTTACCAAAATCTAGTTTTCATATTTTTCATCTTGTCACGTTCTGAAACTACTCCGCTCAAAGGAGAAACTATCATAACATTGATACTTTCATTGCCTTCTCCCTTTAATGGCTGAGGGCATAAGATTCCCCACTTTCGCCAACACCTTTATTGCTCGCGACAACCAATTCTCCAGGTCAATGCCAACCTCGAATTCCTTCTCAATTCGTGTGCCACAATTGAAGCCCTAGTCACCCAATAACTCAACAACAATATCGTTCCACCACTAACAAACCCACAATCTTCCACCACATCTCAAGACCTCACGTCAACACCTCATGTCGTCAAGCAAAAACTCACCAACCAACACCCCACGTCAACACCTCCATCCCCCACAAACCCACCTTTGTCCACCACATCTCCCACCAATCTTAAACCTGACCACCCGTCTATTGAACATGAAACACAAACTCCTCAACCTTCATCCCCTTTTCTAGTTGTGGATCTTGATAAACGTAATGAGATTAAAAGCCCTGCTTCTCCACACGTACCGCGTCCAACCCTCACTATCACACATCCGATGCTACTACATTCGCCAATAACAAAATCATATCCCTTCATCACCAACAAGACCACCACACCTCTCCTTTCACAACACCATCTTATCATCGTGAAGAAACAAAGACATCAACCAAAACAATTCTTCCAATCGCTATGAAATTTGTCGTCAAAACCATCATTATGAACTTCAGTTCCATATTCATTCTACTGCAACACTCACTATTCCCCGCCTGGCCTACAATGAGCCACAAGATCCAAGATGGACTTTCTTTGTGTTACACAAGCTGTCGATGATACTCCTGCAACTTGATCAAGCAAAATTCCATATCTTATTTGTTGATTAACTAATCTACTTCTGTACTGAAGATAAAAGGCCGCTAGATCATTGTCAAACGAATTCCCATATTCTTCTCGTCAATCAACACCATGACTTTCTAGCTGAAGATAAAGAGCCACCGGATTGTCGTCCATTTTCTAGCGTTGATCATGACTACTTAGAGGACTATACAATATTTGGAGGACAGGAGTGATGATACAATTATTTTCGAATATGTTGATGGACTATAAAATATTTAATCAAGCCAAATAATATTCTCTACAATATCATAGTTGATTTATTTCGTAATTGTTTTTTAATTTAAATTGATATGTTGGCATCTATATATAAAGATTTTCATTAGATAGTTTACTAGTTTCATTATTTTCTTTATTAATTATTTCTATGTTAGAGAAATATGTTCTTATATAAACGATATAATACTTTTACTTTAGTAAGAAAAATAAATCAAGTTTACCAAAATCTAATTTTCATCTTTCTAATCTTGTTACGTTCTGGAACTACTCCGCTTGAAGGAGAAGCTATCCTATCAGTCTGAGTGTAAAACCCACCATGCATAGCCTTTTGTACAACAACAGTCAACACAACACGAAGTCATACTTTTGGATAATTTTCCCAACTCATTTTTCTTTCTTACCTTGGATGATAACAAATAATGGTGTCAATGAATATTCAAAATCTTAGAATATAAATTCAGATTTAATTTATTTTTTTAGAAAAAAACATATGTATATATCAATTGTCTCATCTTGCTCTCATTCTCTTTGTAACCATAGCTCTGGACTAATTAGGTATACATAATGTTAATATGTACCTAATGCAACCTTACAATGAGCACTAGAGTTAATAACCCCAAACATGTTATATATGTAACATCCCGAAACAACAGAAATTTTAAATTTTAAATAATCAAGAGATTAACAAATTAACTCATCAACGGGAATGTTACTCATATAAATCAACAGTCGGTGCACCAAAAATACAACAGAGTTTGTCAAAAGACGTGATTACAACAATACAATGAAAGACAGGTACAAGCAATCACGACGACCTCGAAGAGTCCGAAGAGGATCCTGGCCCCAAAATGTGTGTGCCGGCGGCTGTCACCACCCGACAGAACCTACTGCGGTCCTGAAACATGAATCAAACAACGATGCCTGAGTTTCCCATTAGGAAACTCCGTATGCCAAGCTCGCCTATATGAATGCAACAGTACGATATATGAACCTATCATACTAGTAGCAAGTCATATCACATCTGCAATGCATCAAATCCCTCCAAGGGTAAACGAGACCTCAGTCCAACAACAAAAATGACCCTCAACAAGGTCCACAAAGACATCAGTCCAACAACAACAACGGGTCTCCCTCGGAAACCTACCGTAGGCACATACGGTCTTACGAACAGTACGCGACGCACCCCCCACACGCGACTACTCGAGCCAAAGGGATCAGTGAGGAGCGTCTGCACTTCCGCGCAGAGAACCACGTGGTTTACACCACCATCGACGGAGCCGTAGCCCGGTCGGTCAACATCCCAAGATAGGTGCCCAATCGGGGATCATCACCGGAACAACATCGACGGCAACGCCGACACAACATCGGCGGTACAACATACGTCCAGCACAACATCGGACGGGTCCAGACCGTAGTTTGCAGGGTCGTCATACTACTCTACAAAGAGTAACGCAACAACACGTCACACGCATTGGGATCCGTGATCTCTCAGGTCTGCTACTCTACAAAGAGTAAGGCAACAACACGTCACACCACGGTCCAACACGGAGGTGGTGCGACCCAAGTGTCCACACTCTTCCACACGGCGGTCCCTGGGTAGGCACGAGCACGTACCCGCTGTCACCTCTCGGCTCACACTCTCAGTGAGGACACGGGTTTCCGTGGACAGAGTTGACACAACACGAGGACCAGGAATTCAGTTCTACACACAAACGGTCCACCGAAAAAGCATATCCGGTCGACCGTCTGCAATAGGTTTGGTCGACCGAAAGTCTACAATGGTCGAACTATTCTGCGCGTCACTTAAGTCCAAACGGTCGAACAACAATCTAAAACCGGTCGACCGAACACGAGGTCAAAATCCGGAGTTGGTCAAAATCAACATGTCTATTCGGTCGACCGACTCAGGGGTCCCGGTCAACCGAAAACTACCAGGGTCATCCTAATAGTCTAGGTCATATAACAGTCGAACAAGATAGCAAAATCGGTCCAACAACATACATAATCATCAAGTACACTTAAGTTCCGGTCGACCCAAAAACAAGGGACGGTTGACCGAGCTTCGACAGTAAGCCTTCAACTCACTAGCACACATACAACCGGTCGACCGCCACATTGGCATCGTTCGACCGGTGTTGGTTAAAGTCAGGCAAAAAGGTAAAACCGGTCGACCGCTAGAAGGCACCGGACGACCATTGGTTGACAGCAACATTGCGTCAGCCAAGGATTTTACGTCGTTTCTCGTCGTCGACGAGGTCTTTGACCTCCCGCGACCGACCTCAACTTCCCACCAACGTGGGGAAACAACAAAACCACACTAAAAGCAGACATACCTCAAAGTGAAACAGAGCACGCCGGAGAATTCAAGAACCCACCTCCGGTCCGCAACCTCACACGCTTCTCCTCGCACGCCGACCTCCCGCCTCACGCCGGAGTCGCCTCCAACACCTTTGGTCGCTGGAAAAGAAGAGAGAAAGGGTGAGAGATGAGTGAGCAAGTGAGAGAGAGAGAGAGAGAGAGATTGATGGGTTCTTTTAAACCCAACACAACTCACTCCCCGCTACAGTAACCGGCCCTTACCATCACCATCACTATTCCTCATTCCCTTCCCCCATGCAAAGCCTCCACTAATCACAGGATTAGCCCACTAAGTGTGGTTATGATCCTAACAATATCATTCAAGTTTTCCCTCTTTCCCACCTAGAGAGAACACTCACACCACCCTCAAGTGATATAACTAAAGAAACGTCAGTCCAATATCGATGTTCATGTTCATTAAGATTGCACGAGGGATCCAACTATCTATCTAAAGTTGATTTGTCATCTCCATATACATGATGGTTCTACACGATAGACATTTATATCTAACATATCCCTAATATGTGAAAGAACTAGATGTATTGTATCTCAAAGTAATGATCAATTATCTTTAACAGGTCTTGTTCTTGAATCATAACTCAACAAGTACGTGCATGTGGTTCCAATTTTGATGTTTACGATCAACCCTTACAACATGTTAGTCAATAACAACACATATGGTTGAAAAGCTTCGCACCAAGTCATTAATAAATATATACCTCAAAAAAATATTAACATGTTTGAAACTTCAAAAAAATTTAACAACAGCTACAGAAAAGAAGGATTAGGAGAAAAGAGTTCCAACACCAAATCCACAAAGGCCTCAACAATAACATCATGCCTATCCTCTCCATTAACCTTAAGATACCACTCAAGTAGCTCTTGCAAACATTCCACGCTCTCCAATCCACGCTCGGCCACCATCTCCGCCATAGAGAGCTTGAATGCCGAATACGGATCGTCGGAATTCACCACCACAACCGAACCATCCTTGAAAGGGAACCCTTCTCCGGCTTTGGATTCTTCTAGTATGGATTTTGTGTTCATGCTCGGCTTGCATTGGAGCCTGTCTCCCAACGTGAGCCCGTGGACTATCGAGTCCACCGACTCATCGTCCGATGCCGTAGTATACGAATAGGTATCCGAGTCGTCGTCGGATGAGGTAGTGAACCATGAATCGCGGTCGTAGTACTCCTCCTTGGTCCGGAAGGATAACGTCTTCGGATGCTTGCAAGAGGGCCATGAAGTCGGAGAAGTGGTGGCTGATGGAATAGAGGACAACCTTTCCTCTGTATTCTTTATCTTTAGGAAGGAGGTGATGAAGCCCATGTTATCGCTCAATTTGTTTCTCTCCACCTATTTTGAATTTCTGTTTGAACTGAAGTCGTGGAGATATACATATCACTTGTATTTGCATGACTCTATTTTACGTAAGAGATGAGGAAACAAGAAGGAAGTTTGACAAGCCGGATTGGTAGGTGCCAAAATCAGACACAATATTCATGCTCATTGTTTAGTTACAAAACTAATTAGACATGTCTATTTGTTGTCTATTATTGATCCATCTCAATAGATGTTGTGGCAATAGGCAACAAACGGAATCTATAGCACTATCACTAACCAAGGCATGTATATCCGAAAGACTAATTAAATAAAAAACCATTGTGGGCTTCCGAGATCTGGCATTTGATCATTGTGGATTAACCATATTCTTACTCATGATCATTAGGTGGGAACAATATACTTGTTTTGTGGCTATAATTAGTTTGGTGGCATGTTAGGAAAGTAAATAACACAGAGGACAGATTAGCTTAAGTGGCACAATCACAAAGTTTCGATATTAGTGCTAAGATCATGGCGTGAATTTTTGGGTTTGAGATAAGATGGAATGTCATCAAACACGTGTGAAGTTGACATGTCACCATTTTTTGGAAGGTTATGTCCCAACGAATCCAAATGTACGTCCGTCCAACTTCTTCAATGTTAGATGAGTCAAGTATATGTTTCTGAGGTTTCTTTTTTTTTGTACGAGTTTACTTTTGTTTAGTGATATTGTTGCCAAATAAATGTATATCCAAATGTAGAGAACAGACAAGTGAAATTAATGTATTCTACTAACGACCAGGATATGACATCTCCGGTTAAGAATGATCTCATAGATTCCTAAGGACGGTAGATAATGAACAAATATTATATTTTTTCTGCTATTTTGCTTTGTATCAAGGAATTGTGGACTCATAGCTCCGTCACCTATTATTAATGCAATCTATCCTTGTTCAAAAAAAAAAAAAAAACAAGTTCTATTTTATTTTATTTATCTAATGAAACTTCAGAGCAAATATAATAGGCATGGCATCTGTAATGGGAGACAATTGAAGAATGTATGGAAGTACTGGTTTATTAACTTAAACAATTCGTCTTAGTAGTTCTATTATAGAAACTGAAATAGTACAATTTATAATTACAAAGAGGTGGCTTCGACCACAACTATAATGTTTAATGTTGCGTAGAGATATTAACGGAATGGAAGTAGCATATGATTTGGTGTGGACATAATTTGAAATGGAAATGAATCATACGTCTAGGGTTGAAAATAGGGTGGGTTTGACATGTACACTTTTATTTTGTTTGTTTTTCTAATAAACATGTACACCTTTATTTTCAAAATTAATATCCATCATGGCTGTGGTTGCTGAAGCTCCTCAGGAACACCTCATAGAATGTCAATTATCAAGTATGCAACAATTTCCAAACCAAATATGTGAGAAATAAAAACGAGATACCAATTAATATTAAATTACAGATTGTTTATGATTAAACTTGGAAGCCCATGTTATTAGAACTTAAGACGTATGGATTTTTATGGGTGGCGAATTCCATTGTGAAATGATCCAACCCTTCTTTAATCGGACTTTGCCGAAAACTGATGATCTTCGGTTTGTTGGGTTGGATTGCAATTTAGTCTGTAACTAATATGTTTTGGAATGGTAAACAGCCCTACCTACCTATTCCCATTGCAATTTCCAGAATTAGCATTTTTCGATTTGGATTCTTGAATTAGTTACAAAAATAAACGAATGACCAAATCAAGGAAATTAAATGAAAATCCCATAACTAGACCCTTAAACATAAAACAAGATAACTGGCTCGGTCCAGAAAGTTATTGGGCTTAATTGGGCCGACCGGATTGGTCCGGACAAGAACTGGATCAGGATGGATCCAACTGGATTTATTTTCTGAATTGCTATTCATCGCCCCAAAATTACTTAAATCGTCCCAACAAATTACCATTTTGCCCTTCAGAAACTTTTAAAAAAAAAATTTTAGGGGGAGGCGTCTGCCGGAGCCGCCTCCCCATAGGGGGGAGGCGGCTGACACAGACGCCCGACCCTTGGATCGGGCGTCTGTGGCGGACGTCGCCCCCCTATGGGGAGGCGGCTCCGGCAGACGCCTCCCCCTAAAAAAATTTTTTTTTTGGGTTTTTTTTATTATTAATAGAAAATAGGGTTTACATTATCAAATTTAATATGTTTGTACATTATGTAGTGTGGATTGATTATCAAAAAAATTGAAAGATAGGATACTCATCATAAAAAAATAACAGTACGACAGAGAAACAAAAACAAATACGAAAACAAACGTACGACAGATAAAAAAATACTAATGGGGTTGTTATGTACAGTGGATGGGTAAGATGATTTGGGCTGTGTAGCCGATCCTGGAGAAGAAGGACGAGATGTCAGGCGAGTACACCAGAGCTGCTTGTGTAGATGATGATCACTTGATACAGGCGTGTCATTCTCAGTTGGGCATCCCCGACCATGATTAGGTTGATGAGTAGTTAGAGTATTAGTATCTTACTCTTATTACTGTATTCTCGTTTCTGTCGTACACTTACTATTCGTACTTGTATTTGTTTATCTGTCGTACGTTTGTTTTTGTATTTGTTTTTGTTTCTCTGTCGTACTGTTATATTTTTTATGATGAGTATCCTACCTTTCAAATTTTTTGATAATCAATCCACACTACATAATGTACAAACATATTAAATTTGATAATGTAAACCCTATTTTCTATTAATATTAAAAAAAACCTAAAAAAAATTTTTTTTAGGGGGAGGCGTCTGCCGGAGCCGCCTCCCTCTATGGGGAGGCGGCTCCGGCAGACGCCTCCCCCTAAAAATTTTTTTTTTAAGTTTCTGAAGGGCAAAATGGTAATTTGTTGGGGCGATTTAAGTAATTTTGGGGCGACGAATAGTAGTTCCCTTTATTTTCTAATTAATTTCTGGTTAAAAATATTATTGTATAGACATCTGGTGGTTTATTCTTTAGTTCCAGCAACAATTAAGGTTATAGCTTTAATATTGTATCATATATAATTTTAGACTTAATTGAGTGTTAAAATTTTAACTCAAAAAACAGTAAAAAACAATCCAGTTTAACTAGACGTAATAGGCTTTGGACTCTGTTGGGTCGGTATTTTCTTTCCTCATGATCAAGGTTCAGAAATGCGGGATGCGGATGCGATGCGGCGAGGCACCGCATCCGACATATGCGGTATGCAGATGCGATGCGGGTGCATATGCGGTTTGCGATTTAATAATTAAATAATATAATATAGATATATTAATTATAAATTATATACGTGTAACTAAAAATTTAGGTAAATTTTTGAATAATTTCTAAGATAAACAAATTAATATTAAACAAAAAAGATAAAAAACTCAAAAAATAACAACAAATAACAACAAAAAAAAAGTGGGTGTTCTGAAATGCGGCTGCATCTATCCGCATATGCGGCCGCATCTACCTGCATATGCGGGTCAAGATGCGGGCCGCATCTGGAGGCCCGCATCAGGGAGATGCGATGCGCATCTCCCCCGCATTGCGGCCGCTTCCGCATATGTGACCGCATTTCAGAACAGAGCTCATGATTGATCAATCGCTGTTAACCGAACTAGATCTTGTACTATCCTAATTACAACTCCGTAAATATTCTTTTAATTTCTCTCAACTACAACGCATTTTATTAATGTTCTTCGAATGCAAAATTCTCACCCAGATGCCAAAGAGTGTATGAAATACACACCCAAAATCAACCTAAATTAGATAACAAATGAGTTATGGAACAACTATGCTCCAACAAAATTCGAACAATGATTTGAAATACACTCAAAAAATCTTGAAATAGAATTCTATGAGTTCTAGGAATTTCAAATTTTACATTAGATAAGATTTTCGTCAAATTCCACTCAAAAACCAATTGAACTGAAATACTCAAGAAAAATGATTGTTTTTCCCAACTTTATCGAAAGATGCATTTTCATACAGTTCACTACAATTTGAGTTTTGAAAAGAACTCAAATAGTAAGAAAATAACTTCTAAATCACATCATCATAAGTAAAAGCAAATAAATAAATACAAAAGGCGGAACAGTCTGCAAAAAACCCACCCTAACCCTCCCAATAAAGCCGGCATCCTCCTCTCTGCCGTCACACCCGAAACCCTAATCCTTCCTTCCTTCCTTCTCCAACCAACGAACCAACCATGGGTCGCGTCCGCACGAAGACGGTGAAGAAGTCCTCCCGCCAGGTGATCGAGCGCTACTACTCCCGCATGACGCTCGACTTCCACACTAACAAGAAGGTCCTCGAGGAGGTCGCCATCATCCCGTCGAAGCGGCTCCGGAACAAGATCGCCGGGTTCTCGACCCACCTGATGAAGCGGATCCAGAAGGGTCCGGTAAGAGGCATCTCGCTTAAGCTCCAGGAGGAGGAGAGGGAGAGGAGGATGGACTTCGTACCCGACGAGTCCGCCATCAAGACCGAGGGGATTGAGGTGGATAAGGAGACTATCGAGATGCTCGCCGCGCTTGGGATGCCGGATCTGCCTGGAGTTGTTAAGGCCGAGGCGGTCGCCGCGCCCGGAGGGTTCGGGCGTGGTGGCGGCGCCGGACGCGGGAGGTACTAGAAGTTATGAGAGCTTTTTTATTTATTTTTGGATGATTTAGATTTGGTTGTTGTGATATTGTCTTGGATTATGTGACTTTTGCTTTGATCGTCGTTGTTTCTGTTGCTGTCAATGATTTCAATCAATGCTAGTTGTTAATCCGACTGCTCGGTTTGGGTTGATTTGGTAGGTTTGCTGCTATGTCGTAATTCGGTCTCTGCGTTAATGCTTGCTTTGGTTCGATATAGTTGTTAGTGCGTTGGTAGATGGTGGGTTGTGATTGGAGCGCTAGCTAGGCTTCTGTTTAGTGTTTGCTTTAGTTTGATGTATCTGTTTATGTTACTTACTGTTTTTTGTTGTGATTTGGTCTCCGTTTAATTGTCAATGTCTATTTTTTCTTTGGTAAATGATGGTTTGGATGGCCTCATGTTTCTGTTAGGATTGTGTTATTGAATCTTTTGGATGTAGGTGTGATGTGGTTGATGGTTGAGGTTTAGGGCAGTTTTGAATCGCTGCTTGATAGTCAGGTTTTGTTTCTCAATAATCAAGAAATCTTAAAACTTAGAATCTTCATACCAAGGGTAGGGGTTTGGGTAAGTAGATGAGTCTGGTTATGATAGTTTTTTTGGTTCCATGGGATTTGGTTGAGGATGTTGCTGCTATGATATTTAATTTTAGATTATGTAACTTTTGATTTGATTATCGTTGTTTCTGTGCTATGAATGATTTCAATGATTAGAAGTTGCCAATCGGCGTCAACCTTACTATTCGGTTTCGGTGGAAGAGTAGTAGGTTTATTGGTGTGTTTGAGATTTGGTATGTTTTGTTGGATCTTGTTGCTATATCGTAATTTGATCACTCCGTTAAATGCTTGCTTTGGTTTGATATAGTTGTTGGTGGGTTGGTAAATAGTGATTTATGTTAAATGCTTGCTTTAGTTTGATGCGTCTGTTTATGTTACGTGTTGTTTGTTGCTGTGATTTTTGATCTTTGTTTAATCGTTGACTTTGTTTGATGTCCAATTTTGCATAGCTAAATGATGGTTTTCGTGTTTGAAAACACTTGGTGTTCTCTTAGGATCTTAAGATTGAATATTTGGATTTAGGTGGGATCCAGCCCATGTGTGTTTTTTTATGAAGGCTTTCTGATCAGACGGTTAGGATCAGGTGCGAATATTGGTTTGTTGGTGTTTGTGATGGGTCACGGCTTTGGTAATCGTGGTTTGGTAATCAAAATTTGATTTTCAATAATTAAGGATATGGTTAGTGGTTGATTTTACGGCCGTTTTGAATCATAGTTTGATAGTTAGATTGTTGATTCTCAATAGTCAAGAACAATGCAATTTACAATTGATAATTAAAAACTTATAACCTTTGTACCAAAGTTTGGCAACTCACTATAAGATTGTAAAGATGTGATTCCCTCGGATTAAGTTTGGATATGAGACTTGATTTTTCGATGTTCTGCATTTTATAATGAGTTGCTATATTGTGTTTTTTTAATTTAAGATGACATTGTTTCTGTTTCCCATTTGTATTATGTTTTATTCCTGCCGATAATTTGAAAGTCGTATGAGTGGTTGGCAGCCAGCCAAGTAGCCTCACTAGTCGGCTTGATTGATTTGCTCGTGTATTTAGCGGAATGTAGAGTTATAGCCTATAGTGTTTTTTTATTTCTGGGATGGGAGTGGGTTGGATTTACACCTTTTTAGTTCAGATCTTCTGGTTTTCCGTCCAAGAATGAAACTATGAAAACAAAACCAACACATTTTCGTTCAATTTGGATTCAGGATATTGGTCTTTAAGTGTTTGAGATTTTGGTTTGTTAGTGAGGATGGCAACTGGCAAGTCGTGGGTTAGGAATTTAGTATTGTGTACTCTATGAATTGAATCATTATATGTGCTAGGACATTGAATTGATGAGAGTTTTGATTCTTGTAATGTCATCATGTATTTAGGTGGATGAATTTCCTGTAGATTGCAGAATGCCAATGTTATTGGCTAGTCTTTTTAATGGATTTAGATTATGCCTCTTCAGTCTAGTTCTCCAACAATTGATGAGTGGGATCTACTGATCTGCTATATTTAGTCTGGAAATAGGCATAGCTCTAGTATAGTTCTCTCGTTCTTACAATCAGGTTTTTGTTTTGGCCACATATTCGCTTGGAGTATTTTTGTTTTTACCTCCAGATATCGCAAGTAGCTGTTTAGTCCAAATTCTCTGATATTGAAAGTAGAAACGAACTTTTTTTGTGCAGTTAGAAAACAGGGTTAGCGTTATTGCCCAAACTGGATTGTTAAATATTCTATTAGTTTCCAGTGAATAGAAAACGAAAGCGTGATTTTCAAATGCGTTCATGTTTAGGCTTAAGTTGTCACTAGCTTCTCTGCTCTCAAGACGGATTGAAGTCCATACGTCCACTCTTTAGCGAATACATAACAGTTTCGATAGATTTTGATGGATAAAGATTGTGAATCCATCAATCATAGATGTGCAGTAATTTAAATCCTTAAGCTAACTATGTAAACCTTGATATTACAATAAAACGTTGCCCTCATTGCCATGCAATTACATTACACGCTTACAAAATCCTGTCGGCTTAAATTTGAGCCTCGAGGTGACTCAAGGACTTCGCTGTGCTTCTCTTCCCATCTCCATTCGTTTCTCATTTTCTTCCCAACTCACCATTCTCCTCTCTCTCTCTCTCTCTCTCTCTCTCTCTCTAAGTTCAGCTTCAAATGGCGTTCTTGTGTCCACTTGTAGACTTCGTCTGTTCAATCTTGCTCTCTTAAGGTTGGGTTCCACCGTGGAATTTGTTTGATGTTCTTACATGCTTTTAATCGTCTATATCCATAATAGTAACCATAAACAACTCCCAACCTTCACCTTAAGCTCAACCGAGGTTGCCAGAAGTCACTTCTGTGTTTAACTTTATTTGTAATATTATTTCCCACAATTGACTCAGTCTTAAGAAACTACCTTGTAAAAAAAATAAAGGTTTAATTACAGTTTACCTGAACTTTCAACTTTGAACTTTCATTTTGTAACATTTTACCTCATTTTGTTTCAAAAATTCTTTATTTAACACACTTAATGTTTTTTACTAATTTTTTTATTGTATCCTTAATACACTCATAAATCTATATATACGTGAAAATTTGGATCGAAACGGAAGTCGGATATGGTTGGAATTTGGGTTGGATTGAGTTGGTTGGAAACGGAATTTTGGTCGGATATGGTTGGAGTGTCTCTATCCGACCCAAATTCCAACAATATCCAATCTCTGTTTTGATCTAAATTTTCACGTAAATATAAGTTTAAAAGTGTATTAGGGATACAACAAAAGAATTGGGAAAAAACGTGAGTGTGTTAAATAATGAAATTTTGAAGTTCATAAGAACAAAGTGTTACAAAATGAAATTTCAAGAGAGTTAACTGTTAACTTTTAAGTGATATCAATACATAATTCAGCCCAATTGTAATTAACCCAAAAAACAATAAATAGCGTTGTCAGTGATTTCTTGCTCGTAGCTAACCAGGATATGAAGCATACCTTAGTTTCTTCCTTCGGTCATATTGTCTCTTTACAAGTTTATTCGCTGCAATTATCCAAAGCAATTGATTTTCTAGCATCCATTTTCTTTCGTATTAACTTATATCTTATTTCTCATCGATTATTGTTTTATAGAAGCTCCTAGGCGTACGCAATCATTTCCTAAGTAGTAAGTCCCCATGACCTCTACCAAATCCTTGTCCAAGGAAATCGCAAGATCAATTAAGGAAACATCAATACGTTCTCCTATTATACGTTTAACGTGTCATCCTTGGGTAATCATTCTTGGGTAATCATTCAACAAGTTTCGGTGTAATTGCGCATTCTCGTGTCAAATCGTGATATTTATGATGCGTTTAGATAGCGATGGGGAGAAGTTTAGATAGCGACGGAAAGAAGAGAGAAAAAAAGTAGCAAAGAGAAAATAAGTCTTCTTTAGTTTTGGATGGAAGTGAGTTTAAGAGTGAAAAGCAAAGGAATGTGTTAGATCACAATACCAAATTAGTCGTGTTTTTTAACCAACCTATTTTATTTTGGGGTATACTAAAAATTTGGATCTTTATTTTTTCTTAATTGGAGAGGAAGTTTACCCTAATTTATATAGTAAAATTTATTTATGTTTCTTTTCTTCTTTCCTTAAGTTACTAATCAAACGAGAGAAAACATTTAAAAAAAAATCCTTCTTTTCTACGTTTCTTTGGTCAAGTTGTTTTTCACACACATCATTAATGCTTATTGTTTTTTTTTCAAAAATTATCATAACTATATAACAAATAACGATCCATGATATTTTCGTGAGTAATCGAGCTAGTGTTTCGTATCGCGTTCGACAATGACTCTGTGGCTTTGACCTTTGCAAAAGCGATATCGGCCTTATGAAAATCTAATCAAATCAAGTGATGTGCCTTGTCTTCTACAACTCCAATTGGACGTAAGCCCAGAATGTCTACGCAATATCGGCCGAACAAGTAACTACAGCTCATGATCAGGTTCACAATCTAAGGCAATTCGTTCAATGTGATTGTGTAAACTTGGCTGAATCCAATTAAGTAGACAGATGTACATATGTAGAATTCAAATCAAGAAACAGTAATTCTCAGTTTTTTCCACCGTCTAGCTCTCTCTATTCTCAAACTATATATAACTCTAATTTCTTCCTTCCATTCATGGTCTTTTTTGAATTGAGATACTTTGCCTCAGATTTGACGTCGGATTTGTTTCCGCGGATGGTGCATGCAAGTGGTTTATTGACTTAAAGCTCCATCTCAACCAGTATTATCCATGCCTAGACATATGACAATGTAATCTGAAACACATGTACGGAAATTACTAAGAAAACACTCTCACGTGGTTAAATGTAAAATTGTGTAATACTCTATAATATAACTGAATCCATAATTTATCAACTAAGTACTTAAGTTTTATTACGATATGCCGGACCAACTAGATTTAACAGTTTTCGTTAAACCCCAACCCAAATTTCCTTTGCCACCTCTAATTCCTACACCTTTTGTTTTACATCTCAAGTTGAAAAAACAATCCACAAAATCATGAATCCCAACTTAAGGTCTAAACTATCCGAGTTGAACCAAAATGTCAAAGCATCAAGTACTAATATATAATACACTAAATACAAAAGAAGTATATATATCACTTAGAAAAATCTCAAGTCGAGCCTTGGAAGACTCAAACCGGCTCATTTACCAACACAAATCAGAAAAGATGTTTTTTATAACTAGCTCATACGGTTTTATTTTCGATCTAAATGAACCAATCTTATTATATTATAAGATCAAAAGCAAGCGGAGGTCATGAGCACACGTATGCATCAAGCAATGAATCAATCAGGTGTTATTCCAGAAGGAAAAGTAGCGTTTTACTCTCGTCCCCACGCACCTACTGAGTTGGCATGCCACGTGGAAAGTAGATGATGACTTAGCAAATTTTCATTCTACACGCACAAAAATCATTCTAATATTCTTCTCCTCCTTCGTACAAAACCTGACATAATACATCAAAATCAATCAAATCCATCTCCATTTCTGCTCCAAAACTAACCAATCCCAAACATTGTTTTTTGAATTTTGAATTTCATTTCTTCACCAAAACCTTCTTCCACCCTCCCCTCATCTTTCTTGGTGGTGAGAGGAGGTCCGGTCCAACCTTCACTCCAGTGGTCCGTTCTTGACCCAGAGACCACTCGAGACTCCAAGTGTCTTAACCTCAGCCTCTGCTGTCAAGCTCTCCATCGATTTGGCATGGGAACAGAGATTAGATCTTGTGTGTTTTGTGTTGTTTTTGTGTTGTTTTTTTGGATCTTTTTGGTGTCTTTTGGATCTTCTAAATCAATCCTCATTTTTGGATCTCATTCTTATCTTTTGGATCTTGTTGATCCTCATTTAATTCCTCACAAAAATAAAATGGTGATATTAATATTTTGGGAAAACAACTCACGAGTCTTGGAGCAAAGGTTTTGTTTTTGTTTTTTCAACCTTTTTATTCATGTGTCGGTTTAGTAAAGATTCTCTTTTTTCTTCTAATGTCTTTTGGATTGATCATATAAAGAGAAGCTACTTATAAAGAGGGTAAATAAATCCAAAGATTTGGTTCATGCTAGTGAGGATGAAGTTGGGTTAATGTTTGATTTATTTCCTTTTAACTACTTAAGTTAAAAGTTAGATTACTGCATTGTGGGGATTTTTTTTGTTGGTTGAATTGGGGTTTAAAATCAACCATTGCATAAAATTTTGGACGCTTTTTATTTAGAGTTCCAATATGTTTTTCTTGTCTTGTATTTTGTGTCAAAGCAACAATGTTGATTTTTTCAGGGGATTTTTTTATTTCATATGTTGATGTTATAGTTGCCTCTACATTTTTAGTATAGAGTGGTTATTGTTAGAGTAAATAATATGTATTGCTTTATAGTTTGTGTTGTAGTGTCACACTCAAGTGCTCAAGTGATCTGGTCTTCTCCGGTGTCATCCATCCAAAAATGGTTGTGCAAGAAACTTGTTTTTTGAATTTCAAATTTCATTTCTACGCCAAAACCTTCTTCCACCCTCTCCTCCAACCTAAACTCTCACCATGTCATCTGAAGCATGTAAGATTTTTTTTCATCGCATTTTTGGCTTCACAACTTGTCTTTCTTGGTTTTCTCAGTTCACTTGGTGTAACTATGATTTTTTTCCATATGGGAGTTCCCATTGATTACGAGTCACACAGTATTGCAGCATTAACAAAGTTACTCATTTGCCCACTAGGTTTTACCTTAATCCATTGACGAAGTTACTCATTGGCACAGTATGTTTGACCCCATGCTGATTTCCAGTTACCCTTTCGTGCCTTGTTAATTACCTCAGGATCCATTAAGCTACCAGATTATTACTGAACATTCCCTTAACGAACTGGTAGATCACACCTCTCAAGCCAGCCAGAAAGTATGACACCAAATCAAATCATGTCGATAATATTGGATATTGATGAAATCCTCAAATGTTTTTTCCCAAAATATATTAATCATTTTTACAATTTACCTAATCTATACATTTAAATTACCCGAACTTCTAACAACTTATAAATTCTTAAAATTACCTTAACATGGTCCACATATATCATTCCTAGCATCCTTCATTTTCTTTCTAGCGGCTGCAGGAAGAAACTCCAATAGCTTTCGGAAATGTAGATATATTTTCAAGGTTTATTTTTTATTTTTTTATTTTATGTTTCTAATAACCTTTACGTGTTTTATATTTTGTTATAGTAGTTGTCAATTGTTGGTGATAATGATTTATGTGTTTGACTTATCTCGTTCATGTTTACAACGAACCAACTTTCCAACAACAAACATATATGGACTACATATACAGCTGGGTAAATGAGGTATTTCCAAACATTAATCTTGTTTATTAACCTTAATTTCATTAAGTATATTTTGATGTATTTTATTTTGTGTCTAAGTGCAGCAAAGTTTTATTTTTTGGGTTTTTTCTCTCGATCCATTTCATTAGTTAAGATTATGGTTGTTGTGTTGGTTGTATTTACGTATGATGGAGTGATTAACCTATGTGCTTTATAGTTTGGATAGAAGGGTGAGTGAGTTTTTTTGTCCAGGTCATTGGGATTGGAGTTGTAAAGTTACCCATCCAATTTCACGAAGTTACTTATCTGCATACATGGATTGACCTCAGGGCCTGGAATGCTACTAAATTTTCATTTCCATCTTTTCTTTCATTCTCCAACCTGAAGTCTCACTTCCTTGCACTTTTTTGTGGCTTCTTCATCAAAGAGTGAGGTGATTTTTGTTCGGTTTTCATGTGGAACTTATTGTTAAATATTTTTTCCTTTATTTTGGTTTCAGGATGTGGAAGGGTGAATGTGGAGTCATTGGATGGGTTTACGTTGGGTTTGGATGAAGAGTTGTGTTTGGCGGTGAAGGTAATTGTGTTTGGCGGTGAAGGTGATTGACGTCGAGGAGGAGGTCGAGAAGCCGAACTTACGTGCTTTATTTATGGGGTTGTCGTCCACTACAATTTTTCCATTTGATGCATTTTATGTTTCATTGCACAAAAGTCTTGGTTGTTTCTTCATTTGATGCATTTTATGTTTCCTTTCATGTTTATTTTGTTTTTTGAGGCATCTTATGTTTTTCGGTGCATGTTATGTTTGTGGGTACAACTTCATCATTGTTCGTAACTATGCAGTAGTTTTTTCTCTCCAGGAAGTGACATATATTGTGATTTTACCGATGCAAATTCTATAGCTACACATTCTTATATTTGGATTTACCTCAGGAACAATCATGCCCTACACCATTCACATGGTAACGAACGAGCTCAGATTTCATTGTAAAAGGTAAAGAAGATGTCATTTTAATTGATGATCTTCTACTTATATATTCTTTTCATGTTGTTTGAAGACCATTTTCATTTAAATATTTTCTAAAGTGGAACAAGATCCAAGTGGTGGTTGTTGATAGAAATTTGAAAATTAATTTCAAGTACTGGGTAAGTTTGTTTCATGCTTTAGATGTGCTTTGGTACTTAGGGTAAATTCATAAAGTACTCAGGGTAAGTAACAGAAGAGAAGACAAACTGATGACATCGGGTTGAGAGGAGAAACGAGAAGTTCCTGAGGAGGTTCCGTCTCCCGGAGAACGCCAAGGTGGATCAGGTCAAGGCCTCTATAGAGAATGGTTTCCCAATGAGGAGGTTAAGAAGCCCGACGTCAAGTCCATCGATATCTCCGACTAAGTGAATGCATGCAGAGGGAGGGAGTTACTATATATAACGAATTTAATTTTCCAGACGTTTGGTGTGGTTGATTGAGTCTATTGTTGTGATGTATGCGTCTATGAATAATGTGTGGTTGGTACTAAGTTTATTATGTAAGTTTGTGTTTTGAAGGTCTTGTAAGTTGTAATGTTTTGCATATGTTGAATTAACATCGGTCTTGGTACTGTCGTCCTTGTATATTTTTTCTGATCACTTTGATGCGGTATATGATCACTCGGTTTGTGATTGATAAGAAACTGGACATCAATCATAACTCGCAGGTAGAGTGGGAGTAATCATGGGGGGTAATCCTAACGGATGGACGAGGTAAATTAAATAAGATGAATCAATCGTGGGGGCTAATCCTAAGTGATGGACATGGTAAATTAAATTTAATAGTAGTGTAAAATCTAGTTGAATGTAGCAGAGTAATCCTAATTGCTTGAAAAGGTAAGTTGAATTCACAAAAAAGTACCCAAAAATAATATACAAGGTACGTTGAATGCAATAGTGAACCTTAAGTAAAGGACAAGGTAATCTGAAATGGAATTTTGTTTAATAGGACAAGTAACTTGGATTAAATAAAATGTATTAAATGATGTTTTTGTAGGATCGTGTGGGTTATGGGTCTACTAATCACAATTAAGCTAATCCCTAATTATCTACTTGATTAAGCAATCAAATGCGCAGCGGAATAAACAAACAAGTAGAGAAAGAAAGAATAATGCAAACCACAAGAAGACACCGCGATTTTATAGCGGTTCGGCACCCCACCCGGGTCCTAGTCCTCTCTTGTAAGCTCCGCTCGACTCCGCGAGCTCCGCCTACGTCTTCACTAACCACTCCCCGTTCCGGGACGGGAGAGAACGCCTTTTACACCACAAGCAACGCGAACAACCCTCGCTTGCTTGAATTCTTCCTCTCACAATCCGAGAGGGACACTTCGGGCTTACACCGAAGTCCTTGCTTCTTTTGACAACACTTGTAACTGAGTGAGATTCACTCTCTAATTGGGCACACTTTGAGTAGGATGAGTATATGATCACTAAGTGTGGATTTAGGCTTGTGGAGTGAAATTGGGAGCTTTGAGGATTGAGGTTTCTCTCTAATGTATTGGGACAATTGGAGTTTGAGAGTTGTGTTAACAACAAGTCTTGATCCTCTATTTATAAGCTTCTAAAGATTTCTAGCCGTTTGGACAAGATTTGATTGGGTTTTATGCAAGATACACAAGGCAGAAAATCGGGCTGCAAATCTGTCCAGAACCGGTCGACCGAAACTACTAAACCGGTCGACCGTTCACTTGATTTCAAGGAGAACGGTTGAACAAAAGAATATTCGGTCGGACAAACGAGCTAGAACTTAACTCTACTTAAGTGAATCGGTCGAACCAAAGTAAGCGGCGGTCGACCGTTCAGGGGATTCGGTTGAGATAAAGGTGCAACGGTCGAACGAAGAATGAGTCGACCGATAGCAGGGAATTTTGTTTCTTGAAGAAATGTTCAACCGGTCGACCGAAACAAGGTCGTCGTTCGACCGGTTACCGAATGTATTTTGGGGTTAAGTTTGTTTTATACGAATACGACCGTTATAGGAATACGACAAGGAAAACGGCCATATTAAAATCCGGGATCGGTCGACCGAAAAGGTAGAACCGGTCGACCGGTAGAGTTCGGTAAAATCACCGTGGAGAGTCTGTTATAAACCAGTCGAACTGAGAACTGGTTCGGTCGACCGATTTCACACAGGAATTCTGGATTTAGGTTTTAAGTGATTTCCGACTAAGGTTTGGGTGATCTAATGGAGTCCAAATGATATGAGATTTTGTGTGTGACTCCTACAGTGAACCTAGTGTGTAAGTGATTGGTTTTTAACTCTTGTATGCTCAATTTACACATGTTCCTAAGACTCAAAATAAATCAAGATTACATGTCTTCGATTTAGCTTTAATTACATGTCTTGACTTCATTTCCTTCTTTCTTGAGTCTTGATCACCTGTAGAGGTTAGCACAATACAATATATATGCAATGCAATATGTGTGCTACTCTACATCATCATAATTAAGATTAGGTTAATTAAATCATCAAAACATAGATTAAGGCCAAAAAGCCAACAATTTTGTGGTGGGTAACTCTAATTTATGGACGGGGTAAGTTGAAGACAATAGCACGGTAAATCAAGTTGAATCGAGCAGAATAAATCTAGCAGGGTAACCCTAATCGACTGTTGGGGTAAGTTGAGTAAAATAGCAGGGTAACCCGAAATAATAGTCGGGGTAAGTTGAATTCAATATTAAGTTGAATTCAATATGAAATAATACCCCAACTTTCAACAATGTTCGTAATAAGGTTGTAACAGTTCTCACCACTAGGTGACATTCCTAAAATGCAAGTCACGTCGACGTCCTCGAATATCATTTCATATTCACCCATAATGAACAATTTTTGTATACTTGTAATCCAATTTACCCTGCTCCTGTAATAAACATACCCCAAACATCCATAAGTTTACCCTCACGAACCATTATTAAAATCTTACTATGTAATCAAATTTACCTTGTTATTGTTATATACTTACCCCATATATTATTTAGGCTTACCCTAAATAACCATCATGTAATACCTTGCACACAATGTTTATGGATGTCTTCCGCGTCGACCCACAATTGAATTTTTTTAGCATGTTAGGGTGTTGTGCGTGGGAACCATCATTTATAAAATATTCTCACAAATATTGTATTCACCATTGAAGAATTCTAGGTGCAAACTTCCCAAAAAAATGTCCCCTGATGGATGCATTTGGTAGGTATTCTTTGGAAAGAAACAATAGACTTATGTGTTTTCTTTGGAGATGAGTCGTTCCAACCTCACAAACAATAATTGCAAGTGAACTAATTTTATGTAAATCGTAAAGCGTGGGTAATAACAATCCATTCCATTTCATATTTTTAATCAATTTACCATGCTCCGGAATTCCACTTACCTCGTACATGTATTAGTTTAACCCACGAACCAGAATTAAAATCCTACTATGTAATCCAATACCACTTGCTAGTGATATAAACTTACCCAATATTTTATTTAGGATTACTCTAATGTTCATGGATGTCTTCCGTGTCGACCCACAAGTGTAATTTTATTAACATGTTGGGATGTTGGAGAATGTCCCCTTACTGATAAATGTATTTGGTTGGTAACAAGAAACAATAGAGTTATGTGCTTTCTGTAGAGAGAAGTTGTTCCAACCTCACAAACGATAATTGCAATTGAACTAATTTTATGTAAAACGTAAAGTGTTGAATAAAGATGTAAACACAATTCTAGGGTAATAACAATCCATTCAATTTCTTCTATTTAATCCAATATAACTCGCTCCTGAATTCAATTTACCCCGTCCACCAATTAGGGTTACTCCCCACTAACCATCATTTAATCCATTCTATTAACTCCAAGTTACATGTCCTATTACATCCAATTACCCCCGTTCGTAACTAGATTTACCTCAGCCAATCTGTGTTTTAAGAAATCACATTCACATGTAAGTAGAATTTCCCCTACATGTGTTGGTGTTTGAGGTTTAATTGTACATTTCTATCGATTAAGAGTACAGAAAACAAATGTACTATGTCAATATGAACACAATCAGCAACATCCACTAGATCATCTGAATCTAATAATTTGAGTTCTAAAGCCTTGACTTCAACATGTCTTACAATTTCATCTAGAAAAAACGGAGATGTTGTCTCGCGCACAGAATAGCTGACTGTGTGCATATATATGCGCGCGCGCACAGTGCTGTGCGGGCGTGTGTGACTGTCACCGCACAACTCCGTAATAATTGGTATCAGAGCCAATTACAATGGAATTTCAACAATTGGTATCAGAGCCAACTCCGTAATAATTGACTTTCAACAATGTTCGCAATAAGATTGTAATAGTTCTCACCACCAAGTGACATTCCTAAAATGCAAACCATGTCAACATCCTCGAATATCATTTCATATTCACCAATAACGAACGATTTCCGGCTACTTGAATAACACTCAATTACATCACAAAGCAACTTGTCATTTAAACTAGTGTTTTCAATTTGTGCGTGGGAAAAGGAGTGTGAACCCTTACATATGCATGGAATTATCCTTTTATATTTTTTTAAATTACCCTCATCTACATGGAACCCTGCAATGGTTCTTAATGATGATTCCACCAAATGGATTTACCATATCGTCAACATCGATTAGCCTTTGTATCAATGTGAAATTATTCTCCACAGTGGAGTACTCTTATAGATGAAATTACCATTATATATACATGGAATTACCCTTTTATATGTGTTAAATTACCATAGTATGCATGTAACATGTACGAGTTCTTAATGATGATTCCACCAAATGGATTTACTCTATCATCTACATCGATTTACCTTTGAATCTATGTGAAATTACTATCCACGGTGGATTACTCTTATAGATTAAATTACCCTTACTCTACATGAAATTACCCTTATAGATGAAAGTTACATCTCTCAAACCAAATTATTTCCATTTGATTGGACAAACTGTAAACCGAATGTTAATAGTGGTTGTGTAAAAAACTGTAACTTTACCTAAATTTAAAATAAATTCAAAATTGGATACCTTGTGTTGCAAAAGTGGAGAGAGATAAAGTTGATGAATGGTTTCCCCTCTTGACCGTTTAAAATCATGTTCTCTACCTTATTAACCATATAAACCAGTCCAACAACATCTATTAACTATGTAAAAGAAATCTTCAACCTAAATCCTTCAGAAAAGCAACATAAAACGGGTCAAAGAATATGCAGTTTGCAATTTGCAGACCCATGTTGGTACTAATTTAAATAGAATTCAATCACATCAATCATGCGATCCTATGATCACATCTCATCACTCCACTTGCTCAGGTATTTTGCATGTTACAGACTCATGTTGGTACTATATTACCAAAAGATATCTCATCAAAACAATTGTAAACACTTTGGAAATAGTAACGGCTGAGTTGGATGTCCACGTGGCTCTGCGTGAGAAATAGGGTTGGGTAATGCGTGGGCCTCCCGGGATCCATTCCAGAAAGTGTCCAAACGTCGAATTTCGTTTTCGATTAATTTGTTTGCATTGCAATTAGGTGTCCGTGTTTTCTGATCTTCATGTGATGTGGTTTTCACCACCAGCTGCCACCACCTTCGTCTCTTCTGCTCCCCATCAAGGCATCAAGTAACAAATATAATAATATGTGTTATTATATTATTCTCTATTTATGGTTCCGTGGATTTTAAGTTGTCTACGTGGTTTCTTACCGAAAATATCCCGTCAATGCTAGAATAATAAAAATTCAACCCGTGGAATGGAGAGTGGGTTTGGGTAATTGTTTTTTTTCCGAGTAGTGCTTATTGGACTCATTTTTTAGGTCAAAATTGGGCTCCTCCGCACCTTCTCACTAAATTGCATGGTCCCGTGAACAGGTCAAGGCGAAGAGAATTGTTCATGAAAACCGATCAATCACATATCTTCGTAAAGAGCAAACTGACTCCCATCTTTTTCATTTCTCTCACCTTCTTCTTAAAAATCTCCTTTCCTAATCACATATAAAATGTTGTGTCCCATCGTCGACTCTACTACATTGCCCCTTTGTGCCCCCATCAAAACACTACCCAATTGTGCCCCATCGAAACCCCCCAAAGGTACCAATCTCCCATCTTTTTCATCACCACACGAGAGCGAACTATCACCGCGATCAGGGGATCCTATTGTCATGTCTTTCGACGCTAGCGCTCACGGTGAGTTCTATTGAGCACATTTCATTGCAGCAGTGGAAGTATTTTTTTCATTTGGACATTTTAGTTAGCGATGTTGGTTGGATTATTTTTGGGTGGCCTTTTGTTAAATTTTTTGGCTTCTATTTTGCCTTTGTTAAATTATTTTTTGCCTTTTGTTAAAAAAATTTGCCATAAATTTAGGTTAAAACACGTTGAATTTTGTTTCAGAATTGAACTTTGTCTCAGTTTGATGTCAAAATGATATATAGGTTAGTCTGAATGAGAAACCAAATCGAGATATCAGAGCTCCAATATATCTGAAATGAGCCAAATCGATATATCTGTATACACGCCTAATTTAAAAAGATATTTATTATACCCACCTAATTTAAAAAGATAGCTCTGATTTCTGAACGAGAAACCAAATCGGAGATGTAGTCTGAATTTTTAGTTCGATGTCGATTTTTCTTCGTATTTATAAACTAAATAAGCCCAGATATATCTGAAATCCAAAAATGGGAAAATATATCCGAAATAAAAAAATGTAAAGAGATATCGAAAATAAATTATATATATGATATGAGCACATAAGTAAATTCAAATGATGGTTATGGAATATGTGGTATCTAGAGTTGTCTTGGTCATTTATATCCAGGTAGTAAAGTCTTTAGGTTTTGGTTTGGATAAATTAATGGGCAGCTTGTAATGTGTTAATGTTGTCTCTGATTGTTTATGATTGACTTTCTATTGGTTATACAGTAGTTGTCTCTGTTATACGTCTTGTTGTCAATAGTATACCATTTCAACTATATTTGGCTCAGATATATCCATCTCATTGCTTTACTCATTTTGGTAGTGGTAAGTAAGCTAAAACAAAAGAATAGTTATATCGGTAAAATATTAGATGTAATTGATATCATCTTCACCTCGATTTGTGCATTGTTCAAGGCACCTGATATATCTGACAAAACAGATTTGGTTTTGATTGTCTTGTGTTGTAGTCTGAGTTCTAGATATATTTGAGTCAATAATGAAGCATTTGTCTGATATATCTGATTCATTACTTTACTAATTTTGATCGGGTTTTTTATATTAGCTAACATCTAACTGTAAGTTGAGCCAAGTAATGGATTTCTGATTTATCTGACCTTATTTCAGTGAGATATAGCTACCCATCAGATGTGATTTTACAGTAGCTCGTTCGGATATATCTGTGTTGTAGACAATAGTGAAGCATTTGTCTGATATATCTCATTCACATCTTTATTAATTTTAATCGATCTTTTTATATAAGGTAACATCTAATTCATCAGATCTCTTTGAAATGATCATTGTTTTATTAGTCAGAGTAGTTGTGATATATCTTATTGCATCTTCTAACTTATCTTTGTCCTTACTAGGCAGAGTAGTTGTGATAAGAACAACGACGACAAAGGAAGAATTACTGGAAAATTTGGGAGATGTTGACAATATCATTGAAAAATTAGAGAAAACCAATCCTGACGTAAGTTAAGTGTTGTTGTAGTGGTATTGGAGTGATTCCTACTTTATTGTCATTGTTAACTTGTAGTTTTCAATTACTAAGCCGAGGTTGAAGAAAAGGAGGAGGCCAAGGTTGTACAACAAGGAGAGAAGAAGGAATTTCCTGGAAGCTCCAAGACATTGGTTACTTCTGTGAGTGAGAAATTACCATGAATCAATTTAGCAGTATTGTTATGTCAGAAGTGTATCAAGTGTTCTCTATTAGTGTACTTTTAGATAATATCTTTTTATATTTGTGTGAAAACCGAACTTAACGGTTTATACTTGGAATATGTATTTTTTCTTGATTACGAGCTTGGTTCTATATCTTCAAAGATATTTGGGATTTGTAGATATATCTTTAGTTAGTCTAAGACATCATGAAAGTATTGGAGGAGCAATTAAAGTTTGGAAAGTTCGCAGATATATCTTCACTAAGTTCAATCTAAGATAGCCCAAACATTGCTTCATTATTCATCAACCCAGATATATCCTGTGAAGCAGGGGTGAGGATCTATCTTAAATAAGTTAAATAAGAAGGATTGCGGATATATCTGGAACTCATACGAGCAACCCACACATAACAAACACGACAGGAAAAACGTGTTCAATAACATGGCCCATTACATAACAACCCATACTTGGCTCACAAGATTAGATATATCTGGAATGTTTACAGGAGATAATCCATTGAGTCTCGCAACAAGTACTACATAGTCAAAAGTTAGTGAAGATTTAGGTTACAAATCAACCGCAGAAAAAAGGTAACTCATTCTTCAATCTAAAAGTCACCCATGGATATATCAGACGGACTCCAACTTCGCATATCACTCAATTATTGTTGTGATTCTCTTTATCGGTTGGAATAAACTTGTAAAGCTTTTTAACCTTGGGAGTCTTCCCAACCTGTAAAATATTATATAACTTATCGAGTTAAGAACAATATAGTTACGACAAATTCAAAAGAAAACATTTCACTTCTTTCTTAATAAAAGGAACATTAGCATCTTTCTCAATAAAAGGAACATGAGCATAACTCCCGGCTTCCACAACGAAGGATGTCATTGTTTTGCTCGGTCGTATACCTGCACGATCATTAACTTCAATTCTTTTACAAAGTTGGTCAGACACCTTTCTTTTGGAAATCAGATGTCGCACCCCAGAAGATGCAAGGAAGTTATGATTATGATTGGGTATGATCTTCGCATATTTATAGCCTCCATTGGATGTACGTGAAAATCTGATGCTAGTCAGACATCTTGTTTTTGCACTGAAGCACATATGATAAAGATGACATTTTGGACTTTGCAAATACGAGCCATATATGATATATCAAGGTAAAACATAGATATACAAGCCATATATGTCTGAATTAATGTTGTGATCCTCTTTATTTGTATAGCTATCTGATTTGATGTAACTGTTGGCTTTTTGGCCTTAATCTATGTTTTGATGATTTAATTAACCTAATCTTAATTATGATCATGTAGAGTAGCACACATATTGCATTGCAAATATATATTGCTTTGTGCTAACCTCTACAGGTGATCAAGACTCAAGGAAGAAAGGAAAACAAGTCAAGACATGTAATCAAGCTCATTTGAAGACATGTATTTTGTATTTCTTTGAGTCTTTAGGAACTTGTGTATTTTGAGCACACTTGAGATAAAATCAACTTAAACACACACTAGGTTCCCTATAAAAGTTACACACAAAAATTCACATTATTTGGACTTCCATAGATCACCCAAACTTAGACCGGAAAATACCAAACCTGAACTTTAGCTGTCTGAACCAAAATGGTCGACCGCAACATGTCATTCGGTCGACCGGATGATCAAGTAATCCAGTTTGTGTTTCCCTGTCCAGTTTCGGTCGACCGCACCATCTCTTCCGGTCGACCGTTTGAACTTAATTTTCCGACCGTTACTTTTGTCGTATATACCCAACGGTCGTATTCGTATTAAACCAAAAATACCCCAAATACATTTCTTGTATCGGTCGACCGAGAACCATGATCGGTCGACCGTTTGTCCATCTCTTGACAAACCCGAATGTCCTGTTGAAAAACGGTCGACTGCTAGACTTGTTTCGGTCGACCGAATATCTATTTGTTTGTCAACCCCAAAGTGTCTGGTACAAATCGGTCGACCGTTTCCCCTTTGGTGTTCGACCAATAACTTAAGTGTACCTAAGTCGTAGCATTGGGCGGTCGACCATTGCTTAACCGGTCGACCGAACTTAGTGCAAAACTGCCTAACGGTCGACCGTTCAGCCCGATCCGGTCAACCGATTTTGTCCAGAATTGGGTCATGCGGTTTCTGTTTTGTGTAATCACACATCAACTCATACCCAATCAATCCCAACGGCTCTATTCTCTCTAATGTCTATATAAGGAGTTGTAAAACACATTTTAACACAACTCTCCCACTACAAACTTGTCTAATACATTAGAGAGAATCCCAAACACTCAAAGCTTCAAACCTTCCACATTTTAGTCTTAATTCCAATCCTACTCAAGTGTGCTCAAGAATTAGAGAGTGTTGCTCCACTCAATTGTTTGTCAAAGGAAGCAAGGACTTCAGTGAAAGCCCGAAGTGTCCCTCTCGGATTGTGAGAGGAAGAAAGTCAAGCTCGCGAGGTTGTTCGCGGAGTTTGTTTTGTAAAAAGCGTTCTCTCCCGGCCCGGAACGGGGAGTGGATAGTGAAGACGCGAACGGAGCTCGAAGTGTCGAGCGGAGCTTGCAAGAGAGGACGTAGGCGGTGGCCGAACCTCTGTAAAAACCCCCGGTGTCCATTGTGGTTTGCTTATTTCTTACTTGCTCGTTTTGTTGTTTAAATTCCGCTGCATATAACTCGATCGATAAAACGAGTAGGTAATTAGTTTAAAAGTGATTAGTGGACCCATAACCCACACGATCCAACAGTAACTTGTTCAGTTTCTCAACTAGAAGATATATCTATTTCATAACTTTTATGACAGATATATCTAGTGATAACTCTTGGAACTAATTGATAGCATTTTATTACACATATATCTATGATATAACTGATATGTCCACCGATAAATAAGATATATCCGGGACATAATTCAGTAACACAACTATAACACAGATATATCACAATGAATGATTACACTACAAGTTAGAAATCATTGCATTGTGTTAACGAATCAAATATATTTGATGCAACTTGATCAATTTGACAACAAAATTGGATATATATATATATAAGTGCGAAAATTGGTAAATTAAGTTCAGATATGTCTATAACATAAAGATCTTAATATCATCGGTCGGATATATCTAAGGAACTGTATATTAAGTGATACATGCAAATGTTACATACTGGTGGTGGGTTCCCAGATTTGTGACAGACAAACTTCCCTCTCATCAAAATACTTTCACGCCACATACAACGTTGTGGCATAATGCTCGTAGAATTGCATCACAGACACTATAACAGCGAATAACATCCCACTTGTTGGAAGTTGGACATCTGGGGTAAAAGGTTCTTCTGGAACAGATATATCTGGGTCAGATACAACCATACCAACTGACTCAACAACATAAATATTGTGTGATATATCTAGGTCAATACCGTCATGACTATGGACTGATTGATCGTCATTAGTGTTGGCATATCGATCCTTCGAGAATGATAGACTAAGAGGAACTGTGAAAAAATGTAAGTTTAAAGATTAGAGCACTTCCAAACCGTATTCAGAAGCCATTAATGTGTAATAGGAGTAGATGGATCAAGAACAAGGTTTTCCCATTGGATGTTAAATGGTTAGGGGCATGAAGAAGTTTTGGAGGGAAATCTGTGGTGAAAAAAATTCACACGTATATACCAAAGTGGAGTAAAGAAATACAAGAAGGAGAAGAAATCCAAAGCTTTGGAGGACGGGAAGAATTTTTGGAGGGAAAATCTTGGTGAAAAAATTATTGGTGTATATACCAAAGTGGAGAAAAGAATTCCAAAAAGAGAAGAAATTCAAAGCAGGAAATCCAATGAGTATTGTTCATCCGAAGGTTCATGGAAGGTAAATCCAGTGAGCACTATGCTTCACAATCTACACAGGTTCTCCTTCCCAATGAGCACTACGCTTCACGAAATCCAAAGCTAAACTAGCAATCATTTCTTCTGTAGTAGGGTAATAAAATAAGAAACAAAAAGTTTGAGAGTGGGAGAGAGAATAA
The DNA here is from genome assembly GCA_963682175.1 of Triglochin maritima. NCBI lineage: Eukaryota > Viridiplantae > Streptophyta > Magnoliopsida > Alismatales > Juncaginaceae > Triglochin > Triglochin maritima. The sequence goes on along the minus strand of OY821787.1, from coordinate 6,980,092 downwards.
GTGGACTTTGAATTGTGAAGGAGAGCCCGGAAGTGAGCTCGGAAAAAGAGCCCAGTTAGATTTTCCGTTTTAGTTCTCTTGTTTCATGGATATGTCCATATATTTTCATTTTTGTGAAGTTATGGCAAATATTCATACTTAGGATTACTTGTATTGCATACCATAAGCAAAGGTAATTTGAAATTACTTAGTTTGTTAAATCGCAACATACAATATTACTTCAAGAATTTTGATGGTTATGTAATAAGTTGGTGTCTGAATATTTGAAAATAATATTATTGAGCAATTTTCTTAACCTACTATATGGTTTTTTATTGATATATATAGTGGAATTCTTATTTTAAAATGTGAAAATTTTATTATTATGTGACTGTGAGCATAGAATTAGATTATTGCCAGCTCACAAGCTTACGGGATCTATTCCAAGGTTTTCGATTCTATAGTGCTAAAAATGAATTTCAAGCCTAGATGGAATTGTTCTAGTTTCGTAGTCGATCTAGATGGCAGCCTTCATGTGTTATCCCAGAGAGCCCTAATAGCATGTTTAAGGGTTTGCCCCCCATCCCACGACCGGTGACGAACCCCCCACCGGTTGGGTCGCTCCAACGACCCGGTTCATCCCGAAATATAGTTTTTTGATTTTTTGTTTGTTTTGGTTTTATTTTTGTTATTTGATTTAATAATTAGGGGTTTATATTTTGATAAATAGTTAGGATTTAAGTAGTTTTAGTTTATATTTTGATAATAATTGGGGTTAGTGATAAATAAGCTGATAAACGGATCAATATCCAGAATATAATAGAGTGTCGATTAAAAAAGCATTTAAATAAATGTCCCAACATTCCTAATCAGAACCAAATAATTTGTTGTATTGTGCTACATACAATCGTTTAAATAAATATGTATTTTGTTTTATTATTAATAATAATAGTCATTTGCTAATTAATATATATTTTGTTTGAATTATTAATGTCTTTGGTAAATATAAATGATTATGGAATAGTTTAAATGTTGAGAATGAAATTAATGATGTGGAGGAAAGAAAGTGAGATGACCTAAATTTTGGTTAAAAGGTGAATACTAAATGAGAAATATAGGGTTAGATCATGATGACGTGGCAATAAGAGAAAGAAGAGAGAGCAAGTAGATGACTTAGATCAGGATTGTGCATGATCTAACATAGAAACTGAAATGCCTTATATCATTAAACTTTTATAAGTCCTCCAACTTCAAAAATTAAATTGAATCTTGTAAATTTACTTAAAACAATCTTAACTTTGATTTATCTAGGAAAAACATATTGCTTTTCTAAAATAAAGCTATTTTTTGAAAATACCACTTAACATGAGGTGTTTGACCACAAAATTCTCATGAAATTAAGATAGATCCACATGCCTACAAAAGCTAAACCAAGTTACATAGTTCATCAACATGGAACTTTAAAATTCAAAGTAAGAAAGATATGATTAAATATTAAGACTGATGGACAATCAAAGGGAGCATGCAAGTTAAAGAGAAGGATGAGTGAAGGTGGTTGAAAGTGGATGGACTCCATTTGCACACGACATCAGGGAGACGCAAATAATGGGATCAATCTTATCAACACTATAATACATGTATTCATGGGAAAAGGAGAAGAATCTCTGCAAACCCATCCTTCCTACCCTTAAAAAATAGGCCATTGGCCGAATGACAAATGAGTTGGACCCAAAGATTGACCAGTAATGTTGTCTCATATGATGCAATTCCCACACCCCATAAGATAAAATTGGATGTATACTTTCATTTCTTCAAAAGCCTTTTCTATCCTGATTAAATCACTCATTATCTTGTCATTTTTGTTATCATGTTAGAGTTTTGCTAATTGGCTAGTCCTGCTTTGTGATATTGAATGTATGATAGTTAAAGAAATGTGTGTTATAAAAGTATTCTTTTACGTGTCTTTTATTATAAATTAAATGCACAAACATTTTGTTCCTTGATTAATGTATTCGTCTTTTGGAAGTGTTAAGGAAGAAGCTCTTGGTCATTAACCGTAAAACTCTAAAAGATAATAGTTTGCATAAATCAAAAGAAATTCACAGTCATGGTAATTAACATGGAACATTAATTACCGAGATAAGATTGTCATGTTGGTTAAAGGATATTGTAGTTTTACAAATATTTTAACATCAGTATATGAATTGGAAAATTATTTTCTTTCGTATATTTAAGACCTAATAAATAAAACATTATGGAATTGTGTTTGTATCATTAATATTTTCATTGTGTCTTTGAATCCTAAAATATGAGACTTATATTTTTTTCACATGAGAAATGTGTAATTTAATTATTATCAAAAGTTATTATTACGCATAGTAATAAAGATATTGGTTCATTATACGTAATTTGTGCTGGAAAAGATGATAAGTCAAAAGATTATCATTGTCCATCTTCATTTGAGTGATGATAATATTAGGCTCATTGATAAAGCAAAAGTATAATGTACACAATGTAACTTGTGTATAGTTACATATTTATGATTAGCTTTTGAGATCAAGAAAGAGAATATATAATACAAAGATGACACATTCCTACTTTGTATAATATTCTTAATACCGTAAGGCAATGGATAGACACAAGTGATATTATTTCATAACACTAAGTAGATCGTGTAGTTCGAGTGAACAAAACATCTTTATTATTTGGGTAACTATAATGTGTAGTTATGTACCGCTTATAGTTTATGATATTAAATGTTTAATATTATTATCAACGTAACTTAAATTCTCTTATAGTCACACCACAAAACTTATAGGTTTAAGTCGGTAAATTTTCTACGCAAGACTCTTTTGCAATCTAGCCAGTTTGGGTCAATAACTAGCTAGGTTGGGATCCACTAACCCAAACCTCTGTTTTAAAAACCAGACCGAATCGGCGGTCGGACCGGGTTGCACCGTGAACCGGTAGCAAACCGGTCGGTTCGGTCAAAAAATTGGTTTCTCTCGTGAACCGGAGCCAGCGAAGAAAACCAAAAAAACCGATCGAACCGATCGATTTTTTCGGTTTGGTCGAACCGAAAAAACCGTTTTTTTCAATTTAAACAAAATTTGGTTTTTATTGTTTTATTTTTTATTCAATTTTGATCCAAATTCTAAGATTTTTACTTTTTACTACTCCTTCCCCAACCCCTCACCACACCTCCACCCTCGCGATCTCCACCGTTCCACCCCTCATCGCACCGCCACCGCTCGCGATCTCCACCAAGGTCGGCAGACCGACGGATCTCTAGGACAGTCTACCACTCATACTGCTTTAGATATTAAAGTAAATGTTTGTTCATTTGTTAGAAGAAAGACTAATATTACTTAGTTACATGTTTGTTCATTTTTTCTGATTTTAATTAAGTTATTTTACAAATGGATATTTTTTGTTGAATTGTTCATAGTTTAAGTACTTGGTTATTACTTATTATGTTAAAAAATAATAGGAAAAATCGGTTCAATCGGTCTGACCGTCGGTACGGAGTCGGTTCGGTTCAACCCTCGGTTCACAAAATGCTGATGTCATGCTGACGTCATTATCAGTTGGACCAGGTTAAACCATCGGTTCGACCACTTTGAACCAAACTGAGATATTTTCGGTTCACTTTTGGGTTCGGTTTTTAAAACATTGACCCAAACTTCACGTCAAGCTAGTGAAACTAACCCAAACTCTCTCCCATAGCACTCATACCTCTCACGTCAAGTTAAAACTAACACAAATTTAATAATATAGAAATGTGCACTTGGATCCGTGATTTTCAAAACTCAAAAAGTTGTTTGATTGCCAAGTTTCCGATAATAAGAATTTCTTTGGAGAACTGTCCAGTCCAACCATCTTGACAAATAAATCCTAATGTTGTTGAGGTAGTGTGTCCTAGTACAATTAGTTAATTAAATAAAAATGATTAGGGGCATCTTGTACAATTTCAAATTATTTTTATTGAAAAACTATTTGAAGTAGTAAACTATTTAACTTTGGTTTCCACAATTATACTCCTACTTACCCTTGCTTTACATAGTTAACATGTGGGATCATGCATTATGATTAATCTGTTAAGATTTGTTTCAGATACTTTTTGCTTTGCAGATACGATATTATATATATAATGCATGTCCATTTTAAGATGTGATATTCTACTATAATTTAACTAAATACTTTATCTAGAAGATGACAAAATATTGAATATAATTCACGTCCATTCTAAGATGAGATATTCTACTACAATGTCGTACATCCTGTTACTTGGTAACAATTTATATTAGCATTTAACTATTACTGTGTTACATTTTTAATTTTGACCGGATGCGCTCTCAAAACATATAATCATCTCAATGTTTCCTATATCTTGGGCTCTTGGTCCTAATTTTTTTTCAAAATATGTATACGAGGTGTATAGTTACAAACCAAAAGTGAAATGATCTATGATTCTAGTAATAGTATAAGATAACGATGGTCAAATGTTGGATGAAATTCGAGGTCAACTTTTGACAAGATAATATATCACAATGGTGACTATGGACAATATAATGATTTTCTTTTTTGGTACACAGAAGTTTTTTTTGTCTCCATTATGTATTTGAAACCTAATATCAGTATTTAACTTACGTAAATTTATTTCCCTACGTTGTTTATCTACCGTTAGCATCGATAAACCCTAAACCCACTCGGTGGGCTAATGGTGGTCAGTGGAGAAGAGATGACTTTGATGTGAGTGGGGTACGGAGGGGAGTGACGATAATACGTGATTGTGGTGTTGCAGGTAGGGGTGTAACTAGGTCGGGTATTATTTGTTTATCTGTCTCATTTAATAAATGGGTACGGGTATGGATACAGTTTTTGTATCTTTTAAAAAATTATACATGTTTACCCATATATGTTTTACCTGTTTAATAAATTGGGCGGGTACAGGTATACTTATACTCATACCTATTTACCTATTTAATTATTTAATTAATATATAGTTAAAATAGTAAAAAATGAGGTTTTTGTTGACAAAAGTGGTTGTTTGAAGGCTTGTTTGTGATAAAATTGGTGATTTCTCATCATTTTGGCTTAATTCCTAATCTTAAAAATCGTAAATTTAACATCTTTTTTGCTTAAATCATTCTCATCCAATGATTATGTTCTTTCAAGTTAAGTTTTGTTAGCAAAAGTATCCATTTTTTTAGTAAATGTTATACCTGCAATACCCGTTATACCCGCCTCATACCCGTTTAATAAACGGGCATGAGACGGGTACGGGTACAACAATATTTAAATAGGTATATACTTGTACCCATTTAATAAACGAGTATGAGTACGGGTATGACCATACCCTCCCCATACCCGACCCGTTTACACCCCTAGTTGTAGGGTGACGGTGTAGGTGTATGGCTGAGTGTGTTGGTGTGACGAGAGGTTTGTTTTTAAAGCAAACCATGCATCTTCCTCCACTCTTGCGGCGTGCGAGGAGGATGATGGGGACCGCGGAGTGGAAGGGTGTGGACGCTTGGGACGTGTCACCTCTGTATTATAGACTGTGGCGTAGTGTATGCATTACTTGACTCATATTAGAGTAGTAGACCAGAGGGATCACGGATCCCAATGCACGTTGTGGCACGGCTCTATGGAGCGAGATGACCTGGCGGACTTCAGTCCGGATAAGTCGATTGGCTGGCCTTGTGGGCGACGGATACCTTCGACTGGGCTTGATGGCGATGTTATAACGTCCGATGTTGTTCCGGACGAGATGTCCCGGCTGATGTTGTTCTGGCGGGAGTGTTGTTCGATGTTGTTCCAGTAGTGTTCCAATGTTGTTCCGATGTTGTTACGACGAGTGTATACTGACCGACGATGTATTCCGGTAGGTAGCTTGGTTGTGGCACAACCATGTGAGATTGATCGACCTGAGCGATGACTCTGTCGGTGAGGTGTTGACCTCGAGATTCAGCTGATTCTACTGACGCAGACGTGCCACATTGAACTTCATGATTAGTGTAGTCGCGTGTGGGGTGTGTTGCGCACTTTCCGTAAGACCCTGTGTGTCTACGGTAGGTCCCTATGAGTGACCCGATGATGGATTGATGGACAAATCTCCTTGTTGACCATTAGATAGTGATGTTGACGGATTGCACCGTATTTTGTTATGTCATACTAGTATGATAAATTCATTTCTGTATTATAAGCATGTATATAGGTGAGTTTAGTACACGGGGTTTCCTTATGGAAACTCGGTCATTGTTGTTATATTTCTTTTCAGAACTGTAATAGGTTTTTACGGGTGGCGACTGAGGACGGTGGCACTTTGGGATCGGATCTTCTTTCTGTACTTTACTAGGTAGTATGACTTCTTGTATTTACTTTTTTCCTACTCTGATGTAGTCATACTTTTTGACAAACTCTGACTTAATATTGTTACATATCTTGGATGTTTTATCAGTAACATCCCCGCACTTTTGAGTTTAATGTGTGTGATGTTTTGTGATTTAAGTTTCAAATTTTCCGCACGTACCAGCATTTCAACAACCAATGACGTGTGTAGTTGTTGGAGATATCAAGTATATATGCTTCATTAACGATATTCAAAGTGAGACGACACATTGGCGATGATATTTCATGGAATCTTGATGTTTCAATTTTAAAGTCCGTGTCTTTTCCACGTTGGTATCAGGATTTCACATGAGAGGCACGCGCTAATTAATATTGTCTCCACTGTTGCATCTCTAACAACTCGATCCGTATGATTAATTAATATTAGATATTTGAACTGTTGAACTTTTGAAATTAATTTCTACCAACTAATGATATATATTTGATTTTGGCAAGTGAAAATCAAGATCTTTGTAACTTTTGAGACCCAAATTCACTCAATTCCTGCCTTTTTTACGGCCCTTTAGTCCTTTTATATCGAAATATGTTATAGAAAATGAATTGTTTTGTAATAATGTCCTCCAATAATGAACCCCATCATCTAACAAGCAATCCAGTCTCATATTATGGTCTACAAAACCCAGATATTGTTTCGATGCGTGACAAAATTTACTAGTATTTCAACCATTAATTATGTTAATCTTCCTTTCTAATGAGGATTAAAGCCACATGAGGTCTATTTTGTTGGTTGTCATCATCCCATGTGAATTTGAAACTTAGGTGCCACATGTACCCATATAATAGTTAAACATAAAGTGGAGATGAGTACGTGGTATAATCATAGTGGTTAATTATCTAGCAACAAAGATAATGGTGTGCATATTCATGGTTTGTCGACATGTGACTTCATATGCAACTCTGAAGTTGTTATATTTATTACAACCAATGTATCTGTTCTGAGCTTGACATTATTAAGGAAAGATCAAATTGATCTTCTGTGTCGATGTCGTGATCACAAACATAATTTTCCAACACATGCCTATGTACCTAAACGGGTAAACGATCGAGTATACTACATACATATAAAAAATACTATTAATTGACATTAAACACCAAAGACTGCTTACCTATGCTAATATATATACATCAATTAACGAGCACTTTTCATTAACAACTCTTGAAGTGTTTGATCCGAATGAAGTGAAAACAGTCGCAGCAAACAAAACATGGAAGATCAATATAAACAAGATTTAGAGAGACAAAAATTTTTACAAAAACACAAACCTTTTAATCCCAAGCATGGTAAGGTGAACACCAAAGCACCACCACGTACGTACCCTCTCATAAACAAACCAACATTATGCAAGCATAAAATATAAGCCAACCTTGGGAACTTGAAATCCTCCTGATTCCCTCTGTCCACCTAAGTACCTTAACCCTAAAAATCTCCATATCCCACATGATGAAACAATCAATGCATGAATCTAGTAACCAATATTACATACAACTTTGGTGGCATTTTCTCGGAACCATACCATACCTCTCATCTTTTCACATTCAATGTCTCCCTACCTATCTTCCTTCCTTTCTTTCTTATATAAATAAACAAACCAAAGCCCACATGAATGAATGTTTCACTTCAACCACCAAACCCTTTAGTTTCTCTCTACAACTTAAACTTCAACTTCAAATTCCAAATTAACATATGACCACCACAAACCACCTCCCATTGGAGTTGTTGAGCTGGAGCTGGAAATTCCACCAACACCACTCCCAAAAGGAGCATTTGTTTGAGAAGATGTTGACCCCAAGCGACGTTGGGAAGCTTAACCGGCTAGTGATTCCCAAACAACATGCCGAGAGGAATTTCCCACTCGACGGTGACTCGGGCGAGAAAGGTTTGATTCTTACGTTCGAGGACGAGGTGGCCGGGAAGGTGTGGCGGTTTCGGTACTCCTATTGGAGTAGTAGCCAGAGCTATGTTCTTACCAAAGGGTGGAGCCGGTTTGTCAAGGAAAAAATGTTGGATGCTGGGGATTTTGTTATGTTTCAGAGGTGCAAGAGCAATATGGGTAGGCTCTATATAGGGTGGAAAAGGCAGGACGGCGATATCGATCCACCGCTTGACGGAGCAAGATGGACCAATCCGGTGCCGGTGCCGGTGCCGGTGCAACAACATTATCACATTCAACAAGGTATATACTAATACTAATTACTGTTTTAAACTTGTCTACTGCTTTCACTACCATACATCAAATAATTACAACTACTTGAAAGTCTTAAATTTTTTACTTCTGGACACTAGTAATTAATATACCGCTTAATTTGTTAAGGTAAAAGTCTGCCTAATAATTAAGGCTTTCCAAGGCTAAAGATCTAGACACTTCAAGATTTTTTTGTTGGTACTTAACTTGATAATTATTAGTGGAAATTGTGTTCTTTTCCCAATTTCTAGGCTTAAGTACTCTGCTTAAGATTTTAAACGCTCCATTTTAGCGGATGCGATGTCTTAACCACTGCACCCACGAATAATAATGGACATATAAGAAGAGTTCGCATTCAAATATACTGTGATTTGTACTATTACATATGGTATAATTAGCAATGCAACACAGGTTTGAAATTCTATTTAATTGGTTAAGTATCATCAAGCAATAGCTAAACCCTCTCAGAAGAGGATTTATCCAGCCCCTCCTTGGTATCTATCATTCATGTCCTCCATCTTACCAATTGTTCTAACCCTATACATAATCATTGCACAGGAGATGAGCAAATGCGAGGAGCCGAGACAGTAGAAAAACCGTCGCTCGGCCTGACGAATTCCAGAACGCTCAGGCTATTCGGGGTCAATCTTGAATGCAGGCTCGATCGCCCTGCGTCACCGGAACCGGCCGCCTTCTACCGCCAAATGGACCCCATAGAGCTCCAGCTTCTCCCCTGCAGTGGCTACTCAAACTCATAACTAAACCACCCTCCAAATACAGCTGTTATATTAGCATCTAATTAGGTAGCATTCCATAAATGATGATTAACCAAAGGCCTATGTGGGGAGAAGTTCCAGGTGCAGACAATTAATCATACATTCCCAGCCAGTTGCAAGAAAATTTGAAGACAGTGCAACATAATCTACATCAAGAAAAGGAAACCAGTCCATGTTTGGAAGACCCAATGTGGAAAGGATGGATGAGAGTGCACAATATCTAGGACTGGTGTCAGCTTCAAACATCAAGCACAAGTTTCCCACTCTATAAATATATGTATGTATAATGTGTGTCATGTTCAGGTCTTAGAAAGTCCAATCATCTAAACATCTCCACAGGTTTCTGAAGTTTCCCATTGTGTGCACTTTTTTCCTCCAGAGTATGATTTCACACGACTGTGTTTTCTCATGTTTTTTGCTGCACTGTTCATTCTGCACAGGCCTAACCATGTGCAATAGTTCCCACTGTAATGTGTTTTCACAAGGCATAGGTTTAACTGCAGTCTTCCATCCCATCAGGAAACCCCTCAAGCACTTGTCAGATTTCACAAGTCACTGACTAGTCTCTACCCCTTTCAAGATTGGTAACCAAAGATGGTCATTTTCCAGCAAAAATAAATGTCTGCTCTTCATCTTGCAATTCTGAGAGACAGGTGAGGGAACTGATGGAACACCAACAAGTACAAATATCATTCTACTGGTCATCAGTACAGCACAGTATGTGTCAAAAACAAAGAATTCTTGTCTGCATCATGGTTTAGTGTTCCTCACCTGGAAGAAAAATTATAAATGAACCTAACAATGCAACTGGAAGAACTATATATCTGCAAATGGATAGATTTCAAAAAACAGTGCAAATGGAAGAACTAATAAGCCACAGACACATGATATAGTAAGATTTAAGATGTCATACATGATAATTATGATTATGATCTCGAAAATTTGTGTACAGTGAATACCCGAAGAACTAGTTTATTGAACATGCCGAACGTATGGAGTTGGGAGATTATAAACAACCTCACACTTCAAGGCAGAAATAAAGTTCACTAAGCTCTGGACTTCTTGAACCAGATAACAAGTTGGTTGGTAATACACACTTCTCGAGAAAGCAAGGATAGCTTTTCACAATAACAAGGGCATGCAGAATGTCCTAAATGTGAAATCTCATTTGAAACTTTCTTAAAGATGAACTGATTAACTAAAAAGCATCTGGATACCAGCCAACGAACATCACTTTTAAGCAAGACTTCAGTATGAGTTCCTGCATGTGCTGTGGTGAAAAATGAATCCCACCTTTAAAATCCTTCCCTTAACGACATAATTACAAGACATAAACCTATGTGATCCCAACAAGTCCACATAAACATCCTAGAAAAATTCAATCCTGCGTCAACTTCCATTATTTATTTGAAAATTCCTGTGTCGGCAACTTCAAGTTGCTCATTGGGCAGAAAAATACCATTTTACTGTGAGATGCTATAGATGCATGGAGCTCACTACCAGAAGTCATTACAAGAACAGATCCATCGTCAAAATGGTGAAATCGATTTGTATCTCTAAGAATGATTTTTCTTCCACTGATCACTGATGAAAACTTCGTGAAAGAATGACAATCCCCACAAACACAAAGGTTTTTGTGGATTCGGATGGCAATGCCTGAAGGAAGAGTGAGTAGTCCAAAAGCAAGTGCTAGCTTCTCACTGTGGTGTCTCAGTAGGAGCCTTTTGTCATCCTCTCCAACATCATGCAAATCAGACTGTCTCAGTTTTGTATGCCATCTTTTTCATCTCAGTAATAATCAATTTTTTCATATACCTCTTGGATCCTAGGATGGTTAGCATCACCAACAACAAATGTGTGAACTTTGTTCTTCACTTCAATCCAACTCTTTCCCATCTCTTTTTTGGCCCCACTCTCCTTGAGAAGCTTTCTTGCTGCAGCAACACCTTCCCATCTTTTACTTGCAGCATAAATGTTTGCAAGTAAAACATGATTTCCTGCATTATCAGGTTCAATCTCAAAAAGATGTTGAGCAGCCACTTTTGCCAAATCAGGGTACCCGTGGTTCCTGCACGAACCAAGCAAAGCAATGAACCCCAAATAGATGCAGTAGCTTTAAAAGGCATTCTACATATTAAATTCCAAGCTTCATATATTAAACCAGCACGACCAAGAATGTCAACCATGCAAGAGTAGTGAAGCACATTCGGTTGCAAACTGTTCTCTCTCATTAGCATAGTGAAAACATTTTGGCCTTTCTTAACTAAACCGGCATGACCACATGCAGACAATACAGAAAGATAAGTTACTTCATTCGGCTTGATAGCAGTCTGCTTAAGTTTCTCAAACAACCTGAAAGCATCACTTGCTTGAGCATGCCTAGCATAACCAGCAATCATCACATTCCAAACTGCAATACTTCTCTCATTAGCATTCTTAAAAATCAGAAAAGCTTCCTCAATGCATCCACATCTTGAATAAACATCAATCAGGGCAGTAGTTACAAAGAGATGCACGTTGAATGCAGTTCTGACTATTACTGAGTGCAACTGAGCTCCCTCTATCATGGCCGCAAGACTTGCACAGGCATTTAAAGCAGAAGAAAGTGTGAATTGGGTACGCTCTAAATCAATCTTTTGAGTAATGTGAAATAATGATAAAGCCTTCTCATATAAACCATTTTGGACATATCCGGCTATCATTGAACTCCAAGTTACAGAAGATTTTGTCGGCATGCTATAGAATACAAGGGTGGCATCTTCAACCAGGGCACATTTTGCATAAACATCAAGCAGTGATGTTCCTACAAAGACATTGTAATCCGTTGAAATTTTGAGTGCCATTGCATGCAACTGCTTGCACTCAATTATTGCTGACTTCGCAGCACATGCACATAGTACACTAGATAAAGTAAATTCACTGATTGCAGTTCCTTCTTGACGCATTTGCATGAAAAGTTCCAACGCAGTTTTGTGATCTCCACTCTGAGTATAAGCACTGTTATGGTATTCCAAGAAACCATGGTCCACACCATCATTCTATTGAAGGCAGCACGAGCAGAAATGATACAGCCACATTTGGAATACATATTGATTAGCATGTTGGATGCAAGAGAATCATTCTCAATACCAGCTTGAATAATACAACTGTGGCAGGCTGGCAGCACTTCCCTCCTAAAAGTAGACCTTTCCTAGCACGTCTGCAGGTAATGTAGTAAGTGTGGTACACTTCTGCTAAGTGAACTAGTAGTGAGATTCACTGTGTTGGTGATATCAGATTCAGTAAACATGCTTCTCACTCTTTTTGTGGCTTCACTCTGGAATTCCATTTGTATAGATGGAAAAGCCTTTACATTCAGCATCAAGGTTTTCCTAACATAGCCCAAGGAGCAGAGCATAATTTTGCAAGATCCAAGTAATATAATACGAAATAAATTAAGTTTCTGACTACAATCTATTATTTTTTTAAGAAGTGCTTGTCAATTTTCTTAAGGATGCTAACTACTAAATACTCTAAGGCTCCAAAAAACCTCATTGTGAAGATGGAGTTGATTTTTTTGAATTATCACTTTTCTCTGTGGAGGGTGTCTCATCCTTCCTTAGTTCCTTTCCATCACTTGTTGAATCCCTTCTTGATAACCTTGAATAAAAAAATTTAGGGCATCTCTATATGCAGATGCCCGAGTCATATATATTCTCTGCAGAGCTGGTCGTAAGGTCTCCATTCCCCCTCTTGAAGCCACAGCTGTTACATACCAAGTAAGAAACACATTAAAAAATCATGAGAAACACAACACAACTTAACTTTCATTTCATGATGACTTTGACAAGAAAAGTGTATTACCAAGCGCACAAAAAAGTCATGTATTCAATACATGTAATCCCCTCAACACACATTTAGGGATGAGCAAAGAAGGGCCTAATCCCAAGCTCTTTTGTTGGGTCATGGGTCAAACCGTGCTTAAAAAATGCTTATAATACCTAACACAAGTTGAGGTCAAATATTTTAGAAACCATTCATTTATAAAATTTGTTAAAAGTGACCATTATTTCCCAAAAGGAACATCAATTTGTAACCACATAAACTAACAAGAGAATTAATATGCTTAGACCCATCAGACTTTTGCATTTGCTGCTATGCATTATCAATAGATATCTAATCTAATTTCTGTGATCTTTTTTATCAGCAAATTTTTAAATCTACTATGATAAAAAAATTAAATGGCAGGATACTTCTCATGCATCAAGTTGCTGAGAACTCTGCCAATCCATGTGTACAAGAGTTTGTGGATAAGCATGTAGTATGCTAGTCCAACTCAATTCACAACTCAGCAGATGAAGAGCGCAACTGTTGGGTAAATTATTAAATATATATTCCAAAGGCTAAATTAGAATGGACAGTGGCGTCCTAACTACGGTCAGAGAAATAAAATTGAGCTACAGCACAAACAACCTCTGCTAATCGTACGAAGAAGAGTTCTTTGATGGACTTCCATATAATATAAAGTCAACCTTAAAGGATATGTTTAAGATATTGAGATTGGGAATGATTCATCACATGAGAACATTATATAATGGACATACGATATGTAACTTTGAGTCATCAGATTGTTCTAGGACTCAAATTCAGACTGGCATAAATTTCAATAGGATATTAAAACTTCTACCAACTTTATTTTCTGCCATACTAGGTCAGCATAAGCACTTCGATACATAAATCATAAATGTACCCGATTTGGTCTTGGACAAGGCTAAATGAATTGAATATCTTTTAATAAAAATGAAAGCATGTCCCTACCCACAGGCAGTGAGAAACAAAAAATGAACCAACAAGAAAAGACAAGCCAACAGAACTTCTGACTGGCAAGGGCTAACATATCATCAAAATATAAGCCCGATAATTGGCAATGTTTTGTAACTTTACATGGTCCACAACATTTCAGGCATAGCTAGTCATCTCTCACTAGAATGTTGCAAATAATGGAGCATAATTTAAGATAAAATAAAAGACACTGAAAAAAAATCATCATTCTAAGCACGCAATATCCAATAACAATTTAAAAGAAAAACTACAATAAACGAGAGAGAGAAATTCAAACAGAAGTTCAGTTCTCACCCAAGTCCTCGAATGTTGAGGGCTCTTTCTTGTCCGAAGTTGTTGCTTCATCACGTGTTTTTTCCTCTCCATCTGTTTCCTTCTTGAAATCGTTTGGTCTTAGTTCAGGGCCAATTTCCCGCACCCAGCTAGCCATATACAACCTAGTTCCCTCCTTCCAGACCTAGCATCAAACAAAAGAAAGTTGGGGCTTTCAATAAAGTGTAGGCATTTAAAAATGTGTAAAAACACAAAAAAAACCAAGAGATTACATCTCTGAAAAAATTTAATAAAAATAACACTTACATAATAATATTCTTTGAGTGTCAGTTTTCTCCGCTTTTTTATGTGGGGAGGATCTGGAAAAGATGAGGGAAAAGCAATCTCCTTTAGATCATAGCGCACGTAGTCATATAATTTCCTGCAGACTATTCTCAACTTCATGCTGCAGCAGACCTCACTAAGAGTAACCAATCAGATATGAATTAAACATATAAGCCCAAGACAGAGACACGTAAAGAAAGGATTATTTAGGCTAGGAACAGTAGCCCAAGGAACTAGAGTCCAAATTTCCTTCCAAATTTGAATTCATAACAGAAATTACCAGGTTATATACTTAACGTCGAACAATATAAGGATGTGACTTGGCTTTATTAAATCATCTTAAACTACAGTAACATGACCCGCTTCCATTTTCCTATTACATTTGTTTTACAAGATTCAAGTAATTTTCTTACTCACGTCAATTGGCAAAATATATAGGATTTCTTTCCTATGTACCTGCTTAAAGACGCATATTTGTTCAATACTCTCCTCACCCGCCTATTTCCCTTGTAACTTTAGTTTCCAATTGTTCATTGACATCCTACTAAAGCTTCTCGGATATGTTTACTATAACGGTTAACATATTGAAGTGTCTATAAGAATCTCGCAAGTAGAAATAATGTTTGACCACAATGTGTGATTCCTTACCAGAAACTAGCAAGTCCGTTGTCTTGAAAGGATTGTTTAGGGAGAATCAATCAGTATGTATTAGAAGATGCAAGAAATAGAGCTAAACTAGCAATTCGCATTCCAACAAGATAAGATGTATAAAGCTTTCGTATGACTTAAAATCAAGCCAACAATCTTAATGACAGTATAACATACAAGATTAAAACTGGATAGCAACATTATTTCAACCCTAGCCCGTCTTAGGAGTTAGGACCAACATGCCCATTTAATCCATTAGCATACTAAGCTAATTCTACTCATGCATTTAACCATGCCAATTGAACTATGGCAAATCAAACTCATGACCAAACAATTTTGATAGTTTGACTCCTTTAGCACATCTCTGTTACTTAAATTTAATTAATACAACAATTAACAATCTACAAAAAATCCAAAAATTGTCCCTTGTAAAAGAAATATGCCTATATACCACTGTTTTGAAAACCGGACCGGTTCAACCAAGAACCGGAGGTCTGTCTGGTCCGGTGAAGCTACAAAAACCAGATTTGAAGTGAACCGTGCCGGACCGGAGGTTCAACCGGCAGGTCGGACCGGCGGTTCTGGCCAAGGGCGGACCCAGGACGATATTTAGGGGTGGGCACCCTTTAAAAATATATCAACCCAAAAATAATATAATAATTAAAAAAATTATATTAACTTCAAACGTATTTGTTACAAGGTAATCCTAGGAGGTTTCATGCTTTGAAAATTTTCCATTATAACTTCATGACTAATTCGGCTAAATTTATTCCAACTCGACTACGATTTTCCGGTGGTTGTGCTTCTTTGGTTTTTTAATCAAAAAACTTATGCATTCCTGAATGAAAAACAAAAATTGAACGGAGTTGTGATCAAACTCCATACTCTAAAACAACACAATGATCAAATTTTTCATAAGCAAACACTAAATCAGAGGAGCTATTTTATTCTTCAATCAAAATTGGTAATCAAGCAAAAGATGCAATTCAAGAAAAATGATTAATCTTACACATTCATAGGAACCCCCAAGGATCAAAGGTGAGACTAGAGAGCAAGCTCTCGCCGTTCCACACACCTTCAATCTCTGTTGGCGAGACGAGTATCGTCCCACACACTAGCAGAAGGGATTGTCGAAATTTGGGGCTAAATTGTTTTGGGTTTCGGGTATTTGTTTTTTTCCTTCAAATTTGGGGCTCAATTGTCGAAATGGTGTCGAGATTTATTATAACATAGGATGAAAGAAGCCAGTCCTTCATGCTTCCATGTAAGTCGAGATTTATTTGACCAAAGCTAAATTCAACAGCTTTATAAAATATGAAAATTTATGCTTCAATGTAAAATTTGAAAGTCTTGAATATGCAGGTAACACTGCACAAGCAGTTTTGATCACATTGTCATTTTTCGATACCCTGTTATTTGATATTATTAGTGTAGCAATGTGGGGAAAAAACTATTTAATTCTTATGGAGTCCTATCTCTTCCGTGGAGTCTGTAAAAGTTGAAAGTAGAAATTTCTTGTCAAAACTTGAAAACCCCAAAAAGAAATCCAAGTAGGGGCCTTTGCAGCTGGAATCCTTTTTTAAAATTTTAGTTTGAATTTCAAATTATATCCTTAATTGCAGAAAATAAAGAAATGCAAGATGAATCACCATCTCAATTCAAGAATATAATAGCAGTATAGCACCTTATATATATTTCAAACAACATTTGCTAAACTAAAGTAATAAGAAAAACATAGGATGAAACTTGAAAGAATAAACTAAAGAATCTAACCTTCTGCCGGGTGAAGGGGGTGGATTGAGGCCCGTGAAGGCGTGAAGCGTGCGCGTGGCTCGTGGAGGTGGAGCAGGGGAGGGCGGGTGGACTGGAGTCGGGAGTTGGAGAGGTGGAGGCGTGGAGCCGGAGGTGGATTCAGGTGGAGATTTTAGGTGGAGGCGTGGAGTGGAGGTGAGGACGGAAATAGGGTTTTGGGGTGGAGGAGGATTTTGGGTTGAAATATATAGGTTTTATGGATTAAGGACATCGGAGATGTAATTATTTAAGGTAAATATAATGTATGTTTTTTATTTTGTATAACACAGTCCACGATAATCTCAGTAACGGTCTGATGAGGTTTATAACTTTTATTGTGAGTTGATCACATACTCACACATCATACTGGACTTCATTGACAGTGTGGACACACAATGATATTGCTTAATATCTATAACATCAATTTCAATTTTTTTGGCATGAGCACGCGTAGGTCCACTCTTGGTTCTGTCGTCTAATTGGGTAACTTGGATCCGAAAAGAAAAACAAAAACATCTGACCCCTAACCTTTCTACCCAAAACCCACCAACTCTCCCCTCTCACTTTTGTCGCACCTCCAGCCACCTCCGACCAAGACTCCCGTCGCAAAATTTTGGTTTTGGTTTTTTGTTGGATCTGGTGTTGGAGGAAGGGGAGAGAGAGTCGAGAAGGCGGTGGATCTAGTGTCGAAGGAAGGGGAGAGGAGCGGAGAGTAGGTGCCAGAGGGAAAGAGAGATGGAAGAGGGGGTTTTGTTGGGTGGATCGGTGGGCGGAGGAGATTAAGTTTTTTTTTGTTTGCGAGGTTTTTTAAGAAAACATGAATGTTGATATAGTAGATGTTTTGAAGATTGTCTTAATAAATAAGACTTATATATAATATGTATATATGACATCATGCTGACGTCATTGGTTCAACCGGTTCGATTCAGTTCAACTCTCGTCGAACTTTTGAACATTTGATGTTGCTGGTTCGACGTCCGATTCGGAATCGAAAACCTTGCTATATACCATCTTCATATGAATATCTTCCTAATTTCTTGGGACTCTCGTCAAACTTGTAGTCCTACATCTGTACCTAATAAACTAAATTTTCGGTTGTTCAGGAATATTATTCTATTACAAAAAAAAAAGATATCCCTGATGGTTAGTGATTCTATATGAATCTCATGGACAGTAGTCTGACACAATGGCACTTCTATTATACTACGTTTTGAAATGTAATGCTTGGACTTCCCAGTTTCAAACAGTACGTATATAACGATATAATAATCACATAAGGAGACAATTGCAAGCCCTATTTCTAGTAAATCGGGATAGTTACGAAGCAATTTTAAAATGTACAAGACATGGTTGAGTTTCAACGTGCTATACATTAAACTCATTCCAAGTTGCATATTTGTAAAAATTAGTAATCACCAAGGAAGCACGGATACAGACAAGGAGTTGCGTAATTTTTACAAAAATCAGGAAACGGATACGGTGGTTAAAATATTAATAAAAAATAAAAAATGTAATTAATTTTTTCATAACATAGTGCAAGATTTACAAGATTCAAATATTATCAAATTAGCAACGGTTAATCCAAACAAAATATTTATAATTCATTGATAAAATATTATCTATCGCCGGAATCTATGCCGGCGGCGAGTGGAGGGGTTTAGGGACGGAGAAAATGAGAAAGAAAAAAAAGAATTTTTAGGTATTTATTATTATTTGCATTCTTTAATCGGGTAGTTGGATCGGAATATGCATTTAAGACTATCTAAATTCTGAAGTTCAGTGGTTCTCAAATCTACACCTGGGTAACGGGCCGGCGAGTCATCGGAAGTTGGCATTTCGCGAGTCATTGGAAGTTGTAACTACCATGATAAATTCTTCTATATTTATTTATGAAATGCGAAAATACTTTTTTTTCTATTTGGGATGGAAATTGGCCAACAGGTCTTCGGTGACCTAACCTGACCCGTCTTATGGAAATCCCCGAGTTTAGCCCAACTCATTTGGGCAATTGACTGAATCGGACGCACACCTTAGAAAGTTCTAGCATTTGACACATGTGCTGCATGATTGTTGTAATCAAATTAAGTAACGAATAAGCGATATTGATGTTTGACTATATAAGTGGTGAAAATAAAATATACGTAGACATCAAACAATGTTTAATTTTTTAAAAAAAAACCGGAAATGTTATCACATGAAAATCTAAATTCAAAACACTGAATAAATATTTCGTTGATAAATTAAATTAAAAAATAAGAAACTCCCAATGCAAAAATATCAAAAAATAGAGAGTATGTACGAATTCAACTCGAATGGCCACCTAATATTTATATTAAAAATCTTTTTTTATTCTGTTGTATTGGCAAAAAAAAACAAAAGTTAAAACTAACTTGTACAATCCTAGGACTTTATATCGGTTTAAAACTTAACCTTAGGGAATTTAGGCAAATTCGAGAATAAAAAATCGAACTGAATTTGGTTTCAGTTAAAATTTCGACCCAACTATTTTTTTGCATGATTTTTTTTGGGTGTGTAAAATTTTCTATTTTGTTTTATGTTTTAGACTTTTGGGGTTAACTTCTTCTTTTTGTGTTATTCTTAGGGTAACATTTATTATTAGTGCTAATCTGTGTAATTTTTTTATTATCATGCATCAAGTTACACCCCGCTCCAACCAACTTGTCAATTACATTAAAAACTTTATTTCATAATAAAAAATATTATTTTACAAAAAAATTAAATAAAGAGTTCAACATTATGATTTCAAAACCAACTTATGAAATTACACTTGCTAATGACTAGTATACATAATATATTTATACTAATCATACCCTTAAGTTGAACTTTAACATTTAACAAGTGTGTGGACGCATTTTATTTCTTGTAGACATGCATATTGTCTTATGGTTTATTTTGAGTTTTTACATGTTGTGAAACTAGATGGTTATATGTTTTTTTATCCAAGTTTTTTTATCTATTTTCATTTGTTAAAATTTTACGATGTGTGATTCATAAAAATATAAAATCTAAAGACCCAACTCACCTAAGTCCTAACCCGCCTCACCCGCCATTAGATGGGGCGGTTAGCAGGGCTGTCCTTTTTCTTTGTTTTTTTTAGCATGTCCCACCTCTTTTCATTTACCCACTTAGCTTAAGTAAAATGAGTAGTTGTGGGCAAAAACCTGTCACACCCCATTTACATACATTGTAGGGTTGGATGGGTTTGGGATATGGTTGGACTGGGAATGGGTTTTGGGTTGATTGGGCGTGAGTTAATGCATTAAGGTTTGGGTTAAGATTTTGTGGGCTTAGGTTTCGAAGAAAGAAAGAAAAAAAGGTTTTCGGTTGGTTTTTCCCAATTTTCGATCGAATCAAACCGAAAAGTGTAAATGCCAAAATTTCAAAACTGATAATCAAACCTAGTCCATACCAAATAAATGAGAGGTCTTGGTCTTTTTTTATTTCTCTTTCAATTTTGAGAATTTTTCAAAAAATGTTGGACTGTTAGTTTCAACATTCTTTCTTTCAATTTGTAATAATGTGAGTAGGGGACTCAGCAGATCGGATATAGGTATATCCATATTCATATCCTCATGAAATTTATGGATTCGGATACAGATTGTGAATATGAAAAGTCTATATCCGTTCAGATTTTGACGGATTCGGAGCGGATACGGATAATATCTACATCCGTAAACATAATTCCCAACCTTTTAATAATTTCCATTTTCACTTAGACAAATATTATACGTAGTCGCATTTATAACTTTATTTGGTTTCAAATATGGATATAGATGTTGAAATACAGATATGTAGTTCCGAAGTGGATATTATTCAGATCGGATACAACAATATCCATATTCACCCCTCAAGTTTCGGATGCAAATACGATTTTCCGGATGACGGATTCTCGGATAAAACGAATACGGACGCAGACAGATTCTCGGATTTTAGACATCCATTGACACTTTAGGGTTAGTAATTATAATAGTTTATATAGTTGGATAATTTATAGAAAAAATACCTAACTTATATATATCATTAATTTAAAGAATAGCTATATATATAATACGAATATGAATACAAATACGTATACGGATGTTGTACTACGGATATTCGATCCCCAATCGGATATACCAATAACCATATTTGCTTCATGACTTTACGGATCGGATACGAATACGGTCTTTCGGATAAATTTTTCTCAAATCGAATGTCCAAATTCGAATACGGATACGGATGGATACTCGGATATTCGAGCATCCATTGACACCCCTAGATGTGAAGTTATGAAATTATGAAGACAAATTTAAGCAGAGGATTATGGACATTGAAATTAGTTTTATTGCGTAGGTAGTATGACTGAATCAGTTATAATAACCGCAAGTGCACGACCGCGTTGAAGCGGTGACAAATACGGGTTGATTCATAGAGAGGTGTGTTGACTTTGGTTAGTTCGAATGTGAGTGGGAAACAAGGGAAGAAGAGATTGATTAAACTAACTAGACTAACTATGCTACGCTACACTAGTATGAAACAAACGAAGAAGATGAAATCACTAAATAAAACTAAACTAAGTGACTAATAGATGAAGCTGGAAATCAGGAATGAAAACCCCCTAAGGGGTGGAGTGTGTGTACATATGAAATAAGTTGTGATGAATGCGTACAATAAGCTCAAGTGTAGGTAGTGTTTGTTATGCATAAGTATTTCATGGCAAGACCCATCATCCAAATCACTAACCTAGGTGATTAATATAAGCATGACAAGTTTGTTATTAAAACCTAAACAAACATGGAATGTACCTAAATATTATGGCAGAAACCATCAAGTTAAGTATTATATTTTATTCAAACAAGCATACTAATACTTCTCACATACAACAATGTTTAGCATTCATTTCATCTACATAACATGTATAAGCATCAACTTCGGCCTCAAAGGGGGATGAAACTACTCACACATTACTAGACTAACATTCATACTGAGGAAAGAAAACATGCTAATTAATTCTAAGAAGACTAAAACAAACAAAGTTAACTAAGCATGCAAGAATTGAAAAGAGACAATACGAAGAAACTAACAAAACATCTTTTATTACTCACTCAATTACAAGTAGCATTTATCCACCAGAGCTTTGCTTCAAGACTTTACTCCTACTAGAGAGGATGACCACCAAGAGAAGAAATGTATGCAGAGGAGGAGGATGAGTTCTATTTATAGCCATAGAAAAAGGTAATCTGGGACAATCCCCCAGTATGGGACTAAAAGCACACCAAAAATGGACTAAATACAACCTAATATTGGAAAATTCTGGACACGAATGGACACAATTCTGGATTGCTGGACGAATTTCTGGACATACTTATGGACATGATTTTTGGACGGATATCTAGACAGGATCCGTAAAGGATAACATACAGAGTTGGACGACCGTTAACGGTATGCTCACATCATCGCTCTGGTGTGGGATCCACAAACGACAGTGGTGCATTTGAGCAAATAAGATCGACTTGTAGGTGTATACGTGGTAATACCTAAAAATCAAGTACATATTCTCAATTTGGATGCCTACGAGGTGTGTAGAGCGTAGCAAAAAAACCCTAAATTAATACCGGTGAAAGTTTGCATTCGTAGTGAAATATGACGTTTTGACTTTGAATACAAAGTATTCTGATTTTGTAAGTTTTTGTTAGATGGTCACAAAGGGTGTTTTCTTATAACAAATTTAACCAAAAATAGCTTTGATTCATTGCTGCATGTAGAGAATAGACCATCCATATGTCGGGTCCAACACATGTGAAGCACCACACCATTTTGTCGGCTGCTGATGTTAAATGTTGATAGAGATTCGACGGTATATCTACCAATCAAACCAGCATACTTCATCATCAAGCATTTATTTGCGATTGCAAACAACCTGTCCAGTGGTTGAGGCATGTGTGGCGGTGCGGTATCATATGCGTTGAACATGAATTTTGAAAATTAAACCTAAGTAGGCAGAAAACTTTGGCATGCACTTGGGTTATGTTTGATTCACGTAATCAAATGTGTAACATAATCTTATTACACATTTGATTACATTCTTTTGTTTGGTTGTATAAATTGATGGTTGTAGTAATGACTATGTGATTCAACAATAGCGGTCAATTATGTCGTATCGTGTATACTTGTATATATAAGTCTTATATGTAAATCTGTATCTGACCAAATTAAATAATTATGTTGCTAGACCTTTTACATATCTAACTCATTTATAATCGTGTTTATCAAGATTACTAAATGGGTCATGTTATGACACGACCCATTTACATGTTTACCACCTATTACGGGTACACGATTATTACTATTTAGTACACGTATAGACGTATAGTACTTCTTTACAACATGATTACAAAAATTCTACTTGTTTAATATATGAATCGTATTTGTTTGTTACACAACTAAAAGAACAGAAGTGGTAAGTCTATTAATATAAGGGTTAATACCCAATCATGTGTGTGTATCAAGTATTGTATTTGTGTCCAAGTGTTAAATTAGTTATCATATATTTATCGAGTCTCTATCGTGTTAATTGTGTTTGACTCTTAAATTTGTATCTGACTCATTTATTAATCATGTTACAACAATATGCCTACTTAAAAAAATTCAAACAATATTTTCTAATTTTGTGTCGTGTAGTCATGTTTCGTGTAAAATTAACGATCATAAATCTAACCATAAAGGTATTCCAGTTGCACATATTTCAAGGTAATCACAATACCTCACTGAAGGTCTTAATCAAATTATATTACGATGCAATCAACTCATTTTAATTTACTCATAACTTATCACATTGTCGAAACTCGTCAAAGGTCGTACTAAAAGGTTGTACAAGTTCACATAACAGTTTGGGTCACGTGTTTATTCACCGTAATTTGATCACTACAACCGAAGCAAACCAAACACAATCTTTTAAATCACAAAACAAATCAAATTTGGTCCATATCCACCTTAATTACTTGCCAAACTAGCACGCCAAAAACAACAGTTTCTTCAACAACGTGTGACTAAAACCTCACAATATAAAGTTAAAGTGGTGCAACTACGAACCAAATCTGACTTATATGAGTTAATGACTTTGGATGCCAACCACAGCTTTTTGTTGATTCCTCACGGGTTGGGCAAGAAAAACTTGTGATGGTTTAGGAACTTTGGTTGGATAAGGCGTACGTGGAGGTCAGATTAGAATTAGATCTATTCCAGCTAAAGAAAATTAGGAACCAAATCAGTAAGAATGGTTGGAAGTACACAACTCATATATGCCGCCATATATGAATCACATGCTTAATAATTCCGCCTCCATCCATGTATGGATTCTGACTTGACCAAATTGATGTTGTGGTCCTTCTACATCTGTCCCTGTCCAAATCAACATTTTGATTTGGTTGCTTCTGTCTTTTGTGTGATTTGTTTGTTGGGAGCGATTGGGTCTACCATGATAGGTGGTCTAGAGGCTCCCAAGGTTTTTTTACACAAAATTAGAAGGCTAGATATTAATCCTTGTCATTCTGTCATATTGACACACACACTCATGTCAATTTATTAGTTATGGAAGTCAACCCAACCCACTTAGAAAAGTCAACTCAAGCCATTAAACCTCATTTGTGTCCAACCAACATTCCTTTCCTAACTTAAAGAGCAAAATTAAGGTCATGATATTACCAAAGGTTTCAACTTTCAACACCATTTTTGACCATCTCAATTCCATCAAATGCTGAGTGAGAAAGGGATTAATGTATTGTGAATTAATCGGAACAACGATAACAAGAAAAAATAAATAAATCTGTAACTACTTAGGCTATAATAGAAAATGAGACTCATCAAGATTCACAATTGGGACATGTGAATCTTTTTTTCCCGTGAATTCATTCAAAGTCAAAGCCTTGGGTAACATCATTGACATCAAAATTGCCTTCATCTTTCATCTATTTTTAATATTTTATCTCATGTACTCATTCCAATTATTACATTTTTTCGTAACATAATTTTCTAACATATTATTATTCTTCCTTCCCATCGGTTTAATGACTCAACTCCCTGCATTTAGTTAAATGTCATTTGCTCAGATCGAGTTTTAATTTTTCCATTAGGCAGATTTTACATGAAAATATGAGTTCTTAATCGAGTTTTAGTCGTTCCATTAGGCAGGTTTTGGAAGGAAAAAAAATATGAATTCTTAAAAGTGATATGATTGGAACATTTAACTGATGGTGGAAGGAAACATCTTACGTGCCAAGTAAACTAGCCAAAAGAGATCTTAATTTTTTCGATTAGTCATATTCACTATGATTTCAACATCTCGATGAGTTTGGACTAATTAAGATCACAATCTTCACCAATTGAACAAATCAGCACAAGTATAATGTGAACTTTGCTTCTCTTCTATTCTCTTCTCATCTACTTGGGTTTGAATCATTTTCCCAACCAGTTTTATCAAAAACAAAAAGGCTAAACCCCAAAATTTTATACATTTTCTTCAAACTGTCAACGAACCATCATCGCGACCTTCACCGTCAGCGTGATCTTTACTAACCACTCCGTCATTTCCTCTTTCCTCGGCGTCGAAGCTGGCATGAACGCTATAGAGAACATAAAACAGCACCACCACCGCCGAAAACACCCCGAACCGGACGTAGGAGGGCCCGTCAAGGGAGCCCATCAAAAACAAATTCAAAAAAATCGACACGGCGGGCACCCACGGCATCAATGGCACTCCCCAAAACTCCGGCTTCCTCGCCTCCGGCACGGAAGTGCAGAACACTTGGACTCCAGCAATTGCAAGGACAACGAGAGCACCTAGAAGGACACCCTTGACCATACCTGGGGGAGCGAATTGCCAGGTGAGGGTGAAGGCGAGCGACACGGCAGTGAATGAGAAGAGGAATGTGGCTGTCGGTATCGGGTTTGTTGTTCCAATCGATACGTAGCGTCGGTACACGACCGCGTTGGCCACCATGTAGAATACGAAGAGAGTTCCGATCGAAACTAGGTTCAGGAGAACTTCCAATTCGGTGAAAAGTGCAATAGCTGCCGTTACGAGTCCTGAAAATCAAAAGGAATTAAATTCAAGACTAGAGATATATCAACTTGGTGTTTCTTTTGTTGGAAAAAATTAAAGATTGAAAATTAATTTTGAAATCCAAAACGTTAGAATTTAACTTTACTGTAGTATGTAAGACAAAGTCATTAATGAAAGTGGAGTCAACGAGCAGTAAAGATTTAGTTACCGTGCATTAGGATTGTTTATTAAGATTTGAAGTAAATCATAGTATTTTCAACACTTAACTACCATTTATATGGTTCAATCATGATATCAAAGTAAAACTTAAGTAGAAGACACCATCAACCAATTTACCCCAACTTACCGAGAAAAACAGACGCATTGACCGGAGTAGCGGTTCTCGGGTGAACCTTAGCGAACCAAGACGGGACTACATTGGACCGACCGATGACGCAAAGGTACCTTGCTTGCCCAAGCATCGCCACCAATAAAGACGTCAGGATCCCGAAGCAGGCGCCCACTCCGATCACGGTCGACGCCCAATGCCAGCCACCCGATCCCCGGAACGCGGCGGAGAACGGAGCCTCTGGGTCAATCTAATCAAACACAACATGTTCAGTCTAACGATTCTAGAAAATAATTTTTTTAAATTCTCAAAAAAAAACAAGCTCAGGGTGATTAGTAAAATTTTCTGGCCCTACTGCTAGAAACCACTACACTATCTACCAATAATTAATGACTTTGATTTGACGGCTGAGATTTGGCAATCTCAATGATCGGACATTCCAAATACATACTTAATCCGTACATGGTACTTTGATACCAATGTGGTATTGAAAAAAAAAGTGGGGTGACCATTACCGCATCGTAGGGTACGAGTTTGCACATGGAGACGGCCATGAGGCAGTAGAGGACTGTGACGAGAGCGACCGACCCAGACACTCCGATGGGTATATCAACCGACGGTGTTCTCACCTCCTCCGCCATCGTCGACACGGCGTCGTAGCCGATATAGCTGAGGTAGACCGTGGCGGCGCCGTTGAACACCCCAGCGGCACCGAAAGGGAAGAATCCACCTTCGTGCTTGAGAGGGTCCGCAGGGTGTGTGAAATTCTTCCAGTCTCCCTTCCAGAATCCAACGAAAATTATGAAGAATATGAACGCCAAATGTGCCAACGTCAGCAATAGGTTCATAACTGAACTCTGCTTCGTACTGGAAAACAAAATTCAAACTCACAAACATTATTTTGTTATTTTAAACCATTTATTGGGGTGTCAACATTATTAATTAATTAATTTGGCGAAAGGGAGTATGTATGTAGGTTGAGATGCGCGTGACACAAAAATAGTAAAGACAATCCAAAGCGTAGGATTACCCAATGATGAGATAAAGAGTGGAAAGGTTTGGAAGTATTTTAAATTGAGTGGTTGCGAGAACCGAAGACGTACGACAAACAGCAAAAGGCAGGTGAATCTGCCAAAAGAGGCAAATATTTAAGTAGGAGTGGAGGCATGTGAAGGCATGGTAAAGTTACATAATAAATATTAATATATGTATATATATATATGGTCAAGTTCTAGTGAGCCCAGAGCTTATCAAATTTAGTTTAAGTCTCCTACAATCTCATCATTGCATCTTATTTACTGTTAATCTCATCATTCATTAGCATAATCGTTTTTTTCTTAATATACCTTACAATTTGAAATAAGTAATGGATATTGTGGGAACTTAATTTAGAAAAATTAAACCCTGGAGAATTCCTATATATATATATATATATATATATATTAGATGCCTGACGAGCCAGAGCCAGAAAATAGGGAGCTTAGATATATAGACAGATAGAAAACACAACGCAATCTAATTGATATTTATATACCTGTGGCATATTAGTAGAGTGATCGTTAAAATAACTCCGACGGCGATTAGGTCCATCTGATTGAACCCTTCCGGCAATCCAGGCACGGTGAACCTCCACTTGTCGGTCGTGGTGATTCTGACAGCCGAGCGGAGGTACGCCGTGAAACTCCTTGCCACGGCGGCATTCGAAAACACGTACTCCATCACGAGGTTCGCTCCCGTCAAAAACGCCGGGAACTCTCCTGAAACAGATATTAACGATCACTTCAAGTCAAAATAAATTACATGTATTAATATATATTTTTAAAAATCGAAACGGACCGAAAGTGATTCTGAGATAGCTGAAGGCGCCGCCGGCGACGGGGAAGTCGACGGCGAACTCGGTGTAGCAAAAGGCGGAGAGAAGAGCGCAAAGGCCGGCAATGGCGTAGGAGATTACGAGGGCGGGACCGGCGAGGTCAGAGGCGGCGCGGCCGGAGGTGACGAAGACGCCGGCGCCGACCATGCCGCCGAGGCCGAGGCCGACGAGGTCGGGCCAGCGGAGGGAGCGGGTCATGTCGGTGCCGGATCGGGCACGGGCGCTGGTGAGGTCGTCGAAGGGGGTGGAGACGGAGAAGGCGCGGTGGCGGAGGCGGCGGGGGAGGAGGAGGAGGGAGCGGAGGTAGGAGGAGGGGGTGGCGAAGGAGGAGGACATGGTGGTGGTAGGGATGAGAGGGGTGGTGGACATGGATGGATAGATGGTGAGAAGGGGTTTATATAAATATATGGGAATGGGAAGGAAGTGTTGGATTTTGGGATTGGAACTTTGGAAGAGAGAGAGAGGGAGAGAGGAGAGAGAGTGGGTTTTGGGGTTTGGATTGTTGTTTGTTTGTACGTTGAGAGTTGAAGGCTTTGGATTGTTTGACTCTAATTAATGACTTCTTATTATTTCTAACGGTTATTGTTTTTAGTGGGGTTTTTTTTTCCTTTTTGTTGATTTTTTTGAGTAATTGTTTTTGTTCTTGTTTATCTAATCTAAATCACAACGACTCAAACATAGGAATAATATTGTAATTCGATGTTTGATTTTGACTAGCAATAGATCTTCCAATCAAGTTAGTGACAATTGATTATTATTTGTTTATTTTAATAATAATAACAATAAGTATTTATCTTCCAATCAAATTTCTATTTTTCCAATCCATTAGGTGGGAAGTACGTAATATCACATGCATATATTAATTTACTGACCCTCTCAAGTAAATGTCCTTAACAGGAATACTAATTAGGAACCGCAACATGGTATATATGTAGCTATTCAGGACCATAATACACATGAGATCGCTAAGTGAAAATTATAGTTTAATAAAATAAACAAACTTTTGACTAGCTTGAAGGATTGCAAAGGTGAATTGAATATCTTTTTATCTCTAGGGATAAAATTGAAAAGCGAGATAGAAAATATCAAAATGGAGAAAAGAGAAAATAGAACAAAAGATTGATTAATGTAAGTTGGAAGATGTATTGTATTGATGTGACAAATCAGGCACGAACACGTAGGAGTTAGAATCCAAATTCCTATCTTTATTTGAAGAGAGTGAAATTTGTTTAGCTATCAAAAAACAAGAGATCATTTTAAAAAAAATCAAATTATAATTTTTTTAACAAGGAACGCTTCTAAATGGAGCAACGCGTGGATCTCGCGTGCTGGAGTCATGGCTTAGAAGTATGCATAAAAGAAAATAAAATAGAAAATTAACCTTTTTTCAATACAATTTTTTTCATGAAAAAGCGAAAACCGAATGTGTATAAAAATTGAGAAGTACTGTTACAATCTTACCTAATCGTTTGCTAATTAAGTCCTCTTTGGTATTTCGGACGAATATGACCAAGTATACTCTTCAAATTCTCGATAGCAAGTTATAAACATAATTCCACATAGATATTCTCTTCATTTTACTATTTTGTTCACTTACTAAAAACGATTGATATCTACTGCTTTCATTAATTTTACTAATTTGTTCTTACAGTCCTTCGAAATACCGAGCTGCCTTACTCTCAATAACTATTTTGATTATTCAACGCCAATAATTACGTTTCTTTTGCTTTGATTGTAACTTATTGGGACTCAATTAAATCCTAAACCCAATTAGGGGTTAATCCTGGATTAGTTGGGAGTTGACGGGAAGGTATGGAGGGGATGCACGTGAGGTGATGGGAGGTAGGGTGGTGGTGTTGGAGAGGGATGGATGAGGTGTAAGGTTCGGGCTATTTAAAGAAGACCAAAACCCTCACCTCAATCTTTTTCTCCCAACTCCACATCTTAACCTCGAGATTCAGCTAATTCTACTTACGTCGAAGTAAGAGCGTGTCCCCACCGAACCTCATGTTTAGTGTAGTTGCGTGTTGGATGTGTTGCGTACTCTCTGTAAGACTGTATGTGTCTACGATAGGTATATGTGGGAGACTCGTTGATGATTGTAGGACAAATATCCTTTATTATTCTTGGAGGGAGATGTTTACTAATTGCATTATATCTTGCAATGTTATACTAGTACGATAGATTCATTTCTTTATACTTTAACATGCATATAGGCGATAGAACTTGGTATACGGGATCTCTTTATGTAAACTTTGGTATTGTTGTTATATTTATTTTTCAGGACCGCAGTATGTTCTGACGAGTAGTGACCGAGGATGATGACACTCTGATATTGGATCCTCTTATCTTATTTTCTTAGGTCGTATGCTTACTTGTATTTCTACTTTCTTGTATACTGACGTAATCATATTTTTTGACAACTTTGATGTAATATGATACACATCTTAATTTTTTTATGAGTAATGTCTTCGCTTTTTTGGGTCTTTAATCACTGTGATAATTTGTGTTTTAAATTTTTCGTTGTTTCGAGAATGTTACAAAATAACTTCTCGATTTCATTTGTTTAACTGCATCTAATTAACTGACTTGTGGAAAATCAAAGAGAAAGCATGTAAAACCAATTGACTATTTTTATTGTTGGAAATATCTATAGTTAGCCATCATGCAGGGGGTGAATCTTGTGGAATGGAATGTGGAAAGGCTTCAATATTATCAGAATTTATGGGAAGATAAAATTACAAAATATGAAGAGATTGTCTACACACACTAATTTTAAAAATAAATCAAGAATTTTCTGATATCATGTCAACAAGACTGTATTCGATTTAAGTCAAATGGCCATCGTATATAGATAGGCTAATAAGTCATTTACAAATTGTAACTAGAAGTTCGTTATACTTTTTGTTATGTCCCTAACCGAGATTAGGAAGCTAGTGGAGATTAGAGGAGGATTAGGGCTTGCTTTGCATGGGAAGTTGGGTTTGCATAGGGAAGAGGCGGGCTACAGTGGCCTGAGGTGAGTAGGGTGATGGTGAGGTTGGCGGGCACTGTAGCAGACGGGGTTATAACTTGGTTTCTTTTTCTTTTTCTTCTTTTTCTTTTCTTCTCCATTCCCTCATTTCTTCCTTCCTTTCCTTGTTGGTGCGCGCGTCGGTGGAGCAGCTGCGGAGGCGTCGAGAGAGGAGGGTGCTCGTGCGGGAGAGGCGCGGCGCGTGATCGAGGACGTGGAGGCGTGAGCGTTGCTCCGGCGTTTCCCCGGCTTCGTGAGAGGTATGTCAACTTGATAGTGTGATTTGTTGTGTTGTTAACCCTTGTGAAGGGTTGTGTTGGTCGGACGGGGAGGCCGGAGGCCTCCTCGGTGATGTTTTCCGTGGAAAACCTCGGCTAGTGCGTGGTTGAAGACGACCAACGGTCGACCGGTTCCTTCGGGCGGTCGACCAAATGTAGTGTTTTTGCCCGACTTTAACCTTCACCGGTCGAACGATGCCTTGGGGCGGTCGACCGGTAGTGCATATTGCTGGTGAGTTGGGACGTTCTGCCTGTTTTCGGTCGACCGGTTCCTTGGGTCGTTCGACCGGAACTTAAGTGTACTGGATTATATTGCATGTTTGTTCGACCGATTGTATATTGCGTTCGACCGATTATATGACTTAGAATAATAGGTTGACCCTGTCTGTTTTCGGTCGACCGAGACCCCTGAGTCGGTCGACCGATAGAATTGAATTTAATGTTGACGAGACTCCGGATTTTGACATCGTTCGGTCGACCGGTTTTAGACCTTTGTTCGACCGTTGGGGGGTTCTGTTTTGAGCGCAGCGGTAGACCGTTTTAGGAGTACGGTCGACTGATTCCTTTCTGGAACCGGTCGACCGAATCACCTCTTCCGGTCGACCGTTTGGGCCCAGGACAGAATTCCTGGTTCACTTTTTGAATGCCAACTTTGTCCACGGAAACCTGTGTCCTCGCCTTGTGCGTGAGCCGGGAGGTGACGGTGGGCGCGTGATGCGTGCCTGCCCAGGAACCGTCGTTGGGAAGAGTGTGGGTGTTCGGGACGCGTCACCTCCGTGTATGGACCGTGACTTGAGATGGATTGATGGGGCACTTTGTAGTATAGCAGGCCTGAGGGATCGCGGATCCCAGTGTTGATGTTGTGCGGGCACGCAACTGGCGTTGGGTGAGGTGACTACCGGCCCACGGGCTACGGAGGTCGCTGCCCTGCTTTTATAGCGGCGCGGTTGGTGTTTGCGGCTCGAGGAGCCTGATGACCTGGCAGACTTCGGTCTGGACCGTCCGATGCTGTGCCGGACGTTGTGATGGACCACAGATGCTGTGTCGGTGATGCCGCCGAGGTTGTGCCGGCGATGATGATTGTTGGGCCGAGGCTGTGCCGGCTATGTTGTTTTCCTCGGCTGGGCACCTACCGAGATGTTGTTGTTATACCTTCCGGGCGACGGCCCCGTTGGTCCCTGTGGCCCTGACCACTGAGATTTACAGATCTGTTTCTATCGGCGCGTAGACGTGACAGAGGCTCCCTGCCGAACCCTTGTGTTGTATAGCCGTGTGTGGGGGGTGCGATGTCGCGGGCTGCTAGACTGCATGTGCCTGCAGTATGTCTCTTCGGGAGACCCGATGATTGATTGTCGGACTGATGTCCTGTTTTACCCTTCGGGGGAACTGTTTTCCATTTCTGTTGATGCCATGACATGCTACTAGTATGATAGGTTCATTATGTGATGCATGCATATAGGTGAGTTGGCATACGGGGTTTCCTTCTGGAAACTCAGGCATTGTTGTTGCATCTTTTTCAGGATCGCAGTAGGTTCGGGTGGGTGGTGACCGAGGACGGAGCACTTTGGAGTCGAATCCTCTTCGGCAGTTGCTAGACCGTACGACTACTTGTATTCTATTCCATTGTATCAGTATTGTAGTTGTATTTCTTTTGGAAAACTCCTTGTATTTTGGGTGCACCCAGATTTATATATTTATATATTAGTGACGTTCCCGCGTGAGTTGTCTGTTATGTTGGTTATTTTGAAATTTTAAATCTTCCGCTATTTCGGGACGTTACAACTTGGTATCAGAGCGGTCGATTCCTGTGTCTTCGTCTAAAGAACCACCCTTAGGAGTAGTGTTAGAGGCATGCATTATTTTTGTAGCTCTTGCATGCATTGTTGCTTATCTGTTGATTGTTGTGGTGACAGATGGCACCTAGGCGCGTGAGGAGTTCTCCACGCGATCGTTATCCCAGTGACGACACTTCTGGTGCTCATTGGGACAGGTTGGGCGAGTTTCTGGAGCGTCAGGCAGCTCAGAGCGCCCAGGGCGGAGTGGGAGCTGAGCACGATCGGTTCATGCGTCAGCACCCGCCGACTTTTGATGGCAGGAGGGCCCCAGAGGTTGCAGAGGACTGGGTCTTCAGGATGGAGAAGATCTTCCGCGCTATTGGAGTAGCACCTGAGAGGATGGTGGAGCTGGCCACCTATGTGTTTGATGGCGAGGTCGCCAACTGGTGGAGATCTACGTCCACAGTTTTGTTTGATGATCGTGTGGATGTGAGCTGGGAGGAGTTCTTGGAGGTGTTTCATGAGCAGTACTTCCCCCAGCATGTCAGGGATCAGAAGAGGGAGGAGTTCATGTCGCTGGAGCAGAAGGACATGACACTGACGAGCTACATCAGCAGGTTCAACGCTTTGGAGCGTTGCTGCCCTGAGATTTGTGTGACCCCAGAGCAGCGGGCGAGGAAGTTCGTGAAGGGACTGAGACAGCCGCTTCGATCTCGGGTGATCAACAGCATGCCGCGGACCCTTGCAGATGCGGTGAAGCATGCTACGATCATCAAGCAGGACCAGAGGAAGTGTATTCAGGAGGCGCGGAAGGCGCCAGTGAGCACCGGCAGCAGAGTAGCTGGTCGTGGAGCAGGAAACCCGGGCAAGAGGCCCATGTTCGATGGAGGAGGAACACGTCAGTCAGGAGCGTGCACTTACTGCGGGAGGTTCCATCCAGGACAGGAGTGTCCTCGTCGGACTGGAGCATGCATGGGTTGTGGTCAGATGGGGCATTTTGTCCGTGATTGTCCTCAGAGGCAGGGAGAGCCGAGCAGGAGGCCAGGACCACCAGCAGTAGGCAGAGGCGGAGGCAGCCGGTCAGTTGTTCCATCGGGCCAGAGTAGGAGGACCGGGCGAGTCTTCACTATTCAGGCTGAGGAGGCGAGGGACTCCAACACCGTCGTGGAAGGTACGCTTTCAGTTTCTGGTTCAGTAGCGCGTGTGTTGTTTGATTGCGGCGCCACTCACTCCTTCATTTCGGAGAAGTTTGCTGGCGAGTTGGGTCAGACCCCTGTGCTGCTGACTGAGGTTTTGGAGGTCAGCACGCCCATGGGTGAGGTGGGCACTGTGGGGAGCTTTTACCCCGGCACCACAGTTGCTTCGGGAGACCATGATTTTCCGGCTGATCTGGTCTTGTTACCGATGGTGGACTTCGACGTCATACTGGGGATGGACTGGCTGTCACAGTACGACGTGCGGGTCTTTTGCCGTGAGAAGAAGATCCTGATTCCGATGGAGGGATTGCCAAATGTTCTGATCAGAGGTGCGAGGAGCAGAGGGGGTCGTCTGATTGTGTCTGCGGTTAAGGCACAGAGACTGATACAGCAGGGATGCAGAGCGTTTGTGGTCACGCTGGTAGTTCCTGATCCTGAGACGAGGAGGCTGGAGGACATAGAAATCGTGCAGGAATTTCCGGATGTGTTTCCAGCAGAGATTCCAGCGTTACCGCCGCACCGAGAGGTCGAGTTCAGCATCGAGTTGGTTGCGGGTACGACACCTCAGTCGAAGGCACCTTATCGGATGGCACCTGCTGAGTTGACAGAGTTGAACAAGCAGTTGCAGGAGTTGATGGAGTCCGGGTTCATTCGACCGAGTGTTTCTCCATGGGGAGCGCCTGTGCTCTTCGTGAAGAAGAAGGATGGATCGTTGCGGATGTGCATTGACTACAGGATGCTGAATAAGGTTACCGTTCGGAACCGGTACCCTTTGCCCAGGATTGATGATTTGTTTGATCAGTTGCAGACGACGAGAGTGTTCTCGAAGATCGATCTGCGTTCGGGTTATCACCAGTTGCGGATCCGAGAGGCAGATGTTCAGAAGACAACCTTCAGGACGCGGTACGGCCACTACGAGTTCTTGGTGATGCCATTTGGACTAACGAATGCACCTGCAACATTCATGGATCTGATGAATAGGACCTTCCACCCGTACCTTGACAGATTTGTCGTGGTGTTCGTGGATGACATCTTGGTATACTCGCCTGACAGGGAGCAGCATCGAGAGCACCTGAGGATTGTGCTTGGCATCTTGAGGGATCAGCAGCTTTATGCCAAGTACACGAAGTGCGAGTTTTGGTTGGATCAGGTGGCTTTTCTGGGGCATATTGTGTCAGCGGATGGGATATCGGTGGATCCGGCGAAGGTCGAGGCTGTGACTCAGTGGAGAGCCCCGACGAGCGTGACGGAGATCAGGAGTTTTGTGGGACTGGTAGGGTACTACAGACGGTTTATTCAGGATTTCTCCAGACTTGCGTCGCCGCTGACAGCGTTGACGCAGAAGGGCGTCAAGTTCGTTTGGTCCCAGAAGTGCGAGGACAGCTTTCAGGAGCTGAAGAGGCGATTGATGACAGCACCTATTCTGACGCTACCGAGTGGCAGTGGAGGCTACGTGATTTACAGCGATGCATCAGGGATAGGCTTGGGTTGTGTTCTGATGCAACATGGGAAGGTGGTCGCGTACGCTTCGAGGCAGCTGAAGGTGCACGAGAAGAACTACCCTACTCATGATCTGGAGTTGGCAGCGGTAGTTCATGCGTTGAAGACCTGGCGGCACTATCTGTATGGCGAGCAGTTCGAGGTCTTCACCGATCATCAGAGTCTGAAGTATTTGTTCTCGCAGAAGGAGCTGAATATGAGGCAGCGCAGATGACTTGAGTTCATTAAGGACTACGACTTCACCATTTCCTATCATCCGGGGAAGGCGAATTCGGTTGCAGATGCGCTGAGCAGGAAGGTGGAGGTTTCTATCGCGAGTCTGTGCATCCAGGAGTGGAGGCTACTCGAGGCTTTGTCAGAGTGGAGTCCGTTCACAGAGGGCTCAGAGGGAGCAGTGATTGCTGGGCTTCGGGTGGAGCCGCAGACTGTCTCACGGTTGGTTCAGGCTCAGCAGGGGGATGATGAGTTAGCTGGTCTGCTACAGTTGGCTTCCAGAGGTGGATCAGATTTCAGTGTGGGGGTTGATGGTGGTCTGAGGTTCAGGAGTCGGATCTGGGTGCCGATGGTTGATGGGCTGAGAGATGACATCATGGAGGAGGCACACAGAGCTAGATACACCATTCATCCGGGGAGCACGAAGATGTATAAGGATCTGCAGCGGAACTTCTGGTGGAAGGGCATGAAGAGGGATATTGCAGAGTTTGTGGAGCGATGCTTGGTCTGCCAGCAGGTGAAGATTGAGCATCAGAGGCCAGCAGGACCGATGCAGTGTATTGAGCTTCCTGAGTGGAAGTGGGAGCACGTGACGATGGATTTTGTCACGGGTTTGCCGAAGACGAGGGGATTCCACGACGCGATTTGGGTGATAGTCGATCGACTGACCAAGTCGGTGCATTTCTTAGCGATCAGGACCACGTTACCTTTGGAGGGTCTGGCTAAGTTGTACGTGGAGGAGATAGTCAGGTTGCATGGAGTGCCAGTGAGCATCATCTCCGATCGAGATCCTCGATTCACTTCCAGATTTTGGGGGAGTCTGCAGCAGGCTTTGGGGACGCGTCTGAGATTCAGTACAGCGTTTCATCCGCAGACCGATGGTCAGTCAGAGAGGACGATTCAGACCCTGGAGGATATGCTGAGAAGCATGCACATTGGATTGGGCAGGGCACTGGGATGAGCACCTGCCGCTGATAGAGTTCGCCTACAACAACAGCTACCATTCGAGTATTGGGATGGCACCGTACGAGGCGATGTACGGGAGGCCTTGCAGATCACCGGTATGCTGGAGTGATGTGGGCGAGAGACAGTTAGTGGGGCCAGAGATTGTGCAGATGTACTCAGAGAAGGTTGATGTGATCAGGAGGAGGCTGGCCACAGCACAGAGCAGGCAGAAGAGTTATGCTGATCGACGCAGACGGGTGTTGACTTTCGAGGTGAGCGACCATGTGTTTCTGAAGATTTCCCCTGCCCGAGGTGTGATGAGGTTTGGGAAGAAGGGGAAGCTCAGTCCGAGATATGTTGGACCGTTTGAGATCCTCGACCGAGTTGGAGAGGTTGCCTACAGGATTGCGTTGCTGCCGCAGTTTTCAGGTCTGCATAATGTCTTCCATGTGTCGATGCTGAGGAAGTATGTGGCAGATCCGTCGCACGTTATTGAGATAGCAGTGCCAGAGATTCAGCAGGACTTGTCGCTCGAGGAGAGACCAGTTGAGATTGTCGATCGCATGGATCATCAGCTCAGGAGGAGGACCATTCCGATGGTGAAGGTCAGGTGGCAGCATCACAGCGAGCGCGAGGCCACTTGGGAGATCGAGGAGGATGTCAGAAGGCAGTATCCAGAGCTTTTCGGTGAGTGTTTGCTTTGATTTCGGGACGAAATCCTTTTAAGTTGGGTGGATTGTTATGTCCCTAACCGAGATTAGGAAGCTAATGGAGATTAGAGGAGGATTAGGGTTTGCTTTGCATGGGAAGTTGGGTTTGCATGGGGAAGAGGCGGGCTACAGTGGCCTGAGGTGAGTAGGGTGATGGTGAGGTTGGCGGGCACTGTAGCAGACGGGGTTATAACTTGGTTTCTTCTTCTTCTTCTTTTTTTCTTCTCCATTCCCTCATTTCTTCCTTCCTTTCCTTGCTGGTGCGCGCGTTGGTGGAGCAGCTGCGGAGGCGTCGAGAGAGGAGGGTGCTCGTGCGGGAGAGGCGCGGCGCGTGATCGAGGACGTGGAGGCGTGAGCGTTGCTCTGGCATTTCCCCGGCTTCGTGAGAGGTATGTCAACTTGATAGTGTGATTTGTTGTGTTGTTAACCGTTGTGAAGGGTTGTGTTGGTCGGACGGGGAGGTCGGAGGCCTCCTTGGTGATGTTTTCCGTGGAAAACCTCGGCTGGCGCGAGGTTGAAGACGACCAACGGTCGACCGGTTCCTTCGGGCGGTCGACCAAATGTAGTGTTTTTGCCCGACTTTAACCTTCACCGGTCGAACGATGCCTTGGGGCGGTCGACCGGTAGTGCATATTGCTGGTGAGTTGGGACGTTCTGCCTGTTTCCGGTCGACCGGTTCCTTGGGTCGTTCGACCGGAACTTAAGTGTACTGGATTATATTGCATGTTTGTTCGACCGATTGTATATTGCGTTCGACCGATTATATGACTTAGAATAATAGGTTGACCCTGTCTGTTTTCGGTCGACCGAGACCCCTGAGTCGGTCGACCGATAGAATTGAATTTAATGTTGACGAGACTCCGGATTTTGACATCGTTCGGTCGACCGGTTTTAGACCTTTGTTCGACCGTTGGGGGGTTCTGTTTTGAGCGCAGCGGTAGACCGTTTTAGGAGTACGGTCGACCGATTCCTTTCTGGAACCGGTCGACCGAATCACCTCTTCCGGTCGACCGTTTGGGCCCAGGACAGAATTCCTGGTTCCCTTTTTGAACGCCAACTTTGTCCACGGAAACCCGTGTCCTCGCCTTGTGCGTGAGCCGGGAGGTGACGGTGGGCGCGTGATGCGTGCCTGCCCAGGGACCGCCGTTGGGAAGAGTGTGGGTGTTCGGGACGCGTCACCTCCGTGTATGGACCGTGACTTGAGATGGATTGATGGGGCACTTTGTAGTATAGCAGGCCTGAGGGATCGCGGATCCCAGTGTTGATGTTGTGCGGGCACGCAACTGGCGTTGGGTGAGGTGACTACCGGCCCACGGGCTACGGAGGTCGCTGCCCTGCTTTTATAGCGGCGCGGTTGGTGTTTGCGGCTCGAGGAGCCTGATGACCTGGCAGACTTCGGTCTGGACCGTCCGATGCTGTGCCGGACGTTGTGATGGACCACCGATGCTGTGTCGGTGATGCCGCCGAGGTTGTGCCGGCGATGATGATTGTTGGGCTGAGGCTGTGCCGGCTATGTTGTTTTCCTCGGCTGGGCACCTACCGAGATGTTGTTGTTATACCTTCCGGGCGACGGCCCCGTTGGTCCCTGTGGCCCCGACCACTGAGATTTACAGATCTGTTTCTATCGGCGCGTAGACGTGACAGAGGCTCCCTGCCGAACCCTTGTGTAGTATAGCCGCGTGTGGGGGGTGCGATGTCGCGGGCTGCTAGACTGCATGTGCCTGCAGTAGGTCT
This sequence comes from Triglochin maritima, assembly GCA_963682175.1. NCBI lineage: Eukaryota > Viridiplantae > Streptophyta > Magnoliopsida > Alismatales > Juncaginaceae > Triglochin > Triglochin maritima. The sequence goes on along the minus strand of OY821787.1, from coordinate 6,940,257 downwards.
CTTCGGGAGACCCGATGATTGATTGTCGGACTGATGTCCTGTTTTACCCTTCGGGGGAACTGTTTTCCATTTCTGTTGATGCCATGACATGCTACTAGTATGATAGGTTCATTATGTGATGCATGCATATAGGTGAGTTGGCATACGGGGTTTCCTTCTGGAAACTCAGGCATTGTTGTTGCATCTTTTTCAGGATCGCAGTAGGTCCGGGTGGGTGGTGACCGAGGACGGAGCGCTTTGGAGTCGGATCCTCTTCGGCAGTTGCTAGACCGTACGACTACTTGTATTCTATTCCATTGTATCAGTATTGTAGTTGTATTTCTTTTGGAAAACTCCTTGTATTTTGGGTGCACCCGGATTTATATATTTATATATTAGTGACGTTCCCGCGTGAGTTGTCTGTTATGTTGGTTATTTTGAAATTTTAAATCTTCCGCTATTTCGGGACGTTACACTTTTACCCACTATTGACTCTCTGTAGAAGAAGTATCATTGTAATGAAGTTGGGAGGCCAATGAAGGGGCGATTTGTCCTGAGTGTTACTAAAATAAGAATAAAAGTATGTTATTAATATAAAATTAAGACAACGACGTAAGTTCTGGCGTCCAGTGGCTTTGGCAACATGTCATGTGATATTTATATCCATAAAAGTTAAAATAGGATTTGAAAAACCCAGATATTTTTTGCAGATAAATTAAAGTTTGATCGATTTCCAAATTATGATTTAGTTTCAATTTGATTCCTTAAACTTTTTAATCACATCCCCTAAATGTTAAATCGTAACACGTTAGTACGTTACCAATTCTTCCATGAATAATTCTTTAGTTACCAAATAATTCGTGTTTTTTTACAATTAGTTACTATTTGTGATTTTGATAACTGTGTTTTCAAACAGCACTTTCGAAATTTAAAAGTTCAGGAAAAAGGAATTTGAGTGATTGGTGAAAAAACAATTATTTCCATCGTTGCAGTAGTTGAATGTGGTACGTACTACGTTAAGAGAAAATTGAAGGCTTTACTTGTGATTATTATATATGATTGACGATCATCATGATCATTCATAGCTATCGACACAATTTGCTGGACATCAATAGCTCTCAGTTTCAATGTAGAGTTGAAAAACTGATGAAATCTTAAGTGACAAGCAAAGATGATATTGACAATGTGTGACTTCAAATAATTTAGAAGAAAGACGTATTGATTTGTAAAATTTCTTCCCAAAGTTTTTAATGATTAAGATCTAAGCAGATTATTAGAAGCACTAAATCATAAATGATATGAAGAAACATGTTAGTATGTGCAAGCAATGTGGTGATACTTGAGATTGTGAAAGCCAGCCTTTTGTTATTATTAAATAACGAAAAGGGCCGTAAACAATGGGGAAACTGAATCACTTGATATAACAAGTTTTCTTCGATCGTAATAAAATAATGACCACTCTACATATAATAACAAAATAACAGTTCTTAAGGACACATAACAACACTCAAAAATTTCTGCAGAAAATAAGGTAAAACAAATTAAAAAAAAATGCAAGACCAAGCCCCACTACATTTAATACAAATATATTCCTATTTCTTTTCTATGAGGTCGGTGTCATAATTTAGATAGCTAAGTACCCATGCAGTAGTTTATAAATTAAATGATTAGCACTTAACACTACATTTAAATTTTATAGGCGTTCTCTTCAATTTTAAATATTCATCTTTGTCTTTAGTAACGAAATTTTCATGTTGTCACTTGTCATGGTGGAAGGTTTCAAATTCGAAGGTTTATGGTGCAATCATGCATGCAATTAGACTAACATAAGAAGTGGTGGAAGTCATAGTTGACTTCTATTGTATAGCAATTAGCAAGTGTAGTTATTAAAGACTCTTCATCTTTGTGTAAAACAAGAAAGGACACCTCATCTCATATTATCTCTGAAACTTAATCCAGACGTTGTTGTAGACTGGTAGTAGCATGTGTGATTTATTAGACGATTTCAGATGTCAAGATTGCGTTTTGACAATGGAAGAAAAGAGACAAAACAGTAGCATAGGATCTAATTAGATGCATCCCAATGCTAGCAACATCCTACCTCGAAGTTGTTATCAAAAATCTTATCCATATTTAACCACGAACCAGCATATATATTGAACTCCACGAGTTTTTATATTTAGAAAATGATGCATGATTGTTTCATCGTTAACTTTACTAATAATTTTTTTTCAATATAAGACATTAAATTGTCGTTCAACGAATGATTTTTCATTCAATTGTGCAAAAAGTTTTTTAATAATATTCATTGTCTGAGTCTTAACAATATCCAACGAATGTTATTTCTATAACTATGATTTTGCATACGTGTATGATCAGTTTGAAACAATTTCTCTACCAAGTTGACAAATGAAGGATAAAGAAGAAAACCAAGGAGAACTCTAAAAAAAGTTTAAATTTTTGTAATATATTTGGACGCTCAAAATGAGACCTCCCCACTACTTGTCCAAAACAAACGAAAGAAGAGACAAAAGTCCGAGCAAATTAGTCACTCTCACAAGTCAAATGTACGAGTTTATGACACAATTATCTTAAACTACACAAATAATGACTTTGTAATCATGAATTTACGACTATATATATCACCACTAACCATCTTTCTCGTATTGTATTCTATTATCATTCACAAAACCTCGGCCCCGCCACTATTATAAGACGTTTGGATTTCCATGATAGAGAATTAATTTGTTCTTGTGTCCAAAATAATTTCCACAGTACAAAGGTGTCCAACACCACCAGATGCACTAAGTAAGATATAATTACTTCATAAGAGAATGGTAAACTCTTCCAACCCAGCTGCGCTACGCTAGTTGCACAGGATTTTTCTGTCACGTTGATGTAAGTAAGACAACAAACTTTTTAATTGGAATGACTCTCACTTAACTTGAACTGCGGGAAGCAACTGTAGGGCATCGAATCTAGTCTTGGAGAGCTTCTCTAGGCTTTAACTTATCTGCCCCCATCTATGCCTACCTCATATTGATATAGCCTTCTGTTTACTCTACTCATAGAGGAATACATAGAGTTGAACGTAGTATAATAAGAAATTGAAAGATTCTGTTAAAATTGTTCGTTTAGAAATTTCCCGAAAAGTTAATCATAGATTCTTCTCTCCATCGGAACAATAAGGTCGTTATGTTCCTTACTAAACTTGTTGAAGAGATGAAATGGAACCAAAGTCTATCTTTTTTTATTAAAAGTTAAATCGATCGTTAGAAGAAAAATTAGGCCAAAATTTAAGATACATTCCGAGAAAATGTTTCTTTTCTTTTAATTTCAGAATAAATAATCTTGTCGTGGGCCATGTGTCGGGCTAAAGTTCAAATCTGATAGCCTAGTGGACCCAACCACTGTGGACCCAATTGTAGGCTCACGTAATGGGCTCGGTAAAGGTCCAGACGTTTAGTGTGCACGAGCAACTCCTTTCCACTTCAAAGGAATTTTTTTATTCCCTTTTGTGTTTTTTTCCTTTGTCATTAGATGTGGTTTAACTATTGGAAATCGACAAGTGGGTACAAATTGTGGGGTTTCGTGTTCTTTTGGAGCCATTGCAAGATACTTTCTGAATACGGACATCTTATTATTTTTTTGTAGATATTTCCCTTATTCTTTGTAGGGATGTAAATGGGTTGAAATTTACCCGCAACCCGTTCCGTCCCGCCTAATGCGGATTACGGACAAAAAATTGCTACCCGCCAACCCGCCACCCGCACAACCCGCATAATAAGTGGGGCGGGTTGCGGTTTTCTCCCAACCCGCCCCGCATAACCCGCATAAGTCTTACATGTTTTTGATTTTTTTGTATTTAGTTATGATTTAGTTTGTATTTAGTTTTAATTTTTTATATATATAGCTTTAAAAACATACATTGATTGATTTTTTCTTTCATTTTTGTACTTAACTTTGATTAAAATAGATAATACTAAAGAAAATAAATTGATTTATGTATTTAGCTTTAATAAAAAGATTAAACCCGCCAACCCGCCCCGCATTGCCTATTCCATCCTTACGCGGGGCGGGTAGTGGAATTTTTTTTTGAACCCGCCCCGCCCCGCCTACCCGCTTAACTTTGGCGGGGGCGGGTAGCGGTGAGGCGAAAACCCGCCCCGCCCCGCTTACAGTTCTAATTCTTTGATACTTTTTTTCAAAAATCCCTTGCAAATGCATTTTTCTTGAAATATGACCATTGCGAGAAGCGAAGGGCGTCACAGAGGAAGCTTTTTATGTTTTATCTGAAATTATTTTATATTTTTTTAAACAAATCCTAACATGAAGCTTACATGCTAGAATTTGCGTATGGTCTAGTCTAGGCTAATTTGAGATTAAGGATCTATTAATTGAAACTTCTCTTAAACAGGGAAATCTTTCTCTTAATGTGCCACCAATTTTAAACACATCTATGCTCAACATGATGAATTTATAAGATGAGATTGAAGGGTTTTTTGAATAAGATTAAAGGAGGTAAAATTAAATTGATAGAATCCGATAACCTTCAATTTCCTAAAGGATGATTTTAAAACTATACCAAGAAATTAATGTGATATCCAAAGGGATGGTGCCAGGGATTAGGTCTAGAAGTCGGAATTTTTAGTATAATCAATTGGGTTCAACGTTTCATTTATGTTTTTTTATTTATTGGTAAGAAAAAAATAGGGGGTAGAAAAAATATTATTAGATTTGATTAGTTTTGTGTGTGTGAGAGAGAGAGTGAGAAGAAAGAGAAGCGAGAGAGAGAGAGAGAGAAGTGAGAAATAGTGAGAGAAGAGATAGAGTGAGTGAGTGAGTGGAGAGAGAAGTGAGGGAAAGAAGAGATAGAGTGAAAAGAGTTAGAAGTGAGAAAAAGAGAGAGAAGAGATAGTAAAAAAAAAACATTTACTAAATTATTCAAGTAAGTGTTTGCAAAATCTATAATGAAATTTATGTTTCTACGTTTACGGGTGATTCTACTAAATTTTCATTAAAAAATTATTTTGTTAATGATTATTGACGGAAAAATCTATGGAATGAAATGGAAAAAAAAAATTGGAACGAATGTCAGAAATCCCTGCGGCATGACAATAAATAGTCACTTTTCAATGACACATCTCCAATTTTAGTAGCTTGTTTGTGTTGTTAGAACCTCCAATCACGCTCTCAAAATCCACATTTGAGAATCCCAACAGTACAAACTAAAGAAAGTTTTGGAGCAATTCTCACGTTTGTTGATAATAAAAAATCAACGTCCGAATGATGAGTTCAGCAGTATCAAAGAGAGAGAAAAAAAGTACCATTATTGGGGAGTGTGATGTGAGTCATAAGAAATAACCAAATAAATATCACCCCAGTAGTTTTCAGTGTTCCCATTCATCTTCTCCAATGGAATATGTGTGGGAGCCGTGATTTTGAAGCATAGGATGAAGACAACGTAATGATGTTATCATATCAAGCTGAGTAGGATATATAATTCTTAAATGAATAATATATAAGCAATAATAATATGTGCGTATGGTGGTTGAAGGTGATGGAATTTCCGGACACCCACTCATGAATTGGGGCCGATCACCGGTGGGCGGCGTTTCTAAATTTGGGTGACCCAAATTATCTTCATAATGCATATAATTTTGTAATTAAGGTTTGAACATATATCCAGGGGTTGTAATTTGTAATTAAGGTTTGTAATTTGGGTGTAAGTTGTTAGGATATATTCGACCTGACTGAAATGAATTCGTTTTGTATAATATAGTTGCAAAATATAACATTTATTTTATTGTAATAAAAATGACATTTGTGGTGCTAAAAATAAACGTGATAATCTGAATGGTGTTGGTACCTCATTTATTAATTTCATGAATTTCCTAAATTAATAAGGTAAGAAGATAATATTTATTCGTATTCATATCTAATTATTACCCATACTTGTTTATCTTGAACGATATATAAGTATTTGTACGTGTATTCATAATGCAAACATGATAAGAGTAAAGAGATGTCAATCCGTAGACTTACCGATATTTCAAGGCAAGGTATATTTCAAGAGGGAATTTCATACACACCTTTTGAATAAGCTTAAATTTCATCACTACCCTCCAATTAGATGGACTTTCATGTATATCCTTCAATTTCACATATGTTTTCACTCATATTCTTCTATCAAATTTACAACATAAACTTGGGTTAACTTTTAAAAGTTGAATTCCAAGTTTGCCCTGTTTCTTCATTTGAATCTCAAATATAAGTATAATATTAAACTAAAAATTAAGACAGAAATTTCTTTGTTTGAGTTTCATTGTTTACGAAAGATTCGAAGATATATCTATTGTTTTTTTGCACTTATTTTTCCCTTACAATAAAAGTTTTAAATATTTATGTGAAATCAATAGAAACAAATCAGGATAAAAATGTAATTTCAAGCATTAAGAGTTAACTTAATCCAAGTTTATGTTGAGAGATTTGAGAAAACAACATATGTGAAATGAGACTTAAGAGTAAGGGGTATCGGTGAAATATGATTTAAAATTTGAAGGTATAAGTGATAGTCTCTTTAGTTGGAGGGTATTTGTGATATTGAATTGTAATTTAAATGTTATCTAAGAAATTTGTCATATATTTTAATATTTCAAAATCTTCAACACGAAAAAACCTAAAACCCTAACTCGAAATCCCGAATCAACCCAAATCCCCTAACAAACATCCCAAACATTATCTCCGACCATGCTCGCCAGACCAATCCCGTCCAGAACTGTAACAGACTAACCTGTCTCCGTTGCTCTTCACTTCTACCTCCTTTGGTTCCTGGCTTGTCGGCGACCGGAGATTTAATAACTTTACCTTTTTTGGTTGAGATCAATTTCTAATTCTCAAATGGCGTCCCAAAGATGTGAACTTTTCTGATGGGTGTGGTTTACTTTCGATTGGTTTCTATAATCGAAAGGAGTGAGCTTTTGTGCTGTGTTTGGATTAGTTTGGAATTTGTGTTGGTGGTTACGCAAATCAATTAGATAAAGCATTCTCGAGTCGGTGGTATTGTTGTCTTTCTTGTTTGTGGATGTCAGTAAGGTGTCAATGGATATTCGAATATCTGAGCATCCATCTGTATCCGTATTTAAAATTGGACATTCGATCTGAGAAAAAATATTCATAAAACCGTATTCGTATATGATCCGTGTAGTCGTGGAGCGAATATGGTTATTGGTACATCCGATTCGTATAATATCTGATTCAGGATCGAATATCTGTAGTACAACATTTGTATCTATTATTTGTATCATATACTTATGTAATACATTATTATACCTACAAGTATTCATATTTCAACCTTGTGTGATTATTTTTTGAATATATAGTTTAAATTTATTTATTCAAATAAAAATAAATATATTGATCACATTTATTCAAGCATTGAATATTGTTCTTATTTTCAGAATATGGAGTTAGAAGTTAACATAAAGTAATTAATATTTGAAACCAAATAAAGTTATAAATGTGACTATGTATAAAAAATTGTCTAACTGGAAATGAAAAATATTATAAGGTTGAGAATTATGTTTACGTATGCGGATATTATCCGTATCCGCTCCGAATCTGTCAAATATCCGAACGGATATAGACTTTTCATCTCCGCAAACAATCCGTATCCATATCCGAATTCGTAAATTTCACGCGGATACAAATATTTATATACCTATATCCGATCCGTATCCAATCCGTTGACATCCCTAATCAAGTTGATTATTTGCTCATATATAATGTCAAACGAGGACATGCTAATCTTACAAAAACTGCTGACCATGATCCTAATTTTTCAACACCTTAAAGTTAAAGTTGAACTAGGATTAGAAAATGAAAACATACCATTTTTGTTTTTGATTGAGTTTAGGGGTGTAATCGATCTCTAAACGAGCGATCCGAGCTTGCTCAAGATTGGCTCGTTAAGGGTTTCGAGCGGAAAATTCTGCTCGTGCTCGGTTCGACCTGCTCGCGAGCGTCTCACGAGCGGCTCGTTAACCTGAATCTTTTTTTTGTATTGAATTGCTAATAATGTTGTCCTAATAAGTAAATTATAAGATTACTTAAGACAAATATAATAATAATTACTAACATAATTTTAAAATTAACACATAAAATAAAACACAATCTTATAAATTATACGACAACATCAACATCTTATAAATAAGATTATACACTTAAATCAAACAAAATCAACTCAATCTTAAAATCAAACACAATCTCTTAAATTATAGGACAACTCACAACATCAACATCTTATAAATAAGATCATCCACCTGACTCAAACCTTAATTTATTTGAACTTTTGGTGTAGAAAAAATGAGAAAAAGAAAAGAAATAATAATAATGGAAAACGAAAAGTTTAGGACTAATAATGTTTTGATTCTTATGAGTATTTTGGTTTGATTTGTTAAATGGATTGTTGGGTTTGGTAAATTAGTTTATTAAATGAGTTTAACACTTAACAGATTGGGTAATTTGATAGAATATTCATATAAATCAAATAATTGGATATAGTAATCAGGTTTCGGGCGATAATTGAACGAGCACCGAGCGAGCAGGGTCTGCTCGTGCTCGGCTCGTTACTAACCGATCCGAGCAACTTCGAGCAAAATCGGAGCAAAATCGAGCGAACATCAAGCGATCTATCGATCCCGAGCAGAACTTGACAACCCTAATTGAGTTATAGGATTCTGTTTACTAAATAGTAAACGTAACGATAATGAATAATTGAATTGTTGTGCTTGGTTTTGTAACGGCAAATGTCCTGGTAGTAGAGATGCAAATGAATCTTTTTGAATTTGGTATAATCTGTATCTGAATTCAAATCCGAATATCAAATAAACATATCAAATTCAAATTCAAATTTTTATAGCTTATCAATTTCATATTCGAATTTGAGAATATTTCGAATTCGGATAATGTTCAAATTCATATAACATATTTTTATATATATTTTGTTGTATAATCTAAAATATTTTAAAATTATATTTTAAAAAAAATTATATTATAATTTATTTTTGTATTTCTAATATGTTTATATTTACATAAGAAATAATTTAATTTTTTATTAACTCAACATACAAATATTAATAATCACACGTATTGGATGCTAAAATCATAGCGGTCTTAACGGGAAAAATAATGCCAACTTAACCGTAAGGATTAGACGTGGCAATTTTTGGATGGCTATGGTATACGAGTCTACTCTTCCACCCAAGTTCAATCTTGCAAGTAAATGTCACTTTATCGATGTGTCCTAGATGTGAACATTTGATTTAACTACTGCTTGCTTTGTATATTTCTCAATACGAATTTGGAATGAAACAATATGATGAATTTATGCAAAAGAAATATACCATATTCATCTATCTTCGAATTCTTAACCAACGCAGTCAATCTCTTGTACCCAACAATCACTCAACCTTTTTGGAATAACTACACCACAACCACATTCCTTCCCCCAGTCTTCAACTATATAACAGTCTGAATTGTTTGCGCGATTTGTGGAAAACTGTGATGATCTCAACATATCATTAGGACATTCTCTTTTTTATGAAGTCACATGCACAATAGGTTTCTTCGATCCATTTACTACCTCAGGAACTTCAACAACAATTGGCATAATAACTTGAATTTAAAAAGGAGACAAGCCAAGTACAGAGAGCAATACAAAAAGTAGATGCAAGTCATCGTTTGTAGAAAGAGTAGTAATGCCTTCATCAAATTTTGCAACATCATAACACAATTGTAGACTGAGACATAAGTTTTGTCAATATCATAGAACAAAGTCCAATAATTCACCAATTGGAGTATCATTCCTACATTGGTAGAGTTTGATTTGATGGATGTATGAAAACGTTATCGAAAAATGTTCGAAGACCTGCAACCAAACAAAATTTGAAAATAAAATATTCATCAACAAAATGAAAAATTATTCAGGAAAAAAACAATCAAGTAACTCAAGGAAACCAACTTGTGAGAGAGTTCTTCACCTAATATAAAAATGAAGCTCATTGCACATAGGAAAACAAGTAGCCTCGTTTCTTTTTTGTGTCATCAAGGAAACTAGCAAAGTTGTTTCATGTAAATGAGCAAGGTAAGGCAGGTCGTTTGACCTAAAAATATCATGTCGTTTCAATTGAAACGAGCAAGGTTGTTTAAACGGAGGTCATTTCAATCGAAACAAGCCAGGTCGGCGAATGACCTAGACCATTTCACAAACACAAGAGAGGTTGTTTCAACCGAAATGAGCCAAGTTGTGGAAAAATAAGTTAGCTCGTTTAGGAAAAATAACTCTGCTCATGTCGTTTCAGCGGAAACAAGCCAGGTTATTTAAACTGAAATAATCAACTTGAGGCATCAATTAAAATATATTATAAGGTCAAAGTCAAAGTACAATGTGGAAGAGAAATACAAGAACTCTGAATCCTACTACATAACTACTGAGAGTAGGAAAAATATATGACACTGAGCTCAACAGATCCAGTCCACGTGTCTCAAGCCTAAGTCGCCTCCAGTCACCTACCGCGTCCAATCTGCATACAAACAGGCACGCATGAGTCTCAAATCAAGACCCAGTACACCACCCCAACCCAGTACACGCCTGAGTCACTGACGGCTCACACTGGTCTCGTGTTCCAAGGCGGTCACGCGCCCAGTGAGGTCGAGCGTGCACCTCAACCCCCATTGCGCATCCAACCCACAAGACAACACTCGAACCGCTCTCACGGTAGAATTGTCACACGTCCCAAGGCAACCACGTGCCCAGTCAGGTCGAACGTGCACCCCCGACAAGACCGCGCATCTGGCCTACAAGGCAACACCCTACTCCAACCACGCGCCCGAGCCCGTGAGTAACGCTCCCAAACAGCCACCCGTCACAACACTGTTGCGTTGACCAGTTCCGCATCCGGCTTTGGAAGCCGACCACACGCCCGACTCCGTGAGCAACGCTCCCTAACGGTCACTCGCCACAACGTGGGTGGACCCTTCCGAACCGCAACAACACGGGGGGGGGGGGGGGGGGACCGACTCCGGGAATCCAACCACAACGGCCGAGCTCGCGAGCCTAGCTCCAGCGGTCACTCGTAACAACGCTGGTAAACCATCTCGGACCGCCCCAAAAAAGGAACACCCTAACATCTAGTCATACGTGCCTCACGCGTCTCCTCCACTACTCGACCACACATCTGAATCCATTAGCAACGCTCTAATGACCACTCGTAACAACGTGGGTGAACAATCGTTTCCATGAACCTCTCACATTCTCATAGTCTCACTAAGCAAGGGGTAAATGCAATTTACCTGCAATTTACCCCCAACAACACGGGGCCACAACCCCAACAATTTACGAACTACGAAATCATATAGCAGCATGAAGAAAAAATACAACTTTAATTCCACAATCAAGGTACAAGAGTATAACCGTAAATCCACCAAAATTTCTAGACAAATCATAATTCTCATAAGTTCAACAGGAAAAATAACAATTTTCCCAAATATTAATCATTTGCTCATATACAAACAAATCCATGGAGTTTTCAGCAATTATTTTATGTTATTAATTAATTAAACAATTAATCTCAGGATTTCCAATGCAATTAATCCAATCGTTAACTATTTAGCCAAAAACAACTCAACCACAGGGTTTCTTCTGTAATTATTCCAATTGAATATTAACTAATCAATTTCAACAACTTCCAGGATTTATCATGCAAATTACTACACTAAAATCATTCCACCACATATTAAACAAACCACAGACTAACATGCAAAACATACACACACAAAAACCCGGTAGCCCTGCCCCAAGGCAGTCGGCCGCGACGACAGCCACCACCAGCCCGCGGTGGCACGGTTCGAATGGTCGTGCACGACTCCAGCCTGCAAACAGCTGCGCACCTCCGGCACGATTCCGACCAGCCTGCACGAGGGGTCAGCCCACGTGCTACCACTCTGGCCAGCCTCCTCTCGCCTTCCTGACCTCCGAGACTCTAAACTGGGGTGGATGGCGTACCTTAACCCGAAACGACGGGAGAAGAAAATCGGAGAAGGGGAAGCCTCCCCTCCGCGCCTACGCGTGGACAACCTCGTTGGAGCCCTCGCCGCCACGGTCGTCATCGTCAAAAATGTTGGAGAAGGAGGAAGGAGAAATGTGAGGGTGGAGGTTTTGGGTTTAGGGATTTGAGTGAACAGGAGGGGTGAGAGAGAGAGAGAGTTAACTGTAGGATTTCGTGTCCTATTATATGTATATATTTTTCGAAATTTTATAAACATATAGGATCAAAACATTAATATTTTCTTCGATTTTCATATAGACATGCATTTGTTTGTCCTAATTATTTAACATGCATTAGAACAAACAAACAATTGCGAAGAGGATCATACCTAGAGGTTCTCTAAAACCTCTTGAAGATCCAGAGTCGCGTTGCCGGTCGAATCGCCCAATGGATTGCCTCCGAGTGTTTACCAAACTCTAAACAAGATTGGAGAGAGAAGAGCTAGCCTCTCAATCTCCAATAGGGTTTAGAATCTAGCTAATAACCCCCCTTTTCTTTCCTGAGATTTTACTCTCCAAAAACTCAAATTAACTAAGGAATTTCGGATGGATTAATTGGGGCGGTTAGAGAGAGAGAATTTTGCATACACTTATTTTTAATGAAGGAAATTAGGCCTAGTTATAGGCTCCTTTAATTTCTACATCATGGGCTATGCATTGACCCACTCTTCCATGTTTTTCTCTCTTAAGACCAATTCCCAATATTAAATTTATTAATCCACATCCAAATTTAATCATAATTGACCAATTCAAAACCATGATCAATAATTCCTTAATTAATTTGCCTTTATCGAATTTTGGATTAATTCCCAACAAAATTCGTTTTTTTTGTTTTAGGAAATTTAATTAATTTGCCTTTATCGAATTTTGGTTTAATTCCCAACAAAATTCGAATTTGGGGTTTTAGCAAATTTAATTAATTAATTAATTTGCCTTATCGAATTTTGGATTAATTCCGAACAAAATTCGATCTTTGGGTTATAGCTAATTTATATATCTTATGCAATATATCATCATATGTAATATCAAACAATCACACCCCATGATATATTTTTATTTACATCTCATATATAAATTCACGATTCTAAATATGTCATTTTCATGACATAATGATTTTATCGATTCACCACATGTATACGAAACTCGATACATCATATGAACATAAAATCACCTTCTTGTTTCCTAGTTTTATGGTGTGACCTATGGGAGGATCTAAGTTAAATTGGCAGTGATATTAATAGCTTAACCTCAGAAACTATAAGAGGTATCTAGCTACACATTATAGTTCCCAATTAGCTAGATGTCTTAATTCAGCTCGAACCAAAACCCGATCCAATTAGTGATGGAGTGCACCACTTGTGTCCGTCTCTTGCCTCATGATATTAAGAATACACACAAAGTAGTATTGTGTCATCTTTGTATTAGTATTCATTTCTTGATCTCTTTAAGCTAGTTATAAATATGTGACTTAACTCAAATCACATTGTGCACATTATAACTTTGCTTTATCAAGGGGCCCACTAATATCATCACTCAATTAAGAGGGGCAATGATAATCTTTTGACTAACTATCTTCTCCAACGAAAGTCATACTTAACCAACCAATGCCTTTACACTACACTCATCGATAGCTCAAGACACTAATCTAATTAAGCATCCCTTAAGTGATTGGATATAAGTCTCATATCAAAGGACCGAAGACACAGTAAAATATTAATGACATAGAAACACATTTCTATAATATTTTACTTATTAGGTCTATTCAGTATACAAAAGTAATATTTTCCTCTTTTGCATACCTGTGTCGTCACTCACTTGTAGAGCTACAATGATCTATGAGCAACACGACAATCTTAACTTGGTAATTGATGTCCCATGTTAATTACCATGATTGCGAATATCTTTTGTTTTATGTAAATCAATATCTTTTAGAGCTCTACGGTTAAGGACCAAGAGTCTTTTCCTTAACACTTCCAAAAGACGAATAACATAAACAAGGAACAAAATGATTTCTCATTCATTTCATAATAATTGACATTTAAAAGTAAAACTTTTAGAACACATTCCCTTCATTAACAAAAACCCAACTCATTTTTAAAAAGATCCAACTTATTTTAGGAAAATAATGCACCAACAAGTCAAATCCTTCAAATGTATTACAAAAAATCACATGCATACACATTTTAAAGACATGTTGGGTGTTGGAATCACAATTTCATATATTAATTTGGGGAAATTAAAACTCAACTAACATAACCAAAAAATATTGAAATTTGAGAACAAAACATGAAACAAAAACAAAACAAAATCAAATCAAATGCATTCAAATGAAGTCCATGAAAATTAATACGCGATCGCACAATATATCGTTAAAATTCTAGAGTTCAGAGCTAAACCAAACCAAACAATTAACTAAGTGAATGTTAAAACTGTAAAATTAAACACAAACATAACAATAAGGAACTTAGATGATGAAATTGGAGATTTAAGAGTGGGATGTTGGAGAAGGTCAACGTCAATCTTTATTGTCGGGAATTGCAGCATAACTATTTGCATTGGATTGTGGCAGATAAAGAAAATAATGTCCTCACTCACGCATTTTTGGCACATCCGATTTCAGTTCAGTTGTTGCGTACATACCCATTCGTATCTGTATGGATTCGACGTATAAGACGAACAAGTACAAGATGCATTTGTTTGAGATGATTGGTGTTACTCCAACAAACATGAATTTTCACGTCGGATATGCGATTTTGAAGGATGAGACTGAGTCTAGTTACCGGTATGTGTTGGAGAGGTTGCGAGATCTGTTATTGAATATTGTTAGCCCGTCTGCAATAATAACGGACCAGGAGATGGGTCTGATGTGACCAGTGAAAGAGGTTTTTCCTGAGTCTGCTCATTTACTTTGCACCTGACATATCAACAAAGACGTGTACAACTATGCATACCACGTATTCGGTAAGAGCACGCAACTTGCAGAGAGTTTTTTTAGGCGTGGAAAGTGGAGGAGAGTCATGCTTTCTGATTCACAGACGGATTATGATAGAGCATTCCGTAATCTGAAAGATTCTTACAAGTCCTATCCAGTGCTGACGGAGTATGTGGAAGACACGTGGTTGGTGCATAAAGAAAAGAATGTGTGTTGAATTGGACGAATAAAGTTCTTCATTTCGACAACACTACGAACTGTAGGGTGGAAAGTGCACATTCAGCTCTGAAAGAGTGGATCACTACATCAACTGCCACTCTCGACACTCTTTTCGACCGCGTGAACTCGGCTATTGAAATGCAGCTGACGAATATTCGTAACTTTCTTGAAGATTCGACACGTCAACTTTTGGCAAACTACATAGGTCCTTTGTTTCAGCATATAAATGGTCGAGTTTCGCATTGCTGCTTGTCGTTATTGACTCAGGAGTTGAAGAGAATGCATGACTGAAGTAATGAAGTTGACTATCGTTGCGGGTGTGCTTTTCTGACATTACATGAGATTCATTGTGCATGTACCATGTACGAGTATTTTGCGTCAGGTGATGGAATTTATTTAGAGCAAATTCATCGATTATGGAAAACACTTGTCATTGGAGAAAGAGTCCAGATGTCAGAGTTTGTGGATCAGTCAGCACAAGATGTCAAGCATTTTCTGAAGCTCGTTGATGAGATTTCGGAGAGCAACTCTGCAGTAATTCGTAGTGCCTCTCGTATTTTATACGAACAATTACACCTCGATCAATCGAACTATGGAGAACCCGCAGAAAATATTAAGGTACGAGGTCCACCTATGAGAAAGTCGACACGTCGGGACCCGAGTGCCTTCGAGTATGCTGAGCGAGGTCATGGTCGGTCTGGCAGTAGTGGGAGCAGGGGTCGTGGTCGGTCTTCCAATTTGTCTCGATCATCCGTGAACACGGGCACAAAATATGGTATGACGATATCTTTGTTGTTATTAAATATATATCACTAATCTAGATAGGTTGAATATATTATCTCTTAATTTTGTTGTTTTAATGAATTGCTATTTCTCTATCTTACAGTGTCCGAACGGATTGACGAGGATAACTTCCCATATGTTGATAGACTGCCAGGAATTATTTTACCATTTCTGGAGAGGTGGAATGACGTACGTGTTGATGGCAACTGTGGATTTCGATGTGTTGCCGATGTCTTCCATGGTGGTCAAGACAACTAGTCGTACGCCCGTCGTGCGATTTCTAACGAGATAGGTGCACATCCTATTTATGAGAGTGTCTATTTCGGCAATGTGGTACATGCTCGTCAACGAATTGATTGGGGCGGGGAGCTTGTGACGAGGATCATTATATGGAGGTTTGGGCCGACTTGTTTGCGATTATTAATTTTTACAAGTGTGCGGTCATGTATTTCTCAATGGGAACGGATGGTTCGTTGTTCCCGTGTCTTACTGTGCTACATTTGGAGAGTCTGTCTGCCATGACGATGTCTGCCAGAGAGTTGGTCATTGCTCATTTAGGGAGTTACATACTTTTTTCGTTTGGAATTAGCTGATGATTTCCCAATACCTCCTATAGCGACCTTGTGGTATCAAATGCGAGATGAGAGTGTTGTTAGATGGGAGGATCAATACGAAAGTAGGATGACGTATCAGAACTGGTTACGTAGTACATTTTGATTGTAATTTGTAATGCATTTGTAATGTATAATATATCGTGTATTTGTACTTATATCGTGTTGTTCTTTTACCAGATTTTAAATTTAAGTATTATTTGATATCTAAAGAAATAAGTAGAAAATATGTTCATGAGAAATAAATATTAAAAATACGATAGTCAAATAAATAAGTAGAAGATATGTTCGTAAGAAATAAATAATAAGAGTACACAGATAAGCATAAACAAATACCAACAAATGTAGTAATAGTGCAACATATAATAAAACGATAGTAAGAGCAAGTGAACTATAGCTCAACATCCGAATCATGGTCCGAAATGCCCAACTGACTGTTCCAATCCTCGATGAGGCGATCCCAATCTGTACATGCAAGTCTCGTATCCTCAGTCAGCATCTTGTCTCTCTGTCGCAAGAACGGCTGCGTATACCGTATCGTCCTACTCATCCACTGTACGTAACATAAAAGTTAGTGTACATTAACAATAATAAAAAAATATACATTACAATTACAAATAAAATTAGATAAACTTACCGCATCGGCACATGTCCTATCCAGTGGTCTCTCCGGTCTCGGAATGATATCGCGTACGATAAGTGGATGTGAGCACCTACCGAACCACTGCAAATAATCAGCATCACAAGTGGAGGGGTCGCGGCTACGACTCAGATCATCCAGGTGAAGTCGTCCTACTCTCGGAAATGTCATCCAAACTGATTCCGCGGACGAAACACTATGCCTGACGTTGTACGTCGTCGCAATCGCAGACTGTACTGCATGCTCGGGCGTCGGGATGTCAAGCGGGATCACCTGAACGTAATCTAACACGCGATCAGGTAAATAAGGCTCTGTGATATCCCTAAATGAATAACGCTCATAAATGTAGTCATCGGCACAGCTACAGCAGGCTCAGGACCATACAACAGCCACTCCACCTAAACATTTATACGTTAATAATAATAAAGTTGAAATTTAAATAAACGTGAATGATATATACATTATATACCTGCGATTCAGTCATCTGATCTAGCCGTCTACGAATAGAAAGAAGTCAACCTTCGCTCTTATCCTCGGCCCGGACAGCCCACATACGCGAACGAGGAAGACCACGCTCGATAATCTTCCGCTCCCAAGTTGGGCGGAAAGCAAGAAAATGCTCATATATCCAAGCCTGCAGCAGTGTAAGACAACCCGTAATCGTAGAACTCCAGCACGACTCGATATACCCAGCTGGCGATACAAATATGCCAACATCGCCGACCCCCATGAGTACTGACCAATGGTATGTGGCTCCCTCGCCTCCAATAGGTCGTGTGGTCTGACTCTGGAACCGCTCTTATCGACAAACAAGACGCAGCCTAGCAGTAAGAAGAGGTAAGTAGTCATCTGCGTATCCTCAGTCCGTGGTGGTCGCCCCCGTCTGCAACACTCGTCCACAACATCGATACTAACACCACCGCCACTCCAAAATGAACAATCCCACCGAAGACCCTCGAGGTTGACACCCAGCAACTCTTATACAAATAATTTCAGCTCAAACGTCGGCGTCTGCGCACTGACCATAGGACCCTCAACAGGAATGTGCAGAATCTGAAAGACGTCATGCAACATGATCGTAATCTCTCCGAACGACAAGTGGAAAGTGTTGGTGTCAGGCTGCCACCACTCCACAAAAGACGAAATCAACGGCATGTCAATGCAGGAAAACATGTTATACGACAAGTGACCCAATCCACTGTCACTAACGGTCGCCGTCATATCATCAGTCATCACTGAACGCCAAGTCTGCAATGTTGTACATGCTCTGTGCCGATTATGGCACTTCAAAACCTTCCGATTCTCGCCATCCCAGATGCGTTTGACGATGTGGCCTCTGAAACTCGGAATGAAGTTGCCATCTAAAGGAACACGGGACATCATATCTGTCACGATCCAAGACTCGTCCTCACCCCTCTTCTTCTTCTGAGCTCGGGCGTCTGCAATGCACGAACCGGCCACCTCGACCCTTCCTAATGACCCACTCAGCTGAAGGACTACAATGTCGCTCACGTCCTCTACTGTACTGATGTATCGCCTCCTCCTGTGACTCCTACCGACCCCCATCGTCACTCTCGTCGTGACTCCTCAACTCATCTAAATCATCCTCTTCGTCGAAAGAATCCCTAGGTGTCTGACGACGACGTAAAAAATCTCTCTGTCCTAACTGGTCTGCTACACTACGTACTAAAGGAATTGATTTCCCTTTTCCTCCACGGTAACCCGATGACTATTAATTCAATTTTAAAAATAAAATTTTATTAATGGATTTACTCAAATAATTAAACTAATTATTAACTTAATAATCAATTTATTTAGAAATTATCACAATTAATCAAAAATCTTTTACTAAAATCGTACACAACTAATTATTAACATAATAATCAATTTATTTAGTGATCATCACAACTTTTAATCAATAATTCATTACTAAAATAATTAAACTAATTATTAACTTAATAATCAAATTATTTATTAATTATCACAATTTATAATCAATAAATGATTTACTAAACTAATTTAATTCATTATTAACATAATATTCAATTTATTTTAAATTTATCACAATTTATAATAAATTTAAAAAAAATTAAAAAAATCCTGGACGTCTGCGGGAGACGCCCACCCTACGTGGGAGGCGTCTCCGCAGACGCATATACCAATGGCACGATAAGACAAATGGGAGATCATGTATATGTGATATGTATCTTGTATAAGCCGAAAATGTGCACGTTAAGCCGAACGAATGCCAAACGGGCCGGCCTAGCCTGGTTCCCTGGTCTACCTGAGATTTATGTTGCCGCAACTATAACGTTATGATTATTTTACCTATAAAATGGGTATATGAATTCTTTTCACTTTTTTGTTAATTAGAGAGGTGAAATTCAAAAAAATTAAGCGACTCAAATTTTGTCATTGTTTATTCTATATGTTCGCACATAGCTTAAGTATAACTAGAATGTGATGTTTTAAGTGATAAATAAGAGAAATACAATGATTGAAAATTATTGTAAGTTTTTAAAGTTTAGACTCCACAACATTCTTTGCCATTTTTTAAAGCTTAGACTCCACAGCATTCTTTGCCATTTTTTACATGAACCGAACTGAAAGCCCAATTCATTGTATATGTTATATGTATCTATGATTATTTTTTAATCTTAAAATATTCTTTTTGTAAAACAAAAAACCCAATTACTCTACATAGACGTGAGTCACGTGACTAGCTTATTAAAATTTTGAAACTGACTAACCTAGTAATTAGTTGTTGCCTACTGCCAAACATGGTTTCCCCCAAGAATAACATCCATTGTGTGTGTAAATAACATTTATTAATTAATCGTCCATTGTCTGTTTTATGTTGTTGTAAAACTTCAATTGATTATTGGTTTTGTGATATAGGCAGGCTCAAGGCAATTAAGACATTTAACAAGAAGAAACGTTTGTACTTTATTACACTAGAAGTCGCTAAGATCAAGATGTTTTTATTTTCACATTGCAATGCAATTCGGAGACACATAAGTGACCTCCTTTTTTTATGAAAATTTCAAATCCAAGATACTGATGTACGTTAATTTTTATTTTGTTTCTTACAAATAGGTAGAAAATTATATATTTTTCCTGCTATTTTCGTCATCGGAGCAGCTTGGATGTCGGACTGCTCTTAAATTCGTAAACATATCTTGGTTACAACACACGTCATAAACACACGTTTAACTTATCCGAAACTAAAACGTACATGATCTCCTGTAACAGTAAAATCTAATTAAGTCACAACAAAACCTTAATATGTGCACGTTTAAACGTATAAGTTTATGGTCATCATAAAAGCTACGTCAAGTCCAAAGTAAACGGTCAAGATCCAATTAATCCACCAACGCTTGATTTATCACCAAATTCGAATCTATAAAAAGGTCTGAAATTTACAAATAAATACTTGAAAACCTCGTCACCCTCAATACAACCAGTGTAGACATGGATCTCAGGACCTGCGTGGTTCTATTTTGCGTTATCTACCTTGTGTCCACCACAAGTAAATATCTTACGTACACTAATTATTTAATCTTTTCTTATCTATATTCTAACGAAATATCTATATTCAAAGCCAATGATCTATCAACCGAGTCACATTTTGTTACATATTCTAATGATATTGTATTAATATGTCAATGCATGAGTTACAGGGAGCGATGGGAAGAGCTTATTGGACGGAAGCGACGCGAAAACGGATGTGATATCGTATGATCGAGTGGAATTGGACAAGTGCTACGGAGGACATTCTGTGGCTGTGCCATGCAGGAGCAACGAAGACTGTGTAGAGCAGTGTGCGAGGCTTGGGATGGGTGGGGATTCTCCCTTTTGTTTCCCTGGGAATGGCCCTCACTACAAAACTAGTTGCTGTTGTGATGTCAACTAGAGTGTTAATTAATTACTTTGCTTAACCTAAGTCAGAAGCAAGTGATCTTTCTTCTACATAATTAAATATTAAATAATTAATAAATATAAGTTTCGTTGGTGTTGTACGCATGTCTGTGTTTTGTAAGGAATGACAACGAGACGTGTTTCTGCCTGTCGTACAAGTTATTGTTGTTTTCGGGGTTTTTTTTTTTTTTTTTTGCAAACATAAAAGGTCTGGTCAAGACTTCAATTTGCATTAAAAATGACAAGGGAATTACATATTTCAGCAAAACTAAGCACATCACGACTTAACTTAATAACTCTAATGGATGATACAAAATGCAATCCATACTTCCTTTTTTTTAAAGAGAGTCAAGTCCAACCATCCACGCGCGTTATTAACATACGGACGAGCGTACGTGGAAGGCTCCATGTATACGGAATTACGGATGTGTAAATAATAATTGATTAAACAATGGGAGAAAAAAATGAAAACACTACATTTCTTAGAGAAAAAAAACGTGATTTTTAGATGTTATATGAAATGATTACCAAATTTTATAATTTTCGACGTCCTTAATCTATTTGTGTTGTAGATGAAAATGTATAGTTTGAATTTTCAATTTAAAATTTAGATTTGTTTTAACACAACTACGTGTCAACAAAATTTAAGGATAACAGATCCCTCATATATATATATAATATTATTGTATTATATATATTTACTTCTAATATAATTTTCTAACATACCCAAAAAAAAAACATCAAGCCCTACTTTCTAAACCAGCAAAATCATTTGTAGATATTTGATTATCGATTTGTGGATGTTTGATGTTAATTGTTGTAGGAATTATAAGTTTTAGCTAGTTATCAGTTTATCCATATGACTAGTCTTTACCATTTTAACCATTTACTCAGTCCATTTGTCCATTTTAGTATCCACTAAGTTAAACCTATATAATCATTAAACCACACAAAACCATTTAGTTAAATGAGACTGATAGGGTCATTGAATAAAGGTAAAAATAAAAAGGATTTTCAATCGAACCGTGGACCGTATAATTAGACGGTTATGAGTATGAGTAAATCACTGACCACCCATTTACAACCCTATTTCTATCAAAATCGATTTCGACATCCAAATTAGCATACAAAATCCGAATTTGAACTTAAATTTCTTATAGCTTACCAATTTCGTATTCAAATTTGAAAACATTCGAATTCGGATTAAGATAATGTTCAAATCATTATAAGATATTGTTATATATTTTTTGTTGTATCATCTTAAATATTTCTTAAGAAGTTTATATTTTAATTTGTCTGTTGATTCTATTATGTTTATATTTATAAAGGAATAACTTAGTGTTTTATTAACTTATCATATAAATTTTAATTATCACAAATATTGGATGCAAAAGTTGGTATTTTTTGATATTCGAATATTGGCTTACATGTATTTGAATTTGTATCCGAATTTGAAATAGGTGGAGTTTTATAAACCAATTTCAAATTCAAATTGTATTTGACAGGTATTTCTTTACCAAATACCAACTGAATTTTAATTTTCGAAACGTGTAGTCAAACAATCAGTTATCATTTGTATTCCTACTTCCAGGAACTCGAATATCAACTTCAAACACTCACCTTTTCCAATCTCTCCTTGGAAAAATTCACCAAAAACCATAAAAAACAATACCTAGTTGAAAGGGATGCTAACATGACACATTTTACGGTGAGATGGAGTCAAGGTGGATTAGTGTCGGAGGCTCTTAATAACGTCGAGGCATGTTTCAATTTGGAATGAGAAGTGTCAATTTAGATTGAATCTTTAATTGGTCTTAATGCAATTTGAATTTCAATTGGGCTCAATTTAGGGGCAATTATTTCATTAATTTCCTTAGTTTTGTGAACTTTTCTCGGAAGAGATAGAAATGTGATAGTTGAGGTGTAACTAAAGTTGAAGTTAATATAGTGTAAGTGTGACAAATTAAAATTCAAAAAGTATAATACTATTTGAGGAAGATGGCTTACAGGTTGTAATTTATTATTATCAACATATATAATCACAATTAAATTTCAAAAACAACAACTCCGACGCAATGTTAATTTAGTCCAAATCAACCCGCTAAAGAAAAATATTTATAGGTTTGATATATTCAAAACTTCAAAAAAAATAAAAAATCCAAGCCTAACGTTAAAAAAATGCGAGGAAAAGGAAGGGCATAATTGTCATTATACACCCCTAAGCCCTAACACATATATATATGTTAGCATATATAACCCAAACAAAAATACATTTCTTCTCTCCAGCCCTCAGAAACCCTAACGCCGTCGCCGCCGCCGCCGCCGCCGCCATGCAGATCTTCGTGAAAACCCTAACGGGGAAGACCATCACCCTCGAGGTGGAGTCCTCCGACACCATTGACAACGTCAAGGCCAAGATACAAGACAAGGAAGGGATTCCTCCGGACCAGCAGCGTCTCATCTTCGCCGGGAAGCAGCTCGAAGATGGCCGCACTCTTGCTGACTATAACATCCAGAAAGGTCGGACCTTTTTTGCAAATTCGGGTTCTTTCGTTTTGTGTTTGGTTTGATTTTAGGATTTTTTGTGTGAAGATGAGGAAAATTAGTTTTTTTTCGAAATTAGGGTTTTTGTTGTTGGTGTGGCGTGGTTTTAGGGTTTGTTGTGTGAAATAAAGGTGATGGCTTTGAGAAAAATAGGATAGTTAGAGTTGTGAGTTTGATTTAAGTTTGTCCAAATTAGGGTTTTGTGTTTGAATTTAGGGTTCTTTTGTGTGAAGGAGTTGGGATGGTTTGTGTTTCACAATGATGGTTCTGTCTGATGTGTTAGTGTATTATGATTTGAGAATTTTTGGTTTGGAATGGTGAAGTGAAGGTGACAGCTTTGAGAAAATTACGATCTTTATAGTTGTGAGGTTGATTGTATTTTGTACAAATTAGGGTTTTGTGTCTGAATTTGGGGGTTTTTGTGTGAAGGACTTGGGACTGTTGGGTTTCGCAATGTGTGTTCTGTTTGATGTGTTAGTTTGATATGGTATGAGAATTTAACTTTGGAACGGTGAAGGTCTGGTTTTGGATTTTGATTGATTGGATTTTGTGAAATTCGGCTTTTGAGACGTGGATTTGGTTTGATTTGGTTGTTTGATGTGGAATAGAGTCAACCCTGCACTTGGTTTTGAGGCTGAGGGGTGGTATCATCGAGCCTTCGCTTATGGCTCTCGCCAGGAAGTACAACCAGGACAAGATGATCTGCCGAAAGTGAGTGTAAATCTTCTTTTCCTGTAATTTATTGTATTGTGTATTGGATTTGTCATTTTCCGGTGTTCTGTTAATTGTATTGTCGACCCAATTTAAAGCTTTTATTACGACAAAATATGCGGCAATCATGTGTGAGATAATGGATATTTTAGCTAATCTTGTCCCTTGTTTTCTTTTAAATTCATGATTAATATTTATGTGGTATTGAGTATGATATGCAATATTATATGAGTTTGGATTTTTGTGGCGTCTAAATCAAGGTTTTTAGACCCGATCCAGACATCAACCTGGTCGAGGTACTGGGTGGGTGGGTTAATTGGGGCCCTTAGGTCGAACCCCTTTACCTGCTGACGTCATATATATTTATAAATAATAATAATATATATATGTTTTAGGTTTTACTATAATAGTTGCATGATTTTGTGACAAATATTAACAATTTTCGTTAAAAATCTATAAACAAAATCAAATTTATCTCTTTTTAAAACGAATTAGGTTGTTTCAACCAGTTGGACTGGATCGACCTGGCTGGGCTGGTGGGTTTCTGACAAATCCAGGCTTTTGACTCGGCCGGGCCGATCCTGGCTGGGTCTGAAACAGTGTTTTAAATGGCTACTTCACTAGTGTTGTCAGTGTCCCTTTTATGTCCACTACTAGGTCTGATTAAGTCTGGTCATTTGTCTCCCATTGATCCTCTACTCTATTGTGGATTTTCATTCTTTATTTTATCGTAGGGACTACTGGTGTTTTCCTCCAAGCTATCAAAAGTAGTAATGGGGTTGTTCAAGTTCCTAATATTAACCCATTCTTAAACTTTGTCGTCTGTTTTGCTTCAAATGCAGTCGATTTTCATGGATGGAATATTGTTATAATGTTGAATTGCTTTCGTCGTAGTGATTGATTTTGTAAACAATGAAGTATGTGTTTCTCTAATAACCACTGATCTGAATGTGGTACACCATGTAATTTTTCTCATTCCAGTTATCTTTGTGTGGGTATTTGCTTTATTTTATCAAAACCTTGTTTTTGTCGCCCCCCTTAATGCTAAATGTGAACATCAGTGCCATCTTCCAGTATGATATGGTGATATATCGAGAATTCATGGTTGCATTTCATTGATTGCATATGATGTCTCATTAGCTGACACTAAGAGGATTTTTAAACAAAAAGATGCACTATGACTGGGAGTATATGTTCAATCTTTAGATATTTATTCAGCAGCATCATTGATATATGTTTATGAACCTCGCTTACAAGTGTTCATTAAAGTTGATCTCTGTATTTCTGTATTATCTTCATTGTTTGTAAACTTGATTTTTTTTTAAAATTCCTATTCAAATTATTATGTATGATTAGGTGTTACGCTCGTCTCCATCCAAGGGCTGTCAATTGTCGTAAGAAGAAGTGTGGACACAGTAACCAGGTTGGAACTTCATGCCATTTTGTTTTTTTCCGATTTTTTGTTCTTTTACGTGTTTGAGCTTACAAATCGTATATGTTTTTATAGCTGAGGCCCAAGAAGAAGATCAAGTAAGCTGTGCGACTGCTTTCTTCTCGGACGTGGTTCGGCATTTGTCAGTTTTTTAAATTTTGGACTTTCTTATTGTATATTGGCAGCAAATGTATCTGTTGCTACCACCATAACTTTGGATAAATTTTTGATTTATCTGTGATGATGTTAGCGCTATTTAATATGCTATTTAGATTTGGATGCTGGTTTTTGTCAATGTTCCCATTTGGTTATCACCCGATTTGTGTTTCCGTCCTATGTTTCTCTAAGTCATTTAAGTGATAATATTCTGTTTCTGTAAGTCACGGCCAGTGGTCAAAGAAGTCACCACTTGGACGTTTTGGTAAATCTCATGCCTTACTGGCTAGTGAGAACGATTTTAGTCTACGAGTGCTATTATATTCTAATTGTCGTTAGAGAACTTGTACAATTTTAGTCTATTTAGATGTAATTTTGTTCGAGAAGTCTTGTTCTGTCAAGCGATGTTAAGTTCGTGATCAGATCAAGATGTGCTGTTCCATTGAAAGGGCCCGAACGTATGCTTGTTAAAACTAATCCCAAGAACTTGCACTAAGCTCACATCCACCAGCGATTAACATAAAATAGCTGGCAACGAATCAAGAACGGTACCCAAAGAACAATTACACTAATCTACGTCCAGCCAGAAAACCTAGTCGATCTACCAAACCTCTTGTTGGGATACTTTCCTAACAAATCACAACCATGCCAAAGCAAAACATTATTATCTTATAAGACATCAAAGTCGCCGGACTTGGCACCATTAACACGATAAGAAGAACTCTCCATCTTCCCTGCCAGCGCCCGGAGCATGAGCAAAATCTTGTCCTTGTTCCGACACCGGCACAACATGTGAAGGTACTCCATAGCTTCTTGGGGCAAAAGACCAGCGACGAACATGTGGAAGAGGTGGGAATGTATCGCGACCATCACATCCATAATCTGCTTGATTACCTTGCTATTGTCCTTGCACACCTCTTTGCCACCTCTAATATTGAAATTATGTGCTTCTCCTCCACCTCGAAGTGCTCCTTGCAATTCTCCTTCATAAGAAAGAAACATTACAAGTAATATTTCCATAGCACTAGAATAGTCAAGATTATGAATTAAACCTAGTAATTTGGGGTCTTATTCCGAGTCTCGGTAGAATAAAATAGATGTTTCTTGTCCTTGTTTGGTTCATTTTTTTAGAAGCTTATCATATTTAAGTTATGAAGGTTAAATTTGTCGACCAACTTTTAGATTGTAGTTTCTAAACGAAAAGGATCCTAATTTAAGCAATTCTAAGTGAAAATTTCATGATTATTATTTTTCATGTGTTCATGCGAATACATTTTTGAGTTTACGTATTTAGAACATTAATCACGAGTTTGTTTAGAGTCAACCATTCATGTAATTCATGCTTCCACGTTACGTCATCTACACTATACCCTATTAAAGTACTAATTAGTCTAGACATGTTAAATGGACTTGCAATAATAAATGATGGATACAATTTCAAAAAAATTAATACAGATACCAGTAGCTTGTTGAGGCGGAGGTGGAGGGTTTGGATGGCTTCTTGGTAGGTGGGGTTTGTGGAGTCCAAAACTATGATGGATTTTATATCTTCTTTGATGCCATTCATGATGGGTAGGTCCCTTGCGTGGATAGCTAGCTCTTCAGTTACACTTCTGCAAAACCCTACCAAAACCAAAATCATCAAATATAATGATTAATTCTTGACATTTATCTTAAATAATTAAACATGAAATGCACAACACTTTTTTGAATGTCATAATTAGAATGAAAATTATGTGTGATGTAGCAAAGAGGAGCCAATAAGTAGTTCCTCGAAAAAAACACTGTATGCTTGTAAACTATAAAGTTGTTACTCAAATAAAAAAATTATAAATTTGTTCAGAATTGCTACAGTTTGGTAGCACTAATTCTATCCTATAAAAAAGTTCTTTTCGTTAACTTGTCGTAGAAGAATGACAATCTCATTAGAAGGCCTACTTCACCTGCAGGCCTACTACAGGAGCATTCCAGTTAAGTTACGATCGTTAAGAAAGGGTTTGATTGTACTAAAAAATAGTTGGCTTCCTGAAGTCTATTTATGCACACACTTATGTTATTGTTTTAAGTACTTTATATGCGACGATAAATCCCCAAACTAATAGATATAACCAATATTTAACGGAAAAAATTGAAACTTCACATTGTTTCATGTCACAGTTGGAACAAAAATAGGAAAAGAACTGCAAGAATGTAAAAATCCATTATTACCTCATTCGTTTAATACCACAAATTTCATATTGAGCACATTTACATGGATTTTGCATTCAGTAACTTCATCTTACAGAAGCAATTTGAATCGGTTGGAGTTGGACGAATTAGATGTTACCAGAACCACTTTCAGTTACCACATCATTCAACTCATGTTTGTTTCAAATAAAATTGAAAATAAAACTCATTTCAAATTTCTTATTACAACTTAACGACTCGTTGATTACTTTTCCACTTACAATTTTCTTGTTGGCAAATCACACTCTAAGTGGTCGAATTACGTCCTCATGTACAAATATGTAAAAAGACAACAATATATGTTACCGTATCTAGATGGATTCTAAATTAGTAATTACATTCTATCAAACGAATTCGAATCAATTGGACGACGCCTTACCAAAAAATCAAGAACACACTACAACAATACAATGTTTTACTGACGGTACTTTACTGTCGGTACACAGTAATCTGTACCGACGGATAAAAATTCACCAGTGCAGCTTGTTTTTCTAGTAGTGACAAAACATGAAACAAAAACAACACCTGGATCGGCGGCATCGACGACCGGAAACAGGAGGGTCTCCTCCATCCTAGCATGCTCAAGCAACATCTCCACGACAATTCCGTACCACCTTCCAACCCTCGTCATGACCATCCTCTCGCTTCCTTGGGCCTCCTCCCTCCTCCCGACCCACTCCACCACCCTCCCAAGCAACCTCTCCATCCCCCTATGCTGGATCCCCACCGCGCGTCCCAAACCTCCCCCTCTCCCTCCCTCCACTCTCGCGCCGCCGAACCTCACATCGAGGTAGTGCATTAAGTTGAAATACTTGTTACTACAAATGTGGTGGACGTTGTCGTCCCCGCAGGTTAGGGCGGGGACGGGGGACGTCGTGGAGAGGTGGAGGGTGAGGGGCTTGTAGAGGAGTGCGATCCGCACGAGGGATGTCAGCAGGCACGTCTCCGGGCTGGAGAGGTGGGCTGTGGGAGGTGGGGCTGGTAGTGGCCGGGGTTTGGATGGCTTTGGAATGCAACTCCCCATTGGAATATTAATGAAATAATGTTTGTGAGTTTGAGTTTTGAAATCACTTGTTTTTGTTATATATTGGATTGATTTGGTAAATACAAATCGGGTATCGAATCGAAACCTCGCCTTCCAGTTAAATGCATATGGTTTGACCGTTCCTTCAAATCTATTCAACTGACGATGACATCAGCATGACATCATCAAATTGTGAAGTAATACTGAGTTTTTTGTTCTCATTTGACCGACTTATTCTTTTATCAGTCTACGGTGAATTTTTATTTCTGCTCATTCGAACTTTATACGTTATTATAAAAGTTGAATCCAACCAAACTGAATTTCCCCCTGTAATCAAGCAAATGTGGATAAAAGCTAAACCCAACCAAACTGAATTGATATCGATCTTCATTGCATACCTTGGAGATCGTTGTTTATTGTTGAATTAGGAAATCCTAAAATTAAATGACACCATAAATTATTATTATTTTTGAATAGTGAGTGCAATTATAATATTAAGCAAAGAAGTGGGGAGTTTTATCTTTTAAATTGGATATTGTAATAATGTGAATATACCTGTGATAGTAAGTATATAGGTAGGAAAATGTACGACACTAATTAATCTTCACTATGGTCTATGATTTGGACTTGGTCTCGATTCAAATTGAGACCGGAAAATGATTTGAACTCAATCTTTTAACCATGGTAGAAATTTCGGTTTGATTTTGATTGGGTTTCAATAATTAATTAACCTAAAGTCCCACCCTAATTCCGAGCATAATTTTGAAAATTCAACTGAATTAATGAGCGAAGATTTCCCCCCTACTTTTCCCCTCCTTTCCGTTGTAGGAAAAAAGCAATATAATATGTTTCCATCTTTCGACGCACACTATAAAATTCAGGTAAGCTTTCATTTAAATTTCAGATAATTCAACTTAAATTCCTGCTCCAATCATACGGATGCGTAGAATTTTATTTCAAGAGAAGGATTCCTTCCCATTTTACTGTAAAAAATAATGGATATGTTGTTTCAATCTTTTTTCCTGAATTACAAATTTTGGTCCAAATTCGTTTTGATTTCACATAATTTTGTTGGGTGGAAAACTCATTTAATTTTCACATTTGGACTTTCGGCTAAAACGACAAATATCTTGACTGTAACATCTTTAAACAGCGAAAAATTTAAACTTTTTAAACATACAATCAACACGAGAAAATTACTAGAAGACACAAAAATCAGGTGCACCAACACATATATATCATATATATCTGAGTATTTAAAAAGTGTGATTACATCAAAAGGCTATAAAGAAATATACATGTAATCACTCCGACCTCAAACTGAGAGAAAGCAGGATTTGGTCGCGGCGTGACTCTCCTCGGTCCCCACCCCCTAACGCCGGTCACGGCTTGAAAAGTAAACATGCAACAATGCCTGAGTTTCCAGAAGGAAACCCCGTATGCCAAACCCCTAACACATATATGAAACTGATACAATGAACCTAATATGCAAATTTATCTATAGTAGAAAAATCATAAACACAAGACTGCACTCTAGGGCTCTTTCACTCAATCACATCTACCACGACTAAGATCGGGGCTCTAGGGCTTTTCACCCTACCCCCTATCACGCGGTCCTTGCTCGGGCTTCAGGGCTCTTTCACCTAACCCGAACGCACTACAGGGCTCCAGGGCTTTTTCACTCAATCACCGTACAGACAAGCTGGGATCCAAGACTTTTTCACCCAACCACAACTTCACACAAACATTTACGGGACTCATGACTCTTTCACCCAACTGCCGCAACACCCGTGCTCACCAAGCACACTTGTCGGAAAAACGTCGGCACCACAACTCGCCTCACAAAGACGACAACGCCAAATGCACCTCACAAGTGCAAAACAGAGCAACAACAGTCGACCGAACCAAGAGCCCCAGTCGACCGATTCTTTCAAGAACCAGGCAAGTGCTTCGACCGACACTTTATCGGTCGAACACTCCCTACAGACAACACGACCAAG
Organism: Triglochin maritima; assembly: GCA_963682175.1. NCBI lineage: Eukaryota > Viridiplantae > Streptophyta > Magnoliopsida > Alismatales > Juncaginaceae > Triglochin > Triglochin maritima. The sequence continues at coordinate 6,908,976 of OY821787.1, read as the reverse complement.
GATTGAACCAAAGTCAGGAGCCGATATACCATTTAGAAGGTCACCTCCCAGATTAACTAACAAAATGACCAAACGATCGAACCAAACGTCTTACGCGGTTGACCGTTAAAAGGGTCTACGCCACAACACCAACAATACGAACGTCCCAACGGTCGAACGGGAAAGGAGGCCCGGTCGACCGAAAACTACCAGAGACTCCAACATTCTCACCATGTCACACCGGTCGAACCACATCACACTGGTCGAACAAGGATTAAGTCAGCATAAGTCATCGGTCCAACGAAATCAACGAGCGATCGACCATTTAGAAGGTCTAAACTCCAACCGACTTAGCTAGATGTACTATTGGTCGAACAAATCAAATGGCGGTCGACCGTTTAGATGGTCTAAGCCCCCAACCGACCTACAACAATGCATTTGGTCGAACGACAAATGGGGCCCGGTCGACCGAAAACACCCAAAGTTTGCCTAACATGCTTGACCGGTCGACCGTTATCACCAACCGGTCGACCGAAAATAGCATAAAACTCCCGAACAAGACGTCCGACGTATATTTCAGCCTACCGTCAACCACTCTAACACTCACACAATCTAGGTGAGCATAAAAGCAATGTTTGACATACCGTGAAGGTTTGAAGAAACCTTTAAAGAACCCCGACAACCACAACCTCGCAAAAGCTCTACTCCAGTGAACTTCCCATGCGAGCAATTGATGATCACAAACACCCGACGATCTTGGTGAATCCTCTTCCTCTTCTTCGTCCACTCCACCACGTCGAATCACTATGAGGGAGATGGGTTTGAGGGAGAGAGATAGAGAGAAGAAATGCAAGTGAGATGAGTTTGGCTTAAAACCTACTCACCTCACAACCAACCAACACACGCCGATCACCGCTTCTCGCCGGAGATCACCACTTCCCGCTGGAGTTACAGAGTCGAGAGAGACAAGTGAGTGAGAGAGAGAAGAGAAATGAGAAGGAGATGAGTTTATGCTTTTATAATCCCTCACCTTTACTCAAACCAATCACATCCCTCCACCTCAAAACCCTCCACTAATCCACATCAGCAACCCCTAAACTTGATTAACCAATAATCAAGAGTTAGGTTTTGACATTGACTACAACACAATCGACCAAATCACAGTTTGTGTGCAATGCGCTTAACTAGTTGGTCAGTTTGCCACTTTAGGATTGTTGTAAGAACCCAAACATTTTAAGGAAATTAATCAAGATTAAGAGTGTTTGATGTTAATTGGATTTATGTGTGGTTTTAGGTGAAGTTGAGGGTTAGGTGCAATTTACCCTTGCTTTTTCCACGTGTGGAGGAGTTGAGAGGCGGTGGAGTTGGTGGGTATAAGAGAGGTGTTGGGCATGTGTGAAACACGACTCTCCTCCCAAAACCTCTCTCTCTCCCTAGCATAGCTCTCTCTCTCCCTCACAAGTTTGTTCCGGTGGCAAGGGTGATTGAAGAAGTGAACGGTTGGAGAAGAGTTTGGAAGAGAGAAAAGAAGGAGATTTTGGTAGAAGAGGGTTTTGTTGTTAATTAGTTGGATTTGATTTTGGTGTGATCAATAATTTCTGATGTTGATTATTAGTTGTTAGGCTTCAGTTGTGCAAGATAAGATAAAAGAAAAGAGGAAATAAGAAACTTGGACATTTGATTTGCGTTATGAATCAAGGTTGTGGTTGCGAGACAAGCAAGTACTGATTCGTTATTCTTCAATTTCATGTCATGTCTCTCTCTTGATATTCGTAGTTGCATGCATGTTGATTATCAATATTCAATTTATTGATATGCATATGATTGCATGGTGATATTTCGGTTGACATGTCTTGTGACTGCATGCATATTTTTGGCTGAACTACTTAGGAAAGAGCTACCTAACGGGCAGCGTGGAGCCACCCGAGAGAGGAAATAGTTGTCTGTCGTTAGTGTGGAGCTACTAGGTGTGTGTTTGACTGATTGATAGATTTCAGAAGTACATGATGTGATCGAATCTGAATGGGGGTTCCAGATTGTTATGCATGCATATTATTTGTGATGCATGTCTCTTGATTGTGCTCATTGACTGAATGTCATATTCTATATTATTTTTCACGTGATTATGATTCCGTTTGATTGACGGTTGAAACTTGTAGGTTGTCGAGCTCACAATTTGTTGATTATATTTTTCAAATTATTCATGGGTTTATCAGATGGATATAAATATCAGAGTGTGCAACGATCAGGGTCATGGATCATATCTTAACGTACTGAGTTCGGGCGGGTAAGCACTTGTCCGGGCTCAGGCGTTTGCAATTATTCTTTAGCACTTCTTTACATGCATAACTAGAATTATTTTTCGTGTCTACGCGTGGACAAGACATAGGTGAATGTGTTTTGTGAGACTTTGGATTTTTTTGACTCCGATACCATATTAAAATGTTGTATTCACTAACAAGTAATCTAACATTCTTCAAAAGATGGTAATCTATGACCTCAATACTTTAAAAGGATTACATAACACACAAGTAGGGGTGCAACTCGGATAATTTAACTCGGATACCTAGTATATCCGAATTCGAATCCGAATTTCATAATCCATTACCAAATTCGAATTTGAATCCGAAATCAGAAGAACTATCCGAATTCAAATCCGAATTGTCAAAATTTCGAATACTAATTGGTATTCGGATATTATCCGAAATTAAATAGAACAAAAAATTTCAATTTCAAATTGTTGATAAACAAAAATAACACTATCTTAAATAAAAGAAAACAAACATTTTTTTTATTTCCAATATTTACTCATAAATATTTTCTGTAGACCATAATGCATGTTTAGAGGGCAACACACAAATGGTTGGGTGAAACTCGGAATGAGAGTGTTAGTTTTATAGAGAGGATTGATTCTTGAGAAACAAACTCAGACGATGTGGGACTAAAGTATTGAGAGCCACGGAACGTGCTCTATGTATATTGTTTAACATGCGACATATACAGCAATGGAGTTTGGTTCAGTTGTTAGCGGTTGGGTTTATTTAGTTTAGACGCAAGACTGATTCTCCTCGGTGACTTTTTTCCGTTTTTTCAAATTTCGACCAAATAAAAAAAAGACAATGACTAGGTGAGGTTCGATCTTAGGTCCCCAAGATTGACTGTTTCACATTTAACCAATGCACCAACGGAAAACTTTAATTCTTTATTAGGATATAAGAAATATGTATTTGGTATTCGGATAATTCGAATTTGAAACACCTGGTATCCGAATCCGCATCCGATTTGTAATTAGTAAAATAATTTAAACAAAATCCGTATCCGAAATTAAATTGGTAAAATATAACTTACCAATACCAATTAAATAGAAATTTTCGAATCGAATACTCAGATAGTTGGTAACCATTTGCACCATTACACACAAGTAACAAAATATAGTTTGCAGGCGGGCAACATACTCAAAGTCGTCCCATGAAAAAAAGTGTGTGTAGATTAAACATTCCAATAATACTTTTGTTCAATTAAATAATGTAGACTCCGCACGTACAGAAGTTGAATATACTTGGCTAGCAAAAGTTATCTACTTTAATGTTAACTATAACAGCAGAAAGTTTGGAAACATGGCATTCCCATTTTAAAATAATTAACGACTTATATAAAATAGTTAATTTTAATTTGCACCCCTAACCAATGTTCACGCACCGCCTAGGAGAGCCTAGGCGACCGGGTGCGTCCTGTCGCCTGGGCGATGGCCTGGGCGATTGTGCGACCGCCCAGTTCTGGGCGGTCATTTTTTAATATTTTTTAATCAATTAAATTTGATAAAATAGTTAAAAAATCAGGAAAAATATACAAATATTATCTAAAAATATCATACATGTTTAAGCTTCAAAAAGACACCGAGTTCCTCGATCAAGGTGTCACTAGGCACCCTCTCTACCCACTTAGGTAAACAATTTATTGCTTAGTAGTACGGTTACAAAAGTAGTTAACTTTCCACCTAAAAGAGAAGTTAGAAAGAGTGCACTTGATTTTGGCGGTTGAAGAATGAAGAATCGGATCAGAGACTTCACTTTCCAACTTTAAAACTAAATACCAGACCAGAGACTTAATCACGAAAACTTGAAGATTAGGAAACTAGAAGATTAGAATAGAATGACGAAGAAGAAGAGAATGAGAGATGTGTGAAAAATAAATAAGTTTGTAGGGGTTTATATAGGATTTGGGGTAGTGGTAATATTGTAATTTTTTAAAAAATAAAAAAATAAAAAAGAAACCCCAACGGCTATCGCCTAGATGGTCACCTAGGCTAGGAGACCGCCTATTTCGCCCAGCTTTGCTGGGCGAAAGGTTGTGGTCGCCCAGGCGACCACCGCGAGTGGCGATCGCCTAGGAGGTCGCCTACCTTAACATTGCCCCTAACATTTAAACGTTACAGTTTGCTATTTGTATTTTCACTCGTGGGCATTTTGCACACTTGACCATTAAAACATTTCATTTCATCCCCTCACCTTTCACTGGTTGGTACTTTGTCACCATTTGGTTGGTTTTGACTACAAAAATGGCATAACCACCCTTAATCTAAATATCCAAAGTTAATCTATTTTATCAAAACAAGATTAAAAATGTAATGTTAAAAATAGACGATATAGTTTATTGGGTTATTTTTAATATTTTTTCTAAAATATTTGATATTAATTTTGGATTATCAGGATAAGGACTGTTCATTTTAAATGTTATATGAAGTGTTCAGGAAAGCCTAGGCGAGCCTAGGCGACCGGGTGCGTCCGGTCGCCTAGGCGTTTGTGCGACCGCCCAACTCTGGGCGGTCTTTTTTATTATTATTTTAATTCAATTAAATTTGATAAAATAGATAAAAAAAATCAGGAAAAATCGGGAAAAATAGGAAAAAAATGCACAAATATTATCTAAAAATACCACACATGTTTAGACTTCAAAAAGACACCTAGTTCCTCGACCAATGCCTCACTAGGCACCCCCTCTACCCACCTAAACACTTAGGTATACAATTTATTGCTTAGTAGTACGATTACAAAGGTAACTCAGAGTTCATACAATAGCAGATAAGAGAGAAATTAGAATTACAAGCTAACTAATTAATTCCATTGGACACATTGATCTAATGTCCAACTGGGAACCATATCATATCCTCCACCACCATCAGAGTCGTCAGAGTGGTTCTCATTCGGATTGTCGACGTAGACATCATCTTGTCTTGTTCTGCAGGAGTGGGGACGAGCCGCTCTACGATATCCATGAATCCAGGCATATGCTCATTGAAAGCTACATTTCGATCCTGAGGTGGGACGGTGAAGAATGTACCAGGGTTGAGTAAGAAACCAGCTGAGTGTAGCGGTGAGGACATTATCTTCCCTGGACCCCACCTGGTGTCGATGAGGTCGATGACTTGCTTGTACAACCTCGGGTTTCCGACAAAGTTCCTCGTGATTTGTTCTTTGGCTTTCTCCATTGCGTCATACAGATATCCCATCGTTGGTTTATCATCGCCGTCAACAAGTCTAAGAACCTGGACCATAGGTTGTGAGGCCTTCAGTGCCTTCACGACGTTGGTCCAGAAGCCACATTGTAGAATGGTCTCGGCAACTTCAGTAGAGATCTCCCTCTTTTTCTTGTTCTCTATTCAACTTGCATTAGGATCGTTGTACTCCGGGGAAACAACAAAGGCTCGGAGTCTGTCTTTCTTCATAAACAACCTTTGCAAAGTCAGAAAGGAGGTGACAAATCTCGTGACAACATGGCGTAGCAAGTTCCCTTCAATGACAATTCGCATCCTCTTCAACAACATGACAAAGCTGTTGAAATGTTTGATGATCTTACGAGCTAAAGCAATAATCTTCAAAAACAGCTTGCCAATATCCTTCAAGATGAGATCGATGCAATGCGCTGCACAGGGAGTCCAAAACAATCTCCTTCTTTTTTGCTGCAACTTCCTACCGGCAAGTACGTACGCGGTTCATCAGTTTGTACAGGTAGTCTGCGGTGTGAGAGTGACCGGCCGGAAGCATCTACAGACCTCATGGACATAGTATCTGTTGGACAATTTACTAGAAAATTGATTATATTCCTACCGGACCTATCAGTCCAGTCATCTGTCATCAACATGCACCCGTATGTTGCTCAATCTTGTCTGTACGACTCTAGTATACCTCTAGTGTAGTCAATTTCCTGTTTAAGGCACGAGTCACTAACTTCATGATACGTCATGGGTTTAAGTCCGGGTCCGTAAGTACAAGTAGCGGATATTGCTTCATTCCACTCAGGTGTCCTTACAGTGTTGAATGATATACCACATTTATAGAAAAGCCTAGACTATTTTTGATTAATTGTTTTCCTATCGAGGTGGCCGGTTTGTGGCCGGTGATTCGAGTTCGTGCACTGTAGACGCCCGAACTCAGAAGAAGAAGATGGGTGAGGACGAGTCTTGGATCGTGACGGATATGATTTCTGGTGATCCTCTAGATGATAGTGTCATGCCCTGTGGTCCTCTAGATGGCAGCAAATGGTCCTAAGCCTGCATTTATGGGCGTTATTCGTTATAGGGATATCATAGAGCCTTATTTACCTGATCGCATGTTACGTCAGTTAGGTTACGTTCAGGTGATCCTGGTTGACATCCCGACGCCCGATCATGCAGTACGGTCTGCGATTGCGACGACGTACGACGTCAGGCATAGCGTTTCGTTCGCGGAATCGGTTTGGAGGACATTTTCGAGAGTAGGACGACTTCACCTGGACGATCTGAGTCGTAGCCGCGACCCCTCCACTTGTGATGTAGATTATTTGCAGTGGTTCGGTAGGTGCTCAAATCCACTTATCGTACGCGGTACCATTCTGAGACCGGAGAGACCACTGGATAAGACATGTGCCGATGCGGTAAGTTTATCTAATTTAATTTGTAATTGTAATGTATATTTTGTTTTTATTGTTAATGTATGCTAATATTTATGTTACTTATAGTGGATGAGTAGAGCGATACAGTTTACGCAGCCGTTCTTACGACAGAGAGACAGGATGCCGACTGAGGATACGAGACTTGCATGTACAGATTGGGATCGCCTCATTGAGGAGTGGAACAACTAGTTGGGCATTTCGGACCATGATTCGGATACTGAATTCTAGTTGACTTGCTCTTACTTTTGTTTTATTATAGATTGACACTCAATCCGACCCAAATTACAACCATATCCGACTTTCGTTTCGATCCAAACTTTCATGTAAATATATGTTTAGGAATGTATTAGGGAAACCACAAAAAAATAGGAAAAAACGTCGAATGTGTGTTAAATAATGAGTTTTTGAAGTTCAAAGAGGACAAAGTGTTACAAAATTAAAGTTCAGGGGAGGTAACTGTTAACTTTGAAACTTCAGGGGAGCAAAGTGATACCAATGCATAATTCAGATGGGTAAACTGTAATTAACCCTAAAATATATGGAAAGATACTAGTATACTATCGATAAACTCCAACTTCTTAAAACTCATGATCGTCCTTACAATAATCAACGAAACGCGCTTTCATAGAACGTCAAAAAAAACGTCATATCATTAGTTGTGAACAGTTATAGTATTTAAGTTAATCCAAAATATAATAATGTTTGAAGTGTATAAGAACAACAAAGTTTTGAATCCTAAAAATAATAGCGGGTAGAAATGAACTTAAACGAATCACGATTCAGACAAATGAATATTATTCTTCTACGTACCTCTATGATCTATCTAATATCAAATTTCTGATAATATATCAATCATTCCGACATCTTTTAACCGTTTCTTCACAAACTGATAAACTCCAACTTCTAAAAATAACGATTGTCCCTATAATAATCAACAAGACACGCTTTCATTGAACGTCAAAAAAAATAAAAACGTCATATCTCCAACTTAATTAAGTGAACAAACCATCCAAATTCGTAGAAGATGCCTTTTCAAATATCCTCTCAATTATTATCATCTATAAAAAAAATCTGAAAATAACGAAAAAGTTGTGATATATTATTTATTTTTAACATTAGTATACATTAAAGAAATAACAAAGACGCCTTTGCTCTCACTTGTTGGTACATACAATAAGTTCATTCAGAATAGGTTATCATACATAGTGATTCAACAACTTTAAAATAATAAGAAAAAGACACATGAATGAAAGATTCAAAGTAACCAGTTAAATTTACATAAAATGAATTTAATGTTACAAATTTCTAAAAACATTTCCAGCACACTCTAAACTGGACATTTAGAGTATCTCAAACGGAATTTAGCTTTAAGGAAACTAACTTTTGGAATTTAATATGTATGAAGAAACTAACCAAGCTTAGTTATTTAGCTAGAAGATGGATTTTGGATAAATTACAATTACAGCTCAACATTATAGAGGCAGCAGATCAAGATTAAATTTGGATATACGGTTAAAAAATGTCTGAAAGATTGATACATTACTAGGCTTTTGACGTTTGATAGAAGTACGTGAAAGAATGGTATTTAAAATCTGAATTGTAATTATTTTGAGTTCATTTTTAATCTACTATAACTTTTTAAGGATTAAAAACTTTGTTATTCTTGTACAGCTCCAACGTTATATTTTGGACAACTAAAAAAATATATTACCATGGTTGGATTTCAAGAAACCAAAAACTAGTATCCCAAATCAAAGTCATAGCCGATCAAATTTCTATTTATTTCTATTGATAACCAATCTCCATCTCATATCTTTGATGAAAACCAAGACACGCTCAAAGCAAAATCCCAGCTAGTAGTTATGATTCCCACGTCCAACAACAAAATCCATTCCCAACTGCTTCCAAACAAATAAATTAATACAAAAATCTATTCCAAACACCAAATCCAGCACTATTATGTTCCCATTATACCCCTGCACCACCATAGCCAGCAAGCCATATATGACAACAGCATTGCACCATTAATTCCCACTTCGTCATGCAAGAACAGCAACAATTATAAGAACACAAGAACTGTGGTGGTTAATCTGTTAATTGGAGGTAATGGAGATTGGAGTTCCAACTGATGTTCAGCATGTGGCTCATGTCACCTTTGATAGGTTCCAAGGTTTTCTTGGCTTACCTGTGGAGCTTGCACCAGAGGTTCCCACAACAGCTCCTAGTGCCAGGTCCTCTTCTTTAACTAACTTTGTTCTTGATGTTTAATTGATGTTTGTTATTGTTGTTATAGGGACTTAAATTTCTCTCATCTTTTTAGCCTTTGTAATGTTGGATTTGAGGGTTTTGTTTACAAACGAAAGTGGTCTTATCTCAATGTTTGTAAGAAACCAAATGGTTTGCAAGAAACCCTTTACCAATGCTTGTTGATATCTCGGTTATACAAGGTTGAGAGTTTTGTTTCCAAATTAACAATACCAACAAATGCTTTGCAAGAAACCCTTTATCAGTAAAACCATAATCAAGATGATCAAAACATGTTATTGATGTCATGTTTGGTGCTTTGCTTGCAGTGCAACAGTGTTTGGTGTTTCCACCGAATCCATGCAGTGTTCAATCGATTCCAGAGGCAATAGTGTGCCAAAAATACTCCTGATGCTCCAAAACCACTTGTATGAACGAGGAGGCCTTCAGGTTCCAAATCAAACTCCACCCAAACAAAACTTAATCTCCTTTTTTGGCTCTACTAACCATGTTTTTTTATCTAACAAGCAGGTTGAAGGTATATTTAGAATCACTGCAGACAACACCAAAGAGAAACATGTGAGGGATCAGCTAAATTGTGGGATTATCCCAGATGACATCGATGTACATTGTTTGGCAGGATTAATCAAGGTATATTTTATCTATGCCTAAATTCTAGATTATTTGTGGGGAAACATAAGTCTCGCTCGAATTAAATTGTCCTTAGACAGATGCATTTTGATAGATATATTTCTATCTATGTGATCTTTGTATAAATGACACTTGTTATATGTTAATATCCTTATATCCTTCAGTTTGGACAACTGCTTTACAATTTTCACCAATCCATTACGTAAAGATGGTTAAGCTAAGACTCTATTTGGAATCACAATTTAATAATCAGATTTTTTAAAATCTGATCCGTCAGAAAAATACCCTTCTGGAGGGTAAACTATCATACACTCTCATAATTTATTAACATATATCTATTCTTGTTCAAAATCTGATCCAGATTTTAAAACCAGATCAGTTAACTATTATGAGGTCCTATCCTTGGTCCGGCAAATTTTGTATACTTGGTTTCGATCGATTCCAAACTCCGAGCAAAATAGGAGTCTGGGATCAGACTCCGTTGAATGTGTTTCTTAAAATAAATAACACTTGTGAACAAACATTATTATGTATTTCTGATTTTTGACTTCATGTCATTTTTCACTTCTAAATATACAAACAATTAGGTTCAGTATCCATCGAAACACATCAAAATTGACATGTAACCATGTTTCTGAGTATATTACCCTAGTACCCATCCTTTGCATTGAAAGTTGTTGTCATTTAGATTCGTTGGTGTAGAGTCCACGTCTGTTAGGTTCTCGTGATGGTTTTTGTCACGTGAGACTAAGGAACGTGACTCTCGTGTTATTTTGATCTTTCTGATGGGTACCGAAGCAAGAAACTTGATTGTGATCGGATAACATTACCTCCGATCGAACGACCCGTGGAGCAATTAGTCAACCGATTTTTCATCAAAATAGTCAAGAGGATTTGATACCATTTAGAATGGATAATAACACAATGATGATTAGGATTTGAGAGTTTGAAAGTGTTGAGAGTTTCTTCATGCTAATTGTTAATTACCTCATTAAAGCAATCAATAACCAATAACGTGATCTGTGTTGTTGTAGTCATGGTTCAGAGAGCTTCCGGAAGGAGTATTGGATTCCTTGAGGCCAGAGCAAGTCACAGACTGCGAAACCGAAGAGGACTACATCGAGCTCGTAGGACTATTGCCCTCGACAGAGTCTGCACTCCTAAATTGGTCCATCAACCTCATGGCCGATGTCGTTCAACAACAGCACCACAACAAGATGAACGAACACAATGTTGCAACTGTCTTTGCTCCTAACATGACTCAGGTACAACTTACAAACATTAACTAATTATATCGTCTATCGTGATAATTGTAGCTAATCTAATCAGTTATCAAAATAAAGTTCAATGATGCACAACCATTCTAATTGAGCTACCATGTATAATTGGGTCATCAACATGTCTTATTTGCTACCTACTTAATTTGGTTAGTAAGCAAAGTATGTACAAAGAGAAGAAAATCCTAACTGCTTTGCGGTTAGTACAATTTGAGCTTGCAATCTTTTGTTAAGATAACACATGGTACCGATCGAGTTGGTATTGTTGAGCAACTTAAATGCTTGAGCCAATGTATTTGTTGTAATTTGAGTTTTGAATAAGAGGCATACTGATTTTGTGTTGCAGATGGCAGACCCTCTAAATGCACTGGTGCACGCAGTGCAAGTGATGAAATTCCTCAAAACATTGATTCTAAGAGTGCTAAGACAAAGAAAAGAATCCCCAGCAGAAGACTACTCTTCCTCTTCTTCACACTCCGATTCGACCGACGACGAGGACCCTTACACTCCTCCAGAGATCAACATTAAGATCCGCGAACCCGTGGAATCTGACCAACCACAAGAACCAACGTATCCACCTTTCACTGCAAACGTCCGACAAGGCGGCTTTGGATTTGCCAAACTCAAGTCCAACTTGATGAAGAGCGGGAAGGCGGCTCACCAACCGTTATCTTTGGACCTTCACAAACTGCCCAAGAGAATAAACAAACGGTCTTTCATAATACCGCCTGAATCGATCGGTAAACCGCAATTGACGAGCACTTTTAGCCGCGTAAACACAAGGCTCGATCGCGAGGAAACAATGCGATAAAATGTGGTGTTGGTTTGTTGTCTGACAATGATTTTTTTCCCTTAATTTGTGTTCATGTTATTGGTGAGTTTTGTGACTTGTAAACTTGTAATGTGGTGATTGTTAACCATTCTTGTGATTCTTTGTTTAACCGGTGCTGTAATATCATAACTTTTTTTTTTGGATTGTGAACAGAGAGTGACTTTACTTGTTCGTTTTTGTTTGAATTTTATTACATCTCAACTCAACTATCTAAGCGACTTAGGATTTGCTAATGTTGCTTATGATCATTGTTTTACTGAATTGCTATTCATCGCCCCAAAATTACTTAAATCGCCCTAACAAATTACCTTTTTGCCCTTGACCTTATTTAGGCTTATATAAGTCACAATTTCACTTTTTTACCACCGTTTTCTCTTCCTATACCTCATGCACAATATCTCGAATGTCTCGGAGACCAGAAAAGCAACCAGCGGTTCCCCCGATGTATATTTTTTCAAAAAAAAAAAACCACTTACCTGGGCGTCTAAGGCAGACGCCCCTCCATAGGGGGGAGGCGTCTGTCGGAGACGCCTCCCCCCTATGGGGAGGCGTCTACGACAGACGCCTCCTCCCTATGGAGGGGCGTCTGCCTTAGACGCCTCCCCCTATTATTTTTTTTAATTTGGTTAAAATGGTAATTTTCAGGGGCGATTTAAGTAATTTTTGGGTGATGTTTAGTGTATACTAATGGGGTTGTTATGTACAGTGGATGGGTAAGATGATTTGGGCTGTGTAGCCGATCCTGGCGAAGAAGGACGAGATGTCAGACGAGTACAGCAGAGCTGCTTGTGTAGATGATGGTCACTTGATACAGGCGTGACATTCTCAGTTGGGCATCCCCGACCATGATTAGGTTGATAAGTAGTTAGAGTATTAGTATCTTACTCTTATTATTGTATTCTCGTTTCTGTCGTACACTTACTATTCGTACTTGTATTTGTTTATCTGTCGTACGTTTGTTTTCGTATTTGTGTTTGTTTCTCTGTCGTACTGTTATTTTTTTATGATGAGTATTCTACCTTTTAATTTTTTTGATAATCAATTCACACTATATAATGTACAAACATATTAAATTTGATAATGTAAACCCTATTTTCTATTAATATTAAAAAAAACCCCAAAAAAAATTTTTTTTTAGGGGGAGGCGTCTGCCGGAGACGCCTCCCCATAGGAGGGAGGCGTCTGCCGGAGACGCCTCCCCATAGGGGGGCGACGTCCGCCACAGACGCCCGACCCAAGGGAGACGTCTCCGGCAGACGCCTCCCTCCTATGGGGAGGCGTCTCCGGCAGACGCCTCCCCCTAAAAAATTTGTTTTTTAAGTTTCTTAAGGGCAATTTGGTAATTTCAAGGGGCGATTTAAGTAGTTTTGGGGCGACGTTTAGTAGTTCCCTTGTTTTATTTAGATCTAGTTCAATGCACTATAATGTATAATTTTGGTAAATTTCTACTCTGTTAGTATTTTAAAATTCCAACTTCTGATGCATTGTAAAGAAAAAAAGATGTAGTTATTTCAAAATTCAATAAGAAAAATAATATGTAAACCGTAGATCTTATTATTTATGAATCAAATGGATTTAAGCTCTTATTTATGAATCAAATATATTAGAATCATCAAAACTTTAATTCATTGCGTCAATAAAATACCTGATTAGCACTCTACAAAATTGGTAAAGCAATTTACTTATAGTGAAAAGTGTTAAAGATGTTCTTAGAAGGTTTTACCAATTGTACATAATTTAGCTTTAATATAGTTGCAATTTAATGAATCAAACGAACACATGAGACATAATTCGTATTTTGTAATATATTCTGAAGGCAAGTTAATTTAGTTTTCATGGTGTAAAGGTGAGAATGACTTGCAAGAATGTAGTGAAAATATTTTCCTTTTTAATCATAAGATAGAGAGAGATACATGATATTTATAAGTATGAGTTTACATGATATATTTGAACCTAGGCAACATAAATGAATATTCTGAAATGTTTGTAAATTCTCTAGTACAATATATGGACTTATAATTATGTGATTATAATTATGTGATTGGGCTTGAACATATGGGCTTTGAGCTGAGTTTTGGGCTTGGGTCAAGTCTTGTTCTCAAATACATGGTCACGAAGGAAGTAAACAACCATTAAATAAGAGAATTACTATTCGTCGTCCGGTTTTTACTTAAATCGTATGTCTCAATTATCAACTTGACATTCACAATCCATTTAATACTTATCATGTCCCGTAAAAAATCTTGAATTTATAAGGTGTGTTATTTCAAATTATTTCATATTCCGTTGCAAAATTTCGGTGGTAACGTGATGGAAAAAAACACAAACGTAAATAAACGGATAAATAGATCAATATCCGGAGTACAATAATAAGGTGTCGAAACAAAATGCGGATCAATACCCGCAGGGGCTGTCACCCCCTACCAACCCTGCATTTCTACTCCGATTTTATTTTTCATGATTATTTTTTGTTGTAGTATGAAAATAGGAGAACATATTAGGAGCAGAAATAAGTAAAAATGAGAGAATTGTAAAACGGTAATTCTCAAGGACGATGTAAGTAATTTTGGGATTGACGTTTAGCAATTCGGTTAAACAAAGGAAACTACTTAGAGTAGTGATGAAAACCCTGTCGAGGTCTATTATAAACTGAACCCGGTCCCAATAAACCAGTTTATTTTGTTCCATATAATTTTAACGATGTGACTCACATATACAACATATAATCCAACATTGTTATTGAATCTGTAATTTTCTATTTAATTAGCTTTACAATTCTACTTGTATTAATGTGTCGCCATTAAGTTTCAATATAGTTTTTAGTTGTTTTTAGCTTTTATATTTTCGAAGTGATCAAGAATGGTAACCAATGCAAACCGAAGTTTAACATGATAATTCGAACCGAAATAATTTAGTTTCGGTTTGGTTTGCATTTTTTTACCGAACCGAACCAACCGGATTCTATCTGCAGGACTTGTTGTGAGGGTGAAACTCAAGAATGAGGCACAAATTGAATTCATTAGGTATTATTTTCAAAGATTTTTAGTGAACAATAAGTTGTTATTTGGCATCTGAATCGTTAAAATTGAAAACTTAAAACTGAAAAAGAGGAAATAACAAATATCACAGAAATAACATAATGATGCACAATGTATCTGTAACATCCCGAAACAGCAGAAAATTTGAAATTTTAAACAATAAAGAGATCTCAATATAACAACAAACCAAACGGGAATGTTACTCAAAAATATAACCAGTCGGTGCACCAAATATAACAGTTTGTCAAAAGACATGATTACATCAATACAAACAAATGAATACAGGTAATCATGACGACCTCGAAGAGTCCGAAGATGATCCTGACACTAAAATGTGTGCGCCCGCTGTCACCACCCGACAGAACCTACTGCGGTCCTGAAACATGAATCAAACAACAATGCTAAGTTTCCCATTAGGAAGCCCTGTACGCCAAGCTCGCCTATATGAATGTAACAGTACGGTAAATGAACCTCTCATACTAGTAGTATGTCATATCAACATCAGCAATGCAACAAATCCCTCCAAGTGTAAAATATGACCTCAGTCCTTCGGCAACAACAAATACCCACAATGGGTCAACAAAGACATCAGTCCAACAACAACAACGGGTCTCCCTCGGAAACCTACTGTAGGCACATACGGTCTTGCAGGTTGTACACGGCGCACCCCCACACGCGACTACTCGAATCAAAGGGATCGGTGAGGAGCGTCCGCACTTTTGCGCAAAGCGAACCACGTGGTCTACACCACCCCAACGGAGTCGTAGCCCGGTCGGTCAAAACATCCCTCGATAGGTGCCCAATCGAGGAATCATCGTCGGAACAACATCAACGACATCGCTGACACAACATTGGCGGTACAACATACGTCTGACACAACATCGGACGACACAACCACAAGCCGGAACATCGTCGGCACCATCATCGCCGGCAAAAACCTCGACGACATCGCCAACACAATCTTGCTGGTACAACATACGTCCGGCACAACATCGGATGGTCCCAGACCGTAGTCTGCAGGGTCATCATGCTCCACGAGTCGTGCATCAACATGCATTGGGATGCACGATCCCTCAGGTCTGCTACTCTACAGAGAGTCAAGCAACAACACGTCACACCACTGTCCATCAATGGAGCTGGCATGACCCAAGTGTCCACACCGTTCCACACATCGGTCTGTGGGCAGGCACAAGCAACGTACCCGCAATTACCTCCCGGCTCACGCTCTAAGAGAGGACACATGTTTCCATGGACAGAGTTGACACAACACAATGACCAGGAATTAAGTTCTGCGCACAAACGGTCGACCGAAATAGGCAATCCGGTCGACCATTCCCAATAGATCTGGTCGACCGAAAGTCTGCAACGGTCGAACTCTCTGCGCATCACTTAAGTCCAAACGATCGAACACCAATCTAAAACCGGTCGACCGAATATGTGGTCAAAATCCAGAGTCTGGTCAAAAACATACAAGTCTATTCGGTCGACCGACTCAGGGTCCCGGTCGACCAAAAACTATCAGGGTCATCCTAATAGTCTAAGTCATATAATGGTCGAACAATATAAATAATCGGTCAAACAATATGCATTATTATCAAGTTCACTTAAGTTCTAGTCGGACCAAAGGCATGGAACGGTCGACTGAAAACAAACAGAAAATCCTCCGACCCACCAGCACATGCACAACCGGTCGACTGCCCCATGGCATCGTTCGATCGATGATGGTTAAAGTCGGGCAAAAATAGTAAACTGGTCGACTGCCCGAAGGCACCGATCGACTGTTGGTCGACAACAACCACACGCCTACCGAGGATTTTACGATGTTTCTCGTCGCTGGTGAGGTCTCCAACCGACCACAACACCTCACCATCGTGGTGAGCAACAAAACCAAGATATTAAACTGGCATACCTATTCAAAGCGATTGCCGATGCCCACCGGAGAACCCACGAAACTGTTAGGATCTATGACCCTCTAATTGCTAGAAAAATACGGAATTCAAAATACTAAGCGAAAGATTAAGGGAAGAGACAATGCAAACCACAAAATCGTCAACACCGGAGTTTAGAGAGGTTCGGCACCCACACCCGGGTCCTAGTCCTCCTCGCAAGCCTCACTCGATGCCCCGAGCCTCACTTATGATTCCACTAACCGATCTCCGTTCCGGGCCGAGATCAACGTCATTTACAACACCGAGCCTCGCGAACAATCCTTGCCTCGCTCGTGTCTCCTCTCACAACCCGAGAGGGAGCTTCCTCGAAGCTTTTACAACTCTTTGATTCTTTGATGTGGAAGTTGAATCACACTCTAACTAACACTCTATACTTGAGCACACTTGTATATGATATTGAATTGGATATGCAACTGGTGAAGATTAGGCTTGAGTGTTGTGGATTGAGAGCTTGAAGATGGAGAGAATTTGGCTTTAAGTATTGGATAGATAGGAAGTGTTCAAGATGTCTCAAGCAACCAAATGAGGTCCTATTTATAAGCCTTCAAGCTCATATAGCCGTTTGAGAGTTGGTGGGGAATGGACCAATAGGAATGCAAGATGTGACTTAGGCTCGGACAGAAATCGAGACAGATTCGGTCGGCCGTTTTCCAAACGGTAGTCCGAAGAATTGGTTTGAACTAAGAACTCGGTTGACCGATTATGTATCGGATCATCGTTCACCAACCTCCAGTAGCTTTTATCTATTTAGCCCTAATTAAATTCGGTTCACCGAAGTACATTCGGTTCACCGTTCTAAGGTGGACAATAGAATTGATTGGGCTCAGATTAGGTCAAGTTCGGTTGACCGAAGTAGCGCTGGTATTGTGCTGACATTGTATGGGAAATTGACTTATCGATAACGGTTAATTGCCACGTGTAAAATAGTCGTTGGGCTCCAAAAACCAATAAGGATTCGGTAGACCAAAGTGTGTGCGGTCGTCCGAAGTGGGTCAAGTTAATTGGGCTCTAGGGACTCTATTTGAATGCGACCGTTGGAGCAAAGTCCAAAACCGGTCCAGGGCTATTCGGTCGACCGAAGGTAGTTCGGTCTTCCGTTGGGGTAATTCCAGAGAAACCTAAGTTTTACTGGTGGGAAGAATTCGGCTATCTGACAGGTGTTCGGTGGAACGAGCTGGGTATGATTAGGTTAACCGAAATAGGTTCGGTTTACCGAGGAATGACAGGACAAAATTATAGTGCTCGAGTTTACATAAAACCTTATGGACTCAATAAATATAAAGTTACATGTCTTGATCCAAAGCTTTGATTACAAGTCTTGAGTCTTGATGTCCTTGTCCCAATGCTCATTTCCTTGATTGTCTTGATCAACCTATTAAGATGATTGCAAGTATACAAATATATATACAATGCATGTAATCGTGTTTGCTCACTTTGATTGATTAAGATTAGTTTAATTAATCATCAAAATTAATATAGATTAAGGCTAAAAAGCCAACAGAAACCACCTCCGGTCCGCAACCACACGCACGCCTCCTCGCACACCGACATCCGTGCCTCACGTTGGAGCAACCTCCACACCTTCTGATCGTCGGAAAAGAAAAGGACTAGTGAGAGATGGCAAAACAAAGAAGAAGACAAGAAATGGAGGATGCGTTTGGTTAAGAAACCAAAACCCAACATCACCCACTCCACGCTACAGTAACCGGCCCGTACACCATCACCCATCACTATTTCCATTCCATTCCACTAATCCCGGAATTAACGCTAAGGTTAGGGTCCTAACAATATCTATCTCCATTTGAAATTTGTCTATCTTCGAAAAAATGTGAAATTTTTATGACCTATCATCTCTTTTGAACCCGAGCATTTGAGTTTTCAAAAGAATAACCAACCAAATCACACACAAGTGATATAACCATACATTGCGAAAGAGAATAAGTTCATTACTCAAGAGAGTCAAAATGTCAAAGGGTCAAGCTCAAGGGAGTTGATTGTCTTACAAAGATGCCTTGAAAATAATATAATGACACTTTGAACATTCTTAATGTTTGTCATAAACTTCACTTATAAATACTTTTGTTGTGTTTAGACCTAAAGTAGAGAAATCTTAAGAGAAAAGAGAGTCACTCAAAGGAAGGTAGGTTTAGCCACCAACAAGCTAAGGGTTTAAGGATTCAAGGAAAATCTTGTTGTTAGAGGAATCTTCCAACTAACCCCCAATCCATTCTGAGCAAGCTTTCTTCAGTTCAATTCTCATTGTATTCCGACCATTCTCATAATGAAACTTGATCGTCTCCATGTAGGATTTCGTGTCCCTATGTATGTATATATTTTAAAATTTTAATATAACATACAAGATCGATTTTCGTATTTTCAGCAATTTTATGTACATCTATTTGTGTTTTATTCTAATAACATGCAATCCTACATTTATTAAAATAAATCATAAAGGAGAATCATACCTAAAGGTTCTCTAAAACCTTTTGATGATCCGGAGTCGCGTTGCACGTTGTGTCGCCCACGGAATTGCCTCCGAGTGTTCACCAAACTCTAAACAAGGTTAGAGAGAAATGAGCTAGTCAATCAATCTCTAACAAGGTTTAGAATCAAGCTAATAACACCTCTTTAAGTCTCCTGAGATTCTAATCTCCAAACATAATTTTACTAAGAGAAATTTCGTGGTGATTAGGGAGAGATTAATGAGAGAAAGATTTTTGCATTAGTATTAAAACAAGTAGGAATTTGTGCCCTTTTATAGGCTCCCAAAATATCCTTATCAAGAGCTATTATTTAGCCATGATCCCTTGTTTTTCTCTCCTAAAATTAATCTCTAAATTCCACTTAATCACCCACAAAAAATGTTTTAATTAAATCTGGAATTATTCCACTCATGATTTAATTAATCTCTTAATAATTCAGGTAGAATCGTTCTTGTTCGGTAGACCGAGTATTATTCGGTCAACCGAACCATTCAGTTATAACACGTGTTCGGTGCACCGTGAGCTAGACGGTCGACCAAATCTGTATGAGAAAAATTCCCTAGAATAATTCGGACGAACCACGTCTTGTAATCGGTTTACCTTTGACCCACCAAAATCGCTCCTGGAACATAGTCATCGGATGACCGGGTCACCTTCGGTCTACCGAAAATAGTACTTCTCGGTTGACCATTTCCAATCGGTTAACCGAACCCGATTGTCCAGGCACTCTAGGCAATCTCGGTCAACCAATTGCGCTTACTTGTTCCCTATTCGGTTAACCGATCCGAAGATGCCCCGGTCGACCGAACCATGAACGGTTCACCGTGTTTGACCCCGATTTTACCTTTATCAAATTTTGGATTTATTTCCAACAAAATTTGATCTTTTGGGGTTTTTAGCAATTCACATCCTATATATATTATCATATGTAATATTAAATTATTACACCCCATAATATATACCTCATATGAATTTATTATGATTCTAATTATGTTAATTCTCATAACATATTGATTTTAATTAATTCACCACATGTGTCTCATTTTCACAAGAAACTCGACACATCATATGAACTGAAAATCAAAACTCTTGTTTCCCAGTTTTGTGGTGTGACCTATGGGAGGATCTAAGCCTAATTGGTAGTGATATTAAACACTTAATATCTCAGACTATAAGCGGTATCTAGCTACACATTATAGTCACCCAACTAGCATAGATGTCTTTGTTCCACTTGAACTAAAACACGATCCATTTAGTGATGTAAGTGCACCACTTGTGTCCGTCCCTTGCCTCATGATATTAAGAATATATACAAAGTAGAAATGTGTCACATTTGTATTATATTCATTTCTTGATCTCTCTGAGCTAATTATAACTATGTGACTTAACTCAAGTCACATTGTGCACATTATAATTTTGCTTTATCAAGGGGCCCACAATATCATCACTCAATTAAGAGGGACAATGACAATCGTTTGACTAGTTATCTTTTCCAGCACAAGTCATGTTCAACCAACTATTGCCGTTATCACTACACTCATTGGTAGCTTTTGACAATAATCAAATTAAACACTTCTTGAGTGAAAAGATATAAGTCTCATATCTTAGGATCCAAGACACAGTAAAAACATTAATGACACGAAACACAATTTCATAATGTTTTACTTGTTAGGTCTATTCAATATATAAAAGTAATTTTTTCCTCTTTTATATACTCGTGTCGTCAATTATTTGTGGAGCTACAACAATCGATGACCAACACGACAATCTTATCTCGGTAATTAATGTTCCATGTTAACTACCATGATTGTGAATAACTTTTGATTTATGTAAACCATTATCTTTTAGAGCTCTATGGTTAAGGACCAAGCGTCTCTTCCTTAACACTTCCAAAAGACGAATATCATAATCAAGGAACAAAATGTTTGCACATTCAATTCATAATAATTGACATATAAAAATAAAAAAAATTTGAACACATTCATTTCACTCCACTGTCGTGGTTTTCCCCGATTTGGATTTTCACATAAATTCGGTGTTGTGCTTTCTTTTATTTGATTGATTGCTTGTGTGCTTGTTAGATGCTTGTTAGGTGTTTGATAGATTTCCTAGGTTGAGTTTTATTAGGTTATTCATTATTTCCTAGTTTGATTACAACAATGTCTTTTCTCCTATTGTGAAACATACATCTATACGTGTGTTAAGTTTGGTACAATACATGATTTGAAGTTAGAGCAACTAGATGTGAAGACTGTATTTCTACATGGATAGCTTAAGGAACGAATCTATATGAAACAACCAGAGGGTTTTCTCGTATAGGGAAAGGAAGAACATGCATGTCTTCTTGAAAAATCATTTTATGGGTTGAAGCAAACTCATCGACAATGGTACAAAAGATTTTATTCTTTTATGATTGGTCATGGATTCTTACGCTTAAAGTGTGATGTTTGTGTTTACTTGAAGCGTCTTGTGGATGGTTCCTCTAATTTCTTGCTCCTATATGTGGATTGCAGCCAAGGACAAGTCTGAAATTCTAAAGGTGAAGAAATTTATTTGATGAATTCGAGATGAAAGATCTCGGTGCCACAAAGAAAATTCTTAGAATGGAGATTCATAGAGATCAAAAGTCAAGAGGTTATTCCTATATCAGAAGAAGTATGTGGAGAAAGTCTTGCACCGCTTCAGCATGGAAGATGCCAAATCTAAGAAGGTTTTGTTGTCCAGTTACTTCAAACTTTCAACCACCTTATGTCTAGAATCCAAGGAGAAAGCTCATATGTCCTGAGTCCTTTACTCTAGTGCAGTGGGTACTCTTGTGTATGCTAAGATTTGCATACGTCCGGATATAGCACAAGCCATTAGTGTACGTTGTCGACCTCTATATGGCCAATCCCGGAAATGAGCATTGGCGAACAATAAAATGGATTTTGAGATATCTCAGAGACTCAACTGAATTATCTTTGGAGTTTGGGAGGTCTGCAGATATTCTTATGGGATAAATTGATGTTAATTATGCAGGGCGACAGTGACAAGAAAAGATTCATGATCGAATATGTTTTCATAATTAGAAGCAACCAATTAGCTGGAAGGCAAGTCTACAACATATCGTGCCTCTTTCTACTATGGAAGCGGAGTACATGGCAGCAACCGAGGGCATCAAAGAAGTTTTGTGGTTGAAAAGATTACATGTAGAGTTATGTCCCAGTCAGAAAATAGTTAACATCTTTACGACAACCAGAGTGTCATTCACTTAACAAAAGATCAAATGCATCACAAGATAACCAAACACATTGATGTGAGGTATCATTTCATTCGGTAATGGTGAAGATCAGTACCAATGACAATCCAACTGATATGCTCACAAAACTGGTCACATTGACCAAGCTCAAAGATTGTTTGAGTTTGAGCTTGGCCGGTTTAAACTCCATGTAGATAGAGCAAAGGCAGAGGCGAGAGGCACCGCGGATAGTTGAATGGGAGTCTCGTGAATAAAGGATTTTCAAGTCAATGTGGAGATTGTTAGAAAGATGCCTTGAAAATAATGTCATGTCATTCTTAATATTGCTTGCCCTAAATTTTACCTATAAATACATTTTTTGTGTTTAGACACAAAATAGAGAAATCTTGAAAATTTTACCTATAAATACACTTGTTGTGTTTAGACACAAAGTAGAGAAATCTTGAAAGAGATAAAGACACTATAAGGAACGTAGGTTTAACCATCAACAAAGTAAGAGTTTAAGGATTTGAGGAAAATCTTGTTGTCGGAGGAATCTTCTATCCAACCCCAATCTATTCAGAGCAAACATTCTTTGGTTTCATTTTCCTTGTACTCCAACCATTTACATAGTGAAACCGGTTGTCTTTGCCGTCGTGATTTTTTTCGATTTGGATTTCCAAATCAATTAATCTAGTGTTATGTTTTGTTTTTGTTTGATTGATTGTTTGTGCTTATTAGATGTTTGCTAGGTATTCAATAGATTGCCTCGTTTGAATTTTATTAAGTTCTTCATTATTTCCACGTACGGACCACTGACCAGAGATCTTAACATTGTCTAATCTAATTAGGTGGTGAATCAATTTCAAGATATCCAAACAGTTTGAATTTTCAAACAACCCAAGGGAGACTACGATCTAATTGGTTGAATTGGTGATTCAAAATAAGTGAACTGGTGATGAGCATTTGGACCATGCAGGCAATATATATTTTTATAATAAGTTTCATATCCAGGAAGGGTAAAAATATAATATCTTAAATATATTCCCATTTCTAACGGAAAGGAAGATAAGACTTCCAACTTCCAAGTTGCACTATCCATATCTTCCTCTTCGAGTTTATTCTTCTTCTTTTTTAAAATTAAAGAATTGAAACAATTCATTTCATCTTCCAACCTCACCCACAGACCCATTCCAGGACCTCTTCAATTTCTGGATTCACCGGTAATTATGTCGAACCTGCATAATCTACGTATATTCTTTGTTGCTAAATTAAAATACTAGCAAGCTTTATATTTAAGTATCGAATATATTCTAATCCGTCATTTCTAAACTCTAAGAAAAAAAATCAAAATACTAGATCAATGTGATTAGTGCCCATTTGAACATTTGGCAAATAAATTGGTAGTGTTAGGACCCTAACCTTGGTTAGAGGTTTAATCCATTGAACTGTGGAGGTTTAGCATGGGGTAGAGGCGTGCACAGTGTTGTGCGTGGCGAAAGGGAGAGGGGTGATAGGTTGGGGTGTAGAGTACTGTTGGTGAGGAGAGGATGTTGTTGGGTTTTGGTTTCTTAACCAAAACTTGTTCTTCTTCTTTTCTTTACCTTCACCCATCTCTTACCATTTCTTCTCTTCTCTTCTGGCGACCAGGGGGCGTGGAGGTTGCTTTGGCGTGAGGCGCGGAGGTTGGTGTGCGAGGAGGCGCGCGTGCGGTTGGGGACCGGAGGTGGTTTCGTGGGTTCACCGGCGGGCGGCGTCGATCGCTTTGAAGAGGTATGTCGGCTTAATAGTTTGGTTTTGTTGCTCACCACGTTGCTGGGGAGTTGTGGTAGGTCGCGGGAGGTCGGAGACCTCACCGGCGACGTGGAAACGACGTAAACTCCTCGGTAGGCGCGAGTTGCTGTCGAACACCGGTCGACCGGTGCCTTCGGGCGGTCTACCGGTTTTACTATTTTGCCCAACTTTAACCAACATTGGTCGAACGATGTCATGTGGCGGTCGACCAGTTGCATGTGTGTTGGTGGGTCGGCGGCTTTCCTGTTGGTTTTCGGTCGACCGTTCCTAGTTTTTGGGTCGACCGGAACTTAAGTGTACTTGATTATTATGCATGTTGTTCGACCGATTCTATATATTGTTCGACCGTTATGACTTAGATTATTAGGTTGACCCTGGTAGTTTTCGGTCGACCGGGACCCCTGAGTCGGTCGACCGAATAGACTTGTATGATTTTAACCAACTCCGGATTTTGACCTCGCATACGGTCGACCGGTTTTAGATTGTTGTTTGACCGTTTGGACTTAAGTGATGCGCAGAGAGTTCGATCGTTGCAGACTTTCGGTCGACCAAACCTATTGGGAACGATCGACCGGTTAGGCTTTTTCGGTCGACCGTTTGTGCGTAGAACTGAATTCTTGGTCCTAGTGTTGTGTCAACTCTGTCCACGGAAACTCGTGTCCTCGCTTAGAGCGTGAGCCGGGAGGTGACGGCGGGTACGTTGCTCGTGCCTGCCTAGGGACCGCTGTGTGGAAGAGTGTGGACACTTGGGTCGCGCCACCTCCGTTAATAGACAGTGGTGTGAGGTGTTGTTGCTGACTCTCTGTAGAGTAGCAGACCTGAGGGATCGCGGATCCCAATGCATGTTGATGCATGGCTCGTGGAGCATGATGACCCTGTAGACTACGGTCTGGACACATCCGATGTTGTGTCGGACGTATGTTGTACCTCCGATGTTGTGTCGGCGATGTCGTCGATGTTGTTCTGGCGATGATCCCCGATTGGGCACCTATCTTGGGATGTTTGACTGATCGGGCTACGACTCTGTTGGAGTGGTGTAGACCGCGTGGTTTGCTTTGCGTGGAAGTGCGGACGCTCCTCACCGATCCCTTTGGCTCGAGTAGTCGTGTATAGGGGTGCGTCGCGTACTGTCTGTAAGACCGTATGTGCCCACGGTAGGTTTCTGAGGGAGACTCGTTGTTGTTGCTGGACTCGTGTCCTTGTTGACCCTTTGAGGGTACTTGTGTTGTTGGACTGAGGTCTCGTTTACCCTTGGAAGGATTTGTTGCATTGCTGATGTTGATATGACATATTACTAGTATGATAGGTTCATTTACCGTATTGTTGTATTCATATAGGCGAGCTTGGCATACGGGGTTTCCTAATGGGAAACTCAGACATTGTTGTTTGATTCATGTTTCATGACCGCAGTAGGTTCTGTCGGGTAGTGAGAACGGACGCACACATTTTGGGGTCAGGATCCTCTTCGGACTCTTCGAGGTCATCATGATTACTTGTACTTGTCTTTCGTTGTATTGTTGTAATCATGTCTTTTGACAAACTCTGTTATATTTTGGTGCACCGACTGTTGATTTATATGAGTAAACATTCTCGTTGATGAGTTTTATCTGGTGATCTCTTGGTTGTTTAAATTTTTAAATTTCTGCTATTTCGGGATGTTACATGTAGTGTCTTAATATTTGGGTGTAATTGCTTTGTAAGAAACTATTGAAGAAATAAGATAATTATATTTTAAGAATGACTTCTAGATGATGATTTGTTGAAAAATCTAAAACGTTCTAAAACTTATGTTCTAATATAAGTTTCATTGCTTATCTTTTTGTATTTGATGTAACTTTCCTCGCTTTCACTCTGAAACCAAGAGAAATCAAAGAACATGAATTCTTTTTTTTTACTTCCTACAAACTAATTACATTGTTATCCACGATGATATGAAGTTAGAAATGGGAATATTTACTTATGCATGTAGCATAATTACATAAATATAGCCGCTCTCCAATTGAATCTGAATGTCTTTATAACCTCTCTAAATGTTTTGACCTTTATGGTTTACTCTCTCCTCAATTTTTGGTTAACTTAAGAAGCTTATGTATTGGTTAACTTAAGAGCCTAATTGGTTTATTCTCCTATATAACTATGATTTTGTAATCCTTATTCTTTATCTTTTTTTAATCTTAGAAAGACCATTAGAAATTCCCTCCTAACCCCACATCAGAACAACAAAATGTTTTCTCATTCTTTGGTCATAATATGTCAACACAGTTGACCCATAAATTTAATTGGCCAAGTTTGGATTTGGCATATGTAACTTGCGCCAACATGTTCAAATCTAATTTTTATTTATTTAAATGTTGATGTTATTATGCATCGCAAAAGTGGTCATGGATTTATCAATTTCCATATTCTCAAAATTCTATTGTCATCACTCTTAATTCTAATCACACGGTTACTCTCACGGGTCTGTCTTAGCCGTTTACGACAAACCATTTACTTAACGTGTAATTAGTTGAGTCTATTCCGGTTGATACGTAACTATTATATATGTTTGGATTTGTGTTTGTCTATTCAAATCGGATTCGGAATTATGTAAATTTTAATCTGAACACTACTCGTCGACCCGTAAGGTTAATTATATATATGGAACTTAAACACAATCAAGCCTAGAAGAAGCATCCACCACATTCTAGTAAAGGAATAAAATAACTACATGTTGTTGCAGCCCAAAGTTTTCTGGAAACCATCCTTGGTTTCCCTTCCATGCTTATCCAGTATAAAATCGGATATGTGTCGAAGTGTCAACTCCTCCTCTTGGTCTCTAGCTAGCTATAAATGGGACGTATATATCAATTCTCAATTTCATCAACAACAAACAACAATTGGGTTAAGTAAAAACATCAATTATGAGAGCTTCACTTGGTCGTTTGATCTTCCGTCCCTCTGCGACCCTCGTAATGGAAAGTGCTGCTGCTCGTAGAGATCTTCGATACTTCAGCGAGGCCAAGGGTCGGGTTCTTAGCGAGGAGGAGAGAGCCATAGAGAACGTATATATACAGGTATTTGTACATACGTTGACATGTTTTTTGTAGTTTGTTAATTTGAGGAGATTTATTGCTGTTCTTTTAAAATTCTGGTATTGTGTTGTGGGGGTTTATGTAATTTATTTATTTATTTTTGAAGAAAATGGAAAGAGAGAGGATGGAGAAAGCAAGATTGAAAACACAGAAAGAGAAGGAAGCTGCAACAACTAAATATTCATCTCAGAAGGTACCTAGTTTAATATTTGTGGTGTTTTAATTAGGTTTTTCTTTTTTGAAAAATTTAATATGTATGATTTTTTAAGAGAGAAACTTTATTAAAAATCTTGATTTTGCACTTGATTGTATAAAAAGAAAAGTAACATAACCATGAAAGTATTTTTTGCAAGTAACACATTGAATCTCACTAGCATATTGAAAAATTTGAAAATTCTAGGTAATATAATTTGTTTGTATAGGTTTGAGGTGATGAGTGTATTTATGTGTAACGTGTCAGATAACTTGATGTTGCATGAAAAATTAACTGAAATAATTTGCTACAACAAAAGGAAAATAACGAGTAATTTGCAATTCATTGTTAAAAAACATCACACGAATGGGCGTGAAGCTTTTAAACATTTTAATAGACGAAAGTTTTGGAATCCAAATTGCAAGTAGTTGATGGAGTAATGAGAATTTCTAGTAGATTAGGAACTAATCCTAAACTTATTTACGAAGAATTAGCTTTGTTGAATTTTGTGGTAACTCATCCTCTTATGTTGGAAACAGAAAAATATTTTTCTGACTTAAAAAAACTATTACCATTGAACGTGGCATTTAGTTATTTAAGACAATAGTACAATACCTCCGCTTCTATTATTTACATATTTTAATAATGTGTGCCAGAATGATTATATCATGCTAGTATAATTTGCGTATTTCTTATTTCGGTGTTATGTTAAAGCTGTAAGCTATAATGAACTATAAGAACTATAATTTGTGATGGTCATCGATAAACACACTAATTGTTATTATATAGCCTATTTCACTTAACTTGTAATAATATTTTTCTTATGCAATTTATGATGAAATGGTTCTTTTATCAGGATAAAGTCGAAGAAGCACGTGAAGGCTGAACGGCATCAAATTTGAACGATCCAGTTGAAAGTATTATCAAATAGTTGTTAATAATAAATGTCAATTATTTGTGAGTAATATGTATATATATTTTTACTTTGTCGTGTGTACTTTATGACACTTTTGAACTTTTTAATGTTATTTTGAATATTATTAATGACATATTCCTGGTTAAGTAGTAAAAACCTAGATAATAGAGTTTTAAGGACCATTTTTTTCAAATTAGTTACGTCCTAATTTTGGTCATACTGATCCTAACTTGATTGCATAATTGCGGCGCCCTCTCACGTTTGTAATATTATTTAAGTCAATGAGAACCAAATGTAAGTCTTGCTAGGATTTACATCCCTACCGTTTGAGAAAGGATGTAACGAAAAAGGTTGACTTTCCAAATTGCAGAAGTTAGTGATAACATCCACGGTAAGTTTAAGAGTTTGAAATGCGAAAACCCCTGAACTTACTGGTGAATAAGCTGCATGACTGAAGATCAGATTTCCTTCTGCGACAAAACCTCATCTGTACCAAACGCTGCCAATCTGAACTGCCAGTCTTGAAGGTGGTGATGGCTTAGTATCACAGTACAAGCATTGCAACAACCAATTTAGAAGAAAGTAGATTAAAAATCAAGGTTTCGACATTATTAAGCAATATCACATTTGCTCTACATATTTAACCAAATAACTAACCCAAACTGCCAGCATTTCGTCGTTAAGAAAACGTCACAACTTGAGCAGTGTAAGAAGATCACGCCATCTAGGTGTCTCTTCCTCGAAAATGTAGGTCAAGTTTGTGACCAGGACGCCACTGCCCCCAATCTACGTAATAAAGACGTCAAAGAAAACCTCAACAGCATAAATGTTCTGACAAAAACAAATCTAGAATTTCTCCTAGCTATTGTTGTTTTAAAAATATGAAGTCTACTACATTGCTGCAGCCTCCAAAGAATGCCACGTGAGCTGAACTTGTGACATTTGGCATAGAAAGCAACTTGTGTACCACTGAATAGAGATAGATTATAGGTGGTTCAATTGGGCTCATTATAGTTTAAGTAAACAAATTACATCATGTTAAATGATATGAGAATTCCGTGTAGTTGAACTGAGGAAACAAACTCAAGTTTCAAATTTCCAAGGAAACTAAGATCATAAAATCATGATGTGGGCTTCGAAAACTTACTGCTCTTAGTTGCTGAACTGACTTGTAGAGTGACTTTCTCGGCACACAGATAACAATGGCATAATAATCAACTTCCACTTGACCATTATTCATGCAGTATACCGGAGATATTGTAGGACCCTACAAATGTTCACATTAACATTCAAGTGATTATAAAAGGTGCCGTGACATTGTAAATACTGCAGTTTTTTGTTTCTTGCTATCCCTCGCAATAGATTTAGAAACTTTATTAGATCTTTGTTCAATATTGAAATGAATCTTTAATTCAACATTTTCAAAATAGATCAATACTGACATACAAAACAAATAATTACTTGATCGACTTTATACTATAGACAATGAAATGTAAAGACAAATTATAGTATGTATTTTGATAAACCTCAAGTTTAACAACAAAAAAGAACATGCTCAGCTGTAAATCTACCATCACCAGAGTAAGAAATAAAGCAGCAAACAAAATGAGCTCAGCACTGAGGAAATACTATTTATTAGGTGAGATGTTTTCGAAACTATGCTATGAATGACATTGGATCTGTAATTTATAAATGGAAAAAAATCCAATAAACAACAAAAGAGCAGGGCAAATAATATATTCTGACGATTCTTTCTTGTAGTATAAACAACAAATGTACAGATCATCTTACCTCCAATCCTACTAATGATGACTGACTCAGAACTCTTGCCGCCACTTCTTCAGCACTGTTACCCCTCATATTTGCAGTAACCTTCCAGCAGAGTTAAAAGGTTGAAGTCAGATAACATTCAGAGACACCACGACGGCACGACATAATAAGAGGACCACATTTGTCTCAAGAAATACCGTAAATTGTCCAATGGCCCTCAGATGTGCTTCTAACCTTTCAAGAATCTCATGAGTAGTATCAAGTGCACCTCTGCGTTGTATCAGAGATTTCTTACTTGCGACAAGAACAGCCTGCAAAATACTCCACTCACAAAGGGGATGGCAACAAATT
Source organism: Triglochin maritima (assembly GCA_963682175.1). Lineage (NCBI taxonomy): Eukaryota > Viridiplantae > Streptophyta > Magnoliopsida > Alismatales > Juncaginaceae > Triglochin > Triglochin maritima. The sequence goes on along the minus strand of OY821787.1, from coordinate 6,878,281 downwards.
CTACTTTTTTTATAGAAAACAAGCAAGGTTTACCTGGCTTTCTAAGACGACTCCGCCTTCAATTTCTTTGAGATTATTCTCGCGCAGTGTAGTGCCACTACTCACTAAATCCAAAATAGCATCAGCTATCCCCATCTAAGTATGCACAAAAAATTCAAATTAAAAATCAGGCACTTAGCTTTTATATTATATAAAAATGAAATTCATTGCATCAAAGCCATGACATAAAAGAGTAATATAAGTTTGAGGGGGGGGGGGGGGGGGGGGGGGGGGACACTTACAGCAGGTGCGGCTTCAAGTGCTCCATCAGCAGTAGAGAAACTAACATGCTTAAAACCATTTTCTTTTACAAATTTTTGGCCCAACTACAAAAGAACCAAAATTATTTTACGATGAGACACCACTCCATAGAGATCTCGTTATTTGAGTTGCAAGTGTAACATTAGAAATTTTAACAGACAGACATGAGAAAACCCAGTTGCAATTCTCAGAGGTCTCTCCTTCGTCCAACGTGGCATCTGTGCTAGTTCGGTCAGCGAATTGATATCTTCAAAAACTCCATAATTTGGGATCTGTAGGGGGGGGGGGGGAGTGAGTGATTTCCAACAGAAAACTGGTAATAAATAACTTACAGCGATTGATAAGTGGCAATCTCCGAATTGAAGTTCATTATGAACTAGGGTCAAATCCTCGTTCCCCTATAAAAGAAATATATATTATGCAATCTTGCATGCCATGACAATACTTAGAATCAAAGGGGAAAAATGAGAAAGCAGTTTAAAGGGAAATTTTTAGTTTGTAAACTATACATCCTTCTGGTTCAAATGCTATAATACATTCACCGAAAGCCAAAGAAAATTCAACAAATTCTCGGCAAAATGCATAAGTGTGTTCCAGGAAAATCAAATCGCACTTCTCATGACAAGGGAAAGTACAATATCAACAACAATCACTTGCTGACTTGATGTGTATATAGGTTTATGTATTCAATGATTAACAGCTCATTTTTCATAACCAATATCAGATTCATGTCCTAGAAATCATGGTCTGTTGTGAAGGAAAGGGGCTATAATTGTTGATTTGTTGTCATAATAAATCATTTTCAAAGAAAAAAACTTCACACATTCCATGGAAAACAATCCAAGCACCATGATGCAATGTTGTTTTCTGTAGTTTCTCAGAACAACCTGTCCATATTCACTGAATGTGTCAAGGCCCACAATGCCAAGGTCAATGTCCCCTGAAACTAACTTCCGGACAATATCTTTGGGTCGCTGGAACCACACCTCTAGGTTTGAGAGCTGAACAAAAATACAGCAAGCATATCAACACAGAGACTGCAAGCAATTCAAATATGAAAGGAAACAATCTTGATGTTTAAAATGTTACTACAAGTTAAAGAGCATAACAGTAGAATAAATATTATGTTCATCACTTCATCAGTATTGACACACAATTAAGCTATTTTCATTTCTAGTTGCACAGTTTCACCATATCTCAAAGGCAGTGTTCGACAAACAATAATACCAGATAAAATAAAAAATACCGGAGCATATGAATCAATATAGTTCAAAAATGTTAGGCGTAAAAAACCAAAACTGCAGATTAGTTTCCAAATCATTGCCCATTACTTGATTGGGACATCAATGCTAGAATGCGGACCTCGTGAACTAGTTTAACTTGTTGAAGCATGCTAGCAATGATAGAACACCAATTGCCCTATTTGACCTGATGTGGCGGTTGACTTGGGTGAACTAGTAGCCCAACCTTGTGAAATTTTGGTTTAGCGTTACGAACCAGTTGCAAAACTATTCATTCTGTAAATCATTTAAAAAATGAATATTCGTTTACTGAATTTGATAATAGAAACCTAATAACATAACAATAACATGTACCATGTCTTTAAATCCATTAGCTTGTCTTTTCAGTTAAAAGGAACTATGAATTCCCTGCATGATTTATGTATACGGAATCCCTAGAACTTATTAACTGCTTCATCCTTCGAAGTTATCTGATTATCCGTAAAAAGAAAAATCATATTAAAGTCACTCATGACACACATGTACATCAAAATTATGTTATTTTCATATTATGAACTACATATAAGCAAGCCACAATTGGAAAAGTAGTGAAAAACACATCAACAAGAAATGTCGACAGTCTTTTCCATTCACCCATTACAAGGAAAGCTGGACAAGGTTCAGGTCGTAAAAACATAATTACTTCATGATCACTTGATAGGATCATGATTTTTTTACTAGTAAAACAACTAAACAAGCAAATATATCCAAAAAAGGCCCAACCTAAAGCCAACTAAAGGAGAAAGCAGACCGAAAGGGTATTCGTATAGCAAACTAAAAGCATTTGGATTAGGAATGAAACTAGTATACCATACAAGAGAAAAACTAATGAAAAAGGGAAGATCAAATTGGAATAGTAAATTAAGCATTTTGGTGAGGAAAGAAAACAAGCATAGATCTGTGTAGGGGTGTAAACGAGCCGAGTCGAGTGAAGTTTCGAGCAATAATTATTATCTTATGTTATTACTAATACAAAAAAAAAAATATAAATAGTGCAATAAAAAATTTGAACGAGCTATCGAGCCGAGCATCGAATTTTTTCGAGTTCGAGCGGCTCGTTTACCGAACTAAGTTTGAAGATTTTTTTGTTTTTCATCAAGATTCTTCATTTTCAAGTTAAACTAGAGTCGAACATTTTTCGAGTCGAATTCGAGTCGAGCTATCGAGTCGAGCCAAAGTTGACAGTCATAGATTTGTGTCAAACAAAATGGATTTATAGATGGTTCAGAAGAATGCAGTATTTGCAGCACAAAGAAAAGGTAACCTCCTACTTGAGAACGGAGAACAGTCAATATATTTCTATATAATGTCAAACCAGGAATATATAAGAAGCCAAGAAGCATGAGCTCAAAATCTTCACCAGTGTAAGGAAGGTAATAAAAAGGAAATAAAAAAATCAAATTTGAAGACAAAGCTACAGAATAGGACATAAATAGAATGGAAATAAACCAATCAAATGTAATCACCTGGGGAATGTCAGCAACATACTGCCTTGGATTGACCTGCCTCACTGAAAGTTGACAATTCTTCAAACGGAAGAGAAACATCCTCGAGTCAAACAACATGGTAAATGGAAAGGGAAAATTCTTGATGCAACCCACAAATATATTCCAATGCTACTTCCAGTCATTTCGACTATAAGATGCAACATTACAGCACAATAAACTTTCAGAACAGCACGTTTGGAAGCGATGGCGAACTTATGATTATGATCGAAATAATGATCTTAAAGAATGTCATGTACAAATGGCTTCAGGTGGTATATGTGAGAATTTGCAAAGTCTTGAGGAATTTAAAATGGTGCATTTGAAATTCAAATGTCCAAAAGTTAATTCCATCCCCAGAGTTCCCCTTGAGGAATATCACTTGTTACAAGTGTCAACAGGCCATCCACCAAACAAAGTGCCAACCAAGCACGATCCGAAAGGAAGAAACAACACCGTGACTCTAGAATTGAAAGTCCAAAGCAAAACCAATCCACATATAAAGAGGAAAGAGCAAAACTCGTTACTCTGGTTCCAAACCACGCGCAGCTAGTTCCATTCTCTACACAACTCATACTATGTAACAGTTAAAATTGTATCACAAAATCTCATTTCCCGACACAAAAACTCACTCCCTTAAATTTTACCCTGGATAGAATTCACTTGCTAACAAACAGAGTGATGATACCGAAAGTCCAAAGCAAAACCAATCTACATTAAAGAGTGAATCTGCTAGTCTAGTTTCAAACCACATCCGACTAGTTTCATTTTCTACACAACCCATACCATCTAATCTTTACCGCAAAAATTTACTCCCTTAATTTTTACCACGGATGAATATTAGTTGTTAAGAGCGGAGTGATGATACCAAAAGTCGAAAAGCAAAACCAATCCACATTAAAGAGTAAGATATGTTAGTCTGGTTTCAAGACAAGTTCAGCTATCCAATCCGTCAAAATCTCATTTTCCACTGCAAACTCCCACTCCTCCAAACGACCGAAGAGACAGAACCGAAGTTCCGAAACCAAAACCGATCATCAACATCAATCCACTACTCTACTTCCACCCAATCGACTAAAAAATTCCGATCTCAAAATCTCATATTCCTTCACAAAACCTTCCTCCACTGACCTTGAGGAGGGCGACCGCCTCGTCGGCCATGCGGCCCTTGCTGGGGAGCCCTAACCTAATGACGCTCCGCTCAGGAGCGGCGAAGGCGTCGGCGGCGACAGTGGCGTCGGCTGGGGCGAGGGAGGCGCGGCAGCGGAGGGGAACGGGGGAGAAACGGAGGTGGAGGAGGGTCATGGCGGGCGTAGAGGGATTGGGGACGATCGGGGTTGGATTATTAGGGCAAATTCAGGTAATAGAGAGAGAAAGAGAGAGAACTGTTTGGGGGTTTTGTCGCCGAAGGGAGTCAGACTGGAGTGGAGTGTGTTTGAACTTTGAACTTTGAAGAGAGAGAGAGAGAGAGAGAGAGGAATCAGCAAACTTTTTGGTGCCTTTTCCTAATTACGTCCTGTACTCCCTATTTTTTACGCGAATTGGGATTTGATCGCACTAATAATTGCTATTAGCAACCAAACAACTTTTTTAATAAAATAATCTCAAATGAAGATAATTATTTTATATTGATGTTAGGACTTGTGATGAAAAATAAAAATATAAACTCAAAATCCTTCAATTAGAACATTTGGCCTTTTAAATTTTAATTACCTTCTCATCTTGTAAAAACCATTTGCTTACACGAACAAAGAGAATGTTAAGGTGTACGCACAATCATTCATTTTAAATGAATAGGAGGAGATTTTAAGAATTTGATCTCTGAAATTATAAAGAAATTGTAGAGGATTCAACGGTAACATTGTAAAGAGTTTCAATGTGCCACTTGATTATTTTCCCAAACGAATTACGTTTACAACGACAAACAGAAAAGCCAACTACTTGGTGGATTTAACCGAAACAGTTGAGAAGTGAATAAGAGGAAGATAACATTATTGAGTATACAAGAACATAATAAGCAACTCAAGGTCAAAAGAATAATAACAAAAAACACTCATGTTCTGTCTGCTTAACTGCTTGTTTAGGCTGAAAAAGCTATTGTGATTGCAGTAGTCATGTTTTTTTTTAATAATTGATAGAGTTAATTTTACTTATTAGGTGGATCACAGATCTACATCCAACTTATCACAGATAATCCAACCTATCACAGATTTGTAACATGATGAAAACCCAACTTACAACCTCTTCACACCCAAGTGGTACATTGTGTATCCCAAGTGGTCACGATGGGTTTGACAATGTTGCCTACATGTTTCCTGCAAAGAAACATGTATGAACGTTGTAGAAAACCACCAAATCTACAGTCGTTGTACACTGATTTAGATGTTGAATGCTCATCAACATTATTTCCTTCCCACAAAGAGTTGGAAGTTCGCCAATTTAATTTCCTTTTACAAAGAGTTGGCGGGATCACCAACATGAGATTTTGCTAGGTTTCCTGCCTCAAGAATTTATTTTTTTCAGTCCAAGAGTTCTCTAGTAAATAGCCACTCAGCTATGTACTGCATCACATAACTTCATAATACAAACTACAAAATTTAGAAATGGAAGAAGGCAGCATCATTCCAGATGTGTCCCTTAAACTATCAGCAAAACAACAACACAATCACAACAGGAGAAAACAAAACTGGACAAATATTTCCGTCCTGGATCAGGCAATTATCAAACTACAAAAAACCACTTAGTAAGGACATGCTAAATATCTATTTACTTCAGCAGAAACATGATCATCAATTGCTTCCCCATTTCGCGGCTACACTGTCTTTTGCTGATTTTTGGTGATGGAAGGTATCATTTACTGATTGGTCACCCATGGCTACAGATGTAGTCTTAAAAGGAAGGCATGATGAGACAAACGTCAACCAGTTTCTTGAGCCTCGCAGAACAAAGAGCAACGAATTGAAGACCAGAGCGAACATCACATTGCCTTTGGCAAGCAATAGATACTGTCAGACAAAAAGGTATTTAGTTAGTAATGAGAATCTTTGAGTTAAATCATGGAGAAGAAAAATAAAAAAGAAATGAGATAGTTTATGGAGCAATTGTTTTACCAGGAAAACGATGCCGAGGATAGCAAGGATAGCCTGCTGGGCCTCTTCCCAGAAGTGCTCATTATTGAACCAGTTAGACCACCCACCTCCTCCAAACCAACCACCTCCACCATTGCTACCCGAACCACCTCGCTCCTCCCTTTTCTTTATTTCTTTGTCCCATTTCTCAAGCTCAGATTTCTTTCCTCCTAGAGCACTTTCCAATGCTTTCCGAGCTTGCTCCTGCCATAGTATAACTAATTTTAAGATACTTATTAAGAAAACAGGCCTGAAAGAAAAGGGCGCAAGACCAAAACTAATTTCCAACATTCCATGTTACGAATTGCAACCAAATCCTATCAACATAAAAGGAAACAAACAATGCAAAAAATATTGTAACTTTAACATAGTTTTGCACCTATAGAATTCCCTGCCTCAAGTTCAAATGCCCAATCATGATTCATGATTGACTTTTGTGAGCTCTCTATTAAATGAATGAGCAAGTCCTCCAGAGCAACATATCTTCTGCAATTCTGGGTCAAGGGTAACTTGTTCGTTACATGGATCAAAGAAGTCTAATTCATCATCCACCATACAATATCTGTGACTTGTTTTGTTTGTGTTATTATTTGACAATGGCTTCATAGTTGTGCAAGAGGAAGTTGTATCCTTCTATTACATATGCCTGCATCTCAGATATAAGACTACTCCGGGTCGAGCTTATACCGAGATGTGTAATTGGGAGTTCTAGGCTTTCCAGTGTGTTCTCTATAGTACTTGTGTATTGCCTACTTTCAAGAGGAGACATACATCAAGGTACATGACTCAACTGGAGGTTGGACTTATACAATGACACCGAGATATTGTAGAAGGTGAGAAATAGAATCAAAGAAAAACTGATCTCCTTCTAACCTTTTGGAATTGGAACCTCTCGGGTACTTTGTGAGTGGATTAGGCAAGAGGATTCCACAAACACAGTAACAGCATCATATTGTGCATATTCCAATATGCATGTAGATAGTCTTCTTCCATCATATATTTTTGTAGTTCAAAAATCGTCTATGAAGAAGAACGAAGTAAGTGGTTTAGCAAAAATTGTGACTAGACAATGCCTCACTTGGTCAATTTGATCCGTGACCATGTAAAACATGCAATACTATATCATCTTCTTGAAACTAACTCATAAATCTCAATCTAAAAATTTAACACCATCTACCCTCCACTTCAAACTTGACTCCACACTCTTTTACCAGACAAATACGAGTACACGACAAATCGCCTATTTGTACCAGCAATATTCTCTAACATGGAACACTATCTCACCTATGCATTTTTACATCCCACAAGGCCACAACTTAAAACTAGTACGGTGACATCATGTCCCCAAATGAATTTTTGTTTTGGGACCGTTCAAATAGGTCAACATCAAAAATTTGGTTATCGCTTGTAAAGACTCTTTTTAAAAAAAATTATCTACCTTACTATGCACCTCAATTTAAATCTCAATCATGGGAATGAGACTGCTGATATTCGATCTCTGGTCTTGACTATATCTGCGATGTCCCAACCAAGCTAGTCCAAATTGGTGTTTATAAAGATAGCTAAGAGAAATAGAGGAAGTAAACACTTCCAAAACCGTCAAAACTGCAATTCATTACCACCAACATCCAAAATCCAGGGGTGGTTTAACGGAAATTGAATTTGAGGTCCAGGGGAAGGTGGAACCTGCTTGCGACCGTTGGAGAAGAGGCAGGAGAAGCGGGGCTTGCAGGCGAGGTCGGCCTGCAAGGCAGCCCACCCCGCGCTGGGTTTAGGGTTCCGGAGGAGGAGAGGTCGGGGAGTGGTGTGGCGGCGGCGGAAGGACGGCGGTGGGAGAAGGGAGGAGGTCAGGACCTGCGCCATCGCAGGAATTCAAGATGGAAAGAGAGTGGGTTTTTGGGAATTTCGGACTTCAAATAAATGGCTGTGTTTGGATGCGTTGGTTTCTTGTTTTTATTGTTGTGAAACAGCACGGTTGAAAATCAATGCAAATCCAAACGCTTATTCGGTTACTCGTAATCCTAAAATCTAGTTTTGTTGACTTTTTTACTAATTGATGATTAATTAATGTATCAATAAACACATATTTCATTAAATCATTGCATGCATATATTGTATTTCTAACATTTCAGGAATCAAGTTGAATCAATACAAGAAATCAAAAATGAAAATTAGATAGGTTTTATAATTCTTGTATTTAAGCGATAATGTAACTTGACATTTGAATCTTTGTTAAATTTCATTGCAAAACACTTAGGAATCTTATAGAATTCTCACATTTAAATCATTAGAAAATCCCTTAGAACATGGTTTCTGTGTAAACCGGTCGACCGGTAGAACCATCGGGTTCGACCGGATTTCAACAGACAGCCTCTTGTTTCCCTAACAGTCGACCAGAAACTTCTCTTAGTTCGACCGATTCTATATCTAATTTCCCAGTCTAAATCGGTCGACCAAAATCCTTCTACCATTCGACTGCTTTCTTTTGTCAGCCGATATAACTCAGTTTGACCGATACTAATCTTCTCACATATCGTATGTTGACACGTGTCTCGGTTAGTGTGAAAACCGGTCGACCGAAATTTTGTTTTGTTCGACCGATTGCATTTCTGTATTTGTCTTAAATATGACCGTTAAACTTGTCGTATATACCAACGGTCGTATACACATACCCACCTAACCCCCTCGCTTAGATTTGGTCTCCCGGTCGACCGAAAAGTTTTAGTGGAAGTTTCCGGTCGAACCAACGACTTATTCTATTCTGATTATCCTTTTGCACATATTCGTCTAGATCAAATATTCCAAACGGTCGACCGAAACTCTTTTAACGATCGACCGGTTCATGAAACTTCTCAGCTCCAAGTCTTACTGGAAGTTTTCGGTCGAACCCAAAATCCATTTTGTTCGACCGGTCACTTAAGTTCTAGCCAAGTTGGTTCGTCCGTCTGCACCTTTGCTCGACTGAAATCTTTATTTTCACATACTGGTCGACCGATTGACCCGATTCGGTCGACTGTTGGTGTTCAGAAATGTGTAATGTCATTCATTGTCTTGTGTATTCTTACACAACTTAATACTCATTTAATCCCAACGGCTAGAATTAGTTTAGAGCATATAAATAGAGCTGAGAACACACTTCTAAAGTCACCAATCTTTCTTCAAAATCAAATCTTATTGCTACTCTCAAACTTGCTCTAAACATCCTTGTGCTCAAATCTTTCCACTTGAAACTCGCTCATTGATTGCATCATTTATTTCAAGTGCCCAAGCTTAGTTTGCTGAAGCTTTTCGTTCAAAAGTTGTACTAGCTTCCGGAGTGAAGTTCTTCTCATATTGTGAGAAGGTGGTCCAAGCTAGGCGAGGGTGTTCGCAAAGCTTGTGGTATAAAGGCGTGATCTCGGCCCGCAACGGAGATCATATTAGTGGAGGACGCGAAGTTGCTCGAGTAAGAGCAATTCGTAAAAGAGGACTAGGATCCGATAGTTGGATCCAAACCTCTATACATCCGGTGTTGTGGTTTGCTTTTTTTTTGCAAAGCAAAAAGACGGCTTAGCCGTGAAATTCATTTATATATCAAAAGTATTACAAAGTTCAGACTACGTTGAAATACATAGTCGGATACACCATCCTACATACACATTAAGAACAACAAAGTATTAAGAAACAACACGACGTTATGCTAACTAACATCGGGCATAAGTCATATCTTTCGTCTATACTCTCTCATGAATGGATCATCATCGTGTTTTCCCTTTCTTCTTTGACTTCTTTTGTGACCCCATTCTAGGTTTGGGGTCACTTGCATGCAGAGTCGGGACATCATCATCATCGGAGTCGAAACACCATGTTTCCTCAACATGTGTTCCCACGTCCCCATATTTCACTTTTAGGCGCATGTACTCCTTGTGATCCAATCCCATCAGAGCGGCTTCTTCAACATCACTTATCGTAAGCTCCTCGCTTGCCGATATGGACGGCCCTCCGGTCTTGACCATATGTTGTTGTCGTAAGGCTACCGCACGGACTCCTTGGAATATTGATTGAGGTGAAAGGTCGTGTAGGTCCACCATTGGTGGAGGGGATCGCAACCTAGCCATCATCTATTAATCCTCTTATCCCGGGGTCTCCTTGCAACTTCTCCTCAAAAACTTGAAAAATGGATCCCAAGGCAATGATGGGTTCCCATTTTGTACCATAAACCATTCTTTTTATCCCATGCAAGAAAGAGAAATTTTGTTTGTCTCATTTACCTTATCTATTTCTCTCCCTTGGTTACTCTCATTTCCACTTGGCGCAATGCCATTTGCTCTCATTTCTTTCCCTTCCTCTTGTCCACATGGTGCATCCTTAGTGGCTCCTTTATTGCCCAAAGAGTTTGGTGTCCCCCTATCAATTTTGAAATCCTCCCCCATAATTGGTTCTTCCATGGAGCACACTTTAGTGCTTTCTATGACACCTTTTGCTTTTGCTTTTTGTCCCCCTACTTATGCCTTTTGTCCTTCTAGCTCATTCCCAAGTGGTCACCCTCCAGCAAACACCTTCCCTCCGACATCCCCTCCGGTGACCTCGTCGGAGCTCCTCCGGCAGCCACCTACTCGTCGGTGTGCTTTTCCGACGACCTAAGATTTGGATTTGTCTTTTCCCATCTCATTTCTCCTTGCCTCCTTCTCTATTATTTCCTTCCTAGCACCATCCTTCGTCATTCTCCCCCATCTTACTCATCGGGATCCATTCTTTGGTCGACGCTCCCATTGGTTGCACCACATTCTCCTTCACCTTTCTTGGATACTTGAAAGACTCATGACCAAACTCATTGTACTCCTTGCAATAGCCCGGCTTCCACTCATATTCTGTTGCAACTTCCACCATGCCATCTCTTTCAACCTTTAGGTCTACCTTGGAAGGGTACATGAACTCCTTATCGATCTCCACACAAAAGCGTGCAAAAGCCAATCTACGTCCGGTCGTCGTATTATCATCCATGTATAGTGGGCGACCAAACACACTTGCAATGGAACTAATAGTCGTTGGTGACCAAAACCTTAGATCAAGGTCCGGAAGGTGAACCCAAATTGGCACCGTCGAGACCTCCACCTTCTTCATTGCAACCTCCGGTGACCATTGTTGAACCACCAATGGTGAGCCTCGCACAAAACACGGTCCCCTATCTAGCACCGGCTTCTTATCTTCTTCTAATGAGAATCAGAACAAGAGGAATCTGTTATTCCTTCCTATCACCTCGAGCTCACCGGAAAGCCGTCATAACCGCCAGAGATAGTTTTCCAAAGTAGGCAAATGTGGCTTGAAGGCAACAAAATACCCATACAAAACCTTGTCCCACTTCCAAAGTAGGCAAATGTGGCTTGAAGGCAACAAAATACCCTTGCACTTGAGATTTTTGGTTTTAATTATCTAAAGCAAGAAACAAGAACAAATAAACTAAAACAAGAACAAAGAGGTGAATTCCGTCGGGTGAAGGTTTAGATTTAGGGTTTAGATTAGAGAATTCAGAAACTTATAATAAATCATATTAGTTATAAAGCATTACATGATAAATGATTTAACATAAACTCAAGTAATCAAAATATACTAACACGAAATTAAAATAATAACATTCATTCATCTTCTCTTCACCCTAAATCCGTCACCTCCACCCTTTGGAAGGAGTTAGAAACTCATAGAGAGAGGAAGAAGGGGTCCTTGAGACATTACAAAAGAAAACTAAAAGTAAGAAATAAAAGACAGAATTTTATTAATGAAAAGAAGAATACAAAACTAAGATTAAGAATAAAAACTACCACCAAAGACTAAGGACCCTTCTAACATCGTTCTCGGGGCTATTTATAGTTGTTACAAGAGACCTAAGTATAGAATTGGAGAGTACACGTGTCCAGACACGATTGGACAAAATTGGAGCACACGAATCACTAAGGGGGCGGCGAAATCGCCGCAGATTGTAGGTGTTGTGCGGCGAAAACGCCGCATAATCATGTCAGATTAAATCCAGATTTTTGCTGAGTGTTTATGGTATGATTTGATTCTCCTTTGCGTGTCTGGATGATTTCTTTCCGTTCTCTTGAGCTCCGAATTATTTCCTTCATATATTTGGAGATTCACATTGATTTTTCTTTAGATTTTCTCCAAGATAATAAAAGCTACTCGTGAATTGCAATTAGATCCTTGACTTTTTGCAATTAAGTCTCCGGCTACTTTTGTGCTTAAGTCCTTGTTCTTTTTGCAATTAGGACTTGAATGCTTTTATGCTTGGATACATTTCCATTCGTAACCCGATAATCTTGATTCTTTTGCACGCGTTTATGCTCAGGATGTAGGTAATTTGCATTCAGGTCCCTGTATTCTGTAAATAAGACTAAACACATACCTTAGTAACATTTATTGATATAAAAGTGATCTAAATGAAAGACATATGATGCAATGTATGCAATGCATCACACCGGCTTCTTATCTTCTTCTAATGAGAATCAGAACAAGAGGAATCTGTTATTCCTTCCTATCACCTCGAGCTCACCGGAAAGCCGTCATAACCGCCGGAGATAGTTTTCCAAAGAAGGCAAATGTGGCTTGAAGGCAACAAAATACCCATACAAAACCTTGTCCCACTTCTTTAGTGCGTCATCCACTTCAGCTTTGGAGCAAACGGCCCCTCTCCCATCTCCGGTTGGACGAACGTCAGCTCTGTTTGCACACTCGACTCTGTTTGCACCCTCGGCTTGGAGGAGAATAACTCCGACCACTTCTTTGGCTTTCTTCCCTCCACATTCTCCTTCTCATTCTCTCCATTTCTCACCTTGCCGAAGTTCTCGCCGTCCGGCGGTGCCAGCCCGCTAGTGACGACGACCTGGGGTGGCCGGTTGGCAGTCCCGACAGCCAAGGGGGCCACAACACTCCTTGAACACCCCCATCTTCTATGAACGGAGCTAACCCAATATGGTCGGAGTTTGCTGGATTCCGGTCGCCACTGCCGTCGGTGATGGTGGGTCGACCGGCGCCCAGAGGCGGCCAGCCGGCGTCCATGTCCGAGGAGGGGCTGGAGGGACTCTTCCCCACTCTTGTCCTCACTTCCCTAAACTTTTTCTCACTAGTATTTGGTTTTCTCCAGAGCTTCTCTCTTTAGAGGAGAAAAAAAACTCTTGTCTCCTTCTTCCTTGATTTGCATTTCTCTTCTTCACATTTAATTGCTTTAGTTTTTTAATTTGGCATAGTTTGTTAAAATACTTAATTAGTCTATTCACCCCCCCCCAGACTAATATTAGGGCATAGTAGATCCTACAGTTTTTACGGTCTTGTTTGGATGTAAGGAAACATCTCATCTGTTTTTCGAAAACCTTGCGAAACGTATATTAGCAATAGTGTGTGTTTCGTGTGTTTCCGTAGACCCAAAACATAATGGCTTAGTTTGGATGTGTTAAAATGGTGAAACAAGTTTTTCAAGAAATCGTGGAAACCCGTTTTCCAGCATAGTAAGGTTTTAAGTAAGGTTTGTGGCTTGAAATCAGAGAACGTTTGGATGTTTGGATTAATTGAAAACTTAAAAAGTCGAATCCATGGGTTATTACCTGCATACCCACGCTTTAACCGGGACACAGATCGAGCAACAGAAGGGAAGAGGGGAGGAGACCGATCCTTCGAAGGGGGAAGATATGTGAAGGAGTGAATGGGTAGAGTTTTTTGTTGCAATTGTGAGCTGATTTAATGTGAACCTGATGGGGATTTCTCCAAATGTTGAAGGGTAATTTGGTAATGTTCTTGATGGCACACCATGTAAAATATGTATGCAACCAATGCTAAATGTCAAGAAACATGGTGGGGCCCACCCGAAACCAAGTAGAAACGCTCTCCCCCCTGTTTTTGCCCACCCCGTGCAAAAACGAAAAACCAACAAAAACAGATTAATTTGGATAAACTTGTTTTAACTTGATTTATAGTTTGTTTGGATATATGTTTGATAATTTTCTGGGATTTTTCGGAAACAAACTTTCAAAACGCACATCCAAACTAGGCGATCTTGTTTGGGTGTCGTCGTTTCCGGAGAAACAAAAAAATGTCAAGTCTAAATGCATTTACCACTCCACCCCTCTTTCCTTTAACCCATATAAAGTTTAATTCATTTTTCTCCATGGCAAAACAAGTAATTAAGTCAACAAGCAAGAATAAAGTTGAAAGGAATTTATGGACCCAAGCCGAAAAAACAAGCAAAAACAACCCCCAACTATTTTTCCCAACCACGTACAAAATGGAAAAACAACCATAAACCAAAATTTGGTTGAAACAAGTTTTTTTTTGATTTTTACACCCATTTGGATGTGAGTTTCAGAAACTTTAGGGTTTCTCTAAAAACTAAACATCAAAACTCACACCCAAACATAGCACATGATTTTCTTTTTTACATTGGAAAATCAGAAACACCTCAGACCAATTTTTCGTTGTTTCTTACTACAACACATGTTGTCTATTAAGTAAAGATCCCAGATTTTAGCTTAATTACTGAAATTACCATCGACATGACCCTTGAGAAAGGATATAGGAGGGGTCTTTTGGTCTTTAATTCCGATATAACTGACACCCAAACAAGACACTGATTTGCTACAGAAAATGGAACAAAAACATGCATTGTAGCAACTATTGGTTTCTCCCCAGTTTTCCAAAAAATCAACCATCATGTGCACACATCCAAACACAATCAACGTTATCTACGACATAAGAAATTATACAACCCATTAAACTTTGTTGGAACACTTTGGTCTGGTAACATTTTAGGTTTTTGTATTTGGATGCACTTCGCATGACGATATGTACATACATTTTCAATATTATCTTTAGTGCACTTCCATTACAAACTAATTTGATCATATACACTTGTCATAAGTGGGGCCCACCCCTATAAATTTTACAAATTAAACATCATCAAATTACAAATGTTCTTAATATTAAAAACAAAATAAAAAAGTAAAAACATAAAAAACACCCACACCCTCTTTCTCCTCTTATTCCTCCTCCTAAACTCGACTCCCCTACCGGCCATGACGACGAGGTCAGGGACGAGACTACCACACCGGGGGGCGCAGTGCCCGCCAACATCGTCGAATGGGATCGGGGTGGCGTGGGACGCGAGATTTGAGGCAGAGTGGGTGATGAAGCCTGCAGTGCAATTGTCGATCGCTATCGCCTGACGCATCATCTTGAAGGTAGCGTACCTTGATGAGAATTTTATTTATACCGCAAGTGCACGACGTCAATGAAGACGCGACAAGTACGGGTCGAACACAAGGATGAGAGAACTTTGTTATTTTTGTGATTTTCGATTAAGGAAAGGAAGAGAGAGAAATAAGTTTGGTTTGAGATTTTTGGTTTTTAATTTTCTAAAGCACGAAACATGAACAAATAAAACTAAAACGAGAACAAAGATGGTGAATTTCATTGGGTGGGGGTTTAGATATCGGGTTTTGATTAGAGAAATCTGAAACTTATAATAAATCACATTAGTTATAAAGCATTACATGATAAATGACTCAACATAAACTCAAGTAATCAAAATATACTAACACGAAATTAAAATAATAACATCATTCTTCTTCTCATCACCCTAAGTCCATCACCCCCACCCGTTGGAGAGAGTTAGAAACTCATGGATGGAGGAAAGGAGAAGGGGTCCTAGAGAAACTACGAAAAAAACTAAAAATACAAAATAAACGAACAGAATTTTATTGCTATAGAATGGAATTGGAGCAACCTTTTACAATACATGATTCAACCTTATTTATAGCATCAACAAGGGATCCCAATATATAAAAGGAAAGTACACGCGTCAATACAGCATTGGTAAAAATTTGAGCGCACGGATCAACTTTTGTGCGGCTAATCCGCCGCAATTTGTACATGAGGTGCGGCGGATTCGCCACCTTTTTGGCTCAGAATCAATCCGGATTTTTCCTGTGTGTTTATGGTATGTTTTAGCTGTCCTTTGCGCGTCTGGATTTATTTCTTGCCTTTTCATTGAGATCCGAATTAATTCCTTCATATATTTGGAGATCTAAATTTGATTTTTCTTTTGAACTTCTCCAAAATAATATTTTGGTCCTCGTAAAATTGCAGTCGGGTCATCGGCTTTTTGCAATTAAGTCATTGGCCTTTTATGTGATCAATTGGACTTCAATTTAGCGCATGATTGCCTTGAACTTGGTCTTATGCTAGAATAGAATCCATTGCACGCGTTTATGCTCGGGATATGGGCAATTTGCATTCAGGTCCCTGTATTCTGTAAATAAGACTAAACACATACCTTAGTAGCATTTATTGATATAAAATTAATCTAAATGAAAGACATATGATGCAATGTATGCAATGCATCATACCTCATGGTTGGGTTTAAGGTTTGGGCGGGTGGCAAAGAGAGGAAATGAACCTCAATGAGCCTGGGAGGGGGTTGGGTTTGGGAGGAGGAAGAGAGTGGGAGTGTGTTTTGTTTTTTTATGCTTTTTTTTATTTTTATTTTTGTTTTTAATATTAAAGATATTTATAATTTTATGAGGTTTAATTTGTAAATTTTTAGCGGTGTTAAATGAAAACAGTGACAAAGTGTGCCCCACTTACGACACATGTGCATATGAGAAAATAAGTTTGTAATGAAGGTGCACCACATACAACATTAGAAATGTGTGTGTATATCGTCAATTACGCCACTTGCGAGGTGCACCCAAGCGAAACCCTCAACATTTAAACATCTTCAACTTTAAAATATCACACTTACACTCTACCATGAAGATAGATAATAAGTATGTTTAGAAAACAAAACCAAAAAAATTGAGAAAAAAACTATTAATGTGTTGGAAAATAACAATTCTTTGATTGAGGGGGTCAAAGTGTTATACGAATTAAAGTTTAAGAGGTGTGAGTGTAACGTTTTAAAATTCAAATTATCAAAATGTTACTCGACCACTAAGGGCTTCTATTAGGGAAAATGTTAGGGAGCCCTTCCGGTTAGGGAAAATGGGTGGTAAATCGCCCGGTTTCCCGCCCAAACGTC
This sequence comes from Triglochin maritima, assembly GCA_963682175.1. Taxonomy (NCBI): domain Eukaryota; kingdom Viridiplantae; phylum Streptophyta; class Magnoliopsida; order Alismatales; family Juncaginaceae; genus Triglochin; species Triglochin maritima. Next base: position 6,861,045 of record OY821787.1, on the reverse strand, counting down.
CAATTGAGGGGGGGGGGGGGGGGGGGGGGGACGTGGCCCCCCGATTGTTTTTTTTAATGTTTATTTTTAGGATAATGTTTTATAATGTTTTTTGGTTTTTAGGATAATGGTTTTTTTAGGATAATAGATTTTGGGTGTATTGGATAATGGTTAAAGATTTTGTAGGGAGTTAGATTGTGCTGACGTGGTAGAGAGAGAAGTTGACGTTGTAGAGAGAGAAAATCAAGTGTCCGGGAAGTACACATGCGTTGTTAATGATGGTCTAAGCGAGACAAATTGTAGTTTTTTTAAATTAAAACTCACTTTTTACTTATTAAAGGTTGCATTTGTTAATTGATATCGTGTCTAGGTTTATTTCCACTGCACCACACTCTCATCCAACAGAAACCCCCATGTTTTTTCCTTTGGCACTTGGCAGTCCTCCTGAGTGGTCAACTGAGATGGAAAAAAAAGGAAAACAACCCAGAGATGTTTGCTGCGCATTTTGGCATTGTAAGAGTGTTTTTTACGAAGAATTTTTTATGGAGTTCCACCGACTAAACGAAATAAACAAGTTCAACGTTTAACAACCACTCCAAAGAGAAAAAAAACACAACCAAAAAGCTGTGAACAATAATGTTGTCGCTTTGGCTCCACGATGGAACTCGGAGGTATTACCGTATGGGGCTACTATTCGTCGCCGGAAAACTACTTAAATCGTCCCAACAATTACATTTTTGCCCTTAACAAATCACTTAATACTCATTTCGTCACATGTCTTTAAATAAGGGTTTTGACTCAGTTTTACTCACATTCTCAGTACCAACACTACGAAAATGTCTGGCGAAGCGCCTCGATCCGGTGAGGTAACGAAGGAAGATTTTCCCCCCGACTCGGGCGTCTGTCTAAGACGCCTCCACCATGGTAGAGACGTCTGGCACAAACGTGCTTTTTTTAATTTATTTTTTTTAATTTTTTTTTAATTTTCTATTTTTTTCCAGGTTCCGTTGCAAGATTTCGGTGGTGATGGAGTAGATTACAGTGAGCTTTTTTATAGTAAACAAATATTTACAACAATCGAGGAAGCTTGTAAATGGGTGAAACAAGTTGCCATATGAGTCGGATATTTTTTGGTTATATCATCATACAAATCAAAAGTAGATAACCAGACGGATTGTTACCTGAGATATGATCGCAGACATGAAATGAGTTCTCGTGATACGAGTATTGCATTATGTAATAACACAAAAAGAAAAGGTTGCGGTTGTCGTTTTTTGGTAAAAGTAATCGAGTGACGGGATCATGATGGATGGGTCATTGTTTCTAAAAGAACCCATGGGCAGCACAACCACGTACTTGCAGTTTATTTAGAGGGTCACCGACAGGTCAGCGGACTTAGTTCTAGGGCCAAGCAAATTGTTCGTGATATGACTGAGGCACAAGCAAGACCATGTAACATTTTGTTGGCAGTAAAGGAGAAATTCCCGGAGGATAATCCCAATCAAAGACATATTTATAACTTCAGAGAGTACATGAGGAGGACGAAATCTGAAGACAGGAATCACGCTCAGCAGTTTCTCAGTCAGGCAGTGCAGTGTAAGTATTTGCATTGGATTGTGGCAGATGAAGAAACTAATGTCCTCACTCACGCATTTTTGGCACATCCGACGTTAGTTCAGTTGTTGCGTACATACCCTTTCGTAATCTGCATGAATTCGACATATAAGACGAACAAGTACAAGATGCCTTTGTTTGAGATGGTTGGGGTTACTCTAACAAACATGAATTTCCTCGTCAGATATGCGATTTTGAAGGATGAGACTGAGTCTAGTTACCGGTGGGTGTTGGAGAGGTTGCGAGATCTGTTATTGAATATTGTTAGCCCGATTGCAATAATAACGGATCGGGAGATGGGTCTGATGCGACCAGTGGCAGAGGTTTTTCCTGAGTCTGCTCATTTACTTTGCACCTGACATATCAACAAAAACGTGTACAACTACGCATACCACGAATTCGGCAAGAGCAAGCAACTTGCAGAGATTTTTAGGAGTGGAAAGTGGAGAAGAGTTATGGTTTCTGATTCACATACGGATTATGATACATCACTTCGTAATTTGAAAGACTCTTTCAAGTCCTGACCAGTGCTCACGGAGTATGTGGAAGACACGTGGTTGGTGCATAAAGAAAAGTTTGTGTTGAATTAGACGAATAAAGTTCTTCATTTCGGCAACAATACGAACTCAGAGTGGAAAGTGCACATTCGGCTCTGAAAGAGTGGATCACTATATCGACTCCCGCTCTCGACACTCTTTTCGACCGCGTGAACTTGGCTATTGAAATGCAGCTGACGAATATTCTGAACTTTCTTGAAGATTCGAGACGTCGAAATTTGACAAACTACATAGGTCCTTTGTTTTAGCATATAAATGGTCGAATTTCGCATCACTGCTTGTCGTTATTGACACAGGAGTTGAAGAGAATGCAAGACTTAAGTAATGAAGTTGAATATCGTTGCGGGTGTGCTTTTCTGACATCACATGAGATTCCTTGTGCATGTACCATGTACGAGTATTTTGCGTCAGGTGATGGAATTTATTTAGAGAAAATTCATCCATTATGGAAAACACTTGTCATTGGAGAAGGAGTCCAGATGTCAGAGTTTGTGGATCAGTCAGCACAAGACGTCGAGCATTTTCGGAAGCTCGTTGATGAGATTTCAGACGATATGTTTGTTATTTAATATATATCACTAATCTAGAGAGGGTTCAATAGATTATCTCATAATTTTGTTGTTTTAATGAATTGCTATTTCTCTATCTTACAGTGTCCGGATGGACTGACGTGGATAACTTCCCATATGGTCAATAAGGCTGTAAATGGGTTGGGTAAAAACTGTTTAACCGTCCTAACCGAACCGATGTGTAGGGTCACGGGTTGTAAAAATCATAACCGTTTAATAAATGGACGGATAAGGGTTGTGAAAATCATAACTGTTTAATAAATGGACGGATAAGGTTACATGACCATCTCCCCTTCCATTTAACCGTTTAACCGTGAAACATAATGAATATATATAATATTTTGTTATATATACTATATATAATTGTTTGTATTGTGTGGATGTTTGATGTTGTTTTATATAAATTTGTTGATGTTTAGATTATGAATTTTAGGAGGTTTTGATTATAAAATTATGGATGTTATGATTTTTTAACAAGTTTTGACAAGTTTTTCTCCATTTAACCATTTATCCAACTCTTATATCAATTTTAGTATCCATTAAGTTTTAACCATATAATCATTTAACCGCCCAAAACCGTTTAATTAAATTAAACGGGTAGGTTCATGGGTAGAGGTAAAAATAAACGGATTTCAAACCGAACCACGAACCGTTTAATTAGACGGGTAGGGTCATGGGTAAGCCTTATAACCGCCCACAAACCGTCCATTTACAGCCCTAGTGGTCAAGATAACTGATCGTACGCCCGTCGTGCGATTTCTAATGAGATAGATGTGCATCCTATTTATGAGAGTGTCTATTTCGGCAATGTGGTACAGGCTCATGAACGAATTGATTGAGGCGGGGGAGCTTGTGACGAGGATCATTATATAGAGGTTTTGGTCGACTTGTTCCTGATTGCTAATTTTTACAAGTGTACGGTCATGTATTTCTCAATGGGAATTGATGGTTCATTGTTCCCGTGTCTTATTGTGCTACCTTGGGAGAGTCTGTCTGCCATGACAAGGTCTGTCAGAGAGTTGGTCATTGCTCATTTAGGGAGTTACAGACATTTTATTCGTTTGAAATTAGCTAATGATTTCACAGTACCTCCTACAACGACTTTGTAGTATTAAATGCGAGATGAGAGTGTTGTTGGATGGGAGGATCAGTACGAAAGTAGGATAACGTATTGGAACCGGTTACATAGTACATTTTGATTGTAATTTGTAATGCATTTGTAATGTATAATATATCGTGTATTTGTACTTATATTGTGTTGTTCTTTTACCAGATTTTAAATTTAATTTAAGTTACTATGATATGCTCGTGGGAAATAAGTATTAAAAATATGATAGCTATAGAAATACGTAGAAGATATGTTCGTAAGAAATAAATAATAAGAGTACACAGATAAGCATAAGCAAATACCAACAAATGTAGTAACAAATCAACATATAATAAAACGAAAGTAAGAGCAAGTCAACTAGAACTCAGTATCCGAATCATGGTCCGAAATGCCCAACTAGTTGTTCCACTCCTCAATGAGGCGATCCCAATCTGTACATGCAAGTCTCGTATCCTCAGTCGGCATCTTGTCTCTCTGTCGTAAGAACGGCTGCGTAAACTGTATCGCCCTACTCATCCACTGTAAGTAACATAAATATTAGCATACATTAACAATAAAAACAAAATATACATTACAATTACAAATTAAATTAGATAAACTTACCACATCGGCACATGTCTTATCCAGTGGTCTCTCCGGTCTCGGAATGGTAGTGCGTACGATAAGTGGATGTGAGCACCTACCGAACCACTACAAATAATCTGCATCACAAGTGGAGGGGTCGTGGCTACGACTCAGATCGTCAAGTTGTCCTACTCTCGGAAATGTCCTCCAAACCGATTCCGCGAACGAAACGTTATGCCTGACGTCGTACGTCGTCGCAATCGCAAACCGTATTGCATGATCGGGCGTCGGGATGTCAACCGGGATCACCTGAACGTAACCTAACTGACGTAACATGCGATCAGGTAAATAAGGCTCTGTGATATCCCTATAACGAATAACGCCCATAAATGCAGGCTCAAGACCATATTGCAGCCATCTAGAGGACCACAGGGCATGACACTATCATCTAGAGGATCACCGGTCATCATATCTGTCACGATCCAAGACTCGTCTTCACCCATCTTCTTCTTCTGAGTTCGGGCGTCTGCAGTGCACGAACTCGAATCACCGGTCACAAACCAGCCACCTCGACCCTTCCTAACGACCCACTCAGCCGAAGTACTACAATGTTGCCCCGTCCTCGACCATACTGCTGTATCGCCTCCTCCTGTGGCTCCAAGCCATACCGACCTCAATCGTAACTCTAGTTGTGACTCATCACCTCATCTGAATCATTATCGTCGTCGAAAGAATCATCAGGTGTCTGACGACGACGTAAAAGATCTCTCTCTCCTAACTGAAGCAGAAATACCCCGTCTACGTGGATGACGAGGACCTGACTCATCTGCTAAACTACATACCGCGCGTAAGGGAATTGATTTTCCTTTTCCTCCATGGTAACCCGATGACTATTAATTCAATTTTAAAAATAAAATTTTGTTAATGGTTTTACTAAAATAATTAAACTAATCATTAACTTAATAATCAATTTATTTAGCAATTATCACTATTTATAATCAATAATCCTTTACTAAAATAATTAAACAAATTATTAAGTTAATAGCGAATTTTATTTAGTAATTATCACAAATTATAATCAATAAAGGATTTAATAAACTAATTCAACTAATTATTAACTTAATAAACAATTTATTTAGCAATTATCACATTTATAATCAATTAAAATAACTAAAAAAAATTGGGGCATCTCCGGGAGACACCCCATGCTTCGGGGAGGCAGCTCCCACAGACGCCTCGCCTATCGGTTGAGCGTCCGCGGGAGTCTAAAAAACCAGCCCCATTTACAACCCTAGCCAAAAACCATATATAATGTTTTTAATAACATTCTTTGCGACTTCATGTCCTGAAATTGCTTCATTATTTATTCGTCTTCAATAGACTGAAAAACATCATTTTCTGTGTATGTGATAAGACAATCATTTAGCCAATTATCACCTATTTGAGTTTGAAGTCGTTTAGTCGGGCTTGAACTTGTAAAAAAAGTTCCTATGTATTTATCTATTCTTAAAAAATATCATCAAAAGTAATTTGCAAAGTTAACATTTTGTACAACAATAATTGAAAAGCATATCCAAACACTGTTCAAGCATGACATCCGGTCGACATTATATCAAATAAATTATCATTTTTACAATTTCATACTACCATCAATATAAAAGAAAAATCTTGACATGAATATCGTTGTTTATTAAACATGCTGCATAATGTGATATTAATGTTTGATCAATAATTAAAAAATAACTTCATGATTGAGTTGAGAAAATAAAAAAATTAACAATTTGAGATATATGCCTAATAGGAAGGCCATGCGTAAATTCCAACATATTCTAATCAATCATAATTCATAATTCAATCTAAATATTATCGAAAACTACAAACTATCCATACTATAAATCCAAATTAAATCCACCAATAAATAATACAAATAGATATTTAGTAATTAGTAATTACTTTGTTTTTAATTTAGTGGGATGCCCACTCGGGACCATATGTAGGTCTGCCACTGGTGATAAGCCTTGTTTTTTTGTGTCTAAGGAACTCGGTGTTTCAGTCGTCGAGTTATGTAGAAAAAATTCTTTGCAGAACTCGGCATTGAGAACGTCGAGTCCTTCATAGACAAATCGGCGTTGGTGTCGATTTCAAACACTTATAAAAATTTCCACACCCCCAGGTGGGTGTGGAACGGGACCGAAGTCTAATTTGAACAAATTGAACTTAGCATTTCAAAGGATGGGTTCTATTAAACAAAACCCGTCATTTTAAGTGCCGAGTTTCTGTACATTGAACGCGACTCTCACAACGCTGAGTTCTATTTAATAGAATCAGCACCGCAATTGTCGAGTTCTGCAAAATAGACAGTTTTTTTACTTAATCATTCATTTGCCGAGTTTCTGTTAGACATAAGTCAATTATTCTTAAGCAAAAATTTCAAAGACATTCACCACATGACCACCATAGTAGTACAATCAAAATTGTATACACAGAAAAAATAGTTCAAAATCACACACGAAACTATCATTAAAAGAGTAATATCGTTCAACGTTATAGCGAATAATAATAAAATCACATTTCAACCGATTAGTCCACTCAATGTAACCTAAGTGACCTATCAATCTTTTCTTCTTTTTAGGACGTGCCTGAGCACGTTACTTTCCCTCCGCTGTGTCCTCCAAATCGTGTCGTATTTCCTGCCTCTTCCGTATCCTGAGTCAGACCATCATCACTGTTGTCTTGTGTGTGTGGAATAGTACTATCATCTTTTTCAACAACGCGATCCTGACTCAATCGTAGTATAAGTTCTTCAACACCAAAACACATGAGCCAAACCTTCATTTTTTCCTTCAACTTTGCAGACATTGAAGAGTTTGTCTTATGATCTCTGATCGTCTTGTGGATTTTATGCAGTTATTCGTAGAACTCGTAAACCTAATGCACCTACAGATAATTTAAACGTTAAACACATTTTAAAAACATTGTAAGTGTTGAATTACAAGTTTAGATTTTACCATTTCTCGGTCTCTACCTGCTCGGAGTTTGTACAAGTTCGGCTTTGGAACCGAACTGTGGTGAACAATTTAATGTACCTTGATGTTACAGTACCATTCCAAGTACAATTGTCTTCTCTCTTCAGAAGTGGTCGCTGAAATTGTAGATGATCTCTTCTATGAGACCAATGCTGAATGAATTGGTGATTTTCCACCCCGTTTTGCAACCTTCTTGGGGGTGTGGAAAATTTTCTAAGTGTTTGAAATCGACATCAATAATGCCGATTTTGTATATGAAGAACTCGATGTTCTCAACGTCGAGTTTTGCAAAAAAATAATCTACGTAACTCGGTGTCTGAGACGTCGAGTTCTTTATACACTAAAAACAAGCATCACCGTCACGTGGTGACAACGAGTCTAGTTTGAAAATTATGTTGGGAGAGAGATTTAGTTTGAATTTTTTTAAAATAATATTATTTCGAAAAAAATTATGCAAATAAAAATCATATCAAAATACATTGATTTGATTTAATTTGGAGTCTGATTGGATATCTTATCCATATTATATGATATTGAAACATAAATACACGTTTTTTTTGCAAGTAATAGAAAGTCTCGTTTAAGCCTCCAAAAAAATTGCAAATAAACATGAATATCGTCTTATACATTATAATTTTCATCAAGATCATGTATATTCCGTAACATGATTCACAAAATTACGTGACATTTAAGATGAGTATACAACTCAGACGATAAATCAAATCCAATAGTTAAACGGTTGGACCTATTACGCTGATGGTCGGATTATGAGAAACAAAAAAAAGTCAATTTCGTTAGATTGAGTCGTGAGCTAATTTCGTAATTATTATTTTTTGATAACGAGTTAATTCCATAATCATTCTATTAATCATCAAACAGACCAAAATTTTCCGCATGAAACAAAATTGCATTACATCCCATCCGCCCATCACCACTAACGAAACTACGGCAGAAGTAATTTCTTTTCCCCCTTTCCCGAAGCCAGTCAACCCCACAGTTGACCGTGTCCCGGTCAAATCGCCCCAATCTCCACCGTTCATCTCTCTCCTCCTCAATCCAACGGCCCTCCTTCCCCGAGATTTTAGTTGGCGCCGTTATTTCTTTTCCCCCTTTCCCGTCGCCCACTCGTGTCGTCCCTTTTCGGTTTGGGAATTTACGAAACCCTCGATTTCGCCCCCAAATCCCTGATTCCGCCCCGATCGCGCCCGATCCCGTCGCCGATTCCACGATTCCGTCCGTCCCAGGAGGTTAGGGTCCCCCGTTCAAGGTAGGTGCTGAAAGGTGCGTTCTCGGGGTCGGAATCCGTGTAGTGTCTCGTGAATTGTTGCTTAAAGTTTGCGCCTTTGTGACGGATTCTCATCTTTTGTGGATTTGGAAGCTTGGTTTTAGTGATTTGTGGTGGAAGTGTGAATTTCGTTTCGGATATGTGTGATTTCGATTAATTGTGGCATTTTGTGGACTTGTAAGCTTCAGTTTAGTGGTTAATGATCGAAGTTCGGTTTTCGCTTGAAATCCATAGAAATTCGGCAAATGCTCGACGTTTGAGGAAGTTTGTAGTTCTATTTGCTTTTGAATTGATTGATCGATAATCGTTTTGTTTAAGTTTGCTAAGTGTTTCACCTTCTTTTTTATGCTCTCTTAAAAGAAATTGAATTTCGATGATTTTTTTATATAAATTTAGTGAGGAATTTAGCCATCTTAGTTTTAGGAGATTTTCAATTTTATGTTAGGAAGTCTCTAAACTGAGTTGTAGAGAATTAGAAATAGACTATTGAAAAGTGTCCGTTAGCTTCCATTTTTGATTTCTCCCTGTTGTAGATTTCATGTTTGCTTCTGTTTCTACTTCAGGTTATTGAAATGATAATGGGTATGGGTTTTTATCTTTGGTTTTGAGCATCATGGCTGGAGGTACTAGATCTGACTTGACTTCAAGCAGCCCAGAAGGGTCTACTTTCACTACTTCCTACCCTAATGGTCTGCGGGGGTCATACTCAGGTCCCAGTATGGAGAGGTCTGTAACTTTTAGGGAGAATTTAGACAACCGTGTGTCGTCTTCCGGCTCTGGTGTACCCAGGAGCATAGGCTCTGAAGTCTCACCTCTGACCAATTCTCTTATGCTGGAGCCTCTCTCCTTATATGATCAGAAACCAATGCGCTATGGAGAACTGAAAAGGATCTTTAGTGTTTCTCTTGGGGAACCATCCTCAGGATCTCTTCAATCAAAGCCTCTGCCTCCTCTGCTATTCGAAGAGCTTAAGCATTTTAAAGCAAGTGTGCAAGAGTCTTCGATTAGGGCAAGGTATTCCATCCTAGCTGTGCTGTTTGTATCTTCTTTACTTACATAAAAAATGTCTCGTCTAGCTTTTCTTGGTTTCTTTTGCAAATTCTGCATTGCAAGTAGTTGTATCATTATTTGGATATACGACACTATCATTACATTTTTATTGGGTTTTTTACTTGGGTACACCTTCAAAAGATGTCAATAACTGATTTACACCCGTATTTTCCATATTTACTTGAGTACGTCTTATGTGTTGTATTTTTACTTGAGTACGCCTTCCCTGTCAATGAGACCCACTCCGTCAGACATCCGTAACACCCCCGTCAAACTCTACAATCCTCAAGTAACCGATTTAAACTTGTGTTTTCATATTTACTTGAGTACGCCTTACATGTTGTGTTTTTACTTGGGTACACTTTCCCCGTCAACCCTAAACTTTAACATTTGATGAGTGACTTGATTTTAATTGATGTTAATGTATTAAGTGAATGTATTGATTGAATGTTAGTGTGACTTGACTTTAAATGATGTGCATGTATTGATCTAGGATTGATTTGTGTTTCTATGACTATTGTGCTTAGATGTTAGATTGATTTATGCTTACATCTCAAATTGATTTGTGCTTAGATCTATGGATTTCTCATGTTAAAGTTTAGGGTTTAAAACATATATAGAATTGTTATATCATTACATGCATTTCTCAGATTGATACAACACGAAAAAACATATGCATTTCTCAGATTGATTTGTTTAGGGTTTAAAAACATATGCATTCTCATTTGAATTGTGCATTTCTCAAGCCACACTCACATTCAATCAATACATTCACTTAATACATTGACATCAATTAAAACCAAGTCACACTCACCAAATGTTAAAGTTTAGGGTTGACGGGGAAGGTGTACCTAAGTAAAAACACAACACGTAAGGTGTACTTAAGTAAATATGGAAAACACATGTGTAAATTAGTTACTTGAGGATTGTAGAGTTTGACGGGGGCGTTACGGAGGTCTGACGGAGTGGGTCCCATTGACGGGAAATGCGTACCCAAGTAAAAATACAACACATAAGGTGTACTCAAGTAAATATGAAAAACACGGGTGTAAATCAGTTATTGACATTTTTTGAAGGTGTATCCAAGTAAAAAACCCATTTTTTATTGGCATATTGGTTTGCCCTTTTTGTGAAGATGTCACTTCCTGTGTTGATACCTTAGCTTGGAGAAACCTTATACCTACTCACTCTATACAAATTCATTTTTTTGCCAGGGATAGGGTCAGAATGTTGCATGAATCCATAGGTAAGCTGGACAAGTCACGCAATGTTTTGCCAAGGAAAAGGTCACGAAATGAAAGTTCATCGAGTGAGAAATCTACTGGTTCATTGAAGATGGGAAGTCAAATTCCTCCAAACCCGTCTGATTCTCTAGTCAGAGTGGATGAAAGAACTAAAAATACTGTCCCAAACAAGCGAATTCGCTCATCGATGGTGGAAGTACGGGTTTGTATTTTTGGGAAATGATAGATACTTCTTGTTCAGTTTCTAATTTCTTACTACAATTTCGTGATGATTAAAAGTATGAAGCTCTAAACCTAAAGCTTTATTTAACCATTTCTAAACCAATTTGGCTTTCAATTGATTGGCTTATATGTCCAATGGTTTAATTATGTCCTAGGGTTTAATTGAAAAAAATGCATTATTTATATGCTTTAGTGGTTTGGGTCAGAGGTATTAATATGAAATGACATATCTCGATTTATTATTCATTCAGATGGAAGGTCGTACAAATGCTTTGCTGAGACAAGGCACAGTTATAGATAAGGACAAAGCTATCATGGGTAGGGAGAAAAACATGCTTAGGGCTTGTAATGGTGGCATTAATCTTGCCGAAGAGAAGATGAGGGGTCTTCCTCCCGGTGGTGATGGATGGGAGAAGAACATGAAGAGGAAGAGATCAGCAGGTGCTTCAGTTAGTAGAATGGTGGACACTGACCGAGAGCTTAAACAGGGAATGCAACCAAGGCTTAAAAATGAATCTCGTGTCCGAGGTTGTGAAAGTAATCCTTTCAGGTTAGCTGATTTTTAATGTCACATATACTAAATTTGTGTTCTTTCTTCTTCTTGTTGTTATGATTATAAGATTATTATATAAATTAAACACGTTAATTTCTTATGCTTCTACACCATACTATGCCTTTTCTGTTAATTGTCTAACTGATGTTCAATTCCTCTGGTATCTTATGGTGATAATCTTATTTCATTTTTTTTAATTCGTAGTTCCATTAGGCAAAAGAAACAATCACTTCCGTACTTATAATTGCAACTCATGTGAAACCCATGTTATTTTTCTTATTTTAAAAGGATTTTCTTAAGTCAAAGGATATTCATTAGTTTATTTTTGTGGAAAAATCATACTTTAGTTTCTTCAATTAGTATAGTCTAATGTATGAACAGGTGTTGGTCTAATGATATCTTATTGTTTATAGCATACTTTATAAGAAAATATTTTAGTTGCTATTTCTTTTCTCAGCTGAGGATCTAATTATGCCGATTACTTGTCTTACCCTTCTACTTTGCACATATGTAGACTTGGTTCTTCGAATGGAACGAATGGAACCAACAAGTTGGATGGTAGTTCACAACAAAATTTTGGCAATTCCTGTACTCTTGCTAAAAGTGTGGATAATGTAACTCTCACAAATGATCAAAGGGAACATTCTTTACCCTTTGACAAAGAACGAAGTGTTGCTAAAGGAGCAAACAAGTATGTGACACTTTTTCCTTTTTGTTGTTTATCCTAAATGACTCACTAATTATTATTTGAAAAAAAACTTTAAAAAAAGAAAGAGGGCCAATAAAAGGATATTTACAAATCACGATCAACAACTGCCAAATTTGTTATGTATAACCAAAAAATGTGATCTCTCATGGACCGCAAGGATCCTCAATCCTCACGAATTGCCCATCTTGCAGAATTCTTTAACCAAGGAGATCCCTCATAATACCAAGCTGTAGCACATTCATTGTTCGTTATTCTATCTTAACCATTTAAGGGTGAACACTGGTCATAGCGTTAGGCGTGTTGGTTCTTCTTTGTTGCACATTCACTTCCTCGAGCCTAATGTTGGCATTACCCCTTGCACTCTGCTTCCATGCTCATTTCCACCACATTTCACGGCTTCCTACGTCCAACTTAGGTCTTGTAGACGGCGAGTTTCGGCCCTGAGATGTGGGTGGGAAATTTGTTCGGGAAGGAAAAATCATTAAGAGTTTAAGTTTCTCCTATATGTGCACATGCTTACTTTTAAATTGTGCGTCAGTTTTTCCTCTTTCAGGTGAGCCAATTTTGTTCATTTAATTCAACTGAATCAATTTTTTTCTAAGTTCACATTAATGAAAAAAACAGAAAATTCGAAGTTCAAGCCATTGAATTGAATATAAATTTTACTCATTTGATTCCGTTGAACCTTTCTTTTAATTTAGTTCCTAATTAGAGTTGAAATATTTACATATGTAGGCAATTCTTCTGAATCGATATATTATTATGATAACATGTCATTTGATACTAATCCGTCTTATGGTAAATTTTGAAATAATTATTAAATGTAAGGATTTGATGGATCTGACCTTTTACTGTTAATAAGATCTGCATTTTGATATTTCACAAATAGCATGTTGTCCAGCAAAATTTATTGAAGTTACCAAACTCTGTGGGATTATAGTACTTGTTGCTCCCGTTTGGCGTCTTTAATAATTCTTGGTTTGGTTGCCATTATTTTCTTGCTTTCTGTCGTTACTTTATTGCATGTTCAACAATTCCATTTAAAAACCACAATGAATTTCTTACCTGCATTTAAGAGGCTTGTTCCCGCTTCAGCCCTAAGTTCTTGACTTGTTCCATTCGTAAATGATTTCTTTATTTTCAGGTTAAGCATTCGAGAGGAATCTCTCTTAGGGAGCCAAAGCCCTTTAACAAAAAAAGCATCTCGAACGCCCAGAACTGCTGCTGCTTCAGCCACAGCATCTTCTCCTACTTTTCGGGCAAGTGGGGCACTCGAAGGATGGGAGCAAATTCCAAGTTTGAACAAAGGTCAGCCTTCAGGTGCCACAAGTAACCGTAAGCGGTCCTTGGCTATTGGATCATCTGCACCTCATGTAGCTCAGTGGGTCGGTCAAAGGCCACTAAAGAGTTCACGCACAAGGAGAACAAATCTGGTGTCCCCAGTCTCAGGAAACGACGAATCCCAAACACTTATGGAGGGATCCCCTGCGTCTGAATCTGGGGCCAGGTTAACAAGCATTGACACCAATGCACCTCTAACGAAAGGGATGTCTGATAATGCACATTTATTAGATGTGAAACCCGCAAACACTCCGTCACCTTCTATTTTATCAGAAAGTGAGGAATCAAGTTTTGCAGAAAATAAATACAAGGATAAAGCTATTTATAAAGGTGAAGAGGGGTCACTGCCTGCAGTCCGTAAGGCTACTACTGTTTTATTGCCTACCAAAAAGAATAAGATTTCTCGAGAAGAAACCGTAGATGGTGTCAGAAGATTAGGAAGAAGTGGGAGAGGCTCTGTTCATGTTAAATCAGGCCTATCCTTGAAAGACAAATTGGAAAATATCCAGACAACCAAATCAATGCGAACTGGGAGGCCTGCAACTGACCGCAGTGAAAGGTAGTATTTCCATTGTCCCTTTTTGTTGTGTAGATATTTGTACTAAACATCGTCTTTTTTGTTTCTTGCAGTAAGGATGGGCGTCCTCTAAAAAAGATAACTGATCGCAAGACTTTTACTCGTCCTGGAAACGCCATAAATACCACACCATCAGAATTAGGTGGTGGCATATGGATAACATGTTCAATTGCATGACTTACCATATTCATTTCAAGTTTTAACAATACTTACTGTGTTGGCTTTGTGTTATTTCAGCTGAATGTGATAATGATCACGACGAGCTGATTTCAGCTGCACAACATGTGCAGAATTCTAGTGGTACACGTCTAAATTTTATTCGATGAAATGGTAATCTTCTTTTTCATTTTATCTGTGTTTGCTGACTGGTTGTTTTTGCAGACCATACTTGTTCGAATTTATTCTGGAAGACAGTGGACCCATTGTTTTCTTTTGTCACTTCGGATAGGAAAATAGCATGGTTAAAGGAACAGGCAAGTATTGGGTTCTGTTAAAGCTATACCAGTTTATTTTCAAAGTTTAGATGCAAAATTTATTTTTCGCCGTGGCATTTTTGAATCAGATATCTTTCGTTGAGAAGCTTGAGAAGGGTTTAGAATTCGATGCAGAAAATCAGGTGACTATTTAATCTTGACTGCATGTCAATTTCCAGGAAACTTGAAACAGCTTCATGGTCTCACATATAATTAGTCATCACACTTTTGCTTGTTTAGCTCATACATCATATACGTGAACTTGCTCTCACAACATTTTTGTACACCAATTCCTTTTGCCTGTAATTCAATTTTACAATGTGAATTATGAGTCTTATTCAATGAGACGAACAAACCAAAATTTATAATAAACATCATGCTTATTGTGTAGTCTTTGTCATAATGTAATGTTTATGTACGTGATTATTTATTCTTTGCAGTTTGAGCCCGTTCACCCAGTTCTTGCTTGTCAAGAAAGAAAAGAGTATCCGTCAAATGATGCTTGCCTGAACAAAGTCTCTGAAGCCTTTTATCATGTTGATAAAGTCACCCACCAAGCTGATGCCAGTAAATTTGAAACAGATGGTTGGCTTCAGAGAATAATTCCATTGTCACAAAGGCTTGTTGCTGCTATTATACCAGAATTTGGGAATGATGTTAAAGACAGTCAGAAAGATTTCTTTACACAATTCCTACTCGAGGACCTTCATGATATTAGTGGCTGTGCAAATTACGAGGGGAAAAATGGTCATAACCGGGCTGAGATAGAATATGAACCAGGAATGACTTTTCAGGCTCAAGAAAGTTGCTCAAGAGACTACTACTATTGCAATGGAGATGTAGCACACAATGATTTCAGGAGACCAAGTGTCAACCACCACTCATACAACAAAAATCTGGCACAGGAAAATATCGTTCATCATCGTTCAGACACCCAAGTCCATCCTGAATACTTTCAAAATGGTGTAGTTAGGAAACAGAATTGTGATCATTCTCCGTCTGTTTTCGAGTATGGGCAGTTGTCCTTGGATGAAAAGATACTTCTGGAGCTGCAAAGCATTGGCCTTCAGCCAGAAGTTGTGGTATGTTGCTCCTTGCAAGTTCTATTATTTAGACCACATGTTTTCCTTATTTAATTAGTTCAGGACTATTTTATACATGGAAATGGACATGAATGATATATATCTTAAGTTTTTAGTATTCTGGAGAAATATACGAGTGTATGTATAAAATGCCAGGTTTATTTGACATCAAGCATTTTGCCCAAATATTGGATATTGGTATCTAGATATACAAGATTCACGTACATAGATAATTTGCTGGGGATTTCCTAAATTCACATCTGCCACTCGCTTCATTCAAACACGATTAATATCTCTCCGATCCATCAAAATTGCATGACAACTTGCTCAATGTCACAATAAAATTGTAAACTAATCTTATATAACCATCTCCAGTTGGTTATGATAAATCTTCTCTGTTGTTTGTCATTCTCTGCAGCCTGATCTAGCTGATGGAGAAGGTGAAATCGATAAACATATCTCAGAACTCAAGATGAAACTCCACCAACAGGTACTTATTGGATTAAAAGCCTCACTGTGTTCTCTAATGCTAATATTACTGCTCTCTGCTTGTCAGTTTCTAAATGCTTGTGGTTTTGGGTTTGCTGTCTTCTGGCCTTCTGGTTATGCATAATGTACATTTTCAAATGTCCTAGACTGATGCATGTGTCCTTAGTGTTTTTTTTCTGTGTTAGGAAGTTTCACCATTGCTTTTACTTAGCATTCTTTCTGTGTGGAATTTAAATCAGTACACATTTTTTACTTCATAACATTTTTAGCACGTTCTTTGACTAGCAGTTTGCATCCTTTTGTCTTCACTGTATGCATGTTTTGTTTCGTTACCTTGACCTATGCTTTACATATATTGAACAAAGATGTGACATGTCCCATATTGTTCTTATATTTGTGAGAGATTTTGACATGCATAACCCAACATAGTGACCAACTGACATGCACTCATGCCCTTGTGAAACTTAACCAAACTGTTAGTCTTAGTTTTTAACCCCTCTTGGGATACTGTCCATGTTTTACTCCCAAGTGCCATCATATTTTCACCATGGACCCAAACACACACTTAACCTATCATCACCTGGTATTTCCAATCCAAATTTCCCTAAAATCTCCCACCGGCAGCACCATATTGTTGTGTGCTGTTTCGAGGAGGTTACAGGCTTGCTTTTAGTCATCCTTAGTCCTTACTGTTTGGCATTAGATTACTGCACTTATTTTATTTCATCTTTAGGAATTGCCAATCCTTGTACAGTTGTACTAAAATCTACAGGCTTATAATCAGAAAATTCCTATGATATGGAAAAGAGACACAAATATTATAAAAAAATACAAAATGAAAGATCTCCTATGATAAAGAAACTAAGGTAATTTGTTAAAAAACCTTGAACCTGTGGTTCCAACCAGTTCTGCTGGTTCAACCACCGGTTCCGGCAGAAATATGGTTTTCTGCCAGTTGATCCAACCAGTGTGGTTTGGTTTCCAGAACAGTGATTAGTGAACAAAACAAATATATGCTCTTTCGGTTATCCTGTGTACGGCCAAATGCCTAAATGTGCAATCTGTGATTGTGTACGGCTAGAAGATGTATCATCACGTTTACAAGGGCATGCATGCATGCAGAATGTCAAAAATACTGACCCCTCTTCTACTGGTAAAAGATGCATTTTTTTCCACTGCACTGAAAAGGGGTTAGGGATAAATGGAACTGTTGAACTGCTGTTGAAGAAAAGTTACTTACTATTTATAACAACCACCACTTTTTCAAGGATTATTTGTTAACTATTGTATCTTGTAGGCACAATACGTGTCTAGCTGCTGCAAGTTCCTGCTTACTTTTGCAACAGAAAACTTTTATCTTTTTTTTTTTTATAAATGTTATTTTGATATTGGTCAACCTTGTTCCTGTTCTGTAATTCGTAGGTGAAGTTCAAGAGGACTGAACTATTAAAATTAGAAAAAGCTCTTCAAAATGCTCAACTGCCACAAGAGAGGTAAACTCTGGTTTTCTTTGGTAAACTGCTTATTTCTTTTAACCAGATTTCGTGTTTTTGAAGTATGATAAATATATTTGAAATGCAGGAATCTTGAGCAACTTGCCATGAACAAACTTATGGAGATAGCTTATAAAAAGCTTACGGTAACTATTCTTAAATCTTATGATTACAAACATAGATTTATCCATTGTTAAGGTTGAATTATTTCTTGGAGTTTAAGAAATAATATTTATAATTTAATGCTAGCAAAGTTGCTTCAGCCTCCTTTCTACAAGGACATGATGCAGCTTCATGTGAATTTTTCCCGCAATGTGCTTGCCAGCTCACATGCAGTACACGTTTCATGTAAAGTTAAATCGGTTCATTTATAATAAATACTAGCTCAATGATACTTTATCTACTTAGGCATTGATGGTAAGTTAACTTATTGTGGTCTACATTCTTAGTGAAATTACTACTAGCAGACTCATGGGCAGACTAGGATCAATATTTAGGTTCGTATGGGATTTTGTCTATGGCTGAAACAACACTTGTCATCCTCGTGTACTTCTTCTGGTTAGGATCTTTCTTTTAATTGTCAAGATGAGGTGCTCATTTTATTTTGGTAACAAGAAACTTGCTTAGCCATCATAGTTATCGTGGTAAGCAATAATGAAGACAAAATAGTGCGACGTGTTAGCTGCAATGGACTTTATTTATTTATTGTTGGGTAGTATATCAACATTGTGATTATTGACAGGGTGGTCGAGGTAGCCACAGTTCAAATAGTAAGGGAGGTGTCAACAAGATTCCCAAGCAAGCTGCTCTGAATTTTGCCAAGCGGGCACTTCTTAGATGCCAGAAATTTGAGAGCGGTGAAAAAAGCTGCTTCAGTGAACCTCCCTTTCAGAGTATACTATTCTCTGCACCTACATCCAGCCACAACCCAATATCCGTACCTGCTCGTGCTGTTCCTGGAGCTGTCAGTTGCCAACGTGAGTTTCATTTCTTAGTTTTGTGGTTTTGGATGATTTATTTATGTGCTTTTGGTACCATCAGTTCAACTTCAGAACTACCTTTCCAGTTTCCATATAGGATGGCTAATTATTTTCACCTAATTGTTTTTGTGGAAGGTTGAGATCTTCGTTGGTGTAAATAGCTGGATCTGAACTTCACTTACTTTTTTTGCATCTTCAGCTTTAGGTCCCTGTTCAAGCACGGCCGAGGAACATGGAATGATCAATGCTAAGCATGACAAAAATTCAGGAGCCTCATTTCAATTTGTGCCTCACGTGCGAGACCATTCTGTTACTAAACATGAAACTGTTCCAAGAGGTAAGAAAAGGGAGGTGCTACTTGATGATGTTGGAAATGCTGTTTCAAAAGCTGCATCCACACTGGGAAACTCCATCCCTGGTAGTGCAAAGGGTAAGAGGAGTGAGAGAGAGCGGGATCAGAACAGAGATTCCTCAAGAAGTAATGTTGCTAAAGTTGGTCGTCCATCAACAGGGTCCTCAAAGAGTGAACGAAAAACAAAGACGAAATTGAGGCAAAAGACTGCTCAGCTATCTACCTCGGGTGTTGTTCGCGGCAGAAAAACTGAAACAGGTGCTATGTTACCATTGGCACAGGAGTCCTGCGATAAAACGGGTTTGCAGTATGCGGGTGCCAATTCCCAGGATTTGCCCAAGGAAGCAGAAAGAGCCGATGGTTTGTCTAATCTGGTTCTAAATGCAGCAGATCCTATAGAAGATTTAGGGGTTAACGACGAGCTTGGAGGCGTACAAGATCAAGATCTTGGTTCCTGGTTGAATGTCGATGACGTTTATTTACCAGATAATGATTTAATGGGTCTTGAAATTCCCATGGACGATCTGACGGAGTTAAACATTTTTTGAAGATGGCTCTCCTCATACCTGTGCATATTCTGCAGTCTAGTGATAGTGCTTGTCCAAGTTACAGCTGACCACCCGGTATAGTTTTTTTTTGTAGTTTTAGATCTTATAATTATCCAGAGTTTCTTTCCCCCATAGGGTCTCAAAGTTATGCCTAGGAGATCCTGTTTGCTTATAGCATTGAAGAATATTCATGTACATAGTACATTTGTTTAACAGTTCAAATTTTGGCCTTCAACTCTTTAACCTGTATTAGTAGTATTGAAGTTCCACGATGGTCATAATTCTTTCCTCTCACCCCGCGTCTTGTACTGTACATATGAAGTCATTAGTTGACAACAGCTGCACAATAATGTATTGCTCCGAGTATTGTTTACAGTTTCGTCTTCTGTGTGATGATGCAAGCACAATATCGATCAGGCCTTATAGCCACATCTAAGCAATTTATATTTTGACTTTGCTTGGTTTGTTTTGGGATATTTTCACCTCCCTTTGGAGAGAAAAAAAGTTTGCCATCTGCTATTGAACCACCAAATCCAGCAATGATGGGATGTGCATCTTTTTGGATTTATTTTGCATTTTGTTTGATGTTCCTATTTCTGCCTTCAGAGTTCGAAATTGTAAGATACTTGATATTTACCGCAAGTCATATTCATTCTGATGGTTCTGCGTTCCTTTTTTAACTTCTGTTTCCTGTTTTAAAACTACGTAATTGACAATTCGTGTTCCCCTTAACTGTATAAGAGATGCTTAATTACGACCTTTTGAGATATTCTTTAGAGGCCTCTAATTTTATTCTTCGTATACTACTAAAGAAATTTTAAATGGTAAGCATCATCTTAACCTTGACACTTATACCTTGAGGTTCTTTCTAAAAGTAAAGTATTGTACTGTTAAATTGGCGTTTATTCTGCTACAAATACGTTGTGCATCTGAAAGTGTCCTCCGAATTTGACTGTCTGTATATCATCTTCATCGTCCAGAATCACTAATAATTGTCTTTGCCCTGTTTAAGTGGAACTAGATTGGGTTACTTTGGAGCACCGTCAACTTTCAATTGTCTTGTTCTTGAACTAATTAGTGCTTCTTTTTTCTATGTCGATGATAGTTTTCTATTTGTAACAGTTACGCTTACATGTTTCTTCAACAGGCCTGCACAATTGGATGAGACATCCTCTTAAATTGTATTTAGTTGGTAGAACAGATACATATTTTCAGAAGTGGTAGAACAGGACAAGAGAAAACTATTTGCAAGCCTTGTTTCAGAATTCAATCTTGCAACCTTTAGTTAAGAATAAGTCGAGGGTCACAATTTTCAGCCTAACATGACAACCCAACACGAAAAAATGCATGTTTAGATTGATCTAAACTCTAAATGGGTATAAACATGTTGCCAAGGTTGAGTAGGTTATTCGATCTTGCAACCTTAGTTGAGGGTCACAATTTTCAGCCTAACATGACAACCCAATACGAAAAAAGCAAGTTTAGATTGGTCTAAATGTATAAACATGTTGCCAAGGTTGAGTAGGTTATTCGATCTTGCAACCTTAGTTCAGGGTCACAATTTAGCCTAACATGACAACCAATACGAAAAATGCAAGTTTAGATTGGTCTAAAATCTAAATGGGTATAAACATATTGCCAAGGTTGAGTAGGTTTAACCAGTGTAAGACGTACACCGTTACATCTGAATATTTTTTAGGAAATTTTTTCAAAATAATTTTTTTTTAAAAAAAAATTACCAAAATAAACCTCCACTAAAAGTAATTTCCAAACTAGACCCGCTGCCACCACGTGGTGACACGTGGTGGCGGCGGGTTTTGTTTTTTTTGTGCATAGAGAACTCGGCATCACCAGTGCCGAGTTTAGGGCTGTGCATCCGGTCCGGACCGGACCGGATTTTTATCCGGGGTCCGGACCGAAGACCGGACCGGACCGGATGTCCACGGACCGAAGACCGGACCGGACCGGACCGGACCGAATCGGTCCGGTCCGGTCAAAAACCGAATTTTTACATTAAAAAAAAAATTGGACCGGTCCGGACCGGACCGGACCGGAAATTTTAAAATTTACCGGACCGAAACCCGGACCGAAACCCGGACCGGACCGGATTTTTTCGAAATTTTCCGGACCGAACCCGGACCGACCGGTCCGGTCCGGTCCGGTTGACCGGGTCAACCCGGGTTTTGCTCTCCCCTAGCCGAGTTCATCTTTTGAGAACTCGGCACTAGTGATGCCGAGTTAAACTTTGTTTTTTATTGGCCACACTTGACAATTTTTACTGATGTGATTCAAATAGAACTCGGCATCACCACTCGGCACTGGTGATGCCGAGTTCAACTTTAGTAGAACTCGGCATGGGTGATACCGAGTTCAACTTTGGTAGAACTCGGCATGGATGATGCCGAGTTCAACTTTGGTAGAAATCGACATGGATGATGCCGAGTTCAACTTTGGTAGAACTCGGCACTGAGAGTGCCGAGTTCTATATAAGAAACTGTTCTCCTGGCGCTCATATCGTGCATGAAACGATTGACGCGCCAGGAGAACAGTTACTTAAATAGAACTCGGCACTCTAAGTGCCGAGTTCAAAAGGCATAACTCGGCGTTAGTAACGCCGAGTTCACTAAAAAAAAGTAAACTCGGCGTTAGATACGGAGTTTATGAGTTTCACGAAGAACTCCATAAAATTCACGAGGTGATCAAAGATCACAAGACAGGCTCTTCGATGGTTGGAAAATTAAAGGAAAAAATGAAGGCTTGGTTGATGTGTTTTGGTGCTGAAGAACCCACATTACATTTGAGTCAGGATCGCGTGGTTGAAGAAGAAGATTCACAGTCTCAAGAAGACGCTGGCGGTCTGACTCAGAATACTGAGAATGCAGCACGAGGAGGGGGACGCGGCAGGGGGAGAGGACGTGCTCAAGCACGTCCTAAAAGGAAGAAGAGATTGAGAGGTCACTTATGATAGATATTTAGTTGTGAACTTATTTGGTTGTTTTTATATGGTACTTTTGGATGTATGTTAAAATGTTGAACTTCATATTCCACTCGTAGTTGTATTGTGTTTTATCGTACTTGTTTGTGTGTCGTGGTCGAATTGTGTTTTCGTTGATTGTGTCGTGGTTGAATTGTTTTCGTTGATTGTGAAACAGGAAATGAAAAAAAACTCGAATTCTTAAATCAATGAACTCTACAAGAGAACTCGGCACCGAGGATGCCGAGTTCTCTTGTTGTGAACACGACATCACCCCTGCCGAGTTCACACCAATAGAAATCGGCATCTTCCATGCCGAGTTCTATGTAAGTTTGGGTTTTTTATTGAATCACTTGATATTCCACTCGACTTGAGTTGTCAGGAGAATAGTGAATCAAATAGAACTCGGCACTCTCAGTGCCGAGTTCTATTTGAATCACTATTCTCCTGGGGCTCATATCGTGCATGAGACGATTGACACGCCAGGAGAACAGTTACTTAAATAGAACTCAGTGTCCTAGATGTCGAGTTCTAAAGTAATAGTTCGGCGTTGGTAACGCCGAGTTTACTTAAAAAAATATAACTCGGCGTTACCAACGCCGAGTTCTAGAGGTCTATAAAAGCAGGCAGACGCCCCCCCCTCTCCCTCACGACGGGTTCTCGCGATTTTCAGGTTAGGGTTTCATTTTTTTTTCGTTTTCCACCGTTTTCTTGCCTTTTTGATGTATTAGGATGATATACATTGGTGTTTTATGTATGATTGTAGTGTTTTTGTTGGTTTAGGAACTCATTTTGGTGGAAACTCGAATTCGATTTTGGTTTTTTAGGCAAAACGTTTTATTTCTTGTTTGATAGTTGATTATTGAATTTAGTTTTGTTGATTATAGGTCTACGGTATCGTAACGTTGTTTATTGATCGTAACGTTGTTTATTGGAGAGATTGCTCGACGTTTACAATCGTTTGCTACTACACTTGATTGAGGTAACTTCTAAACATTTAAATATTTTCAAATTTTTTAGTATTTAGTAAGAAATTCGATCATCTCACTTGAACACATTTTCAAATATTTAGGTATGGATAAAGATGATGAAGAATCTTTGTTGGTCATGTATAACGGGAAATTAGAATGTAACGGAGATGTGACAGAATACACAGGATCTGACCGCAAATTGGTAGTTGTTCCGTTGAACATCAAATATGAGGATTTAATGGATGTTATAAGATCTGAATGTTGTTATCCACACAGTATGTTTGATGTCAAGTTGACAGCCAAATTGCCATTAAACAATGATTAGACATACGTTCCATTAACCAATGATAGGTCGGTTTATGGATTGATGCGTTTGTTTAAACGGATGTCTGTGGTTGGAGTGTATGTGGAAGCTGAACCTAAAGTGCCCGACCCTACGCTGACAACGAACACTCATTCGCCGGCGTATGGTACAGTAAGGTCGACCGGTTGGGACTGTGGAATAGATTTGAATATAAGTCTAAATCCTACAACCGAAGTTCCAGCATATCAGCAAATGCCATTTTTCCAATCGCATAACTTCCAAACAGGCACCGAATGGCCAGAAAATGCGTGTGACATTCCTTCTAGCAGTGCAAATCCTTATCCTGGTTTGTCGCAATTTGAACCCACACATTACAGTCATGATGAGTTTGCTGGAAGAGCTGGACCATCTACCTCATATCCCTACCTTGGGCTTGGTTTGTCAGCTGTTGACCCAATTAATTTTAGTCGACCAGAAGGCCTGGAAGAGATGCATAGCGTTCAAGACGATGACACTGAGGAATTAGGGGATTACAGCACACCATTCGCTGTAGAAGATGAACCTGAAGGTGTTTCTGCTAATGAAGTCGTTCCGGAGACGCAGGATGTCATATATGCGATGGGACAATCCATAAACCGTGAAGACGACGACGTTGTTGATGATGCAGTTGCTAACAACGACATGGTTCCAACTCTTAATGAACTTCCCGATATCTTCGAGGACGACAACTGGATAGAGAATTCGGTAATTGAACACTCATTCTTCGATGCTGCGAATAATTTGGAACGGCGTGATTGGCATACGGAAGATGGTCGTTCTTTCTGGGATAAACGAATTTCCCAACGAAAGATGATTTGGTTCATGCTCTGCAATCGTGGCACATTAAAAAGTTTGTTCAGTATTCAGTTGTGGTTTCTTCAACGAAACGGTATACTGTTCATTGTATTCGTCGTGATGAAGATAACTGCAAATGGCGTCTACATGCGTCTGTTCCAAAAGGCTGCAGATATTTTCAAGTTAAAACATACGACGCCGAGCACACTTGTTCCAATCCGATCTTGTTAAACGACAACAAACAATGCAGTGCTAATTTTGTATGTGACTTGATAATGCCATCTGTTAGAACTAAGTTCACAATTACTCCTGCTGAAATAATGGAAAGGGTGAAGACCAAATACTCACTTGAAATTGGTTACGCTAAAGCATGACATGCTAGGCAAATCTGTACATCGATTCTGTCTTCGACACATGAAAGCAAATCTTGCTAAACATCGAAATTGTAAGGAAAGATTGGGACAAATCAAGTTTTACGAAGCGGGTAAAACTCATTCATTTATGAAATTTGAAGAGTTAATGAAGGCTATTGCAGAGGAACATAAACCAATATACGAGTGGATTCAACATCAAGGTCCTTTGGAAAGATGGACTTGTTGTCACGACGGGGGTCGGCGTTTCGGATGTATGACAACAAACATGTCAGAAAGCTTCAACAATGTCTTACGAGGGGCACGCGGTATGCCAATTACAACCATGATTTTGATGACCTTTCTCCGCTTGAACAAATTCTTTGTTAAAAGAAGGGACGTCGTCGAGTCGTGGAATGAAACATATGTACCGACAGTCCACACCGTGGTGATGACAAACAGTAATCTGGCCAGAACACATACAGTAACTCGGTACCACCAGCTGATGTATCAGGTTGAAGCCAATGACCACAAAAAATACCTCGTCAAATTTGAAGGAGTTATTACTTGCACTTGTGGATACATAATTGCAATGCACGTCCCATGTTCACATGTACTAGCAGTTTGCAGTGGCAGACATGCAAATGTCAACACTTCACATCTGGTGTCCCCGTATTATGAGGTTCAAATGTACAGGGAGGCGTACAAACCGATATTTGTCCCAATTCCTGATGTGAGGTACTGGCCAGATCGAGGCAACATCACAATGAAGCCTCCCCAAACCAAAAGACCTCCCGGTCGGCCTAAATCAACGCGAATCCGAAACGAGATGGACGAACACTCTGGAAGAAAGGTAAGGTGTGGGAGATGCGGCGGTATAGGGCATAACCGAAAGCGATGTAAAGAACCTATATAGCAAAATATTTTGTATGTGAGACGAATGAATGTAAGAGTTGATTAATTGTAAGACTTGTAATGTATTTTGTTATGACTTGAATGAATGTACGAAGACTTAAATCCTTTTTAAGAGTTGATTAATTGTAAGACGAATGAATGTAATGTATTTTTTAGGACGCAAATTTGCAAACTCACTTTTTCTCAGGTGAAATCGGCGTACTCGGCGTTAGCAACGTGAAGTTCTTCCTTTAGAACTCGGCACTTAGAGTGCCGAGTTCTATTTAAGTAACTGTTCTCCTGGCAATCAATCTCATACACGATCTGATCGCCAGGAGAAGTTTCTTAAATAGAACTCGGCACTCTAAGTGCCGAGTTCTATTAGAGCCAATCACCGAAGAAAAAATGTCGCAAGTGTTGGCCAATAAAAAACCAAGTAGAACTCGGCATCACCCATCCCGAGTTATACCAAAGTTGAACTCGGCATTGAACTCGGCATCATCCATGCCGAGTTCTACCAAAGTTGAACTCGGCATCACCCATGCCGAGTTATACCAGTTGAACTCGGCATCGCCAGTGCCGAGTTCTCAAAAGATGAACTTGGCACTGGTGATGCCGAGTTCTCTATGCACAAAAAACAAAACCCGCCGCCGCCACGTGTCACCACGTGGTGGCAGCGGGTCTAGTTTGGAAATTACTTTTAGTGGAAGTTTATTTTGGTAATTTTTTTAAAAAAAATTATTTTGAAATTTTTTCCTATTTTTTACTTTTAATTATATGTATATGCAATATATCATAAAATCGGTACAAGAAAGGTTGTTATTTTACAGATTATCATGCGGATGCAATATATCAATCAGAGAACTTTTTGTACCGTTAGTTTTAGTTATAAACATGAATAATCCATATTTTCTTTACTTCAAACCAATAATCCATATTTTTCAGAACGAAGCACACTTCCATAGTTCCATGGGAAGGAGTGCAACAACTTCAAAACTGAAACTGATGGTAATATACCAATTTCTCAGAAACCCCTAGACCAGGAAAAACTGTTGAAACTGAAGTCAAGCTATGAGAACAGGAAGTGAAGTTATTACTGTTTGAAGTTTAAATCTTATAAATATAACAAGCCTTACACAAATTGCATAATGGATATACAGGTGATGTTCTCATGTTTTATGGTTTCTTAGCATGCACCAACGTGGATCTGCAATTGCAAGTGTACTAAATCTATCCGTTGAACAGTTCACAATACTAATAGCAAGGACCCACAAAAATATGTTTCTTCATTTGATAATTGAGATGATAAACATATTTAAAAGAGAAATATGGGCGAGTGGATCGTTTGAACAAAACCTACCAACATTGACTTCTGAACTATTAGCCGTACCGGGCTAAGCTAAGTTCTTGCATCAAATGGGGAAAAATGTTTTCTTCAAAATTTTGACCATCCCTTAAAATTAGGAGACAATGGAAATTGTAGCCTAGAATTCTAACACAAGATCACATATAAACAAAGAGAGACTGAAAAATATTTGTTTTTTTTCCAGAAGATAAGTTATAACTTATAACATGATAAAAGCATTGCATGTACACGCTAAAGATTAAATGAGACAACCACCGGCAAAAATCAATAAATGAAGGGAACATGAGACCAACAAGGAAATCGAGATAATAACAAAACATAATAAAGTACAAAAAAACATGCTTACAAAAATATACAGAACATAGAAATGAGATTCACCAATTGGCTGCTAAAGTTTGACAAGTAGATAACACAAAATTTAACCTTTGGAAGACTTCAACTGTAAAGAGAGAGAGCTGATTTGATCAGCTATCTGGAGTCATGGAAATGAAGAATCAAATGCAAACAAGTAAGGTGACGTTCCCTCGCGAAGCAAGACTGCTGCAATTGTTGACCAATTTCAGGTCGAAATAGAGAACCCAAAGATGATATCTTTCCCAAATAAGTATGAAGTGAATTCACATAATATACATTTTCACACATTCAGTAGTTCTGACCTCATGTCCTTGAAAGTGATGTGAAATCCAACTATAATGCGGGTTGTCCATTTCCAAAGAACTCAATACCATAATCAAATCTTTTGGCAGATATATTTCTCATTCATACTCAAATTGGACCTCCACATGCAAATATTTCCTCATCAGCTGAACAATGGAAGTAGTGACATTGGCCAACAATTGACAGTCTTCATGAGTTTTGACCTCAGAAACTACACCATGCAAAACTAATTTTTTTAGATTTGGGCACTTTTCAAGCATTCCTGAGACCCACTGACAAAAATGTTCACGAATCACGGTCCATCCCAATTCGAGAACCACAACATTTTCTAGCTGCGAGGAACCTTGCAAGCCATGATTGAGCCATGGATATCTTATATCGTAGCTCAGTGAAAGTTGTCGCAGTCTAGGAAAACATGAAGCAACATTTTCCAAATTTACAATCTCATCTTCCTCATCAAACACAGTACCCCAAAGACGAAGTTTCCTCAGGTTAGATGATTTTGATATCTGGTTAAATTTCGGCCACAGAATCGAAATGTTGCTAATGTCCACAACCTCTAAATGCTCTGTTTCACCAATATCAAGATGAAAAAAACTGACATCATCGATTCTGATTTGTTGCAAGGTACCCTTCCCAACAAGTTCAAATTGCTCCAGGATGGAGTTCTTTAGGTATAAAGTTTCAAGGTTATCAACTTCCAGAACAAACTTGTCGAAACTAACTGCTTCAATACGTACATTTTTCAAAGTTGTGCTGCTCAATTCCATTGTCGCCTGCGCATCAGACATTGCAATTTCAGGGTTGACAAGTGCAAGATCCTCAATTTTAGGGCACACATTCAGAAGCAGATTCAGATCCAAAGCTGAGATACTGACATAGCTCAAAGACAGTGATCTGAGGCAAGGGAACCTCATATAACTTGGTTCGATCCCTGTTATCGAATTATGAGCTAAAGCTAACATTTCCAGCTTCTGTCGACCACATTTCTCCAGAATGTTAACACTTGGAGTTGTCTGTACGTTGTAAATCAAACTACGCAAAGTTTCTCTAGTGTACATAATCCAAGAAATAACTGGAGCAGCAGAAAACTCATCAACATCATCCATAATAATTGACAGACACTGCAAACCTGCTGTCTGGAATATAGTCTGTGTTATAAGTATCTCCAACGAACTTGTCGTAAGTTCGCAATAAACAGACCAATCACTGGAATTAAAAGACAGAATGCGTAGGTGCTTTCTGCAGGCTACTCGCCACTTCCTGCATGTTGCAGATGCAATAACCACATCCCGAGCAGACCCGACGCGTGAAAGAATATTCCCTATGACTTCGATCGGAAGTGACTCCATCACCTAAGCCCCTGCTCAATCTTTGAACAAAACCTAACACACCAAAAGAGCCCGAAGTGCTACCTACCGACTTCACAACCAAGTCAACATGATTACCAAATTCACAACCAAGTCAACATTTGGAAGCGCATTAACACGAAAAACATCACGATCCAGACGGAGTTCGGATCAATCCAACATCTCGAGCAAAAAAAAACGCCAACTGCGCTTTTCTCCTCATAACAATCCACGAAAGCCTAATAATTATAATCCTGCCGATATCACCAACCGAATGACTCATAAAAATCACCAAAATTAAAATTTCATTAGAAAACCCAAGACATTCCAAACAATTTCCCTTATTGCAACCATCCCCAGTGACCAAATTCCACCAGAAAATGGAAAAAATGAAAAACAAAAATCAAAACGACCCACGGCCAGAAAGATCTAATAGCACATAACGGAACTCCAAAACCACCATTTTCTCCATCAAAAGCAATAAAAATCGAATCTTTGACTTCAAACTTAAACAAACGAGGCTAAAACACCCAGAAACGTGACGATCTACAGAAAAAAAAAACACATCCAGTAGAGAATTCGAGATTGGGAAAGTCTTTTACCTCAACTTGCTTAGATCGGAGGAGAAAAGGATCGATCGAAAATTTTAGGGGTTTTTTTCCTCTTTTTTTTGGTGTTCGGTTTTTGGAAGTAGTTGGGACGGACGACTCGAGTCGAAGGGCAGAAAGTGAACTTCAATTTATGAGTTCATTTTATTTTGTTTCTTTTTTCTTCTTTTGCAAAAAAATGTTCTTGTTTTTAAGAGAGTTTTGGAATGACATTCCCCTCGTTAATGATTATTATTGTCTTGTTGAAGAGTTTGTAGCCGGACTGTGGCCGGATTGGTACTGAATCAAATTTTAAACTAGATCTGATTTTTAATTCGATTCGAATTTTAATGTAAATTTAGTATTAATAGTTTATTAAATATACAACACAAAAGAATTCAAAAATAACGGTAAAATTGATAAATAATGAATTTTAGATTACAGAGAGACAAAATGTTATGAAACGAAAGTTCGGAAGATAATTGTTACGTTTTAAAGATCAATGGTGAAAAGTGAAATGAATGCATAATTTAGAGAGAAATTGTAATTAACCCTTCATTTTATTTTCTTTTTTCTTCTTTTACAAGAAAAAATGTTCTTGTTTTTTAAGAGGGGTTTGAACGATTTTCCACCCCTTGGTTTTGGAAGGATTATTATTGTGTTCTTGAAAAGTTTGTAGTGAGACAATTGTAGAACATTAAACAGCTCAAAAGTGTAGGTGACAACTACCATGAAGATGCAAATGAAAATATAGACATATGATTTAGAGTGATTAATACTTAAAATTGTCATTTGTGAATAATTTGTTATTTGAGAAACTATATCTAATTTTGTAAGATATAATGGTATTTGAAAATAATGGTTTTATACAAAGTTATAAAAAGATTACACCATTGCTTGAGTTCATGACAAACAAAGTTATAAATTTCAAAGTAATATGATGAATAGCCACCAAGTAAGAATTTGGCATAAATATGTCGTGCCTAACCACTAAACCAGTCATGGGGATGATATACTTAGACCATCTTGTGTGACCTGATTGTAACAAAAATAGTTTATAGGAACCGATGTAATATTATAATTAAAATGTAATGAGGTGTACTTAAACCTTAATAGAACTTGTCCAAGTAATGGTGAAAATTAAATAA
This sequence comes from Triglochin maritima, assembly GCA_963682175.1. NCBI lineage: Eukaryota > Viridiplantae > Streptophyta > Magnoliopsida > Alismatales > Juncaginaceae > Triglochin > Triglochin maritima. Next base: position 6,829,796 of record OY821787.1, on the reverse strand, counting down.
TCAATAATTATGGTAAATCACAGTTTGTCTCGATGGTCTTTGGCTAGGATGCACTTTGCACTCATATCATTTTTCAAAAATATGCATATACACTCCTTCACCTATATGATTTTGGCAACCTACACAATATACCAATTTTTTTCACTACCACAAACCTGATGGAGTATAAAGTGCTTATTTCGAAATTATAGGAGTATAAAGTGCAATACGGCCAAAAACTAAGGAGGCAAACTGCAACACTCCAATAGTTATATATTTATATTGATGTGAGATAATTCTTTGAATTATATATTCGATCCAGCTTAACTACTCCACGAATCAGTTATTGAACCCAAATATGAACCTACACATGCTATCAGATGTATGACTTAAAAAATCATTATCAAACTTGGATCCAATTTGGATATGAATTTAGTCTATATCATGTAATATACACATGTATCTAACCTTTACTCTCCTATCCAAAATCAAACTAATCATGAATAGGTACATAATCGTATTTATGGATTTCAGTGCATATATGTTCAATCTCAAACAACTACAAATAGTTACTCAGGTGTAATGCTTTTTCTACTTTTCTCGATTGTGGGACATGTTTGAAATTTTGCGAAGACATATGACTAATGTTTGATTTAATCGGCTAGCAGTTGAAAATCATGGTTCACACGTCTTCGGACATTCCACGATTTAATCCTCATTAGATTGGAGGTGGTGAGGTATGGGGTTTTCCAATAGTTGAAGGTCCACTTGAACATGCGCATCACTCTTCTTCACCATATATAATTGTGACAAATCGATTGTTCGTTGTGGTTTTTGCATACTCTTGTGATTTTCATTTTCTGTTGTTAATTAATTATGTTGGTAAATCTAATATAGTTATATGAGCGATCAAATTTGTGTGTAGTTACACCATATAGATTGAGAAAGTAGGCCAATTTTAACTTTGATTCATCTTTTAATGGGTTTCAACGTAGTAAATTTTTTGTTTGCTTTGACATATTTGGACCAGTTTTTAAGTATCTTTATCTATTTCCAAACTATCAGTTGGTTTATATACATAAGTATGTATGTATTAGCTTAGTCGGGTTGTGTATGTTATTAGAGCAGATCCGCATAGTTAAGTTTGCAAACGGGTTAGCATGTTAACCCGTTTGTACCGTTAATCCTTCTATAAGTAGGTGGTCCTTGCCATTATGTAAGACAAAAGGAGATTGACTGAGTTCTCTTCAATCAGATGAAACCAACCATAACTGAATTAACCAACTTTCCCTATTATGCATTTTCTCCAATCCAAAGCTTTTCTTTGCTTCTTCCTTCCTCCTCCTTCCCTTCGGTGTGAATTTCACCTTGAGAGTAAGAATTTTACATGGTATCAGAGCCTTCTAGATCAATAGCTTCCGCAAAGAACAACTGAAAAGCTTGTGGAAGAAAGTTGAAGCATCTGGGAGTTCAAGATCTCAAGTAAGGAGATCAAAATCTGTGAGAGGCAAGCAAGATGACAAGGAATGAAGATGATGGAAAACAACATCGAAGGGCAATTGTCAATCAAGAACAATATCAAGATTCTAATCCTTATTATCTAAACAACTCAGATAATCCAGGTATATCTCTGGTTTCTAAGTTACTGAACGAAGATAACTACTCTACTTGGGCTAGAGCAATGAGAATATCACTTGGGGCAAAAGAAAAATTAGGATTTGTTGATGGTAGCATCAAACAACCTTCTGAAAACAAATCACCTGTAGAATACGCTAGATGGAAGAGATGTAATGATATGGTATCTGCATGGATCATTCACTCAATAGATCAAAGTATGGTTAATAGTGCCATTTATTATGACAATGCTAGTGATATTTGGACAGATCTTGCAGAGAGATTTGATCAGACCACCTACATTGTTTCAGTTAAAGAAGGTCATATCTGACATACAACAAGGGAATGATTATGTAACTACTATTCTGCTCTTAAAGAATTATGGGAAGAATTGTCTACATATGATCAGAATATAGTCTGTAATTGTCATACTTCCACTTGGGGAGCCAACAGAAGGGCAGCAGAAAAGGAACAACAAGAGAGAACATTGTAGTTTCTTTTGGGCTTAAACGAGTCATATTCTGCAATGAGAGGTCAAATCTTACTATACACACCCACTTCCTTCTGTCAGCAAAACATATTCCCTGATTTTGCAAGAAAAGAGACAAAGACAAGTTGGTGGAACTTCCAATCCATTCCAAGATAGTAGTGCTCTTATGGCCGGGAGATCACAAAATAACAATTGGCAACAATCCACAAATCAAAGCAACACAAAGAGCACTGGGTAAAAAGACAAACTAATATGCACAAATTGTAAGAAACCATGCCATACCGTGGATAAATGTTATTGGATTGTTGGATTTCCTCCAAAATCCAATAACTACAAAAAGTTCAAAACCCAGTTCAATGAGCAAAACAAGGAAGGAAGAGCATCAAATGTAGAGACAAAAATTGCAGATACTGGCATTTCTCAGGAGCAATATAATCAAATTATGCAGATTTGAATTCAAAGCAAAACAACAAAGCAGAAGAGATTGTAGCCCATATCAACACAGGTATATCTCAATGTTATGCTTCTATTAGCTCTAACTCTTGGATTATTGACAGTGGGGCTAGTGATCATGTGTTCTGATATTAATCTCATGTATGATTATCATGTGGGATCTAGTATGACCCTAATTCTAATCACTTTTTAAGCATAATCAAACTCTACTTGCTTAATCAAAGATGCACAGCGGAATAAAAACAAACAAGCAAGTAAAGACAATAAATATGCAAACCACAATGGTGACCCAGAGATTTTTATAGAGGTTCGGCCTCCTGCCTACTTCCTCTCTTGCAAGCTCCGCTCAATCTCCCTCGAGCTCCGCCTACGTCTTCGCTATCAATCCTATTCCGGACTGAGATTAAGCCTTTTACGCCACAAACTCCGTGAACAATCCTCGCTAGCTTGATTTCTCCCTCTCACAACCCGAGAGGGGACACTTCAGGCTTTCACCGAAATCCTTGCTTCTTGACAGACAATTGTGAGTGAAACACACTCTCTAACTTGAGCACGCTTTGAGTGAATAAGGAATTTATAAACTAAAGTGTGAAGTTTAGGCTTGGAGAGTAGGATTTGGGATTCAAGGTTTGAGAGATTTCTCTTAGATGTGTATGAGAATTTGGAGTGTAAGAGTTGTCAAAATGTGTCTTGGTAACATCTATTTATAAGCTCCTAAAATGTTATAGCCGTTGTGATTAATATGATAAGTGTTTGTGTAAGAAACACAAAACATAATTGAGAAGGCCACCATTCTAGGCAAGTTCGGTCGACCGAATCGGGCTTAATAGCCGACCATATGTCGTCCGAAAATGAAGTCCAGGAAAGTCCAGAAACACAACGATCGACCAAACAGGGAACAATCGAACGAAACTGGTTATAACTTAAGTTCTCTTAGGTAAACGGTCGAACTAAATGGTTGGTTCGGTCGACCAAAAACTAACATGCTCTATGAGGTTGTCGAAAATGTTTATGTTCGGTAGACCAAAAAGGTTGGGTTGGTCGACCGAAAATAACATGCACTTGGTGATTGTCAAAACGTTTATGTTTGGTTGACCGAAACAAGGTCCATAGTCGACCGGTGATCACTTGTATTTAGGGTTTTGGGAAAACCGACTGTTGCAGAATAATGTAGGATCGTGAATCTGGCTTAGTTATAATCACTTTTAAGCTTAAACAAACTCTACTTGCCTAACAATCAAAGATGCAGTGTAATTATAAACAAAAGCAAGTAAAGGAAGGAAATATGCAAACCACAAACGAAAATGGAGATTTTTATAGAGGTTTGGCACCCCACCCGGGTCCTAGTCCTCTCTTGCAAGCTCCGCTCGGATCACTGAGCTCCGCTCACGACTTCATTAACCACTCCCGTTCCGGGCCGGGAGAGAACGCCTTTACACCACAAGCTTCGCGAACACCCTCGCTAACTTGGCTTTCTTCCTCTCACAATCCGAGATCGACACTTCGGGCTTTCACCAAAGTCTTTGATTCTTTACAACAGAATGTTTGAGTGGATCACTCACTCTTTAACTTGAGCACACTTAGCTTATGATGTGGAATTGATCTAAGATGTTGAATTGTAAGCTTGGAGAGTAGATTTGGGGAATGAGAGACTTGAAGTTTTCTCTTGAGTGTATATGACAATAGGGATTGGAAGAGTTGTAAAATTGTGTCATGTGAACACCTATTTATAAGCTCCTAAGGTGTTATAGTCGTTGGGGTTAAGTTGGGTAAGGTTTGAGTGAGAATCACAAAATAGCAACCTGCAGGACCCAATTCAGATAAAGTTCGGTCGACCGAATCGGGCAGAACGGTAGACCGTTTGGCAATTTTGAACAAGGTTCGGTCGACTGATTAAGGAACGGTCGACCACGATAGGCTATAACTTAGGTACACTTAAGTTAATGGTCGAACACCAGATATGGTTCGATCGACCGTAAACTTCCAGGCTCTACGGGGTTGATGAAAAAGATCAAGTTCGGTCGACCGGTCCAAGTTCTTTGTGTTGGCTTTTTGGCCTTAATCCTTGTTTTGATGATTTAATCAACCTAATCTTAATCATAAGTAATGTAGAGTAGCACACATATTGCATTGCATATATATTGCATGTGCTAACCTCTACAGGTGATCAAGACTCATGGAAGGAAGGAAATCAAGTCAAGATTTGTAATAAAGCTATATGAAGACTTGTAATCTTGATTTTATTTTGAGTCTTAGTAACATGTGTAAATTGAGCATACAAGAGCTAAAAACTTATCACATACACACTAGGTTCCTTAGTGAAGTCACACACAAAATTTCACCTAATTTGGACTTCAATAGATCACCCAAACTTTGACCGGAAAACACCTAACCTGAACCCCAACTGTCTGCCCACATTCGGTCGACCGATACAGGCCGTTCGGTCGACTGGATGATCAAGTAATCCAGTTTGTGTTTTCCATGTCCAGTTTCGGTCGACCGCACCATCTCCTTCGGTCGACCGTTTGAACTTACTGTTCCGACCGTTATTCTTGTCGTATATGCCCAACGGTCGTATTCGTATTAAAACTATATACACCTCCATATACTTAACCAAACGGTCGAACCATTTGCCCAGTTCGGTCGACCGTTTAACCTTGTCAAGAATTCCCTGCTATCGGTCGATACGATTTCGGTCAACCGATCCAAATTTCCCTCTACCGAAACGCACATTCGGTCGGTCGGTAACCCTGTTCGGTCGACCGTTTATTTAATAGACTTAAGTGTTCAGTCGACCTATTCATATTTCGGTCGACCGTATCCTTATCGAACCCAAGCGTTCGGTCGACCGTTTCACTTTTCGGTCGACCGTTTTTGGATAGATTTGCAGCCCGAATTTTCTGCTTTGTGTGCTTTGCACAAAATCCAATCAAATCTTGTCCCAACGGATCTATCCTCTCTAATGCTTATAAATAGAGTTGTAAAACACATTTTAACACAACTCTCCCACTACTAGGGCTGTAAATGGGTAATATTTTACCCGCAACCCGCCCCGCCCCACCCCGCCTAATGCGGGTAGCGGACAAAAAAATATTACCCGCCAACCCGCTAACCCGCCACCCGCATAACCCGCCTAATAAGCGGGGCAGATTGCGGTTGTCTTGCAACCCGCCCCGCATAACCCGCAACCCGCCTAATCAAATATATTATTAATTTTTTATATACCAAAATCATTTTAATGTTTCAAATTTACTCATAACCATTAACCCACCTTACCAAATCATTATTCAACACTAACCAAATGTCTAGTTTTTCACTCAACACACATCTAATTTCCCAAAAAATACAATAAGTAATTACTATTTTTCAAGTTTTGATGTTCTTTTATTTTTCTTAGAAAAAATCAAAAAAAAATTAAAAAATCCGCCAAATCCGCATAACCCGCCCCGCCTCACCTAGTCCAACTTTATGCGGGGCGGGTAGCGGTTTTTTTATTTTTGACCCGCCCCGCCCCGCCCCACATACCCGCTTAACTTATGCGGGGCGGGTAGCGGTGGACCAAAAACCCACCCCGCCCCGCTTACACCCCTACCCACTACAAACTTGTCCCAAACATTAGAGAGAATCCCAAACACTCAAAACTTCAAACCTTACACACTTAGTGATCAATTCCTTAATCCTACTCAAGTGTGCTCAAGATTTAGAGAGTGTTGCTCCACTCAAGTTCTTATTTGTTGTCAAAAGAGTAAAGGCTCCGGTGAAAGCCCGAAGCATCCTTCTCGGATTGTGAAAAGAGGATTCCAAGCTCGGCGAGGGTTGTTCGCGAGTTTGACGGTTGTAAAGGCGTTCTCTCCCGGCCCGGAACGGGGAGTGGTTAGTGAAGTCGTGAGCGGAGCTTGCAAGAGAGGACTAGGACCCGGGTGGGGTGTCGAACCTCTATAAAAACGTCGTGTCTCTTTGTGGTTTGCATTATTCTTCCTTACTTGCTTGTTTGCTTTAAAATTCCGCTGTGCATCTTGACTTAGTTAAACAAGTAGGTGATTAGATTAATAGAGATTAGTGGACCCATAACCCACACGATCCTACATTTGGTATCAGAGCATTGTTCGTTAATTTTGTTCTTAACCGATAAATTAACATGGCTCTTAATGCATCCACACCTAGTGAATCATGTAAACCACCATATTTTGATGGAAATAATTTTGGTTCATGGAAATCTAAAAAGTCATCATTTATTAAATCCATGAACATGAACATGTGGTTTATGATTCAAACTCCATATGAATCACCTAGATGTCATATTAGTAAATGGAGTTTAGAAGATGAGAAAAATGCATCCCTAAATGCTAAAGCTATGAATGCCATATTTTGTGCATTAGGAGATGAACTTTTTAATCTTGTTTGCTCATGTGATAGTGCTCATTCTATATGGCAAACTTTAGAAAGGAATTTTGGTGATGGAAAATCACCAACCGGGGAGAAAGGAGCAACCACTCCGAAGGATGTAGCTCGAGCAAAGAAAATGGAGATTAACTCAACATCTTCATCATCATCAAGCTCATCCGATGGAGAAAGTGAAGATGAGGTATCTTCTAGTCATTCTTCAAGTTGTAGTTCAAGTGAAAAATCATCACATTCATATAAACTACAAAATGAATTTCTAAAACTTTTAGAAAAATCTAAAGAACTTCATGAGTCTAATAAGTTAGCAAATAAGCAAATAGATGAACTTAAATGTCAAAATGCATTTATCTTAGATGATAAAATTGTTTTGCTTGCTAAAATTGAAGTTCTAACTTCTGAAAATGCATGCTTAAGGAATGACAATTTAAATGTTAAAACTACCTCATCAAATGCAATTGAAAGTCATATGCTTGAAAATGACAAAATTGACTTACTAAAGAAACTAGATGAATCATATCTTGAAAGCAAGGAAATTTTAAATGACTTGAATTGCATGAATGAAAAAGTTGCAAATTTAGAGATTCACATGCTTAACATGAATGAAAAGCATAATTCTATGATTAAAAATCTAAATTGCTTAAATGAATCTCTAGCAACTAAAAACAGTGAACTTAATGCCTTAAATGAAAATTTGTCAAATAAATTGCATAAGTTCACACATGGCAACACAAGTAATTATTATGTTAAGAACTTTCCTGTTCAAAACAATTATTATCATCATAATACCATGAAGAGAAAAACTAGTGTAGAGGTACCAAAATCAACTTGGATTTGGGCACCAAAAGCTAAACTTAATGGACCCAAGCAAAAATGGGTACCAAAGTCTACACGTGTAGGAGCTTGAGGAGGAGATTGGTGGTGACCGGGTGAGCTCAAAAGTTAAATTCAAATCTGGTTGCATCATCAAATGAGATTGGAGCTATTCAAGATTCAAGTTTGGTATAAATTTCTATCTTTGAAATTTCTGAAAATATTAGCTCTAATCTAGTTTATAGGCTTAATTGTCATATCTTTAGAAGTTTACTTCATTGCAAATCATTAACCCTATTCATTGCAAATCAATTATCACATCCATTGATTTTAATTGTCAAATTTTAAATGGATGTTAGAATAAGGCTTAAGTTGAAACTTAAATGAAATTAACTTGAATCATATTCATAGTTTTCATCTAGCCTTATTGATAGGGGGAGCTTAAATGTTATATCTTTTATTAGAGTAATGAAGTGCAAAATTTAGGGGGAACAACTTCATTTCAAGACATCCAAATTCTATGCTTAAAGTCATAATTATTTTTATTTTTGATGGATGTCAAAGGGGGAGAGATAATTAAAGGGGAGTAACTTGAAAATTGGCTACAATTGAACAAAAACTATGCACATCCATAGGGGGAGCATTTATATGGCATAGTTTACATTTAAAAATTTCAAGTATTAAGATATAGGTTGCCATCATCAAAAAGGGGGAGATTGTTGGCTTTTTGGACTTAATCCTTGTTTTGATGATTTAATCAACCTAATCTTAGTCATAAGTAATGTAGAGTAGCACACATATTGCATTGCATATATATTGCATGTGCTAACCTCTACAGGTGATCAAGACTCATGGAAGGAAGGAAATCAAGTCAAGATTTGTAATAAAGCTATATGAAGACTTGTAATCTTGATTTTATTTTGAGTCTTAGGAACATGTGTAAATTGAGCATACAAGAGTTAAAAACTTATCACATACACATTAGGTTCCTTAGAGAAGTCACACACAAAATTTCACCTTATTTGGATTTCATTAGATCACCCAAACCTTAGTCGGAAATCACTTAAAACCTAAACCCAGATTTCCTGTGTGAACCGGTCGACCGAACCAGTTCTCAGTTCGACCGGTTTATAACAGACTCTCCACAGTGATTTTACCGAACTCTACCGGTCGACCGGTTATACCTTTTCGGTCGACCGATCCCGGATTTTAATATGGCCGTTTTCCTTGTCGTATTCCCATAACGGTCGTATTCGTATAAAACAAACTTAACCCCAAAATACATTCGGCGACCTTGATTCGGTCGACCGGTTGAACAGAAACAAAATTCCCTGCTATCGGTCGACATATCTTCGTTCGACCGTTTTACCTTTGTCTCAACTGAATCCCGTGAACGGTCGACCGCACCATACTATGGTTCGACCGATTCACTTAAGTAGAGTTAAGTTCTAGCGCGTTTGTCCGATCGAGTATTCTTTTGTTCGACCGTTCTCCTTGAAATCAAGTGAACGGTCGACCGGTTTAGTAGTTTCAGTCGACCGGTTATGGACAGATTTGCAGCCCGATTTTCTGCCTTGTGTATCTTGCACAAAACCCAATCAAATCTTGTCCAAACGGCTAGAAATCTTTAGGAGCTTATAAATAGAGGATCAAGACATGTTGTTAACACAACTCTCCAACTTCCAATTGTCCAATTCATTAGAGAGAAACTCTCAATCCTCAAAGCTCCCAATTTCACTCCACAAGCCTAAATCCACACTTAGTGATCACATACTCATCCTACTTAAAGTGTGCTCAATTAGAGAGTGAATCCCACTCAAGTTACATTTGTTGTAAAGAGAGCAAGGGTCTTGGTGAAAGCCCAAGACAAAGAAGCAAGGACTTCGGTGAAAGCCCGAAGTGATTCTCTCGGTTTGTGAGTGGTGGTGCCAAGCTCGGCGAGGGTTGTTCGCGAGCTTGAAGACTTGTAAAAGGCGTTGCTCCCGGCCCGGAACGGGGAGGCATAGTGAAGACGCGAGAGGGGCTCGAACGGAGATTCGAGAGGTGCTTGCAAGAGAGGACGTAGGCGCGGCCGAACCTCTATAAACCGACGTGTCTTCTTGTGGTTTGCATTACCTTTCTACTTGTGTTTGATTTAGTTTAATTTCCGCTGCAATTCTTTGATCGATCAACCAAGTAGTTAATTAGGGTTCAATTATGATTAGCGTAAAAGTGATTAGTGGACCCATAACCCACACGATCCTACAATAAGTAATGTAGAGTAGCACACATATTGCATTGCATATATATTGCATATGCTAACCTCTACAGGTGATCAAGACTCATGGAAGGAAGGAAATCAAGTCAAGATTTGTAATAAAGCTATACGAAGACTTGTAATCTTGATTTTATTTTGAGTCTTAGGAACATGTGTAAATTGAGCAAACAAGAGCTAAAAACTTATCACATACACACTAGGTTCCTTAGAGAAGTCACACACAAAATTTCACCTAATTTGGACTTCATTAGATCACCCAAACCTTAGTCGGAAATCACTTAAAACCTAAACCCAGATTTCCTGTGTGCACCGGTCGACCGAACCAGTTCTCAGTTCGACCGGTTTATAACAGACTCTCCATAGTGATTTTACCGAACTCGACCGGTCGACCGGTTCTACCTTTTCGGTCGACCGATCCCGGATTTTAATATGGTCGTTTTCCTTGTCGTATTCCTATAACGGTCGTATTCGTATAAAACAAACTTAACCCCAAAATACATTCGGTAACCGGTCGAACGACGACCTTGCTTTGGTCGACCGGTTGAACAAAAACAAAAATCCCTGCTATCGGTCGAGACATCTTCGTTCAACCGTTTCACCTTTGTCTCAACTGAATCCCCTAAACGGTCGACTGCCCCATACTTTGGTTCGACCGTTTAACTTAAGTAGAGTTAAGTTCTAGCGTATTTGTACGACCGAGTATTCCTTTGTTCGACCGTTCTCCTTGAAATCAAGTGAACGGTCGACCGGTTTAGTAGTTTCGGTCGACCGGTTATGGACAGATTTGCAGCCCGATTTTCTGCCTTGTGTATCTTGCACAAAACCCAATCAAATCTTGTCCAAACGACTAGAAATGTTTAGGAGCTTATAAATAGAGTATCAAGACATGTTGTTAACACAACTCTCCAACTTCCAATTGTCCAATTCATTAGAGAGAAACTCTCAATCCTCAAAGCTCCCAATTTCACTCCACAAGCCTAAATCCACACTTAGTGATCATATACTCATCCTACTCAAAGTGTGCTCAATTAGAGAGTGAATCCCACTCAAGTTACATTTGTTGTAAAGAGAGCAAGGGTCTTGGTGAAAGTCCAAGACAAAGAAGCAAGGACTTCGGTGAAAGCCCGAAGTGATTCTCTCGGTTTGTGAGAGGTGGTGTCAAGCTCGGCGAGGGTTGTTCGTGAGCTTGAAGACTTGTAAAAGGCGTTGCTCCCGGCCCGAAACGGGGAGGCATAGTGAAGACGCGAGAGGGGCTCGAACGGAGATTCGAGAGGTGCTTGCAAGAGAGGACGTAGGCGCGGCCGAATCTCTATAAACCGACGTGTCTTCTTGAGGTTTGCATTACCTTTCTACTTGTGTTTGATTTAGTTTAATTTCCGCTGCAATTCTTTGATCGATCAACCAATTAGTTAATGAGGGATTAGCTTAATAGTGATTAGTGGACTTATAACCCACACGATCCCACATTTGGTATCAGAGCCTTGTTAGCTAAATCCTCATACTTAATCGTATTATTTAGCATGACTTCTACATCATCTAATCACATAGAAGGATTATGCACCACTAGACCTCCATTGCTTAATGGGTCAAACTATGATTATTGGAAAAATAGGATGAAAATCTTTTTAATATAAAATGACCTTAAGTATTGGATGTTTCTCCAAAATCCATACATACCCCCTAAAGAAGATGAATTAGATTCACTTACAAGACCGAAGATGAAAGAAATCGAAATGAATTCGAAAATTATGAACATCTTGTATTGTGGCCTTAATGAGAGTGAATATAATAGGATTAGGGGATGTGAAAGTGCACATGAGATATGACATAGACTTCAAATGCACCATGAGGGGGATAGTAAAACTAAGGAAACTCGCATTAGTCTCCTCATGCATAAATATGAGATTTTTTCTATGCAAATCGGTGAGAACATAAACGACATGAACACTCGCTTCACCGATATTACTAACTCTCTTTTGATTCTTGGAAGGAGGATAAATAAAGGAGAGATGACTCGAAAATTCCTCCGGTCATTGAGCATCAATTGGGAAGACAAGTCGTCGCAATTGAAGAATCGCACGATCTTTCCAAATTGAAGATGGAGGAACTCATTGGAAATCTCATGGCCTATGAGCTCCAATTGAGTCATCGAAAAGAGAAGGAAACTTCAAAGAAAAACACCTTGGTGGCATTGCATGCAAATTTTGATGAGCCAAGGAGGGTGGAAGAAGAGGACATTGAGGTCCTTGCCCAAGACTTATTCAAATACCTCAAGAGGGATAAGGGAGAAAAGAATGAAAGAAGAGGTAGAAGAAGTGAGAAAAGAAAAAAAGAAAAAGAGAGGGAGGAGAGCGAAAATAAGAGAAAAGAGAGGGAGAAGAAAAATGAGAGAAGAGAGAGGAGAAGAGAAAAGGAGAAGAGTAAGAGGAAAGAAAGGAAGGAGGAAGCTCACAAAGCCACTTGGGATGACTCTTCATCTCCATCATCATCATCCTCTTCCTTGCAAAGTAGAAGAGAGGTTGCACATTCATGCTTCATGGCCATTGAAGATGAACAAAGTGAGGTAGCTTCTAACTCCTCTAAATCTTATTCCACTAGAAGTAATTCATGTTCAAGTAAATCATATTGTAGTGCTAGCTCTAACTCTAATGCTAATGATGAATCATATACACATGATGAGCTACAAAATGCATTTCATGATTTAGTTAAACAATATGAGATCATTTGTGAAAAGAACAAAAATGCTAGAAAAACTATAAATGATCTCAAATGCCAAATTGAATTAATCATGAATGAAAAGAATGAGGTGGTTGCTAGACTTGAATCAAATGAATCATCACTTGCTAGTCTAAGTAAAACACTGATTGTTGATGAATATTTAGATCTTAGAGCTTCAAATATGCAACTAAGGAAAGATCTAGAAATGTTCACAAAAGGAACAAAAATGCTTGATATGCTTTTAAGTAGTCAAAGACAATCCTTAGCTAAACATGGTTTAGGATACAATGTGCATTTGAAAAACCATGTATCTCATTCTACCTTAAATGACAAGCATTTATTTGTTAAGTCTAGTTCCTCAAGTGTGTGGGCACCCAAAGCCAAAATGGTTTGGATCCCAAAAGCTAATGTTCAAGGACCCAAAGTTTTTTGGGTACCTAAATCTACACTTGTAGGTGCTTGAAGAGGAAATTGGTGGTGACCGGGTGAGCTCAAGAGTCAAATTCAAATCTGGTTGCATCACCAAATGAGATTGGAGCTAAATTCGAATTCAACATTGGTATAAAATTCCTATCTATACAATTCATGTTAAATTAGCTCTAATCTAGTTTTATATGCCTAATTGTCATATCCTTAGAATTCAATTCATTGAAAATCATTAACCCTATTCATTGCAAATCATATATCACATCCATTGATTTTAAATGTCATATTGTAAATGGATGTTAGAATAAGGCTTAAATTGAAACTAAATTGAACTTAACTAGAATCATACTCATAGTTTCCATCTAGCATTATTGATAGGGGGAGCTTAAATGTTATATCTATTATTAGAGTAATAAAGTGCAAAATTTAGGGGGAGCAACTTCATTACAAGACATCCAAATTCTTTGCTTAAAGTCATAATTATTTTTGTTTTTGATGGATGTCAAAGGGGAGAGATAATTAAATGGGAGTTACTTGAAAATTGGCTACAATTGGACAAAAACTATGCACATCCATAGGGGGAGCATTTATATGCATAGTGTACATTTAAACTTTTCAAGTATTAAGATATAGGTTGACATCATCAAAAAGGGGGAGATTGTTGGCTTTTTGGCCTTAATCCTTGTTTTGATGATTTAATCAACCTAATCTTAATCATAAGTAAAGTAGAGTAGCACACATATTGCATTGCATATATATTGCATGTGCTAACCTCTACAGGTGATCAAGACTCATGGAAGGAAGGAAATCAAGTTAAGATTTGTAATAAAGCTATATGAAGACTTGTAATCTTGATTTTATTTTGAGTCTTAGGAACATGTGTAAATTGAGCATACAAGAGCTAAAAACTTATCACATACACACTAGGTTCCTTAGAGAAGTCACACACAAAATTTCACCTAATTTGGACTTCATTAGATCACCCAAAACTTAGTCGAAAATCACTTAAAACCTAAACCCAGATTTCCTGTGTGCACCGGTCGACCGAACCAGTTCTCAGTTCGACCGGTTTATAACAGACTCTCCACAGTGATTTTACCGAACTCGACCGGTCGACCGGTTCTACCTTTTCGGTCGACCGATCCCGGATTTTAATATGGCGGTTTTCCTTGTCGTATTCCTATAACGGTCGTATTCGTATAAAACAAACTTAACCCCAAAATACATTCGGTAACCGGTCGAACGACGACCTTGCTTCGGTCGACCGGTTGAACAGAAACAAAAATCCCTGCTATCGGTCGAGACATCTTCGTTCAACCGTTTCACCTTTGTCTCAACTGAATCCCCTAAACGGTCGACCGCCCCATACTTTGGTTCGACCGTTTAACTTAAGTAGAGTTAAGTTCTAGCGTATTTGTACGACCGAGTATTCCTTTGTTCGACCGTTCTCCTTGAAATCAAGTGAACGGTCGACCGGTTTAGTAGTTTCGGTCGACCGGTTATGGACAGATTTGCAGCCCGATTTTCTGCCTTGTGTATCTTGCACAAAACCCAATCAAATCTTGTCCAAACGGCTAGAAATCTTTAGGAGCTTATAAATAGAGGATCAAGACATGTTGTTAACACAACTCTCCAACTCAAATTGTCCCAATACATTAGAGAGAAACCTCAATCCTCAAAGATCCCATTTCTACACTCTATAAGCCTAAACTTCACACACTTGATCAATTACTCATCCTACTCAAAGTGTGCTCAATTAGAGAGTGAATCTCACTCAGTTACAAGTGTTGTCAAAAGAAGCAAGGACTTCGGTGAAAGCCCGAAGTGTCCCTCTCAGATTGTGAGAGGAAGAATTCAAGCAAGCGAGGGTTGTTCGCTTTGCTTGTGGTGTAAAGGCGTTCTCTCCCGGCCCGGAACGGGGAGTGGATAGTGAAGACGTAGGCGGAGCTCGCGGAGTCGAGCGGAGCTTACAAGAGAGGACTAGGACCCGGGTGGGGTGCCGAACCTCTATAAAAACGCCGTGTCTCTTTGTGGTTTGCATTTTCTGTTAATTTCCCTACTTGTTTTTAAATTTGTTACCGCAGCGTTTATTGTTTTATTAGTTAGGGATTAGCTTAATAGTGATTAGTGGACCCATAACCCACACGGTCCCACATTTTGGTTGACCGGAAACTTCCAGGCAGTTGCACTTTGTGGAGACAATTCTGTTCAGTCGACCGAAACAGGTCCACGGTCGACCGATAGTCAATTTGTATTTTGGGGTATTAGTGAATAATTCGAATACGATCGTTGGTATAATACGACAACCCTAACGGTCAGAAAACTATGTTTATTCGGTCAACCAAAAAGGTCATAACGGTCGACCGGAAGTGTGCAGTCTAAAACACATAGGATACTTGATCACTTGGTCGACCGAAAGGCTTGGGTCGGTCGACCGAATGTGGGCATGCAGTTCTGGTTTAGTTTTAGTGTTTTCCGGTCTAAGTTTGGGTGATCTATTGAAGTCCAAATGATGTCAAATTTTGTGTGTGACTTCTATAAGGAACTTAGTGTGTGTTTGAGTTGATTTTAGCTCAAGTATGCTCAATTACACAAAGTTCCTAAGACTCAAAAGAAATGCAAATTACATGTTTTGAAATGAGCTTGATTTGAGACTCAAAAGAAATGCAGATTACATGTTTTCAAAAGAGCTTGATTACATGTCTTGATTTGAATCATTTCTTCCTTGAGTCTTGATCACTTGTAGAAGTTAACACAAAGCAATATATATGTTATGCAATACGTGTGCTACTCTACATTGATTACAATTATGATTAGGTTGATTAAATCATCAAAACATAGATTAAGGCCAAAAGGACAACAATCTCCTTTTTTGTGAAGACAACCTATATATTTATACTTGAAATTTGTCGTTGTAAACTATGCATATAAATGCTCCCCCTTATGGATGTGCATAGTTTTTGTTCAATTAACATGAAGTTTCAAGTTATCCCCTTTAATTATCTCCCCCCTTTGACATCCATAAAAATATATATCAGATTAACATGGAATTTGGATGTCTTGTAATGAAGTAGCTCCCCCAAAATTTTGCAATTCAATACTCTAAGTAAATGATATTCAATAAGCTCCCCCTATCAATGTGAATATGATTTTTTGATTAAGTTCAAATCTAATTCTCCATTTTTAACATCAAGCAAAATATATCAATTAGGCATGTGATGTTTTAATTCCCCATTTTGACATCCATTTAAGCAATTTTACACTAACATCAATGGATGTGTTTAAATATTAAGATATGTAATGATTGAATATGTGATATGTCAATTAAGCATATTATTACCTAGACTAAGAACCAATTTATTCAAAAATTTATACCCACTTTGAAACTTTGAATTGGTTCTAATATCCATTCGGTGATGCAACCGTCTTTGAATTTGACTCTCAAGTTGGCTCAGTCACCACCGATCTTTTCTTCAAGCATCTACAAGTATAGATTTAGGTACCCAAATACCTTGGGTCCTTGAATGTTAGCTTTGGGAACCCAACCATTTTGGTTTTAGGAGCCCACACACTTGAAGAGCTATGATTAATGAACACATGCTTGCCATTTAGTGTAATGTGAGACACATGATTTTTCAATTTTGTATTGTATCTTAAATCATGTTTATCAGTGATTGTCTTTGACTACCTAATAACATGTCAAGAATCTTGGTCTCATTAGTGATTTTTTCTAGATCTTTTCTTAATTGTGCATTTGATGCCTTAAGATCTAGTTCACTATCAATAGGTGTAGCTTTTAGACTATCAAGAGTTAATGCATTGTCTTCAAGTCTAGCAAGCATCTCATTCTTCTCATTCATGACTATTTCAATTTGGCATTTGAGATCATTGATTTGCTTTCTAGCATTCTTGTTCTTTTCAAAATAATCTCATATTGTTTAACTAAGTCATGAAATGCATTTTGAAGTTCATCATGAGAATATGTTTCTTCTTTGGAACATGAATTATCACTAGCATATGACTTAGATGAGCAAGAATGTGATCTAGTAGAATAAAAGATAGAGGATACCTCACTTCCTTCATCTTGAATTGGCATGTAGCACATATGTCCATATTCCTTTGTTAATGAAGGTGCAGTTGATTGAGATGAAGATGATGAATCGTCCCAAGTTGTTTAGCGACCAGAGGAATTTTCTTGTCATCTCTCATTCATTTATTTTTCTTCCAAGAACCAAATCAGAGTTAGTAATATCGGTGAAGCGAGTGTTCCTTTCGCTTATGTTTTCACCGATTTGCATAGAAAAGATTTCATATTTATGCATGAGGAGACTAATGCAAGTTTCCTTAGTTTTGCTATCACCCCCATGATGCATTTGCAATCTATGCCAATCTAGATTGTCCAGAGTCGATCCAGATTGATTCCAGAGTCGATCCAGATTGATTCCAGAGACGATCCAGAACGATTCCAGAGACGATCCAGAACGATTCCAGAGACGATCCAGAACGATTCTAGAGTCGATACAGAGTGATTCCATAGACGATCCAGAGTGATGCCAGAGTCGATCCAGAGTGATTCGATGCAGAGTGATTCCAGCACTGTAATGGTTTAGTCATGATCTTAGATTAGTCTTAGTAAAATTTATTTGGCTACAGTCAATCTCAAATCACACGTCCTACCAAACGGATCACGAACCGATTCGGACGGCCGTTAACGGCCCATTCACGTCGTCTCTCTGGAGTGTGGCCCACGAACGACCCAGGTGCATTTGCGCAAATATGATGCTTTCCAGATGCATATGCGGCAATACCGAAAAAGCAGGTGCACATGACCAATTTGGACACTTGCGGGGTGTACTGTAGCAAAAACCTCTAGTCCAAATTGCTTTGTATTTTCACCCATTTAGGACAACTAACTCTTGTAACAAAATGACAGTGAAAATGTTAGGTATTTGGTTGTAGAAATAGGGTGACATCGATAACCTAATTTAAGTCCATATTTTCAAGTTGGCCGAGTTAGACCTTTTCTTTTGCTCCTAACCTTTTTCAAAATTGATGCACGCTATGAAATTTAATGGCTAGTGGGGGATAACGATTGTATAAAACAAATATGTGAATCTTTTTGTTATTGCTAAAATGAGAGTTATAACACGCATGAGATGAAGAAAATTTGTTAGTTGAAGAAACATTTGGGAATAATACATATGATATAATGATCATACAACATTATGAAGCGAATTGACGATTATTCAAGAAGCAACGAAAGGGTTTCTTTCATGATTAAAATTTTGGAGCAAGGGTAAGTACTCAAAACATTTTTTCTTCAATTTGCTTGTACGCTCCATTTATGTTTGTTCTTTGGAAAAATATATATAGGAAATGTAACATCGTGTCAGACTCTAGCTATCTTTGAGATGTGAATGAGTTTTATTTTGTGTTACATGTGTGGGTTTGATTAAATATCTTATAAGATGATACAATACTTGACTACTTGTTCTTATTATGTAGTTGTTAAAGAAATTTCTCGTTCATTGTTAAGAGCACTTGCTGAGTTAGCCTTGTTTATTTCCACAATGCAGGTAAATAGAGAAGTACGTGATGGAGAACTCGGTATTTGTAGGATATATATATGTATATGCATGGCTTGAGCATGTAAAAGAACTATTTTGTTGTTGTAGTGATCTCGAACAACTAAACTTAAGTTGAGATTCTAACATATCATCTACTTTGTGTATTTATGTATTGCTTGATGTGCATTATATCTGCCAAGGCGAGGAGTTCAAGTTGACATCTTAGTTACATCATTTGGTTATGAACTTGGTTTATTTGTTAACCAGCAACTTCAATATGTCATCATGTGCTTTTCTAGTAGGTTGTAAAAAAACGTTTTCTTATAGTTTCAACTAGGACAGAGCAAAACCCGGACCGGTCGGTCCGGGAAGTTGTGATTTGGTCCGGTCCGGGTTTCGGTCCGGAAGATTTTAAAATTTCGGTCCGGTCCGGTCCGGATGCTCACCCCTAGTTTCAACCATGAAGTAGTAGCATTCAATTGTAACACAATTTTAAACCGAAAGCTAAAGTGGGTTTTACAAGCACCATCTTGATTTTTTGGGGAACGATTGTGTTGGGAATGGATGTAGGGTTTTGCTTTCCGACCAAGGTGATAGTGGAGGACAACCTTGTAGAGGTTTTGAAGGGTGGGGAAGGAGGGCATTTTGGGATTTACTCTCATGATGCGACAACTCAATAAGTGAGGAACGTGGAATCTAAAAGAAGGAACATGTTAAGTGAGTGGAGAAACTCCGGTGTGGTGAGATTACTTGGGCTAAGTTTGGACGTATGTTTTGAACTTTAATTTCTTCAGAAACTAAAAATTTCTAAGAACAAATATCTAAACAAGTTTAAAAACATGTAAAAACTTGTTTCTCCATATTTTTGGTTTATGTTTGTTTTTACGTTTTGTACCAAGTTTGTAAAAACAATGCGGGTTTTCTGCTCGTTCTTTGGTGGGCCTCACAATTTCCTTTCAAACTGAACCTTGCTTATAAACGTAATTATATGGCTTGCCATCGAGAACATGAGCGATACACCCTTCACACATTCGATTAATTCCTACCCGCACCAACTTAAATGAAGTCAGATGCAACAATTACCCACCCACACCTTCCACCTAATTCCTTTCAACAACGCCCTCTCCTTGGCCTCCCCGCCTACTGCATTGTCCCCATCTTCCGTTCCGTAGAACAATCCCCCCCATGTTCCCGTTATCGTCGGTCTTCGTTGTCTAGGTACTCTGTTCCCTTTGCTTCATCATTCTTTGGTTAAGTTCGATCGATGTGGTTGCATGTACTATTTTGGGGGTTCAAAGGTATGCATGTGTAGATCAATAGCTAATGTAGTTGTCTTAAACAAATTTACTCCAAAGTTACGAATCTAGATTGGTAAAGTTCGTGTGTGGCCGTTGGCATGTAAATGAATCCGTTTTTAAAAAAATAAATGGGTCAAGAAAAGGGTTAATTAAGGTTTGAATAAGTCCTACGATTTCAAATTTGTCTATCGTTGCTACTATTTTAGTGCCACTCCCAAAAAACCTGAAAATAAAAGTTGCGTAACTATTTCTATTAATTAAAGAAGATTTAGAGATTATATTTTCATACATATATAGTGCGATTAGTAGTCGTCGATGCGAAAACGGGTGTTCCGTAAGGATTCCATTCCCAATATGGATCCTTCGTAGGTAATGTGGGTCATTTTTCCTTTACGTTGACGCAACTTATTATCTTAAAGTTTGGTCGAGCTCTATTATAAACTCCGTATGTTTGGTTTCAGTTCATTTGATTTCGACAGATGTTACGAAACACATTAAATTGAGTGCCCACCAATTCTTTGCATAACTCAAGTACCAAAACCGCATGGCCGGTATTTTTATATATTTTAGGTATTTTTGTAGATTTTTAGAAGTATTTAAGGTATTTTTTAATATTTTTAGATATATTTTAATAATAATATAATAATAATAATAAGGGCAGTGCCAAACTTGCTCGACAAGGCAGAGTAGAGCACACAAATTGCAAATTCACCCATTGTAAATCCAAGACCATACACGTAACAACATAATTTGTTGGGTAATTTGCTATTGTGCAACTCCCAGATGACCTAATTGGCAATATGCACTTGGATTTTTGGTATTGTCGGATATGCACCTGTAAGTCGAACATATTTGCTCATATGCACCTCTACCGTTAGTAGGCCCCATTCCGTCACAGTTTCCGTCCAATGATGTTAGATAATTTGCAAATTACACATCATAAAATCTAAATATCCTTAATTGTAAAAACAAAAACATAAAAATAATAAACAAAAAAAAATTCAAATCTCTCTCGAATCCTCCCTCTCCTCTCGACCAACCCACCAACCAATTGCCTCCCTTCATCTTTCCTCTCCTCCCTCTCTTTCTCCTCCTCTAACACCACCTCGCCGACCAACCCTCCTCTGTGATGCCTCCGCCCACCGCAAGCTTGTACCACCCATCCCGACTGGTACCGTACAAACGCTGACGGTCGAGAATGGAAGGCACGAGTCGGAGCTTTGAGTAGTGGCATGCATCCACTCCACTCGTAACATCCCCTCCATCATAAACCTCATCGAGTTTGCATATACCTGACTTGACTCACCCCGATCCACGCCTACGTTGTTCACCTAGTAGAGCTCATCGGTCGCGAGTCTGTCATGTTCATCTACCACGACAACACCACCAACCACTTCACCAGCCCCAACCCCACCAAAGCCTACACCAATGTCACTGACTACGTTGGGCAATCCAATTACAGCTGCAACAAAGCCCAATCCCACCAGATCGTGAAAGCATTGGAGAATTACGAGAGGCAAGATATGAGATAAGGTTATTAGTGGCATATGGTTGCCATGTTAGGAGTACACTCTCAGGACCAATCACATGAAAATGATCGGACATTGTTGTGTTTAGAAGGAGCATCATTATCTTGTATATTTGATAAAACCAAATGTTGGGATTGTTTTCAATCGTTGAAACACAACATGACTAATTTGAGTAGAATTATACTCTTTCATTTCTCTAACAGGCGATGAGAGCAATTTAATTTCACGTTTAACACCAGAAGTATAATAGCGCAAGAATATAACTTCATGTTAGCACGAAATTTGCGGAGATCCCAATTATTCTTCATTTTCATACTTCTTCGGTCTCGGAGTCGATGTTGATTGGTTGCGGCTTCGTAGACGACGACGACCTTAGGACCATTCCGACAATTCCAACAACATCATCTTCCAACAAACAGTGGGGTGGGTGAATTCCTCCTCGAAGCCCTCGGAAAACCTGGCGAATCCAGTAGTTCCGGGAACAGTTGACCAACCAGTTGACTTTCGAATTCCCTTGAACCAAAGACGAATTAGTTCCACAATCACAAGGGAAGTGAAGAATAGTATTCAGAAGGAGCAATGATTCCCTATTTCCGTCCTTACAACACCGCTTAGAGTGGAGAGTAAGACCAACTCCTGAAGGAGGGGGCAACTCTTGTGCGGTTGAGCTAAACGTCTTTAGCTCATTTCCTTCTAGAACAAGGTGCGTCGGCGATTTCCTGAGCCTCCTGAGTGATTGATTTGGTCGATTGTGCTCTCGTCAGAGTTTTGGAATCAGGGGGTGAACAATAACCGTCAGAGTTCGAAAATGAAATTCAGGTGATGAACACTCCAATTAACTACTACAATGAGTGTGTTGTGTCTTACAAAGGAGGACAGAGCACCCAAGTGGATCAGAGAATGTCGAAAACCACTCTTGCGCTTTGGGGACAAAGATGAACAGTAATCCGATGTGCGCCAAAGTGTATCAAGAGTAGTCTTGATTGAAAGAACGTGACGATAGGAGTACAGATCAATGTCGGAGGAGGAGGAAGAGAGGGAGGAGGAGAGGAGAGAGGGAGGAAAAGAAGGGTTTGGTTGGTGGGTTGGTCTGGAGGAGTGAGAGAGAGATTTGATTTTTATGTTTTTTATTTTTATGTTTTTACAATTAAGGACATTTGAAATTCATAAGATTTAATTTACAAATTGTCTAACGCCGTTGGACGGAAACGGTAACGGAATATGGTCCACTAACGGCAAAGGTGTATATATTACGAGCAAATATGTTCGACTTACAGGTGCATATCCGACAATACCAAGAACTTGGGTGCATATCGGCAATTACATTTGGAAGGTGTACAGTAACAAATTACCCTAATTTGTTAGACAAACTTGCAAAATACACACTCATTGCACCCAACGGTCAAGACTACATACCCCAACCACAAACCCATATCCACCGTCGGATCCAAACCCTTCTAGGGTTTCCGAAGCAAGAAGCCAATCGCCGCCGCCTTATAAGCCCCTCTCCTCTCATCTTCCCATTCATTGGTTCTCGCAGCTCTCAGGTTCGATCTCGCCTCCGACCCCTCTCCCCTCCTCCTTGCGCTAACCCTAACCCTTTCCTACTCCGACCCCTCTCCCCTCCTCCTTGCGCTAACCCTAACCCTTTCCTACTGGTGTTGTAGGAAACCCCCGTCGGAGCATCATTTCGGTCGAGGAACCTTTCGAAGATGAGGTGCGCAACCCTAGAACCATCCGTTTGGGCTTAAAAGTGTGGTTTTTTAGTAGCTTCTCTATCGACTTTTGGGTTTTGGCGTTTTGGCTCTGGGAATTTGATTTTGATGGGTTTGATCTGAAGATTTGGTCTTGATGGTTTGCCCTAAATATTTGATTTTTATGGCGTCCTAATGATTAAAGTTTTGGGTTTGATTAGGTTTGACCTAAAAATGTGATTTTGGATGAGTTTTTCCCCTAAAGTTTTTGGTTTTGATGGTTGTGTTTTGGTGGGAGCAGTAAGTTACAGAGTGATGTGTTGAGGGAGACGATCGCCCAGATCACGAGCGACTGCCGTGAGAAGAAGAGGAAGTTCGACGAGACAATCGAGCTGCAGATTGGGCTAAAGAACTACGATCCGCAGAAAGACAAGCGTTTCAGTGGCTCCGTGAAGCTTCCGCACATCCCTCGTCCTAAGATGAAGGTTTGCATGCTTGGAGATGCCCAGCATGTTGAGGAGGTAACGCTCTTTTCCGTCTTTTAGCTGGATTGATGTGAGAGTTTATCTTTTTTCAAGTAAATGGTTTGTATGGGTTTGTTATTATTAATACATTGTGTTTAAGGGTGTAATATTTAATAGGGAAATTTGTTGCTGAAATATAATTGGATTGTTATGTATTTGGTACTTAATTGTTATGTGTTTGATAGGTATCATTGTTGAAACTCATGGTCTTTCATTGGCTTGTATCTATCAAATCCCACTTCAAATGAATGATACCAAAAAGTTTCTGTAAATAATAGGTCAATGCTACGTTTTCTGCTCATTTTATTTTGTTATTGAAGTGAGTAATTCTAGAAATAGGTACTCAGTGGCAAAAAATCGTGGTTACTTGCTGACAACAGTAGTTATGCTCATTATATCTGTGAATCTGGATGATTAATGTTTCACATATGTTGAATATATCTGTTGAATTGTATTTAGTTATGTTATAGTTGTAGCAAACATGATTAACTGTGTGCCTTTTGTATTGGCAAATCTTGTGCAGGCGGAGAAGATGGGACTTGCCTATATGGATGTTGAAGCCCTTAAGAAAATGAATAAGAACAAGAAGTTGGTTAAGAAGTTGGCTAAGAAGTACCATGCTTTTCTTGCTTCGGAAGCTATCATCAAGCAAATTCCTCGTCTTCTGGGTCCTGGTCTTAACAAGGCTGGTAAGTGACATCTTTGATTCCGCGTCATCTATGGATGTGTAAGTTTGATACCATAAAGTTTCCTTACTGCCCAATTTTTCCCCACTTATTTTTCTACTGAATTAAATAAGAAATGTTTCCCCTTGTTCAGACCTCAATATTGTTGAATATGCATATAATTCTTGTTACTAAGTTGGATTTTTGTTTTTCTAACAAACTTTGAGTAAGTGT
The DNA here is from genome assembly GCA_963682175.1 of Triglochin maritima. Taxonomy (NCBI): domain Eukaryota; kingdom Viridiplantae; phylum Streptophyta; class Magnoliopsida; order Alismatales; family Juncaginaceae; genus Triglochin; species Triglochin maritima. The sequence continues at coordinate 6,805,134 of OY821787.1, read as the reverse complement.
GGGTATTTCCCCCCCACTGACCGACTTTGACCCTGGTTTACTTGACTATGCAGGAAAATTTCCCACTCTTGTTTCTCACCAGGAATCTCTTGAAGGTAAACTTAATGAGACCAAGGCCACAATCAAATTCCAACTGAAGAAGGTTCTGTGCATGGGTGTTGCAGTTGGCAATGTTACCATGGATGACAAGCAAATCTTCCAAAACGTTCAACTCTCAGTTAACTTCCTGGTTTCCCTGCTGAAGAAAAACTGGCAAAATGTGTGTCTCTATCCTTGCTATGTTTACTTGATTTTGATGTTGAATTCCTCTTTTCAAGTTCTTAATAAACTCCTGCTTTTCAAATAAAATTAGCATTAACATTAGAGACATTGATTAAAAACTAATTTGTCTCTTAAGACTTCCTATTTGAAAGGTATTCCTTGCAGAGTTACACATTAACACGAGAAATGGTAGATTTAGGTAGGTAAAACTGAAATTTTTTATTTATAGAATTTGCTTTAATGAACCTTGATAACAACTCTACATTGCTAATGCCCCTGACTTATGACATGTTGAACTGTTTCCTACATTGCTACATCTTATTTTGTCATTAAAAACTCTAATCGACATTCTTCATGTGTGTATTTGCAGTGTTTATATCTTTTGATTTCAGTGACCATTTTTTGAATCTCTTAGAATTTTTTATTTTGAATTATCGTCTTTTTTATTCCAGTACCCATTCTTTAACTATCTTAAAAGTTAATCTGTGTATGAATCTCAATAGATTGGAGCTCAATTGTTTGATTAATCATTGCAGGTGAGGTGTTTGCATTTGAAGAGCACCATGGGCAAGCCATACCGTTTGTTCTAAGCAGCATCAGAGATCGTTGGTAGTTGGACCTTTATCTGTTGAACTGTGTCAATTTTGCTTTTATGTTTTTGAACTTTGAGTGGCCGACTTTTTGTGTTATTCGTTGTAGCTTGATATTTTGCAGCATCATTTTTCATCAAATGGCGCCCAAATTTTATTTAACAATTACTTTGTTGCTTTTTTTCTTATTTTTTTTTAACTCTGCAGTGGTTACTCCCAATTCTGCTGCATAAGTTACTTGTTGATCTCGTACGTATGCATACTATGGCTATCGAACATTAAGCGTGTTCTGTTTATAAATTTTTTGAAGATGGGTTTGCCCGGGAAAGTTTCAGTTGTGCAGTGTTGCCGTCAAGTTATTCAATGATTCTTTCCCCCAAACACTTTCTTAATAACGTTACAAGGTCAATTTGAAACCTTTATTTGGGTTGGGTAATTAATTGTAGATGACCTTGTCTTGGATTAGTCTTGTTTGTAGCATAGCGGTACATCTCCTTAGTACCATGTGTTTTATTTGTGGTAACGGTTCAAATGCAATTGTTGGATGCAGTTAATAAGAATACATGGGCTTTGTAAAAGACTTCATCCTGATTTCCACAAACCACCAAAACTTAATTGCTAAGATTTGGTACGTGTGCAAATAAGATGGTTGGGCGATATTATAGTAAGGCTTAAGTGAGAACGAAGCTACGCGGATACGCAACACTATGCCATGGATTCATTAAGTGCTCATCCGTTTGAAGTACATTGCGTTTAAAAGAATGTGACGATAGAGAGATCAGACTGAGATAAGAGCAAAGCAATGCTCAAGTATGGAGGATGCCTCTGATGGATTGCCAATCAAAATAAGTCACTTTGAGTGGCAATTGTGTCGACGCTCCCATAAGTTATCATAATGTACAGGTACATCCTCTTAGGGTTGAAAATTGAAATGAAGAGCGTTTCGACAGGAAGGTTGCAGTAAATCATAAAGACTTGTGATGCCAAAGAGAGACGAAAGCGGTGCCATAGAGGGGAACGTATTTGAATGTTAGTCAAATACTTCAAATTGAGGTCAAGTACTATATAACAAAATAAGATTAGGACCAAGAAACCAACAAAGAAAACAAAAGAAGGTATAGTTTACCTTCTATTCGGTGGTGAGTCCCATTTATCAAAATAATCAAAACTTGTGTTTTATGACTTGGATATGAAAATACAATGTGTTAGTTGCACAAACTATCCCCAACCAGTATTGTAGATGCAAAATTAATCGAGAATATGATAAGCCCATTCATTCACACAGTCGTGTAAGATAACATCTACATCTAACTGTTAACCAACCAAAATGTGGTTTGAAACCGTGGTAGCATATCCCGAGATGAACCCAACGAAGTTAGTTTGAGACCATTCGAGCGGATTCAATGTAAGGCAACTAATCGTTAACCTACCAATCCCTGACCTGAACTGCTAAACAAAAATATGGAACATTACTTTCCACCCATCAAACTATTGACTCGCTAACTTGAAAACCTACCTAATATGTTTGAGAATAATTTGTTTACGTTTATGTTTTGAAGTTAATGTTTTTGCTTTGATTGAAAAATCTATCAACTTGCTTTCTATTTATGACTTGATTTGGTTTATGAGGTGAATTTTTTGTTTAGATTAATGTATTTATATAAGACTTGATGTGTAATAATGTTTTTGTTAGAAACATCAATCCCTTTGTAAAGCCATTTAATAAATCTGCTTCACAAACCCCTCAATATGTTTAACTCATCAACCTAGTATGAATTTGTTTAACCGACAAATGATGCGTCAGTGTGGTTATAAACTTATGAACCTGATTCAAATAGTGAATCATTGGACGAGTTGTAGTTAGAAATTTACAAATCAGATTTAACCCATGAATCACTAATCGAGTTGTGGTTAATTAGGAGTCAGATTCAACATGTAGATCATTTGGTGGGTTACAGTTAGCAATTTATGAATAAGCTTCAACTCTTGAATCAACGGTGGGAAGATTTGATTTAACCTACGAATCACGACTCATTCATATTACAATTAGACTTCAACCAACCTGATCCATCTATAATCCTAATGCATGGCTCCTAAACCCACCTTGATAATCTAGGGTGCGATTATACTAACGATAAAACACCAAACCCATCAGAAGTTATGCTTGGGCAAGAGTGATAATAGGATGAGTGATCTCTTGTGAAGTCTTTTTGTTTTTGTTTTTTTTCCTTTTTCGAAGGAATTTGATACTCAAATTCATACAAGTGGGGAACAAGGTCCAAAAAAATAAGTACAAGTACATGAAGACAACAACACAACATGAACCCAACATACACGTACTTTGAATGCCAAGGTTGAGTTCATCACGTGACAATTGAGTAGTAAGAGCCAGAAGCTATGCATGCATCATCAACATGAAAGTCTTCATATATGACATGCAAGACAAGGATTGCATGTAGTAGCCCAAAGGAACCTTGGATCGTCGCATGATCAACGAAAGAGAGTTGAAGCGAGTAAGATATGTCGCTTGCATAGTTGCTTGATCATTTTTCGAGATCAGAAAAGAACCCCAAAATCGAACATTAATATGAAACGAAACAACAAACAAACCACAAAACAATAGAACGTCGCTAGTACATAGGGGTGAGCATGTAACGTCCCGAAACAGCGGAAGAAAATTTTCAAAATTAAACATACAACATACGACCGTCAACGGTCAACACGGGCACGTTACTAGAAAAGTCAACATAATAATATATAAAATATCTCCACGTGGAAGTCATAATACAGAGTTGTCAAAAGAGTGATTACAACTAATACATAACTACTACATAACTACTGTAATCACTACCTCTACAAAAAGATCGGAAGAACAGGACCCGATCCCGGAGGCACTCCCCTCGGTCACCACCAACCTAAGACTGCCTGCTACCTGAAAATGCAACATAAAATCTGCCTGAGTTCCTGAAAGGAACCCCGTATGCCAACATCTCCTATATATACAGAAAAACAGATGAAAATGCCAAGAATGCACATGCAATGCAATCCGCCTCGGGCCCCATACATGCCCCAACCGCTGCGGACCATCTCCCAGCCGCGCCAGGGGCATGGGAAACATCCCCCACCCTGCCAATCCAGGCCCACACGAGGGGGGTCGCCGCACTCATCTCCCAGCCGCACACAGGGGCACAAGGGAGGCATCCCCCCTGCCAATCCAGGCCCACACGAGGAGGTTTCGGCTCTCCTCTACAAGGAAAGTGCATCCCCTTCCCCCACCAGGGAAGAAGGCATCTACCACCCACACAGGCATGGCAGGCATCCCTCTGCCGCACAGGCATCCACGAGGGGTCCAACAGAAGATACGCTCTCGTCGTAGGTGAAATCCGTAGCTCCGAGGTCCGGTGATCGACCGTGGGCTCGGCAGCCGGTAGTCGCCTCTGCTCGACGTCACGTATGTGGATAAATCCACCAAGGAAAGATAATTCGACCCACCAGTCGAACAAGGTCAAATCTAGCGGTCGACCGTTTGGAAGGTCTACGCTATACGTTTTATATACATATATATCCTGTCGGTCGAACCAGGGTCCGTTCAACCGATAAGGAAAACTGCATGAATCCTGCCCACTGCATTCGGTCGACCGAAACTCTTCCGGTCGACCGGATCAACAGGCACTTCACTACAGGAAAACTGCACGCGGTCGGTCGACCGGATCCAGAGCGGTCGACCGTTTAGATGGTCAACGCTCTTGACCGACCTTGCGCAGTTCGGTCGACCGAGACACACTCGGTCGGCCGAAGGTCTGTCTACCCTATCTACTGGGATCGGTCGACCGAACAACCACCGGTCGACCGGACTAATATAACCCTTATAAAATATTCCCGCTAAAATTTGGCATAAACGGTCGACCGTCACACAGACGTCGTTCGACCGTTTTCGGGCAGTAAGCAAATATTATTAACTATCGGTCGACCGACCCAACCACCGGTCGACCGAACTACTCATTATCCGCGGGACAGGCATCATCCAAACGCCATTCGGTCGACCGAATCTCACCATCCGGTCGACCGAACAGGCACCTTCAGCCACTGTCCCGCCGGATTTCGCCGGGGAAACGGCACCAACGCCGCCCCCTACACTCCCACACCTCTTGGGGAGTTACTATGAAGACGTGGCATACCTTTCACCGTCGAGAAACGCGCGCGCCGGCGAGCTCCTTCCTCTCCTCGACGATTCAAGCTTCTTCTCCTTCTTCCTCCGTATGCGCGCCTCCACCTCGCCGCCGGAGCTCCTCCACGTCCTCTGGTCGCCGGGATGCAAGAGAAAAATGGGGTGAGTTTGGTGGAATGAATGGAGGAAAAGAAAGGAAGAGAAAGGGTTGGGTTTGGTTTTATACAAAAACCCTACACCTACCCTACACCCCCTCCATACCTCACACCCACTCCTCACCATACTCCACCCTACTCCTCTCTCCATACCTCCCTCACTCCCACGTTCTTACAATCCACCCTCCTTAAAAGGATTTCGCCCCGAAATCAGAAGGGTAACTCACCGAAAAGCTCCGGATACTGCTTCCGAACTTCCTCCTCGATCTCCCAGGTGGCCTCGCGCTCGCTGTGATGCTGCCATCTGACCTTAACCATCGGAATGGTCCTCCTCCTGAGCTGATGGTCCATCCGATCGATGATCTCAACTGGCCTCTCCTCAAGTGACAAGTCCTGCCGGATCTCAGGCACTGAAATCTCTATCACATGCGTCGGGTCTGCAACGTACTTCCTCAACATAGAAACATGGAAGACGTTGTGAAGGCCAGAGAACTGTGGTGGCAAAGCAACTCTGTAGGTGACCTCCCCGACACGGTCCAAGATCTCAAAAGTGTAGGATCGTGTGGGTTATGGGTCCACAAACTAATCACGATTAAGCCTTAATTAACTACTCGGTCGATAGATCAAAGATGTGCAGCGGAAATTAAAAACAAATCAAACACGAGTAGGAAAGTAATGCAAACCACAAGAAGACACGTCGGTTTTATAGAGGTTCGGCCGCGCCTACGTCCTCTCTTGCAAGCACCTCTCGAATCTCCGTTCGAGCCCCTCTTGCGTCTTCACTATGCCTCCCCGTTCCGGGCCGGGAGCAACGCCTTTTACACGTCTTCAAGCTCGCGAACAACCCTCGTCGAGCTTGGCACCTCCTCTCACAAACCGAGAGAATCACTTCGGGCTTTCACCGAAATCCTTGCTTCTTGTCTTGGGCTTTCACCAAGACCCTTGCTCACTTTGTCTTGGGCTTTCACCAAGACCCTTGCTCTCTTGACAACATTTGGAGTGGAACTCACTCTTCTAGTATTGAGCACAACAGATGCTAGATTGATTGTATGATGAATGATGTGTAGATGTGAGGCTTAAGATCACTAATTGGGAGCTTTGAGGTTGTGGAAAATCTCACTATAAGTTTGACACTTTGGAGTTGTGAAATCTTCTAGAAAACTAAGTGTGAACCTCTATTTATAAGCTCCTAAAGATTTCTAGCCGTTTGGACAAGATTTGATTGGGTATTGTGCAAGATACACAAAACAGAAAATCGGGTTCAGAAATCTGTCCAGAAACGGTCGACCGAAAGGTGTATCGGTCGACCGAACCCTTGAGTCTGTTGATGGATCGGTTGACCGAACAAAGGTACTGGTCGACCGAATCACTTAAGTTCTATAGGTCAACGGTCGACCGAGCAGGTACCGGTCGACCGAACTACTGGGTTCGGTAGAGAGAAATCTTGATCGGTTGGACAAACTTGTGTCGACCGATAGCAGGGGGTTTTTCACGAATTAAACGGTCGACCGAAAATGGTATTTTGTTCGACCGGTTCAAAAGTATTTGGGGGTGTATATAGGAAAAATGTGTATACGACCGTTGTATAATACGACAAATAAAACGGTCGTATTTTTACCAGAAATGGCAAACGAAACGGTCGACCGAAGGTCTACCGGTCGACCGAACAGGTCTGGGTAATCGGTTAATAGAAGGTGGAATCGGTCGAACGAATTGGTCTGGTATAACAAATATTGTGTATAACCGGTCGACCGAAAAGGTGAACGGTCGACCGAACTCAGGTAGACTGGCGACCAATGTTTTAGGTGTTTAGGTGATCTAATGGAGTCCAAATTATATGATATTTTGTGTGTGACTCCTAAAAGGAACCTAGTGTGTGAATGCATGCGTATTAGCTTAAGTTATGCTCAATTTACATAAGTTCCTAATACTCAAGGAAATATAAAATTACATGTCTTCAATCCTAGCTTGATTACATGTCTTGACTTGATTTTTCTTCTTTCTTGAGTCTTGATCACCTGTAGATGTTAGCACAATACAACATGTATACCATTATACTACATGTGCTAATCTACATGTCCTAATTAAGATTAGGTTGAAATACATCATCAAAATACGGATTAAGGCCAAAAAGCCAACAATCTCCCCCTTTTTGATGATGGCAACCTATATCTTAAACCAACCTAATACTTGAAATTTGTGTATGTAAACTATGCATATAAATGCTCCCCCTATGGATGTGCATAGTTTATCTTGACAATTTCATGTTAATTTCAAGTTTCCCTAATTTATTATTTCTCCCCCTTTGACATCCATCAAAAACATACAATAATCAATGTAATATATGAATTGAAATTTCTCCCCCATTGACAATTATATATAACTATTTGAGTTCACTGTAGGATGTCATTTGTAATGAAGATGCTCCCCCTAAATTTTGCACTTCATTACTCTAATAAAAGATATAACTATTAAGCTCCCCCTATCAATAAGGCTAGATGGAAACTATGAGTATGATTAAAAGTTAAGTTCAATTAAGTTTCTATTTAAGCCTTATTCTAACATCCATTTAAAATTTGACATTTAAAATCAATGGATGTGATAAATGATTTTCAATGAATAGGGTATATGATTTGCAATGAATTAAACTCTAAGGATATGGCAATTAAGCATATTAACTAGATTAGAGCTATATTTCAGAAATTTTAGAGATAGAAATTTTTATACCAAACTTGAATCTTGAATAGCTCCAATCTTGATTTGGTGATGCAACCGGATTCGAATTTGACATTTTGGCTCACCCGGTCACCACCAATCTCCTCCTCAAGCTCCTACAAGTGTAGATTTTGGTACCCATTTTTGCTTGGGTCCATTAAGTTTAGCTTTTGGTACCCAAATCCAAGTGTAGCTTTTGCTCTGATACCAAATGTAGGATCGTGTGGGTTATGGGTCCACAAACTAATCACGATTAAGCCTTAATTAACTACTCGGTCGATAGATCAAAGATGTGCAGCGGAAATTAAAAACAAATCAAACACGAGTAGGAAAGTAATGCAAACCACAAGAAGACACGTCGGTTTTATAGAGGTTCGGCCGCGCCTACGTCCTCTCTTGCAAGCACCTCTCGAATCTCCGTTCGAGCCCCTCTTGCGTCTTCACTATGCCTCCCCGTTCCGGGCCGGGAGCAACGCCTTTTACACGTCTTCAAGCTCGCGAACAACCCTCGTCGAGCTTGGCACCTCCTCTCACAAACCGAGAGAATCACTTCGGGCTTTCACCGAAATCCTTGCTTCTTGTCTTGGGCTTTCACCAAGACCCTTGCTCACTTTGTCTTGGGCTTTCACCAAGACCCTTGCTCTCTTGACAACATTTGGAGTGGAACTCACTCTTCTAGTATTGAGCACAACAGATGCTAGATTGATTGTATGATGAATGATGTGTAGATGTGAGGCTTAAGATCACTAATTGGGAGCTTTGAGGTTGTGGAAAATCTCACTATAAGTTTGACACTTTGGAGTTGTGAAATCTTCTAGAAAACTAAGTGTGAACCTCTATTTATAAGCTCCTAAAGATTTCTAGCCGTTTGGACAAGATTTGATTGGGTATTGTGCAAGATACACAAAACAGAAAATCGGGTTCAGAAATCTGTCCAGAAACGGTCGACCGAAAGGTGTATCGGTCGACCGAACCCTTGAGTCTGTTGATGGATCGGTTGACCGAACAAAGGTACTGGTCGACCGAATCACTTAAGTTCTATAGGTCAACGGTCGACCGAGCAGGTACCGGTCGACCGAACTACTGGGTTCGGTAGAGAGAAATCTTGATCGGTTGGACAAACTTGTGTCGACCGATAGCAGGGGGTTTTTCACGAATTAAACGGTCGACCGAAAATGGTATTTTGTTCGACCGGTTCAAAAGTATTTGGGGGTGTATATAGGAAAAATGTGTATACGACCGTTGTATAATACGACAAATAAAACGGTCGTATTTTTACCAGAAATGGCAAACGAAACGGTCGACCGAAGGTCTACCGGTCGACCGAACAGGTCTGGGTAATCGGTTAATAGAAGGTGGAATCGGTCGAACGAATTGGTCTGGTATAACAAATATTGTGTATAACCGGTCGACCGAAAAGGTGAACGGTCGACCGAACTCAGGTAGACTGGCGACCAATGTTTTAGGTGTTTAGGTGATCTAATGGAGTCCAAATTATATGATATTTTGTGTGTGACTCCTAAAAGGAACCTAGTGTGTGAATGCATGCGTATTAGCTTAAGTTATGCTCAATTTACATAAGTTCCTAATACTCAAGGAAATATAAAATTACATGTCTTCAATCCTAGCTTGATTACATGTCTTGACTTGATTTTTCTTCTTTCTTGAGTCTTGATCACCTGTAGATGTTAGCACAATACAACATGTATACCATTATACTACATGTGCTAATCTACATGTCCTAATTAAGATTAGGTTGAAATACATCATCAAAATACGGATTAAGGCCAAAAAGCCAACAAAAAGGTCCGACATACCTCGGACTGAGCTTCCCCTTCTTCCCGAACCTCATCACTCCCCGAGCTGGTGAAATCTTCAGGAAGACGTGATCTCCAACCTCGAAGCTCAAGGTCCGTCTGCGTCGGTCAGCATAACTCTTCTGTCTGCTCTGTGCTGTAGCCAACCTCCTCCTGATCAGGTCAACCTTCTCTGCGTACATCTGCACAAGCTCTGGACCCACTAACTGCCTCTCGCCTACGTCACTCCAGCATACCGGCGATCTGCACGGCTTCCCGTACAATGCCTCATACGGTGCCATCCCAATACTAGCATGGTAGCTGTTGTTGTAGGCAAACTCAATCAGAGGTAGATGCTCATCCCAGTGTCCAGCCCAGTCCAGTGTGCAAGCCCTCAACATATCCTCCAAAGTCTGGATAGTCCTCTCTGACTGACCGTCTGTCTGAGGGTGAAAAGCTGTACTGAATCTCAGACGTGTCCCCAGTGCCTGCTGCAGACTCCCCCAAAATCTGGATGTGAACCTCGGATCTCTGTCAGAGATGATGCTCACCGGTACTCCGTGCAATCTGACGATCTCCTCTACATACAGCTTCGCCAGACTCTCCAAAGGCAAGGTGGTCCTAATGGCCAGAAAGTGCGCCGACTTGGTCAGTCTATCGACTATCACCCAAATCGCGTCATGGAACCGCCTCGTCTTCGGTAGCCCCGTAACGAAGTCCATCGTCACGTGCTCCCACTTCCACTCTGGAAGCTCGATGCTCTGCATAGGCCCAGCTGGCCTCTGGTGCTCGATCTTCACCTGCTGACAGACCAAACACCGACTCACGAACTCTGCAATGTCCTTCTTCATGCCTCTCCACCAGAAGTTCCGCTGCAGGTCCTTATACATTTTCGTGCTCCCGGGATGGATGGTGTACTTCGCTCTGTGTGCCTCCTCCATGATGTCATCTCTCATCCCATCAACCCTCGGCACCCAGATCCGCCCTCTGAATCTCAGACCTCCATCGACCCCAACACTGAAATCTGACCCCTCTCTGGCAGTCAACTCCAGCAAACTGGCCAACTCATCATCCTCATGCTGCGCCTGTACTACCTGTGAAACAGTCTGTGGCTCTACCCGCAATCCAGCTACCACTGCTCCCTCAGAGTCCCCAGTAAACGGCCTCCACTCTGCCAATGACTCAAGCAGTCTCCACTCCTGAAGGCACATGCCAGCAACTGATAGCTCCACTCTCCTACTCAAGGCGTCTGCAACTGAATTCGCCTTCCCCGGGTGGTAGGAGATGGTGAAATCGTAGTCCTTAATGAACTCCAACCAACGACGCTGTCTCATATTCAACTCCTTCTGGGAGAAGAGATACTTCAGACTCTGGTGATCGGTGAACACCTCAAACTGCTCACCATACAGGTAGTGTCTCCATGTCTTCAGTGCGTGCACAACGGCTGCCAACTCCAAGTCATGCGTCGGGTAATTCCTCTCATGAGTCTTCAGCTGCCTCGAAGCGTATGCAATCACCCTCCCGTGCTGCATCAACACGCAACCCAAACCAATGCCAGACGCATCACTGTAGACCACAAAACCTCCTGTGCCGCTCGGCAGCGTCAAAACTGGAGCTGTCGTCAGTCGTCTCTTCAGCTCCTGAAAGCTGTCCTCGCACTTCTGGGACCAAACAAAAGTGACTCCCTTCTGCGTCAGGGCAGTCAAAGGTGCAGCTAACCTCGAGAAGTCTTTGATGAAGCGACGGTAGTAACCCGCCAGTCCAACAAAGCTCCTGATCTCCGTCACGCTCGTAGGGGCTCTCCACTCAGTCACTGCCTCTACCTTCGCCGGATCCACCGAAATCCCCTCCGCAGAAACGATGTGACCCAGAAATGCGACTCTGTCCAACCAGAATTCGCACTTCGAAAACTTAGCATACAACCTCTGGTCTCTCAAAATGCTAAGTACAATCCGCAGGTGCTCTCTGTGCTGCTCCACATCGGGTGAGTAAATCAGGATATCATCCACAAAGACCACGACACAACTATCCAAGTACTGCCTGAACGTCCGGTTCATCAGATCCATGAAAGCCGCCGGAGCGTTCGTCAACCCAAAAGGCATCACCAAAAACTCATAGTGCCCATATCTGGTCCTGAATGCTGTCTTCTGGACATCCTCCTCTCGGATCCTCAACTGATGGTATCCTGAGCGTAGGTCGATCTTAGAGAAGACCTTCGCTGACTGCAACTGATCGAACAGGTCCTCAATCCTAGGTAGGGGATACCTACTCTTGATGGTGACCTTGTTCAGCATCCTATAGTCAATGCACATCCGCAAAGACCCGTCATTCTTCTTCACAAACAGCACTGGCGCGCCCCAAGGTGAGACACTCGGTCTGATGAATCCAGCCTCCATCAGCTCCTGTAGCTGCTTCTTCAACTCTGCCAACTCTGCAGGCGCCATCCTGTACGGGGCCTTCGACTGCGGTGAGGTGTCTGCTGCCAGCTCAATGCAAAACTCCATCTCTCGCGGAGGTGGCAATCCTGGAATATCATCTGGAAACACCTCTGTAAACTCCCGTACCACATCTATCTCGTCCAGCCTCGGAGACTCAGCCTCTGGAACAACCAGCGTCGCCAGAAACGCTCTGCAACCCTGCTGCATCAACTTCTGAGCCCTCAAAGCTGACACCACAATGCGGCCTCCTCTGTTCCTGACTCCTCTAATCATGATATCAGGCAACCCCAACCTCGGAATCAAAACCTTCCTCTCACGGCAAAGGACACGCACGTCATGCCGGGACAGCCAGTCCATCCCAAGAATAACGTCGAAGTCCTCCATCGGTAGCAAGACCAGATCTGCCGGAAAATCTTGGTCTCCCGAAACAATCGTGGCGCCGGGGATGAAGCTCCCCACAGTGCCCACCAGACCCAGGGGTGTGCTGACCTCCAAAGTGGCAGTCAACATCGCAGGGGTACAGCCCAACACTCCCGCAAATCGCTCCGAGATGAACGAGTGTGTCGCGCCACAATCAAAAAGCACTCTAGCCTCTAAACCTGCCACAAGAAGTGTACCTTCCACGACGGTGCTGACGTCCCTCGCCTCATCTGCCTGGACAGTGAAGACTCGTCCAGTGCGCTGACCCTGCTGCGGTGCTGCAGGTCTCCTAGCTCCGCCGCCACTGACACTCGGAAGTCCCGGAGGTCTGCTCGGTCCAGCGCCCTTGCTAGGGCAGTTCCTGACGATGTGGCCCTGCTGACCACAACCATGACAAGTAATCGACCCAAAGCAGCGCCCAGTGTGCACTCTGCCACAGCTCCTGCACGCCTCTGGCTGCGGCGCCCCTGCTGCCTCGATCCGGGGCCTCTTGCCCGACTTCCCCGAACTCTGCCCTCCTGGCCTCCCTGAGGATTTCCCTACCGATCTCCTATCATCCTGATAATTCTCCCGGTAGTCCCTCTCCATGATAGTGGCACTCCTCACTGCATCCGCCAAGGTGCGCGGCATGCTCGACAACACTCGGGTCCTCAGATGCTTCCGGAGTCCCCCGACAAACTTCATCGACCTCTGCGCCTGAGTGACGAAAATCTCCGGACAGTAACGCTCAAGGGCGTTAAACTTCCCAATGTACTCCTCCAGTGTCATGCTCCCCTGCTCCAGGGCCAGGAACTCCACCCGCTTCCCGTCTCGCACATGCTCCGGAAAGTACTGCTCGTTGAACTCCTCAACGAACTCCTCCCATGACACATCCTCTCGACCGGTGAACACAACTGCTGAAGTCGACCTCCACAAGTTCGCTGCAGCTCCTCTCAGCACATAGGTGGCCAGGTCCACCTTCTTCTCCGGAGTACAGTCGATAGCCCTGAAGATCGTCTGCATAGTGAGGATCCACTCCTCAGCTGCCTCTGCATCCATCTGCCCAGCAAAAGTCGGAGGGTGCTGCCTCATGAACCGGTCGTGCATCGCACCGGCCCCCGCCTGCGCACTCTGCGCTGCCTGGCGCTCCAACATCCCGCTCAACCGCTCCACGGTGTCGAACAGGACTCTGCGCTCTGCCTCCCGGGCCTCCTCTCTCGCAGACTCACTCGAACTGCGAGTCTCAGCCGCAGGCACCACCCGTCTCGGAGGCATCACTCTACAGAACAAAAAGACTCACATCAGAATGATCATGAATGCATGCAATGGACCTCTAGACTCTAATCCTAACTCGATGGTGGTTTCTTTGGGAAAATACGCCGGGATCAAGGCTCTGATACCAAGTTGTAACGTCCCGAAACAGCGGAAGAAAATTTTCAAAATTAAACATACAACATACGACCGTCAACGGTCAACACGGGCACGTTACTAGAAAAGTCAACATAATAATATATAAAATATCTCCACGTGGAAGTCATAATACAGAGTTGTCAAAAGAGTGATTACAACTAATACATAACTACTACATAACTACTGTAATCACTACCTCTACAAAAAGATCGGAAGAACAGGACCCGATCCCGGAGGCACTCCCCTCGGTCACCACCAACCTAAGACTGCCTGCTACCTGAAAATGCAACATAAAATCTGCCTGAGTTCCCGAAAGGAACCCCGTATGCCAACATCTCCTATATATACAGAAAAACAGATGAAAATGCCAAGAATGCACATGCAATGCAATCCGCCTCGGGCCCCATACATGCCCCAACCGCTGCGGACCATCTCCCAGCCGCGCCAGGGGCATGGGAAACATCCCCCACCCTGCCAATCCAGGCCCACACGAGGGGGGTCGCCGCACTCATCTCCCAGCCGCACACAGGGGCACAAGGGAGGCATCCCCCCTGCCAATCCAGGCCCACACGAGGAGGTTTCGGCTCTCCTCTACAAGGAAAGTGCATCCCCTTCCCCCACCAGGGAAGAAGGCATCTACCACCCACACAGGCATGGCAGGCATCCCTCTGCCGCACAGGCATCCACGAGGGGTCCAACAGAAGATACGCTCTCGTCGTAGGTGAAATCCGTAGCTCCGAGGTCCGGTGATCGACCGTGGGCTCGGCAGCCGGTAGTCGCCTCTGCTCGACGTCACGTATGTGGATAAATCCACCAAGGAAAGATAATTCGACCCACCAGTCGAACAAGGTCAAATCTAGCGGTCGACCGTTTGGAAGGTCTACGCTATACGTTTTATATACATATATATCCTGTCGGTCGAACCAGGGTCCGTTCAACCGATAAGGAAAACTGCATGAATCCTGCCCACTGCATTCGGTCGACCGAAACTCTTCCGGTCGACCGGATCAACAGGCACTTCACTACAGGAAAACTGCACGCGGTCGGTCGACCGGATCCAGAGCGGTCGACCGTTTAGATGGTCAACGCTCTTGACCGACCTTGCGCAGTTCGGTCGACCGAGACACACTCGGTCGGCCGAAGGTCTGTCTACCCTATCTACTGGGATCGGTCGACCGAACAACCACCGGTCGACCGGACTAATATAACCCTTATAAAATATTCCCGCTAAAATTTGGCATAAACGGTCGACCGTCACACAGACGTCGTTCGACCGTTTTCGGGCAGTAAGCAAATATTATTAACTATCGGTCGACCGACCCAACCACCGGTCGACCGAACTACTCATTATCCGCGGGACAGGCATCATCCAAACGCCATTCGGTCGACCGAATCTCACCATCCGGTCGACCGAACAGGCACCTTCAGCCACTGTCCCGCCGGATTTCGCCGGGGAAACGGCACCAACGCCGCCCCCTACACTCCCACACCTCTTGGGGAGTTACTATGAAGACGTGGCATACCTTTCACCGTCGAGAAACGCGCGCGCCGGCGAGCTCCTTCCTCTCCTCGACGATTCAAGCTTCTTCTCCTTCTTCCTCCGTATGCGCGCCTCCACCTCGCCGCCGGAGCTCCTCCACGTCCTCTGGTCGCCGGGATGCAAGAGAAAAATGGGGTGAGTTTGGTGGAATGAATGGAGGAAAAGAAAGGAAGAGAAAGGGTTGGGTTTGGTTTTATACAAAAACCCTACACCTACCCTACACCCCCTCCATACCTCACACCCACTCCTCACCATACTCCACCCTACTCCTCTCTCCATACCTCCCTCACTCCCACGTTCTTACAGAGCAAATTTTGGTTTGGTCTGCCCGGACCGAACCGAATCAGACCAATTTTTTTCGGTCTGGTCTTTGGTTCGAGGGATACCGAAAATTCAGTTTTTGGTTCGGTTCGGGACCGAACCAAGATTTTGTGGGTAAAATTCGAGTTTTGGACCAAATCGTGCCGAACTGACCCAAATCGGTCTTTGGTCCGGTCTGATTCGGTCCGATCCCGGACCGAAGCTCACCCCTACTCGTAAAGGTACACAACACATGTTATGGGCTTACAACCATACCCCATACAACACAAATGTCGCCACAACCGACTTATTCGGCCACCAATGACCTCTATTTGATACTTGGACGCCCAACCAACAACAAGGAAGTGGAGAAGACGACATGCTAGCGGAGATCTACACAAAGATGCCCCGGACGGCGGGAGACGAGGAGAGAAGTCACTGATAGAGGGAGGATGATGCGGAGATAAGGATGGGAAAGAAGGAGGACACAAGTATTTGGGAAAGAGGGGTTTGAGAGATTTGGGTGAAGTCCTTTTGTTGCATGTAAAGTGAAATGTGGTTACATAATTTACTT
This sequence comes from Triglochin maritima, assembly GCA_963682175.1. Taxonomy (NCBI): domain Eukaryota; kingdom Viridiplantae; phylum Streptophyta; class Magnoliopsida; order Alismatales; family Juncaginaceae; genus Triglochin; species Triglochin maritima. The sequence goes on along the minus strand of OY821787.1, from coordinate 6,788,788 downwards.
TAATAATTAAAATTAATTCTACTACTTATTAGAAAAAAACAATTCGACAATTCAAATAAACCCCCTGGGAGTCGGGGACGCAACCCAAATAGTTAGGGGAGTGGTTTCACACCTTCCTAGCCTAGTTCGATTTCTACTTGTGACAAAAAAATATACCTCGATGTATTCAGTATTAGACCGTCCTGAATTTGGAACCGCAACCGACCTGTGGGGGGAAGATATCAAAAACTTTCACGTACTAATCTCTCTTCGATCTATAATCTAAGTAATAAATAAAATTAATTCTATAAATTATCAAAAGAAAATTGGGGACCATAAAAAATACAAATAAAAAAAGTGGTATTCAGTACGTACGAACGCGATGACGTCACGAAAACAAACCAAACTCCAACCTCAGGAAAAAAAGAAAAAAAAGAAGGAAAACCCCCTCCCATTCCATTCCTCTCCGGTCCACCACCTCCTCCGGCGACGGCGGCGGTCTCCGGCGTCACAACTCCGGCGTGTTATGAAACCCCTCCCCAACCTCCGTCCCTCCAAGATCTCATCCCTCCTCTCCTCCGACCCAACCCCACTCCTCCCCCTCCTCTCCTCCCCAACCCTCTTCCTCTCCCTCCTCCGCTCCCTCCGGCCCCACCCCCTCCTCTCCCTCCGCCTCCTCCGCTGGTCCCACCTCCACGTCCCCCCTTCCGCCCCCCACCTCTCCGCTGTCCTCCTCTCCCTCTCCGACCACCGCCTCCTCCGCCCCGCTTACTCCCTCACCCACCTCGCCGTCCGCCGTAACCTCCACTCCTTCCTCCTCCCCCTTCTCTCCGACCCCAACCCTAACCTTCCCCTCCTCAACCTCGTCCTCAAGATCTACACTTCCTTCCCCCTCCCCCGCCTCTCCTTCTCCGCTCTTAAAGCCATGATCCGACTCAACCTCAACCCCGATGTCCGGAACTGCAATCGGGTTCTTAGATCCCTACGGGACGCCGATCGCATTTCCGACGCCGCGAGGTTGTTTCGGATCATGACCGAGTCTGGGATTTCTCCGTCGGTTGTGACTTTTAATACGTTGCTTGATTGTTTCTGTAAGGCTGGACGGCTTGACGACGCTCAGGGGCTGGTTGACGATATGCTTGCGTGGGGTTGTGTTCCGTCCGATGTTACGTATAATATTCTCGTGAATGGGTTGTCGAAAGCTGGGGAGTTGGAGAAGGCGAAAGAGTTGGTTGGTAGGATGGTTGACTTGAGGAAATGTGTGTCCGCTTACACGTATAATCCGTTGATTTACGGGTATTGTATGAACGGGGATATTTTCGGCGCGCTTGCGTTTGAGTATGAGATGGTGCGGCGTGGTGCATTACCGACCGTTTCGACTTATAACACGTTTATTTATTGGTTGTGTAAGTGGGGGTGGATGGGTCTTGCCAGGGATAAGTTGTTGGATATGAAGAGGAAGAAGTTGGTGCCGGATGCGATCTCCTTTAATGGGTTGATTTATGGGTATTGTCGGCTTGGGAATTTGGATGGGGCTTTTCGGGCTTTTGATGAGCTCAGGGACGCGAATTGTAAGCCAACGGTTATGACTTATAATATTCTTATCGATTGCCATTGTAGATTGGGGGCTTTGGACGAGGCTTTGCTTCTCAAGGATGAGATGGTGAGTTTGGGGATCCGACCGGATGTTTTTACATACACCATTCTTGTCAATGGGTTTTTCAAGATGGGCGATCTCAATACTGCCAACGAGTTTTTTAATGAGATGTTGGCTGTAGGTCTGCAGCCGGATCGCGTTGCCTACACTACGCGGATAGTTGGTGAGTTTAAACTCGGGGAGATAGAAAAGGGCTTCCGCTTGCAGGAGGAAATGGTGGCCAAAGGGTTTTCTCGGGATTTGATAACTTACAATGTTCAGATATATGGTCTTGGTAGGACGGGAAAATTGGATGAAGTTAATAGGTTGTACAGGAAAATGCTCGCAGATGGGCTTGTTCCGGACTGTGTCACTTTCACTTGTATAATTCATGCCTATGTTAAAAAAGGGTTGCTTGAAGATGCATTGCTTGCATACGCGAAGATGATCGACAGAGGCATTTTCCCTTCGGTTGTCACTTACACTGTTCTTATTCATGCCCACGGTTGTAGAGGGCAGCTAAGAGCTGCCACTATGTTCTTTATGGAGTTGCTTGAGAATTCTTTGGATCCAAATGTGATCACATTCAATGCTTTAATAAATGGTTTTTGCAGATTTGGTCTGTTGCAGAAAGCATATGAGATTTTTTACAATATGCAGAAAAAAGGAGTGTCTCCTAATAAATACACCTATGCTCTTCTAATGGATGCAAACTGCAATTTAGGGCATTGGAATGAAACATTTAGGCTTTACATGCAGATGCATGAGAAAAGCATCGAGCCAGATTTTTGTACCCACAGTATACTTCTCAAATGTCTTCGTAAAGACCACGCAGTTCATACTCAACATTATTTACAGAATGTGGTTTTATGTGATTGATTTTGACTCCCCAATCACATATTTGGGAAGATATATCTTGGAACCAGAAGTACTTATACTGTTCTGATGGAAAGTACTTATATGCAAGGCGCATCATGTGAAGGTATGTGATTGATTCTCTCTAACATTTATTCTTTTTTTTTCCAGTTGTACATCAACTGTGCCCTGAGTCTACCGTACCTGAAAGTATCACTGCATTTGTTCATTCTATGTTTTTATGCTGTTGAGAGCCGACACGGAGCCAGTTGTTTATAACCATTTTCTGCTCTGAATACGGAAATATTTATCAAATAAATTCAAGTAGCTGTTGTAGTATCTCAATTTTTTTTTACTTTGGGAACTTCGCCGTGGAAAGATCCTTTACTAATATTAAGATAAGAAACCCATATGATGTTTTTTATTTGTTCAGCTGTGATACTAGAGCAGTATGCATTTGCTGTAACAATTTGAGGTGAAACCTAGCATCTTCAATTTGTAAATTCCTATTAGTTGAAGAAATTAAAGAATAAGCCTTTTCATATATGTATATTATATTATTATATAACTATCCAGTTTCAGATGACCGATGTTCCCTCTTCTCTAATTTATGAGACCACACCGCTTTTGCTTTCTTCTTTCAATCATTCCATTAAGTAATAATATTTGCCATATCTTAGGCTTCTATGACTTTGCTGTGTTGTTCCTTGTTCTTCCGTTTTTGCCTCTTCTATTGTCACATCTTTGATAGAGACTAGATGCACCCTCTGCATCAATTAAAACTGAAGTAATGTTTTCATTTCGTCTACCATTGTTTTTTGTTTTCTTTCCATCTACCATTGTAGCTTGTACTGTATAATCTCATTCATGTCCTGAATGTTGAGTGTCAATGTCTGACTTGTTGCACTTTGAAGTTTGGATATGTGGAGCGGTCCAAGTGTTTGTCAAATGTCAACCGCTCAACCATTCTTAGTTTAGTATTCACTCTACTGCACCTCCAAAAAATTATGTTTATACTTGCAGTATTTCTGCCTCTTACAGGCAATTACACTGAGAAAAATTAGCTTGTTCAGAACTCAGACGGTCAGATGTTAATAGCTTTATTACTGTTTGGTAAGAATGTTAAGGTCAAGTATCCACATTAAATACAAGTATGTAGCCTCTTTTCTAACTTGCTGCTCAAAACTATTTATTTACTCACTTTTCGTAAAGTTTAGAGTTCGAAGTTTTATGAGTTCAAGCATGTGTTTCATGCCTAATCTTAAACGTGAAGGCTTTGTTATGTTGCTCGGATACCCTTTTAAAAGCCATTGTTGAATTTACGCCCCTTAAAACACTATAATCCCTTATACCCTCTTTCTTTCTACCTATGCACTTAAATACCTTGAATTTCATTTTGCTTAAATTCATGTTGGATTTTTTTGGATAAAGATGCCTTTTGTAAGTAATCATTTTTATTGGTTTTTTACTTTGAGTATAAGGGTTTGAATATGTGATTTTGTTTTCCTTTGTGATGTTTAATTCCAAGGATGTTGTCACAGTTTATACGTTAGGGTGTCACTAGAATGGTATTAAAATGTTGTGCATGTTGTATTATCTGTACATTTTATAGCTATCAACACAGAGCTTACATAATTACATTGGATGGTGTCTTTTGGATCCCACTTCACACGAATGCCATGTAAATATTTGTATGAACACTTGAGTCTCTACGAGTAATGTTATTTTTTTTAATTATTGTTCAATTACATTGGTTATGTTTATGTTACTTTTGGTGGTTATCATTGGAAATTGTACGTTATTCAAATTGACCGTGAGATGTAAAATTGTATTCAGAATTTAGTTACTTAACGAGACAAGTATGCATGCTTGTATTTTTGGCAAATTTGTGAATGATATTTGTTTATGAATGTAAAAAATAGATAGGACTGTAGAATTGTGTTTAGTTATGCAATATTTGAGGTGAACATTATTTAGTGTGTTCTTTATTCTTTCGGAAACTCTTGTGCAGGTTGAGAAGATTGGGACTTGCTTATATCAATATCAAGGGCCTTAGGTAAATGAATAAGAACAAAAAGTGGGATAAGAAGCTGGCGAAGAAGTACCAAACTCTATAATCAAGCAAATTCTTCATCTTCTGGATCATGGTCTCAACAAGGCTGGTACGTGATGTCCTTGGTTCTCGTGTCCTAGGATTTGTAAGATTGGCCTAGTAAGCACGACCTTGATGTCCAAGTTTTTTGTTCTGATAAATGTTCTGAAACACCTAAGTAATCCCCCCCGTGTTTAGGCTTAAATTTAACCAAATATGGCTCTGTTAGACCATCTCATTCTTGTTCCGGACTACTGAGTTGATTGGTTTTCTTTCCAATATCCTGCAAGTGTATTTCTGCCATTGACTGAAATCTTGCCCCTGTTTACTTAATCGTGCAGGAAAATTTATCACTATTGTTTCTCACCAGGATTCTCTTGAGGCTAGAGTTAATGAGACCAGGGCCACAATTAAATTTCATCTGAAGAAAGTCTTGTGCATGTGAGTTGCAGTTGGGAATAATACCATGGATGATAAGCAGATCTTCCAACATGTTCAACTGTCAGTAACTTCCTGGTTTCCCTGTTGAAGAAAAAACTGACAAAATGTGCGTCTCTCTATCCTTGCTACTTTGATGTGATTTTTAGTCTTGTTAAACTCCATTTTAAGAAAAAATTAACCTTGACATCAGAAATATCGATTTAGAGTAGACAAAAAAAGTCCATGTTAAAAATGTGTATTTGTTCTTATAGAGTTACAAAGGCTGTTGTATAGCCTTGAGGTAGATTGTTAGTTTCTATAATGTTAAAACAATGATTATTTATTTATTGATGGAATTTGGTTCTCTAGATCGTTAACCGTTTATCTTTGAAGCTTTTGAGGATCTTTTTTCCCCTTCCATATGTTGTCCCTAATTTGAGTTTTGGTACACAAAAAACTTCAATTGACAGTCTTCCTATCTGAGATGATCGTCTTTCTTGCATGTCTGATTGCATTTGATTTCAGAAATCATTTCTTCCGGTATGTGGAAGTAATGATTTGTTTGAGTTTAAGCCTGAGTGGTATCTCTGTGGTCGGTCTCAATTGTTTGATGCATCTTTTCAGGTGAGGTGCTTGCATCCGAGGGACACTGTTAGAAAGCCATACCATATGCTCTAAGCGACCTCGGATTGTTGGTAGTTGGAACTCTATCCATTGAACTTCCCTCCAATTTTGCTATATGGTTTCGAACTTTGAGACCGATATTTTTGGTATGTTTGGATAGAAACGAGCGAATGAAGAAAATTTTTTAGAGGAAAGACGTTGAGGGATAGGAAAGATGGGAAGAGAAAGTGTTGGTCTCTTACCTTATTTAGAATTTTTGATAGAAAATAGGTAAAAATAGAGAATAAAATAAATTATTGTACCGTAGTATTGAGGTAGGTGGTTTAGTTAACCTTATTTCATTTTGGGGTATTTTGGGAGAGAAAAAACATTTGGAGAAAAAAAAAGTCTCTCCAACATTAAGAGGAATTTGGGGTGCATTTTGTATGTGATTGTAGCTCATCATTTTTTTCCTTAAAAAATCGTTTCCAATTAATAGAAACATTACTTTCTCTCAACTTTTTTCTTCTCTTTCAATTTCTCTCCCATCCAAACACTTTTTTTTGTTGTAGTTGTATATTTGGCCGCACCATTTTTCATCATGTGTGGGTGTTTGTTGCTCGTCTATTTAAGGTAGTAGGCACATCCACTATAGAGTCTTAATATGAGAGACTACAATGGATGGAAGAGAGACTTTTACCTTCCTCAACTCTTGTGAAAAGAAAAAGAAAATTCTTCTATACATGGTCTTTAGATCCATACTTTGGAGTCTTTGGTAGCCTCCAGTAAAAAAACCCATACCTTGGTGGTAGTAGCCTCCGGTAAAACAACCCATACCTTGTGGTAGCAATTTACACTCTTACGAATACAATTTCCTTTGAATTTTCATCCCCTTACGTGAGCATGAATTCATTTTTTCCAGTGCCTGTTCCAATGAATAGCCTTGGAAATTATGACAAGATAAGCTCATAAGGGACTGACTGTAACCGTGTCATGCAAAAATGTTATTAGAATGTATAGCAATGAAATTAAAGTACCTATATAAAGGAAAATAACCATTTACAATTTGAATGGAAATAAAATTGTAGTTGAATTGGTGCATTGAGAAGGGGTCATAAAACAATTTCAACTATTGACATAAGAAAATCCCAAGAACAGTTGGTGGTTCACTGGTTTTTTTATAATTAAGTACCTTCTGTGTTGAAGGTCGCATGTTGATATTAATCTAATATATATATGGAAGTTATAATAATGTAATTTTTCATTATCGTTGCAAGAGACTGTTCAATTCCTAAGAAAAGAAGAATAGATTTATACTTAATGTCCATTCCACCACAAAACTTGCAAAAACACATCAACAAAAACATTTTAATCATGAAAAATTATTTTTTCTCCAAGAACTTGCGGTTGTTTTACCATAAACATTTGAAACGTTTTCTTTGATTTGCCAATGTCAACCATCATTCGGAAGCTACACATAATATTTTCCATCACGGATGTTCCTCTTTTATGTGCGGTGATATGTGAATGGGTCAGCCTTAAATAGTCCAACAAAATGTTGAATGATTAGACACAAATTATAAGATGATCCATTAAAATCCTTTATGCAGATAGTAAGCACCGTAAATGATCAAGTAGAAGTATCTTAAGTCGACGTCAAAATTTTAAGTTTTGTAAGGGGTTTTGTAGCATTTGGCCGGGCATATTGTGTTTAATATTTATTTGGTATTTATTTACAAAAAATCATTTTAATGACTTCTAATTTTTTACCTTAATTCGTCGTCGGAAAACTATTTAGTGCGAAATATCGTTTTGTCATTTTCTCATTTCTACTTATGTATCTCTTCATTTTACTCTCCTACCACCACTCTTTTTCATATTCCTCTCGTAATCATCAACAATAATGTTTCGGATGTCAGGTAAGGAGCTAACAGACGCCCCAGTGCACTCGAATCTGGTAAAATATTTTGGGCATCTGGCTTAAACGCATACCCCATGGGGGTGGCATCTGGCTTAGACGTCCCTATTTTTTTAATAAAAAATATACGGTGTGTTATCTCAAATTATTTCAGGTTCTGTTCCAAGATTTTCGGTATTAACGAGATGAATTATAGTGAGTTTTTTTGTAAGTCAGGAAGTTTTACCAAATACCACCTCAAAAGGTCGACCGGAATAAATCTTCTCACTTGCAAAAAAAACTCATCGTAATTCAACCCGTTACTACCGAATTTTTGCAACGGAACCTCAAATAATTTGAGATAACACACCGTATAAATTTAAGATTTTTTTTTGAACGGACGTCTGCAACAGACACCTCCCCTATAGGGGAGACGTTTTACTCAGACGCCTACCCCATAGGGGGGCGTTTTACTCAGACGTCCCGTTTAAAAAAAATTATTTTGAAATTCACGTGATGTAGACGTTGTCAGACATTTTCGTGATGCTGATACTTGTAAAGTGATGAAAACTTAGACAGAAGTCTTACTTTAAGAGACAGGACGAAATGAGTATTAAATGGATTGTGAACGACAAGATGATAATTAGACGGGCAATTTAAGTAGTTTTCCGACGACCAATAGTAACTCCCCTTTTAACGGACCAAGTTATTTTATCTGATAACTTAGTTATCATTGTAGTATTATTTATGTACGATAAACAGCAATCATCACTATTACCGTTTACCAGTAATAAACTTGTGAGCAGAAAATAGAAGAATTTGGCTTTCTAGAACCACCAACAAAACATGAAGTAGACTTAAGTCACACATGGTGTGGTTCCCTTCACTTGTAACTCTATATGTTAAGTAAAATAACAGAAAAGCTAGCATATGAATCATTCATATAAGTTTTTTTGCCAAACAATACATGAAAGTGGAAGGGCAGAAACATCACAGAAAAAACAAAGCAGGGCACGACAACCACCTCAAGCTAACGACTTAGTTATGGAATCAAACAAGAAATGCTACGCCACTGTCGAACCTATTTTTCTTTAAATAGAAGAGCCTTAACTATGCTATTGGCCACTTCAACTTCTAAAGGAAATAGATGCCCTTTACCCGGAAGTTCATGGTACTTAAGCCATGGCAATTTCTTGGCTATATATCGCTGCAGCAAAACGGGGACTAGACGGTCTTCATCACCCTGCCATAGGTGAACAGAACCTTCATTGTTGGAGAAAGGATTACTGAGATCCAGAGGATCGAATTCCCAGCTCCCAAAGCCGATCATCGTGTCACGGTGGATGGACTCGTATTCTCCTTGTTGTCTTATCTGTGCCTGAAAATGAGACATGGTTCTAGATTCGTAACACTTAAGTATCATGTGGAGGAATATATTGCATCAAATTTTGGTTCATATGAAAAGGGTTTATACGTACTTTGCATCATTAGCCACGTTTAAACTCCAGAGGTAGGAAGAATCAAAGAGCTATGAGATAATATGCAACTAAAGATCACTTTTACCATTGTCTGACTTCAGTTCCAATTTTAGATTGTTTTGAATCATACGCTATTAAACTCATATCCGAAAATGCCATCTTATTTGTCAAAGGTGTAAGCTTAAAGGACGTATCAAGATTAAAAAGAGATGAACAAAAGTTGAGATTTGCGTAGCCCATACATACTAAGTTCTACACAACATTCTAGGGTATCCAAAAGCTGGAAAGCAGGACCAGCTTTTTTTTATAATACAATTTGTTTTTTCCAACAAACTAGAAATGCAAATACAGAAGCGTAGTTTTGTTCCATCAAAATCGTTTTGAAGAAAAGAATTAGATAGTGTGAAATGTAAAATCTAACAACATATATATAAGGATAACTTTGTGTCGTCAAATCTATTTTTAAATAAGAAAATCGGATAACCCTAGCTTCATGTGGCTCCTACAAAACACAGATGAGTGTAGAAAATTGTGGTAGGGAATGATTCAACATTAACAACCTTACCTCATACAATTTTCTTTCTAAAAATTTTGGTAACATTGCGAGATCTGCAGGACAGAAAAGCTTAGGATGAGCTGCAGCCACACTTGAAGATGGAAACCACTTCTGAGTATTCCACCAGTATGTTAGCCAAGGGAGATAATGGGCAACTCGAAGTGTCCATTGATCCTGTACAAGTTGTTCATTGTAAACTTGGTTTGATAAATTGGCAGGAAACCCGGGCCACCAGTAGTTAACAACTGGTGTAAGCAGTGCTGCTCCTGCAAGTCTGCGAAAAGTCAAGTACCCAGAGAATCAGAGATTCTATCAAGACATCAATGAACGTAATACAGCTGAAAAATCTAAAATCCACCTTCACTAGAAACTTTTGGTTATAAAGAAAATAATCAGAATGTGGAGTTATTGTTTAAAGGGTTCTTGAGGACATTGTCATATTACTGACATATGTATCACACGCCACTTTCGTTCTTTGATTTCTTTTGTAGGAAAAAGGTCGAGACTCTGGAGAACACATGGACAAGTGAACCAAAGAGACGTCTAATTCCTTTGATTTGCAGAGCTGGTAAGTAGTTACAGGATTAGCAACTGGATAAATCATATGAATTTTTACCTGTGAGGAATATATTTGAGACAGCCCCAGGTAGCTTGCCCACCCATGGAATAACCAATGACATAGAATTTAGAGCCTAACTCCAGCTGATCAGCAAGTTCTTCCACATCGAGAGCAATGCTTTTCTCAGACCTTCTTGGGTTCGGATCACTTTCTCCATATCCAGATCTGTCAAATGAAACCAAGTAGACATCCAGCTTCTCCATCAGCTCCTAAAAAAATCAGCACTAGACAACTCAACATCAACAAAATCTTTAATCCCAAACTAGTTGGGGTAGACTAGCATCGGACAATTCGATCTTCGGATAAAATAGAAAAGTCGTGGAGACTGGAGAGAAGTTACCATGGAAACAGGTATCACAGAATGCTTGCAACAATCAAACCCATGAATGAAGACAATCTTGTATTTGGCCTTGCCTCTTGGAATTCCATGTTCTTTGTAGGCCAAGTGCCTTCCATCCTTTAGTTTGATTCTTGGTGCAGTAACAGGAGGGCCATCTGGAGATCCACAAATCTTTGCAGGGGGCGGGCGAAATGCCTGATAACCCCAGGCAACCACAGCGGCCAACAAAACCACCAAAATCTTTTTCAGCATTCCTAGAAACCAAATTTCAAACAAGGTCTAAGGCAACTTACATGAGAAATCAATACCGTGTAAGAAAGCATGTAATTTTACTGAAGCTTCAGAAACACTATACACAAAAAAGCAAACAAAAACCGCACGTAATTAATTGGTAAACCAAACTTTACTAGAGAAAACTAACCTTCTTTGTACTTGAAACAATCATATTGGTTAGACTACATTTGGATGCGTCATATACTCACAAGTAAATTCCCTATACGTTAAAACTTAAAAATGATGGGATTTACAATTCTAAAATTTATAAATGAAGTGAGGTTTTGTACTTGAAACCAGAGTTCCAAATCTCAATGACTTTCTACTTGAAAAAAGATATTCCCTACTTCCACTCCAAAACTATAGAAATTTAAGTCATGAACTTCCCTCAGCTTCCGGTAAATCAACCACAAAACGAAACGATATGGTCACACTTAGGGAGCAATTGGTTTATATAAAAACTATAAGTAAATAGGGGAACTGAACTTCTAAGATGACTTTTAGGTCATTTTGTTTGCAGAAAAATCTTAAAAGTTATAGAACTGAAGTTCTTTGACTTCCAAAACTCCATAAATTGCAATGAGTTCTCTCATTTCCACTCCAAAACCGAAAAAGTCCAATTTCATAATTAAAAATACCTCTTCTCATCATATTATATTATAAAAAATTACATATTTTTCTTCAAACTGAAATTCTAGAAACCAGACATGGAGTGTGATTAGTTCGCAAGAAAACCTAGAGAAAGTGACAGAAGTAGACTTTTAAGACGACGTCTGATTGATTGGTTTGTAGAAAAACCTAAAAGATCTGGAACTCGATTTACGACTACCACCACTTCCAAAAATTGAATTAAAGAGGAGTTCCCTCACCAACTCCAAGATCAAAATAAGTCCAATTCATCGTCGCATTTCAGCAAAAAGTGCCCCTTCTAGTTACGTAAAAAAATGAACTCTTTTTTTTTCTTTTTTTTTTATTATGAAATAAATATTCGTACCAATCACCGTACCAAAATTTTGACAACTAATTAGTAAACGAGGAATCGTAATCCGAGAACGAAGTTCTAAAATTTTCCTCGACTTCCTGCAAAGGAAGAGCGAAGGGTTGAAGAAAGAAACCTGAAGAAGCAGAGAGATTGTTATTGTGGTGGCGAGTGTGAGCTCTGGCGGAAGCAGCGGAGATCCTCCTGGTCGCTCCACCAACCGCCATCTTCTACGGTTTGTAGATGTTGAAAGGGGCGTGCTTGACCTGCAAAAAACGGGAAAATGGGGATTTGGTGTCGATTTGATGGCTTCCGAAAACGACGTAGGGGGCTGGGTGGTTGGAGGGACGACAGCTTTTCTGGATTTTTTGTAATCAGATCCTTTATGTGTTTTATATTTCTAGGATCTATCGGTTCGTCGCCGGAAAACTACTTAAATCGCCACAATAATTACCTTTTCGCCCTTAACAAATAACTTAATACCCATTTCGTCATGTTTTAAAACAAGGTTTGACTCAGTTTTACTCACATTCCCAATACCAACATCACGAAAATGTCTGACGAAACGCTTAGATCCGGTGATGTGACGGAGGCCCAGTTTTACTCACGACCCAATTTTTTTATAAAAAAACAACTAAACAAGACATTTTACCAGATTTGAGTAATCCGGGGAGTCCACTGATTCTTTTCCCAGTCTACGAGACATTTTTTCTGGTGAATATGAGAGTAATATGAAGAGATAGTGATGTTAGGAGAGTGAAATGAAGAGTTATATAAGTAGAAAGAGTAGAATGACAAAATTGTAATTCGTACGGGCAATTTAAGTAGTTTTCTGGCGATGAATAGCAATTCAGTATTTTTATTGGCAAAATATATATTTTAAATATATTAGGATTTTTTGTTTGGATGTTGTTACAAAACACTATAATTCTCAAAAATCATCACTCCACTGCTACTTTTGTATATATGTCATCGAAAAATTAACAGTTTAACACCATGTCCCAAATGATATTAATTCCCTCGGACCTCCCTAATTTTCCTTCTTCATCCATCTTCCCAACGGAATTTGTTCCTCACGTTCAACAAAATGATAGAGAGACATGTTCTTCTTCTACGCTATACGTGGGAATGGAGTTCAAATCATTCGAGGAGATTCATGATATTTACACATCCTTTGCGGATTTTAATGGGTTCACCATCAAAATTAGACATTCTCACTACGTGCATGACGTTATTAATAGGTGCACGTTGACATGTTCAAAGGAGGGTGCTCCCCCTAACCAGGGTCAGGGTGAAGTCCATTCACGCCTTTCCATGTGTGTTAACTGCCCTGCACGTATTAGGGTTGCTGGTAACCCTATAAAAGGTTATGTTCTTACAGATGTTTGTTAGGAACATAATCATGAAATGTTGGATGTTCGTCAACTTTGTTTTCTTCGCGACAAACGTCAGATTTCAGAGACCAAGAAAGCTTGAATCGCCACGAACGATGCAGCTGGAATTTCAGCTTCTAAGACGATGCAAACGTTTGTTGCCGAAGCCGACGGTCATGGAAATGTCACGTTCATTGATAGAGATGTGAGGTAGTGAAAGTGTGAGAACAATATTGCAATTGTTTCCACAACGTTGCATTACAAGTTGTTATTCTGGAATGAGTTCATTCTGGGAATGTTCTGTAAATGCTCTCGAATGACTCTGAATTATGTATGGTTTCTGGAAATGTTATGTAAATGCTCTGGAATGACTCTGGATTATGCATCCCGATTGCGTTACACAAATTGATTCGTGGACGCTGGGCGTGCATTCTTTAAATGTTCTGCGATGGCTCTGTAATGACTATGAACTTTTTAGTGTTATTCTAGAGTTATTCCAGAGTGATTTTTCCACAAATATCGATGAAAATGACTATGAAAATGTTGACGTGGTGCAAAATGATGTTTTTGGCCAACGAAAAATGAGTCTGGTCTGACTCTGTAATTATTCTGGAATGACTCTGGATGCTGTATGGTCATCTGAACGTTACATTTGCACATGATCCAGAAATTATGTAGAATATGTATGCTTGATATAGTATTTCATATGCATTTTTTCCAGAGTCTTTCCAAAGTTATTCCAGACCTCATACAGTCTAACTTCATGCATTTTTTGTCTCGAAATCACCTGGAATTTTTATGGATTTCTTCTGGAATATGTCTGGTCGAGACTGTGTTGCCTATGCATGTTGTCCATAGTTTGTCCAAAATCATTCCAAGATTTATCTAGAGTCATTTTATATGTGTTTTCACACAATCATTTTATGTGTTTTCACACGCTAATGCATGGTTTTTATACATATCACATGAATGTTTTGAACGAAGTTCGTAACACAAAGCTTGAACCAGGAGATGTACAAGCTCTGCAGAACCATTGCACCAAGATGCAGTCTTTGGAGCCAAATTTCTTTTATGTTATGGATATAGACGACAATGGTCGTTTGAGAAACATTTTCTGGATTGATTCTCGTTCTCGTGCAACTTATGATTATTTTGGAGATGTTATCTGTTTCGACACAAAATATCTTACCAACAAATATGATATGTCATTTGCTCCATTTGTTGGTGTGAACCACCATTTCGAATATGTTCTTCTAGGTTGTGCGTTATTGGCATGCGAGACCACCGATAATTATATTTGGTTGTTTAAGACATGGCTTACTTGCATGGGTCGTATGTAATTTATTCACTCATCTTACATTTTTTTACTTTAACATTATAATTTTAACGTATTTAATAACTTAATTGTATAGGGACCCCCCACCAACCATCATAACCGATCAGTGTCAAGCCATTACGGGCGTTATTCGTAATGTCTTTTCAGATTCTAGGCATAGATTTTGTATCTGACACATCATGAACAAAGCTCATTTCAAGCTACATGTGCCCAACAAATCTCTAATTCTATCTCGATTGAAGGAGTTAGTTTATGATACAGATGATGCTTCTGTATTTGAGACAAGATGGATTGAGTTCATTGAAGAATTTTCCTTACATAATAATTCTTGGTTGCAATCTATCTACGATATTCGTCAATACTGGGTGCCTTCCTTCGTTTGAGGGTACTTTTTTGCTGGTATGTCTTCCACCCAGAGGAGTGAAAGCATGAATGCTTTTTTTGACAAGTATCTCACTTCGAAGACCTCATTGAAGCAATTTGTACAACAATATGAGTCCCCTTTGCGTCACAAGTATGAGAAGGAGGCATAGTCTGATTTTGATTCCCGTCAAAAGAGTCCTCAGCTGATTTCCCAATTGCCTTCCGAGAAGCAATTGTCACAGTTGTACACAATTGGTGCATTCAAAAGATGTCAGTGTCAAATTGGTAGGATCTTGTATTGTGATATTATGCATGGTGAAAACAGGGATGTGGTTCTTTATATTTCTTGTCAAGAACGTGTACACTTTGACTTCTCTATTGTTTTTAAGGAGATGAGGTTTGAAATTCAGTACTCACCAGTTGATCATATTATTTCTTGTAGTTGTCGTCTCTTTGAACACGAAGGAATTCTGTGTTGTCATGCTTTCATTGTTCTCAATCGATTCAATGTTTCCACAATTTCATCGTCATACATACTTCGTCGTTGGAGGAAGGACGTCAGACGTAGCAATGAAACTCCCACTCCACGTGATAAAACAAACTTCAAAATGGATGGAAATGCTAGATTTGATGACATTGTTGGTCGATGTATGTCATTTGCTGAGGAAGCATTTGTGTCTCATGAAAGTTACAAAGTAGTGGTGAAGTACTTGGACTACATAAAAGATCAAATATCTATGCAATCCCCTCATACCAGTCGGTCTACTAAATTGCCGTTTGAGAATACCAAAAATGATCAAATGCTGAATCCTCTTCTAGTTCGTAAAAAAAATGGCCACCTTTGAATCGAAGAGTTTCTAAGCAAGAGAAAATCTCGAAGTCTATTGTCAAGAAGAAGTCTAAAGATAAAGGTAAGGCCAAATGAAAGGTTGATTCTCCAATTCATATAATTCCGCGTCCAGAGGATCCAGATTATTCCGATTGGGATATGAGAGTTTGTAATTGAAATTCGAAGTCTGAAATGTAATCACTTTCGGTTGTTAGTTTGTAATACAATCTTTATAATTTTAAAGAATTGTTGGTTTTTGAATAATGTTTTAAAGTATGTATTTACATGTTAATCAACTGTCAAACTATTATGTTATTCTTTATGCAAAGAATTTTCCAGACCGTGTGGAAAGGCCCGTTTTTCAGACCCTTATAGTTCATTTACAGACCGTGTCTATATATTCATGTGTTCCAGAGTTGTGTAGCCGTTCTGGCATGATGCTGGATTATCGCTGGATTGAGTATGGAATAACTCTGGACTAATTTTGGACCCTGCATTAACCTAGGGTTCCTTCTCGAATGACATTGGATACATTATAGATTCTTTCTGGCACGATGCTGGATTACCACCAGATTGATTCTGGATTCCTTCTGGAATGACCCTGTACTAATTTCGGTCTCTGGGACAACTTAGATTTCCTTCTCGAATGACTCTGCTTTCTGGCATGATGCTGGATTACTGCTGGATTGAGTGTGGATTCTTTCTAGAAGGACTATGGACTAATTTTGGACTCTGCTTCAACCTAGGTTCCTTTTTGAATGACTCCGAACACATTATGGATTCATTCTGGCATGACGATGGACTATTGAGTCTGAATTGAATCTGGATACGTTATGGATCCATTCTTTCCTGAACCTGGATTACCGCTGGAGTGACTCTAGAATGTTAATTATGGACTTTTGCCCAAATGCCTAGACCATGTCTATATTCTCCACACCACATCCAATGAAATGGATATAATGCCAGAACTCATCCAGAATTCATTCCCAGGCCATGTCTATATTTTGGCTGACCATGGGTGCATTTAGGTAGGGTCTCGATGCACGTATGTTATTGCTTGTTTTCTTTCCGACGGTTACTGCGAACAGTAAGAATAAGTCACGTCCCAGGATCGTGTATATATCCTTGAAAACCTTTCAAATCGTATGGGATATTTTGGGTTGTATCGATGACATCGGTCCACTACCAAACACCATTTCTATCATGACTTTTCGTTTCCCCATTCATTCCACTGTATCTCCAGAACGGTTCCAGTACCGTGCCACAACATATTCAGTTCGGGTCTATAGTAGTTCCATAGCTTTACACACGATTCATTCTGGAATCCAGACTTCTTTCCCTGGCCTTTTTTAGGCACTATCCAGGGCCATTGTAGGTGTTTTCCAGACCCAATCCAGCCCTTCGAAATGGGAAAACGTTTTCACTCTGATGCTCCCTGTTTAAATCCCTCATATTAGAAGGCAACCCTAAAACTCCTCCTGTCCCCAACCATTAATCATCCTTCCAAAAGAAAGAACCAACATGTCTTCAACCATGGAAGTTTGCAGCATCAGCGCTTCTAAGAAGGTATTTAATTATTTCCAGTTGACCATGTGCTCTTCGGAAGCTGTGGATAAGGAGCTAAAAGAGTTGTCTGGCAACCAGACTGCTATGTTCAGGAGTAAATTGTTTGGTCACTTCCTCAAGATGTCAAAGATATCTATGGACAACGACATTCTTGACTTTTTGGTTGAGAACTTAGTTGTTGAAGCTTGCGGTTTCAAGCTCGGAGATGTGATCATCCCATTCACACCAACCTATGTCTCCTCCATACTTAGGCTAAAGAAGGGAGGCATTCCGGTAGACATGACCGCAAACACAACAACTATTCGTGGGCGGAAATTGTTACAAAGGGATCACATGAAATGTCTACTTGCAGATGCGAAGAACAATACAGACGAATTTGAGTTCATCCGGTTATTACTCTGTCTTCTTTTCTCCCATTTTCTTTTTTACGACAGTAGTTGTCGGACAAAGGCTTGGTTCCTACTAGTCGTCGAACAACTGCAAACCCTTGACAATTATGATTGGACAGATGTTGTTTTTTGATTTCTTGACGCTGGGTTGTCCGAAGCATCCACCCTACTGAATAATAGAAAATTGGCAGGAAACATGCGCCCGAAGACTGGTCAGTTAATTGTATGTGTTGCCGTTTTGCAGGTGTGGCTTGGGGAACATTTAAAGATTAATATTGGGATTCCTCGTTCGATACCCCTTATAAATAGATGAGTTTCATGGATTAGTGACGTCCGGTTTTCTAAACAACTGCGAAGCGTCGACGTCACCCTCAGCCAAATAGAAAGTGATCATGTTGATCTCATAGAATTTGAGGAGATAAACCCATACATCAATGATCAACCAGAGAGTAGTTATCAATGGTCAGACCCCCAAAGAGACGATCCACTACATCCTCCCTTTCCTGACTAGAGGATCGCTGTCGGTGAACACTTTATAATAAAAGACCCACTTCAAGAGGAAGTAAGTTTCCTGGAGATGAAATTACGTGGGGTCAAAGCAGAACAGACAATTATGGACTAGAAGAAAGAATTGTCTGATAAGAACTCCAATGATTTGTCTCAAGCGGACTTTGAATTAGCTGATAACAACCACCGTTTGGTTGAATTGAATAATCAGATCGTTCAGACGGATGCAAAATTGGCAGAGAAGACTACTATTTTGGTTGAGAAGATAACCAACTAAAATATATGGATTCCCAAGTAGTTGAAAGGAATGCCCAATTAGCCGTGAAGGAGGTTCAATTTGCTGAGTTATCTGCAAAATTGGCTGAACATAACCACCAAGTAACCCTGACGGATTCCCTACTGGCAGAGAAGGATGCTCAACTTGTACTTCGAGATGCCCAATTGGTTGAGAAAGAGGTACATCTGACAGAGTTAAATGAACTTCTAATTGAGAAAAACAAAGAACTATGTCAGCTCAATAATGATTTAGCTCAGAAAAATAAAGACGGTTGAAGCTCCTACACCTTTTAATCTGCCGGATGTGTCCATTACACCTACAGGTCCAAGGTCAGAAAGAAGAAAAAATTAGAAGTATACAAAAAGTTTACGGATGAGAAGGTATTACAAAAGAGGAAGGGTAAAAATAATGAAGAATATTTCATTTAGAAAATGCTTAAGTATGAGGGTCTCCTTTCCTCGGCTCCTTCAACTCCAACTAAACTTCGGTCACTACCAGTTGTGAATGCGGGTAGAGACATAGACCTCACAACCCTGTCTGGGTTGTCAGCTGAGGAAAGAAATGTCATTTTGAATTTGGCATCCAGAAATGTGGACGTTGGGCGAAACATATGGTCGGATGATATTGCACAACTTAACATTCAAGATTTGAAGGATTTGATTACCAATGGTTCATATTTCTCATCCGACGTAAGTATTTTACATATTCTGGTGTTTTTTTCGATCACTTTTACTGACAGTTGCTAAAAAAATTATTTTGCAGCTAATGGATGCACTACTTTGTGTGTTGGAGAAAAGACTGTAGGATTTCTAGTTTAATTGCACATATATATTTTCGAAATTTTTATGCACAATAAGGATCAATTACAATTTTCTATGATTTATTTCATGCATGCATCTGTTTGTTTCAATAACTAGTTTTAAAAACTTTATTAAAACAAACACAAGGGACTCCGAAATTCATACCTATAAGTTCTCTAAAACTTTCTTGATGTTCCAGAGACGTTGAGGAAGACGATCATCGCTTCTCGTTGCGCCGGATGCCTCCGAGTGTTCACCAAAACTCTAAACAAGGTTGGAGAGAAAGAACCTAGCCAATCAATCTCCAAACTAGCTTAGAATCTAGCTACAAACCCTTTCCTTAATCTCTGAGATTTCTCCTTCCAAAGACTTAGAAAACTAAGAGAATTTTCGTGGCTTTTGTGGTGAATTAGGAGCGAAAATAATTAGAAAACATCTAACATAATTAAGGAGAATAAGGACCTATTTATAGGCTCCAATCTTACTCTCAATCATGGTTATTCTTATGTCATGTTTTCTTGACATTTTCTCTCGCAAACTAATTCCATAATGCATTACATGCATCCACAAAACGTTTGACCAAGTTTGGAGCTAATCCAACCATTAATTAATTTAATCTCTTAATTATCAAAAATTAGAAGTATACAAAGTTTGGAGCTTCGGTTTACCGAGACATATTCGGTTAACCGAATATGTCACGTTCATATTATCGTGCACTAGACGGATGACCGATTCTTAAGGAGAAAAATTCTCCTTAACCGATTGGACGAACCCACGTCTAAAACCGAGTGTCATTCGGTTAACCGAAAATATCGGAACTGGACATTGTTCGGTCGACCGTTCCTGGTTCGGTACACCGAACCTGAACTCCAGGCACTTTGGTCAAGTTCGGTCAATCAATTTTGACCATTCGTTCCACGTTCGGTTGACCGATCCACAGAAACTTCGGTCGACCGAACCATAACGGATTACCGAACTTTTACCCGATTTTGCCTTTTCAAATTTTGGATTTATTTCCAACACAATTTGAACTTTAGGGGGTTTTAGCAAATTCACAACTTATGCAATATATTATTCTATGCAATAATAAATTATTGCACCCTATAATATATGCATCTCATATGAATTTATCATGATTCTAATTATGTTATACACAACATAATTGATTTTACTTGTTCACCATATGTGTCATATTTTCTATAAGAAACCCGACACATCATATGAACCAAAAATCAAGCTTCTTGTTTCCCGGTTTTTGCGGTGTGACCTATAGGAGGATCTAGAATAAGTTGGCAGTGATATTAAGAGCTTAATATCACAAGCTATAAGCGGTATCTAGCTACACATTATAGCTTCCAATTAGTTAGATGTCTTAATTCCACTCGAACCAAAACCCAATCCATTTAGTGATGGAGTGCACCACTTGTGTCCGTCCCTTGCCTCATGATATTAAGAATACACACAAAGTAGTATTGTGTCATCTTTGTATTAGTATTCATTTCTTGATCTCTTTAAGCTAGTTATAATGTGACTTAACTCAAATCACATTGTGCACATTATAACTTTGTTTTATCAAGGGGCCCACTAATATCATCACTCAATTAAGAGGGGCAATGATAATCTTTTGACTAACTATCTTCTCCAACAAAAGTCATACTTAACCAACTAATGTCTTTGCACTACACTCATCGATAGCTCAAGACACTAGTCTAATCAAGCAATTCTTAAGTGATCGGATAAAAGTCTCATATCAAAGGACCAAGGACATAGTAAAATATTAATGACACAGAAACACATTCCTATAATATTTTACTTATTAGGTCAATTCGGTATACAAAAGTAGTATTTTCCTCTTTTGCGTACCCGTGTTGTCACTCACTTGTAGAGCTACAATGATCTATGACCAACACGACAATCTTAACTCGGTAATCAATGTCCCATGTTAATTACCATGATTGCGAATATCTTTTGTTTTATGTAAACCAATATCTTTTAGAGCTCTACGGTTAAGGACCAAGAGCCTCTTCCTTAACACTTCTAAAAGACGAATAACATAAACAAGGAACAAAATGATTTCTCATTCAATTCATAATAATTGACATTTAAAAGTAAAACTTTTAGAACACATTCCTTTCAAAGACAACCAAAAAATTCTGACTCTAACTATGGAAAGGTTATTGTCATTCCTTCGAAGACTACCTCAGGAATTGCTTCCCAATATGAAGCATTATACGAGGATATCATTCAAGGGAGGCTTGGGACCCCAAACACTCAGTCATCGCACAACCACTGTTAGCCTCAGGGCATTGGTCCTTGTTATATGTGTGCGCACCAATGCAATCAATCACACATTACAACAACTTATCTCGCGTTCTTGACAAAGACGAAGATCCATCTAAAGTAGTCGGATCTTCCAAGGAATTGGTTGTTAGTATGACAAAGTTCTGGAGGTAGTGTTTTGGCGTCGAATGGAAGCTGACCTTTGAAAGAAAAAAAATCTCAATGCCAGGCTCAAGGTACGAATGATTGTGGCACATTTGTAGCCCACTGGGTAAGATGCTTAATGGGAGGGGCAGATCCAACCCTTGAAGAGGATGTTAAATATTTGCACTCAGTGAGAGGCGAATTAGCAATGTACTTGATCTTAGATTCAAGATTTAGAAGTGCCTGACTATTTTTCACTAGATTTGTTAGCTAGTGTCTCTTTTGTAAAGTTGTTTGATATGAACCATATTTGTACAACACTCTTCATAGATTACAGAATTTACATTATTTTAATCTTCACGTGTCCCTTATGATTCATTGTTAATGTATGTATTTTGTTTCCCTTGTCTCGATATTGAATGGCCATGGATTTCTCTGGGTTAACCCTGGTGTCAATTATGGAATTACTTTGGATGCTAAACGAGGTTTTGGAAGAGGAGGTGTATATGACACAACCTGAGGGTTTTGTGGACTCCATGAATGTTGAGAAAGTATGTAAGCTTCAGAAGTCTATTTATGGACTAAAGCAAGCATCTCGGAGTTGGAATCTTTGTTTCAGTGAGGTCGTCAAAAGGTTTGGTTTCCTCAGAAATGAAGAAGAATCTTGTGTCTACAAGAAAGTTAGTGGGAGCTGTGTTGTTTTCTTGGTCTTGTATGTAGATGACATACTGCTCATAGAAAACGATATTCCAATGCTTGAATCTACAAAGATCTGGCTTGGAAAGTGTTTTTCAATGAAAGGCCTAGGAGAGCCAGAGTACATCTTGGGCATCAAGATCTATAGAGATAGATCTAAAATGATGATTGGATTAAGTCAAGGAACTTATATAGATAAGGTACTTGAAAGATTCAACATGAAAGACCCTAAGAGAGGATTTCTACCCATGTCTCATGACACAACGCTAAGCAAAACTCAGTGTCCATCTGGGCCTGATGAGCGGAAGCGTATGAGTATGTTCCTTTATGCCTTGGCAATCAGATGTATCATGTATGTCATGATTTGTACTCGCCCAGATGTTGCATATGCTCTGAGCATGTGTAGCATATTCCAATCAAATCCAGGTAAGACACACTGGCTGCAACTAAGAACGTTCTTAAGTATTTGCGAAGGACTAAGGATAGTTCTTGGTATTTGGAGGAGAAAGTGAGTTTATTATCTAAGGCTATGTTGATGCGAGCTTCCAAACTGACAGAGATGATTTCCGGTCTCAGTTCGGATACATTTTTCGTCTGATTCTACAACTGAAGTAGAATACCTTGCAGCTTCAGAAGTTGCAGAGGAAAGGGTTTGGATTAAGAAGTTTATTACTGAGCTTGGTGTAGTTCCTAACATTGATAGATGAATGAACCTTTATTGTGATAATAATGGTGTCATTGCTCAAGCGAAAGAACCTAGATCTCACCAGAAATCAAAACATATTCTTAGAAAGTTTCATGTAATACGAGATATCATTGAAAGGAAAAATGTGAAGATTCGCAAGGTTCATACAGACGATAATGTGGCCGATCCGTTAACTAAACTATTGCCTCAACCCAAGCATGAGAGTCATACTAGGGCTATAGGAATAAAGTAAATTGCAGAATGACTTTGATTATGTAATACCTAGTATTATGAAGACGTTCATGAATATTAGTATTGTTTACGTTTGTCAAATGAAATAAAATTTCAGTATTTATTTAATTATGGTTTAAAATTAAATAATTGTCCAAAATAAATTATAAATTCAAATAGGTTTGTCAAATACGTGATTTGATAAATGAAACCCTATAATGTGAATTTGAATATATATTTTATTATTGCCCCTGGTCTAGGTCATTGAATTGGACGACAATGACTTATAAATATTTGTTTGTAAGTTGATTGATAGCGTCGTTTCATGGGCTATAGAGACATTCGTTGTCTAATCAATCACATGGATATATGTTGGAGAACATATATTGGACTAACCCGCTATGAGAATCTTTAAAAGATTTGAAATGTCATAAGATTTCTCATTGACTATTCATGTAAATTCCTCAAACATGAGTGCATCACTTTACTTACATGAGAATGGGTATATTCGTGACTCTGTCAAACGTCACGTCGTAAAAGGAGTTTATAATGGCGGAGGTCAGAATTGACATGAATCATATAGAGAATTATGGAGGTACAAGATTGAATTGTCCTCTTATTTAATAGGATGGTTGTCTTTGGGCCTCTTGAAAAGTGAAAACTGAAATGCATGACCGTGCTCAAATGTATTAAAAGTTAATCATTTGTTTCAGTAGTTTGAACTCGGATTTCAAGAAATGGTCTGAACGGAATGAGATGACATACTATCTTACCTGATGTTTAAATCAAGACAATAAGAGAAAAAGAAATTTATTATTGCACACTTGCGACGGACAAGTGGGAAATTGAAGGAGGTGTTCATTAATCAATGTGGCAATGAATAAATAGTTGAAAGGAATTTAATCCGATAATATTAGGGGTCGTAACGTTTAGCTAGAAACCAATTACGATCTACGTGTCCACCGTTGCGTGTGTTACTAATACAATCGGGTCCTACAAAGGGTTACACACATTGATCTAATGGACTAAACACATGGATGGCTAAAGGGGCCCATTAAGCTAGCTTACCTAATGAGATTATGGTTAGCTTTGGAGAGACTTATAAATAGGATGAGAAAACGACGCAAACCAAGTTTTTCCTCATAACCCTATCTGTCACCTCCATTTAGCTGTCCCCTCTCTCTCTCCACCAAGGAAGAAATTTGTTCTTTCACTCCTCTCGCTCTAGCTAATGTGTTGGTGGAGTTTAGTTTGTGGTTCGTGTGTCACAAGTAGATGGATCACACTTAAGATTCTCCGCACCTCATCCGTTAGAAAAGAAAGACACGCATTAAATGTATAAAATGTTGTACGTTAGTTTTCCTCATTATTATCATGTGCATATATCTTTGGCGATTGATAAATTTAAAAATCATTTCAATGTTATTTTTCCACGTGGGAGGTCATATCTTGGAAACATAACACCCGCAACCAACACAGTATGTTATTTCGTAACCAACACATGGGAGGTCATATCTTGGAAACATAACACCCGTAAGTATATGTCGTGCGCACGAAGACACGAGATCTATTACGAGGATAATGATATTAACTACAGTATGATTCCTCCCACCATGTTTAATTTTTCCAAGACTATTTTTATTAATTATGTTTGGTTTGTTGATTTTCTATTACAAATCTAATAAACTACCATATTTTTCAACACCTTCTTGGTATTAGTCAACCATATTTTCCAACATCTTGTTGGTGTTAGTCATATGTCGACTCACCAGGCTATCTGTGTTGAAATGTCCGGTTAAATACAAATCACTGCCGTAATTTTTTTATTTAATAAAAGAAAAATGAAAATTTCGAAATTTAAGAAGAATTTTTTTTCCCAAAAATAGTCGGATCGTGGGTGTGCGCTCCAATCTGTCCCCAAAATTTTTTTTAATTTTTGACGGATTGCGGGTTGGAACCGCGATCCGCCAATTTTTTTTTTTAAAAAAATAATTTCCACGGATCAAGGTTTCCACCCACGATCCGTGGAAAACAATTTTTTTTTATAAAAAATTCACGGATAGTGGTTTTTTTTTCTTCTGTTTTTTGGTTTTAGTTTTATTTTATTATTTCTGTTTTTATTTTTTATTATAATTATTTGTAATCTTTTTTTAAATGTTTTTTTTTCAAAATATATTTTATAATTGATATTACTTTTTCAAATTTTTTAAAATTATTTTTAAATTTTTCAATAATCGACCTCCAAATCACGTTGATAACCCGGCGTATTGAAATGTTAGGGTATTTTATACAATAAAAAAACAAAATTTCTTAGCAAAATTAATAAATTATTTACAACCGAATATTAAACAAACCTTAAAACTAATTAAAACAAAAAATTGGAAACGTTGTCAAAAATTCGTAGAGTATAAACACATTACAAATATTTTTGGAAGTCGATACAACAAAAAATTAAAAACACAATTAAATTTTTTCTAAAAATATTAACAATTACAAAACATATTTTGAAAACAAATATAACAAAAAACATAGTTAAAACGATTTAAAAAAATCAAAACATAAAACACAACGACTAAAATCCGGTACTTTTTTATTTTCTTTTATTATTTTTGATTTTACGTTTTATTTTTTAAAAAAATCATTTAAACTATGTTATATATATGTTTTGTAATTTTTATTAATTTTTGAATTTTTTTAATTTTGTTTTTAATTTTTTGCTGTATCGACCTCCAAAATGTTTATAATGTGTGTATACCGTAAGAATTTTTGACAACGTTACCAATTTTTTGTTTTAATTAGTTTTATGGTTTGTTTAATATTCAGTTGTAAATAATTTATTATTCTGACTAAGAATTTTTGTTTTGATATTGTATAAAATACCCTTACAATTCAATATACGCCAGGTTATCGACGTGATTTGGAGGTCGATTTTTGAAAAAATTTAAAACAAAATTAATTTTTTTAATAAATAATATCAATTAGAAAACATATTTTGAAAAAAAAAGATTTTAAAAAATATTACAAATAATTAAAATAAAAAAGAAAAACAGAAAGAAAAAAATAAAACAAAAATAGAAAACAGAAAAAAAAAATTAAATTAAATTTTTTCCCCCACGGATCGCGGTTCACCGTTGAAATTTTTCAGCAAAAAAAATATTATGTTTGTTATCAAAATAATAACAATTGGGATCCACGTGAAATATTATGTTATTTTATACAAAAATTAGTGAATTTTTCAACCCGCTCTATTATCCACGAGATTTGGAGGTGGATTCTGGAAAATATTTTTTTCAAAAATATTTTAAAAAATAATAACACTTACAAGACTTATTTTAAAAAACAAATATATTAAAAAACGGATTAAAAATAAATTTTAAAATATCAAGAACATAAAATCAAAAACAATAAAAGAAAATAAAAAAAGTCGGGGATTTTAGTCGTAGTGTTTTATGTTTTGATTTTTTTAAAATCGTTTTAACTATGTTTTTTATTATATTTGTTTTCAAAATATGTTTTGTAATTGTTAATATTTTTAGAAAAAAATTAATTGTATTTTTAATTTTTTGCTGTATCGACCTCCAAAAATATTTGTAATGTGTCTATACCCTACGAATTTTTGACAACGTTTCTAATTTTTTGTTTTAATTAGTTTTAAGGTTTGTTTAATATTCGGTTGTAAATAATTTATTAATCTTGCTAAGAAATTTTGTTTTTTATTGTATAAAATACCCTAACATTTCAATACGTCGGGTTATCGACCTGATGTAGAGGTCGATTATTGAAAAAATTAAAAATAATTTTAAAAAATTTGAAATCATAATATCAATTAAAAAATATATTTTGAAAAAAAATTTAAAAAAAGATTATAAATAATTATAATAATAAATAAAAACAGAAATAATAAAATAAAACTAAAACTGAAAAAACAGAAGAAAAAAAATTAAAAAAAAAATTCGCGGATCGCGGTTGTGAAATTTTCAGTATTTTTTTTTTGTTTTCCACGGATCGCGGGTGGCATCCACGATCCGTGGAAAAAAAAATTTAAAAAAAAAATTGACGGATCGCGGTTCCAACCCGTGATCCGTCAAAAAAAAATTTTTTTTTGGGGACGGATCGCGGGTGCGACCCGCGATCGGTGCCTCCACGAATCGCGGGTCACACCCGCGATCTGACTATTTTTGGATTTTTTTTCCTAAATTTCGAAATTTTCGTTTTTCTTTTATCAAATAAAAAAATTACGGAATCACTAGGCTGATTAGTCTAAAGTAATTTGTAGTAAGTTAACAAACATGATGTCTGAATCTCAAGCGTTATCATGACTATCTCTATCCAAATAAAAAAATTACATATCATTTCTTTATCTAATAATTAAACTAATAGTAATCTGTGTATACATCTTTTCTACACCAAAATTAGTTATTTGGATTTCACATGTGGGCTCCTTGAAGAAAATGTTAAAGATGACTCATTTCGAGATCAAGTTGGGTTAGCTGACATCTTGATCCAAGCCCGTCATGGTCGGCTCTCAATATTCATTAAAAGGAACACAACCTATTCGATCCAATTCGAGTAAATTGATCGGATTTGGTGGATTTCAAGTTGAATCCTACCCAATGGGCAAGCCCACAAATTAAGCATCACATTCGCTATCAAATAATTAATGACAATGGCTATAGAGATTAGAGACTATTGAAATAATCAAAAATTGATTTTCAACTTGCATTTTTAAATACTCGATTTCTATTGATATAATTTTGGACAATTTTTTTACTCTTTGCACGCCTTTGAAAATTTTCAGCCAAAATTTCCAAACCTGTTTCGATTTCTGGACTCCTAATATTTTTTCGAACTTCAGTTTATCAACAGCTTGCAAGAAAATGAAGGATCCACTTAACTAGCTTTAACAATACCCATAAGTCTACCAAATCTAAAAACACTTTCGAATGGAAATTTCAACATTATATATGGCAATAACTTTAAAATTTATTGTTGAATCATATTTGTTATTTCTTCTGAAATGCGGACACAGAATGAGAGTTGGGATTCTTCTTCTAGCTTAGATCAAATCTCATGCCCATTCCTTAACTTCTGAAATTTGAGCTACGTTTTTCAATTTTGGGAATTAGTAGATGAAGTAAAGTTACTATTATTTTTGCTCCTAACTAAATAATTTATAAAGCTTGTACTAATCCAGCCACTCCAAGTTGTATATGGTTGGGTTGGGCATGTAACCCTAATTCTATCACAATTTCTTAGGTTGGGTTAGATTATAGAAGGTTTAATATATATAGTTGGACTTTATTTTCTTGGGTTTGGTTAGACTACGTGGGTTGTTGGGTACATAAACAAAAATTAAAAGATTTGATCTAGTTTATGTAACCAATCATAACATTAAGTAAATGTTTTGAAGAAAAATAAAATTCAATAACTCGAAAAGAATTTCATGTATTTTCTTTGATTATTCTATAAAATATTCAATATTTTAATATAAATCTAACAAACAAAATGGGTCGTACCAGTTCTACAAGTGTAACAAATTAATTTTGAAAGAAATCAAGTATTCTCAAACAAAATCTAAAAACTTAAATACAAAGATCTAATATCGATCTTTTTAAAGTACTCTCAAGCAAATAACCCTTTTATTTAAACTATACGTAGTGAGTGGGTGTTTGCCAAAGTTTGGCACATATAGTCTAAGAGCACCCTTAACGGGTGCTCTTTGGGGTTGGGTCGGAGGGGGACCCGACCCCAGCCCCCTTAATGGGGGGCGGACCCAGGTCGGGTCCAGACCTGGGTCTGCGACCCGACCTGGGGGTGGACCCGGGCTGGCCACGTGGCCAGCCCGAGTTGGCTGATTTTTTTTTGCTATTTTTTGTTATTTTATTTGTTATTTAATATATATTTGATATGTATAGTAATTTATATAATTAGAATATATTTGTGAAAATTAAAATAAATGAAAATAATTAATGAAAATTAGTAAGATAAATGTAAAAATAATAATAATTATAAATGTAAGTAATTAAAGGAAATTAGTAAGATAATAAAACCATAATAAAATAGAACACACGAATTTATCTAGGTTCATCCCAAAATACATTAGTAACCCAAAAAATCGGCAGAAAATTACTAATAAAAATCTCAATAATAATCGGCGAGACCCCCGACCGAGACGTTGGGGTGTGCATTATAATTACAACTAATTAGTAAAAAAAGGAAATTAAATAAATGTAAAAATAACCCAAAATAAAGGAAATTAAATTAACATTAACTGCTTACACAAGCAAACACACATAGATAAGACTGCTTCCATAACTGGAAATACGAAGGAAATGTACTTAACCAAATACATCATTCTAAAATAAAGTTCAACTGATTAACAACAAAGTACGTAACTAAACCGATTAAAGATGTCCATTTTTCTCTGCCCAATCCAGTAACTTTGCGAGTGTCTGATCTTCCACTTCTGTGCGGCTCGACTTACTTAACAGTGTGTTCATCAATGCTATCTTCCCCGTGGCTAGCTTCAACATATGTTTTCGCTCTGATTTTTCACCTATAACTTGTGAACAATGTTCAAGTTTTGAACACAACTCCACAACCCGGTCATCCAGTTGAATTGGTGTTGGGGCTTTTCCCTTCTTCTTTGCCTTTTTTGCCCCTTCTGGGCGCTGAAAAGGTTGTTGTGGAGTTTCATATGGTGTTGTTTCGTCTAGCGGAGATGACCGGGTTGAAGAGTCTTCCGTGCCTTTTCTTTTAGTCCCGCTTCCTGATGTTGGAGTACTATCTACTTCCTCACGTTCAATTATTGTTGGGCGTGCACGTGTTCCCTTTCCTGAACCGGGTTTTACCAACGACTCCCACTTTGGATACTTGCGTAACATTTCCCATGCATGGAGGTAGGGGTGGGACCCGGGCCGGCCCGGCTCGGCACGGCCCGCCAAGGTTGGCGTGCCGGGTCGGCCCGACTCCTGGCGGGTCGGGCCGGGCCGCGGGTCGGGTCGGGTCGTGTCGGGCCGGGTTTTTTCGTGTCGGCTCGGGTTTTAAACTTGTTTTCAACTCAAAATAGAAATGATTTTCCCCAAAAAATGCCAATTTTATTAATGGTTTTTGAGAAATACAAGTTTGTAGCCGAAAAATAGGAATCATTACAAAAAAACCTAGGGGGTTCTAGGAAAAATTCATCCCATTTGGCGCGTTTTCGGCTACAATCTTCGACGTACGTCTACTGCTCCGGCCATGTCTCTTCGTCGTCGTCTTTGGCTTCGTATTGGTTCTGCACTCTGTCTTCTGCGTCCAACCAATCCTTGAGGCACACGCACATCTGCATCGAGTCGGGCGCGAGACTGTGTCGTCGATCCTTCATCACTCGCTTCCCTGCAGAAAAAGCCGCTTCCGACGCCACAGTAGACGCCGGAGCACACAATAAGTCCTTAGCTATTTCAGCAACTATGGGAAACCTACCTTCGTTGTGTTTCCACCAGTCTAGTACATCTAAATTTTTGGATTCTTGGGGGGACAGATATAAATCTAAGTTCAAAAACGAATCTAATTCATTATGACATACATTTGAAACATATTTTTTCTTCTTTTGGGTTAACCACGCCCATGTAGCGTCCTCGTCGTCTTCTAACGACATCGGCTGAACGGGTGGTTGTGATGAAGTACTTGCTACATTAGATCCTACATTATAAGTTAAACTATATTCTTCAAAATATTTTCTTAATAAAGCAATAGATGCATCTACATGGGCTTGAGGGTTATCATAGTTCATGTTTTCATAAATTTCTTCTAAAAAAACTTGTAAACCTTCTTTTTTAAACCTAGGGTCTATGACTAAAGCTAAACAAAACACTAGTGGGGGAGATTCCAATACTTAGCAAATTTCGATTCCATTGTTGTAAATACATCTCCTAAACTATTTTGAAACCTATATTTTGCAAAAACTTTAGTAACTCTACAAATTTCGATTAAAAATAAGTTCGAAGTTGGATAATAATGTCCACTTAATTTTTTAGTAAATAGAAAAAAAGGTTTCAAAAAATCGACTAAAAATTCAACATTTAACCAATCAATTTCAGATAACATGGCATTATTTTGTTTTTCATTATAAAAAGTTGTAATAGCAAGTTTATATGGAATTGTCATTTTAAGCATTTCATATGTGGAGTTCCATCTATGAGGTGCATCTAAAGTAAATCTCTTAGGCCTAATGTCATTATAGGTACAAAATTCTCTAAATTGTTGTTACCTAGATGTACTACTAACTCCACAAAATCTAATAGCCTCCCTAACATTACTTACATAATATTTAAGAATCTCTAATCCGTCTTGTACAATTAAATTTAAAGAATGACATACACATCTAATATGAAAACATTGGCCTTTTACGGGTGGTTCTAAAAATGCCTTAAACATTTCTATAGCAGATGTGTTGTTAGTTGCATTATCAAAAGACATGGTTGTTACTCTCTTTTTAAATTTGTGGGTTGAAATAATGTCACTAACATGATCAAATATAACACGAGTAGTGTGTGGATAATCTAAAGGTAAAAATGACAAAATTCTTTTGTTTAACCTCCAACGATCATCTATGTAATGAGCAGTTGTACATGGATATGCAAATTCATTAGGTGATGTCCAACAATCACTAGTCATTGCTACTCTTTTATTTGTTGATTCAAACAAGTTAATAATTTTCGATCGTTCAAATTCAAATCTTTTCATAGCTAAATTTTTAAAAGTACGTCTACTCATATGTTTAGTTTCAGGATTAAGATATTCACACATTTTTCTAAATGCACTAGATTCGACAGTACTAAATGGCAATTCATCTCTAATTATGTATTCCACTACATGTTCTCTAGCACGAGCAGGATCAAATTTCCTAAATGTACCAGAACTACAATCTATTGTGGTTTGTCTAGAATCTTGCACAGATGAATTATGCCTAAGTTTACATTTAATTGCATGTTTAGTTAAATGGCCTGTGTCTGCACTAGTTTTAGCAGTATATTGTTTTTGGCATAACTTACAAAATGCAATATCATTACCATCTTCATCTTGCCCTAAATCAAAATCTTCCCAAACTTTACTAGTTCTACGTCTACGTGATTTAGATGAAGATGCAACATTTTGCAATGCAACATTTTGAATTTCATCGTCAGAACTAGTCATGCAAATTACTAAGTAAAGCATAAATATTGTTTTCAAACTAGCCATGTAATCTAATGAAGTGAATGCAAAGTAAGTTTAGAAAATGCTCAGTGATCGGCGAGAAGTCGGTCGGACGAGAAGAAAACTCGGATGGAAAGCTTCAACTCGACCCACTTTACTTCAAACTCGACCCGCTTTTCGCAAAACCCGACTAGCAAAAATTGCTTGAAGATTGGAAATTTGGAATGATTAGAAGAGAAGAAGATTGAGAGAATTGGTGAGGAATGAGTGAAGGGGTGGGAGGTATTTATAGGATTGGTAAAAGTAAAAAAAAAATGGCTTATAGCCGTTGCAGGCCGTGCCGGCCCGCGCCAACGGCAGGCACGCCGACCCGCCGCGGGCCGGGCCGGTACGGCCCGCAACGGCTACTTGCCCGGCCCGGCCCGGCACGGCCCGCCAGCCCGGCGGGCCGCGTGCCGGGCCGGGCCGTTCACGGCCCGGCACGACCCAGGTCCCAGCCCTACATGGAGGATTGAAAACTTGGTACCGACAGTGGATTCGTAAATATTGTGCGCATCACGAACGACATCTTCGTGGTTGTATCCGCTCCTTTTCCGTCGTAGAGCTTCATCATAGCAACCACTCCACTTCATTACTAATGGCGTAAACCTTCTCCAACGACCTTTCAATGAGTCCGAGAGGCGTGCGATTATCATCTTGTTTGAACTAGCAGCCTGCTCGTACACGCGTGCCACTCTACCCCATAAAGCTCCGGCTTTTTGCGAGGTGACTACAACGGCATCCATACTAACTTGCATGTAAGCCGAGATCAACGCTTCATCATCCAACGTGGACCAGGCCTTCAGTTTGTTTGGTTGTAGTGATCGTGTTGGTGATGGAGATGACGTACGTCGTCTTGGTTCTGTGGAGGGTTGGTCGTGATGTTGATCCTCATCATCAGAAGTTGAGATTGGGATAGTAGGACATGCATGTCCAGTAAGTAGGTTCGCATACATTTCATAAGGCGGTAATGGATTGTAATATTGTTGTGGTGGTGGATATTGTTGTTGCGGGTAAGGTTGTTGTGGTTGTGGATATTGTTGTTGTGGGTAAGGTTGTTATGATGGTGGATATTGTTGTTGTGGGTAAGGTTGTTGTGGTGGTAAATATTGTGTGGGTGGATTTTGTGAAGAACTTGGATTGTTGTAAGGGTCGAACTGGTAAGGGAAGGGTGGTGGAATATGTCCATAACCACTGGAAAATAATGGCTGAGGGGTGCCTCGTCCGCGCTGTGAGTCACGATTGTGGTCAGGGGACGATATTCTCTTGTAAGTTGCGGTAGTGCCTTAAGGGTTGTTGTGAAAAATGAAATCCAAAATGTTAGTTTATATAACCTTCTTCAAACCATCGCATGGATTTACTGGACAAGTTTGAACAATTAAGATTCGTCCGACAACGCATGTTGCGTGAGCAGTTAAGATTCGTTTTACAACACATGCTGCGTGAACATGTAAGATTCGTCTGACAACACATGCTGCGTGAACATGTAAGATTCGTTTTACAAGATGGATTAATGTTACAAATAAGAAGTCATTGTAACGGGAACCTTAAACTGCAACTTCTACTCAAACGCAAAGTCTCAAGTATGTCGGTTGACAATACTTCTAATTCCAAGTCTTCCTCTTCCTCATCTGATGACGTAGATGAGGCAATAGACCAAGTAACCGACGGAGTTATCGAGTACATCTCCTCTTATCTCAATACACAACGTCCATGTAGGACGAGAAGGCGAACTTCTAACCCGGACAGAGATCGGACGGTTGGTTATAATCGTCTAATTACAGATTATTTTACTGACAGTCCGGTGTATTGTGATCGTATTTTCAGAAGAAGGTTTTGAATGCGGAAGAATGTCTTCCTTCGAATTGTAAACACGCTCGAGGCTACCGATGTATTCTTCCAGCAACGACCAGATGCGGTGGGTCGACTTAGCATATCAGGTGTCCAAAAATGTACTGCAGCGCTGCGGATGTTAGCATATGGCGTAGCAGCAGACGCGGTTGACGGGTACTTACGTCTCAGCGACGCAACCGCAAGAATGTCCCTCCAAAAATTCTGTGAAGACGTCATCAGCAATTTCGGTGCTGAATATCTACGAACGCCTAATCCAGCGGACGTAGCAAGATTGCTTCAGGTTGGTGAACTACGAGGGTTTCCAGGCATGATGGGCAGCATTGATTGTATGCATTGGGAATGGAAGAATTGTCCAGCTGCTTGGAAAGGGCAATATCAGGGCCGAAGTGGAAATGCAACACTTGTTCTGGAAGTTGTTGCATCTTACGACTTATGGATTTGGCATTCATTTTTTGGGATCACAGGATCGTGTAATGATCTGAATGTCCTCCAACGATCTCCAGTTTTCGACGACATTATGAAGGGACGTGCACCACCTGTTAGATATGAAGTGAATGGCAACTCGTATGATATGGGTTACTATCTCACAGATGACATTTATCCAAAATGGGCAGCATTTATGCAATCAATCATTCTTCCTCAGACACCAAAAGATAAATTGTTTGCCCAATTTCAGGAAGCAGCAAGGAAAGATGTGGAACGCGCATTTGGGGTACTTCAAGCAAGATTCGCCATCGTGAAAAGGCCTTCGCTAGCATGGAGTCCAGAGATTCTCGGTAAAATTATGACTGCATGCATAATATTGCACAACATGATTGTGGAGGACGAATGCGACTCTTACGAGCAGTTGGTGGATGTAAACAAATTTCTCAACGACCGACCTCAAAACACCGCCGGAAGTTCAAACGAGTCAGGTCTTCCGTATTCCACTGATAGTATCGTAGATATTAACAAATATTTGCGTAACAGAGATCGGGTTCGGGACGTCCGGAAGCATATAGCATTGCGAGCCGATTTGATCGAAAATATATGGCAACGCTTTGGACGGAATGCAAGTTAATTTTGTTTGTAATACGTATTGTAATAATTTAATTTAAAATTATCGTATTATGTAATTGTCAAATTTTAATTAAATCTACTTTTTTGAAATTATTTGACAATTAACGTAATTTAATTAGATTAAGTTACTGTAGAAATAATTTATTTAGTAGTTTATGTGTTTTTGTGATGAAATAGAAAATGAGGTAAAAAAAATTATGTGGATGAAAGAGAGTGTTGAAAGTGGGGTTGGGGTTAAGAAGTGAAAAATTGGTTGGGTTGGGTGATGGGTTGCATAGTGTTTTTTGCTGATGTGGCGGAGAGAGAAACTGAGTTGGAGGAAAAAATGAGGTTGGGTTAATGATGCTCTAACTTAACAAATATTGATACAATTACAAATTACAAAAAACAGATAAGCACACAACATGAGAGGGAGTAATATATAGCCAAGACAAGATTCCCTTTGGGTTTTGTTTCGAGGAAAAGATTTCTTTGTTTTAATCTAATCACTTTGCTAACTATCCACATGTTGCCATTCAGTTATCAAATCATAGTCATATCAGAGCACTAGCTTTTTTCACTTTGGGATCTCCATGCATGTGATCTTCTTAAGACGGCAAACCTAAAGATGGTTGGTTGAAAACCTGATCGAAAGCAAAAGTGTACTGGTAAAGCAAAGAAAAGGAGGGTGCATGAGAAGTTAGACCTCAACCGAAAATGGAAGGCTAGAGGTGGACGGAAACGTGGAACACATAGGCCGTATATGGAAACTCCAATGTTGTTTTTTGCACTACGTCCTTCAATTTGGTCATATTTGTATTGTTATTGTCTATATTTCGAAGAGGTTTCGGATATGCATCGATGTAGCGGAGATGCGGAATTGTGTTGATATTTATGTGTTTGAAAATGTCAAAATGATATAATTATTTTTGTGGGATGATATATTCTATAATAAGTATAAAAGCAATTTTTCGAAAAAGAATTGTAATTTTACTCTTTGACGTTACAAATTACATGCAAATTAGTGAACTCCTTTGGAAGGAAACTACATCAATTAAAAAAACTCATTTTGGATGTGATTCTCAATATTCTTAGCTTTCAAACCAAATCATTCAAACACACCCGTTGTTATATTCTAACCCATGTTTAATGGTTTAATTGGTGGTTGGGTGGAGATGAAGTGGAGTGGAGTATAAAGGTAGGTTTCTCTCTCTCTCTCTCACTCACTCACTCACTCGTCTTTCTCTCTCTCCCGCTCAATTCTCTCTCTACTCTTCCCTATCAGTCAAGCCGGATTCGGCGACTACTCTCAGGCAAGGAGAAGCTCAGACGGTGGCCGGAGTTGCGGTGATCGAGCTCGAGGTTGGGTTTCGCCGGAGATTAGCATTTTTCGAGGAAACGCTCACGATCAATCTTTAAAGACTTCTACAAGCCTTCAAGGTATGTCAAACTTTACTTTTATGCTCACTTAGGCTAGAGTGAGTATTCGAGTAGTCGACGGTTGGTTGAAAGGCTCTTCGAAGTTGTGCAACAGATTTCAGCACTGCAACGGTCGACTGGTGCTTGATTCGGTCGACCGGTGGTAGTGTATTTTGGGCATTATAGCTCGCATCGGTCGTACGATACCTTTGGGTGGTCGATCGGATTTGCATTTTGAGCGAGAAGATGAAGGCCCTGGGTGTTTTCGGTCGAACGAGTCTCCTTTGCCGTTCAACCAAAGTACTGTTGTAGGTCGGTTGGGGGCGTTAACCATCTAAATGGTCGACCGCCCTGTTGACTTGTTCGACCGATCGTATATGTAGCTTAGTCGGTTGGAGCGTTATCATAAAAACGGTCGACCGCACGTTGATTTCGTTCGACCGATTACTTAAGTTAACTTAAAGTTCGTTGAACCTTTTGTTGTTTCGATCGACCAGTATAATTTGTTCCATATCTGAATTTATTGTCCTTTTTCTGGTCGACCGATTGTTTTATTGTTGTTCGACCGTTTGTGGATTTTGAAGCATGAAGTGGATTTCACTGGTTGGTTTCGGTCGAACGGGTCCCTTTTGTCGTTCGACCGGTTGGTGGGTTTTTTCGGTTGGGTCATTCCTTTGGATGGGGATTCGATCGACCGGAGTGTCATTTTGTCTGACTGTTTCTGGGCAGTTGGGCATAGGTTGCATGTGTCGTTTTGGTTTTGAGGTTGTTTTGATCTGCCTTTAGGGCAACGGGTCTCTAGCCTTTTTGGGGCGACGGTACGGATATTCCAGCCTGATAGCGATCGTGTGTTTGTTGGCCGAGACTCTGACCGGCGGTGCCTTGTGTGCACATGTGTTGTGGTCGAGACTCTAACCGGCGGTGTCTTGTGTGCACGTGTGTTGTGTCCGAGACTCTGACCGGCGGTGCCTGAGGTGTACGAGTAGTGTGGGGTGGGGTGAGAGGACCCTTGACCCGGATTGGTTTGTGTCAGTTGTGGTTGTGATTTTATTGCATTTCATATCATGTCATGTATTTGTTTCA
The DNA here is from genome assembly GCA_963682175.1 of Triglochin maritima. Classification (NCBI taxonomy): domain Eukaryota; kingdom Viridiplantae; phylum Streptophyta; class Magnoliopsida; order Alismatales; family Juncaginaceae; genus Triglochin; species Triglochin maritima. The sequence continues at coordinate 6,750,975 of OY821787.1, read as the reverse complement.
TTCTTTCATTTAGGAGTTTGGCATACGGGGTTTCCTTATTGGAAACTCGGGCATAGTTTCACATTTGCATTTCAGGTTGTGAGCGTCGTAAGGAGGTGGTGACTGAGGGTGAGCGCACCAAGACCAGATCATGTCTTCTGTAGTTTTGAGGTTGATGATTACAGTTGTATATATTGTATATCTTTTGTTGTTGTAATCATCTTTTGACTCATGTATTATACGGTGTACCACTTTATATTATATATGTGGTTTTGGTAACGCCCTCGGTGTTTGATACATATTTATTTTAAAAGTTTAAATTTTCTGCTGTTTCGGGTGCGTTACACCTGTAATCCCAGTTGGTTGATCCATGATATTGAAATGACCAATTCAAAGCTCTAAGTTGGGCTTCACCACGTCATTTGATAAAAATAGGGGAAAAGACCTTATTGATCTCCAAATAATGCATACCCAAAATGAAATTACAAAATGGGAGGACATCCAATTTGAAAATAGTGCATTCAAAGCCCACTAAACCACTTTTGTAGAAGTGGAATTCCTTTATGCCCTGCAGTTTTGGTTGGAGAATAAGTTTGCATGCAAATATAGTAAGTTTAGGGGAATTTCTTCTTTGATTACCTCAAAAGAAAAAGATGGAGACTGAAGTTTGCCGTTTAGCTAGGAAGCTCCATTAATAGGATCCACCTCAACCTCACCACTTGCTCTTGGGAGAAGTTGGGAAAGGAATATCAATCTGTGGGAGAGAAAAGATGGTTTCATTATGAAAGGGTTCCATCTTTTTCATTAATGGGAAAAGTGAATGGAAGGTGGCCAAAATATTCATATATATATGCAAATGCAACTGACCTACCACCAACTCGAAAATTCTCTCATCCTTCTTTACATGCATATAAATTAAGAAAAGAAAAACGAAAAAGGATCCATCATTTTGACATCTTTTGCTCAACCTAGTGAATGGGGGTTGAGATCTCACACTTATGTTATTACAAGTTTGAGTTTCAATCTGAGGTGTTTGAGTGGTGATATTTATAATGAGTTGCGTGGGATTATATATGGGAATATATATCGCATTTGCTAAAGTGGATTAATGCTTGTTTTCAGCTCTTCCTTATAGGTTGTTACTCTCTTTGCATTCTTACATTCTATCAATTTCAGATCACATATATTTAACGTCAACATCGTTACGCTGAAGCCTCAAAAGATTTGTCCTACCGTACGAACAGTCGAATGTAACCATTGGCATGCGTAGATTTATAGTAACTCTACATTAATAACATACAAATTGCTTCTGTGTGACCCTTCATCTACAAGGCTAGAAATGCACAACGATTAAAAAGCACTCACTTTTTCGAGTCATTTTAATCTAGTCCATCATGATATAAAAACCTAAACAAAATCTTAAAGTCTATTACAAATGATCGTAAATTCACATATATGACTATTATAATTTAAATAAGAATGGTCTTAAGTCGACTGAATATTTTTATGTTTGAGTGCAACCACTTCAAAAATCACTTGGTCTTATCTCCAAGATTAAATCTAGATTTTCTCTCTCCAAAGTATAATAAAAAATAAGCGAAGTATAAGACTCCAAAAATTATTTGGGAAAGTACGAAAATAAAAACGGTAGTGTGTAGGTACGGTTTTCAAAAGTAGAGAACGGTAACTCAACTTTTTTATATATATTATCATCATTATTTTTAGGAAATTATGTACTTCGATATAAAAAAATGAACTTGATTTTACCGTGAAAAGATATTTTTCCATCAAGAATATATTATTTCGGCTTCGAGTAGAATGTGCTATTTCTGGGCTGAAATTTTTATTTTTATTTTTTATTTTTGATTATGTGTTTTCGGTTTTGAGGGTTTGAATTTGCTATCATATTTATGGGCTAAGTTCGGTTTAAGAAAACTAATTTAATTTTCGTTAAAACACGAGTTTTTTGGATATTTTAATAAAAAATTGAGTTCCTCCTCTTTTTATCTTTAAATTCAAATGCCAATTAATGTGGTTTTGTTGAAATGCCTAATTTGTAATTTAAAAATTTTCATTTCAAAAACTATTAAAACTCTTAAAATGTAATACTTCAATTAATGATGAAAGAAATGTGATTGTGTTATGAAAATACCCAAAAAATTATCATATCATGTTTTAATCGAGTTTTATTTTTTTATATTGAAATAAATGATTTCTTAAAAATAAGGATGATTATTAGAATATGGTAGTTGAGTTACTGTTTTCTACTATTGAAAACATACCTATACTATCAGAACTAGTGGCGGAGCCACGTTAAGGGCAGGTGCCACCCAGATTTTCAAAAACAAAAAAATTCTTTTTTTTAATTCAATTGCATATATGTAAGTGTAGTATCTTGAAGGTACGGTATAATTGGTTAATTGTGGTTTAATTTGGGGTTTGAGAGGAATTAATATAATATTTTGATAAAAATTAATTTTAAACTCAATTTGATTGGGATTTTGAAACTCTTTTGAACAACTACATTTGGAAGCATTTGAAAGATATCCAAATAAGTGATAATTTTTTGAACTTGTTGTGTAAGTTTGATAAATTTTTAGTTGAAATAAAACATTGCATAGATTTTAGTCAGGTGTCGTGGATGTTTGGGATTTGACCTTTTTAATTATGATGTGTAATCTTACTTTTCTAGTACAGTTATACTTATTGACATATATATCTTACTGTGATACTGTCGAGTTCGTTTGTTGGCTGAAAATAGAATGAAAACTCAAAATAAACTAGCATGTAAAGGAAACTTATTCATCAAGATCATTCTATACATAAGAGTCGTAGAATGAATAATAAATCTAAAGCCTACAATTCCATGGACAAAAATAGCAATGAGCATAAATGGTAACAATTATTACAAAATTCTTTTATTATAATTTTAGGATATACTTATACATTATTTTGCTCCCTCTATTTATCTAGGTTTTATCAATTTTAAACTTAAGAACGAACATAACAAATAAATCTTCCCAAACCACTTGCTTTGTGTTTGGATATTTGAATTTGAGTTGTAAGAGAAAAAAAATCAACTTAACTGATGTGTCGTGTTTTATGGTTGTAATTTTTTTTGGATGTTTAAATTTTAATGTATTCAAGTTAGGAAAAATATTAAAAATAAGAAAGATATTTTTAATTTTTAAATTAATTTATTTAAAAGTATTATCTTTAAGTTGTGGGTGCTCTAAAAAAATCGACCAATATAGAAACAGTCTGTCCCACCCAATTGTTTTTTCTAGATCCGCCCCTGATCGGAACATATACTATCGTTTTTATTTCTACCAAGTATTTTCAGGACTTTTGCCATTTTTTTTTTGAAAAAAAATCCTTAAACTTGTGATTTTGACGTCAGGAATGTAATACTATTCTCAACATAAATCTAATCTAGGATCAAAGGATTGACGTGTCTGCAATCCAATTGTTTGTTAGGGTTGATCTAAAATGTAATAGAACGGAGACAAAAATATTACTACGATCAGCAATGTAACACCTTTACTTAACGATTAATTCTCCATCTCAATTGATAAAGGTTGATATACTTCGGTAGGCTTCCTCTCTTAAATTATGTTTTGTTAATAATCTTTTTTGCGAGTTGTTATTTAACAAAGCAAATGTAAATACATAAGCGCCGAAGTTTCGAGAATGCACAAGCATAAACATTAACGTTTTCTTCTTGTTCACCTTGGAGAGTAGTTCACTGAGAGATCTTTAAATTGCTTCTTCTTACAATCTTATAGTTGTTTTCTTTGGAGTAACAACCAACTACATGCATACTTCCTCACTTCTTATTTCTTCCAAAAAAAAAAAAACATTCACATATATACCCACTGAGGTAAGCCAACTAAGGATGGAACCAAATGACATTTTCTTATAACCCAACTTGGACGACGACCCAATACACTTATCCCGTGCCCATGTTAGAGTAAGAAAATCAAAAGAGAAAGAAATTATTCTTGTAATTTTTCTTCATAAAATATTGAAGATTTGATCACTATATAAATATCCAAAGGGTTCTTGCACCACCACACCATATTCTCCATCCATCAACAAGTGTAGCCACCTTCTTCCCCTTCAACACATTTTTGAACTAGCTAGAATGGCAAGACCACTGGAGCCTCTCATTGTTGGAAGTGTGATAGGAGAGGTGATCGACCATTTTGACCCGATTGTGAAGATGGCAGTGACCTACAACTCCAACAAGTTGGTTTGCAATGGCCATGAGTTCTTCCCCTCAGCAGTCATGTCCAAACCTAGGGTTGATGTCCAAGGAGGTGACATGAGGTCTTTCTTCACATTGGTAAGCATCAACTAATTAATTCGCTTCCAAATCAAACCTTAACTTTTAATTATCAACGTATGATACCAAGTTCCTAGATATTTGATGTTGAAATAATCAAAATTGGAGATCGCACCGTTGCTCAGTTGGCTATAATATATCTTGACAGTTTAATTGGTTAAAGTATATATGGCAGTGTTTTTTAATATATATGTATGAGATATGGACTTCAATGATTTGGTTTCACTTAATTTCTTGGGTTTATATTGAGAGTTTAGTTAGTGTATGGTATGATAGATTTGTTTTTTTTTGAAATATTGACTTAATTGATTTGGTTCGGTTTTATTTGACAGATATTGACAGATCCAGATGTTCCAGGTCCTAGTGACCCATATCTAAGGGAGCACCTCCACTGGTATATACACATGAAATAATTTTCCATATCCCAGCATGAACAGACAATCTACGTATACTAATATAAAAGAGATCACATAATTTTTCACCCTATTATTAATCCAATAAATCTAGGAAAATTCTTAACCACTCATTTCATCTCTTCCTTATAATTAATGTTTAAAGTGTATTTGCTTGAATATACCTAAAAAATGTGATATTAGACATCTGCCCATCGAAATTCATAAATATCTTAGGTATACATATATTACATTGAATAATTCTTTTGTTACGCCGGAGTCTGTGTGCGTCCAATTTCAGTCGAGCGATTATCCCATTTACATTTCATTAATTAATTGGAAAATTTTCAAACCAACTTACTTATTATCTGAAATTACTTCAAGAATCCAAACCCATGATCTTCTAGCATATCAACTTTCATTTTCTTCTCTTATTTTTCCCCCCAGTAACAAAACTTAACTTATTTTCCTATTTTCTTTTTGTAAACTTAAATTGGAAAATTAGAAACCAACTTACATATTATATGAAATTACTTAAAGAACCAAAATTCATCTTCCAGCACATGAACTTTCATTTTCTTTGAAGGGTCAAAGTAGATTTTTGTGATTGGATTAGGATTGAAAGGAGCGACCGATGAAGTTGACCCATGGGACAACTCCGTAGGGGATGGCGTAGCAGAAGAGATGCACGAGTTTGCAAAGGATATCATTCAATTATCCAGTGTGCAGGTCTTTAAGAATCACGAGGGATTTGATTTCATTAAAAATACCAAAAGAAAACCGACTTCTGTAGGATTTGTCGTCGTAGATGGTCTCAATAAAACAACTTGAGACCAACTTTACCTCAACCAAAAGAGCAATTACTTGCAATATTAGTTCACTTTTTCTGTTTAACCATGCGTTATACTAAGTCAATAGTCTAACTGATGCAGCTTCTATTTATAATATTGAAATTTTGTCTAAAAATTTCATGATATTCTACGATAAAAGATTCAAACTTATACTGTGTGGTTAATTACAATTTGTTCTTTTAAACTATACATTGATTTCACTTTGTATATATGAACTTTAAAAGTTGACAATTACTTATCTTGAATTTTTCATTTCGTAACATTGTCTCATGAATTTTAAAAATTTATTATTTAAACATATATTTGTCATTTTTTGGATTTTTTTTGCCTTGTAACCCTAATAAATTATTAATACTAACTTCACGTTAAAGTTCAGATCGAATTGAAAGTCAAATGTGGTTGAAATTTGGGTCGAATTCTGTACAAATCCAACCCAAATTCGAACCAGAATTGACTTCCGATTCGATCTAAACTTTAACATAAAGTTAGGTTTAAGAGTTTATTGGGATACAATACAAAAAAATGTAAAAAATGGTAAATAAGTATTTAAATAATGATTTTTTAAATTTTAAGGAAGTAAAATGTTACGAAATGAAAGTGCAAAGATGTAACTATCATCTTTTAAAATTCAGAGATGTTAATTGAAATTAAAGTACAGTGCTTATCCCTTGCATATCAAAATATTTGCTACTTGCGGGTTCTGCACTGGTATGTGCTGAAACATATCCCATGCATGTGCATTTTGAAGCTGGAATTCAATTCCTAGTGCGTTTTATTTATTTATTTATCATAATTAACAAACCTAACGATTAGTTTTCTGTTTGGCCAACTTCGTATAGGATTGTCTCTGACATTCCGGGGACCACTGATGCTTCTTTTGGTATGCTTCTAAGACGTACATATGTCTCTCTACAATCATTCAAAACAAATGAATATTTGAGTCGGATAAACTATCATTTCTTTTATCTCCCGTTGTCCATTTCCTTTCTCCTTATTAGTTGAAATATGATATAATTTACTAAACGGTTTTAAATTATACTTGACTGTGACTTAATTTTACATAGTACATATACAGTAACATATAATTCACTAAACAACTTTAACTGTACTTGATTAATAATTTTATTATGATAATACATATAACAATTTTATCAAAAAAAAACATATCTAATAAGGGACCATGTGAGTTATGTAAATATAGAGGAAGCCTATATTAATTCCTAGACTGAACCTGCTAATTTAGTACAAACCAATTAGTTTTGAGGTGAATCACTTATAGCTTTGTGTTCGCTCTTTCGATTTGATAGTCACTAGAATGACAATTATAGGGAGGGAGGTGGTGACGTATGAGAAGCCCTGGCCGAACATCGGCATCCATAGGTACGTGTTTGTGTTGTTCAAGCAGAAGAGGAGGCAAACCATCAGCCCTCCGGCCTCAAGGGACCACTTCCGCACCCGAAGGTTTGCAGAGGAGAATGACCTTGGCCTCCCGGTCGCTGCCGTATACTTTAATGCTCAGAGGGAGACCGCGGCGAGGCGGCGCTAAATTGCGAAGATGGCTGCATTGTCTATTAAGTGTTAAACCTACAATATTGCCTGTGTACGTACTTGTGTGCATGTCTTTGCTTTTGTTGTTTGTCTGTTGATGTTTCTATGTGACACTTATATATATGGTTGTGGTTGGGAGTGTTGATTTCTGTTTGTAATGTTGTCGTGATAATAAAGTATTATTGGAAACGTGGGAGTGTCTTGTGGTGTCTTGTGGTCTCTTGTTGACTGTTGGCTAGTAGTAGTTAACAAACTCATTTTCTCATATCAACTATATGGCCAGAGGACTTGGATGGTTATTGTCATTCAAATGAAAAGAAAAAGATCTTTCGAAAAGACTCGTACCATGCGATTTAATTATTACCAAGGGGAAAAAGAACCTTCAAAACAACTAGTCATTTTCTCTGCTCAATATGAGTAGATTAATTAGTACGGAAGGTTTGACAAACCAATGTGAAACATAAACTCTTGTATATGATTGTTTTCTCACATGCATCCACAACTCGTCCTGTGATAATTGGGTTAGGACGATAATCATTTAAATAGGTTGGCAAGTCAAATGGGAGTCGTGGATGCAATTTTTTTTCCAGTGAAGGTAAATTTTAAACTTGACAAACTAATACAAAGAACTAACTAAATATAGATTAATCAGACTTCAAAAAATTCATTAATCATAACAAACTTTACAAAACAAATAGTCTAAATAATTTATAGACTGAAACTATTAATCATAACATAAACCTTAAGACCCTGTACTTGAAAAACAATATTAAATTAATTTTATCATCGTTACCCTTCTAATCTTGATATCATCTTTTGTATTCTTTCATTTATATGGTATAGTAAATTATACTCATTAATATTGTAACATCCCGAAATTGTAGAAAATTTAAAATTTATCATCAAGATACCAGAGACCAATAATCAAAAGACAGAACTGTTACTTCTAATATAACATTCAAGCGGTGCACCATATTACATCAGAGTTTATCAAAATGCTACATGATTACATCAGATATAAAAAAGGAAGTACAAGTAATCATGAATATCCGCTGGAAACACATATGGGAACACATGCACCACCTCTATGTCCTCCAGCCTCCTCATCTCAGGATCAAGAACTACCAGCATGGCCACAAACGTTTTGCATCCCTAGTGTATCAGCTTATGTACCTTAACCGCAGACACAATCAGGCGACCCCCTCTGCTCCTCGACCCTTTGATCAACACATCGGGTAAGTCCTTCATTGGAATCAGGATCTTCTTCTCACGGCAAAAGACTCACACGTCGTACTGCGACATCCATTCTATCCCTAGTATGACGTTGAAGTCCTCCATCGGTAACAAGACCAGATCTGCCGGAAAATCATGGTCTCCCGAAACAATTGTGGTGTCGAGGAAATAGCTCCCCACAGTGCCCACCTTACCCACGTGCGTGCTGACTTCCAAACACTTAGTCAGTAGCTCAGGGGTCTGATCCAACTCGCCAGCAAACTTCTCTGAAATGAAGGAGTGAGTGCTAACCTCTATGTATTCCCCACATTACTTGATGAAGGATCTAAAAATATAAATAAAACATGAGCATCATTGTTATTATAGTTTCACAACAATAATTGAAAATAGCTAAAGTACCTTTGGATCTTGAATGAGGGTCTACTGAAGCACAAAAGAGTACGATGCCAAAGTCAATTCAGAAATAAGATTATTAAACAAAATATATCTTGTAGTAAGCCTATATGATAAAAGCTTCATTATGATAAAATGATGAAAACCATATTATGCATGATAAACTTCAAATTTTAAACCCTTATGCTAATGTATTTTCATTGTACATGACAGATAGACGTGCCAGTGAGCTCAAAGTGTTTGTGTGAATTTAACTCATTACAATAAGATTCCACAAAGGTTTGTCCTTAGACAAGGTAAATAAATTCCACTAATGCAAATAAGAATGTAAATGGATAAGGACAAAAAGTATCACCATTTGGTATGTCCCTCATTGGAGTTCCCTTGCCCTGCAACAAAGAGCAATAAAAGATGAGATGAAAGTGAAGAAACATATGGTTAACAAAAGTTCATAGGATAATCACCTTTTCTACACGAAAACAGTATAATCTCTGATGAAATTCTTGGTCTTAGACGTAGGACTTCCTAAACTTTGATACAAATAACAAAATGTCAGATGTAAAAGTAAACCTTGTCATTACAATCTTTACCAGAAGCCCAAGGGAGATGTCTTAGACTTAACGACTTCAATAATGATACAACAATCCTTGGTCTTCTCACTGCCCGTGGATGGCTATGAGAACTGTCCAAGGTAAGTGGAGAGAGAATGCATCAATGTTCAAATGATGCCAAGAAAAACATTACAACGTAAACAGAATATCACCTGAAGGAGCCATTAGTCTTGAAAGAATCCATTTGATCCAAATTACCATCAGAATTGTTGTGGAGGATTTCGATGTTTCCAACTTCCAAGACCTTCCATCAAGATCTTCACGACCTTCAACGAAACTATTGACTTGAGCAGTCATGTGACAGGAACAAGCTAAATGGCTTGACAACTGCATACGAAAGCTTCCAATTAAAAAGACATCCTTCTCATCGACTTGATCAAAATATTCAACTCCAATTTGTTTAGGAAAAAAATTAGTCATACATTTACAGAGTCAAACATAATAAAAAAAGTTTTTTTATACAAATAAGTAGCAAAAGAACAAAATGTCAAGTGCAAATCACAACATTTTCATCCTCAACAAGAAGAAGAACAACATTTCAAGTGCAATCCAGTAGCAAGAACATTACCTATAAATTAAAAAACATTAGCAAGAACAAAATCCAAGGATAATATCTAAAATTAATTCAACAAAGTTTATACAAATCGACCTCTAAAATAAAACCTCAAAATCTGACCTCGAGGGACCGCAAAGAGGAGAGGCACGTAGGAGGCAGTGTGATGGACGGCAAGGTATGGAGATCGTGAGGGCTAGAGACGACGGCGAGGAACGGAGGGGCGGTGGTGCATCTAGGGAAGGAAGACTGGAAGAGGTGGTGATGGAAAGCCGGCGATGAGGGTGGGGAAGGAAACGAACCTGTGAATGGGGAGTGGCGGAGAGAGGAGGTGCTGGATGGGGAGTGGGGGCAAGAGGAGGTGCTGGATGGAGAGTGGCAGCGAGTTAGGGGTGAGGAGGAGTGACGAGTGAGGGTGGGGAAGGAAACAAACCGAGTGAGGGTGGAGAGGAGGTACTGGATGGGGAGTGTCGGCGAGTTAGGGTTAGGGGAGAGGACCTGAGGACGAGTGAGGAGTGTGGGTTTGGGTTCAGATGGGATTAATTTGGGCTTGGGTTAGGAACTTTGGAGTTTGGATGGGTTAATTTGGGCTCACATTAGTCGGTTTGGTTTAGGTTAATCGGATCGGGTTCTAACGTGTATATCGTGTCTATCGTGTATCGTGTATACCTGATATACACGATACCCTTATCGTGTATGTTATCGTGTATTTCGTGTATAGACCCTCATACCCGGACCCGACCCTATAAGGATTCGTGTATCGTGTCGTGTATGCTTATCGTGTATTCGTGTCCAGGTTCCTGTACCCATACACTAAATTATCGTGTCGTGTCTGATTTTGACAGGTCTAACTCACACTCTTCCACACGACGGTCCCTGGGCTGACACGCGTAACACGCCCACCGTCACCTCCAGGATCACGCACAAGGCGAGAACACGGGTTTCCGTGGACATAGTTGACATCCTATGCGGAACCAGGAATTATGTACTGTGCAAAACGGTCGACCGAAAGAGACAACTCGGTTGACCGTTTTCCTGAAGGAAATTTGTCGACCGAAAGTGACAACTGGTCGACCGCTTCCACAAGGGAATCGGTCGACCGAAAGTGACAACTCGGTCGACCGCTTCCACAAGGGAATCAGTCGACCGAAGCGTCTGCCACGATCGAACTATTTGCGCAAAACATAAGTCCCAACGGTCTACCGAAGGTCTAAAACCGGTCGACCGAACGAGGTCAAAATCGAGAGTCTAGTCAACATCAAAAACAAATCTATCGGTCGACCGACTCAGGGGTCTCGGTCGACCGAAACCTACCAGGGCATCCTAATATTTCTAAGTCATAAAACGGTCGACCACACACAGCAATAAAAGGTCCAGTACACTTAAGTTCCGGTTGACCGAACACAAGGACCCAGTTGACCGAAACACCACAAACAGTCAAAATACACTACATTCGGTCGACCGTCCGAGGGACCCGGTCAACCGTTGGTCGTCTTCAACCTCGCGCCAGCCAAGGTTTCTTTGGGCAAACTCGCCGCCGGGAGGTCTCCGACCTCCCACGACCGACCACAACATCACCCCAACGTGGGTGAGCAACAAGGTCTCTAATGCAAGAACTTGGCATACCTTCTCTTTGAAGAACGACGAAGAACACTGGAGCTCACCGCCTTGCTTGCCTCCGACGATCACCACCTCGAACTGAGCTCTCCACCGGCCCCACTCGACGCACGCACGATCACCACCGGAGCTCGAGTGAAACAGGAGAGGAAGAGATGGGTGGAGAGAAGAATGAAGAGAGGAAGAAGAAGAAGAACGTGAGAGAGAGAGGAAGATGTGAGAGAGAGGTGTGCTTCTCCTTCTTCAAACCCAACACCAACAACAACCACACCATCCACAGCCACCCTACTCAACCTTATACATCTCACTTCGAATTCTTGTATGCTCATTATATGAATCTAACTCATTAAAAATATGACTTGGTGTTTGTTCCTCCAACATTCACACCACTAACCCTTCTACACATGTTTATCACTTGAATTATTTTGCACGCCTCCTCTGGTGGTGAAGTATCATTCGGATCAACCATGGCATGGATCATTCTTTTAGCTTTGTGCCTTGAGTATTATATTTTTTTTCTTCCGTGATTCAACACATTTGCTTTTTGACACTTTTACCCTTTTTGCATTCGTGTAGCGAGTTTGGTCGATAATCCCGAGCTGGTAGACTCAAGTTACCGGGTTTCAAGATACCCCTACGGACCAGTGACTCAAAGGCTTGGGCTTTTGTAGTCATTTTGCAAAATGTGTTTCCTCACTTTATTCCTTTATTTTTATTTTCCTCAAGGCTTAATTGCTATTAGAAGTCCACACTTCCCGGTATATTTTCCTCAACCTCTGCTTTTTATCAACCACTTCAAAGATTTGATTCATCCAATTTAAGTGCATACATGTCTTAAAGGGTAATGGGTTATTTCTTTGGAACTTCGATTTATGTCATAATTTCTACAAGCAGAACTATATAATAAGGAACAAAAAATCAATGCAATTTGTACACGGGTTTTGGCAGTTTAATCTTAAGCTATGTCATGAAACATTGATGAATTTTTTTAAGAAATAAAAGACAGCTATATAGATAAATATATACATAAACACCCCCCCCGACACCTAAATCATGCATTGTCCTCAATGTATGCAAATATAAAGCAAATGCGCTTATTACCTTGGTGAACTGCGGTGGAAGGATGAGATTTGCTCAAAGTCAATCATAGTCAGAACTGGATTGAATGACACCATATTGGTGCATGTATCCAGTTGAATTGTTCCCCATGTTGCAATGAGAGTCCTGAGTCACAGGTTCCACACCCCTCACATAAATTGGTTCTCTTATTTGCTCGAGTGACGGTGGGTGTGTAGATGAATTCCTCCCCTTTTTCTTACTTCCTTTTTGATTTTGTGATGATTCAGAAATCTTATAGATACGCGATTTCATCACAACATCACTTTGATTGCATATTATTTCTGGCTCACTATCAATATGAAAGATATTAAATTCAGCTTTTAAGTTCCCAAAAGATAATTGCATGAGCCTATTTCGACAGTTTATCAATGCTTCAGAAGTGGCTAAAAAGGGTCTGCCTAGAATTACAGGGATTTGTTGTTTAGGATTTACAACAGGTGCGGTATCTAGTACGACAAAATCCACTGGGTAAATGAAGTCACCAACCTTGATCAAAACATCCTCTACTATACCTCTTGGTTTCTTAATAGAGCAATCAGCAAATTGAAGGGTTGTCTTAGAGGGTTTTAGTGGACCAAGGTTCATTTGCTCATAGACAGAGTACGAGAGTAGGTTAACACTAGCACCAAGGTCTAGAAGGGTTTTGTTGATAAAAGTGTCTCCTATTGCACATGAATTTGTGGGACATCCAGGATCCTTATATTTTATAGGAGATGTGTTGGACAATATAGAACTTATGTTTGCAGTTAAAAATGCCTTCTTTGGTACGTTCGTTTTTCTCTTTTTAGTGCACAAATCTTTTAAGAATTTAGCATAACCAGGTATTTGTTGAATCATGTCTAAGAGTAGAATGTTCACCTTAACTTAATTAAATACTTCCAAGATTTTCTCTATTTGTGCACTTGAGTTCTTTTTGAGTCTATTAGGGAATGGAGCTTTAGGAACATAGACTCACTCAGGTTCTGGTTGAGCTATGGGTTCAGGTTGAGTAGGTGGGTTGGGCGTTTCAGATTGGACGTCAGGTTCAATGGTCAGGTCATATGTGGGTGCTTGATGGCTAGATTGATTGGACACTCTAGGATTTACCACATTGTTATCAACTTGTCTTCCAGACCGTAATGATACTACTGCATTTATTTGTTGGAACGGTCCTTCCTCATTAACCATTTGAACCGGTCTAGGGTTGTTATTTCCTGAAGGTGCTTGATAGGATTGATATGAATTATTAGATCTAGGGTTCACCTCAGGTTGACTTGGAAGCCAACCCTTTTCTCTTTCACCTACTATTTGTGCTAGTTGGCTGACTTGTGTTTCAAGCCTTTGGAAGGTCTGGTTGGTTGTTTGTATAAAGGTTTTCATCAAATTTTCCAAGCTTGTCAACCTAACCTCATGATCGTTATTGTTACTAAACCCAGATGATGTATTATTTTGGTTATACGGGTTTGGTTGTTGTCTAGGAGGTTGACCTTGTTGGCTTGATGAGAAATTGGAATTATTACGCCAACCCGAGTTATAGGTTGATGCGTATGGGTCATTTCTAGCATGGTTATACATGACATTAACTTGGTCCCATTCCGCACAATCCTCCATTACATGACCTGTTTGACCACATCTAGAGCAAGGGATAGACGAGGCTTGATTCACTCGGTTTTGGGTTCGTAGCTCTAAACTTTCCATTCTGCGCATAAGGGTAGCTAGTTTTGCTTCAGCCGCTATGTTGGCATCTACAGCTAAGACACCTGGTTTGGGTTGGCTTGCTATTCTAGATCCAATACTTGGGTTAAGCGGTGTTCTAGCATTGTCCCATTGCATACTGTTTTCAGCTAATTCCTCAAGAAAAGTCCAGGCATCATTTTCATTTTTCGACATAAAGTTCCCTTGGCTTACAGATTCTACCATAACCCTAGATGTGGGTGTCAATCCCTCATAAATAATTTGGCATAATTGCCATCTCGGAATTCCATGATGAGGGCATTGGGTCAGAACACTTTTGAATCTTTCTAGGTAGGAATAGAACGGCTCGCTCTTAGATTGAACGAATGCAACAATTTCATTCCTAATCCTCATAGTCTTATGGTTGAGAAAATATTTTTTCAGGAATACTTGAACAAACTCAGCTCAACTCCTAATAGATCTTTCGGCTAGACTATATAGCCATTTCTTAGCGTCATCTTTCAGTGCTAGAGGCACGAATTTCAGACGCACTGCCTCCTCAGGGATATGCTGGTATTGCATAAGAGAGCAGATTTCCTCAAATTCTCTAAGGAAGAGATATGGGTCTTCCCTAGAGGTGAACTTAGGCAACATACTCATGTATTGTGCCTTAAGTTCGAAGTCGCGACCCGGTATGGTGGGCATAACGATGCACGATGGCTGAGCAGCCATCGCTGGATAGCATCGATCCCTCAGAGTTATAGGTTGTGCAACAGGCGGGTCTACTACGTTCTCACCCATTGGATCTGGGTGAGGTGGTGCAACAGGTGGATTGGGGCGAAGTTCCAGACTGGAATCTAGATGAACTCGTGAGAGTCGATTACTCAAGTCCTGAATCCAAATCTGAGTGCACCGGGTTGAATCAAATTTTGAATTCAAATTCGAAATTTAAATTCCAAAATTAATTTCAAGAATTAATTACAAATTTTTTTTATTTTTTATTTTCGTTTTTTTCAAAAGGGAAACAAACAATAGAATGGGGAAAGATGAGAAAGGAATCCTAATCTAGAGAATTTAGGTGAAAAGAAAAAGAAAACTCAGATGAGAAGGGAAACCTAACTCTAAAGATAGAAAGAGGGTTGGTCAGAAAATTCCTAAGAAAGCACGGTTCAAACAATCCTAGACCTAGTGTCGCTTAGATCTAGACGACTCCTAACTGGTTGAGTCAAATCGATTTGCTTGATTCACCTCCCTCACTAATCAAACCAACTTGGCCAGGCCGTGTATATCTAGTGGGGGCGCTTCCGACAGAGTCGGTGCCAATTAGACAACCACTTCGCTTGGAAGACTTACGTCAACACAAAAACACTTTCTAGACACCAAATTAAATTCAATCGGCTTCAGGTCATAGCAAGTCAAACCAATTCTTCTCCTTAAATGAGTCTGAGTCCTTAGGGGTCAATGTCTAATTGATTTTAATTTAAGGCTTGGGTGACACTTTGGGATTGTTATTTGTGGGCCACGGAAGGGTGATGAAATCCCCACCGTATCTTTGCCTACGGAGTTGCCCTTAAGATAGTTTAACTTAGATCTAACAAAGATAGTCAAACACTAGTCTTTAATTGGGGGCAATTGCAAGGTTGTATGCAAACTAGATTATATGCATAAATGCAATCGATGAAAACCATGATACGTACCTTGACTCCAGCACTCTTCAACAGAAATTGATTTGCAAGAATTTAGCAAGAATAATGCATACAAAACACTAGATGATGCATGCACTAAGGCCTTTCTAATTTTGCCAATTTTAGGTCAGAGTTGAATTATTGCCGATTATGGAATTTTTGCCCTAATACATGCAATTCTAATAAAAGGAAATTTTCTGAAAATAGAAATTACGAGGAAAAAGGCAACAAAAGTTACCTACGCAATGCTCAGTCGGGTTCACCGCCCGCTCTCGAAATTTCAGATGCTCGACGCGTCCACCCAGAGATGGTGCTAACCCTAGAAGAATTTGAAGCCCAGATGCTTCAATTGTGCGGCGATTCCGCCGCAGGTGCCTCTTGATGTGCGGCGATTCCGCCGCCCTTGTTGCTCTGCCTGCGTTGAGATTTCACCGCGCGCTCTGTTGTCTCCTGAAACACAAATCCAAATACTTAGATCGCGCACAAGATAAACAGAACATAATCGAAATCAACAAAAAACAAAATCTGCGTCGCCTCCCCGGCAACGGCGCCAAAAACTTGATGAGAATTAAATTTATACCGCAAGTGCACGACGTCAATGGAGACGTGGCAAATACGGGTCGAACACAAGGAGGGAGAGATTCTGTTATTAGTGTGATTTTCGATTAAGGGGAAGAAGGAGAGAAGAAATAATTGGGTTTTGAGATTTTTGGGTTTTAATTATCTAAAGCAAGAACAAGAACAATTAAAATTAAACAAGAACAAAGAGGTGAATTCCGTCGGGTGGAGGTTTAGATTTTGGGTTTAGATTAGAGAATTCAGAAACTTATAATAAATCATGTTAGTTATGAAGCATTACATGATAAATGATTTAACACAAACTCAAGTAATCAAAATATACTAACACAAAATTAAAATAATAACTTTTATTCGTCTTCTCTTCACCCTAAATCCGTCACCTCCACCCTTTGGAAGGAGTTAGAAACTCATAGAGGGAGGAAGAAGGGGTCCTTGAGACATTACAAAAGAAAACTAAAAGTAAGAAATAAAAGACAGAATTTTATTAATGAAAAGAAGAATACAAAACTAAGATTAAGAATAAAAACTACCACCAAAGACTAAGGACCCTACTAACATCGTTCTCGGGGCTATTTATAGTTGTTACAAGAGACCTAAGTATAGAATTGGAGAGTACACGTGTCCAGACACGATTGGACAAAATTGGAGCACACGGATCACTAAGGGGGCGGCGAAATCGCCGCAGATTGTAGGTGTTGTGCGGCGAAAATGCCGCATAATCATGTCAGATTAAATCCGGATTTTTGCTGAGTGTTTATGGTATGATTTGATCCTCCTTTGCGCGTCTGGATGATTTCTTTCCGTTCTCTTGAGCTCCGAAATATTTCCTTCATATATTTGGAGATTCACATTGATTTTTCTTTAGATTTTCTCCAAGATAATAAAAGCTACTCGTGAATTGCAATTAGGTCCTTGACTTTTTGCAATTAAGTCCCCGGCTACTTTTGTGCTTAAGTCCTTGTTCTTTTTGCAATTAGGACTTGAATGCTTTTATGCTTGGATACATTTCCATTCGTAACCCGATAATCTTGAGCTTGGTCTTTATGATAGAAATGAGTCTTTTGCACGCGTTTATGCTCGGGATGTAGGTAATTTGCATTCAGGTCCCTGTATTCTGTAAATAAGACTAAACACATACCTTAGTAGCATTTATTGATATAAAAGTGATCTAAATGAAAGACATATGATGCAATGTATGCAATGCATCACTTCTCTTTGAAGAACGACGAAGAACACTGGAGCTCACCGCCTTGCTTGCCTCCGACGATCACCACCTCGCACTGAGCTCTCCACCGGCCCCACTCGACGCACGCACGATCACCACCGGAGCTCGAGTGCAACAGGAGAGGAAGAGATGGGTGGAGAGAAGAATGAAGAGAGGAAGAAGAAGAAGAATGTGAGAGAGAGAGGAAGATGTGAGAGAGAGAGGTGTGCTTCTCCTTCTTCAAACCCAACACCAACAACAACCACACCATCCACAGCCACCCTACTCCACAGCCCACACCTCCTTCACGTCACCACACCCATCAACAACAGCACTCCTCCTATTCCTCCTCAACTTCCCATGCAAACCCTCCAATTAGCACACCTAATCACCATTAAACCCTAATCAAGGTTAGGGTCTTTACAGCCAGCGTCCTGACTAGCAAGGCTATGGTTGCATAGATCCCCTTTAACCAATGTCATTCAAGGGACATGCTCACTTATTGTGTGATGTTCAGGCAGCTCCATATTTTGGCTAGACTTCTACTTTTGCATTGTCGATGGGGGGAATGAAATAGTGACCATTATTTACTCAAGGGTATGTTAAAATTCAAATTTCCAACAATAATTTTCTGAAGAAAGATACGAGGAAATGCTGCATTCATTAATTTCTTTAAAGTACAAAAAGATGTGATGTTTACTTACCTATTCAATTCTACATAGATATATGGGTACTTATGGGTAGTAACAAGTTAGTAATATTATTGATGCATTGCATACATTGCATTATATGTCTTTCATTTAGATTAATTTTATATCAATAAATCCTACTAAGGTATGTGTTTAGTCTTATTTACAGAATACAGGGACCTGAATGCAAATTACCCATATCCCTAGCATAAATGCGTGCAAGAGACTCATTCCTGGCATAAAGACCAAGTTCAAGATTATCGGGTTTCAAATGGAAATGCATCCAAGCATAAAAGCATTCAAGACCTAATTACAAAAAGGACAAGGACTTAAGCACAAAAGTAGACAAGGACTTAATTACAAAAGGTCAAGGACCTAATTGCAAATTACGAGTAGCTTTTATTATTATGGAGAAAATCTAAAGAAAATCAATGTGGATCTCCAAATATATAAAGAAATAAAGTCAGAGCTCAAAAGAAAGGAAAGAATCAATCCAGATGCGCAAAGGATATTGAAATCATACCATAAACACACAGGAAAAATCCGGATTAAATCGGAGCTAAAAAGGTGGCGAATCCGCCACACCTTATGTACAAAATGCGGCGAATCCGCCACACCAAATTAGATTCATGCTCTAAAATTTTTACCGGTTGCGTGTTGACGCGTGTACTTTCCTATTTTATACCTAAGTCCCTTGTATCGGCTATAAATAGCCCTGAAACGATGTTGTGAGAGTCCCTTAGCTTATGTTCTAGTTTTTATTCCTTAGTTTAATAAATTTCTGTTGTTTTATTTCTTGTTTTTAGTTTTCTTTTGTAATGCCTCTAGGATCCCTTCTTCCTCCCTCCATGAGTTTCTAACTCTTTCCAAAGGGTGGAGGTGACGGATTTAGGGTGAAGAGAAGAAGAATAAATGTTATTATTTTAAGTTCGTGATTAGTATATTTTGATTACTTTAGTTTATGTTAAATCATTTATCATGTAATGCTTCATAACTAACATGATTTATTATAAGTTTCTGAATTCTCTAATCTAAACCTTAAATCTAAACCTCTACCCGACGGATTCACCTCTTTGTTCTTGTTTTAGTTTTATTTGTTCTTGTTTCTTGCTTTAGATAATAAAAAAATCAACAATCTCAAAACCCAATTTATTTCTTCTCTCATTCTTCCCCTTAATCGAAATCACACTAATAACAAATCTCTCTCTCTTTGTGTTCGACCCGTATTTGCCACGTCTTCATTGACACCGTGCACTTGCGGTATAAATTTAATTCTCATCAAGTTTTTGGCGTCGTTGCCGGGGAGGCGACGCAGATTTTGTTTATTTTTGTGTTTTCGATTTTATTCTGTTTATCTTGTGCGCGATCTAAGTATTTGGATTTGTGTTTCAGGAAACAACAGAGTGCGCGGAGAAATCCGGGCACATTTGGAGCTAAACGAGCGGCGAAATCGCCGCACCTAAAGAAGAACTTGCGGCGAATCCGCCGCACAGTTGGAGCTTCTGGGCTTCAAATTTTTTTGGGACGCGACTCATCTCTGGGTGAACGCGTGGAGCTACTGAAATTTCGAGAGCGGGCGGCGAACCCGACTGAGCATTGCATAGGTAACCTTTGTTGCCTCTTTTCCTCGTAATTTCTATTTTCAGAAAATTTCCTTTTATTAGAATTGCACGTGTTAGGGCAAAAAATTCATAATTGGCAATAACTCAACTCTGACCTAAAATTGGCAAAATTAGAAAGGCCTTAGTGCACGCATCATCTAGTGTTTTGTATGCATTATTCTTGCTAAATTCTTGCAAATCAATTTCTGTTGAAGAGTGTTGCAGTCAAGGTACGTATCGTGGTTTTCATCGATTGCATTTAAGCATATAATCTAGTTGCATACAACCTTGCAATTGCCCCCTCTAAAGACCATTGTTTGACTATCATTGCTAGATATAAGTTAAACTATCTTAAGGGCAACTCCGTAGGCAAAGATACGGTGGGGATTTCACCACCCTTCCGTAGCCCACAAATCACAATCCTAAAGTGTCACCCAAGCCTTAAATTAAAATCAATTAGACATTGACCCCTAAGGACTCGGACTCAATTAAGGAGAAGAATTGGTTTGACTTGCTATGACCTGAAGCCGATCGAATTTAATTTGGTGTCTAGAAAGTGTTTTTGTGTTGACGAAAGTCTTCCAAGCGAAGTGGTTGTCTAATTGGCACCGACTCTGTCGGAAGCGCCCCCACTAGCTATACACGGTCTGGCCAAGTTGGTTTGATTAGTGAGGGAGGTGAATCAAGCAAATCAATTCGACTCAACCAGTTAGGAGTCGTCTAGATCTAAGTGACACTATGTCTAGGATTGTTTGAACCGTGCTTGTTTGGGAAACCTCTGACCGACCCTCCTTTCTATCTTTAGAGTTAAGTTTCCCTTCTCTTCTGAGTCATCTTCTTGTCACCTACTTATACATTCTAGTCTCCTCCCCTTTACATTCTCTATTAGCATTTTAGGGTCGAGTCGAGAAATTGGTGCTTGCTTAGCCTCATAAGGGTAAGAGTGCTTGACTCAAGAGTGTTTTGATGGATGGTTACATGAGCAACCATCCATATCATTGTTGGGACCAGGACAATGCTTCCTGGTATTCTAAAACCATGCAACCTGGGGTGGCTCAGACTAACACCCCATATGGTTGGGACAATCCTAATTGTATGACTGAGCAATCTTCATATTGGGATAACATGAGAGAGGCACCGACTGCTAGACCACAATCTAGTTATGTTGGATCATATGCTGGTCAACGAACTGACACATTACAACAAACTTTTGCCTCCTTCATGCGTTGGGCTGACAACATGAGTGCACTGGTGGCTCCAGTAGCCGTACCGTGCGACTATTGTGGGTTGAGTGGTCATGTTATCAGGGAATGTCCTTATGTTCCCCCAGAGCCTGAGTGTGAGCATACCTTTTCCCAAAATGCTCGATATGACCGATACACTTCCGCATATAACCCAAGAGTGATGGATTCGTGGGGAAACAATTCATATCCAAATTCTTATACGTCATTTTCGCCCCAATATCCTTCTCCCGAATACCCAGAACTCTACCAACAACCCACTTCAAATCATTGGACTTATCCTCAGTCTACCAACACCCAACCTAAAAATGTCCCGAGTTCTGACTCGAACCTCATAGTTGACCACATACCTGATACCTTGGAACAAGCTTTCCATACGTTCATGACAACTACTCAACAGTCCGTAGACAATATGGTATTGCAATTGAGTCAAATGTCGCAGCAATTAAGTGAGGAAAGTAACTTTTCGTGTCAACATGAGGACTCATCTTTTAGTATCGAACCACCACCACATACACAAATTCAAAGCACAATCTTTCAAAGTCAAATTCCTAGTCGGTCTGAGGGACTTGGGATTTCAATTCACGATCACTTAGTGGAGGATTCGATTTATATTGAGAAAAACATGGACCAATTTCATTATGAGTCGGCACATGATTGTGTCCTATCTTCTTGTTCCGTGGCCCTTGAGCCACATGATCTTCATGTTGCATCTCTTAAGGACTCAGCTCTGGTGGAGCAAGATCTCCCTGGTACCCTCAATTTCAAACAACCTGATGAGAGTCTGCCTCTCACCATTGTTCCTGGTCATCTTGGAAATGATGGAACATCAAACAACCACATAGCTCATGAGGGTATTAGAAGTGTCTTAGAAGATACCTTGGGTATGAGACCCACTTGTTGTTCGCCTGGTGTGTCGGACATGCCTAACGAGGTTCTTGACCTCGTTCCGACACACCAGCCAGTTGGTTGGAGAGTTTGGATTGATGATCATAACTTCAACACCGCAACGGGAGAAACTCCTCTTCCGTTGCCCCTTAATTCCCAAACTCTCGAGAGGTTCAAGCTCTTTCAGTTTGATCCGTTGAATGAGACGCCTTTGCGTCCAATTCATGAACCTCTCATTTCATCTAGCGCTTTTTGTGAAGGCGGCCCACACATGCATTTCTGGCCCCACGTGGTGTCATGTTCCCTTTTCAGGTGCACTGACCCACTCTTGAGGTTTCCATTTGATGTCTCTTGACAAATGAAGATGAGAACTTATGTTTGTACATAGTTATATATGTATAACAATAAATAATAAAAAAAATCATCTATTGTATTTATCCCTTCTTTAGCATCTCACGGGTTTTTGAGGGAATTCGGGTTTTTGTCCATCAACAGAGCCATGAACTTTCCTTTGTACTTCACATTGGTGAGATCTTTCCTTTTTCATGCATAAATCCATCTTCATTGAGGACAATGCATGATTTAGGTGTGGGGGGTGTTTATGTATATATCTATCTATATATCTGTCTTTTATTTCTAAAAAAAATATAAAATAAATAAATAAATAAATAAATAAATAAATAAAAAATTCAATGTTTCATAACATAGCTTAAGATTGAACTACCAAAACCCGAGTACAAATTGCATTGAGTTTTTTGTTCCTTATTATATAGTTCTGCTTGTAGAAACTGTGACATAAATCTAAGTTCCAAAGAAATAACTCATTGCCCTTTAAGACATGTATGCACTTAAATTGGATGAATCAAATCTTTGAAGTGGTTGATAAAAAACAGAGGTTGAGGAAAATATACCGGGAAGTGTGGACTTCTAATAGCAATTAAGCCTTGAGGAAAATAAAAATAAAGGAATAAAGTAAGGAAAACACATTTTGCAAAATGACTACAAAAGCCCAAGCCTTTGAGTCACTGGTCCGTAGGGGTATCTTGAAACCCGGTAACTTGAGTCTACCAGCTCGGGATTATCGACCAAACTCGCTACACGAATGCAAAAAGGGTAAAAGTGTCAAAAAGCAAATGTGTTGAATCGCGGAAGAAGAAAAAAATAATACTCAATGCCCAAAGCTAAAAGAATGATTCATGCCATGGTTGATCCAAATGATACTTCACCACCAGAGGAGGCGTGCAAAATAATTTAAGTAATAACATGTGTAGAAGGGTTAGTGGTGTGAATGTTGGAGGAACAAAGACCAAGTCATATTTTTAATGAGTTAGATTTATATAATGAGCATGCAAGAATTCTCGGTGAGATGTATAAGGTTGAGGTAGGGATATTGAGAACTATTAATGAAATGTTGATTTAGGATTTTGTGGGTATATCCGCTGAAAACCCTCAGGAGACAACACTCCTCCTCCTTGGCAACAAAGAGGTTTAAAGGTTTGTTGCACATGCTAAGTGCAACCGTGATTCCTACGAAAGTGAGTTAGGATTTCCCTGTTTTATTTTTCTTATATACTGTTTTGCTAGGGACTACCAAAATCTAGGTGTGGGGGTATTTGATGCATTGCATACATTGCATCATATGTCTTTCATTTAGATTAATTTTATATCAATAAATGCTACTAAGGTATGTGTTTAGTCTTATTTACAGAATACAGGGACCTGAATGCAAATTACCCATATCCCTAGCATAAATGCGTGCAAGAGACTCATTCCTGGCATAAAGACCAAGTTCAAGATTATCGGGTTTCAAATGGAAATGCATCCAAGCATAAAAGCATTCAAGACCTAATTACAAAAAGGACAAGGACTTAAGCACAAA
This sequence comes from Triglochin maritima, assembly GCA_963682175.1. Classification (NCBI taxonomy): domain Eukaryota; kingdom Viridiplantae; phylum Streptophyta; class Magnoliopsida; order Alismatales; family Juncaginaceae; genus Triglochin; species Triglochin maritima. The sequence continues at coordinate 6,726,915 of OY821787.1, read as the reverse complement.
AGTAGACAAGGACTTAATTGCAAAAAGTCAAGGACCTAATTGCAAATTACGAGTAGCTTTTATTATTATGGAGAAAATCTAAAGAAAATCAATGTGGATCTCCAAATATATAAAGAAATAAAGTCGGAGCTCAAAAGAAAGGAAAGAATCAATCCAGATGCGCAAAGGATATTGAAATCATACCATAAACACACAGGAAAAATCCGGATTAAATCGGAGCTAAAAAGGTGGCGAATCCGCCGCACCTTATGTACAAAATGCGGCGAATCCGCCACACCAAACTAGATTCATGCTCTAAAATTTTTACCGGTTGCGTGTTGACGCGTGTACTTTCCTATTTTATACCTAAGTCCCTTGTATCGGCTATAAATAGCCCTGAAACGATGTTGTGAGAGTCCATTAGCTTATGTTCTAGTTTTTATTCCTTAGTTTAATAAATTTCTGTTGTTTTATTTCTTGTTTTTAGTTTTCTTTTGTAATGCCTCTAGGATCCCTTCTTCCTCCCTCCATGAGTTTCTAACTCTTTCCAAAGGGTGGAGGTGACGGATTTAGGGTGAAGAGAAGAAGAATAAATGTTATTATTTTAAGTTCGTGATTAGTATATTTTGATTACTTTAGTTTATGTTAAATCATTTATCATGTAATGCTTCATAACTAACATGATTTATTATAAGTTTCTGAATTCTCTAATCTAAACCTTAAATCTAAACCTCTACCCGACGGAATTCACCTCTTTGTTCTTGTTTTAGTTTTATTTGTTCTTGTTTCTTGCTTTAGATAATAAAAAAAATCAACAATCTCAAAACCCAATTTATTTCTTCTCTCATTCTTCCCCTTAATCGAAATCACACTAATAACAAATCTCTCTCTCTTTGTGTTCGACCCGTATTTGCCACGTCTTCATTGACATCGTGCACTTGCGGTATAAATTTAATTCTCATCAATTATTAACCAAGTAGCTTAAGAATGAATCCACAATATTCGTGCTAGGCTCATTAAGGGGGATGAGCAATTTATTTTGCTTGTGATCATGCTCGTGTTTGCCTTCTCATGTGTTGAGTAGAAAAAAGTCACTAGTTGAGTGATTGACATCATTTCATGCTTATATTTGTATCTTATATCCATTATCTTACACCTAAGCAATGCTACGTGACGAGTTTTATGTTTGAATTTCAGAAATAAATAGGTTTGAAGAGATGAAGCATGAAAGGATCCAAAAGCAGGGAAAAATGACTTAATTGTGAGACCTAGGGACTAAGATGCAAGGGAGAATGACCTGAACGTAAGACCGAAGGACCAAAGAGCAAAACAGAAAACTTCATACCATCATGGGGAGTATTTTGACAATTCTATTCAGGTCGGAGCTCCAACAAGTGAAGTAGATGCATCAAAGACCAACAAAGACATCCAGAAATACCCAGAATAAAATCCAACGTGATCCGGACCATATTCAACGTGGCCGTGCACTTGCGGTTTAATATAAAACGAATCAATCATTGAGCCAAGTGAATCCAAGCTTGACACAGTACCTAAGTACGAGGTAAAGTTGACAAGTGTAGCCAGTAGGCAAAATAACAATTACGGAGTACGACAAAAACCAAGTTGGCACTTACCTCTAAAGGAATCACGAAGCACCTGCATAGATATGATTTTCATTAATCAAAAGTGATTAATTAAATATTTTGACAAAATGGTTTTCAAATACTAACTCATGCTGCAACAAAGTTGTGGGCACTAATTATGTAAATATGTGAATTCTATCCAATATATAAGTAGGATCTATACTACAGAGGATAGTGAGACTAATTAAGATGCTGCCCATGGGATACAAGTGGATGAAATCACAACAAACATCGAGTGTATTCTATGACACTATTTTTAACTTTAAGTTGAAAAGTAAGTTTTGCAGGATAACTATGAAAGTTGTTATGGCGTATTGAGTAAACCATTAAAAGACAATTAAGAAAAAAATTCAATATTACCTTCCCAAAAATAAGGGGAATCAATAGAGTGAAGGTAAGGTTTCTGAAAAGCTGATCAGTGGGAATTGACACCCCCGCCTGTTGGCCAACAATATTTGATAGGGAAAAAGGCACCTACTAGAAGGAAAACTCAGCATGGAATCACATTACTCAGTTATGTATATAGTTAGCCATATCCGGTCATCAAATAAAAATCAGAAGAACAAAACCTTCACTTACAAATAAAATGCCTAGTAAGTTGGATACTACTGTCATGGTAAGAGCAAGAGCTGAATTTCCCCCAACAAGCTTCAAGGATGAAAATAATTTCTTACGTTGCCTGACTATTTTTAGTTATAACAAAAATATGATAAAATCAAGAGAAGCAAAAACATGTCGGACCTGTGTTAGTGTTATGTCCCTAACCGAGATTAGGAGGTTAATGGTGATTAGAGGAGGATTAGGAGGATGGTTTGCATGGGGTTGTGTGGAGTGCATGGGGAAGGGAAGAGAGGCGAGTACTGTAGCGTGGAGGAGAGGTGATGGGTTTGGAAGTAGGGGACTGTAGCAATTTCGGGTGTATAACCCAAGTTCTTCTTCTTCTTTCTTCTTTCTTCCTCATTTCCCTCATTCCTTCTTCTTTCCTTGCTGGTGCGCGTGTTGGTGGAGCAGCTGCGGAGGCGTCGGGCGAGGAAGGAGCTCGTGCGGGAGAGGTGCGGAGTTGAGCGCGCGGGGTGATCACCGGAGGCGACGTGCGTGAGCGAGCTCCGGCGTTTCGTCGTCGTTGGTTGAGGTATGCCGCTCATTAGTGTGATTTTGTTGCCCACCCTTGTGGAAGGGTGTTGTTGGTCGGTCGGGGGAGGTCGAGGACCTCTCCGGCGACGCGTTTCTTCGTAAATCCTCGGCTGGCGCGAGGTTGAAGACGACCAACGGTCGACCGGGTCCTTCGGGCGGTCGACCGTTTTAGCACTGTTTGCCCGACTTTAACCTTCACCGGTCGAACGATGCCTTGGGGCGGTCGACCGGTAGTGCATTATTGCTGGTGAGTTGGGATTTTCTACCTGTTATCGGTCGACCGGTCCTTGTTGTGTTCGACCGGAACTTAAGTGTACCTGTTATTATTGTTTGAATTGTTCGACCGATTTATATTGCGTTCGACCGATTGCATGTTTGTTCGACCGGTAGTATGTTTACGTTCGACCGTTTGATGACGTAGAATACTAGGTTGACCCTGTCTGTTTTCGGTCGACCGAGACCCCTGAGTCGGTCGACCGATAGAGTGGAATTTAATGTTGACCAGACTCCGGATTTTGACCTCGTTCGGTCGACCGGTTTTAGACCCTTGTTCGACCGTTGGGGGTTCTGTTTTGAGCGCAGCGGTAGACCGTTTTAGGAGTACGGTCGACCGATTCCTTCCTGGAACCGGTCGACCGAATCACCTCTTCCGGTCGACCGTTTGGGCCCAGGACAGAATTCCTGGTTCCCCTTTTGAACGCCAACTTTGTCCACGGAAACCCGTGTCCTCGCCTTGTGCGTGAGCCGGGAGGTGACGGTGGGCGCGTGATGCGTGCCTGCCCAGGGACCGCCGTTGGGAAGAGTGTGGGTGTTCGGGACGCGTCACCTCCATGTATGGACCGTGACTTTTGAGATGATTGTTGGCACTTTGTAGTATAGCAGGCCTGAGGGATCGCGGATCCCAGTGTTGATGTTGTGCGGGCACGCAACTGGCGTTGGGTGAGGTGACTACCGGCCCTTGGGGCTACGGAGGTCGCTGCCCTGCTTTTATAGCGGCGCGGTTGGTGTTCGCGGCTCGAGGAGCCCGATGACCTGGCAGACTTCGGTCTGGACCGTCCGATGCTGTGCCGGACGTTGTGATGGACCACCGATGCTGTGCCGGTGATGCCGCCGAGGTTGTGCCGGCGATGATGATTGTTGGGCCGAGGCTGTGCCGGCTTGTTGTTTTCCTCGGCTGGGCACCTACCGAGATGATGTTGTTATACCTTCCGGGCGACGGCCCCGTTGGTCCCTGTGGCCCCGACCACTGAGATTTACAGATCTGTTTCTATCGGCGCGTAGACGTGACAGAGGCTCCCTGCCGAACCCTTGTGTAGTGTAGCTGCGTGTGGGGGGTGCGATGTCGCGGGCTACTAGACTGCATGTGCCTGCAGTAGGTCTCTTCGGGAGACCCGATGATTGATTGTCGGACTGATGTCCTGTTTTACCCTTCGGGGGAACTGTTTTCCTTATCTGTTGATGCCATGACATGCTACTAGTATGATAGGTTCATTATGTGATGCATGCATATAGGTGAGTTGGTATACGGGGTTTCCTTCTGGAAACTCAGGCATTGTTGTTGCATCTTTTTCAGGATCGCAGTAGGTCCGGTGGGTGGTGACCGAGGACGGAGCGCTTTGTAGTCGGATCCTCTTCGGCATTTGCGAGATCGTACGACTACTTGTATTTTCATTTCTTTCATCTGGATTGTAGTTGTACACCTTTTGAAAACTCCATGTATTTTGGGTGCACCCGGATTATATATTTATATATTAGTGACGTTCCCGCCTTGAGTTGTCAGTTTTATTCGTTATTTCGAAATTTTAAATCTTCCGCTGTTTCGGGACGTTACAACTTGGTATCAGAGCGGTCGATTCCTGTGTCTTCGTCTAAAGAACCACCCTTAGGAGTAGTGCTAGAGGCATGCATTAATTTCGTAGCTCATGCATGCATTGTTGCTTATCTGTTGATTGTTGTGGTGACAGATGGCACCTAGGCGTGTGAGGAGTTCTCCACGCGATCGTGATCCCAGTGACGACACATCTGGTGCTCATTGGGACAGGTTGGGCGAGTTTCTGGAGCGTCAGGCAGCTCAGAGCGCCCAGGGCGGAGTGGGAGCTGAGCACGATCGGTTCATGCGTCAGCACCCGCCGACTTTTGATGGCAGGAGGGCCCCAGAGGTTGCAGAGGACTGGGTCTTCCGGATGGAGAAGATTTTCCGTGCTATTGGTGTAGCACCTGAGAGGATGGTGGAGCTGGCCACCTACGTGTTCGATGGCGAGGCTGCCAACTGGTGGAGATCTACGTCCACGGTGTTGTTTGATGATCGTGTGGATGTGAGCTGGGAGGAGTTCTTGGAGGTGTTTCATGAGCAGTACTTCCCCCAGCATGTCAGGGATCAGAAGAGGGAGGAGTTCATGTCGCTGGAGCAGAAGGATATGACACTGACGAGCTACATCAGCAGGTTCAACGCTTTGGAGCGTTACTGCCCTGAGATTTGTGTGACCCCAGAGCAGCGGGCGAGGAAGTTCGTGAAGGGACTGAGGCAGCCGCTTCGATCTCGGGTGATCAACAGCATGCCGCGGACCCTTGCAGATGCGGTGAAGCATGCTACGATCATAGAGCAGGACCAGAGGGAGTGTATTCAGGAGGCGCGGAAGGCGCCAGTGAGCACCGGCAGCAGAGTAGCTGGTCGTGGAGCAGGGAACCCGGGCAAGAGGCCCAGGTTTGATGGAGGAGGAGCACGTCAGTCTGGAGCGTGCACTTACTGCGGGAGGTTCCATCCAGGACAGGAGTGTCCCCGTCGGACTGGGGCTTGTATGGGATGCGGTCAGATGGGACATTTTGTCCGTGATTGTCCTCAGAGGCAGGGTGAGCCGAGCAGGAGGCCGGGACCACCAGCAGTAGGCAGAGGCGGAGGCAGCCGATCAGTTGTTGCACCGGGCCAGAGCAGGAGGACCGGGCGAGTCTTCACTATCCAGGCTGAGGAGGCTAGGGACTCCAACACCGTCGTGGAAGGTACGCTTTCAGTTTCTGGTTCAGTAGCGCGTGTGTTGTTTGATTGCGGCGCCACTCACTCCTTCATCTCGGAGAAGTTTGCTGGCGAGTTGGGTCGGACCCCTGTGCTGCTGACTGATGTTTTGGAGGTCAGCACGCCCATGGGTGAGGTGGGCACTGTGGGGAGCTTTTTCCCCGGCACCACAGTTGCTTCGGGAGACCACGATTTTCCGGCAGATCTGGTCTTGTTACCGATGGTGGACTTCGACGTCATACTGGGGATGGACTGGCTGTCCCGGTACGACGTGCGGGTCTTTTGCCGTGAGAAGAAGATCCTGATTCCGATGGAGGGCTTGCCAGATGTTCTGATCAGAGGTGCGAGGAGCAGAGGGGGTCGTCTGATTGTGTCTGCGGTTAAGGCACAGAGACTGATACAGCAGGGAGGCAGAGCGTTTGTGGCCACGCTGGTAGTTCCTGATCCTGAGACGAGGAGGCTGGAGGACATAGAGATTGTGCAGGAGTTCCCGGATGTGTTTCCAGCGGAGATTCCAGCGTTACCGCCGCACCGAGAGATCGAGTTCGGCATCGAGCTGGTAGCGGGTACGACACCTCAGTCGAAGGCACCGTATCGTATGGCACCTGCAGAGTTGACAGAGCTGAAGAAGCAGTTGCAGGAGTTGATGGAGTCCGGGTTCATTCGACCGAGTGTTTCTCCATGGGGAGCGCCTGTGCTCTTCGTGAAGAAGAAGGATGGATCGTTGCGGATGTGCATCGACTACAGGATGATGAATAAGGTTACCGTTCGGAACCGGTACCCTTTGCCCAGGATTGATGATTTGTTTGATCAGTTGCAGACGGCGAGAGTGTTCTCGAAGATCGATCTGCGTTCGGGTTATCATCAGTTGCGGATCAGGGAGGCAGATGTTCAGAAGACAGCCTTCAGGACGCGGTACGGCCACTACGAGTTCTTGGTGATGCCATTTGGACTGACGAATGCGCCTGCAGCATTCATGGATCTGATGAATAGGACCTTCCAGCCGTACCTCGACAGATTTGTCGTTGTATTCGTAGACGACATTTTGATATACTCGCCTGACCGGGAGCAGCATCGAGAGCACCTGAGGATTGTGCTTGGCATCTTGAGGGATCAGCAGCTATATGCCAAGTACACGAAGTGCGAATTTTGGTTGGATCAGGTGGCTTTTCTGGGGCATATTGTGTCAGCAGATGGTATTTCAGTGGATCCGGCGAAGGTCGAGGCAGTGACTCAGTGGAGAGCCCCGACGAGCGTGACGGAGATCAGGAGTTTCGTGGGTCTGGCAGGGTATTACAGGCGCTTTATCCAGGATTTCTCCAGACTTGCATCGCCGCTGACAGCAATGACGCAGAAAGGCGTCAAGTTCGTTTGGTCCCAGAAGTGCGAGGACAGCTTTCAGGAGCTGAAGAGGCGATTGACGACAGCACCTATTCTGACGCTACCGAGTGGCAGTGGAGGCTACGTGATTTACAGCGATGCATCCGGGATAGGCTTGGGTTGTGTTCTGATGCAGCATGGGAAGGTGGTCGCGTACGCTTCGAGGCAGCTGAAGGTGCACGAGAAGAACTACCCTACTCACGATCTGGAGTTAGCAGCAGTAGTTCACGCGTTGAAGACCTGGCGGCACTATCTGTATGGCGAGCAGTTCGAGGTCTTCACCGACCATCAGAGTCTGAAGTACTTGTTCTCGCAGAAGGAGCTGAATATGAGGCAGCGCAGATGGCTCGAGTTCATTAAGGACTACGACTTCACCATTTCCTATCATCCGGGGAAGGCGAATTCGGTTGCAGATGCGCTGAGCAGGAAGGTGGAGGTTTCAGTTGCGAGTCTGTGCATCCAGGAGTGGAGGTTACTCGAGGCTTTGTCAGAGTGGAGACCGTTCACAGAGGGCTCAGAGGGAGCAGTGATTGCTGGGCTTCGGGTGGAGCCGCAGACTGTCTCACGGTTGGTTCAGGCTCAGCAGGGGGATGAGGAGTTAGCTGGTCTGCTACAGTTGGCTTCCAGAGATGGATCAGATTTCAGTGTGGGGGTTGATGGTGGTCTGAGGTTCAGGAGTCGGATTTGGGTGCCGAAGGTTGATGGGCTGAGAGATGACATCATGGAGGAGGCACACAGAGCCAGATACACCATTCACCCGGGGAGCACGAAGATGTATAAGGACCTGCAGCGGAACTTCTGGTGGAAGGGCATGAAGAAGGATATTGCAGAGTTTGTGGAGCGATGCTTGGTCTGCCAGCAGGTGAAGATTGAGCATCAGAGGCCAGCAGGACCGATGCAGTGTATTGAGCTTCCTGAGTGGAAGTGGGAGCACGTGACGATGGATTTTGTCACGGGATTGCCGAAGACGAGGAGATTCCACGACGCGATTTGGGTGATAGTCGATCGACTGACCAAGTCGGCGCACTTCTTAGCGATCCGGACCACGTTGCCTTTGGAGGGTCTAGCTAAGTTGTACGTGGAGGAGATAGTCAGGTTGCATGGAGTGCCAGTGAGCATCATCTCCGATCGAGATCCTCGATTCACTTCCAGATTTTGGGGGAGTCTGCAGCAGGCTTTGGGGACGCGTCTGAGATTCAGTACAGCGTTTCATCCGCAGACCGATGGTCAGTCAGAGAGGACGATACAGACCCTGGAGGATATGCTGAGAGCATGCACATTGGATTGGGCAGGGCACTGGGATGAGCACCTGCCGCTGATAGAGTTCGCCTACAACAACAGCTACCACTCGAGTATTGGGATGGCGCCGTACGAGGCATTGTACGGGAGGCCTTGCAGATCACCGGTATGCTGGAGTGATGTGGGCGAGAGGCAGTTAGTTGGGCCAGAGATCGTGCAGATGTATGCAGAGAAGGTGGATGTGATCAGGAGGAGACTGGCCACAGCGCAGAGCAGGCAGAAGAGTTATGCAGATCGACGCCGACGAGTGCTGAGTTTCGAGGTGGGCGACCATGTGTTTCTGAAGATTTCCCCAGCCAGAGGTGTGATGAGGTTTGGGAAGAAGGGGAAGCTCAGTCCGAGATATGTTGGACCGTTTGAGATCCTCGACCGAGTTGGGGAGGTTGCCTACCGGATTGCATTGCCACCGCAGTTTTCGGGTCTGCATGATGTTTTCCATGTGTCTATGCTGAGGAAGTACGTTGCAGATCCGTCGCACGTTATTGAGATAGCAGTGCCAGAGATTCAGCAGGACTTGTCGCTCGAGGAGAGGCCGGTCGAGATTGTTGATCGCATGGATCACCAGCTCAGGAGGAGGACCATTCCGATGGTGAAGGTCAGGTGGCAGCATCACAGCGAGCGCGAGGCCACTTGGGAGATCGAGGAGGATGTCAGAAGGCAGTATCCAGAGCTTTTCGGTGAGTAGTTGCTTTGATTTCGGGACGAAATCCTTTTAAGTTGGGTGGATTGTTATGTCCCTAACCGAGATTAGGAGGTTAATGGTGATTAGAGGAGGATTAGGAGGATGGTTTGCATGGGGTTGTGTGGAGTGCATGGGGAAGGGAAGAGAGGCGAGTACTGTAGCGTGGAGGAGAGGTGATGGGTTTGGAAGTAGGGGACTGTAGCAATTTCGGGTGTATAACCCAAGTTCTTCTTCTTCTTTCTTCTTTCTTCCTCATTTCCCTCATTCCTTCTTCTTTCCTTGCTGGTGCGCGTGTTGGTGGAGCAGCTGCGGAGGCGTCGGGCGAGGAAGGAGCTCGTGCGGGAGAGGTGCGGAGTTGAGCGCGCGGGGTGATCACCGGAGGCGACGTGCGTGAGCGAGCTCCGGCGTTTCGTCGTCGTTGGTTGAGGTATGCCGCTCATTAGTGTGATTTTGTTGCCCACCCTTGTGGAAGGGTGTTGTTGGTCGGTCGGGGGAGGTCGAGGACCTCTCCGGCGACGCGTTTCTTCGTAAATCCTCGGCTGGCGCGAGGTTGAAGACGACCAACGGTCGACCGGGTCCTTCGGGCGGTCGACCGTTTTAGCACTGTTTGCCCGACTTTAACCTTCACCGGTCGAACGATGCCTTGGGGCGGTCGACCGGTAGTGCATTATTGCTGGTGAGTTGGGATTTTCTACCTGTTATCGGTCGACCGGTCCTTGTTGTGTTCGACCGGAACTTAAGTGTACCTGTTATTATTGTTTGAATTGTTCGACCGATTTATATTGCGTTCGACCGATTGCATGTTTGTTCGACCGGTAGTATGTTTACGTTCGACCGTTTGATGACGTAGAATACTAGGTTGACCCTGTCTGTTTTCGGTCGACCGAGACCCCTGAGTCGGTCGACCGATAGAGTGGAATTTAATGTTGACCAGACTCCGGATTTTGACCTCGTTCGGTCGACCGGTTTTAGACCCTTGTTCGACCGTTGGGGGTTCTGTTTTGAGCGCAGCGGTAGACCGTTTTAGGAGTACGGTCGACCGATTCCTTCCTGGAACCGGTCGACCGAATCACCTCTTCCGGTCGACCGTTTGGGCCCAGGACAGAATTCCTGGTTCCCCTTTTGAACGCCAACTTTGTCCACGGAAACCCGTGTCCTCGCCTTGTGCGTGAGCCGGGAGGTGACGGTGGGCGCGTGATGCGTGCCTGCCCAGGGACCGCCGTTGGGAAGAGTGTGGGTGTTCGGGACGCGTCACCTCCATGTATGGACCGTGACTTTTGAGATGATTGTTGGCACTTTGTAGTATAGCAGGCCTGAGGGATCGCGGATCCCAGTGTTGATGTTGTGCGGGCACGCAACTGGCGTTGGGTGAGGTGACTACCGGCCCTTGGGGCTACGGAGGTCGCTGCCCTGCTTTTATAGCGGCGCGGTTGGTGTTCGCGGCTCGAGGAGCCCGATGACCTGGCAGACTTCGGTCTGGACCGTCCGATGCTGTGCCGGACGTTGTGATGGACCACCGATGCTGTGCCGGTGATGCCGCCGAGGTTGTGCCGGCGATGATGATTGTTGGGCCGAGGCTGTGCCGGCTTGTTGTTTTCCTCGGCTGGGCACCTACCGAGATGATGTTGTTATACCTTCCGGGCGACGGCCCCGTTGGTCCCTGTGGCCCCGACCACTGAGATTTACAGATCTGTTTCTATCGGCGCGTAGACGTGACAGAGGCTCCCTGCCGAACCCTTGTGTAGTGTAGCTGCGTGTGGGGGGTGCGATGTCGCGGGCTACTAGACTGCATGTGCCTGCAGTAGGTCTCTTCGGGAGACCCGATGATTGATTGTCGGACTGATGTCCTGTTTTACCCTTCGGGGGAACTGTTTTCCTTATCTGTTGATGCCATGACATGCTACTAGTATGATAGGTTCATTATGTGATGCATGCATATAGGTGAGTTGGTATACGGGGTTTCCTTCTGGAAACTCAGGCATTGTTGTTGCATCTTTTTCAGGATCGCAGTAGGTCCGGTGGGTGGTGACCGAGGACGGAGCGCTTTGGAGTCGGATCCTCTTCGGCATTTGCGAGATCGTACGACTACTTGTATTTTCATTTCTTTCATCTGGATTGTAGTTGTACACCTTTTGAAAACTCCATGTATTTTGGGTGCACCCGGATTATATATTTATATATTAGTGACGTTCCCGCCTTGAGTTGTCAGTTTTATTCGTTATTTCGAAATTTTAAATCTTCCGCTGTTTCGGGACGTTACAGTTAGTGTCACTCCACTTGATAATGTTGTTGGCATGCAGCAAAAAATTGCCAGCCCTATTACATAAGCCCCAGAAAAATCAGACCAAGTGCAAGAACTATATATTACAAAGTAGCATCATTTAACATACCATTGGCAAATTCCCGGGGCGTCAGCTGAAATTGCAACAAAAATCTTGAAAAGAAAGGGGTGAGCAGAAGAATTGAGATCTGCAGAGAAAAATTGCATCCAATGAACTAATTTAATATTCAAGGGATTCGCAATATTTGCTAACAAGATGGCATTAGAAAATATGACAAGATATTGTAAATTCATGCAATGACAAAGCTGTAAAGCCACAACAAAATTTTCCTTTACACTGTAAGTAAAGCCATAAAAAATTGCTTTGGGATATGACTTCTTGTAAATAAATAAGAGAAAAATTACATGGCCTTCAATACTGATTATTACATTCACTACAGTATGTGTATCACACTATTCTATAACTTTTGCATGGAAGGGCCACGCAAAGTCAGATAGAGAATGCCAAATGTTTACAGAACAGTTTCAGATAGGTATGAACCACGGACTTGATATATGGGATAATGAAATGTTGACCTCACTCTGGAATGCAGTTAATGTCCTTAGTAGCTTTTGGATTTACTTCAATGCAATGATCCCACAGATCGTAGTATTTCATAAGGTATTGGATTGTGTCCTCACTCTTTTGTACTTGGGTTATACAGTGATGTTTAGTTGTAAAGTGATCCTGCCATGAACGCCTCCTTCCTTGACTTGATTTCCTTCTTTCCCCAGCAAGAAATCCTAATAGGTGGTACATGGCTTGACAAGAATGTTAATCAGACCAACCCAATAAACTTTTGATCAGTGATCTAATGATCTACCACTACAAGCAAGCCTAGTGTCAAGGTGATCAGCGTCCACATCAAATCAACCATTACATGAGCCTAGATGTCAAGGTGATCTGCGTCCACTTAAATCAATCATTTACTGCATATAAGCCTATCATCAGGGTGTTGACTGAACACTAATTCACACGACTTAATTACCAACTACGAGCATATAAGCATAAGATTAAAATTAAGAAAAGAGGAAACAGGAACTGTCCCAGTTTTCCAACAAAAACAAAATCTGCACTGTATCTGCCTCGTATAGGGTCAGTGCTGAATCTTCTCTTTCCATTAATAAGATCATTTCAGTTATTATAGGTTTGATACACATTGTGGTGGGTTCCTTTAGTTTATGTTGTATTTTTTCTGACAAAAAGGAAATAAATTCCACCTAGATCTGCAAAAGAACACTGCCTGTCTTGACAGATTTTTTTTGTTTTTTTTCTTGATAAGTGTGTTTCTTTAATCATTTTAGCAATAGAATTTTTTTAGCTAACAGTATCTAAATTTAACACTAAAAGTATGTCGCACTTGTTGTTGCCTACTTCCTTATACAAAATTTCCTTATTGTACCAAGTTAAAATATCCAGATATATACACAATTATCACAAGGATGCAACATTTTATAGATGGTAATTGAAGTCGTCAATGTTCTTGGCTTATTTACTGTAAATTGAGATTGGACAATTAGTAAGAGAGAGATTATCTATTAGAAGAGACCACAGGCGGAACTGGAAAAATGTATCAATGTTCAAATTACTCAAATATAAGAAGAAAACTCAAGGTATGCCAAATGCAGAAGTTCATATCGAAAGCAAGAGAGCATACCAGCCCAAATGTTCCAGCTGGCCAAGCTTCCGTGGCAGCACCTGTAATATCCTAACCCTTGCTTAATGTGTTAATTGTGTTTAGGGGTGGATTAGAGGAGGTTTCAGATGGACGGCTGAGATCGAGTGTGGGAAGAGTATATAAGGGTTGGTTTTCTCATCTCTCTCCCATTCTCTCTCTCTCTCTCTCTCTCTCTCTCACGATCTCTCTCTCACTCGTCTCTCCCTCAGTGTTCGTCTGTGTTGGTGGAGGCAAGGGAGTTCTGGTTGGAGCGTTGGAGTCGCCGGAGTTGTCGAAGAGATCGGGGTAAAGGAAGTTCGCCGGAGTTCGAGTTATATCGTGCAAACGCTCGCCGTTGGTTCTTCCAAGGCTTCTTCAAGCCTTAAGGTATGTCAAACTTGCTTTTACGCTCACCTATTATTAGTGTGGGAGTGGGAGCGATCGACGGTAGGCCGATTGACTCGTCGGACCTGCACAACCGTTTCTGAACTGTAAACGGTCGACCGGTGTTTTGGTTCGGTCGACCGGTTATAGTGTATTTTGGGCAAAATCCCTCGCACCGGTCGAACGATACCTTCGTGGTGGTCGACCAGTGATACAATTCTAGCGAGAGATGGAGGCTCTGGGTATTTTCGGTCGAACGGGACCCCTTTTGCCAGTCGACCGAAAGTACTATCGTAGGTCGGTTGGGACGTTGACCATCCAAACGGTCGACCACCTGTTTGACTCGTCCGACCGACGGCTTAAGTTAACTTAATGTCCGGTCGACCTGAAGTGTTGTTCGATCGACCGTGTAGAATGACTTGTTGAAGGATTTGCACTAGTGGATTTCGGTCGACCGCTAGTGTTGTTTCGGTCGACCGTGTAGTGTGGAATGTTGGTGGGTTCTTCTGGAGGTTTTCGGTCAACCGGAAGTTTGGGGTCGTCCGACCGTTTGATCGTGGATTGCGAAAATGTTTTCTTACTGGTGCTTTTCGGTCAACCGGGTCCCCTTTGCCATTCGACCGATTGACGAGTTTTTCGGTTGGGCCAGTTCTCTAGGTGAGGATCGGTCGACCGTTAAACGATTTTCGTTCGACAGTTTCTGCCTGTTTTTGGTGGATTCGTGGTTTTATGAGTACACTTGACGGTGCCTCGTCTCTCCGGACTGTCGCCCGATAGTTGTGTGCTTGTACGCTTGAAAGTGGCTCGTCTCTCCGGCCCTTTGGGCAATGGCACAGTCTGCCGCCCGATAGCGGTATAAGTGTTTGATTGAAGGCGGCTCGTCTCTCTGGCCCCGGTGGGCAACGACACGGACTGTCGGCCTGATATCGTGTGGTGGTGCCTTGTGTGCACGAGTGTTGGTGGGGCTGGGGTGAGAGGACCCTTGAGACCCGGTTGTGTGGTCGTGATTAGACCGGCGGTGCCTTGTGTGCACGAGTGTTGGTGGGGTTGGGGTGAGAGGACCCTTGAGACCCGGGTTGTCGTTTGGCTATGGCTGAGAGAGAGGTCACAGGAACTTAGCAGTTGTACCCTGTGACATTCATTGTTCATTGCATATTTCATTATGGTCCATATATGTGTTAGGGTTTGGCATACGAGGTTTCCTTCTGGAAACTCAGGCATATTTTATGTCTGCTTTCAGGCCGTGAGCGGCGTTAGAGGGTGGTGTCTGCGGAGGAGAGCTGCTGGGACCTAATCCTGCTTCCCCCTCTTTTGAGATTGTTGTGATTACATTTGTATATTTTATCTTATAGCTTTTTATGTAATCACCCTTTTTGTAAACTCAGATCTGTATATTGATATATACGTTGATGCACCTTGTGTTATCTTTGGTAATGTCCTCTATTGATTGTATATTTTAAATTTTAAATTTTCCGTTGTTCGATGACGTTACAACACCTATTTCCTCACTCTTCAAGATGAGCCCTGCATTGCATTGCATCAGCAACCATTCATTATATGAAGATACATACTATGGACATCTATGATTGAGTTAGACATCGAGATACTACCTGAAATAAGAAAAATGCCAAAGGTACTGTACTTCGACAAAGAATACTTGTGAGCAATACA
The DNA here is from genome assembly GCA_963682175.1 of Triglochin maritima. NCBI lineage: Eukaryota > Viridiplantae > Streptophyta > Magnoliopsida > Alismatales > Juncaginaceae > Triglochin > Triglochin maritima. The sequence goes on along the minus strand of OY821787.1, from coordinate 6,711,755 downwards.
ACCAAGCAAAAGATTCACCAGTCCTAGAATTATCCCACTGACAAGACCTAAATAGCAAAGTGTAAAAAAAGAGGGTTTGCAATGAAACAAGTACATATAACTTTAGAAAATTGTAATTCCACACAAAATCATAAAAGCAACTATGGTCTGCAAGCAAAGATTTCCAAGAGTTAAAGCATTTGATATCTAAAAAGGGATTAAGGGAAAAGCTTGTTCACGTCCTTCAGTTGTACATCCACTGTCTGCATTTTATAAATATAAACATATCATCCCAGGAAAGTATAGATATCATCATAATAACATCTTTTTTAGCATAGATGGTGATGATACAACCAATTCTAAAATGTAATGGAGAAGCCATGCATGGAGGGAAAAGAAGTGTGAACCAAAAGACCAAACGAAAGACCAACTAGCTTAGGTCGTCAGAACTATTGCTTCGAATTATTTGTAAAAAAAAGCTCTTCATCAGCCCTTAACACTTTAAATGCCAAATGAAAGGGCACGTGTTACTTTAATGTAGTGTAGTAGGACTTTTCTGTCATTAATCTAGCATTCTAGCTGGAGGCAAGGCTGCCATTGTTGGTGTGAATTCATTGTCGCCAACATATGGTTCTCATGTTCATTTTATGATGTCACCACTAGCTACTGGGGTTTGAAAGATAATTGCATGAATGAAGATTTTTTGGTAAATAGTAAATAGTAGAGGATATGTACCTAGGCTAATACGCTTAAATAAAGGGAATTAATGTGAACCAAAATTACAGAGTCAAGATATAATTTCATAAAATTACCTAGGGGCAAAATGTTTGCTCCAGCAAACTTCGAAAGAGGACGAATCCAATCCAAGTTGTTTGCAGGTGTCAAGTTCTTAGCTTTATTCTCTTCAGGACCACTTCCCTGAAGTAAAACTTGTGGTCATCACTGTTCAATTTATAGCTCAGCTCCTATTGTGAAAATCACTTTACAACATATATGATCGGGCAACATAATCAAATGAAATATGAAAAGTAACAGATGTTAGAAAATTATTATTTTTACTACAGCATACAACAACAACGAAGCCTCTAATCCCAAAGTAGTTGGGGTAGACTAGAAATGAAACTCAATAAGAACATATGTTCGTAAAAAGAAAAACGTTTGTCTTCTCACCACAAAGAAAAACGCTATTTCAACCAAGGATAATGACAAGTAACAGTCTAAGTAAGACATACAAAACTTCAGCATACAACAATAACCTACTTCAAAAAGAGAATCCATAAGGCAAGATGGACAGAATCGCCAAAATAAATTCAGGAAACAGTTCGTCTTTAAGCTAGTAATACTTAAGCCACTGCAATATCCCTAAAGTAAAAACTTGAGTTCATCGTTGGTTAGTTTAAATCGCACCATTTTATATTAACATTCAACATATTATTTGAAAGATTGCACAATATTGGCAAATACTTGTAGGCTCTTCTAACTCCGCCTATGTACGTGTATATAACCTGTCCCAAGCCAGGATAAAGGAGGATGGTTGCGATAGGTGTTGCGAGTCAGCATAAAACCCTAGTTACTCCCATGGAAATGAAACTTAAAAGAGAATCGTGTTTGGGGCGTCACCCTCTTAGCGACGCACTACATCGGGCCCCAGATGTAGTGATTCAAAGTGAGCAAGAGTCTACACATCATTCTCGACGGGTGCGAGCGATAAGAAAGCTAGTCGAGGGATGTAATCACCTTAGTAGCACACTGCATCGGCGCCCGGATGTAGTGCACAAGGAGTTAGGGTCCTCGTACTTTACTCAACGAGTGCGAATGGTAAGAAAACTAGTTGAGGATAGTAGGATACACATAGATAGTTGAAATGTTGGATCTTTAACGGGGAAGTTGAGAGAGTAAGTGGATGTGATCAACAAGAGAAAAGTCAATATTCTTTGTGTTCAGGAGACCAAATGGGTAGGTGAAAAACTAAAGAAGTTGAAAATACAGGATTTAAGTTATGGTATAGTGGAAAAGATAGAAACAAAAATGAAGTAGGAATCTTAGTAGATAAGAGCCTAAGAGATGATGTGGTAGAGGTTAAAAGGCAAGGTGATCGAATAATTTTGATTAAGTTAGTTATCGGAAAACTGATTTTGAATGTCATTAGCGCATATGCCTTACAAATAGGTTTGAGCGAAACAGTGAAGAAACAGTTTTGGGAGGACCTTGACATTATGGTGCGAAAGATTCCTAGTAGTAAGAAACTTTGTATTGGAGGAGATTTTAACGGACATGTTGGTAAATATAGCTAAGGGTTTGAACGTATCCATGGAGGGTTTGGTGTTAGGAACCAAGAAGGAGAAGATTTTCTGAATTTTACTGTAGCATATGACATCATGGTAGCAAATATTTTCTTTAGGAAAATAGAATCTCATTTAGTCACATTTTGTAGTGGTCAACATCGGAGTCAAATTGATTTTGTGCTTACTCGAAAAGATGATCGAGAAACTTGTATAGATTGTAAGGTAACACCTAGAGTGTGTGGTGACTCAACATAAGTTAGTAGAAGTGAACTTTCGCTTTCGTATTGGTGTGGTACGAAATAAGTGTAATAAAGATGTGAAAATTAAGTGGTGGAATCTTAAAGGAGAAAAATGTATTAGATTTAGGGATAGACTTATGGTAGAGGGACATTGGGATGTTGTAGGAGATGCTAATAGTATGTGGGAGAGTATGTCATCTTACATTCGACGAGTGACTAAATAAGTTTGTGGGGAGAGTAGAGGAGGTAGACTAGATTCGAGAGACACGTGGTGGTGGAATGATGATGTACAACAGACAATTAAAACTAAGAAAGAATGTTATAAGATGTGGTTTAAAGATAACAATAAAACTAACTTAGAAGAGTATAAGTTGGCTAATAAAAAAACTAAGAAAGCAGTAAGAGATGCTAGATGGGTTGTTTATGAGAATTTATACAAAAAAGTTGAGATCAAAGGGGGGAGATGTTGGAATATATAAGTTGGCTAAAATAAGAGAAGAAAACTAGAGAGGTTAATCAAGTTAAATGCATTAAAGATGATAATAACATTTTTGTTAAGGCGGAGGATATCAAGGAAAAGTGGAGAGGGTATTTTGATAAGTTGTTCAATGGAGAAAATGATAGCGACACTTTTGAAGTGGATGATACAATTGAGAAATCTAATAAACGATTTGTACAAATGATAAGAGAAGTTGAGGTTAAGAAAGCCTTAAAAATGATGAAAGTTGGCAAGGATTTAGGACCAGACCTGATTGAGGTGTGAAAATGTCTTGGGGATAAAATAGAAACATGGTTAACTAAATTGTTTAGTAGCATCTTTGAGAAAAATAAAATATCAAATGAGTGGAGAATGAGTACTTTGGTGCCAATTTACAAGAATAAAGAGGATATTCAAAGTTGCACTAACTATAGAGATATCAAGCTCATGTGTCATACTATGAAATTGTGGGAAAGAGTAATTGAGCATCGTCTAAGGAAAGAGACATGTGTTAGAGATAATCAATTTGATTTCATGTCTGGAAGGTCAACGATAGAGACCATATTTCTTATTAGACAACTTATAGATAGGTATAGAGAGCAAAAGAAAGATCTACAGATGATTTTTATTGATTTAGAAAAGACATATGATGGTGTTCCAAGAAATGTTATGTGGTGGACCCTAAAGAAGAAGAAGGCATCAACAAAATATGTGAATTTAATTAAATATATGTACAAAGGAGTTGAAACTAACATTAGAATTTGTGATGGTTTGACTAAAACTTTTCCGATTAAGATTGAACTTCATCAGGGTTCAACTTTAAGTCCATATCTCTTTGCTTTAGTAATGGACGATGTGACAAAATACATACAATGTGAGGTTCCATGATGTATGTCTTTTGCGGATGATGTAGTATTAATTGACGAGAGTAGAGTAGGTGTGGAGAGAAAACTATAGTTGTGGAGAAATACTTTAGAAACAAAAGGTTTTAAACTAAGTAGATCTAAAACTGAATATATGAAGTGTTGTTTCAGTATCGTTGATACCGGGGAGGATGAGATTATATTAGATGGGCAAGTGGTGCGTAGAATTTTTTAATATAGATATATTGGATCAATACTTCAAAAAGATGTGGAGGTCGATGAAGATGTTAACCATATGATTAGAGCAGGATGGATGAAATGACGACAAGCCTCATGTGTCAAGAAAATTTTCACTTAGGTTAAAAGAAAATTTTATAGAACCGCAATAAGACCTGCAATACTATATGATGCGGAATGTTGGGCCACCAAAAGACAACATATACAAAAGATGAGTGTATCTGAAACGAGGATGTTGAGGTGGATGTGTGGCCATACGTGAATGAATCGGATTAGAAATGAAGACATTTGTGAGAGAGTTGGAGTTGCTCCAATGGAAGAGAAAGTTATACAACACAGACTGAGATGGTTTGAACATGTACAAAGAAGACCTATAGATGCACCTATAAGAAGAGGAGTATTGAATCAGATCGAAGACATAAAAATAGGAAGAGGTAGACCATGATTGACTTGGGAGGAAGCGATCAAAAGAGATTTAAAAGATTGGAATGTTCCTCGGGAATTTGCATTAGATAGAAACATCTGGAAGAATGTGATTCACGTGCTTGAACCGTGACTCCTTAGAGTTTTATTTCTAGTCTACTTCAACTAGTTTAGGATTAAATGTTTTGTTGTTGTTGTTGACTTATGAGCTCTTCTAATCAGAAACAAAAACAAACTATGCAAAATGCTGCAAAACAATATACGAAGTTGATGTTGGTAATCATTAAAACCAATGTCATTTCCTTGAAGCAAAAATTGAGTCCAGTAATGCCTACTTTGAATTTCACCATTTAATATCAAAAGCTTTCAACTCGATACGTGTTTCCTTTTCAGCGTCTCAACAAAACACGTAAAAGAAGGGAAAAGACAATACTTTTCAAACATTTACCATTTATACGTAGCAACTAAAGAAAATTCAAAACATGCATCATCTATCAGCTTCAATTCATACACCAAAATTAAGCAAAATATAAAGCATCATACAAATACTAATTTCTTGTTTTATAGCAAACTCATGTCAATACACCAACCATTGTTCAAATTTACAAGCGAGAGCCTTTGCTTTCACATGGTGACTGAATGTGACGGGTCGCCAGGTTCGGCAACCCACCCTTAGAGCAAAAATAACAGCGCCCCGGCTACCCTCGAAGACAACAATGATGTTAGAGAACTTGCAGAGCAGCTTCGATACACCAGCCAAGTGAGAGAGGATGGTTTCTCCAAGCAGGAGGAATTTACGGAACGAATTTTTTAGAGACATTTAAAAAAAAACTAAGTTTGACATGCTCCACTCTCTAATGAGGAAGGATAACCCAACAGAGCAGGATAAAAAAATAATTGATAAACTCCTCGCCTGGGCGGAAGAGAATCAGTACGTGTAGTTTGTTGTACTTGGTATTTTGTATGGTTCGTATTTCCTGTAATTTGTATTTCCCGTAGTTTGTTGGTATGTTGTAGTCTCGTATGGTCTGTATTTCCTTTAGTTTGTATTTCGTGTGGTTAGTTGTACTTCGTATTTCAGTATTATTAATGTATTGTTCTTATGGTTGTAGTATTAATATATATTCTATTTTAAGCATTAAATATGGTTTTATATTTTATTTATATATCTGTAATTTTATTCAATTAATTATCTCAAAAATTATTACCTCACATTAATCAAAATACTCAATACATTAACCAAGTCATATATTAAATAACAAGTCATATATTAAATAAAATACTCAATTATTACCTCTAATAACAAGTCATATATTAAATAAAAAAAATTAACCAATAGGGGGGGGGGGGGGGCACGTGTCCCCCCGCCCGAGGGCGTCTGCCCGAAACGCCCAACACCTGAGCAAGCACCTGAGTGGGCGCTCCGGGCGGGCACCCGAGGGTCGCCCGCCCCGTTAACCGGGGGGGTGGGGGGTCGGGGAGCCTGACCCAGGTGTCGGGACGAGCACTCCCGTTAAGAGTGCCCTTATTTGTATCTTTGTTCAGCAACCTCACAATGTGGCTAACTGGGGTAGAAGGTTCCCAACACCAAAAAACAAACATTATTTTCAATTTATCCAGAACTCATTTACCGGAGCAATATGATAATTTTCCGTTCGAAACCATATTTTGATTCCCAAAATCAAGAACCAAATGTAATTTACAGTTGACATCTAAAAACTAAGAATCTCCGTACTAATCTAAGGCTACGGTACGTTTAGGCCCCTGGTTGTATATATCTAAGAAGATAAATATAAGGATCCTTATACACGGACGCGGGCGTTCGTGACGCGCGCTGACATGTTCAGTACAGTCAGCAATCCAGTCAGCAAAATTCAAATATTTTTTACTTTTTGAACTTAACTAAGTAGCATATTTATTTTGTGTCACATGCAATTTTTACTTTCCCGATGCAACATTTCGATTCTCAATGCAACATTTCGTTTCCCCATGCAACATTTTCCCAATACAACTTATTCTGAACAGACACACAATTTAATCTGGACAGACACAAAACTTATTCTGGACAGACACACAACTTATTATGGACAAACTTTGAACTTATTATGGACAAACTTTGAACTTATTTTGGACAGACTTTGAATTTACTCTGGACAAACACAGAACTTATTCTGGACAGACTTTGATCTTATTATGGACAAACACAGAACTTGTTCTGGACAGACTTTGATCTTATTATGGACAAACACAAAACTTATTATGGACAGACTTTGAACTTATTATGGACAACACACATCTTATTATGGACACTTTGAACTTATTATGGACAAACTTTGAAATTATTATGAACAGACACACAACCTATTCTGGACAGACACACAACCTATTCTGGACAAACTTTGAACTTATTATGGACAGACACACGATCTATTCTGGACAGACACACAACCTATTCTGGACAAACTTTGAACTTATTCTGGACAAACTGTGAACTTATTATGGACACACACATAACTTATTCTGGACAGACTTTGAACTTATTCTGGACAAACACAGAACATATTATGGACAGATTTTGAACTTATTCTGGACAAACTTTGAACTTATTATGGACAAACACAAAACTTATTCTGGACAGACTTTGAACTTATTCTGGACAGACTTTGAACTTATTATGGACAACCTTTGAACTTATTGTGGACAAACACATAACCTATTCTGGACAGTCACATAACTTATTCTGGACAATCACATAACTTATTCTGGACAGAATAAGATGTTCGTCTGTCCATTTTATGTTGTGGGTTTTTCCGTGAGGAAATCAAAAGTTGCATTGGGAAAATAAATATTGCATGAGGAAATGAAATGTTGCATTGGGAAACGTAATGTTGCATTAGGAGAATATAACTTGCACGTGACACAAAATAAATATGTTATTCAATTAATTTCAGAAAGGAAAAAAAACATTTGACTTTTGATAACTAGACTGTTGCTGCTGATTGGACTAACCACGTCAGCGTGCGTCCCGGACACAAGCGTTCATTAATCATTTTCCTAAATATAACTGGAGAGAACTTCTGAGTTACATACAATAAATATAACTGGACGACCGATCGAAAAATAAAGCCTTTTTAAGCGACATTCGAGCAAAAAAACTCAAAATATAATGTTGCAAATTTTAGTCCCGGATTTAAACTAGGGGTGCACATGGGTTGGGTTCAACCCGAAACCCAACCCGAACCCGACTGGTCGGGTCGGGTTGGGTCGGGTTGAGGAGGGGTTCGGGTCGGGTCGGGTTGGGAAAATCAAAAACCCGAATTTTCGGGTCGGGTTCGGGTTGAGGGGGTCGGGTTGACCCAACCCAACCCGAACCCGATTTTTATTTTTTTTTATTTTTTTTTATTTTTTTTTTATTTTTTTTAATTTTTTTTTTAATTTTTTCCCAAATAAACCCGATCCAACCCGACCCAACCCGAAAATAAACCCGACCCAACCCGAAAATAACCCCGATTCAACCCAACCCAACCCAAAAATTTCCAAATTCGGGTTCAACCCGACCCAACCCGACCCAACCCGAAAATTTCGGGTCGGGTTGGGTTGAACCCGAACCGGGTCGGGTTCGGGTTCGGGTTGGATTTTTTCCCAACCCGAAAATTTCGGGTTGGGTCGGGTTGAGGCCCAAACCCGACCCAACCCGACCCATGTGCACCCCTAATTTAAACCATCTCCTCCATCCGACGACCAACCCCAAACAAAGTCTTCCCCACTCCACTCCCAAACCCGATGCCACCTTTCCCGGCGCTCTCCCCGGCGGCGTCGGTGGGCGCCTGCGCCGCCATGGCGGCCTTCTACGTGGCGATCCTCTACTCCCCGACTCTCCTCCTCCGCCTTCCCCCAGCCGCTTCCCTCAACGCCTTCATGCTCCGCCGTTTCGCCTGCTCCCTCGTCTCCTCCGCCGCCTCCGTCCTCGCCGCGTCCTACATCCTCGGGGTGAGATCCCGAACCCAAGCTCGTGTGGAGTTCGATTTCTAATGGTTTTGTGTTTTGGTGGTAGATTAGGAGCTTCCGGGATTTCGAGCTGGAGATGAGCGTTTTCGGCGTCCGAGGTGATCATATGGTGAGTAATGTTTTCTTTCGTTGTTTGTTTTTCTTCTTCCGTACGATTGGTTTGTACAAGTGTGGTTGGTATAGAGGACAAAAAAACTTTAAGGAAGTTCGGAACTGAACTTCTGAAATGACTTTTGTGTGATTCGTAGTCTAGAAAACTGTAAGAATTCTGGAACTTGAGTTCTAGGAGGAGTTGTGACTTAAATATCAACTTAGATGAGTTCCCTACTTTCACTCTAAAATGAACTTGGGGATGGGTGCTTTCCGCACTCTAGGAGATCATATGGTGAGTTTAGTATGAGTTTGATTGCTTGTTTATTTGTATTTTGGTGAGTTTTGATCTATTTTGGTGATTCAAGAATGAGTGGTTTGAAATCTGCATATAACACTTTAGCACTACATTGTGGTATAAATTCCTGGACCAGGTTTGTGTTAGTAAGAACTAGTTCGAAAATCATATAAGTATTGGATCGGATTCTAGGAAATTACTTCCAAAGGATGTGGTTAGTTCGAGTGGGATTAGTATGCAAGAAAATTGCATGGAAGTATACTTCTGTAATGACTTGGTTTGTAGATTTGGAGCCGGCGATGAGCGTTTTCGATGTCCGAGGTATCATATGGTGAGTAATTTCTTTGTTTGTTTTTTTCTTTCATATGATTGGTTTGTAAAAGTGTGGTTGGTATAAAGGACAAGAAAGTGCGGAATAGAACTTCTGAAATGACTTCTGAGTGATTCGTAGTCTACAAAAATGTGAGTTATGTTGGGGGGGGGGGGGGGGGGGGGGGGTTCGGAGTTGGGAGCACCATTGGTGCCCCCAAAAGCGACTAGCCCTTGGCAGCCTAGGTGCCAATTGTGCGCCCTATACGGCCATGGTGTGCGACGCGTAGGTGACACATAGTTGAACATTAACTTAGATGAGTTCAACACTTTTACTCTAAAATGAACTGGACGATGGGTGCTGTCGGCATTTGAGGAGATCATACGGTGAGTTTGGTAGGAGTTTGTTTGTTTTTCGGTGAATTTTAATTTATTTTGGTGATTCAGGAACGAGTGTGGTTTGAAATCGTTATTTAACACTTTAGCACTAAGTTGTGGTACAAATTCCTTTACCATGTGTGTTAGTAACAATTGCTTCGAAAATTGTACTAGTGGATTGGATTCTAGGAAATTACCTCCAAAGGATGTGATTAGTTCAGAGTGGGATTAGTATTCAAGATTAATGCATGGAAGTGGAGAAGTGTACTTCTGCAATAACTTATGGGCTATTGGTTTGGAGGAAAATTTAGAAATCCAAGAACTGGAGTTTCATAACTTACAAAAGTTGTACCTAAGATAAGTTTTTTATTCTTCCACCCTAGAATCAATGGAAATCCATTTCCCTTGTTTTCCTGAAATCGTTCTCTCTCAATATGACACCAAATGGATAAATTACATTAGGAGTTCCGAATTTCCCTCCACTTCCAGCCAGCATGTCATACCCGTAAGGGAACTTAATTTTTGGACTTCCCTATACTCCTCGTGAACCAATAACATAGTGCATTTTAATCAATTTTGGCAATTTGGAACGGGATACGTTCTAAAGTTCTTAAACACTATATCATGATCGAAAATCCTCAACATGTTTATGTTTGTTCAAACCACTTTTGGAAATGATATTATTACTGGCTTGTTCCAGGGGATTACTTACTGAAGGCAGCTTAAACGAAGTATCCAAAAAGGTCTGACCTCAACAAAATGTAATGAAATCTAAAAAAAAGTTGCAATATGTTTAAATTTTTTGCCAACACAGGCAGTGTATTCATCATGTTATATTACTATCTACATTATTCATGTACCATTTCTAGGAACTTGTGTTTCATATTTTTGCTTTGAACTGAATTATGTATTTGGTACAAACATATTATGTACTATACAAACTTGATCAAGTGACACTATTTCATGTTGAGGTTGGGCCTCAATATGTTTGGCTTAAATGATGTTAATGGATTTGTCTTTGATGCAGTGGCGTGCTTTGGCCTTCCCTATCCTTTTGACTTCTCTCCTATATGCTGGATCTTTTGCGTCAAACGCTTCGCAATTTGTGTCCGAGTGGAGAGAAGGTTGCTATTGTGGAGAGGATACAATTTTCAGCTACAAGGGGTTGCAGATGAGGATTAGATTGCTTGCTACTAATGTTTTGGCCTGGCGTATATATGTTATGGTTCGATTTGTTTATTCCTTTTTATTTAATAGTTATTTCAATGTTTAATGAGCTATGGTGAATTTCTTTGAAAGTTAACCTATTGACAAATGAAGTGTGATACTACAATTAGATGATGCACTCTACATGTGTCTCCACAAGTGCTCTATTCTATTCTAACAAGTGTGCCTTGTTAGAATATGTCTCCACAAGGACTTACATCGACTTGTTATCAAGAAGACTTGTGGGACTTATAATCGACAACATACACTTCGTTTTACCCATGCAAGATGATTCTACGACACTTGCCCCAGCATGTCCCAGGACGTGGTTGTGTCTAGAAATTGGGTTTAGGTGGATCCCGCACATCAAATCGGGTTCTCACACGCCCCTGCACCAAAACCATGTTTACACATGACACCAGTCCGGTTTAGTTACAAATATGTCTAAGCTTTTACGACTGCATTCAAGGTTTTGGTGGGCGGTCGACTAGGCAAATAGGCGATTGCGCCCCTTTTAGGCTGATCGCATATTCAACCACCCGCACACCGCACACATCTGTGTATGAGATGTGTGCAGTTGCAAAAAAAATTTAATCCCTTTTCAACCCTCCCCCCCACTACTTATTCCTATAAATAACCCCCTCTTCATTGTACTAGTACAAGCAACAACTCTCTCATTCCTAATACTCAAACTCTTCCAAGCTTTCAAGTTCCAACTCCCTCACTCCGGTGTTCACAAATTCTGGCGTTCCAGAAGTCCGTCGTTCAAAAATTCCGGCATTCGAAGTTACTTTTTTTATTCGATAAATCAGATGCATACTTTTTAACTCTTTCTTTTAGCTTAATTTCTTTTATTAATTTCGCATCTTAATTAATGGCATATGTACCCAGGAGAATTTTGCTAATGACACATGAAGATTATGATCACTTAAGACCTAGTAGAAGTAATGACCCCAGTATGAAATTTGCCTATTACTTCAATTTGAATTAAAAAAATTCATTAGTTTGTGAATTATGTGGTAGTCACTAAGAGTGGTATTGTCTGCCACAAACAACATATCACCCACACATTGGGCAGTAATGCACGACATGGTGATAAAACTCTTGACACTTTAAGAGTTGAAATGGTTGTTTACATGTCCACTACTAGCGGAATTCAAATGAATCAAAATGCATTTTTTAGATGATTTTGTTGATTTAGGAGATGACGCATCCACGAGCGGGTTGGTTGCGGTTCCTATTTCGGCATGACCCCAACATCCCAACCCCCTTTGCCTCCTCGAAACAGAAGAAGGCAAGGTACGTGGGGACTAATGGATCGATTTTGTAGTCAATCTCAAGATGTTGACAAGACCCAACAAACCACAATTGAACGACTTTTTAAGAAAGAGGACCGTACGGCAATTAATAAAAAAATGGGCCAATTTTTTTTTATAGATGTAAAATTCATGTTAATGTTAATACAACTGAATTTAAAGAAGCCATTGAGGCTACCTTCACATACGGTCATGACCTAAAACTCCTCACTTATCAAGAAGTTAGCGATACATGCCTTAAAAAGAAATTGAAGTAACTAGGGGTTCTCTAAATTCATATAGGCAAGATTGGAAATTATATAGATGTACAATAATGACAGATACATTGACCGATAGGTCCGGTAGGAGTTTAATCAACTTTTTAGTGAATTGTCTGACAGGTTCAATGTTTTTACGTTCAGTTGCTGCTTCGGGGCAGTCACACACAACTGACTACTCGTTCAAGTTAATTGACAAAATTGTTGGAAAAGTAGGGGAGGAGTACGTGGTTCAAGTTGTCACCGACAACGTCGTCGCGTACGTAGCTACTGGGAGGATGTTGATGCGAAAGAGGGAGCATCTTTTCTGGACTCCTTGCTCCTCACACTGCATCGACCTCGTCTTTGAGGACATCAACAAGTTATTTTTGAAGCCCATCACCTTAAGCAGACGGATCGTGAGGCATTTTAACGACCATGTCTTATTACTCTCACGGGTGCGAAAAGCCATCGGGGGCAACTTGTTAAGGCCGGTGGTCACCCGATTTGCTACAACTTTCTTGACATTGCAAGACTCTATTTCAAGAAGGACCAGCTAAGATCCTTCATTGTCTTCGTTGACTACAATTACCCAAATGCTACATGGATGAAGAACAAGAGGTTGAAGGAAACCTCCTCCCGAGTGACCGAAGCCATTCTTCAGCAACGCTTCTGGGCCAACGTTGTGAAAGCACTTAAAACCTCCCAACCAATGGTCAATGTTCTGAGGTTAGTGGACGGCGACGAGAAACCATCAATGAGTTATCTTTATGACGCAATGGAGAAAGCCAAGGAAACCATCATCCGAAACTTTGGGGGTAACCCAAGGTATTATCAAAAGATCGTCGACTGCATCAACAAGAGCTGGGGTGAAGGAAGAATGATGAGCTCTCCCCTACACAATCGAATTCCTACTTAACTTGGGGACCTTCTTCTCAACTCTGGTAGATGAACGAACCACAACCATGAATGAGCACATGTCAGGCTTCTTAGACATCCTTGTTCGTCCTCGTGAAGGTCAAGACAAGTGTTCAACCTTGTTGGATCGTTACACCTTTCAACTAAGAATGTTTGGGAAGGACATTGTAAAGAGATAATGTACCGAAAGAAGACTGATTGATTGGTGGTGTGCGTACGGGACGAACACGAAGGACGAGACATTGTAGAGGTTGGCACTAAAGGTTCTTGGCCTAACGTGCTCGCCTTCCGGTTGCGAGCGTAATTGGAGTGTGTTCGAGAAAATGCACACGAAGAGAAGAAACAGATTGACGACGTAGACGTTGAATGATTTGGTTTTCGTTAACTACAACCAAAAGTTGCGGCAAATATTCGAAACAAGAATGGAATGCCCCGGTTTCTTTGATTCTATCGGTGTGGACTATGACCTCTTGGAGGATCATCCTTGGTAAGCAGAAACTGAGGATCCGATCTTCGCTGGGGAGGATCTGACGTGGGCTGAGGTGGAGGAAGCTGCCTTAGGACCTTCATCTTCACGAAGACGGGCTCGTCGATCCACGACGCCTTCACCTGCACCTTTCATAAGTGAAGGATTAGATGAAGACATCAACTTAACTTGTTATACTTATGGAGATCCAAGTGCATCGACTTTTGAAGCTCACCATGATGTCGATGAGACTTCATTCCGACCGATGATGAAGAAACCAACAAGGGGGACGTCTACGTTGACGATCCGAACAACTCTGAGAAAGCCGACGATACTGAAGTTCGTAACTGGACTTTAGAACAATATGTCATATTGAATGATTAGGACACTTGTATTGTAATTTTTTGACCTTCTAAATTGTATTACTAACTCTAAAATTAATAAAATAAAATGTCTAATTGTTTGGGTGGGTAGGAGGTACCTAGTGAGACTATGGTTGACGATTTAGGTGTCTTTTTGAAGCTCAAACATGTAAGGTTTGTTTCTATATTTTATTTGTATTTGTCTTATTGTTTTCCTAATTTTTTTAATTAAAACAAAATAAATAAATAAATAAAAATGGGTCGAACACAACTTGTTGACCGCCCAAACGCCTAGGCGTTACTTGAGCATTGACTGCATTACTTAATCAAGTTTTCATACCAATCAAAAAAATGTATTCAACCAATCAACCAAATAATCTTCAAATTTTCCAAGTAGCATTTTAAAGGCTTACTGAATACTTGTATTTTTTTCTATTGGAGACGAAGGGTAAATATATTCAACTTTTATTTGTATACCTTTCTTATGAATATAATTGGAATTTTATTATTACACGCGTCTGGATGTGCAATGTGGGATATGAAAATAATCATAGTCACTCCGCATTTGGTTCCCTAGCATTTTATAGATTAACATAGACATGCCAAAACTCAGTCTTCCTGTTGGAGAAGCTTGCTTCTAAGTAAGGTAAGGGTCCGGTAGTGACAAGTGCAGATTTGAGGGAATTTTGGGTGAATTGGATACCGGGCCTTCCTAAAGGCCCCGTCGAGGAAGCAAGAAAGCTTAGCTCTCCACCTTATGGTGGAATATTTGGGTGGCACAATAGACTACAGTTTGACAACTAGAGAATTGTGTTTGGGGAGATTTCGAAAAAGACAAATCAGGACATCTTTTTTTGGCTACAAGCTTCAGGGATATCAACGGATTTTCTGTTTTAGAAACTTTTCTCCTGGTATACCCCACATCTTGTGGGTATATTTTGGACAAATCACTTCTGTTTGGTGTGTCAGATTTCCCTTCCGTCTCTCTTTGTTTATGATTGCTGCTTTCTTTGTTTGGTTTTTTCACCTCTCGTACCTTTTCTTTTACTTTATAAATGATAAAAAAACATTTTATGACAAAATGGATACAGATTTCAGCCTCAAGATCTAATCCTATTACTATCATTGTTCAGCATATAATTATTTTTTATATTTCTTTTCGTAGGCACCTCTTACCGAGGAGTTGGTATTTAGAGCATGTATGATACCTCTGCTTCTCTGTGCACAACTGAAGGTGTACAGTGTCATATTTCTGTGTCCAGTGTTCTTTAGTCTGGGTACGAAATGCTTTCCCTTTTATATCATCACCTATCTGCTTGAACTCTTAATACAAATTTGTCGTTCTTCAATTACTTCTCTCGTCTTTTTCTTCCATATGATATTTAAAAATTCATATTGGATTAGTGTATCCATATTATAGACTTGAAAAAATGAATGAAAAAAAATCAAGTCTTCAATGTGAGTGTGTTTCTTTTAGTACTTTTTAAATTGCTTCATTGTCATAGTTATGGATTAGCCAATCATATGATGTATGTCCACATTGATAACCATGCCCACCACTATTATTGCCTCGTTAAGTGGTTTATCACGTTTCGCTGCAGAAACTTTTTTTTACATAACGCAAATGTCTTCAGGATCTAATTCTTTGGCAGACATCAAATTTTTGCAGCCCACTTAAATAACTTTTTGGAGCTTTACAATCAGAAAGGCTACAGCTTTGTAGGAGCTTCCAAGATTGTAGGTAAATTAAAATTCATTCATTTGTCTTTTCCTGATAAAACAAACCTCTTGTTCACTTAGTAAAATATTATTATTCTATTTCTTAAGCATTTTTATGGTTCCTCCTTAAGCGGCCTTTGGTCTCTTAAGTTATTCTGTTTCTTAAGCATTTTTATGGTTCCTCCGTAAGCGGCCTTTGGTCTCTTAAGCTTGTTCTTCTGATCGTAAGAATCTGACAACTGTATTTTGTTGACTAAATTGTTTTCTTTTTTGGATCCTCAAATTAAGTTGTTTTTATTTTGTTATATTTACATTAGCACTTCATTCTACTTAGGTCAAGAATCCGTTCCTTTTCATTATTTAAAGCCCATGAAATGTTGTTTCTTAGGTGTCCAGCTTGGTTACACAGTAATTTTTGGTTGGTATGCAGCATTTCTCTTCATTCGGACAGGTAAGCAAGTGTACATGCATAGATAGTTTAGGTTTTGTTAATATTTAAAGCCTGGTTATGATATAATCCATGTAATATTGGTAAAAAGTGTATTTTCCGAATTCTAGTAGAAGAATGGTACGCCAAGGAAATAATTACGAGAAAACAGCTATAAGGTGTTGCTTATTTCACTATATTTTTTTGAATGGTGCCAAATTTTTACATGTTTTACTTCCTGCAGGAAATCTGATGTGCCCAATTGTAGCACATGTAATTTGCAACTCAATGGGGTTGCCAATTTTTTATTCTTCACACTCAAAAGGTTAGAGCTGTTTTCTACTGAATGAACTGGAATACTGGGTACTTTAACTGCAATCTTTTGTTCATCTTTTTTCAGGGGGTTTTAATAGGAATATGTTTTAGCCAATTTTTACATAGCCAATAAAATGCAACGACTTGCAATTTGCTAATATGATTTGTAAGATGATAGTCATTTACTCTTGCAATTTATGGAAAATATTATTCAGTCGTGAAGACGGTGAGTCTGTAAAGCCTGATAAAAAAAGAAAAAAACCCGGTGACTTTGGTCAAGGAAGCTCACCGTTTAACTTGTATATATTGCATGTTTATCAATTGATATATGCAACTAATTGTGCATTGATTTGTGAAATGATTTTAGTAATTCGGCATTTTTTAAAATATTAAAGATGTAGTTGAAAAAATTGTATATTTGATAAGATTTCCGTGTTTTTCCTTTAAGTATACTTTTGAAATAATTGTCATGTTGTCATCCCATTACATCCTTTAGGGAGGGAAAAGAAAATAATTTTCCTTTGATCAGAACTTTTCTTGCTGTTTGTGTCAGTCTTGGAAAAAGAAAATATTTTTTCTTTGTTTTCCTCTACTAGAGATATGTGTATATAATATATTTTTTCTTTCTTTGAGTTTAAAATAATATTCATTTACTAGCTAAAGATTAATATTAATTTGTAGAGCATTGTGTCCAAACTAAAAAGAAAAGATGGTTAGATTACCACTTAGTTGCGTTGTTATGACCATATTTTTTGTTTGACCCTTATATTTTCTATTTTTATTTCTTTAACTTAATAATATAAGATATAAAAGTAGCAAAACAACCATAAAAAAGGTAAAGAACATATTGAAATGGCAAAAAAGCATACAATATTATGCTCATGAAGATCTAGGGAGGGCGATACATCCTCTTACCCTTTCAGAAAATGGTCTATTAGGGTGTGCATCACTAATTGAAGGACTGATGTTTTATATCTTTATTAGAAATCCATCCGTGACCCAATTTTCATTTATTGGGTTCTATGATTTGTGCGTTTTGGAGTTTATGTGCTTTGATGAAGTGAACTTTCAGCTCACAAAATGTTTATCTTGGACAGCTGCTACAGTGATGGCTTCTGTAGGAGGATGCGTGGGTTTCTTCAACCTTCTTTTCCCGGCAACAAATCCCGGACTGTACAACGACGTAACTGATAATTGTAAGTGTTGGCATGGTTACTGCAACTGGGGTTGAGTTTGACTCGATATTCTTAGGAGAAAGATGGTTACCTTTTGTGATTATAATTTCTTTAGTGTGTTGATTCATAGTCTTGGAGTTCTCCCCCCAAGTAACTACGTTTAAACTATTAGTTAGGAGAATCAACAAAGAGATAAAGAAAATATTGGGGCCAAGAAAAAGGTAGCATGGGTCCCATGTGCTTAGAAATCATTATCTGATGCAATCTGCACCTATACTTGAACTTCATTATTCTTATTTTTTGGCACTCAGCTCAATCTTGCAATGTCGAGATTGGATGCATAATAACCAGTACCGTTTCCATAGAAAAGAGCATCTGCAGGCACACACTTTTCGTCAGACATCATGTTCAGCAGTTCAAATATCTAAATCTTAGGTTAGTACTCATTGCTTCCATCCCCTGCAATAGGCGCGTACTTGATCCAAGGAAAAAGGACATCTTTGGTACTTGGTGCACACATCACTAAGGATCACAGTTGCTCTTTCTTTTTTCTCCCTTAGATCTTCAAAACTGGGATAGGTGGAGGGTGAAAGTAGCAGAGGCAAAAGGTTTTCGAACTCAACTTGGACGTCAACCTGGTTTAAGTGTCTGGAATCACATTTTGATAATAATTTTTATAAGGTCCGATCAAATCTAATAGTTAGTTTCTAAACAAACATTAGTCTTAGTATGACGATTCTAAGTTTCTAGACATCAGATGTAAATCATATTTGATTGTTTATTATTGGTGAATCAAAATCTGATTATCAAAATGTGATTCCAAACTGACACTAAAACACTACACTTAAGACACTACATGGTTAGGTCAACCAGTTAAACCATTGGTCCGTTACTAAATTCATTGACTCTATTGTCATGACCATGTATTATGTTTATGTATATAAATGTTAGATATGAAATATATACTTACACTATATACATAAATTAGACAATAATTGATTTGCGTTGATAGGAGTGGAATGGCATGGGTTGGGTTTAAGGTTGCATTAAACGTTTGATTGTGTGTTCATTTTATGTTTTTAATGGTTTGGCAACTGAATAAGTTTCATCCGGCATCTGATTACCAACGAACTGGTCCGAGAGTTCACATGTATTGTTGGTCTATCTCCCTGTTTATTTTAATCGGTGTCTTGTCTGTCTTGGTTTCTTAAGCATTTTTCTAGCATTTTGTAGACAACATGGATTTTGGATTCAATATTTATGGCAATACTTTATTAACTTCTACCTCATCACGAGAACAAATTCCAGTTCATTTCCTCCATCGTCCTAAAGTTTTTGCTTGAAGAATGTAGATTTTACAAACTTTTACTGTCAGACATCTAGAACGTATCAGGTGGAATTTAAGAGGTCATTTTCCACCACATAGAACCGGTTGCCCTTTCTTTCCGTTGCTATTCCAATCTTTGATCCCATTCATCTGATTTGGAAACAATAATTTTCGTTACAAAATGTTGGTTTTGTACCAACTAATGTTGTACAACATGGTGTATTTTAAAAGCATGCTTGATATCCGTTACTATTAAAAAACCCGATACCAAGTTCCTCTTCAAATTTTATATAATTTTCTTGTCTCCCCTTGTTAATTACCTAAACAACAAGCTCATATCATTGTCATCTTAAACACTTTTACATAATATAACATTCCATACTACAACAACTACATTAGCCCTCATGCCACTGACTACTAAGGAAGGAAAGAAAAGTGCAAAATGACCTCCACACCCTAGTGCAACTATTCTACATTGCTAATTTGCTATGGCTTCTTCCCTTTAGATGCAAATGAGGATTTAGCTGGAGTTGTGGGGTTGAGGTCAGGAATATTTGTGTTGTGATGGTTTTGGGTTGATTGGGAGGATTTGGTGTTTGCTTTGGACAGCTTCTGCTTAAGTTCAGACAGCAGCTTCTGGTTCTCCTGGTTGAGTAGTGCAGCTTTCTTCCTCAGCCTCTCATTCTCTTTGATTATGTAGCAGTTCTGCAGTAACAAGTTGGAGTTGATTCTCTCCATTGGCACTGATGTTTCTTCAACCCAATATACAGCCTAAGTCCACTTACAGAGTTGGCTGAAAACGAAGGAACCCAATATAACATGTAGAAGTTATATTAACAGCTTAGTATAGTAAATAGTGCATATGTTCAAGAGGAAGACAAAAGCTCTGCGACCGTCGTGCTTGCGATATAAAAAAAATATTAGGTAGCATTTTGAGGTGTTTGCAATTCGACCTTTTTTTCTCATCCCCACTCAAGTCCCACAATGTTTGGCAGCTGAGGAATGCCGGAATGGGTATTGTAATGATTCATTACTATGTTCTCAACATTAAAGGTCATGTACTAAAGAAACAATAAAATGAAGCATACAACTTAGTATGAAGTATGAACCATCCAGTCAACTCGCTTCTAGTAACGAAAAAGTAGCAGCAGTCATTCTTAAAAATAAAAATAAAAATCTTAGTATGAACTATGAACTAGAAGAAGATGAAATTGCATGCATATGGAAAACCAATAGACCACCAATAGTCAATCACTAAATTACCTTGTGGTGTTGTGCACAAGAAGAGGTATGTATGTTTGAGGGGGAAATAAAGGAATGGTATGCATGAATGTGCTTTTTTGGTGGAAGAGTCCACATATTTATAGTGGAGTTAAAGATGAGAAGTGGGTGCATGGGAAAGGGTCGGGGTTCAACCCAAGGTCCGCAATGATGAGAGCCTTGGAGTTGAGGCTTGGCATCATAACCCATCGATGCTCTTTTGTTTTCACATATCCATCCATCTTCCCCATAAATATTTAGATCATAATTACACCTACAAATAATGACGGCAGTAATAATGAATACAAAGGCTTGCCATTCTTTTCATGGGTGGTGCACATTGGGAAAATGCCAAGGAGTATTGGGTAATCACTTTAAAAAGAATCGGAATTGGGGATTTGTTTTTTGGTTGGTGCAATTAAAAACTAGTTCTTGTGGTGGTATTGTGTTGGAGTTTATGTGGTTCATCATCTAAGATGACAAATTCATTAGGTAGTGGTGTGGTGCAATTTAGGAGTAGTTTTATGCCTTGTGTTGTGTAAGGGAGGTGGAGAGTCATGTGTGAATTGCCTTCTTAGTATGCAATGCCGCATATGTGACAAAATAAAGTGACATCGATAGGGATGTGGGATAAGACTAAGATATTATAGATTCATCATTATTGTTAGCAATTATATCTCATGTGGTCATAATCAAGCGATAACCTTAAAGGCTAGGAATTTGAAGAAAAAAAACTTTCATCTGAAGTAATATTGATGTTGCTTGTCTAGAATTTAAATAATAAAAGAATCGGTGGATTTTTTTTATGTGAGTTTGGAAAGGAATTATTTAGTTTTCCTTCAAAGTTATTCAAATCCAAGTTTAGGGAAATTAAAAGAGTTTTTAGCTTTTCAAAAGTTAATGTTAATAATTTACTATAACATCCATTATAACTTTTGTACACAAACCCACATACTTATTTACTTTTAAGGTCCTGTTTGGTTTGGGGTTAATAAGATGGTCAAAATCAGGGTGGTAAAGATTTTGTATTGAAAAATAAAATTTTGCAATACAAAAATCCTTTCAATTTTTACTCTCCTATGACTCCAAATCCAAACAAAACCAAGAGTTACATCTATTCCATTAACCATGTGGAACCTTTCCAGAAAACACATTAATTTTTCAAAAAAAAGATGTTAGTATCCAGTTTCCACAAACAATAATTACAAACTCACCTCTAATAACAAAGTCTCACAATAATAACATCCAGTCATCCCTGAAGACTGAAATAATCTCCTGGCCTATTGATCTTGTAATTCATTGTCCAAATGGATATGGATTAAATTGATAACATATTGGCATTAGTAGGTCTAGAGATTTTCATGAAATATAGACTCTGCTAAGATGCTGAAGGATGTTGGCTTGTTGTCCCCTGTTGCATTGTAAATGGTAATGATGATGTTTCTTCTCATTTCCTTCCCAAACTGGGTGCATGTCAGTGTAACTTGTCTCAACATGTTCATTACCTAACTTGTGATTCGTGTTTAACTTCTTCTGTGGTTTGATACTAAAAGGGTACAAATGCTTGTGGTTTGTGATTTCTGGTGGTTAATTCATGTTTATGTCCATTTACATCTTTTAAGTGCCAGGCAAAGGAAAGGAGACGACATCACTCACGAGACTAATCGTTTCGGAAAGACATTAGTTAAACCATGTTATTTTGTGATCATGTGTTATGATTTTGGGGAGATTGATAGTCTTGAGATAGCCAAAACCAGAGACCATTCATATGTTTGAGACTTAAAAAGAGAATAAGATACAGTGGATAAAATAAATTAAAAAACATATGTAATGATTTTGTAGGACTAGTAATTTGTAGACTCTAGTTATGAGCTCTTGTTTGTCTTTAGGGAACTGGAAAATTCACTAATTGCCACCCCTACCCAGGAACCACCACTCCGCCCCATTCCCAAACACTCCACCAGTCTCCAGCCATCTCCAAAGAAATACCCAACTACAATTCCAGACTCAACTCCAACGTTAATGATCATGCAACAACATTTATAGACAGCCTGAGGGGCGTAGTGTGGGAGAATTATGTGCACCACCCACGCTACAATACGGAAAATTACATACTACCTTACTTGGGGACCATAGCACCATTACCAGACAAAAATCAATGGAAGTGAATGCAGGCAGACATAACAATGAAGGCCCCAGATGCATATAGACCACCAAGTAGGCCTAGGAAGAAGACAATGAGGCACATGCTGATGAGCCTAACAAGATCACAAGGACTTGTTAGAAATCAAGAAATGATGGTTCACAACAATTGCAGCTAGGTAAGTCATGAAGTGAATTTCACTTAACCCCACAATTTCTTAGTCTTGTGTTACCACACACACACATATATTCTTACTATCTTAGTGCTCTGATCCCACTCCCACCGAAGCTCAAGCAACAAAAAAACCTAGTGGCAAGAGAGAAAAATAAGTGTCCTGTTAGTGTTCTAGTGTTACTTATACGTACTCTTACTTAGCTACTCTAATTGATACTCAAATGACTAAGTAATTACACGACCACCCCAGTCGCAACAACACAAGCAGTAGCAACAACACCTCAAGGCTTGGGCGCGGACCCACGTATGGGCCCGGGTGGGCACAAGCCCACCTACTAAAATTTGAAAAATAACTATGATATATTACCTTCTCTCTTGCTATAATAGCATGACATAAATGTTATCCAAGTAGTTAATCTTTCGGGTCGTGAGTTCGAACCTTAATCTTGCTATTTTTTTCTGGACAGAAGAAAATAATAATATAGACTCGTTAGGTTTCAAACCTGGGAATGTCGTGTAAGATTCACCACTACAGTGTCATAATTTTATGTTATAAAATTGTCACATGTACTATATATTTATGTATAAGGTGTACTTTTGTGGGTGCGAATAAAATACACGAAAATAATTTGTGTATTTCTAAAGTTTACACATATGCATTACTTCAATGTTAACATCCTCCATGTTGTTATTTGACACTCGGGTTCAGGAGCTCAATGATCGTTTTTCAGATGTTAAATTGATAAGAATGAGTTGTTCTTGCCTATGATGTGTTTGGATCCCCGTAACTATTTGTCAATATTTGATACGTACAGATTATGTATTATAAGAATTTGTTGGTTTTTATCTCTTTGAGTTAATGAGAAAGATTATCTAATGCTTGAAAATCAACTTAACAACTACATCGTTTATGTGAGGATTTCTTAAGACTTTTCATATTTTTGCGGCATTGCAGATATTACAAAGAAAATGGTTGAAAAGAAATTAAACATGGTGCATCCTTTGGTTTGTTTGTTTGTCAAGTTATTCTTAACCTTGCCAGTAGCAACTGCAACTATTAAAAAATATTCTCGACTATGAAGATTGTCAAGATTAATTAAGCTCCGTATTCAAATGAGTGACGCGATTGTCAAGATTATTTTATATATGTGTATATATATGATTGTCTCATAACCCTTATATATGTGTATTTATATGTTTCATAGAAAAGGGTATGAGAAGCAATAAGTTATATTGTTATAATTCATTCATTAATGCATCTTTCTAGGTGTAGAACTTTATCATTCATTGTTACACCTAACTGTTATAATTAAATGACAATTTGTTATTGAAGAGTAAGATCAAATCAAGTCTAGCAGTGTAATGTTAAAACATTAAAAACAAAGACAAATGGAGTAATAATGTTTCTTGTAATTTAGACAAAATTTCTCATGATTAGGGAAGACAACTTCATCTAATTGAGAATCCACATGTGAAAAATAAAATTATTATTTGTATGAAATCATAGTATAATGATTACCAAATAATTAGAACAATAAGGGCATGTTAATTCTTGTTCGAACTTTAAACTTGGCTTGAACTCGACTCAATAAACGTTCGACTACGGTTTAACTTTAAAATAAATGAGCTAAGTGAAAAATTAAAAAATGCTCCAACTCGGATCGTTAAACGAGCCGACTCGAACTAGAAATAGCTCGAGCTCGATTCAAGATTTTTATTGTTTAATTTGTATTTAATTTTTGGTATTTAGTAATAATATACAATAATATGAAATAATTTTAGCTCGATTCGACTCGCTTACATTTTGGCCCTCACTCATGTAAATTTCTACATCCGCCACTGATAGTAGCAATGGTTGCTCACTCAAACAACCTGCTGAGCACATAGCTACTAAGTGAGTTCCTCTGTCGGTAATCTTGTCAAATATACAACGCTATTGGATTGTATGAACAATTATTTCTTCTAGGATGGGGTGATCATACGGAAACGAAAGCTCTTATTTTTTAAATATAAGGCAAGTTTTCTTTGTTGTGTGATGCTCAAATTGAATACAAGTTACCTTCACAGGTAAGTAGTCTCTAAAGAATAGGACTATACATAAGACGCGTAATACCATGGCTGTATATGTGAAAAGGTTGGGGCATTGGGTCTCATCTTATTTAATATTTTTTTATAGGAAGTTAAAGAGATAGTTAGATACATGTCACTTTGTTATTTGTTCATTTTTATTTGTTTTTGTTAGCGTAAAAGAGAAAGGTAAGGTTGAAAATATTATAATAAAATGATATATTTGAGATAATTGTTTAGTTGGAAGCTTTGTGGAAAGCTGGAGGAAAGATACATTTAACTTGGATCCAATTGAAATTTATGAAATGGGAAGAGAAAATGATGCTCTCAACAATAGACTCGACCCCAAAGGGTGTAGAATTTCCAAGAGATGGTATGATATATATATATATATATATATATATATATATATATCCACATTGCTAACGTTAAAACAAAAATCAATTTACTTGATCACAAGTTCGTGATCCAATCCTGCTCAAATATTGGAGTCTTCTTGATATGAACTTGAAGAGGTTCAGGAACTCGTGGGCCCAAACTGTGAGCACGGACGAAGTGAAGACGTTCTGCTTCGATCCAAAGTCCATCTAGTGGGATCAACATTTGCCCGACGTTTGTTAAATCCTAAATCTAGTTTAAGGGCTAATTCCGGATTAGGTGGGAGTGGCTTGGATGTGATGGGGGTACGGTGAAAATGCGTTTGATGCAATGGAGGAATGGAGGGGGTGTGCGCGAGGAGTGGGTGGGGTGGTGTGGTTTTAACCGAGAAAAGCTCTCATTTCTCTTCTTTTCTTCCTCTCAGCCCAACATTTCCCTCTCCACCACCCATCTTCTTCTCCTCCCTTGCTCGACGACAGCGAGGTGGCTGGAGAGCTCCGGTTGAGGGCGTGCGACAACAACACTAAGAGAAGCATGTGGTTGTGACTGGAGGTGTGCCAGGTGGAGCTTAATGCGGAAAGGAGGACGCGCGAGCGGTTATGGACTGGAGGTGTTTGCGCGTGATCTCCTGTGAGCTTCGGCAATCGTGGAGAAAGATATGTCAATTTCGTGCATTAGATGTTGCTCACACATGTGTGTGGGTGAGTTGGCTCGTCGCCGGAGGTCGAAGACCTCGCCGACGACGAGGGCATCAAGTTATCTTGACAATGCCAGGTAGTTGCTAGTTAACGGTCGACCGATGCCTTTGGGTGGTCGATCAGATGTAGTACTTTTTCTCCATCTGTACCTAGTACCAGTCGAATGATGCCTTGCGGCAGTCGACTGGTTGAGCAAAATTATTGGGTTGGAGAGTTCCTAATATTTTCGGTCGAATGAGGCCCCTAGCCGTTCGACCGTTGCCTTGTATATTTTGGTTGAACCGAGCGTTGACCATCTAAACGATAGACCTCTCCTGACTTCCGTCTGACCGGTACCTTAAGTTCACTAAACGTTAGGTCAACCGATCGAGTTTCTGGTTCGACCGACATGGACTTATAATCGTAGGAAGACTCTGATATTTTCGATCGAACGAGGAGTCGTTCGACCATTGGCTTGTTTGATTTTAGTCTTTGACCGTGCATTGACCATGAACCGGTCGACTGATTTCTACCTTTCATTCGACCGATGAGGCTTAAGTTGTGAGCCCAGAGTTCGACCGATTCCAGGCGTCCATTCGGCCGATTTCTTGGGAGCGGTCGACCGGTATACCTTTTTTGGTCGACTGTTTGGGCCCAGAACTGAATCATTGTACTTGTGGAGTGTCAACTTTGTCTACGGAAATCCATGTCCTCGCTTAGTACGTGAGACAGGAGGTGACGGTGGGGGCGTTGATCGTGTCTGCCCAGGGACCGCCGAGTGGAAGGGTGTGGATACTTGGGACGTGTCACCTCTATATTATAGACTATGGCGTAGTGTATGCTTTACTTGACTCATATTAGAGTAGTAGACCTAAGAGATCGTGGATCCCAATGCATGATGTTGCACGACTCTACGGAGCAAGATGACCTAGCGAACTTCGGTCAGGATAAGTCAATCTGCCAGCCTGCGAGCGACCGATACCTCTGATTGGCCTTGATGGCGATGATGTGACCCGTACGACCTAGATGGCGGTGGTGTTGGTAGCCTATGCTGAGAGACAACCATGGAGAGGACCGTATAGCCTGTGTGGTGGCAGTGATTGATTGACGATGTATTCCGGCAGGTAGTTTGGTTGTGGCACAACCAAGTGAGATGAACCGACCTGAACGACGACTCCGTCGGTGAGGTGTTGAACTCGAGATTCAGCTGATTCTGCTGACGCGGACGTGCGGACATGCCTCACCGAACCCATGATTAGTGTAGCCGCGTGTGGGGTACGTTACGTACTTTCTGTAAGACCGTACATATGTGCCTGCGATAGGTCCCTACGGGTGTCCCGATGATGGATTGGTGGATAGATGTCCTTTATTACCCTTGAAAGAAGATGTTTGTGGATTGCATTGTATTTTGTGATGTTATACTAGGATGATATGTTCATTTATGTATTTATGAGCATGCAGAGCTTGGTATACAGAGTTTCCTTATGGAAACTCATGCATTGTTATTATATTTCATTTTCAGAACCATAGTAGGTTCTAGCATGTGGTGACCGAGGACGAGGGTACTTTAGGATCAGATCCTCTTTCTGTACTTCCTAGGTAGTGTGGCTGCTTGTATTTACTCTTCTTGTATTGTGATGTAGTCATACCTTTTGACAAACTCTGATGTAATATTGTGCACCTCTTGGATATTATATGAGTAACGTTTTCGCTTTTTTGGGGTCTTAATCTTGACAATGCTTGTATTTTAATTTTTTTGTTATTTCGGAACGTTACAATGTTAATATTCCTAAAGTAATGAAGTATACCAGCAAGTAGTCTCTGACCTCCGGCCACGAGCCAAACCCTCACACACCTTCGTGTGAGTAAAATCTAATGCAAAGAACTTGACATACCTTTCTTGCTAGACGAAGCTCGCCGGAGATCGCTCAACGTCGCCTCCAACAACCCAAACACCTGACTCCTCGTGTCAAACTCCACGTGCCTCAAGGCCACGATCACGCCGTCCTTGCTCGTTGCAGCCGTTTCCTTCGTCGCTGGTCAGTGGAGCTAAGGGTGAGAGAGATGGAGGGTTGGTGTGAGAATGGAAGAAGAAGAAGAAGAAGAGTGGAGGAAGAGGTGTGGTTTGCTTTTAAACAAACCTCCTACCAACCTATGGTAGCCGAGCCTATGCCTCCAACACCACTACCTTACCTCCCATCACCTCAAGCACACCGACCATCACATCACCCATACCTCCCCACTAATATGGAATTAGCACTCTAATTAGGGTTTGGGATTTAACAAATGTGGCGCTAAAATACATTTGAGGAAGGGTTGGGTAATCCCATTATACTTAATTTTCACCTACTTAGTACAAACTGTTTAGGATTTTGATCCCATCTGATATATTTTCTCTCTTTATATTTCAATTTCTTGGGTAACTTTTAATACAAACAATAAGATTTGTAGATGAGAGTTTGTATAGTTAATCTAGTACGAGAATATCTTTTCACATATATGGCTAAAATACTAAATCGGACTTCAAATTAAACCGAACTAACTAATTCTCAATTATTTTCGCATTGTTTTGACTCTTTTGACTTGAATTCTTGACATAATCCTGACTATTACTTCCCTAGATTTGGATATCCCAAACACCATGAGAACGAGCAGATAATTCTCATAAACTACCAACAAAATTAAAGTACCAAACCATTCAACAAGCAACCACATCAATCATAATCATATTCCAAAAGAATGATGAATTTAAATGTGTCCCAACACAACAATAGTCTAGTTGTCCCCCAAACACTTCGAAGGAGACATTGATACATGACAAACACATTATTACATCTTCAAATTCATTGCTAACACCCGCCATATATATATTAAACACAACTTATTAGACATTCTCGGGTTTCCATCATCATTCTCAACCTACTTGCAGACATACTTCAAGACTCCGGGAATGTGAACGTCGTGAAAATACCGGTCCCAATCGATCACCTTAGGGTCGAACCAAAACATCTTCACCTCGTCGGTGTTGGCTGTTTTGGCCCACGAAATCCTCAGCCTTTCCAAGTTCAGATCATCAAAACTGCAACAACAAACCAACATTAGATAATGAATTTGTGACCAAGTTTTTGTTTCAGATAATTAAAGCTCGGTAAGTGAAAATGTCATACGCACCATCCCTTGAAGAAAACATAAGGCTTGTATAAGTCCACCAAATGCATCACATAGTTGTACTTCCTCTGGAGTTGAGTGTATCTTTCGGAGAGCAATCCACAGAGAGCAGCGTTCACCAGTCCCAACCCCTACCATAATGACGTACACTAACTTATGTTTTCGATCTAATTAAGGACCATGTATTCATTGATGATCAAAAAACCCGATTTCTGAAATATTTTTGTGTGCGCTTCATTAGTCTAATTAAGGAAGGTTGCTATATATGTGTCCTCTTCAACCACCCGTTCCTCGATCCTTATCGAGGAATCGATGACCAACACCAAGTTCATGGTTATTCTCTAAAATGAGCCTTTACAATGCTTCAGTTGGATGTCATTATGCTCAAAGATCCATGTTATTGGTCATACAAAGTTTTTAAGTATGTATGTGATATTAGATTATAGTGGGCCGTTTACAATTCGAACAGTTCTTGTTATAGTCCCAGATTGGCTAAGCAAGGAGGTTCATGGTTAACGTTAATGGTAGCCATAACCACATAATTCGACTCGGACATCAATCGACCACAAACAAGCACTTTAGTAGCCTAATCATGGTAGCTCATTCTGGTGGTTTTTGTGTGGATTAGAATGAATTGAGCACGCTTTACACAAGTATATAAACAGATTGTTAGAAAGCCTATAGTTTTCTTGTTAGGATAACGAGTTATCAAATGGCATGGAGAAAAAATCATATATCCTTTCATTTATAAAAAGAATTGGAATGAATCTCTAGAGCTTATTTACCTGCAAAGGCAACTTGTACCTCAGCATCATGTACCTCTTGAAGCTCTCCATTGTACCATACATGGGGAGCTCTATAGTTTTAACAACCCTTCCATCCTTTGTGATGCGCGGATGCTTGCAGAAGTAATCATAACCAACATCGATAAGCGTCGCATATTTCACCGGATTACTGACAGAGGAGCCCACATGGTAGATGTGCTCACCGGGGTGGTTTGAGTGAGCAATCATTGCTACTATCATGGCATTCACAACCCAATCACCTGGGATCTATATTTTGTTCCATAACAAGTATTGTGTAAGCTAAAACTTGTATATGATGTGATTAATGTGGTTGGGATTAACTTTTCTTACCACATCCATTATCAAATCTCTGTCACCCAAGAAGCAGTTCAGCTTTCCCTTTGCATACCCAATAATTAGGCTGTCAATTGTCCTGCCAAAACATTCAGAAGACATTTCATTTATTTGTATAGAAGACAATGATACTTCATTGGATATGTGAAGAATGTGAACAAATGTTTTAAGGATCTTTTTGTAATTTACTAGGAGTAGAGGACACAGAGTGCAAGTTTTATTTACCTTGATCCTTCCATCCAACCAGGTATAGGCTCTTTGAAGAGGCTGGTTATGATAGTAGGCCTAATGATAACAAGGGGGAGCTCTCCTTTCATGTGCCCAAGAATCATTTCTCCCATTGCCTTTGTGAAAACGTAGGTGTTTGGCCAACCAAAATGCTTAGCTCTAAAAAACGATAAAAATAAATCAACAATTGAAATGAAACAACCATTAAAATTTGTTCACAACAACCACTTGCAACATTTTTGTACTATGTATCAACATTTTTATAGCAATCTTTTCCAAACAAGAAGTAACTGATTAATCTAGTGTGTATATACCAACCTTCTCATCCCCAACTCCTTCATGGCAGTCTTTAGCTCTTTGTCTGAGGATCCATTAAAGTGGAGCTTCTTAATTGTTTCTTCTGCTAATCTCACCTCTTCATCAATATCTACTTTCGACTCCCCATTCAGTGTTTCTCCCATGACAAATTTTCTCTCCAACAGAAGGCCTTCCTTTTCACCAGAAACAAATGCTGAAATTGCATGGTTGATTTCATTTAGCAATTCCTCAATTAACATAAGATAATTTCTTAATCTGAATTTATGATGCCGAATTCAAGTTTAGTGTAAGATAAATCTAAGGTGGTTATTATACAAAATTCAACCAAATAAGTGAAATGGGCGATATTGTTGCACCCATATTAATACATCTTTGAGGGATTTGAGTTGAATACAAGTAAAAGGTTTGGTCGCATACGTACTAATCAAAACTCATATATAGCTCACCGTATAATAATTATTATTAATAATTCATTGTATTTTCGTGGTCACTCTTAAATTTAGGTTCAAATTATGTATAGTTGGCTTGGGCTTACCAGTCGAAACATGGAGAAGCATATCGATTTTCGTACACTTCTTCGCAAAATTCAACACATGTTTTGCTCCCAAGGTGTTGATGGCCAGTGCAACTTCATATCTACACTCAACTACACAAATGTAAACAAAGAGTCGAGCTAAAATAAATAAAAATGTTAATTAGATGTCGTTGTGACTAAACCTTTCATCAAAATTAGTATTAGCAGCCACATTGAGAACCATATTAACTTCATTCTGCAACTTTTCAAGAAGATAAAAATCCTTTATCCCAAGTTCAGGAAAACTGACATCTCCAACCACTGGACAAAGTTTTTCAGATATAAATGCTTGGTACAAATTTCCATACTTCTGCCTTAGAACCCTGAAGAGTTCCTTCCCCGCTATCTGAATATAGCAAAAGAAAGGAATCAAATACAACTAAATTTTGCTAGAAATGTATTAAAAAATTCATAAATTCATGGTCTTTAATAATTGAATGATTTATCTAAAATCCTAGCCATATATACTAACTTGGTTAAACTTGTAAACTATGTTTTTGATATTGTAAAATCGGTTTTCAATGGAATGAAGATTATTATAACAAGATTCATAATATTGAATATATAGAAGGGTTGGCCACCAAAGATGAGGAGGTGCACGTATAATATGATGTATCATTAATATATTTTACATCTAAATATCTAATATGTATTTTGACAGTCATGCATTGGTTACGGTTAATTTGGTAATTCACTTTTGAGTTTGTCACTGATACACGGCTATCTTTGTTAGCAGTAAAAATATTATTAGGAAAAATATATTTATTCTAATGCGGTCATTTTGCAAACCATAAGTTGATTTGCTTAATTAAAGAACCAAGAAAGAAGAAAAAACCAACAAAACAATGTAGTGAAGTGTATAAACGAAACCAGATGAACCAACAACACACCTGCTGTTCCTTTTACATGAAAAAACGTGGTTTTGATGCAAATTTATGTTTTTGGAATCATAATTATAAAATAATAAGTATTTCTGAAAATTGCAGAAGTAGGAAGCAGTAAGTTCTTGTGTCATGTGCGTTTAAGGTATGATTTCCCACGTTGTCATTTTTACATTTTTTATGACCCAGAATTGTCAGTTAGGAGGGTTGCAGTGCAGTTTTAAACTTTTCACGGAGGCCTAATTAACTACGCCATCCCTACGTACATGTTAGTGTCACAAACTTTTTTCTTCTCTACCAAACAAACTTTGTTAGCCAAATATGTTGCGAGGAAAAAAGTGAACTTTCAAAATACACGTTGAGACATGATTTTTCTTATATAAATTTGGTCTATCTTATCACAACATATGAGGACCCAGCCGTACTTGTGCAAGAAGGAGTGACCTCTAGCCTACGATGAAAACTTAACCCTCTCATTAAATCAATCCAGGACCTAATTTGAATACATGCTGGTTTAAGATCCAATTAGAGTCTGGTATCTAATCAAGGTGCTAGTCTAAACCATGGATTGAGGTCATGACCAAATTAGGCACCAGATATGATGAATCCGGATAAACACAACCAATTTCTTCACTGCCGCAAGGGTTTCCTAAACCCTAGCTTTCTTCTTCCATCTCTTGTTTGCGTTCTTGGTTGTGCATGTGTAAACCCTCGTTAGGGTTACGATCGTCCTTGCTTCACCACCTTGGTGGAGTTTTCGCATGATATCAGAGCTCTGATCTTGAAGAAAAAGCTCACTACATCTTCCGATGGCCACAGGAGTTCCATCCTTCTCTCGATCATCCAACCCCTACCCGTTTCCCACCTCTGTAAGTGTCACCAACTTCTTCTCCATGAAGTTGTCGCCTTGAAACTATCTACTGTGGGAAATGCAAGTTCTTGGGCTCATGGAGTCGCAAGGCATGATTGAGTTCATTGATGGAGATTTTCCCATGTCGGCAAAAACCGTTAAGGAGTCCAGCGAAGGATCTGAACCAAAACGTTCGCCAAATCCAGAGTGTAATCTTTGGAAATGGTCAGATCACCTTCTTAAGGCGTGGATAATCATTACTCTTGGAGAGGAGGCTCTTAGCGTTGTAGTCCGTCTGGAGACGTCAAAAGAAGTCTGGGAAGCGTTGAAGCACTCCTTTGCTCAAAACTCCGAAGAACGTGAATTCCAACTTCTTCAACAACTCCAGATGCTCCGCAAGAAAACTTGTAAGGATCTCCAAGAGTACCTTAGCAAATTCAAGTTGTTGTGTGATGAGCTTGCCTCTATCGATAGGCCAGTCAGAGATCAAACAAAGGTGTTTTGGATGTTAAATGGGTTTGGAAAAGAATATAATGCTTCATTTAAAGCCCACTCTTCCTTCATATCTTGATCTGGTTCCTATGCTTCAAAGTTATGAGTTTCGTATTAAGAACCATGAGGCAGAAGAAGAGATCCAGATGACAATTTTTTGGTCAAAGACAAGAAGGAAAGGGAAGGAAACAAGGCAAAGGGCAAAAGGATGGAGGCTTTTCTTCTAAAGGTAGAGGGTTTCAACCCAATGCTCAAGGAAAGCCACCTCCACCGCCCAATGCTCAAGATACAGGTCCTATTGGTGAAGCTAACAGCAAAGGAACTGAAGGCATCAATCAGACTCAGAGGAGACCCTATGTCGTCTGTCAGATATGCATGAAGCCAGGACATGAAGCCATCAAATGCTGGTATCGCTTCAATCACTCCTTTCAACCAAGGGAGTTACCTCAAGCCCTAGCTGCCATGACTGTAAAGGACTCCTCTGAAGATTGGTACCAAGATTTTGGAGCCACAACTCACATAACAGGTAATGCAGGTATGCTTCATTCCCTTAGACCCTATAGTGGATCCGATAGAATAATGGTAGGAAATGGGCACTTATTACCTATCACTCACATTGGATTTGCTAAAATCAAATACAATAAGGGGTCATTTGTTTTAAATGATGTGCTATTTGCACCCCACATGAAACAAAATCTAATGTCTGTAAGAAAATTCACTAAAACTTTTCCTTATAATATTGAATTCTTAAATACTCAATTCTTTATAAAAAATAGACATACTGGAACTATAATTACTACTGAGGAGTTAAAAGATGACCTTTACTCCCTTCCTAGTAAACCTCATAGAGCATTTTTTTCTAACAGGCAAAGAAATCTAGATTTCCATAAATGACATTGTAGACTTGGACATCCTAATCATAAAGTGTTAGAAGACCTCCAAACAAAAGGCAAAATTTGCATCACAAAAATGACTACCAGCCAAATTTCTCTATGCAGTAGCTGCCAACTTGGCAAAGCCACTTAACTTCCTTTTGCACAATTTGATTCTTTTTCTTCTGAACCTTTTAATAAGATACACTGTGACTTGTGGGAGCCTTCTCCTACTGTGGGAAGAAACAACTTCAGATATTATGCTTGTTTTGTGGATGACTTTACTAGATACACTTGGACTTTTCTCTTAAAATTCAAGTCTGATTTCTTTAATTGCTATGTAGTTTTTTGAAAAAATTGTTCAAAAGCAATTCAATGTTGGTATTAAAAAAATTCAATGTGATGGTGGTGGTGAATTTTCCTCAAATATTTTTCAAAACCATCTCAAATCCAGTGGTGTTAATCTGTAAATGTCATGTCCTCACACTCCAGAGCAAGATGGAGTAGTGGAGAGAAGGCATAGATTCATTGTAGATATGAGACTTACTTTACTCATTAATAGTGGAGTACCCAAAAGGTACTGGGTGGAGGCCTTTAACACGACTGTGTTTCTCTTAAATAGGCTTCCAAATAAAACTGGTAATATACCCTATGAGTCTTTATTTTCAAGAAACCCTCATTATACTTGTTTAAGAGTGTTTGGGTGCTTATGCTTTCCATGTTTGAGAGAGTATGCTCAAAATAAGCTTTCTGATAGATCGTCTGCATGTTTTTTTCTTGGATATAGCCTAAGACATAAAGGGT
Organism: Triglochin maritima; assembly: GCA_963682175.1. NCBI lineage: Eukaryota > Viridiplantae > Streptophyta > Magnoliopsida > Alismatales > Juncaginaceae > Triglochin > Triglochin maritima. Next base: position 6,676,676 of record OY821787.1, on the reverse strand, counting down.
ACATGTGTTTTGATCCTCACACTAAGAAAATCTACATGACAAAGCATGTTATTTTTAATGAAAATTACTTTCTCTTCAAGAAAACTTCAAATATTTTGGACAAAATGATTTTGAATCCACTGTTTCTGTATTTTCTTAGTGGTTTTGTGAAAATGATTGTACTTCCACCCATAACAATGATGAATCTATTTCTCAACCTTTTTCTCTCATAAAAAGTGTTGGTATAGAATCAACCACATTGCCTATTGTTGAAAGAGAAAATGCAGGCACTGCAGGGGAGTCTTGCCAAGACCAAAATACCTTTACACAAGATGAGGCTCCGCCAGTTTTTTCCCTTGCTTCACTTCCAGAACATAACTCAGGTGATACCCTTCCACTTCAAACAAATGAGCATACTAACCCCATTACTGCTATGCCTCCTACATCACCTAGTTTGCATAATACTGGAAATACTTATTTAGAAAATCATGTTAACTCTTCATCTCTACACTCAGAATTCACTGCATATAATGATAAATCTGATAACACCCAACCACAATCACAACTCACTATATATGATGCAAACACTAAAGCCACATCTTCACATGTCTTAATTAGTGATGACTCCCATGAAGAAGTTGATCCAGTCACAACACCTTTACAAACAAATGAAAGTAATAAACATTCTATGACTACCAGATCTCAATCTGGTATTATCAAACCTAACCCTAAATATGCCTTATTTCATCACATAGAACCCCTTCCTCGTGAACCCAATTTTGTTAAGGAAGCTCTTAATCACCCGGGGTGGAAAAAGGCTATGGAAGAAGAAATGCATGCTCTCCAGCAAAACAACAAATGGAACTTAGTACCAAAACAAAAAAAATATGCACACCATTGGATGCAAATGGGTTTTCAGGGTAAAACTTCATCCTGATGGATCCTTAGATAAATTAAAGGCTAGGCTTGTAGCTAAAGGTTACAAGCAAATTGAAGGGGTGGACTATCTTGAAACCTTCTCTCCTGTGGTTAAGCCCACGACTATTAGACTTATACTCAGTCTTGCTACCATGAATGATTGGGTCATAAATCAATTAGATGTTAAAATGTCTTTCTTCATGGATCTATTGATGAGCTAGTTTATATGTCACAAGTTCCTGGTTTTGTTGCTACTGATTTTCCAAACCATGTTTGTAAGCTGAATAAGGCTCTCTATGGACTCAAACAGTCACCTCGAGCATGGTATGATCGTTTCATTACTTTTTTGCTTTCTAAGGGCTTTCATAGTAGCACTTCTGACAACTCTCTTTTTATTTCTCATTACAATGGACCTCTATTTTTACTCATATATGTGGATGATATTATTATCACTGGATCAAATAAGAATAATGTCCAGTCACTAATTTCTGATCTTGCACATGAATTCTCAATGAAAGATCTAGGAGCACTTAACCATTTTCTTGGCATTGAAGTAAAAAGAGACAAAAATGGATTATTCTTAACACAACAACACTATGCCTCTAGCATCATTCACAAAGCAAATATGCAAAATTCTAAGTACATCAGCACACCTTTACCTGCTAGACTTGATAAAAACCGAGATAATCATATGTTTCATGATCCAACTTACTTTAGACAAGTAGTAGGTGCCCTTCAATCTCTGACCTTGACCATGCCTGATCTAACCTATAGTGTAAATTGCATTTGTCAATTCATGCACTCTCCATCCAATTATCATTTTTCACTATTAAAAAGAATTCTTCGATACGTAAATGGGTCCATTCCTTATGGTATGCACATTCACAAAAATTCGTCACTCGATTTGTATGCATTCAGTGATAGTGATTGGGCAGGTTGTGAAGAAACTAGGAGGTCTACAAGTGGCCATTGCATATTTCTGGGATCTAACTGCTTGTCTTGGAAAACCAAGAAACAACCTACAGTTTCTCGATCAAGTGCAAAAGCCGAATATCGAGCAATGGTTGTAGCTACAGCAGATCTTACTTGGCTTACTTTTCTCCTTCGTGATCTTCATATTTCTCTACCTAATACTCCTACTCTTTTCTGTGATAACTTAAGTGCATTACACATGTCTATAAATCTTGTTTTTCATGCCAGGACCAAGCATATTGAACTTGACTACCACTTTGTGAGGGAACGGGTAGCACTTGGACTTCTCATTACCAAGCATGTGCCTTCCAGACTTCAACTTGCTGATGCCTTCACTAAGGCCTTACCGAAGGAGGCCTTCCGTGTCTTTATCACCAAACTTGGCCTCAATCACCAGCCAAGTTTGAAGGGGAGTATCAGAACATATGAGGACCCAACCGTACTTGTGCAAGAAGGAGTGACCTCTAGCCTATGATGAAAACTTGACCCTCTCATTAAATCAATCCAGGATCTAATTTGAATACATGCTGGTTTAAGACCTAATTAGACTCTGGTATCTAATCAAGGTGCTAGTCTAAACCAGGGATTGAGCTCATGACCAAATTAGGCACCGGATATGATGAATCCGGGTCAAGTCCACTGAGGCAACCATATCCAAACTAGATGGTCCGATTATGCTTTACTTTGATTCTGTATATTATCGGTTAAATGGATTCACTTACCCGAATACATCTGATGATATAAATACTATAACAGTTGAGAAAACCCTAACCAAAATAAACACAACCAATTTCTTCACCGCCGTAAGGGTTTCCTAAACCCTAGCTTTCTTCTTCCGTCTCTTGTTTGCGTTCTTGGTTGTGAATGTGTAAACCCTCGTTAGGGTTACGATTGTCCTTGCTTTACCACCTCGGTGGAGTTCTCGCATATCTAACTATCATGGTTTATGACTGCGTACGTACAATGCCTCGCCTCCTTAGCAAGATATTTTTTTCATCTTACAAAACTAACTTAGGGTGCCCCATAAAACTTAAATGCATGGATCTACCACATTTTTTCAGATTACACAAACCAATTGCTTCCTAGCTAGTTATTTGTCCTGTAGATGATAACTACTGCAACTATGAGGACAAAACATTTAAAGCTACGTACTCAACTAGTTAGCCTAGCTGGTGAATCTTTAATACTGGAATCCTTCTAAAAAATCTTCGTTATTGGAATAAACAAAAATTAATGTGTTGAAAAAAATCCAAATAGAAAAGTTTAATCCCAAACTCCTAGTTTCTTACCCTTGATTATATATATATTATTTCAGATTACAAGCAGTAACAATTGACCGACCAAAACTGCTTTGCTTTCGTAGAAAGTCGAGAACTTATTTTCGTGTAAGTATAGTAATTGCTAGGACAACAAAGCTGAGAAGGAGCCCGGCCATTTCCAAGGGGACTGACACCTATTATTCCTTATCCAACAACTCACCTTCTATGCATTTACATAGCCATAACTTCTTTCTTGCACCGATCTGCAAAATTCTTCTTGATGGAATTAATGCACACATGCATGCATACAGTACACTAACATGAAAAGATACCTCAGTTTGTAAACGCTGGGCAGCCACCTTGTCATCTCCAGCTCTAATCAAAATGTAAAGCTTCTTCACCTCAGGCTGAGCCCTTAACACTTTCTCCACAAAAACTACCACCAACAAAACAAAAAACAATCAAACCAACAGGTCAACGTACGATATATCAACAAGTCGTAGCGCGTAACTTACATTACAAAATATCAACAAGTCTACGTAGGATATATTAAAATCTAGGTAAGAGTCTACCAACTGAGCTATACAGTAGCTCGTACCTTTCGCTAGAAAACCGGTGGCGCCGGTGATTAACATAGTCTTATCCCTCATGGACTCCACAACACCATGCCCAAACTCCATTACAAGTCCCTTGAGCACAAAGCAAACAAAGGGAAGAGAGAGGTAGAGAAGGAGACTTTGTTGAGTAATGAAGGGTGTGCATACTTATATAACATGGAAATTAATTAATAGCTAGTGCTATTACCGTGGGAAATAAGAACCACCCCTTGCATTTGCATGGGTATGATCCCATTCACCCCCATACATGTCTGCAGCCTTTGACCATGCCGTCTCCTTCCATAATAACTAGTATTGGTTGGTTGATGGCTTGTAGGCCCAACTGATCAGTGAAGTATGTTGTTTGTTTTCTTGTACTATGTTCTTAACCAAATCAATTGGCCTGCTTCGGTTCCATGGAAATATCCAGAGGTAAATATTTAGTAAAAGAATTTGATAATAAATAAATGATTTTTAAGGAAATTACCAAAAAGTCAATATTTTAAAAAAATACAAAATATAATTTTAAAAAACATTTTTTAAAATATATTAAAAACATTTTATTAATTTAAAATTCAAAAATTATCATATTTGAATAGTTTAATAATCAAACGTTTAACTTTAGTGAGAAAAATGAGTGATGAGAGAGATAAGAGAAGAGAGATGGGAGAAGACAAAGAAGAGAGAAGAGATGAGAGAAGAATCATGAAATCTCAATTTAATAATAGTGTTTCTGTAAAATTTTCATTAAATATTAATATAACCAACGGACATCAATAGAAAAATTAACAGGATGCTTGCTAACTGAATGATATTGGGGAAAAATAATGATATTAGAATTTTTATTTTTTATGACATTAGGTCAAATAGTTACTTTCAAATGACATAAAACCAATTCAGTTGATTGTTAGGGGCACTTAAGCAATTTACTCTTTAATTTCCGTTAGCACGTAATTTTGTGTTTATTCATGTACGAACTTAATTGACATCTTACTTCAATAAAGTTTGATGTTATTTCTGAAATGTCTCGTTCACATTCTAGCTATCACATATATTGTTTAAGGATTAATTTGTTGCTCTTGTTACACCAAAACGAGCCTAATTATGACATTCATATGTCATTTAAAAAAATATTTTTAATTAGACCGTAACATGTAACTTATGACGGTGGTATTTGATCTCTAATCCAGGCAAATCCAAGACTAATGATTTACTAGGTGAACTAATCATGTGCTGTGTCATTATTTGGACATGCGACAGAAGATACCTCTTAAATTTCTTTCTGCGTGTATTCTGCTTTTAAATCTGTAGGAATTTCTTGTCATTCGGTTTGGCCAGTGGATAAACTAGCAGATTTGCAACCTCTAGGGTTTGTCCGGTTGACAACTAATTAGGAGTGGTTGAGGCTTATTTATTATTAACGAAACTAGGTAGCTTATTATTAATAAAAATCAATTATAAAAACTATTAATAAATAAATAAATTATTAATGAAACTAGGTAGCTTATTATCAATAAAAATCATTCTCTGATGGAAGTCAACGGACCACAGTTTCAATTTATTTTTGATGATCCAGAATTCCCCGACACCCGCTCTTACTTGGGAGCGGCTCCAAACTGGAAGTGATTCAACACCATTTTCACCGGAACGCATTTGCATTAAATAAAGTGTCTTGTTGTGATTCAATCTTGTGATATAAAGTGTGTGAAACCACATACCCAACCAACTCGGCTACGTCCCGGGGACACAATTTCAAAATTTTCACAACGACATGCAAATGAAGTCCTTATTGAAGTAAACTATTGTTCATCAACTTCTAAAAACATTTGAATATGTGTACGATGTGCTCATCCCTGTATCCCAACAAATGAACAGAAACAAACATCAAACACTTATTTGTTGGAGTGAGACGTTCAACAGAACAACGATGGGCAGACATATGTTATTCAACCTACTGGTAAATTTATGATAAACACCTGCAAGAAACTGCATGCCCTGTAGTAATGTGGTTTGATGATAGTAGTGTTATATCCTGTTGTTAGTGGTCAATGGTGTTTAGGTGGTTGTTTGGAGAGGTTTTGAGATGAACGACTGAGATCGACTTGAGAGGTATATAATGTTGGATTCCACTCTCTCTTCTCTCTTGCCTTTTTCTCTCTCTCCCACTTGTTTCTCCCTCAATCCTTCTCTTCATCAGCAGTTGGTGCCTCGACGACGGGTGGTGGTCGGCGAGGGCAGGTGGTGTAGTCGTTGTTGCCAGGGTTGCGGTGGTCGGTGGCTCGGTTGAGTTCGCCGAAGATTGGTTTTCTTGGGGGAAAGCTCGCCGTTAGATCTTCAAAGTCTTCTTCAAGCCTTAAAGGTATGTCAAACTTGCTTTTAGGCTCACCTAAGTTCGTGTGGGTGTTGGAGTGGTCGACGGTAGGCCGAAAGGCTCGTCAGACTTCAGTTCAGCAATTTTTTGCTGTGTACGGTCCACCGAATGGTGTATCGGTCAACCATTGTTGGTGTGATTTTGGGGAGTTTTGCCTTGCACCGGTCAAACGATGCTTCGTGCGGTCGACCGATCAAGCATGTTAGGCAAGCTCTGAGTGTTTTTGGTCAACCAGACCCCTTGCCGTTCGACCGAATGCATTGTAGTGAGTCTGTTGGGGATGTTGACCATCCAAACGGTCGACCACCTCGTTGACCAGTTCGACCGAGTGCACTGTAGTAAGTCGGTTGGGAGCTTAGACCATCTAAACGATCGACCGCTCTTCGAAATCTTTCGACTGATTACTTAAGTTGACTTAAAGTCTGTTTGACCGGTGTGTGTTTCGTTCGATCGGTCGTGGACACTGAGAAATGGTGAGTCCCTGTGTTTTTCCGGTTGACCAGATCCCCTTTGCCGTTCGACCGATGAGACGTTGAATTTAATATTTGTGGCGTAAACCATCCAAACGGTTGACCGTCAGAGACCTTCTGTTCGACCGATTGGTCGTTTTATTAGTTTTGTGGTTTGACCGGTCGCGGATGTAGGATCGTGAGGGTCTCTAATTCTAATCACTTTTAACCCTAATTACCTACTTATTTAACGATCAAAGATATGCAGCATAATTTAAAACTAAACAAGCAAGTTAAGGAATGGAAAATGCAAACCACAAGGAGTGGGGAGATTTTTATAGAGGTTCGACACCTCACCCGAGTCTTAGTCCTCTCTTGCAAGCTCCGCTCGGATCACCGAGCTTCGCTCACCACTTCACTAACCACTCCCCGTTCCGGGTCGGGAGAAAACGTCTTTACAATCTTCAAACTCGCGAACAACCCTCGCCGAGCTTGGCTCCTCCTCTAACAATCCGAGAGAGACACTTCAGGCTCTCACCGAAGCCTATACTCTTGTCTTGGGCTTTCACCAAGACCCTTGCTTCTTGAACAAACAATGAGTGGAACAACACTCTCTAATCTTGAGCACACTTGAGTGAGAATATGATGTAAGAATAAAGTGTGGAAGGTTTGAGGCTTGGAGTGTTTGGAGCTTTCTCTCTGATGTAGGAGACAAATAGTAGTGGGAGAGTTGTGTTAAAATGTGCTTTACAACTCTATTTATAAGCTCCTAAAGAGTTATAGTCGTTGGGGATGAATTGGGTAAAAATTGTGTAAGATACACAAAACAGAAACTGAAAGGACCCAATTCTGAGTAAGTTCGGTCGACCAGATCGGGATGAACGGTCCACCGTTTGACAATTTTGATTACAGTTCAGTCGACCGGTAAAAGAACGGTCGACCGCCTAAGGCTATTATCTAGGTACACTTAAGTTATCGGTCGAACACCGAGATAGGTTCGGTCGACCGAAAACCGACATACTCTTCTGGGTTGACAAACAAGATTGAATTTGGTCGACCGAAACAAGGTCCACGGTCGACCGAAAAACAACAAGAAGTTTTGGTTTGTCGAGTCTTCTTAAGTTCGGTCGACCGAACAAGGTCCTCGGTCGACCGATACACTAAATGTATTTGGGGTATACGGAGATAATACAAATACGACCGTTGGGTATAATACGACAAAACAAACGGTCGGAAATTTGTTGTTACTCGTTCGACCGAAAAGGTCTGAACGGTCGACCAAACTTGGGCAGTAAAACACTAACATAATATATCATCATTCGGTCGACCGAACGGTCTATTTCGGTCGACCGAATGTACACAGACAGTTCAAGTTAAGTGTTTAGTGTTTTCCGGTCTAAGTTTGGGTGATCTAGTGAAGTCCAAATTATGTGAAATTTTGTGTGTGACTTCTTTAAAGAACCTAGTGTGTGTTTGAGTAGTTTTTAACTCAAGTATGCTCAATTACACAAAATTCGTAAGACTCAAAGAAATACAAATTACATGTCTTCAAATGAGCTTGATTACATGTCTTGACTTGAATTACTTTCTTCCTTGAGTCTTGATCACCTGTAGAAGTTAGCACATAGCAATATATATGCAATGCAATATGTGTGCTACTCTACACGATTACAATTAAGATTAGGTTGATTAAATCATCAAAACATGGATTAAGGCCAAAAAGCCAACAACGGATACGGTCGAACGCCTGTGCGTTCCAAAGAGGAACCAGTCGACCGGTTGGATTGTTTGGTCGACCGTTTCTGCATAGTTTGGTATATTTTATGTTTGTGCTTTTGATCGGCGAGAGGGCAACGGGTTCAACGGCCCTTTTGGAGGCAACAGACGGACATGCAAGCCTAAAAGCGATTAGTTGTGACTCTACGGAGTGAATCGTATTGTTGTCGTCGTGGCTCCGGCAAATGAGGCAAAGCCGTGACTCCGGCGAATGATGCATGTATACATCGTCGCCGTGGCTCCGACAATTGATGCAAAATCGTGGCTCCGGTAACATTGAGGTAAAATCGTGGCTCCGGTGAAAGAGACAATTTGTGGTGTTTTACAGTTGTGGTGCTTATGTCGTTTGCAGTTGTTGTGTAGGTTTGGCATACGAGGTTTCGTTATGGAAATTCAGACATAGTTTCATGTTTGCTTTTCAGGCGGGTTCAACATCAGGAGGGTGGTAACTGCGGAGGAGAGCGCTCGGAACCGGTTCCTGCTTTCCTTCATTTTGAGGTGGTTGTGATTACATGTGTATATTCTCTTTTATGAGCTTTTGATGTAATCATCCTTTTGTAAACTCTGTTATATATTATATGTTGGTGCACTTGTTTTCTTGTGTCTTGTCGTAATGTCCTCGAGTCGATTGTATGTTTTAATTTTAAATTTTCAACTGTTTGAGGGCATTACAAGTAGTCTAGTAGATGCAACAAAGTATTTTGTTTTTGTACTTACGCAAGCAACAATCCCAACTATTCTAAAATTTAGTTTGTTGCAAATCCCAACTATTCTAAAATTTAGTTTGTTGCAAACAAACACTTAAGTGAAAGGTAATAGATTTAATTTTATTATAGAGTGTTACAAACAACTTATGTTTAGCATTATGAGATTATTTGCTTAACATTTCTCTGCATGCGTCACCGATATTTTCTCTGTGTCTACGCGTTGACAATATGGGTTGAAGTAGATCCCCACAAGTCGATTGCCTCGTTTTAATAGCATGTAAATTTTGATTGGTCCACCACCCAAACAAAACATAAACATTTAGGTGAAGAGTAATACATCCAATTCCTAATTACAATGTTGCATTATTTGCTCAACAACTATAACTATAATATTGGTGGTTTTAGAAACTTTTCGAAGCACAAATTTATAATCCTAGCCCTTGTTACCTTTTGATGACTCCATGTTTTAGTTTTCATTTCAACCATGATGACTTATGTATTGGGGTGTATTTTCTATTAGAGACCATGGAAATAGTGTTAGTTATTTTTTAATGAAAAATAACAGTGTTTCTTGGACGATGCTACTACAAAATTCAACCTTATTTGATAACCGGAAACTCCTTCATTCAATCCACCCATACAAGTTTGCAGCACTTAAATGACGACCAAAATTACAAACATGGGGAGTAGATGGACAATGATGTTACTTCTAACTTAAGGTTTGCGAGATGAATCCGGAATGCCCAACCATAGATTCAAATCAATGCAGGTGGAATAAAATTTGCTAAACTTGTTACTTTTCAATTATCTTTTTTGGCTAAGCACGTAAAAAATCTTAACATTGGACCTTTAACTCATCCTAAAAATCTCGCCCTTCGATTCACCTTTTACTCGTCATTTTTGCTTAGAAAATTGTTACTTTTTATATTATGTGAAAACTTTGTATAGGGCCCCAATATAACACAAAATTATAAGTAGATCCTAAGCTTGATGATGCTTTAGATTTGCACTAGTAGTCATAAAGTTGATTGAGAAAGGTTATCGAAACAAAAATTCCCTTTCTATTAGTGTTGGGTGAATATCTTCTAAAGAGGTTGCTTTTCAGAAACCGAGGTAGATTTGTGTCCCAATCCGGATTCCGGAGTATCGACGTGCTTCGCATCTCAGTCACATTAGTAACAAATTTCTGAACCATCAACGTGTATCGCCAGAAACAATTGGCCGGCATATTGTATTAATGTATTCATGTGCCACGTACATCTCCCATTACATCTTCACCTAATTCCCACCAACACTCGATTACTGTACGATCGAACCCCTTTTTTGCTTTAAGGGAATATATGTTTGATCCAGGGGATTCATCTTTATGAGTCGGAGGATAGTCCTACAATTGTCAGGACAATCAAAATTACAATAATACAAATGATATTTTTGTTTACAATAACTACAATGAATTCACATCTATTTGTATTAAACTGCGTATTATCCCGGGTAATAATAATCATGCGACGGATTTTCTTAATGTGGTTAGGACGAAAAATAACCTTCCTCCGGTAAACCTAAACATAATAGACTTTTCGGTGACTGAAACTAATGGCCTTAGAATAGGCACTTCTCAAGAGTTGAGAAGAACAAGGGATTGTTAATCATGAAATTATTAAGTTGGAACATTCGAGGAATTGGTACTGCTAAGAAAAGAATAACAGTTAAAAGTTACACTAAAACAGTCAAACCAGATTTGCTGGACGTCCCTTCTCAAGGAGCCTCTGATGGAATTTCGATAGGTTGGAATGACAGCACTACGGAAGTAGTGAATAATGAAATCTTTTTTTTTCTTCTTTGTCTATCACGACATGATCGAAGCTTAAAATTGCAAGTGCACGATTTCGTTGAAACGGTGACAAATACAGATTGTGTTTACTAGGAGGTAGAACGGATCGTTGTAGATCATACTCGAGTGAGAAAAAAAATGAAGAGTAAGTGAGTTTATTGAACTAGTTATGCTACGTTAATTGACAAAGAAAACCAAATTTAACTAATCTTGTAGGAGGTGGAGAATGCGTGCAAAAATGTCGATATGTGACGAGTGTGTGTACAATTAAATGCCCATGATATAAATAATTTGGAAATTTAAAATGACTATAATCCTAAGTGTGTATCCACGAGGATTAAAATTTCTCACCATCATTAAAACATACAAAACACTACTCAAACTTGTTGGAGGACGGGGAGCTACTGATCAACCCACCACAGGAGAATGCCCGTCTCCTGGGCTACAGGGACCGCTGATTGGCGGTCTAAAAGGCGCACCTCGTGCGCTGCCTTAGACCGCCCTGATCACCATTCCTTTTGCCTTCTTTTGACACCACTAGATCCATTCTTGATCTATTCTACTGGGGGGCACGAAGGAAAGAAGGTGGCTCTCTCCTTGACACTCACAAAGCAACAAAACGATTTTGCAATGCACACTCTTCTTCTTTTTTCTACTCACATACTCACTCTTTTCTCACACAATTTCGTGGCTCAACTTCTAATGCTTGATATATATTGTTGTTGTATTGTTGTTCTATTACAAATGATGAATTCTAGTGCTTTATATAGGCACTTACATGACCCTACAACTTTCAAATATAAAGCCTACATAAACATGATCATTCAAGATCATTACACCCTCTACTTAAATTGCATACATAATTAGGACGAAAATTACACAAAAAATGAAAAGACTCTTGTCTCTTCCACTCCCTCAACCTTTTGTCTTCTCATGTGTTGACTCTTCCCCCCTTGATGAGTCATCAAGCAATGATGATGTGGCGGGTGACTAGGACGCCACATAGGGTTAAGTCGCCACCTAGGATTAAGTTCAATTCTCAATACTCCTCATTGAACTTAATCCTCTTCCATCCTCCATCCCAAGTTGATTTCTCAACTTCACATACAAGCGGATTGTCAATGCTTTTGTTTTGTGTGAGAAGACACACCATGTGCAACTCACTCGTCGTCTCGTAGATTTCACGAAGTGTCTTGAACTTTGTTGGTCTCATCTCGTCATGTTTGTCAGATGGAACCGTTTCATGATCAGTGGGGTTGGCTATCTCCTCTTCTTGTTCTTCATTTGGCACTTGTGGAATCTCCTCTTTGGATTCCCATGTTACCTCCTCGTTAACCTGTACATCACGACTAATGACGATTTTGTTGTTAGTCGGATCGAGAAGCCTATAAGCCTTCGATCGTTCATCATAGCCAACAAATACAAGCTTGATGCCCCTATCATCAAGTTTTATCCTTCTTTCTTTTGGCACATGTGCATATGTTGTGCTTCCAAACACCTTCATATGTGCTATGGTTGGCTTGTAGCCACTCCACGCTTCTTGTGGAGTTACTCCCTCCAAGCTTGCGGTTTTGCAACGATTCAACGTGTACACTGCACATGCCACTGCTTCGGCCCATAGCTCTTTTGACACGTTCTTGCTTTTCAACATACTCCGAACCATGTCCATGATGGTTCTATTCTTCCTTTCAGCTACACCATTTTGTTGCGGTGAGTATGGAGCCGTCAAATGACATTTTATGCCATTCTCCTCACAAAAGTTGTTGAACTCGGTTGACGTGAACTCGCCTCCTCGATCAGACCTTAATGTCTTGATGTTGTTGCCACTTTGTTTCTCCACATATGCCTTGAACTTCTTGAACATGCGAAATGCCTCAGATTTTTCCTTCAAGAAGTACACCCACGTTTTCCGTGAAAAGTCATCAATAAACGTTAAGAAATAACAATTCTTACTAATCGAGTGTGGAGTGATCGGTCCACATATGTCGGTATGCACCAACTCTAGCACCTTCTTTGCTCTATGTTCAGCTTGCTTTGGAAAACTCTTCCTTGGTAATTTTCCAACCATGCAATCTTCACAAATCCGTCTTTGGATTCGGTCATTGGCAGACCATGCACCATTCCCTTCTATGCCATTTCTTGGATCCCGCCGAAATTCAAGTGTCCAAGTCGCATATGCCACAACCAATCTCCCTCAACGCATGCATTCAAGCATCTAGCACGAGCACATGCTAGATTCAATTTAAACATTCGATTTTTGGACATTTCTACCTTTGCAATCAGATGTCCATCTTGTCCTCGCACGGTCATGTGTCGATCCTTCATCAAGATCGTGAACCCTTTCTCCAGGAGTTGTCCCATGCTTAATATGTTCGTCGTCATATCGGGAACAAAGAACACATTGGAGACAAGCTTTTGAGATCCATCCTTTACTTGGATCATGATGTGGCCTTTCCCTTCCACGCGCACCTTTGATGCATCTCCAAACGAAACGTGCCCATCTACTCCTTCCTCCAAATGTGCGAATCGGTGTCTATTTCCACACATGTTGTTGCTTGCTCCCGTATCGAGATACCAAACTCCTTCTTGTTCGGCTTCCACTCCTTTGTCGGCAAGCAAGACTACACCCTCATCACAAGCATTCTCCTCCACGGCCACAAGGTTGGAGTTTTCTTCCACCCTTTTCTTCGACCAACACTCGCTTGCGTAGTGTCCATGCTTCCCACAATTGAAGCACTCAATCACATTCTTCGATCCGCGATCACCACAGACACGGTTGGAGCTCTCCTCCACCTTCTTTTGCGACCAACATTCTTTCGCAAAATGACCACGCTTCCCACACTTGAAGCATTCAACCTCTTTTTTTCTTGGATGGCCTCCATAATCACGACCGCTTCCACGATCTACGTTGCGAGGTTTATCCTCCTTAAGCGACATCTTCGCTTGCAACGCCTCCTCCAAGACATCTTGTCTTTTCTTCTTCTTTCTTTGCTCGTGTGCCTCCAACGAGCTAGATAGATCATCAATAGTCATCTTCTTGAGGTCCTTTGATTCCTCGATTGCGCACACCACATTCTCGAAGTCCTCGGTGAGAGAACGCAACACCTTCTCCACCACTCTTCCTTCGGTCAGCGCCTCCACATTTCTTTTTAACTTGTTCGCCACCATGCGAACTCTCGTCACGAAATCGGCAACTCCTTCCGATTCTTTCATCTTTAATGCCTCGAACTCGCCTCAAAGCATTTGGAGGCGCACTTGCCTCACTCGATCAGCCCCCTTGTAGCTCCTTTCAAGAGTTTCCCACGCCTCCTTCGACGTTCTCGCTTCAGCAATCTTTTCAAAGCTACTCTCATCCACCGCTTGGAAGAGAAGGAAGAGAGCACTCTTATCTTTGGCTCTTCTTTCCTTTTGTGCTTTGATTTGTGTGACGGTTTTTTCTCCCGTCTCGGCCTCCTCCTCGAAGCCGCTCTCCACAAGATCCTAAGCATCATGCGCACCCAACAGCGCACGCATTTGGATACTACAATCGTCGTAGTCGCCTTTCGACAATCGAGGCAACGACGCATGGCCAAACGAGGTTGGAGGACGGGGAGCTACTGATCAACCCACCACAGGAGAATGCCCGTCTCCTGAGCTACAGGGACCGCTGATTGGCGGTCCCCAACCGCCGATTGGCGGTCTAAAAGGCGCACCTTGTGCGCTGCCTTAGACCGCTCTGATCACCATTCCTTTTGCCTTCTTTTGACACCACTAGATCCATTCTTGATCTATTCTACTGGGGGGCACGAAGGAAAGAAGGTGGCTCTCTCCTTGACACACACAAAGCAAAAAAACGATTTTGCAATGCACACTCTTCTTCTTTTTTCTACTCACATACTCACTCTTTTCTCACACAATTTCGTGGCTCAACTTCTAATGCTTGATATATATTGTTGTTGTATTGTTGTTCTATTACAAATGATGAATTCTAGTGCTTTATATAGGCACTTACATGACCCTACAACTTTCAAATATAAAGACTACATAAACATGATCATTCAAGATCATTACACCCTCTATTTAAATTGCATACATAATTAGGACGAAAATTACACAAAAAATGAAAAGACTCTTGTCTCTTCCACTCCCTCAACCTTTTGTCTTCTCATGTGTTGACTCTTCACCCCCTTGATGAGTCATCAAGCAATGATGATGTGACGGGTGACTAGGACGCCACATAGGGTTAAGTCGCCACCTAGGATTAAGTTCAATTCTCAATAAAACTAAGGCAAAAGAACAACATATCTACACATGTCAACCTTATCTCTTTATCCGCTCAAATCTTATTATCACATCATCATTCTCCTTTAAGTGAGCTCACTAATCAAAGCATGTGCTAAACATCCATTTCGATCATTAACACATCAAAGACAAGAGTAGAAACTCATCAAAATGACTATGGAAATTATATGAAGCTCAAAAATTAAGATTAAAACACACATAAATCTACTACATCAACACCTCACATCATCGTCCACCCCCAGCCCAATGGAAATGGACTACTCACTAATCATATCCATAATAAAGAAAACGACAAAAGATAACATATGAATAAGTAAAAAAATCTAGATCTAACCAAAGCAATGAAATAAAATTGCATCAAATAAAAAACATAAAACATAAAGAACAAAATATTTAAACTTGATTAAGAAAGAAAAATTACAAATGGTGGTTTCTTCCCCTCCACTACATTTTTAAATAAGAAATAAAATCTACTATAATTGAAGAGAATGAGAGCAAGAAATGAGGAAGGGATACAAGTCTTTTATAGAAATTTAAACGATTTGGATTAATTTAGGTGTAATCGGACGGTTGCAAATCAAATTTGGATGTTGCAGAATGCTCCTACCAGAAATCCGAGCATCCATCTCCCAACCGGATCCACCGTTAGCAGATTTGGATCCGCTATTGGCCAATTGTTTGGGTCGGATCTACGTCAAATTTCAACAACTTGAGTTCACCAATGGCAACGTGCAGTGCATCCTGATTCGTTGGTTCGAGCTCATTTAACCTTAATTTGCTAGAAAACTTCTTAGGTTCATGAGTTTGAGGAACTTTTGCATAAAAGAATTCTTATTTGCACTTGGGTCCCTCCAGAATTTCAATTATGTCATTCATGTCATGCAATCAAGACCTTGGGCATTACAGGTAGGTCCAAAATACTTTCAAATTAGTCATTTTTCTCTTTCATTTGAGGTCCAACAATTTCAAAATCCAAATTTTTTTTGCAAGCGAGACCCCCGAACGAGCTATCAAGGTGGTATTTGTAAGTCAGGAAGTTTTACTACCGAATTTTTTTGGATCTTGAAATGTTGGATCTTGAAATTTTTGAATCTTCATCATTTGTAAAAAAACTCATTGTAATTCGAACCCTTACAATCGAAAAACTTGCAACGTAACCTCAAATAATCTGAGATAACACACTGTATAATTTAATTTTTTTTGGACGGGCGTCTTAGCCAGACCCCCCATAGGTGAGGCGTCTGTAGGATTTCGTGTCCCTATGTATGTATATATTTTAAATTTTTTAATATAACATACAAGATCGATTTCATACTTTCAATAATTTTATGTACATAACTTTGTGTTTTATTCTAATATCATGCAACCCTACATTTATTAAAATAAACTACAAAGCTAGAATCATACCTAAAGGTTCTCTAAAACCTTTTTGAAGATCCGGAGTCGCGTTGCCCGTTGAATCGTTCACGGATTTTCCTCCGAATGTTCACCAAACTCTAAACAAGATTACAGAGAAAGAAGCTAGCCAATCAATCTCTAATAAGGTTTAGAATCTAGCTAATAACCCCTCTTTGAGCTCTTGAGATTTCTATCTCCTAAACTCAAAATTACTAAGAGAATTTCGTGGTGATTAAAGGAGAGATTAATGAGAGAAATAATTTTTGCATTAACATTAAACAAGTAGGAGGAGGTGCCCTTTTGTAGGCTCCCAAAACATCATCATCGAGAGCTATTCTTTAGCCATGATCCCTTGTTTATTCTCTCCTAAAATTAATCTCTAATTTCTACATAAGCACCCTAAAAAATGTTTTAATTAAATCAGGAATTAATCCACCCATGATTTAATTAATCTCTTAAAAATTCAGGCAGAATCGTTCTGTCCGGTGAACCGAGAATTACTCGGTCAACTGAATCATTCGGTTTTAACACGTGTTCGGTGCACCGTAAGCCAGACGGTCGATCGAATACGCATGAGAAAAATTCCCTGGCAAAATTCGGACGAACCACGTCTTTTACTCGGTCGACCATTGACCCACCAGAATCTCTCCTGGGACATAGTCATCGGATGACCACGTCACCTTCGGTCTACCGAAATACTCTTTCTCGGTTGACTGTTCACACTCGGTTAATCGAACCCGATTGTCCAGGCACTCCAGACAATTTCGGCCAACCAATTGTGTTTAGTCGTTCCTCATTCGGTTAACCGATCCGAAGATACCCCGATCAACCGAACCATGAACGGTTCACCGTGTTTGACCCCGATTTTGCCTTTGTCAAATTTTGGATTTATTTCCAACAAATTTTGATCTTTTTGGGGTTTTTAGCAAATTCACATCTTATGTATTATATTATCCTATGTAATATTAAATTATTACACCCCATAATATATACACCTCATATGAATTTATTATGATTCTAATTATGTCAATTCTCATGAGATATTGATTTTATTCATTCACCACATGTGTCCCATTTTCATATAAAACCTGACACATCATATGAACTTAAAATCAACCATCTTGTTTCCCAGTTTTGTGGTGTGACCTATAGGAGGATGTGAAGCGGTATCTAGCTACACATTATAGTTACCCAATTAGCATAGATGTCTTTGTTTCACCCGAACCAAAACACGATCCATTTAGTGATGTAAGTGTACCACTTGTGTCCGTCCCTTGCCTCATGATATTAAAAATATATACAAAGTAGAAATGTGTCACCTTTATATTATATTCATTTCTTGATCTCTTTAAGATAATTATAAATATGTAACTTAACTCAAGTTATATTGTGCACATTATAATTTTGCTTTATCAAGAAGCCCACTAATATCATCACTCAATTAAGAGGGGCAATGATAATCGTTTGACTAGCTATCTTTTCCATCACAAGTCATGCTGAACCAACACGACAATCTTATCTCGGTAATTAATGTTCCATGTTAATTACCATGATTGTGAATAACTTTTGATTTATGTAAACTCTTATCTTGTAGAGCTCTATGGTTAAGGACCAAGCGCCTCTTCCTTAACACTTCCAAAAGACGGATACCATAATTAAGGAACAAAATGTTTGCACATTCAATTCATAATAATTGACATATAAAAGTAAAACTTTTAGAACACATTCCTTTCAATTTCCCACTTGTTATCAAAGTTTTCTTTCACATACATTCTCAATGTATAAAACAATAATAACTAGGCTAACCCTCCGTAATCACTCATCAAGCCAATCCACATAGTTCCACAGACCCGTGGACTCGAAATGCATTTCGCCCTTGGCTTGGGATAAAGGTTTGGTGAATGGATCAGCTGTGTTGCTGTTTGTGTCCAGCCATAACATATTTATTATGCCCTCGTCGATGAAGTCACATGTGACAAAGTACTTACGATCCATGTACTTCACTTTGTGGTGTGATTTTGGATCCTTGATTTGCGAGATAGATGCACTATTATCGCAAAATAGCTCTATGGGTCCCTTGCACGAGGGAACTACTCCAAGCTCTTCAAGGAACTTCTTAATCCACACTCCTTCCTTGCTCTCTTCAGCGACAACCATTACTTTGGAAGCGGTGGTTGAGTCGGCCGTAGTGCTTTGCTTCCAACTACGCCAACTCACAGCTCCACCATTTAGAAGGAAGACGTATCCTGATTGCGACCTTCTATCGTCGGGATCACTCACGAAACTCGCATCCGAATATCCCTCGGCTATTAACTCCCTTTGTCCTCCATAAACAAGAAACTTATCTTTGGTCCGGTTAAGGTACCTCAGAATATTCTTGACCGCAGTCCAATGCTTAGGATCTGCGTTGGATTGGTGACGACTTGTCACGCTTAGAGCATACGAAACATTGGGTCTTGTGCAAGTCATCGCGTACATGATCGATCCTATTGCCGAAGCATAAGGGATATATTTCATGTACTCCAAGTCTTTACGTGATTCAGCACATTGAGACTTCTTGAGTTGCACACCCATACACATTGACACATTGTCCTTTTCGGAGTTGGTCATGCTGAACCTTTCCAAGACCTTGTCAATGTACGTACGTTGACTTAGGCCAATGAGTCTACGGGATCTATCTCTATATATCTTGATTCCCAAGATGTATTGTGCCTCACCCTATCTTTCATCGAAAATGCAGATTTCAATGAACTTTTCGTTTGCTCAAGCAAAGGTATATGATTTCCCATGAGGAGTATGTCATCGACATATAAGATAAAGAACACTATGTGGCTCCCACTAACCTTCTTGTATATACAAGATTCTTCCTTACTTTAGACGAAGTGAATCTTTTTGACTTCTTCGTCAAAGCGTTTGTTCCAACTCCTTGATGCTTGCTTCAATCTATAAATGGATCTTTAAAGCTTGCATACTTTCTCGCTATTCTTTGGATCTTCAAAACCTTGAGGTTGTACCATGTACACATCCTCCTCCAAGTTCCCATTAAGAAACGTCGTTTTGACATCCATTTGTCATATCTCATAATAATGAAATGAGGCAATAGCGAGCATAATCCGAATAGACTTGAACATGGCAATCGGTGAAAAAGTTTAATCATAGTCAATTCCTTGAACTTGAGTAAAACTTTTTGCTACAAGCCTCGCTTTGTAGGTTGTCAAGTTCCCATCCATGTCCATCTTCCTCTTAAAAACCCATTTATTTTGAATGACCTTTTTCCCTTGGGGAAGGTCAACCAAGTTCCAAACTTGATTATCATACATGGATTCTATTTCGGATTCCATGGCCTTGAGCCATAGTTTGGACTCCTCTCTTTCCATTGCTTCTTGAAAGGTCGAGGGATCATCGGTATCTAGTACCATGATCTCATGAAGTCCCAAATACATATCGGGTTTCTTCCTTTCCCTCGTTGACCTTCTAAGTTATTTTGGTTTTTCGTGCACTTCTCGAACTTCTTCCACAATTTCTTGCGGAATTTGTTCGTGTTCGGTTCTCGAATGTACACTAGGTGGGGAAGATTGGGTTTCTCTCACAATTTCTTGCGAGGGTCTCTCACTCACGCTCCCACTAACTAAAGGAACCTCGGTTCGGCCTTCATGATCTTGAATATCATCATTCATATCATGATCTTGTAGAGTATCTTGAGTCTCCTCAAGCACAACTCTACTCCCACTACTTTTTATTCTTTTCAGAAATTCTTTTTCTAGAAATACGACATCCCTCTCTACAATCACTCGATTGAAGGTTATATGCCAAAAGTAGTATCCTCTTGTCTCACGAGGATAACTTATGCAGAAGCACTTATCCACTTTTGGTTGAAGTTTGGTCGACGTCAATCTCTTGACATAGGCCCCACAACCCCAAATCTTGAGAAAATTGAGCTTAAGTGTTTGACCACTCCATAGCTCATAAGGCGTTTTCTCTACGGATTTGGATGGAACATTATTTAGTGTGTAAGCCGCAGCTTCAAGTTCATAACTCCAAAAGTAAAACGGCAATTCAGCATGACTCATTATTAATCGAACCATGTCGAGTAATGTCCTATTCCTCCTTTCGGATACTCCATTCCACTGAGGTGTACCGGGAGGGGTGAGCTGTGGTACAATACCACACTCCTTTAGGAATGAGTAAATTCGCTCGGTACTTAAGTACTCACCTCCACGTTCCGTTCGTAGAGACTTGATTTTCTTGTTGAGTTGGTTCTCTACTTCATTCTTGAATTCCTTGAACTTGTCAAAGGATTCACTTTTGTTTATCATTAGATAAATGTAGCCATAACGACTATAGTCATCCGTGAATGTAATGAAGTACCTGAAACCGTCTCTTGCACTAGTACTCATCGGACCACATACATCGGAATGTATCAAATCCAACAAGTCATTCGCTCTCGGTCCTTTCTTCTTGAAAGGCCTCTTGGTCATTTTGCCCATTAGGCAAGGTTCGCACGTCTCCAATGATTTAAAATCAAGTTGACCAAGAAGGTTAGCTTCTTGTAATTTCTTGATGCATTTTTCATTTATGTGACCAAGACGATAGTGTCACAAGAGTGTATCATTCACGTGAGTAGTTTTAAGTCTTTTATTTTTGATGTTTAAAATTTGATTATTATTCAATTCAAGCAAATAGAGACCATTCCTGACGAATGCATTTGCATAGAAAATATCATTCTTCGATATAGACAAACGAGAATTTTAAATATTTATATTAAAATTATCCATATCTAAATATGATACAGAAATAATGTTCTTGCTAATCGAAGGCACATAATAAACATTCTTTAAAAATAATTTAAACCACTAGATAATTGAAGCTCCACAGAACCTTGTGCAATCGCAGCAACGCTTGCACCATTTCCGACCTTCAAAATCATCTCGTTCTTCACGAGTTCCTTCCTATCCTTTAGTAGCTGCACATTAGAGATTATGTGAGCACAAGATCCGGTATCAATTACCCAATCGTGGACAGAGGTGACTAAATATATCTCAATAACAAATATACCTTTGTCCTTTTTGGGGCGCTTACGTTCAATCATTCCATTGTCAAGGTCTTCCTTGTACTTGGGGCAGTTTGGCCGGATGTATCCCTTTTCACCGCAGAGAAAGCACTCCGTGTTGGGAGTCGGAGATTTCAAAGATTTTCCCCTTGAGGTACTCACACAAGTACCTCCTACTCCCTTGCTCTTGATTGACGTATTTTTGGTGAATTTGCCTTTACCTTTGGTGATCTTCTTGCTCTCTCCATGGACGGCTAGGACGTGCTTGTCCCGACCCTTGCCCATGTCAACTTCAGCCGTTTTGAGAGCGTTGTGAAGTTCCTCAAGACTCACCCCTTTTTCACACACATGATAGTGCATAATGAAGTCCTTGTAGGACGGGGCTAGAGAGCCAAGAATCAAATCTTCCGCAATGTCATCGGGCATCGGGGAAGAGAGCTTCGACAATTTCTCAAGGTATCCTTGCATCGTGAGAAAATGCATGGATACCGATGTTCCCTCCGCCATGTGGCACCTTGTGAGTGCGATGGTGGTCTTATAACGCTCTTTTATAGGACTATCCATGAACATCTTTGCTAAAGCTTCCATGGTCTTCTTGGGTTTTGAATCCAAGTATTTCGCTTGAAGCGAGTCACCCATGGAGGCCAACATTAGACCGTGAACCTGGTTCTCTTGGTCTTCCCACTTGCCTTTTGCCTCTCTCTCGCTATCGGTTGCCTTCTCATTTAATTTTGGGATTTCAACATCCAAAATATGAGATAGTTTCTCAAACTTCAACATGATATTGAGTTTGAGTTGCCAGCTTATGAAGTTTGAGCCATCATTTGCCAAAGGATGTTTTTCAATCATAGATCGCATAATAGGTTGAATATTCGACATTTCTACAAAATAAATTATATGAGATTTAATGTCAATTTTATGTTTTAAAAACAATACCGCAAATAAAAATTTGTCCATAAATGTAGCAATCCAAGATCCTACCAATTATAATATAAACTAGCTAAGGGCTATCGAATATATTATAAAATCAAGGTAAGAAAACATTTTCTAATCATAACCATTTCGAAATATCGCAACATTTGCATTTTCAAACTCTTATGACTCTTGTCATTTTAATTAAGAGGGAATTTGACCGATCCTCGTAAGAAAAACTCTCTTTCTCAAAACCGAGCTAGGGCTCCGGATCTTGTTAAGAAAAGTTATTTCATTTGATACGAGATACGTTTATCCATTATATTCACAAACAAATATACTTGGTGTCCACTAAGGGTGAATCACACCTCATACATCTATTCGTGGCACAACAATAGACAACCTTATATCTCCCACTATTCCCAAAGATGGAGGAAGCTATCTCCCACTAAGGGCGAGCAGAATATCCCTCGATCGATGACTGCTAGTGGATGAAATAAGAAAGAAAGATACTCTTAATTTTTGGTTGGACAATTAAACATTTACATGTGATTTTAAGAATTTAGGTGATCATGCATATTTATCATTTATACACATCCTAACATTCATCCATATAATCACATATATGTCAAGCACACAAACATAAATAAATCCATTCACACAAACATTGTGTGAGTTTATATGTTCCCGCGTCCTTGATCCTTGATGTTGACACAAACATTTAGCTTCTTCAGCGTCTTCCTCTTGTACCATGGATGTTGATATTGCAAAAATATAAACATGCATCTCTCAATTTTGAAAAATTATCTAATGCAAGTCCTATGTAAAAACTCTCTCATATGCATGCATATACATAGAAATAAAATTCGGCTTTCACATAAACATAAGCCCCTGTGATTGAATAATGAAATTTAGCTTTCACATATACATAAGCCGCTGTGATTAAATGATAGCATACACATTCATTCATTCACACATGGCTTCATCGGAACATATAAACTCACATATCCCAGCATAAGAGAACTCGAGCAATGCATGTACATATACTATATATTACTCGATTTAGTTTATCATGCATCTCTAAATCAAACAATTGTAAAATCATTTGAAATCCATTAAAAATGATTTTATGAATCGATAGTTCAAAACATAAAAAATTTGAACCGCTGTTTATCCAATTTCCAAAAACAAATATTTTAAAAAAGATAAACATATGTCTTTTTCGTTTTGTCGATTCCTTATAAAATAATCACTTAATTAAAAAAACGAAAATTCTATATATTAGACATAAGTCTAAATTTTAATTCTAACATTCACATGATGTGTTTCAAAACATTTAAAACTATTAAAAAAATAAATTAGAATTAAATCAACAAAACTATCGAAAAACTCTAAAAAGACATAAAACATGAATTGTTTCGATTGTAGCTGGTAAACTAAAATTAATTATATAGTCTAATAATTGAAAATATGAATTAAATGATATGATACCACTGTAGGATTTCGTGTCCCTATGTATGTATATATTTTAAAAAAATTAATATAACATACAAAATCTATTTCATACTTTCAATAATTTTATGTACATAATTTTGAGTTTTATTTTAATATCATGCAACCCTACATTTATTAAAATAAACCACAAAGGTAGAATCATACCTAAAGGTTCTCTAAAACCTTTTTGAAGATCTGGAGTCACGTTGCCCGTTTAATCGTCCACGGATTTGCCTCCGAGTGTTCACCAAACTCTAAACAAGATTAAAGAGAAATGAGCTAGCCAATCAATCTCTAATAAGGTTTAGAATCTAGCTAATAACTCCTCTTTCAGCTCCTGAGATTTCTATCTCCTAAACTCAAAATTACTAAGAGAATTTCGTGGTGATTAAAGGAGAGATTAATGAAAGAAATAATTTTTGCATTAACATTAAACAAGTAGGAGGAGGTGCCCTTTTGTAGACTCTCAAAACATCCTAATAAAGAGCTATCTTTAGCCATGATCCATTGTTTATTCTCTCCTAAAATTAATCTCTAATTTCTACATAAGCACCTAAAATCGTTTTAATTAAATCTGGAATTAATCTACCCATGATTTAATTAATCTCTTAATAATTCAGGCAGAATCGTTCTGTTCGGTGAACCCAGAATTACTCGGTCAACAAAACCATTCGGTTTTAACACGTGTTCGGTGCACCGTAAGCCAGACGGTCGACCGAATCAGCATGAGAAAAATTCCCTGAAAAATTCGGACGAACCACGTCTTTTGCTCGGTCGACCATTGACCCACCAGAATCTCTCCTGGGACATAGTCATCGGATGACCGCGTCACCTTCGGTCTACCGAAATACTCTTTCTCGGTTGACCGTTCACACTCGGTTAACTGAACCCGATTGTCCAGGCACTCCAGACAATTTCGGTCAACCAATTGTGCTTACCCGTTCCTCATTCGGTTAACCTATCCGAAGATACCCTGGTCGACCGAACCATGAACGGTTCACCGTGTTTGACCCCGATTTTGCCTTTGTCAAATTTTGGATTTATTTCCAACAAAATTTCATCTTTTGGGGTTTTTAGCAAATTCACATCTTATGTAATATATTATCCTATGTAATGTTAAATTATTACACCCCATAATATATACACCTCATATGAATTTATTATGATTCTAATTATGTCAATTCTCATGACATATTGATTTTTTCATTCACCACATGTGTCCTATTTTCATATGTAACCCGACACATCATATGAACTTAAAATCAACCATCTTATTTCCCAGTTTTGTGGTGTGACCTATAGGAGGATCTAAGCCAAATTGACTGAGATATCGAATACTTAATATCTCAAACTATAAGCGGTATCTAGCTACACATTATAGTTACCCAATTAGCATAGATGTCTTTGTTCTACCCGAACCAAAACACGATCTATTTAGTGATGTAAGTGCACCACTTGTGTCCGTCCCTTCCCTCATGATATTAAGAATATATACAAAGTAGAAATGTGTCACCTTTGTATTATATTCATTTCTTAATCTCTTTAAACTAATTATAAATATGTAACTTAACTCAAGTTACATTGTGCACATTATAATTTTGCTTTATCAAGGGGCCCACTAATATCATCACTCAATTAAGAGGGACAATGATAATCGTTTGACTAGTTATCTTTTCCAGCACAAGTCATGCTCAACCAACTATTGCCTTTATCACTACACTCATTGATAGCTTTTGACAATAATCAAATTTAGCACTTCTTGAGTGAAAAGATATAAGTCTCACATCTTAGGATCCAAGACACCGTAAAAACATTAATGACACGAAACACAATTTCATAATGTTTTACTTGTTAGGTTTATTTAATATATAAAAGTAATCTTTTCCTTTTTTATATACTCGTGTCGTCAATTATTTGTAGAGCTACAACAATCGATGACTAACACGACAATCTTATCTCGGTAATTAATGTTCCATGTTAATTATCATTATTGTGAATAACTTTTGATTTATGTA
Organism: Triglochin maritima; assembly: GCA_963682175.1. Classification (NCBI taxonomy): domain Eukaryota; kingdom Viridiplantae; phylum Streptophyta; class Magnoliopsida; order Alismatales; family Juncaginaceae; genus Triglochin; species Triglochin maritima. The sequence continues at coordinate 6,650,668 of OY821787.1, read as the reverse complement.
AACTCTTATCTTTTAGAGTTCTACGGTTTAGGACCAAGCACCTCTTCTTTAACACTTTCAAAAGACGAATACCATAATCAAGGAACAAAATGTTTACACATTCAATTTATAATAATTGACATATAAAAGTAAAACTTTTAGAACACATTCCTTTCAACGTCTTCCCTCTCCATAGGGGAGGCGTCTGGGTAAAACGCCTGCCCATTGGGGGTGGCGTCTGGTTAAGACGCCCGACCGGGTTTTTTTTGCTGGACTTACTTCACCGAATCCAGGCGCTTTGCTAGATATTTTCGTGGTGTTTGTACTGGGAAAATGAAGAAAACGTAGGCAGAGATCTTATTTTAAGATACGGGACGAAATGTGTATTAAATGTATTATGAAGGGCAAAATGGTAATTGTTTGGGCGATTTAAGTAGTTTTCCGCTGATAAATAGTAGTCCCCATCTTCCCCAAATCTTTATCTTCTTTGTTCAATGTATATTTATTTTATAACACGTTATCAGCACGAGTCTACCTCTAGCTTATGTGATTGGAGAAGATAACCGTGGAAACTTCTTTCTCGATTCGTGGATCAACTGGGTGGAGCACAAAGGAAGGTTTGTTTTCTGAAAACGTCATTCGTTGGTGTGACCCATCGTATATATTGTGGAAGCAACAATATAACTATTTATCTCACAAAGAAAAGATGAGTTCCTTCTATGTTTTTACGCATAATGTGATTATTGTCGTTAGTGAAATAACCTCTTCATATAAGGTCATCATCTTGTTAAATTCCAAAATATTTACCTATCACGGTTTTTGTGTTGGATATCATGTCCTTTTTTTATTCTCCATATATATCAAACATATATCAGCTCTCATGCAAATATTCCTCTTCTATGGTTAATGTTGATATATTTGACATAAACATGAAAATCTTGTCATGATTCACTACGTCGCACTTTGTGAACATAGTATTTGTGTTTAATCAATAGTTATATTCTTATGTCTTATTAGCATTCAAAAATAAAATAAAATTGGGCAGTGCAAAAGCAAATTTTATAATGACTGCCAGCTTCACACATTTAATTAATATCTGATTTTAACAATTAATTAATATATTTGTTCAGATTGAGGAACTTTTAGATATCGCGATATACATAATAACATCCTTACTTATCTTCCTAGTAATTTTACGTTACTTTTAATTTTGTATATCATCGATACCAAATACGGTGCTCCATAAATATCAAAATTTACTTTATGCATGAATAATTATTCCATTAGTCCTTGTGTTGAAGTATAATGAAATTAGAATTTTAAATTATGTTTCAATACAACACATCATAACCCCTATATACTAATACATGTAAAAGTTTTTTTATAGTACTACCTTACATTTGCATCCATATTCAATCCATGTATTTATTCGGTAATATTTGCAATAATATTGAGCAATATACGTACTTAAACCAGCATACATGTGTCGTTATAGAACATGCTTTACTTACGAAAGTTGTTTAAACTTTTAACTTGAGTATTGATGTTGTAATATGAAATTAACATAGATTATATATAATATGGAAGCATTGATAATGATTTATTTGAGGCTTATTTGTAAGCAGATGCTTGTTTTCATATTTCTGTAAATCTTCTTAAATTGAAGATTTAATGTGAATGTTCAATTGACCTTTATTGATTTGTATTATTCATAAAAGGGGTAACTATCAAAATATGTATGTATACGGTTATTTTACTTACATCTTGAATTTGTATTTGTTCAACATGAGGTAATTAATTACTCACATGGTACATAGAATATATCATGTTAATTTTGTATTTATATAAAATAAATGAGACTACATGTATACAATCAATATATATATATATATATATATATGTTGCTTTTGGAATTGTTAATATGTATTTTTGTTTATCATATGATTCAAGTACATTATAATATATTCTGTTTTGAGATGTTTTAGTATGTACCGATAAACAATACATGTATGTGAGTTTAAAAAAGACAATAAGTTGCATGTACCAATTATACTTTAATGCTTGTAAGTTATGACTTTTAACTCTATACTTGACATCATGGATATGAATGACGTCTTATCATGGATTATGAATGTTGAACCCAACCCATTGGCTTTTTAAAATATCAATGACTAGAAGAGAAAAAAGAATCAAATCAAGATAAAGAGGATGTTGTGATTTTCATTTGCTATCCTATTTGTTAAAATAATTTTAAAAGTATTATGATTTAATCTCATGTCTATTTTTGTGGTTGGACAAAATATCGAGTTATTGATCCAAATTTCATGAATTCTCGATCCAATGAAGCATGAAAATAAATAGTTACATATTTAGTAATGCTTCTAAAATAATATGATATATATCTCATGCAACTATGTATTGAATCAATTTCTTAGTATAAGTTATATGAATTTTTAGTATCATGTTGAATAAAAGAGTATTTGTAAAGTGATTCAAGCATGTGATTATTATTTATTAATTTTGATGCATCGCATGATCATTCACAACGAGTACGAGCATTCATCTCGTGAGCACATAATATCCATTTTGATAGATGTATATATATAGTACAATGTGCTACATTATAGTGAAATTTGAATCACCATGTTACAAGTGATCATTGTTATTAAAAATGATATGTATTGGCCAGAAGACAAATATCTTGTGATCATTGTTATTGAAAATGATATGAATTTGCCTAGAAGTCGAATATCTTAATATTCATAAAATACTACTATACAAAGATTTAGAGATTATTCATTAATTTAAAGAGGGTTATGAAATTTTATGATAATCCCTGAAGGATTCGTATGACCATCTAAACGACGTGCAAATAACTAATTGAGTAAAAATGCACGCCGATCTCTAAATCAAACCCTAGACTAGAAGTTCATAGATATGTAGAGATTAGTAGTAAAATAAAAATATATTTTATTGATCGCTTTACAAATTAATGACCCAATACTCTTTTGGGTTATGCATCATCGATGATTGAAGGTCATGAGAGTTGTTGGAAAATCACGATACATTTCTTGTTTATTTTTTGGTGTGTCGGAAGCACACACTACAAAGTATCGTGAAAACAAGAACATAAGCAGTGGACTAAATTTTGTGCAAATAAGAAGTATGAAATAAAGATGACATCAACGAGATGAAACATGCCCAGAAGTGCCTAAATAAAATCATCTCTTATATTAATTATGGATGTCATCATTGGTATTGTTTTTGTGAAGCTTTAGATAATTTTGTTGACTTCTATCACAACCAAAATGAGGTCAAATTTGTCGACCGATTTGCACAATAAAATGAGAGTCCATCTGTTTTTAAAATATCTCTTGATATTGATCATTATGAGGTCTTAAAATTTATACATCATACATTAATGTGCATATATACATGCTAATATTATTTATGAATTTTGATGGTAGATATACATCATGTTATGAATCTTCCCCTACCTTACTTGTACAATAATGAATAAATTGTTTCCCTCCTGCGATTTAAAGCTCCTGAAGGGCTAAGTATTATTGCCCAATCCAATAATTATATATATGACGTACATTTTCTGGCATTAAAGGGAGAAGCTAGAAACTTAAAGAATGTCAAGAAAATGTACTATATTGAACCTGAAGTTCATAAGAGAATATACAAGTATGGTTGAACCTGAAGTTCATAAAATCATTATCTTGCAATATGTAGCAAGTAATTGTCATACGTTTTTATTGATCACAAAAGAGAGACTAAGTCTTATATTACTAGACATAAACCACATAATATAAAGTGGAGATTTCTACATATATGATAAAATATATTTGAGCTCAACCAATGCCAGAAGCGTGGACGATAACATATATTATTTGTGGAAATGAAACAAAATTTAGTCACTCTCATTGCATCTCGTGAAGATGTTATTCCTGAAGAATATAAACCCGTAAAGATAAATGCATTTTCTAAACAAAATATTAAAGAAATTACGGGGATACAGAACGGGCAAATCCTAAAGTTTTTGGAAACGATGAGGATTTGATTATTATTGACGTAAAACTTGCAATCAACTATATATGTTGATACGAGAGATATTAAATAATTATTAAAATTATTGTCGGCAATTCATTCGCCTTCTTAATAGCATGCTATATCAAGAGAAGAATTGGATCCAAAACGTATGATATTATAAGAATGCCAGAAGCATTCGTATTTGATATAAATAAAAGAAACGCAAACAATGTAGAATAAACTCGCTGAATAAATATATTATTTGGACCTGTAGTATTGATTTCTGAAATTATACTCCTGAATGATACAAATAGAAATCACAATGACAATGTGCTACATTATGAAGCGATAAGTAATATAAGGGTATTCGCAGGACCCAACATCCATTGTGATGTTACTCATTCTTTCGTAATATTGCTAATACGTTATGTTACATGATCAATATGATATCCATATAAGATATGTTGTGACTTTAAAGTTTTATAAGTCACTTAATATTGATACTTATATGAGAGTCCCTGAAGGACACTAACTAATAGCATCTATTGTATATCAATAAAGATCCAATTGTAATAGGACCTGAAGTTCCTTATCAAAACGTCATGAATATTTTCTTATAATTTGAAACCTAATAAGGTTCACAGTAAATGTTTTATCTAAGCATAGTGTTCATCTCAAAACATTTAGATGACGTTCAAGGATTTACCAATTTCTATGATGTGATAAAGATTTACATTAGCAATGTTTCTTATATGTCCGATCCACATCAATTTCTATCACAAAAAATAGTGTGATTACGTGGAGTCATTACAACTTTATGCAAGTTGGTGAATCGGTTATTGATTCTTACATTCTCATATCGTCATGACATTAATATAATTATGAAACATCTTTAAATTGTCCACAAGTAATATCTTTTGAGGTAACATATTCATATTTTGCAAAAGTTACAACAATTTGTGTTACTCCCAACATATTATTTGAAAAAAATTGCCCAAACATATTTCACAATCTTATTATCTAAGTGAAATATAGTAAATATCCATTAAATCCGTTAAACTATCATGTATTTGTTTATTGAATCCCCATGAAATTTTGAGTTTAAGGACTTCGTAAAACATATTCGTAAGTTTGGTAAACTACGAATCAGGGGGAGTAGATTTTTATTTATCGTCCCTGAAGGACGTCACTGAAGGATAAAGCCCGGAAGGTTTGTAGTTGCACTCTTTTCTTTTTTTCCAATTTTTGTCCTAAAATGTTTTATTGGTTAAAGGTTTTTAGTGAGTCAGCTTGTGCAATTTTGTTAGCGTATGTTATGCACTCTTTTCCTTAGCTACGTTTTCCGACAAGGTTTTGTACTAAAGTTTTTAACGAGACATAAACATAACACACATTAATAAAGGGAGTGCTATAAATGTGTTGAATTGAGGGAGAGAATTATCGGTGTACTCTTTTTTCCATCACCAAGTTTTTGTCCCACAGGGTTTTACTTGGTACGATTTTTAATGAGGCAGACTAATGAAGTGACAACTGATAAGATCCAATCAAGTGAGAATTTGGCGGATTTATTTACAAAGTCATTGCCCACCAAAGTCTTTAAGAAGTTTGTCTTCAAATTTAGTGTTCATTGTTTGAAGAATATATGTTGAAGTGAGGGTAAGCATCATACGTGTTGCACTCTTTTTTTCTTCATCAAGTTTTTATCCCATCGGGTTTTTCTTGATAAAGTTTTTAACGATGCAGCATCCCTAACGTATAAAGGTGAAGATCCAAATGGGAGTGTTGTGAAACATTATGGATGTTTCACCTTTTCCTCCCATAACTTCATCAACCTCTCACATTCTCATTTGTAAACTCTTGTAACATACACCATTTCATTTACATTCTTTAGCCTATAAATAGGAGACAATTGTAATATTTTGGTGATGATGAAATACTACAAATATTCTTCCTCAAATCTTTATCTTATTTGTTCTATGTATATTTATTTTATAACAAGGCGAAGGAAAAACATGATTTCTTCACTTTTGATTAGAGGTCGTCTATCCTTCGTTAAAGTTGAAATTCGTAACGAAATCGTCTCCCACTTCACTAAATTGTTTAATGCAGAAAAGGGATTCAAAATCACAATCGATTGTTACCTCCTAATCAATATTAAAATCAAGGAATCGGGTTTAAACGGAACCACAATTCCGAAATCGTCTCCCACTTCACTAAAGTAGTAAGAACGCCAAAACATCTTTGGCAACTAGACAAGCTTTCAAAATGTAAAATGATAGATGGCCGCTCTTTAGGACGCTCCTTCGGTGACGCGGCTGAGTTGGCACTATCCATGTCAGCACAGAAAAAAGTTTCCTTTTTTATTTTATTCCTCAATTCTTTGGTTATACGTACAAATGTCTACATCTCTCCATCCCTCATTAATGCGTCTCAAATTACTCCCTTCCTTCATCATTTTGGCGCTCCTACACAGCAGAAGACTTGTTATTCATCTCAAGATGCGTCTTCCTTTTTCTTCCCTTCTCTTCTATGGTCTTTCCTCTGTACTCCAATGGAAATCGTTCATCTGCCCCCCCAAGTGGAGCAGCCGGCAAACGTTCCTAAGGAGGAGATGTTTTTTCCTTCTTTCGAAGAAGCCAAAACATTTTACGTTGCTTATGCCGATTCTTGTGGTTTTGGTGTTAAGACAAGGCAATCTCATTACGATCGTGGTGTTGTTATATGGGCCACGCTGACTTGCTCCAAGGAGGGCACGGCACCAACAAACCAAGAGCAAGGAAAATTGAAGCCTAGGTTATCCAGTAGAGTCCAATGCACTGCTCGGATAAGGGTCTCTGGAAACCCAGCAAGGGGTTACCACATTAACTTTGTGGATCTTAAACATAACCATGCCATGCTTGAACAGGAGCAAATGCGTTTTCTCAGACAAAAACGAACCGTCCATGAGGCCGCCAAAGCATGCATATCGTGCAATGATACTGCTGGGATATCGGCTGCTAAGACCATGCAATCTTTTGTGGTCGAGGCAGGAGGTCATGACAAATTGACTTTCAACGAAAGAGATTTAAGGTTTGTGTTCTTTCTGCCTAACATAATTGAAGTTGAACATTTTGCGCCTGGTCTTAGTGGTTCTTGTGTGCAGGAATGTTGTAAACGAAGTCAGAAATTTAAAGATGGGACCTGGTGATGCACAAGCTCTTCAGAACTATTTCATTAGGATGCAGAAGATTGATTCCATGTTTTTCTAGGTAATGGATATGGATGACGAAGGAAGACTACTGAACGTGTTTTGGGCTGACTGTCGTTCTAGAGTTGCATATTCATACTTTGGAGACGCAATATGTTTCGACACCACCTACATTACAAACAAATACGACATGCCTTTTGCCCCATTTGTAGGAGTTAATCATCATTTTGAGTCAGTTTTGCTCGGTTGCGCTTTGCTGTCTTCTGAGACCACTGAAAATTACATATGGTTGTTCCAAACATGGTTGTCGTGCATGAACGGTAAGGTGTGGCTATGTCCAGTTAAAGGTTTGTGACTGTTCAGTTTAAGCTGTGTATGTGTTCGGTTTAAGTGGTGGAACTGTTCGGTTTAAGTGGTGGAACTGTTCCGTTTAAGTGGTGGAACTGTTCGGTTGAAGTGGTGTGACTGTTCGGTTTAAGTTGTGAATCCGTTCGGTTTAAGGTGTGCATCCGTTCGGTTTAAGTGTTGTGACTGTTTGCTTTAAGTGGTGTGACTGTTCGGTTTAAGGTGTGACTGTTCGGTTTAAGTGATGGAACGGTTCGGTTTAAGGTGTGTATGTGTTCGGTTTAAGTGGTTGAACTGTTCGGTTTAAGTGGTGTGACTGTTCGTTTTAAGGTGTGAATCCATTCGGATTTAGTTGTGAATCTGTTCGGTTTAAGGTGTGAATCCGTTCGGTTTAAGTTGTATGTCCGTTCGGTTTAAGTTGTATGTCTGTTCGGAATATGTTGTGTGTATGTTCGGTTTAAGTTGTATGTTTGTTCAGATTAAGTTGTCGGTCTGTTCGGAATAAGACGTATGTCTGTTCGGAATATGTTGTGTGTCTGTTCGGTTTAAGTTGTATGTCTGTTCGGATTAAGTTGTCGTTCTGTTCGGAATAAGACGTCTGTCTATTCGGAATATGTTGTGTGTCTGTTCGGATCAAGTTGTGGGTCTGTTCGGAATAAGACGTCTGTCTGTTCGGAATATGTTGTGTGTCTGTTCGGTTTAAGTTGTATGTCTGTTCGGATTAAGTTGTCGGTCTGTTTGGAATAAGACGTCTATCTGTTCGGAATATGTTGTGTGTCTGTTCGGATTAAGTTGTGGGTCTCTTTGGTTTTAGGTGTGTGACTGTTCTATTAAAGTTTTCAAAGTAGGATTTTGTACCTTTCAATATATGTCTCACTCCTTTTAAATTGCCCCCTTTATGCAGATATAACCCCCCCAGCCATAATAACAGATCAATGTGGTGCCATTACTGCTGTAAGGAATGTCTTCCCAGATTCAAGTCACAGATTCTGTATATGGCACATAATGAACAAAGCTACCTTGAAGTTGCCGACGCAGTATCGGAAGCACATGTTATTTGATCTGAAATTGATTGTATATGATTCCAAAACCCCAGCAGAATTTGATCGTAATTGGAAGGGTTTCCTTCTTGATTTTGACCTGCAGAACCATAACTGGCTCAAATCGATTTATGCAATCCGAGAGTCGTGGATACCTGCATTTGTTGGTGATTGATGCATTGCATACATTGCATCATATGTCTTTCATTTAGATTACTTTTATATCAATAAATGCTACTAAGGTATGTGTTTAGTCGTATTTACAGAATACAGGGACCTGAATGCAAATTACCCACATTCCGAGCATAAACGCGTGCAAAAGATTCATTTCTATCATAAAGACCGAGTTCAAGTTTATCGGGTTCCGAATGGAAATGAATCCAAGCATAAAAACATTCAAGGAGCTAATCACAAAAAGGTCAAGGGCTTAATTGCAAAATGTCAAGGACCTGATTGCAAAAGAAAAGGATCAAGTTATTTTGTTGGAAAAGTCAAAAGAAAAGTCAAAAATAAATCCCCAACAAATGGAAGGAATAATCTGGAGTTCAAGACAATGGAAAGAATCATCCAGACGCGTAAATAAAGATCAAATCATACCATAAACACATGACCAAAATCCGGACCCGAGCAGACCTGATTGTGCGGCGTTTTCGCCGCACAACACCTTCAATATGTGGCGTTTCCGCCGCCCAGTCATTGATCTGTGTGCCCGATTTTTGTCCAGTGTCGGGTCGACGCGTGTACTATCCTTTTATGTATTGGTATCCCCTGTATCGGCTATAAATAGCCCTGTAGGACGAATGTAACACATCTTTGAACCTTTGGTCTTGGATCATTAGTAATAAAATTCTGTTCTTTTAATTCTTGTTTTTATTTTATTTTAATGTCTCTAGGATCCCCTCTTCTTCCTCCCTCCATGAGTTTCTAACTCTTTCCAAAGGGTGGAGGTGATGGAGTTAGGGGTAGAGAAGATGAATGCATGTTATTGTTTTAAGTTCGTGATTAGTATATTTTGATTACTTGAGTTTAAGTTAAATCATTTATCTTGTAATGCTTCATAACTGACATGATTTATTTCAAGTTTCTCCATTCTCCAATCTAAACCTCCACCCAACGGATTTCTCTTCTTATTTCTTGTTTTAGTTCTAATTGCTTTTGTTTCGTACTTTAGTTAATTAAACCAAAAACCCCAAAAACCCAAATTAATTCTTCTCTCCTTCTTCCTCTTAATCGAAAATAACATTAACAATGAAATCTCTCCCTCCTTGTGTTCGACCCGTACTTGCCACGTCTTCATAGACACCGTGCACTTGCGGTATAAATTTAATTCTCAACAAGTTTTTGGCGCCGTTGCCGGGGAGGCGACGCAGATTTTGTGTTTTTGTGTTTTCGATTTTATCCTGTCTACCTTGTGCGCGATCTAAGTATTTGAATTTGTGTAGCAGGAGACAACAGAGCGCGCGGCGAAATCCGGGAGCGTTCTGAGACACTTGGGCGGCGGAATCGCCGCATCTACAAGGTAACTTGCGGCGGAATCGCCGCACCAGTGTGTCCTCTGGTCTTCATTTTTCTCTGGGGTCGTCGGCATCTCTGGGTGGTCGCATTGAGCTACTGGAATCTCCGAGAGCGGGCGGCGAACCCGACTGAGCATTGCGGAGGTAACTTTTCTTGCCTTTCTCGTAAAATCTGAATAGTTGAAAAGTTTCCTTTCGTAGAATTGCACGTGTTAGGGTTACAATTCCATAATTGGCAATAATTCATCTCTGACCTAAAATTGGCAAAATTAGAAAGACTTTAGTGCATGCATCATATAATGTTTTGCTTGCATTATTCTTGCTAAATTCTTGCAATTTAATACTTGTTGAAGATTGCTGGAGGCAAGGTACGTATCGAGGTTTTTATCGAGTGCATTAGAGCATATAATTTAGCTGCATACAACCTTGCAATTGCCCCCATTAAAAGGACCATTGTTTGACTATCTTTGCTAGATTTAAGTTAAACTATCTTAAGGGCAACTCCGTAGGAAAAGATACGGTGGGGATTTCATCACCTTCCCGTAGCCCACAAACCACAATCCTGAAGTGTCGCCTAAGCCTAAAATTTAAAATCAATTAGACATTGGCCCCTAAGGACCCAGACTCAATTAAGGAGGAGATTGGTTTGACTTGCTATGACCTGAAGCTAATTGAATTCAATTTGGTGTCTAGAAAGTGTTTTTGTGTCGACGAAAGTCTTCCAAGCGACGTGGTTGTCTAATTGGCACCGACTCTGTCGGAAGCGCCCCCACTAGCTATACACTAACTGGCCAACTTGGTTTGATTGGTGAGGGAGGTGAATCAAGCAAATCAATTCGACTCAACCAGTTAGGAGTCGTCTAGATCTAAGTGACACTAGGTCTAGGATTGTTTTGACCGTGCTTGTTCAGGAAATTTCTGACCAACCCTAATTTTTATCCTTTAGAGTTAAGTTTCCCTTCTCGTCTGAGTCTTCTTTCCCTTCTCATCCTTACCTTTCTATTGTTTGTTTCCTTTTAAAAAAAAATTAAAATTCAAAAAAAAAAACGAAAAAAAGAGAGTAATTAATTCTTGAAATTAAATTTGGAATTTAAATTTCGAATTTGAATTCAAAAATTGATTCAACCCGGTGCACTCAGATTTGGATTCGGGACTTGAGTAATCGACTCTCACGAGTTCATCTAGATTCCAGTCTGGAACTTAACCCCAATCCACCTGTTGCACCACCTCACCCGGATCTAATGGGTGAGAATGTAGTGGACCCGCCTGTTGCACAACCTATAACCTTGAGGGATCGGTGCTACCCAACGATGGCTGCTCAGCCATCGTGCATCGTTATGCCCACCATACCGGGTCGCGACTTCGAACTTAAGGCACAATACATTAGTATGTTGCCTAAGTTCACCTCTAGGGAAGACCCATATCTCTTCCTTAGAGAATTTGAAGAAATCTGCTCTCTTATGCAATACCAACATATCCCTGAAGAGGCAGTGCGTCTGAAATTCGTGCCTCTAGCACTGAAGGACGACGCTAAGAAATGGCTATATAGTCTAGCCGAAAGATCTATTAGGAGTTGGGCTGAGTTTGTTCAAGTGTTTCTAAAAAAATATTTCCCCAACCATAAGACTATGAAGATTAGGAATGAAATTGTTGCATTCGTTCAGTCTGAGAGCGAGCCGTTCTATTCCTATCTTGAGAGATTTAAGAGTGTCTTGACCCAATGCCCTCATCACGGAATTCCGAAGTGGCAATTGTGCCAAATTATCTATGAGGGATTGACACCCACATCTAGGGTTATGCTAGAATCTGTGAGCCAAGGGAATTTTATGTCCAAAAATGAAAATGATGCCTGGACTTTTCTTGAGGATTTAGCTGAAAATAGTATGCAATGGGACAATGCTAGAACACCCATCAACCCGAGTATTGGATCTAGAATAGCGAGTCAACCCCGACCAGGTGTCTTAGCTATAGACTCCAACATAGCGGCCGAGGCAAAACTAGCTACCCTAATGCGTAGAATGGAAAGTCTAGAACTGCAAAACCAAACCCGACAAGCATCCCCTACCCCTTGCTCTAGATGTGGTCAGACTGGTCATTTAATGGAGGACTGTGTGAACCTGGAACATGTTAATGCCACATTTAACAATTCTAGAAATGATCCTTACGCATCAACCTATAACCCAGGTTGGCGTAATCATCCCAATTTTTCGTGGACCCAACAAGGACAACCTCCTAGACAACAACCAACCCCATATAACCAAAATAATACATCATCTGGGGGTAATAATGGAAATCATGAGGTTAGGTTGACAAAATTAGAAAATTTAATGACAACTTTTATACAAACAACCAACCAATCATTCCAAAGGCTAGAGACACAGGTCAGCCAATTAGCACAGATAATAGGTGAAAGAGAAAAGGGCCAATTTCCAAGTCAACCTGAGGTAAACCCCAGAACTAATAATCAATACCAATCTTATCAACCACCTTCAGGAAATAACAACCCTAGACCGGTTCAAATGGTTAATGAGGAAGGACCGTTCCAACAAATCAATGCTGTAGTATCATTACGGTCCGGAAGACAAATTGACAATAATGTGGTAAACCCTAGAATGACTAATCAATCTAGCCATCAAGCACCCACATATGACTTGACCATTGAACCCGACGTCCAAATTGAAAAGCCCAATCCACCTACTCAACCTGAACCTGTAGCTCAACCTGAACCTGAGCGAGTCTATGTGCCTAAAGCCCCATTCCCCAATAGACTCAAAAAGAACTCTAGTGCACAAATAGAGAAAATCTTGGAAGTATTTAAGCAGGTTAAGGTAAACATTCCACTCTTAGACATGATTCAACAAATACCTGCTTATGCTAAATTCTTAAAAGATTTGTGCACTAAGAAGAGAAAAACAAATGTACCAAAGAAGGCATTCTTAACTGCAAACATATGCTCAATTCTTTCCAACACATCTCCTATAAAATATAAGGACCCGGGGTGTCCCACAATTTCATGTTCAATAGGAGATACGTTTATCAATAAAGCCCTTCTAGACCTTGGTGCAAGCGTTAACTTGCTCCCATTTTCTGTCTACGAGCAACTCAACCTTGGTCAACTGAAACCCTCTAGGACAACCCTCCAATTCGCTGATTGTTCTGTTAAGAAACCGAGAGGTATAGTAGAGGACGTTTTGATTAAGGTTGGTGACTTCATTTATCCAGTGGATTTTGTCGTACTTGATACTGAACCTGTTGTAAATCCTAATCGACAAATCCCTGTAATTCTAGGTAGACCCTTTTTAGCCACTTCGGAAGCATTAATAAACTGTCGAAATGGGCTCATGCAATTATCTTTCGGGAACTTAAAAGCAGAATTTAATATCTTCCATATTGATAATGAGCCAGAACTAATATGCAACCCAAGTGATGTTGTGATGAGAGCACGTATTTATCAGAATTCTGAATCAAATACATCATCACATAAGCAAAAAGGAAGTAAGAAAAAAGGGAGTAATTCATTTACCCAACCACCATCACTCGAGCAAACAAGCGAACCAATTCAAGTGAGAAGAGTGGAATCTTTTCCTCAAGTCAACATGGGGAACAATTCAACTGGATACATGCACCAACATGGTGTCATTCAATCCAGTTCTGATTATGGTTGACTTTGAGCAAACTCAACCCCTCTACCGCAAGCCGACTCAGGTAATAAGTGCATTTATTTTATCTATGCATACATTGAGGACAATGCATGATTTAGGTGTGGGGGGGTGTTTATATATGTACATATCTATCTATTTGATTTTCTGTTCTGCTTTATTTTAAAAAAAAAAAAAAATTAATATTCTATGACATAGCTTAAGATTGAACTGCCAAAACCCGTGTACAAATTGCATTAAGTTTTTGTTCCTTATTATATAGTTCTACTTGTAGAAATTATGACATAAATCTAAGTTCCAAAGAAATAACACATTGCCCTGTAAGACATGTATGCACTTAAATTGGATGAATCAAATCCTTGAAGTGGTTGATAAAAAGCAGAGGTTGAGGAAAATACACCGGGAAGTGTGGACTTCTAATAGCAATTAAGCCTTGAGGAAAATAAAAGTAAAAATAAAAATAAAGTGAGGAAAACACATTTTGCAAAATGATTACAAAAGCCCAAGCCTTCGAGTCACTGGTCCGTAGGGGTATCTTGAAACCCGGTAACTTGAGTCTGCCAGCTCGGGATTATCGACCAAACTCGCTACACGAATGCAAAAAGGGTATAAGTGTCAAAAAGAAAAGCAAATGTGTTGAATCACGGAAAAAGGACAAAAATAAATAAATACTTTAAGATACTCAAGGCCCAAAGCTAAAGGAATGATCCATGCCATGGTTGATCCAAATGATACTTCACCACCAGAGGAGGCGTGCAAAATAATTTATGTGATAACATGTGTAGAGGGGTTAGTGGTGTGAATGTTGGAGGAATAAAGACCGAGTCAAACTTTTTATAAGTTAGATTTATATAATGAGCATGCAAAAATTCTTAGTGAGATGTATAAAGTTGAGGTAGGGATATTGAGAGCTATTAATGAAATGTTGATTCAGGATTTTGTGGGTATATCCGCTGAAAACCCTCAGGAGACAACACTCCTCCTCCTTGGCAACAAAGAGGTTTAAAGGCTTGTTGCACATGCTAAGTGCAACCGTGATTCCTACGAAAGTGAGTTAGGATTTCCCTGCTTTCATTTTCTTATATTCTGCTTTGCTAGGGACTAGCAAAATCTAGGTGTGGGGGTATTTGATGCATTGCATACATTGCATCATATGTCTTTCATTTAGATTACTTTTATATCAATAAATGCTACTAAGGTATGTGTTTAGTCGTATTTACAGAATACAGGGACCTGAATGCAAATTACCCACATTCCGAGCATAAACGCGTGCAAAAGATTCATTTCTATCATAAAGACCGAGTTCAAGTTTATCGGGTTCCGAATGGAAATGAATCCAAGCATAAAAACATTCAAGGAGCTAATCACAAAAAGGTCAAGGGCTTAATTGCAAAATGTCAAGGACCTGATTGCAAAAGAAAAGGATCAAGTTATTTTGTTGGAAAAGTCAAAAGAAAAGTCAAAAATAAATCCCCAACAAATGGAAGGAATAATCCGGAGTTCAAGACAATGGAAAGAATCATCCAGACGCGTAAATAAAGATCAAATCATACCATAAACACATGACCAAAATCCGGACCCGAGCAGACCTGATTGTGCGGCGTTTTCGCCGCACAACACCTTCAATATGCGGCGTTTCCGCCGCCCAGTCATTGATCTGTGTGCCCGATTTTTGTCCAGTGTCGGGTCGACGCGTGTACTATCCTTTTATGTATTGGTATCCCCTGTATCGGCTATAAATAGCCCTGTAGGACGAATGTAACACATCTTTGAACCTTTGGTCTTGGATCATTAGTAATAAAATTCTGTTCTTTTAATTCTTGTTTTTATTTTATTTTAATGTCTCTAGGATCCCCTCTTCTTCCTCCCTCCATGAGTTTCTAACTCTTTCCAAAGGGTGGAGGTGATGGAGTTAGGGGTAGAGAAGATGAATGCATGTTATTGTTTTAAGTTCGTGATTAGTATATTTTGATTACTTGAGTTTAAGTTAAATCATTTATCTTGTAATGCTTCATAACTGACATGATTTATTTCAAGTTTCTCCATTCTCCAATCTAAACCTCCACCCAACGGATTTCTCTTCTTATTTCTTGTTTTAGTTCTAATTGCTTTTGTTTCGTACTTTAGTTAATTAAACCAAAAACCCCAAAAACCCAAATTAATTCTTCTCTCCTTCTTCCTCTTAATCGAAAATAACATTAACAACGAAATCTCTCCCTCCTTGTGTTCGACCCGTACTTGCCACGTCTTCATAGACACCGTGCACTTGCGGTATAAATTTAATTCTCAACAGTGATATTTTTTTCGCGGGAATGGCATCTACTCAGAGAAACGAGAGTATGAACGCCTTTTTCGACAAGTATCTTGCTTCGGAGACCACCCTTAAGCAGTTTGTTCAACAATACGAACTTGCGCTCCGCCATAAGTACGAGAAGGAAGCTCAATCAGATTTTGATTGTCTTCATAAGAGACCCCAGTTGGTTTCAATTTATCCATTTGAGAGACAGATGAGCGAGTTGTATACGGTAGGGGTCTTCAAGAAAGTGCAGTTAGAAATTGGGAAGATGATATACTGCGATATAACGGAGGAGTTCAATACGAATGACACATTTCAGTACAAGGTGTCTGAACGTGTTTTGGCTGGTGAGCAGCTACTGTCGAAACGTTTCCTAGTACAAAACATATCCATGAACTTCACATGTGATTGTAGAATGTTTCAGCATGTTGGCCTTCTATGCTGCCACATTTTTGTTGTACTTGGACGCTTAAATCCTAATGCATTCCTCCCAGACTCTTACATCGTTAATCGATGGTGGAAGAATATTCGAAGGAGCTATTGAGATAAGATGTACCCAGACGATGGCGTAATGGAGAAGGATGCGCTTCGTCGTCACGACGACATCATGGGTCGTGCCCTTTGGATCGCACAGGAAGCCTTCATTTCCCACGAAAGGTATATTGAGGCCGTGAAGTGTATTGAAATGCTTAAGTCACGTATGCACACTACCCAGTTCTTGGTTCGACTTGATGAACCTGAGTCTGCGGGTACATCGGTTCTTAATCCAGATAATGTCAGACGTATAGGAAGACCGCCGACTAGACGTCGAGTGTCTTTAGCTGAGAAGATAATTAAAAAAAGCCATAAAAAGCACGCCCAAAAAGAGAAGAGAAAGTTCAAGATGAAGGTTACATCGTCGCTTCACGAAGTCGCACCAAAACCCGGGAATCCTGATTTCTCTGATTGGGACATGAATTTGTATTACGAGGATCTTCCTCCTTAATTTAATATTTCATGTTATTTTCAGTTCTTGTAAAACCAAGAAACTTCTAATTGTTGATCTGTTTGGATCTGTAAATGGTTGTTATACACGTTCAGTTCGTATTAAACTGTTTAAGTTGTGTGTCTGTTCGGTTTATGGTGTGCATCTGTTCGGTTTAAGATGTTTGACTGTTGGGAATAAGTTGTGTCTTTTCAGATTAAGTTGTATTTCTGTTCGGAATATGTTGTGGGTCTGTTCGGATTAAGTTGTGTGTCTGTTCGGATTAAGTTGTCTGTCTGTTTGGAATATGTTGTGGGTCTGTTCGGATTAAGTTGTCTATCTGTTCGGATTAATTTGTGTGTCTGTTCGGATTAAATTGTCTGTCTGTTCGGAATATGTTGTGGGTCTGTTTGGAATAAGTTGTGTGTATGTTCGGATTAAGTTGTCTGTCTGTTAGGAATATGTTGTGGGTCTGTTTGGAATAAGTTGTGTGTATGTTCGGATTAAGTTGTCTGTCTGTTCGGAATATGTTGTGGGTCTGTTCGGAATAAGTTGTTTTTCTATTCGGAATATGTTGTGGGTCTGTTCGGAATAAGTTGTGTGTATGTTCGGAATAAGTTGTGTGTATGTTCGGATTAAGTTGTCTGTCTGTTAGGAATATGTTGCGGGTCTGTTCGGAATAAGTTGTTTATGGTTTGTTCGGAATAAGTTGTGTGTATGTTCGGAATAAGTTGTCTGTCTGTTCGGAATATGTTGTGGGTCTGTTTGGAATAAGTTGTGTGTATGTTCGGATTAAGTTGTCTGTCTGTTCGGAATATGTTGTGGGTCTGTTTTGAATAAGTTATGTGTATGTTCGGATTAAGTTGTCTGTCTGTTCGGAATATGTTGTGGGTCTGTTCGGAATAAGTTGTGTGTATGTTCGGATTAAGTTGTCTGTCTGTTCGGAATATGTTGCGGGTCTGTTCGGAATAAGTTGTTTAGGGTTTGTTCGGAATAAGTTGTGTGTATGTTCGGAATAAGTTGTCTGTCTGTTCGGAATATGTTGTGGGTCTGTTCGCAATAAGTTGTGTGTATGTTCGGAATAAGTTGTCTGTCTGTTCGGAATATGTTGTGTGTATGTTCGGAATAAGTTGTCTGTCTGTTCGGAATATGTTGTGGGTCTGTTCGGAATAAGTTGTTTTCCTGTTCGGAATAAGTTGTGTGTATGTTCGGAATAAGTTGTCTGTCTGTTCGTAATATGTTGTGGGTCTGTTCGGATTAAGTTGTGTTTCTGTTCGGAATAAGTTGTCTGGGAAGAGTTTGTAATTTGTACATATAAAAACACAAGACTATAAAAATAACCAAAATAAAGAGTTTGTAATTTGTACATGTAAGCAAATAAACACTAAAAGTTGTGTCTCTGTTCAGATCTGCACACACGATCGGCGGTCCCTAAGTAACATGACCGCCAATTCACCCCTGATACAGTGGATGTTATTGGTGTCCTCCTTCGTCGGGTCAAGTTTTAGCATTAGGCACCTTATCCAGTATAAAACATAGGCACCGCAATCGTTGCTCCCCGGTGGTTGTCGTTGGCTATTTTTCCTGAGGATTCTCAAGGGCCAGTCGACCTTTAGTAGATCCCTCCAGTAGTCAGCCACATCCGCTGCTGCGCATTCATGTACGCCTATGGTCTGCTCTGGATCTTCACCTTGCTCTAGCTCCCTAGAGATACTGTTGAACGCAAAAATCTCCTTCGACGGGCCGTGGACAACCACCAGAGTCCAATGACCTGCAGACCAGCATGGTTGTGCGATTACGGACTCTGTTGGAGACGCACCTTCTATTTTAGGGAGGATAAAATCATCAATTGCTCTGCCTTGGCCACCCAAAATTCGCCCTGACTCGAATGTTGATATGCATATAACTTCTTGTGTTGGGCGTCTTTCTTCGAAAACCGAAAGCATAGAATCGATAGTTTGGTCGCTAATATCCATCCGAGGCGTTATAAGTTCCTTCAGGTCGGTGCGTGTTAAACTGCACATATCGCCTCTCCACATGACCTCTCTATTGTCCTTGTTGGCTGCGGTCAAGTTCAATATCATGTTGACCTCATCAGCTGACAACGTTCCCATTGCAGTCATGTCAACATCAGGCATGTTCCCTCCCAAGTGGACAACCAACCTATAATTCTCCTTTTTTCCATTTTTTTATTTAGGCTCCTTTGAGACGCTCTCTCTTTTCTCTTTTGCTCTTCTTCTACCTTCTTCTTCTTGCCCCGCTGTTCATCTTCCTTCCTCTGCTGCTCCACGATGGCCGTCGAGCGTTGTCTTTTCACGCCCAAGTTTGGTTTCTGGGGCTTGCTCTCTTGTTCCTTTTCCTCTTCTTGATTCTTCTCTTCCTTGTTCCTCCCCTCCTCCCTCTTCTTCTCTTCCTCCTTCTCCACTCTCTTCCTCTCTTCTTCCTTCTTCTTCCTCTCTTCTTCCCTCTTCTTCTCCTCCTCCCTCTTCTTCTCTTCATCCATCTCCAATCTCTTTCTCTCTTCTTCCTTCTTCCTTTTTCCTCTCCTCCTCCCTCTTCTTCTCTTCCTCCTTCTCCGCTCTCTTTCTCTCTTCTTCCTTCTTCCTCTCCTCCCCCCTCTTTCTCTCTTCCTCCTTCTCCTCCTCTCTTTCTCTCTTTCTCTCTTCTTCCTTCTCTGCTCTCTTTCTCTCTTCCTCCTTCTCCACTCTCTTTCTCTCTTCCTCCTTCTCCGCTCTCTTTCTCTCTTCTTCCTTCTTCCTCTCCTCCTCCCTCTTTCTCTCTTCCTCCTTCTCCTCCTCTCTCTTTCTCTCTTCTTCCTTCTTCCTCTCCTCCTCCCTCTTTCTCTCTTCCTCCTTCTCCTCCTCTTTCTTTCTTTCTTTCTTCTTCCTTCTCCTCTTCTTCCTTCTTCCTCTCCTCCTCCCTCTTTCTCTCTTCCTCCTTCTCCTCATCTCTCTTTCTCTCTTCCTCATCCTTCTTCCTCACTTCTTCTTCATCATCCTCCTCTATATTTAGATCTTCGTCTTTCTCCCCACCAGTATTTTCACCTGTCCCTGTCCCTCGAAGATATATAATTTCTTCCCTCAGCCTCCCACACTCTTCCTGGGTCATCCTCAGTTCTTCCTTCAGGTCGTTAACATCTTCTGTCGCCTTCTTAAGGGCAGCTTCGGCCCTCAACCATTTCGTCTTCACCTCACTCAGCTCCAACTCTTGGAGCAGCGGGTCACATGGAATGGTGCAGTCTGTCAGTTGGAGCTTTGGCAAACTGCTTGTTGAAGCTGAGCCCTTTCGAAAAGGAGTTCGAACAGAACTAATAAGTTCCAGCTCCCTTTCACTCATTGAGGGAGCCCCCATCAGGTCGAACTTGCCGTTGTAAATCTGAGGTAAGGTAATTCAACTTTCCTCCCATTTCCTCAGGGTTAATCGTTTCCCAAATATTTGCGTCCAACTTCTCATTCGTGGAAAAACTCCAGTTATGGGCTCCCCCAATTTGAATTTCTCACAAAGCCACACCTTCAAATGGAAAAAAATCAACTGTTTAGAACGACTCAACAGACATACGTTCATATTCAAAATAGACACAACTTAATCCAAACAGACAGACAACATAATCCGAACAGACACACAACTTAATCCGAACAGACAGATACTTATTCCGAACAGACACACAACATATTCCGAACAGACACTCAACATATTCCGAACAGACAGACAGCTTATTCCGAACAGACACACAACTTAATCCGAACAGACATACAACTTATTCCGAACAGACGCACAACATATTAGAGAACGGTCCTTAGCATTACCGATGGGTCCCACCCAGGGAAAGACTAAGGAGCTTTGTCTGTCAGCTATCACCTGATGTCGGGCAAAGGAATCAGTTGGGAAGGGCTTTCCCTTGAATCAGATGGGAATGCTACTGAAAGAGGAGGGGATGCGTCTAATTCAATATCCAGATACACAACTTAATCCGAACAAACACACAACTTATTCCGAACAGACCCACAACATATTCCGAACAGACACACAACATATTCGGAACAGACACGCAACTTAAACCGAACAGACACACAACTTAAACCAAACAGACACACAACATATTCCAAACAGACAAAAAACTTAATCCGAACAGACACACCACTTAATCCGAACAGACCCACAACATATTCCGAACAGAAACACAACTTATTCCGAACAGACAAACAACTTATTCCGAACAGACACACAACATAAACCAAACAGACACACAACTTAAACCGAACAGACACACAACATATTCCAAACAGACAGAAAACTTAATCCGAACAGACACACCACTTAATCCGAACAGACAAAATAAAACCAAAAAACACTTACTTGTAGTATTGCCACACAACCGTCGACGTTCCCCTGCCTCATAATGAGGTTCCCTGCCTTTCTTCTCTCCTGCAGTTCTAAGCTGGCTTTCTCCAGGCCCCCAACCAGGGCTTCGTGAACTGCACTTGCCCATGCGTATCTGTTTATGCGTCTGATGTTCCTCAAAGGGTGCATGAACCATTGCTTCGGTCGAAGTGTTCCATCATAGAACAAAAAATGGTTGAAGATGAAAGAAATCAGTAGACGAACGTACTCCTTCGTCTCGCCCATGGTACTGCTTGCCAGCAGATGACCTAAAAGTTGTGTGTTGTCAAGGTTCACCCCTTCTCGCCTCTGTACACCCAATGGTTCCATCACCACGGTCTTCCCATGCACACGTAACCCCAAAATTAGGGTAACGTCTTCCGGTGTAAGGGGAACTACCCCTGATCCTATTCTCAGCCCCACATCCTCCGCATCGTAGTGTTCGACGAACCAACCGACTATTTCGTTGTCCGTAGTAATGTTAGGAAGGTCTAGGAAGTGACCGAAAGGGGTGCTCCGGAAAACCTCCTTCTGAACCTTCTTCATCCTATCAAACTGCTTTCGGATGGCCGTCCAGGAGCACCGGGATTCCCGGAAGTAGTAGGTGGTTCTCTAAAACAAAAAATTGAAGAAACAAAAGTTCATCAAAAAAATAACGACCCAGGGGAAAAACATTAGAGACCCACCGGTTCTGGGACAGGTTCGCTATCGACGGCAGGAGTCGAAGAATCCATTATCGTTTAATCGGGAAGAAAGAAAGCTGGAAAAGGTTCACAGGTACGCTTCCTCCGTTCACAGGTAATACAACGAGAAAGAAAGTGAAACTCTCCCTTTCGGTCTGGATATTTTTTTTGTATCTTCCTCGGTATCTGAACCGTCGTTCGTAGGGTGTCTGCCGCTGTCTTATCTGGAAAGCAACCGTCGTTCTTCGAAAACCGTCAAAAAAATTTTAAAAACAATTTAAGGCGCGTTTCGAAAGAGTGACATGGCAATCCGACTAGACGCTGACTCACCAACTTTTGGGTGCCACGTAGGGCCCGTCACGGACGCCCGCCTCCGTGTATAACAACCCTTTCAAAATCCAATGGAAACACCCAACTTTGTCTCAAGGTGCGTCATGTGTGGCACCCCCTTCTATCTAGTTACTTGTATTTTTCTTCTTATTTTGGGTTTGTACCTTTCACACTTTGGCATGTGGATATCCATTTTCAATTTGTTTCTATCATATATCTAATCTAACATGGAAAATGGAATTAGTTAAATGTAACAATTGTTGTTAGCAATGCATGTCGATACTTTAAATGAAAGAGTGGGGTCATCCGGTGCGGATGACTACCCAGACGACCCGATTGTGGGACGGCCGGGTCGACGACATTTTTATTTTGATAGAAGGCTTGTCAACTTAAGATTGATTTGACCTTGACGAGAATATTTTTGTGTCTCACAAGACTTAAATCTTACTGGGATATAGGAAAATAAAAGCTCATTAGCTTATATTATGGCATTCACTTTTTTTTATATCTTCAGGTTTTTTATTTGTAAACTCATAGATTAAATTATAAAAACAACAAAACGTTTTCCTAAACATACTATTTTGAAAAGTTTCTTCTTGTAAAATGTTAATTAGTAATGTATTAAATAGTCACTGCATTTCACGTGAGTTAAATGCAGGAATTCCACCAAGAAGGTGGAAGGAGCGGACATTAACCCTAAGGGTTAGAGAACATGCACAACAAGAAACCCTAGGAGGGAGACGAAGAAATTTAGGGTTAGGAATCCTGAGAAGACGGTGTGGCGGATAAGAAAGAATGGAGATTAATTTTCATTGGGTTTCTAGTCAATTGTTACAGTATTTATACCCAAATTACTCAGGTGATCGGATAAACTAGCTGAATACAAAGACTTTCTAGACAAACATGATTTCTGGACAAGATTTCTTCTGGACTCTGGACGCTGGATTCAGGACCAGACTTTCTGGACGCTGGACTCCAGGATTCTCGACCAGACTCAGTCCGGGAAGTTCGATGATTCTGGACGTTGGACTCCTAGATTCTAGACCAGACTAAGTCCAAAAAGTCCGACGATTCTGGATACTGGACTCATGGATTCTTGACCAGACTCAGTCCAAGAAGTCTGATGATTCTGGACGTTGGATTCTTCATTGCTCTGTGGATTTTGGTCCGCTGCACCCTTGCTGATTTTAATACTCCCCTTCAAACTTGGCCGGTGATTCAGGCCAAGTTTTGTGATGAAGATACGAAAGGCATCTTTAGGTAAGGACTTGGTAAAGACATCAGCAAGTTAAAGTTTGGAAGGTACGTGCTTGGGAGTGAGTAGGACGAGCGCCGCACGTTCCCTCACAAAGTGATAATCAAGTTCAATATGCTTTGTCCTAGCATGAAAGAAAGGGTTTATTAACATATGTAAAGCACTTAAATTATCACAAAATAGAGTAGGAGTGTTGAGAAGTGGAATATGCAAGTCTCGAAGAAGAATGGTGAGCCAAGTGAGATCTGTTGTAGCCACAATCATTGCACGATACTCAACTTGTGCGCTGGATCGTGAAACTGTGGGTTGTTTCTTGGTTTTCCAAGATAAGCAATTTGATCCCAAGAATATGCAATGACCACTCGTAGATCTTCGAGTTTCTTTACATCTTGTCCAATCACTATCACTGAACGCGTATAGGTCTAAAGATGAGGCTCTATGAATATGCATGCAATAAGGAATGGACCCATTTACATATCTAAGAATTCTTTAGAGTAGTAAAAAATGATAGTTGGAAGGAGCATTCATATACTGACAAATGAAGTTTACACTAAATGTCAAATCTGGTCTAGTTAATGTGAGATATTGAAGAGCACCTACTATTTGTCTAAAATAAATTTGATCATGAAAATGATTATTATCACGAGTTTTATCGAGTCTAGCAGGTAAAAGAGTACTAATGTACTTAAAATTTTGCATATTGCTTTGTGAATAATGCTAGATGCATAATGTTGTTGTGTTAAGAATAAACCATTATGGTTCCTTTGTACTTCAATGCCAAGGAAATGATGAAGGTCTCCTAAATCTTTCATTGAGAATTCATGTGAACGATGAACAATTAGTGATTTTATATTATGCTTATTTGATCCAGTGATAATAATATCATATACATATAGAAGCAGAAATAAAGGCCCATTATGATGGGATATGAAGAGAGAGTTATCAGAGGTACTGCTAAAAAAACATTTGGAAAGCAAGAAAGTAGTGAAACGATCATACCATGCTTGAGGAGATTGTTTAAGACCATAAAGAGCTTTATTCAGCTTGCAAACATGGTTTGGGAGATTAGTAGCCACAAAACCTGATACTTGTGTCATATATACTAACTCATCAATAAAGTCATGGAGAAATGCATTTTTTGACATCTAACTGATTTATGACTCAATCATTCATAACAACAATGCTAAGTATAAGTCTGATGGTTGTGGGTTTGACCGCTGGTGAGAAAGTTTCAAGATAATCGACTCCCTCAATTTTCTTGTATCATTTAGCTACAAGTCTACCTTTCAATTTATCTAATGACCCATCTGTAGGATTTCGTGCTCCTATGTATGTGTATATTTTAAAAAAATTAGACATGCATACAAGATCGATATTCATATTTTCAGTGATTTCATGTATATTATTTTGTATTTATTCTAATATCATACAAATCTACATATATTAAAATAAACAAAGAAGAGATGATCATACCCAAAGGTTCTCTAAAACTTTTATGAAGATCCGGGTTGCGTTGCTTATTGAATCGTCCACCGATCCGTCCAAGTGTTCACCAAACTCTAAACAAGATTAGAGAGAAAATAGTTAGCCAATTTAATCTCTAAATCAAGCTTAGAATCTAGCTAATAACTCATTTTAAAGCTTCACAAGATTTGATCCCCAAAAGCTCTAACTAATTAAGAGAAATTCAAATAGATTAGTGGATAGATTAGGGAGATAGAGAATTTTGCATTAACCTTTTTTACAAGTAGGGAGATGAGACTGTTGGCGTTTTGGCCTTAATCTTATGTTTTGATGATTTAATCAACCGAATCTTAATTAGAGTAGCACACACTATGCATTGCATATATATTGTATTGTGCTAACCTCTACAGGTGATCAAGACTCAAGAAAGAAGGAAATGAAGTCAAGACATGTAATTAAAGCTAAATCGAAGACATGTAATCTTGATTTCTTTTGAGTCTTAGGAACAAAGTGTAATTGAGCATACTTGAGCTAAAATCAACTTAATCACACACTAGGTTCCCTATAGAAGTCACACACGAAATTTCACATAATTTGGACTTCAATAGATCACCCAAACATAGACCGGAAAACACCAAACCTGAACTGCAAAAGTCTGCCCACATTCGGTCGACCGCAACATGCCGTTCGGTCGACCGAATGATCAAATCTCTTGTTTGTGTTTTCACTGCCCTTATTCGGTCGACCGTGTTTTACCTTTTGGTCGACCGTCAGATCATATTTTCCCGACCGTTACTTTTGTCGTATATACCCAACGATCGTATTCGTATTAAACCAAAAATACCCCAAATGTATTTCATGTATCGGTCGACCGAGGACCACGATCGGTCGACCGTTTGTCCATCTCTTGACAAACCCAAAGTGCTTGTCCATAGTCGGTCGACCGCCAAACTTGTTTCGGTCGACCGTTCACACATTTGTTTGTCACCCCCAAAGTGCCTGGTCGAAATCGGTCGAACGAACCCTTTCTTGTGTTCGACCGATGACTTAAGTTTTCTTAAGTCGTAGAGTTGGGCGGTCGACCGTTGCTTAACCGGTCGACCGAATCTTGTGCAAAACTGCCAAACGGTCGACCGTGCGTCCCGATTCAGTCGACCGATTACAGCCAGAATTGGGTCCTGTCTTTTCTATTTTGTGTAATCACACTTCAACTCATACCCAATCAATCCCAATGGCTCTATTCTCTCTAATTCTTATAAATAGAGTTGTAAAACACATTTTAAGACAACTCTCCCACTACAAACTTGTCTCAAACATTAGAGAGAATCTCAAACACTCAAAGCTTCAAACCTTACACACTTAGTGATCAATTCCTTAATCCTACTCAAGTGTGCTCAAGATTTAGAGAGTGTTGCTCCACTCAAGTTCTCATTTGTTGTCAAAAGAGTAAAGGCTCCGGTGAAAGCCCGAAGCATCCTTCTCGGATTGTGAGAAGAGGATTCCAAGCTCGGCGAGGGTTGTTCACGAGTTTGACGGTTGTAAAGGCGTTCTCTCCCGGCCCGGAACGGGGAGTGGTTAGTGAAGTCGTGAGCGGAGCTCGGTGATCCGAGCGGAGCTTGCAAGAGAGGATTAGGACCCGGGTGGGGTGCCGAACCTCTATAAAAATCCCCCGACTTCTTGTGGTTTGCATTATTTTCTTTTACTTGCTTGTTTTAGTTTAAATTCCGCTGCATTTACTTGATTGTCTAAACAAGTAGGTAATTAGGTGATTAGCCTTAATTGTGGACCCATAAACCCACACGATCTTACAGAGACATATTTATAGGCTCTCCAAACACTCACATCATGGGCTACACATTAACCCATGATCTCTTGCTTTTCTCTCCCTTAAACCAATCACAAATTGACACATAATCATCCTCAAAACCATTTGACTATAATTGGAATAAATTTAGCCCATAATCAACACTAATCTCTTAATAATTCAAAGCAGAATCATACTGAATGGTCGACCGAAATCACCGATCGGTCGACCAAACAGTTATGAATTTTGCAAGTTCGGTCGGACCGTGAGCTAGACGGTCGACCGGATATTCATGAGAAAAAATCCCTGGAAAATTTTGGTTGAACCACATCTCACTCTGGTCGACTTTTTAGTTACCAAAAGTTCTCCTGATACATTTTGGTCGACTGTGTCACTCAACCGGTAGACTGTTATCACCAAGACATCTCCTGAAGATTTTTGGTCGACCGTTTACTACGCCCGGTCGACTGATCCTATTATCAAGACACATCCGGGTAATTTCGGTTGACCACCTGTGTATCCGATCTTTGTCCGGTCGACCGTTCCGAAGAAACCAGACGATCGATCCCAAAACGGTCTACCGTTTTGACCCTGATTTTGCCTTTGTCAAGTTTTGGATCTACTTCCAACAAAATTTGATCCTTGGGGTTTTTAGCAAATTCATATATCATGTAGTATATTATCCTATGTATGTTAAACTATTACACCCCATAATATATACATCTTATATGAATTCATTCAAGCTTCTAATTTTGTCAAATCTCATGATATATCAATTTTATTGATTCACCACATTGTCCCATTTCACATGAAACCCGATACATCATATGAATAAAAAATCAAACTTCTTATTTCCCAGTTTTGCGGTGTGAACTATAGGAGGATCTAAGCTAAATTGACAGTGATATTGAACACTCAATATCTCAAACTATAAGTTGTATTGCCACACATTATAGTTACCCAATTAGCATAGATGTCTTATTCCACTCAAACTAAACATGATCCATTTAGTGATGTAAGTGAATCACTTGTGTCTATCCTTTGCCTCATCATATTAAAAGTGTATACAAAGTAGAATTGTGTCACCTTTGTATTATATACTCATTTCTTGATCTCTCAAGCTAATTATAAATATGTAACTTAACTCAAGTCATATTGTGCATATTATAATTTTGCTTTATCAAGGAGCCTACTAATATCATCACTCAATTAAGAGGGGAAATGATAATCTTTTGACTAGCTATCTTTTTCATCCCAAGTCATGTTCAACCAACCATTGTCTTTATCACTATACTTATTGATAGTTTTTTACAACAATCAAATTGAAAAATTCTTATGTGAACATATATAAGTCTCATATCTTAAGATTCAAGATACAGTGAAACATTAATGACACATAACACAAATCACTTGTTAGGTCTATTCAATATATAAAAATAATTATTTTCCTCTTTTATATACTCGTGTTGTCAAATATTTGTAGAGCTACAATAATCAATGACCAACACGACAATCTTATCTCGGTAATTAATGTTCCATGTCAATTACCATGATTGTGAATAACTTTTGATTTATGCAAACCATTATCTTTTAGATTTCTACAGTTAAGGACCAATGGTCTCTTCCTTAACTCTTCTAAAAGAGAAATACAATAATCAAGGAACAAAATGTTTGACCATTCAATTCATAATAATTGACAAATAAAAGTAAAACTTTTAGAACACATTACCTTCACCATCGGGATGAAGTTTGACTCTGAAAACCCATTTGCAACCAATAGTATGCATATTTTTCTATTTTTGCAATAAATCCCATGTATTATTCTGAATAAGAGCCTGCATCTCTTCCTCCATGGCCTTTTTCCAGCCAGGATGATTGAGAGTTTTTAACAAAAATAGGTTCACGAGGAAGAGGTTGGATATGATGAAAAAGGGCATATTTAGGATTTAGTTTAATTATACCAGATTGTGATCTGGTTATCATGGAATGTTTATTGCTTGTACAAGTAAAGAAAGGTTCTTCAGTGGTATCAATTTCTTCATGATAAGTATCAGTTGTTGAATGAGATGAGTAGATAGCATCAACATGGTCATCATATGCAATGGTTTGTGAATGTGGTGATATAACAAGCATGGTGGTACACAATGTATCATGTTCATCAATGTGAGACAGAGAAATATCACCTGAGATATCTTGCTGCTGGGTTATTGGAGAGGTGGCAAGGAAAGGCTCATCACCTTCTTGGTGACACGTCTCCCCTTCAGTGTGAGTATTCTGATTTTCAATTGGGGGCAATGTTGTTGGTTCTGTGACAATGCCTTTTTTGGGAAGAAATAGTTGATGACTAGATTCAACATTGTTGTGGTTGGGGTCACAATTATTCTCACAAAGCCATTCAGAAAACATAGAAACAGTTAGTTCAAAATCATCCTTGTTCAAAATATCAGGAATTTCCTTGAAGGAAAAGTAATTTTCACTAAATATTACATGCATTGTCATATAAATTTTCTTAGTTTGAGGATTAAGGCCCATGTACCCTTTATGTGATTATAGCCAAGAAAGACACAAGCAGATGATCTATCAGCCAGCTTATTAGGAGCATAATCCCTTAAACATGGAAAACATAAACACCCAAATACTCTTAAGCAAGTATAATAAGGTTTTCTTGAAAACAAAGATAAATATGGTATATCTCCATTTTTGTTTGGAAGTAGTTTAAAAGAAAAATATGAGAGTTAAAAGCCCCCATCCAATACCTTTTGGGTACTCCACTATTGATAAGTAATGTGAGCCCCATATCTACAAATAACCTATGTCTTCTCTCCACCACTCCATTTTGCTCTGGAGTGTGAGGACAAGACATCTAATGATTAACACCTCACGATTTTAGATGGTTTTGAATTTTTTTGGAAGAAAACTCACCACCATCATCACACTGAAAGGTTTTAATACTAACATTGAACTAATTTTGAATATTTGTTTTGAAAATCAGATAGCAATTAAAGAAATTAGACTTCAAGCTTAATGGAAAAATTCAAATGTCTCTAGTACAATCATCAACAAAGCATGCATAATATCTGAAGTTATTTCTTCCTACAATAGGAGAAGGTTCCCACAAGTCACAATGTATCTTATCAAAAGATTTAGAAGAATAAGAATCGGAATATGCAAAAGAAAGTTTAGTGGCTTTGCCAAGTTGACAGCTACTGCATAAGGAATTTAGACTGATGTTCATATTTG
Organism: Triglochin maritima; assembly: GCA_963682175.1. Lineage (NCBI taxonomy): Eukaryota > Viridiplantae > Streptophyta > Magnoliopsida > Alismatales > Juncaginaceae > Triglochin > Triglochin maritima. The sequence continues at coordinate 6,620,493 of OY821787.1, read as the reverse complement.
TCATGAAAAATGAGCCTTTGTTTTGAAGATCCTCCAACAATTTGAGGCTAGGATGCCCAAGTCTACAATGCCAGATATGTGAATCTACATTTCTTTGCCTGTTTGAAAAAAATACCCTATGAGGCTCATTAGGAAGAGAGTAAAGTTCATCCTTTAACTCTCTTGTGGTGATTATTGTTCCATTGTGTCTATTCTTTATGAAAATTTGAGTGTTAGAGAATTCAACATTATAAGTAAAGACTTTAGTAAAGTTACTTATAAACATCAAGTTATGCTTCATACTAGTGCAAGCAATACATTGTTTAGTGTAAATTAACCCTTATTGCGTTTAATTTCTGCAGATCCAGTGTGTGTAATTTGTAGTAATTGCCCGTTGCCTAGCATAATATTATCTAACCCATTTTAAGGCCTAAGGAAATGAAGCGTACCTGCACTACCGGTTATGTGAGTTGTGGCTCCAGAGTCTGGGTACCAATCATCAGAGGAGTCCTCCACTGTCATAACAGCTAGGGCTTGAGGTAATTCCCTTGGTTGAAAGGAGTGATTAAACCGATGCCAACATTTAATAGCCTTATGCCCTGGCTTTTAGCAAATTTGACAGACAATGTATGGTCTCTAATGAGTTTGATTTGTGCCTTCAACCCCTTTGGCACTAACTTCACCTATTTGACGCAATTCTTGAGCATTAGGTGGAGGGGGTGGATTTCCTTGGGCATTAGGTTGGCACCCTCTGCCTTTTGAAGAGAAGTCTCCATCCCTCTGCCTTTTTCCTTGCTTCTTTCCATTTCCTTCCTTTTTCTGACCAAAAAAAGGTTATTTGTAACTCTTCTTCTGCCCCTCATGACTTTTGATGCAAAGCTCATAGCTTTGAAGCATAGGAACGAGATCAAGGTAAAAAGGAAGGGGGTTTCAAGTGGACAGCGGTGAAGGCATTATATTCCTTCCGAAGTCCATTTAACATCCAGAAAACTTTGGTTTGATCTCTAACGGCCTACCGATGGTAGCAAGCTCGTCACAGAAAAACTTAGACTTGCTTAGATACTCTTGGAGATCCTTACAAGCCTTCTTACGGAGCATCTAAAGTTGTTGAAGAAGTTGGAACTCGCGTTCTTCAGAGTTTTGAGCAAAAGAATGCTTCAATGCTTCCCAAACCTCCTTTGACGTCTCCAGACCAACTACTACGCTAAGAACATCTTCTCCCAGACTACTAATAATCCAAGCCTTAAGAAGACGGTTAGAACGTTTCCAATAGTCATCCTTGGATTTGGTACAAATCTGGACTCATATCCCTCACTGGATTCTTTGATGGTTTTCTCCCGCATATGAAGATCACCATCATCAAACCCGATCATGCATTGCGACTAGATGAGCCCAAGGATTTGTATTTCCTACAGTAGGTAGTTTGAAGGAGACAACTTCATGCAAACAAAATTTCTTATATTGATGATTGTCAGAAATGGATAGGGATTTGGTGTTCCAAAGAGAGATGAGCCTCCAAGCGTCATCGGAAGATCTAATGCGCGATTCCTTTCACGATCAGGCTCTGATACCATGCAAGAATTCCACCAAGAAGGTTGAAGGAGCGAAGATTAACCCTAAGAGGGTTAGAGAACATGCACAACAAGAAACCTTAGGAGGGAGATGAAGAAATTTAAGGTTGGAAACCCTAAGAAGACGGTACGATGGAGAAGAAAGAATGAAGATTAATTTTTCCTTAAGGTTCTAGTCAATTGTTATAGTATTTATATTCAAATTACTCGGATAATCAGATAATCGAATAAACCAGCTGAATACAAAAACTTCCTGGACAAACAGAATTTCTGGACAAGATTTCTTCTGGACTCTGGACGCTGGATTCTGGACCAGACTCTGGGTACTTGATTCTAGACCATACTTTCTGGACGCTGGACTCTAGGATTCTTGACCACGACTCAGTTCAAGAAGTCCGATGATTCTGGACACTGGACTCCTAGATTCTGGACCAGACTCAGTCTAGAAAGTCCGATGATTCTGGACTTCTAGATTCTTGACCATACTCAGTCCAGGAAGTCCGATGATTCTGGACACTGGACTCTTGGATTCTTGACCATACTCCGTCCAAGAAGTCCAATGATTTTTGACGTTGGATTCTTCATTGTTCTGTGGATTTTGGTATGTTGCACCCTTGCTGATTTTGATATTAAAAATACATCAATATGGTATATAGGTTACTATTTCAGGATGAAACCTCAACGGTCAACACACAGTGCATGTAATGGAGGTGGCCACCTAATTATGGTCGTTTAAGCAAAATAAAGGTTTTGTTCATGTTGACTTTTAGCACTAACATGATTTTATTTTGGTTCAATTTCCAGAATACATATGTGTTTTTGAAATTTACTTGTATACCTTACTTTGTTTTTACCACGGTACACCTTCGTCGTCAAAAAGCCAATTGTGTTACCTTTCCATTAAAAACTTACAGAAAAGCTTCCTAAAAGAAAAAAACATCATTGTGTTTAAAAAATTAAAAAGAAAAAAAATGAAAAGAACCCAATCACTTCTCCCTTCTCCTCACTTCTCTTTCCTCACTCTCTCTCCTCTCTCTCTTCTTTCCCACTTCTCTCTCCTCTCTCTTCTTCGATCTTAGTTCTCTCACCAAATACACATATTTTAACATGGAGAGAGGAGAGAGAGAAGTGTGGAGAATAGAGAGACAAAAAGATATGTGAGATCAAAGAGAGAAGTGAGGAGAAGAGAGAGGAGAGAGAAGTGGTGTGGTCCAGAAAAGTACTAGAATTGGCCTTTTGACGTCAAGGTATACCATACGGTAAAAAAACAAAAACGCAAGGAACACTCAAGTAAAATTCGAAAACCATTAGTTTATTCTGAAGATTAACATCTTTTTGAAGTGCAACCAAGAAGAACCTTTTTATTTTACTGATGAAACTCGCACCAATATTGCTTTTGTTACCAAATTCCTTTATCCTTACTTTATCCTTACTCAGAATTCTAAGTGTTCCCAAATTGGAAAAAAGCCCCACATTGACAATCTTTGAGAAATATGCTTATTTTTTCACTTCTCCCTAAAATACATATGCATAAACTGTGGGACCACTCCCCTCCAATCCTTCATCTTTCACTCTCTTTATTGCTCTCTTTCTCTCTCTTAGTCGTATCTCTCAGTCCTAAAAAACTGTGCGGTGAACAGTCGTGCTTATTTAAAAAATCTAAATTATCGAGGTCAAATCGCACACATATTGAGCACATCGACTTTACATTTCTCAACACCTAAACAATTCAAATTCAGAATCGTCATAAAATGCCCTAAAAACCATGGGGGCAAAAAGTCGTGTTTTTTAAATAATTTTTTTTATTAAGGTCATATCACGCACATATGAAACGCATCGAGTTTACAGTTTTCCATACCCAAATGATTCAAAGTCAGAACCGTCATAAAATGCCCTAAAACCCATGCGGTGAACACTCACGTTTTTCAAATAATTAAATTATCAAGGTCATATTGTACACATATCGAGCGCATCAAGCCCATCGAGTTCTCCAGTTCTCCACATCGAAACGATTCGAATTCCGAACCGTCATAAAACACCCTAAAAAATCGTACGGTGAACACTCGCATTTTTACAAAAATTAAATTATTGAGGTCAAATTGCGCACAGATCGAGCGCATCAAGCCTTTGAGTTCTCCAATTCTCCACACCAAAACGATTCGAAGTCTGAATCATCATAAAATGCCGTCAAAAATCGTGCAGTGTGGAGAACTTGATCGGCTCGATGCGCTCGATATGTGCATGATATAATCTCGATAATTTAATTTCTTTGAAAAAACGTGATTGTTCACCGCTCGGTTTTTTATGTTGTTTTATAACCATTGGAATACAAATTGTTTGGGTGCGGAGAACAGTAAGCTCAATGAGTTTGATGCACTCGATATTTGTGCGATATATCTACGATAATTTAATTTTTTGAAAATACGCAATTGTTCACCGTACGATTTTTAGGACATTTTATGACGATTCTGAATTCAAATCGTTTGGGTGTGGAGAACTGTAAACTCGATGCGCTCGATATGTTCGCGGTATGACATCGATAATTTAATTTTTTTGAAAATATATGACTGTTCACTGCACGATTTTTGAGGGCTGAAAGATACGACTTAGAGAGAGAAAGAAAGATAGAGATAGAAGAAAGATTGGAGAGGAGTGGTCACACAGTTTGTGTAGGGGTATTTTGGGGAGAAGTGGAAAGATAAACATATTTATCAGAAGATGTTAATGTGTGAATTTGTTTTTCAATTTTGAGTCATTTTGAGCATAGAATGTAAAATTTTCATTCAATGAAAATGAATTGAATGACTTGAATTTGTAGAAATATTTCTAGCATATTATAGTTTTAGCCAATCATGAAAATGAATTAGAATGACTTGATTTTGTAGAAATATTTCTAGCTCGTATAATAGTTTTAGCCAATGGTAGGATTCGCGATGGGATGATTGGATCTTAGAAGAAAAATATACGTTGACAGGATTTTAGGTCAAGGTGGTCCAAATTTATAGGCGTATTCCAATGAGATTAGAAATTCATTTGCATATCTAATTGTTGGTAAAAATGATTGAGGGGTGGAAATCAAAAAGGCTAAGATCTAATGGATTCGGAATTGAAATATATTAACAATGTAAGTGTCAGAATACAAAAAAATATTTATAAACAATGTTAAATTTTAAAATCCAGAAGGCTGGAATCACATTAGGTCTTTAAAATATAATCAAAAAAAAAAATTGGGATCAAAATACAAAGATATAAAAATTCCTAAGGGGTGCCGGACCCACCCCTCACTATACCATACGAAAGTAAAAGCTCATATTTTACTTCTAAAATTGTGCTTATGTTTTCTTATAGTAATGCAACGATTAAAACATTTAAGTCTTTCCTTTTAAGTCCAAAGTCCAAATCATATATCTTAATGAATTCAAGCCCGTGTATATAAAAGTATATAACGAGCTGACAGATTGAGGCCCAGACCAGAAGTGGCCCATGGGTAATAATTCAGAAATCCCACATATTTGGTTGCTGTTTTTGGAACGTCAACACCAAATAAACATACTCAGAGAAACAACCCAAATCATATTTTGACTTTTTGCATGCTTCAAATTTTCAATAAGGATCTGTTGATATAGATCTAAGCCATACTTAGTTTGTACCTCTTTTACTAGGTTAGACATATCCTACGTGCAAAAAAGGTTTTTTATAGGGATTAATGGAGCAATTGTTTTTTCAAAATAATCACAACCTTATATTTTTTCAATTTTTTTCAAAAGAATCTTTTAAAAAAATAATTGGAAGAATATAAGGTTGAGAAACTTATTTGGCAAAATATAAGACACACAAACAACAAGTCTAGTATCATTATTATTACACTAAAAACGACATCACGGATGTCATTTTCATTATACATATTTAATGAAAACATCTCAGATACCGTTTAACAAAAAAAAGTATATGAGATACACCACTCCTCCTCCATCCTCTAAATCAAACCTCATTCCTCGCTCTCTCCGGCGAAAAGGAAATTGAAGGTTGGTTTTGGTTTTGATTTGAAATAGAATGATGTCTTTTGAATGCATGTATATCGATTATATGGATGTTATTGTTGTGTATAGTGATTTGTATTATTTATTAATTTGTTTTCATTTCAGATACGATAGGTAGATTATGTACATTCACAGTAATGAGTTCTGGTACTGGTTTTGTACATGTGTTTTTCTGGTGGGGTTGTCCAATTTAGGGACGACGATCCAGAACAGGAAGGTAGTTGCTGACGGATGATAAATGTTACTCGTGAAATGCGATATGATGATTTGTGTGAAAATGTTTACCGTGTTTTCTCAAAAAAAAAAAGATTTCATTTGATGTTAACCTGTAACTGACCACCATATAAAAATTATAATTATGTCGATGTCTTTGATGATCAAAGCTCGGAAATGTTGTTATCTTCATTTGATAGCACGAAGACCGTGTTTTGTTTGTTCAGAAACAACCTAAATCTTATCATACTTTTCATTCAAGTCGATCGATTGAAGATTCTCAAGCAATACCACTAACATGCATCCAATATAAAGCAAGTCCTTCATCCTCAGGTCCTAACTCTGTATTTGAGTCATCTCTTCACACACCAATGGATTTGGTAATTATGAAGCATGTGTTATTGAGTGAGAATTAGATGATAGATGGGTTGAGAGGTAGACAATGATCAGACAGATGGTGGTGAGACAGAGGGTCAAGTGGATGGTCAGGAGATAGACATTGTTGATGTAGATCCGACACAATTTCCATAGCTACAAAACCTATTCCGTCATATGGTAGACGTAGTGAATTGAGAACTCGGTAACATCGTACATGAAACCATCTTTAGCAATGATTTGCCGCCACCACTACCAGATCAAAGGCACTTGCACATAGATCCTAATGAGAATTAGATTCGAGATTCAATGATTGAGAATGTCGAACACCGAATTGGTGCACAAAATGAAGTTACTCACTCTGAAGACGGACAAGGTTATTGGTTGCATGAAACTTTTGCTATGAAAAAAGATTTTCTAAATCATTTAAAAGATTGGCATCCTCGAAAAAGCATCCAAGTCGAAGTGATGGTATCCGGGAAGAAGTTATTTACAACTTGTTGTTTAAAGAAAGACTGTGATTAGAGAATACATGCATCTTACAATGAAAACAGAAAAAATTCAAGTGAGAAGATATTGATATGAACACACCTGCAGTAACGAGGGGCTTTTGCATGGCCATGTATAATGTGATGCAAGTTTAATTTCCAACAACTTCTTTCAGCTATTCAAACAAACATCATTATCACTCCAGTAGAAATTCAAGCGATAATAAAGACCAATTACTTCATAGGCATAAATTAAAGCTTGGTATGTCCAGCAAAAACATTGAAAAAAGTATATGGTGTAGATAGGGCATCGTACCGAAATTTAAGACGCTTTGTGACCATTATTTGCACCACCAACTCTGACACAATGATCATGATTCAGAGGAGGATGTTAAACCCAAAGACGGAACAGTTTCAACGAATTTTATGGTCTTTTGCGACATTCATTGATGGTTTCAAACAATGCGAGTTGTAGTGAGTATTGAGGGGACAAATTTGTTCGGCAAGTTTCTGGGTACGCTTCTATTTTCCATGGGTACGATGCAAACTCTGGTTTATTTCCTTTGACATTTGCAGTGGTTCAAAAAGAATTTGGAAGCTCGTGGCAATAGTTCTTAAGTATATTGGAGAGCAAAGTATGCACACTATGTGAAGACATTGTTTCTGCCCAAACGAGGTCATGTTCACAGATTTTGTTTGAGACACATGAGCGCAAATATGATGAGATATCTTCGGTACAAGAACCAGGAGTTGCAAAATAATTTTTGCATGCCGGTGCAGCTTTTGATAAAAAGACGTTCGAAGATCATATGAAATATATTGAGACTAATCACCCTTATGTGTTCAAGGGATTAAAGAACAAGATGACATTTTGTATTGGGCATTAAGCCATAATGATAGTCGGCACTTTGGTATGATGACAACAAACTTGTCAGAAAGCTTTAACAATACCTTAAAGCATGTACATGGCCTACCACTTTGCCTTCCAATCATGATGACTTACTTGCAGTTGAACAAATATTTTATGAGTAGAAGAGATAAAGGAGAGACTATGATATTGGTCAATCCTAAAAGGGTTGATGAACTCACAATCCAATGACACTTAGCTACACAACTTTCCGTGACAAGGCATACTCATAATATATTTGGTGTAGAAAGCAATCAATCTCATAGCTATCAAGTCAGATTGACGGAGCAATGACCAACATGCTCGTGCGGGTTCATAATTGCACAACACATTCCATGCTCACCGTGTCTCGGAATTCTTGACTACTGAAACCTTTTGGAGAGCATATGCACTGATTTTCTGCCCAATACTTGATGATAGATTTTGGTACGAGGAATGACCTATTCAACTAATAGCACTAGATGTCTTAAGAAGAAGTGGATGACCTAGGAAGAAAGGAAATCAAAACAACATGGATGAACAAAATAGTCAAACACTACAATGCAAGTGATGTCGTCAGTTAGGGTACAACAAGAAGACATGCAAGAAGGTTCTTTACTCTATTTCTGGTGGAGACTTTCAATTGAAGGAATGTCGATACTTTTAATTGAATGAATGTTGTAGACTTTTAATATAATGAAGGTTGTTGTAGTCTTTCAACTTGTTCTATTTTAGTTAAGTTATTCTTTCAATGTTGAAGTTTTTAAATTGGATTTTTTGTTTGCATGCCTTTTCAAAACACTTTATTTCTGTTTCATCCATCACTCCATAGTTATTTGTATCACTGCAACTGAAAAACTACACAAATTTCACTAATCTCATTACTTTTTCGTGTGTGCCAGTCTGGTAACTTTTTTGTTAACGGTGTTAAAATATATTATTTTAATAGTAATATTAACAAATTCTACCATATATAATTTAAGAACTTAGAATCCAAATCTGTTATTTTTATGATCTTCACAACAAAACACTTCAATTTCAAAATCAAGACTTTTAATTTTCATAAGTACAAATGGTGGTGTATGAGTTTTTTTGTTATGAAAATTAAAATTCTTGATTTTTGGATATTAAATGTTTTACTTTGAAAATCATAAAAATAACATATTTGAATTACTAAGTTATTAGATTTATATGGTAGAGTTTTTAAATATTACTATTTAAATAATAACTTTTTAACGTCTTTAACGGAATATTAACGACGTTAATGGAAAAAATTACCGGAGTTGCATGCACGAAAAAGTAATGGAATTTGTGTAGTTTTTCAGTGGTAGTGATATATATAGCTACGAAGTGATGACAAAAATGGAAATATAGTGTTTTGAAATGACATGCAAGCAAAAAACCATTTTAAATTAATCAATGTTCAAGTTTTTAATTGAATTAATATTGAAGTTTTGAAATAAATGTGATTTGAAGCAAAATGACTTTCATATAGTTTCTATGTGCTGCTAAAACGGTATCCGACATATCATTTTTAAATGTATAAAAAGGGTACTGCGGATATCGTTTTCATTTACCACTTTTAAAATGAAACGACACTCTTAATACTATTTTTATTCATCTAAAATGGTACTACATATATCATTTTAGCGTACAGAAACCATTCAAAATCATGCTGTTTCAAATCACTTTGATTGAAAAATCTAAGTCCTCGACAAACCTGTGGGACAAAAAACTTTACAAATATCCACAAGCAAAGACCAATTCAAAACCCTTCAACCACATAACAATCTCAATTCCATGAACCATTGAATAATCCCAATTCCATTAATAATTAAATGATCAAAATTCAACGACATTTCATCGAAAACATATCCATAAAAGAACTAAGGTGGTGAGAAAACTTTTGGTTGGTCTTTTCGTTCTCCTACCCTGTCATGGAACCTTCGAGGGTTGCACTCTCTCTTGTTGAGGCTGGGTTGTGATTGATTCGATGTGCCATTCCTCTTGAGTAATCCCATCATCATCACCTCCTTCAATCTGAGTAACGTGAAGTGAAGAACATTCACTTTGGAAAAACGATGTCTCGTGCGCCTTTTGAGTCACAAGCCCTCCATCAGAACCGGAAACGCCTATGAATTTGAAATTGTTTTCATCACCGAGTGACACTCCAATAGGTGGCAGAGATTCCTCAATTTCTTCAAACAAATGTTGGGGAGTTAAGTCTTCTGACAATTTTAATGACGGATCAAAATTCTTGAAACACGTCAACATCTCCTTAGTTATACTTTTAAGTTTGTCTGAGATTAACTTCGTCAGATTATGTCCACTATGCATGCCTTCTAGAACGTGGACATCTTCATGTAAACCATGTAAGTTGTGAAGATAGAACACCACAAGACACGTATGATTAGAATTATCATTTGAAATTTTCAATTTCAACTTAAAAGACTGTGCAAATCGGTTGGAGATCGGTCGCGGGACGGCTAGGGTTTGGGTGGGTTTTCGTCTGAAATGAATGACAGAAAACGCGTCTGTTCGTTTTCAATAAGACCTATAGACGTCGGATGTTATAAATATCTGACGTCTATACCCCGACGTCAGCTGTCTATAACATCCGACGTCTATACCCTATAGACGTCGGCTTCTAATATCCGACGTCTATTTGTCGACGTCTATAACCATAGACGTCGGATAAACTAGGTAATACAATAGCCGACGTCTATATTACCACATAGACGTCGGTCGTAGTAACACCCGACGTCTATGTTATGCTCTCCCTCCTAGATGTCGGCTGTTATAACGGGCGACGTCTATTGGTCGACGAGTAAAGCCTATTCTGCACTAGTGATATTACCAAATAACAATTTCTAGCTGCCACTCCTCTCTCATTCCTCTCTCTTCTTCTCTCTTCTTCTTTCTTCTCCCTTTGCTTCTCCCTCTCCCTTCTACTTCCTTGTCCTCCTCTCTCCCTTCTCTCTCTCTCTCTCTCTCTCTCTCTCTCTCCTTCTTCCCTCTCTCCTTCCTTCTCTTCTCTACATCTTTTGTTCCCTCTCTCCTTTTCTACCACCTCTTCCCTCTTCTCCTTCATTTTCTATCTCCCTTTTATCCTCTTCTCCACTCCCTCCTTCTTCTACTTCTCTCTCCATCAACCTCTCCTTCTTGCACCTTGCCTTTTCTTTTCTTTTCTTTTTGCAAGCAAAAAGGGAGGTATAACCTCAAATTTTATTATATATGTAGGTAAAATTGACATTCTACCTACCAATTTTTTTGACAATTACAATTATGAAACATTTCACATACTTGCTTGGCTACACCTTTCTCTCTATGTTCTGTCCTACATGCCATACACATACCCACTGACCTATAAGTCGACGACTTTGGGATATCAACATTTTTCATCAACCATCGAACAATTATCTGCCAATATTACTGCATATAAAGATATCTGCTCTGAAGTGGGTCCTCTGACAGTAACGGTGCCTGAAATTGCAAAAAATCTCTCCTACGCAACCAAACCTGAATATATGCTTGTTGTTCTTGTAACCAGTTAATTTAGACTTCCATTGTGCTCTTTCCATCTTGCAAATCTTCATTGCTTTCGGAATGTGTTGCCGCAATCCAAATTGACACATCACCCTATCAAGGACGTGCATAGCAACAACTCCAAAACGACCAAGTCAGGTCTGGGTCATCCATATCTCTTGTCATTGTCTTCAAGAATCTGGTAAAGTCAATAAATCTAGATTCTCATAAGGAGTCCAACAAAGTTGGTCTTTTTCTTGACCATCTAGGTTATTTATATAAAACTCCACTTAAGACGTCTTGACATTATTAATCCATGATCTAGGAGTCCTCCAACGAGAACCAAAATAAGCAAAACATCATCTACGAGTTGAAGGACTGGACTTGGTGATGGTCGAGTGACATGAAGATGGTCCCAACACCAAATTTGCGACAATGTCAAGAAACAAGCTAGTTGTTTTCCTTTCTGCCAATGACATAGATCCTCTAGAATAAGCAAGTATATGAGGTGGACTTTATTACCACTTTTATCTCCAATGATTCCAGAACCTAACTGGAACAAGATGTATGCTCTAGTGTGCTGCAATACTTTCTCATCTGTCACATTTGGTGCCACGACGTAGTAATCTTGTTGCACCCACTGCAATGTCACATATCCACCATTCACTGCAGTCCTGGCCTGCTCTTTGTCATCGCCCAACATGTTCATGCAAACCTCGCACCAACCACGATCTAAGGTGGCATAAACAACTAATCTGTCAATGGGAGACCGGTAAGAATACCAACAATATGCAATGTGATCGTCATCTCCTCGTGTCTAAAATGAAAGCGTGATTCTTTGATCTCCACCTCTCAAACACAACATGGATCAATTTTTAATCATGTTGTAATCGAGGCAAACGAGAAATTGTATTAACTTCAGCCACTACAACAACATTACCCCCATACTCTCTCATCCTGCACCATTCATGTATTGAACTGAATACTATGCTTAATACACTTGATATCAAACAATTGTTCTTGAAAAAATAATATTTAAATTGTTAAAATTTAAGATGGAACAATACACATAGATTTTGATTTCAATTAAAACACTTACATCATAGTGAATTGAAGATGACCTATAGTTCTTATGTAATACTAACAATACTGAATGGTCAATAAGACTGTGAGCCCGACGTGAGCTAGACATTTTACAATTGTATAAAAAATAATATGTCGCTAGCATATTTGTTGGTCTTAAAAAAATGGGGTTTTTTGCTTGGATGTTACTCCAAAATAACATATTTCACTTTATGCCATCACTGCACCAATATTTATCCTAATGTAACTATATTAAAAATGTTTTTACTTGGATGTCACTTCAAAACAACATATTTCACTTTATGTCATCACTGCACCAATATTTAACATAATGCCATTATTTTAAAGGAGTTTTTGCTTGGGTGTCACTTCAAAACAACTAATTCCATTTTATAACATCACTACACCAATATTTATCATAATATCATTATGTTAAATCATTATTTATACTAATACCATTTTAATAGTGCATCCCATGTCAACCCAGCTAAGGGTGTGCACAATCTGGTATGGACCTGAATTTAGACCTTAATCGGACCGAAATGGACTGGAATACCGACGGATTCAGGTCTGATCTTTGGTCTATGGATATGCTTAATTTCGGGTTTCCGGTTCGGTCGGGTAAAACTGGAATATTCCGGTCGGGCTAGTGACCTTATTTTTTTAAAATAATTTTTTTTCATGGGTGAGAAGTAAGAAAGCCCATGAAAAAAATTGTTTAGAAAACGAAATTTGGACTTGTTTCACCGATCAATTTTTTTTTATTTAAAAAATGAAATTCCGTGTTTTGCCCATACCTGACTGGAAACCTAGATTAAAGCATTTCCACGGACTAAAGATCGGACCTGAATCCACCAGTCTGATATGCAATGTTCCATTTTTCGTCTGGTTCATGTCCAAATCAAGGTCTATACCGGATTGTGGCATGTGACTCACTTTCAAAATTGCATTAGTATAAATAATGATTTAACATAATGACATTAGGATAAATATTGGTGTAATAATGATATAAAGTAGAATTAATTGTTTTGGAGTAACGCCCAAGAAAAACTCTTTTAAAATAATGACATTATGATAAATATCAATGTTTTAAAAACCGAACCGAAGAGTGAACCGAAAACATCTCGGTTTGGTTCAAAGTGGTCGAACCGATGGTTCAACCTGGTCCAACCGATGATGACGTCAGCATGACATCAACATTTTGTGAACCGAGGGTTGAACCGAACCGACTCCGTAGCGGCGGTCCAACCGACGGTCCGACCGATTGAACCGATTTTTCCTATTATTTTTTAACATAATAAGTAATAACAAAGTACCTAAACTATGAACAATTCAACAAAAAATATCCATTTGTAAAATAACTTAATTAAAATCAGTAAAAAAATGAACAAACATGTAACTAAGTAATATTAGTCTTTCTTCTAACAAATGAACAAACATTTACTTCAACATCTAAAGCAGTAGGGGTGGTAGACTGTCCTAGAGATCCGCCGGTCTGCCGGCCTTGGTGGAGATCGCGAGCAGTAGCGATGCGATGAGGGGTGGAACGGTGGAGATCTCGAGGGTGGAGGTGTGGTGAGGGGTTGGGGAAGGAGTAGTAAAAAGTAGAAATCTTAGAATTTAGGTCAAAATTGAACAAAAAATAAAACAATAAAAATCAAATTTTGTTTAAATTGAAAAAACCGGTTTTTCGGTTCGACCAAACCGAAAAATCCGATCGGTTCGATCGGTTTTTTCGGTTTTATTCGGTTCGCTCCGGTTCACGAGAGAAACCGGTTTTTTGACCGAACCGACTGGTTTGCTACCGGTTCACGGTCCAACCCGGTCCGACCGTCGGTTCGGTCCGGTTTTTAAAACAGAGATAAATATTGGTGTAGTGATAACATAAAGTGAAATTAATTGTTTTAGAGTGGAATCCAAGTAAAAACTCTTTTAATATAATGACATTAGTATAAAAATTGGTGTGGAGATGACATAAACTGAAATATGTTGTTTTGGAGTTATCCAAGCAAAAACTTCTTTAACATAATGGCATCAGGGTAAATATTCGTGCAGTGATGACATTAAGTGAAATATGTTGTTTTGTAGTGACATGCAAGCAAAAAATCCTTAAGAAACCCTTGAAAGACCATTAACTGTTGAGCCAGTCGTACTACATCAGGCGACGGTTCGTATATCGAGAAAGGAAACGAATAGACCCATTGAAAGGGAGAGTCCATCTTTGTCGTTGTGGAGTATCTGTGAACGGAGGAAGCCGAAAAATAGTTCCTATCGGTGTCTTTCACAACAAAACGAGAATGGATTCGCTAAGTAATGTTGTCGCTAGCGAAGCTGTGGCTGAGCAGGTGGGTCGATTTAGGTTTTTTCCCTGCCCCGACTTTTTATTCATGAACTTTCGTTTCTTTATTCGTTTGTTTTAGGGAAGCACCTACTACTTCCGGGAAACGAAGTGTGACTGGACGACGATCAAAAAACAGATCGGTAGGATGAAGGAAGTTGAGAAGGAGGTTTCCCGGGGGACCCCTTTCAGACACTTCCTACATTTTCCTAACATTCTAACGGACAATGAAATACTTGGTTGGATAGTCGAACACTACGACGCGAAGGAGGTGGGGTTGAGAATATGATCAGGGGTAGTCCCCCTTACAGCTGAAGACGTTGCACTAATTTTAGGGCTAAGCGTGCGTGGGAAGACCGTTGTTATGGAACTCATGGGCGTACAAAAGCGAGATAGGGTGACCCTTGACAACACTCAACTATTATGTCATCTGACTGCTAGTAGTGTGATGGGCGACCCCGAGGAGTACAGTTCGACTCCTGATTTGTTTCATCTTCGACCATATTTTGTTCTTCGATGGAACACTTCGAACCAAGATCTGGTTCATGAAGCATTTGAGGGACATCAAACACATCAACAGGTACGCATGGGCACATGTAGTTCACGCAGCCCTGGTTTGGGGTCTGGTGGAAGCAAGCTTAGAACTGCAGGAAAGGAGAACGGTCGGGAACTTCATTATGAAGCAGGGCTGTGTCGACGGTTGTGTAGGAATACTACAAGTAAGCATTTTTTAAGTTTTTAGTGTGTCTGGTTTAAGTTTAGTTTCTTTCAAGAATACGTTATGGGTCTGGCCAGATTAAGTTTTGTGTCTGTCCAGATTTAGTTGTGTGTACGTCCAGATTTAGTTGTGTGTCAGTCCAGAATACATTGTGGGTATGTCCAGAATAAGATGCGTGCCTATCCGGAATTCATTGTGGGTATGTCCGAAATAAGTTGTGTCTGTTCGGATTTAGTTGTGTGACTGTCCATATTTAGTTGTGTGTCAGCCCATAATTAGTGTGTTTGTCCATAATACGTTGTGGGTATGTCCAGAATAAGATGTGTGCATGTCTGGAATATGTTGTGGGTATGTCCGAAATAAGTTGTGTGACTGTACGGATTTAGTTGTGTGTCAGTCTAGAATACGTTGTGTGTCTGTCCAGAATAGATTGTGGGTGTGTCAAAAATAAGTTGTGTTTCTTTCCAGAATACGTTGTGGGTATGTCCAATTTTTGGATTGTTTTCTTTTTTACATGTACAAATTGCAAACATTGTTTTTTTCTATTTTTCCGTACAAATTACCAACAACATAATCTGGACAAATACTCAACTTCAACTGAACATAACAACAACTTAAGTCGGACAAACGCAACTTAAACTGGACACCTGAACACCTTAATCTGGATAAACAACATAATCGGGACAAACCTAGAACGTAAACCGAACATACTAGAACCTTAATCTGGACATACCCACAACATAATCTGGACAAACACTCAACTTAAACTGAACATAACAAAAACTTAAACCGGACAAACACGACTTAAACTGGACACCTGAACACCTTAATCTGGATAGACACACAACATAATTGGGACAGACCCACAACATAATTTGGACAAACACTCAACTTAAACTGAACATAACAAAAACTTAAATGGGACAGACACAACTTAAACTGGACACCTGAACACCTTAATCTGGACAGACACAACATAAACGGGACAGACCCAGAATGTAAACCGGACAGACTAGAACCTTAATCTGGACAGACCCACAACATAATCTGGACAAACACCCAACTTATTTCGGACAGATAAGATCAGCAAATCAAATAAGAAGAACTGAAAATCCACCACAACCTATACTCGGGTGCGTAGACGTTTCATCGTTTTACAAGAACTAAAAATAACAAGAAATCTTAAATTAAGGAGGAAGTTCCCCATAATACAGATTCATGTCCTAATCACAGAAATCAGGATCCCCCGGTTTTGGTGCGATTGCGTGCATCGGCGATGTAACCTTCATCTTGAACTTTCTCTTCTCTTGTTCACTGTGGTTTTTTGTGGCTTCTTTTAATTATCTTCTCAGCTAAAGAAACATGACGTCTATTCGGTGATCTTCCTGGACGTCTGACCTTATCTGGATTGAGAACAGATGTACCCGTGGTCCCAGGTTCAGCAAGTTGAGTAGGGAATTAGGTAGTTTGCATACGTGTCTTAAGCAATTCAAAAGACTTAACGTCCTCAAGATACCTTTCGTGTGAATTGAAGGCTTCCTGTGCGATCCGAACGACACGACCCATTATGTCGTCGTGACGACGAAGCGCATCCTTCTCCATTACGCCATCGACTGGGTACATCTTATCTCGATAGCTCCTTTGAATATCCTTCCACCATCGATTAATGATGTAAGACTCCGGGAGCAATGCATTATGATATAAACGTGCAATGATAACAAAAACGTGGCAGCATAGAAGACCAACTGCTGAAATATTCTACAATCACATGTGAAGTTCATATATCTTATTTGTACTAGGAAACGTTTCGACAATAGCTACTCACCAGACAATACACGTTCAGATACTTTGTAATGAAATACGCCATCCGTATTGAACTCCTCCGTAATATCGGAGTATATCATCTTCCCAATTGTAATTGTACTTTCTTGAAGACCCCTACTGTATACAACTCACTCAACTGCCTCTCGAATGGATACATTGAAACCAATTGGGGACTTTTATGAAGACAATCGAAATCTGATTGAGCTTCCTTCCCGTACTTGTGGCGGAGTGCGAGTTCGTATTGTTGAACGAACTGCTTAAGTGTGGACTTAGATGTCAGGTACTTGTCGAAAAAGGAGTTCATACTCTCGCTTCTCTTAGTAGATGTCATTCCCGCGAAGAAACAATCTCCAACAAAAGCAGGTATCCAGGACCCTCAGATTGCATAAATCGATTGGAGACAACTATGGTTCTGGAGGTCAAAATCACCAAGAAAACCCTGCCAATTACGCTCAAATTCTGCTAGGGTTTTGGGATCGTATACAATAAATTTTATATCAAATAACATGTGCTTCTGATACTGCGTCGGCAACTTCGCTGGAACTTTGTTCATTATATGCCATATACAAAATATGTACCTCACGTCTGGGAAGACATTCCTTACAACAGCAGTAATGACACCACATTGATCTGTTATGATAGTTGGGGGCTGCATGATGGTGGCAATTTAAAAGGAGTGAATCATATATTCAAAGAAAAACTACTTTGAAAACTTAATCTGGACAGACACACAACGTATTCCGGACAGACCCACAACGTATTCGGAACAGACACGCTACTTAATCCGGAAAGACACACGACAATATCCGGACAGACACACGACTTAATCTAGCTAGAAACACAACTAATTCCGAACAGACCTACAACGTATTCGGAACAGGCACGCAACTATATCCGGACAGACACACAACTTAATCCGGACATACATACAATTTAAACCGGACAAAAACACAACTAATTCCGGACAGACACACACTTAAACCGGACAGAAACATAACTAATTCCGGACAGACACACAACTTATTCCGGACAGATACGCAACTTATTCTGGACACACAACTATACAACTTAATTTGGACACACACAACTTAAACAGGACATACACCCAACATATTCTGGACATACCACAACGTATTCCGGACAAAACCACAATGCATTATGGACAGACTCAAAACATAGTCCGGACATACCCACCACTTAATCTGAGCAGACGCGCAACTTAATCCGGACAGGCACGTAAACTTGATCTGGACATAACCACAACGTATTCTGGACATACACACACCTTAATCTGGACATCTACATACCTTAAACTGGACAAGCCCACACCTCAAACTGAACATGGCCCTAAGTATATACGTACCGTTCATGCACGACAACCACGTTTGGAACAACCAAATGTAATTTTCAGTGGTCTCAGAAGATAGCAAAGCGCAACCGAGCAAAACTGACTCAAAATGGTGATTAACTCCTACAAATGTGGCAAATGGCATGTCGTATTTGTTGGTAATGTAGGATGTGTCGAAACATATTGCGCCTCCGAAGTATGAATAAACAGCTCTAGAACATGTTCTGTAGTCTTCCTTCGTCATCCATATTCATTACATAGAAAAACATGAAATCAATCTTCTGCATCCTAATGAAATAGTTTTGAAGAGCTTGTGCATCGTCATGTCCCATCTTCAAATTTCTGACTTCGTTTACAACGTTCCTACACACAGAAATGTTTAAGACTAGGCAAAATGTTTTACTTCAATTATGTTAGGCAGAAATAAAATAGACCTTAGGTCCCTTTTGTTGAAAGTCAATTTCTCATGACCTCCGGCCTTGACCACAAAAGATTACATGGTCTTAGCAGCCGATATCCCAGCAGAATCATTGCACGATATGCGTGCTCTGGCGGCATCAGTGACAGATCGTTTTTGTCTGAGAAAATGCATTTGATCCTCCTCAAGCATGATGTGGTTATGTTTAAGATCAACATAGTTAATGTGGTACCCCTTTGCTGGGTTTCCAGATACCTTGATCCGAACAGTGCACCAGACCCTACTGGATAACCTATGTTTTAGTTTCCCTTGTCCTTGGTTTGCTGGAGTCTGACCATCCTTGGAGTAAGTCAGTGTGGCACGTATAACAATACCACGATCGTAATGAGATTGTTTTATCTTAACACCAAAACCACGTGAATCAGCATAGGCTACGTAAAATATTTTGGCGTCTTCGAAAGAATGGAGTGCAAAGAGGATGAGAGGATAACCAAAAGAAGGAATAAATAAGATAATGTGCCAAAAAGGAGACAAAATGAAGAAAAAACTTCATCAGTGTAGGAGCGTCAAAATGAGGGATGGACTGATTTGAGACACGTTGGGAAAACAACAAAAGAAAAGAAGGGAGAATGGAAGGAAAATGCCGATTTTTTTTGTGTGTGCTGCTGACATGTACTGTGCCAACTCAACAACGTTTGTCTAAACCGCGGTCATTAGTCATTTTCGTTTTAATTATCAGGTTCTTTGAATTCGCGGAAGCCAATCAGCCATACATGAAAGTACAGCCTTGACTGTAAACAACTTTATATAAATCATAGACAAGCATAAATAAATACGTTCCACGTATGAACATGATCTTATCCCATTACTCAGCGAGATGATCTCACACGTTTCCATTCCAGCAATTATCAAAAAAACAGTAGATAGAGGACAGCTAGCAAAATATATGGTTGTCCATTCTCACCATCACTACTTTTCATGTTCCCATATTAAGAAAAGTGGAATTGGATACCTACGACAAGTAGGTTGTGATGTTAGATTAATTCATTTAAACGTGAAGGATTAATTAGGTTCGTGAGTCGGGTAAAAAGAATATTAGTGTTAATAATCATTTGCACTAACTAAAGTTTTAGACGGTGTTTACTCTGTACCCACCATTTCTAGTATTACTCCTCTTTCAACAATTGTTATTCATATTCTCTCATGGAATAGGGGTGTGTTTACACTCGTGTATCGTATCAGATGGACGGGATGAGATACGAGTTCGACAGTAATTATTCGTAGTTGGTGGTGGAACATGGATTTGTGATTCAGGTAAAAGTTAAAATTAACTCTACCATTTATGAGAGATATATTGAAAACCTAAAAGTCAATTTCAAACATACAAATAGTTCGTAATAATAAAACAATATTCGAGAAAAGAATCAACAAACTTTTCGGCTTATATTACTTCAATGCTAGTTAATTGAATACCCTCTTAAAGTTTCTCCACACTACATGACATCAAAATTAGCTAACAATTACATAAATGATATTATTTGAAGAGCTATCAGTGCAAAAAGGAAGCCCTTAATTTATAAGTTGTTTTATGAAGTAAGAGTCCAATTGGTTGCCGACTTAAGAAAGGACAACGTTTAGCCACAAACTATCTACAGATTTGTCTGCTTTGTTTTGTCGATCACCTTTTTGTGTGCCCCACTGGATAAAACATGTCTGCCTGTTCGATATTTTCTGACTTTGACATGTTGACGTGATACGGAAATTACTCCAAAAATAAAAAAAAAGTGAATGATCATTTAAATCCAAAATAATAGTTAGTAGCAATTTTTTAAAGATTAATCGAAATATTTGAAATGATAAAAAATAAATGATCAACAAAACCAATCAGAAATTATATTGTATTGTACGAAATAATACCCTCCTTATAAGAAAAAAAGTGCATAAATAAGAAAAAGGAAAAAAATCAGAATAAATAATCCTTTGAGAAATGGACAATAAAAGAAAAAATAGCTAATCAAAATCTATATTTTTAAGTTGAGAAATGAAAAACCTGTCGAACTTTTTGCGTTGTGTAAAAGTCTATATTTTTAGAGTAAAATCAACAAAGTTTTTAATCTCAAATTAGTTAGAATGGACCGGAAATAAGACTCAATAAGAATGCCTAAGCAGCCAACTCGAATACCTATATTCGCAATAATCTTTGGATACGGTTGTTAGGCTGCAGATTCCAATATGTTCGTATGATTGAAAACACCGCCTACGAAAATGCGAGGCACTGAGGGACAGCAGATGCATAAGCAGCCAACTCGAAGCATTATTATCATTATGTTATTAATAAATGATAAATAAATGAATTTGAACCTAACAAGTTCCATTTCCATTCCAACTAAGCATCATCACAATGACATCATACCTGTCATCATAATGATATCTTAGAGGTCTTAATAACTAGCAGTGGACAACTTCGATTTTCCAAACAGTGACTCCTGAGATAGCTTTTTTTACTTTGTTCTGATTCGCCACATTCCAACTTCAGGCTTGAGAATTCTAAGTAAACTAAATTACAATTTGTTTTATTGAATTATATACCGAAGTGCCTTCACTGCTAGGTCTGTTAGCTGGATTTGTTAGTAATTTAGGATTTGTTTTTAGATTTCTTAGTAATTTTGGATTTCATTTTGGAGTTAGGATTGAATTTAGTATTACAAATTTAGGATGAATTGTATGTTTAAAGAAAATTAGTATTTTGAGGATTTAGGATCAGACTTAAGATTTAGGATTAGATTGTATGATTTAAGTTTGATGAATTGACGATATTGTGATGTTTTTCGTTGAAAAGTTGATATTTTTTCTTGTCAATACAGGTCTTCAGAAAAATTTTGGTATCGAAAATATAAGAAAGGTTGTGCTAAAATTTAGTTATAATTTCAATTAAAGTTAAATGTGTTTGTGGTTTAGTTATATTTAGTTGGATTTTATATTGATTGTTAGATTGGTTAATTGATTTAGTTAGATTGATTTGGATATGTTGAATGAGTTAATTAGATTTAGTTAGATTGATCTGAATTTCAACATGTTATGTTTAACGTGTTTTGTTTGAAATGAATAGAATCATGGTGTCAGACAGAAGTTGGATGTATGACAAGAGAATTACTCTGACATTCACGAGTAATCTGAAGTCATTCCCAAACTTTGTCTTCAGTTCTCACACCCAATAGATTCGTGATGGGAAATCTTATGCCCATGCAAGAAGGGTTGGAACAACAAGTGGGTGACCAAAGGAGACATTGTTGATAGTATCTTCATAAATGACTTTACTGGTAATGACGAGCAGTAAGTTTTTCATGGGGAAGGTATTACAAGTTCAAGTGCTCAAATTGTTAGGACAACAACGACACAACCAACAGAGATTGAGTCGGAAGAGGATGATGTAGACGACGACGTAGGGGATTATACACGATTTGGTCGAAGGTGGTAACATCACAACTGATTTGTCGAGATCGAGGATTACAAATTATGATCAGAAGTTTCTTGCATATGTGAAGGACGAAGATCAATCGTTCTATCCCGGGTGCAAACCAAAATTAACGAAATTATCAGTTGTCATCAAAGCATTTCACACGAAGTACACAAGTAGATGGACAAACACAATCTTTGATAAGTGATTAGCGTATCCAAAGCCTGTTTGTTGAATGATAAATATGAGACGAAAAAGTTGGTTGCCAACTTGGGGTTCCATTATGAAAATATCCATGTTTGCAAGAATCATTGCACGTTGTATTGGAAAGAAAATGAGATTGTATATTCATGTTCTGTGTGCAGGGAATCTTGTTGGGTAACCGTGCAGGGGGAAGATGAAGTAGAAACTGAAAATTCTGGAGCTCGAAAAAGAAAAGAATTCCAATGAAACTTTTGCAGTACTTCCCACTTAAGTCAAGACTCCGTAGGTTATATCTCACTGTTGATATTGTGAGGCTAGGTTTGACATAGATGAGTTTCAACCATTCAGTCAGACGCAACAAAATATTTGACCTATAATGCTCGTGCCTTATAATCTTCCGACGTGGATGAGCATGAAACACTAGTTTTTCATGTTGTCGCTCAACATTCCCGGTCATACTGGCAACAAGTTAGATGTTTGTTTGCAACCACTTATCGAAGAGCTAAAAGAACTTTGAAAAGATGGTTTAGATATTTATGATGCTTAAAGTTGGTCATATTTCACACTTCAAGCTGCCTTGTTGTGGACAATAAATAACTTTCTTGTGTATGCTAATTTGAGTGGTTAGATGACTAAAGGGTATATGACATGTCCCTATTGTATGACAGATACTCATTCCATTTATCTAAAGAATAGTGACAAGAATGTTTGTTTAGGTCACCATCGATGTCTAGATAAAGAACACCGTTGGAGGAGAAATAAGAGAGCATTTGATGCAAAGAGGAACACAGAAGTCTACTAGAATACAAAATGAGGAAGTTGTTCTTAAATATTTGCAAAATTGTTCGCTGGGTGTTGTCAATAACTAGAGCAAGAGAAGTATATTTTTTCAGTTACCGTAGTGGAAAGATATTTTAGTTCGACACAATATTGATGTGATACACACTTAGCGGAATGTAATTTGACAATTGGTTGAATACTATCTTGACAACAAAAGAAAGCAAAGATAATTACAAATCAAGAAGTGACTTTGTGGAAATGGGTATCAGAAAAGACAGACATTTCGGTAGTATTGATGAAGACAAGACAATGTATCCACCTGCATCTTTTTGGATGAGCACTGAAGAAAAGAAAACCTTTTGTAACGTTCTTCAGTCGGTAAAGGTGCCAGATGGATATTCGTCGAACAAATCGTGTCATGTTAACACGAAAAAAATGCAATCTTATTAAAGAGTCATGACCATCACATATTGATACAAAAGTTGTTATCTCTCGAGATAAGAAAAAAGTCACAGAGTAAAAAAAAGGTGTGGGAAGCAATCAGTCACCTGACTCAATTTTTCCACACATTGTATTCGAAAGCAAACATTAATGATGATTTCAGTTGCTTGGAAAGTGACACCAATATTCTTTTACGCCAAGTGGAGATGATATTCCCACCGAGTGTTTTTGATGTTATGTTGCAATGTGTCAGTTCACCTTGCTTGGGAGGCACGAATGGGAGGTCTAGTGCACTATCGCTGGATGCACCCTTTCGAAAGATATATAAATAAGTTGAAATGTTTTTTAGAAGTAGAAATAAATGTGAAGGATCAATTGCTGAATGTATTGTGACGGAGGAGTGTACGACTTTTAGCTCTAGATATTTGAGGAGTGTAGAGATAATATTTAATAAGCCTTCGAGGAACGATGTAGGTGAAAGACCGTTAGGTAAGGGTCAAATGACTATCCTTAACGTTGTTGATCTAGAGAAAGCACACAATTGAGCTTGAATAACACTCTCATTGTTGATGAATATTAAGAGTAAGTGAACAAAAGTATTGCTACTTTGCTCATTTTGCATATTTGATTTTTTTCATCATTGACGAAGAAATTCGCATTTTACATGCACTTTAACCATTAGAATGCCTTTATGGGTGTAGGACTACGTCATTATCGAAGACAACAATAGAATGCATGACATAAACAATTTAGTGATTGGTTCAAGGAAACCATTCGAAATGAAAGTTATAAGAGTGTTGAAATCAAAACAATTGCTCGAGGTTCGAACATCGTGGCAATGAAATATTCAGGATATATCATCAATGGATTTCAGTTCCACACAGAAATGCGAATCGAAAAGAAAAACAAAGAATGTTACTCAACAACACGAGATAACAATCATATTTGTGTATCGATCGACTACTTTGGTGTATTGCAAGACATATATAATCGATCTTCAATACTACTATTATGTGAAAATATATTTTGTTCAAGTGCAAGTGATATGATATTTTGGGTCGGGACAATACAACAAGAAGCGACTAATATGAGTTCACGTTGGTGAATGCAAATAAATTTCTAAAGCCAGAAGAACCATTTGTATTTACATCCTAAGTCGAGCAACTATTTTATGTTGTAAACCCCAAAGAAAGAGAAAGCGACGAGCAATGGTTGGTCGTTGTGCGATGTTGCTGAAGGATTTATATAGCATGGAGGGAAAACATCTGAAGTCCCTGACTACGACCGATGAAATCTTGTACAAGATAGAGTCGAATGAGACGATATTAATTTGGTTGATTTTGTTAGAACATATTTAGCAGCAGTGGTGGAGTAGTACATCCCGAGGGAATTGCACAATTTAACATCTACGAAAACAAATGTAATGACAAAATATAATATTATGCATGAATAAATTTGTAGTTTATAAATTTTATTTTGTAATTGATGATAAATTTAATTACTAAAACGTTCAGGTATGACTAGACGTCAACCTTCACCACAGGACCTTGAGGTAGGCAGTGTTAGGAGGAGACGTCGACGATGTCGGCAGAGAATACTCCACAGATAGTCGATACTTGGGAAATAAGTTTGATGAAAGAAAATAATTAATTTCAAAACATGATCCTTTTATAAAGATTATGGTTTGAGAAAAAACGACATTAATAGATAATACCGTGAAATGAAAAAAAATTGACGTATTTTTATAAGGATTATGATTACTGGATCAAAAACTCACGCCAAACATATAATAAACAAATCCACCTGACCAAAACCAGAGGTCTCTTCAATAGCCGACTTCCCCCGTTATTAATTTTGCACGTTCCAAACATGTCCGAATTCCTATGGCTTACCCACATCTTATCTAAACTGGTGACGTACCTCATATCCCAACCCCAAGTTAGCCAGCACACAAGCCCCACACCCCTGCAATTTAACACACTATGTTTTTTCTTTGAATACGAATACTCTATGTTGTTAACAGGTAATGTAGAATAATTAAACCTTTGAGAGTCTATAAAAGGCACCACTCAGCGGCTATTAGTATACCATTGCTTCCACCACGCCAAAACATTATCATCTAATGGATGCAATTCCTACACAAATGGCTACTTTCTTGGCCTGCTTTGTCTCCACTTTTATGGTGGTGTTTGTGGTCATTGCTCTGATGAGGTGGTGGGCGGCGCGGCCATGGTTGTGTACGTGTGAGGTTTGCTCCGTTTACTTGAGCTCGAGCTGGTCGGAGGAGTTCGATAACTTATGTGATTGGTACACTCATCTTCTGAGGCGGTCGCCGACCGGAACGATTCATGTTCATGTTCTCGGGAATGTTATCACGGCTAATATAGAAAATGTTGAGCATATGCTCCGGTCGAGGTTCGATAACTACCCGAAAGGTAAGACGTTCTCTTCCATTCTCGGTGATCTGCTGGGGAATGGGATATTCAATGTTGATGGGGAGTCGTGGCGGTTTCAACGGAAGATGTCGAGTTTGGAACTCGGTAGCCAGTCGGTGAGGTCGTATGCTTTCCGGATTGTCGCTCAAGAGATAGAGAACCGCCTTATACCGCTTCTCGACTTCGTGTCGGGGGACAATGGGAGCGTTTTGGATGTGCAAGACGTGTTTAGGCGCTTCTCTTTTGATAACATTTGCAAAATCTCTTTCGGCCTCGACCCCGGCTGCCTCGAGTTGTCGCTTCCCATGTCGGAATTCGCAACCGCTTTCGACACTGCCTCGAGGCTCTCCGCGATGCGTGCGACCAGCGTCTCCCCGTGGATTTGGAAAGCGAAGAGAGCCCTCAACGTAGGGACCGAAAGGGAGCTGAAACGTGCGATTCGGCTCGTAAGCGTCCTTGCTCAGGAGGTCATTAAGCAAAAGAGGAAAACAACCGGTTCGGACGCCAACCACGACCTACTCTCTAGATTCATGGGCTCTATCGATGATGACAAGTACCTCCAAGACATAGTCGTGAGCTTCCTCCTCGCCGGACGCGACACGGTCGCTTCCGGCATCACCAGCTTCTTCTTTCTCCTCTCCAAACACCCCAACGTGGAGGCCACAATGGTGGAAGAAATCAATTTTTTGATTGGTCAAAACTCTGGTCATAGCCCGAGTTTTGACCAAATGAGGGGCTTGCACTACGTGCATTCCGCCCTCTACGAGGCCATGAGACTTCATCCTCCAGTGCAATTCGACTCGAAATTCGCCTCCGCCGACGATTTCCTTCCGGATGGTACTTTCATCAAGAAGGGCACGAGGGTGACCTACCATCCTTACGCTATGGGGAGAATGGAAGCAGCCTGGGGAGGCGATTGCGAGGAATTCAGGCCAGAGAGGTGGCTAAAAAATGGAGTCTTTGCCCCCGTCGATCCAATCAAGTTCCCCGTCTTCCAAGCTGGGCTTAGAGTTTGCCTCGGAAAGGAGATGGCCGTCATGCAAATGAAAACAGTGATTGTAGCCCTCGTCCGTCGTTACAGAATCCAACTTGCCGACCCCAACCAAAAAGTCAAGTTCGCTTCAGGGCTCACTGCATCCCTGTTGGGAGGTCTGTCGGTCAGAATCCACAAGAGGGCAAATTCGTAATTTCCATCTTAAAAAATTAGATCTGAATTACAGCTCCAAGAAGCTCCAGAGTTCGAATTAAGTCGGGAGTTCAGGACCAATGATAGGCTCGAAATCGAAATTATTTCGAGAAATTCAAATTAATTACCAAAAGTTGGGAGGACCACTAGTGTGATGGTCGGACAACACATATGAGTTTGTACAATTGAACTGACCTTGTTAATGTTTAATCTTGTCTGTGGTCCTGCAAACACGTGGCTCGCTTACTTTGATTCAATGGTTGATGATGGCTTACGCACGTATGAATGAGTCCTTCGTACCCTTTATGTCATTATTAAACAAGTGTGTGGTTGTTTAATTGATTGCGTCAACCAATCACCTCCGAATGTGATTTGAGTGTTTTACTATTGTAAAGCAAATTACAAGATGTGCATTATGCCACACTATCTTGAAATCGACTTTGACTCTTGAATGTTGTTTAAAGTATAATATGTAGTTCATGCTTTGTGATGGCCACATGTTTCAAGAGGGCTCAGTTCAGTTACTGGTATTAGTTTACACATTATGGTCGGTTCAGCTAATGGTATTATTAGCTTTGAGATTATGGTCGGTTATATTAATTGTTTGAGCCAATTTTCAGATCCGTTTCTGATATGGTTGGAGAGATTTAGGCAAAAAAGTCGTGAAGGTTTCCTTCCCCATCTATTTTAACTTTATACAATACTTCACGTCTCACGTTTATAAGGAATTTTTCATTACTATTAATTTCTTAATTGTTATCATAATTTTCTCAATTTCTTAATTATATGGAAAGGATCTACGTTGATTTTCTTTTTTCTGTTTTTGTTGTTGTCGAGAGCAGACTTTTTAAGTTTTTTCCCCTTCTGTTTTGGACTTTTGGTACCTTTCAATTGAAGAGATTCCCAATTTCGATTAATAGTTTATCTCAATTATTAACTTTAAATGAGAAAATATGACTTGATATAATGAGTTTAGTTATGGGTAAATTACATAAAACCTCCTCATGTATGAGCCCAAATCACTTAACCAACATGAAACTTCAAATTTAACACTTAATACCCTTGAACAAAACGAGTACGGTTTAACCCATAACAGCTCTCTCAAACTTCATAGGCACATAGTTTTGAAATGATTATTAAGGATCTCTGCGCTCCTCAATTCAAATTCCAATTAATTGATAATACTTCAAGTATTTTAACCTATTCTAGAAAATGAAAAAAATGAAGTCGTGGATAATTATAATGGGACGTTGAAAAGAAATTCTCACCTTCACCAGCAAGAAAGCATGGGTATTGGGTAGGTACCAAAAAGTTTTTTTTAATGGATCGAAAACTCAAAATAACAAAAATAGAAAACAATCTTCGAAGTCTTGAATTAACAAGAAAAAAACATATTTTTCGATATCCATCAAATATACATTCTTATCATCTATTCATAAGCATATCTAACTCATTGTGAACTAGCACATACAAATCACATTTACATTTGTATCATCCATTCACAAGCAACATAAAAATCCACAATTCTTAATTGTTATACATACAATGCTTATGCATACGATCCTAAATTACAATTTTATCACACATACTAAATCAAATCCAATAAACCAATCCATCACAAATCCAATAAACCAATCAAAGTAAATCCAACTAACTACCCAAAACCAGCAAAAGCAATCTAACTACCCAATACCAACAAGATGTAACTACCCAAAACCAACAAAATCAATCTAACAAATTCACAAAATGGATCTAATTAATCAAAATAACGATTCAAAATGTAATTTCACAACTTTAATCATACAAAATCATAAATTTAAGGAAATAAAATTCAAAATAAATATTTTAAAAAAGAAATTGGAAGGATATAAGGTTGTGAAACTTATTTGACAAAATAAGAAGCAAAAAAAACACATGCGATATCATTTTTATTACAAAAAATGATATCACAAATGTTATTTTTATTCTCTAATGAAAACGACATCCGAGATGCTGTTTTCACCTACGACGAGAAAATGATCACCGCCCCCTCTTTCCCCCTCATCTTCGCAAAACCGTCGGCCCCCCTTTCCTCCTCTTCTCTGGCGATTTCCGACATCCTAGTGTCGGTTTCGCGCGCTTGATTCATTCTTAGGTACATTTTCCTTATTTTTTGTTAACATTTTGCTTGATTGGTTTGGATTGGTCGATAGTTATTTGAAATTGATTTATGGTGATTGGGAATGATTTGGATGTGTTGTTTTGGTTTGTATTTCATTTGGATTAGTTTGAATTGGTTGAGAATTATTTCGATTACTTGTTTGGGTTTTTTGAGAATGATTTAGATTAACTTCAAATTTATTTGTTATGGATTCGAATTCCGTTGTTTCATAAATATATTTTGAGTCGTAAATTATAGTTCAAATCACTCAACGGAAACCAAATTGACAACTAAACATAACATAATAACGAAATTGATGTTAAACTTACATGGAATTGGGATTTTTATACCACATTGTAGGTGCTAAATTAAGGTTGAAGTTTTCTATAATGTGTGGGAGAATTAAGTTGTGGCTTAGTTTGGAACCATTATTTAGTCGATGAGCACATTGTGATTATTTGAATCCAACCTAACCACCCCAAGCAAAAGTGTTTGTTATATATTAGAAAAATCCCCACAACATTGCTATTGTTTTTTATTGAGTATTCTAACCATTTAAATTCGTTGGAATAATGTATTTGATTTGGATTAGTTTGAATTCGTTGGAATAAGGTATTTGATTTGGATGAGTTCGAATTGGTTGGAATATTGTACCACCATAATTTAAAAATTTTGTATTAATTTTGATGCTACATCTAACGGGAATTAGATTAAAAGCTCTAGAGTTATTAAAAGGTCTAATGTTGATGTATATATAATAGAAAGATATCTATGTAGGCAAACAAAAAATAATAATAATTTAGGTTTAGTCGGATTAGAATCGAAAACCGTGCTTCTCTGGTTTCGTTTCGCTAAGCTCTTCAAGATCTGTCAGTGGATTCATCTAACTTCTTAAGCCTTAAAAATATTTATTAACTTCTTACGTATTTAATCATAAATAATTTTCTAGTGCGAACTCACTTTTTGTTATTTATGTTTTATGTTTAAAATTTTATTCTACTGTATGTTTGTGTTTGTGGTAAATTTTGTTTGTTCTTTGTGAATAACTGAATGTTATATCTCAGAGATAATGGTGTTACTTAATTATTGTAAAGTACTTAAATGTGTAATATTTTTTTGTACAGTTGCAAAATGTCTGCTTCACAAGACTCATGGTATTGCGGACCCTTCAGTGCTAGTATCACAGGAGAATTATAGGTCATCTTCGATTAGGGTTGAACATCGGTCCGGACCCGGACCCGACCAGACCGAACCGAACCCGAACTGGACCCAGATGCTCTCCAGGGATCGGACCGAAGATCGGACCAGACTGCCAAAAACCCAAACCGGACCGGGTTTTTGTGGGAAAATTTGAGTTTTGGACTGGGTTCGGACCGCACTGGACCATACCGAAACCCGAATCCGTCCCGGGGTCCGAACCGGAACATAGACCGGTCGGATTCGGTCCGGACCGAACCCGGACCGATCGGTCCTGTCCAATCCAAAAAGCCGGATTAGACCAAAAAATGCTCTCCCTATCTTTGATTCACAAAAATGTAAGTGTTTTGATTTGCAAACTAAAAGTTGTGTAGTATTTTTTATTAGACCTTAACTTTTTTTTTAATATCAGGAGCAGTTGCCTGATATTAGGTCTATCGAGCATGCTATTCAGTTCAACACATGGACTGTGCAGAATGATAGAATATGAGGGTTGCTAGAGCTTGCTGAATTTGATACAGTTTCCCGTTTGCCCCGACTACAACTTGATTGGAATTCGATACGGGCTATAGTTTAGAGGTGGAGGCCATATACTCACACTTTCCATTTCACATGGGGAGATGACGATCATACTGCAAGATGTTAGTATTCTGACTGGTCTTCGCAATGACGACCTAGCTGTGTGCCCGATCTTAGAACATGATTGGTTTGAGGTTTGCATGAACTTGTTGGGTATTGATGAAGAGGAGGTGACGATTGTACCTCGTGAATGAGATACGTGATGTTGCAGTGGTTGCAACAAAATTACTGTATCGTGGCGCCAGATGCAACATATAAGGAAGTGTTACAACACAAAAGCCTACATTTTTGTTTCAGTTAGGTTCTGAGATAGTAGGAGATAATAGTAGAAACAAAGTTCACCTTAGATACTTACTTCTGTTGGAGGACCCGGCCAAATGTCGCCAATATCATAGTCTCAACACAGGTCTACAATACTTGAAACCTTGAATGGATGCCCCAAGAGATAAGAAAAATCTTTGAAACTGCTCAATGATTTGGTTTATCCTCTTCATCTGAATCTCGACTACTATGCCCAGGATTGTGGTGCAAATATTAGACATAAAGTGTCTTAAATTACGATAAGATGCTTCATCCACTCCGTAAACATTTTCTAGTGCTTTCTTCACAACGTACCAAGCTTTATCGTACATGATGTCTATGAAGTAATGTGTCTTCATTACACTACAACAGTTTTACCCTTTAGCCACGGATGTTATCCGTAGCTGTAGTGTCCATCGCTATGGACCAACAGCCATGGATTTTTACCATGACTATTGTTGGCGTCACTGTAGGGTATTAGCGACAGATTGTGTGACGGATGTTTACCGTTAGTGATACTTTTTGGAGGGAAGAAATAGTGGGATGGAAAAGTACATCGACGGATTTCAAGACTTTTAGTGACGGATTTCGCCCGTGGTAAAAGTTTTTATCGGAAAAAATAAATAAATTCTCAACATTTAATAAATCACTAATACACCTATATTTATTAACATCCATAATCATATAACTTTGTAAACCACAATCAAATTAAGAAATCTATCATCATAATAAATAACATGTACCTTTCAAATTAAAATCACAAACAAATCAAGTAAACAACTACATAATAAAGACATAAAATCAGAATTTAATGTGATTGTAAATTTCAAATCTACTAAGATGTTTAACAAAAATACAATAATTTAAAACCATTGAAATTAACTAATACAAATGCCACTCATATATTGATCTTGAAAATCTGAAAAAATATAATTATAAGCATCTCAAAATTTTGAATTTTTACAAGTTCTTCCACTCTTGTTCGAATAAATGTAAGACAAGCCGACCACACATCATTGAAGACAATTAGTCACTTAGATTTGTGCTAACTAAATATACCGGAAACATCATTGAAGACATCAACCCTTTGGCTGTTTGAAGGTCACGTGGTCGCAGCTGAGTGAAAGATTCTGAAGGTATTTTTTGTAAATCACGCCCTCGCAACCCAAGCCATTTAACATTGCACGTTGCAAGAACAAAGAGATCATAATAGTTAGAAGTACAATCACCATGTGGGAAGATTGCACCCTAAGTAAAGAGAGAATGTGTTTATAGTGCACCAATCCACCATAGCGAAGATAGGGAGTTCTGGAAAATTGCTTCCTGTGGAAGAAGCATCAACCAAAAGCTAAGATTAGAAAATGCTTGTAACCAGTTCCTTTGTTGATCATTTAAAATAAAACAAAAGCACGTCACACCTTTATCAAAAACGTTATTCACTCCCGAAACATGAAAGAAATTTAGTAACTACGAAAGAATTGAAGAATAGGAATGGAAATATGAATTGATCATAAGACAAGCAAAGAAATGGGCATACAAGAAGTGTAGGTAGATTCGTTGACGAAAGACACCAAAAGTACAAGACTACAAGTGAATTTTATTTGACATCAAAGTGCATATATTATAACAAAACCAAAGATTTTAGTGATAAAAGCAACAATTTCCAAGAATCATTCAAGAGAATATTGAATCTTCACCCGAAATCATACTGAATGAAGAAGCATCACTAAAGTATGAAATGGTGGCTATGGTTGTATACCAAATAAACTGTTGCTTCTGAAACAGAATGGTGGTTGTGGATCAGCAAAACTAACTCTTATTCCAATCACATAGAATTTTAAAGCAATAACCTTAGCTTAACGAGTCCTATTTGCATTTGCAAACGAACTCCATCCAACTCTGATTCCCAGAAACCAAATGTATCTCACAACCATTCCCATTCCCCAAACACGAATTAGACTTCCCAAATCCAAAATCAGACGTCAATTTCAAAATAAAACCCTACATAACCAAACTATCACACGAAGAGGAAAACGAAACGAAACAAGAACCGACAAAAGCATAAGGAAGAGAGGAAATATCACCGGAAGGGGGCTGGTCGGATGTCTTGGAACGTGATGACTCTCTCGTCCTGCAAGACGGGAAGGAAGGCGTTAGGGTTCAGAACTAGTGTGGAAACAAATGTGGGCTTACGCATTCAACATATGTCTATCCAAAGTCTCAAAAAACACAAAGCACAAAACAAATGTGAACCTTGACGACATTTCCATCCAGAAAACCAAACCAAACGAAAACCAAACCAAACACAATAGATATCTAACTTCAAGAGACAAACGAAAACCCCTAATTTCCTAACCTAGGAAGGAGGACCGGAGGAGGGATGGTCGGAGCAGAGGCAGTCTGGACTACGATGCACGGAGGTCGGACGACTGGAGTAGGGCTGCTGGGGAGGGGGCAATGTACCTCGATGTTGGGCCGGAGTAGGGCTGCCGAGGGGGGTTTCGGAAGTGGTGAACGAGTTGGAGGTTTCAGGGTTTCGGAGGCGGTGAATGGGTCAGGGTTTCAGAGGCGGTGATTTGGGGGAATTTCGTCGGAAGGGGAGTCGGGTTTGATTTGGGGTGAGTCAAAGAGGGGGAGTCGAGTTTTTTTTAAAGAATTTGGGGTTAACGATTCAGCCGAGATATATCCGTGACCGATTTGTTCTGATCTGTGGCTGTTGTACACAACAACGACGGATACTACAACCACGGATACACCTTCCGTGGTTGTAGGTCTTATTTCTTGTAGTGTTAGCGCTTGAATTTCTGCATGAGTGATAGTAATGTTTGTTCCAATTGTGGCAATAATCATGTTGGAAATTAAACCGACATCACATTGCACATGATCATGCAAAAGACCATCATTACTACAGTTGTGTGCAGACATGTACCTATTCACTTGAAAATATTATTTGCTTTCATTGTAGGAGGCATGTGTCCTTTAATCGCCCTCCTTCTTCAAACAAACAGTTGTAAATAACCTTTTCCCAGACATTAACACTTTGAATTGAATGCTTTTTCACAAATGACATTCCTTCAACTTATGCAATAAATATTCTTTTGTGGCGAAAGTTCTATGCAACCAAGAACTCCGTCAATCTTTAAAGTTCTCATGTTCATTGTATGCAGCAATTCGATGATCGACATTTACGTTGACTGAATCTTCAATCCAGTTCTCGTTAAGATCTATGTCCGACAAGTGCCATAAATGTGGGAGTACTGGTAATGACGATAATTCATTACTAATGACAGTTTCATGTTTGCTTATCTCAGATTTCTGATTGACTGTGT
Organism: Triglochin maritima; assembly: GCA_963682175.1. Taxonomy (NCBI): domain Eukaryota; kingdom Viridiplantae; phylum Streptophyta; class Magnoliopsida; order Alismatales; family Juncaginaceae; genus Triglochin; species Triglochin maritima. The sequence continues at coordinate 6,585,639 of OY821787.1, read as the reverse complement.
CTGGCATACAATGAAACATGTTCTGGAACTCTAAAAATGATGTTCGGTGTACATCAACCATGCTAATCTCCTGATCATCCATTTGACATTCTGTTTCACCACCATCTGTATCTTCAAGTCGTCTTTCTTGAGAATGTAACTGAACTACGTCTGCTTCATAATAACTAATATCCATTTGTATGATCAGATGACTCAAACACAGACCGAGGAACTGCAGACGATGGACCTGCTTCATATTTGGCTATATGTTTGTGGCATTGTTTGATAATCCTCATTCAATTGACTTCGGTGCACATCAATATAATGTTTGGGTTGTTTCTGAAAGAATACAACAATCTTTGTGATATTAAATAAAGATAACATCGTTTCCGCGCTCTGATCATCAAACACATCAGCATAGTTATACTTTTTATGCGGTGGCCACTTGCATGTTAATGTCAGATCAAACTCTTTTTCTCAAAAATCCCAAACTATTTCACAAAGCTCATCATATCGCATTGCACTATTAACATTCATCATCCGTTTGTAACAACTTTCATATTCTGGAATGTCATTTATGAATTTAACAATTCCATTGAAAAAAAACTACAACCAATTCGGTATTGGAGCTCATTACTTTGAGTGTACAGAATCTACATTTAATACAACAAACTAACAATCATATATTAACTCTACATGCATTAAATTTCAAATCAAAATCAAAAAACCTAAAAACAAAAGGAAAACAACTTGAAGTTTGATTTTCGTCGGAGAAAGGGAGTAATGGGGAGTGATTTGGAGGTGGGAGGAGGAGTGTCTAGCGACCCTTTTCCTGCCCTAGCAAAAATGACATCTCGGATGTCATTTTTATCCTAGGATGAAAATGACGTCCATGATAAACCAGATTGTGTTCAAATCATCCATTTTCAGTGGATAAAAATGGCATCTGTGATGTCAATTTTTGTTAATGAAAATGGTATCACATGTGTCTTTTTTATCTCATATTTTGCCAAATTAGTTTCACAAGCTTATATCTGTCCAATTTATTTTTTCTAACATTATTTTGAAATTTCCCCCTAAATTTAAACTAATTATCATACATAAGCACTACTTTAATTCTACAAATAATAACTAAATTCTAATTAATTGATAAAAAATAAAACATAGATCATAAAAAATTGTAAATTAAATTTGGTGGTTTGAGGAGGCAGTGGTGGACTGTGTTGGTGATGGTGGATGTGGTGGTGGATTGGAGAGGGTTGTGGGGTTGGTGGAGAGGCACTAGTGCAGAATAGGAAATAAGCATCGCCAAATATACGTCGGTCTCTTGTAAACGCGACATCTATAGGTATATACATCGCGTGTAAGGGAAACCGATGTTTATACATAACTATAGACGTCAGTTATTCTACAACCGACGTCTATAGTTATGTATATACAGGCATCGGTTGTAGTATAACCAATGTCTATTGTTATGTATAGACATCGGTTGTTGTATAGGCAACGCCTATACCTCCTTAAAATGCTATAAAGCCGACGATCGAATCATTCTTTCCTAAAATCCTAAACTTTGAACCTCGCCGCTCTTTTCTACTTCCTCCTCCCTATGCTCTAGCCCTCCAAACCGCCATCCTCGGCGACCCCCCGCTCGCCTCGATCGGTCCACCTTCTTTCCATCCTCCTCCTCTCCCGATCGGTACCAATATCTCAAACCCTCACCTTTTCTCGTGTTTTCTTCAGTGTGATGTAGATCAACGGAAGCGATTGTGGTATGAGTATTTAGGTTTCCGAGTTTGTGTGGATATCATGTTTGTGTTTTAGTTTCTAACCAATTTCTTTTTTTCTTCCTTATAGTCTTTAAAAAGACAACAAGAACTTATTCGTGAAGAAGAGGCAGCATGGCTAGCAGAAGAAAAGGCGAAACGTGGTACGACATAAAAGGAAAAAAGGTCCAAGAAAAAGCAGGTCTGCTATCATTGATATTGTGTAGATTTTACTCGTATTAAATCCATTGTCTTGACTTTTGGTTTGAGCGTTCGATTATTTCTGTTTTTTCCGAATGTAATTTGGTTTAAGTAGTTACTTATTTTTCTTTTAATCGGTTGAAGTAGTTACATACTTACATATGTTCCAACAGTTATTTTTTCAAATTTAATATAATTTTGGGTTTTCAAAGTTAATCTTTTGTTCTCTCTTAAGTTATTGAGTTCTATTAACAACCTATAGTCACAACACTTTAAGTTGGGATTTTGTAAACCATCAAGTTGGTATGTTTATGCGTGGATTTGAGCATGTTAAGGTGAACATTTTACTATGTCTATTTATTTATATGATAAATTGATACATGTAGTTTAGTCCCACATTAGAGAATGATTTTTTGTTGGTGGGGTCGAAGTACTCCACCACTCATTTACTTCTAAATGGGAGTTGCGTACCATACTACAATAGGTAAGGGAGATATATATATTTCATGGTCAAAAGATTGGCACTTAGGTACGTACTTAGAAATGTGGTAGTTTTTTGGATGCAATGTATTTTTTTGGGATTATTTAAAGGTATAGACGTCGGTTTTATAAGGTAGCCGATGTCTGTAACATGTATAGACGTCAGTTACCCTTTAAAGCCGATGTTTATACCGTGTAGAGGCATCAGGTATAGACGTTGGCTACCCTATATAGCCGACATCTATACAGGGTATAGACGTCGGTCATATAAGCCGACGTCTATACACAAGAGCATAGGCGTCAGGGACATATACGACAATCGTTGGACCGCCAAAATCCGTCATATATACCCATGTATATCTCACGTATATGGATTTTTCTGCACTAGTGAGGGTGGTGATGAGGGTGGAGATGGTGGTGGGGTTGTGTGGGTGGTTGGAGTCGTGGAGAAGGAGGAAGGTAGGGTTAGGGGGAGGAGGATGATGAGGAGGCTTGGGTAGCGGAAGAGGAGGTGGAGAGCGCGAGAGGAGGAGATTACCAGCAACAGAGAGACGTAGAGACGGCGACAAAGATGACACATTGATGAGGAGAAGGGGCAGTGAATCCTAGTGGAGGAAGGTGTGACGAGTCGAAGAGGAGGCAAGACCACAACGCTCACATTGGCGTGAAAAGGAGATGTGACCACGACAACAATGACGATAAGGAAGTTGAGGTTTGAGAGATTGGGATTTTGGGAGGATAGTGGAATGACATCCTGATTCAGGCTACTGATATAAAGATTTACCGACGTCGGTTGATACAAACCCCGTCAACTTGTGACGAAACCCGTAGCCAGAATTAGTTCCTAGGACCGTTCTACTACAGATTTGGATGGAAGAAAACCACAACCCAACACCTATGACGGGATGTGAACCTTGGTATGATGAAGACACCATAATCAAGGGATGAAGACTCGATTGATAAGTCGAAGTATGAACGCCACAGACATATCTGATAAGTTTGAAAAGTTCTTTTAAGAACCCAAAAGAAAAGTAACTCTCAGTAATATATTAATGTTGAAATTGTCCACTTATGAGTATGCAAAGGTCTATTTATAGGCTTTACATGCCTATTACAAATAAATGTAACTACCAAAGAGCAAACATGCCTATTAGAAATGAAATGTAACTACCAAAGGGAAAACATCCCAATTACAAACAAAACATAACCACTAAAGAGGCATGTGGTACAAGTGCATATGGGCTGGATTTTTTGTGTAGATCACATCATGATGGTGCATATGGATTGAATTCTTCAAGTGGTATAAATGAACATGGAGGACTTCTTTGGGTAGATTACATCATGATGGTGAAAGTGGCAAATGATGAGTTTCTTCACGGTGAGTCTCACAAAAGGAAACTAACAAAAAGAAAACTTTAAAAAGGAAACTAGCTTAAATAGGTGTTGAAAACAAAAAAAAGGAAACTAAGATCTCTTGATAAAAATTCTTGAATTTATTCCTCCAATTGGGTTATGGAAATTCACTTGTGAGATTCACGGTAAAGTCCTTCTATGGGGCTCGACAAATTGGCTTAAACCCAAGTTGCTTGAAGTAACCCATTAAAGATCTCTTTGAAATGCTTTGATCGAGCCATTTTGGCTAGGTCAACTGGAACTTTAATTGGACTAGACTCTATACACATGCTTGAGTTATCCACATTTCCATCATTACCCTCCTTTTGAAAGGATTTGTCCTCAAATCGTCACCTGCATCAAATGGACTTAGATGAGAAACATTAAAAGTAGCAGTGACAATATACTCACCACACAAGTCTTGCTTGTAGGCATTGTCATTGATTCTTTTGATAACTTGAAATGAACCATCTCCTCGTGGTAGTAACTTTGATTTCTGTTGTTCGAAAAAATGCTCTTTTCTTATGTGCACCCAAACCCAATCTCCAGGATCAAAGATTAGGTTATGACACCCTTTCTTGGCTCGTTTGGTGTATTGTTTTGTTTTCCTCTCAATGTTGAGCCTTGTCATCTCATGAATCTTCTTAACAAAATATGCTTTCTTTTTTCCATCTAAATTAACATGCTCAGTCACAGGTAAAGGTAATAAATCCAATGACGATAAAAGGATTAAAACCATAAATAATTTCAAAGTGTGAAAATTTAGTAGCATAATGTAGAGAATGATTATATGCAAACTCAACATGTCTTTGCATATGTGGCCCACAAAAGTGCTCTTGCAAAATAGCCACACTTTTAATTACCCCAAAATGACCAATCAATCCTCCAGCATGAGACTCCTTCACTATCAACTCCTGAATTGAACAATTTGGGATTCACATTTTATTTTCTCGAAACAAGAACTCATCAAGTCTAAAGAACTTTCCATTGGCTACCCTTTCACATAATGCATACTTCTCGCTAAAATCAATGTCTAAATGATATAACTCTTTTTTTTCTTCAAATCCAAGTAATTTTGCATCAAGAGTAGAGAGAAGTAATACCTACGAGAAAGTGCTTCGACAACCACATTCTCCTTACCTTGCTTGTATAGGATGATGGAGGGAAATGCTTCTACGAACTCCACCCAATGTGCATGCCTCTTGTTCAACTTGTGATGACCCTTCACATGTTTCAAAGACTCGTGATAAGTGTGGATCATAAACTCCTTAGGCCAAAGATAGTGTTGCCACATTTTCAAAGCCCGAATCAAGGCATACAACTCCTTCGCATAAGTAGGATGCTTTAATGCAGTCTTGCTAAGTTTCTCACTAAAGTATGCAATTGATTGCCCTTCTTACATAAGAAAAACACCAATACTAAAACGTGAAGCATCACATTCACTCTCAAAAGTTTTTGTAAGGTTAGGTAAATACAATAAAGGATCGTGAGTTAATTTTTCCTTAAGTAGTTGGAACAATTTTTCTTGCTTTTCTCCACATTTGAACCCAACATTCCTATTGATAACTTCAATTATCAGTGCGGTGATTCTACTAAAGTCCTTCACAAATCGTCGATAAAAACATGTAAGTCCATAAAATTTTGGAACATTACCTACATTTGTTGGACTTGGCCACTCTTAGATAGTCCGAATCTTTTCTACGTCGACATGTACTCCTTGTGGTCTTACAACAAAACCAAGAAACACAAGCTTATTGGTGCAAGATGTGCACTTCTTAATGTTAGCATACAATTTCTCTTCCCTAAGCACTTCAAGAGCAAATTGTAACTGCATCAAATGGTGTTCCAAAATTTTGCTATAAAGGAGTATATCATCAAAATAGACAACTGCAAATTTTCAAATAAAGGCACGCAAATATGGTTTGTGAATCTCATGAAAATACTAAGGGCATTCGTTAAACCAAAATTCATGACTAATCATTCATATAAATCATATTTTGTTTTAAATGCAGTTTTCCATTCACGACATGATTTCATCCTAATTTGGTGATATCCACTTTTAAAATCAACTTTAGAAAAGACACATGAATATGCAACTCATCTAACATATCATCTAAATAAGGAATATGATGGTGATACTTTACGTCATGTTGTTGATTGCTCGGTAGTCTACGGACATCCTCCACGTCTCAAACTTCTTAGAAACCAAAATGATTGGAACAATGCATGGATTCACACTTTATTTCACGTACCCTTTTTCCATCAACTCACTAATCTGCCTTTCTAGTTCTTTTGTCTCCTCATGGTTACTCCTATAGGCTGGTCGGTTTGGAATGGTAGCATCGGGTACAAAATCACTTTGATGTTCAATCCCTCGAATAAGAGATAATCCATTAGGAATTTCCTCAGGAACAACGTCCCTAAATTCTTGCAAGATAGAAACAATTGAACTAGGCAAAACATCACCAAATTGGTTAGTATTCAAAAATGCGTCTTTAACATTTGTTTTTCTCTGTTCTTTTGTCTCAGCTTTTTCAATCTCCTTTTCTTTTTCTTTATGACTTTCTCTCAATTTTTTTCTCTTTTTCACTTTTTTATCTTGCCCAATCTCTTTTTGTAACCTCATTTGATCCCCATAAACATATTTTCGTGTCAAAGTGACAAGATTAATTGTTCTTTGTTCCTGACTTGCACGAGTATTGCCTCCCCTCTTCAGTCGACTCTCAATCTTAATAGCCGTCGCGTGCAACATGTCTTGCAATTCCACACAATGTTGTAACTCCACTACATTTTGGATTTCTTTATTCAAGCCTACTAGAAACCTTGTTGTCGTTACCTCTCGATGCTCTTCAATGTTTGCCCGGTTTATCGTGACTTTCATTTATTTGTAATAATCCTCCACATTCTGGTTTCCCTGTTTGAGGCTTTGCAACCTATTATACAACTCTCGGTAGTAGTAACTAGGCACAAACTTCTTCCTCATCACGATTTTCATCTCCTCCCACATCTCTATTGGATGTTCCCAATTTCTCTTCCGGTTCAACACCAATTGGTCCCACCAAATAATAGCATAGTCAGAATATTGAATAGCAACAAGTTTTACCTTCTTTACTTCGGAATAATGGTGATAAGAAAATACTAACTCCACTTTCTTCTCCCACTCTAGGTATGCTTCTGGATCATTCTTCCCTTGGAATAATGGGATCTTCATCTTAACACTACCCAAGTTGTTATGTTTGCATTCCTAGATTCTCTAAATTGTTCACCATGCCTCCTCTGGTTAACTTTGATTCCCGATCACCCTCTTCATCAACACTGATTGAACGTTTTAAATTTAGACCGCAAGTGCGCGACGTCGATGAAGACGCGGCAATTACGGGTCGATCCACGGGGAGGTGAGTAGCCTCTGGTTCTTCAGAAATCAAGTGGCAAATAAGGGTGAAGAGATGTGATTATGCTAAAGCTAACTAAACTAAACTAGTAAGTAAGAAATACAAAAGAAAGCAACGAACGATTGAGAATCAAGAAGAGAAACCTGGAAGGGGTGGAGTGTGTGCACATATGAAGTGAAATTAGTGATGAATGATGCATGTAAGCATGTATGTGTGTGTCCTGTGTGTTTCTTCATGCATAGGAAGTGTCCAAAGATGTGGCAAACCTATCAATCCATTCACACAACGTATCGGCAATTACTACTTGATTAACATAAGATTAGGCTTAGCATGAGAAGTGTCTAAAGATATGGCAAGACTCATCAAAAACCATAAACTCATGTGAAGAACAAAGGTAAGCATGGGAGGTGTCTAAATGTTATGGCAAAACCCATCAAAACAAAGTTTCTTCAATCAAGCAAGCAAACACAAATACAAACACATAACTAACATGTAGCATATTCAATAGGAAATTTCAGTCAATAAACATGAGAAAACTAAGCATGGGAAGTATCTAAATCTTATGACAAAACCCATCAAAATTCCCTAACATGTAGATGATTAAAATACCCCCAATGAACATACAAAACATGCAAGTCTACACAATCAAAAATTCATCAAACATCCAAACTTCACAATATATATGAACATCGTCTCCACCCCCAAAGGGTATGGATCTACTCACTACACATTATGCTAGCAATTAAACTAAAGAAGAAAGGAAACATTCTAACTAATTTAGCCTAAGATCAAAGAAACAAGACTAAGCAAAGCATGCATAAAAAAGAGAAAACATGAGAACAAACAATGAAAAATTATTTTATTAAATGACTCACATTACTAGTAGCATTCTTCTCCACCTTGAGTTTTTGCTTCAAGGCTTACTCCAAGTAGAGAGAATGCAACCAAGCAATGGGTAAATACAAATGAGGAGGAAGAGTTCTATTTATAGGCATGAAAAAGGTAATCGGGGACAATCTCCTGGTATGGGACTAATGCAGTACTAAAAATAGACATAAAACACTCTAATACATGACCCGCCTAAGCCTTATCGGATCTGGAGCAAAACAGACTGCCAATTGGCGGTCTATATGGTCTGGATCAGGTCAAGTTTTGGAGTGTGATTGTCTGGCTTGATTGCTTCATGTCTGATGCACTCTAATCGGTTGTGTAGGTTGTGACCCGAATCCAATTGCGAAAATAGTCCTCATGATGATGTGAAGTTTCTTCATTTGCTCGTTAGTCCTTTCGGCTTTACATCCGGGTCATTCTCTCTTTCATCTCGGTCCAGAAGTCTTGCAACTTAGTTTTTTTCCTTGCTTTTGTGTCATTTTTGTGTCTCTTCTCCTCAAACCTGCTTATTCCTGAAACTTAAACATAAAATATATGCATGATATTATGTCAATCAAACACCTTCCCAAAATACTCGGCATCTTCAACCCTAACCCCCCTTAGTTTAATTCTCTCTCCCGTTTGCATACAAGGTGACTCCAAGCGTGTATTTTCTACTCGGTCTAACCTCTAATGAATTGTTTCACTTCTGCCCTTAACATTCACCTCCTCTCCCTTGTGAAGGCCTCCATTAACAACTTTGTATCCACCTTACCCACTGCCTCTTCAGAAGCATTTTCTTTTGACATTTTTTTCTTTTTTTTCCTGCAAAAGAACGTTAGTATGAAATAAAGGATCTCACTTCACTCTCCTCACTTGTTCACTCAAAGAAAGGTGCACTCAGTTTCACTCATAATTTTCTCAAAAGTTATTATCAAACTAATCAAACTGGCATCAAATCTGTAAGCAACAATCCACACCCAACCAACAATCTTGCTAAATGTGATAACAATCAAGAACACAAACAACCAACTATAAGAAAAGAGAACTTGCAAAGATGAAAAGTTGTTGATAAAAAAAAAGATTAAGTAGGACTACGTTAGCAAAAAGAATGATATTAATAGAACGATGAGATTTTTGTATTGTTTTGTTGTTGATTTTTTAGATCCTTTTTACCCTTCTTTAGGACTAGGGTAGCAAACAGAATTAGAATAATAGAAAGATGAGATTTTTTGTTTGTTTTTGTTTGTTTCTTTTTGGAAAGAATTATTAATGAAGAAGAAAGTTAGGACGAAGATATGGTAAACCCAACAAGAAAAGAAAAATGAAATAAAGATAGGCAAATATGAGAATAGATTCTTTGCTCTGGTACCAAATGATACGAACCCCATTAACTTGTGACGAAACCCGTAGCTAGAATTAGTTCCTAGGACCGCTCTACTAGAGATTTGGATGGAAGAAAATCGCAACTCAACACCTATGACAAGATGTGAACCTTGGTATGATGAAGATGCCACAATCAAGGGATGAATACTCGATTGATAAGTAGAATTATGAATGGCACAAACAGATCTTATGACTTCAAAAAGTTCTTTTAAAAACCCAAGAGAAAATTAACCCTCACCAATGTATCAAATTTGAAATTGTCCACTTATGAATATGCAAAGGTCTATTAATAGGCTTTACATGCCTATTACAAATAAAGGTAACTACCAAAGAGAAAACATGCCTATTACAAAGAAAATGTAACTACCAAAGAGAAAACATCCCTATTATAAACAAAAAGGTAACTACGAAAGAGGCATGTGGTACAAGTACACATGGGCTAGATTTTTTTGCGTAGATCACATCATGATGGTGCACATGGGTTTTGGATTCTTCAAGTGGGTTACAAATGTCGAATAAATATTTTAGTAGAATCCAGATTAAGCCAACGTACAAAATCATGTTTGAACAACAAACAATGAAAAATAATGATTAGAAAATATCTTACAAACTGAGCCTTCAAATTTCAACTTGCCTCAGAGAAAATATCGCCCCCACATACCAGTGCGATGGATCTGATGCTTCTCCTAGGTTAGAATAATTCCTTCATCGAGCGGCCGCACATCGGAGCCGACGAACCTCAAAAACATATTCATACCTTGCAAGAATCGACTGCGGGAGAACGCTGAAATTCATGGATACAAAATTTGCGAGAACATTTTTTCGTAGAGAGAGAGAGAGAGAGATAAAGATGTATGTATATTGGGACAAACCGAACGTGATATATATATATATATATATATATATATATATATATATATATATGTTTGTAACCGCCGAGGACTTAAATCCAATAAGCAATTAACTCGAGGACCAAAAATATACAACCATCACCTTGAGGCTAAAGCCTCTAATTTCCCTAAATCCCCCGCCACCTCGCCTTGCCCCACCCTGGACCGGACGGGACGGGCGCGCTTGTGTTGAGAATTCTCTACCCCTCTCTTTTCACCTACAAATGGTCATTGGAAGAGAATTTTATCAACTTTCTCCAACTTTTCAAGTTCCCCAATGTGGGACTATAAGAGAGGTGAGCACATGACACATGACTCAATACATCTCATCTTCAACTCAATATTGGATTTTCTCAATTACATTATTCATGGGCCTAGTCCAAACTTAATAATCCAACAATCTCTCATAAATCCGTTGTTGATCGAGCGACCAAACCTTGCAGCCTAGTGCTTTCAGTAATGGTACATTTTGGGTTTGAACCACTACTTGAGTCCTTTAACCTTACCCCCAATTGGCAACTTGAGTTCTTGTACAACAACTAAGTGAAACAAAGTATTGAACTTGAACCTTTGTTGTGGAGATGTCCATTGAGAACAACACCAAGCAGGTTATACTGCAATCAACAAGGTTGATGCATAGGACTGGCAATCGTGTCGTTTCGTGTACTTTCGTGTCGTGTAATTTCGTGCATATTAGACATTTTTTGTGGACACAAACACGACACGGTTAGATTTTGTGTCTCGTTTTGGAGACACGAACACGACACGGTTGTACACGAAATTTTTTGTCGTGTACATATCGTGACACGTTTTGGAGACACGAACACAACACAATTTGTACACGAATTTTGTTTCGTGTACATATCGTGTATCAACGACACGACACGACACAATATAGGATTATACACGAAAATACACGATGTACACGAAAATACACGATTTTCCTAAAATTGGATGATTGTTAATTGGGTATTTGGGTAATTGGATAGCTTGGTATTTGGGTAATTTAATACTTGGGTAATCCGTAATCAGGTAATCGGTTTTCGTGTACTTTCGTGTACTTTTGGGTACCCGACTACACGACTCGAACACGACACGAAACACGAAATTAGTGAATCCAGACACGGATTTTTCGTGTCGTGTTATCATATTTTGTGTCAAATTGCCAGGCCTATTGATGCATTACGACCATGCATTCGTATCCTGTTTCATGAATACTTTCAAGGAATAACCCTCGTTCCTTTACTTGTGGCCACACAATTGCATTCACCTAGTTGGGCTTCTCAAAAGATACACTCCTAACATCTTGTTCTAAGAACTCGAACCCATTCAGAGTATACACTCTTACTAAACTTGTAGTTTCAGCAACATATTCATTCTTTGGGGGTATTGACACAAATACAATGTTAGACCTACAATGTATCACTAATTGGTTGCACTCAACTCACTCAATAATATTATTATTACCACATTGAACTAACTTCATGGGATCTTCACTCAGACTGGTTGGGTTGCCATTCTAGATGAGTCATGAAATGAGTCTCAGTCACATCCCCAACATGAATTTCAGAACTTGAGCTAGATCAAGTCTTTTTGTGAAAGGATCAACTATATTGTCTTTGGTACCAACAAAATCAACAATTCTCACCCTTTCCGAGACTAACTCCCTTATAGACTTCAGTTCGACTTCGATGTGTCTCCTTTGTTTGTTATTATACTTTGACCTTCTTAGATTTGCAATAGTAGTCATACTATCACAATGCACAGATATTGTAAGAACTAGTTTGCTGGTCATTGGCAATTCAAAAAGGAGTCCTTTCAACCACTCAGCTTTCATTCCACTTGTATCCAAAGCACATAGTTCAACCTCAAACGTAGATCGAGACAATATGGTCTGTTTTGTATACCTCCAGGAGACTACACCTCCACCAAGAGTAAAAACATACCCTGTAACACCGTTACTCCCAGAGTTTTTGGCTATCCAGCGTGCATCATAATACCCTTCAAGTACGACTGAGAATTTCCTATAATGCATCCCAAGGGTAGAAGTACTCTTCAAGTACTTTAATACTCTATCCAAAGCCTCCCAATGAGTACGATCAGGACAAGTTATGTATCTACTAAGTTTTCTCACTGAGAATGAAATATCTGGTCGTGCGCAATTCACAAGATAAATCAAGCTACCTATAATTTGAGAATATCTCAATTATGAAACTAGAACACCACTCTTGTTCTTGTACAAAGTTTGAAGACTCATATGAGGTTTTTAAAGATCTACAATTTGTATAACCAAATCTCTCAAGAATTTTCTCGACACAATGAGATTGAGATATGGAAATACCCTCAACTGATCTAATCAATTTGATACCCAAAATCACATTTGCAACACCCATATCTTTCATTTCATACTTATTACACAAGAAGGATTGTGTTTCATGTATTATTTCAAGATTTGATCCAAACAGTAATATGTCATCGACATATAAACACAATGCAATGCATGCATTACCTTGAACTTTGCAATAGACACACTTGTCAAAATCAATAACCTGGAATCCAAATGATAATATAATTTTGTCAAATTTCTCATGTCATGCTTTTAGGGCTTGTTTAGTCCAGAAAGAGACTTAACAAGTTTACAAACTTTGTTCTCGCTTACAGAAGCTACAAATCCTTCAGGTTGGTCCATATAAATTTTTTTCAAGATCACCATGAAGAAAAGTAGTTTTTACATCCATTTGATGGATCGAAAAATCATATACGGATGTCAATGCCTAAAGCACTCAGATAGTAGTCATATAAGACACTGGAGAATAGGTATAGAAATAGTATATTCCCTCATTTTTTAAACCCTTTCGCAACTAATCTGGCTCTATACTTATCAATGGAATCATCTGGTTTTAATTTCTTTTTAAATATCCATTACAATTGATTGTTGAACAACCTAGAGGAAGTTACCAACTTCCATGTACCATTTGAGACAATAGAGTCCATTTTGATCTTAATTGCATCTTTCCAATGTTTTGCTTCGGATGAAGCAATAACATCCTTGAAAGTTGTTGGATCGCCCTCGATAAGGTATGTGATGTAATCACTTCCCAAATCCTTGGAAATTCTAGATCGTTTACTTCTTCTAGGTTCAATTTCAACTTGAGTTTGACAGAACTCAGATTCAGTAACAGACCGATCCGCCCTCATGTTTGTAATCCTTTCCACATGCTCGTGGATGGAACCAGATGACCCGAAAAGGAAACTTGTTGAGGAACTCGAGATTACATGGGAAATACATCCTCAAAAAATATGTGATTGACATCATTTCATGCTTACATTTGTATCTTATATCCATTATCTTTCAGCTAAACAATGCTACGTAACGAGTTGTATGTTTGAATTTCAGAAATAAATAGGTTTGAAGAGAAGAGGCATGAAAGGACCTAAAAGCCTGGAAAATGACTGAGTTAAGAGACTCGAGGACTAAGATGCAAGATCGAAGGACCTGAATGTAAGATCGAAGGACCAATGAACAAACAATAATACTCCACACCATCATGGGGAGTATTTTTGCAATTCTATTCGGGTCGGAGTTCCAGCAAGCGAAGTAGATGCATCAAAGACCAACATATCCATCCAGAAAAGCCCATAAGAAAACCTAGACCGATCCAAACCTTATAGTCCGCTAATCGGCGGTCTGGGACTGCTGATTGGCAGTCCAGGTTGGTCCGGGTCCGCTAATATTTCTGTGGGGCGTGTATTAGAGTGTATTTAGTCTATTTCTGGTATATGCTTAGTCTCATACCGGGGGATTGTCCCGGATTACCTTTTTCTATGACTATAAATATAACTTTCCCTCCTCTCTTGTATCTCATCTCTCTCTTGGTGGCCATCCTCTCTACTAGGAGTTAAAGTCTTGAAGCAAAAACCCTGGTGGAGAGAAGACTACTTGTAATTGATTGGGTAATAATAGATGTTTTCCTTTGGTTATGTTGTTTCTTTCTTAGTTTAATTTCCTTTCTTATGTCTTGCATGCTTGTTTAGTTTTATATCCTTTTAGTTAAACTTGTTGTTTTAGTCTTCTTATAATTAGTTTAAGCATGTTTTCTTTCCCTACTATAAATGTTAGTTTAAATATGTGTGAGTAGTTCCATTCCCCTTTGTGGGTGGAGTAGATGTGTATACATGTTATGTAGATGGTATGAATGCTAAACATTGTTGTATGTGAGAAATATTAGTATGCTTTCTTGAATTAATAAAAATGTTTACTTGATGGTTTCTGCCATAATGTTAGGTACATTCCATGTTTGTTTATGTTCTTAATAACAAACTTGTCATGCTCATATTAATCACCTAGGTTAGTGCTTTGAATGATAGGTCTTGTCATTAGGTACTTCATATGCATTAACAAACACTAACTACACTTGAGCTTATTGTATGCATTCACCACACTTATTTCATGTGTACACACACTCCACCCCTTAGGGGTGTTTCTCATTCCTGAATTTCATCTTTCCTATTAGTAGTTGCTTAACTTAGTTTTAGTTCGTTTTATACTTTCATTTCCTTCTTTGTTTAGTGTAGTTTAGTTTAATCAATTTTTCTCTCGTTTGTTTACCACTCGCCTTCGAACAAACTAAAGTCGACACACCTCCCTGTGGATCCACCCGTATTTGTCACCGCTTCATCGCGGTCGTGCACTTGTGGTTAATTAAAACGTATCAATCAATATGGCATCACAAAATTCAACAATTGTGTTAACATCTATGCCAGATATCTCGGACTTGATTACCAAAAAGTTGTACGCATAGCTATTAATGACATATCCGAGAAATATTGCATCAATGGTCTTGGAGCCAAGCATTTTTCTCTTATGTTCAGGGATTAACACTTTTGCAAGACAACCCCAAACTCTATGATATTTAAGACTTGATTTTCAACCATGCCAAAGTTCGAAAGGTCTATCATCCTTATGTTCTTGAGGAACTTTATTCAGAATATGGCAAGCCATATTCAAAGCTTCTCCTCACATATATTTAAGTAATCGGGAATTCTCCACCAATGCATTAATCATATCAGATAATGAATAATTCTTTCGTTCGGCAATCCCATTAGATTGTGGAGAATATGGAGTCGTTACCTCATGAACTATGTCAGAATCCTGACAAACTTGTTCGAACAGGTTAGACGTATATTCACCACCTCTATTGGATCTCAACCTCCTAAGTTTCTTTTCAGTTTATGTTTCTGCTTCGTTCTTGATAATAAGGAACTTAGATAACGCTTCATCTTACTTTTCAAAAGATAAACGTAACAATATTTCGAACTATCATCAATGAATGTGATAAAATACTTTTTCTTATCTTTAGTTAACATGCCATTAAATTCACAAGTATTAGTGTGTACGAGTTCTAAATTACTTGTATCTCTAGTCACAGAATGAAAAGGTTTCTTTGGTTGTTTAGCTTGTACACACACTTGACATTTTTTATTCTCAATGACATACTTGGGAATCATATCTAAATTCATCATTCTTTTTAAGCACTTATAATTCACATATCCTAAACGTTTACGCCAAACATCACAAGATTCAATGGAATAAACAACAGTATAAGACACATCTTTAGCAGAAATAGTATTACGATTATAAAAAGCTGGTTCAACATGAATTAAAAAAGCACCACAAGACAAATACTAATTTCCAATAAAAGTACCAGAAAGAGTAATCACAACATTGTTACATTTAAATGTCACTTCATAACCCTCAACTACCAGCCACATACCACTAATATTGTTACGACGAACAACAGACACGTGATGCGTCCTGTGCAGCGAAAGAACTCGTCCTGAAGGTAACTTCAAGACGATACGTCCAACACAAAGCACCTTTGCAACATTCCCATTGGCCATCAAAACTGATTTTCCATCTACAGGCTGGTAAGAGACAAACATGGACTTGTCAGCACATACATGCTCATTAGCCCCAGTGTCAACCAACCACTCATGTGGTTCGTAAATGGAAAGTACTCGAGGATTAACAGAAACAAACTTATTGTTGGTTTCATCCACCCTAGTCAATACATTGACCTGTGGAGTCGATTCAGTGGTACCTTGTTGGCGTTTGTCTTTCTTGGAAGGACAATCCTTAGCCCAGTGCCCAACCTGTCCACAATTCCAAGAAGGTTTGTTTGTTGGCTTTTCTGAATTTTGGCCTTAGGTTTTATCTTATTAGAAGATTGTGGTTTTTCTTTAAAGTGTGACTTAGAAAAGGATCCAATTAATACGTTTGCATTTGGTTGGAACTCTGCAGACATCACTGGTTTTTCACCCCGATGTTCTTCCTCGATTGCAATAGCAACCATGAGGTCATTCATAGTTAGTTTTCCTCTCCTATGCTTTAGAGGCATACCAAAGTCCTCCCAGGACCGAGAGAACTTCTCTATAATTGACATTAATTACCAGAAACTTATCAGGAAGTTTCATGTTGGCCTCTTTTAAGCCATGGATTATGATCATAAACTGATGGGCCTGTTCAGTAAGTGACTTGCCTTCCAGCATTTGAAACTTCAGTAATTTTCCAACATAAGACTTTTCATGACCTAAGTCCTTAGTATTATATTTTTAATCCAACTCATCCCACAAATCCTTTGCAATTACAGAGGTAGAGGAGGACAAACTATATACATCGAAGAACACATTGGGCAGAGCCAACAGAATGCACCATCGACATAATTTGTCATTCTCTATACACAGCTCTTGTGCTGCTTTGATTTCTGGATCTTTTATTTCAGAAAGTGGAAAAACATTTTCAATTACATTAACCAAACCAATAGCGATCAACCAGATTTTCGTACGTTGTTACCAACGTTTGAAATTCTGCCCGAATTGTTTTTTCCGGCATGCCTGGAATGTCCACTTTTGGTGAAAACGAATTATTACTCAACATATTTCATATTTTCTCTGAGATTGTTGAAACAATTACAAATATATTCATGTAATATTGTGGGTTACAGATGTCGAATAAATATTTTAGTAGAATCCAGATTAAGCCAACGTAGAAAATCATGTTTGAACAACAAACAACAAAGAATAATGATTAGAAAACACCTTACAAACCGAGCCGTCGAATTCTTACTTGCCTCAGAGAAATTATTGCCCCCACGTACCAATGCGATGGGTCTGACGCTTTTTTTCCAAGATAGAATGGTTCCTTCGTCGAGCAAGCGCACACCGGAGCTGACGAATCTTGAAAGCAGATCAAAACCTCACAAGAGAACACTGGAATTCATGGATACAAAATTCGACGGAGCGGTTTTTTGTAGAGAGAGAGAGAGAGAGATAAAAGATGTATGTATATTGGAAAGAACCGAACATGATTTATATATATTTGTAACCGCTGAGGACTTAAATGCAATAAGCAATTAACTCGAGGAACAGAAAGATATAACCATCAACTTGAGGCTAAAGCCTCTAATTTCCCACAAATCACCCGCCACCCCGCCCCACCCCGGACGGACACGTGCACGCGCATGTGTGGAGAATTCTCTACCCATCTCTTTCCACCTACAAATGGACATTGGAAGAGAATGTTTATCAACTTTCTCCAATTTTCCAAGTTTCCCAATGTGGGACTATAAGAAAGGTGAGCACATGACACATTGCTCAATACATCTCATCTTCAACTTAACATTTGATTTTCTCTATTAAGTTATTCGTGGGTCTAGCTCAAACTTAATAATCCAACAAACTTTTATAGTTGTCTCTCAATAGAGTGAAAATGTGAAGGCGGCTTTAACTTGTATTGCTAAAGAAAGGTGAATGAAAGTAATGAAAGAAGATATGGAGTAGATAAAATGAAACACGTTCAAGAATTAGTTGATCTTCCGAAAAGACGCAATGTGATTGGGAACAAATACGTTCTCAAACAAAACCTAAGGCTAAATGTAAGGCTCGCCTCTGCAAAATAAATATAATCAACATGCATGAAGGATTTGATTAAAAATAAATATTTTCTCCTAGTAACGCTTCTTAGTAACTCTAGGAAACTTTTAGTTCTCAACATATTCATAGTTTTGTTTGATATATTCTTAAACTTTTATGTGCAAAAAATGTTACAAAATGAAGATATAAGAAAAGTAGTTGACATGTTTCAAAGTTCAAGATGTCAAAGTGATATTGAGACATATTCAACGACTAGGTCTTATGTTTAAAGACCTATTTGTTCAATTATTTCTAAATCGAAGAAATAAATGTAGCAAAAAGAGAAGTCCATTCAGTTCTAGCGAGGCCGATCAGGATTAAGGTTTTTATCTTAAACTCAATCGAGTTACGAAGGGTTAAGTACTTAAGAATGTTCAACCATGTGGAAGCCTCGTATAATTGAATGAACGAGTCACACTTGAAAAACATGTGCGTCCCTAGCAAATGGGGTGGGTACAGGTATGGGTAGAACAATAAATTAACATGTATGTACTCGCACTATTATCCATTTAAATAAGCAAGTGTGGATAAGAGCTTACCCACCTTATGGTCGACCCATTTGCAGCCCTAATAGTAATAATCCATAGTAGGTGAAATGTAGTTAAGTAATCCACTTTAATAACAAAAATAATTATTTTCAAGACTTCCATTTTCTTGGAAAATAAAATAAACCTTGCCATTTATATATCATGAAAAAAAGGAAGTAGATTGGACCAAGACAGGCTTTTGGTCCACACATGAAAACATAGGCTGAGATTGTCCAAAATGTTTGGGGCCGATGGGTGATTAATTGACTTCCTTCCGGGTACAGCTGGTCAGATATTTTTTGTCTCCACCTCTCGGCTTCGAATCATATTGTCATTGTAACAATTCATTCGAAAACGTCGACATTTTCCGACCAGCTGGTGTGTTTTACACATTAACGTATTTTTCTTTCAATTCTGCGATCACGGTCACGTAAACACGTCTGAATAAACAGTTATTTCTATGGTAATGTTAACACTCTGTGTAAAACCCCCAAGTTTAGTCTCACATTACTTAACATGAGAATGTTGGGTGGGATATAAAGACATGAGCACACTACCATAACACTTACCAACTTAAGTTTTGTGGCAATAGGTGGGTGTTGTGGGTCAGTGGGCACATGGGTAACGGACCGAGACCCGGGCTCGATGCGGGTTCGGGGACGGGACGTTACAGATGGTATCAGAGTCTGAACCAGCCGGAATTGTGGGAATTAAGTGCTACATCTAAAGGGTGGGAGTCACCTCTAGAATCCCACAACGCCCGGTGACTGAGTGGCTTGACCCTGACGAGGACGTCAGGTGTTCAAGTGGGGTAGGTTGTAAAACCCCCAAGTTTAGTTCCACATTGCTTGAGGACGTCAGGTGTTCAAGTGGGGTAGGTTGTAAAACCCCCAAGTTTAGTCCCACATTGCTTAACATGAGAATGTTGGGGTGAGATATAAGGACATGAGTTCACTACCATAACACTTACCAACTTAAATTTTGTGGGAATATGTGGGTGTTGTGGGCCAGTTGACACATGAGTAACGGATCGGGACCCGGACTCGATGCGAGTTCGGGAACGGGACGTTACACTCTACATTAGTTTATGTGCAGCTCATGCAAAAAGAGATGTGATTGCACAACCAACCTTTGTTCGTGCCTTAGGAAATGTTGTTACTTGTTAGGCATTTGTTGAGAAATTATATCATCGTACATCGGGTCCTGGGTCACATTATGTTTAGAATCGACACTTACTAGCTCGTTTCAAATAATGAGGGTTTAGTTCTGGAAAATTTAGTGTCATCTAAAAACCAACTACGTTATCAGTTCTTAACACTGTTAGAACAAACGGATATTCGAATCAAAAGGTGATCCCTTTGAGATCACGATCAACCTCTACGTAAAGCTTGAGATTTGATCTCGTGATCTCTAAACAAACAAATTAATGCTTACCACCAAACTATACCCGTACTTCTTGTAACCGTTGATCATGTTGTTTTCACGTAACCAAATTAATATGATCGAGTAGTTAGTCACATCAAATGATGTAGCTTAACTGGTAGTCTTTCAATGAAATATGTTTTGAACTTACCGATTCGAATGTCAATGTAGAGACATACGTATGTTTAATTTTAATGCATTAAATCAATTTCTTTTAAAAACTTTTACGACCTCTCTACACATATGTTGACATCCGACCACCGAATCCTAGCCACGTGATGGTTGAATGAATGTGTATATTTATTAATTTCAATGCATTAAATTAATTTTTTTAAATCTTTTACGACATCTCTACAGATATGTTGAAATCCGACCACCGAATCCTAGCCATGTGATAGTTGAATGAATGTGTAGTTCTTGTTTCCATCTCGATTGCCAGAGACCAAACCAGCTAGATGTGAATATCGAAGACGACTGGCATGCCAGATCTTGGGCATGCCAACGTGGGCAACCACGAGCCGATTCGTGAATCATGTCAATTTTTTTATCGCCTTTTGTATCTAGAAGTTTTTTCTGTCGAAAGTTTCGTTTTTGACATCATACGGCGGCAAAGTAGACATGCATCAATGCATGGCATGGCAGCACGTGGGTCTTTGTGAAATGGACGTTGGTGTTTTGTTGGGAGTAGATCGTTTGTCTCTGAATGTGTAATATCCTGAATTTTTTAGTTGAAGTAATAATCAAATATCTTAATGGACTAATTAAGATTGTTGTATGATTGTGTGGTTTTAGGAGAAGATGGAATTTTGAGAAGAATATTGAGAAAAAAAGATGGAGATTTTGAGGCAAGTACTAATTCGTTATTCTTCAGTTTCATATCATGTCTGTCTCTCTTGATATTCGTAGTTGCATGCATGTTGAGCATTAATATTGATTTTATGGATATGCATATGATTGCATGGTGGTGTTTCGGTCGACATGTCCTGTGGCTGTGTGTATGTTTCTAGCAGAGCAACTTAGGAAAGAGCTGCCTAACGGACAGCGTGGAGCCACCCGAGAGAGGAAAGGGCTGCCTGTCGTTAGTGTGGAGCTACGAGATGTGCGTCTGACAGATTGATAGATTTCAGAAGCACAGGATGTGGTCGAATCTGAATGAGGTTTCAAATTGATATGCATGCATTTTATTTGTGATGCATGTCTCTTGATTGTGCTTATTGACTTAATGTCATATTCTGTATTATTTTCCACATGATTATGATTCTGATTGATTGATGGTTGGTACTTGCGGGCTGTCGAGCTCACAATTTGTTGATTATATTTTTCAGATTATTATGGGCCTATCAGATGGATTTAAATATCAGAGTGCGCAGCGGTCAGGATCGTGGATCGTATCTTAACGCACCGGGTTCGGGCGAGTGAGCAGTTGTCCGGGCTCGGGGCGTTACAAATAGTATCAGAGCAATACGATCCTCGGAATTAGTCGGGATTTGGATTTGAAATAAAAATTTGATTGAATTGGAATTTGAGAAATTGGATTTAGAAGTATTGACTATTGATTTAAATGTGAATTTTGACTTAGTTGGATTTGCTACCAAATTATTAATAAATAATGAAAGATGAATTTAGAGATATTTGGACTTGAGTTTAAATGTGAATTTGGATTTGGTTGGATTGATTATCTAAATTATGAGCGATAAGTGGTGTTAGGTTTTTAGATTTGATAAATAATGAGTTGAAAATTTTGTATTGATTTGTTTGGATTGAGACAGTATTGAGATCAAATTTCGAGGACGAAATTTCTTTTAAGGAGGGTAGAATGTAATATCCTGAATTTTTTAGTTGAGGTAATAATCAAATATCTTAATGGACTAATTAAGATTGTTGGATGATTGTGTGGTTTTAGGAGAAGATGGAATTTTGAGAAGAATATTGAGAAGAAAAAGATGGAGATTTTGTGGCAAGTACTGATTCGTTATTCTTCAGTTTCATATCATGTCTGTCTCTCTTCATATTCGTAGTTGCATGCATGTTGAGCATTAATATTGATTTTATGGATATGCATATGATTGCATGGTGGTGTTTCGGTCGACATGTCATGTGGCTGTGTGTATGTTTCTAGCAGAGCAACTTAGGAAAGAGCTGCCTAACGGACAGCGTGGAGCCACCCGAGAGAGGAAAGGGCTGCCTGTCGTTAGTGTGGAGCTACCAGGTGTGCGTCTGACAGATTGATAGATTTCAGAAGCACAAGATGTGGTCGAATCTGATTGGGGGTTTCAAATTGATATGCATGCATTTTATTTGTGATGCATGTCTCTTGATTGTGCTTATTGACTGAATGTCATATTCTGTATTATTTTCCACATGATTATGATTCTGATTGATTGATGGTTGGTACTTGCGGGCTGTCGAGCTCACAATTTGTTGATTATATTTTTCAGATTATTATGGACCCATCAGATGGATTTAAATATCAGAGTGCGCAGCGGTCAGGATCGTGGATCGTATCTTAACGCACCGGGTTCGGACGGGTGAGCAGTTGTCCGGGCTCGGGGCGTTACAGAATGCGAGTTCAAAGTTTCAAACTATTGTATGCACAAAAGTAGGGGTGAGCATAATCCGGTCCGGTCCGGTCGGTCCAGACCGGATCCAACTGGTCCGGGTTCCGGTTCGGATCTTTTTGAAATTTCGGTTTCGATCTGGTCCGGACCGGTCTGATTTTCGTTTTTTTATATTAAAAAATCCGATTTTGGAACCGACCGGACCAGGCCGGTTTGGTTCGGTCACCGGTCCAAAGCCATCAGGTCCGGACCCCGGAAAAAATTCCGGTCCTGTCCAGACCGGATGCTCACCCTTACACAAAAGTATGTCCTAGTATCGGATGTCGAGGTACTTTCAGTCATGGGTAGATCGACAATTTTTTGAGCGAGAGAGTCTTAAAAAAACCACAAATAAAAAATTTAGATTGTATTTTTCACGACTTCATGTCTTGAAATTGTTTTATAATTATTTTGTCATCAATAGATTCAAAAACATCATTTTCTATGTACGTGATAAAATAATCATTCAACCAATCATCGTTTATATGAGTACGAAGTTTAAATATTCTTGACAATTTTTATAGTCGAGAATGTTCTTTCAACGGTTGTGGTTGCTACTCGTCAGGTTAAAACTAACTTGAATTGACAATAAAATAAACTAGGGGAGGTACACGTCTAGTTTTTATCAACCATTTTCTTTGCAATATCTGTAATGTCGCAAAAGTCAAAAGAAATTCTCACGTGAGCAATGTAGTTGTCAAGTTGAATTTTAAGCATTAGACAATCATCCCCATTAAACTTCACAGGAAAAACCCTAGCAAATTCATATAATGCATAATATCTATGTATCAAATGTCAAAAAAGAATTACAAAGATTCAAACATGTTATAAACAAGAGCAATTGATCATACTTATCAATTTAGCATCCAAAAAATGATCATTGAGCTCCCAAAGTTTAGTGTCAATCACTGCATGGAAGACCTCAACATTTAAGTGTGAAGATGTGTAACTTTTAAAGGTACACAAATTATTTTCGTGTATGTCATTTGTGTACATGATATACTTAAATATATAGTACATGTGACCAATTTATAATAAATTTTTATTTTTGTGTCCGGTCCAAAATATAAAAGACTAAGGTTGAGAGTTGAACTCAAGCACAACAAGTTTTTTCGTACTTGTTTTTTCAAGTTTAGTAGATGGATTTGTACCGTGGGTAGCTCGACCCATTTTTTTAAACAAACATGCCGACATGCCTGGCCCGTCCGTTTCCATTAACGGACCGGCCGAAAGCCTGGCCCATTTATTTTGGCTCGGCTCGGGCCGGCCCAGCCGGTACCCAGCTTACTTCTCCTTGCGTTTCGCGTGGTGGCTCCTATGGCATGGTTGAGGAGGTAATGATTGCTATCACACAGATTGACGCATTGTGATTAGTGAAGCACTACTATTCATGAGTTGGATGGGAGTATTATACTATTATGTTCCTAATTATGCTACAAGCCAAGATAATAATAGATGGATGAAAGATCTTACAAATGTATTTTCTTAGGGTTTTTTGCTTGGGTGTACTTCGCATGGGGTGTAATTGACGATATACACCAATATTGTCTCTGGTTCACTTCTATGACAAACTTATTTGCTAATACGCACATGTGCCGTAAGTGAGATCTTCCATTCAACGCCGTTAGAAATTTTACAAATTAAACATCATACAATTACATATGTCCTTAATATAAAAACATAAAAGAAAAAAGTAAAAAACATAAATAAACCAAAACACACTCCCACCTAGGGGTGCACATAGGTCGGGTTTGGGCCAGAACCCAACCCAACCTCAAAAATTCGGGTTTGGGAAAAACCCTAACCGATTCGGGTTCAACCCGACCTGAAAATTTCAGGTTGGGTTGGTTCGGGTTGGACCCAAAATAAGATGTATTTGAGAAACATATCCAAGATTGTTGTGCCCTATGTTTAATTACAGAAGTATAGCAGCAGTAAAATTAAGATATATTTCAAAACAATGTTTACTCAATGACAAAAAACGTTCAAGGCAAGCAAGTGAAGACGATTTCAATCTCAAAGAGTTCACAACAATAAAGATAATCAAGCACAACACGCATCACAGAAGAAGTAACGAACTTCTAGGCCAACATACTTAGGGATTGAATACTTAGGGATTGAACATATGGTTTGAATTTTTTCATGTGTAATAAGGAAATATAACTTAATTGGCCACTTGTCCACGAGAACATATCAAGGCTACCGGAGTGATTCACATACATCTAAATCTCAAAACAAGCAAGCAGCCACTGTCAACGAAACAATAAACACTGAAGTGCATAAACTGAAGTTCCAAACCCTTCTCATCATAAACCCATATTAACACACCAAAAAACACATAATAAATCAATTAAGCATAAAAGAAAGATTTAAATCTTCTCCATCCACCAATTGAGCAAGGCAAGTAAAAGACATGAAAGGTAATACCGGTGTCGAAGACTTGAACATCATTGATTTGGCAGTTATCCTCCCCATATCCGCCAAAGACATAGAAATCTTCAACCTTTAATGGAGAGGACTGAGGAGAGCGTGAGGAGGGATCGACATAGAGAAGGCGAGGTGCCGAGGCTGCGAGGAGAGGGGTCGGGGATTTAAGGAATGTGGGCGGCCGAGCGGGGATTTGGGGAATGATCGAATGGGTTTCGTTTAGGCCTTAGGGTTAGGATGGGACGGACAACCCAAATGAGGGTTAGGAGTGGACCGATGGGTGAAATGAGGGTTAGGCCAGGGATTTATTTATTAAAAAAATTCAGGTTCAGGTTGGGTTGGGTCAACCCAACCCCTGAACCCGAACACAACCCGAAAAAATTGGTTTTCAGATTTTTCTAACCCAACCTAACCCGAACCCCTTCCCAACCTGACCCAATCTGACCCGACCAGTTGGGTTCGGGTCTGTTTTTGGGTTCAACCCGACCCACGTACATCCCTACTCTCACCCTCTTCCTCCTCTTCCTAAACCCGTCGTCGGCAAGATGGCAACTCCCACAATCTTACCCTCTTCGTCCTCTTCTTCCTCCTTCCTCTTCTTCCATGCCCCGATCTCGGCCTCCTCGATCCTGCACTCTCACGACGTACACCTCGAGCATGTTCTTGGCCATGAAGATGAGGTCGGGGAGAGGCCACCACGCTGGTGGATGCAGTGCCAATCGACATCGTCGGACGGAATCGTGGCTTCGTGGGATGCGAGGTTGGAGGCGAAGTGGGTGGTGAAGGCGGCATAGCTCATGGTTGGGTTTAAGGTTTGGGTGGGTGGCAAAGAGAGGAATCAAACCTCAACGAGTGAGGCAGGGGATTGGGGTTTAGGAGGAGGAAGAGAGTGGGAGTGTGTTTTGTTTTTTTGTTTTTACTTTTTTATTTTTGTTATTAATATTATGGACATTTGTAATTTTATGAGGTTTAATTTGCAAAATTTATAATGATGTTGAATGAAAACGTTGACGGAGTGGGTCCTACGAATGGTTGAGGTGCATGTGAGCAAATATGTTTGGAATGGAGGTGTACCATAGATAATATTGGAAATGTGGATGCATATTGCTAATTACGCCACTTGCGAGGTGCACCCAAGCAAAAAACCCATTTTGTTATGTGGCGTGGTCCCATGTGCTCTTCCGAAGGCCTACCATTGGGTGGGATCACGCATGCAAATGAATACCGTTCCCCTTCATTCTTCAAGGGTATGCCATGAATATCTTTTTTCTTCTTTAAGCAAGCAACGAATACAAATATTGTTTTTCAAATTGTGTGCATCTGTAAATGTGCAACTTGGGATTCTCCATGGGAATCCTTGCCCTCGTGTCCTTGACGACATTACCAACGAGCATAAGGAAATCAAGTTCGTTAAAGATCATGAAGAATCCACCACTAAACAAAAAACTCATATTCGGTGCCTTCACGAAGGTGAATCCAATACTTTTTTTCCCAGGCCTTTTTGGTTAGTAGACGTGTGGGTAATACCATCCACCAGTTGTGGAATGAGGACCGGGTCTTATCGGATGAGGGCGATGTCACTCTTAAGTTTGAGCGTTACTTCTCCAACCTCTTCAACCAGGTTGCCCCTGTCATTTTGCCTTCACTTGGACTCTTTTCTTGTGTAGTTTCTGTAAGGGATAATGTCATCCTTCGTCGCGAGGTCATGATCGAAGAGTTGAAAGATGTCAGGATGAGTGTGGCCATTATTAATGCTCCAGGTAGTGATTGTTTAATGTAGGTTTCTAACGTTCCGCATTCGTTGTGATTGGGCGAGATCTTTTACTTACGATTAAGAATATCCTCAACTCTGGTTGAGTGCTCGGAAGTGTTAACCATATGCTTCTTACCCTCATCCCCAAGTGCAATGGTGTTAAGCGGTTGGGTTACTTTAGACCTATCTCTCTTTGCAAGTTGTTGTACAACATCGTAACTAAGATATTGGCCAACCATCTACTCCCTAACCTGGCCAGTGCCAACCAACATGCATTCGTTGTTGGTTATCGAATCTCTGATGTTGCGTTACTAGTGCACGAGCTTTGCCACAACATTTATCATATGCTAGGGCAGTCTGAAGATGTTTTCAAAAGGTGGATCACCTCAGGAAGGCCTATGACTCCCTATCACAAGAGTATGTTTATGAAATGTTGAAGCAATTTAGGTTCGCTGAACAGTAGATCGGTTGGATCCATGCGTGTCAAGGAGCCTCATTCTCAGTGTGTATTAATGGTAACAATTCCCCTACTTTTGCTTCCTCGTTGGGGATAAGGCAAGGGGTCCTATTGCCACTAACCACTTTGTGCTCGCGATGGAGGGAGTTACCCAACTAGTGAACTGAGTTGTGGCTAAAAGCCATATTAAACCGATGCGTGCCCACATGGATGTAACCATCTCACGTGTGATCTTTATGAATGACCATATTATGTTTGCTAAAGCGGATCAGAGTGACAGAAGGTCTCAAAAATCGCATGAAAAGTGTAATCTGTGCCAGAGGAATCCTCACTAGAGACCGTCTTCGGAGACAGGGGATGGAAATGTATAATCGTTGTGGTATATGTGGGAGTGAGGAGTCCATTGATCATGTGTTCCTCTGATACTCCTTCTCTCATGAGGTGTGGACTGCGATTACTGTCATCTTCTCTATGTTCCCGACTCCTGAAGCCCTCTATGGTGACCTTATATGCCTCCTCCATTGTCATTGTAAGAGAGGTCTATGCTCCTATGCACTTAAGATGACTTCTATCTCTATGATGGAGGTCATTTGGAGGGAGATGAATGAATGCATCTTTAGTCGTCACTAGTCAGCAACATAATATGAGTTGGTGTAACACCCCTAATCCACTCTCGGGACATAGCAGTCAATACAAATTAAAGCTAAGCGAAAAAGAGACATTAACTAAAAATAGTCAAGTCGATGCCTCCATAAAAGTATAACAAAGTGACAATGTCAGAGTACAATGCGGAAGGGAAATACAAGAAGCTTTGAACTCCTACTGCATGATTACTAAGAGAAGTAGGAAATACACGACAACGAGCTCAACAGATCCAGTCCTCATGTCCCAAGCCCAAGTCGCCTCCTGCCGCCTACCGCGTCCCACCTGCACAAGTACAAGTCACACCTGAGTCTCAAATCAAGACTCAATACACCACCCCAACTCGACGCTCTACGAGGTCTAGCCGTCCCCGACAGCTCACACTGGTCTCGTGTCCCAAGGCGACCACGCCTCCAACGAAGACGAGCGTGCACCTCGACCCCACCACACATCTGATCCACAAGGCAATACTCAACCCGCTCTCATGGTAGGACTATCACACGTCCCAAGGCAACCACGTGCCCAGCCAGGCCAAGCGTGCACCCTCGACAAGACCGCGCATCTGGCCCACAACACAACACCCTACTCCAACCATGCTCCCCCCCGAGCCTGTGAGTAACACTCCTTAACGGTCACTCATCACAACGCTGGTGAGTTGACCAGTCCTGCGTCTGAGAATCCAACCACAATGCCTGAGCCCGCGAGCCCAACTCCAACGGTCACTCGTAACAACGCATGTAAATCATCCCGGACCGTCACAATAAACAGGTCAACACGGCTCAAGGAATCCAACAACAACGCCCGAGCCCGCGAGCCCAGCTCCAGTGATCACTTGTAATAACGTTGGTAAATCATCTTAGATGGCCCCAACAAGAGAAACACCATAACATCTGGTCATACGTGCCTCACACGCCATCCCCACTACTCGACCACACACCCAAGTCCGTGAGCACCGCTCCAATGCCACTCGTAACAATGTGGGTGAACGATCGGTTCCACGAAACCCTCACACAGTCACAAAGCAAAGGTAAATGCAATTTACCTCAAACTTACGGGTCACTCGTAACAATGTGGAGAAACTTAAGCTCTACTAAAGCATCCACAAATTATAGAGCAATAAATATAATCTCAAAGGAAAAACCGTAAATTACCCACTAACGAATATACCACAATATCTGAAAAGTACATGGCAAAAGAGTAATTTTCCATAAATTAATTCATTTTATCAAATTCAGCAATGTCCAGGTTTTTTCGTGCAATTGTTCCAATTATTAATCATTGATTCAATTACAATAAAATCCACGGTTTAAAGGCAATTAAACTAGTTATTCATAGTTTAATCAGATACTATTAAATCACGAGATTTATTATGCAATTAACCATGTTACTCATTATTTATTCAAATACAAATAAATCCAAGGTTTTCCCAGCAATTAATCTAAAATATTTATTAATTGATCAAATACAATTAACTTCTGAATTTAGTCTGCAATTATTCCACTTATTAAATAACTATCAAATGCAACTAAGTCACAAGATTTATTCTGCAAAATATCCAATTAAATTATTCCACCAAATAACAACAATATCCAATGAATTTATTACAAATAACCCAACCTTATTGGTTAAACCTCAAACCATTAAAACCCAGGAGGCATTTACAATATGCCCTACACCATTGCCGGCAGCACCGACCCGCCCCACTGCCAGCCACCGTCGTAGCATGGCCCCGCACGGCCTTGGCCGTGACAGCCCCGCGCCACCCACTCACGCAATCCCTCTCTCGACCCCTTTCACATCTCCGGCCACCGACGCCGCTACCACCGCCCCTCCCCCTCCATCGCCTCCTTCCACACACCCATCTGACCCAAGGAACCCGAAAACAAGGAGGTGGGTGGCATACCACGTCGCCTCGACGTCACCAGAGCCTCTCCCGCGTCATCGCTGACGCTTCTCACTGCCGTCAGAGTGCTTGCCGGAGCTTGGAGGAGGTCGGGTTGAGGGTTTGGGTCGAAGAAGAAGAAGAAGGGGAGGGAAGGAAAGGGAGGTGATGGTGATGTGTTTGGGTTAGGAATGAGAGAGGGGAGAGGAGGTGAGAGAGAGAGGAGTCGGTGTAATAGTTGGTTGGCAACACGGATTTGGATCCTACTACGCGTCTTGGTGTTTTTTCGATGGGTGCCCGAGGTGTAGCTTTTGCCGCATTATTCTAGAGATGGGAAGTTTGTTAGTTCGTGTGTATAATAGCATAGTGATAGTTTACTTTTGACGAGTCTTTTTACCACCACCTTCATAACTTTTCATTTGAGAATAATACACTGCTGGAAAAAGGGGCATTCACGTTGGGTTTTTTCACGTCGGGTTTATTGGTCCAATATACCACCGTGGTAATTGGGGGACATAATAGGGATCAAAAATTCACATCGGTTGGACAACCAACGTGATTTGGCTACATATCACGTTGAAAATAGGCAAATCCGACGTGATATACAGAACATAGATTCTGGCAAATCGAAGTGATATTTAGCCAATACCACGTTTGTTAAAGGACGTACGACGTGATATTTGTATCGGGACAAATAACAACTAACACCCAATGATTACTAGATACAAATGAATAAAAAAAACAAAAAAAATACTACATGTATTATATAAAATAAGTGAAAACATACATCTCCCAATACGGTGCAAGATAATACATCTTGTTACGCTCAGACATCACCTTTGCAATATCTTGTGGTCAGGTGTCGTCGTTTTGTTGTCCCGGGTGACAGAGCAATGTTCAACATAAATATCCAAACCTCTTTCCATAAGGCATTTGGTAAAGACAATGTCTGACTTCTAAGGTCTCCCAATAAAGAAGGTTAAAATAATGTATTTTTTCTTCCAACTACTCTTATCAGTTCCGCGTTTGTAAGGTTTGCCGAATTCGCATTGGATGTTCTTTACCTGCTCAAGAACTTGTCTTACACTGATTTCTGCATGAGGTTTTTTGAATTCCTATTTTCCATTACAAGCTCTCTTTATTTTACGGTACAGATGAATCATGTCAAGAAATTTGCGATGAGCAAGATACATTGTCTTACTTCCATGCACAAACTGCAAAGAACACGTGTTTTCTTCACAAATAGGACACATTTTGTGCCCTTTCACAGAATAACCAGACATATTTCCACATGTAGGGAAGTCATTAATTGTGCAAAATATCATCACACGCAATGTAAATGATTGTTGACGATGGGCATCCCACACTTGCTCATCATCATTCCACAATTTCTTCAAGTCATCAATCAAGGGAGCCAAATACACATCTATGTCATTGCTTGGTTGTTTTGGACCAGAAATCATTAAAGACAACATCATGTATCTATGTTTCATGCTTAACCATAGAGGTAGATTATACATAACCAGTAGAACAGGTCACGAACTATAGGATTTTGTGCCCCTATATATGTATATATTGTTAAAAAATTATACATGCGTACAAGATCGATTTCCATATTTTCGACGATTTCATGTACATTATTTTATATTTATTCTAATATCATGTAATCTACATATATATTAAAATAAATAGAAGATGATCATACTCAAATATCCTCTAAAACCTTTATGAAGATCCGGAGTTGCGTTGGCCGTTGAATCTGTTGGCGTTTTGGCATTAATCTATGCTTTGATGATTTAATCATCCTAATATTAATTGTAATCATGAAGAGTAGCACACATATTTCATTGCATATATATTGTTTTGTGCTAACTTCTACAGGTGATCAAGACTCAAGAAAGAAAGAAAATCAAGTCAAGACATGTAATCAATCTCTATTGAAGACATGTAATTTGAATTTCTTTGAGTCTTAGGAACATTGTGTAAATTGAGCATACTTGAGCTAAAACCTACTCAAACACACACTAGGTTCCTTATAGAAGTCACACACAAAATTTCATATAATTTGGACTTCAATAGATCACCCAAACTTAGACAAGAAAAAACTAAACCAAAACCTGAGAAGTCTGCCCACATTTGGTCGACCAAAACAGACCGCTCGGTCGACCGAGTGATCATATATTTTCTAAGTATTTTACTGCCCAGGTTTGGTAGACCGTCCAGA
Organism: Triglochin maritima; assembly: GCA_963682175.1. Classification (NCBI taxonomy): domain Eukaryota; kingdom Viridiplantae; phylum Streptophyta; class Magnoliopsida; order Alismatales; family Juncaginaceae; genus Triglochin; species Triglochin maritima. The sequence continues at coordinate 6,553,384 of OY821787.1, read as the reverse complement.
CCTTTTCGTTTGACCAAGTAACAACAAATTTCCGACCGTTTGTTTTGTCGTATTATACCCAACGGTCGTATTCGTATTTTCTCTATATACCGCAAATACATTTTGTGTATCGGTCGACCGAGGACCTTGTTCGGTCGACCGAACTTATGTTCCTTGAAAAACCCAAAGTGCTTGTCGATTTTTGGTCGACCGAATATGATCTTGTTTGCCAACTCCAAAGTGCCTGGTGTGAATCGGTCTACCGAACCTATCTCGGTGTTCGACCGATCACTTAAGTGTACCTGAGTCTTAGCCTTTGGCGGTCGACCGTTTTTTAAGCGGTCGACCAAACCTTAATCCAAATTGCCAAACAGTCGACCGAACAGCCCGATCCGGTATACCGAATTTACTCAAAATTGGGTCCTGTCAGTTTTTGTTTTGTGTATCTTACACAATCTTTACCCAATTCATCCCCAACGGCTATAACTTTTTAGGAGCTTATAAATAGAGTTGTAAAACACATTTTAACACAACTCTCCCACTACTATTTGTCCCTTACATTAGAGAGAAGACTCCAAACACTACAAGCCTCAAACCTTCCACACTTTAGTCTTAAATCTTATTCTCACTCAAGTATGCTCAAGATTAGAGAGTGTTGTTCCACTCATTGTTTGTTCAAGAAGCAAGGATCTTGGTGAAAGCCCAAGACAAGAGTATAGACTTCGGTGAGAGCCCTAAGTGATCCCTTTCGGATTGTCAGAGGAGGAGTCAAGCTCGATGAGGTTTGTTTGCGAGTTTGAAGATTGTAAATGCATTCTCTCCCGGCCCGGAACGGGGAGTGGTTAGTGAAGTCGTGAGCGGAGCTCGATGATCCGAGCGGAGCTTGCAAGAGAGGACTAGGACCCGGGTGGGGTGTCGAACCTCTGTAAAATCCCTCGTCTCCATTGTGGTTTGCATTTTCAATTCCTTTACTTGCTTGTTTAGTTTTAAATTCCGTTGCATATCTTTGATCGTTAAACAAGTAGGTAATTAGGAATAAAAGTGATTAAAATTAGAGACTATCACGATCCTACATTTAGTATCAGAGCCTTGTGAGCGAAATCGCATTATTTTAACCGTAATTTTTTTTAGCATGGCTTCAACTTCTAATCATGCAGAGGGTTTATGCACAACTCGACCTTCCTTGCTAAATGAGTCAAACTATGATTATTGGAAGAATAGCATTAACATTTTCCTAATTTCTAATGACCTTAAATATCAGATGTTTCTTCAAAATCCATACACACCCCAAATGAAGATGAATTAGATTCACTTATTAGTCCCAAAATGAAAGAAATTGAGATGAACTCAAAAATCATGAACATTCTATATTCTGGGCTAAATGAGGGTGAATATAATAGAATTAAAGGTTGTGAAAGTGCATATGAAATATGGCATAGATTGCAAATACATCATGAGGGGGATAGCAAAACTAAAAAACCCGCATTAGTCTCCTCATGCATAAATATGAAATATTTTCTATGCAAATCGGTGAGAATATAAGCGACATGAACACTCGCTTCACCGATATTACTAACTCTTTTTTGGTCATTGGAAGAAAAATCAATGAAGGAGAAATGACATGGAAGTTCCTCCGGTCGCTTAGCATCGATTGGGAAGATAAAGTTGTCGCAATTGAAGAGGCACATGATCTTTCCAAATTTAAGATGGAGGAACTTGTTGGAAACTTGATGACGTATGAACTTCAAATCAATCATCGAAAGGAGAATGAAGCTTCAAAGAACAAACCTTTCTTGTCATTACATGCAAATATTGACCAACCAAGGAGGAGTGTAGAAAATGAGGACATTGAAGTCCTAGTCAAAGACTTCTTCAAATACCTCAAGATGGATAAGGGAGAAATGAATGAAAGAAGAGGTAGAAGAAGTGAGAAAAGAGAAAAAGAAAAGGAGAAGGAGGAGAGCGAAAATGAGAGAAGAGAAGGGAAGGATGTTCAACCGATTATTGAGTAAGTTCGACCAATTGATGACTAGAAACTTCTAGGTTGCTCCTGGTAGTTTTCGGTTGGACATGACTCCTTTGCCGTTCGACCGTTGAAGTAGTTTAGCTGATCAATTATATTAAATTGCCCGACTGTTTATGTAGTTTCGGTCGACCGATTATGTGATTTCGTTTGACTGATTGTATGATTGTGTTCGACCGATTATGTGATTTTGTTCGACCGATTATATGATTGTGTTCAATCGATTATGTGATTTTGTTCGACCAATTATATGATTGTGTTCAGCCGATTATGTGAAGTTGTTCGACCGATTGTGTAGTTTTGGTCGACCGAATATGTGATATTGTCCGACCATTGAAGTGGTTCGGTTGACCAATTATGTTATATTGTGTAATCTTGTACGACCATTCGATTAGTTTCGGTTGACCGGCTTTATGTGCTTGTTCGACCGTTTCCATGCTTTTGTTTAACTAAATTATGATGTGGTGTGAGCGGTTGGTGGATACTCAGATTCAATGATTTTGTTGGTAAGTGATGTTTCATGATATCTTTTATATGCTATGATTGATGTTGTTGTTCAACTCTGTGGGGGCGTGGAGACTGCTTAGCCTTTACGGCGGCGGAGTAGATAGACTCAGTGAGGTGAAGTTTTTGCCTAGCCTTTACGGCGGTGGAGTCGACCACCGTACTATTATTTGGTGGATGTTATGTTGATTTATGTTTACTTTTGTATATACTATTTTATGAGTAAAAGTATGAGGTTGATGATTTATTCCAGAAAAGTACGTGGTCGACGATATTTTCGGCTAAGTGGATGTGACGATATTTTCGGCTAAGTGGATGTGAATCGTTGCGATGTTGATTCAATGTATCTTGTCTTGAACAAAAGAAACAACAATACAAAATTTGTGTAACATATATTGATAAAACAAATCACATGTGCACATAGATGCGACAAATCTCATGTGATATAACTTTATATAATTAAGTTAAATTACATGAGTTTATCCGATCGAACCAGCAGGGATTCATATGCAGCCAAACATATACATGCATACTCCCAGTGATACAAGAAACAACGAGCTAATTAAGAATGTCTCGTGACTCCTTATCAAACCAAACATTTAGGCCTGACAATTTCTGACACGACACAATAACACGACACGAACACGACACAATATTGTGACCCGATTTTTACACGACATGACACGAATTTTTTTGTGTGGTTGAAATGCGTTATTATGATGATTTATGAAGATATAAACATAAAATAATTAATACACGATTGACACGAACATGACACGATTACACGATATTTTAGTTTTTTACACGAAATTGACACGAATAACATCTCTTTGTTAGGTAATCAATTATTTTTACCTAATAATGGTCAATTAATATGTTAATTATATAGAAAAATATTAATATAACATGTCACTTAACTATTTTCAATCTAAACATGATGAAGTTTCTTCAACTTGTACTTTACACAATAACACGAAATCCTGACACGATTACGAAATTGTCTGACACGAAAGTACACGAACACGACACGATTGCCAGGTCTACAAACATTGATCTAAGTATCAAGGTCTTATATATAAAATGTTATCCACTTAGGTGTAAAATAAAAATCTTTTACCTAAAACAAAAGGGCCATATATGCAGATTTATAGGTGCATGGCATTAAGAATTTCCATGCAAGTGATGAAACTTTCCATATGAAACCCTTTGCAATGACAAATCGAAGTTTCTAGTATCCATGATTTGAAAACTATCAAAACTTCTAACAAGTTCAAACGAAATTACAAGTTTCTCCCTCTAAATGGACAAAACTCCAAATTCACCCGTTAATTAGATAAAATGCAACAACATATACGAACTGTACCAATTAATTTACAAATCAATCCAAAGAAACCTTTAAAAATTAGAAAAATATGTCAACCAACCTAAAAATATGAAAACAAACATAAAACATAAACATTGATTGCTCTATTAGTAAGAGTGGACGCACGTCAAGCTAGATCTTGAGTTTCCTCTCTTTTATTGTTGGAGGAGCCATAATTGAAATACAGACTACCTTAGTCGTAAGCGATGATGCATGTGAAGTTTAATATTGGGCTCCCTCTCTCTTACCGGCAACAAGTTTTCATTTAACAAACCAAATAAATAAATCCAAAATATATACAAATTCCTCCTATGTATAAGGCTAAACTACCAATATTTGACGATCTCAAAAACATGATGATAGATCATTACCCATACCAATAGCAAATGAAACTAAAATTCTCCTAGTCAAGAGAGTAAACTAACTATTAGACGATATTCTATTATAATGATTATCGTCAATATAACAAAATACATACATAATATATCTCCTTGTTATGACGCTAAACTAAAACCCGATGATTTTCGTCACAAAGATGATATCATAAGTGAAACAATTTCATATACCCTCCTAGGTTACATGGCTAAACTAATCACTAGGCGATATTATAACAAAAGAATTATCATCGATACAACAAAATTTATGTATATATAAATCACCTCCATGTTATAAGGCTAAACTGTCTAATATTAGGTGGTCTTCATCATAATAATGAAGATTGTGAAATCAAATCAAGCTAGCCAAACGAAAACACACACATCATAGAACCTCATGGGTCATGAGGCTAAACTGACCAGGGTGTGATGATCACTCATAATAAGAGAATCAAACCCAACAATCTATATACCAAGTATACAAACAAAATCTACTACATACAAGTGACTAAACTTCTATACACGACCGTCCCCTTCAAATAAATTACGGAATGAATCGTCAAACCACATATGAAATATATACACAAAATGATCTCCCACCACAAAATGATCTCCAACCGGTTGTGAGATTAAATTAAGCTTGGTTTGATGGTCTCTCATTATAAGAGAATCAAATCAATGGATGCCCAAATATACCCATAAGTTCTCATGGATGAGAAACAAATTACCATGGCAAGATGATCCCTTTATATAAGAAAAAGAACAAAAAAAAATTGTTGTAATTTGTATTTATTTATTTAGCGATACCAAGAAATGGCGTAACCGTAACAATATCGAGATATTTTTCTATACAAAGTTGTAAGATGTAGAATTTCATCATGAATTCTTAAGAAGTTGTCGCAACACCAAAAAAATATAAAGAATAAAAAACTCACGTTAAACAGTTAATTAAGTTTTTGGACGTAAGAATGATTGGCGTGTGTTTGTTATCCTTGAGCTTTCGCACATAATAATGATTGATTCTTTGTACCAAAACCCAAATGATTGTAATTAATGACCATGTCATTCTCCATTTCTGAATAATATAATAGATATCTTTCTCTACTTTATAAGGTGTTTAAAATTTAACATCAGCAATGGCAAGACCGCTCCACATTGGTATTAAAAAAAACCACATCTCTACTCATAGAATCTCAACGCAAAATTTAGTTTACGTCTTAGAGGTATATTACCGTATAAGACAAGTATATATTGGACACAAACCCTAGGGATATTCCTAATGAGTTAGGGTTGACTAATATATCAAAATTTGACGTCATAGATTATACCTTAATATGTATGTATATGTGTGTATAGAGACAGAGAAAGAAAGAGATGAGGGATTCACAACTCTTAAATTTCGTTGACACACGGTTCCGTTTGTTAATAAAATCAAATATGAACTTCAAATTGAAATCCAAACCGTAGATCTTGATTTACAACACATGTAGATTAAGGATATCATAAATCATAAATTTTGGAATATGTTTTACGTAATATCTAAAGATGTAAAAATGAACACACTACATTCGCTAAAAAACTCGATTTCTATATCTCATATGAAACGATTACCAAAATTTATGATTTTCGATATCCTTAATCTGCATATGTTGTAGATAAAGATCTACGGTTTTGATTTTCAATTTGGAGTTCAGATTTGATTTTATTAATAAGCGCAATCGTGTGTCAACGAAATTTAAAGGTAGTGGATTCCTCCTCATATATATATTCGTTAAAAATGCATTTATGGAAAGGAGATAATTTGTACAAAATGAAATATAAAATGGGAAAATAAAAGAGAATAAAAGATATGGAGAATAATTATCTCTCTCTACTTTACCGAATTGATCTCCTTCACTTGATTATTTACAATGAAACAAGTAGGCTATTTATAGTCTTGGTAAAATTTTCCATCTTCCAACTACATTAATTCATTGGACTCTCCACCTTCAAGTCTTTTTGTATTCCTAGGTGGTTACATGAATCTAGACTCCAAATAATTATAGTGACATAATTCCCAATTATATAAAAATATTGTACAAGTTAATATAGTTTTGGTGCCAACAATGCCTCCCTTAAATTAAACTTGCTCCTTACTCCTAAACTTTCAACATTCTCTTGAAGACTTGCACGGTAAGTGGCTTTGTAAAAATATCCACCATTTCATCTTCCGTCTTGCAATATTCAACATGAACATCACATTCATCGGTAAGTTCATCTTTGTCTTGTACACCCATTTTACTCCCATAGAACTTTTGTGAGGCGGCGAATCTGTAAGCTCCCATGTATCATTGTTTTCAATTAAGCGAATTTCTTCTTTCACGGCTTTCCTCCAATTTTCTTCTTGGAATGCATCATCAAAAGAAATTGGATTTTCTCCTTCAAAGAAAGCAAAAAATACAACATCATTTTGCTCATTAGTTATATCATACAATTCTTGGATACTTCTTATTTTTCTTGGTGGGCTTGGAGAGGAATTTGTGCTGGATGAAGAAGTTGGAGAAGCAGGAATATTTTCTTCTACAATGTCATTCTCCACATTTTCAAGAACTAGATGAACATCTTCCTCCATTTCGAAATGAAAGATCGGCAAATTCTCTTTTTCAACTTGCATGTCCTTAAACAAGGAAATTTCATCAAACTGAACACCTCGGCTTATCACAATTGTCTTTGTTACCAGATTATACAACTTGTATGCCTTGCTTCTTTCATTGTAGCCGATAAAATGCATTTTTGTGACTTGTCATACAACTTGCTTCCCATTGCATCTGGAACATGAGAGTAAGCAACACTCCCAAATATCTTTAGATGATGAACATTTGGCTTTGTACCATACCACGCTTCATGTGGTGTGCAATTCTCCAAGCTCCTTGTCGGTGACCTGTTAATTAAATAAATTGCACAAGAAACAATTTCAGCCCAAAACCTTCTTGACAACCTCTTCTTCTTGAGAAGACATCTAGCCATTTCCATGATTGTTCGGTTCTTTCTTTCACACGCACCATTTTGTTGTGGTGTGTGGCAATCTGTCATTTCATGCCAAATACTACTGTCTCTGCAATACTTTTCAAAATCATTTGAAAAATATTCACCTTCATGGTCATGGTCAGTCCGCAAAGTGTTAGTTTTAGCTCAGTATAATTCTCCAATTCTACCTTGAAATGTTTGAACTTCTGGAAAACTTCTAATTTTTCTTTAACACAATACACCCAAAAATTTCGTGAGTATTCATCAATGAAAGAGATAAAATAATGATTACCTCCCAAAGATGTCACTGTTCATAGAACCACAAAGACCCGAATGAACAAGTTGTAATGGTGTTTTTGCTCGCCACGAGGATTGAGAAGGAAAATGGATTTTTGTGTTGTTTTCCGAGCTGACATGCTTCACAAACTTCATCAACATGATCAATTTTGGGCAAACCTTTGACCATCATCTTCCTTGAAAGCATCTCCAAATTTTCATAGTTTAAGTGACCATAACTATCATGCCATAGTTTTGAAACCCCTTTATCAACACCAATAAAACAAGACATATTTTGGTTTTGAAGGATGAGTTGGAAAATATTATTTGAGGGAACTCCAACCCTAGTAATAATCTGATTTTTCCTTGACAAAATGCATGTCATGTCACTGAAATGAATATCATATCCCTTCCCCAAAAGATGGCCCACATGCACTAAGCAAATAATTTCTTAGACCATGAACAAAATAAACACCAAACATTTTCTCCATTCTTCTGACTTTTGTTGTGAACACAATCTCACCAACACCACTAATTTTATATGCTTTTCCGTGTCCTACTTTAACTTCTCCATAATCAGATTCAAACAACTTTGAAAATAATTTTTTGTTACCTGTCATATGCTTGCTAGCACCGTTGTCTATGTACCAGTCATCATCATCAAGATGTCCACCATGAGACACGAGCAACAAATTAAGTGTCTCAATTATGATGCTCTTGGTTTTTATTTCCATACACCAAATTAGCATCATTTTTTCTTCCTCCTTGTACCAGCAATCACCCACCATATGACCAGGTATGTGGCAATTGAAACATTCAAAATAGTCACATCCTCTTCCTCTATAATTTTCACGTCCTCTTCCTCATTGTGAACCTCTGAAATTCTGTTTTTGATTTACTTCATCCAAACCATTATCATTAGGGTTAATTACAGTTTGCCCCCTGAACTATGTCTTGATATCACTTTGCACCATTGAACTTTAAATTGTGATATTTACCTTTTCTGAACTTTTGTTTGTAACATTTTGCCCATCTAAACTTCAAATTTTCATTATTTAAACACACATTCGCAGTTTTTTTGCAGTTTTTTTGTGTTGTATCCCTACACTCATAAACTTAGTTTTACGTGAAAATTTGGATCGAATTTGAGGTCAGATGTAGTTGGAATTCGGATCGGATTGGTACTGAATCCGATCCCAATTCTGACAACATCTGACATCCGATTCGGTCTAAACTTTCACGTAAAACTAAGTTTATGAATGTATTAGGGATACAATGCAAAAAAAATTGTAAAAAAAACTACGAATGTGTGTTTAAAAAATGGATTATTGAAGTTGTGGGGGCAAAGTGTCACAAATCGAAAGTTCAGGAGAGGTAACTCTCACCTTTTAACATTCAGGGGTGCAAAGTGATATCAAGACATAAGTTCGAAGGGACAAACTGTAATTAACCCTTATCATTACTTGAATAATCTCCTCTTCAACGAGTATATGTGCCTCTTCCTCTGAACTTTCCTCCTCTTCCACGACCACGATATCCACCTCTATGATTTTTCACATCCGTCGTCTTCTCATTAAGAGACAACTTTGACCAATGCTCAGCCAGTTGTGAGCGACCCATTTTTTGTTTTAATTAAAAAAATAGGAAAAAAGGAAAATGCAAATAAAATATAGAAACAAATTGTACATGTTTGGACTTCAAAAAAGACACCTAGATCACCGACCATAGTCTTACTAGGTACTCCCTCTACCCACCCAAATATTTAGGCCTTTTATTTTATTAATTCTAGAGTTAGTATTACAATTTAGAAGGCAAAAAAATTACAATATAAGTGACGTTTGGGTAGGGAGGGAATATTTATAGAAATAAGTAGTGGGGGATGGTTAAAAAATTATGAAAAATAAAATAAAAAACTAGTCGTTAATATAGGGTTAAAAAATTATGAATTTACTGTGTGCGGTGTGCAGGTGGTCGCATATGCGACCACCCGCACGGGTGGTCAAATTTGACTGGAGTACTTGATCCAAAATTACTTCCTTCTTCTTCTTGTTTAATCTTTCTTCATGGGTTGCAAAGAGCCCGTAAATTCATCAACGGTCATGGCATTTTAGATTCCTCAATGGTTACGAAAATGTAGTAAAATCTGGAATCTAAAGAACGAAGAATTTTTTCAATGACACAAATATCATCCATAGTTTCACCAATTCGTTTTAATTGGTTGACTATAGACAATACCAGCGAACAATAGTCAGAAACCGACTCAACTCCATTTTATGCAAACCTTCAAACTTTCCTCAAACAGTTTTCAAACGGATCCTTTTTTGTCGTCTCCTTTGAATGAATTTCGCAGAATCTCTCATGCTTTCTTTGCCGAAGTGGCACAAGTTATTTTCTCCCAAGTGGCTTCATATGATTGCACTCGTTGGAATATCCAAAACATAGCTTGCTGGTTTTTCTTCCTTGATATTCTTAGACTCTCTCTTTGGGCTTGTGTTGATCATTCCTCATCTTCCACTCGAACTTCAGTATATCCTTTTTCAACTATCTCCCATTCGTCTTGAGATCCAAGAAGAGCCTTCATTTGGATTCCCCATTTACCATAGTTTTCTTTAGTTAATTGAGAGACGAAAGAAAGAGGAATACAATTGTTCATATCGATCGAATAAAGTTCTGATACCAATTTGTATAAAATGAAAATAAAATGGGAAGCATAAAATATGATAAAAGATGGAGAATAATTTTCTTTCTCTTCTTTACTGAATTGATCCCCTTCACTTGGATTATTTACAATGAAAAAAGTAAAATTCTCCATCTTCCGACTACATTAATTCATTGGACTTTTCAATTTCAAGTCTTTTTTATTCGTAGTTGGTTACACGAATCTAGACTCCAAAAGACCTTCCTAGATACACCTAAAACTTTCTCCATACTTCCAAATAATTATAGTGACATAATTCCTAAATATATAAAAATATTGTGCAAGTTAATTTAGTTTTGGTGCCAACATAATGACTTTCCACTATGGCTGTTCAAACCAAATGGTGTTCTCTACTTCTCTTTTTGTTAGGATGTGTTCTCTACCTCTCTCGGTCCATGGTTTCTATTCTTTCCTTTCCGATGGGGGTTTAAGTTAGCAAATTATGACTTGTGGGGCAATTTAGAAACCTGAAGTCCTCCCTATATAATTTCTATTCTTCCCTTTCCAATGGGTCTTGGATTATATAGCAGAGTTTAATCAAATATTATCAAAGGACAACCTCTTAAAAGAGATTTGTTTAGGCAAAATATATGTTACCTATTTTTAAACAAAGAAGAACCAGTGGACCGCATTTTTCATACGTTGTTCCGTTATACCTTCAATTTTGGATTTACTTCTCTCCCGCAGGAGTTTCATCTGAAAATCAGTCAATATCAGAGATTGAGTTTAAAACTTAACTATTTTAGGACTTAATCATAATTTTTGCTGTTTTTCTTAGTTTTTATGTAGTCTACTTGGAAACTCGGAAATAATAAAAGATTCAGATTTTTTATTCGACTTTATGTGTTTGGCTTCAAATTTTGGATTATAATTTTTTAAATGATTTGCTTAACGGCTGGGTTTTCGTTAATAGGTAGAAAATTATTTACGGCTCTTTTATTATAGCACCTTGATTAAAAACTTTCAAAGAAAGAATCTCATGCAGGGAGATGAATAATTGAAATTTCAAAAGTCTTTTGCTTCGAAAAACGTCATCTTAAATTCATGTAAAATATTGGACATTGATATTATTCTTTATATACATTCACATCTACTCATTTTATTCATTTTCACGATTTACGAATCTATATAAAGAATAAAAATTATAAATATGAGGTTGACCGGATTTGACTTAATTTTCACGATTTTTCCTATTTAAGAATCTATTGTGACGTACGTACATTGTATATGTACATATATTTAAGTAATATTTTATTTTTCATATAATTGCTATTTTTCTCACAAAATATGAAATATTTAACACCTCAAAATAGTAGGTTACCGAATGCATCGTTTTTTTATAATTACAAACAAAATTCTCAACCTCGTTAATTTCTTGTTGTCTTCTAATTCAATACAATTTCAATGTCTACCCTGACCATAATTTACCAACCTAAGAAATTCTTAACATGCTTTGCCAATCACCCATCTATAGCGGATGCACAAACTTTGCATTGCGTTGTCTTAGGCAAGAACATGGCTGGTTAATTGGTTGTCACCCACTTGTCAACCTAAATTTGGTGTTTTGAAACGGACCATGCTTCTTTGCAGCTGATCTAGTGGATCTTGTAGCCACCTGTACAATTCCTGTTCTATATGTATAAGAGGTCTTCTTCCACTCCAACTTGGTCACTTGCTCTCTCTTCCTCCACTTCATGGCTTTTCCTAACCTCTTTAGCATCTTAGTAGCCCTTTTACTACTTCATGTCACTCCCACTTCCTTTGCGGAGGACATAGAGAGGACGGTAATCTTTTTAACGTGTTACAATTTGAAAGTTTAAGAGTGAAAGTTCCAAGGGTAGTCACTTTGATACTGACTCATAGTTCAGATGATCAAATTGAAATCTACCCGGTATTTGTAACATCCCCGAACAGCGGAAAATTTAAACTTTTTAAATTAAGAGAAACACGTGGACACAACCATCAAGAGTGGGGACATTACTGAAATAAATACATAAATAAGTCTGGTGCACCATAATACAATACGAGTTTGTCAAAAGAGTGATTACATCATAACACAAAACACAAGACACATGTAATCACGACGACCTACAGTAGGCAGACGACAGGATCCAGTTCCAAAGTGCAATCTCCCTCGGTCACCACCCGCCGGAACCTAACGCGGTCCTGAAAAGATGCAACAACAATGCCTGAGTTTCCATAAGGAAACCCCGTATGACAAGCTCACCTATATGTCCTAACATACTAGTATAGCATGGCATGGAATACAAAGCAGTAAAACAACAACGCCACCAAGGGCCAAACCGGACATCCGTCCCGCGATCGTTTCCGCTGCCACACAGGCCCCACGGTCTACAATCGCCACCGCTGCCACACAGGCCTCACGGTCCGCAATCGCCATCGCTGCCACACAGGCCTCACGGTCCGCAACATCGCCGTCGCCACACAGGCCGCACGGTCCACAAACACCGGTACCACACAGGTCACACGGTCCAACCTCACCGCCGCCACACAGGCCGCACAGTCCAAACATCGGGTCTCCGTAGAGACCTACCGTAGGCACATACGGTCTAACGGACAATACGCAACACATCCCCACACGCGACTACACAAGCCAAGGGATCGGTGAGGATGCGTTCGCACTTCCGCGCAAGGTAGAAATCAGATCTGAATACATCGTGGTCCACCACCACCACACCAACGGAGCCGTCGCTCAGGTCGGTCCATCAACCGGCGCCACACAGACCGCACGGGATATCACTCGATAGGTGCCCAATCGAGCTACCTGCCGGAACACATCATCGGCAGTCCATCGCCGCAACCACACAGGCCACGCGCGATCCTCCCTGCCGCCACACAGACCGCACAGGGGCCCTACCGCCGCCACACAGGCCGCACGGCACGTGCAATAACTGCCATCAAGGCCAGTCGAACATATCCGCCACACAAGGCCAGACAATCGACAGATCCGAACCGAAGTCCGCAGGGTCAACGAGCTCCACGTGCAACACCAACTCCGGCTCCAACGAGCAGGGTCGCGACCTCCGTCGCCGTCAATAGGCCGGTACCTCTCTGGACCTCCGTCGCCAATCCTGGCCGGTAGTCTATGTGCCTCCGTAGCCATCGGCCGGTAGTCACTGCACCCGTCGGCAGTTGTGTGTTGCTGAAGCAATGAGATCCGCAATCCCTCAGGCCGCTACTCTAACGCGAGTCAAACGATCCACCAGATAAAGTCACGATCCAAACATGAAAGTGACGCGTTCCGGACACCCACACTCTTCCACACGGCGGTCCCTGGGCAGGCACGCATAACGCGCCCACCGTCACCTCCCGGCTCACGCACAAGGCGAGGACACGGGTTTCCGTGGACAGAGTTGGCATCCTAAGTGGAACCAGAATCCTGTCCTGTGCAAATCGGTCGACCGAAAGAGACACGGTCGACCGTTTTCCTCAAGGGAATTCGGTCAACCGAAGTGACAACCGGTCGACCGCTTCCACAAGGGAATCGGTCGACCGAAAGTGACAACTCGGTCGACCGTTTCCACAAGGGAATCGGTCGACCGAAGCGTCTGTCACGGTCGAACTATTTGCGCAACACATAAATTCCAACGGTCTACCGAAGGTCTAAAACCGGTCGACCGAACGAGGTCAAAATCCGGAGTCTGGTCAACGCTCAAATCCAAATCTATCGGTCGACCGACTCAGGGGTCTCGGTCGACCGAACACTACAGGGTCAACCTAATATTTTCTATGTCATCAAACGGTCGACCGAAGCTTACGTATCCTACCGGTACACTAAAGTTACGGTCGACCGAACACAAGGTCACGGTCGACCGAAACACGACAGGCAGACTAAAAATACTGCGATCGGTCGACCGTCCAAGGGACCCGGTCGACCGACAGACGTCTTCAACCTCGCGCCAGCCGAGGTTTTGACGCCCAAACTCGTCGCCGGCGAGGTCTCCGACCTCCCGCGACCCACCACAACATCACCCCAACGTGGGTGATCACAATAGGCCTCTAATGCAAGAACTTGGCATACCTCTTCTTGAAGATCGACGAAGAACGCCGGACTTCACCGGAGCTCCAACGACGCCTCGATACCGCGATCTCACGCGCACCTCCTCGCACCACGCTATGCCCAGCACGCTCGCCTCACGCGCACCTCCACTGCTCGAGCACCACAAGGGAAATAGGAAGGAATGGGTGGAGAGAAGGAAGGTTTGAAGAAGAAGAAGAAAAGAAGAGAAGAGGATCCACGTTTCCTTCTTAAACCCCTCCAAGCCAACCCTCACCTACACTCCAGCCCATTCTCCTCACCACCTCCCACGTCTCCCCACACATCACCAACAGCAACAACAACAGCAACAACAACACAACACTATGCACATCACGTCACCTCCTATTCCTCCTCAACTTCCCATGCAAACCTTCTCTCTCCTCCTAAACCCTTCTCCTAAACACCATTAGGCCTTAAGAAAGGTTAGGGATATTACAATCCACCCTCCTTAAAAGGATTTCGTCCTCGAAATCGCAACAAGCTGCTCCTCGAAGCTCCAAGTCCTCCTCCCGAACTCCTCCGAGAAAATGGAAAACACTGCACACAACCAACTCAAACTAACAACCAGGCTCAAAATAGAAAATGTACCTCCCGTTCCGGTGTGGTTGCCACCCGCCTCCTCAGCCTGGATGGTGAAGACCCGTCCAGCTCTCCGATCCTGCTCTGGTCGTGCAACAGATCTGTCTGCTCCGCCTCTCCCTGCATCCGGGGGTCCGGATCTCCTGCTGGGTCCTCCTCGCCTCTGAGGGCACTCTCGGACAAAGTGTCCCTGCTGACCGCATCCTCTACAAACTCCATTACGGACGAAGCACTGCTGCCCTGTGTGGACTCCGCCACAAGCTCTGCATGCCTCATGTCGGCCATAACTAACCTCCTCAGTGCGGGGCCTCTTGCCCGAACTACCTCCCAAACGATCCTCTGCGCGACCCTCCCGGTCTCTCTGCTGCCTCTGTGGTTCCTGATAGTTCTCCTGGATATCCTGGTCGATGATAGTGGCATGCTTCACCGCGTCTGCAAGGGTCCGCGGCATGCTGTTGATCACACGAGATCGGAGCGGCTGCCTCAGTCCCTTCACGAACTTCCTCGCCCGCTGCTCTGGGGTCACACAGATCTCTGGGCAGTAACGCTCCAAGGCGTTGAACCTGCTGATGTAGCTCGTCAGTGTCATGTCCTTCTGCTCCAGCGACATGAAATCCTCTCTCTTCTGATCCCTGACATGCTGGGGGAAGTACTGCTCATGGAAAACCTCTAAGAACTCCTCCCAGCTCACATCCACACGATCATCAAACAACACCGTGGACGTGGACCTCCACCAGTTGGCGGCCTCGCCATCGAACACATAGGTGGCCAGCTCCACCATCCTCTCTGATGCGACTCCAATCGCGCGGAAGATCTTCTCCATTCGGAAGATCCAGTCCTCTGCAACATCTGGGGCCCTCCTGCCATCAAAAGTCGGCGGGTGCTGACGCATGAACCGATCGTGCTCAGCTCCCACCCCGCCCTGAGCGCTCTGAGCTGCCTGTCGCTCCAGAAACTCGCCCAACCTGTCCCAGTAGGCGCCTCCTGTGTCGCCACTAGAATCGCGACCACGCGGGGAACTCCGCACACGTCTAGGAGCCATCTGGAACATCAATAAAACAAATCAGCAATGCATGCATGATCAACTACAAGAAATGCCATAATCAAACAATACTACTCGCAAGGGCGGTTTCTTCGAGAGAATGCACAGGAACCGACCGCTCTGATACCAATTGTAACATCCCCGAACAGCGGAAAATTTAAACTTTTTAAATTAAGAGAAACACGTGGACACAACCATCAAGAGTGGGGACATTACTGAAATAAATACATAAATAAGTCTGGTGCACCATAATACAATACGAGTTTGTCAAAAGAGTGATTACATCATAACACAAAACACAAGACACATGTAATCACGACGACCTACAGTAGGCAGACGACAGGATCCAGTTCCAAAGTGCAATCTCCCTCGGTCACCACCCGCCGGAACCTAACGCGGTCCTGAAAAGATGCAACAACAATGCCTGAGTTTCCATAAGGAAACCCCGTATGACAAGCTCACCTATATGTCCTAACATACTAGTATAGCATGGCATGGAATACAAAGCAGTAAAACAACAACGCCACCAAGGGCCAAACCGGACATCCGTCCCGCGATCGTTTCCGCTGCCACACAGGCCCCACGGTCTACAATCGCCACCGCTGCCACACAGGCCTCACGGTCCGCAATCGCCATCGCTGCCACACAGGCCTCACGGTCCGCAACATCGCCGTCGCCACACAGGCCGCACGGTCCACAAACACCGGTACCACACAGGCCACACGGTCCAACCTCACCGCCGCCACACAGGCCGCACGGTCCAAACATCGGGTCTCCGTAGAGACCTACCGTAGGCACATACGGTCTAGCGGACAATACGCAACACATCCCCACACGCGACTACACAAGCCAAGGGATCGGTGAGGATGCGTTCGCACTTCCGCGCAAGGTAGAAATCAGATCTGAATACATCGTGGTCCACCACCACCACACCAACGGAGCCGTCGCTCAGGTCGGTCCATCAACCGGCGCCACACAGACCGCACGGGATATCACTCGATAGGTGCCCAATCGAGCTACCTGCCGGAACACATCATCGGCAGTCCATCGCCGCAACCACACAGGCCACGCGCGATCCTCCCTGCCGCCACACAGACCGCACAGGGGCCCTACCGCCGCCACACAGGCCGCACGGCACGTGCAATAACTGCCATCAAGGCCAGTCGAACATATCCGCCACACAAGGCCAGACAATCGACAGATCCGAACCGAAGTCCGCAGGGTCAACGAGCTCCACGTGCAACACCAACTCCGGCTCCAACGAGCAGGGTCGCGACCTCCGTCGCCGTCAATAGGCCGGTACCTCTCTGGACCTCCGTCGCCAATCCTGGCCGGTAGTCTCTGTGCCTCCGTAGCCATCGGCCGGTAGTCACTGCACCCGTCGGCAGTTGTGTGTTGCTGAAGCAATGGGATCCGCAATCCCTCAGGCCGCTACTCTAACGCGAGTCAAACGATCCACCAGATAAAGTCACGATCCAAACATGGAAGTGACGCGTTCCGGACACCCACACTCTTCCACACGGCGGTCCCTGGGCAGGCACGCATAACGCGCCCACCGTCACCTCCCGGCTCACGCACAAGGCGAGGACACGGGTTTCCGTGGACAGAGTTGGCATCCTAAGTGGAACCAGAATCCTGTCCTGTGCAAATCGGTCGACCGAAAGAGACACGGTCGACCGTTTTCCTCAAGGGAATTCGGTCAACCGAAGTGACAACCGGTCGACCGCTTCCACAAGGGAATCGGTCGACCGAAAGTGACAACTCGGTCGACCGTTTCCACAAGGGAATCGGTCGACCGAAGCGTCTGTCACGGTCGAACTATTTGCGCAACACATAAATTCCAACGGTCTACCGAAGGTCTAAAACCGGTCGACCGAACGAGGTCAAAATCCGGAGTCTGGTCAACGCTCAAATCCAAATCTATCGGTCGACCGACTCAGGGGTCTCGGTCGACCGAACACTACAGGGTCAACCTAATATTTTCTATGTCATCAAACGGTCGACCGAAGCTTACGTATCCTACCGGTACACTAAAGTTACGGTCGACCGAACACAAGGTCACGGTCGACCGAAACACGACAGGCAGACTAAAAATACTGCGATCGGTCGACCGTCCAAGGGACCCGGTCGACCGACAGACGTCTTCAACCTCGCGCCAGCCGAGGTTTTGACGCCCAAACTCGTCGCCGGCGAGGTCTCCGACCTCCCGCGACCCACCACAACATCACCCCAACGTGGGTGATCACAATAGGCCTCTAATGCAAGAACTTGGCATACCTCTTCTTGAAGATCGACGAAGAACGCCGGACTTCACCGGAGCTCCAACGACGCCTCGATACCGCGATCTCACGCGCACCTCCTCGCACCACGCTATGCCCAGCACGCTCGCCTCACGCGCACCTCCACTGCTCGAGCACCACAAGGGAAATAGGAAGGAATGGGTGGAGAGAAGGAAGGTTTGAAGAAGAAGAAGAAGAAAAGAAGAGAAGAGGATCCACGTTTCCTTCTTAAACCCCTCCAAGCCAACCCTCACCTACACTCCAGCCCATTCTCCTCACCACCTCCCACGTCTCCCCACACATCACCAACAGCAACAACAACAGCAACAACAACACAACACTATGCACATCACGTCACCTCCTATTCCTCCTCAACTTCCCATGCAAACCTTCTCTCTCCTCCTAAACCCTTCTCCTAAACACCATTAGGCCTTAAGAAAGGTTAGGGATATTACAGTATTAGTGTGTCCATTGACATTTTGGGAAATTGATTTTGCAGCCTTATATTGTGTATCTTGGAGAATCATCATGTAAATTGACGACTGTGACGGCGGTGCACCATGATCTACTCACTTTGGCTATTGGAAAGTATGTTTTGTTAAAAAAATTGTCATTTTTATGAAATCATGCATCTTGGCAATGGATTTATGGAAGTTAGTGTTTCTAGTGTTGACCATACATCTTCGAGAACACTATCACGTCGGATTTGTGACCGATGTGGTAGGATCCTTATAACGTCTCCCACCTACCACGTCGGTCATAAAAAGTAGTCAACTTGACGTTGTACTTCTTTAGTATCCAACGTTATGTTTCTTTTTTCCAGCAGTGGTACTTGTGTTGTTACGTACGTTGATGTCAACGATTAGCTTTTGTGATTGCTTAAGAGTAAGGTTTGTAAAAATGGCTATTTAACTGAGATTAAATTTTTCATCGTGCAGTCGGGGAATAGCTAGAAAATCAATGATTCACAGTTATTACAAGAGTTTCAATGCTTTTGCTGCCAGGCTATTGCCAGAGGAAGCAGAAAGATTGTTGGGTAAATTTTTATCTTAATTATATCTTAAACGGACCTAGATCTCCTCCATTTACTTGAGCCCAAGTTTTTTCAATGTAATATAGTTTTGATATAATTGGTTCAAATTGGTAGGTACCATTAGTAACTTTTCATAACCAATTCTTATTTATTAAATTTAATAAGCTCTTCCCTAATAAAGCATTTCGAGTTCGATAAATTGTAGAACAAGCGTGGAATTGAACATATCAAAAACATACTTATTGTATGACTTGATATACTCTTCTCCCATCGTAACATGAACTCTCAATTTACTTTTCGATACAATTTTCTTACATTGTCTGATGGAAATTTAATTTTCACAGGGATGAATGATGTATTAACAGTGTTTCCAAACACTGTGTACAAGCTTCACACCACGAGGTCATGGGACTTCATGGGCTTCCCTCAGAATGTGAGGAGGAGCATAAAGGAGAGCAACGTGGCCATTGGATTACTAGATACAGGTCTGAGCCATTTAATTGTGAATTAGTTGATCATCTTATATATATCACCACTTTTATGTCATAAGATGTGATAACATAATATTGTAGGAATATCACCACATTCACGAAGTTTTGAAGACAAAGGTTTCGGTCCACCACCCAAGAATTGGAGGGGCAAGTGTTCCTCATCAAGTAATTTTACATGCAACAAGTATGTCTCCATCTTTCTCTCTCTCTTTTCCTATTAAGGGGAGTTGATCCTCCATCTTGGAAATTCAAATTCTCTCTTTTTTTAACAATGCTATAGTTTAGTTTAACCTGAGATTCGATTATTTGTTTAATTAGGTCAATATTAGACTAAAAATTTCCGAGTGAGCTAGCCTTGGTGGGTAATTCATGAGTACCATAAGCTAATATATATTGTCTTTTTTTTGCGTTTAAGCACAAATGCTCTGAATAGAGAATAGTTTAATGATGGTTAATTTATAATATTTTCCGGTTATAAGATCATAAGTTCATTTACTTATCACCAGTTAATTTTGTGTCTGAATGTCAACTATCTTTAAAGTTGACTTACAGTAACGTCAAAATATACATTGTTAATGGTTATTATGGCCGTATAAATAGAGCAAATTAATCAAATTGGTCTACCAAGAAATAATAACTCAAGTATTGACGCTGTCCCTAATTGTAGTCACTATCTATGTAAATATCTTTGCCGGTTAATTATCCTTCTCTTAGCCGAATATAACTTCAATGCGCAGCAAGCTCATAGGCGCAAGATATTACCGCCTAGTAAACGACGTTATCAAACCAGACGTCAAATCTCCGGCGGACACCGAGGGCCATGGCACCCACACCGCCTCCATCGCGGCTGGGTCCTCGATCACCCACGCCAGCCTCTTCAACCTAGCCGGCGGCACGGCCCGGGGCGCGGTCCCCGCGGCCCGTATCGCCATGTACAAGGTATGCTGGGCCGACGGCTGCCACTCCATTGACATGCTGGCGGCGTTCGACGATGCCATACATGACCGGGTCGGGATCATCTCGGCGTCCGTCGGGGGGTTTCCCCAGGACTACTTTGCGGATGCTTTGTCCATCGGGTCGTTCCATGCCATGAAGAAGGGGATTCTTACGTGCATGTCCGCCGGGAATGAGGGGCCGATGGAGATGTCGGTTAGTAACGTCGCGCCGTGGGCGTTCACGGTGGCCGCGACTAGTATTGACCGGCAGTTTCGGACCACGGTGAAGATGGGCAATGGGAAGAAAGTCAGGGTGAGCTCGTTTTCGAAATGTTTACTCTTTTTAAAAATTTGGGTTTATGACAAATGTTTTAACAAAGTTGCAAACGTAGAAGACTACCCTATAATTCCAAAATAATTTTGAAATTGGTCGTCTTTGTTTAATATCATTGGTTTCTCATGTTTCCCTTTTGACTATTTCCGTTCCAACTTCCAACAAACATTTTAAAAGTTTTTTTTAAAACAATTTTATTTCTTAATTAAATAACAGTACGTAACTCACATGTTATAGTTTCATGTTTGGAATAAACAAGTCTACACAATGGATCTAACAACTGAGATAGTCCGAATTAGTGCATCCAAGAAAAAGTTCAAAATCCTGATATAGCAATTGTGTATTAGTGTTGTTCAATTTGATGTTTTATTTTGAAGGGGATATCTCTTAATACGTTTGCTTCCAAAAAGAAGATGTATCCTCTTATCACTGGTGCTTCTGCTGGCGAAAATGGCGGTGAAAGGTATGGATAATCATTCTCCTTTCCTCTATGGCCTCTAAAAGTTAGTATTTTCGATAAGGATACATATGTGCGAACCAGAAGATGACATTTCATTTCAAGCTTTCTAATCGGATTAAATAGAAATAATAAATCATCGTTTTATCAGTAAGATTGTGATTTGATCTGTGATGGCTTAGACTTTATATATCTACCATAGCCGATTGTTACATGCATGCATGCCACTGAGAGTCGAGTGCTAATTGCCCTCTCCAAGACTACAACTAATAATTACAACAATATGATTATAGGTATGGACATGGGTGGTGGCAAGTATGGACCCATTGGATTTTGAGATTCACTTAATTAACAGATTTTTTTTTACTTCGACAACTTAGATCCTTTCATCTCTTTAAACTCCGAACTCTTAGAATTTCCAAAACTATTAAATAGATAGATAGATTAATTTTGTCCGATTACTCTAGTTTAAAATATTTCATGGCTTGTTAATAAGTATCCAAAACTAAATTGTAACGTCCCCGAAAACAGCAGAAAATTTAAACAATAATAAAGACCGTCAACGGTCAACGTACACAGGGCACGTCACGAGACAACAAGATGAAATGTATATATAAAGATATAGATCCACGTGGAAGTCAAAATACATATGAGTCAACTGTGATTACAACAGAAAGAATATACACGTAATCACTACCTCAACAAAAAATATGAAAAGAATACTGGATCAGATCCCGGGGGTACCCTCCTCGGTCACCACCTCGACTCTAATGCTCCTCGCTATCTGAAATGCAAACAATTGAAATATGCCTGAGTTCCCTGCAGGAACCCCGTATACCAAACCTCCTAAAATACAAAATAGAATTAAAGACAATGCAATGCAATGCACATGATCATCCGCCTCGGGTCCACAATAATACCCCTCTCTGCCTCCGCGGTACTGAACCACTCCTGCCACCACGAGGGACAAGTCAGTCCACCGCTGCCTCACAAGGGTCAGTCAGCACCACTGCTCCTCAAGAGCCGCAGAATGGAACCCTGGCACTACGCCGCCACCCCAGGAGCGAGTCATCCTGCCGAATGCACAACTCTGGTCAGACGACAGCCGCTGCTCCCCCAAGAGCCGCCAGACGCGCACCCTGCCAGAACATCCTCGGCCTACCGACAAACCCCAGCAAACAGCCCAAGGTTTACGACAATCATCTCTCACACCCCGCTCGATATGAAAGGATCAACAATTATACGCCCTCGTCGAAGGTGAAATCCGTCGCTCTCAAGGCCGGTAATCGACCGTCGCCTCGGAGCCGGTAGTCCACCTATACTCGACGGCTCGCGTGTGGATAAATCCACCAACCTGCGGCAGATCGGTCGACCGCTACAAGCACACCGGTCGACCGGTCTTCCGCACAGTACTCTGTACTGTACAAACAAGTGTATCAGTCGAACCACGCCAACCAAATTACCGACCAATCGGTCGAACAAAAGTCATCTAGCGGTCGACCGTTTGGATGGTCTACGCTATACAATATTTATAATATTTATATATTCGACCGGTCGAACCAAGGGTCCGTTCAACTGATAACAGGGATTTCAGCATTTTGCCTAAGTAATATTCGGTCGACCGGAACTGAGATACAGTTCGACCGAAACATCACAGACACTCTACTGCTTAATTAAAATGCTCAGTCGGTCGACCGAAAGTTAAAGAGCGGTCGACCGTTTTGATGGTCAAAGCTCCCAACCGACTTAGCATCGAATATATCAGTCGAACCAGGTTAAGGATGTT
Source organism: Triglochin maritima (assembly GCA_963682175.1). Lineage (NCBI taxonomy): Eukaryota > Viridiplantae > Streptophyta > Magnoliopsida > Alismatales > Juncaginaceae > Triglochin > Triglochin maritima. The sequence continues at coordinate 6,530,165 of OY821787.1, read as the reverse complement.
CGACCGTTTAATAAGTCAAAATCCCCAACCGACCTATTATTATTGTTTTGGTCGACAGGAGAAGTGGATCCGTTCAACCGATAACAACATCAACCCTTTTACCCACACAAATTTGGCATAACGGTCGACCGTCCTCAGACATCGTTCGACCGTTTGCGGGTGCAAATCAATATAATAATAGAATCGGTCGACTGCCCACAGGCACCGGTCGACCGATCGTCGTCTTCAACCTCTGAATAGGTTGCAATCCGACGGGGAATTCGACACCAACGTCGATCCCCAACACTCACAAAGCTTATGTGAGTTATAATGAAGATTTGACATACCTTGATGAAGTTTGTGGACGCCTCCCAAGCGTTGGCAAGCCCAACCCAACTTCTTCTCCTTAGCTTCTTCTCCTTCTCATTCTCTCCTTCTTCTTCTCCTCCAAAATTACCTCTCTCACTTTCTGATGAAACCAAGTTATGAAGAAAACGTTAAAATTAAACCTAACACCTATATTTATAAGAAAGCCAAATCTTATCTTCAACTCCATCCCATGCTTCACTGCTCACGACTTAATTAAGGTTAAATAGGTTTAGTTTAGGTTAATTAAGGTGTTTAGATTAAGATTATTACATAAAGTCCAAACCGTAGTCAAGATTAGACCTCAAATTTATCATTTAGGATTATTATATATTACAAACTTGGACCCCCTTGACCTAAATCCGTGGTTCCACCACTGCCAATGGATTCTCATCTACGAAAGCATAGAGAATTGGGTGCTACACTTTGTACACAATGCAAAACTAAGTATGAAAGTAATCCTTGGTCCCCGACATCTTGACCAAAGTCGGCTACCGACAACTTATAGGTTCAAATCTCTCTGGTCATTAGAATTTTTGGGTTTTTTGTTGGATGCATTTCCAAAAGTAATTTTTGGACTTTTCCTCCTTTGAACATTTTTATTTTCCCAGTACACTTGTTAACTTAACTAATTGGTCTAATACTATTTGTCATCGTCTTTCGAATTTTACACCCACATTCGTATCATCGAATAATAATAATAAAACGTCAATATCTTGTTTCTTACCCCAGTGCTGGCTACTGCATGGATGGGTCGTTGGAGAAGAAAATGGTGAAAGGAAAGGTAGTGTGGTGCTACACTGGCTTCCAACCAGAATACACAATCAAGTCATTAGGTGGAGCCGGACTCCTCATGCAATCAGATGGGCTACTAGTGGACGTTGCTTTGACATACCCCTTACCCACTGCTACCATACACCACAAGGTGTCTCGGGTCCTCACCAGCTACATGAACTCCACTAAGTATGTATCGATTATATAATTTATATATCTCATGAAATCATGATCTATTATTTTTATGGGCATGCTAATAGGTGTGTTTACTTGCTCAGGAATCCATATGTCTCTATATATAAGTCTAGACCGATTAATGTGAGCGTTCCTTTCGTGGCCTCCTTTTCGGCTCGAGGGCCGAATCCTATCTCGGTGAATATTCTTAAGGTAAGGTTACACATGTTTATGTTGATTGGTTGTTGGTAATAGGCGTGCAAATGGATGTGGATTATTCCGTCTGAAATGGATAACTATAACTAATGATTAATCATAATGTATTAACTTAGAATGTTTCAATTAACTTCATAAAATCACAAATCTAAATGGTCTGAAACCTAGCATATAGACTTCTATTTCTCAAACTAATTTATACGTCATCCTTTACCTTGTACACCTTAATATACTATTTTTTTGAAAAGCAAGTCTTAAAATAGCAAATCTAACTTCTATCTCATTATTCACTGCTCTTAATTAGATCACCAAGCTAAAGAAAACTATCTACTTTCTTGGAGATTCTCTTTTATTACGATAGTTAAGAACTTAAGATATTGTTAATACAATTGTTGTTACCAATATATTCATTTAACATCACATATATGAATATCTATCTTAACATCTGATATTTGTATGGATTTGTCTATTTTCAAAACGTTCCACATCCAGACCGTTTTCATATTAGTTTTGTATGGATAACTATATTAAGTTTCTTATATCCATACTCGTATACGAATTTTGCCTTCAGAAATAAATAGCGAGATACCTACGTTCAATCTATATCCGTATATTTTAAACACTCCTAGTTGGTACATATAATTTTTCTAAAACCTCCCGTATATATTTCCTTTTCACCATTTGCTAGTTTTGGTAATATATAATTTGATCCAACAAATAGGGCCACTTTAAAATTTATTGATGGTGGTTGAGAATTATTTCTTTGCAACGAAAATGGAAGTATACATAACCGTAGTTTTGAACTATTTTATGGGCACTTGTAAATATTGAACTTGTGACATTTGACATATGAGCTACTTATTATATCGGTGAACTACCATCATGTGTTCATGATGATTGAAAATTTGAATTGACAGTGCAATGACATTCAATTTCCACACAATACGTTTTAAAAGTCGATGTTATCAAATCTAAAAACAAATATGTACACCGTATAAAACTATAAATAGATGTGTAGGATATGAGAATTACTTGAAGACCTAGCCCAACTATTTGACTGAGTCACAAGTCTCAACTCAAGTCAAATTGAAGACCTAGCTAATACACATAATATATTTAATAAATTTAAGACATACATTATGGAAGGTTATTGGTGACATCTAAATTCTAATACAATTCACAATTTTGTGGATATGTTCATGCAGCCCGACATTGCCGCGCCGGGTCTGGACATTTTGGGAGCATGGACACCGTCGGCGTCCATCACCGGCTACCACAAAGACAAGCGCATGTCAGATTACAACGTCGTCTCCGGCACATCCATGGCGTGCCCACACGTCTCCGGAGCCGCTGCGTACGTCAAATCCTTCCACCCTCGTTGGTCTCCCGCGGCCATCAAATCAGCAATCATGACCACAGGTATGATCTATCGCTTCTACTTTTAAGGTAATGTCATTATAAACTCCAGATGGAACTTAATTCGCTTAGACTAGTTATGTAAATATATTTGAGATTAAGCTAAATTTCTTCACTATTAAGCAAATTTTCATGATATCTTAAAACAACATTAAATTTTAGTAAACCTTTTTTTGTATCCGCGGAAAATTTAGTGTTATATAGGATCGGTAGCGGATTTTATATAACGACATCGGTCCCTCCGGAAAACCTTTTTTTTTGTATCCGCCGAAAATTTTTGTATCCGGAAAATTTTAGTAAACCATTAAATTTTCCGGAGGGACCGATGTCGTTATATAGAATCCGCTACCCTTATAATGGTTTAACATCAATTTATACTTATTGATAATTGAAATATAAACTCTATTGAAAATTCAAACGGTAAATATTGATCAATGTCTAATAAGAACTATGTTATTTAATCATAGCAATTTGTGTTCTATTGACAAGTTTTCAAGCTATCCACTAACCATCTTCTAAAACACTGCTACCACATATGCAGCGAAGCAAATGCGACCGGGGAAGAAAAAAGACACAGAGTTCGCCTTCGGGTCGGGTCTACTCGATCCGGTCGCAGCCATAGACCCAGGGCTAATCTACGACCTCGACGAAGCCTCATACCTCCAATTCCTATGCAAGGAGGGCTACGACAGCACCAAATTCCGAATCATGGAAGGCAACAAGCGAATCAACTGCACCAAACCAACTCGCCCGGGCCGCCTCAGTGTGGACGGACTAAACTACCCGTCCATGCAGCTCACCATAAACAACACCAACGCGCACGTCTCGGCCACCTTCAGGAGAAGAGTGACGAACGTGGGACAGCCGAAGGCTGTCTACACTCCCATTGTCAGGACTCCAAGAGGAATGTCGGTTAGTGTGAGGCCCAAGAAGTTGGTGTTTCGGAGACTAGGGCAGAAGAGGTCGTTTAAGGTGGTGGTTGGCGTGGAGCCTTTGGGGAAGACCGACATGTTGTCCGGGTCGGTTGTGTGGAGTGACTCCAAGCATAGGGTTAGGAGTCCAATTGTTGTCACTAAGAATATGATCAGGTTTTGATTGAAATGGGTTAGAAAATTAGTTTTGGGTTCTTTCGTGTACTCTATTCTTCGAACCAAGTCTCCAACAAGACATTTTGTTGATTTTGTAACCTATTATAGTTGGTACTTTTGATTATATATCAGGTAGGTTTTCTATATTAATCATTTGTGATTTACACTCTAAAGCAATGTTCACGGACCGCCTAGGCGACCGGGGGCGTCCGGTCGCCTGGGCGATCGCCTAGGCGATCGCCTAGGCGGTTGTGCGACCGCCCAAGTCTGGGCGGTTTTTTTAATTCAATTAAATTTTATAAAATAGATAAAAAAATCAGGAAAAATCGGGAAAAATAGGAAAAAATGCACAAATATTATCTAAAAATATCATACATGTTTAGGCTTCGAAAAGACACCTAGTTCCTCAACCAATGCCTCACTGGGCACCCCCTCTACCCACCTAAACACTTAGGTTTTGCTTAGTAGTACGATTACAAAGGTAACTCAGAGTTCATACAATAGCAGATAAGAGAGAAATTAGAATTACAAGCTAACTATCTAATTCCATTGGACACATTGATCTAATGTCCAACTGGGAACCATATCATATCCTCCACCACCATCAGAATCATCGGAGTGGTTCTCGTTCGGATTGTCGACGTAGACATCATCTTCTTCAGTTTCTTCATCGTCAAATTGGACATATTGCTCGTCGATGTCCATCGGTGGTTGCAAACTCGATGCACCTGGATCTCTAGAACTAATGTGAACGATGACATCATCCATGCCACCACCTAATAATGGCGCGTCAAATGCAATGGACATGGATCGAGCAAAACGTCTCCGTGAAGAAGAATGTCCTAAAGCTGCTTCCTTGGCATCGGCCCATGTAAGCTCCTCTCCAGCGAAGACCGGATCTTCAGTTTCTACCAACCATGGATGCTCGTCGAAGAGATCGTAGTCCACACTGATGGGGTCATAAAATCCGGGCTTCTTCATCCTTTTCTGAAACCTTTGCCTTAACTTTTGGTTGTAGTTCACATACACCAAGTCATTCATCTTCTTCACAACCAACCTGTTCCTTCTCGTTGAGTGTAACTGCTCGAAGACACTCCAATTCCGCTTACAACCTGATGTTGAGCATGTCAATCCCAACACCCTCAGGGCCAACCTCTGTAATGCGGTCTCTCCCATGTCTGCGCCATAAGATTGTCACCAATCTATAGGTCTTCTTTCCGTCCTTTTTCTGACGACCATATCCCTCAAGAATATTCTGAGGGAGTTCTTGTAACGATCAAGTAGACCGCAAATCTTGTCTTGTTCTGCAGGAGTGGGGACGAGTCGCTCTACGACATCCATGAATCCATGCATATGCTCATTGAAAGCTACATTTCGATCCTAAGGTGGAACGGACAAGAAGGTATCAGGGTTGAGTAAGAAACCAATTGAGTGTAGCGGTGATGACATCATCTTCCCTGGACCCCACTTGGTGTCGATGACTTGCTTGTACAACCTCGGGTTTCCGTCAAAGTTCATCATGATTTGTTCTTTGGCTTTCTCCATTGCGTCACACAGATATCCCATCGGTGGTTTCTCATCGCCGTCAACAAGTCTAAGAACCTGGACCATAGGTTGTGAGGCCTTCAGTGCCTTCACGATGTTGGTCCAGAAGCCACTTTGTAGAATGGTCTCGTCAACTTCAGTAGAGATCTCCTTCTTTTTCTTGTTCTTTATCCAACTTGCATTAGGATCGTTGTTCTCCGGAGAAACAACAAAGGCTCGGAGTTTGTCTTTCTTCAGGAACAACCTTTGCAAAGTCAGAAAGGCGGCGGCAAATCTCGTGACAGCAGGGCGTAGCAGGTTCCCTTCAGTGGCAATTCGCATCCTCTTCAACAACATGGCAGAACTGTTGAAATGTTTGACGATCTTACGAGCTAAAACAATAGTCTTCAAAAACAACTTGCCAATATCCTCCAAGATGAGATCGATGCAATGCACTGCACAGGGAGTCCAAAACAATCTCCTTCTTTTTTGCTGCAACATCCTACCGGCAAGTACGTACGCGGCGGCGTTGTCGGTGACCACCTGAACAACGTGTTCTTCGCCAATCTCGTCAACTACCTTGTCCATCAGCTTGTACAGGTAGTCTGCGGTGTGAGAGTGACCGGAAGCATCTACATACCTCATGAACATGGTACCTGTCGGACAATTTACTAGAAAATTGATTATATTCCTACCAGACCTATCAATCCAGCCATCTGTCAAAAACGTGCACCCGTATGTTGCCCAATCTTGTCTGTACGACTCTAGTATACCTCTAGTGTAGTAAATTTCTTGTTTAAGGCACGAGTCACTAACTTCATGATACGTCATGGGTTTAAGTCCGGGTCCGTAAGTACAAGTAGCGGATATTGCTTCCTTCCACTCAGGTGTCCTTACAGTGTTGAATGATATACCACATCTATAGAAAAGCCTAGACCATTTTTGATTAATTTTTTTCCTATCTTCTTTTCTAAAGGTTCTTTCGATGGTTGTTTGTTAGGGGCCGGAAACCACGTCCTTCCCACGTCCGCAAAATGGTGCCCACAAACGTTGTTTTTGTCTCTTTCGACCAAGAACGGGGCGAGAACGGGAGGTTGGGGTCCGAGCAGAACCGGAACCCGACCCGGTTTCCAGATCAAATTCTATGTTTTCTCGGTCTACATAATCATCAAGACATACATTTTCGTTTTGTAATGTCCTACTGTTTCTAATCATGTATGCAGTTATGTCTTGTTTAATAGAGTCATGAACTTTATCACAAGGTCTAGCATTGCTACTGGGTGTGTATGCAAGATGTTGTTTGTGACGGTAGTTTCCTTACCACATAACTCACAGACAATGCAATTTTTATCATTAGCACTAATGTAATGGGCAGTATTCCAACCAGTGTCATTTGTACGAGTAGGTCGTAGGTCATCGTAACTCTTGTGATGCATAAGCAGACTAGTGCCGGGTACGTAAGTCATATCTTAAAACTAGACTAATATAAAAATTTAGACTAATATGAAAATAAAATACTAATTAATTTAATTCTAAAGAGAAGTTAGAAAGAGTGCACTTGATTTTGGCGGTTGAAGAATGAAGAACTGGATCAGAGACTTCACTTTCCAACTTCAAAACTAAGCACCAGACCGGAGACTTAATCGTGAAAACTTGATGATTAGGAAACTTGATGATGAGAATAGAATTATGAAGAAGAAGAGAATGAGACATGTGTGAAAAATGAAGAGGTTTGGAGGGGTTTATATAGGATTTGGGGTAGTGGTAAACTTGTAAATTTTGAAAAAAACAAAAAAAACAAAAAAGGAAAGAGCCGTTGGAGGCACAACGGCTCTCGCCTAGGCGATGGTCGCCCAAACGACCACCGCGACGGGCGGTCGCCTACGGAAACATTGCTCTAAAGTGCAGTTCCACGAGTTTCAGGACTTTCATAATCTATATTAGAGATGAATATCCTCACCTCCACTCAATAACCATAGGAAGTCTATGTTAGATATGGGAGAAAGATGGGAGAACCAGACCAAGCCATCCTAGAAAGCCGCCCTCCACCAGACGCACTTGGACCGCCAACCAGCGATCCAAGACCGCCAATTGGCAGTTCAGAAGTCGTGCCTGGTGCGCGGTTTTGTCTCGCCTTGTTTTCCATGTTGAGGGTCTCCTATTGCCATCACTCGAATCATACTTTGATTTACTCAATTGGTGTGCACGAATGAAAGAAGAAAATGACTACTTAACACTCAAAAGCAAAACGAGATTTGAAACACACTCATCTTTTTGTTCTTCTTTCTCACTTACATTCTTCTTTCTTTTTCTCTTTTTCACTCATTCTATGACTTGTTACAAATGGAGAACGCTTGTGCTTATATAGGCACTTACATGACTCTTCAACTTACCTAAAACATAAACATAACATACACTACATAAAGATTACCATTCAAGATCATTACAACTACTTAAATTGCGCCATAAAATAAGGACAAAAATCATAGATAAATGAAAAGACTCTTTGTCTCTTCATTTCTTTCAATCTTTCATCTACCAACTTGTTGAGTCATCAACTCCTAGATGTCTCACTCTTCATAGATGATGTGGTAGTGACTAGGATGTCACCTAGGATTAAGTTCAATTCTCATTAGTCTAGTTCTATATTGTTTATTTGAAAATATTCTTTTCTAATGATATCAATGTTGTTTTCTAATAATTCAAGTGATTTTTGAATTATTTAAATTATGCATCATTTGATAAAGTTATTGATACTAGGAGAATTCCTAACGTTCACTCTCTCAATAATTTTGACACACTCAACTTGCTTAACAAATAAGGTTGTAAAGGGGGTAAAGTCGGGTTAGTTTTGCCACACTGCTACATGTCTCATCTAAGCTAAGAGGGTAAATGAGATGGGGTGCATGGGGTGGGACAAAAAAAGAAAAATACTAATCACAACATCTAAGGATAGGTCAAGCGGGTATGAATGCGCTAGGCAGGTTAAACTAGTGCATTCACTTGTGCAGAAAAACTTATATACGTCGGATATACAGGGGTATAGACATTGGATTTTGGCGGTCCAAGTACCCAACGTATATCTCCCTGTCGCCTATTCCTTGTTGTATAGACGTCGGCTATATACGGCCGACGTCTATTATACGTTCAATTAACCCAAAAATACATTACATCCTATATCGGGCATTCTGCACTCACACTAATCAAGCCCAAGATGCCCAAGTGCCTCAAGTTCCAATCTTTTGACAAATAACCACGAATATCAAGCCCAACATGCCCATGTGCCCCAACTCGTTCGCGTTCAGCAGTAAAGGAATGGTGGAGTACATCAACGACACCGACAAAAATAAATTCTCTGATGTGGGACTAAACTATTACGCCTGATAGACGTCGGATATATAGGTTGACTGACGTCTATGCATACAACACGACCTATAGACGTCGGTCATGCTATACATCCGACGTCTATACATTGAAATAACAACAATTAATAAAAAATACACCATATAGACGTCGGCTTCCCTATACAACTGACGTCTATACATGGGTAAATAGTATAAAAAATATTGCGACCATTTTAAGCCCAAGTGCCAATCTTTTGACCATATATATATTGCATTTTGTAGTGTGGTACCAAACTCTCATTTAGAAGTAAAGGCGTGGTGTAGTACTTCAACTCCACCAATAAAACAATTTCTCCAATCTGAGACTAAACTTCAACACATGTGACCATACACACACATGTGTACAACACACATATGATAGTTACATTTATGTAACTATTTTTAAATCCACATTATTCTTATACAAAATAAATCCACATAAATTCTTACACGAAATAAATCCCAAAAAATTACGTTAATTCTTAGACAAAATAAATCCCAAAAAATTGCGTTAATTCTTACACGAAATAAATCCCAAAAATTACGTTATTTATTAGACAAAATAAATCCACATAAATTGTTATACAAAATAAATCCAAAAAATAAACAAAAAATATTTTCTTCTTTCAAGAGGTATAGACGTCGGTTATACTAAAAAACTGACGTTTATACAAACCTATAGACATCGAATGTTTTTATATCCGAGGTCTATTCGGTGACGTCTATTGAGCATTCTGCACTAGTGATTGGATGGTTGCGTCTTAAGATTAATTTTGTATTTTTATGAATTATACTATATAAAACCATAACGAATTATAGATACCACCAAAAAATCCTTAATAACACTTTATATAGCTCATCTACTTTTACAGCATATAAACTGTAACATCCCCGAACAACAAAAAATTTAAACTTTTTAAATCAAATAAACCTTAAGGATAAAGACAATCAAGAGTGGGGGCATTACTTAAAGAAATACTCCAGTATATCTTGTGCACCATATTACATAAGAGTTTGTTAAAAGAGTGATTACATCAGAATACGAAATACATAATACATGTAATCATGACATCCTAAAATAGGCAGACAACAAGATCCAGTACCAAAGTGCAATCTCCCTCGGTCACCACCCGCCGGAACCTAACACGGTCCTGAAAATAAACATAACAACAATGCCTGAGTTTCCATAAGGAAACCCCGTATGACAAACTCACCTATATGTCATATCATACTAGTATGGCATGACATGAAATACAAAGCAATAAAACGACATTCCCACTAAGGGCAAAATCGAACATCCGTCCTACAATTGTTCCCGCTGCCACACAGGCCGCATGGTTTACAATGGCCACTGCTACCACATAGGTCGCACGGTCCACAACATCGCCACTGCCACACAGGTCGCACGGTCCACAAACATCGCCGGCACCACACAGGCCACACGGTCCACAACATCGGGTCTCCGTGGAGACCTACCGTAGGCACATACGGTCTAGCGGTCAGTACGCAACACATCCCCACACGTGGCTACGCAAGCCAAAGGGATCGGTGAGGAGGTGTTCACACTTCCGCGCAGGTAGGATCAGATCTGAAAACATCGTGGTCCACCACCACACCAACGGAGCCGTCGCTCAGGTCGGTCCATCACCGACGCCACACAAACCGCACGGTATCTCACTCGATAGGTTCCCAATCAAGCTACCTGCCGGAAATCATCATCAGCAGTCCATCACAGTTACCACACATGCCACACGCGATCCTCTCTGCCGCCACACAGGCCGCACAGGGGCCCTCCTGTCGCCACACAGGCCGCACGGGCTCATGCAATCACTGTCTATCAAGGCAAGTCGAACATATCCACCACGCAGAGGTCCAGACAATCGACAGATCCGAATCGAAGTCTGCGGGGTCATCGAGCTCCACGTGCAGATACCAACTCCGCCGCTATAAAAGCAGGGCAGCGACCTCCGTAGCCATCCAGGCCGGTAGTCACTTCACCCAACGACAATTGCATGCCCGTTGAAAGCTATGGGATCCACGATCCCTCAAGCTGCTACTCTAATGAAAGAAACAAGGTACACACTACGTCACCCTCTATAATACAGAGGCACACGTCCCAAGTATCGACACTCTTCCACACGGCGGTCCCTGGGCAGGTGATGAGAATTAAATTTATACCGCAAGTGCACGGCGTCAATGAAGACGTGGTAAGTACGGGTCGAACACAAGGAGGGAGAGATTTGTTATTAGTGTGATTTGTTATTAGTGTGATTTCGATTGCAGTTAAGAATGTCTTCTTTGGTACGTTCGTTTTTCGCTTTTTAATGCACAGATCTTTTAAGAATTTAGCATAAGCAGGTATTTGTTGAATCATGTCTAAAAGTGGAATGTTCACCTTAACTTGCTTAAATACTTCCAAGATTTTCTCTATTTGTGCACTTGAGTTCTTTTTGAGTCTATTGGGGAATGGGGCTTTAGGAACATAGACTCGCTCAGGTTCAGGTTGAGCTATAGGTTCAGGTTGAGTAGGTGGGTTGGGCGTTTCAGATTGGACGTCGGGTTCAATGGTTAGGTCATATGTGGTTGCTTGATGACTAGATTGATTAGACGTTCTAGGATTTACCACATTGATATCAACTTGTCTTCCGGACCGTAATGATACTACAACATTTATTTGTTGGAACGGTCCTTCCCCATTAACCATTTGAACCGGTCTAGGGTTGTTATTTCTTAGAAGGTGCTTGATAGGATTGATATGAATTATTAGATCTAGGGTTCACCTCAGGTTGACTTGGAAACCGATCCTTTTCTCTTTCACCTACTATTTGTGCTAGTTGGCTGACTTGTGTCTCAAGCCTTTGGAAGGTCTGGTTGGTTGTTTGTATAAAGGTTTTCATCAAATTTTCCAAGCTTGTCAACCTAACCTCATGATCACCATTGTTACTAAACCCAGATGATGTATTATTTTGGTTATACGGGTTTGGTTGTTGTCTAGGAGGTTGACCTTGTTGGCTTGATGAGAAATTGGAATTATTACGCCAACCCGAGTTATAGGTTGATGCGTATGGGTCATTTCTAGCATGGTTATACATGGCATTAACTTGTTCCCAGTCCGCACAATCCTCCATTACATGACCAGTCTGACCACATCTAGAGCAAGGGATAGACGAGGCTTGATTCACTCGGTTTTGGGTTTGTAGCTCTAAACTTTCCATTCTGCGCATAAGGGTAGCTAGTTTTGCTTCAGCAGCTATGTTGGCATCTACAGCTAAGACACCTGGTTTGGGTTGACTTGCTATTCTAGATCCAATACTCGGGTTAAGCGGTGTTCTAGCATTGTCCCATTGCAAACTGTTTTCAGCTAAATCCTCAAGAAAAGTCCAGACATCATTTTCATTTTTCGACATGAAGTTCCATTGGCTTACGGATTCTACCATAACCCTAGATGTAGGTGTCAATCCCTCATAAATAATTTGGCATAATTGTCATCTTGGAATTCCATGATGAGGGCATTGGGTCAGAACACTTTTGAATCTTTCTAGATAGGAATAGAACGGCTCGCTCTCAGACTGAACGAATGCAACAATTTCATTCCTAATCCTCATAGTCTTATGGTTGGGGAAATATTTTTTCAGGAATACTTGAACAAACCCAGCCCAACTCCTAATAGATCTTTCGGCTAGACTATATAGCCATTTCTTAGCGTCGTCCTTTAGTGCTAGAGGCACGAATTTCAGACGCACTGCCTCCTCAGGGATATGCTGGTATTGCATAAGAGAGCAGATTTCCTCAAATTCTCTAAGGAAGAGATATGGGTCTTCCCTAGAGGTGAACTTAGGCAACATACTCATGTATTGTGCCTTAAGTTCGAAGTCGCGACCCGGTATAGTGGGCATAACGATGCACGATGGCTGAGCAGCCATCGCTGGATAGCATCGATCCCTCAGAGTTATAGGTTGTGCAACAGGCGGGTCCACTACGTTCTCACCCATTGGATCCGGGTGAGGTGGTGCAGCAGATGGATTGGGGCTAAGTTCCAGACTGGAATCTAGATGAACTCGTGAGAGTCGATTACTCAAGTCCCCAATCCAAATCTGAGTGCACCGGGTTGAATCAATTCTTGAATTCAAATTCGAAATTTAAATTCCAAATTTAATTTCAAGAATTAATTACAATTTTTTTTAATATATATATTTTTTTATGTTTTTTTTCAAAAGGGAAACAAACAATAGAATGGGGAAAGATGAGAAAGGAATCCTAATCTAGAGAATTTAGGTGAGAAGAGAAAGAAGACTCAGATGAGAAGGGAAACCTAACTCTAAAGATAGAAAGAGGGTTGGTCAGAAAATTCCTAAGAAAGCATGGTTCAAACAATCCTAGACCTAGTGTCTCTTAGATCTAGACGACTCCTAACTGGTTGAGTCGAATTGATTCGCTTGATTCACCTCCCTCACTAATCAAACCAACTTGGCCAGGTAATGTATAGCTAGTGGGGGCGCTTCCGACAGAGTCGGTGCCAATTAGACAACCACTTCGCTTGAAAGACTTGCGTCAACACAAAAACACTTCCTAGGCACCAAATGAAATTCGATCAGCTTCAAGTCATAGCAAGTCAAACCAATTCTTCTCCTTAAATGAGTCCGAGTCCTTAGGGGTCAATGTCTAATTGATTTTAATTTAAGGCTTGGGTGACACTTTTAGGATTGTGATTTGTGGGTCACGGAAGGGTGATGAAATCCTCACCGTATCTTTGCCTACGGAGTTGCCCTTAAGATAGTTTAACTTAGATCTAGCAAAGATAGTCAAACAATGGTCTTTAGAGGGGGGCAATTGCAAGGTTGTATGCAAATTAGATTATATGCTTAAATGCATTCGATAAAAACCGCGATACGTACCTTGCCTCCAGCACTCTTCAACAAGAATTAATTTGCAAGAATTTAGCAAGAATAATGCAAACAAAACATTATATGATGCATGCACTAAGTTCTTCTAGTTTTGCCAATTTTTAGGTCAGAGTTCAATTATTGCCAATTATGGAATTTAAGCTTAACACGTGCAGTTCTACAAAAGGAATTTTTTTTGAAAATAGAAATTACGAGGAAAAGAGGCAACAAAGGTTACCTAAGCAATGCTCAGTCGGGTTCACCGCCCGCTCTCGAAATTTCAGTAGCTTCACGCGTCCACCCAGAGATGAGTCGCGTCCAAGAAAAATTTGAAGCCCAGATGCTTCAAATATGCGGCGATTCCGCCGCACGTTGTTCTTGGTATGCGGAGATTCCGCCGCTCGTTAAGCTCAGAATGTGCCCGGATTTCCCGTGCACTCTGTTGTCTCCTGAAACACAAATCCAAATATTTAGATCGCGCACAAGATAAACAGGATAAAATCGAAATCAACAAAAAAAAACAAAATCTGCGTCGCCTCCCCGGCAACAGCGCCAAAAAAATGATGAGAATTAAATTTATACCGCAAGTGCACGACGTCAATGAAGACGTGGCAAGTACGGGTCGAACACAAGGAGGGAGAGATTTGTTATTAGTGTGATTTCGATTGGGGGAGAGGAGAGAAGAATAAATTTGGGTTTTTGAGATTTTTGATTTAATTATCTAAAACAAGAAACATGAACAAATAAAACTAAAACAAGAATAAAGAAGTGAATTCCGTTGGGTGGAGGTCTAGATTTAAGGTTTAGATTAGAGAATTCAGAAACTTATAATAAATCATGTTAGTTACGAAGCATTACATGATAAATGATTTAACACAAACTCAAGTAATCAAAATATACTAATCACGAACTTAAAATAATAACATTTATTCTCTTCTCTTCACCCTAAATCCGTCACCTCCACCCTTTGGAAAGAGTTAGAAACTCATGGAGGGAGGAAGAAGGGGTCCTAGAGGCATTACAAAAGAAAAGTAAAAACAAGAAATAAAAGACAGAATTTTATTACTAAAATAAAGACAAATAAAAACAACAATTAAAAACTAGGTCTAAGGCCAAGGACCCTTCTAACATCGTTCTCGGGGCTATTTGTAGTTGTTACAAGAGACCTAAGTATAGAATTGGAGAGTACACGTGTCCAGACATGACTGGACAAAATTGGAGCACACGGATCGCTAAGGGGGCGGCGAAATCGCCGCAGATGGAAGGTATGGTGCGGCGGAAACGCCGCACATAATGTTCTGATTTTGTCCGGATTTTGGTTGAATGTTTATGGTATGATTTGATCCTCCTTTGCGCGTCTGGATTGATTCTTTCCATTCTTTTGAGCTTCGAATTAATTCCTTTATATGTTTGGAGATCTACATTGATTTTTCTTTAGATTTTCTCCATAATAACTCGTGAATTGCAATTAGGTCCTTGGCTTCTTGCAATTATGTCCCCGACTACTTTTGTGCTTAAGTCCTTGTTCTTTTTGTAATTAGATCTTGAATGCTTTTATGCTTTGATACATTTCCATTCGTAACCCGATAATCTTGAGCTTGGTCTTTATGATAGAAAAGAGTCTTTTGCACGCGTTTATGCTCGGGATGTGGGTAATTTGCATTCAAGTCCCTGTATTCTGTAAATAAGACTAAACACATATCTTAGTAGCATTTATTGATATAAAAGTAATCTAAATGAAAGACATATCATGCAATGTATGCAATGCATCAGCAGGCATGAGCAACATACCCACTGTCACCTCCCGACTCACACTTTATGCTAGGACACGAGTTTTCGTGAATAGAGCTGACACTTCACTAGGACCGGGATTCAGTTCTGGGCTCAAACGGTTGACCAAAAAAGGTATACCGATCGACCGCTTCTGCAAAGGAATAGGTCGACCGAACGCCTACAACGATCGAACTCTGTGCTCAAAACTTGATCCCCAACGGTCGAACAAAAGTCTAAAACCGGTCGACCGAACGTGATCAAAATCCGGAGTCTGGTCAAAATCATACAAGTCTATTAGGTCGACCGACTCAGGGGTCCCGGTCGACCGAAAACTACCAGAGGCAACCTAGCAGTC
Organism: Triglochin maritima; assembly: GCA_963682175.1. Lineage (NCBI taxonomy): Eukaryota > Viridiplantae > Streptophyta > Magnoliopsida > Alismatales > Juncaginaceae > Triglochin > Triglochin maritima. Next base: position 6,514,234 of record OY821787.1, on the reverse strand, counting down.
TATGTCATCTACTGGTCAAACAAGATACAACAATCGGTAGAACAACATACAATACAAATAAGTCACTTAAGTTTCGCTCGGACCAAAGGTCAGTAACGGTCGACCGTTTGGATGGTCAACGTATGGTCCAAGCGAAACACTAAGAAACGGTCGAACGGCTCAGGGGTCCTGTCCAACCGAGAACATACAGGCAAACCCCGACCCACAGCACAAACACGACCGGTCGACCACCACAAGGCATCGTTCGACCGGTGTTGGTTAAAGTCGGGCAAAATACACTAAACCGGTCGACCGCCCGAAGGCACCGGTCGACCGTTGGTCGACAGCAACCTTACGCCAGCCAAGGATTTTACGTCGTTTCTTGTCGTCGTTGAGGTCTCCGACCTCCCACGACTGACCACAACTCCACCCCAACGTGGGTGAGCAACAAAGACATCTAATGCAAGAACTTGGCATACCTCTTCGAGAAGAACGACGAAAAACACCGGATCTCACATGCCGACACCTCACGTACATCCTCCTCCTCGCACCTTCGCACCACAATCACCCGTTCCGCCTGTCGCAGTTGCTGCTTCAACGAAGAAGAGAGGAAAATGAGAGAGATGATGAGTGGAAGAAGGAATGGGAGAAATTAGAATGGAAGAGAAGAAAACTTTTGTTTTCTCTTCAACCAAAACAAATCCCCCCACATTAACCCCACCCATCACCTTGCTCCCGTACCCCATCACATCAGCACTCCACCTCCATCTCCCATCACGTTTCCACCGTTCCCTCCTCAACTCCCCATGCAAACCCTCCATTTAGCACCCACTAACACCATTAGTCCCTAATCAAAGTTAGGGTCATTACATAAACACAAGACAAAGTCCATAAATATGCACAAGATATAAAGACATACATACACTTTTGTTAAATGTGAATGTTCAACTTATATTGGTTACAATAAGAACAACAACAAAACTTTTAATTCAAAACTAATAGAGGTAAACTAGAAATGAAACTCAATAAGAAAATGATTTGTTCTTTCTTTCGTTCTTCTTATTTCTTATTGGGCTCGCTCTCCTTACCTTTTGTTTTAAAACCTACCCAGTCCAACACTGTTGTTTTCCTGCAATAAGACTCTACTTGAATGTTAAGTGTTGATAGGGGTGTCAGTGGATATTCGAATATCCGAGCATCCGTTCGTATCCGTATTCGAATTTGAACATTCGATCCGAGAAAAAATATCCGTTAGTCCGTATTCGTATCCGATCCGTAAAGTCGTGGAGCGGATATGGTTATTAGTACATCCGATCCGTATAATATCCGATTCGGGATCGAATATCCGTAGTTCAACATCTATATTTGTATATGTATTATATATATAGTTATTCTTTAAATTAATGATATATAAGTTAGGTATTTTTTCTATAAATTACCTAAATATATAAACTATTCTAAATTACTACCCCTAAAGTACTAATCCGATTAATATCCGTTTCGGAACTACATATCTGTATTTCAACATTATATCCATATTTGTTTTATATACTTATGCAATACATTATTATACCTAGAAGTATTCCTATTTCAACATTGTGTGATTATATTTTGAATATATATTTTAAATTTATTTATTCAAATAAAAATACATCTACTGATCACATTTATTCAAGCATTGAATATTTCTCATTTTCAGAATATGGAGTTAGAAGTTAAGATAAAGTAAATTAATATTTGAAACCAAATAAAGTTATAAATGTGACTATGTATAAGAATTTGTCTAAGTGAAAATAAAAAAATGTTATAAGGTTGATAATTATGTTTACGGATGCGGATATTATCCGTATCCGCTCCGAATCCGTCAAATATCCGAACGGATATAGACTTTTCATATCCGCAAACAATCCGTATCCGTATCCGAATCCGTAAATTTCATGCGGATACGAATATGGATATACCTATATCCGGTCCATATCCGATCCGTTGACACCCCTAAGTGTTGACATATCTGAGATTCGTCACCTTCTCGCTCCAACGGTACCTCTCTTTATCTCAATCCCTAACCCTGATCTTCCTTTCTCTTTCCTCTTCCAACCTTTAATCCAGAGAAGTATAATCTCAAGATCTAGAGTTAGCTCGGGTTCTTGGCACTCATCTAAACCCTAAAGTTACCTTCTATCGCTTGTGAGGGAAAGTTTGCGAACAAATAGCTGAAGGAATAGCTTGAAAATAACTTAATTAACCACATAAAATAATACACTTTATTCTTAAGCAAACTTTTTGGTACTTAAATCTCAAGCAGTACTACACCAACATATTAGGTTTTCTTGTGGAATTTTCTCAATTATACTCAACAAAAAACAAAAATATGAAATAATGCTGAAAAGAAAGAAAGAAAAACAATTAAGATTGATATAAAACGTATAGATATAACATTCCCTGTATAGCTAGATGGCCTTGCACTTTTGTCAAGTTACTCAAAAGTTAGGCTATTAATATGTTATATATCCCCTAAAGATTAGGCTGGGATTCATTAACATAAATATGATACATAATGTTAGATTTTTCGCTACCTATATGATATTTTCTTGATAGATATGGTGATCTAATTTCATCACAGGACAACATATAGCTAAGTTGAAAGGACACACGGCAGATCAGTCAAATGATTGCGTAATCCATGAAGAAGAGTGTATGACACTTTCAAACAAATTATGAAACAATAATATCCCATAAAATGTTTTTACAACGTAATAATACATCATAAAGTTGGTTCCATGTGTGAAGCCCAATTAATTAAGATCAGGTCGGTGCCAATTCCTTTGTTGTTCATTACTATTTGCTGGTCGTACTAATCTTGTTGAACGCTTCCTGTTGAGATGACCATTTGCTTTTATCAATAATAAACACTTGTAATATACTTGATTCCATTTGCAATTACAAGAAATATTTTTGCACGTATTTTTAAGACACGTAATGCCACAACTTTAGGAGAACATTACTTTACGATAAAATTTTGGCCATTCCCTTTAACCTCTAATGACTATTGTACACACACATTGATTTGATCATCATTTCAGTTGTATTATTGTTTGAGTTTCATTTATGTGGAGTTAGTTCTATTGAAGGTCATCCAATGTTGTGCATTCACTTATCATTGTTGTACCCAAGAATAAAATGTATACAACAATAGGGAACACTTTAGATACAAAATTTATTTCATCATGTCCGACTCACCCACTCAAGGTGTGCTATTTAAAAGTGCACCAATGTGTGATTGTCAAATTGAAAGGTATCTTTGTTAAAAGATTCCTCTTTATATTTTTTTGTTTTTTTTACTGAAAGAAGCAGTAACGTTGGAGTTGAAGGGGACATGATTTTTTAAAGGAAATTTACGTCTCTGTGCTTGAAATGAATTAATAATTAAAAAAATCTACATTTTGAATTCATGTATAAATATACTTATGTTTCTTGTACTACCTAAAATACTCCTTACATAAATCATTCCCTTTTTCGATTATACTCGGTGGAGTTCGATGATACACGATGAGTTCGATAAGTTCTCGATATGAAGTCGATATAATGTTCGATAGAGCTCGATGAATTATCATTTCTTATGGTTGAAGTGTATCGATGAATATGTCCGACTTCCATCGATTCAACTCACTCCACAAAATACTCAATTTAATCCAATCGAACTCACATGTAAAAGTAATCGAGTCTATCGAGCACAACATTAGAGTTTCTGTCGAACTCATATCGAGTCTATCGAACTTCGTCGGAAACACAGAAAATCGATCTGACTTTCATCGATTCAACTCACTCCACAATTTAATCATATCGAGCTCACATGTAAAAGGAAACGATTCTATCGAACACAACAATCGAGTTCCTGTTGAACTCATATAGACTATATCGAGCTTCGTCGGAAACATAGAAAATTGATTCAACTTCTATGGATTTAACTCACTCCACAAAACTCAGATAAACTCACTCTCTAAAATTGACCTTCGTCGTCGGCTTCAATGGAGGAGTTGCTCTCTGATCTGAGTTCTACTACGACGGAGAATGGTTATGTGAAAGGGAGAGAGAGAGAGAGAAGGGATGCGTAAGAGAGAGAGGGGTTTTTCGTTTTTTAAAAAGGTAGGAGTATTTTGGGTAAAAATGGAAACATAAGTATATCTTTAAGAAAATGTCAATGTGTAAAATTATTTTCAAATATTTGGTCACTTTAAGTATAAAAACTCAAAAAAAAATTAATTGGTATGATGCATTAAAATTAAACACACATAGGTGTCCCCATTTAGATTCAAACTGGTTACCTCAAAGCGTAGCTAACATAGATATTACTAGTTAAATCACTTGTATAAGAGGATGCATGTTTTCGATTTGAAGAAAATCTTGGGTCAAATTGTCTTGTCGAATGGTTGACTTTCACTACCCAAGTACATGGTATCTAGCTAGAGATTTTTTGCCTTAGGGTCCATGGTTTTGTGGATAACTAATGCAAAGTGTAGGATTTGACTACGTGAAGTTTTTTCTTGTTAAAATTTGACGCAGGTTGCTTAAGTTAGTCAACCCTTACCCTCATCTCACAATAGAGTTGGATAATGAAATTAAGGCATCTAACCTCAATAGTCAATTGGCTCCTACTGCCTGTGGTATTGTCACACAAAAAGTTAGTGTTGCGTGAGAACACATGAGAAGTTTAATCACATGCGGTAACAAACCCTACAGTGTGAACTAAATCTTATGTACGTTAAAGGTTGTTACGCGTGCAAATTAATTTATAGCAATCTTTCAAAAACAAATTAACTTATAATACAACATGTCCAAGCAAATGTCTTCATTTTAGACGAAGGAATCTCCAAGTCAAGCAAGCTTGAGCCACATGGGAGCACATGGCAACTGTTCTCTACATCTATATATACGAAGCCAAATCCATTCAATCAATATCAACCAACTCACTCATCAAACAAAACAAAACAACTACCAACTTCCAAAAAAACTACTACCAAGTGAGTTATTACAATAGTAGAGTGACAATGCGGATGAGGTCCACCACATTAATAGGACTAACTTTCCTCCTCCTTAGTTGCGCTCTTTTTAGTGTCACTTATGGTCAAAAGGGAGATGATGCACATTCTGCACCGGGTCAACCAGAAGATAGGCCTATCGCAATGGGTAAACCATCAGATAGACCTTCAGGGCAAGGAAAACCAGAAGATAGACCAAATCCACCTGGACAGCCAGAAGATAGGCCCAACCCACCTGGAAAGCCTGAAGACAGACCCAACCCACCTAGGAAGCCAGAAGAGAGGCCCAACCCACCTGGGAAGCCTGAAGACAGACCCAATCCACCTGGGAAGCCAGACGATAGGCCTAATCCACCTGGGAAGCCAGAAGATAGGCCCAACTCACCTGGACAACCTAAAGATCGACCCAATCCACCTGGGAAGCCAGACGATAGGCCTAATCCACCTGGGAAGCCAGAAAATGAGCCCTCTGAACCGGAGGAACAAGAAGATAAGCCATCAAATCCAGGAAAGCCAGATAAAGAACCCCATGAACCGAAAGAACCAAAAGATGATCCAGAAGACACACCTTCTAAACCAGAAAACCCAGAAGAGAAGCCATCCTCACCTGGGCAACCAGAAGATGCACCCTCTACGCCAGAGGGACCAAAAGGTAAGTCATCCTCTTTTAATAATATATATATATATATATATATATACACACATATACATATACGTTGGTTAATCCAAAAAACTAACAATTAATACCAGGTACACCAGAAGAAGGTTCCTCCACTCCTATGCAACCACCCCCTACTCCAGAAATTCCAGATGAGACGCCCTCATTGCCTGAACAATCTGCATCACCACCTAGCCCAGCTACTAATGGACCTTCTTCACCAACAACACCAGGCGACAGACAACCTTCTTCACCTGAGGCTGAGAGGCCTGATGATAAACCTTCAACACCCTCTACACCTGGGACCCCAGGAAGTCCACCATCCTCACCAGGAGATTCAGACAATGTACCAACCACACCAGGGAAATCCCCCCAACACAACCCAGTGCATAAGAAATGTTACAACAAAGACTATCCTTTCTGCTACAATGTTCAAATTCTCTGCCCTACAAATTGTCCTCATAACTGCTACATCGATTGCAGGACTTGCTCTCCAGTTTGTTGTAAGACATCCCTTTATTAATTTGAAGTTAACTTGTCAAGTGCTCTTTCTTGACCTTGACATATCACAATTATTAAAGATGACCATTAAGTATTTTTTTATATATTGGTGGTGGTGCATGTCTTTAGCCTGTGATAAGCCCGGTGCAGCTTGTCAAGACCCACGTTTTATTGGAGCAGATGGAATCACATTCTACTTCCACGGAAAGAAGGATAAGGATTTCTGCTTAGTCACCGACTCGGACTTCCACATCAACGCACACTTCATCGGAAAGAGGTCTCCGCATATGGTCAGAGACTTCACATGGATCCAATCCATTGGAATTCTCTTTGGTGACCACCAATTGTACTTAGGTGCTTATGAAACGGGATTATGGGACGACAAGGTCGACCATATTGAAATGGTTTTAGATGGGAAGCCTATTGAACTTCTCGAACAAGAAGGCGCAAGGTAGAAAATTAAATGACCCAACAATAATAAAACTCATGTTCAAATATTTAGAATTAATTTAGTGATCTAAAGCAAGAGTTGTTGTTTTAATTCTTCTTCCTTTTTGTAGTTGGAGATCTATAATGGAGCCAACATTCTCCGTCAGTCGGATAAGTGATGTTAACAGTGTCACCCTAGAAGTGGAGGGCCAATTCAAGATCACAGCCAAAGTGGTCCCTATCTCGAAGGAGGAGTCCCGCGTGCACAACTATGGCATAACCGACGACGATTGTTTTGCCCATCTAGAGTTGGGATTCAAGTTCATGTCTTTGACAAGCCAAGTGGATGGTGTGTTGGGTCAAACCTACAGAGACGATTACGTTAGCAAGGTGAAGATGTCCTCTGCAATGCCCATCATGGGAGGTGATGCCAAGTATGTCACCTCCAGTTTGTTCTCCATCGATAGCTCTGTGGCGAAGTTCACTGGCGGTCGTGGTGGTGCTGGAATTGTGATGCTGCCTCAGCAACCTGACATGAAGTGTCAGAGTCGCCTCAGTGGCCCTGGGGTGGTTTGCAAAAGATAATAAACTGAAGCCTCATTATGTTATATACGTAACAAATAATAATTTTGAATAAGGATCTGACTCTACAGATGAAATAGAGCTGAATCCATGAAAAATCATAATCATGTTATCAATTTATGTAATTTCGATAATTTAATTTATGTAATTTCCATAATCATGTTGTACTAAGATATTGAGGTGTCTGAAATCATAGCATCACGTAATGGTCACAATATGAATGTTTGCATGGCAGATGAATTTCTTTTTATTACAAATTTTAATTAATTCATTGTGATGCTTTTTTGAATTATTTATTTTATCGATCAAAGTTTTAGACATAAGAAAAAACTATTGAGCTTAGCTTGTGATCACAGCTCCATAAAAAAATATGACCTACCTAAGAACATAATTACTATTTGCTGCATTAATCCTTAATGTTGAATAACAAAAGGTGAAAAATGCATGTATATAATTCTATGAATAGGAGATATGAAGCAGATCTTGCAACATCCATATTTGTATCGACATAATATGAATATGAATAGCGATAAAGGTTGATATTGGTTATTCATACAAATTTTCAACTGATTTTCTGCGGATATGGATAAATTTGCAACCTCAATGAAAATATTTGAGCCTGCAAGGAATATTTTCCGCTTTGAAATTTGTTTCTATGGAAATTTAATTACAGTATGAAGTATGAACTACGAAAATTATTAGAGAATGATCGAAAGAGGGTGCAAGAAAGGGAAGGAAGAAGATGTTTATTTTTTTGGTTTTTTTCTGTTGTTCATTTTATGTTTGAATACATGAGTGTATATAAATAAAAAGATCTATCCGTTAGTATACATTTATTTGATACTTGGGGAACTCAAACATTTATCTGGGAACGGAATGGTCAAGCTTTGGGCATCCCTTCACCATCAATGTTCAACGGTAAGAACATTATTTGCTTTAGCTTTTAATATCTTCAACACGCCCCCTCAAGTTGGGTCTGAAATGGATTGATAGACCCTAACTTGTGAAGTATGTTGGAGAAAGTCTTGCGATCTAGAGCTTTAGTGAAGATATCGGCTAACTGATCTTTGCTTGAGACATAGGGAATCTCTATTTGTCTTGATTGTATTTTTTCTCTAATAAAGTGGCAGTCGACTTCTATGTGTTTGGTCCTTTCATGGAAGACAGGATTCATCGCGATATGTCTTGCAGCATTATTGTCACAAAACATCTTCATGGGTTCCTGGGTGGTGATCTTCATATCTCTGAGAAGTTGACTCAACCAGATTAATTCGCTGGTGGTTGAGGCCATTGCACGATATTCAGCTTCAGCACTAGATCTGGCAACGACATTTTGTTTCTTGCTTCGCCAGGTTACTAAGTTGCCCCCGACGAAAGTGCAGAATCCAGACGTTGATCTTCGATCATGACTTCCGGCCCAATCTGCATCAGAATAACCTGTTATTGAGTTAGAGTTGTTGGGTCTCATCCAGAGCCCTTGCCCAGGAGTGCCTTTAAGATAACAGAGAATCCTTTTTACTAAGTCTAAGTGTTGTGTGTGAGGAGCATGCATAAATTGACTTATTTGACTTACAACATATGTGATGTCGGGTCGAGTAACAGTAAGATAAATGAGTTTTCCTACTAGCCTTTGAAACTGACCAATATCAGAAAGAGGGTTTCCATCAGTTGGTCATATTTTTTTGTTGATTTCTATAGGAGTGTTTGAAGGTTTTGATCCTAATTTCTTAGTTTCTTCAAGTAGATCTAGGGTATATTTTCGTTGGGAGAGAAATAACCCCTTTTTAGAATATGCAATCTCTATTCCTAAGAAATATTTTAAGTATCCTAAATCCTTTATGTCAAATTTTGATTTTAGGTATTCTTTAACTAATGTTATTTGATGATTATTATTTCCTGTTAGAATGATGTCATCAACATAAATAAGAACAATAATAGTAGTGTTGTGACTATGTTTTGTAAACATGGATGCATCAGCGGAACTTTTAGTAAATCCATAGCTAAGGAGAGAGAGACTGAGTTTGGCATACCAGGCACGAGGTGATTGTTTTAGCCCATATATAGATTTATGAAGCTTGCATACCTGGTTGGGACACGTGGTGATGCCCGGTGGAGGAGTCATGTAGACTTCTTCTTCAAGATTTCCCTGTAAGAATGCATTTTTGACATCCATCTGAATTAATTTCCATCCTTGATTTACAGCGATAGAAAGAAGAACCCGAACAGTGTTCATTTTGGCTACAGGAGCGAATGTTTCTACATAGTCTAGGCCATAAGTCTGGGTGTATCCTTTGGCCACAAGACGGGCTTTATATCTTTCTATTTTTCCAGTGCTATGATATTTAATTTTGTAGATCCATCTACATCCAACGGGTTTGATTCCTGGTTGGAGAGGAACAAGCGTCCAGCTGTGGTTGTCTTTTAGAGCTTGTAATTCATCATTCATGGCTTTTAATCCACTTTGGATCATTGATAGCCTCATGGTAATGTGTAGGTTCTTTGTTTGTGTCTAAATTTCCTAGAAAGGCTTGATGTTGTTGAGAATTTTTTTGATATGATAGAAAGTTTTGGATAGGATATTTGGAGTTTTGGACAGGATATTTGGCGTGAGATAGAAAATAATCATTGAACCTGGTAGGGAGGTGAGATGGTCGTGTAGATCTTCTCGGTGATTCTTCTCTCCTTCCTTCATTTTCTTCTCCTTCGTGTCCAATTCTTCCTTCTTCGTCTTCATTCTCTCCTCCCTCGTCTTCATTCTCTCCTCCTCCGTCTTCATTTTCTCCTCCTCCGTCTTCATTTTCTCCTCCTCCGTTTGTTGGTGATGTTGTAGGAGGCAGGTTAGTGTGTGGAACTGGGACAGAGGAGGTGTGTTCCTCTTGCCCAGGTTTGTGAAAAAACGGAATGCTTTCAAAGAATGTGACATCTCTGGAGACGTAAGTTTTTTTATTGTTTGGGTCATAGCATTTGTACCTTTTTTTACTAAAGGAATATCTTAAGAAGATACATTTGATGGAGTTTTGATCAAATTTATCTTCACGTTTTTTGAGGACAAAACAGGTGCAACCAAAAATTCTGAGGTGTTCGATTGATTTTTTTTTTATTGTATAGGATTTCTAGAGGTTTTTTATAGTTAGTAGTAGGACTAGGAAGACGATTGATAATATAGGTAGCTGTTAGAATTGCGTCGGACCAAAACGATTTTGGGACATTATTCTGAAAAAGGAGGGAGCGAGTGACATTTAACAGATGTCGGTTTTTTCGCTCAGACACCCCATTTTGTTGAGGAGTATTAATACATGAGGTTTGATGAAAAATACCTTTTTGTCGTAGAAAATTTTGAAATATATTTCTCATGTATTCAGAACCATTATCACATCTAAAAATACAGATTTTTGCATCATACATATTTTCTATGTAACGAAGAAATTCGCAAAAAACTGAGTAGGTGTCTGATTTGTTTTTTAAAAGATAAATCCAGGTGGCTCGAGAAAAAATCATCAATAAAGCTAATAAAGTATCGAAATCCGTTGTAAGACTCAATGGGGGCAGGACCCGAAATATCAGAATGTATTAGTTCGAAAGGAGAATGAGTTTTGGTGCTAGAATTTTGAAATGGTAATCTAGATTGTTTAGCAATTCGACAAACATCGCATAAGAGTTCATTTTTAAAAATAGGAAATAAAGAATACAGTACATTTGATGACGGATGACCCATCCTTTTGTGCCAAAGGATGTGATTATCTACCATACGAGTATGTAGAACTTTCTTCTTGGTTTCTAGAATGTAGAGACCATTAGCGAGGATACCCTTACCAATCATCCTCCTGGTGATACGATCCTGAAAAATAACATCATTAGGAGTGAATATAACATTACAATTAAGATTTTTGGTGAGTTTGGCAACCGATATAAGGTTAGCATCGAGATTAGGTACAAAAAGAATGTCATCAGACGTGTTGTTAACTAAGTTTGCCTTTCCTATTCCTTCAATTTGGGTTTTACTTCCATGCACAAACTGCAAAGAACACGTGTTTTCGGGACGTGATATTTGTATCGGGACAAATAACAACTAACACCCAATGATTACTAGATACAAATGAATAAAAAAAACAAAAAAAATACTACATGTATTATATAAAATAAGTGAAAACATACATCTCCCAATACGGTGCAAGATAATACATCTTGTTACGCTCAGACATCACCTTTGCAATATCTTGTGGTCAGGTGTCGTCGTTTTGTTGTCCCGGGTGACAGAGCAATGTTCAACATAAATATCCAAACCTCTTTCCATAAGGCATTTGGTAAAGACAATGTCTGACTTCTAAGGTCTCCCAATAAAGAAGGTTAAAATAATGTATTTTTTCTTCCAACTACTCTTATCAGTTCCGCGTTTGTAAGGTTTGCCGAATTCGCATTGGATGTTCTTTACCTGCTCAAGAACTTGTCTTACACTGATTTCTGCATGAGGTTTTTTGAATTCCTATTTTCCATTACAAGCTCTCTTTATTTTACGGTACAGATGAATCATGTCAAGAAATTTGCGATGAGCAAGATACATTGTCTTACTTCCATGCACAAACTGCAAAGAACACGTGTTTTGTTCACAAATAGGACACATTTTGTGCCCTTTCACAGAATAACCAGACATATTTCCACATGTAGGGAAGTCATTAATTGTGCAAAATATCATCACACGCAATGTAAATGATTGTTGACGATGGGCATCCCACACTTGCTCATCATCATTCCACAATTTCTTCAAGTCATCAATCAAGGGAGCCAAATACACATCTATGTCATTGCTTGGTTGTTTTGGACCAGAAATCATTAAAGACAACATCATGTATCTATGTTTCATGCTTAACCATAGAGGTAGATTATACATAACCAGTAGAACAGGTCACGAACTATAGGATTTTGTGCCCCTATATATGTATATATTGTTAAAAAATTATACATGCGTACAAGATCGATTTCCATATTTTCGACGATTTCATGTACATTATTTTATATTTATTCTAATATCATGTAATCTACATATATATTAAAATAAATAGAAGATGATCATACTCAAATATCCTCTAAAACCTTTATGAAGATCCGGAGTTGCGTTGGCCGTTGAATCTGTTGGCTTTTTGGCATTAATCTATGCTTTGATGATTTAATCATCCTAATATTAATTGTAATCATGAAGAGTAGCACACATATTTCATTGCATATATATTGTTTTGTGCTAACTTCTACAGGTGATCAAGACTCAAGAAAGAAAGAAAATCAAGTCAAGACATGTAATCAATCTCTATTGAAGACATGTAATTTGAATTTCTTTGAGTCTTAGGAACATTGTGTAAATTGAGCATACTTGAGCTAAAACCTACTCAAACACACACTAGGTTCCTTATAGAAGTCACACACAAAATTTCATATAATTTGGACTTCAATAGATCACCCAAACTTAGACAAGAAAAAACTAAACCAAAACCTGAGAAGTCTGCCCACATTTGGTCGACCAAAACAGACCGCTCGGTCGACCGAGTGATCATATATTTTCTAAGTATTTTACTGCCCAGGTTTGGTAGACCGTCCAGACCTTTTCGTTTGACCAAGTAACAACAAATTTCCGACCGTTTGTTTTGTCGTATTATACCCAACGGTCGTATTCGTATTTTCTCTATATACCGCAAATACATTTTGTGTATCGGTCGACCGAGGACCTTGTTCGGTCGACCGAACTTATGTTCCTTGAAAAACCCAAAGTGCTTGTCGATTTTTGGTCGACCGAATATGATCTTGTTTGCCAACTCCAAAGTGCCTGGTGTGAATCGGTCTACCGAACCTATCTCGGTGTTCGACCGATCACTTAAGTGTACCTGAGTCTTAGCCTTTGGCGGTCGACCGTTTTTTAAGCGGTCGACCAAACCTTAATCCAAATTGCCAAACAGTCGACCGAACAGCCCGATCCGGTATACCGAATTTACTCAAAATTGGGTCCTGTCAGTTTTTGTTTTGTGTATCTTACACAATCTTTACCCAATTCATCCCCAACGGCTATAACTTTTTAGGAGCTTATAAATAGAGTTGTAAAACACATTTTAACACAACTCTCCCACTACTATTTGTCCCTTACATTAGAGAGAAGACTCCAAACACTACAAGCCTCAAACCTTCCACACTTTAGTCTTAAATCTTATTCTCACTCAAGTATGCTCAAGATTAGAGAGTGTTGTTCCACTCATTGTTTGTTCAAGAAGCAAGGATCTTGGTGAAAGCCCAAGACAAGAGTATAGACTTCGGTGAGAGCCCTAAGTGATCCCTTTCGGATTGTCAGAGGAGGAGTCAAGCTCGATGAGGTTTGTTTGCGAGTTTGAAGATTGTAAATGCATTCTCTCCCGGCCCGGAACGGGGAGTGGTTAGTGAAGTCGTGAGCGGAGCTCGATGATCCGAGCGGAGCTTGCAAGAGAGGACTAGGACCCGGGTGGGGTGTCGAACCTCTGTAAAATCCCTCGTCTCCATTGTGGTTTGCATTTTCAATTCCTTTACTTGCTTGTTTAGTTTTAAATTCCGTTGCATATCTTTGATCGTTAAACAAGTAGGTAATTAGGAATAAAAGTGATTAAAATTAGAGACTATCACGATCCTACATTTAGTATCAGAGCCTTGTGAGCGAAATCGCATTATTTTAACCGTAATTTTTTTTTAGCATGGCTTCAACTTCTAATCATGCAGAGGGTTTATGCACAACTCGACCTTCCTTGCTAAATGGGTCAAACTATGATTATTGGAAGAATAGCATTAACATTTTCCTAATTTCTAATGACCTTAAATATCAGATGTTTCTTCAAAATCCATACACACCCCAAATGAAGATGAATTAGATTCACTTATTAGTCCCAAAATGAAAGAAATTGAGATGAACTCAAAAATCATGAACATTCTATATTCTGGGCTAAATGAGGGTGAATATAATAGAATTAAAGGTTGTGAAAGTGCATATGAAATATGGCATAGATTGCAAATACATCATGAGGGGGATAGCAAAACTAAAAAACCCGCATTAGTCTCCTCATGCATAAATATGAAATATTTTCTATGCAAATCGGTGAGAATATAAGCGACATGAACACTCGCTTCACCGATATTACTAACTCTTTTTTGGTCATTGGAAGAAAAATCAATGAAGGAGAAATGACATGGAAGTTCCTCCGGTCGCTTAGCATCGATTGGGAAGATAAAGTTGTCGCAATTGAAGAGGCACATGATCTTTCCAAATTTAAGATGGAGGAACTTGTTGGAAACTTGATGACGTATGAACTTCAAATCAACCATCGAAAGGAGAATGAAGCTTCAAAGAACAAACCTTTCTTGTCATTACATGCAAATATTGACCAACCAAGGAGGAGTGTAGAAAATGAGGACATTGAAGTCCTAGTCAAAGACTTCTTCAAATACCTCAAGATGGATAAGGGAGAAATGAATGAAAGAAGAGGTAGAAGAAGTGAGAAAAGAGAAAAAGAAAAGGAGAAGGAGGAGAGCGAAAATGAGAGAAGAGAAGGGAAGGATGTTCAACCGATTATTGAGTAAGTTCGACCAATTGATGACTAGAAACTTCTAGGTTGCTCCTGGTAGTTTTCGGTTGGACATGACTCCTTTGCCGTTCGACCGTTGAAGTAGTTTAGCTGATCAATTATATTAAATTGCCCGACTGTTTATGTAGTTTCGGTCGACCGATTATGTGATTTCGTTTGACTGATTGTATGATTGTGTTCGACCGATTATGTGATTTTGTTCGACCGATTATATGATTGTGTTCAATCGATTATGTGATTTTGTTCGACCAATTATATGATTGTGTTCAGCCGATTATGTGAAGTTGTTCGACCGATTGTGTAGTTTTGGTCGACCGAATATGTGATATTGTCCGACCATTGAAGTGGTTCGGTTGACCAATTATGTTATATTGTGTAATCTTGTACGACCATTCGATTAGTTTCGGTTGACCGGCTTTATGTGCTTGTTCGACCGTTTCCATGCTTTTGTTTAACTAAATTATGATGTGGTGTGAGCGGTTGGTGGATACTCAGATTCAATGATTTTGTTGGTAAGTGATGTTTCATGATATCTTTTATATGCTATGATTGATGTTGTTGTTCAACTCTGTGGGGGCGTGGAGACTGCTTAGCCTTTACGGCGGCGGAGTAGATAGACTCAGTGAGGTGAAGTTTTTGCCTAGCTTTTACGGCGGTGGAGTCGACCACCGTACTATTATTTGGTGGATGTTATGTTGATTTATGTTTACTTTTGTATATACTATTTTATGAGTAAAAGTATGAGGTTGATGATTTATTCCAGAAAAGTACGTGGTCGACGATATTTTCGGCTAAGTGGATGTGACGATATTTTCGGCTAAGTGGATGTGAATCGTTGCGATGTTGATTCAATGTATCTTGTCTTGAACAAAAGAAACAACAATACAAAATTTGTGTAACATATATTGATAAAACAAATCACATGTGCACATAGATGCGACAAATCTCATGTGATATAACTTTATATAATTAAGTTAAATTACATGAGTTTATCCGATCGAACCAGCAGGGATTCATATGCAGCCAAACATATACATGCATACTCCCAGTGATACAAGAAACAACGAGCTAATTAAGAATGTCTCGTGACTCCTTATCAAACCAAACATTTAGGCCTGACAATTTCTGACACGACACAATAACACGACACGAACACGACACAATATTGTGACCCGATTTTTACACGACATGACACGAATTTTTTTGTGTGGTTGAAATGCGTTATTATGATGATTTATGAAGATATAAACATAAAATAATTAATACACGATTTGACACGAACATGACACGATTACACGATATTTTAGTTTTTTACACGAAATTGACACGAATAACATCTCTTTGTTAGGTAATCAATTATTTTTACCTAATAATGGTCAATTAATATGTTAATTATATAGAAAAATATTAATATAACATGTCACTTAACTATTTTCAATCTAAACATGATGAAGTTTCTTCAACTTGTACTTTACACAATAACACGAAATCCTGACACGATTACGAAATTGTCTGACACGAAAGTACACGAACACGACACGATTGCCAGGTCTACAAACATTGATCTAAGTATCAAGGTCTTATATATAAAATGTTATCCACTTAGGTGTAAAATAAAAATCTTTTACCTAAAACAAAAGGGCCATATATGCATATTTATAGGTGCATGGCATTAAGAATTTCCATGCAAGTGATGAAACTTTCCATATGAAACCCTTTGCAATGACAAATCGAAGTTTCTAGTATCCATGATTTGAAAACTATCAAAACTTCTAACAAGTTCAAACGAAATTACAAGTTTCTCCCTCTAAATGGACAAAACTCCAAATTCACCCGTTAATTAGATAAAATGCAACAACATATACGAACTGTACCAATTAATTTACAAATCAATCCAAAGAAACCTTTAAAAATTAGAAAAATATGTCAACCAACCTAAAAATATGAAAACAAACATAAAACATAAACATTGATTGCTCTATTAGTAAGAGTGGACGCACGTCAAGCTAGATCTTGAGTTTCCTCTCTTTTATTGTTGGAGGAGCCATAATTGAAATACAGACTACCTTAGTCGTAAGCGATGATGCATGTGAAGTTTAATATTGGGCTCCCTCTCTCTTACCGGCAACAAGTTTTCATTTAACAAACCAAATAAATAAATCCAAAATATATACAAATTCCTCCTATGTATAAGGCTAAACTACCAATATTTGACGATCTCAAAAACATGATGATAGATCATTACCCATACCAATAGCAAATGAAACTAAAATTCTCCTAGTCAAGAGAGTAAACTAACTATTAGACGATATTCTATTATAATGATTATCGTCAATATAACAAACTACATACATAATATATCTCCTTGTTATGACGCTAAACTAAAACCCGATGATTTTCGTCACAAAGATGATATCATAAGTGAAACAATTTCATATACCCTCCTAGGTTACATGGCTAAACTAACCACTAGGCGATATTATAACAAAAGAATTATCATCGATACAACAAAATTTATGTATATATAAATCACCTCCATGTTATAAGGCTAAACTGTCTAATATTAGGTGGTCTTCATCATAATAATGAAGATTGTGAAATCAAATCAAGCTAGCCAAACGAAAACACACACATCATAGAACCTCATGGGTCATGAGGCTAAACTGACCAGGGTGTGATGATCACTCATAATAAGAGAATCAAACCCAACAATCTATATACCAAGTATACAAACAAAATCTACTACATACAAGTGACTAAACTTCTATACACGACCGTCCCCTTCAAATAAATTACGGAATGAATCGTCAAACCACATATGAAATATATACACAAAATGATCTCCCACCACAAAATGATCTCCAACCGGTTGTGAGATTAAATTAAGCTTGGTTTGATGGTCTCTCATTATAAGAGAATCAAATCAATGGATGCCCAAATATACCCATAAGTTCTCATGGATGAGAAACAAATTACCATGGCAAGATGATCCCTTTATATAAGAAAAAGAACAAAAAAAAATTGTTGTAATTTGTATTTATTTATTTAGCGATACCAAGAAATGGCGTAACCGTAACAATATCGAGATATTTTTCTATACAAAGTTGTAAGATGTAGAATTTCATCATGAATTCTTAAGAAGTTGTCGCAACACCAAAAAAATATAAAGAATAAAAAACTCACGTTAAACAGTTAATTAAGTTTTTGGACGTAAGAATGATTGGCGTGTGTTTGTTATCCTTGAGCTTTCGCACATAATAATGATTGATTCTTTGTACCAAAACCCAAATGATTGTAATTAATGACCATGTCATTCTCCATTTCTGAATAATATAATAGATATCTTTCTCTACTTTATAAGGTGTTTAAAATTTAACATCAGCAATGGCAAGACCGCTCCACATTGGTATTAAAAAAAACCACATCTCTACTCATAGAATCTCAACGCAAAATTTAGTTTACGTCTTAGAGGTATATTACCGTATAAGACAAGTATATATTGGACACAAACCCTAGGGATATTCCTAATGAGTTAGGGTTGACTAATATATCAAAATTTGACGTCATAGATTATACCTTAATATGTATGTATATGTGTGTATAGAGACAGAGAAAGAAAGAGATGAGGGATTCACAACTCTTAAATTTCGTTGACACACGGTTCCGTTTGTTAATAAAATCAAATATGAACTTCAAATTGAAATCCAAACCGTAGATCTTGATTTACAACACATGTAGATTAAGGATATCATAAATCATAAATTTTGGAATATGTTTTACGTAATATCTAAAGATGTAAAAATGAACACACTACATTCGCTAAAAAACTCGATTTCTATATCTCATATGAAACGATTACCAAAATTTATGATTTTCGATATCCTTAATCTGCATATGTTGTAGATAAAGATCTACGGTTTTGATTTTCAATTTGGAGTTCAGATTTGATTTTATTAATAAGCGCAATCGTGTGTCAACGAAATTTAAAGGTAGTGGATTCCTCCTCATATATATATTCGTTAAAAATGCATTTATGGAAAGGAGATAATTTGTACAAAATGAAATATAAAATGGGAAAATAAAAGAGAATAAAAGATATGGAGAATAATTATCTCTCTCTACTTTACCGAATTGATCTCCTTCACTTGATTATTTACAATGAAACAAGTAGGCTATTTATAGTCTTGGTAAAATTTTCCATCTTCCAACTACATTAATTCATTGGACTCTCCACCTTCAAGTCTTTTTGTATTCCTAGGTGGTTACATGAATCTAGACTCCAAATAATTATAGTGACATAATTCCCAATTATATAAAAATATTGTACAAGTTAATATAGTTTTGGTGCCAACAATGCCTCCCTTAAATTAAACTTGCTCCTTACTCCTAAACTTTCAACATTCTCTTGAAGACTTGCACGGTAAGTGGCTTTGTAAAAATATCCACCATTTCATCTTCCGTCTTGCAATATTCAACATGAACATCACATTCATCGGTAAGTTCATCTTTGTCTTGTACACCCATTTTACTCCCATAGAACTTTTGTGAGGCGGCGAATCTGTAAGCTCCCATGTATCATTGTTTTCAATTAAGCGAATTTCTTCTTTCACGGCTTTCCTCCAATTTTCTTCTTGGAATGCATCATCAAAAGAAATTGGATTTTCTCCTTCAAAGAAAGCAAAAAATACAACATCATTTTGCTCATTAGTTATATCATACAATTCTTGGATACTTCTTATTTTTCTTGGTGGGCTTGGAGAGGAATTTGTGCTGGATGAAGAAGTTGGAGAAGCAGGAATATTTTCTTCTACAATGTCATTCTCCACATTTTCAAGAACTAGATGAACATCTTCCTCCATTTCGAAATGAAAGATCGGCAAATTCTCTTTTTCAACTTCCATGTCCTTAAACAAGGAAATTTCATCAAACTGAACACCTCGGCTTATCACAATTGTCTTTGTTACCAGATTATACAACTTGTATGCCTTGCTTCTTTCATTGTAGCCGATAAAATGCATTTTTCTGACTTGTCATACAACTTGCTTCCCATTGCATCTGGAACATGAGAGTAAGCAACACTCCCAAATATCTTTAGATGATGAACATTTGGCTTTGTACCATACCACGCTTCATGTGGTGTGCAATTCTCCAAGCTCCTTGTCGGTGACCTGTTAATTAAATAAATTGCACAAGAAACAATTTCAGCCCAAAACCTTCTTGACAACCTCTTCTTCTTGAGAAGACATCTAGCCATTTCCATGATTGTTCGGTTCTTTCTTTCACACGCACCATTTTGTTGTGGTGTGTGGCAATCTGTCATTTCATGCCAAATACTACTGTCTCTGCAATACTTTTCAAAATCATTTGAAAAATATTCACCTTCATGGTCATGGTCAGTCCGCAAAGTGTTAGTTTTAGCTCAGTATAATTCTCCAATTCTACCTTGAAATGTTTGAACTTCTGGAAAACTTCTAATTTTTCTTTAACACAATACACCCAAAAATTTCGTGAGTATTCATCAATGAAAGAGATAAAATAATGATTACCTCCCAAAGATGTCACTGTTCATAGAACCACAAAGACCCGAATGAACAAGTTGTAATGGTGTTTTTGCTCGCCACGAGGATTGAGAAGGAAAATGGATTTTTGTGTTGTTTTCCGAGCTGACATGCTTCACAAACTTCATCAACATGATCAATTTTGGGCAAACCTTTGACCATCATCTTCCTTGAAAGCATCTCCAAATTTTCATAGTTTAAGTGACCATAACTATCATGCCATAGTTTTGAAACCCCTTTATCAACACCAATAAAACAAGACATATTTTGGTTTTGAAGGATGAGTTGGAAAATATTATTTGAGGGAACTCCAACCCTAGTAATAATCTGATTTTTCCTTGACAAAATGCATGTCATGTCACTGAAATGAATATCATATCCCTTCCCCAAAAGATGGCCCACATGCACTAAGCAAATAATTTCTTAGACCATGAACAAAATAAACACCAAACATTTTCTCCATTCTTCTGACTTTTGTTGTGAACACAATCTCACCAACACCACTAATTTTATATGCTTTTCCGTGTCCTACTTTAACTTCTCCATAATCAGATTCAAACAACTTTGAAAATAATTTTTTGTTACCTGTCATATGCTTGCTAGCACCGTTGTCTATGTACCAGTCATCATCATCAAGATGTCCACCATGAGACACGAGCAACAAATTAAGTGTCTCAATTATGATGCTCTTGGTTTTTATTTCCATACACCAAATTAGCATCATTTTTTCTTCCTCCTTGTACCAGCAATCACCCACCATATGACCAGGTATGTGGCAATTGAAACATTCAAAATAGTCACATCCTCTTCCTCTATAATTTTCACGTCCTCTTCCTCATTGTGAACCTCTGAAATTCTGTTTTTGATTTACTTCATCCAAACCATTATCATTAGGGTTAATTACAGTTTGCCCCCTGAACTATGTCTTGATATCACTTTGCACCATTGAACTTTAAAATGTGATATTTACCTTTTCTGAACTTTTGTTTGTAACATTTTGCCCATCTAAACTTCAAATTTTCATTATTTAAACACACATTCGTAGTTTTTTTGCAGTTTTTTTGTGTTGTATCCCTACACTCATAAACTTAGTTTTACGTGAAAATTTGGATCGAATTTGAGGTCAGATGTAGTTGGAATTCGGATCGGATTGGTACTGAATCCGATCCCAATTCTGACAACATCTGACATCCGATTCGGTCTAAACTTTCACGTAAAACTAAGTTTATGAATGTATTAGGGATACAATGCAAAAAAAATTGTAAAAAAAACTACGAATGTGTGTTTAAAAAATGGATTATTGAAGTTGTGGGGGCAAAGTGTCACAAATCGAAAGTTCAGGAGAGGTAACTCTCACCTTTTAACATTCAGGGGTGCAAAGTGATATCAAGACATAAGTTCGAAGGGACAAACTGTAATTAACCCTTATCATTACTTGAATAATCTCCTCTTCAACGAGTATATGTGCCTCTTCCTCTGAACTTTCCTCCTCTTCCACGACCACGATATCCACCTCTATGATTTTTCACATCCGTCGTCTTCTCATTAAGAGACAACTTTGACCAATGCTCAGCCAGTTGTGGGCGACCCATTTTTTGTTTTAATTAAAAAAATAGGAAAAAAGGAAAATGCAAATAAAATATAGAAACAAATTGTACATGTTTGGACTTCAAAAAAGACACCTAGATCACCGACCATAGTCTTACTAGGTACTCCCTCTACCCACCCAAATATTTAGGCCTTTTATTTTATTAATTCTAGAGTTAGTATTACAATTTAGAAGGCAAAAAAATTACAATATAAGTGATGTTTGGGTAGGGAGGGAATATTTATAGAAATAAGTAGTGGGGGATGGTTAAAAAATTATGAAAAATAAAATAAAAAACTAGTCGTTAATATAGGGTTAAAAAATTATGAATTTACTGTGTGCGGTGTGCAGGTGGTCGCATATGCGACCACCCGCACGGGTGGTCAAATTTGACTGGAGTACTTGATCCAAAATTACTTCCTTCTTCTTCTTGTTTAATCTTTCTTCATGGGTTGCAAAGAGCCCGTAAATTCATCAACGGTCATGGCATTTTAGATTCCTCAATGGTTACGAAAATGTAGTAAAATCTGGAATCTAAAGAACGAAGAATTTTTTCAATGACACAAATATCATCCATAGTTTCACCAATTCGTTTTAATTGGTTGACTATAGACAATACCAGCGAACAATAGTCAGAAACCGACTCAACTCCATTTTATGCAAACCTTCAAACTTTCCTCAAACAGTTTTCAAATGGATCCTTTTTTTGTCGTCTCCTTTGAATGAATTTCGCAGAATCTCTCATGCTTTCTTTGCCGAAGTGGCACAAGTTATTTTCTCCCAAGTGGCTTCATATGATTGCACTCCTTGGAATATCCAAAACATAGCTTGCTGGTTTTTCTTCCTTGATATTCTTAGACTCTCTCTTTGGGCTTGTGTTGATCATTCCTCATCTTCCACTCGAACTTCAGTATATCCTTTTTCAACTATCTCCCATTCGTCTTGAGATCCAAGAAGAGCCTTCATTTGGATTCCCCATTTACCATAGTTTTCTTTAGTTAATTGAGAGACGAAAGAAAGAGGAATACAATTGTTCATATCGATCGAATAAAGTTCTGATACCAATTTGTATAAAATGAAAATAAAATGGGAAGCATAAAATATGATAAAAGATGGAGAATAATTTTCTTTCTCTTCTTTACTGAATTGATCCCCTTCACTTGGATTATTTACAATGAAAAAAGTAAAATTCTCCATCTTCCGACTACATTAATTCATTGGACTTTTCAATTTCAAGTCTTTTTTATTCGTAGTTGGTTACACGAATCTAGACTCCAAAAGACCTTCCTAGATACACCTAAAACTTTCTCCATACTTCCAAATAATTATAGTGACATAATTCCTAAATATATAAAAATATTGTGCAAGTTAATTTAGTTTTGGTGCCAACATAATGACTTTCCACTATGGCTGTTCAAACCAAATGGTGTTCTCTACTTCTCTTTTTGTTAGGATGTGTTCTCTACCTCTCTCGGTCCATGGTTTCTATTCTTTCCTTTCCGATGGGGGTTTAAGTTAGCAAATTATGACTTGTGGGGCAATTTAGAAACCTGAAGTCCTCCCTATATAATTTATATTCTTCCCTTTCCAATGGGTCTTGGATTATATAGCAGAGTTTAATCAAATATTATCAAAGGACAACCTCTTAAAAGAGATTTGTTTAGGCAAAATATATGTTACCTATTTTTAAACAAAGAAGAACCAGTGGACCGCATTTTTCATACGTTGTTCCGTTATACCTTCAATTTTGGATTTACTTCTCTCCCGCAGGAGTTTCATCTGAAAATCAGTCAATATCAGAGATTGAGTTTAAAACTTAACTATTTTAGGACTTAATCATAAATTTTGCTGTTTTTCTTAGTTTTTATGTAGTCTACTTGGAAACTCGGAAATAATAAAAGATTCAGATTTTTTATTCGACTTTATGTGTTTGGCTTCAAATTTTGGATTATAATTTTTTAAATGATTTGCTTAACGGCTGGGTTTTCGTTAATAGGTAGAAAATTATTTACGGCTCTTTTATTATAGCACCTTGATTAAAAACTTTCAAAGAAAGAATCTCATGCAGGGAGATGAATAATTGAAATTTCAAAAGTCTTTTGCTTCGAAAAACGTCATCTTAAATTCATGTAAAATATTGGACATTGATATTATTCTTTATATACATTCACATCTACTCATTTTATTCATTTTCACGATTTACGAATCTATATAAAGAATAAAAATTATAAATATGAGGTTGACCGGATTTGACTTAATTTTCACGATTTTTCCTATTTAAGAATCTATTGTGACGTACGTACATTGTATATGTACATATATTTAAGTAATATTTTATTTTTCATATAATTGCTATTTTTCTCACAAAATATGAAATATTTAACACCTCAAAATAGTAGGTTACCGAATGCATCGTTTTTTTATAATTACAAACAAAATTCTCAACCTCGTTAATTTCTTGTTGTCTTCTAATTCAATACAATTTCAATGTCTACCCTGACCATAATTTACCAACCTAAGAAATTCTTAACATGCTTTGCCAATCACCCATCTATAGCGGATGCACAAACTTTGCATTGCGTTGTCTTAGGCAAGAACATGGCTGGTTAATTGGTTGTCACCCACTTGTCAACCTAAATTTGGTGTTTTGAAACGGACCATGCTGCTTTGCAGCTGATCTAGTGGATCTTGTAGCCACCTGTACAATTCCTGTTCTATATGTATAAGAGGTCTTCTTCCACTCCAACTTGGTCACTTGCTCTCTCTTCCTCCACTTCATGGCTTTTCCTAACCTCTTTAGCATCTTAGTAGCCCTTTTACTACTTCATGTCACTCCCACTTCCTTTGCGGAGGACATAGAGAGGACGGTAATCTTTTTAACGTGTTACAATTTGAAAGTTTAAGAGTGAAAGTTCCAAGGGTAGTCACTTTGATACTGACTCATAGTTCAGATGATCAAATTGAAATCTACCCGGTATTTGTAACATCCCCGAACAGCGGAAAATTTAAACTTTTTAAATTAAGAGAAACACGTGGACACAACCATCAAGAGTGGGGACATTACTGAAATAAATACATAAATAAGTCTGGTGCACCATAATACAATACGAGTTTGTCAAAAGAGTGATTACATCATAACACAAAACACAAGACACATGTAATCACGACGACCTACAGTAGGCAGACGACAGGATCCAGTTCCAAAGTGCAATCTCCCTCGGTCACCACCTGTTCCAAAATTACAATAGTAACAATGCTATAGTTTAGTTTAACCTGAGATTCGATTATTTGTTTAATTAGGTCAATATTAGACTAAAAATTTCCGAGTGAGCTAGCCTTGGTGGGTAATTCATGAGTACCATAAGCTAATATATATTGTCTTTTTTTTGCGTTTAAGCACAAATGCTCTGAATAGAGAATAGTTTAATGATGGTTAATTTATAATATTTTCCGGTTATAAGATCATAAGTTCATTTACTTATCACCAGTTAATTTTGTGTCTGAATGTCAACTATCTTTAAAGTTGACTTACAGTAACGTCAAAATATACATTGTTAATGGTTATTATGGCCGTATAAATAGAGCAAATTAATCAAATTGGTCTACCAAGAAATAATAACTCAAGTATTGACGCTGTCCCTAATTGTAGTCACTATCTATGTAAATATCTTTGCCGGTTAATTATCCTTCTCTTAGCCGAATATAACTTCAATGCGCAGCAAGCTCATAGGCGCAAGATATTACCGCCTAGTAAACGACGTTATCAAACCAGACGTCAAATCTCCGGCGGACACCGAGGGCCATGGCACCCACACCGCCTCCATCGCGGCTGGGTCCTCGATCACCCACGCCAGCCTCTTCAACCTAGCCGGCGGCACGGCCCGGGGCGCGGTCCCCGCGGCCCGTATCGCCATGTACAAGGTATGCTGGGCCGACGGCTGCCACTCCATTGACATGCTGGCGGCGTTCGACGATGCCATACATGACCGGGTCGGGATCATCTCGGCGTCCGTCGGGGGGTTTCCCCAGGACTACTTTGCGGATGCTTTGTCCATCGGGTCGTTCCATGCCATGAAGAAGGGGATTCTTACGTGCATGTCCGCCGGGAATGAGGGGCCGATGGAGATGTCGGTTAGTAACGTCGCGCCGTGGGCGTTCACGGTGGCCGCGACTAGTATTGACCGGCAGTTTCGGACCACGGTGAAGATGGGCAATGGGAAGAAAGTCAGGGTGAGCTCGTTTTCGAAATGTTTACTCTTTTTAAAAATTTGGGTTTATGACAAATGTTTTAACAAAGTTGCAAACGTAGAAGACTACCCTATAATTCCAAAATAATTTTGAAATTGGTCGTCTTTGTTTAATATCATTGGTTTCTCATGTTTCCCTTTTGACTATTTCCGTTCCAACTTCCAACAAACATTTTAAAAGTTTTTTTTTAAAACAATTTTATTTCTTAATTAAATAACAGTACGTAACTCACATGTTATAGTTTCATGTTTGGAATAAACAAGTCTACACAATGGATCTAACAACTGAGATAGTCCGAATTAGTGCATCCAAGAAAAAGTTCAAAATCCTGATATAGCAATTGTGTATTAGTGTTGTTCAATTTGATGTTTTATTTTGAAGGGGATATCTCTTAATACGTTTGCTTCCAAAAAGAAGATGTATCCTCTTATCACTGGTGCTTCTGCTGGCGAAAATGGCGGTGAAAGGTATGGATAATCATTCTCCTTTCCTCTATGGCCTCTAAAAGTTAGTATTTTCGATAAGGATACATATGTGCGAACCAGAAGATGACATTTCATTTCAAGCTTTCTAATCGGATTAAATAGAAATAATAAATCATCGTTTTATCAGTAAGATTGTGATTTGAGCTGTGATGGCTTAGACTTTATATATCTACCATAGCCGATTGTTACATGCATGCATGCCACTGAGAGTCGAGTGCTAATTGCCCTCTCCAAGACTACAACTAATAATTACAACAATATGATTATAGGTATGGACATGGGTGGTGGCAAGTATGGACCCATTGGATTTTGAGATTCACTTAATTAACAGATTTTTTTTTACTTCGACAACTTAGATCCTTTCATCTCTTTAAACTCCGAACTCTTAGAATTTCCAAAACTATTAAATAGATAGATAGATTAATTTTGTCCGATTACTCTAGTTTAAAATATTTCATGGCTTGTTAATAAGTATCCAAAACTAAATTGTAACGTCCCCGAAAACAGCAGAAAATTTAAACAATAATAAAGACCGTCAACGGTCAACGTACACAGGGCACGTCACGAGACAACAAGATGAAATGTATATATAAAGATATAGATCCACGTGGAAGTCAAAATACATATGAGTCAACTGTGATTACAACAGAAAGAATATACACGTAATCACTACCTCAACAAAAAATATGAAAAGAATACTGGATCAGATCCCGGGGGTACCCTCCTCGGTCACCACCTCGACTCTAATGCTCCTCGCTATCTGAAATGCAAACAATTGAAATATGCCTGAGTTCCCTGCAGGAACCCCGTATACCAAACCTCCTAAAATACAAAATAGAATTAAAGACAATGCAATGCAATGCACATGATCATCCGCCTCGGGTCCACAATAATACCCCTCTCTGCCTCCGCGGTACTGAACCACTCCTGCCACCACGAGGGACAAGTCAGTCCACCGCTGCCTCACAAGGGTCAGTCGGCACCACTGCTCCTCAAGAGCCGCAGAATGGAACCCTGGCACTACGCCGCCACCCCAGGAGCGAGTCATCCTGCCGAATGCACAACTCTGGTCAGACGACAGCCGCTGCTCCCCCAAGAGCCGCCAGACGCGCACCCTGCCAGAACATCCTCGGCCTACCGACAAACCCCAGCAAACAGCCCAAGGTTTACGACAATCATCTCTCACACCCCGCTCGATATGAAAGGATCAACAATTATACGCCCTCGTCGAAGGTGAAATCCGTCGCTCTCAAGGCCGGTAATCGACCGTCGCCTCGGAGCCGGTAGTCCACCTATACTCGACGGCTCGCGTGTGGATAAATCCACCAACATGCGGCAGATCGGTCGACCGCTACAAGCACACCGGTCGACCGGTCTTCCGCACAGTACTCTGTACTGTACAAACAAGTGTATCAGTCGAACCACGCCAACCAAATTACCGACCAATCGGTCGAACAAAAGTCATCTAGCGGTCGACCGTTTGGATGGTCTACGCTATACAATATTTATAATATTTATATATTCGACCGGTCGAACCAAGGGTCCGTTCAACTGATAACAGGGATTTCAGCATTTTGCCTAAGTAATATTCGGTCGACCGGAACTGAGATACAGTTCGACCGAAACATCACAGACACTCTACTGCTTAATTAAAATGCTCAGTCGGTCGACCGAAAGTTAAAGAGCGGTCGACCGTTTTGATGGTCAAAGCTCCCAACCGACTTAGCATCGAATAGATCAGTCGAACCAGGTTAAGGATGTTCGACCGTTTAATAAGTCAAAATCCCCAACCGACCTATTATTATTGTTTTGGTCGACAGGAGAAGTGGATCCGTTCAACCGATAACAACATCAACCCTTTTACCCACACAAATTTGGCATAACGGTCGACCGTCCTCAGACATCGTTCGACCGTTTGCGGGTGCAAATCAATATAATAATAGAATCGGTCGACTGCCCACAGGCACCGGTCGACCGATCGTTGTCTTCAACCTCTGAATAGGTTGCAATCCGACGGGGAATTCGACACCAACGTCGATCCCCAACACTCACAAAGCTTATGTGAGTTATAATGAAGATTTGACATACCTTGATGAAGTTTGTGGACGCCTCCCAAGCGTTGGCAAGCCCAACCCAACTTCTTCTCCTTAGCTTCTTCTCCTTCTCATTATCTCCTTCTTCTTCTCCTCCAAAATTACCTCTCTCACTTTCTGATGAAACCAAGTTATGAAGAAAACGTTAAAATTAAACCTAACACCTATATTTATAAGAAAGCCAAATCTTATCTTCAACTCCATCCCATGCTTCACTGCTCACGACTTAATTAAGGTTAAATAGGTTTAGTTTAGGTTAATTAAGGTGTTTAGATTAAGATTATTACATAAAGTCCAAACCGTAGTCAAGATTAGACCTCAAATTTATCATTTAGGATTATTATATATTACAAACTTGGACCCCCTTGACCTAAATCCGTGGTTCCACCACTGCCAATGGATTCTCATCTACGAAAGCATAGAGAATTGGGTGCTACACTTTGTACACAATGCAAAACTAAGTATGAAAGTAATCCTTGGTCCCCGACATCTTGACCAAAGTCGGCTACCGACAACTTACAGGTTCAAATCTCTCTGGTCATTAGAATTTTTGGGTTTTTTGTTGGATGCATTTCCAAAAGTAATTTTTGGACTTTTCCTCCTTTGAACATTTTTATTTTCCCAGTACACTTGTTAACTTAACTAATTGGTCTAATACTATTTGTCATCGTCTTTCGAATTTTACACCCACATTCGTATCATCGAATAATAATAATAAAACGTCAATATCTTGTTTCTTACCCCAGTGCTGGCTACTGCATGGATGGGTCGTTGGAGAAGAAAATGGTGAAAGGAAAGGTAGTGTGGTGCTACACTGGCTTCCAACCAGAATACACAATCAAGTCATTAGGTGGAGCCGGACTCCTCATGCAATCAGATGGGCTACTAGTGGACGTTGCTTTGACATACCCCTTACCCACTGCTACCATACACCACAAGGTGTCTCGGGTCCTCACCAGCTACATGAACTCCACTAAGTATGTATCGATTATATAATTTATATATCTCATGAAATCATGATCTATTATTTTTATGGGCATGCTAATAGGTGTGTTTACTTGCTCAGGAATCCATATGTCTCTATATATAAGTCTAGACCGATTAATGTGAGCGTTCCTTTCGTGGCCTCCTTTTCGGCTCGAGGGCCGAATCCTATCTCGGTGAATATTCTTAAGGTAAGGTTACACATGTTTATGTTGATTGGTTGTTGGTAATAGGCGTGCAAATGGATGTGGATTATTCCGTCTGAAATGGATAACTATAACTAATGATTAATCATAATGTATTAACTTAGAATGTTTCAATTAACTTCATAAAATCACAAATCTAAATGGTCTGAAACCTAGCATATAGACTTCTATTTCTCAAACTAATTTATACGTCATCCTTTACCTTGTACACCTTAATATACTATTTTTTTGAAAAGCAAGTCTTAAAATAGCAAATCTAACTTCTATCTCATTATTCACTGCTCTTAATTAGATCACCAAGCTAAAGAAAACTATCTACTTTCTTGGAGATTCTCTTTTATTACGATAGTTAAGAACTTAAGATATTGTTAATACAATTGTTGTTACCAATATATTCATTTAACATCACATATATGAATATCTATCTTAACATCTGATATTTGTATGGATTTGTCTATTTTCAAAACGTTCCACATCCAGACCGTTTTCATATTAGTTTTGTATGGATAACTATATTAAGTTTCTTATATCCATACTCGTATACGAATTTTGCCTTCAGAAATAAATAGCGAGATACCTACGTTCAATCTGTATCCGTATATTTTAAACACTCCTAGTTGGTACATATAATTTTTCTAAAACCTCCCGTATATATTTCCTTTTCACCATTTGCTAGTTTTGGTAATATATAATTTGATCCAACAAATAGGGCCACTTTAAAATTTATTGATGGTGGTTGAGAATTATTTCTTTGCAACGAAAATGGAAGTATACATAACCGTAGTTTTGAACTATTTTATGGGCACTTGTAAATATTGAACTTGTGACATTTGACATATGAGCTACTTATTATATCGGTGAACTACCATCATGTGTTCATGATGATTGAAAATTTGAATTGACAGTGCAATGACATTCAATTTCCACACAATACGTTTTAAAAGTCGATGTTATCAAATCTAAAAACAAATATGTACACCGTATAAAACTATAAATAGATGTGTAGGATATGAGAATTACTTGAAGACCTAGCCCAACTATTTGACTGAGTCACAAGTCTCAACTCAAGTCAAATTGAAGACCTAGCTAATACACATAATATATTTAATAAATTTAAGACATACATTATGGAAGGTTATTGGTGACATCTAAATTCTAATACAATTCACAATTTTGTGGATATGTTCATGCAGCCCGACATTGCCGCGCCGGGTCTGGACATTTTGGGAGCATGGACACCGTCGGCGTCCATCACCGGCTACCACAAAGACAAGCGCATGTCAGATTACAACGTCGTCTCCGGCACATCCATGGCGTGCCCACACGTCTCCGGAGCCGCTGCGTACGTCAAATCCTTCCACCCTCGTTGGTCTCCCGCGGCCATCAAATCAGCAATCATGACCACAGGTATGATCTTTCGCTTCTACTTTTAAGGTAATGTCATTATAAACTCCAGATGGAACTTAATTCGCTTAGACTAGTTATGTAAATATATTTGAGATTAAGCTAAATTTCTTCACTATTAAGCAAATTTTCATGATATCTTAAAACAACATTAAATTTTAGTAAACCTTTTTTTGTATCCGCGGAAAATTTAGTGTTATATAGGATCGGTAGCGGATTTTATATAACGACATCGGTCCCTCCGGAAAACCTTTTTTTTTGTATCCGCCGAAAATTTTTGTATCCGGAAAATTTTAGTAAACCATTAAATTTTCCGGAGGGACCGATGTCGTTATATAGAATCCGCTACCCTTATAATGGTTTAACATCAATTTATACTTATTGATAATTGAAATATAAACTCTATTGAAAATTCAAACGGTAAATATTGATCAATGTCTAATAAGAACTATGTTATTTAATCATAGCAATTTGTGTTCTATTGACAAGTTTTCAAGCTATCCACTAACCATCTTCTAAAACACTGCTACCACATATGCAGCGAAGCAAATGCGACCGGGGAAGAAAAAAGACACAGAGTTCGCCTTCGGGTCGGGTCTACTCGATCCGGTCGCAGCCATAGACCCAGGGCTAATCTACGACCTCGACGAAGCCTCATACCTCCAATTCCTATGCAAGGAGGGCTACGACAGCACCAAATTCCGAATCATGGAAGGCAACAAGCGAATCAACTGCACCAAACCAACTCGCCCGGGCCGCCTCAGTGTGGACGGACTAAACTACCCGTCCATGCAGCTCACCATAAACAACACCAACGCGCACGTCTCGGCCACCTTCAGGAGAAGAGTGACGAACGTGGGACAGCCGAAGGCTGTCTACACTCCCATTGTCAGGACTCCAAGAGGAATGTCGGTTAGTGTGAGGCCCAAGAAGTTGGTGTTTCGGAGACTAGGGCAGAAGAGGTCGTTTAAGGTGGTGGTTGGCGTGGAGCCTTTGGGGAAGACCGACATGTTGTCCGGGTCGGTTGTGTGGAGTGACTCCAAGCATAGGGTTAGGAGTCCAATTGTTGTCACTAAGAATATGATCAGGTTTTGATTGAAATGGGTTAGAAAATTAGTTTTGGGTTCTTTCGTGTACTCTATTCTTCGAACCAAGTCTCCAACAAGACATTTTGTTGATTTTGTAACCTATTATAGTTGGTACTTTTGATTATATATCAGGTAGGTTTTCTATATTAATCATTTGTGATTTACACTCTAAAGCAATGTTCACGGACCGCCTAGGCGACCGGGGGCGTCCGGTCGCCTGGGCGATCGCCTAGGCGATCGCCTAGGCGGTTGTGCGACCGCCCAAGTCTGGGCGGTTTTTTTAATTCAATTAAATTTTATAAAATAGATAAAAAATCAGGAAAAATCGGGAAAAATAGGAAAAAATGCACAAATATTATCTAAAAATATCATACATGTTTAGGCTTCGAAAAGACACCTAGTTCCTCAACCAATACCTCACTGGGCACCCCCTCTACCCACCTAAACACTTAGGTTTTGCTTAGTAGTACGATTACAAAGGTAACTCAGAGTTCATACAATAGCAGATAAGAGAGAAATTAGAATTACAAGCTAACTATCAAATTCCATTGGACACATTGATCTAATGTCCAACTGGGAACCATATCATATCCTCCA
The DNA here is from genome assembly GCA_963682175.1 of Triglochin maritima. NCBI lineage: Eukaryota > Viridiplantae > Streptophyta > Magnoliopsida > Alismatales > Juncaginaceae > Triglochin > Triglochin maritima. Next base: position 6,481,206 of record OY821787.1, on the reverse strand, counting down.
CCACCATCAGAATCGTCGGAGTGGTTCTCGTTCGGATTGTCGACGTAGACATCATCTTCTTCAGTTTCTTCATCGTCAAATTGGACATATTGCTCATCGATGTCCATCGGTGGTTGCAAACTCGATGCACCTGGATCTCTAGAACTAATGTGAACGATGACATCATCCATGCCACCACCTAATAATGGCGCGTCAAATGCAATGGACATGGATCGAGCAAAACGTCTCCGTGAAGAAGAATGTCCTAAAGCTGCTTCCTCGGCATCGGCCCATGTAAGCTCCTCTCCAGCGAAGACCGGATCTTCAGTTTCTACCAACCATGGATGCTCGTCGAAGAGATCGTAGTCCACACTGATGGGGTCATAAAATCCGGGCTTCTTCATCCTTTTCTGAAACCTTTGCCTTAACTTTTGGTTGTAGTTCACATACACCAAGTCATTCATCTTCTTCACAACCAACCTGTTCCTTCTCGTTGAGTGTAACTGCTCGAAGACACTCCAATTCCGCTTACAACCTGATGTTGAGCATGTCAATCCCAACACCCTCAGGGTCAACCTCTGTAATGCGGTCTCTCCCATGTCTGCGCCATAAGATTGTCACCAATCTATAGGTCTTCTTTCCGTCCTTTTTCTGACGACCATATCCCTCAAGAATATTCTGAGGGAGTTCTTGTAACGATCAAGTAGACCGCAAATCTTGTCTTGTTCTGCAGGAGTGGGGACGAGTCGCTCTACGACATCCATGAATCCATGCATATGCTCATTGAAAGCTACATTTCGATCCTAAGGTGGAACGAACAAGAAGGTATCAGGGTTGAGTAAGAAACCAATTGAGTGTAGCGGTGATGACATCATCTTCCCTGGACCCCACTTGGTGTCGATGACTTGCTTGTACAACCTCGGGTTTCCGTCAAAGTTCATCATGATTTGTTCTTTGGCTTTCTCCATTGCGTCACACAGATATCCCATCGGTGGTTTCTCATCGCCGTCAACAAGTCTAAGAACCTGGACCATAGGTTGTGAGGCCTTCAGTGCCTTCACGATGTTGGTCCAGAAGCCACTTTGTAGAATGGTCTCGTCAACTTCAGTAGAGATCTCCTTCTTTTTCTTGTTCTTTATCCAACTTGCATTAGGATCGTTGTTCTCCGGAGAAACAACAAAGGCTCGGAGTTTGTCTTTCTTCAGGAACAACCTTTGCAAAGTCAGAAAGGCGGCGGCAAATCTCGTGACAGCAGGGCGTAGCAGGTTCCCTTCAGTGGCAATTCACATCCTCTTCAACAACATGGCAGAACTGTTGAAATGTTTGACGATCTTACGAGCTAAAACAATAGTCTTCAAAAACAACTTGCCAATATCCTCCAAGATGAGATCGATGCAATGCACTGCACAGGGAGTCCAAAACAATCTCCTTCTTTTTTGCTGCAACATCCTACCGGCAAGTACGTACGCGGCGGCGTTGTCGGTGACCACCTGAACAACGTGTTCTTCGCCAATCTCGTCAACTACCTTGTCCATCAGCTTGTACAGGTAGTCTGCGGTGTGAGAGTGACCGGAAGCATCTACATACCTCATGAACATGGTACCTGTCGGACAATTTACTAGAAAATTGATTATATTCCTACCAGACCTATCAATCCAGCCATCTGTCAAAAACGTGCACCCGTATGTTGCCCAATCTTGTCTGTACGACTCTAGTATACCTCTAGTGTAGTAAATTTCTTGTTTAAGGCACGAGTCACTAACTTCATGATACGTCATGGGTTTAAGTCCGGGTCCGTAAGTACAAGTAGCGGATATTGCTTCCTTCCACTCAGGTGTCCTTACAGTGTTGAATGATATACCACATCTATAGAAAAGCCTAGACCATTTTTGATTAATTTTTTTCCTATCTTCTTTTCTAAAGGTTCTTTCGATGGTTGTTTGTTAGGGGCCGGAAACCACGTCCTTCCCACGTCCGCAAAATGGTGCCCACAAACGTTGTTTTTGTCTCTTTCGACCAAGAACGGGGCGAGAACGGGAGGTTGGGGTCCGAGCAGAACCGGAACCCGACCCGGTTTCCAGATCAAATTCTATGTTTTCTCGGTCTACATAATCATCAAGACATACATTTTCGTTTTGTAATGTCCTACTGTTTCTAATCATGTATGCAGTTATGTCTTGTTTAATAGAGTCATGAACTTTATCACAAGGTCTAGCATTGCTACTGGGTGTGTATGCAAGATGTTGTTTGTGACGGTAGTTTCCTTACCACATAACTCACAGACAATGCAATTTTTATCATTAGCACTAATGTAATGGGCAGTATTCCAACCAGTGTCATTTGTACGAGTAGGTCGTAGGTCATCGTAACTCTTGTGATGCATAAGCAGACTAGTGCCGGGTACGTAAGTCATATCTTAAAACTAGACTAATATAAAAATTTAGACTAATATGAAAATAAAATACTAATTAATTTAATTCTAAAGAGAAGTTAGAAAGAGTGCACTTGATTTTGGCGGTTGAAGAATGAAGAACTGGATCAGAGACTTCACTTTCCAACTTCAAAACTAAGCACCAGACCGGAGACTTAATCGTGAAAACTTGATGATTAGGAAACTTGATGATGAGAATAGAATTATGAAGAAGAAGAGAATGAGAGATGTGTGAAAAATGAAGAGGTTTGGAGGGGTTTATATAGGATTTGGGGTAGTGGTAAACTTGTAAATTTTGAAAAAAACAAAAAAAACAAAAAAGGAAAGAGCCGTTGGAGGCACAACGGCTCTCGCCTAGGCGATGGTCGCCCAAACGACCACCGCGACGGGCGGTCGCCTACGGAAACATTGCTCTAAAGTGCAGTTCCACGAGTTTCAGGACTTTCATAATCTATATTAGAGATGAATATCCTCACCTCCACTCAATAACCATAGGAAGTCTATGTTAGATATGGGAGAAAGATGGGAGAACCAGACCAAGCCATCCTAGAAAGCCGCCCTCCACCAGACGCACTTGGACCGCCAACCAGCGATCCAAGACCGCCAATTGGCAGTTCAGAAGTCGTGCCTGGTGCGCGGTTTTGTCTCGCCTTGTTTTCCATGTTGAGGGTCTCCTATTGCCATCACTCGAATCATACTTTGATTTACTCAATTGGTGTGCACGAATGAAAGAAGAAAATGACTACTTAACACTCAAAAGCAAAACGAGATTTGAAACACACTCATCTTTTTGTTCTTCTTTCTCACTTACATTCTTCTTTTTTTTTCTCTTTTTCACTCATTCTATGACTTGTTACAAATGGAGAACGCTTGTGCTTATATAGGCACTTACATGACTCTTCAACTTACCTAAAACATAAACATAACATACACTACATAAAGATTACCATTCAAGATCATTACAACTACTTAAATTGCGCCATAAAATAAGGACAAAAATCATAGATAAATGAAAAGACTCTTTGTCTCTTCATTTCTTTCAATCTTTCATCTACCAACTTGTTGAGTCATCAACTCCTAGATGTCTCACTCTTCATAGATGATGTGGTAGTGACTAGGATGTCACCTAGGATTAAGTTCAATTCTCATTAGTCTAGTTCTATATTGTTTATTTGAAAATATTCTTTTCTAATGATATCAATGTTGTTTTCTAATAATTCAAGTGATTTTTGAATTATTTAAATTATGCATCATTTGATAAAGTTATTGATACTAGGAGAATTCCTAACGTTCACTCTCTCAATAATTTTGACACACTCAACTTGCTTAACAAATAAGGTTGTAAAGGGGGTAAAGTCGGGTTAGTTTTGCCACACTGCTACATGTCTCATCTAAGCTAAGAGGGTAAATGAGATGGGGTGCATGGGGTGGGACAAAAAAAGAAAAATACTAATCACAACATCTAAGGATAGGTCAAGCGGGTATGAATGCGCTAGGCAGGTTAAACTAGTGCATTCACTTGTGCAGAAAAACTTATATACGTCGGATATACAGGGGTATAGACATTGGATTTTGGCGGTCCAAGTACCCAACGTATATCTCCCTGTCGCCTATTCCTTGTTGTATAGACGTCGGCTATATACGGCCGACGTCTATTATACGTTCAATTAACCCAAAAATACATTACATCCTATATCGGGCATTCTGCACTCACACTAATCAAGCCCAAGATGCCCAAGTGCCTCAAGTTCCAATCTTTTGACAAATAACCACGAATATCAAGCCCAACATGCCCATGTGCCCCAACTCGTTCGCGTTCAGCAGTAAAGGAATGGTGGAGTACATCAACGACACCGACAAAAATAAATTCTCTGATGTGGGACTAAACTATTACGCCCGATAGACGTCGGATATATAGGTTGACTGACGTCTATGCATACAACACGACCTATAGACGTCGGTCATGCTATACATCCGACGTCTATACATTGAAATAACAACAATTAATAAAAAATACACCATATAGACGTCGGCTTCCCTATACAACTGACGTCTATACATGGGTAAATAGTATAAAAAATATTGCGACCATTTTAAGCCCAAGTGCCAATCTTTTGACCATATATATATTGCATTTTGTAGTGTGGTACCAAACTCTCATTTAGAAGTAAAGGCGTGGTGTAGTACTTCAACTCCACCAATAAAACAATTTCTCCAATCTGAGACTAAACTTCAACACATGTGACCATACACACACATGTGTACAACACACATATGATAGTTACATTTATGTAACTATTTTTAAATCCACATTATTCTTATACAAAATAAATCCACATAAATTCTTACACGAAATAAATCCCAAAAAATTACGTTAATTCTTAGACAAAATAAATCCCAAAAAATTGCGTTAATTCTTACACGAAATAAATCCCAAAAATTACGTTATTTATTAGACAAAATAAATCCACATAAATTCTTATACAAAATAAATCCAAAAAATAAACAAAAAATATTTTCTTCTTTCAAGAGGTATAGACGTCGGTTATACTAAAAAACTGACGTTTATACAAACCTATAGACATCGAATGTTTTTATATCCGAGGTCTATTCGGTGACGTCTATTGAGCATTCTGCACTAGTGATTGGATGGTTGCGTCTTAAGATTAATTTTGTATTTTTATGAATTATACTATATAAAACCATAACGAATTATAGATACCACCAAAAAATCCTTAATAACACTTTATATAGCTCATCTACTTTTACAGCATATAAACTGTAACATCCCCGAACAACAAAAAATTTAAACTTTTTAAATCAAATAAACCTTAAGGATAAAGACAATCAAGAGTGGGGGCATTACTTAAAGAAATACTCCAGTATATCTTGTGCACCATATTACATAAGAGTTTGTTAAAAGAGTGATTACATCAGAATACGAAATACATAATACATGTAATCATGACATCCTAAAATAGGCAGACAACAAGATCCAGTACCAAAGTGCAATCTCCCTCGGTCACCACCCGCCGGAACCTAACACGGTCCTGAAAATAAACATAACAACAATGCCTGAGTTTCCATAAGGAAACCCCGTATGACAAACTCACCTATATGTCATATCATACTAGTATGGCATGACATGAAATACAAAGCAATAAAACGACATTCCCACTAAGGGCAAAATCGAACATCCGTCCTACAATTGTTCCCGCTGCCACACAGGCCGCATGGTTTACAATGGCCACTGCTACCACATAGGTCGCACGGTCCACAACATCGCCACTGCCACACAGGTCGCACGGTCCACAAACATCGCCGGCACCACACAGGCCACACGGTCCACAACATCGGGTCTCCGTGGAGACCTACCGTAGGCACATACGGTCTAGCGGTCAGTACGCAACACATCCCCACACGTGGCTACGCAAGCCAAAGGGATCGGTGAGGAGGTGTTCACACTTCCGCGCAGGTAGGATCAGATCTGAAAACATCGTGGTCCACCACCACACCAACGGAGCCGTCGCTCAGGTCGGTCCATCACCGACACCACACAAACCGCACGGTATCTCACTCGATAGGTTCCCAATCAAGCTACCTGCCGGAAATCATCATCAGCAGTCCATCACAGTTACCACACATGCCACACGCGATCCTCTCTGCCGCCACACAGGCCGCACAGGGGCCCTCCTGTCGCCACACAGGCCGCACGGGCTCATGCAATCACTGTCTATCAAGGCAAGTCGAACATATCCACCACGCAGAGGTCCAGACAATCGACAGATCCGAATCGAAGTCTGCGGGGTCATCGAGCTCCACGTGCAGATACCAACTCCGCCGCTATAAAAGCAGGGCAGCGACCTCCGTAGCCATCCAGGCCGGTAGTCACTTCACCCAACGACAATTGCATGCCCGTTGAAAGCTATGGGATCCACGATCCCTCAAGCTGCTACTCTAATGAAAGAAACAAGGTACACACTACGTCACCCTCTATAATACAGAGGCACACGTCCCAAGTATCGACACTCTTCCACACGGCGGTCCCTGGGCAGGTAATGAGAATTAAATTTATACCGCAAGTGCACGGCGTCAATGAAGACGTGGTAAGTACGGGTCGAACACAAGGAGGGAGAGATTTGTTATTAGTGTGATTTGTTATTAGTGTGATTTCGATTGCAGTTAAGAATGTCTTCTTTGGTACGTTCGTTTTTCGCTTTTTAATGCACAGATCTTTTAAGAATTTAGCATAAGCAGGTATTTGTTGAATCATGTCTAAAAGTGGAATGTTCACCTTAACTTGCTTAAATACTTCCAAGATTTTCTCTATTTGTGCACTTGAGTTCTTTTTGAGTCTATTGGGGAATGGGGCTTTAGGAACATAGACTCGCTCAGGTTCAGGTTGAGCTATAGGTTCAGGTTGAGTAGGTGGGTTGGGCGTTTCAGATTGGACGTCGGGTTCAATGGTTAGGTCATATGTGGTTGCTTGATGACTAGATTGATTAGACGTTCTAGGATTTACCACATTGATATCAACTTGTCTTCCGGACCGTAATGATACTACAACATTTATTTGTTGGAACGGTCCTTCCCCATTAACCATTTGAACCGGTCTAGGGTTGTTATTTCTTAGAAGGTGCTTGATAGGATTGATATGAATTATTAGATCTAGGGTTCACCTCAGGTTGACTTGGAAACCGATCCTTTTCTCTTTCACCTACTATTTGTGCTAGTTGGCTGACTTGTGTCTCAAGCCTTTGGAAGGTCTGGTTGGTTGTTTGTATAAAGGTTTTCATCAAATTTTCCAAGCTTGTCAACCTAACCTCATGATCACCATTGTTACTAAACCCAGATGATGTATTATTTTGGTTATACGGGTTTGGTTGTTGTCTAGGAGGTTGACCTTGTTGGCTTGATGAGAAATTGGAATTATTACGCCAACCCGAGTTATAGGTTGATGCGTATGGGTCATTTCTAGCATGGTTATACATGGCATTAACTTGTTCCCAGTCCGCACAATCCTCCATTACATGACCAGTCTGACCACATCTAGAGCAAGGGATAGACGAGGCTTGATTCACTCGGTTTTGGGTTTGTAGCTCTAAACTTTCCATTCTGCGCATAAGGGTAGCTAGTTTTGCTTCAGCAGCTATGTTGGCATCTACAGCTAAGACACCTGGTTTGGGTTGACTTGCTATTCTAGATCCAATACTCGGGTTAAGCGGTGTTCTAGCATTGTCCCATTGCAAACTATTTTCAGCTAAATCCTCAAGAAAAGTCCAGACATCATTTTCATTTTTCGACATGAAGTTCCCTTGGCTTACGGATTCTACCATAACCCTAGATGTAGGTGTCAATCCCTCATAAATAATTTGGCATAATTGCCATCTTGGAATTCCATGATGAGGGCATTGGGTCAGAACACTTTTGAATCTTTCTAGATAGGAATAGAACGGCTCGCTCTCAGACTGAACGAATGCAACAATTTCATTCCTAATCCTCATAGTCTTATGGTTGGGGAAATATTTTTTCAGGAATACTTGAACAAACTCAGCCCAACTCCTAATAGATCTTTCGGCTAGACTATATAGCCATTTCTTAGCGTCGTCCTTTAGTGCTAGAGGCACGAATTTCAGACGCACTGCCTCCTCAGGGATATGCTGGTATTGCATAAGAGAGCAGATTTCCTCAAATTCTCTAAGGAAGAGATATGGGTCTTCCCTAGAGGTGAACTTAGGCAACATACTCATGTATTGTGCCTTAAGTTCGAAGTCGCGACCTGGTATAGTGGGCATAACGATGCACGATGGCTGAGCAGCCATCGCTGGATAGCATCGATCCCTCAGAGTTATAGGTTGTGCAACAGGCGGGTCCACTACGTTCTCACCCATTGGATCCGGGTGAGGTGGTGCAGCAGATGGATTGGGGCTAAGTTCCAGACTGGAATCTAGATGAACTCGTGAGAGTCGATTACTCAAGTCCCGAATCCAAATCTGAGTGCACCGGGTTGAATCAATTCTTGAATTCAAATTCGAAATTTAAATTCCAAATTTAATTTCAAGAATTAATTACAATTTTTTTTAATATATATTTTTTTTATGTTTTTTTTCAAAAGGGAAACAAACAATAGAATGGGGAAAGATGAGAAAGGAATCCTAATCTAGAGAATTTAGGTGAGAAGAGAAAGAAGACTCAGACGAGAAGGGAAACCTAACTCTAAAGATAGAAAGAGGGTTGGTCAGAAAATTCTTAAGAAAGCATGGTTCAAACAATCCTAGACCTAGTGTCTCTTAGATCTAGACGACTCCTAACTGGTTGAGTCGAATTGATTCGCTTGATTCACCTCCCTCACTAATCAAACCAACTTGGCCAGGTAATGTATAGCTAGTGGGGGCGCTTCCGACAGAGTCGGTGCCAATTAGACAACCACTTCGCTTGAAAGACTTGCGTCAACACAAAAACACTTCCTAGGCACCAAATGAAATTCGATCAGCTTCAAGTCATAGCAAGTCAAACCAATTCTTCTCCTTAAATGAGTCCGAGTCCTTAGGGGTCAATGTCTAATTGATTTTAATTTAAGGCTTGGGTGACACTTTTAGGATTGTGATTTGTGGGTCACGGAAGGGTGATGAAATCCTCACCGTATCTTTGCCTACGGAGTTGCCCTTAAGATAGTTTAACTTAGATCTAGCAAAGATAGTCAAACAATGGTCTTTAGAGGGGGGCAATTGCAAGGTTGTATGCAAATTAGATTATATGCTTAAATGCATTCGATAAAAACCGCGATACGTACCTTGCCTCCAGCACTCTTCAACACGAATTAATTTGCAAGAATTTAGCAAGAATAATGCAAACAAAACATTATATGATGCATGCACTAAGTTCTTCTAGTTTTGCCAATTTTTAGGTCAGAGTTCAATTATTGCCAATTATGGAATTTAAGCTTAACACGTGCAGTTCTACAAAAGGAATTTTTTTTGAAAATAGAAATTACGAGGAAAAGAGGCAACAAAGGTTACCTAAGCAATGCTCAGTCGGGTTCACCGCCCGCTCTCGAAATTTCAGTAGCTTCACGCATCCACCCAGAGATGAGTCGCGTCCCAGAAAAATTTGAAGCCCAGATGCTTCAAATATGCGGCGATTCCGCCGCACGTTGTTCTTGGTATGCGGAGATTCCGCCGCTCGTTAAGCTCAGAATGTGCCCGGATTTCCCGTGCACTCTGTTGTCTCCTGAAACACAAATCCAAATATTTAGATCGCGCACAAGATAAACAGGATAAAATCGAAATCAACAAAAAAAAAACAAAATCTACGTCGCCTCCCCGGCAACAGCGCCAAAAAAATGATGAGAATTAAATTTATACCGCAAGTGCACGGCGTCAATGAAGACGTGGCAAGTACGGGTCGAACACAAGGAGGGAGAGATTTGTTATTAGTGTGATTTCGATTGGGGGAGAGGAGAGAAGAATAAATTTGGGTTTTTGAGATTTTTGATTTAATTATCTAAAACAAGAAACATGAACAAATAAAACTAAAACAAGAATAAAGAAGTGAATTCCGTTGGGTGGAGGTCTAGATTTAAGGTTTAGATTAGAGAATTCAGAAACTTATAATAAATCATGTTAGTTACGAAGCATTACATGATAAATGATTTAACACAAACTCAAGTAATCAAAATATACTAATCACGAACTTAAAATAATAACATTTATTCTCTTCTCTTCACCCTAAATCCGTCACCTCCACCCTTTGGAAAGAGTTAGAAACTCATGGAGGGAGGAAGAAGGGGTCCTAGAGGCATTACAAAAGAAAAGTAAAAACAAGAAATAAAAGACAGAATTTTATTACTAAAATAAAGACAAATAAAAACAACAACTAAAAACTAGGTCTAAGGCCAAGGACCCTTCTAACATCGTTCTCGGGGCTATTTGTAGTTGTTACAAGAGACCTAAGTATAGAATTGGAGAGTACACGTGTCCAGACATGACTGGACAAAATTGGAGCACACGGATCGCTAAGGGGGCGGCGAAATCGCCGCAGATGGAAGGTATGGTGCGGCGGAAACGCCGCACATAATGTTCTGATTTTGTCCGGATTTTGGTTGAATGTTTATGGTATGATTTGATCCTCCTTTGCGCGTCTGGATTGATTCTTTCCATTCTTTTGAGCTTCGAATTAATTCCTTTATATGTTTGGAGATCTACATTGATTTTTCTTTAGATTTTCTCCATAATAACTCGTGAATTGCAATTAGGTCCTTGGCTTCTTGCAATTATGTCCCCGACTACTTTTGTGCTTAAGTCCTTGTTCTTTTTGTAATTAGATCTTGAATGCTTTTATGCTTGGATACATTTCCATTCGTAACCCGATAATCTTGAGCTTGGTCTTTATGATAGAAAAGAGTCTTTTGCACGCGTTTATGCTCGGGATGTGGGTAATTTGCATTCAAGTCCCTGTATTCTGTAAATAAGACTAAACACATATCTTAGTAGCATTTATTGATATAAAAGTAATCTAAATGAAAGACATATCATGCAATGTATGCAATGCATCAGCAGGCATGAGCAACATACCCACTGTCACCTCCCGACTCACACTTTATGCTAGGACACGAGTTTTCGTGAATAGAGCTGACACTTCACTAGGACCGGGATTCAGTTCTGGGCTCAAACGGTTGACCAAAAAAGGTATACCGATCGACCGCTTCTGCAAAGGAATAGGTCGACCGAACGCCTACAACGATCGAACTCTGTGCTCAAAACTTGATCCCCAACGGTCGAACAAAAGTCTAAAACCGGTCGACCGAACGTGATCAAAATCCGGAGTCTGGTCAAAATCATACAAGTCTATTAGGTCGACCGACTCAGGGGTCCCGGTCGACCGAAAACTACCAGAGGCAACCTAGCAGTCTATGTCATCTACTGGTCAAACAAGATACAACAATCGGTAGAACAACATACAATACAAATAAGTCACTTAAGTTTCGCTCGGACCAAAGGTCAGTAACGGTCGACCGTTTGGATGGTCAACGTATGGTCCAAGCGAAACACTAAGAAACGGTCGAACGGCTCAGGGGTCCTGTCCAACCGAGAACATACAGGCAAACCCCGACCCACAGCACAAACACGACCGGTCGACCACCACAAGGCATCGTTCGACCGGTGTTGGTTAAAGTCGGGCAAAATACACTAAACCGGTCGACCGCCCGAAGGCACCGGTCGACCGTTGGTCGACAGCAACCTTACGCCAGCCAAGGATTTTACGTCGTTTCTTGTCGTCGTTGAGGTCTCCGACCTCCCACGACTGACCACAACTCCACCCCAACGTGGGTGAGCAACAAAGACATCTAATGCAAGAACTTGGCATACCTCTTCGAGAAGAACGACGAAAAACACCGGATCTCACATGCCGACACCTCACGTACATCCTCCTCCTCGCACCTTCGCACCACAATCACCCGTTCCGCCTGTCGCAGTTGCTGCTTCAACGAAGAAGAGAGGAAAATGAGAGAGATGATGAGTGGAAGAAGGAATGGGAGAAATTAGAATGGAAGAGAAGAAAACTTTTGTTTTCTCTTCAACCAAAACAAATCCCCCCACATTAACCCCACCCATCACCTTGCTCCCGTACCCCATCACATCAGCACTCCACCTCCATCTCCCATCACGTTTCCACCGTTCCCTCCTCAACTCCCCATGCAAACCCTCCATTTAGCACCCACTAACACCATTAGTCCCTAATCAAAGTTAGGGTCATTACATAAACACAAGACAAAGTCCATAAATATGCACAAGATATAAAGACATAAATACACTTTTGTTAAATGTGAATGTTCAACTTATATTGGTTACAATAAGAACAACAACAAAACTTTTAATTCAAAACTAATAGAGGTAAACTAGAAATGAAACTCAATAAGAAAATGATTTGTTCTTTCTTTCGTTCTTCTTATTTCTTATTGGGCTCGCTCTCCTTACCTTTTGTTTTAAAACCTACCCAGTCCAACACTGTTGTTTTCCTGCAATAAGACTCTACTTGAATGTTAAGTGTTGATAGGGGTGTCAGTGGATATTCGAATATCCGAGCATCCGTTCGTATCCGTATTCGAATTTGAACATTCGATCCGAGAAAAAATATCCGTTAGTCCGTATTCGTATCCGATCCGTAAAGTCGTGGAGCGGATATGGTTATTAGTACATCCGATCCGTATAATATCCGATTCGGGATCGAATATCCGTAGTTCAACATCTATATTTGTATATGTATTATATATATAGTTATTCTTTAAATTAATGATATATAAGTTAGGTATTTTTTCTATAAATTACCTAAATATATAAACTATTCTAAATTACTACCCCTAAAGTACTAATCCGATTAATATCCGTTTCGGAACTACATATCTGTATTTCAACATTATATCCATATTTGTTTTATATACTTATGCAATACATTATTATACCTAGAAGTATTCCTATTTCAACATTGTGTGATTATATTTTGAATATATATTTTAAATTTATTTATTCAAATAAAAATACATCTACTGATCACATTTATTCAAGCATTGAATATTTCTCATTTTCAGAATATGGAGTTAGAAGTTAAGATAAAGTAAATTAATATTTGAAACCAAATAAAGTTATAAATGTGACTATGTATAAGAATTTGTCTAAGTGAAAATAAAAAAATGTTATAAGGTTGATAATTATGTTTACGGATGCGGATATTATCCGTATCCGCTCCGAATCCGTCAAATATCCGAACGGATATAGACTTTTCATATCCGCAAACAATCCGTATCCGTATCCGAATCCGTAAATTTCATGCGGATACGAATATGGATATACCTATATCCGGTCCATATCCGATCCGTTGACACCCCTAAGTGTTGACATATCTGAGATTCGTCACCTTCTCGCTCCAACGGTACCTCTCTTTATCTCAATCCCTAACCCTGATCTTCCTTTCTCTTTCCTCTTCCAACCTTTAATCCAGAGAAGTATAATCTCAAGATCTAGAGTTAGCTCGGGTTCTTGGCACTCATCTAAACCCTAAAGTTACCTTCTATCGCTTGTGAGGGAAAGTTTGCGAACAAAATTGAAAATAACTTAATTAACCACATAAAATAATACACTTTATTCTTAAGCAAACTTTTTGGTACTTAAATCTCAAGCAGTACTACACCAACATATTAGGTTTTCTTGTGGAATTTTCTCAATTATACTCAACAAAAAACAAAAATATGAAATAATGCTGAAAAGAAAGAAAGAAAAACAATTAAGATTGATATAAAACGTATAGATATAACATTCCCTGTATAGCTAGATGGCCTTGCACTTTTGTCAAGTTACTCAAAAGTTAGGCTATTAATATGTTATATATCCCCTAAAGATTAGGCTGGGATTCATTAACATAAATATGATACATAATGTTAGATTTTTCGCTACCTATATGATATTTTCTTGATAGATATGGTGATCTAATTTCATCACAGGACAACATATAGCTAAGTTGAAAGGACACACGGCAGATCAGTCAAATGATTGCGTAATCCATGAAGAAGAGTGTATGACACTTTCAAACAAATTATGAAACAATAATATCCCATAAAATGTTTTTACAACGTAATAATACATCATAAAGTTGGTTCCATGTGTGAAGCCCAATTAATTAAGATCAGGTCGGTGCCAATTCCTTTGTTGTTCATTACTATTTGCTGGTCGTACTAATCTTGTTGAACGCTTCCTGTTGAGATGACCATTTGCTTTTATCAATAATAAACACTTGTAATATACTTGATTCCATTTGCAATTACAAGAAATATTTTTGCACGTATTTTTAAGACACGTAATGCCACAACTTTAGGAGAACATTACTTTACGATAAAATTTTGGCCATTCCCTTTAACCTCTAATGACTATTGTACACACACATTGATTTGATCATCATTTCAGTTGTATTATTGTTTGAGTTTCATTTATGTGGAGTTAGTTCTATTGAAGGTCATCCAATGTTGTGCATTCACTTATCATTGTTGTACCCAAGAATAAAATGTATACAACAATAGGGAACACTTTAGATACAAAATTTATTTCATCATGTCCGACTCACCCACTCAAGGTGTGCTATTTAAAAGTGCACCAATGTGTGATTGTCAAATTGAAAGGTATCTTTGTTAAAAGATTCCTCTTTATATTTTTTTGTTTTTTTACTGAAAGAAGCAGTAACGTTGGAGTTGAAGGGGACATGATTTTTTAAAGGAAATTTACGTCTCTGTGCTTGAAATGAATTAATAATTAAAAAAATCTACATTTTGAATTCATGTATAAATATACTTATGTTTCTTGTACTACCTAAAATACTCCTTACATAAATCATTCCCTTTTTCGATTATACTCGGTGGAGTTCGATGATACACGATGAGTTCGATAAGTTCTCGATATGAAGTCGATATAATGTTCGATAGAGCTCGATGAATTATCATTTCTTATGGTTGAAGTGTATCGATGAATATGTCCGACTTCCATCGATTCAACTCACTCCACAAAATACTCAATTTAATCCAATCGAACTCACATGTAAAAGTAATCGAGTCTATCGAGCACAACATTAGAGTTTCTGTCGAACTCATATCGAGTCTATCGAACTTCGTCGGAAACACAGAAAATCGATCTGACTTTCATCGATTCAACTCACTCCACAATTTAATCATATCGAGCTCACATGTAAAAGGAAACGAGTCTATCGAACACAACAATCGAGTTCCTGTTGAACTCATATAGACTATATCGAGCTTCGTCGGAAACATAGAAAATTGATTCAACTTCTATGGATTTAACTCACTCCACAAAACTCAGATAAACTCACTCTCTAAAATTGACCTTCGTCGTCGGCTTCAATGGAGGAGTTGCTCTCTGATCTGAGTTCTACTACGACGGAGAATGGTTATGTGAAAGGGAGAGAGAGAGAGAGAAGGGATGCGTAAGAGAGAGAGGGGTTTTTCGTTTTTTAAAAAGGTAGGAGTATTTTGGGTAAAAATGGAAACATAAGTATATCTTTAAGAAAATGTCAATGTGTAAAATTATTTTCAAATATTTGGTCACTTTAAGTATAAAAACTCAAAAAAAAATTAATTGGTATGATGCATTAAAATTAAACACACATAGGTGTCCCCATTTAGATTCAAACTGGTTACCTCAAAGCGTAGCTAACATAGATATTACTAGTTAAATCACTTGTATAAGAGGATGCATGTTTTCGATTTGAAGAAAATCTTGGGTCAAATTGTCTTGTCGAATGGTTGACTTTCACTACCCAAGTACATGGTATCTAGCTAGAGATTTTTTGCCTTAGGGTCCATGGTTTTGTGGATAACTAATGCAAAGTGTAGGATTTGACTACGTGAAGTTTTTTCTTGTTAAAATTTGACGCAGGTTGCTTAAGTTAGTCAACCCTTACCCTCATCTCACAATAGAGTTGGATAATGAAATTAAGGCATCTAACCTCAATAGTCAATTGGCTCCTACTGCCTGTGGTATTGTCACACAAAAAGTTAGTGTTGCGTGAGAACACATGAGAAGTTTAATCACATGCGGTAACAAACCCTACAGTGTGAACTAAATCTTATGTACGTTAAAGGTTGTTACGCGTGCAAATTAATTTATAGCAATCTTTCAAAAACAAATTAACTTATAATACAACATGTCCAAGCAAATGTCTTCATTTTAGACGAAGGAATCTCCAAGTCAAGCAAGCTTGAGCCACATGGGAGCACATGGCAACTGTTCTCTACATCTATATATACGAAGCCAAATCCATTCAATCAATATCAACCAACTCACTCATCAAACAAAACAAAACAACTACCAACTTCCAAAAAAACTACTACCAAGTGAGTTATTACAATAGTAGAGTGACAATGCGGATGAGGTCCACCACATTAATAGGACTAACTTTCCTCCTCCTTAGTTGCGCTCTTTTTAGTGTCACTTATGGTCAAAAGGGAGATGATGCACATTCTGCACCGGGTCAACCAGAAGATAGGCCTATCGCAATGGGTAAACCATCAGATAGACCTTCAGGGCAAGGAAAACCAGAAGATAGACCAAATCCACCTGGACAGCCAGAAGATAGGCCCAACCCACCTGGAAAGCCTGAAGACAGACCCAACCCACCTAGGAAGCCAGAAGAGAGGCCCAACCCACCTGGGAAGCCTGAAGACAGACCCAATCCACCTGGGAAGCCAGACGATAGGCCTAATCCACCTGGGAAGCCAGAAGATAGGCCCAACTCACCTGGACAACCTAAAGATCGACCCAATCCACCTGGGAAGCCAGACGATAGGCCTAATCCACCTGGGAAGCCAGAAAATGAGCCCTCTGAACCGGAGGAACCAGAAGATAAGCCATCAAATCCAGGAAAGCCAGATAAAGAACCCCATGAACCGAAAGAACCAAAAGATGATCCAGAAGACACACCTTCTAAACCAGAAAACCCAGAAGAGAAGCCATCCTCACCTGGGCAACCAGAAGATGCACCCTCTACGCCAGAGGGACCAAAAGGTAAGTCATCCTCTTTTAATAATATATATATATATATATATATACACACATATACATATACGTTGGTTAATCCAAAAAACTAACATTTAATACCAGGTACACCAGAAGAAGGTTCCTCCACTCCTATGCAACCACCCCCTACTCCAGAAATTCCAGATGAGACGCCCTCATTGCCTGAACAATCTGCATCACCACCTAGCCCAGCTACTAATGGACCTTCTTCACCAACAACACCAGGCGACAGACAACCTTCTTCACCTGAGGCTGAGAGGCCTGATGATAAACCTTCAACACCCTCTACACCTGGGACCCCAGGAAGTCCACCATCCTCACCAGGAGATTCAGACAATGTACCAACCACACCAGGGAAATCCCCCCAACACAACCCAGTGCATAAGAAATGTTACAACAAAGACTATCCTTTCTGCTACAATGTTCAAATTCTCTGCCCTACAAATTGTCCTCATAACTGCTACATCGATTGCAGGACTTGCTCTCCAGTTTGTTGTAAGACATCCCTTTATTAATTTGAAGTTAACTTGTCAAGTGCTCTTTCTTGACCTTGACATATCACAATTATTAAAGATGACCATTAAGTATTTTTTTATATATTGGTGGTGGTGCATGTCTTTAGCCTGTGATAAGCCCGGTGCAGCTTGTCAAGACCCACGTTTTATTGGAGCAGATGGAATCACATTCTACTTCCACGGAAAGAAGGATAAGGATTTCTGCTTAGTCACCGACTCGGACTTCCACATCAACGCACACTTCATCGGAAAGAGGTCTCCGCATATGGTCAGAGACTTCACATGGATCCAATCCATTGGAATTCTCTTTGGTGACCACCAATTGTACTTAGGTGCTTATGAAACGGGATTATGGGACGACAAGGTCGACCATATTGAAATGGTTTTAGATGGGAAGCCTATTGAACTTCTCGAACAAGAAGGCGCAAGGTAGAAAATTAAATGACCCAACAATAATAAAACTCATGTTCAAATATTTAGAATTAATTTAGTGATCTAAAGCAAGAGTTGTTGTTTTAATTCTTCTTCCTTTTTGTAGTTGGAGATCTATAATGGAGCCAACATTCTCCGTCAGTCGGATAAGTGATGTTAACAGTGTCACCCTAGAAGTGGAGGGCCAATTCAAGATCACAGCCAAAGTGGTCCCTATCTCGAAGGAGGAGTCCCGCGTGCACAACTATGGCATAACCGACGACGATTGTTTTGCCCATCTAGAGTTGGGATTCAAGTTCATGTCTTTGACAAGCCAAGTGGATGGTGTGTTGGGTCAAACCTACAGAGACGATTACGTTAGCAAGGTGAAGATGTCCTCTGCAATGCCCATCATGGGAGGTGATGCCAAGTATGTCACCTCCAGTTTGTTCTCCATCGATAGCTCTGTGGCGAAGTTCACTGGCGGTCGTGGTGGTGCTGGAATTGTGATGCTGCCTCAGCAACCTGACATGAAGTGTCAGAGTCGCCTCAGTGGCCCTGGGGTGGTTTGCAAAAGATAATAAACTGAAGCCTCATTATGTTATATACGTAACAAATAATAATTTTGAATAAGGATCTGACTCTACAGATGAAATAGAGCTGAATCCATGAAAAATCATAATCATGTTATCAATTTATGTAATTTCGATAATTTAATTTATGTAATTTCCATAATCATGTTGTACTAAGATATTGAGGTGTCTGAAATCATAGCATCACGTAATGGTCACAATATGAATGTTTGCATGGCAGATGAATTTCTTTTTATTACAAATTTTAATTAATTCATTGTGATGCTTTTTTGAATTATTTATTTTATCGATCAAAGTTTTAGACATAAGAAAAAACTATTGAGCTTAGCTTGTGATCACAGCTCCATAAAAAAATATGACCTACCTAAGAACATAATTACTATTTGCTGCATTAATCCTTAATGTTGAATAACAAAAGGTGAAAAATGCATGTATATAATTCTATGAATAGGAGATATGAAGCAGATCTTGCAACATCCATATTTGTATCGACATAATATGAATATGAATAGCGATAAAGGTTGATATTGGTTATTCATACAAATTTTCAACTGATTTTCTGCGGATATGGATAAATTTGCAACCTCAATGAAAATATTTGAGCCTGCAAGGAATATTTTCCGCTTTGAAATTTGTTTCTATGGAAATTTAATTACAGTATGAAGTATGAACTACGAAAATTATTAGAGAATGATCGAAAGAGGGTGCAAGAAAGGGAAGGAAGAAGATGTTTATTTTTTTGGTTTTTTTCTGTTGTTCATTTTATGTTTGAATACATGAGTGTATATAAATAAAAAGATCTATCCGTTAGTATACATTTATTTGATACTTGGGGAACTCAAACATTTATCTGGGAACGGAATGGTCAAGCTTTGGGCATCCCTTCACCATCAATGTTCAACGGTAAGAACATTATTTGCTTTAGCTTTTAATATCTTCAACACGCCCCCTCAAGTTGGGTCTGAAATGGATTGATAGACCCTAACTTGTGAAGTATGTTGGAGAAAGTCTTGCGATCTAGAGCTTTAGTGAAGATATCGGCTAACTGATCTTTGCTTGAGACATAGGGAATCTCTATTTGTCTTGATTGTATTTTTTCTCTAATAAAGTGGCAGTCGACTTCTATGTGTTTGGTCCTTTCATGGAAGACAGGATTCATCGCGATATGTCTTGCAGCATTATTGTCACAAAACATCTTCATGGGTTCCTGGGTGGTGATCTTCATATCTCTGAGAAGTTGACTCAACCAGATTAATTCGCTGGTGGTTGAGGCCATTGCACGATATTCAGCTTCAGCACTAGATCTGGCAACGACATTTTGTTTCTTGCTTCGCCAGGTTACTAAGTTGCCCCCGACGAAAGTGCAGAATCCAGACGTTGATCTTCGATCATGACTTCCGGCCCAATCTGCATCAGAATAACCTGTTATTGAGTTAGAGTTGTTGGGTCTCATCCAGAGCCCTTGCCCAGGAGTGCCTTTAAGATAACAGAGAATCCTTTTTACTAAGTCTAAGTGTTGTGTGTGAGGAGCATGCATAAATTGACTTATTTGACTTACAACATATGTGATGTCGGGTCGAGTAACAGTAAGATAAATGAGTTTTCCTACTAGCCTTTGAAACTGACCAATATCAGAAAGAGGGTTTCCATCAGTTGGTCATATTTTTTTGTTGATTTCTATAGGAGTGTTTGAAGGTTTTGATCCTAATTTCTTAGTTTCTTCAAGTAGATCTAGGGTATATTTTCGTTGGGAGAGAAATAACCCCTTTTTAGAATATGCAATCTCTATTCCTAAGAAATATTTTAAGTATCCTAAATCCTTTATGTCAAATTTTGATTTTAGGTATTCTTTAACTAATGTTATTTGATGATTATTATTTCCTGTTAGAATGATGTCATCAACATAAATAAGAACAATAATAGTAGTGTTGTGACTATGTTTTGTAAACATGGATGCATCAGCGGAACTTTTAGTAAATCCATAGCTAAGGAGAGAGAGACTGAGTTTGGCATACCAGGCACGAGGTGATTGTTTTAGCCCATATATAGATTTATGAAGCTTGCATACCTGGTTGGGACACGTGGTGATGCCAGGTGGAGGAGTCATGTAGACTTCTTCTTCAAGATTTCCCTGTAAGAATGCATTTTTGACATCCATCTGAATTAATTTCCATCCTTGATTTACAGCGATAGAAAGAACCCGAACAGTGTTCATTTTGGCTACAGGAGCGAATGTTTCTACATAGTCTAGGCCATAAGTCTGGGTGTATCCTTTGGCCACAAGACGGGCTTTATATCTTTCTATTTTTCCAGTGCTATGATATTTAATTTTGTAGATCCATCTACATCCAACGGGTTTGATTCCTGGTTGGAGAGGAACAAGCGTCCAGCTGTGGTTGTCTTTTAGAGCTTGTAATTCATCATTCATGGCTTTTAATCCACTTTGGATCATTGATAGCCTCATGGTAATGTGTAGGTTCTTTGTTTGTGTCTAAATTTCCTAGAAAGGCTTGATGTTGTTGAGAATTTTTTTGATATGATAGAAAGTTTTGGATAGGATATTTGGAGTTTTGGACAGGATATTTGGCGTGAGATAGAAAATAATCATTGAACCTGGTAGGGAGGTGAGATGGTCGTGTAGATCTTCTCGGTGATTCTTCTCTCCTTCCTTCATTTTCTTCTCCTTCGTGTCCAATTCTTCCTTCTTCGTCTTCATTCTCTCCTCCCTCGTCTTCATTCTCTCCTCCTCCGTCTTCATTTTCTCCTCCTCCGTCTTCATTTTCTCCTCCTCCGTTTGTTGGTGATGTTGTAGGAGGCAGGTTAGTGTGTGGAACTGGGACAGAGGAGGTGTGTTCCTCTTGCCCAGGTTTGTGAAAAAACGGAATGCTTTCAAAGAATGTGACATCTCTGGAGACGTAAGTTTTTTTATTGTTTGGGTCATAGCATTTGTACCCTTTTTTACTAAAGGAATATCTTAAGAAGATACATTTGATGGAGTTTTGATCAAATTTATCTTCACGTTTTTTGAGGACAAAACAGGTGCAACCAAAAATTCTGAGGTGTTCGATTGATTTTTTTTTATTGTATAGGATTTCTAGAGGTTTTTTATAGTTAGTAGTAGGACTAGGAAGACGATTGATAATATAGGTAGCTGTTAGAATTGCGTCGGACCAAAACGATTTTGGGACATTATTCTGAAAAAGGAGGGAGCGAGTGACATTTAACAGATGTCGGTTTTTTCGCTCAGACACCCCATTTTGTTGAGGAGTATTAATACATGAGGTTTGATGAAAAATACCTTTTTGTCGTAGAAAATTTTGAAATATATTTCTCATGTATTCAGAACCATTATCACATCTAAAAATACAGATTTTTGCATCATACATATTTTCTATGTAACGAAGAAATTCGCAAAAAACTGAGTAGGTGTCTGATTTGTTTTTTAAAAGATAAATCCAGGTGGCTCGAGAAAAAATCATCAATAAAGCTAATAAAGTATCGAAATCCGTTGTAAGACTCAATGGGGGCAGGACCCCAAATATCAGAATGTATTAGTTCGAAAGGAGAATGAGTTTTGGTGCTAGAATTTTGAAATGGTAATCTAGATTGTTTAGCAATTCGACAAACATCGCATAAGAGTTCATTTTTAAAAATAGGAAATAAAGAATGCAGTACATTTGATGACGGATGACCCATCCTTTTGTGCCAAAGGATGTGATTATCTACCATACGAGTATGTAGAACTTTCTTCTTGGTTTCTAGAATGTAGAGACCATTAGCGAGGATACCCTTACCAATCATCCTCCTGGTGATACGATCCTGAAAAATAACATCATTAGGAGTGAATATAACATTACAATTAAGATTTTTGGTGAGTTTGGCAACCGATATAAGGTTAGCATCGAGATTAGGTACAAAAAGAATGTCATCAGACGTGTTGTTAACTAAGTTTGCCTTTCCTATTCCTTCAATTTGGGCTTTACTTCCATTAGCAACAGTTACAAAGTTATTTAATAACTTAAGGTTTTGTTTCATATTGCTAAGTAGAGTTGGATCACCAGTCATGTGATCGGTGGCTCTGGTATCAATAATCCAAGGTTTATTTTGTGATTTGGATGTTATTTCAGACAAAGCAATAAATTTAGAAAGGTTGGTAATACCTGCATAATTACCTGTTTCAGGAGGTGTATTCTGCAAATAATCATTTAACTGATTTACCAGATTTTTTAAATGGATCTGGTTTGGCGGATTCGGATTGTTGGATCCATATCCGATAACATTAGATCCGGCAGCATCGGATTCCATTCGAATTCTCGGAGTCGGGTTTCTGGATCCGGATATGCGGTTGGTATATAAAGCGGTGTTATCCGCGAAACTGTTAGGGTTTTGTAACCCTTCGTATTCGTTGTGTCGGCTGCTGCTTCGGGAGGTGAAGTCGGCGCCTCCGACCTGGTTGGCGTTGCTGCCTCCGAGTAGGTTGGTGTTGCCGCCTCCTCCGAGCAGACTGTTGTTGCCTTCCACCAGATTCGCTTTTGTGTTTCTTTCGGATTTTTGTGGTCTGAGGTGCGGGAATAGGAACCAACACGAGCTTTTGTTGTGTCCTGGTTTCTTGCAGTTTTCACAGTGTTCGTTGCTTTTGTTTCCGAACCTTTTTTTCATTCCCTGAGCTTGGTTTCGACCGGCGATGAGGGCCTGGTTGTCCATGTTCTGATTTTTGTTGTGGTTATTCATTGTATTTCTTCTTGTTTCCTCGCGCTGAACAAGACTTGTGATGTTTGCGTGGCTTGGAAGATCTGATGCCATGAGTATTTGAAACCGAACGGTCTCGTAGCTCGGATCTAACCCTACCAGAAACTGGTAGATTTGATTTTGCTCTTGTCGCTTTTGAATGATTTCTGGGTCAGCAGTTGGGGGTTCGTAGATCCTCAACTCGTCCCACTTTCTTCTGAGAGTACCGAGGTACTCAGTGACTGAAACTCCATGTTGTTGAGTTTGCGCGATCTCCTGTTTGATTTTGAAAAGATGCGCAAAATTTTCTGCTTTGCCGTAGTGGTCTCGGATCGAGTCCCACAGCTCCTTTGCGCTTTCTTTGTAGATGAAAATCTCGGCGATGTAATTTTGCATGGATGCGATAATCCATGACATCACTTGGTGATCCGAGGTTTGCCATTCATCTTGGATTTTGTCTGATGTATCTTCTGGTTTTGGAGTTTTTCCGGTGACGCGGCCGAGTTTCCCCTTGCCACTGAGGGAGAGGGTGACAGCACGCGCCCAGGATAAATAGTTTGCCCCGTTTAGAACCGTCGAGACGAGGCGATGGGGATTCATCTCCGGCTGGTTTCTGTTGCCGTCCGACATGCCCCCCTTTTTATTTCTTGGGTTTGGATGAGGAGAGTTCGACCTTCAACCCCCAAGGAAGAAGCCGATGAGGAAAGCAGGGAAATCTGAGGCTTATGAGAGGATCTGATGCTCTGATACCATATTAGAGAATGATCGAAAGAGGGTGCAAGAAAGGGAAGGAAGAAAATGTTTATTTTTTTGGTTTTTTTTCTGTTGTTCATTTTATGTTTGAATACATGAGTGTATATAAATAAAAAGATCTATCCGTTAGTATACATTTATTTGATACTTGGGGAACTCAAACGTTTATCTGGGAACGGAATGGTCAAGCTTTGGGCCTCCCTTCACCATCAATGTTCAACGGTAAGAGCATTATTTGCTTTAGCTTTTAATATCTTCAACAAAAATAGTAACAAAAGTAATGTAAGCATAACAGTAGGATTTGATATTGATACCTGATATCTAATATAGAATGAAAATAAGCTATATATTATAAGAATATACATACATACATACATATCTATGTATAAAAGAAGTAATACATAATGTATATACATATATTTATGTAATAAAAATAATAAGAGAAGTAATACATAATATATATACATACAAATGTTTCCATATAAATATTATATACATATTGATAAAAATATGGACGCATAATTATATATTTATAATAAGGATATATATCATTTAAAACCCTGGCACAAATACAATTTATGAATTTTCATTTTTCTCCGATTAATATTTTTGTTTCAAGCATGAATACGGTCAGATTTTGAAGATCCATTTTCGCCCCATCACTCAAATTGCGCAACTGACAACTGTCTATAATATATTAATTGGATCTACCCTCCATCCTGATTCCTGAGAGAAAACGCTACCAACTGTTTATATTTTTAGTTTTTTTTGCTTGGATACCATTTTAAAATTTTAAAATTCTTAAAAGTCATAACTTCACCACCATATCTCACTAACATTAAATCTTCAGGCATACCTGTTTTTGTAGATGGAACATAATTTATTGACTCATTTTAACACGCCCTTTATGGTGCTTCTGACGTGAAGGGATATGATTCTTTAAAGCACGTGGAGTCTTTTATCAATTTAATTTGTTTTCAAATTTGACGGCGTGATAATTTAGGCATATGTTGGTTTCTCAATGCATGTAATTATTGACATTCTAAAATGCATAGATATGTGTCCCACATTGAACTGGGGTGTTTCCCACGCAAACTAGCGTGTGCCCCTCATGAGACTGGTGTGTCCCACACCGGACAGATGTGTCTCTCACGGAACAGATGCATATCCCACACGGGAAAGATGTGTGACTTGTGAGACTAATGTGTCTCACACAGACACAGGATTGATGTCTGCCACACGGGACAGATGTTTGTCCAGTGGGACTCGTGTGTCTCACGCGGGACATATGTGAGTACATTCTTTGCATTTATAGTGTTTACTAAAGAGGAAATCAATTGTCTCTTACTTTATCGGAAATATTATTTTTAAATAATAAAATAAAAAATCCAAATGATGACATTGATGGTGACGTAAGTTCGGGTGTCAAGACTTTTTAAAAAATAAAATTTATCATTTCTTATTATTTAGCGGAATTCTTCCTAAAAAATTAACGGAATGATTTTAAGAAATATAAGCCCGAAAACAAATATAGGGAACTACTACTTGTTTTATAGCTATTGAGATTTAAATTTACAATTTTAATTCAATTAACTCGTCCGTGTAAGTTAATAGTAGGTTACGGTTGCCAATAACGGACTGAAAATGAAGGATGTGAGTCGTAATTACAGGAATGAGTTACTGGTATTACGGTACTGCCTAGCAAACCAAGGATAAAAACTCAAGAAACTCCGCAGGAAAAGTAAATGCTACGTACAAAATATCCATCCTTTAAATATTAAAACTGTTGTATATCGATCTTTAATTTGATTACAGATCGTATTTCTAAAAGACATACATTAGTGGCTAGATAAATCTTCTTATAATACCCATATGTGAATTACATAAAACAATCGTTAATTGGACTCTCGTATTCCTCCACGAATATGTAGAGTGAAGCCCTTATTGAAGCAACAAAGCGTAGATGGTTCCATAAACAATTTAGTAGACAATAAGGGTTTGCTTTCAGTTTACCTCTTGCAAGCAACCCCAGGGCCACTCAGGCGGCTCTGACAATTCATGTGAGGCTGCTCGATTCCGGCACCACCACGCCCACCGGTGAACTTTGTCACGGCACTGTCGGTGGCAAACAAACCGGAGGTGGTGTACTTGGGCTCCCCGCCCATGATGGGCATGGTAGAGGACATCTTCACCTTGCTAACAAAGTTGTCTCTATAGGTTTGTCCTAAAACACTGTCCACTTCGCTTGTTAAAGACATGAACTTAAATCCCAGTTCCAGATGAGCGAAACAATCATCGTCTGTAGGGGCGGACCCATATACAAGGCAGATGGGGCAAGTACCTCACCCAGATTTTGGCAGATTTGGGTCTCCCTATTCTACGTTGATTTTCACTATAACCAACGCAGTATCGTCTGCGCCACCCGCTGAAATCTCTTGGATCCACCTTTAGTCATCTGTGATATCGTAGTTGTGCACGCGAGACTCTTCCTTGGTGATTAATGGAACAAATTTGCCTGTGATCTTGAATTTGCCTTCTACTTCCATGGTCACTTTGTTGACAACGCTTGTTCGAACGATTGAGACTGTTGGTACCATGGGAGACTGCAAATCAATTTTAGTTAGTTATTCTAATAATTAAGATGCATGTGGGGTTTGTTTTGTGTGTGTGTTGGGGGGTGGGGGTCGTGGGATGTGTTAGAACATAAATCTATTTAGGTTAAGCTAATTATGCTTTGGGTGGCTTTTTAAGCTAATAGATTGGTTTAGCTTTGGAGATAAGGTGATGAGGTGTTGGCTTGAGATTGGAGGCTTGGGAGGAGGGGGTTTAAAAGGAGCAAACTCCTCTTCTTCTCACTCTCACTCTTTCTCAATTCATCTCTCACACTCTCTCCAGAATCCGGCGTGTTAAAGTGAAGGCGAGCAAGGAAGAGCTCGATAAGGCGTGGCCGGAGGTGTTGTGATCTCGGTGCGAGGAGTTGCCGGTGGTGCAAGTGGGCGAGGTGGAAATCGTCGGCGTTATTAGAAGCTCTGACAATCGTGAAAGGTATGCCATGTTCCTTAAGTTACTCACGCAAGGTGTGTGAAGAGTTGGTTTCGTTGCCGGAGGTTGGAGGCCTCGTCAGTGAAGAAAGTGCAACTAGGTTGCTGCAGGAGAACGGTCGACCAACGTGTATTTTGGGCGGGCTCTGTTATTTTCGGTCGGAACATGATCCATTTGTCATTCGACCAGTTGCATATGTAGCTAAGTCAGTTTAGGCCTAGACCTTATAAACGGTTGGCCGCCTTGTGATCATGTTCGACCGACAACTTAAGTGTACCACCCTAGCGTGTGATCGACGCGTGACGGGTCGACCGATATTTTATGTGCAAAACGGTAGACCTCCATGTTACAATTGTCCGACCTCCCTTTTGTCGTTCAACTGTTATGACGTTAAGTTTGTTGGACCCGAGCTTAGACCATCTAAATTGACGACCGCCCGTAACTTTGGTTTGACCAATTGAGTTGTGTTAGCTCGACCGGCTAAGTTGCGGTACGAACCTTTGCCAGTTTATGAAGGGAAACGGTCGACCGATTTGACTTGTTAGGTTGACCGTTGATGACCAATTTTGGTTTTCATGTCTGGTTGTTACTACCATCTTGTCCACGGAAACCTATATCCTTGCCTCATTATACGGAGGATCGGTGGGACAAGGCCACTAAATGCTTGTTGCAAGCTAACTCGGCCAGAGCTAGCATGACTCTTTTGCAATTTGGATGAAAAGGACCTCATACTGTGCGTGTGCCGGGAGGTGACTGTGGGTGCAATGATCGTGCCTGCCTAGGGACCGCCGTGTGGAAAGGTCTGGGTATCGGGTGAATATGCTTGTGGTGGTTATAAATGGTTTTGCAGCTTGTGTGAGCAACGATATTTGTAGCTTGTGTGAGCAACCATTTTGCAGCTTGTGTGAGCAACCATTTTGCAACTTGTGTGAGCAAAAACAACAAAAAATTTAACGATAATCAACAAGACAACACGAGGACATTACTGAAACATATACTCATAGCTGCACCGTAATACAACAGTTTCCAAAGTGTGATTACATCAAAAGGGTATAAAAGGCATATGCTCCTCCTCGGTCACCACCTTCTGCTGCCGATCAAGGCCTAAAATACAAACATAAACCGATTCTTGAGTTTTCATAAGGAAAATCTTGTATGCCAAACTCCCGTAACATGCATGAACACATACAATATCAACATACTAGTATAACATGGTATACAACAATGCCATAGAAAAACTTCCCCACACAGGGTATTGAAGGACCTCAATCCTACCACACAACAAATTGGTCCCACAAGGGTACCCATCACGGTACAAACGGTTTAACGGATGTATGCTCATAAAAGCTACAAATACATTAAATGCTCACACAAGGTGCAAATATTGTTGCTCACAAAATCTGCAAAACGGTTGCTCACACAAGCTGCAAACCGTTTATAATCACCACGAGCACATTCACCCAGTTCCCAGACCTTTCCACACGATGGTCCATGGGTAGGCACGATCATCGCACCCACGGTCACCTCCTGGCACACGCACAAGGCGAGGACACGGGTTTCCATGAACAATGTGGTACTAACAAGACATGAAAACCAAAACTGAACATCAAAGCTCGTCCAAACAAGGCAAAGCGGTCGACCGTTTCCCTTTTGAAACTGGCAAAGGTTCGAACCGCAACTTAGCGATCGAACGAACACAACTCAAGCGGTCGAACCAAAGTTACGGGACGTCGACCGTTTAGATGGTCTAAGCCCAGGTCCAACTAACTTAACGTCCTAACGGTCGAACGACAAAGGGGTCATGTTCGACTGAAATTAACAGAGCCTCAAACCCCCAACTTCGACCACCACCGGTCGGACAATTCTAACATGGCGGTCGACCATTTGAAACATTAGAGATCGGTCGACCCTGCACACGTCGGTCGAACACGAGGGCAGTACACTTAAGTTATTTGTCGAACATGATCACTAGGCGGACCACCGTTTAGAAGGTCTAGTCCTCAACCGACTTAGCTACAGGTGCAACCGGTCGAACGGTAAGGGGTCCCGTCCGACCGAAAATAACAAAGCCCACCCAAAACACACAACCAGTCGACCACCGACTAACATTGTTCAACCGGTTCCGAGCAGACTCCTATAATTACACTATGACCGGTCGACCGAAACACATGTCGGTCGACTGTTCTCCTGCAGCAGCCTAGTTGTACTTTCGTCGCCAACGGCCTCCGACGGCCTCCGAAGACAAAACCAACTCCTCACACCTTCCGTGAGTCAACTTAAGGAACTTGGAATACCATTTTGATCGTTGAAGCTTCCGAATGTCAACTGCAATCACCACCTCGCCTTCTCGCACCTCTGGCAACTCTTCGCACTGATATTACAACACCTATGGTCACGTCTTACCGAGCTCTCCCTTTTCCCGTCGCTCACCACCTCCTGACCGATCCGAGAGTGTGAGAGAGAGATTCAGCTGAGAAAGTGAGAAAATGAAGAAGATTAAAGGAGTTTGCTCTTTAAAAACCCCAACTTCTTTTAACCCTCCAATCACCACACTATACCTCACCTCTTGCCCAACACATCACCCAATTCTTATCTCCAAGGCAAGATTACTCAACCAGGGATTAGGTTATAACAGCTCTAGTATACCATCCCATATTAAAGTGGCCCAAAACAAGTTTTAGTATGATGCGAAATTTGAAAATTCTTAAGTTTAGTCATTTTGAAATAATATAAAATTTAATGTTATGTGAAACAATATAAAATTTAATGTTATGTTTTGAATATAACTTTATTGTCCTACGTACGTTTGCTCTAGACATATTTTTACGATTTGTATGTGATTTTAAGTTCCGTCTGAATCGGAATAAGTGATCTATCGGTACAATATAAAAGTATTAATTGTTGTCATTTAAAACTGACGTTCTTGTTCAATATGGAACTTCATTTTCATTATTTGCTTCTTGGATTTTTATGAGATATTATTAAGATGTTCTTCATGTAAAAATTGTACCTCTAGAGGCTCGTACCTAAAATATCATCAGTTGATTTCGGGAACTTTACATTGGACATGATTGACATGAAGCAGCTCACTGTGAATGCTTGGCAATGCTTGGCTAGGAACAACATAGACTAAGTTAACCAAAATTCATAGCAAAACATCTTAATCCAATCCTTCAACTTTGTACCCTATTAACCCAATCCTTCTCAGATTATTTTCCCCAAGATATTTTCACAAAAAAGCCCCTGAGAGAAGAAGGGAAGAAAATTCTTACTACTTTATAACTAATAAGATTTAAATCTACAACCTCACATTGAGACTACCCCAAGTTGACATATACATTATAATGTTACGAATCTCAAGCAATAGACACATGGTTAACTGCCATAGTTCATCGTACAACAAATATCACAACCGAAAGAGTTTAATTTAGCTACAAGCCAACCATCCACTGGCACCGGAAGGAGTGCCCAATTAAGTGCCAGGACATGGTTACACATGGCCAGTGCTATCCTAACAAATAAGACAATCACGTTCAGATGGCGTAAGCATGTTTTCAAAATTATTGCTAAACATAACATAACATCACAGTTATATTCCAATGGCCAATTATAGTAATTTATGTTATTTCATGAACATATATATGGACAAAATTTATTTCGTGACTATAAACATAAGGACGAGCAAATACTCATTACAACAATGAGTATATTTCATATATTTTATGTGCTGATATATGTTTCCCTAACATGTTTATAACCTTGTTCATTTCAAATATTTTTTCAAGCAAAGTTGGGGCTATTAGAATCACGGTGAAGCGTTTTGAAACAAAGTTATTTGTACTTGCTGTTTGAGCAGAATAGGGCCATGAAGGAGGTGTTGGTGGAGGAGGCGGCGGCGAGGAATAGGAGGAGAAAGAAGAAGGTTGGGATTTAGATGTGATAATCTGTTTTTCTTCTTCTTTTTGGGTAATTATTAGAGATTGTGTGATGCTATTTTGAGGGTGATAAGTGACTGGGACAGATTGCATGAATTTGTTTATGATTTTGTACTTCTATCTATGTTTATAATTGAATGGGGACTCTTATAAATTTAACGAGTATATTTCATATATTTCGAATCTGAATGTTATTGTTAGGATACGGATAATATCCGCATTCGATCCGGATCTGCAGGATATTGATTCAGATATAATTAAAAAGATCATATCGGGTACGGATGTCAAAATAATCTCGGATTCGGATACAAATGTTGGCGGATCCGATCCCTATACACCCCTAGTAAGCATGTTTTCACAATTATTGCTAAACATAACATAACAATTATATTCCAAGGGCCAATTGTAGTAATTTATGTTATTTGATGAACATATATCTGGACAAATTTTATTACATTAATACAAATACAAATGATCGAGATAAAGCAGATATACTTGGCATTCCTTACTTCGCAAACAACCATCTTAACTAATACGTCGATCGACATCTTATTATTACCCCTCTTATTAATCCACGCTTTGGACATCCTAATCCTTATTATAGCGCTGACAGGCGTGATGACACGACTAGGAAAAAGGGTGTCCCCTTACCTCTTACAAACAACCCCTGGGCCACTTAGGCGACTCTGGCAGTTCATGTTGGGGTGGTCAACAAGCATGACGATTCCGGCACCGCCACGCCCACTGGTGAACCGTGTCACAATGCTGTCGGTGGCAAACAAACTGGAGGTGGCGTACTTGGTCTCCCCATCTATGATGAGCTTGGTAGAGGACATCTTCACCTTGCAAACGTAGTTTTCTCTATAGGTTTGTCCGAAAACACCGTCCACTTTGATCATCAGAGATATGAACTTGAATCCTAGCTCTAGATGCGCGAAGCAGTCATCGTCGGTGATGCCATAGTTGTGAACGCGAGACTCCTCCTTGGTGATAGGAACAACTCTCGTAGTGATTTTGAATTTCCCTTCTACTTCCTCAGTTACACTTTTGACGTCACATGTTCGGACGACGGAGACTATTGACTCCATTAGAGACGTCCATCTATTGTAACTGTAACATCCCCGAAAACAATGGAAAATTTAAAACTTTAAAAGATAATCAAATCAAATGAGAATGCTACCAACCATATATACATCAAGAGGTGCATCATATAATACAGAGTTTCAAAAGTATGATTACAACAAAAGAGATATTAAACATATACATATAATCCTACCAACCTCAAAAGGGAAAACTGGAGAATCCAATCCTTGATGCGCTCCTCCTCAGTCACAACCCCCTATTGCCGCTCACGGCCTGAAAAACAAACATAAAATTATGCTTGAGTTTCCATAAGGAAATCCCGTATGCCAAACTCCCCTAACATGTATGAAAGACAATTAACAAGCATAACATGGACAGTAAAATAGTAGTAAACATCATCATTAATATTGTGCTTCAGGGACCTCTCTCCCAACCACAACAGACATTATCCACAACAGGGCCCCTAGGTCCTCTCACCCAACCCCCACAACACACGTGCACACAAGACACCACTGCATGAACATCGTCGACAAACAAACCCCACCTCACAAGGACGGTTTATCCAACATCTAGAGCCACAACATGCTCCCATATCAGAGCCACAACCCGTTCCCACATCTAGAGCCACTCATAGCTATCAGGCCGACAATATCCGTTCCGTTGCCCCCAAAAAGGTCAGGGACCTATTGCCCTCAAAGCCGATCACACACCACAAACACAAAACAGGGAAACAACAGTTGACTGAACAAACCACACTAGTCGACCGGCTCCCTCCAGAAACATGCATGGTTCAACCATCACCTAGCTGGTCGAACGAAAACCAACATACAACGGTCGAACCAAAAGTCATGGGTGGTCGACCGTTTAGATGGTCAACTCCTTGGTTCAACTAACAAAACAATCAATCGGTCGAACAGATGGTCACAGGAGGTCGACCGTTTGGAAGGTCTACGCCACAATTTACAATAAAGTAATCATCCCAATGGTCGAACGGCAAAGTGGACCTGGTCGACCAAAAATAACAGGGACTTCCTACGTTTTCTAAGTCCATAACCAGTCAAATTAGCCACGAACCGGTCGAACAGATTTTTAAGTTAACTTAAGCTATCGGTCGAACATGTCCTGTACGCGATCGACCGTTTAGAAAGTCTAGGCCCCAACCAATTTAGCTAAAAGTGCAATCGGTCAAACTAATCTAAAGGTGGTCGGCCATTTAGATGGTCTATGCCCCGAACCAACTTACTTATAGTGCAACCGATCAAACGACAAATGAGACTCGTTCAACCGAAACTAACAAAGTCTTCTTCCTCTCGCCAAATATACTCAACCACTCGACCGCCCAAGGGCATCGGTTGACCGGTGCAAGACAAAACTCACAATTTCACTAAGAGTGGTCGACCAAAACACATGTCGGTCGACCGTTATCCTGCAGCAACCTTACTGCACTAGGATTTTCGTTGAGACCTCCAGCCTCTGACGAATGATCCGACTATCTCACACTCCTCGGGTGAGTACCATTAAGGAACTTGGCATACCTTTAAGGCTCGAAGAAACCTCCGAAGAACCACGGGAAACCATCACCCAAACAAGCTTCTCCGCGAGCTTCTCACGCGAACTATGACCGCCACAACTCCGGCAACCACAACCGCGACTCCTTGCTCGTCGTTCACCCCATGTCGCCGACGCTTAGCGAGCAGAGAGAGAGAGAAAGAGTTGAGTGAGAGAGTGAGAGGGAGAGAGAGTTACCTTATATACACCTCACAACACCTCCACCAATCACCTCCCTCCACCTCAACCAACCCACAAAACATCATTAGTCACCACTAACCCTGATTAGTCTCACTAATCAGGTTTAGGGTCCTAACAGTAACCATAACGTTATTATCATTATTTGGCCATATTATTCAATTAAGCACGTAGTAGTTGGCTGGTTTATTACCAAATTAGAAGTAAATCTATTATGAAGTAAATAAAGGCTTTTATTATTCAGACATTAGAATTTTTGAATTGCTATTCTATTATCTATTGTAGGATTTTTTTAATAAAATAACGAAAACAATCAAATACTATTTTGATGTCATTATAATTTTTGAAAAAAATGTTGTATAGCATTTTTCAATCTAAGGGAAACAAAGAATCTTTTTAGTTTTTTGTTCATTCAAATTACATCCTTCACAATTATATGTCCATATTTTAAAATATTTACCAATGTGGAGGATGTGCCCCCGCAATGCTCAAGGTGGATACACCCTCGGCCGGGGGAATCATGCTTCAACTTGGGGTTTTAAAGTATGTATCATTCATGATGACTTGTTTTGTTGATCGTATTTGAGAATACCTAAATCTTTCATGGTGCTCTAGTATACCATCCTATATTAAAGTGGCCCAAAACAAGTTTTAGTATGACATACGAAATTTGAAAATTCTAAGTTTAGTCATTTTGAAATAATATAAAATTAAATGTTATGTTTTGAATATAACTTTATTGTCCTACGTACGTTTGCTGTAGATATATTTTTACGATTTGTATGTGATTTTAGGTTCCGTCTGAATTGGAATAAGTGATCTATCGGTACAATATAAAAGTATTAATTGTTGCCATTTAAAACTGACGTTCTTGTTCAATATGGAACTTAATTTTCATGATTTGCTTCTTGGACATTTATGAGATATTATTAAGATGTTCTTCATGTAAAAATTAGTACCTCTAGAGGCTCGTACCTAAAATATCATCAGTTGATTTCGGGAACTTTACATTGGACATGATTGACATGAAGCAGCTCACTGTGAATGCTTGGCAAGGAACAACATAGACTAAGTTATCCAAAATTCATAGCAAAACATCTTAATCCAATCCTTCAACTTTGTACCCTATTAACCCAATCCTTCTCAGATTATTTTCCCCAAGATATTTTCACAAAAAAGACCCTGAGAGAAGGAGGGAAGAAAATTCTTACCACTTTATAACTAATAAGATTTAAACCAACAACCTCAAATTGAGACTACCCCAAGTTGACTTATATATTATAATGTTACAAATCTCACGCAATAGACATGGTTAACTGCCATAGATCATCATACAACAAATATCACAACCGAAAGAGTTTAATTTAGCTACACGCCAACAATTCACTGGCACTGAAAGGAGTGCGACATGGTTACACATGGCCAGTGCTATCCTAACAAATAAGACAATCACGTTCAGATGGAGAAAGCATGTTTTCACGATTATTGCTAAACATAACATAACAATTATATTCCAAGGGCCAATTGTAGTAATTTATGTTATTTGATGAACATATATCTGGACAAATTTTATTACAATACAAATACAAATGATCGAGATAAAACAGGTATACTTAGCATTCCTTACTTCGGAAACAACCATCTTAACTAATACGTCGATGGACATCTTATTATTACCCCTCTTATTCATCCACGCTTTGGACATCTTAATCCTTATTATAGCGCCGACAGGCGTGTCGACACGACTAGGAAAAGGGTCGTCCTCTTACCTCTTACAAACAACACCTGGGCCACTGAGGCGACTCTGGCAGCTCATGTTGGGGTGGTCAACAAGCATGGCTATTCCGGCACCGCCACGCCCACTGGTGAACTTGGTCACAGCGCTGTCGGTGGCAAACAAACCGGAGGTTGCGTACTTTGGCTCCCCGCCCATGATGGGCATGGTAGAGGACATCTTCACCTTGCTAACATAGTTTTCTCTATAGGTTTGTCCTAAAACACCTTCCACTTCGCTCGTCAGAGACATGAACTTGAATCCCAGCTCTAGATGCGCGAAGCAGTCATCGTCGGTGATGCCATAGTTGTGCACGCGAGACTCCTCCTTGGTGATAGGAACAACTCTGGCGTTGATCTTGAATTTGCCTTCTACTTCCACGGTTACACTGTTGACGTCACTTGTTCGGATGACGGAGACTGTTGACTCCATTTGAGACGTTCATCTATTTTAACCATAATGTTATTATCATTCTTTGGCCATATTATTCAATTAAGCATGTAGTAGTTGGCTAGTTTATTACCAAATTAGAAGTAAATAATTATGATGTTACCTTGACCCCTCTTGCTGGACAAGTTCCACGGCCTCACCGTCTATAACTAGTTGAAGGCGGTCGACGTTGTCATCCCAAACTTCTGTTTTCCGCGCGCCCAAGTACAATTGGTGTTCTCCAAAGAGAACACCAATGGACTGGATCCAAGTGAAGTCTCTGGTCATCTGGGGTGATCTCTTTCCGATGAAGTGGCCGTTGATGTGGAGATCAGAGTCGGAGACCAAGCAGAAGTCCTTGTCCTTCTGTCCATGGAAGTAGAAGGTGATACCGTCGGCACCTATGAAACGCGGATCTTGGCAAGCTGCACCGGGCTTATCGCAAGCTGACGTAACCAAACAGATATTGTTAGCAAAAAGATAATGACGATAACAATAATGTTGAATTCCTAGGTTAACACTTTTCCAAAACCTAAACACTAGAGAAAAAAAATAGTAGATCAAAATTTATTATAAAGTGCTTATATTTTTCCATATATTCTCAATAATAAGAACTGACTTACAGCACACAGGAGAACAACTCTTGCAGTCGATGTAGCAGTTGTGAGGACAATTAGTCGGGCAAAGGATTTTGACATTGTAACAAAATGGGTAGGCCTTGTCGTGGCATTTCTTAGGAACTGGTGGAGGCAAGGCTTTCGGTTTTCCCTTTGCGACGCCAGAATTACCTTGAGCACTAACAAGGCTTACGAAAATGGAAGTAAGGACTAAGAATATCGCCACCACGGTGACGGCTGATCTCGCCATGGCAACTCAAATCACGGGGTTGTGAGTTCGTAGTGTGTTATGATTATAGTTCCATTCCCACATTGGGACGCCTTATATAGATATACGCTGCGACCTTAGCTTCTCCTTTACGTTGTCTATTAAGGAAGGTTTGAGTGCACTTTACTTTACTTAATTGAGGTTTCGTAGTGCTTTATGTAAGAAGAAGATTTGCATGCTTTGTACTGCCGACGCTCATAATCTTGTCGTATCTTAGCTTCCATGTAGAATAACTATAGGCCGTACCAAAAATAAGTGTAGAATAATTAGAGAGATTTTTCGTTTGTAACGAGTGAAAGGCCTTTTTGGCTTTTAGCATGTGGGGCGAGTGCTATGGCGGCTGCGTTGATGTCGCATTTGCATGTGATTTTTGTTCTTCTTCCACGCCAATTTGGTTAATTGCGTAAAAAATATCAAGTCAAAACTCTTTCTTTGCGAGATCAATTCCGTTTACAAACTTCAGATAATCACATTAACGCATCTCGAGGGCAAAGTTTTACGTTACTTTTGAACGTTTTAAATTTCAAAACATTTCCAAACATCTCGTGCCTGGTCGAAAAAGTATAGGGAATAAAAAAAGGGTTACTATTCGTCGCCGGATAACTACTTAAATAGTCCCAAAAATTATCTTTTTGCCCTTAACAAATCAATTAATACTCGTTTCGTCCCGTGTCTTTAAACAATGTGTTTGACTCAGTTTTACTCACATTCCTAGAACCAACACCACGAAAATGTCTGGCGAAGCACCTGGATCCGCGAGGTAACGGGGGCGGATTTTTCCACCCCTCGAGCGTCTGGCTAAGACGTCTCCACCAATGTGAAGGCGTCTTATCGAATCGTCTCGACTAACGTGGAGGCGTCTGGCTAACACGTCACCATTTTTTTAATTTTTTTTAATTTTCTGTTAAATTAATTTTTTTCAGGTTCCGCTGCAAGATTTCGGTGGTGATGAAGTAGATTACAGTGAGCTTTTTGATAGTAAAGAAATATTTACAACAATCGAGGAAGCTTGTAAATGAGCGAAACAAGTTGCAATAGGAGCCGGATTTTTTTTACCTAATTGCAAAAAGACAAGGACCTAAGTGCAAATCACGAGTAGCTTTTATTATCTTGGAGAAAATCTAAAGAAAAATCAATGTGGATCTCCAAATATATGAAGGAATTAATCCGGAGCTCAAAAGAATGGAAAGAATCAATCCAGACGCGCAAAGGAGGATCAAATCATACCATAAACACACAGCAAAAATCCAGATTAAATCAGAGGAGATTATGCGTCGAAATCGCCGCATATTACATGCATTGTGCGGCGGAAACGCCGCCCCCTTGGCGATCTGTGTGCTCCAATTTTGTCCAGTCGTGTCTGGACACGTGTACTCTCCAATTCTATACTTAGGGCTCTTGTAACAACTATAAATAGCCCCGAGAACGATGTTAGAATGGTCCTTGGCCTTAGACCTAGTTTTTAGTTGTTGTTTTTATTTGTAGTCTTTTCTTTGGATTAATAAAATTCTGTCTTTTATTTCTTGCTTTTACTTTTCTTTTGTAATGCCTCTAGGACCCCTTCTTCCCCCTCTATGAGTTTCTAACTCCTTCCAAAGGGTGGAGGTGACAAATTAGGGTGAAAAGAAGATGAATGAATGTTATTATTTTAAGTTCGTGATTAGTATATTTTGATTACTTGAGTTTATGTTAAATCATTTATCATGTAATGCTTCATAACTAACATGATTTATTATAAGTTTCTGAATTCTCTAATCTAAACCCTAAATCTAAACCTCCACCCGACGGAATTCACCTATTTGTTCTTGTTTTAGTTTTAATCGTTCATGTTTCTTGCTTTAGATAATTAAAACCCAAAAATCTCAAAACCAACTTATTTCTTCTCTCATTCTTTCCCCCAATCGAAATCACATTAATAACAAATCTCTCCCTCCTTGTGTTCGACCCGTATTTGCCACGTCTTCATTGACGTCGTGCACTTGCGGTATAAATTTAATTCTCATCACACTGCAAAAGAATACAAAACGAAAAGGTTGTGGTTGTCGTTTTTTGGTAAAAGTGGTGGAGCAACGGGATCGTGATGGATGAGTCGTTGTTTCTAGTAGCACCAATGGGCAACACAACCACGCGCTTGCAGTTTATTCAGAGGGTCACCAACAGGTCGGCGGACTTAGTGTTGGGGCCAAGCAAATTGTTCGTAATATGACAGAGGCACAAGCAAGACCACGTAACATTTTGTTGGCAATAAAAGAGAAATTCTCGGACGATAATCCCAATCAAAGACATATTTATAACTTCAGAGAGTACATGAGGAGGACAAAATCTGAAGACAGGAATCCCGCACAGCAGTTTCTCAGTCAGGCAGTGCAGCATAACTATTTGCATTGGATTGTGGCAGATGAAGAAACTAATGTCCTCACTCACGCATTTTTGGCACATCCGACTTCAGTTCAGTTATTGCGTGCATACTCATTCGTAATCTGCATGGATTCGACGTATAAGACGAACAAGTACAAGATGTCTTTGTTTAAGATGATTGGGGTTACTCCAACAATCATGAATTTCCTCGTCGGATATGTTATTTTGAAGGATGAGACCGAGTCTAGTTACCGGTGGGTGTTGGAGAGGTTGCGAGATTTGTTATTGAATATTGTTAGCCCGACTGCAATAATAACGGACTAGGAGATGGGTCTGATGCGACCAGTGGCAGAGGTTTTTCCTGAGTCTGCTCATTTACTATGCACCTGACATATCAACAAAGACGTGTACAACTACGCATACCACGTATTCGGCAAGGACAAGTAGCTTGCAGAGAGTTTTAGGTGTGGAAAGTGGAGGAGAGTCATGCTTTCTGATTCACAGACGGATTATGATAGAGCAGTCCGTAATCTGAAAGATTCTTACAAGTCGTGGTCAGTGCTCACGGAGTATGTGGAAGACACGTGGTGTTGCATAAGGAAACGTTTGTGTTGAATTGGACGAATAAAGTTCTTCATTTCGGCAACACTACGAACTGTAGGGTGGAAAGTGCACATTCGGCTCTGAAAGAGTGGATCGCTACATCGACTGCTGCTCTCGACACTCTTTTCGACCGCGTGAACTCGGCTATTGAAATACAGCTGACAAATATTCAGAACTTTCTTAAAGATTCGAGTGTCGAATTTTGGCAAACTACATATGTCCTTTGTTTCAGCATATAAATGGCCGAGTTTCACATCGCTGCTTGTCGTTATTGACTCAGGAGTTAAAGAGAATGCATGACTTAAGTGGTGAAGTTGAATATCGTTGCGGGTGTGCTTTTTTGACATCACATGGGATTCCTTGTGCATGTACCATGTACGAGTGTTTTGCGTCAGGTGATGAAATTTATTTAGAGCAGATTCATCCATTCTGGAAAACACTTGTCATTGGAGAAGGAGTCCAGATGTCAGAGTTTGTGGATCAGTCAGCATAAGACGTCGAGCATTTTTGGAAGCTCGTTGATGAGATTTCGGAGAGCAACCCTGCAGTAATTCGTAGGGCCTCTCGTATTTTATACGAACAGTTACACCCCGATCAGTCGAACTATGGAGAACCTGCAGAAAATATTAAGGTATGAGGTTGACATAGGGGAAAGTCGACACGTCGGGTCCCGAGTGCCTTCGAGTATGCTGAGCGAGGTCGTGGTCGGTCTGACAGTAGTGGGAGCAGGGGTCGTGGTCGGTCTTCCAATTCGTCTCGATCGTCCGTGAACACCGGCACAGGATCTGGTATGACGATATCTTTGTTGTTATTTAATATATATCAGTAATCTAGATGGGGTTGAATATAGTATCTCCTAAGTTTATTGTTTTAATGAATTTTTATTTATCTATCTTACAGTGTCCAGACGGATTGACGTGGACAACTTCCCATATGTTGATAGACTCTCAGGAATCATTTTACCATTTCTGAAGAGGTGGAATGACGTAGGTGCTGATGGCAAATGTGGATTTCGATGTGTTGCCGATGTCTTCCATGGTGGTCAAGACAATTGGTCATACGCTGGTCGTGCGATTTCTAATGAGATAGGTGTACATCCTATTTACGAGAGTGTCTATTTCGGCAATGTGGTACAGGCTCATCAACGAATTGATTGGGGTGGAGGAGCTTGTGACGAGGATCATTATATGGAGGTTTGGGCCGACTTGTTTCTTATTGCTAATTTTTACAAGTGTGCGGTTATGTATTTCTCAATGGGAACGGATAGTTCGTTGTTTTTGTATCTTACTGTGCTACCTTGGGAGAGTCTATCTGCCATGACGATGTCTGTCAGAGAGTTGGTCATTGCTCATTTAGGGAGTTACAGACATTTATTCGTTTGGAATTAGCTGATGATTTCTCAGTACCTCCTATAGTGAACTTGTAGTATCAAATGCGAGATGAGAGTGTTGTTAGATGGGAGGATCAGTACGAAAGTAGGATGATGTATTGGAACCGGTTACGTAGTACATTTTGATTGTAATTTGTAATGCATTCGTAATGTATAATATATCGTGTATTTGTACTTATATCGTGTTGTTTTTTACCAGATTTTAAAATTAAGTATTATTTGATATCTAAAGAAATAAGTAGAAAATATGTTCGTGAGAAATAGATATTAAAAATACGATAGTCAAAGAAATAAGTAGAAGAAATACCAAGGGGGAGGCGGTTCCGGTGGCCGCCCTCTCGTTGGGTCGGGCGTCTCTCACGGACGCCCCCACCCAAAAAAAATTATTTAAAAAATTAATTAAAATAAACAAGGGAAATCACCATATTTGAGTGATCCGGGGCGTCCGCTGGTTCTTTTCCTGGCCTCCGAGACATTGTATCTGGTGAATAGAAGAGTAATATGAAGAGAAAGTGGTGTTAGAAGAGTGAAATGAAGAGTTATATAAGTAGAAATGGTAGAATGGCAAAATGGTAATCTGTACGGGCGATTAAGTAGTTTTACGGCGACGAATAGCAGTTTAGAATAAAAAAGGACTTACATATGGTTTTATGAATCTAGAGAAAGCATATGATATAGTTCTAAGAAGTGTTATGTGGTGAGTCCTCGAGAAGAATAAAGTTTTCACAAGATATGTGAGTTTGATTAAAAATATTTACAGCGAAGTTGAAACTACCATTAGAGAATGAGATGGTGAGACTACTATTTTTCCAATTAAGATGAGACTTCATCAGGGATCAGTTTTAAGTTCTTATCTTTTTACTTTAACGATAGAAGAGGTAACAAAAGATACACAATTTGAAGGCTCATGGTGTATGCTTTTGGCAAATAATGTAGTACTAATAGACAAGAGTAGGATAAGTGTTGAGAGGAAACTAGAATGATAGATGGACACTCTAAAAGAAAAAGGTTTTAAACTAAGTACGTCAAAAATAGAATATATAAAGTGTTGTTTTAGTACAGTTGACATTGATGAAGAAGAAATAGTAATGAATGGTCAAGTGGTCTGCAGAAAAGATATTTTTAAATATCTAGGGTTGATACTTCAAAACACGAAGATGTTAGACATAGAATTGGATTAGGATGGATGAAATGACGATAAACCTCAAGTATCTTATGTGTGAAAATCTCTCTCAAATTAAAAGGAAAATTTTATAGAACTGATGTAAGACCTGTGATGTTTTACGATGTAGACGGTTGGGTTACGAAAAGACAACATGTGTAAAAAATGAGTGCTTGAATGAGGAGCTAAAATGTGCATTATATATATATGTATATATATATGTATATATATATGTATATGTATATATATCTATATATGTATATATATGTACGTACAAATGAAACATTCCTGAGAGAGTTGGATCCAATATATAGAGTATAAGTTTATACAACAAAGGTTGAGATGATTTGGACGTGTAAAAAAGTTTATGGAGGCACTGGTAAGAAGGGAAGTGATGAGTCGTGATGAAGACATAACAAGAGAAAAAGGCAGACCAAGATTAACTACGGAAGAAACGGTCAGAATAATTCAATTTAAAATATTACCACATTCCCAAGGATTTTGCATTGAAGAATAAGAATGCGTGGAAGAAGACTATTTACGGGTTTGAATCATGATTGTTTTTAGTTCTTTTCTAGCATTCCTCTACTAGTTTGGGATTAAAGGTTTGTTGTTGTTGTTCCAAGTATTTTTGTGATCTTCCAAAACTACTATGGGTACCAATTTTTAGGCACAAATAAACTAGTAGTCACTGTTACAATAACCTAACTTTGTAAAGGTTAGGCTTTCCCATAATTGTTCGGATAAGCATTTGTTGAATTTGAGGCGTAAGAAGAGAATGAAATTGTGTGATTTTTTAGTTCTTTAGGTTAAAGGTACAACATGCTAAATTAATTAATATTAAATTTACCATTGTAATGAATTCGGAGATGAGTCTCCACTCTAAGAGTGTGATTGTTTCGCATAAAAAATAAGAGTAATTAGTTTGTTGGAAAACTTAAGAAAGTGAGGAGATATGAACCTCCAATTAAGATGAGTTATAGGCGATTAGTTTGCTAAAAAACGTTAAAGTTTTAAAACTGGCACGAGTTTCAGGATTTTCAGAATCTATGTCATAGATAAATTTTCCCACAAGTCCAGTTCTATATTTTGTTTATTTGAAAATGTTTTTTTCTATAATATCAATATTCTTTTCTAATAATTCAAGTGGTTTGTGAATTATTTAAATTATTTATCTTTTGATAGAGTTATTGATACTAGAATGCAACTCAGTGAGATTGTAATAGCTCTCTCTTGTTTGTGATAATGATAGGAGAATTCATAATGTTCTCTCTCTCAATAATTCCGACATATCAAAGGTCAACTTGCTTTTAACAACTAAGGCACTTTCTTTAACAACTAAGGTTCTAAATAAGGTTTTAGCCATGCCACTACCCGCCATGTAGGATTTCATGTCAAATACTTGAATATATATTTTTAAATTTTTACAAGAAATTAGGATCGTTTTTCATATTTTTCAATAAATTTATCTACACAATTTTCTAATTGTATTTCAATATATATAATAAGCTATTTAATATTGAAATACATAGATTAGATCATACCTAGGGGATTATCAAATCTCTCTTACCAATCGGAAGTCAAATTGAACGTCGGATCGCCACAGAATGACCACCAAGTGTTCACCAATCTCTAAACAGGATTAAAGAGATCGAAGATAGTCAATAAATCTATAATACTTGGTTAGAATCTAGCTAATAACTTCTTCTATGCTCCAAAGAAATTAGGATCGTTATACACGGACGTGGGCGTCCGTGATGCGTCCTTCGTGGCACCCAAAAGTTGGCGAGTCAGCGTCTAGTCGGATTGACACGTCACCATTTCCAAACGCGCCTTTAATGGGTTTTTAAAAAAGACGGTTTTCCAAGTACAACGGTTGCTTTCCAAACCCCAGATAAGACAGCGCCAGACAACCTACTCACGACAGTTTGGATACCGAGGAAGATAACAAATATCCTGATCGAAAGGGAGAGTCCCACTTTCTTTCTCGTTGGATTACCTGTGAACAGAGGAAGCGAACCTGTGAACCTATTCCGCTTTCTTTCTTCCCCTCTAAACGATAATGGATTCTTCGACTCCTGCCATCGATAGCGAACCTGTGCCAGAACCGGTGGGTTTATTTAGTTTTTTCCCTTCGTCGTTCTTTTATTGAGGAACTTTCGTTTCTTCAATTATTTGTTTTAGGGAACCACCTACTACTTCTGGGAAGCCAGGTGCTCCTGGACGGTCATCCGAAAGCAGTTTGACAGGATGAAGAAGTTTGAGAATGAGGTTTTCCGGAGCACCACTTTCGCTCACTTCCTAGACCTTCCTAACATTACGACGGACAACGAAATAGTCGGTTGGTTCGTCGAACAATACGATGCGAAGGAGGTGGGGCTGAGAATAGGATCAGGGGTAGTTCCCCTTACACCTGAAGACGTTGCCATAATTTTGGGCTTAAGTATGCATGGGAAGACCGTTGTGATGGAACCATTGGGTGTACAGAGGCGAGAATGGG
Organism: Triglochin maritima; assembly: GCA_963682175.1. NCBI lineage: Eukaryota > Viridiplantae > Streptophyta > Magnoliopsida > Alismatales > Juncaginaceae > Triglochin > Triglochin maritima. The sequence goes on along the minus strand of OY821787.1, from coordinate 6,436,313 downwards.
TGAACCTTGACAACACACAACTGTTAGGTCATCTGACGGCAACCAGTGTCATGGGTGAGACGGAGGAGTACGTTCGTCTCCTGATTTCTTTCATCTTCAACCATTTTTTGTTCTTGGATGGAACACTTTGACCAAAGATGTGATTCATGAACCATTTGAGGGACATCAAACGTATAAACAGATACGCATGGGCACGTGCAGTTCACGGAGCCCTGGTTGGGGGCTTGGAGAAAGCCAGCTTAGAACTGCAGGAGAGGAGAAAGGCAAAGAACTTCATTATGAGGCAGGGGAACGTCGATGATTGTGTGGCAATACTACAAGTAAGCATTTTTTGCTCTGTAAGTTATGTGTTTGTTCCGTTTAAATTGTGTGTTTGTTCGAATTAAGTTGTGTGTATGTTCAGATTAAGTTGTGTGTCTGTTTAGATTGAATTGTTTGTCTTTTCGGATTAAATTGTGTATCTGTTCGGAATATGTTGTGTGTCTGTTCGGAATAAGTTATGTGTCTGTTCGGATTAAATTGTGTGTCTGTTCGGAATAAGTTGTGTGTCTGTTCAGATTTAGTTGTGTGTCTGTTCGGATTAAATTGTTTGTCTGTTCGGATTAAATTGTTTATTTGTTCGGAATATGTTGTGTGTCTATTCGGAAAAAGTTGTGTGTTTTTTCCGATTAAATTGTGTGTCTGTTCGGAATAAGTTGTGTGTCTGTTCGGAATAAGTTGTGTGTCTGTTCGGATTAAATTGTTTGTCTGTTCGGATTAAATTGTGAATATGTTCGGAATATGTTGTGAATATGTTCGGAATATGTTGTGTACCTGTTCGGAATAAGTTGTGTGTCTGTTCGGAATAAGTTGTGGCTCTGTTCGGATTAAGTTGTGTGTTTGTTCAGATTTAGTTTTGTGTCTGTTTCGATTAAATTGTTTGTATGTTCGGGTTAAATTGTGTATCTGTTCGGAATATGTTGTGTGTATGTTCGGAATAAGTTGTGTGTCTGTTCAGATTAAATTGTGTGTCTGTTCTGATTAAGTTGTGTGTCTGTTTAGAATATGAACGTATGTCTGTTCAGTCGTTCTAAACAGTTCAACTTTTCCATTTGAAGGTGTGGCTTTGTGAGAAATTCAGATTGGGGGAGCCCAGATGCGGAGCATATCCACGAATGAGAAGTTGGACGGAAATGTTAGGGAAACGTTTAACCCTGAGGAAATGGGAGGAACGTGGAATTACCTTACCTCAGATTTATAACGACAAGTTCGACCTGATGGGGGCTCCATCACTGAGTGAAATGGAGCTGAAACTTATTAGTTCTGTTCGAACTCCTGTTCGAAAGGGCTCAGCTTCAACATGCAGTTTGCCAAGGCTCCAACTGACAGAGTGCAACATTCCATGTGACCCGCTGCTCCAAGAGTTGGAGCTGAGTGAGGTGAAGACGAAATGGTTGCAAGCCAAAACTGCCCTTAAGAAGGCGACAGAAGAGGTTAACGACCTGAAGGAAAAACTGAGGATGTCCCAGGAAGAGTGTGGGAGGCTGAGGGAAGAAATTGTATATCTTCGAGGGACAGGGACAAATGAAAATACTTGTGGGGAGAAAGATGAAGATCTAAATAAAGAGGAGGAGAAGGAAGAAGAGAGGAAGAGGGAAGAGAAGAAGAAAGAAGAGAGGAGGAGACAAGAGAAGGAAGAAGAAGAGAGGAAGAGGAGGAGAAGAAGAGGGAAGAGCAGATAGAGAAGGATAAGGAAGAAGAGAGGAAGAGGGAAGACAAGAAGAGAGAGGGGGAGAAGGAAGAAGAGAGAAAGAGAGAGGAGGAGAAGGAAGAAGAGAGAAAGAGAGAGGAGGAGAAGGAGCAAGAGAGAAAGAGAGAGGAGGAGAAGGAGCAAGAGAGAAAGAGGGAGGAAGAGAGAAAGAGGGAGGAGGAGAGGAAGAAGGAAGAAGAGAGAAAGAGAGTGGACAAGAAGGAAGAGAAGAAGAGGAAGGAGGGGAAGAAGAAGGAAGAGAAGAATAAAGAAGAGGAGAAGGAACAAGAGAGCAAAGCAAGGAAACCAAACTGGGGTGTGAAAAGACAACGCTCGACGACCATCGTGGAGCAGCAGATGAAGGAAGATGAAGAGCGGGGCAAGAAGAAGGTGGAAGAAGAGCAAAAGAGAAAAGACAGATCAGCTCAAAGGAGCCTAAAGAAAAAAAGGGGGAAAAGAGGACAATTTTAGGTTGGATATCCACTTAGGAGGGAGAAGACATGATGTTGACATGGCTGCATTGGGAACGTTGTCAGCTGATGAGGTCAACATGATATTGAACTTGACCCCAGCCAACAAGGACAATAGAGAGGTGATCTGGAGAGGCGATATGTGTAGTTTAACACGCACCGACCTGAATCAACTTATAACGCCTGGGATGGATATGACCGATCAAACTATCGAAGTTATGCTTTCGGTTCTCGAAGAAAGACGTGTAGGATCGTATGGGTCGGCTATGCTAATCACTTTTATCCCTAATTACTCACCTGTTTAGCTATCAAAGATAAGCGCAACGGAATTTAAACAAACAAGCGAGTAGGGAAGGAATATGCAAACAACAATGGAACACGGGGGTTTTTACAGAGGTTCGGCCACCGCCTACGTCCTCTCTTGCAAGCTCCGCTCGACACTTCGATCTTCGTTCACGACTTCACTAACCACTCCCCGTTCTTTTATTCTTTTTTTCTTTATCCTTCTTGAGGTATTTGAAGAAATCTTTTGCTAGGACTTCAATGTCCTCATCTTCTACACTCCTCCTTGGTTGCTTGATATTTGCATGTAATGACAAGAAGGGTTTGTTCCTTGAAGCTTCCTTCTCCTTTCGATGGTTGATTTGGAGTTCATACGCCATCAAGTTTCCAATTAATTCCTCCATCTTGAGTTGGGAAATGTCGTGTGCTATTCAATTGAGACCACCTTATCTTCCCAATCGTGACTTAGCGACTGGAGGAATTTCCTTGTCATCTCTCCTTCATTTAATCTTCTTCCAAGAACCAAAAGAGAGTTAGTGATATCGGTGAAGCGAGTGTTCATTTTGTTTATGTTTTCACCGATTTGCATAGAAAATATTTCATATTTATGCATGAGGAGACTAATACGGGTTTCCTTAGTTTTGTTATCCCCCTCACGATGCATTTGCAATCTATGCCAAATTTCATATGCACTTACACAACCCCAAATCCTATTATATTCACCCTCATTAAAGCCACAATACAAGATGTTCATAATTTTCAATTTCTTTCATTTTGGGTCTTGTAAGTGAATCTGATTCATCTTCATTTGGGGGTGTGTATGGATTTTGAAGAAACATCCAATACTTAAGGTCATTAAAAATTAGGAAAATCTTCATCCTGTTCTTCCAATAATCATAATTTGACCCATTTAGCAAACGAGGTCTAGTTGTGCATAATCCTTCTATGTGATTAGATTAAGTAGAGGTCATGCTAAAAATACGATTAAGTATAAGAATTAGCTAACAAGGCTCTGATACCAAATGTAGGATCGTATGGGTCGGCTATGCTAATCACTTTTATCCCTAATTACCCACTTGTTTAACTATCAAAGATAAGCGCAGTGGAATTTAAACAAACAAGTGAGTAGGGAAGGAATATGAAAACCACAATGGAACACGGGGGTTTTTACAGAGGTTCGGCCACCGCCTACATCCTCTCTTGCAAGCTACGCTCGACACTTCGATCTCCGCTCACGACTTCACTAACCACTCCCCGTTCCGGACCGGACCGGGAGAGAACACATTTACAATCTTCAAGCTCGCGAACAACCCTCGCCGAGCTTGGCTACTCCTCTCACAATTCGAGAGGGATCACTTCGGGCTCTCACCGAAGTCTATACTTGTGTCTTGGGCTTTCACCAAGACCCTTGCTTACTTGACAAACAATTGGAGTGGAACAACACTCTCTAAACTTGAGCACGCTTGAGTAGAATATGGAATTGATCACTAACTGTGGAAGGTTTGAGCTTTTGAGTGTGTGTAGAGCTTTCTCTCTAATGTTGGGGACAAATAGGTGTTGGAGAGATATCTTAAAATGTGTTTTACATCTCTATTTATAAGCTCCAAAAGAGTTATAGCCGTTGTGATTGATTGGGTAAGAGTTGGTGTAGGATACACAAAACAGAAACCTGCAGGACCCAATTCTGCCTAAAAATGGTCGACCGAAACGGGTATGTCGTTCGACCGTTTGGTCAAATTTCAGATTTGACTTAAGTTAACTTAAGTTAACGGTCGAACGGGTTCAGGGGATTGGTCGACCGAATTAGTCCAGGCACTTCTGGGAGACCAAATTGTGTTGGTTCGGTCGACTGTTAGGAAAGTTTCGGTCGACCGGATGTTTGGTAATTTTGGGTATTTGGGTATAATACGAATACGACCGTTGGGTATAATACGACAAAACAAACGGTCGAATGGAAAGGTTTCAACAGTTGACCGTTTTGGTCCAGGCAGTTCAAGTTTTGTTTAGGTGTTTTCCGGTTCTAGTTTGGATGATCTATTGAAGTCCAAATTAGGTGAAATTTTGTGTGTGACTTCTATAGGGAACCTAGTGTGTGGTTGAGTAGTTTTTAGCTCAAGTATGCTCAATTACACAAGGTTCCTAAAGACTCAAAGAAATACAAAATACATGTCTTCAAATGAGCTTGATTACATGTCTTGACTTGATTTCCTTTCTTTCTTGAGTCTTGATCACCTGTAGAGGTTAGCACAAAGCAATATATATGCAATGCAACATGTGTGCTACTCTACATGATCACAATTAAGATTAGTGATTGACATCATTTCATGCTCATATTTGTATCTTATATCCATTATCTTACACCTAAGCAATGCTACGTGACGAGTTTTATGTTTAGTTTTCAGGAATAAAGAGGTTTGAAGAGAAGAGCCATGAAAGGACCCAAAAGCTGGGAAAAAGGACTGAATGATGAGATCTAGGGACCAAGATGCAAGGGAGAAGGACCTGAATGTAAGACAGAATGACCTAAGAGCAAAACAGAATACTCCACACCATCATGGGGAGTATTTTACCAATTCTATTCGGGTCGGAGCTCCAACAAGTCGAGTAACCGCATCAAAGACCAACAATACCAGAGAGCAAAGCCCACAACAAATTCCAACACGATCCGACAATTTTGGACCGCCAATTGGCGGTCTTGGACCGCTAATTGGCGGTCCATATTGCTCAGGTTCCGTCGAAATTTCTCCTGGACTTGTATTAATGTTCGTTTAGGCTATTTTTGGTATTGGTTTAGTCCCACATCGGGGGATTGTCTCCGATTAGCTTTTTCCATGCTTATAAATAGAACTCTTCACCTTCCATTGTAATTACCCATTGTTTGGTGGCATTCTCTCTACTAAGGAGTGAGCCTTGAAGCAATAACTCAAGGTGGAGAAGGATGCTACCTTCAATGTGAGTCATTGTTAATAAAACTTTATTTGTTTCTTTTAATCTTGTTTTGTTATGTTGTTTGTTTTGTGTGGGTTGCTTTACTTTGTTTAATTTCTTGTTTAGTAATTTTAGTATCTTAGTTAAATGTTTTCTTTACTTAGTCTAATCAGTAGTGTAATGAGTAGTGAGTAGTTTCATCCCCATTTGGGGGGTGGAGAAATATGTGATATAATTATGTAGTGTATTAAGTGTGTGTTATTTTTATCCATTGAGCTTTATATGATTTCCATAACCATCTAATGGGTCTCCACTCTTATCTTTGATATGCTAATGCTCTTGAATGAAGCTTAGCTTATGCTTTGATTAGTGGACCTATTTTATGGGGAATGATAAGGTTAGGATGTGGATGAAGTTAATATTGGAAACACAATTTGTAATGTATGTGCTCTTGTTGCCTTTACCTTAGCTAATGTCTTGTATGTTTTAATGATGTAGTGAAATCTTAATTCATGTAGAGGCATAGTAGGGTATAGTCTTTATACTTGAGTTCATGTAGCTTCATTCCAATTATTGTCTTGTATGTTTTAATGATGTAGTCTTATCTTAATTCATGTAGAGGCAAAGTTGGATGTAGTTTTATGATTTCATGCACTACATGTTGTGAGGAGCTTAATGAACACACACACACTTCTTTATGTTCACATTATTTCTCTACCCCCTTTGGGGTTTAGTTTTTATTGCTTATCTTTCATTTCCATTTGCATTGTAGTGTAGTTTAGTGTAACCAATCCTTTTCTCCTTTCTTTACCCCTTGCCTTCGCACGAACCAAGTGTCGACACACCTCCCAGTGGACGACCCGTATTTGCCACCGCTTCAACGCGGCCGTGCACTTGCGGTAGAAATATAAAACGATCAATCAATTAGGTTGATTAAATCATCAAAACATAGATTAAGGCCAAAAAGCCAACAATCTCTCCCTTTTTGATGATGGCAACCTATATCTTAATAAATGGAATTTTTAGATGTAAACTATGCATATTAATGCTCCCCCTACGGATGTGCATAGTTTTTGTTCAATTTAAGTCAAAATTTCAAGTTACCCCCTTAATTATCTCTCCCCATTTGACATTCATAAAAATTTTATAGGAATTAAGTTCAATGTGGATGTCTTGTAATGAAGTTGCTCCCCCTAAATTTTGCACTTCATTACACTAATAAAATGATATTCATTAAGCCCCCTATCAATATGAATATGATTTTTCAATTAAGTTCAATTTTATTTCTCCCTTATTAACATCAAGCAAATATAACCATTATAGCATGTGATGTTTTCATTTCCCCTTTTAACATCCATTTAGGAAACATTTGACTCTAAAACTATGGATGTTATTCAAATTTAAGATTTACAATGAATGAATAATGATATGTCAATTAAGCATATAACCTAGACTAGAACCAATTTGATTGAAAATTTTAGAGGATAAGTAAATTATACCAACTTGAAGCTTGATTTAGTTCTATCCTTCATTCTGTGATGCAACTGGCTTTCAATTCGACTCTTAAGCTTGCCCGGTCACCACCGATTTCTTCTCAAGTACCTACAAGTGTAGATTTTGGTACCCAAACAACTTTGGGTCCTTGAATATTAGCTTTGGCAATCCAAACCATTTTGGTTTTAGGAGCCCACACACTTGAGGAACTATGCTTCACTAGTGCAGAATGCTCAATAGACGTCACCAAATAGACGTCGGATATAAAAACATCTGACGTCTATTGGTATAGACGTCGGATGTTTGGACATCCGACGTCTATAGGTTTGTATAAACGTCGGTTGTTTAGTATAACCGACGTCTATACCTCCTAAAAGAAGAAAATATTTTTTGTTTATTTTTTTGGATTTATTTCGTATAAGAATTTATGTGGATTATTTTGTATCAGAAATAACACATTTTTTTTGGGATTTATTTCGTGTAAGAATTAACACATTTTTTTGGGATTTATTTTGTATAAGAAATAACATAATTTTTTGGGATTTATTTTGTGTAATAATTTATGGGGATTATTTTGTGTAATAATAGTTACATCATTATAACTATCACATGTGTGTTGTACACATGTGTGTGTATGGTGACATGTTTAGTCCCACATTGGAGAAAGTTTTTTATTGGTGGAGTTGAAGTACTCAACTACTCCTTTACTTCTAAATGGTAGTTTGGTACCACATTACAAAATGCAAGTGAGATACATATATATATTTAATGGTCAAAAGATTGGCACTTGGGGCACTTGGGCAACTTGGGCTTCAAATGGTTGCAACGTCTTTTTTTACTATTAACTCATGTATAGACGTCGGTTGTATATGGTAGCCGACGTCTATAGGGCGTATTTTTTATTAATTATTGTTATTTCAATGTATAGACGTCGGATGTATAGCATGACCGACGTCTATAGGTCATGTTGTATGAATAGACGTCGGTCAATATAAATATCCGACGTCTATTGGGTGTAATACTTTAGTCCCACATCGGAGAATTTATTTTTGTTAGTGTGGTTGATGTACTCCACCACTCCTTTACTGCTGAACGCGAACGACTTGGAGCACCTGTTTATGATGAGCTTGATATTCGTGGTTATTTGTCAAAAGATTGGCACTTGGGGCACTTGGGCAGCTTGGGCTTGATTAATGTGAGTGCAGAATGCCCGATATACGTTCCAATGTATTTTTTTGTTAATTAACATATAATAGACGTCGGTCGTATATAGCCGACGTTTATACACTGTATAGACGTCGGTCGTATATAGCCGACGTCTATACAATAAGGAATAGACGACGGGAAAATAGACGTCGGGTACTTGGACCGTCGAAATCTGACGTCTATACCCCTGTATATCCGACGTATATGGACTTTTCTGCACTAGTGATGGTTCTTCAATTTAGCATTATATCCTAAACCATGTTTTTGCAAAGATTGTCTTTGACTTCCTAATAGCATGTTAAGCATCTTAGTTCCATATGTGAACTTTTCTAGATCTTTTTTTAATTGGACATTGCAAGTATGAAAATCTAATTGTTCAACATCTATAGGTGTTGCTTTTAATTTATCAAGATTTGATGCATTATTTTCAAATTTAGCAAGCACCTCATTTTTCTCATTCATGCATGTTTCAATTTGACTTTGAAGATCTTTGATTTGTTTTCTAGCACTTTGTTCTTTTCACAAATGATCTCATATTGTTTAACTAAGTCATGAAATGCATTTTGAAGCTCAATATGTGTATAGGTTTCTTCATTAACACTAGAATGTGAGCTATCACTATAATATGACTTAGTTGAGCATGAATTACTAGAACAAGAGTTAGATTCTACCTCACTTTGATCATCTTCAATAGCCATGAAGCATGAGTGAGTCACCTCTCTTCTACTTTGCAAGGAAGATGACGATGATGATGGTGATGAATAATCATCTCATGTAGCCTTGTGTGCTTCCTCCTTCCTTTGTCTTCTCTTGCTCTTCTCCTTTTCTCTTCTCCTCTCCCTTCTCTCCTTTTTCTTCTCCCCTTCTCTCCTCTCATTCTCACTCTCTTCCTTCTCCTTCTTTTCTCTCTTTTCACTTCTTCTACCTCTTCTTTCATTCTTTTTTTCTTTATCCTTCTTGAGGTATTTGAAGAAATCTTTTGCTAGGACTTCAATGTCCTCATCTTCTACACTCCTCCTTGGTTGCTTGATATTTGCATGTAATGACAAGAAGGGTTTGTTCCTTGAAGCTTCCTTCTCCTTTCGATGGTTGATTTGGAGTTCATACGCCATCAAGTTTCCAATTAATTCCTCCATCTTGAGTTGGGAAAGGTCGTGTGCTTATTCAATTGAGACCACCTTATCTTCCCAATCGTGACTTAGCGACCGGAGGAATTTCCTTGTCATCTCTCCTTCATTTAATCTTCTTCCAAGAACCAAAAGAGAGTTAGTGATATCGGTGAAGCGAGTGTTCATTTCGTTTATGTTTTCACCGATTTGCATAGAAAATATTTCATATTTATGCATGAGGAGACTAATGCGGGTTTCCTTAGTTTTGTTATCCCCCTCACGATGCATTTGCAATCTATGCCAAATTTCATATACACTTACACAACCCCAAATCCTATTATATTCACCCTCATTAAGGCCACAATACAAGATGTTCATAATTTTCGATTTCTTTCATTTTGGGTCTTGTAAGTGAATCTGATTCATCTTCATTTGGGGGTGTGTATGGATTTTGAAGAAACATCCAATACTTAAGGTCATTAAAAATTAGGAAAATCTTCATCCTGTTCTTCCAATAATCATAATTTGACCCATTTAGCAAACGAGGTCTAGTTGTGCATAATCCTTCTATGTGATTAGATTAAGTAGAGGTCATGCTAAAAATACGATTAAGTATAAGAATTAGCTAACAAGGCTCTGATACCAAATGTAGGATCGTATGGGTCGGCTATGCTAATCACTTTTATCCCTAATTACCCACTTGTTTAACTATCAAAGATAAGCGCAGTGGAATTTAAACAAACAAGTGAGTAGGGAAGGAATATGAAAACCACAATGGAACACGGGGGTTTTTACAGAGGTTCGGCCACCGCCTACATCCTCTCTTGCAAGCTACGCTCGACACTTCGATCTCCGCTCACGACTTCACTAACCACTCCCCGTTCCGGACCGGACCGGGAGAGAACACATTTACAATCTTCAAGCTCGCGAACAACCCTCGCCGAGCTTGGCTACTCCTCTCACAATTCGAGAGGGATCACTTCGGGCTCTCACCGAAGTCTATACTTGTGTCTTGGGCTTTCACCAAGACCCTTGCTTACTTGACAAACAATTGGAGTGGAACAACACTCTCTAAACTTGAGCACGCTTGAGTAGAATATGGAATTGATCACTAACTGTGGAAGGTTTGAGCTTTTGAGTGTGTGTAGAGCTTTCTCTCTAATGTTGGGGACAAATAGGTGTTGGAGAGATATCTTAAAATGTGTTTTACATCTCTATTTATAAGCTCCAAAAGAGTTATAGCCGTTGTGATTGATTGGGTAAGAGTTGGTGTCGGATACACAAAACAGAAACCTGCAGGACCTAATTCTGCCTAAAAACGGTCGACCGAAACGGGTATGTCGTTCGACCGTCTGGTCAAATTTCAGATTTGACTTGAGTTAACTTAAGTTAACGGTCGAACGGGTTCAGGGGATTGGTCGACCAATTTGTCCAGGCACTTCTGGGAGACCAAATTGTGTTGGTTCGGTCGACCGTTAGGAAAGTTTCGGTCGACCGGATGTTTGGTAATTTTAGGTATTTGGGAATAATACGAATACGACTGTTGGGTATAATACGACAAAACAAACTGTCACGTGACACGTGTAAACGGTCGACCGTTTTGGTCCAGGCAATTCAAGTTTTTTTAGGTGTTTTCCGGTTCTAGTTTGCATGATCTATTGAAGTCCAAATTATGTGAAATTTTGTGTGTGACTTCTATAGGGAGCCTAGTGTGTGGTTGAGTAGTTTTTAGCTCAAGTATGCTTAATTACACAAGGATCCTAAAGACTCAAAGAAATACAAAATACATGTCTTCAAATGAGCTTGATTACATGTCTTGACTTGATTTCCTTTCTTCCTTGAGTCTTGTAGAGATTAGCACAAAACAATATATATGCAATGCAACATGTGTGCTACTCTACATGATCACAATTAAGATTAGGTTGATTAAATCATCAAAACATAGATTAAGTCCAAAAAGCCAACAAGACGCCCACCACAAAAAGTTATATACATATCAACATTCGAGTCAGGGCGAATTGTGTGTGGCCAAGGCAGAGCAATTGATGATTTTATCCTCCCTAAAATAAAAGGTGTATCACCAACAGAGACCGTAATCGCACAACCATGCTGGTCTACAGGTCATTGGACTCTGGTGGTTGTCCACGGCCCGTCCAAGGAGATCTTGGCGTTCAACAGTATCTCTAGGGAGCTAGAGCGAGGTGAAGATCCAGACAGACCATAGGCGTACATGAATGCGCAGAAGCGAATGTGGCTGAATACTGGAGGGACCTACTAAAGGTGGACTAGCCCTTGAGAATCCTCAGGAAAAATAGCCAACGACAACAACCGGGGAGCAACGATTGCGGAGTCCATGTTTTATACTGGATAAGGTGCCTAATGCTAAAACTTGACCCGACGAAGGAGAAGAACCCCAAGAACATCCACTGTATCAGGGGTGAATTGGCGGTCATGTTACTTAGGGACCGCCATTCGTGTATGCAGATCTGAAGTCCAATTTTTTTAGTGTTGATTTTTTTACATGTACAAATTACAAACTCTTTTTTTCGTTATTTGTTTAGTGTTGTATTTTTTAAATGTACAAATTACAAACTCTTTCCTTTCATTTTCAACATATCCACACCTTAAACCAAACAGACACACAACTTAAACCGAACAGATTCACACCTTAAACCGAACAGTCACACAACTTAAACCGAACAAATGCACACCTTAAACCGAACAGACACACAACTTAATCCAAACAGATACACACCTTAAACTGAAGAGTCACACACCTTAAACAAAACGGATCCACACCTTAAACCGAACAGATCTACACCTTAAACCGATCAGTCACACAACTTAATCTGGACAGACAACCAACCTAATATGGACAGATACACCTTAAACCGAACATACACACAAGTTAAACCGAACAGATCCACACCTTAAACCAAACAGACACACAACTTAAACTGAACAGATCCACACCTTAAACCGAACAATCACACAACTTAAACCGAACAAATGCACACCTTAAACCGAACAGACACACAACTTAATCTGAATAGATCCACACCTTAAACGGAAGAGTCACACACCGTAAACCGAACGGATCCACACCTTAAACCGAACAATCACAACAACTTAATCCGAACAGATCCACACCTTAAACCGAACAGATCCACACCTTAAACTGAACAGTCACACAACTTAAACAGAACAGAGCCACACCTAAAACCGAACAGTCACACAACTTAATCCGAACAGATCCACCACTTAAACCGAACAGTCACACAACTTAAACCGAATAAAGTCACACCTAAAACCGAACAGTCACACAACTTAATGCGAACAGATCCACACCTTAAACAGAACAGATCCACAACTTAAACCAAACAGTCACACAACTTAAACTGAACAAAGCCACACCTAAAACCGAACAGTCACACAACTTAATCCGAACAAATCCACACCTTAAACTGAAGAGTCACACACCTTAAACCGAACATATTCACACCTTAAACCGAATGGACCCAAAACTTAAACCGAACAATCACACAACTTAAACCGAACAAGGACACAACTTAATCTGAACTGACCCCTGTATAACAACCATTTACAGATCCAAACAGATCAACAATTAGAAGTTTCTTGGTTTTACAAGAACTGAAAATAACAAAAAATATTAAATTAAGGAGGAAGTTCCTCGTAATACAAATTCATGTCCCAATCAGAGAAATCAGGATCCCCGGGTTTCGGTGCGACTTCGTGAAGCGACGATGTAACCATCATCTTGAACTTTCTCTTCTCTTGTGGGGCGTGCTTTTTATGGCTTTTTTAATTATCTTCTCAGCTAAAGACACACGACGTCTAGTCGGCGGTCTTCCTATACGTCTGACCTTATTTGGATTAAGAACTGATGTACCCGCAGACTGAGGTTCATCAAGTCGAACAAAGAACTGGGTAGTGTGCATACGTGCCTTAAGCAATTCAATACACTTCACGGCCTGAAGATACCTTTCGTGGGAAATGAAGGCTTCCTGTGAGATCCAAACGACACGACCCATGATGTCGTCGTGACGACGAAGCGCATTCTTCTCCATTACGCCATCGTTTGGGTACATCTTATCTCGATAGCTCCTTCGAATATCCTTCCGCCATCGATTAACGATGTAAGAGTCTGAGAACAATGCATTAGGATTTAAGCGTCCAAGTACAACAAAAACGTGGCAGCATAGAAGGTCAACGTGCTGAAACATTCTACAATCACATGTGAAGTTCATAGATATGTTTTGTACTAGGAAACGTTTCGACAATAGCTGCTCACCAGCCAAAACACGTTCAGATACCTTGTCATGAAATGTGTCATTCGTAGTATATCATCTTCCCAATTTCTAACTGCACTTTCTTGAAGACCCCTACCGTATACAACTCGCTCATCTGTCTCTCGAAGGGATACATTGAAGACAATCAAAATCTGATTGAGCTTCCTTCTCGTACTTATGGCGGAGTGCAAGTTCGTATTGTTGAACAAACTTCTCAAGGGTGGTCTTCGAAATAAGATACTTGTCGAAAAAGGCATTCACACTCTCACTTCTCTGAGTAGATGTCATTCCCGCGAAAATACTATCACCAACAAATGCAGGTATCCAAGACTCTCGGATTGCATAAATCGATTTGAGCCAGCTATGGTTCTGCAGGTCAAAATTAAGAAGGAAACTCTGCCAATTACGATCAAATTCTGCTGGGGTTTTGGAATCATATACAATTAATTTCAGATCAAATCGCATGTACTTCCGATACTGTGTCGGCACCTTCACGGGAGCTGTGTTGATTATGTGCCATATACAGAATCTGTGTCTTGAATCTGGGAAGACATTCCTTACAGCAGCAGTAATGGTGCAACATTGATAAGTTATGATGGCTGGGGGAGTTATATCTGCTGAATGGGGGCAATTTAAAAGGAGTGAGTCATATATTGAAAGGTACAAAATCCTACTTTGAAAACTTTAACCGAACAGTCACACAACTTAAACCGAACAAACACACAACTTAAACCGAACGGATCCAAATCTTAAACAGAATAGACACACAACTTAAACCGAATGGATTCACACCTTAAACCGAACAGACACACAACTTAAACCGAACAGATCCACACCTTAAACCGAACAGTCACACAACTTAAACCGAACAGATGCACACCTTAAACCGAACAGACACACAACTTAATCCGAACAAATCCACATATTAAACCGAACAGTCACACAACTTAAACCGAACGGATCCAAATCTTAAACCGGACAGTCACACCACTTAAACCGAACAGTTCCACCACTTCAACCGAACAGATATACACCTTAAACTGAACAGTCACAGACCTTTAACTGGACATAGCCACACCTTACCGTTCATGCACGACAACCATGTTTGGAACAACCATATGTAATATTCAGTGGTCTTAGAAGACAGTAAAGCGCAACCGAGCAAAACTGACTCGAAATGGTGATTAACTCCTACAAATGGGGCAAAGGGCATGTCGTATTTGTTTGTAATGTAGGTAGTGTCGAAACATATTGCATCTCCAAAGTATGAATATGCAGCTCTAGAACGACAGTCAGCCCAAAACACGTTTTGTAGTCTTCCTTCGTCATCCATATCCATTACATAGAAAAACATGGAATCAATCTTCTGCATCTTAATGAAATAGTTCTGAAGAGCTTGTGCATCACCAGGTCTCATCTTCAAATTTTTAACTTCGTTTATAACGTTCTGCACACAGAAACAACTAAGACCAAGCGCAAAATGTTGAACTTCAATTATGTTAGGCAGAAAGAACACAAACCTTAAATCCCTTTCGTTGAAAGTCAATTTGTCATGACCTCCAGCCTCGACCACAAAAGATTGCATGGTCTTAGCAGCCGATATCCCAGCAGTATCATTGCACGATATGCATGTTTTGGCGGCCTCAATGACGGTTCATTTTTGTCTGAGAAAACACATTTGCTCATGGTCAAGCATGGCGTGATTATGTTTAAGATCCACAAAGTTAATCTGGTAACCCATTGTTGGGTTTCCAGAGACCCTTATCCAAGCAGTGCATTGGACTCTACTGGATAAGCTAGGCTTCAATTTTCCTTGCCCTTGGTTTGTTGGTGTCATGCCCTCCTTGGAGCAAGTCAGCGTGGTCCGTATAACAACACCACGATCGTAATGAGATTGCCTTGTCTTAACACCAAACCACAAGAATCGGCATAGGCCACGTATAATGTTTTGACTTCTTCGAAAGAAAGAAAAAACATCTCCTCCTTAGGAACGTTTGCTGGCTGCTCCAGTTGGGAATGCACATTAACGATTTCCATTGGAGTACAGAGGAAAGACCACAGAAAAGAAGAGAAGAAAAAGGAAGACATATCTTGAGATGAAGATGAAAAGTCTTCTGCTGTGTAGGAGCACCAAAATGAGGAATGGAGTGATTTGAGACACATTAATGAGGGATGGAGGGAGGGATTGAGAGATGGAGTGACTGCTCAGGACATTTGTACGGGCAACCAAAGAATTGAGGGATAAAATGAAAAAAGAATCTCTTTTCTCTGCTGACATGGAGCGTGCCAACTAAGTCGCGTCCTCAGGTAGCGTCCTCAAGAGCGGTCGTGTATCATTTTCCAAGAAATTAATCTCTGACACAATTAAAACTAAGAGAATTTCGGATGGAATGATGGAGAAAATTAGAGAGAGAAGAATTTTACATAAGTATTAATAAGGAAGGGATGAGAGACCTATTTATAAGATTTCCTCTAACTCACCTCATGTGCAAACCACTTACACATGATCTCTTGTTTACCTCTCCACTAAACCGCATCTTGTGCAAAACACTTTGCACATGATCTCTTATTTATTTTGTCACATCATCTCATAACTACCTTTGACCAAGGTGGATTAAATCTAAGCATTAATCAGTAAAATATTTTTTATTAATATATGCAAAAACGTGGGCAAACGGTTGGACCATTTTTCATTATTTTTGACTCTACCAAATTTTGGATTAATATCCAACAAAATTTGGACTTTGGGGTTTTAGCAAATTTATATGTTATAATGTTGTAGATCACATTATGGCATGTCATACATTATCATATATAATGTCAAAACATTATACCCCATAATATATATGAAAGGAATGTGTTCTAAAAGATTTACTTTTATATGTCAATTATTATGAATTGGATGCAAACATTTTATTCCTTAATTATGGTATTCGTCTTTTGGAACATTAATGATTTACATAAATCAAAAGTTATTCACAATCATGGTAATTAACATGGAACATTAATCACCGAGATAAGATTGTCATGTTGGTCATCGATTATTGTAGCTCTACAAATAATTGACGACACGAGTATATAAAAGAGAAAAAGATTACTTTTAGATATTGAATAGACCTAACAAGTAAAACATTATGGAATTGTGTTTCGTGTCATTAATGTTTACTGTGTCTTAGATTCTAAGATATGAGACATATATCTTTTCACTCAAGAAGTGCTTAATTTGATTATTGTCAAAAGTTATCAACGAGTATAGTGATAAAGGCAATAGTTGGTTGAACATGACTTGTGCTGGAAAAGATAGCTAGTCAAACGATTATCATTGCCCCCTCTTAATTGAGCAATGATATTAGTGGGTCCCTTGATAAAGTAAAATTATAATGTGCATACTGTAATTTGAGTTAAGTTACATAGTTATAATTAGCTTGAAGAGATCAAGAAATGAATATAATACAAAGTGGCACATTTCTACTTTGTATATATTCTTAATATCATGAGGAAAGGGACAGACACAAGTAGTGCACTTACATCACTAAATGGGCCGTGTTTAGTTCGAGTGGAACAAAGACATCTATGCTAATTGGATAACTATAATGTGTATCTAGATACCGCTTATGGTTTGAGATATTAAGTGTTTAATATCGCTCTCAATTTAGCTTAGATTCTCCTATAGGTCACACCACAAAACTGGGAAACAAGAAACTTGATTTTGAGTTCATATGATGTGTCAGGTTTCATGTGAAAAGTGACACATGTGGTGAATCAATAAAATCAATATGTCATGAGAATTGACATAATTAGAATCATGGATAAATTCATCTGAGGTGTATATTATGGGGTGTAATATTATAATATCACATAGGATAATATATTACATAAGATATGAATTTTCAAAAAACACTAAAAGATCAAATTTTGTTGGAAATAAATCTAAAATTTGACAAAGTCAAAATCGGGATCAAAACGGTAAACTGGTTTGGGTTCGGTCGACCGAGATGTCTTAAGGAACGATCAACCGAACAATGGTCGGATAAAGCAAATGATTGACCGAAATTATCTTGAGTGCCTGGGCAATTGGATTCGGTCAACCGGGCTTAATCAGTCAACCGAGAGAAAATATCCATGACTCATCTTAGGATATTTGTGGTAGACCAAATGTGACACGGTCTTCTGAAGAAGATTCGCCAGGAGAAATTTTGGTGGGTCAACGGTCCACCGGAGCACGACGCGGATCGTCCGAATTTTTCCATAGAATTTTTCTCATGAATATTCGGTCGACCGTCTAGCTCACGGTCAACCGAACGTGTGTTAAAACCCAATGGTTCGATTAATCGAGAAGAATTCTCGGTTAACCGAACAACACAATTTTGGCCTGAATTATTAAGAGAATAATTAAATCATGGGTTGGATTAATTCCAGATTTGATCAAACGTTTTTTAGGATGTTTATGTTGCAATTTGGGATTAATTTTAGGAGAGAATAAGCAAGAGATCATGACTAGAGAATAACTCATGATAAGGATGTTTTAGGAGCCTATAAAAAGACCCCTCATCCTACTTGTTTAGGTTAATGCATAAATTCTCTCTCCTTACTCTCTCATTAATCTCTCCCTTAATCACCACGAAAATCTCTTAATAGTTTTAAGTTTTGGAGATAGAAATCTCAGAAGCTTAAAGAATGGTTATTAGCTAGATTCTAAGTTTAATTAAAGATTGATTGGTTAGCTCATTTCTCTCTAATCTTGTTTAGAGTTTGGCGAACACTTGGAGGAGAATCAGATGACGATTCGAAGAGCAACGGAACTCCGAATCTTCTGAAAGGTTTTAGAGAACATTTGGGTTTGATCCTCTTTTTTTTTAAAATATGTGTAGTAATGCATGATATTAGAATAAACATATACGTGTACGTAAAATCAATGAAAATATAAAATCGATCTTGTATGTTTGTATTAATTTTTTTTAAATATATACATACATAGGGACACAAAATCCTACAGTGGTATCAGAGCTTTTAGTTCATATTTTCAATGATTAGACTATATAATTAATTTTAGTTTACCATCTGTAATCGAAACAATTCATGTTCTATGTCTTTTTTAGTTTTCCTATAGTTTTGTTGATTTAATTTTAATTGATTTTTTTGATGGTTTTAATAGTTTTGAAACACATCATGTGAATGTTAGAATTAAAATTTAGACTTATGTCTAATATATAAAATTTTTGTTTTTAATAATAATTATTTTATAAGGAATCGACAAAACAAAACAAAAAAGCATATGTTTATCTTTCCTTAAAAAAATTATTTTTGGAAATTGGATCAATAGCGGTTCAAATGTTTTGTGTTTTGAACTATGGATGCATAAAATCATTTTAATGAATTTCAAATGGTTTTAGAATTGTTTGATTTAGAAATGCATGATAAACTAAATCGAGTAATTTATAATATATGTACATGTGTTGCTCGAGTTCTCTAATGCAGGGATATGTGAGTTTCTTTGTTCCGATGAAGCCATGTGTGAATGAATGAATGTGTATGTTATTATTATTCAATCACATGAGCTTATGTATATGTAAAAGCCAAATTTCTATTTCTATGTATATGCATGCATATGATAGAGTTTTACATAGGACTTGCACTAGACAATTTTAGAAATTGTGATATGTTTGTTTATATTTTTGCAATATCAACATTCATGGTGCAAGAGGAAGTCGCGGAGAAGGCACAAAAGTCAAGGACGCGGGAACATATAAACTCACATCAATGTGTGTGTGAATGAATATATTTATGTTTGTGTGCTTGACATGTATGTGATTGTATGAATGAATGTTAGGATGTGTATAGATGATAAATATGCATGATCACTTAAATTCTAAAATCACATATAAATGTTTAAATTGTCCAACCAAAAATTAAGAGTATTTTTCTTTCTTCCTTGAGTCTTGATCACTTGTAGAGGTTAGCACAAAGCAATATATATGCTCATAAGAATCCTTCGAGGATTGTTATACATTTTCATACCCCACTTTAAATAAATATACAATCTTGATATCATTACATATATGCATCTCATTAAGATTAAAGTTTTCACCTTTTGGGCTAAGTACTTCTCTTTCAGTAACAACATGATTGACAGTAAAGGATTACTCTCCATAACTTTGTAACTCAAATTCCATTCCAATATATCACATTATAACATTATTTATGACATAAATAAATCATATACGCTCAAGAGATGAATATTCATGATACTTGCAAACGTGATGCATCAAAAATATCATAGAAATCTTGCATGTCATAATGTGAATCAATTATCTAGCAAGTGTAGTATCTAGCAATGTTTTCTTCTACCAACTACAGGTGTAGTATCTAGCAATGTTTTTGTTTAACAATGTCTGACGCAGTTTCAACTCTTGCACCCTAAATAAACTAAATAAATCAACACATTCGTGATTAAGTCTAGAAACAAGGCAATCCAAGACTGCAGATCGACATATTCATCACACAGGGTGCAAACAACGAAGAACCATTGAAGAAGAAAAAAATGAAGCTTTTGTCATTTTATTGAATTATGGATGTAAAATTTCATGTTTTTTTATAGCTAAATCTCATGTAACTTTTCATCCAGTATATTGACAAAAACATATTAAGGAACTCATGTACCTGACTAATGTGATCGTTTGCAATTGCAAAACTTTACTTATATTTTGCAAATGGTACAAGATTTATATTCTAAATATGCAAACATATAAATGGATTTAAACAACCTTAGCAAACACCAATGCAATTATCTTGGACGTGGCACCAAGTCGATCCACGAGTCGAGAAAATTTTCCCACAATCTTCAATTGGTTAAGCTAGAGACATGATCGTGTTGATAACGTGTTGTAAAACAAATAAACAAATCAAAGAGAAAAATATTGGAGAGGGGAGAGAGATATGTATTTTCTTCTCTATATTCAAATGCGTAAAATAACCCCCTATATAGGAGGTAGTAGGAGTTACAACCAAATAATGGAATTATACCATATTAATAAGAATAAAATCTACTTAAATTGTGGGGTTAAAGAAGGTAAATCATCTATATGAATTTAGATTTCATAAACAGTAGAGTTAATTTTAATTATTTACGTAGATTTAAGAATTTTTGGTTGGAAGAGTGGAAGCCCATATTTCTTTACCTTATTTATTTATAATACTGTAACTTGACGTTATAGAGATGACCAAGTAAGGGTTGTCAACTTTGGCTTGAGCTTGAAATTCGACTAAAACTCGACTCGAAAAACACACGACTCTGGTTACTAAAAATAAAGGATTTTGATGAAAACTAAAAAAAAAATCCAACTTAATTCGGTAAACAAGCCGCTCGAACTCAAAAAAACTGAGACTCGACTAGAATTTTTATTGCTTAATTTATAATTATTTTTTGAATTTGGTAATAATATAGGTTAATACTTAAGGTTCAATGTTTTTTCTCAACTCGACACGTTTACACCAGCGCAACCACGTACAACCAAAATCTGGAGTTTATTTGATCTAAATCTAATTCAGATTTAATTTGCACGTTGATCGAGCTGAATTCGTGCGCTCTCAGGCTTAGGGCTATAAATGAATGAGACCTTAAAATCTGGAGAAATTTTCCTTCAAAAAACACTTTGAGAAATTCAGTAAAAAAGCTTCACTATGTTGGTAATTAGTGCACCTATTTTGAAAATTTTCATTTTTTTTTCAATATAAGTAATTTGAAAATGTTAGCAAACCACCAACGTTGATCTTATTTCGTGATTTTACAATCCATATATGTCAGGAACCATGGATGGTTTTGAGCAATTTTGGTTGATGTGAATTGGACTGATTACGTGTTAATAACCTCTAGAGGCTCGTACCTAAAATATCATCAGTTGATTTCAGGAACTTTGCATTGGACATGATTGACATGAAGCAGCTCACTGTGAATGCTTGGCAAAGAACAACATAGACTAATTAACCAAAATTCAAAGCAAAACATCTTAATCCGATTCTTCAACTCTGTACCCTATTAATTCAATCCTTCGCAGATTATTCAACTCTGTACCCCAAGATATTTTTACAAAAAAGCCCCTGAGAGAAGAAGGGAAGAAAATTCTAACTACTTTACAACTAAGAAGATTTAAACCTACTACCTCAAATTGAGACTACCCCAGGTTGACCTACATATTAAAATCTTACGAATCTCAAACAATAGACATGGTTAACTGTCATAGTTCATCGTACAACAAATAGCACAACCGAAAAGGGTTTAATTTAGCTACAAGGAACAAGCCAACAACTCACTGGCACTGGAAGGAGTGCCTGGACATGTACACATGGTCAGTGCTGTCCTAACAAATAAGACAATCACGTTCAGATGGCATAAGCATGTTTTCAAAATTATTGCTAAACATAACATAACAACAATTATATATTCCAAGGGCCAATTATAGTAATTTATGTTGTTTGATGAACATATAACTGGACAGATTTTATTACAATACAAATACAAACGATCGAGATAAAGCAGATATATTTAGCATTCCTTACTTCGGAAACAATCATCGTAACTAATACGTCGATGGACATCTTATTAGTACCCCTCTTATTCATCCATGCTTTGGACATCCTAATCCTTATTATAGCGCCTACAGGCGTGACGACACAACTAGGAAAAGGGTCATCTCCCCTTACCTCTTACAAACAACCCCTGGGCCACTGAGGCGACTCTGGCAGTTCATGTTGGGGTGGTCAACAAGCATGGCGATTCCGGCACCACCACGCCCACCGGTGAACTTGGTCACAGCACTGTTGGTGGCAAACAAACCGGAGGTGGCGTACTTGGGCTCCCCGCCCATGATGGGCATGGTAGAGGACATCTTCACCTTGCTAACGTAGTTCTCTCTATAGGTTTGTCCTAAAACACCGTCCACTTCGCTCGTTAAAGACATGAACTTGAATCCCAGTTCCAGATGAGCGAAACAGTCGTCGTCTGTGATCCCGTAGTTGTGCACGCGAGACTCCTCCTTGGTGATTGGAACGACTGTGGCTGTGATCTTGAATTTGCCTTCGACTTCCAAGGTCACTCCGTTGACATCGCTTGTTCGAACGATTGAGACTGTTGGTACCATGGGAGACGTCCATCTACATATCAATTTTAGTTAGTTATTCTAATAATTAAGGTGCACGTCGAGTTTGTGTGTGTGTGTGTGTGTGTGTGTGGGGGGGGGGGGGGGGGACTCTTCTCGGTGGAAGACGCCAATGCAAACAAAGATCAAATAATATAAAGGCTTTTTGTGATTAGTCAGACATTGGAATTTTTGAATTGCTATTCTATTATCCATTGCAAGATTTTCTTGATAAAATACAGGGAAAAAAATCAAATAATATTTTCATGTGATTATAATTTTTGAAAAAAAATGTTGTGTAGAATTTTTCAATCTAAGGGAAACAATCTCTTGGAAACAAGGACTCATTTTATTTTTGTTCACTCAAACTTCATCCCTCACAATTATATGTACATATTTTAAACAATTTACCAATATCTTGGGTTGGTTTTATAAATTTCAGTGGAGGATGTGCCCCCGCAATACTAAAGGTGGATTTGGCCGCCGGGGGAATCATGCTTGAACTTGGGATTTTAAAGCATGTATCATTCATAATGACTTGTTTGGTTGATCGAATTTGAGAATACCTAAATCTTTCACGGTGCTCTAGTATACTATCCCATATTAAAGTGGCCCAAAACAAGTTTTAGTATGAACTGCGAAGTTTGAAAATTCTAAGTTTAGTCATTTTGAAATAATATAAAATTTAATGTTATGTTTTGAATATAACTTTATTGTCCTACGTACGTTTGCGGTAGATATATTTTTACGATTTTTATGTGATTTTAAGTTCCGTCTGAATAGGAACAAGTGATCTATCGGTACAATATAAAAGTATTAATTTTGTCATTTAAAACTGACGTTCTTGTTCAATATGGAACTTCATTTTCATGATTTGCTTCTTGGATTTTTATGAGATATTATTAAGATGTTCTTCATGTAAAAATTAGTATTTTTTATACCTCGTTCAATAAGGTATGCTACAATAATTTCATTAATATATACCTTGAGCCTTCTTGTTGGAGAAGCTGCATGGGCTCCCCATCCAATATAATTTCAAGGCGGTCAACGTTGTCGTCCCAAACTGCCGTTCTCCGGGCACCCAAGTACAACTGGTGGTCACCGAAGAGAACACCAAGGGACTGAATCCAAGTGAAGTCTCTGGTCATCTGAGGTGACCTCTTTCCGATGAAGTGGCCGTTGATGTGGAGATCAGAGTCGGAGACCAAGCAGAAGTCCTTGTCCTTCTGCCCATGGAAGTAGAAGGTGATACCGTCGGCACCTATGAAACGTGGGTCTTGGCACGCTGCACCAGGCTTATCACATTCTACAAGAACAAAAAACATTGGTATATCTAAAACAAAATTCTAATTGATTCATAAAAATGGTGTATCAGAGCAAACTTTCAACTGTATCTCAACTTAAATAGCATTTAGCCAAGAGTCGAGACAATTCATGCACACATGAGGATTGAAGCTAGTAAAATGTATCTTTTATGAAGTTGGATATACTTTAATATAGTTAATACTAAATTAGAAGACAAAATGATACAATTAAATTTTTTGCTCTCAATGGATATTTTAACATGTTATGATATTTTAAATCATTTTGATCGGAAGATATTTATGAAAATTTTCCTAATAATAATAAAAAGCATGTTTTAGAAGGGAGACAAAAGAAAGGCAAAGCCAAGATTACATTTAAACGATAATATCTTACTTTATTTTACCTAAAATATAGGATGCAACCTACCACGGGTAGACCCAGGAATTCTCAAAGGGGGTAAAAAAATTGATGTTAATTATAATGAAAAGTATTTCATATTTAATTATAACACTTTCTTTTCGTACTCTGAAAAATGTGTATTGTAGTTTCATGTCAATACTTCTAAAACATCTCTATCAATGTACAAAAATTATAATATTCTCCGTAAGATGTTACTCATCTTAACTTCAACTCACACCTACAATTTTGAGTATATGCAGCGGTACTATTTCGTCCAACAACGCTAACTTAGTACATGCAGCGGTACTATAGTATATTAATGTCTTTAATCCTATGTTTAAATCTCTACTGTGTACTATCAATTTTTTGGACAATAAGACTATTATATATATTTTTTAAACTTACAACAAAGAGAGGCCCACAGGCCCATTGGGCCTAACATGGGTCTGCCCCTGCAACCTAGTATCATTAGGATTCAGTATTTTTCTTGATTATTCCAAAACGTATATCTACTAACTGGGATTTCCCAAGTTGGTAGTAAGATTAAAGATTCCGACGAATGGCTTACCGCAGACAGGAGCACAGGTTTGGCAGTCAACATTGCAGTTGTAGGGACAATTTTCTGGACAATAAACTACTTTTTTGTAGCAATAGGGGTAGGTCTTGTCCATGCATTTCTTGGACGATGATTGAGCATTGACATCGGTTAGTACACAACTGAAGAGAAGAAAAGCAGCTACAAATGATTTTGCTAATCTCGCCATTGGAACTTGTTTGATTGGTGGAAAGAACCAATCAAGCAAGTAATTGTTGGTTGACGAGTTTAGGTGCAATTGATAGGGTTAATTTATATAGTCGTTTGGCATGTGCGTTAACGCCTTTTTAGATCAAGTGTTGTTTGATTCCCCTACATGTATTTCGTGATAGCTTGGATGCGTCGCAACTTGTGCAAGGCCGAGAAAGAGTGGTCGGTGATGGATCCAATATTGTACTGGCCGGTAGGCAGCACGAAGGTATTTATGATTTAACCTGCAATTCATACTCTTTACTACGTTACATAAGAAATTTATTATGGTTGATGGAATATACCGTAGTGTACATATTTTGCTCTTTTTCTTTCACTTCCATGAATAGGTCTCGTGTGTAAGATTTGAGCATCGAATTAAGTGAGAGAATGCCGTCAAATTGAAGGGTAGGTTCCAACTACAAAGGAAGTAAACTACAGAGACATTAATTAACAAAAAAAATCAAAACAACTTATTTTTTGGGTGTTTCAAATTATGTTGTTATGTTTATGTATGTTATTTTTTCAAATTTTAACATTGCGCAATTAATTTGTTTTGGCATAAGAGCTTTGACTTTTCTCCTTTATTCAATTATACTGAGGATCAACATTTTCATTATCTTTATCAATTCTAATGATATAGGGCTTGTTATGTGTCACATTTCTTGTAATAATGGTTGTAAGGGCAGCTTACTTAAAAACTAACACACCTATTTCATCATAATTAACCTGCTATCCAAGTTCATCCAATCTCGTTTTCTAACCTAGCAATCCACCGCAAGAGTTTAGGTCCAAAAATTACCCTTTCTAGAGGCCGTCACAGCGATTTAACATAGTCTTCAGTTTCCTTCGAAAATTTCATAGTTAAAATTTGAATTAAATAACAATAAAGAATATATTATGAGAAGAATGCATAACTAGTTCGTAACAACTGATTAATAACGTACAACATTGACAACGATGAGTGATATATAGCGTACAGATCTAAATTTGTATAAAACAAATAATAAACAACAGGTTGGACCTCGTAAGACTAAGTATTAACTTGCTTGCTAACCGGATTAGAGCATCTAAACTAATTACGTCACATTACAATGAAACATCCAACAAACATATTCGTAAACTATATTAACTTCGTGGTAAGGCTGAAACGGTGAGCAAATATTGCTTTTGCTATATTCATACTATATTTATATAACGAAAATTGATACATATATTTTTGGAGAAATTAATTCCAAGAGGTCGAAAAGTCAACTTTTTTTAAAGTCATGGTCAATTTCTTTTTCCAAAGTTGCCCTCTGTTTTTCAACTAATTACAGAGATGTCAATTAACTCGATCTAGACGCATCAGTCGACCGGATTTGTTTCGTTTGACCGATGAGACTCCCCTCGAACTAACTCGTCCAACACTCCAACTAACTTGATTGAGACTCCAACTAACTCGATCCACACTCGAACTAACTCGATCCAGACTCAGACGAATTCGTTTACCACTACAACTAACTCGATCAACACACCAACTTACTCGATCCAGATGCATCGGTCGACCGGAAAATGTGTTCCATTGTACTGGAAAATGTGTTCCGTTCGACCAGAAATTGTGTTTCGTTCAACCAGTGAGACTCCCCTCGAATTAACTCGATCAACACTCCAACTAACTCGATCCATACTCGAACTAACTCGATCCAGACTCAAACTAACTTGCTCAACACTCCAACTAACTTGTTCAACACTCCAACTAACTCGTTTCAGACTCCAATCATCTCGATTCAACCTATAACCAACTCGATATAGCCTCCAACTAACTCGTTCAACACTCGAACTAACTCGATCCACACTCCAACTAGCTCGATCCAGACTCGGACTAACTCGTCCAACACTCCAACTAACTAGTTCAACACTGCTACAAACCCGATGCAGACTCGAACTAACTCGTTCAACACTCCAACTAACTCGACCAGAAAATGTGTACCGTTCGACCAAAAAATGTGTTACGTTCGATCGGTGAGACTCCCCTCGAACTAACTCGTTCAACACTCCAACTAACTGGATCCAGACTCGAACTAACTTGATCCACACTCCAACTAACTTGATCCAGACTTGGACTAACTCGATCTAGACTCATAGTAACTCGCTCAACACTTCAACAGACTCTATCCAGACTTGGACTAACTCGTCCAACACTCTAACTAACTCGTTCAACACACCCACTAACTCGATCGAGACTCGAACTAACTCATTCAACCCTCCAACTAACTAAACAAAAATGTGTTCCGTTCAACCGAAATATGTGTTTTGTTCGACCAGTGATACTCCCCTCGAACTATCTCGTCCAACACTCCAACTAACTCGACCAAAAAATGTGTTCCGTTCGACCAAAAAATGTGTTACATTCGACCAGTGAGACTCCCCTCGAACTAACTCGTTCAACACTCCAACTAACTCGATCCAGACTCGAACTAACTCGATCCAGACTTAGACTAACTCGATCCAGACTCATACTAACTCGCTCAACACTTCAACATACTCGATCTAGACTTGGACTAACTCGTCCAACACTCCAACTAACTCGTTCAACACACCCACTAACTCGATCCAGACTCGAACTCACTCGTTCAACACTCCAACTAACTAAACAAAAAATATGTTCCGTTCGACCGAAAAATGTGTTTTGTTCGACCGGTGATACTACCCTCGAACTATCTCGTCCAACACTCCAACTAACTCAACCAAAAAATGTGTTCGTTCGACCGAAAAATGTGTTACGTTCGACCGGTGAGACTCCCCTCGAACTAACTCGTTCAACACTCCAACTAACTCGATCCAGACTCGAACTAACTCGATCCACACTCCAACTAACTCGATCCACACTCCAACTAACTCGATCCAGACTCATACTAACTCGTTCAATACTTCAACATACTCGATCTAGACTTGGACTAACTCGTCCAACACTCCAACTAACTCGTTTAACACACCCACTAACTCGATCCAGAGTCGAACTCACTCGTTCAACACTCCAACTAACTCGACCAAAAAAAATTGTTCCGTTCGATCGAAAAATGTGTTTTGTTCGAACTATCTCGTCAAACACTCCAACTAACTCAATCCAGACTCAAGCTAACTCGAACCAGACTTGGACTAACTCGCTCAACACTGCAACTAACTCGGACTAACTCGTTCAACACTCCAACTAACTCATTCAACACTCCAACTAACTCGATCCAAACTCCAACCAACTCGATTCAGCCTATAACTAACTCGATCTAGCGTCCAACTAACTCGTTTCACACTCCAACTAACTCAATCCAGACTCAAACTAACTCGATCCACACTCCGACTAACTTGATCCATACTCGGACTAACTCGTCCAACACTCCAACTAACTCGTTCAACACTCCTACTAAATCGATGCAAACTCGAACTAACTCGACCAAAAAAAGTGTTCCGTTTGACCAAAAAGGTGTTCTATTTGACCAAAAAATGTGTTCCGTTCGATTGAAAATTGTGTTCTGTTCGACCGGTTAGACTCCCCTCGAACTAACACGTTCAACACTCCAACTAACTCGATCCACACTCCAATGAACTCGATCCAGACTCGGATTAACTCGTTCAACTCTTCAACTAACTCGATCCAGACTTGGACTAACTCGTTCAACACTACAACCACTAGTGGAAAAAGTGTCAGATACGTCGGATATACAGTGGTATATACGACGGATTTTTGCCATCCAAGTGTCCGACGTATATTCCACCGACGTCTATACAATGTACTGTGTATAGACGTTGGTCATATATAGCCAACGTCTATTATACCTTTAATTTACCAACAAAAATATTACGCTTGTTATACGGCCTATAACAGACACCCAACCTCTACCGTAATCAAGCTCAAGTCGCCCAAGTGTCCATCCTTTGACCAATAAAAACGTAGAGCAAACCCAAGTCGCCCTAGTGACCAATCTCGTTCGTATTCACCTGTGTAGTAGTGGTGGAGTACTTCAACCACTACAGCAAAAAAAATTGGTCGATGTGGGACTAAACTTTTACGGCCTATAGACGTCGGATATATGGGGTGACCGACGTCTATACATACAGTACGACTAATAGACGTCGGTCACGTGATACATCTGATGTCTATACACGAGTAAATAGTAAAAATATAATTACAATCCTCTTAGGCCCAAGTGCCAATCTTTTGACCATTAAATATATATATGTGTATATATATATATATATGTATATATATGTCTCACTTGTATTTTGTAGTGTGGTACCAAACTCAAATTTAGAAGTAAATGAGTGGTGGAGTACTTTAACTCCACCAACAAAAAACTTTCTCCAATGTGGGACTAAACTTCAAGACATATGACCATACACACACATGTATACAACACACATGCATGTGATAGTTACATTGATGTAACTATTTTTAAAACAATCCAAATAATTCACATTATTCTTATACAAAATAAATCCACATAAATTCTTACACGAAATAAATCCCAAATAATAAATCCACATAAATTCTTACACGAAATAAGTCCCCAAAAAAAATAAATCCACATAAATTCTTATACGAAATAAATCCCAAAAAAAATTGCATCTTTCAGGATGTGTAGACGTGGGTTATACTAAAATCCGACGTTTATACAAACCTATAGACGTCGGATGACCAAATATCCGACGTCTATACCTATATCCGATGTCTATTGTGCATAATGCACTAGTGAACTAACTCGATCTAGACACATTAGTCAACCGGAAAATGTGTTTTGTTCGACCGAAATTTCGTTCGACCGAAAACTGTATTTTGTTCGACCGATGAGATTCTCGTCGAACTATCTCGTCCAATACTCCAACTAACTCGATCCAGACTTAGACTAACTCGATCCACAGTCCAACAAACTCGATCCAGACTCAGATTAACTCGCTCAACACTGCAACTAACTCGATCCAAAGTCGGACTAACTCTTTCAACACTCCAACTAACTCAATCCATACTCCAACTAACTCGATCTAGCCTCCAACTAACTCGTTCAACACTCCAACTAACTCGATCCAGACTCGAACTAACTCCATCCACACTTAACTAACTCGATCCAAACTCCAACTAACTCATCCAACACTCCAACTAACCCTTTCAACACTCCCACTAACTCGATCATGACTCAAACTAACTAGTTCAACACTCCAACTAACTTGATCGAAAAATGTGTTCCATTCGACCAAAAACGTGTTCCGTTCAACCGAAAAATGTGTTCCGTTCGACCGGTGAGACTCCCCTTGAACTAACTATTTCAACACTCCAACTAACTCGATCCAGACTCGGACTAACTCGATGCAGACTCGGACTAACTCAATCCAGACTCAGACTAACTCTCTCAACACTTCAACTAACTCGATCCAGACTTGGACTAACTCGTTCAACACTACATCTAACTCGATCCGGACTCTAACTAACTCGATCCAGACTCATCGGTCGATCGGAAAATGTGTTCTGTTCAACCGGAAAATGTGCTTTGTTCAACTGGAAAATGTGTTCTATTCGACCAGAAAATGTTATATTTGGGAAGGTTTGGGATGAGACGAATGGGGTTAGATTTGAGTATAAATTTTGGTTTTGGTTAGAGATGTGAGGAGGGGTAAAATGAAGAGAAAATCTTAATTTAAGGTTAGATTTATGATTATTAAATAAGTTTTAAAAAGGTGTATGACTTAAACATAAAGTTGACTTTTCAACACATTTATCATTGAAGTAGAGGAGGTTTTGTGACCTTGAATTAATTTCTCCTATATTTTTTGGTTTTTATAATACATAACCGTATTCGGGGTAAAAATAGATGTAGACAACAATCAAATACGAATCACAATAGATTATTGGTTTGGCGTAATTAAAATTTTCCTCGTCTTTATAGCTAATCAACTCATCCTCGTATGTGTCCCTACACCAAATCCCACTCTTATAATTAAGAGAAACCCATGGAAACCCAAGAAAATCACTACTAGCTCCAACCGCTTCCCATATCAATGAAGGAAATGTGTTCTAAAAGTTTTCTTTTATATGTCAAATATTATGAATTTAATGTGCAAACATTTTGTTTCTTGATTAATGTATTCGTCTTTTAGAAGTGTTAAGGAAGATGCTCATGGACCTTAACTGTAGAGTTCTAAAAGATAATGGTTTACATAAATCAAAAATCATTCACAATCATGGTAATTGACATGAAACATTAATTACCGAGATAATATTGTCGTGTTGGTTAAAGAGTATTGTAGCTCTACAAATATTTAACAACGCAAGTATATAAAAGAGGAAAATGGTTACTTTTATATATTGAATAGACCTAACAAACGAAACATTATGGAATTGTGTTTAGTGTCATTAATGTTTCATTGTGTTTTGAATCCTAAGTATGAGACTTATATCTTTTCACATAAGAAGTGTTTAATTTAATTAGTGTCATAAGCTATCATTGAGTATAGTGATAAAAACAATAGTTGGTTGAGCTCGACTTGTGCTGGAAAAGATAGTTAGTCAAAAGATTAGCATTGTCCCTCTTAGCTTGAGTGATGATATTAGTGGACTCATTGATAAAGTAAAATTAAAATGTGCACAATGTGACTTGTTTTAAGTTACATATTTATAATTAACTTAAAAGATTAAGAAATGAGTATATAATACAAATGTGACACATTTCTACTTTGTATAATACTCTTAATATCATGAGGCAACCGATGACGCAAGTGGTGTTCTTACATCACTAAAAGGATCGTGTTTAGTTCGAGTGAACAAGACATTTATGTTAATTGAGTAACTATAATGTGTAGCTAGATACCGCTTATAGTTTGTGATATTAAGTATTTATATCATTGTCAATATAGCTTAGATACTCTTATAGGTCACACCACAAAACTGGGAAACAAGAAGCTTGATTTTATGTTCATATGATGTATCGAGTTTCATGTGAAATAGGATACATGTGGTGAATCGATAAAATCAGTATGTCATGAAAATTGACATAATTAGAATCATAAATAAATTCATATGAGATGTATATATTATGAGGTGTAATAGTTAGACATTACATAAGATAATATGTTATATGATATATGAATTTGCTAAAAACCCCAAGGATCAAATTTTGTTGGATGTAAATTCAAAATTTGACAAATGCAAAATTAGGTCAAAACGGTAGACCGTTTCATGATCAGTCGAGCGAAGACTTTAAAACGGTCGACCGAGCGGAGGACACGGTCGACCGAAATTATCAGGACGTGTCTTGATAGTAGAACGATCGACCGGATTTGAATATTTGTTCAACCGAAAATATCTGGGAATTTTCTTGATGAGTAATCGGTCGACCGTTTGGCTCATGGCCCACCGAGAATGTCAGAAACACAACCGTTCAGTCGACCGATTGGAATTCTGGTCGATCGTTTTGCACGATTCTGCCTAGAATTATTAAGAGATTTGTGATGATCATGAGTTGGATTTATTCCAATTGTGGTCAAACGTGGATGAGCGTGATTATGTGTCAATTTATGATTGATTTAATGGAGAGAAAAGCAAGAGATCATGGGTTTATGGGTACCTCATGACGTGAGTGTTGGGAGAATCTATAAATAGGTCTCATCTCCCTACTTGTTTAAATTAATGCCAAAAATTTCTCTCTCCCTAACCTCTCCACTAATCCATCCGAAATTCTCCTAATAATTTCGAGCTTTTGGAGATTAAATTCTCAGGGAGCTTTAGATGAGTTATTAGCTATATTCTAAGTTTAATTAGAGATTGATTGACTAACTCCTTTCTCTCTAATTTTGTTTAAAGTTTGGTGAACACTTGGAGGCGAATCAACCGGCGATTCGACGTGGGACGCAACTCCAGATCTTCATAAAGGTTTTAGAGAACTTTAGGTATGATCATCTTACATTTGTTTTAATATATATGTGAATAATATGATATTCGAATAAATGTAAAACAATGTACATGAAATTATTGAAAATATGAAAATCGATCTTGTATGCATATATATAAAAAATTAAAATATATACATACATAATGGTACAAAAGGATACAAAATCCAACAGTCAACACCACCAAGCGTCGGCATACAAACGAGGCATCCTCCTCTAAACGTCACCTTGCCTTTTTTGTTGCCCACGCCCTCCTTGAGTCTCCACTAGCACATGCATGGCCAGGCAACCATACTTGGCCTGTCCCTCTTCTCCTCAACATCTCTGCCATATGGTGACTGGGACTAGTATAGTATATATCGGATATTATGATTTTAACTTATAAATTTATGAAAAATCTTGAAATTAAGATTTCTAATATTTATATGAACCGGATATTATCCTATATAAGTATATATATACAACCTTAAAAGGGTTCTCAGTGTGTTGAATAACATCTTGCTAACCGGATTAAACATCTAAGTTAATTACGCCACATAACATGGAAATATCCAACAAACGTTTTTATAAATTATCTCCACGGGAAAAAGAAATATCCAAAAATAAGGAAGTATCCACCGGAAAAAGGGAAAATCTAATAAATATCGCACATTATATTAGGATAATTATTATTTTTTGTGTAAGAGATCAACTCCGGAAAGATGAACAATATGATAAGATGACAAAGTAGCATAACAGTGGAATAAAGTCAATAAACTTCATTTCTTTTTCCTAAACTATTACAAGACACCCAATTTATAAAAAACAAATAAGAAAGTAGTGACCCATGACCACACACTAGTTGCAAACATGACTTAACTACCCACAACGTACAAACATGACAATTCATAGACTACCAAAGACTCTAGTAACTACAGACTAAATACACAATATATTTTTATGAAACAAGACATAACGATAATAAGAGATACATAATAAATATATGTGCATGTATCACATTGTGTATCTGGAACGCTACCCCAATAACATGTGATTAATATAACGTGGATTGCATATGAAAACATGCAGAGGGAGTGCACTCTACTGCTCTTGGTTGGCAAATATATGGCAAGATCGAATCTTTTGCAGACTAACCCCGAAGGCAGTGTCGTCGTATCCTGGAAGTTCGGATTATTCGTCTGCCACATTAGCTTGAAGAACAATTAAAAGAAGAGATTTGTAACAACCATGACTTATGAGACTGTTCTTTATATAAATAAATAAAACTGTGAAATTTTTTTATAAAAAAATTGATTACATAAAATCATGATATTCTGATGTAATTGCGTACGTTGTTATGTTTTTTGGAATTATGCTGTTATTTACTTCACACTCGTTGCTCTAAATCTTATTTTATCCACTTCATCTCATCTTATTTTTAATCCCAACCATTAATTACAAACATATGAATAAGACAGTTGGGATTTAATCTTTGGTCATAATTCTCTCGAGACAACAGCTAGTCTCTAGTCCTAGTTGGTTGTTGTAAATCATAAAAAGGAAATATTACTTGAAGACTAGCTAGGTTGCGTTCAAGTGCCCCACCGTAAATTGGATTCGGAACTGTCATTTGCAAACAACCCATTTGGATGGTCTGTTAAGGTTATTTTTAAATCCTTCCCATCCAAACAAGAACAAATCCCAAATAGAGAAATGGAATTTGAAAATTACAAGTTTTAATTAACTAATATTTGGTATTTTTAAAGAAAGTATTACTATGTTGTTTCAATTATTATATATTAAATATATAATATGTGCACTTTTAAATGCTTTTATGGTTTTCGGCAAAAACAATTAACTGTGTATCATAAAATGGGTATAACCAATACGACTTCCATGATATCTTTCACAAACTCATGTTAAAGCGACAGTCTACTCAAACAAAGTAATTACAAGTCATGCATGTCATTCACAAACCTTAGATTTGTAAGTATCTATATATAAATGTTCTAGGACATAGATATGATCTATGAATGACAGATCAAAACAAAATTTCTGTTGCTTAAAACTAATAGAAGTGTTTAATTGAACTGGTTTATGTTATATTTCCCATCAGAAGTAACTAACAAGAAGGGAGAAGCTCAAAATTGACTTAAAATCACCGAGAAAAATGAAATTAACCTTCTTTATTCACAGCTAAAAACCTACGTGAGAGAGATTGTTTGCTCCGGAATAGTTTGATTCCTGGAAAACTTCCAAGAAGTAAGAAACCTGACTTCTAAAATAACTTTTGAGTGAATGATAGCATGAAAATTTTAATTTAAAAATTCTTGAACCGAATTTCTAAAATGACTTCCATTAGTTAAAAATATACACTTAGAATAAGTTCCACAATTTTTACTCCAAAATGAAAGAACTTGTAGAAGTGAACTTCCTAACTTTTCTCCAACTTCTAGAATACCAAGAACATCCTTAATCCAAATCATGGAACTCTTATCGCACGACAACGTGTGTTCATTGAATATCTCTACTTATATAAATACAAGGATTTCGCTTGAGTTGCTATTCCTCAACCACCTAGACCTGAGAGTCGGGTCGGGCCGTGCCCACCCCAACGTCTATAAACCGTTGGGTTTTTATTTTTTATTTACGAAAATGACACTGAGTTAATTACGAAAATTTCATTACAAAAATCTGTATAAACCCTCGTTCCATTCATTTTTTCACACCAATTTTTTTACATTCCCTTCCAATCTTTTACTTACTCTTCTAAATTTTTCACTAAATGTCTAATTTTGTTGAAAGCGGGTCGAGTTTGAGCAAAAGTTTAAAACTACTGTCTGATTCATCCAATTTCGCGACACGTTGCTACCTCTTCTCTGCTTCTCGCCTTCTCATTTGCATTTCTTTACTATTTTAGTTTATTTTTTAGAATTATTTTATTTTAGTTAAATATATATATAATTCAGTTAATTATCATGACTTTCTCAATTTTCATTGTTTAAGAAAATTAGATTTTTGTTTGCATATTTCTTAATTACAATAGCCTATGAACCCTCGATTAATTCATCATCTGAGGGGGATCGTAATCCCCTTGTTGGTGCATCAATTAGACAACCTAAATGTAAACGTAGTAGAAGAACAACTAGCCACGTTTAGGAAGATTTGACATAGGTCAAGATAAAAATGATAAAGCTATCGCCATATGTAAAAATGTGGAGCACAACTTACTACACCCATAGTAGCAATGAAACTGGTCATCTATCAAGACATGCCAAAAAAATGTAAACTTAGGAATGTTAGAACATCTAGTTCACCCCCAAATAATTTTAGATTCTAGTAGTAGAAATTTTAAACCTAAGAAATACAATCCAATTAAAGGTAGAGAGGTAATTGTTGATTATATACTTAGAGATGAATTATCATTTAGTCAATGTGAATCTTTAAACCTTAGAAATGCATTTAGTTACCATAACCCACAATTTCAATCATTTTCCCAACGCACATTGTCTAATGTTGCAAATAAAAAATTTGATACCAGAAAAATAACTTAATTAATACATTTGCATCAATGACTTCTAAGATAACATTAACTAGCGATGTTTGACCATACCTAATCAATTCCTATATTGTTGCGTAATTGCTCATTTTTTAGATAATTCATAGGTTTTACATAAACAAATCATTTCTTCTACACCGATTTTGCACTCACACTACTATGATTATATATAACCACATCATAGATGTATTGCAAGCTTATTCAATAGATTAAAAAATTATGCAATTTCTTTTGACAATACTAATAACTCTGCAACAATATAATTACTTAAAATTTATGTAATCCACCATTAGATAGTATTATTTTTCATGTTAGATGTGTTTGTCATGTTTTAAACTTAGTCGTACAAGATTAACTTAAAATAGTTAAACCTTATTTACAAAATGTTAGAGTTGCTATTGGTTTTATAGGTAATAATAATACATATAGATATCAATAATTTAGGGAATTGTGCTCTAATAGTGATGTTAAATATAGGAAATTTAAATTAGATATTCATCGTACATGAAACTCTACTTATGAAATGTTGTTATCCTTGTAGTCTTCCAATTTCAACTTTTTTTAATGAAAAACAAAGTAAAAAGTATTTATTTAATCTTGATTGGGAAAATTGTAGAATTATTTTAGATTTTTTGAAACTATTTTTCAACTTCAGTAAGGCATTAGGGCACTAACTATGGTGTCTCCGTAAAATGTCTTGCCAAAATGTTGGGTTTAAGGCTTTTTTAGGAGTTGGGCAACCAGAGTAGGAAAAAAAAGTGTTACCACGCATCGGCCCTGCCTATCGTGTCGAGCTCAATAGGCTGTCAGTGTCGACCCGATACCCAGGTCTACAACCACCATGTAGGTTAATTTGCAATTCACCTTTGTTTCACATTTACAAAATCTCAACTTCCTATACTATTAAGTATCAAGGGAATAACACTGATTTTCTTATTCTTTATTTATTTAATTATAATCCTCTTCTCTCACTTTTAGCATTAAGAAGCTTAAAATAATTAGTAATATTAATATTTTATTTTATTTTATCTTATATTTCAATTTTTTTCTTTTGTTTTACTATATATTTTATCTTATCCTATATTTCGTTTTACTTTTGTCTTATCATATATTTATGTTACACAAATACCATTCCATTACAACTTATTATTATATGATTTTAAAAAAATGCATTTTAATATTTTGTTTGTAAAACGTTTGTGTATGCAAATTACGTTTTTATATTTTTTGGTAAACTTCGAGTTGGAGCTCAACATAAAATTTTAGTATTTAATGGTAATCATAATTTCATCTTCAGTAATACATTGCCAATTTATACATAAGATCATTTTTTAGTTGACGAGTCACTTATTATGTTATTATAATAGATATTCTTCCACAAAAAATGAAACGATATGGATATAACAATGTGTTGGTAATCAACAAGTTTAGTTGAGTTATAAATATATTTTTCTTTTTTTCAAAAAATATATATATTAAAAAATTAGGTTATGAGAAATGCATTTGAATTCAATTTGATATAATTCATACGGAAAGTATTAGAACAAGACATGGATCATTTAAATAAAGTGAGGTATATTTGTTGTTCAATTAAATAACGTTCATGTTCATCTAAATCATATATTTGTTCAACAAACACGTAGGGTTGTTCAACAACGTCGTGAAATTGTTAAGCAACAACATTTTAATACAAATTTGTACCGCAAGTACAATTTTGATTTAAATCATGATATGATGATGTATATGTTAGATTTGAGATGGGAAGAAGAAGAATAGTGCAAACGTTGTTTTTGTATATTATTATCTTTAGATTTACAAGTTTGTTTTTTACTACAATATATGACCGTTTGAAGTGTTGTCATGTTTGGGTTTGATTACATCCAAGATTTTGGGAGATGAAATCTTCAGAAAGGAAGGACGTGATGATGAGATTCTAAGCCGTTGGTAAGGAGATCTGAGCTGATTAAGGTATGTTCTTTAACACACCCCATCAAGTTAGGTCTGGAAGAGGTTGAAGGTGCCCAACTTGGATATGATAAGGTTGAGTTGTCTTTGATCCAAAGCTTTTGTGAAAACATCGTTTAGTACGTCTATCTCCTTAGCTTGGATTTTTTTCCCAAATGAAATGGCAATAGACCTCGATGTGCTTGGTTCTTTCGTGAAATGCCGGATTTGAGGCTATACGTCGGGTGGCATTATTGTCACAAAACATGTTCATGGGTTCGTTGTGTTGTTGTCCCATGTCAAGTAAAAGTTTTTTATGCCAAACAAGTTCACTTGTAGTGGAGGCCATAGCACAATATTAGGCTTCGATGCTGGATCAGGCAACTACGTTTTGTTTTTTGCTTCTCCAAGTCACCAGGTTTCCTCCAACAAATATGCAAAATCCTGTCGTTGACTTGCGGTCATGATTGTCTTCCCAGTCTGTATCAGAAAAAACAATTATAGAATTAGAGTTGTTATTTTTCATCCATAAGCCTTGCCCTGGAGTTCGTTTTATATATCTAAATATTCGATTGATGATGTCCAAATGAGGTGTGCGGGGTGCATGCATAAACTGACTAATAGTTGTTTAATCGTTTTAAATACCGCAAGTGCACGACCGCGTTGAAGCGGTGGCAAGTACGGGTCGATCCTCAGGGAGGTGAGTAGTCTCTGGTTTTTCAGAAATCAAGTGGCAATAAAAAGGAAGAAGAGTTTGTCTATGCTAATCTACACTACACTAAACTACTAAGAAGAAAAATGCAAAGTAAAGCAACTAACAATTACTTCGAATCAAAACTAAAAGAATGTAAAACTAGGCTGGAATCAAGAAGAGAAAGACCCCTAGGGGTGGAGTGTGTGCACACATGTAAAAAAATGGTGAAGAATGCATTCTATAGGCACAAATGTAGGTAGTGTTTTCATGCATAGGAATTGTCTAAAGGTTATGGCAAAACCTATCAATCCATTCACTAACCTAGTTGATTAACATTCATATACACAAGCTGGTTATTTCAAAACCTAAACAAGCATGAGAGGTGTCTAAGATGTGTGGCAAAACCCATCAAATGTAGTATTATACTCTAACGAGCAAGCATACATTCACATTTATCAACACAATCAAAATATAAAGCATTCATATCCATTCTTTAATGCATGTATGAACATCATCTCCACCCCCAAAGGGGGATGGATCTACTCACTACACATTATTCTAACAATTTTAGAGAAGAAAGGAAACATTCTAACTATTTTAGCTTACAATCAAAGAAATAAAACTAAGCTAAGCATGCATAAAGAAATAACATAAGAACAAAATAATGGAAAAATTATTTTATTAGATGACTCACATTGAAGGTAGCATTCTTCTCCACCTTGAGATTTTGCTCCAAGGCTTACTCCAAGTAGAGAGAATGCCACCAAGCAATGGGTGAATACAATAGAATGTGAAGAGTTCTATTTATAGCCATAGAAAAAGGTAATCTGGGACAATCCCCCGGTATGGGACTAAACAAATACCAGAAATAGACTAAATACACACTAATACACGCTCCACATAAATCTTAGCGGATCCGGGCCGAAAGTGACCGCCAATTAGCGATCTTGGACCGCCAATTAGCATTCTACAGTGTTCGGATCTCTCTAGATTTTCTTGTGGGCTTTTCTGGAAAGTTTTGTTTGTCTTTGATGCATCTACTTTGCTTGTTGGAGCTCCGACCCGAATAGAATTGTCAAAATACTCCCCATGATGGTGCAAAGTATTCTTGTTTGCTCATTGGTCCTTCGATCTTACGTTCAGATCCTTCAATCTTGCATCTTAGTCCTTGAGTCTCTCAACTCAGTCATTTTTCATGTTTTTAGGTCATTTTCTGCCTCTTCTCTTCAAACCTATTTATTTCTGAAATTCAAACATAAAACTCATCATGTAACATTGTTTAGATGAAAGATAATGGATATAAGATATAAATATAAGCATAAAATGATGTCAATCAAATACCCTCACACCTAACTTTTGTTAGTCCCGAGCAAAACAAAGAAAGAGAAAAACATACGAAAAACAAGAAATCCTAACTCACTTTCATAGGAATCACGGTTGCACTTAGCACGTGCAACAAGCCGTTAAACCTCCTTGTCGCCAAGGAGGAGGAGTGTTGTCTTCTGAGGGTTTTTCAGCTGATACACCCACAAAATCCGAACAAAGATGCATTATTCAATCTAGCTACACGACTCGTTGGCTCATTTTTGTCGATCATTAGACGCGGTAATCCTACGAGCCAACTATATATATGTAATCAGTCCACACACCTAGCCTAATGAATCATTGGTGAAGGTTAATTAAGGACTTAAGTGAAAGACATGGGCAACCTTAACTTCTGAAAGTGATACATTGTGTAAAGTCCATTAAGGTTCTTATTTGACTCTTTTTTTCTTTTTTTTCTTTTTCTTTGGAGCATTATATTGGTTGGTGTTTGATTCTACCAGGGTCGGGTTTCGTGTATCATTGCCTATGAGGACTTACACTATCACGTAAACCTTCCCCAAAATCTCCACATAGGGCGATCCCTACCACCCGTGTAACGGGAGTTCGGTCGGTACCACCCGTCTTGGACCGCCAATTAGCGGTCTACAGTATTCGGATCGCTCTGGATTTTCTTGTGGGCTTTTTCTGGAAGGCTTTGTTTGTCTTTGATGCATCTACTTTGCTTGTTGGAGCTCCGACCCGAATAGAATTGCCAAAATACTCCCCATGATGGTGTGAAGTATTCTTGTTTGCTCATTGGTCCTTCGATCTTACGTTCAGGTCCTTCGATCTTGCATCTTTGTCCTTGAGTCTCTCAACTCAGTCATTTTTCATGTTTTTAGGTCATTTTGTGCCTCTTCTCTCCAAACCTATTTATTTCTGAAATTCAAACATAAAACTTGTCACATAGCATTGTTTAGGTGAAAGATAATGGATATAAGATACAAATATATGCATGAAATGATGTCAATCAATAGTGCTAACAACATAAGTTATGTCTGGCCTAGTTACAGTGAGATATATGAGTTTTCCAACTAGTCTTTCAAACCTTTGAATGTCTTTGACGGGTTCTGTAATAACCTTATTCTAAACACCTTAATTAAACTAAACTAAACCTAATTAACCTTAATTAAGCATGTTACAGTAGATGTAAGGAGATAAGATTGGGGAGATGAGGTGGCTTGTTATGGTTGGAAGCTTTGGAGGTGGAGTTAAAGATAAAACTTGATTTCTCCTATAAGTAGAGGTGTAAGGTTAAATAAAACGTTTTCTTCTTCCTTATCAAATTCCAGAGAGTGTGAGACACAATCATTGGACTGAAGGTCGGAGAGAAGGACAAGAAGAGGAGGAGAAGGAGAAAAAAGAAGAGGAGAAGGAGAAAAAGTTGGGTTGAGGTTGCCAAAGCTTGGGAGGCATCCACGAGATCCAAAATGTATGCCAAATCTTCATTATAACTCACATATGCTTTGTGAGTGTTGGGGATCGACGTTGGTGTCGAATTCCCCGTCGGATTGCAACCTATTCAGAGGTTGAAGACGACGATCGGTCGACCGGTGCCTGTGGGCAGTCGACCGATCCTATTATTATATTGATTTACACCCGCGAACGGTCGAACGATGTCTGAGGACGGTCGACCGTTATGCCAGATTTGTGCGGGAAAAAGGGTTTAATGTTGTTATCGGTCGAACGGGTCCACTTAGCCGGTCGACCGAAACAATGAGAATAGGTCGGTTGGGGATTTTGACTTATTAAACGGTCGAACATCCTTAACCTGGTTCGACCGATCTATTCGATGCTAAGTCGGTTGGGAACTTTGACCATCAAAACGGTCGACCGCTCTTTAACTTTCGGTCTACCGACGGAGCATTTTAATTAAGCAGTAGAGTGCTTGTGATGTTTTGGTCGAACTGTATCTCAGTTCCGGTCGACCGAATATTACTTAGGCAAAATGCTGAAATCCCTGTTATCGGTTGAACGGCCCCTTGGTTCGACCGGTCGGATATATAAATATTGTATAGCGTAGACCATCCAAACGGTCGACCGCTAGATGACTTTTGTTCGACTGATGGGTCGGTAATTCGGTTGGCGTGGTTCGACCGATACACTTGTTTGTACAGTACCGAGTACTGTGTGGAAGACCGGTCGACCGGTGTGCTTGTAGCGGTCTGACCTGAGTTGTGTATTCGGCGGGCTAACTCGCTCCTGGGGTGGCGGCGTAGTGCCAGGGTTCCTTTCTGCACTCTTGGGGAGCAGTGGTGCCGACTGATCCTTGTGAGGCAGTGGTGGACTGACTTGACCTAGTGGTGGCAGGAGTGGTTCAGTACCGCGGAGGCGGAGATGGGTATTATTGTGGACCCGAGGCGGATGATCATGTGCATTGCATTGCATTGTCTTTAATTCCATTTTGTATTTTAGGAGGTTTGGTATACGAGGTTCCTTCAGGGAACTCAGGCATGTTTCGATTGTTTTCATTTCAGGTAGCGAGTTGCATTAGAGTCGAGGTGGTGACTGAGGAGAGTGTCCCCGGGATCTGATCCTGTCTTCCTTGTATATCTTTTTGTTGAGGTAGTGATTAACCGTTGTATACATTTTGTTGTAATTACAGTTGACTCTTATGTATATTTTGACTTCCACATGGATCTATATCTTATATATCTTATATATGTTGGTTTGTTTTCCCGTGACGTGCCCGGTGTTGACCGTTGACGGTCTTTTATATTGTTCAAATTTTCTGCTGTTTTTGGGACGTTACAGGTTCCCCTTCTGTAGGACTGACCATGAGATTAGTTTCAATGGGAGTATTAGTTGGTTTAGCCCCTAGTTTCCCTGTTTCTTTTAGAAGATCAAGAGCATACTTCCTTTGTGATAAAAACAAACCCCTTTTTGAATGTGCAATTTCTATTCCTAGGAAATACTTTAAAAACCCAAGATCTTTAATATCAAATTTTGATTTTAAATAGTGCTTCACTTTTAC
Source organism: Triglochin maritima (assembly GCA_963682175.1). Taxonomy (NCBI): domain Eukaryota; kingdom Viridiplantae; phylum Streptophyta; class Magnoliopsida; order Alismatales; family Juncaginaceae; genus Triglochin; species Triglochin maritima. The sequence goes on along the minus strand of OY821787.1, from coordinate 6,392,731 downwards.
CAGTAATTATGATATCATCTACAAAAACTAGAACAATGATGGTTATGTGATGATGATGTTTTGTAAACATGGATGCGTCAGCGGAAGATTTTGTAAAACCACAAAGAATGAGGAGATGGCTAAGTTTAGCATACCATGCGTGCAGTTTCAATCCATAGATTGATTTGTTGAGTTTGCATACCTTGTTTGTGGTGGAGATGTACCCTGGCGGAGGAGTCATATAAACTTCTTCTTCGAGATTTCCCTGAAGGTTCCAATTTTCTAACATCCATTTGATAAAGGTTCCATTTTTTGTTAACTGCTATGGAAAGAAGAACACGAATAATGTTCATTTTTGCAACAGGAGCAAACATTTCTAGATAGTCTAGGCCATAAGCTTGGGTATAACATTTAGCTACAAGTCTGGCCTTATATCTTTCTATTGTCTCGTTGCTATTATATTTAATTTTGTATACCCATTTACACCCAACATGTTTGATTCCATTTTGCACTGGAACAAGGGTCCAAGTGTTATTAGACTCCAGAGCCTTGATTTTTTCCTCCATGGCTTTGCACCATTTAGGATCACCAATAACTTCCTGATAAGTGTTGGGTTCTTGATTTTTGCTTAGATTGGTTATGAAGGCTTTGTGAATTAGTTTTACTTGTTCATAGGACTAGTCCTCAATAGGGTAAGTTACGTGTGAGGTGATGAAATCGTTTAACCTTGTAGGATGACGACTAGGACGAGTGGATCTTCTCCTTTGGATGTTTTCTTGTGGTTGTTTGGTGGGTCTTCTTCTATCCCTCCTTCGTCTTATTCTCCTTCTTCCTCAGGATGAGTAGGGTTTGTTGCACAACTTTCTGGGAGTTCGTGAGTTGAAGTTGGAAGGGGATCGTTGGTAGATGTGTCTTCAAGTTCACTATCTCTAAAGAAGGACTCTCTCACACTAAAGGATACATCTCTCGAAATATATAATTTACAGTTTTCAGGGTCATAACACTTGTACCATTTCTTTCTAAAAGAATAACCAAGAAAAATACATTTCACGGAGTTGCTGTCGAGTTTATCTGTTCTTTTCCTGTGAACAAAACATACACAACCAAATATCTTGAGGTGATCCAAGGTTAGTTTGTGACCAAGTAAAATTTCCAACGATTGTTTATTCTGAAGAGTAGGGCTTGGAAGGCGATTTATTAAATAAGTTGCGGTTAAGACTGCATCTGACCAGAAAAATTTTGGGACATTGTTTTCAAAAGGTGACGATTTTTCCGTTCAGAGACCCCGTTTTGTTCGGGAGTATTAATACAAGTGGTTTGATGGAAGATACCCTTGTTTTTAGAAAAGCTTTGAAAGTTGTGGCTAGTGTATTCAGCACCATTGTCGATTCTGAGAGTTTTAATTTTGAAATCATACATGTTTTCGACAAGTCACAAATTCACAAAAAATTCTAAAAACATCGGATTTGCTTTGGTCCTGGTAAAGGCAAGTAGTTCGAGAAAAGTCATCAATAAATAAAATAAAATATTTAAAATCATTATAAGAGTCGACTGGTGCAGGTCCCCAAATATCAGAGTGAATTAATTCGAGATGATAACTAGCTTTATTTGTAGAGGTATAAAAAGGGTTCTGGGTTTTGATGGAGGTTTCACGGCCTTCAACCCCCTTATGAGGCAAAGCCAGTGACGAGCTCTGGCAGGTTTGAGGCTTTTTGGATCAGTGTTCTGATACCATGTTAGATTTGAGACGGGAAGAAGAAGAAGAATAGTGCAAACGTTGTTTTTGTATATTATTAGTTTTAGAGTTACAAGTTTGTTTTATACTATAATATTTGACTGTTTGAAGTGTTGACATGTTTAGGCTCGATTACATCCGAGATTTTGGGAGATGAAATCTTCAGGAAAGAAGGACGCGATGATGAGATTCCGAACCGTTGGTGAAGAGATCTGAGCTGATTAAGGTATGTTCTTTAACGGTATATGTTTTAGAATCACTTAAATTTTGAAACATATGTTTAATTTACAATATAGCAAATTAAATCCGATGGTCCAATTTTCAATTGGTGATCAGATCGTAAGAAACAAATTAGGACCTCACATTTATAAAATGAGATCACGCCTCATTCTAATATTTCTGCAATTCATAGTGCGTACCTTTACAACATGTGATAAATACAAATGATTAGTTAGATAGTTAGTTTTCCAGTTGTCATTGCCGCTCACATGGTATGTTACATAATTCAGTATTGGTAGTAGCTCGTTTGAATGATTGTTTCAGTAATTATGAACATATATGTTCTGCAATTTTGTAAAGCATATCTTCGATACAAATCCTGCACCACCATATTTGTTGCCAAATCATTGCATTACGTGTATTTTTTTAGTTTTTATTTGTACTGGTGTGGGTACACGGGAGACTGGGAGGTGATAGAGTTACTGAAAGGTTATTAAGAAGAAAAAATGACGCTACAGATAAACGGCAAAAGCTTATAGCAACAATGAAAGCGTAAGGCAAAATAGAAGTGTGTTTGAACAAAATGAAGTTATCTTAAAATATATGATCGCATGTATGTATATTCAATGAGATATGTAGTTTCACTCGCCAGTTTGAAAATGGAGTTTGCAACTAATTTCAATAGTCTGGTGGGTAACTTTACATATTTGTTAAGAGTAATAACTATAGTTACGATATAACTGAAATACATGGTCACTATAGTAAATTTGTATTCTCTAAGTTGAGGATTTTTATAAACAATTATTAGTATTTTCTATTTTTGTCTTTTTTTTAAATCATATCTACAATATCATACATAGAGTATAGTTCCACTTATTTTTTGTACTTCTAAAGCCTCCATTGTCGGGAAGCAAAATTTTGGGCACCCGAAATGCTTTCCCTCAACGGGTGGATGGTACCCGCCTGGGCGCCCCATGCCCCCCCCCCCCCCGGATTGGTTCTTTTTTTAACGTTTGTTTTTTTAGTTTTTTGGGTTTAAAAAAAGATTTGAGATGTAATTAGGGTTTTGTAATTTAATTGTGGTTATTGTATTGATGTTGTTTCAATTTGACAATTATTGTAGAATTGTTTTTAATTAATTAAATTGTTTTTTATTTATTAAGATTTGTTTAAATTTAAAAATGAAAAAATAAAATATGAAATTCAGATAAATCACAAAACACCAATACAATACAAATAAACTCCAGATAAACAATACAAATACGAATACGAATTTGTTAATTATAATTGAATGAATTAATTACATTGAGTAATTGCAACAATGACTAGTAATGTAATTTGTGTAGGATCGTGTGGGTTATGGGTCCACTAATCACTATTAATCTAATCACCTACTTGTTTAAGCAATCGATATGCGCAGCGGAAATTAAAAACAAAACAAGCAAGTGTAGGAAAGTAATGCAAACCACAAAGACGCGTCGGTTTTTATAGAGGTTTGGCACCCCACCCGAGTCCTAGTCCTCTCTTGTAAGCTCCGCTCGACTCCGCGAGCTCCGCCTACGTCTTCACTAACCACTCCCCGTTCCGGGTCGGGAGAGAACGCCTTTACACCACAAGCAACGCGAACAACCCTCGCTTGCTTGAAATCTTCCTCTCACAATCCGAGAGGGACACTTCGGGCTTTCACCGAAGTCCTTGCTTCCTTTTACAACAATTGAGAACTTGAGTGGAACAACACTCTCTAAACTTTGAGCACACTTGAGTAGGATGAAGAAATGATCACTAAGTGTGGAAGGTTTGTAGCTTTGAGTGTTTTGAATTCTCTCTAAAGTTTGGGACAAGTTTGTAGTGGGAGAGTTGTGTTAAAATGTGTTTTACAACTCTATTTATAAGCATTAGAGAGAATAGATCCGTTGGGACAAGATTTGGTTGGATATTGTGCAAAGAACACAAAGCAGAAAATCGGGCTGCAAATCTGTCCAGAAACGGTCGACCGAAAAGGTGCAACGGTCGACCGAACGCTTGGGTTCGATAGGGATACGGTCGACCGAAATATGAATCGGTCGACTGAACACTTAAGTCTATTAAGAACACGGTCGACCGAACATGGTTACCGGTCGACCGAATAAGCGTTTTGGTAGAGGGAAAATTGGATCGGTCGAACGAAATCGTATCGACCGATAGCAGGGAATTTTTGACAAGGTTAAACGGTCGACCGAACTTGGCACATGGTTCGACCGTTTGGTTAAGTATATGGAGGTGTATATAGTTTTAATACGAATACGACCGTTGGGCATATACGACAAGAATAACGGTCGGAACAGTAAGTTCAAACGGTCGACCGAAAGATATGGTGCGGTCGACCGAAACTAGACAGGAAAACACAAACAGAATTACTTGATCATCCGGTCGACCGAACGGCATGTTGCGGTCGACCGAATGTGGGCAGACAGTTAGGGTTTAGGTTTTGTGTTTTTCCGGTCTAAGTTTGGTTGATCTATTGAAGTCCAAATAATGTGAAATTTCGTGTGTGACTTCTATAGGGAACCTAGTGTGTGATTAAGTTGATTTTAGCTCAAGTATGCTCAATTACACTTTGTTCCTAAGACTCAAAAGAAATCAATATTACATGTCTTCGATATAGCTTTAATTACATGTCTTGACTTCATTTCCATCTTTCTTGAGTCTTGATCACCTGTAGAGGTTAGCACAATACACTATATATGCAATGCATAGTGTGTGCTACTCTAATTAAGATTAGGTTGATTAAATCATCAAAACATAAGATTAAGGCCAAAAAGCCAACAATCTCCCCTTTTTGATGATGGCAACCGATATCTTAATACTTGAAATTTGTATATGTAAACTATGCATATAGATGCTCCCCCTATGGATGTGCATAGTTTTTGTTCCAGTTTTATCAAGTTTTTCAAGTTACCCCCTTAATTATCTCTCCCCCTTTGACATCCATCAAAAACAATAATTATTTAAGACTTTAATCATAGAATTTGGATGTCTTGTAATGAAGTTGCTCCCCCTAAATTTTGCACTTCATTACTCTAATAAAAGATATAACATTTAAGCTCCCCTATCAATAAGGCTAAATTGAAACAATGACTATGATGAAATTTAAGTTCAATTAAGTTTCTTCTTAAGCCTTATTCTAACATCCATTTAGAATTGACATTTAAAATCAATGGATGTGATAAATGATTTGCAATGAATAGGGTATATGATTTGCAATGAATTAAACATCTAAGGATATGACAATTAAGCATATTAACTAGATTATAGCTAATTTTGCAGAAAATTCAAAGATAGAAATTTTATACCAAACTTGAATTTGATTAGCTCCAATCTTGACTTGGTGATGCAACCGGATTTGAATTTGACTCTTGAGCTCACCCGGTCACCACCAATTTCCTCCTCAAGCTCCTACAAGTGTATACTTAGCTACCCAAACAACTTTGGGTCCTTGAACATTAGCTTTTGGGATCCAAACCATTTTGGTTTTGGGTGCCCACACACTTGAGGAACTAGATTTAACAAATAAATGCTTGCCATTTAAAGTAGTATGAGATACATGGTTTTTCAAATACACATTGTATCCTAAACCATGTTTAGCTAATGATTGTCTTTGACTACTCAAAAGCATATCAAGCATTTTTGTTCCTTTAGTGAACATTTCAAGATCTTTTCTTAATTGCATATTTGAAGCTTTAAGATCTACATGTTCATCAATAATGGGTGTTTTACTTAGACTAGCAAGTGATGATTCATTTGATTCAAGTCTAGCAATCACCTCATTCTTTTCATTCATGATTAATTCAATTTGGCATTTGAGATCATTTATAGTTTTTCTAGCATTTTTGTTCTTTTCACAAATGATCTCATATTGTTTAACTAAATCATGAAATGCATTTTGTAGCTCATCATGTGTATAAGATTCATCATTATCATTAGAATTGGAGCTATCACTAGAATATGATTTACTTGAACATGAATTACTTCTAGTGGAATAAGATTTAGAGGAGTTGGAAGCTACCTCACTTTGTTCATCTTCAATGGCCATGAAGCATGAATGTGCAACCTCTCTTCTACTTTGCAAGGAAGAAGATGGTGATGATGGAGATGAAGAATCATCCCATGTAGCCTTGTGTGCTTTCTCATTCCTTTCTCTTCTCTTGCTCTTCTCCTTTTCTTTTCTCCTCTCCCTTCTCTCTTTTTTCTTCTTCCCTTCTCTTCTCTCATTTTCACTCTCCTCCCTCTCTTTTTCTTTTTCTCTTTTCTCACTTCTTCTACCTCTTCTTTCATTCTTTTCTCCCTTATCCCTCTTGAGGTATTTGAAGAAGTCTTTGGCTAGGACTTCTATGTCCTCATCTTCTACACTCCTCCTTGGTTCATCTAAATTTGCATGTAATGCCAAGGTGGATTTCTTCTTGGTGGCTTCCTTCTCCTTCCGATGATTGATTTGAAGTTCATAAGCCATCAAGTTTCCAATGAGCTCCTCCATCTTTAATTTTGAGAGATCATGCGCCTCTTCAATTGTGACGACTTTATCTTCCCAATCGATGCTAAGTGACCGGAGGAACTTTCTTGTCATCTCTCCTTCATTGATTTTTCTTCCAAGAACCAAAAGAGAGTTAGTGATATCGGTGAAGCGAGTGTTCATTTCGCTTATGTTTTCACCGATTTGCATAGAAAAGATCTCATATTTATGCATGAGGAGACTAATACGGGTTTCCTTAGTTTTACTATCCCCCTCATGATGCATTTGAAATCTATGCCATATCTCATGTGCACTTTCACATCCCCTAATCCTATTATATTCACCCTCATTAAGGCCACAATACAAGATGTTCATAATTTTCGAATTCATTTCGATTTCTTTCATTTTCGGTCTTGTAAATTGGATAATGGTTAAGGATTTTGTAGGGGTGTTGGATTGTGCTAACGTGATAGAAAGAGAAAATAGTGCACCCGAGAAGTGTTCGGGCGCTGTTAACGGTGGCCTAATATATCTCAACCATTCAATGATATAAAAAAAATTGTCCCTCCGAACAATTTTGCGTCTAATAATTTTCTGAACTGTTATCCTAAAACTACTTAAATCGTCACAACAGATTACCATTTTGCTCATCTACCATTTCTACTTATATAACTCTTCATTTCACTCTTTAACACAACTTTATCTTCATATCACTCTTCTATTCACCAGATATAATGTCTCGGAGGCCAGTAAAAGGACCAACGGACACCCCGGACTACTCACATCTGGTAAATTTTCCTTGTTTATTTTAATTATTTTTAAAATTAAAAAAATTGGGTCGGACGTCCGCGGGAGACGCCCGACCCAATGAGAGGGCGGCCGCCGGAACCGCTCCCCGTTGGTCTTCTTTTAAACTTTGACAGTTGGTTGTGAAGCCGAATATTATCGAAGGTACTCTTATTTATTATTTTCAAAGTTTTCGGCTCAATTACTATATATGTTTTTATACTTTGTTTTATCACCCATGCCAAGATAATTAATTATGGTAATTATTTGATTGTAGTTAAAATATCATTAACTTATGTGAAATTAGTACTTAAATTTCTTTAGAGTTACTGAAATGCATATCCTGGACTCGATGATATTCTAAGTAGTTTTACAATATGCGTGTCTTTAGCAAATTTTACCGATCTATAGAATAATTGATATGTTGATAGAAACGAATAAACAATTAAGGTAATTTAAAATCTTTCTAGAACCCATTAAAAATAGGGGAGTTTTCTAATGCTCCATAAAAGTTTAAGTTCAAAAGAAATATGTTAAAATCCATTAAAAATTATAACTTTAGTTTTCAAAATGACATACGAACTAACCTTGTAATAAATAATTTGAAATATTATGATTTCATTAAAAAAATTGTTTTTAATACAATGTAAAAATTGGAATTTGTCGTGTAATGCATGAAATAAATATTGATAATTTATATCTTTTAATATGAAAATTTATGATTTCAACTAATTCCACTATATTTGGTCCCCTAAATCCATGATTCATCATTTGATCCTCAAAATCCATCAAATGCTCTTTTATTTGTTTTAATGTAAGTCATCTATTATTCTAAGAAAATTAAACACTCTAAACTGCTCATTTTTTATATCTTATCAATTTGATAGATTTACCTTCCCATAGCACGTAGATTGACTAATCAAAAAGTTTGCAAGCCAAAATGATTTAAAATAATAGAATAAAACCACTAGGCACACTACTATTTATTTTAGAGTAACTATCTACTAATACTCTCTTTTTTATTTTGTATGTTTATAGTGGCATCATGCAACGCAAGAGATTCTTACTGGTTATATAATAAAAGTGTTGTGCGCAAGGTTGCCAAAATTACAATGATAACAAAAACAGGAGAATCAAATAAACACATTACAAAATGAGAAAAATGGTGAACTGTGAAAGACCACAACAGTTTAAGAAGTTAAAAGTTCAGAAGAGGCAATTAAAATGAAGACCTGATTCAGAAGGGAAAAACTATATGGTTTTACCTCCCACCTTACCAAAGGCTAACAAGCTATGCACATCCAAAATTTGTATTACTAATTAACTTTTAATTCCATAGAAAAACTAAGTGTACCACTAATTCCCATGGAGCTCCGCCTTAACAACATCACATCCACGAAGGAAATAACAACTCAAGTCTTACAAAACTGTTTCATATTTCGACGAAACTTGACTCACGACCAAGGTCTCTTTTTCAATTTTGTGAGTTCTCTCCTTCTCCTTCTCTTTCGGGCTTCGCTTGCAACGACAACCTTGTATGTCTGCATTTGCCTACAATCTTGTGATTCCGGATCAATTCTAAGCAATGGATCCGATTCTAACTCAGGTTTGACATTCGACAAATAACTAGTTGTATGAGTAGATGACTGATGTCCTTCGGCAGACGATCTGTACTTGTGCATCTTACAATGACTATTCTTCTCGTTATCGAACATAATTCCGGCCAGTCTCATCTGCTCACCCGTTCTACTTTGAGCAGAAGTGGTCTTCTCGTCGAAAAGCATTGCTCTGGAAGAACCAAGCTCCTTATATAGAGTATCTCCACCTGTCCCACTTGAGGCACAAGTATTAACTGAGCTAGATACGCTTTGTTGGGGAATAAGAGGATTAAACCACATATATGGTGCAGTATAGAAGGGTGACGTAGGGCAAGTCGCTATTCGATTGTTTCCTTGCTCATAGCTTTTACAAGTTTGGTGTGTGTTCAGATGATTTAGAGGCCCAATAGTGGGAGGAGAGGCAAACAGTATGAAAGGTGATCTTTGGTGCATTACCAGTGGATTTTCGGTTGACCCGTTTGTCCCCAACTCCAGTTGTGTTGATCGTTCGGCCTTCAATCTCTCCACCATCTGCATTAGAACAAAATGCAACCTCATATTCCATAACCCAGAGAGTAAAATGAAACGATCGACATATATGGACAAATAAAAATCATAGTAATGATTCGTGAAATAAAATTAGATTGTATCATATCTGCCAGTTCAGACAACTAAAGTTTTCACCTTCTCGTTCAATTTTTGATTCGCTTCATAAAGAAGGAAGTATTCTCTCAAGGCAAGCTCCTTCTCCTGATTCATAGAAATTCACTGAGGATACAGCAAAGTAGGCTTGAAGAAAGAAAGGTACAAAATTAAGAACATCTACTCCACGTTTTTTAATATAACCAGAAAACAAGCAAACCGGCACTTGCATCAATCACTACGAGCTTGTGCGTAATGGATCTCACTTAAGTGCGAACTCAAACAACCAAGGATGTTACTGACCTTTTTCATTTTTTCATTGTCCAGAGACAATGCAGCAGCTTTTGTTTTCAGCTCCTCGCAAAGAACCTTGCAGGAAGACAACGTACATAAAACCCAATTAGAAAGAAAAAAAGTGGTGCTAATATGTCCTGAGAATGAGATGAACTTTCTAGGGAACTTGTGAAGTAGTGTTACAATGCAATTGACATTCATACTAAAACAGGAAGGCACCTTTTTTATTTATTTTATCTACTACACTCTCCCACTCCACTTTAAATCTCAACCTCCCAAACATTAAAATGAGATTACTGGGATTCAATCCCTAAGATCTCCCAACTGAGTTAACCCCAATTGGTAGAAAGCCACACAATACCACCAAACTTATGATCCCCATCTTCTACCATTTATAATCATCCACGAATTAACATATGCTACAAAATATGTGTAGATCCAGCACTGACTTTATTGCAAAAATGGAAATTTATCCGGAGAACGATAATTGTATATTCTATTGGAAAGAGGTCACTATCAAAGTATCTGCTTCCGAAATTTCAAGTTAGTTAATAGAAGTTACATTAAATGTAAATTTGAATATAAACATGAAAATCTGATCCCATTTGGTGGATAAACAAAAATTGGCCAGATAAACACTCATTTTAGTTGTATTTTAGCAATCAAAGAATTTCAACCAGCTGAAGAATTTCACCTAAATTACGAAAATTCAGTTAACCTATTAAAAATTACATCTTGAAAGTAATCTGAACAATCATAGCTAATAGGTGATAGACCTGATATAGAGTACTAGACTTGAATAATTTTCAAGCTTACATTCATATTTGGTTACCTATTCAGAAGTGATCCAACTTCGTAAATGGCACTTTAATTCATGCAGAAAATTCAGAAATCGGTATTATCCAACCCAAGTTTGATCTGTTGGCATCCTAACTCGTTGACCCTCATATGCTACTCAAATGTTGAAGAGAAGCCACATTAAAAAGGAGTCCACTTTGCAGACAATGTTTCATGTATCACTATTTGGCCATTGCAATATTCCATGTTCCATGTATCACTTTGAAGAGAAACCATAATAACATGACAATGTTACCTGTCGTCGCCGTATTGTCTGCCTTGCTGACTCTCTGTTGGCCAAGATCCTGCGTAGCTTCTTTTCTTCTTTCTCAGTCTGCAATCAGCTGATCAGAACAGGAACAAGAGCCCAGAAACACAACATTTACAAATGTGATACCTCTGTAAGTTCCAACTTGGTCCTGCCAGGAGTGGAAGATAACCAACTGCTGGAGCAGCTCGGGGTGGACTGCCAGGTTTCCTCTTGTTTAACACTAATCTGCTGTGTTGTTCTTCCTTCTCGCCCATCTTCATCATTAGAATCAAGATGATTGTGCTCTTCTTCTTTGTGAACCTTCAGCAAAAAACAATTGATTTGAAAAGATCGTTCAAATTACTCAGTATAAATAAATGAAAAATTAACCAAGACTTTACCACATGTACAAACTGTTCTGGTCTTCCTTCAACCGCATTTTCATCATACTGAAGATGATTTTGCTCTTCCTCTGTGTTTGCCTCCTGAAACAAAATAGGAATGATTATTCATACGACTAAAGTTAATTTGGAGATAACTTTTTAGAATCATAAAATAATTAATATCTCCATAGTAAGAATGATGTCCATATTCTGCTAGAAACTTGTACCTGTGACCAGAGCAATCACACAGGACCAAAAACAATGTAAACTGAAATCATGTAATCATGTAAACTGAAATTCTGCAACATCAAAAACAATGGCAAAGCTTTCACACCACAAACACGACAGAAACAATCTTTAGTCACCAAACGGGTAGAAATGAACCCCTTCAAACCATCCAAGAGTCCAAATCACAAAATAAATACGTCTCTTCGAACTCACGTTCCGACAATCATATTAGAAAATCTAACCAAATCTCAGAATCATTTCCCACACACACCTCAACATTACTACAAAATTCTGTCGTAACCAAATCTGATTATCAAAATGTGATTCCAGGCGGACCGAAAACCTCACCAGATTGAGATCGAAACTGGAACCTCCAACTCCAGTCCTCCTCCTCCTCCTCCTACTCCCGGTGGCGCCCCACCTGCCCCTCTCATTCCTCGCGGCGGAGGCGAACTCCGTCAGAGCCCTCGCGGCGTCGATCTCCATCTCGACCAGCTCACTCTCCATGACCTAACTTCGGGTTGAGATATTCTCCCGGGAGTCTTCTGAAGTTGTTCGAGATGGGCGGCGACGCGGGAGGTGGAGCCAAGTGGCGTGACAAGTCACCATTGGATCGTGGGAGAGGTGACACGTGGCGGAAGGGCGGTGGGACTTCATGGGGTTGAGTGGTGGTGGAGCAGTGTCGGGGTGACACGTGGGATGCCGTCGTGGGGCTCAATGGGAGGGCGGGGTTTGGGATGGGTAGTTTAACTGGATTTTTTGTCTTTCTTTTTCTTTTTGGTGAAATTTAATTGGATTTTTCATTTTTTGTCTCTGCTTTTGTGTTTTTTGCTTTTTTTGAAAAATATCCTGGAAAGCGAAACAGTGGTTTTTTAACTGTTACTGTTGGGATTTACTGGATTTTTGGCTTTCTTTAAAAAAACTAGTGTAGCTGCACATGCAAAAGTTGATTAAAAATACTTTAACAAATTACAAACTTGAAAAGTTGAATGGGAAGAGGAAGGTTTGGACAAGATAAAGGAGAGAAGGTCGGTTACAAATTTAAGAGAATAAAAATGGATAGGATAAATTTTAATAAATGAGTAAATTGATGTTGCTATTGCTAAGTTAAGAAATACAATACCATATCATGATGGCATAATTATAAATTACAAATAAATTAAATATTGATAAATTACAAGGAAATTAGGCTTATTTATAGGCTCCTTTAATTTCCACATCATGGGCTATGCATTGACCCATTCTTCCATGTTTTTCTCTCTTAAGACCAATTCTCAATATTAAATTTATTAATCCACATCCAAATTTAATCATAATTGACCAAGTCAAAACCATGATCAATAATTCCTTAATTAATTTGCCTTTATCGAATTTTGGATTAATTCCCAACAAAATTCGTTTTTTTTTTGTTTTAGGAAATTTAATTAATTTGCCTTTATCGAATTTTGGTTTAATTCCCAACAAAATTCGTATTTGGGGTTTTAGCAAATTTAATTAATTAATTTGCCTTATCGAATTTTGGATTAATTCCCAACAAAATTCGATCTTTGGGGTTATAGCTAATTTATATATCCTATGCAATATATCATCATATGTAATATCAAACAATCACACCCCATGATATATTTACATCTCATATATAAATTCATGATTCTAAATATGTCATTTTCATGACATAATGATTTTATCGATTCACCACATGTATACGAAACTCGATAAATCATATGAACATAAAATCACCTTCTTGTTTCCTAGTTTTATGGTGTGACCTATGAGAGGATCTAAGCTAAATTGGCAGTGATATTAATAGCTTAACATCACAAACTATAAGCGGTATCTAGCTACACATTATAGTTCCCAATTAGCTAGATGTCTTAATTCAGCTCGAACCTAAACCCGATCCAATTAGTGATGGAGTGCACCACTTGTGTCCGTCCCTTGCCTCATGATATTAAGAATACATACAAAGTAGTATTGTGTCATCTTTGTATATTAGTATTCATTTCTTGATCTCTTTAAGCTAGTTATAAATATGTGACTTAACTCAAATCACATTGTGCACATTATAACTTTGCTTTATCAAGGGGCCCATTAATATCATTACTCAATTAAGAGGGGCAATGATAATCTTTTGACTAGCTATCTTCTCCAACAAAAGTTGTACTTAACCAACTAATGCCTTTACACTACACTCATCGATAGCTCAAGACACTAGTCTAATTAAGAACTCCTTAAGCGATCGGATATAAGTCTCATATCAAAGGACCAAGGACACAGTAAAATATTAATGACACAGAAACACATTTCTATAATATTTTACTTATTATGTCTATTCAGTATACAAAAGTAATATTTTCCTCTTTTGCATACCCGTGTTGTCACTCACTTGTAGAGCTACAATGATCTATGACCAACACGACAATCTTAACCCGGTAATTAATGTCCCATGTTAATTACCATAATTGCGAATATCTTTTGTTTTATGTAAACCAATATCTTTTAGAGCTCTACGGTTAAGGACCAAGAGCATCTTCCTTAACACTTCTAAAAGACGAATAACATAAACAAGGAACAAAACGATTTTCTCATTCAATTCATAATAATTGACATTTAAAAGTAAAACTTTTAGAACACATTCCCTTCAATCTCCCACTTGTTATTAAAGTTTTCTTTCTCATACATACTCAGTGCATTAAACAATAATAACTAGGGTAAACCCCATTACATATCAATCATCAAGCCAATCTACATGGTTCCTCAATCCCATAGACTCGAAATGCATTTCGCCCTTGGCTTGGGATAAGGGTTTTGTGAATGGATCAGTTGTGTTGCTGTTGGTGTCCACCCATAACAGATTTATTTTACATTCGTCGATGAGGTCACGCGTCACGAAGTACTTACGATCCATGTACTTCACTTTGTGGTGTGATTTGGGATCCTTGATTTGCGAGATAGATGCACTATTGTCGCAAAATAGCTCTATTGGTCCCTCGCTCGAGGGAACTACTCCAAGCTCTTCAAGGAACTTCTTAATCCACACTCCTTCCTTGCTCGCTTCAGCGACAGCCATTACTTCGGAAGCAGTGGTTGAGTCGGCCGTAGTTCTTTGCTTCCAACTACGCCAACCCACAGCTCCACCATTCAGAAGGAAGACATATCCTGATTGCGACCTTCTATCGTCTGGATCACTCATGAAACTCGCATCCGAGTAACCTTCAGCTATCAATTCCCTTTGTCCTCCATAAACAAGAATCTTATCCTTAGTCCGGTTAAGGTACTTCAGGATATTCTTGACCGCTGTCCAATGCTCAGAACCTGCGTTGGATTGGTGACGACTTGTCACGCTTAGAGCATACGAGACATCGGGTCTTGTGCAAGTCATCGCGTACATGATCGACCCAATTGCCGAAGCATAAGGGACATCCTTCATGTACTCTATGTCCTTACGCGATTCCGCACGTTGAGACTTCTTGAGTTGCACACCCATACTCATTGGCACACTGCCCTTTTTGGAGTTGTTCATCTTGAACCTTTCCAAGACCTTGTCAATGTATGTACGTTGACTGAGGCCAATGAGTCTGCAAGATCTATCTCGATATATCTTGATTCTCAAGATGTATTGAGCCTCACCCATGTCTTTCATCGAAAATGCAGATTTCAATGAACTTCTCGTTTGCTCAAGCAAAGGAATATGATTGCCCATAAGCAATATGTCATCGACATATAAGATTAGGAATACTACATGGCTCCCACTAACCTTCTTGTATATACAAGGTTCTTCCTTACTTTGAATGAAGTGAAGCTTCTTCACTTCCTCGTCAAAGCGTTTGTTCCAACTCCTTGATGCTTGCTTCAATCCATAGATGGATCTTTGAAGCTTGCATACCTTCTCGCTATTCTTTGGATCTTCAAAACCTTGAGGCTGTACCATGTACACATCCTCCTCCAAGTTCCCATTAAGGAACGCCGTTTTGACATCCATTTGCCATATTTCATAATCGTGAAATGCGGCAATAGCGAGCATGATCCGAATAGACTTGAACATGACAACCGGTGAAAAAGTTTCATCATAGTCAATTCCTTGAACTTGAGTGAAACCCTTCGCTACAAGCCTCGCTTTGTAGGTCGTCAAGTTCCCATCCATGTCCATCTTCCTCTTAAAAACCCATTTATTATGAATGACCTTTTTCCCTTGAGGAAGGTCAACCAAGTCCCATACTTGATTATCATACATGGATTCTATTTCGGATTTCATGGCCTTAAGCCATAGTTTGGAGTCTTCCCTATCCATTGCTTCTTGGAAGGTCAATGGATCATTGGTATCTAGTACCATGATTTCATGAAGTCCCAGATACAAATCAGGTTTCTTCATTTCCCTTGTTGACCTTCTAAGTTCTTTTGGTTCTTCTCGTGTCTCTCGAACTTCTTCCACAATTTCTTGAGGAGTGGGTTCACGTTCAACTCTTGAACGTACACTTGGTGGGGATGATTGAGATTCTCTCACAGTTTCTTGTGATGGTCTCTCGCTCACGCTCCCACTAACCAAAGGAATCTCGGTTGGGCCTTCATGATCTTGAATGTCATCATTCATGTCATGATCTTGTAGAGTATCTTGAGTTTCCTCAAGCACAACCCTACTCCCACTACTTTTTACTCTTTCTAGAAATTCATTTTCCAGAAATGTGGCATCCCTCTCTACAATCACTCGATTGGAGGTGATATGCCAAAAGTAGTATCCTCTTGTCTCACGAGGATAACCAATAAAGAAGCACTTATCCGCTTTTGGTTGAAGTTTGGTCGACATCAATCTCTTGACGTAAGCCTCACAACCCCAAATCTTGAGAAAATTGAGCTTAGGTGTTTTACCACTCCATAGCTCAAAAGGAGTTTTCTCCACGGATTTGGATGGAACATTATTTAGTGTTAAGCCGCAGTTTGTAGTGCATAACTCCAAAAGTAAAGAGGTAATTCCGCATGACTCATCATTGACCGAACCATGTCGAGCAATGTCATATTCCTCCTTTCGGATACCCCATTCCATTGAGGTGTACCGAGAGGGGTGAGTTGAGGTACAATATCAAACTCCTTTAGGTATGAGTCAAATTTGGCACTTAAGTACTCACCTCCACGATCCGTTCGTAGAGACCTGATTTTCTTGTCGAGTTGGTTCTCTACTTCATTCTTGAATTCTTTGAACTTGTCAAAAGATTCACTTTTGTTTCTCATTAGATAAATATAGCCATAACGACTATAATCATCCGTGAACGTAATGAAGTACCTGAAACCATCTCGTGCACTAGTACTCATTGGACCACATACATCGGAATGTATCAAATCCAACAAGCCACTCGCCCTTGGGCCTTTCTTCTTGAAAGGCTTTTTGGTCATTTTTCCCATTAGACATGGTTGGCACGTCTCCAATGATTTAAAATCAAGTAGACCAAGAAGGTTAGCTTCTTGCAATTTCTTGATGCGTTTTTCATTTATGTGACCAAGACGATAGTGCCACAAGAGAGTATCATTCTCGTGAGTGGTCTTAAATCTTTTGTTATTGATATTAAAGATTTGTTTATTATTCAATTCAAGCAAATAGAGACCATTCCTTATGAATGCATTTGCATAGAAAACACCATTCTTCGATATAGACAAACAAGAATTTGAAACATTTATATTGAAATTATCCATATCCAAACATGATACAGAAATAATATTCTTGCTAATCGAAGGTACATAATAAACATTCTTTAGACATAAATTTAAACAACTACACAATTGAAGCACCACAGAACCTTGTGCAACCGCAGACACGTTCGCACCATTTCCGACCTTCAATTCTACCTCGTTCCTTACGAGTTCCTTCCTATCCATGAGTAGCTGCACATTAGAAACTATGTGAGCACAAGATCCGGTATCAATTACCCAATCCTGGACAGAGGTGGCTAAATTTATTTCAATAACAAATATACCTTTGCCCTTTTTGGGGCGCCTTCGTTCAATCACTCCGTTGTCAAGGTCTTCCTTGTACTTGGGGCAATTTGGCCGGATGTGTCCTTTTTCACCGCAGTGAAAGCACTCCAGTTGGAGATTTCTGAGATTTCCCCCTCGAGGCACTCTTATGAGCACCTCCTACTCCCTTGCTCTTGATTGAACCAGTTTTGGTAGATTTGCCCTTTCCTTTACTAATCTTTTGGCTCCTTCCATGGATGGCAAGGACTTGCTTGTCCCTACCCTTGCCCATGTCAACTTCAGCAGTTTTGAGAGCGTTGTGAAGCTCCTCAAGACTCACCCCTTTTTCACGCACGTGGTAGTGCATCACAAAGTCCTTAAAGTACGGGGCTAGAGAGCCAAGAATCATATCTTCAGCAATGTCCTCGGGCATTGGTGAAGAGAGCTTTGCCAACTTCTCAAGGTATCCTTGCATCGTGAGAAAATGCAAAGATACCGATGTTCCCTCCGCCATATGGCACCTTGTGAGTGCGATGGTGGTCTTATAGTGCTCCTTTCGGGCACTATCCATGAACATCTTTGATAGAGGCTCCATGGTCTTCTTGGGTTTTGAATCCAAGTATTTCGCTTGAAGCGAGTCACCCATGGATGCTAGCATAAGACCGTGAACTTGGTTCTCTTGGTCTTCCCACTTGGCTTTAGCCTCTTTCTCTTCATCGGTTAATCTCCCATTCCACTTTGGGATTGGACCTTCCAAAATGTGAGATAGTTTCTCAAACTTTAACACGATGTTGAGTTTGAGTTGTCAACTAATGAAGTTTGAGCCATCATTTGCTAAAGGGTGTTTTTCTATCATGGATCGTACGATAGGTTGGATGTTCGACATTTTTCTACAAAATAAATCATACAGGATTTTAATGCCAATTTTATGTTTTAATACACATGCATACATATATCGAATATATAAATGTAAATGTTGCAAATTAAAATCTTTGCCCATAAATGCAACAATCCAAGATCCTATCAATTGTAATATAGACTAGCTAAGGGCTATCGAATACATTACAATATCAAGGTAAGAAAACATTTTCTAATCACAACCTTTTTGAATTTTAGCAATATTAGCATCTTCAAACTTTTGTGATTCTTGTCGTTTTAATTATGAGGGAATGCGACCTATCCTCGTAAGAAAAACTTTTTCCCAAAACCGAGCGAGGGCTCTAGGTAATGTTAAGAAAACTTATTTTCATTTGATACGAGATACGCTTATCCATTGTATTCACAACTAAACATACTCGGGGTTCACTAGGGTGAATCACACCTCATACATTTAATTGTGGCACAACAACAGACAACCATTATATCTCCCACTATTCCCAAAGATGGAGGGAGCTATCTCCCGCTAAGGGCGAGCAGAGTATCCCTCGATCAATGGCTGCTAGTGGATGAAATAAGAAGGAAATTATTCTTAATTTTTGTTGGACAATTTCATATATTTACATGTGATTTGGAATTTTAGGTTATCATGCATATTAATATTCATACACATCCTAACATTCACCACATTCATCACATGCATAGCAGAAATTAAAAAAAACAGAAATTAAACATTCACACAATCCACATCGTGTGAGTTTATATGTTCCCTTCGATCCTTGATCCTCGATCCCTGATCATCGATCCTCGATCGATGCGCTACAGCGGCGACTTCCTCTTGCACCAGAGATGTAGATTTTACAGAAAATAAACATGCTCATCACATTCGATAAAAACCGACTAGTGCAAGTCCTATGTAAAAACCTCTCATATGCATATGCAATTTATCTAAAAGATGGAAATAGAGAATTTGGCTTTTACATACATAAGCCCCTGTATTATAACAATTATAAACATTCGTAGTTTCTGATTTGGAACATATAAACTCACAATTCCTGCAAAAACAACTCGAGCAACGCATACACGCATGTCCAATCTAAACTATTTAATCTAGATTATCAAGCATCTAAAATCAAACAATTCTAGAAAATCATTTAAAATCCATTAAAATTATTTTCATGCATCCATAGTTCAAAATTAATTATTTTGAACCGCCGTTGATCCAATTTCCAAAAGGAAAGATGAACATTAGTCCTTTTCGACTTTGTTGATTCCTTTGTAAAATAATCATTTAAAATAAAACGAAAATTCTATAAATTAGACAAATATCTAAATTTCAATTCTAACAATCATGTGTGATGTTTTAAAACATATAAAACCATCAAAACGAATTTATTAGAATTTTATCAACAAAATATCGAAAAACTCGAAAAAGACACAAAACCGAATTGTTTTGATTCTAGATGGTAGCCTAGATTGATTTTATAGTCTAAATCAAAGATAATATGAATCAAAAGCTCTGATACCACTGTTGGATTTCGTGCCCTATAGTATGTATATATTTTTCGAAATTTTATAAACATATAGGATCGAAACATTCATATTTTCTTCGATTTTCATATAGACATGCATTTGTTTGTCCTAATTATTTAACATGCATTAGAACAAACAAACAATTGCAATTAAAATCATACCTAGAGGTTCTCTAAAACCTCTTGAAGATCCGGAGTCGCGTTGCCGGTCGAATCGCCCGGTGGATTGCCTCTGAGTGTTCACCAAACTCTAAACAAGGTTGGAGAGAAAGGAACTAGCCAATCAATCTCCAAACGGGTTTAGAATCTAGCTAATAACCCCATTTTTCTTTCCTGTGATTTTACTCTCCAAAAACTCAAATTAACTAAGGAATTTCGGATGGATTAATTGGGGTGGTTAGAGAGGGAGAGAATTTTGCATATATTTATTTTTAATGAAGGAAATTAGGCTTATTTATAGGCTCCTTTAATTTCCACATCATGGGCTATGCATTGACCCATTCTTCCATGTTTTTCTCTCTTAAGACCAATTCTCAATATTAAATTTATTAATCCACATCCAAATTTAATCATAATTGACCAAGTCAAAACCATGATCAATATTTCCTTAATTAATTTGCCTTTATCGAATTTTGGATTAATTCCCAACAAAATTCGTTTTTTTTTGTTTTAGGAAATTTAATTAATTTGCCTTTATCGAATTTTGGTTTAATTCCCAACAAAATTCGTATTTGGGGTTTTAGCAAATTTAATTAATTAATTTGCCTTATCGAATTTTGGATTAATTCCCAACAAAATTCGATCTTTGGGGTTATAGCTAATTTATATATCCTATGCAATATATCATCATATGTAATATCAAACAATCACACCCCATGATATATTTACATCTCATATATAAATTCATGATTCTAAATATGTCATTTTCATGACATAATGATTTTATCGATTCACCACATGTATACGAAACTCGATAAATCATATGAACATAAAATCACCTTCTTGTTTCCTAGTTTTATGGTGTGACCTATGAGAGGATCTAAGCTAAATTGGCAGTGATATTAATAGCTTAACATCACAAACTATAAGCGGTATCTAGCTACACATTATAGTTCCCAATTAGCTAGATGTCTTAATTCAGCTCGAACCTAAACCCGATCCAATTAGTGATGGAGTGCACCACTTGTGTCCGTCCCTTGCCTCATGATATTAAGAATACATACAAAGTAGTATTGTGTCATCTTTGTATATTAGTATTCATTTCTTGATCTCTTTAAGCTAGTTATAAATATGTGACTTAACTCAAATCACATTGTGCACATTATAACTTTGCTTTATCAAGGGGCCCATTAATATCATTACTCAATTAAAAGGGGCAATGATAATCTTTTGACTAGCTATCTTCTCCAACAAAAGTTGTACTTAACCAACTAATGCATTTACACTACACTCATCGATAGCTCAAGACACTAGTCTAATTAAGAACTCCTTAAGCGATCGGATATAAGTCTCATATCAAAGGACCAAGGACACAGTAAAATATTAATGACACAGAAACACATTTCTATAATATTTTACTTATTAGGTCTATTCAGTATACAAAAGTAATATTTTCCTCTTTTGCATACCCGTGTTGTCACTCACTTGTAGAGCTACAATGATCTATGACCAACACGACAATCTTAACCCGGTAATTAATGTCCCATGTTAATTACCATAATTGCGAATATCTTTTGTTTTATGTAAACCAATATCTTTTAGAGCTCTACGGTTAAGGACCAAGAGTCTCTTCCTTAACACTTCTAAAAGACGAATAACATAAACAAGGAACAAAACGATTTTCTCATTCAATTCATAATAATTGACATTTAAAAGTAAAACTTTTAGAACACATTCCCTTCAACATGTTAACTAAAGGAACATTTTACATTGACATTTTTAACATAGCTAATTAAATTATAGGTGCAACATTTTAACTAAAGACATTTGTAAGTTGTAACATAGCTAAGACATTTGTAAGTTGTAACATAGCTAAATTGTAGGGGTATTTTCAGATTTTGATTGACAGGATATTTTTGGAATTTCAGAAAAGGAGTACTCATATTCTCTTTTTCATTAAAGGGTATAGATATATAGATGCTTTTGTGCTTTTCTATATTGTTTTTGGAGACCAGTTTTTGAAAATGTGACGGTAGAAGAATCAATTGTTTGTTTAATTGCTAATGTTGTGAAAGTTGAAAATTTTGCGAACATCAATGTTTGTGTGTGTTTAAGAACTTTTTTATATATTAAGACGACTTATTAGAATCCTTTGTCTTTTGTATGTTTTTTTGAATAATAAAATAGTCAAGCTCTAGTGAGCCTAATGCTCATCAAATTTAGTTTAAACACCCTATAATCTTATTATTGGATCTTATTTACAGTTAATTTCATCATTCATTAGCATAACCGTTTTTTCTTAACCTACCTTATAATTTGAAATGAGTGGTGGATATTGTGTGGACTTAATTTAGAAAAATTAAATCCTAGACTCACTAGAGAATTCCTATAATAAAATATACAAAAAGAAAGAGGAAATTCATAAGTATCGTGGAATAGAAGTACTCCTAATCTCCTATACTCTTTTTAAAGGGTATAGGTATATAGATGCTTTTGTGCTTATCTATAATGTTTTTGGAGACCATTTTTTGAAAAATGTGACGGTATAAGAATCAATAGTTTGTTTAATTGCTAATGTTGTGAAAGTTGAAAATATTGTGAACATTAATGTTTGTATGTTTTTAAGAACTTTTGACTTATTAGAATTAGAATCCTTTTTCTTTTGTATGTTTTTTTGGAATACTTAAGAGAAAGAAGAAATGCACAAGTATTGTGGAATAGAAAATAAATTTAGTTGTTTATGGGAATTGTGATTATTCTGGTCATTAAGTTGTTGTTAGCTGTTTATTTTCTGGAGAAGCTTCTTAAACGTGAATAAACTTATTAGGATTAGATCTATCGGTAGATGTTACGCTTTACAAAGATAATCTCACGATCACAAGATTGAATTCGTATACATGTTGGATCCGGCACTCGGAGTGTTTGGCAAAAAAGAATTGGTATAAGAAGTAGTAGGATACAAATTGTCTGAATTTAGGGATTTTCGTCAATAGTCTGAGAAAAGAATTAATTAATTGGAAGTAAACATGCAATCTAGTTTTAGGGTATATTGTTCTATCCATCCTTGTTTGTTTCACATTCCTGTTATTGCTATTCTTACTCACTGTTTTCAACTTCCTTAGTAGGTAACCTAAGAATCACTCTTCTACAAAAAATACAGGAAACCTAAGAAATTTTGGTGTTGAAGTAGAATTGAAGAAACTCCTCACAATATGATTTCTTAAAGTCATGCTAAACTTTAAAAAAATTAAAAATAACTTAAGTTTTTTTGCAAACCAATCACTTAAAAATTATATGAGAAGTCTTGAAGTTTTTATGCAAATCAACACTCCTATAACTCAACATTTTTTTATCAAAAATGTCAAAGAGAAAGACGCTTGGTTTGAGGTGCACAAGAACCCTTCCTCGATCTTCCTTAGGAACTACATTGTTCATGTCAAAGACCCCTGTATTCGTTTGTGGCTTCTCAAATCTCTTGAGGGGCTCAGTTCTCTCTTTATTGGTAGGTAGTAACAAGGTTGGGTATGTTGAAGAGACAACCGACTACTGTCGTGGAACAATGAACTACATCCAAAGACTCACAAATCCCCATTAAGAGGATCGATATCGAAATCAATCTCACATATCTACCCAACCTTGTTAGTTTACGGTCTATTTGGATTCCAACCCACAACAAGAATTCCTAACGCCAGGTTCCTCAAGGAGATACGACTGCAAGCCATCCACAATACGGTCTCGGAAGTGTTAACCTAACCATGAATCTAACGTAAAAGTTCCTTGAACATGGAGATACTACTAACGATTCAGCTACGGGAACTATTGAATCTTGAGGAGGTAACCTCCGGTGGTTGGATCCGATGGACCGTCGTCGGAGATGGGAAAGAAGGAGGAACGTGATCGGAGAAAGATGAGGATGAAGAAGTCAAGCTTTGTTAGATTTTGATTACTGTATATGAAGTTATATTTGGGTCAAGCCTTTTATAGGCTAGTATATGGATCACCCGACTAACAAATAAATGAGTTATCCGATTACATTTTACACCTAATCCTGATTACATATGATGCTCTAATTATGAGTTCCAACCGTCCCCCTCAAGTTGGAGAGTGAATATTGTGAACTCCTAACTTGAATACAAGCTCCTTGAACCGGTGGGAAGGCAAAGCCTTGGTGAAGACGTCTGAAATATGTAGTTGGTTGCTTATGTGTTTGGTTGTGATAACTCCCTTTTTTATCTGCTCCCTAATCAAGTGACAATTTATTTCAATGTGTTTGGTGCATTCATGAAACACTGGATTAGTTGTTATGTGTAGAGCTGATCTGTTATCACAATGAAGGATAGCGGGTGAATTATGATTGATCTTCAAGTCAGCTAAGAGGGACAGGAGCCAAGTAATTTCACAACTGGTGTTGGCCATGGAACAATATTCAGCTTCAGCAGATGATCTGGATATTGTAGATTGTTTCTTCATCTTCCATGATATAAGGGAATTACCCAAGAAGACTGCAAAAACCAGTTGTGGATTTTCTGGTCAAAGGGCAGCTGGCCCAATCTGAGTCATAAAAACCCCTTAGAAATGTACTCTTTTGGGCTGTAAACAAGAGTCCTTGTCCAAGTGCTGACTTGAGGTATCTCACCACTCTGAAGGCTGCTTGTAGATGTCTTGTGCACGGTAGACTCATAAATTGGCTAAGGTAGTTGACAGGGAATGTAATGTCCACCTTGTAATTGTGAGGTATAGCAATCTCCCAATGAGGCTCTTATAGGCAGCAGGGTCTTTGAGTGGTTCTCCAGGATTTTCTGCTAGCTTATGATTGACCTTTAGTGGGGTTTGAGCCGGTTTGGATGCTAATAGTCCTGAGTCTTGAAGAATTTGGAGAGCATACTTTCTTTGACATAAATTGATTCCTTTCTTGCTTCTAGCTATTTCCAACCCCAAAAAATATTTCGACTTTCCAAGGTATTTGATGTGGACGAGTTGTTTCAGTTTTTCTTTGAGTTGTGTGATGACTATAGCATTGTCACCTGCTATAAGAATGTCATCAACAGAAACCAATATTAGAGTGAAGGAAGTTGAAGTGTGGGATATAAACAATGAGTAATCTGATTTTGATTGTGTATATCCTTTACATTTAAGTGTTGTGGATAATATTTCAAACCAACATCTAGATGATTGTTTAAGACCATAAATAGATTTTTTAAGTTTGCAAACAAGAAATTTGTCATGTATCATTAGTCTTGGGGTGGTCTCATAAACACATCTTCATACAAATCACCTTGAAGGAATGCATTACTAACATTTAATTGGTGCAAATGCCAATTTTTTATTGCTACAACACTTAGCATAGTTCGAACAGTTGTCATCATACTAACAGGAGCAAAAGTTTCATAGAAATCTATCCTTCAATTTGATTGAAACTCTTAGCTACAAGTCTAGCCTTATATCTTTCAATCTCTCATTGGCTTTGTATTTGATTTTGTAAACTCATTTGCAACCTATGCCTTTTTTGTCTTGAGGTAATTGAATTAAATCTCAGGTGTTGTTCAGTTTCAAAGCATCAAGTTCATTTGTCATGGTCTGTACTCATTTAGGATCATTACATGCATCAACATAATTACTAGGTTCATGAAATGAGTTGACATTGTTAATTAAGTGTGTATAAGTTCTAGAAAGAGAATGGGAGCTTAAAAAATCAATTGGATACTTGGTCCCCCTTTTTGTGATGCTAGTGAGTGGGACTCTTACCTCTCCTTCCTGACCCTGTTGGTGTGCTGTTGATGTAGCTGCATCAACCGTGTTGCTTCTCAAGTTTCGGCATTGATAGTCCTTCAATCTTACTGGCTTTACATGTGGTCTGGAAGATCTTCTTGGTGTCATTTCTTCATTAGTGGCATTATCAGTAGTAGGTATTGATGTGTCTGTGATATTATGTCCCTCTTGTTGCTTTTTTGGCCTTAATCTATGTTTTGATGATTTAATCAAATTAATCTTAATTGTAATCAATGTAGAGTAGCACACATATTGCATTGCATATATATTGCTATGTGCTAACTTCTACAGGTGATCAAGACTCAAGGACGAAATGAAATCAAGTCAAGACATGTAATCAAGCTCATTTGAAGACATGTAATTTGTATTTCTTTGAGTCTTAGAAACATTATGTAAATTGAGCATACTTGAGCTAAAATCCACTCAAACACATAGTAGGTTCCTTATAGAAGTCACACACAAAATATCATATAATTTGGACTTCAATAGATCACCCAAACTTAGACCGGAAAACACCAAACCTTAACCTGAACTGTCTGTCCACATTTGGTCGACCGAAACATACCGTTCGGTCGATTGAGTGATCATATATATTGTTAGTGTTTTACTGCCCAAGTTCGGTCGACCGTCCAAACCTTTTCGGTCGACCGAGTAACAACATATTTCCGACCGTTTGTTTTGTGGTATATACCCAACGATCGTATTCGTATTATTCCTAAATATCCCAAATACATTTAATGTATCGGTCGACCGAGAACCTTGTTCGGTCGACCGAACTAAGACATCTCGACAAACCAAAACTTCCTGTTAGTTTTCGGTCGACCGTGGACCTTGTTTCGGTCGACTGAATTTAATCATGTTTGTCAACCCAGAAGAGCCTGTTAGTTTTCGGTCGACCGAACCTATCTCGGTGTTCGACCGATAACTTAAATGTACCTAGTTTATAGCCTTTGGTGGTCGACTGTTCTTTAACCGGTCGACCGAACCGAGTTCAAAATTGTCAAACGGTCGACCGTTCAGTCCGATCCGGTCGGCCGAACTTACTCAGTTTTGGGTCCTGCAGATTTCTATTTTGTGTATCTTACACATCTCTTACCCAACTTAACCCCAACGACTATAATACCGTAGGAGCTTATAAATAGGTGTTCCCTTAACACAATTACACATCTCTCACACTTCCATTTGTCACATACACTAGAGAGAAACTCCCAAGCTCCAATTTCCCCAATCCTACACTCTAAGCCTAAATTCCACACATTTGATCATAGTCAAATCATACTCAAAGTGTGCTCAATATTTAGAGAGTGTTGTCCCACTCATTTGTTATTCAAGAAGCAAGGATTTCGGTGAAAGCCCGAAGTGTTCCCTCTCGAATTGTGAGAGGAAGAAGGTCAAGCAAGCAAGGGTGTTCGCGGTGCTTGTGTTGTAAAGGCGTTCTCTCCTGGCCCGAAACAATGAGTGATTAGTGAAGTCGTAAGCGGAACTCGGTGATCCGAGAGGAGCTTTCAAGAGAGGACTAGGACCCAGGTGGGGTGTTGAACCTCTGTAAAATCTCTCGTATCCATAGTGGTTTGCATTTTCCATTCCTTTACTTGATTGTTTAGTTTTAAATTCCGCTGCATATCTTTGATCGATTAAACAAGTAGGTAAATTAGCTTAAAAGTGATTAGAATTAGAGACTCTCACGATCCTACACCTTTGTGGTGCCTTGAATGACTTGGTGATCATTCATGTGGTCACATAGGGGTTCATCCTGAGTATTTGAATCTGATGTGTCCTCATTGTTTATATGATGAACATCATTTTCAATGATGTGGTTGGGTATAACAGTTGTCTTTGTATAGTTATTGTTAATTTTATTCTTATCTTTATAAGGAAATATATGTTCATAAAATGAACATCTCTACTAATAATATATTTCCTATTTTCCATATCATAGACTTTGTATCCTTTCTTGTCATTGGGATAACCAACAAAAATACATGCATGTGCTCGTTTATCAAACTCGTCATTTATTTGTAAGTTGGTGGAATAACATAAACATCCATAAATCCTAAGATGATCATAAGATGGTTGTTTGGGGGGGGGGGGGGGGGGGGGGGGGGGACATTTCATAAGGAGTTTTATTATTCAGTAATTTGGTGGGCATCTTATTTATCAAATAAGTAGTTGTTAAAATGCAGTCACTCCAGAAAGCAAGAGGAATATTTGATTGAAATTTTAAAGTCCTAGCTACAACAAGAATATGTCTATGCTTTCTTTCTACTACTCCATTTTGTTGTGGTGAGTATGGATAACTCTTCTCATGTAAAATGTCCTTCGAATTGAAAAGTTCCTGCATACATGTGGATAAAAATTCCTTCCCATTGTCACTCCTTATACGTTTAATTTTCTTGTTGAATTTGAGTTTCTACCATGGCAAGAAAAAAATTCATAATGTCAAGAGCATTGGATTTTAGTTTCATGAGGTATGTCCAAGTAACTCTACTATAATCATCCACAATAGTTAAATAATAATGATAACCATCAATAGATGGAATGGAATACTTTCCCCGTATATCTATATGTATCAATTCAAAAATCATATAAGTAGTATAATTGCTTAAAGGAAATGAAACTCTAGTTTGTTTTGCAATGGGACATATATCCCAATGATTATGATTGCTAATTCTAACACTATTATCTTTATTTGCTATGATATGTATCCTATGATTGGGAGATGTCCCATCCTTTTGTGTCAGTCAGGTTCCTCTTTATTGGCAGTCAACACTAAGGAGGTCTTTTGGAGTTTATTGTTATAAATGTAGAGGTATCCTATCTTCTTACCCATACCAATCATCCTCATTTTGACAATGTCATGTATTATACAAAAATGAAGGATAGAAACTAACTGAGATATATGAGTTTTTGCTAAGTTTTGCTACTGAGATGAGATTAAGCCTAAATTCAGGAATGTAAAGTACTTTATATAGTGTTAATTCATCATTAAGTTTCGTTTGGCCAGTATATTGTGATGTTACAATTCTGTCCTTGGGTAATCTAACATGATTGCCCTTATTGAGTTTTACTAGATTAGTTATCATAGTTTTATTAGAGCACATGTGGTCTGTGGCACCACTATCAATGATCCATGATGTATTGGTAATAAAAGAGTAACAAGATGTTATACCTGCAGTGCTGATTTGATTGATCTGGGCATCATTGTCTTTGTTGTTTAGAATTTGCAAGATCTGGTTGTACTGGTCCCCCGGGACGTAGCCGAGTTGGTTAGGTACGTGGGTTCATGAACCTTAGGTCACAAGATCGAATCCCAGCAAGGCACTTTATTTAATGCTAATGCGTTCCGGTGAAAATGGTGTTGGACCACCCCCAGTTTGGAGCCGCAACCCGCCTGTCCCAAGTGGGGGCGGGTGCCGGGGAATTCTGGGTCATCAAAAAAAAAAATCTGGTTGTACTGCTCTTGAGTGATGTTTGGACTTGCAATTTGATTTTCAGCATTGAATGCTCTAGCAACTTCTATCCTGTCCTTTGTTGTTGGTTTATTCTTCTTTTGATTGTTGTTGCTCTTTGGTGGAAAACCAACAATCCAGTAGCATTTTTGGCATGTTGCAGTTTGTGCATGTTGGCATTTCTGTTTTGTTGTTATGTTGATTATATTGGCTGCCTTGGTTGTTCTGCTTGTAATTATTGTTTGTTTGGCTGTTGTGATACTTGTTCTGATAATTTTGGTTGTTGTTTCTTCCTACTTCTAAAGCAGATGCATCTTGCAGAGCTAAGTTGGGATTTCCAATCTCTCTTTGTTTTTCTTCTTGCAGAATTATGGAGTAAACTTTATTGACTGGTGGTAATGGGGGAAGACAGTAGAATCTGACCTCTTACAGCAAAAAAGTTTTCATTTAATCCCAAAAGAAACTGTAATGTTTTATCATGCTGCTCCTTTTCATTGATGTCCTTCATAAAGATGCATGTGCAACCTCCACAACTACAAGAAGGTGAAGTCGTGTATGCTGATAATGTTGGTTTTTTGTCTTAATCTATATGAGCAAGTAGAGGTTAATTAACCCTAAAAGTGATTAGAAAATCCGACCATACACGATCCTACAGATAATTCATCCGAAAGTCCTTTAAGTTTTGAGAAGTAGTCTCTAATATTCATGCTATCTTGATTTAATGCTGCTAAAAATCTTTTTAACTGGAACACCCTAGGTAAATTGGTTTAGGAAAATATTTCTTCAAGATCTTTCCACATTTCTGTTGCAGTATCACAATAAATAATCACACTATCCTGAATGTCTTGATCCACAGAACTTAATATCCAAGACATAATCATATCATTTGCTCTTCTCCATTTTATAAATTTTTTTGGTGCTTTTTCTTTGGATGGTATGGCATACTATCATCAATAATACCTAGTTTTTCTTTAGCACCTAATGCCACACGCATAGCTCTAGACCATGTAGGATAATTGTCTCTGTTAAGAACTTTAGAAACTAAGTTTGTTCCTGGTTTATCTGAAGGTAATAGGAAATAGGGATTACCAGAATCTTGGTTTGTTCCAGAACTAGGGTTTTCACTTGCAGCAGTCATTCCCATCCTTGAACGAGTTATCTTCAACCTCTGATTTGACTCAAATCTCTTGTCATCTCCCTCTGAGCTCTCTGACGCGGATTTCACCTCAAGATCTAGATTTTCTTTTGGATGCGGAAGTTTTGGCAGATCGCTTGCTCTGATACCATGTTGAATCTTGAGGAGGTAACCTCCGGTGGTTGGATCCGATGGATCGTTGTCGGAGATGGGAAAGGAGGAGGAAGGTGATCGGAGAAAGATGAGGATGAAGAAGTCAAGTTTGTTAGATTTTGATTACTGTATATGAAGTTACATTTGGGTCAAGCCTTTTATAGGCTAGTATATGGATCACCCGACTAACTAATAAATGTTATCTGATTACATCTTACACCTAATCTTGATTACATATGATGCTCTAATTATGAGTTCCAACGGGAACTTTTATTTCTCAAATAGTATGTTTCTGCAAATTGAAGATAATGGTAATTAATGGCGTCCCGATGTTCGATCATCGAACTGAATTTGTCGTATGGTACTCGACTTCGTTGAATTGAACGTGGGTTTCCGGTCCATGCGTTTTCGGCTCTTTGCACACCAATTGAAATGTGGAAGTAACTCTAGAGATGGTTCATGCTTCTGACCAGACCTGTTGATTTTGCTCGACAACTTTGCTTGCAATGCACTTCAAATTATAATTTGGAGAAAAGAAATCATCTGGTCACCATATTCACCATTTTGTATTTTTGACTCTTGGGATGATCTGAGGTGTTGTTTAATTGTGGAACTCGTTTTCTTTTCATTGTATTTATTATGTTTCTTATTCCCATTTGCACCGTTGTCAAACACTGTTTTTTAAAATATATATATATATATATATATATATATATATATATATATATATATTTGCTATGATTTATGGATATTTAACTTTTTTGGGTTTATCACAATTCACAATCGACAAATTAACGAAGCATTACAACAACAACGAAAGTTTACATAACAAACTCCAGTCCATTGCTATTAGGGGTGCACATGGGTTGGGTTCAATCTGAAACCCAACCCGAACCTGACTGGTCGGGTCGGGTTGGGGAGGGGTTCAGGTCGGGTCGGGTTGGGAAAATCAAAAATCCGAATTTTCGGGTCGGGTTCGGGTTGAGGGGGTCGGGTTGACCCAACCCAAGCCGAACTCGATTTTTTATTTTTTTTATTTTTTTATTTTTTTTTCCCAAATAAACCGGTCGACCGAACATCACTCGGTCGACCGTTTCCAACCCGAAAATTTCGGGTTTTCAAGCCACCGGTCGACCGTTTAAGCACCGGTCGACCGAACCCGACCAAGTTTGGGAGAAAATTTCCGAATCCGGGTTCAACCCGACCCAACCCGACCCAACCCGAAAATTTCGGGTCGGGTTGGGTTGAACCCAAACCGCTTCGGGTTCGGGTTGGGTTGGGTTTTTTCCCAACCCGAAAATTTCGGGTTGGGTCGGGTTGAGGCCCAAACCCGACCCAACCCGACCCATGTGCACCCATAATTGCGATAACCATATGCTACCGTATAGACAAAATTGTCCAACACATAACATAATCTTGTTATATTATGTTCTCTATCTCAACATGTTCGTTAATCTTTTTTGACTGTCACAAGTATGAACTCAAACTTCCGTTCATTGATGTACTTCCCTGTATGCCCTTCCAACTTGTGCTGGAAATAAGTTTGACAAATACGTAAGTTTTAGTATGCTACATACAGGATTCATATATTTGTCTAATTTTTATTGTGTTACGATAATATTAAAGTTGGAAAAAAATCAAAATAATTATAATAATGTTTTGCGATGAAGATTCAAATAATTTCCAGATCAAACATTTTTTAAGATCTCAAATCCCCCGATGGTAAAAACATCATGACTTACAAAAATACCACCTCGACAGGTCGGACGCCCGTAATTTTTTGTTATTTTTTATTATTTTTTTATTAAAAAGATGTTAGATATTTTACCAGATTCGAGTACACTGGGACGTCCGTTGACTCATTACTGACCTCCAAAATATTATTTTTTATGATTATAAGAGGAAGATGAAGAGAGATGTGTGATAAGAGGGTAAAATATCGCGTTATAACAGTAGAAATGAGAGAATGGCAATTTGGTAATTTCAATGGGCGATTTAAGTAATTTTGGGACGATGTTTAGCAATTCAGTAATTTTTTAGTAAGAATATAAGTCCGTGAAACTTATTTAGCAAAAGTATGACACATATGATACCATTTTTATTAACAAAAGACATCACAAATGCTGCTTTTATCTTTTAGTGAAAATGTGATGTTATTTTCAGAAAAATAGATAAAAACATCCAATATGCCGCTTTTGCATGGGCAATAATCCGTTAACAATACATGTGTGCATTGTGCATGTAAGACGTACATACCACGTTTTGCAGCTGAAATTCATATCCGACATATTTAATAATCGTGTTTCCATATCCAGCTCATTTATTAATGGTGTTCAACTTCTCAACCATATCCGCTAACTTTGTGTCGTGTGGTTGTGTTTCGTGTAAAACTAGCTACCCTAGTCTAGAGCATCATATGAAAAGCAATATATACATAACTTAATTGTGTTCTCATTTCTCCGATTCTAAGGCGTGCTATCTAAATAAAAACATTCTCATCAGCAACAGACGGATTGATGGCATCAGAGATGGAACAACTGCTAAGACTGGTTATGTACACATAAGGAAATGTAGTGATACTTGAATATAATTAACTAAGAGATGCAACAGCTTCCGCCAGGGATGTTGTTCTTACTTCCTCAGTCACTCCAGCAATCAACATCTGATGGAAATCTCTGTTCTCCTTCCAACGGTTCATCCTACAAAAAATAATGTTGAGGTTAAATGGACCTGACTACGGAATTTGGTACTGCACTCATTTGTTGAAATGAAGCTGAGTCCTTCAATAGTTAACCACATGTAAAGAAGAAACAAGATTATATTTAATTTACATATCGCTGAACAACTACGCTACCTAGATTGTCCTAAAAGCAAATGTTTGAAAAAATCCATAAAAAGTCGTTGAAGACGTAAAATGTTCCCGTGTATTCTAGATCAGTTCATCTGGGTTCGTTTGCATGTATTTTCTTCTGTGTGGAATGTCCACAAAGATGACTTCGCAGAAATTAATCCAGAACGAAAAACTAAAACAATAAATTGTGTTTTCAGGTCATGCCAAATATCTATGATAACACAAAATATTTACCATTAAACCACCAGTGAAAGATAAGACGTAAATTTGGCACAGATGTGAACAGCACAGCTTCTTACTTTGATAATTCACATCAAAATATCAAAGATCGTAATGCATGTTCTTGCTCTTTCATACTCTGCTGTGTGGTTAAGTGAAAGCTGGATTTGCATTTTCCGTGCAACCATGACTACATTATCCAAAATCTATCTCGCCAGCATATACTGACAAAATTTTCTCTTGATCACGGTTTCCAATAGAACGATAAGGATGACAAGAATCATGCAAAAAGCATGCAGATAGAGCCCCCACAACACCTCTACTAAAGCAATTAAGCAAATGCTTCCTAAGGTACAAATAAACATCATACAAAAAGGTAGTTCCTAGAAAAAACGATCTTTGGTTCAAACAAAGTTGTGATTCACAGACCACAAGGAACAAGATTTTTCATGCTCGGTACAATTTGCCAAAGAGTGATCCCAATTTTGAGGTTGCCCACAAGTATAGAATAGGAAAACGTACACAACACCCTTACCTCTGCAACAATAGCATTTGAAGGATTCCAAACAAGAATTTGTCTGTCATTGGACCCTGTGTACAATTCCTGCAAAATCACTGGTTCGCATCACTTCTGCCCTGGTTGGCCAAACAAAGATAAGTACACAAAAATAATGATATCCACCTGATCCCACGAACTAAAGAAACAGCAATTCACTGATTCATAGTGGCCACGAAATGTTTGAAGCACCTGGCCTGACCACGTATCAAATACCTGGAAAGGTTTGCACAAATTAGACAGTATATTGGACTTTCACCCACAGGACAGGAGTTTACTATTTAGACAGTAAATTGGACTCTTCACACGCAGGAGTTTACTATTCTTTCCTCAGGCTATGCTATTAAAAAAAGAAAAGAAAAAAAACTTGACTGACGCCATGAACGGAACAAAAACAAGGGATGAATCATGGATCACAGTCATCTGCAATGACTTGCTTTTCTGCAAATGAGTTGCTTCAAAATTAACCAATGTATTGCAGCCAGACTCAATATCCCACAGGCGTAACCTTGAATCAGATCCTGCAATAGTTCACAAGGTTGTCCAGCAATTCGTAAAAATGTTTACTCATCTAGGATGACTAAGTTTGGGATAAAAGGTTTTGTTGTTGTTGTTGTTGTTGTTGTTGTGTTGTTGTATCTAGGATGACTAAGATGAAATATAGTTAATTTAGTGAGTTATGACTTCCCTGGATTCATAAGATCCATTTCTATATAATTTCGTGCGCTACGTTTTATCAGAGCCAAAATTTCCATTATCAGAAAAAGATCTATTTCTGTGTAATTTCATGTGTTACTTTTTATCCGAGCAGAAAATTTCATTATCAGAATAACAATCATTAATTCATGATTTTTTTTCTTATCGTTAATGGATAGGCAAAAAAGGGGCACAAGGAGAAGAGAAAAAACAAAAAGGGGGAAAAGGTGGAGAGTTTCCAGGCCAAAATAAAAAGGACAATAGGCTATCTTCCCAAGGTTAAAGCGCCCAAAAAAACAATTATATAACACTAATTAGATGCATTTCGTTAAATGCATTAAATTTCGTTAAATGCCTATCTTCCCAAGATTCAGCCCTAATTTAATGATTTCGTTGAATCATGAAATATTGAGTTTGAATTTTCTTAAAAAGGACTTACACTTCATGTCAAAATAGTCTCAAAAACATTATATAACACTACTGATGTGTAGAAAGCCCAATCGATTTATCTTGTTATTGCCGATGGGAATGGAGTAAGTGCTCAAATGGAAATGCATTATTCATTATATATCCAAATTTGTATCAATTTTCTTCAAGAAACATGTTCACAGTATATTATGAACCTTGTTGAAGTTTTTACTCAACATTTTACTAAGCACCACGGATGGAAACATATCTGAAGGTCTCTCCCTGGCACAGGTGCACGTGGAAGGAGGTAATTCACATGACAGAACCTTGTCATTACAATATTATTACGTATATGCTATACTTTTAATTGAATATCAGAACAATCTAATGTCAGTAAATATGATTTACTTGTTTTCCATAGTGCCAACTGCCAACATTATATCCACATTTGACTTCTCTTGATATCTAGTTAACTTTTTGCAATAAACAAGTATTTCAAGCAGAGCATGACATCATCTAAGTCTTGATTCCTTTTTTGCTAGTTTGGTCAAAAGACCAACGGAAAATTTTGCAAACTGTGCACACATTGTAAACACCTTCACTAGATATCACACTGGTTGCTACTTGCTATCAAGGTTATTTATGTCTGCAAGACCATTTGTTTCATTAAAACATCCCAAATCCAAGCAAAACAATATTATTTTACTAACTATACAGTAATATGTTTTTTTATATTTATAAATTTATATTGTATGGAATTTGTGTTACATTTTCAAGTACTTATGTTAACAAATAAGGATTATAAACATACAAAAAATGTGACAATAGAAAAAAGATGACTATATCGTGTTGGGCAACAGCTTTTCGTTTATAGAAATGCTGAATTCAATACAAATTCCTATTGCATAAGGAACCATCAATGAATTTTCTCTTTCATGAAAAAAATGTGATGCATACCTACATGCACCTGTACATAAGAGATTAAGAGAAATTTGTTACATCAATTTTATTTTCAGTTAGTCTGCTGTATTCTGTAATTGTAAAACCGGTGGCTGTTAAATTACGAACTTGCCCACCCTATGGTAATTTGTAATATCAATTTGGCAAAATTTACCAATAAAAAAATCAATTTGGCACAATCCAAGACCTAATATGATGATTTTGGTAGCAACAGGCCACGAAAGATGCCCTCACTGAAACCACGACAAGAAAACGACTAGTTATTGGGCTTTTGTCACATGACAATAACTTCAGCTCTTTATTCCTGTATATTACAAGTGATTCACTTTGACTACAGTGAAGCTTGCAGACAAAATTCCATCTTTATGAAATTTTTGAATCGGTAATTTCTCTCTATATACCAAAGCTCTTTACTCTTTAGCAACATAGCATTTTGCAAGATCTAATTTTGGAAGTAAAATTCACCTCATGGGAAAATTATGTTACCTGAACTTAGAAGATGCATACCATCCCCAGTGGCTTTTAGTCCAGTCACAACACCATAATGGGCCGTAGCATGGTTGCGGGTAGATGACATACCAGGGTGCAATCTTCGCACTGACGCAACTTTTGCTATACGGGCTCCATTGGAAGTTGAGGATTTCTTGGAACCTCTACCAAGGGGCATCCTTTTCTAAATACACAAATATTTCATTATGCATGCAGGTAATTTAGAAATGAGAACAGATCTGAGATAAAATACAATTAACTCATGTGTGGTAGAGATGGAAATCTTGAATATAATGGGAAAAAGTCATTAGTTACTAAGGTCCTCATAAATTACAACAGGAAAAGCAAAGAGTGTGTATTTACTTCCTTAGAGTTTTGTAGAAGAGGTGGTCTTCTTCCTAGCTGGGACTGCGACTGATCCAGAACAAGAAAACATCCTGCCCGTCTTATGTCCCAAAAACGCATGGCACCATCACAACCCCCGGTCATTAAAACCCATTCACTAGAAACAGACCATTCCACAGCCATAATTCCATCTGCCACGAGTCAAAATAGGAGGATAAGCAAAAGTTCCAAAGCCAATGGGAAGCTGGAGTTAGGAAAGTATGCACCAACATTAATCAGTGATCTAACATAGAGGTAGAAAATATTCTTCTGCTGCAAAAAGACAGCAAATTTCACGATTTAGAGATCACCTTACTATACATTGTATATTTCATCTTTCCTGTAATTCATGTCCATCAGACTGGACTAAAAAATACTTTTTGTGAAGTAAGAAGGGGTAGGATTTGAAAAGGGAACTACTAAACGTCGCCCCAAAACTACTTAGATCGCCTCTTGAAATTACCAAATTGCCTTTAACAATATATTTAATACCCAAATCGTCACGTGTCTATAAATTAGGCCTACGGTCTTGTATATTCATAATTTATCAGTAAAAACACCACGAAAATGTCTGGCGAGGGTGATGCATTCGGTGAGGTAAGTCTGGCGCGGGGCAAATTTTGGGTCCGGCGTCTGCATTAGACGCCTCCCCCAAGGTGAGGGCGTCTGCGTAGGACGTCCTCCCCTTGGCCGAGGCGTCTAACGCAGACGCCTACGCAATGGGAGAGGTGTCTTATGTAGACGTCCTCCCCTTGGGTAAGGCGTCTGTAGTAGACGCCCTTCCCTAGGGTCAGGCGTCCTACGCAGACGCCTCACCCTTGGGAAGGGCGTTTAACTCAGACGCCCCTCCCATGGGGTAGGCGTTTAATACAGACGCCCGGAATTTTTTTGATTTTTTTAATTTCGATTTTTTTTGTAGGTTCCGTTGGAAGATTTCGGTGGTGATGGAGTGGATTACAGTGAGTTATTTCAAACTACACAAATCTTTGAAACAATCGATGAAGTATGTAAATGGGTCAAACAAGTAGCTATCGGAGCTGAGTTTTTTTTTGGTCGTGTCGTCGTACAAAACAAGATCAGATAGTCGGATGGATTGTTATTTGAGATGCGACCGGCGAAATCAAATGTAGTCTCGGGATATGGTTATTGCACTTCGAAGAAACACCAAAAGAAAGGGTTGCGGTTGCCGTTTCTTAATAAAAGTGGTGGAGCGACGAGATCGTGATGGATGTGTTGTGGTTTTTAATAGTGCTCATGGACATCACAACCACAGACTGGCAGTTTATCCAGAGGGTCATCGTCAAATTAGTGGTCTAAGTTCTGGGGCGAAGAAGATTGTTCGTGATATGACTGAGGCGCAAGCAAAGCCACGGAACATCTTGAAGGCAGTAAAAGAAAAATTCCCGGAGGACAATCCAAATCAAAGGCATATTTATAATTTCAGAGATTACATGAGGAGGACAAAATCTGAAGACCGGAATCCCGTCCAGCAGTTTCTCTATCAAGCAGTACAGTGTGAGTACTTACATTGGATTATGGCGGATCCAGAAACTGATGTCGTCACTCACGTTTTTTTGACACATCCGACGTCAGTCCAGTTGTTGCGGACATATCCTTTCGTTATCTGCATGGATTCGACTTACAAGACGAACAAGTATAAGATGCCTTTGTTCGAAATGATTGGGGTCACACCAACAAACATGAATTTCCTTATTGGATATGCGATTTTGATGGATGAAACTTACTCCAGTTATCTGTGGGTGATGGAGAAGTTGCGAGATCTGTTATTGGGGATTGTCAGCCCGACTGCAATAATAACAGACCGGGAGTTAGGCCTTATGCGACCAGTGAGAGAGGTATTTCCTGACTCTGCTCATTTACTCTGCACATGGCACATCAACAAAGACGTATTGAACTACGCATACCACGTATTTGGCAAAAATAAGCAGATGGCAGAGACTTTGAGGCGTGGAAGATGGAGGAAAATCATGCTTTCTACTTCAGAAGCCGAGTATGATAGAGTTGTGTATGCTCTGAAAGATTTGTATAGATCGTGGCCGGCTATCACGGAGTATCTGGACACCACGTGGTTGGTGCATAAAGAAAACTTTGTGCTGAATTGGACGAATAAAGTCCTTCATTTTGGGAACACCACGAATTGTAGGGTCGAAAGTGCTCATTCGGCTCTAAAAGAGTGGATTTCTACATCGACTGCAGCTCTGGACACTCTTTTCGAGCGCGTCAACGCGGCTATTGAAATGCAGCTGACGAATATTCGAAACGCTCTTGAAGACTCGAGACGGAGAAATTTGACTAATTTCAGACATGCTCTATATCGTCACATAAATGGTCGAGTTTCGCATCACTGCTTGCAATTGCTGAGTCAGGAGGTGAAAAGAATGCAAGAGTTAGATGATGAAGTTGAATATCGTTGTGAGTGCGCTTTTCTGACTTCTCATGTGATACCTTACGCATGTACCATCCGCGGATGTCTTGAATCAGACAACGGAATTTACTTAGAGCAGATTCATTCGTTCTGGAGGACACTTGTCATTGGGGAAGGAGCCGGGAACGCATAGTTTGTGTCTCAGGCAGCTCAAGACGCCGAACATTTTCGCAGCCTGGTTGATGAGATTGCAGGAAGTGACCCCACCGTAATTCGATCTGTCTCTCGGGTTTTATTCGAGCAGCTACACCCCGAACAAGCAAATTTGAGAGAGCCTGCAGAAAAAACAAAGCTACGAGGTCGACCAAGGGGAAAGTCGACACGACGGGACCCTAGTGCGTTTGAGTATGCAGAGCGAGGTAGTGGTCGATCTTCAGGTAGTGGAAGTAGAGGTCGTGGTCGTTCTTCCGGTAGTAGAAGCAAAGGTCGTGGTCGATCTTCTGGTTCTTCGTCTGTGAGGGGAGGATCAGGTATACCATCCCTATATTTATTGCTATTATAATTTTGTTATTTATTTCAGTAAATATTTACAAGTGTGCAGTTATGTTCTTCTCTCTCGGAAATGATGGTTCGTTGTACCCATGTCTTACAGTTCTACCTTGGGAGAGTCCACCTACCGTGACGAGACCGTGCAGAGAGTTGATTATTGCTCATTTAGGGAGTTACGCTCATTACATTCGTTTGGATTTGAATGAGGGATTCCACGTACCTCCTATAGCGACTCTGTGGTTTCAAGTACGAGATGAGAGTGTTATTGGATGGGAGCTGGAGTACCAAAATAGGATAGCATCTTGGCAACAATTATGTAATATGTTTTGATATGTTTGTACAATTATGTAATATGTTTTGATATGTTTGTACACTATATATTGTTGCTTTATTATGTAATATGTTTTGATATGTTTGCTTTATTTGCATTATATATAATAGTACGATACGTTAGCAAACACAAATAAAAATAATAAGCGTATGACAAATAAGCAAACACAAATACAAATAATAAGCGTATGATATGTTAGCAAACACAAACACAAATACAAATAATAAGCGTACGACAGATAAACAAATATAAATGCAAATACTAAGAGTATGGTACAACAGATCAGCCTACTCATCATCCGAATCATGGTCGGAGATGCCTAACTGAGTATGCCACGAGTGTATGATCTCATCCAAATCTCCGCATGCAGCTCTGGCATCGTCTGGCAGCTCATCCCTCATCTGCAAGATTGGGTCTACAGCCCGTATCATCTTACCCATCCACTGCACATAACAATAACATTAGCGTACATTAACAAAATATACGGTACAAATAAATATAGATAAAATGAAAAAATTACCAGATCGCCACACGTCCTATCTGGTGGTCGATCTGCTCTCCGGGAGGCACCACGGACGATGATAGGATGTGAGTAACTACCGAACCAATCAAGATAACGTGCATCACACTCGGAGGGGTCGCGACTACGTCTGAAGTCGCCAAGGAACAGTCGGCATGATCTCGGAAATGTCCGCCAAGTCGATTCCGCTGTAGAAGCGGGGAACCTGACGTCGTACGTCGCTGTTGTCGCAGACCGCACCGCATGCTCTGGTGTCGGGATGTCAACCGGGATCACCTGAACATATCCTAACTGACGCAAGACCCGATCGGGCATATAAGGCTCTATGATATCCCGATAACGAATAATACCCATCAATAAAGTCCTCGGGACATCCGCTGCTGGGTCAGGACCATAGGGTAACCACTCCACCTAAAGTTTAACACATTAATAATAATACATCTTAAAATTAAATAAATGGTGTAAAGTTTGATACCTCTGATGCAGTCATCTAATCTAGCCGTGCGCGGATGGAACGCAATCGTCCATCGCTCTTGTCCTCGCTCCAGACGGCCAACATACCCGAACGTGGATGACCCTCGTTGATAATCTTCCGCTCACGATGCGGGCGGAATGCAGGAAAGTACTCGTATATCCACCCCTGCAGCAGCGTAAGACAACCTGCAATCCCAGAACAATCCGCACGACTAGCTATCCTAAGCTGACGGTACAGGTATGCCAACGTCACTGACCCCCACGAGTACTCACGAACGGTGTCCGGGTCCCTAGCCTCCAGTAGATCGCGTGGTCTGATCCGACAACCACTCTTGTCGACAAACAAGACGGCTCCGAGCATCAAGAATAGGTACGCCGTCAACTGTGTATCATCGGCCCGCGGAGGTCGTGCCCGTCTGCATAGGTCCTCAAGGGAGTCGATGCCGACACCACCACCACTCCATAAAGTTGTATCTCTCGCCAGACCATCAGGTGTGACACCAAGCAACTCTGCCACATAACACCTCAGCTCAGACGTCGACCCCTGAGCACTAACCAGACGACCATCCACAGGAATGCGCAGGATCTGGAGAACATCGTGAAGCATGATCGTCATCTCTCCGAAAGGCATGTGGAAAGTGTTGGTGTCAGGCTGCCACCGCTCCACAAACGCAGAAATCAAAGGCATGTCGAGATAAGGGAACATGTTGTACGGTAAGTGCCCCAAATGCGTGGCACTAATCTCCTCTCTGATATCAGCACTCAGTGTAGACCGTCAACCCTGTAGTGCTGTACAGGCTCTGTGCCGATTATGGCACTTCAGAACCTTCCGATCCTCTCCGTCCCAGATCCGTCTAGCGATGTGACCCCAGAAACTAGGAATGACGCTCCCATCTAAAGGACCACCAGGCTTCATACTGCTCACGATCCAAGAATCGTCCTGGACCCTCTTCTTCTTCTGAGCGCGGGGATCTACAGTGCACGAGCTCGAATCCGCGGTCGTAAACCTCCCACCCCTACCCTTCCGCACCATCCATCCGGCGGAAGTAGAACTACCCGCTCGACCACGTCCTCTGCTATACTCCCCCTGCCTCTCCACCTCCGGGCGCTCTAACTCATACGGGTCATCATCGTCGCTCCCGTCGTCGGGACTGTCCACATGCTCATCATCGAAGGAATCATCATCCTCCTCACGATGACGTAATGCCTCTCTCTCCCTCCTGACCGAAGCAGATATCCCCCGTCTACGTGGATGGCGTGGTGCTGAATCATCCTCTAAAGAACGAAAGGCGTGTAATGGTATCGACTTGTCTTTCCCTCCACTGTGACCCGATGACTATTAATTGAAATTTTAATTACAAATTTGTTAAATTTATTAAACTAAATTATCATATTTATCACAATTGTTAAACTAAATCAAAATTTGTTAAACTAAATTATCACAATTGTTAAACTAAATCAAAATTTGTTAAACTAAATTAAAACAATTGTTAAACTAAATCAAAAATTGTTAAAACTAAATATCACAAATGTTAAACTTAATAAGAATTTAGTTTTCCTCGGACGCCCGCCCCATGCGGGGGAGCGGCTTCCTCGGACGCCCGCCCCATGCGGGGGGCGTCTCCCTCGGACGCCGACCACTTTTTTTAATTTTTTTTTAAAAATAAATAAATAAAGTAAGGTTACCGTATACGGGTACACCGGGGTTACTGCTGGCTGCTTGCCTGGTCTCCGAGACATTCCTAATCTTCTGTAGTAGGTATAGGAAGAGAAAGTTTTGAAAAAAAAGTGAAATTGTGAGATATATAAGCAAAAATAGGATGAAGGGCAATTTGGTAATTTCAAGGGGCGATTTAAGTAATTTTGGGACGATGTTTATCAGTTCAGTTTGAAAACCTTGCCTTCATCTGCACAACGGTTAAATATAAGACCAATATGCAAATTCTCCTAGTTCAATAGACTTGTAAGTAATTGAACAGTTACTAGAAAAACATTTTAATCCTACTGTCCCTTCTAGTCTTCTGGGCCCTTCAATGCTTACATTGGGTTTTTTTTTTGAATTAAATATTTGATATTTCCTGCTTCTCGAGAGCACA
The DNA here is from genome assembly GCA_963682175.1 of Triglochin maritima. Classification (NCBI taxonomy): domain Eukaryota; kingdom Viridiplantae; phylum Streptophyta; class Magnoliopsida; order Alismatales; family Juncaginaceae; genus Triglochin; species Triglochin maritima. Next base: position 6,349,353 of record OY821787.1, on the reverse strand, counting down.
TTCATTCTAAACCAGTAGTTTCAGTTTTCCATACCAATGTTTCAATCGAGTTGTTTTCCGTAGCTCCACACGGCATGTTGTAAAGCACAACAAATGGTCAAAGAGTCTTAATTTCATTTGCTTCAATAACAAATTTCTACTGAATCATAGAACATCTCAAATCCATTTTTCTTCATCCTAGACTAGTTTGTGTGCAACATCTGTAGGATCGTGTGGGTTTATGGGTCCACAATTAATGCTAATCACCTAATTACCTACTTGTATAAGCAATCAAAGAAATGCAGCGGAATTTAAACTAAAACAAACAAGTGTAGGAATATGCAAACCACAAATCGACTCGGCGTTTTTATAGAGGTTCGGCACCCCACCCGGGTCCTAGTCCTCTCTTGCAAGCTCCGCTCGGATCACCGAGCTCCGCTCACGACTTCACTAACCACTCCCCGTTCCGGGCCGGGAGAGAACGCCTTTACAACCGTCAAACTCGCGAACAACCCTCGCCGAGCTTGGAATCTTCTTCTCACAATCCGAGAAGGATGCTTCGGGCTTTCACCGGAGCCTTTACTCTTTTGACAACAAATGAGAACTTGAGTGGAGCAACACTCTCTAAATCTTGAGCACACTTGAGTAGGATTAAGAAATGATCACTAAGTGTGGAAGGTTTGTAGCTTTGAGTGTTTGGGATTCTCTCTAAATTTTGGGACAAGTTTGTAGTGGGAGGGTTGTGTTAAAATGTGTTTTACAACTCTATTTATAAGCCTTAGAGAGAATAGAGCCGTTGGGGTTGATTGGGTGTGAGTTGATGTGTGATACACAAAACAGAAATCTGCAGGACCCAATTCTGCCTAAAAACGGTCGACCGAATTGGGTATTCCGTTCGACCGTTTGGTCAAATTTCAGCTTTGACTTAAGTTAACTTAAGTTAACGGTCGAACGGGCTCAGGAGATCGGTCGACCGAATTAGTCCAGGCACTTCTGGGATACCAAATTGTGTTGGTTCGGTCGACCGTTAGGAAAGTTTCGGTCGACCGGATGTTTGGTAATTTTTGGGGTATTTGGGAATAATACGAATACGACCGTTGGGAATAATACGACAAAACAAATGGCCTGAAAAAATGTGTAAACGGTCGAACGGAAAGGTTAAAACGGTCGACCGTTTTGGACAGTTTTGTTTAGGTGTTTTCCGGTTCTAGTTTGGATGGTCTATTGAAGTCCAAATTACGTGAAATTTTGTGTGTGACTTCTATACGGAACCTAGTGTGTGGTTGAGTAGTTTTTAGCTCAAGTATGCTCAATTACACAAGGTTCCTAATGACCCAAAGAAATACAAAATACATGTCTTCAAATGAGAAATTTTCTGGTATGATAGAAAGTTTTGGATAGGATATTTGGAGTTTTGGATAGGATATTTGGTGTGTGAGAGAAAATAATCATTGAACCTGATAGGAGGGCGAGATGGGCGTGTAGATCTTCTCGGAGGTTCTTCTCCCCTTTCTTCATTTTCTTCTCCTCCGTGTCCATTTTCTCCTCCTCCGTGACCATTTCCTCCTCCATCTTCATTCTCTCCTCCGTTGTCTTCATTCTCTCCTCCGTCATCTTCATTCTCTCCTCCGTGTCTATTTTCTCCTCTGTCGATTGTTGGTGATGTCGTAGGAGGCAGATCAGTGTGTGGTACTGGGATGGAGGAGGTGTTTTCTTCTTGCCCAGGTTTGTGAAAGAAAGGAATGGTTTCGAAGAATGTGACATCTCTTGAGACGTATGTTTTTTTATTGTTTGGGTCATAGCATTTGTACCCTTTTTTTCTAAAGGAATACCATAAGAAGATACATTTGATGGAGTTCTGATTAAATTTATTTTCTCGTTTTTTGAGAACAAAACAAGTACAACCAAAAATTCTGAGGTGTTCGATCGTAATTTTTTTGTTATATAGGATTTCTAAAGGTTTCTTATAGTTAGTAGTGGGACTAGGAAGATGATTGATAATATAGGTAGCAGTTAGAATCACGTCGGACCAAAACGGTTTTGGGACATTGTTTTGAAAAAGGAACGAGCGAGTGACATTTAACAGATGTCGGTTTTTCCGCTCTGAAACCCCATTTTGTTGGGGTGTATTAACACAAGAGGTTTGATGAAAAATACATTTTTGTCGTAAAAGATTTTGAAACAAATTGCTCATGTATTCAGAACCATTATCAGATCTGAAAAAATGGATTTTTGCGTCAAACATATTTTCTATGTAACGAAGAAATTCGCAAAAAACTGAGTAGGTGTCTGATTTGTTTTTTAAAAGATAAATCCATGTGGCTCGAGAAAAATCATCAATAAAGCTAATAAAGTATCGAAAACCATTGTAAGACTCAACGGGGGCTGGTCCCCAAATATCAGAATGTATTAGTTCGAAAGGAGAATGAGTTTTGGTGCTAGAATTTTGAAATGGTAACCTAGATTGTTTAGCAAAACGACATACATCGCATAAGAGTTCATTTTTAAAAACAGGGAATAAATATTGTAATATATTTGATGAAGGATGACCCATTCTTTTGTGCCAAAGGATGTGATTATCCACCATACGGGTATGTAGAACTTTCTTGTTTGTTTCTAGAATGTAGAGACTGTTCGTGAGGATGCCCTTACCAATCATTCTCCTGGTGATACGATCCTGAAAGATGACATCATTAGGAGTAAATATAACATTACAATTAAGATTTTTGGTGAGTTTGGCAACCGATATAAGGTTAGCATCGAGATTAGGTACAAAAAGAACGTCATCAGATGTGTTGTTAACTAAGTTTGCATTTCCTATTCCTTTAATTTGGGTTTTACTTCCATTAGCAACAGTTACAAAGTTATTTAATAACCTAAGATTTTGTTTCATATTGCTAAGAAGTGTTGGATCACCAGTCATGTGATCGGTGGCTCCGGTATCAATAATCCAAGGTTTATTTTGTGATTTGGATGCTAATTCAGAGAAAGTAGTAAAATTAGAAAGGTTGGTGATACCTGCATAATTACCTGTTGCAGGAGGGGTATTCTGCAAATAGTCATTGAGCTGGTTCACCAGATTCTTTAAGTGGATCTGATTTGGCGGATCCGGGTTACTTGACCCATACCTGATAGCATCTGAACCGGTAGACCCGTTTTCCGTTTGGAATCGCGGAGTCGGGTTTACGGATCCGGATATGCGGTTGATATATAATGCTTTGTTATCCACATAACCGGTAGGGTTTTGTAACCTTTCGTATTCACTTTGTCGGCTGCCGCTCCGGAAGGTGTTGTCGGCACCTCCGACCAGGTTGGCGCTGCTGCCTCCTCCGAGCAGGTTGGCGCTGCCGCCTCCGAGCAGGCTGTTGTTGTTGCCTTCCACCAGATTTGCTTTTGTATTTCTTTCGGTTTTTTGTGTTCTGAGGTGCGGGAACAGAAACCAGCACGAGTTTTTGCTATGTCCTGGTTTCTTGCAGTTTTCACAGTGTTCGTTGCTTTTGTTTCCGAATCGCTTTTTTGTTCCCTGAGCTAGGTTTCGACCGGTGACGAGGGCTTGGTTATCGGAGTTTTGATTTTTGTTGTGGTTGTTCATTGTGTTTCTTCTTGTTTCCTCGCGCTGAACGAGGCTTGTGATGTTTGCGAGGCTTGGGAGATCAAACGCCATAAGTATTTGAGACCGAATGGTCTCGTAGCTTGGATCCAATCCTACCAGAAACTGGTAGATCTGATTTTGCTCTTGTCGCTTTTGAATGATTTCTGGATCCACGGTTGGGGGTTCGTATATTTTTAGCTCGTCCCACCTTCTTCTGAGAGTACCGAGGTACTCAGTGACTGAAGCCCCGAGTTGTTGAGTTTGCCCGATCTCCTGTTTTATTTTGAAGATACGTGCGAAGTTTTCTGCTTTGCCGTAGTGATCTTTGATTGAGTCTCATAGCTCTTCCGCACTTTCTTTGTATATGAAGATCTCGACGATGTGATTTTGCATGGATGCGATGAGCCATGACATCACCTGATGATCTGATGTTTGTCATTCATCTTGAACCTTCTCTGTTTCACCTTCTTCTGGTTTTGGAGTCCTTCCGGTGACGTGGCCCAGTTTCCCCCTGCCACTGAGGGAGAGGGTGATTGCACGAGCCCAAGACAAGTAATTTGTCCCGTTTAAAGGTGTCATGACCAGGCGGTGGGGATTCGCCATGTCTGGTAGATTTCCATTGCCGTTCGACATGATGGAATTTTCTTGTGATTTTCCCTTCTTGGGTTTGGATGAGGGTGGAATCGACCTTCAACCCCTTTGGATGAGGTGAGGCCGATGAGGATTTGGAGAAGAACTGAGGCTAAGAGATGATCGAATGCTCTGATACCATGTTAAATTTACAGTTTGGAAGAAGACGGAAGAATCAAAAAGGGAAAGAGTATGTATATATTTTCTGTATTTTGTTGTTTGAATACATGAGTATATATATGTAGTAATCTAGCCGTTAGTATACATTTATTTGTGACTTGGGGATATCAATCGGTGGTTTGGTGACCTGATTCGTCAAGCTTTGGTTCTTCCTCCATCTTTAATGTTTTCAACGGTAAACACATTTATCTTGCTTCGGTTTTCCTCCATCTTTAATGTTTTCAACAGGAACATTTTTTGAAAGAAAGAAAGAAAAACGGATTGCGGGAATTGGAGGGAGACCTGGAGGGAGTTGACGGCGCCGCGGTGGGGGCTGGGTATCTCCTTGCGGTTGGAGAGGGCGACGTGGCTGGAGCGGATACGGTGGGCGAAGGGGTTGGGTTGAAGTCGGCCCAGTTCTCGGTTCCTAATCTCTCCCCACATCTTCCCTTGGACATCTCTTTCTCTCTCGCCCCTCGACTGTGGATGGAGATCACTCCTCCCTCCTTCCGTCTGTCTGTCAGAAGTAAGTCGGTAATGAGTAGGGCGAGGATAAGGAGTTTGATTGTGTTTTGTTCCACGGGTGGCTTATTTTGTGGATAACAAGAAGGTCAGGAGTCACGAACAAAAACAAAGGGGTTTTTGCTATTACGGCTGGGAAAGATTTTAAAAAAATAGATTTTCTCTAGTTTAGGTAACAAAGATAAAATTGTAATACAAAATTGTAATTTTAACTTTCTCTCTAAAATGAATTAATATTATTTTAATAATCAAACTAGTCTTTCTAAAATATCATCGTACGTTGAAATATCATTCAGTTACGACTATTTACCTTAAAACAATCAAAATAAGTTATTAACATAAAAAATATCATTATAATTTACTTTTTGTTATTCTGTTAACTTTGACAGTAATTATAATGTCATTATAATTATTATTCTGTTGACAATGTTAAAAATATTAATATTTAATTATAAATTTTACAATTTTACCTTTAAAATCTTAGGATTTTTTTCTCATATCTTTTTTTCCTCTCTCTCTCATCTTTCTCTCATTTTTATCATCTCTCTTCTCCCTTAAGAGCTGAAAAAGAGGGAGAGAGGGAAGAGAGATGAATAAGAGAGAGAAGACAAAAGGAGGGAGAAAGAAGAGAGTGAGGGAGAGAGGAGAAACAGGAAAGAGGGAAAAAGAAAGAGAAGATAAAAAATTTAATTAAGTTTTTTAAAGTGAAATTGTAAAATTTATAATTAAATATTAATATTTTTAACGTTTAACACCGTTAATGGGAAAAATTAACGGAGTGGTAAAAAAAATCATAATGACATTTTGGATGTTAACAATTTAATTTGGTTGCTCCTAGGGGTGGGACCCGGGCCGTGCCGCCTCGGCCCGCCAAGGTTGGCGGGCCGGGCCGGCACGGCCCGCCGGCCGCCGAGGCCGGCCCGGCTCTTGGCGGGCCGGGCCGGGCAAGGCTGGGCCGAGCCTTCAGTCGGGTCGGGTCGTGTCGGATCGGGTTTTTTCGTGTCGGGTTATTAAGAAAATATTTTCAACTCAAAATAGAAATTATGTTCCCCAAAAAATGTCAATTTTATTAATGGTTTTTGAGAAATACAAGTTTGTAGCCGAAACATAGGAATCATTACAAAAAAACCTAGGGGGTTCTAGGAATTGCTTGAAGATTGGAAATTTGGAATGATTAGAAGAGAAGAAGATTGAGAGAATTGGTGAGGAATGAGTGAAGGGGTGGGGGGTATTTATAGGATTGGTAAAAGGTAAAAAAATAAAATAAAATAAAAAAAAATTCCCTTCTAGCCGTTGCGGGCCGTGCCGGCCCGCGCCAACGGCAGGCACGCCGGCGCGCCGCGGGCCTGGCCGGCACGGCCCGCAACGGCTATAAGCCCGGCCCGGCACGGCCCGCCAGCACGGCGGGCCGCGTGCCAGGCCGGGCCGTTCACGGGCCCTGCCGGCCCGCCGCGGGCCGGCACGGCCCAGGTCCCAGGTTTAGTTGCTCCTAGGAAAATAATCTTAACTAGATGACATTTCAGCAAATCAAAGACTTTCGATAGGTAGGATAGCAAAATACCCAAAACAAAATGATTGTGTTTTAATTTTTTTGTAAATAAAAAGGTATATGATTCGGTTCATGTAAGATTCGTTGTTATTGTTTTTTCCTGTAATTTTGTTGCTTCGACTTTTTTTGTAACACAACACTTTGTTAAACACATATCTTTTTTTCTTAAAATAAATATTTTATTAGGTTTTAAAAGTAGTACTGACAAAACTTGTTACATACCCTATAAGAGCGGATCATCCCTCAATTTGGTTGTATCATCGAAGGAAAAAATATATGAAGACATACTATATTTTTGGTATCTAATGTTGATATAAGATTTATGCAAACATGAATTTCGGACATAATGGTTGGTTGAGTTATTATTATTATTATTCAACACTGTTTACAGAACCACTAATTTACTTTTAAATCAAATGTCATTTAGCATTGAAATTGGCTAGCTAGGTAACATATAGACTTTCTATTAAAAGATTTACGGACATATAAGTAATGAATACCAATCCGCTTGCTTAGGTTAGACTTGATTGGTAGGTTTGTCAATTATGATTTGAGTTTGAAATTCGACTTGAACATGACTCGAGTTTGGTTCGAGAAAGCTCGACTTCAGTTTAACTTAAAAATAAAGTAATTTGAAAGAAAAATCTTGCATCTTGATTCAATAAATGAGTCAGTCCGAACTCGAAAAACTTAATATTCACTCGAGTTTTTAATTGCTTTATTTATTTATTTTACATTTGATAATAAATAAAATTAATATTTAAAACTTCAAATTTTAGCTTAACTCGACTCGTTTACACGCATACACATTAGAGCTCCCGAAAGACAAAATATCCGCATACCCGTTTACTTAAACAAACATCCGTTTACCCGTTTAGCTTATCGTCTTCCTATATAAGATCTCGGAGGGCAGATGCCGAAAAACCCTAGCGAGACAAGGGCGGCTGCTGTGGTGATCCCATTCCTCCCATCCAAACCCTCCTAGATCTTCCAGGTACGGTCTCAAATTTACAAGCGTGGATCGAGAGAAAGATCGGATCTTTGTGCGAGTTTCGTAGCGTTTGAGCTGAAATGGTTTGAAAACTGTTGTTTTTCGGTTTTTTTTTGAGTAATTTTTCTTATGATCTGTTGCTGAGATTTTCCATTTTTGCGGAGGTGTGGTTCTGTGTCTGGTGTTACGATTCTTATGAAATTTGTTGTTTTGGTTTCGTTTACTTGAAAATATTTATTATGATTTTATTTTTTTGTTTTTTGGTATGTATGGACTTATAGTTTTAAGCTTCTATTGATTTATATGCTTAAGATTAAGACTTGGAGGACTCGGTTGGTAGATCCATAGTCTTTAATCAGTCGAGACCAGATATAGATTATCAGCATGTCAGTTACATGTTTGATATTTAATTGAAATTGTCAGCATGTGCCTGGTTTAATTGAATGTACAATTATCAAATATGTTAACCTTTTTTGTTTTAGTTGTTTACGAAACCATTAAATTACATGCTTGACATGTCAGTTAATTTAAAGTATTTATTATTTAACAACAAAGCTTTTAATCCCATGGGTAGGCTAGAAATAAACTCAAAAGAATCACGGTTCAGACACGTGAATACAAATAAAGTATTCGATGCTTTCAAAAAATGTTTGATTTGAAGGCAATACTTAAAGTTTTTTTTTTGTTTTCTGGCAGAATGAAGGTTATTGCTGCATACCTTCTTGCTGTGCTTGGTGGAAATGCTGAGCCTTCACCGAAAGATTTGAAGGCGATTCTTGCATCAGGTTTCCTCATTTGCCTCCATTTTATGTATGTTAGGGTCGTTTAACTAATCACTGTGATTAAACCTGTGCTTTCTTATGGTTGCAGTTGGTGCTGAGGCAGATGATGACAGTATTGCCTTGCTTACGTCTGAAGTTAAGGGCAAGGACATAACTGAGCTCATTGCTTCTGGGAGGGAGAAGTTGGCTGCCGTGCCATCTGGTGGTGGAGGTTTTGCTGCTGCTGCACCTGCTGCTGCACCTGCTGCAGCTGCAGAGGAGAAGAAACCCGAAAAGGTCGAGGAGAAAGAAGAGTCAGATGATGTAAGTTTGTTTTTCTTGACTAAACTTTCTGTCTTTATTAACTTAATTGGTTTTTTAGTTGTTCCTGCCTATTTTCATGATATCATCCTTTCGATGTTAGTTGATGTTCTGGGTTTTGATGAACATTAAGATACCAAATACTAGTTGAGGTGGTTTTGACGACCTTTTAGATATCAAATACTTTCAATTTCAATCCATTTATTCCTCCCAGTATTTGCATAGATTTCGCTGCAAATTTGTTTTGTTGTGTAATTTTTTTCCACCAAACCATCTATTCAATTCCTGTTTCTTTTTTTTACAACCTTGATGCATGTCATCTTTAATTTTGTCATCTCATTTGTGTGATTCTGAATAGCATCAAGTATTATCTAATGAAAATGAGTTGCCTGTTTCTTCATTTTAGTTAGGATGACGTGTTAACCAGTGTGCTTATTTTGCTTAATGCAGGACATGGGATTCAGCTTGTTCGATTAAGTCATTGTGCTGTGGTTTTGTTCTCCAATCTTGGTAGATCATTGTAGTACTTGTAGGCTTGTTTGTCGGGCAACTATTGCTTTTTGTTTCATCTAAATTATGGAACTACTGCTTTTGTGTTGTGATTTTTTTTTGCCGTAACATTATCAATTTTACCAGCTTACTTATGCCTTGGTTGTCTTACACAAGGAAAGAACAATGAATTTCAGATGCAATAATCCCGAGTTTAAGGTTAAATATGTAACATCTTGAACAGTGTAAAATTTAAACTTTTAAAATCAAGTCTAACACGAGTATAAAAACACGAGTATAAAACCATCAGGAGTGGGATATTACTAAAATAAATATCTAAATACATAAAATGTATTATATTACATAAGAGTTTGTCAAATGAGTGATTACATCGGAATACAAAACACATAAAACTGTAGGATTTCATGTTTAATTATATATATATTTTCGAAATTTTTATGTATAATAAGAATCAATTACAATTTTCTTTAATTTATTTTAACATCTAGTTTCAAAACTCTATTAAAACAAACAAGGGTTTCGAAATTCATACCTAGAAGTTCTCAAAAACTTCTTCAAGGTTCGGAAACGTTGGGGATGCTTCTCGCTGCACCGGATGCCTCCGAGTGTTCACTGAAATCCTTAACAAGGTTGGAGAGAAAGGAGCTAGCCAATCGATCTTCAAACAAGCTTAGAATCTAGCTACAAATCTCTTCCTTAGCCTTTGAGATTTCTCCTTTCGAAGACTTAGAAAACTAAGAGAATTTTAGTGTGATTTTGTGGTGAATTAAGAGAGAAAATAATTATTGAATTATATGTGTCAATTAGGAAGAATAAGAACCTATTTATAGGTTCCAATCTTACTCTTAATCATGGTTATTCTTTAGCCACGTTTTTTCTTTATATTTTCTCTCATAAATTAATTCCTTCATGTATTACATGCATCCACAAAACGTTTGACCAAGTTTGGAGCTAATCCAACCATCAATCAAATTAATCTTTTAATAATCAAAGGTAGAAAATCAATCGCTGTTCGGTTGACCGAGACCCATTCGGTTAACCGAATATGTCACGATTGGTTGATCGAGTACTAGACGGATGACCGATTCTTAAAGAGAAAAATTCTCCTTAACCGATCGGACGAATTCTCGTCTAAGACCGAGTGCCATTCGGTTAACCGAAAATATCGGAACTTAATATTATTCGGTCGATCGATTTTGGTTCGGTACACCGTACCAAAGTTCCAGGCACTTTGGTCAAGTTCGGTCAATCAAATATGACTATCCGTTCCATGTTCGGTTGACCGATCCACATATCCTTCGGTCGACCGAACCTCAACGGATTACCGAACTTTTACCCGATTTTGCCTTTTTTAAATTTTGGATTTATTTCCAACAAAATTTGAACTTGAGGGGGTTTTAGCAAATTCACAACTTATGCAATATATTATCATATGCAACAATAAATTATTGCACATCATAATATATGCATCTCATATGAATTTATCATGATTCTAATTATGTTATATATTACATAATTGATTTTACTTGTCCACCACATGTGTCATATTTTCTATAAGAAACCCGACACATCATATGAACCAAAAATCAAGCTTCTTGTTTCACGGTTTTTTCGGTGTGACCTATGGGAGGATCTAAACTAAGTTGGCAGTGATATTAAGAGCTTAATATCACAAGATATAAGCGGTATCTAGCTACACATTATAGCTCCCAATTAGTTAGATGTCTTAATTCCACTCGAACCAAAACCCGATCCATTTAGTGATGGAGTGCACCACTTGTGTCCGTCCCTTGCCTCATGATATTAAGAATACACACAAAATAGTATTGTGTCATCTTTGTATTAGTATTCATTTCTTGATCTCTTTAAGCTAGTTATAAATATGTGACTTAACTCAAATCACATTGTGCACATTATAAATTTACTTTATCAAGGGGCCCACTAATATCATCACTCAATTAAGAGGGGCAATGATAATCTTTTGACTAACTATCTTCTCCAACAAAAATTGTACTTAACCAACCAATGCATTTACATTACACTGATCGATAGTTCAAGACACTGATCTAATTAAGTATTCCTTAAGTGATTAGATATAAGTCTCATATCAAAGGACCAAAGACACAGTAAAATATTAATGACACAGAAACACATTTCTATAATATTTTACTTATTAGGTCTATTCAGTATACAAAAGTAATATTTTCCTCTTTTGCATACCCGTGTTGTCACTCACTTGTAGAGCTACAATGATCTATGACCAACACGACAATCTTAACTCGGTAATTAATGTTTCATGTCAATTACCATGATTGCGAATATCTTTTGTTTTATGTAAACCAATATCTTTTAGAGCTCTACGGTTAAGGACCAAAAGCTTCTTCCTTAACAATTCTAAAAGACGAATAACATAAACAAGGAACAAAATGATTTCTCATTCAATTCATAATAATTGACATTTAAAAGTAAAACTTTTAGAACACATTCCCTTCAAAAACATGTAATCACGACAACCTAAGTAGATAGACGACAGGATCCAGTCTCAAAGTGCAATTTCCCTCGGTCACCACCCGTCGGAACTTAACACGGTCCTGAAAAAGATGCAACAATGCCTGAGTTTCCATAAGGAACCGTATGACAAACTAACCTATATGCCCTAACATACTAGTATAACATGACATGGAATACAAAACAATAAACATTCCCACAAGGGCAAAACCGGACATCCGTCTTGCAATCGTTCTTGCTGCCACACAAGCCCCGCAGTCTACAATCGTCATTGCTGCCATGCAGGCCCCACGGTCCGCAACATTGTCGTCGCCACACAGGCCGCACGGTCCAACAACCACCGGTACCACACAGGCCACACGGTCAAACATCACCGCCGCCACACAGGTCGCACGGTCCAACATCAGGTCCCCGTAGAGACCTACTGTAGGCACATACGGTTTAACGGACAGTACGCAACACATCCTCACACGCGACTACACAAGTCAAGGGATCGGTGAGTAGGCGTCCACCGTCACCTCCCGGCTCACGCACAAGGCGAGGACACGGGCTTCCGTGGACAGAGTTGGCATCCTAAGCGGAACCAGGAATTCCGTCCTGTGCAAAATGGTCGACCAAAAGAGACACTCGGTCGACCGTTTCCTGAAGGGAATCAGTCGACCGGTGTGACAACCGGTCGACCGCTTCCACAAGGAAAATCGGTTAACCGAAAGTGACAGCTCGGTCGACCGCTTCCACAAGGGAATCGGTCGACCGAAGCGTCTGCAACGGTCGAACTAGTTGCGCAACACATAAATCCAACGGTCTACCGAAGGTCTAAAACCGGTTGACCGAACGATGTCAAAATTCGGAATCTGGTCAACATCAAAATCCAATCTATCGGTCGACCGACTCAGGGGTCTCGGTCGACCGAAACCTTACAGGGTCAACCTATTATTTTCTACGTCATCAACGGTCGACCGCAACCACACCAAGGGTGCGGTACACTTAAGTTCCGATCGACCGAATACAAGAACCCGGTCGACCGAAACACGACAGGCAGTCTAAAACTACTACGTTCGGTTGACCGTCCAAGGGACCCGTCGACCAACAGACGTCTTCAACCTCGCGTTAGCTGAGGTTTTGACGCTGAAACTCGTCGCCGACGAGGTCTCCGACCTCCCGCGACCTACCAAAACATCACCCCCAACGTGGGTGATCACTAGGGGTGAAAACGGAGCGGATACGAAGCAAATGTGTCAGTATTTGAATTCGTACCCGTTTTTTTTTCTCGAATCCGAATCCGAATTCGAATCCGATCGAATGTATGAGAAAGGGATCCGAATTCGTATCCGTCGAATTCGGATCCGAATTCGAATAAATTCGCATCCGCATTAAGTTTATAATCCATTCCGAATTAGGATATCCGAATTCGTTAAAAAATCAGAATAGACTTAAAAAACATTTTTTGATTGATCTAAACAAGAATAAATTTCAGCCTTTATTTTTTGCCTTCATGAAAAAATATTAAATATAATATAAATAACATAATTTAATTCATATATATTGTATATATTTTTTATTTTTATTTATATGTGCATGTAAAAAACGAACTGGATATTATTCGAATCGGATGTACCAATATCCATATTCGCTTCGTTTTTTACGGATGTTTATATCCGAATACAAATTCGGTTGCGGATTTTTTTTCTCGGATAATTTTTTTGATTTCGAATACGGAGTCGGTCGGATTGACGGATTTCGGACACAAAGTTTTACCCCTAGTAATCACTATAGGTCTCTAATGCAAGAACTTGGCATACCTTCACTTGAAGAACGACGAAACCGCCGGAGAACTCCGAAGCTCTAACGACTCCTTCGGCCACACCGCACGCACCTCCTTGCTCCTTCTACTCACGCCTCAACAGACCCCGCACACCTTCACCACCACAGCTCGAGCACCAGATGGATGAAGAGGAGAAGGATTGAAGAAGGAGAAGAGAAGAGAGAAGAGGAAACGTTGGTTTTCTCTTAAACCAACCAAACAATACTCACCCATCACTTCACAACCTCCTCTCTACACCCAGCCTACTGTTCACTCATGCCTCCCCATCACGTCACCTCCTCTTTCCTCCATTTCCATGCAAACCCATCATTAGCCACCTAAACACCCATCAAAACCTTAAGCAAGGTTAGGGTCATAACAAAATATCTCCCATTTAATCAGTGAGCGAACATTAGTGTAACAATCCTATTATTTATATGTCTGCTTAGCAATAGTGAAGCATACAGCTAGCTTCACTGAGAATTTGAGCAATCGTCTTTCAGAAACATTGCGATGTAGAACCATGTCCCATTGACGGCTACGTAGGATTGTTATGGATTTTCTAGTTTCTACAAACTGTTGGTGTCACACTTCCAGACTTGCTTAGTGTTCGGGTGGCGTGAGGACGGGCTTGATATTTGTGCCTTTTTTTCCGGACATCTTTTCTGCAATTTATGGCCATCGATTGTGTTAAATGCACAACAAAGAGCATGTTTGGTGGAAATGGTGTTCGATGATGGAATTCGCTTTCCACACCCCCAAAATACTCACATACCCAAACGACTCTGTGTTAGTGGTGCCATGAAGTGGTAGCGATGGGAATTTTCACTGTAATGGAAGATTCTGATTCTGACCCGAGTTGAAGCTACTTTCACCAACGTTGCGTGGAAGGCCGGAAGCTCCTCCATATTTTCTCTCCAATGCCTCCATCCCCACTACGCACCTCTCTCACCCCGAACTGATCCTTGGAACGGGATGAAGTTGGCCAACTTAGATAGGGTGGAGTTTGATTTGTCACCCTTTTTGCATTGGTGAAGAGATCCTACAGAGGAAAGAGTTGGCAACGTAGGGTTTTACAAAAAAGTTTCAGCTATTTAGAATGGTCCTACAGGCTACAGTGTGGAAGCCATCGTTCCTTGCTTTGTTTCTATGTTCTTAACTACGTTTTAATTAATCCTCAACATCTAATTCTCAAAGTTGAGCATGATCCGTTAAATTTGCTCGGAAGATCGCATTATTTTGCTAGGCTCGTGTCATGATCCGGCCTCCTATCACACGAAAGTGAGCTTCATAACATAAATAAGACAACATGAGCACGCTTTACATTCTTTTGGTAGCTTCTTTGTTCTGAAAATAAGCTATAAGTTTCCTAACAATAAATCGTTCTCTCCCAAAAAATTGAGTACCTTCATTGAAATAAACCTCAACCACAAAAAGTATTGGACAATGGTGAGAAATGTCTGAGTTTAATAGTCCTTGGTACATAGATTCACTCCAAAAGGATATGGCAACATGTACAAGACAAAGGTTGTTCTAAGCAGGTTTGGCCATCTCCTTCAAAACTTAAACAACCGGTTAGCCACTACCATTTACAGACCACAGTGCCGTATTCCTTACAAGCTCTAAACATTATTTGTCACATGTTATTACAATTTTCTTATTACACTGCAGTAACTTTACTAAGCATTAAGCACTCGTGAAAGCAAATGATCAAGTACAACACTAGGAAGATGATGCGCATATAACTAATATGGGATCGTGCGTACATATAATGAAACAAACCCTAATCAAACCTTGACCATCCTGTCATGGATCCAACTGAAAGCCACAGGCTTCATCCCTTTAGCTCTACTATGTGCCCTCTCCTCCAACTTCCTAATCCTGGCAGCCAACCCACACACAAACTCCCTCTCCTTCTCCGCCTCGCCGGACATCCCCACCCTATTCTCCACGTCCCACCTCTTCACTAGGTAATCCACTATATCGGCATAGTCCTTGGCTTTGTACACACCGAGCCTCTCGGGCCACGACCGAGTAGTGCCCAAAAAGGCGCTCGTCTTTGCCGTCGAACATGAGGTGGGCTGGCTGTAACGTCCCGAAACAGCGGAAGAAATTTTTCAAATTTAAAACACAAACATACGACCGTCAACGGTCAACAAGGGCACGCTACTGGAAAAGTCAACAGAATATATATATATAAAATATCTCCACGTGGAAGTCATAATACAGAGTGTCAAAAGAGTAATTACATGTCTAAAACATAACTACAGTAATCACTACCTCTACAAAAAGATGAAACGACAGGACCCGATCCCGGAGGCACTCCCCTCGGTCACCACCAACCTAAGACCGCCTGCTCCCTGAAAATGAAACATAAAATCTGCCTGAGTTCCCGAAAGGAACCCCGTATGCCAACATCTCCTACATATACAGAAATACAGACGAAAATGCCAAGAATGCTCATGCAATGCAATCCGCCTCGGGCCCAATGAATGCCCCAACCGCCACGGACCATCTCCCAGCCGCACCAGAGGCATGGGAAACATCCCCCACCCTGCCCAATCCAGGCCCACACGAGGGGGGTCGCCGCACTCATCTCCCAGCCGCACACAGGGGCAATAGGGAGACATCCCCCCTGCCAATCCAGGCCCACACGAGTAGGTCTCGGCTTTCCTCCACAGGGAAAGTGCATCCCCTTCCCCCACCAGGGAAGAAGACATCTACCACCCACACAGGCATGGCAGACATCCCTCTCTGCCGCACCGGCATCCACAAGGGGTCCAACAGAAATACGCTCTCGTCGTAGGTGAAATTCGTAGCTCCGAGGTCCGGTGATCGACCGTGGGCTCAGCATCCGGTAGTCGCCTCTGCTCGACGTCACGTATGTGGATAAATCCACCACGGAAAGATAATTCGACCCACCAGTCGAACAAGGTCAAATCTAGCGGTCGACCGTTTGGAAGGTCTACGCTATACGTTTTATATACATATATATCTTGTCGGTCGAACCAGGGTCCGTTCAACCGATAAGGAAAACTGCATGAATCCTGCCCACTGCATTCGGTCGACCGAAACTCTTTCGGTCCACCGGATCAACAGGCACTTCACTACAGGAAAACTGCACGCGGTCGGTCGACCGGATCCAGAGCGGTCGACCGTTTAGATGGTCAACGCTCTTGACCGACTTTGCGCAGTTCGGTCGACCGAGACACACACTCGGTCGGCCGAAGGTCTGTCTACCCTATCTACTGGGATCGGTCGACCGAACAACCACCGGTCGACCGGACTAATATAACCCTTATAAAATATTCCCGCTAAAATTTGGCATAAACGGTCGACCGTCACACAGACGTCGTTCGACCGTTTTCGGGCAGTAAGCAAATATATATTAAACTCGGTCGACCGAGACCACTACCGGTCGACCGAAACATGCATTTTCCCTCTGGACAGGCATCATCTAGACGTTGTTCGGTCGACCGAACACTTAATCGGTCGACCGAACAGGGCGTCTTCAACCTCTGTCCAGTCGGGTTTCTCGCCGGGAAACGGCACCAACGCCGCCCCCTACACTCTCACACCTCTTGGGGGGTTACTATGAAGACTTGGCATACCTTTAAAGACGATGAAGACCCGCCGGAGCCTCGCTCGCGCACCGCCGTCTCCGAAGACCTCCTCACGCTCCTTCCTCGTGCTCGCCTCCACCACGCCGCCGGAGCTCCTCTCCTTCCTCCTCTGGTCGCCGGAAGCAAGGGAAGAATGGGTGAGTTTGAGTGGAAACGAAATGGAGAAGAGAAAAGGAAAGAAAAGGTTGAGTTTTGGTTTATATACACAAACCCTACACCTAACCCATACTCCCACTATACCTCCTTCCATACACACCTCACTCCACCCATACCACCCCATACCCTCTCTCTCTCTCACTTCCATGACTTTACACTGCCATTGTTATCTTTTTGCGCATCAACTCCGCGAAGGAGAGCATTGCGCCAGTGGGATCGAGGTCGAATAACTTGTCTACTACTTTGACGTAGGCCATTTCGTGGCGCTTCTCATCGGCCGCTATGGTGCCGCAGATCTTGGCTAGGGTGGTGTCTCCTTGGACTTTGGCGAGTCGGGCGGTGTTGGCATGGGAGATGAAGGTGGCTCGCTCTTGGAAGGAGGTGTAGACAAAGATCTTGTAGGGGTTCACTGCTATGCCACAATCCTGCATCCATGTTAAAAGAGTTATGACTAACTATTACAACATGAGTTCGCACGAGAAGTCATGTGCTTTAAAAGAACTATAATGGTTGTTTTTGGACTTATGGTACATAATAGTGTAATACTCTTATGTTATGAGATTAGAGGGAGTCAAATGACTAATTAACTTTGATAATTATCTAAGTAGCGTTGGTGAAGGGATTCAGGCATTTGGTGCATGAATTAGTAAACAATTGCAAATTATAGTATGCATATGCTATGGTAAATAAGAAAGTTAACAATTCTTTGTCTACATTTTTATGATTTTTAAGCTGGGTATGTCTTCCGCTTAACGGAGAAAGAGACGATCTGGACGCAAAATGACAGATACATTAGTTTGTTTATTAATTGTTCTTATAAAAAGGGATATTGGTTGTTATTATTTTTATTTTAATAGACCCAAAATAGAAAGATCCGGATTACTAAGCAACCAGCATTGATGAAGTCTCCCGAGATGCAGTCAAGATAAGGAGTGAGTGAAACACACATCTCATGTCCAGACTCTAACATGGACACGTTAATAATTCTAGTGAAAATGATATTGGATCAACTTTAGTTTGAAGTCATAGTCAGACTGTCCTAAATGGGGGATGTCCTAAAGTGGGGACAAGTGTAAAGAAATTCTGAATCATCAAACCAAATAAATAAAAAAACATCGACGAATAATGAATGCTCGAGCAAGTAGCAAGTTTGTCATCAAGTCAATTTCTAAAAAACACACCACAAATCAAAACAATGCTGCATAACTTCCATGCACGAACGTACCATCCCAGAGCCAATAAGATACTGAATGGTCTTCTCAATTAGTCAATTTGTCTCATGTCAACCCTCCCAGACAAGTAAAGATACCTGTCACGAGTAAATGAAAGTTCACCTTTAACTAAACTTAATTAATTTCCTGGAACTTGAAATACCTATTCAATAGATCCCCATGTCGGTTCTCTTCTGCCGTCCAGGCCCTGGACCACCGGGCCCACGCGGTGGGGCTGGATCCAGTATTGTCCCGGATTTCGTCGTTGATGTTGAGCATGGTTTGGTATGTCGGGAGAGCCTCCTCGGTGATCATGTCCCCGACAAGGCACACGAAGTGCTCGTCGGGGATCTCTCTTGCTCGGGCCCTCAGGTCTCTGAGCTCTTCCTCGAAGGCGACGGAAGTCGGATCCGGGAGGAAGTCGTGGGGTTGCCAGCTCTTTTCCACTGGCTTAAGGAGGGTCAGCATGTTTTGTTCCGCCCATGGCTCTAGTGTGTCGAAGATCTCGGCCATGTTGGGGGATGATATGAGTGGCTTGTATGATGTCTCAGCACTACCATGTTGCAAATGTAAATGTGTTAGTATGCTAAGGGTAGGGACGTAGGGTGTGTTTGACAACCCACATTTGCTACGTCACTTGATTGAAAGGAATGATTTATTATCAATTGAATTTTGGATTAGGAACATATTGCGATGTCTTACCAAGCTATTTGTGCTTTTTATTTACTGCGATGATGGTTTTGTTACCACTTATGGGTCAACTTGAAACAACTTCTTTACGAAGATTAAGATTGGGTTAATCAAAATTCTTGTTACCGGTCCATATATGGCCTCTGGGTGCCTCTTAAGAAGCTTTGGTGTAATCTTAACATCGACATTTTACTAATAAAATCACAAGACGCTGCATGTTTCAATCATAGATGAGGAAACTATCAACTTAGATAACTCTAGTTAAAATTGAAATTTAGCTTCGGCAATTTATTTGTACCATTGTGAAAAAAGGCATCTGAAAAGCTTATTGAGAACGTACAATAATACTGTCACCATGGGCTAAGGAAGAACATATACAACATATCGGAAGAGCCAATCATAGTAAAATGCCAGACATCTGATGATCGCATAAATTATGATAAAAAACAAGAGAAACATTTATAGAGAGCTAACTTGGTGATGGTGGTCGCGGCATGACGATGATTAGAGGCCATCCAGATGGTGGGAAGTAGTCTAGCTTTTGCTCTTGGGATCGAACGCTCCTTGAGGTTTCCAAGGGCGTTGGGAGAAGACCGAAGAAAGCAAGACATGGCCATGATTTCTACCCACGCTAAGCCAGTTATAGTTGGAGTACTTGAACATGTAGTAGCTAGCATGGAGAATGGAGGTGAAGTGCCGACCTCTTTATAGCCGGTGATGTAGGTTATTATTACTTTGGAGATATATGCATCCGAACATTAATGAAGTTGGTCGGATGGGAAAGTATGGCACCATGAATACTTATTGTCAGAATGGAAATGTTCTTCTTCTTTTTTATAAAAGAAAGAGGTAGGATGAAATCATATTGTAGGATTGCGTGAATATGTGGAAAAGAAACAAAGAGAATCGTGGTTAAACTGTACTCAGTGTGTTAAGAAAGCTCGTACCATCGTGTATTCATGACTTGCTCATCACTATTTATGTCATCATCACTATTTATGTCATCGTGCATATGTATTTTTTATTTTATTATTTAAAAAGACATATTTTGTTTATAATACAAATACGGATTGTGTTGCCAATGCATAACAAATTGTATTTCCAATGCTGAATAAATATGTGCCCTTCACATGATACACATCTGTCTCGTAAGCACCAAGGTCAGAATCTAGGTGTCTATTTGTTACTAATGCATGACAGATTGTGTTTCCAATACAAAACAGATGCCTATTTGTTTCCAAGCCCTGCACGATTATCCTTATGGGTTGCCAGACCTGATTTGGTATCCAGGTCTACCTAGATTGTCACGTCATTAATTTATCAGCAAATTAAATACTACTGAAAAATAATTTCACTTTGGCAACACCCCTAAAAGTAATTTTACTTGTATTAATGTCAGATTCGTCCCTTCGGAAAATCAAATTTCATTAATAAGAAAACATTTACTCAGGTCAAAATCCTCACACAATGTTTCTCTCACTCTTCCACAACTCTCTCTCTCAACCGACTCCTAAAGAAAAAGCCTAACAAACTTTGCCCGACCTTCGTGAGGTGCATAATTGTGCTCCATATGTGTTGTGCTTAAAACTTTAAGATGTTCCCATATTGATAAACAAAAACAAAAAACCCACAATCACTTATAAATCATGTCCCAAAATTATAGGAAACACGTTCCTTATGATCTCCTACAAAATATGAAGAATGGCACCAACAAGTTCCTAGCTAGATGGACCTCCTCCCTGCAACTTCCAACGTATACATGATTTTGCTTCATGTTGTAGTTAATTCCTCTCACGTGGTCTTAATTTGTGCTTCCCTTGAGTTATCTAATTTTATCTACGTATACTTCGTAGACAACCTCGAGTTCCCACTTCACACACAATCCCCATCACCCAAACTCAAACTCTTTTAACATGAAACAAGTAAATACCCTCTGACTGGAGATATGTGATGTCTAACACGTTGGTGCTGAGAGAATGGCGTGTGGCCAATTGAGCGAGTGGGAGAATGACGCAGTGAACAGTTGGCCTGGTCAACTGACATATCATTGATGTTGGATGGTCATAAATACCAATGCAACCATTAAGTGGATTCACACAATCACACGCTTAACTATTGGCATCCAACTCCGGTAGGTGAAAAAAAAAATGCACCTCTCTGACTGGGGTTCTGTCGCCCCAGTTTCGAACCTCAACTCCCGCAACACCCAGGGATTTTGGAGTGATAAAAAAACGCAACCATTGTGTGCCGGAAGATTTCAGAATGCATCACAAAGCACACCAAATTATTTATCTGCAAGATGGTGGAACGAGACATATCCATTAATCTCTTTTGCATTGGTTTGATTCCAAGATATAATGCTCATGTAACATTGTGTGTCTTGAATGAATACCGCGAAAATAATATTTTGGATTAATTACAGTTTGCATTGATATCATTTTGCACCTCTAAACTTTAAAATGTCACAATTACCTCATCTGAAACTTTTGTTTTGTGATATTTTGTCTTTCTAAACTTTAAAGATTCATTATTTAAACACACATTCACAGTTTTTTTTTAATTTTCTGAGTTGTATCTTGATACGCTTATAAACCTAATTTTACGTGAAAGTTCAAATCGAATCGGAAATCATATATAGTTGAAATTTAGATCGGAAGAAAAAGTATAATTTGGTTAGATTTATCTCCATTGCATACTAAAGACACAAGGTCATGGGCCTCAAACAAGAGTGGGACTTCCATAACAAAATGTCTATACAAAATACTCAACGGTGGAGGGATATGCTACCCTTGGATGAGTTGAAAATGGGGGCTTATTCAGCAACTAAGATAAATCTTTTAGCTTGTCTAATATTTGAAGGTCGTATACTCACAAAAGATATTCTCATTAAGAAAAGGATGGGCATGGACCCAACACGTCCATTATGCGGCAATAATAGCAAAACGATTGTTCATATTTTCTTCCAATGCACTTTCATCTTCGTATATTGAGAAAAGACAATTGCATTGGACCTCAATCTCTCCCCAGGAAATAATGTCCTTCCGCACTCTCGCTCAAAATAAACTCGAATTTAGGGTCCAAGGAGTGGAACCGGTTGCCTTTAGCAATTTATTGGTGCAGTAGGGACGACAGGATCATTGAAGAGGATAAGGGAACCACTACGCCAAACTTACCAGAAGAAGGCGAGGCTTAGCTATCTCCCAACCACACCAACTTACATTATTGCCACGACACTCCATGGGCAACCTAGCGGAGTAGTGACAACCACATGCGTCGTTCAACCTTGTGTGGACAACTTGTTCCCACCAACTGGTGAAGAAATCCTTGATATCGAAAGGATGGCTCAAGAAGAAGAGGTGGTGATGGCAAGGGCTGAACAAGAGGTTGAATGTGGATGTGAGCTAGCTGAGCGCCTCCGTTTCTTCGAGGCAACCAAGACAATTCCGCCCTTCTCCCCTTTGAAGGAGAGCTTGTAGGGGTCATCGGTTGTTGCTACTTTGGGTGCTAGTTGCTATTTTATTTATGTTCGAAATATGATGCTACTTGTATTATCTCAGCCATGATGGTTGAAAACCTCAAACTTTGTATCTTTTAGTGTGTTTGCGGTCACAGAGATACACAATCTTTTATAGCACAAATAACAGCGTCCGGACTACTTCCGTTACGCCCTGCACTCTTTCTTTGTCACGTCAGCTTACCCAACCCACCTAAAAAATCTTCTTACCCATGCCCGGGCTACCCTCACCCACCCTACACTCTCTTTCCTCCACATCATTTCTTAATTACACAAATTTAATTCTCACACAACATTTAACAAATTACATTTTATATAAATCTAATTCTAATTACATTATAATTCTAATTCACGATATAATTATTATTACTATTAATTAATTAACAATAATAATTATTCATTACTAATATTAATCACTATTAAACCACAAAAATTGTAATATTTGAATTTTGAATATTTGAATTTTGAAACGCGCGTAAATGCACAGTATACATGTGAATGTACAGTATACGCGTGCGTGAAAAGTAATCCGCGTGATTGCACAGTATACGCATGAAAGAAAAGTAGTCCGCGTGAATGTACAGTATACGCGTGCGTGAAAAGTAATCCGCGTGACTGCACAGTGTCTACTTTTTTCTCTATATATACCTTACACAAAACCCAACTTACATCCCATATCTCTTTCACAAAACACAACGTTGCAATGTCTTCTCCGGATTACAACCGTTCCCCTCTGGTCCACAATCAAATCCGCGTTCACGCTATCCACAAGGATATCCCTCACGTCCATTTTACCAACAACCATTCCAACAACCAGACTTCTCCCACTACGCACGCGTCCCTCATCTTTATCACTTGTAAAAAATTATTACCCAATTTTAATAACAAATACCCAATCCATTAATAACAAGACATCCACTAAATAATTAAAAATTTTAAAAAATAATTCAACAAATGGGAGGGGGACACGTGTCCCCCACCCGAGGGCGCCCCGGGCGTCTGCCCGGGCATTGGCGTCCCGGGCGGGCACCCGAGGGGCGCCCGCCCCGTTAACTGGGGTGCGCCCGGACGCCCCCTTTAAGGGTGCCCTTAAATTCAATGATAGCACCCACTTTATGCAAAAAAATACTTTAAAGATACAATTGGGGATGATTATGTGCGATCATAATTGTGGAGTATTTGGTATGACTTGACGCATGTTGGCTTCCAAAATGTTTCTAAACTGAAGTACCCGAGAATACACCAACTCTAAAAATATAACTAATGACTTTAGTTGAATTAAATTCACCACTAGGAAATGAGGTGCACCTACGTTTGGTGATCCTTTGGGTCCAACGAGACATAGATGTCCTCCTCAAGCGCAAAGAGGTAATTATGGTCTTTAAAAATGTATGCAAAGTGATCTAAACAGGCAAAAAATGTTGTAAGACCGCCCAAATGCTTACATTTGAAAAGAACCACCTTTGTGTAACATTCCAATAGTCAAAGAAACATTGTCATTGGTATAAGTGAATGATCAAGTGCTTTTACCAGTGCATCAAAAGTTCGATTTGGTGAGGGTGATTACTTGTGGGAAATTCGACTTTTTATGTCTCAAGCGGCCCAATCTCTGGAAAAAAATTCTCACTTTGACATCTTCTGAAATATATGCTTATCTTTCCAATTCTTCCCAAAATATCATTGTCTATCTCGTGGGACCACTAACATCATCTGGAACACTCTCTCTGTCTCTCTTTGTCTCGATATTTTAAATTGTTTCAGAAATCGACAGGGTTCGATGGTATTCGACGGTATGTGATAGATAGTGTAGTCGATGTGTATGCTCGATAGTTATACTTTGTTATGGTTAGATTGAACTCGATATGTGTTATACAGAAACTCGACATGGGCTCGATTTCGCTCGATGGTCAACATGATAACCGTTCAATATTCATTCCTTTTGAGAGGACGCAACCTTTTGCTATTACGCGAAGAGGCATAACCCTTCATTACAGGGTTTATAAAAGGGATCAGAGGTTATGGTGTCTTCCACCATTTAGTTGTGTATTTGATCCCCTCCCAAGTCCCAACTAAGTGTATTCGATTCGTCTCCTCCATCCAAAAAAAGGTTTTCAACACAATGCCTCGAACGACTACTCCGACGAAGCTGAGCACATCGTTGGTGGACCAATATGGGGAGGTTGTCCCCCCATACTAAGAGTTTAACCTCTGCCCTATCACACATGTAGGTGCAGGCTGAAGGCAACATAGTCAACCCTCGAAGTTCTATGTTTGTGGCTCCTCGAAGTCAACCCTTCGCTGTCGGTACTTCGTCTAAGATGATGGAACACCGGTACCACCAGTGGATAAACCTGACCAGAGCGTAAAGGACACGTGGATGCAGAAGTTTCTCTGGAAGGCTGCTAAGTTGAGTCAGAGCCAAGAGATAAACAAAAATATCTTTTGGGCTTGCAGGCGACATCTGAGAAGAGATACATAATTTTTGTGTGTTTGTATTACTATCAATATCAATAATAGCTCGATGTTTGTGTTTGTGTTTTTGTTTGCTTTTGTGATCTCTCATTGGTTCCTCCTTTAACCTCGATTGTGGTTCGATAGTAGTTCGATAATCACTCGACGGTCTAGGATTAAAAAGAAACACCATTAGTTGAGTCTTTTCAAACGAAGTCTAAATGAAGTCTCTCCTTTAACCTCGATTGTGGTTCGATAATCACTCGACGATGTAGGATTAAAAGGGAACACTATTTAGTTGAGTCTTTTCAATCAAAGTCTGAATGAAGTCTCTCCTTTAACCTTGATTGTGGTTCGATGGTAGTTTGATAATTACTTGGCGGTGTAGGATTAAAAAGAAACATCATTTAGTTGAGTCTTTTCAAATGAAGTCTGAATGAAGTCTCTCATTTAACCTCGATTGTGGTTCGATGGTAGTTCGATAATCACTCGACGGTCTATGACTAAAAAGAACCACCATTTAGTTGAGTCTTTTCAAACGAAGGCCTCAGAGACTTTATGGTTTAACAAAAATTTAGTTCGATAATAGCTCAATGGTCATTGTGCAGTTCCAAACGAACAACTTTGCATGTTCAAGTCAGTCATGTCCTTCTACCTCGATAGAGCTCGACGGTTGCTCGATGGTTGATCTATTACCTCTTCGACTACGTCGTTTGCATGAGGAAGATTGAAACAATCACACCATTCACAACATTCACATATATACAAAAAAACAATGAAAATCATTCACAACATTCAAATATTAATAAAAACAATGTCAACAACATAGCTGCTTGTGTATTGATCACACACTTACAAAAAAATAGTGTTGTCAAAGTTTGCAACTAATAACACATACACAACAAAAACAAACAAATATCATAGAATAAAACATTAACTAAAATAACTTCGTCATCTTCCTAGTCCACCCGGTGTGTTCTTCGAAGCCAGGAGGGGCGTCATGCAGTGGGGAGGGCGTTGGGTCAGGGATGGGTGTCTCGGCGAGGCAGGACGCCTCGTAGTTGGGGCATGTGTGCTCCAGGAAAGGGGTGTTGGGGTTAGTGTCGTCGGGGTGGAAATTACGTAAACAAAATAACGGTATGTCAGTGGACATTAACTTATAACCAAAGATAACTGAAAAATAAAGGAAGAGATGATTAAAACCTACCACTGTCGATGAGGAGGTCTACCACCGTGTCTTGTACGACGGCTAAACGACGCTTTACGTCAGCGATAATGTGGCGGAGTTCCGCCAGGGTCTGCTTGACCTCCTCCAGTGGTTCTGGGGGTGTTCGTACCAGAGACATGGTGTCATGCACATAGAAGGTGCATCTCTGGCGTCGTGGGGCCACGCAACGCCAAGTCACATGCACCGGCTTGGTTAAGAACCTGACACACACTCGTTTTACGATGTAACCGCACAAGCAGAGGATGTCTTTGATGGGTGAGATCTCGGCGATGTCGTCGTTGCGCATCATTTTTGGATTAGAATGTGGTCGAGGGAAGAATGTGTTGGCAAGAGAAGTGTAATGGTGTAAGATCGAAAGAAGGGAATGACGTTTTATACTATCCGAATGACAGACGCGACGTCTGAAGAGAAGGTAACCTAATCGTAAAAAATGCTCTCGATTATCGCGCGTTTCAGTCGTGCTCATATTGTTGAGAGAAGGTTGAGAGAAAATTGAGATCATGTCGAGTACATATCGAGCTCTTCAAGGAACTTCTTAATCCACACTCCTTCCTTGCTTGCTTCAGCAACAACCATAACTTCGGAAGCAGTGGTTGAGTAGGTCGTAGTGGTTTGCTTCCAATTACGCCAACTCACGACTCCACCATTCATAAGGAAGACATATCCTGATTACGACCTTCTATCGTCGGGATCACTCATGAAACTCGCATCTTAATAGCCTCGGCTATTAGCTCCCTTTGTCCTTCATAAACAAGAAACTTATCTTTGGTCTGGTTAAGGTACCTTAGAATATTCTTGACCGCAGTCCAATGCTCACGACCTGCATTGGATTGGTGACAACTTGTCACGCTTAGAGCATACGAGACATCGGGTCTTGTGCAAGTCATGGCGTACATGATCGATCCTATTGCTGAAGCATAAAGAACATCCTTCATGTTCTTCAAGTCTTTACGTGTTTCAGCACGCTGAGACTTCTTGAGTTGCACACCCATACTCATTGGCACATTGTCCTTTTTGGAGTTGTTCATGTTGAACCTTTCCAAGACCTTATCAATGTATGTATGTTGACTTAGGCCAATGAGTCTACGTGATCTATCTCTATATATCTTGATTCTCAAGATGTATTGAGCCTCACCCATGTCTTTCATTGAAAATACAGATTTCAACGAATTTCTCGTTTGCTCAGGCAAAAGTATATGATTTCCCATGAGGAGTATGTCATCGACATATAAGATCAAGAACACTATGTGGCTCCCACTAACATTCTTGTATATACAAGGCTCTTCCTTACTTTGGACGAAGTGAATATTTTGACTTCTTCGTCAAAGTGTTTGTTCCAACTCCTTGATGCTTGTTTTAATCCATAAATGGATCTTTGAAGCTTGCATACTTTCTCTCTATTCTTTGGATCTTCAAAACCTTGAGGTTGTACCATGTACACATCCTCCTCCAAGTTCCCACTAAAGAGTGCCATTTTGACATCCATTTGTCATATCTTATAATCATGAAATGCGACAATAGCGAGCATAATCCGAATAGACTTGAACATGGCAATCAGTGAAAAAATTTCATCATAATCAATTCCTTGAACTTGAGTGAAACCTTTTGCTACAAGCCTCGCTTTGTAGCTTGTCAAGTTCCCATCCATGTTCATCTTCCTCTTGAAAACCCATTTATTTTGAATGACATTTTTCCCTTGAGGAAGATCAACCAAGTTCCATACTTGATTATCATACATGGATTCTATTTTGGATTCCATGACCTTAAACCATAGTTTGGAGTCATCTCTTTCCATTGCTTCTTGAAAGGTCGAGGGATCATCGGTATCTAGTATCATGATCTCATGAAGTCCCAAATACATATTATGTTTCTTCATTTCCCTCGTTGACCTTCAAAGTTATTTTGGTTCTACGTGTACTTCTCGAACTTCTTCCACAATTTCTTGCGGAATTGGTTCGTGTTCGATTCTCGAACATACACTATGTGGGGAAGATTGAGTTTCTCTCACAATTGCTTGTGAGGGTCTCTCACTCACGCTCCCACTAACCAAATGAATCTCGGTTGGGCCTTCATGATCTTGAATGTCATCATTCATATCATGATCTTGTAGAATATCTTGAGTCTCCTCAAGCACAACTCTACTTCCACTACTTTTTATTCTTTTCAGAAATTCATTTTCTAGAAATACGACATCTCTCTCTACAATCACTCGATTGGAGGTTGTATGTCAAAAGTAGTATTCTCTTGTCTCACGAGGATATCCTATAAAGAAGCACTTATCCGCTTTTGGTTGAAGCTTGGTTGACATCAATCTCTTGACGTAGGCCTCACAACCCTAAATCTTGAGAAAATTGAGCTTAGATGTTTTACCACTCCATAGCTCATAAAGCGTTTTCTCTACGGATTTGGATGAAACATTATTTAGTGTGTAAGCCACAACTTCTAGTGTATAACTCCAAAAGTAAAGCGACAATTCAGCTTTACTCATAATTGATCGAATCATGTCGAGCAATGTCTTATTCCTCTTTTCGGATACCCCATTCCATTGAGGTGTACCGGGAGTGGTGAGTTGTGGTATAATACCACATTCCTTTTGGAACGAAGCAAATTCGGTACTTAAGTACTCACCTCCACGATCGGTTTGTAGAGACTTGATTTTCTTGTTGAGTTGGTTCTCTACTTCATTCTTGAATTCCTTTAACATGTCAAAGGATCCACTTTTGTTTCTCATTAGATAAATATAGCAACAACGACTATAGTCATCCGTGAACATAATGAAGTACCTAAAACCGTCTCTTGCACTTGTACTCATTGGACCACATACATCAGCATGTATCAAATCTAATAAGTTACCCGATCTCGGACCTTTCTTCTTAAAAGAAATCTTGGCCATTTTGTCCATTAGACAAGGTTCGTATGTCTCCAATGATTTAAAATCAAGTTGACCAAGAAGGTTAGTTTCTTGCAATTTCTTGGTGCGTTTTTCATTATGTGACCAAGACGATAGTGCTACAAGAATGTATCATTCACGTTAGTAGTTTTAAGTCTTTTGTTATTGATGTTTAAAATTTGTTTATTATTCAATTCAAGCAAATAAAGATCATTCCTTATGAATGCATTTGCATAGAAAATTCCATTCTTCGATATAGATAAGCAAGAATTTGAAATATTTATATTAAAATTATTCATATCTAAACATGATACAGAAATAATATTCAAGCTAATCGAAGACACATAATAGACGTTCTTTAAACATAAATTTAAACCACTAGATAATTGAAGCTCCACGGAACCTTGTGCAATTGTTACAACTCTTGCATCATTTCCAACCTTCAAAATCATCTCGTTCTTCACGAGTTCCTCCTATCCTTTAGTAGCTGCACATTAGAAATTATGTGAGCACAAGATCCAGTATCAATTACCCAATCATGGACAGAGGTGACTAAATTTATTTCAATAACAAATACACATTTTGCCTTTTTGGGGCCGTTTACGCTCAATCACTCAATTGTCAAGGTCTTCCTTGTACTTAGGGCAATTTGGCCGGATGTGTCCCTTTTCACCGCAGTGAAAGCACTCCATGTTGGTAGTAGGGAATTTCAAAGGATTTCCCCTCGAGGCACTCACACGAGTACCTCTTACTCCCTCGCTCTTGATTGAGGTTTTATTGGTGAATTTGCCTTTACCTTTGGTGATCTTTTTGCTCTCTCCATGGATGGCTAGGACATGCTTGTCCAGACCATTGCCCATGTCAACTTCAACCATTTTGAGAGTGTTGTGAAGTTCCTCAAGACTCACCACTTTCTCACGCACATGATAGTGCATAATGAAGTCCTTATAGGACGGGGCTATAGAGCCAAAAATCAAATCTTCGGCAATGTCATCGGGTATCGGGGAAGAGTGCTCTGACAACTACTCAAGGTGTCCTTCCATCGTGAGAAAACACATAGATACCGATGTTCCATCCGCCATGCGGCACATTGTAAGTGCGATGATGGTCTTATAACGCTTTTTCTAACACTATCCATGAACATCTTTGTTAAAGCTTCCATGGTCTTCTTGGGTTTTGAATCCAAGTATTTCGCTTGAAGCGAGTCACCTCTGGATGCCAACATTAGACGGTGAACTTGGTTCTCTTGGTCTTCCCACTTGGCTTTAGCATTTTTCTCGTTATCGGTTGCCTTCTATTTTAATTTTGAGATTTCACCATCCAAAATATGAGATAATTGAAAGGAATGTGTTCTAAAAGTTTTACTTTTTTTATATGTCAATTATTATGAATTGAATGTGCAAACATTTTCTTCCTCGATTATGGTATTCGTCTTTTGGAAGTGTTAAGGAAGATGCGCTTGGTCTTTAACCGTAGAGCTCTAAAATAAAATAGTTTATATAAATTAAAAGTTATTCACAATCATGGTAATTAACATGGAACATTAATCACCAAGATAAGATTGTCGTGTTGGTCATCGATTGTTGTAGCTCTACAAATAATTGACGACACGAGTATATAAAAGAGGAAAAAATTACTTTTATATATTGAATAGACATAACAAGTAACACATTATGGAATTGTGTTTCGTGTCATTAATGTTTTACTGTGTCTTGGATCCTAAGATATGAGACTTATGTCTTTTCACTCAAGAAGTGCTTAATTTGATTATTGTCAAAAGCTATCAACGAGTATAGTGATAAATGTAATAGTTGGTTGAACACGACTTGTGCTGGAAAAGATAGCAAGTCAAACGATTATCGTTGCCCCTCTTAATTGAGTGATGATATTAGTGGGCCCCTTTATAAAGTAAAATTATAATGTGCACAATGTAACTTGAGATAAATTACATAGTTATAATTAGCTTAAAGAGATCAAGAAATGAATATAATACAAAGGTGACACATTTCTACTTTGTATATATTCTTAATATCACGAGGCAATGGATGGACACAAGTGATGCACTTACATCGTTAAATGGATCGTGTTTAGTTCGAGTGGAACAAAGAAATCTATGCTAATTGGGTAACTATAATGTGCAGCTAGATACCGCTTATAGTTTGAGATATTAAGTGTTTAATATCGCTGTCAATTTTGCTTAGATCTTCCTATAAGTCACACCACAAAACTGGGAAACAAGAGGTTTGATTTTAAGTTCATATGATGTGTCGGTTTCATGTGAAAATGGGACACATGTGGTGAATGAATAAAATCAATATGTCATGAGAATGACATAATTAGAATCATAATAAATTCATATGAGGTGTATATATTATGTGGTGTAATAATTTAATATTGCATATGATAATATATTACATAAGATGTGAATTTGCTAAAAACCTAAAAAGATCAAATTTTGTTGGAAATAAATCCAAAATTTGACAAAGGCAAAATCGGGGTCAAACACGGTGAACCGTTCAGGGTTCGGTCGACCGGGGTATCTTCGGATCAGTTAACCTAATGGGGAACGGGTAATCACAATTGGTTGACCGAAATTGTCTAGAGTGCCTGGACAATCGGGTTCGGTTAACCGAGTGTGAACGGTCAACCGAGAAAGAGTATTTTTTGTAGACCGAAGATGACACAGTCATCCGATGACTACGCTTCAGGAGAAATTTTGGTGAGTCAACGGTCGACCGAAGAGAAGACGTGGTTCGTCCGAATTTTTCCAGAGAATTTTTCTCATGTGGAATCGGTCGACCGTCTAGCTCACGGTTCACCGAACACGTGTTATAACCGAACAGTGCGATTTCTGCATGAATTATCAAGAGATTAATTAGATCATAGATGGATAATTCCATATTTAATTAAAACGTTTTAGAGGATGCTTATGTGACAATTAGAGATTAATTTTAGGAGAGAATAAGCAAGAGATCATGACTAAGTAATAGTTCTTGATACAAATGTTTTGGGAGCCTATAAAAGGATCACTCCTCCTCCTTGTTTATGTTAATGCAAAAAAAAATCTCTCATTAATCTCTCCCTTAATCACCACGAAAATCTCTTAGTAATTTTAAGTTTTGGAGATAGAAAATCTCAGGAACTTAAAGAGGAGTTATTAGCTAGATTCTAAGCTTAATTACATATTGATTGGCTAGCTCATTTCTCTATAATCTTGTTTGGAGTTTGGTGAACACTTGGAGACGAATCGGTGGGCGATTCAACGGGCAACGCGACCCCGGATCTTCCAAAGGTTTTAGAGAACCTTTGGGTATGATTCTCTCTTTGTGATTTATTTTTATATATGTAGGATTGCATGATATTAGAATAAACACAAAGTAATGCACATAAAATTGTTGAAAGTATGAAATCGATCTTGTATGTTGTATTAATTTTTTTCAAATATATACATACATAGGGACACGAAATCCTACAATAATTTCTCAAACTTCAATACGATATTGAGCTTGAGTTGCCAGCTTATGAAGTTAGAGTCATCATTTGCCAAATGATGTTTTTCAATCATAGATCACACAATAGGTTGTATATTCGACATTTCTACAAAATAAATTTATACATATGATTTAATGTCAATTTTGTGTTTGAAAATCAATACCGCAAATAACCATGTCCATAAATGCAGTATTTCAACATCTATCAATTATAATATAACTAGCTAAGGGCTATCAAATATATTATAAAATCAAGGTAAGAAAACATTTTCTAATCATAACAATTTCAAAATATTGCAATATTTGCATTTTCAAACTCTTATGACTCTTGTCGTCTTAATTAAGAGACAATTTGACCAATCCTCCTAAGAAAAACTCTTTTTTCTCAAAATCAAGTCAGGGCTCTGGGTCTTGTTAAGAAACTTTTTTTTGATACGAGATACGTTTATCCATTGTATTCACAAATAAATAGACTCGGTGTCCACATAGGGTGAATCACACATTGTACATTTATTGATGACTCAATAATAGACAACCTTATATCTCCCACTATTCCCAAAGATGGAGGAAGCTATCTCCCGCTAAGCGCGAGCAGAATATCGCTCGATCGATGGCTCTTAGTGTATGAAATAAGATAGAAAAATACTCTTAATTTTTTGTTGGACAATTTAAACATTTATATATGATTTTAGAATTTAGGTGATCGTGCATATTTATAACTATTCACATCCTAACATTCATCCATACAATCACATACATGTCAAGCACACAAACATAAATATATTCATTCACATATACATCGGTGTGAGTTTATATGTTCTCGCGTCCTTGACTCTTTTGTTTCCTCAGCGTATTTTCCGTGACTTCCACTTGCACCATGGATGTAGATATTTGAAAAATATAAACATGCATCTCACAATTTTGAAATTTGTCTAGTGCAAGTCTTATGTAAAAACTCTCATATGCATGCATATAAATTGAAATAGAAATTTGGCTTTGACATATACATAAACTCTTGTGATTGAATAATAATAATGTATATTCATGCATTCATTCATTCACACATAGTTTCGTCGGAACATACAAACTTACATATCCTTGCAAAAGAGATCTCGAGCAACGCATGTACATATACTATAAATTACTCGATTTAGTTTATCATTCATCTTCAAATCAAAAAATTCCAAAATCATTTGAAATCCAATAAAAATGATTCTGCACATCCATTGTTCAAAATACAAAACATTTGAACCGTTGTTTATCCAATTTCCAAAAATAAAATTTTAAGGAAAGATAAACATGTCTTTTTCGTTTTGTCAATTTCTTATAAAATAATCATTTAATTAAAAACATTTTTTTATATTTTAGACATGAGTCCAAATCTTAATTCTAACATTCACATGATGTGTTTCAAAATATTTAAAACTATCAAAAGAATTAATTAGAATTAAATCAACAAAACTGTCGAAAAACTCAAAAAGACATAAAACTCGAATTGTTTAGATTGGATATGACAAACTAAAATTAATTTTATAGTCTGATCGTTGAAAATATGAACTAAATGCTCTGATACCACTATTGTATTTCGTGCTCCTATGTATGTGTATATTTTAAAATTTTAATACATGCATACATGATCGATTTTCATATTTTCAACAATTTCATGTACATCGGTTTATATTTATTCTAATATCATATAATCAATATATGTTAAAACAAATATAAGAGGATCATACCCAAAGGTTCTCTAAAATCTTTATGAAGATCCGGAGTTGTGTCACTCGTCGAATCGTCCACCGATTCGGCTCCAAATGTGCACCAAACTAAGATTAGAGAGAATGAGCTAGTCAATTCAATCTTTAAATCAAGGTTAGAATCTAACTAATAACCCATTTATGCTCCCTGAGAATTTAATCTCCAAAAGTTTGAAATAATTAAGGAATTTTGGATGGATTAATAGGGTTGTTAGGGAGAGAGAAATTTTTGTATTAATTAAAACAAGGAGGGAGAGAAGACTTATTTATAGGGTCTCCCAACACCCACATCATGACTAATCACTAACCCATGATCTCTTGTATTTCTCTCCCTAAAATCAATCACAATTTGACACATAATCATCCACATTCATATTTAACCATAATTGGAAGAATTCCAATACATGATTAATACTAATTCCTTATTAATTCGGGCAAAACCGTATTAACCTGTTTTTATCTTTTACCAAATTTTGGATTTATATCTAACAAAATTTGGTCATTAGGGTTTTTAGTAAATTCATATATCATGAAATATATTATCATATGTAATGTCAACCATTACACCCCATAATACATACATCTCATATGAACTTATAAATGATTCTAACTATGTAATTTTCATGATACATTGATTTTATCGATTCACCACATATATACTATTTCACACGAAATTCGATACATCATATGAATATAAATTCAACTTTCTTATTTCTCAGTTTTGTGGTGTGACCTATAGGAGGACCTAAGTCAATTGTCAATGATATTAAACACTTAATATCATAAACTATAAGCGATATCTAGCTACACGTTATAGTTACCTAATTAACATAAATATCTTTGTTTACTCGAACTAAACACGATCCATTTAGTGATGTAAGGACATTACTTATGTCCATCCATTGCCTCATGATATTAAGAATATTATACAAAGTAGAAATGTGTTACCTTTGTATTTTATATTTATTTCTTGATCTCTTAAACTAATTATAAATATGTAACATAACATAAGTCACATTATGCACATTATAATTTTGCTTTATTAAGGGGCTCAATAATATCATCACTCAAGTAAAGAGGGGCAATGATAATCTTTTGACGAACTATCTTTTCCAGCATAAGTCATGTTTAACCAACTATTGTCTTTATCACTATACTCATTGATAGCTTTTGACAATAATCAAATTGAACATTCCTTATGTGAAAAGATATGTCTCATATCTTAGGATCCAAGACACAGTAAAACATTAATGACACAAAACACAATTTCATAATGTTTTACTTGCTAGGTCTATTCAATATATAAAAGTAATCTTTTCCTCTTTTGTATACTCGTGTTGTCAAATATTTGTAGAACTACAATAATCGATGACCAACACGACAATCTTATCTCAGTAATTATGTTCTATGTTGATTACCATGATTGTGAATAACTTTTGATTTATGTAGACCATTATCTTTTAAAGCTCTACGGTTAAGGATCAAACGCTTCTTCCTTAACAAATCCAAAAGACGAATACATTAATCAGGGAACAAAATGTTTGCACATCCAATTCTTAACAATTGACATATAAAAGCAAACTTTTAGAACACATTCCTTTCATATCGAGTCTCTCACTGGTATGGTTTTTTACACTTTGCTCATAACTGACAAGACGTTTCCGACAGAAGGAAACCCGACCGTCGAAAACGTACGTGCCTTGACAGTAACGTTACTTATCAAGCTTTGATCGAGTACGTATCTAACTCATCGATCCCAACATAGCATCACCTTGAACCACACATTGGTACAGTTTTCATGCTTCTCTCTTAATTGTTGGGTTGACGTTTAGTGATTAGGTAAGTGAAACGAAAAAAATGTCCTCAATAATCATGTCGACTAAACTATTGAGACACTATCGAGTGCATATCGAGCTCTTCAATCCAAACAAAGACGACTCTCTTGCTTCATCATATTGAGGTCACATTGTACCGTCATTGTGCAGTTTTCACGCTTCGCTATTAATTGCTGACGTGACGTCTGCAGGGAAGGAAACTGAATCGTCGAAAACTTTCTCAGTAATCGTACCGTTGTGGGTCGACTAAATTATCGAACCACTATCGATGACATATGAAGCTCATTGTGAAAGGGGTATATCGTGAAAAATGTTTGACATCGAAAGTACGCACAACCCCAACAAAGCAGACACATGTTGTTCCATGTTAGTAGTCTCATGAGATAGACATTGGTATTTTGGGAAGAAGAAGAAAGATAAACATATTTTTCAGATGATGTCAAAGTTGTAGTCTCCCCTCCGAAATTTAGGTCACTTTAGGCATAAAAAGTCAAATTTCCCTTCCTTATTTCCATTTCTAGTCCCATCATAAGCACCTACCTGTGCAACCCTCGTAGTCTTGCAAGTCGGTCAATGAATTGTTTGAGGTCCACCACCTCAACGACGAGTTCATGCAAGGGAACATGAATTTTTTTGATGTAATTATATGGTCCTCACTTATTAGAATGAGTCAATGAGCTAGAACCTTACAATGATAGGTACAATTTCCAAAATCATTTGATTACGAACAAGCTCGGCCCATAGCAGGAGCAGGGTGAGCTCCTGCACTGGGCCTCATTCTGAAGGGGGCCTCAAAAAAAATTATTGATGCATATGGGCTTATTGGGTTGCAAAGAGGATTAGTGTTAACACATAAATAACACATAAATATTGATAAATTTACCTCAAAGAATGATATGATGGCAAATTTTCAAGTGATATTGCACTCAGTTAGTGAAATTTTTATTATTTAAACTAGAAGAACAAAAGTTTTCAAATTTAAGAGTCTCATTGTTGATTTTCGCACAGGGCCTCGAAAAATCCCGAGACGGCCCTGATTACGAAGGTATTTCGGCTAAATAAGTGTTCTGAAATCACAAGCAAAATATCTTAAAATTAATTAACAGTCAATTAGTCATATTTTATTATGGTAACACAAAAATATAAAATATAATTATACAAAACCAAAAAAACCCATTAAAAACCCTAGACTCCTCTCTCTCCTCTTTCCCTTTCCACCCGCTGTCGCCCTCTTCGCCGCCTCTTCCCAGGTTCGTGCCTTAACGAGACCCTAATCCTTACGCGTGTTAAACGCGCCTCTAAATCCCGCCCTCGATTCCGCAGGAAGCCGAGGTGGGTCCGCGATGAGGTTGGAGAAGTGCTGGTTCTGCTCATCCACCATCTACCCCGGCCATGGCATCCAGTTCGTCCGAAACGACGCTAAGGTCCCCCCTTTGGCTCCCCCACTCGTCCTTTTGTTCGGTTCATCCTGTGATTTGTGGAAAAATAGGTTTTTGAAAGTAATCTGGTTGCGGCGTGAGGTCGGATGGTTTTGGGTTTGGGGAATGGAATTTGAGGTTGGAACGGTGTTTGCGGGTTGTAGTGTTCCAACTGATGATATGATTATTGCGATGGGATTACACTGTTAGCTTGATTTGAAATTGAATTGGTTGTAGTGTTCAAACCAGTAATTTGAGTTTTGAGAACCCAAGTTTAAGGTTAATGGTATCCTTGTATCCGAACTAGTGTTCAAACTATCAGGTAACATAATACATACAACAAACAAAGCCTTTAATCCGATTACGTTGGGTTTAATTTTGATGGTATTTCACTGTTGACTTGATATCAAATTAATTGGTTGTGGTGTTGAAACTAGTTCAATTTTTGAGAATTGAAGTATGAGGCTAACGCTACCCATGTATTCGAACTAGTGTCGAAACTAATAGGTGGCCTAATATGTGCAACAACAACAATGAAGCTTTTAATCCCAAACTAGTTGCGGTCGGCTAGGATGAAACTCATTTGAAATCACGCTTCGGGTGACGCCCCAATGAAACTACTTTTGAGTTTCATTTCTGTAGGAGTAGTTGGGTTTTTATGTTGGCTCCCCACGCTTATTGCAACCCTCCTTTGAAATTGTTTGTAATGTTCAAACTAGTGATTCGATGTTAAGAGCCAAAGTTTGGGGCTAATGGTATCCTTGTATGTTCAAACTAACATGTGGCATAATATACTACAATAAAACCTTTAATCTAA
Source organism: Triglochin maritima (assembly GCA_963682175.1). Lineage (NCBI taxonomy): Eukaryota > Viridiplantae > Streptophyta > Magnoliopsida > Alismatales > Juncaginaceae > Triglochin > Triglochin maritima. Next base: position 6,310,949 of record OY821787.1, on the reverse strand, counting down.
AGCTAGATGGGATAGGATAGAAATGAAACTCATTAAGAATCATAGTTCGGGTGACGACGGTTTCATCTCCATAGGAGTAGCTCTATAGCTGGGTTTTATTTGCTGGCTTACAACGTCTATCACAACATTTCTCCTTTATCTTGGCTTGGGACAGACTATGTACAAGTACATAAGTAGAGTTGGGTAGCATAATATATCCAATGATTAATTCTGACATTGGGATTGCGTGTCCAACTCATATTTGGGGAAATTTTAAGTTGCATGTGGTGTTCTATGATGTGTTTTGGAAGACTTAGCAATTGGTTGTGACACATCCCATAAAGCCAATTTGCTTACCATCGGCAAGAAACTAGTTTGCCCATTTTGTAATAATCTCTCTAACACAACTTCTCCTAATCTCACGAAACCAATACAATTATACAAATGTTGCATTTGAAAAGGTGATACATGAAAGTTAGAAACTGAAGTTGTTGCTTTGATGACAGAAATCTTCTTCAGAGATTTTGCTGGAAGCCACAAATTGACAAGTCAAAATGTGGTTTCGAAATACACCTTGATATGGGAATTGTGACCGTAACAATTTATTTGAAAATTAAAGTTGGAAGCAAATTTTAATTTGTATGCAGTCAATAACCACAGGATTTGTGCATAGTATGCACAAATTCTGTGGTTATTTCACACACTAATCGTGTTATTTGGTAATTAATACTTCCACTTGGTGATGTGAAAGCAAAAGGATAAAGCTATATACCTACAAACATATCATAGAGATGAAGAATCTCTTGGAATCAAGGTTCAAGTAACACCTAGGCGATTGGGTGGTTGCCCAGGTGTGGGCAACCTCTTTTTTATTTTTTATTTTAATTAAAAAATAGGGGACAAATAGGAAAAAATAAGGAAAAATACAAATAAAATATAGAAAATAAACCTTACTTATTTGGATTTAAAAAAGACACTTACATCACTGACTCACTAGGTATTTCACTAGGAATGGAAGAGGGGTAGGGGAGCGGTAGGAGAAGATAACTCGCGGCGTTGTTGCTCCGGCGAAGGGAGGGAAGAACAATGGCCGCGTTGTTGCTCAGCTGACAGCACATGGTTGCCTACGCGACTTCACAAACCGCACACCCTCGTGTGCGGTGTGCGGGTGGTCGCATAGGCGTCACCTATTTGCTTAGGCGACCACCCACCTAAACGTAGCTTGGAACGGTTGTTTTAGGTCCTCTATGCCTATGACTTCGGTTCTAGGAACACGTTTAGGGATTCTGAAGTCGGGACTTTTCTGACTTGTCAAGTTGTGATTTGTTTTGTATGAATGGACATCCAACTATCCAAGCACCTAATGGTTATTGGTTGAGTTTGATGAGTTTGCCCAATTTGTTTTATGCAAACATTGATGACTCGTTGTTGCTACATGTAAACAACTTGTTCTTTTAGAATTTATACGTTCCATATCAGATGGTCCTTGGTTAGAGTTTTATGGGCAATTGATTTTGTAAGCTGCTGTTATTCAAAAAACATTAAAATTGTCAGGTTTGTTCATACTATTTAAATCATAATATATTATTGTTTAGTTTGTGAAATGGAGAATGTTGTCTAATGGTTCTATGAAAGGTATAAAACACAGTATTCGTCTTATATTTAGTCAACTTACTTAGCAGATTTTTTTTTAATCTGTTCTTACACTCATAGTAAGTGTTAAGTGGTAACATATTGCTGGTTCAGGAAGAGTGTACAAAATGAAAAAATGGCCTTACAGAAAATTCCGGGATAATTGAATAATAAACAAATTTAAAATGTTTCATGTATAAGAGTTTAAGGGGAAGTGAAGGGTTTTGTTGATAATTCCAATTTTATGCTTATTAAGTAATAAGTACCAATATCTTATAATTATTCTTCACTAAAGGATTTGTTCTGTGATTAGATCAAGCCTAATATTATGGAATTATGATTTTAGTGTGACAATCAAATTATTTTCTTACAGTTGTGTAAAATATTTAAGCGTTAAGTGGAGAAATCTAGCTATGGAATTTTTTATAGGTATACCATGAAACACATGGAATGGTAAGTAGTATAGATCCTTTTTATTGTATTTTGGAACATATAAATGAAAATTGCCATGGAAAAAAGTTGGGGTAGCACCAATTTCTTTTCTTGATACTGACTTTTGCTATAGATATTCCGATTTTGTAGATCGAAATGCCACAAGAATTTCAAGATGAAGAGGAACCCTCGCAAGGTTAAATGGACAAAGGCATACAGAAGGCTTCATGGCAAGGATATGACTCAGGTAGGATGAAAAAAACAGTTTTTTTGTTGAGTAAAATTAGCATTTTAATGAGAAAAAATTAGCATTTGTTTCCTGTTTACTAAAAGTATCTATTAGTTAACTGTTCTATGGGATTATTTTTGTTTGAAGGATGAAACCTTTGAGTTTGAAAGGAAGCGGAACAGACCTGAAAGATATGACAGGAATCTTGCTGTAACTACATTGAAGGCCATCAAGAAGATAGACAAAGTCCGAGGTGCTAGGGCTGAGAGTCATCACAAGAACAGGTTCCCTTAAATATGATTTCTTTGTAAATAATTGTGTATTACCTTTATGTTATATTTCGTTTACCTATATCAACTCAAAATTTGTTCAGGATGAAGGACAACAAAGCCAATAAGCGCAAGGCTGATCTCAAGGAACTGCAGCAGAGCATTAGCCTTGTCAAGAATCCCGTGGCTTTCCAGGAGGATCCTTCTCTTACTATTCCAAAGGTCAAAGTTACAGTTACACAACAGCAGGACGAAAATGCCATGGAAGAGTGAAATTAAGGAGCTACCGTTGTTACAGCGTTAAGTTCAAATCTGCTTGCCTATCAAAATTTAAGATTGTGATCTGTTTAGCTAAATTTTTTCGAACCCTTATTATTTGTAACTCACCTTGTTATGTTCTACAAGATTTTGGCGTCTCATGTTTGAGTTTGTTTGATTCTTTAGCGTGTTTTGAGAGATTTTCCATCCGTCTCTAACTTCAATCTATTCGTGTATCCTGGCAGACTGCTTTGCAAAAGAACATAAAAGTTTTCTAATAATCAAGCGAAAGTCCAAAATCTTGGGTGGACCACTAGCGGTTATGTTTTCCTTGCAATGATTAGACGTATCTACTGGATGATAATGTATTTCCTAAACGTATCTTAGACCAATTGTTAGTGCATTTCTATGCAAGTAAACGATAGAAGTTGACTATTACTTTAGTAATACCAGGGATGATAGATAAATCTCAATTCTTTTGAGTATTAGAATTTAATCATGCAACCTTAAATCGAAAAGTTAAACGGGCTCTTTTTTCTGTAGCAATGCTCAGCCATTGCCATTGATTACAGTGCACGCCTCGTCCATCTTTTATCTCAACTGCTACATCTCTCTGTAAGATCACAAATCCAAAGTTTTAGCTTGTTACTAGGATGTTCCCTTTTCTAATAAATCCAAGAACTATCGGTTTGGACGGACTTATGGATTGGAACTCTCCAATTATAGTTTTTAATTTGAAGCAATTGACATCATTGTGCAATTAATTACCCTTGTAGACATGATTATGAGTGCCATTGGAATGGTGATTTGAAGCCCTAGTCGCACGGCTAGCAACGACAAGAGGTTGCAAATAGGGTTGTTCATCGGGCGGGTTTAACCCGTCAACGGGGTGGGTTGTGGTTGTTTTTTTCACAACCTGCAACCCGTTAGTTTAAACAGGGCGGGTTGCGGTTGAAAGTTAACTTGTCCCGCTAACTCGTCAAACTATATTTATATACATTATAAATATATTATTTAAAAGTTTAAGATTGTAATAATAATAAAATAAATGTGTTTATCTTTATTCTTTTATTAACTAAGTCTCTTTTAGTCTTTCACATTTTTACATCTTGGTTTTACGTGTTTGATTTTGTATGATTTTTACAAGTTTTGAATTTTAATTTCATTTCATACATGTTATGAGTCCAAATTAAATTATATAAAAATCAACTCGTTTAACCCACCAAATCCGCCCTTAAGCGGGGTGGGTAGCGGTTAAAAAATAATTGACCACCTCGCCCCGCCCCGCCCCACTTACCCGTCGAACTTTGGGGGAACAGGTAGCAGTCGGTGCAAAACACGCCCCGCCCCATTTGCACCCTTAGTTGCAAAGGACAACGAGTTCGACTCTAGCTAGAAGTCGCAGCTCCTCCAAGTCGCTATTTCTTCCGAACTTCAAGTCGTCAAAAAATGTTGCAGCTAGATCAAGTTGTGTGACTTGTGTGAAGGAAAAATATTGTGGACGAACTTGCCCTTTTGGATACGGAAGATTGGAGTAAAGGTGGGTAACGGGCCCCGCCGGCCCGTTTCAGGAGCGCCCGGCCTGACCCGACCCGTCTTAATTAACGGGCTTCGCGGGCCGGCCCGCTCCAGCAAGTCCGTTTTTTAAATGGGTCAGGCCTAAAACCCGGTCCGTTAGTTTTGGTTTGTCCCGTCCCGGGCTGGCCCGACCCGACACCCAACTCTAGATTGGAGTGGAGATTTTTGTTTTGTATAGCATTGCCTGCATTGGTGTAGAGAAACCATGGGTTGTTTTGTGTCAGGTTTTTTCGATGGAAGAATATGGGAATGGAATAGGTGGAAATTTTGCATTTAAATAATCATAGTTTCAGGAAAAAAAATCATTTGGAAATGTATTTGTGTTTAATAGGGGATTTATTTTTTGACATCCATTTACTTTTGCTTGAAGTGGACAATATCATAATATGCATTTTTCTATTGTAACTCATTGTTAATGTTGTAATAATACTTTGGATTTATAATTTATTTTTTGTATTCTCAAAGTAATTATTTTAGGTTTAAAATTTACTTTTAATTTCCATGGTAACATCAATATAAAATAATCATTTTCATTTGAAAGCCATTTTATTAAAGTATTTGTTTGGTTATTAAGTCATATGTATAAAATTTATTTAAGGTCATTTTTGTCATTTCACAATTAAATCACCTATTCCTAGTTGTTGAAACAAACAGAAGTATTTTCTAGTCATTAGGTAAATAGTCGCTTACCCAATCAAATCCCTGCAGTTTCAAGTATTGCTGCTATTAGTAACGATTTCTAGTTGCTGCTTGTCGTTGTTCCAATCGCTCCCTATGTACATATGCAAGTGCTATTCATTTTTTGTGGTGTTTGATTAGGTCTTCAGTTCATCATAAAGGAGAATTCTGGACTGAGATACACTAGAGAAGGGTTGAATTGTACTTAGCATGGACCTATTTTCAGCAAAAGATTGCAAAAGAATGGTCCATTTGTAAGATATTATCTAAGTTTGACTAGATATCTTGATCATTATGGAAATAGGCTCGAGTTTTTTAAGGGGCTACTAATATTTTAGATTAATTATTGGCAGTTGGCCAAAAATTATCGTTTTGGGATGTTTGTCACACAAAAAAGTGGACCAATTACTTATGTATACGTAAAGGGATGATTAACATTGACTAATATGTTTAGAGATAACAAGGAGTGTTAGGTCCCTAAACCCAATTAGGGCTTAATGGTGATTAGTGAGGATGTTTGCATGGGGAAGTGGGGGTGCACAGTGGCGTGCATGGGAATGGAGGAGTGTGCAGTGATATGTGATGGTGTGGGGGCTGGTTACTGTGGAGGTTGGGGTGTTTTGAAGAGGAAATGTTTCTCTCCCTCTTCCTTGCTTTTCCATTTGCTCCATTCTCTCACTCACTCTCCTTTCCCTTCCTTTTCCGACGACCAGGGGACTTGGAGACTCCAGTGTGTGGAGGCGAGCTCGGAATTGCGGAGGCGCGGACGTGAGGCGTGGGTGCGGAGGTTGCTGTCAAGCGACGACGTTGCACGAGCGAGGCTCCGACGGTTTCGTTGCTTTCGAGAGGTATGCCGGCTTCTTAGTGTGTTTATGTGTTGCTCACCCTCGTGAGGGTGAAGTGTTGGTCGGTCGCGGGAGGTCGGAGACCTCACCGGCGACGCGGTTGGCGTAAATCCTTGGCTGACGCAAGGTTGCAGACGACCAACGGTCGACCGATGTATGCATTTTTGCCCGACTTTAACCAACACCGGTCGGACGATGCCTTGTGGCGGTCGACCGGTAGTGCTTTGTGCTGGTGGGTCGGGATTGCCTGTTGGTTTTCGGTCGACCAGTTTCATGTTTTCGTTCGACCGGAACTTAAGTGTACTGGATTATGTTATATATGATGTAATCATGTAGTTTTTGACAAACTCTGATGTAATATGGTGCACCGCCTGAATGTTTTTATGAGAAGTAACAATCCCGTCGTTTGATTATTGGTCTCTGATTTCTTGATGATAAAATTTTAAATTTTCCTCCGTTGTTTCGGGATGTTACAAGGAGTATGCAAAATAAAAATAAATCATGAGGTCAGTCTATGCAATTATCCGAATTCAATCCTGCAATAATCGAGAAGATAGATTGATTCAACTTGTTGGTAGCTTTACTTGGCGATTGAGAAGAACAAAGACATGCAATGAATCCTCTTCCCCCTCTCTTATATTCCATCATTTTTACCATTTGCTTTTGCACCAAGTTTTCTTAATTCCATACACGCTTGTCTACATGCAATGCAAGGACTCATCCGCCATCTCTTTAATTTCTTCACCACTACTAGATATCTAGATCTCTCCTTTACCAAAAATAATCACAAATCCAAAGAGATCCATATCTATAAGTTCTTACTGATCACAACAACTAAATCACAAAACAAACCAGCCGTGGTGTGATTTGGACTGTACTCAAGTTCCATAGTTTTCCGTCCACGACCCCGATCAATATTTTTCTATCCCAGAAGAGCTAAAAAGGTCCTCTTCTGAGGAGCAGTAATGTAATTAGTTTTTACCCAATCATTATTTCTCTACCAACCAATATTTTTTTTAGAAACCGTTTAAATTTTTATTACTAAGGAGCACTAATGTAATAAAACACATTATGCTCATAACTACACGAGGTGGTGCCGTAGTACATCTTAGTCGAAGAGAATTACATCACAAGTTCTAACAATACACTCAACAGTCGGAAATTACTCTAACATCCTGGATTAGATGATGTTTAACTAACCAATATGCTTCAATGACAGTGTAATGGTTCAAAATCATATACAAGGAATTCCCTCCATTTACTCGAGGGTTAAGTTCCTTCAATACACTTCTGTTAGATCAATAGACCAACAAATTTAGTGCGTTTATGTTTATTTTTGTCTTTATAATGTTGAAAATATATATTTAATTTATAATTTTCAACGCTAATGGATAACACGAATCATAAAACAAAATGTACGATTCTGATTTTCAATTATATTAAAAATCAGAAGTATATTGAGAACATGAACATCAATGAAATGTAGGGAATCCCGACCTCTCTATTTTATGTCCTCGAACTCTTAAGTTTTAATTTTTTAAGTTTCTCTGCAACAACTGTAACCTAAAAGTCATCACACAAGACTATTTCAGTTGGAAATAGTACACTCGATGTTTTCATGTTGAGCTACAGTAATACTAAATAATCTTCCAGGAAGTTCTTGCGTTAATTGCACCCTTTTTTCCTCACAAAAAGAGTTTTGAATTGATTTGACATATATTTTGCACGTGTTTCTAAAACAAGCTAATATGCATATATAATCTTGTTAATCCATAGATTATGTATAACAAATGACCTTCATTGAAGACAATGTTACTTAATTTGAGAAAGATATTTTTGATAATTAGATATTGTGTGAGGAAAGAAAATACAAAAATAACTAGCGTGGATATACCAAAAGTTGAAGAAGACACAATTGTATATATGTAATTTATGCATATAAATTAATATATATAATATATAATATAACTTCACAGAATGAGGTTATTACATAAACTTTTTTGGCATATCACGTATGGCTGACAAACCCTAGCCGACCGATGTGTGTCCGGGGGATGTGCTAAGGGAGGGGATATCAGGTCGAACAATAGGCTGACGTGGTATCGCACCTTCGTGAGCAAGTGCTGGATGTAAAAGTGATGGTCGGGGCTGGTCAGTCTGAACGGGCTGATCGGTTGAGTAGAGCTGACAAGGGGGATGGGGAAAGAAAATAGGGGTTTGCACGCCTAACTCGTAATTAGGGTTGTCAGTTTGTATGTGTGATTTTGGGTTGAATATTAAATATGACAACACAATATTAGAAATTACTAAAAAAATTAGAGTTTACTACGTCGTTAACCTAAGCAACAACATGTTTAATCCCTATATGGACTTAACGTTCTATCCGAACAACCGAATACGATTCGCTCCACCGAAACTGCTAACTAGAATCACCAGTTCGGACAACCGAAAGACATTCGGTCAATAGAGGATATGTATGTCATTGAAAGGACACGTATGTCCTTTAAAAGATACGTGTGTCCACCACGTCGGTTAACCTAATCAACGACGTGGTTGTCCCTATTTGGACGTAACATACTCCGGACAACCGAATACAATTCACTCCACCAAAATCGCTAACTAGAATCATCCGTTCGGACAACTTAAAAACATTCAGTCAATTCAGGATATGTATGTCCTTGAAAGGACATGTTTTTTAAAGGATACATATATCCACCACGCCGGTTTTTGGTGAACATATAACGATCGACGTGGTAATGCGAGCATTCACGTCGACTGTAACTATTCGACGTGATAAGCCAACAAACCACGTCGAATATATTTCGGTCGACGTGGTAAGTCGAACATCACGTCAGATTTTAAGCTGCCGACGTGGTCTGCCTAATATCATGTCAGATTCTCGCATTCCAACATAATATTGGAAACGTAATACCCTTATTTTCCAACAGTGCTTCTTTCAGAGTGTGGATATGGAAAATCCCTTCATGGTACTATACATATGTTGAGGCTTCCTCTTCAGGTTTTGTACGTGGTTAGTTTTTGTACTGTATAATTGCTTACCACTTCGTTGCAAAATGGATTTGAATATTTTTTTCTTTTGTTTCAATAGCTTTTATGACTCCTGTTTCCTTAATATTTTCCTTAGGATGTGGGTTTTTTAGATACCCTTGTTGTATACTCAGTTTTACTCAAATATCCTCGCAGGATTGTATCCATTAATTTCTTATATCAATCATTTTTTCGTGGCAGCAACTAGCAAGTTTAGGAGTGAGTTTTAAACTCCTGGCATCTGAACTTTGTTTAGCCGGTCTACTGATCTGCATATGACAATATAATTTAAATTTCTTTTGAAAAGTTGGAAGTCCTTAATGGAACGATTAGTATGACTAAATAATTTACAGATATTTTCAAACAATAAGAAATCCGAGAGTTACCTGGTGGAAATTGTTGGTTGTGAAATCCATCCAATTTTCCACAACGAGCGCTCAGACAAAACATTAAACACCTTGGGTACAACCCGATCAACCAACCAAAGTCAAGCAGCAAAAATTTCGAAGAAGCATACAAATTAAACAACCAAGCCATCCAAGTCATTCAAGCACGTACAAGAGAACATAAAATATGTAGCACATGTACAAACCACAATCAATCCACGTGCAAAACACATAACACACGATTTAATGATATTCGACGTACGTACATCCTCGGGGGTCTTCTTCTATGGAAGACCGAACTTCGGCGTGCAAACCGGAAGTCAATCAAATCCTTACAAAATGGAGACAATGTATTCTCCACGTTATTTAGTAGGGGTGAGCAAACTTCGGTCTGGTCCGGGTACCCGGAGCAGACCGAACCAGATCGAAAATTTTCGGTCCGATCTTCGATCCGGGGGATACCGAAAATTCGGTTTTCGGTCCAGTCCGGTCCCAGACCGAACCAAGATTTTGTAGGTAAAGTTTGGATTTTGAGCCGAACCAGACCAGACTGACCCGAATTTATTTGGTTTGGTCTTCAGTCTGACCTTTCTAAATATCCGGTCTTCGGTCCGGTCCCGAACCGAAACTCAACCCTATCACTTAGTATCTCCATCTCTACCATCTCGTCATCAATCATCAATAAATCTCTCTCACCAAGCACTCATATTTGGTGGCTAACCCTTATCCAAGTGGAGAATCCAAGCTAAAACTTAGGTAGTGGCCAATAGGCCAATCCCTAGATGGGTTCCTCTTCTCTGTGGTGTTCCATGGTTATGAGTTTTCGTTTTGGATTAAGACCACAAAGATTATAACTCCCAAAGTCCCTAGTACCTATTCAATGTGGCTCAAAACCACTCCAATTTAGCTTATAAATTGGCTCAAAGTTAGCCCTTCAAGTTGGTCTATAAACCAACTAACCAAAGCCCCAAAAGATAACACGACCCTGACTCGAGCACATACTTCAATTTGGTTCATATGATGATGAGTCTACACTAGAGGTGGCCTTACAAAGGTGATACATCTCTACTTGTATATATTCTTAATATCATGAGGCAAGGGACGGACACAAGTTGTGCACTTACATCACTAAATGGATCGTTTAGTTCGAGTGGAACAAAGACATCTATGCTAATTGGGTAACTATAATGTGTAGCTAGATACCGCTTATAGTTTGAGATATTAAGTGTATAATATCGTTGTCAATTTAGCTTAGATCCTCCTATAGGTCACACCACAAAACTGAGAAACAAGAAGCTTGATTTTAAGTTCATATGATGTGTCGGGTTTTCTTGTGAAAAGGGACACATGTGGTGAATCAATAAAATCAATATGTCATGAGAATTGACATAATTAGAATCGTTAATAAATTCATATGAGTTGTATATATTATGGGGTGTAATAATTTAATATTACATAGGATAATATGTTACATAAGATATGAATTTGCTAAAAATCCCAAAAGATCAAAATTTAATGAAAATAAATCCAAAATTTGACAAAGGCAAGATCACGATCAAACACGGTAAACCGAAATTGACCGAAATTGTCTGGAGTGACTGGCAAATTGGGTTCGGTCAACCGAGCGTGAACGGTCAACCGAGAGAAAATATTCAGGAGCTATCTTGGGATATTTTCGGTAGACCGAAGGTGACACGGTCGTCCGATGAGATTCGGCCAGGAGAAATTGTGGTGAGTCAACGGTCAACAGGAGCAAGACGCGGATTGTCCGAATTTTTCAGAGAATTTTTTTCATGTATATTCGGTCGACCGTCTAGCTCACGGTCAACTAAACGTGTGTTAAAACCGAATGGTTTGGTTAACCTAGAATAATTCTTGGTTAACCGAATAACACGATTTTTGCCTGAATTATTAAGAGAATAATTAGATAATGGGTTGGATTAAATTAAGATTTGATCGAACGTTTTTTTAGGATGCTTATGTGACAATTTGAGATTAATTTTAGGAGAGAATAAGCAAGAGATCATGACTAGAGAATAGTTCTTGATAATGATGTTTTGGGAGCCTATAAAAGGACCCCTCATCCTACTTGTTTATGTTAATGCATAATTTCTCTCTCTCGTTAATCTCTCCCTTAGTCACCCTAAAAATTCTTAATAGTTTTAAGTTTTGGAGATAGAAATCTTAGGAGTTTAAAGATGAGTTATTAGCTAGATTCTAAGCTTAATTAGAGATTGATCGACTAACTCATTTCTCTCTAATCTTGTTTGAGTTTGGTGAACACTTAGAGGCGAATCGGCGGGCGATTCGACGAGCAACGGAACTCCGGATCTTCTGAAAGGTTTTAGAGAACATTTGGGTATGATCATCTCTTTTTTGTTTATTTTAATATGTGTAGGAATGCATGATATTAGAATAAACAAATACGTGTACGTAAAATCAATGAAAATATGAAACCGATCTTTTACGTTTGTTTAATTTTTTTTAAAATATACACATATATAGAGACACGAAATCTTACAAAATGTCACTTCAAAATTTAGATTTTTGAAAGAAACTATAAAATTTAGGAATCAGAGATTCTTACACAATCTGAAAATTAATTTTTAGGAATCAGAGATTCTTACACAATCTGAAAATTAATTTTCTGTTTGTAAAGCACATTTGGATTTTTATCGGATTTTTACCGGTTAAGAATCTTATCCAAACGGTACCTAAGTCCACGTGCTTTAAGATCGTGTTCTCGTTATCGTCGTGGGCTAGCTTTGGTCATCTGGGTATTACATCTAACAAAGATATCTGTAAGATATTTGAATTTAATATAAAATAATTCCGAAGAAGAATATTTTGGATTTTGATTCCCACAAAATCATTTAAATTTCCAAGTAAAGTATTTTTGTGCAATTTTGAAGCTGAAAAACTATAGCTTTCATACGAGAATCTAAAAAAGTTGGATTGCAATTACCGTAATACCATCACACTATAACTTTTTTATAAGATAAGTTCCCGATTAATTACTAGTCATAAAATTGTTTTATTCAAAAAGACTGTAACATATTTTAATATGATACGCTCGTGATTTTTGACTAAATGTTTGTAAGTCATCATAAGTAACATTTGAAGTAAGTGATTTCCCCCCTCCACTTCATATTTTCTGACAATTTAACTTGAGACATGATTGTCATCTAACATTATTGTCATACTTGTCATTTAGCATTAAGAATTAGAAAATATAATCTATTTTTATCGAGAAAAACTTTATTCATATTTTTTTACCTTTTGAATTTCTACAAACACCAGACACACAAGCATTTTCACTTCCATGTGATAATGTTATTTATAAAATTTTGAAAACTTAACGACAACAATTTTAACATCAATACATATTTCAAAAACAAATCAACATCAATGTCACATACGTGGATGAACTTATTCGTCCCATTCTAACTAATTCGACTCTTATCTAAAACTCCCGAAGAGTAATCTAGATGTAAACAAATCAATGAATAAACGCGAACAAATCCATTTCATCATCTTTGTTTCCCGTTTAAACTTCTGACCTAAACAAATTTAAAAAAAAAACTGCCATTCAAAAAACTAGCCGTTGGACTCTCTCTATTTAAACCCTCCCATCCTCCCCAAATCCTCCACTCCAGATCCCAACTACTCTCTCTCGCTTGTTGTCTCTGCCTCACATTGAGAACAAGAAGAAGCTCTCTTCGCACTCGCTCTCGCCTTTCGCTGTTTTGGTTCTAACGTTTTTTGTGCAGGAAACAAAAGGGTTTGTAAACGTCTGTCTTTGTTTTTTGTTTTTGTCTTTGTTGTTGTTGTTTGTGATGGACGCAGGATCTTTCTCATCTTCCGTTAACTCCGGGAAAGCATCGTCGAGGTCTGGCGGCGGCCCTCTTCAGGACGTTCCCCAGCGATACAGAGTCACTTCGGAGAACTACTCCAACCGACCCAAGCCACCTACCAAGCAGAATGTGAGATACTTTTTTCCATTTTGGGTTTTTGGATTTTTCGTTAGGGTTCTTAGTTTTTGTTATTTTGGTCGTTAGAGGTTGTTCTTTTGGTGTGCGGAAGCTGTTTGTGGAATTATCTACTTCAGTTTTCTGACAGTAGTTTGTTTGGTTTCAGTATGACAGATTCATCCCCAACCGTGCTTCGATGGATATGGACTACGCGCATTACGTGTTGACTGAACCAAAGATAGAGAAGGAAAATGCCGCCATTGTGTCGCCATCGAAGGAGGCATACCGACGGATCCTCAAAGAGACTGTGTTCCAGAATAGGACCAGGATTCTGTCCTTCAAAAGCAAGCCTCAGACTCCGATTGATCCATTCTCCCATGAGCCCAGCGAGAACGTCTCCACCCAGCAATCTAAACTAACGAAACAAAGAAGACAAATTCCTCAGGTAACAATTTGTATTTCCGTTTGAACGTGTTGTATTGGTTATATTCTTTGTGTGCTGTTCATCTTATTTGATTCTCATTCTACAGTCTGCCGAGAGGACTTTGGATGCCCCCGATCTTTTGGACGATTACTACTTAAACTTGCTGGATTGGGGAAGCAACAACGTGTTGGCCATCGCTTTGGGATACACCGTCTACTTATGGGATGCCTCCACGGGATCCACTTCCGAGCTAGTGACGGTTGATGAGGACACTGGTCCAGTGACAAGCGTCAATTGGGCTCCCGATGGTCGACATGTTGCTGTTGGCCTCAACAGTTCCGATGTTCAATTATGGGACTCGTCTTCCAACCGTTTACTTCGGACACTAAAGGGTGCCCATGGTTCTCGCGTTGGTGCTCTCTCATGGAACAAGCACCTTCTGACCACCGGAGGGATGGACGGTCATATCGTGAACAACGATGTAAGGATAAGGAATCCTATCGTTCATACCTATCAAGGGCACACCGAGGAAGTATGTGGGCTGAAGTGGGCAGGCTCGGGTCAGCAGTTGGCCAGTGGAGGTAATGACAACCTTCTCCACATATGGGATTTGTCCATGGCCTCCTCTCGTGCGCCACCAAACCAAAACCAGTGGCTTCACCGATTCAACGACCACATGGCTGCCGTCAAGGCCCTAGCTTGGTGCCCATTCCAGAGCAATTTGCTCGCTTCCGGGGGCGGAGGAACAGACCGCTGCATCAAATTCTGGAACACTCATACCGGGGCTTGTGTGAACTCGGTGGACACGGGTTCTCAAGTGTGTGCTTTGCTGTGGAATAAGAACGAGAGGGAACTATTAAGCTCCCACGGCTTCGTGCAAAACCAATTGACCCTTTGGAAGTATCCGTCGATGGTTAAGATGGCGGAACTCACCGGACATACTTCTCGAGTGCTATTCATGGCTGAAAGTCCAGATGGCTGCACGGTAGCTTCGGCTGCTGCCGATGAAACTCTGAGATTTTGGAATGTATTTGGGACACCTCAGCCCCCCAAGCCTGCAAAATCGGTAAAACCATTGCCATCTGCACCGTCTTCGAGTTTCAGTTACATCAGGTAAAAAAACAGGATGGGGATAACATATTTACACATCTGGTGGCATGCGCCTCCTTTGAGCTACAGACGGCTAAGATTCACAGAGAACTGTTGGGAGGTGCGTGTAATTAAACGGTTTTTTTAATGAAAATAGACAAGTTTCTTCCGTAATTTTTTTATTTAATAAAAACAAAATTTAAAATTCGAAATTTAGGAAAAAAAACTATTTTTTCCGAGTAGTTTTGGGAAAAATTTTTTTTTCCTAAATTTCGAATTTTAAATTTTTTTTTATTAAATAAAAAAATTACGGAGTTTCTTTGACTTACCATGGTTTCTTTTTGTTGTTCCAGTTTGCTGCAAGATGTAAGGTGGAGTGGAGGACGCTATGCAGGTTTTCTAATCTGAGCATATCAGAACGTTTTTATTGTTCCTTTTTATACAACTAACTCATATACAGCTTTTATCCTTCAATTTGTAAGTGGGTAAATATGTTTCAATATCTTTGTATTTGTGATTGTAATACTTTCTGGAACTCTCTAATAAAATTCTTTTTTTTGTAGCCGTGGATGTTTCCCTCTCGAGGGTTTTACCACGTTAAAAAAATTGTGTCCTCATGTCCCTTTTGCTGTGTGTGTATGTATGTGACAATGGACGAATTATTGTGCCTGACTTGCTTGACATACTTAACTGAAGTTGCTTAATAATTTAGCTTACTTGCTTGACATGCTTAACTTAAGTTGCTTAATAATTTAGCTTTATGCATGTTTCTCTCCCATCGGAATTTAGCTTTAGTGCATGTCTCACTGGCATTTGAAAGACCTAAGTTTTGAGGGTCTATGATAAATTAATAATTTATAAATTCTGGTGTCTAAAATCAAGCTTAACATTTACCGATCGTTAAATGAATAATTCCTACCAACAATGCAATCACTTTTCACACAGCAAAGGGAATCGGGAAGATGGTAAATGCCTAGGATTTCAGATTGGGCTCTTGGCCCTCTTTTACGAAATCTGGAAACTAAGAGTTCTGTACTGAAGATCAAATGGCTTCATTGAATTTCTAAGGTCTTAAATTTCTATGGTAGGATTTGATCTTGAATCTTAATTATCTTAAAACAATGGATCTGCTAACTAAACTAACCCCAATGGGTGGAAAGTTAAAATCAATTCAAGACGTGGTTGTAGACAATATACAACTATTTTAATGAACCAATGGAAAAAAAACAAATCATTTAAAGTCTCCTCATCTAGCATCAACTTGAAATTTTGCCCAATTGACCTAACAACATCACATTTGCTTAATGTGATCTGTTAAAGTGATTTATGTTATGAAAATTGTGTATAGTGGATGATTCACCTTCCAAGATGGTTCATCTTCCAACCAATCTATTATAACTCCTCTATTAAAATGTGTTGTAATGTGCATTATATTTACATCATTATTTAATGTAGACTATGTAACTTACACACCTCTATGTGTATATATATGAGGTTGTAGTATGTATTGAGAACATACAAAAAAGATAAAATACAACTCCATTCTCCCTCAACTTCTTGTCTTTTTGTTTGATCGTTCTTTTACAACACGTTATGAGCACGACTTCGCTCGATGTGTTCAACTCAAACACTAGTTAATTGTTGTTTGATTAAGGTAGTTTACAACATAAGGTTGTATTCATCTCCAGGTAGTCTTTTACAATTTATAATATTATTAATCTATTTACTTGTTGAATATGCTCATATTATATTCTTAAATGTGATGTTATATATCTAGAAATTATGTGATGTATGTTTACAAATTTCTATTACAAAATCTTGGTTTGAAATATTATGTTTTGTATATATATTCTTAGATAACGGAATATTAACTTTTATTTTAGTATGGTAGTAAAATTTAAATCATGCACATAACATTTATAGATGCATATAAGTATGTTATTTGATAAATATGTATTAATCGAGGTTTATAAGCATTTTGTTTTGCAAAAGTTGATCATATATTTGGAATATCACTAGATGACTTAACATTCCAATAATAATGACATAATTTTTGTGTGCATATGTCATATCTAATGCATGTTGTTTTGCTAGAAACTATAAACATTTCTTTTTATCTATTTTATTTTGTGTAATCTTTTATATGATATTGATCATCTTGATTGTTGAAGAATGTTAAATATACGTCTTTTGATAAATGAGCAAAAAAAAATTATTTGTCGCATTTTGGATGTTAAAATCCAACTTGATGCTCTTGAGAATACAAATGAAAATATATATATTGCTTGACATAGTTATATATCTTTTTGGAATAATGAAAACATGCAAAAGGTTTTTTTTTCTTATAAAAGTCTACATGTTATTATTGCTTTTAACTTTTGCACTGAAAAGAAAAGAAAAATGCTTGGATATTATATCATATTATTCTTGTGATGAAACACTAGTTTCAATCATATTTGATGTATTTTTGCAAATCTAATATTTGATGCATCCCGTTAAGTTATCATATTATGTCACATAAAATTTCAATGTTATTTTATTGCATCACATCTGGAAATATTATGGTTATTCTTTCCAACACATGTGATTTATTTATGCAATTATATATATAATGTGGTATATTGCAACAAAATTTGGGTTTTCATATTATGAAAATAATTATTTACCATATGTCATGTTATCATTGAAAAAGAAGCACTTCAGGCCCGATGGCAAAAACGGTAATCTTCATGAGGTGCATATATATAATGATATCAAGATTGTATATTCATGTGAAGAAAACTATGAAAATGTATAGCAATCCCCGAAGGATTCTTATTAGCATCAAAAGGGTGTGCAAATGTCAAAGTCTCATAAACTCATCAAACTCATTCCCTAAATCTAACTCTATGCGTGTCCAGAAGACCATAGAGAGTTGAGATAGGAAAAACTTATATCCATTTCACAAATTAATGATCTGATACTCTAGTAGTAATACGTACGGAGTCCAAAAAATCACAAGTAATTGACTTGCTCCATTCCTTGAAGTGAATGTATGAGAGCGTGAAAAATCTTACAAAAGTCTATTATAATCATTTTGTGACCATGATTATGGATGTGAATGTGGATGAGATAAATGACAAAATAATTAATGTCCTTATGGTATATAAAATTCACAATCAAAGTGGGTTTATTTGTAGTTAGTTTTATTTGATAAGTAACATATACTTTATCTAGTAGATATACATGATTATATGCTGGAATACCAATATGACAAATGTGTATTATATACAATGATACAAATATTTTGTTTAAGCTTTGGTATATTTGTCATTTATATTGAAACTATATATTTTATATTGGTCAGTGCTCTCGTTAGACTAATATATTTTCATACTTGTGATTGTTATTCACTTACAATGAGATTATTTTTAGATATTAATAATACACATGTATATGTTGCTAACATATCGATATTCAACATTTTTTATATGTTTGCGATGACTATTTATGCATATCATTATAATATATTTTTTAAGGATCAATAACAAAGATAATATCTTCATTATCGTCTTAAAATGGAAAAGTACACATGCATATGATGATATGTTAGTATGCATAATTTCTATCTAAAAGACTTATACCAAGTTACGTTGAAATTAATTGACATTCATGTGATTGAATGCATGGTTCTTATTTTATATTTTGTCATTGGAAGAACCTTATCATATATTTTGTAATAGTTGCATAAATAATTTATCTACAATAAATATTTATTCCGCCTGAAATGAATAGTACGGATACTCTTCGGTCTCCTATTTGATTTAAGATCAGGAAAGATGAATTATGCATAATGTATAGTGTTGTCATGCACATTATATTAAGAGATAAGTATTCTCTAATTTGATAATGAGAAAAGCCGAAACCACTACTGTACAAGGTTGTACAAATTTAGTAGAAAGCTCCAGAAGAGTCATATCTACTATTACATGTTGAATTATCTTGGCATTAAACGATGCATTTTATAAATTATGTCTCAAGAAACTTATTATGTTTCAAATCGCAAGAATGACTTGTATTGAGACTACAATTGAAGTAAAGAAGAATATTTTTATATTCCTACAATCATGTCAGGCAGGAAAAATGCTATCAAGAAAATTACCTGACTTTTGAACAATGTGTCATTGCACACGTAGTGGCTTGGTCAAAAGACTTGCACTGATGAATCAAATTAATATTGATTCTAATAACATATGGTATGACCGATTGGGTCAATGAGGACATATATGATGACAAACGTTTCAAAAATTTCATATGATCATCCACTAAAGAATGAGAAGGTTTTTCAACTAAGTAGGTATCTACGAGCTCTATTTTTCCTGTAAGATGAGATAACTTGTGATTGAAAGTCATACGAATAAGCAATGCAAAATCACAATATGTGTCATTGTATTTTGGATATTGTGCTCGAAGCACACGTTACAAATTAAGCATCGATTTATAAAATATCTCTTAATATGGATCATTATGAGATCTTAAAATTTATACATGATACATTAATATGCATACATGTTGATATTATTCATATTTTTTGTTATGTACATCATGTTATGAATGTTCCCATTTTTTACTTGTACAATATTGAATGAAATGTTTCCCATCTGCGATTAATAGTTTACCACCTCTAAAATTTAGTTGTCTCAAATTAAATTGGACATTTCAGTATGATTCATATTCCTGATAATATTAAAATACTTGAAGCCCCTGAACGGCGATGTATTTTATTGTCCAGTCCAACATTTATATATATATAGACATATTTTTTTTGGCATTAGGGGGAGAAAGCGAGAAGCTTAAAGAATGTCAAGAAAATGTATTATATTGAACCTGAAGTTCATTAGAGAATATACGTACAAGTATCGTTGAACCTGAAGTTCCTAAAATCCTTAACTTGCAATATCTAGCAAGTAAATGTCATACATCTTTATTGATCACAAAAGAGTGACTATGTCTTGTATTACTAGACATAAAGCGCATAATATAATATAAAGTAAAGATTTTCACATGATAAAAAATATTTGAGCTCAACCAACGCCAGAAGTGTGAACTATAACATATATTATTTGTGGAAATGAAAATAAAACTTAGTCACTCGTTACACCTCCTGAAGAGGTTGTTCCTGAAGAATATAAACCCAGTAAAATAAAAGCAGATGCTAGCAAATGTAACAATTCCAGGAATACATAACGGTCAGATCCTAACATTTTGGGAAACAACGAGAATTTGATTATTATAAAAGTTGCAATCAACTATGCTGATACGAAAGAAGCATTAAAAGGTTAAATTCGTCTTCTTAGAGCATGCTAATTCAATAGAAAATCTGGATCCAGAATCTATAGTATTATAAGAATGCCAGAAGCATTCGTATTTGAAATGAACAAAAGAAGACGAATAATATAAAACTAGACTCGCTTATTGGACCTGTACGATTTCTGAAGAATGTGAATAGAAATCACATTACAACATGGTGGTACATTATAAAGCGAGTAGTGACACAAGGGTTTTTCGCAGGACCCAACATTACTATGTTACTTATTCTCTCGAAATGTATAATATTACGTTATGTTACTTGATCAGTATGACATAAATATATATATAAACACATGAGATATGTTGTGACTGCAAATTTGTATAAGTCATTTGGTATTGATATAAATAAATCCCTGGAGGACTAAAATTGCCCAAGGAAAATTATAATGAAGAGATGCATTATAATCACCATATGAACAAACAAAGAGAATATGCATATTGTCTCGAATAATGATATTAAAAGGAACTCCTGAAGAGATTAAACACATACCCGTGAAATATTCGAATGATAAATTTTGAAATAAATGACTAGAGAACAGTCAACTATTTTCCGATATGCAGTTCGGACATTCTCCAGAAGAGAATTGTTACAATGATTCAATTATATAAAGATATATTATACAAAAAAGGTTCACATGGAATTATCAATATTTACTTACTATATTTATGAGATAAATATTTGGTTCAGTGATGATTCCTATATGTCTAATCCACAATAATAAAAAATCACAAATTATTTTGTGTTATTGTGGAGACGTTGCAATGCTCATGCAAGTTGGTGAACTACGTATCAGGGGAGTAGATTTCTAATCATCATCCATAAAGAACAATTATCCATGAAGGATAATACCCAGAAGACCTATAACTATACTTTTTTCCTTTTTTAAGTTTTTGTCCTACAAGGTTTTACTTGGCGAGGGTTTTAACGAGACGGCTTGCGCAATTGTGTTAACATATGTCATGCACTCTTTTTCCCTTAGCTATTTTCTCACTGGGTTTTTATAACAAGGTTTTTAACGAGACATGAACATAACACTATTTTCCAACATAATGTATAAATATATGTTGAAATGGGGGAAGAATTATACGTTGTGCATTCTTTTTTTCCTTCACCAAATTTTTGTCCCACAAGGTTTTACTTAGCAAAATTTTTAACGAGACAGATTGAAAAACGTATACCAAAAGTGTTATGAAAATTGTGTATAGTGGATGATTCACCTTCCAAGATGGTTCATCTTCCAACCAATCTATTATAACTTCTCTATTAAAATGTGTTGTAATGTGCATTATATTTACATCATTATTTAATGTAGACTATGTAACTTACACACCTCTATGTGTATATATATGAGGTTGTAGTGTGTATTGAGAACATACAAAAAAGATGAAATACAACTCCTCCATTCTCTCTCAACTTCTTGTCCTTTTGTTTGATCGTTATTTTACAACAATTTAATATTTTTTCAAAACTGAATCTAAATGGATAAATCAGGTTTCCCAACCTCTAAAAAGAATACACAGCCTGAACAGGCAATTAGTAGCAAGTTCGTTACCTTACAGTTATCATCATGTCTCAATTTGTAGTAACAATAAAAGGTTAAACCCAAACCAACTGATCCATCAAACCTAACCTTCGAATGGCACATTTGAAGTCCGTATGTACGAAAGGAATATTCAGATTCCCATTCCAATCCTTATCCAATTGAAGTCGTTAAACACGTATTTTCCGATTCTCTTCCACTAGTAACCATGAAAAAAAGGAAAAAAGTAACAAAGGAGAAGAAAGTGACACTTCGACATATCATAGTCAAACTAAATTTGAAATTTCGAAAGATAAGCAAACACACAAAATCAGCAAACACCAATATAACACACAAACCTATATTATATCGGTTCATAGTCACTATCATGAAAATTTCACTCCTGCTGTTGTGTAACGTTCTTCAGATGCAAGTGGAAGAGGATTTGTGCAGTAAGCAAACTTCATGGATCAAGTGAGATAAAGTATCACAAAAGGTTCAAGATGAGCAAAACCCTGCAAAGGAATCAAAATGGTCGGCTCAGAAATGTAGCCTGCCCAAATGTTCATCCATGTCTTTAACCCAAGTAGAATTACATCTTGGTTTCGCCCATCTTGTAGCTGAACTTGATAATCCTTGCATAAAAAGTTGACAATAATATGCAGATGCAATCGCTAATATAGCAAGACATTAAACATGCCAAAGAATGAACTTCCCACACTAGTCAGTAGCAAGAAAATCTGCCACTGGAATTAACTTCCTTGCATTGGTGTGTAACTGCTCGAGCAAAATGCTTCAGACTTGATGCACTAGACCCACCATCCACCAAGAGACTAAGGTATTTATTTTGAAATTCGAAGACTTGGCTTTTCATGAAGTTGTGCATTAAGCTTACACAATCAACTTCTACATCACTTGGTTGTAGTTTTCCTTTTTGCGGAATTTCAAGCCTTCTATAAGAGCCCTAAATTCCACATCATGTTTGTATCATAACAGAAATGTGTATGTCAAGCAAACCGAAGTTTTTCATAATCTTTTTTTTATCGGTAAAGTTTTCCAGAATGGCCCTTCATGATACCTCATTCTGAGCACCATCTGTATTCAGTTTGTAATGACGGATCATGAAATTGAGACAAAACCAACACAAGGATCAATCCAATAGTGTGAAGATGCTAAGACCTCCAACTTATTATTTGTTTTCCCCTCACTCCGGGATCAAACAAGGCAATAAAACCTTTCAATTGGCAAACAATAGCCTTAAGAAATAATAAATTAGACCCTTACATGGCTTTGTTAAGAGCAAGCCAAATTTCCATACCATGCAGCAAGCCAGCAACACATTCTCCTTCGAGGTGTAATATAATGAGAGCCATGTCCTCTTTTATGCTGTATTCCACTTGTGATGCTTTCGAAGGTGACATATACCAAGGCACCATCAAAGAATAAATGTTGAAGAGTTTCATCTGAAGCAACACGGCAGCAATAACAGACTGAATACTGATTGAAAAAAAAAGCAATAACAGATTGAAGGGCCTGACATTCCTAGCTTCTCTGAATCTGAGTCCAGTGGTAGCATCTAAAAGAAAATTGCAGCACAAGGTGAGATGTTATTGGCATTACCTTATGCCAAATGCCTTTCCCAATCCACTATAGGATAAGTCGTTCTACTGATCTCCCTAACACATCTGACTTAATAATCTCCCGACAGAATAGGTGACTATATGGGAACGTCTACTTTTCGGTGTACAAATTCTAAATTCAGATTTCCAAAAGCACCAGGTATGTGACTTGAGTGAGCAAAAAATAGTATACAAAAACAGTTGAAGGCCGAACCAAAAGGTAATAGGACATGTGACCTTGACCTCCAAGTTAAGCATAATTGATAATTCATCCATGTTTAGAATTCAATTTTTGTTTCCCATGTTCAAGTTATCACAAGATCTAACTTTGATTTGTTGTCACAGTTTTTATTATATTTTTGTTATTGGAACGTGGAGAAAGAAAATTTCAAAAACTTTTTAAATTGCCTTTCGATGTCATGAATGTTTATAGCATTGTAAATAAGAGCATATCATGAATGCATATTCTGGTAATGCACTATTCATGGAACTGGAAAAAGTACAAGTTTCTACTTTAATCAATTCAAATCCTATGTAAAACAAACATATTTTGGAACCTTGTTTGAGAGTAAGCGAAAAATAAAACATGCGGGCTGAAAAATCATTGTTTACAGACAAACATTTAAAGGATACGGACGACTTTTGAAATACCTTTAAAGCAACCAAATTATAGGAAAACTATAAAATCCTATAGCTAGAGTTCCATTACTTAGAAGATATTAATCGTTAGGACATCTAGTACTTCTGCTCTAAAACCAAGGGATATAACATTCTCTCTTAAAATAACACAATTGAGACTTCCCTCCCCTTCAATATAAATACAAGCTCCACACAAATCACTAAGAAGTGAATTCTAAAAACTAAATTTCTTACTTATAAAAACTAGTTCCTATGCATCCATACCACCCTAAAAATCTGTAATTATAAACACTAATACATACGTATAGGCTGAGCATCGGTCCGAAATCCGAAATTAAAAAAAAATCCAACGACCAAATCCGTCCGGTCCGGACCAAACTTATTCCAATTTTTTTCTTTATTTTCAAAATAAATAAAAAAACAAATGCAAACTTATAGGCGTCAAGCAGTGATTTAACACTCGGAGACTAGTCCACCGAGTGGTCAGCAGTTGGCTTCAACCCGACCTAACAACTGACTAGTCAATTTGAAACTGTAAGGACTGGAGACGTGGGGGGGAGTGGGGAGAGGAGTGGGGTGGAGTGAGGTGAGGTATGGTGGGTATGGTTGGGAGTATGGGGGGGGGTAGGTGTAGGTTTTATTATTTAAACCCAACCCAACCCTCTCTTTTTCCTTTCTTTCCCATTTTCTTCCACCAAAACTCACCACCTCTTCTCCTTGCTTTTCCGGCGACCAGTGGAGGAAGGAGGCGGCGCGGAGGCTCCGGCGTGAGGAGGTCGCGCGTGCGGAGGCAGCGGGCGTGAGCGTTGCTCCGGCGGATTCGTCTTTCTCTTGAGGTATGCCGCTCTCTAGTGTGGTTTTGTTGTTGACACTCATGAGAGGGTCGTGTTGGTCGGTCGGAGGAGGTCGGAGGCCTCTCCGACGTCGCGTTTGGGCGAAGAAACCTCGGCTGGCGCGAGGTTGAAGACGACCGGGCGGTCGACCGGTCCTTGGACGGTCGACCGAATGCATGTATATCTTTACTGTCTGTTGCGTTTCGGTCGACCGAGGTCTTGGGTTCGGTCGACCGGAACTTAAATATATTGGTTTATGTTGCATGATGTTCGGACTTTGGTGTATGTTCGGTCGACCGTTATATGACGTAGAAATATAGGTTGACCCTAACTGTTGTCGGTCGACCGAGACCCCTGAGTCGGTCGACCGATGGAATAAAATGATGTAGAAGTTGTACTGTTAGTTTTCGGTCGACCGGGACCCGAGTCGGTCGACCGATAGACTGGATTGTAATGTTGACCAGACTCCGGATTTTGACCTCGTTCGGTCGACCGGTTTTAGACCTTCGGTAGACCGTTTGGGGGATTGTGTTCTGTGCGCAGCGGTAGACCGTGTTAGGGATGGTCGACCGATTCCTTTCTGGAAACGGTCGACCGAGTCACCTTTTACGGTCGACCGTTTGGGCCAAGGACAGAATTCCTGGTTCCCTTTTTGAACGCCAACTTTGTCCACGGAAACCCGTGTCCTCGCCTTGTGCGTGAGCCGGGAGGTGACGGTGGGCGCGTGATGCGTGCCTGCCCAGGGACCGTCGTTGGGAAGAGTGTGGGTGTTCGGGACGCGTCACCTCCATGTATGGACCGTGACTTTTGAGTTGATTGTTGGCACTTTGTAGTATAGCAGGCCTGAGGGATCGCGGATCTCAGTGTTGATGTTGTGCGGGCACGCAACTGGCGTTGGGTGAGGTGACTACCGGCCCACGGGCTACGGAGGTCGCTGCCCTGCTTTTAT
This sequence comes from Triglochin maritima, assembly GCA_963682175.1. NCBI lineage: Eukaryota > Viridiplantae > Streptophyta > Magnoliopsida > Alismatales > Juncaginaceae > Triglochin > Triglochin maritima. The sequence continues at coordinate 6,285,222 of OY821787.1, read as the reverse complement.
AGCGGCGTGGTTGGTGTTCGCGGCTCGAGGAGCCTGATGACCTGGCAGACTTCGGTCTGGACCGTCCGATGCTGTGCCGGACGTTGTGATGGACCACCGATGCTGTGCCGGTGATGCCGCCGAGGTTGTGCCGGCGATGATGATTGTTGGGCCGAGGCTGTGCCGGCTATGTTGTTTTCCTCGGCTGGGCACCTACCGAGATGTTGTTGTTATACCTTCCGGGCGACGGCCCCGTTGGTCCCTGTGGCCCCGACCACTGAGATTTACAGATCTGTTTCTATCGGCGCGTAGACGTGACAGAGGCTCCCTGCCGAACCCTTGTGTAGTGTAGCTGCGTGTGGGGGGTGCGATGTCGCGGACTACTAGACTGCATGTGCCTGCAGTAGGTCTCTTCGGGAGACCCGATGATTGATTGTCGGACTGATGTCCTGTTTTACCCTTCGGGAGAACTGTTTTCTATATCTGTTGATGCCATGACATGCTACTAGTATGATAGGTTCATTATGTGATGCATGCATATAGGTGAGTTGGTATACGGGGTTTCCTTCTGGAAACTCAGGCATTGTTGTTGCATCTTTTTCAGGACCGCAGTAGGTCCGGGTGGGTGGTGACCGAGGACGGAGCGCTTTGGAGTCGGATCCTCTTCGGCAGTTGCTAGACCGTACGACTACTTGTATTCTCTTCCATTGTATCAGTATTGTAGTTGTATTTCTTTTGGAAAACTCCTTGTATTTTGGGTGCACCCGGATTTATATATTTATATATTAGTGACGTTCCCGCGTGAGTTGTCTGTTATGTTGGTTATTTTGAAATTTTAAATCTTCCGCTGTTCGTGACGTTACAGAAACTTTGGGAGCTACCACGGACTTAAAACCATGAATTTCAAGTTCATTGAAGAAAACACATGAGGTAAGAAACAATACGCCAACTTTCACACACAAAATTTCCGATGAGAAAGATCGGTCTCCATTCCGAACCAAAAGTGGCTATTTACATATACTCAAAGAAGGCAAGTTGGTTACATAATCTTTTCAGATTCAAGAGAAAACTGACTAGAGTAGGGTGATGACAATGAAGAGCAAGAGAGCGGCAATGAAGGAGTACTTGAGGGCGGCGACGAGGATGGCCACGGAGATGAAGAATAGCTGCCAGAGGGCCTGCAGGCTGGCGAGCGCAAGGAGTCCAGTGAGGCCGACGGCGACGATGTTCTCCGGGTCGGGGTCCAGAAGGTCCCGCCACCGGAGTCCGAGTCCGAGTCCGGGGAGGGTTTTGGTGTTGGTGTTGTCGTCGTCTCCGTTGGTTTCTAGGGTTTGGTTGTTGTTGGTGTTGCGGGCGAGGGTTAGGGTTCGAGGAAGGAAGCGGAGTCGGAGGGGTTTGGGGGGGAGGTGGGTGAGGAAGAAGAGGTGGTGAGGTGGTTGGGCGAGGAGCATGATTGGTATTTGGGAGTCGGATGGGGAATTGGGTGGTTTGATGGGTTTCCCCTCTTTTCTTTGCTCCACTAGTTTTGTTTTTTATTGCTCAGATGAATTTAACAATCTCAATTCACAATGCACCGTGGCGTTGAAATTTATATGGACCACTCAAAAAATTAGAAAAGCAATTGATTAGATTGACTTAAGGTTTGATTTGAAGATTAATTAAGTCTTTTATATATAAGTGAGTAAAATAGATAGTCTTTGGCCAGACTAATTAGGAGAATTTTCATCTAGTCTTGGGGTCTGTTTCGCAACAACTTTTTAGGTTGATTTTTTGAAAATCCTTGAAGATTTTGAAAAGATAATTGTCAAACAAAAAAACAGATGGAGAGGTTTTTGGAGAATCGAATTTTGAAAGTCACCGTTCCTATACATTTCTCTCCCCTCCAAAAAGTTAATTTGAGCCTGATTTTTGTTGTTATTTTATTAGTATTCCATGAGTTTACTTGTTTGTCCTCATTATTCGTACATAAGAATATTATTTCAAATATTGATAATTAACGATATTACAAAGCAATATAATTTTAAATATTAATATTGTCATAATTTTTACCTCTTGAATATTAATATTATATCATAATTGTTAATAATAATGTCATCAAAGTTGATATTACAACTTACAAGTAAATTTTAATTTTCTTTGTGGGTTGTCATTTCGAAAAAACTTTTAATAAAATTACTCAACTCTAATGTCTTCATTTTGTTAAAGTTGATGTCGTGATTAAGTGCTAAAGTTGTGATTTTTTGTGTTGAAAATAAATAATAAGAAAACCGTTTTACCATTATTACTTGCAAAAAATTAATATATCATGATTTTTATATTTAATAAAAGACCAACTTTATAATAAAAGGGTATTTTTTTGAAAAAGTAAAATCTAGATAGCCAAACAAAAAAACGAAAACCACTTTTCTAAAAAATCTGTTTTTTTGGGGATTTTGAGAAAAATCAGAATTTTCTTAAAATCTCTAATCGAAATGTTGTTGCCAAACGGACCGTTGGTATTAGTATTGGTTGGAATCCTAAAAAATAAAATAAAAATTAGGGGTGTAAATCTGAAATGATCCTTACAAACTAGGAATCTCTTAATCCAAGGGATCGTCTTTTCCCCTGTGGTGTGTGTGTTCATATCATACCCATAAGCGGACCTAGGTGGGATTTAGCACAAACTAGGTCTAACATATATATAAAAAAACTAAATATGCCTAAATTAGGCCCAAACTTGGCATTTGATGACCCTCTCCAGTCTCGTAGTCTCCACTCTCCACCCCTCCCTTGTCCCCTCCAATTTGCAGTCTCCACCCCTTCCTAATCCTTTCCGACAGCCCTCTCTAGTTTGACAGTTTTGACCCCTCTCTAGTCCTCTCAGACAGTCTTTTCAAGTCTTGTAGTCTCCACCCCTCCTCAGTCTCCTATCGTAGCTTCAAGATTTAGGTTAATATTATTTTCTATTTATTTATTTTAAGGTTGAGAGCGTTAAAAAAAATCGCACGAGTGTGGAACTGATCCGTATGTGGCCCCACCCACCAAATTATCATGTATCCACCACTGTTCATACCAATGTTCACGTAGGCGAGCGCCTAGGCGGTAGGCCGTCGGCGTGGTGGCCTGGGCGACCACCGCCTTTCGCCCAGCAAAGTTGGGCGAAATGGGAGGTCGCCTAGGCGATAGCCGTTGGAAGTATTCAAACGGCTATCTCTTTTTTTATTTTTGATTTTTGATTTTTTTTCAAAAATTACAAGTTTGCCACTACCCCAAATCCTATATAAACTCTTCCAAACCTCTTCATTTTTCACACATCTCTCATTCTCTTCTTCTTCATAATTCTATTCTAATCATCAAGTTTTCGCAATTAAGTCTCCGGTCTGGTGCTTAGTTTTGAAGTTGGAAAGTGAAGTCTCCGATGGACATCGACGAGCAATATGTCCAATCCGACGATGAAGAAACTGAAGAAGATGATGTCTACGTCGACAATCCGAACGAGAACCACTCAGACGACTCTGATGGTGGTGGAGGTTATGATATGGTTCCCAGTTGGACATTAGATCAATGTGTCCAATGGAATTAGTTAGTTAGCTTGTAATTCTAATTTCTCTCTTATCTGCTATTGTATGAACTCTGAGTTACCTTTGTAATCGTACTACTAAGCAATAAATTGTATACCTAAGTGTTTAGGAGGGTAGAGGGGGTGCCTAGTGAGGCATTGGTCGAGGAAGTAGGTGTCTTTTTGAAGCCTAAACATGTATGGTATTTTTAGATAATATTTGTGCATTTTTTCCTATTTTTCCCGATTTTTCCAGATTTTTTTTATCTATTTTATCAAATCTAATTGAATTAAAATTAAAAAAAAGACCGCCAGAGTTGGGCGGTCGCACAAACGCCCAGGCGACCGGACGCACCCGGTCACCTAGGCGTTCCCTGAACACCGGTTCATACCCATGTCTATATCCATTTTCAAATCTAGGCAAAAGGATACAAATAATTACAAACACAAAAAAAACGATATCAATATCTTTACGGAATGAATACATACATGGTCCATACATGAAACATTCGGACATTGGTGCATTCAGGATTTAGAAATTGGGTATGTAAAATTATAAAGATAACATTTTTTTATAAAATGAGACATATTATTTTGCAAGAACAATGCGAAATAGATGTTTGGGTGGTTAGATGACTCTCCCTGAATTTGAGATCTCGTCCCAATTGTCAAAATGAATTTGAGATCTCGTCCCAATTGTCAAAATGAATTTGAGATCTCGTCCCAATTGTCAAAACCATTTGGGTTTCCACCTCCAACTATTGTTGGTTTCTTTAAACTTTGTGTCGTTTAATTTCGAGATTTTGTTCCATAATAAAGACTTTGTGTCACTTTGAGTATTTCAAATCCCAATAGTTAAACATATATTTTATGTTTTTATATATCTAATTAGTCTAATTAGTTTAAAATTCTAAAAATATTAAGTACTAAAGAATTAAGTACTATAGACAATTAAATACATATACATATGCACCCAATCAGAATTAAGTACTAAAGAAAGAAAGTGGTAGGGGTTTCGAGTTTATGTTAATATTTTTCAATTTCGTTACAAATTTTGACACCTTTAACTTGAAATCTTGACAACGTCTTTGGTTTGCAACACCTAAATAAATTTTTAAGTGCACGGGTTCAACACGTAAGGAGGGATTTCTTACCGTTAAGACACTGGTTTGAACCTCCACATGCACCCGAGTGAAATGATGTTGGGTGATGAGTCAGCTCCAATTTAAAATTGAAGTTGTGGAGGTGGATTTCGGGAAATCATGGGTCATAAAAATAGATCTTGTATGACAATAAAAATTAATATAAGCCTAGAATACTTGTATTGACTACTGGTATTCGGTCTTTATTTTCAAAAAAAATTAGGTGCGTTATTTTATACCCACCATACACGCTACATTGTTAAGAAACAGATATAAAACGGACGATCCATATCCATTTGCATCCACAACGCTAACCAACGTGACAATAATGTGTATCGAGACAAAACAATGAAACATAGGGGGTTTGTGCATCAAGATTCCAAGAAAAAATAAAGGATTTTTTGCCTGCATGTCATTGCAAAACACCATATTTCCGTTTCTGCCATCACTATATCGTTATTTCCAATGTTCTGGGACCGCCTAGGTGACCGGGAGCGTCCGGTTGCCTGGGCGATCGCCTGGCGGTTGTGCGATCGCCCAACTCTGGGCGGTCTTTTTTTTTTATTTTAATTCAATTAAATTTGATAAAATAGATTAAAAATCAGGAAAAATCGGGAAAAAATAGGAAAAATTACAAATATTATCTAAAAATACCATACATGTTTAGGCTTCAAAAAGACACCTAGTTCCTCGACCAAGGTCTCACTAGGCACCCCCTCTACCCACCTAAACACTTAGGTATACAATTTATTGCTTAGTAGTACGATTACAAAGGTAACTCAGAGTTCATACAATAGCAGATAAGAGAGAAATTAGAATTACAAGCTAACTAACTAATTCCATTGGACACATTGATCTAATGTCCAACTGGGAACCATATCATAACCTCCACCACCATCAGAGTCGTCGGAGTGGTTCTCGTTCGGATTGTCGACGTAGACATCATCTTCTTCAGTTTCTTCATCGTCGGATTGGACTATTGCTCGTCGATGTCCATCGGTGGTTGAGAACTCGATGCACCTGCATCTCTAGAACTAATGTGAACGATGACATCATCCATGCCACCACCTAATAATGGTGCGTCAGATGCAGTGGAACACCGCCCGTCAGATGCAGTGGACATGGATCGAGCAAAGCGTCTCCATGAAGAAGAATGTCCTAAAGTTGCTTCCTCGGCATCGGCCCATGTAAGCTCCTCTCCAGCGAAGACCGGATCTTCAGTTTCTACCAACCACGGATGCTCGTCGAAGAGATCGTAGTCCACACTGATGGGGTCATAAAATCCGGGCTTCTCCATCATTTGTTGAAACTTTTGCCTTAACTTTTGGTTCTAGTTCACATGCACCAAGTCATTCATCTTCTTCACAGCCAACATGTTCCTTCTCATTGAGTGCAACTGCTCGAAGACACTCCAATTCCGCTCACAACCTGATGCCGAGCATGTCAATCCCAACACCCTCAATGCCAACCTCTGTAATGCGGTCTCTCCCATGTCTGCGTCATAATATTTGCACCAATCTATAGGTCTTCTTTCCGACCTTTGTCTGACGACCATATCCCTCGAGAATATTCCGAGGGAGTTCTTGTAGCGATCAAGTAGACCGCAAATGTTGTCTTGTTCTGCATGAGTGGGGACGAGCCGCTCTACGACATTCATGAATCCATGCATATGCTCATTGAAAGCTACATTTCGATCCTGAGGTGGGACGGAGAAGAAGGTACCAGGGTTGAGTAAGAAAACAAGCTGAGTGTAGCGGTGAGGACATCATCTTCCCTGGACCCCACCTGGTGTCGATGAGGTCGATGACTCGCTTGTACAACCTCGGGTTTCCGTCAAAGTTCCTCATGATTTGTTCTTTGGCTTTCTCCATTGCGTCACACAGATATCTCATCGGTGGTTTCTCATCGCCGTCAACAAGTCTAAAAACATGTACCACAGGTTGTGAGGCCTTCAGTGCCTTCACGACGTTGGTCCAGAAACCACTTTGTAGAATGGTCTTGACAACTACATTAGAGATATCCTTCTTTTTCTTGTTCTTTATCCAACTTGCATTAAGATTGTTGTACTCCGGGGAAACAACAAAGACTCGGAGTTTGTCTTTCTTCAGAAACAACCTTTGCAAACTCAGAAAGGCGGTGAAAAATCTCGTGACAGCAGGGCGTAGCAGGTTCCCTTCAATGGCAATTCGCATCCTCTTCAACAACATGGCAGAGCTGTTGAAATGTTTGATGATCTTACGAGCTAAAGCAATAGTCTTCAAAAATAACTTGCTAATATCCTCCAAGATGAGATCGATACAATGCGCTGCACAGGGAGTCCAAAACAATCTCCTTTTTTGCTGCAACATCCTACCGGCAAGTACGTACGCGGCGGCGTTGTCGGTGACCACCTGAACAACGTGTTCTTCGCCAATCTCGCTAACTACATTGTCCATCAGCTTGTACAAGTAGTCTGCGGTGTGAGAGTGACCGGAAGCATCTACAGACCTCATGAACATGGTAGCTGTCGGACAATTTACTAGAAAATTGATTATATTCCTACCGGACCTATCAGTCCAGCCATCTGTCATCAACGTGCACCCGTATGTTGCCCAATCTTGTCTGTACGACTCTAGTATACCTCTAGTGGAGTCAATTTCCTGTTTAAGGCACGAGTCACTAACTTCATGATACGTCATGGGTTTAAGTCTGGGTCCGTAAGTACAAGTGGCGGATATTGCTTCCTTCCACTCAGGCGTCCTTACAGTGTTGAATGATATACCACATCTATAGAAAAGCCTAGACTATTTTTGATTAATTGTTTTCCTATCTTCTTTTCTAAAGGTTCTTTCGATGGTTGTTTGTTGGGGGCCGGAAACCACGTCTTTCCCACGTCCGCAAAATGATGCCCACAAACGTTGTTTTTGTCTCTTTCGACCAGGAACGGGGCGAGAACGGGAGGTTGGGGTCCGAGCAGAACCGAAACCCGACCCGGTTTCCAGATCAAATTCTATGTTTTCTCGGTCTACATAATCATCAAGACAAACATTTTCGTTTTGTAATGTCCTACTGTTTCTAATCATGTATGCAGTTATGTCTTGTTTAATAGAGTCAGGAACTTTATCACAAGGTCTAGCATTGCTACTAGGTGTGTGTGCAAGATGTTGTTTGTGACGGGCTATACCACATCTAGTTTCCTTACCACATAACTCACAGACAATGCAGATTTTGTCATTAACACTAATGTAATGGGCAGTATTCCAACCAGGGTCATTTGTACGGGTAGGTCTTAGGTCATCGTAACTCTCGTGATGCATAGGGAGACTAGTGTCGGGTACGTAAGCCATATCTTAAAATTAGACTAATATAAAAATTTAGACTAATATGAAAATAAAATACTAATTAATTTAATTCTAAAGAGAAGTTAGAAAGAGTGCACTTGATTTTGCCAGTTGAAGAATGAAGAACCGGATCAGAGACTTCACTTTCCAACTTCAAAACTAAGCACCAGACCGGAGACTTAATCGCAAAAACTTGGTGATTGGGAAACTTGATGATGAGAATAGAATTATGAAGAAGAAGAGAATGAGAGATGTGTGAAAAATGAAGAGGTTTGGAGGAGTTTATATAGGATTTGGGGGTAGTGGTAAACTTGTAAGTTTTGAAAAAAATAAAAAAAATAAAAAAGGAGAGAGTCGCTTAGGCGAAGCGATCGCCTATTTCGCCCAGCTTGGCTGGGCGAAAGGCGATGGTCGCCCAGGCAACCACCGCGACAGGCGGTCGCCTACTGCCTAGGCGACCGCCTACTGGAACGTTGGTTCTTTCTATTAATGTCAATAAAAACTATACAAATTCTATTAATATCACTAAAAACTATACAAATTCTATTAATATCACTAAAAACTATACAAACTCCATTAATTTCGTTAACTTTTTTCGTTAACGGTGTTACTATTAAAATTTATTATTTTAATAGTAATATTTATAAATTCTGTCATATATAATTTAATAACTTAGAAATTCAAATCTATCATTTTTGTGATATTCACGACAAAACACTTAAATTCAAAAATAAAACAAATTCTCTTTGACTCTCACTTTTCCTAGTGTTTGTGTAAGGAAAAAGAAAAACATTTTCTCTTAGATTCCCAAGTATAAATGATTTTTACCTTTCTATTTTCTCACTACTCTCTTGAGAAAGTGATGATAAATCTCAATCCTAGAACTTTAGCTCATTTTCACTTCTCGAGCAACACCCCTCGGCCCTCGGCCTCTCCAATCATCTCTGGCGAATGGACGATCTTGTCCTTCTGCAGAACAGACTCGTTCCTAAACTTAACTGACATGCACAAACAACATAATTTGAATTCCATAGGATTCCAGTTACAGTTACATACACAAACAACAGAATTTAGTCAAACAGAATTTTAATTCCATTGAATTCCATTGAATTCTATATTTCATTGCTTTTCATTTGACTTCCAAATTCATTTTCCACGTGCTTCTTGTGCACAACTTGTACTCTTTTTGGTGGGGGACCCAACTGCAATTGAACAAACATATCGATCTTCGATCACAAAAGTTTTGAGAACAATTACATCCTCCACCTCCCTTTCCTCCTTCCATGTCGTCGTCGCCGGCGGCGGCAGCGCTGGAGCACATCGTCCCGTCCCGCCACTTAGCCCTAACCCGCCCGTCTCTCCAAGCCTCCGTCCTCGACTCCCCGATCCTCCACCCCTCCCCGCCACAGACCGCCGTCATGTTCGTCCCTGCCGGCCGGACCTCCGACTGGCTCTTCTCCACCCACTCCGGCCACCTCCACCTCCTCCTCTCCTCCTCCCTCCCCCTCTCCCGCCTCATCCTCGTATTCCCTCCGTCCCACCTCTCCCCCTCCCTCCTCCTCGCCCTCTGCCCTCGCTCCGCCTTCCTCCTCGGCCTCCCCGACGTCCCCGTCCTCTCCTACGAGGACGGGATACTCCGGTGCGTGAAAGTGGAGGAGATTTGCAGTGATTTGTCCGGAGAGATGTTGGTTGAGGACGTTGAGATTGAGGTTGAGGGGGTGAGGGAGTGGAGGAGGCGATTGAGGTTCAAGCGGATGCCGAATCTGGTCCAGTCCCAGATCCGGATTCCGGGACCGGAGGTTGTCGTTAGGGAGGTTGATGGTTGTGATTTTGGTGCTCAGCCTTATCTTGTGCCGATGGCGGCCGGGTTGGTGTTGGTGGAGTCTTTGTTGGAGGGGAGACGGCCGAGAGCGGTTTGCGTTGGAGTTGGAGGTGGAGGGTTGTTGGGGCTTCTCGAGGCGGAATTTGGGTTCGATGTTGTCGGGGTGGAGGTGGACGAGGCGGTTGTGGGTGTTGCGAAGCGGCATTTTGGATTGGTGGAAGGGGAGGGTAAGAGGGTTTGGGTTGGAGATGGGATTGGATTGATGGAGGGTAATGGTGGTGTGGTGGGATTTTTGGAGTATGGGGTTGGAGAAGTGGATGTTGTCATGGTTGATTTGGATTCCGGGAGTGTTGAGGCCAGGTTGTCTGCTCCTCCGGTGGACTTCATGAGGAGGAGCGTTTTGGATGGTGTCAGGGGGTGGCTTAGGGAGGGGGGGATTTTGGTTGTCAATGTTATGCCTTTGAATCAGGGGTTGTATGAGGAGCTCGTCGAATTGCTTGAAGAAGTGTTCACGGAGGTGTACGAAATAGATGTTAACAATGGTGAAAATTTTGTGGTGGTTGCTACCACTTCCAGAGTAAAGACAAGTAAGGATGAGAATGTGCAAGATTCTACTTTCAGGAAGAAGTTGGAACAGCTAGGTGGTCAAAGATATTTGGATTCTATTCAAAAGATGTGAAAAGATGTGATGCAATTTTCTTTGGCAAAGGAAAATTCAAATCATGTGGCTTCTCGGTGAGTTCTTTTTTCAATTCAACATGTAGATAACATATGGCTTGTGTGTTTTGTTGCATTGACAACTTTCAAGATGATAATCTAATTGTTAAGTTACTACGAAGATACAACAAATATCAATGCCAATTGGATCGCTTTGTGGTGTAGAAATAGTGATAATTTAGGCAATTGAGGAAAGGAGGACAACACTAAACTCGCTGCACAGAAAGGAGAGTGCAACTTTGAAACTTTTTGTATACTGCTTAATGCAATGGTATTTGCCCAACTATGTCAAGAAGTAAATTAAGTAGCAAATGTGACCTACCAACTGACCAACACATGTTTTTTTTACAAATCCACTACGATTCGCGTTGCTATTTTGTATCAATTGCAATCCATTTGCACTACTACATTGTAAGGGTAAAGTCAATGAGATGTTACACTTTTCATCAATGCAATGAGTTCTCTATATATCTTCTCATTGATTCTAAGGCCTCTTCACCAATCTCAAGGATTTGAGCTATTGGATTGTTTGGCTTGGATTCTGAACCTCTTATTGTAAACATTTGGACCTGTGCTATATATGAATGGTGAGAGTTCCTCTTTTTCATTTTCCCCTTGATCTAGCAAAAGCTCAATATCTTCGCACAATATATAGATGAATGCACTATCATCACTTTTATATGCATTGCAGTAATAATTCACATATCGTAATTGCACTACTGGAATGTTACCTCTAATGTTGCAATTGTTGAGTGAAATTGTGTTTCCATGCAAGAAAATGTTCGCAAATATCCATAAGATACATACATGATATAGGTTTTGGCAATTATATGTAACACCATACTACCAAGTACCAATGTATGTTTGAGCATCTAAATGCTTTCCTCATATGGTGTAGTGGTGTACCCATACTACCAAGTACCAATGTATGTTTGAGCATCTAAATGCTTTCCTCATATGGTGTAGTGGTGTACCCATACTACCAAGTACCAATGTATGTTTGAGCATCTAAATGCTTTCCTCATATGGTGTATCAAACGACTATAACATTCATGCTCTCGACCTCATAACCCTGCAAATAATTTCCACAGTAGTTGTTTTAGATAGCCATATAGGCATTGACATTTTATGCATGTAAAAGAACAGCCTTAGTTTCTAAATTAAAACTAACTTTATAAACAAACACATCAAGGTTGTGCAGTGAGCCTATTGTTTGGACAATTATGTTCATATCATGTCGGCATTCCCTTCATTAATAATGCCTTAGATGATAACAAAAAAAGAAAGATAAATGGAATAAAATGGGTCCCTTGTAATGCATGGCAAAATGTGTTTACTTCATTCTCCTGCATGCAATCATAGTTTTGAGGGATGTTTTGTCTGATAGTTTTACATATGCCACACCTAACATAAATGGTATGTCATGACATATGCTAGGCCATATGTAGCATATGTTGTAGTATGTACATACTAACATGATTGACATGATTCTCTGCTATTGTAATATTTTTTTATCAGTGTTATTGTAATACTGATATTTTTAATTTTTTGTATTAAAATTCTGAAATCGTGTTGCTTGCAAGTGGTTTTATTTCAAGTAAATGATAAAATAGTAAAGTTACTTCTCTGTATAAAGTAATCAATAGGTTTATATGCCCTCTTTTTCCAACTTAAGAAAACTTTAATTAAGTATAGATAGTGAAAAATGAGTAGACGGAGATGAACATGAACATATGTGTAATTCATGACCAACAAGTGTACAGTGTATGTTTATTTTGTAAACCCCTTGTTTAGAAGGGCATGGCCTTGTTTGCCGTGGCTATCTTTTGAAGGTAAAAATAGCACAAAAAAACAATGCTACATATATGGTCCTATAGGGAACTTACATTGTCATGACTCATGATGAATCACCCTTATGGCCTTATGCGACAATTTTTTTTTCTTTCTTTTTGACCAAAAGCAGTGATGCTATGATGATGCTCGAAAATGGTCTTTTGCTGGCTTTTCCATGTTTCTACTTTCTATGATGTTTTTGACCAATAACAGTGATGGTGCTTGTAAATAGTTTTTTTTACTGGTTTTGTTTTTCTCAAAAGAATGTACTTTTTAGAACCGCAAAAACACAATTATGTTGTATTTATGGTTCTATGTTTTGGCATGTGATGATCTATGGTGGTGGTTGGTTTTTATGTAGGTATACTTTTTTTTCTCAAGTAAGCATGAAACAATAATGTCAATGTTTTACTAGATAGTTCTTAAAGTACAAGTGCAACAAAAGTGCCAAGTTGATTTCATCAATTGTGAGCTAAATGCTTTATTGTAATTTTGCATGAATTTTGAACGTAATTGTGATGTTACTCATTGAAGTTCAGATGTTGCATTTTTGGTAACATATAACGATACGTAATAGAAATTGATAACATATCAAGATAATCAATTTTCTAATATGGACCTTATATGTGGATGTTTTAGCAACCATCCTGTCACATTATGGCTTAACATGATCAAATGAAGTTTTGGCTATCATCCCGTCAGATTATGGCTTAACCTGATCTAAGGAGGTTTTGGCACTCAACCTGTCACTTGTGGTTTTGGAAACAATTTTGATAAGAGTATACTCAGTAACAATGTAGCTTGTGTACTTGACCAGTCTCCTTCGTACTAAGGCTGAAAGTTTCTTGATTATTTGCATCTATCGTATAAACGATATTCACATGTAGATGCATGTCTTAAAACACTGATCAGATCTCATGATTATGGCTATGCTGGCTATAAAAAGGCAGTTGATAAATTTGATGAACGAGTCATTTATTCACAGCAATTACTTTTGCAAGCAAAGGTGTAATATAGAATAGAAATTGTAATATTGGTCCTACTGGACTGTTAAATTGGTTACAGTATGAACAGAACCACTTTTCATGGATTTCTCTTTTAGTTGTTTCTCTTCTAGTTTATCTGATGCTTTGGAGTTTGGATACTGCAGGTGATGTTTTTACTACGGTGTATACGAACGAAATGAATCTAAGCTTGTCTGGCCATCACTTGTCCCAAAATCAACCAGATCCAGTAGCACTACATGATAAAATCACCAAATGGCTATGGGAGAGGAGATGATATTTGAGAGGACAACTTCAAATTTCAGCACTAAAACAACTAATATGAGCAAAACAAGGTGTGTCGTCAGCTTCTTCAATCTAATCCCCATGAGCTTGAAAAGAAATTTCGTCGTCAAAATTTATTTCCATCGACCTTTGTATGATTAATATCCATTGTGCTGATGATACTTTTTTCTTTTGGCAAATCAATTGCAGATTTGGGGAGGATCTTGTTTGCCTTTACAACTTGGTCGCGGGCTCAAGATTATTTGATTCAGATTTGAAAACTTCTTCAATCCATTCTTCAGTGTACGTTCTCAAATCTACCTTCTCATTGTTAGTAGACATATCTAGCACTGAATTTCGGGGGCCACAACGGCTTACCCTTCACAACTATTTCACATCTTATGGGAAATCACAGGAAACAACTCTGCGTCTTGATGGTTGGAAGGCTACTTTTTTTTTAATTTGCAGTGCAAGGGATTTTTTTATTATTGTTCATTACTTTTGTTTTAGGATAGCTGTTATTTTATGACCTATTATTTAGTCTCACCCTGCTTAAAATGACTTGAAATTGAGGGAGAGGGATCATAAACTATGTAACAACGTTGTGTACCGTTGTGCTTTTTTGAAGAATGCCATGGTGGTTGGCTATTATTAATTTTTTGATAGTGTTAGCTAATAAATTTTAAGATGAATGGCATTAAAATACATTTGAGAAATTGAATACTTTTAAAGGCGGTTGATCATAGGACACTCAGCTAGCGCGACTCTTAAGGTCCGTTTGGAACACTTTAAAAGGCATTTGTGTCTCACCAATTGGTAAGCCTAGTTACGCATTCCTTGGTGAAATGGGTTCCTACAACGGCAAAACCTAGCCTCCTTGCCCGCCTTCCTCTCCACTATCTTCTTCCCACTTCGAAATGATGCACACAGCACACCTACCACCACCTTCGAAATGAGTCCACGCACGCCCAAAGTCCAAAACGAAATTGGCCTACTTGGTCATCGTGTAGTAGTGTAAGGTGCTAGTGCTGCACAAGAACGTAATGTACAAAAAATATGAAAATATAATAACTCAAGTGGACAAGATTGTAGAGAAATTTGCCGAAGGAGAACCTTTCTTTTCTTTTTAAGTTTTTTAAATATATTATTATGTCAACTGGTGAAATTATTATTAACATAAATTCACCTAGGACTCTGGAAAGAAAGAATAGCTGTAACATTATAAATGAAGACCACTTCTGTAAGTTTAGAGTAGGTTTTTGTGATTTTCAAAGATTTAAGTACTAAGATTAGGAAAAATGGGGCTCATATTGTTGGTCATAATATTTTTTGTTTAGTAAACGCAAGTGACTGAAAAATTGCACATTGAAGATGAGCTTCAAGACCATCACTGACCAACCTAGACGACTTGGTCATCAGCTCTCTCTCTCTTCAAAATCAGCTTTCTCTCTATTTCACATCAGTTTTCTCTTTCCTCAACCCACATTCTTCTCTTTCCTACACTATTCACCTCTTAACCACAACCCAACACAACCCACAATAACATATCTCTCTCCTCCACATCATTTCGGAGGCCATCTTGGTAAAACTTTAAAAAAAATCTAAAAAATCTAAACAATTGTAAAACGTATTTTCAAAAAAAAATTAAAAAAACTAAAACAAAAAATTCTAAAAATCAAAACAAAAAAACAAAAAACAAAATTTAATATTTTTTTAATTGACGACCGGGTCGTCGACCCGGGCGTTTCAACGCCCAGGTCGATGACCTGGTCGAAGATGACCAGGTCATCTCCCCCGTTAAGAGGGAGATGACCCGGTCATCCCAAGGCATCCACGACCTGACCTGGGATGACCCAGGATTTCATCCCGTTAAGGGATGCCCTAACACTGAAGATTAGCCGTCTGAGTTATTCAAAAGATGGAATTCGAAGTTATTATAACAAAATAACAGTAAAATAGCATCTTAGAATTAAAAAAATCCCATGAATGGAACCATACAAGAGCAACGAAAGTCGATATAACAAACCATTGTTGAAGTTGCCAACAAAAAATAATAAATAACATTTCTTTTCTTCTCTTATCTCCGTCTAGGGGTGTAAACGAGTTGAGTCGAGCAAAATTTCGAACTATATGTACTATCTTATGTTATTATCAAATACAAAAAAATAATTATAAATAAAATAATAAAAATTTCGAACGAGCTATCTAGTCTAGTCTTAATTTTTTCCGAGGTCGAACGACTCGTTTACCGAATCAAGTTAAATTAGAGTCGAACGTTTTTCCGAGGTCGAACGACTCGTTTACCGAAAGATTTTTTTTTGATTTTCATCAAAATTTTTTTATTTTCAAGTTAAATTAGAGTCGAACGTTTTTCGAATAAAGCTATCAAATCGATCCAAAGTTCTCCATCCATACGAAAGTAATAGACTATATTAGCCTACTTAATGGTCTGAATTATCTTTGTTTTATTCAAAAAGGAAAAAAGAAGATACTAGAAATCTACCACCAAAAAAATTGCATAAAAATTGACCACAAATCTCACCTACCCAATTCCTTCTGAAAAAAAGGAAAACATCACCATTCACCACCGACAAGGACAGACCCACCAAAGATCCATGTCCAAATCCCGACCTTTCTCTCTCTCTCCCACTAGTGACTATGACAGCCAGTGGGGACAACTTTCAAGCTCCACCAATTCATGATACATTAATTCACTCGTCGGGGTTGGTGTTCTTTGAATACACGTATGCCATTTTGAACCGTTCTCGACCCATCCTTTTCGATTGGAAGGATTTGTCTATATTGATATTCGAAATTATAGTAATGGCGTGGCAGACAATTGAGTGTTCTTTATACAGTGGAAAGATCATACTTTAATGTAATGTAATGTAATAGTTTTTTTTAAACTTTTAGTCTATGAAGGATCCAACCCATCATACATTTATAAGTGTTGGGAAATAAGCGACGGAACGAAAGAGCGGAAGTGATGAGAAATCTCGAAAGTAAATTAGATTAGGTTATTTAGTAACTTTGAGCAAGCGATAAAAGAGCAAACCACAAATAAACCATAACGTTAAGGTATACCTGGAAATCCAAATTGAGAAAACCACTAGCGGAGATGGTCAGAGCTTCACTATGAGAATGATTGGTAGAGTTATAATGGAGAAATAGAGACCCAAAAAAGTAAATGCTCGGAAATGAATTTGAGGGTTGGATGAAAGACTCTAACAACAAGATTTTTCCCCAAGTCCCTAAACCCTAAGGTTGATGGTAGCTAAATCAAGAACTGATATATAAATGGAAAGTAGGGCACTCAAAAATGGTAAGAAATAGCTTAAACTGCCGTCAAGATAAAATTGATTTGCGCCCAGAATCATACTTGAAGTTCCAATGAACGACTCTGGAATATGTGGATCGGACAACCAAATAGCTTTCGGTCTTCCAGAATTGGGATTTCTGTCGATCAAAAGCCAAACGGACAACCTAACTTATGAAAATAGTAAAATCCAAACCGACTATGTCCAGACAAAATGGGTTGACCAACTTGGAATTGGTTGACCGTTTTTGGTCAATCCAGAAATTACTGCCGCCTAATAATCGATCGATTGTTTGCCAATTGGTCGATTGTTCCACGTGGATTTTCAATGCATAAAACTAAAAATAAGCATTTGTTTTTTTAAGGTTTCAAGCTTTGTTTGCTATTTAAATGTTAGGAGTCCAGGAACCACTTAATCTATATTGTTTAAGCTTATATATGTTTTTGGCACTAACAAACTACATGACTCAACTTCTACAAAAATTTACAACATTGCAAAGATAAGCGACTATAAATCCCACAATTAATGGTAGATTCTACAGCAACGGGCCACCAAACTTAAATCTTGATTTTAGTGTGCACTAGTTTGTCTGACTGCTGAGCCATGTTTGTTGACTAGATAAGTTTGAACATGTAAAATTGTAAATGTTGAACCCATCAAAAATCACATACGCAAATAAGTTCGAGTCATCTTATAGACTGGACGTCTAGTTTAGTTCTCTAAATTGAAACAGTAAATTTCCCGCCCAGCATATAGACAGATTATAGTTGGTATTCAAACTTTTTGTTCTCTTCATTGTGAATTTTCTGTGAGAACGTGCTAATAGACACAGAAGAATTCTGAAAAAAAAATGTAGTGTTAAGATCCAACTTACATTCGCATGGATTGTTACTTATTTTAAGCAATGTACTGCCAAATACCAAACATGTTTATGAAATAGAAGAATAATAATGAAACAATAAGATAGCAGACAAAACATGGACAAACGGATCTCAAACTGACCAGAAAGATTACAAGATATGCTTGTCGCACTTTCCACGGAAATTTACCACAGAAATAATTTTATACATCATAATCTTACAACTCTTAGTTCAGATCACATTTTTGGAAACCCTCATAGTAACTAACGAAACAAAGACAATGTCAAACCCTGGAATATTACAGCAACATCAAATTGAAGTTTTAAGAGTCAGTCAATTAGGCTTAAATGACATCACCTTCTAAACGGGCAGAGGGAAACAATTGTATGTATAGTTCACATTAACATGAATTAAAGAACTACGAATGGGAACAATATACATCTTATATTAATCACTATTTGTGGTCGCGGTAGACGATGAGGATGGAGACCAAGGAGTCATATCCATGGGATAGCTCCCGAGCACTCTGAGAAAGGATGTGAACTCCTGGATCTCAGCAAGAGCGTTTTGAGCTCTGACTTCAGCCATTGAGGCCTCGAAATCGACATAGAACATGTACTCAAAGTGCTTGGCAGTGCCCACATTGGCGTCATCCACCAGCCTGATTGGGCGGTTCCGGTGCGGTCTGCTCTCAATCTTTGTCAGGCTTATGTCTCTGAATGCGAAAGCTGACAAGACCTTGAAGAGAACAGAGGTGCCCTCTTTGTCGTGAGCAAAGACAATGCTCGTCTTAAAAGGTCGGTCGGTTCTTGGGATGATGGGCTCCCTCGCGAGCATCAAGAAACGAGTGACGTTGCCGGAGTCGTCCTGGATACCATCGGCCATAATTTGAAGTCCATACAGTTCTGCTGCCCTTGCAGAGGCAATTGCAGCAGTATCACGGAGCCCATGGCTAGCAACAAACTCAGCTGCTCCAGCTGTGTCGTCGACCGCCTCACGGGCAACGTTGGCGCTTAGTCCGAGTTTGGTTGTTAATGTGTGCTCGCATTGAGCTAAAGCCTGTTAAAAGGAAAATAAACGTTTGTTACCACCAATTGAAGAAATGGAAGTACGGAAGTTCTAATTTTCTTTCCAAAGGCAAGTACCAATCTGAATCAAAATGTCAAAGATTTCAACAGACGTTATAAGAGTCAAACAAAGAACTCTAACTGGGAATTGCTTAATGAAGTGATTCCATTGCTATGGAAATTGAAAGATCTAGAATAGCTTCTGCACTTTTCTTCTATATAAATATTTCTTTTCCTTGTTTCAACAACCATCTTGCCTTCCCTACAGTACTATTTTCATCATTTATATAATAGAAAAGGCACTTGATTTTTTTTAAACTTCTATGAAAGCAGTCAACAACTTAACTTCTTTCAATTCATATATCATCTCTTGGAAGAAACATCAAATTAGGCATTGGGAGGTCCAGAGGTGAATTCTCCACCAAACCCATCCATAGGTTTGACTTTTAAGAAAACCACAAACAACTCCCTCCATGCTAAACAAAGATAATATTACAACTAAAAAAGTGTTGGTGAACCAACCAACCTTTTCAACAGCTGACCAAGTCAAACTTTCAGTTCCAACCAATTTCAATTGATCATTGGGGCCTCACCAGATACAATCCATAATCTTAGCTATTTTAAGGTTAAATAAATATACCAAATGGGCCGCCTCAACTTGGCTAGTATTATTTTTGAAAATTTTCATGTATACACGAGGTGTCATCTATACTGTTGTCACACTTTAACTCTTATAGAGTAATTTAACCATGATTTTCTTAAGAAGCTGCAATTACATTCTACACTTCGTTGTTCGCTAAAAAATCACCACAAGTTTTTCTTTAAGAAATCTCCAGCACCCCACCTAAAGAGGCACGATTTCAGGCTCGACTATTTGAAGGCTAGAGGTACCAACCAAACCCTAATTGGAAAGCACCCTAAATCGCTAATGTCAATTAATTTTATATTTCACCTTAAAAATAGGACACTACATCAAACTAAATAACCATCATAATCACATCAAAACAAATCAATAAAAATCAGAAGAAGTAAGAAACACACCTGAGGATGAGAGATGACTCTGGTGAGATAATCTTTCCTAACCCCAGGCAAAGACAACAGACAATGATGCACCGACAACTGAACCTCCCCAACGATATGCAACCTATGCCTAAGCAGCAAATCATAGTTCCTATGAATGCTCCCTCCGAGCGAATTCTCGACCGGCAGCACCGCCCGGTCGGCGATCCACAGCTCCACGGCCTGGAAAGCCACCTCGAACTGGTCACACGGTATCGCCTCGCAATTCGGATACGCCTTTCCGGCCGCCGCCTCGCTGTACGCTCCCGGGACGCCCTGGTAGGCCACCCGCAGCTCCGACCCGTGCATCGGCGCCGGCGCCAGGTCGGTGATCGTCAGCGGCCGGGGAAGGTTCCCGATCGGGACCAGATCCAGACTCTCGTGCCCGTTTATGGTCCCCGAAGGTGTCGCCTCGGTCTTGTCGTTGAGGGAAGTCACTTTGCTAGACAATATCGCGCAGGAGCTCTGCCAGTCGGACCGGGTGGACCCGGATGACCCCGGGAAGAAACACCTCGTCGGTGTTGGAGTTTTCCGGCGGCGAACGGCGGCGCCGGACTTCCCGGGGAGGACTGGGTGGTTGGGGAGTGATTTTGTGTACATAATTAAAATATAAAATTAAGAATAATTTTTGGTTAATCTTTTTCTGTACTGAGAGGGTTGGTGGGAGTAAGGATTCAATTTATAGCGGAATGGTAGGAAACGAGATGGAAGATGTGTGGGTGTGTGAAGTGAGAGAGACGTATCTTTGGTTTTGGTCTTCGGGGTCAGGTTTGGTAGGTTTATTTATGAGTACGACTTCTTCTTTTTCCTTGAAGAAATGGGGAAAATGTCTTACCTACCACCACCTAAAATGGTCTTCAGTCTGCTGTTTTTTTTTCTTATATTTTTTTCTGATTGACCAATGGCAATGGAAGTGGAATTGGAATGGGGGCTATTTAATTTATTTATTTATTCAGGAGAGGAGGGTTGGTGGAATTTGACTCACTGGGTTGGGTTGGGTTGGGTTGGGTTGGGTTTCTAAAGTTGGAATGAGTTTGGATGAAAGTGTGTGTGAGGGAGGGGATAAGATGCCAGATATGTAGTTTGTGGTTTTGGTGTGGTTGTGGTCTGGACATGACTCTTTTGTTTTCTTCATTTGCTCCATTTTTTGTTCTAATATTAGGACGTAAATTCGCCTTCTAATAATGCATGCATTTTTTTTTCTGAGGCTGTGGACATACTCACCGTCGTGTATACAGTCTGTAATATCTGAAATTTGCTTGTCCAGCAAATAACATTTTCAGTTTACTTTTTTTTAAAAACATCAGTTTTATGCCAGGCATCAGCAAATCTTGAAGTTTTTTTTTTAAAAGCAAGTAAAATAAAAATGATAAAAACTAATATTCACGCCTTCTTTGAACAATTGAACGTATCTATCAAGTTAAGAAAGTAGTTGGAATTTTTTTATAGATAGTTGCTTCCCCGGTAAATAAAAAATTGAGGGCATGTTTGAAATTAGATTTTGTTTCCAACCTTATTGTGTCTTCTGATGGATGTTTGGTCGTTTTGGTAGGAAAACTTTAGAATTTTCTTTACTAAATAATAGATTTGGATTAAAATTTCTTTTTTTGTAACATGACGAGTATGCTAAAGAGATGTTACGTGAAAAAAAAATCTCTAAAGAAATTTTTTGCTTCCTTTCTCAAACCAATGTTGTTGAAGAAAATATTTGTCACAAACCTATGTTTCTGTAGGTCATCCAACCACATTTTCACGGTTTTGAGTTTTGATTGAAAACCATATATGCAAGCATCCAAATATGAGGCCTTTATGATCATTTTATTAGAAAACTTTTTTTAAAATTATTATTCCATACATCTTTTTAAATATTTTTGAAGATGTGTACTATGACAAAACATTTTATCTTTTTTATTTATTTTGCCCTATGTATACTAAACCATTAAAAACTACAAGAAATAATTAAAGAAAAATTAATAGTAATGTTGACAAATCAAAGTACTACTTAATAATAAAAACCTAAAACTACTGACCTGTCAACAGTTTCCTAGTAAATAAGATATTTTCGCTTGTTCTAGTAAATTAGTTCGGATCTTTAAACAGAAGAAACACTAAGCAAATAAATAATTTTCCTTGGCAAGAAAGTTTCAGTTGCTTCAAATCACGTTTTCTTTGTGTGTCTCTTTTCATTTTCGGATATTAGCACATTGATAAGTTGAAAACATAATAATACACCACACGAGTAATACTTGTACGTTTCTATTATGAGTTATTAGGAAAACTGAGCACCACGTGTATCGGTGTAAAGAACTCCCCAATTTTCTTCACCAACCCATGTTTTAAGGGTTATTTACATTTGACGAACAGCCATATTGGACTTACACACTTAAGTTTAATGATTTTGCTTAGGTACACTTGTAAATCTTTTTAATTTACTTGGTACACCCCACTTTCCTTATAATATCAGTTAAATTTATATTAAAATAATTGCAATTTTGCATATAAACTCCCACAGAAACACAATATCATACTTCACTCCTCAAAGGTGTGCAACTTAAATTAAAATTGAATTACTCAAATTTAATACTTTCTTAATATGAACAAATTCCAAATAATTTATGTATTTATATCTAAACACCTTGTTCACACATCTAAATGTTCACCAATAAACTAAAAAAACCAAAAAAAACGTTATTCCAAATGTTTTCTTCAATCTCAAATATATCAAAATGTCATCTTCACTTCATACATCCAAATATTAACCAATAAACTAGAATAAATTCACAAAAAAATCCCAATCCAACATCGACAGGGCAACACCAACGTAACCCACAATCATACAACTCAAATGTCAAACATGAATCTCATAATTCCAATTCACCGAACAAGATAAGTCCAAAATTACATTGAAACACAACAAAGTTTTGACAAACACAAGTTACGTCACACGCCGGAATTGTCACTGTTGTGGTGCGTCACCTCAACATCCCCGACCACATTTTCATCGACACGACGTGTTGGACGTGCCTAAGGCAACGGGGAGCGTTGCCGGCCTACTCTAGAGTCAAGTGCACCAAAATAAGTTTAATAAAAAATTATCTAACTAAAAGTCTAAAATCGTAAAACTAAAATGCATAACTTCAAAATCATTGTTTCTCAAGTGCAGCACCAAATCAAATAACCCAAGTTTTAACCTCAAAATCCACAATGCATTCTTACCAGATGTGAGTAGTCCGGGGTGTCCGTTGGTTCTTTTCATGGTCTCCGAGACATTATATTTAGTGAATAGAAGAGTGATATGAAGAGAAAGTTGTGTTAAAAGAGTGAAATGAAGAGTTATATAAGTAGAAAGGGTAGATGGGCAAAATGGTAATCTGTTAGGACGATTTAAGTAGTTTTACGACGAAGAATAACAGTTCAGTAAATAAAAGTGAGTTGGGTAACCGTATCCCATCAAATATAGGTTGTAACATAGATGAAGATCGAAATCAATCCCTTACACAACCAACTAAGGGATACTCTCCATGTGGTAGTGGGTTGAAATGGCAGACATGAGGAGGAACTTATTCAATACACACACGAGAGAAGGGATCCACTATCCTTAAATTTTATTGACACACGATTGTACCTGACGATAAAATCAAATTTAAATTTCAAATTGAAAATTCAAACCAATATGTAAATTAATGTCATCGAAAATCATAAAATTTGAAACATGTTTTATGTAATATTTAGATAGGTAAAAATGAACGTATTACATTCATTAAAAAACCAAATTTCTATATCTTGTATGAAACGATTACAAAATTTTATGATTTTCAACATCTGTAATCTACTCACGTTGTAAATCAAGATTTATGATTTAAATTTTCAATTTTGAATTTAAATTTGATTTATCATCAAATGCAACTGTGTGTCAACAAAATTTAAAGATAATGGATCTCTCCTCTCTCTCTCTTTATATATATATATATATATATATATATACACACACACACACACACGCACACACACTTTTACACTACCCTGGGTATTTTTAACACA
Organism: Triglochin maritima; assembly: GCA_963682175.1. Taxonomy (NCBI): domain Eukaryota; kingdom Viridiplantae; phylum Streptophyta; class Magnoliopsida; order Alismatales; family Juncaginaceae; genus Triglochin; species Triglochin maritima. The sequence goes on along the minus strand of OY821787.1, from coordinate 6,261,259 downwards.
ACTTTTACACTAAATCTAGACCCTCCATCACCAAAACAGGAATGGTTAGGATTTCAAGCAAAAAATTAATTTTTTTATTCCTAAATCTCAATCTTCTCCCCCATCTTCCTTTTTTTCTGTGCTCACGTTTTCTTTCTCCATTTTCCCAACTCATCTTCTTCTCCCCCGTAACCGCGATAGATCACATCGTGGAAGGAGATCAAGTGGAGGTCTACCGACGCAGGTCTGTCGAGGAGATCGTGGGGTTGCTCCAGAGTACTTCCCACTTCGAGCTCGACCACGCCGAGGAGACATTGGAAGTCCTCTACAAATTTATCGTGTTGTGGTCGTCGTAGGCGAATGAGTTTGCCTGCCGTTTGTAATGCTTATGAATTGTTTATTCAACTTTGTGATTGGACTTTGATAGAGAAAACTAAGCTTTCACGTGGTGTTTTACAAAGGTTGGAGTTCTGATTTGCCATTATAACGTGGAGAATAATTTAAAGTGCATTTGCCTAAAACACAGAATGATTTGGATTTGTAATTCTTGAGTAGCATTTGTTTGAGTAGGTCCTGGTCATATGAAGTTCAGAGACAACAACTACATGTTTCTAAAGTCTCGAGGCATAGAAGCACTCGATCTAGATTATGAAATTTCAGATTGTGTGTAATAATGATAAGTGCTACATGTATCTTCCTATTTACAACCTTGTTCATTCGTTCCAAAATAACACAAGAGCACTGCCGAACACAAGAGCATTGCAAATTTGTTCCCCAGCAAAATATCCATTCATTGTTCACCAACATTTCTGTTAACCAAAATTTTACAAACAATGGTAATAATAGCAACAAAGGATGCACATATATATTTCATGTTTTTAAAGATAACAGAAAACAACAAAAGACATTTGCTGCACCTCATTGATTCTTACAAGTAGTATTATAACGACCCAACTCATGGCAAATACTACACCTTCGTTTTTGTTTTTTGGCAGCGGCCATTCCAACTTCAAGGCCACTTTTAAGCCTTCCATAATCTGATTCTTTTTCAGAATTTTTCTTCCTACCTTTTGTTTTTGCGACTTGCGGATCAGCTAGTGGTGTGTCTTCAATTGGAAATTGTCTTTCCTCCACTTGAATGGGGTCATTGTTGGAACTCTTCAATTTGACAACTTCTTTAAATGCTTTGTCCATGGCATCAATTATCACTTGATAAGATTCTTCAGATTCATGTGAATACGGCAACAACAAACTTGTTTTACGATGAAAATTCGTAGTGCGGACAAAGGAAGACTTATCTGCATCGATTGTCAAAGGAATGAGAATACCATCACCTGCTTCTTTGGTCCACCTTTGAAGAATGTATTGTGGTGGTATCCTTTGAACATTTTTCCTGTGAAAGATAGATAATATATGTCGACATAGAATGCCTTTAAACTCAAACAGGTGGCATTCGCAGGAGGCATTCCATAATGCAATATTAAATGAGACAATAAATTTAATATCCGGAGATTGGATACTTGATACTGAGTAAGAATTGGAAGATTCATTTTTCTCTAACTTTTCGATTGTCAACCGGAAGCTCTCTAACACTTCTTCCTCAAATATGTTAAAACACATTTCGTGTGTAGACGGTAGCAGCATGATCAACTATTGGTGGCCTAATCTTTGGGACAGGTTTCATGTGCTTTGAGGCAAAATGTTCCCGATTCTCATCTTTGTACCGACGCATAAGAGCTTGCTCATACTTCACAACAAATTCTCTTAATGTAGTGCCACTATGCACAAAGGAATCAAAGAATGAGTGCATACTTTCGTATGATTCTTCAGTCTCATCTTGCAACAAAGCACAACCAAACAATATAGATTGGAAATGGTTATTAACACCCACAAAGAGCCCAAATGGCAAGTCATATTTATTGGTTTTGTAGGTTGTATCGAATACAACATCACCAAATCGCTCGTAACATAAGCGGGCTCTAGAATCCACCCAAAAGAAATTAACCATTCGAGACTCATTGTCATGTAAAATTGAAAAATAGAAGCTTGGATCTTGAGCTTGCTTTGTTTTACAATAAATGAAAACACTCCTAGCATCGCCAATATCCAAATTTATTGTTCTCAAATTTCTAACATGATTCCAGCAGTCCCTACTTGAAAAGTTAACATTAGATTCATCATTAAATACCTCTGGCACTTTACCTGTAAGAAGTCCAATCTCGCAAAAAATTTCAACTAGTTTTTTGGCAATTGAAGGCATGAACTTCTAATTTCTAAGATTACAAACACTTTTAGGACTAGCGAGCACATGATTGTGTGTGTTCTCAACTATTGTTGATATCCAATGATTTATCACCTTCTTTCTTGACACAGTAAAAGCTACGAGACAACCAGTTCTACATGTGAGAGTTTTTTTCTTTTCATCCACATCGGAAATGCGCTCTGACCAATGCCCCTCACACGAGCATACATAGCGTCGATACCTAGTTTCAACACTTCTAGAGAAGGTATTAGAATTTCGAATTCGCACACTAAAGCCACTAACTTGAGCATAGAGATGGTAAAAGTAATGAGCTTCATCAAGAGAGTCAAACACCATGCCTTTGAAAGGACGCACACCCTCATATTTTTTCGTGACAATGTCTTTGAGTGAGTTGTTTGGCAAAGGTTCGTCACAATCTAGATTTTCTGTATCCATTTGATCGATGAGGAGTGCTCTGTTAAAAAAATCAAATAAAACCACACATTAGTCAATTAATTAAAGCCACCAAATTAACAACAGGAAAGTAGACCTTGAAAGTGTGAAACAAACACAAAAATCATGAGTCAAAATCTACAAGTCGGTAGACTACATGTAAAAACAACAATTTCAAATAAACTAAAAACATTTAATCTAAAGCATACTCTAATTTAGAACTCTTCAGCAAACTCACATTCGTGAAAAAGAAAAAACAAAGAGTTGGGAAGATGGAGAAGAAAAAGTGAGCAGAGAAAAGAGGGGAAGACGAGGGAGAAGATTGGGATTTGGGAATAAAAAAATAAATTTTTTGCTTGAAATCCTAACCATTCCTGTTTTGGTGGAGGGTCCAGATTTAGTGTAAAAGTTGTGTTAAAAAAATCAGGGTAGTGGATCCCTCCTCATATATATATACACACACATAGATTATATCAAAGTAGTTAATCGTTATTCAAAAAAAAGTTTATACGTATGTATATATATATATATTCTATACATACTCTCCATGTTGTATACATATGTTTCTTCTTTTGAATAACGATTAACTACTTTTTCTAAAAGGAGGAAAAATGAGGACCACGTGCAACAGTCTATTCCCACCATTTTTTTTTTGGATAAAGCAGTCTATTCCCATCATTGAAGAATACAGATAGTTACACACGTAAGAAGGGCTCCATCTCTAGGCTGCATCACGGTCTGCGTTTGATTGACACACACCTACAACTTTAGAAGCGCGACCAAAACGTGGTTCAACCGGTCAAAGCTATTGATTTCAAAGTCTTGGAACGAGAGTCGGGGAATCCCAGGTCACCAAAAAAATACTTTAGAACTAAAGATACAACACATAGCCATCTAATATCAAATCCATTTATACTTTTAAAAACATCAAATTTATTTAAATCCAAGTGAAATTCTCCCTAAAACATGCAATCACCTATTCCATAAGCATGCATCCAAAGGAAAATATTCCGAAATGTAACACAAGCTTTTTGAGCCTCTAGGTGTGTTTTTTCTTCTTCCGATGACTGAAACCCCTTGGACCAACCCTCATTATTTGGTACGGGTGAGCCGAGGTGGATACTGGTTAGGTCCCCACTCTGCACCTAACCAGCCAGCGTCTAGGTTCAAACTGGTGGTTAAGGAAAACAGGAAGCTTATAAAAGGAGATCACTGGGTAGTTGGCTTGTGTGGTACAAAACTAATGAGATATAGTTATGAAAGTAACAAAACGAATTATACATGATTACTATTTACTAGTAAGCGTACATGGCTTTCAGACTTACATCAAAAGGACAATAAATCAGCCAAACAGAAAATGAAATGTCACATCTGAAGCAATACCGCGGAAATGTTCTCAGTAAACATAAGGCAGTATCCTCCACGGAACAAGCTTGCAGTATTCAGCCCAGATATCTTTGTACTTCTGGGAGCATCTTGCTTCATCTCTTCTCTCCCTCCATATTAGCAGAATCAGAAGGTAGATGGGATAAAAATACGGTATGACGGATCTGCCACCAAAATAAATGTTTTAACACATTCGTTAAAGTCGATATTGCAATTTGAGTAAGTCAGTTGACAGAGAGAAGTTACCTAAAACCACATGGCAAACTGAATGATAGAGCAAGCAGTAAGTCTCCGAGGTAATTACAGTGCCTCGCGATACCCCTGTGGTCAAGCTGAGATTAGATTCCTTCAAGATTGCATTCATGAAATGTTCCAGTTGAGTTGGAAGGATTGGATAGGATTAGCGTACAATGCATGTTGCTAAATATGCTCTATCTCGGAAAAAGCGGGAGGTAATAGGTTTCAACCATTTTGGAGAAATTTTGTACTTCCTGAATTTCCACTAAAACAGATAAGTTTTTTTCTTCTAATAAGATAAAAGTTCCATCTTCAAACCATATCAGAAAGTGTCTTGATTACCGGAAGAACATCGAGAATGGTCAAGTAAAAGAATGATATTATACAAATATCCCAGGTGGCCCATCTTTAGAGGAAATGAATTCAAGGACCTCACCAGTAACCAGAAGCAAGCAGCTTTCCCCCAACAACTTTGGGGGCCTTGCCCCAAATCGTAGCAGTAGGATTTTTCTTAAATAAATGTTTTTGCTTGTTAGCTCCCCTGAATATAATATAACTGCACGACAAACATGATTTGTAAGGGAGATAGATATAAGGACACCTCAATTGGAAACAGCCTCACTGTTTTACAGTGGTAGGGTTGCGTACATCCGACCCCCCCTTACCTCGCTTAGGCGGGAGCCTCTTCTGAGGCATTGGGGTTATGTTGATGTTGATGATAGATATAAGGACACCAGCTTGGCAACGTAGTGGACAGGAATTGGTTCTTTATTAATTAGGAATGAGGAACTTACCCAGTTATGAAGATAATAGAATTTGCTATACAAGCCAATTCTGACAGCTCCACCTTGTTTTGGAGAAGCCACCAGCCCTGGATAAAAATTGATAATGATCAGCAAGCCTGTTATATACACAAAATAGTCGAGTCACTAAATTCCAATGTACACCCAGAGAAGAGATAGTAATGCCATGGAATTTTTCACTAAGAGGAGAAGTAAGATTTTATACTAGAAGAAATATTTATATAGGAGCAACCGCTGGCCTGATTTAATTGAATAATCTAAGAAGCTTCAAGCTTGTAACATATATATTAGCTATTCATTCGGATAGATGCCTGTAGAGATTTGAGTTTGAAAGCTAAATGATTCTTGCAAGCGAATGAAAGTTAACTAAACCAACAGAGTATATCTATCACCAATACAACTAATTCTAAATGCTACTGCAGGGTTCAAAACATTTAGGGATACTTCAAAGCTCAATTACATGGAAGAAATTTTAATATTAAATTTGCGCATATATAAGGCTCAAAGCATTCACAAGACATCAAAAGCTCATGTAGAATGTTAATCATGTAGCCCATCACATGTTGCATAGCTTATGTGATGTGAGTGTAATAGCATGGGTGTCGTGCAAATTCAGATGATTCAAGCTTGTAGGAAATGTTGACTATTTGGAGGACATGTCACTATCCACATATTGGGCTTTGAGAAGACCTAGCAATCGTGTCGTATCGTGTACTTTCGTGTCGTGTTTTTTACGTGTACTAGCCAATTAGACCATACATGAACACGACACGAAACTATTTTGTATACCAAGACAAGAAACACGAGCACGGCCCAAATCATTTCATGTAAACACAAAATAACCCGAACATACACGAAATATTTGATTAATTTCAGAAACCAAATGTTGATTTCAACTAAAATCAATTCTTTTCCAAAGGACCTCTCAAGGAGAAAGTCCCATTCAAATGGTTTCAGAGGTTAGCAAAGGTTCTAACCTTTTATAACCATGCCGTTGGAGATGTATATTGGATTAGCCGATGTGGGACTAAAAATTCTGCACATTCTACAGTTAAATGGAAAGCCAATATATATAGCAAACGTTAAAAGTAATAGAGTATATTTGTTAGCTTCTTGGTTTGCTTTACCTCCAGATCCCACATGGTCTCGTTTTCAAACCTCTGAGGGCTCACCTTTTGAGATTTTTAAAAAAACATTTTTTCCAATTACAAAAAAACATTTTTTCCAAATACAAAAAAACAATGGGGAGTCGAACTAGGGATATCACAACCCTACATGGCCTTAACAAACCCCCAGGCTAACACTGCGGAACTGTCTGTAATCCTACTAATTAAATAATCATATCGTGTACTTTTGGACATTTCGGTGTTTGTATAAGCGAACATGAATACGACGGAAAAAATTCGTGTGGTGTTTCAAACACGAACATGACACGAAACACGAAAACTCCTAACCCAAACACGATTTTTTCGCATCGTGTTTTCGTGTGAAATTGTCAGGCCTATTTTGAGTTTCGGTGGGAAAGTGTGCAACCGGCAAATATAGGTCTATGTATACTAACAGGTGTTGTGTGACTCTAAGATGCCAGAGTGACCTATGGCTGGAGAACCTGTGTGGGAAATCATAAGCCACCAGGACATAAATGGAAAGTCAGAGCCAACAAGTTTGATGACCAAAATTCATATAAAAAAGCATGACCATGTGAACCATGATAAAATAAAATACCTGAATACTGAACGTGAAAGGAATCCAAACCATGTCACCAAAGACTAACATAAAGCCCAATCTTTCAGCTATGATGTCCCATCTGCAAATAGAATAGGTTTAAACCTAAGAAGACCAAATAAGCACCCTAAGATTAAACAGGGTCATCTCAATCCACAGAGGGGCCATGCGATATAAAAAAGAAACATAAGGACTAGTGTGAAGATGAGAAGATAACATCCACTTTAAAAATAGTATATGGGTTCAACAATTAGATCCATAAATGGATTCCTCTTACTGTTTTGTCTTTGCAAACGAAACCCAAATAACCATAACAAAAAAACAGCAAAGATATAACTATAGTACTCGATGATCTCCTATTCTTATTTTTGTTCTCAAGGCAGCAATTTTTCTCATATGCTCCTCTTAATCTAATTAGTCTCATTAGCACGAGTTAATTATAACTACACGTATAGAATTTCATTTCTTTGTCTTAAATCTTCCATTTATATTTCTGGTAGGTAAGCTACTAAGAAGATAGGAATTCTCATTGACACTCGTGGTACTTAGCCTTCAACATAGGACAAGAGAATAAGTATCATGATCTCCCAACCAATGTCAGATATGGACACTGCATCTTCTTATGGAGGTTGCATTTCTGAGATATTTATTTATGGAGGCACCAATTCAGTGAGGGAACGTATGTCAGAAAAGGTACTGAAACTAGAAAATTCCTCAGCAGGGCATTGCATACAAACTAGAGATGACTGTTTCACCATGCGCATCCAAAATATGCAAATTTATTTTATTTTCAGATAAATATGATTATTATAATTAATATGTCCAGGCAAATCAATGTGTGAAGGCAGTCAAAGATCTAGCCCCCAGATATGTATAAGGACTGGTCTGCTGGGCATACTGAAAGTTAGTTGGGAACAAAAATCAAAATAGTGCAGACTAACTCTGTGCTACCTTCCTGTGAACTTTACTTCATTAATGATATTTCTAAATAGAGCATCAGTGTTCTTAACTTAAGGTGGTGTTTGTCAATCAACTAGTTTGGGATTATAGGCTTTGTTGTTGTTGTACGGTGATGTTTCACAATGATGCTACACCAAGCTCACTTATATGTATGTATAAAGCAGAGATTCACAGAATGGTTGATGAATGTGTTTGCCATTTCAAAATAATAAAACCCAATCCAACGAAAGGAGATGGACAACAAAAATATATGATGATTTATTAATGAAAAACGAATCATAACACATAAGTAAAAGATCAATATGATTTGTAAATAGTGCTTATTTTATTTCCTGTGGAAAAAGGAAACAAACTTACGTGGAAGTCATGAACTCCTCATGGTAGAAGTAGTCGACAACGTAAAGCTGGAATAAACAGTTTATGTATGAAAATCTAATAAATCGGAGGCACTTGAGCAGGAGACGTATATCTAATGTCCATACCGCACAAAACAGCTGATAAAGAATCATGGATAGGCTAGTGTTGCCTCCTTGGAAACTTTTCGCCAATATAGAAAGGTTGATGAGCAGCCAACCCATCATTCCAGATCGAACGAAGAAAAATCTACAGAAGCACCCAACTTTTAGAAAGAAGGTTGGTTACAAACAATTTAGGTTCTCTAGACGTCTGATGGATTAATATAGGAGGTTGGATAATTTTTCCACTATCCATCATTTCAGTAAGAATAAGGCAAACAGTACTTCTGATAACTATTAGACTACTTCAGGAAAAATAGCAACAAACAATATATTAAATAAAAATTGGCTGCAACTTTGGAACTTAAATTGTTAAAATAGCAGCTTAAAAAAAGAACATATTTCCCTAAAACTGAGATGCCTTCTTTGAAAATGCATAGAAACGGGAATGCATCAAATCTTTATGGTAAAACAAAATGCTAGGAGTTTTACGAAAGCATGAGATAAACCTCAAATAAATGCTGAAGAGAGGAGGAAGGTACATACTTGAGGTCAACTCCAAAAATGTGAGGGTTAAGCTGCACGCCAAACCACCTGTACAGGAGATTAAAATACTAGTTTCCATTCCAGATGAAAGACTTTGATATGTAATGACAATCGATTAACAAATAGACCATGCCTAATGGCTGAGATATATGCATTAAGTTTTTAATGATACCTAGCTTTGACTCTCATACGGATTAAAACTCAAATCGAATCACTAAGACACTAACTGTTGAATTGTGAAGCAAATCTTGCAACAGCAAAGCACATGTCAGCTAACTAATATGTAAATGTTTTAAGTTTGAATCTAGAATTATTAGTACCCCCATAAAGTATTTTTCTCGAGAAAAGGTAATGAGAAATAGTAACAGAATTATGTGCAAGTGCAAGATCTACAAACATACCAGTCTTCGATAAAATTTCCTGTGACATGTGGCTTTAATGAGGAACCTTTTTCACGAGAACTGTAACCCTTCACATGAAGCCCGATCGATACCTTGAATGTGGAAATATACAGAGAACAAAATTTTAAAACAGAGGTGTAGGTTAGACCCCCATTATATAACAACTATCACATGGATTTTACGAAGTATTTTTTTCTGGGCAGCAAAAAGATAAGCTCCGACATATACACACACATATCTGTATTAAATCAATGGATGAGTTAAACATTTGAATGCATAAAAAATATTTGGGGATTCACATAGCTAGTGGCTTTAAAACTCAAACGCAAGCCAGTGAGCAAGTTTATGAAGTACAATATGAGGGAAATACGTTTAGATTGGTGTTTGGGATGCCTACGTAAAAAGTGATTTTATTTTCTCAGCACCAAGAAAGTGGAATAGTTTTATAAAGAAACTAGGTCCAACTGAAGTAGGAACTTGCTGGTAAAATAATTAACTTTCAAAAAATAAATCAAGCTTTAGCTACAAGAGCAACAACTTTATACAAGAAGGGTATAATACCATCATACTACTGACTTAAAACCTTCTACAAAGTTGAACTTACAAGGATGCTGAAGCAGAGGGTTGTCGATAATAACTCCAAACCTTTGTCAGCTACTACCTACGAGTAAAACATAATAAAATAAATCTGGCCATTTTGTAGGTTGGGGGGTTAATCAAGGGCATCTGCAGTTTGCACAATTTACAGAAATGGAGATACTAAGCATTGAGAAAAGAAGAAGAAAAGTTCCACGGTTTTAAATTGGAACGTGAAAAGGATGTATACTGTGGCAGATACGAATTCCAGGTGGATCCCCACTGCTAGAAGCAAAACCAATAGAAAGAGCGAAAGCAGTCCTGAAAAAGAAGGGAAATTAAAAACGACAAGAACAATCCCCTTTCTACCGGAAAATAAATTATACATCATCTGATTGAGAAGCTTGGATGATTTCACAGAAAAGGGTGAAAAGATGCCACCTAGACATTAGCCATCTTGATTCACTAATAACTTACTTGCATTCATTGAATTTGTTAAGAATACCATGATCTAATATCTTTATCATTTAGAATATATTGTTCCAGGTTCACAAGCATCTGATTGGAAATACGAGTACTGACATAATTTAGGACTTGTGGATAAATTATACCTGTACAGGTTTAACAAGCAGATAGTCCTTATTTTTCTTTTTAGTACTCAAAGACACTTAGTAAATCATCTATTTTATGGCAAATGGAAAAACCTTGCGCATGCTAAATGATAACTATGAGTTTCTGCAAGTTAATTAAACTTGAATCTTCCATTTCAACAAAATCTTGCATGAATGAAGAAAAGGACAACAATTGAGTTTATGGTTACAAATGTGGATAGAAAAATTGAACGTTTATCACGCTTCGAAAATGGTGAAATAAGCATGTAAAAGAAATCCCAGCAGCAAATATGAAAGGAAGTAAGGACTTTGAGGTTCTGGTGTCTAAAGGTGAACTGTTTGCTAATCTCTGGGTGAAAGGAAGAGTTTATCCTCCCCTCTATGATCAATAAAAACAAACACTTAGTTACATACACAAAATATTAATGTGTGGTCTGTAGGAAAACTTAAGAGGTGAAAAATTACTTCTCAAACAACTTCTATTGACTAATTTGCACTAAAACTTTAAAAACTTGGAACTGGAGTCCCGTTAAAATTTTATGACTTGAAAGAATGTACTGGGAAAAAGTTTCTTACTTTCACTCTAAACCAAGTCAAAAATTAGAGCTCTAAGGGTGTCATCGGTGGGTAGGAAGTGGATGGAAGTGGAAAACTCTGATTTCATGACTTCCCCTCGTTTTAGGGTGTGAATGGTTTGCAAGAAAACTTAAAGAACCGAGGAGAATTGGAATTCTGAGATGAGTTATGAATGATTGGTTTCTAGGAAGACTTAAAATTATGGAACTGGAATTCCATGAGTTTCAGGACTTCTAAAACTTATATGAGTTCCCCCACTTTTTACTCAAAAACCAAAAGAAGTCAAGATCCCTAATTTTTACCTAAAAAACTTCTTTTCTAGTAATGTGTAAAAAATGAATTATTTTTGTACCAATCACGAGAACGAAATCTGGAGTTCCAAGAACTAGAGTTCTAGGAACTTCAAATTCTAAGAATTGAACTTCTAGATTTCCTTCAGTTCTTTCAAACCAATTGTAGAGCGTATAAACGATTAAGTCATGAAACTCGCATTGGAACTCAAGTTCCATAATTTCTTAAGTTTACTACCTACCACCCTCCCAGAATTAGGGTTGTCAACTCTAGCTCGATCTCGAAACTAGACTCGGGCTTGGCTCGAAAAAAGATCGACTCTGATTTAACTTGAAAACGAAGGATCTTCATGAATAATAATAAAACATTTCAGACTAAGTTCAGTAAACGACTCAGCTCGAACTCGAAAAAACTGAAGCTCGACTCGAGTTTTTTTATTGCTCAATTTATATTTATTTATTTGGATTTGGTAATAATATAGATTGATACTTAAAAGCTCAAAGTTTTAGCTCGACTCGTTTACCCTCCTACCTGGAAGTAAACTCAAAAGTCAATATCATCACTTTCTTAAATTTTCCAGACTACCAAACCGTCACATGCTCACACCTAACACAACACAAAGAGAAACAAAACGACATTCACCAAACCAGTACCTCAAAAGAAGTAGTTATAGTTTGAAGTTGAGAAACAGAAACTAACCATTGCATCGGTAGTAGAGTCTGGAACCATCGGAGAGAAGAGCGCCGGGAATGACCTTCCCCGGAAGAACAGAACCAACCAACCCCAAATACCCCAAGAAACCAACCAACACCAACACCTACATTATTGAAGAAAACGTGAGCGCAAGCAAATCTAGGGTTGGAACGGAACGAACGGAAAGGGAGAGTTCAAACTCACCGAAGTCTGGGAGGGGATCAACGCCGGGAGAATGGAGGACGCCAAATCCATTCGGGGGATCCAATCGATTGAGATTGAGATTGAGATGTGGATGATTTGGGTGGGTTCGTTTTCACGTGATTAGCGAAAACCTCGAGGTTTGTGTTGTGTTGTCGTCGTGTCGGGATTAGATTAGCATTGGAATGGTGGTTAGTGGTTCTTAAGTATCCATCCCAGTGTTGGATTTGTCATTTGTGTTGTCTCTGTTCAACTTACGTCAAAGTAACCACGAGATTCAATTTCAGGATGTCTGTTGCAAATACATGAGAGTCGTCCATTGGGTTGAGTTACTTAAACATCTTTTTTAGCAGGAATTTGTCGAAAAATAGATTATGCCGTCGATTGGAAAATAACAGAAAATAGAAATCAATGAAATTCAATTTCTCTTTAACTAAATTTCTACGATTTATACATATGGCTAGAATTTGCTAAAAATCAAAATTATGGTGTCCATGACATAAATAATGACTTACTATTTTCTTTCCATCAAACTCACCAAAAAAGAAAAGAAAATCCCCCAAAAAACAAATACTAATCTATCGAAACTTTTCCGGACGGGTCGCCAAAGGACATCGGCACACGGGCACCGAAGGTCGTCAACTTCCACGAGCTAGGGAGGAAGATGAGAAAACAATGATTTTTTTGTCTTGTTCTTTTACACTTAGGAAACCAAAAATAAATCCTAAATTGGCACAAACTCATGATTTTTTTTGTCCACAACGGAATCTACATTCGTTTACCTTGGATCACTTTTTGAAGCAAGTTGTGATTCTAAACTGTGGGTGACTCAACACTAGGAACATAAACTATATTTTTTGTGCTAACTGGGGGTTTGATCCCAAGACCATTAATGATTTCACACCCTCAACCAACTACACTACCCCTGATGGTCGATTAGGTCGGGTATTTCTAAATTTTAGTTGACTTGGGTTGGGAACAAATCTTATTGGGATAAACATGAATTATGATCAACCTGAAAACGAACAAACAAGTACTCTTTACCTATTGTAATTGTGATGATAATTAATAAGTCATTTGGCCCTAATAATCAAGATACTAAGCCATTAGGATTTTGAATCACAAAACTCACAAATATATGTGTTTTGATGATTGAAAATTGTATTAAAAAAATCAGCCATATGGTCGAGTTGGTTCGATTCGAGGACTGGATTGGGTATGATAATTCAATTCTTACTCTACCCAAAGCCGACTAAGTTTGGTTTTGTTTGGATTTATTTGACTCGACAACTAATTAACCATACCCGGTGCGCCTCCACACATCTTGTTTTTTTTGTATCCCACCATACTTTTGGGGATAAAAATCTTAGGTTTGTTTAGTTGTTAGTCATTATGGTATCATACATTTGCGAGAGATCCATAATCTCTCATAAACATTATTTATGAAACATACCTTAATGTGTAGAATGAAGGGAATATGTTCTAAAAGTTTACTTTTATATGTCAATTATTATGAATTGGATGTGCAAACATTTTATTCCTTAATTGATGTATTCGTCTTTTGGAAGTATTAAGGAAGAGGCGTTTGGTCATTAACCGTAGAACTCTAAAAGATAGTGGTCTACATAAATCAAAAGTTATTCACAATCACGGTAATCAACATGGTACATTAATGACCGAGATAAGATTGTCGTCTTGGTCATCGATTATTGTAGTTCTATAAATATTTGACGACACGAGTATATAAAAGAGGAAAATAGTTACTTTTATATATTGAATAGACCTAACAAGTAAAACATTATGAAATTGTGTTTCGTGTCATTAATGTTTTATTGTGTCTCGGATCCTAAGATATGAGACTTGTATCTTTTCACTCAATAAGTGTTTGATTTGATTATCATCAAAAGATATCAATGAGTATAGTGATAAAAACAATAGTTGGTTGAACATGATTATGCTGGAAAAGATAGGTAGTCAAAAGATTATCATTGCCCCTCTTAATTGAGTGATGATATTAGTGGGTTCCTTGATAAAGTAAAATTATAATGTGCACAATGTAACTTGAGTTAAGTTACATAGTTATAATTAGCTTAAAAAGATCAAAAAATGAATATAATACAAAGGTGACACATTTCTACTTTGTATATATTCTTAATATCATGAGGCAAGGGACGGATTCAAGTGATGTCCTTACATCACTAAATTGATCGTGTTTAGTTCGAGTGAACAAAGACATCTATGTTAATTGAGTAACTATAATGTGTAGCTAGATACCACTTATAGTTTATGATATTAAATGTTTAAATGTTTAATATCATTGTCAATTGACTTAGATCCTCCTATAGGTCACACCATAAAACTGGGAAACAAAAAATGTTGATTTTATATTCATATGATGTATCGAATTTCGTATAATATAGATACATGTGGTGAATCGATAAAATCAATGTGTCATGAAAATGACACAGTTAGAATCATTTATAAGTTCATATTAGATGTATGTATTATGGGGTGTAATGATTGACATTACATATGATAATATATTACATGATATATGAATTTGTTAAAAATCCCAAAGATAAAAATTTGTTGGATATAAATCTAAAATTTGGTAAAAGGCAAAAAACGATCAATACGGTTTTGCCCGAATTAATAAGAAATTAGTATTAATCATGTATTGAAATTATTCCAATTATGGTTAAATGTGGATGATTATGTGTCAAATTGTGATTGATTTTAGGGAGAGAAAAATAAGAGATCATGGGTTAGTAATTAACTCATGATGTGAGTGTTGGGAGACCCTATAAATAAGTCTTATCTCCCTTTTTGTTTCAATTAATGCAAAAATTTATCTCTCCCTAACCACCCTATTAATCCATCCGAAAATTCCTTAACTATTTCAAGCTTTTGGAGATTAAATTCTCAGTGAACATAAATGGGTTATTAGTCAGATTCTAACCTTGATTTAGAGATTGAATTGGCTAGCTTATTTCTCTATTATCTTGTTTAGAGTTTGGTGAACAATTAGAGGTGAATCGGCGAGCGATTCAATGAGCGGCGTAACTTCGAATCTTCATAAAGATTTTAGAGAACCTTTATGTATGATCCTCTTATATTTGTTTTAACATATATTGATTATATGATATTAGAATAAATATAAACCGATGTACATGAAATTGTTGAAAATATGGAAATCGAGCACGTATGCATGCATTAAAATTTTAAAATATACACATACATATGGGTACGAAATCCTACTAAACTCATATTTGTACAACTATTAGTCTAAGATCGTACCTCCAGCCATTTTGTCCAAGTCTTTGTTAATCTTTTTTAGTTGAAATATTTGTATGGTCATCAATAAAAGAGATAAAATATATTTGTCCATTTAAACAAGGAGTAGGAGATGGGCCCATATATCCATATGTATAATCTCTAATTTATTAATGCTCCTAATTGCTCCTATTGTAATTTTATTAGTTGTCTTTCCCTTTATACAACCAATGCAAATGTCAAAATCAGTGAAGTCAAGAGATTGTAAAACTCCATCATCCATTAATCTTTTCACACGTCGGATAGAGATATGACATAATCTCTTATGCCACCGTTTAGAAGAATCCTCATTAACGATACATCTTTTAATACCACCATCTTGATGCAACATGGTAAGACTATGCTCAAGAGTGGGATCCAAACACAACTTATACAAATCATCTTGTCTTTTCCATATCCAACACAAACATTGTCTTTGATAAATTCAAAGGTTTCATTATCAATGCCAAATTTATAACCAAATTCATCAAGTTTGGATACATATATCAAGTTTCTTGAAAAAGATGGTACATAAAAAGTGTTCATAAGATCTGATACATATCCAGTATCTAATACTAGTCTACATAGGCCCACAACTTCTACTTTTGAACTGATCTGATTTCCTGAATAAATGACTTGTTCATTCCCCTTTGGTTTCCTCTACTTTAGGAAGCCCTGCATGGTAGTAGAAATGTGAATTGTACAACCAGAGTCAATCCACCGTGTATCATTAGGAGGATCATCAATAAAATATGATTCATGACATACATAAGAAAAACATGTACTTTTCTTCTCAAGTCACTTCTTATATTTAAGGTATTCTTTCTTCAAATGTCTTTTTTTCTTGCAAAAGAAGCCTGAAAACTTACGTTCTGCATGTCCTTCCTTGTGGACTTTTGAGATGTTTTTACCTTTCTTTACCTTATTCTTGAAATGTGTTGCTAGATGAGCACTTTCCAATTTCTCATTCGTTAACCTTTCTTCCTCTTGTACACACATTGCTAAGAGTTCATTAATGGTACAATTTTCTTTACGTGTATTATATGAAATTTTAAAAGGACCATACTCATTAGGAAGAGAATTTAGAATGAAAGTAACGAGAAATGACTCAAAAAATTCAACATTTAGGGAGTTGAGTTGAGATGCAATGTCCCTCATTTCCATGATGTGTTCACGAACACTATTCTAGTTGTTGAACTTCATGCTTGAAAGTTTTTTCATCAAAGTGCTAGCATGTGCATATCAGATTTTGCAAACTGTTCCTCGATGGCTTTCATGAAATCTTTTGCCTTAGTGCACTCTGTGATAGAACCTCAAATTACTTTACTTATGCGGGTCTTTATTTGCATTAAACTTTAGCAATTTGATCGCTCCCACTTTTCATAGAGGTTCTTTTCAGATGGCGTACTTGTTTCCATTGGAATTGATGGTTCATCCACACGAAATGCCAACATAACCTTTTCTTTCCATTCAGAAAATTGTCCACAATCAACATTGGAACATTAGAAGCACTATAAGAAATAGGAATTGCTGCAAAAAGAATTTAAATATTGTCATGCTATGATTATACTTAACATTTTGATTCAACCAATGTCAAAATCAAATAGAAATAAATTCAAAACTCTCTTTGGGCAAAGATCACGCACTAAATCTAAATGTTTTATTAACAAAAACTATTGAATACAGTATCAATCATGAAGTCATTCAAACCTTTGGGAATAGAATTTATCCAATCATGACAAATATATTCAATATTTTCTTCTAATTAATTTACAAACATAACTACTTCCCTTTTGGGTAGAGCAATTTTGTTCATAAATTAATTACAATTTTGGTGTCATTTCCTATATGAATGATAATAGCAATCACATTAAAATAGAATAGCATGCTTTGGCTACTCCTCAAAAACTTTAATATTCTTAACATTATGAAATGACATCGTAAGCATCACACTAAATTCACTTTACATTAATAGGAATAATGATAAATTGTGTGCATACTTAGTAAATTTTATCACTAAAAGAGTAGTAGACATATATTAAAAATGTCAATTAATTTCAATTTATCAACAAATGCATGTCAAAACCAACGCATGGAGTTATGGATGTTAAGTTAAACATCATAGAAATCTTTCAACCCACCGCATGAATATAAAACATAACAATCAAGAAATAAAAGTTGGACAACATGAAATGGAATTTGTGCTACTGATACCAACTGTGAGGGATCCATATTCTTTCATAAACATTATTTATAAAACATACCTTAATGTGTAGAACTCATATTTGTGGGTGGATAAGCATCAGACACATGATAGAGATCCATCGGGACAGACTTGCCAGCGCTTTAAGATATGGGGGACGGGGAAATCCCCATGCCCCTCACCTTCGACCCTTCTTTCCATATGGGGGTGCCCGAGGCATCTCATCTTGTCATTTCGCCCTTGCTCATCATTCCCTTCCGGCCGAAGTCTTTGGCCTTTCTTTCTCCGCGACCGCTCATGCTTCGCTGACCTATCACGTGGTAAAGAGAATAGAGTACGAAAGAATAGTAAACAGAGCACACCGCAGAAAGATTCGAAATATGACAAGTCCTCCCCCATTCCCCCAACTATTAGACTAAGATCGTACCTCCAGTCATCTTGTCCAAGTCTTTGTTAATCTTTTGTAGTTGAAGAATATCTTTGTCTATACCTTATCTTTTGTTAATCTTTAGAGTACATTTCTAGCCTTTCTCTATACCTTATGTCACACCCAATGGAAAGATGTTTATTACTATTTATAGATAGGCTAGGGACCAAGAAACTCTCGCTAACCACTCAATAACTCCTTCGATTTAGGGTTGTCAAGTTTGGCTCGGGATCAACAGATTGCTCGATGTTTGCTCGATTTTGCTTGGATCGTGCTCGACTCGATTACTAACAAGTCGAGCATGAGCAACAAAATTCTCTTGACAAACTAAATGAGTCGAGCACGAGCATACCGTGCTCGCTCGTTGCTCGCCCAATGATCGACACTCATTTGATCCAATTACAATTATCCATATTAGGGGGGCATAGAATGGATAACAAATGGAGGATTGAAATGTAAATTGGGATGAACTAAAGACATTTATCTTAAAACTTAATAGTTGAGGGTGTTTAAGCATTTAACCCATGGACATGATTGATTGTCCATGAGGCGGTGGAAGAGATCAAGGGTTTGGGTTTCACGAAAACCCCTTGTTGAAACTGTAGGATCTACTATATCATAATATTAGTTTAAATGGGGTGAATAGAATAATCGAGTTTTTTAAACAACAATTGCAAATTAAAAGCTAGAACAATTAAAAGTAGAATAAAAATGTGCAAACACAACAAGGATGTATATAGATTTGGATCCAACCACTGGATCCTAGTCATCTCTTACGAATTGTTCTTCCTCGAGCAACTTCACGTCCTCCACTAGTATGATCTCCGTTGTGGGCCGAGATCAATCATTTACACCACAAGCTTTGCGAACAACCTCGCCTAGTTTGGACCACCTTCTCACAATCCGGGAAGAACTTCACTCTGGAAGCTTGTACAACTCTTGTAGAAAAACTTTAGCAATCTAATCTTGGGCACTTGAAATGAATGATGAAGGCAATGAGCTTGGTTCAAACCCTCTACATGATTAGCAAAGGAGGTCTAGTTGTGCACAAACCCTCTACATGATTAGAAGTTGAAGTCATGCTAAAAATTACGGTTAAGTAATGAAATTTAGCTCACAAGGCTCTGATACCAAATGTAAGATCGTGAGGGTCCCTAATTCTAATCACTTTTAAGTTAATTACCTATTTGTTTAATCAGTCAAGTATATGCAGCGAAATTTAAACAAAAAACAAGCAAGTAAAGCAAACCACAATGATGACACTGGATTTTTATAGAGGTTCGGCCTCCCGCCGACTTCCCCTCTTGCAAGCTCCGCTCGATCTTCCCCAAGTTCCGCTCACGTCTTCACTATCAACCTCGTTCCGGGCTGAGATTAAGCCTTTTACCAAACAAGCTTCGCGAACACCCTCACGAGCTTGACTTTCTTCTCAATCGATCTGAGAGGAACACTTTGGGCTTTCACCGAAGTCCTTGTTTCTTTACAACTGAGAAGTTGAGTGGAACACACTCTCTAACTTGAGCACACTTAGCTTAGGATGTGGAATTGATGCTAAAGTGTGGAAGTTTAGGCTTGGAGAGTAGATTTGGGGATTGGGAGACTTGAGAGTTTCTCTTAGGTGTATATGACAATAGGAAGTGTAAGAGTTGTGTAATTGTGTCATGTGAACACCTATTTATAAGCTCTAAGTGAGTTATAGCCGTTGCGACAAGTTTGGTAAAAGATTGTGGAAGATACACAAAATAGAAATTTGTAGGATGCAATTCTGCAGAAGTTCGGTCAACCGGATCGGTAAGTTTGGTCGACCGTTGGGCAGTTTTGGACACGGTTCGGTCGACCGGTTAAGAAACGGTCGACCGCCAAAGGCTATGACTTAGGTACACTGAAGTTATCGGTCGAACACCGAGATAGGTTCGGTCGACCGATTTATAACATGCTCTACGGGGTTGACAAACAAGATCATATTCGGTCGACCGAAACAAGGTCCACGGTCGACCGAAAACCGACATACACTTTGGGTTTGTTGAGAAATCATAAGTTCGATCGATCGAACAAGGTCCTCGGTCGACCGATACACTAAATGTATTTTGAGGTATATGGAAATAATACGAATACGACCGTTGGGTATAATACGACAAATCTAACGGTCAGATAAATATGTTTACACGGTCGATCGAAACGGTATGCACGGTCGACCGAAACTGGGCAGGAAATATACTAACAAGATAATTTATTACTCGGTCGACCGAATGTGGGCAAACAATTCAGGTTAAGTGTTTAGTGTTTTCCGGTCTAAGTTTGGGTGATCTATTGAAGTCCAAATTATATTAAATTTTGTGTGACTATTATAAGGAACCTAGTGTGTGTTTGAGTAGGTTTTAGCTCAAGTATGCTCAATTTACACAATGTTTCTAAGACTCAAAAGAAATGCAAATTACATGTCATCAAATGAGTTTGATTACATGTCTTGACTTGAATCCTTTCTTACTTGAGTCTTGATCACCTGTAAAAGTTAGCACAAAACAATTTATATGCAATGCAATATCTGTGCTACTCTATATTGATTATAATTAAGATTAGGTTGATTAAATCATCAAAACATAGATTAAGGCCAAAAAACCAACAGTTTCATGTGGGAAGTTGTGAGCACAAAGATGTTTAGTGCAAGTGTGAGAGTAGTATGGAGATTTGAGCATTGGTGACCTTAGAAGTGTGTTGTCAGCTCTATTTATAAGCTCTAAACTTAATCTAGTCGTTATGATTAAATGGGTATAGAGTTGTGTAAGAATACACAAAATAAAAAAGCACAGGGCATTGTTCGGGATAAAATCGGTCCACCAAATCGGTGTCAACAGTCGACCGAAAGCAGTCCAGAAAGTACCAGAAACAAACGGTCGATCAAACAGAGGGCAGTCGAACTAACAGGGCTAGAACTTAAGTGAACGGTCGAATAGATGGTAATGTTCGGTCGACTATTTGGAGAATTTGGCAAGATGAAACAGTGCAAATGGGATAACGGTCGAACAAAGTGGTGAATTGGTTCGATAGAAAACTTCCAGTAAGTTTAGGAACTGGAGTGTTTCATGAACCGGTCGACCGGTTATAAGGTCTTGGTCGACCGGTAGACCAAATCTAAAAGAGTGTTAGGTGAAGTATTTGTATACGATTGTTGGTATATACGACAAGTATAACGGTCATATTAAAGACAAAATCGGAAAAGCAAACGGTTGAACAAAAAGGAGTTTTGGTTGACCGGTTTCCACTCTAACCAGGACACATGTCAAGATATGATAGGTGAGTGATGTGTGAATCAGTCGAACTGGGTAATATCGATTGACATAAAGGACACGGTCGAATGGGAAAAGAATTTGATCGACCGATTAAGGCAACAAAAGCACATTATAGAATCGGTCGAACAGAAGGAAGGTCTAGTCGACCGTTTGGGAAAGGAATAAAAGTTTGTTGAATTTCGATCGAACCATATGGCATACCGGTCAACCGATAGGACCCAGAAATCATGTTCTAAGGGAATTTTTATGTTTTGTCGATGTCCTATTGAAGTCAATTTGATGTGAACTTAATTGGAAGACTTCTATAGGTTCCCTAAGGGTTATGCAATGCAGTTCGTCAAGAATTTCAAGTGTCAAGTTACATTTTAGCCTAAGAACAAGAAATGTAAACCTATATACTCATTTGTCTTGATTTATTGTCTTGATCCACACTTCACTACTGCAAAATAGGTTTTACTCGTTGCCCAATAGACGTCAGCCTTTATGACCACCGACGTCTAGTGGGGAGGGGACAAAATAGACGTCGGCCTTTAGGGAGACCGATGTCTATGGTGTATAGACGTCGACCTATAGACGTCGGGTGTGATAGTACCTTGTGTATCCGACGTCTATATGGTATAGACGTCGACCTATAGACGTCGGATGTTATAGTAGACCGACGTCTATACGCCATGCATATAGACGTCGAGGAATAGACGTCGGCGTTATATAATATCCGACGTCTATAGGTCTTAAAGAAATCTAACATGCGCGTTTTCTCTCATTCTTTTCAGACGAAACCCACCCAAACCCTAGCCGTCCCGCGACCCAACGCTCCTCCGCGACCGATCTCTGACCCATCCGCACCGCAGCGAGCTCCCAAGCTCTCCTCCATTTCTCCGGCGTTCTTCTCCTTCTTCCTCCGTCTTCCTCCGACTTTCTCCACATGTAAGTTTTAAGTTCGTTTTTGTTGTTTAAGTTCGTCTTCCTCCGTCCTCCATTTTTCTCCACATATTCTATCTAAGTTAGCCTTCATCTCGTGTCGTTTGCAGCCGTCACCGCACCATCTCGTGTCTCTGAACCACAAAGAGCTCATCCGGGATCACATCTTGTTTAAGTTTGTCTTCCTCCGTCCTCCTCTGGTTCGTCACCGTATCATCTCTGTAGAAAAATTAATAAGTGAAAAATATAGGTGGAATGAATCAAATGTAGTTTGAAATCATATCAAAACAGATCTTAACATGCATATTTGGTATTGATTCCGGCTGAAAGTGTATTATCGAGGTTGCATTGAAGTCTAATTAAGATTTATCTTTGTTCATCGGCATATTCGAACCAATGCAATATTAAAATTTTGAGGTTTTACGATAGGTCCATCTAAATGAGAACTTAAATGTTGCAAACTGAACTTAGATTGATTTGGTTTTCTAGCTTAGATTTGTAATGTGAATGTGAATGTGATGTAATGACTTGGATTGGATTGGATTGGTTTGGTTTGATTTCAGGATTTGAAGAATTTTACATATCAAATTTTAAGTGGAGGTTCTGCCAAAATTTCAATAAAATTTTATTCCCAATTATTATTAATAACATGATAGTTTGTGTTTAAAATGTTTTTCTGTCAATTCAAGTAATTATTTTTAATACTTGCTTTTAATATCATGTATGTTTGTTGCCTTAATTGTTTGAATTTTTAATATTATGATAATAACTCATTGCCCCCTTTAAACAACTTGACCTTTAATAACCCAAAGCAAAAGATTAGACAATATTTGCTAAGTCATTCATCATATAGGATTTGCATGCATTGTATTTTTCTATTATTTACGATTTCTGTCGTAGATTGCTGGCGTAAGGTACGTACTATCTTTCACTCATCATTCATTACAAAGCACGCATTAGTTAGTAGGACTTGCATTGAAACAAGAGTGAGGTGAGTGTTTGTTTGGTGTGTTGTTTGTTAGATTAAGGTATGAAAAACACTTAGGGGGCAATCACCTATAGGAGATGAGGTGGGGGATTTCATCACCCTTTCCTTGGCCCAAAAACCACTTAATAAAAGAGCTTTAATAAAATCAATTAGACGTTGGCCCCTAGGATTTTCGGACGCATTAAGGAGAGGAAACCATTTAAGACCGTTATGGCCTGAATATCGTTGTCCATCTAGTCTCCCTGAGATTTTAGGAACCTCCGGGTTCTTGATTTCCTATAGATTAGTGGTCCTCGATGTTTAAGACCGTTTCGGCCTGAACGTCGTTGCCCATCTAGTCTCCCTGAGATATTAGGGACCTCCGGGTTCTTGATTTCCTACAGACTAGTGGTCATCGGTGGGACCTCGAAGTTAGGCGTCGTCTATTACTAAGGACCTATAGTGGACTTTAGGCTTGTTTTGGCCTTGATTGCTTAGTTAGATTTCTAACCTTCCTTATTCCACGCTAGATTAAGGACTTCATCTCTTCTCCTCTGAGTCATTCTTTTCTCATCTTAATGTCTCTGAATCTTCTCATCTACGAACACATTCTTTTAAATTGAAATTTTATTTCTTTTCTGCAATAATAACTATCATTTTTGCCTATGTTTAGATTGAAATGGATCGAGAGTGGATTGTTTCAAACAGATTGAGTGATGAGTATGAGAACGGAGTGAATATGTTCTTAGAGGTTGCCAAAAAACATTCTAAGAAAATGAAAGACAGCGACATGGCGTATTGTCCGTGCAATAAGTGTCATAATATGTCAGTATTGACTTTTCGGAAAATGAAAGATCATTTGTTTGAGAAATGTTTTGACCCAAATTACAGACGGTGGAAATGGAACGGTGAAAATGAATCATTTAGTCGTTCGAAGAATGATGGAGAAGACGATAGTGTAGAAGATCACTTAGAGGAAATGGTTCAGGATATGACTGAAAAGTTTTCGTCCAACCCCGATTTACTTGGTAATTTGTTGAGTGACAATGAGAAACCGTTGTATAAGAATTGTACCAAATTCACTAGATTGTCAGCGGTGTTGAAGTTGTACAATTTAAAAGCTGGAAATGGTTGGTCCGATGTGAGTTTCACATCAATGTTGAAGTTACTGAAAGAGATGCTTCCAGATGATAATGAGTTGCCAGATAGAACTTATGATGCAAGAAAGTGTTGTGTCCTATGGGAATGGAATATAGGAAGATACACACATGCCCGAACGATTGTATATTGTATATGGGTGAGTTTGAAAACTTACATTCTTGTCCCAGGTGTAATGTTTCAAGATACAAAATGAAACGTAGTGGACCAAACCACAATGAAGAGGTTGATGAGATGAAAATCAAAGGACCTCCTGCTAAGATTTTGTGGTATCTTCCGATAATACCAAGGCTTAAACGTTTGTTTGCGGGTAAAGAGGATTCCAAGAACATGACATGGCATGCTGATCGTGAGAAACCAAATGATCAGTTGCTACGTCACCCTGCAGATTCACCTCAGTGGAAAAAAATAGATTTCGACTTTCCTGTGTTTGGTGAAGAATCCAGGAATGTACGACTTGGACTCTGTACTGACGGAATGAATCATTTCGGTAGTTTGAGTAGCATTCACAGTTCTTGGCCCGTTCTGCTTGTAATTTACAATCTGCCTCCGTGGTTATGCATGAAACGCAAATATATCATGTTGTCCTTAATGATTTCTGGTCAGAAACAACCTGGAAACGACATCGATGTGTATTTAAGACCTTTAATTGATGAACTAAAGAGATTGTGGGATGACGGAGAGTCAGTTTTTGATTCTTATCGTAAGGAGTCGTTCCTAATGCGGGCAATGATATTTTGCACGATTAATGACTTTCCAGCTTATGGTAATCTGTCTGGATATTCAGTCAAAGGTCATAAAGCTTGTCTAATTTGCGAGGAAAATACATGTTCTTTGCAACTAGTTAATGGTTCTAAGACTGTCTATCTCGGTCATCGGATATTTTTGCCGGACTCCCATCCTTATCGTAGGTTGAAGAAGACATTTAACGGAAAACAGGAGTTTCAGAATCCGCCATTTGAAATCAGCGTCGAAAAGGTGTATGAACGTGTAAGGAACATTGAATGTGAATTTAGAAAACCTTACAAACGAGCAAACAACAAAAGTAGTTGGAAAAAAAGATCCATATTTTTTGATCTTCCTTACTGGAAAACTTTAGAAGTTAGACATTGTATTGATGTGATGCACGTAGAGAAAAATGTTTGTGATAGTCTTGTTGGCACTCTGTTGAACATACCTGGTAAAACCAAAGATGAATATAATGCAAGACTTGATCTTGTTGATATTGGTATACGAGCAATGTTGGCACCAGAGAAGAAAGGAGATCGGAATTACTTACCTCCAGCTAGTTATACATTGTCTAGAAAGGAGAAAAGAATTCACTATCAGTGTTTGCACGATGTAAGGGTTCCACAAGGTTATTCTTCGAATATCAGTAGTCTTGTTGTTATGAAGGATTTGAAACTTGTGGGGATGAAGTCTCACGATTGTCATACTTTAATGCAGCAGTTGTTACCTGTAGCACTGAGATCCATACTACCGAAAGATGTTAGACATGCAATAATAAACTTGTGTTCCTTTTTCAATAAGATTTGCAGTAAAGTGGTCGATCCTGTGCAGTTAGATAAGTTACAGAATGAAATTGTGGTCACATTATGTCAGTTGGAGATGTTTTTCCCTGTGTTTTTTTCGACATTATGATTCATCTTGTTATTCATTTGGTTAGAGAAGTTAAATTGTGCGGACCAGTTTTTTTAAGGTGGGTGTATCCTTTCGAGCGTTATATGAAAGTGTTGAAAGGTTATTACAAAAATCGTCAAAGACCAGATGCTAGTATTGTTGAAGGATACATAGCTGAGGAGGTTATCGAGTTTTGCACTGGATACCTAGCAAACACCAAAACTGTTGGACTTCCGAAGAATCGTCATGATAAACGTGTCGATGGTAAAGGGACACGTGGGATGAAAGAGCCGTGATAGACGGACGCGCGCGTCACGGACGCGCCTTACGTGGATCTGTACAGCTCAGATATTTTTCTTTGAGTCAGCGTCCAGTCAGCGAAATTTCTCTTCGCGCGTTTTGGTCTTTTTAAAAAATGCCGGTTCTTTAAGTTGAACGATTCATTTCCCAATACACAGATAATACAGTGTGCAGACCCTATGACATCGTGCAGTCTCATCATTCGTGCAGAGCCCACACTTATCATAATAAAATATTTGTTTTTAAGTTTTACGTTGGATCAACTTAATTTGTCTAGCTTACTTTATGTGTATGTGCAGTTTACATTATGTGTTTGTCCTGTTTACGTTATGTGTCTGTCCGGAATAAGTGTATTTGCAGTCCGGAATAAGTATATTTGTTGTCTGGAATAAGTGTATTTGTTGTCCGGTTTAAGAATAAAGTGTGTCCAGAAACAGAACATAAAGTTTGTCCGGAATAAGTTGATTTGTTGTCCGGAATAAGTGTATTTGTTGTCCGGAATAAGTGTATTTGCAGTCCGGAATAAGTGTAGTTGTCCAGAATAACAATAAAGTGTGTCCAGAAACGGAACAGAAAGTTTGTACGGAATAAGTGTATTTGCTGTCCGGAATAAGTGTATTTGTTGTCCGGACTAAGTGTATTTGTTGTCCGGTTTAAGAATAAAGTGTGTCCAGAAACGGAACATAAAGTTTGTCCAGAATAAGTTGATTTGTTGTCCGGAATAAGTGTATTAGCTATCCGGAATAAGTGTATTTGCAGTCCGGAATAAGTGTAGTTGTCCAGAATAAGAAGAAAGTGTGTCCAGAAACGGAACAGAAAGTTTGTCCGGAATAAGTGTATTTGCTGTCTGGAATAAGTGTATTTGCTGTCCGGAATAAGTGTATTTGTTGTCCGATTTAAGAATAAAGTTTGTCCAGAAACGGAACATAAAGTTTTTCCGGAATAAGTGTATTTGCTGTCCGGAATAAGTGTATTTGTTGTCCGGAATAAGTGTATTTGTTGTCCGATTTAAGAATAAAGTGTGTCTAGAAACGGAACATAAAGTTTGTCCGGAATAAGTGGATTTGCCGTCCGGAATAAGTGTATTTGCTGTCCGGAATCGGAATAAGTGTATTTGCAGTCCGGAATATGTGTAGTTGTCCAGAATAAGAATAAAGTGTGTCCAGAAACGGAACATAAAGTTTGTCCGGAATAAGTGTATTTGCTGTCCGGAATTAGTGTATTTGTTGTCCGGAATAAGTGTATTTGTTGTCCGGTTTAAGAATAAAGTGTGTCCAGAAACGGAACATAAAGTTTGTCCGGAATAAGTGGATTTGTTGTCCGGAATAAGTGTATTTGCTGTCCGGAATCAGAATAAGTATATTTGCAGTCCGGAATAAGTGTATTTGCAGTCCGGAATAATATATGACTTCATTATTGTCGGAATAAACGAATCAATATATGGAATGCAATAATATCACGTCCCCCGCAGGGGCTGCCGCCCCCTGCCACCCCCGCACAAACTCAACAAACCTCCCACTGTATATTTTACCCCACAAGAATTACGTTTAGGAAAAAAATAGCATCTCAGATTTCCTGTTTATGTAGAACATCGGGAAGTCTTCGCATCGTCCCATTCACGCTGCTTACGTTGTGAAGAATCCTGGGAGTCGGCATCAGACGCTTCTTCGACCTAATATCTTGCTCGAAATGGTGATTTATTCTGGAGAGAAAGAATGAAGAAGAAAGAAAGAGTGTCATCATATTTGTATTTGGGTGGAGAGAGAGAACGTGCTGAGTTGAAACGCATTTAATGTGATTTGAGTGGACATCAGGAAGAAAAAACAAAAAAACATTCATGCTTTGGCCACGTAAGGGCTGACATGGATGTCCACGTAGAGCGCGTCCGTGACGCGCTGCGTTCATAAATCATTTCCCGGGATGAAAATGTTAAATCCAAATGGTGATGACTTAATGACAGCATATTTTTATGTGTTGTGCAATTCGAATGAAGTTCAACCTTACCTAAATGAACACATGAAGTTTCTAAAGGAAAGAAATCCTTTGTGGAGTGATCAACAAGTAATTAATAGTCACAATAAGAATTTCATCTCTTGGTTCAAAAATCTAGCATACAAGCGTGATGTTTCTGAGACAATACAATGGTTGGCTTATGGTCCGCATTCTGTTGTGATAAGTTACAGTGGTTATGATATCAATGGATATTCTTTCTACACAGTGTGTGAAGATGCGAAAAGTGTTGTTCAGAACAGTGGCGTCACCTTAATAGCAGAGTCTTTGCATGTGTCTAGTTCTAAAGACAAGAATCTTGTATACGTCGACATGTCCTATTACAGTGTAATTGAAGACATATGGGAGCTAGACTTTGTTAAATTCAAAGTACCTATATTTAGATGCAAGTGGGCTGATAATAAAACTGGAGTTCGAGTGGATGATTATGGCTTCACTTTAATTGATTTTTCAAAAAAAGGGTATAAAGGAGAACCTTTTATTCTAGTTTCCCAAGCGAAACAAGTCTTCTATGTGGCTGATCCATGTGATAAGAAATTGGAAGTAATTTTGGAAGGGAAGAAAAAAATTGTATCAGATGATAGCCTGATCGAGTATGAAGAGACACAACCTTTCTCTAAGCAAGCACCTGAGTTGAACTCAGTAGATGAAGAAATAAATGTTGAGACTTGTATGTTTAGAGATGACCACGGTGAAGGTATATGGATTGACAATCCATTAAGGAAAAAAACAGTAAAGGTGCAAATTTTCTGTTGTAACACATTGTAATAGATATTTAATGTCTTTACCTTATTTAATTACTTGCATTTATCTTTTATAGTACAATGGCTCCGAAAAAGAAACTCACTTCCTCCGAGTCTGAAGGCTCGAAGACATACAATACACGAGGTCCTTGTCTCATGAAAGAATTCGTGCGGAGAAGAAATAGAGACGGTAGAGTTCCAATCCAGTTTGATGACCGTCTTGAGCCGTTAGGCATGTTGTCTGATAATTGGAAGAGTTTTCTGGGTAGCTTAGTGCGGTCCAAAGTTGACATTTGTTATTCCGGTTGGGCTGATGTAGATGAGAAGTTGAAGGACACAATATGGGATAATGTGCAGGTAATGATTCCATTATAGATTTCTATAGTTTTAGTCGAACTTTTGATATATATAAAGTTAACGTGTTGTAGGAATCTTTTGAGTTCCAATCCACTGACAAGTTGAAGAAAAAGTGGATGACATACATGTCAGTTCGTTGGAGGGATTTCAAAACAAATTTAACGAACAAGTACATATTCGGAGAATACCAGGATAGAAATCCATGCGATGTCTATAACTTTATCACTCCGAATCAATGGGAGTTATTCAGAAAATCCATAGATAGCCCGGAGTTTGAGGTAACTGAGTTTCAAAACAAACTTGTTAGTTATTGATTTTAGTGACAATCTAATAAACTTGATTTTAGGCCATCCGAGCAAAAAACCAAAAGATTAGATCTTCTAACAAGTATACACATCGTATGTCTCGAGCGGAGTACCAAAAGTTAGAAGCACAAATAATGGCTGAAAAAATTGCTCAAAGGAAACAGGAGGCAATTGACTCTGGTATGAGTGAGGAGCAAGCAAGTAACTTATCTCCTCCTTCTCCCGTAGCTCGTTGTGATTCTTGGAAGAGAGCGAGAGTAAACTCCAGAGGGGAGTACGTCACAGACGAGTCGCAAGCGATCAGCTCGAAGATAGTAAGTTGCATCACTTATATATATATGTTATTAATTCAGAATCATTAATTTTATATCTTTCAAATGTTAGTAAATATTGTTTTAAACTTAGGACTCTCTGAAGTTGAGAGAATCTCAAGGCGAATTTGCTTCCGACGGTCGGAATGATATTCTACGCGAGGCATTGTGAAAAGGACGAACACCCCGGTCGTGTGCGAGGGGTCGGGAGTAGAGTTGGACTTCGACAATATTATGGGAAGACTCAACGGTCTACTGCGTCGACTGGTCATACCAAATGTAAGGAAGAGATCGCAGATTTGAAGAAGTCTTTGCAACTTGTTATGGAGAGATTGTATCGTGATTTGCGTACTTCTCCTACCCGTCATAAGACCGGCTCTTCCGCGGAGACTACTCTAGTTCCTCCAGTGTTCCACCCTGATCGACAAGATGATTTCGTGTCTCATTCTCGAGAATTGGCCCTCGTCGACGGTCCCTCATTTGGAAAGTTCGCGGATGGATCTAGATCTGCTTTATTTGTCGAAGACCCTGATCGAAGATTGGTGGGACACGAGAAAGTTTATAACATCTCCAGACACCACTTCACAGAGGTAGGAGAGGGAGAATTGAAGGTTGCAGTTGAGAGTTGCTTAGATCCTGGTGCTTTTGTGCCATTTCCGGAAGAAGAGATTGTTACTCTCGGTGATGCTATCGGTGGGTGTGCGGTGGCCTAGTTATTTAGTAGAGCTAAATAACAAACATGAGGTATAGTTTAACTTTGAAAGACTTTAAACTTCAAATTTGTTAACAATTGTATTTTAATGGTTGTATATATATTAGTAAGGTGTCAAGCCCCCGGAGCAAAGAGTCAAACAACCAATCTCCGATCAACATTAATTCGCTTCCAAGTAGGTGCAAAATGTTGTATCAATGTATGGTAAGTAGGGAAGCACAATCCCTAAGTACCTGGGACTTGGAGGGGAATAAATGGTTGCCTCCCGCTTTGTACGTCACCAAAGAGGATATCATGCAGTTCATGGCGATGGATTCGTTGTGTATCATGATTATCGACGTGCAAGTGAAGTAAGTGTTTTTTTGTATACAATGAAAAGTATTGAATAATTTTATCAAAACTGTAATAAATTATAATTTTTATACTTGTAGACATCTTTACAACGCCAGAAGGTCAATATTTCCCGAGGATCAAGTATTTGGATTTATCAGTCCATCTACATATATATACGGGAATGATGATAAATCGGGTCAACTTGGGACATTCTTTAAAGAAGAAGACAAAAGATATTATCTGCTCCCTTATCATGAGATGTAAACTTTGTAATTCAAAGTGAAATTTTATTTTGTAATAAGCTTATAATTATATATAACACGGCTCATTGGATGTTTGTCGTTGCATGTCCCACGACTAATTCGGCATATTGGTTTGATCCGTTGGGGTCAAATAAACCAAGGGACTCAATAAAGAAACTTCTAAATATGTAAGTTCGTTTAGTCGTGAAAAAATATTTCTTCGATTTTTATTAGTATTATTGAATAATATTTTAACTTGTGCTACTCAGGGCAATTAAGGTTTACAGAGCTTTAGGTGGTAGGAGAACAACCACAAAAGCAGGAATAACATGGCATGGAATGAGAGTACGTTCTATCCCATTGTTGTTAATTAAGTTAGGAACAAATATTTAGCGAATTTATATGTTTGTAGTACCGGAAGCAGGTTGGAAATACGGAATGCGGTTACTACGTGATGAGATACATGGAGGAAATCCTCAATGTGGTAACCAAGACGTATGTCTAACCGAGGTAATGTAGATTGTTATTCAATTGTATATTCAATTGTAGTTTCAATATTTAGTTATTAATATTCAACACACTTGTATTTTTTTGATAGGTTTTCCCAAAAACTAGTGATCCCTTCTCGCAACAGGAGCTCGATGAAACTCGCGACCGATGGACTCGCTATTTCATCAGAAACATGTTGACGAACTAAGAGGTTCTCCTGCCAATAGTATTTTTTGTAATTTAGTTAACAAGTGCACTTGTATTACAAACCTACACTTTATGCCTTAATATAATCGCCTTAATTTTAGAATGAATTAATTGCAAGTGTGTTGAATGTCAATTATGTATGCTTTGTATGTTTGTGCATGTATGGTTGTATGTTTGTGCATGTATGCTTGTGTGTTTGTGCTTGTATGTATATATGGATGAAATTTTGAGTATTTGTGAATAAATTTATAGGTGAACGAATTTGGTGCAGTTGTATGTACACGAATACGACGAATAAAAACAATTTCGTCGGATGCTATTTTTTTTGTCCAGGTTTAGGAATACACGACGGCTATTTATATTACCCGACATGTATTCCTGTAAAGAAAGGAATAGACGTCGGCCTTATGTTGAATCCGACGTATATACTTTAAGGATAAACGTCGCATGTTATTCCACCGACGTCTATACCTAAAGAATAGACGTCGCATGTTATTGCACCGACGTCTATACCTAAAGAATAGACGTCGGGGGTTGTATTGGCCGACGTCTATACGTTAACGAATATACGTCGGCTTCTAAGTACAGCCGACGTCGATTCGTTAGGTATAGACGTCGGCTATACCATAGCTGACGTCTATGTATAGACGACGCACACATAGACGTCGGATTGGGGAGTGCTTATATCCGACGTATATAGCCCCGTACATCCAACGTATATTCCATTTTCTATAGTAATGCTTGTTTCCTGAAATATTAGAAATACAATATATGCATGCGATGATATTAAAAGATTATATGTGTTTATTGATATGTTAGTTAATCATTAAAACAGATTAACGATTTATTAGCCAAAAAACCAACAAAAACAAAGTTTGGGAAGGCGAGAGAGGACGGAGAAGAGTAGTTAGGAGGTTGGTTTGATCTCCTTCATTGTTGTCGTAAATAGGAGTGTAACAACCCACTTACCTTGTTTTATGTCTTTCTACTGTGTCTTTTTATGTCTTATTTCGTAAATTTCAGTTTTATTTGTGTTTATATTGTGAATTCCAGGTTTAAACATAAAAAAATAAATGAGCGAGCGGCTCGCGAGCATCAGGCGAGCCGAGCACGAGCGAGGTTTTCTGCTTGACTCGTCTATCGAGTAAGCGACGAGCAGGAAAAAATCCTTATCGAGTCGATCTCGAGCCGAATCCGCTCGCTGGATTAGTGCTCGTTTACACCCCTACTTCACTTAGTGAGTAACCATTTTTATTAGATCAACGTGTTCTCTCATGAAGGCATGCATTCCTTCATCAATAAAGACACGTGTGCACAATAGTTTTCCTACATCATTTACTATTTTGTTTGTTCTAGTAGTGTTGCAACTAATATGAAATAAATGTTTCTAAAAATAAAGGTTTTTTATTTTTTGCGTAATCCCCATCTTGCTCACCCCAATAAGGCTGTTCGTAGGGAGGGTTTGACCCGCTAACCGCCCCGCCCCGCGTGGGGCGGGTTGCGATAGAATTTTTCTCTACCCGCGACCCATTAACCCGTAACCCGTTAACCCGCCAGACTAAACGGGTTAGGTGGGTCGCGATTGATGTGTAACCCGCCTCGTTAACCCGTTTTACCCGTTAAACACATAATTATAAAATAAACATATTTATATTTCAGTATTTCGGCTCAAACATCTAATTTCGCTTTTGTTGGCTCAAACATTATCCTAACTAGAAATTTTGATTGTGATGTTTATCTTATTTTGATTCCTTAATGACTTAATCTACTTGAGCACGCGTCTTGTTTTTTTTACTTTGTAAAATCATTGTGCATCTCGTTGTTAATGCCAAATCATTCTTAATGATTTTAATATTTTATTTTTGATGAAGATGGAGGTATTATTTTTAATGATCAATTTAAGTCATGATATGAATATGTAGATTTTTCATAGATATGTGTTATGTGATTGATTTTTCTATGTGATTTATTTTTCCTCATTCATCTTGATTTTTTCCCCGTTTCGCCCGCTTAACCCGCCCCGCCCCACCTAACCCGCCCTTAAGTGGGGCGGGTAGCGGTCAAATTGTTTTTTACCCACCCCACCCCGTTTGCCCGCCTAACTTTGGCAGAGCGGGTAGCGGGCGGAACCAAACCCGTCCCGCCCCGTTTGCACCCCTGCACCCCAACTATGTTATTGTAATCCTCGTCATATCATATGAGTTCAATTTTATCTCTTGACAACTAATTGGGAACGACATTAGGTTATAGTAACACGGCTCAATGGATTTCTTCTGAATCATACTTTTTTTACCCAATTTAAGTTATATAAATCCAAACTCGATCCAATACTATACGAGTTTAAAGAATAAACCAACATTGAACCCATCTAATAATTTGTTAAATAAACTAGATAGGTCCAACCTATCTAATGAGTACTGATGATGTCGTGTTGCATATTGGTTAGTCATACCATATAATACAACGTACGTGGAGCGAAAAGTCTTTATGTTTTTTGTGGTTAAAATCTGGGTGGAGACTTGTGAATCCAAAAATGAAATTTTCATCCTAATTTGTGATTTATTTGTTCATATCAATATCAACGGTAAAATTAGTTAACAGTGCCACCTACGTATGATTAGAAACAGTGTAGTTGTTGAGGTATGAACATTTAGGACATGCATTAAACGGGTAAAATTCAAACTCAATCCGTTTAATAAGTTGGTCAATCAGGTCAAACCATTCATAACCTTGTCCATTTATGTCAAATCCAAACTTGCTACATCATGTCAAGCGAATTTGTTTTATTGGCTTCTGAAGCTGTCACGTAAGAGTAGTTCGTAATTCCACATAATTTCGATATACATACCAAGATTTCTAATGTGACTTTCATTTTCGAGTTCCAGTGTTCATTTCGATGTATAGAAAATGATCAAATTTGAAAATGTCGTACGAAATGAAGTGTCACATTATTTTTTTATACATTTGCAAGCGATGGAAAAGAAGAACAGTTTTTCAGGGCGATTTATTTTCAACTTTTCTTCCCGTTGTTGGGCTAAAATGTTTATGATCTTATATTTCGAGGCTCAAAACTATCCAATCCTTGACTTTCCCGGGAAAAAATTATCCATATGACCGAATCATAGTGTACCTAATGTAAGACTCACTTTGAAAAAAAGATGTTTTTGCTTTTTTTTTTTGTAGAGATAAGAAAAGGAACGTATTTTTTGAAATAATTAGAAGAAATGATGCGAAACCAAGCCATGAAGTTACACTATTTCAAAGGTTATTTGCAAAAGAAATCAAAATAAAGTTTTATGACCAATTTTGATAGGCCCAACTCAAACCAGGCTTTTCATCTATTTGAGGTCCGGTTTAAGTTGACAAAGGACATTATGGATCAAGTTTTTACTGAAATAGCCCAAACCTACAAGGTTCTCAGTCCACTATGTGAGTCGGTCATTTTATGGTGCTTTCGGAGGATAATTTGTTACAATATAACCATTTTCCTGGAAACACAGCACCAAAGCTAAATGTTTCCAAATTTTAAGAGACATTCATGAAAGGAGATTGTTGCATACATCAACTTTAGGAGGTGCGGCATAATGAAAGATATCGTCGAGAGGTACGTATGGATCAACATATTTTTCGAGCATTTGTTGAGACGTTGAGGAGTTATAATCTTGGCGATAGATACTAAATACATGAGTTTGGAGGAATGATTTGTAATGTTCTTGTACACTCTTGCTCATAACTCCAGCAATAGAGACATTCATGAAAGATTGTCGTCATTCCAACATAGTGGTGAAACTGTTAGTCATCATTTAAAGGAAGTTCTTGACAAAATTGTCGCTTTGTTGAATACATATTTGTGTCTATCAACACCTGAGAAACCTTTCCAAATTAGAAGCAACACGAAAATTTGGCCATATTTCAAGGTTGGTGCTAGAATTGATTTTCTTTTTATTAACTTGTTTTAGGGCTATCTTACCAATGAAATTTTTTCATAGATGGGACACATAATCCTATCTCCATTGCTGAAGAAGATCAAGCTCCTTATCGTAATCGGAAAGGTACACTCTCGCAAAATATTTTAGTGGCATGCAATTTCAACTTGGCATTTGTTTATGTCTTAGCTGGATGGGAAGGGTCTGCCTCTGATGCTATTTGATTCTTGAGTTTGCATTGCAAAATAATTTTAACGGACCAAATGAGAAATATTATTTGGTCGACGTTGGATATGCAAATTTTCTAGCTCCTCATCGTGGTGTGCGTTATCACGTAAGAGAACATGGAAGTACAAGAGCAAGACCTAAGGACTACAATTTTTCATTGCTGAAACTTTCTTCAACGGTTGTTTAGAAGAAGGAAAAATTATACACCCTAAAAAAAAATCGCAATCGGTGGGCACATTGTCCCCCACTAATATTGACATCCCTCCTATTTCCTCCAACGAATGCCAGATTTGACTAGCAGACTTTCAATTTGAGGAGCTACTTTTTTTATAAGTAGTTGGGTTAATTTAATTATAAAAGTGGATTACCGAACCACATCCTATCAACCCTTTGATTGTCAAGAAAGGTGGTATGAAACAACATATCACCTTCTCAATGTCCTCCGTATCAAAAGTTGCCTTTCTCGAATTTGTGACGAACTCCAACGTATGATCTTCAATAATTTGACTGGTTCGGACAAATGTGATATCTAATACTTCGTTTGCTTTAACCATTTGGCTTGGAGTCTTCAAATCACATATGAAATATATTTCAATTATTATTTTAGAATAAATTGATCAAACCCCACATAAGACCCAAACCAAACATCTTGTCTCCCCCACGAGAATGTTTTTTCACTTGCCCAATACTATTAACCTAATACATATAGGCATCTATAGAACAAAATATCGACTATCCACCAGCAACCAACCAAAAGCATAGTTATTCATGGAAAGTTCCATCTCTCGAAACACTTCGGTAAGAAGAAATTTGCACTATAATGCTTTTGCATATAGTTTCTCTTTAGAATCGGTAGCAAGAAAAAACTACTTTCGTTCCAAATCTGCGTTCGAGAAGAGATAGAGGAGGGGAAGAAAAACTATTGAGCTAAATTGTCATTTCCAAGAGTTTTAACTTCTCATTTGTGCCACCTGGTTGTGTTTAATATCTAAGTATACATAAGAGTAACTTTATTTCTTCCTTGAGGAGGGATTTATTACTTTTAAAATTGGTTGACATTTCGTTGACCTTCTTATTATGTGTCTTATAATTGTAGTTCCCGCAAACGCATCCAATTCAAGCAAGTTGATTACACCGAGGTTTAAATTTAAACACCTATTATGTACTCAGTTGGATCAACTACTATCTGGTTAGGGTGGAACATAGACACACGTGATAATGTTGTGGTTCGTAGTATGGGTGAGTTTCAGTCCAGAATCGGACCGGACCGAGCACCGAATTTTCGGTATGCGGCGGACTGAGGAACAGACCGAATAAATTCGGTCCAAAAACTGAATTTTACTCACAAAATCTCAATCCGGTACCAGACCGAACCGGCCGAGACCCGAATTTTCAGTATCCCACGGACCAAAAAAATTTGGTCTGGTTCAGTCTGGACCGATCGGGTCAAGTCAGTCTGAAAATTCGGTCTGATCGGATCGGGTCAGTCCAAAAATTCGGTCAGACCCGAATTTTGCTCTCCCCAAGTTCGTAGGAATTTTGATCTCCAATTACTTTAACAAGCAAAATTAATAGTACCCCCGTGTTTTTGAAGCAAAACTAAAAAAAGCTCAATAGTGGCTTTTTAAAAATGTTTTTTTAATTCATTCCAAACATGCTTGAAAAGCATTTCTCAAAATAAACTCGTGGCCACCACATCATGACATGTGATGGCGGTGGGTCTTGGATTTTAGTGTATAGAGCACACTGCCACACGTGACGACGACGGTCTTAGATTTTAGTATATAGAGAATTCGACATCTCAGACATCGAGTTTTGTAGAAATCAAGAATTTAATAGAACTCGCCAGTGACAATGATGAGTTCTAACACTTAGAATTTGTCGTGCACACCTAAGAGTATGCACTGTTAGTTTGGACTCCAAGTTAAACTCGACATTTCCAACGTCGAGTTCTAACTCTTATAGATTTTTCGTGCACATCTAGGAGTGTGCACTATATGTCTCTCCATTGGTTCTGGAATGTGTCACTGTCGAGTTCTATTAAATTCTTGATGTCTACAGTACTCAGTGTTTGAGTCGTCAAGTTCTCAATATATTAAAATCTAAGATCCAGCACCACGACGACTATCACGACGTGGTGACGGTGAATTTAGTTTGAGAAATACTTGTCAAGTAGTTTAGAATGAATTTTAGTTTTAAAAAAAAATACTATTTCAAAAAAAAAAAGATCCTTTAAATAATTCATTGGAAAAGGAGCAGAATGCGGTGATCAGTTCGAAACTTCGAAAGGAAGAAAAAAAGAACGGAAGTGAGAAGATG
The DNA here is from genome assembly GCA_963682175.1 of Triglochin maritima. Taxonomy (NCBI): domain Eukaryota; kingdom Viridiplantae; phylum Streptophyta; class Magnoliopsida; order Alismatales; family Juncaginaceae; genus Triglochin; species Triglochin maritima. Next base: position 6,222,744 of record OY821787.1, on the reverse strand, counting down.
GTTCAGTTGTTTTGAAGCAAGAGCAACCATGTGGATTGGAGCATGACCTATCCCTTAGAGTTATGTTTGATGGCCCACCAACAAACACTTCAAGCATCATAAAGGACCATCACTTCCCTCCACCGACATATACTTCCCTGCATTTCCATCACATGTCCCCTCATACATTTCGCACCTTCTATGTTCAGCAGACAATTACGTCATTTGTTTGGAAATTGGGTGACGAAAATTGTAATTATAGATGATATTCTTGTGGGACCAATTGAGCTGACAAATTAGAAATTCTCCTTCGACAATGTCTTTCAATGTTAAAGTATCACATTGTTGTTTGATTGGTAGTACATCTAACTAATGTTATAAAGTTGTAATTACACCTTCAATCTTCGGATTTCTTCCTTGATAGTTTTGAAAATGATATTCTTATGTGACATGAAATGTCAAGTAGTAGAAATATTCTTTAAAATTATGAAATGTGAAAGAATATTTTTTCTACTTTTAAGATGATATTTTTCTCTTGATGTTACACGAAATGAATTCCAAATTTTAAGATTTTGAATTCCAAGTAATTTTGAAAATTATGAAATGTGATAAAAAAAATTCTATAACTCTTGATGTTACATGAAATGAATTCCAAATTTTAAGACTTTCAGATGGTATGTTATAATACATACATGATACATTTAGCCCCAAGAGAATATAATTACATTTCGAAATTAGATAAATCAATATCCGTTTGTTCTAACGACAAACTAATTTAACTTAAGATAAAAAAATATCTTACATATAATATTTATGATCGACAATCGGAATACCAAAAGTCTAACGATTCCAATGAAATGCTATTAAATTAAATCGGTGCAAACTTTTGATTTGTTCTTGATTGGTGTTCAGAGACATCCTCAACATTTTCCTCGTTTGAAAACCTTTGCTTCTACAAATACTGCGTGATTTGCGTAAGTGTGTGGAGTTTGAGGGCTTATGGGCTCATGTTTGGTGGAAAGAAAACAAAGTTGCAAAAGGTGATGTGTTGCTTTCTTTGTGCTTTTGTTAACACCGATAGTTATAAAATCTAATGGAAGGTGAGGTCGATGTTGATATTTTGTCTGAACACCAAGAACAAATCAAAAGTTTGTACCGGTTTAATTTAATAGCAATTCATTGGGATCGTTGGACTTTTGATTGTAAAGTCCGGCTTAATCAAGGGGATGCTGATGGATAACAAAATTTCTACAATCAAAATCATAGGTTTTAGTAGTATGTATTGCAATCATAAAAAAAACTAATAAGCTCTTAACTACGTAGATGTTCATAAAATTACTTAAAGTAGTAGAAATATTCTTTACAATTATGTTATTTGAAATAATTCTTAGAAAAGGTTGTTGTGATTGGTTTTGAGGGAGTGGATGGATGCGCAAAAACTTCGTTTTAGAACTCTAGTTTTCGAAAGTCAGACATTCGATGCAAATATATTTTTTCCGGTAGAAATGCGCTAAAACAAAACCAATCGTACCCAAAGAATTATAATTTCAAGTTTCGGAAACGTGAAGTTTTTCAGTATCCAATTGGACCCGATGGATAAAAATTTACCCTTTCAATCTTTCATGGACAAAAAATATGTTATAATAAAAAATTTATCATGATAGACTGTGGATTAGTTATCTGACTCTAAAAGTAGTAGTCATAGCCGAAGCCCCAAAAAAGCACCTCTTACAAACTATGACCCCTGTAACTAATTATTAAACTACACTTATAAAAATATTAGGACTATGTTCGTATTGAATTTCAAACTTCACATAAACAATGTGATCTCACTTCAGCCGTCTGTCCAAGTCAAGGAAGGAGAACATCCCACCTAAGATTCTATGAAAGAGTTGAACGTACAAGTTTCTTTTATCATCAATAATATTACGGGTATATATTATGCTATCAAAAAATATAATATTATATATATTATTCATATATAAGACACTTTATTTTTCTATATTTTGCTTCAATACCCACATTTTTTTACTTTAGTATGTCCACCCTTGACTTTGACAAACTAACGGAAATAATTTATTTTCCATGGGAATCAAATTGTTGGGAGGGGGATCTACTATGCACTAACACGACTACTGATTAAACACAACACGAAAATAGAACATTGATTGCGGAAAATGACTTCAGACTCTCTCCCAATCTTAATGCAACAAGTAAACACGAATAAAATGGAAATAACAAGCAATCACACAACACACCTGAAGCAAACCACGACACACGCGATTTTACAAGGTTCGGCAAGATGCCTACGTCCTTGGGGTCTCCTGCGAATTTCCTTTCCTTGAAGCTCTTCTCCAACAAAAGAAGTCTCCGAGATTACAAACGATTGTAAGCAATGTGTCTCCCAAAGCACTTTATATCTCTCTCTAGTCTAATCTCTCTCAAGGAAATAAGTATTGTATGTTGTGTTACAAGATTAGGGCAAAAATCTTATTTATAATGTGCTAAAACCGTACAATAAATCATTCAGATCGTGTAAAACTGTCGAAAAATGGTCGACCAGAATTCTCCATCGGCCGACCGGTTTTCGGTTAGTTTGCATAATTGTCATTAGTCGGTCGACAGCTCACCCCGAGCTGTTCGACCGTTCCGCGCTTCTCTACAGCGCCTAAAGCTCCTGGACGTTTTCGGTCGACCGCGTGTCCAACACCGGTCGACCGATCTGCATGCTGATTTTCATCTTGCAACTCTTGTCGCTTTTCGGTCGACCGTGTGCTCAGCACCGGTCGACCGAATCTCGATCAATCCTGAGCTCTAAATCTCCTAACGTTTTTCGGTCGACCGTGTTCCCAAAACTGGTCGACCGCTCCTGATCTGATCCGAGCCCCTGTGGCTCCTGGAGTTATTCGGTCGACCGAGTGCCCCACACCGGTGGACCGATTCTCCCTGATTTCCTGTATTTAGCAATTCTATAAACCAATTCCAACACAAATCCCCCAGTATACAAAATATAGGTTTGCAAGTGCGCATCTTGACCTTAATTTTGTCTATTACGAAAAAAACACAGAAAAATAACATCAATTTGCTACAAAAGTTGATGATTATAATTGTAACATCCTCAAACAGTGGAAAAATTTAAACTTTTAAACGTACAATCAAACAGAAGATATCACTCAAAACACATACGCCAACATATATAATAAATATATCAGAGAGTTTCAAAAGTGTGATTACAACAAAAGGCTATACAAAAATACAAGTAATCACTCCGACCTCAAAATGAGAGAAAACATGATCTTGTAGCGACGCTCCTATCCTCGGTCCCCACCCCCTAACGTCGATCACAACCTCAAAGGTAAAGATACAACAATACATAAGTTTCCAGAAGGAAATCTCGTATGTCAAACTAAACAATGCATGAAACTAAAACACTCTAACATTCAATTTTATCCACAAAGAAAAGCATAAACACAAGGCTGGGCTCCAGGGTTTTTTCACCCAACCACAACAACACTCAACGTCGTCAAGCTGGACTCCAGGGCTTTTCACCCAACCACAACTACCATGACACGACCAGGGCTTTAGGGCTCTTTCACCAACCAGAACGCTCTAAGGGCTCCACGACTTTTTCACCCAACCCTTATCACGCGGTCCTTGCTCGGGCTCCAAGGCTCTTTCACCCAACCCGAACGCACTACGGAGCTCCAAGGCTTTATCACCCAACCCCACACAGACTAGCTGGGCTCCCGGGCTTTTTCACCCAACTACAACTCTCACAACAGTTACGGGGCTTCAAGGCTCTTTCACGCAACCACCACAACACCCGTGCTCACAAGCACACTTGTTGGAAGAACATCGGCACCACAACTCGTCTCACAAGGGCGACCACACCAAAAACACCTTACATGTGCAAAACTGAACAATACCGGTCGACCGACACTCACCAAAACCAGGCAAATGCCTCGACCGACACTCCATCGGTCGAACATCTCCCAACAACAACACACGTTAGGTTGAACCAAAGTCAGGGACCGATCGACCGTTTAGAAGGTCACATCCCAGGTTCAACAACACAACTACCAATCGGTCTAACGGCAAAAGGGAATCGTTCTACCGGAAACCACCAGTAAAAACTCCCCTCGCTCAACATAATCAATCGGTCGAACCACCAAAACTGCCCGGTCGACCGAAACACACCAGTAAAAACCTCCATCGAATCAAATCAACACCGGTAGACCGAACAACCATCGGTCAGACCAACATATAATTTAACTTAAGTCGTCAGTCGAACGAATCGACGGGCGATCGACGGTTTAGATGGTCGACGCCCACAACCGACCTACAACAGTGCACATGGTCGAACGGAAAAGGGACCCCGTTCGACCGGAAACAACTAGGGTGTGCCTCTAACGCACCACTAGTCGACCGCCTAGAGTCATCGTTCAACCGACATGAGGAAGAAACCCAAAATCACACTAGGAACGGTCGACCGATCCAGCAGTCAAACTGCTACACGTTACTTGCGACGGGCCTTTCGGCCTATCATCGACTTTCCAATTACTCACACAACATAAGTGAGCTACAACTACAAGTTTGACATATCGTGAAGGTCTGAAGAAACCTTCGAAGAAACCGCCATGGATCGACAACACCACGATTTCCGACGAACTTCTCTCAAAACCACGATTTTCGACGAACTTCTCGCTTGATCAACGATCAAACCACCTCGTCGATCCACAACACCTTCACCTTCGTCGATCACCACACCACATCATCTGAGAGAGGGACGGATATGAGAGAGAGAAGAAAGAACGCAAAAGAGAAGAGTTGGCTTGGAAACTGACTCACCTCGCCACCCAACCAACACTCGTCGAACATCTCTTCTCGCGAGAGATCACCACCACCTTTATTGGAGCTCCACTGAGAGAGAGAGAGAGACATGAGAGTGAGAGAAAAATGAGAGAGTAAAGAGAGAGAGAGAAAGAGTGTTTAGTTCTCACTATATACTCACCCTCACCAACCACCGATCAAAAGCCTCCACCTCACCCTCCACTTCTCACCTCCAAAACAACAATCAACCACCTAACATCAATTAACACCTAATTAGGATTAGGATATAACAATAGCACCACAACAACCAGGAGAATACGAGTATTTTTCATGGAAGTGGAATTGGAATTTGGAAGAGATCAACTTTGGTTTTATAAGATAACCAAAAAAACAATGTAGTGATGGTGATGTAACTAAGTTGATTGATTCGGAGATTTGAGATTCTTCATTCTTGTGATAAATATATATATGCATGTTTGCAACGGGACTCTAATTATTAATTAACTATATTTTTTATTTAAAAGAATTTATTAAATATTTAGTTAATATTCTAGTAAGTAACTAGTGGGGGCTTTATTTTCCTCTAAATTAATGTAAATTTTGTAGGACGGAAAGCTACTTTTAGATGAAGTGACTTGCCAGGGGATCAAAGATTTAACCAAAGTTGATTTTTTATGTTATAGCAAAATTATTTCTGTAACACACATTTGGAATGATATTTACCAGTGGAAAACATGAGGAAATTATGGTGAAAATTTTGCAGGAAGAAATGTGGAATTTATGGAAACAAAACTTATGTGATATGTATTGTGTCGAACAAAAACTGTAGAAACAATGTTTAAGTACTCTAACTAATCATTCGTTCATATAATTAAACTTATAAGCACTGTAACAAACAGTGGACCATAAATTATTCATGGAAGAGTAATCACTCTTAACAATTAAACAAAAAAAATATTCTTTTGATTTTCTAAGAATGACTCCAAATTCCTACGATGTGTCGGTGCTTTAGACCTGCCAAAAAATCTATGGAACTTCTCAGCTACCGGTTTACAAGAAATTATATTATATTTTTTTATAAAATGCTAAAATATATTATTTCTGAAATATCTTCCACACATGACACTTTCAACAATCGGTGGACCATAAAATTATTTATATGGTCTTTAACAAGTAAACTAAATCAAGAGAATATATATATTCTCTTTAGATTTTTAAACAATGTGTCCCAATTTCCCACGATGTGTCGGTGTTTCAGATCTACAAAAACCAATTGTACTTCTCAGCCACCAGTTCACAAGAAATTAATATTGAATATTATTCTAATATTAACATTAAATATGTTATACAACTGTTTATTTGTTTGACTATATTCCTCTCTACTTTAAATCAAAAGAAAAAAAAGTACAGACTAGCCTTGAGAGGCTGATGGATTTTAATTTTTTTTTTAAAGCAAGGCTGATGGACTACTGCAACCACCTTAATTTACAACTAAAACTAATTTTGGATTGTGAGAGCAAAGTCTGAAAGTAGCTTATATGTTTTCAATATCGCATATTGGTGCTACTCATCTTTAGACCAACCTAGATGAGATATATATATACTAATTTTAACCTTATAGATTAATCAGGACCAAGGCAAGGATCGATCTCCAACATCAACATGTAATACTAATGCTTAGAAGAAGAGAGAGAGAGATAGAGAGAGAGAGAGAATACCAATTATGACCTTAAGGGCAGGTGTGGCACTACATGTGTAATAACCTAATCTAAGCACCCTAATTAAATTAAACTAAACCTAATTAACCCTAATTAATACATGCATGAAGAGGTGGTGGTGTTAGACATGTGGAGATTGAGGTGGATAGCTTTGGTTGGAGGCTTTGGAGGTGGAGTGGGAGATAAGATTAGAATTCTTCTATAAATAGGAGGGTGAGGATTAATTAAAACGTTTCTTCAATTTTTGTCTTCACCAGAGAGGGAGAGGAGTGATTTCGGAGCAGAAGAAGGAGGAGAGAAGAAGTAAAGAAGAGGAAGAAGAAGAAGAAGGGAAAAAGAAGAGAAGAGGTGTTGAAGGGAGCTCGGGAGGCTTCTTCAATCGACCAAAAGGTATGCCAAGTCTTCATATTAACTCCCCAAGAGGTGTGGGAGTGTAGAGGACGGCGTTGGTGTCGTTTCTCCGGTGAAAACCCTACTGGACGGAGGTTGAAGACGACTGGTTCGGTCGACCGTTGGGTGTTTCGGTCGACCGAACAACGTCTAAATGATGCCTGTCCAGTAGGAAGATGTATTGTTCGGTCGACCGGTAGTTGGGTCGGTCGACCGATATTTATAAATATTAACTTTGTTCCCGGAACGGTCGAACGATGTCTGTGAGACGGTCGACCGTTATGCCAAATTTAAGCGGGAAAATAAAGGGTTACATTAGCCGGTCGACCGGTGTTGTTTCGGTCGACCGAACCCAGTAGATAGGTTAGACAGGCCTTCGGCCGACCGAGTGTGTGTCTCGGTCGACCGAACTGCGCAAGGTCGGTTCGAGCGTTGACCATCTAAACGGTCGACCACTCTGGATCCGGTCGACCGACCGCGTGCAGTTTTCCTGTAGTGAAGTGCTTGTTGATCCGGTTAACCGGAAGAGTTCCGGTCGACCGAATTCAGTGGGCAGGATTCATGCAGGCATTCTTATCGGTTGAACGGACCCTGGTTCGACCGATAGGATATATATGTATATAAAATGTATAGCATAGACCTTCCAAACGGTCGACCGCTAGATGACTTTTTGTTCGACCGATTGGTCGGTAATTCGGTTGGCGTGGTTCGACCGGTAGACTTGTTTGTACAGTACTGTGTACTGTGTGGGGGACCGGTCGACCGGTGTGCTTGTAGCGGTCGACCGATCTGCCACAGGTTGGTGGATTTATCCACACGCGATCCGTCGATGTCAGGTCGACTACCGGCTCCGAGGCGACGGTTGATTACCGGCTTTGAGAGCTACGGATTTCACCTTCGACGAAGGCGTATTATTGTACTACCAATTTCCTCTCTTACCGAGCGGGGTGTGAGGGATGTGTACCGTAAACCTTGGGCAGTTTGCGAGGGTTTAGCGGTAGGCCGAGGATGTTCCGGCAGGGTGCGCGCTAGGCGACTCTTGGGGGAGCAGTGGCTGTCGTCTGACCCGAGTTGTGTATTCGGCGGGCTGACTCGCTCCTTGGGTGCGGCGTGTACAGGGGGTTCCTTCCTGCACTTTTTGGGGAGCAGTGGTGTCGACTGACCCTTGTGAGGCAGCGGTGGACTGACTTGACCCTAGTGGCAGGAGTGGTTCAGTGCCACGGAGGCGGTGAGGGCATTATTGTGGGCCCGAGGCGGATGATCATGTGCATAGCATTGCATTGTCTTTATTTCCTTTTTATATTTTTAGGAGGTTTGGTATACGGGGTTCCTGCAGGAAACTCAGGCATGTTTATTTGTTTTCATTTCAGGTAGCGATCAGGGTTAGAGTCAGGTGGTGACTGAGGACGGTGCCCCCGGGATTAGATCCTGTGTCCTCTTATTAGCTTCTTTTGTGTTGAGGTAGTGATTACATGTACATTCACTTTTGTTGTAATCACAGTTGACTTATTTATATAGTTTGACTTCCACGTGGGTCTGTATCTTATATATTTTATATATATATGTTGGTTTGTTTTCCAGTGACGTGCCCTGTGTTGACCGTTGACGGTCTTTATTATTGTTTAAATTTTCCGCTGTTTTCGGGTAAGTTACAACATGATTGAGGTCAAACGTGTATAAAACGATTCCAAATGAGTTATTTTTCTTGGAACCTTATGATTCCTTGATTTTGCTACGAGAAGTACAAATGACACCAAAAAAGAGTAATCACAAGCATACCCATGTAATTTCATACCTATTAATTTTCAAACTCTTCAACTTAACTAATATCTTGAGACCAGCTTCGCCAAATGAGTTAGTACAAGAGAGTGCTCGTCCAACCAAATGTTATTATAAGCTTTATTTTTGGTATGATTAATACTGAGAAAGAAAAACATCAGGTGGTTTGGTCTGGAATTGATGTTTTTCCTCCTTTTACTTTAAAAAAACATGAAGCAGCACAATTGCCTGCTCAATTGTCACCAATTTTGAAAGAGAAACACTTTACCTTCAGAAATATTCAATCATCAACAGCTAGTTAGGCATAATTATACAGGGAGAGCAGTATACACATGGAAAAGAACTTCCAGGATGCAACTTGAAAGTTTGTTAATTAATGACCCTAATTAGAGAATCTTCTAAGGTCATGCCACTCTTATAATATTCTCAATTATAAGCTATAGTCATCGCTTCTCTTCCGTATATACTACATATATATATAGTATTTTTTCTAAAGATAAACAATTGTCCTCTCAAAAAGAAATATTGTTTTGTTGTCGGATTTGGCCTTACACCTACCTACTCAATATCACATAACATCACCAACTTAGAAAGATGGCTTCTTATTTGCTGAAATTGTCAAACTCAATAATAAAACTTTGAAAAGTACTTTCTCATAATATAAATTCAATAATATATATTAACTAGGATTAACATACATTTTTGTAGTAAATATCGTTGTCTATCACTGCTAGTTGCACCTAATTGAAAGTCTAAATACTAGTATTAAGCATTTATGTGTTAAAACCATTGTTATCTGAGTAATTTAAGTTGTTTTCTCTCATAAATTATATGAGATGGAGTTTTAAAATGTATATTTTCTTATACGAAAATAATCTACAAGATTCCTGTATTTTGTAGGTAGGGAAAACATCAGAGCATGATGGATATGAAATGTTTTGATGAAATTGAAACTACGTGGATTTGAACACAAGATTAGACAATTGAAGTTTGTTAAGATGGGATATAAATTATTGTTCAAGCATGCATGTGTTCAAGCTGTTTAGTTCTTTGATTGGTTTTGGTTGTTGGAATCGAAAGGGAAACGTTGAGCGCAAAGTCAGATTCTCATTCAAACTGACATTTTTTATTAGAATTTGTGTTCCTTGAAATTTTAAGTATGCGTTTTGGTTATCAATGTTCGGATTACAAATCACATCAGAGAGTCATTGAATATTTGAACGGCTGTTGAACTTTGGATGTTTGATAGATTACTGGCAAACTTGCCATCAATTGTATTAATATCCTTTTTAACCAAATGTCGAACTTAGTTTAGATTGTTTTTTAATCTCTATACCTTATGTATAACTAGAATCAACAGGGAAATCACAAAATGAGTATGTCACTTTCAGTAATAATTCATAATTTAAAAAATATTAACTAAATTAATGGAGATTATTCAATCAAACCAACAATATTTGATTTTGATGCCTTTACTTTTGACACAAACTCATCTTACAAAATATGTACATTATTTTACTCATAATCATGAACAATGTCTTCTCAACGTTTTAATTAATCGATTTTCTCTAAATTAAACAATACGAGGTAGTCAAAGATAATTGAACTCTATCATACTTCTAGAAATATTAGCACTTTAAGTTTTCTCTAAATCAAACAATATGAGGTAACATATATTATAGATGTAAATTATATATTATAGTTCTAGAAAAGTAGCACTTTAAATTGTCTCTAAAGTAAGCAAACAATATGAGGTTGTGAGAGATTAGAAATGTAAATTATAAAAGGAAAAATTAACTTTTTGTACCTCAAGTAGCCTGACCTCTGCAAAAAAGCTCACACTTTGAAATCTTTAAAAAATATGTTTATCTTTTCACTTCTTCCCAAAATTCCCCTGAGATCACTAACATGGAACAACCTATGTATGCTTTCTTGGGATTGATGACGTCGATATGTCCTTTACACGATGCGCTCAATATGCACTTGATAGTGATTCGATAGTTTACTTGACCCACAATGACACAATTACTGAGAAAGTCTTCGACGGTTCCTTTTCCCACTTTGACTCAAATAAATGGTGTTCTCTTTGTATGCTCGATGGTACTCGACGGTACTCAAATAATTTAAATTATTTCAGAAATTGATAGGGTTCGATGGTACTCGACGGTACACGATAATAACGTGGTCGATGTGTATGCTCGATAGTTATACTTCGCTATGATTCAATTGAACTCGATACATGTTATACAGAAACTAGACATGGGCTCGATTGCTTCGATGGTCAACATGATAAATGTTCACATGTCGAAGTGAAACGTCCTATGATGGAACGAGTTATTATTATGCGAAGAGACGCAACCGTTCGACATTTTGTCCTTTTAAGTGGACGCAACCTTTCATAATTATGCGAAGAGGCGCAACCCTTCATTACAAGGTCTATAAAAGGAAATCAGAGGTTATGATGTTTTCCATCTAGTTGTGTATTCGATCCTCTCCCAAGTCCCAACTAAGTGTATTCGATTCATCTCCTCCACCCAAAAAATGACATTCCAACACAATGACTTGACTCATCCGAAAAGGGTTAGCACATCGTCAGTGGACCAATATGGAGTGGTTGTCCTCCATACCAAGAGTGCCCTATCGTACTTGTAGGTACGAGCTGAAGTTAACGGAGTTGTGGTCCAACACTCCAAACAAGATCAACAAGAAGTTCTACATTTGTGGCTCCTCGGAGCCAACCCGTCGCTGTCGGTACTTTGTTTAAGACTATGGAACACCGGTACCACCGGTGGATAAACCCGAGCAGAGCGTAACGAACTCAGGGATAAAGAAGCTTCTTTTAAAGGCTGTTAAGTTGAGTGAGAGTCAAGAGATAGACAGAACTATCTTTTGGGCTTGCAGGCGACATCTGAGTAGATCATTCTCTTCTGATTGACTGGGAAGAGATATATAATTTTTGTGTATTTGTGTTTGTATTTCTTGTTTATCTTTGTATTTGTGTTCTCCTTGTACATCGGTAATAGTTACTATCAATAATAGCTTGATGTTTGTGTTTGTGTTTGCGTTTTTTGTTTGTGTCTGTGTCTGTGATCTGTCATTGCTCTGTCATTTAACCTCGATTGTGATTCGATGGTAGTTCGATACGCACTCGACTGTGTATGACTAAAAAAGAAACAACATTTACTTGTGTCTTTTCAAACGAAGTCTAAATGAAGTCTCTCAATTAACCTCGATTGTGGTTCGATGGTAGTTCGATACGCACTCGATGGTCTACGACTAAAAAGAAACAACATTTACTTGTGTCTTTTCAAACGAATGCCTTAGGGACTTTAGGGTTTATTGTTTAACAAAAATTTAGTTCGACAATAACGCGATAATAGCTCGATGGTCATTGTGTAGTTTCAAAAGAAACTTTGCCCGTTCAAGTCAGTCATGTCCTTTTACCATGATAGAGTTTGATGGTTGCTCGACATTGGTCGATGTCTGTTCTATTACCTCTTTGAGTATTCACAACAACGTAACAAAAACAACGTAAAACATTCACAACATTCGAATATTAACAAAAAACAATGTAAACAACACAACTCCTTGTGTTTTGACCACACACATTTACAAAAAAATAGAGTTGTCAAAGTTTGCAACTGACACAAACACAACAAAAACAAAAATTATCATAGAATAAAACATTAACTTAAACAACTAAAATAACTTTGCCTTCTTCCTAGTCCACCCGGTGTGTTCTTCGAAGCCTAGAGGGACGTCAGACAGTGGGGAGAGCATTGGGTGTCTCGGCGAGGCAGGTCGCCCCTCATTTGGGGCAACTGTGCTCCAGGAAGGGGGTGTTGGGGTTGGTGTCGTCAGGGTGGAAACTACGCAAATCAAATAACGGCATGTCAGTGGACATTAACTTATAACCGAAGGTAACTGAAAAATAAAGGAATAGACGATTAAAACCTACCACTGTCGATGAGAACCTCTACCTCCGTGCTTGTACGACAGCCAAACGACGCTCTACGTCGGCGATCTTGTGGCGGAGTTCCACCAGAGTCTACTTGACCTCCTCCAGTGGTTCCAGGGGCGGTTGAACTGGAGACATGATGTCATGCACATAAAACGTGCATTTCTGACGTCGTAGGGCCCCGCAATGCTAGGTTTGTTGCACCGCCCCGGTTTAGGACCCAACACACACCTGTCGTGCAGGGTAACCGCTTAAATAGAGGATGTCGTCGATGGGTGAAACCTCGGCGAAGTCGTCATTGTGCATCATTTTGGGACTGCATGTGGTTAAGAGAAGAAGGCGTTGGCAAAAGAAGTGTAACAGTGTAAGGCCGAAAGAATGGAAGAGTGTTTTATACTATCCTGATGGCAGACATGACGTATGGAGAGAAGGTAACTGAATCATCAAAAACACCCTTGATTGTCGTGTTTCAGTCGCACGCATATGGAAGAGATAAGGTTGAGAGGATATCGAGCTCAGGTCGAGTACATATCATGCTCATCAATCCCAACATAGAGAACTATCTTTCTTCATCATATCGCGCACATATTTAGCCTCCCACTAGTATGGTTTTTCACACTTTGCTTATAATTGGCGAGATGTTTCGACAGAAGGAAATCCGACTGTTGAAAACGTACGTGCCTTGACAGTAGCGTTACTTAATGAGCTTCTATCGAATACGTATCGAACTCATCGATCCCAACATAGCGTCACCTCGAACCACATATTGATACAGTTTTTACGCTTCCGTCTTAATTGCTGAGTTGACGTTTGGTGATTGAGTAAGTGAAACGAAAAAACGTCCTCAACAATTGTGTCGAGTAAACTATCGAGCTCATCAATCCCAACAAAGACGACCCTCTTGATTCATTGTTTCGAGGTCACATCGTACCGTCGTCGTATAGTTTTCATGTTTCGCTCTTAATTACTGATGTGACGTCTAGAGGGAAGGAAACAGAACCGTCGAAGACTTTCTCAGCAATCATGTCGTTGTAGGTCGCGTAAACTATCGAACCACTATCGAGTGCATATTGAGCGCATCGTGTAAATGACATATCGGCGTCATCAATCACAACAAAGAAGACATATGTTGTTCCATGTTAGTGGTCTCACGAGATAGTTAGAGGAATTTTGGAAAGAAGTGGAAAGATAAATATATTTTTGAGTGGATATCAAAGTGAGTCTTTTTTGCAGAGGTTGTGCCACTTGAGGCATAAAAAGGCAAATTTTACTTATAATTTTTTTTTCAAATCAATATTAAAGCAATCGAATAATGGAATCGTGTACGAACTTAGTATCAACCGACCTATGTTAAGATATCAAAGATTGGACTTGCATGTTTTACTTTCGGATCCAACGCACAATAATAAGTTAACAAGTTTAAGGAAACTTCAACTAAATTCTTGACGTTTATAAAATTGAAAAACAAAATTAGCAATTTTTTATTTAGAAAACAATTATGACTAAATGTGAGACCTATTCGTCTCTTATTTTCCAAAGGAGAATTCCGATAGATAAATTGGTATTGCTCTACACGATAATTTACAAAAGTTAGAATGTACATAAATAAATAATAATAACGTAGTGCGATGTTAATAATGGTTTCTGTGGATGTGTTCGCGTCCACCGACTCTCCGTGGTCTGCTCCGCACATTCCACAACTTTACTTACATAAAAATATAAAAACGATGGGCGAGTTAATTTGACAATGAAAAAGATAAAAGATGCTCCTCCTTCCACTCACAGCTTAATTTCTTTAACATCTTTGATGTCGTGAAGTTTTTTTAATCATTTTTCTAGTTACATAGTTTCTTCAATTTCCATTATATTCTATCACATTAAGTTAGAGTACTCTAGAAAATTTTATTTAAAATCCTTTATGCACTTATTGTTTTTTTATCGATTAGGGCAACCGCCCAGAGGCCTGCACCCATTTGTGGTTTTTTTGTTTTAATTTTAGTTTAATTTGTAAATTAATTAATATTGTTAAATAAAATGATTTAGTTAACTATGTTAATTACTTTAATTAAATATATTTTAAATATGTTAATTACTTACACAATTTTAGTTAAAATTTATTTTTTGCTAATTAATTGTCTTAATTTTTGGTTGATTATTGTATTTTAGAGAAATTGTTAGAATTAGTAATTATTTGCATAAATAATTTATTCTGACCATTAATTATTGTAATGACGTTTTAATATTTAATAATATATTTTTTGAGTTTTATCTCTTACTATTTATATTTAGTTATAAAAAGTTATTGTAAATATAAAAAAATAATTATTTAGTTATTGTTGAAAATTGTAAATGAGAAAAAAGGAAATGACGTGGAAGAAAGAAAAACTGATTTAACAAGTTGATATTTATTGGTGGGTTGTGGTTGAGATGAAAATATTATTAAAAGAGAAGAAAAAAAGATTGCAGAAGAGAGTGTGTTGATTCTAACATTTATGAAAATATCGTGGCTGAAGATTGTATTGGGGCTCGTCTAGCATCAACGTACATGTTTGGGCGAATTACTAAATATTTCATATGTTAATATTGTCATCCAAACAAAAATTGGGGCGGCTTGCCTCAACCTAATGGATTGAGAGGCAAACGTTTAGCGGAGATTGCCGTTTCCAATGCCAGACTTAGACGCAAATACTTCCCAAATGAAACGTTATTCTACATGTATTTCTGGATTTTTGTAATATTTTTTATCACTATTAACTAGACGTAATAAACGTAATTTTGAAAAATTGAAATTGGTGTGTATACATAAAAATGATAAAAGGTAATTTCTTTTCCAATTTGGTCTTGGCTTTTATCATTGCAACATTCCCATTATTCCACCGTCAATGCTTAAACATATTTTTACGCGAGAACTTGAAGATATTTTACACTTATACGATGATCCCAATAATTATAAAGTGTTAGACCCTAACCCATTAGGGTTACTGTTGGGTGGCGTGAACAGTGGTCTGCAGGGGTTGGAGGCGGGAATAGTGTGCGTGTGTGGGGGTAGGGTGGCTGGATGGGATTGGTGATGGATTTGGTGAGATTGGGTTTTGGGTTGGAAGAAAACGTTGGGTTCCTTCTTCCTTTCTTCTATTCTTCTTCCATTCGTTCCACTCCCCACTCCACCTCCGACTCACCGGAGGAGGAACGCGGCGCGCACGAGACTCAGGCGGCTGCTGAGGAGGGAGTGTGGCTTGGACCTCCAACCTTCTACGGTGATCACACACTTGAGGTATGCCGGCTTCTAGTATGGTTTTGTTGTTCCCCACGTTGGTGGGAAGTTGTGGTCGGTCGTGGGAGGTCGGAG
The DNA here is from genome assembly GCA_963682175.1 of Triglochin maritima. NCBI lineage: Eukaryota > Viridiplantae > Streptophyta > Magnoliopsida > Alismatales > Juncaginaceae > Triglochin > Triglochin maritima. The sequence goes on along the minus strand of OY821787.1, from coordinate 6,206,741 downwards.
ACCTCGCCGGCGATGAGAAACGGCGTAAAATCCTCGGCTGGTGTGGGGTTGCTGTCGACCAACGGTCGACCGCTGCCTTTGGGCGGTCGACCAGTTTAGTGTTTTTGCCCAACTTTAACCAACAGCGATCGAACGATGCCCTTGTGGCGGTCGACCGGTTGCTTGTGTGCTGGTGTCAACCCTCCCGCCGCCACACAGGCAGCACGGGCACGTGCAATAACTGCCATCAATGCCAGTCGAACATATCCGCCAAACAAAGGCCAGACAATCGACAGATCCGAACCGAAGTCCGCAGGGTCAACGAGCTCCACGTGCAGACACCAACTCCGCCGCTATAAAAGCAGGGCAGCAACCTCCGTAGCCCCTCAGGCCGGTAGTCACTTCACCCAACGACACTTGCGTGCCCGCTGAAGCAATGAGATCCGCAATCCCTCAGGCTGCTACTCTACAATGAGTCATATCAATCCGTCATATTAGTCACGATCCATACATGGAGGTGACGCGTTCCGGACACCCACACTCTTCCACACGGCGGTCCCTCGGCAGGCACGCGTAACGCGCCCACCGTCACCTCCCGTCTCACGCACAAGGCGAGGACACGGGTTTCCATGGACAGAGTTGAAATCCTAAGCGGAATCAGGAATTTTGTCCTGTGCAAAACGGTCGACCGAAAGAGACAACTCGGTCGACCGTTTTCCTCAAGGGAATCGGTCGACCGCTTCCACAAGGGAATCGGTCGACCGAAGCGTCTGCCACGGTTGAACTATTTGCGCAAAACATAAGTCCCAACGGTCTACCGAAGGTCTAAAACCGGTCGACCGGATGAGGTCAAAATCTGGAGTCTGGTCAACATCAAAATCAAATCTATCGGTCGACCGACTCAGGGGTCTCGGTCGACCGAAAACAAACAGGGTCAACCTATTATTTCTACGTCATATAACGGTCGACCGCAAACCACACTAAGGTCTGGTACACTTAAGTCCCGGTCGACTGAACACAAGGACCGAGTCGACCGAAACACCACAGACAGACGAAATACACTACGTTCGGTTGACCATCCGAGGGACCCGGTCGACCGACATTCGTCTTCAACCTCGCGCCAGCCAAGGTTTTGACGCTGCTCCTCGTCGCTGGTGAGGTCTTCGACCTCCCGCGACCGACCACAACATCACCCCAACGTGGGTGATCACTAAAGGCCTCTAATGCATGAACTTGGCATACCTCTTTGTGAAGATCGACAAAGAACGTCGGAGCTCCGACTACAATGCCTCCGGACCGCAACCTCACACACGTCCTCCTTCTCGCGCCGCACCAAGCCCAACACGCCCTTGCCTCGCGCGCCTACACCACCACACACGAGCCACCGAGGAAGAGGAGGAAATGGGTGGAGAGGAGAAGGTTTGAAGAAGAAGAAGAAGAAAAGGAAGAGGAGAAGGAAACGCTGGTTTCCTTTAAACCAACCATCCAACACTCAACCAAGTCTCCCATCCTCTCAGCCCCACCCCTACACTCCAGCCCATAACTTCCCATGCCTCCAAACCCATCACCAACAGCACTCTCCTATTCCCTCCTCAACTCCCCATGCAAACCCTCCATTCCCATGCAAAGCCTCCCCAATTAGCACCCTAATCACCATTTGATCCTAAGCAAGGTTAGGGTCATTACAGATAATCTCTTGATTGTTTAATTTTTTAAGTTTTCGCTGTTTCGGGATGTTACATAAAGAGTGTCATGCATCTCCCATTTTCACGTGGTTATTATTCTTTTACATAATTTTATACGAAATGGACAATGTCATAGCATGGGAGAAATTTTTTTATGCGTTGAATGCAAAATTTGAACCGACAATTAATTTATGTACATTTTTACAATAAATATCCAACAATTATTTCTCTTTCAAGACCATGGTTTTTTTCTAAATCCCGACTGCAGTTGGTTTTGCTCAAATTGAAACCACCATTTTAGGGTAAACATAGAAGTTTTTGAAGGAAATGTTTTATGAACGCAGCACGTGACGGACGCGTTCTACGTGGACATCCATGTCAGCCCTTACGTGGCCAAAGCATGAATGTTTTTTTATTTTTTCTTCCTGATGTCCACTCAAATCACATTAAATGTGTTTCAACTCAGCACGTTCTCTCTCTCCACCCAAATACAAATATGATGACACTCTTTCTTTCTTCTTCATTCTTTCTCTCTAGAATAAATCACCATTTCGAGCAAGATATTAGGTCGAAGAATCGTCTGATGCCGACTCCCAGGATTCTTCACAACGTAAGCAGCGTGAATGGGACGGTGCGAAGACTTCCCGATGTTCTACATAAACAGGAAATCTGAGATGCTATTTTTTTTCCTAAACGTAATTCTTGTGGGGTAAAATATACAGTGGGAGGTTTGTTGAGTTTGTGCGGGGGTGGCAGGGGGCGGCAGCCCCTGCGGACAATAATGAAGCCATATATTGAGTTATTGCATTCCATATATTGATTCGTTTATTCCGACAATAATGAAGCCATATATTATTCCGGACTGCAAATACACTTATTTCGGACAACAAATACACTTATCCCGATTCCGGACAGCAAATACACTTATTCCGGACAGCAAATCCACTTATTCCGGACAAACTTTATGTTCCGTTTCTGGACACACTTTATTCTTAAACCGGACAACAAATACACTTATTCCGGACAACAAATACACTTATTCCGGACAGCAAATACACTTATTCCGGACAAACTTTCTGTTCCGTTTCTGGACACACTTTCTTCTTATTATGGACAACTACACTTATTCCGGACTGCAAATACACTTATTCCGGACAGCAAATACACTTATTCCGGACAACAAATCAACGTATTCCGGACAAACTTTATGTTCCGTTTCTGGACACACTTTATTCTTAAACCGGACAACAAATACACTTAGTCCGGACAACAAATACACTTATTCCGGACAGCAAATACACTTATTCCGGACAAACTTTCTGTTCCGTTTCTGGACACACTTTCTTCTTATTCTGGACAACTACACTTATTCCGGACTGCAAATACACTTATTCCGGACAGGAAATACACTTATTCCGGACAGCAAATACACTTATTCCGGACAAACTTTTTGTTCCGTTTATGGACACACTTTCTTCTTATTCTGGACAACTACACTTATTCCACACTGCAAATACACTTATTCCGGACAACAAATCAACTTATTCCGGACAAACTTTATGTTCCGTTTCTGGGCACACTTTATTCTTAAACCGGACAACAAATACACTTATTCCGGACAGCAAATACACTTATTCCGTACAACAATATACACTTATTCCGGACATACACATAACGTAAACAGGACAAACACATAATGTAAACTGCACACACACATAAAGTAAGTTAGACAAATTAAGTTGATCCAACGTAAAACTTAAAAACAAATATTTTATTATGATAAGTGTGAGCTCTGCACGAATAATGAGACTGCACGATGTCCTAGGGTCTGCACACTGTCTTATCTGTGTATTGGGAAATGAATCGTTCAACTTAAAGAACCGGTGTTTTTTAAAAAGACCAAAACGCGCGAAGAGAAATTTCGCTGACTGGACGCTAACTCAAAGAAAAATATCTGAGCTGTACAGATCCACGTAAGACGCGTCCGTGACGCGCGCGTCCGTCTATCACGGCTCTTTTTTTTTGCAAATGATATATTTTTCAACCCAGAAATGGTAAACAAATCCAAGCATCATTACTCACTTAACATAGATGTTTCTGTTAACATCAGCAAACGATAATTACGCCAACTTCACTTCAAACAACTAAGGAGTGTTCTTAGAATAGTGTCAAACGAGACAGATTATTTTCTTTTACATTGCTCCCGGCGGAATCAGTGTTAAGAATGACATACACCAATCCACCCTATTATTAGTGAAAACTTGGCAACGTTAACTATTATCTTGTAGTTGTTAAAACACCTAATATGTAAAATTTGCATTTAGCGCTCCTTGATTGTCCAATTGGCCCATTCTCATGTTCGTCATGTTTAGTACTTTAGTATTATATATATGACACCATGACGTCCTACAAAATACGCTCCAAAAGAGATAGTTATTTATAGGAAAAGGGTTGCTAGATTTTTGTTCATAAACATTTCTTTTCTAATTTTAGATTTACCCTTAAATTCGTTTTCATTTATGGTCGTACAAATCTTGAATTTATGAAAACCATTTATTTTGTTCCCTTGAAATTTCACATGATCTTAGACCACCATTCCTAAAGGCTAAAACTATTGTGTGTCTTGTTCAAGTTTTGAAAAGTTCGATCAGAGCTGACACAATTGTGGCAACATTGATCGGCAACGGTAATGATGATATTGATATCGTGAACCATCTTCGATGCCTCGGTGGTGGTTAAAGGCTAAAACAACATCTAAGGCCATCCCTTAACGCCGGATTTTACCCGGTCGTGGGACCTGGGTCAAAGATGACCCAGGTCATCTTCGCCCGGGTCGTCGACCCGGTCGTCCCAGGTCAGCCAACCCGGACGCGTCACGTGGCGCGTCCGGTTTTTTTTTTAGTTTTTGATTTTTTTAGTTTTGATTTTTAGTTTTGAATTTTTTAATTTTTTGTTTGAGTTTTTTTATAAATTGTTTTTTGAAAATTCGTTTTATAATTGTTTTGATTTTTTAGAATTTTTTTTTAATTTTTTTTAATTTTTTACCAAGATGGACCTCGAAATGATGTGGAGGAGAGAGATAGGTTGTTGTGGGTTGTGTTGGGTTGTGGTTAAGAGATGAATAGTGTAGGAAAGAGAAGAAGGTGAGTTGAGGAAAGAGAAAGCTGATGTGGAAGAGAGAGAAAGCTGATTTTAAAGAGAGAGAGCTGATGACCGGATCGTACAGGTCATGGTTAGTGATGGCCTAAGTTCACTCTTATCAAAAGTTATCAACGAAAATGTCCAGGAATTTTATGTAAAATCATTACTTCCACGCAAAATTCTATGAAGCAAGATGATGGATTTTAGAGATAAAAAATAAAGAGTTAACTTTTGCACAGAAACTCGAGATGTTTTTTGATAAGCTAATAACGCATGATTGATAAAAGTAAATTGAACGTCTCAATTACCTCCTCTGGACGCTCATTGACAAAGATAAAAGGGGTTGAGAACAAAAACATGACCCGGAAAGAGAAGAATTTTTACACTGTTATGCAAAATCATCCAATATTTCCACTCAAATTATTAATACGAAATACAATAAAGCATACTACAGACCAAAAGTTACACACTAGAGATTTTTTTTGACAATTTGGTTAGTGCAAACACCTGAGATTCTTGTTAACAAGCGAAAACACGCATGAATAACAAGAGTGAAATGAACAGGTCAAAGAAAATTGAAACAAAGAAGGAAAAAAAAAGATGATAAATATCAGAAGAAGATGAGCAACAATACAAATGTTGTCTGCAATGGGCAATGACGATGTTTTCCTTCGAACTTGACTTGATAAATACTCAACTTTGGATTAACTTGAAAATATAAAAAACATGTGAATAATTAAAAAAATCTGCAAACTCAGATCGGAAACGAGCATGCTCGAACTCGACTCATTAACTTGACCCGAAATTTTTATTATGCAATTTTTATTTTTTAGTGATATTTAATAATAATATACAACAAAATACAATATTCAAAATATAGACTCGAGGTGTATCCCCTCCTATAAATACCCAAACAAACAATCCCACCACCACCACCACCACCCACATTGGTATCTAGCTGGTAGGTGCAATGGAGACGGCCAGCACGCAACCCCTCCTCCCGGCGGCGTTGGGCGCCACCCGGGACGATGTGGTGGAGCAGATTGGGATAGTGTGGCAGCAGATCAGGGGTCCCGTAGTCGTCCCTCTCCTCCAGCTCCTCGTCTTTGTTTGCCTCGCCATGTCGATCATGCTCTTCGTCGAAAGAGTCTACATGGGCGTCGTCATTGTCCTCATCAAGATCTTCGCCAAGAAGCCGGAGAAGAGGTACAAATGGGAGCCCATCAAGGACGACCTTGAGCTCGCCAATTCTAACTATCCCATGGTCCTCGTCCAAATTCCCATGTACAACGAGCGTGAGGTTGTAATATTTATCTTTTTTTTTTTTGGGATTTGTTTTTTTTTGGGGGGATTTATCTAAAACATTTGTGGTGATTTAATTTTAAAATTGTAGGTGTACCAGCTATCGATCCGGGCTGCATGTGGGCTGTCGTGGCCGTCCGACCGTCTGATCATCCAGGTACTGGACGACTCGACCGACCAAGTCATCAAGGTGCGTAAATATTTAATTTTCGTCTCACAAACAATCTGAAAGGGAGCTTTTGTAATCGTAACGGTGTTGAAATAATTCAAACATATTTCGGGAAATTATATATATATATATATATATATATATATAATATGGTTGGGTTTGGTTTGAGGCATGCAGGATTTGGTGGAGACTGAGTGCAGGAGGTGGGAGAGCAAAGGACTGAACGTAAAGTACGAGATCAGGAACAACCGGAACGGGTACAAGGCTGGCGCTCTCAAGGAGGGGATGAAGCATCCCTACGTCAAGCAATGCGACTACGTTGCTATCTTTGACGCCGATTTCCAGCCCGATCCTGACTACCTTTGGAAGACTATACCCTTTCTAGTCCACAACCCGAAGATTGCTCTCGTCCAAGCAAGATGGAAATTCGGTAATATCTTCTTTGGAGACGTAGTTAGTTGTAGGCATTAATTTAGATGCTGTGTTTCTGCTCTGCTCTGCTCTCTTCTGTTTTCGAGTGTCGGTGGTAATTCTTTTCTTTTCTGGTCTTTTCTTTTCTTTCACTTTTGCTGGTGTGGTCTGAGAATCCAAATGCTTTGACTCACTATTTTTATTTTATTTTAGTTTAGTTTTTGGGGAGGGTTCAGTGTTAATTATAAAAACAAAAGTTTTTTTCTGGATCAGTTTATAAATAAATGTCAGAACCTTCCACCTTTGGTGAAAATATTTTTTTGAAAATAATAATAATAAGAATATTCGAGTTGGTACTTTTTATTAGCTGAAAGTATTATGTTAGATTAGTAACTTTGAGTATAGCATTAGTATCGTAGATGCAGCGGAGTAAGGTATTGTATATTGTTTAAAGGAAATCTCATGGGCTATTATCAAAATTTTAAAAAAAAGGTAATTGAAGGTTTAGATTAACGACTCTGGTGATCCCCAAGTTGAAATTGACCTCCAAATAGCCAATTGGCCGCTTTCTTTTTTCGAAACAGACATCTAGCCACCGAAATGTCAACCAACAAACTAAAATTAAGTGTTAAAAAAGGGGTTGATTTTTCTTTTTAAGAAAATATAGTTAATAAAACACCCACATATTTTTAACAGCTGGTATCTCACAGACAACGTTAACTAAAAAAGAAGTTAAAAATATGTACTTTATTAAACTAACCAATGAGTACACCTTAAACAATGATTTCATTTCATTAACTTTGCATTGGTTGTTGTAGATAATTTAATCAGGGAGATAACAAAGGTCAGCTTGTTCTTCTCCTGGGTTTTTACATTATTCCTCCTAGTCCTTTCCATCGATTAATTATATATTTAGTTAGTTGCCTCTTTCTTGTTTGCACGTCTTTTTTCATGTTAATGTTTGTTTTATAATTGGAGCACATCTACTTTAAAGAGTCATGTGGGGATGTGATATGACTGAGGTTGTTGATTTTGGGAGGTGCGTTCTTTTTTTTTTCTCTCTCTACCGACACTCTTTGGGGCCAGCCATGGCCACCTGCCCTTTGCAACCATGTCTTAACTGCGGGCCTACATTTCAACTAACTATTACAACTGTTTTACTTGGAACTTTGAGTTGGATAGTGACCAGACTAATGAGAAACTTTGTCGAAAATATAGTCCTACATTGCTCACTTACAAAGATACATTACACTATAGTATGCTTAATATATACCACTTAAGTATGAGTTTTGATTCGGTATTAGAGTAGAGTGAGTTCATTGACATGGGTCCACTTAAACTCGTATTGTTTAGATGAAGAATCATGCGTGCACAGGAATGTTGGAAAAATTACGATTCGTTACTTTAAATTAGAAGTGTGTAAACTTACATATAAGATTAGCATACTTGGATTTAAGAAATGTGGATGAACCAAAAATCCGCATTTGGTTCGATTTGTTTGCTTGTTGTTACCTCCACTTGTAAGTTTTTCCCACTTTTTTCTAGGTAAAAAAAAACTAAGAATCTTATCCCCTTCGACAGACCTACTAGTTTCCCAGCCTTTTGCTCCTTTTTTACAACTCCCAACCTCCCAACTCAGCACTGGTGATAACAATTCATGTGGTGGCAAGACACCCTTTTGTGTTCATGTGTTGATTTTGGTTCCATCAATGACAACAACCTCTAATGGTCCCATCCCATTTGTGCAACACCAATGCAAACATAGGAATGGACCAATGGTCATAATTAACTACCACTTTTTGTTTTTTGTATTTTTCCAATATTTCCCCCTCAAGATCGCATATGGCTTAATGATTTGGTCTCATCCATCACACTTGCAATCACTAGATCTAGAAAATATGGGAAGTAACAACATGTGTCCATGTTTTGGTTCTGCTTTCAGTATCACATCTGGATGTGGGTGACATGACATGACCGAGGGAAGTTGTTGTGATTTAAAGTGACATTTCTTATAATCTTTTTCAGAACTATGAATTTGAGCTCACCAACCACTTATTTACTCAAAAACGAATATTTGAGCTCACCCAAACACAACCAACTAACCATTTCATGCTGGCTGACTTCTTAATCACTATTCATCTTTTTTGTATGTTTATACACTTTGGATGCTACACCCCAGGTAATAAAAAAGTATATGATGTTAGATAATTTTTGTAGAAAATGTAGCCATGTGGTTTAGGTGTAGACATGAGGAGAGGTAGCACATGCCACATAAAAGAAGAGAGAAGCTTTGGTTGGGTGTCTGACATATTTAAGGCACTCTACGATCAAAAAAATCCCACGTAGCAGCTTGGTTTATTAATCTTGGTATAGTATTGCAAGCCCCATTTCCTACACTTGCTGAAAGTATTGTTGAGTGGGAGACTTATTTTTCAGCATTTCAATGAGATGCAGAATGTATATTCATGTAGAAGTTGAATAAAAGTCATCTATTTTTTGTGTCACATCGAAAACAAAACTTTACATCATTCAATTTTAGAGCTAAAATGTGAAAACTCTTTTCAAGCATGACATTAAAGTTATTAACTCTCATTTCAGGATTTGAATTTTGTTTCGTTCAAACCTACCAATCTAAGTGAATTTTTTTTCCCCACTAAACCAATGCCACCGTAATTTGTAGAAGTTTAGGAACACAAAGGTGATTTTTTACTCGTAGTCAACCATTAGTCCTGCTACCACTTGCTCTGGTCTCCCACACACACAAACATGTGCAATTATTCTTGCAAGTTAAGACATGTCTCCTGCAAGCTTGATGGCCACACCCATTTCCATGGGCCATCCTGGACCCCCTCCAATTACACCGACGCACTCCTTATTTTTTGATAAATAAAGAATGAAAATGTTTTTATTTTAGTTTACTTTTCTGGGTCTGTTGCCAATGCTTCTTATTTCCATATGTTACATGTTTGCAGTGAATTCTGAATGGTTCTGATTTTCATATGTTACATGTTTGCAGTGAATTCTGAATGGTTCTGATTTTCATATGTTACATGTTTGCAGTGAATTCTGATGAATGTCTCATGACAAGAATGCAAGAGATGTCTTTAGATTACCACTTCACCGTTGAGCAAGAGGTCGGCTCGACGACCCACGCATTTTTCGGGTTTAATGGTGATTAATGTGACATTTAGTTTTTTTTACTAATACAATGATTGTGAGGACATAATTTTTCAAAGAAGTTCATGAAACCAATTAGTGATTGGAATTGTGTTTATTAGGGACTGCCGGGGTTTGGCGAATTTCCGCAATCGACGAAGCTGGAGGGTGGAAGGATCGGACCACTGTGGAGGACATGGATTTGGCAGTGAGGGCAAGTCTTAAGGGTTGGAAATTTGTATATGTTGGAGACCTCAAGGTATTCTTAATTTATGTATATGACATATCTTGTGATGAATCCATGGCACTATGCTTTTACCTATAAATTACAACTAAAGGTACAACTTAAATTTCTTTAGATAAACAAACTTTTACCCAATTAAGACCTTGATAATTCATTAAAACATAGTAGCAGAAAAGAACTTTTTAAAATGGTTGGTAAATTTTCGTTGGATGGCTTTACTTCAGGTGAAAAATGAATTGCCAAGTACGTTAAAGGCTTACCGGTATCAGCAACATCGGTGGTCCTGCGGTCCTGCAAACTTATTCAGGAAAATGGTGATGGAGATCGTAAAAAACAAGGTTACTACTTACAACTACAAACTATAATCAATCAAGCACACCAACAATTAATGCTAACTCACTGAATCTCTTTCAAACCAAACGTGCAGAAGGTGACATTGTGGAAGAAAGTCCATGTCATTTACAACTTCTTCTTCGTGAGAAAGATCGTCGCGCACATCGTCACCTTTGTGTTCTACTGCGTGGTCATTCCGGCAACGGTTCTTGTCCCTGAAGTCCAAATTCCAAAATGGGGAGCTGTCTACATTCCTTCTACTATCACCCTTTTGAACGCTGTCGGGACGCCAAGGTTCGAATTTAACGTTCATGGTTCTAACCAGTAGTAATATAACTGAACATCATTTTTAGTTTTGACATGTTTTGTTTCTGGTTGGAATTGATAACAGGTCTCTACATCTACTTGTGTTTTGGATTCTGTTTGAGAATGTGATGTCCTTGCATAGGACTAAGGCAACATTCATTGGACTACTGGAGGCAGGAAGGGTGAATGAGTGGGTGGTCACGGAGAAACTAGGAGATGCTCTTAAGGCCAAGGCAGCAACCAAAGCACCCAAGAAGCCTAAATTCAGATTTGGAGAGAGGTACCAATAACAATATCGATTCAAGATTTTTTTCCCTAGAAAATTTCAGCTACTATAACAAAACACCAGGATATGCCGCCCATACCAAGACGTGATCTCTGATTTCAGTTATTTCATGACCAAAAATCTACTAACCGAACAAGCTCCAATTAATTATGCATCTAATATACCTTTTCTCATGCCAACTAAGAACAATAATTCCTATATTTGGATGCAAATTGATATGAACTCAACATAGCATACGCAATGAGAATCAACTTTGAATTTCCAAACAAACATAAAAACCAGCAAATTTCTCAATCACTCACCCTTTCTTTTGACTTGTCTCAGGTTGCATTTGTTGGAACTTGGGGTAGGTGCATACCTCTTCTTCTGCGCATGCTACGATCTTTCGTTTGGAAAGAACCACTACTTCATATACCTATACCTACAATCTTTTGCCTTCTTCGTCGTCGGTTTTGGTTACGTCGGAACCTTTGTCCCAACCTCCTAGTTAATCGCATCTGCAACGACAAAAACTACCCCTAGCAAGTGCAGTTAGCCAAGGTAGCTTGTCAAGACAACAAGAATTCTTTGACGAAGTTTGACGAGAAGCTCTATCTCAAGAGAATTCTCCTGTGTGAATAGAAACCGTTTTAAGGCAAATGGAAGTATTGTTTTATAGGAATGGACCATGTACAAGAGTGGATAAAGGTCGAACATGTTTGAAGAAGCTTTTGTTACCCTTCACAAAGCCGCAGTAGTGTTATAAAGATAGAGGTTTATGTTTTTTCAGTATGGGAAAAGGCGCCATTCTTGCAAATCATGATGGTGTGAATTCTTTGTAGTGTGTTTATTTTCTTGGATGTCTGAAGCATTTTTGTTTGTTTTCTGTGTAATAAGAATTTTTTTTAATTGGGTAATTTGTTCTAAACCTTGTCTATTCGAAAAAACTGGAAAGTTGAACTTCAAGGTTGCATGATTAACCTGTAATGGAAGGCCAGATGATTCAAGAAAACCCTCCTCAACAAGGAATCACTCATCAAACAAAAAACAAAGAATTACTTTCGTATTTTTTAAAAAAAATCACCTTTTCACCTGCCAAGTACCATTCATGTCTATCTCTGAGAGTCTCAATCATAACATACGTCCTGGACAGGAATAGAAACTATGTACGATAATTTCGAAACCATGTCTATCTGACATGTACAAGTGGCACTTCAACGACGGTTGAATGAAACCATGGAGAAATGTTAACTTTAAAAAAAATAAAATTGGCAGGGTTTATTTTAATAAAACTGAGTTGTTACGAGGTTTGGTACTAAATTCAAGCCCCCACTCCACGCCACTATTGTGTAATCAAGTTGGGATAGACTCCTGTGAGAAATGTGAATTGTTAATAGCATTGTCCAGGTATTATGATGAGAAAGATCCAGAGAACCATGAATCAGAATTCATGAAACTCCAACTAAAATATTACTGAATTTTCCTGCAAATCAACCAAGTACAAGTTAGTCTAGAAATATTCCTTCTTCCTTGAGGTTTTCCCACACACTCTTAACCCTACCTATTCAGTTTAGGATCTAGAAGCACATGAGCTATTTTCTACACTACAATGAAGTCCAGATATACTTCAGTATAAAATTCATGCGCCATCGGCTATTCTACTTAAACGCGGTGCACTTTCCCAAACATGGAAACAAAACTAAAACATTTTAAGGACGAGAACATGTATGTTCAGAAGCACATTTAGTTGATCGTATCAGGTTACAATAATAATCTCAATGTAAATGAAACTAGAAAGAAAAACCAAGGATCTGGAAGACCAAATACCTGCAATGAATCTTTACCTACAGGTCAAAAAAGCTTACAGTATAGAAGCAGTCTATTCATCAGTTGTTGATTCCGTTAGAGACAGCAGAGAGATCGGTTCTTTCATCAAACTTTGAAGCAATTCACTGGAGGCCTTTCCACGGCTTTTACTAAAAACGATAGTTTGAACGCTTTCTGGCAGAAGCCCACCAATGGATCTTATCTTGTCCTCCAAGCCCGACGATACAAAACCCTCAAGACCGTCAACAACCTGTTGTAAATTGAAAGTAAAACATTATGGAAACAAGTACAGGTGAATAGCTAATATAGTAAAATATATTTTTCCAAGAGTTGTTGATTCAGAACTCCAGTGCAGAAATGGAGTAAGAGACATTTAGAAGGTAGAACATAAATCTGTGACTACATAAAGAAGTTCCAAGTTCTGGTATCATAAAAGTCAAAGCAATTGAACGCTACACTGGAACAAAGAGCATTACATAAGAGAAAGGCTGGGAAAACATGATTAAATATGTAAAGCCGCAAAGAAGCTAAGTGAACTCGCCGGTGTACAGAGCAATCACTATTTTTTTATGGTTACATGCAGTTCACTTGAAATTTCAGTGGTAAAAAATACTAACCAGCAAAGAAACCTCTGCTATGTCAATTGCTTTTAGTAGCACAAGGTCGGAGAGTCTCTCGGGAGTGGAAACGAGAAATTCTGGCTCACAGCTCTTCAATCTGCCAAATGATATTTATCAATAACTTTGCAACTAAAGAACATGGAAAGGGAGGAAAATGACTAAAAAGAACAAACCCCTAAGTGTAAACGACATTTATAAATAAATTATTAATAATAAAGCCCCCTTCTTAACATCCCTCACTGTGATTGTATATCATCAGATGATTTTACTCCTTAAGCATCAATGTAACTGCATAAGTTACAAAATAGGTGTATTATTTTTTAATAAACCGAGAAATAAATCTATTGCAAGTGTATTATTTTTTAATAAACCGGGAAATAAATCCATTGCAAGTACATCATGAATGATCAACATCCAAGTTAAACATGTCGTAGAACAACATCAACATTAGTTTATTTTACTAGAAAAAAGCTCATAAAAATGCTCATAGAGTAAGAGTAATCATGGTAACTGTTGAATATTGATAAAATGAGTGATGATAAATAGACTACAACTCATCTCTCTTATATCTCACAATAAATAAGGTATTACTACCACCTAAATGAAGAACGTAAAACATAGTCAGATAAACAGAACATGCCATTCCCCCTTGCATTTTGGCTCTTACACTTGCTCAACATTAGTTTTCAAATTCAAATGATGCTTAATAAATTGTCTACAGAATCAGAGTTTCTTGGTAGGATATAAATTTGCAGTAAACATGACATGTCAAGCTAATGCCTAAAGTATATTTGTTGCTAGAAGCCATTAATTATGCGCAAGTTCAAGTCTAAGCAACATGAAATGCACACAAACATACCCATGGACTTGATGTGCAAGTGGGGCACCAGTATGCAAGCTAACCGTGTGGACTCCAAACTCTTTCAGTGGCTTACATATTGACCGCACCTTGAGACCATGGGGGGAAATCAGATACAATTACATGTGAAACAGCAGCATTAAAAATGCAAGCAATATATGCAAGAAATGTAATTACTTAACGGATTACGAAAGACAGCGGTCTATAAATAGGAACACAATGTAAGCTACCTTAGTAGCATTTTCTTGAGAGTTAACAAGGTATAATAGGAAGGGGCTGGAAGGAATAAGACCTTCCTTTTCCTTTCTGGCGATGATGTCAGTGGTAGCACAGACCAGCCAAGCAACCTGTTCTCTGCTAGCACAGGCTCCGCCCAAGTCCAATATATCTGAGCCATCAGTAAAGCTTTTCCAAAAGTCAAAACCCCATCTGCTAGCTAAGAGGGGCTCAACATCAGAGTCATTTTTATTGCTCTCATGTTTCCATGCATTCTGAATAGCAGCCAAACAATGACAAAGGAACTTTGAAGGACAACAATTTGAGCTTTCATCAACTCCTGTTTTAGGTTGAAGGTCCCCATTTCCAGTAGAATCCGAGGGCAATTTAACATCTTCTTTCTTTTGGGAGCCAACCTTTTTTGAGTTTTGTGGCTTGTCTTGGCCATTCTTCTCGAAAGATTTTCTGTTTTTCTTCATTTTCGGGTCATTTCGATCATTAAAGGGATCTTCAGGAGTAGGGAGGCTATAGCACATACCCTGCAAAATAGAATCATGAGCTGTTAGTTGTTAAAAGGAAACAATGAAATAAAATTATAAAAATAATAATATGTCCTCTTGTATAATCCATTTCATTTTACTTACTGTACAAGGGTGTATTTTGATAAGATGCTAAAAATCATACTTCTAGGGGGTTTTAGATACTACGAATTCTTCTTAGAACTTCCGTTTCATCTTTGTATGCTCCTCAAAAACTTCCAAACAAACTAATGCAATGGTCATAGCACAAAAAATTTAAATTTCAAAGCTGACCATACACTAACTGCATATTACCAATTGTTTGGGATGAATCCCAGCTAACCATTCCACATCTTACAGTAGTCACTCCAAGAATTGTTAAAAGAAGACAAGAGAGGAACTTGGGTAACAACCATACGGTGAGAAAATTTGTGTCGAGCTTGAGCTAATCAAAGCAAGCACTTAAGGCAACCCAAAAGTGCTGCAACTCTCACTAATGTTAGTTTCTCAGTGTAATACGCAAAGCCACGTTCATTGGTGGCTGCTAGGTTTGACCCACTTTCGTACCTTTTCGAATTGGAATTCTTACTACAGGAGAAATTTCCCCCGAAAAAATTAAAAAACTCAAACAAACTCTCCGCTTCGATTATAACACACTCAAACAAACTCCCCGCTTCGATTATAACAAACTCAAACAAAGTCCCCGCTTCGATTATCTAATACCCACCTCATATCCGCTAATCACATCCAAAAGGTTCTGTCCCAAACTCCCAATCGAATAATTTCACATTTCCAATCTATACCACATAAACCCCAAAAACCAAAACAGGAACTATCACACTTCGATCGAATCCCAACAAATTTGGAGCATAAAACCGAGGAGAACATTCTTATGGGGTATATTTCTAGTATACCGCATAATTTCCGCAAGAATAAACATATTTCAAACGCACTCCCCATTCGAATCACCTCAGATCCGCTTGTTAATCACACTGCTAATCCAATCAAATCATAACACCATTCCGAGACCTCAAAAAAATCAAGGAAAAGAAAGCGAAATTCGGAGCAGAAATTAAAACCCGAAAAGCAGATCGGAACATTCTGATTCTCACAAACTCGAAGGTGATATTCGAATAGAAATGTTTGGTTACTCAAAATCCGTATCTGAAATAGCAAAAAGAAGGAAGGAAGGGACCTCGCACATGCGTCGCTTGCCGGCCTTGCGGCGACACTTGGCGGCGATAACGGCGGCGATGCGGGCGGAGACGGGCTCGCTGCCGCGCATCCGCTTCCTCCTCGCACGGTTCTTCTTCTTCGCCAACGCGTCGTCTCCCTTCGCCATCTCCTCTTCTCTCTTCGGTTATCTTATTTCCGCCGCACCAACAAAACAAAGAGGGAGAAGAGGGGCGACGAGGTTTAGTGGGGGTTTAAGTCCACCGTGGGCCTGTTTGGGCTGGGCTGGGTTGGGCTCAATATAGGCCCACCATCACCGTCTCTTATTTATTATCGAAAATACAAATTTTACATATATATATAATATATTAGTGGGTCGAGAAATATAGGTCCACAAACAATTTACGCAAACGTTTCACCTGCGAGTTTTTTTTTGTTATTTATTTAATCTACTTGATCCCACTTTTATTTTAAATTTCTGACATCCCAAACATACAAATAAAACTATTAGGATTCAATCCAATGTCCTAATTATCTGAAGACAAAAGATTTTCCAATTGAACTAGCTCTAGTTGATTGGATTGTAAAATAAATAACCAATCAGAGGAAGGTTATCGTGATGAGGTAAAGGTTGTCTCAAAAGAGAGAGAAAGTCTGATCATAAGGGTGTAATTAGTACCATATAAGTTTAGGAAATTTTAGAACTTAACTTCCAAAAAAATTCTCTCATTTTGAAGTGGAAATTGGAGAAATCACTCCTTTTTTTTTAAGTTTTTGATTCAGAACTTTTAAAGTGCTTGAGATTACCAATCATTTAGAAGTCATTTTAAAAATTCAATTTCTCGTTTCTGAAAGTTTTTTCAGGATATCAATAAGACAAAATAGACAAAAGAACTTGGGCATTTTATCCCAAAGATCTTCCTCAGATGTGCACTTCGCAATAAAGAACTAATTAAGGATGGAATCACGTCGCTAGCATCAAGTAGGTTAAGCGAATCCTAGGCTACGTGGGAGAAATATTAGTTTTGGAAGATGCAATGCCCTCACAAGAAACAACGTTAGAGATTGTGGAAAGTATTGATAACTTCAGGTGACGGAGGGGTTGTTGACACTTCATAGATGAGCACAATCTGAAATTAGAAACAATCAATTGTGAACGAGTTTTAAATGGGTGGTGGGACAGAGGATAAGTTGGCAGATGTAGTGGTACAAAAAAAAGTTGCATGGCAGAGTTGTTTGTGGAAGAAAAACTGAACTGTTTTTCGACGCCGTAAAACTACTTAAATCGTCCGTAAGATTACCATTTTGCTCATTTACCCTTTCTACTAATATAACTCTTCATTTCACTCTTTTAACACAACTTTCTCTTCATATCACTCTTCTATTCACCACATAAAATGTCTCGGAGACCAGGAAAAAAACCAGCGAAGACCCCTGACTACTCACATCTGGTAAATTACCTTGTTTATTTCAATTAATTTAAAAAAATATATTTTTGGGTCGGGCGTCCGCGGGAGCCGCCCGACCCAACGAGAGAGCGGCCGCCGGAACCGCCTCCCCCTTGACCCCAGGACCCGACGTCTACGGGAGACGTCTCCCACGTAGGGTAGGCGTCTCCGGCACACGCTTCCCACGTAGGGTAGGCGTCTCTCGCAGACGCCCCAATTTTTTTATTTTTTTTTAAATTGATTTTAAATTGTGCTAAAATTAAAATAAATTAAATATTTTGTTAATAATGAGTTAAATTAGTTTAGTAAATCGTTTATTGATTATAATTTGTGATAATTAATAAATAAATCGCTAAATAATTTGATTATTATGTTAGTAATTAGTTGTGTACGATTTTACTAAAAGATTATTGATTAATTGTGATAATTGCTAAATAAATCGATTATTAAGTTAATAATTAATTTAATTATTTTAGTAAATCCATTAATAAATTTTTATTTTTAAAATTAAATTAATAGTCATCGGGTTACCGTGGAGGAAAAGGGAAATCAATTCCCTTACGCGCGATACGTTATAGCAGACGAGTCAGGTGCTCGTCATCCACGTACACGTGGTATTTCTGCTTCAATTAGGAGAGAGAGAGTTGTTACGTCGTCGTCAGACACCTGGAGAGTCTTTCGACGACGAGGATGATTCAGATGAGGTGAGGAGTCACGACGAGAGTGACGATGGGGGCCGATACGACTTGGGGCCACAAGAGGAGGCGGTACATCAGTCCGGTCGAGGACGGAGGCGACACGGTGGTCCTTCAGCTGAGTGGGTCATTAGGAAGGATCGAGGTGACCGGTTTGTGACCGGTGATTCGAGTCCGTGCACTGCAGACGCCCGAGCTCAGAAGAAGAAGATGGGTGATGACGAGTCTTGGATCGTCACGGATATTATACCCGGTGGTCCTATAGATGGCAACGCCATTCTGAGTTTCGGAGGCCACGTCGCGAGACGTATCTGGGATGGCGAGGAGCGGAAGGTTTTGAAGTGCCATAATCGACACATAGCCTGTACGACATTGCAGGCATGGCGTTCAGTGATGACTGAGGATATGACAGCGACTGTGGTTGACAGTGGATTGGGTCACTTGCCGTACAGCATGTTTTCCTGCATCGACATGCCGTTGATTTCGGCATTCGTGGAGCGGTGGCAGTCTGACACCAACACTTTTCACTTGCCGTTCGGAGAGATGACGATCATGTTGCATGACGTCTTTCAGATTCTGCACATTCCTGTTGAGGGTCCCATGGTCAGTGCGTAGGCGCCGACATCTGAGCTGAAGTTATATGTATCTGAGTTGCTGGGTGTCAGCCTGGAGGTCTTGGGCGGGATAGCTCATTTTGGAGTGGCGGTGGTTTTAGTATCGATGTTGTGGACGAGTGTTGCAGACGGGGGCGACCACCACAGACTGAGCATACGCAGATGACTGCTTATCTCTTCTTACCGCTAGGCTGCGTATTGTTTGTCGATAAGAGCGGTTCCAGAGTGAGACCACGCGACTTATTGGAGGCGAGGGACCCAGATACCATTGGTCATTACACATGGGGGTCGGCGACGTTGACATATCTGTATCGCCATCTGGGCATATCTAGTCATGCTGATTGTGGTCAGATTACGGGTTGTCTTACACTGCTGTAGGCTTGGATATATGAGTATTTTCCTGCTTTCCGCTCACATTGTGAGCGGAAGATTGTTGAGCGTGGCCATCCTCGTTCGCGTATGTGGGTTGTTCGGGCGGAGGATAAGAGCGAGAGTCGACATCTTTCTATTCGTAGACGGCTAGATCAGATGACTGCATCGCAGGTATATAATGTATATGTCATTCACGTTTATTTAAATTTAAATTTATTATTATTAACGTATAAACGTTTAGGTGGAGTGGTTACCGTATGGTCCCGATCCTGCTGTAGCTGTGCCCAGGACTACATTTATGGGCGTTATTCGTTATAGGGATATCACAGAGCCTTATTTACCTGATCGCGTGTTACGTCAGTTAGGTTACATTCAGGTGATCCCGGTTGACATCCCGACGCCCGAGCATGCAGTACGGTCTGCGACTGCGACGATGTACGACGTTAGGCACAACGTTTCGTCTGCGGAATCGGTTTGGAGGACATTTCCGAGAGTAGGACGACTACACCTGGCCCATCTGAGTCGTAGCCGCGACCCCTCCATTTGTGCTCCAGATTATTTGCAGTGGTTCGGTAGGTGATCACATCCACTACTCGTACGCTGTATCATTCCGAGACCGGAGAGACCACTGGATAGGATATGTGCCGATGCGGTAAGTTTATTTAATTTAATTTTTAATTGTAAAGTATATTTTGTTATTGTACGCTAATTTTTATTTTACATACAGTGGATGAGTAGGGCGATACGGTGTACGCAGCCGTTCTTGCGATAGAGAGACATCATGCCGACTGAGGAGACGAGACTTGCATGTACAGATTGGGATCGCCTGATCGAGGATTGGAACAACCAGTTGGGCATTTCGGACCATGATTCAGATGCTGAGCTGTAGTTGTCTTGCTTTTACTTTCGTTTTGTTGCACTGGTACTACATTTGTTGGTATTTGCTTATGCTTATTTGTGTACTCTTATTATTTATTTGTGACGAACATATCTTCTACATATTTCTTTGACTATCGTATTTTTTAATATTTATTTTTCACGAAAATATGTTCAACTTATTTCTTTAGATATCAAATAATATTTAAATTTAAAATACGGTAAAAGAACAACACGATATAAGTAGAAATACACGATATATTATACATTACAAAAACATTACAAATTACAATCAAAATGTACCACGTAATCGGTTCCAGTACTCCATCCTACTTTGGTACTGATCCTCCCATCCAACAACACTCTCATCTCACATTTGATACCATAAGGTCGCTATAGGAGGTACTGGGAATTCATCAACTAATTCCAAACGAATAAAATGTTTGTAACTCCCTAAATGAGCAATGACCAACTCTCTGACAGGCCTCGTCATGGCAGACGGACACTCCCAAGGTAGAACAGTAAGACACGGGAACAACGAACCATCTGTTCCCATTGCGAAATACATGACCGCACACTTGTAAAAATTAGCAATAGGAAACAAGTCGGACCAAACCTCCATATAATGAACCTCGCCACAAACTCCCCCGCCTCAATCAATTCGTTGACGAGCCTCTCTCACATTGCCGAAATAGACACTCTCATATATAGGATGTGCACCTATCTCATTAGAAATCGCACGACGGGCGTACGACCAGTTCTCCTGACCACCATGAAAGACATCGACAACACATCGAAATCCACAGTTGCCATCAGCATGTACGTCATTCCACCTTTCCAGAAATGGTAAAATGATTCCTGACAGTCTATCATTATATGGGAAGTTGTCCACGTCAACCCGTCCGGACACTGTAAGATAGGTAAATAACAATTCATTAAAACAACAAAATCAGGAGATAATATATTCAACCCCATTTAGATTACTGATATATATTAAATAACATAACCACAAAGATATCGACATACCAGAAGATCATGTGCCCGTATTCACGGACGATCGAGACGAATTAGACTGACGATCCATGCTCCCACTACTGCCAGACCGACCATGACCTCGCTCAGCATACTCGAAGGCACTCGGGTCCCGACGTGTTGACTTTCCCCTAGGTCGACCTCGTACCTTAGTATTTTCTTCGGGTTCTCCATAGTTCGACTGATCGGGGTGTAACTGTTCGTATAAAATACGAGAGGCACTACGAATTACTGCAGGGTCGCTCTCCGAGATCTCATCCACTAGCTTCCGAAAATGCTCGACGTCTTGTGCTGACTGATCAACAAACTCTAACATCTGGACTCCTTCTCCGATAACAAGTGTTTTCCAGAATGGATGAATCTGCTCTAACTAAACTCCATCACCTGACGCCAAACACTCGTACATGGTACAAGCACAAGGAATCTCATGTGTTGTCAGGAAAGCACACCCACAACGATATTCAATTTCATCACTTAAGTCCACCATTCTCTTCAACTCCCGAGTCATTAACGACAAGCAGTGATGCGAAACTCGACCATTTATATGCTGAAACAGATGACCTATGTAATGTGCCAAATTTCGACGTCTCGAATCTTCAAGAAAGTTCCGAATATTCGTCAGCTGCATTTCAATAGATGAGTTCACGCGGTCAAAAAAAGTGTCGAGAGCGGCAGTCGATGTAGTTATTCACTCTTTCAGAGCCGAATGTGCATTTTCCACCCTGCAGTTCGTAGTGTTGCCGAAATGAAAAACTTGATTCGTCCAATTCAACACGAATTTTTCCTTATGCACCAACCACGTGTCTTCCACATACTTCATCAGCACTGGCCAGAAGTTGTAAGAATCTTTCAGATTACAGACTGCTCTATCATAATCCGTCTGTGAATCAGAAAGCATGACTCTCCTCCACCTTCCACGCCTCAAACTCTCTGCAAGCTGCTTCTCCTTGCCGAATACGTGGTATGCGTAGTTGTACACGTCTTTGTTGATATGTCAGGTGCATAGTAAATGAGCATACTCAGGAAAAACCTCTGCCACTGGTCGCATCAGACCCATCTCCCGATCCGTAATTATTGTTGTCGGGCTAACAATATCCAATAACAGATCTCGCAACCTCTCCAACACCCACCGGTAACTAGACTCGGTCTCATCCTGCAAAATCGCATATCCGACGAGGAAATTCATGTTTGTTGGAGTAACCCCAACCATCTCAAACAAAGACATCTTGTACTTGTTCGTCTTCTTATACGTCGAATCCATACAGATTACGAATGGGTATGTACGCAACAACTGAACTGAAGTCGTATGTGCCAAAAATGCGTGAGTCAAGACATTAGTTTCTTCATCTGCCACAATCCAATGCAAATACTTATGCTGCACTGCCTCCCTAAGAAACTGCTGCGCGGGATTCCTGTCTTCGGATTTCGTCCTCCTCGTGTACTCTCTGAAGTTATAAATGTGTCTTTGATTTGGATTATCGTCCGGGAATTTCTTCTTTACCGCCAACAAAATGTTACGGGGTCTTCCTTGTGTTGGCTTTTTGGCCTTAATCTATGTTTTGATGATTTAATTAACCTAATCTTAATTATGATCATGTAGAGTAGCACACATATTGCATTGCATATATATTGCTTTGTGCTAACCTCTACAGGTGATCAAGACTCAAGAAAGAAGAAAAATCAAGTCAAGACATGTAATCAAGCTAGGATTGAAGACATGTAATTTTACCTTTCTTTGAGTATTAGAAACTTATGTGAATTGAGCATAACTTAAGTAAATATGCATGCATTCACACACTAGGTTCCTTGTAGGAGTCACACACAAAATATCATATCATTTGGACTCCATTAGATCACCTAAACACCTAAAAACATTGGTCACCAGTCTGCCTGAGTTCGGTCGACCGTTCACCTTTCGGTCGACCGGTTATACACAAAATTTGTTATACCAGACCAATCAGTTCAACCGATCACACTTCTGTTAACCGTTTACCCAGACTTGTTCGGTCGACCGGTAGACCTTCGGTCGACCGTTTAGTTTGCTATTTCTGGTAAAAATACGACCGTTATATTTGTCGAATTATACAACGGTCGTATACACATTTTTCTCCTAATACACCCCCAAATACTTTTGAACCGGTCGAACAAAATACCTTGTTCGGTCGACCGTTCGATTAGGTAAAATCTACCTGCTATCGGTCGACACATGTTTAGTTCAACCGATCGAGTTTTCCCTCTACCGAACCTTGTAGTTCGGTCGACCGGTACCTGTTCGGTCGACCGTTGACTTATAGAACTTAAGTGTTAGGTCGACCAGTACCTATGTTCGGTCAACCGATCCATTAACTTACTCAAGGGTTCGGTCGACTGATACACCTTTCGGTCGACCGTTTCTGGACAGATTTGCAGCCCGATTTTCTGCTTTGTGTATCTTGCACAAAACCCAATCAAATCTTGTCCAAACGGCTAGAAATCTTTAGGAGATTATAAATAGAGGTTCACACTTAGTTTTCCACAAGATTTCACAACTCCAAAGTGTCAAACTTATAGTGAGATTTTCCACAACCTCCAAGCTCCAAATTAGCCATCCAAAGCCTAATTTCCACATCCTTCATCAATCATCATACTAGCAATTGTTGTGCTCAATTAGAGAGTGAATCCCACTCAGTTACAAGAGTTGTCAAAGAAGCAAAGACTTCGGTGAAAGCCCGAAGTGTCCCTCTCGGATTGTGAGAGGAAGAATTCAAGCAAGCGAGGGTTGTTCGCGTTGCTTGTGGTGTAAAGGTGTTCTCTCCCGGCCCGGAACGGGGAGTGGATAGTGAAGACGTAGGCGGAGCTCGCGGAGTCGAGCGGAGCTTACAAGAGAGGACTAGGACCCGGGTGGGGTGCCGAACCTCTATAAAAACGTCGTGTCTCTTTGTGGTTTGCATTTTCTGTTAATTTCCCTACTTGTTTTTAAATTTGTTTCCGCTGCGTTTATTGTTTGATTAGTTAGGGATTAGCTTAATAGTGATTAGTGGACCCATAACCCACACGATCCTACACCTTGTGCCTCTGTCATATCACGAACAATTTGCTTTGCCCCAGCACTAAGTCCGCTGACCTGTCGGTGACCCTCTGAATAAACTTCAAGTGGGTGGTTGTGCTGCCCATAGATGCTACTAGAAACAATGACCCATCCATCACCATCTTCCTCGATTGTTGTAAATATTTATTTACTGTCAAAAAACTCACTGTAATCTACTCCATCACCACCGAAATCTTGCAACGGAACCTGAAAAAATTGAATTTAACAGAAAATTACAAAAACAATTATAAAAAAAACCCGGGCGTCTGGCTAAGCCGCCTCCACCTTTGTGGAGGCATCCATCGAAGACGCTTGCACATTGGTGGAGGCGTCTAGCTAAACCGCCTCCACCTATGTGGAGGCGGCCTATCCAGACGTCTCCACCTGGGTGGAGGCGGCTTAGCCAGACGCCCGAGTCGGGAAAAAAATTCCGCCCCCGTTACCTTGCCGGATTCAGGTGCTTCGCCAGACATTTTCGTGGTGTTGGTACTAGGAATGTGAGTAAAACTGAGTCACACACCTTGTTTAAAGACACGGGACGAAATGAGTATTAATTAATTTGTTAAGGGCAAAAAGGTCATTTTTTGGGGCGATTTAAGTAATTTTCCGGCGACGAATAGTAGTTCCCAAGAAAAAAGTGTTCTCCTCACACAATATCACAAACGATAGGGGTATTTTTGTAATTTTCAATACTTTACCATTTTTGCATGAAGTTTTCTGGATGTGATTGGTCTCCACCTTCATCATCTGATGCTGAGGTGAATCCCAATTGGGATCCTAGTTCCATTCGTGGTCCACGGAGATACACTCGTCCTGAATGGTCATCCAGTGCCGATTTTCAATGGAACCAACCAGTTTGGGCCTATCGTCACGAGAAGCTCTTGGACCAGAATTGCGATGAGATCCATGAAGTTCAGAATTTAATGAATCGTAACTATCAAGGAATTCAAGACCTCACCTCCGACTTCCAATCTTTTTAGTTGGCGACGTCGAACTCGCTCAACGAGATCAACAATCAAATTTGTGTGGTTAGAGATTCTCGCCAAGCCTTTCTCGACTCCCAAAATGAAATTATGGAGTTTCTTCGAAACATGAACAAGTCGGACAACTAGACTATCATTGTTGTTTGTTTGCTTATTGTTTGTCGTGTTTGTTTCATTTGTCATTTGCTTTGGTGTGTTTATTTTTGTATCAGTTTTATGTCTTATCTTCCCCTTTAAAGAAAGAAAATTTCATTTACATATTGTGTGTTTTTTTTGTCACAAACTTTGATTATTACATTATTTTTTATGGATGTCAAAAGGGGGAGAACAATGGATATAACATGCCTAAATCAAATATGTGAAACTCATGCATTTAGTAAGGAGAAGTTAACATATCTTTTGCATATTGATAGGGAGAGCACTTACACAATTTGACATTAGTTTGTCATCATCAAAAAAAACGATTGTTAGCTTTTTGACCCTTTAATCTTAATTTTGATGATTAGAAAACTAATATTGTGCACAACTCCAATTAGCACACCACACACATCATATTGTCAAATTGCATAGATATTGTGTATTCCTAACAATGTAGGTGATCAAACCAAGAGACTAATCAACTTCTAGATCAAGGCTCACTTGTAATCAAAGCTCAAGGACTTCATATGTAATTTTCTATTTATTTGAGTTATATGATCAAATGTACACTTGATGCACAAAATGATAAACATGTCTCTTTCGGTAGACCGTTTGCCTCTCGGTCTACCGAACTTGTTCCAAACGGCTGACCGAGTTACCCTCGGTAAACCGTGTCCTTAGAGTCAGTATCGACTTGATCTCCCTGGAATCCTTGTTTCAGTGTACCGAACACCTACTCGGTCAGCCGTCTCCTTAGAATCAGTAACCACTTGATCTTCTTGGATTCCTTGTTTCGGATTACCGACCTCTACCCGGTCAATCGTTCCCTTATACTCAGTAGCTTTGGAATTTCTCTGGATATCTCAATTCGGTGTACCGAATGGCTATCGGTCATCCAAACTTCACTTGTGTCTTTTAGCCTAAACGACTGCATCTTATTGCCCCACGTGGCACAAACTAACTCTAACAGACTTATCTTTTGTCGTTTAGCAACAACCTTTGAAACGTCCAATATCGGTCTACCGAGAACCCGTCGGCTTACCGAATAGTTGTTGATTAATCTAAACGTAACGACTCTCTCGGATTGTGAAAGGAGATCCGATTGTAAGAGGGTTTATCTTCGACCCGGAACGAAGATAATAATGAATTCTCAAGTGGGGATCAGATGAGCGATCGGAACTTGAGGAGAGAACTAAATCACGGTGGTGTGATCGAACCTCTATAAATCATCGTAATCATCTTGTGGTTTGCAATCTTTCTCTTATTATTTTAATTGTGCAATTATTTAAGAAAATTAGGACATAATTTATTCACCCTTTCTAGATTAGTGATCGATCGACTTACCTTAACTTGAATTGAATGCAACATGACTATTTCGAGAACCAAAAATATATTTTATCACCCAGAGGCTAGAACCTCTAAATTCCACGACACATCTCAGACCAGGACGAGAGGCGCATGAGTGCATTTGAAGTTACTAATGTATTTTGTTATGGTTATGGGAGTGGAAACGGAACCTCCATCTCACTCTCATCTAGTTAGTGACCAAGTTAGCTAAGATATACATCTTATGTTGTTGGATCGTGTGGGTTATGGGTCCACAATACTAATCACAATTTTACGCTAATTACCTACTTATTTGATCTATCAAAGATATGTAGCGGAATTAAGTTAACAAACAAGCAAGTAAAGACTAGAAATGCAAACCACGATTGACACGGGGGTTTTACAGAGGTTCGGCCACCGACTACGTCCTCTCTTGCAAGCTCCGCTCACGACTTCACTATCCACTCCCCGTTCCGGGCCGGGAGAGAACACCTTTTACAAAACAAGCACCGCGAACACCCTCGCTTGCTTGACTTTCTTCTCTCACAATCCGAGACGAACACTTCGGGCTTTCACCGAAGTCCTTGCTTCTTCACAAACGAAAACTTGAGTGGAATACACTATCTAACTTGAGCACACTTAGCTTATGATGTGGAATTGATCTTAAGAGTGGAAATTGGAGGTTTGGAGTGTTTGTGATTCTCTCTAATGTTTTGGACAAGTATGTAGTGGGAGAGTTGTGTTAAAATGTGTTTTACAACTCTTTATATAGGCATTAGAGAGAATAGAGCCGTTGGGGTTGATTGAGTATAAGTTGGTATAAGATACACAAAACAGAAACTCGCAGGACCCAATTCTGAGTTAATTCGGTCGACCGGATCGAGCTGAACGGTCGACCGTTAGGCAGTTTTGAAATTAGTTCGGTCGACCGGTTAGGTAACGGTCGACACCCCAACGCTACGACTCAGGTACACTTAAGTGATCAGTCGAACTCCTAAAAGGGTTCGGTCGACCGATTTGCACCAGACACTCTGGGGTTGACAAACAATGATCTATTCGGTCGACTGAAACAAGGTCTAGCGGTCGACCGATTTCCACCAGGAGGTTTGGGTTTGTCAAAAGACGGATATGTGGTCGACCGATCAAGGTTCTCGGTCGACCGATACTTGAAGTGTATTTGGGGTATTATTGGTTTAATGCGAATACGACCGTTGAGTATATACGACAAAACAAACGGTCGGAAAATAAGTTCACACGGTCGACCGAATGTGGGCAGACTGTTAGGGTTCAGGTTTAGTGTTTTCCGGTCTAAGTTTGGGTGATCTATTGAGGTCCAAATTATGTGTAATTTCGTGTGTGACGTCTATAAGGAACTTAGTGTGTGTTTGAGTTGATTTTAGCTCAAGTATGCTCAATTTACACAAGTTCCTAAGACTCAAAGAAAATATAAAATACATGTCTTCAAAAGAGCTTGGTTACATGTCTTGACTTGATTTTCCTTTCTTCCTAGAGTCTTGATCACCTGTAGAGGTTAGCACAAAACAATATATATGTGATGCACCATGTGTGCTACTCTACATGATCATAATTAAGATTATGTTGATTAAATCATCAAAACATAGATTAAGGCCAAAAAACCAACATATGTAACTTACGTCGAATCTTTATCCCAATTGTATGAATCAACTCAAATTATTATATCCAAGTAGAACATTTTGAGGAGTTCAAGTTGGTTTTAATTTTATTTTTTTGGCTTTCTTGATTTCGAGATGTCATTTTTAGCTAAGAGATGTTGAACTAGCGATGGGTCGGTCGGAGGTTTCGCTCACCAGTAAACGAGCGACATTCCACCTCACCGGTGAGGTGGAGGGGATTGCAAGGGGGCAGTGCCCCCTGGAAGTCAGACATAATATATTTTTGGGCTTGAAGATTTATTAGTAATTTTGTATCGAAAAATATATTAGTAACCCAAAATTACCAGCGAGACCCCCGACCGACCCGTCGCTAGTTCAACATGTCTTAGTTAAAAACAACATCTCGAAATCAAGAAAAACTTGCTCTAGGTAAAAACAACATCCATGATGTTGTTTTCCTTAAGGATAATTGTGTCGTTTTTAGTAATTATGTTGAATGTTTTGTGTCGTTTATATTCTTCTAATTTTTTTGGTAATTATGTTGAATTTTTTTCCATATATAAACATGCCCCCATTTGGTACCCAAGTCTAGTTGTGATAGTATACTTTGTCAATTTAATTTTCCATGTGTATATTTTTCCAAATTTTTTTTTTATTTTGAATTTTAGCTATGATAGAATATTTAAACAAACTTCTTAACCAAAAATTGAATATATAAGGTCGGAATCAACAAAATGGCCTTTCACTCGATAGGTAGATATATGCATCTCACGATTCTCACCATGTTTTACATATATATCATTAATAGATAGTGGTCTTTAAGTGGAGGAATATGAGATCATAAAGTAATAAAGTGACATACATACAAATAAAGGAAAATTAATTTAAAATTCATGATTACAAATCATGAAGCTTTACATGTTGGACTCGCCGAATACTAGTTTCATAGGTAGCTCTTAAGTAGGATATAATCATATGACATAACCATTACCAGATTAGTTTGTTGGATGTTCGAACTTGACTTCCCAAAATTTACGCATGCAACGACCTTCCTTTCTTCCAAAACCGTGGGAATTTACGAAAACTCTTAAAACAAGTGTAGAGTGGATTAATTCCTTAATTTACTATAGTGACCAACTTTATGGATCACTTATACCTAAAGTGTGACTGGTTTGCATGAAAATAGTATAGTAGCGAAAGAATTGAACTTCCATGATAACGAAGTTTTGTTTTAAAAGTTTCACCATCTAAAAAACTTGTACTTGAATTATTTTCTCTCATTATCTTTCCAAATTGTAGAAAAATCTTGCAAAACCATACTCTTAGTAGTGATTAGCCTAGAAATGAATGAAATTATTGAAGTTCACAATTTGAATATCGGTTTTATTATTATTAATTGTATTACAGAAGTGTCGATACATATATATGTTTTGGAGATAGCTGTTTGAATTGTTTCCATATTTACAAATATATTGCTTGATACGTGGAGATTGGTGTTGCCTTGTATAAGATGGAGATATGTTGCCTTGTGGTATTGCTTGATACGTGGAGATTGGTGTTGCCTTGTATGTGGATGGAGATATGTTGCCTTGTGGGCGAGGATGACCGTTTGGGCTGAGCCAGCTGTTGCTTTTAACAATCCCCCTCAAGTTGGGTCCGGAAGAGGTTGAAGGATCCCAACTTGTCGAGAATGTTATGAAATTGTTTTTGATCCAGAGGCTTGGTGAAGATATCAGCGAGCTGATCTTTGCTTTGGACATAGGGGACCTCTATTTCTTTTGCTTGGATTTTTTCTCTGATAAAGTGGCAGTCGACTTCTATATGCTTGGTTCGTTCATGGAAGACTGGATTAGAGGCAATGTGCCGAGCTGCGTTGTTATCACAGTACATTCGCATAGGTTTTTGATACGGAATTTTCATATCCTTGAGGAGTTGTTTGAGCCAAACTAGTTCACTGGTGGTAGATGCCATGGCCCGGTATTCTGCCTCTGCACTGGATCGTGCAACGACATTTTGCTTTTTTGCTTCTCCATGTGACTAGATTTCCACCAACGAACGTGCAAAAACCAGTAGTGGATTTGCGATCATGACTACCTGCCCAATCTGCATCAGAATAACCAATTATTGAATTAGAGTTATTTCTTTTCATCCATATTCCTTGCCCTGGGGTTTTCTTTAGATATCTCAGGATTCTATCCACTATATCGAGGTGTTGTGTGTTTGGGGCATGCATGAACTGGCTAATTACACTTACTGCATAAGTGATATCGGGTCTGGTGACAGTGAGGTAAATGAGTTTCCCAACTAACCTTTGAAATTGTCCTATATTATGTAGGGGTTCTCCCTCGTTGGGACTTACCTTTCGATTTGTCTCAATGGGGGTGTTAGCAGGTTTGGATCCTATTTTACCAGTTTCTTTTAAAAGATCTATGACATATTTTCGTTGAGATAAAAAAACCTTTCTTAGAATATGCAAGTTCAATGCCTAAAAAATATTTCATAAATCCTAGGTCCTTGATGTCAAATTTGGATTTTAAATATGATTTTACGAGGTTGATTTCATTGTCACTATTTCCTGTGATTATAATATCATCTACGTAAAAAAGAATAATTGTGGTGATATTGTTATGATGTCTGGTAAACATAGATGCATCAGCGGAACATTTAGAAAAACCAAATTGGAGAAGGGAGAAGCTGAGTTTTGCATACCATGTCCTGGGTGATTGCTTTAATCCGTAAATGGATTTGTGGAGTTTGCAAACCTGATTATGTGCTGAGTTGTACCCTGGAGGGGGAGTCATGTAGACTTCTTCTTCCAGGGTCCCTTGTAGAAACGCATTTCGAACATCCATCTGATACAGATTCCAACCATAGTTGACGGCTATAGAAAGGAGGACTCTTACCGTGTTCATTTTTGCTACCGGGGCGAAGGTTTCGAGATAGTCAAGACCGTAGGTTTGAGTGTATCCTTTAGCGACTAATCTAGCCTTGTACCGATCAATTGAACCATTGCTATTATACTTAATCTTATATACCCATTTACATCCTACAGGTTTTATTCCGGGTTTGATGGGAACAAGGGTCCATGTTCGATTTTTTTCTAGGGCATCTACCTCATCCTGCATAGCTTGTACCCAATGGGGATGATTAAGGGCATCATGGTAGGAGGTAGGTTCACTAACTTGATCGATAACATTCAAAAAACTACGACGGGATGAAGATATAGCATTGTAAGAGATATAATTTTGGATGGGGTATGTGACATTGTAAGTCACAAAGTCTTGGAGATGAGATGGAGCACGAGTGGGTCTCATGGACCTCCTTGTTGTAATCATGTCTTGTGGTTGTACTTGTTCGTCATTTTGCTCTCCTGTATTTCCTGTGTATTCATCTCCCCCATCTTGAGGAATGGGAGTTTCCTCAAGAGAAGAGATATCAAACATATCAAAGATAGGGAGAGGAGATATCTCACCTGAGGGATTAGATTTTGTAGATTCAAAATAAGGTTCATGTTCGAAGAAGGACACATCTCGTGAAACATAAAGTTTACTTTCAAAAAGATCGTAACATTTGTACCCTTTTTTTGAAAGGAGTACCCAAGGAAAACAGATTTCACAGAACGAAAATCGAGTTTATCAGGATGGTTTTTGTGAACATAGTAGGTGCAGCCAAAAATCCTGAGATGATTGAGGGTCATTTGCCTACCATTCAGAATTTCTAAGGGTTGTTTGTTTTGGATTATGGGACTGGGCAGACGATTAATCAGGTAAACAACAGTTAAGATGGCTTCGGACCAAAAAACTTTAGGTACATGAGTTTGAAACAAAAGTGCTCTAGTGACATTTAAGAGGTGCCTATTTTTTCTTTCAGATATTCCATTTTGTTCAGGGGTGTTAACACAAGTAGTTTGATGAAAGATCCTTTTTTCTTTTAGAAAGTGTTGAAAAACATTACTGGTGTATTCAGTGCCACTATCAGATCTAAGGATTTTTATTTTTGTGTCATACAAATTTTCTACCAAGGAAACATATTCACAAAAAATAGGAAAAACATCAGATTTTGATCTAAGCAAATAAAGCCAAGTTGTGCGAGAGAAATCGTCAATAAAGGTAATAAAATACTTAAAACCATTGTAAGATTCAACCGGGGCGGGACCCCAGATGTCAGAGTGTATCATCTCCAGTGGTTTTCCTGTCTTAGAGGTGGATGCATGAAAAAGTAACCTGGTTTGTTTCGCAAGACGACATGTCTCACAACATATTTCAGCATTTAAATTTAAAGCAGGAAATAATTGTTTTAAAACTAACATAGATGGGTGTCCCATGCGTTTGTGCCACAAGTTAGAGTTAAATTGTGACACATTATTAGCAATCGTATTGTTATTTGACTCTAGCACATACAAGCCATTTGTGAGAAATCCTCTACCAATCATCTTCCCTGATGTTCGGTCCTGAAATAACACATCAAAAGGTGAGAAAATAACATTACAATTTAAATTTCTTGTTATCCTTGCTACAGATGGTAGATTAGATGCAAATTCTGGGATATATAGGACATGTTTAGAGGTGTTATTAAGTAATGTTGAATGTCCCGTGCCGCTAATTCTAATTTGATTACCATTAGCCACAGTCACGAATTTATTTAAATCTGGGTTATATTGGATATCACGTATAAGATCTGTATTACCGGTCATATGATCAGTGGCACCTGTGTCTATAATCCAAGAGTTAGGTGTAAAAGTTTGATTAGCACAAGGTTGATTAATACTTTGATGAGCAAAAAACTGAGTTATACCTGACCCAACACCTTGGGAGCTCTGATTTTTACTAAGCAAATTGTTGAGGTGCGCCAGAACCAGGCCCAGCTCCTTATGGGCTGAATTCGGCCCGCTCCCAGAGCTTCCTCTCGCATTGGCGTACATATCTGGTCCTCTCGCATTGGCGTGCGCGGCATAGTCAGGTGTACCCGGATGTGCGTCGACCCGTCCATTTATCGGCGGTCGATTGTCGGGTGTGGGAGAATCCGCGAATGTCTCGGATATATAACCTCAGCTATCGGTAGCGGACCCGATCTGCGACCATGTTTGCTTTCCATCAGAAAAATTAGGGTTAGGGTTTAGAGAAAAACCTGAGTCGGGACCGCCGCCTGGTCGTCCTCTCCCGTCCCCCCCTTCGTTCTCCGGTGCCATCCTTGGGTGGTCGGAGGTGCGGGTAGAGAAACCAACACCGGTCGCGGCTATGTCCTGGTTTCTTGCAGTTATCACAATGTTCATCTTTTCGTTTCCCGAACTGAGTTTTTGCTTTTGCGTTTTGATTTCGGTTGTGCGCTGCTGCGAATGCTTGATTTTCTGGATTGGTAGTTTGTTGCATGACATGTCTCCTTGTTTCCTCTCGTTGGACCATAGAGACGATCTGGCTGAGGGGCGGTAGCTCCGATGATAGCAGAACTTGAGATTTTAGGGTCTCGTAGCTAGAGTCGAGTCCTACCAGGAACTGGTAGACCCGATTTTGCTCGACCCGTTCTTTGATGATTTTAGGGTCTGTTGTTGGCGGTTCATAGATTGCGAGTTCATCCCACCGACTCTTTAGTGCACCGAGATACTCGGTGACTGTCCTTTGCCCTTGCCTGGTTTGAAAGAGTTCTTGTTTAACTTTAAATACATGAGCAAAGTTCTGTTGTTTACCGTATAGATCGTGGATGGAGTCCCAGAGCTCCTTGGCCGAGTCGGAGTAGATGAATAGTTCGGCGATCTGCGGTTGTATGGAGTTGAGCACCCAGGTCATCGTAAGGTGATCAGTGGTCTACCATTCTTCGATCTTGGCATCGTCGGTGGTTGGTTTCTTCGTGTGGCCAGTGATATGACCGAGTTTTCCCTTCCCACTGAGGGACAAGGTGACCGACCGAGCCCATGAAAGGTAATTCGTACCATTTAGTACTTGGGTGGTCAATCTCTGAGGCGTTGCCCCGTCTGTTGCCATGGCGAGGGGTAGGGTGTGGCTTCTGCTTCAATCCCCCTCGTCGAGTGCTTTGAAACAGAGGTCAGTCGACCGATGATGTTGGAGTTTTTTTTTCTGAGGTCGGTCGACCGATGATGATGGTTTGTGTTTGGGATTTTGGTGGGTAGTCAATGATGACTTGAGTGGACTGAGGCGGTGGTCTGAGAGATTGTCGTCGATGAGGCAACTCTTTTTACGTCTGAGATCGACGCTCTGATACCATATTGAAGTTCACAATTTGAATATCGGTTTTATTATTATTAATTGTATTACAGAAGTGTCGATACATATATATGTTTTGGAGATAGCCGTTTGAATTGTTTCCATATTTACAAATATATTGCTTGATACGTGGAGATTGGTGTTGCCTTGTATAAGATGGAGATATATTGCCTTGTGGTATTGCTTGATACGTGGAGATTGGTGTTGCCTTGTATGTGGATGGAGATATGTTGCTTTTAACAGAAATGAACTTCCATGACAACGAAGTTCCAAAAAGCTTAATTTTGAGAGTTTTAAAACCTTACAAAATTATATTTGAACTAGTTTCTCTTATTATATTTCCAAATTACTAAAAATCATGGATTGGAGTTCCTAAGTTTTTTCACTTTCAGCAAACAATTCCACCTTTGATGTCATACTACAACTTCTAAAATCCATGAAGTTTCATGAAGCAAAACCATTTATACATACCCCTTTGAAGCAAAACCATAAACTTAGTAGTGAGCCCATCGATTTGTTGATGTGCGCTTGCTTTTTTCGACTGGGTGGAAGTTGCCAAATTGCAATGGCGTTTACGTGGCCTTTTTTAATTGAACTTTGAATCGGAGAGTTTGAAAAGGAAGATGGAATCACACTACCAAAATTTAAGTATTGAATATCGTAACACAAAAAAGTTGTTCTCATACCATGACACAAATATGTCCTTTTCGTCCCATGTCCTCTCAAAAAACATTTTTTTTAAGGTCTACGAAAAATAGGCTGCAACTTGATGTGTAGTTTCGAGTTATTAATTTTGATATTGATAATGACTCTAGGTTTGATTTTTGTTGTTAGTGAAATGCCATTTAGATTGTCAAAATCTATCATTTGGATACTGGAATTTTTTCGTCACGGCTCGAGTCCAAGGATCTTTATACCGTGCAAGATTCTGTAGAAATATTTCAAATTCGAAATAATCTTCAATATCACAAGACTTTTAAACGTTAATCTTTTTAGCTGTAAACTAAACATCAAGTTGCAGCTCAAAGCCTCAAACTAAAATATTTTTAATGTTATTTTTTTTGTCGGAACATTTCTTATATTTCAACTGAGTAAAAATGATGTGATTGTTTTACAGAAAAAGCACAAGGAAATGTGCATCTATGTGATTGTTTTGGACGTCAGTGAACTTGACTTTTGAAACGACTTGTTTTGGAAAAATATATACGCATATACACTAACACGTTGCACAAATAACAGCGCCCGGGCTGTCCCGGACGCCCTGCACTCTCTCTCTGTCACGTCAGTTTCTCTCTCTACCACGTCAGCTCACCCAACCCACCAAAAAAAACCCTTACCCATGCCCAGGTTACCCCCACCCACCCTACACTTTCTTTCATCCACATCATTTCTTAATTAAACAATTATAATTTTCACACCACATTTAACAAATTACATTTTATATAATTCTAATTCTAATAACATTACAATTCTATTTTAACTCGAAATATTGTTAATAATTACTGCTAAATCACGAAATTATTATTAAATATTACGGAACCACATTACATTTAAGATAAACTGAAATATGAAATATTACACTCAAAGTTAAGAAACAACAGTACATATTACATAAACTAAACTTTCAAATACTACATTAGCAACTACGTTAACCGATTTTCAAACCGCTCATCGTACGTAGTGTTGTCATATATGCTCGATTAAATCGACTTTCAGATCCAAATGTTGGTTCCTGTCACGCACTCGATCTTGATTGACAAAAAACTCGTGAATATCCGCTATACTATTGGTCGAATACGACGTTTCCACAGCTGAAGTTCCAGGACGTTCTTCCATAAATTCGCGAATATCTCCAAAATTAGCTTAACAGTCGCGTTCGTCCCTTACTATCATGTTATGCATGATGATACAAGTTGTCATTATTTTGGACAGACCGTCCTTGCTCCAGGCCAGAGCCGATTTCTGATGATCACGAACCTCGTTTGCAACACTCCGAAAGCGCGTTCAACATCTTTACGCGTTGCCTCCTGCACTTCAGCAAACAATCTGTGTTTCGGGGTGTGAGGGTGAAGGATGGATTGGATGAAGGCCGCCTACTGTGGATAAATATCATCAGTAAGATAGTATCTCATATCATATTGAACGTCATTTACCTCATAAATTACAGGTGATGCTCGACCTTCTAGTATGTCGTCGAAAACCGGAGATTGTTGCAGGACGTTCAAGTCATTGCATGAACCCGGTATTCCGAAGGAGTGCCAGATCCATAAGTCGTACGATGCCACCGCCTCAAGGATCAGAGTTGTTTTCCCAGCACACCCTTGATGTTGTCCTTTCCAAGCAGCTGGACAGTTTTTCCACTCCCAGTGCATACAATCGATACTCCACATCATACCTGGAAACCCACGTTGCTCACCAACGTAAAGTAGGCGTGCCAAGTCATTTGCAGTTGGCCGACGTAAATACTCAGGGCCGAATATGCGAATAACACCTTCACAGAATTTGAGGAGAGCATTTCTGGATGTTGCCGCACTCATTCGTAGGTACTCATCGATCCTATCAGCTGCAACGCCATATGCTAGCATTCGCATTGTTGCTGTACTTTTTTGTATACCGGAGATGCTCATCCTACCAGTTGCGTCCGGTGTTCGTTGGAAGAAGACATCAGATGCTTCGATGACATTGTGGATGCGCAGAAAGACATGTTTTCTCATCCGAAATCTTGTCCTGAAAAGAGTATCAGAATACACAGGGTTGTCAGAGAAATAATCATCTATAAGGCGTCTGCAACCTAGTTCACAATCTATATCTGGGTTCATCGTTCTCCTTCGACGCTGCTTAGGACGTGTAGTCCTTTCGTAAACAACCCGTCTGGCCAATTCAATAGCGCGGTCCATTATATTTAATGTCTCATTCCAGTTATCATCGTCGGATTGACCGAAGTTTAACTATTATCCGACATTGATGAGAGAAGAAGTTAACAAGTTAACAAGTTAAGGAAATGTGAGGAGTCAGGAGATATGTAGATGTATTTATAGTTTGGAGGGTTTGGATGTATCTGTTGCACTGTTCACGTGTGATTGCACAGTTTACTCATTGGAAGCGTGATTAAATAGTGCACGTGTGTTTGCTCAGTGGAAGCGTGATTAAAGTGCACGCGTGATATTAGACCATACTATTAAACCACATCGACAGGCTTCTTGAATTTTTTGAATCTTTATCACTTGTAAAAAATTATTACCCCACATTAATAACAAATACCCAATCCATTAATAACAAAACATCCATTAAATAATTAAAATCTAAAAAAAATCGACGAATGGGTGGGGGGACACGTGCCCCCCACCCGAGCGGGGCGCCCAACGCCCGGGCAAGCGCCTGGGTGGGCGTCCCGGGTGGGCACCCGAGGGGCGCCCGCCCCGTTAACGGGGGTGCGCCCGGGCGTGGCACCCCCGTTAAGGGTGCCCTGACATGAAAACTCATCGTAATTGAAAATCTTATTGTTGTAGCTTCAAGAGTGTGAGTCGCTCTCTCTCGAGCACACTTCTTAACAATTTATTAATGTTTTTTATGGATCACCAAAAGGAGAATTAAGAAAAAAAAATTGAGTTGTTTTGTAGACTGTAGTTACTAGGATTTCAATATATAGTGAATGATTGAGTAATCTCAAGTTCAATATATAGTTCTTCACCACTTTTTTTCTACAATTAATAAGATGTGATACGTGCATGAGAGTATTGAGAGCCACACATTATAAGATCTAAGCTAACCTGAAGCAATCAAACGAACATAGTAGGGTTCGTATGGTATGAACAATGGAACTCCTCACTTCAATTCAATAAAAACAACCTGTATGGTTGGTCTCCAGGCCCAACCCACAACAGAAGCAGGCATCATTTTGAGGGGACCTCAAAAAAATTATTTATGTAAATGAGCTTATTGAGTTGCAAAGAAAATTAGTGCTAACACATAGATAACACATAAACATTCATAATTTTGCCTCAGAATGCTAGGAGGATAAAAAAATTCAAATAATATTGTACTAAGTTAATGAAATTTTTATTATTTAAACTAGGAGGACAAAAATTTCAAATTTAAGAGTCTCGTTAATTTTCGCACAGAATCTCAAAAATTGGTCTCGAATTTCTCGATTCTAAACTTAAAATGTACCTTTGGTTGGTGTGATGGTGGATTTTTAACCTGTAAATATGCGTTGAATTGAAACCAACACCGTGGACTATGTTTACTCTATTGTTGCCACCGCAACACAAAAAAAGAATATTTCAAGCGATGCTTATAACAAGATTAAACCATGTTTAAAGCCTTGTTTTAAGTAAATTACGTTCCGTTTCATTAATTTAATATTAATAGAATCAAAGTTATAAATAACGTTGGATCTTCCACTTCAACGTAAAAAAGAATCCAAACGATGCTTACAACAAGATTGAACCAAATTTGAAGCCCTGTTTTAAGTAAATTACGTTCCGTTCCATTAATGTAATATTAATAGAATAAACTTATCAAAGCATTAAAAATAAACAAACAATACGGTTTTAATCGATTACCTATGATTTTTCCGTAGTGGCAATCCAATCTGGGGGTTGCACTTGCAAAAAGTGGATTAGGAAGGTCGGTGGCTTCAACGGTGGGTATTGGTTGGAATGCGTGGAAACGTGTCAAAATCAATCAATCGAGAGAAGAAAAAAGTTGGTGCAATGAATGCAGACGTTTAATTGTGTCCGCAAATGGTTGCAGACTATATACCACTGCCGCTACAATCTGCCACATGGTTTTGTACGCCCGGTCCCCTGTTTGGTAACAACTGGTAACCTTTTGTTATCCACGTTCCATAAAAGTATTTTTGCTTCCACATCCTTGCTGATTGTGATATTGTGTTTATTTTGTATTTTGAAAACTGTTGTTTTTCCTTGTATTCTTTCCTTAAATGCTCGACAAGTGGAACTTTACATTGAACTTGTTTAGTATTTAGTTGAATTCAAAGTGGGTTTTAATTTTGGGTCAAAAAATGAAACATATCATATTTTTGTTTGGATTGGATTTAGGTCAAATCAAATTTGAATTGAATCGATTAATGTATTTTGTATGATATGACATGCATACTCATGTTAATGCAACTTATAGTTTATCATAACATTTTAATTTGTAGTTCTATATTTAGCATTTTAAATTTGATACCATTATTATAAAAATTACTACTAATATGATATGAATCTGAAGCAAAAACATTAAATTCGTTTGGTTTGGGATGTAGGTGCGATAAGAGGCGGAAAACAAAATTTGCAAATCCAACCCCACCTCATCTCACAAACAAAAATGCCTAACAAGATAACAAATAGAGGCACTGACGAGTGACGATGCCTCTAGGCGGTGTAGGACATTTAAGATTTTTGTGCGAAAACAAACTCTAATCAGATGCACAATTAGGAGTATTGAAGGTAAATTTTGTTTTTTTCCACAATTGTATTGAAATCCTAAAATGCTCATTTACTCTCAAACTGCGATTGTATCAAGGATACCTTACCCAAAAAATACCAAAGAAAAAGAACAGGAGATCTCAAGCAATATCATTAAACCGAGCCCATCCAAACAAAAAACACAAAAAAAAATAATAATCGGAAAATAAGAAGACGTGTTAGTAATTGGCCATACCAAACTCTCATAACATGTCATAAAACTATAAAACCACCTCTCCTCTCCTCTCTCTCTCTCTCTCTCTCTCTCTCCATCCATCATCACGCACGCATACAAACACTACCCCAACCAACCTCCAAAACCCCAAATCCAAAACCGAATCGAAACCCAAACTCAAACTCAAACAAGAATGCAATCCTCCAACCTGCTCCTGGAAGAGCCGATCCGGATGGCCTCCATCCTCGAGCCATCCAAACCCGTAAGCCCTCCTCCTCCTCTCCCTTCCTCCCTCCACCCCTCGTCAACTGAATCTCACTCTCACCGTCTTCGCAGAGCTTCTACCCGGCGATGACGAAGATCGTCGGGACTTTGGGGCCGAAATCTCGATCCGTCGAGGTCATCTCCGCTTGCCTCAAGGCCGGAATGTCCGGTAAGTATTCACTTCTTTTTTACTTTTTTTTCTTTGGATTTGGTTTTGGTTGTGATGGATTTGGTTTGGTTGGTTTAGTTGCCAGGTTCGATTTCTCGTGGGGCGACATCGGGTACCACCAGGAGACGCTCGACAACCTCAAGCTGGCCGTCAAGACTTCCAAGAAGCTCTGCGCTGTAAGTTTAGTTTAATCCGTTTGTGTGGTTTGAGCCTTTTTTTTCCTTCATAATGTGTTCGAATGGTCGAAGCGATAATTGACTGTGGGTTATGGATTTTAAGTCGGATCAATTCATCGGATCGGCGATTACACTGGTTAATTGGGCTTCCTTGTCGGATTTTTCGAACTAGATCGGTAGTAATGTCGAATATGACTGAAGTTAAAAAAATGTTAAAGATGACTCCGATTAGTTGACCAACCTTTAGATCGTTGTTACGAGTGCCATTTTAGTAAGTGCTGTTTTTTTTAAATTGGATTCAGTAAAATGGAAATAGTACTTAACTTGTGGATGAAAATTATTTCAATGTGCGTTTGAATTGCCGGTGGGTACTACCTGATCCATGATTTTTGATTTCGGCGTTGCTTTATTCCGGGAGTTGTGTTTTTCTCTAAGAATTCAGGATCTGCTAAGTTTGACTACTCTTTTCTTGTAGTGTTTGTGATTTTGTGACCAACTGACAGATGACTAGTTGTACAGCTGAAATTGACTTGTGTTGGGGGTTTTGTTGTTGACTTCTTGAGATGCAACTATCCATTTGGCAACTGGAATTTGGCTTGGCTTACCTCCTTTGTTCTAATTTTAAGGTAATGTTAGATACAGAAGGCCCAGAATTGCAGGTCGTTAACAAAGGTGAGAAGGTAATCATGCTGGAAGCAAATTCACTGGTTGTGTTGACACCTGATCAGGATAAGGAGGCTTCTGCTCAGTTGCTGCCTATAAATTTCACTGGGCTGTCAAAGGCAAGACCTAACCTATCTTACTTTTACTTTTTTTGTACATTTTCTAACTCGTCATCTTGAAGCTGTTGGGATTTGTCAACTGAAAGTTAGTTTGACAGCATTGATCTGTGAAGTCATTGAAGCGATACCATAGTAAATGATGGGAGGAAAAATATCATAGCAAATGGATAGAAGTTGATCTTTAACCACATTTTTTTATCTCTACGAATTTCCGCTCGAAGAAATGTTAATTCGATTTTATTTTTTCAATTGTAGATTTGTTTTAATTGACTTAGGCTTTAGAGGAGCTGCATACATCTGCAGTCAGGGTCTCAGGGATATTACTTGCTTGAAATAATATTTTGACGAATTACATTGTTTTTCTTTATTCATGTTTTCACTGCTACTCATTCTACTTTACAACTCTGTTTACTCAATATACTTCCTAACTCTAGTAAATATGATTTTGCAGGCTGTAAAACCTGGAGATACCATTTTTATTGGTCAATACTTATTTACTGGGAGTGAGACTACTTCTGTGTTGTTAGAGGTGATATGTTATTCTCTCTAGTTTTCCTGTTGGTCATGGAGTTTAGTATTTTGATTAATGGACGCCATTTTTCTTTGAATATACAGGTTTCAGAGCTGAAAGGTGAGGATGTAGTTTGTGTGATTAAAAACAGTGCTACTCTGGCGGGTTCATTGTTCACTTTGCATGTGGCCCACATTCACATCGACTTGCCCACGCTGACAGATGCTGACAAACATGTGAGTAGATAATTTTAAAGAATTTTCTTACGCTACACTATTACAACTTTGCACTTCTCTGTGTTGACAATATTGTTGACATGCCTTCAATTAATTAAGAACTTGAAGACAGTTTTATGACCTTTTCTTATTGGTAGTTTTATCACCTTTCATTCTTATGTTTTTTATTTTTCAATTATACATGATTGTAGTTCATCACTTTGCGTAGTATTTTACTGATATAAAAAAACTTTGCGTAGTATGTTCCTGACCACAGTAGGTGAATTTTTGTGTCATTTATTTGACTTGTTCATGAAGTCTTACCTTACGAATTCAATGTGGACATCTTGTCATCCTGTTTGATGTTGGACCAAAAAGTATATCTTTGACATCCTAAACTGTTGCAAACAATAATCAGTGCTCCTATGCCCAGTCTTCTTTTTTAGTTGGCAGAGAAAAGAGTTGTACTACAATTTGAAAGCCGTGACTTCTGTAGAAATTCTGATCTTCAGTTTACCGTGACATTGTTATCCTTTTCTTCTTAAAGAGGTTGTGTTCCAAATTTCAACTTGAAAAACTTAGTTTGGTTACTTTGGCATCATAGATCAGGGACAGTGAGCCGCAAGTTTTAGGACGTGGTCATCCCCATTTTGTTGAAGTGTCAAAGAAAACTCAAGAGAGTCATACTACATGTTGAAGAACTGAGGTGATGCTCATTTGAAGATCGTAACGTTGTATAATGTGTCATGGAAAGGTCGAAGATTATAATAGGGTATGAAGTGTATAAAATAATCATAAAATGAGAGCATGATTATCATGGTGGCAACATTGTAAGTTCCATTAAGTATTGTGCACGTATTTTCATTCTTGAATAGACTTAAATATTTGTTGATGAAAGTCTGCCTCTCTGTTTGTCTTTCTTGCCTATTGTCTTATTAGCAAGAAACCATCACAAAGTAGCTTCATGAAAAGTTAATAGCTTAAAACATTTTTTGTCTTATTCAACAATGTCACTTCAACGTTGATCATGCCAAGGAAGAGTTGGACTGTTGGATAAAATTGGAACTTCTGACTGTACAATGAGAGATCGCTCTCTCTCATTTATCTTCCTACCTCCCCCATCTGTTAGCTCCTTAGCAGCTTGTCTAGAAAAATATTCCAGACTCCAGTTTCCCATGTATATATTTTTGACATTTATTGTAACATATCCCGAAACAGCGAAAATTTAAAATTTTAAACCATCGAGAGATAATCAGATAAAACTCATCAACGGGAATGTTACTCATATAAATCAACAGTCGGTGCACCAAAATACAACAGAGTTTGTCAAAAGACATGATCACAACAATACAACAAATCAAGTGTCCACACTCTTCCACACGGCGGTCCCTGGGCAGGCACGGGCACATATCCGTCGTCACCTCCCGGCCCACGTTCTAAGCGAGGACACGAGTTTCCGTGGACAGAGTTGACACAACACAAGAAACCGGAATTCTGTTCTGCGCACAAACGGTCGACCGAAAAAGCCTAACCGGTCGACCGTTCCCAATAGGTTCGGTCGACTGAAAGTCTGCAACGGTCGAACTATTCTGCGCATCACTTAAGTCTAAACGGTCGGACACCGATCTAAAACCGGTCGACCGAATACGAGGTCAAAATCCGGAATTGGTCAAA
Organism: Triglochin maritima; assembly: GCA_963682175.1. Taxonomy (NCBI): domain Eukaryota; kingdom Viridiplantae; phylum Streptophyta; class Magnoliopsida; order Alismatales; family Juncaginaceae; genus Triglochin; species Triglochin maritima. Next base: position 6,162,694 of record OY821787.1, on the reverse strand, counting down.
ATCACACAAGACTATTCGGTCGACCGACTTAGGGTCCCGGTCGACCGAAAACTATCAGAGTCATCCTAATAGCCTACGTCATATAACGGTCGAACAACATGCAATATTATCAAGTACACTTAAGGGACGGTCGACCCAAAGACAATGGACGGTCGACCGAAATCCAACAGTAAGCCTCAAACTCACCAGCACACATGCAACCGGTTGACCACCACATTGGCATTGTTCGACCGGTGTTGGTTAAAGTTGGGCAAAACAGTAAAACCGGTCGACCGTTGGTCGACAACAACCTTGCATCAGCTAAATATTTCAGTCGTTTCTCGTCGTTGGCAAGGTCTCCGACCTCCCCGCGACCGACCCCAACTTCCCACCAACGTGGGAAAACAACAAAACCACACTAAAAAAACCGACATACCTCAAGAAGAAGACGGAACGCGCCGAAGAGCCACTCAACGTCGACGCCCGACAGCACCCCGCTCCAACGCACCTCACGTCTGCGTCTCCGCATTGCCGTGCTCGCCTCCACGCGCCGGAGTCGTCTCCACAATCTCTGGAACGCCGGACAAGGAAGAGAAGGTGAGAGAGAGGTTTGTGTGAAGGAGAAAGGAAGAAATGAAGACAAGAAGTGATGGTTTCTCCTCAACCACACCACCAACAGTAACCGCCCCTACACCCATCACCGTCACTGTTCCGTCTTCCCTTTCCCATGCAAAGCATCCACTAATCCCGGGGTTAGTCCCTAAGCAAGGGTTAGGGTCTAACATTTATTACTTATGATTTCGGTATCATTTGTCTACTCTGTTTGATACTTACCACCAGTACCTTATGTGCAGTAATGTATTCTGATGGTTTTAATATTTGCATGTTCCATCTCAGATAATCAGCAAATGGGGTGTTCCCAACAACATAGACATCCTCTCATTGTCCTACGCCAGGGATGTGGAAGATGTTAGAAAGGTAAAGCCAGTTCTTCTGGTTGTCATGTGTAGTTCTTGCATTTGCCTTTTAGTTTGTAGTTGTCATACTTGAAAAGAAAAAGTTCACAGATGATTTATTGTTCATGTTGGTCCTTATATTCATTTAGCATTTTGTTATGGTGTCAGGATGCTCTTCTACTGACCTTATTAGTATGTTTTAGGTATCTTATTTTAAGCAGATTTCTCTTTTTCATAGGCACGGCAGTTTCTTTCTGAATGCGGTCTTACTCAGACACAGATTTTCGCAAAAATTGAAAATGTTGAGGTGTGCTTGCTGAAACAATCTGTAGTAATAAATGCTTGTTTTGCATGCATGCAATAACTTCAATATCTTGCAGGGTTTGAATCACCTTGATGAGATCTTACAAGAAGCGGATGGCTTAATTTTTTCACGAGGAAATTTGGGGCTTGATCTCCCACCTGAGAAGGTTAATATCTATTATTTTTCAGCCTGTTGTGCATTACGATGTCAAGTTGCGTGTTAAGTAAGAAGTTAAATTCATCACGTTTTAGCACAGACCTTCTGCAGGTCTTTCTCTGCTGAGATGTTCATGGCATTATCGTTGTCTTGTCATATATTTCAGCGATGCATATTGATCCACATTGTTTAGATATCTCAATTACTGTCTTCAACTTGCAGAGACTGATCATTAGGAAATTGTGTATTTCTTTCTAAAATTAACAATTTTCTCTGAGGGGTAATGGAAGTTGTAAACATTAAATGATTGGTGCTGAAAAATTAAAATGCTTGTGGAGAACCTCAGTGGTGGCTCACCATTATAGGGTGGCTATCACTTTGATTGCTCTCGTATTATTGGAATTTGAAACAAGGGAAGAGAATATGGAGTGAGAACCCTGTAAATTTTGAGGAAGTATTAAGCACTTCCTTTTGCATTTATATTATTTTCAGCTAATAATGTATTCTCAAGATTATTTGCATTTTATTGAAGTAAATTTCTCAATTGTCGATGTACAGGTGTTTTTGTTTCAAAAGTCTGCACTCTATAAATGCAACATGGCTGGAAAACCTGCTGTCATAACACGTGTTGTGGACAGTATGACGGATAACCTGAGACCTACACGAGCTGAGGCAACTGATGTGGCTAATGCAGTGTTGGATGGTAAATGACTGTCCAGATATTTATATAAGTATTGAGCTGCCACTATAATTATGTTAAGTTAATGTTCTTTCATTTTACTACTTTGTAGGCTCAGGGTCACTGATTACCATGAATTATCTGTAACCCTTATCTCATCTAGTAGGGTGTCAGTCTTAACTATTAGTAATACAATGGTCTTAACTATTAGTAATACAATGGTCAATCTTCATGTGCCCTTTTCCCATCTTTTGATAGAAAGACAAATTTCTTGGTTCTATGATGTTATTTTCTGGTGACTATGCAAGTCAGTAGTTGATAAGAATGGAACTAGATAAGTCAAGGAGATAATTCATAATTACTCTTAATATACCCGGGGATTGATCTTCGTTGTTATTTTGAATGCAGGCTGTGATGCAATTCTTTTGGGTGCCGAAACTCTTCGTGGACTATATCCTGTTGAAACTATCTCAATAGTAGGAAAAATTTGTGCTGAGGTATGCTATATTCATCCATTTACATTTGACATCTTTTGCCCAACTTACATTATCATTGCAGCTATGATTTGCTTGCTATTTAAGTTCTTGCAATTTTCTTTAGAGAAAGGGATGTAAAAGGTCTTTTAATTTAATTATATTTTTCAACCAAGGCATTAGTATTCTCACAATCTGTAATCATAATCGCCACTCGGAATTGGTTGAGTCCTAATCCCTCGGAAAAAGTGTTGTTTATATTATCGTGTGACACTATCTACTCAATGTTGCTTTCCTGTAATAAAAACCTTTTATTAATGTTTCTGCCATTGCATTGCATTTTATCTATCTTACTTGACATGTTATATATATATATATATATAACATGTCAAGTAAGATAGATAAAATGCAATGCAATGGCAGAAACATTAATAAAGGGTCAAGTTCTAATGAGTCCAGAACTCATCAAATTTAGTTTAAGCCCCCTACAATCTCACAATTGGATCTTATTTACAATTAATCTCACCATTCATTAGCATAACCGTTTTTTTCTTAATCTACCTTACAATTTGAAATGAGTGATGGATATTGTGGGGGTTTAATTTCGAAAAGTTAAGCCCTGGGCTCACTAGAGAATTCTTGTATATATATATATATATATATTCCTTCAATGTTTCATCTTAACCATTACAACATGTAAATGTGTTGGGATATTTTTGCATGCCACTAAAAATGACCTTATTGTATCATATGCCTTTATCATTGGCGTATTTGTGTTTATGTAAATCCCATCTCAAATTCCTTTTTATAACTGTTCCTTTATTTGTTCGTAAGACCTCCAAGATCCTTAGGTAGTATGCCTTTTCCATCGAAGCTGTTGGAGTTTCTTTGCGACAAGAAGAACAAAGTCTTTAGTCCCAAACTAGTTTGGGTAGGTGCCGTTGGAGTTTCTTTATTTTGCAAAATAGATCTTCTAGTCACCATTCTTGACCTTCATGTTCAAAGCATCCCACTTGTCTCTGACTATTTCTTCTTCTTCAACAGCAACACTTGTGTTCTTATCCCTTCATATTTGTTTTTCCTTCTATCCAGGATGTATGTTTTTCTAGTCATTCTAAAGTATCATTTAAGTTAAATGGCTTTCATGCAGGCTGAAAAGGTTTTTAATCAAGATCTGTACTTCAAGAAGACAGTGAAGTATGTTGGTGAACCTATGTCTCACTTGGAGTCCATAGCTTCATCTGCGGTGTGTATATCTATTTTTCTTAATAATTGTGGGTCTCTCTGAAACATGCTCATTAGACGTAATGAGCAGGAATCTATATTTTCTACTGTGTAATTCTTGCTGCCACTTTTCAATATTGTCATCCAGGTACGTGCAGCAATAAAAGTCAAAGCATCTGTCATTATCGTCTTCACTTCCACTGGGAGGGCTGCAAGGTGCAGTTCTCAGCTATCCTTTTCATCTGTGGAATAGACATCTTTGGCATCGGTGGTATCTGTTTTGTAATTTACATGTTTCTTTTATTATGCAGATTGATTGCCAAATATAGGCCCACTATGCCTGTGTTGTCTGTTGTCATCCCACGGCTCAAGACAAATCAGCTGAAGTGGAGCTTCACTGGTGCATTTGTGGTAAGTAAATGAATCGTTGTGTTCATTTTATTGGTGTAGTAATATCCGATTTTTCCCACACATTTTTGTTCTATCCCTCTCTTCTTGTGGTTGCATAGCTTTTTTCTTGCATGGTCCATTTATGCTCAAGTAACATTTATACTCCCATCATTTCCTGAAATTAGATCCTTGTGTGTCCTTAACTTTCGTATTTGTTTTGAGCCCACTTAACTTCACTATAGCATCCATATTTGTTGAAGTAACCATTCTTAAATTCCTGATGAAAGTGACTTAAGAAAAAATTCCAAGATTCCTCTTTTTACTCACGACCTCATGGGTGAAGCATGTGGTACCGACTGCATTATGTTCTCTATTGCATAAACCTTCACCTCTAAAGAACAAGCTATACCTCTGCTATAGTTCAGCTACACAATCATCTTATTGGCCATTCAGCCCTATATGTCTCTGTGGATTTTTGACTCATGTTTTATTTGTTTGCTGACGTTTTGCTGATCTAAACTGCGGCCAAGTTGACAATGAATACCTTTTGAATGTTCAGGCAAGACAATCCCTCATTGTTCGAGGCCTTTTCCCTATGTTGGCGGATCCTCGTCATCCTGTAAGTAAATTTAATATTTAATGCTGCTGCTATTCTTGAATGCTTTTTGTCTAAAGTTGTGTTCCCTCTGCTTTATCTTTTTTCATCCTCTTGACTTGTTGGTTATGCTTATAACATACTCCACCCAATTTCGCTCATGAGGAAAAGAACCAAAGAGCTACCTACAATGATCCGTGGCATTGATCTTTGAGTAGAAGTATCGACAAAATAAGCTTATTACTCATTTTTGCTTGGAACCGGTGATTACCTGGATTCATGATGGTTCTTACACTGGATTGTCGGGGAATATCACCTTGGCCTGTAGGACTTCTGCTTGAGTCTAGCATGACCCCTGAAGCAAAATTTTCTCCAGGATTAGTACAGCTAGTGGTCGTAAGCTTTGGTCTACAACGCAGACCATGAATAGTATACCAGTCCAAAGGAACTTATAAATCTGTAGGATATGTATTCTACTAACCCAAAGAATGACTACCATGCGTCAGATCATTATCACCTTGGTTGCTCTTCGCCGGAGTTTTGTTTCATATCAATTTCACCTTGTTGGCTCTTCTCCGTAGGTCAATAGGTAACAGTGTTGTGTTTTTCTGCAGGCGGAATCGACGAGTGCAACTAACGAGTCGGTCCTGAAGATTGCCCTTGATCATGGCAAGGCGTCTGGCATCATAAAGCCACACGACCGTGTTGTGGTTTGCCAAAAAGTTGGCGATTCTTCTGTTGTGAAGATCATCGAGCTTGAAGATTGATAGCTACAAACTGTTTTAAGTTGTGCTTCTATGATTATGTTAACTAAACCACTGTAGTCCTTGTACTTTAGATGTGATAATGTGAGGTTTAGTGAGTTGTACACTTTTTGTTGAACATCCGCCACATCACTATAAGTCGGTGTAGATTTTCTGAGAATTATTTATGTTGGTTTTGTCTTTTTTTTGTTTTTGTTTTTATCAACCACAACCATGATGCTGAAATATGTTCATTTTGTCTGTCATTTTCTTTGTTTTCTTTCTATGGTGCCATGTCTTAGAATACGTGGGGCTGCAAATATGAAAAGCAAATGCGATTGCAGAAAGATGAAGGTTTTAGACAACCGTTTGGTACTTCTCAGACGTTTTTTTTCTCTCGGTCACGTCAATTTTTTTCTCTGTCACGTCAGCACAAACTAACTTTCCAAAATTTGCTTAACACATCCAGAAATAACCCAAACGTTCTACATTTTCTCTCATCCACATCATTTGGGGATCAATTTTGGATAAAACACACAAAATATTATTATTTTTTAAATATAAACAAATAAAAACTAAATTTTCATAAAATAATAATTTTTAAAACAATTATTAACATATTTAAAATTTAAAAAAAATCAACAACCAATGATGGATGTGGCAGAATCTTCCCCGAATTTTGCTGCTGTGTCGGACGATTGGTTAATCCGCCGACTGATAAGAGTGGTCTTAGTCTACCAAAAATTGCAACCTGACAAATTGTAGGCGCACCATGTTTTTTATTTTTAACAAGTTGTACCGGTAGAAGTTGATTTTATGGTAATTTCATCTCGCAATCTACAGGTTGCTAACTTCATAACTTGTTATTAGTACAAGACGTTAATAAATAGCCTACCCCACATTGAATGCATAACATGTGTCAGGTCGTTAACCTCGTAACTTGTTATTAGTAGAAGATGTATATCTGTCAATCACATCGTATTTTTATACCATTGTGTCCGACAATTCTATAATCGTGTTAGAATTTTGTGTTATTGTGTTTAACACAATTTAAAGATGATGTTTAGATTAAAAATAGTTAAATGATATGTTGTATTGATATTTTTTTCTCTCTAAATAACATCTTAATTGATCATTATCAAGTAAAAAAATGATTACCTGACAAAAAATGTATCATGCCATTTTTGTGTAAAACAACATATTGTGTGATGGTCGTGTTTGTATCAAATCATATATCAATTATTTTATGTTTGTATATTCACAAATCATCGTAATAAAACACATTTCAACCACAAAAAAAATAAAAATCGTGTCTATATCATGTCATTATATTTGTGTTGTGTTCGTGTAAAAAATGAACAGTCCTAGACCTACAAGATGTGAATAAATATCCTACCCCACTCTCAATTTACAACATGTGTCGTGAACAAAATATACTCATTCAATTACACATGCATGCGAAAGTAATGCAGATAACATTAGTTTACTATTAATATCTAGTTTCTCAATTCAAAGATTTCTTGAATTTACAAGCTACGAAGACAACATGTAATTTCTCATTTGATTGTAATATTCGTTTAACTACAAATATGATTACATGCTACAAAATTTAAAAATAACCATACTCATATTTGATTTCATTATGCAAACATAGTTAAAAAACATGAAAATGTGGATCACCACTTTGTTTGTAGTCTTAGTTTTTTATTTTATTTTATTTACTCTACTATCCACCTCATTTTAAATCTCAAACATGCAAGTAAGACTGTACGAAAATTATCCTTGATCTTGACAAGATAAGAATTCTCTCAACTTAGTTAGCCAATTGGATTGCGATCCTAATAATACATGTCCGAGACTATCTTATTTCACTTTCAAATAATTTGTTATAACAATGTAATTGGTTCGAAAAAGTGAGAAAATATTTAGAACTCTAGTTCTCAGGACTCAAATTCTGGTGATTGGTACACTGATATATATTTTGATTGGATATTATTGAAAAGAATTTTAGATAAATTACACTGACTCCTGTGATTTTTTAGTAGAAGTAGGAGAACTCATTATTAATATAAATTATGCAAGTCCTAGAGCTTATTGAACTACAGTTCGAGAACTTTTAGTTTTTACTACAAACAAATTGTCTAGAATTTTACGAAAATTCACTTTACCTATTTTTTTTTAAATTTTCATACAAACCAATCACATCATATTCCAATTGCATCGTTACTACCCCAAACATGGTTGTCAACGCTAGAACTTGAAAGTAGACTCAAACTTGTTTCGAAAAAAAACTTAAACACCCGTTCAACTTGTAGAGTAGGTTCCTAACGAAATTTAATATTTTTTTTCCGATTTAGCTTGATAAAGAAGTTGGATTTAACTTGTTTTTTTTACTCGGTTTCGATCGATGCTAGGGGTGTAATCGATCTCTAAACGAGCGATCCGAGTCTGCTCAAGATCGGCTCGTTAAGGGTTTCGAACGGAAAATTCTGCTCGTGCTCGGTTCGATCTGCTCGCGAGCGGCTCACGAGCGGCTCGTTAACCTAAACCTTTTTTTTTTGGTATTGAATTCCTAATCATGTTGTCCTAATAAGTAAATTATAAAATTACTTAAGACAAATATAATAATAGTTACTAACACAATCTTAAAATTAACACCTAAAATAAAACACAATCTTATAAATTATACGACAATATTAACATCTTATAAATAAGATTATACACTTGGATCAAACAAAATCAACACAATATTAAAATCAAACACAATCTTCTAAATTGTAGGACAACTCACAACATCAACATCTTATAAATAAGATCATCTACCTGACCCAAATCTTAATTTATTTGAACTTTTGGTGTAGAAAAGAATGAGAAAAAAAATAATGAAAAAAATAAAAAGTTTAGTACTAATATGGTTTTGATTCTAATGAGTATTTTGGTTTGGTTTGTTAAATGGATTGTTGGGTTTGGTAAATTAGTTTATTTAATGAGTTTATCACTTTACCGATCGGGTAATTGGATAGAATATTCAGGTTAATCAAATAATTGGATATAGTAATCAAGTTTCAAGCGATAATTGAGCGAGCATCGAGCGAGCGGGGTCTGCTCGTGCTCGGCTCGTTACTAACCGATCCGAACAATTTCGAGCAAAATCGAGCGAATATCGAGCGATTTATCGATCCCGAGTATTGTCGACGGAATTTACTGATTCATGGACTTTAGCCTTTTATTGTCCACGGAATTTTGGTTCGACTACACACGCTGATACCACTAACCCCAATCCAAGTATCCAACACCATCTCCTCCAAACCCAAAACCCTAGACCTTTCCTCCGCCGCAATGCTCCCCCGCCCCCTCCTCCGCCGAGGCCCTTCGCCACACCTCCGAACCCTAACCACCACCACCTCCGCCCCGCCCCCCTCCGACCCCCCGGGCAGCCACCGCGACCTCCGGCGCACCTTTTACGTCGACGCCGTCGTCGACAAGATCATGAAGCACGCCTTCTCCCACCCCCACCTGACCTGGACCCGCGCCCGCCTCGACCTCTATCGCGTCATCCGCACCCAAGCCGGCTGCGGCCTCCTCCTCCAGTCCAAGTTCCTCTCCCAGCTCCGGGATTCGATGAAGGAGGAGGAGAGGGAGGGGATGAAGAGGTTCGGGACCGAGAAGGTGTGCTTCGGGAGGGCGTTGGAGGAGCACCGGAGGATTAAGAGGGATCTCTATAGGTTGAAATTCTTGTCTCTGATGGAGGCGGAGGAGACGAGGAGGAGCGATGAGGTGTTGGTGAGTTGGTTAGGGTTGCTTATCGGTTGAGTCGGTTTAGTCTCGCGTCGTGTAATTTGGATGTGATAAGGGGTGTGGTTGGGGTTTGTTAGGATTCGATGAGTCGATTTAATCTTGCGTCCTGTAATTAGGATGTCAGGCGTGGGATATAACCTAATAGTCTTATTTATAGGTTTTCTTAAATTACAAGCCAGCTTTTGGGATGAGTTCTGCTATAAGTGGTATCAGAGTCAGTCCCAATACTGTTGGGAGGGGGATTTGCTTCCTTAACAAATATAAGCCAATTTTCAACAAATACTACATGATTTGAGACTAAACGTATTCATTGAATTTTAACAATTTTTTTTGATTGGATTTGTTCTGATTTGGGTGGTTTCAGGGGCGGGAGGTTGGAGCTATTGAGAAAGATGGAATTTTCGGAGAGAATAGCTGAGAAGGTATGCTCTTTCGGTGTTTTTACTTGGTTTGTTGATTTTGCTTTTTTTTAATGTTGTTATGCTTAATTTCGTGTGAGGATCTGAGGAATATGGGAGGAGTTGAAGTTTTAGGCTTCAGTTCTTACTTATAGATAAGGTTTTTGATCTATGAAGACCTTGAAATTGATTTCAGAGATGTAACCTTTTTTTATCTAGGTTAACAGTGATTAAACACAATTTTTGATCTCACTTGTGTTTAGGAGCTCAAATGTGTTTTAGCTTATGTTCAACTTTTTTTGGAGCGGTGAAGTATGTTTGGAAATTTGATGCAATTTGGGACTTCTATATGTAATAAGTTAGTTCTCTTTAAAATATTTCATGGTCTAGTACCTAGGGGCGGACCCAGGACGATATTGAGGGGTGGAAACATTTTAAAAATATATCAACCCAAAAATAATATAATAATTAAAAACGTTTTTATATTAACTTCAAACATGTTTGTTACAAAGTAATCCTACGAGGTTTCATGTTTTGAAATTTTTTCATTATAACTTCATCACTAATCGTATTGGAAATCTCTCGTTCGATGTACGTAACAAGAGTATCATTGACCCATTCGTCTCCCATCCGGTTCTGCAATATGTTTTTCATGGCATTCATGTCGAAAACTCTCTCAACTGTTGCAGTTGCAACTGACAAAACCAATGGCAAGGTCAACAAGAAAACCAATGGAAAAGTTAAGTTTTCTTCTTTTGAACCGTCGCATTTTGGTACTAATCTTGGTTTGTGGGAAGTCATACTTAGGATCAGAATGGCGGGAATGTCTTGTTAAGTAATATTCTCTACAAATTTCATAATGCAGAGTATGATGAAATTCAAAAATTTGCTTTCTTTCTCCTGGATCTGATACTAATTCAGCTAAATTTATTTCAACTCGATTCCGTTTTTCAGGTGATTGTGCATCTTTGGTTTTCTTTATCAAAAAATTATCCATTCTTGAAAATCAAAAAACAAAAATTGAATGGAGTTTCTAACCTATGGAAAAATAAAAAAATTCCTTAATTAGTTAATTCGCAAATATAACAACAAATCATTCAAGCAAACAAATAGACAATTTTATTTTTCCAAACAAATAGACATAATTTTATATTTCCAGTATTAATTCAAGTAAACAGGAATAGGAACGCAACCAATATTGGATATGTGGAATACACAATTTCTTTCCAGAGCCAACAAATTGCGTGCAATTCGATGCCAATTCAAACAATCAGAAACCAGAAAAGTCAATCGAAGCCAATAACTTCACTGAAAAATAAATTGATATTCCGCTTGCTGCAAGATCAAGATTCTCACAAATTCAGCTAAATCATGTTTTTGCACAAATTTACAATTTTCCAATCAAGAAACCCTAAATCGAGATCCCATTGTCCTACAACGAACAAATCCATCGACGAATCGGTAAAATCCTGAATGGAACGATGATCGTACCAAGAAGAGGAGGATCACGGAGGCTCGGTGGAGGAGGGGGAGGGGGCGACGTGGAACTGTGGAAGAATGGTGGGTTTGAACTTGGAGGTGGAGAGGTGGTAATTTAGGGATTTTGGGTGGGGTGGAATTCATGGAAAAAGATTAAATTTTTGTATAAAAAAATTAAGGTGATAATATGTAATGTAAATGTAGCGTGTAATTTTTGACTTTGTATAACACACTCTAGAATAATCCCACATCGGAAATCACTAATTGTTTGATGAGGTTTATAAGTTTTTAGCTCTCTACTCAATCTGTGAGTTGATCACACACTCAGAAGTGACACTGTATTTGGTTGGCAGCGTGAGCACACACCGATTTTGCTTAATATCCTGCATTAATATCCATTTTCTGGCGTGGGCACTTGCCTACACCTAGGTCCGCCCCTGCTAGTACCTTTAGTGTGTATTGATACTTATATGCTCCTCACAAACAATTGAATTGATCAATATGGTAATTTTGCTCATGACAATCAAATAGGGAAAAGTTGGTCATCGATACTCCTAGTTCTGACTAAGTTCTTCTAACCCTTGCTTAGACTTAAGGATGAGCATGTGTAAGGTTTTAGGTTGGGTCCTGGGTCAGGTTTACTTGTCCAAACTCAAGCCCATTATGATTTTTCGGGCTGCTGTTAAATATCTCATATATTTTTAAAATCTAATCTTAAACCCAAACCCAGCCCATTTCATTGGACCAAGTTCGGAGCTGGCTAGCCCAACGTAATTTGCTTGTTCAGTTTCCAAATGACATTTATTTGATTCTATTTACTTAATCAAATTTTTAAGAAATAAATTATAATTTTTATGTGTATGTACCAAACTATTATACAAATTATTAGAGAAAAGATACGAATCGACATGTGTTTTCGTAACAAAAAGATGACAATCATAAGATTAAAAAGATACAACTATCACAAAATTGAATAGGTAGGCACAATCAAGACTCAAGTGTAGGATTTGCCTGTTTTAAACGATCAGAAAGATCTGTGAAATAGGAAGAATTTGTTAAATGTAAGATTTTTGGAAAATGATGTGTGGCGTTCACCGGATTTGTTGTACACAAATTTATAATTGTATTTAGGGCAAGTCTATATGCTTATGGGTTGTATCATGCCAAACCAAATTCGGTCCATTATATTAAATGAGCTATATTTCAAACCCAAACCCAATTGTTTACTGAATGGGTTACATTAACAAAGTACAAAAGTTGTCACATATCTTGTAGAAACTTTATTGTCATGTTTTTTGAGTGGAAGCTTGTTTTTGGATGAGAAGCCTTACTTTCTTATTCATATGATGCTACATAAAACATATCTTATCATTGCCTTGGATGCGGTACGTCTACTAGAAAAGTTGAAGGATGGTATATGCATTTATTTAGAAACCATTTCTGAACATATAATAGCATATTCGCAATTTAAATATACTCCATAAGAAACTATATAGAGTTTACAAGGTTGAGTGTTGTTGGTTGCGAGTTTTATTAGACAAATTCTTTTATGTGGGTTTTCTTAAATTTGCATGCAATTAAGCTGACAATATTGTTTTAATATTTGATGATAATACGAGAAACTCATAGTTGTAATTGAGCATCCAACATCTATTATGTTAGACATGCTTAGCACTTTTTAAGATGGTGTATCGGGATAAGCATGAATTTGGGTTAACCTGGCACAATACCCAACCTACCTACATAAATTTGACCCGAGCCCATGCTTATCTAACGAGGTTTAAGAGGTTGGGGTTTGAGATATAGCCTATTTAATGTAATAGGCTGGCTTTCATCTAACACTACCCAACCCACAACCGTGTGAGTCGGTTCGAAATACAATTATAAATATATACATTTGTTTCTAGTAAGACCAACTTATAGATATTTCCTATTAGAATTTATTTTTCACCTGTCCTATTTGTCCTATTTCGCTGTTCTTTCCCATATCAATTTAAAGACAAGCAAAACCTATCGATACCAATTTAAAGGGAAGCAAGCCATACTCTTGAGTCTTATTGTGTCTACCGCTTCAATTCTATTATAGTTTTATCTTTTTTTATTAGTTGTCACCCTCTAATTTACTCAAGGTTAAGTCAAGTCATATCTTTCTTTCATTCATACAACAATATTTTGGTGAATACACTTGAAAATTGCAATTATTTTTTCAAGAGAGAAAAATGAGTAGGTAGTTGAAACAAAAGAGGTTATTTGAAAAGTAAACAATTTGACTGCTTTGGTTTTACTTGAGCCCAAACTTGGCCCAATAAAAGGGGTCGAGTTTGGGTTTGGGCTTAGATTTCAAAAAGATTGGGGTTTCTCAACTTAAAATTCTAAAATTATTATGTGCTTAGGGTTGGACAAATAAAACCCGACCCATGCTCATCCCTAATGGTGTATCAAAGTGCAAAATATGATATCTATTAGTCTAATGTTGTGCTTGGACAACAATAGAGGTGAGAAAAGAAGAGAAATGGAGAGGGGGAAAAACCCCTTGTTAGGCCTGAGCGAATTATGCTGAACTGACAAAAATACTTTGTATTATTATGGTGTTGTTTGTCCATTAAAATGGACAATGATTGATTAGTCATGTAAGTAATTTGACTATTTTTCTCCAATTCTCTCCAAGAGTGGAGAGAAAGTTGAGATACCATTTTGTATAAACAATTTCTTTTTATTTCTCTTCCTTTCTCTCCTTAAAGTTGCCTTCCAAGCAAGAAAAACCTAATTCTCTTTTTTTTTCTACTCTCAAGTTGTTACCTAAGCACACCATTAATGTTCAGAAATGAACCAAACATTCATTATTGTTTTCATATATTGAATTCCATATTTGACTGATTGATCTTGACTCTTGAATTTATCTTCTTTGCTAGAAAATGACTCAATGCAAATATGCCAATTTTGTATGATCATTGTTTACTTGTATGCCAACATTTTACTATTTATCGTTGTGTATGTCAATATCCTATTATAAGCCCGTAAAATATAAGAATATGTTTTTGGTAGCTTTGTTATTCATTGTTAACCAGGCTTGAAAGGTTTCTGTAGACTCCTCTTATTATAAGTATTCTGAGAATTGTTTCTAATCATGTATTTTGGATACTGTTGTCCGTTAGGAAATGTTGTACCGATAAAGTAAAATTGTGGTTATCAATTAATAGGAACAAAAATAATTATAGCACAAGACAAATCACCAAAAACAAAATAGACCACAACACTAAAAATCCTGATTTTTTGGGTTTCCACGTAAATTTTTGGTATTGTGATCAATTTGTTTCTGATTATTATTCTTTACTTCCTTGTCTTGTGCTATAATTATTCTCGTAAGTATTCATTAAGAATCATGATTCTGGTTTATCAGTACAGTATTTTCTAACACTACTCAATGACCAGTTATGTGTGCATCATAAAATGTCTGCTTGAAAATTTAAACTTTTCTACAAGTAAAAAGCTGTGCTGGTTTTTCAAATTTCTATTGTTACCACATGCAGAGCAAAGATATCTGTTTGCGGCCATGACTTTACATTATTATTTGTACATTTTTTAAACCTTTCACATTTACATGAATCATATGCCTAACCAGCTTATTTATTCTCTCACTTGGTTAAGAAGTTTGGTCACAATCTCTTGTTTCTTGTGGTGAAAATTTAATCTACATCTACAGATTGCAGGAAGATATTGCATTTTGAAGAGGTTTTCATAAATTCAATGGCATAATTTGAATTGCTCAAGGTACACAGCCAGGTCTGCATGAAGATGCCGAGTTAGTTTGGCATTTGTGATTACTCAAGCATCTTAAAGCAGTTGTATTTGCCCACTGGCACAATAAAGGTCCACTAGTGTTGTTACCTTTTGATGAATTCAAACACCTCAGAGATGCTTCTTCGCAGCATTTGCCTTTCCATTCATCTTTAGGTCTGAGGTACTTGACAGGTTGATGCCGCCGTTCTATTTCTTGAGATTATTTAGGTCTTTGTCATATTTGGTTGTCCAATAGTGTTTTAATTAAAAATTTCAATTTTTTCTCCAAGTTTGCCTGCTGTACTGAAGATGTAAGCACTGGCAATCCAGGAGGCTTTCCCTCTTTTCTGGCTTGTGTGTTTTGTGTTTTAGCTAGTTCGTTATAATTAAAAGATGGAGATGACTTCGATAGTACGAGGTATGCAACACATATCGAACGTGAACTGGTACGGTGTAAGATGGTGAAAGAGGTGACAAAGCAATTCACAGAAAGATGTGGGTCCTGTTTGGATGGTTTGTTTTGGAAACAATTTCGTTACGAAACTGATTATATGATTCGATGCCTTTTTTTAGCATAGTTTTTGATTTCGATAAATAAATAACCCAAGCTATGGACCACAACCGGATTTGAAAAAACAAGTCAATGTTTTCACAGTTAGGAAACCAAAAGATGTCAGTCAGCCGATTTATGTCAGTCAGCAGCAGGAAATTTCACCAATAGCCCTTGATTTTTAGCTGCAGCTATTTCATTGCAGATATCGGTCGTGGAAGTTCGAACGTCCCACATCTTTTTGACTTAAAGGTCCAAAATTCCAATACCCCCAAAAGATTTTGGTCTACAAACCCTTCTTCATTGCATAATATTTTTTTGTGTTTGCATTGTGAGTACTATTATTCCAAAAGAAATTCTTGCCAATTTGATCCATTTTGATTGACATTTTGGCTGGTAGTTTTTTGAATCCCATTTAATACGAAATCATGGGTGTCAAGACAAAGTTGATCATTGTTACTCTACCACCTATGGATATTTTTTTTGTTCTTCCAGTTATTCACTTTGTTTTCCATTTTTGTGAGAATTGGTTGCCACGATGAAGCCGGACTAAGTTTGTGAGATAGAGATATTCCTAGGTACTCGAAAGACAAGTTGCCTGAAGTACACCCAAGGATATGTCTAAATTGTTCGATTTTGTTGCCCATACAGTGAGTGACACTTAAACAAGATTTATCATAGTTAATTTTGAGTCCCGACAAGGTTTCGAAAATGACCAATAATCTCTTAAGATTAATGATGTTTTCAAAACAAGGAGTTAGGAAAAGAATCGTGTCATCGGCAAACTGAAGATTCAAAATTTATAATCCCTCTGCTCCCAAAGAAATACTTTTTATAAGATTGGATTTAGTTCCCATTCTCAACCTGTTTCCTAGGAAGTTGACAATTACCAGAAATAGAAGTGGAGAGAGAGGATCTTCTGGTCTAAGGGCGTTAGTGGCGGATAAAAAACCTTCGGGTTCCCATTAATTAGAACAGAGGCTCTAGAAGTGGAGATGCAAAGTTGGATACACAGTCCACCACATTCTTGGGCATCCAAGCACTCGAAGGTTTACTAGTAGAAAGTCTCAATCTATTTTATCAAACGTTTTCTCAAAATCAAGTTTGAAAATTAGTCCTTTTTGTTTCGAGGTTTGTAAGGTGTGTACAACTTCATGTGCAAAGATCACAATGTCCATGATCTGTCTACCTTTTAGAAAGGCAGTCCGCGTTTTAAGGATTTGTGTACAACTTAATGTGCAGAGATTACAGTGATTTGATGTTTTGAAACTGGTTTCTGTGAAGAGATGTTATTAAGTGTTTGGGTGAGAACATGCACACGGGAAAATGAAAGGTCTAATCACATAAATTATACTGATGTTCCACCTCTCTTTTCACCTTCATCATCCTTCGAAATGCAACCTGTCTTCCACCCTCACTTTTCTCCATCCCTTCTTCGGGTCCAGTTTCTCTCCAGCTACTGTCAATGTAGAGTGTAGAATTTGGTCGCCTGGGCGGCGTTGGAGGGGTTGGTGAGGATGAGTAATGGAGCATTTAGTTAAACATTACTCATGTTTCGGGGGGATCAGACTGGAAAATCAAATTTCAAGAAGGGTGTTTTTGGTAAGCCCGCCATAAACTCAGAAACATAGGTCCCTACAATTTCTTGATTCATGTGTTATATTTTAAAAAAGCCAGATTTACAAACATTTGTTAATGTTACAGAAACTGGGTTGCTTGGATGGGGTTTGGGGTGAATAGTAGTTTCCCCTGAAAATCAATGTTTCAAACCATCCATCCAAACAGACCATGGTGGTGCTCACTAAATTCTTAGTAAATAAGATATGTGAATTAGCGGTTCCTGCTTGGAGAAGTAGTTAGTTGATTGATATCATATCATGCATATATTTGTCTCTTATATTCTTTATTTTTAGCTTAAGCAATGCTACATAACGAGTTTTATGTTTAAGTTTCAGGAATAAACATGTTTGGGAAGAAAAGACTAAAAAAGACTTAAAAACAAGGAAAATACTGAATTGCAGGACTTATGGACTGAGATGCAAGAGAGAAGGACTTGGATGTAAACCAAAATAATCAATGAGCAAATCAAGAAGTTTCACACCATCATTAGGAATATTTTGACAATTAGATCAGGGCCCAAACATCAACAACCAAATCAGATTCATCAAACATCAAGAAATTAAACAAGAAACGAGCCGCCGAAATCCAGACGTGATCCAACCATTCCAGACCACCAATTGGTTGTCTTAGACCGCCAATTGGTTGTCCTAGACCGCCAATTGGCTGTCCAAATTGGTCCAAACCACTCATGGTTTAGTCGGGTCGTGGATTATGTTGTTTTATGTCCATTTATAGTATGCGTTTAGTCTCATACTGGGAGATTGTCCGCGAATGTCTTTTTCTATGACTATAAATAGAACTCTCCATTCTCCTTTATATTTACCCATTGCTTGGTGGCCAATCCCTCTATTTAAAGTCAAGCCTTGAAGCAAAAACTCAAGTAAGGAGATACTACTTGTAATGTGAGTCATTTAATAAAATAAATTTTTATTAGTTTAATATAGTCTTTTTTATCTTCTTGCATGTTTAACTTAATTTTGTTTAATTAATCTCAGTTGAATTAGTTAGAATGTTTTCTCTTCTTAAGATAAATATTAGTCTAATAATTAGTGAGTAGTTTCATCCATCTTTGGGAGGTGAAGATGATGTACATATATGTTGTGATGTTTGATAAATTTTTGATTGTGTAAACTTGCATGTTTGTATGTTCATTGAGGGTTTTTTAATCATCTACATGTTGATGGATTTTCGATGAGTTTTGCCATAAAATTTTGACACTTCTCATGCTTAGTTTCTCATATTTATTGACTGAAATTTTCTGTTGAATATGCTACGTGTTAGTTAAGTGTTTGTATTTGTGATTGCTTGCTTGATTGATTGAAGAAACTTTGATTTCATGAGTTTTGTCTTAAGATTTAGACACCTCACATGCTTAACTTTGTTCTTCACATGAATTTATGGTTTTTGACGAGTCTTGTTATATATTTAAACAATTCTCTTGCTGAGCCCAATCTTATGATAATCAAGTAGTAATTGTCGATACATTGTGTGAATGGATTGATATATTTTGAAACATCTTTAGAAACTTCTTATGCATCAAAACACACACACACGACACACACACATACATGCTTACATGCGTCATTCATCACTTATTTCACTTCATATGTGCACACTCCACCCCTTAGGGATTTCTCTTTCTGATTTCCAATCTTTCGTTGCTTTCTTTCGCATTTCTTACTTACTAGTTTAGTATAGTTTACCTTAGCATAATCAAATCTCTTTCTCCTTTTCATCACTTGATTTCTGACAAACTAGAGGCTACTCACGTTCCCGTGGATCGACCCGTACTTATCACCACTTCATCACGGCTATGCACTCGCGGTAATTAATAAAACGTTTAACCCTAGTCAACAAAAAAAACTAGATAAGTGTATCATATGATCTCTACATTGCATAAGAGAACATTGCCATCGAGGGGATTTGTGTTCATTTTTTCTTCTAATGGGCCAATCATTGCATTTGCTCGACACATTCAATTGTCATTTCATCCACTAGTTGTTCTATACCATTTAATAAAAAAATAAATAAAGAGATCGTTGATTCGCGCGTTGATGTTCACATTCTGACAAAAGAGAACTAAGAAATCAAGATTAAAGAGAACTACAGAAAAGATCCTAAAACCTGTAATTGTAATTTTATGTCCTCTGAAATTTATTTCATGCAAATCACATGAACAAAATGTAATTCTAAAGTGGACTACAGAAAGCATCAAATACAGATTAACTAAGAATTAAGCTAACACGACACTTTTATACAAAAACATGAAATTCACCGACTTCAACTCCCAAGTCCCCAAACTTTTTCAGGCTTGGATTAACTAGTCACCAGATCCAACTTCAAAAAAACAAACTGGTCACCCGATCGAGAATCCTCGAAAAGCTTATTTTTTTCGTGACGTGAAATTCGTTGTCACGCAGATAAAGCCATAACACGATGGTTGTTGGTCCACCAGTTGACACGTGGATAGGTAAAAATCACAACCAACTAAAATGCTTTTACCAATTAAGAAACAAAAGACAGGTGGTACTTTGGATGTAAAAGTCAAAAGCAATTTGTCTTCTTAAGAATTGAGAAAAGAGAAAAGATGTTTTGCTTCCTGAAGAATGCATTGTAGAATTTCTAGTTTAATTGCACATATATATTTTCGAAATTTTTATGCACATTAAGGATCAATTACAATTTTCTATGATTTATTTCATGCATGCATCAGTTTGTTTCAATAACTAGTTTTAAAAACTTTATTAAAACAAACACAAGAGACTCCGAAATTCATACCTAGAAGTTCTCTAAAACTTCTTGATGTTCCAGAGACGTTGAGGAAGACTATCGTCGTTTCTCGTTGCACCGGATGTCTCCGAGTGTTCACCGAAACCCTAAACAAGGTTGGAGAGAAATGAGCTAGCCAATCAATCTCCAAACTAGCTTAGAATCTAGCTACAACCCCTTCCTTAATCTCTGAGATTTCTCCTTCCAAAGACTTAGAAATTTAAGATAATTTTCGTGGCTTTTGTGGTGAATTAGGAGAGAAAAGAATTAGCAAAACACATGTGTGTCAATTAATGAGAATAAGGACCTATTTATAGGCTCCAATCTTACTCTTAATCATGACTATTCTTAAGCGTTCTCTTGACATTTTCTCTCATAAACTAATTCCAAAATGCATTATATGCACCCACAAAATGTTTGACCAAGTTTGGAGCTAATCCAACAATTGATCAAATTAATCTCTTAATTATCAAAGGCAGAAAATCGATCGGGACTCGGTCTACCGAGACATACTCGGTTAACCGAATATGTCACGTTCGGATTTCCGTGCACTTGACGGATGACCGATTCTTAAGGAGAAAAATTCTTCTTAACCGTTCGGACGAATTCACGTCTTTGACCGAGTGTCATTCGGTTAACCGAAAATATCGGAACTAGACATTGTTCGGTCGACCGTTTCTGGTTCGGTACACCGATCCAGAGTTCCAAGAACTTTGGTCAAGTTCGGTCAATCAACTTGACCATCCTTTCCACGTTCGGTTAACCGATCCACAGATCCTTCGGTCGACCGAACCATAACGGATTACCGAACTTCTACCCGATTTTGCCTTTTCAAATTTTGGATTTATTTCCAACAAAATTTGAACTTTAGGGGTTTTAGCAAATTCACAACTTATGCAATATATTATCCTATGTAATAATAAATTATTGCACCCCATAATATATGCATCTCATATGAATTTATCATGATTCTAATTATGTTATATGCAACATAATTGATTTTACTCGTTCACCACATGTGTCATATTTTCTATAAGAAACCTGACGCATCATATGAACAAAAAATCAAGCTTCTTGTTTCCCGTTTTTTGCGGTGTGACCTATGGGAGGATCTAGACTACGTTGGCAGTGATATTAAGAGTTTAATATCACAAGCTATAAGCGGTATCTAGCTACACATTATAGCTCCCAATTAGTTAGATGTCTTAATTCCACTCGAACCAAAACCCGATCCATTTAGTGATGGAGTGCAACACTTGTGTCCGTCCCTTGCCTCATGATATTAAGAATACACACAAATTGGTATTGTGTCATCTTTGTATTAGTATTCATTTCTTGATCTCTTTAAGTTAGTTATAAATATGTGACTTAACTCAAATCACATTGTGCACATTATAACTTTGCTTTATCAAGGGGCCCACTAATATCATCACTCAATTAAGAGGGGCAATGATAATCTTTTGACTAACTATCTTCTCCAACAAAAATCATACTTAACCAACTAATGCTTTTGCACTACACTCATTGATAACTTAAGACACTAGTCTAATTAAGCACTCCTTAAGCGATCAGATATAAGTCTCATATCAAAGGACCAATGACACAGTAAAATATTAATGACACAGAAACACATTCCTATAATATTTTACTTATTAGGTCAATTCGGTATACAAAAGTAGTATTTTCCTCTTTTGCGTACCCGTGTTGTCACTCACTTGTAGAGCTACAATGATCTACGACCAACACGACAATCTTAACTCGGTAATTAATGTCCCATGTTAATTACCATGATTGCGAATATCTTTTGTTTTATGTAAACCAATATCTTTTAGAGCTCTACGGTTAAGGACCAAGAGTCTCTTCCTTAACACTTTTAAAAGACGAATAACATAAACAAGGAACAAAATGATTTCTCATTTAAATTCATAATAATTGTCATTTAAAAGTAAAACTTTTAGAACACATTCCCATTCAATCTCTCACTTGTTATCAAAGTTTTATTTCACATACATTCTCAATGTCTGGAAATTTCTTAATTTTCATCACTTACAAAAAATTATTACCCCACATTTATAACAAATACACAATCCATTAATAACAAAACATCCACTAAATAATTAAAATTTAAAAAAAAAATCGACGAATAGGGGGGGGGGGGACACGTGCCCCCACCCGAGGGGCGCCCGGGCGCCAAATCGGGTGCTCCGACACCCGATTGCCCACCCGGGCGGGCGCCCGGGGCGCCAGCCCGACAGGCACCCTCCCCGTTAAAGGGAGGGCGCCCGGGTCGGGCGCGAGGGTGCGCCCGACCCATTAAGGGTGCCCTGAGGCGGGTGTGTATGCTTACATGGTTATAATTTAAAAAAATTGAAAAGTGGATTGTGACCAAGTTCCACTCTAAACATAATCATGATCGTGTATCAACTCAAGAAGCCCACATGTTAAAGTCTCAAAGAAGCCAAGTTTTAGAAACCAATATGGGTATAGTTCAGATATAAGAGCGGGTTTAATGCATGGTTGAGTAAAATGAGCAAACACATTGGGTGTATCACAAAATATATTTGGTGTTATCTGATTGTACGATGAAATAATTTTAAGTTCAAACCACAAGAATGTAGTTACTTATGTTTTAGTGAAAATGATGTTAGAACAATTTCAGTTTAGAATACAGAAGAATTCTTGTGTATCGTACAATCAGATACAGTGAAATTGTTCTAACTTGTAGCCCACATGTTAGAACAATTTCAGTTTAAAAAAACAGTCCCATCTACCAAGCGTGGATCGAGGAACGATGATAAGCCGTCTCACGTCCACCACAAACACCCCAATCCCGAACTCCCCAAAAAGATGGGAAACGAAACGAAACGAATAACAAAAAATAAAACAAAGAAGTCATGCTAAGCGTGAGCAGCGTCTCCCATTCCCAGTCCATCCTCGCCCTCAAGTTTCGCTTCCTTCTCCGGAACCCGATCTCTCTCTCTTCCAGAACCTTCGCGAAGACCGCCGGGAGAATTCCCTTATCTCCCCGCAGGTCGATGTCGGTTTCCGCTAAAGCCTCGGCCGCGCCGGCTCCCAGACTCCAGAATGCTGCTCACCTCGTCGATTCCGTCGAGACCTTCATCTTCGACTGCGATGGTGAGCTCCGGATTGTTGCTTGTTAACCTACATAACGGGTATTAATTAGATTCTAGTTAATTTTTAATTATAAGTTGAGTTGGTTTTAAGTGTATTTTACCAGGTTGTTACGGGAACGTATTTCAAATCGAATTTCAAATCCCGATGTACGTTAAATCGAATTTCAAATCCACGTAGACTCAACTAGTGTAGCTCAACTGGCAGTCTCGAAGTGAATAAATTTGATTTGAGGTCATCGATTCGAATCCCGATGGGAATACTGGTGTTTGTTTAATTTCAATGCAATTGTACCAATTTCCAAAAATGAAAACTAGTCCTTAGACTAGCTGGGATATGTGCACACCAATTGAAATCGATTCCGTCAAGACCTTCATCTTCGATTGGGATAGTGAGTGATATTCGAGAGTGTTTTTTTGGGATTTAGGTGAAGGTGAAATTGGTCTTTTTTAATTCGAAAAATAACACTATAACAATGTTTTTGTTAGTTTTTCACTGAAACAAAGACTCTGTTTGTGCCCAAAAAAACTGTCAGAAAATAGATTCTTGGTGTCTACTAGAAACCAACTGAAAATGAATTTGACAAAATATATTTTCCATTTGACCAAGTTTATATTGTTTGTGCGATTTATAGTTAAGATGACAAAGTGACATAAGATCACAGATGAGGAGGCTAACCGTAATTTACCCATTTTCTTCCTTGGTCAAGTACGAGCATAGTTTAGCGTAGTTAGCATAATTTTAGGACCATTAGGTTCAAGATCTGAGGAAACAACGGCTAGCCCATTTGCTTCTTCAGTGGCTGCAATACCTAAAACAAGAATCGAGAAAATATCTCCTTTTAATTGAGAAAAAAAGCTTTTCGATTGTAGTTGATGGCACTGAATTAATGACTTGTAATTCAAGGCGCCAAAGTGATTTTCGACTACAACTAAGGGTACTAAATTAGTGGATTTTATAGTTCAAGCTATCAAAATGATTGTTTTACAATAACTAAAGATGTTAATAAGAATTTACACTGTTTTATTATGTATTAAAAATCCAAGGATTGTGGGACGACCATTCCTGTAATGATACAATTTAACTCTTTAATATTGTATGGACATTTAGGGCTATTATTAGCACTCCTTATTGATTTGAGGTGCTTCTTTGATATGCTTTGCATGTGTAAGACTATTATCAACACTCCCATTAATGTGTGGTGTTTGATGTGTGCAGTGTGCGTATGTGCATGTCTAAATTTAAGGATGGCTGAATTTGTTGGTTTTGATAACATTTCAAACTGTGAGCTTCTATATATTCTTCTCAAAATAATTTGGTTTGGAATGAAGAGAGTCAATTTTACTAGTGACACAATTCATTCTTGATTATTCGATGTAAGGTTAGGTTCTAAGAAATGGGTTTGGTATGTTGTAGGAGTTATATGGAAAGGAGATAGTTTAATTGATGGTGTTCCGGAGACCTTAGATTTGCTGAGATCCAAGGTAATGCTTGTTTTCATGTTGTTTGTCTCACTTTGCTGACTTGCTCTGCTCTCGATTTGTGGGTTTTGTGAAATTTATGTGATTATCTTGGGGCCTTAACTTGGTCTTGTTTGAGATGAATTTGGTTTTTGGTTTTAGGGAAAGAGAATGTTTTTTTTCCTTCACAAAAGCTGGTGTGTGTTATTTTTAGGGGAAGAGACTGGTCTTTGTGACCAACAACTCAACAAAATCAAGGAAGCAGTACGGCAAGAAGTTTGAAACACTTGGGTTGAATGTGGGCGAGGTCTGATAGTACTTTTATTTTGTACAGTTTCAGATTTCTTCCCCCAGTTTATCTCCTTATTTGGTCATGTCTTTGTTATTCCCTGAATTTGTATTTCAGGAGGAAATTTTTGCATCATCTTTTGCAGCTGCTGCATATTTGACGTCTATTGATTTCCCTAAAGATAAGAAGGTAGGTATTGTGCTATTACAGACCATTTGGATATCTCTTAGATGCAAATCAGCCTCAGTTTTATATTCCAAAGCATGTTTTGTTACTTGAAATGCTAGGATGAAAGCATGAAACATGTTGAAATTTCAGAAGAGAATGGAAGTTTTTGGAGCAAACTATTCTTACTGTAACGTCCTCAAACACAACGGAAAATTTCAAATTAAAATCATACAATCAACGAGGACATTACGAAAGAAATACACACACTGGTGCACCAACATATAATATATATATGTGAACGAGTTTACAAAAGAATGTGATTACATCAAAAGATCATATACAGAGAATACACACAAGTAATCACAACCACCTCAAAATGTAGGGAAGCAGGATCAGGTCTCGAGCGCTCCCTTCGCCGACACCACCCACCTAACGTCGCTCTCGGCCTGAAAGCAGACAATGAATGCCTGAGTTTCCAGGAGGAAACCCAGTATGCCAAACCCTAACACATATATGGACAGAAATGAAATGTGCAAAGAAACGCAAAACACCACAACAGAAACACCCGCTAAGTTCCCGGGACCTCTCTCCCGGCCATAGCCCAACAACACGGGTCTCAAGGGTCCTCTCACCCCAACCCACCAACACACGTGCACACAAGGCACCGCCGGTCCAAAACACGGCCACACAACCCCCTCATTGCCTCAGTGTTACCGGAGCCACGGTTTTGCATCATTCGCCGGAGCCACGGCTTTGCCTCATTCGCCGGAGCCACGACCACAAATCACAACCCACGTGTCACCACTAATCGCTATAGGCCGGAATGTCTGTGCCGTCGCCCCAAAAGGGCCGGAGACCAGTTGTCTTCTAGCCAATCAATAGCAACACACACACAAAAACAGTGTAAAACGGTCGAACAAAACATGGCTTCCGGTCGACCGATCCTCACCCAGAGAACTGGCCCAACCGAAAAACCCGCCAAACGGTCGACCGACAAAGGGGTCTCGGTCGACCGAAAAACACAAGAAGAAAATCCATTTTCGCAAACAACAGTAAAACGGTCCAACAACCGAACCCTATCGGTCGACCGTTTACCTCCAGTAGAAAACTTCCAATAAAACACAATTACACGGTCGAACCACACACACTAGCGGTCGACCGAAATCCACCAGTGTCAAACCTTCGACCAAACCATACACACGGTCGACCGAAACCTCACTTCGGGTCGACCGGACATTAAGTTAACTTAAACGTCGGTCGAACGAGTCAAACAGGCGGTTGACCGTTTAGATGGTCAACGCCTCAACTGACCTACAACAGTACTTTCGGTCGACCGGCAAAGGGGTCCCGTTCGACCGAAAATACCCAGGACGTTTTCTCTCGTTAAAAATTGCACAACCGGTCGACCGCCCAAAAGGGCATCGTTCGACCGGTACGAGGGATTCTGCCCCAAATACACTATAACCGGTCGACCGAACCAAAACACCGGTCGACCGTTTATAGTTCAGAAACGGCTGTGCAGGTCCGACGAGCCCGAAACGGCCTACCGTCGACCGCTCTCACTCCCACACTAACAATAGGTGAGCTTGAAAGCAAGTTTGACATACCTTAAGGCTTGAAGAAGCCTTTGAAGAACGACGGCGAGCTTTTCCACGATAAACCCAAACTCCGGCGAACACAACGATCTTCGCTCCTCCGGCGACTCCAACAACACCCTCACCTCCACACGGCCGGAGAACTCTGATGGAGAGAGAGAGACGCGCCTAGAGGGAGAGAGGGGGAGTGAGAGAGAGATATGCGAGAGAGAGAGCGAGGGAGAGAGAGTAAAACCAACCTTTATATACTTTTCTCCCACTCGATCTCAGCCGTCCATCTCAATCCATCACTAATCCTCTCCTAAACACAATTAAGAACAGTAAGCAAGGGTTAGGATCTAACACTTACCGTGTACGTTTGTTTGTAGCAAATGACGTAAAAGTGGGGAATTTCGAAAATTCTAAAATGAGAGGTCTGATTAATTGATTTCGTTTAAGAAACTCAAATTTTCAGCTTCATGGACAAGTTTAGAACAAATTAGTTAATTATCAACTTGGAGTATATGACTCAGAAGTCTCGCAATTAAAGCAATTAATAATGATAACAATGAGAAGAGATTTTTCTTCACTTCACCTTGTTCTCTTGCATCAGTTAATTCAGTCAGCAGGTACACCATTAAGGATTGTCGTTATTGTTGATACAATTACAAATATGATCATGTAATACAATGAATTACATATGTCGAATGAATATTCCGTAAGGATTTGTGAAACTAAAAGTAAGGTGAGCACATGGGGCAATAGTTCTCATCTTCATTTCAACATTGAATTTCTTCAATTGAGTTATTCATGAGCCTAGCCCAAACTCAATAATCCAACAGTTATAATATCCTAATGTTTTGATTATTATCATATAATATCTAAATGCTACATAAACACATTTATCAGCCCTTCGGAAATCTTTATCTCAGTTAATCTCTTATAGTCCAGATTACCTATTTTAATATATTTTATCTTACTTGCTCACTTGATGAGTTTTTGTGTGTAGCTTATGACTATTTAATGAATTCTCTGTGTCTGAGTTTTTTTAAACTTTAGTTACAGCAAAGTTGTCTTATCTGGAGTAGAGAATCATTTTTCTTTTAATATACAGGTTTATGTAATTGGCGAGGAAGGCATTCTGAAGGAGCTAGAGCTGGCTGGTTTCCAATATCTTGGTGGTCCGGTATATACACTAATATTGTTTATCATGCTCGAGATGGTCCTGTAACCTGCATCGGATTTTTTTAAGAACAAACTAGATGTAAAAATGATATTCTAGCTTCTGGAATAAAGATGAGGCTTGAGAACTTTAAATATTTAGGCAAGTGTACTTAGTTGTCAAGGATAAACAATAGTTGTCTTCACGCATAAGCACGTAACTTCATTGTGATCTTTAGACTCTGCACAAACTAAAGCCAGCATTTTTAAATCTATCCATCGTAGGTTAGTAACCTCTTTTTGTATAGCTTATATTTTTTCATCCTTCGTTGAAACCCTGCTTCGTAGATAGCATACCTTAATTTTCATATTCCAACAGTTTATTATGCTGTTTTTACCATTTATTTAACTGTTTAAAGTTGTTAAAAATACTATATGGGAAGTTTAACTTTCATCATGCCCTTAGGCTTAGTACATTGCAGAATTTCTGTAACGTCCCGAAACAGCGGAAGATTTAAAATTTCGAAACAACGAATAAAACTGACAACTCAAGGCGGGAACGTCACTAATATATAATATAGAAATCCGGGTGCACCCAGAATACATGGAGTTTACAAAAGGTGTACAACTACAATCCAGATGAAAGAAATGAAAATACAAGTAGTCGTACGATCTCGCAAATGCCGAAGAGGACCCGACTCCAAAGCGCTCCGTCCTCGGTCACCACCCACCGGACCTACTGCGATCCTGAAAAAGATGCAACAACTATGCCTGAGTTTCCAGAAGGAAACCCCGTATACCAACTCACCTATATGCATGCATCACGTAATGAACCTATCATACTAGTAGCATGTCATGGCATCAACAGATATGGAAAACAGTTCCCCCGAAGGGTAAAACAGGACATCAGTCCGACAATCAATCATCGGGTCTCCCGAAGAGACCTACTGCAGGCACATGCAGTCTAGTAGCCCGCGACATCGCACCCCCCACACGCAGCTACACTACACAAGGGTTCGGCAGGGAGCCTCTGTCACGTCTACGCGCCGATAGAAACAGATCTGTAAATCTCAGTGGTCGGGGCCACAGGGACCAACGGGGCCGTCGCCCGGAAGGTATAACAACATCATCTCGGTAGGTGCCCAGCCGAGGAAAACAACAAGCCGGCACAGCCTCGGCCCAACAATCATCATCGCCGGCACAACCTCGGCGGCATCACCGGCACAGCATCGGTGGTCCATCACAACGTCCGGCACAGCATCGGACGGTCCAGACCGAAGTCTGCCAGGTCATCGGGCTCCTCGAGCCGCGAACACCAACCGCGCCGCTATAAAAGCAGGGCAGCGACCTCCGTAGCCCCCAAGGGCCGGTAGTCACCTCACCCAACGCCAGTTGCGTGCCCGCACAACATCAACACTGGGATCCGCGATCCCTCAGGCCTGCTATACTACAAAGTGCCAACAATCATCTCAAAAGTCACGGTCCATACATGGAGGTGACGTGTCCCGAACACCCACACTCTTCCCAACGGCGGTCCCTGGGCAGGCACGCATCACGCGCCCACCGTCACCTCCCGGCTCACGCACAAGGCGAGGACACGGGTTTCCGTGGCAAAGTTGGCGTTCAAAAAGGGAACCTGGGATTCTGTTCTGTGCCCCAACGGTCGACCGAAAGAGGTGATTCGGTCGACCGGTTCCATAAAGGAATCGGTCGACCGTACTCCTATAACGGTCTACCGCTGCGCTCAAGACAGAACCCCCAACGGTCGAACCAAGGTCTAAAACCGGTCGACCGAACGAGGTCAAAATCCGGAGTCTGGTCAACATTAAATTCCACTCTATCGGTCGACCGACTCAGGGGTCTCGGTCGACCGAAAACAGACAGGGTCAACCTAGTATTCTACGTCATCAAACGGTCGAACGTAAACATACTACCGGTCGAACAAACATGCAATCGGTCGAACGCAATATAAAATCGGTCGAACAAATCATGCAAAACTAACAGGTACACTTAAGTTCCGGTCGAACACAACAAGGACCGGTCGACCGATAACAGGTAGAAAATCCCAACTCACCAGCAATAATGCACTACCGGTCGACCGCCCCAAGGCATCGTTCGACCGGTGAAGGTTAAAGTCGGGCAAACAGTGCTAACACGGTCGACCGCCCGAAGGATCCGGTCGACCGTTGGTCGTCTTCAACCTCGCGCCAGCCGAGGTTTTACGAAGAACGCGTCGCCAGAGAGGTCCTCGACCTCCCCCGACCGACCAACAACACCCTTCCACAAGGGTGGGCAACAAAATCACACTAATGAGCGGCATACCTCAACCAACGACGGAGAAACGCCGGAGCAACGCTCGCGCCTCCGCACCTCCGCACGCGCAACCTCCTCCTCGCCGCGACCTCCTCACGCCGGAGCCTCCGCGCCTTCTTCCTCCGCTGGTCGCCGGACAGAAAAATGGAGAGAGAGTGAGAGAGAGCAAGTAAGGGAGAGAGAGAGAAAACCCAACTTAAATACTCTACCCCCATCACCTCACCCTCACCCTACACCATACTCCTACACTCCAACCCATACCTCCACAACAACTCCACCATACCTCCTCTCTCCTCCAAGTCAAACCTCACTTAACCCTAATTAAACCCTAAACAGGGTTAGGGACATAACAATCCACCCAACTTAAAAGGATTTCGTCCCGAAATCAAGCAACTACTCACCGAAAAGCTCTGGATACTGCCTTCTGACATCCTCCTCAATCTCCCAAGTGGCCTCGCGCTCGCTGTGATGCTGCCATCTGACCTTCACCATCGGAATGGTCCTCCTCCTGAGCTGGTGATCCATGCGATCAACAATCTCGACCGGCCTCTCCTCGAGCGACAAGTCCTGCTGAATCTCTGGCACTGCTATCTCAATAACGTGAGACGGATCTGCAACGTACTTCCTCAGCATCGATACATGGAAGACGTTGTGAAGACCCGAAAACTGCGGCGGCAAAGCAATCCGGTAGGCAACCTCTCCAACTCGGTCCAAGATCTCGAACGGCCCAACATACCTCGGACTCAGCTTCCCCTTCTTCCCAAACCTCATCACACCTCGGGCAGGGGAAATCTTCAGAAACACATGGTCGCCCACCTCGAAACTCAGCGCTCGTCTGCGTCGATCTGCATAACTCTTCTGCCTGCTCTGTGCCGTGGCCAGTCTCCTCCTGATCACATCCACCTTCTCTGCATACATCTGCACGATCTCTGGCCCAACTAACTGCCTCTCGCCCACATCACTCCAGCATACCGGTGATCTGCAAGGCCTCCCGTACAAAGCCTCGTACGGTGCCATCCCAATACTCGAGTGGTAGCTGTTGTTGTAGGCGAACTCTATCAGCGGCAGGTGCTCATCCCAGTGCCCTGCCCAATCCAGTGTGCATGCTCTCAGCATATCCTCCAGGGTCTGAATCGTCCTCTCTGACTGACCATCGGTCTGCGGATGGAACGCTGTACTGAATCTCAGACGCGTCCCCAAAGCCTGCTGCAGACTCCCCCAAAATCTGGAAGTGAAACGAGGATCTCGATCGGAGATGATGCTCACTGGCACTCCATGTAACCTGACTATCTCCTCCACGTACAACTTAGCCAGACCCTCCAAAGGCAACGTGGTCCTGATCGCTAAGAAATGCGCCGACTTGGTCAGTCGATCGACTATCACCCAAATCGCGTCGTGGAATCTCCTCGTCTTCGGCAATCCCGTGACAAAATCCATCGTCATGTGCTCCCACTTCCACTCAGGAAGCTCAATACACTGCATCGGTCCTGCTGGCCTCTGATGCTCAATCTTCACCTGCTGGCAGACCAAGCATCGCTCCACAAACTCTGCAATATCCTTCTTCATGCCCTTCCACCAGAAGTTCCGCTGCAGGTCCTTATACATCTTCGTGCTCCCCGGGTGAATGGTGTATCTGGCTCTGTGTGCCTCCTCCATGATGTCATCTCTCAGCCCATCAACCTTCGGCACCCAAATCCGACTCCTGAACCTCAGACCACCATCAACCCCCACACTGAAATCTGATCCATCTCTGGAAGCCAACTGTAGCAGACCAGCTAACTCCTCATCCCCCTGCTGAGCCTGAACCAACCGTGAGACAGTCTGCGGCTCCACCCGAAGTCCAGCAATCACTGCTCCCTCTGAGCCCTCTGTGAACGGTCTCCACTCTGACAAAGCCTCGAGTAACCTCCACTCCTGGATGCACAGACTCGCAACTGAAACCTCCACCTTCCTGCTCAGCGCATCTGCAACCGAATTCGCCTTCCCCGGATGATAGGAAATGGTGAAGTCGTAGTCCTTAATGAACTCGAGCCATCTGCGCTGCCTCATATTCAGCTCCTTCTGCGAGAACAAGTACTTCAGACTCTGATGGTCGGTGAAGACCTCGAACTGCTCGCCATACAGATAGTGCCGCCAGGTCTTCAACGCGTGAACTACTGCTGCTAACTCCAGATCGTGAGTAGGGTAGTTCTTCTCGTGCACCTTCAGCTGCCTCGAAGCGTACGCGACCACCTTCCCATGCTGCATCAGGACACAACCCAAGCCTATCCCTGATGCATCGCTGTAAATCACGTAGCCTCCACTGCCACTCGGTAGCGTCAGAATAGGTGCTGTCGTCAATCGCCTCTTCAGTTCCTGAAAGCTGTCCTCGCACTTCTGTGACCAAACGAACTTGACGCCTTTCTGCGTCAATGCTGTCAGCGGCGATGCAAGTCTGGAGAAATCCTGGATAAACCGTCTGTAATACCCTGCCAGACCTACGAAACTCCTGATCTCCGTCACGCTCGTCGGGGCTCTCCACTGAGTCACTGCCTCGACCTTCGCCGGATCCACTGAAATCCCATCTGCTGACACAATATGCCCCAGAAAAGCCACCTGATCCAACCAAAACTCGCACTTCGTGTACTTGGCATATAGCTGCTGATCCCTCAAGATGCCAAGCACAATCCTCAGGTGCTCTCGATGCTGCTCCCGGTCAGGCGAGTATATCAAAATGTCGTCTACGAATACAACGACAAATCTGTCGAGGTACGGCTGGAAGGTCCTATTCATCAGATCCATGAATGCTGCAGGCGCATTCGTCAGTCCAAATGGCATCACCAAGAACTCGTAGTGGCCGTACCGCGTCCTGAAGGCTGTCTTCTGAACATCTGCCTCCCTGATCCGCAACTGATGATAACCCGAACGCAGATCGATCTTCGAGAACACTCTCGCCGTCTGCAACTGATCAAACAAATCATCAATCCTGGGCAAAGGGTACCGGTTCCGAACGGTAACCTTATTCAGCATCCTGTAGTCGATGCACATCCGCAACGATCCATCCTTCTTCTTCACGAAGAGCACAGGCGCTCCCCATGGAGAAACACTCGGTCGAATGAACCCGGACTCCATCAACTCCTGCAATTGCTTCTTCAGCTCTGTCAACTCTGCAGGTGCCATACGATACGGTGCCTTCGACTGAGGTGTCGTACCCGCTACCAGCTCGATGCCGAACTCGATCTCTCGGTGCGGCGGTAACGCTGGAATCTCCGCTGGAAACACATCCGGGAACTCCTGCACAATCTCTATGTCCTCCAGCCTCCTCGTCTCAGGATCAGGAACTACCAGCGTGGCCACAAACGCTCTGCCTCCCTGCTGTATCAGTCTCTGTGCCTTAACCGCAGACACAATCAGACGACCCCCTCTGCTCCTCGCACCTCTGATCAGAACATCTGGCAAACCCTCCATCGGAATCAGGATCTTCTTCTCACGGCAAAAGACCCGCACGTCGTACCGGGACAGCCAGTCCATCCCCAGTATGACGTCGAAGTCCACCATCGGTAACAAGACCAGATCTGCCGGAAAATCGTGGTCTCCCGAAGCAACTGTGGTGCCGGGGAAAAAGCTCCCCACAATGCCCACCTCACCCATGGGCGTGCTGACCTCCAAAACATCAGTCAGCAGCACAGGGGTTCGACCCAACTCGCCAGCAAACTTCTCCGAAATGAAGGAGTGAGTGGCGCCGCAATCAAACAACACACGCGCTACTGAACCAGAAACTGAAAGCGTACCTTCCACGACGGTGTTGGAGTCCCTCGCCTCCTCAGCCTGGATAGTGAAGACTCGCCCGGTCCTCCTGCTCTGGCCCGGTGCAACAACTGATCGGCTGCCTCCGCCTCTGCCTACTGCTGGTGGTCCCGGCCTCCTGCTCGGCTCACCCTGCCTCTGAGGACAATCACGGACAAAATGTCCCATCTGACCGCATCCCATACAAGCTCCAGTCCGACGGGGACACTCCTGTCCTGGATGGAACCTCCCGCAGTAAGTGCACGCTCCAGACTGACGTGCTCCTCCTCCATCAAACCTGGGCCTCTTGCCCGGGTTCCCTGCTCCACGACCAGCTACTCTGCTGCCGGTGCTCACTGGCGCCTTCCGCGCCTCCTGAATACACTCCCTCTGGTCCTGCTCGATGATCGTAGCATGCTTCACCGCATCTGCAAGGGTCCGCGGCATGCTGTTGATCACCCGAGAACGAAGCGGCTGCCTCAGTCCCTTCACGAACTTCCTCGCCCGCTGCTCTGGGGTCACACAAATCTCAGGGCAGTAACGCTCCAAAGCGTTGAACCTGCTGATGTAGCTCGTCAGTGTCATGTCCTTCTGCTCCAGCGACATGAACTCCTCCCTCTTCTGATCCCTGACATGCTGGGGGAAGTACTGCTCATGAAACACCTCCAAGAACTCCTCCCAGCTCACATCCACACGATCATCAAACAACACCGTGGACGTAGATCTCCACCAGTTGGCAGCCTCGCCATCGAACACGTAGGTGGCCAGCTCCACCATCCTCTCAGGTGCTACACCAATAGCACGGAAAATCTTCTCCATCCGGAAGACCCAGTCCTCTGCAACCTCTGGGGCCCTCCTGCCATCAAAAGTCGGCGGGTGCTGACGCATGAACCGATCGTGCTCAGCTCCCACTCCGCCCTGGGCGCTCTGAGCTGCCTGACGCTCCAGAAACTCGCCCAACCTGTCCCAATGAGCACCAGATGTGTCGTCACTGGGATCACGATCGCGTGGAGAACTCCTCACACGCCTAGGTGCCATCTGTCACCACAACAATCAACAGATAAGCAACAATGCATGCATGAGCTACGAAATTAATGCATGCCTCTAGCACTACTCCTAAGGGTGGTTCTTTAGACGAAGACACAGGAATCGACCGCTCTGATACCAAGTTGTAACGTCCCGAAACAGCGGAAGATTTAAAATTTCGAAACAACGAATAAAACTGACAACTCAAGGCGGGAACGTCACTAATATATAATATAGAAATCCGGGTGCACCCAGAATACATGGAGTTTACAAAAGGTGTACAACTACAATCCAGATGAAAGAAATGAAAATACAAGTAGTCGTACGATCTTGCAAATGCCGAAGAGGACCCGACTCCAAAGCGCTCCGTCCTCGGTCACCACCCACCGGACCTACTGCGATCCTGAAAAAGATGCAACAACTATGCCTGAGTTTCCAGAAGGAAACCCCGTATACCAACTCACCTATATGCATGCATCACGTAATGAACCTATCATACTAGTAGCATGTCATGGCATCAACAGATATGGAAAACAGTTCCCCCGAAGGGTAAAACAGGACATCAGTCCGACAATCAATCATCGGGTCTCCCGAAGAGACCTACTGCAGGCACATGCAGTCTAGTAGCCCGCGACATCGCACCCCCCACACGCAGCTACACTACACAAGGGTTCGGCAGGGAGCCTCTGTCACGTCTACGCGCCGATAGAAACAGATCTGTAAATCTCAGTGGTCGGGGCCACAGGGACCAACGGGGCCGTCGCCCGGAAGGTATAACAACATCATCTCGGTAGGTGCCCAGCCGAGGAAAACAACAAGCCGGCACAGCCTCGGCCCAACAATCATCATCGCCGGCACAACCTCGGCGGCATCACCGGCACAGCATCGGTGGTCCATCACAACGTCCGGCACAGCATCGGACGGTCCAGACCGAAGTCTGCCAGGTCATCGGGCTCCTCGAGCCGCGAACACCAACCGCGCCGCTATAAAAGCAGGGCAGCGACCTCCGTAGCCCCCAAGGGCCGGTAGTCACCTCACCCAACGCCAGTTGCGTGCCCGCACAACATCAACACTGGGATCCGCGATCCCTCAGGCCTGCTATACTACAAAGTGCCAACAATCATCTCAAAAGTCACGGTCCATACATGGAGGTGACGTGTCCCGAACACCCACACTCTTCCCAACGGCGGTCCCTGGGCAGGCACGCATCACGCGCCCACCGTCACCTCCCGGCTCACGCACAAGGCGAGGACACGGGTTTCCGTGGCAAAGTTGGCGTTCAAAAAGGGAACCTGGGATTCTGTTCTGTGCCCCAACGGTCGACCGAAAGAGGTGATTCGGTCGACCGGTTCCATAAAGGAATCGGTCGACCGTACTCCTATAACGGTCTACCGCTGCGCTCAAGACAGAACCCCCAACGGTCGAACCAAGGTCTAAAACCGGTCGACCGAACGAGGTCAAAATCCGGAGTCTGGTCAACATTAAATTCCACTCTATCGGTCGACCGACTCAGGGGTCTCGGTCGACCGAAAACAGACAGGGTCAACCTAGTATTCTACGTCATCAAACGGTCGAACGTAAACATACTACCGGTCGAACAAACATGCAATCGGTCGAACGCAATATAAAATCGGTCGAACAAATCATGCAAAACTAACAGGTACACTTAAGTTCCGGTCGAACACAACAAGGACCGGTCGACCGATAACAGGTAGAAAATCCCAACTCACCAGCAATAATGCACTACCGGTCGACCGCCCCAAGGCATCGTTCGACCGGTGAAGGTTAAAGTCGGGCAAACAGTGCTAACACGGTCGACCGCCCGAAGGATCCGGTCGACCGTTGGTCGTCTTCAACCTCGCGCCAGCCGAGGTTTTACGAAGAACGCGTCGCCAGAGAGGTCCTCGACCTCCCCCGACCGACCAACAACACCCTTCCACAAGGGTGGGCAACAAAATCACACTAATGAGCGGCATACCTCAACCAACGACGGAGAAACGCCGGAGCAACGCTCGCGCCTCCGCACCTCCGCACGCGCAACCTCCTCCTCGCCGCGACCTCCTCACGCCGGAGCCTCCGCGCCTTCTTCCTCCGCTGGTCGCCGGACAGAAAAATGGAGAGAGAGTGAGAGAGAGCAAGTAAGGGAGAGAGAGAGAAAACCCAACTTAAATACTCTACCCCCATCACCTCACCCTCACCCTACACCATACTCCTACACTCCAACCCATACCTCCACAACAACTCCACCATACCTCCTCTCTCCTCCAAGTCAAACCTCACTTAACCCTAATTAAACCCTAAACAGGGTTAGGGACATAACAATTTCAATTCAGCAGTTATTTTTCTCCTATGTTTTAAGTTCATAATTGGAATGATTGTAAAATATTCTTACCTTACTAACTTTTGATTCCATATCTTTGCAGTAATGGAATTTCTGACATTCTTAATTTCAGGAGGATGGCAAGAAGGCTATAGAACTTAAACCGGGTTATCTAATGGAGCAAGATGAGAATGTAATTTGCATATTGTCGTGCTTATTGCTCCTTTCATTTATGTTCTCATATTTCTTCCTTTTGTAGAGATGTGCGACAATATTCTGTGATCTTGTCCCTTTTTACGTGGATTCATGATTATTTTGTGCATTCCAATCCAGGTTGGAGCTGTTGTTGTGGGCTTTGATCGTTATATGAATTATTATAAAATCCAGTAAGATCTAATTATTGTCGGCTTTTGCATTTTGTTACCACACCTTTGTATTTTCCATGCCGATAATTAGACGAGCAAATTACAATTTACTATCGTCACCTTAGGGTTTTTTTCTTTCCATTTTGCTTCCACTTCCAAATGTAGATAAATCACCCTCCAAACTTTCATTTTGATTTTTATATTGCATTTTGAGTGATGTTAAATTTATAAAGTGCAATGTCAACAGTAGCCTTAAACTGAAAACTAGAAAACCAAACCAAAACATTCTCAGACCTTGTAACCCTCCTGCAAGTCATGGATGCCCTCTTCTACCTAACAATGCATTTCTTGTTTCTTCTCATTTGAGATTAGGACTTGAACATGAAGAATTGAGATACTGTCTTGGCTTCTTCTTTCTTCAATTTCCAATTCAATTATTTAAGATCTGCAGTGGTTTCATTTTTTTCTTTGGAAATTTTTATGATGTTTGGGGTCATTGCGTACTTTATATATCTTTGATTTAGACATGATGTAGATTTTAGGTGAAGTTATATTTGCTTAAGTATGTCACTTTAGATACTTTTGTCATACAATAGATGTCAAAAGAGGAAGTTTTTGTTGAGTTGTTGATAATGTTACCTAAGTTCAATTTCTCTTTACAAATTGTTGTAGATTTTAGAACTTGGGGTCAACAAGAACAAATAATGTAATATCAATTCTAGAACAAGTTTATTTGTTAACTAGTTGTTTGTTGCTGGTTGGGGATTTTAGTTGATTAAGTTGAACCACTCTCTCTGCAATATTCTAATGTTAACAATTAAGCATTTGATTGTTGGAGCACAAATGGATCCGTGGTTGTGAAGAACTTTGAAATGTTACTTTTATGTGTATGGAGAATGAACTTGCTTTCAAACAACCAAATTAGATGTCACATCTGATAGAAGCCTATGGATAAGAGCGCAGGTATCAAGGTGCTAATTTTCTTTTTCTTTTTTTGATAATGTTTGATTTGCATTAGACCCTAGATAAAAAGAAGCTGTAAAAACCACAGGTTCTCTAAAACCTATACCATATTACAAAACAAAATATAGCTTCAGTTTCCAACAACTGTGGTTGGATAAGAAAACAAGCAAACAAACTTAACTCCCAAAAGGTGCTAATTATCTTTTGGTTCAGAGTCATCAATTTCTGTTGCAATTGGTACCGTATATTATAGCCATGTTTTTTTTGTCTCAAAATGTCTAGTCCTTCTCATGTTATAGGTAAGTGCTTCATAAATTGTACACTTCTAGAATCAAAATGCAGCTTGGCTTTAGTGCACATAGAGATGTATCTTTCCAGATTTAGACATGTTACATGAAACCAACATGACTTCAAGTGCTTTTCATGCAAAAGGTACGGAACACTGTGCATACGTGAAAATCCTGGATGCCTATTCATTGCAACAAATCGTGATGCTGTAACACATCTTACAGATGCTCAAGAATGGGCAGGTACATTTCTTTCAATTA
Source organism: Triglochin maritima (assembly GCA_963682175.1). Lineage (NCBI taxonomy): Eukaryota > Viridiplantae > Streptophyta > Magnoliopsida > Alismatales > Juncaginaceae > Triglochin > Triglochin maritima. The sequence continues at coordinate 6,123,717 of OY821787.1, read as the reverse complement.
CATCTGTACATGTGCTATTTCTCTGATTTTAAAATATTTATGTATGCAACGTTTTTGTGGGAATATGAGGGGCTACTAATTGTATGTCAGGTAATGATGGCTTCAAAAATTAAAAGTTATCCATATCAAAAGACAACAAAAGTGAAAGAAATATTGCCCTTTTAAGCTTAGTTTTCCCCTTCGTAAATAACTAGAACACGCCTAATCAAAACAGCAGCTTAGCATGCTATTACTCATTAACAAAATTTGTAATGAAAACAAACAAAGGTCGGTAAACTAACATCACATTTGTTTTACTTACGTGTTCCCCTCTATATGTAGGCTTAAGGATATTAATATGCATAGCTATGGGCACCTAGAGTAGGATGTTGTAGCGTTTAAGTATGTTATTATTTGTTTCCTGATTTTTCATAAAGACATAGGTATAATTGTGGATTGTCGTTTCTATTCATGGTTTAATTTTTAACGTAATAATCATTTTGGCTTTTAACGTCTTATTAGGTAAGATACTTGTTACTTAAGAATTGGGTTTGCATTCAGGTGGTGGTTCCATGGTTGGTGCTATTCAAGGTTCAACACAAAAGGAGCCTCTTGTCGTTGGGAAGCCTTCTACTTTTATGATGGACTATGTATCCAAAAAGTACGAATCGAATTTCCATGTTTGAACTACTATCTCTTTGACTTTAACTCTTCAAGTAAAGAAATTTCATCTAGCTCGCAAGGCTTTGCCTCAAAAGTATGAAAATTCAAATTTGGAAGAAAGTAAATGAAACTAAGCAACCCCTTTCCTATTTTTGCAAATTGCAGGACATCAGATTTTTCTAGATGCAACTCTTACCATCATTGGACTTTACGACCATTAGAAAGGCATTTGCATTTGATATTGAAGTTTTATGCTTGTGAATACCGGCTGTTTATGATTGATATTTAGCATTCATTTATTTGACATGGAGAATTGAAAATTATAGTTGCTCATTACTTTGGGATCCAAACTTGGTTAGAAGTTCAATCGTATCGGTATATCTTAAGTTAAGCTTGTCATCGATTCCAACCTATTGTTTCTTGTCAGGTTTGGCATCCTTAAGTCACAAATATGCATGGTTGGAGACAGATTAGACACTGATATACTTTTTGGCCAAAACGGAGGCTGCAAAACGCTTCTTGTTCTCTCAGGTTTGCAAGTTCTGGAGCTGTCATTTGTTTTGATTTCAAAAAGAGGATGACGTGATTTAGCAGGAATCTTTTGTTTCTTATGCAGGTGTTACAAACCTGCAAACCCTTCAAATCCCTAACAACCCCATACAACCAGACTTCTATACAGATAAACTCTCAGATCTCCTTTCACTAAAACCTGCGGCTGTTTGAGTGTGCACCTTTTCCATTGAAATGATTTTATGATTCTTTTTATAAAATCCACCATAATATGTATAACCTGAAAAATAGTTTTTGTTATTGTAAGATAAATATTTCTCATACATAAGTAAACGGAATTCGGAGTTACACTCAGTCACTTGCATTATTCCCATAAAGAAGATATGTGATCCTAAGGGGATGTTTCAAATGATTTTAATTGTTATTGAGGAAATGGAGAAAAACCTACCTGGCTACCATGTAACGTCCCGAAACAGCGGAAGAAAATTTTCTAAATTAAACATACAACATACGACCGTCAACGGTCAACACGGGCACGTTACTAGAAAAGTCAACATAATAATATATAAAATATCTCCACGTGGAAGTCATAATACAGAGTTGTCAAAAGAGTGATTACAACTAATACATAACTACTACATAACTACTGTAATCACTACCTCTACAAAAAGATCGGAAGAACAGGACCCGATCCCGGAGGCACTCCCCTCGGTCACCACCAACCTAAGACTGCCTGCTACCTGAAAATGCAACATAAAATCTGCCTGAGTTCCCGAAAGGAACCCCGTATGCCAACATCTCCTATATATACAGAAAAACAGATGAAAATGCCAAGAATGCACATGCAATGCAATCCGCCTCGGGCCCCATACATGCCCCAACCGCTGCGGACCATCTCCCAGCCGCGCCAGGGGCATGGGAAACATCCCCCACCCTGCCAATCCAGGCCCACACGAGGGGGGTCGCCGCACTCATCTCCCAGCCGCACACAGGGGCACAAGGGAGGCATCCCCCCTGCCAATCCAGGCCCACACGAGGAGGTCTCGGCTTTCCCCCACAGGGAAAGTGCATCCCCTTCCCTCACCAGGGAAGAAGGCATCTACCACCCACACAGGCATGGCAGGCATCCCTCTGCCGCACCGGCATCCACGAGGGGTCCAACAGAAGATACGCTCTCGTCGTAGGTGAAATCCGTAGCTCCGAGGTCCGGTGATCGACCGTGGGCTCGGCAGCCGGTAGTCGCCTCTGCTCGACGTCACGTATGTGGATAAATCCACCAAGGAAAGATAATTCGACCCACCAGTCGAACAAGGTCAAATCTAGCGGTCGACCGTTTGGAAGGTCTACGCTATACGTTTTATATACATATATATCCTGTCGGTCGAACCAGGGTCCGTTCAACCGATAAGGAAAACTGCATGAATCCTGCCCACTGCATTCGGTCGACCGAAACTCTTCCGGTCGACCGGATCAACAGGCACTTCACTACAGGAAATCTGCACGCGGTCGGTCGACCGGATCCAGAGCGGTCGACCGTTTAGATGGTCAACGCTCTTGACCGACCTTGCGCAGTTCGGTCGACCGAGACACACACTCGGTCGGCCGAAGGTCTGTCTACCCTATCTACTGGGATCGGTCGACCGAACAACCACCGGTCGACCGGACTAATATAACCCTTATAAAATATTCCCGCTAAAATTTGGCATAAACGGTCGACCGTCACACAGACGTCGTTCGACCGTTTTCGGGCAGCAAGTTATTTTTATAAAATATCGGTCGACCGAACCTCACACGGTCGACCGAAACACTACCATATCGCACTGAACAGGCATCATTTAGACGATGTTCGGTCGACCGAGACACACAACGGTCGACCGAACCAGTCGTCTTCAACCTTGGTTCAGTGGGATTTTCGCCGGGGAAACGGCACCAACGCCGCCCCCTACACTCCCACACCACTTGGGGAGTTACTATGAAGACTTGGCATACCTTTCACCGCGAAGAAACCGCGTCCCGCGAGCTCCTCCTCCTCCGGCGTCGAAACTCGCTTCTTCTCCTTCGCGCGCGCCTCCACCACGTCGCCGGGTCTCCTCCTCCTCCTCTGGTCGCCGGAACACCAAGGGAAAGTGGTGAGTTGGGTGGAAATGAAATGGGGAAGGAAAAGAGAAGAGAGGGTTGGGTTTGGGTTTAAATAACAAAACCTACACCTACCCTTACTTCTCCACCATACCTCCACCCACTCCACCTACACCTCAACCATACCTACCCCACTCCACTCCTCTCACATCTCCACGTTCTTACAATCCACCCTCCTTAAAAGGATTTCGCCCCGAAATCAGAAAGGTAACTCACCGAAAAGCTCTGGATACTGTCTCCGAACTTCCTCCTCGATCTCCCAGGTGGCCTCGCGCTCACTGTGATGCTGCCATCTGACCTTAACCATCGGAATGGTCCTCCTCCTGAGCTGATGGTCCATCCGATCGATGATCTCAACTGGCCTCTCCTCAAGTGACAAGTCCTGCCGGATCTCAGGTACTGCAATCTCTATCACATGTGTCGGGTCTGCAACGTACTTCCTCAACATAGAAACATGGAAGACGTTGTGAAGGCCAGAGAACTGTGGTGGCAAAGCAACTCTGTAGGCGACCTCCCCGACACGGTCCAAGATCTCAAAAGGTCCGACATACCTCGGACTGAGCTTCCCCTTCTTCCCGAACCTCATCACTCCCCGAGCTGGTGAAATCTTCAGGAAGACGTGATCTCCAACCTCGAAGCTCAAAGTCCGTCTGCGTCGGTCAGCATAACTCTTCTGTCTGCTCTGTGCTGTAGCCAACCTCCTCCTGATCAGGTCAACCTTCTCTGCATACATCTGCACAAGCTCTGGGCCCACTAACTGTCTCTCGCCTACGTCACTCCAGCATACCGGCGATCTGCACGGCCTCCCGTACAATGCCTCATACGGTGCCATCCCAATACTAGCATGGTAGCTGTTGTTGTAGGCAAACTCAATCAGAGGTAGATGCTCATCCCAGTGTCCAGCCCAGTCCAGTGTGCAAGCCCTCAGCATATCCTCCAAAGTCTGGATAGTCCTCTCTGACTGACCGTCTGTCTGAGGGTGAAAAGCTGTACTGAATCTCAGACGTGTCCCCAGTGCCTGCTGCAGACTCCCCCAAAATCTGGATGTGAACCTCGGATCTCTGTCAGAGATGATGCTCACCGGTACTCCGTGCAATCTGACGATCTCCTCTACATACAGCTTCGCCATACTCTCCAAAGGCAAGGTGGTCCTAATGGCCAGAAAGTGCGCCGACTTGGTCAGTCTATCGACTATCACCCAAATCGCGTCATGGAACCGCCTCGTCTTCGGTAGCCCCGTAACGAAGTCCATCGTCACGTGCTCCCACTTCCACTCTGGAAGCTCGATGCTCTGCATAGGCCCAGCTGGCCTCTGGTGCTCGATCTTCACCTGCTGACAGACCAAACACCGACTCACGAACTCTGCAATGTCCTTCTTCATGCCTCTCCACCAGAAGTTCCGCTGCAGGTCCTTATACATCTTCGTGCTCCCGGGATGGATGGTGTACTTCGCTCTGTGTGCCTCCTCCATGATGTCATCTCTCATCCCATCAACCCTCGGCACCCAGATCCGCCCTCTGAATCTCAGACCTCCATCGACCCCAACACTGAAATCTGACCCCTCTTTGGCAGTCAACTCCAGCAAACTGGCCAACTCATCATCCTCATGCTGCGCCTGTACTACCTGTGAAACAGTCTGTGGCTCTACCCGCAATCCAGCTAACACTGCTCCCTCAGAGTCCCCAGTGAACGGCCTCCACTCTGCCAATGACTCAAGCAGTCTCCACTCCTGAAGGCACATGCCAGCCACTGATAGCTCCACTCTCCTACTCAAGGCGTCTGCAACTGAATTCGCCTTCCCCGGATGGTAAGAGATGGTGAAATCGTAGTCCTTAATGAACTCCAACCAACGACGCTGTCTCATATTCAACTCCTTCTGGGAGAAGAGATACTTCAGACTCTGGTGATCGGTGAACACCTCAAACTGCTCACCATACAGGTAGTGTCTCCATGTCTTCAGTGCGTGCACAACGGCTGCCAACTCCAAGTCATGCGTCGGGTAATTCCTCTCATGAGTCTTCAGCTGCCTCGAAGCGTATGCAATCACCCTCCCGTACTGCATCAACACGCAACCCAAACCAATGCCAGACGCATCACTGTAGACCACAAAACCTCCTGTGCCGCTCGGCAGCGTCAAAACTGGAGCTGTCGTCAGTCGTCTCTTCAGCTCCTGAAAGCTGTCCTCGCACTTCTGGGACCAAACAAAAGTGACTCCCTTCTGCGTCAGGGCAGTCAAAGGTGCAGCTAACCTCGAGAAGTCTTTGATGAAGCGACGGTAGTAACCCGCCAATCCAACAAAGCTCCTGATCTCCGTCACGCTCGTAGGGGCTCTCCACTCAGTCACTGCCTCTACCTTCGCCGGATCCACCGAAATCCCCTCTGCAGAAACGATGTGACCCAGAAATGCGACTCTGTCCAACCAGAATTCGCACTTCGAAAACTTAGCATACAACCTCTGGTCTCTCAAAATGCTAAGTACAATCCGCAGGTGCTCTCTGTGCTGCTCCACATCGGGTGAGTAAATCAGGATATCATCCACAAAGACCACGAGACAACTATCCAAGTACTGCCTGAACGTCCGGTTCATCAGATCCATGAAAGCCGCCGGAGCGTTCGTCAACCCAAAAGGCATCACCAAAAACTCATAGTGCCCATATCTGGTCCTGAATGCAGTCTTCTGGACATCCTCCTCTCGGATCCTCAGCTGGTGGTATCCTGAGCGTAGGTCGATCTTAGAGAAGACCTTCGCTGACTGCAACTGATCGAACAGGTCCTCAATCCTAGGTAGGGGATACCTATTCTTGATGGTGACCTTGTTCAGCATCCTATAGTCAATGCACATCCGCAAAGACCCGTCCTTCTTCTTCACAAACAGCACTGGCGCGCCCCAAGGTGAGACACTCGGTCTGATGAATCCAGCCTCCATCAGCTCCTGTAGCTGCTTCTTCAACTCTGCCAACTCTGCAGGCGCCATCCTGTACGGGGCCTTCGACTGCGGTGAGGTGTCTGCTGCCAGCTCAATGCAAAACTCCATCTCTCGCGGAGGTGGCAATCCTGGAATATCATCTGGAAACACCTCTGTAAACTCCCGTACCACATCTATCTCGTCCAGCCTCGGAGACTCAGCCTCTGGAACAACCAGCGTCGCCAGAAACGCTCTGCAACCCTGCTGCATCAACTTCTGAGCCCTCAAAGCTGACACCACAATGCGGCCTCCTCTGTTCCTGACTCCTCTAATCATGATATCAGGCAACCCCAACCTCGGAATCAAAACCTTCCTCTCACGGCAAAGGACACGCACGTCATGCCGGGACAGCCAGTCCATCCCAAGAATAACGTCGAAGTCCTCCATCGGTAGCAAGACCAGATCTGCCGGAAAATCTTGGTCTCCCGAAACAATCGTGGCGCCGGGGATGAAGCTCCCCACAGTGCCCACCAGACCCAGGGGTGTGCTGACCTCCAAAGTGGCAGTCAACATCGCAGGGGTACGGCCCAACACTCCCGCAAATCGCTCCGAGATGAACGAGTGTGTCGCGCCACAATCAAAAAGCACTCTAGCCTCTAAACCTGCCACAAGAAGTGTACCTTCCACGACGGTGCTGGCGTCCCTCGCCTCCTCTGCCTGGACAGTGAAGACTCGTCCAGTGCGCTGACCCTGCTGCGGTGCTGCAGGTCTCCTAGCTCCGCCGCCACTGACACTCGGAAGTCCCGGAGGTTTGCTCGGTCCAGCGCCCTTGCTAGGGCAGTTCCTGACGATGTGGCCCTGCTGACCACAACCATGACAAGTAATCGACCCAAAGCAGCGCCCAGTGTGCACTCTGCCACAGCTCCTGCACGCCTCTGGCTGCGGCGCCCCTGCTGCCTCGATCCGGGGCCTCTTGCCCGACTTCCCCGAACTCTGCCCTCCTGGCCTCCCTGAGGATCTCCCTATCGACCTCCTATCATCCTGATAATTCTCCCGGTAGTCCCTCTCCATGATAGTGGCGCTCCTCACTGCGTCCGCCAAGGTGCGTGGCATGCTCGACAGCACTCGGGTCCTCAGATGCTTCCGGAGTCCCCCGACAAACTTCATCGACCTCTGCGCCTGAGTGACGAAAATCTCCGGACAGTAACGCTCAAGGGCGTTAAACTTCCCAATGTACTCCTCCAGTGTCATGCTCCCCTGCTCCAGGGCCAGGAACTCCACCCGCTTCCCGTCTCGCACATGCTCCGGGAAGTACTGCTCGTTGAACTCCTCAACGAACTCCTCCCATGTCACATCCTCTCGACCGGTGAACACAACTGCTGAAGTCGACCTCCACCAGTTCGCTGCAGCTCCTCTCAGCACATAGGTGGCCAGGTCCACCTTCTTCTCCGGAGTACAGTCGATAGCCCTGAAGATCGTCTGCATAGTGAGGATCCACTCCTCAGCTGCCTCTGCATCCATCTGCCCAGCAAAAGTCGGAGGGTGCTGCCTCATGAACCGGTCGTGCATCGCACCGGCCCCCGCCTGCGCACTCTGCGCTGCCTGGCGCTCCAACATCCCGCTCAACCGCTCCACGGTATCGAACAGGACTCTGCGCTCTGCCTCCCGGGCCTCCTCTCTCCCAGTCTCACTCGAATCGCGAGTCTCGACCGCAGGCACAACCCGCCTCGGAGGCATCGCTCTACAGAACAAAGAACTCACGTCAGAATGATTATGAATGCATGCCATGGACCTCTAGACTCTAATCCTAACTCGATGGTGGTTTCTTTGGGAAAATACGCCGGGATCAAGGCTCTGATACCAAGTTGTAACGTCCCGAAACAGCGGAAGAAAATTTTCTAAATTAAACATACAACATACGACCGTCAACGGTCAACACGGGCACGTTACTAGAAAAGTCAACATAATAATATATAAAATATCTCCACGTGGAAGTCATAATACAGAGTTGTCAAAAGAGTGATTACAACTAATACATAACTACTACATAACTACTGTAATCACTACCTCTACAAAAAGATCGGAAGAACAGGACCCGATCCCGGAGGCACTCCCCTCGGTCACCACCAACCTAAGACTGCCTGCTACCTGAAAATGCAACATAAAATCTGCCCGAGTTCCCGAAAGGAACCCCGTATGCCAACATCTCCTATATATACAGAAAAACAGATGAAAATGCCAAGAATGCACATGCAATGCAATCCGCCTCGGGCCCCATACATGCCCCAACCGCTGCGGACCATCTCCCAGCCGCGCCAGGGGCATGGGAAACATCCCCCACCCTGCCAATCCAGGCCCACACGAGGGGGGTCGCCGCACTCATCTCCCAGCCGCACACAGGGGCACAAGGGAGGCATCCCCCCTGCCAATCCAGGCCCACACGAGGAGGTCTCGGCTTTCCCCCACAGGGAAAGTGCATCCCCTTCCCTCACCAGGGAAGAAGGCATCTACCACCCACACAGGCATGGCAGGCATCCCTCTGCCGCACCGGCATCCACGAGGGGTCCAACAGAAGATACGCTCTCGTCGTAGGTGAAATCCGTAGCTCCGAGGTCCGGTGATCGACCGTGGGCTCGGCAACCGGTAGTCGCCTCTGCTCGACGTCACGTATGTGGATAAATCCACCAAGGAAAGATAATTCGACCCACCAGTCGAACAAGGTCAAATCTAGCGGTCGACCGTTTGGAAGGTCTACGCTATACGTTTTATATACATATATATCCTGTCGGTCGAACCAGGGTCCGTTCAACCGATAAGGAAAACTGCATGAATCCTGCCCACTGCATTCGGTCGACCGAAACTCTTCCGGTCGACCGGATCAACAGGCACTTCACTACAGGAAATCTGCACGCGGTCGGTCGACCGGATCCAGAGCGGTCGACCGTTTAGATGGTCAACGCTCTTGACCGACCTTGCGCAGTTCGGTCGACCGAGACACACACTCGGTCGGCCGAAGGTCTGTCTACCCTATCTACTGGGATCGGTCGACCGAACAACCACCGGTCGACCGGACTAATATAACCCTTATAAAATATTCCCGCTAAAATTTGGCATAAACGGTCGACCGTCACACAGACGTCGTTCGACCGTTTTCGGGCAGCAAGTTATTTTTATAAAATATCGGTCGACCGAACCTCACACGGTCGACCGAAACACTACCATATCGCACTGAACAGGCATCATTTAGACGATGTTCGGTCGACCGAGACACACAACGGTCGACCGAACCAGTCGTCTTCAACCTTGGTTCAGTGGGATTTTCGCCGGGGAAACGGCACCAACGCCGCCCCCTACACTCCCACACCACTTGGGGAGTTACTATGAAGACTTGGCATACCTTTCACCGCGAAGAAACCGCGTCCCGCGAGCTCCTCCTCCTCCGGCGTCGAAACTCGCTTCTTCTCCTTCGCGCGCGCCTCCACCACGTCGCCGGGTCTCCTCCTCCTCCTCTGGTCGCCGGAACACCAAGGGAAAGTGGTGAGTTGGGTGGAAATGAAATGGGGAAGGAAAAGAGAAGAGAGGGTTGGGTTTGGGTTTAAATAACAAAACCTACACCTACCCTTACTTCTCCACCATACCTCCACCCACTCCACCTACACCTCAACCATACCTACCCCACTCCACTCCTCTCACATCTCCACGTTCTTACATACCATACATGAAACCGTTTCTCATAACTCAAATCACAGTATGATGTGTCCGTTATTAAACGATGATTACTGACACCATGCATGTTCCCTTGGTTATATGTGTTTTAAGGGTGTTCCTTTTATTTCGCTCTAATTATCTTCGTCCATTCTTTTACACATAAATTCCCTTCTTATTTTTCTACTCGCTAACCTTCTGTTAGCAGACATCATATCACCGTCAAATAATGTAAATTGTGTTCACCTTGCCTTAGTTAAAGCCTCTACATTTTGTAATTCATTTGATAACTTTAAGGTGACCTTTGGGTGGTGAGTTTGTTGAGACCGGCGATAGTACTCATGTCGCCTTGTGCTTAGTTATGGGATTTCTTGTTAATAGACAGCTTCTGAGTTGAATGGCCGCCAGAAGATCTGCTGGTGTTTTACTTACGATTGCATTTCATGTCGCCGTTGCTGAGACAGTGGTTGGTACCTAGTCAGGACCATTCAAAATTGGTCCTGTTATTTGTCGCTATAGAAGATTTGTATGCTTCCCTATTTCTGTTTCGTGATGTTATCGACTACCCCACATAGATGTTTACATTTTCATTCTCATTTTGTGCATGAGGAACAAAATGCAGTGGTAGAGGCTCATGAGATCTCATTACAGTCACTTTGCATCGTTCCTGTACTCATTCAGTGAACATTTTGATGTACATTAACTAAACTAAACATCCTTCAGATTGTCGGTCCTAACAATTATCATTTTGTCATTCACAATTCATTTAATACTCATTTCGTCACGTCTCTTAAAATAAGATTTCTACCTTAATTTTCCTCACTTTCCCAGTACTAACACCACAAAAATGTCTGGAGAAGCGCTTAGATCCGGCGAGGTAAGCTGAGATTTTTTCTCTCCATCTCGGACGTTTGTCTAGGACTATGTCAAACTATGTTGAGCCCGCAAAAAATACTAAGGTTCAAGGTCGACCAAGGGGAAAGTCGACACGATGGGACCCGAGAGCCTTTGAGTATGCTGAGTAGGGTTGTAAATGGGTAGGATTTTACCCGCAACCCGCCCTACCCCACCTAACGTGGATTGCGGACAAAAAATGTTACCCGCCAACCCGCCACCCGCACAACCAGCAAAATAGGCGGGGCGGGTTGCGATTTTCTCACAACCCGCCCCGCATAACCTGCAACCCGCATAAGCCTTATATTTTGTTTGATTTTTTTGTATTTTTTTTTTATTTTGTTTGTATTTAGTTTTGATTTTGTTTGTATTTTAGCTTTGATTTTTTTGTATATAGCTTTAAAAACATACATTGATTGATTTTTGGTACTTAGCTTTGATTAAAATAGATAATGTTAAAGAAAATGAATTGATTTTTGTATTTAGCTTTAATAAAAGAAAAACCCGCCAAACTCGCCAACCCGCCCCGCATAGCCTAGTCCACCATTACGCGGGACGGGTAGCGGAATTTTTTTGACCCCGCCCCGCCTACCTGCTTAACTTAGGTGGGGCGAAAACCCGCCCCGCCCCGCTTACAACCCAAATGCTGAGTGAGGTCATGGTCGTGATAGTAATCAGAGAAGGGGTCGTGATCGATCTTCTAGTTCATATCGCTCATCTGTAAACATGAGTACAGGGTATGGTATGACGACATGATTGTTATTTTATTATTATTGTCTAACTTCTAGTTATTATATAGAACTTTGCTATTTTTACATCTTGTAGTGCCTGGACAGATGGACGCAGATGACTTCCCATATCTAAATAGACTTCCAGAAATCATCTTATCATTTTTGAAGCAGTGGAATGATGTAAGTGTGGATGACAACTGTGGGTTTCAATGTGTTGCATATACTTTCCATGGTGGTAAAGACAATTGGTTTTACGCACGTCGTGCGATTTCTGATTAGATATGAGCACATCCCATTTATGAGCACGTTTATTACGACGGTGTGGTACAAGCTCGTCGGCGAATTGATTGGGCGGAGGATGTTGTGGCGAGGATCACTATATGGAGATTATTTGCGACTTGTTCTAGATTGCCAGCTTTTACAAGTGTGCAGTTATGTGCTTCAGAGTTGGATATAATGGTTCATTGTACCCGTGTATTACAATACTACATTGGGAGAGTCTATCTACTATGACGAAGTCGTGCAGAGAGTTGATCATTGCTTATTTAGGGAATTGCAGATATTACATTAGGTTAGAATTATCTGAGGGATTCCCAATACCCCTTATAGCGACCATGTGGTTTCAAATTCGAAATGAGAGTGTTGTTGGATGAGAGCTGAAGTATGAACACAAGAGAGCCTACTGGGAGCAGTTACGTAGTAGATTTTGATTGTAACATGTAATTTGTAATGGTTTTGCTAAATACTGGATTTTCAATGTGTTATGTGGTTGTACATTGTATCGTGTTATTTTTTTATCAGATTTCAAATTCCAAATGAAATTAAATATAGCAAACAAGGAAAAAATATTCGTCATGAATGATAAAAGTACAACATATAAACAAATACAAATAAAAAAGTACATAGGGACAAGCCGACTACAACTACGAGTACAATTACGTCTCGTTCTCCAAATCAGGGTCAGAAATGCATAACTGACTATTCCACGCGTGTATGAATCCATCCCACTCTACACATACAGTTCTCGTATCGTCGTCCGACATCAGGTCCCTCTTATCCAAGAATGGTTGCGCAAGCTGTATCGCCTTACTCATCCACTGTATATAACAACAAAATAAGCGATCATTAACAATAAAAACAAAAAATAGATTAAAAATAAAAATAGATTAAAAAACTTACCGCATCAGCACATGTAATATCCGGTAGTCTTTCTGATCTCTCGGCGATACCACGCACGAGAAAGGGATGTGAGTACTTACAAAACCAAGACAAATAATCAACATCACAAGTTGAGGGACCGCAGCTACATATGAGATCAGCAACATGAAGTCGGGCTCCCCTCAGAAATGTGCACCAAACCGATTCTGCAGTCGAAGCGGGGTATCTAAGGTCGTACGTCGCCGAAGTCTCAGACCGCATTGCATGCTATGTCGTCGGGATGTCAATCGGGATTACCTGAACGTATCCTAACTGACGCAAGATGCAATTAGGCATATAAGGATCGATGATATCCCAATAACGAATATAATCACCCATCAATAAGGTCCTCGACACCTCCGCAGCAGGGTGAGGACCATAAGGCAACTACTCCACCTATATGTTGATACGTTAATAATAATAATAAAATAAATAAAATAAACGTAAATAATATAGAGTCTTATACCTGCGATACAGTCATCTGATCTAGCCGTCTACGAATGGAATGTAGTCAGGCCTCGCTCTTCTCCTCGCTCCGGATGGTTCACATACGCAAACGAGGATAGTCTGGCTCAATGATTTTCCGCTCTCGATGCGGGCGGAAAGGAGAAAAATACTCATATATCAAAATATCTCTACCAATGTGACCGCCAAAAACTAGAAATTACGCTCTCATTTATAGGATTATCGGGCATCATATCAGTGATGATCCAAGGTGAGTCATCAACCATCTTCTTTTTGTGAGCTCAGGCATCCACAGTGTACAGACTCGAATCTCCAATCACTAACCTACCACCTCTACCCTTCCGAACTACATACTTAGCAGTAGAAGAACTACCACGTCGCCCCCGTCCTCTACCATACGTAGGGCTGACAATTCAGGTCATGACACGAAACCCAAACCCGACGCTAAATATCACGATTCAGGTCGACACGAATGACACGAACTGTAATTCGGGTCGAGTTCGTGTTTTGTGTAATTAGTGTCAAACATGCTAGTTCGTGTTCGGGTTAATTCGTGTTTGTGTAAATTTGTGTCAAACATGTCATAATTGGTGTCAAACATGTTATTTCGTGTTCAGGTTAATTCGTGTTTGTAAAAATTCGTGTCAAACAAGTCAGTTTGAGCTATTCGTGTTAATTTGTGTTTGTGTCAACACGAACCCGAAAAATGGATTTGTGTCAACGTGGGTCGTGTTCGGGTTACCAAATTCGTGTTCGGGTTTAAGATTAGATTTTCGTGTTCGTGTTCATGTCGACTATTTCTTATTAATTTGTGTTCGTGTTTGGGTCGAGGAAAAACAATTCGTGTCAATTCGTGTTCGTGTCAAACACGACACGAAACACAAATTTGTCAGCCCTAACCATACGCCTCCTCCCGCTCAAACTCCAACTCCAACCCATACCGCCCCTCATCGTCACCCTCCTCAGAAACATCCTCATTATGAAACGGGTCATTACGTGTCTAATGATGACATGCATAAACTCTCCCCCCCTAACCGAAGCAGATATACCCCGTCTACGTGGATGACGAGGAGCTGAATCCTCTTCATAAGGTCGCACAACGAGTAAGAGTATTGATTTTCCATTTCCTCCACGGTAACCCAATGACTATTAATTAAATTTCAGAAATAAATTTTCGTTAAATTGATTTATGTTACTAAATTTACAAAATTAATAATTATTATCTACTAATTACCAATTATTACTAATTAATATTAAAAAAATTACAAAGGAGGGGGATTCAAATACGGTAAAATTTCTACATCTTTTATTTTAAAAGAAAAGGCCCCCCTTCTTCTTATTTTAAACTAAAAGAGGTAGAAAATTTTACCATATTCGAATGTAGCGGGGCGTCCACTAGCTCCTTTCTTGGCCTTCGAGACATTGCTTTTGATGATTGAGAAGAAAATGAAGAGAGAATTTGAAAGGAATATGTTCTAAAAGTTTTACTTTTAAATGTCAATTATTATGAACTGAATGACAAATCATTTTGTTCCTTGTTTATGTTATTCGTCTTTTAGAAGTGTTAAGGAAGAGGCTCTTGGTCCTTAACCGTAGGGCTCTAAAAGATATTGGTTTACATAAAGCAAAAGATATTCGCAATCATGGTAATAAACATGAGACATTTATTACCGAGTTAAGATTGTCGTGTTGGTCATAGATCATTGTAGTTCTACAAGTGAGTGACAACACGGGTACGCAAAAGAGGAAAATATTACCTTTGTATACCGAATTGACCTAACAAGTAAAATATTATAGAAATGTGTTTCTGTGTCATTAATATTTTACTGTGTCCTTGGTCCTTTGATATGAGACTTATAT
This sequence comes from Triglochin maritima, assembly GCA_963682175.1. Classification (NCBI taxonomy): domain Eukaryota; kingdom Viridiplantae; phylum Streptophyta; class Magnoliopsida; order Alismatales; family Juncaginaceae; genus Triglochin; species Triglochin maritima. The sequence continues at coordinate 6,108,672 of OY821787.1, read as the reverse complement.
CCGATCGCTTAAGGAGTGCTTAATTAGACTATTGTCTTAAGCTATCAATGAGTGTAGTGCAAAGGCATTAGTTGGTTAAGTATGACTTTTGTTGGAGAAGATAGTTAGTCAAAAGATTATCATTGCCCCTCTTAATTGAGTGATGATATTAGTGGGCCCATTGATAAAGCAAAGTTATAATGTGCACAATGTGATTGGAGTTAAGTCACTTATTTATAACTAGCTTAAAGAGATCAAGAAATGAATACTAATACAAAGATGACACAATACTACTTTGTGTGTATTCTTAATATCATGAGGCAAGTGACGGACACAAGTGGTGCACGCCATCACTAAATGGATCAGGTTTTGGTTCGAGTGGAATTAAGACATCTAACTAATTGGGAGCTATAATGTGTAGCTAGATACCGCTTATAGCTTGCGATATTAAGATCTTAATATCACTGCCAACTTAGTCTAGATCCTCCCATTGGTCACACCACAAAACTGGGAAACAAGAAATGGGGATTTTGAGTTCATAGGATGTGTCGGGTTTCATGTAGAAAATATGACACATGGGGTGGACAAAGCAAAATCAAAATTATGTTATGATTAATAACATAATTAGAATCTAAATTAAATTCATATGTGATGTAAATATTATGGGGTGTAATGATTTATCGTTACATAGGATAATATGTTATATAAGTTGTGAATTTACTACTAATCCCGAAATGTCAAATTAAATAGGGGTAAAACCAAAATTTGACCAACTACAGGACTGTGCAAAAAACGGTCGACCGTTTACTGTTGATCGGTCGACCGAACTATGCACGGTCGACCGGACACGTCTCGACCGATAACAGGGAATTTTCGTCTGTTTGGAACGGTCGACCGAATCTATCAGTCAGTCGACCGAACATTGCGATGAAATAGTTTTACTGTTGAGAACGGTCGACCGAGTGTCTGACGGTTGACCGAAACTTGGTTCGAACGGTCGACCGAACCTCCAAACGGTCAACCGGTCCAGACGGTTTTCTGCAGAATTAATTTAAGAATTAATTAGATCATGCATGAAATTGGTCCATAATTGATTTAATTCGTGGCTAAGAATATTTGATAGCAAATAATGGATGGTTAGATGGAAGTTTGCATGAAATCATGGGCAAGAGGTTGCACATGAATAGGTAATTTGGAGAGAACTTATAAATACAAGTTTATCTCATTACCTTATTAATTAATTCATTGTCTCCTTGTGCAAACTTCTCTCTCCATAATTATCCACGAAATTTCCTTAATTCTTAAGTTTAGTTTTAGTTTTCAGAAATCTTCTTCTCAAGGGAACTAAAGAGGGGTTAGTAATTAGATTCTAAATCCTATTGGAGATTGAGAGGCTAGCTCTTCTCTCTCCGATCTTGTTTAGAGTTTGGTGAATACTCGGAGGCATCCGGCGCAGCAATAAGCATCCTCAACGTCTCCGGATCTTCAAGAAGTTTTAGAGAACTTCTAGGTATGAATTTCGGAGCCCAATGTTTGTTTTAATGTGTTTTAAGCAATCATTAAAACAAACTGATGCATGCATGAAAACCAAATCGTAGAAAATATATGAATGATCCTTATTGTACAACAAAATTCGAATATATATATGTACAATTAAACTAGAAATCCTACAGAATTGTGGTGGAAGAGTGAAATGATGAGAGATATAAGTAGAAATGAGAGAAAAACAAAACGATAAATCGTGCAGATGATTTAAGCAATTTACGGACTACATTAAACACTTGAGAAAACAAATCATAATCTTTTTTATGTTGTCAGTAACAAATCATTAACCACCAATCTCTTTCCGTTAATCAACCACCTTATTTATCCACAAATCACCCTCAAATCCCCCATCCGAAACCACACATCCACCGTCCATCTCAAACCACCCCCGAATCCAACGCCCACCAACACTCCTCCCCTCACTCCACATCCCACTATAAAACCCATCTCCGCCTTCCTCCCCCTTCCACCCACACCACGATGGCCGGAACCGGAACCAGATCTCTAGCGGTGAGGGTTATTGAATTGTATACGATCAAGAATAGGAATAAGTTTGTGTGTTGTATTTCTGTATTTAGGGTTACAAATATATATAGTGGAATGTAAATAGGAAGGAGCCGTTGGACTTACTAAATGTGTTCCCCTGATTGTGGCGTGATTGGTCCAACCAAGGAAGGAGGCGATGATGAGTATCTTCTGAGCCAGACTGGTGATTCTTGCTCTAACAGGTAAGTTTCTCAACACCCCCCCCCCCCTCTCAAGTTCGGTTCGAAAGAGGTTGAAGGATCCTAACTTGGAGAGTATTACTTTGAATTGCCTCTGATCCAAGGCTTTGGTGAAGATATCGGCGAGTTGTTCTTTACTTGATACATATGGCACGACTATTTCCTTGTTTTGAATTTTTTTCTCTAATGAAATGACAATCCACTTCAATGTGTTTGGTTCTTTCGTGAAATACTGGATTTGATGCTATGTGGCGAGCGGCATTATTGTCACAGAACATGTTCATGGGTTCGTTGTAAGGTTGTTTCATGTCTAGAAGAAGTTGTTTGAACCAGACAAGTTCACTTGTGGTGGAGGCCATAGCCCGATACTCTGCTTCAGCACTTGATCTGGCTACAACGTTTTGTTTCTTGCTTCTCCAAGTTACGAGATTTCCACCAACGAATGTGAAGGATTTCATGTTTAATTATACATATATATTTTCGAATTTTTTATGTATAATAAGGATCAATTTTCAATTTTCTATAATTTATTTCATGCATGCATCAATTTGTTTCAATATCTAGTTTCAAAACTTTATTAAAACAAATTTGGACTCCGAAATTCATACCTAGAAGTTCTCTAAAACTTCTTGAAGATTCGGAGACGTTGGGGATGCTCCTCGCTGCGCCGGATGCCTCCGAGTATTCACCAAACTCTAAACAAGATCGGAGAGAGGGAAGCTAGTCTCTCAATCTCCGATAGGATTTAGAATCCAATTACTAACCCCTCTTTAGTTCCCTTTAGAAGATGACCTCTGAAGAACTAAAACTAAACTTAAGAATTACTGTAATTTCGTGGAGAATTATGGAGAGAGATTTTGCATAAGAAAAATAATGAATTAATTAAGGAGGTAATGAGATAACCTTGTATTTATAGGTTCTCTCCAAATTACCTATTCATGTGCAACCTCTTGCCCATGATTCCATGCAAAATTCCATCTAACCATCCATTATTTATTAATAAATAATATTAGCCACGAATTAAATCAATTATGGACCAATTCCATGCATGATCTAATTAATTCTTAAATTAATTCTGCATAAAACCGTCTGACCGGTCGACCGTTTGCGAGGTCCGGTCGACCGTTTAGACCTGGTTTCGGTCGACCGTTTAGATACTCGGTCGACCGTTCGCAACATTAAAATATTTCATCACAATGTTCAGTCGACCGAAACGAACAGACGAAATCCCTGTTACGATGTACACACATCCGGTCGACCGTGCAATATTGCGGTCGACCGTCCCACATCCGGTTGACCGTTTACTGTTTAGAGGTCGACCGTTTGTGCACTGTGCTACAGACTTGTCAAATTTCGGTTTAACCCCTACAAAATTTGACATTTCGGGATTAGTAGTAAATTCACAACTTATGTAACATATTATCCTATGTAATGATCAATCATTACACCCCATAATATTTACATCACATATGAATTTAATTTAGATTCTAATTATGTTATAAATCACAACATAATTTTGATTTTACTTGTTCACCCCATGTGTCATATTTTCACATGAAACCCGACACATCCTATGAACTCAAAATCCACATTTCTTGTTTCCCAGTTTTGTGGTGTGACCTATGGGAGGATCTAGACTAAGTTGGCAGTGATATTAAGAGCTTAATATCACAAGCTATAAGCGGTATCTAGCTACACATTATAGCTCCCAATTAGTTAGATGTCTTAATTCCACTCGAACCAAAACCCGATCCAATTAGTGATGGAGTGCACCACTTGTGTCCGTCCCTTGCCTCGTGATATTAAGAATACACACAAAGTAGTATTGTGTCATCTTTGTATTAGTATTCATTTCTTGATCTCTTTAAGCTAGTTATAAATATGTGACTTTACTCAAATCACATTGTGCACATTATAACTTTGCTTTATCAAGGGGCCCACTAATATCATCACTCAATTAAGAGGGGCAATGATAGTCTTTTGACTAACTATCTTCTCCAATAAAAGTTGTACTTAACCAACCAATGCCTTTACACTACACTGATCGATAGTTCAAGACACTGATCTAATTAAGTATTCCTTAAGTGATTAGATATAAGTCTCATATCAAAGGACCAAAGACACAGTAAAATATTAATGACACAGAAACACATTTCTATAATATTTTACTTATTAGGTCTATTCAGTATACAAAAGTAATATTTTCCTCTTTTGTGTACCCGTGTTGTCACTCACTTGTAGAGCTACAATGATCTATGACCAACACGACAATCTTAACCCGGTAATTAATGTCCCATGTTAATTACCATGATTGCGAATATCTTTTGTTTTATGTAAACCAATATCTTTTAGAGCTCTACAGTTAAGGACCAAGAGTCTCTTCCTTTACACTTCTAAAAGACGAATAACATAAACAAGGAACAAAATAATTTCTCATTCAATTCATAATAATTGACATTTAAAAGTAAAACTTTTAGAACATATTCCCTTCAATCTCCCACTTGTTATCAAAGTTTTCTTTCACATACATTCTCAATGTATAAAACATTAATAACTAGGGTAGCCTTCTCAAATCACCTATCAAGCCAATCCACATGGATCCTCGGATCCATGGACTCGAAATATATTTCGTCTCTTAGCTTGGTATGAAGGTTTGTTGAATGGATCAGTTGTGTCACTGTTGTGTCCACCTATTTATTTATTTTGTCTTTCGTTGGTGGTTGAGTTAGCTGTAGTGATATTACTCCTAACTGCACTAGCTCATACCTCCACCTTCGATAATGATGACGCATCATCACTCCAACCTCTTATTGTCTAGAATTCCTATAAGAATTGCATCAAAACAACCCTCAACTATTTTCTCATTTGTCTTCCATAAACAAGAACCTTATCTTTAGTCCGGTTAAGGTACTTCAGAATATTCTTGATCGCAATCCTATGATTAGGACTTGCGTTGGATTGGTGACCTCTTGTCACGTTTAGAGCATACGAGATATTGAGTCTTGTGCAAGTCATCGTGTACATGGTCATTCCTTTTGCCGAAGCATAAGGGATACCTCCATGTACTCCAAGTCTTTGTGTGATTGAGCACATTGAGACTTCTTGAGTTGCACACCTATACTCTTACTTATTGGCATATTGTCCATATCGGAATTGTTCACCCTGAACATTTCAAAGACCTTGTCAATGTATACACGTTGACTTAGACCAATGAGTCTATGAGATGTATCTCTTTATATCTTGATAATCAAGATGTATTGAGCTTCACTCACATCTTTTCATTGAACATACTGATTTCAACGAAATTTCTCGTTTGCTAATGCAAAGGTATATGATCGCTCATGTGCAATATGTCATCGACATATAAGATCAGAAGTACTACATGGCTCCCACTAATCTCCTTGTATCAACAAGGTTTTCCTTTACTTTGAATGAAGTGAATCTTCTTCATCTCTTCGTCAAAGCGTTTGTTCCAACTCCTCGATGCTTGCTTCAATCCATAAATGGATTCTCGAAACTTGCATTTCTTCTCACTACTATTTGGATCATCAAAACCTTGAGGTTGTACCATGTACATATCCTCCTCCAAGTTCCTGTTTAAGGAATGCCATTTTGATATCCATCTTCTATATCCCACAATTGTGAAATGCGGTAATAACGAGCATAATCCGAATAGATTTTAATATGGCAACTTCTCAAAAATTTCATCAAAGTCAATTTCTTGAATTTGAGTATAACTTTTGCTACAAGCCTTGCTTTGTAGGTTGTCAAGTTACTATCCATGTCTATCTTCCTCCTAAAAGCTCATTTATACCAAATGATATTTTCTCTTGAGGAATGCTAATCAAGTTTCATACTTGATTATCATACATGGATTCTACTTCGGATTCTATGGCTTTTAACCATAGTTTGGAGTCTTTTCTATTGCTTCTCGGAAGGTCGGGGGATCTTTGGTATCTAGTACCATGATCTCATGAAGTCCCACATACTTATTGGGTTTCTTCCTTTCCCTCATTGACCTTCTTAGTTGTTTTGGTTCTTCTCGTGTCTCTCGAACTTCTTCCACAATTTCTTGAGGAATAGGTTCATGTTCGACTCTCGAACGCACACTAGGTGAGGATGATTGAGATTCTCTCACAATTTCTTGTAAGGATCTCTCGCTCATGCTCCCACTAACCAAATGAATCTCGGTTGGGCCTTCATGATTTTGAATGCAACATTCACATCATGATCTTGTAGAGTATCTTGAGTTTCCTGAAGCTCAACTCTACTCCCACTACTTTTCTCTCTTTTCCAGAAATTCCAGAAAAACCATATCTCTCTCTACAATCTTTCGATTGGAGGTGATATACCAAAAGTAGTATCCTCTTGTCACACGAGGACAACCTATAAAGAAGCACTTATCCGCTTTTGGTTGAAGCTTGGTCGACATCAATTTCTTGATGTATACCTCACAACCCCAAATCTTGAGAAAGTCGAGCTTAGGTGTCTTTCAACTCCATAGCTCACAAGACATTTTCTCCACGGATTTGGATGAAACATTATTTAGTGAGTTTGTCATTATTTGTAGTGCATAATTCCAAAAGTAAATAGGCAATTTAGATTGACTTATTATTGATCGAACCATGTCGAGCAATATCATGTTCCTACTTTAGGAATAAGTCAAATTAGGTATCCTAAGTACTCACCCCTACGAACCTTTCATAGAGACTCGATATTCTTGTTGAGTCGGTTCACTACTTCATCCTCGAATTCCTTGAACTTGTCAAAGAATTCACTTTTGCTTCCCATTAGACAAATATAGCCATAGTGACTATAGTTGTCCGTGAACAAAATGAAGTACCTTAAACGTCCCTTGCACTTGTACTTATCAGACCACATACATTAGAATGTATCATATCCAATTAGTTATTCGTTTTCGTTCCTTTCCTCTTGAAAGGTCTCTTGGTCACTTATTTGATCAATCCGATAGTGCTACAAGATTGTATCATCTACGTGAGTTATCTTAGTTCCTTTTGTTATTGTTTGTTTGAGTTTGTTTATTATTTATTTCAAGCAAATAGAAATCATTCTATGCGAATGTATTTGCATAGAAAATTCCATTCTTCGATATAGACAAGCAAGAATTAAAAATATATATTAAGTTATCCATATCCAAAACATGATACAGAATAGTTCTTGTTAATCGAAGGTACATAACAAACATTCTTCAAAGCATAAATTTAAATCACTAGACTATTGAAGTTCCATAAAATTTTGTACAATCGCAGTGATGCTTGTACTATTTCCAATCTTCAATATCATCTCATTCTTCACGAGTTCCTTCCTATCCTTCAACAGCTGCACATCAAAATTATGTGAGCAGAAGATCTGGTAACCATTACCAAATCAAGGACAGAGGTGATTAAATTTATCTCAATAACAAACATACCTACGGCGTTTCTCGGGCGCCTACGTTCAATCATCCAATTTTCAAGGTCTTCCTTGTACTTGGGGCAATTAGGTCGGATGTGTCCCTTTTCACCACAGTGAAAGCACTGCGTATTGGGAGTTGGAGATTTCAAAGATTTCTCCCTTGAGGCACTCCCATGAGCACCTCCTACTCCCTTGCTCTTGATTGACGTATCTTTGGTAAATTTACCTTTACCTTTGTTGATCTTTTTGCTCGTCTCATGGACGGTTAGGACGTTATTGTCCTGACCCTTGCCCATGTCAACTTCGGCCGTTTTGAGAGCGTTGTGAAGCTCCTCAAGACTCACCCCTTTTTCACGCACATGATAGTGCATTACAAAGTCCTTGAAGGACGGGGCTAGAGAGCCAAGAATCAGATCTTCGGCAATGTCATTGGGCATTGGAGAAGAGAGCTTCGAGAATTTCTCAAGGTATCCTTGCATCGTGAGAAAATGCATGGACACCGATGTTCCCTCCGCCATATGGCACCTTGTGAGTGCGATGGTGGTCTTATAGCGCTCCTTCCGGGCACTATCCATGAACATCTTTGTTAAAGCTTCCATGGTCTTCTTGGGTTTTGAATCCAAGTATTTCGCTTGAAGCGAGTCACCCATGGATGCCAACATTAGACCGTGAACTTGGTTCTCTTGGTCTTCCCACTTGGCTATCGCATCTTTCTCATTATTGGTTGTCATCTCATTCAATTTTGGGATTTCACCATCCAAAATATGAGATAGTTTTTCAAACCTCAACACGATATTAAGATTGAGTTGCCATTTCATGAAGTTTGAGCCATCATTTTGCAAAGGATTCTTTTCGATCATAGATCGCATAATAGGTTGGATATTAGACATTTCTACAAAATAAATTATACAGGATTTTAATGTTAATTTTATGTTTTAATACACATGCATACATATATCAAATATAAATGCAAATGTTGCAAATAAAAATCTTGCCCATAAATGCAACAATCCAAGATCCCATCAATTGTAATATAGACTAGCTAAGGGCTATCGAATACATTACAATATCAAGGTAAGAAAACATTCTTCTAATCACAACCTTTTTGAATTTTAGCAACATTTAGCATCTTCAAACTCTTGTGACTCTTGTCGTTTTAATTATGAGAGAATACGACATATCCTCGTATGAAAAACGTTTTCCAAAAACCGAGCGAGGGCTCTAGGTAATGTTAAGAAAACTTATTTTCATTTGATACGAGATACGTTTATCCATTGTATTCACAACTAAACACAATCGGGGTTCACTAGGGTGAAACACACCTCATACATTTAATTGTGGCACAACAACAGACAACCATTATATCTCCCACTATTCCCAAAGATAGAGGGAGCTATCTCCCGCTAAGGGCGAGCAGAGTATCCCTCGATCAATGGCTGCTAGTGGATGAAATAAGAAGGAAATTATTCTTAATTTTTGTTGGACAATTTCATATTTTTACATGTGATTTGGAATTTTAGGTTATCACGCATATTAATATTCATACACATCCTAACATTCACCACATTCATCACATGCATAGCAGAAATTAAAAACAGAAATTAAACATTCACACAATCCACATTGTGTGAGTTTATATGTTCCCTTCGATCCTTGATCCTCGATCCCCGATCCTCGATCGATGCGCTACAGCGGCGACTTCCTCTTGCACCGGAGATGTAGATTTTACAGAAAATAAACATGCTCCTCACATTCGATAAAAAACCGACTAGTGCAAGTCCTATGTAAAAACCTCTCATATGCATATGCAATTTATCTAAAAATGGAAATAGAGAATTTGGCTTTTACATACATAAGCCCCTGTATTATAACAATTATAAACATTCATAGCTTCTGATTTGGAACATACAAACTCACAATTCCTGCAAAACAACTCGAGCATCCATGCACGCAATATTGCTATAAACTATCCATCCTAGTTTATTAAGCATCTAGAATGTCAAACAATTCTTTGAAAAAACGTTTTGAAATCCATTAAAAACATTTTTCATGCATCCATAGTTCACAAATTAATTATGAACCGCTGTCCATCCAATTTCCAATGGAAAGATGAATCGCAGTTTTTCGGTTTTGTTGATTCTCTTACAAAATAATCGTTTATACTTAAAACGAAATTATTGCAAGTTAGACTTATGTCTAAATCATAATGCTAATAATTACATGTCATGTTTTAAACATTCAAAACATTTAAAACGAATTATTATAAAGAATTATTTCAACAAACATTTAAAGACCGAAAAACCGGTAAAACGAATTGTTTAAATCCTAGATGGTAAACTAAATTTGTTTACAACCATAAATCATAAGAAAATTGAACCCTAAGCTCTGATACCACTGTAGAATTTCATGTTTAATTATACATATATATTTTCGAATTTTTTATGTATAATAAGGATCAATTTTCAATTTTCTATAATTTATTTCATGCATGCATCAATTTGTTTCAATATCTAGTTTCAAAACTTTATTAAAACAAATTTGGACTCCGAAATTTATACCTAGAAGTTCTCTAAAACTTCTTGAAGATTCGGAGACGTTGGGGATGCTCCTCGCTGCGCCGGATGCCTCCGAGTATTCACCAAACTCTAAACAAGATCGGAGAGAGGGAAGCTAGTCTCTCAATCTCCGATAGGATTTAGAATCCAATTACTAACCCCTCTTTAGTTCCCTTTAGAAGATGACCTCTGAAGAACTAAAACTAAACTTAAGAATTACTGTAATTTCGTGGAGAATTATGGAGAGAGATTTTGCATAAGAAAAATAATGAATTAATTAAGGAGGTAATGAGATAACCTTGTATTTATAGGTTCTCTCCAAATTACCTATTCATGTGCAACCTCTTGCCCATGATTCCATGCAAAATTCCATCTAACCATCCATTATTTATTAATAAATAATATTAGCCACGAATTAAATCAATTATGGACCAATTCCATGCATGATCTAATTAATTCTTAAATTAATTCTGCATAAAACCGTCTGACCAGTCGACCGTTTGCGAGGTCCGGTCGACCGTTTAGACCTGGTTTCGGTCGACCGTTTAGATACTCGGTCGACCGTTCGCAACATTAAAATATTTCATCACAATGTTCAGTCGACCGAAACGAACAGACGAAATCCCTGTTACGATGTACACACATCCGGTCGACCGTGCAATATTGCGGTCGACCGTCCCACATCTGGTTGACCGTTTACTGTTTAGAGGTCGACCGTTTGTGCACTGTGCTACAGACTTGTCAAATTTCGGTTTAACCCCTACAAAATTTGACATTTCGGGATTAGTAGTAAATTCACAACTTATGTAACATATTATCCTATGTAATGATCAATCATTACACCCCATAATATTTACATCACATATGAATTTAATTTAGATTCTAATTATGTTATAAATCACAACATAATTTTGATTTTACTTGTTCACCCCATGTGTCATATTTTCACATGAAACCCGACACATCCTATGAACTCAAAATCCACATTTCTTGTTTCCCAGTTTTGTAGTGTGACCTATGGGAGGATCTAGACTAAGTTGGCAGTGATATTAAGAGCTTAATATCACAAGCTATAAGCGGTATCTAGCTACACATTATAGCTCCCAATTAGTTAGATGTCTTAATTCCACTCGAACCAAAACCCGATCCAATTAGTGATGGAGTGCACCACTTGTGTCCGTCCCTTGCCTCGTGATATTAAGAATACACACAAAGTAGTATTGTGTCATCTTTGTATTACTATTCATTTCTTGATCTCTTTAAGCTAGTTATAAATATGTGACTTTACTCAAATCACATTGTGCACATTATAACTTTGCTTTATCAAGGGGCCCACTAATATCATCACTCAATTAAGTGGGGCAATGATAGTCTTTTGACTAACTATCTTCTCCAACAAAATTTGTACTTAACCAACCAATGCCTTTACACTACACTGATCGATAGTTCAAGACACTGATCTAATTAAGTATTCCTTAAGTGATTAGATATAAGTCTCATATCAAAGGACCAAAGACACAGTAAAATATTAATGACACAGAAACACATTTCTATAATATTTTACTTATTAGGTCTATTCAGTATACAAAAGTAATATTTTCCTCTTTTGTGTACCCGTGTTGTCACTCACTTGTAGAGCTACAATGATCTATGACCACCACGACAATCTTAACCCGGTAATTAATGTCCCATGTTAATTACCATGATTGCGAATATCTTTTGTCTTATGTAAACCAATATCTTTTAGAGCTCTACAGTTAAGGACCAAGAGCCTCTTCCTTAACACTTCTAAAAGACGAATAACATAAACAAGGAACAAAATGATTTCTCATTCAATTCATAATAATTGACATTTAAAAGTAAAACTTTTAGAACACATTCCCTTCAATGTACAAAAACCTGTAGTGGATTTACGATCATGGCTTCCTGCCCAATCTGCATCAGAAAAACTAATTATCGAGTTAGATTGATTGTTTTTCATCCATAACCCTTGTCCTGGAATGTTTTTTAGGTAACTTAGTATTCGATTAATAATATCTAAGTGATGTGTGATCGGGGCCTTCATAAATTGGCTAATAGTGCTGACTGCATAGGTTTTGTCGGGTCTAGTTACAGTAAGGTATATAAGTTTTCCTACAAGTCTTTGAAAGCGACTAATGTCTTTAATTGGTTCTCCGTCTGTGGGACCAACTTTGTGGTTAACCTCTATGGGAGTGTTAGCGCGTTTGGACCCAAGTTTCCCAGTTTCCTTTAGTAAATCTAGAGTGTATTTCCTTTGTGATAAAAATAAGTCCTTTGTGGAGTGTGCAATTTCTATTCCTAGGAAATATTTCAATAATCCAAGATCTTTAATGTCAAATATAGTTTTTAAGTAGGTTTTTACTAAGTTGATTTCATTATTACTGTCACCAGTGATTATAATGTCATCCACATAAACTAAGACTACGGTGGTTATGTGATGATGATGTTTAATGAACATGGATGCATCAGCGGAAGACTTGACAAACCTATAAAGTAAAAGGAAGTGACTGAGTTTTGCATACCATGTGCGTGGAGATTGTTTCAATCCGTAGATTGATTTGTGTAGCTTGCATACCTGATTTGCTGTGGAGTTGTACCCAGGAGGGGGAGTCATATAGACTTCTTCTTCAAGATGTCCATGAAGAAAGACATTTCTAACATCCATTTGGTATAATTCCCACCCTTTATTAACGGCTATGGAGAGAAGGACACGAACAATGTTCATTTTAGCCACGGGTACAAAGGTTTCTAGATAATCTAAGTCGTAAGTTTGAGTATACCCTTTAGCAACAAGTCTAGCTTTATATCTCTCTATTGTTCCGTTGCTATTGTACTTGATCTTGTAAATCCATCTACACCCAACAGTTTTAATTCCAGTTTGTAGAGGGACAAGAGTCCAGGTTTTGTTAGATTCTAGAGCTTTAATTTCATCTTCCATAGCTTTGCACCATTTGGGATCCTTAATAGCTTCATGATAGCTAATTGGTTCTTTATGTTTATCTATTTGGGTTACGAAGGCCTTGTGAGTGGGTTTTAATTGATTGTAGGACAAGTAGTCCTCGATGGGATAGGTAATGTGGGAAGTGATGTAATCGTTCAACCTAACGGGGGGGGGGGGGGGGGGGGGGGGGATTGGGCACGTTGATCTTCATCTTTGGATAGTTTCTTCTGGATTGTTTGTTTGATTTTCTTCTTCTTCTCCTCCTCCTACTCCTCCCTCACTGTCCATGTCTGCATCTTCTTGTTGTTGTTGTGGGGCGAAGTTGTCTGGTATGGTGGATTCCATGTTTGGAAGAGAGATTTCTGGACCTATGGTCTCTCCTTCACTACTTTTAAAATAAGGCTCTCTCTCTCTCAATAAAAGATACATCTCTTGAAACATAAAATTTACAATTTTTTGGGTCATAACATTTGTACTCTTTTTTGCTAAAGGAATAACCAAGAAAGATACATTTGACAGAATTAAAGTCGAGTTTATTTGTCTTCTTCCTGTGAACAAAACAAACACAACCAAATATCCTGAGGTGATCAAGGGTTAGTTTCTTTCCAAGCAAAATTTCCAAAGGTTGGTTTTTTGAAGGTTGTTGCTTGGTAGACGATTTATGAGATAGGTTGCGGTTAAGATAGCATTTGACCAAAAACATTTTGGAACATTATTTTGGAAAAGGAGTGACCGAGTAACGTTCAATAGGTGTTGGTTTTTTTCTTTCAGAAACACTATTTTGTTCTGGAGTATTAACACAAGTAGTTGGTGAAAAAATCCTTTGTTTTTCAAAAAAAATTGAAAATTATGGCTAGTATATTCGGCACCATTGTCCGATCTCAATGTTTTAATTTTGAAATCATACATATTTTCAACAAAAGATACAAATTCACAAATCACCTTGAAGACATCGGATTTTGATTTTAGCAGATAAAGCCATGTAGTGCGTGAAAAATCATCGATAAAGGAAATAAAATATCGAAAACCGTTATAAGAATCAACTGGGGTTGGACCCCAAATATCAGAGTGAATAATTTCAAGAGGGAAATTAGTTTTATTTGTAGATGAGTAAAAAGGTAATCTAGTTTGCTTAGAATAATGACATACATCACACGAATATTCTGAAGAAATAAAAGGAAAAAGAGTTTTTAAGACATGATGAGATGAGTGTCCCATTCTCTTGTGCCAAAGTTCATGATTTGGTTTATTAATAGCATGCATCGCTTTATTTTTTGTTTCTAAGATGTAAAGTCCGTTGAGGAGAACTCCTCTACCAATCATCATCCTTCGGTCCTGAAAAAACACATCAATCGGTGTAAATATGACATTACAATTTAAATATTTTGTGATTTTAGCTACTGACAGAATATTTGAATCAAAGGAAGGAACATATAAAACATCTTTTGCTAATTTGTTTAATTGGTGTATGTCTCCTACTCCCTTGATTTCAACTTGATTCCTATTAGCTACGGTTACAAAATTATTTAGCAATTTCCAGCTATTTTTTACATTATTTAGTAATGAAGGATTTCCAGTCATATGATCCGTAGCACCAGAGTCAATAACCCATCTAGTGTCATGTATGCTATTTGTAGAAAAGTGGGCAATATAATTATCTAAAGTTTGAATCATACCTGAGTGATTACCTGAACTGGGAGGGTTATTCTGCAAATAACTATTTAGGTGAGCCAACAATTGACCCAAGGGGGGTGGGTCGGATCTGGATTCGGTTGCGTGAGGATATGTATGAGGTGATTCGTATCCGGGTCGGGTAGGCGGACCTTCGCTGTGTGAGGATATATATCCTCTGGGATCCGCGAGAAAACCGGCATCTCCCCATTTCCTTCGTTCCCCATCAAAACTAGGGTTAGCGTGCGCCGCCGCAGCCCCGTTTCCCTCTGATCCTCCACCGTTTCTTCCTTTATTCCGATGATCTCCCCCTCCTTCCCGCGTTGGTCGAAGGTGTGGATGTAGGAACCAGCACGAGTTCCTGTTATGCCATGTTTTTTTGCAGTTATCACAAGTTTCGTTTGGTTTATTTCCATATTTACCTTTGCTTTTGTTGCTTTGTGCGGTATTTTGTGGTTTTCCGGCGAGTAGTGCCTGAGATTCCGACGTGTGGTCGGTAGAATGACTCTGAGCGGTGGTTTGACGGGTTTCTTCCCGTTGAATCATCGCGATGATGGAGGTCAGGTTGGGAGCTCCGGAGTCATCAAGATTTGACTGTGGATGGCTTCATAGCTGCTGTCCAGACCGATTAGGAACTGATAAATGTGGTCGTGTTCTATGCGTGCCAAGATGACCTTCGGGTCAGTGCATGCAGGTTCATAGATCGCCAGTTCGTCCCACCCGCGTTGTAACGTCCAAAGATATTCGGTGATGGTTTGGTTGCTCTGTTTGGTCTGCGAAATATCTTGTTCTAGTTTAAAGATGTGAGCAAAGTTGTGGGATTTACCATATATGTTTTGGACCGCGTCCCATAGCTCCTTTGCAGAGTTTTTGTATAAGAAAATGGATCTGATCTTGGGTTGGATTGAGTTGATAACCCAAGACATGACGAGATGATCCACCGTCTGCCACTCTTCTTGCTTTGCTTCTGTCCCTTCTCCGCTTGGTTTCTGAGAGGCCCCCGTGATGTGACCCACCTTCCCCTTGCCACTGAGGGCAAGAGTGATCGCCCTTGCCCATGACAGATAATTCTGTCCATTGAGGAGTTGGGAGACAAGTCGTGGGGCATTGAGTTCTGGTTCAGACATGGTTTTGGGTTGTTTTGGGTTTTTGGGTATGGATGTTGGTTTTGTGTGCCTTCAACCCCCTCTAGAGGTGAAAACTGGTATGGTTTGGGTTTGGATGGAGGTTTCACGACCTTCAACCCCCTTACAAGGCAAAGCCAGTGATGAACTCCGGGAAGTCTGAGGCTTTTTTTGATCAGCCAGCGCTCTAATACCATATTGAATCGTATACGATCAAGAATAGGAATAAGTTTGTGTGTTGTATTTCTGTATTTAGGGTTACAAATATATATAGTGAAATGTAAATAGGAAGGAGTCGTTGGACTTGCTAAATGTGTTCCCTAATTGTGGCGTGATTGGTCCAACCAAGGAAGGAGGCGATGATGAGTATCTTCTGATCCAGACTGGTGATTCTTGCTCTCACAGGTAAGTTTCTCAACAAGGGTCGATCTCGATTGCAACCCGATCGCTCATCTCACCATCTGCATGATCAGCGTCGGCGGCTTCATCGGGTCCCACCTCTGCGAGAAGATCCTCGACGACACGCCCCACACCATCCTCGTCGTCGACGTCTACGACGACAATATCCGCCACCTTATCCGGCCCGACGTTGGGAGGATCTAGTTCCACCGCCTCAACATCAAACACGACTCCCGCCTCGAAGGCCTCATCAAGACTTCGGATCTGGTATCCTTCCGAATCTGCAATTTTTTGAGGTTTTTGGTGTCTTTTTAGGATTTTAAAAGTTTTTTTTATGATTTAGATATATATATATATTGTGATTCTTTTTTGAGGTTTTTGGTGATTTTTGGATTTATTTATTTATTGAGTTTTTTTAGAGGTTTTGGTGATTTTTGAAAACAAAAATTTGGGTGTTTTTTGGATTTTTTTGGTGGTTTTTGGATGTTCTTGTGAAGACGATTAATCTGGCGGCGATTTGTACGCCGGCGGATTACAACACCAGGCCGTTGGACACACATTTACAGCAACTTCATCGACGCGCTACCGGTGGTGAGTGTCTTTGTTGATGTGATTTTCTGTGTTTTGTTTGTTTTTGTTTGATGGTTTTGGTTTGGAATGTATGTAGGTTAAATACTGCTCGGAGAATGGTAAGAGATTGATTCATTTCTCGACCTGTGAAGTTTACGGAAAGACGATTGGGAGTTTTCTGCTTAAAGACTACCCTCTCAGGCGGGTATGGATAGATGCTGGAGTTGTGTTTATGTAATTGCTACTCATTTGTTTTTCTTTGTATGTGTTCAATTGTATGGATGCTGGAGTTGTGTTCAATTGTTCCTTTTCAAGTTGGTTGCCGGAGATTGCTGGAGTATGATATATTAAATTAATATAGGTGAATTATAGTTTCCAATTGTAATTTAGACTGGGGTGAAATTGTCATTTCAAGTAGAAAGATAACGATTCTCCGTTAGTTTACTATGGGTTGGACAAACTGAAGCATAATTGTAATTAAGTGGGGGCAAAATGTTATCTTTTATAGTTCATTGGGGGCAAAGCGGAACATAATCATAGTTGAGAGGAGTGAACTTTAATTTACCATGGTTTCTTTTTTGGTCATGCACACGTTTAATACCTTTGATTTAGAAATTGACACTAAATTACATTGCAAAAAAAAAGGTTGAATGGTTGTTTGGTCTTAGAGAAATGTTTTATTTTTGTCTTTGCTCCACGGTGCTCTAGTTTTTTAGATATTCTAATTTTTAGGTGGGTCGGGAGGCCCAACGGGCCCATGAGACACCCAGTAATCCATTGTTAGTATAACCGTATGTTTGAATTTATGATTATGAAAGCTGACTTTTTTTCGGGTTGAAGTCTATTGCAAGTGAGTTTGCAGAATATTTTTTCGTAAAAATCTCACTAGAATATCTAGTAAAGCAAAGGAACCGAATGACAACTAATACCAATATTTTTCCTTTATTTTGACCTTTTTATTATTGCTCATTTCGGTAGAAATGTGTATGCTGAAATTCAATGATATTTATTATTTACTTTCTCTTTTGTTAACTTTGTTAGATTGTTCCTCATTGGAACATTTTATCTATAGACTATTGCTGGTTGGACTACATTAAGGATACGGTTAGTTTTGGAAAAAAAGATTTTTTAGATTTGTTCACTTTTTTATAATAGTAATTTTACCGTGAGCTTGTGAGTCCCTTATTGACAACCAAAAGATACATTTTTTAATGTCACTCAATCATAAGTGATGTTCAACTTTGGAATAACATTGTTTGGAACGTTTGGATCTCATTTGAAGATTAGTAGATTACAATTCAATGGCTTTCGATGTCACTATATTCTTCACCCTCACATCCTTAAGGTAAAATTTCAGAAAGTTTGGTATTTTAAGGTTTAAATTCATTACCAATATTTTAGTTTTTATGTTTTTGGCTGCTATATATAAGTAACTTGTATGTTGACAAAAACAATTAATCAATTGCTAACAAATTCTTTTCTGCCTGTAGCATTAATGGTCGTTTGTCAACATAAGATCAGTGTCTTTTGGGGGTATCTCTAACTTAGATTATTTTTGTCTCCTTAAGAAAGGGTAATACTTTGTGGTTCTTTTTGTTGTCCTTTAAGCCATTTTCACCTCGTAATTTTTGTTGGAGAGTCACAAGCAAGGTAATTAATCAATTAGAATCCAGAAAGTATAAGCTCAAAATCAGACCGCGCTTTTCCATTAATGTTGTGCACTTGTGTAGGCATGTTGGAGGAAAATCATAGTTTCGTTGGCCAAATATATCAATGCATGTCCCTCTTCGTTGTGAATGAGTAATTTTTAAAATTCTTGGTGGTATATAAGCACTTTAACAGAATCCTTTAATGCTAATTGAAGAGTATGTTGCAAGGATATTTAGTTGAAACTGGACTTGTTGCCTGAAAATTTGGAGAATGAATCACATGTCATCTTGTGACAACGATAAGAATATAGTTTGTTGATTTTTCTCCTTTTAGATACCTGATACTGATAACTATGACAGTATAACAGATGTAATTGTCAATTGTCTTCATCTCATTTTTCTTCTTCTCTTGTTTAGCTGAATGGGTGAAATGTGGGTGTCCTCTTCCATTTTTTTGTTTCTTTTTCCAAAGCTTATCTTTGTTGTTAATGATTAATACAGCCATTTCGTGTTTGTGATTCCTTATTAGCTTCTGTGGTTGTTAACAAAATAGGGAACCTGAGTTCTACGTTCTTAAAGAAGATGTCTCAGCATGCATATTTGGTCCCATTGAGAAGCAGAGGTGGTCCTATGCTTGTGCAAAGCAGCTAATAGAAAGGCTGATATATGGTATAAATCCATTAATTTGACATTATTTGTCTATCTGGGTTTTGATGATGGTTTTCTATAATTAATTCTCTAGCGGAGGGTGCTGAAAATGACCTTGATTTTACTATTGTGAGACCATTCAACTGGATTGGCCCAAGGATGGATTTTATTCCTGGAATTGATGGTCCAAGTGAAGGAGTCCCCAGGGTTCTGACCTGCTTCAGCAATTGGACCTGGAATTGATGGTCCAACTGTGGACTGATGCATCAGACCACAGTTCCCAGGGTATCCACCTTACCAGGAAAACCCTGAACGTGCCAATGGGCACATCTTTAATGTTGGAAATCCCAACAACGAAGTTACTGGGAAGCAGCTCGCTGAAATGATGACAAAAGGTTAATATAAGCTTGCTGCACTACAAATGCAATGTCACTCCATCTCAGATTGAGTAAAATGCTCGTTTTTCAGGTCTATGGTAAGGTGTCTGGTGAAAAGATGCTTGAGAGTACAACCGTTGATGTGAGCTCCAAAGAGTTTTATGGAGAAGGCTATGATGACAGTGACAAAAGGATCCCAGACATGACCATCATCAATAAACAACTCGATATGTTTTATGTTCCTCTTCATGATATCATCATGTCATAATTGGTTAATAATAGTTTGACGACGGGGGTAATTGTGCTTAGGCTGGAACCCTAAGACATCGTTGTGGGATTTGCTGGAATCAACTCTGACATACCAGCACCGGACCTATGCAGAAGCTGTGAAGCGGTCAATTTCAAAACCACTTGCTTCCAATTAGATGTGGTACGGATAAACTGCATTAGTTATATTATATTACCATGAAAAGTTTTGGACTCTAATTCTTTTGATGATTTCGTACATGCTTACATTTCTCAAGCAATTCTTTGATCACACCCTACTCCTAATGTGTGCTATAAATTCCATCCCATGTATCAGTCAAGGCCCTCTTAGAGGTCATATTGAAAGTTCGCAGCTGTTCCTATATCAAATTGTTCTGTCCCAACGAAATAGAGCCTGTTGAAGCTTTTAAGACGATTTTTCTGTGCAACAAAATTGAACAAAAAGCTGTCAGATGGGTATGTATTTCTTAGTGCCATCTTCATTTCCGCGCTGTTGTATTCTTGTAGTTTTTTTATTTATAAGGTTTTGGTAGTGTTACAGATTTGCTGTGTCTTGAGTTTATAAGTGGGCCATGGATTGATGGGTACATCACTTGATTGTTTTTTTTTTCTGCATTGAACTTTGATCGTTTGGATAGCAGATATTATGTATAATTTCGTCAATATGTTTGTTTTTATACATTAACCAACTAAATTGTTATTCATCGTCGAAAAATTATTTTAATCGTCCGTACGAATTATCATTTTGTAATTCTCTCATTTCTACTCATATATCTCGACATTTAACACTCCTACCACCCTTTTCTCTTCAACTTCCTCTCATAATTATAAAAAACAATGTTTCGGATGTCAGAAAATGAGTCAACGGGCACCCTGCTATACCCGAATCTGATAAAATGTCCAACTTCTTTTTAATAAAAAATAAAAAAAATTAAGGGGCGTCCGTCGGAGTCGCCTTCCCCAAGGGCCGGTGTCTGGCTAAGACGTCCCTTAAATTTTTCTAATAAAAAATTTAAAAATTATACGGTGTGTTATCTTAAATTATTTCAGGTTCCGCTCCAAAAATTTTGGTATTAATTGGTAATTATAATTATATGGGTTGGATTACAACGAGTTTTTGCAGACGATGAAAATTCAAAAATTTCCAGACACCCCTACCATGGGTGAGGCGGCTTAGCCAGACGTCCAAGACGGAAAATTTTTTTTGACTCCCTTACCTCACTGGATCCAAGTGTTTCCCCAGACATTTTCGTAGTGTTGGTACTGAGAATGTGAGTAAAACTGAGCCAAAAATCTTGTTTTAAGACACAAGACGAAATGTGTATTAACTGAATTGTGAATAGTAAAATTGTAATTGTTGGGACGATTTAAGTAATTTTTTGACGATAAATAATAGTTCAAAGACAGTGATGACTAAATAGTCAAATGGTGCGAAATGTCAGACTTTGATTGCAAAATAATATCTGCGTTTTCTATGCAATTCAATTGAGTACATGATCATGACTAATGATAACAATGACCTAAAATATTCAAGTCCGGAATGGATGTTATTCACATATATTTTATGTTATAAGATACGTTTTTTGAACTATGTGAGTATGCGCGAGAGTCGTGATTCTTGAATACCCGGTGCTCTCTTGTGATGAATGGTGCGAGTGGCCCAGTTCAACGACTACGGTTGATATTTGGCCCATTAAGAAAGCATACAAGATATAATAAGTTGTGAAGTATACCGATCCATCTCTTTTTTAGCCATTCTTATTACTATCCATAAGATTATATATGAAACACTTGACATTTCATTTCCGCACATGGTAATGTCATTATTTGGGTAGCAGCGGTGCACAATCGTTATCAAGATTCAAGAACGAAGAGATGATGTTTGTCTAGAAATTTTGACTTTTTATGCGTTAAGTATCCTAACTTCTGAAAAATAAGTTTATACTTCCCGTTTTACCCAAAATATCAGCCTAAATCATGAGACCATTTCTTTTCTCTATCTTTATATCTCTTTTAGCCCTCAAAAATTGCACGATGAACGGTTCTCGACACTCAAACGATTCAAATTTAATTTGTCATAAAACGTCATTAAAAATCGGGCGGTGAAAAGTTTTTTCAAAAAATCTAAATTATCGAGGTCATATAGCGCACATATCGAGCGCATCGAGTTTACAGTTCTCCACACCTAAACGATTCGAATTCCGTTAGTAATAAAACATCCTCGAAAATCAGGCGGTGAAAAGTAACGTTGTTTCAAAAATTCTAAATTATTGATGTCATATCAAGCGCATCAAACCATCAAATTTATAGTTCTCCACACCCAAACGATTGGAACTATGTTCATCATAAAACGTTCTCAAAATTCGTGCAGTGAAAATGATATCTAGCTCTACTGAGCACATCAAAACAAACACAATACTAAGTTAAAACAAACTATTATCGAGTCTTATCGAGCTCATATGCAAAAGTAATCGTGTCTATCGAGCACAACAATTGTTTTCCTATTGAACTCATATCGAGCTCATCATGTTTCGTTGGAAACACAGACGATCGTCTATTTTCTGGCATCCAAACAGTTAAAATTATTAATAAATTCCAAAGTCCAAAAATACATTATGCTTTCTATCGAGCTCATATACAAAAGTAATCGAGCATAACAATCACGTTCTATCGAACTCATATCGAGTCCATCGAGCTTCGTTGGAATGAGTGTGCATGATGAGTATTCAGAACGGGACCAATGTATGGACAAACCTGAACACAAGTACTAGACAAAGTGTGTCCAGAATGAGTGTCCAAAGTGTGTCGAGATTGAGTGTCCAAAATGAGTGTCCATAACTAGACCACCGTCTAGACAAACCTGGACACATGTACTGGACAAAGTGTCCAGAATGAGTGTCCAAAGTGTGTCCATCGAGTATTTATCGAGCATATCGAACTTCGTTGGAAATTAGTTCAGTCGTCAGTTTTTTGTATCTAATTTGTTAAAATCCTAATAAATTCATTAGCCTAAAAATACATTGTGCTTGCCTTCCAAGGGGCGTTGCCCCATTGCAACTCCCGCCACCTCATCGGCAAGGTGGAACCGTTCGCCCACCAGTGAGTGAGACCCCTGATTGACCTGTCGGAGTGAGCATAAGAAGTATGAGACAATCCCCCCACAAATTACTTTCCGAACATGCATATTTTTTGGTTTTTTAAAAAGTAAATGTATTTTGGGTAGAATGAGAAACATAAACATATTTTTCAAAGAGTGTCTAAGTGAGAGTGATTTTTCAAAGTTTGGGATACTTGAGGTGTAGAAAGTCAAGTTTTAGATTAATGAATAATATTGATTGTCAATAAGATTCAACTTGTGTAGCCTAAGATGCTTTGCAAATGGTTATGCGAATTTTATACTCTCAGCCCAGGTTTTTAGAATCTTAGGCTTAGTTTGGATTGGATTCTAACGGTGATGATTCTTGTGAGACTCTGATTCTTACTAAAGTAACTGGAATCCTAATTCCTATAAGAAGCTAAACATGTTTGAATATGTGAACTCTTGCACACGATTCTTAAGGATAAAATGACAATGGTACCCTTTGAAATTCTTATACTGGATTGTTCTGGATCAAGAAGTATAGCTAGGTACGAAATAGAACATAAGTACATTCGTACATTTTACTAATCTTCATAAAACACGATTTTTAAATTATATTCCACAAAATCTACACGGTTATACAACATAGGTTTGAAATAAAATCATAAAATTAACATACATTTAATATGAAAGTAGCATATATTTGATACCAACTAATTAACATAAATACATGACATGTGTTGTAAATACATGAGGACACACCTGGTCATAACATAAATTGTTGAGAGCATTATTGGAAGTTCACTCTCAATAATTTGAATTCTCGGAAGTAGTAGTTTTTATTTAATATTTTTACTTGCAATCAAAATAAAACTTACAAGAATTCATAATTACAACTGATCTTATTATCTTATTTGGATGTACATCTTCAACAAGAATCCAAAAGAATCTATATCCATGTCTATCCAAACTTGGCCAATCATGCTGTACACCAAGTCAGCGGCCCATTAAGCTATGCCTTTTCACGGTAGATGACATTAGATTATCAACTTGAGCTCCATGACTGGATCTTAGATGTTCCCCTGAAGTCAGAAGTCACAGTTCCATATCCAATCATCCGATTCCTTCTGAGCCTAGATAATGGTGCCTCTTGGAAGGATATCTTTCAATCTTTCATCACTAAGTCTATGAAGAAGCCTATTGCCTTCTAAATAATAATAATGATGATGATGATGATGGTGATAGTTGCGTTATTGTTGCCAATTTTATATTGTTGAACTTTGGTTCTATTACATGTATTTCTATTGAGAATTCGTTAGGTAGTTTGCCTATAACTTCTCGGATGGTAATTCGTGTGCCCTTTCTTAATTAAAATGGTTTGGCTTTCTTATTGCTTTCGACAAGGTAATTGTTGCCCAATGTCTTCTTCTTCCAACCACTTCTACCAAAACAAAAGAAAAGAGTAATTTTATTCCTTATTAAAGAATTGACACGCAGCCACCGACGATGTCTTCGCACCTTTGGATCAGTACATCATTTCGTGCTATAACGCCGAAGTCAAGGGTAGTTCTCTTAGCTCGCAATACTTTCCTTAAATAATGACCATTACCTTCTCAAGAAAGTACTCGTCAAGTTTAGAACTTAGAAGTATTATATATATATCTTCAGTTTCAGATACCATGCATAATGCACTTGAATGTGCATATATATAAAATAAATAAAGTAAGTAAGAACCCGAAAGATATATAAGAATATAAGATTCAAACATAAGAGATAGAGACCAGATAGATAGAGAGAAAGCTGTGGGTATGAGCCTGCCTGACGCAGTTACGAACATAGATAGGAGAGAGCAAAACAAAACCAGTGGACACTTTTGCAAAACTGTGGGCAGTTAAATTGGCAATTTGCATGACACCAGTTCAGCAAACCACTTGACTTAAATATACTGGTCCTGGTCTAATTTCCCACCCACTTTTATTTTTACCCAGCTAATTTTGGTCTCTGGACACTTTTTTCATTAATTTCTTTGATTTAACTTTTCTTCTTCTTCTTCTTCCAATTTTACTCCTCACTTTGATTTCCCCTTTTTAGAAAATGTTACATTCTCTTCCCCAAATTCTAGCTTTACTTTTTTCAATTTTTCTTCTTTAACCCCACTCCATGACTCCAAATGTTAGACTCAAGGTTATGTGATATGTGGTGTGAACGTCCGAAATATTATTGTGATATGCGTTGTGTCTTAAAAGAGTCTCGTAACGAAAAAAATTAGGAACGTCCTTGCTATAGATGCTTGATTTGATGAAATGGGGGCAAATTGATGTTTTCACTTTACTAACTATAAGGACGGTGGATTAAGAGAGTGCGATTATGATACAATAGCAAATTTTAGGGGTAAAATGATGACATTAAAATTTGAAGGGTACAAAGTAATACATGAGTAGGGAGAAAATTGATGACATTAAAATTTGTGATATACAAAGTGAGATATGTATACATTTGAGGGTGCAATGTGTAATAAAACAGCAAACTATAACATATCTTATTTTTTATTCAGATGCTTTAAGCCAACCATTCAAATACCATCTATTCTAATCGTTGTTTGAGAGTGGTGAACTGGCATCTTAGGTTCGACCATAGAAGAAGAAAAAATTCTTCATCAACAAATCAAATTGAGCTACGAAATCCAGTTAAACTGATTGAATCATTTTCCAGGACGTACACATAATCATTTACATTACTTAATTTAATGAATATATAATGTCTACGTTGTAAAGTTATGTGTGCATGTGTGTATTTATATTGAAAACATATATCGTAAATTATTAGAGCATGCTTGTTATGATTCTTAGATAATTATTAACAAAGCCATTAAAATTATTATAAACTAGCTAGTGTCGGTTTGTGCACGGTTCAATATGTCTTGCCACTGTTCAAGAATGTGTCCCAATGCGGTCCTAATGCGGGGTAGATGTGCATCGTATCTCAAGGATGTGATCTGCATTCTTGCCCGCATATGGGGCGATACCTCAAAACAATCATTTTTTTACTATGATTTGTTTAATATTGAATTCTTCTTCTTTGAAATTATTCAAAATTTTACCTAAATTTTTAATTACACATTAAATTGTATAATTTATAATTAATATATATATATTATTTAATTATTAAATCGTAAACCACGCATGCACCAAACCCCACATATGTCAAATGTGATGACTCGCTGCATTGAATTCACATCGTGCATTTCTTACTCAGGTTCGAATTGGTTAGACCATGATAAAATGCAAGGTAAGATATTTCGTCGTTTGGACCAGAATGATTTATTGGTCAAACCATGTAATTAATATCAAAATCAACATTTCATCGAGTGAATATCCAATTTGGTTTCCTCAATTTAGTCACTCATTCAGTACGTGTATATGTGCAGTTGACTAGTGGGGAACTGTTGAGTTTCATGAGTTTTAGTTACGATAAACTCACGTTTAGGTAAATGGTTTTAATTTGAAAGCGAAATCATATTGAGCTTTATGAATTTTTCTTATGATAAATTCTCGTTTAGGTGAATGGATTCAATTTGATAGTGACATCGAATTCATTTAACAACGTTTGCTCTTTCATGATTTACCATATTGAAATATGGTGTGGGGAGGAATGGATCGGAAGTTACTGTATGAATTTTACATATGAAATTTCAACCAATACAATTTTTTCTACAAATCCACCGTGCAATACACTTTGGAAACTGTCTTTTTTTCACTTTAATAAAGATTGATAATCACATCATTTTTTTAGTTCCCTTTCATTCCTTTCTTGTAATTTTTCTCTATCGCTTGTTATCTCCATCCTATGAGTCAAAAGTCCTCACTACTTTGTGTCCTTCAAACAAAATAACTAAAATGCCATCAAAATAGATAGAATGGTATTAGATGTAAATTCCAATAAATATTTTGATACGTCGGACACTCGGATGAAACCCAATAAATTCCAATAAATTAAAGTTCACCCGGTCAAGATTAATTGATCTGAGATGACTTTATTTATCTCAAATGATAGTTAAGTTGGGAGATTCATTATTTTGAAATAGTCGAGACTAAGTATATAATCCAACAGTGTCATTTGCATATATATGATAGAAAAAAAAGATGGGTTTATGTGGGCGCTTCCCACCTAGAACTGGTTTAATTGGTAAATTTTTAAATATTTGATAAAGTTTAAACGGAAATTAAATCCCTCATTGTGAGTTGTATGTTCAGATGTAGCAAAATATTTTAAATATTACTTAAAAATTGATCAAATTCAAATTTAATATCGTTGTTGTAAATTTTACAAGTTCATAAAAGTGGTAACCAACAAGATTGTCTCCGGGGTGTAGCGGGATTGGTTAGGAACGTGAAAATTACTCGGTGGATATAAATTCGAATCTCCACAACGTAACTAATTACACATCGGTACAAACAGTATGGACTACCTCCAATTTGGAGATACATTCCGCTTAACCTAAGTAGGAAGTTGTAACCACGTTAACTCAAGTGGTGACGGATGCCTGAAAATACAGGATCTGAAGAGGAGAAAATCTGCATTGGATTGGTCGAAGCCTAGAAAGTACTAATTGTAAACTAGTGTCCAATTCAGTTTAGTACAAAAGAATAGAATAAAATAAAGTAAACAATCCAAACCACCTCTTAATCCCGACATGAAACCGGCGGCTCGCAACTCAAAACCAAAGAGCCAACAACAACAAAACCATCCATTCCTCCCACCGAAACCAAAATTGCCACCACCACACCACCATCACAACATAAAAGGGACAACCTTCTTACTTCCATGGTTTAATTTCCTCCCAACCCAATTCAAACCTTTTCCTCTTCTATCTCTCTCCTTCTTTCTACCAACACAACAACATTGACTTGATGGAAGGCAAGAACATGTCCAACAATAACACTCTCCAACCAAACATGCCCCAACAACAAATGCTTGGTCTAGACTTACACCACCACCACCAAACTCATAGTAGTCAATCTCAAACTCAGACTCAACACCAACACCAACACCAACACCAACACCAACACCAACAACAACAATTCTTCCCATTCTCATCCCAAAAGACACAACACCAACCACCCTTCCAAGCAAAGCCCACAAGCCTCCAATCCACCCCTCCACCACTACTATCCCCATCCCCATGGCAACGCATGAAGTGGACCGACACGATGGTCCGTGTCCTCATCATGGTCGTTTTCTACACCGATGAATCGTCCTCCGATCACCCCTCCTCCTCCGGTGAGGCCTCTGGCACCGCCATCAAGAAGCCCACCAACCATCAACAAACCCAGAAGAAGGGCAAGTGGAAGTCCGTCTCTAGAGCCATGTTGGAACGAGGGTACGTAATTTTTTTTACGGTCCATTATATATTTAGCCGAAATTCACAGATAATTAACTATTCGAACGTGAGATTGAACATGCAATTAACGGAAATCGACAGGCACCTACTGCAACTATTATCAGTTGAGAGTAACGTTAAGTTTTTAATGGTTTTGTAAATGATGAAGTTCTATGCTTTATACAAGTCGTAGATTCTGTAATATTAATTAATGCGAGGTTATATTTTGTATTTTGGATTTGCCCTGTTGTGGTTCATGGTAATGGACTTTTAATATTAATGCAATCTACTTTACCTCAAACATATAAATATATATGTCAACACGTGAACGACATGGGTTGGATTGAACCCATATGTCCACCGTTTAAAAATATAATGAGTTAGTCTGACACCTTCCTGAGATGCATGCACTCAACTCAATATTATCATAGATTTCATTAAAAAAATTACATATGTTAAAAATAGTGTACAATATTCATTAAAACTCCAATGTACGTACTATTTAATTTGGATAAATCTTTAAATTTTCAAACAGATATAACGTATCACCCCAGCAATGCGAGGACAAGTTCAACGACCTGAACAAGAGATACAAGAGAGTGAACGACATACTGGGGAAGGGGACGGCGTGCAAGGTTGTGGAGAACCAGGCGTTGTTGGAGGGGATGGATGGGCTTAGTGGGAAGGCCAAGGAGGAGGTCAGAAAGCTCTTGAACTCTAAGCATTTGTTCTTCAGGGAGATGTGTGCTTACCACACTACTTGTGCTGCCGCTGCGGCCGCCAGTGGAGCTGTCGTCGAAATGGGTGGCCAACCATGTTTTCATGCTCCGCCTCATGGGAGAAAAGAAGGTGGAGATGAGGTATGTGGTTTTAATTTGCTCAATGCATGTCTTATATATTTTTTCAAGTTATCATATTGATGAATTGAATATAACATTGCGCTACTTCAAAATTAGTGTCAAGATATATATATATATATATAGTTCTGTAATAGATGCTTCAATGTTGGTGTTAAACCTGTCTACAGGTACCACTTATTTTTGTACGTGCAAACTTCTTTATTAGTAATATCTTATTGGGATATTTTCCAAATTGGCCGTCAAATAGTTCACAATATCATCATTATCCTTAAGTATTTCAAGATATTTGAATGTGTTTGCGTAAGGATAAGCATGCTCCAGCAATATATAGAACGACATGAAATAATTTCAATCAGTCCTAGAAATTTCCCCATCCAATCTAGTTCATCAATTATGTAGTTTTTTCTTGTAATGAATCAAAACCATTCTAGTGTTGGTTGAACCAGTTGATTTAGTATGGTATGGTATACAGGACAGTGGATTTAATGTCGAGCTACCTTACAAATTAAATAATTACATTTATTTGATAGGAAGAGGGAATGATAAGAGAAATACACGAAGATTGTGACGAAGATTATGACGATGAAGATGATGAAGAAGAATTACACAGTCAGCAAAGGCAAAATGATTTTGCATATGAAGGAGAAGAAGACGAAGAAAACAAGGCGAAAACCT
Source organism: Triglochin maritima (assembly GCA_963682175.1). Classification (NCBI taxonomy): domain Eukaryota; kingdom Viridiplantae; phylum Streptophyta; class Magnoliopsida; order Alismatales; family Juncaginaceae; genus Triglochin; species Triglochin maritima. Next base: position 6,078,792 of record OY821787.1, on the reverse strand, counting down.
CATGCTCTGGCATTAGAAAGAGACACCATACCTCACCACGACCTTCCTCCACACCTCCTGGCTCACCTCCACCGTCACAACAACAAAAACTAAAGCTTGAACTAACGAGTCTAAGCGGGTCGTTAGATCAGCAAAAGCAGTGGCTACGACTAAAAGCATCAGAGCTAGAGGAGACGAAAGTTGCCTACCAACAAAGAGCGCTCGAGTTAGAGAGGCAAAGGTTTAAATGGCAAAGGTTTAGTGGGAACAAAGAGAGGGAGATGGAGAAAATGAAGCTCGAAAACCAGAGGCTTCGCCTTGAGAGTGAGAGGATGTTGCTCCTTCTCAGACAAAAGGAGCTCGATATTGGCCGCGGTGGTGGTGGTGGTGGTGGTGGTGGCGGCGGTCTTTGGTTGCAAAAAGAAAATTAACTAGTTGCTAAAGAATTTCAATATTTATTTTTTTTGGTTAGCTTTGTACAGTTTGTTTTGTTGAGTACTGTTTGTGAGTACATTGATGATGGTTTGTTTTCAAAAAATGAGTTTGACAAAAAAAGAAAGGTTGGTTTGGAGTTGGGAATGATTGATCGATGTCCTTCCAGATTGATCAACACTTCTTGCATACAATTCCGTCAACACTTCTTGCAACTAAATCTTATTGTTTTGTTACAATTACGTCTGATTGTGTCCTTCCAGATTGGTCATTTTCTCTCTTTTCCTTAATAATTAACAAAGTCCATAAAATTGAGGCTATACAACAAGCACTTCACACGATAATCACTACTCGATCCGAATGGATGTTTGAACTTGCTTTCAATTTCTCGAGCTCTTACGCGTAAATTTATTATTTTTCAACGAATTAATCTCCTTCTCTTTTTCACGGTAAGATATTATTCTTTGACACGTTGATGTGAACATTGCTCAAAAGTATGTTTTGATATGCAAAATACAGTTCAAGAGCTTATAGCTAGGATAAGTAGCACTTTAACCCCCAAACAATATATAGGTCCAGTGTCAATCTCCCACCCCCATCCGCAGACATGATCAATTTGGTCAATGTCATACATCAAATTATTGTAATTGGCCTTAATTAATCCTATTATTTTTTATGCAAAAAAATATCCTCGCGTTATATGTTTATAAAGATAATTAAGCCGTCAGGAAGAATCAATGACGACGTTTCTAATTGTTCTAACTTCTAAGACACTCGAAGAAATTGCCTATGATGTTTAAAATCCTCTCATAGGTATAAACATAAATATTGCAAAGAAATTGACGGTTTTGTGTTTGGTCTCCTTGTAAGTTTGTTTGTTGGGAGGTTAGTTTGGATGTTATTTTATGTATAAATTAGATTATCGTATTTGTGTTTGTGTTGCAGCAGTTCATATGGTGTTTAAGTTGTGTTTTGTCTTAGTATGCTAATGCCTGAAAGTGTTCGTGTTAGCGTTTGGTATTTGGTGTAAACGCCTGGACCATCATTATTCAATAACCAACTAGCTTTAGTAGTTTGAGCTTACATTAACAAATACTAAACTAGTCACACTAAAAAACAAGGTATTCCCAACGAATTTTCCAAGCGGATTTGTCATCACGGTCTTTGCCACAAGGACAATAACCAACGCAGCCACGAGGCCAGGACAAGCAACACCGTATGTAATATCACTAACACTGTAACTTCCAGAAACAATGAAAATTTAAAAATTTAAACAATCAAGAGATTACTCAGATAAAATCATCAACGAGAATGTTACTCATATAAATCAACAGTCGGTGTACCAATAATACAACATAGTTTGTCAAAATACGTGATTACAACAATACAATGAAAAGACAGGTAAAACAATCACGACGACTTCGAAGAGTCCGATAAGGATCCTGACACCAAAATGTGTGTGTCCGCTGTCACCACCCGACAGAACCTACTGCGGTTCTGAAACATGAATTAAACAACGATGCCTGAGTTTCCCATTAGAAAACCTCGTATGTCAAGCTCACTTATATGCATGCAATAGTACGGTAAATAAACCTATCATACTAGTGGCATATCATGTCACATCTGCAATGCATCAAATCCCTCCAAGGGTAAACGGGACCTCAGTCCAACAACAACGACCCTCAACAGGGTCCACAAGAACATCTGTCCAGCAACAACAACGGATCTCCCTTGGAAACCTACCGTAGGCACATACGTTTTTGGCTTTAAAAACCAAACCCAACAGTTATCTCTCCACGTCTACAGTACCCGACCCCTACCCTACACCCCCCATCACCTCATCTCCTCCAACTTCCCATGCAAAGCAACCTCCTAACCAGGGTTTAGTCCTAAGTAAAGTTAAGGACTTAACAATGCTACGACTTTGTCAAAGGTGGTGTAGACCACGTGGTTCCTTGCGCGGAAGTGCGGACGCTCCTCATCGATCCCTTAGGCTCGTGTAGTCGCGTGTGGGAGGACGCGTCGCGTGCTGTAAATGCCTACGGTAGGTTTCCGAGGGAGACCCGTTGTTGTTGCTGGACGGATGTCCTTGTGGACCCTGTTGAGGGTCGTTGTTGTTGGACTGAGGTCCCGTTTACCCTTGGAGGGATTTGATGCATTGCAGATGTGACATGACATGCCACTAGTATGATAGGTTCATTTACCGTATTATTGCATGCATATAGGTGAACTTGGCATACAGGTTTTCCTAATGGGAAACTCGGGCATCGTTGTTTAATTCATGTTTCAGGACCACAGAAGGTTCTGTCGGGTGGTGACAGCGGGCGCACACATTTTGGGGACAGGATCCTCATTGGACTCTTCGAGGTCGCCGTGATTGTTTTACCTGTCTTTTCATTGTATTGTTGTAATCATGTCTTTTGACAAACTTTGTTGTATTATTGGTGCACCGACTGTTGATTTATATGAGTAACAATCCCGTTGATGATTTTATCTGAGTAATCTATTGATTGTTTAAATTTTTAAATTTCCGCTGTTTCGGGATGTTACAAACACTGCCACTGCCTCAAGCAGGTTTGAACTTGTAAGTTATAACCACGAGTATTATAACAAGGATCTGCTGACTATTCTATCTTAGATGTAAGTAACATTGTCTTGTGTTTTCATATATATCGTGCATTTGGGAATGTTTCATATTTTTGGGAAAGTACCAGCAATGTATGTATTGCTTGACCATTCATGTATGGATGAGCTGGTATAGTTTCAAATCATACTTACATGCACGGACGGTGTTACCTTGGGTGTTCTTAGGGGTCGGGGCCACCTTTGAATTTTTGTCCTTTTGGATTTTGAAGGTATAAGGTATTTTGTCTATATTTTGAAGAACTTATGTGATACCAATCTCTTGGATTTTGGAATTTAATTTGGTTTGTAAGTATATATTTTTTTGAATTTTGATTATCTCTGGATTTTAGTCTTTTTGTATCTTGACTCATCTGAATTTTCTTCTCTTATTAATAATTAGACACAGAGATGAATTTCTGACCATGTTAGAATACCTTACATATTCGTACCCCTGACTTAAATTCCTTGCATCCTCTCTGCTTACATGTGAATTCCGTAACCCCATGATCTTTAGCCTCTATGTTTGGGATGATTATTTGTTAGACATATGGACCATATGGTACATATCACATAATGAATGAAATACTAACAAAATATAGGTGTATATGTATGTGTGTATATATATAACAAAATCTAAACCTCACACGAACTTCTTTACTTGACAAAACTCTTCCAGCAATTACAATTATTATAATAAATTAAACAATCCCAAACAACTTTCCTGCAACTGCAAGAAAAGCCTACAATTGTAGCATCCAAACAAATCTTCGAAAAATTGATAACCCAGAAACTGAAACTTTGACACTTGTCCTAAGTTCCTAACTGATTGTGCTTCGGTAAACTACCCACACGTGTTCTGCAAACCATATCTCTCAACCCAACTCGAAACCGCCGGCTCTTAATAACAATAAAATAAAAAAAGGCAATAACAATGAAATCAACTTATGGAAAAAGAAAGAAAAAAGAAAAGAAAACCATCCATTCCTTCCCACGGGAACTAATCTCACTACCCTCGTTTTATATTAATAAACCAAATTACAACTAACATACCATCACAAGATAAAAGAACAATCCATCAACTTCTGTGGTTTCTTTCAAGCCGAAGAAAAAACCACCAACATTAATATCCAACACCGTCTTCCTCATCGTGCTCTCTTTGTTCTTCCAACACGTACAACTAGACACGACAATATCGACTTCATGGACGACAAGAACATGCCAAACAACAACAACCTCCACCCCAACATGCCCCAATATAAAGGTGGCCTAGAATTGCACCAACCCCAGCAGCAACAACAACAATTATTTCGATTCACAACTCAAGGACCCCAACACCAATCCTTCCAAGTCAAACCAATTACCCTCAACCCCAATCCACCACATCCATCCCCATCCCCCTGGCAACGCATGAAGTGGACCGACATGATGGTCCGTGTTCTCATCATGGTCGTCTATTTAACCGAAGAGTCGTTCTCCGAGCACCCGTCCTCCTCGGGCGAGGCCTCTGGCTCCGCCACCACCAACCCACAACAAACCCACAAGAAGGGCAAGTGGAAGTCCGTCTCTAGTGCCATGATACAACGAGGGTAATGTTAATTAACATCGTAATCTTTTATAGTTTATTTCTTACATAATTCATAAAAGTCAAAATACTAGATTTTGAATAACTTGAGACTATATTTCCAATCGCAAGTTGAACTTGATCCACGGATAACATGGGCTGAAATGAGTCCCAAGTGCATCATTCTCTGGTAATATTCTTATTAAATTTTCAACCACCCTTTCGAGAATATGTAGTTAATTGAGCTATTAAGAATAGTCTCGTGTTTGGACAATTAACACCATTTTCGTAACTTAAATGATCGTTAGTCACTTCATTTTACACCAATTGGTGTTAGAGTTGAACATCCACACGTCAATATGATATTATAACCAAATAGATCCAATAACCAACCCAACACTTACTACACATTTAGACATAACGAGATGGCACATGTGTAAGGGGGTGTTAAGAATAGGCTCACGTTACACAATTGAAGTTACTTATGTAACTTATAACATCTTAGGTCATTTTATTATTTACCACTTGATTTTGAGTTGAATATTTATACTTCAAGAGAGAGACCGGCACAAGCAATTTTTTTATAGTATATTATATCTATTTTTATCTTGCACAATGTGAAACTATATTATTCTCTCTATATATTCAACAGGTACATGGTAGCTCCACAACAATGCGAGGACAAATTCAACGACCTTAACAAAAAATACAAGAGATTAAACGACATAATAGGTAAGGGGATGGCGTGCAAGGTTGTGGAGAACAATGCATTGTTGGAGGAGATGGATGGAGTAAATGAGAAGGCCAAAGAAGAGGTTAGAAAGCTTTTGAGCTCTAAGCATTTGTTCTATAGAGAGATGTATGCCTACCGTACCAATTGTGCGATGGGGGCAACAAGTAGTGGTGGTGGAAGACGAGTTGATACGGGTGGAAAGCAATGCTCCCACGATTCACCACTGGAGAGGAGGGGCAGTGAACAGGTATTTAAATAGCTTCTGCTCGTTTTATCATACCATATTGCTGAGTTAGTCTTAAGTTGGAAGTAAATTAAATAATCTACTCTTTAAAAAAATATTCGTCATACACAATCATCTGTGCTTGGATATAACAATGGAAGCCATAACAAACATTACGATGTCCCATATCCAAGTTCATTAATAAAACTCATCAAATATGTCAATTGCAAATGACATCCGAAACCAAAAAGAAAAAGGGAAAAATAGATATATCAAATACCACCACAAAAATCTTTGTCTGGATGCACTTTAGAAACAACCATATTTAAGTTATGCACTCGAGTTTTACGATTTTGTTTAGGTACACCTACAAATTTGTTTGGTCCACTAGAAAAATTGTAGCGCTCACCTCACTCTTGTTAAGTTTATATTAAAATAATTGAAACTTTGCATATCAACTAATAAAAAAACACAATATCCTCCTTAAATTTCAAAATTATGCATGGAACTTGTCTAATTAAAATTAATTACTCAAATTATACTTTCTTAATATATGAACAAATTCTGAATATATTCTTTAAATTTTTAACAACCTTGACTTCATATATCCAAATATTCTCCCATCAAAAAATTCAAAAAAAAATCACAATTCAAATTATTTCTTCAAATATATCCAAACACCATCTTAACCATGCATAAAAAACTCACCAATAAATTTTGTACCCTAAGGTGTTTAAGGAATACTACTCTATCAAGGGAAAGATGTTTATCTACTAAGAATATTACGTGCAACACAACACTTGACATTTTTTTATTGGGAGAATTTCATGTATACCCTCTAAATATGCCTCAATATCATAAAAGTTTCCAATTAAAGGGTATAGATTATCATCTATACCCTTTAATCTCAAGTCTTTTACATATGTCGTTTTCTCACATTTTTTAACATAAACTTGAGTTTAGGTAAGTCTTAATACTTGAAATAACATTTTTATCGATGTTTCTTCTTATAAACTTCAAATATAAGTATTAAAATGGTAAAATGAAACGTGAGAAGAAAAAACAATGGATCTAACTTCCAATCTTTAGTGAACACTCTAAGAGGAATACCCGATCAAAATTTTATTCTTTCTTATTTTACTCTAAGGTTAGACATATATTTAAGATTAAAAAGAAAAAAAACAAGGCCAAGTTAGAATTCACTTACTAAAAGTTAATGACTAATAGTGCAGCTGCATACTCGGTTTGCGGCCACACTCTTTCGTCCAAATTCCGGCCACACATGCGGATAGGGGTGAGCATCGGTCCGGACCCGGATTCTCTCCGGGGTCCGGACCGAAGACCGGACCGGTCAGGTTCGGTTTGGACTGAACTCGGACTGAACTTTTGTGGGGATTTTTGGGTTTTGGTCCGGAACCGGACCGGACCGAAACCCGAATCGCTCCGGTGGGCCAGACCGAAACCCGGACCGGTTGGTTTCGGTCCGGACCGAACCCGGACCGGAAGTTGCTCTCCCCTACATGCGAACTCTGCGGCTCAACGGCATTGTGCGACACACAGTCCACATGTGTCTATATAGTCGTTCGAGCACGAAAATCATGGGAAAAATTAGCATTGTCCCCCTAGTTACACAATTGGTGGTTTCCTTGTATAGTTGCACACTTAAAGTTGTACTAGTTAAAAGTTATTCAATGAAAATATACTTAGTGGTTTGTGGGTAGATAGAGCTTCCAGTGAGGCATTGGCACCGATGAATTAGATGTTTGGTCGAAGTCAAATTACCATAGATATTATATATATTGTTCCTTAATTATCTCCTTGAGATTTCCCATATTTTCCTGATTTTCCTAATTTATTATGATTTTCCCGGTTTTTTCAATTTGCTGATATTTTTCTCATTTGAAAATTTTAAAACTTGTGCGATCGCATATGCGACTCTGGCGCTCGTTGTCGCATATCCGACTCCTGAACATTGCTACAAGTTAAGTTAACCCAAGTTTATGTTGCAAATTTGATAGAATTGTATAGGTGAAATGATAGTTCTAATTGAAGGGTATAGGCTATATAATTGAAAGATTTTGGTAAAATTAGAAGTTATTTGAAAAGTATGTATTAAAATTCTCTTGTTTTTGTTATATCCATCCAGCATGCTGCATGCATCAAGATATTTATTTGTTTTCTCTTTATAGATGAATCAAATTAAATTTCTATCATTAATTAAAAGGGTTGATCAAATTGATAAGTACTCAACAAAAAAAATGTTTTGTTTAGGGATGAGCCGCTTGACAAATACTTTTATATAATAGGAAAAATGCCTAATAAGAGAAGTACATGAAGATGACGATAAAGGTTATGACGATGATGACGATGAAGAAGAAGAATCACATACTCAGCATAGACAATATCATTTTGCAGATGGTAGAGAGGAAGAAAATAAGGCAAAGACCCCGTCTTCTGGCACTAAAAAGAGGCAACGTACATCACTGCAACCTTCAACCTCACCCGTAGGCTCACCGCCAATATCAGAACAACAACAAGTGCTAGACCTCGAACTAACGAACCTAAACGGCTCTTTAGATCAACAAAAGCAATGGCTACGACGACGAGCAGCGGAGGTGGAGGATAAAAAAGTTGCATATCAACTGCGAGCGTTCGAGTTGGAGAGGCAAAGGTTTAATTGGCAAAGTTTTAGCAGTAATAAAGATAGGGAAATGGAGAAGATGAAGCTTGACAATGAGAGGCTTCGCCTGGAGAGTGTGAGAATGTTGCTCCTTCTGAGGCAAAAGGAGCTTGATATTGATCGCCACGGTGGTGGTGGTGGCGACGGCGATGGTGCTGGAGTAGACCAACAAGGAGAATTAATTGGTTGATAATAAACTTGTCCTAATCATTCTTCGGCTTTGTACAATGTATATCAGTGTGTTTGTGAGTAAGTGGGGATTTGTATTTATTTTAAAAAAAGTGAAAACTAAGAAAGAAAAGTTGACAATTGGGTTGCCTTTAAAATACATTTTTTGTTGTAAATATATCGGAGATTAATAGAATCAGTCAAACAAAACAATACAAGATAAAATGTATGTTGGGAGGAAGATTGATCTTTCATTATTTTCTTTTTTCATTACATGACACATCATATATATACTCGTAGAGATGTGTGTAAGTTACAAGTATTTATATTTTATTATAATTGAGATATAAGTAAGGATGTAAATACAAGAGATGTTAAACAATACCTTGAAAACAATTTACAATAAGTTATAAGGGTTAGAAGTGAATCATCCATCACATATATAATTTCATAACAATTTCTTAATTTTAAGATTTTTTTAGTTTGGTGTTTGGTATATATGCTAAGCAATCATGAAAAATAATCAAAATATCAATTGAAAGAAAATGTATTACTGGAACATAATTTAGGAAAGTACATATGAAAATTAAAACACTTAATTAAACATGTAAATTCTAACTAACCAATATGTAATGGAATTCGTTTGGCATGTTTTGTAGGAATTTTGACTTATTGACCACAGGTGACACGACATGCAGCGCCATTTAAGTGTTAGTCTCCAGACAATTCTCTCAGGAATCGATCTCTCCACCACCTTCCAGCCCCTTCTACACTCCCCATATAAAACCCAAACCAAATTCATCCAGAAACAAAACAAAACAAAACAAGCCATGGCGAGCGAGACGGGCAAGAAGGTGGAGAAGACGGAAGTCCAGATGAGCCACGACCGTGACACGCTGCGGCACGTGCTGAAGAAGATGGAGAACAAGGGGGTGGCGCGGATGGAGCGGCACCCGCGGTCGGGGATCGGAATCGGGGAGGGGGACCCGAAGGCCGGCCGGGGCGGGAAGTATACCTGGGAGGGTCCCGGTGGGGTCGTCGGGGATATGCTCGATCCTGCCCCTCCCACGATCGACGAGGGAGACCCGAATTATGAGGAGGATGGGAGGGAGGTGGAGGAGGAAGAGGGGGAGAAGGTTGTTGGGACGGTGGAGGTCGCCAAGGTGGCGGAGGAGGAGAGAGGTGGGATTAGTCGTCTTGAGGTTGTGGCTCCTACTAATCACACTTCTGCTTCGCTTAATCATAAGTCATTATATGATTGATATTCAGAATTTCACAGAGAGAGAGATGGTAATATGGTACTAGATATATACATAGATGGTAATATGGTATTATATATGTGTGGATGTTAAGTTGAGATGTTGACTTCTTTGACGTAAAATGGATTTTCACTTGAACTGAACTCAACTTTGTGTTATGTATGTGATTAAAGTAGGGTTTTTTGCTACGGTACATTCCGCAAGTGTTCAAATTGACGATATATACCTATTTATTCGGTATTGCCGCATATGCATCTGGAAAACATCATATTTGCGCAAATGCATCTGGGCCGTTTGTGGGCTCCACTCCAAAGAGACGACGTGAATGGGCCGTTAACGGCCGTCCGAATCGGTTCGTGATCCGTTTGGTAGGACGTGTGATTTGTGATTGACTGTAACCAAATAAATTTTACTAAGACTAATCTAAAACCATGACTAAATCATTATAGTGTTGGAATAACTCTGCATCGAATCACTCTGGATCGACTCTGGCATCACTCTGGATCGTCTATGAAATCGCTATGTATCGACTCTGGAATCGTTCTGGATCGTCTCTGGAATCGTTCTGGATCGACTCTGGACAATCTGGATCGGCTCTGGAATCACTCTGGATCCAGTGACTGTAGTCCCACGGACACGTATGAGTAGGGCTGTCAATCGTGTCGTGTCGTGTGCTAATCGTGTCGTGTCAACTCCTATATATAAGCTCTAGGTGTTGCGCCGTATCCGACCCATTTAATAATCGTGTTGCTAAATTTCTGCCGTATCCAACCCATTTATAATCGTGTTGCCATATCCAACCCGTTTATACACAATTATTAAACGGGTTACTTCGTGTACACGTTTAACACCGCTACCGTTTACACCATTTAACACACAATTAACACACGATTATCCACTCGTTCAGAGTTCAAACCTCAAAGTTTCAAATCACTCATATATATATTTGGTAAAATTATAAATATGACATTCAGTTCTTAGAATTTGTTTATTATAATTTATGAACTTATATATTACTTATAGGCTTGTCGGTATTAATCGTGTATTAATCGTGTCGTATTCGTAATCGTGTGCCTAATTACCCAATTACTTATCGTGGTTTATCGTGTCTTAATCGTGTTAATCGTTTTTGCAGCAGAAATCCATATCCAACCCATTTAATAATCGTGTTGCCGTATCCAACCCATTTATTAATCGTGTTCAAATTCTCAATCCATATCCGTTAACTTCGTGTCGTTTTCGTGTCGTGTTATCGTGTTTCGTGTAAAATTGACAGCCCTACGTATGAGACCTGGTCATTCGACCCTGGAATGACTCTGAAATGATACGTCACACGTCAGAGACTCCTAGAAAAATATGTGTCCACAAAAAAAGGTTGATCTGGCAATTCCTTCGTAAGTTGAAGCGCAAAGGTTCCCGTGATCAGAGGAGAACGACTGTTGAACATCGAGAACATGACTTACCATCAATACGTGAGAAGACGTATCGCAAATGAAATTGTATGCGAAAAGACTTCTCCGTATTTGAAAGAGATAAAGTTTCTACATAAGTCATACAATTGTTTAGAGACGGACATGTTATGAAGCAACAAACGTGAGTCCAGATGAGTAAAGAGTCAATACAGAGTAATTCCGGAGGCTATCCTAAGTGTGTAGAAAATGAACATCGCCAACGATGTAAGGAGTTGCAGGCTGTGGAGACGGCCATAATGTTCTGCCGGTGGAGACACACTGCCTTCTAAATCAGACACACTACTTGGATAATAAAAATGCAAAGCCAAAAAACATAAGGAAAACGAATTAAATTGACAGATATGAATTAAAATGACAGAACAAAACTACAAACATGCAATCTACAGTCTAAAGCCGACCCGAAAACTGAAATCAAAACATTCAAACCCAAACAAAGCATGTAATTTTTCATATCTCAAATCAGAAAAAAATCACTAACCGTCTTCGCTTCCCAATCAATGCGCTTCTTGTGTGTACCATCTTCCACGTTGTCGTCGTGGTCGTCGCTACCTCTGCCCGATCCACTGGTCAGTGTGGTCACCCTCCAAATTGTGCAAAGTAGGAAAATGGGGACGATTACACGGGAATTTGGAAAGGTGTGAGTTATAGTTTCTGGACAGTGGGCAAACTCGGGGATTTGGGAAGGAGTCGAGTTAGGATTTCCGCAATGTGTGAGAACTCGGGGATCTGGGAAGGAGGAGACTTAGGTTTAGTCATCGTCTTAGATAAGTAGAGGGGACATTCACTGGATCCAGAGTGATTCCAGAGTGGATCCGGAGTGATTCCAGAGCGGATCCAGAGTGATTCCAGAGCCGATCCAGATTGTCCAGAGTCGATCCATATTGATTCTAGAGACGATCCAGAACGATTCCAGAGACGATCCAGAACGATTCCAAAGTCGATACAGAGCGATTCCATAGACGATCCAGAGTGATGCCAGAGTCGATCCAGAGTGATTCCAACACTGTAATGGTTTAGTCATGGTCTTAGATTAGTTTTAGTAAAATTTATTTGGCTACAGTCAATCACAAATCACAGGTCCTACCAAACGGATCACGAACCGATTCGGACGGCCGTTAACAACCCATTCACGTCGTCTCTCAGGAGTGGGACCCACAAGCCGCCCAGGTGCATTTGCGCAAATATGATACTTTCCAAATGCATATGCGGCAATACCGAAAAAGCAAGTGCATATGGTCAATTTGGACACTTGCGGGGGTGTACTGTAGCAAAAACCCCATTAAAGTATGATTGTGATTCCTGTTTGGGGTGATGGAGGTGGCAATTTTTAATTTGTATCTTTAAGACATTTTTGTGATTATGATCCAAAATTATATTCGGATATTTAGTTAGATCGATCCTTTAGAGATATTGGAATCGAATTTATCGTCTTTAAGGTTTCGTCGATATAAACACTTCTATGGTTTTCTCTACCAAAAATAGTGAATTAGGATTTAAGGTGACCATGGTTTTCTCCTCGTAAAATCGTTATCTTTTGGTCAAAAAGCTACGGTGAAATTCTCTTAACACTTCGGGTTTTTGATACGACGTTGATCAGTTGATGGTTGTTTGCCCCTCTCAAATCGCACCTACGTTTGGACTTTTAGTTTTAGGTATCCGTTTAAAACATGAGAATTTGGGCTGAGTGGAAGTTATTAAATTTGCCGATTTGGACTGGAAGTTTGTATGAAAATATTGTAACGGAATCCTGTTTCGGCTTGTGCTTTCCTGTCACTGACAGAGCCTAATCTGAGTTTAATTGAACTCATTATGGAGTTTTTGTAATATGTATGTATGTATTCTCATATATAATCTGGAATGACAGTAAAATTCAATATCCTCTGCTTAGCATGATATTAAATTTTACACTTCCCTACTTAGCGTTATAACTTTTAAGTTTGCGTCTCTGTTAATCAATTGTTTTATACAATTCAAGTTTATGTTCAAAATAAAATAATATGTTTGGTTTAGTTTTTTTTTACCGAAATTAGTTTAGTTTAAGTCGGTAAATCCTCGAATCTGAGCAAAACCAATGAAATATGTTTAGGCATTGCTCTGGCCTGTAAATGGGCTTAGGCTCTTAGCGGCCTCATAAGAACTAGGAGGCCTAGTTGGACTTGTATAGTTCGAGCTTAAAACTTAACCTGAGTGTGTTGTATTATCTTTCGAGATCATAAATATAATTCGCAATTTACATTGGCGAAATCGATCGTTTGGGTGGGAAAATGAACTCTTGGTGGGCAAAAAATCACAAAAAATTGGTCGGGAAACCGACAAGAGGAGAAGACCGGTGAGGATAAACCGTGGTCTTGCGGGTGTAAGTCATGATTGATAGGTGTTGTTCCGATCGTTATCCTGGTTCTCTGAGATGTTTTCTACTAAATTGATTAATTTGCTAGTTACAGATATAATCAATATATATATAAAGAATACCAATTATATTGTCTAAAAAACTCACCGTTTTCACGTATCTATTTGAAAAGGAAAAATTTGACTTTCTATTAGGGATGTCAACGGATCGGTTCCAGTTCAGATATTGGGAGAAACAGAAACGAACCAGATCCGAGTCGGTTCTCAACTTGGGTATCCAGAACCGGATCTGTTGGAACCGGATCCGGTACAAAACTTGTATTTTTCAAAGGATTTTTGTTTATTTTCTCAAGAAAATTCATACTACAAGGATTGTTCAACTCACTTGCCTATGGTGAACTTATATAAGTTGGAGTGGGAGGGAGAAATCCTGTTTTTTCGATATATGACTAAATTTTTCACACTTTAATCTCGTTGAGAAAGAAACATATATTCAGCAGAATATTAATTAACAAGTTCGGAAGGTTGGTAGAATGGTAAAGGTCATCTACATTCTACTTTCATAAGCTATCGAGCTCTGTAGAGTTTATATCGAACTCATATTGAGTACAACAATTGAGCACAATCGAGTTCAATCGAACTCCCGTCCCAAACACTATTGTAGGCAGCCAATACGTTAACGGTCGAACCTAATACGACAAAAAAATCGGGCAAAAAAATAGAATTAAAATTAAAATTCATAAGTTATCGAACTCTATAGAGTTTTTATCGAACTCGTATTGAATACAATCAAGTTCCATCAAAATGCGTCTTCAACCATAAGAAATGATCATTCATCGAGCTCTATTGAGCATACTATCGTGTCATATCGAGAATTTATCGAACCCCTCAAGCTCCATTGAATAACAACGAGAAAGTGAATGATTTATGCAATGGGTATTTTAAGTAGTACATGAAACATAAATATATTTTGACGATAATGTCAAAATATCAATTTTTTTCAAACATTAAGTTACTTGAAGCGTGAATATTCAATTTTTTCTTTGAAAATAGCACTTATAAGATCGCACAAGACAAATCCCTTCAATTGAAAGATGCGACAGAATCTATTACGAGATTTGACGACTTTGACAAATTTCGTTTTAGTGGGAACGGACCAATTTCCTTAGTGCCATTTGTGGACGACAGCCTCAACTATACCTTCACTCGTCATCCAAACGCCACAACACAACACTACATGTAGTTGACATTTTTCAACACTTTGCGGTCAACAAATTTCACACAAATTGTTAGTCATTAGAAGTCCTTCTACCTGCCCAGATATTTTCTCCTATTTCCACACTCATGAGCGAATTGGAGTCGTAAGTGAGGAAGATATGTCATTTATGTTTGAATCTCAGGGAACATCAAGGCCTTCCATCTTGATTTACCCAGAAAAAAGTGACTGTTAGTCTTACTCTCCTCCTTGAGTTTAACGAATTCCTAAATGACAAAAAAATAAAATAAAATAATGGCATTGAGTAAGTATGTTTTAGGATAATACGTGACCACAATTGTGGCCATCCACAATCAATTCGGAACTAATCTAAAGTTTCCAACACTTGTTGCCAACAAAAGGTTTACAGCACTAAACAACAACATATGGTGGGAGAAATGAGAAACTCTTATGATTTGACAACCCCGAGTGGACCCAACCAGGTGTTTGACCAATAAATCGCATTGTGGCACCACTGACTTCTCTTATCTCCATTCATGATCATAGTTTCTTACTTACTTTTTTTATTTCCGCCAAATCTAATTTAATAATGGTGTCATCTAGTAAAGCGATGTGATCACATGCGTGGAAGGAGAAGACAGTTGGGGTGTCGTCTGTTTCCGGAAATAAAAGCCACTCCTAGCTGTTTGTTGTCGCTTCTGTTGCATGCATTCCGATTACGGGAACTAATACATGTGGAGGAAAAATAATAGTTGCTTATGAGGTTTCACCGTTTGAGTGCATAGCGCTTCTGGATACGTAAGAATTAAGATAAATGTAAAATTATTAGTTGCATACCCTAGGATTTACATGGTTTGCTGTCTTTTTGGGATGATCTAGAATTTTTCGACATCCGTTTCACTCTATGAGACGAGTTGTAGTTTTAAATTGAAGGTGACTCAATGTTAAGTATTTAAAATATATATTTTTATAACCTAATACCCACGAGAAGTTCGATCACAAAACTTATGGTTATGATTATATTCCTTCAATCGGCTATAATGATATATGGTTGGAAACAAAATTCAACATTGTTCGTGGTTAAGGTTGAAACTTGAAACTTGAAACTCCCTTCACTACGGGTGTGTCTAAGAGAGAACAATTCTTAGAGCATCCTTGCGGGACGACCGTGGTCGTCAAACCGAGTTGTGCCAAGTGTCACAACCCGGTTTGTTCGGTTTTTTTTGAATTTTTGTTTTTGTTTTGGTATTTGTTTTAATAATTAAAGTTTTATATTTTGATAAATAATTATGATTTAAGTAGTTGTAGTTTATATTTTGATAATAATTAGGATTAACGTTTATTATTTTTTGATAACGTTAGATTTTCAAGATCCAAATTTTTTTCGACTGACGTGTCGGGGTAGGCATAAGATTTGGAAATAAAGTATATGCAATTTGGAAATACGAGATTTATTGGTATTTTGTTTTTTCCAAATAGATTATTAATGTTTTTGGTAAATATAAATGATTTTAAAATAAAATAAAAGTTGATAAGGAAATTAATGATATAGAAGAAAGATAGTGGGATGACCTACGTCATGGTTAAGGGGTGAATAGTGAAGAAGAAATATGAGGTTGGGTCATGATGACGTGACAGAGAAAGAAAGAAAAGAGAGAAAGTGAATGACCTTGGTCATCCGGATGACGTAGGTCATGGTTGTGGATGCTCTTACGGACACCAAGAGTTGAAAGCATTCCAGTAAGTCCTTCATAATATTCTTCATCCTTCAAGATGTCTCCCTTGAGTAGTATTTCCTCCTCACTGATGATGAGTGGAACATACTAACCACTGAAGTAAGGGAATACCTTTCACAGTCGATGTCTCGTCCACCTGTAGAAAGGCGACGTCGGGCTAGAAGGACAATAACTACCGATAGAGATCGAGAAGCAGGTTACGCTCAACTTTTTTCTGATTATTTTGTTGATGATCTTGTGTATGGTCCTCGTATTTTGCTGACGATCTTGACGTATTCCTCTGAATATTGAACGTTGTTGAGGACTCCGTTATGTTCTTCCAACGAAGGTCGGACGCCACAGGTCGATTTGGAATATCAGGACTGCAAAAATAAGTGCAGCTCTACGAATGTTAGCTTATGACGTAGCAGCTAATTGTTGGATCGTGTGGGTTATGAGTCCACAATACTAATCACAATTAATCCTAATTACCTACTTGTTTGATCTATTAAAGATATGCAGCGGAATTAAACAAACAAACAAGCAAGGAATAAAAATGCAAACCACGATGTGCACGAGGGATTTTTATAGAGGTTCGGCACCCCACCCGGGTCCTAGTCCTCTCTTGCAAGCTCCGCTAGGATCACCGAGCTCCGCTCACGACTTCACTAACCACTCCCCGTTCCGGGCCGGGAGAGAACGCCTTTACAATCTTCAAGCTCGCGAAGAACCCTCGCCGAGCTTGGCTCCTCCTCTCACAATCCAAGAGGATCACTTCGGGCTCTCACCGATGTCTATACTAGATGTCTTGGGCTTTTACCAAGACCCTTGTTTTCTTTCACAAACAATGAGTAGAACAATACTCTCTAAACTTGAGCACACTTGAGTAGGATTGGATTTACGACTAAAGTGTGGAAGGTTTGAGGATTTGAGTGTGTTGGGTTTCTCTCTAATGTATTGGACAAGTATGTGTGGGAGAGTTGTGTTAAAATGTGTTTTACAACTCTTTATATAGGCATCAGAGAGAATAGATCCGTTGGGGTTGATTGGGTGAGTGTTGTGTTGGCTTTTTGGCCTTAATCTTATGTTTTGATGATTTAATCAACCGAATCTTAATTAGAGTAGCACACACTATGCATTGCATATATATTGTATTGTGCTAACCTCTACAGGTGATCAAGACTCAAGAAAGATGGAAATGAAGTCAAGACATGTAATTAAAGCTAAATCGAAGACATGTAATCTTGATTTCTTTTGAGTCTTAGGAACAAAGTGTAATTGAGCATACTTGAGCTAAAATCAACTTAATCACATACTAGGTTCCCTACAGAAGTCACACACGAAATTTCACATAATTTGGACTTCAATAGATCACCCAAACTTAGACCGGAAAACACCAAACCTGAACTACAAAAGTCTGCCCACATTCGGTCGACCGCAACATGCCGTTCGGTCGACCGAATGATCAAATCTCTTGTTTGTGTTTTCACTGCCCTTATTCGGTCGACCGTGTTTTACCTTTCGGTCGACCGTCAGATCATATTTTCCCGACCGTTACTTTTGTCGTATATACCCAACGGTCGTATTCGTATTAAACCAAAAATACCCCAAATGTATTTCATGTATCGGTCGACCGAGGACCACGATCGGTCGACCGTTTGTCCATCTCTTGACAAACCCAAAGTGCCTGTCCATAGTCGGTCGACCGCCAAACTTGTTTCGGTCGACCGTTCACACATTTGTTTGTCACCCCCAAAGTGCCTGGTCGAAATCGGTCGAACGAACCCTTTCTTGTGTTCGACCGATGACTTAAGTTTTCTTAAGTCGTAGAGTTGGGCGGTCGACCGTTGCTTAACCGGTCGACCGAATCTTGTGCATAACTGCCAAACGGTCGACCGTTCGTCCCGATTCGGTCGACCGATTACAGCCAGAATTGGGTCCTGTCTTTTCTGTTTTGTGTAATCACACTTCAACTCATACCCAATCAATCCTAACGGCTCTATTCTCTCTAATGCCTATATAAGGAGTTGTAAAACACATTTTAACACAACTCTCCCACTACAAACTTGTCCCAAACTTTAGAGAGAATCCCAAACACTCAAAGCTACAAACCTTCCACACTTAGTGATCATTTCTTAATCCTACTCAAGTGTGCTAAAGATTTAGAGAGTGTTGCTCCACTCAAGTTCTCATTTGTTGTCAAAAGAGTAAAGGCTCCGGTGAAAGCCCGAAGCATCCTTCTCGGATTGTGAGAAGAAGATTCCAAGCTCGGCGAGGGTTGTTCGCGAGTTTGACGGTTGTAAAGGCGTTCTCTCCCGGCCCGGAACGGGGAGTGGTTAGTGAAGTCGTGAGCGGAGCTTGCAAGAGAGGATTAGGACCCGGGTGGGGTGCCGAACCTCTATAAAAACGCCAAGTCGATTTGTGGTTTGCATATTCCTACACTTGCTCGTTTTAGTTTAAATTCCGCTGCATTTCTTTGATTGCTTAAACAAGTAGGTAATTAGGTGATTAGCATTAATTGTGGACCCATAAACCCACACGATCCTACATGTTGGTGTAGGATACACAAAACAGAAACTCGCAGGACCCAATTCTGAGTTAATTCGGTCGACCGGATCGGTTTGAACGGTCGACCGTTTGGCAGTTTTGAACTCAGTTCAATCGACCGCCCAACGCTACGACTTAGGTACACTTAAGTGATCGGTCGAACTCCGAAAAGGGTTCGATCGACCGATTTGCACCAGACACTTTGGGGTTGACAAACAATGATTAATTCGGTCGACCGAGCTAAAGTCTAGCGGTCAACCGATTTTGTCCAGGAGGTTCGGGTTTGTCAAGAGACAGATATTCGGTCGACCGAACAAGGTCCTCGGTCGACCGATACATGAAATGTATTTGGGGTATATTTGGTTAATACAAATACGACCGTTGGGTATAATACGACAAAATAAACGGTCGGAAAAATAAGATCATACGGTCGACCGAAAGGGCATATACGGTCGACCGAAACTGGGCAGTGAAAACAAACATGATAATTGATCACTCGGTCGACTGAACGGTCTGTTACGGTCGACCGAATGTGGGCAGACTGTTAGGGTTCAGGTTTAGTGTTTTCCGGTCTAAGTTTGAGTGATCTATTGAAGTCCAAATTATGTGAAATTTCGTGTGTGACTTCTATAAGGAACCTAGTATGTGTTTAAGTAATTTTTAGCTAAAGTATGCTCAATTTACACAAGTTCCTAAGACTCAAAGAAAATACAAAATACATGTCTTCAAAAGAGCTTGATTACATGTCTTGACTTGATTTTCTTTTCTTCTTTGAGTCTTGATCACCTGTAGAGGTTAGCACAAAGCAATATATGTGCAATGCAACATGTGTGCTACTCTACATGATCATAATTAAGATTAGGTTGATTGAATCATCAAAACATAGATTAAGGCCAAAAAGCCAACACTAATAACGTGGATGAGTGAGGGAATGATAAGAAAGTCTCTCCAAAAATTTGTAGAATGGGTCATAGTCAATTTTGGTGGCGAATATCTGAGAAAGTCTACATCAGAGGACTTGGCAAGGCTACTACGCTTTGGTGAGGAACGAGGTTTTCCGGGATTGATGGGGAGCATCGAATGTATGTACTAACAATGGAAAAATTGTCTGGTTACTTGGAAATGACAATACCAAGGACGAAGTGGAAAACCCACTATTATCGTAGAGACCATAACATCCTACGACCTCTGGATATGACATTCCTTTTTCAGTATTCCAGGATCTTGTAATGACTTGAACGTCTTTCAGCGGTCTTCTGTGTTTTATTGGCGTGTTAGAAGGACGCGCGCCAACCGTCCAATACTCAGTCAACGGTCGCCATTATAATATGGGATATTACCTTACGGATAGTATTTATCCGCAGTGGGAAACCTTCATTCTGCCCCAATCTCCGAAGGACATATTATTTGCACAATTCCAGAAAGCAACGCGTAGAGACATATAACACACATTTGGAGTGCTGCAGTTGCGGTGGGCAATCATAAAGGCTCCCTCTCTTGCGTGGAACGTTGACCTCATCAACAAGATTATCACTGCGTGCATCGTAATATACAATATGATAGTAGAGGACGATCGAGGCTCGAATTCCTCTATATATTATACAACATAGTTTGAGCAGGACCTCCCGCCCAACTTGAGCGACACATCAACTCCGGGTTCGAATCAGTTTTCCACCGGTCGTGTTGTGGACATTAATACGTACATGGACAAGAGAGAGCACATTCGTGAAAGAAGCACGTGTCTCACCCTCACATCCAACTTGATCGACCACATATGACAACGATTATGACTTGTCAAATTAACTATGTTTTTATTAGTATGCATTTTCATTTTAATGAAAATTTAGGTAATGTAATATTTTGTTGTATTTTGCTACGTACAATTGTTTAAATAAATATGTATTTTGCTTTATTATTAATAATAATAATTTACTAATTAATATATATATATATATTGAATTATTAATGTTTTGGGTAAATATAATTAATTTTGGAATAAAATAAAAGTTAGTGGAAATAAAAGATGATGTGGAAGGAGAGATGAGTTGTGGTTAAAAGGTGAATAGTGTTGGAAAAAGAAGGAAATTTGTTTGGGAGAGAGAAATATGACGTGGATGAGAAAGAAAACTGATGTGAAATAGATAAAAAGAAAAAGAAAACTCATGACCGGGGTGACCCTGATCATGTTACGGATGAGTTAAGGTGATAACATGCATTTTTTCTCAAAGTCAAAACTTGGATAATGGAAGTACAAGACGTACCTAGTCAAGCAGGAAACTCAATGTTTGTGTAACATCCCCGAACAGCGGAAAATTAAAACTTTTTAAATCATAAGAAACACGTGGACAAACCATCAAGAGTGGGGACATTACGGAACAAATACATAACTAAGTCTGGTGCACCATAATACAATACGAGTTTGTCAAAAGAGTGATTACATTACAACACGAAACACAAGGTACATGTAATCACGACAACCTAAAAGTAGGCAGACGACAGGATCCAGTCCCAAAGTGCAATCTCCCTCGGTCACCACCCGCCGGAACCTAACGCGGTCCTGAAAAAGATGCAACAACAATGCCTGAGTTTCCATAAGGAAACCCCGTATGACAAGCTCACCTATATGCCCTAACATACTAGTATAACATGACATGGAATACAAAGCAGTAAAACAACAACGCCAACTAGGGCCAAACCGGACATCCGTCCCACGATCGTTTCCGCTGCCACACAGGCCCCGCGGTCTACAATCGCCACCGCTACCACACAGGCCTCACGGTCCGCAACATCACCGTCGCCACACAGGCCGCACGGTCCAACAAACACCGGTACCACACAGGCCACACGGTCCAACCTCACCGCCGCCACACAGGCCGCACGGTCCAAACATCGGGTCTCCGTAGAGACCTACCGTAGGCACATACGGTCTAACGGACGATACGCAACACATCCCCACACGCGACTACACAAGCCAAGGGATCAGTGAGGATGCGTTCGCACTTCCGCGCAAGGTAGAAATCAGATCTGAATACATCGTGGTCCACCACCACCACACCAACGGAGCCGTCGCTCAGGTCGGTCCATCAACCGGCGCCACACAGACCGCACGGGATATCACTCGATAGGTGCCCAATCGAGCTACCTGCCGGAACACATCATCGGCAGTCCATCGCCCAACCACACAGGCTACGCGCGATCCTCCCTGCCGCCACACAGACCGCACAGGGGCCCTACTGCCGCCACACAGGCCGCACGACACGTGCAATAACTGCCATCAAGGCCAGTCGAACATATCCGCCACACAAGGCCAGACAATCGACAAATCCGAACCGAAGTCCGCAAAGTCAACGAGCTCCACGTGCAACACCAACTCCGGCTCCAACTGAGCAGGGTCGCGACCTCCGTCGCCGTCAATAGGTCGGTACCTCTCTGGACCTCCGTCGCCAATCCTGGCCGGTAGTCTCTGTGCCTCCGTAGCCATCGGCCGGTAGTCACTGCACCCGCCGGCAGTTGCGTGTTGCTGAAGCAATGGGATCCGCAATCCCTCAGGCTGCTACTCTAACGCGAGTCAAACGATCCACCAGATATAGTCACGATCCATACATGGAAGTGACGCGTTCCGAACACCCACACTCTTCCACACGGCGGTCCCTGGGCGGGCTCGCATAACGCGCCCACCGTCACCTCCCGGCTCACGCACAAGGCGAGGACACGGGTTTCCGTGGACAGAGTTGGCATCCTAAGTGGAACCAGGAATCCTGTCCTGTGCAAAACGGTCGACCGAAAGAGACACGGTCGACTGTTTTCCTCAAGGGAATTCGGTCAACCGAAGTGACAACCGGTCGACCGCTTCCACAAGGGAATTCGGTCGACCGAAAGTGACAACTCGGTCGACCGTTTCCACAAGGGAATCGGTCGACCGAAGCGTCTGTCACGGTCGAACTATTTGCACAACACATAAATCCCAACGGTCTACCGAAGGTCTAAAACCGGTCGACCGAACGAGGTCAAAATCCGGAGTCTGGTCAACGCTCAAATCCAATCTATCAGTCGACCGACTCAGGGGTCTCGGTCGACCGAACACTTACAGGGTCAACCTAATATTTTCTATGTCATCAAACGGTCGACCGAAAACACTAGCATCCTACCGGTACCCTCAAGTTCCGGTCGACCGAACGAGGGACGCGGTCGACCGAAACACGACAGACAGTGAAAATACACTACGATCGGTCGACCGTCCAAGGGACCCGGTCGACCGACAGACGTCTTCAACCTCGCGCCAGCCGAGGTTTTGACGTCGAAACTCGTCGCCGGCGAGGCCTCCGACCTCGCGCGACCGACCCCAACCTCACCCCAACATGGGTGATCAACTAAGGTCTCTAATGCAAGAACTTGACATACCTTCTTCGAAGAACGTCGACTTCCCGGAGAACTTCGGAGCTCCAACGACCACTCCGACCACCACGCACACACCTCCTCCTTGCGCCTTCTTCCCACCGCGTCTCAACAGACCCCGCACGCCTTCACCACCACGCTCGAGCCTCAGAGGAAGGAAGGTTGAAGAAGAGGAAGAAGAAGGAGAAAAACCAAAAGAGGAGAGGGACGATGGTTTCCTCTTAAAACCAACAAACCAAACCTCACCCATCACCTCAGCCTCCTCCCTACACTCAGCCCACTGTTCACGTCACTCCACCATCACCCATCTACAGTGCACGCCTATTCCTCCTCAACTTCCCATGCAAAGCCATCATTAAGCCTCCCTAAACACAATTAAAACCTAAACAAGGTTAGGGATATAACAGTTTGTCTTTACCACAAAGGAAAATTAATTACAATTATATTTTCATTAAAAAGTGATTCATCTATGTTTTTTTGATACTTAAGTCAATTACTGTTTTTTGTTGTTGAAATTCTAGTATATATTGTTGAGGATAAAAGATAGTTTGGCTATGATTCACACCCAGACAAGTAGTCAATTACGTTGCGTTTGGCAACACTTGCTAGGATTAGCTTTTGGGTCTAAAGCCCATTTTGACCAAACATCTATTGAAATCAAAGCTCATTCATAAATGTTCAAGATTGTGAATGTGCGTGAGTTCGACGAGTACTAAACCCGAAAAGGTTGAATTAATTTGTGTCAATTTGGTAATAAGTTGGTACAAAATAATGTTTATTTAAAGGTTAATTGTATCAAACTTTGAAGTTTGAATATACAACATTTGGTCGAGAACACTTCTAAGTGACGAACTGAGGAATCTCAACTTGTATTATTAGAAACTTTGAAAGTAAAAGATGAAATATGAAAATGATATAAGTAGAAGGTAAGAGGTGTGAAAAACTTCCCAACAAAATATTTAAACTTCAGTCCACAGTTAGGAGTTGTGTCACAACACAAGAAAGCAAACTCATCGTCGAGACTTCTTCCACCCACCATGTCCAAACCCTAACCCTAACCCTAACCCTAATCCGGCATGATGAAGCTCAACCTCGAGTCCCTCCTCAACCTCCTCACACCCCGCACGTCCCCCTCCACCTCCGCCACCGTCGGCGTCCTCGCCTTCGAGCTCGCCGCCGTCATGTCCCGCCTCCTCCGCCTCCACCACTCCCTCTCCTCCCCTCTCCCTCCCCACCACGACGGCGTCCTCCGCCTCGTCTCCGACAATCCCTCCTTCCTCCTCTCTCTCGCCCTCGCCGAGTCCCTCGACTCCCTCTCCTCCCTCGCCCAGGCCGTCTCCCTCCTCGCCCGCTCCCGCTGCTCCGATCCCTTCCTCCGCCGCCTCGACCTCGCTGTAGTTGATTACCTGAGAGGGGGCGGGACGGTGGGGGTGGAGTTTGAGTTCGGGGCGAGGGAGATGGAGAGGAAGGTGAGGAAGATGGAGAGGTTGGTGTCCGCGACTGTGAGTCTTTACCAGGAGATGGAGATCGTCGTGGAGTTGGAATCGGGGTTGAGGAGGATGGAGTCGGGTTCCGGCGTCGATCGGAGTGTTCTGTTGGGATTCCGGCAGAAAGTCGTTTGGCAGAGGCAGGAGGTGAAGTGTCTTAAGGAGGCGTCGCTTTGGAATCGGACTTTCGATTATGTTGTCCGCCTTCTCGCCAGGTCGCTTTTCACTTTGATTCGGAGGATTAGGTTGGTTTACGGTGTTGGTTGTGGTGAGTCCAGTCGCCAGGGTAATAAGGTTTCGCAGAAGGGGTTCCGGAGGTGTCATTCCATGGCTGTAGGTCATGTTAATGGTGCTATCCATCCGGCGAATTGTAAGAATTCTGCCTTTCCGGAGGATCCCAGATTTAGGGCTAGATCTGGTAGGATTTTGAAATCGGGACCGCTTCCTTGCACGAATGAGGCTGCTAGCGATCGGCACCAAGGATGGTCGCCGTTGCGTGTCATGAGGAATTCCGTCTCGAAAAGTAGGTTGGTCGTTCCCGGTGGACCATTCAAGGGATGCGTTGCTGTTGGGGATGTTGCAAACCCGTTGGTGCAGAGCTGTGCACCTGCGGAAGGTAATAACGGTGTTCGGCGGTCGTGTGATGGGTCTAGAAATACGGTTATTCAGAATAATTTTGTGGTTGATATTTTTAGTAAGGATATGGCAGCATCCATCTTTGATCCGCAGCGTAAGTTGTTAGTCGTTCCGGCTTCAACTCTTGGAGCTGCTGCGTTGGCTTTGCATTATGCCAATGTGATTGTAGTGATAGAGAAACTTGCCATGGCACCGCATTTGATAGGGCCAGAAGCTAGGGATGATCTCTACAGTATGTTACCCACAAGCATAAGATCCAAGTTGAGGGCGAAATTGAAAGAATACGCCAGCAATCTCTCTGCATCCGTATACGACCCTGGCCTCGCTTCAGAATGGAATGATGCCATAGCTAGAATTCTGGAGTGGTTGGCTCCTCTTGCTCACAACATGATACGATGGCAATCCGAGAGGAACTATGAGCAGCAGCATTTGTTCTCAAAGACGAATGTGCTCCTTTTGCAAACACTTTATTTCGCAGATAAAGCAAAAACTGAAGCTGTCATAACGGAGCTTCTTGTCGGTTTGAATTACCTGTGGAGGTTCGAAAGGGAACTCCATGCAAAAGCTATGTTGGAGACTTCAAGCGGTAAAAGTTTTGATGACCAATTGGATTTGAAGGAGTGAACTTCTTTGAAGTTTGAACTTAGGAGAAGCTTCAAAGTTCCATCTCTGAAGGATTTCAAAGGTGTCTGATTAGATGACGTGCTTTGTCTGAGTGTTTTTTTTCCAGAAAGAGGATAATTCCTGCATTATACATCGATAACTAGAAGTCGAAGTTTGCTGATCGCTTGTGGTGTCATGATTGATGGTTGTTCTCCGTTTAGCCACTTAAGTTAAGGTGATGACAAATTCCCAATGTTTGGTTGTTGTGCTCCTATTTGATCCAATTTCTTCATTGTTTTCACCTTCTGCTCTGCGATTGAGTCTCTAATTTTGCAAGATGTACACAATTACTTGCTTGTTCCCAAAATATCTGTACAATTTTTTTCATCAAGGAATTTGTTTTGAATTGATGCAAGTTGGTATTTCCATGAAGCAGTTAGAAGTAATGAACTGTACAGATCTAAATAGTTGGTGAGCATTTAATATGTTCAATGTATTATCCTTTGTTTTAGATCTCCTTCTACCCTACCAAATTGTAGGCCAAAGATTGCTTGTTTTATACTTACAATTTGGTTCAGGTTTCTCTAAATGTTCCCTACTTGCAGAAACAATTATCTTTCTTCCTCAGTAGCCAGTATAATTGTATAAACCTCAGCTGAGCTAGCTCTTTCGTGAAAGTAGTAATTTAATCAAGGGTAATTAACTCGGCACCCTTGTTGTTGTGGGCCTTTAATGAAAAAAGAGGAAACTAAATAGACACTATCCATCCACCTGGTTCAAACCTTTGCTTTCTCAACTTCTAACTGTATATGTGGGTAATTAATTGTAGATTCCATGGTAAGAAAGTCATGAAGTGGATAGCAACTAGCAAGCATGTGTGCTGTGGTACATCGTGTTTTGCTTGGCTGTACTGAACTTTTATGCGTTTCCAGAATTTGAGGAAATTTACATGAATTCCTCTATATGACAGTAAAATTCGGTTGGTAAGTGTTGTGTTGTATACTTGTATGGTAGTGGATGGAGTCAAATTTTGGCTGCATCATCTTATTATGTTCCACGAATAGAATGTATTAGACTGTTAGTATCAGTGTTACTTCACACCTTATAAAATGAAGTGTTACGTGGTTCACATTTTGGACTCTCATATTAGACTTTCCCCCACATCCTACTCATTCTCTCTCTTTTTTACTTCGACATTTTTTTTTTGTTTTTTTTTCCTTTCTCTTTCGACCCACCAATCACTTTGTTTTTTTTATCTTTTTATTCTTTTTTTTTGGCTACTGACATCAACGCGGTTAACCCATATATATCTGGTTACCCCTAGATATATCTGATAGTTATTTGTATTAAACCAAGAATGAATTGCATGTAATTAGAGTTTCGTTAAAAATTTCAAAACACCAAAACAAGAAATATCTGGTTACCATAGATATATTCGGTTAACCTAGATAATTTTATTACCAACATAGATATATTTTATTACTAACATCTCTATGGTTACCCTACATATATCTAGCTACCGACATCACTATGGTTACCTTAGATAATCAGATATATCCGGAGTTTATGCATGTGGATTGAGTTTGCACGTGGTGAATGAGATAAAAGGAGTGGAGTAAAGTTAATGGAGATTGTTGAAGTAATCAGATATATATGAGTTATACTTATGTGCTTATGGATTAGTCGAATATATCTGCATATCTACACATTCAAATATATATGTATATCCATACATCTAAATATATATGCATATTCACACAACTATATGTTGATATATCTGGATATCCACACGTCCATACATAAAAATGTTGGTTAACTTCAGGAACTTCAAAATTCCAGATATAAAATTCCAAAGCCAAAAGAGTGTTCCAGATATAAAATTCCAAAATCAAATATCTGACTCAAATATATCTGACCAAAAGAGTGTTTCCAGATATAAAATTCCAAAACCAAATATCTAACCAGATATATCTGGCATAGAACTGGAATTTCTCTCTGCACCACCAACCATCCAACTTCCCACACCCGTTATCTAATATATCTTGACCACGCGAAATGCAAGCAGAAGATTACTCTCAATTCACCAAAGTTAAAGGCAATCACACTGTTGAATGATTACACTAGAAGTTGGATATTATTGCGTTGTGTTGATGAATCAGATATATATGATGCAATTGTTGGCTTTTTGATCTTAATCTATATTAATTTTAATGATTAATTAAACTAATCTTAATCAATCAACCTAATCAATCAAAGTGAGCAAACACGATTACATGCATTGCATATATATTTGTATACTTGCAATCGTCTTAATAGGTTGATCAAGACAATCAAGGAGATGAGCATTTGGACAAGGACATCAAGACTCAAGACTTGTAATCAAAGCTTTGGACCAAGACATGTAACTTTATATTTATTGAGTCCATAGGATTTTATGTAAACTTGAGCACTAAGATTCTGTCCCGTCATTTCTCGGTAAACCGAACATATTTCGGTTAACCGAAATCAACCCAGTTCGGTCCACCGAACACCTATCAGATAGCTGAATACTTCCCAACAGTGAAACTTAGGTGTTCTCTGGAATTGCCCCTGCGGAAGACCGAAACACCTTCGGTCGACCGAATAGCCCTGTATCGATTTTGGATTTTGCTCCAACGGTCGCATTCAAATCAAGTCCCTAGAGCCTAATTAACTTGACCCACTTCGGACGACCGCACACACTTTGGTCTACCGAATCCATATTGGCTTTAGGAGCCCAACGGTAAACATGACACTTTACCATTAAACAATTTCCCACGCATTGTCAGTGGAATACCCGCGCTACTTCGGTTTACCGAAGTATACACGGTCAACCGAACTTGAGTAGATCAGAGCACAATCAATTCTACTGTCCACCTTGGAACGGTGAACCGAATTTAATTAGGGCTAAATAGATAAAAACTATTGGAGGTTGGTGAACAGTGATCCGATACTTAATCGGTCAACCGAGTTCTTAGTTCAGACCAATGTTTCGGACTACCGTGTGGATAACGGTCGACCGAATCTGTCTCGATTTCTGGCCGAGCTTAAGTCACATCTTTCTTTCTCATTGGTCGATTCACCACCAACTCTCCAACGGATCTATAAGCTTTGAAGCCTATATAAACACCACTCTAGAGACACAAAATAAGAGACAACACCTTCTATTCATCAACTATCTTTGTGCTCTCAATTCCTAAACCTTCAAAGCTTATTCTTCAACACCCAAGCCTAAACTTCACCACTTGCATATCCAATTCAATATCATATCCAAGTGTGCTCAAGTATAGAGTGTTAGTTAGAGTGTGATTCAACTTCCATATCAAAGAATCAAAGAGTTGTAAAAGCTTCGAGGAAGCTCCCTCTCGGGGTGTGAGAGGAGACACGAGCGAGGTGAGGATTGTTCGCGAGGCTCGGTGTTGTAAACGACGTTGATCTCGGCCCGGAACGGAGATCGGTTAGTGGAACCGTAAGCGAGGTTCGGCGGATCGAGCGAGGCTTGCGAGAAGGACTAGGACCCGGGTGGGTGCTGAACCTCTCTAAACTCCAATGTCGACGATTTTGTGGTTTGCATTGTCTCTTTTCTTAATCCTTCGCTTAGCATTTTAATTCCGCATTTATTGTAGCGATTAGAGTGTCATAGATCCTAACAGCAACTTGATCAATTTGACAACAAAATTAGAGACATTTGAGTGCAAAAACAGAAAATATCTGAGTCAGATATATCCACATTCATTGGAGAACGTTGACTTGTTTTGAGGAGAATGTGGCGTGTCAGAGATCATTTGAGGAGAGAGAGTAAGTGGATGACTTGTTTTGCCTTGTAACCGCAAAAAAGAACACACTTAACATTTCCCATAATTAAATTATGTTTTAACTTTCAAAATATTATGTGACCTTTAAATCTTTACTTGACTTATATTTTATGATCAACCTTCGCTTTGTTCTTTATAGTCTAATGAAATATATCAATAAAATGTGATGCAATTTGGTGTAAATTAATATCTTTTTTTCATTTGATCAGTTTTCTAAATGTGGCCATAGAAGTAATGATTTTTTTCTCGTTATTTTTGGTAACGATTGTAACTGTAAAAATATCATCACACGAGTAATGAAGATTCAAACTAGAGATTAGCGTAATACATTCAAGTCGATTTGCAAGAATGTAATTTAAATAGGTTAACAAAGTCCAATCCAGTTTGCAACCCACTTGAATTGAGCCCAACCCAAGACCAAGCCTAAGCCTGGGCTTGCAAATTAGTCCGCTCAAACTTAGCGGACCGCAACCAGTTAGGTCCAGTCATATTAGCACATGAGCGGCAAATGTTTGTATTATAATTTATAGTATCATCTTTATATCAAAATATTAATAATATAAACCATATTCATCATGTAAATGTAAAAACCTACAAACCTAATAAAACATATTTATGTGAATATTTTAGCTCATTTTCTAAGAATAAATTGAAACCTCGTATATGTATCTGATAATGTTGTAAAATCAAAACTAAACCAAAAAAGTTACATCATATGAAGAAAAGACTATAGTATCTTTTCTTCTTCTTCGTGTTTTCTTAGTTGGTTTGACATTAATAAAAAATAATCATTCGGCATATAAGACCAGCCAATCCCAGCAATAACCCAATTCCAGTCGATTGGGCCTGGCTTGGGTCAAGATTTCTGTAAGAAATTGTGCTTTGGTCCGACCCACACCCCTAAGATATAAATAGGCTTAGATTTGAGATGTTATGTATATATCGGGTTTATAATTGGCACTATATTGAGTTTCAAAGTGTGGAGTAAAATCCATATTTTAATATAACTTCCATAAAAAAACATATATATTTTAAGTAACTAGACATAAATTTGTCTTAAACAGGATTCATATCATAAACGAGTTGAATCAATAAAATAGGAAATCATACCACTCAATTTTAGTCCACAAACTAGTTAATAATCGAATATTCAACTTTCTTTTTTGTATGATATATTTAATTAAATATCTGAATTCACTAATCAGTTTATTTTTATTCCACCACCTACCACAACCAAATTTGCTTCCACAAGAACAAAAATTCCAAAGAAGAAAATATTATTGAGGTAATATGAGAACTATGTTATGTATTCAATATTAATTACAGAAAGCCAGCTTTTAGTTAGTAGAGAATCTATCATGAACAACAAAGATGAAGATAATATATTTTTGTAGATATGGCAAGAGTCTCCTGTATTTTACGTGAGCAATGTTGTCTTAAACTAATGGGTGCATTAACTGCATTCTCGTGATAAGATAATATATCAAGAGATGTGCACCATAACAGTTACTGTTAGAAAGGAAATGTGGACGGAATCCCAAAGACGAAGGTTGTAATAATTAGTTAATTACAAACTATTTGTGTGTCAATAATTAACGACTATAATACATTGGTTAATTACAATTTGTCTTCCTAAATTATACGTTGAAATCACTTTGCATTCCTGATCTTTCAAATTTAATGGTTACTTTCCCTGAACTTTCATTTTGTAACATTTTATCCCTCTGAACTTCAAAAAATCATTATTTACACTCAATTCGACTCAAATTTCAACAATATCCGACCTTCTTTTTTATCCCAACTTTTACATAAATATAGGTTTAGGAGTATATTACGGATACAACAAAAACAATTGGGAAAAAACTCTTCGAGTGTGTTAGATAATGAATTTTTGAAGTTTAGTAGAACAAAGTGTTATAAAATAAAAGTTCAGATGAGGTAACTGTTAACTTTGAAAGTTTAAGAGTGCAAAGTGATATCAAAACATAGTCAGGGAGACAAACTGTAATTAACTCTAATACATTTTGTGTTGGATTTATTTATAGAAAGAGGGATCCACTATCTTTAAACTGATTTGACATCAATGTATCTTAGATAATAACTTGAAATTGAAACTATAAATGCAAAATTCAAACACCCGTTTTGATATAAGTTTAAGATATACAAAATTGAAATCATTTGATACAAGTTTAAGATATACAAAATTGGACGCATTATATTCATTAAAAATCAATTATATGATCTTATATCAAATTATTTTCATTTTTTTTATTTTTAACATACAAATATAAATATAATTCATAGATAAAGATCTATTGTTTGTATTTTTCATCTTAAACCTAACTTTTCCTAATCAAACTTCCCGTCCTTCGGCAACAAGCCCAAGTAGCCATATATTTGAAAGTTGACGAAGATCACACTGCAAGTGTTGTTGTCTTGGGGTACATGCCCAAGTAGCAATGCAATTTTTTTTAAGAACAGCGGGTCTTTTATCATATATAAACATCTTTGTTATCAAATAATTGCCTCAAATTTCTTTCCAAAAGCCAAAGATTAGACACCCAACACCAAAAACTTCCAACTGCATTTACTCCCAATCAAACCCAGCACTGAAGATAATTGCTGAGGATTGCGCAAAAAAATGTTGCAATAATTAGAAAAGTGTTTACGATGAGAGGCTTAAAATTGAGAATTTTGGTTTCACAAATTAAAGTCATATATCTCATGACAATTGGCATAGCGTGTAAGTTTCATGCTGATGTGGATACCACATTCAGATATGTAACATCTACCTAATGTCAATTGACAATTGCTTTAATATAATGATCCGATAACAAAGAGAAATATCACTAATTGTAGCAATAATCAAACCACCAGGTCCCATGCACGTCTCAATCTTAATAGTGGTTACATAAAGTAAACTTTGTCAATTAGATAACTTAAAATAGAACAAAACTCCAAACTAGATGAAGGCATAGCCCAGGTATGATGTTACATCTTTTGCTACTAATATTATAGCAAAGAAGAGAGTGTGTCAGGAGAAGTGAACGACGATGGCAATGATGTTCTTGTACAGAAGCATTCCTTGCAGAAATTATGTCTTACCAATCTGTGGAATTCAGTCGAACCTGTCACGTTTAATATCGTCCGTCTCCGGTATTTCTGCGGCCGCAGTTGAGTCGGAGAAAGCTATAAATGAGGGTCCAAGGAACAATTGGAGTAGAGAAGAGATCACTAACATATATGACTCTCCCATACTCGATTTGCTTTTCCACGGTGTAAGTTCATAAGTATTGGCTTTCATGTATTATTTGTCTCTTTTTTTTGTTGAAAAACTCAAACACAAGTTCTTTGTTTCTTCATCTTCTTTAAGAACTTATGGAACATTTCTTTTTATTTAGTGATGGTTGAAGGACATATCATTTCCTATGAGCATCAAAGATCAGAATTTAGATGTTATCTATTTCCATGGTCTATTTCCTTTGCAAATGATGTGGTGATAATTAGCAAAATAACTAGGCTACGTTCTGATACGAAATTAGAGTATTAAAAAGATGCTCTAGAACAAAAAGGGTTATTGATGGAGTAGTACTAAAACTGAAATAAGGGATATGAATGTAAAAGTAGTGCTCAAGAAGGATATCATTAGATATGTTTGATTTGTACTTCAGAAATATAGGAAAATTGATAAAGGTATTAAACTATTAATCATAAACAAGAAATATCCATCATGGGAGAGAACAAAATCCTATTAACAAACTATAAGTGTTAAAACGTAGGTATCCAACTCAAAACCAATTGGTAATAAGTAGAGGGACCTAAGGACTACAACCCAGGAGGATGTCCACATTTAAGCGATGTGAGACTATCCACTAACAATAAGACCTTCTACAAGAAGTTGTAAACTATCATAAACAATAAATAGCTTTCAAGTATAGTGATATATAAGCAAGAAATCTCAAATTAAGCTTCCTAAACCGTTTAATAACATATGAGAAGATCATATAAATTGCAACAAGAGGCAGAATGAACAAAACCAAGACACAAGTATCACATCATAACAACATTAAGCTTAAGTATTTAAAATCTCTTTCGCGGTGACTCGCAACGAAATTATCGTGGAACGTCAGGTAACGACATATTATTTCAGGCTCAAGTTCATAGATCCAGTCACAAGCTAGGGGAAGTTCAGCAGTGCACTCTGCTTTCCATAAAAACTGGTGGTTGTAGTGAAGACTGCTCCTACTGCCCTCAATCGTCGAGGTATGATACTGGTCTCAAGGGCCAGAAGATGATGAAGAAGGATGCTGTTATAGAAGCAGCATTGAAGGTAATTCTAAATTCTGTTTTTCATATTGTTTTAGCATTTGTTGTTAATTTTTGTAGTTAGGAGTAATGCTCACAGAAGTAGCTGTTCAAATTCATAATTTATCATGTCAAGGCTTTGTGATTTTTCTAAACTCCTTTTGCTTGATCATTTCTATTTTATAATTGATTGACCTTTTAGAAGCATGATTATTTTTCAAAGACTTTCTATCATATTCTAAGTGAACGTCAGGATGCCTCCTTCGAGTGCAATTTCAAGGATCTACCAACTTAGCTAACCTCAGTAGGATGTCGTTTTAGAGTGTAATTTTTTGGATGGTTCATGATGGTTAATATCGGTTTCTTATGTTGTCCTTGCATGTTTTAGGCTAAAGAATCCGGAAGCACACGCTTTTGCATGGGAGCAGCTTGGAGGGACACTGTGGGCAGAAAAACCAATTTCAACCAAATTCTTGATTATGTCAAAGAAATAAGGTATTATTAGCAGTTCCATTTTAACCCTCCAAAAAAGTAAGGATCAGTAGCTTATTAGGATGTTAAGAACTGAGGTCCTAAACTTTCTAACCAGTTCTTGTTGTGAATGGATCCTTGTCAAATATAAAGGTAATTTTGTGATTTATTTATAAGAATTTAACTGTCACTTTTCAATATCTTGATTTGTCAACATTCTTGTCCTTCAAAATTTTGAGAATGTGATATGCAATTAAAAGGGGCATGGGAATGGAGGTATGTTGCACTTTGGGCATGCTAGAGAAGCAGCAAGCTGTGGAGCTTAAGAAAGCTGGACTAACAGCATATAATCATAATCTTGACACATCAAGGGAGTATTATCCCAACATCATAACTACGAGATCTTATGATGAGAGGTTGCAAACTATTGAGTATGCTCGTAATGCTGGAATAAGTGTCTGCTCAGGTAATTCATTTAGACCACCTTTATTAGTACAATTTTTTTTTGTTACAATAAAGTATCTCAACATGCAGTTTGAAATGACCAACTTAACTTATAGTGCAAATTTCGAATGTTCTGTTAGTTAGTTATTCTAATTAGCATTAGAA
This sequence comes from Triglochin maritima, assembly GCA_963682175.1. Classification (NCBI taxonomy): domain Eukaryota; kingdom Viridiplantae; phylum Streptophyta; class Magnoliopsida; order Alismatales; family Juncaginaceae; genus Triglochin; species Triglochin maritima. The sequence goes on along the minus strand of OY821787.1, from coordinate 6,043,494 downwards.
CAAAACCACTTTTCTGGAGGCACGATTATGATCAAGGATTATGAGTCTACTAGCTGAGCTTCCCAGTCTGTTTTACGGTACCATTAACAAGGGTAATGATTTCCCTTTTTAATCTTCAACCTTACATTAAAGGGCAGTGTAGAATGCATTTTAAAGTGAAGGTTTACTAAAATTGAGATATAGCTGAAGGTACCACCAAGAAACTCCTTAATCCATCCTACCTGTCTTCAAGTAGACTTTTAGATGGCTATTTGTTAATTAAGACAATTAAGTGTGCCTTGAAAAATACATTATATCATACTATAACCAAATTTAAAGCATTAGAGAATAATTCCCAGCTGAAATATCAATGGGAATCATGGTTTGTGCAGGAGGAATAATTGGACTTGGGGAAGGAGAGGAGGATCGCATTGGTCTACTTCACACATTGGCCACCCTCCCCACACACCCTGAAAGTGTTCCTATCAATGCTCTTTTAGCTGTCAAAGGCACACCTCTGCAAGATCAAAAGGTACAAGACATTTTCATCTATAACACATATTAGACATTACCCAGAATACCCATTTTAAAACTTTATCATATAAACCTTAGGATCCGTTTGGTACCGCATTTCAGTAATCAGATTATGAATCCCAAAAATTCAGAATCAAATGTGATTTATGATTGATATTAAAAACTTAGAATCTTCATACTAATGCTAGGATAAGTTGGAAACTGATCCCGATGTTTCATTAGATTTTAGACAGTCCAATTATCAAGATGTGATTCCAAACAGATCCTTAGTCACAACTTAGTCACAATTGTTTGATGTTAAATAGCCTTTTTATCTCTCCTTAGCTACAAGATTATATGATTTCATAAAATTGTGATGTCTCAGCCAGTGGAGATATGGGAGATGGTTAGGATGATTGCAACAGCCAGGATTGTGATGCCAAAAGCAATGGTCAGGCTCTCTGCTGGTCGTGTAAGATTCTCCATTCCTGAGCAAGCCCTGTGCTTCCTTGCTGGTGCCAATTCCATCTTCACAGGGGAGAGGCTGCTAACAACACCAAACAATGAAGTTGATGCTGACAACATGATGTTTAAGATTCTTGGTTTGACTCCAAAGCCTCCCAAAGTTTCTGATGATGGGCAAGAACTAGACAAGGATGGCTTCCAAGTTGCAAGTGGGTCTGGATGAAATGGAAGTTACATTGGTAATTGTTAGTTAATTACTTATTGTGAGACTAATGGCTTTGCTCGTGTTGTTGCCACTACTCAAGTGGATAAGTTAAAACTGTGTGTTTTTCTTGTCATGTGATGGTTATGTATGGTTGGTAATGGCTTAGTAGAACATATGAGCAGTCTTGTTGTGTATTACTATTGGTGTAAAATATTATTTATGGGATCTTAAAGAAACCAATATTATCCACGGTCACTGGCAGAACATAGGATCAAAAATTAAGCTATGGAAAAGATTAACCACCTAACAGATAAAGTTGATCGCTGAGAGTGTGTGTAAGTATCCTTAATCTGGTTGTTTGACGAGGTTAGTTTGTTGGGCAGTGGTTTTAAGTGAAGGAATGGTTTTAATGTGGCTTAGTATAGCCAGACAGGAGTAAATCAGCAACCCCAGTAAAACGACGCTGACGTCGTGTTCAAATTGAGAATAGATTGGCCTAGATAGGTAATGATTGTTTGGTCGATTGGTTCAATATTTTGTGACAATACCAACAACAGCATCAGCAAAAATAGGTTCTAATATAATTGTAATATTTGGGAAGAAGTAGAAGTAGAAAGAAACAATTGATTCCATTCCATTTCCATGATTTAGAACGAACATACTCTAGCAGAAGAGCAGCATCACCATCACTGCAACATCTGTTTCTTTATGCTTATTACTAGAGAAAAGTGAAGGCAAGAAGTAGAAAGAAAGAACCAAAGAAGCATATGATGAACGGATAAATAGGGTTAGGGGAAGATGACCTTCCTAAAACTTGAGTTGGAGTCCTAAATTTCTCTTGAATTGCATTAGATGGAAAATGTATTATTGGGTGCTTTACAAGCATAATTTTCAAAATAAACTGTACATACGGAAATTAGCATTTCTTTATGTCTTCCTTAAAGCAAGTACATTCAAAAGTTGATGTCAGAATTTTGCGTTTTTTTCTTCTGTTTAACCTGGTAAAAGGCAAACTAGAATTTATGTGCAGCGTTTTGAGATGCAAACTTCTCTTATTTATTTACCCTCATGAACGACTCCGTATAATTTAGCAATTGACCATGGACTCATTCCTATTTTTTGTCATCGCCTCCAAATTGTGTAGAATTCCCATTCCAAAACATGTTTCTGTCGATGCCCTTGTCATCATCACCTTCAAGATCCCTTAGTGTGCGAACATTATTGCCTGAAGAATTGGGCCTTCGTCTCCTCACTGAGGAATTTTCACCACCAGATGCTTGTCGATTGGCAAGATAGGGATGATAGGGTGCTTCACCACCAGCTAAATTATTCTGGAAGTTGGGACTTGGACCTGCAGTAAAAGAGGTTAGAGATCCACAGATAATAAAGACCACTACACAAGCCAAGCATCCATATTTGCATTGGCCTGATTGCTTGAAGAATAAAAGGACACTCACGATGTTGTGACAGGTTGTCATTTTGCAATGGGTGATAGGTTGATGGATTATCAGTTCCACCAATATACGAGAATGGATTGAAATATGACAATATCCTCTTTAGATATCCAAAATATCCTTCTCTGCTGTCATCTGTATCAACCTCCCTGATGTTTGAACTGTCAAGTGATGATCGTTTCCTGGGGTTTGCTCCGGTGGTGTCTCGACTAGGTACAATTATTAACGCCTCCCTTTTGGCAAAACCAAGTTCGAATAACTCTCTGTCCATATCTAGTAAAAGTCAAAGAATTACACTGAGTCTACAACATGAACTGGAAATTTAGATGTGATGGTCATCGAGCAGAAACAACCAAGAGCTCATCCTAATAAATGCACCAACAAGGAAGTGATGTAAAAGGTGAAAGATTAAAACTATTTTTTGAAGGAGGGTGACTTGTGCAGGTAGACTGAGGATAATATTTTAGGTGGCTAAATCATTTACGCAGACTAGGGAAAAAGAGTTCCATTAAACATGTCCGGAATCTAAACAAACTTGATGCTTCTGTTCTGTCTCCCGATGATTGTGTGCAGGGCTCTGATCTCTATCACTATTTTGGTCAATGAGCAAGCTATTCTGTATTTGTTGTTAGTACAAGAAACAGTTCACGAAAATCACGATAGGCTTTACCCTTCAGTACTAGTGAGTTTTCTTACCAATACACAATGCAAAATATAAGTAAATTATTTACAGTAAAGCATTCGAACAACCTCAAATTTACGTACCTTCTTCAGTAAATACCTTCCGTGGATAAGGGACTGCCAGATTATACGAACCCAGATTACTCTCTGCATTCTCATTGACATGGTTCTTCACCAACCTAAGGGTAGCTGAGCTGGAAAATTTTGACTGAAAGCTTGACCCACTAGGCAATCGGATGTTAAGAAGAACCTCTTCCAATTTCACAACACTTGGACTTGGAGAATCATCAATATTCTCATCTTGAATTCTTTCTTCTACTCTATAACCCGCTATCTCCAAATTTTCATTAGGTGGGCCAGAACTACAATCCCTCTGAACACTTTGAGTGATCTTAGGAGTGGCTTTGTCAGTTTCCAGGACCGTCTCTTTATAAACTTGTGAAGTCATTTGTGTTGCATGAATCATCAAGCCCTTGCCTTTTTCATTAATCGATTTTTTCTGTGGATTGTTAGTTTTGACGTCACTTAAACACGATTGCGAAGGTTTCTCATCGGAATCAATCTCTTTCTGCAATAACAATAACAAAATAGTCAAATGGGGATACATGTAAAAGGTCCATACTTCCACTTCTTGTCAGAGCATACCTCCTTTACTTCAACCCTGTTACGAGGTTCACAATCTTGAGTTTTTACAAGTGAAGAATTAGAGGGTGCTTTCTCCAAACGATGTGATTGGTTGGAAGTTGTCGTACTCGTGGTGGTAGAAGGCCTTGCTGTGTTACTTGAAGAAACAACCGGAAAGTCAGAGTTCAAAGCTTCATGATTTGTCTCATTTACTCCAAGAACGCTATCATGCTTACAGTCTCCTACCGATTCCCTATAATCCGTTTCACTTTCTGAACCTTGAGATTTGTTCCCAACTGAAATTGAAGGACCATTGGAGCTCATAGAGTTTCCCTCATGTAGAGCAGAATTTTCTGGACTAGGAGCAGAAGTTAATGTCTGCCTTGAAGCAAGCGCTGCTGTCAGTAGAGTTGCTGCTGTATCCTACAATCATAAATTTATAAAACCATATGCTCTATTAAATTTTTTGCAGCCAAACAAAAAAGTTGAAAGATTTCCAATAGACTAATTTTCATCTGCACCTGTAAGTGTAAGGCAGCCCACGCTTTCTCCACACAACTAACAAAACCTTCAGCATCGATATTTCCTTCTACAAAAACCAGTTTATAAATGGTCAAAAACCATTATATCATGATACAAAGTTAATGAAAAGGATTTCATTCCGGTCTAAATGTAAAATGTAAATCATACCATGGCTCCAGAGAACAGTACCATTACATCCAATAGCAGAAAAGCTTGGGATAGATTTCTGTGGAACTGATCATCAGCATGTAAGGATGACAAAACCAGCAAAAATAACATCGGAAATACCATATCCATCAGCTAAACGTCCATTCCAACTTTCAACAAATATGCGCTGGTTGGATGATTCAAGCCTCAAAAACATTTATTGTGATGTGTTACATCATAGCTCAAGCAAACAAATGAACTCTATACATGATGTACATATTTATAGAAGTTAATATTGTTCAAAGCAGCTTTCTATTTTGTATCATTCAAGTCATGGCTCTAAGGTGAATGAGATTTCAAGTACTTCCATGTTTTCAGAAGAAGAAAAAAAGTATTACCAACTTCATTCTTAATCTCATTGAATTCCTAACTTAATAGCATCCAGTTGATTTTTTTAGAAGTTACAACCTGTCAAATAAATATCAATAGTAGGTAACTAACAGGAAGACACCCAGATCCCAGAGGCTACGTCTCAGTAATTGCTAAAGTCAAATAAAATTCAAACCACAACTTATTTACGACTAAAGATTTAAATAGCAAGAGGATACATATGACACAGAAATTTGATGCATCTGTGGTTCCATTCATGAGATGCAAGAAGATACACTTTCTGGAAACTGCATCAACAACCTAAGAGTACAATAAGAAGGTTTTAGACTAATATGTTTGAAGTAAATCAACTTATGAGAAAGTGCAATTGTCAGAAAACTCACCTTTGCATCCACCCATATTGACTCTTCCGAAGAGAGAGTCTCACCATCATCTATTAAATGATACACAAGTTAATAAAAAATAGGTACAAAGAAGAAATCTTAATAACTGTAAGAAATAGAACCTGTATAGCATAATGGAGATCACATATATATAGTGTTTCTCTTCTAATTAGGTTTCTATTAAAAATAGCCTGAAATGTCTTCAACATGTTGGATAACCTTATAATAAAAATCAAAGCGCAAAACCAAGCAAAGAGATTGTTTGACTTGTGTCAATTAAGATGTTACTAGATGATATCCACTCCAGCTCTCTTCTTCCAAGCCATTATATGCCACACCAAATTAATCCACATTGTTTGATAAAATCCCCCCTAGTTGACTAGTTTATTATTCAGATTGGCTTCATTATGAAAAACCAAAAGTATACTTTCATGTAAGATATTTAATGTTTAATTCCATCTTCATTTAAAGATTGAAAATTAAAAAAAAACACTCATTTTGTCCAAATATACGGGCCTCCAAGTGATCAACAACATAGTTTTATTTGCAATATCATTACAATTCAGTACTGAAAAAACACCCTCATGTTGAACATTAATTTTTTTAAAGGTATGACCCTTTATGCAACTGGTAGTCTCATCTTAGGTATCCTTAAGTATTCTAATTATATTTATAAAGTGTGGCCTCGTCATGTTTATACACATGTTAGTGTTTCAAACCAACAGCATAGACAGTCAATCGTGCAACATGAAAAAGAAAAAAGAAAGAAAGAGTATAAGACCATCAGTGCTATCTACCTTACCTGAGATGTAAACTAAAAAGAGTTTCTTCTGCTCACGCGCTTGAACAATAGCTTCAGAAATAGAACCATTGTATGTTAACGTAGAAGATGAACCTTCCATTTAGGCTTTCTCAATGGGTACCTACATAACATAATGAGAATTTTATACTCGTACCAAGCGAAACTTGATGAATTTGCTATTTACAACTAAAGTAAGAAACTTTCCATAAATATAGTAAGAAGGCAAATCTTGGTCAATTTTGTAGAACACCTGTCTCTTATTTCAATATTGGTCACTAAGTAATTAATGAAGATGATTGCATGGTCTGGTTTCCTTAATTAAGTGTGATTATTATAGTAGAGCAATTTGAGAAATTTGCATTTCATAAGCACATCTTATTGTGTGATTACACCCTTATTGTGCTTCGTATCCTTACCTTGTACACCAAGGGTGACTCGATATATTTTTTTATTATCGGTGGGGTGACACAATATGTTATCCCGTTGTATTTGTGTCTAAACCTTTAGACACAATAACATGATAGCACAATAAGAACTCGTGTATATTCATGTATTATATATCTTTTATAGGTTTTCAGGTGGATCATATATGTGGTAGTTATTATCCATAACAAGTTTTCATGTAATTTGTGTATGCATGTGAATGCCTGAACTGTGATTCTTTTGAGTTCATCTATTAACCCAACTAGTTTGGGATTAAAGGCTTTGTTGTTGTTGTTGTGTATGCATGTGGTTATCGTGTACTAATTGATTTTGGGTAAAACAATACAATAAGAAAATCACGTACATAACGTTTTGCTTCATGTTATCATGACATCTAACATGTCGTGTTACACAAGTGTAGCTCAACTGATGGTCTCTAAGTAAATATGCTTTGAGGTCACCGGTTCAAATCCTAATGAGGACACCGGTGTATGTTTAATTTCAATTCACTATACTAATTTCAAAAAAATATCATGTCATGTTTGTGTTGTGTACACGGATTACTTTGTAAACATCAAAACTGTACACGACACACGAAACTACACAAACACAAATTGATTGACAGCCCTACAGCCATCCACACACAATTCGAACGAAAAACCACTAAACAAACAATCCATCATTTAAACTAACAAAAACACTACACAAAGAAACAAATCTCGTAAAACAAAACCAAAAACACAGCCAAAACCCAGAAAACCAAAATCTGTGAAAATTTGGAAGGCGATCGATAAGGTTTACAGGAGAAATTAAGGAGATGGGAACATGAAATGAAAGGGGAATTACTTGAGATTGTTTGAGGATTCCAACGGCGAAGATGGGAATGAAAGAAAATTGAGAATTGGGGATTTGAAGAGAAGCCGACGCTATGGCAGCATGACTGTTTGCTTCCGGAATTGCCCTTGTTGTTCGGTTTAATCCCAGAACTGCCACTTTGGTGGGCCGCTGAGTTGAATAGGATATGCCCTGGGCTCCTTAGGCCTCCCTTAACGTGGGCAATTTCTCGTGCGCCCGAATTTCCTCTCTTTAACGAGAGGGGAAACCGTCTATATTTTACCTAGTCTCATTGGTTTTTCTATTAGTTTGTTAAAACAGTTGAAAAAATGTTTAAATTTTTTTTTCAATTTTTTTTCGAAAAAATGTTTTTTTATTTTTTATTACGTATGATTGATCTTCAAATGACATGGATGAGAGAAAATGTAGAACGCCTGGACTATTTCTGGACATAATTAAGGAAAATTCGATAGGTGAACTTATATGGCGTGACAGAGAGAGAAGTTGACGTGACAGACAGATAAAACGAACACCTGGGAAATACCCAGGCACTGTTAACGGTGACCCTAGTTATTAGTTCATACCTAGAATTTGTATTGTGCAAAGGAAGTAATTGGTTTGCAAGTTAGAAGAAATTATCTTAGAATTGTAGTTTCATGCTTTTTTGGAATTTGACGTGGAAACCAGAAAAATCCGTGTAAGAATAACTTTTGGATTGCGTAAAATTCTTAGTATTGAACTTCCGAAATTTGATTAAATTTTCCTATAAACCAATTACTAGATTATATTCTTATAAACCAATCATGCCTTAGAAATAATTCAAATGTTACGTTAATATATTATTACAAGTCCCGTTTGACTTTAAATGAGTTGTGCTTTAGATAGATATAATTCCAGCTCGATAGCTGAGCAAATTAAATATGACGTAGGTTAATTGATCCCGGGTGGTTTTATCAGCTTTGCTAGTTATATCAAAACTACTTTAAATTTAAAGATGCACATAATATAACAATACAGGAAAGGTAGAATGAACTTCTCATTTTACCATCTTTTTATGTCTGTCATGCGAATTATATGTCTAAATAAATAAAATTAATACCACACGTCCGCACATGATTTTTATCGAAACAGCCGAATAAGTCGCATCAAGCTCAATGATAGAACTGGACTTGCATCAAGTTCAACCGAAGAAGGCAAGTTTGAGAAAGTACGACTAGCTGAGCACCGAGGGTGAGGCGGTTCTCGCGGCCGTCCTCTCGTTGGGTCGGGCGTCTCCTGCGGACGTCTGACCTAAAAAAAATTTATTTTTAAAATTAATTAAAATAAACAAGACAATTTATCAGATGTGAGTAGTCCGGGGTGTTCGTTGGTTCTTTTCCTGGCCTCCGAGACATTATATCTGGTGATCAGAATAATGATATGAAGAGAAAGTTGTGTTAAAAGAGTGAAATGAAGAGTTATATAAGTAGAAAAGGTAGATGGACAAAATGGTAATTTGTTGGGACGATTTAAGTAGTTTTACGGCGACGAATAACAGTTCGGTATTTTTATTAATTTTCTATTTTAAGTTGAGGAACCTAGCCAAAGGAACCCCAATAAGAGCTCAAATAAGTTATGGGGATATGCAGCAAAGTAAGCTAGACACACTAGGATTTCCCGTACAACCAGACCTGAATTCCCTAAGCACGCCCACAAGATACATAAAGTGGTTGTGCCTACATCTTCAAGATACACATTCTTAGAAATACTCTTAGGAACATTCAGTATTCACATAAGAAGCAACTTCCATGCTGTAAGTTAAACACTCTTACGAAGATTCTTAGGGGTGTTAGTGGTACGGAAAGTTGTGGAAAATGATTTTCGGAGTCAAACGAAAAACAGATGAAAACAGAATCCAATGGAAAACAATTTCCTTTTGACCAAATTCTGTTGTTTGTGTCTGTCTATGGAATCCGACAGAAAACAGTTTCAGACGTTTGTGCCAACAACAGAAACCAGGAGAATTTTTGTAAATGTGTTTACTTTATGAATGAATATTTGTTGCTTTAAAAGTGCCAACAAGTTTAATTTAAACACCTGTAAACATCATATAAATTTCAATTTAACATGTATTTAGTTGATAATGACATCCACAATCATACAACTGTCATGATACATTAACAACCCATTCAAATCATACAACTGTTATCCTGTTTAAACGAAGCATAACATTAACAACCCAAACATTCAAATCATACAATATCATATCACTTAAACAAATGTCAAAGTTACATTAACAAGCGAAATAAAATCTAACTAAATTGTTAATATTCAACCAAACAACCGTCAAGACTACATTAACAATCAACACATGCGAAGTACAATATTACAACTGAATTCTCAGTTTTCACTCAAAAACCACCTCAACTAATCACCCCGCATTTCATGTGGTAGACATAAGGATTTCCTCTTCTTGTCACACCAACAACTTCATTGCTTTGAATACTTCATGTCGTTCAAATCCTGGAAATGAAAATATAGTGTCCGACAACTCCTTGAATTCTTATTTCTCCTTGTGAATTTTCAACCTCTAACAGCCTTCTGAAAAACATGAAATGAGTTTGTGTTATTAAGTAATGAACCAGAAAAACCAAGAACTAGGTGTTAACAATTTTCACTTCCAATAGTTTTCAAGAAGAGTCAGTTATGTACCCAAAACCACATTGTCGTGATACCATCAAATCCCAATTACTAAAGCATATTGAAAAACCATATTATTTTACTGAAATCTTAAAGTGTGAGAACCTAATCCCTTGATTTAGGTTAATTAAGTTAAGAACCTTAAACCCTGTTTAGTGAGAGTATATAAACCAACCCAAACCTTTTCCTTCTCTCTCTTTTTCATCTCACTCTCTCCCTCAACATTTTCTCTCCCTCCCTTGTAGTTCGTCGGTGGAAGAAGGAGGAGCTGCGGGTGCGCCAGCAAGTCGAGGTCGCCGGAGATCAAGGAAGGTGTGGAGTTCGCCGGAGATACGCTCTTTTGCGTGGGAGGATCGTCGTTGCTCTTCGGAAGCTTCTTCAAGCTTCCAAGGTATGCCAAGCCTTGCTTTTACGCTCACCAAGGTTGTGTGGGTGTTTGAGTGTTCGACGGTAGGCCGAATGACTCGTCAGAATAGTGTGGCAGAAGTTCTGCTCTGTTTCGGTCGACCGGTGCTCAATTCGGTCGACCGGTTGTAGTGTAATTCGGGCGTTCTCGCTCGAATCGGTCGAATGATACCCCATGGGTGGTCGACCGATTGTTCGTGTGAGCGAGAAGATGAAGACCCTGAGTGTTTTCAGTCGACCGGGTCCCCTTTGTCGGTCGACTGAATGCACTGTTGTATGTCGGTTGGGGGTGTTGACCTTCTAAACGGTCGACCGCCTCTTTGACCAAGTTCGACCGGACGTACTGTTTTAAGTCGGTTGGGGGTGTAGACTTCTAAACGGTCGACCGCCCTGAGATCCTGTTCGACCGATGACTTAAGACAACTTAAGTGTGGTTCGACCGATTCATATTTCGGTCGACCGGTAATGACCTTGTAGAATGTTGAAGTCCCTGATGTTTTTCGGTCGACCGGAAGCCCATTGCCGTTCGACCGTTGGGGATGTTTTATTTATTATTTATTTGTGGCGTAGACCTTCTAAACGGTCGACCGCCCAGAGACCTTTGTTCGACCGTTTCGATGTTTTCCTTGGTTCGACCGTTGGATTGTGGTTCGAACCAAGTACCAGTTTTAACGACCAACCGGTCGACCGTATGACCTTTTCCGGTCGACCGTTGGAGCCCAGTATTTGTATTGGTTGTTTTTAAGCGCGTTGGTGCGTGGATTGCATTTATTGCTTATGTTCCCATGATATGACATGTGCATTGAGACCTAGGTAGTAGACCTGTGGGACCATATTCCCCTTTGCATGATCTATATGTGATGACTGTGATGACTGTCGGCCTGTGTGGCGACAGAGATGACTGTTGGCCTGTGTGGCGACAGAAATGACCTTAACCTTTGTGGCGAAGGAGATGACCTTAGCCTGTGTGGCGACGGAGATGACTGTTAGCCCTTGTGCAGCAGAGTTCTGTGCCTTAGCCTGTGTGGCGACGGAGATGACCGACCGATGTTGTTCCGGCGGATGTGCTCGACCGATGTTGTTCCGGCGAGTATGATCGTCCAGTTGTGGCACGGCTGGCGAGTATGACCGACCAGAGCGACGGCTCTGGCGGATTGTGGTCTTCGACCACTGATCAGATCTGATGATGACTCGGAATTGCGTGCGACCCTCACCGAACCCATATGACTAGTGTAGCTGCGAGTGGGGGTGTGTCGCGTATTTTCCGTATGACCGCATGTGCCTGCGGTGGGTATCTACGGATGTCCAAAACTAGACTTATGACTAATGAACCCCGGTTGGGGAAATGACTATTATGACCTTATGACCCGTTTGGGGAATGACCAGTTATGATTTATGTTTGGCATAATACTAGTATGATAGGTCATGATTGCATTGCATGTAGGTGGGTTTGGCATACGGGGTTTCCTTCGGGAGACTCACGGCATTGTTGTTTGCTTTCAGGTTCCCTCTTCGGGAGCTGCTTGGGTGGTGACTGAGGACGAGTGCATCTTGGAGTCGGGTCCTCGTGTCGGTTTTGAGGTTTTTATGACTACTTGTATATCTGTATATTGTATTTTGATGTAGTCATTCTTTTGACAACTCCTGTATACGGTGCAACACCATATATATTATATTTATATTTTCGAGTAGCGTCCCCTGTGTTGATGTTTATCCTTTGATTATCATTTATTTGAAAGTTTAAATTTTCCGTTGTTTCGGAGATGTTACATAAAGTCTGCAACATAACAGGATGCACTCCAAGGCAAGAAAAAGGTTGAATATAGTGCATGATTTTAAAGAACCACAACATATCTCCCTGATTGAAGCATATGTATAATAAATAAGAGACTTTCTCATCGAAGTGCTAGCAAGAAAATCTCATATTATACTATCTCAGATTACATGGGATCAAAAATTATCAGATTATATTATCACAACTTGAAAATCATATACCGAAAGAAGCCCCATTTTGTTACTTATAACTACAAGTTTGACATTAAATTCCCCTGCATTTGCAGTCTGATTGTTTGGTTCACGACTCATTCAAAAATTAAAATTGTCTTTGAGTTAATATGGTTGAATGTGTTTGTTTGGTTGGCCATGAAGTGTGAGGAGCATGGTTCCCCAGCCTCTCTACGAACTTAACACTTTGAAGGTGGAGAACATTGGATTCAAGTTCAGAGTGCTCGAGGAGATGTACAAATTGAAAATCTCAGATACATCATCCACAATCAACAAATATCAATTTATCTCAGATAAAAACGTAAGTAGAAATTGATCAAAATACAAATCATGACATATATCAAGCAAAACGCACACCAGACATAAACCCTAATAAATTATCTGAAATTTAGAGAGTTTATACTGCATAATCTTCGCTGGAGAAGATTACACAAACCAAACATAAACCCTAACCCCGTCAGAAAACCAAACATCAACCTTTCTGCATAATCTTCGCCGGAGAAGATTACACAGACCATACACAAACCATAATACCATCAGAAGTTACCAAAATAGGACATAAATCCAACCCCGATGGAGAAGAAACCCCCCAAATTACCAGAGAATAGGTTCATCACCGGAGAAGATGTGGAAGTTGTCGGAGTTGTCACCGCGGAACACCTGACCCCCAACCCCCGTCGGAGACATCGCCGTACTGGAAGGGGGAGGATTGCTTTCATTTCGAACTGGAGAGTCGAGAATCGCGAGGGAGGATGGGTTTGCTTTCCGGAGTCGAGAGGAGAGAAAAGAAGGGTGAAATTTGGTTTTATAGGAGGGAAACCTGGTATGTTTTCCGAAATTGCACAAACAAGTTCGATCTCAGCGGTCAAACAATTTTTTTTTTACTTTCCCTTAGATTCCTTCGTATTCTCAAAGCACAAACCCCCCCTTAGGAACATTCAATAAGAAACACCTTCCATGCCTACATCTTCAAGACGTTTACTCATAGAAACACTCTTAGGAACATTCAATATTGACATAAGAAATACCTTCACCTTCCATGCTATAAGTAACTAGATTTATATAGAAAATCTGAAATCCCAGTGCGGACAAGTTCAAAAGCAGATATGCAAGAACTTGCAGCTCAAAGTTGAGATTCAAAATCTAAACTTGGAGAAGGATTCATTACTCCGATTAAAAGCTCATGGTTTTGAGTCGAGAACACTTTCCACAGCCACGAAACCGAACATCCACTTCTTACTTGTTAGGCTTACTTACATATTGATGAACTTCATAATGCATAGATCCAATTAATCATATTTTTGAATCCCTAGTCATAAATGACTTGAACAAACACAAATAAATCCGACACCAACCACCGAATTCACCTAATGCAAGTAGCTAAGTTGATTATCCTTAACTAATACATGTGTGATTGGTTGATAGGAAGTTGAGGGTAGTCGAGAACTCCACCTCCATAAGTTCCCCTACTTCCCTCGTTTTAGAGTGAAAGTAGGGGGATTTAACTTAACCTAACGGTGTGATTACTGATTAGTTTGCAAGAAATGAACTCCAGAACTTCAGTTCCATGACTTTTCTGGAAATTTGAGTGGAAACGGAAAGAAATCATTCCATGTACAAATTTATAAGGTTGTGGAACTCCCAAACTTCATTAAGTTCTCCTGCTAACCAATTACCAGAAATCATTGTAAAAGTCCACTTCTCCCATTTCAAAGTTATTTTCTTGCAAGCCAATGATTGTTGAAATTTGGTCTGTAGAATTGTTAAGTACAGGAAAACAGGGAGCATCGGTCAACAGTGACTTAAGTCACGGTCAACCAGAAAAGTCCAGAGCGTCCAAGATTCGTCGAAATGTGAGTTTCGATCGACTGGTGCTGGGCACGCGGTGAAACTCCCAGAGCCTTCAGGGCTCGGATCAAAGCAAGAGTCGGTTGATCGATGCTGGGCACGTGGTTGACCGAAAACTTCCAGGAGCTTCAAGTCGAGAATCAGCATCGCGGATTGGCCGACCGGGAACTTCCAGGGGCTCCCAGACGCTATTCAGAAGCACGGCACGGTCGACCGACTCGGGGTGAGCGGTCGACCGAACGATGACGGTTACGCGCAAAACAGGCAATCAGTCGACCTATTTTTTGTTGTTGTATCCTTAATACACTCCTAATTAACCTAACGGTGTGATTACTTAACCTAACGGTGTGATTACTGATTAGATCGAAACGGAAGTCGGATATGGTTGGAATTTAGGTCGGATTGACATAATTTTTGAAGTTCAAATAAGTAAAGTGTTACAAAATGAAAGTTCAGAGGAGATAATTGTTAACTTTGAAAGTTCAGAAGTGCAAAGTAATATCAATGCATAGTTCAGATGAACAAATTGTAATTAATCCTAAATTAAAATACAACAACCAGCAAGACAACAACTTATTTTACATGATATCTATAATCTAGATAATGTTCTTAATCCTGATCATGACTTCACCGTTGAATAGTGTATGTATACTTTGAATCTAGGCACAAAGGTTGGACAAAAACCTTCTCTTAAATAAAATAGAGATGAACTTGTTATACGAGATTATCCTGTTAAGATTTTTCATTTTTGTCGTGCCAAATTAAAAAAAAAATCTATTAGATATATAGTTGGCGACTTGGCATAGTTACAGTTTTTTTTTTGAGATTTACTTTGCTGCTTTCTAGTTGTACTTTAGTGAGCTGTATATATGTATCTCGGCTGTACATGATTTATTTAAAAATCAATAAAAAATGGAGGGCAGCTTGCCTTTTCCGTGCCAAAAAGAATATAAACATCTTGGATATTAGCAAGCAACTTTAAAAATATCTCTTTATATTATAGAAATATTACTCCAATACAGACTTTTAACTTCTAAGGGATCGAGATATATAAAGTGAACAGGACTAAATACAGTCGGCAGAAATATGACATTTGGATGGTAAGACTACTAGGGAATAGCAATCTAAATTTCAAAGAGCTGGAGTTTAAATGATAAAAGAAAATTCATTAAGAAATATAAACTTTTCAATTATGAACGAAAAAGGTGGGAGTCGAAAAATATATAAAGTATTAAACAAAGATATGGTGAACAAATCTTTTCTTTTTTATCATAAAAAAATCAGAAGGAACCAACTGCCTCGACAGTGGAAGAAATTTAAAATTTTAACATAGACTCAAACATGAGTATATTACGGAAAAATACAGGCAACCGGTATACTAACATATATATATAATATGTATCTGAGAGTTCAAGAGTGTGATTACAACAAAAGCTAAAGGAAAAAGTACATGTAATCACTAAAACCTCGAAAAGGGAAAAACAGTATCTAACTCCAGACACGCTCCTCAGTCACCACCTCCTAGCATCGCTCACGCCCTGAAATAAAACATGAATTATGCATGAGTTTCCCATAAGGAAATCCCGTATGCCAAACTTATATCACATAAATGAACTTGACAGCTACAAGCATGAATGATATGAAAATGCAGTAAACAACTATCGTCGTCACACTGGGCCTCAAGGAACTCTCTCACAGTCTCAACAAACACGAAATAGTGACGGGTCTCAAGGGTTCTCACGCCCAACCCTCACACGTGCCCCAAACACCACAACCGGAAACATCCTCGGCAACAATACAACCTTGGATCACTATCAGACCAGCAATGTCCGTACCGTTGCCCTCAAAGTTGATCTGACGAACCACTCTCAGGTCGGCAATGTCTGTACTGTTGCCCTCAAGGCCGGGGACCCGTTGGCTTCAAGCTGGTTCCACAACACCAAACTGCATTGAACCGGTCGGACAAAAACACCACACCGTACGACCGAATCCTCATCCAGAGGACTGGCCCAACCAAAAAACCCAATAACCGGTCGAACGGCAATGGGGACCCGTTCGATCGAAAACAACCAGTAAAATCCTCTTCATGCACCAAAAACACGAACGGTCGAACAACAACATAAACAACGGTCGACGAGAAAAAAACAGTAAATTCGGACTTGGAACAAATCATACCGGTCGACCGAACAACAAAGAGGTCGAACAAACTTTAAGTTAAACTAAGTCATCGGTCGAACGAGATCTCAGGGTGGTCGACCGTTTTGTGGTCTACACCCCCAACCGACTTAAAACAGTGCTTCGGTCGAACGACAAAGGGGACCCGTTCGACCGAAAACCACCAGACCTCCATCTTCTCGCTCAAAATGCATAACCGGACGACCACCAAGGGTATCGTTCGACCGGTGTGAGAGATAAACGCCGAAATTACACTTCAACCGGTCGACCGAAACATGCATCGGTCGATTGTTATTGTGCAGAAATCTGCTGCACAACCTCCGACAAGTCTTTCAGCGTACAGTCGACTACTCAAACACTCACACTAGCTTAGGAGAAAATTCTAAAAAAAATCTACATAATTTCGGGATCGATTTTGAAAAAAAATCTGAAAAAAATCTACAAAATCAAAAGAATTAGAAAACGTATTTTCAAAAAAAAAATTAAATAAAGATTAAAACTAATTTTAAAAAAAATGAAAACAAAAAAAAAACGAAAAATAAAACGCTTTAAAAAACGTGCGCTGCAGCAACGACCCGGAACGAGCAAGTCGTGAGGGCGCACGACCCTATTAGTGATGCCCTTGGTAACTAGGTTAATTTAAAAAGGATATATTCTCTCTCCTTAACTGTAACGTTTTACCAATTGTCAATTGACATTACTTCTGTTTGAAGATCCAAAGGTAAGTCTAGAAATCGAATCCTTACCGTTCTATTCGCGTGTTTGGTATATTTGAGATTTAAACCAAGGGTGCGGTAGAGTAGATAAAATCAATAACTGCGACATTTCAAAATTCACGAGAAAGTATTATACGGCACAATTGAACTTGAAGAATGATACCAGCTATAATTTAACCTTAAAAAAATTGAAGTTAAAGAGTGTACCACTAATATATTCACATTTAAAAAGAGACGAAAGGCTCCAAAAGTTTAAAGGAAAAAAGTTTTTAAAAGGAAAAGAACTTGAACACATTCTTCATCTAATTTATATTAGTGCAAGGAAAATTACCTACTCTGGGAGTTGACATAATATTTCTAGTTAAATCATGAATACTGAAATTCCCATGATTTATTTTGAAATTCTTGCTTACTAGTAAGAAAATGGAACTTTTGGAATTTATACACGGGAAGCGTAAAAATTCACATTATATATAATATTTATCAACGTTCAGGTAGGCGGTCGCCTAGGTGGTAGGGTAGGCGACCGCCCGTCGCGGTGGTCACCTGGGCGACCACCGCCTTTCGCCCAGCAAAGCGAGGCTCTCCAACGGCTCTCTCCTTTTTTATTTTATTATTATTTTTTTCAAAAATTACAAGTTTGCCACTACCCCAAATCCTATATAAATCCCTCCAAACCTCTTCATTTTCACACATCTCTCATTCTCTTCTTCATAATTCTATTCTCATCATCAAGTTTCTTAATCACCAAGTTTTTTAATTAAGTCTCCGGTCTGGTGCTTAGTTTTGAAGTTGGAAAGTGAAGTCCCCGATCTAGTTCTTCATTCTTCATCCGCCAAAATCAAGTGCACTCTTTCTAACTTCTCTTTAGAATTAAATTAATTAGTATTTTACTTTCATATTAGTCTAAATTTTTATATTAGTCTAGTTTTAAGATATGACTTACGTACCCGGTACTAGTCTCCCTATGCATCACGAGAATTACGATGACCTAAGACCTACCCGTACAAATGACCCTGGTTGGAATACTGCCCATTACATTAGTGCTAATGATAAAAACTGCATTGTCTGTGAGTTATGTGGTAAGGAAACTAGAGGTGGTATAGCCCGTCACAAACAACATCTTGCACACACACCCGGTAGCAATGCTAGACCTTGTGATAAAGTTCCTGACTCTATTAAACAAGACATAACTGCATACATGATTAGAAACAGTAGGACGTTACAAAACGAAAATGTATGTCTTGATGATTATGTAGACCGAGAAAACATAGAATTTGATCTGGAAACCGGGTCGGGTTCCGGTTCTGCTCGGACCCCAACCTCCCGTTCTCGCCCCGTTCCTGGTCGAAAGAGACAAAAACAACGTTTGTGGGCACCATTTTGCGGACGTGGGAATGACGTGGTTTCCGGCCCCCAACAAACAACCATCGAAAGAACCTTTAGAAAAGAAGATAGGAAAACAATTAATCAAAAATGATCTAGGCTTTTCTATAGATGTGGTATATCATTCAACATTGTAAGGACGCCTGAGTGGAAGGAAGCAATATCCGCTACTTGTACTTACGGACCCGGACTTAAACCCATGAAGTATCATGAAGTTAGTGACTCGTGCCTGAAACAGGAAATTGATCACACTAGAGGTATACTAGAGTCGTACAGACAAGATTGGGCAACATACGGGTGCACGTTGATGACAGATGGCTGGACTGATAGGTCCGGTAGGAATATAATCAATTTTCTAGTAAATTGTCCGACAGGTACCATGTTCATGAGGTCTGTAGATGCTTCTGGTCACTCTCATACCGCAGACTACCTGTATAAGCTGATGGACAAGGTAGTTGGCGAGATTGGCGAAGAACACGTTGTTCAGGTGGTCACCGACAACGCCGCCGCGTACGTACTTGCCGGTAGGATGTTGCAGCAAAAACAAAGGAGATTGTTTTGGACTCCCTGTGCAGCGCATTGCATCGATCTCATCTTGGAGGATATTGGCAAGCTTTTTTTGAAGACTATTGCTTTAGCTCGTAAGATCGTCAAACGTTTCAACAGCTCTGTCATGTTGTTAAGAGGATGCAAATTGCCATTGAAGGGAACCTGCTACGCCCTGCTGTCACGAGATTTGCCACCGCCTTTCTGACTTTGCAAAGGTTGTTCCTGAAGAAAGACAAACTCCGAGCCTTTGTTGTTTCCCCGGAGTACAACGATCCTAATGCAAGTTGGATAAAGAACAAGAAAAAGAAGGAGATCTCTACTGAGGTTGCCGAGACCATTCTACAAAGTGGTTTCTGGACCAACGTCGTAAAGGCACTGAAGGCCTCACAACCTATGGTCCAGGTTCTTAGACCTGTTGACGGCGATGAGAAACCACCGATGGGATATCTGTGTGACGCAATGGAGAAAGTCAAAGAACAAATCATGAGGAACTTTGACGGAAATCCGAGGTTGTACGAGCAAGTCATCGACCTCATCGACACCAGGTGGGGTCCAGGGAAGATGATGTCCTCACCCCTACACTCAGTTGGTTTCTTACTCAACCCTAGTACCTTCTTCTCCGTCCCACCTCAGGATCGAAATGTAGCTTTCAATGAGTATATGCCTGGATTCATGTATGTCGTAGAGCGGCTCGTCCCCACTCCTGCAGAACAAGACAAGATTTGCGGTCTACTTGTTCGTTACAAGAACTCCCTCGGAATATTCTCGAGGGATATGGTCGTCAAACAAAGGTCGGAAAAGAAGACCTATAGATTGGTGGCAATCTTATGGTGCAGACATGGGAGAGACCGCATTACAGAGGTTGGCCCTGAGGGTGTTGGGATTGACATGCTCGGCATCAGGTTGTGAGCGGAATTGGGAGTGTCTTCGAGCAGTTGCACTCAACGAGAAGGAACAGGTTGGCTGTGAAGAAGATGAATGACTTGGTGTATGTGAACTACAACCAAAAGTTAAGGCAAAGGTTTCAGAAAAGGATGGAGAAACCCGGATTTTATGACCCCATCAGTGTGGACTACGATCTCTTCGACGAGCATCCATGGTTGGTAGAAACTGAAGATCCGGTCTTCGCTGGAGAGGAGCTTACATGGGCCAATGCCGAGGAAGCGGTTTTAGGACATTCTTCTTCACGGAGACACTTTGCTCGATCCATGTCCACTGCATCTGACGCGCGGTGTTCCACTGCATCTGACGCGCCATTATTAGGTGGTGGCATGGATGATGCAATCGTTCACATTAGTTCTAGAGATTCAGGTGCATCGAGTTCTCAACCACCGATGGACATCGACGAGCAATATGTCCAATTCGACGATGAACAAACTGAAGAAGATGATGTCTACGTCGACAATCCGAACGAGAATCACTCCGACGACTCTGATGGTGGTGGAGGATATGATATGGTTCCCAGTTGGACATTAGATCAATGTGTCCAATGGAATTAGTTAGTTAGCTTGTAATTCTAATTTCTCTCTTATCTGCTATTGTATGAACTCTGAGTTACCTTTGTAATCGTACTACTAAGCAATAAATTGTATACCTAAGTGTTTAGGTGGGTAGAGGGTGTGCCTAGTAAGGCATTGGTTGAGGAACTATGTGTCTTTTCGAAGCCTAAACATGTATGACATTTTTAGGAAATTTTTGTGCATTTTTTCCTATTTTCCCGATTTTTCCTGATTTTTTTATCTATTTTATAAAAATTAATTGAATTAAAAAAAACCGCCCAGACTTGGGCGGTCGCACAACCGCCTAGGCGATCGCCCAGGCGACCGGACGCCCCCGGTCGCCAAGGCGGTCCCAGAACGTTGATATTTAACAACTTTTTGTATGTCTATTTCAAGGTTCTAAAATAGTAATATCAGGTCATATTCAACTTCGGTAATCGGTATGATATATACAACCCAACATGATCTCCATGATTGTAATCAAGAAAATAACTAACATGCACGATAGTGATGCCCATTTTAAAATAATTTTTGTTGCATTAGAATTTCTTGAATAACAATTTTTTTTGTTAGTTTACGCATCATGTATCTTATTAAAATTTACTTACCATTTAATAACTGAACTGCTAAACGTCGTCCGTGAATTATTTAAATTGCTCGTGTCATTTACCGTTTTGTCATTTTCTCTTTTCTACTTATATCTCTCTTCATTTCACTCTCCCACCACAACTCTCTCTATATTTCCCTCTCAATCATCAAAAACAATGTCTCAGAGGCCAGGAAAGGACTTAGCGGACGCCCTGTTAAATTCGAATACGGTAAAATTTCTACCACTTTTATTTACAAAAAAACCGGGGGGGGGGGGGGGGGGGGGTCCAAGCCAGACGTCTTTTTTTAAATGATTATTAAATTTTGCAAATTTAGTAACTTAATTCGATTTAACGAATTTTTATTTCTAAAATTTAATTAATAGTCATCTGGTTACCGCAGAGGAAAATGTACCCTTACACGTTGTACATGTTTATGAAGAGGATTCAGCTCATCGTCATCATCGGACACAGGGTATATCTGCTTCGGTTAGGAGGGAGAGAGAGTATGCACGTCATCATCATAGGACACGTAATGACCCGTTTAATGATGAGGATGTTTCCGATGAGGAGGAGGGTGACGATGAGGGGCAATATAGGTTGGAGTTGGAGCGGGAGGAGGCGTATGGTAGAGGACGGGGGCAACATGGTAGTTCTTCTACTACTGAGTATGTAGTTCGGAATGATAGAGGTGGTAGATTTGTGACTGACATTATGTAGTTCGTGCATTGTGGATGCCCGAACTCACAAAAAGAAGAGTGTTGATAACGATTCTTGGATCGTCATTGATATGATGTCTGGTGGTCCTATAGATGGGAGCTTAATTCCTAGTTTTGGCGGACACATCGCTAGACGCATTGGACGGGCGAGGATCAGAAGGTTCTGAAGTGTCATAATCGAAAAGAGCATGTATTACACTGCAAAGTTGGCGGTCAGTTTTGAGTGTCGATATCACGGACACCATTGTTGCTAGCAGTTTAAATCACTTGCCTTGGAGCATGTTCACTCACATTGACATATCATTGATATATGAGTTTGTGGAGTCATGGCAACCTGACACGAACTCTTTTCACCTGCCTTCGGAGAAATGACGATCATGCTGCATGACGTGGTCCAGATCCTTCGTATTCTTTTTGAGGGTCGTATCGTCGGTGCTCAAACATCGACGGTTGAGGTGAAGAGTTATGTAACCGAGCTACTATGGGTGACCGTTGTTGGCCTTGGGAATGATAGTTCCTTTTGGAGTGGTGGTCGTAGTGTGAGCATTGACTCTGTTGACGAGTTCTGCATACACCCTCATTTTCCACGGCTCGATGAGACGCAGTTGACTGCCTACCTGTTCTTATTGCTCGGATGCGTCTTGTTTGTCGACAAGAGCGGTTGTAGGGTCAGACCACGTGACATATTGGAGACTAAATACCCAGATACCATTGGTGAGTACTCATGGGGGTGGGCGACGTTGACATACCTGTATCGCCAGTTGGGGATAGCTAGCCGTACTTGTGGAGGTATTGTGGGTTGTCTTACGCTGCTGCAGACTTGGATATATGAGTACTTTCCTCCTTTTTGCCCGCATCGGGAGCGGAAAATCATTGAGTCAGGCTATCCTCGTTCGCGTATGTGGACCGTCCAGAGCGAGGCCCGACTACGTTCCATTCGTAGACGGTTAAATCAGATGACTGCATCACAGGTATAATACTCTATATTATTTACGTTTATTTTATTATTATTAACGTGTCAACGTTTAGGTGGAGTGGTTGTCTTATGGTCCTCACCCTGATGCGGAGGTGCCGATGACCTTATTGATGGGTGGTTATATTCGTTATCGGGATATCATCGAGCCTTATATGCCTGATCGTGTCTTGCGTCAATTAGGATACGTTTAGGTGATCCCGATTGACATCCCGACGACAGAGCATACAATGTGGTCTGAGACTTCGGCAACGTACGACCTTAGGTACCCTGCTTCGACCGCGGAATCGATTTGGCGCACATTTTCGAGAGGAGCCCGACTTTATGTTACCGATCTCGCACGTAGCCGCGATCCCTCCACTTGTGATGCAAATTATTTGTCTTGGTTTTGTAAGTACTCACACCCCTTTCTCGTGCGTGGTATTGCCGAGAGACCTGAGAGACTACCAGATAGGATATGTGTCGATGCGGTAAGTTTTTTAATCTATTTTTATTTTTAATATATATTTTATTTTTATTGTTAATGGACATTATTTTGTTGTTATATACATTGGATGAGTAAGGCAATGCGACTTGCGCAACCATTCTTGGATAAGAGGGACCTGATGCCGGACGATGATACGAGAACTGCATGTGTAGAGTGTGATAGATTCATACACGCGTGGAAAAGTCAGTTAGACATTTCTGACCCTGATTTAGAGGATGAGACGTAGTTGTACTCATAGTTGTAGTCGGCTTGTACCCTATGTACTTTTTTATTTGTATCTGTTTATCTGCTGTACTCTTATTATTTTTGACGAATATATCTTTTCCTTGTTTGCTATATATAATTGCATTTGAAATTTGATAAAAAGTAACACGATATAATGTACAAACAAATTACACGTTACAATCAAAATCTACTACATAACTACTCCCAATAGGCTCTCATATGTTCGTACTCCAGCTCCGATCTCGGATTTGAAACCACAAGGTCGCTATAGGAGGTACTGAGAATTCCTCAGATAATTTTAATCGAATGTAATGTTTGTAACTCCCTAAACGAGCAATGGTCAACTCTCTGCATGACTTCGTCATGGTAGACAGACTCTCCCAATGTAGTACTTAATGCACGGGTACAACGAACCATTATCTCCAACTCCGAAGCACATAACTGCACACTTGTAAAAGTTGACAATCAGGAATAAGTCGCAAATAATCTCCATATAGTGATCCTCGTCACAACATCCTCCACCCCAATCAATTCGCCGACGAGCCTGTATCACACCGTCATAATAAACATGCTCATAAATGGGATGCACCCCTATCTCATTAGAAATCACACGACGTGCGTAAAACCAATTGTCTTCACCACTATGGAAAGCATCTGCAACACTTCGATCCATAGTTGTCATCCGCACGTACATCATTTCACCGCTCCAGGAATTGTAAGATGGTTCCTAGAAGTCTATCCACATATGAGAATTTTTTCCATGAGGGACGCTTTTTTTAGACGCCCCGATCGATTTTTTGGGTAACTTACCCCGCCGGATTTAGACGTTCCGCAAGACATTTCCTTGGTGTTGGTACTAGTAGAGTGAGGAAAACTGAGACATAAACCTTATTTTAAGAGACACGACGAAATTAGTATTTGATGGAATGTGAAAGACAAAATAGTAATTGACACAGACGATTTAAGTAATTTGCAGACGATGAATAGTAATTCTCTTTGATATCATCTCTGTCTCTTCGATCTTATATCAAATCACAGCTTAAATATTTGCTTTAAGTATCTGACTAATGTGTAACTAAAAATAAAACATACCATCTCTATGTACAGTCTATGTCAAGTGTAAAGGACGGTTTACTGTTTAAGACACTAGAATCTCCCATCTCCCGAAGGTGTTTTGATTTTTGAAGCATTCATGAAATAATATTGGCCTTCATGTGGACACAATAATTGTGCTTAATCAATTACAATTGCATAACGATAAAGTATGACTTCTGTAAAGATTATTTTATTATTTTCCATTTGTTAAGCAACAAGATTTACATATGTTTACAAGATATAACTACACATGAAACATATGAGATCATAATATGGTTGGCTATTGCTTCAAAGTTATTCCATCTAAAATATACTCAATCGTATTTGTATGAGTGAGAGAGAGACTCCATGTCTTAAAGGATATTTCTCAGACAAATTATTTCACTTAGGGGATGTTTGTGCATAAGAAATTACTGTAAAATATATTATGTAGTCAAAGAGAAAATAACGGAAAATAAAAATAAGAGGAAATTAGTTTCCATCTAACCAAGATTTTGTTGTTTGTGCAAGTCATTAGAATCTATTGGAAAATTAAAAAAACTTTTTACTGTCATTTACGAAAAAATGATATTTTTAAATGTTGTATATATAAATGTATAATTTTATTGTGAAGAGTATGTTGTATATTAAAATATAAAAGAAGGAAATAATTCAGTAAAGGTTCACTACTAAATAAATTAAGAAAGATTACAAGTAAAAAAAGGAAGCCCATTGTAATACAAAACCAAGAATGTGAACGTTGCCATCAACGAAAAAGACACGATAGTAATCACTAGTCGAATTTCAATCAACCTCCAAAAGTCACAGCACGAATCTCTAATTAAAGAAAACCATGAGGGTTAGCCTGCAAATAGCCCATCTATAAATCCCCCGCCAGGCGAGCTTATATATGATTATCATCAAGAGTTGCCCATCAGAAGAGGAGGAGAAAAACTCATCTTCTCTTTCTATCTCAATATAGAGAGAAGACACAATCTAAAGCTTGGAGTGATGTTGGAGTTCCGGAAATGGTGGACGAAGAGGATGCTGTTGGGGCTCGCCATCGGCCAATTCGCTTCTCTCCTCATCACTTCCACCAACTTCTCCTCCTCCGAGCTCGCTAGAAATGGTTATAATTTGCAACATTTTGTTCTTCTTTCCCTTTTGTTTCGCTTGATTCATTGTCGTTTTCGTATGACGTTTCGCGAAGAAAATATTTCTACAGATGAGTATTAACTTCATATCTTGCTATTATGTAAATACAGATTGATCTTCAAAAGAAATTTGCATCGAATTATTAACATGCCACATATCTTGTTTTGTGTTTCTTCTTAATTAGTTAATGCCTCGTAGTTCCAATTTTATTTATTTTTTTTGGTTTTGATGATGATGGTTGATGGACCTCTTTTTGATAATGATGTTCCAAGTTGTGATTGTTAACTACTAAATGATGATTAAGTTAAGACCTCTATTTTTTAATGCATTTGGATATTAAATTTCCCTATAATTAATGTCATCTTTTGTTTCTTTGTTAATTTTGGAATTTGGAATGGGTTGACTATTATACTTTATTTGTTATTTTTTTCCTTTTTTGTGTTAGTATCTGTATCGTCGACTGTTTTACAATTTGGCTTTCTTGTAGCCAAATTGTAGATTTTTTTCTTGCTAACTTTTTTTTGCTAACTGAGAGCACGGTCAACCTGCCATCACACCAGTTTATGATTTTGTGAGAAGGAATAAATGTACAAAATAAGAAAATAATGATTTATAGTAATTAATTTCTTTGATAAAGCCAATGGGGAACAAACGTGAAAGGCAAGATGAAAGACCTCACACTTGGGGCATCTGATGCTTAGACTTATAATGAATAAATATCCAATAATTTGCAAAAGTCAATACTTTTTCTAAGTCGTAACTCTCAAACCAAACACCAGTTACAATCTAACAGAAGTTAAGAGAGTTATATTGATAAATACATTTCGAAGTTCTGTGACGTATTTTGGTTGAAGATTTATTTAAAGATGAGAGCGTGAAGAGCTGAAAATTGATTAAAAAAACTTTCCTATCATGACATATTAGATGGTTACTTATCCGCAGGTGATTCAATAAAATATATAAGCTCACAATAGAATATAAAATTGAGGATAATTGCCAATTTTATCATCAAAAAAGGCAAAAAGTTTCTAATATGAATATGCCTTACCGATTATATTTGATAAATGAGAAATAAAGATCCTTGAAAAATGAACACTAAAAATCTCAAGAAAATGAAAAATAAAAAGTTACTCTTAGTAGTTCAACTTTCAGAGCGAAATTCTAATATGGTTGCTTAACCATATATATATAGTCATGAAAATTGCTTCTAAACATGTTAATCATCTTTTGTTAAATTTGTTTCCTAATCTGAATATATGAGATGATTTGGTGGCAACGGGAAGCTCCAACGGTCGTCTGGTGATTTTTGGTAAGTTTCTTAACACGCCTCCTCAAGTTGGGTCCGGAACAAGTTTATGGACCCTAACTTGTGAAGTATGTTTGTAAACTTTTTGTGATCGAGGGCCTTTGTGAAGATATCGGCGAGTTGATCATTGCTGGAGACATAAGGAACTTCTATTTGTTTTGTTTGGATTTTTTCTCTGATGAAATGGCAGTCAACTTCTATGTGTTTGGTCCTTTCATGGAAAACTGGATTGATTGCTATGTGTCGAGCTGCATTATTGTCGCAAAACATGCTCATTGGTTCTTTGGTATTGATGTTCATATCTTTGAGTAATTGATTTAGCCATATCAATTCACTTGTGGTGGAAGCCATAGCCCGGTATTCTGCCTCTGCACTGGATCTGGCAACGACATTTTGTTTCTTGCTTCTCCACGTTACTAGGTTTCCTCCCACAAATGTGCAAAAACCAGTAGTAGATCTCCGATCGTGGCTTCCTGCCCAATCTGCATCAGAGTATCCGATTATCGCATTAGAGTTGTTATTTTTCATCCAAAGACCTTGTCCAGGATTATTCTTGAGATAGCAGAGAATCCTATTTATAATGTCCAAGTGATGAGTATTAGGTGAATGCATGAATTGGCTTACAACACTAACTGCGTAAGTAATGTCTGGACGAGTGACGGTGAGATAGATTAACTTACCGACGAGTCTCTGGTATTGCCCAATATCTTTTAGGGGGGTTCCATCATTAGGTCCTATTTTTTTATTTATTTCGATGGGTGTGGTAACCGGTTTAGCCCCTAGTTTACCTGTCTCTTTGAGGAGGTCCAATGTGTATTTTCTTTGAGATAAGAATATTCCTTTTCTTGAGTAGGCAATTTCTATTCCTAAAAAATACTTCATGTACCCTAAGTCCTTGATATCAAAATGAGATTTTAAGTAATCCTTTATTGCTTTTATCTCGGTGTTATCATCCCCTGTTATTATGATATCATCTACGTATATAAGGACAATGATAGTAAAGTTATGACTACTTTTGGTAAACATAGATGCATCCGCAGAACTCTTTGTAAAACCATAAAGTAAAAGAGAGTGGCTGAGCTTGGCATACCATGTGCGAGGAGATTGTTTTAACCCGTAGATGGATTTATGAAGCTTGCAGACCTGTTGAGGAGAGACAGAGTAACCAGGAGGAGGTGTCATGTAGACTTCTTCTTCGAGATTTCCCTGTAAGAAGGCATTTTTTACATCCATTTGAAACAAATTCCACCCTTTGTTTATGGCTATAGAGAGAAGAACACGAACTGTATTCATTTTTGCTACTGGAGCGAAGGTTTCGGTGTAGTCAAAGCCATAGGTTTGAGTGTAACCTTTGGCCACAAGACGAGCTTTGTACCTTTCAATTGTCCCATCACTGTGGTACTTGATTCTATAGACCCACTTACACCCAACAACCTTTTTTCCGGATGGTAGCGAAACTAAAGACCACGTTTTGTTGACTTCTAGGGCTTTTAGTTCTTCTTCCATAGCTTTTTTCCAATTTGGATTGCCTATAGCTTCATGGAAGGTTGTAGGTTCTTTGTTGTTATCTATTTGAACTAGGAATGACCTAAATTTATGAGACAGATGGTCATACGATAAGTGATCCTGTATGGGGTAGGTAACCTGGGACACAATGTAATCATTGAGTCTGGTGGGAGGACGTGTTGGACGTGTGGATCTCCTCAGAGGTGGTGGTTCGACTTCTTCTCCCCCTTCGTTGCCAGGTGGTGGTTCGACTTCTTCTCCCCCTTCGTTGCCAGTTGGAGTTTGTGGAGTGTCTTCATTCTGTGGCTGGTCTTGTGGAATTTCCTCATTTTGTGTCTCCTGAGGTCTTTCGTCAAAAACATCTATTGTAGGCATCGGAATGGAGGGTTCGAGATTTGTTTTTTGAGGAAAGAAAGGTTCATTTTCGAAGAAGGAGACATCCCTGGAGACATACATCTTGTTGTTTTCCGGGTCATAGCATTTGTAGCCTTTTTTCTTAAAGGCATATCCTAAAAAAATGCATTTAATAGAGCTACTATCAAGTTTATCCTCCCTTTTTTTGTGAACAAAGCAAACACAACCAAAAATTTTAATGTGATCAAGATTTATTTTTTTTTTTTTTTTTTCTCAAAATGGTTTCCAGATTCAGACTTATTATGTTCTCTCTCATCCTGCTCTTAGCAGGCATAATCCAAAGTTGGATCCAAGTGCTTAGGTGCTTAGGTTTTGTTTCCTAATCTGAATATAAGAGAGGATTTGTTTCCTAATCTGAATATATGAGATGATTTGGTGGCAACGGGACTCTCCAACGGTCGTCTGGTGGGTTTTGTTTCCTAATCTGAATATAAGAGAGGATTTGTTTCCTAATCTGAATATATGAGATGATTTGGTGGCAACGGGACTCTCCAACGGTCGTCTGTGCCGTCCGACATGTTTCTGGTGGGTTTTGTTTTTGAGTTTGGATGTAGGTCTGAAGTTGTGATCGGCCTTCAACCCCCTTGTCGAGGTTTTGCCGATGATGATTTCTGGGAGATCTGAGGCTCTGGTTTGTGGATCAGTGCTCTTTGGATTATGCCTGCTAAGAGCAGGATGAGAGAGAACATAATAAGTCTGAATCTGGAAACCATTTTGAGAAAAAAAAAAAAAAAATGTTAAATTTGGTTGGTCCACCACCTCAACAAAACCTAAGCACTTAGGTGAAGGGTAGTGGATCCAACTTTATTATATAGTGTTGTACACCTTTTGTATTTAGCAATGTGGGATTATTTTCTCAACATCTTTTAGCTATAAAATTAGTATTGCATACCCAAATTGTTTATTTCCACATATTTGTTCCTTTCCTAGAGTTCTATTTGATTTTATTAATGGGCGTTTCTTAATTTTTTTGCTAATTATGCAGGCATTGATGCTCCTACATCACAATCCTTCTTGAATTATGCTCTGTTAGCATTAGTATTTGGGAGTATCATGATCATTCGGAGGAAAGCTCTTAAGGTCATTATTATTTTTCCTAATTAAATAACCTGTTTGTATTTAGTTCCAAGCATATATATAATGTTTCTTTGAATTTGTAACTTTTCTGCTTAGACGTTAGTAATAGAAGATTTGGTTTTCAGATGAAATGGTGGTCCTACTTAATTCTTGCTGCTGTGGATGTTGAGGCTAATTTTCTTGGTGAGTTTTATCATGTTGTAAAAGTAGGCTTTATGCTTTAGGGTTTCATCACTAATAAAGTATCAACAATTCAACACTCGAGAATTCATTAGTCTCTTTGAATTTGCAAAAAATATGCCAGTTTGCTAGTCTATTTTAGCAACCAATAGTTTTTAATCCAATAACTTTATCTATGAAGATAATTGGAAGCGAGATTAACATTTTAAAGCATTATCCGTGATGATACAAATTAATTACAAACATTTTTAAATTATTGAGCTCTAATTTTTGTGTGTGCATAATACATGTGAATTTTGGTTTATGCACTGCCATTCGATAAGGGTGAAAGACAGTGGACATAACTCCATCATAGAATTTCATATGCATTTACTTTTAAACAATGTGGGACTATATCTGTAACACTCCTCCATATGCGTGGCCTAAGATTATTTTTCATGTTTAGGCTCGAATGACATTTATTGAAGTAGACTCCAAAAATCGGTCTTCTCATTATGAAACCATGTAAAAGTTGGTTAGTCCACAATATTTTGTCGTCCCATTAACATGTTGTGCATCATTTATTGTTGTTGGTAGATTTTGGACAACTTTTGTACTTAATAACACCATTCTCTGAGCATCCTATGTATTGCTTAAATCAACTTCCTATTTTGCAGTGGTTAAAGCTTATCAGTACACATCGATGACGAGCGTAATGATGTTGGATGCATGGGTGATTCCTTGTGTCATCGTTCTCACCTGGGTTTTCCTGAAGACTAGGTATAAAATCTGGCAGTTCGGGGCGGTAGTTCTATGTATTGCTGGATCAATTTTGGTTGTGTTTTCTGATGTCCATGCTGGTGATAAAGCAGGTATTTGGTTCTGGTTTGATGGTCATGCTGATTTCAGTTGGTTCCTCACTTGTTTAGAACTCTAGTACTCTACGTTAAAAAAATTATTTCCATAGTAATGTGATAAAATTATGGTTTCTACAACTATCTTGTTTCGGCAACAATCTTTGTTTTTTCATTCTTTTTTTCTTTTTGAAGTTTTTTTATTTACACGCTGAAAAATGTGAGTCAAGTGTTCTGTCTCATGCTTATCTTAATTCATGCAATCAACAAAATTTAGTCTTGGTGGGATCTGTAGGTTGTTTTTTAAAATCACTAGCTCGCAAGCTAATGGAACGATATTGGTTGTTCTAAACACACCCTACAAGATTACCTTATGCTTCTCTTAGAAACATACCTCTCGCAAACTCGCCGGTGCAAAAATTGTTTTCAAAACTATTTACCTGTAGTTTTTGTAGCAGAATGAAAAGTATATTTACTGATTGCATTTTATTGTTAGAAAATGCAGATACATCATTAATATCTTTGTCCTGTTTTTGTTAGGGTGGTTGTCTCTTCGAGCGAGACTGACTCCACAACGTAGGGAGATGAGAGGGTGGAACAAGAAATATTTTGTTGAGAAATCGATAATCTTTGTTATTTTTTTAACCAACGACCTTACACCCTTATATAGGGAAACTCAAGCAAACAATTAGGAAATCTAAAATAAAAGGTAACTATCAATTAAAACTTATCCTTATTGTAGTATCCCTTGACACAAGCAACTACTATAAATAAAAATTAGGAAAGTGAATCATGATACGGTATCAAGTCTAAAAGGAATAATCTTACGATCTTAATCATGCATGGGGGCTTGTCTCTTTCTATTCTTGATCACATTGGGATCTTCCATCATGGTCATGTTGCTGAGAATCGTAACATTTTTCCCAACATTAGAATCCAATTTTATTTTCAACTGCAAGATATTGTTTGGCCATTTGACATAACTCGGTAAAAGATCTACCGATATATGTAGTTTAAGTGGACTTACTGGAACAAGTTTTCCTCTTGCACTGTCTTGATTCTAACTTTCAGTTAAGTCAAATCACAGCCAATATTCTAACTTTCAGTCAAGTCATCGTAGCCAATGTTCTTTGAGGAACTAATTGGCCGTTCTTACCTACAGTTTTCAACATTACTTACAAATGTAAACTGTCGAGTTTCCCTACTAACATGATAATTAATTGCACCCAACTAGTTTGTTTTATACCATCAAATATCTTCTATGCAACTTGAAATGAAATGGTGTTTGCCTATTAATTTGCTTGGAAGCAAACGTACTTTGTGTTAGGTTCAAATATTGATTATATGGTAACTAGCATTTTATGATTTGCAGGAGGTAGCAACCCTTTAAAAGGAAACCTGTTTGTTATTGCAGCGTCAACATTATATGCAGTTAGCAATGTCACAGAGGTAACTAATGTTTTCGTGTGCTTTGTTAATCACAATGTTTATTCCTAATAATTTTATCAGGGTTGGGCAAATCTTTATAACATGTTTTTAATCTGATTATATTGAAGTTGTTGTACGGAAAAATCTTGATAGAAACAACTTTTTCTTTTGCAAGTATTGAAATAAACAACCTCAGTATGAGGACGTAACAAAAACATATTAGGAAAAGGGAAGAGATCACTATTCTAAGACCCAATCACCCGATCTTGTAAAAAATTGGCTCATGTTCTTCAAATCGTAATTATTTGCAAAAATGTTATCAATACAGAGAAAGAAATCTAGTTTTATTCATTTTTTTCACATTACCAGGGAAGGTAGGTTTAACTTCTTAGGTAATAGTATAGAACATGGTAATGCTATACTGTGAGCTTGGTGACAAGTTGTTACACGGTTACAGGAAATGTTTCTTGAACAAATATTCTTCAAAATTGTAGGATGATCTAATCCTTTCGATAACTATTTTTTTTTCTGTAAGGATTTCTTGGATGTTGCTAATTGCCCCTAATGATGCCTAGGAATTCCTTGTGAAACAAGGAGACCAAGTTGAGTTGATAGCGATGCTCGCTATGTTTGGTACTATCATCAGTGGTGTTCAGATGTATCCTTGAATTCTCATCTACCTGGTTTTACCACTACATTCAGTGCATATCCAAATTTCATAAGCATGTACCTGATTTTTCAGGTGACTTTTTTGCATTACTCTTAGTTTCAAAGGATGTGGTTTAGGATAAAAGTTGTGAAATGCATTCACTTCACTCTCGATAAATGTTTTTCTTGACAAAGCTTTTAGGTCGATACTCGAGCGTAATCAGCTCAAAGCCATCCACTGGACTAGAGAAGCAGTAAGCATATGCTATAGTCTGATATATAACTATGGTTTCATCTTGTATACAAATGATAATTGAAGATTCCATGCTGTATTTAATTTGGTCATATCACATACTTGACATTCTTAATTTTTTATGCAGATCTTACCACTTGCCGGATTTACGGCGGCCATGTTTCTATTCTATTCAACGGTTCCAAAATTGCTCAAGGTGTGTACTTTCAAAATCCAGGAGGGTCGCTTGACCCCTTGATTACTACCTAGCGCTGTCCTTCACTGTAGAACGAAAAACAACGACATAACATGATTATACATGTTTACGTTTCTTGTTTAATTTTTCTATGTCATATGTATATATGGGACTAATTTTGCAGATAACTGGAGCAGCCATGTTGAATCTGTCTCTTCTTACCTCTGATATGTGGGCAGTCCTGATTCGCACATTCGCCTACCATGAAACGGTATCATATCATCCAAAAATCGCTTAACAGAAACTAAGATTTCGAGTAGTGTCAAGTGTAACTGATCGTTCAAATATCTTAATCCTTTTTCACGAATATCTGCAGGTTGACTCTATCTATTTTATAGCTTTTGCGGCAGTTGCGATTGGTCTAGTACTCTATGCAATGTAATCAACACACCCTACTCACAACTTTTCAGTTTCTAACCAGAAACACTACTGATCTCCGTTTGAAATGCCGTTTCAGGCGAACGAAGGAAGCTGAAACGAATGGTGAGGAAGCCCGAAACGATATTCAGAACATGGAGTTCAAGGGACCTGATGAGGAGGCTGGTGCAGGTGGCTCAACTAAGGAACCCGCCGAGGCGGGAAATTCAAATTGGATAGACAATAGGCATGATCCAGGTTTAAAGCATCATCAAGAAACATAATGGGAAGTGTGAATATGGGATATCAGTTTAGGAGGTTTGGTTACCTTTTCAACATTTTGATGTCTTTTGGTTTTAGCTTTGGCGTTTTGAAGTTTATATTATTTGTTGCCTCCATTGAAATTATACTTGAGTTACCTACTGATTTCCCCAATTTACTACTTTAATATTGTGGAATAGGGTTTTATTGTATATAAGTAAGAGAGAATACATAGGAGTATATATATGGATGACTCCACGTAAACGAATATCCATATAACCCAATTATATTAATACGCTAACACTCCCCCACAAGCTGGAGTATATATATCTAACATGCCCAGCTTGCTACATAAAACACTAAAATCAGATACACCAAAGCCTTTGGTTAAGATATTTGCTCGCTGCTCAGATGACTGAGTATATGGTGTAGAGATCACACCCTTCTGAACCATATCACAGACATAATGACAATCAACCTCCACATAATTAGTACGCTCATGAAATGTTGGGTTTTTTAGCTCTGAAGATAGTTGTCTGAGTATCGCAAAACATCTGCATTGTATTTTTAACAAAGAATCCCAAAGCAGATAGGAAAGACTACACCCAAACCATTTCACAAGTTGTCAGTGCCATTGATCTGTATTATGCTTTAGCATTCGAACGTGAGACTACATTCTGTTTCTTGCTCCTCCAAGTCACAAGATTACCACCAACATATGTGCAGAAGCCTGATGTGGATTTGTGATCGCCTCTATCACTTGCATAACTAGAATCTGAATATACTGCAACATCTAGATGATCATGATTCATGTAAAGAAGTCATTTTTCCAGGAGCCCCCTTAACGTATGCCAGAACCCACCTTGTCAATGAACCTCCTGTGGTTCATGCATAAACTGACTCAGAAGACCCACCGCATAAGAGATATCATGACGAGTGACAGTGAGATATATAAGTTTACCAACGAGTTGTCTATATTGTCGTGGATCTTGTAGAGACGGTGAGGATGTCTCCCAAAAAGGTGGTGACTATCCGAGGGGTGTACTTTCCGGTTTGCAACTTAGAAGCCTGATTTCCTCAAGTAGATCCAGAACATACTTCCTCTGCGAGAGAGTCATCTTACCCTTGGCATATGAGAATTCAATATCAAGGAAATATCTGATCTTTCCATGTCTCCCGTGACAAAGTGCTTTATCAGATGTTCCTTTGATGCCTGAATGCCTCTGCTATCACTCCCTGTCAGTAGATTGTCATCAACATATACTGCAGGTACGTCCCACTAAACTCGTCTTGTAGAACACATAGTGATCTACCACACATCTGCGAAAACCGTCTGCAATAGCCACCACACTAAAAAATTCAAACCATGCACGAGAACTCTGTTTGAGT
The DNA here is from genome assembly GCA_963682175.1 of Triglochin maritima. Lineage (NCBI taxonomy): Eukaryota > Viridiplantae > Streptophyta > Magnoliopsida > Alismatales > Juncaginaceae > Triglochin > Triglochin maritima. Next base: position 6,007,704 of record OY821787.1, on the reverse strand, counting down.
CCATATATTGCCTTCTTAAGACTACACCATATTCTCCCCCTGAGCAACATACCTTGGTGGTTGCTCCATAAAAACAGTCTCAGCTAAGTCATAGAGGAAGACCTTTTTAACATCAAGCTGACATAACTCCTAAAAATGATTCATCACCACATACAATAGAATCCTGATAGAATTCAAGCAAGAAACCATATGCTTGAGTGAAGCCTTGAACCACCAATTGAGCCTTGTACTGATCCACTGAACTATTCGCCTTGTGCTTGACAGAGAATACCCACCTACAGGTGACAAGATTGGCCCCAGCAGGTCGAGGTATAAGCGCTCACATGCCATGAGATCTCAAGGCCGAAATTTCCTCATCCATTTGCCATTTTCCAGTGTGAATACTGAGAAGCTTCCTGGTAGTTCCTGGGAATTGACTCAACAGACAAGGCAAAATCTCGAAAAGATGGATGTAGATTATCATAAGAGACAAAATTAGAGATAAAGTGCCTTGTACAGGAACAAATACCTTTCCTAAGAGTTATTGGAATGTCAAGAGAGGGATATGCATCATTTGAGGGTTTGGTTGGCAGAGTCGGAGGTGGTGGTTGTGCCTGCCGGATGCGATGATAAACCTGCCCAAACCGACGAACCTTTGTTTCCACTGGAGAAGTCACCGCACTAGGCACAAGGACATGTAGCTTGACCTTAGTAGATATAGGTGGCGTAGATGCGGAAGTAGAAAAAAAATTGTGACTCAAAGAATGTGACATTCATAGACGCTTAATATTTCTAACTTTGCGGATGATACAACTTATGCACCTTTTGAGTCCTAGAGTATCCAACAATGACACACTTTAGTGCTCGTGGGGCTAACTTGTCTGAACCAGGAGATAAATTTGAACAAAAGCAACACATCCAAAAACTCGAGGAGGGAAACGAAACAACTCCGTATCAGGAAGAAGACGATGAAGAGGAACGTCTCCCCTTAACGATGTAGATGTCATGCGGTTAATTAAATAAACTGCAGTAAGAACGACATCAGACCACAAGTACCGAGGTACATTTCCTGACTAGTTTAGCATGATTGCTACATGTGAGCTTGAAGTGGTATCATCTATAAAGTGTGTATCATTTAATCCTAGTATTTATGCATACTTGGTAAAACATACAACACAAAGATTTACATGGTAATCAAATTTCTTACCCTCAATTATTCACAATAAGAAACAAAAATCTTCCCTGATTACAACAAGTACTCCAAAGTAGAGGTGCCTTAAATTAAGCCAAGTAGAAGATGTAATCACCGGTCGACAAGTTTAACATCAGAGAAAGCAACAAACTCTTAAACTCACAGACCAATGAAATCGTATTGGTAGTTAGTCTACCTCTTTTCACATCGTGTAATCGAACCTAATGATCGATGGGCCAATGTAGACTAGAGATTCTCCGTTCTAAAGGATTTTGGAAAGTTTGTTATGCAAACTTCGGGATTATTACACTAGTATAAATCATAACGGTGACCTCTTGTAGGGTTTGAACATAAAACTTCAAGGAGAGGACATTTTCCAAGTTTTTCTTCTTTTGAGGTAACTCTACTGTTCCAAGTTGCAAGTCCTATTGTTCCTCGTTAAGTCATTATCATCTCTTGCCATTGTTACATCTTTGTTGTTCATGAAGGCTTTGTAAGATATCCTCGCGTGTGGTTTATCTCTTCTAACGTCGGATTTCCACGTAAATCATTAAGGAAGGCTTTCTAGATCAAATGTGTTGTGATTTGATTACGGGTTAATTACAGTTTGACTCAATGTTCTGGGACCGCCTAGGCGACCGGGGGCGTCCGGTCGCCTGGGCGATCACCTAGGCGGTTGTGCGACCGCCCAAGTCTGGGCGGTTTTTTATTATTTTAATTTAATTTAATTTTATAAAAAAGATAAAAAAATCAGGAAAAATCAAGAAAAATAGGAAAAAAATGCACAAATATTATCTAAAAATACCATACATGTTTATGCTTCGAAAAGACACCTAGTTCCTCGACCAAGGCCTCACTAGGCAGAGTTCATACAATTTATTGCTTAGTAGTACGATTACAAAGGTAACTCAGAGTTCATACAATAGCAGATAAGAGAGAAATTAGAATTACAAGCTAACTAACTAATTCCATTGGACACATTGATCTAATGTCCAACTGGGAACCATATCATATCCTCCACCACCATCAGAGTCGTCGGAATGGTTCTCGTTCGGATTGTCGACGTAGACATCATCTTCTTCAGTTTCTTCATCGTCGGATTGGACATATTGCTCATCGATGTCCATCGGTGGTTGAGAACTCGATGCACCTGGATCTCTAGAACTAATGTGAACGATGACATCATCCATGCCACCACCTAATAATGGCGCGTCAGATGCAGTGGAACACTGCGCGTCAGATGCAATGGACATGGATCGAGCAAAGTGTCTCCGTGAAGAAGAATGTCCTAAAGCTGCTTCCTCGGCATCGGCCCATGTAAGCTCCTCTCCAGCGAAGACCGGATCTTCAGTTTCTACCAACCACGGATGTTCATCGAAGAGATCGTAGTCCACACTGATGGGGTCATAAAATCCGGGCTTCTCCATCCTTTGCTGAAACATTTGCCTTAACGTTTGGTTGTAGTTCACATACACCAAGTCATTCATCTTCTTCACAGCCAACCTGTTCCTTCTCGTTGAGTGCAACTGCTCGAGGACACTCCAATTCCGCTCACAACCTGATGTCGAGCATGTCAATCCCAACACCCTCAGGGCCAACCTCTGTAGTGCGGTCTCTCCCATGTCTGCGCCATAAGATTGTCACCAATCTATAGGTCTTCTTTCCGATCTTTGTCTGACGACCATATCCCTCGAGAATATTCTGAGGGAGTTCTTGTAATGATCAAGTAGACCGCAAATCTTGTCTTGTTCTGCAGGAGTGGGGATGAGCCGCTCTACGACATCCATGAATCCAGAAATATGCTCATTGAAAGCTACATTTCGATCCTGAGGTGTGACAGAGAAGAAGGTACCATGGTTGAGTAAGAAACCAACTGAGTGTAGCGGTGAGGACATCATCTTCCCTGAACCCCACATGGTGTCGATGAGGTCGATGACTTGCTCGTACAATCTCAGGTTTCCGTCAAAGTTCCTCATGATTTATTCTTTGGCTTTCTCCATTGCGTCACATAGATATCCCATCGGTGGTTTTTCATCGCCGTCAACAAGTCTAAGAACTTGGACCATAGGTTGTGAGGTCTTTAGTGCCTTCACGACGTTGGTCCAGAAACCACTTTGTAGAATGGTCTCGGCAACTTCAGTAGAGATCTTCTTCTTTTTCTTGTTCTTTATCCAACTTGCATTAGGATCGTTGTACTCCGGGGAAACAACAAAGACTCAGAGTCTGTCTTTCTTCAGAAACAACCTTTGCAAACTCAGAAAGGCGGTGACAAATCTCGTGACAGCAGGGCGTAGCAGGTTCCCTTCAATGCAATTCGCATCCTCTTCAACAACATGTCAGAGCTGTTGAAATGTTTGATGATCTTCCGAGCTAAAGCAATAGTCTTCAAAAACAGCTTGCCAATATCCTCCAAGATGAGATCGATGCAATGCGCTGCACAGGGAGTCCAAAACAATCTCCTTCTTTTTTGCTGCAACATCCTACCAGCAAGTACGTACGCGGCGGCGTTGTCAGTGACCACCTGAACAACGTGTTCTTCTCCAATCTCACCAACTACTTTGTCCATCAGCTTGTACAGGTAGTTTGCAGTGTGAGAGTGACTGGAAACATCTACAGACCTCATGAACATGGTACCTGTCGGACAATTTACTAGAAAATTGATTATATTCCTACCAGACCTATCAGTCCAGCCATCTGTCATCAACGTGCACCCGTATGTTGCCCAATCTTGTCTGTACGACTCTAGTATACCTCTAGTGTAGTCAATTTCCTGTTTAAGGCACGAGTCACTAACTTCATGATACGTCATGGGTTTAAGTCCGGGTCCGTAAGTACAAGTGGCGGATATTACTTCCTTCCACTCAGGCGTCCTTACAGTGGTGAATGATATACCACATCTATAGAAAAGCCTAGACCATTTTTGATTAATTGTTTTCCTATCTTCTTTTCTAAAGGTTCTTTCGATGGTTGTTTGTTGGGGACCGGAAACCACGTCCTTCCCACGTACGCAAAATGGTGCCCACAAACGTTGTTTTTGTCTCTTTCGACCAGGAACGGGGAGAGAACGGGAGGTTGGGGTCCGAGCATAACCGGAACCCGACCCGATTTCCAGATCAAATTCTATGTTTTCTCGGTCTACATAATCATCAAGACAAACATTTTCGTTTTGTAATGTCCTACTGTTTCTAATCATGTATGCAGTTATGTCTTGTTTAATAGAGTCAGGAACTTTATCACAAGGTCTAGCATTGCTACCGGGTGTGTGTGCAAGATGTTGTTTGTGACGAGTTATACCACCTTTAGTTTCCTTACCACATAACTCACAGACAATGCAATTTTTATCATTAGCACTAATGTAATGGGCAGTATTCCAACCAAAGTCATTTGTATGGGTAGGTCTTAGGTCATAGTAACTCTCGTGATGCATAGGGAGACTAGTGCCGAGTACGTAAGCCATATCTTAAAACTAGACTAATATAAAAATTTAGACTAATATGAAAATAAAATACTAATTAATTTAATTCTAAAGAGAAGTTAGAAAAATGTGCACTTGATTTTGGCGGTTGAAGAATGAAGAACCGGATCAGAGACTTCACTTTCCAACTCAAAACTAAACACCAGACCAGAGACTTAATCACAAAAAACATGGTGATTAGGAAACTTGATGATGAAAATAGAATTATGAAGAAGAAGAGAATGAGAGATGTGTGAAAAATGAAGAGGTTCGGAGGGGTTTATATAGGATTTGAGGTAGTGGCAAACTTGTAATTTTTGAAAAATTATAATAAAAAGTGGAGAGCCGTTGGAGAGCCTCCAACAGCTCTCGCCTAGGCGAAGCGATCGCCTATTTCGCCCAGCTTCGGTGGGCGAAAGGCGGTGGGCGACCAGGCGACCACCGCGAGGGGCTACCGCCTAGGCGGTCGTCTACCGGAACATTGGTACTTTGACTCCTTCAATTATGTCTTGATATCAATTTATATTTCTGAACTTTCGTTTTGTAACACTTTGTCCTCTGAACTTTAAAAATTCATTATTTAAACCCATATTTGTCTTTTTTGTATTTTTTGTTGTATCCGTAGTAAACTCTTAAGTCTATATTTACGTGAAAGTTCAGATTGAATACTGAATCCAACCCAAATTCCAACCATATTGGATTTCCGTTTCGATCCAAATTTTCACGTAAATATATGTTTAAGAGTGTACTAGGGATACAACAAAAAAATTGCAAAAAAATCAAATGTAAGTTTAAATAATAATTTTTAAAATTTAGAAAGACAATATTACAAAACAAAAAATTCACAGGTGGTAACTGAAAATTCCGAGGTCCAAACATATCAATGCATAATACAGAAGGGTAAATTGTAATTAACCCTTGATTACGGTAGTGTGTGACTTGTTCACGCATAATGTCTATTTTTGTTTTGATATTTGTGTTCTAATTACTGCTTCAACTTCTTCTCGAATTTTCTTGCAGTCTGGTTCATCGTCTCCGTTGTCTCCTCTATGTTTTCCATAACATCAAACACAAAAGGCCACTCAACTTAAGTGATGTTAATAATGGAATTTATCCTAAAATCGGAAGCTCATAGAAGATATTATGGAAAAACTAGCAACTCATAGCCAACTTCATACAAAACTTCTGCAGATGTTTATGACAGAGAAAATATTTGCATTGCAATCAGTATAACAAAGTTGCACAAGGTGCAGAATTTTATTAGGTGATGGGTAACAGCAAACAGAAAGGGGAGGGTATAATGTTATTTTGGAATAGCTCTTTGCTTATTATGAGCTTATGGTTCACAAGTACAAAATACTAAACTTATACAGTGACCAATACCGCCATTCAGACAATTAATCTCAGCAGGTTCAGCTTAATTGCAAAGCACTACCTGTAATATACTTTATGCAAGGACAGGATAAGTAACTGTAGACTACGCTTTTGCAGCTCCTGAAGTCACATATGTTCGATAGTTGCCATATTTTAGTCAACTGCTTTTATTACTTCGCACAAGTAAGAAGAGATATGCTCATTCGGTTTGGTTTGTTAGATGCTCGTACGTCCCCTCTTAAGGCTTCACAGGGGTTCCATATCTTTTCTTGTGTTTAAGTTCTTTCTAGTTTTACGTGGGAAAAGCATTCTGCGGATCTTCTTCTCAGCTGCATTTTGTGACATTATCTGCACATTGAGCATCATTAGAGAGAGGAAACTGATGGCATCTCATCGTCTTTATACATGATAGAGATCTGCACAAATTGTCCTTTCAATTATGTCAAAAAGATCCAAAACAGATCTAGTAGAGCAATTCAGATTCCCTTCCCATTGCCGTATTTCTTTTCCTATCCTGATCTACTATCTCAACTTTAAATATTCACGTTTTTTATATATGACAGAGACCAACGTGAATTTAGCTCACTTGTAGCCAGGAAGTGTAGTAAGGAAATTCCATTTGGGGTTTTGGGGACTATTTGGTACGGAAATAATTCAAGTGACATGACAAAATACTTACATGGGCATTAAACGGAAAACGAATTGTTTGAGCCTCCACTCCTACGGAAATTCTGACATCCATTCCAAGACTATCAACCCCAATCAGATGCGCTCTCTACATATAATCATAACAGAAGCAGTGGTAAATGAACGAATAGTTACACATATCAACTCAGTGCACAAATAATGTCAAAAGCTAGTATTTCATGGCTGGTGATATGGATAAAGATGTAATACAAGCAAACCTGAGAAAAGGAAACACAACAGAGTTTGGCAGCCATGTTAAGATCAGTCGCTTTATGATACCAACACAACAACAAGAACTCCTAACTGGTACAACAATTTTTTTTAACTTCAATGTAAATACAAAAATTCGAAGTAGCTAACAAACTAAAAAAAATGTTTAGGAACTTGTAGCTTTTGCTCTTATAAGAAAGTGCAACTTCATTACTGTTGGTGTAAGTACAACTATAGTATTTGTGCTACATATTGGGCAAATAGGGCAATCCCACCACCCAACCCATGTGTACAAGAAGCAAATTAGGCATGTCAACCAGCTTCGGATCTTTTTACCACAAGCCCAAAATAATAATATAAAAAGTCTCAAGTTTATTTACTTTGTTCCATTACATCAGAAAATGGCAAAAAAAAGGAAATGTGATAGATTTTGGGTCATTAAACAAATAGAAAATAGGGTTAAGTCTGCACACATCTCTGGTACCTCAAAAAGTGGAAACTATATAATTGCAGTTTCAAATTAATAGCACCATATAAGTTTGAACAAAAAAAGGTGTACCTCAACAACTAGCCCTTTCTTTTTTCGACATAAAGCTTTAAGAGCGCCATTTATTTCATGCTCGTTAAAGTGTTGCATGATATTTGCGGCACAATGTACAAGAACATCAGGATCAGCATCTTGAAAATCTTGCAGATCGATGGTTGTCTGCCACAAGGCAACAGCACAAACTTGATACACTTGAGTATTTAACTCCACAAAATTAAAAAAGCACCAAATGGTTGGTCTATAATGTTCTCACCTGATCTCCATATAGAGAAAAAAGCTCCATGGTCATTATCTCCAATTTATATAGTGTTGAACTTGGTCTTTCTCTCCCTGTGAATTGGATTTTATAGATTTCCCACCTGAATATGTTACAGAATTTAACAAAACTATAGTTTGGTTCATACCAGTTGATTCATAGGTTGCAGCAGTCTGTTCCCCTACCCTTTCAGCTTCATCTGTAGATGAGCGTTCAGGAAGTGGACTTAAGGAATATAATAAGGAGCAATCTGAGGATAAAAATGAAACAATTTCCACAAAACTTGAGTTGAGTTAGGAACATCCCATTTTTGGGCAGTACCTCTCCATTCTGACAGATAGCCATCACTATCTTCACCATGAAGAAACCTTCTTAAATATGAAGCTTCTTCTGTAAAAGCAGGTCTAAGACATCCAATAATGGAAACACCATTAGATGGTCTATCCATCTTTTCAGCACAGTTAACTTGAACTGCCTGCCAATATATATATTTTTGTTATAGTACGAAAAAAGAATTGAAAGTGCTACATTAAACAAATCTTATAAAAAATTACAGTTGTAATTTATTGATCATCATTACTGGGAAAACCATAATCATTAGAATGAGTAGAACAGCATATGGCGTGGGAACTTCGTTATATAATGACTTGGGTTGTGCTTGAATGTAAGTAGATATACATGTCTGCCGACTGTGAAGTTATATAGCAGCAAGTCATAAATAAATACATGATAGCTAGAGACGAGAAAGATATATCTGATATAGAACCACCAAAAATAGTTTGGAACATAATCAAGGATAATAGATTCTGAAACTTCTATAGACTGTTCCTATGGAATATATTGGCGGTCTCAACTGCTATCATACCGGTACAGAGTTGTTGCTTCCATTATCACTTCAACTATAATCACGTGTAAAATGCCGCCATCTGACTGCATCCACAATACAATCACCCAGATCGTATTTCACCTCTTTATAGGATTATTCCAAAAGAAGAGGTTTAACTGGTACTTTAAAGTCAATATTTTAAATTTTCAAACACCAAGACGAAGGGACACCAAATTGCTTGAGTGAAAGAGATAAGATATACTGTACATTTTAGGTAGGTACTCAGACTAATGATGAGCTTGTTGAGAATATATGCTTCTATCAGAGAAAGGTGCTGCTTATCAGTTCAAAGGTACAAGACAACCAGAAATGATTCTTAACTTCTTCTAAGAGGAAATGAAAAAGTTGTTTGACCCCGACATGTTCACATGTTCTGACTTATTCTACCAAAATTGAATTGAATTTGTTTAGGGTTTCCAATGACCAAGTTTTTAGCCACCAATGTATTATATACCCCAAAAATACAATTTTCTGCTTGCAGTTGCTAACTTATTATTTTGAAATTTGAAGATACTTGTCACGGCCTTAGTCCTTGTTTCAAACTGCCACCTATTATATTTTGTACTGATAGAATGAACTCCTTTCCTACATGGCCACATGAGTACATGGAGAATAATGACAGATCCTGAATTAAAAACTTGGACAACCAAGATAATTTTGAGGACCTGCTCCTAACCTCCAGATGGTAGCAAGTTGATCATCTTTTGCAACTGTAGAAAAGTCTAAACCAGAGCCTGCAAATGACCATTGGTAACCATCTAATAGAATTGGGGCAGGTTTTGTATAAATGAAATCACATAAGCATTATAAGTATGTCATCCAATTCAAACTTACCATAACTATACATTTGAACATTAGTATTTTACGAAATTCAATCTGGCTTTGAATAAAAAAGGATAATATTGCAGATCCATTTAAGTAGAAGCTTTACTAAATGCTTATCGTTTGAGATGCAGAAGTTCATTTAGCATTTATTGAAATTTATTAACTGAACAAAAATCTAACAAGAAGAACATCAAAAGATAGAATTGCTATAACAAATAACACAAGAACATAGAATTTGATTTCAGCTTCAATAAGGAAAAGGGTTTCTTAGCTACCTTAATCAAGCACTTCACAAAATATGTCGGATGAATACTTGATGTACTTGGTAAACCCCCATCAATTGTCACATCTGATATTTCCTTAACCTGTACCATGGAAAGATATCAGGAATGCTGATACTATGCTGTCCCAGACAAAATGCTGTCAAAATATGTCATGGTATTTCTTTGCTTTGGCTTTTAGATAATACTAAAAGGTGCTGTTCAATTACATGTACGAGATGATTCAAAATGGAAGCTAAAACGGGCACCTTAGTAGAACAATTTTATAGTATTGAGCATAAAGATGAAATATTTTGACGGTGAATCCAAATTTTCACAACAAAACCATGAGGTGCCTTAAGGTGGGTTCAGCAAAAAATGTCACAGCGGATATGTTTTTCCTTATTTGACTAAAACTGTAGAAGCTGATTTTGCTGATAAAAAAATTCCAGCAAAAAAATCTGAATGCTTTATAAAACCATTTTCAGAATAATTCTCAGATTTTTTTTATTTTATTGGTAATAATTCTCAGATGTTTAATTTTACTAGGTTGCTAAGTTGTCTCGCCATTGATAAGCTTCTATAAAGTATTTTATCGTAAGGATTATTGATATTCTTCTAGTTAACATATCTGAAGAAATTTTGCAAAAGTTTTTGCTTGATATTCACTTGTTGTTTTCTACTGACGTTTCTTTGGTATTTGACTGTGCAACAGTTCATCTACATGAAAAGAAAAGCTATCAGCCCATGTGGATCTATCCGGAGGCAAATGCCACTTGGAGTCCCTTTCAATAGAATACCGAACATGCAATCATAAACGCCTCTGCACTTCATGGCTCAACAAATGTTGAACCAAACAAAGAGCAACACAATTCCATCCAAAAAAAAATTGGACAAAGTAACCAACCTCATCAGCATCGTCATAGGTAGTTTCAAAAATAGCTTCGTCATCCAGATCGTAGTTGTAACCATCAGGCATCCGTCTCTTTGAACCAAAATGAAGGTCATCCATCCCTATCAGCGCCATCTGAAATGCATGTGATTCAATCAAATTGTTTCCAGAACAGAAACTATTATAAAATGTAAGGCAACTGATACCATTGAATAAATAACATGAAGATTGTTTACATGGTCTCACCACAGGGTTGCTTTCTCCATTATCAAGCAATATGTTTTCATCATCAAAAATTTCAAAAAATATATCTGAAATTTTGAAGAAACCATGTGTTAGTTGTTACCGATTGATCTGATAAACAAAAATGAAACATAAAAATTGAAATTTTCAACTTTTAAATAGGCATACCTCCATAATCATCAATAATATATTGGAAATCAGCCCACGTGTCATTTCTGTGCGGTTCAGAGTGAACCATCCCCGGAAGTATCAACAAAGCAGTGTTGTTGGCCTACAAAAAAGGAAAAAAGTTTATACACTGTAAGCAATATAACCAACTTAGTCATCCAACAGCCACCAACTTCCTGTGTTTTATTAATAAACATATGACACTCAATCTCATAATCAATCAAGTACAGTTGAACAGGTCAGGTGGTTAAAAGTGTGATAATGGGAACCAAAATAGAAATTATAGAGCATATTATACCCATTGAAGCATAGTTTGGCATAAAAATAAAGGCAAGCACTTCAGTTTTATATAGAACCTACAGGACTTGAGACCTTGAGTTGTTAAGAAGATGATATGTTTCCCTCAATGTTACAAACTCAAATCACCTCAACAGTTGTCCTGGCTACTTCAGCATCTGTGAGCATCCTCTTTTTCTCTTCATGGTCTCTAACTTCTTCAAGAGGATGGTACCCCAGATTTCCAGCATATCTAGATGAATCAGGTACTGAGTCTGAGTAATCAGCAGCAACATGAACCTTTGACAGAATATTTTCATGTCCAGCATGAACTGTTTGAAACAGTGTGGATCCGAATACTGGGTTTCTGCATGCAAAACTGCAGACACAAAAAGGATAATTCAGTTTAGTTTGAATATTAGCCAAGTGAAACTTGTTATAGAATAAGGTGGTTGTATAAACAAGGAATCCACACCTCAAAAGTCGACTTGTGAGGGTTAGATAACTTTATAACTCCAAGGGCACAACTCAATTCATCCAATGTGGGATTATTTCACAGGCCCTCTCATGCAGGTGCTTGAGCAGCGTGACAGGGACACAATCAGGTTTAGATGGGTACCACACACACAACCGGGCTAACTTACGTGATGTGGGATTATTCTCACACGCCTCGCATGCTTGACCATGTCTGCGCATGACATAATTGGTTTTCAGTGGATCTCTCACACACAATTGGACTTCCGAATTTCCGATGCCTGTTTAAATGGGAAATCCATAGGCACCTAAACGCCTCAAAAGTCGACTTGTAAGGGTGACTTATGGGTCTATTGTAACCCAAGGGCACAACTCAATATAATCGACATGGTATTATCCTCACTTGCCTCCGCACAGGTGACCATATATGTGTGACACAATCAGTATAGGTGGATTCCACACACACAACCGGACTTCTTTACTCAATGTGGGAGTATTCTCACAGTGGTTATTTCTGAATTCTGATAGATTTCAACAATACAATATATTGTTTCTTTAATATATTTCGTGCTTGTTTATGTCAGCAAGCAGAACAAGAGACATCTGCTATGTTTTACCTTAAACTTGAAAACTCCAAAGCTCTTTGGCCATCAAAAGGAGGCCTAACCCAATTTGTAGCTGTTCCAGCGGACATTGTGATGATATCTCTGTCCTTCAGTACTTGTAAAAGCTAACGGATATATTTAAGAATACAAACTGCTCATCTGTAGCCAAAACACAACAAGTTAAAATATATGATTGCTTTCACAACACACAAAAAATGCACAAGGGAAGCAGAGAACCAAAGGATTTATGATAGTGTACAATATAGGATAAAGCTTATAATTTATAGTTTTTCTCGAATATAAGCCAAGATATACAGATTACTTCTGCTCAAAATTCAGTGTAGATCCCAACTCAACACCTAATTTTTTTTATCAATAACACAATCAAAATAAAATTAATAAAATGACGGAGTACAAACCAAGGAAACAAAACAAAGCAACAACAATGGAAACAATAGGGGCCTATAAGAGATAAACCTTGTGATATGAAAAGAGAGACAGAGAGAGACAACAAGATAAAAAGAGACTAATGCAAAATGTCTTAGTATTGATTTACGAAATATTGGCGAAGTGGTATCTAGTGCAAGGGTCTCAGCTCTATTCAACTCCTAGTATTTAATCAAGAAATCTTGGCAAAAGCCATGATAGCATTTTAAAGTGACTTACCATTCTTTAACAGTGCTGGTGCAAAGCAGCTTAGTAACCCAGTACACAACTGCATACTTGCAAGTCTTTGGGTAACTTACTCGCAAGGCCTATCAAATATCCAAAAGTAATTACCCTGCACCACTGCCATTGTTATGCCTCTAGTCTAGAACAGAATCATATTCCAACAAGACATCCAAAAGTAGCTATTGATCAAGACAATTCATTCTAAACCCCCTTACATGTATGGTAATAATCTGTTTTAGGGATCGACAGCTTACCTATTTCATGACTTCATCACTTAACATTCTCAAAATGAGGATTTTCCCATCTTACACATCCACATCCATGAAAACAAAAAGGTCCCAACAATATAAACTTCACAATCGTAGTGTCTAAGAACTCCATTTTATTCGCAAACCATGCATGTAAGACAAGCTACTCATACTTCGAAGTTCTAAGACCAACACAATATTCGATGTAACAACTTTGCACCACATTCACTTCCAACTCCTTTCAGACAGGGAGGTCCATGATAGCATCACATTTTACGAGTCACAAAGTCGAAGGAAGAAAAAGGATAACATTTTACGAGTACTCTTTCCGGCAAATTTATCAATTAACTTGGTGGAAAATCAAAGAGAGATTTTTCTCTATGTGTTGTCTCAATAATTATGTGTTATCTATGTACTAATATATTTTTTTGCAACTCAATAGGTTTATGTACATATATCAATAAAATTGAGGCCCCACTCAAAATGAGGCCCGGAACAATGGCTCACCCTGCTCCTGTTATTGGCCGGGCCTGCATATAACACAAGCTAGTGGTAATTTACTTCCAAAAACAAACAAATATCCAAAAGAAGGCACCTTGCCCCACTTCGACGGAAACAAAACGGCTTCGGATTGGTTTGTAAAAGTCACACATCCAGAACTCAAGTTCCCTTAGCTCTAGAGTGAAAACGCGGAAACTCCTTCCAAGTACAAATTTGTTAGACTATGCCTTCGCCATATCAAAATAACTCACCAAACTCCAATTCCATAACTACTCAAGTTTTCCAGCAAACCGATCATCTAATAAAACCATAACTACTCAAGCTTTCCTGGGCATCACATTCCACCAACAATAAAATCAGGATAGAAAAAAAAAACCTATCGATCCCTAACCGACGCATATCACCCAAACTACTCATGCCTTACTTCCGGTTCGAAAAACAGCGAAACGAACAGTCTAAAGCATCCTTCTTGCAACAAATTCAGCTACAGAAAGAACGTTACTAAACAATATCAAAAGCAATGCAACAATTTTTTTTTAAAAATAAAATAAAATTCAGCAACAGTCGTTGAACAAATGACTCGCTTGATCACAAAAAAAGAGGTTCTCCCACCGAACAAAACACCATATCCCCATCGCATAACTAAAAAAAATCAAAATCCAAAACTCACACCACCTTCCGTCGCGATCCGAACAACTTCGTCCTCAAAAAAAAAAAACGGCGATCGGAACAGAGAAGATGGATAAAGCGTTGTGTCTTACCAAGTGAGGGTTGATAGATCGAGATCGAGATCGGGATCGGGATCGCGACGTTGGTGTTGGTGTTGAAGTTGGGGAGAGAGAAGAAAAGAGGAAGAAGAAGTCAGACAGCGGAATCGCGCATTTGCTGTTGCGGTTTTTGAGTTGGTAGAAACTAGAAATAGAATAGTGAGTGAGTCAAATCTTTAATAGTTTAATCAGTTTAATGGGTCCCGGCGGAGTCTGGCCGTGCGGCTCTCCAATTCAATGACTTGGAATCTTGGATGGTGGTGGGATAGATATCTATCTCACTGTCTCCACACATTTTTTGCTTCCTCTCCAAGTTGAGGTGGAGTTCAGATCACTTAAATGATTATCTTAAGATTTTATAATCAAAGTTCAAAACCTTGTGAAATACTAAGTTTTAAAATTTTAAGGCGCGATTATTATTCTATATTATTATCTAATGTAAAACATAATTATAAATTAAACAATAAAAACTCGAGTCAAGCTTTCGACTGAAGTCTTATTTTTAGCGAGTTCGAGCCGGTTCGTTTACTTAACCAAATCGAAAGAATTTTTTAATTTTTCATCAAGTCCTTTCAGTTTTAAGCTAAACTCGAGTCAAACATTTTCAAATCGATCAAGTTCCCGTTAGAATTGATAGTCATGGCTTAATGTGTAACATCCCGAAACAACGAAAATTAAAAAAATTATAATCAAGGCAATAGAACTCAATAATCAAAGACGGGACTGTTACTTCTCATAAATCATATAAGCGGTGCAGCATATTACATCAGAGTTTGTCAAACGGTACATGATTACAACAGAACAACAAAAGGAAGATAAATGTAATCATGTCGACCTCAGTGGTCCGAATAGAGGGTCCGATCTCAAGATGCACGCGCCCGCTGATCACCACCCAACTGGACCTACAGTGGTCCTGAAAAAGATGCAACAACAATGCCTGAGTTTCCATAAGGAAACCTCATATGCCAAGCTCACCTATATGCATGCAGTAGTACAAATGAACCTATCATACTAGTAGCATGTCATGTCATCAACAGTAAGGAAAACAATTCCCCCGAAGGGTAACACAGGACATCAGTCCGACAATCATCATCGGGTCTCCCGAGGAGACCTACCGTAGGCACATACGGTCTAACGGAACAAGACGTGACACCCCCCACACGCGGCTACACTAATCATGGGATTCGGCAGGGAGCATCCGCCAGGTCCGCGCCATAAGAAACAGATCTGTAACTTTGTGGTCGAAATCACACCAATGGAGTCGTCACTCGCTCGGTCCATCAATCATCATCTCAGTAGGTGCCCATCTGAGGAATATAGTTGGAACATCATCATCGGCCCATCAATCATCATCGCCGGAACAACATCGGCGGCATCACCGGCGCTGCAACGGTGGTCCATCAATACGTCTGGCACATCATCGGACGGGTCCAGACCGAAGTCTGCCAGGTCATCAGGCTCCACGAGCCGCAAACACCAACTATGCCGCTATAAAAGCAGGGCAGCGACCTTCGTAGCCCCATGGGCCGGTAGTCACATCACCCAACGATAGTTGCGTGCCCACACAATCATCATACATTGGGATCCGCGATCCCTCAGGTCTGCTACTCTACAATGAGTCCAATCAATCCATCATAATAGTCACGATCCATACATGGAGGTGACGCGTCCCGAACACCCACACTCTTCCACACGACGGTCCCTGCGCAGGCACGCGTAACGCGCCCACCATCACCTCCCGGCTCACGCACAAGGCGAGGACACGGGTTTCCGTGGACAGAGTTGGCATCCTAAACGGGACCAGGAATTCAGTCATGTGCAAAAACGGTCGACCGAAAGTCTGAAACGATCGAAGTATTTGCGCAAAACTTAAGTCCCAACGGTCTACCGAAAGTCTAAAACCGGTCGACCGAAACGAGGTCAAAATCCGGAGTCTGGTCAACATCAATTTAAAACTATCGGTCGACCGACTCAGGGGTCTCGGTCGACCGAAAACTAACAGGGCATCCTAGTATTTCTACGTCAAATAACGGTCGACTGCCCACATGCATAATAACCAGTACACTTAAGTTCCGGTCGACCGAACACAAGGAACCGGTCGACCGAAACACGACAGACAGACAAAATACACTACATTCGGTCGACCGCCCGAAGGGCCCGGTCGACCGTTGGTCGTCTTCAACCTCGCGCCAGCCGAGGTTTTTCACCACAACTCTTCGTCGGAGAGGTCTCCGACCTCCCCCGACCGACCAACACAACCCTCCCACGAGGGTTAACCACAAAAACACACTAAGGAGCGGCATACCTCAAAGAAGACGACGAAACCACCGGAGTTCCGCTCGCGCCTCCGTCACCTCCTCGCGCGTCCACCCCCGCACGCCTCACGCCGGGACCACACGACCGCGCTCTTCACCACCACTGGAGTCGTCCTCCGCTGCTAACGTCGGACAAGGAAAAGAGTGAGAGAGAGCAAGTGAAATGAGAGAAGAAGTAAGGAAGAGAGAGATGAAAAATGTTTCTCTCTTAACCCCACCCAAACCCATCATCACAACCCCCCCTAACCCATCTCCTACCCAGCCTAAACTCCTCCATCCCCATGCACTTACTGTGCAACTCCATCTCCCCATGCAAAGCCTTCTCTTAATCACCATTAACCCTAAGCAAGGGTTTAGGGTTCTAACATAATGGGTATGACCAAGGTCCGATCTCGTGAAGTTCGAGTTGGATATATATGTATCTAATCTAACTATGACCACACACTTTTGGTTTCCGTCGGTGTCAAGGTAGGTTAGAAGTTATTCTTTTTTAAAACGAATTGAGATAGCTTAATTGGTTATCTCAAAGCTTTTACAATCAAAAGTTATGAATTCAAGTCTCAGCAGTTTTGATTTTCGCTCGTTAAATTGAATAATAATAAATGTTAGAAATTCTTCTTTAAAAGAGTTGTCTAGTAGGTGTTCGGAAAATCTGAAGACCATAAGACTTGTTTAGTTTAAGAGGTTACTCAATCTAATCAGCAACTTTTGTGTTACGATGGAAATCCCGTAAGACTTTTTTTTTGACAAGGCATGTGTGTAGAAGCAGACTTGTATTACATTTTAAGGGTTAATGCTTATATAGACAATGAATACCCAATTATGCTCTAAAATTTAAATTATAGATATCTTTGTAGTTGACCTTCCTGTGTCGAATATAACATCCTATGTTTTCAATTCATCCTTACTTTCAAAATACAAGTTGTCGTACATAAGTTAAGTACCATTAAAGTTTTTTTCGAACTATACTAGTAGACCTCATTTCATGAAGCATAGTATAATCCACATATGGTATACAAAATTCGAAATTCTTTGGCTTTGAAATATTGAATAGCTGAAAATCATGAATTTTTTAGTAACAGCAGATCGCATTATGAAATTTTCTTTAAAAACATACTTTGCCAATATTTCGAATCCATAAACACATAAATTTGTTTTTTAAAATTCGAACCACACTAGGATTCCACATGCTTACCATCATTCAACAAATTATTGTGAATTTGAGTGGCTTCACTGTAAGGTGAGGCAATTGGCTGAACATGTGTTTCCCATTTTTGGTAATAGAAATTTAATATCTTGAGTGGAATACTTAAAAGATATTCCAATCTATAAATTATGAATGGCATGGATACAAGGAAGTTTGTGGTTGTGGGATTGAGTTGGGGATTGCCATTTTATCATGGAGGGACCTACATCATGTTTGATGGTTGTACTTACATAGTTTTGACATCATTTTCTAGATTTTGCATTAATGTAGTTGTTGTATTTATATTCAAGGCATCCTCGCTTTCCCAAATTCAAGTGTAACAATGCCTTTCTTATAATGTTGAGTTAGACCAACTAGGGGTGAGCAAAATTCGGTCCGGTCCGGGTACCCGGACCGAACCGAATTTTTCGGTCCGGACCGAACCGGACCGAATTTTTTCGGTCCGGTCTTCGGTCCTCAAAATTTTGAAAATTCGGTCTTCGGTCCGGACCGGACCGAAAATTTAAGGTAAAAATTCGGGTTTTGGACCGATCCGGACCGGACCGGACCGGACCGGACCGAACCTATTCGGTCCGGTCTTCGGTCCGGACTTTCCGAAAATTCGGGTTTCGGTCCGGTCCGGTTCGGTCCGGTTCGGTCCGGGTTTGGACCGAAGCTCACCCCTAAGACCAACTGCAGTTGGTTTAGTTAGAGATTGGTTGTCTTGGGATAGTAAAGGTTAAGAATCGAATTAAACAATGTCATCGGTATGCTTGGGGTGTTGGGATTTAGAATGGGGTGAATATAGTAGAAAAAATAAAATACAAATTGTGATTTTGGATTAGTTTTTAGTTTTTGGAAATTACAATCGTAGATAATTTTATTTTTTTGTGATTTTGGATTAGTTAAAACTATTGATAATTTCCCTCAGAAAAAAACATATAAATAAGTTATCTACAAATGTCACACGTTCAAGCATTACATTGAAGCACTACAGCTAAAACAAAGTCCTAAAAAGTAAAAATCTATTTGTGGGATTCATAAGGCGATGTTACTACTATTACTTACTTCATAGATAGAGGGGCATATATAAGGGACACATAAAACTATTGTGGTATAGTACTCGCTAGACAACTTAGATAAGATCACAAGACTTCTCATTCGCAATCTCTGTTATTAAAAAATTATTGTGGTATAGTACTCGCTAGTTAGATAAGATCACAAGACTTCTCATTCTCAATCTCTGTTATTAAAAAATTGTTTCATGAACATGGCAATTTAGAGATTAGTTGTTTTATAATGGAAAATGTTTAGTGGACGCGTGCGTCCGCGACGCGCGCTGATGTGGCCAGTCCACTCAGCAGACGCTGCTTAGTTGGCGCGATGGGATATGAAAAGTTTTTTGTTTTTTTATTCCTCTATTTTCGTACCGTCATCATTTCCACCATCCTTCCCTCCATCCCTCATTAATGCGACTCAAATCACTCTCTTCCTTCATCATTTTGGCGCTCGGCGCTCCTACACGGCACAGAAGACTTGTTATCAATCTCAAGATGCCTCTTCCTTTTCCTTCCCTTCTCTTCTGTGGTCATTCCTCTGTACTCAAATGGAAATCGTTCCCGTGCCTTCCCTAGTGGAGCAGCCATCAAACGTTCCCCATGAGGGGATGTTTTTCCCCTCTTTCGAAGAAGCCAAAGCATTTTACGTGGCCTATGCCGATCATTGTGGTTTTGGCGTTAAGACAAGACAATCTCATTACGATCGTGGTGTTGTTATACGGGCCACGCTGACTTGCTCCAAGGAGGGCACCGCACCAACGGACCAAGGGCAAGGAAAATTGAAGCCTAGGTTATCCAGCAGAGTACAATGCACTGCTCGGATAAGGGTATCCGGAAACACAGCAAGGGGTTACAACGTTAACTTTGTGGATCTTAACCATAACCATCCCATGCTTGACCCGGAGCAAATGCGATTTCTCAGGCAAAAACGAACCGTCCCTGAATCCGTCGTAACCCGGATATCGGTTAATGATGAAGCTGGGATATCGGCTGCTAAGACCATGCAATCTCTTGTGGTCGAGGCTGGAGGTTATGACAAATTGACTTTCAACGAAAGGGATTTAAGGTTTGTGTTCTTTCCGTCTAACATAATTGAAGTTAAACATTTTGCGCCTGGTCTTACTGGTTCCTGTTTGCAGGAATGTTGTAAACCAAGTCAGAAATTTGAAGATGGGACCTGGTGATGCACAAGCTCTTCAGGACTATTTCATTAGGATGCAGAAGATTGATTCCATGTTTTTTTATGTAATAGATATGGATGACGAAGGAAGACTACGCAACGTTTTTTGGGCTGACAGTCGTTCTAGAGCTGCATATTCATACTTTGGAGACGCAATATGTTTCGACACAACCTACATTACCAACAAATACGACATGCCATTCGCCCCATTTGTAGGAGTCAATCACTATTTCGAATCAGTTTTGCTCGGTTGCGCTTTGCTGTCCTATGAGACTACTGAAAATTACATATGGTTGTTCCAAACCTGGTTGTCGTGCATGAACGGTAAGTTTTTTTCCTTCTTCCCTCTTCATATCTTCCTATTTTTTGTTTGTCTATTCGTAATAAAAAGTCTGTCTGTTCGGAATAAGAAGAGTGTATGTTCGGAATAAGAAGTCTGTCTGTTCGTATTAAGAAGTCTCTCTGTTCGGATTAAGTGTTGCGTTTGTTCGGAATAAGAAGTCGGATTGTTCGGATTAAGTGTTGTGTCTGTTCGGAATAAGTTGTGAGTCTGTTCGGATTAAGTGTTGTGTCTGTTCGGAATAAGTGGTCGGACTGTTCCGATTAAGTGTTGTGTCTGTTCGGATTAAGTGTTGTGTCTGTTCGGAATAAGTTGTGAGTCTGTTCGGATTAAGTGTTGTGTCTGCTCGGAATAAGTGGTGGGTCTGTTCGGAATAAGAAGTCTGACTGTTCGGATTAAGTGTTGTGTCTGTTCGGAATAAGTGGTCTGACTGTTCGGATTAACTTGTTGTGTCTGTTCGGAATAAGAAGTCTGACTGTTCGGAATAAGTAGTCTGTCTGTTCGGAATAAGAAGTCTGACTGTTCGGATTAAGTGTTGTGTCTGTTCGGAATAAGTGGCCTGACTGTTCGGATTAAGTGTTGTGTCTGTTCGGAATAAGAAGACTGTCTGTTTTGGATTAAGAAGTCTGTCTGTTCGGAATAATGTCTCACTCCTTTCTAATTGGGTCCCTTATGCAGATATACCCCCCCCCCCCAGCTATAATAACAGATCAATGTGGTGCCATTACTGCTGCTGTAAGGAATGTCTTCCCAGATTCAAGACACAGATTCTGTATATGGCACATAATGAACAAAGCTCCCGTGAAGTTGCCGACGCAGTATCGGGATCACATATTATTTGATCTGAAATTGATTGTATATGATTCCAAAACCCCAGCAGAATTTGATCGTAATTGGCAGGGTTTCCTTCTTGATTTTGACCTGCAGAACCACAGCTGGCTCAAATCCATTTATGCAATCCGAGAGTCGTGGATCCCTGCATTTATTGGTGATTTTTTTTTCGCGGGAATGGCATCTACTCAGAGGAGCGAGAGTATGAACGCCTTCTTCGACAAGTATCTTACTTCGAAGACCACCCTTAAGCAGTTTGTTCAACAATACGAACTTGCGCTCCGCCACAAGTACGAGAAGGAAGCTCAATCAGAATTTGATTGTCTTCATAAAAAACCCCAGTTGGTTTCAATTTATCCATTCGAGAGTCAGTTGAGCGAGTTGTATACCGTAGGGGTCTTCAAAAAAGTGCAGTTACAAATTGGGAAGATGATATACTGCGATATAACGGAGGAGTTCAATACGAATGAAACATTCCAGTACAAGGTATCTGAACGTGTTTTGGCTGGTGAGCAGCTACTGTCGAAACGTTTCCTAGTACAAAACACATCCATGAATTTTACATGTGATTGCAGAATGTTTCAGCACGTTGGGCTTCTATGCTGCCACGTTTTTGTTGTACTTGCACGCTTGAATCCTAATGCATTGCTTCCAGACTCTTACATCCTTAATCGATGGCGGAAGGATATTCGAAGGAGCTATCGAGATAAGACGTACCCAGACGATGGTGTAATGGCGAAGGATGCGCTACGTCGTCACGACGACATCATGGGTCGTGCCGTTTGGATCGCACAGGAAGCCTTCATCTCCCACAAAAGGTATAATGAGGCCGTGCAGTGTATTGAAATGCTTAAGGCACGTATGCACACTACACAAAACTTGGTTCGACCTGATGAACCTGAGTCTTCGAGTACATCGGTCCTTAATCCGGAAAAGGTCAGACGTATAGGAAGACCGCCGACTAGACGTCGAGTGTCTTTAGCTGAGAAGATAATTAAAAAGAGCCATAAAAAACACGCCCAACAAGAGAAGGGAAAGTGGAAGATGAAGGTTACTTCGCCGCTTCACGAAGTAGCACCAAAACCCGCGGATCCTGATTTCTCCGATTGGGACATGAGTTTGTATTACGAGGAATTTCCTCCTTAATTTACATTTTTGTGTTTTTTCCCGTTCTTGTAAAACCAAGAAACTTGTAATTGTTGATACGTTGTGATCTGTAAATGGTTGTTATACAAGTTCAGTTCAGATTTACTTGTGTCTGTTCGGAAATAGAAGACTGTGTTCGGAATAAGTTGTGAGCCTGTTCGGATTAAATGTTGCTGTTGTTCGGATTAAGTTGTGAGTCTGTTCGGATTAAGTGTTGGGTCTGTTCGGAATAAGAAGACTGTGTTCGGAATAAGTAGTGAGCCTGTTCGGATTAAATGTTGCGGTTGTTCGGATTAAGTGTTGCGTCTGTTCGGATTAAGTGTTGCGTTTGTTCGGATTAAGTGTTGGGTCTGTTCGGAATAAGAAGACTGTGTTCGGAATAAGTAGTGAGCCTGTTCGGATTAAATGTTGCGTTTGTTCGGAATAAGTTGTGAGTCTGTTCGGGTTAAGTGTTGCGTCTGTTCGGATTAAGTGTTGCGTCTGTTCGGATTAAGTGTTGCGTTTGTTCGGATTAAGTGTTGGGTCTGTTCGGAATAAGAAGACTGTGTTCGGAATAAGTAGTGAGCCTGTTCGGATTAAATGTTGCGTTTGTTCGGAATAAGTTGTGAGTCTGTTTGGGTTAAGTGTTGCGTCTGTTCGGGTTAAGTGTTGCGTCTGTTCGGATTAAGTGTTGCGTCTGTTCGGATTAAGTGTTGGGTCTGTTCGGAATAAGTGGTGGGTCTGTTCGGAATAAGAAGACTGTGTTCGGAATAAGTTGTGAGCCTGTTCGGATTAAATGTTGCGGTTGTTCGGAATAAGTAGTGAGTCTGTTCGGATTAAGTGTTGCGTCTGTTCGGATTAAGTGTTGCGTTTGTTCGGATTAAGTGTTGGGTCTGTTCGGAATAAGAAGACTGTTCGGAATAAGTAGTGAGCCTGTTCGGATTAAATGTTGCGTTTGTTCGGATTAAGTGTTGTGTTTGTTCGGATTAAGTGTTGGGTCTGTTCGGAATAAGAAGACTGTTCGGAATAAGTAGTGAGCCTGTTCGGATTAAATGTTGCGGTTGTTCGGAATAAGTAGTGAGTCTGTTCGGATTAAGTGTTGCGTCTGTTCGGATTAAGTGTTGCGTTTGTTCGGATTAAGTGTTGGGTCTGTTCGGAATAAGAAGACTGTTCGGAATAAGTAGTGAGCCTGTTCGGATTAAATGTTGCGTTTGTTCGGAATAAGTTGTGAGTCTATTCGGATTAAGTGTTGCGTCTGTTCGGATTAAGTGTTGCGTCTGTTCGGATTAAGTGTTGGGTCTGTTCGGAATAAGAAGACTGTCTGTTCGGAATAAAGTTAGCTTAAGAATGACATTGGTAATGTTTGTATTTTTACATGTAAATAGTTTGTGAACTGAATATGTAAACATTTTGTACATGTAAACCAAAAAATAAACAAAACTTAAAATATCTTTGTCTGTTTAGACCTGCACACACGACCGACGATCCCTAAGTAACATGACCGCCAATTCACCCCTGATAGAGTGGATGGTATTTGGGTCCTTCTCCTTCGTAGGGTCAACATTCAACATTAGGCACCTTATCCAGTATAAAACGAAGGCGCCGCAATCGTTGCTCCCCGGTGGTTGTTGTTGGCTCTCTTTCCTCAGGATTCTCAGGGGTCAGTCGACCTTGAGTAGATCCCTCCAGTATACAGCCGCATCCGCTGCTGCACATTCATGCTGGCCTACAGTCTGCTCCGGATCATCACCTTCGCCTAGCTCCCTAGAGAGACTGTTGAATGCCAAAATCTCTTTGGACGGGCCATAGACAACCACCAGTGTCCAATGACCTGAAGACCAGCATGGTTGTGCGATCACGGTCTGTGTTGGAGACGCACCTACGATTTTAGGGAGGATAAAATCATCAACTTCTCTGCCTTGCCCTGCAAGAATTCGCCCCGACTCGAATGTGGATATGCATATAACTTTTTCTGGGTGGCGTCTTTCTTCAAGCACCGATAGCATAGCGTCGATAGTTTCATCGCTAATATCCATCCTAGGCGTTATAAGCTCCTTCAGGTCGGAGCGTTTTAAACTGCACATATCGCCTCTCCAGATGACCTCCCTATTGTCCTTGTTGGGTTCGGTCAGGTTCAGTAGCATTTTGACCTCATCAAATGACAACGTGCCCAATGCAGGCATGTCAACATCCGGCCTTTTTTTCTTCAGGCTCCTTTGAGCCGCTCTATCTTTTCTTTTTTGCTCTTCTTCCTGCTTATTCTTCTTGGCCAGATGTTCGCCTTCCTTCAGCTGCTGCTCAACGGTGGCCGTCGAGCGTTTTCTTTTCGCGACCCAGTTTGCTATCTGGGCCTTTCTTTCTTCTTCCTTCTCCTTCTTCTTCTTCTCTTCCTCCTTCTCCAGCATTTTCCTCTTTTCTCCCATCTTCCTCTCCTCCTCCCTCTTCTCCTCTTCTTCCTTCTTCCTTTCCTCCTCCCTTTTTCTCTCACATTCCTCCTCCTCCCTCTTCCTCTTTTCTCGTTCCTCCTCCTCCTTCCTCTTCTTCTTTTCTCGTTCCTCCTCCTCCTTCCTCTTCTTCTCTTCTTCTTCCTCCTCCCTCCTCTTTTCTTCTTCCTCCTCCTCCCTCCTCTTCTCCTCTTCTTCCTCCTCCCTCCTCTTTTCTTCTTCCTCCTCCTCCCTCCTCTTTTCTTCTTCTTCATCCTCCTTCCTCTTCCTATTCTCTTCTTCCTCCGCCTCCCTCTTCTTCCTATTCTCCTCCTCTTGCTCTAGCTCGTTCTCCCCACCAGGGACTCCAGTTGTCCCTGTCCCTCGAAGATATATAATATCTTTCCTTAGCCTCCCACACTCTTCCTGGGAAATCCTCAGTTCTTCCCTGAGGTCGTGTACCTGTTCTGTGGCCTTCTTAAGGGCAGCTTCGGCCCTCAGCCATTTTGTCTTCACCTCACTCAGCTCCAATTCTTGGAGCAGCGGGTCGCATGGAATGCTGCAGTCTGCCAGTTGGAGCCTTGGCAAACTGACGGTTGAAGTTGAGCTCTTTCGAACAGGACCAATAAGTTGCAGCTCCCTTTCACTCATTGATGGAACCCCCATCAGGTCGAACGTGCCGTCGTAAATTCGATGTAAGGTAATTCCACGTTCCTCCCATTTCCTCAGGGTTAATCGTTTCCCAAACATCTCCGTCCATCTTTTCATCCGTGGGAAAACTCCAGTTCTGGGCTCCCCCAATTTAAATTTCTCACAAAGCCACACCTTCAAATGGAAAGGAAAAAAATTGAGAACTACTATACCAACATACATTAAACGTAATCCGAACAGACACCCAACTTAATCCGAACAGACGGACTTCTTATTCCGAACAGACACACGTCTTATTCCGAACAGACCCACCACTTAATCCGAACAGACCCACCCCTTAATGCGAACAGACTCACCATGTATTTCGAACAGACTCACAATGTATTCCGAACTGACTCACAATGTATTCCGAACAGACCCAACACTTAATCCGAACAACCCCACCACATATTCCGAACAGCCCCACCACTTAATCCGAACAGACTCACAACATATTCCGAACAGACTCACAACGTATTCCGAACAGACCCACCACTTAATCCGAACAGACGCACCACCTCACCCGAACAGACGCACCACTTAATCCGAACAGACGCACCACTTAATCCGAACAGACGCACCACTTAATCCGAACAGACACCCAACTTAATCCGAACAGACTCACCACTTAATCCGAACACACGCACCACTTAATCCGAACAGACACCCAACTTAATCCGAACAGACGCACCACTTATTCCGAACAGACTCACCACTTAATCCGAACAGACCCACCACTTAACCCCGACAGACCCACCACTTAACCCGAACAGACCCACCATTTAATCCGAACAGACCCACCCCTTAATGCGAACAGACTCACCATGTATTTCGAACAGACTCACAATGTATTCCGAACTGACTCACAATGTATTCCGGACAGACCCAACACTTAATCCGAACAACCCCACCACATATTCCGAACAGCCCCACCACTTAATCCGAACAGACTCACAACATATTCCGAACAGACTCACAACGTATTCCGAACAGACCCACCACTTAATCCGAACAGACGCACCACCTCACCCGAACAGACGCACCACTTAATCCGAACAAACGCACCACTTAATCCGAACAGACACCCAACTTAATCCGAACAGACGCACCACTTATTCCGAACAGACTCACCACTTAATCCGAACAGACCCACCACTTAACCCCGACAGACCCACCACTTAACCCGAACAGACCCACCATTTAATCCGAACGGACCCACCACTTAATCCGAACAGACCCACCACTTAATCCGAACAGACTCACAACGTATTCCGAACAGACACACATCGTCTTCCGAAAAGAACAAAAACAAAAAAAGAGGAAGAGAGGAAGTGTGAAGCAGGAACAAAAACTTACGTGTAGTATGGCAACACAACCTTCGACGTTCCCCTGCCGCATTATGAAATTCCCTGCCTTTTTCCTCTCCTGCAGTTCTAAACTTGCTTTCTCGAGGCCTCCAACCAGGGTTTTGTGAACTGCACTTGCCCATGCGTAGCTGCTTAGGCGTTTGATGTTCCTCAGAGGGTGCATGAACCATTCCTTCGGTCGCAGCGTTCCATCATAGAACAAAAAATTGTTGAAGATGAAAGAAATCAGGAGACGAACGTACTCCTCCGTCTCGCCCATGGTACTGTTTGCCATGAGATGAACTAAAAGTTGGGTGTTGTCAAGGTTCACCCCGTCTCGCTTCTGGACGCGCAATGGTTCCATCACCACGGCCTTCCCATGCGTACGTAACCCCAAAATTAGGGCGATGTCTTCCGGTGTAAGGGGAACTACCCCTGATCCTATTCTCAGCCCCACCTCCTCTGTATCGTAGTGCTCGACGAACCAACCGACTATTTCGTTGTCCGTCGTAATGTTAGGAAGGTTTAGGAAGTGACCGAATGGGGTGCTACGGAAAGCCTCCTTCTCCACCTTATTCATCCGGTCAAACTGCTTTCGGATGGCCTTCCAGGAGCATCGTGATTCCCGGAAGTAGTACGTGGTTCCCTAAAACCAATAATTTAATAAACGAAAGTTCATAAAAAAAAATAACAACCCACGGAAAGAAAAAATTAGAGACCCACCGGTTCTGGGACGTGTTCGATATCGACGGCCGGAGTTGAAGATTCCATTATCGTTTACAAGGTGCGCTTCACAGGGAAAGAAAGTCGGGAATGCTTCACAGGTGCGCTTCCTACGTTCACAGGTAAGAAAGAAAGAAAGCGAGAGTCTCCCTTTTGTTCTGGATATGTTATCTTCCTCGGTATCCGAACCGTCGTTCGTAGGCTGTCTGCCGCTGTCTAATCTGGAAACGAACCGTCCTTCTTCGAAAACCGTCAAAAAAAATTCAAAACAATTTGAGGCGCGTTCGGAAAGAAAGCGTGACATGGCAATCCGAGTAGACGCTGACTCAGCCACTTTTTGAAGCCACGTAGGGCGCGTCCGTGACGCCCGCGTCCGTGTATAAGGACTCTTTTATAATGCCTTCTTATTTTTTAGGGAAGTAGCAAGAAATCACATCCTTCTCATCCGCGTTATAACTCTTCTTTAGGAAAATCATGTGCATTTACTGTTAATCGTGCATGTGTGGGGGCAGCGACGATGGTGCCAACAAACAAAAAAAATCACAAGATTCTTCGCATATATTATCTTAAGGATCGTTATACACAGACGTGGGCGTCCATGATGCGTCCTACGTGGCACCGAAAAGTTAACGAGTCAGCATCTAGTCGTGTCCTCAAGGAGAGTGTCAACTAAGCCGTGTCCCCAAGGAACGTCCTCAAGAACAACCGTGTATCATTTTCCTTATCTTAAGATGTTAGATGCCTTTCGAGGAACGACTTTTTTTCTTTCTTGGAACGAATGGGGTTTGTTAGCAAAAAATCCCTAGTCTTAAAAAGGAATAGATGACATGCAAAGAAAGTCTTTCGACTGAAATTATATGCATGCACATTCGGGTAGTTCGGCCCAAGAAGAGGAAGTGGAACATTGCAAATGAAATCATGCTTAATCGGCATACGCAATTGTTTTTTGGGGATATAAATTACGAATTGTTGTCCTAAGTTGGCGCAATTCGCTTCATCTTTATGAACTTTAAAAAGTTACACTTACTTCCTCAAACTTCCAATTTTGCGATACTTTACAGTCATTGTTCTTTGAGTTTTGGTAAATATTCAACGGAGATGACCAGTGTAACATAATATAACTCAATAATGGATTTGAAGACATCAATAGATACTGTGTCGGGAACAAGGCTTTAGAACCTGATAACATCCTAATAGAAATGTGATGATCAGTGATAAAGCTATAGTAGTATCGTTGAGTAAATTGTGTAATAATATTTACAAGACAAATAAAATGCCTAATGAACGGAAGAAAAATATTTAAGTATCAATTTTCAAGAACAAATGAGATATTAAAAGTTACACTAATTATAAAGACATCAAACTTATGTGTCATATCATGAAAATGTGAGAGAGTAGTTGAAACATCGTCTTACGAAACGAAAGAGACTAGTATCAAAGAAAATCAATTTGGTTTCACGCTTAAAGGCCGACAACGAAAGCAATTATCTTGACTAGACAATTTATGGAGAGGCATAGGGCATAAAAGAGAGTTTTACATATGGTTTTTATTGATTCAGAGAATGCATGCGATAGAGTATCTAGAAATCTCAATTAGTGGATCATCGGAAAAAAAAATGTGCCAATAAAAGATGGATCAACATGTGTTCCAAAACTTTTGCAGTTTACTAAAAATAGAAGCTTTGGTGATTGAAACTAAAGTGTAACAGTGGAGGAGCAATTGATAATGTTTCTTGTTACAATGGGACAAGACCAAAGATATGGTGTGACTAAAGAAAGATTTCATCGTTCTATTTGGAGCGTCAATACATATTTTAATAGAATGTTGAATGTTATTTTGCAACTGAATGACATGTTGTTTGCTTATGCTCAACAAATGTTCTAGATCCAATCAATAATGATTGATTGAATGTTTTAATTAACCGCAAGTGCACAGCCGCGTTGAAGCGGTGACAAATATGGGTCAATCCACAAGGAGGTGACTTTAGTTGGTTCGAAGGCGAGTGGAAAAAAAGGAGAGAAATGAGTTATGATCTAAACTACACTACAATGCGAAATGAATTGGAAATACGCAATAAAACTAAACCTCATAGGGGGTAGAGAAAAAATGTGAATACAAAGATATGTGCATGTTCAATTATGCTCATCACAACATGTAGTGCATGAAAATCATAAAATTCAATTCAATTTTGCCTCAACATGAAATAAGATAACACATTATCATTAAAACATACAAGACAATAATTGGAATTAAGCTAAATGAACTCATGTATAAAGACCAAACTCCACTATGCCTCCACATGAAATAAGATTTACACACTCATTAAAACATCCAAGGCATTAACCAAGGTAAAGACAACAATAATACATGCAACTACAAGTCAAGTTTCATTTATCAATTCCATCTATATCCTCACCTCATCATTCCCCATAAAATATGTTCACTAATCTAAGCACATGCTAAGCTTCATTCAAGAGCATTAGCATATCAAAGACAATAGTGAAATCACATTATATGGTTATGGAAATCATGTAAGACTCAAAAGATTAAGATAACACACAGCTAATACAACACATAATCACATCATATATTTCTCCACCCCCGAAATGGGGGTGAAACTACTCACTAATCATTACACTACAACCTACATTAACAAAATGAAACATTCTACTGAAAGGAAATTAAACTAAGCAAGCAAGAAATATTAAAGAAGCTAATTGAAAGAACATAAAACTAAAGAAGCATGCAAGACATATGAAAGAAAATTAAACTAGGAAATAAGCAACATAACTAAAGGAAAACTTTATTAATTTCAAACTCACAATACAAATAGTCTCTCCCTACTTGAGATTTTGCTCCAAGACTCACTTCAAGTAGAGAGCATGACCACCAAGCATGTGTAGAACACAAGGGAGGAGGAGGAGTTTTATTTATAGTCAAAGAAAAAGGCAATCAGGGACAATCCCCCGGTATGGGACTAATACAATACCAAAAATAGACATAACACACAATTATACATGACCCGACTAAACCGCATCGGATCCGGAGCAACCCAGACCGCCAATTGGTGGTCTACAGGGTTTGGATCCGGTCTGGATTTTGTGTGGGTTTTCCTGTATGACTTTCTTCATGTGTGATGTATCCAAATCGGTTGCTGGAGCTTCAGCTCGAATCCAATTGCCAAAATACTCCTCATGATGGTGTGAAGTTTCTTCATTTGCTCATTGATCTTTTGATTTTGCATTCGGGTCCCTCTCTTTTGCATCTTAGTCCATAAGACTTGCAACTTAGTCTTTTTTCTTGCCTTCAAGTCCTTTTATAGTCTCTCATTCTCAAACCTACTTATTCCTGAAACTTAAACATTAAACTAGTTACGTAGCATTGTTTAGGTGAAAGATAATGGATATAAGACACAAATATATGCATGATATTATGTCAATCAATGATCCAAACATATTTCCTTATTTTAAGGTAAGTTTGCTTCTCATTAACTGTCTTGGTGTATTAGATTTGTAATTAAATTTTATACAAGATTGCATTGGTGCTATTCACGAAACTCATGTTAAAGCCACAATAAATGGATCAGAAACTGCAAGATTCAGAAATCGTAAAGGCGAGTTATCCCAGAACGTTATGGCACCCTGCAACTTTAACATGGAATTTACATATATTCTTGTTGGTTGAGAGGGGTCAGCTGGTGATGCTAGAATCCTACGAGATGCATTGACTTGAGAGAATGGTTTGAAAATACCACCATGTGAAAATTAATAAATTATGTTACTTGATATTTTTATGGGTTTTCTTCTTCTTGAGATTCAGTTTAAAATTGTTTTTTGTGTAGGAAAATTTTGTCTCGTCGATGCTGGGTATCTGAACAGGCCTGAATTTATTTGTCCATTTCGAGGTACAAGGTATCATCTTAATGAATATGATAATGACCGTATCAAATATGGTTGAAAAATTTAACTATCGACATTCACAGTTAAGAAATGTTATAGAACACTCTTTTAGTGTTGTTAAACATCGATTTGCGATAGTAAGAGGTTGTATGCATTTCCCCTAGGGGTGTCAGTGGATGTTCGAAATCTGAGAATCCATCCGCATCCATATTCGTTTTATCTGAGAATCCGTCATCCGTAAAACCGTATTCGTATTCGAAACTTGATATCCGGGAACTCGCGGAGCGAATATGGATATTGATACATCCGATCCGAATAGCATCTGATCCGAGATTGAATATCTGTATTATAGGATCTGTATCCGTATATGTATCTGTATCCGTTTAATATCATACATAACATATATATGTATATATTTATTAAATTTTAATAATTTGTACAAAGTTGCTAATTAATTGTAACTTAATAAGTTAATATTATCTTTCATATGTAATATGGAAAAGTATGTTCTTTGTATACAATTTACCCAACATATATAAACTCTTTTCTTCCAATTTTCCAAAGCAAAACCTAACCCTAACCCAACCCGTGCCGCCTCCACCCCTCACCTCCGTGTTGTCTCCGCCTCCTCCCGTTGTGCCTTGTCGCGTGCGCCCCTCCTCCTCCTCGTCTCCGCCTCCCATCACGTAGTTGATTCTCCATCGTCGATGAGGTACTAATGTTTCTCCAACAATCCATCTTTTTTTTGCTTATGCTAATTGCCTGTAATTTGAGTTGTACTTTTTAACTTGGTTTTGGGAGAATTTTTTTTTATGGGTTTGGGTGACAAGTTTTGTGGGTTTGGTGTTTTGGGGTTTGGTGTGGCTGGCTGGATTTTGGAAGAACAATAGTTGATAATAGGTTATGGTGGTGTTGAGTTTGCATATTTTGGTTCAATTTCGGAGAAAGTTGGTTGCTTTAGTGGTTTGAAGTGAAGGGTTTTGTGGGTTTGGTGTTTTGGGTTCAACCAGGCTGTCATCCAAGAACAATAGTTTGGTGTTTTGTGAGAATAACTTTCTTGTTGGTTTGAGAGGACAATAGTTTGGTGTTGCCTGTAAGAGAAACATGTTGAAGTATAAGTTGTTCGAAAAAAGTGTTTCCGTTGAAAGGTAGTTTTAGAATTTGATTTTTATTTATTGAATACTTAGTAACAATATATTCATATAATAAATTGTCATTTTTCTTTCTTTTTCTATTTTTACATGTAGGTATCGAATGTGACTTGTATGCTACCATGGAGATGAAACTTCATGTTGGAATAATTATGTACTAGTTTGTTTGTTGCTTAATTGTTTGTTATGTGGTTCTTGTGTGTTTTCATATGTTGTTTGTAATTTTGTATTTTTCTAATGTTTGCAATTTATGTTTGTATTGATTTGTAACTTGTATGTATTGTTGTTGAATTATAGAATTGAAGCAAATTTAAGGGTTTGATTATTATTATTATTATCTTATAGTAAGAATTCGGATTTGGATTTTCGAATCCAGATGTTATTGTTTGAATACAGATTTTAAATTTGGATGTTATTGTTCGGATACGAATAATATCCGTATTCGATCCCGATCCGCCAGATATTGATTCAGATGCACTTAAAAATATCCGATTGGATACGGATCCGGATGTCAAAAAAATTCCCAAATTTGAATACGGATGTTGACAGATCTGATCCGTTGACACCCCTAATTTCCCCTACGATACTCACGTGAAGATATAGCATATTTTTTGTTACATAACTTTATTCGTAAAGAAGACAACTAATTTGCTTGATGACGAACTCAGTGGTACGAAATGAGGAAGCTCAAATTCAGAAATGGAAGAAGATAACAGAGAAGCAGAAGAAAGTCAAGTTGGATTGACTCAACAACGCGAGAAAAAAACTGACAAATCAGATGCGACAAAATATGACAAATTCTATGTGGATTAGTTAAATATTAACATTTATACATCCAAAACATTATGAGATTTGAATTATAATACTATTGAGATTAAAAAACAAGCTTTCATTTATAAATTAAATGTGATTTAGATTAATATTTTTGAGATTACAGTAACATATTTTCATTTATAAATTTAACTACAACTATAAAGTTTCGTGTATTTTATAATGATAGGCACAAGCAACAGAATTTGTTTTCTGTCAGATTCCAGAGACAGATACAAACAACATAATTCAGTTAAAGGGAAACTACTCTCTAGTGGATTCTATTTTCTTCTGTTTTTCGTTTGACTTCGAAAATCAATTTCCAAAACTTTCGATGCCACTAACACTCCCAATTTAAGATCACATGTACAGTAAGTAAAGATGTACTTTCCCAAAGATTATTAGCAATATCAACGTGCATGTAACCATCTTGGAGATTATTCTTGCACGTAACATGCTTCAGTACTTACTCCATCAAATTTCTAACCCCTAACCATCACATTTTGATTTCTTACTTCGCAGCATTGATGATCCACTCAATACCAACAGAGACAATAAGCTTGTGTTTCGACCAGTATGCTTGGAAAGGGAAAAATTCAAGACATTACTTGAGCTCTTTGATGGTCGATCGACAATGATATCAGTAACTAGAAATATATAATTGACTTTGTTTTTGGCCTTACTTTCTACAACTCTTTTTGAATCTTCAAGAGAGTCTAACTTGCATTTCCTCTTGAACCATGGCAAGAATGTCGTCCACCCTGGAAATGAAATAAATTGATCTATCAATGTCGGAGATCAAAGAGTAGGAAAAGAAACCAAAATTCAAAAGAAATTGCTTAGAAAATCAGCACCTAAGGTCACCATAAAGTAATAAACAAAGATCATCCAATAAATGTATGTTAATGAAAATCAATAGGAACAACACCGAGTGAAGAAGCAACCATATGCAGAAACGGATAGCAAACAATACCTGTTAGTGTCTATATTTAATTCTGAAAACCAAGTTGTCAAGTAAACCTGCCGATGTAAAAGTTAAATGTTAAATTCAGGGTGACATGAATCCTCGTGTAACAGAATTTATTGTGAACAGAAGGCAAATGAAAGATTTATAAACATGTGCGGATCCAATCCGAATGTCCTAAACATGGGAACATCCGTTGACTCGAAAAAGAAAATAAAAGCATAGTCTCCTGGCATCTCTTTTGTACTTAAACTTAGCAGGATTGAGGTCAAGAAAAAAAGCAAAGAAATAACATGTCCTAAGCAGGACTGAATATTTGATATCTGATGTTTAGTTGCTCCCATCACCTGACAACCTCAGAAGTCAGAACATTTTCAGATTTTTTCCAAAATCTTCAAGATTCTTTGCCATTGATTGCAGATTTCGTGTTTGTTTACTGCAAGTATCAGAATCACTAGGCGTCACTTTCCCTGTTGTTGTAGGTGTAGGTTCTACTAGTGGATCCAAAATAACCACAATTGGCAGAAACATGTTTGGGACAATTTTCCACAAGTAGAGCCAGATGGCTTAGGATTAGAAGCACCGGAAGTTTGATCCAGCTTTTGAGATGCTATCATCTTAGTACCTGTTAACTAAGCGGCCCATGAAAAATCACGGAGATAGAATCATGGAGATCTTCCCTATAGCAACAAATCATGATAAATGATAAGTTCACCATTAACAATTAGCTTGATTGATTGCTCTCATAGAGGCTGATGTATTTTCGATTCAAGCCGTAGTTGTCAAAGTTTTCATTTCCAAGCAGTTAAGAATCCTGGACAGTAAGATGTAAGCTCTAAAATCATCCTTACTCTACCAAACCCTCTTATAGAATACTCCACAGTGAAGTTGGTAGAACACGTTTTAAGTTGTTTTTTTACAAAAATCTGTATCCCTTTCAAGTATTTTGAACTATACTGTTGCAGAAAATCAATTTTTAACCGGGAAGACAAAAAATAGGCAAGAATTCAAGTGTTTTTGCTACAGGTAATTAAGCTTCTATGGTTAAAGAGTAACTAACCAAGTAATATAATTCTCAAGCGTGTCGAAATGTTGATTCGTCATTCCTCTTATGGCCTTCTAATTTAGTTTTACTAGAATTTCATTAAGAATGAATTTAAGCTAGCTGATACATTGTTGACCAACAACAGGATTTCTACAAAAAGCATTCTACAGATGACCTGGCAATATCTTGTTAAAGAACAGGTAAACCCAATTAGAGGGAGAAAACATACGATTAGGTTATTAAAAATACCTGCAGCACTTTTTCACTTGGACTTGAGTCAGGTTGCTTCATAATACTGCTCACTGAAGCAAAGTTTTTAATCTCAGGGAACATCGGCTGATAAATTTCCACATCAAGCAAATTACACAAACTCAAATCCTCATATTCTCCAGGGTAAAGCTCATCTGTCCAACTCAACACTGTATGACTTTTCAAAGCTTCTTTACACCTGATGGCTAATAGCTCAACCACAATCAATCGCTGTTGACAAAATGGCCATTGAGCCAAGCAAACGAAGATGAAAATGTAAAATATAGACCAAAAAATAAATAGTCTACCAGGCAATGATACAACAAATACATGTGGTTCCTATAATTCTGAGAAAACTATGAATTTTAAATCATTTAATGTGAATAAAAGATAGTTTTACCTTCAAACTTAACTCTAACACAAACATATCGGCTAGCTCTTGAGCCATCTTTTCTGAAATTATTAAAGATACTGATGTCAGGATATCTTGGCTGCATTGATGTTCATAAAAATGAAGGGAAGCTTGGGAAAGCAAGGTGGAAGGACGAAGAAACAATTTTCATGCTATTATCAGGAGTAAAAACAACAAAGTACGAAAATACATGGATATCACAACAAAGTAATTGCAAGATAATGACCAAGCAAGAAATGCCAAATTCCAACATAGTCTCAAAGAACTGGTTCTCACGACATTTAATCTAGTGTATTGAAACACAATTCCTTGTGTACTAGATAGGTTGTTACATAAATGTCAATTGTCAAACATCAATTAAGATAACTAAAAGCCAAAAACTCATTTATGATGCAATTTCAGTATGAAACATTTAACTTTATATCAAACAAAAGACATAATTTACAAAGCACAAACCAAAATGTTGTATTGGCCAGGATGTGAATACTGGAACTCCTCCTCCGTCTCCCAAGTCATTCTCATCTTCGGAACTACTACAAAATTGTATAAGTGAGCTGATGGCTGATCCCTTACGAAAGCATCGCATGGAGCCAGATGTTTTGACAAAGTTAGAGACAATATGTACCTGGAAACAAAGGTGAAAGCTGATTGGAAAATAAAAGGTAAATGAAAAAAATTTGACATCATTCCCGAGTCCTGGGAGAATTACAAAGTGATACAGGGGAAAATTGACACTTTACAGGTTACAGCAGCCACAAGTTAGGATTATATCATTACATAAGTTCAGTTAGCAAACCAAATAAAAAACTAATTCAGGCTAACTAAAAAATAGTTGTAAACTAATAAGTGCCAACAAAGTATTACATGCTAAGAACACATTCATGTAAAAGTTTTCTCTGTAAGAGGTATTTTATGTACATTGATTTAAGATTTTAAATTGGCCTTCCAAACTACTAATTTGAGAAGCATATACCATTAAGTCAATACGGGCATACATGATAGGTGTTGTCAATTTTTCTTAGATTACAACCCCAAGATATATAACAAAAATTATAACTACAGAATCAATCTGCAACAATCGAATGACATTGACAAAAGAAAATTGTGCCAGTAAGTTTTACATACATTCAACTATTCATTCGAACACATTGGAAGACCCCCCCCCCCCAAAGAAAGCAAGCCCAACCTGTAAAGCTAATTATGATAGGAACACAGTAATGTTAATTTATAAATAAAATTTCCAAGCACTCACCATGTCTCGGTAGGACGATAAGAGCTTGACGCGGAAGACATCCTACATAATGCAAATGATGCCCCAATTCAATGAGGTTAGCACAAAAAAACATTCCTAGTCCAAAAATAGACAAACATATTACTTGAGAACCCAAAACAAGAGTGCAAACCATCCACGTTAAATGTGCGATTGGTTTGCAGGAAAATAACATGAAAGTGGGGAAACTGGACTTCCAAAAAGAATTCTGGTGATTGATTTGCAAGAAACTTAATGAAGTTTTGGAAGTCCAGTTACAAGAGTTACACATCCTTATAATTTTATACTCTGGACGACTTCCTCCGCTTCCACTCCAAAGTCCAAAGTGAAAGGAAGTCATGGAACTAGAGTTCCAAAGACTCTCTGACTTCCTTCCAAACCAATCACACCCAAGAGAGCCAAGCTTAGGAGTCAGGATTCGGGTCATTAGAATTCGTATCGAGCTTTCTTGTAGTGAAAATGATGACAAGCAAAACCCACCTGCTTACGTGCCAATTTAAGACAAGCTTTGTCACTAATCCTTTTCATATCCTTCAAAACGCCCAAATTCATCTCCGGCAAGTACCTACCAGTAACAACAATCAGTCTCAGTCTCAGTCTCAGGTCAACACCAACCCAGTATTAGAACACTTACTGTAATACTCTAAAGCGTTTAGTCCCACAGAAAGAAAGAAATAAAAACAAAACCTTTGGGATAAGTAGGCGTTGACGAGTGTGGTGGCGACGGAACGACCCTCGGAAGCCTTGGACGTCCACTTGTCCTTCGCCGATGCCAGCTCCGACCACTGGTTCCGGAGGTTTCGCTGCGCGGCGGGTCTCCACAGCCGGGTTGGAGTGGTCGGAACTGAGTTTCGGCTTGGAGTTGCGTTTTCGGGAACCATTTTTTTGGAAGTGATGGCGTGGAAACGAGATGGGGAGGAGGGTTGAAGTTAATTAAGGAGGTTTAGGATTTTGGGAAGGAAATGTATGTATTTTAGGATTTCGGTAGGTTTGTTAAGTTTAATTGATTTAAGGTCATGTTTGGTTTAATTGAAATCAACTTCTAAGTAATCTATGAAGTTCTTTCGTTTTAATCAAATTACTACGTTTCGTAGCATTGGGATTAAACACACTAATTACAATGTATTAAAAATCCAATCAAGGTTAGTTCAATTGGAAGATCTATTATTTTAAGATAATCAAAATCAGTGATGGAATCCTAATAGTATCATTCTAATATTTGACATATTGAATTTTTAAATAGGGATAAGGAAGTAAAGTAAATAGAATAAAAAAACCAATGTATTTTAGAAGTTATTTAATAATTCACTAATTCCGATAAATGTCTGGAGGGATAATCAGAGTTCAGTAAACTTTTGATGTGGCCACGATTGTTTTTAGATAATACAATAAGCTTTGAGTAATTTGGAAAAATAAAAATTACAATGTAATTGGATTAGCTTAAAAGGGGAGTAATCAAATTGCCTTCATGACTTGTTTACGGAATGATTACTGCCTTTAATATTCTCGATTAAACATTGTAATGTAAACAAGAATTTAAATAGATTACATTACACCCTCGTTTGAATCAAACCAAATTTAAGGTATTTGGGTTTTTGTTCAGTAAGTTGTAATTGTTTGCACAAAGCGTAAGAAAAATCTATAAAAAAAATTGACTTTCTATTTCTCCAGTGACCCAATCTCTGGAAAAAAAGACTACATTTTGACATCTTCTGAAAAATATGTTTATCTTATCACTTCTTTCAAAAATATCACTGCCTAAATCGTGATACCACTGACTTCATCTGGAACTATCTCTCTCTATGTCTCGATATTTTAAATTGCTTTAGAAATCGATCAGGTTCGATGGTACGCGATAGATACTGCGGGTCGATGTGTATCCTCGATAGTTATACTTAGTTATGGTTCGACTGAACTTGATATGTGTTATATAAAAACTCAATATGAGCTTGATTGCGCTTAATGATCAACATGATAAATGTTCACATGTCGAAGTGAAACGTCCTAAGATGGAACGTTTCACTTTGGCAAGGGACGAGTCATTATTATGTGAAAAGACGCAACCGTTTGGCATTCCTTCCTTTTGAGGACACAACCTTTCATTATTACGTGAAGATGGGCAACCCTTCATTACAGGATCTATAAAATCAGATGTTAGGGTGTCTTCCATTTAGTTGTGTATTGGATCCCCCCTCCCATTTAGTTGTGTTTTCGATTCGTCTCCTCCACCCAAAAAAATGACATTCCAACACAATGCCAATGACGACTACTTTGACGAAGCTGAGCACATCCTCGGTAGACCAATATAGGGAGGTCATCCCCCCGTTGAAATACCGGGAGTTTTACCTCTACCTTATCACACATGTAGGTGTGATTTGAAGGCAACATATTTAGGTTCAACATTCTGAACAAGATTAACAAAAAATTCTATGTTTGTGGCTCCTCGGAGCCAACCCTTCATTGTCGGTACTTCGTCTGGGACGATGGAACACCGGTACCACCGGTGGATGAACCCAACCAAAGCGTAAAGGACCCAGGGATGCGGAAGCTTCTCTGGAAGGCTACTAAGTTGAGTCAGAACCAAGAGATTTATAATTTGTGTGTGTTTGTGTTTATGATATCTCATTGTTCTCTCCTTGTATATCGCTAATAGTTTAATAATAACTAGTTCTTAGTTCTTAGTTCTATGTTTGTGTTTTTTGTTTGTGTTTGGGTTTGTGTTTGTGATCTCTCCTTATTCTCTCATTTTACCTCGATAGTAGTTCGGTAATAACTTGATGGCGGAACCATCATTTATTTGTATCTTTTTAGGGTTTAACAAAAAATTAGTTCCATAATAGCTCGATGGTCATTGTGCAGTTTCAAACGAATAACTTCGCCCATTCAAGTTAGTCATGTCCTACCTCGATAGAGCTCGATGGTTACTCAACGTTGGTGACAGTTGTTCTATTACCTTTTTGACTACGTTGTTTGCACGATGAAGATAGAAGCAATCACATCATTCCCAACATTTAAATATTAACAAAAAACAACATAAACAACATAACTGCTTGTGTATTGACTACACATTTACAAATAAACAAGGTTGTCAAAGTTGACAACTAACACATACACAATAAAACCCAAAAATTATCATAGAATAAAACATTAACTAGAATAACTAAAATAACTTTACCATCTTCCTAGTTGACCTGGAGTGTTCTTCCAAGCATGAGGCACCTCAGGCAGTGGGGAGGACGTGTGGTCAAGGATGAGTGTCTCAGCGAGGCATGTCTGCCCTAATTGGGGTTGGTGTCGTCGGGGTGAAAACTACGCAAATCAAATAATGAAATATCATTGAACATTAACTTATAACCACACGTAACTGAAAAAATAAAGAAAGAGACGATTAAAACCTACCATTATCGATGATGAGATCTACCACAATGTCTTGTACGGTGGCCAAATGACGATTCACGTCGGCGATCATGTGACAGAGTTCCGCCAGGGTTTGCTTGACCTCCTCTAGTAGTTTCGGGGGTGGTTGTACCGGAGACATGGCGTCATGCACGTAGAATGTGCATCTCTGGCGTTGCAGGGCCCCACAAAGCCATGTCACTTGCACCTGCCCGATTGAGGACCCGACATACACCTGTAGTGCGGCGTAACCGCACAAACAGATGATGTCTTCGATGGGTAAGACCTCGACAATGTCGTCGTTGCGCATTTTTTTGGGACTGGAATGTGGTTGAGGGAAGAATACGTTGGCAAGGGAAGTGTAATGGTGTAATGCTCCGTG
This sequence comes from Triglochin maritima, assembly GCA_963682175.1. Classification (NCBI taxonomy): domain Eukaryota; kingdom Viridiplantae; phylum Streptophyta; class Magnoliopsida; order Alismatales; family Juncaginaceae; genus Triglochin; species Triglochin maritima. Next base: position 5,966,392 of record OY821787.1, on the reverse strand, counting down.
GTCTGGTGACAGACACAATGTCTGTAGAGAAGATAACCAAACCATCAAAAATGTCCACGATTATCACGTGTTTCAGTCACGCTCATATGGTTGAGATAATACCAAGCTGATGTCGAGTACATATCAAGTTCATCGACCCCAACATAGAGAACTCTCTTTCTTCATCATATCGTGCACATATCGAGTCTCCCACTAGCATGTTTTTTCAAACTTTGCTCATAACTGACGCGACGTTTTGACAGGAAAAAAATTCGACCCTCGAAAACACCCTAAAAAGTATGTGACTTTGACAATCGCATTAACTATCGAGCTTAGATCGAGTACGGATAGGGGGCTCATCGATCCCAACATAATAACGTCACCTCGAACCCCACATTGGTTCAATTTTCACGCTTTTCTTAATTTTTGAGTTAGACGTTTGGTGATAAAGTAACTAAAACAACAAAAACATCCTCAATAATCATGTCGTTGTTGGTCGAGTAAATTATCGAGCCACTATCGAGTAACGGACCCGTCGTAACTGATTTCGGTCCACCGAATTCGTAACTAGAATGACTCGTTCAGACGACCGAACTTAGTTCGGCTTCCGTTTATGTTCACTCTGAGAAGTCTCATTTCGGTCGACCAAAACTAGTTCTGTCGTCCGTTTTCCTTATCCAAATTGTTGGAATTTTTATATTGTGTTTATTTTTCAGGGAGCGAGACCCCCGACCGACCCGTCGCAGTGGACATAAGAAGTTTGAGCAAACAACAGAAATCTTCTTCCCCAAATCACTTTCCGACGCATGCACAAACAACAAAATTTAGTCAAAGTGAAACTGTTTTCCACTGTATTCTGTTTTCCTTTACTTTCCGGTGGACTCCGAAAATCACTTTCCGCGCCACTAACACCCCCTAAGTGTCGAAACCGTAATTCATTTCTAACCAACCCAATTTGTTTGAGATTAAAAGATTTGTTGTTAATAATAACATTTTATTCCGATATTTTTTTAAGTAATGATACACGGACGTGGGCGTCCGTGACGCGCGCTGACATTATCAGTACAATCAGCAGTCCAGTCAGTAAAAGTCAAATGCCTTTTACTTTGTAAAATTAAATAAATAACATATTTATTTTGTGTTACATGCAATTTTTACTTTCCCCCTACAACATTACGTTCCCAATGCAGCATTTTGTTTCCCAAGGCAACATTTGATGTCCCCACGTAAGATTTTCCCAATGCAACATGTTCTGAACAAACACAGCTTAATCTGGATGGACACAAAACTTATTCTGAACGCACATAACTTATTCTGGATAGACACACAACTTATTTTAGACACACAACATATTCTAGAAAGACACAAAACTTATTATGGACAGACAAACAACCTATTCTTAAGTTGTGGGTCTATTCATGGGTTTATACGTGTTACACAAAATAAATGTTATTTAATTAATTTCAAAAAGTAAAGACCAGACATTACGTATCCCGTCATTTATCATTTTCCTATTTTTTTAGATCCCAAACCAATGTTGCTTTAACTTTGTGCAACAACGTTACTTGTGGTGTTCGACCATGTCTAGGTAGGGGTGAAACTTTGTGTCCGAAATCCGTCAATCCGACCGACTCCGTATTCGAAATCAAAAAATTTATCCGAGAAAAAAAATCTGTAACCGAATTTGTATTCGGATATAAACATCCGTAAAAAACGAAACGAATATGGATATTGGTACATCCGATTCGAATAATATCTGGTTCGTATTTTATATGCATATATAAATTAAAATAAAAAATATATACAATATATATGAATTAAATTATGTTATTTATATTATATTTAATATTTTTCATGTAGGCAAAAAATAAAAGTTGAAATTTATTCTTGTTTAGATCAATCAAAAAATGTTTTTAAGTCTATTCGGATTTTTTAACGAATTCGGATATCCTAATTCGGAATGGATTTTAAACTTGATTCGGATGCGAATTTATTCGAATTCGGAACCGAATTCGACGGATACGAATTCAGATCTCTTTCTCAAACATTCGCTCAGATTCGAATTCGGATTCGAGAAAAAAAATAGATACGAATTTGAATACTGACACATCCACTTCGTATCCACTCCGTTTTCACCCCTATGTCTAGGGTCTATCTTCTTCTTTTAAGGTTATTTTGTATTTGTAATTTGTAGATTCTATAAATCAAGTCATGTTGCAACTTGTAAGTCATTTTTATCTTTATTTTGACAGACCACTAGTTAAATTTTCTTCAAGGAACAGTCATGTTGCAACTTGTAAGTCATGTTGCAAAAGATAATTTCAAAATTCAAGTTAAAGGGGTCCGAAATTAAATAAAAAAACCCAACCAAAAACCAGTATCAAAACAGACCACTAGTTAAATTTTCTTCAAGGAACAGTCCCTAATCAACAAACACCATATGACGATAATCAATTTTTTTTATATCATCGCAAGACATCATATTTGAAAACAATCTTGAAAACACTCTTGTAACCTTGTTTGTCTGATAGGGTTTTAACATTTCACATGACATGAACACCAATCAATCAGCTCAAGTCAAAAACCATTGGGATAAGATGAAAATAGATGCAATCAAAGCAAGGTGGATTAAAAAAACAATTCATCACATTTTCATCCCATCTCAAAGATTTTTCACCAAACAAAGCTCATCACAAACATCATTATATCATATATTCGACAACAATAACCCCAAAACTTAGATAAAATTAGTGTGCCATCAGAAGGGAGAAATATATGTGATTATCTCAAGGCAACCAGCAGCGCACTGCAGTGCTCAAAGCCCATGCGCAATACCCATAGCATCACTTGGCACTCTTCCATGTTAATGAAAATCAAAATAAAACATGTCATTTCTATGTTTGCAAAAAAAAGGAAAAAATGTAAATCTCTGTTCTCAAATGTTTGTAAGCCCACCCACCCAAGTATTTCATAACAGATTTTAGCGGAACTGAACAATTATAATAAAAAGAAAATTGCTGGAAAAAATGACATCAACTGATTTAGATATAGAAGTTTGGGGAAAAACACAAAAGAAAGAAAAAGGATGGTTGAGTCCACGATATTAGGTTGGGGAAGGAAGAAGGAAAACGGGCAGACAGACGACTGCGGATGAAACCCTAGATCGGTGTTATATGTAGCTTACTTTGGGTAAATTACATAGTGCCCGCTAAAAAACGCAATATTGACATATATTGCCCCCAACACTAGGAACCAAAAGGTCCAAAACGTTAATAAATCAAGCCCAAGTAAAAAAGAAAAGAAAAGAAGAGAAGAATGGCATACGGCGGCCTAACAACCACCACAACAATCCGGTCCATCCCCATCCCTCTCCTCCACAAACCTCTCCTAATCCGCGCCGTCCAGACCCCCCGTCGGCGTCTCGTCGACCTCCTCCGACTGGTCCCGTCGGCGTCGAGGTCGTACTTCAAGTCGCCGTCGCGGCGGGCGCTGTTCGGGGGCATCTCCCTGCTGGGCGGGTTCTACGTGGCGCAGACGATCTCGCTTTCTTTCGGCGCTCTCGGCGTGAACGACGTGATCGCCGCCGTCATCTGCGTGCTTCTCACCGAGTACGCCACTCGCTTCTACTACACCCGAGACAAGGTCACGTTTTTGGTGGCGTTGCTTAATAACTTCAAGATGGGCTTCACTTATGGCCTATTCATTGATGCCTTCAAGCTCGCAAGTTAGTTAGATTAATTAAGTTTCGCTCACACTAATCAATCATATGTGATTATTATTATTGTTGTTGTTTACTTTATCAAGTCAAGCTTCCATAATTTCACGTCTGGCTTCAAACGGTGGTGCTTTTGGGTGCTAAGATTCCACCCATCCAGAAGCAACGTCTGTGTGGGAGGCAAAATTAATTTACCCAGAAGTTGGCCAAACATAACTAACTTTACACCCAACGTTTTTTATATACAAATCCAATCGTTTCAGATACAAAAGTTAACACTCTAGATTTGTTGTTTGGACGCCCCCAAACTGCCTCCCGTTGTTTTTGCATAACATACTGCCCAAACACTAGAATTACCAACTCTAACTACCGGTTAGTGACTTAGTTCAATTGGGAGATCCTTGTCTAGATAATCAAGACCAAACGTCGAATTCTAACAATGTCATTCATACGTGAGAGGTTGGATAGTTGGGGCTTATAACGAAGTGAGATAGTAAAGTGGATAAAATAAATCAAAATAAAGACTTACCATAAATTAGGCAATTGAGCTTAGACATGGCTATACCGTACAGTTCCAGACATAATTGACATCCTAATAATTTTTATGACAAATTCAGGGAAAACGAAAGGCAATTTTTTTATTACAATGTTTTAAATTTGTACAACAGTACAAGTTGAGTTATATTTTGGCAGCATCCTTATGAAAAAACGAAAACGAGTTTGTTGATATCACATACCCTTGGAAGGTTTATCTGCCGATCCGCATAAACTAGACTAGACTACTACTTGGTAGCCCCATTTAAGTTCAGTAACCATTGGGGAAAAATGACATTATTACATGCAGTGTTTAAGAGATGTTTAAGTTCAGTAACCATTGGGAAAAAATGACATTATTATGTGCAGTCACGAATGACATTATTAAGTTGATAGATACAAGTGATATTATATATTTTCTATAAATGCCAGTAATAGCTGAAACCATGTTACAATTTACAAGAGTTGCAAGTTCCAACTCATCGTCATCTGTGGTTTCATGACATAAATGGCATGAATACAAGGGTTTTGTAATGGGAAGGTTATGTTCAATGGGACGAGTGATACAAACATGTGTAAGCCATTTGAACGTGGATTTTATGAGCACCCGAGTTAAACATATGGATTTTGTAAGGAATGATTTAAGAAGTATAGATAGTACCCAAACCTGCAGGTCTCTTTGAATGGTTACGGCAAGGACAAGTCCACAATTTTTGCAGTTGATACCCGATGTCTCGACTTTTTACTAGTTCCCAAGAACTGTTTCAGAAGTTGAAAAACAGTTTCGTCTTCCAATAGACCTCGGTGGGTGGACTTCACTCCAACACGTGTTGCCGAAGCGAACCAATCGGCCTTGAAGAAAACAATGGGGAAAATCAATTACACCTTGAAAGATGCTATAACCATAGTTACTTGAAATAAATGTGATGTGAGCGGCAGAGATAACTGCAGACATTTTTGAACTCTGCTGTCAACTATGGTGATCGAATGCTATGTTACACTCGGAAGATGTAAACTGTGAAGCAATGTAACAAAAAAAGATGCAAATGCAATTGCAGGAATACACTGAAGTTTCTTCATTAGAGTTCAAAGAACAAATCAAACACGTATTGAAGCATGACTCTAGTTAACTAATTATAACCATGATTGATTTCACTATCTTTATGGTCAGCACGTGGTCCAGGAAACATTCGATTAAACTCTGAGCTAGGTTTCTTGCACCAATGGCCACACTTGATGAAAGATAACGTAACAAGACCTTATATGAATCCCAAATTACTTGATTTTGATCTCTCTAGACCTGTCAATTTTGGACACGATTACACGACACGGACACGACACGATAAGGAGACACGATTTAGACACGACTTTACACGAATTTTTTTGTATGATTGGAATGATTTATTATGATGTTTTGTGAACATACAAATATAAAATAATTGGTACACGATTTGACACGAACACGACACGATAACACGATAAGTTATTTTTGTACACGAAACAGACACGAACTGCATCTTTTGTTAGATAATCAATTGTTTTTACTTAATAATAGTCAATTAAGATGTTATTTAGAATGAAAAATATCAATATAACATGTCACTTAACTATTTTCAATCTAAACATGATGAAATCTTTTCAATTTATACTATACACGATAACACGAAATCCTGACACGAATGCAGAACTGTCAGACACGATAGTACACGAACACGACCTAATTGACAGGTCTACTCTAAACTAATGTTTTACAAGGAGAATCTCTCTAGGTACTTGTAAATTTCGGTTCGGCAGAAAACAACCATGATATTAAAGAATGTATACCAACAATGATCACAACTAGCTATTACTATCCACAAGTTTGCTTTTGGAAAAGAAAAATTTGTGAGTAAAGGTTCACTATCAAATGCTGGTAAATTGGTGGAGGTTTAGCAGACACCATTTATGCACCCTGAATTTGAAATATCCAGGACAATATGCCCACTTCTATCTAGCAAATTTTTTAAATCGGTTATCTAGCCAAAATATTACGACAACTATTTTGATTTTTGCTTCCTATTTCCCTGCACGTTGGTTTGGATGTTTACGAGAGCAATAAATGTAAATTGCAATGTCCCAACTTGCTCAGTTTCTTCATCAAATATGAGCACTCTGGTTCATTCTTTTATCCATCTACATAAGAGTACTCTGGCTGACAAAGTACACATAAATTAGGGTCTTTTTTTATAGATAATAACCAGAAAATCAATAACAAAAAATGGTTCATCGAAAGATGTAATACTCTAGAAATAAAAAAAACTCTGTAGACCTCCTGAAGTCTAATAACCAAACTGTCCCAGTTATGCCAGTAGGTGTAGCAAACACATGACAAACGGTATTTGAGTACTTTCATGAATTTATATGAACATGGTTCGATAAAAGCACATCGAGCATGAAGTATTCATTATTGGAATAAGTTATTTACTAATAAGAAATTATAATTTTTTTCTCTCTTTACTAACTTGAAGAGGTTTTTTTATTGCTATCCTTTAAGTGTGGTATTGGCTATGAGACCTATATATGCTATACCAATTACCAATAGATCAATAACATTGTAATTGCAATAATCAATAAAACCACTTCTGTATTGGAAAATCATCATCATTTAATATTTTAATGAATTGAAAGCCTTCAGCATGTTTGACGAAATAAAAATAACATGGTCATGAAAAACAATATTTATAATTAATATATCCTACTTCCAGGGAAAACTGTAGCGGTACATTTTGATATAACTTTTTTAAAAGATTTATCTAATTCTATACCATTGCATGGCACGCCTCGGATAGATCACCAATTGGAGACTTTTCTGTTCCATAGCTGCATGAGTAGAGAACATAAAGGCTGAATGAGAGAGAAATTTCAATTTGGCTAAAATATAAATATAGAAAGCTCCTAGGTGGCTATTTGCAAATGCAGCATCAAAAAACTTTACCTGTAAAAAAAACTCAATCTGAAAAACAGGAAAGGTAAGTTGGCAAACCAATAGGTAACCTTTTGAAAATTTCTTTTATCCAAATGATGAAAAAATATACAGTCTACCAAATCGACAAAAAATAATAATTCAGATATGCTCAAACCAAGAATTTCAAATAGTTTCAAAGAATAATATCAGTCATTGGCTCAATGCTATAATGTTTTGCTGGGCATTTCAGAACTAAAAGATATTAACCTCAAAACCATAATACCCATCTCACATGGTAGTGTAACATAAGATTGACTTTATGAAACCCTGCTCCATAAAAAATCAGAAAGGGTCTCACCATAAGACAATTGATTTATTCAAAAAGTTGAATGCGAAACAACCAAATTTATTAATATAGTTTTCATATAGCTTATTCAACAAGTTCTAAAAAATATTAGAAATCCAAAGGGCAATGGCATGACTACATAAAAGTTAAAGATAAATAAGATACAATATCATACCAAACATCAAATGGGGAGTCATATGATATTCCATAAATGTTATAGAACTCAATATTCTCAGGCAACTGAGCATCATCGAGGATTTTTCGTGTACCAACAGCCCACTCAAGTATAGCATAGTTGAATGGCAGGGCCATTGATAGACCATTTTAGTTTACCTACAAACAACCCATTAAATAAAAGAAAGAACTAAGCTTAATTAAAGTAATAAAATATTTCTTTATATATTGTTACAATTTTTACAAGCAAAAGGATGTAATCAAGGATGAATATACCATTGATCAATTCTAGTAGAAATGCTTAATTCCTCAATTGACGTTATAAGAACATATTTATCAAATCTAAGAATAGGTTGTGGAAATAATTCCACATTGCTGGGATTCGGAGATGTGTTTTCAGTCATAACTTATTCCTTATTATTCACATAGCTCTCTCTCACCTACAAGCTTTTTTGTTTGTTTGATGACCCCTACTTCCCCTTGTTAGAAAGCACTGAGGTGTATTTTTAACTTCTATTCACAAAGTTTTCAACTTTCGACCCTAAATATTAACTTTTGGGTGTGCAACAATTGCCCAAGAGTCTTGAGTGGTCAGGGAATCATGAAATCATTTGGGCCATGATTGGTCTGTGAATCAAAAAATCATCTATCCCATGATTTCTAACACGTGCCAAGTGCAGTTCTGGGCGTCCCTTCCAAATTTACGCATTACATGAATAAATAGTAGTATGTTTTTAGCTTATTTATGTATTACATAAAACAAAAGTTGAAGTAGTGTGTTTTTAGCTTACAGATTGGAAGTAATATTCAACATTACATACAACAGAAGTAAAAGTAGTATGGTTCAAGCTTATAGCTTGAAAACAATAATTGGATATTTTCAACAAAAGCAATATAACAAAGTACTGGACGCCAAATCATTTGTACATCGCTAGGATGCCAAAGACAGTCACTTGCCTCACTTCCAAATTAGTGCAAATGTGCAATGACCTCTCCCATAGCATCTCAACTCTCAAGTATTATCTTATATTAATGAGGCTTAACTAAGAAGAAACTAACAAGAAAATAAAAGCAAGATCAAAAGCAAATCAAAGTTCAAGTCAGGTTGATGATTGCTGGAAGATCCAGGATCCCATCAAACATAGAAGTTAGGACATAGTTCTCATATGGTGGAACTGTGAAATCAAGATGAACAAGTAAGCTAACATCACAAAGAAAGAAGCTACCCATATAATGTGGACATGACTCTGTGCTTTGAATTTACCAATCAAGATATGCAAGTACAGCTTCTAATAGAAAAATTGCAGATACCACTCAACATCTTGCTACATTTAATTTAGTAATACACGTGGGTGTGGCATATCTGTATCAAATCAAATTTAGAAAATGTTCCATGTCGGATTTACACTCCTTTCACTTTTTTCCCCAATAACTTATTAGGTCACAGGTCAGTTATGCTTCTATAATCTAAAACAAAGCCAGATCTTAGATTGGCACACTGTCCATGCTTACATAGTTATGTTGTAATTTTTAACAACTGCAACTAAAATAAGAAAACCTTATAACATACCACATTATTTTTCAGTGCCTCCTCAAAGAGCTTAGGACATTCAGACGGTACATAGCTTTGCAGTGTTACCAGTGGGTCACCCTTGTCATCCATTTGTTTTCGCCCAACCTTAATTTAAGGTTTCCTCTTCCAGGCAAAATCTGGATTTGGTAGCATCTCATAGATGGATGGACATTCAACTAACTGAAAACAGGAGCAAAACTCATTTGTTTCAGCAATAAATTACCAATGAATACCAGTACAGTCATTGGAGAAATCAATGAAATGAATGAACTCAAATGAGTATTGTTGGTTTTTTGGCCTTAATCTTATGTTTTGATGATTTAATCAACCGAATCTTAATTAGAGTAGCACACACTATGCATTGCATATATATTGTATTGTGCTAACCTCTACAGGTGATCAAGACTCAAGAAAGAAGGAAATGAAGTCAAGACATGTAATTAAAGCTAAATCGAAGACATGTAATCTTGATTTCTTTTGAGTCTTAGGAACAAAGTGTAATTGAGCATACTTGAGCTAAAATCAACTTAATCACACACTAGGTTCCCTATAGAAGTCACACACGAAATTTCACATAATTTGGACTTCAATAGATCACCCAAACCTAGACCGGAAAACCTGTCTGCCCACATTCGGTCGACCGCAACAGGCCGTTCGGTCGACCGGATGATCAAGCTTTCTAATTGTGTTTCCCTGTCTGTTTCCGGTCGACCGAACCTTTCCAAACGGTCGACCGTTCGAACCTTATTTTCCCGACCGTTATTTTGTCGTATATACCCAACGGTCGTATTCGTATTAAACCAAAAATACCCCAAATGTATTTCATGTATCGGTCGACCGAGGACCACGATCGGTCGACCGTTGGTTCATCTCTTGACAAACCCAAAGTGCCTGTCCATAATCGGTCGACCGCCAAAACCAGTTTCGGTCGACCGTTTAACCTTGTCAAAATCCCCTGCTATCGGTCAACACAATTTCGGTCGACCGATCCATTTTTCCCTCTACCGAAACGCTTGTTCGGTCGACCGTTTTCTTAATTGACTTAAGTGTTCAGTCGACCGATTCATATTTCGGTCGACCGTATCCCTATCGAACCCAAGCGTTCGGTCGACCGTTGCATCTTTTCGGTCGACCGTTTCTGGACAGATTTGCAGTCCGATTTTCTGCTTTGTGTTCTTTGCACAATATCCAACCAAATCTTGTCCCAACGGATCTATTCTCTCTAAAGCTTATAAATAGAGTTGTAAAACACATTTTAACACAACTCTCCCACTACAAACTTGTCCCAAACTTTAGAGAGAATTCCACACACTCCAAACCTCAAATCTCCACACTTAATCATATTTCCAATCTCATTCAAGTGTGCTCAAAGTTTAGAGAGTGTGTTCCACTCAAGTTCTCCTTTGTTGTCAAAAGAGTAAAGGCTCCGGTGAAAGCCCGAAGCATCCTTCTCGGATTGTGAGAAGAGGATTCCAAGCTCGGCGAGAGTTGTTCGCGAGTTTGACGATTGTAAGGCGTTGTCTCCCGGCCCGGAACGGGGAGCGGATAGTGAAGTCGTAGGCGGAGCTCGGTGATCCGAGCGGAGCTTGCAAGAGAGGACTAGGACCCGGGTGGGGTGCCGAACCTCTATAAAAACGACACGTCTTCTTGTGGTTTGCATATTTCCTACACTTGCTTGTTTTGTTTTAAATTTCCGCTGCGCATATCGATTGCTTAAACAAGTAGGTGATTAGATTAAAAAGTGATTAGTGAACCCATAACCCACACGATCCTACAAGTATAACTTCAATAGAAAGGGGAATTCATATAAGCATAAAAAATAGCACGGTCATATATCTCATCAATATAAGCAAGGTCATATATCTTTTAGGAATATGATAATCGGTGAATTTCTATCTCTAACTAATAATCCATAAGAAAAGGCAACCAAAATTTCATTGGTCGATTGCTAATTTAATAATAAAAAGTTGTTTTGTGTCATAGATCATTATAAATTCATCGGAAGAGTAAAAACTAAGCATTGTTCTCTATTTAAGTAATGTCAAGAAGATAACTTTTTCCCACACCAACCAATAACTTGGTAGTTTTTTGGCTAATCACAGATATGAATTGGTTCGAGTGAGAAAAGGATTACCAATTGATGCATTGTCCATCTTGATACAAAGAGAAAGCTTTGAAAACCATAAACAAACTGAAGTCCAGTTAAAAGAGAATCACTAATGCATCCTGGTGCACCTGTACAAAACAAACCCCAAGTGAAAATATGAGCATAGTGAGACTATCCTTTCCACAAAGTAGTAATTAATAATGAAAAACATCCCAGAGCACTATTTAAATTATCATCTAGCCCATGTGAAAGCTTTACCTTGAAATGGGCAAGCAATACAAATCCATTTGTTGACATATTTAACAAATTCCTGATAAGAAACAAAAGCTTTAAGGATGTGATGCACAAGCTAAGAGCATTTATTCATGTTAGAAGTAAAATGGAATAACATGTTGCACTATCAAAAAAAAGAACCATACATCATGGTGTAGTGAAAGAAAACATCTGACAAGCAATCCACCCATGGAATGCGAAATAATGTTAACTTTTTTACTCCAGAGGACTTGTAAGCAGACACCAGTTTTTCTTTCAGTCCCATGATTGCTTTGTCGATCCTGAAAAGATATTGCAAAACTTTCGGTTTATTGCTTGTATTGAAGTCCAAACTCAATAAACTCGATAAGGGGGGTTAGATGCAGAGGCGGATCCAGAAATAAAAAATGGGTGGGGGCAGACTGTCTCCACATTGGTCGAATTTTTTTTTGGAGGACTCACAACTTTATGATGATACTTTAAGAAAAAATAAAAATATTCTTCCTATATTTAACAATTTTCCAAACCTAAATACATTAAAATTGAAACATCCAAAAGAAATTTGTACAACCATAAAACACGACACATCAGTTAAACAACTAATTAACTAAATAATTTAACATAAAAACACAAATAAAGTCATTACAAAATTGATACTAAATTTATCACTTGAAATAAAGCCCCTACATGGCTACATATGGTCAAGAAGTTTACCCTTTATTTGTAATAATATCACTTGAAAACAAATACATCTTGTCTTCTCCAATATTCATGTTTCTCCAATATTTAAAAAAAAACCCATTATTGATGCAAATCCACAAAGTACAATATCATATGTTTTCCCGAATTTCGGCCAAAATTACAGATTTTTGGAGACATCTACTAATATAGTGTCACATTTTCAAAACAAAACCTAAGTCAATGAAGTCTTGCAACTTCGGTCAATTTGTCAGTACATGATCTTTCCAAAATCCAGGCATAGTCACTTCAAAGCATTTTCTTACTATTCTAAACACGTTAGTTGCTGCAAGCCGCTTTTCCATCAAGTTCCCATCTTGTTCAGGAACCCCAACCATGTTTCGATAAAGATTTGGTGTCATGATTATTTGATAAATCACATCCATGATCCAACCTCTCACTCAATTTACATCAAACTTAAGCAGAGAATCAATCAAACATATCAACTCACCAAATCTCATAAAGAAGTTAGCTCAGACTACAATCGTCACTCATATATAACATAAAAGTAGACAACCAAAATACAACCATAACCTTTTCTACTGTTAGAAAATATAAAGTAAAGTAGAAAATTCTACATAATCTGAATGCACAACCAAAAATTATCTATACCCAGCAGATGAAGTAAAAGGTAACATTACCTTGGAGATATGGACCCCAAGATTGTGATGAACACCAGAACATTCAATACATACAAAAAGTTGTCAAAATCAGATAAACTACTAAATGAACTGTTCTGACTTAGTCTGATGGTTGCCACTAATAGTAGGACTCAGAGGAAGAGGCTGAACAAAATGACAACAATAGCAAGGACAGAGTGAATAACCAAGATTATATATGAAATTATGAATCTTTCTTAAAGGCAGAAGATCCTAGAAGTAAACTTTTCAGGAACCTGCGAGTTCAGTAGCGAAGCAATCACTCATCTTATTTTTTCAATCCAATCCATATGATCCATAGCACTCTCAGGCACAAATTAACACGAATTGCTTCACAGAATCTCAAGAAGGTGAGAGAACTACCTTGGAAGAAATGAGGGGTTCGGAAGAAGGACGTCGCTGGAGTTAGACGCCGAAGAGGTTGGAGTTCGCCGGCTACGAGGTTGGTGGTTGGTTAGGGTTTGGTCGGACTTCGGAGGTAAACCAAACTGACGAGGAACCGAGGAGGCGACTGGTGAGGAACCGAGGAGGCGAGGAGATGGGGAGGAGATCGGATTTAGGGAGGAGGAGAAGATTGGGTTTGGGAGAGCCGGAGAGGATTAGGTTTGGGTTTGGGTCGGCTGGGAATTGGGAATGAATTTTTTTTGGGGGGAAATATCGAAAATCTGGGCGGGGCAGGTGCCCCCAACGTGCATCCGCCCCTGGTTAGATGTACGCAACCATATCTATGTCATCCTGTGATAGAGAGGTTATTTCCAATCCCATGATTGATGTCTAGACAACTTTCTGCTAACTCACAAGAAATAAGAATCGCAAACATCTTATATGAACCACGTCGATTTAGTTTGTTCTAACCCAAAAGCTAAAACATAACTTCGTCCGACTCCATTAGGAATGGACAGATTGCTTGTATTGAAGTTGTTTACATAAATTTAGAGAAAAATAGAATCCTGTAAGGTCATATTGAGATCACAAAGATTTTTGAACCGACCTGTTACTTTGTCGAAAATCATAACCATATCCAAACAATGTGGTGCCCTTCTCATATCCGCATCTCATCAGCATATCAATCATTTCGTGGAAATGATAAACATCTGTCAAGTGAAACAATTTTGTCCACTGGACAACTATCCCAATGTTAATCTTGCTAAAGTAATTGGGTAAGGTTAATAATATTGTCTTACATAAAATTGATACTCGATACCTCTATTTATGTGTTACACGAAACCGATACAGTTAATTTTAACAAATAAAAACAAGCCGAAATATGCTAATATACGTCCGAGTTCAAAAAATACCAACAAAACATATTGCAGTACCATTTAATATGTTAATATAAGTCTGAGTTCGAAAAATACTAACAAAAGATATTGCATAATCATAAAAAAGAAGGAAAATGCGCAAATGGTTATATTCATCTTTCTGTTATTAAAATTATATGCACGATTGCTCTAAGAAGTAACAATACTGAGGCAGTAAGGCCTATACTAGTATCTAAACATGTGCATATAGGGTCTAGAAGCTTAAAATCTGTCGGGTGTAGAGGTAGGCTAGGCAAGGTATGGGCTAGGTGCTCCCCAATTCTTTCGATTCCAAGGGTCGAGGTCGAGTTATTGGAAGCTTCAGGTTGAGGAAGGTGTGTTAACTTTGAAGCAACTAAAGTTGTAACTAGGAATCCTTGCAAGTAGACCAAGAAATTGAACTATCCACCTATGTTTTGCAGATGACAATGTCATTTTAGGTAAATCGGAAGATACAATTCGGCACACTTTCATAGGACCTTTTTGTCTTTTCCTGAGAGCACATTGAATTTTATTCAGCTTTAAGCAAAACAAGTGTAAAAAAATTTAAACAACTCGATTTCCATATTATCGAAAAAGAAAAAAACTTACAAATGAAGGATCTAAATTATCGATAGCAAATAGTCCATAATCATCATCTGGAACAACATTGTCAACCTCATGATTCAACGATTCTGTATAGCCTGTCATTCAAACTGTGTTTCCATCAAGTTACATGTAGAAGATCAGCAATAATTACACACTCGCAGATCTTCATTGACTAAAAAGTTTTTATTCTTAAAGTCATCCAAATCCATGGGCATGTGTTTGTGGAATCATTAACTTAGCATCTGAACTCAGGACCCATAATAATATTAATTTAGCAAATAAGCATGAAAATTACAAGTCAATAATAGAGTAATTTCAGAAGAAGAGGGCTGCTTGCGCACTTGGAAAGTGAAGTGGCATGAGTTTCAATCATGCAATTTCTAGTGCAAAGCATTTTATCTCCCCTCACTTCCCTTAGATTCCAGTTGCACAAACAATTCCCTGATATCTGAAGTTTGATGTTGCAATATTCAAAAGTGGAGGCAACTAATGTAGTGACATAGCAACTTTAACAAGCATGGCAATTGACCATTCAATACAGAAACCAACTAAAAGAAATCAAATGAAAAAAAAACTTAAACAAACCCAATATATTTGTTAATTCAAATGAATATGGCGAACTCAATAAAGACCGAATGGCTTTACACCATTTTGTTAATTCAAATGGTCAAATCAAGCTAGACAAAATAAGATACCAATTCAGATCATTAAGTTCAACCGGTCATTTAAGAGTATTCTCAACATTGCAAGTCCGAACCTCAACTGCACACTAGCAGCTAGACTTTCCTACCCCCCTTCCTATCAATTCTTCAGAAAAAGCATCAAACACATCAATTTCATATAAAGCGGAATCTTTCAACATATCCTAAAACAATAAAAGAACAAAAAGGCATCCAAATGGATAAGTTTATTTAGCTCAATTATTCTCCCAACATTATCCTCAATTATATACTCTCTCTTATAGAATTATTTCCTTTTCAACTAATGAATCAAGCAAATATCTGATCAAGCCAAAAATTATTCTCTACACAACGGATGGTTGGTTTATTTCCTAAGTACTTTATTATTTCAAATTGATATGTTGACATCCATACAAAGAGATTCCTTGTATCATAGTTTCCTTATTTTCTCTATTAGTTGTTTACATGTTAGAGAAATCCGTTCTTATATAAACAGTGTAACACTTTTATTTAGCAAGCAAAGATAAATCAAGTTTACGAAAGTCTATTTTTCATTTTTCTTATCTTGTCACGTTATGAAGCTACTCCGCTCGAAACTATCCCGACACTTAGAATAACCCCTGCTAAGCATCTAAACACGTATGTTCCAACAAAATCGGAATATTCCTAAAATATCCAAAAACACCAAACGAACTTCAACAACAAAAAAAGTGAATTCCACCGGAGGGGACCAATCGAAGAGAAAGTAAGGTTTCGATTTGGTGAACCTGTTTGTCGGTTGTAGAGAGACCAGAGGTACTTCTTGAAGTCGAAGTTGGCGAGGAGGATCCGGACCCAGACTCGGATCTGGGACCCGCTCTTCTTGTCCCTGGCGTGGAGGATCGACTCGCCCATGCCGGAGACGAGGAGGACCGGCTCCACGTCGCCGGCGTCGGCGCATCGGCGTTTGCTCCCTCCGCCCATCGTCGCAGAAGAGTAGAACAGAGTATTGGTTTCCTTCGAAAAAACTGTCACTCCAACTTTGTTGGTTTGGCAGATTTTCAACATGACAGATGTGCCTGCCGTCTGCTTTCCGTAACCTCGTGTTGATTGCCACCATTTTCTTTTTTAAATTAATTAAAATTGTTTGTTTTGTTTTTTATATTCATTATTGTTTGGATAAATTGCTTGTTGTCCTACATCTCGGGCAGGGTAAATTGCAAACCTGCCCCCACACGCTTGGTGGGGTAACCAAATGACAAAAAATACACTTGAAAAATTCAAAAAAAGTTAAAAGTTTGCTCTGATTTGGTTCCTTTTTGGGTTGAAAAACAAAAGGTCGCTGACAAGATTGATCTAGAATTTTTTTTTGGGTGACGCATATTGTCTTCACGTTGGTCGATCTTTTTTTGAAAACCACAATTTAAATATGATAATTTAAATTAATTAATTAATTAATTTGAAAAATATCCTTCTCATTTTAACATTTTTCCAAACCTGTATACATTGAAATTTAAACATCTAAAATAAATTTTTACAACCATAAAACACGATACATCATTTAAACAACTAAATAATTTAACATAAAAAATACAAATAAAAGTCATACAAAATCAATCTTCTAAACTTCATGTCTTGAAAATATTTCATGATCGCTTCATCGTCAATAGAATCAAGTGCGATTTGGGGAGAAGGCGATGAGCTGAGGAGGAGATCAGATTGAGGGAGGAGGAGAGGATTGGGTTAGGGTGTGACTAGGGATGACAACTGATCGGTTCCGATTCGGGTATTGGGAGAATCAGAACCGGATTCGTTTTTTATTTGGATATCCAGAACCAAACCGGATCCGTTGGAATCGGATCCAGCACCAAATTTGTAAAAAAATCAATTTTTACCTGTAAAACTGTTATTTTCATTTTTTACAACAACTTTTTAGTATTTTTTTTTAATAATACACGGGTTTCATATCCGATTCCATTAGCTAGAATCAGAATCAGAATCAGAATCAGAATCAGAATCAGAATCAGATCGATTTTGAAATTGGGTAACCATATCCAATCCATATCCGTTTTACCCCGATTCAGTTTGACAGGTTCTGAATACCTATTGTTAATTTGCCACCCCTGTGCTTGACTGAAATGACTGGAAATTAGGATTGATTTTTTTGGGAAAATCTTGGTGGGGCAGGTGCCCCCACCTACCCCAACGTGGATCCACCACTGGTCACCAGGGTCTAGGGTTTGCATGTATTTTTTTGACCTGCATTTAAACCTGGGTAGCACAACCCGATACGACACGGTCTGTTTCCGGCACAACATTGTAGTCCAACGGCTCTAAGAGTTGTTGAGTGTTTTTTTTTTATTTTTTTAATAAAATACCCTCCTTCTCCTTGTATAAACTCCCAACCCCTCATTTTCTTCCCACGAAATCTTACTCTTTTTCCAAATCTCTCTAAATCTTCTCCACTCTTTCTCTAATTGATCTGATTTTGGTGGAGACGGTCGAGTTTAAGCTAAAGTGTGAATCCTAAAGTTACAAGCACACAGTTGACCGCATGATTTCGCGACTCATCTACTCTTCATTTCTCATGCTTTTCTAATCTATTGTAATTCATCAATCATCATCATGACTTTCTCATTTATGAAAAAATTTCACTTTTTGTTTCCATATTTAGTAATTTCATGACTTTAACATATGATTTTGAAGATAATAATAACCCCTCTCCTCTTAATCCACCTAGACCTAAGGGTAAAAGTACTATAAAAAACATCTCCAATATGGGATGATTTTGATGAAGGACGAATTGTTGAGGGTAAACCAATTACTACTTGTAAACATTGTGGTAACGTATATTCGGCTAAGTCAAGTGGAGAAACCAGTCATCTAAGTAAACATTTACATTCATGTAAAGTTAAGAATAATGTGTCATCCACCTGTAGATGGTTTACTCTTTCATATCAGATGTGTTTGTCATACTTTGAAATTCATAGTATAAGATGGATTTACCATAATTAAACGTTACTTAGAAAATGTTAGGAATGCAGTTGCTTATGTAGGTTGCAGTAATACATCTAGATATCAGGAATTTAGAGAATTTTGTACATATAATGAAATTAAACCTAAAAAGTTTAATTAGATGTGCCATGTAGATGAAATTCTAGATATGAAATGTTAAAATGTTGTTATTCATATAATCTTGTAATTATAATATTTTATAATGAAAAACAAAATGAGTCTCAATTAACCCTCGTAGATTGAGATAATTGTAAATTATGTTAAATTTTTAAAACCTTTTTTCACATTCACTACTAGATCAAGTGAACAATAATACCCAACCTCTAACAAATTTATCTATGAATTACTTCCAATTACTAAAGTATTTGCGAAATATAGGCAACATGGTAGTTTTGTTGAAATTTTAAATGTAATGGATGCCAAATTTAATAAATATTGGAATCCTCTTCTATTTAATTTTTTTTAGCTTTTATTATGGATCATAAATTTAAGATTAGTGGTTTACAGGTTTTCTTGGAAGAAAATTTTGCAAATATGAATTATGAAAATTTCCAAAATCATGTAGATAGTTGTAAGTCTTTGTTAATCAAATATTTTGAAGAATATGAAAGACTACATGATGCAAATCAAATGGGTTTAAATGTTGCTAGTTCATTATCACAACAACCTGCAACTGCAATGGATCCAGATGATAACAGCTCCCAATGGAATTGGTCAAGTAAAAAAAAATAGTTCAATATGACACACAAAAATAAATTAACTGGATATTTAAACACTCAAATGTACTTAAGTACTCATGAGTTAAAAGCTTTTGATGTTTTAGACTGGTGGACAAAGAACTCAAGTAGGTTTCCACTAGTATTCTTGATGACACGAGACTTATTATGTCATTCGGTGTCAACTGTGGCGTCAGAGTCTTCATTTAGACCAGGTAAACGTGTCTTGAGTGACAAAAGGCAAAACTTGTATGACAAGTCAATCAAGATGAGCGTATGTCTGAAGAATTGGGTAGACGTTGCAGACATATATAATGCAAAACATGAATTTTCACGATAGCAACTACGATGAAGATTGAAGACGAATTAGCTAAACCATTCCATTTAAGGAGTAACTTTTTCCTATACCCTTAGATTTTTTTCCATTACTCGTTAGGTTTAGGTAACCTCCGTACTTTTTTAATATGTAACTAATTATGTATTTATATTGTTTCTCGATTTGAGTCAATAATTATTAATAAATAAATTAGTTACTTTGGGAAAAAATAAATTGTGTTTGTTAATTCAATTGAGATTGTATATACTTACTTCAAATTAAAAAAACAACCAAAAAATCAAAACCTGACCCGACCCAGGAAAACCTGACATGATGCCCCCGGATCCGGCACGACACGACCCCTGAGCCGTGGGCCGAGGAGGCGGGCTGCGACACGAGACCCAAGTTTATCTGCTTGTGGTCTTTTTATTTATTTTTGCAACCTTAACGTTTGGGTTTGCTAGATACACCCAAACACACATGTTTAACGTGGGTTTTTTTGTTCTTTTTTGTGTATATTGGTGTTGTGAATACTTCTCAAGAATTCATGATGGAATTCAGCATCTTACAACTTCGTGTAGAAGAATGCCTCGCTATTGTCACGATCATGCCACCATTTGTAACACTAAGTAAAGAAAATGCAAATGACAACAAAATGATATAAACTCAATATTCCATTTCATCGGATATAGGAATACATGAACTTTGGCACATTGATATGATGCACAAAAGATGAATACATGATACATATTTCACAAACTATTATCATGTATCAAAAAGCTTGAAGTATGTGGCAGTTGAGTTCATGCCGATATGATACATTTGTATAACGTTTCGTTCGAAGTCGGACCTTGACAACTTATTCCTTCCTATATTTCAAGGGACTGTATTGCTGCGATAATTTGGTTTCGATTTTTTGGGACTCGATGGTTTGTTCCTTTTTATATTTAAAGGGACCATCTTGCTATGGTAATTTAACTTCTTATCCAAAGAGATTCAAGCATATATTCGATTGTTCAACAAGTTTATCTCTGATAATGAGAGAGTATCGAACAATGGTTAGCTTTAATATCATAACCAGGGCGATCATTTGACTTATTTATTCCGTATGTGGTTTGACGATTCATTCCCTTATTTGTTTGAAGGGGACTGTCGTGTATAGCAATTTAGTTTGTCTTCTTAGATTTGATTTGGTGGTTGTCTTTATTATGATCACCGAGATTTAGTCAGTTTAGCCTCATGACATGGAGGAAATTTATGCATATGTTGTTATACTGACGATAATGTTTTTGTTGTAATATCGTCAAACAGTTAGTTTAGCCTCGTAACCTAGGAAGAATTTTGTATGTTCAGTTTCATATGGGATTTGACGATTTGTTCCTCTATTTATCGAAATGGGTCGTCGTATCGTTGCGATTTATACTCTTCTGTATTAGAGTAATTTTAAGTTTGTATGTTATTGTTGGAGTTTCTCATTATGAGAGATCATCAAACAAATTAAGGTTAGTTAGCCTCGTAACTAAGGAGGAATTATGTACATATTTGGTTATGGGGACGATGATTCTTATATTAGAATAATATTAGTTACAGCTTCCCCCCTGAACTATTTTTTGATATCACTTTGCACCCTTGAACTTTCAAAGTTAACAGTTACCTTCCTTGAACTTTCATTTTGTAACATTTTGCCCCCCTGAATTTAAAAATTCATTATTTAACACGCTCGACGTTTTTTTTTCTAATTTTTTTGTTGTATCCCTAATACACTCCTAAACTTATATTTACGTGAAAGTTTGGATGGAAACAGAGGACAGATATGGTTTTAATTTGGGTCAGATTGAGTGTCAATCTGAGAGAACATGAGAGAGGAGAGAGAGAAAGAGAGAGGGAGAAGAGAGAACCGGAGAGAAAGAGAGAGGGAGAAGAGAGAACCGGAGAGAGGGAGAGGAGAGAGAGAGAGAGGAGACGAAGAGAAAGAGAGAGGGAGAAGAGAGAACCGGAGAGAGAGGAGAGAGGAGAGAGAAGGAGAAGAGAGAACAAGAGAGAGAGAGAGAGGAGAGAGGGAGAAGAGAGAGCATGAGAGAGAGAGAGAAAATATATATAGGAGAAAGAGGGAGAAGAGAGAAGAAAGAGAGAATATATTTGTTTTGTGTTTTTATATTTAATATTAAGGACATTTAAATTTTAGAGGGTGTGTTTTGTAAATGAGCCAACAGAAAATTTAACCTAGTGAGACCCATAAACGACCCGAGAGTATGCAAGCAATAAAGTTTGAAATGAAGTGCACCCAAGTAAATAGTGAAAACGCAGGGGTATTTCGGCAATTGTGCAACTTTTGAGGTATACCCAAGCAAATCACCCTTATTTATTTATTTATTTTCTCAATGGTAAAATTTCATTTTTACCTTTGAATCTTGTGAAATTCCACATCTTTTTATGTTTTGACTATTTCCATGTCCAATCTAATAAACATAGATTAAGAGATTAATCACTGAAATGCTACATCAAATTGGATTTCAATCATTTCTTAAGTTCATTTTGATGTTCTTGCTTAGTCTACATCTCAATATAGTTCCAAATTGCATACATCTTCACTAATTTGGGACGACAATTGGTCGACAATCATTAGAAAAATTTCTTTTATTTGGGATGTATTTTTTTGTGGGTCAACAAGACCCATAGTCTATTTTTTACTCCTTTGGAAACACGCACCACACTATTTCGTTCTTGTGGCTTTGACAATTTACCCTCTCGATACATATTTTGTGATAAATTGTCTTTCACTTCTACGATAGGACTCATTTGTGTACCTCATCTTGTTTGTACATTTAATTTGGTAGTACGGGTTGGAGTTAAGAGAGTACCAATAAAAGAAATAATGTCATCGTGTTGTGAAAGTGAAGAGTGTTATTGTCTGAAATTTTGATAAAATTTAGTATAGGAGACAACTTTACAAAAGTACAAAATTGAAGGGTATAAGCGTTTATTTCTAAAAGGCATGGCTGCACAAAAAATATTAATCAAAGGTTAAGGGGCAAAATGAATTTACTCTTTTATTAATTTAGAAGATGAACGTGAAATACAGACCTGATTATTTTAGAGATCAGAAATCCTTTGAAGTAGACGTGAACGATATTTCGATCTTGAGAATTAGCCCATGAACCAAAACTGTATTACACTTTGTGTGCATCGTGATCTGATAGTTTGCACACTGAGATCGGTTTACGTACAGGTTTGGATACCAAATTAAACCTGATATAATCCAAAAATGGGATGGTCTACTTGATACAAGTAAAAATACTAAGACGGTAAGGCCAATACTAGTATGTAAACATGTGCATACAGGCTCTAGAAGCTTCAAGTTGATAAAGGTGCGTTAACTAAAGTTATAACTAGGAATCCTCGCAAGTAGACCAAGAAATTGAACTATCCGCTTACGTTTTGCAGATGACAGTGACATTTTAGGTAAATCGGAAGATACAATTCGGCACACTTTTATAGGACCTTTTTGGCTTTTCCCGAGAGCGCATTGAATTTTATTCAGCTTTAAGCAAAACAAGTGAAAGAAAAAAATAAACAACTCGATTTTCATATTATCGAAAAAGAAAAAAACTTACAAATGAAGGATCTAAATTATCGATAGCATATAGTCCATAATCATCACATAGAGAAACTACGCCAACGAGAACATCGACCTTTTGTTGGATATACACGTTCCCCATGGAATACTAACAAAACTAAGCTGGACATATATCTTCCATGCTGCAGGTAAAAAACCAAATGTTAGACAGATATGGTGCCAACATAAGAGCATCACATTTGTACGTGAAACAACTACCTTCGTCCTAATTGTTGTATGATATCTGTGGTGAGGGTGGCCCTTTTCATGTCCTTAAATGCCAGTGATGCGGCTTTCCGAAGCAATGTAGATCCCGCAATGCACCCTAGGACCATAGGGTTCGATGGACTGGACAATGAAAGCATGGAAATAATAAGATCAGACATAGAAAAGCTGAACTTTGCACCTCGCAACAGCAGCCTAAATGTCAAACCTGATCTGCTCATCCATTGCAGTTGAGTTACTTTGACGGGCCCAAGATGAAAATACTGCAACACTGGATCAATACAATTTCTGTCACAACTAGAAAGCATAATAATAAAAAAGAATCTTACTAGAAATCCATTCTTGATTTTTATGAACTAGCATGCAGAGGACAGAGTAAATCAAGTGCTAAATTTCAGTACTAGTACAAGTTCCATTTGAGTGGGAAATTCACTTTATTGTTTTTTCCAATAAAAGGCAGGGGTTAGTTCTAATTATTGCGATGGCATGTGGATCTGCATCCCCCACCAACCACGGTTGTTGCGAGGGTGGGGTTCAAACCCATGTCCCACCCTCACTCAGTACTTGGACCAACTGAGAATTCACTTTATTGTTGGAAGTAACTACTGGATTGTGTAACCGCAACAAAACTGCTTCACATGGGATTACCATATGCATCTGATATAATTTTTCCAAGAGCAATTTCTTTTTGCAAGCATTCTGAAGGCAAATTAACTTCAGGTACAACTTGTCATGCTGACAAATATTTGCTTTTATGTTCCATTGGACATTTTCTTTTAGGTTGTGGTGGTTATCCTATATGAAGCGAAAACAAATCAAAACCTATGTTTTAGTAACTTACATCTTTAGTAAAATGGATCTAAGAAATAACTAATGAAAGTATGTATAAAGAAACCAGGGCTATAACATGATTCATAAAACACATTTCAAATTTGTACTCATGGCTACAAAATAGCAGCCTGCTGAAGATTTTGAACAAATCCGACAATAGAAACTGAAAAATTGTAAACATAATGCGTAAGAGCAAACCTTCAAAAATCACGTCCCATACACAACTTACCTTCCTGAAAGGATGTCTCCTTGTCCACCACAACGCCGAGGTGATCCAAACGCACTCACTGAATAAACTGTAAAAATCATGGCAAGTAAAAGAAAGCTAGTCGAGGCCATTCTTATGGGACATATGTGGGGGAAAGAAGTTACATATGTAGCCCTACCATTAGCCATTACTAAGAGATGAAAGAAGTAACTGAAATATAGCATTGACATTTGGGAGAACATTACCAGTCCGACCATCACTGATGAGGTCTACTTTCCCTTTACGTAAGATAGTTGCCCCACCAATCCTACAAAACACAAGAGACTGATGATTAGCCACTCAAATATGAAAGGCAAATCAAAATAGATAGAGTACTTTTTTGCAATTGAAAGCAACTGCTCAGCAGCAATATCATCATTCACTTTGCAGCCAAACTTTTCAGTTAAGCGCCTGTACTCGTTTACATTTGGTGTTAGAACAGCAAATGGATATCCACTTAGTAGATCAAGATTGTTGGTGACAAGAAAGAGCCCATCCTGAAAAATTGTAGCATGATTTCTTTGTAGTACTCCAAAATGATTTCTAAGGAGCAATTTTTCAAATATGCACCCCATCAATGACCATGGGTACGTTCGCCCTCCGGGCATGCTTCATTATTTCAGTGACACAATCCTGAAAATGTTAAACAACAGCAGAGTTGATTAAGCAACTCAGAAGAGCCCTTTCCCACGAAGGCCCGATAAATGATGTCAAGAAATGCAGAAACAGGAAATTGCCAAGTCAAACATGGTGTATTTTAATTGACCTGCCCTAAAAAACGTCTTAAGTTTGTAATTAACCAACATACAAAAATAGAGATTTGAGCACTGTTCCTTCAACATTGCACCACTATCATCAATCATCAACGCTTACGTGGTGATTTTTTTTATTTTATCGAAAACTTACATAGTGAATCATCATTAACAAAGGAATGAAAGAAAAACAATTTTGTCAATAATACTAACCAAAAGAAATGGATCTCTTCCAAGTCCTGGGCCAATAACAAGGCAGTCAAATCTTTCCAACCACTTCAGAACATCAGCAATCACCATACTAGAGATTGATTCCTTTTCAGCATCTCTGGGCAATCACAACAATAAACCAGGGACTTAAGCAGGGGAAACAAAAAGATGCCTAAACACAAAGCAGGCGTCCTTGAATCTGACTTTATGCTGTATGACTCTTCAAGCACAGGGTGTATGATCAACTCAGGGCTGTAGCTCTTGATGACGGGTGCAGCATCTTTAGTACAAAAAATATGTGACAAATCTGCCCCCTGGATTGGCAAAATATGGAACACATGAGCAAAGTGCTCATAGTTCTGGGATCTACCTTTAACGTTTTAATAGCAATGGTTCAGATGCAAGGGTTTCCTTAAGATTACTAATGCATCTTAATATTAAGTTACTTGACAACAAATTCAGGTGTAAAAGCACAACAAAATTAGAGAATGAATGCATTGATAAAGAATGACAGCAAGAGAAAAAGAAGGCTACCGTGATCGTCAAAGCTGAACCAAAGGAAAGAGACATCAAACGCAGGGAACAACAAGACGTCATGCGTTGTCTAAATGAACTTCTTTCGTCACATCAATGAGACTACATAATTTTTTTATCAAGATCTCTTTTTTTGTACGCCTACTCAATACCTAAATTGGCCTCCCTTGTATTTGTTTTTTTACATCTTTAATCTCAAAAAAAGAGGATATTGTATTATTGTATATTGCTTTGAGTACCTTTTGCACCTTTTTAAACTCCTTAGCAATGAAAACTAGAAAGAGGAAAATAGTTAAGAGTATAGTAAGACAAATGTTTTGTCTAGGATACCGAAACATATTCCAATATATTATTTCAATTGTATACTCATCTAAAAACATTACAAGGCAGTTTGCACTGTAAGTACAATTATGCATGACTAGCGGTGTATATTCTGCATGATATATGAGAATTTCCCACCCTTATTCTGGGATTTCGTATAACCGGAACAAGAGTGGCTATGAATATTTTGAAGAGGAACTTGACATGCATGTTAACAAGAGTGGCAGCTTTATTTTTACTCGAAAATTGTGTTGTGAGACAGTATAGAAAAATGCCCAATTTCACATCAAATGTCAGTTCTGTTGGTTTTTTGGCTAATAATCGTTAATCCGTTTTGATGATTAATCAACTTCTCAATAAAAACATGTATCAATTGAAATATTATTACTTGCATATATATGTGTCATCTAACATTTCAGGATTCAAGTTTGAGTTAAACTAAAGATGAAGATCGAAGAGTAGCTAAGTTTCAATTCCATGTATTTAGGCTCTAAATGTAACTTGGCACTTGAAACTCATGATTCATTGCATTACACATCACTTAGGATACTTATAGAAGTCTCACATTATCTTCCATATATCCTAGACTTCATTAGAACTCAACCAAACTCATTAGAACCAAAGAACAGAAAAACTGAACTAAAACGGTCGACCGGTAGAACCATTTGGTTCGACCGTTTTTCACCAGACCTTCCCAGTCAACAAAATGTCTCAAAACGGTCGACCCAATTACTTCTTCCGGTCGACCGTTCAGCCTATAAATTTTGCCTGTTAGAAATCGGTCGACAAAATTCCTTCATCCGTTCGACCGTTTCTTCATATCCTGTTTTACTGTTATAGTTCGGTCGACCGAAATATATGTTCGGTTCGACCGTTTGACCTTGTCGAGTGAGAAATTATTTTACCAAATACAAATCCTTCAGCCTATCTCATTTCGACACGTGTCCTCTGCGTAGGACTTTCGGTCGACCGATAGTTCATCTCCGTTCGACCGATTGATTTCGGTATTTGTATTTTATTATGACCGTTATACTTGTCGTATACTCCAACGGTCGTATACATATTTTTCTAACTAACCTAAGTTTGGATTTAGTATTACGGTCGACCGGACCTCCCTGTACGGTCGGCCGAATCATGTTTTTCTCCGTCTCTTTGCTACTGGGCAGATTCGGTCGAACGTTGCACTTACCTTGTTCGACCGATTACATGTGTTATTATCGGGCCTCAAAGCAAACATGTCTACCGGTCGACCGGAACTCTTTGAACGGTCGACCGAACCTCAAGTCTTTTCCAGACCCAGAGCTACTGTCTCTTTTCGGTCGAACTGGTATTCGAAACCGTTCGACCGATCACTTAAGTTCCAGCCCAGTTGGATCGACCGTTATCATTTTCGGTCGACCGAATGAAGCACTGCCTTGAATAGGTCGACCGTGTAACTCGATCCGGACGACCGTTAGTCGCCAGAAACTTGTGCTGTCTTTTCTGATTTGTGTTTTCTTACACAACTCTCCATCACTTAATCCCCAACGGCTAGAACTTGATTGGAGCATATAAATAGAGCTTAGAACACTCATTCAAGACCCCCTAATCTTTCTCTAAGCTCAAAATCTCATTACTACTTCCAAAGTGTTAAAAACCCTTGTGCTCACAAATCTTCTCACTTGAAACCATCCTCATTAGATTGCATCATCATTTTCAAGTGTCAAGATTAGTTGCTGAAGTTTTATTCTTCAAGAGTTGTACAAGCTTCCGGAGTGAAGCTCTTCTCGGGTTGTGAGAATGTGGTCCAAGCTAGGCGAGGGTATTCGCAAAGCTTGTGGTGTAAAGGCGTGATCTCGGCCCGCAACGGAGATCGGATTAGTGGAGAACGCGAAGTTGCTCGAGTAAGAGCAATTCGTAAGAGAGGACTAGGATCTGGTGGTTGGATCCAAACCTCTATACATCCGGAGTAGTGGTTTGTTTGTTCATCTCTTCTTCTTTATTGTCTCATATTTTGAATTTGGCATAGTTATCACTAATACCGTAATTAGTCTATTCACCCCCCTTTAGACTAAGTTTAGGGGCTAGTAGATCCTACAAGTTCTGTTCTCACTTTCAGCATCAACAAACTGAGATGTGCCATAAGTAACATCCTCAAATTTTAGAAGATGGAAAAATATCAGTAAACTGAGGTAAGAAAGATTGCCCTCACAATGTTAAGAGCTGAAATGGCAGCAAAATATGGGGCACCAGTATATTCACGACAACCACCAATAACTGCTATCTTACCTGCAAAATAAATTAAATTTATCACAGCCTAATACTGGAATAAAAATTGAAAGAGATTAGAAGTGAAAGGTGAAATTTATCATACCCTAATGCTGGAATAAAAATTGAAAGAGATTAGAAGTGAAAGGTGCATACAAACCAGATTAACAGAAGACGGAACACACAAGAGTTGTATAGTAATTTAGTAAGTGTATCGGATTATATTCATAATCACTGTCATGCTTCAGGCAAATCTTAGCATTCTTGAGGAAAATATTAAGGTTGTCTATAATCAACTAGTTAAGCCCACCATGGACTTGTCATAAAGCACAATGTGCTAAGCACATTGTGTTACTGAGATAAATTGTGCCAATGGCTGAGAGATACATAGGTGCAAATTAGTCGGTATACCTCAATGACATTTGTGATTGAAATTTAGGGCCACTTCTAGATATTTTCTTGAAAACATGCTCAAAATTTTCAGCACGTTACACAAAATGGACAGTTAAAATCTTTTACTTACAAGTTACAATAATTCCCCAAGCATCAACACTGAATGCTTCACTTTGCAACACACTCTACTATTGTTGAAATCACATGAACTATAATTTCCCCTCACAAAATCTCTAGAATACTCTCTAGTCTAATGAAATTTCAATTGTTAAGGGAATGGGAAAAAATTCTACCATTTTACAAGTTGCGTATGTTTGTTTGTTGTAGTCTATAGAAATCGAAGGATTGGAAGTTACGTAAGAAATTATTTTCTCAGTACCAACTCCTACTTCAAGCCCCAAATTATCTTTAAAAGGTCTTTTTTTATGTTTACCCTGAAACCCACCTACCTCAAAGCAATTCACTTGCAAAACTAAAATATGGTCAGACAAATCACACCGACAACCCTTCAAGAGTTGCACATTGTAATGCTACCAATTATTACGATTCACAACTCCGCATGCCAATTCATAAACTTCCCCTCCACAAGAAGATCAAGTAAGTTCATACTAAACTATAGTAATCAACCCTTGTTAATTAGGGAGGTTGTTTCCAACTGACTCATTGACTCAAAGCTCAAGCGAGTATCTGCCATTTCACAATAAATAAGAAACACAGACAACTTAAATAGCCAAAAAATTGTTTAATCATTGACTCGTCGGAATGGACTCAATCAAATTCCACAAACTGCCAACAACATCAGCTTCCGCTTCTCAATATATAAAAAACCCCACTTCTTCTCTACATAAACACAAGCACAAAGTTTCACTTCCACGCCAAAATCCTGATCTTTAAAATATAAAAAAACATAAACGCGCCAACTTGGCCTATGTACCACAATTGGATTATCTCCGTAAATTACAGAGTGGATTACAATCTTCAATTTTCTCAACCAAATAATGACATGTAACAAAAGGTTTAATCAGATTACATTGCACCTCAAATCACGACAAACCAAACACGTCAAAAACCTCCAAATCAACTCTCACAAACCACCACAAAACACAGCTTCCACTTCTCATTTCAAAAACTTCACTTCTTTTTCCCATCCACAAACACAACCACAAAGTTTCACTTTCACACCGAAATCCCAAATTTTCTCAAAATAAATGCACCTGCTTGGCCCTTGGATTACAATTGGATTATCTCCCTAAATTACATAGCAGATTACAATCTTCAATTTTCTTAATCAAACAACATAATATAACAGGGTCTAATCAGATTACAATAGACCTTTGACCGATTACGGTGAGCCAAACAAAGACTAAAACCTCCGAATCAACTCCCACAAACGTCATCCTCTTCTCACTTCAAAAACTTCACTTCTTTCTCCGATCCACAAACACAACTACAAAGTTTCTACTTTCACGGCGAAATCCAAAATTTTCTCGAAACAAACGCACCTGCTTGGCCCTTGTGCTTGTCGGACCCCATCGCGGGCGTGATCCGCCTCACCAGCGCCTTCCCGTCGGCCACCGTGACGGCGACGCCCCCGCACCTGGCCATCGCCCCTCTAGGGTTTCCGCCGGGCGAAGCTCCCAAAGACCTCAACAGAATCTGCTGCCTTCTGCACACGGCTGAAGTGGCGAACATGAAACGGGATTTGATCGTGTGGAGGATTGGAGGGTTCATGCGATGGTGGGATCGACCGCTTTTAGGCAGTTGTTGGGTTTGTGCCCCCGGACCACGTCAGTTCAAACTAACTCATTAAATATTTTTTATCCACATCCAGAAACAACTCGAACGTCGTACATTTTTTCTCCTCCATGTCATCCGGGGATCAATTCTAAGTAAAACACAAAATTTTGTTAAATTTTTTTAAAAAATATAAACAAAAAAAAACATATTATCATTTTTTTAAATAATTTTTAAAACATTTTTAAAAACAATAAATAAAAAACAAAACAAATTCACCCAATCCGGGAGGTCACGTGGCCCTCCGGATTGGACGCCCAGGCGGATCCACCCAGGATCCGCCCTTCCATTAAGGGAGAGTATTCGGACACCCGAAAAAGACCACCCGTTAAGGATGGTCTCAGGGCAACTTTGATCGCTACTAGCTACCCGAAAAGGTCGATCGCTACAAGATAGTGCATAATGAAGTCATTGTAAGATGGGACTAGAGAGCCAAGAATCAAATCTTCCGTAAGTCATCGGACATCAGGGAAGAGAGTTTCGACAACTTCTCAAGATATCCTTGCATCGTGAGAAAATGCATGGATACCGATGTTTCCTCTGCCGTGTGGCACATTGTGAGTGTGATGGTTGTCTTATATCGCTCTTTTCTAGCACTATCCATGAACATCTTTGTTAAAGCTTCCATAATCTTCTTGGGTTTTGAATCCAAGTATTTCGCTTGAAGCGAGTCACCTATGAAGGTCAACATTAGACCGTGAACTTGGTTCTTTTGGTCTTCCCACTTGGCTTTTGCCTCTTTCTCACTATCGGTTGACTTCTCATTTAATTTTGGGATTTCACCGTCCAAAATATGAAATAGTTTCTCAAACTTCAACAAGATATTGAGCTTGGGTTGCCAGCTTATAAAGTTTGAGTCATCATTTGCCAAATGATGTTTTCAATCATACATCGCACAATATGTTGAATATTCGACATTTCTACAAAATAAGTTATATGAGATTTAATGTCAATTTTATGTTTTAAAAATCAATACCGCAAATAAAATTTGTCCATAAATGCAGCAATTCAAGATCCTATCAATTATAATACAAACTAGCTAAGGGCTATCAGATATATTTATAAAATCAATGTAAGAAAATATTTTCTAATCATAATCATTTCGAAATATCGCAACATTTACATTTTCAAACTCTTATAACTTTTGTCGTTTTAACTAAGAGGGAATTTGGTCAATCCTCGTAAGAAAAACTCTTTTTCTCAAGACCGAGCTAGGGCTTCGGGTCTTGTTAAGAAAACTTATTTCATTTGATACGAGATACGTTTATCCATTGTGTTCACAAACAATTATACTCGGTGTCCACTAATGATGAATCACACCTCGTACATCTATTCATGGCACAACAATAGACAACTTTATACCTCCCATTATTCCCAAAGATGGAGGAAGTTATCTCCAGCTAAGGGCGAGCAGAATATCTCTCGATCAATGACTGCTAGTTGATGAAATAAGAAAGAAAAATATTCTTAATTTTTGGTTGGATAATTTAAACATTTATAGGTGATTTTAATTTTTAGGTGATCATGCATATTTATCATCTATACACATCCTAACATTCATCCATACAATCACATACATGTCAAGCACACAAACATAAATATATTCATTCACACACACATTGATGTGAGTTTATATGTTCTCGCGTCCTTGACTTTTGCGCCTTCTCCCCAACTTCCTCTTGCACCATGAATGTTGATATTGCAAAAATATAAACATGCATCCACAATTTCAAAAATTGTCTAGTGCAAGTCCTATGTAAAAACTCTTTCATATGCATGCATCTACATAGAAATAGAAATTGGTTTTGACATACACATAAGCCCCTGTGATTGAATAATAATAACATACACATTCATTCATTCACACATGTCTTCAACGGAACACCTTCATAAGAGAACTCGAGCAATGCATGCACATAATATAAATTACTCGATTTAGTTTATCGTGCATCTCTAAATCAAACAATTTTAAAACCATTTGAAATCATTTAAAATGATTTTATACATCCATAGTTCAAAATACAAACATTTGAACCGTTGTCTATCCAATTGCCAAAATAATTTTTTTAAGGAAAGATAAACATATATCTTTTTCGTTTTGTCGATTCCTTATAAAATAATCATTTAATTAAAAAAAGGAAAAATTATATATTAGACATAAGTCTAAATTTTGATTCTAACCTTCACATGATGTAATTCAAAACATTTAAAACTATCAAAAGAATCAATTAGAATTAAATCAACAAAACTTATCGGAAAACTCGAAAAGGACATAAAACATGAATTGTTTCGAGTGTAGATGGTAAATTAAATTAATTATATAGTCTAATCATTGAAAATATGAACTAAACACTCTGATACCACTGTAGGATTTCGTGTTCCTATGTATGTGTATATTTAAAAAAAAATTAATACAAACATACAAGATCAATTTCATATTTTCATTGATTTTATGTACATGTATATGTTTATTCTAATATCATGCATTCCTACATATATTAAAATGAACAAAGAAGAAAATGATCATACCCAAAGGTTCTCTAAAACCTTTCAGAAGATTCGGTGTTCCGTTGCGCGTCGAATCGTCCGCCGATTCGCCTCCAAGTGTTCACCAAACTCTAAACAAGATTAGAGAGAAATGAGCTAGTCAATCATTCTCTAATTAAGCTTAGAATCTAGCTAATAACCATTCTTTAAGCTCTTGAGATTTCTATCTCTAAAACTTAAAACTATTAAGAGATTTTTGTGGTGATTAAGAAAGGGATTAGAGAGAGAATTATATTGCATGTAAAATAAACAAGTAGGATGAGAGATCCTTTTATAGGCTCCCAAAACATCTATATCAAGAACTATTCTCTAGTCATGATCTGTTATTTTTTCTCTACAAAAATTAATCTCAAATTGCCACATAGCTCCTGGATATTTTCTCTCAGTTGGTCGTTCAAGCCCGGTTAACCGATCTCAATTGTCCAGACACTTCAGACAATTTCGGTCAACCAATTGTGTTATTCGTTCCTCGTTCGGTTGACCGTTCTGAATGCACCTCGGTCGACCGAACCCTATACGATTTACCGTACTGACCCCGATTTTGCCTTTGTCAAATTTTAAATTTATATCCAACAAAATTTGATCTTTTGAGTTTTTTAGCAAATTCATATCTTATGTAATATATTATTTTATGTAATATTAAATTATTACACCCCATAATATATATGCTCTCTGGTCGCCAATTTTGGGAGTTCGGCGCTTCTGATCCTCCCCTCCTCTGGCGTCTCTCGGAACCTTTGTCGTCTCTGGTCAATCTCTCCTCCAACATCTCTGGTCGTTGTTCCTTTCACCGTTTCTGGTCGGCCCCCTCTCCCCAATAGGCTTCAATTGCTACATGTCAAGCCATCAACACTTCTTAAGCTAATTAGGTGTCAAATTTTGGTTGTGCTTGTGCTACTTTTGGGCTGCTCTTTTGCAGAATTGAAGGGTTATTTTGTGTGCTGAGGTTGCTAGACTTAGGTGCGGCATATTGGCTATTTTGATATCAATTTTGATTGCATTAGTGGCTGATTGTGCTATTTCTACTCTCTCTTGTCGTGCTGCACTTACTACATTTGGTTCTACGTTTTGAATCTTGGCTGAATTCTGAATTGTTCTTGGCTGCAATTTGGAGTTAAGTTTTGGCTTCAACTCGGTTGCATTCTTTGCGGCAATTTGGTTTTGAATCTTGGTTGCAACTTGGTTCAATCTTGGTTGAATTGACTGCAATTTAGTGCTAAATCTTGGTTTGATTTACCTCCGATTTTTGGACTGCATTTTGATCTACATTTGGTCTGAATTTCGGTCTGCAATTTGGTTGCACTTTGGCTGAATTTCGGCTGCTATTTTGGCTCTATCTTGGTTAAAATTTCATGCTTTTTTTGTTGCAATTTGGTTTAATGTTTAGGGAACATGGGCCTTTTAGAGTCAGGAGGGGATTGCTTTTGGGGATTAGGATTTCACGTCCAATTTTAGGTGATATGAGGTTATTTTTGGTGGGGGGATAAACTTAGGAGAAATTAGTAGGAGACATAACACATACTAAGTAACTTACTAATATTGTTCTACTAACGAGAGTACTACACGTGACACAACATAACGGTGGAAGACAGATGATGCCTAACAGAGTGACATTTTCGAAAAAGTAATGACATTTGGGATATGAGATTTGTTTTTGAATGACATATGTGTGAAGTGATGGTCGTTTGGAATTTCAATGTTTTCTAATAGTATGCAAGCAAAAAAAAACCTTATTTTAACATTAGTTGTTCAAATAAAGACAATTGTTAATGTTATATTCCAAATACGACCTTATGTACTATACATATTTTTTAAGGTTTGATGCAATTTCAATTTTCACAAGTGCTACATTAATTTATCATATATGATTTTTTGTATAAGTGTCAGTTCAAAGTAAGTTCACCCCCTTTTGGAAAAAGTAAGGTGTTTAAAAGATAAATACAAATTATGTTATATAAATTTTCGATTTATAAATTCCATTAATTGAAAATCCAACGGAACTTACAAATACCATACCTAAATACAACTTATAGTTTATATTACGTTAACACTCACATGTTTTACATATTGAGCTAAATGTTGGAAATTAATGTTACAATAATGCACTTAATTTATAAGAAACACAACTACAGAGCACATACTATAAATTTGTCTTTGTTATCACAACTAATAACATATACTAATTTACCGAACTAGGAAGCAACGAACATACATGGGGAAAAAGCTTGTGATCCTTAATCTTTATCATTAGAACAAAAGAAAACTGAAGTTTAATTATATAAAAAATCAAAAGAAAAACAAGCAACTATAAAATCTTAAACATTGTAATTCCCAACGACCACATATATTCTCATATATGCAAACATTGATACTTTTATAGGAAAACACATATATTCTCATATATGCAAGGGAAACGGAAAATATTGATATCTTCGCGCCAGCATAGAACATTTCATTTAAACTTAAAAATCTTAAACGTAAGAAAATACACACTGAGGTTCAACTGTGTGGTTTTGAGAAACAAAAAAAGTGTTACCGAATATGCTATATGATATCGAAAATGAGAGGTATTGGGTTGATATAGTAATAGTAAATTTTCCTTTGGGAAGAACATATGTTACTGAATATCCAAATTATTGGATTAATCAGGGATTAATAAACAATTTGCCCAAAGCACTGACACATGGTGCGTCCTTATTGGACAACTCATTTAGGGTTTAGGGTGGAGCCATCTATATAAGGAGGGGAGCCTCCCTTTGAATAGATTGATCTCATGTGCAAAACCCTAGCCTCCACCGTAACCTAGCCGCCACCTCCAATTCTCTCCCATTTCGTCCCTCCACCTCCACCAAGCTCATTCTATGGACTCTTGGGTTGTGGACACGTGCTTCTTCTCCAAGAGAGTAGGAGACCGACCGGTGAGAATGATTCCATAAGGTGACATCTGATCTTCCTTCCGCTGCCACAGGTTCTCTCCAAGAAAGCTACTCCTAAACCTGTAGAATCGTTATTTGCTTACATTGGTACCAGAGCCATCTCGGTTACCTTCGAATCCTCACCATGCTTGACGAATTTTTGTTTCATGATAATCTGATTTGAGATAAAAACAAAATATTCGGTGGTTATGTTTTTGGAGAAAGAAAGAAAACAGAAAATCAGCATTGCTTATTTACATGATGCGCATGTTATATATGTTGATTGTTCATGATTTTTTTTCCTTTCAAATTCATTTTTCATATTCTGGAAATGAAAAACTCAGAGGTTTTTGATCTTTAAATGAAATAATATGATCATTCATTTGGAGATATAAGTGGTGCATGTTTGCTGATTTCTTTCTAACATGCAATTAGGGTTTAGACTAGTTTCTACATGTTGCGTATGTTATGGTTCATTAGAGCATGCATCTAGGGTTAGATTTTGCTCCTCCATTCTTGCGCATATGTGCATGGTTTAAGATGAATTTTTCCTGATTTTATTTCGAGCCAATATGATATGTTGCTCTCCTATCATTGCACATACATAGATGTGAACAGAATTCTATTTTTTCTGTGTTGTTATCTCTATTCTTTGTGCATGTATTAGATAAAATCAGAAGTTATTTTCCATGTTGATTCTTCTAAATCATGCACATGTATACATGAAATAAGATGTCTATTTTTCCTGATTTTTACGAATTAGGGTTAGATATTATTTATTTTAATCTTTGAGCATGTATACATGAATATTGAGTTACCATATTCTATATTTCGTTTTTTTTGGAATGAGAGTATGCATTTCATTTGAAATATTTCCTTTATGATTGAATGCACATATATGTTAATCTCGTTAAGGATATTTTGGATTTCTTTTGGAATAATTGCATGCATTTCATTTGAAATATTTCCTTTATGATTGAATGCACATATATGTTAATCTCATTAAGAATATTTCGGATTTCTTTTGGGATGATTGCATGCATTTCATTTGAAATATTTCCTTTTCATCAAATGTGCATATATGTGATGCCATCCACCAAAGAATTTCGAATTTTTCTTTCCATTACAAGTAGCATAATTATTGTTGATTGCATGCTTATATTGATTATGGAAAGATTGACTAATTCTGAAATTTTTGGAAAAATATTATGGGCTGGAATTTTATTGCCTTAAAAATATGTTTGGATGCTTTCCTTTGATGCAAAAAATATGTGTTGTTCTCCACCATATAATTTCGAATTTTTCCTTTCCATTAGAAGTAGCATAATTATTATTGATTGTATGATTATATTGATTATGGAAAGAAAAAAAATCTGTTTTGAGAATGATTATTGTGGAGATTGGTTGTCATTACCTAACACGTTTTTTGCCTATTTTTGTGCCCCATTCATGCATTGTTTCCATATGCATTACTTCCTTATTGTTTGAATGAGGTGCACACTTTATGGTATTTTTTTTCATACGTCGGATTGTGCTAACGTATGGAAAAATTGTGGCTATGTGGAATGAATGATTCCTGATTTTATTTACTGCCTTATTGAGAGATGAGCGTAATTTCATTCATTTATTTCCATTTGCAATAGTTATCGCAATGGACTGTAATATTTATGGACTGTAATATTTATGGACTGTAATAATTATGGACTGTGGACTGTTTATTGCCCTAAGGAGACGAGGGGCTCCTTTATTTTTATTATTGCGATATTATTACTATAAGACTCATGCAGGTTCTCGTCGACGAGGCTAAATCCCTAATGGGGATCATTAGCTCGATATGGAAGTGATGTAGTAATCATATTTGTGTGATGTTGATTGTTATTTTGAAAACCATTTTTTTGGGAACTCGCATGCCTAGTGGGAGTTGCAAGGTTGAAGTGTTTTGTGTAAACCACCTTGCAACCGGCGGCAAT
This sequence comes from Triglochin maritima, assembly GCA_963682175.1. Taxonomy (NCBI): domain Eukaryota; kingdom Viridiplantae; phylum Streptophyta; class Magnoliopsida; order Alismatales; family Juncaginaceae; genus Triglochin; species Triglochin maritima. The sequence continues at coordinate 5,928,174 of OY821787.1, read as the reverse complement.
TTTTTTTGCTGATTTACCATGATTTAAAATGTTTTTTTGGGTCATTAAATCATGATGGAGCTCAATATCTAGATTAGTAAAATGGCTTTATTAACTATTGCATGAGGATTTGATCGAATGCTTTATGTTTTCTTTTGGTCTGAATGTTATAGCTATTAAGTCAGTTTATTCTTTATGATTATTGTAGCTCGTTATATTTTATGCTAGAACTCATGTATCGCTATGTATTTTGATTGTCCTAGATTCTTTATGGCTGCTTCCAAAAGCATTGTCGCTGATCTGACTCGAGGAGATAAACTCAATGAAAGAAATTACGATCTGTGGCATCGTAAAATTGAGTATCTCTTAGAGGATTAGGACATGTTAGAAAACATAAACCAATCTATGTCTCCCCCCGAGGAGGGGAATACTGCGCAACATCGCAGAAACTTAGATGTTTATAATGCATGGAAAAAGAAACACCGAATTGCTCGAATCACAATTCTAAGTTCAATGAGGGACGATCTGTTACTGCGGTTCGAAAAGTTTCGAACTGCAAAGGCCTTGTGGGAAGCTGTGAAGTTTCAGTACGAAGTGACCTCCTTCACAAGGGCCCGTCAGCTTGGGCTTATGTTTGATGGGTATAAAATGCGCCAAGGTCACACAATGAGGTAGCATATTACCGCAATGTCAAACACGATTAGCGAGCTGAGTGCTGCCGGTCGTGCTAAGACCGATGAGGAGCAAGTGTCTGCTCTCATCAGATCATTGACTTCAAAGAATTGGGAGCATATGAAGGTCCATCTGACCCATGCTGATGACATCAGGACATTTGACCAGGTCGCAAAACACCTAGAGCTGGAGGAGGACCGCATGCTTGCGAAAGCCCCTCTAACTGAAGTGTTTGCTGCTGAAGCTGGCGCTCCTCGGAGGAGTGCAGGTTTTAAGCGCAAAAGAGATAGAGCTCAGGGTTTTAAAGGCAAGAAGGGTGCAAATGCAAGCAAAACAGAAAACAAAGCTGGAAAGAAACGACCTCGAGGATCCAGAGGTGGGAAAGATAAGTCTAATGTGACTTGTTTTAACTGCCGAAAGACTGGACATTTTGCTCGAGAGTGCACTGAGCAAAAGGTAATTACTGTGTGTAATCCCTCGAATTGTAATGTGACTAGTTCTGTGATGTTCACTGATCATTCTCCTGTGTGGATTATGGATTCAGGTGCCACGGACCACGTAACAAATGATCGTTCTGCCTTCGTGGAATATCGCCGTGTTCCAAGTGGGAGGCGAATAAACATGGCAAACAACACTAGCATTGAAGTTCTTGGAGTTGGCACATGCAAAGTGACTTTGCGAAGTGGCCGGATCCTATTACTTCACGACGTGTTGTATGCACCAGCTATACGGCAAAATATTATTTCTGTTGTTGTCTTGATGAGACATGTTTTTAAAGTTGTTTTTGAGAATAATGATATGGGTTTATACCTTTCTAACATTTATTATGGACGTGCTTTTCTTTCTGACGGTTTTATTGTGTTGGATGCAATTTATGATTTCAATCATAACGCTAGTGCCTTTATGAGCCAAAGTTCCATGAATAATGATTCAGTTATGTGGCATGCTAGACTAGGTCACATTGGTGTTGACCGGATGAACATGTTGGCAAAGGAGGGGGTATTAGGAGAATGCTCCAAATTTGAATTGCCGACCTGTGAATCTTGTCTAGCTGGAAAGGCAACTAGAAAACCGTTTGGAAAAGCTATTAGGACTACTTCTCCTTTAGAACTAATTCACTCAGATATTTGTGGACCTTTGAATGTGCGTACTAGACATGGACAAAGTTACTTCATCACATTCATTGATGATTTCACTAGATATGGTCATATTTATCTTATTTCTCACAAGTCAGAAGCTCTAGAATGTTTTAAGAAATTCACGAGCTTAGTTGAGAATCAGTTGGATAATAAGATAAAAACTCTTAGAACGGATAGAGGTGGTGAATATCTCTCCATAATGTTCAAGGAGTTATGTGATGAAAAGGAGATATCTAGACAACTCACTATGCCTTATACTCCTCAGCAAAATGGTGTTGCCGAGAGAAGGAATAGAACGTTACTAGACATGGTTAGATCCATGATGGCGCATGCGAGCTTACCAATTTCGTTTTGGGGAGATGCTCTAATGACTGCTTCCTATATCCTCAATAGAGTTCCAACAAAATCGGTTCCCTCAACTCCATATGAGTTATGGACAGGACGAAAGCCTGATTTTAGTCTGCTGCGTCCTTGGGGATGCGCGGCTTACATTCATTCTACTAGTCACCGATATGGAAAACTATGAACTAGAGGGAAAAAGTGTATCTTTGTAAAATACAGTGATTTCTCCAAAGGTTATGTTTTTATCGGGGTAGACGAGAATGAAAGAATGACAGAACTGGAGTCTAGGGATGCCACATTCTTGGAAAATGATTTTCCAACCCTTACTGGTGTTGGAGAAATTCGGGTTGTGATAATCCTGGACTCTTCTCAGATCGTGTACGGATCACTTTCCGAACAAGATTATTCGACCCTATTACACTGCCCGGGTTGCACGAATACCTTGCGGGGATAATCCTTAGAAGGAACAATCTAGTTCAGGCAATATGAACTTCGATCAGAAAGGTAGAGAAAGTCTATGTTTTTTTTTTCAAGTACCGAATCCCTCTAATAATGAGATAAATCGAAAAGGCAGAAAAGGCTCTGCCCCTTGGACCCCGCAGGGGCTCCGCCCCTCGACCCCGCGAGGGGCGCAGCCCCCTCGACCCCTGCTTCATATTCGTGGTCGATAAACCGTTAGCTCAACAAGCGTGTACTCCGCACTACCCAAACTCGTTTACGAGCCTAACGATAAATCACATCGGTCTCAAGTAAATCACATTACGACTAAAATGAATCGATGACACTAAAATCACCAACAAAATCCCCCCCATTTTAGTGTAATCCTTGATCTACTCAGTATATATAAGTGTATAACACACAAACATTACGATCAAATAAATGCATAAATGAAAATGTCTTGCGATTGAATTTTCATCTTAGTACAATACACATTCCAAATACTCAAGAATCGGGGTGTCGTAACGATTGAACCCGTCAACCCATTTGAATACCTGAAGATATCATACACAAATGTTTCTACAACACTGTACTATTCATACTTGACACTATACAAGCCATGTGTCCTTATCCATTCATAAGCATATAGGAAGCCAAGTCCAAGCTTCTTGAAGCGGCAAAACTCCATGCTCATATAGGTGGTCCTTTTAGTCTTGCACCTGCATTTGCAATTTGTCAAAAGAACCATTAAGAAGATATACTTCAACCTAACATCACTTGCAGGTCTGAGCACATACCTTGGGAAGTCATTTTGTGCTCCAATCTCTAACTATGGTCTTTCCACATTGAATTCAGCTCCTAGCGTTGTATTAGAAGGGAATTGGGTATACCACAGCTAGTAGATTTAGATGGACTTTAATCCCATCCCAATCACCGACTTAATCACTAAGTCTCTTCCTAACCCCTTCGTCAAGTGGTCAGCCAAGTTTTGTTGCGACCGAACAAACTCAATGGATATTACCCCATTCATGATTAGCTCCCTAATCATACTATGTCTAACACCCAAGTGTCTAGACTTGCCATTGTAGATTTGACTATAGGCTTTAGCCAAGGTGACAGCACTATCACAACGGATAGAAATAGGTGATATTGGTTTAGGCCATATCGGAATCTCATACACTAAGTTCCTTAGCCGTTCTGCTTCTTTACCAGCGACAGCTAATGCTACAAACTCAGATTCCATGGTGGAGCTAGTTATACATGTTTGCTTCTTGGAAGCCCATAAAATGGCACCTCCCCCAAGCAAGAAAACCCATCCACTTGTAGAAGATGAGTCTTCAACATTGTTTATCCAACTAGCATCCGAATAACCCTCTAGCACCGAAGGAAATCCCATATATGACAAACCATACGTCATAGTACCTTTTAAGTACTTGAAAACCCTTGTTATAGCATGCCAATGATGTCTACTAGGGTTACTAATGAATCTGCTCAACTTACCAACCGCATAAGCAATATCTGGTCTAGTGCTAGTCATAGCATACATCAAACAGCTTATGGCTTTTGAGTATTCAAGCTGATCCACAGGTTTCCCTGTATTAGGCATAAGCTTCTCTTCCATATCCATGGGAGTGCTAACCGGAGAACAACCTTCATGATTGAACTTCTTGAGTATCTTCTCAATGTAATGAGATTGTGTAATAACAATCCCATTGTTCTCCCTCTTGATCTTGATACCAAGAATTACATCCGCTTCTCCCATATCCTTCATGGAGAACCTGGATGATAGAAAGATCTTGGTCTTATCAACCTGATTTTGGTCAGTACCAAAAATCAACATGTCATCTACATATAGACAAATGATTACACCTTTCCCAGATGCATCAAACTTGCTATATACACACTTGTCCGCTTGGTTCAGAATGAAGCCACTAGACAAGACAACCTCATCAAATTTTTGATGCCATTGCTTCGGTGCTTGTTTCAGCCCATACAATGACTTAATCAACTTACACACTTTATGCTCATTACCGGGCAATACAAATCCTTCCGGTTGCTTCATGTACACTTCTTCTTCCAAATCACCATTAAGAAATGCTGTTTTGACATCCATTTGATGGATCACTAGATTGTGAATAGCTGCCAAGGCAATCAACAATCTAATAGTAGTGATACAAGCAACATGAGCATAGGTATCAAAGTAATCGATCCCTTCCCTTTGTCTAAAGCCTTGGATAACCAATCGAGCCTTAAACTTGTCAATTGTACCATCGACTTTCATCTTCCTCTTGAAGATCCATTTGCAGCCCAATGGCTTACAACCTGGTGGTAGATCAGACAAGATCCAAGTATTATTTTCCATGATTGAGCCAATCTCATCATCAATCGCTTCTTTCCAAAAAGCAGAATCTCGAGATTTAATGGCCTCATCATATGTCCTTGGATCCTCCTCAATACTGTAACAGTAAGAGTATTGGGACTCAATCTGATCTTTTGATCCCTCAACTAAGTATAGCTGAAAATCAGAACCATAAGATTTAGGTTTCCTAGCTCTTTTGCCTTTACGGGGTTCAGGCATCTCGCTTGGTGCATCATTTGAATGATCATCCCTTAGAGTTTCATCCGAACTCGGTATAGGATACTTTGGTCTAGGTATTGAAGAGAAACGTTTCTCATCAAAGATAGCATCTCTCGATTCTATAATTGCGTTAATAGAAACCGAGTCATTAGGTTCTATGACATAAAACCTATAAGCCTTGGAATGCTCAGCATAACCAACAAAGATGCAATCAATCCCCTTTTCACCCAAAGTTTTCCTTTTAGGGTTCGGGAGTCTAACCACGGCCCTACAACCCCAAACTTTCAAAAATGTCAAGTTAGGTCGTTTCTTATACCAAAGTTCATATGGGGTAGTCTTGTTCCTCTTGTTAGGAACCCTATTTAGCAAATAGCAAGCCGTTAGCATGGCTTCTCCCCAGAACCCCTCACTCAAACCAGAGTAAGACAACATGGCATTCACCATTTCTTTAAGAGCTCTATTTTTCCTTTCAGCTACACCATTCTGTTGTGGTGTATAAGGAGCCGTAGTCTCATGAATGATTCCTACGGACTGGAAAAATACCGGATCATAATATTCACCACCTCTATCCGTGCGTAAAGTCTTAATCAAGCCATTTTGTTGTAATTCAACCTCAGTTTTATAAATTCTGAATTTATCTAAGGCCTCATCCTTTGTATGCAGCATATAAATATAGCAGAACCTAGATGCATCATCTATGAAAGTAATGACATACTTCTTGTTCCCTAATGATGGAGTAGCATGCAAATCACATAAATCACTATGAATTAATTCAAGTATAACAGATTTCCTCATTATACTCTTAAACGGTTGTCTAGTGATCTTAGTTAACATGCAAGTATTACACTTTCCTAAATTCTTATCAAAAATAGGAATCAAATCATCTTTAGACATTTCAAGCATCCTTTTATAATGCACATGTCCTAGACGAGCATGCCATAAAGATGAATCAATCACATTCGAAGAAACCATAAATACAGAACCAGAATCATGCGGAACTCCATTCAAATTCATCATAAACATCCCATTGTTATAATAACCAGACCCAATATACACACCACACTTTGACAAGATATACTTGTCAGATTCACAAACTTGCTTGTAACCAAGCTTATTTAAAACCGGGCCAGAAATAAGGTTCTTGCCAACTTAGGCACAAATAAAACATTACATAAAGACATAGACTTTCCGGAACTAAATTCTAGCAACACACTTCCTTTGCCTTCCACGGGAGCGTAGTGATCGTCTCCCATGTAAAGAACAGAACCGTCCTCCACTGGTACCAGTGTCTTGAACCAGCAACGATCCTTACATACGTGTGTAGTGGCGCCAGAATCTATCCACCATGCGATCACATCATCCTGCACATAATATGCCTCAGAAATTAGTGAAACTGAATATTCAATCACATTATTCAAATCACGTTTTAGATTCTGACCTTGGTGCTCGTGTTGTCGTGCTTCTTGCCAGATCGGCAATCTCTCTTGAAGTGACCAGTTTTGCCACATTTCCAACACTCGAGTTTCGGTTTCTTGTTAGAACCGAAACTGCCCTTGTTGTGGTTGTTGAAAGCACACTTCTTTCCTTTGCCCTTGTTAGAGTTCTTACCACCCTCTTCGATCATGTTGACCGAGGGTCCAGCAATATCTTTGCCCTTGCCCTTATCATCTTCCGAAGCCCTCAAAGACTCTTCAATGTGAAGATGGCTTCCAAGTTGAACCAGAGATAGTTCCTCTTTCCCATGTTTCAGAGTATGCTTAAACTCTTTCCAGGATGGAGGCAACTTATCAATGACACTTGAAACAGAAATGGATTCATCCATCTTCAAACCGTGTTGTGCAAATTGACCGAGGATCCGGAGAATTTCATTGAATTGTTCCATGACAGACCGCGAATCAACCATCTTGTAGTTGTTAAAATCGCTAACCAGAAACTTCTTACTAGAAGAATCCTCTGCCATGTATTTGGATTCGAGAGAATCCCACAATTCCTTCGCAGACTCTATATTCTGATAAATATCGAACAAAGGATCAGACATACCGTTCAAGATGTGTCCTCTGCAGATATAGTCATCGTTCTCCCACTTGGATTTGCGCCTTATTGCTTCAACCGGTCCATCATCCTCGGCTTCGGGCATCGGTGTAGACAGGACGTACACCACCTTCAAAGCCGTAAGCATGAAATGCATCTTCTTCTGCCAGCGACGGAAATCGTGGCCTTGGAACTTCTCAAGCTTTCCGAAACTCGTAGTCATATCCTTGACAGTACTTCCTCCAGCCCTTATCAACCAATAATCTTGTTCGATTGTTGGAGAAATTCGGGTTGTGATAATCCTGGACTCTTCTCAGATCGTGTACGGATCACTTTCCGAACAAGAGCTGGAGTTATCAAAGAGTCAGTAGACTTCTTTGAAACAACAAGATGAGGACATTGCCACTCCACGGGATCATGATCTGGAAGTTGAACATGAGGTTCCACCAGTCGATCCTAGTGGGAGCAGCAATGCTGAGGATCCGATAGCTCTCACGGAGGATGAGCCATCAGATATCCATCTGCGTCGAAGCAAACGCAGGCTCATTCCTCGTAGGCGGTTTCGCTTAGAGGAAGATGCCCTTATGAAAGCTCAAGAAGAAATTGATTATGAATCATCCGGGATGACAGTAATCGATAAGCAAGAACCAGAGACCTGGAAAGAGGCTTTGGAGGGTCCAAATGCGAAAGAGTGGTTAGAAGCAATAAGGGAAGAGTTGGAGTCAATGAGAGTTAATCGAGTCTGGGACTTGGTTTACTTACCACCGAACCGAAAGGCCATTGGAGTCAAGTGGATCCTCAAGATAAAGAGGAAGGCGGATGGATCTATTGATAGATTCAAGGCTAGACTGGTAGCTAAAAGCTACACCCAAAGAGAAGGCGTGGATTTTGAGGAAACCTTTTTCACCCGTGGTTAGGTTTGCCTCCATCCGCCTTCTACTAGCTATTGTAGCTCAGATGGACTTAGAGCTTTACCAAATGGATGTAAAGACTGCTCTTCTCAATGGAGAACTTGAGGAAGAGATCTACATGGATCAACCTCAAGGTTTTGAAGTCAAAGGACAAGAGCGCAAAGTGTGCAAGCTCAAGAGGTTCTTGTATGGCTTAAAACAAGCGTCTAGACAGTGGAACATTCGCTTCCATCAAGCTATAACAGAGAATGCATTCTCTATGCTTGAGGAAGATCACTGTGTGTACGTTAAGAGATCCAATGGTAAATTTGTCATTCTGACCTTGTATGTTGATGACATACTCATGGCTGACAATAGCAAAGATCTGCTGAAATCCACTAAGGAGTGGTTGTCCTCAACGTTTGATATGAAGGACATGGGTGAAGCTAGCTACGTCCTTGGTGTCAAGATAGTTAGAAATAGGTCCAAGAGACTTCTGAAATTGTCTCAAGAGACTTACATTAACAACATCTTGAAGAAATGCCATATGGACAAATGCAAACCAATCGACACTCCTGTTGAGAAGGGCTTGCACTTAAGCCTTGATAAGCATCCTGAGACTCCTGAAGAGAAGACCAAAATGGACAAGGTTCCACTTTGTGAAGGACATTATAGCGAGAAAGGAAGTTGAGTTGAGACATGTGTCTACTAGTCTTATGGTAGCTGACCCTCTAACCAAGGCTATAGCTAAGGACTCGTTTGTGTGTCATGTGAAGTCCTTAGGCTTACGCAGACTTTGATGTATTGGCATGTCTAACTTCCTTTTATGAATGATTGTGTTGTTTCCTTTCGACTGTATCTGTTTGCTTGATATAGTCGTTCTAGCATAAAATATTATTCTGTCAATAGGCTGAAGAATATTTACTCACACGAGCATTCGCCTCTGGCGCTTTTGATAGCGAGCAGAGATGAGACTGATCATGAAGAGATCTTGTATGATAGATCCAGAGTAGTTCATGATAGGACAGTCGCCTTGATTAGGAATCAAGATGAGATCCTCTATGTTGGTGAGGATTGACATGAATGTTCCCACGATTCATGTGACCTATAGAAGCCAAGTGCGAGCATCACATGTGGCGCCAGGTGACACCTGTATGGTGTTAAGGCGACAATGATGAAGCTCGGGTCAAGCGCAGAGGGGGTGCGACTGGACTAAGACTTGTATGGTGTTGAGAGACAGACATACTGTTGTGTGCAGTATGATCCACCATAGCATGTTTGTCATACAACATGTGCTGAGCGACCATTTGGAAGTGAAAGGATGGATCCCTGCTCCTTCACTGTGTGAGTCCAAGACTTGATTGTCATTTAGTTGCCCTCAGTGACCTTCGACGACACCATGAAGCAAAGAGTTGATGTGGCTACTTTGGGATGTTATCTATGACCATGAGAGATTCGGTCTAAAGAGGCATCTTCGGGAAAGGAGTCAACTCTGAGTGTAATGGTGATCTGGGGCGAAAGGAAAGGTTTGACTCACTGCACTAAAAGTATTTCCTGGGCCCAACTGTATTGGATACAGTAGCAAGTACCTTGAGGACAAGAAGGTATTCTCTCCGAGGGATCGAGATACCGTTCATGTCAAGTGAGTTTCTGAGTAAACCTGGGGAACTGTGATGTGCATTTGACTACTTATTTATTGGTTTTTGAGGATGTTGTCATTCTGGCCTTCTAGTAAGGTTTCTAGTTTGAGACTCCAAATTGCAGGTACATCACCGGTCATACGACCCATTTGTCCGTATGATCGGAAGAGTGCATGTGTCAGGGACATAGATGATCTTGTATCGGGGATACATGATCGGAGACTTGCGTATTATGGATGCGTTCTTGGAGAGAGGAATAGTTGTATATATCAGGGATGTATACGTGTGTGTCGGGGACACATAAAGAGGTGACATATTGCCATTGTGTGATTGTATGTATCAGGGATAAATGCATATGTGTCGGGGACACAAAAGCAGATGACATGTTGTTATCGTGCTGTTGTGCAAGTGAGAGATATTGTATTAATCAGGGATTAATAAGCAATTTGCCCAAAGCACTGACACATGGCGCGTCCCTATTGGACAACTCATTTAGGGTTTAGGGTGGAGCCGTCTATATAAGGAGGGGAGCCTCCCTTTGAATAGATTGATCTCATGTGCAAAACCCTAGCCTCCACCGTAACCTAGCCGCCATCTCCTATTCTCTCACATTTCGTCCCTCCACCTCCACCAAGCTCATTCCGTGGACTCTTGGGTTGTGGACACGTGCTTCTTCTCCAAGAGAGTAGGAGACCGACCGGTGAGAAGGATTCCGTAAGGTGACCTCCGATCTTTCTTCCGCTGCCACAGGTTCTCTCCAAGAAATGTACTCCTGAACCTGTAGAATCGTTATTTGCTTACACAAATTACCTAGAAAATGTCGAAAATGCAATTGTCCTTTGAATCCAAAATATTCTCATACAAAAACGGGAATATGGTAGAAGCTTCATACTGAATTTGATCAACCGTATGCATCTACAATAGAATCATATAGTTATAGTTATATATGTTAAGACGTGCAAATTCATAACCGACAGTTGCGAGGACAGCAACTTGCAGAATTTTCTCAACGAATAATTTGATATAGCAATGACATGGAAAACACAAACTTCAGTACTTGTTGGACTTTTTTGATTTTGGGATGCCATTAACAATATGCCATTTTAACATTATAGTTTAGCTAGTTGACGTTATTAATCACATTTAAATTTCGATAAGCATTAGCTAGATGTGACAATTAACTTCCAATTGTCATTGTTGACTAATAAAATAGTTGGTCTGAAATCTTGATGAAGTATAAGTTGATTTTATTACCTGTACATCACGATTTTTGTAACACGACGAACATTTGGAAAGCCAACATGTTGGAAAACATATATCATTAAGGCAATTTAATTGGCTTGACTGCTCCAATTGTGTGGTGTGCATCAGTAAATGATTGATGATTTATTCTCTAAACTCCAATATGTTAGCAATTAATTAAGTAAACTATCCAATAATTATGCAACTCATACCATTGTGCTCAAAACAACAAGTACAAAGCTGGCTTTAGTTTCTTAAATATACACTGTTTTGACAATAGGAACATTATATTATATCGGTAAACATATTCTCATCCTATAAATACCTACAAGGTCTTAAAACCACCCTCGCCGTTACTCAGCTATAACCTCCACCACCACCACCACCACCACCTCCACCAACGAGACTAAACACCCTTGGCTCCAATGGGGCCGGCCAGTGGCAACTAATAGTGGTGGTTGCATTGGCAGTGCTTTGTGTCTGAAGTGTTTTGGCTGAAGCAGTTAAGCCAGATGATACACCTGACCCGAATAATCAAAATCCTCCAACAGCGCCGGATGTCGATGAATTAGCACCGCCAGATTATGAAAACCCGTCTCCGCCTGAGGAGGTTCAACCACCGCCTGAAAACGATGGTCAACCTTCACCTGACAATTGTCAATCACCACCTGAATACGAAAGTCCGCCTCCACCTGAGGAGGTTCAACCACCGCCTGAAAGCTATGGTCAACCTCCACCTGAGTACGAAAGTCCACTTCCACCAATCTATTCTCCACCTCCACCGGTATCGAATATTTCTCGACCGCCGTCAGTGTTTTCTTCACCACCACCACCTCCGTCAATGTACCCTCCACCACCACCACAACCTGAATACAACCCTCCACCACCAAAGGATTTTCCGGCAGACCATCAAACACACTGGTATGTGGGCCGATATTTTCTCTAAGGCGAGTCGCCTTCCGACGGCTCGGTCTTTGAGATCCTTTCTGATCATTGTTCCTTCGTTTCTTGTTTTCCTTTACATGTTTTTGTATGTTGGCTTTATCTGGATCCTTTTGGAATATTTATTCGACATATGTAACCAACTGTATTACACGATCATATTTGTAATTGTAACAACAATCTCAGAGAAAATATTATTAATTATGTCGTCTAATAATTCGTTTGCGCCAAAAGTGGACATGTCAGGCATGCCGGAAAAATTTTCCGGGCAAAATTTCAAACGTTGGCAACAACGTATGAAGATCTTGTTGACCACTATTGGGTTAGTTGATGTAATTGAAAAGACTTTCCCACTTTCTGAAACTGAAGATCCACAAATCAAAGCAGCACAAGATCTGTGGATAGAGAAGGACAAATTATGTCGAGGTTGCATTCTGTTGGCTCTGTCCAACGTGCTCTTCGATGTTTATAGTTCGTCCTTCTCTGCTTCTGTGACCGCAAAGGATTTATGGGATGAGTTGGATAAAAAATATAATACTGAGGACTTAGGTCATGAAAAGTATTATGTTGGAAAATTCCTTAAGTTTCAAATGGTGGAAAGCAAGTCAGTTACTGAACAGGCTCATCAGTTTATGATTCTAATCCATGGCTTAAAAGAGGCTGACATGAAGCTTCCTGAGAAGTTTCTGGTAATGTCAATCATTGAGAAGTTCCCTCGATCCTGGGAGGACTTCGGGATATCTCTAAAGCATAGGAGAGGAAAACTAACTATGGATGACCTCATGGTTGCTATTGCAATCGAGGAGGAACATCGGGGTGAAAAACCAGTGATGCCTGTAGAGTTCCAACCAAAGGCAAACGTATTAATTGGATCCTCATCTAAGTCACACTTTAAAAGAAAACCACAACCTATTAATAAGACTAAACCCAAGGTCAAAATCCAGAAAAAGGCCAACAAACAAACCATGTTGGAATTGTGGACAGGTTGGGCACTGGGCTAATGATTGTCCATCCAAGAAAGCCAAACGCCAACAAGGTACCACTGAATCGACTCCATAGGTCAATGTATTGACTGAGGTGGATGAGACCAACAGTAAGTTTGTTTCTGTTAATCCTCATGTTTTTTCCATTTATGAACCACGTGAGTGGTTGGTTGACACTGGGGCTAATGTGCATGTATGTGCTGACAAGTCCATGTTTGTCTCTTACCACCCTGTTGATCGTAGATCTGTGGCGATGGCCAATGGGAATGTTGCAAAGGTGCTTGGAATTGGACGTATCGACTTGAAGTTACCTTCAGGACGAGTTCTTTCACTGCACAGGACACATCATGTGCTTGCTGTTCGTCGCAATATTATTAGTGGTCCGTGTCTGGTAGTTGAGGGTTATGAAGTAACATTTAAATGTAACAAAGTTGTGATTACTCTTTCTGGTACTTTTATTGGCAAGGGGTACTTGTCTTGTGGTGCTTTTTTAATTCATGTTGAACCTGCTTTTTATAATCGCAATGTTATTTCTGTTAAAGATATGTCTTCTCCTGTTGTTTATTCCATTGAATCTGGTGATGTTTGGCATAAACGTTTAGGACATGTGAATTATCAATGTTTGAAAAGAATGATGAATTTAAATATGATTCCTAGGTATGCTATTGAGAATAAAAAATGTCAAGTGTGTGTACAAGCTAAACAACCGAAAAGACTGTTTCATTTTGTGACTATAAATACTAGTATTTTAGTTTTAGTACACACTGATACTTGTGAATTCAATGGCATGTTAACTAAGGATAAAAAGAAATATTTTATCACTTTCATTGATGATAGTTCAAAGTATTGCTATGTTTATCTTTTGAAAAGTAAAGATGAAGCGTTATCTAAGTTTCTTATTTTTAAGAATGAAGCAGAGACACAAACTGAAAAGAAACTTAAGAGGTTGAGATCTGATAGAGGTGGTGAATATACGTCCAACCTGTTCGAACAAGTGTGTCAGGATTCTGGCATAGTTCATGAGGTGACGGCGCCGTATTCTCCACAATCTAACGGAATTGCTGAACGAAAAAATAGAACATTATCTGATATGATTAATGCATTATTAGAGAGTTCAGGATTACCCAAATATATGTGGGGAGAAGCTTTGAATACGGCTTGCCATATTCTGAATAAAGTTCCTCAGAAACATAAGGAGGATAGTCCATTCGAACTCTGGTGTGGTCGAAAACCTAGCCTTAAATATCTTAAAGTTTGGGGTTGTCTTGCAAAAGTGTTAATACCTGAACATAAGAGGAAAAATCTTGGTCCCAAGAGTGTTGATGCAATATTTATCGGATATGTGATTAATAGCTATGCGTACAGATTTTTGGTAATCAAGTCCGAGATATCTGGCATAGATGTTAATACAATTGTTGAATTTCTTGATGCCACATTTTTTGAGGATGTATTTCCCATGAAATCTGGAGTTCCTCAACAAGTTTCTTCTTCAGTTGATCCCTCTACGTCTGGTTCCATCCACGAGCATGTGGAAAGGATGACAAATGTGGGGGCAGATTTGTCTATTGCCGATTTTGAGTCTTCTCAAACTCAAGTTGAAATTGAACCTAGAAAGAGCAAACGTTCTCGAATTGCCAAGGATTTGGGAAGTGATTTTATCACATACCACATCGAGGGTGATCCTAACACTTTCAAGAATGCTATGGCTTCATCTGAAGCAAAGCATTGGAAAGATGCAGTTAAGGTCGAGATGGACTCTATTGTCTCTAATGGGACATGGGAGTTGGTAAATCTTCCTCCAGGTTGTTCAACGATCGGTTGTAAATGGATATTTAAAAAGAAATTAAAACCAGATGGTTCCATCGATAAGTATAAAGCCAGATTAGTTGTCAAGGGGTTTAAACAAAAGGAAGGAATAGACTATTTCGATACCTATTCTCCAGTGTCTCGTATGACTACTATCCGAGTGCTCTTGGCATTGGCGCTTGTATATGATTTTACAATCCATCAAATGGATGTAAAAACTGCTTTTCTTCATGGTGACCTTGAAGAAGAAATTTATATGGACCAACCTGAAGGATTTGTAGCTTCTGGAAACGAGAACAAAGTTTGTAAACTTGTTAAGTCTCTTTATGGACTTAAACAAGCCCCAAAAGCTTGGCATGAGAAATTTGACAAAATTATATTATCATTTGGATTCCAGGTTATTGATTCTGATAAATGTGTTTATTGCAAAGTTCAAAGTAATGCATGTATTGCATTGTGTTTATATGTTGATGACATTTTACTGTTTGGCTCTAATTTGAATATAATACATGAAACTAAGTCCTTCTTGTGTACTAAGTTTGAGATGAAGGATATGGGTGTTGCAAATGTGATCTTGGGTATCAAACTGACTTGGTCAGTTGATGGTATTTCCATATCTCAGTCTCACTATGTTGAGAAGATCCTTGAGAGATTTGGTTATACGAATTGTAGATCTGTGAAAACCCCATATGATTCATCAAAACCTTTGTACAAGAACAAGAGTGGTGTTCCAGTTTCACAACTGAGATATTCTCAGATTATAGGTAGCTTGATGTATCTTGCAAATTACACACGACCAGATATTTCATTCTCGGTGAGCAAAATTAGTAGATACACAAGTTGTCCTGATCGTACTCATTGGGAGGCTTTGGATAGAGTACTTAAGTACTTGAAGGGTACTTCTACTCTTGGGCTGCATTATAAGAAATTCCCAGATGTACTAGAAGGGTATAGTGATGCAAGCTGGATAGCCAAAAACTCTGGGAGTAACGGTGTTACAGGGTATGTGTTTACTCTGGGTGGAGGCGCAGTCTCCTGGAGGTCTACAAAACAGACCATATTGTCTCGATCTACATTTGAGGCTGAACTTTGTGCTTTGGATACAAGTGGAATGGAAGTTGAATGGCTGAAAGGACTCCTTTCTGAATTGCCAATGACTAGCAAACCAGTTCCTGCAATATCTGTACATTGTGATAGTATGACTACTATTGCAAAGCTAAGAAGCTCAAAGTATAACCACAAACAAAGGAGACACATCCAAGTCAGACTGAAGTCTGTAAGGGAATTGATCTCGGAAAGGGTGATAGCTGTTGATTTTGTTGGTACCAAAGACAATACAGCTGATCCTTTCACCAAAGGACTTGATCTAGCTCAAGTTCTGAAATCCAAGTTGGGGATGAGACTGACACCCATTACATGACTCATCTAGAATGGCAAACCAACCAATCTGAGTGGAGATCCCACGAAGTTGGTTTAATGCGGTAATAACAAGTTCTTGAGTGAGTCAAGTGCAACTCATTGGTGATACATTGTAGGTCATACATTGTATCTGTGTCAATACCCCAAAGAATGGATATGTTGCTGAAACTGCAAGTTTAGTAAGAGTGGAGACTCTGAATGGGTTCAAGTCTTTGAGACAAGATGTTAGCAGTGCATCTTTGGAGAAGCCCAACTATGTGAATGCAATTGTGTGGCCGCAATTAGAGGAATGAGGGTCATTCCTTGAAAACATTCAAGAAACATGATACGGATGCATGGCCGTAAAGCATCAACCCTGTAGATTGCAGCATAACCTGCTTAGTGTTGTTCTCAATGAACATCTCCACACAAAAGGTTCAAGTTCAAGACTTCGTTTCACTTAGTTCCTGTGGGGATAAAGTTGAAGGACTCAGGTCGTGGTTCAAACCCGAAAAATACCATTACTGAAAGCACTAGGCTGCAAGGTTTGGTCGCTCGATCAACAATGGATTTGTGGGGGATTGTTGGACTATTGAGTTTGGGCTAGGCCCATGAATAGCTCAATTGAAGAAATCCAATGTTGAGATGAAGATGAGAACTATTGTCCCATGTGCCATGTGCTCACCTCACTTTTAGTCCCACATTGGTGAAGCTAACAAGTTGAAGGATGTTGATAAACATATTATTCACTTGTCACTTTGTAGGTGGAAAGAGGGGAGGAGAGAATTCTCGACACACGCGCGCGCACGCGCCCGTCCCGGTCCGGGGCGGGGCGAGGCGAGGCGAGGCGTGATGTGGCAGCGGGGGATTTGGGGGAAATTATAGGCTCCTGATAATATACATACACGTTTTATTTCCCATCATCTCTCTACGAAAACCGTCCCTCTCCGGCGATTTCCTATCTCCGAATCCAGAGTTGTTCAACGCCCAATTCTTGCGAGGTTCCGCGCTACTTTCGTGGTCCGTCGACTCTGGTGTGCGCCCGATTGACGGTGAGACCGTTCTATTCTGGGAGAAAACTGGCAGACCATCAAACGCACTGGTATGTGGGCCGATATTTTCTCTGAGGCGAGTCGCCTTCCGACGGCTCGGTCTTTGAGGTCCATTCTGATCATTATTCCTTCGTTTCTTGTTTTCCTTTACATGTTTTTGTATGTTGGCTTTATCTGGATCCTTTTGGTATATTTATTCGACATATGTAACCTACTGTATTACATGATCATATTTGTAATTGTAACAACACTTAAAACGTCTTGGAGGTTTGTATTTCTTAAAAGAACTCCAAATCTTGTTTCTTATTAATGGGATATCTTGTCCTTTTATTTTGTTTAATCATGCTAGCAAATTGAGTTATCGATGATGTTAATTATGACTTGTTATTTAGGAGCTGTGGTGAAGGTGACATGCAGGACACAATACAAGTATGCATACAAGTACACACACAAGTACGCATACAAATATGAATTTTTCTACGGGTTGACAAATTTCCAGGGTGTGTACAACATTCAAGTGTATGGTTACAAAGGAGAATATTGCAATGCAAAGCTGCTCTCACCACCTAAATGGTCGATGTGTAAAATCCCAACAAACCTAAACGGTGGAAAGACGGGTGCTAAGCTCAACTTTGCGTATAACAACTACAAGGGGGTCGTCTACAAAGTACCAAATTTTGCATATGCCCCTAGGAAACCTTATAATGGATGTCGAAGATTCTACCATCACTAATTAAGGAACTGAGGTTGTGTATTTGTTCTGAAGTTGATTGGGGTTTTTAACTAAGCTTTACCTCTTTTTTTGAAAGTTTAACTAAGCTTTATCGTACCTATATATACTTATGGTGCGCACTGTGCAATAATAAGTGATAACACAATTGTATTGTTTTTGTTGCTCGCAGTTGTATTCCAATCTATGAATACAATGAATAAAAGTGGTTTCTTTTTGTCTTCGTGACGCTCACTTGTTCCACTGGATGTAATTTTACAAGTTTTTTTTGTAAAAATATCCAACAAGACATGTCATTTCTTGAATAGAAAACAAATAGTGATTTTAGGAATATTAGTATGTGTGAGCTTTTTGGGCGAGCGTCCCACTACCTTGTGATCTGGCCAATATGAGATGCGTGAGAAAAGTAGCGGGCTGAATTCCTTTCGTTTACTTGAAGATCAAGTTTCTTTAATGAACTTTCGATTTTAACGTAATTGAAAAATCAAATTGTACATTTGATCTATCACGTGAGTTATCTATATACGTCGAAAATCATAAAATTTGATAATCATTTCAAGTGAATCAATCTGATGGATAGCGGTAAAATTTGAGAATCATTTTAAGTAACCTCAATTTGTTTAGTGGTGAAATGGTAAATATAGTTGGGGTAAACAAACTCAAAGATACCCAAACTATTAACCAATTCCAAGTGAAAAACAAAAGACAAAATATAATGTTGGTGTCCGTTCTGGGCCTAATAACACTACGAAGTGGACAAATACTCCTTGCAATCTTGCTCTTTTTAGTATTTGTGTTATGTAAAAGTGGTTTTCAAACTGTCAACTAAATTTATCGATCCACTTGAAAATTAAAAGATGGAAAACAATGCACTACATTTGTAACGAAACTTAGTATCCCGATCTTATATGAAAAGACTCCAGAATATTATGATTTTTGAAGTATATAGATTACTAGAGCCATATATAAAGATCTATATATGGTATTAATTGAAAACTATTTTGCAAATTGGTCCTAAAGAATTTTAGAATTAGCCCAGGACTTATTATCAACATACCTACGTAAGTAACAATATTACATTACGGTAATACGATATCACATGTTTGAATGAACGTGAAAAACATGATTCTCATCCAACATTTTCCAATAAGCGAAACATAACAAAAGTTGCTAAATCTCTACCAGTAATATGATAACAATGTCATCATACAGTATCACGTTTCGTAAGAGATGTGAATCTGATGGAATTTTTTTTGTATTGTCCATCTAATTCACGTATCTCTTCACACAAATCACTAAATCCTTTGAGTTTTGATGTGCACATAGAACACGCATCGTAGATCAACTCCAAGTCTCCAACGATTGGATTTTACATTTGATTGACGGATTTTGAGAAACGCAAGGGAGTTTATTTGTAAATTTAAACCCGGAACTTACTCTAACCTTAGTCTTTAATTAAGAGAGGTGTTTATAGAGACATCATTATGTGTTTTTCATGTATATATTAACTCTTAAGATCCTTTTAGTACTTCCATACTTTACTCATTATGACTCCAACCTGATAGGAGATTTCCAAATAGATGTGTATGCCCAGCTTTGATTGTTTTTAAAGAAAAATACTGCAAATTTAGCCTTTTAGAACTAGAGTAACGATTTAAAAGTTTTATGCATGGGATATCAGGAATATATCACACTTCCATGTGCCTACACTTCCATGTCAGTAGAATCAGATTTGAAACTCGTGGTCAACACCACACCGACGGAGCCGTCACTCAGGTCGGTCAACTCACCTAGCTGTGCCACAACCAAGCTACCTGCTAGAATACATCGTCGGTTAGTCACCGCCACCACTCGGTCGCACGGGGGTACATCCTCGCCCTCAAGGTTGGTCGAAGGTATTCCTCGCCCGCAAGCCAGCCAATCGACTCATCCGAACCGAAGTCTGCAGGGTCATCATGCTCTGTAGAGCCGTTCAACATCGTGCATTGAGATCTGTGATCCCTCAGGGCTATTACTCTAGTATGAGTCAATGCAAAGTATTACACTACGTCACAATCTATAACCTAGAGGTGACACGTCCCAAGTGTCCACACTCTTCCACTCGGCGGTCCCTGGGTAGGCACGATCAACACACCCACCGTCACCTCCTGGCTCACGCACTAGGCGAGGACACGGGCTTCTGTGGATAGAGTTGACACTTCACAAAGACAAAGACTTAGTCTTGGGCCCAAACGGTCGACCGAAAAAGGCAAACTGGCAGACCACTCCCAAGGAATAGGGAGACGCTCGAACAGACGCCCACAACGGTCGAACTAACTAAAGATCATGGTGGTCGATCGTTTAGATGATCTAGGCCAGACTAAAACTAAGTCAAACAAGGCAACGATCGAACAACTAAGGGTGCCCGTTCGACCAAAAGTATCAAGGTCTATCCTACATTCATCTAGTCACCATCGGTCGAACCAATTATCTACCGGTCGAACAAACATTAGGTACACCTAAGTTACCGGTTGGACAAAAATCTAAGGCAGTCGACCATTTAGATGGTTAACGCCCGGTCTAGGCAATCACAATGCAACGGTCGAACGCAAGAATTGCCCGTTCGATCGAAAATAATAGGGACTTCTCTGACCCAAAAACTATGTACAACCGGTCGACTGTCGCAAGGCATCGTTCGACCGATGCTGGGTAAAATCGAAGAAATACACTAAGACCAGTTGACTGTAAACATGCATTGGTCGACCATTAACCGGTAACTACCTGACCTTGCCAAGTACATCTTGTTGCCCCTCGTTGCTAGCGAGGTCTCCGACCTCCGGCGACGAGCAAAACCCCACACCCACAAGTGTGAGTAAAAACTATAATGCGTTGAACTTGGCATACCTCTTAGGTTGTTGTAGTTTCGTCGGAGCTCTACTAGTCCCAATGGCCATCTCCGTGCAACGGAGCTCCTCCGACCGCAACCACCTCGATCACCTCCACGAGCCTATTCCGTGCCCACCCTGTACGAGCCTTCTTCAACCTCCACGTATGGCAGCCCCTTGAGAGAGAAGAGAGATGAGATTGGGAGTGGAGGTGGTTGTGTTGAGAGAGAGAGAAGAGAGGAGTTCACATTTCTCTTCTTAACCCCGACACCAACCCAGCATGGCCTCCCATGCTTGCAAACCAACGCCTCATGCCCACCTTACCTCCCCTCACTTCACCAAGTCAAACCCCCATCTAATCCTCTCCTTAAACCCACTTAACCCCTAACTAGGGTTAGGGTTCTAACACACCTTGTGTCTCATTAATCCATATATCGCGAACCAAATCTTGGTTTAAACCAGTATCAATATGTTAGATTTGTGTTTATATTTGTGTCTTCATCACTTGTATTTTGAATTTTGTCATGCGATGTTTATTGGGTGAGCCTATGACTCCTTCCAAAAAGAATTACTTTACTTTATTGTGAGCAATTAAAACAACATGATTTTGATAGGACAAGCTAAATAAGAATGTTGTTCAAGATTTTAGGAATCACATCCGAACCAAATAAAGAATCGATAAGAGGTCAATTTAGATTTAGCATGGTTCAACTGCTGGTTCAAATTCGTTCAATAAATGAACATGTTAGCATGCCATCATTCTTTTATGAACTTGGAGCCACAAGAGACGAATTTCATGCTACTGTCGAATAACGATCCAATCGGTTCAACTAAGGTAACCCTGCTTAACCAAGTAAATTGGCTCTTTCACAACAAAACATTTTTACTTTATCCTCATAACCTAATTAATATTTCATTAAACCATATATACTTTACTTTCGAAGTACATTAACTTTAATTGTACGTATCAGGCTCAATGTTACGGTCTTACATATTAAATCCTCACTAGAAAATAGAGGTACAAATGGCACGGATATAGGTATATCCATATCCATTTTCGTCATTTGGATACAGATAATGATACCTATCATTACTACAAATACAAAAAACGATATCCATATCCTAAAAAACCCAGATACAAACACAGTCCGAATACAAAACATTCAGAAACGAACAAATATGGATATCATTCGTATATAAAAATAAATGTTCATATCAATATAATATAATATTGTTTGTGCACACACTATGCATAACATATATATTGTTTGTGCTAACTTCTACAAGTGATCAAGACTCAAAGAAAAAAGGAAATCAAGTCAAGACATGTAATAAAGCTCATTTGAAGATATTTAATCTTGATTTATTTTGAGTCTTAGGAACTATGTGTAATTGAGCATACTTGAGCTAAAAACCAATTAAACACACACTAGGTTCCCTATAGAAGTCACATACAAAATTTTAAAACATTTGGACTTCAATAGATCACCCAAACTAGAACCGGAAAACACTTAAACCAAACCTGACCTGCGAGTGCCAATTCGGTCGACCGATTGGGTCTGTAATTATTGTTAGCCTATGTGTTAAATCGGTAGACCGTCCCAAGGCTTTTGTTCGACCGTTTACACGTGTCACATGACCGTTAGACTTGTCGTATTCTTCAATGGTCGGATTTCCCAAAACCCCAATTTTACCAAACTTTCGGTCGACCGACCAAAAACTCTTTGGTCGCCCTGAACACTTTAGAAGTTTCCGGTCAAACATATCCTAGACCTTGGTCGACCGAAACTCAATTTCTCTTTGAACCCAGAAGTGCATGGAGGTTTCGGGTCGAACCGACCATTTGCCTAGTTCGACCGATCTATCTTTACCAGACTAAAAATCCCTGAACGGTCGACCGATTCCCATATTTAGTTCGACCGTTCACTTAAGTGTACTTAAGTTATAGCCAAATTTGACCAACCGGTCGACCGGTATGCTTGATTCGGTCGACCTATTTTGTCCTGAAATGTGACTTGCACTTCACTGTTTTGTGTTTCTTACACAACTTATCATACTTACCCCAACAGCTATAACTCACTTAGAGCTTATAAATAGGTGTTGCCATGACACATTTACACAACTCTTACACTTCTATTTGTCATATACACATAAGAGAAACTCACAAGCTTCAATTCTCCATTACTACACTGACAAGCTTATACTTTCACACTTTAGATCATTTCCATATCCTAATAAAAGTGTGCACAAGTTTAGAGAGTGTGTCCCACTCAATTGTCTGTCAAGAAGCAAAGATTTTGGTGAAAGCCCGAAGTGTTCCCTCTCGGATTGTGAGGAAGAAATCAAACTAGCGAGGTTGTTCGTGGAGTTTGTGGTGTAAATGGCTTAATCTCGACCCATAATGAGATTGATAGTGAAGACGTGAGCGGAGCTCGAGGGAGATCGAGCGGAGCTTGCAAGAGAAGAAGTAGACGGGAGACCGAACCTGTATAAAAATCACTGGGTCATATTGTGGTTTGTCATGTACTCATTACTTGCTTGTTTAGTTTTAAATTCCGCTGTGCGTTCTTGATTGCTTAAGCAAGTAGGTAATTAACCCTAAAAGTGATTAGAATTAGGGTCATTCACGATCCTACATAAGTGTCATATATATATGTGTGTGTATAACTAAATATTTTAAAAATAACTTATGTTTATAAATACCATGAAGAGGTTTTAGGTTTAAGTTACGCGCATTGAATAACAAGAAGATTAATGTTTGGTTTTATCCTTAAAATTAGCTTTTGGGATATTTTAGCTTTTAAGTACGCACGATTTACATGGTAAAGAAAAAATATATAAGATTTGAGGAAATGAAAGACTATACGGTAGTTTTAGTCATTTTAGATATATGATCTTATAAAGTTAGTTAAAACAAGGTAATAAAATACATTATGAGTTATTATTAGTTATAAGAAATCAAAAATATATTATATAATTTTGTTTGTAGCTAAAATATACATTACAATATTTTTTAATCCTACTGATATCCGTATCCGTAAAAAGCGATTTATTTGTATTTGTATCCATATCCCTTTTTTTTAGAATTAGATATCCGTAGCCGCATCCGAAAAATTTGAAATCCGTATTCCCTAGATATGAAATTTTGATATATCCATATCCTCAAAATATCGGACAGGAATACATATATCGTACGGACAAACTATATCCATTTGCACCGCTACAAGCAACCGTTTTGATGCCTTCTCCATTCTGCCAGAACGTTTCACAACATTCCGGATTTGAATCTAACTCTTGGACTTAATCCCGCTAAATTTTGGAAAATGACATCAGAAACTCATCCCATGCCCACTAAGATTGTTCAAGTAGCTTAATCTCCTAACGTAGATTTGAGAACATATACGTGGCATTGCAATTGAAGTAGAGTTGACAATGGGAAATCCACCGATAATTTTTATCTATATTTGAGGAATGTTCTCGTTTAATTTTTATGATTATAATATTTATATGAGTATGTTAGGTGAATGTTGAATTTTTTTTGTGACGTTGGTTTGTAATTCATGTTAAGTTTGATATTGAATATTATTTTTAGTGTTTGATGCATTTGAATAGGCAAAAAATATTATTTTTGGTGATTTTTTTTAAAGAAGCGTTTAAAAAAATTTACTATTGCCGTCAGCAAAAATGAGATTTTTTTTGGCGACGAAAAATTGGCGTCAAAAAATTACAAAAAAAGTGGTGTCAAAAATTATCATTGCCACGGCAAAAATCCATCGGCAATACTATTGCCGATGCCACTTTTGCCGACGGAAATTTCATCCCCAATGGATATTTTTGAGGAATATTGTACTATCGTCATCAAATTTGTCCATTGGTAAATGTCCATTTTGCAGCGGTGATAACTCTTAATCCATTTTGATGCAATATAATGTTAAAATGTTCAATACAGAAATAATCGGAAGATTTGCTCAAAACGATTTGCCATTATAAACGAAGTAGACTTTTCATTCAATTTAATTTGCCTTCACACATGCAAATTGTAGCCACCTTACACCTCTCAAATAAAAATCTCCCTAGAAAAGTAAAACGAAATGACATTGTCTTTGCCAAGATCAAATCCAACTAGTTCACAAGATGGCGGTGCATGTGGAAGTCATCGGCAAACGACAGCGATTTGTACCACACAAACATGCATGCACAAGCAGACGTGGGGTTCGATCTGCATGCCTTGAAATAACGACAGGCATTAGATCCGGATACGTGGCGACAAACCATGTTAATTCGAGGACAATTATTGTATTTGATGATGGAAGTGGTTCTTTCAAGAAGAGTGCACAATTGGACTTGCATCCAACAGGTGCAGCATGAGCAGAGAGGACCACTTTAGTCTTTACCAACGGCTCCAATCGTAGAGTTTGAATCATATATATTTGATTATTTTTCGAACGTATGGGTCCAAGACTTGGATTTAATTGAGATGTCAAAGTGAATGAGGTTGGTGGATCGGTGCAGTGAACAAGTGTCACTACCACATATTGAGCTTTCCCGGCGGAATCATCCCGACGGAATTTACAAGCACCACACTTTGATTCTCCCTTTCTCTCTCCTTTCTAGGGTTTCTGATCGGAGGTTGAGACTCGAAGGGTTTCGTCGATTTGGTCGTTCTGGGGTGGAATTTGGGAGGTACGATTCGATCTGAGAGGGGCCGCGACGAGATTTGGTGGAAATTTGCGGTGTTTTGACGGTTTGGTGGGTTTTGAGGTTCGGATTTGGGGTTGATCCGTTGGGGATTGGTGTGGGAGTTGGTTTTTTCTTGGACTGGAAGGTGAGTTTCGGCTTCTTTGGGTTTGGATTGGGAGTTTGTTGGGTAAATCCGAAGTTGAAGTTGTTCGTGGTTTGCTAAAATAGTTGGTTGCCCTCGTCCGCTGTCCTCCTCCTCCACTGCGACGCCTGTTTCGCTAGTGTCTCCTCCTCGTAGCGTCCTTCTCCTCGCTTCCTCGCCGATTGAAGGTTTCCCAAAATTAACATTTAACTTTTTTGTTTAGGATTGTTTAGTTGAAAGTAGTTTAATTTTGAACATGTATATGAATATGTGATCATTAGATGAATATATGTGCTAATTTTGAATTTGGGCTTAAATTGAAATTTGAATATGTGTTAAATTTGAACATGTATTAAAGTTGATTTTTTATATGTGCTAATTTTAAACATGTGGTAGTTTATATGTGCTAATTGTAATTGTTTCAATATAATTGCTTAAGCACAAGTGATTTCTCATCCATGAAGTCCTTCATTTTTTTAATTGTAGCCATTGGATACATCTACATATTTGGATCATGTCCTAGCATATCTTTTGCAGTCTTTTATTGAAGATGCAACCTTCTCTAGTAAGCTAAAATGACAGATTGTAGCAATTATTTGTTTTACTGTCGTTACTTACTTTGTTTTCTTACTTTACCATATGGAGAATGCTTTGGTATGTTAGTCTGCAACGGTGCAGGAAAGACTTCATTCATTGATATGGAATACAAATACAACCTTCTATTATTGACATGGTATGCGTTGTAGACGTACGTTCGATGTACCTTCCTCCAAATCTGCAATGGCTGCATATTCTTTTTTATTGTTAACCTTTGCAAGCTCATCCTCTCGTTCATCATTTGCATATTCTTGTTTGTGTAAATTATCTCAACGTTTTGATGTTAATCTCCAAATTTTGTGCTCAGTTTCAATTTGAAGTTGGAATTTTGTTCTTTGTGATTTTGTTAATGGATTGTAAGCTTTCAGTAACTGTAACGTCTCCAAAAACAGCGGAAAATTAAAACAATAATAAAGACGGTCAACGGTCAACACTGAGCACGTCACGGGAAACAACCAACATATATAATATATATAAGATATAGATCCACGTGGAAGTCAAAATATACATAAGAGTCAACTGTGATTACAACAAAAATGAATATACATGTAATCACTACCTCAACTAAAGATACAAAAGAGGACATGATCTGATCCCGGGGGCACCCTCGGTCACCACCTCAACTCTAAAACTTCTCGCTACCTGAAATGCAAACAATTGAAACATGCCTGAGTTCCCTGCAGGAATTAAAGACAATGCAATCCACATGATCATCCACCTCGGGCCCACAATAATGCCCTCTCCGCATCCACGGTACTGAACCACTCCTGCCACTACAAGGGTCAAGTCAGTCCACCGCTGCCTCACATGGGTCAGTCGGCACCACTACTCCCCAAAAGTGCAGAAAGGAACCCTGACACTACGCCGCCACCCCAGGAGCGAGTCAGCCCGCCGAATACACAACTCAGGTCAGACGACAGCCGCTGCTCCCCCAAGAGCCGCCAGACGCGCACCCTGCCGGAACATCCTCGGCCTACCGCTAAACCCCAGCAAACTGCCCAAGGTTTACGGCACACATCCCTCACACCCCGCTCGGTAAGAGAGGCAACAGTAATACAATAATACGCCCTCGTCGAAGGTGAAATCCGTCGCTCTCAAGGCAGGTAATCGACCGTCGCCTCGGAGCCGGTAGTCGACCTATACTCAACGGATCGCGTGTGGATAAATCCACCAACCTACGGCAGATCGGTCGACCGCTACAAGCACACCGGTCGACTGGTCTTCCACACAGTACTCGGTACTGTACAAACAAGTCTATCGGTCGAACCACGCCAACCGAATTACCGACCAATCGGTCGAACAAAAGTAATCTAGCGGTCAACCGTTTGGATGGTCTACGCTATACAAATTTATATAATATATATATCTGACCGGTCGAACCAAGGGTCCGTTCAACCGATAACAAGGATTTCAGCATTTTGCCTAAGTAGTATTCGATCGACCGGAACTGAGATACAGTTCGACCGAATCATCACAGGCAGTCTACTGCTTAATTAAATGCTCAGTCGGTCGACCGAAAGTTAAAGAGCGGTCGACCGTTTAGATGGTCAAAGCTCCCAACCGACTTAGCATCGAATAGATCGGTCGAACCAGGTTAAAGGCGTTCGACCGTTTAATAAGTCAAAAACCCCAAACGACCCATTCTCATTTTTTTCGGTCGACCGGCTAAGTGGACCCGTTCGACCGATAACAGTATCAACCCCTTTTCCCGCACAAATCTAGCATAACGGTCGACAGTCCATAGACATCGTTCGACCGTTCGCGGGTGCAAATCAATATAATAATAGGATCGGTCGACTGCCCACAGGCACCGGTCGACCGATCGTCGTCTTCAACCTCTGATCAGGTTGAAATCCGACGGGGAATTCGACACCAACGTCGATCCCCAACACTCACAAGGCTTAAGTGAGTTATAATGAAGACTTGGCATACCTTATTGACGTTTGTGGAAGCTTCCCAAGCTTTGGCAAGCCTAACCCAACTCTTTTCCTTCACTTCCTCTCCTTCTCTTCTTCTCCTTCTTCTTCTTCTCCGAATTCACATCTCTTACGCTCTGATTAACTTGAGGAAGAAGAAAAACGTTTCAGATAACCCTTACCCTCCTATTTATAGTAAAACCCAATTCTTATCTTCAACTCCACCACATGCTTCACTAAACAAGGCTTAATTAGGTTAATTAGGTTTAGTTTAGTTTAATTAGATTGTTTTAGATTCAGGTTATTACAATCTACCCTCCTTAAAGGAATTTCGTCCGCGAAATTCGAAGCAACTGACTTACCGGAATAACTCTGGATACTGCTTCCTGACATCCTCCTCGATCTCCTAGGTAGCCTCTCTGACACTGTGATGCTGTCACCTGACCTTCACCATCAGAATCGCTCTCCTCCTGAGCTGATGTACCATCTGATCTACAATCTCAACTGGTCTCTCATCTAATGACAAATGCTGCTGGATCTCTGGTACTGCTATATCAATCACATGAGTTGGATCGGTCACGTACTTCCTCAGCATAGAAACATGGAAGATGTTGTGAAGTCCTGCGAACTGTGACGGTAAAGCAATCCTATATTCCACCTCACCGACCCGATCCAATATCTCAAAAGGTCCGACATACCTCGGACTCAGCTTCCCCTTCTTCCCGAATCTCATCACCCCTCTGGAAGGTGAGATCTTTAGGAAGACATGATCTCCTACCTCAAAAGTCAACTCACGCCTCCGCGTATCAGCATAACTCTTCTGCCTGCTATGTGTTGTAGCTAGTCGTCTCCGAATCACGTCGACCTTCTCTGAATATAACTGTATAATGTCAGGTCCAACTAGTTGTCTCTTGCCCACATCACTCCAGCATACCAGCGATCTACACGGCCTCCCGTATAATGCCTCATATGGTGTCATCCCAATACTCGAGTGGTAGCTGTTGTTGTAGGCGAACTCTATCAACGACAATTGCTCATCCCAATGCCCGGCCCAGTCAAGTGTGCACGCTCTCACCATGTCCTCCAATGTCTGTATCGTCCGCTCTGACTGGTCATCTGTCTGTGGGTGGAAAGCTGTGCTAAACTTCAGACGTGTCCCCAGTGCTCTGTGTAGACTCTCCCAAAATCGCGAAGTGAATCTGGGATCTCTATCTGAAATGATACTGACTGGTACACCATGAAGTCTGACAATCTCATCAATATATAACTTAGCTAGACCCTCCAGAGCAAGAGTGGTCTTAATAGCTAAGAAATGCACCGACTTGGTCAGTCGATTGACTATAACCCAAATCGCATCGTGGAATCTCCGTGTCTTCGGTAGCCCCGTAACAAAATCCATCGTCACGTGCTCCCACTTCCACTCGGGCAACTCAATCCTCTGCATCTGCCCTGCTGGTCTCTGAGGCTCGATCTTCACCTGCTGACAGACCAAACACCTCGACACAAAGTCTGCAACGTCCTTCTTCATACCTCGCCACCAGAAGTTCCGCTGTAGATCTTTGTACATCTTGGTGCTCCCTGGATGAATGGAATATCTCGATCTGTGTGCCTCCTCCATGATATCATGTCTCAGGTCCTCTGTCTTCGGCACCCAGATACGGTCTCTGAATCTCAGACCTCCATCCACTCCAACTCTGAAGTCTGACCCATCTCTAGCCGCTAACGGTAGTAAACTGCTCAACTCCTCATTTGTAGTCTGAGCATGAATCACAACCGATACTGTCTGAGGCTCTACTCTCAATCCTGCAATCACTGCACCCTCAGAGCTATCTACAAATGGTCTCCACTCTGCTAAAGACTCCAGCAGTTGCCATTCCTGAATGCATAGGCTTGCTACTGATACCTCCACCTTCCGGCTCAATGCGTCTGCAACTGTGTTCGCCTTCCCCGGATGGTAAGAGATAGTGAAGTCGTAGTCCTTAATGAACTCAAGCCATCTGCGCTGCCTCATGTTCAGCTCCTTCTGCGAGAACGGGTACTTCAGACTCTGATGATCTGTAAACACCTCGAACTGCTCGCCATAAAGATAGTGTCTCCAGGTCTTCAGTGCGTGAACCACTGCTGCTAACTCCAAATCATGTGTCGGGTAGTTCCTCTCATGGACCTTCAGCTGTCTGGATGCGTACGTGATCACCCTCCCGTGCTGCATAAGTACACATCCTAAGCCAACACCTGAAGCGTCGCTATAAATCACGAATCCACCCGTGCCACTCGGCAATGACAAAACTGGTGCTGTGGTCAACAGTCTCTTCAGCTCCTGAAAGTTGTCCTCGCACTTCTGTGACCATACAAAAGTGACTCCCTTCTGCGTCAGAGCCGTCAGTGGTGCTGTCAATCTCGAGAAGTCTTTGATGAAGCGACGGTAATAACCCGCCAGTCCAACAAAGCTCCTAATCTCCGTCACGTTCGTAGGGGTCCTCCACTGTGTCACTGCCTCTACCTTTGCCGGATCCACTGATATCCCCTCTGCCGATACAATGTGCCCGAGGAATGCCACTCTGTCCAACCAAAACTCGTACTTTGAGAACTTAGCATATAACTGCTGAGCTCTCAAGATGCTGAGTACAATCCTCAGATGCTCTCTGTGCTGCTCCACATCTGGTGAATAGATCAAAATATCACCCACGAAGACAATCATAAATATATCAATATACTGCCTGAATGTCCGGTGCATCAGATCCATGAACGCTGCCGGAGCATTCGTCAATCCAAATGGCATCACCAAGAACTCATAGTGTCCATATCTCGTCCTGAAAGCTGTCTTCTGGATGTCCTCATCTCGAATCCTCAACTGGTGATATCCTGAACGCAGGTCAATCTTCGAGAAAACCTTCGCTGACTGCAGCTGGTCAAAGAGGTCCCCGATCCTAGGTAAGGGATACCTATTCTTCACCGTCACCTGGTTCAGCATCTTGTAGTCTATGCATATCCTCAAGGACCCATCCTTCTTCTTCACAAACAAAACCGGTGCACCCCAAGGCGAGACGCTCGGTCTGATAAATCCCGAGTCCATCAACTCCTGCAACTGCTTCTTCAACTCTGTCAACTCAGCAGGTGCCATCCGGTATGGAGCCTTCGACTGCGGTGTAGTGTCAGCTACCAACTCTATGCCGAACTCCAACTCTCGGTGTGGTGGTAAACCTGGAGTCTTCGCTGGAAAGACATCCGCGAACTCCTGCACTATCTCAATGTCCTCCAACCTCTGAGACTCTGCCTCCGCAACCACTAGCGCCGCTAAAAATACTGCACAACCCTGCTGTATCAGCCTCTGAGCTCTCACGGCAGATACAATAATGCGACCTCCTCTGTTCCTGACCCCTCTGATCGGAATATCAGGCAAACCCTTCCTCGGAATCAAAATCTTCTTCTCACGGCACAAGACTCGAACATCATATTGGGACAGCCAATCCATCCCAAGTATGACATCAAAGTCCTCCATCGGTAGCAAGACCAGGTCTGCCGAAAACTCCTGATCTCCCGAAACAAATGTGGCGCCGGGGACAAATCTCCCCACAGTGCCCACCAGACCCAGGGGTGTGCTGACCTCCAAAGTGGCAGTCAACATCGCAAGGGTACAACCCAACACTCACGCAAATCGCTCTGAGATGAACGAGTGTGTCGCGCCACAATCAAAGAGCACCATAGCTACTGAACCAGCAACAAGAAGCGTACCTTCCACAACAGTGCCTCCATCCTGAGCCTCCTCTGCCTGGATGGTGAAAACTCTGCCAGTGCGCTGCCCCTGCTGTGGCCTAACAGGTGGTCTACTTCCGCCTCCCCCTCTGCCTGGTGCTGGTAATCCCGGTGGTCTGCTCGACCCAGCTCCTCGGCTCGGACAGCTCCTAATAAAGTGACCCAGCTGGCCACACCCATGACATGCTCTGGGGGTGAAACACTGCCCTGAGTGAAACCTGACACAAGTACCACAAGGCTCAGGTCGTGGTACTGCAGCTCCTGCTCCCTTGAATCGGGGCCTCTTGCCCGGATTTCCCCCAGTCTGACCTCCTGGCCGCCCAGAGAACCTACCCGATGACCTCCTCTCATCCTGGTAGTTCTCTCTGTAGTCACGATCGAGAACAGTAGCACTCTTCACTGCATCGGCTAACGTGCGCGGCATATGGGTCAGCACCTTCGTCCTCAACTGCTTCCGGAGCCCTAGGACGAACTTCCCAGCCCTCTGCTCCTGTGTGATGTACATCTCGGGACAGTAACGCTCAAGGGCGTTGAACTTCCCGATGTAGCCTGCCAACGTCATGTCTCCCTGCTGAAGGCTCAGAAACTCCTCTCTCTTCGCATCCTGCACATGCTGCGGAAAGTACTGCTCGTTGAACTCGCCAACGAACTCCTCCCAAGCTATATCGTCTCTGTCCGCAAACACCAACGCAGATGTGGACCTCCACCAGTTGGACGCAGCACCGCCCAAAACGTATGTAGCCAGACCCACTCTCGCCTCCGGATGACAACCAATAGCACCGAAGATCTTCTGCATCGTGAAGATCCACTCCTCCGCAGCCTCTGCATCATACAACCCTAGAAAGGTAGGCGGATGCTGGCGCATAAATCGGTCATGCATAGCGCCAGTCCCCGTCTGCCCAGTCTGTGCTGCCTGCTGCTGTAGCATCTCAGTCAGACATCCGACCGTATCGAACAACGTCCGACGCTCATCCTCCCAAGCCTCATCCCTCGCAGTCTCGCTCTCACCGCGAGTATGAGCGACGACCTTCCCCCGTCTAGGAGGCATCTGCCAAAAGAAACAAGACAATATCAATATAATCTGTGCATGAATGATCCTCTAAACCTAACTCCTAACTTAAAGGTGCTTTCTTTGGACAAGTACGCCGAGATCAACGCTCTGATACCAAATTGTAACGTCCCCAAAAACAGCGGAAAATTAAAACAATAATAAAGACCGTCAACGGTCAACACTGGGCACGTCACGGGAAACAACCAACATATATAATATATATAAGGTATAGATCCACGTGGAAGTCAAAATATACATAAGAGTCAACTGTGATTACAACAAAAATGAATATACATGTAATCACAACCTCAACTAAAGATACAAAAGAGGACAAGATCTGATCCCGAGGGCACCCTCCTCGGTCACCACCTCAACTCTAAAACTTCTCGCTACCTGAAATGCAAACAATTGAAACATGCCTGAGTTCCCTGCAGGAACCCCGTATGCCAAACCTCCTAAAATACAAAAGGAATTAAAGACAATGCAATCCACATGATCATCCACCTCGGGCCCACAATAATGCCCTCTCCGCCTCCACGGTACTGAACCACTCCTGCCACCACAAGGGTCAAGTCAGTCCACCGCTGCCTCACATGGGTCAGTCGGCACCACTACTCCCCAAAAGTGCAGAAAGGAACCCTGGCACTACGCCGGCACTCCAGGAGCGAGTCAGCCCGCCGAATACACAACTCAGGTCAGACGACAGTCGCTGCTCCCCCAAGAGCCGCCAGACGCGCACCCTGCCGGAACATCCTCGGCCTACCGCTAAACCCCAGCAAACTGCCCAAGGTTTACGACACACATCCCTCACACCCCACTCGGTAAGAGAGGCAACAGTAATACAATAATACGCCCTCGTCGAAGGTGAAATCCGTCGCTCTCAAGGCAGGTAATCGACCGTCGCCTCGGAGCCGGTAGTCGACCTATACTCAACGGATCGCGTGTGGATAAATCCACCAACCTGCGGCAGATCGGTCGACCGCTACAAGCACACCGGTCGACCGGTCTTCCACACAGTACTCGGTACTGTACAAACAAGTCTATCAGTCGAACCACGCCAACCGAATTACCGACCAATCGGTCGAACAAAAGTCATCTAGCGGTCGACCGTTTGGATGGACTACACTATACAAATTTATATAATATATATATCCGACCGGTCGAACCAAGGGGCCGTTCAACCGATAACAGGGATTTCAGCATTTTGCCTAAGTGGTATTCGGTCGACCGGAACTGAGATACAGTTCGACCGAATCATCACAGGCACTCTACTGCTTAATTAAATGCTCAGTCGGTCGACCGAAAGTTAAAGAGCGGTCCACCGTTTAGATGGTCAAAGCTCCCAACCGACTTAACATCGAATAGGTCGGTCGAACCAGGTTAAAGGCGTTCGATCGTTTAATAAGTCAAAAACCCCAACCGACCCATTCTCATTGTTTTCGGTCGACCGGCTAAGTGGACCCGTTCGACTGATAACAGTATCAACCCTTTTTCCCGCACAAATCTAGCATAACGGTCGACCGTCCATAGACATCGTTCGACCGTTCGCGGGTGCAAATCAATATAATAATAGGATTGGTCGACTGCCCACAGGCACCGGTCGACCGATCGTCGTCTTCAACCTCTGATCAGGTTGAAATCCGACGGGGAATTCGACACCAACATCGATCCCCAACACTCACAAGGCTTAAGTGAGTTATAATGAAGACTTGGCATACCTTATTGACGTTTGTGGAAGCTTCTCAAGCTTTGGCAAGCCTAACCCAACTATTAGGTTTAGTTTAGTTTAATTAGATTGTTTTAGATTCAGGTTATTACAGTAACTATAGCAAGTTTCTTGGTTGGACGCAGAAGGAGAGGCTGAAGGAGCTCTTCATGGAAAGAGTCATTGGATGTGGTTGGAAAGATGAAATGAAGGCAATCTCTGCAGGTAATCTTTCTTCTCATTTTCAATTTTTTATATATTCAACTTGATTTTCTTCTTTGGTTCTGATTTCAGAATCAGTATGGTTTTTAACAATTTTTTACTTCAGCCTATTCACTAATTTACTTGTTTAGGATGTGATATCAATAACGTGGTGATGTAGCATCAAGTATGGAACCAGAAAATTAGCCAATTCAATAAATGTGCTTTTTTTTCTCTGCAATTCAAGTTTATATATACTAAATCACTGTTAAGTTGTTAACCAATGCTATTGGCAACCATGACACTGCAGATGCATATTCTGATGCTTTAAAGTAGTTGGGTTATGATCTTGAAGTGATAGCTGAGCAAGTATGTAAATATTCCTATGTAGTTCTGATCATCTGGGGGTGAAGTGTGGCGTTTACTTGTCATTTATAGTTTCTCCTTTGTTGGCCAGATCGTGGCTCATACTGTCACATTCATCTTCTATTGCGTTGTAATTCCGATTTTTGTGTGGATTCCTGAAGTTGAAATTCCATTAGAATCCCACCAAGTATATATAAATCCTAAGAATTTAAGTATCATTGCTTTAAGTATATATAAATCATTATTTTATATTGTTACGAAGAAGCTCTTTTATTTCTAATGTATTTGACCCAACATTGTCTGGTATCTTCATCTGGGAGAATCATTATGGTTCTTTGTTTGCAGCTCCTTTTAGGGTATACATGCTGAAGTTTGTGTGCGTAGGAAGAGACCAAGAGGGAATTATTTGATGCTTTGCAGAGAGAACTCGAGTGAGTTTGAGTTTTCTTGTAATTTCTGAAGGAAAAGTGTTCTAAAAGTATTTTTCGTTGGAGAATAAGACAAGTCTAACGGTTATTTGACATGATAGACGGTCGAACAAAAGGCTCAAAACGGTCGTCCGGTTTAACATGTAATGACTAACTGATTTAACTGATCCAATCGGTCAAACTAGGAACTCTTTCGGTCGACTGATTGGCACATACAGTTTAGGTTATGGTTTTAGGAGATTTTCCGGTCTAAGTTTGAGTGACCTATGGAAGTCCAATTGTTATGAGATTTTGTGTGTGACTTCTATAACGAACCTAGTATGTATGTGAGTAGTTATTAACTCTAGTATGCTCAAGTACACACAAGTTCCAAAGACTCAAAATAAAGATAAAATTACATATCTTCAAAAGCTTGATTACATGTCTTGATTTTAATACTTTGTTCCTTGAGTCTTGATCACCTGTAAAAGTTAGCACAATACAATATATGCAATGCATAATGTGTGCTACTCTACATTGATTGTAATTAAGATTAAGTTGATTAAATCATCAAAATAGGGATTAAGGTCTAAAAGCCAACAATCTCTCACTTTTTGATGATGACAACCTATATGTTAATACTTGAAGTTTGGATAGATAAACTATGCATAAAAATGCTCTCCCTATGAGTGTGCATAGTTTTTGATCAATTTTAATCAATCTTCAATTTCTATACCCCTAATATTCTCTTCCCCTTTGAGATCCCTTAAAAAATTTAACATGGAATGAATGATGTCTTTTTCTTGTAATGAAGTTGTTTCCCCTTAATTTTGCAGTTCATTACTCTCTTCTAGCTTGAGATTTTAAGCTCCCCCTACCAATATGGATTGAATGTATCAATTAAGTTCAGTTCCATTCTCCCCTTTTAACATCAAACAAATATGAACATATAAGCATGTTATGTATTACTCTCCTTTGACATCCATTAGAAAATTTGACAATTTAGCATATGATGTGTTTCTCCTAATTTTAAGGATACACAATGAATGATATATAAGATATGACTATTAAGCATTCAATATCCTAGACTAGAACCAATTATTCATAAATGAGGAGGATTGGAAATTGTACCAAACTCAGTGATCCTTTTGCTTTGGTTCCATCCTTCTTTCGATAGTGCAACCGGCTTTGAATTTGACATTTCAAGCTTTGGCTGGTCACTACCAATCTCCATCTTCTAAGTACCTACAAGTGTAGATTTAGGTACCCAAACAACTTTGAGTCTTTGAATGCTACCTTTGGAACCCAAACCATCTTGGTTTTGAGAGCCCACACACTTGAAGAACTATGTTTAACAACTAAATGATTGACATTTAAAGTAGTATGAACAACATGGATTTTGACATATGAATCATTATAACCTAAGTCATGTTTGTCTAAGGATTGCCTTTGATTACCTAGAAGCATGTCAACTATTTAAGTTCCTTTTGTGAACTTTTCTAGATCCTTTCTAAGTTGAACATTGCATGCTTTAAGATCTAGTTGTTCAACCTCAATGAGTGTTGCTTTTAGACTAGCAAGTTGTAATGCATTAGTTTTATGTCTAACTAGCACCTCATTTTTCTCATTCATGCATATTTCAAATTGGCATTGGAGATCATTTATCAATTTTCTAGTATTCTTGTTGTTTTCATAAATGATCTCATATTGTTTAACTAAGTATTGAAATGCATTTTGAAGCTAATCATGTGTGTATGATCCATATTTCAAGTTAGCACAATACAATATATATGCAATGCATAATGTGTGTTACTCTACATTGATTGTAATTAAGATTAGGTTGATTAAATCATCAAAATATGTATTAGGGCCTAAAAGCCAACAATGGGTGGACACCAGCAGCAACACAGCTGATCTATTCTCCAAACCCTTATCCCAATCCAAAGGCGAAATGCATTTCGAGTCCATGGGTCTGAGGAACCATGTAGAGTGGCTTGATGAGTGATTTGAGAGGGTTATCCTAGTTATTATTGTTTTATACGTTGAGAATGTATGTGGAAAAATACTTTAATAACTAGTGGAAGATTGAAGTGAAAATATTCTAAAAGTATTCTCTTATATGTCAATTATTATGAACTGAATGTGCAAGCATTTTGTTCCTTGATTAATGTATTCGTCTTTTTGAAGTGTTAAGGAAGAGACTCTTGGTCCTTAACCGTAGAGCTTTAAAAGATAATGGTTTACATAAATCAAAAGTTATTCATAATCATGGTAATTGACATGGAACATTAATTACCGAGATAAGATTGTTGTGTCGGTTAAAGAGTATTGTATCTGTACAAATATTTAACAACACGAGTATATAAAAGAGGAAAATGGTTACTTTTAGATATTTAATAGACCTATCAAGTAAAACATTATGGAATTATGTTTTGTGTCATTAATGTTTTACTATGTCTTGAATACTAAGATATGAGACTTATGTCTTTTCACATAAGAAGTGTTTAATTTGATTATTGTAAAAAACTATCAATGAATATATAGTGATAAAAACAATAATTGGTTAACCATGACTTATGTTGGAAAACATAGTTCGTCAAAAGATTATTATTGCCCCTCTTTACTTGAGTGAGATATTAGTGAGTCATTTGATAAAGCAAAATTATAATGTGCACAATGCGACTTGTTTTAAGTTACATATTTATAATTAGCTTAAGAGATCAAAAAATGAATAAAAAACAAAGATAACACATTTCTACTTTGTATAATATTCTTAATATCATGAGGCAAGTGATAGTCACAAGTGATGTTCTTACATCACTAATTGGATCATGTTTAGTTCGAGTGAACAAAGACATCTTTGTTAATTAGGTAACTATAATGTGTAGCTAGATACCGTTTGTAGTTTATGATCTTTGTTATATCCTCCTATAGTTTATGATATTAATGTGTAACTTATATCACCACAAAACTGAGAAACAAGAAGTTTGATTTTGTGTTCATATGATGTATCGAGTTTCATATGAAATAATATACATATGGTGAATCAATAAACTCAATATGTCATGAAAATGCCATAATTAGAGTCATAAATAAATTCATATGAGATGTATATATTATGGGGTGTAATTGTTTGACAAAGATAATATATTACATGATATATGAATTTGTTAAAAACCCCAAAATCGAATTTTGTTGGATGTTAATCCAAAATTTGATAGAGGCAAAATCGGGTCAAAACGGTCGAATATTGTTGGAGACCAGTCGACCAGAAATTCACAGTAGTTGTTTCGTATGTAAACGATCGACTGGATGTATGCGTTTGGTCGACCAAAAACTTCCAAGAGCTTTTACGAACTCTTCTTGGTAGTGATCGGTCGACCGGTTGAAGGTCTTGGTTCGACCAAAAACTCCTGGAGCGTCCACGTACTCTTCGTGGTAGTAATCGATCGACCGACTTGAAATGCAGTCTGACTGAAAACTTACAATGGCTCTCCATTGACTTTCTAGTATAGAAACGGTCGACCGTTTGGGCATGTTTGTTCGACCGAAAATCACAGTAGCTTTGGTAGCGTGTGATGGGTCGACCGCCCGGTTTCATGGTCTAACTGAAGCCAAATTAACTGTCAATCGGTCGACCGGTGAGCACGATTTCTGCGAGAATTAATTAAAGAATTAGTGTTGATCATGGATTGGATTTATTCCAATTATGGTTAAACATGGATGTGGATGACTATGTGTCAAATTGCGATTGATTTTAGGGAGAGAAAAATAAGAGATCACGAGTTAGTGGGTAGCCCATGGTGTGAGTGTTGGGAGAGCATATAAATAGGTCTTCTCTCCCTCTTTGTTTTAATTAATTCCAAAAAATTCTCTCTCTCCCTAACTACCCCACTAATCCATCCGAAAATTCACTGATTAATTCAAGTTTTTTGAGATTAAATTCTCAGGAGATTTAAATGGGTTAGTAGTTAGATTCTAATATTGAATTAAAGATCGATTGACTAGCTCTTTTCTTTTCAATCTTGTTTAGAGTTTGGTGAACACTTAGAAGTGAATCGGTGGGCGATTGATCGTGAAATGCAACTCCAGATCTTCATATTGTGCAACGTAACTCCGGATTTTCATAAAGGTTTTGGAGAACCTTTGGGTATGATTCCTTCTATTTATTTTAATATATATATAAATTATATTATATTAGAATAAATATACAAAAGTGTACATGAAATTATCGAAAATATGAAAACGATTCTATTTGTATATATTAATTTTTTTAAAATATACACATACATTAGGACATGAAATTCTACAATTTTCTACATGCCATATTGATATCTTGTTGTGGTATATTTAGACTTGTGTTTGTGTGATTTGATTTTCAATTTCGTATGCTGCAATTGTTGATTCATAACACTTCTGAATTTGCCTAATTTTGACTTGAATTGCTAATATATAATCTCCACTTGAGTTGGTATTTGCTTGATTTAATCTTGAATTATTGTGTCTTCCCTTGTGCTGAATTTTTATGTCGATTCACATCTAATTTGCTGCTGCGTTTATGCTGAATTTTGTGTCGAATTTTGATTGCATTTTAGTGTTGAATTGGCTGCATTTTAATCCTATAAACCTCTACGATTTCTTGGTGAAGCTGTGCTTAAATCATGGTTGAATTTGCTGCGTTGACACTGAATTTTGTTGAATGTACTGAATTTTATCCAACATTTGAGCTGAATCCTGGTCTGAGTTCTGATCTTAATTGTGCTGAAATCTGATTTTTAAACTGGTCTGAATTGGGGCTGATTTTGGCTGCATTGTTTGCTGAATTTTGAGCTGCAACTTAGCTAAATTTTGTGCTGCATTCCGAGCTGATTTTGTGCTTAAACTTGTACTGCGTTTCACTCTGAAATTGTGCTGCATTCATGCTACACTTGAGGCTGTTTTTTATTGCGGCAAGTTTAGCTGAAATTGGGGCTGCAGTTGTGCTGCAAGTTGTTGCTGCGTTGGTAGTGAATTGTGCTAGAACCTTGGCTGAAGTCTGAACTATACTTGGCTGCAAATGAAGTTCTTGTCTTCATTTTCGAGTTAAAGTTCGACTTAATCTTGTTTGCATTAGTGGCTGAATTTTGGAGTCTGAATCTTGGCTGCTCCTTGGTTCAATCTTGGCTGAATTTGGGCTGCAACTCAGTTATTCTAAAGGCTTTGTTATTAAGTATACTCTTTAAATCCATTCATAATCTTGTTTGTTATTAATTATAGGTAATGGAATAAGGCTTTGGAGATTAGCAAGAGACACTCTTTTTAAGTAAGTAGTTTTCTTTTTCAAATCTATTCCTATGATATATTATGGATATGTATGTTATTAGAAGTACAATTTATGTATATGTATATTGTTTACATGTGGATGTAGCTTAATTTATATTATTGTATTTCATGTTTAGTTAGATATTGAATGTTATTTTTACTTTTGGATGCATTTTAATTGCAATTTTTTATTTTTAGGTAAACAAAAAAATAAGTTTAAAAAAAATAATTTATAAAAAATACTACTGCCAACGGAAATACTGTCGGCAACAGTGGGGTTTTTTTTGCACAAAAAAATGGCACAAAAAAACCTCCCGACGGGAACTTTTGCCGACAGAATTTCCGTCGACAGACACTATTGCCAACAAAAATAGGGCATTTTGCTGACGGAATCGTTCGTCGGCAAAAGCTTTTTTTGTTGTGGTGTCCTTAACTTTGGGACTTGGGAGTATGGAAATGGTGCTTTATTTAGCTAAATTCCTTATGAGTTTGATTAGTAGATCATATTAAAAGGAATGTATTCTAACCGGTCTAATGAGTGGGGGTGAAGACACAAATTCGATTATCATCCCTGTGACAATCGGTAGTCAGTGGGATGTGGTTATGCAATCAATCTTAATAATTCAAAATTAATTCTACTAATTCTTTTACGAAAAAGTAAATCATATTCAAAAAGTTCGTTGGGATGGATTGGGAACTTCTAAGCGAAAACTAAAAAAATCGGTATCTAGCAAGAAATTGAGTGTTGACAAATTCTTAAATAAAGTAGAAATGAATGAGAGCGTTTTGTGTTCAATTGTAACTTCTTATAACCATCAAAACCCTATCTACAATAAAATGTTAGTACGAAGATTTGGTAAGATTCCAACCCAAATTTTCAAGCTTTGCGTGAAGAACTTGGTCGTTGAAAATCTTGAGGCCAAATGAATTCAATTCAATCCTTAATGAAATAATGAGCCAATTCTACACCAATGTCACCACATTGTTTTTATATTGTAATATACCATCTTTGTGCACCTCTCGGTCTTATCTATCATCACCACCCCACTACTATCTCATATCTAAATACATGTTTGCAAAATTTGATGTATCTTTTATACATACGAGTACACCAACACCACACCACTAGTGATGAGAATTTTGTGAGTAGATAATAGTTCTTTCAAACTTAACTAATGATATAATTATGTACATTTTATTTTAAAAAATGAGACAATATCTCATATGTAGTTAGAGGTGGGTAACGGGCTGACTCAGCCCGATCCTGTGGACCCGAAAAGCTAAACGGTTGGGCTCCGGCCCGTTTCAGGAAGGTTGGACCCGGCCCGGTCCGTCTGCCTGCTGCAGGTCGGACCGGGCCGTTTATTTTCCTCTTCTTCCCGTGAACAAATGGCCGACCCGCCAGGGCTCGTCCGTTTGTTTAAACGGGTCGGGCCTAAAGTCCAGCCTATTTATTTTC
Organism: Triglochin maritima; assembly: GCA_963682175.1. Classification (NCBI taxonomy): domain Eukaryota; kingdom Viridiplantae; phylum Streptophyta; class Magnoliopsida; order Alismatales; family Juncaginaceae; genus Triglochin; species Triglochin maritima. Next base: position 5,885,870 of record OY821787.1, on the reverse strand, counting down.
TTCACCCGGGCTGGGCCGAGCCGACACCCACCTCTATATGTAGTGTAACAAAGATATAGGATTATTTGTAGGGATGTAAACGAGTGAAGTTCGGAGTGGATTGGTGTTGCCATAAGAAATAGCATTAACCATTTTAAAAAGGTTTTTTTTTACTTGGATGTCACTTTAAAATACTATATTTCTGTTTCTGTCATCGTTGGAACGATATTTATATACGTGCCACTACAAAACTACCACTAAGTCCTTTGTGCCATTCTGTTACCCTCCGTCGTTTAATTAACTAACATTTCGTCATTCATTGCCACACGTCGTATTCCCATTCGTTTCCAAGTTAATTGCCCTTATTTTGTTAAACCACCTAATTAACCCACTTAGGCCCACTACGTCCCGACCAACATAACCACACCCGCCTTATTTCCCAAATCTCGCCCTCCCACCCGATAAACCCTAATTCCCAAATCGAGTGAATGTCCACCAAAATCCTCCTCTCCTCCCATCCGGTGTGAGATTCCCACCACCCTCAGTCCCAAAAACACCCATCTAAGCCCACATTGTTCTTCGTCTTCTCTAGTTCCTCTCCGCCGGCCATATCGACGAGTAGACAGAGGTTGAAGAGGAGACTTGGTTGTGGGTTTGCTTTCACGCAATGAGGTCCTTGAGGATGTCGACGAACTTGCAGCGCAAGGCTAAAAGGTATGTTTGGGTCCAAATGTTTCGTTTAGGTTGATTTGCAAGTACATCATAGGTTTGATTTCATGCAAGTACATTGTTTTGTTTGGCTTGCATGTTGAGTTTATTTGTTAAGATGGTATATTTTAGAGATGTTGCAATTTGAGAACTCCAGTTTAATGCCTGATTGCATGTCGAAGTAGCTTGCATGTTGGATTTAGTTGTTAAGATGGTCTGTTTGCCGATTATTTTGAGTTTTTGTTTGATAAAATTGATTTATTTTGACCTGTATCTAGTTGTAGGTTGCAATCTCGATTTCAGTTTCCAAGAAGTTGTAATTTGAGAACTTTAGTTTAGTTTTGTTGTGGTTTAAGATTTGATACATGTGTACTGCTCCAATCTATTGTAGTTTCTGGTTTCAGATTTGATACATGTGTGCTGCTTTAATCTGTTGAAATTTTTTATGGGTTTTTATTTTATTTTTTACAGCCAGGGGGCTCATGAACATTACACTTTCCGAAGCTAGATCTTGCAAGGAACCAATTCAAGCTTCCCAAAATGCAGCACCAAGGTATTCCTTAACCTAATAATGAAATTAATGATAAATTCTCCACATTACTTTGCTATATCAATAACTACATGTTCATTTTACAGGAGAGTTAAAACACAACAAGTGTCAACAACAAACACAACAAGTGCCAACAAAAGAAGAAAGACAAAGTAAGTTTAAAGTTATATGTAATGAATTTTATTTTCTAAACAGGAATCCAAATAATTTTTATTTCCTAACATCGCAAATAATTTTATTTCCTTAACAGGAATCCAACATATGCACCTCAACAACCTTCACCCTCTCATACACCTTGCAGAGGACCAGCAGAAGAACACCATTAAACAACATCTGCAGCAGCAAAAGAAGGATCCTTACCCCTAGTAGAGGACCAACATCTGCACCTGTTGGGGAACCAACAGGACACTATCAGACACCATATGGAGCAGCACATGAAGGTCATAAAACCTCACAATTAATAACAACACAAAGCTTTGAAGACAGCTTGGGAACACCCAACTCTGAGAAGTTCAAAACATATAATGACCTCATTGACTCAGGGTACTCAAAGGACACACTACGTGCACTCAACTTTTTAAACATTTAGGAGAGTTTGGTTTTGGTGGTGAACAGGGCAGTTGTTTTTGGGTATGTAACTCATATATAGTTTTTTGGGTAGTTGTCATGTATACTTTTATGCACTTATGTGTGCTGCACACATTTTGTTGAAGTATTGTTAGTGGTAAACTTTTAGGAAATGTGTATGCATGTACACAGTTTGTGCAATGTGTATGTATTATGATAGGTTGCTTAATTGCAGATAAGTGTTGCAACCATGTTGTTGAAGTGGATTATAAATGTTAAATTGTAGTACAATATTTACCAAGTAGATCCAGATTCTATTCCAAGTAATAAACACAAATGATAAACATCAACAAAAGTAGTGGACATACATATAACAAAACCTCAACACTACAACATCAAACCCCAAAACACTACAACATCCAACCATAAAACAACACAACAGTAGAACATAAAATTACAACCTCAACAAAACTATTAATTAGCAAGTAGATAACTTCCTACAACTGCTAAAACAACCACCACAACCACGGAAGACCAGAAATTTCTTCTACCGACCTCTTCCTTCCACTTTAGCAGCTGCCATTGCGTCCATTTTTTCTTCAAGAACTACAAATTTGGAAGTAAAGAACGACTCCAATCTTCGCATCTCGCCAATAAAAGTATTTTCCAGAAGAGGCGTACTACTTATCCACTCGAAAATCCCACAACCACCACCATCCTAAATTCAAGAAACAACTTAAGTATTTCAACAAACACTTCAACATTGTCATAAAAATTACAAACTTTTCAAGAAATCGCAGGAGAGAATGTTACTCCGAAGTTGGGGCATCGAAAAAACCTCTTCCCCAAGCTTTTGGGCCTACGAGAGGTGAACACGACGACGGGAACCCCACAACCACAGATAGGATGAATATTGCTTGAGAGAGTTGACTCGTTGCTCTCCCCGGCCTGCTGCATGGTGCTGCTCTCCCCGGCCTGCTTCATCGTGATTCCCATCAACTGCAGAGGGAGGGAGGGAGGGAGAGAATCGGGAGGGGAAACAAAGAAGAAGATTGGACAGATGGAGGGTGGTTGGTGGGAAATAAGGGTGGATAGCGGGAAAATGTGGAGGGAAGAGTGGTGTGAGGTGGGGGTTGGTTAGAGAGTAAGTTGGGATTATTAGGAACTTTATCCAACATGGGTAACAATGTTAGTGGCCAAGGGTAACAGAATGACATAAATGACTTAGTGGTAATTTTGTAGTGGCACGTATATAAATACTGTTCCAACGATGGTAGAAACAAAAATATAGTATTTTAAAGTGACATTCAAGTAAAAAAACCATTTAAAAATTGAGAGCCACGGAGCCAAAACAACAAGTCACAAACTGCCAGACGTGGAAATCTTCAAATTGAAGCGTAACATGCTTGTAGGGGCAAAGCAATACGAACATGGGAAAGAAGCCTCTAATCAGAGTGAAGGGAGCAGTTTCCAAGACAGGAAGCATAACTCACTGTGCCTATGCCAACAAAGGAAGAAGGTTGAGGGCCAAATAATGATTCCAGATTGGAAAGTTTGTAGTCTTGGAAAAGCTGCTGTCACCTGATACTTTTTGCTTTGTTTTCAGAGCCACCTACTCCAAAGCATCCGCATGTGAGGGTATGATTGGTGATTTATGGAGGTAATGCCATTAATATCTAAATAATGCTATATGTTACTGTATTTTTAAGTTTTTAATTATCTGAAAATATATCATTAGTTCTCAATTTCTCATGTTTTTTCTTTGAACACAGTCAATATTATAAACATGTTTACAAAAAAATAAAGATATATTGAAAAATGAAAATTAATTTCATTCATATTTTATTTTAAATCAACTCATGGTTTTGAAAAACCGAATTAAATCATAAAATAAAATAATAAAACAATAAGCTCAAATGTTCTAGTGGAAAATGAATTAAAGAAATAAAATAATACAACTAAAACACACCTGTGGAAGAGGTTTCATGTAAAAAACCCAAAGAGGAAAGGGACTGACTCAAATGTAACTTCAATATTGCCTTTGATGTAAAAGTTAAAAAAATAATAATAAATTGGTGGGAGAAGGAAGTCCTCCATTCATATGATATACATCCATTTTTTATTTGAAATTAACCCAAAATTTTGAAAAATTGAATTTAACAATACAATAAAATAATAAAACAATTAGATCAAAATGTTGTTTTAGAAAATAAATTTAAAAAATAAAATAATTTAACTAAAAAACAACTTGTAGAATAGGTTTCATGTAGAACACCTAAAAAACAATGAGTGACTCGTAGTAATTTCTATATGGTCTTTAAACGTAACAGCCTAAAAAACAATAAAAAATGGATGAGCGGAGGAAGTCCTCCTTTCATATATATACACACACACAAAGCACACACACTAGCAAGAATGCCTGTATCAAATTAATAATTTAACTTAATTAGTTTTATCTTCAGTAAAGATTTTGAAAAAATATAAATATTCATAGAGTTTAAATAAAAAGATTATTCTTCATAAGATTTAATAAAATATAATTTAAATTATGTGTCATCAAACAATTCATTCATTATTTTTTCCACAAGTTCCGTGAAATTAATGCCAATAGAAAATTAACGTTCCTTTTCTACTAATTCAAGAAGGACATCTAATGACATGTCTAATACTTAAATTAAATTGTGATTAACATGGAATGAAAGATTAATTAATACATTGTAAATCTAGCCTAACTTAACATATGTATTTAGGGCGAGATCAAACAAAACAGAGCAGGGAGAGAATTATATCACGAAATTCTGCAAGTAATATTGAAAACTGTTATAAAATCGCTACTAATTATAAAAATATGAATTAGAAAAAATAATTGAATAAATACCAAGAGGAGAAATTGCGAAAAAAATAAGGCATATGTAAAAACATAGACATATATCGAAGAAAATTAGTGTTTTTATAGAAAATATTTGTAACGTCCCGAATATGGACAATTGCTCACCCGCCCGAACCTGGTGGGTTAAGATACGATCCACGATCTTGACCGCTGCGTACTCTGATATTTATATCCATCTGATAGGCCCATAATAATCTGAAAAATATAATCAACAAATTGTGAGCTCGACAGCCCGCAAGTTTCAACCGTCAATCAATCAGAATCATAATCATGTGGAAAATAATACGGAATATGACATTCAGTCAATAAGCACAATCAAGAGACATGCATCACAAATAAAATGCATGCATATCAATTTGAAACCCCCATTCAGATTCGACCACATCCTGTGCTTCTGAAATCTATCAATCTGTCAGACGCACACTTGGTAGCTCCACACTAACGACAGACAGCCCTTTCCTCTCTCGGGTGGCTCCACGCTGTCCGTTAGGCAGCTCTTTCCTAAGTTGCTTTGCTAGAAAAATACACACAGCCACATGACATGTCGACCGAAACACCACCATGCAATCATATGCATATCAATGAAATCAACATCGATACTTAACATGCATGCAACTACGAATATCAAGAGAGACAGACATGATATGAAACTAAAAAATAACGAATCAGTACTTGCCTCAAAATCTCTATCTTTTTCTTCTCTATATTCTTCTCAAAATTTCATCTTCTCCTAAAACCACACAATCATCCAATAATCCATTAAGATATTTGATTATTACCTCAACTAAAAAAATCAGGTTATTACATTCTACCCTCCTAAAAAGAAATTTCGTCCTCGAAATTTGATCTCAATACTGTCTCAATCCGAACAAAATCAATACAAATTTTTCAACTCATTATTTATCAAATCTAAAAACCCAACACCACTTATCGCTCATAATTTAGATAATCAATCCAACCAAATCCAAATTCACATTTGAACTCAAGTCCAAATATCTCTAAATTCATCTTTCATTATTTATTAATAATTTGGTAGCAAATTCAACCAAGTCAAAATTCACATTTAAATCAATAGTCAATACTTTTAAATCGAATTTCTCAAATCCAAATCCAATCAAAATTTTATTTCAAATCCAAATCCCGACTAATTCCGAGGATCGTATTGCTCTGATACCATTTGTAACACCCCTAGTCCGGACAACTGCTCACCCGCCCGAACCCGATGGGTTAAGATACGATCCACGAACCTGAGCGTTGCGCACTCTGATATTTAAATCCATCTGATAGGCACATAAATAATCTGAAAAATATAATCAACAAATTGTGAGTTCGACAGCCCGCAAGTTCCAACCGTCAATCAATCAGAATCATAATCATGTGGAAAATAATACGGAATATGACATTCAGTCAATAAGCACAATCAAGAGACATGCATCACAATTAATATGCATGCATAATAATCTGGAACCCCCATTCGGATTCGACCACATTCTGTGCTTCTGAAATCTATCAATCAATCAGACGCACACCTGGTAGCTCCACACTAACGACAGGCAGCCCTTTCTTCTCTCGGGTGGCTCCACGCTGTCCGTTAGGCAGCTATTTCCTAAGTGGCTCAGCCAGAAACATACATACAGCCACAAGACATGTCAACCGAAACACCACCATGCAATCATATGCATATCAATGAAATCAACGTCGATACTCAGCATGCATGCAACTACGAATATAAAGAGAGACTGACATGATATTAAACTGAAGAATAACGAATCAGTACTTGCCTCAAAATCTCCATCTTTTTCTTCTCTATATTCTTCTTAAAATTTCATCTTCTCCTGAAACCACACAATCATCCAATAATCCATTAAGATATTTGATTATTACCTCAACTAAAAAAATCAGGATATTACAATATTTCAATAGTATAAGTTAGAGAATGAATGAAATCATCTTGTAGAAGAGAACAATTAGTAGTTAATTATGATTTTGAAATAAATACGAAATTAAGAATATGGGAAACCAGGGTGATAGGTTTGGTTGGATTTTGAAAAACAATTCATGTTCAATAACATTTAAGTGGAAGGCTTTAATTGAATTCTTCGTTAGTAGATTAGAATTAGTTGAACGACTTCAGTGATGGGAGAAATAGAATAAGAGGAAATCACATTATTTTATATTACAAAAGTTTGTGTTAATAGTGTATTAGGGACATGGATACATTTAAAAAATTCTAAAAAGTAGTAAATGTGTATTTAAATAAATAATTTTTAAAATTTAAAGACCAAACTTTACAAAAATGAAAGTTCTGGAGTAATTTAAAAAATATATACAATTCATATATTTGCAATTTTACAAAAAAAAGATGATCTACAATTTATTGAATGGTTAATTACAGTTTATCTCCTGAACTATGTCTTGATTTCACTTTGTACCTATAAACTTTAAAATGTGACAGTTCTACCCCGAACTTTCGTTTTATAACATAATTCACTAAGTTGGTGATTTACAAAAGTTAACATCCATGAACTGATGAACCATGTGTTCAGTATGTATATTGTGATTTTTATACTTTAATAATAATTAAGTAATTATTTTTGTAAAACAAATTAGTATGCAACCTAATTGTTTTGGTTTTTAGAATAAAGGTAAATTAATGATTTTATATTAAAATAAAATCAAATAAATATAAAATTATTAATTTATTCATATTTTAAAAAGGAATTTTTTTGAAATAATCACGAAATAAAATACAATTAGAAGAAAATGCATTTCGAAAATTTAATTGAAAAATTATGCACCTTAAAAACGGCACCGATGTTGCCATTTTCATTATCTAAAAACGACACCACGGGTTCCATTTTTAGACCATAATGAAAACGGTATCACCGGTACCGTTTCCCAAAGAGGTAAAAACGACATCTGGGTTGTCGTTTTGGCCTAGGGAAAAAATAGGACTAACGAACCGCCATTTTCCTCCTCCGGCACCCAAATTACTCCACACTCCCCATTACTCACTCTCTTCGGTGACCAACAATGTTCGGGTTGGTTTTCATTTTGTTCATTGATTTTTTTGATTTCGATATCAAATGTAATGTATGTATAATTAATGTATGGTTGTTATTTTCATGTATCAAATGTAGATTTTGTACACCCGAAGTAATGAGTTTCGGTGCCAGATTGATTATAGTTTTTTTCGATGGAATTGTTACATTCGTAGATGACATTTTAGAATATGAAGGTGGTTATAGATGGATGATGAATGTTATTACTGAAATGCAATATGATGATCTTTGTGAAACGGTTTGTCGAGTTTATGGTTTCCGAGAAGAAGATTTTGAATTGAGGTTAACCTGTAAGTGACCACCGTATGAAAAGTGTACATATGCTAATGTTTTTGATGATCAGAGCATGACTACGATGTCACATTTATTTAACATCATGAATATGGTTGTATTGTTTGTTCAGAAACAACCCAAACATTATACTATTGTGCACCAAAGTAAGTTGACTCATGATTATCAAGCAATGCAACAAACATGTAGCCAATATGAAGCAGGTCCACCGTCCGCAGTTCTTCGGTCTTTTTTTGATCATCTAAGCACAGACCAATGGATATTACTAATTATGAAGCAGACGTAATTTAGTTACATTCTCAAGGAATACGGGTTGAAGATGTAGACAGTGATGAGACATATGTTGATGAGGCAGATAGTCAGATGGATGGTGAGGAGATAGACATTGTTGACGTAGAATGAACACCACTTCCGGAGCTGCAAAACATGTTTCATCATATGACAGACGCAGAGAATCGAGAACCCTATTTATAGGGTTTCCTCAACCACACATCATGGGTAATCCACTAACTCATGATCTCTTATTTTTCTCTCCCTCAAACCAATCACTAATTGACACAAAATCTCCATCATCCATGTTTAACCATAATTGGAATAAAATCCAGCATATGATCAACACTAATCCCTTAATTAACTCCAGTAAAATCGTGCTCACTGGTCGACCGATTGGCAGTTTATTGCGGTTTCGGTTGGGCCATGAAACCGGGCGGTCAACCTATCACACCCCACCCAAGCTACTGTGATTTTTCGGTCGAACAAACACACCTAAAAGGTCGACAGTTTCTACATTAGAAAGCCACTGAAAGCTTTGGTCGGACTGCATTTCAAGTCGGTCGACCGATTACTACCCGGAGAAGTTCCCAGAAATTATCAGTCGAACCACAACCTTCACCCGATCGATCAATCACCACCAAGAAGAGTTTGCGGAAGCTCGTGGAATTTTTCGGTCGACCAAACACATCCATCCGGTCGATCGTTTTATATACGCAACTACTACTGTGAATTTCTAGTCGACCGGTCTCCAAAAACGTCCGACCGTTTTGGTCGATTTTTGGCTTTATCGAATCTTGGATTAGCATCTAACAAAATCTGATCTTTGGGGTTTTTAGCAAATTCATATGTCATAATGTTGATCATATTATATCACGCAATATACTATCATATGTAATGTCAAAATATTACATCACATAATACATACATCTCATATGAATTTATTTATGATTTTAACTATCATTTTCATGACTTATTGATTTTATTGATTCACCACATGTAAACTATAAGCGGTATCTAGCTACACATTATAGTTACCCAATTAACAAAGATGTCTTTGTTCACTCGAACTAAACATGATCCATTTAGTGATGTAGGTAACATCACTTGTGTCTGTCCTTTGCCTCATGATATTAAGAATATCATACAAAGTAGAAATGTGTCACATTTGTATATTATATTCATTTCTTGATCTCTTAAGATAATTATAAAAATGTAACTTAACATAAGTCATATTGGGCATGTTATAATTTCTCTTTATCAAGGGCCTACTAATATCATCACTTAAGTAAAGAGGGACAATGATAATCTTTTGACGAACTATCATTTCCATCATAAGTCATATTTAACCAACTATTGTCTTTATCACTTTGCTCAATTATAACTTTTGACAATAATAAAATTAAACACTTTTTATGTGAAAAGATATAAGTCTCATATCTTAAGATTCAAGAACAGTAAAACATTAATGACACATAACACAATTCCATAATGTTTTACTTGCTAGGTCTAGTCAATATATAAAAGTAATATTTTCCTCTTTTATATACTCGTGTCGTTAAATATATGTAGAGCTATAATACTCATTAACCAACACGATAATCTTTTCTCGGTAATTAATGTTCCATGTCAATTACCATGATCGTGAATACTTTTGATTTATGTAAACAATTATCTTTTAGATCTCTATGGTTAAGGACGACGAGTCTCTTCCTTAACACTTCTAAAAGATGAATACATTAATTAAGGAATGAAATGTTTTCACATTCAATTCATAATAATTGACATATAAAAGTAAACTTTTAGAACACATTCTCTTCAATTTATTTGTTATATTTGATGCAATCGATATTGGTGGTATGTGTCGAATGTTATGATATGTTGAATGATTTTGATTTTGTTCTAGCAGTAGTTATTTCATGTGCATGATCTGATTTCATGAATCTACTCTGAATATACATATATATATATGCACTCATGTGAGAATGAAATCATAACATACATATGGAATATGCAACTCGTCCTATGCCATGTTGTATGTTAATCGATATACATGCATGTATAGTAGGATATGGATGCATTTGGATTTCTGATTTCACATGCATGTTGTATTATGTTGAGTTAATGATATATGTTTATGCATGTTCTTATAACATCTGATTATGTCCTGAGTTTGCACAATTAAATGTATCTACGTCCTTAATCTAGGTGATTATGCCATATAACTCTCGTGGCATCCTTATCATGATATCCCTTGTTTTGTGTAAGTTTTATCATGTATATTGTGTTTATATGCTACTGATCTGATGTATCATTATGTGAATGTGTGTGCCACATAGGAATTCAGCTCCATAACTCATTTCATGACCCGCAGATGACTGTCATGTTGTTTGATCGATTGCTCTTATGGTTGTTTGTTGTTATTGGCCCTTTATAGTTGCTGATTTGAGTGTATTATTTGTGATTTAGCTTGGAGCTATGACGAGAGTAATTGTATACTCATCACATTGGGCTCGTTCTGAAGTGTGTAGTTGTAGAGATTGTCTTGGGCCGACGGGCCACGGGTAGGACCTCTATGTAGAGAGGTCAGGCGCAAGATAAGACCTCGACAGACGCACCATCATTTTGTCTTAGGTTAGGTGTTCCCAATGTTGTGATGGAACCATGTAGGTCATTTGCCGCAAATTTGAGGGCTTATCTGGAGTACCACTGTGTGCCAAGCGGGGGGTCACTATCGGGTGACCTGCATGTGGATTAGACCAGTGAGATTGGTGGGTCAATTCCTATGTAGACGGATCACTTCGAGTGTAACCCGAGAGGTGTAGAGTCGTCACTTGACGTAGCTATGGAGAGTTGTCGCCCGACATAGCTATGTAGAGTTGTGGCCTCTTTGTTGCATGTGTGGTAGATAGGTCCATGCATGATTTTGTACCCTATTTTCTAGACCCAGGGCATACATAGTTTTCTTAATTGAAAACTCACACATATATTGTTACGATCTATGACCCTCTAATCAAGAACTAAATGTGGAATTAAAGCACTAAGTAAAGGATTAAGAGATGAGACAATGCAAACCACAAAAATCGACGACACCAGAGTTAGAGAGGTTTGACACCGCACCCGGTCCTAGTCCTCCTCGTTGCATCACTCGATCCTCTGAGCATCGCTTATGGTTCCACTAATTCATCTCCGTTCCGGACCGAGATTAACGCCGTTTACAACCACCGAGCCTCGCGAACAACCTCACCTCTCTCGTGTCTCCTCTCACAACCCGAGAGGGAGCTTCATCAAAGTTTTACAACCCTTTGGTGATTCTTTGATTTGGAAGTTGAATCACAATCTAACACTCTATACTTGAGAATACTTGGATATTGATATGGAATAGATATGCAAGTAGTGAAGTTAGGCTTGAGTGTAAAGGAATGAGATCTTGAAGATGAAGAGGATTTGACTTTGAGTATTGGATAGATAGAAAGTGTTAAAGAGATCTAAAACCAACAAATGAGATCCTATTTATAAGCCTTCAAGCTCTACTAGTTGTTTGGGAGTTGGTGAGATATTGACCAATGAGAAACAATGATTTGGTTAAAGCTCGGGCAAAATTTAGATCATGTTCGGTCCACCGTTTATGTAACGGTAATCCAAAACACAAATGTTCGATTGGTCTGAACTAAGCATATGGTTGACCGAATATACTTCCGATCACCGTTCACCAACTTCTAACTATTTTCAATTTTGCACTATTTAATTTTGGTTAACCGTTCCAAGGTGGATTGTAAGATTGGTTGGGCTCTAATTACTCAAGTTTGGTTGACCGTTTATACTTTGGCAGACCGAGGTTAACGTGGGTTTTGCGCTGACAGTTAATGCTCAAATAGTCATTGGATACAACGGTCAAGTGCCATGTGTAAGTAGTCATTGAGCGTCTAAAGCCAAGAATGACTCGGTTGACCGATATGCAATCAGTCATCCAAATTAGGACAAGTCAATTGGGCTCTAAGGCTCGATTCAAATGTGACTGTTAGAGCAAAAGCATCCTATCGTCTACTGATGGGTATGATTCAGTTGTCTGATAGGTGTTCGGTGGACCGAACTAAAGGGGTTTCGGTTGACCGTGAGGGGTCCGGTTTACCGAATCTTGACGGGACAAAATCCTAGTGTTCAAGTTTACATTAAACCTTATGTACTCAATAAATTCAAAATTACATGTCTTGGTCCAAAACTTTGATTACAAGTCTTGAGTCTTGATGTCTTTGTCCCAATGCTCATTTGCTTGATTAATCTTGATCAACCTATTTTGATGATTACAAGTATACAAATATGTATGCAATGCATGTAATCGTGTTTGCTCCTTTGATTGATTAGGTTGATTGATTAATATTAGTTTGATTAATCATCAAAATTAATATAGATTAAGGCCTAAAAGCCAAGCCAACATATATGTTGATGTTTTGCCTCAGGTACTTAGGTTCTTTCAGGGATGGACTGGATGAGTTTCGGAGGATTTTGTACACGAGGGACACGTCGACTAGAGTCTTCTAGTTATCTTTGCTTCCACATTTATTTTGATGTCTTTCCATTTTGAACTCTATGTATTGTAATCAAATTGTGTTCATATATGTATAATCTATTATTTCAGTTATGTTTTATTTTATCTATCCATGTATGTTCTTTTATGTATTGTCAAGTAGTATGTTTTGGTCTTTTATATGGATAGCCGCGGAGGTCTCTGATCGTGACACTTATCTCGTTTTTTCCGTTTGCGTATCCACGAGATCGGGGACGTTGCAATTTTTCCTATACAACTTAATCTTTTTAATATAAATAGCTCTAGCCTTTTGGTTTTAAATAGTGTTTGAAAAGAAAAGAGTTGTTTCCTTCTACGTGGTGCTTTCGTGGAGTGTAATATCCTGAAGATTGTGTGGTTTTAGGAGAAGATGGAATTTTGAGAAGAATATTGAGAAGAAAAAGATGGAGATTTTAAGGCAAGTACTGATTCGTTATTCTTCAGTTTCATATCATGTCTGTCTCTCTTGATATTCGTAGTTGCATGCATGTTGAGCATTAATATTGATTTTATGGATATGCATATGATTGCATGGTGGTGTTTCGGTCGACATGTCATGTGGCTGTGTGTATGTTTCTAGCAAAGCAACTTAGGAAAGAGCTGCCTAACGGACAGCGTGGAGCCACCCGAGAGAGGAAAGGGCTGCCTGTCGTTAGTGTGGAGCTACCAGGTGTGCGTCTGACAGATTGATAGATTTCAGAAGCACAGGATGTGGTCGAATCTGAATGGGGGTTTCAAATTGATATGCATGCATTTTATTTGTGATGCATGTCTCTTGATTGTGCTTATTGACTGAATGTCATATTCTGTATTATTTTCCACATGATTATGATTCTGATTGATTGATGGTTGGTACTTGCGGGCTGTCGAGCTCACAATTTGTTGATTATATTTTTCAGATTATTATGGGCATATCAGATGGATTTAAATATCAGAATGCGCAGCGGTCAGGATCGTGGATCGTATCTTAACGCACCGGGTTCGGGCAGGTGAGCAGTTGTCTGGGCTCGGGGCGTTACATGGAGAATGTAGGCCCCATAGTTTTAGCCACCATTTAATTTCATCGCCACCTAATGTATATAGCATCATGTATAGACGTGACGAATTGTTGGTTAATGCCTGATAAATGTTGAAAGGAACAATCGATCGATCCTTCCTCAATTTGGAACAATTACACCAGCTTATGTGTAACTTAAGATATTGCAGTTTTAAATTCAATGTGCAATTTTTTTTTGGATTTTTAAAAACATTTCTATTATTAAACAGAATGAATGTAGCACACATATATATAAGTAACATGAGGAGGAAAAATGTAAGCTGATGGGTTTGAACTTGTAATTTTTTGTTGCAATAGTCTCTTAAAGTGACAATCTAAGCTATCTGAAATTGTCTAATCTACATATTTAAGTGAAGAAAAATACATAATATCCATATACTCAAATTTAAATAAATATAACCATTTTTCGGTGGACCATATTTGCAACCGATATTTCCCGAGAAAATTTTCCTAGTTGAACAACGATACAATTACACAAATGGACGATTCTTTCCATATTATATTCAACTGAAAACCACGGACAAGAACATGTTCCATGACGATAAACTTGTCAAACACAACAAATTCATACCTAATGCCTATAAATAAATAATAATAAAATCATACCTAACAAGATGTAGCTGGTGGGCCCTGATTACATGGCGAAACATGCATCTATTTCTTGACCAATATCGTAACTCACCAAACTTGAACGATGGATTTTTTGTCGAATTAGCCCTTTGGTATTTCACGAAATCTTATCTTTCAAATTGAAGTGGAAAGGATAAATTGACACGTCATTGTCTCCAGCTTTGGTCCAATATTGCTTCAAAGAATTGAAAGTGGCGTAGGATTTATACATGCTCTAGTTTCGAAATGTTCAGTTGTTAGTTATTATAAGGGATTTTTTGCTTGGGAACACTTGGGCACACTTTTTATTGGATTTTTGCTCTCTTATAATATTATATTGGTAATGTGCACTTGCAAATCAGAGATTTTACTTTTATACACTTACTTCGTTTTACCGTTAAACTCAACCTCACGTCGTATGTCAAAAATCACGTCCCGTTTGGTTTTAAGATTAAGCCTCCCCAAATCAGAGAATTAACCTTGTTAAACCCCAAACACACCCTACAACAAAACCCCCTCTTCTCGCACCCGACTGTCCTCTCCTTCCCGACCCCTCCACCTCTTCTTCCTGATCCCGACCATCCTCCTCTCGATCTCTCAATTCCCAACACCAGCCCGATCTCTCAATCCTAAACTCGACCGTCCTCTGCCCGAACCCCACACCCACCTCTCCCAGCCGCATCCTCAGATTGTCCTCTTTCCTAACCCACATCCACATCTCCCAGCCGCATCAAACCGTCTTCTTCCCGAACCCACATCCACCTCTCCCATGCATTTTTCTTCAACCTACGCATTTGCTAATACAACCCAAATATTGGATGTCGTCTTCTGGCGACTGCCCGTCCATTCCTCTCTCGGACGTTTCCACCTGCAAATGTGGACTTCCAGCCATGATTCAAGCATCGAACAAGGTCATCTCATTCGGTCGTCGCTTCTGGGTTTGACCTAAGGATTTCAAAGTATGCCCTAAACTTATCCTCTCATTTGTAGGTTTTTCTTGATGTTATGGATTTGAAACTATAACTTTTGCATTTTATTTGTGAAACAAAAAAGGTGTTTGAAGTAATAATTAATTAAAGTTCATGTATCGTGAGGCATCAACAAATTATTTTTTTATATTTTAAATTATTTCCTTGTATGGCTCTACTCCGCAAGTTGGTTTGTAGCTAAATTGATATTTTTCTTTTTTTAGTTAACTAGATGAATGTGTAACGAAGGAGTTATTATGTGTTTTTTTTATTTTTGAACACTTTGCTTAAGTAACTAATCATTATGTTTCTGTTTTATGTGATGCATTGACAAGTATTATGTTTTTGTTCTTGCCTTTGAGCTTTAAAATGCATGATTTGTGGAGCTCTTTTCTCCCCAAAATTTTGGAATGATGAATTCTTGAAGGTTGTTGTAACATCCCGAAACAACGGAAAATTTAAAAATTCATAATCAAGACAAAGAGCACAATAATCAAGGCGGGACTGTTACTTCTCATAAACAATAAAGCGGTGCACCATAATACATCAGAGTTTGCCAAAATGAATACATGATTACAACAAAACGACAAGGGAAGATAAACGTAATCATGTGGACCTCAGTGGTCTGACTAGAGGATCCGACTCCAAACGCGCGCGCCCGCCGATCACCACCCCACTGGACCTACCGCGGTCCTGAAAATATATAACAACAATGCCTGAGTTTCCAGAAGGAAACCCCGTATGCCAACTCACCTATATATGCATGCATTACACAATGAACCTATCATACTAGTAGCATGTCATGGCATCGACAGAGATGGAAAACAGTTCCCCCAAAGGGTAAAACAGGACATCAGTCCGACAATCAACAACGAGTCTCCCGAGGAGACCTACTTCAGGCACATGCAGTCTTACAGCACGCGACATCGCACCCCCCACACGCAGCTACACTACTCAAGGGTTCGGCAGGGAGCCTCTGTCACGCCTGCGGGCCGATAGAATACAGATCTGCAAATCTCAGTGGTCGGAGCTACAGGGACCAACGGGGCCGTCGCCCAGAAGGTATAACAACAACATCTCGGTAGGTGCCCAGCCGAGGAAAACAACATAGCCGGAACAGCCTCGGCCCAACAATCACCATCGCCGGCACAACCTCGGCGGCATCACCGGCACAGCATCGGTGGTCCATCACAATAGTCCGGCACAGCATCGGACGAAACCAGACCGAAGTCTGCCAGGTCATCAGGCTCCTCGAGCCGCAAACACCAACCGCGCCGCTATAAAAGCAGGGCAGCGACCTCCGTAGCCCGTGGGCCGGTAGTCACCTCACCCAACGCCAGTTGCGTGCCCGCACAACATCAACACTGGGATCCGCGATCCCTCAGGCCTGCTATACTACAATAAGTCCAAATAAACCATCACAAGTCACGGTCCATACACGGAGGTGACACGTCCCGAACACCCACACTCTTTCCAACGGCGGTCCCTGGGCAGGCACGTATCACGCACCCACCGTCACCTCCCGGCTCACGCACAAGGCGAGGACACGAGTTTCCGTGGACAAAGTTGGCGTTCAAAAAGGGAACCAGGAATTCTGTCCTGGGCCCAAACGGTCGACCGGAAGAGGTGATTCGGTCGACCGGTTCCAGAAAGGAATCGGTCGACCGTACTCCTAAAACGGTCTACCGCTGCGCTCGAAACAGAATCCCCGAACGGTCGAACAAAGGTCTAAAACCGGTCGACCGAACGAGGTCAAAATCCGGAGTCTGGTCAACATTGAAATCCACTCTATCGGTCGACCGACTCAGGGGTCCCGGTCGACCGAAAACTAACAGAACGTCTTATACCACATTTTAATCCATCGGTCGACCGACTCAGGGGTCCCGGTCGACCGATAACAGTTAGGGTCAACCTACATTTCTACGTCATATAACGGTCGACCGACAACAAGCAACGGTCGAACAAGCATGCAATAATAACCAGTACACTTAAGTTCCGGTCGACCGAACACAAGACCCCGGTCGACCGAAACACACCAGGCAGTCCCAACTTAACAGCAATAATGCACTACCGGTCAACCGCCACAAGGCATCGTTCGACCGGTGAAGGTTAAAGTCGGGCAACAGTGCTAAAACGGTCGACCGCCCGAAGGATCCGGTCGACCGTTGGTCGTCTTCAACGTCGCGCCAGCCGAGGTTTTTCGAAGAAAAGCGTCGCCGGAGAGGTCTCCGACCTCCCCCGACTCGACCAACGCATCCCTCACATGAGGGTTAACAACAAACCACACTAAGGAGCGGCTACCTCAAAAGAAACGACGAAAATGCCGGAGCTCCGCTCGCGCACGTCGCCTCCGGTGATCTCCTCGTGCGCTCAACTCAGCACCTCTCCTGCCTGGACTGCCTCACACCTCACGCCGACGCAGCCTCCTCCGCCTGAGCTTGAGCGACTGAGGAAGAAGGTGTGTGTTTGGTGAGAATGGAGGAAGAAGAAATGAGGAAGGAGATGAAAGAAGAAGAAGGAGAGAGAAGGGCCTTAATAAACTCAGTGCTACAGTAACCCCAACCCTTCACCTTCCCATGCAAACTCCTGCACACCCACTTCCCCATGCAAACCACACTATAACCATCATTAGTCCACTAACCCTAGGTTAGGGATCTAACAGTTGTACTTTGCTCCCCTTGTATGGTTCTACTTTGCTTTAATTTTTGAAGGTTGTGTGATGCATTAATTGACAATTATTATGTTTCTGTTCTGACTTTTGAGCTTTAAAATGCATGATTTGTGGAGCTCCTTACTCTCCAAAATTTTGGAATGAGGAATTCTTGAAGGCTGTACTTTGTTCCCGTTGTATGGCTCTACTTTGCTTTAATTTTTGAAGGTTGTGTGATGCATTGACAATTATTATGTTTCTGTTCTGACTTTTGAGCTTTAAAATGCATGATTTGTGGAGCTCTTTACTCCCCAAAATTTTGGAATGAGGAATTCTTTTGATTCCTGCAAACAACAATTCGGATTGCTGATTATTTGTTAATTATAGTTCGGATTTAAATTTTAATATTCTTCTTTTGAACTTGTCTACGTATATGTTCGCGTTTAATTGTTACTTTTTGTAGAGTTCTGATTCGTGTGACTTTTTTAGGTGGTTCGACGACGACCTGAAGAAACCGGTGATGGAAAAAATTACTTTGATTAATGATAAGATGAAGTATTGTTTGGACGAGCTTCTCAATCTCAATGTTCGGGTCGGGGAGATGCATGTGTTGCTTCGTGAAGTGAAGCAAAATGTGGACGAGGTGAATGTGGTCGCGAAGAAGGCCGACATGTTTTTCTTGGTGCTCGTTGTAGTCCTTGCTCTGTTCTTGAAGTTGGTTGTTTAGAATAATGTCTATGCGGGTTTCAAGGTTTGGTATGTGTGTTATGTGTTAAATGTTTTGGTTTGGTATGTGTGTTATGTGTCAAAACAAGTTATATTGCTGTTAGTTCCAGATATGTTTTATTCATGAACTAATCAGGTTATGGATGAGTAGCAGAAAAAAATCTTACATCTTCATTGACTTCTCATTTATCTGTCTCCATAGTTGAAACCCCAACTACTATAACTTTATCACATTTATATCGACAAGTTGATTCTGTAAATGGACATGCATTGATAACGGACTAAAATAATGAAAAATACAAAATAAAATAGGAGAAATGAAGACACTCAAAACAAGTTCAACCAATACAAAGGAATCCAATTTTGCTTTACATTTCATACTCTTACGACATTTCCTGTCTTCTCATATTCCTTTGTTGTACTAATTTAGAAATTTCATGCAATATGATTTGCAGTTACTAAGTTCGTGGTAGGAACCCTTTAACTGTGTCATTTTAAGAAGCTTCTAACAGCTGATCAAGACTCTTTTTTTACCACTTCACAACATACATTACAAAGTAATTAACTCCATAGATGATACATAAAACTAAGAAGCATCACACAACCTTTCTTTCTTCCGATCCATATCAAGAAGCAACAACAGTGGGACTTAAAAAATAACATTCAGACACGAACAGTAGTAAAAGAAACACCAATGGACATTGGGGGATATGTTTGGCATAATGGACTCACTGAATGGGAATCAACAGAAATTCCTCATTCCAAAATTTTGAGGTAGCTAAAGGAATGACTAAGCAACCAAAACAGTTGAGCAAATCCATTACCAAATTACATTAAGCAAGTTCTCATGTCAAATAGCAAGTTCTAATGTCAAATTACATAGCAAATCCATACTGCAACACAACTAAATTATAAAAAAATTGAACTGAACTTGGATAAAGGGAGACATCCACCGCTAACTTGGCCAAGCAAGTCCATCATTGGTCCACAAGCAGTGATTATAGGGACTGGCGTTGCTATACTAAATGTTGTTGATGTTTCAGAAGTATCTGCATTTGTTGTTGAAGAACGTGCACCAATCTTCCTATCACCTCCTCTCTTTGTGGTACGACGGGTCTTCATCCTTGGAGGAAGCCTTGTCTACAAGCATTCAAGCATATGAAAAGGTACTGAAATTGATTATTGGATTAATGCAGTTGGAACCGAATAACATTGTCGGGGTTCCGATTCTTCAATTCACCCACCAAACTGGGAACTAACTCATATTGAATGTTGTCTGCTCCATGGAGTTTTTGTAATGCAAGTGTCCGACCTCTCCACACTTTGTGATACGGGAGTTTCAAGTGATATTCTCTATGTAGGTGATCAGCAATATTCTTCATTGTGAGTCTCTCATCATGCCTTAACAATTCAAGTGCTTGATATGAAATCCAGTGCTTTGTAGCCATCTTTGAACCACAACTATTGACGGAAGAGCACGTGTGGGGAGTTCTAAGTTTCTTGATCTGAAAAGACTTTGACTCTTGCTTTCGCGATGCATGAATTCTCCATGGGTAATTTACCTCTTGGCACTTTAAAGTTACACAATCTGGTTGGCTCTTAATGATATCAACTGCACACCCAGACAAGATACGATGTTGCAACAAACACATTCTGAAGTAGGCCATATCTGGGAAAATTGCCCCCACAGACATCACCGGGTTCTTCATGTCTACTTCAATTGGTTGTGGTCCATCATCAAAGTTGAAGTCCAAGTCTTGCAAAAGGTCATCCTCGTCCTCGAATATGTCATCAAACTCCGGGAAGAGGACTTCTTCTTGCTCATCTCTTTCCAAGTCTGACTCTCGACCCGGTGTGTATTCGGGTCCCTCTTCATCAGAATCCCTAGCAGCACCCATGTCAACATCGCCATTGTCTTCGATTGTGGGGTCATCATTTGGGACTCCACAAAAATCCCTCCTACAGGTGGTACTGCTAGACCTTCTTGGTTGACTACCCTTCTTCAAACCTCCATTTGGGTAGGTTCATTTGTTGGAGGCTGCATTGGAGATTGTGGTTGTTGTGGGCCCAGAATGGTGTCCTGAACTTGTCCTTCTGTTACCGGAACAATTGGACATTCAGGTTGATTCACAGTTTTGCTACCATAACATGAATCCACACGGTGTAATCCTTCAACCCCACATTCTTTCTCCCTATTTGTATCATTTTCAGCACTGCCAAAGATGTGCAACTCCATCTTCCGATTACTGGACAATAGTGCTACCTCTAAATCCATATCTGAAGAGATGATTCGATACTCTTTCATCTTCGGATGAGGAACCATGTAGTGAATTCTCAAAACCTGGTTGACACCAACCTCAACAAACTTATCGTCCTACCTCTGAAGATAACTAAAATTTACCTCCTCAATAATGATCATTTGTTCTACCTCTTTGAAACCCATAGCACCCTACGTCCCTTTCTAAATACCCATTTTCCTCCAATGTGCAATTTAACATTCATATTAGTCATTCAAACATTCCTAGTAAGATGAAAAAGGGTTTCCAAAATAATTTTTTTATAAAAAAGTTCTACATTCCCAACCATTAGCAAGAGATAAGATATTTACCGCAGCAACACGCAACCTAAAATAAATAAATAAAAATGGAAAACAAAGCAAATTAATTTTGGATTGGTTCCAACTACCAACCACGTGCTGATGAGTTAACATTTCAGATTTATAACTTTATGATATCCCAACATAAATAATAACAAACAAACAAACAAAAAATCATTGGTAATATTGTGGAAAATCAACTGAATCTTAAGTACTAAGAATCAAACAACCCACATATTTCATCTTCTTCTTTCTCTCTTTCTTGAGTTGTTTATGTATTACTTTGAGTTCCAATGCAAGTATCCTTCTTGTATGCTTGTTAAGATACAACTTCTTCCTTAGTAAATTAAGTAAGGTTTTTTCAAAATAAGAAGTAATACTAGCGTGGATGGATGGAGGGAGTTCAAATTAAACCAAGAACATGGTTAAGTAAGTAAATCATGACCTTAAGTAATTAAATGTGTCATGATCTCGACTCCTAAATATTTCACTTGCTCTTATGATCGATGCATCAAGAATAAGGGTTCATATTAAGGTGGTTTGTTATAAAACATGAATGCATGTTCATGTAATATCTTTTTACTAGCTATCTTTGCTATTTCGTCTTTCTAGCATGCCTCACTGATCTAGAAATGCTTGAAATAAAATCATCCTTATTGAGCAAAAAAACACTTGATGATCACAAGTCATTAACCAAAATTCTATAGTAAATCGACAAACTCGTTGACTCACAAGTCATTAACCAAAAAATTAGTATAGTCCAATTTCATGCAAACCCAATATTCCCCACTTAAAGGGTAGACAGGCAAGCATGCAAGGTTCCTTGGAAGTCCAAATCCCAAAATAATCACCAAAAACCATGATTTTCCAACAATCTTAATACACAAAACATAATTTATGAACCCAAACACAAACATATATTTCAATAATGTAGGTTAAACAATCCACATCTCTAATATCCACAACCAAATCTAACATCCAAAACCAAACTTTCCGAAAATCGGATCCGAAAACCACAATAAGGACTATTTCGAAATGTCTACCTCAAACGCCTACCAGCAAGTCCACTTCTTGTGTGCATGTTATCTAGTTGGATGACGACAACGAACTTCGTGCAAGGGTTGCTGTCGTGGAGTAGGAGGCAGTAGGAGCAAATGTGTGGGTTGAAGAAAAATGTGTGGGAGAGGTGGATGTGGGTTAGGGAAGAGGACAATTTGAGGACGCGGTTGGGAGGGGTGGGTGTGGGGTTCGGGCAGAGGATGGTCAGGTTTAGGATTGAGAGATCGGGTTGGTGTTGGGGATCGAGAGGAGGATGGTCAGGATCGGGAAGAAGAAGTGGAGGGGTTTCGGAAGGAGAGGATAGTCGGGTGCGAGAAGAGGGGGTTTTGTTGTATGGTACGTTTGTGGTTTAACAAGGTTAATTCTCTGATTTGCGGAGGCTTAATCTTAAAACCAAATGGGACATGATTTTTGACATACGTGAGGTTGAGTTAAACGGTAAAACGGAGTAAGTGTATAAAAGCAAAATCTCTGGTTTACAAGTGCACAAGACCAATATAATATTATAAGAGAGCAAATGTCCACTAAAAGGTGTTCCCAAGTGTACCCAAGCAAAAAATCCCGAACGTAGTCAGCTCACTCAATCCTAGAGAATTGTACTAAACCCTAGGATTCAGTTAGCTGACTACAATGCAATCTTGGTTGTTTGTATTTAACAGACGCAAGACAACAGAGATAGAGAAGAAATTTCATTATTTCACAAATCGCAAGGAACGTACATAAACCCTCCAACAATAATCAAACAAATACAATGCAAACCCACAACCTCACAATAATATTTATTATTACTATAAAGAACTAAAAACTAGCGATAATTTCTTCTGAAGCCACAAGTTCCTACACCAAGAACTTCATCTCTTCTAGAGGAGCAACCAAGAACATGAAGGTGAAACATGGCCACCATCAAAGTCGTATCCGCATCCCCAATAAGGAGAGAAAAAGCTTGGTGCAAGGACTTCACTCTTTGCCAACCTTCTCTTATTACTCTAAACGTCCAACCTGTAAATAACATATATATATATATATATATATTGTCATTGATGTGTATATCATTAAGAGCTAAGGTATATGTGTGTTTTCAATATTGTGTTTGTCACGATGTAAATTTGCACTTACTTGCATGAGGGGGTTGAAAAGAGAATGTGGACGACCCTTTGTTTACTTGTACGCTGGTGGGGGTGGCGAAGAGTAGATGTATGGTGGAGGGGGTGATTTGGTCGGAGGAGGCGGTGATTTGTAGTAGTACGGTGGTGGTGGGGATTCCACTGGAGGAGGTGGTGAGCTGTAGTGATAGGGAGGTGGTGGTGACTTGACTGGAGGGGGAGGAGATACGTAGTGGTACGGAGGTGGAGGTGACTTCACCGGAGGAGGTGGGGATTGGTAGTAGTATGGGGGTGGTGGGGACTTCACCGGGGGAGGTGGAGAGTGGTAGTAGTATGGGGGAGGTGGTGACTTCACCGGAGGAGGTGGGGATTGGTAGTAGTATGGGGGTGGTGGGGACTTTACCGGGGGAGGTGGAGAATGGTAGTAGTACGGAGGTGGTGGTGACTTCACCGGAGGAGGTGGAGACTGATAGTAGTATGGGGGTGGGGGTGACTTCACGGGTGGAGGTGGAGATTGATAGTAGTATGGAGGTGGTGGTGACTTCACTGGGGGAGGTGGAGATTGGTAGTAGTATGGCGGAGGAGGCGACTTCACTGGGGGAGGCGGAGACTGGTAGTAGTATGGTGGAGGAGGAGACTTCACTGGTGGAGGTGGAGATTGATAATAATATGGGGGTGGAGATTGATAGTAGTATGGAGGTGGAGATTTATAGTAGTATGGAGGTGGAGGTGACTTCACTGGTGGAGGTGGAGATTGGTAGTAGTATGGTGGAGGAGGTGACTTCACTGGTGGAGGTGGAGATTTATAGTAGTATGGAGGTGGTGGTGACTTCACTGGTGGAGGTGGTGATTGATAATAATATGGGGATGGGGGTGACTTCACAGGGGGAGGTGGAGACTGGTAGTAGTATGGGGGTGGTGGAGATTTCACTGGAGGAGGTGGAGAATGGTAGTAGTATGGGGTTGGTGGTGATTTCGTTGGGGGAGGTGGAGAGTGGTAGTAGTACGGTGGTGGTGATGGTGATTTCGTTGGAGGTGGCTTGTAGTAGCATGGTGCGGGAGAGTGGTGGTGGTGGTGGTGGTGGTGGTGACGGTGAGATTTCTTGTGTGGTGGGGGTGAGCTGTAGTAGTACGTTGGTGGTGGAGATTTCTTAGGGGGTGGAGGGGAAGTGTAGTAGTAAGTTGGTGGTGGAGATTTCTTAGGTGGTGGAGGTGAGGTGTAGTAGTACGTTGGTGGTGGAGATTTCTTAGGTGGTGGAGGTGAGGTGTAGTAGTACGTTGGTGGTGGAGATTTCTTAGGAGGTGGAGGTGAGGTGTAGTAGTATGTTGGTGGTGGAGATTTCTTAGGAGGTGGAGGTGAAGTATAGTAGTACGTTGGTGGTGGAGATTTCTTTGGTGGTGGAGGTGAGGTGTAATAGTAAGTTGGTGGTGGAGATTTCTTAGGTGGTGGAGGTGAGGTGTAGTAGTACGTTGGTGGTGGAGATTTCTTTGGTGGTGGAGGTGAGGTGTAGTAATATGGTGGTGGTGGAGATTTCTTTGGTGGTGGAGGTGAGGTGTAGTAGTATGTTGGTGGTGGAGATTTCTTTGGTGGTGGAGGTGAGGTGTAGTAATATGGTGTGGGAGGTGATTTGACGGGTGGTGGTGGAGACTTATAGTAGTATGGAGGAGGAGGAGATTTCACAGGTGGAGGAGGAGATTCATAATAGTATGGTGGTGGAGGAGATTTCTCAGGTGGAGGAGGAGACTGATAATAGTATGGTGGTGGTGGCGATTTCACTGGTGGTGGGGGTGATTTGTAGTAGTAAGGTGGTGGAGGAGATTTCTCAGGTGGAGGGGGAGACTCGTAGTAGTATGGCGGGGGAGGAGACTTCTCTGGTGGGGGTGGTGACTTGTAGTAATATGGTGGTGGTGGTGACGTCTCCGGAGGAGGAGGAGATTCATAGTAATAAGGGGGTGGTGGTGACTTCTCTGGTGGAGGAGGTGACTTGTAATAGTATGGTGGAGGAGGAGACTTCTCCGGTGGTGGAGGAGATTCATAATGGTAAGGTGGTGGTGGAGACTTCTCTGGTGGGGGTGGGGACTTATAGTAGTATGGTGGTGGTGAGGACTTCTCCGGTGGTGGAGGTGACTTGTAGTAGTATGGTGGTGGTGGGGACTTCTCCGGTGGAGGAGGAGATTCATAGTGGTATGGAGGTGGTGGGGACTTCTCCGGTGGAGGCGGAGATTTGTAGTAGTATGGTGGAGGAGGAAACTTCTCCGGTGGAGGAGGGGACTCATAGTGATATGGTGGTGGTGGGGACTTCTCCGGTGGTGGAGGTGACTTGTAGTAGTATGGTGGTGGTGGGGACTTCTCCGGTGGAGGAGGAGATTCATAGTGGTATGGAGGTGGTGGTGACTTCTCCGGTGGAGGTGGAGATTTGTAGTAGTATGGTGGAGGAGGAGACTTCTCCGGTGGAGGAGGAGATTCATAGTGGTATGGAGGTGGTGGTGACTTCTCCGGTGGTGGAGGAGACTTGTAGTAATATGGTGGAGGAGGAGACTTCTCTGGCGGTGGAGGAGACTCGTAGTGGTATGGTGGTGGCGGTGACTTCTCCGGTGGTGGAGGAGAGGCATAGATATACGACTCCACCGACCCGACCACTACATTGCTAAAGACAAAGAACACAGCGAATATGGCTACCAATGCTGGCTTCCACAGACAACCCCCGAAGGGATCGCCGACGTTCAGAGTCATGGATGAGGGTGGTGGTGGAGGAGAGTGGGGATGGAGATGGTTTGTGCTGAAGCCAGTGGAGTGTATTTATAGGTGGAGATGGTTGGAGTAATGTCCCGTTATGGTGCATTAGAGTAATGCCAGCGTTTAAGAATTGATACGTCCATTTGTTTCTTATCTTATGTTTAACCACAATGCCATGTGAGTTCTAGTGACAAGAAGCTTCCTGAATGGATGGTTTGTTTGCATGAATTAGCTGGTCAGCTAGATAGGACCAGATTAACACTAAGATTCCTTTTCTCTAAAAAATAATCTACGTATGCTACAATGGTATGTCTGGTCCCTACAAACAAGCATTTAACGAAATTGCTTAAGGTAGAAGTGATATCTACAAGGAGCACATGGAGAGAGTACTTGTATCAAAGATTGTTGATTAAGGAAAAGCAATATATTATATTTTCTACTTATTTACTGAAATTTTGATGTAAGCATATATATGAAAGTGTTTCACAGCCTTAGTTGTTGATCAATTTATGTGGTTTATCCGAATGGTCAAAATATTAATCATGTTTTCAACCTTTTCTTTTCCTATACATAAGTGCAAAATTTTCAAAGAATCATTTGATAATTTGTCTTCTTTCCGAACATCACACTATTGCAGAATAGTACATACTCGTCACCAAATAGACGTCAGATGTATTAACGACCAACGTATATTATTCACTCTAGGTATAGACGTCGGATGTCATCATGACAGACGTCTATTATTTACTATAGACATAGAGTGTTTGAACATGCATTGGCATTCGACGTCTATAACCCTCAGACGTCGACCTATAGACGTCAGATATTTATTCATCTGACGTCTATTCCCTATCCCGTATAGACGTCGTGGTATAGACGTCGAGTGTGAGTTATGTCCGACGTCTATAGGTCTAATAAGGCAAAGTATCCATTCAGTTTTTATCTTTTATCTATTCTGTTAGTCGACGAAAACCCTAGTCGCCTTCCTCCTTCGCGGCCACTCCAGCCAAAACTCGACCAAAACCCAACCAAAATCCTATCCTCCGCAACACCAGCCGTCTTCCTCCACTTCCCTAACCACCGTAGCTTCCTTCGACCACCATCAACGCACCCCCTCCCCCTCCTCGACCAACATTGCAGCCTTCGCGACGACCACCGACCCTCCACATGTTCTGTTCTGGTCCGACAAAACCCTAACACCACTAGTCACCGTCGACCAGAAATCTTCAACATTGCTTTCTTCTTCCAAGGTGATTTGTTTCTTATCTTCTTCTTTGTTTACATAATTTATTAAGTTTATAATCTTATGATATATTGATGTTATGTTAGTTTTCGTTTCAATTTTAATTGCACCCGAGTTAAATAACTCCGACAGTGAAGATGTTATTGCTTGGGTTTGATTCGTGATTTTGATGATTCCCAGATTGTGCGTTTCGTATACAGAAAAGGATGACTTGAGAGTCCATGGTTATTAGTGGAATAATTAGGATAATTTATTAAATTGAGATAAGGATATGGTAGCCCTACACAAACAACAAAAAGAAAGTCTTGGATGACAAATTAGTTGGAATTTGCTGGAATAAAACAAGATTAAAAAACGATATCAGTAAATACTCGGTGTTACAACATTTTTCAAACCTTTATCACTGTTTTTCTTCCAGTGTATTTTGTTGCTTCAAGTAGGTTTGGGTTCCAGAGTTCCAAACACAATGAACCAAAGCCAAGAATTAAGAGTCGTGATTGTTACTGTTTTTTCTTTTTTGAGGAAAAAAACTTTTTTTTGAGGAACGTTAAAGTGTTCTTGAGATACCTTTCTGAAATAAACTGTATTAATCGTGCATTGAGTTGGTGTTTGCTTGGATTTTGGTTGTGTCCACTACCTATGTTCTCCTGGAAAAAAAATCAGATTTTTTTAGGAGTTTACCTTAATTTCTGAAGTTTGATTGAATAATAGTTGGGTTCCTTCTTTAGCTTTGTAGTATCGATCAATAACTGACTTCATACTGAAATACAACATCAGCATTATCATGATTAATGTATGTAGTAATCATGTCTAGAAAACATACAATTAACTCACCATTTCTGAAATGTAAAGTTGAAACATCTCTGGTATAACAAATCAATGTGCAACAAAAGCCCAAAATAAGTAAAAGAAAACAAAACAAATGAGTCATACATATAATTAATCACCTTTGGAATGGTTTAAGTTGTTCGATATTGACCATCTTCGATTTATATACCGCTCGGGCTCAGGATTACTGATAATTTGATGGTTCTATCATGCAGCTTGGTTCGACGATGAAGGAGGACGCGCGTCGTGCTATTGAGAATAAGATTTTTATGGTTCATGAATTTCTTCAATGTATAGTGTGATTTTTTATGAATGTATAGTGTGATTTTTTATCTGCTAGTTTCAGTTCAATGTTTGTTAAGCAAGTGTGGATTAAGTGTAAGTGTAGATTAAGTAATATCTGATGATTAACCATGTCACTAATCTTGTATTATTTAACTAAGTTCACTGCCAATTTGAAGTTAGAAAATAGAAATATCATCCACACACTATTTTGGTGTTGTATCGAAGTTTGAGGGGTTTGGATGTAGTGTGTTTGTGATGAATTAGGTGGAATTGAGATCAAGTTTAGATCCCAAGATGTATTGTTTGTGGATGAATTGGATGTAGTGTGTTTGTGATGAATTAGATGTACTGTTATAAAATTTTCTTGTTAATCCCAGGATTTGAAGATTTTTACATAGCAAATTTTAGGGGAGATTCTGCCAAAATTTCAAAAAATATAATCCCAATTGTTATTAATAACATGATATTTTAGAATAATAACTTAGATTTATTTTAAAACGACTATAACTTAGATCGTGTAAAAAACTTATGTTCAATTAGTTTAGTGAGTTCATACATTTATTGATGTTTATTAATGTTTAGCTTAGTTAAATGTTTATTTATTTAAGTTTTATTTATGCTGAAAACAATTTATTTTGTAGACACATTTATGACGCCAGAATGCCAGTCTTTCCCGACGATTAAGTATTTGGATTTATCAGTCCATCTACATATATATACGGGAATGATGATAAATCGGGTCAGCTTGAGACTCTCATGAATGAAGAAGACAAAAGATATTATCTACTCCCTTATCATGAGAGGTAAACTTTCTAATTCAAAGTGAAATTTTATTTTGTAATTAACTTCTAATTATATATATAACATGACTCATTGGATGTCTATCGTTGTATGCCCCACGACTAATTCGGCATATTGGTTTGATTCCTTGGGGTCGAATAAACCAATGGACTCCATAAATAAACTTCTAAATCTCTAAGTTCGTTTTAGTTTTCGTATTTGTAATTCGTGGATTTTTATTAATATTATTGAATGAAGATTTTCAATAACTTGTGCTACTCAGGACAATGAAGGTTTACCGAGCGTTAGGTGGCATGAGAACAACCACAAAAGCAGGAGTAGCATGACATGAAATGGGAGTAAGTTCTTTCTCTAATTTTTGTTAATTAACTTAGGAACATATATTTAGCGAATTTCTATGTTTGTAGTACCGGAAGCAGACTGGAAATACGGAATATAATTATTACGTAATGAGATACATGGAGGAAATTCTCGAATTTGCAAATCAAAATTTATCCTTATCCGAGGTAATATAGATCGTTATTCAGTTGTATAGTTATAGTTTCAATATTTAGATATTAATATTTTTACTTGTATTTTGATAGGTCTTCCAAAAAAAGTAGTGATCCCTTCTCGCAACAGAAGCTCGATAATACTCGCGACCGATGAGCTCGCTATTTTATCAGAAACTTGTTGATGAACTAAGAGGTTCTCATGTTACTAACATTTTGTGTAATTTAGTTAACAAGTTCACTTGTATTAGAAACATACAATTTATGCCTTAATATAATCGCCTCACTTTTAGAATGATTGTCAAGTGTTTATGTATGAATTAATGTCAAGTGTGTTGAATGATTGTGTATGCTTGTATGTATGTGTTTGTGCATGTATGTACATGTGGATGAAAGTGTGTATGTATTTGTGAACGAATTTGGTGCAGGATGAATGTGTTTGCTATGCAGTATTTTTGGTGGAGGCCTGATTGCTATTTATTTATTTTTCTTCCAGGTTTAGGAATAGACGTCGGATATTTTTATTAGCCGATGTCGATTCTTTTGAAGAAATGTATAGACGTCGGTTGTTACTTACGATCGACGTCTATACCTAAAGAATAGACGTCGACCGTTCTAAATGACTGACATCTATTCTTTAGGTATAGACGTCGGTTGTAAGTAACAACCGACGTCTATACCTAAAGAATCGACGTCGGATTTTAAGCGACCGACGTCTATGTATAGACGACGTAGACAGATGTCGGATCTAAGAATGCTTATATCCGACGTATATACCCTTGTACATTCAACGTATATTTCTTTTTCTGTAGTAGCATCATCATCTGTTCTAAGACTTTTTCCGGTAGAACCTTGAAAATGAGCTGATATATTTGAACCTTGATCATGCTTCTTCGCTGGATTCTTCAAAACAATGTTAGAGATACAGCTTAGACGTGATTATAGGAATATTACTGTAACACCATGTATTATATCCTCGAAACCTCTAGTTGTTGTGTACTTGTGTATTATTGAGAGTACTGTTAACCAGAAGGGCACATGGATCAATGGCATGGCTTCTCCACAAACATTTATTGAGCACCACTCAACCCTCATCTCTGAAACTTTGCTAATTAACTACAAAATATTTAAAAAAACTACTCAATATTGGTTATGTTGAGATCGTGGAATATCGTGCCAGGAGAGTAGGTATATCAAGAGCTGGACAGAGCTGACGCAGTTAATTAATTGTTAACTAATTTTCACCAACTAATTATGAAACTAAATTGGAACTCCATGTGAATTATGCTTACAAGATATAAACCAAACTGTAGTGCACAATGAAGTAGTGACCAAATTTAATTTAAATACCTCCATAATTGCTACATACACTGACACACATGAGCTGTTGTGTTAATTGCTACACTCTAAGTTAAACTAGTTACTTAAATATCATTGGTAGCATAGCCAAATCTTAGTGGCATACTTAATATATAACATATATATATTAGATAGACAAACAATAAGGTTTGTTGGTTTGTAATGCATAGCCAAAAATGAACTAGTTTTGTTTCAAAATCTTACGCAAAATATGCTGTCAGAATGCTATATCTCATTCGTGACTATAATGTTATCTCCATCTAGAGTATATCGTTTCTGAAAACTGGAACAACGTAGGCAGAAAGCTATTTATTTCCAATTCCATAAATTTTTAGTTTTTCACGTCTTTCACATATTATTGATGGAAAATTTTGTAATACGTGACTCAAGCACTACCATCACCATATCAAGTGGGCCACAACAAAAAAATTCAATTTATTTGGACTATTTCACATTAGATGTGTGGGTAGTTGGTGTGTGTTAAATATCATATCCTTGATGTATATGTCGAGCAAAGCGTGGCATTTCATATGCCAACTGCTCCGCAACTAAATGGAAAAGAAATAAAAAGAGAGTTATTGAAACACGAAAACGTAGCAAGGCATTGACTTAATGGCAAGAAGCAGTCATGTCGTATTTGTGGTTCAAAGATTAGGTGTTAGTGTAGGAATGCTTTCATTTCTCACACAATATACGAAACTAAACTATTTCGAATATCTTACCGGCTATATTTGTTTGATCAATCGTGTCTTGAGTTGAGTCATTGAATGGAAGACATAATACAAATCTTTTTTTGATAATCAAGAAAAAAATTCAACCTTGTTGTACACTAATTTGCACAATTGCAACTAACATGATTGATACTTAAGAAATTCAGAAAGTCTAGAACTTTATTTTCACGACTTCTGGTAATTTTAGATTGAAAGTTATGAAAATCACTCTCATTAGGGTGAATTAACTTGGGTATCACCAACAACTATCAAAATTCACTATAAGTCACGTGAAAGTAACCATTTGGTCTAATGTCAAAACAAAAATGACATTAAATTTTTCTAGATGACATTCCGCTAGATCCGTTACTTATATTAATATTTAATTTTTTTTGCAGAATATATGTGTTGTGAATGTTATCTAAAATTACTCAAAAAAATTATCTATACTCCCTCTCTCATCTCTCTCGTTCCACTAATCCACTCTCATCTCTTCTATTTCTCTCACTAACTTAATGGTTTGGTAACTTTGGTTACAATTAATTATTTTTGATAAAAATACATTTTTAATAAATATTAATTTTATATATAATTTTTTTTCTTCCAAAAACTATTTAATTTTTTTGAAATTTATTTTTTTTCAAAAAAAACACAAAAAATATTATACAGAATCAAATTAGCTAAGTTGAATTACGATTAAAACATGTTTAGATGGGTATCCAAGAATAAATATTGTTAGCTGCTTAAGACAAATTACATATCAGTGGTGGTGTTAGTTATGAACCATAGGAGTTGTTCCCGAAACTGATATATATGAAGGAGAGACAGGGATGAAGATATATATTTTTCGAAGTTAAGTGGTTTAAGTTGAACAACCTTAGTGACACATGGGGGCTAGTCAAGTTGTCGCCCTAACGGAACCCTAGTTTTCCAGAATTTCTGTCTGTTGTGTCACGCCAATATGAAACTTAATACAAGTAGAAGCAGCCTAACCCTAGTTACCCTATAGATAGGTCTCCTTTAAACTTCTTGTTTTTTTAATATAATCTTATGTCTAGGAAATTGAGGAAATCATTGCCTAGCAAGAAATTTGTTGAAGGGGTGGTAACCGGTAAGTAGTCAACTACATGTACAAAAGGATAGGTAGTTACATTTGTATTTAGTTTTGTATCTTAATATGATTTCGTTTCAATTATGCTCAAGGAAATTTCGTTTCAA
The DNA here is from genome assembly GCA_963682175.1 of Triglochin maritima. Taxonomy (NCBI): domain Eukaryota; kingdom Viridiplantae; phylum Streptophyta; class Magnoliopsida; order Alismatales; family Juncaginaceae; genus Triglochin; species Triglochin maritima. The sequence goes on along the minus strand of OY821787.1, from coordinate 5,852,546 downwards.
TTATGATTTTCGTATTTATTTTCGTTGAGAGACGGTGCATCAAAAATGGAGTATGATGAGAGAAATTACGATGAAACAATGAAAAAGCAACAAACAATCAAGCAAACCCACAACACTAAATACACATGGAAACTCAAATTGAGAAAAATCATAGTCGAACGGCGAAATCTTCATTATCGAGAACCGGTGTTACAATGAGAAGAAGAACAAAGTGGATAACAAAGCTCAGAAGAAGAGCCGAGGCTTGGATTCTTAACAGCTCCAAGAACTCCTTAATTTCTGAAACCCTAAGCAAGATGGTGGCTAACCCTAATATCTAATACGAATTTCGTCCTTACAAAAACAAGAGAGAACTTACAACCCGAAATAAAAAAAATTAGGACTTGGATGGTGAACGCACAGAAAACACTGACTTGTTGAGCGTATTGGATGGTTGACACAGGTTGGACAATTCACAATTACAAAATTGTTTTCAAGGCATAAACTTTACAGTATCCATATTTAAAGTTAAACGGATGTGGAGATCAATAATATACATATAAGAATTAGATATTGTTGTCTTAGCTTTTGTTTTATCGGAATTCTGTAAATTGAGATATCGGATATGAATACGACTGATACACACACTCTTAGCATTGCCACTTCCATATTTTTATTGCATTGAATTACTCTTAGCATTGTCACCTCCATATTTTTATTGCATCGAATTGAGTTACATATTTAACAATTACACCCAATTAAATGAATTTGAATCGGTTGGCTGAAACATATGTTATCCGGACTACGCCCCTACTAAGTTTTGGATTTAGTACTGCCCAGTGGCTATTTGGAAAGAAAAAAAGAGAAAAGACATCCTTTAAAGAACCGTCTATTTTCCACTTCAAAGTGGGGCATCACATAGTCTTCAACTCAACCCTCTCCGCATCTCTTTGAAAACATCAGATGAAATAGAACGATACATAGATTAGAATGACTCCTACGCAAAGATGATGACACGCATTTAAAAACCCTCTGGTCCTCATAACAATAAAAAAAAAGAATTTGAAATTATGCATGAATCGTGAATATCATAAATTAGTTATGCTAACTTCACAATTTCTGCAGATTTTGAAACTTATTATTGAAGTTAAAATGGTGGAAATTTATCAAAAAAACTTAAAATGGTGGCAGGTGTAGATGAGAATCATTAAGACCCTAGTAACATTTTATATTGCATGAGGGTAGGCTGCGGTTAAGAAAGTCGCCATGAGAGAGCACAATAATCATATGATCATTATGATTTTCATAATAGGCTAACGTTGATTACCTTCATGATTGTAACCCCTAATCTCCAGCAAGGCTGCAACGCTAGAAAGATGGCAATAAGGTTTCTCTCTCTTTGAGGCAAAAATAAGGAATCTTCAAAAGTGGTGGTTCAATAAAAAAAATGATTAGGTTGAAACTTGAAAGGAAAAGTGTGGCTAAAGGAAAGTAAACACACAATAACATACAATTTGTTCAATTATTCGTAGCAAGAGACAAGATAGTTACCAAAGATCTAACCAAATAATAAGAAGATATTTTGATTTCTACTTATGTCTTATAATTTCGCTTACACTCTCTGTTATTTACTATTTTTCCTATATACACTTTGTGCTCTCTCTGCATTATACTTATACTTTCTATGATTTTTCAACTGTAAACCCTCTAATTAGCTTCACTTTGCAACAGTGGGCTATTCTTTTTTTCCCACCATCCGATATTATCTTACACGTCTCGTATCGATTAAAATTTAGTGATATTCCAGGCCTCGTATAGATGTATTAATGAAAAAAATTATATCCTAAAACAATGCTTTCGAAATTCACGAACCGATCACCGACACAATAGTAAACCTAAAGTTACAAAATGACGAAATTATGCATCCGATTTAATTACATTTCTTTTTACTAACATGATTACAACATGACGGCGACGTGTGTCACCTACAAGTCACGATTGCAGTTAAGCGTCACCATTTGGAGAAAGTAACGACTGATGACAAAAGAAAACACTGAAATGATTAACGAATGACTCATACAATGCTGATTACACTTCGAGACAAAGTAATAATTGATCATTGGGAAGTTAAGTCATAATCAATTTCCTGATCACCATCTTCCAAGCAAGTGGACACTGTGGACGTGCATGTGAGCCACGACTATATATATATTTGTTAACAAAATTGTTAACCTAATCTAGTACACTAAACTACATTGAAACAAGGGAATAAGTGGGATGTGTACGTGATTTGACTTCTTCCCCCCAACAAAACTCGACCTTGTGTTCTGTACACATACAGATATATATATCGATATCATTTCAGCATTATCATGTCTTCCATGTTTGGTGCAAACAACTATTATTTTTTCCAATAACACATGTGACGTGAATAATGCACCGTGTTCTTGACCGTTGGGTTTCATGATCAAGACATTTAAGATAAGAAACGTCTCAGAGTTTTTATTTTATTTACACATATACTAATCTATGTTCCAACGGGTATCCTCTAGAACGGGAAAAGACTATACAAAGTGTTTCAATATTACACAAAATATTATATTAGCATGAGTATGGTTCACGTTGTTGAGCATTTTCATGTCGGTGATGTAAAACATACGATAGTTTGTAAGATGAACTAGGAATAAGTAGGCGTGGAAATATACAGTTTTTAACTTTCAACCTTAAATTGTGATTAAAATGTGCAATGATGTACTTATCGACAGTGTTAAGTTTGGATTACCGTTATCTTTAGTATCTATTTATGCTTTTGCTAACCTTAGTTAATGCACCTCTCAGATATGACTTGAATAGTTTACTTGAGTTATGTTCAATCAAACTTAAGTTTCTTACTTTAGCTGCAGAACACAAGATGAGGTGAAGTTTGCAAGAGGTCAGAGGAGTTCTTTTTCCCGAATGCAAGGAGTCATTGTTAATTTGATGTCGGTAAGCATAACAATATAACATTCTCACGAAGTAATGTATTTGTCTAGCTTGTTGCGAAGTATACGGTCTTCACTGGGTTCAAGAATTAGAATATTAGATGAATTTGAAGAGTGTCGCTTATGATAAAATATATTTTGGATTATAGTTTTTGGAACATGAAAAACAATAAACCAAGATCAATAATTACGTAGATTGTGGTGGTAATCATTTTGGGTGTTGGTAATAGCATTGATACTGATTTTGGATTATATTGGGAGTGACACTCATTGCTGTCTGAGTACCTCTGTGACACCCCCAAGGTACATTCTCAAATTAGACCATATAGGACTATTCTCACGTTATTTAGTGGAGACAAGTAACAAAACACACGAAGGAACATGAATGACAAAAATAGTGTAATTGTAATATTGTATTTACATTAAAAACTATTATGACAAAAGGATCATTATTTACTTACATTTTTTATTATTTCACTACAACAAAATAAGCCTACTGAAAAATCCGTCGGCAATAGTAAAGGAAACTGCATGATAGGTGTGCATGCATAGTCCTAGTATAGTAACATAATTTATAGGGCCAACGTGCCAAGAAAAACCAGTAGACCATCTCATAAACGTAATGTAATAATAATTTTGTTATCTCCAACATAGAAAAGAAAAGAAGAATAAAAGGGAAGAACCAAGCCATCCCACATGCGAATGCATCTAATCTTATGTACTTGTAAGAAGGTAATGCTAGCTTTATTCAATGTGGTAGCACATGGGTTATGGTTGCAACGTGCTAATTTATATTGCAAACAGGAAAGGCACAGAGAAATATAATTATTTTTATGTAGAAGTATCAAGAATTTTGGGTTTTGATGATAATATATATCTTGATAAATATATTGAAATATATTTCATATTACTTTCCCATGTGACAATAATTATTAATGCAATTAAAGTTACTTTCATTAATTTCTAGTCATGTTTAAAAATGATGTTATAATCATAAACTACCTTTCAAGTGAATGATTGAGTGCTTTTAGTGATAGTAGTTATTATGAGATGCTCATATCACATGCGTCTATTGAAATTTTACTACCCATATGCGCCACTCTTTGAATAACATTAAAATTGAAAGAAGTATTTCAATTATAATGCCCATTACAATATTATTTATGTTGTAAATTTGAAGGCTTATCATCTATACTATCCAACAAAAAAGAATGTACTTGGCATTTTAACATTAAGTATACCCCACCCAAAATTTAAACAATTGAGTGAATTGGTCTAACATCATAAGTTAGGTTACCTATCGACTGTTAAGAGAAAGTATAAAGGAAAAGATAAATTTGATCCAGTACTGGAGAAACATTGACCAAGAGTTTTAGAAACCAACTGCTGATATGGAGATATATATCATACTATTAACGTTTTACACTTTTCATTGGTTTTCTTTTCCTAAACATTTGATTGTGTTAATTTGTCTAATTGCTTTCTTATAAGGAACAGAAACATCTTTGGGGCTTTATGATACAAAAGCACACCATTGGGTTGATTTGTTCCCCTTTTCCATGCTCACTTTCTCTTTCTCTTTCTCTTCCTTTGAGACCAAGCTTTCTCTTTGGTTAAAGCCTCCTTTCTTTCTTTTTTAGCCCTTAACCTTTGACTTCTTTATAGATGTTGCATGGGTAAAGTTGATAGCATTTAGACCTTAATCTAAAGGATTAGCTACATGCAGGACTTTCACATAAAGAACCAAATAAGGAATAGCTAGCTAGTATGTGGCAATGCATGTGGAATAGAAGGATATATTCCAGCACTGAAGCTTCCAATCCAAGTTGAATTTTATCTATACCACTACAAGAAAAGGATAAGTCTTCTTTTGCCTTCTCACCTTTCACCCTTCTATTGTTTTCTAGTGGGGTTGTAAATTTGACTAATTATAAGAGAAGAAATATCTTAATATACTATTGTGTTATGTTAGTCGGTCCATTTATTGTTATGTGTAAATTATTAGTAGAACATGTCAGATTAGGAAAAATGAGTGTAAAAAGATTGACCATATTCAGACCTTTGTGTAGATCGAGAACGGTATACAATATACTGTCATTAATATGCTAACACTAATTTAATGTTTATGCACGTAGATCTTTTTTCGAAAGGTAATAATTTTTTTTAAGGGCTAATACTTGTAACACAAGTGCAACGAAAGACACCGTCGAAATTCCATAGACTACAGCCACAATCAAGACCTATTGTACGAGAGATTTGGACATCTATTACTAGACATCTTACGGACACTTGTCGAACATTGTCTTTGATTTATCCTTTCTCGTGAGCATTGTCCTTTACTCAAACACACCAGCGCAATTATACTTCAATGAAAGCATTACTTTACCGGCACTATAACTGTTTAAACCTAAGTACCTAACTGATTAATAGCATACCATGTCATGCATCTCAACTCAATTTCACCATATATAAGTGTCATCAAGGTTAGTTTTGGCCTTTTGGGGCATTTCCGGTTGTAGGTTCCCAAATAAAGAAAAAGAAGCGAAAAAGACCTATTTGTAAACACAATTGGACCTAGTCGCAGCCCATTTGCACCTACTTGTAACACATTTGAACTTGCATACAAAAGCAAAGGACCTATTTACTAAACAAGAGGAACCAATTTGAAAGACCAACTTTCTCAATAACAAAAACTTTCCAAGGCCAATCAAACTGGAGTACGTGGACCAAACACCAATCGGACGTGAAACTAGGCCATACATACTTATGTAGAGTAATGCCACCCACCAAAATCCAGGCCAATCAGGACCAATTGGGTCAAATTTTGAGCGGAAGATGCCCATATCCATGTTGTAATCTCAACCCTAAAACCTGATCCGGATAGGTAGATTAGTTCTAAATTTAGGTTTGTCTTTAGCCGTGCTACTCAAAACCATGTGGTGTCCAGGAACAAAAGCAAGTGAGTTAGTGTTGTTGTTTACCTTGTATATGTGTTTAAAGTATTCGTGCAGAAAAACAGACGATCGGTCGACCAGGTGTGTGTTGAATTGTCCAGTAAAAGTGTTTGTCCATTTTCGGTCGACCGGAATCTAGGATTCGGTCGACCGGATACACACGAGGAGCTGGGCAAAAATGTCTGACGGTTTTCGGTTGACCGAAACTTAGGATTCGGTCAACCAGGCACATACGAGGAGCTAGGAGAAAAATGACTGTCAATTTTCGGTCGACCGGAACTTAAGTGATTCGGTCGACCGAGTATGCACTCGCACAAGAAAGAAAAGTTACTGTCGCTTTTCGGTCGACCGGTACTTTAGTTTCGGTCGACCGGTAAAAGCTGGTTTGCGATACGGTTAAAGGATCCGTCGACCGAAGCACCCGTTCGGTCGACCGTTTGGACCCAGTTCTGCCCACGTTCTGCATATTTCTCCACGCGATTTTGGTACAATTAATATTTGTTTAAGCCTACTATATAAAGGCAATTTCGCCCCATTTGCTTAAGGTTAATTTCTATTGTCTACTTTCAATTCTTGAGATAAAAGAGAGAGAACATCCTTGTTGATTCGTTGGGAGAATTTTAGCCGGGTATCTTCGTCGGTTCGTTTGCGTCTCCTATAAGCCTCTCTTTGTAATACGTTTATCTATAGTGGATTTGGAGTTGTGTCGTCCGTGGTTTTTCCCGCATTGGGTTTCCACGTTAAATCTTGCGTATTTTGCGTGGTTTGAATTTTGGATTTGCATTCGATCTCAATTATTAGTCAATTGGATTTGCTATTTCGATTCCGCTGCGTATTTGAGATTTGTTTTAATTCCTAACAGTTAGTCACAGATCAAATGAGTTAGACTAGAATATTGTCCGTGATTCGACGTCAAGGAACGAAACCACTTTTTTCTAGGCCATTGATTTCTGAATTCCAATAGATTATTGAAGGACAAGAATTTTGGAAATTGTTTTATGGGAGACATCTAGCAAATTGATCAGCACCAGTCCGAGATTAGGTGTACGTAGAGAGTGACACTTGATCAGTAATAAATAAATAATAGATGTGCGTGATTAATCCAAGGTGGGAACTGCCGAACCAGGAGAGGATAGTGCGTTGCAAATAATCCGTGCGATGCCTGAGTATCGTGGGTAACGACGGCACTACCAAGTGCTATAATCTCATTCTTATAAAACCCCAAAAGACCCTCATATTTACTCCCTTTAAGTAGGTCAAAAAACCAAGAAAACCCAAAGAGAAATAACTAAATAACCATACCATACATAATTAAAGCAATTAGGCTTTTTGTTGGGTTGGGGTCATCTTTGTGCCGTCATCTTCGAGACACATCCTTGATGTTATCATGGCTTGTATGCATATTTAAGCGTGCAAGTTGCTGATCAAATTTTTCGGAAGCGTAGATAACACATACAAACATACACACCAAAAGGGTAAGTTTCAAGGCTTTTGTGTTCACAATTGCCTATAATTGCAAGACTATTTCAAGCTTTCGAAACAAAAGTAGACATGAGTATTGCGAAGGTTGCGAACCGTTAAGAATATTCAGGTCCATTTCCATTTTAACTATCTCCAGGCCCACAATCATTTGTTTGTTCACGTAACTAAGTAAGCGTAGATAACACATACAAATTATTGAATCACAATTTTTTGTTTGGACATGTCAAAGAATCTTGCATTCCTAGTAATTTTTTTGATTTTTGAGAGAAAATTCAATGTTACCCCCTCACCATCTTATTTCAAATAGACTAATATTGTAAATAAAGATTACTGCGAGGATAAAAATGTGTCTTCCCAAACCCATACTTGGATTCTGAAAAAACTTCTTTCTTGAGCTTTTCAAGAATCTAGGTATGAGTTTGATGTATTTGGATGCTGAAGAAAGAAGAAAAAAATATTGTAGAATTTTGACTTACAAAACTACACATTCAAACTGTTAGATCCCTAACCTAGGGTTAGTGGACTAATGATGGTTAAGGTTTGGTTTGCATGGGGAAGTGGGTGTGCAGGAGATTGCATGGGAAGGTGAAGGGTTGGGGTTACTGTAGCACGAGTTTTAAATAAGGTCCTTCTCTCTCTTTCTTCTTCTTTCATCTCCTTCCTCATTTCTTCTTCCTTCCTTGCTGGTGCGCGCGGTGGGAGCAGCTGTCGCGGAGGGGGCGGACGAGGAAGACTTTCGCGCGGAGGCTTAGCGCGAGGAGACCGGAGGAGGCGACGTACGTGAGCGGAGCTCCGGCGTTTCGTCGTCGTGGTTGAGGTATGTCGCTCCTTAGTGTGGTTTGTTTGTTGACCCTCATGTGAGGGATGCGTTGGTCGAGTCGGGGGAGGTCGGAGACCTCTCCGGCGACGCGTTCTTCGTAAAACCTCGGCTGGTGCGAGGTTGAAGACGACCAACGGTCGACCGGATCCTTCGGGCGGTCGACCGTTTTGGCACTGTTTGCCCGACTTTAACCTTCACCGGTCGAACGATGCCTTGGGGCGGTCGACCGGTAGTGCATTATTGCTGGTGAGTTGGGATTTGTCTACCTGTTGTCGGTCGACCGGTCCTTGTTGTGTTCGACCGGAACTTAAGTGTACTTGTTAGCTTTGCATGTTTCGTTCGACCGATCGTTTGTTGTTCGACCGTTGGGGGTTTTCGTTCGACCGATTATATAACTTAGAATAATAGGTTGACCCTGTCTGTTTTCGGTCGACCGAGACCCCTGAGTCGGTCGACCGATAGAGTTGAATTTAATGTTGACCAGACTCCGGATTTTGACCCCGTTCGGTCGACCGGTTTTAGACCTTTGTTCGACCGTTGGGGGGTTCTGTTTTGAGCGCAGGGGTAGACCGTTTTAGGAGTACGGTCGACCGATTTCTTTCTGGAACCGGTCGACCGAATCACCTCTTCCGGTCGACCGTTTGGGCCCAGGACAGAATTCCTGGTTCCCTTTTTGAACGCCAACTTTGTCCACGGAAACCCGTGTCCTCGCCTTGTGCGTGAGCCGGGAGGTGACGGTGGGCGCGTGATGCGTGCCTGCCCAGGGACCGCCGTTGGGAAGAGTGTGGGTGTTCGGGACGCGACACCTCCATGTATGGACTGTGACTTTTGAGATGATTGTTGGCACTTTGTAGTATAGCAGGCCTGAGGGATCGCGGATCCCAGTGTTGATGTTGTGCGGGCACGCAACTGGCGTTGGGTGAGGTGACTACCGGCCTACGGGCTACGGAGGTCGCTGCCCTGCTTTTATAGCGGCGCGGTTGGTGTTTGCGGCTCGAGGAGCCTGATGACCTGGCAGACTTCGGTCTGGATTTGTCTGATGTTGTGCCGGACTGTTGTGATGGACCACCGATGCTGTGCCGGTGATGCCGCCGAGGTTGTGCCGGCGATGGTGATTGTTGTGCCGAGGCTGTTCCGGCTATGTTGTTTTCCTCGGCTGGGCACCTACCGAGATGTTGTTATACCTTCCGGGCGACGGCCCCGTTGGTCCCTGTAGCTCCGACCACTGAGATTTGCAGATCTGTATTCTATCGGCCCGCAGGCGTGACAGAGGCTCCCTGCCGAACCCTTGAGTAGTGTAGCTGCGTGTGGGGGTGCGATGTCGCGTGCTGTAAGACTGCATGTGCCTGCAGTAGGTCTCCTCGGGAGACTCGTTGTTGATTGTCGGACTGATGTCCTGTTTTACCCTTCGGGGGAACTGTTTTCAATTTCTGTCGATGTCATGACATGCTACTAGTATGATAGGTTCATTGTGTAATGCATGCATATATAGGTGAGTTGGCATACGGGGTTTCCTTTTGGAAACTCAGGCATTGTTGTTATATATTTTCAGGACCGCAGTAGGTCCAGTGGGGTGGTGATCGGCGGGCGCGCGCGTTTGGAGTCGGATCCTCTAGTCAGACCACTGAGGTCCACATGATTACATTTATCTTCCCTTATCGTTTTGTTGTAATCATGTATTCATTTTGGCAAACTCTGATGTATTATGGTGCACCGCTTTATTGTTTATGAGAAGTAACAGTCTCGCCTTGATTATTGTGCTCTTTGTCTTGATTATGAATTTTTAAATTTTCCGCTGTTTCGGGATGTTACACAAACACTATGTAAATTTACATTCATTATGTGACCATATATTTTTGTATCCTTAATGATCAAGTTGCATTAACTTGTTCTCGAAGTTGTAATCTCCGTAAAACCAATCTATAAACACAATTACTTCACATCTCATTTGTGATATGTCAGAGATTCTCCTTACGAGCTCCTTGTGTGATTCAATAATCTAACACAACTGGGTCGCTGCCCCATCTTGGTTACAATCCTTACACACTAATATACAATAACAACCGTAAGCACATATTAATACCACTATTTCTAAGATCACTAATTTGTTAATCTAGATCACAAATATGTTAATTATATTTTTTGATATTCTTACCTACTACTGTTAAGTTGTATGAGACCTACCATTGTGCTTCAACTATGGTAACTAAAATTTCCAAAACGAATTTCGAATAACAAACTTCCTACTTAATTACATTGACTAAAAACTCTTGGGACAAATATTGTCAAAAGGTATTGGAGGTGGGTGGAACCGAGAGCGACACAAACTGGAAAAACGCTATTTACTTCGTCGAAGTCTCCCATACAAAATCACTTAATAGTTGAAATAATTTGTGATGTATAGTTGAAAATATACATATGTCGTTGGAACGTAGCTTTCCCTTCTCACAACAAACTACATGTCTAGTCTGTACCTTATCTTATCCCTATGTATTGTATATATCATACAAACCTTGGTTCAACTATAAGGATTCCAAATCACTACATGCAAGGATTCCAAATCACTATATGTATTAGACCTACAAGTCTTGTTTTTCTTAATTCTCCCGATTGGAAGTGGGTAGTTCTTCTGTGCGAAATTTGACCCATATTAAAAGCTTTGTTCAACTTGTGTTGGAGGGCAGTCATTATCCTATTCTGTAGTGTAGATGAGAGATGACAATAAATATTGCATCAGAATTCTAACTACATGTCTGTTGGCTTCTTTGCTCTTGCCCTTAAATTTTTGTAGGTACACCTAAGATATGGAGAATCAAGCAGGTACACCTACGCCATTGTCTTAATTTGGATGCCTTTTGTGTCCAACTCTTTCTTACTCTCTCTGTGCGAACATATTTTTGTTAATTAAACTAGAATTTGAGTACAACTAGGTGTGTTTTAGTACAACTAGAATTTTCTTGGAACATGACTTGAAATAGTTGTTAATTAAAACATATGTTAATTATTGCATCTGCACAACAAAAGTACCAGTAGAAGTTGGGAGTTGTTTGTTTGTCAACAGATTCCAACTTTTGAACTATAATAATTAAATAAGAGTTTCATATTTCCTTTTAACATGTTGAATTATTTAAATGAGGGATGGTTATATAACTGTGTGCTGAAATCAATGGGGGCGGCTAATGCTTGTTCTGCCTTGTTTAAGTTCAAGAGAGCGAGCAATCAATTAAGGAAAGTAGGTTTTGAAGTTTGTTCGTTTAAGTATTGTGGATTTGTCTCGAAATTCTGGTTCGTTATTTACCGTATTGAATTGTTTATGCGAAATGTTAAATTCTGCTTGTTCCTAAGAATACGAGAAGGCAAATTGGAGAAACAATTCCTAACATAGTATGACAGCTAGGGGTGAGCTTCGGTCTAATTTCAGACCAAATCGGACTGAAGACCGAATTTTCGGTAACTCCCGGACCAAAACGTTCGGTCTAGTCCAAAATTCCGAACTAGATTGAACTTTGCTCTCCCTTAATGTCAGCAAGATAAAATATCTAGTTAAAAACAAATGTCAAGAAGGAGTGTAAACATCGTGGGGGCGGGTAGGGGTTGGGCCCATTCAAAATAAATCGGTAAACAAGATGAGATGGGTTAGCAGGTTAAATGATTTGTCTAGATGGATTTTTGGGAAGTCATTAGGTTGTTAACGGATAGAAATTGTGAGATTTCATCTTTAGATTTGAGAAGATGAGTGTTGTGTTTGTAAATAAGAATTGGATTTAAGTTTATTAGTTTATATGATATAAATTATAGCATATATAATAAATAATTGATAACATGGGAGCGAGTCACGTAATTTGATATAGGGTTGTAAATGGGTAGGGTCGACTCCAACCCGACCCGTCAAGGTTTGGCATGTTACGGGTAAGGTCGTAACCTGCCCTAGTAAACCCACGACTCGCCTCCTTACCGAGCTACGGGGTGGGTTGCTGAGTTCTCTTGTTTCAAAATATTAAAATACTAAAAAATCAGAAAAATCAACAAAATAACAATATATTTTAGGAAAAATGCATATTATAACTTCTAAACATTCACAACCATATTCTCCAATCTTCACACAACACCACCACATTATTATCCACCATCAAGTATTAACCATCCACACCACACAAGTACACATTAACTAAGTTAGATTATATATTTACATGTGTATGTATTATTATTAATATTTTTTATATTTTTTTATTTTAGTGGGTTTGCACGTGAGCAGATTTCATTTTCTAAATGAGTTGTAAATTGCGCACTTAACTCCGATCCTCCAAGTCGGGTTTTGTGAGTTGACAGGTTTGGCTCGTCCCATTTATAACCTTACATGTTGGTTGGACCACAACAACAACAACAACAACTTATCCCATTTATTAGTTTTTGAGAGATGGTAAGTATTTAATTCAAGGTTGGTTGCGATCCGCATTCTACTCAAAGTGTAAGGTGATCTTGCCGGGATCCCTGGTCCTCGTGGTATCACTTTACAACTTGAACCACTAGGTCAATATCCCATTGGCCCAATCTCATTTATTAGTTGGATTGACAGGTTAGTAGATTGAATTTTTACACCATTACCTCCCACAGATAGAACAGAATGGTACCAATTGACTGGTGAATTAATTCATTCCGCGCACAACCCTAGCTAATTTCAAAATAAGCAACCAATTTGAGCAATCAAGAAGTTAGACATGGCTCTGTCATACCGTCACACGGGTGGATCACATACTTCCATAATTTTGATTGGTTAAGGTCATAAACACCCTGTTTAGTTTGAGCATAGGCTCAAATGGTGTACAATGTGACCAAACCCAGATGCCCATAGTCCATAGACCTTAACAAGTTTTTGCAACTTCATTTTATATCCCAATTCCAAAACCTTTAATTAATGAAATTAAATACCGGGGTTGAGGCTTGGAAAATTCCCCCAACATTGTAGATTAGCCAAAATTAAAGATGAGTTAAATCGTAAACATAAAAACAGAGACCTTTTTTTATCATTACGAAAGATTTGTGAACACAACACTCTTAACGAATTTCTTGAATTGTAAGTTTTTATCACCTCCAACTATTTTCCGAGCTTCCACTATTTCATCTCTTGATCTCAATTTTTTTGTTCGACATTCAATTGGTGTCCTCAGATGTCGTGAAAAGCCTCGATTGGGTTATTTGTTAAATGCGAGTGTAAAATTGTTATGGATTATTTCCAGAAAATTTTCATCATTCAAAGTTCTTGAGCAAGGAGTTCAGGGACTAGATCAAGTAGCTAGACGGGTCTATTGAAATATTATAAATTGTTGCATCATCTCCTTGTTTTCTTATCTTTATTTTTGCACGTTTTATCATATTTGCTTGTTTAAAAAATTGCTCAATTTTGTATTATTTTTCTCACTCTAGGCATGTCAATCATATGGTATATTATCTTGTCGTATAAATGTTTGCTTTTGAGTACATGAACATACACAATAAGAATTCGTGTCTTAGTATATCAATACACAAACACGACACGTCGTGTATACATGATACTACTCAAAATATACACGAATTCTAATAAAGGTTTTTTGTTTCCGTACTGATCAAAACATTGTTAATTGACGACGTACCCATTAAGAGATAATTGGTCATGTACGTATCAAAGATAATGTAATTTACCTCATACACATCCGTTACGATGAGTTCCACATCCGTCTGGTACCATTTACGTTTTCCGCGACATCCGTTAATATATTTTTTGGATTGTTTGCTTCCGTACCGATCAAAACATTGTTAATTGGAGACATACCCATTGTTTGGAGAAAATTGACGACGTACCCATCCAAAACACTGTAATTGACCTCATACCCATTCATTACAGTAGGGCTCACATTCGTCTTGCACTGTTTACGTTTTCCGTGACATCTCATGGTTTATCAAACACCACTTAGGGGTTTGTCCTATATAAGATAAAGTAAGGAATTTTATCACTCTTTCCTTACCTTCGAAAACCACACTAAAAAGATCAATAATTCTAAAATTAAGTAGACATTAGTCATTATACATCAGGCGCAATTTGGAGACGAGTCCATTGTGTTCAATGAATGCATATTCCTTTTTTCTAATGTTTCCCTGGAGAATGTTGCAGTAGGCGAGCTCAAGTCATACAATGAATGGGTATGCCCTGTCTATACAACCTTGGAATCAATTACTGATATTGGTATGGAGCACAACAAAAGATTAACTCAACAATTTAATACTGAACCTGAGGATTGTAGAATTTGATACTGAGACAATATTAAGATTTTGTTGTATTGCTTGTTTTTAATATTAGGGTTACAAATGAGGTTTTATATTGTACATGAGGTTGGATGTAGCCGTTGTGAGTTGCCAAAGATGTAGTCTGAGATTTTATGAGATTGGGTCACATATATGGAAGGAGGCGATGATGAGAGGATCTTCTGAGATGGATGCTTGGTTTGGAAGGTTTGTTGCAAGATTTCCATAATCTTCATTTGGTGTTGCGAGATTTACATAATCTTCATTTGGTATGTTCTTTAACACGCCCCCCTCAAGTTGGGTCCGGAAGGGATTGAAGGAACCCAACTTAGAAAGGATGAATTGGAATTGTCTTTGATCCAAGACCTTTGTGAAGATATATGCGAGTTGTTCTTTGCTTGAGAGGTACGGTACTTCTATTTCTTTGTTTTGGATCTTTTCCCGGATGAAGTGACAGTCAACTTCAATATGTTTGGTCCTTTCGTGAAATACTGGATTTTAAGCTATGTGGCGAGCAACATTATTGTCACAGAACATGTTCATGAGTTTATTAAAAGGTTGCTTCATGTCCCAGAGGAGTTGTTTGAGTCAAACTAGCTCACTTGTGGTAGAGGCCATATCCCGATATTCTGCTTTAGCGCTTGATCTAACAACAACATTTTGTTTTTTACTTCTCCAAGTTACGAGATTCCCACCAACGAATGTATAAAAACCTGTAGTGGATTTGCGGTCATGACTTTTTGCCCAATCTGCATCGGAGAAGCCAATTATAGAGTTAGAATTATTATTCTTCATCCATAATCCTAGTCCAGGAGTCATTTTTAGATACATGAGTATTCGATCAATAATGTCTAAGTGATGTGCGTGCGGTGTATGCATAAATTGACTAATAGTGCTAACTGCATAGGTTATATCGGGTCTAGTTACAGTAAGATATATGAGTTTCCCAACAAGTCTTTGAAACCGCCCAATATCCTTAACCGGTTTTCCTTTAGTGAGTCCAACTTTGTGGTTGGTTTCGATTGGAGTTTCGATTGGAGTTTATCTACTCGTTTCCTGTGAACAAAACAAACACATCCAAATATCCGAAGATGATCCAAGGTTAGTTTTTTTCCAAGTAAAATTTCCAAAGGTTGCTTATTTTGAAGATTAGAGCTTGGTAGTCGATTTATAAGGTAAGTTGTGGTTAAAACAACATCTGACCAAAAATGTTTTGGGACATTATTTTGAAATAATAAAGATCGGGTAACATTCAAAAGATGACGAGTTTTCCTTTCAGAAACACAATTTTTTGGGGAGTATTGATACAAGTAGTTTGATGAAAAATGCCTTTGGTTTCAAATTTTTTTGGAAAATGTGGCTGGTATATTCGGAACCATTGTTAGATCTAAAATATTTTATTTTGAAGTCATACATATTTTCAACAAGGGTCACAAAATCACAAAAAACTTTGGAAGCATCAGATTTTGTTTTTAGAAGGTAAATCCATGTAGTGCGGGAATAATCGTCAATAAATGAAATAAAGTATTGAAAACCATTATAAGACTCAATAGGGGTCGATCCCCAAATATCAGAATGAGTAAGTACAAGGGGACAACTAGCTTTATTTGTAGCAAAATGAAAGGGTAGTCTAGTTTGTTTCGAATAATGGCATACATCACAAGAATATTCAGAGGAAATAAAAGCAAATAGTGTTTTTAAAACATGATGGGACGGATGTCCCATTCTTTTGTGCCAAAGTTCATTATTTGGTTTATTAATAACATGCATCGCCTTATTTTTGGTGTCTAAGATGTAGAGGCCATTGATGAAAACTCGTCTACCAATCATCATTCATGTAATTCGATCCAGAAAAATTACATCAACATGAGTGAATATAACATTACAATTTAAATTCTTAGTAATTTTAGCAACTGATAGAAGATTGGAATCGAAAGAGGGTAGATACAATATGTTTTTTGCACATTTATTTAACAATTGCATGTCCCCTACACCTTTGATTTCAACTTGATTACCATTAGCTACAGTTACGAATTTATTTAGCAAGTCCAAATTATTTTTAGTATTATTTAGTAATGAAGGGTTTCCGGTCATATGGTCTATAGCACCCGAGTCAATAATCCATTTAATATTAAGTGATTTATTAACAGAAGAATTGGCAGTATAATTATCTAAGATATATGCCATACCTGAGTAATTACCTGAACTTTGAGGGTTGCTTTGCAAATAACTGCTCAAGTGGGCTAGTAGTTGGCCCAACGAATTCGTGTCCATGGGTCCACCTTCAGATGTGTTAGCAAGCCCGAAGTTGGTTATAAGAGGGTTGGTTGCGGATGGAGAGAAACATGCTTGACTTGGGTATTCGGTTGTGCTATTCGGATGTTCCATTTGTGCTGCTATATAACCCCTCGGATCCACGTGAGACCCGACTTCACCCCATTTTCTTCGTTCTCCTTCCGAGATAGGGTTTGCGAACCCTCCAAAGCCGTCGCCGCTGCCTCCTCTTCCTTTGTTCCGATGATCGCCCCCTCTGTCCCTTGTTGGTCGGAGGTGAGGATGTAGAAACCAGCATGAGTTCCTGTTATGGCCAAATTTCTTGCAGTTATCACAAGTTTCGTTTGTTTTATTTCCATATTTACCTCTGGTGTTTCTGTTTTGTGCGGTTGTTTGTTGTTTTCCGAGGATAAGTGTCTGAGACTCTGATGTGTGATCAATTTGTTGGGTCTGAGTAGTGGTCCGACGGGTTTCTTCCTGTTGAGCCATTGCGATGATGGACGCCAAGTTTGGAAGTTTGGGTGTCGTCAAGATTTGGCTTTGAATGGCTTCATAGCTACTGTCAAGTCCGATAAGGAATTGGTATATGTGGTCTTGTTACATACGCATAAGGATGACTTTCGGGTCCGAGGTTGGGGGTTCATAAATGGCTAATTCGTCCCATCCTCTTTGAGTGCTTTGTTTTGTCTGCGAAATATCTTGCTTTAGTTTGAATATATGAGCAAAGTTTTGAGCCTTACCATAGATGCTTTGAACAGAGTCCCATAACTCCTTTGCAGAGTTTTTGTATAAGAATATTCCACCAATTTTTGGCTGCATTGAGTTGATCACCCATGACATGATTAGATGATCTGTTGCCTGCCATTCTTCTTGTTTTGTTTCAGTTCCTACGCCGGTTGGTTTTGTTGTTGTTCCGGTGATGTGGCCTAGTTTTCCTTTGCCACTGAGGGCAAACGAAACTTCCCTCGCCCATGAGAGGTAGTTTTTCCCATTTAGAGGTTGGGAGACCAGGCGAGGTGCATTCACTTCTGGGTCCGTCATGCTTTCTGGGAGGAGGATGGTTGGCTTGATTGACCTTCAACCCCCTAAGAGAGGTAGAGACCAATGTTGTGGCTTGGGGAGGATGGTTGGCTTGATTGGCCTTCAACTCCCTAAGAGAGGTAGAGACCGATGATGAGCTTTGGGGAGCATGAGGTCGACGGCGTTTTTTTTGTTTCTCAGAATCGTTGCTCTGATACCATGTAGAATTTGATACTGAGACAAGATCAAAATTTTGTTGTATTGCTTGTTTTTAATATTAGGGTTACAAATGAGGTTTTATATTGTACATGAGCTTGGATGTAGCCGTTGTGAGTTGTCAAAGATATTGATGAGAATTTTAATTTATACCGCAAGTGCACGGCGTCAATGAAGACGTGGCAAGTACGGGTCGAACACAAGGAGGGAGAGATTTGTTATTTGTGTGATTTTCGATTAAGGGAAAGGAAGAGGGAGAAATAAGTTGGTTTTGAGATTTTTGGTTTTTTAATTATCTAAAGCAAGAAACATGAACAATTAAAACTAAAGTAAGAACAAAGATGGTGAATTCCGTTGGGTGGGAGTTTAGATGTAGGGTTTCGATTAGAGAATTCAGAAACTTAAAATAAATCATATTAGTTATAAAGCATTACATGATAAATGATTTAACACAAACTCAAGTAATCAAAATATATTAATCACGACATTAAAGTAATAACTTTATTCTCTTCTCATCACCCTAAATCCGTCACCCCACCCTTTGGAAAGAGTTAGAAACTCATGGATGGGAGGAAGGAGAAGGGGTCCTCGAGGAATTACAAAAGAAAACTAAAAACAAGAAGAAGAAAAACAACAAAAATAAATTATGGAATAAAAACTAAGGACATAAGCTAAGTGACCCTCACAACATCGTTTCAGAGCTATTTATATCCGATACAAGGGACCTAGGTATAGAATAAGAAAGTACACGTGTCCAGACACGACTGGACAAAATTTGAGCACACGGATCACCTAGGGGGCTGCGGAATCGCCGCACATTTTCCGCCGCACAATCGAGTCGGATTAAATCTGGATTTTGGTTGAATGTTTATGGTATGATTTGATCCTCATTTGCGCGTCTGGATTGATTCTTTCCATTCTTTTGAGCTCCGAATTAATTCCTTTATATATTTGGAGATCCACATTGATTTTTTCTTTAAATTTTCTCCATAATAATAAAAGCTACTCGTGATTTGCAATTAGGTCATTGGCTTCTTGCAATTATGTCACCGGCTACTTTTGTGTTTAAGTCCTTGTTTTTTTTGTAATTAGATCTTGAATGCTTTTATGCTTGGATACATTTCCATTTGAAACCCGATAATCTTGAGCTTGGTCTTTATGATAGAAATGAGTCTTTTGCACGCGTTTATGCTCGGGATGTGGGTAATTTGCATTCAGGTCCCTGTATTCTGTAAATAGGACTAAACACATACCTTAGTAGCATTTATTGATATAAAATCAATCTAAATGAAAGACATATGATGCAATGTATGCAATGCATCAAATACCCCCACACCTAGATTTTGCTAGTCCCTAGCAAAACAGAATATAAGAAAAATGAAAACAGAGAAATCGTAACTCACTTTCGTAGGAATCACGGTTGCACTTAGCATGTGCAATAAGCCTTTAAACCCCCAAGTTTCCTTAGAGGACAAGTTTTGTCTCGTGAGAGTTTTCAGTTGACACACCCACAAAGTCTTAATTCAACATTCCATTAATAACTCTCAATATCTTCACCTCAACCTTATACATCTCACTGAGAATTCTTGCATGCTCATTATACAAATCTAACTTATAAAAAGTCTGACTTGGTCTTTGTTCCTCCAACATTCACACCACTAACCCTTCTACACATGTTATTACTTAAATTATTTTGCACGCCTCCTCTGGTGGTGAAGTATCATTCGGATCAACCATGGCATGGATCATTCTTTTAGCTTTGGGCCTTGAGTATCTTAAAGTTTTTTTTCCGTGATTCAACACATTTGCTTTTTGACACTTTTACCCTTTTTGCATTCGTGTAGCGAGTTTGGTCGATAATCCCGAGCTGGTAGACTCAAGTTACCGGGTTTCAAGATACCCCTACGGACCAGTGACTCAAAGGCTTGGGCTTTTGTAATCATTTTGCAAAATGTGTTTTCCTCACTTTTATTTCCACTTTTATTTTCCTCAAGGCTTAATTGCTATTAGAAGTCCACACTTCCCGGTATATTTTCCTCAACCTCTGCTTTTTATCAACCACTTCAAAGATTTGATTCATCCAATTTAAGTGCATACATGTCTTAAAGGGTAATGGGTTATTTCTTTGGAACTTAGATTTGTGTCATAGTTTCTAGAAGCAGAACTATATAATAAGGAACAAAAACTCAATGCAATTTGTACTCGGGTTTTGGCAGTTCAATCTTAAGCTATGTCCTGGAACATTGATTTTTTTTATTATTACTAAAAGAACAGAAAAATAAAACAGATAGATAGACACCCCCCCCCCCCACACACACCTAAATCATTCATTGTCCTCAATGTATGCAAATATAAAGCAAATGCACTTATTACCTGAGTCAACTTGCGGTAGAGGGGTTGAATTTGCTCAGAGTCAACCATAGTCAGAACTGGATTGAATGACACCATGTTGGTGCATGTATCCAGTTGAATTGTGCCACATATTGCACTGAGAATCCTGAGGCACAGATTGCACACCACTCACATGTATTGATTCTCTTATTTGTTCGAGTGATGGTGGGTGTGTCGCAGAATTACTCCTCCTTTTCTCACTTCCTTTTTGATTTTGTGATGATTTATTTGATTCAGAAATCTTATAAATACGCGATCTCATCACAACATCACTTTGATTGCATACTATTTCAGGCTCATTATCAACATGAAAGATATTAAATTCAGCTTTTAAGTTTCCAAAAGATAGTTGCATGAGCCCATTTCGGCAATTTATCAAAGCTTCAGAAGTGGCTAAAAAGGGTCTGCATAGTATTACAAGGATTTGTCTCTTAGGATCGACAACAGGTTCAGTGTCTAGAACGACAAAATCCACTAGCTAAATGAAGTCACCAACCTTAATCAAAACATCCTATACTATACATCTTGTTTTCTTAATAGAGCAGTCAACAAATTGAAGAGTTGTCTTAGAGGGTTTTAATGGACCAAGGTTGAGTTGCTCGTAGACAGAGAACGGGAGTAGGTTAACACTAGCACCAAGGTCTAGAAGGGTTTTGTTGATAAAAGTATCTTCTATTGCACATGAAATTGTGGGACACCCAGGGTCCTTATATTGTATAGGAGATGAGTTGGACAGAATAGAGCTTATGTTTGCAGTTAAGAAAGCCTTCTTTGGTACGTTGGTTTTTCTCTTTTTAGTGCACAAATCTTTTAAGAATTTAGCATAAGCAGGTATTTGTTGAATCATATCTAAGACTGGAATATTCACCTTAACTTGCTTAAATACTTCCAAGATTTTCTCCATTTGTGCACTTGAGTTCTTTTTGAGTCTATTGGGGAACGGAGCTTTAGGAACATAGACTCGCTCAGGTTGAGCTATGGGTTCAGGTTGAGTAGGTGGGTTGGGTGTTTCAGATTGGACGTCAGGTTCAATGGTTAAGTCATATGTGGTTGCTTGATGGCTAGATTGATTAGACGTTCTAGGATTTACCACATTGTTATCAACTTGTCTTCCGGACCGTAATGATACTACTGCATTTATTTGTTGGAACAGTCCTTCCTCATGAACCATTTGAACCGGTCTAGGGTTGTTATTTCCTGAAGGTGGTTGATAGTGCTGATATTGATTATTAGATCTTGGGTTCACCTCTGGTTGACTTGGAAACCGACCATTTTCTCTTTCACCTACTATTTGTGCTAGTTGGCTGACTTGTGTCTCTAGCCTTTGGAAGGACTGGTTGGTTGTTTATATAAAGGTTTTCATCAAATTTTCCAAGCTTGTCAACCTAACCTCATGATCTCCATTGTTACTGAACCCAGATGATGTATTATTTTGGTTATACGGGTTTGGTTGTTGTCTAGTTGGTTGACCTTGTTGGCTTGATGAGAAATTGGAATTATTACTCCAACCCGAGTTATAGGTTGATGTGTATGGGTCATTTCTAACATGGTTAAACGTGGCATTAACTTGTTCCCAGTCCGCACAATCCTCCATTAAATGACCAGTCTGACCACATCTAGAGCAAGGGATAGACGAGGCTTGTCGGGTTTGTAGTTCTAGACTTTCCATTCTACGCATAAGGGTAGCTAGTTTTGCTTCAGCCGCTATATTGGCCTCTACAGCTAAGACACCTGGTTTAGGTTGACTTGCTATTCTAGATCCTATACTTGGGTTAAGCGGTGTTCTAGCATTGTCCCATTGCATACTATTTTCAGCTAAATCCTCAAGAAAAGTCCAGGCATCATTTTCATTTTTGGACATGAAGTTCCCTTGACTTACAGATTCTACCATAACCCTAGATGTGGGTGTCAATCCCACATAAATAATTTGGCACAATTGTCATCTTGGAATTCCGTGATGAGGGCATTGGGTCAGCACACTTTTAAATCTTTCTAGATATGAATAGAACGGCTCGCTCTCAGACTGAACGAATGCAACAATTCCATTCCTAATCCTCATAGTCTTATGGTTGGGGAAATATTTTTTCAGGAATACTTGAACAAACTCAGCCCAACTTCTAATGGATCTTTCGGCTAGACTATATAGTCATTTCTTAGTGTCGTCCTTCAGTGCTAGAGGCACGAATTTCAGACGCACTGCCTTCTCAGGGATATGCTGGTATTGCATAAGAGAGCAGATTTCCTCAAATTCTCTAAGGAAGAGATATGGGTCTTCCCTAGAGGTGAACTTAGGCAACATACTCATGTATTGTGCCTTAAGTTCGAAGTCGCGACCCTGTATGGTGGGCATAACGATGCATGATGGCTGAGCAGTCATCGCTGGGTAGCATCAATCCCTCAGAATTATAGGTTGTGCAACAGGTGGGTCCACTACATTCTCACCCATTGGATCCGGGTGAGGTGGTGCAGCAGATGGATTGGGGCTAAGTTCTAGACTGGAATCTAGATGAACTCGTGAGAGTCGATTACTCAAGTCCCGAATCCAAATCTGAGTGCACCGGGTTGAATCAATTTTTGAGTTCAAATTCGAAATTTAAATTCCAAATTTAATTTCAAGAATTAATTACAATTTTTTTTGTTTTTTTGTTTTTTTTAAAAATGGAAACAAACAATAGAATGGGGAAAGATGAGAAAGGAATCCTAATCTAGAGAATTGAGGTGAGAAGAGAAAGAAGACTCGGATGAGAAGGGAAACTCAACTCTAAAGATAGAAAAGAGGGTCAGTCTGAAATTTCCTGAACAAGCACGGTTCAAACAATCCTAGACCTAGTGTCGCTTAAATCTAGACGACTCCTAACTGGTTGAGTCGAGTTGATTTGCTTGATTCACCTCTCTCACTAATCAAACCAACTTGGCCAGACCGTGTATAGCTAGTGGGGGCGCTTCCGACAGAGTCGGTGCCAATTAGACAACCACTTCGCTTGGAAGACTTACGTCAACACAAAAACACTTTTCTAGACACCAAATTAAATTCGATCAGCTTCAGGTCATAGCAAGTCAAACCAATCTTCTCCTTAATTGAGTCCGAGTCCTTAGGGGTCAATGTCTAATTGATTTTAATTTTAAGGTTTGGGTGACACTTTAGGATTGTGATTTGTGGGCCACGGAAGGGTGATGAAATCTCCACCGTATCTTTTCCTACGGAGTTGCCCTTAAGATAGTTTAACTTAAATCTAGCAAAGATAGTCAAACAATGGTCTTTAGTGGGGGGCAATTGCAAGGTTGTATGCAAATTAGATTATATGCTTAAATGCAATCGATAAAAACCGCGATACGTACCTTGTCTCCAACACTCTTCAACAAGAATTAATTTGCAAGAATTTAGCAAAGAATAATGCAAACAAAACATTATATGATGCATGCACTAAGTTCTTCTAGTTTTGCCAATTTTTAGGTCAGAGTTGAATTATTGCCAATTACAGAATTTAAGCTTAACACGTGCAGTTCTACGAAAGGGAACTTTTCGAAAATTAAGATTTTACGAGAGAGGCAAGAAAAGTTACCTCCGCAGTGCTCAGACGGGTTCGCCGCCCACTCTCGAAACTTCCCAGATGCTCTACGCGTCCACCCAGAGATGGAGACGACCCCAGAAAAAATTGAAGCCCAGATGCTTCAGATGTGCGGCGGATTCGCCGCAGATTCTTCTTGAGATGCAGCGATTTCGCCGCCCTTATAGCTCCGAATGTGCCCGGATTTCGCCGCGCACTCTGTTGTCTCCTGAAATGCCAATCCAAATAGTTAGATCGCGGACACGATAAACAGAAAAAATCGAAATCACTAAAATAAACAAAAATCTTCGTCGCCTCCCCGGCAACGGCGCCAAAAACTTGATGAGAATTTTAATTTATACCGCAAGTGCACGGCGTCAATGAAGACGTGGCAAGTACGGGTCGAACACAAGGAGGGAGAGATTTGTTATTTGTGTGATTTTCGATTAAGGGAAAGGAAGAGGGAGAAATAAGTTGGTTTTGAGATTTTTGGTTTTTTAATTATCTAAAGCAAGAAACATGAACAATTAAAACTAAAGTAAGAACAAAGATGGTGAATTCCGTTGGGTGGGAGTTTAGATGTAGGGTTTCGATTAGAGAATTCAGAAACTTAAAATAAATCATATTAGTTATAAAGCATTACATGATAAATGATTTAACACAAACTCAAGTAATCAAAATATATTAATCACGACATTAAAGTAATAACTTTATTCTCTTCTCATCACCCTAAATCCGTCACCCCACCCTTTGGAAAGAGTTAGAAACTCATGGATGGGAGGAAGGAGAAGGGGTCCTCGAGGAATTACAAAAGAAAACTAAAAACAAGAAGAAGAAAAACAACAAAAATAAATTATGGAATAAAAACTAAGGACATAAGCTAAGTGGCCCTCACAACATCGTTTCAGAGCTATTTATATCCGATACAAGGGACCTAGGTATAGAATAAGAAAGTACACGTGTCCAGACACGACTGGACAAAATTTGAGCACACGGATCACCTAGGGGGCTGCGGAATCGCCGCACATTGTGTTTGTTGTGCGGCGGAAACGCCGCACAATCAAGTCGGATTAAATCTGGATTTTGGTTGAATGTTTATGGTATGATTTGATCCTCATTTGCGCGTCTGGATTGATTCTTTCCATTCTTTTGAGATCCGAATTAATTCCTTTATATATTTGGAGATCCACATTGATTTTTTCTTTAGATTTTCTCCATAATAATAAAAGATACTCGTGATTTGCAATTAGGTTCTTGGCTTCTTGCAATTATGTCCCCGGCTACTTTTGTGCTTAAGTCCTTGTTTTTTTTGTAATTAGATCTTGAATGCTTTTATGCTTGGATACATTTCCATTTGAAACCCGATAATCTTGAGCTTGGTCTTTATGATAGAAATGAGTCTTTTGCACGCGTTTATGCTCGGGATGTGGGTAATTTGCATTCAGGTCCCTGTATTATGTAAATAGGACTAAACACATACCTTAGTAGCATTTATTGATATAAAATTAATCTAAATGAAAGACATATGATGCAATGTATGCAATGCATCAAATATATTCCGAGATTTTATGAGATTGGGTCGCGTTTATGGAAGAGGCGATGATGAGATGATCTTCTGAGCTGGATGCTTGGTTTGGAAGGTTTGTTGCGAGATTTCCTTGATTTTCATTTGGTGTTGCGAGATTTTCATAATCTTCGTTTGGTATGTTCTTTAACAAGGATAGAGAAGAGACAAGTCAATAGTTCAGTGATGATACTGCATTTGATCATGTTGCTGCAGATCTGACCCTTCATGAGATGTCTGCACTTAAAGAAGTTGATAATGGATCATGACAAATAAGAGAAGGTAGGGACAACATAAGTACCTCTCCTACTCAGTTGACAGAGATTGAAGGTGATGTTGTCTCTAATCTTGCTCCTGGTCATGTTCCATTCAACTCTCATATTATGATTACAAAAGGAAAGACAGGAATTCATAAACCCAACCCCAAGTATACTTGGGATGCCAAGTTTGTTCATGTTGAGCCTAAATCAATCAAGAGTGCACTAAAGAGTGAATAGTGGACCTCAACAATGATGAGAGAGTTAGATGCCTTAAAAGAAAATAACACATCGAGTCTTGCACCAAGAGAAGAATGTCAGAATGTTATTGGTTGTAGATGGGTCTATAAAACCAAGCTAAATGCAAATGGAAGTGTGGAGAGACTTAAAATCAGTTTAGTAGCTAAAAGGTTCTCTCAAGAGGAGGGATTAGACTATCTGGAAAACTTTAGTCTAGTGATTAAGAGTGGTTCTATTAGAATTATTCTTACATTAGCTATCGTTCAATGATGGAATCTAAGGCAACTTGATGTAGGAAATGCGTGCCTTCTTACATGGCTTTCTCACTGAACCAGTTTACGTGGAACAACCTCCTAGGTTTCAATGTGCTACATCACCAAATCATGTTTGTCAATTGCATAGAGCCGTCTATGGATTGAAGCAGGCACCTAGAGCATGGTTCAATAGATCCAGTGACTTTCTCTTGGACTTTGGTTTTCTGTGCAACAATTCAGATCCATTTTGTTTATTTGGCATGATGATAAAGGCCATATCATGATTTTGCTCCTGTATGTGGATGATATAATCCTTACTGGGGCTAATACATGTTTCATTGATAACTTCATCAAGACTTTGAGTACCCCACTTTCTATGAGGGATCTTGGCCTCTTACATTACTTTCTCTGGATTCAAGTACATCAAATCGATTTTGGTATCTTTCTAAGTCAAGAGAAATATGCCCTGGATCTACTTCAAAGAACAGAGATGTTGCACTGCAAGTCAATCTCTACACCAATTAGTGAGAGATATCGAGCTTCATCAAGTGACAAGCTGTTTGGAAATGTCACTTATGAATACAGAAGCATTGTGGGAGCTTTACAATATCTAACATTGACTCGACCAGATATCACATATTCTGTGAATCTGACCTGTCAATTTTTGTCAGGTCCTACTGACGGTAATGTAAATATGGTGAAGAGGATATTGAGATAAATTCATGGCACTACATCTCATGGGATCAGGATTATTGCCAATAGTTCACTTAAGCTCTATGTTCCTTGAGTTCAGAAACAAAGTTTCGTTTTGGAGAGCTCCACCCTCAAATTTGAGGGAGTGTATTAACCAATAGTTTGTAAATTGATGTAATTAGCCTTGAGTTGTGTTTCTTCTTATTTTAATTTCAGGTTGTATTGTTCGGCCTTGTTTTGTGTAGCCCATTTTGCCCAGTAACGATTCATTTGATTGAGGTGTTCGTTAAGGGATTTTGGCTTCAGTCATGTAATTGTAATAAACTTTGGTTTTAGAATGAAAATAAGGAACCCCTCTCTCACATTTCAGTTGAGAAGAGCAAGTTTGTTCGTTGTTTGTCTCTCTTCATCTTAGCAATCTCTATTTCTTTTACCCTTGCGGTCTCATCAGGTTCTGGAGGTCTCAAGAATCCTAACTATAAGATTGGAAGTCACTTTCGAAAATATAGTTTCAATGAATACGTATGTAAGCTGAGGCCGAAATCAATGAATTTCCCATGTGTTTGGTGCACGGAAATTAAGCCAAGACAAATCGGATGGAGTGCTTTTACTGTTTACGTAGACAAAGTTGTTGGTGCGAACGTTTACATTTACAAAAGTGAGTGTTGTAATGTATCTTATAGTGATGTTGTTGTAACAGAGTTTGCAAGTCGACCCTCCGAGAAAAAGGTTAGAAGACATGTTGGGCAGAACCATGTATTCCTCACCAAGGTTTTTCATCACCAAGGAAATTAGTTACACTCTTTGTTACATGATTACATCTCTTTTCTTATTGAGGATATAATTGATGGATTTCTTTAAGGGCCAATTGCAGCTTATATTATATCTCAGTTTGACTTTGTCTTTTTAAACTCTAAAACCTTGTATTTTCGTTTGTCATACTTTGTTCTTTTGAATTTTAATAATTCATTATTATAATTATTATTCCACACATTTGTGGTTGTGTTTAGAAATTTTTACAATATATGCCTAACACACATAAAATCATAACTTTATATTAAATTCAGATTAAATTGAATGTTAGATATAATGTAAATTGGGATTAAATAAATTACCAAATTGATCTATTTTCCAACCAAATATAATCTTAATGTTGATCCAAACATCATCTTAAATTGCCATCAGGAGTGTATTAGGCGAAACAGGAAAAAAAATCAACAACGTGACTGACCTAATGTTTGCGTTTGCCAACGACAACTTCTACTGTACGGACTTAGCACTCCTGACCCCTGACGTTATGTAATATATGTAATACTTGTAGGACAGCATTTAAAGTGAATATACTACCCAACTTTAATGCGGTTGGCCTGCTATTTACTGCTTTTAATGGTAAGGAGGAAGAAGGTGATCATTTAAGAACCTTCTTTAATATCCGTACTCTCTTCTTTATATCCCCTCCCTCCCACCTCCATCAAAGGTAACACACGAGTTGGTCATCCTCAATTGTGTTCCACCACCTCACGTTGAAGTTGATATATCCGATGGAACAAACTGAGATCTCTTTAGGTCTTTCCTTCGGTTCTTACAGCTCGTCGTCGGAATCGGATGGGAGTCGGCTTAAGAGGAGGAAGACGTGGGTTTGGGAGGAAACCCCAAGCGAAGCAATCATAGGCCAACTTCAAAACCAAATCCCTTTGCCTCCGGATTGGGAGCCGTGTCTCGATCTCCAAGTAATAATTCTACTCTTTCTTAGAAGAATTACCTATTCAAATTAATTGATCTAAAATAATATGGTGACTCGCCGCCGTCACTGGCATTTTATAAGAAGTGTTAGCTATTCCAATGCTAAATATTTGACCAGTTACATTAGTCAGAGTTGGATGGACCAATTCAACTTAATTTTTGTTTTGACTATACTAAGAATGGTTGAAAGCTCGAATAGTATCCGATTAATCTCTCTCTATCCCCTTCAATTACTGCCTGTGGAACACTTAGGATGAACTAGTTATTACGATGTTTCTTCTACTTTGGGACATTTATCCAGTTGTAGTTATATGATTATATCCATGTTTTAACAGTTTGACTATATATGAAGGGTTTTTTTTATTTTATTTTAGACTATATATTAAGATCCAAATATAACTTCTAGGATATTATTCTTTTCTCACATACTCTACCTTAGCTTATATATTGCCTATTTCTAAAAGATAACTTAGAAGTCAAATGTTACGTACGTTGCATGCAGTCAGGCAGGATGTACTACGTGAATTGGAGAACCTCGGAGAAGACTTGGGGATGGCCGACCGAACACAAGCTCGACCTCGACCTGAACATGTCGATGCCACAAACAACCTCAGACGAGAGAAGACAATCGAAATCCGAAACCGAACCGTTTCAGCAAATGTGGAAGCAAAGCATTAAAAACTCAAGTGGCAACATGGTGGCAGCGCCATGTCTCAAGTGCCATCTACTTGTAATGCTTTCGGCCTCCTCTCCTTCATGTCCCAATTGCAAATTCGTGCACTCGTTTGCGCCGCCGCAACGGTCGTCGTCTCCGAAGCGACTGGAAACGTTGAGCCTCCTGAATTGATTGGAAAAGGTCAGGATGTGGAACGATGTCAGTTCGCATATATGTCGAATTTTAAGTTCTCAATTAATTGTACTCCATTATTTATTTCAACCTTGTTTGGCCATTTGGATTGCTTATATATTGTCAGAGTTTTCCGAGGCAATTAACTTCCAACTTCATGAGAATATTCATCACTTTTAAATATCGCATATATTGTTAGAGTTTTCAAAGGTGGTTAACTTCCAACTTTAAAGATTATGCTATTAATTAACTAATTTAAAGGCACTCGAAAATTCAACGTAATGTTCTTGTGCAGTACTGTATTCATCTCCTTAAAAGTATTTTAAAATATCCCGCAGTATCTTAGATACCTTTCAATTCTGTTTGTAGACTTATTTGTCAGCCATTTTGATTTTAATTAACCTTGCCATATCAAGTTTATAAAATGTGATTGGTTTGCCCCTTCAACGAAACCTCAGTATTTAAGTGAAAGGCGGTGATTCGAACTATCTTATATATTGTGTTAGGGTTCGCTGAATTGGATGACCCATATTGTAGATTTCTGGAGGCATTGTAATTTATGTCACCATATTACACTATCCAAACAACCCCCACCACCCCAAAATCTTCACCTTTTTTTGAAATAAATTAATAATTTTATTAATAGAAGTGGTTATGTAAACACATGGGCTCAATAAATTTACATTAATTAGCGTAATTTTACGCTGATAAATCAATTGGGAGATTCTTCACCACGGAACAAAACTGTTATTATACTAAAATCTTATAGGTTTGAGAAACTGGGTGAGAGAGCTTATCGATATATAGAATATATGGATTCTCAAAAAAAAATTGTTATATTGCCTTTGTTTTTTATTGTTTTTCCATCACATGGCTAGATAGTTGTTACTCATTTTGTCAATCTAAGCTTCTCATAATTACAATTTATTAATGCAAATTATTCCAAAATATTTAGCTAATTAGGGTATTTTTACTTTTTTAAAGCATCATTATTATTTTCTTTTCAAAAGTTACATTTCAAATTTTACAGGGCTTAAATGATTGGAGTGGATTGAGCTGTCTAGACTCTTAATGGGTTCGTCAGGGTTTAAATTTTCATTTCTCCATATCACAAATGACTATCCAACCTACTGCAGTTTATGGACACCAAACTGAATTAGAGTTCGGTTTCTCCAAGATTCCATTTTCTGGAGAATCTCAAAGTTATAGTTCCGTCCATTCTAAAGGACCTTTAGAATTTTAGCTCGTCGACATGAATATTTTTTGACACTCTTATGTACGAGTGAGTGATGTTATTTGTCAATGTTTGCATGGTTGGATTACTATACCGAACCAGTCCTCTTTGGTGCCTAATAGAATTCGTTTGGTTAATCATCCTTACGAAACTTAAGTACCTAGGTGGACGATAATGAATCCAACTCTCCTATGTATACTATTTTTTTGACAGAAAAATTGTATTTAACCCAACAACTCACGCACATCTCACGCAGGATGACCTGGACATGCTGACCTGGAGTGCCACACAAGCTCCCATCGTTTGCTCAGCAAACCTGGTACAACAAATAACGACCCACGATAAACCTACCACCAAGCCTACAACAAACTTTTAATGACCAATCAACTTCATCCTTCATTTCTCCCTTAAACATTTAATGACAAGCCAATAACATCAAATCGATTGGATAACATTTAATGACCAGCCTTCATTTGTCTGTTGGGCAACTCTGTACCAAACTATATCGTTCCAGACTTTTATTAGTTATTGGGATAAATTTAGCTTCTACGTGGGGTACATTCAGTTCCTGTCAGGAGTAACTGAGGACAAACATAGTTACCTGCTATTACATACAATATTCTCCTGCTACCTAGTACCCAATCTACAGTAAACATTTAATGACCAATCAACTTCATCCTTTTATTCCTCTCTCTTTATGAAGCAAATATTTATTGCCTAGCCAATAACATCAAATCGACAACAAAACACTCCATACTTCTCTTCCTCTCTTTTTCTTACCAACTTTTGCTCCATCATACTGTAGGGGAGGTCCAATTTAGTTGTCGGGGTAAAGTTAGCTTCCATATGAGGTAACTGGGGACAAACATCCTTCTCTCCCTGTCAGAAACTATAAAAATCTAATCAATAATGTCTTCTCCTTCACACAATAAAGCACAAATCCATTAGACAATAACTCTAACACTAAGAACCAAAGGATAATTGAAGAAAGTTTTACAACTACCTTCATTTTGAATTTTTGAAACTACCATAAACTTCAACCCTACCCAGAATATTCCATCCACACCACCACTTTCCTGGCATGCAATGTCTTTCGGTAAATGTAAGCTATTCCCCTCCGTTAGTTTATAGTTTGACAATCTTTCATGCATATTTCACTGCTAAAAAATGAAGGTTTCACTCATACCATTGTTTTTTACAGCTCTAATCGAACTGGACTCCGACTCTAGTATCGAATGGTCTGACCAGGAGGAAGCCTTCACTCCGCAACTTGCTCAAAATCAAACTCATGATACCATTTCAGAAGTTGTCAAAAAAACTATTCGAAAGGTCTAATGCTTTAACTATTTCCAATTATTCTTTTTTACCAAGTAATATGTTATGTCACTCGTAATATTCAACTATTAATCAACCTTATTTTTCTAAATTAAATGAAACACTCACTTAGTTAGTCACCAATGTTATTAGGATTTAGCACACCGTATTCACTAACCAGGTTACCCCACAAGTCTACCAGTTTTACCTTGTAGTGTATTTTCTATTACCTCAGGACGGAACTGCTATAAAGATGAATACTGAACAGACTACAAACGAAACAATACAACTCACATTGCAAGCCAACATAAAGGTATGTCATCAAATATTTATAGGTAATAATGCATTTCTTACATTTTTAAAACCATGAGAATATGTATGTCTTGCTAAAATCTTCTACGTAATAAACGCAATTGGATATTATTACCATGTATTCTTTTTTAAGTATCACAAAACAAACCAAAACAAATTAGAAATGCAAACAGGAAAAGAACAGCTATGCACCAAATTGCAAGGATCATGGATGCCCAGCAGTTAATGACAAACATGTCACATTACCCAAAAACCTACGCAACTGCAAGCAAATAGCACCACAACAAAGTTTAGAGATGAATTTTGCACAAGGAGGTAAATACCCTTCATGTCAATATCCTTCTAATTAAAAACCACATATTCATGAATCTAGCATTTTATCAATGAATGTGGCAGACGGAATCAAGGATTACGATGATGAACAAACTCCAAAACCATGAATGCATTTTGAAAAGTTCAGCGATTTAATGGACTTCTTCGACAAATATGCCAATGATAAAGGTTTTGCAATTAAAAAACAAACTCAAATTACAACAACAATTATCTAGTCAGGGTTGTCATTGGATGTCATCGTGCAGGAACACCTCCACAGGTACTTTTTCTCATTGTGCTAAATTAGTTTATTACATGATTCACTTTCACAAATCGGATTTCTATCAGGAACCGAAATCAACGTACTATTCTCACAAGTTAATATCACTAGTAAAATGCCCTGCTAGAATCACAATTTCCGGTGACCCATGCTCCGGATATGGTATCAACTCGGTCAACCAACAACACAACCACCATCTCCTGCCACAACCCAAACTTCGGTTAATTAAACAAAAAAGAGCAATAACTAAATCACAAAAAGTAGGATCATTAGGAACGAAAATGCTGGTATTGGTGTAGCACAAACAATGAACATCTACCTTGTCGAACGGGGTGGACATGACAGCTTGACATTCAATCAACAAGACGTCAGGTAAAACATACAAATCAATGGTTTTCCTATATCTGTTAGTATTTTCCAAATTGCTGACCAATTACTTCAAATCATCTAGAGATGTGGTGAAGAAACACCGTTCATCACTGCTTGGTGAAGGAGATGTTCAATCACTGCTAGCATATTTCAACAAGATGCAGCAGCAAGAACATAATTTCTTCTACACTATGGATCTTGACAACGAAGGGAGGGTACGAAATGTTTTCTGGGCAGACGGGAGATCCAGAGCTGCATACAAAGCATTTGGCGATGTCTTAACCTTTGACACAACCTACCTTACAAACAAATTCAAGATGCCTTTCACACCATTTGTAGGAGTTAACCATCACAATCACTCCACTCTATTTGGATGTGGCCTCCTTTCTTCCGAGACCGCAGAAAACTATACATGGTTATTCCGTATTTGGCTGCAATGTATGGAAGGTAAGTCTAAACAACATAATATGGTATTTAAAATCCATTTGCCTGTGTAATATTGTAATTTAAATAAATTAGTACTTGTTTTCCAATTCTAATGACAATATCTTCTAGGTGTTCCACCCAAGTCCATCATTACAGATCAATGTCCAGCAATTGGAAATGCAGTTAAAGAATTATTCCGTAATGCAAATCATTGCCTATGTGTCTGGCATATTCTTCAAAAACTACATAATAAATTTGGAGCGAAAAAGTACGCCAAGATGAAATGGGAATTCAAGAATATTGTCTTTGATTCCCTGGGTGAACAAGAGTTTGAATACGAATGGAAAATGTGCACTGAGAAATATGATATCTCAAATCAGCCTTGGCTGATGCAGCTATTCGAAATCAGAGCTAAGTGGGTACCAGCTTTTGTTAAAAAACATTCTGGGCAGGTGATCACCTTATTGCCTTTTTTTACATTATATAAATAAAAATGTTTAAAAATACAAATTTGGGTTCTATTATGTGGGTTCTAAATTTTATAATATTAAGCATAAAATACAGCATGTGGGTTCTATTGTGTTAGTATTTTACACATGTGGGTTCTATTATGTGGGTTCTAAATTTCAATAATACAAATGTGAGTTCTATTATGTTAGTATTAAACACATGTGTGTTCTACTATGTTGGTATCTATATGACAGCATCAACTAGGTACCAAACATAATAGCTTCTTGTAAATGTATAGGGGGTACCATTATAATGGGGGTTCTCGTTGCAATTTTGGGGTTCTTTGGTAGTATATATGTAATAGGATTTCGTGGATCATTTTAAACAACTATATCCCTGTGTATTCATTCTACATACATACATTTTGAACGTCTCACATGATAAAACAGGAATGTCTACCACACAAAGATTGGAAGGCATGAACGCATACCTTAAGGATTACGTTGATTCTCAGACTAAAAAAATAACTTTGTTCAGAAATATGAGCGAGCTTTAAGGAACAAATATGAAAAAGATGAGAAGGCTGATTACGATAGCTTGTACCGCACACCACAACTACAAACTACAATGCCTATGGAACTACAATGCAGGGATGCCTACACCATTAATATATTCAAAAATGCCAAGAACAATTACGGAAGATCTTGTCGTGCGACATTGTCATCGAATTTACTGATGAACTGCCCTATAAATTTGGAGTTAGAGAAAACAAGAATTACCATGACACTCAAGTATGGCATCCAATTATGCACACCGTCTTGATGGATGACTTTCGTGGCGAAATCAGCTGCAATTGTCAAATGTTTGAACATGTTGGAATCTTGTGCTGCCACATACTAGTGGTCTGGAAACATAAACAAATAAACAAGGAAGTCCCTCCGAAATTTGTAATTCAGCATTGGAGAAAAGATGTGAACAGAAATCTAGGTGAACTGTCCAAGAAAGATGTCCCCTTGGTGATGGATGCTTTTGGTAGACAACAAGAAACAATAGAGTTTTGTGCTTTCTTTGGAGAGGAGTCGTTCCATTCTCACGAAAGATCATTGCAAGTGATGGAAGCCCCAAGGTCTTTAAAGTTGACCTTACTAGACTCCAAGTCGGAAGACATAACATCTAGAAAAATAAAACTAAAAAGGTGCAACTCTTCCTCCCCTGCCATAATACTTCAGGACAACCCAAGAACACCTGCTGGAAATGTTATCCATCTGAATGGATCACCGTCTAACTTAATGTCAAGGACACCGTTAAAGGTATTAGACCCTAATTTGGTGAAGAGCAAAGGTCGCCCAAGTAATGCTAGGCTGAAGTCTACTGTTGAAAAGAAAAGAACACCATATCTAAACGCATTGAAAGGGAAATTACCAGTGATCTATGAACAAGATACTACACACAACTACAATCTCACGTCGGTTCCGATTAAATGGGATGTAAGCTAACTTTGTCTGGTTTACTGATGTGTGGTTTTTAAACAACTGTGGTTTTGAACCATTCAGTGTTACCCGGCTATTGTAATTATTGTGTCATTCGTCTTTCAGGTTCTACTTACCCTGCCATTATATTCAACTTATCCGGATGTTGTTTTTAACTTACCCTGCTTATATATCCCAATTACCCTGATGTTGTTTATATCTTACCATGAATGTCAATGTAGGGGTTAATGCTACATGCCAATGATATGGGTTTTGCAACCATTAAATCGAATGTAAACTAGCTATGTGTGGTTTACTGATAAGGGGTTTATAAACAACTATATTCAACTTACCCGGCTGTTGTTTTGAACTTACCCCGTCTTTATTGCAGGGTTACATGGACTTTAGGGTTCAACTTACTCAACTTATATATTCAAATTACCCCGACGTTGTTTATAACTTACCCTGTATGTCAAAGTAGGGGTTAGATTCACCCATGATAGTAACTCGTCGATTATATTACCATATTAAGGAACACTGATAATGAACTTACACTGTACATTAAACCGTTTTTTTACCAGCCTATTGATATTTTTACATTGTACATTGATAATGAACACATGATTACCAGCATATTGTATTTTTACTTAAACTGTATAGCTATGAAGGACTTACCTACCACTATAATAAAATTACTCCGTTCATCAATTCAATTTACCCCAACACTACAATAAATGTTGCCTTGTTAGTAATTTTAAATTACCCCTAACACCATCATTTAATAAATCAATGACACGTAATTGTAAGCTTCTTTATCAATTTGCACTTATAACCTAACAATGTATTAATTATGTAAAACAACCAATATTATCTTGTTAGTGAATTTAACTTACCCACAAAATTGATAAGTTTACCGCCAGGAACAATACTAACCCCACCATTGAACATAAGTTACCACGTTCATCACTTAAATTCACCCTAATTGTATATTACAATTTACCTCAACCTAACCATTAATTTCTCCAAACTATCATGTTTTGTTGCCCCCACAAACTATTAAACCCTAATTCAGTGAAGATCATTAAATGATGAAATCTACTGTTGAAAATAAAATAACACCGTACCTAAACTCATTGAAAGGGAGATTGTCAGTGATGTATGAACACGATACTACACAACTACAATCTCACCCCTGTTCCTATTAAACCCCGTCATTGGACATAATTTATCCCGTTCATCGAGTCAATTTACCCTGACCCTTATTCCCAATTTACCCCATCATACACATTAAGTTTTCTAAACTAGATGCCCTCCCCCCCCCCCCCCCCCCAAACCATCATATAATGCCTTCATAACACATTACGGATGTCTTCCGCGATGACACGGAACTGTTAACTTTATGGTTGTAAAGGCAACGATTAAACACTGCAAATGTTATACATCTCAATGGATCACCGTCTAACTTAATGACATGGACACCGTTTAAGGTATTAGACCTTGTTTTGGTTAAGGCTCGGCTGAAATGTACTATTGAAAAGAAAAGAACAATGTACCTAAATGCATTGAAAGGGATATTGCCAGTTATCGATGAGCATGATACTACAAACAACTACAATCTCACGCCGGTTCCATTTAAATAGGATGTGAACTAGGTATGTATGCTTTACTGATGTGTAGTTTCTACGATTTTGAACTTATCATGTGAGTGATTTTAACCTACCTCAACCAATGATAACTTGACCCCCCCCCCCCCCCCCCCGAACAATACTAGCCATTCTATTGAACAACAATTACCCCTTTCATCCATTAAATTTACCCAACTTTGTACTGCAACTTACCTCGTCGATGACATTAACTTACCCCCATATATCATTTGGTTTTGGCCCACAAACCATGATTTAATACCTTCGTAAGACTACGTATGTCTTAAACAATCACAAGTAATTTTAAACTTTTAAACGTGCAACCCTTCATCCGCTACCATAATAGTTCAACAAAGCCCACACACCACTAAATGGATCACCATCTCAATGGATCACCGTCCAACTTAATGAAAATGACACCGTTAACGGACCCTAATTTGGTGAAGAGCGTAGGTCACCCAAGTAAGACTACGTTGAAATCTCATGTTGACAAAAAACCATTGTACCAACACGCATTAAAAGTGCTCTTGCCAGTGATTTATTAACAGGATACTACACAGAACTACAATAAAACGGCAGTTTCGAGTAAATGGGATGTAAACTATGTATGTGTCCATAACTGGGTCCCATTCATCAATTAATACCTTCATAATACTTTACGGATGTCTAATGCGATGTAACGTAATTGTAAACTTTTTTAACACCTTGTATACAATGTAAGTAGTCCTTATAACGATTTATTATTAACCTTGTTAGCCATAGTCCAATTGACCCTATTCCTGAACGGTAATTAACGTTAATTTATTCAATTTGCCACAACGCATGTAAACCAATTTACCTTTATAACACGTAGTTTTAAACAAACACACTTAATTTTAAACTTTTAAAACACCATGCAAAACTGAAAATGTGCAACTCTTCCTCCACTACATAATACTTCAACAAATCGTGAAAAAACCTGCTGCAAATAATTTCCCATCTAACTAAATGACAAGGACATCATTAAAGGTAATAGCCTGTAATTTGGTGAAGAGCAAAGCTGGCCAAACTAATCCTACGATGAAGTCTAATGTTTAAAAGAAAATAACACCGTAACAAAACGCATTGAAATGGATATTACCTGTGATTTATTAATAGGATACTACAAACAACTACAATCTAACGTCTGTCCCAATTAAATGGGATTTAACTACGTATGTGTGGTTTACTTATGTGTAGTTAGTTATGTGTGGCAATTGAACATAATTTAACCTTCCTAGTAATTGATTAGTGAATTTGCCTAATCATTAAGTAACACGGATAAACGAACTTGCCAAGTTATTCATCCAGGGTTACCCCGACTATTAGATTTTACTTACCCCGTATATACATTTAGTTACCCTAATAGATCGAACAAGATTAACCCAACTATTGAACTTAAATTAACACGTTCAACAATTACATTTAGCCCAACCCTAAGTTCCAGGTACCTTGTTATATGGCCCAAGTTACCTCATCTAACAATTGGTGTTACCTCCAAAAACCAACCTAAAATTTTGTTATCGATAAGATTGCCAAGCTACTGAACATAAATTACAACTAAGCCGGAAAAAAATTTAATCCAACTATTACAACATTTTAAACATAAAACGTTCAATAAATGATGTAAACACGTTCCCAGTTTAATAACAGACCAATTTATTTTGATAGTGTTACCAAATTACCCTACTCCTTAATTCAAGCTATCCCAGTCATCAATAAGTTTGCACACACGAACCATGCTTACAATCCAACTACATACCAAATACCCTGCTCCTAAATTCAAATTACCCCGGGAACACATAAGTTTGTCCAGTATGAATGATGTAAACAATACTAGAGTTTAACATCCATTATATAGAAGAAATTAAATGGATTACAATCCATTTAATGTCTTCTATATAATCAGATTTCCATGGTCCTGTAAAAAAATCAAAAAGTTGAACGGCGTTAAGTACATAAAATGTAACAAACATTTTCATAAGTTAACCAAGTTCCTACATTCCAAGTTATCCAACTTCCTACATTCCAAAGAATGTATGCCCTGAATCCAAACATTACAAACATATTCAATGTTTAATAAGTTCCTACAACAAAACAAATGTTGTAATCACTTAACCAAGTTCAAGGAGACTGTCATTTCAGACCTCATGATTGTCATTGTTATCTCCCCACGAATTTTGTGCACATGTTCTACATCTTCAGCACTATCTGGTGGTAGTCCAGTTAGTAACCTGCGAATCCAATGAATAACAAACAAGCCACTATCATTAACACCATCTAACTGTTGTGGGCAGTTTCACACGAATTGTAGATGTCATAAACAATTCAGATATGATCTCCATAAAATAGAGGCACTCGACGCAACCTCTTCATGGAATCCATCAGCCTCTCCTGAAGGCTCATCCAAGGCAAGCTCCCTAGCCGAGCAATTGTAGTATTTTATTAATTTAGCTTCCGAGTAGATGACCAGCAGAGATCAATGATCATTGCCATGAATTGGATGGCATATAATGTTCAATTTCTCAGAAAATCGATCATATGCAATTCAATTAAGTTAGTTGCAGCTTCAAATTTACGTTCTTCTAGCAAACCTGATAAAGCAGTTGGCATGACATCAACCCAACCAGAGTAGCAAGCCTTCGAATACCTCGTGAAAAGAACTTCTGTGTAGGCATCAAAAATCTACAAACAAGCATCATAAAAGTAATTACCAACCTTATCGTTATCGTTAAAAGTAATGATTTATACATAAATATATACCTTTGCACTTGTTGGACCAACTTTGCTCATTACGTTGATTAAATCAAATCTTCGGACAACGACAGATTTACCTTTAAAAATCACGTCTTCGGTGGAAACATTTTTCTGGGTTACCCATCGAATAACCTTTTTCTCTTCGTCGATAAGGCTACCCATAGCATATTCGTCAATATCAGAACACTTCCCATTGAAGAATTCTGGGATCCCAGACTGCGTTGGTGAAAACCTACCTTGAGACTCGAATGGCCCACTTGGCTTGTAAAAATCCCGAACATCCAACACAGGTTTTTTAAAGGAATGTATGTCCTGAATCCAAAAAACAAATCTGCCTATGAAAATATATAGAAAGTTATTTACAAAGCAACAAACATCAATTTCCAAAAGCTTACAGCATAACTACTGCACCCTCTTGTCAATTTGGCCCATTCAATCACTATTCCCGCATTTTCTCTAATAAGTTCCAGCTTACTCTTCGGGTTAAGTTGAATACATCAACTTATATTAAATTTTTACCATACATTTAATAACAACGATATGTAGCACTACATTTTACAATGTTACATCAACTCATGCTTTTACTCATGGTACAATGTTACAATGATAACTTGCACGTTCTGCTAGCTTTTACAAAATAAACAACATCAATATATTACAATTAAAACATCATGCGTTTACCCAAACCACATTCTAAACTACCCCCACATGTCACTCGATCAACCCCAATATTCCCCGAAAATTCAAAGTTGATAACTTGTAAAATTCCCAAAATGTTCTTCCACCAGAAACTATTTCTCATGTTTTAACTGAAATAAAATATGAAAGTACCCCATGTTATAAATGAACAGACCCCTTATTTCCCACTATTAACGGAACACGTTTGGACAACATATACAATTTGTCGTCCATACACCCAAACGTC
Source organism: Triglochin maritima (assembly GCA_963682175.1). Taxonomy (NCBI): domain Eukaryota; kingdom Viridiplantae; phylum Streptophyta; class Magnoliopsida; order Alismatales; family Juncaginaceae; genus Triglochin; species Triglochin maritima. The sequence continues at coordinate 5,811,495 of OY821787.1, read as the reverse complement.
TACAATAAGAACTAATAACTACTATAACAACATGAGTTTTCTTCCTTACATGTTCACTATTTTTCTTCCCTTTAGTAGTGTGTGCTTCTGATCTAGCTTCACCAAGAACCTATCCATCATAAACTGATAATATATGAAATTGCCCCAATTTATAACTGAACATACATCTTATTTCCCACTATTAACTCAACAAACAGTTTGTCAGTATTAAAGCTAAATAGGACTACATTCAACAAAACAACAAATAAACGAAATGTTTAGTTTTTTTCTGCATACAAACAAGGCTAAATAGTACTACATTAACTACTATAATCAATAAGGTACTACATTAACTACTATAATCAATCAGGTTTGAAGGATGATAATATCATACATTAAACATGAAATAACAAATTATATTAACATATTAAGAGGAATCAACCACAATGAAAGAATACATATGTTATATTTGTAAGAGCTTATTTTGTTAATGTAAATAAGTATTTGGGGTATCTTCAATGCTTACAGGTGGTACGTTCAGACAAAATGTGGTTGTATGACACACTACCAGTACATCGCACTACGTTGTTATTTATATAGCCAATCATTATATTACAATAATGTAGGAAACAAAAACAAACATAAATGAACAATTTGTTCTTCACACACAACAACCTCAATGTCTATAAGAAAGAACAACAACCTGGTCATTCTCAGATTGAGTTTTTCCTTCTACTGTCAAACCCTAAAAATTTATTCATAAACAAGTGTGTCAATAATGTATTGTTCTTTCGTGGTTATAAAAAATGAATGATTGATTACCGTTGACTCTAGGTATTCCACAACATCTTTTCGTCTCTTACCACGAAACCGAGAACATGTTGCTCGTTTCTGTCAAATATTACAAAGATATTCTTTAAAGCCAAATGATGATTATTCTAAAAAAATACTACTACTGAATTAATTTATAATAAAGATGTTTTAAGAGAACCAACCTTCAAACTACCATACTTTGCAACTCCACGACTACGAAGTTGATAATGTGAAATCCTTCCTCTTCCACGTCTCAATACGGTACTAGTAGTAGTAGTAGTAGTAGTAGTAGTAGTAGTAGTTGGATCATGTATTTGATGTAGCACACTTCGAATAACTTGATCTACATCCTTATAAGGACACATTGCCTTTTCCACAGCTAACAAAGATTCATAAGAAATGTGGGAAATCTCCGTTGTTTTTCCTAGGTTGTCCAGTATTTTTCCTATTTCCATCTCCTCTATGTTTACTATTCCATCAGCAGCAACTTCTTCATCAACCTCAGCGACAACGTTCGCTCCCCGAATTTCCACTGAACGATCAAGAACCCAATCTTCATTTTCAAGACCACAACCAAAGTGTTCTGTAACCTCAACTGTCCTATTCGTTGACAGCCCAGAACATGTATTAACTTCATTGTTCAGCCTAGAACATGACAGGTCAGCCTCACCCACTATACGGTCTTCATCAGCTTCATTAATGTTTTCAGTTAGCTTTACCATTTTTTCCCCTTGCTTGAAGTAGAATGTCTACCCTTTTGTGCCATTTTCTTAAGGACACTAAGAGTGACAAAAATTGGCATGCTCTCTTATGGACTTCCTGGGGGCTCATGCTCGTTAGAAGGCAAGATGATTGGATCAAGTGAAGATTGTTCTGAATTACGACTGGACTAGGTCGTACAAAGGTTGGAGATGGCGATGGTGGTTGCAATGGTTGTAAGAAGTCCCTTCAGCTGAGCACATTCACCTTCTTTACTATGCAACATTTCTTGTGTCTCACGAAGCTCATTACGTAAAGTGTTGCACCACTGATTAGACTGAAATAGCATCTCCTCAAGCTCATTCACCCTCAACTGCAACTGTTGCACAACCTCCACACTAACTGGATTATTTGGTATGTTGTATTGCTCAATTTCAGTGGTCGTTGGCACAATCCTTTCCAACTTGAAGAATTTTGCATGTAAGTTAATGAACTTTAAGCCCTTGACCTTCAAACGTTTATCTAGATCACGCTTCACCAATGTACCCCTCCAATGATTAATCCGCGGTGTACCACCAACCACCTCACAAATGTTTAGGTGTTCAAAAAGCCAAACCTGAAGATAAATAGAATGAAATATTACATCAATTTAATGAGAAATACACATACAATGCGGCCCCAAAAAGCACTTCATTTACCATAAGAACAACTGTGCATCCTTCAATGTGTCCCAGATGGATTTCTTCCCCACTAGTAAATTCATTGTATTTGATTCGGGCATTGTTTAGGGCTTTGGTTAAGTGGTGGTAAACACAGGTCCCCCAACCAAATGAATGTAAAGCATTCAGATCTTCGACTATATAAGTCATCCATTTCTGCACCCGCATTGATGTACCAACAAACAAAAATACAGAGAATAAGTGGACAATGTAGAGACGCACGCAATCAGCAACGTCAAGCGGATCATCTGAAGGGAGTAATTTCTGCTCCGAAGCACGAACATCAGAACGTGTTGGTAGTTTCTTACTGAAAAACGTTCGTGGAATTGACTATCCTCCGTGTTTGCCCATTGTGGAAATTTTGACCTCCAAGAGGTAGTCCCAATATGCAAGCAACATCCATTTCTTCAAACTGCAACTCGTATTCTCCCATAATGAATGTTTTCCGTCTGGTAGAGTAACATCCTATTAGGTCCCGCATTATCTCATCGTTAACGACAATGTTTTCCATCTCCAGAAAATGCCCAAAAGCGGTTGCAGAAAAAGCTCTTTGTGAGGAGCTCTCATATTTTTTTGCTTCTTTCAGCCAATGGATGAGAGATAAATGACTGTGGGTGTACTCCTCCATCACAACCTAAAACAGATTATAACGGGAAATTATCTTAAGATAAACACTTTTAGAACAAAATAACCCACATCCAAATATAAAAAAGTCTTATCAAACACTTTCCCATTTTTTTAACAAAAAAAACCTACTTGCGATTTTGAAAAAGAACAAAGGTTTATAATTCACATTACTAACTTGTATCATGTTACAATAGTTACCTCGTATTATAATGAAGATACAAATAATGAACTCTAAATTACCGATACTACCTAATTCCAATAGAAAATTAATTATAACAAATATAACAAATACTAAACAACCAATATTACAAATTTATTACAAGGTCTACCACAAAAAAATATGTACCAAAAATAATAAACAACAAAAACAACAAAACTACCCTATATGTTACTGTATCTAGCCTACCCCAAGCCATCCTTAAATTTACCCTCTATTATTACTAAAGAACATATTGGTTGTTCAGTATTTGATTTCAACTAACCCCGCTCTTGATTTCAGCTAACCCCGAAAATATACTGGATCTGAAGAACATACTGGATCTAAAGGACATACTGGATCTAACTTAACCCAACCCAACTTACCCCGCTCTTGATTTCAACTAACCCCAAAAATATAAAAGCTTACCAACCACGCACCATTATAAATTTCTTCAAAAAATAGCTGACAAATGAACACTTAAAATACACTTGCTTTCAATACCGATAACAGTTCTATCTATGTAAACCAAAAAAATATTATAACTTTGAAAAACCTAAAAAACTAAATATGTAAATCAAAGGTTTAACATTAATTTAGAAAAAATTAAATATGGTTGAAGTATTATAAGAAAAAGTCAAAGTAATACGAAAACAAATACAAGTAATACATAAAAAAGACTGTGCGAAAAACTAATTTTTTTAAGTGTTCTTATAAAATCTCTCTGTCATGGGGTTCAAGCCCAAATTTAAGAAAACCCAAAAAAAACTTGCTCACAAAAAAATCTAACAAATATAGGTTGTTTACCGGGAAAAAAAATTAAAATGCCCAAAAGCTTGTTGGAAGGAAACATTTCTCCTGTGGGTGTGGTGCGATAAATACATTTAACGAAAAAAACCCTACGGATAATCAGATAAAACCAAAATAAATCACAAATAATAAACAAAATAAAAAACACATGAAAAAAAAACATGATCCTCAGTTTGTTTAAGGGGAGTTTATGCTGTGAATCCTTTACTCTGGTTAAAGTAGCTTTTTTATATTTACATATAAAATGTAGATAAAAGTCGAGTTCTCTAAATACCTACAAAGATACCAGAGTTTGCTAAAAATACAAACGAAAACAATGAAGGAAAACAATGGAGTTCGAAGCAATGTGGGTGAGAAAACGTACCTGCTTAAAGGGAAAAGGCGAGCGAAGAAGATCAGAGAGGAAAACGAAGGAGTTCGAAGCAATGTTGGTGATTTGGGGAGAAAAATGATAGGGAAAAATGGAGATTTTGGGAGAATAATGCGTTCGTCTGTCGGTTTGGGGGAGAAATATGGTTTCGATGTTAGTTACGAGGAGCAAAAATCTAAGCACGTCACCTCAAAAGATATCTTTGTCGTGGGGTTAAAGCCCAAATGCAATCTACACGACGCAAATGTCAACTCGACGCCATCTTCCTTCACACGTGTTCTCCACGTCAGACCCACGTGAGATATAGGGTTGGGTCACGCGTGGGCCTCCCGGGATTCTTTCTGACACTCTCCTACACGAGTGACTTTTTTTGGATGACTATGCTGAACAATGAGTCTTGAAATAAGCTCTTACAACTCAAATTTCACAACATGTGCCAATTGATCTGTGTGATCTACTCCAACTCATACTATCCACTCTTAGATAGGTAAACTCACATGGGGCAGGCGTGCAAGGGATATAATATATAGTGGCTCTACGTACTAAGATAGTATCTAATTGGGGCTAATCTAATTGGGTAGATTTTTATTTCTGAAACAGCAAAGATTAGTATCTGTACCACAAGGATAGTGGATCTTATTTTAGCTATAAAAAAGACGCTCGCAAGTCGCAATAGTGAGCTGAAATTCAGAGCTCGTTTACGAGTTTCCAAAAATCCCCTTAATTTTCAATGTGAGCGGTGTTATGAATAACCCTCAGGAAGGTTCGCTTTCTAAATGAATATTAAAATCCAAACATTGATCTAGTTGGTTATCGGCTTGTATTCGGCTTCACAAATCACGGACACCTAAAATGGTACGTGGGCTCACCGGAACGAAACCCGAATATTCAAAAATCCTGTTGGTCTTGAAAGGGCCCAGTTTAGTTGGGTTGTTTTCCTACTGAATTTAAAAAGATGATAATTGGTCATTTTAAACTTTTGATTTCGTAACATTTCAATCCACTATTCTGCATGTTTACGCTTTACACCTTTCAATGATATGATTTCATGTGTTTGAAAGCTATTTCATGTCGTAGACACATTAAATGTCTTCTTATATCCTTAATGAATTGTCTCCAATGTCGTAGACACATTGAAATGCATTCAATTGTTTGATGAAATATGGCCAAATAAGATGTTGGATATTACTCCCTATGAGATATGAACATATATGAAGATGATTCAGATTGGAAAAGCTATGATAAAGCAAAACCAACACATAGGAAAAAATATTTGCGAAACACTAATCAAAGACATCAACATACTTGAAATTTTCAGTACATAAAAATTCAAGGAATGTTGTTTCCTGATCAAGGGGTAGGTTTGAGTCATGGAAATAGTCTTTTTACAAAAAAAAAACATTTTGCGAGGGAAAAACTTCTTAAAAATATACCCTCCCCAATTCTCCACACTTTGACATTATCGTAGAAATATACTTATGTTTCTTATGGTACCCAAAATACCCCTATCCTTTAAAAAAACCAAAAACATCTCTCTCTCACGCATCTCTTCTCTCTCTTTTTCCCGCAACCCATCTCTCTCGCACTTGACCCCTCAATCGAACCCTGATCGAGCTTCCCAGTTGTAGTCGAACCCAAATCGGAGAACAACTCCTTCATTGAAACCGACGACAAATGTTAGTTTTAGAGCATGTTTTTTAAAAAAAAATTGATATAGATATGATGATTTTTAAGGTTAGGTTATTGTTTCTATCAAAAATGTAGTTGATTACCTTCATTTATTGGTATTGATCTGAATTTTGTGGACTGAGTTGAATCGATGGAAGTTAGACAATTTTTCTGTGTTTCCAACAAAGATCGCTAGGTTTGATATTAGTTCAATTAGAACTCAATTGTTGTGCTTGATAGACTCAATTCATTTTGCATGTGAGCTCGATATGATTTGATTAAGTATTTTGTGGAGTTGGGTTGAATCGAAGGAAGTTGAATCGATTTTCTATGTTTCCGACGAAACTCAATAGACTCGATATGAGTTTGATAGGACTAGATTGTTGTGCTCGATAGACTTGATTCCTTTTGCATGTGAGCTCGATAAGATTCGATTGAGTGTTTTGTAGAGTGGGTTGAATCGATGGAAGTCGGATTGATATTTTGTGTTTCCGACGAAGCTCGATATGAGTTCGATAGGAACTCGATTGTTGTGCTCAATATGCTTGATTCCTTTTACATGTGTGCTCGATAAAATTAGATTATGTATGTTGAGTGGTTTGAATCGATGGAAGTTAGACTGATTCATCGATATGCTTCAACTATAAGAAATTGTCATTCATCGAGCTCTATCAAGCATACTATCAAGTTCATATTGAGAACTTATCGAACCCATCAAGTACCATCGAGAAAGGGAATGATTTATGCAAGAGGTATTTTGGTAGCACAGGAAATATAAGTATATTTCTACGATGATGTGAAAGTGTAAACGTTTTTTCAAATATTGAGTCACTTGAAGTATAGAGACTCAAATTTTACTTTTATTTCGTAGCTTATTGTTTATTAGTGAAGTATTTACTTCTTAGTGAAGTACTGTAGTTGAACTTCGGAATAGGTTGTGGTTGATAACTGATCATTTCCGATTTTTTTGAGTTGATCCTTATCTAATATAATTTCCATTTTCTTTGAAAAACTATGCTTCAATTGAACCATCCCAATGTGTATCCTAACCATTCTTATGTCAATTTATGTTATCTTTCATGCATGGTATATATGGTGGTCATATTTACGTTGTTATCATTCAATTTGAAATGTAGTTATAGTTATTGCCACCCAAAACCTGTTATTCCCTTCGACAATTGTTATTTGATAATTACCTTGACAAAAGCATTATTGCCTTGCATATCAATATCATTACTAAAATCTCAAAGAAACCAACATTAGATTTCACAAAAAATATCAAATCAGTAGTAATTAATACTCCAGGACAACGTACTAGTCCAGGTCCATTTGCAAAAAACCCAAGAGTTACGTTACAGATATGGGATGAAAGCCACAAAAATTGAAAGGAAAGAGGAAAGCAACAAAAATAATTAAGACGTAACAAACAAAGGTTATCGATAATTCCAACATTAATTACTTTCAAAGAAAATAAAAAAATGAATTGAAATTCTCGTAGCGACCATTTTGACTAATTTGTGAAAAAGTTGGTGAGCAAAATACATGCACAAACATCCACCTTCAACCCTAAACTCCTCTCACATGTTTTTCCCAAACAAATCCTAATAATGGCATTGAGACAATCCCAAATCCCCACCACCACAATCCTCCACTCCCTAATCTCTCCATCCCAACCTTTATTATGATTTCACTTCATCTTTTCCTTCCTCCTCATGCCTCCTATCAATCCATTGCACCAACTCCTTAACCAAACACTCCCACTCCCACTTCACACAACCATGTCCTCCTCCTCCACCTCCTCCGACATTCCGATCAAGGCCTTCATCTCCTTCCACTCCCTCGAGCGCCGTCTCTTCCTCCGAATGGTCTTCTCCCTCGGCGTTAACGCCTCCCTCGCAATGGAGATCATTGCCTTCTGGATGTGGCTCGAGGAGGCCGGGCATCCATGCATCATACGCCGGCTCCTTGACCTCTCCGATGAGGCGATTCGGGCTATCGCCGTAGAGGCCAAGAAGTGCATTGCTAATCTTCCCAACCCCATGGATCCATCCACTTTCCTAAAAGACAACCATGTCCCGTTCGTCGCACCCGATTCGCCTGTTAGCCTCAATTTCGTCCGAGCCCACAAAAACCAGGCACTCCGTGGCGTCACCGCGACGCTCAACAACGTTTGCCATAAGATCTTCGACGATCTCCTCGCCCTCGTGCCCCCTAAACCTATAGAAAATCCAAACCCTAACCCTAACACCAACAACACTACTAACACTTCCACCTTCAATACTATTAGTGGTGCAATACAACGACACCAACATAACATGAACATAAACATGTTGGCCAATCGGAATCTGAGGTTGGGATTCGGTGGGGTTGGTTCAGGAGGTGCCTCGATGTTGTCGTACCAACATCGTTCGATGGGATTAGAGCAGTCAAATGTGATCACTCCTGTTGTTGCTGCACAGATTTGGAGACCGCAGGAGAGAGAAGTGCCACGAGATGAGCGCACGCTATTCGTCACGTTTTCTAACGGATACCCGTTGAAGGAAGGGGATTTACACGAGTTCTTTAGTAGGTAATGAAATTATTACTTTCAATAGCAACTTGATTTTATGCCATATTTGTGCTAATGCTACTTAATTAATGGTTTTTTCGGTAGTTGAAGTAGAATACATCTTGCTTAGCTTGGATACACAAATCTACTTATGTTGTATGTGCTATGCTACTTAGTTAGTTAATGGTTTTATATTTGTTTAGTCTTCTTTTAGTTGAACTCAGTTTGGTCAGACAAATCTTAAGTCACTCTCGACTTAAGAACCCAGAGAACCCAATGACTGATCATTACTTGCCAATTTTTACTTATCCGAACCTAATTAACGTGTCAATTTGAACCCCATGGATAATCATGTTTCTTGCGAACTATATATATCCATGGACTCATGCATGGCACAAACATTCCACATCAACCTAATTCAACCCACACTGGTTCATTTCTGAATTAACCAAAAGAAATTGAGGGAAAAAATCCTGAATTAACCACTTGAAATCAAAACATTTGTCATAATACTTGAGCGCTCCATCGATCGTAACCATGTCCAACCATAAAAGAGTAACATCTTTTATAGCACTACTAGAAATAGAGCTTCAAACCATAAAATTACTTCTCTAGCAAGTATTACGAAATGAAGAAGGTGTTTCGACGTGTAGAACACTATCTGTAAAGTGTTTATGTCTTTACTATCTAGTTTGTTGTAAGAACCAGAATGATAGTACATCCTCATGATACAACAAAGCTAAAAAATCTACAAGTAGCAACAGTTGAAGATTTCAATGGTGAATTATTTGTTTTTTTTTCAAGGGAAAAAAGATGGGAAGAATAGGCAAGAGAAGAAACTAGATAAACATGTTTTTTTGTAGAGAATTCCCAAATTTATAAAATTATTAACACATCTTCAAACGGACACAATCACACAGGGAATTGAATCAAATTCAAATCTCGATAATTGTTTTTCAATTATCTTTTTCAAGCAACAGTTTTTTTCCAGTTATCTTTGCCCTGTCCACAAGAAATGTTAATTTAACTTATTAATTAAAAAAATGAAACAACTCTACCATTCATGCCCGTTCCATGTGCCAATTCTCTTCTCTTCTTGGAACTTCCAATCCAAGCTTTTAGCATCCACCCGTTCACAAAGTTAATAAACTTAACAAACTATCATTTAAGATTTTCCTTCTTTGCACAACCTTTAAATACCTAGGTATGACAGCATGTACACTTGTATTCTTCTCTCTCAACAACTAATTCTCCTGGTTGTTTTATATATATATATTGTAACGTCCCGAAACAGCGGAAGAAATTTTTCAAATTTAAAACATAAACATACGACCGTCAACGGTCAAGAAGGGCACGTTACTGGAAAAGTCAACAGGATATATATATAAAATATCTCCACGTGGAAGTCATAATACAGAGTGTCAAAAGAGTGATTACATGTCTAATACATAACTACAGTAATCACTACCTCTACAAAAAAGATGAAGCGACAGGACCCGATCCCGGAGGCACTCCCCTCGGTCACCACCAACCTAAGACCGCCTGCTCCCTGAAAATGAAACATAAAATCTGCCTGAGTTCCCGAAAGGAACCCCGTATGCCAACATCTCCTATATATACAGAAAAACAGATGAAAATGCCAAGAATGCTCATGCAATGCAATCCTCCTCGGGCCCAATGAATGCCCCAACCGCTGCGGACCATCTCCCAGCCGCGCCAGGGGCATGGGAAACATCCCCCCCCCTGCCAATCCAGGCCAACAAGAAGGGGGTCGCCGCACTCATCTCCCAGCCGCACACAGGGGCAAAAGGGAGGCATCCCCCCTGCCAATCCAGGCCAACAAGAGGAGGTCTCGGCTTTCCTCCACAGGGAAAGTGCATCCCCTTCCCCCACCAGGGAAGAAGGCATCTACCACCCACACAGGCATGGCAGGCATCCCTCTGCCGCACCGGCATCCACGAGGGGTCCAACAGAAAATACGCTCTCGTCGTAGGTGAAATCCGTAGCTCCGAGGTCCGGTGATCGACCGTGGGCTCGGCAGCCGGTAGTCGCCTCTGCTCGACGTCACGTATGTGGATAAATCCACCAAGGAAAGATAATTCGACCCACCAGTCGAACAAGGTCAATTCTAGCGGTCGACCGTTTGGAAGGTCTACGCAATACGTTTTATATACATATATATCCTGTCGGTCGAACCAGGGTCCGTTCAACCGATAAGGAAAAACTGCATGAATCCTGCCCACTGCATTCGGTCGACCGAAACTCTTCCGGTCGACCGGATCAACAGGCACTTCACTACAGGAAATCTGCACGCGGTCGGTCGACCGGATCCAGAGCGGTCGACCGTTTAGATGGTCAACGCTCTTGACCGACTTTGCGCAGTTCGGTCGACCGAGACACACACTCGGTCGGCCGAAGGTCTGTCTACCCTATCTACTGGGATCGGTCGACCGAACAACCACCGGTCGACCGGACTAATATAACCCTTATAAAATATTCCCGCTAAAATTTGGCATAAACGGTCGACCGTCACACAGACGTCGTTCGACCGTTTTCGGGCAGCAAGTTATTTTAATAAAATATCGGTCGACCGAACCTCACACGGTCGACCGAAACACTACAATATCGCACTGAACAGGCATCATTTAGACGATGTTCGGTCGACCGAGACACACAACGGTCGACCGAACCAGTCGTCTTCAACCTTGGTTCAGTGGGATTTTCGCCGGGGAAACGGCACCAACGCCGCCCCCTACACTCCCACACCACTTGGGGAGTTACTATGAAGACTTGGCATACCTTTAAAGACGATGAAGACCTGCCGGAGCCTCGCTCGCGCACCGCCGTCTCCGAAGACCTCCTCACGCTCCTTCCTTGTGCTCGCCTCCACCACGCCGCCGGAGCTCCTCTCCTTCCTCCTCTGGTCGCCGGAAGCAAGGGAAGAATGGGTGAGTTTGAGGTGGAAAATGAAATGGCAAACCAAAGAGTGAAAAGGGTGAGATTTTGGTTTTATAAACAAACCCTAACCTAACCCACACCCTCACCATACCTCCACCCATACTTCACCTCACTCCACTCCATACCCCCCTCACCCTCACTCTCTCTCTCACACGACTTTACATATATATATATATATATAAAGTTTCACGTGTACTTTCTCTAATTCCAAATTGTTTATAGCAACTTGTTGACACTCTTGAAGAGCCATTTAACATGGCTAGCAAATGAACTCAAACCCAAATTATTTACAAACTACCTACTTATTCGTCGCAAATCATTTACAAGCTCGACTATGTTCCGATTTCTTGCAAATCAAATTAGGCCCCGAAACCAACCCAACCTTATTCATTGTAAACCATCTACAAACCCACCCTAAGCTCAACACATGAGGCTCACATTAAAGTCTACGCCCCAACAATAAATGTGTAGCCTATTTGGACCATTGTCGACATGTTTAACTTAGGAAAACGATTAGCGGACGCTAGCGTTCGGGACGCGCGCTTATGTGGTTAGCCCAGTCAGCAGACGCGTTTGAGTTGGCAGTCTCCACAGAAAAAGTTTATTTTTTATTTTATTCATCGTTTCGTACAAATGTCTACATCCCTCCATCCCTCATTAATGCGTCTCAAATCACTCATTTTCCATGAACATTTTGGCTCTCCTACACAGCACAAGAGACTTGTTATAAATCTCAACATGCGTCTTCCTTTTTCTTCCCTTCTCTTCTGTGGTCTTACCTCTGTGCTTTGATGGAAATCGTTCATGTGTCTTTCCAAGTGGAGCAGCCGACAAACGTTCCTAAGGAGGGGATGTTTTTCCCCTCTTTCGAAGAAGCCCAAACATTTTACGTTGCTTATGCCGATTCTTGTGGTTTTTGTGTTAAGAAAAGGCATCACACCCGTTTGTTTGCTACCTCTGGGTCAGGTGTTAATGTGTTGGAACGAGATGCAATGGTGTCAAAGCTTCCGAGGATTTTGGCGTGATGTTCTACTGTTAAAAGTTCAATCAGAAAGTTCTATGCTTTTGCGTATAATTCCACATATACAACAAACAAGACCAAAGTCATCCTTAAGAATGTAGGAATGATCACATTCTTCTTCATTTTCTTCATGTACAGCAGTTGTATGTCTGTTCGGAATAAGAAGTCAGTCTGTTCGGAATATGTTGTGTGTCTGTTCGGAATAAGAAGTCTGTCTGTTCGGATTAAGTGGTGTGTATGTTCGGAATACTTTCTGTTCCATTTCTGCACAAATTTTCAACATAATCTGGACAAACATTTTACATAAACTGGACAAACTTTTTACATAAACAAGACAAGTTTTCTACATAAACAAGACAATCTTTCTACATAAATAATACAAACTTTCTGTTCCGTTTCTGGACACACTTTCTATGCTTTTGCGTGTAATACCACATATACAACAAACAAGACCAAAGTCATCCTTAAAAATGTAGGAATGATCACATTCTTCTTCATTTTCTTCATGTATAACAGTTGTATGTCAGTTCGGAATAAGAAGTCTATCTGTTCGGAATATGTTGTGTGTCTGTTCGGATTAAGTTGTGCGTCTGTTCGGAATAAGAAGTCTGTCTGTTCGGAATATGTTGTGTGTCTGTTCGGAATAAGAAGTCTGTCTGTTTGGAATAAGAAGTCTTTCTGTTCGGAATAAGAAGTTTGTCTGTTTGGATTAAGTTGTGCGTCTGTTCGGAATAAGAAGTCTGTCTGTTTGGATTAAGTTGTGCGTCTGTTCGGAATAAGAAGTCTGTCTGTTCGGAATATGTTGTGTGTCTGTTTGGATTAAGTTGTGTGTCTGTTCGGATTAAGTTGTGCGTCTGTTCGGAATAAGAAGTCTGTCTGTTCGGAATATGTTGTTTGTCTGTTCGGAATATGTTGTGTGTCTGTTCGGAATAAGAAGTCTGTCTGTTCGGAATAAGAAGTCTTTATGTTCGGAATAAGAAGTATGTCTGTTCGGAATAAGTAGTCTGTCTGTTCGGAATATGTTGTGTGTCTGTTCGGATTAAGTTATGTGTCTGTTCGGATTAAGTTGTGTGTCTGTTCGGAATATGTTGTGTGTCTGTTTGGATTATGTTGTGTGTCTGTTCGGAATAAGAAGTCTGTATGTTCGGATTAAGTTGTGCGTCTGTTCGGAATAAGAAGACTGTCTGTTCGGAATATGTTGTGTGTCTGTTTGGATTAAGTTGATCCAACCTAAAAGTTAAAAATAATATTTTATTATGATAAGTCTGGACTCTGCACGAATAAAGGGTCTGCACGCTGTCCTAGGGTCTGCACGCTGTCCTAGGGTCTGCACTATCTGTGTATTGGGAAAAGAATCGTTCAACCTAAAGAACCAGCGTTTTTAAGAAGACCAAAGCACGTGAAGAGAAATTTTGCTGACTGGACGCTGACTCAACACGTCCACGTAAGGCGCGTCCGTGACGCCCGCGTCCGTGTATAAGGACTCTTTAACTTATCTTTTTTACACTAATTACCCAAAGATCACAATTCCTTCAATTGCAAATCTCATATTAATATTGGACCCCATAACTTTCAAAAAAAAGGACCCACAGATAAAGACCATCAAATGTTACTAAATAACAAAATCGACAGCAATGACTTACTAAAAAAGTAGTAATTGACTCTTATTAGTTTAGAGCAAAATATCTAAATCTAATGGTGTGTATTGAGTCCCCTTTCATTGCTACAATCAAATAGTAATTCCTATGTTTAATTTCATCCTTAAATTTCTCAAACGATATTTTTACTTGGATTTTTCAATATCCATTATTCACATTTGTTCATTATATATCTTCATCAAAATTGCATATTACATATGGTAAATTGTACTCTTATTGGTTGAGAACAAAATGTCTCCCAATAATACAATGGTGACTACCAATTCTTATCTGTTTGCATCAACCTACTAATCATCCCGAATCACTCAACCACCTCTCTGCAACTATAACAAACCCCTCATTTCCATCATTCCATAGTGTGGTGGAAGGTGATGAAAGAGGGTAGGAAAAGGGTGTGAGGGTGTAAAGGTGTGAAGAGTGGTAGAAAGAAGGGAAAGGTAATTAGGATCTACTACATCATTTAAACCACCATCAACCAAGATCAAACGGCCACCTCGAAGCTAGTATGTTATTAAGCCAAGTGTTAAGAGTAGTAATAATAGGAAGGAGTTTTGTGTTTACCTTGGAGTCTTGTTAAGTTTGGGTTTTGGCACCAACATTCTGCTTATATTCCTAATGCTTTTAATTTTATTTCAGTCACTGGCTTGTGTATCTTGAAGCTTCATCTTCTTACCTTTGGTTTAAGTTCTTTCAATTTCATTTCACCTTGCTATAAACACAATAATGGAAGTGTGTTTGATAATACAATAAGCACCTTCAACTTGACTGAAACCCTTATCTACTAAGAGACAAAATTTGAGCAAATGACTCAATGTCTCCTTCTTGTGAGTTCTTTCCATTAAATAAGAAAAGTTGTACAATCTATTTTAGACAACATATATTCACAACTCATAATAGGTATGAGTAATCTATTCTAGTTAAATACATTTCTATGTACAACTCATGCAATCAATTAAATCGCTGAAATTCTGCCACAAATCTATCATAATCTTTGCCATTGATATCCCCCTCAAATTGATGTCGAGTGATCACAAAGCATCAATTTGTCAACAAGAAATTGATGGCAGTGCCTAGAAAGAGTCTTTATAAACACATCGACAATCTGGAGGTCAGTGGATACATGAGGAAGAGAGATGACTTTAGCATCATATACGTCTCGAATATAGTGGCAATCTACTTTGATATGCTTTGTGCGCTCGTGAAATACTGGGTTGGTAGTAATTTCACTAATTTGTATAACACTTGTGTTATCCACATGAGGAGTTGCTTCATGTTGTGGAAAGCCATTAATCTCACCCAAGAGTCCTCGAAGCCAAACAATTTCTGAACATGCAGAAGACATAGCTCGATACTCAAACTCCGTGAGGACTTAAACACCCGATCTTGACTTTTGCTCTTCCACGAATTAATGAGGTACCAAGAAACATGCACCAACCAGTAATTGAACGTCTAGTATCAACACAACCAGCCCAATCAGCATCACTATATGCACATAGACGAATAGGAGAGTCTACTGGGAAGAAAAGACCACAGGTGGAAGTAGAGATGCATATGGTAACCGATTATCCGAGTATCTGATTCGAAAATTACAATTTGGTAAAAAATGTTTTACCGAATACAATTTGGAATTGAAATTGGTTTAATTTTTTACCGTTTTCAAATTCAGATACAAATTCGAATATTGGTAAAACCATATCCAAATATTTGAAAATACCAATTTTGACATCCAATATATGTGGTTATTAATATTTGTATTGTGAGTTAATAAAAAACAAAGTTATTTCCTATGTAAATATAAACATAATAGAAATGCAAAAGCAAATTCTACTATAATTTTCTTAAAACAACTTTCTTAAATATTTTAGATTATACAACAAAAGATATATAAATATATGTTATAGAAATTTGAATATTATTCAAAAATTTCTCAAATTCGGATATGAAATTGATAATCTATAAAAAATTGAATTCGGATTTGGTATGCTTATTTGTAATTCGGATTCGAATTCGGATAGAGGTTGTACCAAATTCGAAATATCCATTTGCATCCCTAGGTGAAAGTGCCTTGCAAGTAACGAATGATGCAACGTACAACAGCCAAGTGAAGGTGTCTTGGGGCTTGCATAAACTGACTAACTTGTTGCACAACAAATGAAATATTCGGGTGAGTAATAATTAGATAATTCAAACTACCCACTAGTTGTCGATAAATAGACGTATCAGAAAAAAAATCATCGTCATCTTGACTATATTTAACATTCACTTCTAAGGGACTATCAACCACACGACAATTTGGGAGCCCAGCTAACAATATTAACTCTTGAATATACTTCCATTGATGCAAAAGAACACCGACTGAGGTAGATTGTGCCTCGAGACCTAAAAAATAATTTAACGAACCCAACTCCTTCATATGAAAAGATGCTTGAAGGCATTCTTGTAGGTCATAGATCAATTTGGAGTCAGTCCCAGTAATGACAATATCGTGAACATACACCAACATCAATACCATGCCAGTGGCAGTCTTGCAAAGAAACAAGGATGAGTCATATTGACTTTGAACAAAAGAGAAGCCAATAAGTGTAGTGCAAAATTTATCAAACCAAGCCCTAGGAGCTTGTTTCAAACCATAGAGTGATTGTTTTAACTTGCAAACATCAGCAGAAAGTGTAGAAAACAACCCTTGTGGTGGAGTCATATAAATATCTTCCTTAAAATCACCATGCAAGAATGCATTCTTAATATTCATCTGAAGTAGTGACCAACCCTTTGAAGCTCAATAGCAATGACAAGTCGTATTGTCGTCATCTTCGCGACTGGAGCAAATGTCTCCTCATAGTCCACCTCATACTCGTGTCGATAACCAAGAGCCACTAACCTCTACTTATATCAGTCAAGTGATCCATCAGATCATAACTTAAGTGAATATACCCATTTACATCCAATGGGCTTAACACCAGTTGGACAATTAACAATATCCCAAGTGTAATTTTCTTGAAGAACTTGAAGTTCTTGCATCACTTTCATCCAACATGCTTATGAAGCAACCTAAGAATAAGAGGTGGGAACTATAGTATTGGTTAAAATGGCAGAAAGACCATACCTAGTAGGAGGATGACTGATGTGAGAGTATCGACACGAAACCACTTGAGCACACACTTGAATAGGGTCAGGATTCAAAGGGTTCTAGAGTGATGGGGTATGTCTTCTTTGGTAAACAATACCAAGTTTAAAGTGCTCAATTGGTTGAAGTTCATCAAAGTTGGGAAGCAAAACACCATCAATTGGAGAATTTTTTTGCTGAAAATAATGCTTGTTTTCAAAGAAAATAGCATTTCTAGAGATACGAAAGCTATTGGCAATCCTATCATAACCAAAGTTAAAAAAATACAGGATGCGGCGAGGCACCGCATCCGACATATGCGGTATGCGGATGCGATGCGGGTGCATATGCATTTGCGATTTAATAATTAAATAATATAATATAAGTGTATTAATTATAAATTATATACATGTAACTAAAAATTTAGGTGAAATTTTGAATAATTTCTAAGATTAATAAGTTAATATTAAACAAATCATAGTAAAAACAAAAAAAACCCAAAAGTGGGTGCTCTGAAATGCAGTAGCATCAGGCTGCATACGATGCAGGCCACATCGGGGAGATGTGATACGCCTCTCCCCTGCATCGCGCCCACATCCGCATATGCAACCGCATCAAACCACATTTCAGAACAGAGATCATAACACACAAAACCTTTATGAGCAATGTTGTACCCATAAAAGCACACCGAACAGATTGAGCTACAAGCTTGTGGCATTCATGAGAAGGCAAGTGAACAAAGAAAACACATCCAAATGTGTGAAGCATATGATAATTAGGATGTATACCAAATAGACGACAATCAAAATTCAGTTGTTGCGAAGGCAAGCGATTAGTTAGGTATACCGTAGTAGATAGAGCTTCTCCCGAAAACTTTGGTGGAACTAAAGATTGCAGAAGTAATGTTTGAGCCATATCCAATAAGTGACGATTTTTCCGTTCAGCCAATCCATTCTGTTGAGGAGTATAGGGACATGATCGCTGAGACAAAATTCCACTTTTATTCAAAAAGGCTTGAAACTCATGTGACATATATTCTCCTCCGGCCATTATCAGACCGCAAAATATTAATACAAGTAGAGAATTGTGTCTCAATGTAAGCCAAAAAAGTCCAAAAAATCGTTAATACTTGGGCTTTAGTGTTCAGAAAATATATCCAAGTGAATCGGCTATAGTCATCGATAAAAGTCACAAAATATTTATATTGTGCATGAGAAGCAACTGGAGTAACACCCCAAACATCATTGTGTATAATCTCAAAACATGTATTAGCACGACCACCATTAGAAGGAAAGGACAAAGTTTTACTCTTTCCTAGTTTACATGTTGCAAAGTCAAGTGATAATCTAGGAACAACATGCTGACCAATGACACCCTTTTGCACCAAATGGGTCAAAATTGCATTGTTTGGATGGCCTAAAAGTCTATGCCAGACTTTGGCCTTATTGTTAACAATTGTAGAAGTTAAAGAAAAAGTTGTAGGAAATGTGAACTGCAACGGAAATATCCTCCCTACTTTAGGCCCTTTCGTGATCACCGTCCCTGATATCTGATCCTGCACAAGACAACCATCACGGCAGAAATGTACATCACAATTATCATCCAACATCTAGCCAACAGAAAGAAGATTGGCAGTGAACTCAGGAGAAACGAACACATGACGAAACAAACTTATACCACCAACAACTGTGATTGGAAGCTTACTTTCATTAGAAACCTAAATACTTTGGGTACCATTATATTTTCGAACATTATGTAATGAATCAATCATGCCAGTCATATGATTTGAAGCTCCAGAATCTACAAGCCAAGGAACAGAAATAATGTTACCTTTACCCTCAAGTCCGAGAGCAGAAAATGTCGAGATAATCATCTATTAAATGATTTCTGGAGTGATAGCTGGTTGAGTAGTACTAGGAACGACAAAACCACCATTATTAGAGTTTGTTGTAACATCAACTTGAAAAGCTTGGGCTCGTCGATTTTCTAGTCTTGTAGGACATTCCTTGATTATGTGACCATTTTTCTTACAATAATTGTAGAATTTCTTACAACAATTGCAAGCAATATGCATGCCCAAATTCCTTGCAACTATAGCACTACACTTGTCCTTTGCCTCGGTTTTTCCGATGAGCAGCATAAGTGACATTAACCAACTATAATGATCTCTTGGATGTCCCTATGACAGCTTGAGTAGTCATCCTCTGTTCCTCCCGCAATAAATTACCAAGACACACATCCAAGAAGGGACATGATCTCTATTCAACAATCCAACTCGAGCAACTTCAAATTCAGGTCTCAATTTCATCAAAAACGGATCACATCTTTCTTCATATCCGACTTGAAGGCTTGCTAATGTCACTTTGGTACCTTAGCATAGATAATACCAGAATATTCGCTCCATAGATTAAGAAATCCATAATAATATTGTTCAATTGATAGGTTACCTTGAAATTACTCATCTCAGTTCTAGTTGAAATCTTCTTGCGGTATTATCTTGGTGATATATGCGCTTCAAATATTCCCACATCTCTTTAGCTATACCAAAAGACCACAAGTTGTTCACCATATGCGCTTCAATGGATCCCAGAATCCAAGATATAATCTGAGCATCCTTTGCCTCTCATTGACCAAGTTCCTTACCCTCTTTAGGAGCTGGAGAAGATCCATCAATTTGACCCTAAACTTCTTTTCCTTTTAGAAACATTCAGAATTGAAACTCCCATGCTGCATAATTCTTACCGGTAAATCGGACAACCAAAGTCTCTGCTCTACCAAAAGGATTCTCAGAAGACATTCTTCAAGTTCTTCGTAAATACGAAAAAAATTAGCAGAAAACTGTCAACCACAAGTTGCTTAACCAG
Source organism: Triglochin maritima (assembly GCA_963682175.1). Lineage (NCBI taxonomy): Eukaryota > Viridiplantae > Streptophyta > Magnoliopsida > Alismatales > Juncaginaceae > Triglochin > Triglochin maritima. The sequence goes on along the minus strand of OY821787.1, from coordinate 5,791,462 downwards.
AAGGCTAGAAGATTGTTGGTTGAAACCAATCAACCCAAAATCAAAACAAAATAAAATAAAATCTAAGAGAAACAAAAGAAATTCAATCAAGGACTTAAACGTTTGACTCTGATACCATGACAAAATTTGAGTAAATGACTCAATACCTCCCTCTTGTGAGTTCTTTCCATTAAATAAGAAAATTTGTACAATCTATTTTAGGCAACATATATTCACAACTCATAATAGGTATGAGTAATCTATTCTAGCTAAATACATTTCTATGTATAACTCATACTATCAATTAAATCTCTGAAATTCTGCCACAAATCTGTCATAATCTTTGCCATTGATACTAAGTGGATTGTATCACTCTCATCGAAGGCTCCTTATCTCCATTTCTCCTTCTTGAATATCTACTTTAAAAACTAATGAAATACAACAATCTTATCCATCGTGAGTTTAGGAAAAACAAAACGCCATGGTGTATAATCCCTCACACCCAATTGTTAGCCAAGAAATTCACATATCTTAATTAGGCAAAGTTTTCCTTGATCTAGACATGCATATGCGTGGAAGCAAATTAAAACATTAAGATTAGAATAGTCAGAAAAGATATATATCAAATTGAATCTCCTCAAACGCGTTGTAGTCAATGATAGTATTTGGAGAATGATTCTAAAAAACAAGTAGTGGAAACTGCTTTAGCCCAAAAATCCTTGAACAAACCTACAATTAGAAGTATGCATATCAAGCTCATCCTTAGACGGTTTTATTCATCCTTTCTGTTACTCTATTCTATTGGGTTGCATGACAAACGATTATACGAGATAGCTTTACTTATGTAAAAGTCATTAAACTCGTTAGGACAAAAATGAAGATCATTTCCCATTCTCAACCACTTATTGTCTTCTCGATCTGCTTCTCAGTCATACTATTTCCCTTTGATTGCTTGATGTTCTTACAGACGTCACTCTTCTACTTAAATAGACTAGTCCAAGTCTTCATGGAATAGTCATCAATAAATGCCTACAAGGGGGCAGACATCCAAAAGCAACATTGTTGTTCTAGTTACACTCAAACTTTGGTCTAGCGAATCAAATGTCTACTTTTGTATAAAAAACTTTTGCTCCTTCAGAGCATCAAATTAACAATGAATTTACAATTGAACTATCGAAGATATATAAGGCATTTGGAGATGGAGAAACAAATACAACCTCACCCCCAAATTTAACAAGAGCTTTGACCTTAATTTCCAAATTGCAAGAAAAGTTTATAAGAGTAATCTTTAGAATCGCACAATGCCTAGTTTGTTAAATTAAACATTTTATCCTGACGAAAATTTTAAGTGTTCAAGTAAATAAGTGAAGCTACAACAACATGTTTATTATTACTGAAGCTAGAAAACTATTCTCATGTATGTCGTATATCTAAATTTGAAATCCAATGCCTATATATATACACCATGCAGGCACTTTGGACCGATAGAGATGATACTGATGCAACAAGTAATCCCAGGAGATGAGCCCTTGTTTGCTCGCATTGTGTTCTACCTCCAAGAAGCACTATTTCTTGTCCTCGATGGAAGTGAGAAGGTCAAGTTTGTGATCAAAGGGAAGCACGTTTGGGCCAGGAGGTACATTCCTAAGAAGAAGAAAAGATCAAACTGAGCAACAACAACATCATTCAATATTCCTGGTATCAACAGTTAATTACGAATCACATATGCTACAATGTGTAACATGGTGTAGTTATCTTTGCTAAGCAGAAGTAATGGTCTTGTTAGTTGATTATAAGTTTATGACTAACCTCCCTATCTTTTGTAAACCAAGATGTCACTCGGTCGGTAATGTGTTTAGCTTGGTAATGAGATACTTAATTGGTGTAATGAAAACCGCATGGACAATTGATCTTTGGCCTACAAAAGAAAAATCTCATTTTGGTGGCATAATAGTTACTAACTGATCTGAAATTTCGTGGCAAATCAGGACATGGTGATCAGACATGTGAAAGGAACGTAAAAATAAGGGTGCATGCTTAGAAGATATCATGTTGGAACATTATGTTACATTTTTCTTGATTTCACAATACGTTGCTCAAAGCAACTAATTTATTTGTTTTCATGTTTGATTGCTACATCCAATATCTTTAGCCATATTTTATGTGATTCTGTCTCCACTGGAGAATGAATTGTTGTACACTTGTATCATTGTAAGGTTAACTAGAATTACACAAATGAGACGAATTTGGCCTGAACTTGTTAAATAGTTACGAAGTTATAATTTCGATATCTTGTTCGTTAACTGTAACAAGGAACTCCATTGCTTCCCTACAAGCATTACACTAAAAAGAATCTAAGCAGGTTCAAGATAACACAAATGGTGTTTCCAAAATATATATTAAGATTGCGTAGAGATGGCAAATTCTTCTTATATGTAGATATTTGTGTGTGTATTACTCTTACTGTGTGATTTGCTAGATACAAGTGAAGAGAAGTTTGAAACTTCGCTTTCATAACTTTTCATTTTAGAATGGAGTTTAAAACAAAGTAGTGTAAAAGTCATGAAAGCCTCAAAGTCGCATGGAGGAAGCAAGCACGAAGATTTGACGTGAAACGGATCGAGAATTAAGTCAGAATCGATCTTGGAAGGTTTTGTTGTCATTGTCCTTCTGTGGTCTACCAGAAATGTTCGATTGTTTTGGTTTTGTGGTCAACCGTTTGGGCCAGTTTTGATCACAATGCTTATTGTGATGGATGCTTTTCGGTCGACCCTTTCGGCTTTGGTGGTTGACCAATTCTGGCTAGAACTTGAAGGTACTTTGTGACTTTTTTGGACATGTTCACCCTCATTTTAGGCCCCTGTCAATAATGTGTTATTTTCAACATATTTAAATTATTTTCTGAATTTTGCTTTGCATCATCTTCAAAAATTACCCATAACAGTAACGTTTTGACCATTTTTGATTCAGATATGCATTGAAGTTGTATCTAATTTGCATTAAACATACGTAACATTTAATACTAAATTGGAACCCAAATCGAATGGAATTTAAATCCAAACTTGTCATTGAACTAGTGTCAGGGGTGATATTTAAAACAATACCAGAAAAAATAAAAAAAAACAATGAATGTGTTAAAAATAACACATTATTGATCAAGAAAGAGATAAAAGCTTTACAAATTGAAAGTTGAGAGGAGTGAGTATCAAGTTTTAAAATTCACAAGGATTGGGTGAATTGGACTCATATCAAGGTAGGGCTGAGCAACAACCGGACTGGTTTTTTGGACCGGACCGGTCGGTCTGGGTTTCGGTCCGTACCGGACCTAACCGGTCTGGTCTTCGATCCGGAAATTGGAGTCAATTCGGTTCCGGAAACGGTCTGAATTTTTTTTTAAAATTAAGGTAAAAAACTCAGACCGGTCTGGTCTTCGGTCCAGGATCCGAACCCGATCCAGTTCCGGGTCCGGTCCGATCTGGGTCGGACCGGTTATACTGCCCTAAATCAATGGAACAATTTGTAATTAACCCTACAATTAAACCATTTTTTTGAAGTGGGCCAATAATATGTGTTTTGTGCTCGACCCATTACCCGAAATTTTGGACTCCCCCACTAGTCAGTTTCTTCGTCATTGGATTATTAGATCAAAATCAAAACGGGCCTCAATGATTTACTTGGTTTAATTATGAACCTTTAGGATTTCAATAACAGTGACATAATCAATTCTTCTAGGATTCATCTTCAGTACTTAAATTATGTATTGTCAGACAGGATTTGCACTAAATTATGTTATTGAACTATCAGTCAAACTGATGTATCTCTCCTTGGTGTAGTCAGATCTAGTTTGTACTTAAACTTTCCTAGCAATATTAGTAGAACTTGATTTTATTTTATTAGTCGCAATTGTTGACGGACTGATGGTGAGTACCATCATATCAATAAATATATATTCAGATGAATTGATTTAAAATGACCCATTTGACCTTACAAATAAAAAAAAACAATATTATGTGTCAAACTCACCCATTCATACCCAGTCAAATACTCATCACTCCTGATATTATTCCACCTTTAATCTTCCTGTAGTTTATTGTCCAGGACATTTTTATTTATGGACATTAATTTGCCTCACGAGATCATGTTTCCACATAAACTCAACTCATGTGAATCCATTAATTATTCAGTGGACAATCACATACGCCAAATAAAAGGCAACAAAAGGCTTTCCCGTTAACAAATGACACATGAACACAAGCTTCCATCAGAACTCAGAAGTGCAGAAGCTTTTTAATTTTTATATCAACTTTCCATATTTAAATCTACATACATAAGCATAGGGCTGGCAAATTCGTGTTTCGTGTCGTGTTTGACACGAACACGAATTGACACGAACTGTTTTTCCTCAACCCGAACACGAACACGAATTAATAAGAAATAGTCGACACGAACACGAACACGAAACTCTAATCTTAAACCCGAACACGAATTTGGTAACCCGAACACGACCCACGTTGACATGAATCCATTTTTCGTGTTCGTGTTGACACGAACACGAATTAACCCGAATAACTCGAACTGACTTGTTTGACACGATTTTTTACAAACATGAATTAATCTGAACACGAAATAACATGTTTGACACCAATTATGACATGTTTAACACAAATTTACACAACACACGAATTAAAACGAACACAAACTAGCATGTTTGACACTAATTACACGAATTACACGAAACACGAACTCGACTCGAATTATAGTTCGTGTTATTCGTGTCAACCCGAATTACACGAAACACGAAATACTCCAACCCGAACCCGACCCGAATTACAGTTCGTGTCATTCGTGTCGACCCGAATTACAGTTCGTGTCATTCGTGTCGACCCGAATTGTGATATTTAGTGTCGGGTTTGGGTTCGAGTTTCGTGTCATGACCCGAATTGTCAGCCCTACATAAGCATACGCAAAGGTAGTGGACTGGTGGAGAACAGGTCAAGTTCACGTGGGGTCATTCTGTGGGCCTTAAGCCCAATTAGGCTCTTTGTTTATTCCATAGGGCCCATCATGATTACTAAACAACAAAAGAACGTAGTGCTTAATTAACTTTCTTAATCACTCGAGATTAAATGTATTTTGTCTGTACTCTGTAGGTTCGTTGTTTTGGGAATCCCGGAATGGAAGGTGTAGGATATGGGCCTATGCATGGGTGACTGCCAAGTAGAATTTGACCACAAGACCTATATGTGAGGCTATGACATACATTTATTAGAACCTCAAACCTGTTCTTTCGTTTTGTGTTCTTTGGGAATTCCAGAGGAATTCATTCCTCAACAGCTTTTTGTCCTTCTCTGGGGGAAAAGGAAAAGTGTTTATTTTTGAAGATTGAAAACCACTTTAACATGTCCATGTATTTGGCAACCAAAGGAAGGTACACTAAGATTGACCACTGTTAGGGAGTGCTTAGAAATGATTTCTAGGGTTCAAATATTTAACGTCTCCAATCACAACTTTTGCATCCTTTTCCGTTTTGCTCCTAACTCAGGCAGGTTTTGTTATAGGTGAAAGTAACGCTTGCTTCATCTACAAGGTGATCTTGGTTCAGAAAAGAGAGACCAATTTAAGGTCATAAAATATGACCTTTAGGGAGGCATTTATTCGTCAGTATTAGTTCTAATATTGCATGTCAAACCTACTGTAATAGAATAGATGAAACTGCAAGGCTTCACCGACCGCACGGTTCAACGATGAAAGACGCTCATTCCTGTGTTGCACCACCTGAAGCTTTGCACGTCACTTACGAACGTGCGAGTATCTGTTTGGAAAATGATTAATGTCCTTGACATCTCTTCACCAGCAAATGCCCAATTTTAGAGATTGGATTAAGTGTACATGTCTAACGAAGTAGAGTCTCGTTGCGGCAGTGAAATAATGGTGTGAAAAAAGCATCAATGAAATTAAGCTTCGAGTGACAATTATATATACATAGTCGTAGAGTTAACTCTTGAATAAAATGGTGACAAAAAAAAGTATATTCGACTTGAATGTGGGTCGTTTTGATGGCCATGGCTATGCTTTAGCAGTATATGAATGGTGATAGCCCAATAAATATCTTGGGACATTCCCTTCCAAAAACTTGCAATGTAAACATATGTTATGCATGGATGATTCCATTAATTGTTGGACTCCATCGATATATTTATAAATCTCAAAATCCAAATCGAATCCAAAATTTTCAAAACCAATCCTCCAGAACTACATACAGGGAGAACTGAAGATATACGGGCCCCTCTGCCAAGGGTACTTGGTTTTGATAACATTTATGATTTTGATGAGAAATATAGTGGGCATGGATTTGCATGAAGAGAATCCACATAGGCCAAGGGTTCCAATGCAGAATGCATCAATGCACACTGGCATGGTTTTCGAAATTAGGGTTGGTGGGGTGGCATTCTCCCTCCTCATGATAGATGATGGTGGGCATGCATGCATTGGTGTTAGAAACAAGTCAAAAACTTTGAATCCCAAAACCCTTGTTAGCATAAAAAAACTACACAACTTAACCTCTAACCCTTGGTAGCTTTACAAAGCAAGGGCATTAAACAAAGGAGGTGATGAGCATTCCCATGTTCCAGCAGGATTCGAATTGGAAAATAGGATGGGTCAATCACAGACAACCCTAGACAACCATGCATTAAACTAATCCCACCAAACCCTCCATCATCACAACCTAAACTACGCAAAGATGCAAATCATGGTTCAAACTAGGGTGTGGCCAATGGCCATGCATGCTTTACACTAAACCTACATGGTTGGTATCCAAATTCCAAATATGTGTATAAATATGTAAACCCTAATACGTATATAAATATATAAGGGTGGTGGTGTTGATGCTTTAGCACTCCTCCTCTCTTGGCCTTAGTGCATGGTAGTGTGCATTCATTTAAGCTTTCCAAGGAGGCACGGGCGTTCCGCCGATTTCTCCAATGCCAATCCATTTTCTAGGGTTTGAATGGCTACCCTTTTCTTCCATGTTCGAACACCGTGCACAGACCAACTGCCTCTTCATTATAATATATGTATGACGAGTGATACGTGGGTATTACAACCTTGGATTCTATCTCTAATATGTAGATTAACTAGGCAAATGTTATCATTTATTGTTCCTTTTGGACATGTGTCAGTTTGTAACAATAACATGGTCGTGTTTGACTCATGCTAACATGTCTTAAATGGTAAAAAATATATGAAACTTTTCACTTATTAGTAGAATATTTTGTTTTTAAGCCCATAATTAGATGCCCTAAGTGCTGGTGAAATTTGATGTTAATTAAGTTGGATAGAGCATATTAAATTATTAATAAGGGAAGAGGAGTGAATTGAAAGGCAGGAGGTGGTGATCAGTTTTGTTTTCCTTTTGTATTATAGTACCAATTAACTAATTGCATATTAACAATAGGTGGTGGCTTGCTTAAGGTTCACTCTCACTGGAGTCGCCGTGGTTAATTCCAACGCGCCAACGGTTGGCCACTTATCACAATGGAGAGTTTTAATATTGTGAAGAGTGCCGACCTTTTAGATGGATCAAATGGGAACAGAATTATTCACAAGTTTTTCCTTGTCTGCTTCCTCCCTTCAAAGACTGCAACTATCCTATTTAGTACTCTAATAATGTTGTGGTGTGTGATTTTTTTGGTTGTTTGCTTTGGGTTTGTTTAATTGTTATCTTGCCTATAATCCACTCAAAGAAACCAATGGAAAATAAACTAATGGACAATGCATGTGTCTCAATTGTCACCATATCCAGGTTGTCAAGGTTTAAAATTAGTATGAAATTTGTTGCTCCTACTTTTGGTATGTTTTAATGGAAAATTTAAACATGAAGAGAACATAAGCCAAAGAAAAATAAAAAAAATGTTTTCATGACACTTGGTAGAAATAGTGTGAGTTGGGGATGGAATTATTTGCATTCGATTTACTCAGAATACATTACACCTTTTACTTTACCAGTAGGTTTTCGTACTTACCATTTTACCTGTATATTTTGTGTGTGTATTCAATTTATTATGTACGCTTAGCACACTCTTCATTTAAGTATATACCTTTTATATTTTTTTCCTTCGTATTAAATATATGTTTGGTTATCAGGTTTGAGGGGTTTAAATATACACAAGGAATGTTTGACGTATGTGACAAATATGTTCTTATCCGTTGTGTCAAGGTTATTTTCATTTTGATATCCTTTTCTCTTCTTTTCAACTCATTTACCTATTATTCTTGTAAATAATTACAGCAAAGAAAAGTATTACTAACGTTCAAGAATACATGTAAATAAATAGATAAATATGTACCTAATGACAACCCTTCAAAAATGGCGGTTAAATCATGACGGACTCGCCAGACCGCCCGTCAGCAATCGTTCGTCGAGGAAGCAACTTATTTTAATTGTGATGGTATCCATTTTGAAACTATTATCACACATAAATCATCATTTTTTACCTTTTCATTTTATCACATATTACCATTGTTAAGACTATATCTTCATATAATTAATAGTAGCGCTAGTGCTTTTACTTTAAATTACAAAAACAAGAATAGTTTACACTAAACATGTAATTTAAGAAGCATTTAGCAAAAGCTCTAGAGGAGGGGGTATTTGGCTGAATAGTTTCGAATTGGAGAGGTAAGAAGACGATATAGATGAATAAATAGCTTAATTTATCGCTTGCACGTTCCGTTAATTGAAGTCATAAGATGCCCCCATACTTACAGCCGAAATACATGGGTTCTAATTAAACCATGCAAATCCAATTATTTTTTTGCCGTACTCATTAATTCTAATGACTCTGCAGGTTTCTTGGAGATCAATAACTATCTTATGTTGTCGAGATATTCACATGTACATGCATGCTAATCAATTTTGTGGAATATAGCGAAACGTGGACTTTGGTGCAACTCGAAACATGCAACGAAGTCCAACAAATTAGCATCGTCAACTTGGGAGTGAATGTTAATGTTGTTGCTCATCGTTTCATATTGGAAAGCAAGAGAAAAAAAAGACGACATTTCAAATTCCAACACTTATCAAATGATCATTGTGCATGGTGTGAGAAATTTGATATCGATATCCCTGCATACATACAATTTGGTTCACATTGGTCATTTATAACATGATAAGAGAAAAGTTATGAAGTTGATTAAAACATGGACCAAAAAACTAGATTGCCATCTTCTGGTTTACATCTTAAAATCAAGTGTTTTTGATTGCTTGCTACTTAAAAAGTGAAAACAACTTATTTTGGAAGTTGTCATCACTATATTGTAATTTCCCCTAATGTCTCGAAAATAAGTTTAATATCCGAAGTGTCATTATGTTTTCAGATCTGTTACTTTGTTATATTTTGTTTTCAAAGATGGAACCACTAATGCGTCAAGCATATAAGAAAAATAAATATTGATCTAATTGTAGATTTTGCGAATTATTCCCTAAATATTCCTCTCTTTTTTCTATCTCTCATCTCTTTCTTTTTTCTCTCCTCTCTCTACTCTGTCTCTCTCTAGTATTCCTTATTTTCTCTCTCTTTTCTCTTTCTTTTTTCTCCTCTCTCTCTCTCTAGGTTTCTTCTCTCTTCTCCCGTCTCTCTACTTTCACTTCTCTTTCTTCTATTTCTCTCCTCTCTGTACACTCTCCTCTTTCTCTTTCACTTAGAGAGAGAGAAAGAGAATAGAGAGAGGAGAGAGTAGAGAAAGAGAAAAAAGAGTAGAGAGAGGGGAGAAAGAGAAGAGGGAGTAGAGAGGAGAGAGAAAGATAACAAAGAGAAGAACGAGAGAAGAGGGAGTAAAGACAGGAGAGAAAGAGAGAAAAGGGAGTAGAGAGAGGAGAGAAAGAAAACAGAGAGAAGAGAAAAGGGACTAAAGAAAGGAGAGAAAGAGAAGAGGAACTAGAGATGATAGAAAGAGAAATGAGAAAAAAAGTTAGACAAGAGAGAGATTTATTAGATTATTTAAGAGAGAATTAGTAAAATTTACAATTAATATTAACTTTTCTAACAACATTAAAGGGATAGTGATGTAGTCGACCAAAAAAGTTACCGGAAATACTTATATATGAAGTGATGACAGATTGGGAAAGAATTATTTTCGAGTGCCACATAAGCAAAAATACCCTAGTCATTATAATTTGAGGAGTTTTAGAGATGTGTAAAGGAGACCACAGAAAAGATCGACAAGAACCAAAACGTTGAAATCTCTCCAATCGCCTCTAACACCCCCCAAGAATGTTATAAGTTGAACCTTCACGATTGTTAAAACACTAGCCAAAACAACATCTAAACTCGGTAATGAACATGTTTATATTTGGGGTTATTTGTTTGAGTGCACTTGAGAACACAGTCATATTGGAGTTATACACTTGTTTTATGATTTTGCTTAGGTACACATGCAAATCTTTTTAATTTACTTAGTACACTTGAAAAGGTATGAACCCACTTCCGTCAAAATATCAGTTAAATTTATATTAAAATAATCACAATTTTGCATATGAGCCCCCACAAAAACACAATATCCTACTTAACTCCTCAAAATTGTGCAACTTAAATTGAAATTGAATTACTCAAATTTAATACTTTCCTAATATGAACAAATTCCAAATAATTTATGTAATTGTATCTAAACACATTGTCCATACATCTATTAATTCACCAATAAACCAAAAAAACAAAAAAAACTTATTACAAATGATTTCTTCGAAGATTAAATATATCAAATATATTGAAATATCATCTTCACTTCATACATCCAAAAATTAACTAATAAACTAGAATAAATTCACACACAAAAATCATAATCCAACATCAACAAGTCAACACCAACGTAAACCACAATCATACAACTCAAATGTCAAACATAAATCCCACAATTCCATCCACCGAACAAGAGAAACTCTTTGAAAAAACAAGAAATTTTGACAGAAAATTTACAAACACAAGTTTCTTCAAACGCTGGAGTTGTCGCCGTTGTCCTACGTCACCTCAACATCTCCGACCACGCTTTCGTCGACAACGCGAATTGGGTGTGCCTTAGGCAGCGGGGAGCGTTGCTGGCCTAGTCTAGAACCTCCCTCGAGTTATTCTAACACCGCCTCGAGGTACGCCGGAGCTCCGGCACCGATTCTTTCGCCATACTTTCTTGCCCGTCTTCAACTTCGTGATCCTCCCAACGTAACCGAGACCGACCGCCTTCCTCTACCGACCATTGGGGACGAAATAGGAATTTAGTGTTTCGAATTTGGCGGTTTAGGTGTCTAATTTTGGTTTTCATTTTTGGCATTACCAAAATTGGAGAAGTAGTAGTAGTGGTAGTGGGATTTTGATTTAAGATTAAGTTTATGTCATTTGTTGTTATAAAAAAGCTTTCATATTTAGATACAATTTCGTGAATCACTCTGAATTTCTATGCAAAATTGCCGAGTATTTTAATCACAAACCGAGTGGTGTTAGATTTCCAACATCGTTATAAAACTAGTATACCTAGACAACAATTGTTCGACGTCGGAAAACTACTTAAATCGTCATGATAATTACATTTTCACCCTTAACAAATCACTTAATACATATTTCGTCCCGTGTTTTTAAATAAGGTTTTTGACTCGGTTTTACTCACATTCTCGATACCAACACTACGAAAATGTCTGGCGAAGCGTCTGAATCTGGTGAGGTAACGGAGACAGATGCCTCCCTATGGTGACGGCGTCTGCCGGAGACACCCGACCCAAAAAAAAAAATTAAAAACTAAACAAGACATTTTACCATATTTGAGTAATTCAGGACGTCCACTGGTTCTTTTCCCAGCCTCCGAGACATTCTTTCTGGTGAATATGTGAGTAATATTAAGAAAGAGTGGTGTTAGGGGAGTGAAATGAAGAGTTATATAAGTAGAAATGATAGAATGACAAAATGGTAATTCGTACGAGCGATTTAAGTAGTTTTTCGACGATAAATAGCAGTTCAGAAATAAAATCTTAAAACTCAAGGGCACAACTCCTATATCATTATTTCTCAAGTACACTAAGCAAATAATCCTTAAGATTTTGAAAGACATGGGCAAACCCAATTGGTGTTCAAATCCATTTATACGGCACCCCACCGTCTAAACAATATCAGATTGCTAATTCAATTGTTACTAGTGTTACATACACGTTATTTCTTAAGAAGGTCTTCTTAAAGATAATACAAAAAGTGGTAATCGTTTATGCATGTTGTCATGTAGCTTTTATTACAAACCATTTAGACATGACGTACAATATATATGGTGGACGATCGGAAGTGCAAAGGAAAGAAAACGAAGATCTCCCTGGAAAATCGGATGCGGAGACCGACATGAATCCTGAAGCTAAATGCAAAATGGAATCCGTATACATGAGATTTGTTATTTAAATTTTGATGAAAGATGTAGGACCTGATGTAAGATTTGCGTGAGTTCTTTTAACTTTTTTTTTTTGCACACTCATGTGCTAGCTGCATTATCTCAACAACCCGAAGGCCATGTATTTCAATTTTTATTTTTATTTTTTGCAGTAGACTTGGAAGCTCATCAGAGATTTTCCTTTCGGCGGCGAATATATATATAGGGTTATTTGCTTGGGTGCACTTCTACGGATGTGTAATTGAAGTTTTGCATCCGGGTTTCGTCTATTTGCTTGGGTACACCTGCATGTCGATGTTATTTGTTTGAATGCACATCTACCGTTAATGAGACACACTCCTCTAAAACTAAAACATAGTAACCACACCGTTAGGAAATTTACAATTTACCCCTTATAAATTTAAAAATCTCGTTCATGTTAAATAAAAACAACAAAAAGAAACACTTATATCTTTCTCTCTCCTCTCTCTCCAAATCTCTTTCTTCTCCCACTTCTCTCTCCGTAGTCTCTCTCTCTTTCCCATTCTCTCTCTCTCCAATCTCTCTCCTCCTTCCATCCACACCTCTCTCCCAACCTCTCCCCAACAATATCACCTTCTCCTTCAACTTCTTCAACGACACCAACAAAGCCTCCTTCAATTACCTGACGCCATCCAACTCACCCCCGACACCCGCAACAACCTCCCCTTCCTCCAGAACAAGTCCGGCCGAGTCATCCACCTCAGACCCTACAAGCTTTGGGACGACCCTCAAATAACTAATACTGGACACATCATTGTCTTCCTCCTGGCTTTCCAAAAGAATCATCACAAGCGATGCTGCAAAGAATCATCCAACTTGATTGAATTATTTTGGATGATTTTTGATGTATCACATCTTCGGTGATGTTATTTTCAACAAAAAAATGAGTCCAACCAACACGTTTTTATGGAAAACATCAATTCTCTCATCATCTTAACTTTTAATCACGTAAATAATTAATATCCCAACAACTTAACAATCTGCAGATCATGATGAAAATATGAAGATTGAATCACTTAAATAAACAAATGTTAAATTTGATACGAGAAAATGCAAATAACTTTTGCTCCAAGAATCATCACAAGTGATGCTGCAAGAAAAGGTGTTTGATGAAATGCCTATGAAGATATGGTCTTTGAGGCTTTGATGATCCGTGTGTGCGCAAGAGCTTTGAACTTTGGGGCGTTAGACTTTGATAATGGGAATATGCTTAGTCCTCCATTGTGGATTGAACCCACACCACCACCATACCAAGCCATGATAGTTTTGGTAGTTTAATCATCAACAAATAAGAGTGCACACAAACTGTTCGACGAAAAGACTATTTGGGTCGTCTTCATCATTAAGAGACTACAACCAGCAATGATGAGGTCTAATGCTAAGTTTTGAGATTGGGGGTGGATTATTAGATGTTAGTTAGAAGTAACGATGTGGTGTTGTATAGATCATTAGAAATCGAAGGAGAAGGTGGCATTGTCAGGGAGAGGTTGGGAGAGAGGTGTGGATGGGAGGAGAGAGATTGGAGAGAGAGAGAAAGAAGAGAGAGACTACAGAGAAGTGGGAGAAGAAAGAGATTTGGAGAGAGAGAGGAGAGATTGCTGAGAGAGAAGAGAGGGCTTTGGAGAGAGAGGAGAGAAAAAAAGACAAAGATTTTTCGTTTTTTTATCTAAAGTTAAGACATTTTTAGATTTAGAGGGGATAAACTGCAAATTTCCTAATGGTGTGGTTACGGTGTTTTAACGGAGTGAGTCCCATTGACGGTAGAAGTGCCCCCAAGCAAATAACATCGACATGCAGGTGCACTCAAGCAAATAGATAAAACCCGAGTACAAAATTTCAACTATGCATCCACAGAGGTGCACTCAATCAAATAACCCACCCATATATACACACGATGGACAGAAAACTTTTTAAACTCCGCCATGCAATTGGAAAATAGTGGAGACGAACTATTTCCAAATGTTGTATACTTTTTCTAGACATGTGAAACTATTTTTCTAACAATTTATGACACTCTTGTTCGAGCAAACTATTTCCTTGGTAATGTGTTCTTTAAGTGGATAAAAAGATGCTTGCGGCGGGGTTTTCTTGATCAAGAGAATTTCCTTATTAGTTTAATTACTCTTACGTAGATTGATGACTGATGAGTCATTATTGGATTCTACCAAGGAAGAATTTGGTTCCAAGGTGGGGAAATACGGCACGAAACCGAAACAAAAAACAGGTCTGAGTTCTCTAGTATGAGAATGAAGCTTGAGTAGGAGCATTCTTTTGTTGTTTATCTTGTTAAGGATCTATACTAGGCAATTTTAGTAGGCATAGCACATCCAGAAAAAATTGTGTATCCGATCAAAAGAACACAGACCAACACGAAAACCAACCAAGAATATTTAATTTGTTTGAAAAAATTCAATACTTACTCTAAATAATTTTCAATATATCAAATTAACATAGTTAAAAAGCAACTCCCAAATGGATGGGTTGAGGTGTGAAGGGTAGTCATGTTAGCTTTATTGATTGGAGTGAATAGAATCAAAATCAGGCAACGTGGGACTTAATTTTCGGATTAAATCAGAAAATGATTTATTGATAAATTTGAACGATATCCAAAATAATCAAAAAATTGAATTTGGCTTCATGGCCATGCAGTTGGATATAGGATTTCTACAAAAAAAGGTGGGCAATGTTAGGATCGAAATTATTCATCTTATTCACGGATTGGAAACACGTAAACAACACGGAATTTATTCGTGTACCCAAAATTCAACATGAACACAACACAAAATTATTAAACCTAAAGACAACTTTTTGTAAGTCATATAATTGAGAAAAGGTAAAATTGGAGATTTGCAACTTCAAGTTTTGTGTTTGCTTAAGTATACTTTCCAAAATGTACAATTACCTTTATAAATTTCAAGTTTTGTGGGTCTTTTTTGTCTCACTTGTTTGACTTTCTTTTGATGGCGTACATACATATGTTCATTAGTTAAATATAATATTGTGTTAATTACATAATTAACCGACTATTTAAAAAGTAAGAATTAAAAAAACATACCTTAGAGATCATTTAGCTCTTACCAACGCACACTACAATATAATAGTGTTTCACCGACAGACGATATCTGTGGGTGTATGTTCCTATCTAATTTCTGTCTGAGACCATTATTCTATTAATTTAGGATGAAAAAACATGTTAAACTTAAATATTGTGTTATTAATAATAATTAATATTATAATTTTATAGAAATTTCGACAGAACCTCTCATAAAAATACACCATCTAAAATCTTCAAATACCTTGATTGAGGATATCACGATTATGTGTTGGTCGTAGTCCTCAAATTTAAGTTCTATAGAGGATAGCTCACACTCTATAAGCTATGGATATTTCAACCTAATATCCTTTGGGATTGAAAAACATATTGGACTTACAAGTATGATTGGAGCTCACACGAGACACTATGTTCTACTTAGCATACGTAGGTACTTAATCAAGACCCAGCCTAACAATAATTTCACCAATGTACAAATCACAACCAATAATTCCATCCAAATGTTGCAACTCCTCTAACCTTAAACACAAATTGATGTGCCATGACGTTTCCTAAAGCCTAAACACAAGTACAATTTAGATCCGTGTAATCAGATATATGCACAACCTTGTACTCGAACCCATGCTCCGTGCCCAACCCAATGAGGGGATACTTATACTTCGATAAGATATCTACAAATCCTCAAATTTACAAGTATTTGTTAGGATCTATGACCCTCTAATCGCTAGATAAATGCGGAATTAAAAATAATAATCGAATGATTAAGGGAAAAGACAATTACAAACCACAAAATCGACGACATCAAAGTTTAGAGAGGTTCAACACCCACACTCGGGTCCTAGTCCTCCTCGCAAGCCTCGCTCGATCCCCCGAGCCTCGCTCATGGTTCCACTAACCGATCTCTGTTCCGGGCCGAGATCAACGTTGTTTACAACTCCGAGTCTCGCGAACAACCTCGCCTCGCTCGTGTCTCCTCTCACATCCTCAGAGGAAGCTTCCTCGAAGCTACAACTTGATCATTTTTTGATGTGGAAGTTGAATCACAATCTAACACTCTATACTTGAGCACACTTGGATATGGATATAGCATTGGATAAGCAAGTGGTGAAGTTTAAGCTTGAGTGTTGAAGAATAAGCTTTGAAGGTTTGGGAATTTGAGAGTACAAAGATAGTTGATGAATAGAGGGTTTTAAAGGTTAGTTTGTGTCTCTAGAATGGTGTTTATATAGGCTTCAAAGCTTAGAGATCCGTTGGAGAGTTTGTGGGGAAATGGACCAATGAGAATGCAAGATGTGACTTAAGCTCGGGCAGATTTTGAGGCATATTCGGTCGACCGTTAACAGAACGGTAGACCAAAGGATTGGTCTGAATAAAACCGCTTCGGTGTACCGAATTTGGACGGGACAAAATCCTAGTGCTCAGGTTTACATTAAACCTTATGGACTTAATAAATACAAAATTACATGTCTTCGTCCAAAGTTTTGATTACAAGTCTTGAGTCTTGATGTCTTTGTTCAAATGCTCATTTCCTTGATTGTCTTGATCAACCTATGGAGATGATTGCAAGTATACAAATATATACGCAATGCATGTAATCGTATTTGCTCACTTTGATTGATTAGGTTGATTGATTAAGATTAGTTTAATTAATCATCAAAACTAATATAGATTAAAGTCAAAAAACAACAGTATTATGTGTTGGTCCTAATCCTCAAATTGAAGTTGTATTGAGAATATCACGAGTTAGCTCACATTCTGGTAGCAATGGATATTTGAATCTAATCAAGTTTCGCAGCCTAACAATAAATCCATCTTAACAAATCACGACCAATAATTCCACCCAACCGTTACAACTCCTCTAACCTTAAACACAAATTGATGTGCCACGATAACCTTTCCTAAAGCCTAAACAATAGTGCAATTTAAATTTTAACGCTAAACACGTTTAAAAATCAATTGTACTTTTTAGAATTTTAGGCAGAATCTTCACTATATTTTTGATAATGAAAAAACTTCAAATCCTTGATACCTGTTGCATTTCAAATTCCAACTATGCACACAATATAAAATTTAATTGAAACTCTATCAACATACAGCTTCAAAAGACAATTTATCCATTAACATAGACAAATCATGAAACTTAAGGTATATGTTGGTAAGATCAAGAGAGAGAGAGAAAATTAACGTATTATACTTTCTACGTACCATACCTAGTCTATTTATCGTAGAAGAAACGACTTTGAAATTTTGGTCATTTGTAACGTGCATGAATAGCTAAAACGTGAAACCTAGACATAACTAAAACATGAACTGACTAAAATCACATAATCTTATCTATTATCTACAAAATTTGACTAACATGCACTAATCCAACTAAAATCAGACATAACTTAAACTTGCATTGACTAAAATTTGTATATGATTTCATCTATTTATATTCATCTCAAAATTTAGACATGACATTCACTAGTTCAACTAAAATCATGTTTGTATTATGTAGAGGCTTCATAGTGTGCACACATACATGATATATAATTCTAATTCTAACATGAAAGTTATGGAACCAAAATAAAACCAAATTAACTTGAGGTGGTGGTGGTGGGGTGGTGGAGAAGGGAGGTGGTGATGGGGCGGTGGTTTTAGCGGTCGTGGTGGTGGGGGAGGTGATGGTGTTATGAGGTGTGCTGGTCGTGGGAGGAGGAGGTAAGGGAGGTGGGTGGTAGAAGGTCAAGGAGGTGGTGACCAGTCACGAGAGGAGGAGGTGAGTGGGGTGTGCAGTCGAGGTCAGGTAAAGGGTGGGATGGTTGGTCAAGGGAGAAAGTGAGGCGGGTGGGCAATCGAGGTCGGGGAGGAGATGCTCACTGGTGAAGTCGAGGCAAGTTGTGGAGGACGACGGGGCACGACGACGATCTGAGGTAGTGGGATCGGAGGCAATGGGAGGTGATTACGGAGAGATCGGAGGTGACGGCGACGGTGATTGGGGGCGATGGTCGGAGGACGGTGGACAATGTAGTGAGGGTGGTGATTGGGGGTTGAGTGTTTGGGGAAAAAGGGAAGAGTGAATGGTAGTCTTGTTTAGGCTACTGATATAAAGTTTCACCGAACGGATGTTTTGTAGGATTTCTAGTTTAATTGCACATATATATTTTCGAAGTTTTTATGCACAATAAGGATCAATTACAATTTTCTATGATTTGTTTCATGCATGCATCGGTTTGTTTCAATAATTAGTTCCAAAACTTTATTAAAACAAACATGGGCTCCGAATTTTATACCTAGAAGTTTTCTAAAACTTCTTGATGATCCGGAAACGTTGAGGATGCTTGTCACTGCGGCGGATGCCCCCGAGTATTCACCAAACTCTAAACAAGATCGGAGAGAGAAGAGCTAGTCTCTCAATCTCTAATAGTGTTTAGAATCTAGCTACAAACCCCTTCCTTAGTCTCTGAGATTTCTCCTTCCAAAGACTTAGAAACTTAAGAGAATTTTCGTGACTTTTGTGGTGAATTAGGAGAGAAAACAATTGGCAAAAAACTCTAACAATTAAGGAGAATAAGGACCTATTTATAGACTTCAATCTTACTCTCAATCATGGCTATTCTTAAGCCACGTTTTTCTTGACATTTTCTCTCACAAACTAATTCCATAATGTATTATATGCATCCACAAAACGTTTGACCAAGTTTTGGAGCTAATCCAACCATTGATCAAATTAATCTTTTAATTATCAAAGGCAGAAAATCAATCGGGCTTCGGTTTACCGAGACATACTCGGTTAACCGAATATGTCACGTTCGGCTTCACGTGCATTAGACGGACGACCGATTCTTAAAGAGAAAAATTCTCCTTAACCGATCGGACGAACCCGCATCTAAAACCGAATGTCATTCGGTTAACCGAAAATATCGAAACTGGACATTGTTCGGTCGACCGTTCCTGGTTCGGTATACCAAACCAGAATTCAGGCACTTTGGTCAAGTTCGGTCAATCAACTCTGATCATCCGTTCCACGTTCGGTTGACCGATCCACAGAACCTTCGGTCGACCGAACCAAAAACGGATTACCGAACTTTTACCCGATTTTGCCTTTTCAAATTTTGGATTTATTTCCAACAAAATTTGGACTTTAGGGGGTTTTAGAAAATTCACAACTTATGGAATATATTATCCTATGCAACAATAAATTATTACACCCCATAATATGTGCATCTCATATGAATTTATCATGATTCTAATTATGTTATATATCACAACATAATTGATTTTACTTGTTCACCCCATGTGTCATATTTTCTACATGAAACCTGACACACCTTATGAACTCAAAATCCTCATTTCTTCTTTCCCAGTTTTGTGGTGTGACCTATGGGAGGATCTAAACTAAGTTGGCAGTGATATTAAGAGCTTAATATCACAAGTTATAAGCGGTATCTAGCTACACATTATAGCTTCCAATTAGTTAGATGTCTTAATTCCACTCGAACCAAAACCCGATCCATTTAGTGATGGAGTGCACCACTTGTGTCCGTCCCTTACCTCATGATATTAAGAATACACACAAAGTAGTATTGTGTCATCTTTGTATTAGTATTCATTTCTTGATCTATTTAAGCTAGTTATAAATATGTGACTTAACTCAAATCACATTGTGCACATTATAACTTTGCTTTATCAAGGGGCCCACTAATATCATCACTCAATTAAGAGGGGCAATGATAATCTTTTGACTAACTATATTCTCCAACAAAAGTCATACTTAACCAACCAATGCATTTACACTACATTTATCGATATCTCAAGACATTAGTCTAATCAAGCATTTCTTAAGTGATCGGATATAAGTCTCATATCAAAGGACCAAGGACACAGTAAAACATTAATGACACAGAAAACACAATTCTATAATGTTTTACTTATTAGGTCTATTCAGTATACAAAAGTAATATTTTCCTCTTTTGTGTACCCGTGTTGTAACTCACTTGTAGAGCTACAATGATCTATGACCAACACGACAATCTTAACTCGGTAATTAATGCCCCATGTTAATTACCATGATTGCGAATATCTTTTGTTTTATGTAAACCATTATCTTTTAGAGCTCTACGGTTAAGGACCAAGAATCTCTTCCTTAATATTTCTAAAAGACGAATAACATAAACAATGAACAAAATGATTTCTCATTCAATTCATAATAAATGACATTTAAAAATAAAACTTTTAGAACGTATTCATTTCATTCGTCAGTGCTTATCCTTATTATCTGTCAATGATTCATAAGGGAATTAAGTTCATAACGGTTTATAAGAATATTCATCGGTGTATATTAGCACTGACTATTATGTTATCTGTCAGTGGAAATTTACATACGCTGATAGATAGCTATTCGTAGGTAAAATCTATTTTTCTAGTAGTGATATCTCTGAGTTCAAAACTCAATATTTATTTGGTTTTTGAGGTTTTCTTTTTTATTTGTCGACTTTACATTTTGATAACTAAATTTCTAAGTGGAAAAGGTGTGATTTCTAATCTTGTGTATTCCAAAATGACTAGGCAAACTAGAAAGCATATTGGTGTATCCTCAAGGTTTAAGTTGGGATAGTTGTTTATACGAGTCCAAGCAGCTTTTTATTGTTTTAGCGCGATCTGATGTGGCGCGTCCACTCTAGATTTGACAAAGAAATCAATATTTTCCGGAATATGATATGTTCAATTACGTAATCGACAATGTTGTTCTTTTGTAGCTAATTGCGTATTAATTAATCCACATGTTTTACGTGATTTGACCCAAAAAACACAAACTCAATGAGTCAACCATGCACTAAATTCCTATTTAGGACATATTATGCTGAGTGAAACATTTTGGAAAACAATTGAAATAATTTCTAGATATCTGGAACCACATCGTAACAAGTTACTTTGGTACTAAATTTCACAAACAAAAAGTGTCAACATAAAACTAGAGCACCATCCGTCGATATGTGAATTAGAGAATCCAGGTCAAGACTTTTCGGCAGCTTTTAGATGAGAAATCCAACATTATTCTTCCTTCTAGTCAGATAATAATTGACATTATTCATCTCATTTTTCTTGTTAGAGAATAATAGTCAACATATTTCTATTCCCTTTGTTGTTTTTGTTAGAAAATTATTATTTTCTACCGTAATTGTGGGCTATGGAATCACAATTATATTATTTAATACGATTGATATCACATTGATGTCACATTATAATATTGGTTTCTAATTATGGTATGAGTTAATTGAGTGGTTATCTAATATTGCTCTAATTATGGTTAATGGGTACAAAGTTGGATAATATAAATACTGAATTGTTATTCGTCGTTGTAAAACTACTTAAATCGTCCCAACAGATTACCATTTTGCCCATCGATCCTTTATACTTATATAACTCTTCATTTCACTCTTTTAACACAACTTTCTCTCCATATCACTCTTCTATTCACCAGATAAAATGTCTCGGAGGCCAGATAAAATGTCTCGGAGGCCACGTAGGGTAGGCGTCTCCCGCAGACGCCCCGAATTTTTTTAAATTTATTTAAATTGATTATAAATTATGATAAATTTAAAATAAATTGAATATTATGTTAATAATGAGTTAAATTAGTTTAGTAAATCCTTTATTGATTATAAATTGTGATAAATAATAAATAAAAGTTTTGTAATGAATTATTGATTAAAAGTTGTGATAATTACTAAATAAATTGATTAATATGTTAGTAATTAGTTGTGTACGATTTTAGTAAAGGATTATTGATTAATTGTGATAATTGCTAAATAAATCGATTATTAAGTTAATAATTAATTTAATTATTTTAGTAAATCCATTAATAAATTTTTATTTTTAAAATTGAATTAATAGTCTTCGGGTTACCGTGGAGAAAATGGGAAATCAATTCCCTTACGCGCGGTACGTAGTATAGCAGACGAGTCAGGTCCTCGTCATCCACGTACACGTGGTATTTCTGCTTCAGTTAGGAGAGAGAGAGATCTGTTACGTCGTCGTCAGACACCTGGGGATTCTTTCGACGACGAGGATGATTCAGATGAGGTGAGGAGTCACGACGAGAGTGACGATGAGGGCCGGTATGACTTGGGGCCACAGGAGGAGGTGGTACATCAGTCCGGTCGAGGACGGGGGCGACATTGTGGTCCTTCGGCTGAGTGGGTCATTAGGAAGGATCGAGGTGACCGGTTTGTGACCGGTGATTCGAGTTCGTGCACTGCAGACGCCCGAGCTCAGAAGAAGAAGAGGGGTGAGGACGAGTCTTGGATCGTCACGGATATTATACCCGATGGTCCTGTAGATGGCAGTGTCATTCTGAGTTTCGGAGGCCACATCGCCAGACGTATCTGGGATGGCGAGGATCGGAAGGTTTTGAAGTGCCATAATCGGTACAGAGCCTGTACGACATTGCAAGCATGACGTTCAGTGATGACTGAGGATATGACGGCGACCGTGGTTGACAGTAGATTGGGTCACTTGCCGTACAACATGTTTTCTTGCATCGACATGCCGTTGATTTCGGCTTTCGTAAAGCAGTGGTAGCCAGACACCAACACTTTCCACTTGCCGTTCGGAGAGATGACGATCATGATGCATGACGTCTTTCAAATTCTGCACATTCCTGTTGAGGGTCCTATGGTGAGTGCGCAGGCGCCGACATCTGAGCTGAAGTTATATGTATCTGAGTTGCTGGGTGTCAGCCTGGAGGGTCTTGCGCAGGATAGCTCATTTTGGAGTGGCGGTGGTGTTAGTATCGATGTTGTGGACGAGTGTTGCAGACGGGGGCGACCACCACGGACTGCGGATACGCAGATGACTGCTTAGCTCTTCTTATTGCTAGGTTGCGTCTTGTTTGTCGACAAGAGCGGTTCTAGAGTTAGACCACGCGACTTATTGGAGGCGAGAGACCCAGATACCATTGGTCAGTACTCATGGGGGTCGGCGACGTTAACATATCTGTATCGCCAGCTGGGCATATCTAGTCGTGCTGATTGTGGTCAGATTACGGGTTGTCTTACACTGCTGCAGGCTTGGATATATGAGTATTTTCCTGCTTTACGCCCACATCGTGAGCGGAAGATTGTTGAGCGTGGTCATCCTCGTTCGCGTATGTGGGCTGTCCGGGTCGAGGATAAGAGAGAGTCGACTTCTTTCTATTCGTAGACGGCTAGATCAGATGACTGCATCGCAGGTATATAATGTATATATCATTCACGTTTATTTAAATTTAACTTTATTATTATTAACGTATAAATGTTTAGGTGGAGTGGTTACCGTATGGTCCCAAGCCTGCTGTAGCTGTGCCGAGGACTACATTTATGGGCGTTATTCGTTATAGGGATATCACAGAGCCTTATTTACCTGATCGCGTGTTATGTCAATTAGGTTACGTTCAGGTGATCCCGGTTGACATCCCGACTCCCGAGCATGCAGTACGGTCTGCGATTGCGATGACGTACGACGTCAGGCACAGCGTTTCGTTCGCGGAATCGGTTTGGAGGACATTTCCGAGAGTAGGACGACTACACCTGGACGATCTGAGTCGTAGCCGCGACCCCTCCACTTGTGCTGCAGATTATTTGCAGTGGTTCGGCAGGTGCTCACATCCACTTCTCGTACGCGGTATCATTCCGAGACCGGAGAGACCACTGGATAGGACATGTGCCGATGCAGTAAGTTTATCTAATTTTATTTTTAATTGTAAAGTATATTTTGTTATTGTACGCTAATTTTTATTTTACATACAGTGGATGAGTAGGGCGATACGGTGTACGCAACCGTTCTTGCGAGAGAGAGACATCATGCCTACTGAGGAGACGAGACTTGCATGTACAGATTGGGATCGCCTGATCGAGGATTGGAACAGCCAGTTGGGCATTTCGGACCATGATTCAGATGCTAAGTTGTAGTTGTCTTGCTTTTACTTTCGTTTTGTTATATGTTGCACTGTTACTACATTTGTTGGTATTTGCTTATGCTTATTTGTGTACGCTTATTATTTATTTCTGACGAACATATCTTCTACATATTTCTTTGACTATCGTATTTTTAATATTTATTTTTCACGAAAATATCTTCAACTTATTTTAGATATCAAATAATATTTAAAATTAAAATACGGTAAAAGAACAACACGATATAAGTAGAAATACACGATATATTATACATTATAAAAACATTACAAATTACAATCAAAATGTACCACGTAACCGGTTCCAATACTCCATCCTACTTTGATATTGATCCTCCCATCCAACAACACTCTCATCTCGCATTTGATACCATAAGGTCGCTATAGGAGGTACTGGGAAATTATCAACTAATTCAAAACGAATAAAATGTCTGTAACTCCCTAAATGAGCAATGACCAACTCTCTGACAGGCCTCGTCATGGCAGACGGACTCTCCCAAGGTAGAACTGTAAGGCACGGGAACAACGAATCATCCGTTCCCATTGCGAAATACATGACCGCGCACTTGTAAAAATTAACAATAGGAAACAAGTCGGACCAAACCTCCATATAATGATCCTCGCCACAAACTCCCCCGCCCCAATAAATTCGTTGACGAGTCTCTCCCACATTTCCGAAATAGACACTCTCATATATAGGATGTGCACTTATCTCATTAGAAATCGCACGACGGGCGTACGACTAGTTCTCTTGACCACCATGGAAGACATCGGCAACACATCGAAATCCACAGTTGTCATCAGCACGTACGTCATTCCACGTTTCCAGAAATGGTAAAATGATTCATGGCAGTCTATCATTATATGGGAAGTTGTCCACGTCAATCCGTCCGGACACTGTAAGATAGGTAAATAACAATTCATTAAAACAACAAAATTGGGAGATAATATATTCAACCACATCTAGATTACTGATATATATTAAATAACATAACAACAAAGATATCGTCATACAAGAAGATCTTGTGCCCGTATTCACGGACGATCGAGACGAATTTGAAGACCACGACCTCTGCTCCTACTACTGCAGACCGACGACGACCTCGGCTACCACTACCGCCAGACCGACCACGACCTCGCTCAGCATACTCAAAGGCACTCGGGTCCCGACGTGTCGACTTTCCCCTAGGTCGACCTCGTACCTTAATATTTTCTTCGGGTTCTCCATAGTTCGACTGATCGGGGTGTAATTGTTCGTATAAAATACGAGAGACACTACGAATTATTGCAGGGTCGCTCTCCGAGATCTCATCCACTAGCTTTCAAAAATGCTCGACGTCTTGTGCTGACTGATCAACAAACTCTGACATCTGGACTCCTTCTCCGATAACAAGTGTTTTCCAGAATGGATGAATCTGCTCTAAATAAATTCCATCACCTGACGCCAAACACTCGTACATGGTACATGCACAAGGAATCTCATGTGTTGTCAGGAAAGCACACCCACAATGATATTCAACTTCATCACTTAAGTCTTGCATTCTCTTCAACTCCTGAGTCAATAACGACAAGCAGTGATGCGAAACTCGGCCATTTATATGCTGAAACAAAGGACCAATGTAGTTTGTCACAATTCAACTTCTCGAATCTTCAAGAAAGTTCCGAATATTCGTCAGCTGCATTTCAATAGCCGAGTTCACGCGGTCGAAAAGAGTGTCGAGAGCGGCAGTCGATGTAGTAATCCACTCTTTCAGAGCCGAATGTGCACTTTCCACCCTACAGTTCGTAGTGTTGCCGAAATGAAAAACTTGATTCGTCCAATTCAACACGAATTTTTCCTTATGCACCAACCACGTGTCTTCCACATACTTCGTCAGCACTGGCCAGGAGTTGTAAGAATCATTCAGATTACGGACTGCTCTATCATAATCCGTCTGTGAATCAGAAAACATGACTCTCCTCCACCTTCCACGCCTAAAACACTCTGCCAGCTGCTTCTCCTTGCCGAATACGTGGTATGCGTAGTTGTACACGTCTTTGTTGATATGTCAGGTGCATAGTAAATGAGCAGACTCAGGAAAAACCTCTGCCACTGGTCGCATCAGACCCATCTCCCGGTCCGTAATTATTGCTGTCGAGCTAACAATATCCAATAACAGATCTCGCAACCTCTCCAACACCCACCGCTAACTAGACTCGGTCTCATCCTGCAAAATCGCATATCCGACGAGGAAATTCATGCTTGTTGGAGTAACCCCAACCATCTCAAACAAATGCATCTTGTACTTGTTCGTCTTATACGTCGAATCCATACAGATTACGAATGGGTATGTACGCAACAACTGAACTGAAGTCGGATGTGCCAAAAATGCGTGAGTGAGGACATTAGTTTCTTCATCTGCCACAATCCAATGCAAATACTTATGCTGCACTGTCTCCCTGAGAAACTGCTGCGCGGGATTCTTGTCTTCAGATTTCGTCCTCCTCATGTACTCTCTGAAGTTATAAATGTGTCTTTGATTCGGATTATCATCCGGGAATTTCTTCTTTACCGCCAACAAAATGTTACGGGGTTTTGCTTGTGCCTCTGTCATATCACGAACAATTTGCTTTGCCCCAGCACTAAGTCCGCTGACCTGTCGGTGACCCTCTGAATAAACTGTCAGTGGGTGGTTGTGCTGCCCGTAGATGCTACTAGAAACAATGACTCATCCATCACGATCTCGTCGCTCCACCACTTTTACCAAAAACCGACAACCGCAACCTTTTCTTTTTGTATTCTTTCGCAGTGTAATACTCGTATCACGAGAACTCATCTCACGTCTGCGATCACATCTGAGGTAACAATCCATCCGGTTATCTGCTTTTGGTTTGTATGATGATATAACAAAAAAAAATCAGCTCCTAGTGCAACTTGTTTCGCCCATTTACAAGCTTCCTCGATTGTTGTAAATATTTCTTTACTGTCAAAAAGCTCACTGTAATCTACTCCATCACCACCGAAATCTTGCAACGGAACCTGAAAAATTTGAATTTAACAGAAAATTAAAAAAACTAAAAAAAAACAGGCGTCTAGTTAAGCCGCCTCCACCAAGGTGGAGGCGTCCATCTAAGCCGCCTCCACCTAGGTGGAGGCGGCATAGCGAGACGCCCGAGTTGGGGAAAAATTCCGCACCCGTTACATCGCCCGATTCAGGTGCTTCGCCAGACATTTTCGTGGTGTTGGTACTAGGAATGTGAGTAAAACTGAGTCAAACACCTTGTTTAAAGACACGGGACGAAATGGGTATTAATTGATTTGTTAAGGGCAAAAAAGTCATTTTTGGGGCGATTTAAGTAGTTTTCCGACGACGAATAGTAGTTCCCTATAAATAAGGCATTAAGGTTGTGGTTCCCAAAAGGTTGGACACACTGTGCACTTCCCTCTTCCCATCTAAATTCGATGTTATTATCAAATAAAATCACAAATTATGTATAGATCAAATTAGGGTCGTAAATGAGTGGTTCGTGAGCGGTTATAAGGCTTACACATGACTCTACCCGCCTAATTAAACGGTTTGAGGTCCGGTTAGAAACCCGCTTATTTTTATCTCTGCCCATGACCCTACCCATTTAATTTAATTAAACGGTTTTGGACGGTTAAATGGTTATATGGTTACAACTTAATAGATACTAAAATCAATAGAACTGGTTAAATGGATACAGACGTGTCAAACTTGTTAAAAACATCAAACATCCATAAATTTATAATTAAAATCTCCAAAAAATCATAATCTAAACATCCACAAATTCATATAAAACATCAAACATCCACACATAATGACAATAATAATACAAAAAATTATATGTGTATAGTATATAGAATATATAGTATATATTATATATTCATTATGTTTCGCGGTTAAACGGACTGGTTAAATTATCTAACATTATCCGTTCATTTATTAAATGTTATGATTTTCATAATCCTTATCCGCTCATTTATTAAATGGTCATGATTTTTACAACTTGTGACCCTACCCGTCGGTTCGGTTAAGGCGGTTAAACGGTTTTGATCATACCCATTTACAACCCTAGATCAAATAAAAATGTAATATATATATATAGACACACATAACTATCATACATAAACTTAATTTTTAATTATGAAATCATATATCTATAAAAAAATACAAATGCGAATCAGGAAATGTACTTGCACACACAATTAATAGGTAGTTTCTTTTATGTTTACGTAAACTACAAATTCAACCTCAAAAATTAACTTATTTGTTCTACAATTAAATTTATACACATTAATATATTCTAAATATGTGTCTATCATTCTAATTCATAGATTAGAATCCAACGCACGTACTGAGCAACCTCATTCTAATTCATAGATTGACCTCACGTGAAAATCTCTCTATATATTATATCTCTCTTTCTCCCTCTCTCTCTCTATATATGTATGATTTCATTGCTTGAGCATGTAACAATGGTGGGATACTAAAAAATTAGGGTGAAGTGCACTTTGCCCTCATCACCCTTTGATCCGGTTACACTTTTGCACCCCTGTTATTCGGAAATAGGTTAAGGTGCAAACTACAATTTATTCGAAAATTGTGATCTAATTTATTAGTTCGGTCGTTTTCTGATTCTTAAAATATTTCATAATAAATCACTTTATTATGTAAGAAATCATTTTAAGATATGGGAAATAGTATCATATTCAAATTTGGAAAAAGAAAAATTACGAAGAGTCATGAGAGAGTGATTACTACTATTTGGTTTGTTGAACCATGCATGTAAGATCAATCTTATAGCAAAAAAAATAATGTTGAATTATTTGCAAGGAAGCTCCTGTGCATTGTGTTTACAACATTTATTGTTTACAAACACTAGTTTTTTTTTAATTGAAAAAACAAAAAACCGTATTATATCAGGCAAGTATAAGATAACTTGTATTTTTCATTTTGCCATAATGAAAGGAGATTTCCCTATTTTCAAGTAAATCAAAACTTACTGAATTATGAGCTGATCGAATTCTTACACACGTTTAAGTGAGCTTGCTTTCTCCTTTATCCACTTGATGAAATATTCTATCCATCATTTGGGAAGTGAAATGAAAAAAGACGCAATTATTACGTCTGGCTAAAAGATTTTTTTAGCATTGACTATTATGTTAGCCAAGCAAATTTGAAAACATAAGATTAGAAGAAATACCACTGTGAAACGGATGTTACGAATCGAACAACTTTTGATAGAGGTTAGTTACAACGTACCCGAAAACAGCGGAAAATTTAAACAATAATAAGGACCGTCAACGGTCAACACAGGGCACGTCACGGGAAAACAAACTAACATATATATAAAATATATAAGATACAGACCCAAGTGGAAGTCAACTATATAAACGAGTCAGCTGTGATTACAACAAAAGTGAATGTACATGTAATCACTACCTCAAACAAAAGAAGCTACTAAAGAGAACAGGATCTAATCCCGGGGGCACCGTCCTCGGTCACCACCTGACTCTAAACCTGCTCGCTACCTGAAATGAAAACAAACAAACATGCCTGAATTCCCTGCAGGAACCCCGTATACCAAACCTCCTAAAAATATAAAAAGGAATTAAAGACAATGCAATGCTATGCACGTGATCATCCGCCTCGGGCCCACAATAATGCCCTCACCGCCTCCGCGGCACTGAACCACTCCTGCCACTAGGGTCAAGTCAGTCCACCGCTGCCTCACAAGGGTCAGTCGACACCACTGCTCCCCAAAAAGTGCAGGAAGGAACCCCCGGTACACGCCGCACCCAAGGAGCGAGTCAGCCCGCCGAATACACAACTCGGGTCAGACGACAGCCACTGCTCCCCCAAGAGTCGCCTAGCGCGCACCCTGCCGGAACATCCTCGGCCTACCGCTAAACCCTCGCAAACAGCCCAAGGTTTACGGTACACATCCCTCACACCCCGCTCGGTAAGAGAGGAAAAAGTACAACAATAATACGCCTTCGTCGAAGGTGAAATCCGTAGCTCTCAAAGCCGGTAATCAACCGTCGCCTCGGAGCCGGTAGTCGACCTGACATCGACGGATCGCGTGTGGATAAATCCACCAACCTGCGGCAGATCGGTCGACCGCTACAAGCACACCGGTCGACCGGTCCCCCACACAGTACACAGTACTGTACAAACAAATCTACCGGTCGAACCACGCCAACCGAATTACCGACCAATCGGTCGAACAAAAGTCATCTAGCGGTCGACCGTTTGGAAGGTCTACGCTATACAATTTTATATAATATATATATCCGACCGGTCGAACCAAGGGGCCGTTCGACCGATAACAGGGATTTCAATATTTTGCCCAAGTCTCGTTCGGTCGACCGGAACTGAAATACAGTTCGACCGAAACAACACAAGCACTCTACCGCTTAATTAAATGCTCAGTCGGTCGACCGAGAGTTAAAGAGCGGTCGACCGTTTTGATGGTCAAAGCTCCCAACCGACTTAGCATCGAATGGATCGGTCGAACAAGGTAAAGGACGTTCGACCGTTTAATAAGTCAAAATCCCCAACCGACCCATTCTCATCGTTATTCGGTCGACCGGCTAAGTGGTCCCGTTCGACCGATAACAGCATATCCCCTTTTTCCCGCATGAATTTGGCATAACGGTCGACCGTCCATAGACATCGTTCGACCGTTTGCGGGTAAACATCAATATAATAATAGGATCGGTCGACTGCCCACAGGCACCGGTCGACCGATCGTCGTCTTCAACCTCTGAATTGGTTGAATTCCGACGGGGAATTCGACACCAACGTCGATCCCCAACACTCACAAGGCTTATGTGAGTTATATTGAAGATTTGGCATACATTTTGGTCGAGTGAAGAAGCCTCCCAAGCTTGCACCACTTCACTCCACTTCTTCTTCTCTTTCTTCACTTCTTCTCCTCTTCTTCTTCACCTCCTTCTTCTTCTTCTCTCTAACCTCTTCTCTCACGTTCTGGTTGTTCAAATGAAGGAAACGTTTCTATTAAAACTTCATCTAACTATATATACCAACTTTAATTAATCACCTCTAAATCATCCAATCCAATCCCAACACCTCATTTCTCAACCTTATCCAATTCTCCACCTCATCCTTCACTAAACATGGTTTAATTAAGTTATTTAGGTTTAGGTTTAGTTAATTAAGGGATTTAGATTAGGTTATTACAATCTACCCTCCTTAAAAGAATTTCGTCCGCGAAATTCGAAACAACTGACTTACCGGAATAACTCTGGATACTGCCTCCTGACATCCTCCTCAATCTCCCAGGTAGCCTCTCTGTCAGTGTGATGCTGCCACCTGACCTTCACCATAGGAATCGCTCTCCTCCTGAGCTGGTGTACCATCTGATCCACAATCTCAACTGGTCTCTCATCTAATGACAAATCCTGCTGGATCCCCGGTACTGATATCTCTATCACATGAGCTGGATCGGCCACGTACTTCCTCAACATAGAAACATGGAAGACGTTGTGAAGTCCTGCAAACTGTGGCGGTAAAGCAATCCTATACGCCACCTCACCAACCCGATCCAATATCTCAAACGGTCCGACATATCTCGGACTCAACTTCCCCTTCTTCCCGAATCTCATCACCCCTCTGGAAGGCGAGATCTTCAGGAAGACATGATCTCCTACCTCAAAAGTCAGCTCACGCCTCCGCGTATCAGCATAACTCTTCTGCCTGCTCTGCGCCGTAGCTAGTCGTCTCCGAATCACGTCGACCTTCTCTGAATACAACTGGATAATGTCAGGTCCAACTAGCTGTCTCTCGCCCACATCACTCCAGCATACCGGCGATCTACACGGTCTCCCGTATAATGCCTCATAGGGTGCCATCCCAATACTCGAGTGGTAGCTGTTGTTGTAGGCGAACTCGATCAACGGCAAATGCTCATCCCAATGCCCGGCCCAGTCAAGTGTACACGCTCTCAGCATGTCCTCCAATGTCTGTATCGTCCGCTCTGACTGGCCATCTGTCTGTGGGTGGAAAGCTGTGCTAAACTTCAGACGTGTCCCCAGTGCTCTGTGTAGACTCTCCCAAAATCTCGAAGTGAATCTGGGATCTCTGTCTGAAATGATACTGACCGGCACGCCATGAAGTCTGACAATCTCCTCAATATATAACTTAGCTAGACCCTCCAGAGCAAGAGTGGTCTTAATAGCTAAGAAATGCGCCGACTTGGTCAGTCGATCGACTATAACCCAAATCGCATCGTGGAATCTCCGTGTCTTCGGTAGCCCCGTAACAAAATCCATCGTCACGTGCTCCCACTTCCACTCGGGCAACTCAATCCTCTGCATCTGCCCTGCTGGTCTCTGGCGCTCGATCTTCACCTGCTGACAGACCAAACACCTCGATACGAAGTCTGCAACGTCCTTCTTCATACCTCGCCACCAGAAGTTCCGCTGCAGGTCTTTGTACATCTTGGTGCTCCCTGGATGAATGGAATATCTCGATCTGTGTGCCTCCTCCATGATATCATGTCTCAGGTCCTCTGTCTTCGGCACCCAGATACGGTCTCTGAATCTCAGACCTCCGTCCACTCCAACTCTGAAGTCTGACCCATCTCTGACAGCTAACTGTAACAAACTGCTCAACTCCTCATCTGTAGTCTGAGCACGAATCACTGCTGATACTGTCTGAGGCTCTACTCTCAATCCGGCAATCACTGCGCCCTCAGAGCTATCAGCAAATGGCCTCCACTCTGCCAAGGACTCTAGCAGTCTCCACTCCTGAATGCATAGGCCTGCTACTGATACCTCCACCTTCCGGCTCAAAGCGTCTGCAACTGTGTTCGCCTTCCCCGGATGGTAAGAGATAGTGAAGTCATAGTCCTTAATGAACTCAAGCCATCTGCGCTGCCTCATATTCAGCTCATTCTGCGAGAACAGGTACTTCAGACTCTGATGATCTGTAAACACCTCGAACTGCTCGCCATAAAGATAGTGTCTCCAGGTCTTCAGTGCGTGAACCACTGCTGCTAACTCCAAATCATGTGTCGGGTAATTCCTCTCATGGACCTTCAGCTGTCTGGATGCGTACGCGATCACCCTCCCGTGCTGCATAAGTACACATCCTAAGCCAACACCTGAAGCGTCGCTATAAATCACGAATCCACCCGTGCCACTCGGCAATGATAAAACTGGTGCTGTGGTCAACAGTCTCTTCAGCTCCTGAAAGCTGTCCTCGCACTTCTGCGACCAAACAAAAGTGACTCCCTTCTGCGTCAGAGCTGTCAGTGGTGCTGCCAATCTCGAGAAGTCTTTGATGAAGCGACGGTAATAACCCGCCAGTCCAACAAAGCTCCTAATCTCCGTCACGCTCGTAGGGGTCCTCCACTGTGTCACTGCCTCTACCTTCGCCGGATCCACTGATATCCCCTCTGCCGATACAATGTGTCCGAGGAATGCCACTCTGTCCAACCAAAACTCGCACTTTGAGAACTTAGCATATAACTGCTGAGCCCTCAAGATGCTGAGTACAATCCTCAGATGCTCTCTGTGCTGCTCCACATCTGGTGAATAGATCAAGATGTCATCCACGAAGACAATCACAAATATATCAATATACTGCCTGAATGTCCGGTGCATCAGATCCATGAACGCTGCCGGAGCATTCGTCAATCCAAATGGCATCACCAAGAACTCATAGTGTCCATATCTCGTCCTAAAAGCTGTCTTCTGGATGTCCTCATCTCGGATCCTCAACTGGTGATATCCTGAACGCAGGTCAATCTTCGAGAAAACCTTCGCTGACTGCAGCTGGTCAAAGAGGTCCTCGATCCTAGGTAAGGGATACCTATTCTTCACCGTCACCTGGTTCAGCATCCTGTAGTCTATGCACATCCTCAAGGATCCGTCCTTCTTCTTCACAAACAAAACTGGTGCACCCCAAGGCGAGACGCTCGGTCTGATAAATCCAGAGTCCATCAACTCCTGCAACTGCTTCTTCAACTCTGTCAACTCAGCAGGTGCCATCCGGTATGGAGCCTTCGACTGTGGTGTAGTGCCGGCTACCAACTCAATGCCGAACTCCAACTCCCGGTGTGGTGGTAAACCTGGAATCTCCGCTGGAAAAACATCCGCGAACTCCTGCACCACCTCAATGTCATCTAGCCTCTGGGACTCTGCCTCCGCAACCACAAGTGTCGCCAGAAAAGCTGCACATCCCTGCTGTAACAGTCTCTGAGCTCTCACAGCAGATACAATAATGCGACCCCCTCTGCTTCTGATCCCTCTAATCAGAATATCAGGCAAACCCTTCCTCGGGATCAAAATCTTCTTCTCACGGCACAAGACTCGAATATCATATTGGGACAGCCAATCCATCCCAAGTATGACATCAAAGTCCTCCATCGGTAGCAAGACCAGGTCTGCCGGAAACTCCTGATCTCCCGAAACAATCGTGGCGCCGGGGACAAATCTCCCCACAGTGCCCACCAGACCCAGGGGTGTGCTGACCTCCAAAGTGGCAGTCAACATCGCAAGGGTACAGCCCAACACTCCCGCAAATCGCTCTGAGATGAACGAGTGTGTCGCGCCACAATCAAATAACACCCTAGCTACTGAACCTGCGACAAGAAGTGTACCTTCCACGACAGCGCCTCCATCCCGAGCCTCCTCTGCCTGGATGGTGAAAACTCTGCCAGTGCGCTGCCCCTGCTGTGGTCTGAAAGGTGGTCTACCTCCGCCTCCTCCTCTGCCTGGTGCGGGTAAACCCGGTGGTCTGCTCGGTCCAGCTCCTCGGCTCGGACAGCTCCTAATAAAGTGACCCATCTGGCCACATCCATGACATGCTCCGGGGGTGAAGCACGGCCCGGAGTGAAACCTCCCACAAGTACTACAAGGCTCAGGTCGTGGTACTGTAACTCCTGCTCCCTCGTATCGGGGCCTCTTGCCCGGATTCCCTCCAGTCTGACCTCCTGGCCTCCCAGAGAACCTACCTGATGGCCTCCTCTCATCCTGGTAGTTCTCCCTGTAGTCACGATCAAGAACAGAGGCACTCTTCACTGCATCGGCCAACGTGCTCGGCATGTGTGTCAGCACCTTCGTCCTCAACTGCTTTCGGAGCCCCCGGACGAACTTCCCAGCCCTCTGCTCCTGTGTAACATACATCTCGGGACAGTAACGCTCAAGGGCGTTGAACTTCCCGATGTAGCCTGCTAGGGTCATGTCTCCCTGCTGAAGACTCAGAAACTCCTCCCTCTTCTGATCCTGGACATGCTGCGGAAAATACTGCTCGTTGAACTCGCCAACGAACTCCTCCCAGGCTATATCATCTCTGTCCGCAAACACCACTGCAGATGTGGACCTCCACCAGTTGGACGCAGCACCGCCCAAAACATAAGTAGCCAGGCCTACTCTCGCCTCTGGAGGACAACCAATAGCACTGAAGATCTTCTGCATCGTGAAGATCCACTCCTCCGCAGCCTCTGCGTCGTACCGCCCCAGAAAGGTAGGCGGATGCTGGCGCATAAACCGGTCATGCATAGCACCAGTCCCCGTCTGCCCAGTCTGTGTCGTCTGCTGCTGTAGCATCTCTGTCAGACGTCCGACCGTATCGAACAACGTCCGACGCTCATCCTCCCAAGCCTCATCCCTCGCAGTCTCACTCTCACCGCGAGTATGGGCAACCGCCTTCCCCCGTCTAGGAGGCATCTGCCAAAGGAAACAAGACAATATCAATATAATATGTGCATGCATGATCCTCTAGACCTAACTCCTAACTCAAAGGTGGTTTCTTTAGACAAGTACGCCGAGATCAACGCTCTGATACCAAATTGTAACGTACCCGAAAACAGCGGAAAATTTAAACAATAATAAGGACCGTCAACGGTCAACACAGGGCACGTCACGGGAAAACAAACTAACATATATATAAAATATATAAGATACAGACCCAAGTGGAAGTCAACTATATAAACGAGTCAACTGTGATTACAACAAAAGTGAATGTACATGTAATCACTACCTCAAACAAAAGAAGCTACTAAAGAGAACAGGATCTAATCCCGGGGGCACCGTCCTCGGTCACCACCTGACTCTAAACCTGCTCGCTACCTGAAATGAAAACAAACAAACATGCCTGAGTTCCCTGCAGGAACCCCGTATACCAAACCTCCTAAAAATATAAAAAGGAATTAAAGACAATGCAATGCTATGCACGTGATCATCCGCCTCGGGCCCACAATAATGCCCTCACCGCCTCCGCGGCACTGAACCACTCCTGCCACTAGGGTCAAGTCAGTCCACCGCTGCCTCACAAGGGTCAGTCGACACCACTGCTCCCCAAAAAGTGCAGGAAGGAACCCCCGGTACACGCCGCACCCAAGGAGCGAGTCAGCCCGCCGAATACACAACTCGGGTCAGACGACAGCCACTGCTCCCCCAAGAGTCGCCTAGCGCGCACCCTGCCGGAACATCCTCGGCCTACCGCTAAACCCTCGCAAACAGCCCAAGGTTTACGGTACACATCCCTCACACCCCGCTCGGTAAGAGAGGAAAAAGTACAACAATAATACGCCTTCGTCGAAGGTGAAATCCGTAGCTCTCAAAGCCGGTAATCAACCGTCGCCTCGGAGCCGGTAGTCGACCTGACATCGACGGATCGCGTGTGGATAAATCCACCAACCTGCGGCAGATCGGTCGACCGCTACAAGCACACCGGTCGACCGGTCCCCCACACAGTACACAGTACTGTACAAACAAATCTACCGGTCGAACCACGCCAACCGAATTACCGACCAATCGGTCGAACAAAAGTCATCTAGCGGTCGACCGTTTGGAAGGTCTACGCTATACAATTTTATATAATATATATATCCGACCGGTCGAACCAAGGGGCCGTTCGACCGATAACAGGGATTTCAATATTTTGCCCAAGTCTCGTTCGGTCGACCGGAACTGAAATACAGTTCGACCGAAACAACACAAGCACTCTACCGCTTAATTAAATGCTCAGTCGGTCGACCGAGAGTTAAAGAGCGGTCGACCGTTTTGATGGTCAAAGCTCCCAACCGACTTAGCATCGAATGGATCGGTCGAACAAGGTAAAGGACGTTCGACCGTTTAATAAGTCAAAATCCCCAACCGACCCATTCTCATCGTTATTCGGTCGACCGGCTAAGTGGTCCCGTTCGACCGATAACAGCATATCCCCTTTTTCCCGCATGAATTTGGCATAACGGTCGACCGTCCATAGACATCGTTCGACCGTTTGCGGGTAAACATCAATATAATAATAGGATCGGTCGACTGCCCACAGGCACCGGTCGACCGATCGTCGTCTTCAACCTCTGAATTGGTTGAATTCCGACGGGGAATTCGACACCAACGTCGATCCCCAACACTCACAAGGCTTATGTGAGTTATATTGAAGATTTGGCATACATTTTGGTCGAGTGAAGAAGCCTCCCAAGCTTGCACCACTTCACTCCACTTCTTCTTCTCTTTCTTCACTTCTTCTCCTCTTCTTCTTCACCTCCTTCTTCTTCTTCTCTCTAACCTCTTCTCTCACGTTCTGGTTGTTCAAATGAAGGAAACGTTTCTATTAAAACTTCATCTAACTATATATACCAACTTTAATTAATCACCTCTAAATCATCCAATCCAATCCCAACACCTCATTTCTCAACCTTATCCAATTCTCCACCTCATCCTTCACTAAACATGGTTTAATTAAGTTATTTAGGTTTAGGTTTAGTTAATTAAGGGATTTAGATTAGGTTATTACAATCTACCCTCCTTAAAAGAATTTCGTCCGCGAAATTCGAAACAACTGACTTACCGGAATAACTCTGGATACTGCCTCCTGACATCCTCCTCAATCTCCCAGGTAGCCTCTCTGTCAGTGTGATGCTGCCACCTGACCTTCACCATAGGAATCGCTCTCCTCCTGAGCTGGTGTACCATCTGATCCACAATCTCAACTGGTCTCTCATCTAATGACAAATCCTGCTGGATCCCCGGTACTGATATCTCTATCACATGAGCTGGATCGGCCACGTACTTCCTCAACATAGAAACATGGAAGACGTTGTGAAGTCCTGCAAACTGTGGCGGTAAAGCAATCCTATACGCCACCTCACCAACCCGATCCAATATCTCAAACGGTCCGACATATCTCGGACTCAACTTCCCCTTCTTCCCGAATCTCATCACCCCTCTGGAAGGCGAGATCTTCAGGAAGACATGATCTCCTACCTCAAAAGTCAGCTCACGCCTCCGCGTATCAGCATAACTCTTCTGCCTGCTCTGCGCCGTAGCTAGTCGTCTCCGAATCACGTCGACCTTCTCTGAATACAACTGGATAATGTCAGGTCCAACTAGCTGTCTCTCGCCCACATCACTCCAGCATACCGGCGATCTACACGGTCTCCCGTATAATGCCTCATAGGGTGCCATCCCAATACTCGAGTGGTAGCTGTTGTTGTAGGCGAACTCGATCAACGGCAAATGCTCATCCCAATGCCCGGCCCAGTCAAGTGTACACGCTCTCAGCATGTCCTCCAATGTCTGTATCGTCCGCTCTGACTGGCCATCTGTCTGTGGGTGGAAAGCTGTGCTAAACTTCAGACGTGTCCCCAGTGCTCTGTGTAGACTCTCCCAAAATCTCGAAGTGAATCTGGGATCTCTGTCTGAAATGATACTGACCGGCACGCCATGAAGTCTGACAATCTCCTCAATATATAACTTAGCTAGACCCTCCAGAGCAAGAGTGGTCTTAATAGCTAAGAAATGCGCCGACTTGGTCAGTCGATCGACTATAACCCAAATCGCATCGTGGAATCTCCGTGTCTTCGGTAGCCCCGTAACAAAATCCATCGTCACGTGCTCCCACTTCCACTCGGGCAACTCAATCCTCTGCATCTGCCCTGCTGGTCTCTGGCGCTCGATCTTCACCTGCTGACAGACCAAACACCTCGATACGAAGTCTGCAACGTCCTTCTTCATACCTCGCCACCAGAAGTTCCGCTGCAGGTCTTTGTACATCTTGGTGCTCCCTGGATGAATGGAATATCTCGATCTGTGTGCCTCCTCCATGATATCATGTCTCAGGTCCTCTGTCTTCGGCACCCAGATACGGTCTCTGAATCTCAGACCTCCGTCCACTCCAACTCTGAAGTCTGACCCATCTCTGACAGCTAACTGTAACAAACTGCTCAACTCCTCATCTGTAGTCTGAGCACGAATCACTGCTGATACTGTCTGAGGCTCTACTCTCAATCCGGCAATCACTGCGCCCTCAGAGCTATCAGCAAATGGCCTCCACTCTGCCAAGGACTCTAGCAGTCTCCACTCCTGAATGCATAGGCCTGCTACTGATACCTCCACCTTCCGGCTCAAAGCGTCTGCAACTGTGTTCGCCTTCCCCGGATGGTAAGAGATAGTGAAGTCATAGTCCTTAATGAACTCAAGCCATCTGCGCTGCCTCATATTCAGCTCATTCTGCGAGAACAGGTACTTCAGACTCTGATGATCTGTAAACACCTCGAACTGCTCGCCATAAAGATAGTGTCTCCAGGTCTTCAGTGCGTGAACCACTGCTGCTAACTCCAAATCATGTGTCGGGTAATTCCTCTCATGGACCTTCAGCTGTCTGGATGCGTACGCGATCACCCTCCCGTGCTGCATAAGTACACATCCTAAGCCAACACCTGAAGCGTCGCTATAAATCACGAATCCACCCGTGCCACTCGGCAATGATAAAACTGGTGCTGTGGTCAACAGTCTCTTCAGCTCCTGAAAGCTGTCCTCGCACTTCTGCGACCAAACAAAAGTGACTCCCTTCTGCGTCAGAGCTGTCAGTGGTGCTGCCAATCTCGAGAAGTCTTTGATGAAGCGACGGTAATAACCCGCCAGTCCAACAAAGCTCCTAATCTCCGTCACGCTCGTAGGGGTCCTCCACTGTGTCACTGCCTCTACCTTCGCCGGATCCACTGATATCCCCTCTGCCGATACAATGTGTCCGAGGAATGCCACTCTGTCCAACCAAAACTCGCACTTTGAGAACTTAGCATATAACTGCTGAGCCCTCAAGATGCTGAGTACAATCCTCAGATGCTCTCTGTGCTGCTCCACATCTGGTGAATAGATCAAGATGTCATCCACGAAGACAATCACAAATATATCAATATACTGCCTGAATGTCCGGTGCATCAGATCCATGAACGCTGCCGGAGCATTCGTCAATCCAAATGGCATCACCAAGAACTCATAGTGTCCATATCTCGTCCTAAAAGCTGTCTTCTGGATGTCCTCATCTCGGATCCTCAACTGGTGATATCCTGAACGCAGGTCAATCTTCGAGAAAACCTTCGCTGACTGCAGCTGGTCAAAGAGGTCCTCGATCCTAGGTAAGGGATACCTATTCTTCACCGTCACCTGGTTCA
Source organism: Triglochin maritima (assembly GCA_963682175.1). Classification (NCBI taxonomy): domain Eukaryota; kingdom Viridiplantae; phylum Streptophyta; class Magnoliopsida; order Alismatales; family Juncaginaceae; genus Triglochin; species Triglochin maritima. Next base: position 5,750,624 of record OY821787.1, on the reverse strand, counting down.
GCATCCTGTAGTCTATGCACATCCTCAAGGATCCGTCCTTCTTCTTCACAAACAAAACTGGTGCACCCCAAGGCGAGACGCTCGGTCTGATAAATCCAGAGTCCATCAACTCCTGCAACTGCTTCTTCAACTCTGTCAACTCAGCAGGTGCCATCCGGTATGGAGCCTTCGACTGTGGTGTAGTGCCGGCTACCAACTCAATGCCGAACTCCAACTCCCGGTGTGGTGGTAAACCTGGAATCTCCGCTGGAAAAACATCCGCGAACTCCTGCACCACCTCAATGTCATCTAGCCTCTGGGACTCTGCCTCCGCAACCACAAGTGTCGCCAGAAAAGCTGCACATCCCTGCTGTAACAGTCTCTGAGCTCTCACAGCAGATACAATAATGCGACCCCCTCTGCTTCTGATCCCTCTAATCAGAATATCAGGCAAACCCTTCCTCGGGATCAAAATCTTCTTCTCACGGCACAAGACTCGAATATCATATTGGGACAGCCAATCCATCCCAAGTATGACATCAAAGTCCTCCATCGGTAGCAAGACCAGGTCTGCCGGAAACTCCTGATCTCCCGAAACAATCGTGGCGCCGGGGACAAATCTCCCCACAGTGCCCACCAGACCCAGGGGTGTGCTGACCTCCAAAGTGGCAGTCAACATCGCAAGGGTACAGCCCAACACTCCCGCAAATCGCTCTGAGATGAACGAGTGTGTCGCGCCACAATCAAATAACACCCTAGCTACTGAACCTGCGACAAGAAGTGTACCTTCCACGACAGCGCCTCCATCCCGAGCCTCCTCTGCCTGGATGGTGAAAACTCTGCCAGTGCGCTGCCCCTGCTGTGGTCTGAAAGGTGGTCTACCTCCGCCTCCTCCTCTGCCTGGTGCGGGTAAACCCGGTGGTCTGCTCGGTCCAGCTCCTCGGCTCGGACAGCTCCTAATAAAGTGACCCATCTGGCCACATCCATGACATGCTCCGGGGGTGAAGCACGGCCCGGAGTGAAACCTCCCACAAGTACTACAAGGCTCAGGTCGTGGTACTGTAACTCCTGCTCCCTCGTATCGGGGCCTCTTGCCCGGATTCCCTCCAGTCTGACCTCCTGGCCTCCCAGAGAACCTACCTGATGGCCTCCTCTCATCCTGGTAGTTCTCCCTGTAGTCACGATCAAGAACAGAGGCACTCTTCACTGCATCGGCCAACGTGCTCGGCATGTGTGTCAGCACCTTCGTCCTCAACTGCTTTCGGAGCCCCCGGACGAACTTCCCAGCCCTCTGCTCCTGTGTAACATACATCTCGGGACAGTAACGCTCAAGGGCGTTGAACTTCCCGATGTAGCCTGCTAGGGTCATGTCTCCCTGCTGAAGACTCAGAAACTCCTCCCTCTTCTGATCCTGGACATGCTGCGGAAAATACTGCTCGTTGAACTCGCCAACGAACTCCTCCCAGGCTATATCATCTCTGTCCGCAAACACCACTGCAGATGTGGACCTCCACCAGTTGGACGCAGCACCGCCCAAAACATAAGTAGCCAGGCCTACTCTCGCCTCTGGAGGACAACCAATAGCACTGAAGATCTTCTGCATCGTGAAGATCCACTCCTCCGCAGCCTCTGCGTCGTACCGCCCCAGAAAGGTAGGCGGATGCTGGCGCATAAACCGGTCATGCATAGCACCAGTCCCCGTCTGCCCAGTCTGTGTCGTCTGCTGCTGTAGCATCTCTGTCAGACGTCCGACCGTATCGAACAACGTCCGACGCTCATCCTCCCAAGCCTCATCCCTCGCAGTCTCACTCTCACCGCGAGTATGGGCAACCGCCTTCCCCCGTCTAGGAGGCATCTGCCAAAGGAAACAAGACAATATCAATATAATATGTGCATGCATGATCCTCTAGACCTAACTCCTAACTCAAAGGTGGTTTCTTTAGACAAGTACGCCGAGATCAACGCTCTGATACCAAATTGTAACGTACCCGAAAACAGCGGAAAATTTAAACAATAATAAGGACCGTCAACGGTCAACACAGGGCACGTCACGGGAAAACAAACTAACATATATATAAAATATATAAGATACAGACCCAAGTGGAAGTCAACTATATAAACGAGTCAACTGTGATTACAACAAAAGTGAATGTACATGTAATCACTACCTCAAACAAAAGAAGCTACTAAAGAGAACAGGATCTAATCCCGGGGGCACCGTCCTCGGTCACCACCTGACTCTAAACCTGCTCGCTACCTGAAATGAAAACAAACAAACATGCCTGAGTTCCCTGCAGGAACCCCGTATACCAAACCTCCTAAAAATATAAAAAGGAATTAAAGACAATGCAATGCTATGCACGTGATCATCCGCCTCGGGCCCACAATAATGCCCTCACCGCCTCCGCGGCACTGAACCACTCCTGCCACTAGGGTCAAGTCAGTCCACCGCTGCCTCACAAGGGTCAGTCGACACCACTGCTCCCCAAAAAGTGCAGGAAGGAACCCCCGGTACACGCCGCACCCAAGGAGCGAGTCAGCCCGCCGAATACACAACTCGGGTCAGACGACAGCCACTGCTCCCCCAAGAGTCGCCTAGCGCGCACCCTGCCGGAACATCCTCGGCCTACCGCTAAACCCTCGCAAACAGCCCAAGGTTTACGGTACACATCCCTCACACCCCGCTCGGTAAGAGAGGAAAAAGTACAACAATAATACGCCTTCGTCGAAGGTGAAATCCGTAGCTCTCAAAGCCGGTAATCAACCGTCGCCTCGGAGCCGGTAGTCGACCTGACATCGACGGATCGCGTGTGGATAAATCCACCAACCTGCGGCAGATCGGTCGACCGCTACAAGCACACCGGTCGACCGGTCCCCCACACAGTACACAGTACTGTACAAACAAATCTACCGGTCGAACCACGCCAACCGAATTACCGACCAATCGGTCGAACAAAAGTCATCTAGCGGTCGACCGTTTGGAAGGTCTACGCTATACAATTTTATATAATATATATATCCGACCGGTCGAACCAAGGGGCCGTTCGACCGATAACAGGGATTTCAATATTTTGCCCAAGTCTCGTTCGGTCGACCGGAACTGAAATACAGTTCGACCGAAACAACACAAGCACTCTACCGCTTAATTAAATGCTCAGTCGGTCGACCGAGAGTTAAAGAGCGGTCGACCGTTTTGATGGTCAAAGCTCCCAACCGACTTAGCATCGAATGGATCGGTCGAACAAGGTAAAGGACGTTCGACCGTTTAATAAGTCAAAATCCCCAACCGACCCATTCTCATCGTTATTCGGTCGACCGGCTAAGTGGTCCCGTTCGACCGATAACAGCATATCCCCTTTTTCCCGCATGAATTTGGCATAACGGTCGACCGTCCATAGACATCGTTCGACCGTTTGCGGGTAAACATCAATATAATAATAGGATCGGTCGACTGCCCACAGGCACCGGTCGACCGATCGTCGTCTTCAACCTCTGAATTGGTTGAATTCCGACGGGGAATTCGACACCAACGTCGATCCCCAACACTCACAAGGCTTATGTGAGTTATATTGAAGATTTGGCATACATTTTGGTCGAGTGAAGAAGCCTCCCAAGCTTGCACCACTTCACTCCACTTCTTCTTCTCTTTCTTCACTTCTTCTCCTCTTCTTCTTCACCTCCTTCTTCTTCTTCTCTCTAACCTCTTCTCTCACGTTCTGGTTGTTCAAATGAAGGAAACGTTTCTATTAAAACTTCATCTAACTATATATACCAACTTTAATTAATCACCTCTAAATCATCCAATCCAATCCCAACACCTCATTTCTCAACCTTATCCAATTCTCCACCTCATCCTTCACTAAACATGGTTTAATTAAGTTATTTAGGTTTAGGTTTAGTTAATTAAGGGATTTAGATTAGGTTATTACATTAGTATAAGAAGATGGTTAGTTTAGTACTTCTCAACATTTGTAGATGTAAAGAATAAGAAACCTCATAGACGGTCGACTCTAATAATTTTGGGGTAGCAATGCATGTCAAATTAATGTCAATGTTAATAAGAAAAGGTAATGGTTGGAAGAACTTGATCCATGTAAATAACATGGAAGGAAAATAGTTCTCGTCGTATAATAAAATATTTCAAACTAAACACGACTAAGTAAAATGAACCATCGAATATATATATATATATATATATATATATATATATATATATATATATATCATGTCTATCCATATCTATTTCGTTAAAAATGTTATCCCAATCCAACAAAACAATACAAAACCACCGCAATTCAATCCAACAACATCCATGCAAAATATCTGCATAAAAACACATACATTATCTGAGGCATTATCATCTCATTAGAAAGAAACACCGTTTAACCACCGCCATCTGCAATTCTGAGTACACGTGTGAGCAGAGGAAAAGGCAAGAGACCTGTGATTCTTCTGCCATGGGAGGAGTTAGGGTTAAAGGCTTCACAAACTCTAGAAGTTGTTCTTGCCTTTTTAATTAATAATAATAATTTTAGTTTAATTTAGAAGAGTAGAGTTGCACTGCTCTCATCTATCTTTCTTTCTTTCTTTCTTCCACACCTTTCTCCTTTCATCTCCACCTCTCATGGTAGGAGGACCTCTCATGGTAGGAGGGGTGGGGTGTGATCAGGATTGGATTACCGAGACCACTTAATCTTTTTTACAGTAAAGCAGGCTTTAAAACTAATAAACTATTAGGGGAGGACATGTGTTTTACCGTCTTTGATTCCTTTCTTGACGGTCAAACTTAGGTTGCACCCTACGAGGTGAAACCCACTCTTCTTATCTCCTTTTGGTTTTGTTTAGTCCAAGTTATTTTTTTACCCTTGTATGATATGATCATTTTGCAACAAGTATAAGGGACCAACTTAGGTTAGTCTCTTCTTCTTTTTTCGTTTGATACTTAAGTATATTAGTTTGAGTAGTAAAAATGTAAAATAAAAAATTGGAGGTTCGATTCTTAAGTATATCAATTTGGCGCCCTTCGGTGGTCTTGGCCATTCTTAATTAAGTATATATACTATGGGTGGTAAAATAGGATGATATAATTAAGTATATCATTTTGGTGTCCTAGCTTCTAGGTGGTAAAATAGAATTAATTAAGTTTAGTTTATAAAATAATTAAGTAGAGAGAGGAAAAATAGAAGTAGAGAGAGAGTTAATATAGGGTAGTGGTACCCTGGGTTTACTTTTTTACTATTACCTTTCCAACATGAAAACTGCCTTCTAAACAGGGTTTGGGAATGGAATATAGCCTCAAGACCCGGAAGACAAGGGTTCGTGTCCTCATATAGGGTACAAGAAGTAGAAAACCCTTCTTCTCTCACCCAGACTACTTGCCTATACCCTTTTTTTATTGCATCTCTTTCTTGTGATTGGGAGGTTGATGGGCTTCTTCCTTGTGGTAAAATCAAAGTCATTCTCTTAGACCAAAAGGGTCTATTACACAACACATTGATGCAAATTAAGGTTATTGTTGTTGTGCGTAACAACATATTGTAGTGGATGAATAGGGTTTTGGGTTGGTGGGGTTTGTTAATTTTGTGTTCGGGATATATGAGTTTAAGCTAGGGTGCATGTGTGGGGGACTTTAAGGCATGAAATGAGGGGTTGGTGAGAGTAGGGCTGTCAATTTTACACGAAACACGATAACACGACACGAAAACGACACGAAGTTAGCGGATATGGATTGAGAATTTGAACACGATTAATAAATGGGTTGGATACGGCAACACGATTATTAAATGGGTTGGATATGGATTTCTGCTGCAAAAACGATTAACACGATTAAGACACGATAAAACACGATAAGTAATTGGGTAATTAGGCACACGATTACGAATACGACACGATTAATACACGACTAATACCGACAAATCTATAAGTAATATATAAGTTATAAATTATAATAAACAAATTCTAATAACTGAATGCCATATTTATAATTTTACCAATTATATATAATTGGTTTGAAACTTTGAAGTTTGAACTCTGAACTCTAAACGAGTGGATAATTGTGTGTTAAACGTGTGTTAAATGGTGTAAACGGTAGCGGTGTTAAACGTGTACACGAAGTAACCCGTTTAATAATCGGGTATAAACGGGTTGGATATGGCAACACGATTATAAATGGGTTGGATACGGCAGAAATTTAGCAACACGATTATTAAATGGGTCGGATACGGCGCAACACCTAGAGCTTATATATAGGAGTTGACACGACACGATTAGCACACGACACGACACGATTGACAGTCCTAGGTGAGAGGCAACAGATTCTGCTGACATGAAGTGCCATATTTGTGTTGTGGAAGACAATGGAAAATAATTTTGTTGTCAAACCTTGTCAGACAGCAACTTCCACAAATGTTTGTTCTTCTAAAATCATGCATGCAGCTAGCACATAAAGTAGGGGAGGAATGGGAGAATTCATGATGGGGCCACATCAGGAGAAATTAATATAAAGTTTGATATACATAAGTTAGCTTGCAACTTTGCTAGTTTATTGTTGACCTATTTTAATTGCGCAAAAGGAGGTGTAGGATTTTGGAAGAATCCTGCTCACGCTGCTCATGGAATGTATGTGCAGTGCATGTGCCACCAAACTATAAGCAAAAAAACTGTCTCCTGTGCATCCACAAGTGATGTATGTGCATATTATAATTTCTCTGAGAACTGGCATACTTAATTTTCCTCCATATGACGAACTTGGATGTTTGTGTTAAGTAAGACAAAATCCCACATAAAAAAAACAACACTCAATTTGCCCTCAGTTTATTTATTCCTTTTACAAGCACTAGTCCAACACATACAAGTATATGTGTACGGAGGAGGAAAAGCATAACCACAAGTCTGCTATGGAGATTCAACCCTAACTTAATTGTCATATCATAGTTTTAGAGTGAAGGGAGAGATTTTAATTGTATCTAGCTAGATTTAATCTATAATGGTGAGGATAATTTTAGGTGACCAGCTTAATTAATTAACTTGTTATATGAATATGTCGGATATAGTCCAATTAAAAGAGACCATAGAGCAAGAAAATCCTAATTACAACACGATTATTGTCACAGTCAAAGTCATAATGCACGTTTGGACGAAAATACTTTTAAGCATCCAAATGAAGCGAGTTAACTTATTATATGTATGGTACTTGTGTATATAAATCATAAGTGTTTGCTTAGTTTTGAATTCTGTCCTCCCATCTGTTTCCTCTCGAAGGCTGTCCTGACCTTTCATCTCCCTTCTGCAACTCTTCCTTCTTCCACTAATGACTTAATTCCTCCATCTTCTATTGACCAAACTAAAGTGACCCCACAAGCCACCCTTAACTCCATAACTATCACACTCCCAAGCAAAACGACAAGCCCACCTCTTTCCCACCCTATATGTGCCCTTCTTTCCACTGCCACCCTCAAACCCTACTTCTTTCCTCTTTAATGGCCTCCATGAACAACTGGTTGGGGTTCTCTCTTTCCCCTCAGGAGATCCCACCTAATTCACAGCCCAACAACACCACCTCCCCTCAGGGCTCTGTGTCCCACCTCATCTCCGGGGAGGATGTCTCCACCGACTGCTACGGCCTCACCGCCGACACCTCCGCCTCTATCGGTATCCCCGGCTTGAGGCCCGATGGCCCTTTCGGCATTCTTGAGGTCTTCAACCGTGGCCAAAACCACTCCCAAGGTGAGAAGATTAATTAGTTTGTCAACTCATATATAGTGCATGTGTTGCTTTGGTTTATTGATTTTTATTTTTATTTTTGGTAGAGTGGGGTAATATGAAGGGTGGTATGGAGTACAAGGGGAGCTCGTCGGAGCTGTCGATGTTGGTCGGGTCGAGTAGTATTCAGAGTGCGATGGAAGGCGGGAGCGAGCAACCGAAGCTCGAGGATTTTCTTGGTGGGCATTCGTTTAACGAGCACGAGCACAAGATCGGTGGTGCTTTCGATAATTCCGGAGAGTATATGTACTCCAACTGCTCTCTCCAACTTCCGACTACCGCCGGAACGTCCAATAACGGTACTGGAGGTAATGTGAAATTTGGTTGATCCACTGCCGAATTCTCTCAAGACTTTTTTTTAAAGCAATGCGGGATTATATATAATTCGTGTAGGCGGTAACAGCTCGATCGGTTTATCCATGATCAAGACTTGGTTGAGGAACCAACCGGCACCGACCCAACAAAACCCCAAGAGTGGCGACACCGTCGGGGAGGCAGTCCCCTCAGCGGGGCGTAACGTTCAGAGTTTGTCGCTTTCGATGAGCACCGGTTCACAGTCAAGTTCCGCTTTACCGCTGATAGGCAGTGGCTGTGGGGAAAGCTCAACTTCCGCCGGAAACAAAGACAAAGGCGGCGGCGGAGCTGGTAGTCCTCTTCATCCCCAAAGTGGTGCCATAGAGACTGTTCCTAGAAAGGCCATCGATACCTTTGGGCAAAGAACCTCTATTTATCGTGGTGTAACAAGGTTTGCTTGCTCAAGCATATAAATCTACTTCATAATATATTGATTTAAAAAAAAGTTAAACATATATATATATATGTTCCTTTTTGCATGAATTTAACTTAGTTTTGTTGAGTTTTTTGGAAATATCTAAAATTTCTTTCGCTTTAGCATACAATATACTTAATGACTAATAAATTTTTTGATTTTGTGCTACGATATAGACATAGGTGGACAGGGAGGTATGAAGCACATCTGTGGGACAACAGTTGCAGGAGAGAAGGACAAACCCGTAAGGGTAGACAAGGTATGGGGTATTAATCTTGTCTCAATCTTTCACCAGCTAGTTTCTCCTTTATTTCATTTCTTTTTCTATTTTTTTGATGTTGAAGAATGTTCTAACTTCTTCTCTTTGTGATCCTTATTTTGGGACATTCCAAACTTTTATTTGATGTGACCCTTCAAACCACTTGCAGTTTATTTGGGTAAGCAAACATTTGTATGTTTTCTTTGTATTTATATTCATTTGGAATAGTTCATGTGATTTTTGTTTAATTTTTTATATTTTATTTTGTGTTTGTTTGTTGATGTTTTTGGTGTAGGTGGGTATGACAAGGAGGAAAAGGCGGCTAGAGCCTATGACTTGGCTGCTCTCAAGTACTGGGGTTCTACAACCACAACAAACTTCCCTGTAGACCAACATTCTCTATTTATGTCATAACTAATCAACTTGAATTTTCCATTCATGTCAAATCAAATCAGAATGTGCGACAGTTATAGTTATTATCGGAATTAATGTTCGGTCATTTGCTCTCAGATTAGTAATTACGAGAAGGAATTGGAGGAGATGAAGCACATGACTAGGCAAGAGTATGTTGCATCCCTAAGAAGGTAGCCGTTGGATTTAATTGGTTTAGCCATTTTGAAATTATTAATAATGGGGTTCTCTTTGTCAAATAATTTGTGACTAACTCGCTATTATCTGTTGTTGCTTCAGGAAAAGCAGTGGGTTTTCAAGAGGCGCTTCAATTTATCGTGGGGTCACTAGGTATTTTTCAAATTTTGAATGTCAAGTTTGTAGTTGATAAACACCAATTTCATTGCTATTCAAAATCTTACAATTGACTTAACTTTTACCTACAGCATTTCCGCACAGATATTAATACTTCACAACGTTGAAACCTAATGATATTCAATAATAACTTCTTTTGTGTTTGAATTCAAAATACTTCTGTTGAACACTTAATGATATAGTTAAGTTGTACAACATGTGTGTGTTGGCTATTATTTGCCTAATTAATGTAGGTCAGTTGTTCATACATTGTTTTACTCCTGTCTAATATTTGGTTAATTATAGGCATCATCAGCATGGGAGATGGCAAGCAAGAATAGGAAGAGTGGCTGGAAACAAGGATCTCTACTTGGGAACATTTAGTAAGCTCCATGCATCCATCTAATGTGACAACAGATGCAAACCCAAGTTTGATTCTCATTTTACAATTGGAGGAAGCAAATAGTGTTAGTATAGTTCTGATATATATTCTCATAATATATATATATATATATATATCCAACACCCCAATCAAGTGCTTAGATCAATATGATTGGTTTAGACTTTAGAGGAACTTTATGATATATAGAGATGATAGTTCTTCTATTTCTAGTATTAGGAAGCTGAAGTTCATTTTCCATCTTATCTTTCATAAAATTATCCATATCCTGATAAAACGTGAGTACATTAAACAAATAGAAAAAATTAGAATCTGTCAAGCCATCCAATAAATATGTATTTTATTTCATAATCACACCAATAACTCACTCCAAATTAATCTCTTATTGTATAGGCACTCAAGAAGAAGCAGCGGAGGCATACGACATCGCGGCGATCAAGTTCCGTGGCCTAAACGCAGTCACCAATTTCGACATGAACCGCTACGACGTCAACAGCATTCTGGAGAGCAGCACGCTTCCGATCGGCGGTGCAGCGAAGCGGCTCAAGGAAGCGGCGGAGCACACGGAGATGAGCGTGGACGGGCGAAGAACCGACATGGAAGACAACCTCACCGACGGCATCACCAGTTACGGCTCCCACCACCCGGGCTGGCCGACCATCGCCTTCCAACAACCCCAACCCCTAAGCCTCCACTACCCGTACAGCCAAAACCGCAGCTGGTGCAAGCAAGAGCAAGATGCGGCGGTGGCGGTGACCGCCGTCCACGGCTACCAAGACCTCCAAAACCCCCACTTAGGCACTAACAACAACACCTACAACTTCTTCCAACCGACCGGCCTCCACAACCTAATGGGGATAGACTCCTCATTGGAGCATAGCTCGGGGTCGAATTCGATAATGTACAATGGAGGCGGAAGCCGGGGAGGCTACCAAGGGATGATGGGAGGTGGTGGCACCAATGGGTACATGATGCCAATGGGGATAATGGTTGGTGACCAAAGCAGCCATGGGCAAGGGAGTGGGAGTGGGTATGGGGATCATGAAGTTAAACAAATGGGGTATGATAGTATGTTAGGGTCAAGTGTTTACTACATGCAACAACAATCACCTGGTGGGAGTGTGAAGGCTTGTGAGTATGACCAAAATGCAAGTTGCAACAATTGGATGCCATCACAAGTCCAAGCTTCAATTGAACCAACTGGGGCAGCCAACAACATGGGGAGCACTGGGGGGCATGGAGCTCCAATATTCACTGTTTGGAATGATGCCTAGAGGAGGCTGGCCATGATAGAATAAGGAAGGGTAAAGGGATCATAAGGAGGAAGGATGTACACAACTTAACTCCTGATTTTGAAACATTTTTTGGGGGCTCTTTTTATCTCGACCATGCATGGAGGAAGGGTTTTAATTTAGCTAGGATTAAGCCTTTTTTTTCTTTTCTATTTTTAACTTTAGAAGACCTGAGGGTTCATCTCTGGAGTTTTGGTGATGGCTTGAATGTGAGATGTGATGATTCTTATTGTCATTTTTTTTCTCACCTTTTGCTGTCAATTTTGGGGGCTTCAGGTTCCATGAATCCTAGGGTAAGGCTGTTGTAAATTCAAGTTAGCTAATAATTATATTAGGGGTTCCTTGGGTGGCAAATTTAATTTATTGTCTTTGATAAAATATTATATTCTTTATGTTTTCATTGTTCAATTGATTTTCAGATGTTTTATCGATAGTGTAGTTTTGTTTTTAATATAATTATCAAAGTGTACTACATATTCACGCCTCACCAATCACAGGTTATGAAACTGAGAATCAAACTCACGCTCTCCTCCCACTTCGCTGTTACTTGAACTAAAATACACTGAGTGTAATTGGTTTTCGGATGTTATTTTTATTTAAAGTGGTTGCATGTGTTAGGTTTGGTGAAAGTTCTACGTGCATGAAACCCAGAAGGAGACATGACAATAAGCGTAATGTGAGCTATCTCAGTTCCCACGGGGTCTGATATCAGTGCAGTGTCTTGATCAGTTCTGAATATATTTTGGTAGGTATACATACCTGATGCCTGCCTACTTTATGTGATGTTTGTTGAGATTCTTCTCGGGCACTTTTGTAGTTTATGTTCAAGTTACCTTTCTTTTTCATGTTGTAACTCAATCTTTGACTTGATACTAGTTTAGTTTGTGCTCTGGCTACATATGTTGTTAATTGTTAGCTTAGATTCTTCAAATTGTTAATGATTTCAGGTAGGAAAGGTTTGAGCTCCTACATTCAATCTTTGGAATCTGATTTCTTATTTTTTAGGTTCAGAATATATAGGTGGGTCATGCACCAAACCAGATTTGTTTTATATTTCAAATTCCATTTTCATTTCAAATGGGACGACTTTCCCCTCTGGTTTTTATTTTTTGTTTGTTGTTTAACTACATTTTTGGTAAATACCCAAGAATTTGGTTGTCTAAGGAATCTTTAGATGGTCAACCAGTAATAATGTTGTAACTGGTTTTGGTTAGAATTCTCTGAAATTCCGAATACGAACAGAAAATGTCAAAGAATGACAATGATACTTGAGAATGATAATTGGTTAGATTTATTATAAAAAAAGTAAATCTAATTTGGTGTATGATCTTGAATATCTTTATAATTCAAGGGTAAGTATGTATTTTTAGCTCTTAAACCTAAACAATCTAGTTTTTTTTTAAATTAATATCAAACCCAATTGATATGAAATTTCGTCAACACGTCTACCTCCCATTGTCTCAAATTTGAAACGTTGAATCTTCTTTTAGAAAATGTTGGTGACTTTGTCTTCGGATTAAAGGAATTTAAACATGAATTCGATGTTACTTGACCTCCTTCCCAATGAAATGGAAGTCGATCTCGGCATGTTTAGTGCACACGTGAAAAATAGATTTGACGGCACAAAGTTAGTAACTCGGGATTGGGCTTAATAGAAGTTACGTCCATTTTGAATCTTGACATCATTCCTGTATGTATGCGTGACTTGTTCTACGAGTCTCTTTTTCTTCTTTCTTTTTTGCTTAATGGTGAAGTTGTGTGGCTCACACGTCAGAATGCTTCACGATGTGGTTTACTATATTTAATTCTTTATGTTTGAAATTCTCAAACAATGCCAATAAATTTGTTACAATTATTCGATGCTATCAACAAAAAGTGGTCTCAAAATTCAAAATATGTATTATGTAAGGAAAATGTGGTGAACAATTTAGATCAATTGGATTATTGGAAACCTTGATGTAAACAACTTTGAAATTCAGTATATTTTAGTCGTTTAAATATAAACATTTTAGCTCAAATATAAAATTAACTTGGATCGATATAAAATTTCAACGTGTTCTAGCTCTTTAGGTAAGACTACGTGTGATATAGTGCGATTAAAAAAACTGATTTTAAAGTGACTTAATTTGAAGTATCCCAACCATCTTGTCCATAAGGCAACCCACAGCAACACTTTCCCCATAATTTAATTATCATATTATCATTATATATATTCTTTGTGTTACTTTAGATTGCTTGAGAAGTTTTTTTGTATTCAAAAAGTACAAAATATTTATGTTTATTAAAACTAAGTTGGGTATTCGATTGAAATAAATTATAAGACATGTCAAAATGGAAAGAATAGATTAATTATGTCTAAGGAAAATATTAGTGAAAATAACTGGTAAATTTATTTGGGAGGGGATAGGAATAATCTTCATAAGTAAAACTCTATTACCTCCCCAGTCACAAGAGTATCTATTGGATCTTATTCGCATACTTTAGGGATTCCCATGTGATGCTCTTCCATAAGCAGTAATAACGACAGTGTCTGTCAACACCCTTTAACCAAGTTTTCTTTAACAAAATTTTAAAAAAAGGAATGTTGCTGTAACCTTATTTCATTATTTTGGATTAATTATAAATAAATAAAATTCTGATTGATAATATTTTGTTAAAGAACATACCTTCAATGCAACGACTCTCCATTAAGACCTTCAATGCAACGGCTCTCCATTAAGAGGCACATCTTGGAAGATCCAACCCCAGAATAAATGTATAACGGATATAACTCAATGTATAAGTATCTCTCATGTATTAGCAAACAAATAATCATCAAAAATATACACTTATCTTCCTCCCGCACCGGTTTTAATATGGTATCAGAGCACTAATCCACTCAAAACCAGCCTCAGACTCCCCCAGAGTTCATCATCGGCCTCACCTCATCAAGGGGGTTGAAGGTCGATCAAAACCCTCATCCAAACCCAAAAAATGTCGGACGGCAACAGAAGAAACCAATCAGAAAGCAACCCCCATCGCCTTGTCACAACGCTCCTCAATACCAACAACTATCTATCATGGGCGCGTGCCGCTTCTCTCTCCCTCAGCGGCCGGGGGAGATTAGGCCACATCACCGGGAAAACACAAAAACCAGAAACCGACGCCTCAGACAAAGACCAAGATGAGTGGCAAACCATGGACCACCAAGTAATGTCATGGCTCCTGGCGTCCATGGAGGCCAACATTGCTGACATATTCATCTACAAAGAAAGTGCAAAAGACCTCTGGGAAGCGGTTCGAGAGCACTATGGAAAGGCTCAGAACTTCGCACATATCTTCAAAATAAAGCAGGAAATTTCACAAACTCGCCAAAATAGCCGCGGAGTCACTGAGTACCTTGGCACTCTCAGAAGGGCTTGGGATGAGTTAGGGGTTTACGAACCCCCAACTACCGAAATCAAAATAATCCAACAAAGAGCAGAACAAGACCGGATCTACCAGTTCCTGGTAGGTCTAGACACAATCTACGAAAACATCAGGAGTCAGGTGATGATGGCACCAGAACTCCCTTCCCTTGCGTCAGTCACCGCCATGGTCCTTCGCGAAGAAACACGAAGGCGAACCATGACTCATCCGCAAGGGACCCCAACAACCACTGAAGCAGAAAACCATGTCTTTTTTGCTGGAAAAAATCAAAACCAGAACGGAAAAAAAGGTTCGGAAATCGCAAGGAAGAGAACTGCGAAAACTGCAAGAAAACTGGGCACAACAAAAATAACTGTTGGTTCCTCTACCCACATCTCCGACCACCAAGAAACGAAAGAAATGGGAAGGCTAATCTGGTGGAGGGAGTCACCGGCAGCATCGCACAACACAACGGGAGCGGCGACCGCCGAATCAACTTCTCGCAAAACCCTAACCCTTCGGATTCCGCTGAAAAGAACGCGTTTTATACTAACGCATCCGGATCCGCTGACCCGCTCCGCCCGCCAACCCATACCCGCTCAGATCCCGGATCTTCCAGATCCGAGTTTCTCGGGTCCACCAATGGATCCATTAACCCGATCCAGTTAAGCAACCTGGTGGACCAGCTTAATGTTTTATTGCAAAACAACCCTCCTGCTTCAGGTAATTACTCAGGTATGAAACAGGATCCTGTTTTTGCTAATGTCTCTAGCTTATTTACTAAATCAAATGAAAATTGGATTGTTGATACCGGTGCTACAGATCATATGACCGGTAATCCAAAACTTCTTAGTAACATTAACCAAAATTTAAGATGGTTAAATAATTTTGTTACCGTTGCAAATTGAGATAAAATTCAAATTCAAGGAATAGGAAAAGCAAACTTGATTAATAACACATGTGACAATATTTTGTATATTCCCAATCTTAATGCTAACCTAATTTCAGTTGCCAAAATTACTAATGAACTCAATTGTAATGTGATTTTTTCCCCTAATAATGTGCTTTTTCAGGATCGTACCACAGGGAGGATGATTGGTAAAGGCATCCTCACAAATGGTTTATATGTCCTTGAAACAAACAAAAGGGCATATCATACCCAAACTCTTGATAATCACCTTCTCTGGCATAAACGGATGGGTCATCCCTCATCAAATGTTCTAAAAAGTCTTTTTCCATATTTTAAATCTAATTTACTATGTGATGTGTGTCGTTTTGCTAAACAAACCCGATTACCGTTTTCAAATTCCAGTACAAAAACTTATGTTCCATTTACCATTATTCACTCCGATATTTGGGGACCTGCTCCCAAAGAATCCTACAATGGTTTTCGATATTTTATTAGTTTTATTGATGATTTTTCTAGAACCACTTGGATTTACTTATTAAAACATAAATCTGATGCTTATCCAGTGTTTTGTGAATTTTTACGTTTTATTGAAAATATGTTTGATGCAAAGATTAAAAATTTTCGATCTGATAATGGCTCCGAATATATGAGCAATATGTTTCAAAACCTTTTAAAACAAAAAGGTATTCTTCATCAAACATCTTGTATAAATACACCACAACAAAATGGGCTTTCAGAACGAAAAAATCGACACCTTTTAAATGTTACTCGATCTCTTCTTTTTCAGAATAATGTTCCAACACATTTCTGGTCTGATGTTGTTCTCACTACTGCTTATATAATTAATCGCATTCCTAGTCCTACAATTAATAATAAAAAACCTTTAGAACTCTTGTACGATAAAGAAATTAGTATTAATCATCTTAAAGTCTTTGGGTGTACATGTTTCGTTCACAAAAAACGTGAACACAAACTTGACTACACCTCGGTTAAATGCATTTTCTTAGGATATTCCTTCAAGAAGAAAGGATACAAATGTTATGATCCAGCAAATAGGAAATTCTATGTCTCCAGAGACGTTTCCTTCTTTGAAGCTGAACCCTTCTTTAAACGTTCCATCCCTGAAAACTCCTCCTCTTCCTCTGTTCTACCAAACTTTCCTCAAGAGATATCCGCTGCCTCACCCATTCTCGAGGAAGAAAACGAACAAAGGGAGGGAGAAGACGAAAACGAACAAAGGGAGGGAGAAGACGGAGAAGAACAAAGGGAGGGAGAAGACGGAGAAGAAGAACTACCGAGAAGATCCTCTCGTACTTCACGACCTCCCCCTAGATTTAATGACTATATTCTTTCACACGTCACGTATCCTATTCAGAATCACTTATCCTATCACCAATTCTCATCCAACCATCAGGCCTTCTTAGGAAAGCTAGATCAAAATAAGGAACCAACAACATATCAAGAGGCTATAGGAAACCAAAATTGGAAGAAAGCCATGAAAGATGAGTTACGTGCCTTAGAATCCAATCAAACTTGGACTCTAGTTCCTCTACAACCCAACATAAAGCCTGTCGGCTGCAGATGAGTCTACAAAATCAAATATCATAGCAATGGCAACATAGAAAGATATAAAGCCCGTCTTGTAGCTAAAGGCTACACTCAAACCTATGGTCTTGACTATCTAGAAACCTTTGCTCCCGTAGCCAAAATGAACACTGTTCGAGTCATCCTATCAATTGCAGTTAATCAAGGTTGGAATCTCTTCCAAATGGATGTTAAAAATGCTTTTCTACAGGGAAACCTTGAAGAAGAAGTTTATATGACTCCACCACCTGGCTACACCACACATCCAAATCAGGTATGCAAGCTTCATAAGTCTATATATGGACTAAAACAATCACCTCGAACATGGTATGCCAAACTTAGTCTCTCTCTTATTAGTTATGGATTCATTAAAAGTTCTGCCGATGCATCATTGTTTACAAAACATAGTCATAATACAACTATCATCATACTCATTTATGTGGATGACATTATTATAACCGGGAATAATGATCACAAAATCACCTTAGTCAAGGAATATCTAAAATCTAAATTTGACATCAAAGACTTAGGGTTTATGAGATATTTTTTAGGAATAGAAATTGCACACTCCAAAAAAGGTCTGTTTCTTTCCCAACGCAAATACACCCTAGTCCTACTCAAAGAAACTGGAAAACTAGGATCAAAACCCATAACTACTCCAATAGAAATCAACAAAAAACTAGGACCAACAGATGGCACCCCTCTAACCAATATTAGACAATTCCAAAGATTAGTAGGAAAGCTCATCTATCTCACTGTTACTCGACCCGACATTACTTATGCTGTTAGTCAAATAAGCCAATTCATGCATGCCCCTCACACTCATCACTTAGATCTGGTAAACAGAATCTTATGCTACCTTAAAGGAACCCCTGGACAATGACTTTTAATGAAACCTAATAACTCTAACTCAATAATTGGATATTCCGATGCAGATTGGGCTGGAAGCCATGATCGAAGATCAACTACCGGTTTTTGCACCTTTGTAGGAGGCAACTTGGTAACATGGCGAAGTAAGAAGCAAAATGTTGTTGCACAATCTAGTGCAGAAGCTGAATATCGAGGGATGACATCCACCACCAGCGAATTAATCTGGCTCCGACAACTCCTCAAAGACATGAATATCATAACTCAGGAACCAACAAAAATGTTCTGTGATAACAATGCAGCATGGCACATTGCCACAAATCCAGTCTTCCACGAAAGGACCAAGCATATAGAAGTTGACTGTCATTTCATCAAAGAAAAAATACAGTCAAAACAAATAGAAGTTCCCTATGTCTCAAGCAAAGAACAACTTGCAGATATCTTCACCAAAGCTCTTGATCGCAGAACCTTCTCCAACCTTCTCTTCAAGTTGGGATCTGTCAACCCGTTCCAGACACAACTTGAGGGGGCATGTTAAAGAACATACCTTCAATGCAATGGCTCTCCATTAAGACCTTCAATGCAACGACTCTCCATTAAGAGGCACCTCTTGGGAGATCCAACCCCAGAATAAATGTATAACGGATATAACTCAATGTATAAGTATCTCTCATGTATTAGCAAACAAATAATCATCAAAAATATACACTTATCTTCCTCCCGCACCGGTTTTAATATGGTATCAGAGCACTAATCCACTCAAAACCAGCCTCAGACTCCCCCAGAGTTCATCATCGGCCTCACCTCATCAAGGGGGTTGAAGGTCGATCAAAACCCTCATCCAAACCCAAAAAATGTCGGACGGCAACAGAAGAAACCAATCAGAAAGCAACCCCCATCGCCTTGTCACAACGCTCCTCAATACCAACAACTATCTATCATGGGCGCGTGCCGCTTCTCTCTCCCTCAGCGGCCGGGGGAGATTAGGCCACATCACCGGGAAAACACAAAAACCAGAAACCGACGCCTCAGACAAAGACCAAGATGAGTGGCAAACCATGGACCACCAAGTAATGTCATGGCTCCTGGCGTCCATGGAGGCCAACATTGCTGACATATTCATCTACAAAGAAAGTGCAAAAGACCTCTGGGAAGCGGTTCGAGAGCACTATGGAAAGGCTCAGAACTTCGCACATATCTTCAAAATAAAGCAGGAAATTTCACAAACTCGCCAAAATAGCCGCGGAGTCACTGAGTACCTTGGCACTCTCAGAAGGGCTTGGGATGAGTTAGGGGTTTACGAACCCCCAACTACCGAAATCAAAATAATCCAACAAAGAGCAGAACAAGACCGGATCTACCAGTTCCTGGTAGGTCTAGACACAATCTACGAAAACATCAGGAGTCAGGTGATGATGGCACCAGAACTCCCTTCCCTTGCGTCAGTCACCGCCATGGTCCTTCGCGAAGAAACACGAAGGCGAACCATGACTCATCCGCAAGGGACCCCAACAACCACTGAAGCAGAAAACCATGTCTTTTTTGCCGGAAAAAATCAAAACCAGAACGGAAAAAAAGGTTCGGAAATCGCAAGGAAGAGAACTGCGAAAACTGCAAGAAAACTGGGCACAACAAAAATAACTGTTGGTTCCTCTACCCACATCTCCGACCACCAAGAAACGAAAGAAATGGGAAGGCTAATCTGGTGGAGGGAGTCGCCGGCAGCATCGCACAACACAACGGGAGCGGCGACCGCCGAATCAACTTCTCGCAAAACCCTAACCCTTCGGATTCCGCTGAAAAGAACGCGTTTTATACTAACGCATCCGGATCCGCTGACCCGCTCCGCCCGCCAACCCATACCCGCTCAGATCCCGGATCTTCCAGATCCGAGTTTCTCGGGTCCACCAATGGATCCATTAACCCGATCCAGTTAAGCAACCTGGTGGACCAGCTTAATGTTTTATTGCAAAACAACCCTCCTGCTTCAGGTAATTACTCAGGTATGAAACAGGATCCTGTTTTTGCTAATGTCTCTAGCTTATTTACTAAATCAAATGAAAATTGGATTGTTGATACCGGTGCTACAGATCATATGACCGGTAATCCAAAACTTCTTAGTAACATTAACCAAAATTTAAGATGGTTAAATAATTTTGTTACCGTTGCAAATTGAGATAAAATTCAAATTCAAGGAATAGGAAAAGCAAACTTGATTAATAACACATGTGACAATATTTTGTATATTCCCAATCTTAATGCTAACCTAATTTCAGTTGCCAAAATTACTAATGAACTCAATTGTAATGTGATTTTTTCCCCTAATAATGTGCTTTTTCAGGATCGTACCACAGGGAGGATGATTGGTAAAGGCATCCTCACAAATGGTTTATATGTCCTTGAAACAAACAAAAGGGCATATCATACCCAAACTCTTGATAATCACCTTCTCTGGCATAAACGGATGGGTCATCCCTCATCAAATGTTCTAAAAAGTCTTTTTCCATATTTTAAATCTAATTTACTATGTGATGTGTGTCGTTTTGCTAAACAAACCCGATTATCGTTTTCAAATTCCAGTACAAAAACTTATGTTCCATTTACCATTATTCACTCCGATATTTGGGGACCTGCTCCCAAAGAATCCTACAATGGTTTTCGATATTTTATTAGTTTTATTGATGATTTTTCTAGAACCACTTGGATTTACTTATTAAAACATAAATCTGATGCTTATCCAGTGTTTTGTGAATTTTTACGTTTTATTGAAAATATGTTTGATGCAAAGATTAAAATTTTTCGATCTGATAATGGCTCCGAATATATGAGCAATATGTTTCAAAACCTTTTAAAACAAAAAGGTATTCTTCATCAAACATCTTGTATAAATACACCACAACAAAATGGGCTTTCAGAACGAAAAAATCGACACCTTTTAAATGTTACTCGATCTCTTCTTTTTCAGAATAATGTTCCAACACATTTCTGGTCTGATGTTGTTCTCACTACTGCTTATATAATTAATCGCATTCCTAGTCCTACAATTAATAATAAAAAACCTTTAGAACTCTTGTACGATAAAGAAATTAGTATTAATCATCTTAAAGTCTTTGGGTGTACATGTTTTGTTCACAAAAAACGTGAACACAAACTTGACTACACCTCGGTTAAATGCATTTTCTTAGGATATTCCTTCAAGAAGAAAGGATACAAATGTTATGATCCAGCAAATAGGAAATTCTATGTCTCCAGAGACGTTTCCTTCTTTGAAGCTGAACCCTTCTTTAAACGTTCCATCCCTGAAAACTCCTCCTCTTCCTCTGTTCTACCAAACTTTCCTCAAGAGATATCCGCTGCCTCACCCATTCTCGAGGAAGAAAACGAACAAAGGGAGGGAGAAGACGAAAACGAACAAAGGGAGGGAGAAGACGGAGAAGAACAAAGGGAGGGAGAAGACGGAGAAGAAGAACTACCGAGAAGATCCTCTCGTACTTCACGACCTCCCCCTAGATTTAATGACTATATTCTTTCACACGTCACGTATCCTATTCAGAATCACTTATCCTATCACCAATTCTCATCCAACCATCAGGCCTTCTTAGGAAAGCTAGATCAAAATAAGGAACCAACAACATATCAAGAGGCTATAGGAAACCAAAATTGGAAGAAAGCCATGAAAGATGAGTTACGTGCCTTAGAATCCAATCAAACTTGGACTCTAGTTCCTCTACAACCCAACATAAAGCCTGTCGGCTGCAGATGAGTCTACAAAATCAAATATCAAAGCAATGGCAACATAGAAAGATATAAAGCCCGTCTTGTAGCTAAAGGCTACACTCAAACCTATGGTCTTGACTATCTAGAAACCTTTGCTCCCGTAGCCAAAATGAACACTGTTCGAGTCATCCTATCAATTGCAGTTAATCAAGGTTGGAATCTCTTCCAAATGGATGTTAAAAATGCTTTTCTACAGGGAAACCTTGAAGAAGAAGTTTATATGACTCCACCACCTGGCTACACCACACATCCAAATCAGGTATGCAAGCTTCATAAGTCTATATATGGACTAAAACAATCACCTCGAACATGGTATGCCAAACTTAGTCTCTCTCTTATTAGTTATGGATTCATTAAAAGTTCTGCCGATGCATCATTGTTTACAAAACATAGTCATAATACAACTATCATCATACTCATTTATGTGGATGACATTATTATAACCGGGAATAATGATCACAAAATCACCTTAGTCAAGGAATATCTAAAATCTAAATTTGACATCAAAGACTTAGGGTTTATGAGATATTTTTTAGGAATAGAAATTGCACACTCCAAAAAAGGTCTGTTTCTTTCCCAACGCAAATACACCCTAGTCCTACTCAAAGAAACTGGAAAACTAGGATCAAAACCCATAACTACTCCAATAGAAATCAACAAAAAACTAGGACCAACAGATGGCACCCCTCTAACCAATATTAGACAATTCCAAAGATTAGTAGGAAAGCTCATCTATCTCACTGTTACTCGACCCGACATTACTTATGCTGTTAGTCAAATAAGCCAATTCATGCATGCCCCTCACACTCATCACTTAGATCTGGTAAACAGAATCTTATGCTACCTTAAAGGAACCCCTGGACAATGACTTTTAATGAAACCTAATAACTCTAACTCAATAATTGGATATTCCGATGCAGATTGGGCTGGAAGCCATGATCGAAGATCAACTACCGGTTTTTGCACCTTTGTAGGAGGCAACTTGGTAACATGGCGAAGTAAGAAGCAAAATGTTGTTGCACAATCTAGTGCAGAAGCTGAATATCGAGGGATGACATCCACCACCAGCGAATTAATCTGGCTCCGACAACTCCTCAAAGACATGAATATCATAACTCAGGAACCAACAAAAATGTTCTGTGATAACAATGCAGCATGGCACATTGCCACAAATCCAGTCTTCCACGAAAGGACCAAGCATATAGAAGTTGACTGTCATTTCATCAAAGAAAAAATACAGTCAAAACAAATAGAAGTTCCCTATGTCTCAAGCAAAGAACAACTTGCAGATATCTTCACCAAAGCTCTTGATCGCAGAACCTTCTCCAACCTTCTCTTCAAGTTGGGATCTGTCAACCCGTTCCAGACACAACTTGAGGGGGCATGTTAAAGAACATACCTTCAATGCAATGGCTCTCCATTAAGACCTTCAATGCAATGGCTCTCCATTAAGAGGCACCTCTTGGGAGATCCAACCCCAGAATAAATGTATAACGGATATAACTCAATGTATAAGTATCTCTCATGTATTAGCAAACAAATAATCATCAAAAATATACACTTATCTTCCTCCCGCACCGGTTTTAATATGGTATCAGAGCACTAATCCACTCAAAACCAGCCTCAGACTCCCCCAGAGTTCATCATCGGCCTCACCTCATCAAGGGGGTTGAAGGTCGATCAAAACCCTCATCCAAACCCAAAAAATGTCGGACGGCAACAGAAGAAACCAATCAGAAAGCAACCCCCATCGCCTTGTCACAACGCTCCTCAATACCAACAACTATCTATCATGGGCGCGTGCCGCTTCTCTCTCCCTCAGCGGCCGGGGGAGATTAGGCCACATCACCGGGAAAACACAAAAACCAGAAACCGACGCCTCAGACAAAGACCAAGATGAGTGGCAAACCATGGACCACCAAGTAATGTCATGGCTCCTGGCGTCCATGGAGGCCAACATTGCTGACATATTCATCTACAAAGAAAGTGCAAAAGACCTCTGGGAAGCGGTTCGAGAGCACTATGGAAAGGCTCAGAACTTCGCACATATCTTCAAAATAAAGCAGGAAATTTCACAAACTCGCCAAAATAGCCGCGGAGTCACTGAGTACCTTGGCACTCTCAGAAGGGCTTGGGATGAGTTAGGGGTTTACGAACCCCCAACTACCGAAATCAAAATAATCCAACAAAGAGCAGAACAAGACCGGATCTACCAGTTCCTGGTAGGTCTAGACACAATCTACGAAAACATCAGGAGTCAGGTGATGATGGCACCAGAACTCCCTTCCCTTGCGTCAGTCACCGCCATGGTCCTTCGCGAAGAAACACGAAGGCGAACCATGACTCATCCGCAAGGGACCCCAACAACCACTGAAGCAGAAAACCATGTCTTTTTTGCCGGAAAAAATCAAAACCAGAACGGAAAAAAAGGTTCGGAAATCGCAAGGAAGAGAACTGCGAAAACTGCAAGAAAACTGGGCACAACAAAAATAACTGTTGGTTCCTCTACCCACATCTCCGACCACCAAGAAACGAAAGAAATGGGAAGGCTAATCTGGTGGAGGGAGTCGCCGGCAGCATCGCACAACACAACGGGAGCGGCGACCGCCGAATCAACTTCTCGCAAAACCCTAACCCTTCGGATTCCGCTGAAAAGAACGCGTTTTATACTAACGCATCCGGATCCGCTGACCCGCTCCGCCCGCCAACCCATACCCGCTCAGATCCCGGATCTTCCAGATCCGAGTTTCTCGGGTCCACCAATGGATCCATTAACCCGATCCAGTTAAGCAACCTGGTGGACCAGCTTAATGTTTTATTGCAAAACAACCCTCCTGCTTCAGGTAATTACTCAGGTATGAAACAGGATCCTGTTTTTGCTAATGTCTCTAGCTTATTTACTAAATCAAATGAAAATTGGATTGTTGATACCGGTGCTACAGATCATATGACCGGTAATCCAAAACTTCTTAGTAACATTAACCAAAATTTAAGATGGTTAAATAATTTTGTTACCGTTGCAAATTGAGATAAAATTCAAATTCAAGGAATAGGAAAAGCAAACTTGATTAATAACACATGTGACAATATTTTGTATATTCCCAATCTTAATGCTAACCTAATTTCAGTTGCCAAAATTACTAATGAACTCAATTGTAATGTGATTTTTTCCCCTAATAATGTGCTTTTTCAGGATCGTACCACAGGGAGGATGATTGGTAAAGGCATCCTCACAAATGGTTTATATGTCCTTGAAACAAACAAAAGGGCATATCATACCCAAACTCTTGATAATCACCTTCTCTGGCATAAACGGATGGGTCATCCCTCATCAAATGTTCTAAAAAGTCTTTTTCCATATTTTAAATCTAATTTACTATGTGATGTGTGTCGTTTTGCTAAACAAACCCGATTACCGTTTTCAAATTCCAGTACAAAAACTTATGTTCCATTTACCATTATTCACTCCGATATTTGGGGACCTGCTCCCAAAGAATCCTACAATGGTTTTCGATATTTTATTAGTTTTATTGATGATTTTTCTAGAACCACTTGGATTTACTTATTAAAACATAAATCTGATGCTTATCCAGTGTTTTGTGAATTTTTACGTTTTATTGAAAATATGTTTGATGCAAAGATTAAAAATTTTCGATCTGATAATGGCTCCGAATATATGAGCAATATGTTTCAAAACCTTTTAAAACAAAAAGGTATTCTTCATCAAACATCTTGTATAAATACACCACAACAAAATGGGCTTTCAGAACGAAAAAATCGACACCTTTTAAATGTTACTCGATCTCTTCTTTTTCAGAATAATGTTCCAACACATTTCTGGTCTGATGTTGTTCTCACTACTGCTTATATAATTAATCGCATTCCTAGTCCTACAATTAATAATAAAAAACCTTTAGAACTCTTGTACGATAAAGAAATTAGTATTAATCATCTTAAAGTCTTTGGGTGTACATGTTTCGTTCACAAAAAACGTGAACACAAACTTGACTACACCTCGGTTAAATGCATTTTCTTAGGATATTCCTTCAAGAAGAAAGGATACAAATGTTATGATCCAGCAAATAGGAAATTCTATGTCTCCAGAGACGTTTCCTTCTTTGAAGCTGAACCCTTCTTTAAACGTTCCATCCCTGAAAACTCCTCCTCTTCCTCTGTTCTACCAAACTTTCCTCAAGAGATATCCGCTGCCTCACCCATTCTCGAGGAAGAAAACGAACAAAGGGAGGGAGAAGACGAAAACGAACAAAGGGAGGGAGAAGACGGAGAAGAACAAAGGGAGGGAGAAGACGGAGAAGAAGAACTACCGAGAAGATCCTCTCGTACTTCACGACCTCCCCCTAGATTTAATGACTATATTCTTTCACACGTCACGTATCCTATTCAGAATCACTTATCCTATCACCAATTCTCATCCAACCATCAGGCCTTCTTAGGAAAGCTAGATCAAAATAAGGAACCAACAACATATCAAGAGGCTATAGGAAACCAAAATTGGAAGAAAGCCATGAAAGATGAGTTACGTGCCTTAGAATCCAATCAAACTTGGACTCTAGTTCCTCTACAACCCAACATAAAGCCTGTCGGCTGCAGATGAGTCTACAAAATCAAATATCATAGCAATGGCAACATAGAAAGATATAAAGCCCGTCTTGTAGCTAAAGGCTACACTCAAACCTATGGTCTTGACTATCTAGAAACCTTTGCTCCCGTAGCCAAAATGAACATTGTTCGAGTCATCCTATCAATTGCAGTTAATCAAGGTTGGAATCTCTTCCAAATGGATGTTAAAAATGCTTTTCTACAGGGAAACCTTGAAGAAGAAGTTTATATGACTCCACCACCTGGCTACACCACACATCCAAATCAGGTATGCAAGCTTCATAAGTCTATATATGGACTAAAACAATCACCTCGAACATGGTATGCCAAACTTAGTCTCTCTCTTATTAGTTATGGATTCATTAAAAGTTCTGCTGATGCATCATTGTTTACAAAACATAGTCATAATACAACTATCATCATACTCATTTATGTGGATGACATTATTATAACCGGGAATAATGATCACAAAATCACCTTAGTCAAGGAATATCTAAAATCTAAATTTGACATCAAAGACTTAGGGTTTATGAGATATTTTTTAGGAATAGAAATTGCACACTCCAAAAAAGGTCTGTTTCTTTCCCAACGCAAATACACCCTAGTCCTACTCAAAGAAACTGGAAAACTAGGATCAAAACCCATAACTACTCCAATAGAAATCAACAAAAAACTAGGACCAACAGATGGCACCCCTCTAACCAATATTAGACAATTCCAAAGATTAGTAGGAAAGCTCATCTATCTCACTGTTACTCGACCCGACATTACTTATGCTGTTAGTCAAATAAGCCAATTCATGCATGCCCCTCACACTCATCACTTAGATCTGGTAAACAGAATCTTATGCTACCTTAAAGGAACCCCTGGACAATGACTTTTAATGAAACCTAATAACTCTAACTCAATAATTGGATATTCCGATGCAGATTGGGCTGGAAGCCATGATCGAAGATCAACTACCGGTTTTTGCACCTTTGTAGGAGGCAACTTGGTAACATGGCGAAGTAAGAAGCAAAATGTTGTTGCACAATCTAGTGCAGAAGCTGAATATCGAGGGATGACATCCACCACCAGCGAATTAATCTGGCTCCGACAACTCCTCAAAGACATGAATATCATAACTCAGGAACCAACAAAAATGTTCTGTGATAACAATGCAGCATGGCACATTGCCACAAATCCAGTCTTCCACGAAAGGACCAAGCATATAGAAGTTGACTGTCATTTCATCAAAGAAAAAATACAGTCAAAACAAATAGAAGTTCCCTATGTCTCAAGCAAAGAACAACTTGCAGATATCTTCACCAAAGCTCTTGATCGCAGAACCTTCTCCAACCTTCTCTTCAAGTTGGGATCTGTCAACCCGTTCCAGACACAACTTGAGGGGGCATGTTAAAGAACATACCTTCAATGCAATGGCTCTCCATTAAGACCTTCAATGCAATGGCTCTCCATTAAGAGGCACCTCTTGGGAGATCCAACCCCAGAATAAATGTATAACGGATATAACTCAATGTATAAGTATCTCTCATGTATTAGCAAACAAATAATCATCAAAAATATACACTTATCTTCCTCCCGCACCGGTTTTAATATGGTATCAGAGCACTAATCCACTCAAAACCAGCCTCAGACTCCCCCAGAGTTCATCATCGGCCTCACCTCATCAAGGGGGTTGAAGGTCGATCAAAACCCTCATCCAAACCCAAAAAATGTCGGACGGCAACAGAAGAAACCAATCAGAAAGCAACCCCCATCGCCTTGTCACAACGCTCCTCAATACCAACAACTATCTATCATGGGCGCGTGCCGCTTCTCTCTCCCTCAGCGGCCGGGGGAGATTAGGCCACATCACCGGGAAAACACAAAAACCAGAAACCGACGCCTCAGACAAAGACCAAGATGAGTGGCAAACCATGGACCACCAAGTAATGTCATGGCTCCTGGCGTCCATGGAGGCCAACATTGCTGACATATTCATCTACAAAGAAAGTGCAAAAGACCTCTGGGAAGCGGTTCGAGAGCACTATGGAAAGGCTCAGAACTTCGCACATATCTTCAAAATAAAGCAGGAAATTTCACAAACTCGCCAAAATAGCCGCGGAGTCACTGAGTACCTTGGCACTCTCAGAAGGGCTTGGGATGAGTTAGGGGTTTACGAACCCCCAACTACCGAAATCAAAATAATCCAACAAAGAGCAGAACAAGACCGGATCTACCAGTTCCTGGTAGGTCTAGACACAATCTACGAAAACATCAGGAGTCAGGTGATGATGGCACCAGAACTCCCTTCCCTTGCGTCAGTCACCGCCATGGTCCTTCGCGAAGAAACACGAAGGCGAACCATGACTCATCCGCAAGGGACCCCAACAACCACTAAAGCAGAAAACCATGTCTTTTTTGCCGGAAAAAATCAAAACCAGAACGGAAAAAAAGGTTCGGAAATCGCAAGGAAGAGAACTGCGAAAACTGCAAGAAAACTGGGCACAACAAAAATAACTGTTGGTTCCTCTACCCACATCTCCGACCACCAAGAAACGAAAGAAATGGGAAGGCTAATCTGGTGGAGGGAGTCGCCGGCAGCATCGCACAACACAACGGGAGCGGCGACCGCCGAATCAACTTCTCGCAAAACCCTAACCCTTCGGATTCCGCTGAAAAGAACGCGTTTTATACTAACGCATCCGGATCCGCTGACCCGCTCCGCCCGCCAACCCATACCCGCTCAGATCCCGGATCTTCCAGATCCGAGTTTCTCGGGTCCACCAATGGATCCATTAACCCGATCCAGTTAAGCAACCTGGTGGACCAGCTTAATGTTTTATTGCAAAACAACCCTCCTGCTTCAGGTAATTACTCAGGTATGAAACAGGATCCTGTTTTTGCTAATGTCTCTAGCTTATTTACTAAATCAAATGAAAATTGGATTGTTGATACCGGTGCTACAGATCATATGACCGGTAATCCAAAACTTCTTAGTAACATTAACCAAAATTTAAGATGGTTAAATAATTTTGTTACCGTTGCAAATTGAGATAAAATTCAAATTCAAGGAATAGGAAAAGCAAACTTGATTAATAACACATGTGACAATATTTTGTATATTCCCAATCTTAATGCTAACCTAATTTCAGTTGCCAAAATTACTAATGAACTCAATTGTAATGTGATTTTTTCCCCTAATAATGTGCTTTTTCAGGATCGTACCACAGGGAGGATGATTGGTAAAGGCATCCTCACAAATGGTTTATATGTCCTTGAAACAAACAAAAGGGCATATCATACCCAAACTCTTGATAATCACCTTCTCTGGCATAAACGGATGGGTCATCCCTCATCAAATGTTCTAAAAAGTCTTTTTCCATATTTTAAATCTAATTTACTATGTGATGTGTGTCGTTTTGCTAAACAAACCCGATTACCGTTTTCAAATTCCAGTACAAAAACTTATGTTCCATTTACCATTATTCACTCCGATATTTGGGGACCTGCTCCCAAAGAATCCTACAATGGTTTTCGATATTTTATTAGTTTTATTGATGATTTTTCTAGAACCACTTGGATTTACTTATTAAAACATAAATCTGATGCTTATCCAGTGTTTTGTGAATTTTTACGTTTTATTGAAAATATGTTTGATGCAAAGATTAAAATTTTTCGATCTGATAATGGCTCCGAATATATGAGCAATATGTTTCAAAACCTTTTAAAACAAAAAGGTATTCTTCATCAAACATCTTGTATAAATACACCACAACAAAATGGGCTTTCAGAACGAAAAAATCGACACCTTTTAAATGTTACTCGATCTCTTCTTTTTCAGAATAATGTTCCAACACATTTCTGGTCTGATGTTGTTCTCACTACTGCTTATATAATTAATCGCATTCCTAGTCCTACAATTAATAATAAAAAACCTTTAGAACTCTTGTACGATAAAGAAATTAGTATTAATCATCTTAAAGTCTTTGGGTGTACATGTTTTGTTCACAAAAAACGTGAACACAAACTTGACTACACCTCGGTTAAATGCATTTTCTTAGGATATTCCTTCAAGAAGAAAGGATACAAATGTTATGATCCAGCAAATAGGAAATTCTATGTCTCCAGAGACGTTTCCTTCTTTGAAGCTGAACCCTTCTTTAAACGTTCCATCCCTGAAAACTCCTCCTCTTCCTCTGTTCTACCAAACTTTCCTCAAGAGATATCCGCTGCCTCACCCATTCTCGAGGAAGAAAACGAACAAAGGGAGGGAGAAGACGAAAACGAACAAAGGGAGGGAGAAGACGGAGAAGAACAAAGGGAGGGAGAAGACGGAGAAGAAGAACTACCGAGAAGATCCTCTCGTACTTCACGACCTCCCCCTAGATTTAATGACTATATTCTTTCACACGTCACGTATCCTATTCAGAATCACTTATCCTATCACCAATTCTCATCCAACCATCAGGCCTTCTTAGGAAAGCTAGATCAAAATAAGGAACCAACAACATATCAAGAGGCTATAGGAAACCAAAATTGGAAGAAAGCCATGAAAGATGAGTTACGTGCCTTAGAATCCAATCAAACTTGGACTCTAGTTCCTCTACAACCCAACATAAAGCCTGTCGGCTGCAGATGAGTCTACAAAATCAAATATCATAGCAATGGCAACATAGAAAGATATAAAGCCCGTCTTGTAGCTAAAGGCTACACTCAAACCTATGGTCTTGACTATCTAGAAACCTTTGCTCCCGTAGCCAAAATGAACACTGTTCGAGTCATCCTATCAATTGCAGTTAATCAAGGTTGGAATCTCTTCCAAATGGATGTTAAAAATGCTTTTCTACAGGGAAACCTTGAAGAAGAAGTTTATATGACTCCACCACCTGGCTACACCACACATCCAAATCAGGTATGCAAGCTTCATAAGTCTATATATGGACTAAAACAATCACCTCGAACATGGTATGCCAAACTTAGTCTCTCTCTTATTAGTTATGGATTCATTAAAAGTTCTGCCGATGCATCATTGTTTACAAAACATAGTCATAATACAACTATCATCATACTCATTTATGTGGATGACATTATTATAACCGGGAATAATGATCACAAAATCACCTTAGTCAAGGAATATCTAAAATCTAAATTTGACATCAAAGACTTAGGGTTTATGAGATATTTTTTAGGAATAGAAATTGCACACTCCAAAAAAGGTCTGTTTCTTTCCCAACGCAAATACACCCTAGTCCTACTCAAAGAAACTGGAAAACTAGGATCAAAACCCATAACTACTCCAATAGAAATCAACAAAAAACTAGGACCAACAGATGGCACCCCTCTAACCAATATTAGACAATTCCAAAGATTAGTAGGAAAGCTCATCTATCTCACTGTTACTCGACCCGACATTACTTATGCTGTTAGTCAAATAAGCCAATTCATGCATGCCCCTCACACTCATCACTTAGATCTGGTAAACAGAATCTTATGCTACCTTAAAGGAACCCCTGGACAATGACTTTTAATGAAACCTAATAACTCTAACTCAATAATTGGATATTCCGATGCAGATTGGGCTGGAAGCCATGATCGAAGATCAACTACCGGTTTTTGCACCTTTGTAGGAGGCAACTTGGTAACATGGCGAAGTAAGAAGCAAAATGTTGTTGCACAATCTAGTGCAGAAGCTGAATATCGAGGGATGACATCCACCACCAGCGAATTAATCTGGCTCCGACAACTCCTCAAAGACATGAATATCATAACTCAGGAACCAACAAAAATGTTCTGTGATAACAATGCAGCATGGCACATTGCCACAAATCCAGTCTTCCACGAAAGGACCAAGCATATAGAAGTTGACTGTCATTTCATCAAAGAAAAAATACAGTCAAAACAAATAGAAGTTCCCTATGTCTCAAGCAAAGAACAACTTGCAGATATCTTCACCAAAGCTCTTGATCGCAGAACCTTCTCCAACCTTCTCTTCAAGTTGGGATCTGTCAACCCGTTCCAGACACAACTTGAGGGGGCATGTTAAAGAACATACCTTCAATGCAATGGCTCTCCATTAAGACCTTCAATGCAACGACTCTCCATTAAGAGGCACCTCTTGGGAGATCCAACCCCAGAATAAATGTATAACGGATATAACTCAATGTATAAGTATCTCTCATGTATTAGCAAACAAATAATCATCAAAAATATACACTTATCTTCCTCCCGCACCGGTTTTAATATGGTATCAGAGCACTAATCCACTCAAAACCAGCCTCAGACTCCCCCAGAGTTCATCATCGGCCTCACCTCATCAAGGGGGTTGAAGGTCGATCAAAACCCTCATCCAAACCCAAAAAATGTCGGACGGCAACAGAAGAAACCAATCAGAAAGCAACCCCCATCGCCTTGTCACAACGCTCCTCAATACCAACAACTATCTATCATGGGCGCGTGCCGCTTCTCTCTCCCTCAGCGGCCGGGGGAGATTAGGCCACATCACCGGGAAAACACAAAAACCAGAAACCGACGCCTCAGACAAAGACCAAGATGAGTGGCAAACCATGGACCACCAAGTAATGTCATGGCTCCTGGCGTCCATGGAGGCCAACATTGCTGACATATTCATCTACAAAGAAAGTGCAAAAGACCTCTGGGAAGCGGTTCGAGAGCACTATGGAAAGGCTCAGAACTTCGCACATATCTTCAAAATAAAGCAGGAAATTTCACAAACTCGCCAAAATAGCCGCGGAGTCACTGAGTACCTTGGCACTCTCAGAAGGGCTTGGGATGAGTTAGGGGTTTACGAACCCCCAACTACCGAAATCAAAATAATCCAACAAAGAGCAGAACAAGACCGGATCTACCAGTTCCTGGTAGGTCTAGACACAATCTACGAAAACATCAGGAGTCAGGTGATGATGGCACCAGAACTCCCTTCCCTTGCGTCAGTCACCGCCATGGTCCTTCGCGAAGAAACACGAAGGCGAACCATGACTCATCCGCAAGGGACCCCAACAACCACTGAAGCAGAAAACCATGTCTTTTTTGCCGGAAAAAATCAAAACCAGAACGGAAAAAAAGGTTCGGAAATCGCAAGGAAGAGAACTGCGAAAACTGCAAGAAAACTGGGCACAACAAAAATAACTGTTGGTTCCTCTACCCACATCTCCGACCACCAAGAAACGAAAGAAATGGGAAGGCTAATCTGGTGGAGGGAGTCGCCGGCAGCATCGCACAACACAACGGGAGCGGCGACCGCCGAATCAACTTCTCGCAAAACCCTAACCCTTCGGATTCCGCTGAAAAGAACGCATTTTATACTAACGCATCCGGATCCGCTGACCCGCTCCGCCCGCCAACCCATACCCGCTCAGATCCCGGATCTTCCAGATCCGAGTTTCTCGGGTCCACCAATGGATCCATTAACCCGATCCAGTTAAGCAACCTGGTGGACCAGCTTAATGTTTTATTGCAAAACAACCCTCCTGCTTCAGGTAATTACTCAGGTATGAAACAGGATCCTGTTTTTGCTAATGTCTCTAGCTTATTTACTAAATCAAATGAAAATTGGATTGTTGATACCGGTGCTACAGATCATATGACCGGTAATCCAAAACTTCTTAGTAACATTAACCAAAATTTAAGATGGTTAAATAATTTTGTTACCGTTGCAAATTGAGATAAAATTCAAATTCAAGGAATAGGAAAAGCAAACTTAATTAATAACACATGTGACAATATTTTGTATATTCCCAATCTTAATGCTAACCTAATTTCAGTTGCCAAAATTACTAATGAACTCAATTGTAATGTGATTTTTTCCCCTAATAATGTGCTTTTTCAGGATCGTACCACAGGGAGGATGATTGGTAAAGGCATCCTCACAAATGGTTTATATGTCCTTGAAACAAACAAAAGGGCATATCATACCCAAACTCTTGATAATCACCTTCTCTGGCATAAAACGGATGGGTCATCCCTCATCAAATGTTCTAAAAAGTCTTTTTCCATATTTTAAATCTAATTTACTATGTGATGTGTGTCGTTTTGCTAAACAAACCCGATTACCGTTTTCAAATTCCAGTACAAAAACTTATGTTCCATTTACCATTATTCACTCCGATATTTGGGGACCTGCTCCCAAAGAATCCTACAATGGTTTTCGATATTTTATTAGTTTTATTGATGATTTTTCTAGAACCACTTGGATTTACTTATTAAAACATAAATCTGATGCTTATCCAGTGTTTTGTGAATTTTTACGTTTTATTGAAAATATGTTTGATGCAAAGATTAAAATTTTTCGATCTGATAATGGCTCCGAATATATGAGCAATATGTTTCAAAACCTTTTAAAACAAAAAGGTATTCTTCATCAAACATCTTGTATAAATACACCACAACAAAATGGGCTTTCAGAACGAAAAAATCGACACCTTTTAAATGTTACTCGATCTCTTCTTTTTCAGAATAATATTCCAACACATTTCTGGTCTGATGTTGTTCTCACTACTGCTTATATAATTAATCGCATTCCTAGTCCTACAATTAATAATAAAAAACCTTTAGAACTCTTGTACGATAAAGAAATTAGTATTAATCATCTTAAAGTCTTTGGGTGTACATGTTTTGTTCACAAAAAACGTGAACACAAACTTGACTACACCTCGGTTAAATGCATTTTCTTAGGATATTCCTTCAAGAAGAAAGGATACAAATGTTATGATCCAGCAAATAGGAAATTCTATGTCTCCAGAGACGTTTCCTTCTTTGAAGCTGAACCCTTCTTTAAACGTTCCATCCCTGAAAACTCCTCCTCTTCCTCTGTTCTACCAAACTTTCCTCAAGAGATATCCGCTGCCTCACCCATTCTCGAGGAAGAAAACGAACAAAGGGAGGGAGAAGACGAAAACGAACAAAGGGAGGGAGAAGACGGAGAAGAACAAAGGGAGGGAGAAGACGGAGAAGAAGAACTACCGAGAAGATCCTCTCGTACTTCACGACCTCCCCCTAGATTTAATGACTATATTCTTTCACACGTCACGTATCCTATTCAGAATCACTTATCCTATCACCAATTCTCATCCAACCATCAGGCCTTCTTAGGAAAGCTAGATCAAAATAAGGAACCAACAACATATCAAGAGGCTATAGGAAACCAAAATTGGAAGAAAGCCATGAAAGATGAGTTACGTGCCTTAGAATCCAATCAAACTTGGACTCTAGTTCCTCTACAACCCAACATAAAGCCTGTCGGCTGCAGATGAGTCTACAAAATCAAATATCAAAGCAATGGCAACATAGAAAGATATAAAGCCCGTCTTGTAGCTAAAGGCTACACTCAAACCTATGGTCTTGACTATCTAGAAACCTTTGCTCCCGTAGCCAAAATGAACACTGTTCGAGTCATCCTATCAATTGCAGTTAATCAAGGTTGGAATCTCTTCCAAATGGATGTTAAAAATGCTTTTCTACAGGGAAACCTTGAAGAAGAAGTTTATATGACTCCACCACCTGGCTACACCACACATCCAAATCAGGTATGCAAGCTTCATAAGTCTATATATGGACTAAAACAATCACCTCGAACATGGTATGCCAAACTTAGTCTCTCTCTTATTAGTTATGGATTCATTAAAAGTTCTGCCGATGCATCATTGTTTACAAAACATAGTCATAATACAACTATCATCATACTCATTTATGTGGATGACATTATTATAACCGGGAATAATGATCACAAAATCACCTTAGTCAAGGAATATCTAAAATCTAAATTTGACATCAAAGACTTAGGGTTTATGAGATATTTTTTAGGAATAGAAATTGCACACTCCAAAAAAGGTCTGTTTCTTTCCCAACGCAAATACACCCTAGTCCTACTCAAAGAAACTGGAAAACTAGGATCAAAACCCATAACTACTCCAATAGAAATCAACAAAAAACTAGGACCAACAGATGGCACCCCTCTAACCAATATTAGACAATTCCAAAGATTAGTAGGAAAGCTCATCTATCTCACTGTTACTCGACCCGACATTACTTATGCTGTTAGTCAAATAAGCCAATTCATGCATGCCCCTCACACTCATCACTTAGATCTGGTAAACAGAATCTTATGCTACCTTAAAGGAACCCCTGGACAATGACTTTTAATGAAACCTAATAACTCTAACTCAATAATTGGATATTCCGATGCAGATTGGGCTGGAAGCCATGATCGAAGATCAACTACCGGTTTTTGCACCTTTGTAGGAGGCAACTTGGTAACATGGCGAAGTAAGAAGCAAAATGTTGTTGCACAATCTAGTGCAGAAGCTGAATATCGAGGGATGACATCCACCACCAGCGAATTAATCTGGCTCCGACAACTCCTCAAAGACATGAATATCATAACTCAGGAACCAACAAAAATGTTCTGTGATAACAATGCAGCATGGCACATTGCCACAAATCCAGTCTTCCACGAAAGGACCAAGCATATAGAAGTTGACTGTCATTTCATCAAAGAAAAAATACAGTCAAAACAAATAGAAGTTCCCTATGTCTCAAGCAAAGAACAACTTGCAGATATCTTCACCAAAGCTCTTGATCGCAGAACCTTCTCCAACCTTCTCTTCAAGTTGGGATCTGTCAACCCGTTCCAGACACAACTTGAGGGGGCATGTTAAAGAACATACCTTCAATGCAATGGCTCTCCATTAAGACCTTCAATGCAACGACTCTCCATTAAGAGGCAC
This sequence comes from Triglochin maritima, assembly GCA_963682175.1. Lineage (NCBI taxonomy): Eukaryota > Viridiplantae > Streptophyta > Magnoliopsida > Alismatales > Juncaginaceae > Triglochin > Triglochin maritima. Next base: position 5,713,548 of record OY821787.1, on the reverse strand, counting down.
CTCTTGGGAGATCCAACCCCAGAATAAATGTATAACGGATATAACTCAATGTATAAGTATCTCTCATGTATTAGCAAACAAATAATCATCAAAAATATACACTTATCTTCCTCCCGCACCGGTTTTAATATGGTATCAGAGCACTAATCCACTCAAAACCAGCCTCAGACTCCCCCAGAGTTCATCATCGGCCTCACCTCATCAAGGGGGTTGAAGGTCGATCAAAACCCTCATCCAAACCCAAAAAATGTCGGACGGCAACAGAAGAAACCAATCAGAAAGCAACCCCCATCGCCTTGTCACAACGCTCCTCAATACCAACAACTATCTATCATGGGCGCGTGCCGCTTCTCTCTCCCTCAGCGGCCGGGGGAGATTAGGCCACATCACCGGGAAAACACAAAAACCAGAAACCGACGCCTCAGACAAAGACCAAGATGAGTGGCAAACCATGGACCACCAAGTAATGTCATGGCTCCTGGCGTCCATGGAGGCCAACATTGCTGACATATTCATCTACAAAGAAAGTGCAAAAGACCTCTGGGAAGCGGTTCGAGAGCACTATGGAAAGGCTCAGAACTTCGCACATATCTTCAAAATAAAGCAGGAAATTTCACAAACTCGCCAAAATAGCCGCGGAGTCACTGAGTACCTTGGCACTCTCAGAAGGGCTTGGGATGAGTTAGGGGTTTACGAACCCCCAACTACCGAAATCAAAATAATCCAACAAAGAGCAGAACAAGACCGGATCTACCAGTTCCTGGTAGGTCTAGACACAATCTACGAAAACATCAGGAGTCAGGTGATGATGGCACCAGAACTCCCTTCCCTTGCGTCAGTCACCGCCATGGTCCTTCGCGAAGAAACACGAAGGCGAACCATGACTCATCCGCAAGGGACCCCAACAACCACTGAAGCAGAAAACCATGTCTTTTTTGCCGGAAAAAATCAAAACCAGAACGGAAAAAAAGGTTCGGAAATCGCAAGGAAGAGAACTGCGAAAACTGCAAGAAAACTGGGCACAACAAAAATAACTGTTGGTTCCTCTACCCACATCTCCGACCACCAAGAAACGAAAGAAATGGGAAGGCTAATCTGGTGGAGGGAGTCGCCGGCAGCATCGCACAACACAACGGGAGCGGCGACCGCCGAATCAACTTCTCGCAAAACCCTAACCCTTCGGATTCCGCTGAAAAGAACGTGTTTTATACTAACGCATCCGGATCCGCTGACCCGCTCCGCCCGCCAACCCATACCCGCTCAGATCCCGGATCTTCCAGATCCGAGTTTCTCGGGTCCACCAATGGATCCATTAACCCGATCCAGTTAAGCAACCTGGTGGACCAGCTTAATGTTTTATTGCAAAACAACCCTCCTGCTTCAGGTAATTACTCAGGTATGAAACAGGATCCTGTTTTTGCTAATGTCTCTAGCTTATTTACTAAATCAAATGAAAATTGGATTGTTGATACCGGTGCTACAGATCATATGACCGGTAATCCAAAACTTCTTAGTAACATTAACCAAAATTTAAGATGGTTAAATAATTTTGTTACCGTTGCAAATTGAGATAAAATTCAAATTCAAGGAATAGGAAAAGCAAACTTGATTAATAACACATGTGACAATATTTTGTATATTCCCAATCTTAATGCTAACCTAATTTCAGTTGCCAAAATTACTAATGAACTCAATTGTAATGTGATTTTTTCCCCTAATAATGTGCTTTTTCAGGATCGTACCACAGGGAGGATGATTGGTAAAGGCATCCTCACAAATGGTTTATATGTCCTTGAAACAAACAAAAGGGCATATCATACCCAAACTCTTGATAATCACCTTCTCTGGCATAAACGGATGGGTCATCCCTCATCAAATGTTCTAAAAAGTCTTTTTCCATATTTTAAATCTAATTTACTATGTGATGTGTGTCGTTTTGCTAAACAAACCCGATTACCGTTTTCAAATTCCAGTACAAAAACTTATGTTCCATTTACCATTATTCACTCCGATATTTGGGGACCTGCTCCCAAAGAATCCTACAATGGTTTTCGATATTTTATTAGTTTTATTGATGATTTTTCTAGAACCACTTGGATTTACTTATTAAAACATAAATCTGATGCTTATCCAGTGTTTTGTGAATTTTTACGTTTTATTGAAAATATGTTTGATGCAAAGATTAAAAATTTTCGATCTGATAATGGCTCCGAATATATGAGCAATATGTTTCAAAACATTTTAAAACAAAAAGGTATTCTTCATCAAACATCTTGTATAAATACACCACAACAAAATGGGCTTTCAGAACGAAAAAATCGACACCTTTTAAATGTTACTCGATCTCTTCTTTTTCAGAATAATGTTCCAACACATTTCTGGTCTGATGTTGTTCTCACTACTGCTTATATAATTAATCGCATTCCTAGTCCTACAATTAATAATAAAAAACCTTTAGAACTCTTGAACGATAAAGAAATTAGTATTAATCATCTTAAAGTCTTTGGGTGTACATGTTTTGTTCACAAAAAACGTGAACACAAACTTGACTACACCTCGGTTAAATGCATTTTCTTAGGATATTCCTTCAAGAAGAAAGGATACAAATGTTATGATCCAGCAAATAGGAAATTCTATGTCTCCAGAGACGTTTCCTTCTTTGAAGCTGAACCCTTCTTTAAACGTTCCATCCCTGAAAACTCCTCCTCTTCCTCTGTTCTACCAAACTTTCCTCAAGAGATATCCGCTGCCTCACCCATTCTCGAGGAAGAAAACGAACAAAGGGAGGGAGAAGACGAAAACGAACAAAGGGAGGGAGAAGACGGAGAAGAACAAAGGGAGGGAGAAGACGGAGAAGAAGAACTACCGAGAAGATCCTCTCGTACTTCACGACCTCCCCCTAGATTTAATGACTATATTCTTTCACACGTCACGTATCCTATTCAGAATCACTTATCCTATCACCAATTCTCATCCAACCATCAGGCCTTCTTAGGAAAGCTAGATCAAAATAAGGAACCAACAACATATCAAGAGGCTATAGGAAACCAAAATTGGAAGAAAGCCATGAAAGATGAGTTACATGCCTTAGAATCCAATCAAACTTGGACTCTAGTTCCTCTACAACCCAACATAAAGCTTGTCGGCTGCAGATGAGTCTACAAAATCAAATATCATAGCAATGGCAACATAGAAAGATATAAAGCCCGTCTTGTAGCTAAAGGCTACACTCAAACCTATGGTCTTGACTATCTAGAAACCTTTGCTCCCGTAGCCAAAATGAACACTGTTCGAGTCATCCTATCAATTGCAGTTAATCAAGGTTGGAATCTCTTCCAAATGGATGTTAAAAATGCTTTTCTACAGGGAAACCTTGAAGAAGAAGTTTATATGACTCCACCACCTGGCTACACCACACATCCAAATCAGGTATGCAAGCTTCATAAGTCTATATATGGACTAAAACAATCACCTCGAACATGGTATGCCAAACTTAGTCTCTCTCTTATTAGTTATGGATTCATTAAAAGTTCTGCCGATGCATCATTGTTTACAAAACATAGTCATAATACAACTATCATCATACTCATTTATGTGGATGACATTATTATAACCGGGAATAATGATCACAAAATCACCTTAGTCAAGGAATATCTAAAATCTAAATTTGACATCAAAGACTTAGGGTTTATGAGATATTTTTTAGGAATAGAAATTGCACACTCCAAAAAAGGTCTGTTTCTTTCCCAACGCAAATACACCCTAGTCCTACTCAAAGAAACTGGAAAACTAGGATCAAAACCCATAACTACTCCAATAGAAATCAACAAAAAACTAGGACCAACAGATGGCACCCCTCTAACCAATATTAGACAATTCCAAAGATTAGTAGGAAAGCTCATCTATCTCACTGTTACTCGACCCGACATTACTTATGCTGTTAGTCAAATAAGCCAATTCATGCATGCCCCTCACACTCATCACTTAGATCTGGTAAACAGAATCTTATGCTACCTTAAAGGAACCCCTGGACAATGACTTTTAATGAAACCTAATAACTCTAACTCAATAATTGGATATTCCGATGCAGATTGGGCTGGAAGCCATGATCGAAGATCAACTACCGGTTTTTGCACCTTTGTAGGAGGCAACTTGGTAACATGGCGAAGTAAGAAGCAAAATGTTGTTGCACAATCTAGTGCAGAAGCTGAATATCGAGGGATGACATCCACCACCAGCGAATTAATCTGGCTCCGACAACTCCTCAAAGACATGAATATCATAACTCAGGAACCAACAAAAATGTTCTGTGATAACAATGCAGCATGGCACATTGCCACAAATCCAGTCTTCCACGAAAGGACCAAGCATATAGAAGTTGACTGTCATTTCATCAAAGAAAAAATACAGTCAAAACAAATAGAAGTTCCCTATGTCTCAAGCAAAGAACAACTTGCAGATATCTTCACCAAAGCTCTTGATCGCAGAACCTTCTCCAACCTTCTCTTCAAGTTGGGATCTGTCAACCCGTTCCAGACACAACTTGAGGGGGCATGTTAAAGAACATACCTTCAATGCAACGGCTCTCCATTAAGACCTTCAATGCAACGACTCTCCATTAAGAGGCACCTCTTGGGAGATCCAACCCCAGAATATGTATAACGGATATAACTCAATGTATAAGTATCTCTCATGTATTAGCAAACAAATAATCATCAAAAATATACACTTATCTTCCTCCCGCACCGTTTTTAATATATTTCATTACGTAAATTGGTTTCGTATGGGTGGCCGGAGTCTGTCGTTCTAGGTTGCACCTCAATCTGCGCACACAGTGCCACAAACTTGTGAGGTGCTCGATATGTTATGATTATCAAGTTACATGTATATCAAGTTTAGATTTAAACTAACCTTGATATTACCATATCTGGTTATCAATAATATCTTTCAAATAAAGAGTCTATCATGTGTCCATCAATTGAGTTATTGCATGAGCCCATTATGTATAACAACAAATTTCAAATTTGATTTAACTTGTGTTCATCACTTCACTCTTTCTATTCAAGCTTGAGTGAGTTTTACTAAACAAAGGGATATGCACGTGTTCTTGCGTGCACTATCTCTTTGTTCATGTGTTGTAAGTGACCAAGTTTGAAATATTGGGGATAATGATGTGGTAAAGAAACACTTCCAAAGGGATGACTATTTCTTACCAAAAAGAATACTCTGCAAGTGCAACTGTATTCCATCAAAGGAATTCGAGTTGGCTTTAGACAACTTAAATACCATCTAAAGCAATTATGCATAAACTAATTTAAAATCCGTTAATATACATACCAAGTCAGCAAATCATTTCAAACATCTCCTCCATCATCCTAAGTCGTTTTACTTTTGAGTAAGTAGGTAATTTCATTGAAAATAAAGTGCTTCAAACCATGATCCACGGCATGAAGTAGGTCTATTTCTAGTTATCCCGCCGGTGGAGTTGCAACAAGGACTTAATAGTCTATCACGTTAGGGGATTCGACCTGAACCCGGAAGATGGAGAACCTACAAAATTAAAACTAGTGTCACACGCACTCTAGAACACAACTTGACAACTAACATTTGCAAACAACACCAAAAAAAATCAAGCACACATGCACGTACGATTTTTTAACGTGAAAAATGTTGGGAGAGAATCTAACAATGCTAGTACACGACGACGGGTTAAGATGCACGGCGAAATACGAAAACGAATATTGAAATGCGGAAAAATAACTTATGGTTTTCTCCTAAACTTTATACGCAACAAAACATACACACACAAAGATAAAGAAACAAGCAATAAATGAACGCATACCTGGAACAACCGAAATTCGGCAACGTGCCTACAACCTTGGGGGTCTCCTGCAGGTTTTCTTTCATTCTTTCGTTTCTCCAACAAAAGAAGCAACTTAGATTAGTTACAAGTTTTTGGTGGCAATATGTCCTCCAAAGCACTCTAGATCTCTCTCTTACTCTAATATCTCAATACTTAATTAAGGAAATAAGAATAATGCATTCTATACAAGTTAGGGCTCAAAAGCTCTTAAATAGACGACTCAAAACCGTACAGAAAACGTGAGCAACGGTCGACTGGTCTACTGCTTCACAGTTATCTTCAGCTCCAAAGCACTTTGTGGTCGACCAGAATCACCATCGGTCGACCGTTTATGTTATTTTCAGTTGAACGGTGTCCAACACCGGTCGACCGACCTTCACATCCGAAAGTGTCTATTATTTTCGGTCGAACATTGTCCAACACAGGTCGACCGTTCTCAATTCTGAGCGCTACTGATAATTTCGATCGATCAGGCTTTTTCACCACTCGACCATTTTATCATGATTTTGCCTTAACAAAATTAAACCAATTTCTAACAGAAAACACCTTCGATATTGAGGGAAAAACAACGGGGCAAACCGACACACCTAATCCACTGTGTAATTAACAAGTTACAAGTGTTCATTCTTCTCAAATTTGTACCCAAAACTTGAGAAATCTACCATAAGAAGATGGTTACAATGTTACCATGATTTGGGTGAAAACCTAAATCAATACCGCCACTAAACTTCCCAATACAAGTTGGAGAAACTCGAATTCAACTTGTCTCGTGCAAGATGAACTCCTTCACGAAGTGTTAGTATTGGAGAGGAACTTGGAGCAAATGTCAAGTTTACTTTTCTTCTTCTCTTTAGGGTTGTTCGTGGGGCAGGTTTGACCCGCCAACCTGCCCCGCCCCTCGTGGGGCAGGTTGCGGTTGAAATTTTCTCTACCCGCGACCCGTTAACCCGCCAGACTAAACGGGGTGGGTTGCGGTTAATGTGTTACCCGCATCATTAATCTGTTTACCCGTTACAAATATAATTATAATAAAAAACATATTTATGTATTAAAACTTTTGTTATTTCATTAGACTTCTAACATTTATGTGATGGTTTGTGACTTTATGTATTTGTTAATTGTTCATTTAAGCACTTTAAATCGTAGACTTGTAATTTTATGGACTTGTATAAATGTTTTATGCATGTAAACTTAATTATAGACTTGTAGAAATGCATTTATGTGTGTATGTGTCAATATAATAAGTTAAAATGAGTATTTACATGAATTCACCAGTTCCACCCGCTTAACCCACCCCGCCCCGCATAACCCATCCTTAAGTAGGGCGGGTAGCAACCCAATTTTTTTTTACCCGTCGCACCCCGTTTGCAGCCCTACTTCTCTCCTCATCTCTCGATCTCTATTTCTCTTCTCCTTGAAAAGTGTCTCTGTACGAATAACAATCCATTTTCTCCGCTTTATTTTAGGTTTCTAAACCCCATTACTGGGTTGGACCCCACATGGACCCAACACATCAAAATACATGGCAGCCGTGACCATTTCAAGTTTCAACAGTTTGCATAAAACCTAACCTACATGAGTCGTTACTCTTCGCATCCACATGCGTGAGATGACATGCAACAGCATCCACCATCCAAATTAAGGACAACTGTGCAACTGGCGTTCTATATATGTTGGGTAGTTATCATTTATCAACCTAGTTTTGAACATCATTAACTAAGACATGGTAACGGAATCCACTCGCAAGAAAAGTAATCTCAATATCATGTTAGTCCGGAGATGTGTGTCGCACTCAACAAACTAGACATCCTTAAAACCTTGTTACTGTTTTCAGCGGTGGTCCATTTATGAATGCCAACTCGATCGAAAACCAACTAAACACAATAACTTTCGTAGTATCGCTACGTCCAACTACTTTTGTTGGTAGTTAGTCGTTCTACGTCATAGGGATTCTCACGACTAGGATGATCGACGACGAATTCGTCGGTGTGACTGTTATTGCACATCGACAACCACTTTTGTTGGAAGCTCGTTAATTATTTGGTAGGGTTGAATACGATTCTTGTTGGAAACTCATTATTTCATATTTGTTGAATTCATTTAAAACGTGAAAGGTCAGTCCTACTCGACTGTTCCATTCTCGACAAGAAAAGACCCTTTAGTAATGACCGTCACCTCATTCGGCTGCACCTAACCTCGAACAGATTAAACAGATCCTCGTCTATTGTAAGATCTTCTGTTAGAAAACAAAAATGGGTTTTTTGCTCCAGTACATATCAAAAGGTTCAAAATTGGCCTAATACCTATGATTTCTCAAAAATTGTTTTGCTACCTATCAAAAAGATGTAAATTGTTTTAATGCAGTTCCGTTAATGTGGGGTTCACTTCTGTCTGTTGCCGTTAACGGATTCCGTTACGGCGCCGTTAAATGAAATAATTAACAAATGTATTAACTCACTAATTAAGTAATTAAGAAAAATTGTTCTGGTATACATCCTAACAATTAAAATTGGTATGCTACCCATCTAAAATATTATAATTGGTATAATACCCATGAATTTTGAAAAAAAAAACCTTTTATTTGTTAAAAATGTGGTAAATCCAACTTGTTACATGTTCCAACAAATAAATTGATAAATTTCGTTTAATCTTTATAATTTGAAAATATCTAAATTATAATTTGAAAAATATCAAATTATAAAGATTAAACGAAATATATCATGTTATTTGTTGGAACATGCAACAAGTTGGATTTACCACATTTTTAACAAATAAAAAGTATTTTTTTTTCAAACTTCATGGGTATTATACCAATTATAGTCTAATATGGGTATGGGACTATGGGTATAATACCCATGAATTTTGGAGAAAAAAATACATTTTTTTAAAAATGTGGTAAATCCAACTTGTTGCTTGTTCCAACAAATAACATGATATATTTCGTTTAATCTTTATAATTTGATATTTTTCAAATTATAAATTAGATATTTTCAAATTATAAAGATTAAATGAAATTTATCATGTTATTCGTTGGAACATGTAACAAGTTAGATTTATCACATTTTTAACAAAACATATTTTTTTCAAATTTATAATTTGGAAATATCAAATTATAAATATTAAACGAAATTTATTATGTTATTTGTTGGAACATGTAACAAGTTGGATTTACCACATTTTTAACAAATAAAAGTTTTTTTTTTCAAAATTCACGGGTATTATACCAATTATAATATTTTAGATGGGTAGCATACCAATTTTAATTGTTGGGATGGGTACCACAACAATTTTTCTTAATTACTTAATTAGTGGGTTAATACATTTGTTAATTATTTCATTTAACGGCGCCGTAACGGAATCCGTTAACGGCAACAGACAGAAGTGGACCCCACATTAACGGAACTGCATTAAAACAATTTACATCGTTTTGATAGGTATCAAAACAATTTTTGAGAAATCATAGGTATTAGGCCAATTTTGAACCTTTTGATATGTAGTGGAGCAAAAAACCCAAACGAAAATACATCTTAAGTTACCTTAATGTACCACTACTTTGCTTCCCTGTGAGGGTAAATGGAACTACGAACTTAACATTGGCTTGATAGAGAGGCATTACGTCTCTCCTGACCATCAGGTACGTGTTACCAGGGTGTTGAAAACATCTTACCGTTGGCTCCTCCGACGATCCATCTCCTCCAGACACCCCTTCCGTATTTCCACAAACATTAAATTCACATTTATGAGGCCCCAACGAATCTATTGTATTTGTATAAATACAACACATATCATGTAATAAAAACAACAAAATATATACAAAAATCTTCTTCTTTTCCTTCTCCTTCATTTCAACATGGTATCAGAGCGGTAATCCGCAAGCCTCAGACCTCCCTACTGTCCTCATCGGCCTCACCTCATCTAGGGGGTTGCAGGTCGATACACCCACATCCATACCCAAAAGGAGGAGAAGAAAAATAAACCCAAAAACAAAAGCATGTCGGAAAGAAGTCACCTCGAAGGAGCCATGCACCGCCTGGTTTCCACACCCCTGAACGAGGCGAACTATCTCTCCTGGGCACGTGCCGTGACTTTCCCTCAGCGGTCGAGGGAGGATCGGCCACATCACTGGGCGAACACCAAAACCAGAGGAAGGATCTGATAACAAAGCCCTGGACGAATGACAAACTGCCGATCACCAGGTCATGTCCTGGATCATCGCGTCTATGGAAGCCAAAATCGCAGAAATATTCATCTACAAAGACAGCGCAAAGGAGCTTTGGGAAGCCATTCAAGAGCACTTCGGAAAAAATCAGAACTTTGCACACATCTTCCGGATCAAGCAAGAAATCGCTCAAAACCAACAAAGCACCCGGAGCATCACTGAGTACCTCGGTACTCTCAGACGGGCGTGGGACGAGTTGGGGGTTTATGAACCTCCGACAACCAACGCAGACATCATTCAACAAAGGACAGAACAAAACCGCATCTATCAGTTCCTAGCGGGACTGAACTCGTCTTTTGAAAATATCAGAAGTCAGGTGCTATTAGCACCAGAGCTTCCTTCTTTCGCCGCTATCACCGCGATGGTTCTCCGGGAAGAATCCCGAAGATTAACCATGGCTCATCAGCAAAAGGACGAAAATGAAAACCAAGCTTTTTTCGCCGGAAAAAACCAAAACCGAAGCCACAACAACACAAAATCATTCGGAAAACACAAAGAAGAACACTGTGAAAACTGCAAGAAGATCGGACACAACTCCAACAACTGCTGGTTTCTCCACCCACACCTCCGACCTCAAAGAAACAACAAGAACAAACAAGCAAATATGGTGGAGAACATCGCCGGCAGCAGCGCCAGTCAGCAGCACGGCGGAAGCGGGAGCGGCGGCAGCCGAAGCGACAAAGAAAACCCTAACTTTCTTCTGTTTACGAAAAATGCAGGTTTAAATAGTCCCAGCAAATCCGGATATCGCGACCCGATCAGAAACGAAGTAAACCGAATCCAAGGCGGATCCAGAACATCCGTGTTACCCGATTCCATCGGGTCTGTTTGTTTCGGATCTGGTAATGGATCTGGTAATGGAGCACCCGACCCGGATCCGATTCGCCGGTTGGTGGATCATCTAAATGAATATTTGCAAACTACCCCCCCTGCAACAGGTAATTATGCAGGTAGTAAAAATATGTATGATATTGCACCTTTTTCTGGATTGTCTAATAATTCTACAAATAAACCTTGGATTATTGATACCGGGGCCATAGATCATATGACCGGAGACCCGTCTTTGCTTGATAACATTACTCACAATCTGCAACTATTAAATAAATTTGTTACTGTTGCTAATGGAAATAAAATACAAATTGAAGGAATAGGAAAAGCAAAATTAGTCAATAATACTAGTGATAATATTTTATATATTCCTAATCTTGATGCTAACCTAATTTCGGTAGCCAAAATTACTAGCAATTTAAATTGTAACGTTGTATTCACTCCTAACAACGTATTTTTTCAGGATCGTATCACAGGGAGGATGATTGGTAAAGGTATCCTCCAAAATGGTCTATATGTTCTGGAAACCAATCAAAAAACATATCATATCAAAATTGATCATAATCTCTGGCACCGAAGAATGGGTCATCCATCTTCAAGTGTGTTAAAATCTTTATTTCCTGTTTTTTCATCTGAATTATTATGTGATGTATGTCGTTTTGCTAAACAAACTCGATTGCCTTTTTCAAAATCTAGCACAAAAACTTATATTCCATTTGAGATAATTCATTCTGACATTTGGGGACCTGCTCCTGTTGAATCTCATAATGGCTTTCGATACTTTATCAGTTTTATTGATGATTTTTCTCGAACAACTTGGATTTACTTGCTAAAAAACAAGTCTGATACTTACTCAGTCTTTTGTGAGTTTTTACGGTTTATTGAAAATATGTTTGATGCAAAAATTCGTATTTTTCGGTCTGACAACGGCTCTGAATACATGAGCAATTTATTTCAAAATCTTTTAAAACAAAAAGGAATTTTCCATCAAACCTCGTGTGTTAATACTCCGCAACAAAATGGACTTTCAGAAAGGAAAAATCAACATCTTTTAAATGTCACACGATCACTTCTTTTTCAAAACAATGTCCCAAAACAATTTTGGTCTGATGCTGTTCTTACTGCTACTTACATCATAAACCGTCTTCCTAGTCCTACAATTAACAATAAAAAACCTCTCGAAATTTTATACAATAAAGAGATTAATCTTGACCATCTTAGAGTTTTTGGGTGCATCTGTTTTGTTCACAAAAAACGTAATGACAAACTCGACTACAACTCCATTAAATGTGTTTTTTTGGGGTATTCTTTTCGGAAAAAGGGATATAAATGTTATGATCCCAAAAATAAAAGAATGTTTGTCTCAAGAGATGTCACTTTCTTTGAAACTGAACCCTTTTTTACACACTCCACTAAAAACGCTTCCGTTCCACTACCAACCTCTCTTCCTCAAATACCAAATACTACATCTGGACTCGGAGGAGACCAAGGAGGAGATGACCAAGGAGGAGATGACGAGGATAACACCCAAGACCAAAATAACACTGAAGGCGAAGATAACAATGACCAAAGAGAACAAGAGATCCCAAGAAGATCTTCACGTCAAAGTCGACCCCCTCCTAGATTTAATGATTATTTTCTTTCTCACACCACTTATCCTATTCAAAACCATCTATCCTACCACCAATTTTCACAGAAACACCAAGCCTTCTTAGGAGAAATAGAAAAAAACAAAGAACCTATTTCTTATCATGAAGCCACACAAAACAAATATTGGGTCAAAGCCATGGATGAAGAATTACAGGCCCTAGAAACCAACCACACCTGGACTTTAGTCCCTCTCCAACCAGGCATAAAACCAGTTGGTTGCAGGTGGATTTACAAAATCAAGTATCATAGCGATGGAAAAATAGAAAGGTACAAAGCTCGTCTCGTTGCTAAAGGATATACTCAAACCTACGGCCTTGACTATCTTGAAACCTTTGCCCCCGTAGCAAAAATGAACATTGTTCGCGTTCTTCTCTCTGTCACCGTTAACCATGGATGGAATCTATTCCAAATGGATGTCAAAAATGTTTTTTTACAGGGAAATCTGGAAGAAGAAGTCTATATGACTCCACCTCCTGGGTACACTACTCATCCCAACCAGGTATGCAAGCTTCACAAATCTATTTACGGACTAAAACAATCGCCTCGAGCCTGGTATGCCAAACTCAGTCTCTCTCTCCTTAAGTATGGCTTTATTAAGAGTTCTGCAGATGCCTCCATGTTTACAAAACATGATCATAAAACCACTACCATTATACTCATTTATGTTGATGATATTATAATAACCGGTAATAATAATCACCAAATAAATTTAGTTAAAGACTATCTAAAATCTAAATTTGATATAAAAGACTTAGGAATCATGAAATATTTCTTAGGCATAGAAATTGCTCATTCCAAGAAAGGGTTATTTCTTTCACAACGAAAATACACCATAGACCTTCTTAAGGAAACCGGAAAACTAGGATCAAAACCTACCACCACACCAATAGAAACTAACAGGAAGATAGGACCCACTGATGGCACGCCATTAACCAATATCGGACAATTTCAAAGATTAGTAGGAAAACTTATTTATCTCACAGTTACTCGGCCAGATATCACCTATGTTGTGAGCCTTATAAGTCAATTTATGCATGCTCCTAGCACACATCACTTGGACTTGGTAAACAGGATCTTATGTTACCTAAAGGGCACACCTGGGCAAGGACTTTGGATGAAACCTAACAAGTCTAACTCCATTATTGGTTATTCTGATGCAGATTGGGCTGGAAGTCATGACCGGAAATCTACCACTGGCTTCTGCACATTTGTTGGTGGAAACCTTGTTACCTGGCGATCTAAGAAACAAAATGTCGTTGCTCGCTCCAGTGCAGAAGCAGAATATCGTGGAATGGCATCCACTACCAGCGAGTTAATCTGGCTCAGTCAGCTCCTCAAAGACATGAACATCACAACCCAATGCCCGATGAAGATGTTTTGTGACAATAATGCAGCTCGACACATTGCAACAAATCCTGTCTTCCATGAACGAACTAAACATATCGAAGTTGATTGTCACTTCATCCGAGAAAAAATTCAGTCAAAAGAAATAGAAGTTCCCTACGTCCCCAGCAAAGAACAACTTGCAGACATATTCACCAAAGCTCTCGATCACAAAACATTCTCTACACTTCTTCTCAAGCTAGGATCTATCAATCCCTTCCAGATCCAACTTGAGGGGGCGTGTTGAAAACATCTTACCGTTGGCTCCTCCGACGATCCATCTCCTCCAGACACCCCTTCCGTATTTCCACAAACATTAAATTCACATTTATGAGGCCCCAACGAATCTATTGTATTTGTATAAATACAACACATATCATGTAATAAAAACAACAAAATATATACAAAAATCTTCTTCTTTTCCTTCTCCTTCATTTCAACACAGGGGGTATATAGAAAACTATATTAACGAAAATTTTGGTGGAAATCAATTTTTTTTCCTTATTCCTCCAAGACCTTACACCCTTATATAGAAAAATCAATCAAATAATTAGGAAATTCAAATAAAGAATAAGAGCATATCCTTAATTGGTAGGTCAACTTCTTATTACAAGAAATTACAATAGGAAACTAAATCAATCGAATATTATCTTCAAGGAATAATCTCCAAGGTGCTTGGGAATTTGTTTCTTTCTCTTCTCATGCTGGTCAATCTCGTTGGGAGCCTCTCTTTAGTCATGCCAGGTTGGGTATTCACGTGAAGGTACGTACAGATTGAAGGCAAAACGGATGTATCCGTGATATATATATATATATATATATATATATATATATATATATATATACAGAAATTATAGAATGAGCACAAGGTTCATTTAAGCTTAAGTAAGTCTCCTAAACATCCACCATCAAAATCAAATTCAATGGTTGATGTAAATATATATATATATATACAGAAATTATAATATGAGCCTAATGCTCATTTAAGTTTAAGTGGACCCCCTAAACATCCACCATCAAAATCAAATTCAATGGTTGATGCAAATCTATGTTATTTTTAGATAGAAAATGGAAAAATTGGAAAACCAATCACTTTCCCCCTCACCCCTCCCACGATTCTCACCCCAAACCCATCAATTCTTGAACGTAAACCCTAGTTTTGGTTTCTCTTTCTTGTTTCAATCTTCTCCGCATCTTCAGAGTACCCATTTTATATTGTCAGAGATTTCTTCTCTTCTCGTAGGGTTCTCCTCTCTCCTCTCTAGAGATTTGATTTCCGAAATCCTCCTTGTGGAGCACATTCTTGGTAACTCCGACAAATCAATGGAGATATCATCACATCTCGATGAAGACGGCAACCAAAGGTGAATGATTATCGACTGAAACTTAAGTATTGATTTTAATTTTAGATTCAAAATTGATTATTTTTTACGAAATTTCACCACTCCATAGATTTTAATTCTCTTTTTGCACAAGCATCCAGTCCTATTATTTTGTGGGATGTTATTTTACAACAAAGTGTATTTTATTATTGCTAATGAGATCATGGTACAATTTGTCTTATATTATTACAGTTAGCAGTTATGTATTTTTGCACTTAATTATTCTAGAAATACATGTTGTATTATTGGATTGAGTTGAGGAGAATTGTATGGAAGTTGGAATCTGATTGAGTTTGGTTTGCTTAGGTTCTCTGAAATTGGTTTTGTTTGTGATTTTTATGGTTTAGTATGAATTCGATTAAGTGAGTTTTTTTCAAGGGAGATGTAAAGAGGATTTGAATAGTAGATGAAATTTTATGTTACACTTTTTGCTGAAATTGATGGGATCAACTTCATTTGTTTTGATTATTGTTTGTGTTTTGTGGTTGTAGGTTACTATTGGACCTTGTAATGTCCCAAAAACAAGAGCTTGGAATCCGATGGAAGTGACCAAATGGGAAATATTAGGCTCTTTTGTACCCTGCATTGTTAAAATTGTTCTTTGTTGTGTGTTATTCAAATTTGTATCAACTCAATATTTTCTCTTTTTCCCATGGTGGTGTTATAAGTAGCTTGTAAGTTCTTGTATGTTGGCTTAAAGATTGGATTTTGACTCCTCATCTAAGAAAGCTTTTTAATATACGTATCATTTTGTTCTTAATTACTATTTATATACATTCAAAGATGATGTTGCAATATTTGTCTCTTCCTGCTTTCTGATTGTTTTGTGTTTCTCTGTGTAGGAAGTTGGTGAAACATGGTTCAGGGAAGTTGTTTCTTACCTTCTGGACCATAATAAATTTTCCAATGTAGCTCCAACAATCCTGGTTAAGGTCAATAATTCAATTTTCCATATAAATGAAGTCAATGGTTGTAGCAGGAAGGTTCATGACAGGAAGCACACATCAGTAACCAAGTTTTAGTCATTCAAGTTTAAGTTACTAGTTTTAAGACATGGGAGTATTATGTTATAGTGATCTCCTGATCTGATGGCAGCAAAAGAGGTTGTTGAATATTAGGGAACTGTTCATCATGAGTTTCACTTCACCGTTCAAGTATAAGCCGTCAAACCTCACATCCTTGCTCCGCTTTTAGACCGGTGAAAGTCATCTAGTCTCAGCATGGCAGCGATGTGCAAAGAGGGGTGACGTCGTGCTCCTGCACATTATAAACATCATAAATTATTTGACATAAACCAATAAATACGAAAATTCAACTAAACAACGTGTAGATTACCTGGCTCGTGTAACCTGACCTTCTCGAGCAGAAAGTTCATTTGAAGCTACATCTTACTGAGCACAGATTCCGCAGTCTTAAGCTTATCTTGAGTCATCGTGAGCTCATTGCTGACACACTCAACTCCGCAGTTGCTTCGTCGTTCCGCTCCGCGTCCGCTCTGGCACTGCATTTGGCTCTGCTTGGCATCCCACGAGCCTCGTACATATCTGCAGGCATGACGTATTTGGAATACATACGAATTCGACAATGTCCGTCGCCCAACACGGTGCCAACTGAATCATTAGGAGCGACCGAGGTGATAGAACCCTGAGAGCTCGTCTCACCCGATCATCTCATAGTCTCAAACTGTTGCTAAAATAAAATATTTCAATAGTTAAACTTCAATAGAAACATGAAACATAGTAATAATTATAAATCGCATACATGTAATTAACTTACAATGAGTCGAGCGGCTTCCGGATTGTTCTTGTTGTGGAGTTTAATCCACATGTCTGTCTGTGTGGGTTTCGGAACACTCGGTTCTTCTGTAATATGCAACAAAAAATAAAAAAGTGTTACATTGCATCAAAAATAAATCAAATGAATCAAATTTAGACAAAAAAATAACCAATTATCATCTTCTCTTTATGTCACACGACAAACTTCGTGCCACACGTATGTGGTATAATTAGGTTCGCCCGGTTTTTCTTGTTGGTCTTACTTTTTTCTGCATCAAAAATTAAATACAATGTTAGTTTTCATATTAATTGAATAACATTAAAATTATGAAAGTATACCTGGAAAACCTCGCTGGCCTAATAATCTAAAAGAGTGGATCAATCTTCAACATAGATGCTTTGTGGTCGTCCGGCCATCTGCTTCTCCTGTAGATGTCAAACTTGTATTCCTTAAACTTTTTGTTTAAGACCTCATAACATTGTCTCTAAATCTCTTAGGAGCCGTCAAATGTGCCTGTAAAACAATGTTGGTCCGTAATTAAATGAAATATATAATAAAATAAGTTACAATTGTATGAAATGTTTCCAAAATCTGTTGTCATGCCACACCCTTGTCCTTCTTGAGCACCAATCTCCAGTCACCATAACGGGGGAAAGTATTTGTGACCTCCTCGCAAGTGACACAATCAAGTTTTGGAAACTCTCGGTCATGGGTCCTCTGGGTACCCCCCCCCCCTCTTGTTGTGTTGTTGTTGATCATCTTTCTTCTGAATTTGCTGAGTTTGAGTTGGAATGGACGAGGAGGAGAGATACTAATTTGAGTTTTAATGTGTTGTTAGCAAGCAACTGTGATAAATCATGGCACGGAATGGAAAACATAAACAGTACGAGATGGTTGTGGGCTCCATTGTAACGGATGGGTACGAGGTCAATTACAATGTTTTGGATAGGTACACAGTCATTTTTTTCTAAACTATGGGTACGTCGTCAATTAACAATATTTTGATCGGTACGGAAGCAAAAAAAACTCATTATATATGTTAAATTTTGATCTGTATCTGAATTCATATCCGCAAAATCTTAAAATTTAATACCCATGTATGTCAGGATGTGGATAAATAATATCCGCACTCAAAAAAAAAGATACGTAATATGTTCTTTCACTGATAATCTATAATCAACTCCAACAGGTGTTACTCATGTATAAGGGTGTCAATGAATATCAAAAATCTAGAAATCCGACCGCATTCATATTCGAAATTGAACATTTTATTCGGGAAAAAGTACATCTGAAATCCATATTAAATTTTCAGGATGAAGTATTCGTCAACTCGTAGAGCACATTTGGATATTGGTGTATCCGATCTGAATAACATATACTCTGGTATTACATATTTGTATTTCAACATCTGTATCTGTATTGATATCCGTATATTTATAAAATACATTATTATAACTAAAAAGTATTCATATTTCCACTCTGTTGGTTATATTTTGAATATAAAATTTAAATTTATTTATTCAAATAAAAATGCATTCGCATAATACACTTATTTAAGCGTTGAATATTGTTATTATTTTTAGAATATGAAGCTAGAAGTTAACCTAAAATAAATTAACGTTTGAAACTAAATAAAGGCATATAAGAATTATCTGTATCTACTCCGAATCCATTAAATATCCGAACGTTTATATATTTCTCACATCCCAAACAATCTGCATCAGTGTATAGTTTATACGGATATGAATACTGATATATTTATATACGATCAATTGACACCCCTACTCACGTAGATCCATATTAGGATATGTTAAGTGGCCATGCCCGTGTTGGCTATATAATTTTTTCTTTGTTGGGATAATCATTACATAAACTTCTTTTATAAGATGAAAATTATGTTAACTAAGCAATTGATCTGTTTTTTTCCTATTCTTTTTGGATAAGTTAAGCAGTTTATTGCTTTCAAAAAAAAGCAATTAGACTTGTTGATGCAAGATTATATACCACAATCTAAGAGGTAAGTTTGAGTACAAATGTATCAAATAATCCGTGGAGAACAAACATCGAGTCATTAGTCAAAACTAATTTTTTTCATATATTTTTCCTTATTTCATATATATTTTTTCCGTAGCCTCAGGCCCTCAACATTTACAACCAACGAAAAAATCATTTCACTGTTTACTCATATTGAGACACAAACCTACATAGATACACCATTAACACTCTAAAATACCGAAAAATCAGGATTAGTGGAAGGATTACCCAAACCATCCACCCATTGCCCCTTGTGTTCACACGTGGTTTCCGATTTCAAATCGCCCACCACCTTCTTCTTCTCCCCGTCCGCCACGTCACCGGGTCCACCAAACACCTCCTTCACGAACTTTTCCACGTCGATATCCTCCCCGTCCATCTCCGGATCAACGGCCGGGATGAACGGCGGCCTCGATATCTCAACCACCGTGTCCCAATCCACTCCGCGGAAGAACTCGTGCCGTTTGATCTCATCTCCGGTGATCCTCTTCGTCGGATCTTTCTCAAGAAGCTTCCGTATCAAATCCCTCAACGGCGTCGCTTCACCGGTGAGGTCCGGCGACATGGTGAGAACCCGGTAGAACGTCTCTTTCCGGTTCTGCCCCCGGAAGGGGGTCTTCCCGTAGAGCATCTCGTAAAGGACGACTCCGAGGCTCCAGTAGTCGACGGCGAAGTCGTGACCGGAGCCCTCGATGATCTCCGGCGCGACGTACTCCTCCGTACCGACGAACGAGTTCGACTTAACAGACGACGTTGACGACGACGAGGACGAGGTTTGGGTTTGCGAATCTGCGGATCCGGATTCGGATCCGCAGGAGAACCACGACTTGAGTTTCGTGGAGCTCCGGTGAGGGCGGAGGAGAGGTCGGTTGTTCGCCTCCACCGAAGGGGACGGTTTGGGAAGGAGTTTGGTGGAGAGATCGAAGTCGACGAGCATGAGGTGGCCGTTATCTTGGATCAAAACATTTTCCGGCTTCAGATCGCGATAGACGATTCCGATCCCGTGAAGATATTCTAGTGACATAATTATCTCCGCCGCGTAGAATCTACATTCCGATGAATTCCCCAATTAAACTAAATCCAAAATCGAAATCAAACCAAACTTAAAACTAAAACTTACCGGATGACGTCGTCTGAGAACATTTTCTCGGTCTGCTTTTTCCGGAGCGAACTGAGGTCGCCGCCGGAGCATCGGTCGATGGCAAAGGCGACGACGAGGTCGGTGGAGACGACGCCGTGGAGAGTAGGGAGGAGAGGGAAGTGGAGAGAGGAAAGGACGTCGCGCTCGAACCAGAGGCGGCGGAAGGCGTCAGGGGAGAGGTTGGACTTGGAGATGGCCTTGAGGGCGAGAGGGGAAGGGGAGGAGGGGAGGTGGACGAGGAAGACTAGGCCCTTGGCGCCGCGGCCGAGGACGGAGGCGGCACGGAGGTCGGAGAGGGAGAGGGAAGGGGGAGGGGTGGGGCCACCGTCCATGTGGGGCCGTTGGTGGTTGGGGGAGGGGAAGGGGTTATTTATAGAGAGGATGGATGCTTGGGTTGGAAGGGTTTGAATTGGTAGGGTTCGGTGGAGGTTTTCAGTTGGGTTCGGAGTAATGAGGTTCTAGAAGGTGCGGGGCCCGATGGGAATGCCGCGTGTAGGGATGCCACCTGGAATTATTAAATTAAAGGGTTAGTATGTTGGGATTTATCTATCTTTGGACTTTTGAGCAGTGCTGAGGTTTGGACCGGACCAATTCGGATCTAGATGTTTTTCGGGATTCGGATTAAAGATCGGATCGGTCAGATTAGGTTCGGACCGAACTCGGACCGATCGGTCTAGTCCGGTCCAAAAATTCAGACTGGACCAAATTTTTGTGGAGATTTTTGGGTTTTAGACCGGAATCGGACCGGACCAGACCGAAACCTGAATCCGTCCCGAGATCCGGACCGAAACCCAGACCGGTTGATTTCGATCCGGATCGGACCGAAAATTGCTCTCCCCTACTTTGGAGTTAAGAGAGGGTCAGTGCATGGGTTGCGATGGGTTTGGTTTTCAGTTTTCTTTCAACTTTGGGTTTTGATACTTTTGATGGTCGGAAGAAGTTCATTTATACCGATTGTCTTTTTTATAAGGATTTATGTTTGAAATACAGATTAAAACTCATATTGGAATATCAAAATTCTTCTTGATCGGTTAAAGTTGGACTTAGAAAAAGTCTATACCAAGTCTATTTACTCTAATTATCATATGAATAAAAAACAATTTAGGTATTATCTATTATGTATTTAAAACTTAAATAGAATATGTTGATGAAAATCATAAAATATGCATTTTTAGTTTTGGCATCTTCTTTCATAAAAAAATGTTATCATATCTCATAAAAAATAAAGATTTATAGAAACAAATATATCTAATAACAAGTTGAACGAGCCAACTCGATTGTTTTACTAGGTTTAAAATCAGATTTGTGGCATGGCTCGTCGAGTTTTAACCCGAATTCAAATTGACATTCTCGATTACGACGAGGAAATGTAATAATCACGTTTGTTATGAATGATTCACTTAATTAGCTGCAAATTGTCTATATGTAGAATCTCAATCTGCATATATATCATAATTCTCGAGTAAAAAAAATTAACGAAAATATTGTTACTCGCCGCTTGACAAATCATAATAAAATAAACAATTATTTATATAAGATTTTGATGTACGACGTTTTTCTATACTTCCAATTTTCAAGTGATTTGAAGTTGGTGAAACAAACAAAAACTTCCAGGAGCAACAAATGCGACAATAAATTATTTTTTGATTAAAAAACTTACTCATATGCTTATGGAACATATTTTTAGAATATTTGTCTACATTAATCAAGAGTCACCATTTTTAGTTAGAGTTGGGAATATATACAGTACATACTCTATAGACATCTACTTTATAGATATTGCGGTACTGTCTAATAAAAGAATCATGGCAAATTTTTTTAATTTTTTTTTGTTGAGAGATGCAGGCATGCAGCTAGTTGTGGTCCACGAAACGTGTGATATAAATGCAAAGTTTACGTAAGGCATGGCATTAAAAATAACAAAAAACAATGATATACTTTAGGCATTAGCGATATCTGTGTTAGTCAACTAGAAGAATAATCAACAATCGGAACGTCGTGGTGCACAAGCACAAGGACTCGTGCCGGCCAAGTAGGTATGGTCATTTCAATTTTCATTCCATTGAAAAACAACCATATTAAATAAGTTTTGTTGTTCTACTTATTTAGTTATTGTTTGCTTGCTCTGCATGAAACCTATTAGTTAAGTCATCTATGCTTTTTGGAGAAGCTTCACCTACTGAAATCTCTATCCCTGCGCGACTACTACGCACTAGTTGAGTTTGGAACTATATCTGAGGAACGTATAAATAGTCAAAATGCTCCATTTATTTTGTGGAAAAGGTGTACAGTGTACCCAAGGGCGGAAATAAGGGGTAATCAGTCACTTCCCTTGGAATTTTGATTTTTTTTTAAAACAGTAGTACTATACAATATTTTTCAAAAAATATAACAAAATATCACGAGAATAATCGCTCTCCCGAAACTTTGGAATTATTTAAGGTCATAGTAAACAATACTTTCCAAAATGTATAACAAAATATCATGGGAGGTGGGTGTCTTTCCTCTTTTCTAATTTTGAAAATTTTAAGGAAACATGGACGACATGTCTAACTCTGATTAGGAAGAAGATGAATATGATCATCTTCCACCTATAACATACAACATTTTTCTTAAGAAAGATTGTTATTCTTCTTAATATTTTCCTACTTTGATAAATCTTTCTTAGTTTCAGTATTTCTAATTTATAAGAGTGGAACTAATATCATGGGGGAGTGGATACTGCTCTTATTTCTCTTAATTTTGAAATAAAGACTCGATCAAAATTTGTAAGATAAAGAGTCAGATGATCTACTAAAGGAACTGCTCTTATTTTGTACCATGTATGAAACTAGGATTCATATTATGCATGAACAATTTATACTTGATGACCAACTATGCTGAATGGGTCAAGAAAACACAATTTTTTATCATCATCGTGTCGAGTTGTTTTACTTCATCATAAATACCAAATTTCAAGAATTAAACAATCATTTCAATGAAATAAATACATAATTATTCATTTGCATGTCATGCGAAGAGCAAAACTATTCTGTTTAATAGAATATCATCCTTTTGAATGCTCGACTATAGATCATGTCAGACTTTCTAATGAGATTCAAACACAAATTTAACACGTGTAGCTCGGTTGACTTTGGTAACTTAGAGGAAATTGGTGCTTTAGCAAATTGCAAGTTTTCAACAGTTGAAAGATCATTTTTGGTAATAAATATTATTAAGAATCGTTTGTGCAATCGAAGAGATCGAAGATCATTGGTTGAACGACAATTTGGTGGCTTATATTGAAATTGATTTACTTGGTAAATTGTTAACGATAAGACAATATTGTATCGTTATCAAAATATGAAAATTAGTGAGGCCAATTGTAATTTTTCTAGACATAAAAATAGAAATCTTGGTTCCAGCACTAGGGTACATCTGTTTGAGTTTTGTTTTTCATTTACATGCGCTTTCACTGATAACTCATAATGACAAAATTTAAGCTACCCACTATTTTTGTTGACAATGAGATCAATTGTTTTGGAGATTCTTCACCAATCGTGAAGTTGACTTCCACACATCGTAAGCTCTGTCACGATGTTAAGTCCCAAAGCTTTTAAACTTCACATCTAGCAAGCTCATTTAACTGGGATAATTTGCTTGGATACACCTCAAAATGTGCATAATGGTTGAAATATGTTGGATTTCGTGCCCTATTATATGTATATATTTTTCGAAATTTTATAAACATACATGATCGAAACATTCATATTTTCTTCGATTTTCATATAGACATGCATTTGTTTGTCCTAATTATTTAACATGCATTAGAACAAACAAACAATTGCAAAGAGAATCATACCTAGAGGTTCTCTAAAACCTCTTAAAGATCCGGAGTCGCGTTGCCGTTCGAATCACCCGGTGGATTGCCTCCGAGTGTTCACCAAACTCTAAACAAGGTTGGAGAGAAAGGAGCTAGCAAATCAATCTCCAAACGGGTTTAGAATCTAGCTAATAACCCCCTTTTTCTTTCCTGAGATTTTACTCTCCAAAAATTCAAATTAACTAAGGAATTTCGGATGGATTAATTGGGGTGGTTAGAGAGAGAGAGAGAATTTTGCATACACTTATTTTTAATGAAGGAAATTAGGCCTATTTATAGGCTCCTTTAATTTCCACATCATGGGTCATGCATTGACCCATTCTTCCATGCTTTTCTCTCTTAAGACCAATTCCCAATATTAAATTTATTAATCCACATCCAAATATAATCATAATTGACCAAGTCAAAATCATGATCAATAATTCCTTAATTAATTTCCATTTATCGAATTTTGGATTAATTCCCAACAAAATTCGTTTTTTTGTTTTAGGAAATTTAATTAATTTGCCTTTATCGAATTTTGGTTTAATTCCCAACAAAATTCGTATTTGGGGTTTTAGCAAATTTAATTAATTAATTTGCCTTATCGAATTTTGGATTAATTCCCAACAAAATTCGATCTTTGGGGTTATAGCTAATTTATATATCCTATGCAATATATCATCATATGTAATATCAAACAATCACACCCCATGATATATTTACATCTCATATATAAATTCATGGTTCTAAATATGTCATTTTCATGACATAATGATTTTATCCATTCACCACATGTATACGAAACTCGATACATCATATGAACATAAAATCACCTTCTTGTTTCCCAGTTTTATGGTGTGACCTATGGGAGGATCTAAGCTAAATTGACAGTGATATTAATAGCTTAACATCACAAACTATAAGCGGTATCTAGCTACACATTATAGTTCCCAATTAGCTAGATGTCTTAATTCAGCTCGAACCAAAACCCGATCCAATTAGTGATGGAGTGCACCACTTGTGTCCGTCCCTTGCCTCATGATATTAAGAATACACACAAAGTAGTATTGTGTCATCTTTGTATTAGTATTCATTTCTTGATCTCATTAAGTTAGTTATAAATATGTGACTTAACTCAAATCACATTGTGCACATTATAACTTTGCTTTATCAAGTGGCCCATTAATATCATTACTCAATTAAGAGGGGCTGATAATCTTTTGACTAAGTATCTTCTCCAACAAAAGTCATACTTAACCAACCAATGTCTTTACACTACACTTATCGATAGCTCAAGACACTAGCCTAATCAAGTATTTCTTAAGTGATCGGATATAAGTCTCATATCAAAGGACCAAGGACACAGTAAAATATTAATGACACAGAAACACATTTCTATAATATTTTACTTATTAGGTCTATTCAGTATACAAAAGTAATATTTTCCTCTTTTACGTACCCGTGTTGTCACTCACTTGTAGAGCTACAATGATCTATGACCAACACGACAATCTTAACTCGGTAATAAATGTCCCATGTTTATTACCATGATTGCGAATATCTTTTGTTTTATGCAAACCAATATCTTTTAGAGCTCTACGGTTAAGGACCAAAAGCTTCTTCCTTAACACTTCTAAAAGTCGAATAACATAAACAAGGAACAAAATGATTTCTCATTCAATTCATAATAGTTGACATTTAAAAGTAAAACTTTTAGAACACATTCCCTTCAATCTCCCACTTGTTATCAAAGTTTTCTTTCACATACATTCTCAATGCATAAAACATTAATAACTAGGGTAACCTTCTCAAATCACCTATCAAGCCAATCTACATGGATCCTTGGATCCATGGACTCGAAATATATTTCGTCTCTTAGCTTGGTATGAAGGTTTGTTGAATGGATCAGTTGTGTTACTGTTGTGTCCACCTATTTATTTATTTTGTCTTTCGTTGGTGGTTGAGTTAGCCGTAGTGATATTACTCCTAACTACACTAGCTCATGCCTCCACCTTCGATAATGATGACGCATCATCATCCCAACCTCATATTGTTAAGAATTCCTATAAGAATTGCATCAAAATTGCCCTCGGCTATTTTCTCCTTTGTCTTCCATAAACAAGAACCTTATCTTCAGTCCAGTTAAGGTACTTCAGAATATTCTTGACCACAATCCTACAATTAGGACTTGCGTTGGATTGGTGACAAATTGTCACGTTTAGAGCATACGAGATATTGAGTCTTGTGCAAATCATTGTGTACATGGTCCTTCCTTTTGTTGAAGCATAAGGGCTACCTTCATGTACTCGAAGTTTCTGCGTGATTGAGCACGTTGAGACTCCTTGAGTTGCACACTTATACTCATACTTATTGGAACATTGTCCACATCGGAATTGTTCACCCTGAACATTTCCAAGACCTTGTCAATGTATGCACGTTGACTGAAGCCAATGAGTCTACAGGATGTATCTCAATGTATCTTGATTCTCAAGATGTGTTGAGCCTCATCCATTTCTTTTCATTGAGAATGTCGATTTCAATGAAATTTCTCATTTGCTAATGTTAAGGTATATGATTGCTCATGAGCAATACGTCATCAACATATGATCATAAGTACTACATGGCTCCCACTAATCTCCTTGTATATACAAGGTTTTCCTTTACTTTAAATGAAGTGAATCTTCTTCACCTTTTCGTCAAAGCGTTTGTTCCAACTCCTCGATGCTTGCTTCAATCCATAAATGGATCCTCGAAACTTGCATTTCTTCTCAGTATTATTTGGATCATCAAAACCTTGAGGTTGTACCATGTACATATCCTCCTCCAAGTTCCCGTTAAGGAACGCCATTTTGATATCCATCTTCCATATCTCACAATTGTGAAATGCGGTAATAGTGAGCATAATCCGAATAGATGACAACCTCTCAAAAAAATTCATCAAAGTCAATTTCTTGAATTTGAGTATAACTTTTGCTATAAGCCTTGCTTTGTAGGTTGTCAAGTCACTATCCATGTCTATCTTCCTCCTAAAAGCTCATTTATACTAAATGACATTTTCTCTTGAGGAATGCAAATCAAGTTTCATACTTGATTGTCATACATGGATTCTATTTCGGATTCCATGACCTTAAGCCATAGTCTGGAGTCTTCCTTTTCCATTGCTTCTTGGAAGGTCGAGGGATCTTTGGTATCTAGTACCACGATCTCATGAAGTCCCGCATACTTATTGGGTTTCTTCATTTCCCTCGTCGACCTTCTCAATTCTTTTGGTTCTTCTCGTGTCTCTCAAATTTCTTCCACAATTTCTTGAGGAATAGGTTCATGTTCGTCTCTCGAATGTACACTAGGTGGGGATGATTGAGATTCTCTCACAATTTCTTGTAAGGGTCTCTCGCTCACGCTCCCACTAACCAAATGAGTCTCGGCTGGGCCTTCATGATTTTGAATGCAACATTCACATCATGATCTTGTAGAGTATCTTGAGTTTCCTCAAGCTTAACTCTACTCCCACTACTTTTCTCTCTTTTCCAGAAATTCTAGAAAAACCATATCCCTCTCTACAATCTTTCGATTGAAGGTGATACACCAAAAGTAGCATCCTCTTGTCTCACGAGGACAACCTATAAAGAAGCACTTATCCGCTTTTGGTTGAAGCTTGGTTGACATCAATTTCTTGATGTATACCTCACAACCCCAAATCTTGAGAAAGTCGAGCTTATGTGTCTTTCAACTCCATAGCTCACAAGACATTTTCTCCACGGACTTGGATGAAACATTATTTAGTGAGTAAGTCATTATTTGTAGTGCATAATTTCAAAAGTAAACAGGCAATTTAGATTGACTTATTATTGATCGAACCATGTCGAGTAATATCATGTTCCTACTTTAGGAATGAGTCAAATTTAGGTATCCTAAGCACTCACCCCTACGAACCTTTCGTAGAGACTCGATATTCTTGTTGCGTCGGTTCACTACTTCATCCTCGAATTCCTTGAACTTCTCAAAGATTTCACTTTTGTTTCCCATTAGACAAATATAGCCATAATGACTATAGTTATCCGTGAACAAAATGAAGTACCTTAAACCGTCTCTTGCACTTGTACTTATCGGACCACATACATTAAAATGTATCATATCCAATTAGTCATTCGTTTTCGTTCCTTTCTTCTTGAAAGGTCTCTTGGTCATTTAATTGACCAATCCGATAGTGCTACAAGAATGAATCATTCACGTGAGTTATCTTAGTTTCTTTTGTTATTGTTTGTTTGAGTTTATTTATTATTCATTTCAAGCAAATAGAAACCATTCTATACGAATGTATTTGCATAGAAAATTCCATTCTTCGATATAGACGAGCAAGAATTAAAATGTTTATTAAAATTTATCCATATCTAAAAACTTGATACAGAAATGTTCTTGCTAATCGAAGGCACATAATAAACATTTTTCAAAGCATAAATTTAAATCATTAGATTATTGAAGTTCCATAGAAACTTGTACAATCGCAACTATGCTTGTACTATTTCCGATCTTCAATATCATCTCGTTTTCCACGAGTTCCTTCCTATCCTTCAATAGCAGCACATCTAAATTATGTGAGCACAAGATCCGGTAACTATTACCAAATCTAGGACAGAGGTGATTAAATTTATCTCAATAACAAACATACCTACGGTATTTCTCGGGCGCCTACGTTCAATCATCCCATTTTCAAGGTCTTCCTTGTACTTGGGGCATTTAGGTCGGATGTGTCCCTTTTCACCGCAGTGAAAGCACTCCGTGTTGGGAGTTGAAGATTTCAAAGATTTCCCCCTTGAGGCACTCCTATGAGCACCTCCTACTCCCTTGCTCTTGATTAACGTATCTTTGGTAAATTTGCCTTTACCTTTGTTGATCGTTTTGCTCCTCTCATGGACGGCTAGGACGTGATTGTCTCGACCCTTGCCCATGTCAACTTCTGCAGTTTTGAGTGCGTTGTGAAGCTCCTCAAGACTCACCCCCTTTTCACGCACGTGATAGTGCATCACAAAGTCCTTAAAGGACGGGGCTAGAGAAACAAGAATCAGATCTTCGGCAATGTCCTCGGGCATTGGAGAAGAGAGCTTCGACAATTTCTCAAGTTATCCTTGCATCGTGAGAAAATGCATGGATACCGATGTTCCCTCCGCCATGTGGCACATTGTGAGTGCGATGGTGGTCTTATAGCGCTCCTTTCGGGCACTATCCATGAACATCTTTGTTAAAGCTTCCATGATCTTCTTAGGTTTTGAATCTAAGTATTTCGCTTGAAACGAGTCACCCATGGATGCCAACATTAGACCGTGAACTTGGTTCTCTTGGTCTTCTCACTTGGCTATCGCCTCTTTCTCATTACCGGCTGCCTTCTCATTCAATTTTGGGATTTCACCATCCAAAATATGAGATAGTTTTTCAAACCTCAACACGATATTAAGATTGAGTTGCCATTTCATGAAGTTTGAGCCATCATTTTGCAAAGGATTCTTTTTGATCATAGAACGCACAATTGGTTGGATATTAGACATTTCTACAAAATAAATTATACAGGTTTTTAATGTCAATTTTATGTTTTAAATTACATACATATATATCGAATATAAATGTAAATACTGCAAATAAAATTTTGCCCATAAATGCAGTAATCCAAGATCCCATCAATTGTAATATAGACTAGCTAAGGGCTATCGAATACATTACAATATCAAGGTAAGAAAAACTCTTTCTAATCACAACCTTTTTTGAATTTTAGCAATATTAGCATCTTCAAACTCTTGTGATTCTTGTCGTTTTAATTATGAGGGAATGCGACCCATCCTCGTAATAAAAGCTTTTTCCCAAAACCGAGCGAGGGCTCTAGGTAATGTTAAGAAAACTTATTTTCATTTGACACGAGATACGTTTATCCATTGTATTCACAACTAAACATACTTGGAGTTCTCTAGGGTGAAACACACCTCATATATTTAATCGTGACACAACAATAGACAACCATTATATCTCCCACTATTCCCAAAGATGGAGGGATCTATCTCCCGCTAAGGGCGAGCAGAGTATCCCTCGATCAATGGCTGCTAGTGGATGAAATAAGAAGGAAAATTACTCTTAATTTTGTTGGACAATTTCATTTATTAACATGTGATTCGGAATTTTAGTTATCATGCATATTATCATTCATACACATCCTAACATTCAATCACATTCATCACATGCATAGCAGAAATTAAAAACAGAAATTAAATCATTCACACAATCCACATCGTGTGAGTTTATATGTTCCCTTTGATCCTCGATCAATGCGCTACAGCGGAGACTTCCTCTTGCACCGGAGATGTAGATTTTTACAGAAAATAAACATGCTCCTCATATTCGATAAAAACCGACTAGTGCAAGTCCTATGTAAAAACCTCTCATATGCAATGCAATTATCTAGAGATAGAAAAATAGAATTTGGCTTTTACATATAAATAAGCCCCTGTATAATAATAATAATAATACATTCAAAGGCGGCGACCTTTTGAAACATATAAACTCACTTATCCCTGCAAAGAGAACTCGAGCAACGCATACACGCATGTCCAATATAAACTATTTAATCTAGATTATCAAGCATCTAAAATCAAACAATTCTAGAAAAATCATTTGAAATCCATTAAATTTTTTTTCATGCATCCATAGTTCAAAATTAATTATTTTGAACCGCTGTTCATCCAATTTCCAAAAGGAAAGATGAACATTAGTCCTTTTTGGTTTTGTTGATTCCTTTATAAAATAATCATTTAAAATAAAACGAAAATTCTATAAATTAGACAAATGTCTAAATTTCAATTCTAACAATCATGTATGATGTTTTAAAACATATAAAACCATCAAAACGAATTTATTAGAATTTTATCAACAAAACATCGAAAAACTCGAAAAAGACATAAAACCGAATTGTTTTTATTCTAGATGGTAGCCTAAATTGATTTTATAATTTAAATCAAAGATAATATGAATCAAAAGCTCTGATACCACTGTTGGATTTCGTGCCCTATTATATGTATATATTTTTCGAAATTTTATAAACATACATGATCGAAACATTCATATTTTCTTCGATTTTCATATAGACATGCATTTGTTTGTCCTAATTATTTAACATGCATTAGAACAAACAAACAATTGCAAAGAGAATCATACCTAGAGGTTCTCTAAAGCCTCTTGAAGATCCGGAGTCGCGTTGCCGTTCGAATCGCCCGGTGGATTGCCTCCGAGTGTTCACCAAACTCTAAACAATGTTGGAGAGAAATGAGCTAGCAAATCAATCTCCAAACGGGTTTAGAATCTAGCTAATAACCCCCTTTTTCTTTCCTGAGATTTTACTCTCCAAAAATTCAAATTAACTAAGGAATTTCGGATGGATTAATTGGGGTGGTTAGAGAGAGAGAGAATTTTGCATACACTTATTTTTAATGAAGGAAATTAGGCCTATTTATAGGCTCCTTTAATTTCCACATCATGGGTCATGCATTGACCCATTCTTCCATGCTTTTCTCTCTTAAGACCAATTCCCAATATTAAATTTATTAATCCACATCCAAATATAATCATAATTGACCAAGTCAAAATCATGATCAATAATTCCTTAATTAATTTCCATTTATCGAATTTTGGATTAATTCCCAACAAAATTCGTTTTTTTGTTTTAGGAAATTTAATTAATTTGCCTTTATCGAATTTTGGTTTAATTCCCAACAAAATTCGTATTTGGGGTTTTAGCAAATTTAATTAATTAATTTGCCTTATCGAATTTTGGATTAATTCCCAACAAAATTCGATCTTTGGGGTTATAGCTAATTTATATATCCTATGCAATATATCATCATATGTAATATCAAACAATCACACCCCATGATATATTTACATCTCATATATAAATTCATGGTTCTAAATATGTCATTTTCATGACATAATGATTTTATCCATTCACCACATGTATACGAAACTCGATACATCATATGAACATAAAATCACCTTCTTGTTTCCCAGTTTTATGGTGTGACCTATGGGAGGATCTAAGCTAAATTGACAGTGATATTAATAGCTTAACATCACAAACTATAAGCGGTATCTAGCTACACATTATAGTTCCCAATTAGCTAGATGTCTTAATTCAGCTCGAACCAAAACCCGATCCAATTAGTGATGGAGTGCACCACTTGTGTCCGTCCCTTGCCTCATGATATTAAGAATACACACAAAGTAGTATTGTGTCATCTTTGTATTAGTATTTGATGCATTGCATACATTGCATCATATGTCTTTCATTTAGATTGCTTTTAATTCAATAAATGCTACTAAGGTATGTGTTTAGCCTTGTTTACAGAATACAGGGACCTGAATGCAAATTACCCACATCCCGAGCATAAACGCGTGCAAAAGATTCATTTCCATCATAAAGACAAGTTCAAGTTTATCGAGTTTCAAATAGAAATGCATCCAAGCACAAAAGCATTCAAGGAGCTAATCACAAAAAGGTCAGGGGCTTAAATGCAAAAGGTCAAGGACCTGACTACAAATAAAAGGGCCAAGTTATTGTGTTGGAGAAGTCAAAAGAAAAGTCAAAAATAAAATCCCAACAATGGAAGGAATTAATCCGGAGCTCAAGACAATGGAAAGAATCAATCCAGACGCGCAAAGGAGGATCAAATCATACCATAAACGCACAGCCAAAATTCGGACCCGATCAGACCAGATTGTGCGGCGTTTCCGCCGCACAACACCTACAATCTGCGGCGTTTCCGCCGCACCCCTGTCGATCCGCGTCCCCAAATTTTGTCCAATCCTGTGTCGCCACGTGTAATTTCCTTTCATATACTGGTATCCCTTGTATCGGCTATAAATAGCCTCGTAGCACGAATGTAACACATCTTTGAACCTTTGGTCTTGGATCATTAGTAATAAATTTCTGTTTTATTTTGTTTTGTCTCTCTTTTCTTTTAATGTCTCTAGGATCCCTTCTTCTTCCTCCCTCCATGAGTTTCTAACTCTTTCCAAAGGGTGGAGGTGATGGAATTAGGGTTAGAGAAGATGAATTGCATGTTATTATTTTAAGTTCATGATTAGTATATTTTGATTACTTGAGTTTATGTTAAGTCATTTATCTTGTAATGCTTCATAACTAACATGATTTACAATAAGTTTCAGTAATTCTCTGATCTAAACCTAAATCTAAACCTCCACCCGACGGAATTCATCTCTTTGTTCTTGTTTTAATTTTATTTGTTCTTGTTTCTTGCTTTAGATAATTAAATCAAAAATCCCAAAAACCCAAATTAATTCTTCTCTCCCTCTTCCTTTCCCTTAATCGAATTCACACAAACAACGAAATCTCTCCCTCATTGTGTTCGACCCGTACATGCCACGTCTTCATAGACGCCGTGCACTTGCGGTATAAATTTAAATCTCAACAAGTTTTTGGCGCCGTTGCCGGGGAGGCGACGCAGATTTTGTGTTTTTTGTGTTTTCGATTTTAGCCTGTCTACCTTGTGCGCGATCTAAGTATTTGAATTTGTGTAGCAGGAGACAACAGAGCGCGCGGCGAAATCCGGGAGCGTTCTGAGACACTTGGGCGGCGGAATCGCCGCATCTACAAGGTGGCTTGCGGCGGAATCGCCGCACCAGTGTGGGTTCTGGTCTTCAAATTTCTGGGGCATCGTCGGCATCTCTGGGTGGTCGCATTAAGCTACTGGAATCTCCGAGAGCGGGCGGCGAACCCGACTGAGCATTGCGGAGGTAACTTTTCTTGCCTTTCTCGTAAAATCTGAATTGTTGAAAAGTTTTCTTTCGTAGAATTGCATGTGTTAGGGTTTACAATTCCATAATTGGCAATAATTCAACTCGGACCTAAAATTGGCAAAATTAGAAAGACCTTAGTGCATGCATCATATAATGTTTTGCTTGCATTATTCTTGCTAAATTCTTGCAAATTATTTTTTTTATTGTTGAAGAGTGCTGGAGGCAAGGTACGTATCGCGGTTTTAACGATTGCATTTAAGCATATACTTTAGTTTGCATACAACCTTGAAATTGCCCCCATTAAAAAGACCATTGTTTGACTATCTTTGCTAGATCTAAGTTAAACTACTTTAAGGGCAACTCCGTAGGCAAAGATACGGTGGGGATTTCATCACCCTCCCGTGGCCCACAAACCACAATCCTAAAGTGTCACCTAAGCCTAAATTTAAAATCAATTAGACATTGGCCCCTAAGGACTCGGACTCAATTAAGGAGGAGATTGGTTTGACTTGCTATGACCTGAAGCTAATTGAATTCAATTTGGTGTCTAGAAAGTGTTTTTGTGTTGACGAAAGTCTTCCAAGTGACGTGGTTGTCTAATTGGCACCGACTCTGTCGGAAGCGCCCCCACTAGCTATACACTGACTGGCCAACTTGGTTTGATTGGTGAGGGAGGTGAATCAAGCAAATCAATTCGACTCAACCAGTTAGGAGTCGTCTAGATTTAAGTGACACTAGGTCTAGGATTGTTTAAACCGTGCTTGTTCAGGAAATTTCTGGCCAACCTTTGAATTTACCTTTAGAGTTAAGTTTCCCTTCTCGTCTGAGTCTTCTTTCCCTTCTCATCTTTACCTTTCTATTGTTTGTTTCCCTTTTGAAAAAAAAACGAAAATTAAAAAAAACGAAAATTAAAAAAAAAATTGTAATTAATTCTTGAAATTAAATTTGGAATTTAAATTTCGAATTTGAATTCAAAAATTGATTCAGCCCGGTGCACTCAGATTTGGATTCGGGACTTAAGTAATCGACTCTCACGAGTTCATCTAGATTCCAGTCTAGAGCTTAACCCCAATCCATCTGTTGCACCACCTCACCCGGATCTAATGGGTGAGAATGTTGTGAACCCGCCTATGACTCTGAGGGATCGGTGCTACCCAACGATGGCTGCTCAGCCATCGTGCATCGTCATGCCCACCATACCGGGTCGCGATTTCGAACTTAAGGCACAATACATGAGTATGCTGCCTAAGTTCACCTCTAGGGAAGATCCATATCTCTTCTTTAGAGAATTTGAGGAAATCTGCTCTCTTATGCAATACCAGCATATCCCTGAGGAGGCAGTGCGTCTGAAATTCATGCCTCTAGCACTGAAGGACGACGCTAAGAAATGGCTATATAGTCTAGCCGAAAGATCTATTAGGAGTTGGGCTGAGTTTGTTCAAGTGTTTCTAAAAAATATTTCCCCAACCATAAGACTATGAAGATTAGGAATGAAATTGTTGCATTCGTTCAGTCTGAGAGCGAGCCGTTCTATTCCTATCTTGAAAGATTTAAAAGTGTCTTGACCCAATGCCCTCATCACGGAATTCCAAAATGGCAATTATGCCAAATTATTTATGAGGGATTGACACCCACATCTAGAGTTATGCTAGAATCTGTGAGCCAAGGGAATTTCATGTCGAAAAACGAAAATGATGCCTGGACTTTTCTTGAGGATTTAGCTGAAAACAGTATGCAATGGGACAATGCTAGAACACCCATCAACCCGAGTATTGGATCTAGAATAGCAAGTCAACCCCGACCAGGTGTCTTAGCTATAGATGTCAACATAGCGGCTGAGGCAAAACTAGCCACCCTTATGCGCAGAATGAAAAGTTTAGAGCTGCAAAACCAAACCCGACAAGCATCCCCTACCCCTTGCTCTAGATGTGGTCAGACTGGTCATTTAATGGAGGACTGTGTAGACTTGGAACATGTTAATGCCACGTTTAACCATTCTAGGAATGATCCTTATGCATCAACCTACAACCCGGGTTGGCGTAATCATCCCAATTTTTCGTGGAACCAACAAGGTCAACCTCCTAGACAACAACCAAACCCATATAACCAAAATAATACATCATCTGGGGGTAATAACAATGGAAATCATGAAGTTAGGTTGACAAAGTTGGAAAATTTAATGAAAACTTTTATACAAACAACCAACCAATCATTCCAAAGGCTAGAGACACAAGTCAGCCAATTAGCGCAAATAGTAGGTGAAAGAGAAAAGAGTCAATTTCCAAGTCAACCTGAGGTGAACCCAAGAACTAATAATCAATATCAATCTTATCAACCACCCTCAGGAAATAACAACCCCAGACCGGTTCAAATGGTTAACGAGGAAGGACCGTTCCAACAAATCAATGCAGTAGTGTCATTACGGTCCGGACGACAAGTTGATAACAATGTGGTAAACCCTAGAATGTCTAATCAATCTAGCCATCAAGCAACCACATATGACCTGACCATTGAACCTGACGTCCAAATTGAAAAGCCCAACCCACCTACACAACCTGAACCCATAGCTCAACCTGAACCTGAGCGAGTCTATGTTCCTAAAGCCCCATTTCCCAATAGACTCAAGAAGAGCTCAAGTGCACAAATGGAGAAAATCTTAGAAGTATTTAAGCAAGTTAAGGTGAATATTCCACTCTTAGATATGATTCAACAAATACCTGCTTATGCTAAATTCTTGAAAGATTTGTGCACTAAAAAGAGAAAAACGAATGTACCAAAGAAGGCATTCTTAACTGCAAACATATGCTCTATTCTTTCCAACACATCTCCTATAAAATATAAGGACCCTGGGTGTCCCACAATTTCATGTTCAATAGGAGATACCTTTATCAACAAAGCCCTTCTAGACCTAGGTGCAAGCGTTAACTTACTCCCATTTTCTGTCTACGAGCAACTCAACCTTGGTCCACTGAAACCCTCTAAGACAACCCTCCAATTCGCTGATTGTTCTGTTAAGAAACCGAGAGGTATAGTAGAGGACGTTTTGATTAAGGTTGGTGACTTCATTTATCCAGTGGATTTTGTCGTACTTGATACTGAACCTGTTGTAAATCATAATCGACAAATCCCTGTAATTCTAGGTAGACCCTTTTTAGCCACTTCGGAAGCATTAATAAACTGTCGAAATGGGCTCATGCAATTATCTTTCGGGAACTTAAAAGCAGAATTTAATATCTTCCATATTGATAATGAGCCAGAAATAATATGCAACCCAAGTGATGTTGTGATGAGAGCACGTATTTATCAGAATTCTGAATCAAATAAATCATCACATAAGCAAAAAGGAAGTAAGAAAAAAGGGAGTGATTCATTTACTCAACCACCATCACTCGAGCAAATAAGCGAACCAATTCAAGTGAGAAGAGTGGAATCTTTTCCTCAAGTCAACATGGGGAGCAATTCAACTGGATACATGCACCAATATGGTGTCGTTCAATCCAGTTCTGATTACGGTTGACTCTGAGCAAACTCAACCCCTCTACCGCAAGCCGACTCAGGTAATAAGTGCATTTATTTTATCTATGCATACATTGAGGACAATGCATGATTTAGGTGTGGGGGGGTGGTTATCTATGTATATATCTATTTGTTTGTTTTCTTCTATTAAAAAAAAAATCAATGTTCCATGACATAGCTTAAGATTGATCTACCAAAATCTGTGTACAAATTGCATTGAGTTTTTTTCCTTATTATATAGTTCTGCTTATAGAAATTGTGACATAAATCTAAGTTCCAAAGAAATAACACATTGCCCTTTAAGACATGTATGCACTTAAATTGGATGAATCAAATCTTTGAAGTGGTTGATAAAAAGCAGAGGTTGAGGAAAATACACCGGGAAGTGTGGACTTCTAATAGCAATTAAGCCTTGAGGAAAATAAAAATAAAAGAATAAAGTGAAGAAAACACATTTTGCAAAATGATTACAAAAGCCCAAGCCTTTGAGTCACTGGTCCGTAGGGGTATCTTAAAACCCGGTAACTTGAGTCTTCCAGCTGGGGATTATCGACCAAACTCGCTACACGAATGCAAAAAGGGTATAAGTGTCAAAAAGAAAAAGCAAATGTGTTGAATCACGGAAAAAGAAAAAAATACTTTAAAGATACTCAATGCCCAAAGCTAAAAGAATGATCCATGCCATGGTTGATCCAAATGATACTTCACCACCAGAGGAGGCGTGCAAAATAATTCAAGTGATAAACATGTGTAGAAGGGTTAGTGGTGTGAATGTTGGAGGAACAAAGACCAAGTCATATTTTTAATGAGTTAGATTTATATAATGAGCATGCAAAAATTCTTAGTGAGATGTATATGGTCGAGGTAGGGATATTGAGAACTATGAATGAAATGTTGATTCAGGATTTTGTGGGTATATCCGCTGAAAACCCTCAGGAGACAACACTCCTCCCCCTTGGCAACAAGGAGGTTTAAAGGCTTGTTGCACATGCTAAGTGCAACCGTGATTCCTACGAAAGTGAGTTAGGATTTCCCTGTTTTCATTCCTTCTTATATTCTGTTTTGCTAGGGACTAGCAAAATCTAGGTGTGGGGGTATTTGATGCATTGCATACATTGCATCATATGTCTTTCATTTAGATTGCTTTTAATTCAATAAATGCTACTAAGGTATGTGTTTAGCCTTGTTTACAGAATACAGGGACCTGAATGCAAATTACCCACATCCCGAGCATAAACGCGTGCAAAAGATTCATTTCCATCATAAAGACAAGTTCAAGTTTATCGAGTTTCAAATAGAAATGCATCCAAGCACAAAAGCATTCAAGGAGCTAATCACAAAAAGGTCAGGGGCTTAAATGCAAAAGGTCAAGGACCTGACTACAAATAAAAGGGCCAAGTTATTGTGTTGGAGAAGTCAAAAGAAAAGTCAAAAATAAAATCCCAACAATGGAAGGAATTAATCCGGAGCTCAAGACAATGGAAAGAATCAATCCAGACGCGCAAAGGAGGATCAAATCATACCATAAACGCACAGCCAAAATTCGGACCCGATCAGACCAGATTGTGCGGCGTTTCCGCCGCACAACACCTACAATCTGCGGCGTTTCCGCCGCACCCCTGTCGATCCGCGTCCCCAAATTTTGTCCAATCCTGTGTCGCCACGTGTAATTTCCTTTCATATACTGGTATCCCTTGTATCGGCTATAAATAGCCTCGTAGCACGAATGTAACACATCTTTGAACCTTTGGTCTTGGATCATTAGTAATAAATTTCTGTTTTATTTTGTTTTGTCTCTCTTTTCTTTTAATGTCTCTAGGATCCCTTCTTCTTCCTCCCTCCATGAGTTTCTAACTCTTTCCAAAGGGTGGAGGTGATGGAATTAGGGTTAGAGAAGATGAATTGCATGTTATTATTTTAAGTTCATGATTAGTATATTTTGATTACTTGAGTTTATGTTAAGTCATTTATCTTGTAATGTTTCATAACTAACATGATTTACAATAAGTTTCAGTAATTCTCTGATCTAAACCTAAATCTAAACCTCCACCCGACGGAATTCATCTCTTTGTTCTTGTTTTAATTTTATTTGTTCTTGTTTCTTGCTTTAGATAATTAAATCAAAAATCCCAAAAACCCAAATTAATTCTTCTCTCCCTCTTCCTTTCCCTTAATCGAATTCATACAAACAACGAAATCTCTCCCTCATTGTGTTCGACCCGTACTTGTCACGTCTTCATAGACGTCGTGCACTTGCGGTATAAATTTAAATCTCAACAATATTCATTTCTTGATCTCTTTAAGCTAGTTATAAATATGTGACTTAACTCAAATCACATTGTGCACATTATAACTTTGCTTTATCAAGTGGCCCATTAATATCATTACTCAATTAAGAGGGGCAATGATAATCTTTTGACTAAGTATCTTCTCCAACAAAAGTCATACTTAACCAACCAATGTCTTTACACTACACTTATCGATAGCTCAAGACACTAGCCTAATCAAGTATTTCTTAAGTGATCGGATATAAGTCTCATATCAAAGGACCAAGGACACAGTAAAATATTAATGACACAGAAACACATTTCTATAATATTTTACTTATTAGGTCTATTCAGTATACAAAAGTAATATTTTCCTCTTTTACGTACCCGTGTTGTCACTCACTTGTAGAGCTACAATGATCTATGACCAACACGACAATCTTAACTCGGTAATAAATGTCTCATGTTTATTACCATGATTGCGAATATCTTTTGTTTTATGCAAACCAATATCTTTTAGAGCTCTACGGTTAAGGACCAAAAGCTTCTTCCTTAACACTTCTAAAAGTCGAATAACATAAACAAGGAACAAAATGATTTCTCATTCAATTCATAATAGTTGACATTTAAAAGTAAAACTTTTAGAACACGTGTTTTTACTATTCATTTAAGTGTACCTATATTTCAAATTTTATTACTTACATACAATTGAGTCATTTGTGGGTCCCACTTTGTTAACTTTTCTGTTAGAACATTTACAAAACGCACACTCCAAATTGAAATGTCCTTAATATTAAATATGAAAATACAAAACAAAATTTTCCTTTACAAACACACCATCTCTTCTCCCCCTCTCTCTTGTTCTCTCTCGCGTGTTGTCTATTCTCCCTCTCCCTCTCTCTCATGTTCTCTCTTCTCCCTCTCTCTCCCCTCTCTCTTCTGTTTTGTGTCAATTTGATTTTTGGTGGGGGAAATGTCGGAGAGAGAGGAGAGAGAGAATTCGAGAGGGAGAAGAGAGCAGGAGAGAGAGGGAAAAGAGAGAACATGAGAG
Source organism: Triglochin maritima (assembly GCA_963682175.1). Lineage (NCBI taxonomy): Eukaryota > Viridiplantae > Streptophyta > Magnoliopsida > Alismatales > Juncaginaceae > Triglochin > Triglochin maritima. The sequence continues at coordinate 5,672,799 of OY821787.1, read as the reverse complement.
AGAGGGGAAGAAGAGAGAGTAGGAGAGAGAGGGAAAAGAGTGAATAGGAGAGAGAGGGAGGGGGAGAAGAGAGAATATGTGAGAGAGGAGAGAGAAAGAGAAGAGAGAACAGGAGAGAGCGAGAAAGAAAGAAAGAAAGAAAAGAGAGAACAAGAGAAAGAGAGGGAGAAGAGAGAGTGTTTGTAAATGAATATTTTGTTTTGTGTTTTCATATTTAATATTAAGGACATTTCAATTTTAGAGAGTGTTTTGTAAATGTTTTGACAGAAAAGTTAACAAAGTGAGGCCTACAAACGGCTCAAAGGTATGTAAACAATGATGTTTGAAATATAGATGCATCTAAGTGAATAGTGAAAACACGAATATATTTCAACCATTGTGCACCTTTTGAGGTTTACCCAAGCAAATTACCCCTTTAACGAACTTTGCTAGGTGATGAGAGGGCTCAAGTGGTGTGGATTCTAGTGCTTAAAAAGAACCCGGGAGAGGTAATGACCCATTTTATGGTTTGATGCGCTAGATTGGTCTACCCTTTTGTCGAACCAGTCAACTTGTTTTGGAGTTTGGAAATTAGGACAAAGACTAAGGTTTAGGGAAAGATGTGTAAAGAAAAAAGGATGCAAACCACGAGACAGATGTATAGATGTTTGGTTCTAACCACTGGATCCTAGTCTTCTCTTACGAATTGTTCTTCCTCGAGCAACTTCGCGTCCACTATTTTGATCTTAGTTCTGGATCGAGATCAAGTCTTTACACTTCGAGCTTGCGAACACCCTCGCCAAGCTTGGATCACCTTCTCACAATCCAAGAGCTTCACTCCGGAAGCTAATACAACACTTTCCTAAGAATTTGAGTACAACTTCTAATCTTGAGCACTTGAAAGATTGATGAATGCAATAAGTGGTTCAAGTGAAAAAATTGAGCACAAGGAGAAGTTTGGAGAAATTGAGAGTAGTATGAGAGTATAATCTTAAGAAAAATGATTGGTAACCTTGTAAGGTTGTTTTAAGTTATATTTATAAGCTCCAAATTAAATCTAGGCGTTGGGATTGAAGTGGTAATGATTTGAATGAAATGCATAAAACCTGGAAAGTTTAGAACTCAAATTCTGACACAAACGGTCGACCGATTTCTTATAAATAAGAGAACAATCGATATAAAGTGTATATCAGTCGATCCACCCAGGCAGTAACTTAAGTGAACGGTCGAACCATATAAAGAATTAGTCGATCGTTAAGGAAGAATTGATCAAAATAATATTTAACAATTGATGTAACGGTCGAACCAAACAAGGATCCAGTTCGACTGAAAATAACAAGAAATTTGGGATTTCTAATTGTGATAGATCCGGTTGACTGCCGTCTCGGCATTGTTCGACTGATGGCCAAATATACGAGCTGGGCTGGTAGAAGTGTGTGTATATGATCGTTGTATAATACGACAAGTATAACGGTCATATTCAAATGAAATACTAAACGCTAAACGGTCAAGCCAAAGTGAAGTTCCGGTCGATCGATTATTGGACACGTGTCACAGTATACCTGGTGAACAAAGATAGAAAAGATCGAACTAGGAATTCTCGTTTGACACATGAAAACGATCGAACCAGGACGAAGAAACGGTCGACCGTTTGGGATTGAAAATGCACTTGCAAGATTGGTTGAACTAGAAGAGAACTGTTCGACCATTCTGGTAAAGAGACAAGAGTCAGATAAATCCGGTCAAACCAGATGGTCTACTAATAGACCGGTTGAAGCAGAATTCCCGCTCTAAGTGGAATTCCTAAGTGTGATTGGTCACCTAATGAAGTCAGATTAATATGGAAGTAAGTAAGAGACTTCTATATGTTTCTAAGTGACATGCAATGCAATTCAACAATATTTCAAGTGTCAAGTTACATATTAGTCCTAAGAACAAGAAACAAAATTCTTATTTAATCTTCAACTTGATTTCTTGTCTTGTAAGCATTTGTCTCCTGAAGATAAAATAAATATACATGTGTTTAATGATATGTTGATGAATCTTCAAAATAGATTAACGATTATAAGTTAAAAAACCAACAATACTCACCTCCGTTTATTATACGGGTATTAGACGAATATGATGTGTATCATATGACATTCATGTTTCATATAAACATTTAAAAAATTCCAGTGGAGTAACTCATCGATATTCAATTCCAAGATATAACACATGAATCATACCAATTAATTAATGCATAAAGAAAAAACAACAAATCAATTAATAATCACAATACATATAGAAGAACAAATATACCATTAATATGAGTCTAAAATCATCACAAAAAATTAAAATACAGACAAACTAACAATTAAATATTACATGTTATCGTTATGTATTTTATATTATGTTGAATATTAAGGTATAAATGTGTTAATATTATATATATTAATATAATTAAATTATTAAATGGGTAAATAAGTATGGGTAGAGTCGTACATGTACCCGCTCCATTTATTAACTGAGTAAGATGTGTATAATACTATAGTTAAACAAATATAAATTTTTAAATGGACAAAAATCGTACTCATATCCCGATATATGATAGTTAAATGAGACAGGAAAATGAGTAATACATGTCCCAGTTGCAATCCTAGTGAACAAGAGGTTAATCCGTCAGGGTTTTGACGGGTGAACTATTATCAGAATTCTTCTTTTATTCTTGATCGATCTCATTGTAATTGCATTGGAAATTAGTCCAATTGAATGATCCTAATTGGACCAATTGAATGGATCTTAATTGGATATAACTAGATTTTAATCTGATATGATTGGACAAACAAAACATATCCACCACCGTAAACGCATAACTAACTTGAGGATAACTATATTGAAAAATATCCATATGAAACGAACCATTTTCCAGGCACTACCGTGCAAATACCCCAAAACTTCCTCGATCCTTGCAAAATCCAAACCACATCTTCACTGGTCGGTCTTGCCCCCAACGATGGCGTCCATCTCCACTTCCCTCTCCAAGTGCTCCAAACCCCTCCCGATCGCCCTCCGATCCTCGACCTCGTCTCCGACCCGAGGCCGGAGGCTCCCGGTGCTGCTCTTCGACGTCATGGGCACCCTCGTCCGGGACCCCTTCTATCAGGATGTCCACAGTTTCTTCAGGTTCGGATCGTATTCCATTGAAAATCTCGTAAGATAAGAGTTGATTTTGATTCTTTCAAGGTCGATTTTGTGTCTGGTGTGATTAGTGGAGAGTCTCTTAGGCGCAGTTGGAGTGTCAGGAATTCAGGTCAGAACGTCAGCATTTGTAAGACAGTCTAGGGATGTCTGAATTTTTAAAGACAATCCTAATTTAAAGGGATTGGATTAAATCAAATTTGTTTTCGGCATTTGGAATATCATGGACTAAATGAAGATGGATTTTGAATTGTGGGTGTTTCTGATCGATTGTAAAATAGCCTATCCGAGTAGCAGGGGTAAGGTTGCGTACATCCGGCCCCATTAGCTTGCTCAGGCAGCAATTTCTTTTGAGGTATTGGGGGTAATGTTGATGTTGACGATAAATCTCTCGTTCAACCTTTTTGTTTAGGTTATCTTTCAATGATTTTTTAGATAACATATAGTGTATTGAGTGCCTTATGTACTAAGATTATGTAACTTGAACCATACCATACAAATCTTCTGACGATCTTTCATGTCTTTAACGTAATGCAGAGTGTCTTTAACAGAATGTTTTACATGTCTTTAACATAATGCAGAGTGTGTTTAACATAGTGTTTTTCATGTCTTTTACATAATGCAGAGTGTGTTTAACATAGTGTTTTTCATGTCTTTAACATAATGCAGAGTGTGTTTAACATAGTGTTTTTCATGTCTTTAACATAATGCAGAGTGTGTTTAACATAGTGTTTTTCATGTCTTTAGCATAATGCAGAGTGTGTTTAACATAGTGTTTTTCATGTCTTTAACATAATGCAGAATGTCTTTCCAAGAACTCATTACAAGCAAACATCCAACTGCATGGTTTGAATTTGAGAAGGGACTTATTAATGAGGTATGCATTCACATGTTAGAAATTCATAGTACTAATTCATGTTTTCCTACAATTCTGAACTCGAAAATGTTAACTATCTTTCATGTTTCCTGAGAAACAAATGTGGTTTTTATTCTTTGTTACTCGTCAAATGTATTTTTTGTGGTTATTATTAGTATTCCCAGGGAACTAAATAATTGAAAGATAAGTAAATGTAGGTAGATGATCAGCAATGATCAGCTTTCATATTTTAGATGATATTTTATGTAATCAAGATGAAATTGAATTTTTTTAAAACTCAAGAGATAGTTCAAATGTCTTTATCCTGCAAGTCCCTAAGTTTCTCTTCATTTATTGCATTTAATAGAAAATTTGATTAAACTTCCTGAAGTAAATCGCAAACCGCATATGCACCCGCATCGCATCTGCATACCGAATATGTCGGATGCGGTGCCTCGCCGCATCGCATCCGCATCCCGCATTTCTGAACCTTGCCCATACCCGACCGGGACAGGTGACCGGGTATTACCTGCCCCATTTACACCCCTACATGTGAGTTTTTCTCGGGTTACATTGCTATATGTTTCAGCTAATGTTACATTTGTGTCCTTGTTTACCTTTTCAAATATTGAGGTTGTACTCCATCTCAATTCAGGAGGAGCTAGCTCAGAAGTTCTTCTTAGACCAGAGACATGTTGATATCGAAGGTAAGGTGTCCTTATTAAGATGTAATGTAAAGTGTAATTATTTGGGTGAGATGATCCCATCAGAAATATTTGCGTTGCAGTTCTATTATTGTTTATTCCATAATTCAAAAGATTATGTTGTAAGTTTGCAAGAGGTTATACATCTCCTTAAGGCAGAAAAGACGAGGAAAAGGGCTAGACCCTGTGAATTTTTGTTGATGCATTAGAGAAATTACGTTGACATATCAACCAACAGAGCTTATTTTATGAGAAATACAAGAATGTAGAATAAGGATAGAACAAAAATAAGAAAGATGTCTAATATGACAGCTAGTGATATCATATGGAAATACAATCAAATATTTTATGATATTACTTCATGTGATCTATTACTCAAGTTGGAGCATGTGGCCCGCTTCACATGTTGATTGAAATGGTAGCTCTATGGGTTATATCAGAAGTTTCACCGGTAGAGCAGAGAAACAAGAGCAGACTTTCTCATTTGTTGACAAAATATTTTGTTCAAGAAACAAGACTCCAAGCATGGTGCATGTAGCCCAACACTTGGAGGGGCAATGTGTGAATGTAATACGTAAACAATGAGCCTTTTGTAAGTCTAATTACTCTAATATGATGTGTTACATACTGTAAGTAGACTTTGATATAAGAAAATCCATGTTAAGCCATAAGAAGATGACTAAGTGAGGTGGGTTTCTTCAATATATTCCTTAGTAAACTTAATTGAAGCAGTTTGTATTTTATGAAGGTCTGAAAAGATGCATGCGAGAAGGATACAACTACTTAGATGGCATTGAGGCATTGCTACATGATTTGAAGAAGGCGAACTATGAGATGCATGCTTTAACAAACTATCCTAATTGGTACAGGATAGGTCTATTTTGTCTCACCATTCTTAGAAAATTAACTTTTTTTGATGTTTTCTCTGTAGGTATATGATAATTGAAGACAAATTAAAACTATCTTCTTACTTGTCATGGACATTCTGTTCCTGCCACTTGGGTAGGTAGTGTGCTGTGACGAAAAGCACAAGTCTATAAGCTTTGCTGCATTGTACATTTTGTTTAGCACTTATTTGCCCAAATCTTAACTTGCATGTTCGGAGTTGAAATAGCACAACACCTAGACAGGAGGATGTATGGCATGGAACTCTTCTATTTAGATTGACTTCAACAGAGACTCTGCAAGTAGGTCAGTGTATAAGCCAGTACTCGTATTGAGTACTAGGAGTCTAAAACAGCTCATTTGGTAACATGAAACTTTTGCAGGTCATGTGGTGCAATGATCTAGGGAGTGACCTTAAAAATTCTAGTAAAACATGGTTCCCTCAAACAGATACAAAGTGCCTGTGAGCCACTAGTAAAATGAATGAAAGATTTATGAGAGTGCCATAACATCTACAGCGCTTGAACCAAAAGTTAAAAGTCTTTGATGTCAAGATAAATTTATCACAGCAATTTGGATGAATACTTCCTTCAGTATTCTTTAGCTGTGTAAGCATGATTGCTCATCACTATAAAGTTGTTTCCAGATTCAGTTTTTGTTGTGTTTTTATCATAGAACAAAAATTAGTTTGCCAAACAATAGATAAAATTTTAAGACAACCTTGCAAACCGGAATGCAGGTAGATATGAAACTGAATTTATTATTAACTTTGCGGGATACCTAACTACAGGTTTGATGTGGCTGTACAAGAAGATTTTGGCAAAAGATGAATTTAAAATAAGTAATGAAGAAGTAAACAATTGCAACTGCATGGAGTAGTACTCCTGATGAATTATTACATGCAGTTGGCAACATCAGAAAACATGACCAAAACCGAGTAATGTTTAAGAATTACAGTAAGAATCCGTGAATCTGTGAGCTTAAGATGCACCGCTAATGACACAAGGGTGCCATTAAGTTGTTTTACTTGGGAGGACATATGGATTGATGAACAAGTGTTGGAAGTATCGTTTTCAGCAAGGCTTATGTTCTAGCATGACAGGATGATGCTTTTGTTTGCAATGTATAGCAACACCAATGCTTGGGCAAACATTTGATAATAGCTAAACAGTTATGTAGCTGTAAGCTGTGCAGGAAACATATTATAACATCCTAAACCTTGACTGAATTTCTTGATCCATGTGTGATTCTCTTTATATGCTAGTACACTGTCTAAGGTTCTGTATTTCTGCTGATAGTTGCATTGGTCATTATTTTTGAGAACTATATCATTTTGTGGAAGAACTTAAAAGCATATTTTTTTAAGATTTTCATTAAACATCAAAATAGTCTTGTGAATTTTCTGCAAAGTATGGTGCTCAAATCTAATGTTAATTTATCTTGTGAATTTCAGGGAAGAGAAAACCTGACTTAGATTTATTTTCGGATGTCTCCAAGCATTTAGGAATTGAACCAGAAAATTGTGTATTCGTTGACGACAGGTAGCTCTTCTCTTCCATTTTATATGCGTCCTTTTATTTCAGGCTTTTGTATTCTGCCTTCTGATTAAAGTACACATTAACTGTAAGGAAATAATAATCCCATATAAGCTTGCTGAGAGTACGCTTAGACACGTATAGTTTCACTGCTCGCAAGTGTTATTGAAAGGATAGTCCTTTAAATGCATTCGTCTCCATCCAGATCAGGGAACGTTGAGGCAGCCAGAAAAGCTGGAATGGTGGGGTTACATTTCAAAACTGCAACTCGTCTCCAACAAGATCTGCACGTGCTTGGTATAGAAATTCTTGTGTCGGAAACATGAAACCCTGACAGAGATCTGCTTGGTATATTAAGTCCAATTACCCTGACAGAGATCTGATGCCAATAGAATGTTCCTTCCTCTGAAGTTTTGGTATCTTCCATATCTGTTTATAATTGAACTCTCCTCTTCAAGTTGATGTTTGGTGTTTGTCTCCAAATGCTTGCTTATTTATGTGCATTTGAAATGTCTATACCCCATGTTGTAAAATGTCTTCAAAGTCAATTACCTGAACCTTTGTTAGTACATAGATGGAAACCAGTCGTTTATATCTCATTTTATTTTGTTGGGGTTGTAACTTGAAAACAAGTTAATTGAAATGGAAGAGGGGCTGGAAGTTTCATGGATTGTATTGTCTATTGTGATTTGATTTCAATTTTATATCCCGAGCTATGTGATTTGCAATCTTCTCAACTAGATTTTTCCCTATTTGTTGCTGAACTCCAGTTTTTTAAGTTGATGCATTTTAGGGGGTACTTTGAAGGAGGAATTGCTCAATATATGAAACAGCCAAGTCAAATAGTTTCCTTGGTTTGTGGTTCGAAGTATCATCTGCAGATGCAGTTTACAGAAGAAAGGCATCTTGCTAAGGTAAACTACCTATGCTCATCGAATATGTAGGTTTTCATCTTGGTTTTGCAGCTTTTGCTCCCAACTTGTGCAATATTTTTCCTAGTATGTGTTATTATTAACCATGGTGGTATGTACCTCAGCAAGTCACTATACTTTTATGTTTCAGTTTATTTTATCATACCTTATTTTAGACATTGTAAAAGATCCTCAATCAATCTATTTAGGCTGGAGTGAACATGATATTGACAACATAGACAAGTATAAATGTGGTGCATCAAGAGGCTTGCTTGATAAAGAGAGATGTGTCTTCTTTGGAACCTTTAAAATAATGTCCAAGTGTATAGGCTCTAACATGTATAAACTGTAAACCAAGCCTGATGTGCTTGGCAAACAAGATAGAACTATCATCGATGCATATTTTAATTATCAGACATGCCGAGATTGAAAATGGTCTTGATGGTGATGAGTTTGATGATAGCGTTGTTGGTATTGAAGTCAACATCCTCTTGTTGAGTGCATCCTTTCGCAACTAGACGGGTTTTGTAATGTCCGATAGAACTATCACCTCGACATTTAAAACAAGGCACCCATTTGCAGGAGGTGAAGGAATCAGAGTCCCAAGTTGTTAGAGCTAAGTGCACCATAGAGGATGCCAAGGGGCATGAGTGAGACTAGGGTGCTCAAATTCAGTAGAGGTTGTAGTCAAGGAGATTGGGTTTGGAAATTCGTCCTATCAGGAAATTAACCATAGGGATTGAATGTTATTTATTAACTGGTAAATTATTAATCTTGGATTAATTATGACCAATGATCAATTCTCAAACACACAAGCTACATGTTTGAGATTTAACGAAGAAGTAAGTAATGCTTTCGAAAAACACGAGTATTTCGGCTCCACTATAAACGAAATACTCACAATCTTTGCTGACAACCCCCATCAAGCAATACTTACAAATCTAACTTGAACATTAATGATGAGCACTTGAAAATTGATTGAGAAGTGAATGAACACTAGCGGGCCAACGGATCAACAATATTTAATTTTGGTAGTTTGAGCTGATAAACGAAACATAGATTATTTTTCCTAGTCGCTTGCCTTCTCTCTTTGAGAATCAACTACTGCAAAACTTAAGGGAATAAAATTTTCGTATTGAAACACAAGATTTTGTGAAATAAATTTTGTATTTTCCTTCCTATTACCTCAACACAAGTGATATCTAAGAAGATATGGCCATTGGAGAAGGATTGGGTGGAGTTAACACTTAATAAAGTCATTTGTGCACAAGAAGGAGAAGCAGAATGCCTGTCTATGAATGACGAAATTCTCCGTAACCATACAAATGACGAATATAAATAACGAAGACGAGTTGCCACGAGGCTACCCTTTTGAGTTTTGACCTTAACCACCACGTTTAACTAACTAACTAACTAACTAATAGTTTTTTTCCTAATAACTATTTAATCATCCGAGAAGTTAAACTAACTGTATGGCTGACCTTACTTAGGCTTTCATGGGTGTGTCGATCTCAAATTTGGTTTGTCAAAAAGCCTTTGGCAATCCTTATGAACCTACCTAGAGAAGTATATTCACATATGTTAGAGTAGCATTTGATCCTAGTACATGTTACAAATTTAACTTCAATTTCAGCTCAAATGGATTAAATCTATTTGATCTTCGAGTGTCAATTATGCATTTGATATAAGAGAGAGTGGAAGAACAATTTTACAGAGTACAAAGACAAAAATATAAATTTTATATCGTTTGACAACAAAAGATCACAAAACGATTACAGAGGCAAGAATATTCAAAACGAGAAGAAAATTGAAATGCTTTGTTGTTTTTTTGTAGACTTGCATGTCCAATGCCAAAAAACATGGACAACAAGTTTTTTCAAGACATCAATGTTATCACCATCACCTTTTGTCAAGAAATAAAAAATCTAGAGTGCTCTAGATGTTACTTCATCTTTTGGGGGGTGGCAATTACTTGGGGGGCCTTTCTGTCGTATCTTTTCTGATTGTTGATTTCGTAAGCATTTTAAAAAAATAAAATGGTCGGAGTTAATTTTAATTACTAAGAGTATCAGTAACTGGGGTCGTGCCCCCACAACCTGGTCCCCAGGTCGTTTATTTTTTATTTTTTTCGTTTTTTATGTTTTGATTTTTTAAATTTTTGTTTGAATCTTTTTTAATTTTTTAAAAAAAATACGTTTTATAATTATTTTGATTTTTTAGTATTTGTTTATTCTTATTTTATCTACTTCTGAAAAGTTAAAACGACTTCAAAATAAATAAACAGAGCTAATCAACATCAACTTGTGTAATGTTGGAAACTATTTAATACTTATTTTTAATCTGTTTCAGTAGCGTTGTCTTATCTTCTTCTTTTTTCCATTATCATTTGCATTTGCATTCAAACAAGCCCATGCTTCTCATGGCACACTACATGTCTTGCTTATTTTGAAGATTTGTAACTACAAAATGTACAAAATGAGAATAATAATCACACAAAAAGTCCGTTGGTGCATATAGTTCGATAGTCAAGTATAAGTCTTTGTGCCCAAAGTTCTTAAGATTGATCTTAAACTTACCACAACATCTTGTAAGAATGGTTGTTATAATGATATGGATTGAGTGAGTCACCTTAGGTTTGTATCTTCATCTTCCATTGCAATGCTACAAAATGATTTAAGGATGTATTGACTAACTAGTAGCAATATAGACTAGTTGAGATCAATCTTTTTCAAGTTGAGCTAAGTTATTAAGGTTCCAAGTTGGAAATTGCTTAAGCTTGGAAATCTTATTTCTCAAACAAAACTCAAAGGAAATTAATTGAAACTAACTCAATTGGTAGATATGTGGTCATGAATTAGTTACGATCATTAGTCAATGTCCAGTATGTGAGTTTATTTATGAGATGTAAGGTCCATATGGGACCCAAAAGTTTATGTTTGGGTTTGAAGGTAATTTTGCATTATCCTCTCGTATGCAACTTGTGTTACAATAAGAAGGTTATGGTGGTTAGTGTTAATTGGAGAGGTTCGATACTTATGTTTATACTAAAAGTTGCGTCTGGTGAGAAGCACATAAAAGGTGAGCCTTTTGGTCCAAAAGTTGCGTTTAGCGTGGAAGTGAAAAATCTTCTTCAAATACTACATTTGAGTCTTCGGACTCCAATAACAAAACATCCAAAAAATTATAGAGAATCAATAGTTATTTCTAAAATCCAAGAGCGCAGATGGTAATGCTTCCAAATAACAAAAAAATAACGGAAAAAACGAGAGACAATCAGATATTTTGTTCCGTTTATTCTCTCCTGCAAACCAACAGGGTTGAAATGGACCACGATAGCGTCCGGGACACACCTGACGTGGTCAGACTAGTCAGTAGAGAAATTAATTTAATAACATGTTTGTGTCACATGCAACCTTTAGTTTCCTAATGCAGCATTACTTTCTCCCTGTAACATTTGGTTTCCCCACACAATTTTTATTTTTCCCAACGTAACATTTGATTTCCTCGTGCAACCTTCAGATACAAAGATAAAATGAAGAGTTCGTGTTTTGTCATTTTAAACATATAAGTTTGTTTTTTTTAACATCTACGTTTGTCATTTTTAACATACGAGTTTACCATTTTTAACGTATGATTTGTCATTTTAACATAAGAGTTTGTCTTTTTTAATGTATGGTTTGTCATTTTTAATAGTAGTTTGTCATTTTTAAGTACGTGTTTATCCATTTTAAGTACCGGTTTGTACTTTTTAAGTATAGTTTGTCATCTTTAGTGTGAGTCTGTCCTTTTTAAGTACGATTTTGTCATTTTTAACAGTTAGGTCAGTCCTTCTTATATTGGTGGGTTATCTTTTCTATGTCGATGTTTTGTCCTTTTTAAGTAATGGTTTGTAATTTTTAAGTAGTTGTTTGTCCTTTTTAAGTATGAATTTGTCTTTTTATCACATGCGTTTGTCTTTTTTATCATATTAGTTGTCTTTTTAAATAAGTTAAGTTGAAATTAGCAAACAAGAACACGAAATCAAACCCAACTCCTTGAAAAGAAATTAGAAACTCCCAAAAAAACTAATATCAAAGAAAATCAACTTTAGATAATAACACCACAAACCGAAATCAAAAAAAAATCAAACTTTCAAGACAAAAACACCAACAACCCAAATTTTTTCATCACCACAACACCTCAAATTAGCTACAAATAATCTAACTTTCCCAACAACACCACACAAAAACAAGTACAAAGAAGAAAAACTACAAAAAAACAAACTTTCCAAAATAACATCAAAAAACCAAGATCGATCCTTCACAGAAAAAATAAAAAACTTCAAATCAAACACAAAAAGCCAAAAATTTCCCCAAAAACTCCACCCAAAAAATTCAATTCAGCTACAAGGATCCACACTTCCAAAAAAACCAAGACCGATCAACCACAGAACAAAAACAAAACTTCAAATCAGCCGCAAAAAATCAATTTTCCCCGAAACACATCATACAAAAAGGGAATTACTATTATGTCGCCCCAAAACTGCTTAAATCGCCACAACAATTACCATTTTACCATTCACAATCCATTTAATACTCATTTCGTCCAGTCTCTTAAACTAAGACTTATGTCTAAGTTTTCTTCACTTTACCAGTATCAACACAACGAAAATGTCTCGATAAACGTCTCGATCACGCGAATTTCAAAAAACAAAAAAAGGCTGGACGTGTGGGTAAAACACCCCCTTAAGCCGCCCCTAGGGGTGAGAAAAATTCGGTCTGGTCTTCGGTCCATAAAATTTTGGAAATTCGGTCCGGACCGAATTTTTTCGGTCCGGTCTTCGGTCCATAAAATTTTGGAAATTCGGTTTTCGGTCCGGACCGGACCGAAAATTTAAAGGGAAAATCTGGGTTTTGGACCGACCCGGACCGGACCGAACCTATTCGGTCCGGTCTTCGGTCCGGACTTTTCAAAAATTCGGGTTTCGGTCTGGTCCGGTCCGGTCCGGTCCTGGACCGAAGCTCACCCCTAGTCGCCCCCACGGGGAGGGCATTTTACCCGACCGCCCACAATGAGGGAAGCATTTTATCCAGATGTCTGTCAAAAAATTAATTAATTTTTTTAAAATTTATATAATGTGTTATCTCAAAATTATTTGAGGTTCCGTTGCAAGATTTCGGTAGTAATGAGTTGAATTACAATGAGTTTTTTTTTGCAAGTAATGAATATCCAAAACTTCCAAGATCCAACAACTGAGACTCCCGACCGACCTGTCTAGGTGGTATTTGGTAAAACTTCCCGACTTACAAAAAACTCGTTATAATCCACCACATTAATACCGAAAATCTTGGAACGAAATTTGAGATAGTTTGAGATAACACATCATATAATTTTAAGATTTTTTATTTAAAAAAATTAGGTACGTTTAAGCCAAACGCTTCCGGCGGACGTCAACTATTTTTTTTACTAAAAAGAAGTTTGACATTTTATTAGATTCGAGTGCACCGAGACGTCCGATGACTCTTTTCCTGACCTCCAAAACATTATTTTTGATTATTTTGAGAGTGGTATGAAGAGATGGTGGTAGGAGAGTGAAATGAACAAATATATAAGTAGAAATGAGATAATGACAAAACAATAATTCGTACTGACGATTTAAGTAGTTTTCAAGCAATGAATAACAATTTCAGTACAAAAAAACTCAAATTAGCTACAAAGAACCACATTCTTTCTCCTAGCCTCAGGACAGACTCCAACGCCGACTACTTTCTCCCATCCTTGTCGACCAACTTCACTATGACGTCCTAACCAACGTCGTCGGCGTCCCCATCTCCCTCAAGACTTGCTCCCACGTTCATCTCCCTCAGCATTCCTTTTACCGATTTTGCCTTCCACCGAGAGAAAATGATGAAGAATGAAACGTTTTGGGAAATAATGAAAGATTTTGAAGAACTATGTACAATGGAAATTAAAGGTCGCATAATTACACTTATTTATGTTGTGACTCAAAATAAATAAATAATACGTGATTTTATTAATCTCTGTTAACCGGAGTAACATGTCACGCATAGGGGTGTAAACGGGTCGGGTATGCCCCTACCCGTACCCGGCTAAATTAGCGGGTACGGGTACGGGTATATACGCGGCAAAAAACATATATACCCGTACCCGACCCGTACCCGTTAAGTTAGCGGGTACGGGGCGGGTAAACGGGTATAGCGGGTATAATATATAATATATAAAAATATAATATATATTATATAAAATATATATTATATATAAAAAAATAAATAATATATAACATATAAAATATTAAAAAAATATTATATATATAATATAATATATCTTAACGAGTATACGGGTAAACGAGTACGGGTAATGCGTATACCCGTACCTGACCCGTTTATTAACCGGGTAAACAGGTACGGGTATGCGGGTTTGAATTTTTAAACGAGTATGAATTTTTGTACCCATACCCGTACCCGTCCGGGACGGGTAACCGGGTATACGGGTATTACCCGCCCCGTTTACACCCCTAGTCACGCAGCATCCGGACTCGGCGTAAACAAATTATTTTCCAATTGAAATACCCCTTCCTCCTCCCAGGAAGCGAAGCATCCACTTTCCCTCTCTCTCTCTCCCCCCTCAAATCCCCAAACCCTCCTTCCTCCGATTCTCCTGTGCCGCCCTCTCCGGGCGTCTCGTTCCCCCATCTCAACTGGGTCGGTGTCAAAATTGCGTATTGGGCCCTCCCCATGTCGAACGCCGTCGTCTCCACCGCCAACCCCCTCAAGCCGCGCCCCGTCGTTGGCCTCGTAGTCCTTCCGGGGAGGCGGGAGAGGTGTTTCTTGAAGTTCCGGCCGGAGAGGAGCTTCGCTTGCGCTTGCATGGCTCCGCTTGGTAGCTTTGCCGATGGGGTCTCGTTCTTAGATGGAAATGTAAAATAATAATAATAATAATAATAATTGAATTTGAGGTTTTTCTGGTTTGGTTTTTATTGCCTTTTTGGGCTCTGTTAATGACTGGTGGATTTCATGGTTTGTGATTGTGGCTTTTTAGTAATTTTTTTAGTTAAGTGTCTTCTGCAATTAGGAAGGATTTTGAATGGGCAAAGGAAAGAAAATCTGGGAAATTGAGATTTCGACCTTCTTTAATGTAGGAGTCAATTTCAACTATTGTATGATCACGCGTGTCGTTTGAAGTACTTATGTTGCTGTTATTAGGATCACTTCAGTTTTGGTAACTCCAACGTTTAAAGTTATTCACTTGTTTTGGATTCATTGTTCGGTTTCTACAACATGGGAATTTCGAATTGAGTATTGATGTTTGAAATGGTTGGAGAAAATAAATCAAAGTTGTATTTTCAAAATATTGCATAACAATGAATAAGTTTGAACTTGTAGCTGTGCAGGTTGTAATTTGTATATACGTGTACTTTGATTGTGTTAAGTGTAACTACTGACTATGAATCTTTTATTGTAATTCCGGCATGCAATTTCTGTATTTTGTTATCCTTATTAGGTGCATCCATTGCTTTGTAAGATCAATGCTAGAATGCATTTGCTTATTTTTAGAATTCAAATTTGGCGTAATCTTTTCTTGTGATATTAGATTAAAGATTCTTCATTTTAATTGTTTCCTTTCAAATTCGTACTAGTTCCAACTTCCAATATCATGACATGCTCAATGGTTTAATTCTTCATATGGATTCTAATTAGATGGTCAACAACCTAACTTATACTGGATATTGATTTATTTGCTTTTCTACGCTCTAGTCTCCATTATATATTCCTTCACGTTTTTTAGATGTTCTTCCTTAAATACCTTTAGGGTCGACCTGTACCAGCGAACATGAAGGTAAACAGGGAGGTTCCAGATGATTCAGAAGTACTGATTGAGTGCAGAGATGTTCACAAGTCATTTGGCTCAAAACATATCCTAAGGGGTGTTAATTTCAAGGTGATCTTGGTTTACCCTTTTCTTTTTTTTAATAAGAATGATCATTTGTTCACCTCTTTTTTCCCCTGAAACGAACTTGAGATGTACTGCCTTCAAAATTTTATTACCCATCTGCTAGATTTTTCCCTTTACCTGAACTTGTGAACTCTGTATTTGTTTTTTTATTTTTTATCTAGCTGTAGCAGATATCTTTTTATTTCTTTGTTATTTATTATCATTTTCCCCTTCCTGTTTTCTTTGTTATTTTGTACATATCGAAGAACAATAACATGGTGGTATAGAAAAAGGCTTGATCATATAATTCCAGTATTAATTGTATGACATTCGGCATTTTTATCCTATATCATTTATTGAAACAGTGTGCTCTTTTTGTCCTTCTTGCTCAATATCTTCTGAACTTTCATGTTGGTACTCAGATTAGACACGGTGAAGCTGTTGGCATTATAGGGCCTTCAGGCACAGGCAAATCAACAATTCTTAAAATTATGGCAGGTCTCCTTGCTCCTGAAAAGGTAAATGATCCAAGAGCTTTGTGTAGGCTTTGCTGAATTTTTTATATTTTTTGACTTGACATGTAGTTCAGAAATCAAATTTCCTAATATTTTTAACCGATACTGTAAATGCATCTAATTCAACCTGGATTTACTTGTATGCGAAACAGGGGGAGGTTCTAATCTGTGGAAAAAAGAGACATGGGCTCGTTGATGATGAGGAAATATCTGGTCTCCGAATTGGCTTGGTATTTTTTCTTTAATGACATCTATAACTTGATTGGAATTTTCATTATCTTCTTAAAGCTGAAAATTAGTAGTAAACCCTTTCATGCATAGGGACGTACTATTCGCTTATCTTGGGACCAATTTTGTATAAGCCTAGTATCTTTCTCATAGTGCTGTCGAGGATGCTAGATAGTTTTATGTGTTTTCTGGTTTCCTCAGTTATAAAAGACAATAAAGTAGTTCTCATAGTAATGTATAATCATGTGTAAGTAATCTTGTCATATTTTCTGTTTGTCCTTGTTAACCTACATACAGCTGTCCAATTGTCATCATAGATGTTTCGGCTTTGAGAGTTCAGTTGAGTAAGGATTATATGTTTGTAGTATCATGTTCTCATCTTTTTCCAATTTCTTGATTTACCATTTACCATGCTAAATTACATGATGACACAAGAAATTGGAGTGGATCACTATCAAATGAAAGTTATGAAACTAATAGTATTAATAGTCCGATTCTTGTGGTTTTTGAAAATTTTAGTGTGACAATCATTTGTTTAAATCAATACAACCATCATATTGATGGATTTCTATTGGTAACAGGTTTTTCAAAGTGCAGCTCTCTTCGATTCTATGACGGTTCGTGAAAATGTCGGATTTCTTTTGTAAGTCACTCAAGCTGTCATGTTTGAAACATATTTTATTACAAAAATGTATTTCCTCACCGCATGTTATTTTTTCTTCGTTCTTCCTTGCTGGAAGATATGAAAATTCAACCTTATCAGATGATCGTATAGCAGAACTTGTTGCAGAAAATTTGGCTGCAGTTGGATTGAAGGTTTGCAATTTTAACAATTTTTATCTAGTATAGTAGTTTTTTAGGATTAATTTGGAGCTTTATTGTTTCACTTCTGAAAACAAAAAATCTGTTAAGTAAAACTTGTAAAAATGCAAATTTGAGCATCAGAATTCAGAAGGCTATTGTTTTGGCTAATTGCATTGCTGCTATCGTATGACATGATCCGGAAGAGAGGAATACTGGGAATCAAAAAGGGGAAATTGCAAAACATTAAGTTGACCACAAACCTTTGTTGCAATGCTAAGTCTTTATCCATAGGTGATGACTAACATTAATATTTGAGCAGGATATTATCTAGGAACACGTTTGACCATTTTCAATATGCAAGCTATAGCCTCATCCTTATTCTCCTTTTGAAAATCTTCATTTTTCATTTTACCAGTTATCGGCTGATGTAGTTTAGGGACAAAAAGGTATTTTGATATTATGGGTGTGAATTGTGATAACACTACACTCCACACTTTTTTAGCTTGCTTATGTCAAAAAAATAAGCTACTTGTGGCAACTTGAAACAGGTTATGATTGAATAATATTTGTGCATCTTACGAAACAGTTTTTCCCCTTAGTTTTAGAAGATCTATATATTGAACAGTAAGTTTGTGACAGTCCAAAACATGGAATTTGTTGGTATTTGATAGTCAAAAGCTGCACGATGCAGGGAGTCGAAGATCGCACGCCAGCTGAGTTATCTGGTGGAATGAAAAAGCGGGTTGCATTGGCTCGATCAATTATTTTTGACAACACGAAACACACATTAGAACCAGAAGTAAGTCTCCAAGGTCTCTTTTTCTAAAATAACTACATGTACTTTTCTTTTATATTTGACCTGATTTTTTTTATAATCCATGCCTTTTAACTTTGGTTTATTTATTTTTGATGTAGGTCCTCTTGTATGATGAACCAACAGCTGGGCTCGACCCCATTGCATCCACTGTCGTCGAGGATCTTATACGTTCAGTTCATTTCAAAGGTCAAGATGCGACTGGAAACCCTGGGCAGATTGCATCTTACATAGTAGTTACACACCAACACAGCACCATAAAAAGAGCTGTTGATAGGTAGTTTTAATATTTTGCATTAAATCTCTTTTTAAAGTCTTTCATCTCATTGGAGTTCACGAGTTGGTCTATCGACTCTTCCAACAGGTTGGTGTTTCTCCACGAGGGAAAAGTTGTCTGGGAAGGAATGACCGAGGAGCTCACAACTTCAACTAATCCTATTGTTAGACAGGTAACCATTCTAATTTTTCTTTGTGGGCACTGCCAGCACAAATTTTCCAATGTCTAAGAAAGCAATCTTCGTTCATGTCTTTTGCAGTTTGCATCAGGGAATTTAGACGGGCCGATCAAATACTAAGCGTGATTGCTCGCCAATGCTGTGTATAAAGTAGATCAAGATTATTCAGACAGAGAAGTGGT
Source organism: Triglochin maritima (assembly GCA_963682175.1). Lineage (NCBI taxonomy): Eukaryota > Viridiplantae > Streptophyta > Magnoliopsida > Alismatales > Juncaginaceae > Triglochin > Triglochin maritima. Next base: position 5,653,822 of record OY821787.1, on the reverse strand, counting down.
AGTCCAGATCCTGTGACTATAATAAGTCGAGAAACCAGCCCATCGACCAGTGATTCAAGTGCATATTTGGATCTGGCTTTGCCCTTAATTTTACATCGAGGAGGCTTTTTCTATAGGTATTTTTTGTCGGGTCTCGGTAATGTGTGCTTTCATTTTATTGTAATATAATTTTCTCTCTGTTATAATATATATATATAATAATAATTCAGAAATGCATCTTTCCTGGTAAAAATGTCATTCTCTGCTTGAATAAAATAGGAAGACAAAATAATGTAAAACTCCTATAGGCATTTATGTGAATGCCCATTCTGTGATTGTACCCAAAAAATATTGTTTCTTTATACTCTCACCCCAATGCTCGCATCTCATACCTTATAATTATTGTCTTGTCTTGCAATAATTATGTACTAATCTTCTCGAGATCGTCGTAAACCTGCTTCATTCTTGGACGGGAGTCCGGATCGGTCTCAGTGCATGCAAGAGCTATTTGAAAAATCGATAGTACGCTCTTCTTTGTAAGACTTTCTTGTAGAAGGGCCACGTCGACCATTTCTGACAAAGACCTTTCGATACTGAACCCTTTTCTCACCCATCTCACTAGCTCTCCTGCTTCCACCGGTGATGATGATGTCGACGTTGGTGAAGCTGCATTGTACTCTGGAGAGCGTCCGGTTAGCAATTCCAGCAACACCACTCCAAACGAGTAGACGTCCCACTTTTGTGTGGGACGACCGACCGGAAACCGAGCCTCAGGGGCACGGTAGTTGTTTGGTCGATCGAGTTGAGCGGATTTTGACTTAACATATGGGAGGGAGCCACCCATGATGGTTCCAGAGAAGTTGGCGCCATCGCCAACAAGGCTAAGGAGACGAGGAAGGCCAAAGTCAGAGACTTTGGGGTTAAGTTTCTCATCAAGGAGAACATTCGTGGGCTTGATGTCGCCATGGACGAACTTTCTTGGGCTGCAATCGTGCAAATGGGCCAGCCCATTGGCGATTCCCTTCGCTATTCGGAGCCTAGCGGCCCATGACAGGCCAGGTTGACCAGGTTTAGCTGTAACATCCCAAGTTGTACCCACATAAGCAGCAATCAATTAAGGAATGAAGAGAAATAAATAGTATGACTTGTACTCGAGAAATAAACTGTTATTCCCTCAAATCCTTCTGCCGTGCAGATGAATTCATGGGTCATCTCTCAACACTAACACCCTCACATGGGCAACATTATTGATGGAACTGGACAGAAGCAGTAGATATAATAGCACTGGTTTCTTTTTTTGTCTTAAAAGCAATTGACTAATCCTTTACCAATGCATCTCAAATCCTAGCCTAGTGTGGGAGGAAATTTCCTTATCAGATTTAATAGAAAATCCTCACCTGCCTACTGACAATAAAACAGTGACAGTAAAGAAGAACAAGGTTGCATGAAAGCGCGATGGCCTACATGAAGTTAATTAAATTAAAACATCCCCATGTGAGATGGCACAGCAAAATTGTTTTTCACCATCAATAATGACAACAAAGTTTTTATCAAGAAACAAAAGTAGGATATATAAAAAAAGCAAAAGTATCCATCATGTATCCTAATTAATTCAAATCTTCATCTTGTAATAACCTGAGATTGGTAGGTTGTCATCTGCAAATCATCTTATAACTAAAATGAAACCAACCATTTAAAAATACAAAAGTAGAATACACATCTGGGGTGGCATTTCTGGCATTTGAATCTACATTAGGACAAAAGGTGAAATGATGATGAGTTATAAAACTTAGAGAACTAGTTTGTGGTACGAAAATGGCATGCATATCTTTGCTGCAAAAGTGACATCATTCATCTACGTGGAGAGTATCGATTTGGACTGTGGGATGATATGCTTAAAGACAGGGAGATAGAAACAGTGATATGAACTCAAATGATTGTGTAGAACTGTAGGTTTTTGTTTTCGTATGATCCAGAATTTTATTCCACACTCTCCAAGGCGGCTTTGTTGGACTGTTTGTTAGGTGGTTTTGTTTGTAAAATTTGCAAACACACCCAAATACAATATCAACCAATTCACTAGTATCTCATTTTTTTTTGTCGGACTACTAACTCTTGTCGCGCAAATGCTATATAGTGGTTAGTTATGTCTTAGAATCATGAAACTATGTTATGTTTAACGCGATACTAGATGTCTTAGATAATATTTTGAGCTTAGAGACCTTGTATCGTTAACAAATAGCTCTATTGATCTAGATTAAGACAAATTAACAAGTAGTGTTGATTGCAATCAATTCTCTCGTGATAAATTAAACGATTCACATTGACATGTTGGGAAGATAGTGTGTAACATTTAATAATATAGTTGGATATGTTATCATCTACCTTAGTATTAGGTTTTGTTCAGACAGTGGACCAATAAAAATTCATATGTCAAATTCAACGCGCGAACATAAATACTTCCTCCTTGAGTTGTAGACTAGCTGTTTAGGTGGTCAACCGACCTAGTAAAGTCTGATAATTTGGATAATAATGTAATACATAGGTACATTAGCTTAATACTTGTAACGAAAAAATATCAATAAAGTTACAAGATCTTCATGATTGGATTATTTAACACTTCCCCCCTTTAACGAGGAATCAGTGTCTGTGATGACTTTCATATATTATAGCTCATTAGCTCCTACAAACATAGATTTCAGCACTCAGGTGGATACCATGCATTTATTTTTTTAAATTACCATGCATCATTTTTATTGAGATGGGAGAACCTTTGCTAGTACAAATCAATTCTGAATGCTTATACATATACACAATAAATAAATTGCAGTTTCATTTGAAAATCAGAATGGGGACGTAATTCTAGCAGTTTTAGGTAAATAAATGGTCTTGGCTTTGATAACAATAAGACTATTATTTTGAAATCCTATTTAATATTGTTTACCAAAACTGCTGGAATTAAATCTCACCGCTAAAACGCCGAACCCCAGACACTATTTCAAGGTTCTAATTTGGTTTTTTCAAACAAAAACAAAAACAATGGAAATCCACATCAAAGAATTTCACCGATATTTCGTGCCATGTTTTTCTTGATGCTACAAGAACAAATGAAAGTATAATTCTTATAGTAATATTTTAGGTTTAGAACCCTCTTAGGCGGTTTCATAACATATTTGGTTGATTCTATTTTCCACGTGAGATGTGTTAAGTTATTGATTTTTTTAACAATAGTATGGTTAAAAACTCATACTAACATAGCCTCTATCTCGTTCATAAATATAATAACATGCTGGATTTGATCTCAATATATATATATATATATATATATATATATATATATATAGCTCTAAGACAGATATGATGGATGATTAACAAACAAGAAAAAATAGTTAGAGAGTGTGAAGCAATTAACTAACCTCGGAGTGCAGAAGCAAGATTGCCATTAGGCACATAATCACTAATAAGCAGCTTCTCCTCCTTAGACCAATAATACGCCCTCATCCTCACTATATTGGGGTGCTTAACCCTCCCTATCGCCGCCACCTCGGCGGCGAACTCGCCGTAGCGCCCCATCCCCCCACCTTCCCCTAGTCTCCTCACCGCGACCGCCATCCCATTCCCTAGCACCACCTTGTACACTATCCCTCCAGCCCCGCTCTTCCCCAGCACGTAAGCAGACGACCGGAGAAGCTCGTCCACCTCCAACGATAGGCCCTTGTCAAGGGCCACAAGGCGGGAGGAGTCGTCGGCCGGGGAGGGGGATGGGTGAGTACTTGACGGGGAGGAGGAGGAGGAGTCGCTACGAGTGCTGGTGCAACAGAGGAGGCAACACTTGGGGTCCGCTCTTGGGGATCCTAGCTTGCTTCTCTTTCTGCAGCTACTACATCCCTTGCCATCTACGTCCTTCACCTTTTTTTTTTTTTTTTTTGGATTCAAACAACATCATTATAATTCGCATTGAAACAAATTGAAATAGTAAATTTGATTCTTCTTAGTAACACATCAAATCAGATCTACCTAAAGTTAAAACTAAGGTTACTATGGTTGACAAGAGGGTTGGTACAATTAACAACTTTTAGTCAACTAATTAAACTATATATCTAAACTTCAACCCGGCCCGTTGTTTCTAACTAATTTATTTTGCCACTAAATTATTGAAATTGGACGACACGCTTGAGAACAATAACATATAAGAACATTAAAACCACCCTAATTTCAAATGGAAATTGACTAAACTGACCTTAATCTTCAGTTAAATTAGATTCAACTTGATATAAAGCTTCAATTATCTCATCAAGTCCATAATTACCATTTGGTCCTCCGAGCTCTAAATCCGTTTTAATTCTAAACAAAATCAAATCAAAATTATCTTTTTAAAAACAATTAAGCTGATATATATATACTGCATGAAAACGCACTCAACCACCGGCGACGTAACCTCACCTTCCAGTAGACAAAAACCAACACAAGTCCAACGATCACAACTCCGGCCGCATCCGCCACCGATATCAACGCAATGGCGGCTTTACTAAGCCGCCGTCTCCCTCCGTCCGCCTCTCCACTCCTCCCTCCACCGCCCCTCCCCTCCCCTCTCCCCTCCTCCCTCCGCCTCTCGCACGCCACCGGCAGTGGAAACCCGCAAAGCCTCGGGTTACCGAGGAACCCGACCGCTCCCTGGTTCCCCATAACACTCCCTCCGGGGATCTCCCCGGAGAGATCGTTGCTCCTCAGATCCATCCCCACCACCGCCGGCAATTTCCCCAGACTCTCCGGTATCTCCCCGGAGAGACGGTTGTGGGACAAATTCAGCGTCCCGGTTAAGCCCTTCAGCATCCCCACCTCCTCCGGTATCGGCCCGGAGAAGTCGTTATCGGATAGGTCGAGTTCGATGAGGTTCTGCAACTCCGGCCAGATGTCCGGTGGGATCTGACCGGAGAAGCGGTTGTGCCGGAGGTAGAGGCGCTGGAGGTTCTGGCAGGACTTGAGGCTCTCCGGAAGGTTGCCGGAGAGGGAGTTGGAGGAGACGTCGAGGTTCTGGAGGCGGGGAAGGGAGCAGAGAGTTGCCGGGAGGTCGCCCGAGAAGGCGTTGGAGTGGAGGAAGAGGGAGTGGAGGGAGGTGGCATTGGAGAGGGATGGCGGGATGGCGCCGGAGAGGTTGTTGGAGTGGAGGTTGATGCGGCGGAGGAAGGCAAGGGAGCCGAGAACCGACGGGAGGTTGCCGGAGAGGTTTTTACCGGAGGCGGAAAAGGCGACGACTCGGCGGGTGGAGAAGCCGGAGATGTTGGCGCAGGAGATGCCTGACCAGTGGCACGGGTCCGGGTTTGTCGGGTTCCAGTCGGAGAGAGCCGCGGTTGGGTCGGAGGTGACCGCGGCTTTGAAGGCTAGCAGGGAGAGGCCGTCCGGGGAGAGGGAGGCGGTCGGACCGGAGAGAAGTGTGAGGATTGTTAGGAGGAGAATTGAGTTCGGCATTGGTGGAGGTTGGAAGTGGTGGGAGTGTGGAATGGAATTGTGTCTAGGATGAGTATTTATTTGGAGGGATGGTCTTATGTTTAATCATTAGTACTCTACTTTGGTCATTAAATTTCCTCAATCATTTTCAATATTGTTTATTTGTAAGAAGTGAATGAAATTCACTTCCATAATTTCTTTTGAATTTGGAAAAATAATTATAAGTACAATTATATAAGGATGTAAAGTTTTTAAAAACCAACTTCTCAAAACTTCATTATTATTATTTTTTTCTTGCAAACCAATACAATTAATTCCTCGCTTCTAAGTTATTTCTCAAGAAAATACAAACTTTTTTTTTTTGCTATTCAAGATTAGAATCGTACCAAGTGAGTAATATAATATAATAATAAGAGGGTTATGTATGTTATATTCATTTCCTTATCCTTAACTAATAATCACTTGTATATAAAAAATCAAAGCTCTACCACCTTAGTTGGTTAATTTTGATCAAGTGGCCTAGTTATAGTGGTCTTCCACTCAACTTTGTTAGGTAAAAGGGTTGATTTATTTTTAACTTTTCAATAATTTAATATGCTTTGAGCAATAATACTTCTATTATATTTCATGATTTCAGCTCATTATTTTGTTGCACGTGGAGATATATATAAGACGTTAAATTTAATGGAGGAGCACAACATTACAAAAGATTACTCTTATCAATTATCAATCTAACGTTATCTGAAAGTAAATAATTTTCTTAGACACACTACCTTAGCCTCAGGGAATCGAATTCTGAATCTGTACTAATATATACAGGAATTCTCAAGTGAGCTCAGGGCTTAATCAAGCTAAATTAAACCCCCACAATATCCACCACTCATTTCAAAATGTAAGGTAGATTAAGAAAAAACGATTATGTTAATGAATGGTGAGATTAACTGTAAATAAGATCAAATGGTGAGATTGTAAGGAGTTTAAACTAAATTTGACGAGTCCTGTGTTCACTAGAGTTTAACCCCTAATATATAATAACCCACGAATGTGATCATTGGTCCAAGTTTATAGGCTGACGTTTACTTAGCGAAACAATTAATTACGAAGAATCTCATTGTTTGGTGTCCTAACGTGGGACATCTTCAACTGGTTATATTAATTTAATTAAAAGATGGTATTGTTTAAGAACTGTCACGTTATCATGTGCTACATGTAGTGTCCCTCCAAAATTATACAATTTTGTTAGTAAAAAGAAATATAGAAACTGGTTATGTATTCAACTGGTTAATGGCGCATTAAATAATTTTTGTCACCATTTGCTATATACCTACAAAGACTACCAATGTGCTAACAAATTTTGGACCATTACAATTAATTAATAGAGATGGAGTCCGAATTTTTATGGCTAGCAAGACAAAAGGGTAATCAAAACACAACTCCAACACTCCAATAAGAATGTGTGATTATTACATGATGAGTGAGAGTTTTTTTTTTCTCTTCTACTGAAGTGGAAGAGTGGTTGGTTTGAAAGACTTGGGAAGGAAGAGAGTAAGATAAAAGCAAGGAGATTTTATAATACATGCATGATTTGGAAGACCACATCCAATTCAATAAATTATAAATGGTAGGATGTTTGTTGTGGGCTTTGGTTTTGACGTAAAGATATGGGAAGACATATGAGTGAGGAGGTGGGATTTGCTTGTGCAAGACTACTACTTGATTGCAACAATATTATTGTTGTGTTTGGCACTAACAAAAGGTGATGATAATGCTAATCTTCTTATAATAATCTTGAAAGATATCTTTTCTAACTAAACGTAATGTTGTTTTGGAAACGGAACATATAATGGTGTTCTAACTAGATTTATTAGTGGAATTTCACATAGCAGAATGTTGGCGGAGCTTTGTAACACAAGCTTTGTAACATAGATTTATTAGTACACGAACTTGGGGTTTTTAAGCATGTTATCTAAAATCAGCTCATTGGGCTCTCTCAAACAAGAAATTAACGTTAAAAAATTAGCTCATAGGAATGAGTTTAATTATGTGAAAAATCGCAAATCAATCAGTAGACTTTCAGATATTATCTCTATGCAAAAATGGAAAAACAAATCCGGTCTACAGAAGTGATATTGAAAATTTCAATCCCACTTGATTGAACTCATTTTGATCATTTCAAATTGACAATGAACTAATGATAAATATCAAACATGATACGAATTTTTAGTTGCACTATTATGTTCCTTTTTATTCCTGTACGATTTGATCTCCATAAAGATAAAATACAGAGACAATAAATTGTAATATTTCTAAGGTAATTTACATTGTTTCTCCCTAAATTATGACTTGATTTTCAGTAATGAGATCTCTGACTTTCTTCGTCTTTTTTTTCAAATGCTAGTCGAGAGCGATCAATCACTATTTTTATTTTTAACATTAACAAGGGTCTATTTCAATGTTATTTGGTGGTTTGGTTTTTTGGTGAGCCCACTTGAGGACCATTTAATGTGTTTGTTTGACGAGTATGAAAACCAATTGATGCATGTGTCCAAAGAGTTTTTTTTTTTAAATCAGCGCCGGAATTACTATTTAAATTAAGGTATATAATTGTTGAATTTGTGTGCGTGTCCTAGTGGAAATTTAGACCATCGTTAACAACGTCCGGGTATTTTTCGGACGTCCTGTTTTCTCTCTCAACCACATCTGTTTTTCTTTCTGCCACGTCAGCACAAACCAACCCTCAAATTTCCTTAACCGCACCTAGAAACAACTCAAACGCTCTACATTCTCTCCCCTCCACGCTATTTGGGGATCAATTTTGAGTAAAACACAAAAAATATTATTTTTTTAAAAAATATAAACAAATAAAAAACAAATTTTCATAAAATACTTTTTGAAAAAACGTTTTAAAATAATTATTAACATATTTTAATATTAAAACAAAAATCAACACCCAATAAGAAACCAAGTGTCCCCACCCACCCGCCCATGACGTGTCACCCTTCCAGCCTACGTGGCAAGACACACTACAGTGCCACCTGGCTAACACAATTAAACGTGCTACTGGGGAGTTGCTCCTAAACTAGATTTGAATCTCATGCGACAATCTAAATTAGCTTAAAAGGGCGTATTAAAAAGGATATTGACCATCAATACCTACCAAATTATATTCTAAATTTCTAATAACATGATTTCGAAATATCAAAGCATTCTATTCCGAAAGAAGCATCTGAAGTTTAACCACCTCATTAGACTAAACAAGCTTCAATATGTGAATATGAAAATATCCCTCTCACTACAATGGGTGCTTTTTAGATCAGTAAGGGTAGATCAGTCTTTTCATGGTAACCACCTTAACTGCCACTGCCTGTTTTGGGCTCAATAAAATTGACACCTTAAAAATCATGTCAATTAAATATTAAAAAAATATGCCAATAAGAAAAATAGAAACAAAAAAATATAATTGGGAGATGTGTTACATTCCCCCACAAAAATAACAATGTATGAATTACAAATTGTGATTTACGAATGTATGATTGGAATAGCATAACTCGTCGCAGGGGCTGCTGAGATGGGATTTGAGTGTTGGGGGGCCGAATTCATATAAAATATTTGATATGATATACTCCAATATATGTAGGTTAAAATTGTGATCGGCGTTCACAAATGGGGACAGTTCATGATGGGTATTGAAAATAATGTCATGTATTGCATTAGACCAGAAGGACCATACTTTTGTGCCCATATTAATGATGGTATCTTCTAATGTGGTTCATAAATGTAAGCAATCATATGTGGAAATGTGTCCTTTCCAAGCTTTAGAAATATGGTTGGTGAAGGACATGAACATTAGTAACGTACAAAGGAAGAGATGTTTCTTCTTCTTTCTTGCATTGTTGAGAATGTTTGGTATACATATTAAATGGAGATGGAACTCTAAAGGGATATATTCATGTTTTACAATATATCTATCTTCTCGTTATGATATTTAGATCAGAAGCTAATTATCCCTTACGATTTGTTAAGATGCTTAAGGTGTGATTGGTTAGAAAGAAAGCATTTTAGCAATTGATTTGAAACTGGATCGTAAGAGAAAAATTAATATGGAACTTATCCATTTTTAAATTATTCTGCATTTCTCGTAACTTCATGATTAGGTGGGGAAGTAGGGAAAATCATTGTGACTACAACAAATAGAAAATCAATTATAAGAATTTCCAATAAAAGAAAGGGAAAAAAAAAAACACTCGCCCACCGTGGGCTCTACCGACCCAGCTAGACGGGCATTTGATGCTGGAATATTTAATACAAATTACTGACAACGTAATGATTGTGCTTCCAGGCGTCGAATTTGCATACTCAATATTTAAAAATGATGCGATTTATATTTTTTTATGAAAGTATTTTGAAGGATTTACGTTCTTAAACAATTTCATCCTAGCAAAAATCATTATGAATATCACTTCCAAATCCTGAACTAAGGCTCCATTTGGCAAACGATTACTGATGAATTGATTATGATCAAAACTGATTCTGAAATTTCCTGTTAAACGGATCTTGCATTTTGGTGTTTGGATTGTGATTGATTCATATCCAGATCAAATTACAATTTTACCCTCTTCGTTGCTTGTGCTTGATTCAACATAATTTCACAACAAAAAAATGTGTTTGATACAATTTCACCATTTTTTTCTAGCTGAGGTGGTGCGAAGAGATGACAGTGACGGAGATCAAAGAAAATGTGAGGTGAGAGTTATTTTGGGGGGGAACCATGAAGAGTGATGAAGATGGGGGTATAATTGACTTTGCTCTAAATTCCATTTAACATTAATCAGGAATCATGCTTTTTTCCGAATAAGAGAGAAACAGAGCTTGTTTTATGGGTGTAAAATCGATTCCTGTCATAGAATGGATTCTTGAGGCTTAGTGTTTGGATTTTTTTATTCCACCTCATAGATTTGGATAATCACTCTCCAGAATCAGTACCAAAACGGGACATAAAGTGCAATTCTCTAAAATGAAATTACTACGATCAAATGCAACCTATGCATTTTAGTTTCCTCATCGATAATCGTTAGAGAGACCAAAATGTTTTTGCAGTCCTGAAACTGAAGTCGTTTCGCACTCACGAGAGACACTGCTTCAAGCTTCAACGATGATGTTGGATAAAAAATGTTCCATAAAAAAATGATACAACTATTCTCCAATTTAAAACCACACCCGTCTAACCTAAAGTGGGATGAATGCCGAAGAATTTTGAGTCATCAAAAAAAAACTTCTCTCGGTCGATAGACAACTTACAAGCTGACTTGCTATAACAAAAAACAATCTCCAAGGTGAACAAAAATCAATAAACCATTACATGAAAAAGAAGTCAAAGCTGTACAACCACGAAAAAAACCTACCAAAAACATACACTAGAAATGACTAGAGAAAATTGATTAATAAACTGGAAACTACAGGCAAAATGGGCATTCTACATATGCAATTTACATGTCTAAGTGAATTCTATTCCTAGCACTGGTATAATGAGAAATGCTTGTTCTTCCACATCGATGATAACGACGATCCGACCCGTCTCCTGGAAACTGTTTTAACCAACGTTTTGTTGCCTTCTGTGGTAACTAGTGATGCCCCATTGCTGTCATCGGGTGGTTGTTGCTGACAACTCGTAGGGGACGAAGGTTCTCTCTGTCGCTGCTCACGGAACATCATGAGCAGCTTCCGGGCCTTTTCTTTGCCTCTTGCAGTCCCATTGACGGAAACAGACACTAGTACAGGAACAACACCTTCTTGCAACACCATGTCGCAACAGGCCTGGTCGCCATCACATAACAAAAGGAGGCAACAAACCACCTTCTCCTGCCCGGACCGCTCGGCAGTATCCAGCAGTGATGCAATGGCACCAACCAGACCTGGAGTTGCTACTATTGTTTTCTTTCCTGAATTACTTAAAGCCAAATTAATGAAGATGGCAACTGCTTTCTCCGTCCAGGTAGCCTCATCAGGAATTGCGCATCCGGTGATTAGGGAGTGGAGGCCTTCGACTATGCCAGCTGATAGGAGAGAAGGAATGTTAGGTTGGTCAGTGGATAAATTAAAGAGAGTGTGGAGAGCGTCCGCACGACATTGTGCTTTATTATCGTCATTTCTCAGGATCTGGACCAACAACGGAACCGCCCTACTTGCACCAATGGCGGACTTAGCATCATCAAGGCAAGACAGGTTAAGATAAAGGGCGGTGGCTGATTCATAAATAGAGTTAGAGATCATCTCCTCCAGCAAAGGGATCACTCCACTAGATAGCATGAGTCCCTTATTCCTGCATAATATCGAACAACAATCAAACCCCAGGAAATCAACAACCAAAAAATGCAAGTATGAAGCCTAATGTAGATTTACAGCTTTACATGAACTAAGGGATTGCTTCTCTTGTTAGTTGCCTGATAATACAAATAGAGGAAAGAAACTTGACATCAAGGAATTATATATTTATCTTATCATGCCTGTAGAGAAACAACGGAAAATTGTCATAAGTATGCTCAGACATTTAAGTTTGGCATTAAGAAATCTTGTTTATTGTGTTTCGGGCTTGAATTTCTTTAAAATGCTCATTCAAGAAAGATATGATATTCGGACCAAGACATGATGCAGTTCATTCAACAATTGAATTACTGAAAATGAAGGCAAACCTAATATAAGTTTGATAAGTAAATGACACTAGAATATATAATGAATGATGAAAATGTCAATGACACAGATACACAAATGACACAAGCGACTATAACGACAAGTTCCTGGATGAACTAAAAATAGAATTTATACCTGTTATTGTTCACAGCAAGGTTGAAAAGAGCCATGGCACCGACCTCCTGAGCATCCTCGTCTTCCCCCTCAACTGCAGACCTCAAAAATTGAACCAATCCCTCAGTGAAACCATTCGCACCCATATAAACCCTTGCTTCTTCATCATCCTTCAACAAAAATCTTATTTGTTCAACAGCATGTTGTCGTTCCCTTACAGTCTTCCCATTGTAGAGGCATGCCAGCAAGTTTTCATACCTTACATATTCATCTATTCCATCCTCTTGGTTAAAGTTACTATTAGCTAAATTTCCACCAGAATTCCCCTTCGGTTCTTCCATTGCAGCATTATCTTCTCGTTCATTGTTCTGTTTGAATGGAGTTGCTTTGAAACTCCTGGTTTTGCAGGAATCGATACTTGCCACAGATCTTGGGTCAGCTGCCGCATGCTCAGATAGTACCAGCCTCCAATAATTTAAGTCAAGAGAATCAGGAGGACCAGAAGGAATGGGAAAACCATTATGCTCACACCAACTTGCAATCAAACCTTTAGCGCAATAGTTTGGAGTCAAGCTTAGATGAGAGAGATGTTGCTTGGTTTTGGGGCAGGTAACATGGCCATCACTGAACCACTTCTCAATGCAAACTCTCTCATAGGTATGCCCTGAGGAAATTATTACAGGATCATACATTAGTTGCAGGGAGATTGGACATCTAAATTCCTCGGGTGGTAGTGGCATGCTTCCAGGTCCCATCCCAGTGGGCTTGAAATTGAAAGAACATAACTTAGAGAGCTGCCTATCGAAAGCATGGATACCACCATGCCCGTCACTGTCTTGAGGACCACCCTGCACAGTCGGGGAGCAGGGAGCGGACCCTTGGGAATCTGTGTCGTCTGATACCTCACTTCTGAAAAGCTTGGAGTATTTTCTCATGAGATGAAGCAGGTACGCCACAATAGACTCCTTCCTCTTATCTTCCTCCGCACGTGCTCTTTCAATAATCTTTTTTAGAGCCCTTCTTTCCGTTAGGGCTGCTCGGGAAGATGTGATTCCCAATTGTAGAGCCGCTTGGTGGAAAGTTTCGAGCTCCTCCATATCATTTGAATTTCCATCGAATTTCTTTTCCGTCTGCAGCAGCTGAATTAATTCATCCCCAGATCGTTTTTCTGATTCATCCAATGTGAATGTAGTTCCCTCAAGTTCGCCAACAATGTTCATAATCTGAGTGAGAGCATGGTACAAATTCTCAAATTAAAATATTCAAATAAAACGAAAAAAAATAACATTCTCTTGGAATTCGCTATAAACATGTATTTCACCATCATATGCATACAGAAGATGTTAGCGACAGTCTGATACAATGTGCACTCAGACCAGAGTGAAAGGAAGTGCAGTGAAAACCTAAGAATTGAATGATGATAATTGTGCATCACCTACCTGACAACCTACAGCCTGTGGAGCAATATCCTCAACACGCGTAAGGCTTTCCTGAAGACTGCCTTTCGTCTTCTCAAATTTTAAGAGAATAGAATCTCCAGTTATGGCCTGTGAAACAATAGGATTAGGATGAGAACGTACAAAACTTAGGCACAAAGGCAAGTAAAAACAGAAATTCTTAATTCATAGATGATAGGTAAACATGCTTCTGCAGGAATGGAATGGAAGGAGGCCTTACTGTGACTATAAAAAATGGAAAGTACAGATTCAAATGTGACACACTGAGCACCAACAGGACTAAACAAGCGCAACTCCAGAGTAATTGGTTCCCTGGTAAGTTAAGGGGTACAGATTACAGAATTCATAGAAATCCCATCATCATTTATTAGTCATATTTCACCAAAAATGAATTTATAAACTCATCAATAAAAGAACACATGTAAACCTCAAAATCAGTAAAATAAGGAAAAATTACTCCGAGGACCTGAATGAAAAATAAGTTTCTAAGCTTTATTTTCATGTTCTACAAATTGGCAAAGATGTAGGTAAAGCTGATTTACATTTTTGATTCTCCTGAGAAAAGTTCCAACTTGCATACTATTAATCTATTACAGGCTTAGAGCTGCTTTTTAGGCATATGCTCATTCAACTACTTTCTTTGCTTCCTCTCCAAAAGAAATTCTTTTCTTTTCTCATCTCCCAAAGTTTACAGTCCTACACACTTCTTTTTAAACCACACACATGCTCATTCTCTATGAAGTCCCATTTCATCGGTTTGCTCAACAACATGGTCAGTGCATTTGTTGATCTCAAATATCCCAATTTCCTTACAATGTTTGTTCAATACCGTTTCCCATCAGAACATAAGACTAATGAAACTAATCCACAAAAGCATGAGACCGTCTGTGTCTTCAAGAAGCAGAGACAATGCCATGCTCCATTTGACATTGTAGATTGACTCTACTCAATTTAACAAAAAATGACCTGTAAGCCGGGAGACCCATGCATTTTTATTGAAATCTAATTAGTTAGACTTTCCTAGCTAAACCCCAAAGGACAGAAAACCTGTAACTGGCCAGATTTAGTTAATTCACCAAATATCATAGAGAATGTGACACCAATCGCAACCTAACCTTGATTTTCCTATTAAAGCACAGCGCACAGACCAGAACCCAGTCACTGGTAGTCACTGCCGGTTCGCCACATGCCGACGCTGCACTAGCCAACCCTCCAAAAATATGCTCACTGTGGTGCCTCCACATTGTATTCATAACCGCAATGAACCCGAGCTTTAATACATTAACACAACAGCCTTTGAAGTGCCTTCTCTCCATAAGCCTCTCCACATTCCCCACCGAGCCTCACAACTCAGTCACCCTAATGGCAACAAAGTAGGTGATCCGGACCACATGGGAGTACCAACACCTAAAGAATATGTGGTCGATTGACTACTCATCCTCACAATATAGGACACACCTAGAGGCAAGGCTTACGCCCTGTGCTGGAGGTGATCCCACGTGAGGATGCCGCAAGAGAGGACCTTTCAAGTTATGAAAGACGTATGTATGTCAAATGCGATAAATCAATATCATTGATGTACAGTGGGAGAAAAATAAGAAAATTACGATGTACAAATAAAAAATAGGTAGCTAAATGAGGAAGTGTAAGAACTGACCAGGTAGAGTTTGCTGCAAGTAGAACAATGTCGAAGGAGGTTTTTGGCCCTATCAAGAGCCACATGCAGGGAGCATAGAGACTGTATACCCGACTTGCTTCTGGGACGTGCAGCTTCCAAGATTGGGAAAATCTCTAAAATTTTACAAACATGTACTGAGAGCTTTCGACAAATCTCACCATGCAACTGCACATGAGTACATGACCAATACATGAAGTTTAGTAAATTAACTGCGTATTTCTTTAGTATATTCTACCAACTACGATAAAAGTCAAGTGAATCATCTTTGACTAGAACAAATCCCTGATTCAAGAAGTTCCCTATACAATATGAATGCAGATGGGGAACATAACTGTCGCTACTACAGTTTCATGTTTAAAACTTGTAAGTCTCAAACTTGCCTTTTCTAAGCACAACAGTATAATTACCCTATACAATAATTACTGATAAGGAAAGTAGCAACACCAAAAGTCACTTGAGAGCTACAAACAATAAAATACAACAAAACAAAATTGAACATCTAGCTAGAGCAAACCTACTACCAAAACCTGAAATAAAAAAATTGTCCACACTTTTCGCCAACAAAAATCTTTTTCTGATAATATATCATTTAGCCAACAATATCGAACTCAAGAACAGTAACTCATCACTTGTTGATTTAAACCGAGGCTGAAACTTATAATCACTTCAATAAAAAAAAACACTAGCTTATTATTATCTCCGAAAGCGACCACTCGAGCAGCATTTCCATTAGGTGAAAAATTACAAGTTCCAACAAGTATATGATCTATTTCGCAATCAGAACCTTCCGGATTTAGCATTAGAATTTTGAGCAAGAAATTACCTTAGCATCAGCTGCTACAAACATGTTCTCTTCAACTTCCGACACGTCCATCATCTCAAACAACCAATTTCACACATCTACAACTTCAAAAAAAAGGAATAAAAAACAAAACTTTAAGTCAATCGCCCCCAAAAAGACAACAAAACGAAAAACAATCAAAAGCCTAAAACACCCGAAGATCCAAAAAGACTCAAACCCAAAACCGGAAAACACAAAAAAGGCACTTTCCAAACCAAAAGACGAATTTTTTATAAAAAAAATCAAATTTTCCGAAACAGAAACCCAGAACGCGTGGAGAACGATCCCGACGTCTCGACCCCCAAAAGAGGTGGAAACCCAAAAGAAATGTCGTTTTTGAAGTGTTTGAGGTCGAAGAAAGAGGAGACCTGTGTTGGAGGTTAGAGTGGAGGGAGAGGGAGATCTGTGGGGAGGAGCAATGGGGGTGTCAGTTAGGGTTTGTTGGGAGTTTGAGAGAGAGAGAGAGAGAGAGAGGGGGAAGGAAGGATATGTCGGGCGGTTATCGGAAGAATGGAGCTGCTGCTTTTATTAATAAATAAAATTTTAAAAATTAATTAATTAATTATACAACTTTAATCAGAGCATCAGCTATCATGACCTAGGTCATTCACACAACCTCTCTTCCTTTCCCACGTCATCATGACCAACCTTCTCTTTTTCCTTCACTATTCACCAATTTAACATAACCTAGGTCATCACACTTTATCATTCTCATTATTAATTTCCTTATTATTTTTTATTCTATTCCAAAATCATTTATTTTTACCAAAAATATTAATAATCTATTTGGAAAAACCAAAATACCAATAAATCTCGTATTTCCAAATTACATATTTTTTATATTCAACCATCAATGATTAACAAATAGTAAATATCATTAATATTAATAAAACAAATATTACATTAAATTAAAAAATCGTAAGCTTACATTACCCGAAATGATAAACCAAATACACGACATAAACAAAATAACACACGACATAAATCAAATATTAAACGATACAAACCACAAAACACCTAGGATACATATTAATAAAACACACTTAAGCGTCATTACCGCTGAATCGCTGCCAGATGTTTTCAATCAAATTGGTCCTTAGTGAGAGATGTTGGGTTTTATCACGAACGTGATATTTGTTCACCATATAACTGGTAATGTCAAGAACTCGTGCAGTGGAGTAAGGTATTGGACCCGGACTCGGTATGTCGTGATTCTGCTCAAACTCAATTGTATCATAAACCATGGAATAAGAGTCACGTTCGTCCTCCACGATCATGTTGTGCATTATGATGCACGCAGTTATTATTTTGTTTAGGAGGTCAGCATTCCACGCCAGAGATGACCTCCTTAGGATTGCCCATTGTGCCTGCAACACTCCAAAGGCACGTTCTACGTCTTTACGCATTGCCTTCTGGTGTTGTGCAAAACACCTATCCTTCGGAGTTTGTGGAAACAGGATGGACCTCATGAATGTCGCCCACTGCGGATAAATATCATCTGTAAGATAATATCCCATATCATATTGACGATCATTCACCTTGTACCGCACGGGGGCGCACGTTCTTGAAACACGTCATAAAAAATGGGAGATCGTTGAAGCACGTTTAGATCGTTACAGGAGTCAGGAGTTCCAAAAAAGGTGTGTCATATCCAGAGGTCATAAGACGCTACGACCTCTAACACAATTGTTGTGTTGCCACTCCGCCCTTGGTATTGTCCTTTCCAAGTTGCTGGACAATTTTTCCACTCTTAGTGCATCTAATCGATGCTCCCCATCATGCCTGGAAAGCCATGTTGCACGCCAACGTGAAGTAGCCTTGATGTGTCTTCTGGTGTAGGTTTTCCCAGGTATTCATCACCGAAGTTGGCTATCACTACTTCTACGAAGCCATAGGTACTCGTGAACGGCATCGCCTGCAACGTCGTAGGCTAACAATCGCATAGCTATAGTGATTTTCTGTAGTCCCGATATACCCATTCGACCAATAGCATCCGGTCTTGGTTGGATCACCTACCAACACCGACCGACCTACATATGACCAGGTCGCTCTAGCGACCTGGTTTATGACCCGGTCAATGGATGACCGGGTCATCCTCCCCATGACCAGGTCGGTCGGAGGTCATCTGCAAATGACCTCCCCATAGTGGATGGTCTTAGAGTGATATCGGTTCCACGTATTCGAATTCGTTTAATAACATATGGTCATCTGTTTAGATATTATAACGGATATATTTATGGCAAAGAGCATATATGGTTATATCTGATTAATATTCGTATCTAAATTTTAAATTCCAAAAATTTCCATAATTTAATAAGATAAAACATAATATTTGTATGTCATTATTGTCCAACGTCCGTTTAAATTCAAATATGTTATGTATTCCAAAAATTAAAAATAATCATATTTGTATTCATACCATTTTGTGTAGAAATATGGTACAAATATAGAATGTCAATATCTACTCCATATCCATATGGTTTTTAGCCCTACATTCTATTGTAATTATGTATTAGATCATCCGTAATCATGACCAGGGTCAACTCGGTTATGAGTTTTCTCTCTCTTCCACATCAACTTTCTCATTTTCTTCTCTTTCCAACATTATTCACATCTTAACCACAACCCACCATATCTTATCTCTCTCCTCCACATCATCTTTTATTTTCACTAACTTTTATTCTATTCCAAAATCAATTATATTTACCCAAAACATTAATAATTCAAACAAAATATATATTAATTAGCAATATTTTATTATTATTAAATCAACTACATATTTATTTAAACGATTGTACGTAGCACAATACAACAAAATATTACATTACCTAAATTTCATTAAAATGAAAATGCATACTAAAAAAACACAATTAATTTTTGCTTCGTTCGAATCATTACCATATGTGGTCGATCAAGTCAGATGTGAGGCGAGATGTGTGCTTCTTTCACAAATGCAGTCTTTGTTGTCCATGTACGTATTAATGTCAACAACACGACCGATGGAGAACCCTCCTGGAAACAGGAGCTACTCTTCCGCTAACCGATTCGAATTCGGAGTTGATGTGTCGCTTAAGTTGGGCGGGAGGGCATGCTCAAACTTTGTTGTATCATAAATAGTGGAATACGAGTCTCGTTCGTCATCCACTATCATGTTGGACATTATGATGCACGTAGTGATAATCTTGTTGAGGATGTCAACGTTCCACGCAAGGGATGAAGCTTTTATGATTGCCCACTGCGACTGCAGCACTCCAAATGCGCGTTCTACATCTTTACACGCTCCTTCCTAGAATTGTGCAAATAACTTGTCCTTAGGAGATTGGGGCAATGAGTTAGACTTCACGAAGACTGCCTACTGCGGATAAATATCATATGTAATGTAATATTCCATATTATAAGGGGTGACCGTTGACTGAGTACTAGACGATGGGCGCGCGTCCTTCTAACACATCATTAAAAATAAACAGTTGAAGGACGTTCAGGTCGTTACAAGACCCTGGAATGCCGAAGAAGGAATGTCATATTCAGATGTTGTAGGATGCTACGATCTCTAGGATAATAGTGTGTTTTCCACTTCGTCCTTGGTATTGTCATTTCTAAGCAGCCAGACAATTTTTCAATTGTCAGTGCATATAGTCGATGCTCCCCATCATTCCTAGAAAGCCTCGTTCCTCACCAAAGCGTAGTAGCCTTGTCAAGTCCTCTGATGTGGGCCTTCTCAGATATTCAGAGACAAAATTGGCTATGACCCCTTCTACAAATTTTTGGTGAGACTTTCTTGTCGTTCACTCACTCATCCGTAGGTACTCGTCCACGTTATCAATTGCTAGCCATAAACTAACATCCGTAGAGCTGCAATTATTTTTTGCAGTCCTAATATTCCAAATCAACCCGTGGCGTCCGACCTTAGTTGGAAGAACACATCGGAGGCCTCAATAGTGTTTGATATTCAGAGGAATACATGCTTCCTCATTCTAAACCTTCTTAAGAAAATACGATGACCATACACAGGATCATTAGCAAAATAATCAGAAAACGTAACTTGCTTCTCGATTTCTATCGGTAGTTATTGTCCTTCTAACCCGACGTCGCCTTTCTACAGGTGGAGGAGACATTGACCGCGAAAGGTATTCCCTTACTTCCATGGTTAGAACTCTCATCAGTTGAGGAGGAAATACTACTCAAAGAAGACATCTGAAGGATGAAGAATATGGTAAACGACTATGGAGAAATGCCTTAACCCCCCCCCCCCCCCCCATTTAAACATTATAACCTTGTGGAACTTTACTGGAATGCGTTCAACTCTTGTCTAGGAATCTATCATAATACTGTAGTCTCGTGAAACTTTACTTGAATGCGTTCAACTCTTGTCTGAGAATCTGTCAGGATATTGTAGCCTCATGAAACTTTACTTGAATGTGTTCAACTCTTGTGTAGGAATCTGTGATGATATTGTAGCCTCGTGAAACTTTACTTAAATGCTACAAAAATTGAGACTTCAATTGGAGTCTATAATTACCACCAACATCCACCTAACTCATCACAACATCTAAACATCATCAACTTCATTTCCCTACTACCATCCTCTCACTCCACACTCTTTGATGGACAAGGATTTGCTCAGTACTCTGAACCATCTCCCTACTACCATCCTCTCACTCCACACTCGCAAGACCCTTACTACAGCAATAACTCCCAACATCCACCCTCTCAAAACCCTTACTACGGTAGTAGCTCCCACTATCCACCCTCTCAAAACACTTACTACAGTAGTAGCTCCCAACCTCGACCACCACAACACCCTCATTAAGGGGGTAGCTCCCAACATCCACCACCGCAACACCTTCATTACAAGGGTAGCTACCAACCCTTTCCTCAACATCCACCGCCGCAAAATCCTCACTATGGAGGTAGCTCCCAATCATATCCCATACCCAACCCATTCCAGATGTATTCCCAGTTGTTGAGTGGTGAGTCCAGTAGGAACGAGGCTCGTGATGATATAGACCCTTGTCCCATTGGCATGTCTCAATGCCCACCCGAACATACAACCAACCCATGAAGGCCAAGAAGGGTTGGTCATACCCGGAGGACGAGGCCCTTGTTTCTACCTACATGTACATCAGTTGTGATGCGGTGGTGGGGACAAACCAGTGAGCTACACTTTTGTGAAGAAAAGTTAAAAAAATGTACGACGAAGTGCACCGACTAATGACTACCTCACCGCTAGAAACCAAGACTCCATTAAAGGTCGTCGGAGGAGGATAAGTTTGGCAATGGTCAAATAGGCTGGCAGCTTTGATGAAGTGATACAACATATGAGAAGTGGGCAGAACGAGGATGACATCATTAAACAATCTCATTTGATTTACAAGCGTACTCACAACACCGCCTTCTTGTACACCCACTCGTGGAGAATGCTGAAACAATACCCAATGCTCTTCATACCCACTCAGAACCCTCCAAGTCAATACACAAGAAAATCTCACTTAGGAGGGGAAAGTACTCTGACCGGATCTTCCTCCAGGTCCTCCAATAAACGGAATTGTAAGGAACGATACGAAAGCTCGCCTCCTACTTTTTCTCCGACAATCCCTGAATTTATGTCACATCCTCAAAACAATTCTACGGGTATAAAAATAGTAAAAAAGAAAGGTAAAGTGGTAGCAGAGAACCCTGAAGAGGAGGTTATGGACCTGGCTGCTCGTCTTACTTACAACAAAACAGTAAAAGATAAAGAGGTTGCGTATAAAGAACGGAAGTTGGAGTACCAGAGGCAAAGACACGAGAAGAGTTGTATGGATTTAAAGTATCAAACATACCTACAACTCTTGAAGCTTAAAGAAAAAGGTTTGCTAACTCAAAAAGACGAAGTACAACTAGCCAATATCCGTAAGGAGCTGAATTAATTAGCGTGTTGATGTAATTTAATTTTGGTTTAAGTGTTGTAATGTAGTTTAATTTCAATTTAAGCGTTGTAATATATTTTATTTTCAATTTAAGCGTGCCAATGTAGTTTAATTGCAATGTAAACGTTTTAATATACTTTTATTTCAATTTAAAGGTTGTGTCTTTCTATTTTTCAATTTAACCGTTGCATTCTTGTCTAATTTCGAAAATTAAGTAATTTTAAGTTAATAACGTAATTAATCTAACTCAAATTTAATTTCAAAAATATTAACAATCGATCGGAACCAGAATGTTTTTTAAGTTATTCATTGATTTTCACTTCAATGGTTGTGTATATTATAAGAGTTGAAAGTGTCACGGATGATACATGATTTTTGTAGGCAATTCGAATTTCAATTGATGGGATGTAGTTGTTAGACATTGGGATATGTTTGGATAACTTGAGTTTTGAAGTTTAAGATTCAAAAATCAACATATTGAGGTTAGTTGTAAAACTCAAAATTTCACATAGGTTTTATACCCGACTCCCAAACTTCCTACTTATTTTTTTGGGTTTTTAGTTTTGTAATATTGAGTATTACACCGTGTAAAATTTTAAAGCTCAAAATCAAAACTCGTGTTTGGGAGGAGAAACAACAGAAATATAATATAATATAATATAATAACAGAAAATGAACTATTAACTATGGATGACAACATTTTATTCGTATTTGTATTCCGTTGAATCGATTGGTTCTAGAAATTGAATTTTTTCTCCTGTTAATTCATAATTAAGGCGTTTATTTGATAATATCTTGATTTCATTCTTATTTTGTCACTATTTGCATTTGTCTATTACATTTGTAGATGTATTTTGTAGATATGGAAAAGTACTTTTATTCATATTTATTATGTTCAGGATGTCACAACTCTTGTTCATCGAATCTCTTCATCTTTGTTTAAGCCGAACTCTTTTAAGGCGTGTTTAAAATGCGTTTTTAGTACCTCTCTTCTTGTCTCAAAAATATTTTGCATCTTCTTTTTCTTTGCTTCTCATGAAACTTTTGATTTTATGAAAATACATTTTTTAGCCAAATACATTGCGTATGCTAATGTATTTTGAAAATGCATTATTTAAATTGGATGGTAAATTGAAAAATAGATTTTTGAAATCAAAGATTCGAAACCTTTAGTCACCCATACTCAATTAATTTGTTTTCACATTTGTGATTACATTTGTTATTGTCATTAATCCTCAACAAGTTACCAATTAGTGAAGTGACATGCTTCTTCCCTTGTATACTCAAACTATACCAAGGAAATGACTAAATATTATTATCTGTATAACCCATACCATAAAACATAAATGACAAGCATACAAATATTGTAATATGTAACTCCTTAAACAATAACACTAAAATACTCAGTCTACAATCCCAAAAAAAATGTACTACAAACAAAACTGATGACCAAAAAATATATATTTTGGTTCATCAACAATTAGTACAAACATTAATTAATACAAAATCATGGAAATTATAATATGAAAATACCCAAACTATAACATTAAAATACTTATGCTACAACAAAAAATACTCATAATAAAGACACCAAAGATGACCATAAAAGCATGTTGTCCTTCTCGTACTCCTCCTCCACCCACCTCGACTTTCTCATCTCTTCAGTCATCTCTCAATCCCAATCACCACCCACCTCCCCATCGTTATGTCATCTCCTGTTGGAGCGATGATGTTCTTGAGAAAAAATAGAGATGTGGTAGAAAACGAAAATAAACATTGGAGGTTTGCTGGGTATTTCTATTTGGTGATCTAGGTATCTTTGGGTAAATTGAGAGGTATTTTGGGTAGGCTCAAAATCAACGTCAAAATGTTTATCGTTTCAACCTAATGTGTTATTTCATAGCTTCAAACTGAATTTTAAACAAAAAAGACAATGATTTCAGTAGGTAAGAAAAACTTGAAAGAACAAAATAATGTAGCTTAAAAATGAACAAAAAACATAAAAACAACAAATGAAGTTGGAAAAGTAAAGATTGCAGAAAACCAATGAAACAACATATTGTTGGCAATAAAATGCTACAAATGCGAGATTTCATAGTTTTAATAGTCATAACAACAAATACAAATAACAACACGATATTAACTAAAATCACAAAAAATAGAAAAAAAATCAAGAGTGGTGGCGGTCGTGAGAGGGAAGGTGATGGTGAGAGTGAAATGAAATAGATGAATGATTATAATTTATATAATGTTTTTCTCCCTGAAACTTAAATGTTTTCAAATTCAAGATACTTAAATTGTACAAGTACTTTTGGCAGAACAAATATGCAATATTAAAGTGTGGGTATCCAACTCAAAACTAATTAGTGATGAGTGGAGGGACCTTCCAACTTATAACCCAGTAGAAAGTCTTTATTTTAACCGATGTGAGACTATACTCTAACACTCCCTCGCATGCGCAACCAGAATTTTATTTTTCTTAGTGTCCATCAGTGGATATATAACAACAAGAGTGGTGTCAAGCCGGTCGTTGGACCATTGAGGCTCTGATACCATATTGAAGTGTATGTATCCAACTCAAAACCAATTGGTGATGAGTGGAGGGACCCTCCAACTTATAACTCAGGAGAAAGTTCTCAGTTTTACCGATGCAATACTATTCTCTAGCATGCAACACCTACTTTTGGCAGAGCAATTATTTTTGGCAGGGTGAGTAACTACGTAGAGGTGATTGGGTATTATACGGGTATAATATATAAAATATATGAATTGTTTAAATACAAATATACTAAAAAAATGGAGGATGTTTGTCTTCTTGTCTACGTGAGAAAGTCTGGTTGGCACGCGTGAAATGGCGGTGAGAAATAGTGCGAGAGCCTTACTTTCCTATTTAAATCTCATTTTAATATGATTTCCCAAAAAAATTAAGGGCATTATGATTTGTGAGTTGGAAATATAAGCTAGACTCTTCTTCGAGTCCACATATTAATCGTAAGATATTCTTGTCAAGGTTGAACACAGTTGGAAGCTTATCAACATACAGAAATCACACATAGATTTGATTTCTGGAGGAATATGTCGTTCTAAGATTTAGTTTCTCCATCGTTCGATAAAAAGGACGAGAATTATCTGATCGAGATTAATTATTCTGGATGGTATCATTCATTTATTTTCAAGTATTTTCCTAGGAACATAGAAGTGTCAAAGTTACACTTTAAGATATAAAAAATCCAAAAAACAAAAAGAAATGTAACTTCAAATAGAAATTTAGATACGTGGCAAATTATTTGTTTACCTCCTTCAATTTCGACTCCAACATAACTTTGAAGCCAATCACCAATATTTAAACCTTATTTACTTAAAAAACACTGAAGAATAACTGTAGCATAACTAAGAAATCGGAATACGGAAACAAAATCACATGATATTTGATTGTTTTGGAAGTCATTTGATGTTTTTTTTACCTAATTCATTTACACCTACAAAATCTTTAACCCGAATCTAAGGTCGATAAGATCGATAAATTTCTACAAATAAAACAAAATGTGATTTATTCAACTTCAGTTGATAGAAATGAATATTTGAATACTGATCAATCCAACAAATGACTAAGTGGTGGGGAGTCGAAATAGGAGGATTTTGATCACCAAATAGGATTATTTTAAAAGTAAGACACGTCGGCATTTATTTAACTTATAAATTCAACTAGTCAATAACGAAGCAATAATTTAAAGCACTAACTACTAAGTAAGCGTTTGACTCATCTTGGTTCTCTTCCTCACACATAATTGTGTTTGACTTTGTTAATTTAATCAACTTCAAATATCTTTGTATAAATTATGTAATATTTAACTAAAAAAAATTAACTCGTAATGCCACTCAATCAAGGGTCTCGTGCTCGTTAAGACCTCGAAATTAAAGGTAAAATAATATGCAAATGATAGCCAAAAAAAAGTTTCATCAATCTAAAGATATCAAAAATATTATAATATTTTAAGGAATAATGAATTATTTTTGGTGCGTGGAGAAAGAATATTCTAAGTGTATACCATGTCTTAGATTCGAATTTGTGATACGTCTAATTATCTTAATGTGTTTTCGAAATTATTCTTTTTAACATGCTAGATTTGTGGTGCGAAAATTTGCCATTCATACAGCAATTATTGTTCAACAACAGTTGTACTTATTCGTGCGTGACTGACATGGCAAGTCAACATTAGGGCATCCACACATATATATATATATAAGAACTTTATCTAGACATTCGGAAATGGGTGTATATATAACTTTTAAATGTTGGCGTAGAGTTGACTCTTTGATATTGTAAATATTTAATTGGGAATAGAACCTGTTATTTTATTTCAGAATTCAGATGGAAGGGAAGACTTTTTTTTTCTTGAAAAGTTTGCATGATTTTGATAGCACAAATGCGTAACAAATGAATAAGACGTCGTCACAACACAATATTGAATATTTACAAGAAAGAAATACGTTGTATAATTAAGCTAATTCGCTTGTGTTGATTGTGTTATCTTTTGACGAAGAGGAATATCGGCCTCAATGGATATAAAAATTATAAACTATGCTTTGGAGGAGATAGAATTGTTTGGTTTCACAACAAATCGAAGACAATAAAGTTTTTTATATCTCAAATTAGTTATGCTTGTCTAGAAATAAACTCAAAAGAATCACAATCAGCCCATGTGAATAGTCTTCTTCTATGCATTTTTTCCAACGTCAAATCCCTATGAATATTCCAATATTTTAGGTCTTTGTAAATGCTTCTTTTCAAGTTAATTTTGGTCAATTTGTTCCTCTTTTTATGTCTTTATCATAGCCAACACTCTCATTCTATCTGATGTCTTCATAGGTCTTCTTTATACATGTCCAAATCATCTCAACCCATGTTGTATAAGTTTCTACTCTATCGGGGCAACTCCAACTCTTTCGCAAATTTCCTCATTTCTAATTTGATCCTGTTATACATAAGTATGTTCAAATACATCAAGAACATAATCAAATAACCAAGATCTTCTACTAAATTATGTATAAAATAACATAAAAGAAATACTTACAACTAGATGTCAAAAACATCTTGAAGAATGCAAAACGGAAGCGAAATCTTGAGGAAGTGGTCTTCAACAGTTTTCCCAAGCCAAAACGATGGAACAAAAGAACACTCTAGTTTGGGAGTAATTAGGGTGAAAAATAATGTTTGGGAAACCTTTGGGACCATCATCTTATTTATAGAGTTTCTAATGGTTGGTTTTCTCCATCAAATAACCATCATCCATAACTACTCATTAACACATGTAATGGATAAGTGTTTTAATTAAATTAATGGAATTATTTTAGGCCACATAATGCTAACATTCTCCCACTTGGCCGTAACATCAATTTTCATGAGTTCCATTTACAAAAGTACATACAAAATTGGCCAACATAAATTTCATTAAAACATATACTTCATTCAGTCAGAATCACCAAGCCAAACCAATGTAGTCAAATAATTAACGTCATCATTTGACCCCCATCAATTATGGTATTTGGTCATCTTTCCAAATTCAGTCAACATAAGTCATTAAGTTCATAAATTTGTTTGCTTAAATAATACGATTGTGCACAAGAAATAATAAGCAATTTTTTACAAATCAAAGTCAAATACATCATTAAAGCTTCAACATATAATGTCATACACATTAGTCATTAAGGACATTACATTATATTTACCAAACTCACGTCGGCAACATGCTCTCTAAAGAGATTGGGTGGCAAAGCATTTGTTAGTGAATCAGCTAACATTGCTCGTGTTCTTATGTGTTGTATGACAATAGTACCATCTTTGACTTTGTCTCTACCAACAAGATATTTGATATCAATCTACTTGGATGCACCATTTGACTTGTTGTTTTTAGATAAGAAAACAACACCTTCATTATCACAAAATAACGTGAGTGATCTCGAAATACTATCAACTACTTGAAGCCCAGGTACAAAATTCTTTAACCAAACGGCTTGAGCAGTAGCCTCGTAACATGCCACAAATTCTGCTTGCATTGTGGAAGATGCTCGTAAAGACTGTTTGGCACTCTTCCATGATATTGGTCCCTCTACAAGCATATATGTAACCCGATGTGGATTTCTTACTGTCAATGCATCCAGAAAAGTCAGAATCAGAATAACCAATAACCTCAAGGTTATCTGACTTTCTGTAAGTAAGCATATAGTCTTTTTTCCCTTGCAAATATCGTAAAATCTTTTTGGCAGCTTTCCAATGATCCATTCCTGGATCTACTTGATATTGGCCAAGCATACCAACCGTAAATGCCAAATCAGGACGTGTACAAACTTGAGCATACATTAAACTCTCAACCATTGATGCATAAGGAATTTGCTTCATTTGTGCAAGTTCTAATTCATTTTAGGACATTGTAATTTACTAAAATTTTCACCCTTTACAATAGGAGCAACACTTGGGGAGCAGTTTTGCATGTTGTATTTTTTAAGCATTTTCTCAATATATGCCTTCTGAGATAATCCTAAAATCCCACGAGACCGATCTCGATGAATTTCAATGTCAATAACATAAGTGGCTTCACCAAGATCCTTCATTTCAAACTTATTTGAAAGAAATCGTTTGATCTCATATAACATATCTAAATCACTACTGGCTAGCAAAATATCATCAACATACAAGTCGAGAATGATAAACTTACTCTCACTGACCTTAAGACCTTAAGATATATGCATTGATCCATCATATTTTCTTTAAATCCAAAGTTAGATATCACCTCATCGAACTTAAGATACCATTGTCTAGATGCTTGTTTTAAGCCATATATGGATTTCTTTAATCGACATCTCATATGTTCCTTGCCTTTTATGACAAAACCTTCTGGTTGTGTTATAAATAGTTCCTCTTGCAAGTCACCATCAAGGAATACATTTTTTACGTCCATCTGATGTAACTGTAGATCATAATGAGCTACTAAGGCTAAAACAATTCTAAGTGAGTCTTTCTTCGAGACTAGAGAAAATATATTTTCAAAATGGATGCATTCCCTTTGTGTAAAGCTTTTAGCAACAAGTCGGGCCTTAAATCTTTCGATGTTACCTTTGGAGTCTGTCTTGGTCTTATAAACCCATTTACAACCTATTGGCTTAACTTCATTGGGTAAATCAACAAGGTCTCAAACTTCATTAGTTTCCATAGATTTCATATCTTCTTCCGTGACTTGTACCCATTGAGATGATTTATCACTCATAACGGCTTCACTAAATGAGGTAGGATCCTCTCCATTACCAATATCGCATTCTTCAGTTCGGTATATAATATAGTCATTAGAAATGGCAGATTTCCGCTCTCTCTGCGACCTACGTAGGGGTTCTTCAGGAAGTTCAGGAGCTTCATTAGTGTGGGGTTCTTCATTAAGTAGTGGATTAGTTGTGTCTACAACATCCAAAGAAGGTGTAGAATTGAAACCTCTCGGATGATCGACATTGGAACATAAGTC
This sequence comes from Triglochin maritima, assembly GCA_963682175.1. Lineage (NCBI taxonomy): Eukaryota > Viridiplantae > Streptophyta > Magnoliopsida > Alismatales > Juncaginaceae > Triglochin > Triglochin maritima. The sequence goes on along the minus strand of OY821787.1, from coordinate 5,624,195 downwards.
TGATTTTCTCGAGATTTACTTTTCTAATTTCACTACTCCCACTACTCTTGCCATTTTCTAAAAATACAACATGTCTCGTTTCAACAATTTTAGTGGTATGAGATGAGCAATAAAAATGAAAACTTTTGGATCGCTCTGGATAACCGATAAAATAACATCTAATGGTTTTATGGTCAAGCTTCTTATTTTGTGGATTGAAGATTTTAGCTTCAGCATGACAACCCCAAACACGTAAATATCCCAAATTGGATTTCCGAGCTGTCCACAATTCATGAGGTGTTTTCGGGACAGATTTACTAGGAACCCTATTTAGAGTATGTGTGACTGTTAATGCTTCCATCCACAAATAATCAGGTAAATCAGTGTTGCATATCATACTTCGTACCATATCCATAAGTGTATGATTTCGTCTACACCATTTTGCTGAGGATCCCCGACATTGAAAATTGATGAACGATGTCATTATCTTGAAGAAACAAAGCAAAAGGACTTGAATTTTGTCCCGAGTCGGTGTGTCTACCATAATACTCACCTCCTCTATCTGACCTCACTATTTTAATTTTAAGGTTCTACCTTAAAAAAATTAAAATTTTCTAGTGCTTCAGATTTTTCATGAATAGGGTATACATAACCATAACGAGAATAATCATCAATGAATGTATTAAATGATTTGTGTCCGTTAAGACTCGAAGTAGGGAAAGGTTCACATATATCTGTGAGGATAATTTCCAATAGTCCCCCACTTTATTGTAGCCCATCTCTTAGTTCCTTTAACATGTTTTCCTTTAATACATTCAACGCAATAATCAAAATCAGAAAAGTCTAATGTAGGAAGAATTTCATCTTTAACGAGATGTTGCATTCTGTCTCGAGAAATATGACCTAAACGACAATGCCATAATTTTGATGAATTTCCACTATCACGATTTCTTTTGATTCCACGTTGATGATTGATGATTATTGACACTATTCACATTTATGAACAATAAAGACTAAGTCGATGAATAATTCAGATGCAGTTTGTAGAGGTCACCCTCTAAAATTTCAGAACCAACAAAACAAGAGTTATAACAAAGTTTAAGCATCTAACTTCCAAACTAACATGAATAACCAAAAATGTCAAGTTTAGATACCGAAATTAAATTTCGAACGACAGAGGGAATATAAACTACATCATATAAATAAAGGACAAAACCATTCTTTAATACTAAACGAATGGTTCCAACAGCCTCAACTTCAGTCTCTTGCCTGTTAGCAACTTTAAGTTTCTTTCCTCCCTTTGGGTGTTTGGTCACAGAATGGAATTCCTGCAATGAGTCCGTAATGTGCACAGTTGCACCAGTGCAACCCACTATGTATATAAATGAACATCAACTAAAAAGGATTCATAAATCATAAAGTTGGTTTTATTAACCTTCTTAGCGAGTCATGTTTTAAAGCCATCACACTCCTTCCTACATGTCCAGGATTCTTACAAGTGACATTTCGGAGTAAAAGCAGGCTTTGTACAAGATGTACTTGCTTTGTCAATAGCAACAATCACCTTCATTTTCTTTTTCCCTTTACCATTATCTTTAAATTTTCCCTTTCTTGGACCATTAAAGGCAAGGTGTGCAAAGTCAAAATTTTCAATGTTGAGCATTTCTTCTTCTTCAACACACATGGCAATTAATTCGTTCATTTTCCATTTTTCTTTCTGTGTATTATAATTGATCTTGAGATGACCAAAATGCGCAGACAGAGAAGTCATAATAAAATGAACAATGAATCATTCAGAAATTGTCATATCCATGTCTTTCAGTTTTGCGGTCAGATCGCTCATGATCACTAGTCCAATTATACATGGTTGTGAGCATTTTCATTATAAGGGCACTTGCATTAGTCTTAGAAGTTCCCTTAAAGTGCTCTTCAACAGAAGTCAAATACGCTTTTGCATTAAATGTCCTATTAACACTATCTTTTTCAGAGATTGCTCCCCGGATAACAGGAGTAATATAAGTCTTCATAATCATTAGTGACATGCGATTATAACGCCCTCACTTTTCATAATTGGCCTTTAGTTCGTTGGAACTAGTGGTTGGAGGAGGTGTGAGAGCATCCATACAAAAGGCATGATCGAGTTCCAAAACACCTAGACATATTTTTATTTGCTCCTTCCAAGTAAGAAAAATTGTTCCATTAAGGGGTTTAATTCCAGATAATTGAGATGCAATATGCGATGTATTCAATGCTGCATAATTTTCAAAATAAATATGATGCTTACTTTCATTAACTACATAAACCACACGAGAAACAAATGACATAATAACATTAATTAACTGTAATCTAACGGTTAATGAACTGAAATAAACATTAAATACTCAAAATTATTTCAGTTAATTCATAACCGTTTTGCATAATTATTAATCTAAGTTGGTACGATTAATAACATGCACATTAATATACATTTATAAATCAATCTAAATCACCATTGGGCAGAAAATAAATTGATTTACAAAATCATTAGTCATAAGAGAATTTATATAATAAATCATGTCCATAATTAAAGTTGGTAAAATTATGTCCATGATTTATCAAACATAAAAAATAATATTGTGATTTAACACCACGTGATAACCATCACAAAATTTTATTTAACAAAAGAAAATCGACAATTAAAGTTGGTACAATTGACGATAATCAGTCGTTAAATATATCATAATATGGTTAACAATTTTTCACAAGACAATTTGTGTATAAAATTGGAAAGAAAATAAATAAATCACGTACATGACGTCATCACAGTAGTGCTATTTAGCCGGAGCCGGAAGAGAAATACTTGGTCGTGATCATGTATGTAACCGTATTAATTCCTTTGTTATTTTTTATGTATGTAACCGTATTATCATATATCACCCTCCACTACTAGATCTAGTTCCACACAATATGAACCGTATATAAAAATGGTTATCTTTTTTATTTTAATTCAATAACAAATGAATTTGAAAAGGTCTGGAACATGCCCACGGTTTGTTTGGTCAAACACCTAGAAGTTCATTATTAAAAATTAACAAATTTTGCCATGAATAGTGACGGTTTTCAAGAGAACTTTAGTTTCCACGATTAAAAACATGTTTTACAAAATAAGGTTTTGAACCCGTAACTTTTTTATATAATAAAAAAATTAAAATTTCGAAATCTAGGAAAAAAATTTCATCGAAAACTAGCCTCCAAGGATCGCGGGTGTAAACCGCGATCCATGAAATTTTTGTAGATTTTTTTTACAACGGATCGCGGTTCACACACTCGATCCTTTGACTTTTTTTTTAAAAAAAAATTAGAAGAAATTTTTATGTCTTATGTTTTTCTGTTTTAGTTTTATTTTTTTTAAATAATTTTTTTATGTTTTATGTTTTTCTGTTTAAGTTTTAGTTTTTTATTTCTGTTTTTCTTTTCTAATTTAATTATTTGTAATCTTTTTTTAATTTTTTTCAAAATATGTTTTCTAATTTATATTATTTTTTAATATTTATTTTAATTTTTTTCAAGAATCGACCTCCAAATCACGTCGATAACGGGACGTATTGAAATGTTATGTTATTTTATACAATAAAAAAAACAAAATTTCTTATTTAGAATAATATTAAATAAACACTAAAACTAATTAAAACAAAAAAAACTTTGTCAAAAAAAACACATTACAAACATTTTTGAAGGTCGATATAACAAAAAATTAAAAACACAATTAAATTTTAAAAAAAATAATAACAATTACAAAACATATTTTGAAAACAAATCAATTAAAAAACAAATTAAAAATGATTTAAAAAAATCAAAACATAAAACACTACAACTAAAATCGTTGACTTTTTTATTTTCTTTTATTGTTTTTTATTTCTATTTTTGATATTTTAAAATTTATTTTTCATCTGTTTTTTAATATATTTGTTTTTAAAAATAAGTCTTCTAATTGTTATTATTTTTTAAGTTTTTTAAAATATTTTTGAAATATTTTACAAAATCTACCTCCAAATCATGTGGATAACAAAGCGGATTGAAAAATTATGTTATTTTATACAAAAAAACAAAATTTCTTATGCAGAATAATAAATTATTTACAACTGAACATTAAACAAACACTAAAACTAAATAAAACAAAAATCGGTGAAGTTGTCAAAATTCCGTAAGGTGTACCCTTGTTACAAAAAATTTTGGAGGTTGATAAAGTTAAAAAATTAAAAACAAAATTATTATTTTTTAAAAAATTATAAAATTAGAAAACATATTTTGAAAAAAATATTTATAAAACATAGTTAAAATGATTTAAAAAAAACAAAACATAAAATCAAAAACAATAAAAGAAATAAATAAATAAAGTTACGAATTTTAGTTGTAGTGTTTTATGTTTTGATTTTGTTAAATTATTTTAACTATGTTTTTTATTATATTTGTTTTGAAAATATGTTTTGTAATTGTTATTATTTTTTAAAAGTTTTTTAATTGTGTTTTTTAATTTTTTGTTGTATCGACCTCCAAAAATGTTTGTAATGTGTGTATACCTTACGAATTTTTGACAACGTTACCACTATCGACGTGATTTATAAGTCGATTCTTGAAAATTAAAAACAAATTTTAAAAAAGTTAAAAAATATTATAAATTAGAAAAATATTTTAAAAAAAATTTTGAAAAAAAATTACAAATAATTACAATAAAAAAGAAAAACAGAAATAAAAAATAAAACTAAAACAAAAAAGAAAATTATTTTGTAAAAAAAATTAACGGATCGCGGTTCACACCGGCAATCCGTGGATTTTTTTTTAAAATAAAAATAAATTAAGTGGGACGGATCGCGGCTGTAAACCGCGATCCAAGTAGATTTCAATTTTTTTTTTATTTTTTTCCTAAATTTCGAAATATTAATTTTTTTATTATATAAAAAAATTACGGATTTTGAACTATAAATAAACAATTTATTCGTAAACCAAATACCTTTTCTTTAACCACGAGTCATGTATATATCGTTTTGCAAAGTTGCATATAAAGTGCAAATACGATGACGATAACACATGGAGGTTGATTAAACTAATAAAATAAAACTGCAACAAAAAAAATATTAAACGACGGTTTCCAACGTATCAAATGCAAAATCGATAATATGATAAATTAATGTATTTTACATGAATTTAGTTTGGCTCTTGATACCAAATGTTATACATAAGTATGTTCAAATACATCAAGAACATAATCAAATAATCAAGATCTTCTACTAAATTCTGTATAAAATAACATAAAAGAAATACTTACAACTAGATGTCAAAGACATCTTGAAGAATGCAAAACAGAAGCGAAATCTTGAGGAAGTGGTCTTCAACAGTTTTCCCAAGCCAAAACGATGGAACAAAAGAACCCACTAGTTTTGGAGTAAATAGGGTGAAAAAATAATGGTTGGGCAACCTTTGGGACCATCCTCTTATTTATAGAGTTTCTAATGGACGGTTTTCTCCATCAAATAACCATCATCCATAACTACCCATTAACCCATGTAATGGATAAGTGCTTTAATTAAATTAATGGAATTATTTTAGGCCACATAATTCTAACAGATTCATCCGCGTATCTCCACGGTGCCACCACAACATCATCATTTCAATCATATTCATTTTTTGCACGTGTTGTCTTTTCCTAGCATAACATTTACATACAACATCGCAGGTTTATAGTGGTTCTATAAAATTTCCTTTTAACTTGAGAGTGATCTTCTTGCCACATAAGATGTCTGATGCTTGTCGTCATTTCATCTACTCTAATTAATCTTATGACTAACTTCTTCATCGATATCCCTGTCCTTTTGAAATATCAACTCTAGATATCTACAAAAAATCTCTTATGCCCACAACTTAATCATCCAATTTAGTCTCTTTTTCGTTAGTATTGACGGTTGTAAATCTACTTAATTCAAAATATTTTGTTTCTAAAAGTGACCCTTCGCTTTTGTAGTTCCACACAATACAATCCAAGGATCCAAGACACGTTGCTTTTAATAATAATAATAAATCAAATCCAAGACAAGTTTCCAAGCATATATGACATAAATGACCATATAACCTTCTTGGTTTTCTGTTCGATATAAATATACGTCAAAAAGTTCGAAGATGGGATTTGTTCTATGCTCCTTGTCACTTTATGTATACAATTACACAAAATATAGACGTAAGTTGATGTGAATCTTCTTTAGTATGATAATTAAATATTAATATATATACACTACTAATTAAAAAGAGAAATGAGTTAAAGATACACAACTAGTAAGAAATTACCACCTAATGGCCAATTCAAAACATTGTCAAGATCGCACGGATTTGTCCTTTCGAGCGGCCGACAATCTACACTTTTCCAATGTAGGCAATGGACATTAATGTTGATGCCTTTACGTGGCATTATTAGTGGACATTATTGCCCCTGTCCCGAACCTACATTATGCACAACTACCTGTTCTTCCAGGGTAATATCGTCATAACACCTTTGGTTTTGGATTCTCTTTGGTTACGTGGTCAAGCTTCCTTTGCGGCACGTGTCAAGTTCCCTACCATAGTTGAGTGGTCTGACCAAAAAACAGTAGTTTACTGCACACTTGACTGGTGAGAGTGAGAGTGAGGGTTTTGTGTTTTCTGCATCTCCTCTCATTTTCTCATATTTGCATAACCGACCTTCTAATTTGAAGAATTTCATAATAACACTTCTACGTAGAAACGATCACGACAGGAGAGATCCCCTGTGCAAGGATGACAGATACAAATTGAGAGATCTCGACCATTAGTATTTGAATGCTTAGGTCCAACTTCAAATCAGGCAAATAATGACATCATTAACAATCTGATAGTGTTTCGACAACATTGAACCAAAATCGAAGTTCCACCGGTTCATTGACTTGTTTAATGTTCAAAATCTTGCTAGAACATAGTCAAACATGTATTTTGTTCGTAATTTCATGGAAATGACGTGTCATATTATGGATCAGGCAATCCTCTTGAATTTTGATAATATTTTACTTTGGAAATTGGGATGACATAGAAAACCCCGAATAATATGGATATGCCATTTACATTTTTAATATTTATTAGATACTCTATCAAAAAATAAAATAAATTAGATAAACACTTATTCCACGAAAAGTTTTAATTGCCCTTCTTTTGCGAGTCATTTTATTTTAATCATAAATTCAAACGCAGCCAAATTGATTTTGACACTTCCAATTCAGAGTAAATCCAAAACTAAAAAATTAAGTGAGGTTGAGAGGGGTATTAATGTAAAATAAAAAGAAGATATCGGTAGTATTTAGATTATTCCAAGGGTGTTTATGAAGTTATACCATTTCCTTGTTAATGTAAAATAATGACGTTAATTTACATGGACACCTTACTCAAATGGCAATGAAGCACAGATAATTAGACGTGCGAAGTTGATATAGTTGATGTGAAATATGAAAAGATTGCTTGTTTGACGTACGCAAATAGGATTTTGTTATGAAGAAAAATAGGTAAATAGATGATCGAGTTCTGAAATTAAATATTTGAACAAATCACGACATCACAAGAAAAAATTGTCAACAAGTGACGAATTTGACTTGCAACGACACAACAACAAAATCCACGAAATCCTAACATTGAAGAAATATTGACGTGTTATAAGTACCGAGGGTTGATTGTCAAAAAAAAATTGTGAACGTTCAACAGTTATTGTCAGGGCAGTTATTTCTTATGAAGTTGGAGTTAACGTTTGATTTTCGACATGTTTAACTAACATTCACGCTTACTTTTAAAGAAATTTTCCTAGTTTAATTAACCATCACACTGTATTCTTGAATCTTAAACCAAAGGTGATATTTCTTCTGAAACTCATACATATACACACGCACGCACAATAAAATTATGTTTTTCTTACTGTTACGAAGGATTTGTTAATTATGGAGAAAATTGTGGATAATACTAGTTCTTGAGTTCTAAGTTCTAACACGTACGAATTTATTTATGGTAAATATGGCAAATTCCCTACTTAATCCATGATCACTTCCACCCTAATAATTAACAAATCATTAATTTCTCTACGGCCACCTCAAAGTTAGTCCTACAAATTAAGCCTCTAAATAGAATTTTTAAATCTTATCTGAGGAGTTAAAATTAATTTACAAATTTGTATTATATCACATGGAATCTTGCTAGTTCATGTACACGTAAGGGGTCGTAGATCCACGAATGTGGCCGACAATCATAATTAACAATGGCTAAACAAATGAGTATTACCACTAAACAATCCACTACTAACATGATCTCTTTTCAGATTGTTCCTTTACGAGAGAGAGAACCTTGAGTACAATTTTGTTTTTGGTCATCATTGTTAACGTAGTCTGTGTTTGATACCATGCTAATCATCTAATGACGTCAACACAACACAAGTACAACCACGTATATTGTTATATCCTAAATCCTTTTAATGTTTTAATTGTGTCTAGGGGAGGTTCAGAGAAGGATTAAGATGGACGGTTGAGATGTGTTTGGGAAGAGTATTTAAGGTTTGAGTTTTCTCTCTTTCTTTCTTTTCTCACTCGTTCTCTCTCTCCCGCTCATCGCTCTCTCTCTCTCCTTCAGCTACCTGGTGCGTAGTGGTGTGGGTTCGGCGAGTCAGTGGAGTGCGCGAGGGATCGGGTTGGTCGGTTGCTCGTTTGGGTTCGCTGGAGGAGGAATGGAGTTGTGTGGAGAAGGTCGCAGTGATTCTTCAAAGGTTTCTTCAAGTCTTAAAGGTATGTCAAACTTTACTTTGATGCTCATTTATGCTTTTGTGAGTGTTGGAGTGGTCGACGGTAGGCCGGATGGTTCGTCGGACATGTGCAACAGTTTTCTGCACTGTAACGGTCAACATGTAGCTTGGTTCGGTCGACCAGTCGTAGTGTATTTCGGGAGATATTCATCGCACCGGTCGAACGATACCCTTGGTGGTCGACCGGTTGTGCATTTTGAGCGAGAGATGGAGACTCTTGTGTTTTCGGTCGAACGTGACCCCTTTGCTGGTCGACTGAAAGCACTGTCGTAGGTCGGTTGGGGCGTTGACCATCTAAACGGTCGACCGCCTGTTTGACTTGTCCGACCGACGACTTAAGTTAACTTAAAGGTCGTTCGACCGGAAGTGTTGTTTCGGACGACCGGTGTGGCGTGGTTTGATGTTGGATTTTACTAGTGGGTTTTGGTCGACCGGATGTTTTGGTTTGTTCGACCGTTTGATCTTTTGAGCAAAGAGGATTTTTTTTACTGGTGTTATTCGGTCGAACGGATCATCTTTGCCGTTCGACCGATTGGTGGGTGATTGACATCATTTCATGCTTATATTTGTATCTTATATCCATTATCTTACACCTAAGCAATGCTACGTGACGAGTTTTATGTTTAGTTTTCAGGAATAAATAGGTTTGAAGAGATGAAGCATAAAAAGAACCAAAAGCTGAGAAAAAAGACTGAATTGTGAGATCTGAGGACTAAGATGCAAGGGAGAATGATCTGAATGTAAGACAGAAGGACCTAAGAACAAAACAGAATACTCCACACCATCATGGGGAGTATTTTAGCAATTCGATTCAGGTCGGAGCTCCAACAAACCAAGTAAATGCATCCAAGACCAGAAAATATACCAAGAAAAACCCACAACAAATTCCAACTCGATCCAAACTTTATGGACCGCTAATTGGCGGTCTAGATCACTTTGGATCCGCCCAAATTTCTCCAGCACATGTATTAGAGGATGTTTAGGCTATTTTTGATATATGTTTAGTCCCACATCGGGGGATTATCCCGGATTACCTTTTTCTTTGGCTATAAATAGAACTCTTCACCTTCCATTGTACATATCTCCCTCTTTGGTGGACATCTTCCCTACTAAGAGTGAAGCCTTGAAGCAAAACTCTGGTGGAGGGAGGGCTGCTTGTATTGAGTGAGTTAATAATAGATGTTTTTCCTTTAATTGTGTTGTTTCTCTCTTAGTTTAATTTCCTTTCATATGCATGCTTGCTTATTTGTTTTGTTTTATGCTTCTTTAATATTTCTTACTTGATTAGTGTAGTTTCATTTCAGTATAATGATTCATTTTGTTAGAGTAGTTAGTTTAAATATGTGTGAGTAGTTCCATCCTCATTTGGGGGGTGAAGAAATATGTGATATGCTAATGTAGTGTATTAAGTGTGTGTTATCTTTATCCCTTGAGTTTTATATGATTTCCATAACCATCTAACGTGTTTTCACTCTTATCTTTGAACCATCTAATGGGTTTTCACTCTTATCTTTGATATGTTAATGCTCTTGAATGAAGCTTAGCTTATACTTTGATTAGTGGACTTATTTTATGGGGAATGATAAGGTTAGGATATGGATGAAGTTAATATTGGAAACACGATTTGTAGTGTATGTACTCTTGTTGCCTTTACCTTGGTTAATGTCTTGTATGTTTTAATGATATTGGATTATCTTAATTCATGTGGAGGCATAGTAGGGTCTAGTCTTTATACATGAGTTCATTTAGCTTCATTCCAATTATTGTCTTGTATGTTTTAATGATGTAGTCTTATCTTAATTCATGTGGAGGCAAAGTTGGATGTAGTTTTATGATTTCATGCACTACATGTTGTGAGGAGCTTAATTGAACACACACACACACATCTTTATATTCACATTATTTCTTACCCCCTATGAGGTTTAGTTTTTATTGCTTATCTTTCATTTCCTTTTGCATTCTAATGTAGTTAGTGTAATCAATCTTTCTCTCCATTTTTTACCACTCGCCTTCGCACAAACCAAACGTCGACACACCTCCCAGTGGACGACCCGTATTTGTCACCGCTTCAACGCGGACGTGCACTTGCGGTTTAAATAAAACAATCAATCAGTGAGTTTTTTGGTTGGGTCAATCCTCTGGAAGGGGATTCGGTCGACCAGTGTGATGTTTTTGTTCGACCGTTTTTGTCCAGTTTGGTGTTTTTCTTGTTGTTGTTGATCGACTAGAAGGCAACGGGTTCACTGGCCCTTTTGGGGCAACGGACGGACAAGCCGCCTAATAGCGATCATTGGTGGCTCTACGGAGCGGTTTGTGGTTGTTTATAGTCGTGGCTCCGGCGAATGAGGCATGTATACGTCGTCGCCGTGACTTCGGCAATTGATGCAACACCGTGACTCTGGTAACATTGAGGCAAAACCGTGACTCCGGTGAATGATGCAATTGTTGGTGTTTGCAGTTGTTGGGTTTATGGTCTTTTACAGTTCTCGTATTCATTGTTTCATTTATGTATTAGGGTTTGGCATACGGGGTTCCTTATGGAAACTCAGGCATAGTTCGTGTTTGCATTTCAAGCCGAGATCGACGATAGGAGGGTGATGACTGCTGAGGAGAGCACTCGGGACCGGATCCTTCTTTCATTTCTTTTAAGGTGGTGATTACGTGTGTATATTTCCTATTATAAGCTTTTGATGTAATCACATTCTTTTGTAAACTCGGTTATGTATATATATATTATATGTTGTGCACATGAGTGTGTGTCTTTGCAGTAATGTCCTCACGTTGATTGTATGTTTAAATTTTAATTTTTTTACTGTTCTGAGGACGTTACATATATTGTCATATGTAATTCTTACAGGCGTTTGAAATAAGTTTATCATATCTAACAAAGAATATGTTAAATTCAAACAATCTAGGGAGACTTAAAAAAACAGAAAAATGAAGAGATTGTTAGGAAATCCGGAGCCTTAGAAAGGTGTTTTTACAAAAAAAAACCATTTAAGGATTTTTTATATATTTTTATACAAGAAAGCATTCTGTATTTCCATAAACCACTTCAAGGTTATCCAAACTAATGACCATACCACACAGAGGAGGGGTTGGGAGACCCCTTTGGATTTTGAAATTTCCCCTTTTTCATAAGAATTTTTTGGGATTTCGAATGTCCTATATTTTAGATTCCTTAATATTCCGACTCCTTAGATTTCTCCGAAAATGAATAACAAAATAAGCAGATAAATTTTGCCCGACTAGTCTAATTCAAGAGTATATATTTACCCACTTGTATGAAAATACTTAATCACACTTCAAATCAAAATCCAAAGCAAACAAAAAAAACACAAATAACAAAAGCAACTTCCACGATTGCAACTATCGTTACTTAACCCACGTGTTTAGAATAACATTAATGAAATCTAACACATATTTATATACACAAAATACTTTTGTTTGTCATGTGGATTGCTCTACACCACCACTAACACATGTGCATCACATCACATCCCCCATTTACAGCCAAATCTGTTCCAACCACTGAAGCACAGATCTTGGTTTTCCTACCTTTAGGTATGTTGTTTGGACAGCTGCAATCTGCAGTGCAATCCACAGGTGACCACTACTTCAACAGCTGAGCTGCATCAGATGAGACCCCCATGTTCTGTTTCCAGCACTTACATTACATGTCAGTTGTGCTGTTGAGATTCTTAGAAATCTGCTTTCCTATGGCCCACTTCATTTTCAAATTTTGGACTTCAAACAAGTTTGTAGTCTAGAGTCTAGAGACATTGATTTGTCAACCGACCAAAGATTACCTACCCCTAATCAAAGGTTACAGTTATAAGGAGGTTAAATAACAAAAGCAACTACCCCTGTTTATTTCCAGTAACTGGAAAGTAGTTTGGGTTTTCTCTTTTACTTTTATCCAAGCTTATGTGTGTACATTGATCTTCGTCAGGAAGCTACTATACAAAGGGTGTGTTTGGTTCCCACAACCTGCGTCGGTGTCTAGGTGAGATGTATGGTTTTGGGTAGGAATTTGGTTGGTAACATCTGGGGTGAACTTGAAATTTCCCAAACGCTAAGAAGTTACACGCAGTCTGCTTCTTCCAGTCGCACATTTTGTGAACAAAATCCAGACACGCAACCCAAATGCTGACACATATTAAAACTGTTTGGATGTCCTTTTTCACGTCGGAAGAGAAATTGCAAATATCCCCAGAGTACCAAACGGACCAAAAAAGTAATATGATGTGAGTTAATGGGCCTAGAGTCTCCATTGAACATGTATTACAACTTTAATTACAATTTACAAGAGTTCCTATTATAAATGTACATATGGAGGAACTTATGTACATGTAGATTCATACCATGTCATTATTAGTTATCTTTTTGATGATCGAGAATTCTCCTTCCCTAATTTTTCTTTGTCACGGATATGGTGCAATTTCGAACTGGAGATTGACCCACACTGATTTTCATCAAACATATTTTCCCCAACACCATTGTTGGGGCTTCAAAGGACTGCCTCATGAACGCAAAACCGCTCCCATCACCAGTCGAAACTATTATACCCAACATCACCACTAGGGCTTCAACATCACCAGCAGTTTTGCGCCCGAGGCCGAGGGGACATAGCATGTAAGTATCAAGCGAGGTCAATTCTTCGGGACCTTATGCAACTTGAATATATACTGGCTGGAAGAACATTCAAACTCAGCTCATCCTATAACATGTCAACTTGACCCAAACATTTAATAAACGAGTCATATTATAAGCGAATTAAACTTAAATAATATATTTAGGGGAGAGTTATAATAATTAGCAGACCAACCACGTTAATCTGTTTTATGATCAAATATCATCTAGGTCCAATCATTTTAGAAATCGTCTCTCCTACACCAAACTACAAATTGAAAAGTTTCTTATTCCATATAAAATCAATTGACAAAATTATCAGATAAATGTTAACTAAAAGATTTGAACTAAAAATACACAACAATAGAGATGTTTCCTTAACCCCTTTTTCTCTCATAACAAATGTCCCTACATTTTTCAATTCTACACTATTCCCAACAAACACAAACATTAGTGTCATACTGCAATCTAAGATGCTTATGGATTGGCATCGACCTGCATGTATTTTTCAACAATTTATAAACAAAAATTAGCTTTTAATACTGAAAGACGTGTAAAACTAAAGGTACAATAGTGACAGCCCAAACATTACTTCATCAAGAAAGTTTTACATGATTCGGCTGCCGAGTCCTAAACCCTGAAATGACAAAATAAATAACAAGCAAGTATAAACTGATGATCTACTATTGGTTCTTAGTTCTTTTTGCCGTTGCAAATAAGTGCAAGGATTGGTTCATATGGGTGAGGCAGCATTTTGAGCAAATTTTATTTCTTGGAGGTTATAATAAGTAGAATAAAGTACATATCATGTTATTCAGATGACCACAAAAGTACACGATGAACATGTGCAATTAGAAATACTATGGGCTTTCTCAATTAATGGCTAAAAGTCTACGAGCCATACCAAGTACCATCCTTGAATAATGCAAACTAGAGAAAACATGTATCAAATAGATTTGTGCAAATTCTTGTCATTAGGAGTTGTAGACGCTTCAGGTGCAGAGGAAGGTGTGCATTTCTCCTCATCTAAGTTCTCTGTTGGAATTATGAATGATCTTGTACAAGGCCACCTATTTCAAGAAGAGTTTTGCATGAAGAGGGCAATGAACACTAGATTCACACTTCACAAGAAAAGAAAAACACTCACCTGCTAGTCTTTATGACTTCATCCTCTATAATTATTTCTTGGTCGAATATATTTTCTGAGCAAAAGGCAGAAAATGTCATCATGTCATGCATTATAGTATACAAAAACAGAGCACAAGAATGTAAAAAAAGCGGGGATGACATTCACACCTTGCCGGAAATTTGGTTAGGTGTTATTCTCACCGTGCAACATTTTGACATATTGAAATCTAGTAGTAGATACTAAATATCATTTCATAGTCATATGGCTACTTACTTGAGCACTAATGCCATGTTTGATTCGACATAATCAAGGGTATAATGTAATTTGATTACCCCTGATTGCATTCCATTGTTTGGTTGAAAAAACTGAAAGTTGCAATCACTCCCCAATCCAATTTACAGAGGCAATCTATTTACACCCTTTCAAGGTAATCAAATTACATCGTTGAAGGTTGTAACCCAATTACATTATAATGTGATAAACTTATTTCAGATTACATAGAGCTTGTTTACCTCCAAAAAACCTCATTTCAATGTAATAAAGTCATTTCAAATCAAATTGTATCAATTGAATTAAAGTTCACAAATGTTTACCTCCAAAAAAGTTCTTCTGGGAGAAGTACTTAACCTTCAATCTACGAACATAGTCAGCTTGATATTTGTTGTACTTCTCAATATACTCTGGGGTACTAGTAAACCTGAAGATATCAAAATCTAGATGATGATGGTAAATAAACAACACAAACCGGTAGGAAGGCATATTTGCAGAATCATTATCTAAACATGGTAGGAGGAATAGAACAGAAACATTTTTACAGAGTCACGAAAAGTCATTTGGTCAGAATGAAAATATTTCATTTGAACATATTCTACAACTGAAACATCATCTGCAGGCCAGAGATCACAAAAACAAGAATGTTATCAACTAAGTTGCATACACATTCAAAATTTGATGCCTTTAAGATGTATGTTATAGTCTGTTTTGGTTTCCTTTCCGCGGCTGGTGGTGCCGCCTGTGGCACTACCAACCTGTTTTCTTGTACAATTTCCTTTCTTTAATATATAGATATCTTACCGATAAAAAAAAGTATGTTGTTTTCCTGAAACCCCACTCTCCATTTCCATGGTTAGACACAAACTAAAACATGTGATTCTACAATACATTTACAATGGCACATTGCTTTGTAAAGGCCATAACCTAACACTAAGCATTTCCTTCAACAACCCCCCCCCCCCCCCCCCCCCCAAAAAAAAAAAAAAAAACACCCACAAGACCTTAACTCCATTTTCCAACTTCTACCAAAATAGGTACGATATACACCATCATTCAAAGCTAGGATCAAGGTTGCACGGTCTGAAGCTCAAGGGTGATTCCAATAAAAAGGGTTAGTATCAAAACTTGATATGAGTGTCATATATTACTAACATGTTATGCTACAAATCCCTAGAGAAAGAAATTAATTTTCAGGTTCAACAACATAGAAATATATAAACTTGGATCATCGTTCATGGTCATTTGTACCTTTTCGATCCGAATAGGTCAGCCAGCCACCTGATCTGAATATAACAATGTTGAAAAATATAGTCCAGCATTGCTAAATGCTAAACGCTAAAAGTATATAACACTTTTAATAGAGTTGATTCAATATTCACGTTTATGTTTTGTAGAGGTAGTAGACCAACCAAACTTTACATAAACACGGCTCACGCTCGCGCCAAACAATGTCTCATCAACATAGAACAAAAACATCCCTTTCTCAACAAAATCAACAACTCCACCTCAAACCCCCAAAAGGGGTTTCTTTTCGAGCAAAAACACCACCAAAAGCTCCATCTTTTCCACTTTTGACCACCAAAAATCCAAAGCCCTTCTCTCCTTCAAACCTAGGGTTTCTAAAAATCACCCCATATCACCAAAACAATCAACACCAAACTCCAATTCCGAAACCGCCAAAAGGGTTTCCTCTCGGACACGTGAGAACACCGAAAGTTCCATCTTTTTCCACTTCCGCGCACCGAAACTAGTGTTAGCCCGTCGGAATCGGGAGCGGAAACTGACCTGGACGGGTCGGGAGAGACAGGAGATGGCGGCGCGGGGTCGGTGGTGGTGGTGGTGGTGGAGTGGTCTTGGGACGTGGTGGTCATGACGGCGGAGGCGTTCTCGCCATCGTCGGTCGCCACCTCCTCTTCTCGAGGTTTTTCAGTGGAGTAGGGAAGAAGTGGACTCAACAAATGTTGAGACCAATTTGGGTTTTTTTGTCTGGGTAAATCGATTAAGTGTCGTTGGAAAACGAAATGAATAACAAAGTCATATTTACACTTATGCTACCAATTTTATTTATTTATTTACGTTTATATTATTATTTTTTCAAATTGTGTCAATCTATTAACTTTAGTTTTTACAATTAACTCTAATATAAATTAAATTTTAATTGTAAATTTTACAATACAACAATCCAACAATCAGACATAAGTTTTTTTTGTAATTAATATTAAATTACAAATTTGCAAACTATCCCCTAGACAATCTAAAAAACATCATTCAACTTTCATTCTTTTCTTATTTTCTCACTTGTCTCTCTCTTCATCACTTCTCTCGTTACTCATGTTCATGTTTCTTCTCTTTTTTTCTCTATTTTTCTCTCTTCCCATTTTTTCTACCTCATTTCTCTCTCTTGTCTTGCATATATCCCACTTCTCTTGTCTCTCCCTTGAAAAATTTAAATATTTAAAATTCAATTAAAAATATTAAATGATTACATGTAAGAGAGAAGTTAAGGAGAGAATAAAGAGAATGAGAAAGAGACCGGATGAAAGAGAGAGTTGAGAGAAAAGAGAAAGTAGAGAAACCAAGAAAGAAAGAGAGAGAAAAAGATAGAGAGAAAATAAAGAAAAGAGAGATATAGAGAGAGAAAATAAAGAAGACGAAGAGGAGAGGAGAACCTGAGTAGAGAATGAGAAAATAATATGGGTTAATTATGTATGTATTTTCTAGTTGTTGCAAAATTTACAATTAAAATTTAATTTATTTAATTTACAAAGTTAACGGAGTGGTACGATTTGAAAAAATAACGACAACTTTAAATAAATTGGATTTTAGTGTGATAAGTGCAAATATATGACTTTATAATGGTCATACAAGAAGTAGTGATACAACGTTGGCAAAACAATAATTTCCCAGTGACACGAAACCAAATTTTCTTTATTATTTTTCAAGTTTTTTTCTTTTTTTGATTTTGTGTAGACATAGGTTGGGTCGAGTTAGAAACTATAGATCTAAAAATAAAAGTGATATTAATTTTTTTATCTGTATTTGTATCATATTTTCATACCAATAGAAATGCAAATACGAAATTTTTTCAAGGGTTTTTCTAGTTTGTGTAGGTTGGGTCGGGTTTGAGGTGACATCTTTATCTGTGTTTGTGATTTGAACTCGTCTCAAAATTTGAATCGGAAAGGACAGGTTGATGGATAGGTTTGCACTTCATTGGGACTTGTTATAAGATCCGTTTAGAAATAGTTTTTGGTGTATGTGATCTATTATTTACTGAATTGCTAAACATCGTCCAAAAATTACTTAAATCACCCCTTGAAATTACCAAATTGCCCTTCCTCATATTCTTGCTTATATATCTCACAATTTCACTCTTTTCTCACAACTTTCTCTTCCTATACCTACTACAGAAGATCACGAATATCTCGGAAGCCAGACAAGCAGCCAGCAGTTCCCCCGGTGTACCCGTATACGGTAACATTACGTATTTTATTTGTTTTCAAAAAAAAAATTAAAAAAATTTGTGGGCGTCCGCGGGAGACGCCCCCCACATGGGGCGAGCGTCCGAGTCAGCAGCTCCCCCCATGGGGGGAGTGGTTGCCGCGGACGCCCGCACCATGCGGGGGACGTCTCCCGCGGACGCCCGCACCATGCGGGGGACGTCTCCCGCGGACGCCCTAGAATTGCGGGAGACGTCTGCGGAAGACATCTCCCCGAAGGAGGAGACGTCTGCGGCAGATGTCTTCACCATGCGGGAGGCGTCTCTCGTAGACGCCTCCACATTTTTTATTTTTTTTAGTTATTAAATCTGATAATTACTTTAATAAATTGTGATAAATCTGATAATTTAATTTAACAAATTGTTATTAAGTTTAACAATTGTGATATTTAAGTTTAACAAATTTTGATTTAGTTTAACACTTGTTTTAATTTAGTTTAACAAATTGTGATTTAGTTTAACAATTGTGATAATTTAGTTTAACAAATTTAACAAATTTGTATTTAAAATTTCAATTAATAGTCATCGGGACATGCGCAAGGTATCCCGTGAGAAGTCAGAAAAGCGCACTCACAACGATATTCAACTTCATCATCTAAATGTTGCATTCTCTTCACCTCCTGACTCGGCAATTGTAAGCAGTGATGCGAAACTCAACCATTTATGTGACGATATAGAGGATGTCCGAAATTAGTCAAATTTTGCGGTCTTGAGTCTTCAAGAAAGTTTCGAATATTCGTCAGCTGCATTTCAATAGCCACGTTGACGTGCTCGAAAAGAGTGTCTAGAGCTGCAGTCGATGTAGAAATCCACTCTTTTAGAGCCGAATGAGCACTTTCGACCCTACAATTCGTGGTGTTCCCAAAATGAAGGACTTTGTTCGTCCAATTCAGCACAAACATTTCTTTATGCACCAACCACGTGGTGTCCAGATACTCCGTGATAGCCGGCCACGATCTATACAAATCTTTCAGAGCATACAAAGCTCTATCATACTCGACTTTTGAAGTAGAAAGCACGATTTTCCTCCATCTTCCACGCCTTAAAGTCTCTGCCATCTGCTTATTCTTGCCGAATACGTGGTATGCGTAGTTGAATACGTCTTTGTTGATGTGTCATGTGCAGAATAAATGAGCAGAGTCAGGAAAAACCTCTCTCATCGGTCGCATAAGGCCTAACTCCCGGTCTGTTATTATTATAGTCGGGCTGACAGTCCCCAATAACAGATCTCGCAACTTCTCCATCACCCACAGGTAACTAGAGTAAGATTCATCCATCAAAATCGCATATCCGATAAGGAAATTCATGTTTGTTGGTGTGACCCCAATCATTTCGAACAAAGGCATCTTATACTTGTTCGTCTTGTAAGTCGAATCCATGCAGATAACGAAAGGATATGTCCGCAACAACTGGACTGACGTCGGATGTGCCAAAAAAGTGTGAGTGACGACATTAGTTTCTGGATCCATCATAATCCAATGTAAGTACTCACACTGCACTGCTTGAGAGAGAAACTGCTGGACGAGATTCTGGTCTTGAGATTTTGTCGTCCTCATGTAGTCTCTGAAATTATAAATATGCCTTTGATTTGGATTGTCCTCCGGGAATTTTTCTTTTACTGCCTTCAAGATGTTCCGTGGTTTTGCTTGCGCCTAAGTCATATCACGAACAATCTTCTTCGCCCCAGGACTTAGACCACTAATTTGACGATGATCATCTGGATAAGCTGTCAGTCTGTGGTTGTGATATCTGTGACCACTATTAAAAACCACAACTCATCCATCACGATCCCGTCGCTCCACCACTTTTATTAAGAAACGGCAACCGCAACCCTTTCTTTTGGTGTTTCTTCGAAGTGCAGTATCCATATCCCGAGACTCCATTTGATTTCGCCGGTCGCATCTCAAATAACAATTCATCCGACTATCTGATCTTGTTTTGTACGACGACACGACCAAAAAAACCCAACTCCGATAGCTACTTGTTTGGCCCATTTACTTGCTTCATCGATTGTTGCAAAGATTTGTGCAGTTTGAAATAACTCACTGTAATACACTCCATCACCACCGAAATCTTCCAACGGAACCTACAAAAATAAAATCGAAATTACAAAAATCAAAAAATATCTAGGCGTCTGGATAAGTCGTCTGCCCCATGGGTGGGGCGTCTGTGTAGGACGCCTTGCCCAAAGGGAGGGTGTCTACGCAAGACGCCTTGCCCAAAGGGAGGGCGTCAACGCAAGACGCCTCTCCCATTGGGTAGGCGTCTGCATTAGACATCTCCGCCAAGGTGAGGGCGTCCTACGCAAACACCCTCTCCTTAAGGGAGGCGTCTAATGCAGACGCCCCACCCAAATTGTGCCCCGCGCCTGGCTTACCTCACCGGATGCATCACCCTCGTCAGACATTTTCGTGGTGTTTTTACTGATAAATTATGAATAGACAATACCGTAGGGCTAATTTATAGACACGGGACGATATGGGTATTAAATATACTGTTAAGGGCAATTTGGTAATTTCAATGGACGATTTAAGTAGTTTTGGGGCGACGTTTAGTAGTTCCCATTATTTATGCACTTATGTTGTGATAACGACTTGTTTGAATACATGTTTATGGATGAAGGGTATTTGACTATCTATTTATAGAACAAAGACTTGTTTAAGACGAGTTAAAAGTGGTAAACCATGTTGGACCTTAATACAAGTTATCAAGGAACGAGTCTAACAAGTAAGACATGTTAAGACACAAAATGGATTATAGTGTGTCAATCCTAACTCGGTATTAAACTAAAAATTGGGAAGGATTTGCAATGATAGTAGAATTCGCTGCAAAAAAATGCAAATTAATGCTACTATTGTAGGATTTCGTGTCCCTGTATATTTATATATTTTAAATTTTTAATACAACATACAAGATTGATTTTCATATTTTTAACAATTTCTATGTACATAGTTTTGTGATTATTCTAATAACATGCAATCCTACATTTATTAAAATAAATCACAAAGGTAGAATCATACCTAAAACTTCTCTAAAACATTCTTAAAGATTCGTAATCGCGTTGCCCGTTGAATAGTCTACGGATTTGCCTCTGAGTGTTCACCAAACTCTAAACAAAATTAGAGAGAAATGAGTTAGCCAATCAATCTCTAACAAGGTTTAGAATCTAGCTAATAACCCATTTTTAAGCTCCTGAGATTCTTATCTCTAAAACTTAAATTTACTAAGAGATTTTCGTGGTGATTAGGGAGAGATTAATGATAGAATTTTTTTTGCATTAGTTGTTAAACAAGTAGGAGTAGGGGTCCTTTTATAGTCTCCCAAAACATCCTTATCAAGAGTTATTCTTTAGCCATGATCCATTGTTTATTCTCTCCTAAATTAATCTCTAATTTCCACATAATCACCCACAAAAAACGTTTTAATTAAATCTGGAATTAATCCACCCATGATCTAATTAATCTCTTAATAATTCAGGCAGAATCGTTCATGTTCGGTAGACCGAGTATTATTCGGTCAACCGAACCATTCGGTTATAACACGTGTTCGGTGCACCGTGAGCTAGACGGTCGACCGAGTCCGTATGAGAAAAATTCTCTGGAAGAATTCGGACGAACCACGTCTTTTACTCGGTCTACTGTTGACCCACCAGAATCGCTCCTGGGACATAGTCATCGGATGACCGTGTCACCTTCGGTCTACCAAAAATACTAATTTCTGGTTGACCGCGCACACTCGGTTAACCAAACCCGATTGTCCAAGCACTCCAGACAATTTCGATCAACCAATTGCACTTACTTGTTCCCTATTTGGTTCACCGATCCGAAGATACCCCGGTCGACCGAACCATGAACGGTTCACCATGTTTGACCCCGATTTTGCCTTTGTCAAATTTTGGATTTATTTCCAACAAAATTTGATCTTTTGGGGGTTTTAGCAAATTCACATCTTATATAATATATTATCATATGTAATATTAAATTATTACACCCCATAATATATATACCTCATATGAATTTATTATGATTCTAATTATGTAAATTCTCATGGCATATTGATTTTATTCATTCACCACATGTGTCATATTTTCATATGAAACCCGACACATCATATGAACTTAAAATCAACCTCTTGTTTCCCCGTTTTGTGGTGTGACCTATAGGAGGATCTAAGCCAAATTGGTAAAGATATTAAACACTTAATATCTCAAACTATAAGCGGTATTTAGCTACACATTATAGTTACTCAATTAGCATAGAAGTCTTTGTTCCACCCGAACCAAAACACGATCCATTTAGTGATGTAAGTGCACCATTTGTGTACGTCCCTTGCCTCATGATATTAAGAATATATACAAAGTAGAAATGTATCATCTTTGTATTATATTCATTTCTTGATCTTTTTAAGCTAATTATAACTATGCAACTTAACTCCAGTTACATTGTGCACATTATAATTTTGCTTTATCAAGTGGCCCACTAATATCATCACTCAATTAAGAGGGACAATGATAATCGTTTGACTAGTTATCTTTTCCAGCACAAGTCATGCTCAACCAACTATTGTCTTTATCACTACACTCATTGATAGCTTTTGACAATAATCAAATTAAGCACTTCTTGAGTGAAAAGATATAAGTCTCATATCTTAGGATCCAAGACATAGTAAAAACATTAATGACATGAAACACAATTCCATAATGTTTTACTTGTTAGGTCTGTTCAATATATAAAAGTAATTTTTTTCCTCTTTTATATACTCGTGTCGTCAATTATTTGTAAAGCTACAACAATCGATGACCAACACGACAATCTTATCTCGGTAATTAATGTTCCATGTTAATTACCATGATTGTGAATAATTTTTGATTTTATGTAAACCATTATCTTTTAGAGCTCTACGGTTAAGGACCAAGCGTCTCTTCCTTAACACTTCCAAAAGACGAATACCATAATTAAGGAACAAAATGTTTACACATTCCTTTCAACTTTTGCTGCGAAAATTTGCAATTGTGTTACTCTGTTTTGACTTATGAGTGTATCATTGCTTTTCCTCTTTTAAAAAGTCCTGAATTGCTATTCGTCGTTCCAAAATTACTTAAATCGTTCGTGCAAATTACCGTTTTACCATTCTCTCATTTCTACTTATATATCTCTTCATTTCACGCTTCTACGACCACTCTCTTCATATTCTTGTCATAATCATCAAAAATAATATTTCAGAGATCACGAAAGGAGTCAACGGACACACCGATGCTCTCGAATCTGGTAAAATGTTCAATTTTTTTTAGTAAAAAAAATAAAAAAATTAGGATACGTCCATCGGACCCCCCCCCCCCCCCCCCCCCACAGTAAAAAAAATAAAAAAATTAGGAGACGTCCATCGGACCCCCCCCCCCCGGATGAGTAAAAAAAGTAAAAAAAGTAGGAGACGTCCATCGGACCCCCCCCCCCCCCCCCCCCCCCGGATGGGGTAGGTGTCTGGCAACCATATACAATACCATGTAAAAATTAGTTAGTCCAGCACCATCTTAAAATTTGAGCTTTTACATTCAATAAATATTCAACTATTTCTCAACACAATTTTGATTCAACTCTTATATAAAAGTAAATAATCAAAATTCCAAAAAAATTGCACTAACTACAAAACATTGCATAAAAATGCTTTATGTTACATACTTACAAATGATTGCTTCAAACCAATGAAAAAGATGACGCCAAACAAAATAACAAAATAACTTCAGCAGTGGTTCTGTGAACTCTGGGACTTCAGATTCAGGTTTTTGCAAGTAACTTCCTTGATTTTAAGCTTGCGAGTTGACATCTGAACTCCGGTCGTTGTCGGTCGTGGCTTGCACTTGGACGGCGTACTGCAAGTTCCAGAGGACATCTTCTATTGATGGGCGGAATGATGGTTCTGGAGATACGCATTTGATTGTTATCGAGATGACATTGGACAATGATTCTGGACAAGAAGTGCCCACAACAATAGGATCCAGGATGCACTTCTGTTCTTCTTGATTGCTCAACAAAGCTTCCTGCAAAAGGGAAAAACGATTTTCAAGCTTATGTTTTGAATTTTGTGAAAGGAAAAATGTGGACTTGCACTTCGGATTGCTGAAGGTGAGACATATTTGGCATCAATTTTCTCAGGAAATGAATTTGGATGGGAATGCTTCCAGGCAACGCAAAGAACAAGTACTATTAGAATGCAGGTTCTTTAAACTATATAAGATAAATTGCTAATAATTTATACTCCTGATAAATTTTGTCCTAAGAAACGATCAATACTACACGTTGCAACAGTATCTACAAAATTTAAACCAAAATGGAGCAAACATACCAATCCGGAGATGCAATACTTCTCTCCCTTTTCAATCGTTGATGATCCAACAAGTGTTTCTAGTAAGATAAAGCCGAATGTATGAACATCGTCATCCAAATTTGATGTGTCCCTGCAAAATAAAAGTGAACAAGTCTAGAAGGGTCAACTAGTTGGGCACGGAAGAAGTTATAGCCCACAAGTCAGTGATGCAGATGCTACTCATGGAGATGATAACTACTAAAGTGTGTTTGGATAAGACCAATCTGGTCCGACAATTCTCGTGCAAAAAAGGCACAAAATCTCAACTCTTGCTGTAACAATTCAGGTGAAAAGTTAAGAAACTAAAAGAGGAGCTTCCTGCCATTGATTTTGAGTCAGAATGTTTTTACATTAGAAAATGAAAATACAAAGTAATGAAGTACATGAATGACAATCTTGGAATTTCACATTTTAAATTTGGTGATTCCGACTACATGTGGAAGTTATTAGGTTTCAAGACCAGTGCTAAAAGTGATTTTTGGCAAAACTTCATTTTCATATTTGGATATTCAAACACACTTTCTGAATTGTGAAGGTGATTTAGGAATTAGACGCAAAATAAGGTCTATAAGTGACAACACTTGAGCATTACTAGAGAATGCTTAGTGGTGGATTTGTGGCAGATTTCGAACTGGAAGAGTTTACAATCTTCAAGAACATAATATCAACTTTCAATACAAGAACAAAGAATCATTGGATCACCTGGAACACTACATTTAAATACTTTTTTAAAATATTTAGGATAATAGTAATCAAGTGAGGATACAAATCATTTTAGAGTAGTTTACCATGCAGAAGCCTTGCTTTGAATTGTATAAGATGACTTTTGACCTTCTGCACGTATCTGCAAAATTTGATATAACAACCCACATGTAGTGAGAAACATCTACCACATCATGGGAATATCTGAGACTAGGTAGTTGTGGATCAAGACGAGTTATACCAACCTCATGCTTATCAATTTCTTCGGTTATAATGGACAAACCATAGTCGCTGAGTTTTGCTATGTAGTTCTCGTCAAGTAAAATGCTTCTTGTTTTTAGTCTGTTGTTAAAGAACCCAGGAATTATTCCAGTATGTAGAAAGTGTACAGCCTTCGCAATCCCAATTACCACAGCCAATCTTTCGGGCCATTTCAAAATTCTCTCTAAACAACTTTCTGCATCTGAAGCAATGAAGAAAATGGATAACAATAAACATTGTGTTTATGAAAATCGAGGAAAGTTTGGTATCAATTCTTCGTCATAAAATGAACTTACCACCAAGATAAGTGGAAAGGTCTCCGTTAAGTATGTATTCATACAAAAGAAAAACCCTGTTTACATTGGAATAATCTGATTCATCATCAATACAATGTCCCAAGAGGCAAACAAGATGAGGATGGCGAAGCTTTGAGAGTAAGTCCAAACGAAGCTTGAGGTTTCGGATGGGGTATTTCTTAAAGAAAGTCAAGCACTTAATAGCAACATAGCTTCCATTCTCCAACCTTCCTTTGTATGTCTGAAAATACAACAAAGAGTCTTAAATGCAATTATGTTTACATATCATGACAAATTCTCGAATTCACAGCAAAATTATTGTGTTATAGTGGAGGGAATTCAAGTTGATAAATTTTGTTATTTTTTTCTTTCAAGTCCTCAAGATTAAGTAGAAGTAGCACATCTTCACTTTAATAAAATGGAAAGTTATAGTTCCCCATGTTTCGGATTTTATATTGCACTTGAGAAATACAGCCGAAAAGTTGAATCTTTTCATAACCAAACGCAAGAGAAGTAAGAGTTTGTATAAAAAAAGACCTACTTGTTACTTATATATATATATATATATATATGAAATGGTCCAGCAAAAATGCCAATAGAGAAAAGAAAAAAATAACAGCATAGACATCCAATATACCCATCATTAGAAAAGAAGAATCCTCGTGAGTAAGGCATCTTTGCAAGAGAATGATATGTTTGTTTGGGTAATGAAAATCCCGAGGTTTCGGAAAATGCAGTCATAGACTCTTAGGTTGAAAACGCTACATATAACAAAGGATGGAGAATTGGAGTTGGATGGAATAATATGACCATGAATGCAACTAACCTTAATGTGTAACTTTGTAAGTGATAGTGAAATACTAAAATGGTTGTAGATGCGCTTAACAATTTGCTCAGATTAGCAGTATGAACGTCAAAATAAGAAAGAAAATATTCCCAAATAAAATCTCTCAAAAGGTTCAATAAAATGTGGTGCCTTTCCAATCGAATCACCACCAAGATATGTTGTTCGGTTGAAATTATTTGTAGCTGCTTGCAATTCTTCCAAGGAAAATACTCTATAAGTTGGCAATACTTGTGATCCAAGTTTTTTAGATTGAGATATAAGCCCTGGAAGAACAGAAAAGTAGAAAACAATTCCCAGATACAAGTGTCAGAATAGCAAAAAATTATACAGCATACTACAGAACATTTAAGAAACCATGCTTGCACAATAAAGGTGGACACACAAGCCAATACGCTTCTAGTCGATTGGCGTACACATATGCAATGTTGAAACTGTAACGCGTCAACTAAAGGACTACCTATGTATTTCATAGGCACCCACATTACAAAACGTGGTAGAGATTCCATGTGTAATTGTAAGCCATTTTGCTTTGTTTGGGCTTAACTACTGATTAGTTTGCAATATACAATCAATTACTCGGCTGATTATTATCCTTTTTTACTCCATTTATCTTTGAATGTGCGTCTACTATTATTCAAAGCCTACATTAATCATACTTTGTTTTACTAAAGATTTATGGACTTGTAGAGTTTGACAGTTAGGAGTTTAATTGTCAATGGCATTTTTATTTCTTTTCTTGGGATGGGTTTATGTTTGTCTACATTTCTCTCCATTTATAACAATTTCTTTAGGAGAGTTTCTCTCCCTTTCTCTCCTTAAAAATCTAATTAAACAAGTGATTCCATACGTTTTTTTTCCATTTCTCTTCATTTCACTCCTATCCATACACTCCACAAGGAAAAATGCTGCCTTTTTGGCATTCAAATCCAATCCTGCCCCAAGATACGCAAATACGTAGAGACAAACTCAGCCTTCACTAATCACCGAGAGTTTACTCCTTTGTTACCTGCTGCCATTACTAACTCAAAGCTAGACTGAAGAGATCCCAACACTTATCTTCAACTAAAAGGTTATCCGTTATAACTGAATGCTCAATCTTTTAAGCGTGTTTACTTTCAAGAAATTGATTGCCAAAATGCAGCATTATGACTACGCAACTTCAATAGCTTTTAGAGTGCAACAAGAATTGATAGATTTTGGTTATAAAATGGCCAGGAATTCTCCTCAAATACGGACATAAACGACAAATTCCACAAACTGCAATAAGTATCAAGATCATTGCAGAATATTCAATGGTTGCTATAATTTGATGTAACTTCAACAAAAACCAAGAAAAAGGATGTGTTTTTTAAAGTAAACAGTGTGTATGCCAAAGTTAATCATGGGCAATCAAGGGACACCATACTTATTCTTCTAAAATGAAACAAAAAGGAAAATAACCGACTTTGAATTTCAGAAGCCATTATTATGCAAAGAAAACTCACTGGCATTTGCAATCAGCTCAGTGGCTAAATCCGTGGGTGAGCTAGCTCGTGATGGTTTTTGCTGTGAACTTTTCCCCACCTTTGATCGCTGGCAATTTCTTCCACGACAAAAAAAGAAAACAAGCACAAAAAACATAACTAAAGTAACAAAAGCTCCGCCAATCACAGCAATCAATATTCCTATTCCCTTGACTTTAGAATGTTCGGAATTTTTCTGGGCTTTCTCACAATATGAAGCTTCGTGCTGATGCTTCAGATCAATGATGAGACAATTCCAGGAGAATTTGACTACCCTTTTATTTGTAATATCACTCAGGCAAGGGGGCAAACTGCCCACTAATTTGTTCTCAGAAATATCAACGAAACTAAGTTGGTTGCTACAAGTTAGAGTTGAAGGTAGAAGACCACTAAGCGAGTTTGATTCAAGGTTCAAGTAACTGATGTTCAGTAATGAGAAGAGTGTCGCTGGAGGTGTTCCACTGAGATGATTGTGTGACATATCAAGACGTTGCAGCTGGTTCAATTCCCCGAATTGCTTTGGAATCTCTCCAGACAACATATTGTTGCTGAGCAAAACGGTGACCAAACTTTTCGGCAATTTTGGTAGTTCAGAATTTAACTTGTTTTCTCTTAAATCCAACACCTCAAGGCTAGTCAACCCATCAAGATCGGGCAATTTGCCCGAAATATTGTTGCTCGGCAGAGTCAAACTCGTGAGGGATTTAAGATCACCAAGCGAGCTCGGAAATGGTCCCTTCAACTGGTTGCTCTTCAAGCTCAATACGGTAAGAGACGGTAATGAACCAAACCAATCAGGAACTGTGTCATTAAAGAAATTACCATCAAGTGTCAAGCTTTGGAGTTTCCCCATTCCGGAAACCTTCGGAGGTATTGTTCCATAAAGGAAGTTTGAACTCAAATCAAGCACTTCAATCAATTCAAGCCTATGAATTTTGTCCGACAACAGACCCCAAATTCCTAAAGAGACCAAAATCACTACTCTCAAGCCACTCAGTCTCGTAAGCGTTGTAACAAAAGAATCCACGGAGAAACCAGCTGAAAGCGTCTGATTGGGTATCGAATGCCCTTCAAAATTGGTCTCCTTCACAAGTTTACTACCCACAATTTTGAGCTCCACTACGGAATTATCTTCGCATTTCACATCCAAGGAAGGCGTGGAAGGAACATTGCACAAGTCCTTTGTGGAATCCCATGCTTCCATCTCTTTTGGATACTCCAATTGCTTCCGCAGTTGCTGCAAAATGTTGGTCTGTGATGATGATAGCTGCTGGTAACTTGGAGTTACGTAAAAGGAAAACAAGATGATCACCACTCGAAGAGCATTACAAAGTGCTGCCATGCTTGCTCATGCACCAACTCCTATTTCCTCAATAGAATGCAACAAACATAACACAGGTGTTTGACAAAATTCACCAGATTCTTGAAGAACTACACAAACTGATTTTTACAAAACACTGAAAAAAAACAAGAAAAAATTTATTCGTTAAGCATTAATTACATATCAGAGAAGCCTGAAAGGGGGGAAATCACCAAATCCTTAAGAAGCCACACAAACTGGTCTCTTTAATTTAAAAAACACAAGTTTGCTCCAATGGAATAAAGGGTTCGTCAAAGATGACAAAAAGAAACATTTACTAAAATTATGTATTTCATGAGCCCAAGTGTTAGCCATCAAAATAGTCCTCAGAACATAAACAAAAAAGGGGCAAATTCTTAGAAACTACGAAAATAAAGCACTCAAATACTCATTAGAGAACGCATCAAATTATCTCAAAACCACTAAAACACGTACAGAAAATAACATCTTTTCAGAGAAAACATAAAGAGAGAAAACCCACTAACCCAAAACACGACTCAACCGACCAATTCGACGACGACCCACCACCGGAAATCGTTCAAAACCCCCAAATCCGGCGCCTTTACGGGATCCTCAAATGTTTCCTCAACCGGGCCACTCTCACCCCAACTTTCTCCTACTCAAATTCCCACTTTAGGGAAGAAAACGGAAAAAAGAAAGAATCCCAGATGCGGGTATCAGAGGGAGGTGGAATTGGGGAGCATTGAAGGCGGTGGGGTGGGTATGTTCTCCGGCATTAATGGTGGTGGGTTTGGACTTTGGAGGGGAAGTGGAAGGAGTAGTAGGGAAGTAGGAAGTAGATAGAGGAGTGTGACGTTGGGATTTGACACTGGTTGGGGACGTTATTACGAGAGTGCCACTGTGGTTTGGGGTGATGGTGATGTGGTACCTAATTGTTTAGAGCATAAATAATAACACCCGAGTATCAATCATCCTACACTCTCTCTCCGTCACGTCAGCTCACCAAACTCACTCAAAAAATCCATTTAACCATGCCCGGGCTACTCTCACCCAACACTATCTTTCATCCACATCATTTCTTAATTAAATAATTTTAATTCTTACACCACATTTAACCATTTACATAATATTAATTGTAATTACTACTTCTAATTACTTTAACTTGATTTTTTTTAAATTTTTACTATTAAACCACCTCGAGAGGTCGTTCGGGGGTCTCGCTCACCGGTGAGCGAGCGGCATTCCACCTCGCTAGTGAGGTGGCAAGGGGGCAACACCCCCTGAAAAATTTTTAGATCTTGAAATTGTTGGTTCTGGAAATTTTTTAATCTTCATCACTTGCAAAAAATTATCACCCCACATTAATAACAAAACCTCCACTAAATACTTAAAAATTAACAAAAAAAAATTAGACGAATGGAAGGGGACACATGCCCCCACCCAAGGGCGCCCCGGGCGTCTGCGTGGAACGTCCAACGCCCGGGTGGGCACCCAAGGGGCGCCCACCCCGTTAACGGGGGTTGCACTCGGGCGCTCTACCCAGGTGCCCGGGCAACTCACCCCCGTTAAGGGTGCCCTTGGCATGACGTTTTGGACGATGTGGATTATCTTTTTGTTAGTTTGTTAATCATGCGTGTAAACGGAGCTAAACATGAACAAGGAGAACAAGTATTGTAGATTGGTTGTTGGTCCTTAAATTGATAAGCGTCGAACTTATGTTTTTTTTTTGTGACCGGAAAATTTGTCGGATCATTGTCATTTGGACGTCGATCATGCTACAAATCCTGGGACTCGTGACACCCATCCTTTTTATTACCTTTGACCAGTTAGAACCACACTCGCCGTTATAAAGAACTAGAGGCTCCAGTAGGACTTGAACTCGTAACCTCCCATTTTGGTGAGATCTTACCGGCTGAGCCACCAGGGGGGGGGGGGGGGCAACTTGTGTTTTATTTCATGATAACTTGTAGTTGGTGGAACGTATAGTAAGCATATTGTCGTTAATGACTAAATTGAACACTTAATGAATAAGGACATGAGTTTCCATGCTCGTAATTATTTACGCTATATATTTTGAATATAGATGTTTTTAGGGTAGACTTGGTCGGAGGTTCATCTTTTTGAAGACTTGGGAGTTTCTTTTCTCAAACAAAAAAGAAAGTTTGCAATTGTAGTTACAAATTGTAAAGAGAAATGGTTATTTTTATTTTTAAGACTTACAAAATGTAAATTTTTGAAAACTGTCATTTTGTTTTGCATGCCACTCAACTACTACAAAAGATATCTTCTTATGGATTTTTTAACTTCAATTTGACCCTTATAACTATTGTGGACCCAACAATATTCATATAGAAAATGAGATTGGTAGAGGTGTTCAGAACTCAGAGGTGCTGAAGTGGTAATAAATCCATTATCCACACACATTATGATGTTGTACATAATCTTGCCTATGAAAAAAAAGAAATGGCACAGTTTAAAGTTCGTTAAAGTTGAAGTTTCCACTTCTTGTCCTTAGGAGTTGGGAGGTGCAAAAGGAAGAAAAGTTGAGGAAGAATAAAACTGAAGAGTGAAGACTAGGGGTGCAAATGGTTACCAACTATCCGAGTATTCGATTCGAAAATTTCTATTTAGTTGGTATTTGGTAAGTTCAATGTTACCAATTTAATTTTGGATACGAATTTGGTTTAAAAAAATTACCAATTAGAATTCGGATACGAATTCGGATACAAGCTATTTAAAATTCGAATTATCTGAATTATCCGAATTATTCGAATACATGGTCAAATACACAAATTAGTATTCCAAAATTTAGTATTCCAAATTTTTAATATGAAAATTTAGTATTCGAAAATTTTAATTCGAAAATTAATTACAATATATATATATATATCTATTCAATTTCGGATAATATCCGAATACCAATTAGTATTCGAAAATTTTGAAGTTTCAGATTCGGATTCGGATAGTTCTGCTGAATTCGAATTTGAATTTGGTAATGAAATATGGTATTCGGATTCGAATTCGGATACAGTAGGTATCCGAGTCATATTATCCGAGTTGCACCCCTAATGAAGACCAGTTTCAACCTGTTGTCCTATTTTCCTTGGTAATTGGACCCGGTATTATAACAAAAAGTATCATCATAGTCTTATTCCTAAATTAAACTAAACAGATTTAAACTCACCTATCATTCAACAACAATATAAAATACAAAATTAAACTCACTTGTAAAATTCCATTATTAAATTCAAAGAAGAAAAACTCCATTATCATGAACTTTTGCATAAAACTAGTGAGTTTTTATTAAAAAAATAGTACAAAGAGGGAGTGGAACTCAAATTAACCCAGTAGTTGTTCAAAATAGTATCTCGTAACTTTGCAATTTCTCTTGGACGCTGCTCAAACAGAAGAAGTTATTTCCTTTTTGTTTCTGAACTTATATTCGTCGTCGTAAAACTAATTAAATCGTCATTTCTACTTATATAACTCTTCATTTCACTCTTCTAACATCACTTTCTCTTCATATTACTTTTCTATTCACCAGATATAATGTCTCGGAGGCCAGGAAAAGAACCAGTAGACGCCCCGGATTACTCAAATTTGGTAAATTGCATTGTTTATTTTAATTAATTTTAAAAAAAAAATTGGGTGGGGCGTCCGCGGGAGACGCCTCCCACGTAGGGGAGGCGGCTTCGGCAGACGCCTCCCCGAGCGTTGGGGCGTCTCTCGCAGACGCCCCAGATTTTTTTAAAATTTATTTAAATTGATTATAAATTGTGATAAATTTAAAATAAATTGAATATTATGTTGACAGAGAGACAGTATGCCGACTGAGGATACGAGACTTGCATGTGCAGATTGGGATCGCCTCATCGAGGATTGGAACAACCAGTTGGGCATTTCGGACCATGATTCAGATGCTGAGCTGTAGTCACTTGCTCTTACTATCGTTTTATTATATGTTGTACTATTACTACATTTGTTGGTATTTGCTTATGTTTATATGTGTACTCTTATTATTTATTTCTTACGAACATATCTTCTACTTATTTCTTTGACTATCGTATTTTTAATATTTATTTCTCACGAAAAAATATTCTACTTATTTCTTTAGATATCAAATAATACTTAAATTTAAAATCTGGTAAAAGAACAACATGATATAAGTACAAATACATGATATATTTTAGATTAAAAATGCATTACAAATCACAATCAACATGTACTACGTAACCGGTTCCAATACATCATCCTACTTTTGTACTGATCCTCCCATCCAACAACACTCTTATCTCGCATTTGATACCACAAGGTCGCTATACGAGGTACTGGGAAATCATTAGCTAATTTCAAACGAATAAAATGTCTGTAACTCCCTAAATGAGCAATGACCAACTCTCTGACAGGCCTCGTCATGGCAGACAGAATCTCCCAAGGTAGCACAGTAAGACACAAGAACAACGAAACATCCGTTCCCATTGAGAAATACATGACCGCACACTTGTAAAAATTAGCAATAGGAAACAAATCGGCCCAAACCTCCATATAATGATCCTCGTCACAAGCTCCTTTGCCTCAATCAATTCGATGACGAGCCTGTACCACATTACCGAAATAGACACTCTCATAAATAGGATGCGCACCTATCTCATTAGAAATCGCACGACGGGCGTACGACCAGTTGTCTTGACCACCATGGAAGACATCGGCAACACCCACCGGTAACTAGACTCAGTCTCATCCTGCAAAATCGCATATCTGACGAGGAAATTCATGTTTGTTGGAGTAACCTTAATCATCTCAAACAAAGGCATCTTGTACTTGTTCGTCTTATACGTCGAATCCATGCAGATTACGAATGGGTATGTACCCAACAACTGAACTGAAGTCGGATGTGCCAAAACTGCGTGAGTGAGGACATTAGTTTCTTCATCTGCCACAATCCAATGCAAATAGTTATGCTACACTGCCTGACTGAGAAACTGCTGCGCGGGATTCCTGTCTTCAGATTTCGTCATCATCATGTACTCTCTGAAGTTATAAATGTGCCTTTGATTGAGATTATCGTTCAGAAATTTCTCTTTTACCGCCAACAAAATATTACGTGGTTTTGTTTGTGCCTCTGTCATATCACGAACAATTTGCTTAGCCACACCACTAAGTCTGTTGACCTGTCGGTGACCCTCTGAATAAACTGCAAGTGCGTGGTTGTGCTGCTCGCTCATAGGTGCTCCTAGAAACAATGACTCGTCCATCACGATCCCGTCACTCCACCACTTTTACCAAAAAACGACAACCGCAACCTTTTTCTTTTTGTATTCTTTCGCAGTGCAATACTCGTATCACGATAACTCATTTCACGTCTACAATCACATCTCAGGTAATAATCCATATGGTTATCTGCTTTTGGTTTGTATGATGATATAACCAAAAAAAATCCGGCTCATATTGCAACTTGTTTCGCCCATTTACAAGCTTCATCGATTGTTGTAAAAAATATTTTACCATCAAAAAGCTCACTGTAATCTACTCCATCACCACCGAAATCTTGCAACGGAATCTGGAAAAAATTAACAGAAAATAAAAAAAACAAAAAAACGGGCGTCTGCCCAAAACACCTCCACGTTAATGGAGGCGCCTCGCTAAGACGCCCCCACCTTGGTGAAGGCGTCGTATCCAGACGCCTCCACCAACGTGGAGGCGTCTTATCCAGACGCCCGAGTCGGGAAACAAAATCCACCCCTATTATCTCGCCGGATCCAGGTGATTCGCCAGACATTTTTGTGGTGTTGGTACTATGAATATGAGTAAAACTAAGTCAAACACTTTGTTTAAAGACACTGAACGAAATGTGTATTAATTGATTTGTTAAGGGCAAAAAGGTAATTTTTGGGACGATTTAAGTAATTTTCAGGCGACGAATAGTAGCTCCCTTTTGTTTTTGACCAACCGCAAATTCATATGCAAATTTACCAAATGCAATCTTCAAACTTTTGTTGCAAAATGAAAACCCATTTTATAAACACTCAAACCCGCATTTGGGAGATTTTACAATTTTCAAATAGAAACACCTCAAACATTAGTCACACATTGTCTAACATAAAAATGTGGAAAATAAGTTATAATGAAATGAATTCACTACCATTATATTTACCAACTTAAGTTTTACGATAATCAGATGGTGTTGTGGTCAGTGGGTTCGTGGGTAACATGCCAGAATCCAGACTAAGTGTGGATTCGGAGACGGAATGTTACAAAACGAGTGTTTCAGACAAAACCAATTGTTAAGAAGAATATTTCCTTAGAATTAAACTCCCAAAAAATAGATGTCAAAGGTCAAATCCAACATCCAAATTGTTCATCTCAGATAAAACCCAAGGATACCACTGTAATTATTATTCCTTCTCTACGTGATCTTCTCCTTTTGTTATCTTCTTGGATCTTCCCATGCAAGTCTTGGAGGTGGTGGAATGTCCTCTGCTGCTTGGACTCATTCACAGTTTCACACACTTCAGAGGGTGGTGTGCATAATTTTGGAAGGTGAGATTTGTTTCATCATTCAATTTGGAATATGGAGATGTGGGAAGAAGGGAGCTGCATTATGGGATGGTCCAAGGACTGTCAGTACTTTGTCTTTTGACTTGTCTCTCCTATTTATTTCCTTCCATGTAGTAGTTATTATCAATGATTATATTTTTAAATAAAAAGTTATATCAATCATTATTGTTTGCAAGTTGGTATTTGCCCCAAATGTCAGCATGTTACAAAGTACAGTGACTTATGTCCTATTTTTGGTTAGGAATTAGGATAGTTTTCTGACTTTCTCATGTTCCCGTGGTAACTATGTCACTGACAACTGAAGACACGTAACTCAAGTTTATACACTCGAGTGGCGGTTTAACAAAAGAAAAAAACCTTGTTGTCAATTTTACACGAAACACGATAACACGACATCAAAACGACACAAACTTAGCGGATATAGATTGAGAATTTGAACACGATTAATAAATAGGTTGGATATGACAATACAATTATTAAATAAGTTGGATATGGATTTCTGCTGCAAAAACAATTAACACGATTAAGATACGATAAAACACGATAAATAATCATGTAATTGTGTACACGATTATGAATACTACATAATTAAGACACGACTAATATTGACAAGTCTACAAGTAACATATAAGTTATAAATTAAAATGAACGGGTAGCGTGCAATCATGCAATTCAGAATACGTGTAATAAACAAAACTAATTGTGTATGGATTATTATTTAATGGTGTAAACGGTAGTCGTGTTAAACGTGTATACGAAGTAACCCGTTTAATAATCGTGTATAAATGAGTTGGATATGACAACACGATTATAAACGGGTTGGATACGGCAGAAGTCTACCAACACGATTATTAAATAGGTCGGATACGACGCAACACCTAGAACTTATTTATACGACTTGACATGACACGATTAGCACACGACACGATTGACAGCCCTAAATGCGACACACTGACACATTTAAAAATATAGTGTTATAGATAATAATCTTACGTTGTATAATACATGAACATTGTGGTTAGGATAATCTTTTGATATTCTCGTGGTAACTATATTACACACAACTCAACTTTATGCTCTCTCCTTTTAGTTTGCGATAATTTTTTGTAGTGACTCTACCAAACTCGACAAAGAAAAAACTACGAAGTCTTTGTGATACTTTTCAAAGGCTAATGTTAGAAAATAGTCTCACATTTGATAACACGAGAACATTCTATAACAAAAACCAATCAGCTCACAACACAATGCGCATATATGCAGGTTGACATAATCTCAACGTAGACTATTAAACCCAAGTATTGATCAAAGGTATTGATTTGCTTCCAATCTAAAAGCTAATGTTATAAGTAACAGATCACTTTGGGTAATAAAGACAAAGTTCTAAAAGATTTAGATTCGATATATTTTTCATTATGAAATATCGATCATGGAAGAATACTTAAGTCCAAGGGTGCGTTTGGTGACCCTACTGTTCATAAATTTTGGGTAAAATTCCTGATTGATTTTAGCCTGATTGGTTGGTTGTTCTTAAATCTTAATGTGCCTTGGCCGGTTGGTTGGTAGATTCCTTAGTAGCTGAGCTGTTTGGTAGTGTTCCCCACTGTTTTGTAAAACAGCCATAGTAAAACCAACTACTTGTTCAAGATCCCCAATACATTTGCTACAACAACGATATCAGCCATAGTAAAACCAACTACTTCAACAATTAATCCCAGGGATATGGTTAGGTCCTATATAGGGCTTGTGCGTAGGTGGATTTCGAAAGAACGATGCAACAAAGTCTCCAAGTCAACACCATAAGATACGTCCAAACTTGTTCAAGATATCATATGTATGCTTGTTTATTGATAATTAGTACCGCAATATATATATTAGATTGAGATGAGGTTATGTAGCTCAAAGTTTGTTATCTTATGCAGACAAGAGCTACCACAAAAATATCATATATATGTATGTATGTACGTGTACAGACGATGACATTAATATATTATAGTCAGAGTATATTACTACTACATTCATATATCATAGACGTTGATCCTTCTAAGAAACAATGGATTATTATTATTTTTTCTATAATCTCGGTTAATAAAAAAAACAATTCAGCATTTGATGTAAGCACTACGTGGTTTTCATGAAATTATTACAACTTTTTTCGAAGCTTCTGCAGATCCCGAGGGTTGGTTGGTTGATGGTCGTACAACGGTGAGATGGAATTTGTCTTGTGCTGGGTTGTTTCTGTCCTGGAGTTAACTGGGCTAATTAGCCACCCACCTGTATAATGGCCCACTCTATAACGACGGTTTACCTCCATCTCATAAAATAATGTTGGGTCATTATTGCAAAGAAAATTTATGTTTCCTTAACATCGTGTCATCGTTAACTCATTTCATATAATCCTAATGTTGGGTATGTTTGAATGTCGTAAGTAAAAAATTGATTTCTTATCCTCAAGAACTAAGACAACAACCAAAAACTTACCTTCTACCTAATTTTTTTTATTTTTCACGTGAAAAATCACTTTTAACTTTCTCAAATCTTTTTCCAAATAGAAAATTATCGTAAATATTCATCTCCAACAATAACAAAAATACATCATTTCGATTTTTTTTTGAAAAAACTCATTTTTTCAGCTTCTGAGTTTTTAGAAAAGTCACGTTCTTGCGGTCGTAGGTAGTATTTAGATGCACGAGAGAGAAAAATTAGTTTTTGTGAGAAATTTGAACAGTTTTTTAGGTCATCCAAACCCATCTATGAGAGGCATATTTTCCTTTATTTATACCCTCAACGTTTGTTATATTTATTTTCATATTCTCAGTTGTTTATCACATTGTCAATCAATAATTTTGAATTTATCAACGCAATAGTTGTGTGAATCTCACATTTGTATCTCAGGTGTTTTTCTCTGTTATCCAACCCGTTCTAAGTTTTTTGGGGTAAATTACCAAATTGTCCCCCTAAATAATGAGCTCAATTCACTTAATATTTGTTTTTGAAGGTTATCCGGATAAAAGATAATACAAAATGTAACTCCAACCACCAAAATCAAAAAAACAAACTGGATTATTGTTTTTTTTTGGGAACTACTAAAAGTCGTCTCAAAACTACTTAAATCGCCCCTTGAAATTACCAAATTGCCCTTAACAATATATTTAATACTCATATCGTCCCGTGTCTTTAAACAAGGTTTTTGACTCAGTTTTACTAACATTCCTAGTACCAACACCACGAAAATGTCTGGCGAAACACCTATATCATGCGAAGTAACGGAGACGGATTTTTTTTCCGACTCGGGCGTCTGGCTAAGACGCATGCACCATCGTGGAGGCGTCTGGCTAAGACGCCTCCACCATGGTTGAGGCGTCTTAGCCAGATGCCTCCACGATGGTATAGGCGTCTTAGCCAGACGCCTATACCATGGTGTAAGCGTCTCGCTAAGACGCATCAACCATGGTGTAAGCGTCTTAGCCAGACGCCGCCACGATGGTACAGACGTCTTAGCCAGACGTCCCATTTTTTTTTAATATTTTTGTCAAATTAAAATTATACGGTGTGTTATCTCAAAATATTTGACGTTTCTTTGCAAGTTTTCGGTGGTAACCGGTCAGATTACAATGAGTTTTTTTGCAAGTGATGAAGATTCAAAAAAATTCCAGATCCAACATTTTTTAAGTTCCAAATCCCCCGGTGGTAAAACATCCTGACTTACAAATACCACCTCGACATGTCGTTCGGTGGTCAGATTACAATGAGTTTTTTTGATTTTGAAATTATTGGATCTGGAAATTTTTGAATTTTCGGTGTACCGAAGAGGTATCGGTCATCCGAATATAGTAATTATTAACTTATTAATTAATTTCACAATTATCTAAATTTATAATCAATTATCTTTTTAAAAAAATAATAAAAAATTACGGGCGTCCGACGGAGCCGCCCCCACGTAGGAGGGGGCGTCTGGCTAAGACGCCTCCCCCATGGGGGAGGCGTCTTACACAGACGCCTGTCCCATGGGCGGAGCGTCTGGGTAAAACGCCTCCCCGATGGGTAAGGCGTCTGGGTAAAACGCCGCCCCATGGGGAAGGCGTCTTAGCCAGACGCCCCCTCCTACGTGGGGGCGGCTCCGTCGGACGCCCGTAATTTTTTTATTAAAAAGATGTTAGATATTTTACCAGATTCGAGTACACTGGGGCGTCCGTTGGTTCATTACTGACCTCCAAAACATTATTTTTTATGATTATAAGAGGAATATGAAGAGAGATGTGTGATAGGAGGGTAAAATGTCGCGTTATAGCAGTAGAAATGAGAGAAGGGCAAAATGATAATTTTAATGGACGATTTAAGTAATTTTGGAACGATGTTTAGCAATTCAATTTTTTTTTTTTGACAAATATGCAAATCCCAAACATGGGCTAAGATAACATACAAACGAACTAGATAGTCTCTAGTTTGTTTACGTGTATTTTGGTCCCTTTCTTTAAAGTCAGGTCCAGTGAACATACCATTTGTGGACTTGATTTAAACTTCAAATTTAGACTGTCCTGACCCAAACTTTTGTAGCCCGTTTTGCCTTTTTGGGCTTTACGAGTGAAATAAGATTGTTAAGTTTAGCAAATGCTTGCTTTCACTAATAAACTTATTTCACAAGAACTAATCTAATGGAGCTGAAATCTAATTTTTTACCTTTTAATTATCATCACTTGAGAACTCGAGTTAAGTTCTAGTCCACTCTACTTACTGACATCCTTATAGTCAGATTTTATTTGCACAATTTAGTGTGGAT
Organism: Triglochin maritima; assembly: GCA_963682175.1. Classification (NCBI taxonomy): domain Eukaryota; kingdom Viridiplantae; phylum Streptophyta; class Magnoliopsida; order Alismatales; family Juncaginaceae; genus Triglochin; species Triglochin maritima. Next base: position 5,583,241 of record OY821787.1, on the reverse strand, counting down.
CATTATTTATGAACTTTGATTATTTGATTTCAACATATAAGTACATTATTGCAACTCTAGATCGCAAACGATGTTTCATTATTCTATATTAGTGTTGTCAATATGTCATCCAGTCTGGGTATATATCCTAACAAAGTTGGCATTAAGGCATGATAAAACAGATTTCTTGGAGAAGTAGAAGATGTATGAGGTGAAGGAAATTTGTCTTCAATCTCTTGATTATAAGAGATTAATTCTCATTTATTTATATTCAAAGTTTGGTTTACAATATTACGTTTGAGTAGTATGAGACTATAATAAAATACAAGTATGAATGAATGTGGATCATAAAAGAGGCCCAATTCATTGGGCTTATTTAGATGTTCTAATATCCCCCCTCAAGCGAACATGGAGGGTACATACTGTGAGCTTGGAGCGAAGAAGACTAAATTGTGGAGAGAGAAGAGCTTTAGTGAAGACGTTAGCTTCTGGTCTTTGCTTGAGATGAAGCGTATGTGAAGTTGTTTGGCAGCAACCTTTCTCGAACGAAGTGGAAGTCAATTTCCACATGTTTTGTACGAGCATGAAAGACGGGATTGACATCTAGGTATGTAGCTCCACCGTTATCGCACCAAAGTGTGTGGTGGGGGGGGGGGGGGGGGCATGGAAGATGGAGATCACACAGTAGTTGTTGAATCCATACAACTTCTGTTGTTGCATGGGACAAGCTTTTGTATTCTGTTTCGTTGCTGGATTTAGCCACAGTTTGTTTTTGATTTCCAAGCTACAAGGTTGAGTCCAAGGTAGACACAATAGCCAGAGGTAGATTGGCGATCATCAGAATCACCAGCCCAATCTGCATCAGAGAAAGCAGACAAGTGGCTCAAAGTTGTTGGAGACAACCGAACAAAATTTAGACCATAATTAATTATCTGTTTTAGATATCGCAAGATACGTTTAACAACTATCCAGTGATCATCGTTTAGATTATGCATATATTGGCATACGCGATTTACAGAGTAGGTGATGTCAGGTCTGGTTAGGTAATGTATTGGAGAGCTCCTACTGTACTTCTATAGAGGAAAGCATCATGCATAGGTGATCCAGTGAATCGTGACAATTTCGTAGAGGGGTTGGTGATTGGTTTGACATTGTGCATATTGGTTTTAACAAACAAGTTAGAAATGTATTTTTGTTGGTTAAAAAACATGTCAGTATTGGTTTTATGTGCGCTTCTATTCGTAAGAAATAATGAATAGAGCCTAAATCTTTGAGCGAAAAAGTGGAGTTGAGGGTTGAAACAAGAGGGGTTGGTGATTGGTTTGGCATTGTGCATAATGGTTTTAACTACAAGTCAGAAATGTATTTTTGTTGGTTAAAAAACATGTCAGTGTTGGTTTTATGTGCTTCCATTCCTAAGAATTAATGAATATAGCCTAAATCTTTTAGCGAAAAAGTGGAGTTGAGGGTTGAAACAACCTGAGAAAGGAGTTGTGGAGTTTCATGTGAGAAGGAAATCATCAACATATACAAGTATAATCAATATATCATGACCTTTGTGTAAAACAAACATAGAAGTGTCATATAGACTTGGGCGAAAGCCAAGTTGACGGGGCTTGATTGCTAATTTGGTAAACCAGGCTCGTGGTGCTTGCTTAAGGCCATAAATGCCTTTTTGAAGCCGACAAACATGATGTGGGAAAGCTGGGTTAGTGTATCCCTGAGGTTGAGTCATGTAGACTTCCTCATGGAGGTCACCATTTAAGAAGGCATTGTTTACATCAAGTTGTCGAATGGGACAATTCTTGGAGATAACAAGAGATAGAACCACACGAATAGTCACTGGTTTTACAACTGGACTAAAAGTTTCATCATAATCGACCCCATCTTCCTGATGAAACCCTTTAGCAACCAAACGTGCATTGTATTTTAAAACAGAACCATCAGGGTTCCGTTTGATCCAATATACCCATTTACAACCAACCAGATTTTTGCAGAGGAGACAAGAACAAGAGTCCAAGTATTATTGGAGGTCAGTGCATGAAACTCATCATCCATAGCCTCCCGCCACTTTACATCTTTGACAACAGTGGAAAAACTGAAAGGAGATGTGTATGGAAGGGTGGTGGGAGGAGGTGGATGTTTGGTTGTGTTGAAGGTTTTGAAGCCAGGAAATTCTTTAGGTTTGCGGGTGTGATCTTTTGTTCTGGTGGTCATTGGGTGAGATACTGGAGGAGGGTCTGGAAGATCGGTAGGTGGTGGAGTTGTAGGATGGGTTATTTGATGGTTGATTGGTGGTGGAGGTGAGGTAGTGACTGGGACAGTGGGTGATGGTGATTGTGAAGGAGCTGTCAAGATGTGTTGTGGGGATGCTATGTCAGATACACAAGGCTGGGGTATAGCAGACGTGTAATCACGACTACCAGATACCCCAGCGGGAATACTAGGCACGATCTTAGCATAGGGAAAAAATCTTTCATCAAATACCACATGTCGAGCAATATATGTTTTAGAATTTTCTAAATCATAGAATTTATACCATTTGTGATTTATGTTGTAGCCTAAAAACACACAAGCAGTAGATCGAGCATGAAGTTTATTGGTCATATAGGGTCGTAAATAAGAAAAGCAGGTGCATCTAAAGTTTTTAAAATAGAATAATCAGGAGGCTTTTGAAAAAAATCGAATGGAGAAATGTTATTGAGTGTGAGAGTAGGAAGTCTGTTAATCAAGAAAACAGAGGAAATAAAGACATCATCCCAAAATCGATTAGGAACACTAGAGTGCTTAAGCAAAGAAAGATCAGTGTCAACTATATGATGATGCTTGCGTTCAATTGTTCCATTCTGTTCATGTGTATGAGGACAAATAATGCGATGCCTAATACCATTTTCAGCAAGATATCGTGAGACATTGCGAAATTCACCTCCCCAATCACTTTGAAAACTTTTAATTTTGCAGGAGAAATAGTTTTCAACTTGGAGTTTAAAACGTTGAAAAACATAGAAGACTTCTGATTTACAGCTAATAGGAAAAAGCCAAGTATAACGGGAGAAATCGTCTAAAAAACTAACATAAAAATGTTTTTCACTAGAAGAAACAGTAGGAGAAGGTCCCCAAACACCAACATGTATTAGTTGAAGAGGAGCAGCAGTATGATTATTAGATTTGAAAAAAGGCAGTTTAATGTTCTTGATTTGTGTGCAAGTATGACAAGTATGTAAAGTTTTAGAGCTTGAAACTGGCAAACGATGACGAAGAATAGTGTGAACCACTCATGTAGAGGGGTGCCCCAGCCGCTGATGCCAAGTATGTAAAGTTTTAGAGCTTGAAGGCGTCATATTCCGATCCAAGGCCGGAGAGAACGTGTAGGACAATATCGGCATCATAAACAAGATTGGTGACGGCAGAGAGCTTGTTAGAGAGAGACTTCATTTTCTGAAGGTAATCAGTGATGGAGGAACCACCTTTCTTGGTGGTTTGGAGTTGAAGGCGGAGCTGCAAGATGCGTGATCTGGAATGTGAGGCATAGAGACGCTCGAGACTGGTCCAGGTGGTGTTGGTGGTTTCACATCCGACAATGTGGGACATGACAGACTCAGTGAGAGTGGAGCGAACCCATCCAAGAAGTAATTGATCTTGTTTCAACAAGAGGTTGAAGGCTGGATTAGCGTTAGTGGAGGAGGTGGCCGGCGAGGTCGACTGTGTCAGTGTCGAAAAAGATGGGGGACAGGGGAGTGATCTGTCTAGGTAGCCAAAGAGAATGCCAAAGAAGGTAGTTGTCGCGATCCAGGCGAATATGCACGGAGAAGGAAGGATTAGATGAGATGGCTAGTGGTGGGAGAGCGCCAGAGGTTTCTTGGTCACTGGAGGTGGAGGAGATAGACGACATCATGGAGAAGGCTAAAAGTTTTCGTCGGAGAGGAATTGGAAGGGATGTTGAGGATGCTTGTTGCTGCGCAGGATGCCCCCGAGTATTCACCAAACTCTAAACAAGATCGGAGAGAGAAGAGCTAGCCTCTCAATTTCCAATAGGGTTTAGAATATAACTACTAACCCCTCTTTAGTTCCCTTGAGAAGAAGATCTCTGAAAACTAAAACTAAACTCAAGAATTAAGGTGAAATTCGTGGAGAATTATGGAGAGAGATGTTTGCACAAGAAGATAATGAATTAAAATTAATAAGGTAATGAGATAAACTTGTATTTATAAGTTCTCTCCAAATTACCTATTCATGTGCAACCTCTTGCCCATGATTTTATGCGAACTTCCATCTAACCATCCATTATTTGCTAACAAATAATCTTAGCCACGAATTAAATCAGTTATGGACCAATTCCATGCATGATCTAATTAATTCTTAAATTTATTCTGCAGTAACCGTCTGGATCGGTCGACCGTGTTGGAGGTTCGGTCGACCGTTTAGACCAAGTTTCGGTCGACCGTTCATAAACTCGGTCGACCGTTCGTAACATAAATATTTTATCGTAATGTTCGGTCGACCGACCGATATACTTCGGTCGACCGAAAACGAACAGTAGAAATTCTCATTACGATCGAGACACATCCGGTCGACCGTGCAACATTTCGGTCGACCGTGCCACATTCGGTCGACCGTTTACTGATGAGAATTAAATTTATACCGCAAGTGCACGACGTCAATGAAGACGTGGCAAGTACGGGTCGAGCACAAGGAGGGAGAGATATTGTTATTTGTGTGATTTTCGATTAAGGAAAGAAAAAGAGAGAAATAAGTTTGGTTTGAGATTTTTGGTTTTTAATTAATTTCTAAAGCAAGAACAACAAAAACAAATTAAAAATAAAGTAAAGATGGATGGGAGTCCAGTGGGTGGAGGTTTAGATATCGGGTTTAGATTAGAGAATTCTGAAACTTATAATAAATCATATTAGTTATAAAGCATTACATGATAAATGACTCAACATAAACTCAAGTAATCAAAATATACTAACACGAAATTAAAATAATAACTTTATTCTTCTTCTCATCACCCTAAATCCGTCACCCCCACCCTTTGGAGAGAGTTAGAAACTCATGGATGGAGGGAGGGAAGGAGAAGGGGTCCTAGAGAAACTACAAAAGAAAACTAAAAACAAAAATTAAAAGAACAAAATTTTATTACTAAAATTTGTAACAAAAACTAAGACTCTTTACAACATCGTTTTGGGGCTATTTATAGCCGATACAAGGGATCCCAATATATAAACGAAAAGTACACGCGTCAATACAGCATTGGTAAAAATTTGAGCACACGGATCAACTTTTATGCGGTGGAATCGCCGCAATTTGTACATAAGGTGCGGCAGAATCGCCACCTTTTTGGCTCAGAATCGACCCGGATTTTTCCTGTGTGTTTATGGTATGTTTTAGCTGTCATTTGCGCATCCGGATTAATTATTGCATATCTTTGGAGATCCGAGTTAATTTCTTCATATATTTGGAGATCCAAATTGATTTTTCTCTAGAACTTCTCCAAAATAATCTTTTGGTACTCGTAATTTGCAGTTGGGTCCTCGGCTTTTGCAATTAAGTCCCTGACTACTTTTGTGCTTAAGTCCCTCGCCTTTTTGTAATTAGGTATTTGAATGCTTTTATGATTGGATGAACTTCCATTTGAATCCCGATAATCTTGACTTGGTCTTTATGATAGAAATGAGTCTCTTGCACGCATTTATGCTCGGGATATGGGTAATTTGCATTTAGGTCCCTGTATTATGTAAATAAGACTAAACACATACCTTAGTAGCATTTATTGATATAAAATTAATCTAAATGAAAGACATATGATGCAATGTATGCAATGCATCATTTACCGTTTAGCGGTCGACCGTTTTTGCGCAGTACTACAGACTAGTCAAATTTCGGTTTAACCCCTACAAAATTTGACATTTCGGGATTAGTAGTAAGTTCACAACTTATGTAATATATTATCCTATGTAATGATAAATCATCACACCCCATAATATTTACATCACATATGAATTTAATTTAGATTCTAATTATGTTATTAATCACAACATAATTTTGATTTCGCTTGTTCACCACATGTGTCATATTTTCTACATGAAACCCGACACACCTTATGAACTCAAAATCCCCATTTCTTGTTTCCCAGTTTTGTGGTGTGACTTATGGGAGGATCTAAACTAAGTTTGACAGTGATATTAAGAGCTTAATATCACAAGATATAAACGGTATCTAGCTACACATTATAGCTCCCAATTAGTTAGATGTCTTAATTCCACTCGAACCAAAACCGGATCCATTTAGTGATGGAGTGCACCACTTGTGTCCGTCCCTTGCCTCATGATATTAAGAATACACACAAAGTAGTATTGTGTCATCTTTGTATTAGTATTCATTTCTTGATCTCTTTAAGTTAGTTATAAATATGTGACTTAACTCAAATCACATTGTGCACATTATAACTTTGTTTTATTAAGGGGGCACTAATATCATTACTCAATTAAGAGGGGCAATGATAATCTTTTGGCTAACTATCTTCTCCAACAAAAGTCATACTTAACCAACCAATGCATTTACACTACACTCATCGATAACTCAAGACACTAGTCTAATTAAGCAATTTTTAAGTGATCGGATATAAGTCTCATATCAAATGACCAAAGACACAGTAAAACATCAATGACACAGAAAACACAATTCAATAATATTTTACTTATTAGGTCTATTCAGTATACAAAAGTAATATTTTCCTCTTTTGTGTACCCGTGTTATCACTCACTTGTAGAGCTACAAGGATCTATGACCAACACGACAATCTTAACTCGATAATTAATGTCCCATGTTAATTATCATGATTGCGAATATCTTTTGTTTTATGTAAACTAATATCTTTTAGAGCTCTACGGTTAATGACTAAGAGCCTCTTCCTTAACACTTCTAAAAGACGAATAACATCAACAAGAACAAAATGATTTCTCATTCAATTCATAATAATTTACATTTAAAAGTAAAACTTTTAGAACACATTCCTTCAGGTGGAGATGATGTGCTTTCTTGAAGATGAAGGAGGTCGTTGGATGTGTTTGTGTTTTCTTGGATAGTTAGGATCTTTGATCCAAGGTAGGGGTGGTGGGCCAATCAGGGACGAGGAGGAGGAGAAGATGGGCCTAGCGGGCTTGAAGGAGTTTGAGAAGGGTTGAGGAAGGAAGGAAAGAAAAGGGTTGTTAAGCTTGACCTGCTCTTGATACCACGATAAAACAGATTTCTAGGACACACATAAGATGTACGAGGTAAAGAAAAATTGTCTTCAATCTCTTGATTATAAGAGATTGATTCTGATTTATTTATATTCACAGTTTGGTTTACAATATTACATTTAAGCAGTACGAGACTATAATAAAATACAAGTATGAAAGAACGTGGATCATAAAAGAGGCCCAATTCATTGGGATTATTTAGATGTTCTAATAAAGCATCATAAGATTTTGCCTTGAGTATGTGTAGTTTAACTACGGCTTTGTAAGAGTTCAATTCGGATTGCTCACAATTTCACATCGAACTATTTGTTAGAAAATTAACCTAAAATAGAACAATTTCTTTCGTTAACACGATGTATTTCTTGTATCTTTGCAGCAGCAGCAACAGCAACAACAATAATAATATAAACAATTAGTTTCTCCCTTCTCATTTTTCTACTTAAATTTCGAACTAATTAAGTGCGTGCATGGGGTTATTCTATTTCACCTTTCTATTTAGTGGCAGTACAAACATACCATTTGTGTTAAGACTAGCTTATTTACTCATTCTCCCGACGAAATGTATGATTGTAGGACAATTAGTGTTATCATTCCTGATCAAAACTATTGACCATTCTCTAGAAGAAACGAATTAAGCTAGGTGTCAATAGATACAATTGTAATGCTAAAGTAGTCTCTTTGGAAATATCTCAACAAATTGAAAGTTACATGATTAACCCGAATACACACAAAACGATAATAAGGCTACAATATGATGAGATTGCTTTGTTCTACAATAGCTCCAACTCTTTATAAAGTGGAGCATTGGAGCTTTCTTCCAGAATTTCACATCGATGTCTTTCACGTCAATCCTCAGTCACTTTATGAATCATAAAATTTGATTCCTTTTGACTGAAAATCATAAGCCCACAAGCATGCACGTAGAGCTCATCAAATTCCATAACAACCATGCTTCAAAATTAGGGTTTGTTGCCATCATATCCTCATTGCATGCACACATATTATATGCCAATATCCCAATCATAAAACCCTAGAACCAATATTCTCTTCTAACGTGTTTTTCATGCTTCTACCTCAAGACATGGGGTTCGTCTACTACGCCCATGACGCTTATCTTCATATTGTCACATCCGCTCCTCTCATTTGTATGAGTTTCATGTTATAAGTTGTAGGGTGAGAAGGAGATATTTTATGGCTAACAAATTCAGAATCGATTGTGGTAGGATACTCTTATGTGACAATTTGAGCTGACTTAGGTTGTTGTTTGAAACTCAGAATCCCTTTAGTTGGCATGTGTTCCATGTTATGTGGAACTTTTGTCTGCCACTTTAAATCACTTCAATGTTTAACTCATACAACCTTTTAAAAGTTAGAGATAGATTATGTTGTGAGGGCTAGATTTGCATGCTTTACAAGACAAGCAACACCATGCATATATTATATACAGAACACAATAACATCATATGGATACCCTTTTTATGTTCATCTTGGTGTCCATTCCCCAAAAGTTTGAAGGTTCAAGCCATCAATGGACAATATTTAAAGTGGGAGTTCATGTTTACTAAGCAAAGTTTGTGCTTGTCAAAACTTTTAATTTCCACAACTCAAAAGCTCAGAGAGGATAAGACATTATTAAACGTTCACCACCATAACCATGCCAAATAATTATAATATGCAATATGCTTATTAATAGTTCGCACCTTTGCCACTTTCAGGTTTTAAATGAACATATATCTTAGTATTGCGCCAGGGTATATCATGGTAAGTAATTATGTAGGACATCATTTGAATTGAGAGATAGCATGTAAAAGATTTTTAGCCAACTTTTGTTAACATAGTACATTTTAACGTTTTGTTAACTCCATTTCATTTCTTCACATTATCAATCTATAAAAACAATTCATAAACATATTAAAAGAAATTGTCACACTTGCTTCCATTTCCTTAATTAACATCTAATTTACGTATAAAATGAAGAGATGATATATATAAAGAACACACTAGGTTTGTTAGAAATGTAGTATCTTGATCTTATATGAAACAATATCAAATTTTATGATTTTCGGCATGCATGAATAACTCAAAGGCATATATCAAAATCTATAGTTTGGATTTTCTATTATATACATTGAAATTTCAGATTATATTGAAAAACTTAACTGAATTTCTGCCTCAGTAATTGATGAGAATTCATGATTCATATTTTCTACCAAAACAACAATTATTTACAAATAAATTCATTATCTCCTCAAGCGAACATAAAATGCATGTTAAATTTGGCTAGCACTTAAATAAAAATTCAATAACTGAACATCATTAAGCAATATGGAAGACATGAACTATCATATATGACATATTCCCAACACTAACATGACTGGCCACATTGGTTCCCACCAAAGAGCATGTATCATGTCCTTTTTTTAAGACCCAAAATTCCCCGGCACCCGCCCTCACTTAGGACAGGCGGGTTGCGGCTCCAAACTGGGGGTGATCCAACATCATTTTTACCGGAACGTATTAGCATTAAATAAAGTGCTTTGTTGGGATTCAATCTTGTGACCTAAAGTTTGTGAACCCACATACCTAACCAACTCGGTTGCGTCCCGGGGGACTATGTATCATGTCCTTGAGTTGCGAAAAGCATATCAGCATGAAGCCATGGCCGGTGCATAGGCAACCCTAGCATGCCCTGCTACTACTACAAATGGGTCATTACTCCGAAAACCATCTTTCTTTCTTTCTTGTGCTGTGTTTTTTTATAATATTCTTTCTTATGTTGTTGAAGGCCTTCAACTCCCTTATCGGTTTTACATGCTTCATTATCACGTAAATAGTGAAAATAAAATATTTTTCTACCTGTTTACACGTTAAGCGAATTATAAATGTATTTTTTGAAATTATATATGTTTAGTAAAAACCATTGCACAACATAACTCGTGTCATAATTGATGGTATTCTTTCGTTCTATGTTTAGTAATACGTTGTTTTTTGTTTCTATGTAATTGTGTTGAATTATTTTATATCGTGATACGTAATATTAATGTCAAAGTTGGTGTATATAAATTAATCCTAAATTGAATGTCAACATTTAACTATGTTTTGTTTGCCAAATACGATACATATGTACAATTTACATGCTGTGGTTTTGTAGAAAAATCATGCACTCATGCGTGATTATTTTTTATATTAAATTGCTTAATTTTTTATTAATCGATAAATATACTTATTTCTCTACCAGTTTCGTTACACTAACACATGTTCCTTAAAGGGTAATGAGTAATGGTAGGGTAAAAGCCTAAAAAACGAGTAATATACCCGTTTCTTTACACGTTATAATTATCGGGCATGTTAATGAAAATACCTTTACCCTACCTTCAAGCAAACTAATTAAAAATCTATGTACACTTAGACCTTTTCAAGGCATACTGAATGAATATATCTACTTGAAAGTTGAAACTAAGTTCGGAAAGTTTTTTTGAGTAAACAGGTGATTGCATTGAAATAAAATATTAGGTCTGTGATCCACAACCTCTATAATAATGTTTACAAAATTGCTCCCTTATAAGGGAACCCTAGCCTTATATGCAAGGCAGGGATAAAGCAACTCAAAGGTTCGTTAAACCAACATCGACGACCTTGATAGTCGCACCCTAGGGGTCTGTTTTTCCAACGGGGGTGTTGTAGTAGGATTTATTTTGAAAGAATGTTATATTTTTTAATTAATTTCCAATATGTAAATTATATGCTGGAAAATCGATCAACTGGTGCAACCCAATACAAGACTAAGAATCTAACAATTTACACCTACGATTTGTCAGCTATCAAACAACTGGAGTTCTAAACTTTTTTCCACATCTAAAAGTCATTCTACTAGCCCAGCTCCTCCATTTCTCTGGAGTTTATTTTCAAACTAGTCACACCTTAACTTCGGAAAATACTAAAATCTTATAAAGATCCATGCGTTAAAATCTATCTCTTATTGTTTCATTTTTAGAAACATTTAAGCCCTAACCATTTTACTTAATTGACTTTAAAAATTAGATATTGTTACATATATCTTTTCTTGATAAAGAGTACAATTAGTTTTAATTATAATTAAAGTAGGTTGTTCACAACCCCCACCATATATATACATATATATATGTGTGTGTATATATGAATGTCCGGGGTACGATGAGAGTTTAAAATAAAAAATTAAACTTTAGATTCACTAGATAATTCATATATATATATATATATATATATATATATATATCAAAACATCATATTTATATATTTACTTTTCAGCATTTTATTGAAAGTAACAGAAAAATGTCACAAAACTATTACACATTGAATAAAACTAATTATAAACATGATAAATATTGAAAACTAAATCTTTTGGTGATAAAGATTTACACATATCATTTTCATTTATAACTCCCGTCCATATATATAACATATGATGACTGGAAAGGACCAACACTTGATTCTCATCAATCACTTCTCTTGAAGCCTTTGGATGGACATGCCTAACTACAAGAAACAAAGTTGGCATAGACTTACCGCCAAACTTGTAGACCACCTACTTGCCTAGGTTAAACAACCCTATTACCTTTGTTTTTCTTGGCCCTTAGGTTTTAGGGTTTAGGGCATATAAAATGGGAATAAAGCTGGCATTTGGACTTGATGTATTTTTAATTATCCACTTAAGCACCCTTAAAAGAATAGAATCAAGGCAGATGGGTGATCTCCAAGTGGATCACATGGGTTAATTTTGTGGGCAAGTGGTGGGGTTTGGGGATGGGGTTAACCTAAAGCAAGAGATTTAGACCAACCCTTAGACCCTGTTGAACAAGATTTATAATTGTGCGAGTTGTATTTCTAGGTTGTGGGGAAATTTTAATTAAGGAAGCCAGGATTTTCGTATTAAAAAACATTAATGTGTCTCGCATGGCCTAGCAAATGATATTCAGACTAAATGTAGTCAAGTCTTACAATAAATTTCATTAATATTTTTTGGGTTTTTGGTATGATAATTTATTGGACCTTCTCATAAATGATGAGAAAGGATCAAAGAAGTCAAGCTCAAGCATTTCTAAATTCAGAAAAGAATAAAATATATAAATGTTCATTAATTTACATTAAAAATGCCCTTTTATTGTAATTATCTATGTGAATAGTTTGGAGATTGTAGAAGGGAGAAAAGAGGAAGAATTGGTTTTATAATCATTACGAATATATGCGGGTGCTACATCCAGTGATCCATCATTCAAATATGCAACCTCTAATTAGATAAGTATTCTTTAAATATTTGTCGAGCTATCCCAAATTGATATATTTATGAATCCACTAAGAGTTAATAAGAAGATAATAGTTGAAGGAAGTTTGACTGACAAATCACATATATATAAAGATAGGTTAAAGCATGAACATTTTAAGAAAATTACTATGTATTCTGGTCTCCAATTCTTCCTTTTTAGATATTTAATCACTTGTTTGACTGGCAAACTAGGTATTTAACATATCCTAAGAAATATATTAGGGTAAAGTGATGAATGATGATCAAACTGAATTCAAGAATCAAAATAGCTGGACATGAATGCAAAGCTTGATGAAATCTCGAATCATGTCTTAATGTCTACAAGAACATATATAATTGTGCAACGACTAGAACAGTTTTGGTTAATTAGAATTGGTCCAAAAGGCACATATGTACGATTGGAAGCCTTCCAATTTGTTAAATGTTAAGTATCATCCTTGAGCTTATCTAATTGGAATCTTTAGCTTCAATAACAACAGTTACGATCAGAACAATGTACTTAATTTATTAATGGCTCTGAAGATGAACACAAACATTCTGCTCACTACCGTTTCTTACGGATGCCAAATGTTCAGACATGTTTACCAACAAGTAATCGCGAAAGTTACCAACTGGAGCAAGGCTAGGATTGATTGCCAATATTCATGAAACAATGATACTTTCACCATATTTTCAGAAAGATATAAAACACAAACAAAAATGGACTAAATTAAAATTACTCTCCAAATTGTCTACATTTCTTATTTATAAATGGCAGACGATTAACTGTACACAGAATCAATAGGTTACATAAGTTTGACCTCCCTTATGTCGCTCATGCAGGAGTTCACAAACAAGCCAATGATAGAGATAATAATGTTAACTCAAATGATAACATCTGAGTATCTTCTACCAAAGTTTTTGGTGTACAATCAGAGCCTAAGTTTTCTACCTTGCTATACCTACCACTTCTTTTAAAATAAGAAGTTAGAGAGACAAAAGGACCATCAGAGCCAGCCTGGGTTGATTGCCGTACAAAGAGAACATGGGTAGAACAAGAAAACAGCAAGTTAGGCTTCTGTTCATGGAATACGGAGGATCTGTTTATGTTGTTCTTTCTTTGTCTACATCTATTAAAATAACTCGATCGAATGATGGTAAGATAGGATTACACAACATATCTTGACAATTAAAATCAATTTTACCACTTATAGAAGAAAAACCCCTCTAATATACTAACTGATACAAATTAGGTAGAAACCCAAGTTCAATCTTCATGCTCGTGAATCGTGATAGGTGGTGGAATAAAAATTAGTGGATCCACCTGATGATTAAAATTTAATACTCCCACTTACAAATAAACTCATAGCACGCTTGAGTACTTGACATCAACAATCTAAGACTCAGTGTTCAGAGACTTCATTAAGGAGAGTGGTGATTACATGTTGACCAATTGGTTTTTGTTGTCTTAATCATGAAAAATAAGAAACGTTTCGAGATGGCAGATTAGCAGAAGACTGAAGTTCTCAACTGCACTTGCACGTGCACTACTTACCTACGTACTGCTCTGTATAGTTTGCATGGCCTCATATTCTCATTGTTTTTCTGTTTGGGCATATTATGCTAATTGATTATATTTCGATTTTATGTTCCTAGTCTTGGATTTATGAAGACTGGAGATCGATTCTTAGCATGTGATGACATGTTTGAGATTTGACTAAAAATCTATGTAATGCTTCTAACAAACAAAAAAAGTCGAGATGCAATAGTGCAATTGTAATGATATGGACGGGCATAATTTTCATGAAAAAATGGGTCCCTTAATTAGTATCATGAACTTCTATTGCCAGTGATCGTTCGAAAGTATTGATTTTGGACAGGTTAGTCTTGGTGAGTTGTGGCTGAGATAATGCTTGGGTGCTTGTTGTTTTCTGATTACCAATACCCTACCATGACATCTACATTACAATGCTTTAATGTTTGTCATTTTGTCAAATATACACAGCATTTTCCCCCCTATTTAAACCAGTATTTTGGCCATTTTGCATAGATGCAACTATATATTTCAACAATTATCACTTAGTCACTTAGACCTACTTATTTGATGTTTGTCATTATGCCAACTATACACACCATGTAATATATATTATCTAGATTTCGATAATAAAACAGACCCTTCCTTCCCATGGTAAATTAATTTTCCCTACACTAATTTGATTTCGATGTTCAGATGCAAACTATCATGTGTCTCCACTCCTCACTGTCCAAGAGTTACAAACCATTGACTCAACTTCAAATGTCAAACATCAATTCCTCCTTTTATCTACATTTTTCTATGGTATGACAACATCTTTGGATTTAACTTATTTTCTTGAAACATAATCATAATCGTAGTTATTTCAAGATTAGTAATCTACTGAACTAACTTTAATCGATTCTCATACCGGCCCACATCCTTGGTACGATTAAAACAACATAACGACGTGAAATCCAGCTCACATGCACCATTCCTCCTGAGGGTCCCTCAAGCCACCGTCCATGACTGAGTAACTGCTGAGGTGATGAACGACAAGATCACATGTGAAATGGAGATCCCACAGTAGTGCCAATTTCCAGAATCTTTGGCACTTTCAGTACAAAAAGAAACATCTCTCTCACACTCCCGACCACAGATGTATACTACCCTTATCCATTGCACCGCACCCACGCATGTATGGATCAATCTCTAGCTAGCTTTCTTCCACTGTCTATGGACAGCATGTTTATGTGTAGGTCAGCTTGGGCGTTCTCCCACACGTATATATGTGTTTCCAGCACATGCATGCAAGCACAACTTTGTAGGGTTTGGAGAGGGTCGCTGCAACACTCCCAATTTTAGTTCCAAATTGTCTAACATGAGAATGTTGTGATGAGATATAATGACATGAGTCCACTACCATCACACTTATCAATTTAAATTTTGCGACAATAGGTGGGTGTTGTGGGCCGGTAGGCGTATGAGTGACGGACCGGGAATCAAACTCGGTGCGGGCTCGGAACATTACAATCACTTATGGGATGGTTTGGTGTTTGCATTTAGGTTGTACTCACTTTGCTGAGGTCAATTCCAAATCTCAATTTTTTACAAAGTGCATGTAAAGGGAATCCACAACTGTATTTTGTAGTTTCTAAGAAAATTCTACGTAAATCGTGATATCTAAGAATTATGCATACGATTGTTTGTTACAGGAGGTACTTCTTATATCGGCTTCTTAGTCGAAAATTAGGATTTTGTGTTGCATTCGGACAAGAGAGGAAAGACGAGAAAAGTAGAGAAGTGAAGAAAACTTTTCTATACAATTTGGAGAATTGGATCCTCAACTTTCATTTCAAAATTGGCGTGAAAACAGAAAAAACAATTTATCATGACTAATTTTACATTTCCAAATTATCTTATGTTTAACTAAATACTCCATGATACATTTTTTGCAGGCATGTAAACTGGTCGAGTACGGGGTGGGTATGCCTCACCCGGACTTGTACCCGCCAAAATTAACGGGTACAGGTATATACCCAACCCAATATTCGTCTACCCGTACCCACTCGGTTAGCGGGCACAAGGTGGGTAAGCGAGTTAAACCTATTAAAAATATCCTGTAAATATCAAAATAAAAATAAAAATCACAAAAACATGAATGTCTTAACAATCACAAACCCACACAAAGAAAAAGGCAATGTTACCATAAAATAAAAGCAAGGAAGCTACTCAACTGAAACCAAAACAACAAAAATAAACGTTAAATAACAACAAATTTCTCTAACAAGGGACTCATCTTCAAATCAGCGTCCAACAAAGGCAAAGCATCATCTCCGTCTTCTTTTCCTTAACTTCCCAAATCAAAACCCTAAACCAAACCAACAAGAAGAGAGAAAAATCGGCTTGTGGAGGGAGACGATGCGTGTGTAGGTCTTGACGGCCAACAGGTAGGACGATGGCGAGGTATTCCAACGAGGCGAGGAGGAGGCGACGATGCGACAACGAGGAGGCAAAGGTGGAGATGGCGAGGAGGAGGCGAGACGGTGAGGAGGCGGCGGGATCGGGTTGAGGTGAGACGACTAGGTTAGATTTGGGGGCTTTAAGTATGTGACTATGAGAATAATATACTAATACATATATAATATAATATATATTGTTAACGGTTTAACAAGTATACTGGTACAAGTAAGGAACATACTCGTACCCGACCCGTTTATCTGGCGGGTAAACAGGTACGGGTTAATGGGTACAAATTTTTAAACATGTACTGATTTTTGTACCCGTACCCGTACAGGTCGGGTGGGCGGGTATACGGGTATTACTCGATCCATTTACAAGCCTAGTTTTTTACCCTCTCCCCGAGATTAGTTTTGTTAAATCATAATCCTTGCTTAAGGCTAATCATGTTTTGTTCGGTGTTTAGGAGTGGATTTGGGTTGATGTGGTGGAAGCTTGTGATTGGTTGAGAAAGGGGTGAGGATATTTAAGGTTGAAATCACTCCTCTCTCCTCACTTTCTTCCCCTCACGTATCTCACTCCCTCTCATCTCACTCGTCTCTCTCTCAGCTCAGTGTTTTGGTGTTTTCATCGGCAAGGAAATGAGGGTTCTAGCGGAGTTGATGGGAGGGTGCGATCGTGGTTGGTGCGAGCTCGGGTGAGAAGTTCATCGGAGAAACATGCGTTGGCGAGTAAGTGCTCGTGGAAGCTTTCGTTGAACATCAAAGGATTATTCAAGCCTTAAAGGTATGTCAAGCTTTTCTTTTATGCTCACTTAAGATTGTGTGAGTGTTTGAGTAGTCGACGGTACGCTGAAAGACTCATCAGACGTTTTGTTCAGCAGAGTTCTGTTGTTTTCGGTTGACCGGTTGGTGATACGATCGATCGTTGTTAGTGTAATGTGGGTTTCTACCTTACACCGTCGAACGATGGCTTTGGGCGGTCGACCAGTTGTGCGTTTGAGGCAAGCCCTGGTGTATTTGGTCGACCGGGCCCCCTTTGTCGTTCGACCGAATGCACTGTGGTAAGTCGGTTGGAGGTGTAGACCATCTAAATAGTCGACCGCATTTTGATCCGTTCGACCGATTCTACGAGTAGCTAAATCGGTTGGGGAGTAGACCTTCAAAATGGTTGACCGCCTGTGACATTTGTTCGACTGATAGCTTAAGTTAACTTAAAGTCCGTTCGATTGGTACTTGTCTTGTTCGACCGGTCTTGGACTTTGAGGGAACGTGAAATCCCTGTTATTTTCAGTCGACCGGGTCTCCTTTGCCGTTTGACCGTTGTGACGTTTATTATTATTTTATGTTGAGGCGTAGACCTTCAAAACGGTTGACCGTCTGTGACCTTTGTTCGACCGTTTGGACGTTTTGTTCGTTAGTTGTGGTTCGACCGGTCTTGGTGACGGTCGAGCTCTTGTATGTTCCTAGAGGGAACCGATCGACCGACATGCCTGTTTCGGTCGACCGTTTCTGCTCAGTCTGGTATTTTGGTTGTTGTGGGATCTGTTTTGAGGCAACGGGTCCCTGACCTTTTTGGGGCGACGATACAGACAATGCCGGCTTGATAGCAATCTGTGTGCACGTGTTGTTGGCCGAGGATGTTTCCGGCTGTGGTGTTAGTGTGCACGTGATGTGATGGCCGACGATTATTCCGGATGTGGTGCATGTGTGCACGTGTGGGGGATGAGTGAGAGGACCCTCGAGACTCATTGTGATTTGGTGTCTACTGTGGCGAGGAGAGAGATCCCTGGAGTGCAGTATTGATGATGATTTTGTATCATACCATGCTAGTAGTTGTCTAGTTTCTTCATGTGATAGGAGTTTGGCAAACATGGTTTCCTTATGAGAAACTCAGGTATAGTTTCATGTTCTATTTCAGGCCGGTAGCGGCGCTAGGTGGTGGTGACTGCGGATGGGCACGTTTGGAACCAGATCCTGTTTTTTCCCATTTTGGAGGTTGTAGTGATTACATGTACATTTATCTTATAGCCTTTTGATATGATCACACTTTTGAAACATTCATATATATATATATATATATATATATATATATTTGTGCACCTGGTGTTGTGTATTTTTCCGTAATATCCTTGTGTTGATTGTATGTTTAAAAGTTTTAAATTTTCGTTGTTTCGAGGATGTTACATGTTTGGTCATTTCAGGATGATCTGTTTTCTTCCTTTTCTTTCTATATTCCTATCAAAACTAGAAAAACTTATTTTATCTCCAATATATCGAATCCAGAAAGAAAGAAAGAAAAAACTCAAGTTTCTCTTCATTTCCTTGATCTCTTATCTTTTATCTTCTCTTCTTTTCTCTCATGTCCATATCATTTCAATCAAAACGCACCCTTAAAGTTAACTTTTGTAAAATTAGTCTGACCCTTAATATTATGAACCTTGAATTCCAAGTTGAAATTTACACACGAGATAACTTCTATTTTAGCATGAAGATCATGAGAAATCAACTAGTAAATCAGATGAGTTCCAACTCCCACTACTAACTTAACCAATTTCGCAACAAAAAATCACCAAAGTGATAACTCAATCATTTGAATTATAGTAGATAAAATTCTAGGAATACCTCAAGCTACACCAGATGAAGTCGAATAATGTTGTGAATTCCATTAATTTTCAATGCAATAGTTCAAAGAACTGGACAAAAAATCAACATGTGCTACCAGTCTAACCATCCACTATTACCTTACCATTTTTCTTTCTGTAAGTGGATTAGAGATGAATGGATATGGATCATAGAGGAGGTCATCAAAATTAAAGGACAAAAATAAGCCATTATATATATTTTTAATTTTTTTATCTACTCTACCCTGCCTCATTTTAAATTCCAAACTTCCCAAATATGTGAATGAAACTATTGATATTCGATTCTTAGTTAAGCCTAAAGATTCTCCAACTGAGATAGTCTCAATCTGTAAAGAAGCCACAATTGGACGAAAAAATGAGAAGAGCGTAAGAGTGATAAATAATAATAATATCTGTGGACGTCATGAAATACCAATATTCTGGTGCCAAATAATGAACCTAGATTATATATGAGAAACTTTAAACTCAGTCAATACAGATCCATACTAGATTTCTAGTGGTTGGATTTGTACTTACAAAAAATAAAAGTTAGTTTAAGTAGGTGTAATTAATCACCCACCAAAATTGCTCATTCTAATATTAAACATAAGATTGGCCATATTGCCTTATGAAAGAAGATCAATATATTCCCATGTAAGGCGACCTACCAAAGTAGAAACGTGCAAGCAAGCAGTGGGGGCAACTTTAGTCTTCTCAAAGAAGCCCAGAGATTTGTTCAACTGCGCATGCACGCATGGACAAAGAAGATAGTATAATTTGCTACTTTACGTCTTGTAGGTGACCTAATTGGCGATATGTATCTAAATTTTTGGTATTGTCGGATATGTACCTGTAAATCGAACATATTTCATCATATGCACATCTGTTTTTGTTAGTAGACCCCACTCCGTCACTATTTTCGTCAAACGACGTTAAATATTTGCAGAATAAACCTCGTAATATCCAAATATCCTTAATATTAAATACGAAAACAAAAATAATTAAAAACTTAAAAAACCAAATCTCTCTCCTCCCCCTCCCTCTCTCGTAAGAAACCAAACCTTTATTCAACCCACCAACCAAACATCTCTCTTCCTCCGTCTCTTCAATTCATTTATAATTAAAAAAATTAATTTTAAAAATCAACGGAACAATAACAATGTGATATTTGAATTGATGACAAAAAAGAGAGGAGCATGAATATGTTATCATAATACTAAAAAAATTATTCTATCATGTTGAAAATGAGTACAATTTTTTTTTAAATTAAAATGCATAATTTCTTCTAAAAATAAGGATAAGTCGAAAATAACATCACGGATACTGTTTTTACTTAAAGAAAATGACATCACATTTGTCATTTTTAAGAAGTATATTTTACCAAATAAGTTTTTAAGATTTATATTCTTTCAATTTTTTTATTTTTACTACATTATTTCAAAAAAAATCTTTTTTTTATGACGAACTCCATCGACCCATCTTAAGGGGGTCGACTAACTATCCTTTTCATCAACGACGGGTCACCATACAAGACAAGGATTGCATTAATTTTCAGGGTAGGGGGTTTAATTACGCTTGACAATTTATGACACTACAGTACTACACAAATAAAACACCAAATGACAACACTATTTGAACATGATTTGATACGGAAATCTTTTGTAGTTGTTATGCTTCGTTACCATGATTTATGGATGATAAACATGACATAGGCCACGAAAGAACCATGATTGGACACGAGTATTGATCTTTAATTTACACAAAGTTGACACGATTAATTTTTATTGTTAGGTAATCAATTAGTTCCTACTGATTCACTGAATAACGAAAATATTTTTTAATCTTTGTTATTTAGCTAATGTCAATCCATACATAACAAACTTTCTCCAAATTGTGTTTGACATGATTTATGACACTAGTACATAATTGCTTGACACAAAAATCACAAAACACGACTTAATTGCTATCCCACATTCATCACCCGATCATACCCGAGTACCGGACCCTAGCGATCCAAAATGTTGCCCAACCATAGCAAATCAACCCTCTTGTTGTGGTTCGCTCTTGATTTCTTGCGGTTTTCCTCTTGCAAAATAAATGTTTCTTGATAAGCTCAAATTAAAAATTTGAAAACCAGCCATTACATACTTCAGGTGATAGATAGACTCTCGAAGTTAACTAAAAGTTTATCTATCGTTTCCACGAAGAATACTAATTGAATCAGTTATAAAATAACCGCAAGTGCACGGTCATGTTGAAGTGGTGACAAATACGGGTCGATCCACAGGAATGTGTGTCGACTTTGGTTAGTTCGAAGGCAAGTGCGAAACAAAAGAGAGAAAGAGTTTGATTACACTACACTAAACTAGGAAGCAACAAAAAAGGAAATGAAAGCACGAAACGAACTAAAACTAAACTAAACAACTTGTAAGAAGAAAGGATAAAATTCATGAATGGGAAAACCCCTAAGGGGTGGAGTATGTGTACACATGAAATAAGTGTGGTGAATACATACAATAAGCTCAAGTGTAGTTAGTGTTTGTTAATGCATAAGAAGTACCCAATGACAAAACTTATAATTTAAAGCACTAACCTAGGTGATTAATATGAGCATGACAAATTTGTTATTAAGAACATAAACAAGCATGAAATGTACATAAACATTATGGCAGAAACGATCAAGTTAAGAGTTCTTATTAATTCAAACAAGCATACAAACATTTCTCACATACAACAATGTTTAACATTCATTTCATCTACATAACATGTATAAACATCTACTCCACCCCCAAATGGGGATGAAACTACTCACACGTATTTAAACTAACATTCATACTAAGGAAATAAAATATTCTAACTATACTATGATAAAAAAAATAAACAAACTATACATGCAATCATCAAAATAAAGACAATATAAAACTAACAAAACTATGAAGAATTATTTTATTTACATGACTCACATTACAAATGACATTCTTCTCCACTTTGAGTTTTTTCTTCAAGGCTTTTACTCCAAGTAGAGAGAATGTCACCAAGCAATGAGTATGATACAAAGGAGGATGATGAGTTTTATTTATAGTCAAAGAAAAAGACAATCGGGGACAATACCCCGATATGAGACTAATACACTATTAAAAATAGACATAAAACACTCTAATACACGACCCAACGAAGTTTTATCGGATCTGGACCAAAACAGACCGCCAATTGGCGGCCTATAAGGTCTGGATCGAGTTGTGTTTTGGAGTGTTTCTTCGTGTCTGATGCACCCTAATCGGTTGTGTAGCTTGTGACCTGAATCCAATTGTCAAAATACTCCTCATGATGGTGTGAAGTTTCTTCATTTGCTTATTGGTCATTTGGTTTTGCATTCGAGTTCCTCTCTCTTGCATCTTAGTGCATAAGTCTTGCAACTTAGTCCATTTGTTTCATTTAAGTTCTTTTAGAGTCTTTCCTTCTCAAACATATTTATTCCTGAAACTTAAATATAAAACTCGTTACGTAGCATTGCTTAGGCTAAGAATAAATGATATAATGTCAATCAAATACTTAACGACGAATCACTACGGTCTAAGATTGTGGGAAAACCCAGATTGGAACGGAGACTTTTAGTGGACAACGTTTAGTAACTCCTCTTCATCCAAGAACTAAGACGTCCCCAATGAGATTGTTAAGCTGAAATGTTGTTATCTTGACTTAGATCTTAACTAATGATCTATTAGGGTTAGATACTTGGCACTTGGAACTTGGAAGTCCATCTAAGAATAACGTAGTGACCAAACTAGTTAATGCGCGCACATACAAATGAGCAGTTTTAAGTACGAGAAACGTTGTGGATTGTGCAATGTGTTTTTATGGAGGTATAAGTAATTTGTGCAGTAATGGTACGCTGATGCAATAGTTTCCCCCCCTCTTAATGTTTTTTTTTGTAGTTGTTTAACATTATTTTTATTGTCGAATGAATTATGAATAGAGCAAATATATCACACATAGGCTCCAGAAAAAACCGAAAAAGAGAGGAAGAAAATAGATTTATACTCGAAATCTTTGGAAGAGACAACCTGAAGGTGACAGGTTGAATTATCTTAGCCTGTGCTCCAAAATTTTGTATTTATAGAATTTCCCATATAACTTTCAAATTTATCAAGTGTTCTTCATTTTCCTCATGTGTTGCACAAATAACATTGTTGAAATTTGAAAAAATAATTCCCACGTCGCGGGTCGTCGCACCTACTAGGCTACTATACTAGTTGTGTGCTATCTATATATATCTCATATATTTTGCTAGTAATACCAGGTTATATTTTAATTTAGATATTGTTAAAGCATTCATTATTTCATTAACCTTCACGAAAGACGAATAAAACAGTTAAGCATACCTATTTCCCTAAAGCTTCCGGAAGGAAACTGATTCAATCAAAAGATTTGCACGCAAATATTTTAAGGGAACTACTAAACGTCGCCCCAAAACTACTTAAATCGCACATTGAAATTACTAAATTGTCCTTAACAATATATTTAATATCCATATCGTCCCGTGTCTATAAATTAGGCCTACGGTCTTGTATATTCATAATTTATCAGTAAAAACACCACGAAAATGTCTGGCGAGGGTGATGCATCCGGTGAGGTAAGCCTGGCGCGGGGCAAATTTTGGGCCGAGCGTCTGCATTAGACGCCTCCCCCAAGGTGAGGGCGTCTGCGTAGGACGTCATCCTCTTGGTCGAGGCGTCTAACGCAGACGCCTACGCAATGGGAGATGCGTCTTATGTAGACGTCCTCCCCTTGGGTAAGACGTCTTTAGTAGACGCCCTTCCCTTCGGCATCACCCTTGGGGAGGGCGTTTAACTTAGACGCCCCACCCATGGGGTAGGCGGCTAATCCAGACGCCTGGAAATTTTTGATTTTTTTAATTTCGATTTTATTTTTGTAGGTTCCATTGGAAGATTTCGGTGGTGATGGAGTGGATTACAGTGAGTTATTTCAAACTACACAAATCTTTGCAACAATCGATGAAGCAAGTAAATGGGCCAAACAAGTAGCTATCGGAGTTGGGTTTTTTTGGTCGTGTCGTCGTACAAAACAAGATCAGATAGTCGGATGGATTGTTATTTGAGATGCGACCGACGAAATCAAATGGAGTCTCGGGATATGGATACTGCACTTCGAAGAAACACCAAAAGAAAGGGTTGCGGTTGCCGTTTCTTAATAAAAGTGGTGGAGCGACGAGATCGTGATGGATGGGTTGTGGTTTTTAATAGTGGTCACAGACATCACAACCACAGACTGACAGTTTATCCAGAGGGTCATCGTCAAATTAGTGGTCTAAGTTCTGGGGCGAAGAAGATTGTTCGTGATATGACTGAGGCGCAAGCAAAACCACGGAACATCTTGAAGGCAGTAAAAGAAAAATTCCCGGAGGACAATCTTAATCAAAGACATATTTATAATTTCAGAGATTACATGAGGAGGACAAAATCTGAAGACCGGAATCCCGTCCAGCAGTTTCTCTATCAAGCAGTGCAGTGTGAGTACTTACATTGGATTATGGCGGATCCAGAAACTGATGTCGTCACTCACGCTTTTTTGGCACATCCGACGTCAGTCCAGTTGTTGCGGACATATCCTTTCGTATCTGCATGGATTCGACTTACAAGACGAACAAGTATAAGATGCCTTTGTTCGAAATGATTGGGGTCACACCAACAAACATGAATTTCCTTATTGGATATGCGATTTTGATGGATGAATCTTACTCCAGTTACCTGTGGGTGATGGAGAAGTTGCGAGATCTGTTATTGGGGACTGTCAGCCCGACTGCAATAATAACAGACCGGGAGTTAGGCCTTATGCGACCGGTGAGAGAGGTTTTTCCTGACTCTGCACATGGCACATCAACAAAGACGTATTCAACTACGCATACCACGTATTCGGCAAGAATAAGCAGATGGCAGAGACTTTGAGGCGTGGAAGATGGAGGAAAATTATGCTTTCTACTTGAGAAGCCGAGTATGATAGAGCTTTGTATGCTCTGAAAGATTTGTATAGATCGTGGCCGGCTATCACGGAGTATCTGGACACCACGTGGTTGGTGCATAAAGAAAAGTTTGTGCTGAATTGGACGAACAAAGTCCTTCATTTTGGGAACACCACGAATTGTAGGGTCGAAAGTACTCATTCGGCTCTAAAAGAGTGGATTTCTACATCGACAGCAGCTCTGGACACTCTTTTCGAACGCGTCAACGCGGCTATTAAAATGCAGCTGACGAATATTCGAAACTTTCTTGAAGACTCGAGACGGTGAAATTTGACTAATTTCGGACATCCTCTATATCGTCACATAAATGGTCGAGTTTCGCATCACTGCTTGCAATTGCTGAGTCAGGAGGTGAAGAGAATTCAACAGTTAGATGATGATGTTGAATATTGTTGTGAGTGTGCTTTTCTGACTTCTCATGGGATACCTTGCGCATGTACCATCCGCATATGTCTTGAATCAGACAACGGAATTTACTTAGAGCAGATTCATCCGTTCTGGAGGACACTTGTCATTGGGGAAGGAGCCGGGAATCCAGAGTTTGTGTCTCAGGCAGCTCAAGACGCCGAACATTTTCGCAGCCTGGTTGATGAGATTGCAGGAAGTGACCCTACCGTAATTCGATCTGCCTCTCGGGTTTTATTCAAGCAGCTACACCCCGAGACGTGGACGGAATTGTTTCCCATTGCAATTTTTTACAAGTGTGCAGTTATGTTCTTCTCTCTCGAAAATGATGGTTCGTTGTACCCATGTCTTACAGTTCTACCTTGGGAGAGTCCGCCTACCGTGACGAGACCGTGTAGAGAGTTGATTATTGCTCATTTAAGGAGTTACGCTCATTACATTCGTTTGGAATTGAACGAGGGATTCCCCGTACCTCCTATAGCGACTCTGTGGTTTCAAATACGAGATGAGAGTGTTATTGGATGGGAGCTGGAGTACCAAAATAGGATAGCATATTGGCAACAATTATGTAATATGTTTTGATATGTTTGTACAATTACGTAATATGTTTTGATGTTTGTACATTATATAGTGTTGCTTTATTATGTAATATGTTTTGATATGTTTGCTTTATTTGCATTATATATAATAGTACGACAGGTTAGCAAACACAAATACAAATAATAAGCGTACGACAGATAAGCAAACACAAATACAAACAATAAGCATACGACATGTTAGCAAACACAAACACAAATACAAATAATAAGCGTACGACAGATAAACAAATATAAATGCAAATACTGAGAGTACGGTACAACAGATCAGCATACTCATCATCCGAATCATGGTCGGAGATGCCTAACTGAGTATGCCACGACTGTATGATCTCATCCAAATCTCCGCATGCAGCTCTCATGTCATCGTCTGGCAGCTCATCCCTCCTCTGCAAGAATGGCTGCACAGCCCGTATCATCTTACCCATCCATTGCACATAACACTAACATTAGCGTACATTAACAAAATATACGGTACAAATAAATATAGATAAAATGAAAAAATTACCAGATCGCCACACGTCCTATCTGGTGGTCGATCTGCTCTCCGGGAGGCACCACGGACGATGACAGGATGTGCGTAACTACCGAACCAATCAAGATAACGTGCATCACACTCGGAGGGGTCGCGACTACGTCTGAAGTCGCCAAGGAACAGTCGGCATGATCTCGGAAATGTCCGCCAAGTCGATTCTGCTGTAGAAGCGGGGAACCTGACGTCGTACGTCGCTGCAGTCGCAGACCGCACCGCATGCTCTGGTGTCGGGATGTCAACCGGGATCACCTGAACATATCCTAACTGACGCGGCCTCATCATCGTCGCTCTCGTCGTCAGGACTGTCCACATGCTCATCATCGAAGGAATCATCATCCTCCTCACGACGACGTAATGCCTCTCTCTCCCTCCTGACCGAAGCAGATATCCCCCGTCTACGTGGATGACGCGGTGCTGAATCATCATCTAAAGAACGGAAGTCGTGTAATGGTATCGATTTGCCTTTCCCTCCACTGTGACCCGATGACTATTAATTGAAATTTTAAATACAAATTTGTTAAACTAAATTATCATATTTATCACAATTGTTAAACTAAATCAAAATTTGTTAAACTAAATTATCACAATTGTTAAACTAAATCAAAATTTGTTAAACTAAATTAAAACAATTGTTAAACTAAATCAAAAATTGTTAAAACTAAATATCACAAATGTTAAACTTAATAAGAATTTGTTAAATTAAATTTTCAGATTTATCACAAATTATTAAAGTAATTATTAGATTTAATAATTAAAAAAACAAAAATTGTGGAGGCGTCTGCGAGAGACGCCTCCCGCAAGGGGGAGGCGTCTGTCGGAGACGCCTCCTCCTTGGGGGAGACGTCTTCCGAAGACGTCTCCTCCATCGGGGAGACGTCTTCCGCAGACGTCTCCCGCTACTGGTCGGCGTCTGAGGGGGACGCCCCCCGCATGGGGCGGGCGTCTCCCTCGGACGCCGACCACAGTTTTTTTAATTTTTTTTTGAAAACAAATAAATAACATAATGTTACCATATACGGCGGGTAGGGGTGAGCAAAATTCGGTCCGGTCCGGGCACCTGGACCGAACCGAATTTTTCGGTCCGGACCGAACCGGACCAAATTTTTTCGGTTTGGTCTTCGGTTCACAAAATTTTGGAAATTCGGTCTTCGGTCCGGACCGGACCGAAAATTTAAGGGGAAAATTCGGGTTTCGGTCCGGTCCGGTCCTGGACCGAAGCTCACCCCTATATACGGGTACACCGGGGGAACTGCTGGCTGCTTGCCTGGCCTCCGAGACATTCGTAATCTTCTGTAGTAGGTATAGGAAGAGAAAGTTTTGAGAAAAGAGTGAAATTGTGAGATATATAAGCAAAAATAGGAGGAATGACAATTTGGTAATTTCAAGGGACGATTTAAGTAATTTTGGGACGATGTTTAGCAATTCAGTATTTTAATACGCAACGTTAAAAGGGCAGTCCGCAATCATGTATAAGAGTTCTAATATAACCCAAAAGTTATTTAAATATAACTTTCAAATCCATCGATATATTAGTGTTCAGCTGTGTGTTCAATTAATTAACATAAAACCTTCATTGACAGTTGAAATACATGCTTCTCGTTAGGGAAATCTGTTTCGTTGATAAAATCCTTGTTGATCCTGTTAAATATTTTTGTTTTGGACGTATATTGAGAAATAAATGAGGATACACCCTAAAATCCAATGCGTGACATTCGTCTTACATTTCACTGGAGATTTATTGAAATACCAAAAGAAACACTTTTGAAACGTTGTGGAAGTAGCCAGCAAACAAATAACTACCAAATAAACATTTTAGGAATGGTCTATTCTATACACATAATCACCAATCGAGAACGAAATAACCATATTAAATTAAAAAATAAGTTGCACACTTTTATATTTGTGGATATCTTTTTCGAGAATTTTTATTCTATATTTCCCGTTGAATTGCCAATTAGAGCCTTTCATGAGAAACCTCACAATACTTTTGTCCGGTACTTTGGCTGAATTTACTAAGCACTTGATTAAACCTGTAATTTCTCGAGATAGAAAGTCACATTGTAATTTAAGATACAAGTTCGTTAAGATCCGGACAATATTTAGCAAATCTAAAATTTGATTCGATTTTTTATTAGCTCGTATGCCACTTTAAAGACACTTTAATCGTCATTTAGCTATTATTTTACAACATATTTTGGTGTCATTCGAAAAACTTGCTCCAATGGTAACAATCACGGGAATTTACGTCATGGTTAAGACGAAAGTGTGTGACTCATATTTTTCTTCCAATATTGTTAAGACTCATATTTTACAATATTTGTGTGTATGATTTTATTCGGTATTTCCCTAAACATATATAAGGTCCATCGTGGTACCAAAACACATTTTGCTCCTGTCATTCGATATTGATTGGTTAAAACTCGCAACAACAAACTCATATTATTTTGGAGAAACAATCTTTATTCACCTTTTACGTCTGGATTTCTTGCATACATCTTGAAGTTATGTATTTAAGAAACATTTCTAACATACGTCAACGTAGACTTTCCAAACAAACCGGAAACTATCAACACCTAATACAATAGATAGTATAAATATTCATTTTTAAGGATAATGATACATATTTTTTCATATCTTAGACGATTCGTATCTGTATCTGCAAATTTAATATAGATATGGTAGTACCCATATCCGATCCGTTTGTAATCCTATCACAAACACAACCCAACATAAACTTACCAAACATATCTGCAATTATCACAACCTAATATAATACAATAAATAGTTCTAAAAGGACATAACTGCAAATTTCCAAAAAAACAAACCCAAGCAAAATCTCTGCAAACGTCGTATAAATACCCTCGTCCCTCCCAACCCACTGGCGCTCACACCATTCAACTTCTCCAAACCCAAAACCCATTCCATTCCATGCCGGATCTCCCCAACTGAACATCAATGTCGCAGGTCTTTCCGATTGACTCCCTCTCCCAGCGCCTAGTCGACGCATCCCACGCCGGCGACCTCCCCCTGGTCGCCGACTGCCTCTCCGACCCCCTCGTCGACGTCAACTTCGCCGGAGGGGTGTGGCTTCGGGGGAGGCGGACGGAGGTCGTCCTCCGCGAGGAGGAGGCTGACGAGGTTAGGGTCGAGTACGAGGAGATTCGGACCGAGGCGTCGCCCCTGTTCCTCGCTGCTCATGTTGGGTGCCGTGACCTCGTCCGGAAGCTTCTGGTGAGGATCGTTTCTTTTTTTGGATTTTGTTTTTTTTTTGTTCGAAAAAAAAGTTTGACGTTCTCATAAAGATTAAAACCACACGACATAATAAAGTTGGATCCATCGTTCACTGCCTAACTGTTTGGTCTCTTTGGGGGGTTTGTAAGGAATGTGGTTATCTCAAGATATTTAATGATTATTTCAAGAGGTTGGATTACTTGGATTTTGTGGATTTTTGGTGTTCATTTTTTTCCCAACAGTTTTTTTTAAAATTTAATCATGCCTACGAAGTCCATTTTGCAGATGACTGTGAGTTGACCTGCATTTTGGTGATCTCAAGATGTTTGTTTTATTTATGGTGTCTATTACGCTTAAATGTGAAGATAGAATTGAACTCGTTTGTACCTATGTTGTAAAAATATAGAAATTTACAATCCACAAATTGAAATATGAACTACATTAAAATAATTTCATGTAAAATAACTTCCAAACTCTGTGATTGCTTGGCCAACAATCCCAACCTTCTTCCTAGGGGAAAACCCATAGGAGAAATTGTGGTTATGACCCAGTAAGATGAGTTGAAACTTTTAGGTTGTGGTGATGGAGAGTGGCCGGTGGCGTGGTTTTATGCCGTGCTTTTTAGTTTTTACAAAAAAATATCGTTTTTTAAGGAAGGAGATTTGCAAGACTCTACTTGTGTTCTATATCTATATTTGTATTTACTTTTGCTAGAAAATGACACTTGTGAGAAAGAAACCATAAGTCATCATTTCCTTTAACCTTTCTGTCGTATATTATCTGCAAAGATAATAAGATATTCCATTTTTTGCATGATATCTCCCGGAGATCCTAAGGCTGTGTGGGGATTTTCATCATTAATTGTTTTTAAGACTTTTCTTGTTTTATTCTTCTTGATTTCATAATGTGGTCTTTGCAGCCCAAAATGGTATTTATTTGGTTTGTTCGTCTTCCTTCCATAGTTAGGAAATAGTGGGATATGATTATGTCTGAGAACTACAGTACTCAGTGGTGACAAGGACAACAAGTCAACAACCCTTTTTTCTTCTAATCCTCTCCCTGACCTTGTCCTGAAACTCTTGCAAAAATAGTCTCTGTTCAACTTCATATCAACATTAAACCTTTGTTGCTTGTTGCGTGAACCTGCATTTATTTGGAACTATATTTGTTGATGGGTGTCTTTTTTTGTTCACTTCTCTTGGATACTAGATGGTAAAGTCCCCTTTTCTTCGATAAATGGTGAGATTAATTTTAATTATTAAGACGAGTTGCACAATCATATTACATCTAATGACGAGTTGTTGCGATGGTGGAGATCGAACCTCCATCTCACCTCCACATAACTAGTCATTGGACAAGTTAAGATATATAAATGTTGTGTGATGGTAAAGTCCCTTGAATGAAATTGTGAATTATGGGAGGTTGGTCAAGGAATTTTCGCTTGTCAAGGGAAAAAAGGACAATTTCATCGTTCACTGCCTAACTGTTTGGTCTCTTTGGGGGGTTTGTAAGGAATGTGGTTATCTCAAGATATTTAATGATTATTTCAAGAGGTTGGATTACTTGGATTTTGTGGATTTTTGGTGTTCATTTTTTCCCAACAGTTTTTTTTAAAATTTAATCATGCCTACGAAGTCCATTTTGCAGATGACTGTGAGTTGACCTGCATTTTGGTGATCTCAAGATGTTTGTTTTATTTATGGTGTCTATTACGCTTAAATGTGAAGATAGAATTGAACTCGTTTGTACCTATGTTGTAAAAATATAGAAATTTACAATCCACAAATTGAAATATGAACTACATTAAAATAATTTCATGTAAAATAACTTCCAAACTCTGTGATTGCTTGGCCAACAATCCCAACCTTCTTCCTAGGGGAAAACCCATAGGAGAAATTGTGGTCATGACCCAGTAAGATGAGTTGAAACTTTTAGGTTGTGGTGATGGAGAGTGGCCGGTGGCGTGGTTTTATGCCGTGCTTTTTAGTTTTTACAAAAAAATATCGTTTTTTAAGGAAGGAGATTTGCAAGACTCTACTTGTGTTCTATATCTATATTTGTATTTACTTTTGCTAGAAAATGACACTTGTGAGAAAGAAACCATAAGTCATCATTTCCTTTAACCTTTCTGTCGTATATTATCTGCAAAGATAATAAGATATTCCATTTTTTGCATGATATCTCCCGGAGATCCTAAGGCTGTGTGGGGATTTTCATCATTAATTGTTTTTAAGACTTTTCTTGTTTTATTCTTCTTGATTTCATAATGTGGTCTTTGCAGCCCAAAAGGGTATTTATTTGGTTTGTTCGTCTTCCTTCCATAGTTAGGAAATAGTGGGATATGATTATGTCTGAGAACTACAGTACTCAGTGGTGACAAGGACAACAAGTCAACAACCCTTTTTTCTTCTAATCCTCTCCCTGACCTTGTCCTGAAACTCTTGCAAAAATAGTCTCTGTTCAACTTCATATCAACATTAAACCTTTGTTGCTTGTTGCGTGAACCTGCATTTATTTGGAACTATATTTGTTGATGGGTGTCTTTTTTTGTTCACTTCTCTTGGATACTAGATGGTAAAGTCCCCTTTTCTTCGATAAATGGTGAGATTAATTTTAATTATTAAGACGAGTTGCACAATCATATTACATCTAATGACGAGTTGTTGCGATGGTGGAGATCGAACCTCCATCTCACCTCCACATAACTAGTCATTGGACAAGTTAAGATATATAAATGTTGTGTGATGGTAAAGTCCCTTGAATGAAATTGTGAATTATGGGAGGTTGGTCAAGGAATTTTCGCTTGTCAAGGGAAAAAAGGACAATTTTCCACATTCACTTGCCTTTGACGTGCATACAATTTCTTAATAAATACTTATATAGCTCTAAGTTCACTTACCCGTAGTATACATGTCCCATATTGTTTTGACCAAGATGCAAACCACCTATGGAAAAAAAACCCTGTTTAGTGGCTGATGTTGTAGACGCAAGCAGTATTCTGCATTTTTTTAGTATATCTCCAAGAATTCAAGAAATAACTCCATATAAAAAAGTATGACAAAAACTTTAAAAAGTAATTATCTATAAGAAATTGTAAGAGGTAGAAAATGTAACACTATATTAGCTACGTGGGTCAACCACATGAGAAAAAAAGAGCTCAAGACTTAAAAGTTGTTTGAAGCTTGGCTGAGGGGTTGGTGTTGGCAGGGTGGACGTAGGACTATCCTCTAGCCTAAACATAATATAGAAACCAGTAACTTTTACAAACTAAAACTGTGTTGTTAGTTTGTTACGGATTGCAGCTCGTACGAGTAAAAAGTAATAATATTCCTATGGTGATAGGAAGACATCATCACGTGATGGACACCTCTCCCTGTGGTGTTATAATTTGGTCCTACCAGGAATGGGGATGTTGGGAAGGTGGCAAGTGGCAAGGTTGGGGTACGCCGTGTGCACGGACCCGTAGGGAGTGAACCATAATGGGCAATTGAGATTCAAGTAATGAGCTGGAATGGATGGGAAGGACCATTCATGTGAGTTGCTGTGATATGTGGGCCTCTTTGGTCATCACAGATTTCAGTGGTTAAGAGTCCATTAAATTCGAGCGTCTTTCCTGATGAAACAGTGAGTGTTTCACCAGTAGGATGTTGATGAAACAGTGTCATCCTAATGTCCTATTCGGTTAATAGCAATGAAGGTACAATGGTTGCTGTCTTATTAGCTGTGACTTGTGAATGACTTATTTATCTGGGATTCATCATCTATTCATTTGTTTCTTTGGAACGTGCTTTTAGTTGGGTTACTTGATTTTTAGTTTTGGACTATAACTGTAGGAACTGATGAGTTTAAATGTTAATTATTTGTTTTGAGGTTAATTTTCAATTTGAAGAGTGGAAGTCCCTTGTTAATAATGATTTTTGAGTTCAGCTTTTTTATTATAGAATTCACACTATGAGAGCCACCATCCATAAGTGTAATTTTTTAAGTGTGCAAGTCTCACTTTCATAATTTTCCACAAACCACTGTCATAGTGTCATGGAATTCAGGTCTTAAACTCCACCAGTTACTTGCAAAAACATGTCCTTCAATAAGAAGAAAATAAACTTGGAACCTGACCAGCCAATCAATTGCCATTTTTTGGTGTTTGTTCCGCTTTCTGGTGGTTCTTTACCTCATTTGTGAAGTCTGAATTCCTGAAGTCCCCACTTACAGACACCTCCTGACCATAGATCTGAATCCTGAGGTGGAGGGCTAATGCTTATACGATGCTGTAGAAAACGAAGGAACGATTATGTTTCCTGTCATGGGTAACTTTTTTGGTGTCTGGCATGAATGATGGTGTTGGGTTATAGCTCATTTTAAGGTGAAGTAATATAAATGTCCACCTATTACGTTCCCTGCAAATGGACTTTCAAACCAGCGTTGTTAGATTGTGCAGCTTTTTTTGCCTGATTTTAGCCTTCTAAGGTTTTTGCTTAGATAATTTCCTTTGTTGTCAATACAGTTTGACCTTGACCGTTTCACTTAGCTTATGCCATCATTTGATAGACTGGACCACGAGGCTTAAATTCATCATATCTAGTCTTAAATAACTCTTAAACTGGAAAATGTGGCACGAGGATCGGCCAAAAACTATCCTCATGCCTTATTTTTCAGTCCCACATTTCAGGATTTTAAATTGTAGGGTGTTGATTTATAGAATCTGGCTTTCAGGTTCACATTTTCCAGTCCCACACATCAACTCCGTAGAAATTTGTGTCAGAAAGACCACTTCAAGTTCACATTTTCTAGGGAACCCTTTCCAATGCCAGCTTTTCAGGATCATTTTCCACTGTAGGTTTGATAATTACAGAAAAAAGAGATGTTTTCTCGCTTTGGAATTCTCCCAAATCCAAATTCCTAATCATGTGTCAGGAATGAGGTTATTGGAAACGTTTATTGTGGAGTGAGCATAGGATTTAATGTCACCATGCCAATGCATTTACTTTTCTGGTAGTCTTCCCTGCTTCTATCAGAGGGACAAACTCGATTCATTTCTAGATCTCATCCATGAATTTAATGCAGCGTGACGAACACAACTGTTTTGAGCTCATCAATGCAATTCATCTCGATCCTTTATGTTTTCACATCCTTGTTTTAACTTCAAGGTGCCCCAAATGAAACAAAATCTTGCAGACCTCTGGTTGCACTGTAGCTGCTGCCTTGTAGTTTTCTACAGTTATATCCAATGTCCTTGTTTAGATTTATCTTGGAATGAATATTGCCTTCACTTTCATTTATGAATAAATAGTGTAAAAACCTAAGGGATGTAGGCGATGTAACACAAATTAAAATAATACTTGACATGTTAAACACTTAAACATGCAATTTACAAACACAGCAATTCAATCTTGACTGTCTTGCAGATTTGAATAAAGATATAACTTTTAACGCATTCTGACCAGTGGTGTTGATTGTTTTCTAAACAGAGCTCGGGAGCAGACATAAACCAAAAGTTGTTCCGCGGCTATGCGACAACGGCAGCAGTTAGAGAAGGAAGAACAGAGATACTAGAATTGCTTGTGAGATCTGGTGCATCTCAGCCGGCATGTGAGGAGGCTCTGCTAGAAGCATCCTGCCATGGAAGGCCGAAGCTTGTGGAGCTTCTCATGGGCTCTGACCTCATTAGGCACCACATTGCTGCGCAGGCACTGGTTTCTGCTTGCACTAGAGGTTTCGTTGACGTCGTCGATACTCTAATCAAGGTAATAAATCTCTTCTCTGATAACACACTCAGCATACACTCTGATGTGTTGGAATAGTAACAAATTGGATCAAACTCCAACTATAGTAAACTTACATCCTTGGAACAGAGTAGAAAATTCTTTGACTTGTCTAATACACCTTAGTACATCAGATTACTTATAGACCAATTATCTGTGGGCTGATTAGTATATGGGCATCTGGCATTGAAAGCCCAGAACATCTAAAAGAACCATTTAATCGGTGTGAATTGGGAGATCTTCACTTGACCGCAGATTGTAAGTGTTAAAAGTTGTAGGGGTAAATTTCTTGTGGCATCTGTCGTTACACCAATAAACTACAACTATGAAATGGATCATTATTTTACGTGTACTACTGAAGTTGTGGGGCCAACAAATTTGTTCTAACCTAACGTCAGGATGGACCTGGATGTTTCCAGTCGGTAAGATAAATGGTAGAGTCGAATTAATTAGCTCCATTTGAGTCCCACGACGGCACGACTAGTCGTAGAAGTTGGCTGCATTTTATATTCTAACTGGACCCACATAAATAAATGACCAACGAATTGGGCCGTTTGCCTTCCGATGTTTGAGGATTAGTCCCATATCGCCTGCAAGAAATGCGAAACTTAATTTTTAATATGTTGAGATTTCAATGTAGCTGTGTTCGTTAGAAGGAGAGATGGTTGGCATCTCCCCA
The DNA here is from genome assembly GCA_963682175.1 of Triglochin maritima. Lineage (NCBI taxonomy): Eukaryota > Viridiplantae > Streptophyta > Magnoliopsida > Alismatales > Juncaginaceae > Triglochin > Triglochin maritima. The sequence continues at coordinate 5,546,896 of OY821787.1, read as the reverse complement.
GACAGGGACGGGAACAGTCTTCGGACTTCCCTCTTACTACACACGGTTAAGGCTCTCCGCTTCGGCGGATCTTACCCAAATTTTTTTATTGCCCATCAATAAACTTATCTTTAATCGTTCAATTACATTCTTAAGTAACCCTTTTCCCCACTACAGCGTCCCGCAGACCCACCCAATTCTCCCCCCCCCCCCCCCCCCCCCCCCAAATTAATTTTTCTCAATTAACCTTTTTTCCCCCTCTCCAGCATGGCGTGGACCCGAATAAAACTAACCGTGTCCTTCTCCGATCGTTCAAACCCCCCCTCCACACCAACGTCGACTGCAACGCCCTCATCGCAGCCATCGTCAGCCGTCAAGCCCCAGTAGTCCGCCTACTCCTTGAGGCTGGCGCAAATCCTGATGCCAAAGTGAGCCTCGGAGCGTGGTCGTGGGACCCCACCACCGGCGAAGAGCTTCGTGTTGGCGCGGGTCTCTCCGAGCCCTACACCGCTGTCTGGTGTGCGGTCGAGTACTTCGAGTCCACCGGAACCATCCTCCGCCTGCTCCTCAAACACCACCCCGTCAACTCCGTCCACAGAGGGAGGACGCTTTTCCACCATGCCATCCTCTGTGCCAACCCTAAGCCCATGCCTACTCTCCTATCCTGTGGTGCTGACATCGAACTTCCGGTTAAAACCTCCCAGAATGCCTCCGAAAGACCCATCCATCTTGCCGTGAAACTCGGAGCGGCATCTGTCTTGCAAGTTCTGGTGAATTCTGGTTGCGAACTTGACTCGAGGACTAACTCAGCTCAAACAGCTGTAATGATATGCCCGCGATATAAGCGAAGCGAGTGCCTCAAGCTCCTTGTTTCGGCCGGAGCCGACGTGGGCCTTCTCGACTCGTCAGGGTTAAGCGTCATCGACATCGCAGCATCAAACCAGTGGACTTCCACTTTCCAGCAGTCTTTACTGGAAGTAATCCGTTCTGGTAAAACAATCAAGTCGAGCAACGCCTCCGTCTTCGCCTCCCTTATGTTCGCCGCCAGTTGTGGCGATACCGTGGCATTGCAAGCCTTGTTGGCCCAACGAGGCGTTAGCCTTGACGAGCGAGACAAGGATGGGAACACCCCCTTAATGGCCGCGGCTAGAGCAAGCCACGTTAATGCCTTCCGCTTGCTGGTGTTCGCGGGAGCAGACGTGACGATCAGCAACAATTTCGGGGAAACGGCGATGTCCATCTCGCAGGTCAGCTGGAAGAAAGACGTGTTCGAAAAGATCATGTTGGAGCACGCCCTCGAGAAGGGCATGGCAGGAGGTTTCTATGCCTTGCATTGCGCCGCACGCCGTGGCGACCTTGCGGCAGCTCAGTTGCTAACAACGCGAGGCCACGACGTCAACGTGCTCGACGAGGATGACTACACGCCCTTAATGCTAGCCGCTCGAGAAGGCCACGGAGAGATGTGTGCTCTTCTTATATCGAACGGGGCACGTTGCGACGTCAAAACGAGCCGAGGTGAGACGGCGCTCTCACTCGCGAGAGCTTCATCCGTCGGACGGAGCAATGCGGAACAAGTAATCCTAGACGAGCTCTCGCGCGTACTAGTCGTGACAGGTGCGCAAGTGAAGAAGCACACGAAGGGTGGCAAAGGGTCACCTCATGGGAAGGTGCTGAGAATGGTGAGAGGCACGGGGTTGCTGCGATGGGGACGATCTAGCCGGAGGAATGTGATGTGTCAGGAGGCGGAAGCGGGACCGAGCCCGGGTTTCCAACTGTACCGAAGGAAAAAGGGCGATGCCGACGAGGCGGGGGTGTTCAGGGTAGTGACTGGGAAGAGAAGAGAGGTTCATTTTGTGTGTGAGGGTGGAGTCGAGATGGCTGAGATGTGGGTGAGGGGAATAACTTTGCTGACCAGAGAGGCTTTAGAGAAGTGAAGTAAGAATTGCTAATTGTGTTTGGTTTGTGGTGGTGTTTTGGGTGTTCAACTTCATCTCGAAATCGGAATGACCTTTGTTTGGGACCTTGTTTTTCGGTTACTTTTCATGTACAGTTCGTTATTTTGAGTTGGGTGTATAATTTGCCTCTGATATGTGATGTTCTTGATGTTTGGAAGGTGAGCTGCTATTATCTTAGTGGTTGACAACTTTACATGTTCCTGATGGAAAACGAATCCATCTTAGTTGTGAATCAGTAGATTGGAAATCAAGCGGCACATTTCCTCCACCAAAACGAGACGAAAACAAATAAAACTTCACTGTTCAAGTGATATTAGGGAGAAAAAGACTACCAAAAAATTAGCTTCTGTTTTAAAAACCAAATCACTTTTTTCTGTGAATCTGGTTATCTCTGAATCTGTGCTTATTCTGTGAAGCTAACACCACATAAAAAAGAAAACGAACATCCCATCCGTCCATCCAAAACAGTGGTCCAATCCAATCAAAATTCACAACCGTTGGATGACGAGCAACAAACAGTAACACAACAAGTGACCGAACCAACAAAACACTATCTTTTTATCTTCTTCTTGTTCTTGTTTTGCAGAACAGAAGAGTAGAGAGAGAGAGAGAGAGAGATGGGTTGGTGCGGAACCCTCGGCGGCGGTTTCGACCTCCGCTGCTTTCGATCTCCAGTTGTACCCATCAAGCGTCTCCATCCCTCCACCCTCTTCCACACCTCCTACAGGTTTGTACTTTCCTCTCCCCCTTTCCTTTTACGTCCTTTTGACCTGTAATCACCTGTTTAGATGACAAGTTAATCGGAGAAAAGAGAAGAGACAGAGAGAAATTTGTAGTGTTGTGGACTTTTGGGTTAGAAATGGAGAAGGAAGACGGAAGGGGCAGAAATTATATTTTGTTTTTTTTCCCCACTTTCTATTTGTTTATTATGATTAGGAAATAAGGAATATAACTCCTCGGGGTGCGCTTGATATGATGGTAACAGGGGTGAAATATTGAGAGGCTAATTTTCACCCCCCAAGCATGCTTGGAACGAGAGGAAAGATTAGAGTGGGGGAATCTATTACCCCATATGAATTTTTTTTCCTTCTTTTTTCACGTCTAACCCATCTAATTGACAGAAATATATTGTAGGACGATTAAAAACGAATTCTCACCTGATTCGTACTAATTTTGTTGGGTTGGATTTTCTCAAGTTTCGAAATTATTACTGCGTTAAATTTTCCCTTGACATACCAAGCGTAGAGAAAAGTAATTATTACTCCACTAAAAGATTACTGTCATAATTATTACTCTGGATTTTCTTTCCTTTAATTTTTACGCTCAATCCAAGCGCACCCTCAAGCCAGAAGCATGTGAACCAAGATAAAGGAGGGTTGCGATAGGCTTTTTTGAGCTTGTGTAAAAAAACCAACTACTCCGATGGAAATGAAATTCAAAGGAATTTCGTTAGGGCATTACGTCATTTGCTTGCCCGATTGTGATCTGGATGAGTTTCGTTTCTAGTCTACCTTGACTAGTTTGGGATTAAAAACTTTTATTATTGTTATTGTAGGAAAGACGTAATATTACCCTTTATTTGCCCAAACAATCTTATTTCTATGATGTGGGGAAAGCTCATTTTTAGTAACATAACCCGTTGTTCAAACTGTTAAATCCATGTCATATATTGTCGTTTTATATGTGAATTGGGACTCTAGGAGAACCATGCCAATTTCATCTCTTATCACTATAGCAAATTACTAGTTGTTCCTTGGAAATGTTCACGACATTCTCTTGAATTATAACATCTTGGGTTTCTTCACTTGTCATCAATTGATTTTAAGTTGAACACTCACACATTAATGCTAATGAACCAACATGTTATCTCTACCTTGCTCTTTGAACTTTAATGCCCTCCTTCCTTCAGAGGTGGTATTTCTTTGTGAGTTGCTACCGTAAGGGAGTAGAGAATATAAGATATAAAGTTTGGATATTGTCATCTTAAATGTATGATAAAATGACGTATTTTAGTTCCTTTCTCACATTGTCTTACATAATAAAAACTAATAGGAGCAAGTATTATTGAATTATAAAAAATGGGGTAGCACAGTAACCTTTCTTGTGTATGAGCGTCATTGACATTTGTATTACATAATAAAAGTATGCTAGGGAACCTTTCACTTCACCTAACAGGTTAACTGGGTAAGGTTCTGTGCATATTTGCATGTTGCTTAAGATTTTGTTTCCTGCTCACTGTTTGAGGTGCAAATCAAAATTCCAGCAAAATTATAGGTTAATGTTGTGTTTTTCTACTTATTAATGTAAAAGCAGTTTAGTGGTCATTATTATGGACTTAGGTTGGTAAACACTAGAATGGTGGCTTGTCCATGTTATGAATGCTGAAGATGTTAAGCAAATCTATATTTTTTATTCGGTGTCAGCAAATCTACATTCTCTCACTGTCATATTTACTAATCAGTAGATTTTCACTATTACTGACCAAGTAGTCTTTGTTCGTGCTTTTTTATAAATTAATTTTACAGATATGTACCTCCATTTTTTGTTATTATCCGCAATGTCCCATGAATTTCTTCATGAGATGGGACTCATTTTTTTATCATGATTTCAAGGTTTTCTTATTCTAAATGCTTAAATCACATGCCAGCTGTAGAAGCTTTCAGAGTGGCAACATTGGTGAATAGAGTTTTGATTAGCGAGTAATGAATCAGGACATCAAATTGGAATGATTTGTGTTAGGGTACAGTTTGATGGTTGGGAATGATGTTTATGTTCTAGAGTTCTCAAAATCAAATTTTGGCTTTACTTGGTGACCGGGTCGTTCTAGGTTTGGTCTGTTAGTCTAGGGTTTGTACCTTTTTCCGTCGTTGCAGAGCGACAAGATGGACGGTGGAGGAGATTCTTATTTGCCAAAATAACTATGCATTGTCAGAATGTCACCTTGGCTTCTCAATTTTGTAATGTAACTGTAAAATTAAGTATTTTTGATACATATTCACGCTCAAAGAAGAGCTGACATATACAAACATAACATTGAGTTGTAGATACAGGTCAAAAAATCATTGAGTTGTAGATAGATACTTAAAAGATATAATTCAACAGTTCCGCACTTGTTTCGTATGATTGCTGTGGGCTGATTTTAACATTGATATCATCCTTGGTGTAGGATTCGATTCACAATATCCAGACAATTTTCTGTCAGCAGAGCGAGATCAGGTAAGCAACATGATTGTTTTTTCTATGGTTCTCTTCTAACAAACCCATCTCAAATTCTCTTTGTTATGTTCTAAAGATGAAGACTTTAAACCACAATTGATCCCTAGTTACTATGTTAACAGATGATTCTTCTGGATTTGGGTCTCGAAACTTTGCTTCTGTTCCCTCTACATTGTTGGCCGCTGAGAAGGAGGAAGCCAAAGCTGTTCTATCTCTTTTTCTCATGAAGCAGGGCTTGACCAATGCGCTTGCATCCAGAACAATCAACAAATCCGACAAATTTATTGACCACCTCATATCAAAGCTTCACTCTTTGCACAAAACTCGATACCTAGTAGGTTTGGATCCAAACATTCATGCACTATTTTCTTAACCCACTTTATTTCTTGAGTACGTTATCTGTTGTGCTTTCCCACTATTAGGAAGGGAGCTCACTACACTTGAAATCAGAGAAGCACTTATTCCTTGCCTCGAATCACTCCTGGAAGAACATGGTGATGTTTTAGTTGAAGTGGTTGAGAACTTTCCAAATCCTCCAGGCAAATCGAAAGTTGTTTCAACTATTGCGAAATCTGAAGCTCAGATAAGCTTAAGGAGGAAAAAAGCTGTAGCTCGTGTTAGTGAACAAGGTTCTGAAGGTCTTCTTCCGCCTCATATCCTCTATCTCATGGAAATTGGGTTGGATATCGACCAGATCAAGGAAATAACAAGAAAATTCCCAGCCTTCGCTTATTACAGTTTGGATCGAAAAATCAAACCCATTGTTGAGTTCCTCCTCGATCTTGGCGTGCCAAAGAAAGACATCCCTACCATCCTATGCAAAAGGCCTCAATTATGTGGCATCAGCCTTTCCGGGAACTTAATACCAACAATGACATATTTAGAAGGAATGGGTGTTGATAAGGCGCAGTGGGCTAAAGTGATATACCGATTTCCTGCTTTGCTCACATACAGCAGACAGAAAGTGAAGACATCTATCGACTACCTCTCTGAATTGGGTGTTTCACCGAAGAACATAGGAAAGATACTGACTCGTTGCCCACATATCATAAGCTACAGTGTGGACGATAAGCTCAGGCCTACGGCTGAATATTTCCATTCCTTGGGTATGGATGTGGCATCGCTAATGCACAGGTGCCCGCAAACGTTTGGGTTGAGCATCAATGGTAACTTGAAGCCGATTACGGAGTTTTTCTTGGAAAAAGGTTACAGCATTGAGGAGATTAAAATCATGGTTTCACGATATGGAGCTTTATATACATTTAGCTTGGCTGATAATCTAATACCGAAGTGGAACTTCTTTCTCACCATGGGCTATCCTCGTTCTGAGGTTGTAAAGTTTCCTCAGTTTTTCGGTTACAGCTTGGAAGAGAGAATCAAGCCAAGGTTTGGTCGCGTGAGCGAACGTGGTATTAAAGTGATTCTGAATCAGTTGTTGTCACTAACAGATGCTGAGTTCGAAAAAATGCTGGAAAAGAGGATGGACCAAAATGTGTGACCATCCGTTTCATAATGTAAGTATGCAAACTGACTTTAACCAAGGCTCACTGACAATCATTTGATACGACTTGTTTCAAGTTACTCGAGTAATCAATCCGTGTCTTTCATACATTATAGAAAGAACAGTGTAATGTGTTAAAAGAAGGAAATGCAGAGATTTTGAGTATCATGGTACTGCTGAATTTAATTTATTTGTCCATATATGAAAACTTGGATATGGACCGTATCAAATTGTATTTAATTTTGGCATTTGGAGTTCATGAATTATATCAAATGACTATCTAAACGATAAATATTTTTTATCTATTGTGAAATCATAAATAGTCAGTTGCATTTCGTATTAGACCACCCTTAACGGGTGGTCGGGGACAGGGTGCCCGAGCTGCCCACCCTTAACGGTGGGCGGCTCCCAGGTGTTGCCGCCCGGGTGCAAAAACGGGCAGGAAACTGGGCTTCTGAGGGAGAGGGGGCACGTGCCCTCTATTGGGTTTTTTTTGTTTTTAAAAATATGTAATTTTTTTTTAAAAAAAGTTTAAATCAGTTTTTTAAAAACTGATTTTTTTATTTGTTTATGTTTTTAAAATTTTTTATTTATTTTTTACTCATGATTGATCTCCAAACGACGTGGAGGGGAAATAATGTAGGGCGTTCGGGTTGTTTCTGGGGTGAAATTTGGGGCGGGTGGGTTGGTATGACATGACAAAGAGAGAAAATCATGCGCCCAGAAAGTGTCTAGGTCCTGATAAAGATGACCTTATTGGGTCACCTCACTGTTTTACAGTGATAGGTATGGGTGTGCATGGACAGGTCAGGTTTGGTTTATTGGACCAGTCAATTCGAGTTCAGTATGGACCGGAACCAACCGGCCCAGGTTCCGTTCCGGATCCTGTTGAAAATCTTGTTCCGGTTCGGATCGGTCTGGACCAGACCGGACCTTGGAAAAAAATCTGATCCGGTCTGAACATTATGCGCAACCCTAGTGATAAGGTTGTGTACACCTGACGCATCCTACCTCCTCACCTAGGCGGGACCCTCTCTCGAGGGATTGAAATACTTTGATGTTAACTTGATCTGAAAACTTGGATACGGAGATACGTTTGCATTTGCTAACATAGATGTTTTTTTACGTGGATACATGTTTATGTTTTGTTGGTTTGCCTATTTTATGGCAAAACAAATATTACAATATCTTCTGACTCCTGCAACTTACTGAAGTTCAATTGCCAGTTAGAATCTTCACAAGTTAAGTTCCCCGAGCAATTCAATTGTTCTTGTTTACTGTATTGGAAAGCATACCTTTCCAACGTTAACGTCTACATTTAGCCTTCCAAATATGTTGGATGTACGTCGTTTTACTCCTTTAATAATAATAAAATTGTTTCCGATTACCACAGATTCAGAAGCATATCATCATTTCCCTGGATTGGGGAAGTGTTAATTAGATATGTTAGATTTGAGAATAGTCTTACCTCGGGTAATTTTGAAATATTCCCTACTCTTTAAGATCTTGACTATTCCCCTGGTTATTAATTGATGGAAATCACACTAATAACAAAATCATATTGAAGTAGATATCAATGATTAGAGTTGATTGCAACTTGTGTGAAATTTTTCTTAAATGTTCCATCAAACAAATATTAAGATTTGATAAGATTCTAGATTAAAATTACAATTTTAAAGTGTTAAGTAGTTACAACCATCAATACATGTATATTTAAATGTTCCATCACACTAGTATATTAATAAATTTACATATTTATACAAATTTATATTTATTAATAAACAGCAGGTAAAGAAGCTTCGTTTATTTATTTATTTGCTTTTGACATTTGAGCATAGAAACTTTATCAGTTGCTTTTGACATTTGAGCATAGAAAGCTTATCATTTGTTTTAGATATTTGGGCATCCAAAAATATTGACCACTTGTTATTAAACTAAAGGAATAATAGATAATAGTCAAGCAAAGTAGCCGAATGTAATCATTAATACAAGCAACAAGAACACGAGAAAGAGGAAGAAGCAAACAATAAATGCAAAAGAATTACCTATTATAGGAGTGATGACAAAGTAAAATTTTCACAATAAAAAAATAATGCAAGTACAGATTACAGGGATGAGTTTAGAATATAAGTCTCAATCAATTCTCTGATAACTCAACTACACAGGGACAGAGAGCGCAAGAAAACCTTAACCAATGTCGTCATTCATAATTCAACAAAGAATCACATAAATCATCATGATAACACTTGATTTTCTTAATCTATAACGTTAAAAAAATTCTAAATTTGACCACTATTATTATTGTTGTTAGTGTTGCATTTATATCTAAACCACCTCTCACTTTTAATCACAAATATCTCTAACATGTGAATGAAATTTCTGATATTCAATATTTGATCTTTACTATCTTAAGACGGAAGATCTCACAATGTTGGTTTTTCTTGTTGTATGTTTGCAAATGATCGATAAAAATCATCAACAGAAAATCAGAGTTAAAATACAATTCAATTTAGCACACGTCATGGGGACCTAAAGCTTCCAGTTAGCAGAGGAGGTAGCTTGTGCATAATCGAAAGTGTTTAAGATCACCATTAGTTTTGTGTTTATGACTTACTGGTAATTTATTTAGGGAATTCCAATGGAGCACATGGAGTTTTCTTGATATCATAATGCAGACAGATTGAAGTTTCTCATATACCGAGGAAGTTCTTGGTTGGACAAAAAAGAAATGGGTTTGACCACGTTTAGGAAAAGAAAAGAAAGTTACGATCCCTGACAACAAAATTCAAGAAATATGTGATGCCACTTGCACTGAAATATCATTTATATGTGGAAGCTTCTCAGCCTTGCATTGTGAATACACAATTTAATGAAAGACATAAGATATTTATTTATGGTCTGTAGAGACAAATAAGAACAGTACAGTCCATGGTCAATGTTCTTGTCCTCCTAAAAGTCCTAACATGTGAAAACAATACCACACATCCAACCTACCGTTGAATCACAAGTGTACCCAACTGCCCATATAGATATGTCCATTTCCTTGCAATGAATTAAACATGGCCATTTAAAGCTTTTAGATTATTCTCGTAACATTTCGGAACGGAGGAAAATTTAAACTTTTTAAATCAAATGGACCACAAGGATAAAGACCATCAAGAATAAGACATTACTCAAAAAATACCCAAATATATCTGGTGCACCATATTACATAAGAGTTTGTCAAAAGAGTGATTACATCAGAATACGAATTACATAATATATGTAATCACGACTACCTAAAATAGGCAGACAACAAGATTCAGTCCCAAACTACAATCTCCCTCGGTCAGCACCCGCCGAAACCTAACGTGGTCCTAAAAATAAACATAACAACGATGCCTGAGTTTCCATAAGGAAACCCCGTATGACAAGCTCACCTATATGCCCTATCATACTAGTATAGCATGGTATGAAATACAAAGCAATAAAACGACATTCCCACTAAGGGCAAAATCGGACATCCGTCCTGCAATCGTTCCCGCTGTCACACAGGTCGCACGGTCGACAATCACCACTGCAGCCACACAGGCCCCACGGTCCACAACCACCGGCGCCACATTGGCCACACAGTCCACAAACATCAGGTCTCCGTGGAGACCCACTGTAGGCACATACGGTCTAACGGGCAGTACGCAACACATCCCCACACGCGGCTACACAAACCAAATGGATCAGTATGGAGGTGTTCACACTTCCGCGCAGGTAGAATCAGATCTGCAAACATCGTGGTCCACCACCACACCAACGGAGTCGTCGCTCAGGTCGGTCCATCATCGGCGCCACACAGACTGCACGGTATCTCACTCGATAGGTGCCCAATCGAGCTACCTGCTGGAAATCATCATCGGCAGTCCATCGTTGCTACCACACAGGCCACGCGCGATCCTCCGTACTGCCACACAGGCCGCACAGGGGCCCTCTCGTCGCCACACAGGTCGCACGGGCACGTGATATCACTGTCTATCAAGGTCAGTCGAACATATCCGCCACACAGAGGGTCAGACAAATGACAGATCCAAACCGAAGTCCGCGGGGCCAACAAGCTCACGTGCAGACACCAACTCCGTCGCTATAAAAGCAGGGCAACGAATTCCGTAGCCATCCAGGCCGGTAGTCACTTCACCCAACGACAGTTGCGTACCCATTGAAAGCAATGAGATCTGCAATCCCTCAGGCTGCTACTCTAATGAGAGAAACAAGGTACAAACTACGCCACCCTCTATAGTACAGATGTGACACGTCCCAAGTATCCACAATCTTCCATACGGTGGTCCCTGAGCAGGCACGAGCAACGTACCCACCGTCACCTTCCAGCTCACGCTTTATGCGAGGACACAGGTTTCCGTGGACAGAGCTGACACTCCACTAGGACCAGGATTCAATTCTGGGCCCAAACGGTCGACCGGAAAAGGTATACCGGTCGACCGCTTCCGCAAAGGAATCAGTCAATCGAACGCCTACAACGGTCGAACTCTGTGCTCAAAACTTGATTCCCAACGGTCGAACAAAAGTCTAAAACAAGTCGACCGAACGTGGTCAAAATCCGGAGTATGGTCAAAATCACACAAGTCTATTCGGTCGACCGACTCAGGGGTCCCGGTCGACCGAAACCACCAGGGTCAACTTAATAGTCTAAGTCATCTACCGGTCGAACAGAACATAAAAACGGTCGAACAACATACTATACAATTAAGTTCACTTAAGTTCCGATCGGACCAAGGGTCAAGGTCGACCGTTTGGATGGTCAACGTCCGGTCCAAGCAAAACACGAAGAAACGGTCGAAAACATCTAGGCAAATCCCGACCCACCAGTACAAGCACGACCGGTCGACCGCCACAAGGCATCGTTCGCTCGGTGTTGGTTAAAGTCGGGCAAAATACAGTAAACTGGTCGATCGCCCAAAGGCACTGGTCGACCTTTGGCCGACAACAACATTGCGTCAACCAAGGATTTTACGTCGTTTCTTGTCGCCGGTGAGGTCTCCGACCGACCACAACTCCACCCCAACATAGGTGAGCAACACAAGCATCTAATGCAAGAACTTGGCATACCTCTCTTCCGAAGAGCGTTGGAGCTCCGCAACCAACTCCGGTCCACACAGCACACACCTCCTCCTCGTGCCTTCTTCCCACCACGTCCTTGCCTCACGCGCGCCTTCACCACCCGAGCTCGAGCATCAGAGGGATGGAAAGAGATGGATGGAGAGGAGAAGGGTTGAAGAAGAAGAAGAAGAAGAAGAAAGGAATGAGAGGGAGGAAACGTGAGAGAGAGAAGAAAAGGAAACATGTGAGTTTCTCCACCAAAACCCAACCAACCCATGTCTCCACCATCACCTTAAACACCACCACCATGCTCTTACACCATATAGCTCATGCCTCCTTCACGTCACTCCACCCATACCTCCACTATTTTTCCCCAAACTCCCATGCAAACCTCTTCAATTAATACTCTAAACACTCATTAGCACCCCAAATTAGGTTAGGGTCTTTACAATTCTTCTTCTTCCTTTTTTAACTAAACTTTAGATTGTGAGCCGTTTCGTTGGAGTGTGAATGTTCTCATTTAACCTAAAGCTCCAAGATCTATCGTTTAAGTTAGTCTCATTAGATGTCTTATATCGATTGTGCATCTTTGTGGTCTATGTGTTTTGATGATCGGAAAATCAGAAAATAAAAATTCAGAACTGCAACCATTATATAAAATCACAAACAAATTTCAGAATCACAATCACAATAAATTTGCAATAGCCACAAAATCACAAAAAAAGAAAGAAACAATTTTTTTTATCGAGGTTATAATGCTACGAGCCGCAACCATAATATAATTCAGAATCACTTTGCTAATGATCGGAAATGATCATATGACCTCAAGCAAAAGGGAGGCTTTGATCATTCGTATTCGGGGTTACTACTTTTTCACCTTCAGCGTGTTTTGTTGCCACTACTAGGCTGGGAACATGAACTACCTAAACAAACTCTTATCTACTAATTCAGTTCGTCTGTTTGGAGCCACACGTGAGCTCTAAAACTATTTCCGATTGTATGATGTTTTGACGGTTTTTAGTGGTCCATAACAAAGTTTTTTATTAATGAAATTCGTACTACTTACTATATAAAAAAATGAACGGAAAATTTTGGCTTTGTTCCACACGTGTTACACGCATTGCATATTTTCGATGCACGCTAATGTTTTAAATCTTGACTTAAAGTTTTTAATCTTGACTCCAATATAATTTGGTCTAACCCACAGAGTGCAAAGCGAAGTTGAAACTGCTGGCTTGATTAACAACTAGCGGCCTGAAGTTTTAGAACCATTGGTTTTATTCTATCGTGCAATGATTGATTATATCTAATTTTAAATTCAGACCATCTGGTCCAACCTGCCTGTGATGTTATAATTTTGGTATCATCAATTAGCGAATTGTGAAATCATTAAAGCTCTTACATCCTTTTAATATGGTCCAGTCGGGTACAACTGGACGGTTAAATTAATATTAAATGTTCTATTAAAATGTTGAGAGAAAAATGTCTTTCATTTACTGAATTCTTAGTTGGACGAGTAGTTAAGGATGTGATTGATACTCAGATAAACTTTATCTAAGTTGATAAATGGCTCAAAATTTGACTTATGGAAGGTAGAAAATTTCCAAAATTCCTGATTTTTTCCTTCTAGAAAATTGAAACGCGTGAAGAAAAAAAGAGAGATAATATGTCCTCAATGAATAAAATAGCAATATAAAAGATTTGCTATCAGGTCATTTCTCACATTTAATACACTTGTTATTGCTCCAGTGACTATTGAAGGGTGGATGAAGAAGAATAATACACTTGTTATTAACCGTCCCAAAAGAAACCTTTTGGTACACAATTTTTTCTTCGTGCGTTTCATTTTTCAATGAAAAAGAAAAAAATATAATATGATAGAAAAATTAAAAGTGTGAAGAAAAAAAAATGACAAACTACTAAAAAATTATCCGATATGAAACAAAGTTAACCAACGTATCGAAAAAACACTATTAGAACTTATTAGGGAATAAAATCAATCTCAAAATACGCAGCGGAACAAAATAGCAAATCTGATATGGAAGAAAAACGTCACAAATAATGCAAATTACCAACACCAAACCACGCAAAACACGTAAGACACATGATTTTAACGTTGAAACACAATACGGGAAAAATCACGGACGACACAACTCAATCTACTATAGAGAAACAAATTAAAAGAGAAGCTTACAGAACACACGAATCAACCGACGAGGATCTCGGTTGAAATTTCTCCTACTGAATCCACAATGATGCTCTCTCTATCAAGAATGCAAAGTAGATAATAAAAGATGATATTATTGTTGTTGTATACAAAGGGGGACGAAATTTCCTATATATACTAGACCAAAAATAAGTATTAATTGCACCCAAAACAGAGTAAAGAAGGTGCAGATCGTGGGCAGAACTGTTCCGAATGACCGACTGAACTTAAACCTGTAATTGATCCTAGGCTCCATCGGTCGATCGTCGTGTGCCTTTGGTCGACAAAAAACTCCAAGCACTTGTCTCGGACCTCCAAATGCAGAAACGGTCGATCGGTTAAGAACTATTGACCGACCAACGTGTCCAGACACTTTGTCTAGGACGTCCAGACATAGAAACAATCGACCGATTGAGAACGACCGATCGACCGAAATTATCGAGACACTTTGTACTGCACGTCAAACTACAATACCGATTGACCGAACTTCTACCGGTCGGCCGTTTGTCTATTTTTCTCACGGTAATACTTGATTCATATATGCAAGGGAAAAAACAACAGAACCAAAATCACATCAACGCACAAGTCAAACCAAACCCAAGTTGGTGGGGGAACTTCACTCTCCAATTCCGACCCGAGACAAACAAGCAACTGCACTTTGTTGGTTTTACATTTTTACTTCGTCGGTTTTATCACCACCACCAATCTTCTGAAATTAAATATGGTTGCCCCTGTCTAAAAACACAAATTAAACATTTTGGTCCAGTGGCATCTTTATCTTATTTATGACTGCACAACCAATCCCAGAGATGTCATTGTCAACCGACTTCACAAACCCGAACACTGGGGACTATTAATTACAGGGACCCTTAATTATATTCAATCTTGTCCTCTTTATCTCTGGATATAGAGATAGATCTGGATGCTGGAATAAATAATCAGCAATTAGAATACTTTAATCATTATACTAAAAACACATGGGGAGATGTTAGAAAGTTATTTCACTATGGACGTTGACCTTGCGTCGTCTATTTATCTATTCTTTTCATTAAATTTAAACTTATGTTTAATCAGAGCTCCATTCTGCTTACTTGCAATATGAGAGTAATGGACAAAACTGCAAATATCCAAGTAACTAATTAAATCCACAACAACAATAACAAGTAAATTTGAGATTCGATACTACGACTTTTGACAAATACACCGTGCTTATTGAACAATGTCCAGCCTAGCATGACTCTTAAGTAACTTTCTTTCAACTCAACTGTGGTGGTAGTGATATTATTGAAGGAGTTTAAATTTATGAACCAAAACTGAAGTACAATTTATTTTCTGTACAAAACTTATGACCAATCGCTATAAAGATTAATATTGTTTTTCTAAAAAATATAGTTGTCCTTTGTTCTTGAAGGATTCTTCACGAGGGGAATGATGGCAACAATACTAGCGGGGGAGGTAGTGCCGCCGGAATCCGGGGGAAAGAAAAATGGATTCCGGTTGACTCCGAAACTTTAGGTTGTTTGTGCACTGTGGGAAATATTCCGTCGGATTCTGTGGTATGTATAATTTTTTTTTGAGTTTTCCGTCATTTTGAGGTCGGAAAGGCACGGAAACCGATTTTTTTCGGTCGACCGTTGATGAGAATTAAATTTATACCGCAAGTGCACGACGTCAATGAAGACGTGTCAAATACGGGTCGAACACAAGGAGGGAGAGATCTTGTTATTTGTGTGATTTTCGATTAAGGGGAAGAAGGAGAGAAGAAATAAATTGGGTTTTGAGATTTTTGATTTTTAATTTCCTAGAGCATGAAACATGAACAAATAAAACTAAAGCAAGAACAAAGATGGTGAATTCCGTTGGGTGGAGGTTTAGATTAGAGAATTCAGAAACTTATAATAAATCATGTTAGTTACGAAGCATTACATGATAAATGATTTAACACAAACTCAAGTAATCAAAATATACTAATCACGAACTTAAAATAATAACATTTATTCTCTTCTCTTCACCCTAAATCCGTCACCTCCACCATTTGGAAAGAGTTAGAAACTCATGGAGGGAGGAAGAAGGGGTCCTAGAGGCATTACAAAAGAAAACTAAAAATAAGAAATAAAACAACAGAAATTTATTAAACTAAGGAATAAAAACTAGAACATAAGCTAAGACCCCTCACAACATCGTTTCAGGGCTATTTATAGCCGATACAAGGGACTTAGGTATAAAATAGGAAAGTACACGCGTCAACACGCAACCGGTAAAAATTTTAGAGCATGAATATAATTTGGTGCGGCGGATTCGCCGCATTTTGTACATAAGCGGCGGATTCGCTACCTTTTTAGCTCCGATTTAATCCGGATTTTTCCTGTGTGTTTATGGTATGATTTCAATATCCTTTGCGCATCTGGATTGATTCTTTCCTTTCTTTTGAGCTCCGACTTTATTTCTTTATATATATGGAGATCCACATTGATTTTCTTTAGATTTTCTCCATAATAATAAAAGCTACTCGTAATTTGCAATTAGGTCCTTGGCTTTTTGCAATTAAGTCTTTGTCTACTTTTGTGCTTAAGTCCCTGTCCTTTTTGTAATTAGGTCTTCAATGCTTTTATGCTTGGATGCATTTCCATTTGAAACCCGATAATCTTGAACTTGGTCTTTATGCCAGGAATGAGTCTCTTGCACGCATTTATGCTCGGGATATGGGTAATTTGCATTCAGGTCTCTGTATTCTGTAAATAAGACTAAACACATACCTTAGTAGCATTTATTGATATAAAATTAATCTAAATGAAAGACATATGATGCAATGTATGCAATGCATCAAATACCCCCACACCTAGATTTTGCTAGTCCCTAGCAAAACAGAAGATACGAAAAATAAAAACAGGGAAATCCTAACTCACTTTCGTAGGAATCACGGTTGCACTTAGCATGTGCAACAAGCCGTTAAACCTGTTTGTTGTCAAGGAGGAGGAGTGTTGTCTCCTGAGGGTTTTCAGCGGATATACCCACAAAATCCTAAATCAACATTTCATTAATAGTTCTCAATATCCCTACCTCATCCTTATACATCTCACTAAGAATTCTTGCATGCTCATTATATAAATCTAACTCATTAAAAATATGACTTGGTCTTTGTTCCTCCAACATTCACACCACTAACCCTTCTACACATGATATCACTTAAATTATTTTGCACGTCTCCTCTGGTGGTGAAGTATCATTCGGATCAACCATGGCATGGATCATTCTTTTAGCTTTGAGCCTTGAGTATTTTTTTCTTTTCTTCCGTGATTCAACACATTTGCTTTTTGACACTTTTACCCTTTTTGCATTCGTGTAGCGAGTTTGGTCGATAATCCCGAGCTGGTAGACTCAAGTTACCGGGTTTCAAGATACCCCTACGGACCAGTGACTCAAAGGCTTTGGTTTTTGTAATCATTTTGCAAAATGTGTTTTCTTCACTTTATTCCTTTATTTTTACTTTTATTTTCCTCAAGGCTTAATTGCTATTAGAAGTCCACACTTCCCGGTATATTTTCCTCAACCTCTGCTTTTTATCAACCACTTCAAAGATTTGATTCATCCTATTTAAGTGCATACATATCTTAAAGGGCAATGGGTTATTTCTTTGGAACTTAGATTTATGTCATAATTTCTACAAGCAGAGCTATATAATAAGGAACAAAAACTCAATGCAATTTGTACACGGGTTTTGGCAGTTCAATCTTAAGATATGTCATGAAACATTGATTTTTTTTATTTATATATTTGTTTTTTTGAAATAAAAGACAGATCTATAGATAAATATATACATAAACATCCCCCCACACCTAAATCATGCATTGTCCTCAATGTATGCAAATATAAAGCAAATGCACTTATTACCTTGGTGAACTGCGGTGGAAGGATGAGATTTGCTCAAAGTCAACCATAGTCAGAACTGGATTGAATGACACCATATTGGTGCATGTATCCAGTTGAATTGTTCCCCATGTTGCAATGAGAGTCCTGAGTCACAGGTTCCACACCTCTCACATAAATTGGTTCTCTTATTTGCTCGAGTGATGGTGGGTGTGTAGATGAATTCCTCCCCTTTTTCTTACTTCCTTTTTGATTTTGTGATGATTCAGAAATATTATAGATACGTGATTTCATCACAACATCACTTTGATTGCATGTTATTTCTGGCTCACTATCAATATGAAAGATATTAAATTCAGCTTTTAAGTTCCCAAAAGATAATTGCATGAGCTCATTTCGACAGTTTATCAATGCTTCAGAAGTGGCTAAAAAGGGTCTGCCTAGAATTACAGGGATTTGTCGATTATGATTTACAACATGTGCGGTATCTAGTACGACAAAGTCCACTGGGTAAATGAAGTCACCAACCTTGATCAAAACGTCATCTACTATACCTCTTGGTTTCTTAATAAAACAGTCAGCAAATTGAAGAGTTGTCTTAGAGGGTTTTAGTGGACCAAGGTTGAGTTGCTCGTAGATAGAGAATGGGAGTAGGT
The DNA here is from genome assembly GCA_963682175.1 of Triglochin maritima. Classification (NCBI taxonomy): domain Eukaryota; kingdom Viridiplantae; phylum Streptophyta; class Magnoliopsida; order Alismatales; family Juncaginaceae; genus Triglochin; species Triglochin maritima. Next base: position 5,528,431 of record OY821787.1, on the reverse strand, counting down.
TAACACTAGCACCAAGGTCTAGAATGGCTTTGTTGATAAAAGTATCTCCTATTGCACAAGAAATTGTGGGACATCCAGGATCATTATATTTTATAGGAGACGAGTTTGACAGGATAGAGCTTATGTTTGCAGTTAAGAATGCATTCTTTGGTACGTTCGTTTTTCTCTTTTTAGTGCACAGATCTTTTAAGAATTTAGCATAAGCAGGTATTTGTTGAATCATGTCTAACAGTGGAATGTTCACCTTAACTTGCTTAAATACTTCCAAGATTTTCTCCACTTGTGCACTTGAGTTCTTTTTGAGTCTATTGGGGAATGGGGCTTTAGGAACATAGACTCGCTCAGGTTCAGGTTGAGCTATGGGTTCAGGTTGAGTAGGTGGGTTGGGCGTTTCAGATTGGACGTCGGGTTCAATGGTTAGGTCATATGTGGTAGCTTGATGGCTAGATTGATTAGACGTTCTGGGATTTACCACATTGTTATCGACTTGTCTTCCGGACCGTAATGATACTACATCATTTATTTGTTGGAACGATCCTTCCTCATTAACCATTTGAACCGGTCTAGGGTTGCTATTTCGTGAAGGTGGTTGATAGGATTGATATGAATTATTAGATCTAGGGTTCACCTCAGGTTGACTTGGAAACCGACCCTTTTCTCTTTCACCTACTATTTGTGCTAGTTGGCTGACTTGTGTCTCTAGCCTTTGGAAGGTCTGGTTGGTTGTTTGTATAAAGGTTTTCATCAAATTTTCCAAGCTTGTCAACCTAACCTCATGATCGCTATTGTTACTAAACCCAGATGATGTATTATTTTGGTTATACGGGTTTGGTTGTTGTCTAGGAGGTTGACCATGTTGGCTTGATGAGAAATTGGAATTATTACGCCAACTCGAGTTATAGGTTGATGCGTATGAGTCATTTCTAGCATGGTTATACATGACATTAACTTGGTCCCAGTCCGCACAATCCTCCATTACATGACCAGTCTGACCACATCTAGAGCAAGGGATAGACGAGACTTGATTCACTCGGTTTTGGGTTTGTATCTCTAAACTTTCCATTCTGCGCATAAGGGTAGCTAGTTTTGCTTCAGCCACTATGTTGGCATCTACAGCTAAGACACCTGGTTTGGGTTGACTCGCTATTCTAGATCCAATACTCGGGTTAAGCGGTGTTCTTGCATTGTCCCATTGCATACTGTTTTCAGCTAAATCCTCAAGAAAAGTCCAGGCATCATTTTCATTTTTCGACATGAAGTTCCCTTGGCTTACGGATTCTACCATAACCCTAGATGTGGGTGTCAATCCCTCATAAATAATTTGGCATAATTGCCATCTTGGAATTCCATGATGAGGGCATTGGGTCAGAACACTTTTGAATCTTTCTAGATAGGAATAGAACGACTCGCTCTCTGACTGAACGAATGCAACAATTTCATTCCTAATCCTCATAGTCTTATGGTTGGGGAAATATTTTTTCAGGAATACTTGAACAAACTCAGCCCAACTCCTAATAGATCTTTCGGCTAGGCTATATAGCCATTTCTTAGCGTCGTCCTTTAGTGCTAGAGGCACAAATTTCAGACGCACTGCCTCCTCAGGGATATGCTGGTATTGCATAAGAGAGCAGATTTCCTCAAATTCTCTAAGGAAGAGATATTGATCTTCCCTAGAGGTGAACTTAGGCAACATACTCATGTATTGTGCCTTAAGTTCGAAGTCGCGACCCGGTATGGTGGGCATAACGATGCACGATGGCTGAGCAGTCATCGCTGCATAGCATCGATCCCTCAGAGTTATAGGTTGTGCAACAGGCGGGTCCACTATGTTCTCACCCATTGGATCCGGGTGAGGTGGTGCAGCAGATGGATTCCCACTAAGTTCCAGACTGGAATCTAGATGAACTCGTGAGAGTCGATTACTCAAGTCCCGAATCCAAATCTGAGTGCACCGGGTTGAATCAATTTTTGAATTCAAATTCGAAATTTAAATTCCAAATTTAATTTCAAGAATTAATTACAATTTTTTTTTCTTTTTATATTTTCGTTTTTTTTCCAAAAGGGAAACAAACAATAGAATGAGGAAAGATGAGAAAGGAATCCTAATCTAGAGAATTTAGGTGAGAAGAGAAAGAAGACTCAGATGAGAAGGGAAACCTAACTCTAAAGATAGAAAGAGGGTTGGTCAGAAAATTCCTAAGAAAGCACGGTTCAAACAATCCTAGACCTAGTGTCGCTTAGATCTAGACGACTCCTAACTGGTTGAGTCGAATTGATTCGCTTGATTCACCTCCCTCACTAATCAAACCAACTTGGCCAGGTAATGTATAGCTAGTGGGGGCGCTTCCGACAGAGTCGGTGCCAATTAGACAACCACTTCGCTTGGAAGACTTGCGTCAACACAAAAACACTTCCTAGGCACCAAATTAAATTCGATCAGCTTCAAGTCATAGCAAGTCAAACCAATCTTCTCCTTAATTGAGTCCGAGTCCTTAGGGGTCAATGTCTAATTGATTTTTAATTTAAGGCTTGGGTGACACTTTAGGATTGTGATTTGTGGGCCACGGAAGGGTGGTGAAATCGCCCCCGTATCTTTGCCTACGGAGTTGCCCTTAAGATAGTTTAACTTAGATCTAGCAAAGATAGTCAAACAATGGTCTTTAGAGGGGGGCAATTGCAAGGTTGTATGCAAATTAGATTATACGCTTAAATGCATTCGATAAAAACCGTGATACGTACCTTGCCTCCAGCACTCTTCAACAAGAATTCATTTGCAAGAATTTAGCAAGAATAATGCAAACAAAACATTATATGATGCATGCACTAAGTTCTTCTAGTTTTGCCAATTTTTAGGTCAGAGTTGAATTATTGCAATTTATGGAATTTTGCCCTACACATGCAGTTCTACGAAAAGGAAATTTTCTAAAAATAGAAATTACGGGGAAAAAGGCAACAAAAGTTACCTACGCAATGCTTAGTCGGGTTCACCTCCCGCTCTCGAAATTTCAGTAGCTTCACGCGTCCACCCAGAGATGAGTCGCGTCCCAGAAAAATTTGAAGCCCAGATGCTTCAGGTGTGCGGCGATTCCGCCGCAAGTTGCTCTTGGTATGTGATGAGATTTAAATTTATACCGCAAGTGCACGGTGTCTATGAAGACGTGGCAAGTACGGGTCGAACACAAGGAGGGAGAGATTTCGTTGTTAATGTTATTTTCGATTAAGAGGAAGAAGGAGAGAAGAATTAATTTGGATTTTTGGGGTTTTTGGTTTAATTAACTAAAGTACGAAACAAAAGCAATTAGAACTAAAACAAGAAATAAGAAGAGAAATCCGTTGGGTGGAGGTTTAGATTTAGGTTTAGATTGGTGAATGGAGAAACTTGAAATAAATCATGTCAGTTATGAAGCATTACAAGATAAATGATTTAACATAAACTCAAGTAATCAAAATATACTAATCACGAACTTAAAACAATAACATGCATTCATCTTCTCTACCCCTAACTCCATCACCTCCACCCTTTGGAAAGAGTTAGAAACTCATGGAGGGAGGAAGAAGAGGGGATCCTAGAGACATTAAAATAAAATAAAAACAAGAATTAAAAGAACAGAATTTTATTACTAATGATCCAAGACCAAAGGTTCAAAGATGTGTTACATTCGTCCTACAGGGCTATTTATAGCCGATACAGGGGATACCAATACATAAAAGGATAGTACACGCGTCGACCCGACACTGGACAAAAATCGGGCACACAGATCAATGACTGGGCGGCGGAAACGCCGCATATTGAAGGTGTTGTGCGGCGAAAACGCCGCACAATCAGGTCTGCTCGGGTCCGGATTTTGGTCATGTGTTTATGGTATGATTTGATCTTTATTTACGCGTCTGGATGATTCTTTCCATTGTCTTGAACTCCGGATTATTCCTTCCATTGTTGGGGATTTATTTTTGACTTTTCTTTTGACTTTTCCAACAAAATAACTTGATCCTTTTCTTTTGCAATCAGGTCCTTGGCATTTTGCAATTAAGCCCTTGACCTTTTTGTGATTAGCTCCTTGAATGCTTTTATGCTTGGATTCATTTCCATTCGGAACCCGATAAACTTGAACTCGGTCTTTATGATAGAAATGAATCTTTTGCACGCGTTTATGCTCGGAATGTGGGTAATTTGCATTCAGGTCCCTGTATTCTGTAAATACGACTAAACATATACCTTAGTAGCATTTATTGATATAAAATTAATCTAAATGAAAGACATATGATGCAATGTCTTGAACTTGATGCATTAGGATTTCTAATTTACTGGCTTTAGGTCTTATCGAGTCGTTAGGATGCACCCCGGTTTTCCCTCGGGGGTGCGTGTAATCATAGGGTTTCAGTACTCAAACATTTAAAGAAGTCCACCCTGAACCTAGTGAGTCAAATAATTTGTGTCTGTTAGTATAAGGAAGTTTGTCGTAGGCAAGGGCCCTTAATCTCTTTTTGTGAAACTTAAGTGTAGGGGTTTTGGTTCCCATGTAGATAAATAAGTGGTGTTCTCTCTTCTCGCACGGCTCCTATCACTCGGGAAAGTAGGTCTGAGGGGACTTTGTGCCTGGTGCTTTCGAGTCATCTGACTTGGGATGCACCGACCGAACTCCCGTTACACGGGTGGTAGGGATCGCCCTATGTGGAGATTTGGGGGAAGGTGTACGTGATAGTGTAAGTCCTCATAGGCAATGATGCACGAAACCTGACCCTGGGAGAATCAAACACCAACCAATAAAATGCTCCAATGAAAAAAAAATGAATGAAAAAAAAGAAGAAAAAAAGAGAGTCAAATAAGAACCAAAATGGACTTTACACATTGTATCACATTCAGAAGTTAAGGTTGCCCATGTCTTTCACTTAAGTCCTTAACTAACTCTCACGAATAACTCATTAGGCTAGGTGTGTGGACCGATTACATATATAGAGTCGACCCGTAGTATTACCGCGTCCCATGATCGACAATATAAGTCCAACGAGTCGTGTAGCTAGATTGATTAATGCATCTTGTTCGGATTTTGTGGGTATATCCGCTGAAAACCCTCAGGAGACAACACTCCTCCTCCTTGGCGACAAGGAGGTTTAACGGCTTGTTGCACGTGCTAAGTGCAACCGTGATTCCTACGAAAGTGAGTTAGGATTTCTTGTTTTTCGCATGCTTTTCTCTTTCTTTGTTTTGCTCGGGACTAGCAAAAGTTAGGTGTGGGGGTATTTGATTGACATCATTTCATGCTCATATTTGTATCTTATATCCATTATCTTTCACCTAAACAATGCTATGTCACGAGTTTTATGTTTAGTTTTCAGGAATAAATAGGTTTGAAGAGATGAAGCATAAAAGGACCCAAAAGCTGGGAAAAAGGACTGAATTGTGAGATCTAGGGACCAAGATGCAAGGGAGAAGGATCTGATTGCAAGACAGAGGGACCTAAGAGTAAAACAGAATACTTCACACCATTATGGGGAGTATTTTAGCAATTGGATTCGGGTCGGAGCTCCAACAAACGAAGTAGATGCATCAAAGACCACCAAAAGCACACAGAAAAGCCCAGAATAAAACTCAACTGGATCCGGACATTTTGGACCGCCAATTGGCGGTCTGGATTAGTCCAGATCCGCCAAGATTTCTCCTGGACTTGTATTAATGTTCGTTTAGGCTATTTTTGGTGTTTGTTTAGTCCCACATCGGGGGATTGTCCCGGATTAGCTTTTTCCATGGCTATAAATAGAACTCTTCACCTCCTATTGTAATCACTCCATATTTTAAGTGGCTATTCTTCCTACTAGAAGTGAGGCCTTGAAGTACACACTAAAGTAGGAGGATGCTACTTTTAATGTGAGTCATTTTATCAATAAAGTTTTGTGTTTCTTTCATTGTTTGTTTTATGCTTCTTTTATTGTTTGTGCATGTTTTAGTTTAATCGTCTTTTATTTCTAGCTTAGTTTTAATATGCTTTCTTTGTTTAGTTTAATAATTAGTGTAATGTTTAGTGAGTAGTTCCATCCCCTTTGGGGGGTGGAGTAGATGTACATACATGCATTAGAGAATGAGATGAATGCTTTAATTTCAATGTGTTGATTAAACATGAATGTATGCTTGCTTGTTTAGGATAGAATTTACAACTTGATGAGTTTTGCCAAAATGATTAGACACCTCTCATGCTTGTTTAGGTTCTGAAATAAACACCTTGCATATGTAAATGTTAATCAACTAAGTTGGTGAATAGATTGATAGGTTTTGCCATAACATTTAGACACTTCCTATGCTTGATAAACACCACCTTCATGTGCTTAAAGAATGTATTTTACACCCACCTCTTTGCATGTGTGCACTCACTCCACCCCTTAGGGGTTTTTCCCATTTCTGTATTCCAGCATTCTTCCTTTGTTCTTAGTTTAGTTGTTATTCCATCGTTTGTTTGTTTCGTTCGCATTTCATACTTCTTAGTGTAGCGTAGTCTAGATTAGCATAAACAACTTTCTTCCCCTATTTTTGCCACTTGATTTCGTACAAGCAAGAGACTACTCATCTCCCTGAGGACGACCCGTACTTGCCACCGCTTCATCGTGGCCGTGCACTTGCGGTTTAAATTTAAAACGTTCAACAAGTTTTTGGGTCATCCAACAAGGATCCTTGATCCTCGATCCTCGATCGATGCGCTACAACGGCGACTTCCTCTTGCACCGGAGATGTAGATTTTACAGAAAATAAACATGCTCCTCACATTCGACAAAAACCGACTAGTGCAAGTCCTATGTAAAACCTCTCATATGCATATGCAATTATCTAGAAGATGGAAATAGAGAATTTGGCTTTTACATACATAAGCCCCTGTATTATAACAATTATAAACATTCATAGGCGCTGATTTGGAACATATAAACTCACAATTCCTGCAAAAACAACTCGAGCACCCATGCACGCAATATCGCTATAAACCATCCACCCTAGTTTATCAAGCATCTAGAATCCCAAACAATTCTTTGAAAAACATTTTGAAATCCATTAAAAACGTTTTTCATGCATCCATAGTTCAAAAATTAATTATGAACCGCTGTCCATCCAATTTCCAATGGAAAGATGAATCGCAGTTTTTCGGTTTTGTTGATTCCCTTACAAAATAATCGTTTATACTTAAAACGAAATTATTGCAAGTTAGACAAATGTATAAATCTTAATTCTAATAATTACATGGCATGTTTTAAAACACTTAAAACATTCAAAATGATTTATTATGGAGAATTACATCAACCAACATTCATAGACCGAAAAAACCGGTAAATCGAATTGTTTAAATCCTAGATGGTAAACCAAATTCGTTTACAACCTTAAATCATGAGAAAATTGAACCCTAAGCTCTGATACCACTGTAGGATTTCATGTTTAATTATACATATATATTTTTTCGAATTTTCATGTATAATAAGGATCAATTACAATTTTCTTCGATTTATTTCGTGCATGCAGCGTTTGTTTTAACAACTAGTTTCAAAAACTCATTAAAACAAACACAAAGGGACTCCGAAATTCATACCTAGAAGTTCTCAAAAACTTCTTGAAGATTCGGAGACGTTGGGGATGCTTGTTGCTGCGCTGGATGCCTCCGAGATTTCACCAAACTCTAAACAAGATTGGAGAGAGAAGAGCTAGCCTCTCAATCTCCAATAGGGTTTAGAATCTAATTACTAACCCCTCTTTAGTTCCATTGAGAAGATGATCTCTTAAAAACTAAAACTAAACTTAAGAGTTTCGTGGAGAATTGTGGAGAGAGTTTTTGCATGAGAAAAACAATGAATTAATTAAGGAGGTAATGAGATAAACTTGTATTTATAAGTTCTCTCCAAATTACCTATTCATGTGCAACCTCTTGCCCATGATATCATGCAAACTTCCATCTAACCATCCATTATTTAATAATAAATAATATTAGCCACGAATTAAATCAATTATGGACCAATTCCATGCATGATCTAATTAATTCTTAAATTAATTCTGCATTAACCGTCTGGACCGGTCGACCGTTTCGAGGTTCGGTCGATCGCTCGAACCAGGTTTCGGTCGACCGTTCAATAACTCGGTCGATCGTTCGTAACAGGAATTATTCCATCGCTATGTTCGGTCGACCGACCGATTACATTCGGTCGACCGTTCGAACATATGAAAATTCCCTGTTATCGGTCGAGACATGTCCGGTCGACCGTTTACTACTAACCGGTCGACTGTTGGAGCAATGTTCTGCAGACTTGTCAAATTTCGGTTTAACCCATACAAAATTTGACATTTCAGGATTAGTAGTAAATTCACAATTTATGTAACATATTATCCTATGCAATGATCAATCATTACACCCCATAATATTTACATCACATATGAATTTAATTTAGATTCTAATTATGTTATTAATCACAACATAATTTTGATTTTGCTTGTTCACCCCATGTGTCATATTTTCTACATGAAACCCGACACATCTTATGAACTCAAAATCCCCATTTCTTGTTTCCCAGTTTTGTGGTGTGACCTATGGGAGGATCTAAACTAAGTTGGCAGTGATATTAAGAACTTAATATCACAAGCTATAAGCGGTATCTAGCTACACATTATAGCTCCAAATTAGTTAGATGTCTTAATTCCACTCGAACCAAAACCTGATCCATATAGTGATGGAGTGCACCACTTGTGTTCGTCCCTTGCCTCATGATATTAAGAATACACACAAAGTAGCATTGTGTCATCTTTGTATTAGTATTCATTTCTTGATCTCTTTAAGCTAGTTATAAATATGTGACTTAACTCAAATCACATTGTGCACATTATAACTTTGTTTTATCAAGGGGCCCACTAATATCATCACTCAATTAAGAGGGGCAATGATAATCTTTTGACTAACTATCTTCTCCAACGAAAGTTATACTTAACCAACAAATTCCTTTACACTACACTCATCGACAGCTCAAGACACTAGTCTAATTAAGAACTTCTTAAGCGATCGGATATAAGTCTCATATCAAAGGACCAAGGACACAGTAAAATATTAATGACACAGAAACACATTCCTATAATATTTTACTTGTTAGGTCAATTCGGTATACAAAAGTACTATTTTCCTCTTTTGTGTACCCGTGTTGTCACTCATTTGTAGAGCTACAATGATCTATGACCAAGACGACAATCTTAACTCGGTAATTAATGTCCCATGTTAATTACCATGATTGCAAATATCTTTTGTTTTATGTAAACCGATATCTTTTAGAGCTCTACGGTTAAGGACCAAGAGCCTCTTCCTTAACACTTCCAAAAGACGAATAACATAAACAAGGAACAAAATGATTTCTCATTCAATTCATAATAATTGACATTTAAAAGTAAAACTTTTAGAACACATTCCCTTCAATCTCCCACTTGTTATCAAAGTTTTCTTTCACATACATTCTTAATGCATAAAACATTAATAACTAGGGTAACCTTCTCAAATCACTTATCAAGCCAATCCACATGGATCCTCGGATCCATGGACTCGAAATATATTTCGTCTCTTAGCTTGGTATGAAGGTTTGTTGAATGGATTGGTTGTGCCACTGTTGTGTCCACCTAATTATCTCTCACTCCTTGTGTTCGACCCGTACTTGCCACCGTTTCATCGCGGCCGTGCACTTGCGGTATAAATTTAATTCTCATCAATGAGTAAACAACAAAATTCTCCCTTGTCCAAATCACTTTCCGACACATGCACAAACAACAGAGATTCAGTCAAAAGGAATCTGTTTTCCACTGGATTCTGTTTTCCTCTGCTTTCCCGTTGACTCCGAAAATTACTTTCCGGAGCTTTCCGCGCCACTAACACCCCCTAATTGACTATAGAGTTCCCATAACCCTAGATATGGTGGCATCGATTCCACCGTAACTGAGGGGGCCTTACTAAATTGATCCTTAGCTAAGTCTTGAACATTTTTTATAGAAAGGATTATGTAGTGTTTAATTAAATCTAAACATGTAGCTCTTATGTTGAAATGTAATGTTTGATAATGTCTAATCCAATAGTGCTAAAGATCTACCCACTATACTTGGCAGTTTCCAGCAAACAAATAAATGATTTTTCTTAAGCAGATAAGCATCAGAGCATGAACCCCTAAAGTTTTTGATAGATGGGCCCTTCGATTATTATTAAATTTTGATTGAACCATTACTTCCGGGGTGTTAAATGATATAGTGGAAAAGCCTCCCTAGTCCTTCCAATCATTGATCTTTCTTTTCCACGTGGAATCAAGATGACTTCACTCGTCTACAAGGTGGAAACGTTACATGAAGACGACTAATTTTCTAAAATATGGACTCCTTCGATCCGTAAATTTCTATGGATGTGACCAATGATTTAAGGAATAGGAAAAAAAATAGTAACGTAGTTAAGGGATACTAGGAATGTAATCTGAAAGGTAGAAAATTTATGTAACATTAATTTCATTTCACAAAGACACCGATTATATTTATTTAGAATCAATAAGCCATTTGGCGCCCATATAAATCAGAATATAGTCCAAATTAAATTTCATGTATTTAAACTAGGGCCTCTTCGTATACATGAAGTAATCTGGAGACACTTTTTTTGTGGTAAACTAAAGAAGAATGAGAATGGTTGGATGTAGGGCTCTCAACTTTGACTTGATCGATAGTTTGGTTGAAGTCGACTTGAAAAACGTTCGACTTTGGTTTAATTTACAAACAAAAGATCTTGATGAAAAATAAAAAATTCTTCCAACTTTCTACGTTAAACGAGCCGCTCGAACTCAAAAAAATTGAGACTCGACTCGATAGTTTGATTCGAATTTTTTATTGTTTCATTTATATTTATTTTTTTGTATTTGGTAGTAACATAAAATAATATTTATGACTCAAAATTTTTCTCGACTCGACTCATTTACGCACCTAGTTGGATGGTGAGAAGTGAGAATCATCCATGATCAAGTACATATGTATTTTTTGTTGTCAACCTCTTCATGTTTTTAAATTTTCACCAAAATAATAAACCTTTCTATCATTTATTTTCAGAATGAAACACTATGTTACGTTACGCTATACGTTATATTATGGAATTTGACGGAAACTAATATGAGCATCCAATGGAATCACATATTCAAGACTATCGACAAACATCAACCAATTAATAACACACAATAAAAAACCAAGAAAACAATTAGCAAAATGAATAATACACTCAAGATTTACAGAGAAGTTTTTCAAGATCAATATTCTGTGTATTACATTTTTATAGAAAAATCCTTACAAGATCTTGAAATTTCAGCATACGTACATATATATCATATTACAAACATCAAGTTGGCACCAAGATAAACGAAATGGTTTACGACATGATGATTTTTTGATAATGGTTGGTTTGTATTAGATAAAAAGAAGTTGTAAAAAACACAATCTCTCTAAAGTCTACACCATATTACAACACAATATATAATATCAGTTTCCAACTACTATGGTTGGACGAGATAACAAGCAACTTAAATCCCAAAATGTATATCGACCAACCACGACTTTCTTATCGTGAAGTTGAGAATGAGCTGATGTCACTAGACAGGAGTCCAGTGGTATCGAATGTCCTAACTCTTTCTGCCACTGCCGCCTCTTCTTCGGTCATACATAGCTCTTGTTCATCCAGCCTCGCAACATGATAGATCATTTCCATCTCGCTCCCAGTCTGATCAGTTGTGCCATTAGGTGCCATATTGGTTGCGGAGATGTCCGGCTGGGTAGGTTGACGAATGGTCACAGTTGCTGGTATAGTTGGGAAACTGTCCAACTTAGCCCATTTTATACGGGTTTGGGATAGTTCATATGCTCCTCTCTTTCTAGAGCATGTCCATTGCAAAAGAAGATCAAAACATTCATTCATCACATGTATAAAAAGAATTAGAAGTATGTCGAAAAATCTTATTATTTCTTTCATTCCATATTACCCAAAAAAACAATATTTAAACCAAGTTAAACCGAGTTGGTTTGAAATATGCAGACGGAAATCTTTATTAATTCCTAAGATCAGGTTAAGGTTTATTTCAACTCCGACATCCCAAAAATGACGCACAAAGTCACATGTGAAGAAAAAATGTTCTATCCGTTCTTCTTCTATGTCATACATTGGACAAATTGGATCTATTGGAATTTGTCTTTTTATAATTCTATCCTTTGTGAGTAGTCTTTGTAGGATCGTGTGGGTTATGAGTCCACAATTATGGCTAATCTTAATCCTCTACTTGATTAAGCAATCAAATGCGTAGCAGAATAAATAAACAAAAGTTAGAGAAAAGAATAATGCAAACCACAAGAAGTCGGGGATTTTTATAGAGGTTCGGCACCCCACCCGGGTCTTAGTACTCTCTTGCAAGCTCCGCTCGGATCACCGAGCTCCGCTCACGACTTCACTAACCACTCCCTGTTCCGGGCCGGGAGAGAACGCATTTACAATCCTCAAACTCGCAAACAATCATCGTCGAGCTTGGCTACACCTCTCACAATCCGAGAGAGATGCTTCGGGCTTTCACCGAAATCTTTACTCTTCTTTGACAGCAACAAACTTGAGTGAGACAATCACTCTCTAAACTTGATCACACTTGAGAAAGATAAGAATTGATCTTAAGTGTGGAAATTGAGGTTTGGAGTGTTTGGAATGATCTCTCTAATGTAGGAGGCAAATATGTGTCGGACAGTTGTGTAGAAATGTGTTTTACAACTCTTTATATAGGCATTAGAGAGAAGATAGCCGTTGGGGTTGATTGTGTGAGAGTTGGTGTAAGATACACAAAATAGAAACTTGCAGAACCCAATTCTTCCTAAAAACGGTCGACCGAAACGGGTATGTCGTTCGACCGTTTGGTCAAAATTCAGCTTTGACTTGAGTTCACTTAAGTTAACGGTCGAACGGGCTCAGGGGATTGGTCGACCGAATAAGTCCAAGTATTTCTGGGAGACCAAATTGTGTTGGTTCGGTCAACCGCTAGGAAAGTTTTGGTCGATCAGATGTTTGGTAATTTTGGGGTATTTGGGAATAATATGAATATGACCGTTGAGTATAATACGACAAAACAAACGGTCATGTGACACGTGTGAATGGTCGAACAAAAAGGTTTAAACGGTCGACCGTTTTGGTCAAGGCAATTCAAGTATTGTTTAGGTGTTTTCCTGGTTTAGTTTGGATGATTTATTGAAGTCTCAATTATGTGAAATTTTGTGTGTGACTTCTATGAGGAACCCAGTGTGTGGTTGAGTAGTTTTTAGCTCAAGTATGCTCAATTTACACAAGTTTTTAAGACTCAAAAAAAAAATACAAAATACATGTCTTCAAAAGAGTTTGATTACATGTCTTGACTTGATTTCCTTTTTTCCTTGAGTCTTTATCACATGTAGAGGTTAGCACAAAGCAATATATATGCAATGCAACATGTGTGCTATTCTACATGATCATAATTAAGATTAGGTTGATTAAATCATCAAAACATAGATTAATGCGAAAAAGTCAACAATCTTTTCTCACGTAAGATCCATAAGATTTTTTTTACTTTAGTAGGGCTATCCGAACACCAAATTTTGTTAAATAACGGATATTGGTTTCTATGTCCCATCATCAATTTGTAAAGACTTTTAACCGTGATTATCTCATTTTTACTTAATTTGCACATTCTCTTGTCATGCATGTTACTTGGTACGAACTCCAAGTACATACCATATAAATGATTTACTTAGACAGTGACAGTTCATTAGTAAACCTTTGACGAAACCATATTGTTGAGAAGAGTTCTTCTTTCCAAAAATGTTTTAGGTATATTAAAGTTTTTTTTTTAAAACGGAACATGTCCTCGTGGCTTTCCGCAATTAGTGTATTATTGAACCAATTATCAAGCCAAAACAAATTTTATCGCCTCTTCCAATTGTAACATGACTATACTTACATAGCTATGGTAGCCACGACACCAAGTCCCTGAGGCCTGGGGATAATAATTGTGTATTTGAAGGAAGTAAACCAATTCTTCGGTTTATATCCTTATACTTATTCCTGATAATTAAGTTGCAAAAGAGTTGTTTCCTCTTAGGAAGTCCCAAATATTTTTCAGACGTAGGCATAAGTTGTGTTTCTCAATGTTAGTTATTTCTGATCCACCCTCACTTTTAACAACATTATGATTGATACATAAAGTTTCTGTCATGTACGAGATGAAAGATTCTGAACTCCTTTGTCGTTTATAATCATATGTATCTCTCTTGTTTTCTTGGTGGTTTGCCTAGAGCACCCTTAACGTGTGTTTTGAATCGAGCGTCCAAATTGGGCGCTCGATTTGCCCTCTCTTAATGTGAGGGTGGATCTGTCCGGGCGCCGAATCCGGGAGGCCACGTGGTCTCCCTGGATTGGGTGGATTTTTGTTGTTTTTGATTTATTATTTTCAAAAATATTTTAAAAATTATTTAAATTTGTTTATATTTTTTAAAAGTTTTTGATAATTTTTGTGTTTTACCTAGAATTGATCTACAAATGACATGGATGTGAAAGAATGTAGGGCGTTTGAGTTGTTTCTGGGTGTGGTTAAGAAAAAATTTAGGAGGTGGTTTGAGCTGACGTAGTGGAGAGAAAAGTTGACGTGACTGAAAGAGAAAATCGGACGTCCGGAACTACGGAGCATTAGTGGTCTTAGAATTTGCTTCGTTTCTTTTTTTCCCATGAGGTTGGTAGCTAAGCTTAATCATCGGTCCATTGTTGCGTTTTGCTGGATCACGTCAAATCTCTATACCCAATCTCTCATTTGTTTATAATTAATAAGACGAGAATTTTTGAGAGTGTAGCTATCACCACTTTTAATTAAGATTAGTTTTTTTTGTTAAGCCCTCACTCGAAGCTGACGTTTCTAATTAATTAACCTTTGATATCAATGTACATCTCTTTGGAAGTATCTACTGGAGTGGAGGAGGGAGTTTAAAGCTTACATAGTGGTAAGAAATTAAAGTGCATGTTAAATTAAAATTATAGGGTAAGTGCAAAATATCGAAAAAATTAAGGATGTGTCCTGTTGGAGTTTTCTCCAAATTTAGCAAACTTATAGATTTAATTGGGAGGCTAAAATGAAGTGTGGAAGTCAAGATAAACTCAAGGAAGCATAGAGAAAAGAAACACAAAAATAATGGTTAAAACTGATCGTAGTTTTGAGTTATCTTTTGAGACTTGGTTAGTCGGTTTGTCGAATCAAATTAAAAGGCTAAATATATAGTCATCTATTGAGCCTATTAAATTGGGTTTGGGGGCTTTGAATAAAAAATTATTCATAATCACCATTCTCAATCACCTAATCACACAAGTAGGACATTGCTAGGGAATTCGAAGCACCTCAAATCCCCAAAATGGACTTTCCGGTAAAGTTTCAAACACATTGAGTTCAACTCGACCAACCAAACTCAATGTAACGGAAATCAACGAAACAACCAACCAACAAGTTATCCAAACACACCACAATAGTCAGAGAACAACAAAAATCATGCACAAACCACAACCAATCCAAATGTAAATCACACTTCCACACGAATTTAATGATGTTCGGCGAATAGTGAAGATGCTGCGGTTATTATTGTGAACATTTATGGTACATTTATATCTTACCCGATCCTCGTATTGTCATAATAATGTAAACGGATACGTTATGGGTTGAATGAGTTTCAAATGCTAAAAAGACATTGTAATAAAGTTGAGGTACAAAGCATTGGCTGGAGAACACACCTAATATAAAAAATGTGTGCCAGCAGAACACATTGTATTATTGTATTTGTGTTTGTTGGACAAAGTTGTTTCTTTCCTGCAAAGATTTATGTCAAATCCTAGAAGCCTATAACCAAAACAAGAAAAAATTATATATTTTTTAAATAACGAGGAGCTTAGCATTAATAAAACAATTTGGACCTCAATATCACGGAATTAATTTATTAAAATTTTAAAATATTTGGGTGATAGGTGTACCTAATTTAATTTACGAACTCGGCATTCGAAGTTGTGAATTTGCGATCCAACTTGATAGGATATATTTGTTTTAAGTTTTCGGGGCATTAGCGTTATGTGGACGTTAAAGCTCGTTTTTCACGATAATTATTTCTTATATCGTATTTATCACACCTTTTCATCACATAAAAAGGGGGGAATTCATCCTACTCCTTCTTAAACGTGGATGTTTGAATTTGTTGATCATATGAGAACAAGAAAATTTTGTGTTCACACCGATTATTTGGATAACAGTGGATTATTTATATCGTATTTGACTATTTCCTTCACTATTCTAATGAAATCCAACGATGCCCACCCACTTATATTAGAGTTTGATGCCTGATTTTAACTCTAAGGTCACAAACTGTGAGATAACTTAGTTAATAAATTTGTAATATATGTAATACGTTCAACTGGAAGAGTTGTTATCTTAAGGGATCAATGATGAGTAAGCGTATTACTTAAGTCCTGGGAGAAAAAGGAAAATGAAAGAAAATCTAAATTCTTTTACGGTTGTTCGATTTGAACATACAATATTTGTTCGAGTTAACTCTAATTAATTAATACGTTTGTAAATACGTTCAACTGGAAGATTGTTATCTTAGGGGATTAATGATGAGTAAGTGTACTTAAGTCCTAAGAGAAAAAGGAAAATGAAAGAAAAATCTAAATTCTTTTGACCATACAATATTTGGACATGTAATATACGTTTGTAAATACGTTCAACTGGAAGATTGTTATCTTGACGAGTAGGCGTACTCAAGTCCCGGACCCGGGAGAAAAAGGAAAATGAAGGAATAAGAATAAATTCGGGAGGATACATATCAACCAGTTGGACCAGTCAAGCAGCCGTCCATATAACCATTATAAATCAGAGACGGAGAAGGGCAATTGTCTTCATCATCATAGTAGATCAAATTAAACCTGCAAGCACAAATATCAAACCTCTCTTCTTCCATCAAACCCACCAACCAATCCTAATTCTTCCTCTCTTCCATTTCCAATCCCAACCATGTTGTCAGCTCAACCCACCTTGCTCAACCCATCAAGGTCCACTTCTACTTCCATCTTAAAAACCACTTCTCACCTCCCCACTAGAAGAAGTAGAGCCACCCAGAACCTCAACTTCCGGCCCCGGTACGTCCCGGGTGACCGGAAGGTGAGGGCGGTGATCAAGGAGGAGAAGAACACGTCGAAAACCTTCACCTTACCGGCGAAGGACCCGAACGAGTTGCTTAGAGATGAGGTAGAGGTGAGCGCTACGGTTACCATAAGGAAGAAGATGAAAAAGAGGTTGTTGGAGAGGATGGAGGAGACTTGGGATTCTTGTCTCAATGCCTTCGGGCTCGGAATTGTGATTCAACTTGTCAGCGAGGAGATCGATCATGGTTCGTTTGTTTTTCTCCCGGGCAGTCTTTTTTTTTAAGTTCTGATTAAGAAGCCTCGTCTACAAAGATTTGAATATGTAACCTGTAATTAATATAGGAACTTCTTAGGTAGTAAAGTTTTTTGTTTTATAGTTGCACGTAGTTTATGTTTTGAGGATTTAGGATCTTGGTTAGTTTGGTAAGAAAAATAAGTTATGATAAAAAAGATTTCATTATGGAATCAGTCATTAATTATTAGTTTTAGGGAATCAGCTGAGTTTAGTCAGCTCGTTATTTGAGGACATTAATTATCTGTGTTTGAGAGAGCTCAGGTGAGGTGAGATCTGGAGATGGACTTTTTGGCAGTGTTGTGAGATCTGAAAACTCCTTGGCCTTTATTTATTAATTCTTCTTTTTGGATTTTTGGGAAATAGAAAATTACACAGACGTGTTACTAGTTGGCATGGGCTTCTCTTCACTTATTGTACTTTATGATGTTTGGAGTTTTCTTAACTTTGCAATCAAGTGCTGTTATGTTATCATGTCTGCTAAACTTAGATGACTCGCTCATAAATGTGTTTTAAGTACGTAATCCTCTTTTACTTGATGTGTTCTTGTTTTGGTGCTTAATTTAGTGACCAAGAAAGAGAAGAGAAGTGTGGAGGCGCCAGTGAGAGGTTGGCTGCCGAAGGACTCCGGCAACCCTTACCTCCATGAGTACACGGCCAATTTCACGGTACCGTCCGGCTTTGGCAAGCCGGGCGCCATCCTCGTGACTAATCCCCATGACCGTGAATTTTATCTTATGAGCATCGTCGTGCGGACATCGCAAGACGACGAAGTTGTTTTCTTTCATGCCAACACTTGGATTCATCCCAAGAGTTTCAGTTCAGAGAGCAGGATTATATTCAGCAACAAAGTAATTATAAATAATTAGTAATTAACAAACTTGGCATTCTCTTTTCTTTTTTTCGCCACGAATTCGATTGTTGATGACGTGGTGTTGTAGGCTTTCTTGCCGTCGCAAACTCCGACCGGACTAGAGTACCTCCGGAAGAAGGAATTGGAGAATCTTCGAGGCGTTGGCAAAGACAAACGACAAAGATACGACAGAATTTACGACTATGACGTCTACAACGACTTGGGGAACCCCGACAAGGACGATGATCTCGCGAGACCGACGTTAGGGGGTGAGATGAGACCCTATCCTAGACGTTGCCGCACCGGCCGTAGACCATGCAGATCCGGTGAGACTTCAATTCTACTGAAGCACCCGATCCCATCAGAACTCTGTTCACTAACTAACACGTTGGAATCGCAGACCCGTCCTGCGAGAGCAGGATCGAGAAGCCGAACCCGGTGTATGTCCCGAGAGACGAGACATTCGAGGAAGTGAAGCAGGCGACGTTCTCCGCCGGAGCTTTCAAAGCTACGCTGCACAATTTGATCCCTGCTCTGACGGCTACCCTGTCAAAATCCGACAGACAGTTCGGGAACTTCTCTGACATCGACGATTTGTACAAGGAGGGCGTGATGTTGGACCAGGACGTGCACATATTCTTCGAAAACCTTTTGATTCCGACTGTCATTCGCAAAGTCATGAAGTTAGGCGAGAAGATCATGAAATACGAGATTCCATCGATCATCTCGAGTAAGTATATATTGAATTACGAGTATCTAACTCAAAACTAATTGATAATAACTCGAGAAACCCTACAAATTATAACTCCGGAGAAAATTCCCAAATTAACCGTAGTATTATTCTTCAACAGTATAATATGCTTCGAATGATTGGGCTGTATTTTTTGGTTGCAGGAGACCGATTCTCCTGGCTTCGCGATCACGAGTTCGCTCGACAAATGTTGGCCGGTGTGAATCCCGTCTGCATAGAAAGATTAAGGGTATGTCTATGGTTGGAAATTACAGATAACTGGAAATATTTTCTGTTAGCTAATTTGATTATGATTTGATTGCAGGAGTTTCCAATTATGAGCAAGTTGGAGCCTGAAATCTATGGTGCCCCTCAGTCTGCTATAACCAAGGAAATCCTTGAAGAATCGATGAACGGAATGACCGTTGAAGAGGTATGTTGTTACCCACATTTGGCAAAGTGTAGGAGTAAAGTCCAAAACATCCACCAATATACTAGTTGTGAAATTCTCGTTCAAAATCAAAAGCATATTATAAATAACTCTTTTATTAGGGTAAATTACAAAATGCCACCTTTGATATAGATGCACTTTTTATCCGTATCTTATAGAAATTAGTATTACACCAATTACCTTTGTAATTTCAACCCTAAATCCATATGTACAAAGTTTGGTACCAAATTGTCTTCTCTCTACAGCATGAGAATGTTCTTTATGTCTATGCTGTGATAATATGGCTCACAGGTTGATCCATCCACTGAAACACCATAACATTTATGCTTGGTTAGTCTACTATACAAGTTATAGTTAACAATAGCATGACTGTTCATGTGGGACTATATGGCAAATATTTCGATCTCTTCAATCAAAGATACAAAATTTGAACTTATCATTATGCTTTTATTTTTAACTACGTTCTAATCTTTTATGCAGGCAATTGAAGATAATAAACTATTCATACTTGATTTCCATGACATACTATTGCCATTTGTGGACAAAATCAACTCTCTGGAGGATAGGAAATCCTATGCCTCCAGGACTGTTTTCTTCTTCACTTCAGCTGGCACTCTGAAGCCAATTGCCATCGAGCTCAGCCTACCGCCGACCTCATCGGAGCCACGGAGGAAGAAGGTCTACTGTGAAGGGCACTGTGCGACCTCAACTTGGATTTGGAAGTTGGTCAAGGCTCATGTTTGCTCAAATGATGCTGGTGTTCATCAGCTTGTCAGCCACTGGTAATGATCTTCAGCATTTGTTGTTTAGTTGTGTTTTTATTTGAATCACGTTGGATTTTCTTGTTTGTCTTTTTTCCATGAGTCGTGTGGCTAAGGAGAATTGCTTAACGCAATCAAATAATTTCGAAAATGGTCTTCAAACAACTTAAGATTTTCCTTCATGTTAATTTATTTGATTGAGGTGGGTACATTAAGTTCAAGTGAAATGATATGGCTTTTAATTTATTGTACAAATTAATTTAGTTCAAGTGACTACCAAAAATGTTTTGGTCCTATTTACAATATTATAAAATAGTAAAGGGTGTTACTAATATTTGGTATCATTCGAACTTTCGAAGGGTATTTGTAAAATTATAAAAATGTGTTTTTGCATCCAGACACTTTGGTTTTCCATATTTTAACTATACCCTCAAGAATTGCTGCAATTTTCTTTATTCTCGTCATGGTACTTTTTGGTCTTAACTCTTAACAATAATTAAATTATGAAAATTAGTTGGCCAATTACATCTTGACATTCAACTTTGAAATGACAGTACCTACATAGGCACAATTATAATACATATTGTTTTAGTTTTAGTTTTATTTTATTTTCAAGTGGGTTATATTCTTAACAATACTTAATGTGACTTGGGCCTATAAATACGAGGGGCTCCTATAAGTCATCGTTATGCTCTGATATCATTGAAAGTTTAACTGGTCTACTACTTATTCAAAGCTCACTTAGTGAGTATATACAAGTCTAAGATTGCATGCTAAACACTTCTATTTTAAGCAACACACGGGAATCAAAATGATGGAAGCAAATCTTCACCGCAAACACCTCACACTCATTAAATTTGAAACCAAATTAATCAAAACTAGCAACCCAATGAACTTCTGAATTTTAGGTTGAGGACTCATGCGTGCATGGAAGCGTACGTGATTGCATCCCACAGACGGCTAAGCGCGATGCACCCAATCTTCAAGTTGCTGCACCCACACATGAGGTACACGTTGGAGATCAACGCATTGGCGCGCCAGAGCTTGATCAATGGTGGTGGGATCATCGAGTCTTGTTTTAGCCCCGGCAAGTTCTCCATGGAGGTCAGCTCTGCTGCTTATGAATCTTGGAGGTTCGACATGGAAGCTCTGCCTGCAGATCTCCTAAGAAGGTATTGTTTCATATTTTGACTCTGATTAATAGTCTGGATGCGACTTGTTTAGTTGAGAATGATTTGTTGCGGTAGTTGTTTGGTTTCCAGTATCTACAAACCTTTTTGGAGTTTGATCCTTTCTTATTTCATATCTTCAATATTAAGGATCAACTACTAGATTGATTGCTAGAATCGTAGCATCAAAGTAGTCAATATCAACATAGTTCTGACACTAATAAAGTGACTCTCAATATGAGACCAACTGAAGTTATTCAGTTCAGTTAGTAGATCTGTATTATTTTATCAGTCTGGATCAATCGATCTCAATGTCAGTTAATTTAGTTCACTTAGTAGATCTTTAATATTGGATTTGTGATTAAATTATATGTTTGAGATTTAACTTTAAAATACGTATTTTTTTTAAAAGAACAAAAAAGCGAGTTGCAATACAAGAATAAAATTATCTTTTGAAACTGCAACTAAGAACTAGGATTTCTGGCGCAGAGGAATGGCAGTGGAGGACTCATCGAAGCCAAGCGGAATCCGACTAGTAATCGAGGACTACCCGTACGCCGCCGACGGCCTCCTAGTATGGTCGGCGATCGAGGACTGGGTGACCACCTACACCTCCCACTTCTACCCGACGCCCGCCGCCGTTACCTCCGACACCGAACTCCAATCCTGGTGGTCTGAGATAAAAACCCACGGCCACCCGGACAAGTGCAACGAATCCTGGTGGCCAACCCTCGACACCCCTTCCGACCTAGCCAAAATCCTCACCACCATGATCTGGACGGCCTCCGGCCAGCACGCGGCGATAAACTTCGGGCAGTACCCGTTCGGCGGGTACGTCCCGAACCGGCCCACGGTCATGAAGAAGCTCGTCCCGGACGAATCCGACGACGATTTCCTCCACAACCCGGAATCCGCCTTCCTTGGCTCGCTTCCCAGCCAACTGCAAGCCACCAAGGTGATGGCGGTGCAGGACACGCTGTCGACCCACGCGCCCGACGAGGAGTACATCGGTGGGGCCCAAGGGAGGTGGATCGACGACGCGGCGGTTATGAAGAGCTACAGGAGGTTCTCCGAGAGGCTGAAACATGTGGAGCAAGTTATCCAGAGAAGGAACCGAGATAAGAAGTTGGTCAACCGGAACGGGGCGGGCGTGCCACCGTACGAGTTGCTGATCCCCACCTCCGATCCGGGGGTCACTGGTCGTGGAGTTCCTAACAGCATTTCCATTTAAATATTATATATCACTCGCATGTTAATTTTCTCTCTCTCTCTCTCTATATATATATATAGAGAGAGAGAGTCTAAGCAAAAATTTGTATTGGTGTAAACATTTGTTGTCGTTTTGTCGTTGATGGTAAATGTGATGTTAAGAGGAAGGAGAACAAATGTTTTTAATGAATAAATCATGGACAATTTAGTTTCTTTTTAATGTATTTTGGTTTAGGCACATACAAGGACCGTATTATTGAGCTTGGAACATTAATTTGTTTCACTTTTGAAATTTAATTCCTAAGTTACCCATGCTGTCCCTCCAAAATAAAACCTTACAGTCACAAAATCGCTCAACAGAGTGGTCAAATTCATATAACCTTGTAAATTTACACTACAATTACTATGAGAGGTGTTGACTACGATCTCCAGCCTCAACCCCGAGATTACAACCATCTTAACGTGATGCGTAAACGTTGAGGGCCCAACCATCTCCATTTACAAATGTAACATGATATCAGAGCAATTCTTTTTTGAATAATAACAATAATGGTAAAATCTTAACCTTTTTTTGGGGATTTTTTGAGGGTGATAATTTTGTCTTTTCACTTGGCCTTTGACTTGGCATATTTTGGGGGAAACTCAACCTCATCCTTCACTTGGAGTGACATACGATCATCCACAACATCAACATTTTCATAGATAGTATCCTAATTTTTTTCCTGTGCCACATCATCTGTTTCGTTACACGCACTTAACCACAATTTCATTCTCTTTTATCTTCTCAAACACAACAATTTTTATTAGACAATTCTGATGTCAAATCAAATTTATATTTTCTCCAACTCATTTATCACTCTTTACAAATAAACATATATATCAACATTATATATTGTTATATTAATTTTAATTATTAATCAAATTGATTTTGATTTTTCAAAAAATAATTGTTGAACAAACGTTATCGAACCAATTAATTATTAACTACAAATTGATATAGTAATTGAAGAAGCCAAATTTATTAGAATTACAATAACGATTACACATAACTAAACATTACAACAACTAAGAAGTAAATAAGAAAAAACTTTTAATTTTCGTTCTGCCCACATTGTTGCTAGATATTCTCCATCCAATTTGTTTTAAGAGTCAAATTTGTCTTCTTTCACGAAATAAAAATATCTGGGAAAGTAAAAGTTGGGAATCTAATCGTCAGAAAATAGGGTTAGGAATTTAGTCTTTGAAACCATGTAGTTGTCGCATTTGATTTCATCACCAGCATTTGGAATTTCAAATTTTCAAAATTTATATAATAATATGGATGTCTATTTGCATATCTAAAAAGATAAATATTTTGGTTGTACCTGTAAACGGGCCAGGTATGCCCTCACCCGTACCCGTACTCGTCCAAATTAACGGGTACGGGCCCGTACCCAATATTGGTCTACCCGTACCCGGCCATACTCGTTTGGTTAACGGGTACGGGGCAGGTAAACGGGTAAGCGGGTCACCTATTACAAAAAAGTCATGTACAAGACAAAAAAACAAAAAAACACAAACACAACAAATATCTTAACAAACACAAAAAATGTCTAACAAACACTAAATAATATCTAACAATCACAAATAAATATCTTAACAAACATAAATAAATGTCAAGCAAACACAAACAACCATTTGTAGAAGTTTGAATTCTTCTATTACAAGTTTACAAATAGTGGACTAACTTCTACTAATCCTCCTCAACATCATCGTCATTAATTGAAATTGAATCCACTTCAAGTTCTCCATCATCTGTGTCATTAACTGTGCCCAAAGTTGCTTTATCAAGTGCTTTATCTACAAAATATGGAGAAGAGAAGTTGATAAAAATAAAATGACATGTCATCTAAATAAATACACATGTAAGTTACAAAAGAATTTACCACTAAAAGTCTTCCTTATCCAATCTTGGGAGCATATAAGAGCTTCAACGGTATTTGCATGCATGGAGCTTCTTGATGGATCAATCACTCTACCGCCAGTGCTAAAAGCAGACTCTGATGCAACTGTTGATACCGGAATAGCCAAAAAATCACGTACCATGCGACTAACTAAAGGGTACTTGGGAGCATTCATCTTCCACCATCCAAGAATGTCAAATCTATCAACAATAGGATGCACTCATTCATCCAAGTACATGTCCAAATCACACTTGAACGGTTGATTTGCTGATTTATTAGCAAGAAACTCCTTCAACTCACGTAGTCCTCTGGCTAGTTCAAAAGTTTCTTTGTCAAACCTTGTACCTCCACTCAAAGAAGTTCCACTACTACTTCCACTGCATAAACTGCCTACTCCACTTTCACAACTGTAGACACTTACATCCATTCCTCCAACCCTGAGACGATACTCATTGTAAATCTCTTGCAAACTACTTTTGATACCGTCTACCTTCTCATTTCCAACTTTGTCACCATAAATTTTGTTCATGTAAAATCAGACTGTTTCAACTTTGTATTGAGGATCTAAGATCGAGGCAACACACAAAACTAATTTACAACTGTCCCAATACTTTTCAAACTTTTCCATCGTTTTCCCCCCATTTCACACACAAAAGAAACATCACTACTTCACATATTCATCAATTTAATCTTCATTGCACATACATGAGGTAAAAAATAAATTGTTGACGGATACAATGTGGCAGAAAAAGCATTAGTAACTTCATGAAAAAGTTGTAGGCAGTCACACACAACATTGCATTTTCCCACTCTTGTACAGAAGGTTCATGAGTGTAAGAACTATCAATACAGGTCTTACGACTGAAAGTATTTTTAAACTGCAAAGTTGTTTGAAGCATATGGAAAGTAGAGTTCCACCTGGTTGGCACATCTAACACTAGTGACCTATTTGGAGCCTTTACTTGATTTGCCGCTTCTAAAAAAGTTTCCCTTCTAAGTGTAGATGACTTCACATATTTGACACTATCATGAACCTTTGTTATTACTCTGGCAATGATTTCAATCCCATCTTGGACAACCAGGTTAACAATATGGGTTGAACATCTGACATGAAACGACAACCCATTTTGTAGAAGATCACCCAAACCAAACTTTGGAACCAAATCTCTTACCAGGACATCATTTGTTGCACAATTATCTAAGGCAAGACACATTACTTTCTTGTCGATGTTCCACTTGTACAACTTCTCTAAAATACACTTAGAAAGAGCAACCATTGTATGTTTGCCTTTAACTACTGCAAAATTCAGTATTCTCTTATGTAAAGTCCAATCATCATCAACAAAATGACCCGTAATACAAATATACCCCTTGTTTTGGTTTGACGTCCACATATCACTTGTCAAACTAATACGACATTGAAGTCCATCTACATGCGTGTACAACTTATCCTTTTCTTCCATGAAAATTTCCATGCAATCTTTCTTTATTGTTGTACGAGAAACCATTCTGAACTCAGGTCGAAGACGACTAACAAACTTTCGAAAGACTACATGCTCAACAATTGAGAACGGGTACTCATGCAACACAATCATTTGGGCAAGATCCTTCCTACTAGTCATCTGATCAAACTTGTGATTCTTAACATCTACAGTTCCAACTAAGCTCTTTTCCCCCACATTCAATACCAGTTGTCCACTTCCAATGCAACATTTAACCTTGGTAGGGTGTTGTTTTCTTAGATGTGTCCACAAATGTGTTCCATCGCTATTTTTGGCACTCAAGGTTTTAGAACAATGATTACGTTTGGCTCTTTTATTCCCATTTTCATCATTATAACTACTAAAATCGTTCCAAATTTCAGAATTCAAATGCCTTTTTCCTTTTTCTGAATTTGTAGTTATTTGTGTTCCATTTTCATCCATTCCTACAGTTTCAGACATTACCTACTACAAGATAAAATTTCATGTATTAACTAAGGCAAAAAATACATATCTTTTTGCATAAAAACCTGGAAATAAACAATTAAACAAACCAAGAACCGAAAACAACTCCCAACATTCACAAACCAGCAAACAAAAGCAAGAACCGAAAAAAACTCCCAACATTAACAAACCAGCAAACAAAAGCACAGCTTTCCCAAAATCAAACAAAATCATCCATACAAACTCCTGCAAACCAGCAAACAAAATCATGAGCAACATACTATATTACATGTCCATACACAACAAAAACCCAACCCTCATCCAAACTCCTGCCACATTCGGCAACAAAACAACCCCGTAATCAAACAACAAAACAATGTAAACCAGCTCAAAAACACATCAAAACCACATCTTCCAAATCTCAAATCCACGAAAACATCCCAACACAAACAAACGTAGTTTCAGATTAAATCCAAATCAACATCTCATCACCAAAATCACACCTTTCTGGTAAGTCCACGACCCAAAACACCCAACAACACAAAAACATCCAAAAACCACAAAACCATCACAAACCCACCAAACCCAAGGATCAGAAGCAAACCCATTTTTGATGGTAGGAATGGTAGGGATGGTAGGTAGAAGTAAAGCAAAGCAAGAAATTGAAATTGAAATTGAAATCAGAAACCTAGCAAAGCAAATTGAAATCGGAGTAGTGATGGTAGGAAGAAGTGACAAACCTCGTCGTGTTCCTACAGTGGAACGCGTGGGAACACCTGGGATTGGGAGGCCGAGAAGGATAAACATATCAAGAAATAAGAAAGGTGTGAGAAGAAGAAGAAGATGTTGAATGGAAGAGAACATACCAAGGAGGAAGGACGATTTCAGCGGCAGAAGATGCGGCGACGAGTAGGTGAGGTCGGCAGCGGAGGCAACATTGGTGGAAGAGGCGGCATGAGACTTAGGTTTGGGAGGTGGCGAGAGATTTGAGTTAGGGTTACCTTTGCTCTTTTGTGGTTTTTTTTATTTCTGTTTTGTGTTTTTTATAATTTTGTTTATTGAGTATTTAATATATATATATATATAATATTGATAACGGGTATACGGGTACGGGGATTGCACGTACCCGTACCCGACCCATTTATCCAACGGGTAAACGGGTACGGGTTAACGGGTACAAATTTTAAAGCGGGTATAAAAATTTGTACCCATACGGGTCGGGTACACGGGTATTACCCAACCCGTTTACAACCCTAATTTTGGTAGACCCATTTCTTTTGAGTCAAAGATTTAATGTTTTGATAGACACTCTTATAGTCTATGTTACTTGGTATTTAAATGGATCTCCTTTTATCTATCTATTTGATTATCATGCGTACCTAATTGTAGGGGTGTCAACGGATCGAATACGGATCGGATGTGCCAACATCCGTATCCGAATCTGGGATTTTATTTAACATCCGTATCCAGATCCGTATCCGACTGGATCTTTTTAATTATATCCGAATCAATATCTGGCGGATCCGGATCGAATACGGATATTATCCGTATCCGAACATCAACATCCGGATGTAACATCCGGATTCAAAAATCCGATCCGAATTCTTGTAAAACATCTGGATGTAACATCCGAATTTGAAAATCCAATCCAAATCTTGTAAAACATCCGGATGTAACATCCGGATTCGAAAATTCAATCCAAATCTTGTAAAACATTCGAATTTGAAAATCTGATCCGAATTCATGTTTTAAGATAATAATAATACTAAATCAAAATCATAATTTGGTTCAATTTCATAATTCGAAAAATTGATCTAAAACTCTAAAAACAATACATAAAAATTACAAAGTAATACAAACATAAATTACAAACATTACAACTAACACAAATGTTACAAAATAATGCCTACAAACAACATATCATCAAAAATCAATAAAAGCCTAATTGAATCAACACAATCTTTCCCACAAAACTTGCCAGCACCAAGAACACAGCTCTATAGCTTTAATTAGAAAATTCTTTCACTGCAAATAATTGCAGAACAAATTGTTACCAAAGCCAAGGTGTTTGAGCAGGTGTCCAGTGGCATATTTCACTTTCATTGAACCACAGAGCTGCAAAAGTAGAACAGTTCAGGAAAAAATTACTCAATTGTAGTTCAAACATAACCAAATTCACTAAGAATTGGGTGGCAAAACATAAAAGTAACGAGTCACATTTCACTTATGTAGCGATGATAGTGTAATCTATTGATTAAGCTAGGTAGCATAATGCTAGACCAAAAGTATAAAGTGGCAATTCTTAAGGCTGTCATTTGTCATGGACAACATTTCTGCATAAAAAACAAGATCGTTCAACAAACGTAGACCAATCACATTATGCTAGTGTTAGGTGCGATCAAGATATATGCAGAATTTACATACAAACCTTCCTATCTGGAAAACAAAACCTCCTCGTATCGTTCCCAGTTCAGGTTGAAGAGGGTTTGTGGCTCCTATAAGCTTACGAGAACATTAGGCATTTATGTATTATATCTTTTACATCTTCTAACTGCAGACAATTAAGAACAAGGAGAGGGAAGTACCATGCAATGTTGCAGACAACTGGTCCAGGAGTAATATAATCAATCAGCTTGGGGGAAAAAGAATTAGTCTTAAGGTCCTTGTACTGCTCCTGAAACCACAAAAGATTATGATAGCGTTACAATAGACAAGGGAAAACAAACATTTACTGTAAAAAATAGCTCTTTCTTTTCCCAAGGTTTCTCGAACGGGAACTGCTTTCATCGTGAAACTCCAGGGACTCCCGACCAACATGCACGACATTTGCTCTAGATAGCAGGGACTCCCATTTCGGGTACCTACGCAACATGGCCCAAGCATCAAAGTAAAGAAATGTAGAGTTATTAGTGCGCTCGTAGATGTGGTGAGCTTGCCGGACGACATCGTCGTCGTTCTGCCCGCCCCTTTTGCGTCGGTACGCCTGATCGAAGCATCTGACCCACTTGTTGACAATAGATATAATTCTCCTCCAGCATCCTTGTAAGGACTCCGCATTCCTCTCGAGGAATCTTGTTTCATCAACGGAGATGTCGTAAACCCATTTTACTTTGGTCCACAAGGAAGTAGCCTTCTGGTTTGTCCCCGTCACCGCATCAGAACTGACCTCCATATATGCCGACACGAGTCACTCGTCCTCATGTGTGGTCCACAGCTTCAGATTGCTTTTGACGGCTTGGACTTTGCGACGTCATTGTGGACGTGGGGATGGTGGTGCGACAGTCTGGCGTGGTGGTGACTCATCGTCGTTTTGGTTGTCTTCTGGAGTGTCCTCCATACTAGGAGAACTTACTTGTGACATGTTGCGGCCAAACATCTGAAATTAGGATTGATTTTGTGGGAATTGTGGTGCGTATTGAGGGAATTGTGGAAATTGTTGGTTGTGGTCTAGTGGTGGGAATGATGGTGCGTATTGAGAAAAGTCTGTCTGTTGGAATGATTGTTGGAATGACTGTTGGAAAGGTTGAGCGTAATGAGAGAAGTTTGGTTGTGGGAAATATGGACGGGGGTATCCTTGTGGATAGTGTGGACGTGGATTTGATTGGGAACGACGGGGAGAACGATCGTGATCTGGAGAAGACATTTTCCAGTTTTGTGAAGTTTTTGTTATGTTTACATGAGGTATATATAAAGGGAAAACCGGACATTGTGCATTCACGCGGACTGCTTTCTTTGCACGCGTGTACTGTATGAGCACGCGTACACTGTGCATTCACGCGGACTACTTTCTTTGCACGCGTGTACTGTGCATTCACGCTTGTACTGTACGAGCACACGTTTACTGTGCATTCCTAATTTAAATTAATAAAATTTCCCGTGATTTAATATTAATTACTAATTAATAATATTAATCATTTCGTCAATTGGAATTATAACGTAATTAGAATTAGAATTATGTAAAGTGTAATTTGTTAAATATGGTGTAAGAATTAATATTGTTTAATTAAAAAATGATGTTGAGGAAGGAGAGTGTATGGTGGGTGGGGGTAGCCCGGGCATGGTTAAGTTTTTTTTTTGGGTTGGTGGGGTGAGCTGACGTGGCGAAGAGAGAAGCTAACGTGGCGGAGAGAGGGAGCAGGGCGCCCGGGGTAGCCCGGGCATGGTTAAACATGGTCTAATTGGCTATATATACTCGATTTTTGTTTATTGCCTCAAGTACACATGTGAGTCGAACTAATTTCACATATACACCTCTATTGTTAGTGTCTCCCACTACGTTACCGTCTAACGGTGTTAAACAATATGCAAATTAAACATCGTAAATTCCAAATGTCCTTAATTGTAAATTCAAATAACCCTATACAAAAATCAAATTATCTAACACGCTCTACTCTTTCACTCTCTCTCCCATCCCTCTTTCTCTCTCTCTCATCCCTCTTCTCTCTCTATTGAATCTCTCTCTCTCTCCACTCTTTCACTCTCCCTCTCTTCCATCTCTCTCTCTCTCTCCACTTTTTCACACTCTCATCCCTCTCTTCACTCTCCCCTCCACGAAATGCAACCTCTTTCTCTCTCATCACTCTCTCTCTTGAATCTCTCTCGTCCCTCTTTCTCTCTCTTTTCTCCCTCTCCACTATTTCACTCTCTCTCTCTCTCTCTCTCTCTCCTTTCTCTCTCTCCACTCTTTCACACATTATCCCTCTCTCCTTTCTCCCTCTCCCCACTCTCACACTCTCTCCTTTCTCCCTCTCCAATCTTTCACTCTTTCTCTTGAATATATCTCTCACTTCTTTCACTCTCACTCCTTTCTCCCTCTCCACTCTTTCACTCTCTTTTGAATCTCTCTGTCCTTCTCCCTCTCCACGAAATGCAACATCCTTTTCTCTCTAGAATCTCTCTCTCCTTTATCCTTCTCCTCTCCTTCACCCTCTCTCTCTCTTGAATCTCTCTCTCCACTCTTCCACTCTCTCATCCCTCTTTCTCTATCTCTTGAATCTCTCTCTCTCCACTCTCTCTCACTCATCCCTCTTTCTCAAGAGAGAGAGTTAAAGAGTGGAGAGAGAGAAGGATGAAAGGGAGTGAAAGAGTGGATAGAGAGATTCAAGAGAGAAAGAGGGATGAGAGAGAGTGTGTGTGAAATATTGGAGAGGGAGAAAGAAGGGAGAGAGTGAAAGAGTGGAGAGGGAGAAAGGAGATAGAGAGTGAAAGACTGGAGATGGAGAAAGGAGAAAGAGAGATTCAAGAGAGAGATCGAGGGATTAGAGAGAGAGTGAAAGAGTGGAGAGTGTTAGACAATTTGATTTTTATAGGGTTATTTGTGTTTACAATTAAGGACATTTGGATTTTACGAGATTTAATTTGCAAATTGTCTAACACCGTTGGACGGTAACGGTAACGGAGTGGGAGGCACTAACAACATAGGTGTATATGTGCAATTAGTTCGACTTGCAGGTGTAGGTGAGGCAATAGACAAAACTAGGTGTATATCGCCAATTACCACTCCCACTAGGTGTGCAGTAGCAAAACACCCTTTTTTTAGCATGTGACTGGGTATTTCCATTGATAATTAGGGAATAAATCCGGTTAAAAGAGATGAAGAAAAATAACTCAATAAACATACAAAAAACCCAACACTGACTATGATATACACTAAACGAAAACAAAACAACAAAAAATTTAAGATTCCAAAGACAACTAAAAAAATACTAGTAGTAAGATACAATATATCTGCAAGAACAACCAAACACGATGGATCTTTCAAGTGAAGAGATCAAAGACAGAACGAAAGTGGAAGAAAGGGAAACACGACGGAAGTGAAGAAGGAGGCAAAGAAAACCTTAGAAATTAAGCGAATAGGGTTTTTCTTCTTATGTTTGTTACTGCAGTTAAGGGTATTTATAGGTTACAGAGTTTGCATTACATCCAATGATCATCACCACACTTTAATACATATCCAACGGTCATAATCGGAAAAAATGTAAGGGTTAAGACAGATCCGAATGGGATGGATCCAATTAGCCTCAGATCTTGATATAGTGTCCAATTCTTCATCGATTTGACTCGTGGTCCAGCCCTGGGCTCGAGTCTCTTAATCAATTTGCCGACATAAGTTCATTTGACCTGCACATGGTCTAATTCTATCAGATTCACTCAATCCAACAGGTGTTAATTTATCAATTGGGACCCAAGTTTATCGTGAGCATCTCTAACAACACTACTACAGAAAATGGAATATACGTCGGATGTATGGGGCTATATACGTCGGATATAAGCACTCCCAAATCCGACGTCTATGTGTGCGTCGTCTATACATAGACGTCGGCCTTCGTATAGACCGACGCCTATATCTAAAGAATATACGTCGGCTGTATATATAAGACGACGTCTATTCTTTAACGTATAGACGTCGGTTCAATAAGCAACGACGTTTATTCCTAAAGCATATATGTCGGTTCAATAAGAGACGATGTCTATTCCTAAAGCATATACGTCGGATTCATAATAAATCCGACGTCTATTCCTTTCTTCAGAGGAATAAACATTCGCTAGTACAAACAGCCGACGTCTATTCCTAAACCTGGACAAAAAAATAGCATCCGACGAAATTGTTTTTAGTCATCGTATTCGTGTACATACAACTGCACCAAATTCGTTAACCTTCAAATTTGTTCACAAATACTCACAATTTCATCCACATGTACATACAAGCACAAACACACAAGCATACATGCACAAACACAAACATACAAACATACATGCACAAACATACAAGCCTACACAAGCATACACAATTGACATTCAACACACTTGCAATTAATTCATTCTAAAATTAAGGCGATTATATTAAGGCATAAAGTGTAGGTTTGTAATACAAGTGCACTTGTTCACTAAATTACAAAAAATGCTAGTGGGAGGACAACCTCTTAGTTCGTCAACATGTTTATGATAAAATAGCGAGCCCATCGGTCGCGAGTTTCATCGAGCTCCTGTTGCGAGAAGACATCACTACTTTTTGGGAAGACCTATCAAAAAAATACAAGTGTATTGAATATTAATAACTAAATATTGAAACTACAATTAAATATACAATTGAATAACGATCTACATTACCTCGGTTAGACATACGTCTTGAGTTTCCACATCGAGGATTTCCTCCATGTATCTCATCACGTAGTAACCACATTTCGTATTTCCAACCTGCTTCCAGTACTACAAACATAGAAATTCGCTAAATATATGTTCCTATGTTAATTAACAAAAATGGGATAGAACGTACTCTCATTCCATGCCATGTTATTCCTACGTTTGTAGTTGTTTTCCTACCACCTAAAGCTCTGTAAACCTTAATTGCCCTGAGTAGCACAAGTTAAAATATCATTCAATAATACTAATAAAAATCCACGAATTACTTTTTTCACGACTAAACGAACTTACATATTTAGAAGTTTCTTTATTTAGTCCCTTGGTTTATTCGACCCCAACGGATCAAACCAATATGCCAAATTAGTCGTGGGGCATACAACGACAAGCATCCAATGAGCCCTGTTATATATATAATTAGAAGCTTGTTACAAATTAAAATTTCACTTTGAATTACAAAGTTTACCTCTCATGATAAGGGAGCAGATAATATCTTTTGTCTTCTTCTTTAAAGAATGTCCCAAGCTGACCCGATTTACCGTCATTCCCGTATATATATGT
Organism: Triglochin maritima; assembly: GCA_963682175.1. Classification (NCBI taxonomy): domain Eukaryota; kingdom Viridiplantae; phylum Streptophyta; class Magnoliopsida; order Alismatales; family Juncaginaceae; genus Triglochin; species Triglochin maritima. Next base: position 5,494,202 of record OY821787.1, on the reverse strand, counting down.
AGATGGACTGATAAATCCAAATACTTGATCATCGGGAAAGACTGACCTTTTGACGTCATAAAGATGTCTACAAGTATAAAAGCTATACTTTATACCATAAAGATGACTACCCAGAATTTTTTTCCAATTATCAGACAGCATGCCTAACGGCTCAAGACGGTCATCAAACTGGATTGGAACTCTACCGTCTCTATTTCTTCTCCCCACGAATTCTTTCATGAGACAAGGACCTCGTGTACTGTATGTCTTCGAGCCTTCAGACTCTGAGGAAGTGGGTTTCTTTTTCGGAGCCATTATACTATAAAAGATAAATTCAAGTCATTAAATAAGGTCAAGACATTAAATGTCTATTACAATGTGTTACAACAGAAAATTTGCACCTTTACTGGGGTTTTTTTCCTTAATGGATTTTCAATCCATATACCTTCACCGTGGTCATCTGTAAACATACAAGTCTCAACATTTATTTCTTCATCTACTGAGTTCAACTCAGGTGCTTGCTTAGAGAAAGGTGGTCTTCATACTCGATCAGGTTATCATCTGATACAATTTTTTTCTTCCCTTCCAAAATTACTGCTCATTTCTTATCACATGGATCAGCCACATAGAAGACTTGTTTTGCTTGGGAAGCGAGAATAAAAGGTTCTCCTTTATACCTTTTTTTTGAAAAATCAACTAAAGTGAAGCCATAGTCATCCACTCGAACTCTATTTTTATTATCAGCCCACTTGCATCTAAATACAGGTACTTTGAATTTAACAAAGTCTAGCACCCATATGTCTTCAATTACACTGTAATAGGACATGTCTGCGTATAGTAGATTGTTGTCTTTAGAACTAGACACATGCAAAGACTCTGCTATTAAGGTGACTCCACTATTTTGAACAACACTTTTCGCATCTTCACAAACTGTGTAGAAAGAATATCCATTGATATCATAACCACTGTAACTTATAACAACAGAATGCGGACAGTAAGCCAACCATTGTATTGTCTCAGAAACATCACGCTTGTAAGCTAGATTTTTGAACCAAGAGATGAAATTCTTATTGTGACTATTAATTAGTTGTTGATCACTCCACAAAGGATTTATTTCCTTTAGAAACTTCAGGTGTTCATTTAGGTAAGGTTGAACTTCATTCGAATTGCGCAACACATAAAAATATGCTGTCATTAAGTCATCGCCATTTGGATTTAACATTTTCATCCCACGTGTCCCTTTACCATCGGCATGTTTATCATGACGATTCTTCGGAAGTCCAACAGTTTTGGTGTTTGCTAGGTATCCAGTGCAAAACTCGATAACCTCCTCAGCTATGTATCCTTCAACAATACTAGCATATGGTCTTTGACGATTTTTGCAATAACCTTTCAACACTTTCATATAACGCTCGAAAGGATACATCCACCTTAAAAAAACTGGTCCGCACAATTTAACTTCTCTAACCAAATGAATAACAAGATGAATCATAATGTCGAAAAAAGCAGGGGGGAAAAACATCTCCAACTGACATAATGTGATCACAATTTCATTCTGTAACTTGTCTAACTGCACAGGATCGACCACCTTACTGCAAATCTTATTGAAAAAGGAACACAACTTTATTATTGCTTGTCTAACATCTTTCGGTAATATGGATCTCAGTGCTACAGGTAACAACTGCTGCATTAAAGTGTGACAATCGTGAGACTTCATCCCCACAAGTTTCAAATCCTTCATAACAACAAGATTACTGATATTTGAAGAATAACCTTGTGGAACCCTTACATCGTGCAAACACTGACAGAGAATTCTTTTCTCCTTTCTAGACAATGTATAACTAGCTGGAGGTAAGTAATTCCGATCTCCTTTCTTCTCTGGTGCCAACATTGCTCGTATACCAATATCAACAAGATCAAGTCTTGCATTATATCCATCTTTGGTTTTACCAGGTATGTTCAACAGAGTGCCAACAAGACTATCACAAACATTTTTCCAGTAAGGGAGATCAAAACTTCTAAAGTTTTCCAGTAAGGGAGATCAAAAAATATTGATCTTTTTTTCCAACTACTTTTGTCGTTTGCTCGTTTGTACGGTTTTCCAAATTCACATTCAATGTTCCTTACACGTTCATACACCTTTTCGACGCTGATTTCAACTGGCGGATTCTGAAACTCCTGTTTTCCGTTAAATGCATTCTTCAACCTACGATAAGGATGAGAGTTCGGCAAAAATCTCCGATGACTGAGATAGACAGTCTTAGAACCATTAACTAGTTGCAAAGAACATGTATTTTCCTCGCAAATTGGACAAGCTTTATGACATTTAACTGAATATCCAGACAGATTACCATAAGCTGGAAAGTCATTAATCGTGCAAAATATCATTGCCCGCATTACGAACGACTCCTGACGATAAGAATCAAAAACTGACTCTCCGTCATCCCACAATTTCTTTAGGTCATCAATTAAAGGTCTTAAATACACATCGATGTCGTTTCCAGGTTGTTTCGGACCAGAAATCATTAATGACAACATGATATATTTGCGTTTCATGCATAACCACGGGGGCAGATTGTAAATTACAAGCAGACGGGCCAAGAACAGTGAATGCTACTCAAACTACCAAAAGGATTCATTCCGTCAGTACAGAGCCCAAGTCGTACATTCCTCGATTCTTCACCAAACACAGGAAAGTCGACATTTATTTTTTTCCACTGAGGTGAATCTGCAGGGTGACGTAGCAACTGATCATTTGGTTTCTCACGATCAGCATGCCATGTCATGTTCTTGGAATCCTCCTTACCCGCAAACAAATGTTTAAGCCTTGGTATTATCGGAAGATACCACAAAATCTTAGCAGGAGGTCCTTTGATTTTCATCTCATCAGCCTCTTCATTGTGGTTTGGTCCACTACGTTTCATTTTGTATCTTGAAACATTACACCTGGGACAAGAATGTAAGTTTTCAAACTCACCCCTATACAATATACAATCGTTCGGGCATGCGTGTATCTTCCTATATTTCATTCCCATAGGGCACAACACTTTCTTTGCATCATAAGTTTTATCTGGCAACTCATTATCATCTGGAAGCATCTCTTTCACTAACTTCAACATTGATGTGAAACTCACATCGGACCAACCATTTCCAACTTTTAAATTGTACAACTTCAACACCGTTGACAATCTAGTGAATTTGGTACAATTCTTATACAACGACTTCTCATTGTCACTCAACAAATTACCAAGTAAATCGGGGTTGGACGAAAACTTTTCAGCCATATCCTGAACCATTTCCTCTAAGTGATCTTCCACACTAACGTCTTCTCCATCATTCTTGGAACGACTAAATGATTCATTTTCTCCGTGCCATATCCACCATCTGTAATTTGGGTCGAAACCTTTCTCAAACAAATGATCTTTCATTTTCCGAAAAGTCAGTACTGACATATCATGACACTTATTGCACGGACAATACGCCATGCCGCTGTCTTTCATTTTCTTAGAATGTTTTTTGGCAACCTCTAAGAACATATTCACTCCGTTCTCATACTCATCACTCAATCTGTTTGAAACAATCCACTCTCGATCCATTTCAATCTAAACATTAGCAAAAATGATAGTTATTATTGCAGAAAATAAATAAATTTCCAATTTAAAAGAATGTGTTCGTAGATGAGAAGATTCGGAGACATTAAGATGAGAAAAGAATGACTCAGAGGAGAAGAGATGAAGTCATTAATCTAGCGTGGAATAAGGAAGGTTAGAAACCTAACTAAGCAATCAAGTCCAAAACAAGCCTAAAGCCCACTATAGGTCCTTAGTAATAGACGACGCATAACTTCGAGGTCCCACCGAGGACCACTAGTCTGTAGGAAATCAAGAACACAGAGGTCCCTAATATCTCAGGGAGACTAGATGGGCAACGACGTTCAGGCCAAAACGGTCTTAAACATCGAGGACCACTAATCTGTAGGAAATCAAGAACCCGGAGGTTCCTAAAATCTCAGGGAGACTAGATGGGCAACGACATTCAGGCCATAACGGTCTTAAACGATTTCCTCTCCTTAATGCGTCCGAAAATCCTAGGGGCCAACGTCTAATTGATTTTATTAAGGTTTTTTTATTAAGTGGTTTCTGGGCCAAAGAAAGGGTGATGAAATCCCCCACCTCATCTCCTATAGGTGACTGCCCCCTAAGTGTTTTTCATACCTTAATCTAACAAACAACACACCAAACAAACACTCACCTCACTCTTGTTCCAATGCAAGTCCTACTAACTAATGCGTGTTTTCTAATGAATGATGAGTGAAAGATAGTACGTACCTTACGCCAGCAATCTACGACAGAAAATCGTAAATAATAGAAAAACACAATGCATGTAAATCCTATATGATGAATGACTTAGCAAATATTGTTTAATCTTTTGTTTTGGGTTATTAAATGCCAAGTTGTTTAAGGGGGGCAATGCATTATTATAATAATATTAAAAATTCAAAAAAGTAAGGCAATAAACATTTAAAATATTATAAGCAAGTATTAAAAATAATTACTTGGATTGACAAAAAAATATTTTAAACACAAACTATCATGTTATTAATAATAATTGGGAATAAAATTTTATTGAAATTTTGGCAGAACCTCCACTTAAAATTGATATGTAAAATTTTTCAAATCTTAAAATCAACAAGAAAAATATATATCTACTCACATTCACATCATGTATTTCTCTACTACATCACATTCACATTACAAATCTACTCATGTTGAAATAGACATGTAGGAGATCCATGAAGAACGTTAGTTTATTTGCATTCAAATTTACTCAATAATGTATCCCAAACAACATAACATCATTACTTAAATCATCCAACCAACCCAACTCAAGACCTAAGATAGCAAACCAAACCAATCCAAGTCATATATACTCATTTAAATCATCCAACCAACCAAACTCAATCCAAACCAAATCAATCCAATGAATGAGTGAAATCAAATGAATTAAACATTCACACAATCACACTCCATTCTAGTCAACCAAACGAATCCAACATGAAAATGACATAAACTAAAACGTAATAAACTTTGTTGAAAATTCTTCACCAATATCTCTATATAGGTAGTGTATGTTTTCATGGGATCTTCATGAAAGGAATGTGTTATAAAAGTTTTACTTTTATATGTCAATTATTATGAATTGAATGTGCAAATATTTTGTTCCTTGATTATGGTATTCGTCTTTTGGAAGTGTTAAGGAAGAGGCGCTTGGTCCTTAACCGTAGAACTCTAAAAGATAATGGTTTATATAAATCAAAATTTATTCACAATCATGGTAATTAACATGGAACATTAATTACCGAGATAAGATTGTCGTGTTGGTCATCGATTGTTGTAGCTCTACAAATAATTGACGACACGAGTATATAAAAGAGGAAAATATTACTTTTATATATTGAATAGACCTAACAAGTAAAACATTATGGAATTGTGTTTCGTGTCATTAATGTTTTACTGTGTCTTGGATCCTAAGATATGAGACTTATATCTTTTCACTCAAGAAGTGTTTAATTTGATTATTGTCAAAAGCTACCAATGAGTATAATGATAACGGCAATAATTGGTTAAACATGACTTGTGCTGGAAAAGATAGCTAGTCAAACGATTATCATTGCCTATCTTAATTGAGTGATGATATTAGTGGGCCCCTTGATAAAGCAAAATTATAATGTGCACAATGTGACTTGACTCAAGTCACATAGTTATAATTAGCTTAAAGAGATCAAGAAATGAATATAATACAAAGGTGACACATTTCTACTTTGTATATATTCTGAATATCATGAGGCAAGGGACGGACACAAGTGGTGCAATTACATCACTTAATGGATCATGTTTTGGTTCGGGTGGAACAAAGACATCTATGCTAATTGGGTGACTATAATGTGTAGCTAGATACCGCTTATAGTGTGAGATATTAAGTGTTTAATATCGCTGCCAATTTGGCTTAGATACTCCTATAGGTCACACCACAAAACTGGGAAACAAGAGGGTTGATTTTAAGTTCATAAGATGTGTCGGGTTTCATGTGAAAATAGGACACATGTGGTGAATTAATTAAAATCAATATGTTATGAGAATTAACATAATTAGAATCATAATAAATTCATATGAGGTATATATATTATGAGGTGTAATAATTAAATATTACATAAGATAATATTACATAAGATATGAATTTGCTAAAAACCCCAAAAGATCAAATTTTGTTGGAAATAAATCCAAAATTTGACAAAGGCAAAATCGGGGTCAAACACGGTGAACTGTTTATGGTTCAGTCGACCGGGGCATCTTCGGATGGGTTAACCGAATAGGGAACGAGTAAGTGCAATTGGTTGACCGAGATTGCCCAGAGTGCCTGGACAATCGGGTTCGGTTAACCGATTGGAAACGGTCATCCGAGAAAGAGTATTTTCGGTAGACCGAAGACGACCCAGTCATCCGATGACTATGTCCCAGGATCGATTCTGGTGCGTCAACGACCGACTACAGGACGTGGTTCATCCGAATTCTTCCAGGGAATTTTTCTCATAAAGAATCAGTCGCCGTCTAGCTCACGGTGCACCAAACACATGTTATAACCGAATGGTTCGGTTGACCGAATGATTCTCAGTCTACCGAACAAGAACGATTCTGCCTGAATTATTAAGAGATTAATTAGATCATGGGTGGATTAATTCCAGATTTAATTAAAACATTTTTTTGTGGGTGATTATGTGGAAATTGGAGATTAATTTAGGAGAGAATAAATAAGGGATCATGGCTAAAGAATAGCTCTTGATAAGGATGTTTTGAGAGACTATAAAAGGACCTCTACTCCTACTTGTTTAATACTAATGCAAAAATCTTTCTCATTAATCTGTCCCAAATCACCACGAAAATTCTCTTAGTAAAATTAAGTTTGGAGATTAGGATCTCAGGAGACTTAAAGATGGGTTATTAGCTAGATTCTAAACTTTATTAGAGATTGATTGGCTAGCTCCTTTCTCTTTAATTTTGTTTAGAGTTTGGTGAACACTCGGAGGCAATGATGTGGGCGATTCAACGAGCAACGCGACTCCGGATCATCAAAAAGGTTTTAGAGAACCTTTAGGTATGATTCTACCTTTGTGGATTATTTTAATAAATGTAGGGATGCATGTTATTAGAATAAAACACAAATAGATGTACATAAAATTGCTGAAAATATGAAAACGATCTTGTATGTTATATTAAAAAAATTTAAAATATATACATACATGGGGACACGAAATCCTACAGTGGTATCAGAGCTTTTAGTTCATATTTTCAACAATTAGATTATATAATCAATTTTAGTTTACCATCTACAATCAAAACAATTCACGTTCTATGTCTTTTTCGAGTTTTCGATAGTCTTGTTGATTTAATTCTAATTGATTCTTTTCATAGTTTTAAATGTTTTAAAACACATCATGTGAATGTTAGAATTAAGATTTAGACTTATGTCTGATTTATAGAATTTTCGTTTTAATTAAATGATTATTTTATAAGGAATCAACAAAACGAAAAAGGCATATGTATATCTTTTTTTAAATGTTTAATTTTAGAAATTGGATAAACAGCGGTTCAAATATTTAACGAATTGAACTATGGATGCATAAAATCATTTTTAATGGATTTCAAATGATTTTAGAATTGTTTGATTTAGAGATGCATGATAAACTAAATCGAGTAATATATAGTATATGTACATGCGTTGCTCGAGTTCTCTAATGCAGGGATATGTGAGTTTATATGTTCCATCGAAGCCATGTGTGAATGAATGAATGTGTATGTTATTATTATTCAATCACAGGGGCTTATGTATGTAAAAGCCAAATTTTATTTCTATGTATATGCATGCATATGAGAGGATTTTTACATAGGACTTGCACTAGACAATTTTCAAAATTGAGATATGCATGTTTATATTTTTGCAATATCAACATCCATGGTGCAAGAGGAAGACGCTGAAAAAGCTCAAGGATCAAGAATCAAGGACGCGGGAACATATAAACTCACGCAATATTTTTGTGTGAATGGATTTATTTATGTTTGTGTGCTTGATATATATGTGATTGTATGGATGAATGTTAGGATGTGTATAGATGATAAATATGCATGATCACCTAAATTCTAAAATCACATATAAATGTTTAAATTGTCCAACCAAAAATTAAGAGTATCTTTCTTTCTTATTTCATCCACTAGCAGCCATCGATCGAGGAATATTCTGCTCGACCTTAGCGGGAGATAGTTTCCTCCATCTTTGGGAATAGTGGGACATATAAGGTTGTCTATTGTTGTGCCATGAATAGATGTACGAGGTGTGATTCACCCTTAGTGGACACCGAGTATATTTGTTTGTGAATACAATGGATAAATGTATCTCGTATCAAATGAAATAAGTTTTCTTAACAAGACCCGGAGCCCTAGCTCGGTTTTGAGAAAAAGAGTTTTTTTACGAGGATTGGTCAAATTCCCTCCTAATTAAAACGACAAGAATCATAAGAGTTTGAAAATGCAAATGTTGCAATATTTCGAAATGGTTATGATTAGAAAAATGTTTTCTTACCTTGTTTTTATAATATATCTGATAGCCCTTAGCTAGTTTATATTATAATTGATAGGATCTTGAATTGCTGCATTTATGGACAAATTTTTTATTTGCGGTATTTTTTTTAAAACATAAAATTGATATTTAATCCCATATAATTTATTTTGTAGAAATGTCGAATATTCAACCTATTGTGCGATCTATGATTGAAAAACATCCTTTGGCAAATGATGGCTCAAACTTCATAAGCTGGCAACTCAAGCTCAATATCGTGTTGAAGTTTGAGAAACTATCTCATATTTTGGATGGTGAAATCCCAAAATTAAATGAGAAGACAACTGATAGCGAGAGAGAGTCAAAAGTAAAGTGGGAAGACCAAGAAAACCAGGTTCACGGTCTAATGTTAGCGTTCATGGGTGACTCGCTTCAAGCGAAATACTTGGATTCAAAACCCAAGAAGACCATGGAACCTTTAACAAAGATGTTCATGGATAGTGCTAGAAAAGAGCGCTATAAGACCACCATCGCACTCACAAGGTGCCACATGGCGGAGGGAACATCGGTATCCATGCATTTTCTCACGATGCAAGGATACATTGAGAAGTTGTTGAAGCTCTCTTCCCCGATGCCCGATGACATTGCGGAAGATTTGATTCTTGGCTCTCTAGCCCCGTCCTACAAGGACTTTATTATGCACTATCATGTGCGTGAGAAAGGGGTGAGTCTTGAGGAACTTCACAACGCTCTCAAAACGGCTGAATTTGACATGGGCAAGGGTCGGGACAAGCATGTCCTAGCCGTCCATGGAGGGAGCAAGAAGATCACCAAAGATAAAGGCAAATTCACCAAAAATACGTCAATCAAGAGCAAGGGAGTAGGAGGTGCTCGTGGGAGCACCTCGAGGGGGAATTCTTCGAAATCTCCGACTCCCAACACGGAGTGCTTTCACTGCGGTGAAAAGGGACACATCCGGCCAAATTGCCCCAAGTACAAGGAAGACATTGACAATGGAGTGATTGAACGTAAGCGCCCCCAAAAGTGTTGGATTTCGTGCCCTATAGTATGTATATATTTTCGAAATTTTATAAACATATAGGATCGAAACATTCATATTTTCTTTGATTTTCATATAGACATGCATTCGTTTATCCTAATTATTTAACATGCATTAGAACAAACTAACAATTGCAAAGAGGATCATACCTAGAGGTTCTGTAAAACCTCTTGAAGATCCGGAGTCGCGTTGCCGCCCGAATCGCCCGGTGGATTGCCTCCGAGTATTCACCAAACTCTAAACGAGATTGGAGAGAGAAGAGCTAGCCTCTCAATCTCCAATAGGGTTTAGAATCCAATTACTAACCCCTCTTTAGTTCCCTTGAGAAGAAGATCTTTGAAGACTAAAACTAATCTTAAGAATTAAGGAAATTTCGTGGAGAATTATGGAGAGAGATTTTTGCATGAGAAAATAATGAATTGATTAAAGAGGTAATGAGATAAACTTGTATTTATAAGTTCTCTCCAAATTACCTATTCATGTGCAACCTCTTGCCCATGATTTCATGCAAACTTCCATCTAACCATCCATTATTTACTAACAAATAATCTCGGCCACGAATTAAATCAATTATGGACCTATTCCATGCATGATCTAATTAATTCTTAAATTAATTCTGCAGATAATCGTCTGGACCGGTCGACCATTTGAAGGTTCAGTCGACCGTTCGAACCAAGTTTTGGTCGACCGTTGGACACTCGGTCGACCGTTCACAACAATAAAATATTTCATCGCAATGTTCGGTCGACCGACCGATAGATTCGGTCGACCGTTCCGAACAGATGAAAATTCCATGTTATCGGTCGAGACGTGTCCGGTCGACCGTGCACGGATAGGTCGACCGTTTACTGCTAACCGGTCGACCGTTTTGCACAGTACTGCAGACTTGTCAAATTTTGGTTTAACCCCTACAAAATTTGACATTTCGGGATTAGTAGTAAATTCACAACTTATGTAACACATTATCCTATGTAATGATAAATCGTTACACCCCATAATATTTACATCACATATGAATTTAATTTAGATTCTAATTATGTTATTAATCACAACATGATTTTGATTTTGCTTGTTCACCCCAAGTGTCATTTTTTCTACATGAAACCCGACACATCTTATGAACTCAAAATCCCCATTTCTCGTTTCCCAGTTTTGTGGTGTGACCTATGGGAGGATCTAAACTAAGTTGGCAGTGATATTAAGAGCTTAATATCACAAGCTATAAGCGGTATCTAGCTACACATTATAGCTCCCAATTAGTTAGATGTCTTAATTCCACTCGAATCAAAACCCGATCCATTTAGTGATGGAGTGCACCACTTGTGTCCGTCCCTTGCCTCATGATATTAAGAATACACATAAAGTAGTATTGTGTCATCTTTGTATTAGTATTCATTTCTTGATCTCTTTAGGCTAGTTACAAATATGTGACTTAACTCAAATCACATTGTGCAAATTATAACTTTGCTTTATCAAGGGGCCCACTAATATCATCACTCAATTAAGAGGGGCAATGATAATCTTTTGACTAATTATCTTCTTCAACAAAAGTCATACTTAACCAACTAATGTCTTTACACTACACTCATCGATAGCTCAAGACACTAGTCTAATTAAGCAATTCTTAAGTGATCGGATATAAGTCTCATATCCAAGGACCAAAGACACAGTAAAATATTAATGACACAGAAACACATTTCTATAATATTTTACTTGTTAGGTCAATTCAGTATACAAAAGTACTATTTTCCTCTTTTGTGTACACGTGTTGTCACTCACTTGTAGAGCTACAATGATCTATGACCAACACGACAATCTTAACTCGGTAATTAATGTCCCATGTTAATTACCATGATTGCGAATATCTTTTGTTTTATGTAAACCAATATCTTTTAGAGCTCTACGGTTAAGGACCAAGAGCCTCTTCCTTAACACTTCTAAAAGACGAATAACATAAACAAGGAACAAAATGATTTCTCATTCAATTCATAATAATTGACATTTAAAAGTAAAACTTACAGAACACATTCCCTTCAATCTCCCACTTGTTATTAAAGTTTTCTTTCACATATATACTCAATGTATAAAACAATAATAACTAGGGTAAACCCCATTACATATCAATCATCAAGCCAATCTACATGGTTCCTCAATCCCATGGACTCGAAATGCATTTCGCCCTTGGCTTGGGATAAGGGTTTTGTGAATGGATCAGCTGTGTTGTTGTTGGTGTCCACCCATAAAAGATTTATTTTTCCTTCGTCGATGAGGTCACGTGTCACGAAGTACTTACGATCCATGTACTTCACTTTGTGGTGTGATTTGGGATCCTTGATTTGCGAGATAGATGCACTATTATCGCAAAACAGCTCTACTGGTCCCTCGCTCGAGGGAACTACTCCAAGCTCTTCAAAGAACTTCTTAATCCACACTCCTTCCTTGCTTGCTTCAGCGACAACCATTACTTCGGAAGCAGTGGTTGAGTCGGCCGTAGTGCTTTGCTTCCAACTACGCCAACTCACAGCTCCACCATTCAGAAGGAAGACGTATCCTGATTGCGACCTTCTATCGTCTGGATCACTCATGAAACTCGCATCCGAGTAACCCTCGGCTATCAACTCCCTTTGTCCTCCATAAAAAAGAATCTTATCCTTAGTTCGGTTAAGGTACTTCAGGACATTCTTGACCGCAGTCCAATGCTCAGGACCTGCGTTGGATTGGTGACGACTTGTCACGCTTAGAGCATACGAGACATCAGGTCTTGTGCAAGTCATCGCGTACATGATCGACCCAATTGCCGAAGCATAAGGGACATCCTTCATGTACTATAAGTCCTTACGTGATTGCGCACGTTGAGACTTCTTGAGTTGCACACCCATACTCATTGGCACACTGCCCTTTTTGGAGTTGTTCATCTTGAACATTTCCAAGACCTTGTCAATGTATCTACGTTGACTTAGGTCAATGAGTCTACGGGATCTATCTCGGTATATCTTGATTCCCAAGATGTATTGAGCCTCACCCATATCTTTCATTGAAAATGCAGATTTCAATGAACTTCTCGTTTGCTCAAGTAAAGGAATATGATTGCCCATGAGCAATATGTCATCGACATATAAGATTAGGAATACTACATGGCTCCCACTAACCTTCTTGTATATACAAGGTTCTTCCTTACTTTGAATGAAGTGAAGCTTCTTCACTTCCTCGTCAAAGCGTTTGTTCCAACTCTTTGATGCTTGCTTCAATCCATAAATGGATCTTTGAAGCTTGCATACCTTCTCGCTATTCTTTGGATCTTCAAAACCTTGAGGTTGTACCATGTACACATCCTCCTCCAAGTTCCCATTAAGGAACTCCGTTTTGACATCCATTTGCCATATTTCATAATCATGAAATGCGGCAATAACGAGCATAATCCGAATAGACTTGAACATGGCAACCGGTGAAAAAGTTTCATCATAGTCAATTCCTTGAACTTGAGTGAAACCCTTCGCTACAAGCCTCGCTTTGTAGGTTGTCAAGTTCTCATCCATGTCCATCTTCCTCTTGAAAACCCATTTATTTTGAATGACCTTTTTCCCTTGAGGAAGGTCAACCAAGTTCCACACTTGATTATCATAAATATTTGCACATCCAATTCATAATAATTGACATATAAAAGTAACTTTTAGAACACATTTCCTTCAACTTTTACCATTGGGCTACATTATGGGACATTCTCAGTTGTACTTACAGTGATGCAAACTGGATAGCCAAAAACTCTGGGAGTATCGTTGTTAGAGGGTGCGTTTTTACTTTGGGTGGAGGTGTAGTCCCTTGGAGGTCTATAAAATAGACTATATTGTCTTGATCTACGTTTGAGGCTGAACTTTATGCTTTGGATACAAGTAGAATGAAGACTGAATGGTTGAAGGACTCATTTTTGAATTGTCAATGACTAGCGAACCAGTTCCTGCAATATCTATGCATTGTGATAGTATGACTACTATTGCAAAGTTGAGAAACTCAAAGTACAATAACAAGCAAAAGAGTCATATTGAAGTCTATAAGGGAGTTAGTCTCGGAAAGGGTAATAGTTGTTGATTTTGTTAGTACCAAAGACAATATAACTGATCCTTTCACCAAAGGACTTCATTTAGCTTAGGTTTTGAAATCCAAGTTGGGGATGGGATTGAGACCCATTTCATGAATCAACTAGAATGACAACCCAACCAATATGACTGGAGATCTCAAGAAGTTGGTTCAATGTGGTAATAATAAGTTCTTAAGTGAGTTGAGTGCAACCATTTGGTGATACATTGTAGATCATGTTGGCTTTTTGGCCTTAATCTATGTTTTGATGATTTAATCAACCTAATCTTAATTGCAATCATGTAGAGTAGCACACATATTGCATTGCATATATATTATTTTGTGCTAACTTCTACAGGTGATCAAGATTAAAGGAAGAAAGGAAATCAAGTCAAGACATGTAATCAAGCTCATTTGAAGACATGTAATTTGTATTTATTTTAGTCTTAGAAACTTTGTGTAATTGAGAATACTTGAGCTAAAAACTACTCAAACACACACTGGGTTCCTATAGAAGTCACACACAAATTTTCATATAATTTGGACTTCAATAGATCACCCAAACTTAGACCGGAAAACACCAAACACTTAACTTGAACTGTCTGCCCACATTCGGTCGACCGAAACAGACTGTTCGGTCGACCGAGTGATCATATATCATGTTAGTATTTTACTGCCCAAGTTCGGTCGACCGTCCAGACCTTTTGGGTCGACTGAGTAACAACTAATTTTCGACCGTTTGTTTTATCGTATATACCCAACGGTCATATTTGTATTATCTCCATATACCTGAAATACATTTAGTGTATCGGTCGACCGAGACCTCGACCGAACTTAAGAAGACTCGACAAACCAAAACTTCCTGTTGGTTTTTTGTCGACCGTGGACCTTGTTTTGTAGGGTTGTTCGTGGGGCGGGTTTGACCCGCGAACCCGTCCCGCCCCGCGTAGGGCGGGTTGCGGTTGAAAATTTTCCTACCCGTGACCCGTTAACCCGCCACCCGTTTACCCGCCGGACTAAACGGGGCGGGTTGCGGTTAATGTGTTACCAACCCGTTAACCCGTTTACCCGTTACAAATATAATTATTAAAAAAATACATATTTATGTATTAAAATTTTCGTTATTTCATTAAACTTCTAACATTTCTTCTAAAATTAAAATTTTACTACCCGTGACCCGTTAACCTGCCACCCGTTAACCCGCCGGAGTAAACGGGGCGGGTAGCGACCCAATTTTTTTTTACCCGCCCCGCCCCGCCCCGTTTGTAGCCCTATTGTTTTGGTCGACCGAATGTAATCTTGTTTGTCAACCCAGAAGAGTTTGTTAGTTTTCGGTCGACCGAACCTATCTCGGTGTTCGACTGATAACTTAAGTGTACCTAGAACATAGCCTTTGGAGGTCGACCGTTCCATAACCGGTCGACCAAACTGAGTTCACACTTTCCAAACGGTCGACCGTTCAGCCCGATCTGATCGACCGAACTTACTCAGTTTTGGGTCCTGCAATTTTCTATTTTTTGTGTCCTACACAACTATTACCCAACTTAACCCAAACGGCTATAATACCTTAGGAGCTTATAAATAGGTGTTCCCTTGACACAATTAGACATCTCTCACACATCCATTTTTCACATACGCTAGAGAGAAATTCCCAAGCTCCAATTTCCCCAATCCTACACTCTAAGTCTCAATTCCACACATTTGATCAAGCCAAATCATACTCAAAGTGTGCTCAATATTTAGAGAGTGTTGTCTCACTCATTTGTTGTTCAAGAAGCAAGGATTTCGGTGAAAGCCTGAAGTGTTCCCTCTCAGATTGTGAGAGGAAGAAGGTCAAACAAGCGAGGGTGTTCGCGGTGCTTGTGTTGTAAAGGCGTTCTCTCCCGGCCCGGAACGGGGAGTGGTTAGTGAAGTCGTGAGCGGAGCTCGGTGATCCGAGCGGAGCTTGCAAGAGAGGACTAGGACCCGGGTGGGGTGCCGAACCTCTGTAAAATCCCCCGTCTCCATTGTGGTTTGCATTTTCCATTCATTTACTTGCTTGTTTAGTTTTAAATTTCGCTGCATATCTTTGATTAGAATTAGAGACCCTCACGAACCTACATTTGGTATCAGAGCCTTGTGAGCTAAATTTCATTACTTAACCGTAATTTTAGCATGACTTGAATTTCTAATCATGTAGAGGGTTTGTGCACAACTAGACCTGCTTTGCTAAATGGGTCAAACTATGATTATTGGAAGAATAAGATGAAAATATTCCTAATATCTAATGACCTCAAGTATTGGATGTTTCTTCAAAATCCATACACACCCCCAAATGAAGATGAATTAGATTCACTTGCTAGGGCCAAAATGAAAGAGATTGAAATGAACTCTAAAATAATGAACATTCTATATTGTGGGCTTAATGATGGTGAATATAATAGGATTATGGGTTGTGAAAGTGCATATGAAATATGACAGATTGCAAATGCATCATGAGGGGGATAACAAAACTAAGGAAACCCGCATTAGTCTCCTCATGCATAAATATGAGGTTTTTTCTATGCAATCGGTGAGAACATAAGCGACATGAACACTCGCTTCACCGATATTACTAACTCTCGTTTGGTCCTTGGAAGAAAAATCAATGAATGAGAGATGACACGAAAGTTCCTCCGGTCTCTTAGCAACGATTGGGAAGATAAAGTCGTCGCAATGGAAGAGGCGCATAATCTTTCCAAATTAAAGATGGAGGAACTCGTTGGAAACTTGATGGCGTATGAACTTCAAATCAACCATCGAAAGGAGAAGGAAGCTTCAAAGAACAAATCATTCTTGTCATTACATGCAAATCTTGAGGAACCAAGGAGGAGTGTAGAAGATGAGGACATTGAAGTCCTAGCCAAAGACTTCTTCAAATACCTCAAGAAGGATAAGGAAGAAAAGAATGAAAGAAGAGGTAGAAGAAGTGAAATGAGAGAAAAGAGAATGAGAAGAAAAATGCGAGAAGGGAGAGAATGTGAGAAAAGGAGAGGAGTAATAGAAAAGAGAAGAGGTTGGAAGCTCACAAGGCTACTTGGGATGATTCATCATCTTCATCATCATCCTAATAAACCGCACCTTCATCAACAAAGGAATATGCACATATGTGCTACATGGCAATTCAAGATGAAGGAAGTGAGGTATCCTCTAACTCTTGTTCTATTAGATCATGCTCAACTAAGTCATATTATAGTGATAGCTCAAATTCTAGTGGTAATGAAGAAACTTATACAAATGATGAGCTTCAAAATGCATTTAATGACTTAGTTAAACAATATGAGATAATTTGTGACAAAAATAAGAATACTAGAAACTTGATAAATGATCTCAAAAGCCAAACTGGATCAATCATGCATGAGAAAAATGAGGTGCTTGCTAAACTTGAAACTGATGCATCAACTCTTGAAAGCTTAAAAGCAACACCCATTGATAGTGAACAACTAGATCTTCAAGCTTGTAATGTGCAATTAAGAAAAGATTTAGAAAGATTCATTAATGGAACTAAGATGCTTAACATGCTTTTAGGTAGTCAAAGACAATCTTTGCAAAAACATGGTTTAGGATACAATGCAAAATTGAAAAACCATGTATCTCACACTACACTAAATGACAAGCATATGTTCATTAATCAGAGTTCTTCAAGTGTGTGAGCTCCTAAAACCAAAATGGTTTGGGTTCCCAAAGCTAACATTCAAGGACCCAAAGTTGTTTGGGTACCTAAATCTACCCTTGTAGGTGCTTGAGGAGGAGATCAGTGGTGACCGGGCAAGTTTGAGAGTCAAATTCAACGCCGGTTGCATCACCAAATGGAGATTGGAACCAATTCAAAACTTCAAGTGGGTATAATTTATTATCCTCGACAATTTCTAAATCAATTGGTTCTAGTCTAGGTCTTACATGCTTAATTGACATATCATATATTCATTCATTGCAAATCTTTAAATTTGAATCACATCCAATGTTTTAGTGTCAAATTTATAAATGGATGTCAAAAATGGGGAATTAATACATCATATGCTATATTGTAATATTTGCTTGATGTTAATAGGGGAGAATTAAAATTGAACTTAATCGAAAAATAATATTCATATTGATAGGGGGAGCTTAATGAATATCATTTTCTTAGTGTAATGAAGTGCAAAATTTAGGAGGAGCAACTTCATTACAAGACATCCACAATTTTATGTTCAAATCTTATATTTTTTTACGCATGTCAAAGGGGGAGAGATAATAAAGGGGTAACTTGAAATTTGATTATAATTGAACAAAAACTATGCACATCCTTAGGGGAAGCATTTATATGCATAATTTACATCTAAAAATTTCAGGTATTAAGATATAGATTGTCATCATCAAAAATGGGAGATTGTTGGCTTTTTGGCCTTAATCTATGTTTTGATGATTTAATCAAACTAATCTTAATTGTAAACATGTATAGTAGCACACATATTGAATTGCATATATATTGCTTTGTGCTAACTTTTACAGGTGATCAAGACTCAAGGAAGAAAGGAAATCAAGTCAAGAAATGTAATCAGCTCATTTGAAGACATGTAATTTGTATTTCTTTGAGTCTTAGAAACTTTGTATAATTGAGCATACTTGAGCTAAAAACTACTCAAACACACACTAGGTTCCCTATAGAAGTCACACACAAAATTTCATATAATTTGGACTTCAATAGATCACCCAAACTTAGACTGGAAAACACCAAACACTTAACATGAACTGTCTGCCCACATTCGGTCGACCGAAACAAACTGTTCAGTCGACCGAGTGATCATATATCATGCTAGTGTTTTGCTGCCCAAATTCGGTCGACCGTCCAGACCTTTTGGGTCGACCGAGTAACAACTAATTTTCGACCGTTTGTTTTGTCGTATATACCCAATGGTCGTATTCGTATTATCTCCATATACCCTAAATACATTTAGTGTATCGGTCAACCGAGACCTTGTTCGGTCTACCGAACTTAAGAAGACTCGACAAACCAAAACTTCTTGTTGGTTTTCGGTCGACCGAATGTAATCTTGTTTGTCAACCCAGAAGAGCATGTTAGTTTTCGGTCGACCGAACCTATCTCGGTGTTCGACCGATAACTTAAGTGTACCTAGTGTACCTAGAACATAGCCTTTGGCGGTCCACCGTTCCTTAACCGGTCGACCGAACTGAGCTCATATTTGACAAACGGTCGACCGTTCAGCTCGATCCAGTCAACCGAACTTACTCAGTTTTGGGTCCTGCAGTTTTCTGTTTTGTGTATCTTACACAACTCTTACACAACTTAACCCCAACGGCTGTAATACCTTAGGAGCTTATAAATAGGTGTTCCCTTCATACAATTAGACATCTCTCACACTTCCATTTGTCACATACACTAGAGAGAAACTCCCAAGCTCCAATTTCCCCAATTCTACACTTGAAGCCTAAATTCCACACATTTGATCATAGCCCAATCATACTCAAAGTGTGCTCAATATTTAGAGAGTGTTGTCCCACTCATTTGTTGTTCAAGAAGCAAGGATTTCGGTGAAAGCCAAAAGTGTTCCCTCTCGGATTGTGAGAAGAAGAAGGTCAAGCAAGCGAGGGTATTCGCGGTGCTTGTGTTGTAAAGGCGTTCTCTCCCCGCCCGGAACGGGGAGTGGTTAGTGAAGTCGTGAGCGGAGCTCGGTGATCCGAACGGAGCTTGCAAGAGAGGACTAAGACCCGGGTAGGGTGCCGAACCTCTGTAAAATCCTCCGTCTCCATTGTGGTTTGCATTTTCCATTCCTTTACTTGTTTGTTTAGTTTTAAATTTCGCTGCATATTTTTGATCGATTAAACAAGTAGGTAATTAGCTTAAAATGATTAGAATTAGAGACCCTCACGAACCTACAGATCATACAATGTATTTGTGTCAATTCCCCCAAAGAATGAATATTTTTCTGAAACTGCAATTTTAGTAAGAGTGCATACTCTGAATGAGTTTGAGTTCTTAGGACAAAATGTTAGCAGTACATTTTTTGGGAAGCCCAACTATGTGAATGCAATTGGTATGACCACCCGCAATTAGAGGAATGTGGGTAATTTCTTGAAAGCATTCATGAAACAGGATTCAGATGCATGATTGTAAAACATCAACCTTGTAGATTGCAGTATGACATGCTTGGTGTTGTTATAAGTGGATTGTTAGCTTTTCGACCGGTTGGCAAGTGCACTTTTGTTCAATCGTTTCTCTATTGTACGTATTTTATATGACTGTTATTTTAGTCGTATTATACAACGGTAGATTACGTATAAATCTTACATAATCACCATTTTGTCATAGTGTACTTGTTGGACCATTTGACCTTAGCGGTTGATCAGTGAGTCACTCTTAGGGCCAGAAAAGTTCATGTAATTTTTAGTCGACTGTCTCTCCTTAATCGTTTGACTGTTTACCTTATATTTTCTCTAGAGTAACTCAAAACCCTTATATCGGTCGACCTCCTCCTCACCTGATCCGACCGATAACTTAAGTTACTAGCCTTTCGGTTCGATTGTATTTTAAGTTGGTTTGAACTTTTCCTTATTTTCATGGAAACGATCACCCGTTTATCCCGTGTCGGTCAACCAGTGTGGAACAAATTTGTTGTTCAGTTTCTGATTTCTGTATCTTACACATAACTTTACCAAATCTTTTCCAACGGATATAACACTTAGGAGCATATAAATAGAGGTTCCCATACCTTTTTTACACAACTCTCATACTTCAAAATTGCTCCTACACTAGAGAGAATTCTCCCACTCCTAGAATCCCAATTTCACACTCAAAAGCAAAAACTTCACCACTTGATCCAAATCCATATCCTACTCAAGTGTTCTCAAGTTAGAGTGTTGTTACTCATTTCCTTTGCTATAAAAAGGTTGTAAATGCTTTGATGGAAGTGTCCCTCTCGGATTGTGAGAGAAGGATCCGAGCTCGGCAAGAGTTGTTCACGAGTTCGTGGTGTAAAGGCTTGATCATGACCCAGAACGAAGATCAGATTAGTGGCTTTTTGCAAGCGGGAGTCGTAGTGCTCGAGCAGGGCTTACAAGAGAGGACTAAGACTCAGATGGGGTGTCGAACCTCTATAAAAATCTTTGTGTCTATGTCGTTTGCATTTCCACTATTTGTTTTTCCGCTGCGATTATTCTTGTTTTCAGCACTTAGCAATTAGATTTATAAGGTTATAACAATCCAATATGGACATCTTCACATAAAAGGTCCAAGTTCAAGACTTCGTTTCCCTTAGTTCCTGTGGGGGGTAAAGTTGAAGGACTCAGGTAATGATCCAAACCCGAAAGGTATCATACTGAAAGCACTACGCAGCAATATGGATTTGTGGGGAATTGTTGGGCTATTAAATTTGGGTTACTCCCATGAACAATTTAATTGAAAATTACAATGTTTAAGATGAGAGTTATAGATGCATGTGATCACCGTTCTTTAATATCATATTGGAGAACATGAGAAGTTGAAAGATGTTCTTAAACATTTACTTCTCATAACTCTTTGATGTGGAAAGAGATGATGAGAAAATACTTTACACGTGGCGCGACGGTGGGGATTTGGGGAAAATTAGAGGCTCTAGCCCACATAAATCAGAATTTAGTCCAAATTTAAATTTCATGTATTTAAACTAGGACCTCTTCTTATATATGAAGTAACTGGAAACAAACATTTTTTTGTGGTAAACTAAAAAAGAATGGGAATGGTCGGATGAGAAGTGAGAACCAACCTTGATTTTCAAGGACATTTGTGTTTTCGTTGTCAAACAGTTCAGGTTTATAAATTTATACCACAATAATAAACCTTTCTATCATTTATTTTCAGACGAACACTATGTTACGTTACGCTACGTTATATTATGGAACATGACTGAAGCTAATATGATCGAGCATCCAATGGAATCGCATATTCAAGACTATCGACAAACATCAACCAATTAATAAAACACAATAAAAAAAGAAAACAATTAACAAAATAAATAATACATTAGTTTGACTCGAGATTTACATGGAAGCTTTTCAAGTTCAAGATCAATATTTTGTGTATTACATTTTTATAGAAAAATCCTTACAAGATCTTGAAATTTCAGCATACATAGGCTTGAAATTTCAGCATACGTAGGTAGGTAAGTCGTCGTACTTGGCGTGTCATGATCCGAACTTATATATCATATAACTACAAACATCAAGTTGGCACCACGCTAAAGGAAATGGTTTACGACATGATGATTGATACATACAAGTTTCTGTCATGTACGAGAAGAAGAAAGATTCTGACCTCCTCTGTCGTTTATAATCATATGTATCTCTCTTGTTTTCGTTAGTTGTTTGCTTAGAATTTTTTTTTTCTCATGAGGTCGGTGGTTAAGCTTAATCATTGGTCCATTATTGCGTTTTGCTGGATCGAGTCAAATCTCCTTACCCAATCTCTCATTTGTTTTTAATTGATAAGCGAGAATTGTTGAGAGTGTTATCAGCACTTTTAATTAAGATTTTATTTTGTTAAGCCCTCACTCAAATCTGACGTTTCTAATTACTTAAATAATGGTAAGAAATTAAATTATTAAAGTGCATGTAAAATTAAAATTAGAGGGTATGACTGCAAAATATCAAAAAACTATGTTTTGTCCTGTTGGAGTTGTCTCCAAATTTAACGGACTTCTAGATTTAATTGGGAGGCTATAATGAAGCGTGGAAGTCCAGATAAACCCAATTTGACAAACTTATAGATTTAACTGGGAGTCAAGATAAGGAAGCACAGAGGAAGGAAACAAGAAGCAAATGGTGAAAATGGATCGAAATCGAGCCGAGAAGTGTGCTGCCCTAAATTGGCCTAAAACTAGAATTTTGTTCTCTACCCAAGATGGGTCGACCGATCGATCCAGAAATTCCAGTAGCTGATGGTTTCTTGTTGTCTATAAGAATGGGTCGTCGATTGGTGAACATATGACTAATTCTAGGCTGCCAGTGACACATGTCGGATCCGATTTTGAGGCACGAGCCTAATTTTGAGTTATCTTTAGAGACTTGATTAGTCGGTTTGTAGACCCAATTAAAAGGCTAAGTATATAGAATCATTTATTGAGCCTTTTAAATTGGGTTTGGGCTTTGTATAAAAGATGATTCATAATCACCATTCTTAATCACCTATGTTAGGAGAGATTAGATCTATTTTACGATACGACAATATGTAAAAGTAAAAACATATTTAGTAGAATATTGACCTGCAAAAATTCTAAACGTCTTCCTCTCCTAAGTGAATAAGCAATAACACACTATAAAGATAACAAACAAGCATTAAACCAATGCAAACCTCAAACAGTCATGGCACATGTGTTTGTAAGGTTCGGCAATGCGCCTACGTCCTTTGTGTGTGTGTGTGTGTGTGGGGGGGGGGGGGGGGGGGGGGGGGGGGGGGTCTCTACGGGTTTCCTTTCCTTCCTTCCTCTTCTCCAACTAAAGAAGCAAACACAGATGATAAGGTTTATGGAGGAAATAGGTCCTCCAAAACACTCAGGATTCCTCGCTTACCATAATCTCTCAAAAAAGGAAATAAGTCTTAAAATGTGTTTTCCTTAAGTAAGAGTGAAAATACTTTAAATACAAGTCTCAAAATGTGTAGAAAAACATTACAGAAACTGTAGATTGTGGGCAAACGATTGACCACCGCTTTCGTCGGTCGACCGTTTTCTTCCTGATAATTTTGGTCGACCGGTTCCACAAATTGGTCGACCGCTCCACGGTTATTTCGAGTCCCTCAAAAATCTGGTCGAACGGTGTACCACGTCGAGTTTTTTCTCTATTTATGCTTAAAAAAATTCGACCAATCTCCACCTTTGTTCTAATTTGTTACCTGAATCAACTTCAATCCAGCTTCATTCATGCTTCACTGAACCACCGTTGGCGCTACCCCCCGGAGTGCTCCTTCCTTCTACGTTTCTGAGGACATTGAGAAGTTTTGAGCATAACTCAAACTTCTCCCGAGTGACCATCTTGGTCATCATATATGTCGGATTCTTGCTTGTATCGATCTTCTTGAGAATAACCTGGCCTTCCTCGATCCATTCACGGATCTTATGGTACCTAACTTCAATATGTTTGGTTTTTGAGTGAAATGTTTGATCTTTGGCTAAATAGATTGCATTTTGGCTATCACAATGCAATTTAGTCACTTCTTGATTCACCCCTAGAGAGCTTACCAGACCCATCAATTGTTGTCATGTACTTCCGTCGTAGAATGGATCACCAGCATATTCCGAATCCACGTATTTTGGAGAATGGATCTCCAACTTATTGGTCATCCACGTAGAGTGAAAACATATCATGTTTTGGACCTTCGTTTATCCAGATCACCAGCATATTCTGAATCCACGTAACCTTCTACATGCCTTTGTGCTCCATCTCTGGTATATTTCAAGCCAACATCAATGGTTCCCTCAGTAACCATTTCAATGCTTCCCAGTGCTTCTTTCCTAGGTTAGCCATTTTATGACTCACCATGCTAACTGCGTGTGAAATATTTGGTCTATTGCAAATCATAGCATACATAACGAACCAACCGCACTAGCATATGGAACTCTATCCATATCCTTTTTTTTTGTTTTCAGTAAAGCGGTTGTACTTCACAGAGAGCTTAAAGTGAGCACTTATAGGTGTGACAACCTGCTTGGAATTCTCAAGATTGAACCTTTCGAGAACTTTCCGTATATAACTTTTTTGATTGAGAAGAATTTCACTTTTTTGGTATCTCTTGTGATCTCTATACCGAGAATTTGCTTCGCACTTTCGAGGACTTTCATCTCAAACTCGCTACAAAATTTATGTTTGAGAACATCTATATATTTCATTTTCTTTGTTGTGATCAACAAATCATTAACATACAAGAGCAAGTATACATATGATCCATCTTTGAGACCCCGCAAGTAAACATAGTTGTCATAGTTGCATCGAGCAAAATCATTCTCTAACATTAATGTATCAAACCTGTTGTATCATTGCCTCAGCGACTGCTTTAACCTGTAAAGAGACTTATTTAACTTGTAAACTTGACTTTCTTTGCCTTGTGTAATGAAATCATCAAGCTGCTTCATATAGATTTCCTCCTCTATGTGCCCGTGAAGAAAGGTTGTCTTTACATCCATTTGCTTTAACTCCATGTTATCTATTGCTACCATAGATTCAACGGGTGAGAATACCTCGTTGTAGTCCACCCCTTCCTTTTGAGCATATCCTTTTACCACCAACCTCGCCTTGTATTTTAACTCCTACTTCAGAGTTAACCCTTCTTTCTTTCGGAAAATCCAATTGCACCCAAATACACATTTTCCTCTTGGGAGCTATGTTAACTCCCAAGTTTTATTCTTTTGAAGAGACTTCATCTCTTCAGTCATGGCTATCAACACTCGTTACTATCCCCTTTCTCAAAGACCTCTTTGAATGTGGAAAGGTCCCCACATTCGGTTATAAGTGCAAACGCAATGCTACCGTCATCATGACCATATCTTTGAGGTGCCTTAGTGATCCTCCTTTGTCTCCCCAGAGCTATACTCTCTTGCTCAGGCTCTTCCTCTAAATGTGAATCATTTCTTTCCTGCTGAGTTTCTTTATTCGATTCACCATCTAATGTTGTGACCCTTAATTCAATTTCGTCCCCCTGTATGGAGCCATCTACCTGCTCTTTCTTATCAAGGCTTTTGAGTAGACTCGTCTCAAAGACTACATTACTTATTACCAGCACCTTCTTGTCCATAGGATCTCAAAGCTTGTATCCTTTAATTGATTTATTGTAACCTAAGATAATGCATTACTTAAATTTCGAATCCAGTTTGGAACGTTGTGTCTCATCAACAAGTGCATAAGCTTTGCATCCAAATATCCTTAACCGTGAGTAATCACATGTCTCACCCACCCACAGTTCCCGAGGAGTATTTAATTCAATTGTCGATGGTGGTAAACATTTACAAGATAGCAAGCAAGATCAACTGCCTCAACATAAAAATCTTTAAACAAATTTACATGTAGCCTCAAGCTTCTAGCTCGTTCACACAGTATCTTGTTCACTCTTTCAGCTATCTTATCCTTCTCTGGATTTCACGGTGTAGTGAAATGTCTTGTGATGCATTCTTTCTCACAAAAATTAGTGAACTCCTTTGAGATGTATTCACTTCCATTATCTGTCCTCAAGTACTTAACTAATCTTCTTTTACTTTTCTCTACCTGAGCCTTCCATGATTTAAACTTATCAAACACATCAGATTTATGTTTCAAAAAATATACCTATACCTTTCTTGAAAACTCATCAATGAATGTAATGAAATACTCGGCTCCCCTTTTGATCAAACCGGTGTCGGTCCTCAAACGCCTGAATGAACATACTCTAGTATGCTTCTTGTCTTGTGGATAGTTGTCTTGAACCGAATCTTATGTTCTTTACAGAAAACACAATATTTGCAAAAAAAACTGATTTGCAGCTCTTAACACCATTTAGCAAACCTTGTTTGTGTAACTCACACAAGCCTTTTTCTGACATATGACCAAGCCTCATATGCTACAGTATAATGTTGTCTTCGTCACTTTGTGCAACATTTGTTGCACCCTTTCCTTCTACTATATTTTCCTACATCCAATATAAGTTGCCCACTTTGGTTCCTTTTATCACTGTGATTGCTCCATGAGTGACCTTCACCTTACCGTCCCTAATCGGACCATCTCCATCCGAGGGTATTCAACTCTCCTAGAGATATCAGGGTCTTCTTCAACTCTGTAACAGGCAGGACGCACTCCCGTCAATATTCGAATGCATCCATCGAATATCTTAAACTGTATGGAACTGATCCCGACAGTAGTACATGGTGCATTGTTGCCCATAACAATGATTCTTCCTTTTAGTGGTTTGTAAGAGGTAAACCACTGTTTGACTGGGGACATGAGATATGATGCTCTTGTATCCAAAATCCAACCATTTCATGATTTTTCAATACCTGCAGTACATACTATTAGGGTGTATATTTCATCTTGTTCCTCCACCACACTGGCAGAATCAAACATAACAGCTTTGCTTTTACCCTTCTGTTGTGCCTCCTTGAAGGCTCTACAATCACGCTTCATGTGACTTGTTTTCTTACAGAAGAAACACTCAAAGGATCTTCCCATTGATTTTGACTTGCCCATGTTGTTTCCACTGCCTCTATTCCCCATTCTACCCCCCTCCTTTGATGAAACAACCAGTCATTCACCATTATCAGAAGAGCTACTACTTGAACTCTTCCTTGCATCAAAAGAGATCAAAGTTCCCTTAGCTTCTTCTAACACCAATGAATCTTTCTCACATATGATTGTATTCATTAAATTCTTAAACGAGTCCGACAGAGATGTTAACATAAGCATTGCCTTGTCTTCATCTTCCAAATTGACATCTGATTGACATCATATCATGCATATATTTGTGTTTTATATCCTTTATTGTTAGCATAAGCAATACTATGTAACGAGTCTTATGTTTAAGTTTCAGCAATAAACAGGTTTGAGAAGAAGAGATTCAAAAAAGACTTAAAAGCAAGGAAAAAGACTAAGTTGCAAGACATATGGACTGAGATGCAAGAGAGAATGACCCGGATGTAAACCAAAAGGACCAATGAGCAAATCAAGAAGTTCAACACCATCATGAGGAGTATTTTGACAATTAGATCTGGACCTAAACATCAACAGCCTGATCGGGTTCACCAAACATAAAGAAATCAAGTCAGAATCAAACCACCCAAAACCATACCCGATCAACCAAACCCAAACCGCCAATTGGCGGTCCATTTGGACCCAAACCCGATAAGACTTAGTCATGTGTTGTATTAGTATGTATTTAGTCCATTTATGGTATGCGTTTAGTCTCATACCAGGGGATTGTCCCTGGTTACCTTTTTTCATGGCTATAAATAGAACTCTTCTTCATCCTTTGTATCCACTCATTTCTTGGTGACATTCACTCTACTTGGAGTAAGTCTTGGGGCAAAACTCAAGTGGAAAAAAATGATACTTGTAATGTGAGTCATGTAAATAAAATAATTTTTCTTAGGTAGTTTTATATTGTCTCTTTCAATTCTTACATGCTTAGTTTAATTTCGTTTTGTCTTCTTAATGAGTAGTGAGTAGTTTCATCCCCATTTGGGGTGGAGGTAATGTAGACTATGTGATAGTGATGAGTTCTTTTATTTGTGTCATTTCATATGCTTCATATAGATCTATACTTGTAGCATGCTTAAACTTGTATTAGATGAGATAATGTCCACACTAGGTATTTATCTCATGCTAGTTTTAGAGTTTATCTTGTTGCTTGTAATGGTTTGATGGGAATGACTTGATATGTATGGATCCATGTTTGGTGCACATTTACGTGAATGATTTAGGTTGTATGTAGGATTGATTGATGCTCTAATGACCACATTAGGAAATTGCATGCTTGATAATCTAAATCAACCTCAACTTTATGTGAGATATGCATGTTAATGGTTTGCCATGTAGTGTTGTGTATCCCACACTTAGATTCTACACTAGCTTCTACTTGTATGTCACACAAACTACACTTGTTCCTAATTGAAAAAGAAGACACACTCACACACACAAACCTACACACCTCCCTTCCATGGTAGTCTAGTTTTATTGTTTGTTCATTCGTAGTGTAGTTAGCATAATCAACCTCTTCTCCCCACTTTTTCCACTTGCCTTTGAACGAACCAGAGTCGACACACCTCCCTGTGGATCGACCCGTACTTGCCCCATCTTCACCGACGGTCATGCATTTGCATATTTAAAATGAACAAATCAAGTTTTGGGGTGGATCAGTGGTATAATGCTTATGTTAATAAGCATTGCCTTGTCTTCATCTTCAAATTGACATCCAGCTGGGTCAAATCTGAAATAAGGTTGTTAAACACCAAGTGATCAACAAACTGTGTGTTTTCCTTCATCCGAAGCGTATACCACTGACACTTTAGGTTCAACTTGTTGCTCAGACGATTCTTCATAAATCTGTATACATGTTAAAATTACATAGACTATTTGAATGATTTATCAATACAAGGACATTTGGTGTTGGGTTTTTATCTTTTATAAAATTATTTTCTTGTTTCCGGACATACATGATACGTAATCCGGACGGACATATAACGTAATCCGGACGGACCATTAGCGTAATCCGGACAGACATACAATGTAATCCGGACAGAAATAAAACGTAAACCGGACATACAATGTAATCCGGACAGCATAATTACGTATTCTGGACATATTGGTCACTTAATCCGGACATAAATAAAACGTAATCCGGACATTGATGAATCGTAATCCGGACGGACATATAACGTAATCCGGACATACTGGTAACTTAATCAGGACATAAATAAAACTTATTCCGGACAGAAATTAACGTAATCCGGACAGACAAACAATGTAATCCGGATAGCCTAAGTACGTCTTCCGGACATACTGGTCACTTAATCCGGACATAAATAAAACGTAATCCGGACATTGATGAATCGTAATCCGGACGGACATATAACGTAATCCGGACATATAACGTAATCCGGACATACTGGTAACTTAATCCGGACATAAATAAAACTTATTCCGGACATAAATTAACGTAATCCGGACAGACAAACAATGTAATCCGGACAGCCTAAGTACGTATTCCAGACATACTGGTCACTTAAT
This sequence comes from Triglochin maritima, assembly GCA_963682175.1. Taxonomy (NCBI): domain Eukaryota; kingdom Viridiplantae; phylum Streptophyta; class Magnoliopsida; order Alismatales; family Juncaginaceae; genus Triglochin; species Triglochin maritima. Next base: position 5,464,744 of record OY821787.1, on the reverse strand, counting down.
CCGGACATAAATAAAACGTAATCCGGACATTGATGAATCGTAATCCGGACGGACATATAACGTAATCCGGACATACTGGTAACTTAATCCGAACATAAATAAAACTTATTCCGGACGGACATATAACGTAATCCGGACAGACAAACAATGTAATCCGGACGGCCTAATTACGTATTCCGGACTTATGGTCACTTAATCCGGACATAAATAAAACTTAATCCGGACATAAATAAAACTTATTCCGGACAGAAATTAACGTAATCCGGACAGACAAACAATGTAATCCGGACAGCCTAAGTACGTCTTCCGGACATACTGGTCACTTAATCCGGACATAAATAAAACGTAATCCGGACATTGATGAATCGTAATCCGGACGGACATATAACGTAATCCGGACATATTGGTAACTTAATCCGGACATAAATAAAACTTATTCCGGACAGAAATTAACGTAATTCGGACAGACAAACAATGTAATTCGGACAGCCTAAGTACGTCTTCCGGACATACTGGTCACTTAATCCGGACATAAATAAAACGTAATCCGGACATTGATGAATCGTAATCCGGACGGACATATAACGTAATTAGGACAGACATACAACAAACCAAAATTACTTAAATATATTTGTCGCCATCAGAAATTAATTCACAAACGAACAAGCAAAGAAAGGGTTGAATCTTATGCAATAATACGAACAGACATACAATGACTTTCAACAAAATTACATAGGAATAATTCCAACCAAGGACAAATACAATAATCAAGGAGGAACTCCCTCGTAATGCAAATTCATGTCCCAGTCATCGAAATCGTGATCCCACGGTTTGGGTGCTGCAGGGTGTAACGGGGGTAGAACCTTCTTCCTGATGATTTTCTGTGCCGTGCTGCAGGGAACACAGTCCTCACAGCCGCAGCTATGGCGCCACATTGGTCTGTTATGATCGTCGGGGGGCTTGTATCTGCACACAACGCGATCAAGATAAAAAAATATGTTAATCCGGACAGAAATAACGTAAATCGGACAGACGTCAAGGGTAAACCGGATGAGCAAAAAACGTAAACCGGACAGACGTAAGGGATAAACCGGACGAGCAAAAGACGTAAACCGGACAGACGTAAAGGGTAACCGGACAGGCACATAACGTAAAACGGACAAAGCCGGACAAAATAAAACATGTATCGTTCATGCACGTCAACCATGTTTGGAACAACCAAATGTAATTTTGTGTCGTCTCGGAAGAGAGGAGTGCGCAACCGAGTAGGACGGACTGGTAGTGGTGATTTACCCCCACAAATGGGGCGAAAGGCATGTCATACTTGTTTGTTATGTATGTTGTGTCGAAACATATTGCATCTCCAAAGTAAGAGTAAGCAGCTCGAGAACGACTGTCGGCCCAGAACACATTTTGTAGTCTACCTTCGTCGTCCATATCCATTACGTAAAAGAAGCGGGAATCATTCTTCTGCATCCTGATGAAATAATCTTGGATAGCTTGCGCATCTCCTGGTCCCATTTTGAGGTTTCTAACCTCGTTCACAACATTCCTGCGAAACATAATTTTTATGACAAAGTTAAATACGTAACTTCAACCAGGTTAAGTGGAGAATAAATAACCTTAAGTCCCGCTCGTTGAAAGACAATTTATCGTGACCTCCAACTTCGACCACAAAAGATTGCATGGTCTTGGCGGCAGATATACCGACAGCATCATTGCACGAAATGCGTGCTCTGGCGGACTCCGGGACGGATCATTTTTGTCGGAGGAAGCACATCTGGTCTTCCAACAACATGGCGTGATTATGTTCGAGATCTACGTAGTTAATTACGTAGCCTCTGGATGGATTACCGGAGACCCTAATCCGAGCAGTGCATTCGACCCTACCGGATAACCTATGTTTCGGTCTACCTTCACCTTGGATTACCCTCCTTTGAGCAAGTAAGTGGCATGTATTACAACACCATGACCGTAATAAGATTGCCTTATCTTCACACCAAAACAACAGGAATCGGCGTATGAAACGTAAAATGTTTTGGCTTCTTCGAAGGAAGGAAAATTCATCATCACTTGAGGGACGTTGGAGGCATGAGCCGGCTGTGAGGACACATTTACGAGTGCCATTACAGTACAACAAAAATGGAGGAAGGAGAGAAGAAGGAATGGTTCGTAGGATCGAAATAACCTAGACACTCATATTTGTATCTCCGTGAAGCGCCAAAGAATAAAAAAGAAGACGGAGGACGTGCTGATTTGAAAAGCATTAAATGCGATGGTGGACGCATCGGGAAAATAAAACAACAGCAAAAAAATCAGGAGTAAGTAGTACGTCTGTCTGGAATAAGTGTTCCAACTGTCCGGCATAAATAGTAACTGTGTCCGGAATAAGTTATGCGTTTGTCCAGAAACTAAAGAAAATGACTAATGTGTGTGTCCGGAAAAAAATGAATTTATTAATAAAGAGAAGGGAAAAAAATAGGAGGACGAATGTTGAGTAACTAGTCTTCAGTCTGTGTAGGAGCGGCAAAATGAAGTGAGTGATTTGAGACGCATTAATGAGGGATGGAGAAATTTGTACGAAACGAGGAATAAACTAAACAAAGAAATTGTTTCTGGGGAGAGTGCGCACTCAGCCGCGTCTGCTGACTGGGTTGCCCACATCAGCCAGTGTGTTGACTGAGTTAGCAGCGTCCGTGACGCGAGCGTTCAACAAACATTTCCCTTCTCTTTATTCTGGTCATGGTACTTATTGGTCTTAACTCATAACAATAACTAAATTATGAAAATTGATTGGTCAATTACATCTTAAAATTAAACTTTGAAATTACAGTACCTGGCTAGACACAATTACAATACATATTTTTTAGTTTTTATTTTATTTTCAAACATTGTGGGCTCTATTCTTAACAATACTTAATGTGACTTGAGCCGATCAATACGAGGGGCTCCTATAAGTCATCGATGTGCTCTGATATCATGTATAGTTTAATTGGTCTACTACTACTTCTAAATTCACTTAGTGAATATATACAAGTCTAAGATTGCATGCTAAACACTTCTATTTCAAGCAACACACAGGAATCAAAATGATCGAAGCAAATCTTCACCACAAACACCTCACATTCATTGGAACCAAATTAATCAAAACTACCAGCCCAATAAACTTCTGGATTTTAGGTTGAGAACTCATGCGTGCATGGAAGCGTTCGTGATTGCATCCCACAGACGGCTAAGCGTGATGCACCCAATCTTCAAGTTGTTGCACCCACACATGAGGTACACGTTGGAGATCAACGCATTGGCGCGCCAGCGCTTGATCAATGGTGGTGGGATCATTGAGTCTTGTTTTAGCCCCGGCAAGTTCTCCATGGAGGTCAGCTCTGCTGCTTATGAATCTTGGAGGTTCGACATGGAAGCTCTGCCTGCAGATCTCCTAAGAAGGTATTGTTTCATAATGACTCTGATAAATAGTCAGGATGCGACTCGTTTCGTTGAGATTAATTTGTCGTCATAGTTGTTTGGTTTCCAACATCTACAAACTTTTATGGAGTTTGATTCTTTCTTGTTTTAGATATCTCATTGCTCAACTGATAGATCGATTGCTAGAATCTTAGCACTAGTCAATATCAACATCGTTTAGACACTAACTAGTCAATATCAACATCGTTTAGACACTAACAAAGTGAGATCCTTAATATTGGATTAGCCTGCATCAAAGATCGATCTCGAGTATGCCAGTATCTGATTACATTATATGTTGGAGATTTAACTAAAAAATATGTAACGTTTCTTAAAAAGAACAAAGTGAGTTACAATACGAGAATAAAATTTTCTTTGGAAACTGCAACTAAGAGTGGATTTTTGGCGCAGAAGAATGGCAATGGAGGACCCATCAAAGCCAAGTGGAATCCGATTAGTAATCGAGGACTACCCGTACGCCGCCGACGGCCTCATAGTATGGTCGGCGATCGAGGACTGGGTGACCACCTACACCTCCCACTTCTACCTGACTTCCGCCGTCGTCGCCTCCGACACCGAGCTCCAATCCTGGTGGTCTGAGATAAAAACCCACGGCCACCCGGACAAGTGCAACGAACCCTGGTGGCCAACCCTCGACACTCCTTCCGACCTAGCCAAAATCCTCACCACCATGATCTGGACGGCCTCCGGCCAGTACGCGGCGTTAAACTTTGGGCAGTACCCGTTCGGCGGGTACATCCCGAACCGGCCCACGGTCATGAAGAAGCTCGTCCCGGACGAATCCGACGACGATTTCTTCCACAACCCGGAATCCGCCTTCCTTGGCTCGCTTCCCAGCCAACTGCAAGCCACCAAGGTGATGGCGGTTCAAGACATGCTGTCGACCCACGCGCCCGACGAGGAGTACATCGGTGGGGCCCAAGGGAGGTGGATCGACGACGCGGCGGTTATGAAGAGCTACAAGAGGTTCTCCGAGAGGCTGAGACATGTGGAGCAAGTTATCCAGAGAAGGAACCGAGATAGGAAGTTGGTCAACCGTAACGGGGCGGGCGTGCCACCGTACGAGTTGTTGATCCCCACCTCCGGCCCAGGGGTCACTGGTCGTGGAGTTCCTAACAGCATTTCCATTTAAATATTATATATCACTTGCATGTTATTATATATAGAGAGAGTGTGTGTGTAAGCAGCAAGTAGCTACCATCTTAATTTGCATTGGTGAAACATTTGCATTAGTTTTGACGTAGGATCACAATGATTTTAGATTGAGAATTGATCAAATGTGTGAAATTTAGGTTCTTGAGTGTAGGATTGGGAGTTTTAGGAGTTGAGGATTTCTCTCTAACGTATATGACCATTGGAGATTTCTAAGGTCAATGTTCGACCAGTGGTCAATTGTATTCTAGGGGTTGGTTGAGTTTATACGAATACGACTATTGGAGAATACGACAAGTATAACGGTCATCCGAAAATAAGGGAACGGTCAACCGAAAGGTCAAAAACAGTCGACTGGTAGAACTAGGAAAATACACTTTGAGACTCTGTTATAGCAAACAGAGAACTCGTCCGGTCGACCATTTCGCACAAGCAGATTAGGTTTAGTTTTTAAGTGATTTTCCGACTAAGGTTTGGGTGATCTATTGAAGCTCAATTGATATGAATTGTGTATGACTTCTACAAGGAACCTAATGTGTGTGAGTTAAGTTTTAACTCTTATATGTTCAAAATTACACAATTTCCTAAGACTCAAAATAAAGTAAAATTAGATGTCTTTAAATAATTTTGATTACATGTATTTACTTCATTCCATTCTTCTTAAGTCTTGATCACATGTAGATGTTAGCACAATACAATATATCTTCTATGCATTATGTGTGTTACACTACATTTGATTGTGATTAAGATTATATTGATTAAATTATCAAAACACAGACTAAGACCAAAAAGTCAACCGTTAGATGTGGTGTAAGGAGGAAGGAGAATAGTTGTTTTTAATGAATAAATCATGGACTATTTAAATTTTAGTTTCCGTTTAATGTATTTTGGTTTAGGCACATACATGGACCGTATTATTGAGCTTGGAATATTAATTTATTTCACTTTTGAAATTTAATTCCTAAGTTACCTATGTTGTCCCTCCAAAATAAATCCTAACACTCACAATATCACTCAATTGAGTGGTCAAATGCATACAACCTTACAAAATTACACTGCAATTATTGCGAGAACTGTCGACTACGATCTCCAACCTCAACCCAAAATTACAACCAACTTGACCTGATGCGTAAATATTGAGGGCCCAAGTCCAGATTCTGTATCTTCATTATAAATGGCCCATAAAGCTCATATGTCTTGTTTTAGCCCCGGCAAGTTCTCCATGGAGGTCAGCTCTGCTGCTTATGAATCTTGGAGGTTCGACATGGAAGCTCTGCCTGCAGATCTCCTAAGAAGGTATTGTTTCATAATGACTCTGATAAATAGTCAGGATGCGACTCGTTTCGTTGAGATTAATTTGTCGTCATAGTTGTTTGGTTTCCAACATCTACAAACTTTTATGGAGTTTGATTCTTTCTTGTTTTAGATATCTCATTGCTCAACTGATAGATCGATTGCTAGAATCTTAGCACTAGTCAATATCAACATCGTTTAGACACTAACTAGTCAATATCAACATCGTTTAGACACTAACAAAGTGAGATCCTTAATATTGGATTAGCCTGCATCAAAGATCGATCTCGAGTATGCCAGTATCTGATTACATTATATGTTCGAGATTTAACTAAAAAATATGTAACGTTTCTTAAAAAGAACAAAGTTAGTTACAATACGAGAATAAAATTTTCTTTGGAAACTGCAACTAAGAGTGGATTTTTGGCGCAGAGGAATGGCAATGGAGGACCCATCAAAGCCAAGTGGAATCCGATTAGTAATCGAGGACTACCCGTACGCCGCCGACGGCCTCCTAGTATGGTCGGCGATCGAGGACTGGATGACCACCTACACCTCCCACTTCTACCTGACTTCCGCCGTCGTCGCCTCCGACACCGAGCTCCAATCCTGGTGGTCTGAGATAAAAACCCACGGCCACCCGGACAAGTGCAACGAACCCTGGTGGCCAACCCTCGACACTCCTTCCGACCTAGCCAAAATCCTCACCACCATGATCTGGACGGCCTCCGGCCAGCACGCGGCGTTAAACTTTGGGCAGTACCCGTTCGGCGGGTACATCCCGAACCGGCCCACGGTCATGAAGAAGCTCGTCCCGGACGAATCCGACGACGATTTCTTCCACAACCCGGAATCCGCCTTCCTTGGCTCGCTTCCCAGCCAACTGCAAGCCACCAAGGTGATGGCGGTTCAAGACATGCTGTCGACCCACGCGCCCGACGAGGAGTACATCGGTGGGGCCCAAGGGAGGTGGATCGACGACGCGGCGGTTATGAAGAGCTACAAGAGGTTCTTCGAGAGGCTGAGACATGTGGAGCAAGTTATCCAGAGAAGGAACCGAGATAGGAAGTTGGTCAACCGTAACGGGGCGGGCGTGCCACCGTACGAGTTGCTGATCCCCACCTCCGATCCGGGGGTCACTGGTCGTGGAGTTCCTAACAGCATTTCCATTTAAATATTATATATCACTTGCATGTTATTATATATATATAGAGAGAGTGTGTGTAAGCAGCAAGTAGCTACCATCTTAATTTGCATTGGTGAAACATTTGCATTAGTTTTGACGTAGGATCACAATGATGTTCGATTGAGAATTGATCAAATGTGTGAAATTTAGGTTCTTGAGTGTATGATTGGGAGTTTTAGGAGTTGAGGATTTCTCTCTAACGTATATGACCATTGGAGATTTCTAAGGTCAGTGTTCGATCAGTGGTCAATTGTATTGTAGGGGTTGGTTGAGTTTATACGAATACGACTGTTGGAGAATACGACAAGTATAACGGTCATCCGAAAATAAGGGAACGGTCAACCGAAAGGTCAAAAATAGTCGACCGGTAGAACTAGGAAAATACACTTTGAGACTCTGTTATAGCAAACAGAGAACTCGTCCGGTCGACCATTTCGCACAAGCAGATTAGGTTTAGTTTTTAAGTGATTTTCCGACTAAGGTTTGGGTGATCTATTGAAGCTCAATTGATATGAATTGTGTATGACTTCTACAAGGAACCTAATGTGTGTGAGTTAAGTTTTAACTCTTATATGTTCAAAATTACACAAGTTCCTAAGACTCAATAAAGTAAAATTAGATGTCTTTAAATAATTTTGATTATATGTATTTACTTCATTCCATTCTTCTTAAGTCTTGATCACATGTAGATGTTAGCACAATACAATATATCTTCTATGCATTATGTGTGTTACACTACATTTGATTGTGATTAAGATTAGATTGATTAAATCATCAAAACACAGACTAAGACCAAAAAGTCAACCGTTAGATGTGGTGTAAGGAGGAAGGAGAATAGTTGTTTTTAATGAATAAATCATGGACTATTTAAATTTTAGTTTCCGTTTAATGTATTTTGGTTTAGGCACATACATGGACCGTATTATTGAACTTGGAATATTAATTTATTTCACTTTTGAAATTTAATTCCTAAGTTACCTATGTTGTCCCTCCAAAATGAATCCTAACACTCACAATATCACTCAATTGAGTGGTCAAATGCATACAACCTTACAAAATTACACTGCAATTATTGCGAGAACTGTCGACTACGATCTCCAACCTCAACCCAAAATTACAACCAACTTGACCTGATGCGTAAATATTGAGGGCCCAAGTCCAGATTCTGTATCTTCATTATAAATGGCCCATAAAGCTCATATGTCTCATAAACTATACAATTAGTCTTATCTACAAACTTGTAACAATTAATCTTAGTTAGTTCCACATTGTTTATTATACAAATTGTATTGTACCAACCGTGTATAAATACAAGACATCTCTCTCAAACATCATTAAGTTTGAGAGAAGGAGATTATTTACATTACTTTCAAATATTTATCTTATAATTCAACATGGTATCACAGCAACTATTTACTGAATAATAACAGTGGTATCACAACAATGGTAAATTCTTAACCTTTTTGGGGATTTGTTGAATGAGATAATTTAGTCTTTTCACTTAGCCTTTGACTTCACATATTTTGGGGAAAACTCAACTTCATCCTTACGCTTGAAGTGGCCTACGATCATCATAACAACAACATTTTCAAAAATATTATCCTATTTTTTTTTTCTACCGCATCATCTGTTCATTATACGACACTTAACCACAAGTTTATTCTCTTTTATCTTCTCAACCACAACATTTTTATAAAACAATTCCGATGTCAAATAAAATTTCTATTTCCTCCAACTCATTTGCTACTCTTTACAAATAAACATATATCAACATTTATATTTTTATATATTAATTTTAATTATTAATAAAATTGATTATTAATTTCATTTTTTATTTTTCAAAAATAATGTTAAGCAAACGTTTGTGAAACAATTAATTTATTAACTACAAATTGATATAGTAATTTGAGAAACCAAATTTATCAGAATTACAATAACAATTGCACATAACTAAACATTACAACAACTAAGAGGTAATTAATAAAAATACTTTTAATTTTCATGCAGTCCACAACGTTGCTAGATATTCTCACTCCAATTCGTTTTAAGTGTCAAATGTGTCTTCTTCACGAAATAAAATCTTTCGAAAAACTAAAAGTTGAGAATAAAATATCTGGAAAAGTAAAAGTTGAGAATCTAACTGTCAAAAAATAAAGTTAGGAATTCAATCTTTGAAACTAGGTAGTCGTTGCATTTGATTTAATCACTAGAATTTGGAATTTCAAAATTACAAAATTCATATAGCAATATGGGTGTCTGTTTGTAAATATAAAAAGATAAATATTTTGGTCGAACCATTTCTACAAGAACCACACCAGTGCAAAACAGTGCATACTCGTCGCCTAATAGACGTCGGATGTATTAACGGCCGACGTCTATTATTTACTGGAGGTATAGACGTCAGATGTCATCACGGCTGGCGTCTATTATTTACTATAGATGTCAGGTGTTTGAACATACACAACCATCCGACGTCTATAACCCTCAGACATCGACATATAGACGTCAGATATTTGTACATCCGACATCTATTCCTCATCCCGTATAGACGTCGTGGGATAGACGGCGGGTGAGAGTGAAGTTCGACATCTATAGGTCTAATAAGGCCAAGTATCTATTCAGTTTTTATCTTTTATCTCTTCTGTTGGCCGACAAAAACCCTAGCCGACTTCCTCCTCCGCGACCACTCCAGCCAAAACTCGACCAAAACCCTATCCTCCACAGCACCGGCCGTCTTCCTCCACTTCCCTAACCACCGTAGCCTCCTTCGACCACCGTAGCGTCCGTCGCGGCCTCCTCCGCAACCACCATTGCAACGACCCTCCTCCTCCATCTTCCTCTATCTTCCTCCACTTCCCTAACCACCGTAAGAGTTTTGGTTGGTTTAGTTTCGGATTTTAGGTGGATTTTGGTTGTGTCTCCATATAAGAGTTTGTTCCCATTAACGACTTTCATGCAGTGCGTTTGAGAAGAAGGAGAACGCGCGTTCGAGAAGGAGGACACGCATTTGCTGGTTCGTAATTCCACCTATTTTGTCTCTTAGTTTTAATTGTTCCAAAAATCCAAAGATCTGACCTCAGAATAGTAGAGTGCTTTTGTTTAATATGGATGTCCAATATGCTTCTCACAATATGTTTCAAAAGCCCAAAGATATGTCCTCCAATGTGTCTATTTTTATTATTTGTATTATTTAATAGATTAAAGTGTAGCCTTATGTGCAAAATAGTAGAGTGCTTCTCACAATTGTCAATATTACCAATCTTTGGCAATATTACCAATCCCTACAATTTTAGGTTCAAGTGGTAATTTTTATTCCACCGCTCTAGATGTGACGATTATAGCTACTTAAGGCGCCATCATAACTCATAAGATGAGTAATAGCAAACGTACTTAAAATAATACTCTATTGATTACCAATAACACCTTAAAATTACGTCGGCTTAAATGTAAACCCACATATTAAATATTATATACCCTTCAATGTATATGTTTGAAATATCATCCACACATTATTTTGGTGTTGTGTCGAAGTTTGAGGGGTTTGGATGTAGTGTGTTTGTGATGAATTGGGTGGAATTGAGATCAAGTTTAAATCTTGTACTGTTATAAAAATTTCTTGTTAATTCCAGGATTTGAAGATTTTTACATAGCATATTTTAGGGGAGGATCTGGGAATGCTGATATCTGACGTATATACCCCCGTACATCTGACGTGTATTCTCTTTTCTGTAGTAGTGCCACTTCACAATTAATCAAAACTAAACCCACCTTAATTATCTAATCCTATCTTAAAACTAATGAATGTGCATGTGTGTGTTAGAGTGGAGTGGTCAGCTGATATTTAGCTAGTATATTATAATGAAGCTTTGGATGACAGCAACAAGAGAATAGTTGGTAGCAGACCCTAAGGTTGAGAGGGTGGGCAACCCAAGAAAGCTTGGAAATCTTCCAACGAGTCAATCATTCTCTCACTCCTCCTTCACGTTTTCTTTAGCCACACTTGTCATTCCACCTTCATCTCACTTTTGAAGACCATCACTTCCTTCTTCTTCTTGCGGGTCCGTGTGTGCAAGACTTGGTGATGGTCGACAAGGGTGGTGGAGGGTAAGTCTTGGTGGGCATCTCGACAACAACTTGGGTGGACCTTGGGAATGTGGTGGGGTGTCATTTGGTGCCTTCTAGTTTTAGTTCATCTCCTTAGTTCGACACCCCCTTCTTCTCAACCTCCCTCGTTCCTTCTCTTCCCACTTGTTGAAGGAGTCGCTCGTGGTGTGTAGAGCGTGGTGGAGGCGAGTGGGGAGGCTTCCGGTGAACTCATCTGTGAGGTATGCCATGGGGTTTTAAGGTGTTGGGGGTGAAGGTTGGTGTGAATAAACCACGATTTTGCTAGTGGTGGGGTTTTGTTGCACCACTGGATCGGCTGGGGTAGTGGTGTAAGAACCTAATCCTAATTAGATTAGGATAATTGGGTTCTCGTTGCTAATCCTAATCATTGGGATATTTTGTTAGGTTGAAGACTTGTGATTGGTTGTTGGAGGGTAAGGTGGAGGCATGGGATTTGAGGAGGTGTAGGTGAGGGCTTTAAAAAGCAAACCCAACTTCTTCTTTTTTCTCATCTCCCTCTCTCTCACAATTTGTCTCCCTCTGAAGCTCAACAAGCAAGGGAAGATCTCAGTGAGCAAGAGAAGTTGTGGTGCTAGTCGTCGAGGAAATCGGAGTGAAGGAAGTTCACCGGAGGAAGACTCGTGGGTGTGGAAGCTATCGTGGTTGATCTTCAAAGGTTTCTTCAAGCCTTCAAGGTATGTCAAGCGTCTCCTTAATACTCGCCCGAGGTGTGTGAGTGGTGGATTTAGTCGACGGGGGCCGTTAGGCTCGTCGAAGGTTGTTGTGAAGCAGAATGCTGCTAAATATCTTGCATGCCATGTTGATTACGTGTCAAGATTCTCCTTAATACTCACCCGAGTGTGTTTTGCATGCTTCCATATTAGTGACCTTGGGAGGACTTTTAAATATCTTGCATGCCATGTTGATTACGTGTGGGGGAGGAGAAGAAGTTTTGTTACTAATCATGCATGTGTCATGTTATATATTGTTCATGCTACGTACTACTTGTTCATGACCATGCATTATAACAAGAGTTCATTGTTATGACAGATTATTATGCTCATTCCTTTATTTTATTAGGGTCAAGCTCTAGTGAGCCCAAGACTCATCAAATTTAGTTTAAGCCCCTTACAATCTCACCATTGGATCTTATTTACAATTAATCTCACCATTCATTAGCATAATCGTTTTTTTTTCTTAATATACCTTACAATTTGAAATGAGTGGTGTATATTGTAGGGGCTTAATTTAGAAAAATTAAGCCCCGGGCTCACTAGAGAATTCCTGTATTTTATTATAATATATCATAGCTAGTGTTCACATGTTATACCCACTTGTTTAATTAAGAGACATGATCATGACCTTGTTGTGTGATGCATATCTAAGTGTCTTCATCTATGGCACAACCTTACCATGTGTAGACACGTGTAAATCACCATATATTGTGCATATATTGGAGCTAGTTACTCACCACGTTATTATTATGTCATGAGACAGACACTAACTTTGAGATGCATATTAGTAATCATGTTGAGTATAACGGATGATCATAGATGTAAATGCAATTGGTTGTTGTTTCATTATTCTTGCTTATTTCATAGTATCGACGGGGTGAGTGGGTCACGTACCGATGTGTTCGACCTTAGGAAGCTCGTGTCCTCGCCTTGCGCGTGAGCTGGGAGGTGGCAGTGGGTGCCTCATTGGTGCTCACCCAGGGACTGCCGAGGGTCTAGGTGCGTCGAGTATGTGTTTCTTGAAAACGTGTGTCCTCTCTTCATGTGTGAGCCGAGAGTTGACGGTGGGTATTTTCGGTGCCTACCCAAGGACCGTGGAGTAGGAGTGTGGTGGGTGCGGAGAGGTTGTGTGCCACGTGTGTTGTTTGAGTGCGAACATGCTTGTTTTGGGATGCGAGGTGCTTCGTGCGCGGCGAGGTGTCATGACCACTTGAGGTGGGTGCACACTTGCATAGGATATTCGGGTGTTAGAGTGTCGATTGGAGTTAGCCTGCACTTATGAGTAGTTGACCCTTAGGTGAGGCTCTACGTAGCTGCCATTCGACCAACTCTTGTCCTTTGAGGCCAGCGTAACTTTGGTAGCACCCGTGGCGGGGACCATGTTGCTTTGGTAGGACACGAGACCGTGAGGCGAGTTGGAGTCCTGGTGGAGGACGGTCGCCAGACGTGGCGTTGGGGAGTGAGAGTCACAGACTAGGGCCCAGTTAGAGTACCATGTGTTTCACTTACTGTTGTGTTGTCATTCCCGTGGCATATTGGGTTTTCTTTATTGAAAACTCAGGCAGTGTTTTTGAAACCTTGCAGGTTCGGGCGTATAGGTTCTGGCGAGCTGGACTGGTGGGAGTTTGAGGATGTACACACGGGACCGGATCTAGCGTTATATACTCTACTTTACTTGATGATGTATTTTGATCTTCCACAATTGTATCGAACTCTATTGCAAACTCTATATTTTTGTTTCGAAGCTCCGACTTATTGTGACTTTATTCAGTAATATTCTTTTGCATATATTGTCCTATTTTATATTTCTGGATGTGACCTTGTTCAGACGGGGATGTTACAGTTTCTTTTGATACATCTATACACATGCGATTTAATGTTTTGATACACTCTTACGATCTATGTTACTTGGTATTTAAATAGAGCTCCTTTTATCTATCTATTTGATCATCACGCATATGTAATTGGTATATATCTCTCTCTGGATTTTGTTTTATCTTGCTATTTTAGCTTCCCCTCAATCCTCAGGGATACGTGATGGGATAACCTCTTTACAACTATTTAACGTGGATTTTTTGTTCGAATGATCTTTCAATATATATTTTTTTGTTTTCGAGAATTCGTGTGGTATTTGGTTTCATACATCTTTCAATTGGAAGAATGTTTCGTTTAAGTCATGTCATCAGATTATTTGTCATATTTGCACACACAAAATGTATAAATGAAAACATACCTGACGAGTGCTCAATGTGAAATTTTCATTTCAATTGGATCAGACAAGACATATATGGAATATCTATATTTTATGTAGTTTAACCCCATTTCGTGGAATTAGTTGTGCCCATGTATAGTCTTATAATTGATTCAGTTATAATAACAAGTGCACAACGTCAATGAAGACACAGTAAGTACGAGTCGTGTCAACGAGGAGCGCGTGTCAGTTGGAGTCTACAATACTCGAGTGGGAAAGGAAAAGAGAAATATGAGATCGAAATTACACTACAATGCGTACTAAATCAGAAAACGAATGATAAAAATAAAACCCTTACGGGGTAGAGAAACAATGCAGAAATGAGAATATGTGTGTGTGTGTGTTCATTGGTGCTCATTACCCAAATGTAATACATGAAATCCATAAAAATCAAATCCAACTTTGTCTTCACATGAAATAAGATAAAAACATTATCATTAAAATATACACGACAATAATTGAGATGAGGCTAACATGAAATGCTTAATGAGCAAACCTCACTATGTCTCCACATAAAATAAGATTTAGCACAATTATTAAAACATACAAGACGTTAATTATGATGATGCCAACATGAGCACGTGCATACACATGTCATGTTTCCTCCTTATCCACTCCATCATTATCCTTTTTTTTGGCAAAACAAAAGGGAGGCTTAGCCTCGAAATTTCATTATGGAAACTTAAATTTACATCCTACAAAAAATGAAGAGTAAAACCGCGGGGCAAGCTGTGCGCATGCCCAACTTCACAATAACACATTAGATCAAAGTCTCATTTACACCAACTCTTACACCATGTTTGGTTCCTATTAGATGTGTTCTCCTAGTTCCATGCTTCTTAGAAAGCCTTTAAGGCCCCCGGGTCCTCAGCAATGTCCTTTATCCTCGACCCCATTATCCATACCGCATCCTTGACCATTTCAATGATGTCCATCGCACGCTTATGTTCTTGAACGAATATTCATTGATTGCGTTCCTGCCAGCACTCGTACACAACAACGCCAATGGCCAACTTCATCATCTTCGTTTGAACTCGGTTGCCCTTGATTCGTGACAAGCATTGTGCCTCCTCCACAAGTGTAGTTCGTATACCAGCAACCACTCCCAAGATTCGTAGAATTCCTATCCAGACCTCCTTCGTGAAAGTGCATGCCCAAAAAAGATGTCCCACATCCTCCTCTCCATCATTGCATAATACATACTCCAGCCTATGGTTTGCACCCCTAGCTTGCATTAATATCTTTGTCATCAAATGACCCTGCAGCGCACGACAAGCTACCACAGAATGTCTTGGGATGTAATTGTTGTACCAAATGAGCTTGCTCCATCCCACTCTTTCCCTCTTTGGCACCACCCATGCCCACGCCTCCTTGAGAGAGAATTTCTCTTTTTTGGTATCCATCAGAGTAGGTTTGTCCCGACCCCCATGAATCTGCATCCTCGCCATATTTGGCCTAACTCTAGCATTTTTTGCGACCTCGGAACAGGAAGGTTCCACGAGCCATTGCTGATATAGTGAGCTACCAACGTGTCCTTCGGCATCCCCACATCATAGTGCAATTGTGCCCCCTATGGTTCACAAAGAAACAACGGTCCACACCAAGGATCGAGAAAGAAGCGAATGTTGTTGTCGTCCCCCACCTGGAATCGAATATGCTCCCATGCAATATCTGTACTTTCAGAATTCCTCGCCATGCCTAGGAGCAGCTCGATGGTGGTCGTGCTAACCATATTGTGCCCCTTCTAAGGTACTTGCGTCACATGCATCTGACCCACAATGATTCGTCTTCAGCCATGACTAGCCAAAGAAACCGTAGCAACACAGAATCATTCCAATCTACCAACCTTCGCAACCCCAAACCCCCTTCGCTCTTTGGCACACAAATGTCCTTCCATGCCACAACCACCCATCTTCGTGGTCCTCCCCAAACAAACTGTATCATGATGCTCTCCATCTCCTTCAGTGTCGATCGAGGGATAAGGAACGCTGATATCCAGTAGATACTGAAGGAGACCAATACTGATTATACCAGCTCCACCCGGACAACCGTTGAAAGATGACTTTGCTTCCATGTGCTAAGTTTAGCCTTGAGTTTTGCCACCAGCCGAGCACAGTGTTGCTTCCCAAGTCGTGATGTGAATATCGACAACCCCAAGTACGTCACTGGGAAAGCCTCCATTTCCATCCCAAGGTGGTCGCAAATCCACCTCCCATGAGTTGCATTTCTCCCTAGGAACACTTGGCTCTTTGTGGTGTTAAGATGTAACCCCAAGCATGCTGAAAATTATGCCAAAAGATCCTTCATAATCCGGGCATTTGCTTTGGTTGCTTTGGCGACAACATGACATCATCAGCAAACAAAGGTGTGAGACCGAGGTATCACCACACCAAACCGTTTCCAGCCTCCTACTTGAAGCAACCTCCTTAATCATCATACTAAGTACCTCCATGCATAGGACAAATAGATAGGGGGCTCTCGAGTCACCTTGTCTTAGCCCGTTTGTTGCCTTGAAAGGTCTCGAGTTCGCACCGTTCACCGTTACTACGAAATAGGCCCACACGCAAGCCATAATGAGTCGTTACCAATGCTCTGGAAATCCAAAATGTTTGAGCACCTCAAAGAGGAACGTCCAAGAGACTGAGTCGTAGGCTTTCCGTAAGTCTAGCTTCAAACACATCTGAGATTGTCCTCGCTCCACATGCATATTGTGACAAATTTCATGGGCTAACAAATGTTGTCACTAATCCTCCTACCACAAATGAAAGCACTTTGCGCCTCTCCAACCAGCTTTGGTAGTACCTTCTTCAATTTGTTGGCTAGCACCTTGGATATGTACTGATAGACCATATTGCAAAGTGATATAGGCCTATAGTCATCAATCGTGGTTGGGGTGGCCTTCTTTGGTATCAAGGTGATGGACGTATAATTCACTTGGGCTAGGAGCTTCCCGCTTCGCAGAAACTCATCCACAAATTTGAGCAAGTCCCCCTTAATCACCTCCCAAGATGCCTTAAAGAATTTCGTATTGAAACCATCGGGCTTAGGAGCCTTGTCCATATTTGGCTTTAGCACCACCTCCTCAAGCTCCTTCATATCCAACCCCACGATAAGGCTAGTAGACTCCACCGAAAGCTGAGGAGGGTGGAAGTAAGTTGGCATCGGTTGCACCTGAAAATCATTAGCAAACAAATTAGAAAAACGACACCGAAACGCCTCACGAATCTCATATTCCCCCTCCACAATCTCTTCTGATTCGCTCACTAATCGCACATTGTTTGTAGCTCTCCTAACTCTAAAAGAAGTATGGAAGAATCTAGTATTCCACTCACCCTCGATTTCCGCCTCAACATCAATTCCTCTTTAATTAGCGCATGTTGAAGCTCCTCCTTACACAACACCTCCTGATCGAAGATGGTCATGTCTCCTGGGGCATCCCGCCTTTCCAACCTTACACTAGCGAGCCTTCGTTGAGCTTCACCCACTCTTGTCTCCACATTGCCAAATTGCTCACTCCAAGTTTTAAGTGTTCCCTTGACCATATGTAGCTTTGCGATGAACCGATAGATAGGCTTCCCTTCTATAAACGATGCCCATGCACCTCAGACTACTCCTGGAAAGGATTCATGTTCCGCACAGAATTTAGCAAAGCGGAACATCCACTTCTTGGGCGTACTTGTTGTCATCATGGTCATAGTCAACGAGGCATGGTCGCTAAGTTCCTTCTCCCCTACCACGTAGTGAGAGTTCGGGTAGGCCTCCATCCAGGAGAGGGACATGAGCATTCTATCAATCCGGGTCTCAATACATGCGTCAGATTGGGATGAGTTGGACCAAGTAAACTCACTTCCTCCGAAAGGCACTTCCACCACTTGCAGCTTATCGATGCGCATGTTAAATTCCTCCATCGCCGTCTAATTAAATCCCGAGCCTCCTCTCTTTTCATGGCACCTCCCGATACAATTAAAATCACCACAAAGAACCCACGATGTCGAGGTCCTCGGCATCACTCGTTCAAGATCTTTCCACAAGTTGTGCCTCTCCACGTGTCCATTCGCTCCATAGATTGTCCTGATGGCTACATCTTTCCCACTTTCTTGTTCAACCCCTTCCAAATGAAGGAGTTGAGGCGTTTCGAATGTAACCTAGAGATTCACCTTTTGCTCATTCCATAAAACGAGAATACGACCCGAGTCAACAATCATACCATTCGCCGCCCAACTCTGCGACCAAATCATATGTGTGTGGCCGGGGAGTTGCCCTGTGCACATTCCACACAAGAATATTCATGATTTTGGAGGCAGGGCTCGAGTCCCCTTGCTTCCACAATTTCCTTGATGTTCTAACTTCACCGACACCTTTTTGGTTGTAACTTGTTGTGGGGCTCTAGCCTTAGATGACTTTATAGAGGCTGGTTCCTCCTTCTCCACGTGACCCTCCTCCTCAGTAAGCTCTTCTTCATATTGTTGGAATTCCTCCTCTTCGCGGTTATCCATAACAACCTCCGCAAGACCGACCAACACGCCAAACATCCCCACCCACGAACCTCCTTCACACTGATTTTTGCTTCTCTCATTATGGATTCACCCCGGTTCACACACCACCATCTTGGGGGACAACCAATTTTCCTCATGTTGGGTATGGCCACACTTCTCACCCTCACTTGCATGGAGCACTAGTCCTTTCCCATTCGTTGGCACCACCTTTCCACATGGTAGGCTCTAATTTGCTTGCTTTTCTTCTACTCTTCCCTTTACACATGGCATACCTTAGTTGGCTTCCTCTACTCCAGCTGAGAAACCAAGTGGAGCAAGTGGGACAAGAAGAGCACCTACCTCCTCTCTTATTGGAGTTGCTGGGGATAAGCTTTTACTTTTGCTTTTGCTTTTTGCTTTTTGCCCCCCCCCCCTCTTTTTTGTTTACTTGTGCTGACCCCATTACCGTTGTCGTTGCAACCACCTCCGTTTGTTCCACTTCATCCCCTCTGTTATGCAAGGTGTCATCTTCTTCAGTTAGGTCATTCTCCAGTGCTCTAGCCACTTCCTCCTCGTGTACAACTTGTTTGCTTGCTGGGGTGCTCCTGTCCTCACTCGCAGTACCATTGCTCCTATACACTTGCTTTCCCACGTCCCTTGCCCATTTCAACCCATTCCTGTTGGGGACAATTCACACTTCCACCTATTTTCATGTTGGCTTTGTTGGGGCAGTTCATGTTGGTGCGCCCAAACTCTATACAATTGTAGGATTTCATGTTTAATTGTGCATATATATATATTCGAAATTTTATGCATAATAAGGATCAATTACAATTTTCTACGATTTATTTCATGCATGCATCGGTTTGTTTTAATAACTACTTTCAAAACTTATTAAAACAAACACAAGGGACTCTGAAACTCATACCTAGAAGTTCTCTAAAACTTCTTGATGTTCCAGAGATGTTGAGGAAGACGATCGTCGCTTCTCGTTGCGCCGGATGCCTCCGAGTGTTCACTGAAACCCTAAACAAGGTTGGAGAGAAAGGAGCTAGCCAATCAATCTTCAAACTAGCTTAGAATCTAGCTACAACCCCCTTCCTTAATCTCTGAGATTTCTCATTCCAAAGACTTAGAAAACTAAGAGAATTTTGTGGCTTTTGTGGTGAATTAGGAGAGAAAATAATTAGAAAAACATCTAACCAAATTAAGGAGAGTAAGGACCTATTTATAGGCTCCAATCTTACTCTTAATCATGGCTATTCTTAAGCCATGTTCTCTTGACATTTTCTCTCACAAACTAATTCCATAATGCATTACATGCATCCACAAAACGTTTGACCAAGTTTGGAGCTAATCCAACCATTGATCAAATTAATCTCTTAATTATCAAAGGCAGAAAATCGATCGTGGTTCGGTTTACCGAGACATACTCGGTTAACCGAATATGTCACGTTCGTATAACCGTGCACTAGATGGACGACCGATTCTTAAGGGGAAAAATTCTCCTTAACTGATCGGACGAATTCACGTCTAAACCGAGTGCCATTCGGTTAACCGAAAATATCGGAACTGGACATTGTTCGGTCGACCGTTTCTGGTTCGGTATACCGGACCAGAACTTCAGGCACTTTGGTCAAGTTCGGTCAATCAATTTTGACCATCCGTTCCACGTTCGGTTGACCGATCAACAGAACCTTCGGTCAACCGAACCATAAACGGATTACCGAACGTTTACCCGATTTTTCCTTTTTCAAATTTTGGATTTATTTCCAACAAAATTTGAACTTAAGGGGGTTTTAGAAAATTCACAACTTATGCAATATATTATCCTATGCAACAATAAATTATTGCACCCCATAATATATGCATCTCATATGAATTTATCATGATTCTAATTATGTTTATATACAACATAATTAATTTTACTTGTTCACCACATGTGTCATATTTTCTATAAGAAACCCGACACATCATATGAACCAAAAATCAAGCTTCTTGTTTCCCGGTTTTTGCGGTGTGACCTATGGGAGGATCTAGACTAAGTTGGTAGTGATATTAAGAGCTTAATATCACAAGCTATAAACGGTATCTAGCTACACATTATAGCTCCCAATTAGTTAGATGTCTTAGTTCTACTCGAACCAAAACCCGATCCATTTAGTGATGAAGTGCACCACTTGTGTCCGTCCCTTGCCTCATGATATTAAGAATACACACAAAGTAGTATTGTGTCATCTTTGTATTAGTATTCATTTCTTGATCTCTTTAAGCTAGTTATAAATATGTGACTTAACTCAAATCACATTGTGCACATTATAACTTTGCTTTATCAAGGGGCCCACTAATATCATCACTCAATTAAGAGGGGCAATGATAATCTTTTGACTAACTATCTTCTCCAACAAAAGTCATACTTAACCAACCAATGCCTTTACACTACACTTATCGATAGCTCAAGACACTAGTCTAATTAAGCATTCCTTAAGTGATCTGATATAAGTCTCATATCAAAGGACCAAGGACACAGTAAAATATTAATGACACAGAAACACATTTCTATAATATTTTACTTATTAGGTCTATTCAGTATACAAAAGTAATATTTTCCTCTTTTGCATATTCGTGTTGTCACTCACTTGTAGAGCTACAATGATCTATGACCAACACGACAATCTTAACTAGGTAATCAATGTCCCATGTTAATTACCATGATTGCGAATATTTTTTTGTTTTATGTAAACCAATATCTTTTAGAGCTCTACGGTTAAGGACCAAGAGCTTCTTCCTTAACACTTCTAAAAGACGAATAACATAAACAACGAACAAAATGATTTCTCATTCAATTCATAATAATTGACATTTAAAAGTAAAACTTTTAGAACACATTCCCTTCAACAATCCCCACAATAACCCGGACGTCATTCATACTCAACACTAACCTCCTCTATGCTGACCCCTTCTATTTGAACGTCCAATGTGGATGGGTAATGAAACTCTCGATCCACCTCCACACATACCCTTGCATACGCCAACCCCCACCCTGAAGCAGTGTTGTCATCCATGTAAAGTGGCTTACCTAGAACACTTGCAATCGTACTCAAATTTTTAGCCAACCAAAACTGCAAGTCCAAGTTGGGGAAATGATTAGTAGCATATCATTCATCATATTCATGTTATATATCCTTTATTTTACCCCAATATTGTGCTACTCGAGTTGTTGTTCGTAGTGTTTCAGGAATTAGGTAATAAAGAAGAGGAAGAGAGCAAAAATGACCTAAATGTAACAAGTATGGACTGATTTGGAAGGTGTTAAACCTATTTGTAATGCATAAGGACTGGATCGCAAATCAGGAAGGACCCAAGTGCAAACCCGGAAGGATCTGATTTTCAAGTGCAAAATATGGTGACACATGACTTGAATCAAATCAGTATTTCGCCAATTAAAGTGATTCAAGTCAGAAGATCAGGACTTCACCCCACGTGTGAATGAAGAAATAAAGTGGGATGCAAAATTTCAACCTGATCTGGAGCATTTGATCCGCCACTGACGGATCAAAACGCTCCAATCCAGTTGAAATTTTGGTCGTGGTTTGGGTTGTCGGGTCAGAGCATTCTTGGACTATCAGATGTGATTTACAGTCGTCTGATTATTCCCAGATTAATCCTAACCATGTATTAGTCTATATATACCATTGTAATCCCTCATATCCCTCTTCTTCTTGCTTCTCCATTAGTTTTAGATTTTATTTGTTACTGCTTAGTATAGTTGGAGGAGAAGAAGCACACTTTGTAATCTTTTCATTTCAATCAATAGTGAGTTGTGTTCTTTAAATACATGTCTTTAACTTTGATGTAATTTCTTTAATGTTGTTGTTTAATTAATCTTGTTTTCAGTTATTTACATTATGGGTTCTTGTTGTTTTTATGATTTTTTAGTGTATAGATGAGTAGAGAGTAGTCCATCCCCATTGGGGGATGCAGAAGGAGGTTATTGATCATGTGATGGATTAGTGTGTATGTTAATCTTAATTCTTTGAGCCTTACATGATTTCTATAATCATCTAATGAGTTTCACCCTTATCTTTGATATGCTAATGCTCTTGAATGAAGCTTAGCACATGTTTAGATTAGTGAGCCTATTTTATGGAGAATGATAAGGTTAGGATAATGATGGAGTGGAAGAAGGGAACAAGACATGTGCATGCATGTGCTCATGTTGGCTTTATCCAAATTAATGTCTTGTATGTTTTAATGATTGTGATAAATCTTATTTCATGTGGAATGTTGAACGTTTTAATTTAAACCACAAGTGCACGGCCGCGATGAAGCGGTGGCAAGTACGGGTCGTCCTCAGGGAGGTGAGTAGTCTCTTGCTTGTACGAAATCAAGTGGCAAAAATAGGGGGAGAAAGATGTTTATGCTACTCTACTCTATACTACGCTAAGAAGTAGGAATGCGAAAGGAAGAATCAAACAATGAAATAATAACTAAGCTAAGAGCAAAGTAGAAGTGCTGGAATTCAGGAATGGGAAAACCCCTAAGGGGTGGAGTGAGTGCACACATTCAAAGAGGTGGGTGTAGAATACATTCTTTAAGCACATGAAGGTGGTGTTTATCAAGCATAGGAAGTGTCTAAATGTTATGGCAAAACCTATCAATCTATTCACCAACTTGGTTGATTAACATTTACATATGCAAGTTGTTTATTTCAGAACCTAAACAAGCATGAGAGGTGTCTAATCATTTTGGCAAAACTCATCAAGTTATAAATTCTATCCTAAACAAGCAAGCATACATTCATGTTTAATCAACACATTGAAATTAAAGCATTCATCTCATTCTCTAATGCATGTATGTACATCTACTCCACCCCCCAAAGGGGATGGAACTACTCACTAAACATTACACTAATTATTAAACTATGGAAAGAAAGCATATTAAAACTAAGCTGGAATTAAAAGATGATTAAACTAAAACATGCATAAACAATAAAAGAAGCATAAAACAAACAATGAAAGAAACACAAAACTTTATTGATAAAATGACTCACATTAAAAGTAGCACCCTCCTACTTTAGTGTGTGCTTCAAGGCCTCACTTCTAGTAGGAAGAATAGCCACTTAAAATATGGAGTGATTACAATAGGAGGTGAAGAGTTCTATTTATAGCCATGGAAAAAGCTAATCCGGGACAATCCCCCGATGTGGGACTAAACAGATACCACAAATAGCCTAAACATCCTCTAATACATGTGCTGGAGATATTTGAGCGCATTTGGGCCAAAAGTGACCGTCAATTAGCGGTCTTGGACCGCTAATTAGCGGTCTACAGTGTCCGGATCGCTCTGGAATTTCTTGTGGGCTTTTCTGGAAGGCTTTGTTGGTATTTTATGCATCTAGTTTGCATGTTGGAGCTCCGACCCGAATAGAATTGCCAAAATACTCCCCATGATGGTGAGGAGTATTCTATTTTGCTCTTAGGTCCTTCTGTCTTGCAATCAGGTCCTTTTTCCCAGCTTTTGGGTCCTTTTATCCTTCATCTCTTCAAACCTATTTATTCCTGAAAACTAAACATAAAACTCGTGACATAGCATTGTTTAGGTGAAAGATAATGGATATAAGATACAAATATGAGCATGAAATGATGTCAATCAAATACCCCCACACCTAACTTTTGCTAGTCCGGAGCAAAACAAAGAAAGAGAAAAGCATGCGAAAAACAAGAAATCCTAACTCACTTTCGTAGGAATCACGGTTGCACTTAGCACGTGCAACAAGCCGTTAAACCGCCTTGTTCCCAAGGAGGAGGAGTGTTGTCTCCTGAGGGTTTTCAGCGGATATACCCACAAAATCCGAACAAGATGCATTAATCAATCTAGCTACACGACTCGTTGGACTCATTTTGTCGATCATGGGACGCGGTAATACTATGGGTCGACTCTATAAATGTAATGGTCCACACACCTAGCCTAATGAGTTATTTGTGAAAGTTAGTTAAGGACTTGAGTGAAAGACATGGGCAACCTTAACTTCTGAATGTGATACAATGTGTAAAGTCCATTTTGGTTCTTATTTGACTCTTTTTTTCTTCTTTTTTTCATTTTTTTTCATTAGAGCATTTTATTGGTTGGTGTTTGATTCTCCCAGGGTCAGGTTTCGTGCATCATTGCCTATGAGGACTTACACTATCACGTACACCTTCCCCCAAATCTCCACATAGGGCGATCCCTACCACCCGTGTAACGGGAGTTCGGTCGGTGCATCCCAAGTCAGATGACTCGAAAGCACCAGGCACAAAGTCCCCTCAGACCTACTTTCCCGAGTGATAGGAGCCGTGCGAGAAGAGAGAACACCACTTATTTATCTATATGGGAACCAAAACCCCTACACTTAAGTTTCACAAAAAGAGATTAAGGGCCCTCGACTACGACAAACTTCCTTATACTCACAAACACGAATTATTTGACTCACTAGGGTCAGGGTGGACTTCTTTAAATGTTTGAGTACTGAAACCCTATGATTACACGCCCCCTGAGGGAAAACCAGGGTGCATCCTAATGACTCAACAAGACCTAAAGCCAATAAACTAGAAATCCTAATGCATCAAGTTCAAGACAATTTTGGGAGCTTTCTTTTTACTTTGCCTCTCAACGGTTTTGCACATGCTAAACACACGCAAAACCCAGAAAAACATTTTCTTTCGACAACACATGAAGATTTTGAAAGAAATGTGAAAACTTTAAAGCACTCGGCAAGCAAAAGAAGACAAGTCACCCAAGGATCATGGCAAGCAGATATATCAATGTTAAATGCGACACACTAACATGACCCTAGCAGTACAAACAAAAGAAAATAAAACCAAAGGAAAAAGACTTGACTATGTACACACGTAAAACACCCCCCACACCTACTTCATGCATTGTCCTCAATGAATGTGAACAAGATACTACATGGATACATGCATGAAAAAGGAAAGATCTCACCAACATGAAGTACAAACGGACGTTCAGGGTCATGTTGATGGACACAAACCCAAATTCCCTCAAAACCTGTGAGAAGCTGAAGAAGGGAGATAAATACGTGAAGAGATTGTGCCCAAGTACACAAGGGTTGGGGCCCACAACAATCGATGCTCACTGAAGGAGTCTTTTATTACACATTTTTTTTGTTTTTTTTGTTTTTTTTTCTTTCTTTTTTTTGTTTTTTTTGTTTTTTTTACAAGATATACACATCAACCAAGATATTCTCATAATCATTTGGTCAAGGAACATCAAATGAGAACATCATGTTTTGAGGACCAGAGACTTGCCGAGATGGGCAAACTCCACTGGTACTCTGAGGTGTCATGAGGGGTGAAAGGTCAAAGCTGAAAGGCTCGAACCCCTCATGATATTGGTCGGGTGTGGGCAACAAAGAATGAAGTTGTGTTGCCTCACTAGGGTTTAATTGCTCATCGAAGAAAACCCTCCAACCAATAGGCGGGTGCATCGGAATGAGTTCCTCAAGCTCATTCGATGGATGCAGCAGACCTGCATCACTAAGAATGGGGCTTCTCCCCAAGTCATCCAACAAGGACCTCCCACCATCATTTAGATCATCAAGCATAAGCTCGGTCATAGGTGGGTCCTTGTTGGAGTCAATATGAAGCTCAAATGGCTCACTGGCCATGGGACATGAGGTAGAGACACCTTCTGGTATAGGCATATGATGAGGTGTGTCACTCTCACTAGTACTCTCAACTGAATCATGCAACGAACACTCCCTTTGGACATTCATGTTCGAGGCCAGCTCACTCTGTTGCATTGCGAAGACAGGCAATGAGTTTTCGTTGGGCCCACGAACATTCTCAATGGGTTGCATTGGGGTTAGGGGTGTTCGTTGATTTTGTAGTGCTTTCTCCAATTGGCGGATGAGATTTAGATTTAAAGGTTCATCCATGGGTTCATGTTGCCTACCAGAGTTGAACACATGAAACTCGGCACTCATGTTACCGAATGAGAGCTTCATGAGACCATTTCTACAATTAATCAAGGCATTGGAGGTTGCCAGAAATGGTCTACCCAAAATCAAAGGTATTTGAGAGTGGGTGTTCGCAACAGGATTGGTATCGAGGACAACAAAATCGACTGGAAATATAAAATCTCCAACTTTGATAAGCACGTCCTCGATAATCCCCATGGGAATACGAATGGATCTATCCGCCAGTTGGAGGGTGATCTTAGTTGGTTTCAATTCTCCCAAGTTCAACTGTTGATAAACAGAGAATGGGAGGAGGTTGACCACTGATCCTAAATCAAGCAAAACATTGCTCAATCTAGTGTCCCCTATCGTACACTGAATAGTAGGACACCCCGGGTCCTTGTATTTTGTGTAGGTGGGATTGGACAAAAGTGAGCTGATATTTGCAACCAAGAATGCTTTCTTAGGAACATTGGTCTTCCTCTTGGTTGTGCAGAGATCCTTCAACACTTTGGCATATTGAGGTATTTGTTGGATGACATCCAACAAGGGGATGTTAATCTTCACTTGCTTAAACACCTCTAATATCTTGTCCATGTTGTCACTCTGCTTTTTGTTTAACCTACTTGGATAGGGAGCTTTTGGCAGGTAGGTTTTCTGCTGTGCGTGAGAAGAAAGCTTTGGTGTATTACCCTCACCCTCAGCTTCTTCTTCACCACCATTCCCACTGAGGGGCTGCATAGATGGTGGTTGTTGTGGCAAGGAGATGTGATTGTGAACCTGTTTTCCATTCCTTAAGGTCACAATGGAATTGACATGGTGAACAGGTTCCTCCACATGGTTCACTTGCCTCCCCCGAGGTACCACATTCTCATTTTCCATGTGTTGTTGTTGGTACATACGGGGGTTAGCCTCAGGCTGGCTAGGAAAAGACCCTCTCTCTCTCTCATGTACAGACTGAGCCAATTGGCCCATCTGAAGCTCTAGAGATTTCATGGTCTGCTGATTTGAAGTGAGAACTTGACTTGTGGTAGACATAAAAGTTTTCATTGAGTTTTCAAGTCCACGAGTCAAGGTCTCAAGCGAATTGAATCGGGTTTCCATATTATTGGAATTTGGGAAACCCGATGGATTGGTGGTTTGCGCTTGGGGTGGCTGATAGGAATGTGCATGCATGGGTGGTTGGTGTGATTGGTAAGGTGGTCTAGAGGAGTTTGAAGGACCACCCGGGGCATTATTTTGGTTCCATGAAAAATTGGGGTGGTTCCTCTATCCAGGGTTATAAGATGATGAGTATGGGTCATTCCTAGCTCTGTCATAGATGGCGTTGACACACTCCATCTCAGGAGGAATGGACTCACACTCGCTCTCTACATGACCTATCCTACCACATGAATGACAAGGAACTGGACCAGATGTGGACATGTGAGGTGCACCTTGTTGGTTTTGGAGCTCAATCGAATCCATACGGCGCATTAAGGCCGCCATGCGCGCCTCGGTGGCCGTAGTGGTATTGATAGCAAATACGGCACCCGATCTAGTCGAGTTTGCACTCGCGATCCTCGCTCCTATACTAGATGATGCAGGTGGTTCCCTCACACTCTCCCACTGCATGGTTTTCTCAGCGAGGTCTTCTAGGAAGGCCCATACCTCCCTTTCATCCTTTCCCAAGAACTCTCCTTGACACATGGACTCAAGGAGCGTTCTGGACGGGATGTGAAGACCCTCATACACAATCTGACAAAGACGCCACAACTCAATGCCATGGTGAGGGCATGAGGATAGTAGCTCTTTGAACCTCTCAAGATATGCATGAAATGGTTCGGTCTCATGTTGATAGAACGAATTGATTTCGTTCCTCAATTTTTGAGTCCGATGATTAGGAAAGTACTTCTTGAGGAATGCAGATTGAAACTCATCCCAGGTCCTAAAGGCATTCGCCTGGTTGCTGTACAACCACTTCTTGGCGTCATCCTTTAGTGCAAAAGGAACGAGCCTAAGATGGATGGAGTCTGTGCTAAGTTGTTGCAGCTTGAACATAGCACAGACCTCATCAAATTCCCTGAGAAAGATATAGGGGTCACCTTTCCCAGTGAAATGAGGGAGCATGGAAATGAATTGAGGCTTAACCTCAAAATGGTTCCCACTAGCCTCTGGTAATATGATGCATGAGGGTAGAGCTGTACGGCTCGGGTAGCATCGATCACGAAGAGGTATGGGAACGACAACTGGAAGCACTGGTGGAGCAGGTGGGTCCAGCAACTGCTCCTCCTCACGGAAATTAGCAGCCATTGAACCCGAACTGCGTGTGACACGAGAGGAGGGAGGTGTCGAGAAATCGATGACCGAAGCCGGATTGACAACGCTCCTCGTCAAACGACCACTCTCGTCTCGTGTCCACGAAAGCATGCACAAAGGTGCACACACACAAAACAAAACTTTTTTTTCTTTTTTTTCTAACAAAGAATGTGCGTAGAGGAGAAGACGGGGGAACACAGGAGAGAAAGAATGACTCAGGAGAGAAGGGAAGAAGTCCTTATGCTACGGCGGATGGGTACAGGTAGAAGCACACAAGCAAACAAGGCTCAAGCAATCCTAAGGTCGCTATAGGTCCTTACAGCTAGACGACGCCTAACTGCGAGGTCACACGGCCTCAACACGCCTCACCTCCCTACAACGAGGACCACAAAGCCCAGCAAGTGAGCCAATATCCGGGGATCTCGTCTCTCCTACTATCGACAAAGTGGTCAACGCCGATCAGGTCATGACGGTCGGGACCGGATCACTCTCCTAATGCATCCGAATTCCTTAAGGCCAATGTCTACTTGATTTTAAAATTAGGCTCTTGATTAGTGTGGTTTTTGGGGTGAAGGAAAGGGTGATGAAATCCCTCACCTTATCTTTTATGGGACAGCCCCTCCTTAGTAGCGTTTTGGAGTCCTAAATCTAGCAATCAACTCTCCAAACAACGCTCAACTCACACTTGTTGCAATGCACTTCCTACTAACTAATGCATGTTCATACGAAATGCATGAATGAGAGTAGAAGGTGCGTACCTCACGCCAGCTCTCAGCAACAGAAAATAAAGCTAAGATAAAAGACAATCTAAATGCCTAAGTCACATACATGATGCATGGCCTAAACAAAAAGAATGCCTAATCTTTTGCTTTGAGTTTTAGGGTCCAAGTTGCTTAAGGGAGGTTTGATTATTGATCTGGGAACAAACTATAAGTCAAAACATGCCAAATTAAGTCCCAGACCACTATATCATATAAAGAAATACTCCAAAGAAATTTCGAGGTGAAATGACACAACCAGACCGCCAGTTGGCGGTTGTAGACCGCTGATTGGCGGTCTTCTTCTCTAAAACCGCCTCCAAACTTCACCAGATGCTTCCCCTTGTCAATGTGAGTCTCCTGAAACAAAGAAAACTACAAGACAAAAATTAAATCCACTCGAATCGTCCAAACAAGAGTCTGGACTGGCACCTCCCCGGCAACGGCGCCAAAAAAACTTGTTGAACGTTTTAATTTAAACCGCAAGTTCACGGCCGCGATGAAGCGGTGGCAAGTACGGGTCGTCCTCAGGGAGGTGAGTAGTCTCTTGCTTGTACGAAATCAAGTGGCAAAAATAGGGGGAGAAAGATGTTTATGCTACTCTACTCTATACTACGCTAAGAAGTAGGAATGCGAAAGGAAGAACCAAACAATGAAATAATAACTAAGCTAAGAGCAAAGTAGAAGTGCTGGAATTCAGGAATGGGAAAACCCCTAAGGGGTGGAGTGAGTGCACACATTCAAAGAGGTGGGTGTAGAATACATTCTTTAAGCACATGAAGGTGGTGTTTATCAAGCATAGGAAGTGTCTAAATGTTATGGCAAAACCTATCAATCTATTCACCAACTTGGTTGATTAACATTTACATATGCAAGTTGTTTATTTCAGAACCTAAACAAGCATGAGAGGTGTCTAATCATTTTGGCAAAACTCATCAAGTTATAAATTCTATCCTAAACAAGCAAGCATACATTCATGTTTAATCAACACATTGAAATTAAAGCATTCATCTCATTCTCTAATGCATGTATGTACATCTACTCCACCCCCCAAAGGGGATGGAACTACTCACTAAACATTACACTAATTATTAAACTATGGAAAGAAAGCATATTAAAACTAAGCTAGAATTAAAAGATGATTAAACTAAAACATGCATAAACAATAAAAGAAGCATAAAACAAACAATGAAAGAAACACAAAACTTTATTGATAAAATGACTCACATTAAAAGTAGCATCCTCCTACTTTAGTGTGTGCTTCAAGGCCTCACTTCTAGTAGGAAGAATAGCCACTTAAAATATGGAGTGATTACAATAGGAGGTGAAGAGTTCTATTTATAGCCATGGAAAAAGCTAATCCGGGACAATCCCCCGATGTGGGACTAAACAGATACCACAAATAGCCTAAACATCCTCTAATACATGTGCTGGAGATATTTGAGCGCATTTGGGCCAAAAGTGACCGCCAATTAGCGGTCTTGGACCGCTAATTAGCGGTCTACAGTGTCCGGATCGCTCTGGAATTTCTTGTGGGCTTTTCTGGAAGGCTTTGTTGGTATTTTATGCATCTAGTTTGCATGTTGGAGCTCCGACCCGAATAGAATTGCCAAAATACTCCCCATGATGGTGAGGAGTATTCTGTTTTGCTCTTAGGTCCTTCTGTCTTGCAATCAGGTCCTTTTTCCCAGCTTTTGGGTCCTTTTATCCTTCATCTCTTCAAACCTATTTATTCCTGAAAACTAAACATAAAACTCGTGACATAGCATTGTTTAGGTGAAAGATAATGGATATAAGATACAAATATGAGCATGAAATGATGTCAATCATGGAGACATAGTTGGATTAGAGTTATTTTGCGTGTAAACATATTAGCTTCATTTCAATTATTGTCATGTATGTTTTAATGATAATGTTTTATCTTATTTCATGTGGAGGCAAAGTTGGAATTGAGTTTTGTGGATTTCATGACATGTTTTGATGAGCACATTTGAACACACACTATACCACACATTTTCATATTCACATTCTTTCTCTACCCCCCGAAGGGTTTAGTTTTATTGTTTGTTTTCAATTTCTTACGTGTTGTAGTTTGATTCCGGTCGCATCTCTTTCCTTTTCTTTTCCCACTCGAGTATCATGAATCCGACTCGCGCACGCTCCTTGTGGACCGACGCGTGCTTGCCACCGCTTCAACGCGGTCATGCACTTACGGTATATTTAATTGATTCAATCAGTAAACATATCCATATTGACACTATGATATCAGCCTTCCTCAGTACCGCCTATGGTGTTCATCTTTGCACCACCAAGGGAGACTCCCTCACGAACCAGGGCCCGTTTGCTAGTACATACATTAGATCCTCCGCCAATGTGAAGCAAAACAAGAGAAAGCCACGCCTCCTTCTAATCACCTCCACACCTCCGCATATGCCCCAAAGCTTGGGCAAGAACTTTTCAAGGGTGGGAAGGTGAGACTTAAAATCAACAAAATAACCCACCAACACCTTATCCCACCTTTCCAAAGCTTTGGTCACCCCTTGTCTTGAGCAGACTGTGACTTTAGTACCTTCCTTCACCACCGGCTTGACAAACTCCAAAACCGTGGAGGGCTTTGGACTTGACTTGAACAAATTTGACCACTTCCTAGACTTTGGCACCTCGCCATCCAAGAGTGGTCCCCGAAGAACACCTTCCCCATTTACAGCTTCTTGAGTTTGTTTGGCCGATTGGAGTCTCTAAAGCGCCACCCTCTCCAATCGGTGTTGCGGCTGAACTAGAACGCCCTTGGCGCTCCGTAAGAGAAGGAAATTGAGGTTTTTAGGTAGAAAAATTGTAGGGATGACCAAAGAAACCCTTAGAAATCCCCATGCTACCCCAGAGCTTCTTGTACTCCTTCTCTCTTTCCTCCTTCCCCTTCTTTCTCTCACTCCATCATTATCCTCACATCATTATTCCCTGTAAAATAGGCTCACTAATCTAAACATGTGTTAAACATCACCCAAGAGCATTAGCACATCAAAGATAAGAGTGAAAATCACATTCGATGGTTATGGGACTCATGTGAGGTTCAAAAGTTAGATTAATACACACACTTAATACATCACATAATCATGTCACATTTTTCTTCACCCCCAATGGTGATGGACTACTCCTTACTCATCTCTAAACTCAAGAAAACATAAAAATTACACAAAATCATAATGGAAATGTAGAAAACTAGATTAAGCAATGACCAAACATAAAACAAATTCCATCAAATGAAAGATAACAACATGAATAACATAAAAACTTAACTTGATTAAGAAAATAAAGATTACAAAGTTGATCTTCTTCTCCTCCACAACAATACTAATCAATAAACTAAAACCTACTTTAATAAACAAGAAATAAAACTTACTCTACTAAAGAAGAAATGAAACAAACCTAAGGAGGAGACGAAGGAAGAAGAAGAAAGGAGGCATTACAAGCCAATTTGTAGAAGATTTAAGGGTTTGGATGAATCTGGGCGCAATCAGACGGTTGTAAATCGGATCTAGATATTGCATATTACTCTGACCCAATCACTCGACCTGCCGCCGCAATTAGAGCTCAAATTGAGCAAAAAATCCACCAATGGCGGATCTGGTTGCTCTGATCGGTCTGAAATTTCTACAACGGGTTAATGTTGCTTTGTTGCACGTGGGGTTGAGCCCTGGTCTGTTGTCTCAAGCCAATTTGATTTTAATTGTTGATTTACTCTTCATATTATGGACTTTTGCGACACAATATATTTCTTTATACTTTGGTCCCTCCGGATTTTCACTTGGGTCCCTCTGCGTTTTCAGTCCAGTCCATTCTTCTTGCGTTTAGGTCTTTTTTGTAGGATCAGTATGACTCCTAATTAATCTAATCAATTTCCTAATTCTCTACTTGATTCAATCAAAGATGCAGCAGAATTTAAACAATAAAAACAAGTAAAGAAATAGCAATGCAAACCACAAAGAAGACGCGATGGTTTTTATAGAGGTTTGACACCCCACCTAGGTCCTACTTCCTCTCTTGCAAGCTTCACCTACGTTTTCACTATCCACTCCCAGTTCCGGGCCGGGAGAGAACGTCTTTACAAAACAAGCTCCACGAACACCCTAGCGAACTTGGTTTCTTCCTCTCACAATCCGAGAGGGGTGTTTTGGGATTTCACCGAAACATTTACTTCTTTGACAACAACAAATATGAGTGGATCAAACACTCTCTAACTTGAGCACACTTTGACTAAGATATGGAATTGATCAAATGTGTGAAGTTTTGGCTCTTAAGTGTAGGATTGTGATTTTAGAAGTGGAGGATTTCTCTCTGGTATATGTATGAGTTTGGAGTAGGAGAGTTGTATAAATAAGGTGCGTGAATTTCTATTTATAAGCTCTTAAAGGTTTGTAGCCATTGGGGAAGATTTGGTTGAAGTTTTTGTAAGATACACAAAATAGAATTCTAAGTATAGAGAATCTGTCCTAAATCAGTTGATTGATACAGGATTACAATCGAACCAATTGGGCTACAACTTAAGTCATCGGTCGAACCAAATGTGGGGGTGGTTGACCGATTAGAGGGTTTTGACCAAGTAAAATATTAGAGATCGAACGCAAAACGAAGGTTCGTCGACCAAAAATAACACACTTTTGGGAGACAAAAATGTCTTCATTAGGTCGACCACCATGAATGCATCGTTCGACCGGTGGCCAAATGTATTACGGGCTTAGGTAAAATTATACGAATACGATCATTGTATAATACGACAAGAATAACGGTCATATGAAAATGTGTACAATGGTCAACCGAAAAGGTGTAATTGGTCGACTAGTAGAGTTAGGTAAAATCATTATTTGTAAAACCATTAACAAGTAGAAATGGTTG
The DNA here is from genome assembly GCA_963682175.1 of Triglochin maritima. Lineage (NCBI taxonomy): Eukaryota > Viridiplantae > Streptophyta > Magnoliopsida > Alismatales > Juncaginaceae > Triglochin > Triglochin maritima. The sequence continues at coordinate 5,430,157 of OY821787.1, read as the reverse complement.
AACGGAACACTCGTTTCGGTCGACCGTTCTACACAGACAGATAGAAGTTTGGTTTAAGTGATTTTCCTACCTAAGTTTGGGTGACCTATTGAAGTCTAATTGATCTGAAATTTTGTGTGTGACTTCTACAATGAACCTAGTGTGTATGTGAATAGATTTTAACTCTTGTATGCTCAAGTTTACATAGGTTCCTAAGACTCAAAAAGGGTAAAATTACATGTCTTTAAGTAGCTTGATTACAGTCTTGACTTCATTTCATTCTTCCTTGAGTTTTGATCACTTGTAGATGTTAACACAATACAATATATCTTATATGCATAATATGTGTTACTCTACGTTTGATTGTGATTAAGATTAGGTTAGTTGAATCATCAAAACACAGATTAAGGTAAAAAACCCAACACTTTCTCTTCCTTTTTCTTCTTTATTGTCGAAACCCTGAAACACATCAAACATACACTCAAGTAGCACAAATATGGGGACAAATAAATGATATATAGCACGAATGCAATGTATGATCTACTACTAATCAAATACCCTCACACTTACATTTTGTCAGTCTCGAGCAAAACAAAAAAAAACTGAAAATATGAAAAGCACACAAAAAAATAAGAAATCTTAATTCACTTTCGTAGGAATCACGGTTGCACTTAGCACGTGCAACAAGTCGTTAAACCTCATTGTCACCAAGAATGATAAGTGGTGTCTCCTGAGGATTTTAAGCGGATATACCTACAAAATTCGAAGTGATGCATTATTTAACCTAGCAACACGACTCTATATTTTATGTTGTTTAAATCAATTTCGTGGAACTAGTTATGCCCGTATATAGTCCTATAATTATCAACACTGGTATAAATGAGTGTTCATCCTTGATCAAATATTTTCGATATTTGGTATAAATGGGTTGGACCACTAAGACAGATTGATCTCGTATCCGAGAGAATTTCTATAATTTCGGTGAATGTTTTGAGTCCACGAATGACCACGAGTGACTTTATACTTGGTTGAAGACATTTGTACTCATATATAGTTTACTGCGAATATGAAATTCTTCAAAGACAAATAAAGTTAGGATGCACTCAACAGTCAACATAAGAGAATATGATTAATTAAAGAGTGTTGGTGACATTTGGAATATTTTAAGCGGCAATAATGTAACAAACCCAATAATAATTACTAGCAAAGGTCCACGTCCAACCCAACCTCGTCCCGGGAGAGAAAGGATCGTGTCCGATTTCGACGAAACCCTAAGCGACGACATCGCCGGAGATCCCATTTCCGCCGGATCCCCTCCGGAATCCTCGCTTCCGTCCTCCGAGGTGAGCGGTTTCCCTAACCTTGACCTCGTCCTTCGTCGTTGGTGCTCCGTTTTGTGGATTTGAGTTGGTTTGTGTTGAAATCTGGTGTTTGGTTGTTGAGATTTGTCTTTGCGTTCGCAAGTTCTTGTCGTTGGTTTTGTGTGGATGATTGATGCGGTTATGGTATGTTGATATCGAAAGCCCCGTTTTTTGGGAGGAAAAGTTGGGAAAAGTTAGTTGGAAGGTGAGTTCTGCAAAGGGTAATGATCGAAACGATCAAAAAAGGTGATTTCTTCTTGTTGATTATTGTTAGGCGAGGAGGTGACTGGAAAGGCGTGGCGGCGATCGTTTCTTTGAAGTGGAGTGATGACTACTTGCCTGGCCTGGTCTACTAGACTTATTTGGTGAAGTGGATTGTCTCGCCAAATACGTTTATTAGTGTCATTGTTTTTGATATCTAGGATTTTAGGTATCAAATTTGATTAAGAAACATTCTTAATTAAGCGCTATGTTGTGGATGTGAACTCCGCAACATGATTCTGTTGTATCGGCTATTGGAGCTGAAAAAGAGAATTTTCAAAATGACAATTTGATGGCCTGGCGCTTTAGAATCAAGCATGTTAACATTGTTGGAAAAGGGAGCAGGTTCTGAAGTATATGGTGTTGATACCAATAAAAAAAAGTATATGATGATGATAGTTGCTGTAGTTGTTATGTTTCAGTGAACCAGAAGACACCAATTTTTGCTGTCGAAGAACTGAAACTGCAAATGAGAAGTTTTTGGTTGTCATGCTTTCCATCTTCCACCAACTCTTTTCGAAGAAATGCTGGATTGCAGACATGTGGAGTGGAAAACTAGATTAAAAGTCGTGACTACTAAGTTGAATTGGAGAATTCGATGTAGTAGCGTACCCTTACAATTTGGCAATTTTGCATTGCATAAAGGCTACATGTGGCATGCCATATGATCATATGTGACTACATTTGCCCCCACGGGTTAATCTCTGCTTGGATGTGGTTAAACCATCAAATAGATCTTATCATATCCTAAGCAAGGTTTCCTTAACAGGCTTATAATTTATTTTGGTCACCAAAGGTAGCGGGTACTCTACTCTAAGGTCACGTATAGTAGATATGAACGATACAATCTAATAATTAATCACCATTGTCTTGTCAGATATCATAATAGGATCACGCATTACATGGGAAATGGTTCTCCAAAAACCAATTTAATCACTCGATTACCCTTGTCTATGTTGAGCTTTATATGTACCACAAATTATAGTTTCTTACTGCCTATATATAAGGGTGCATTCGGATGCGTTACTTTAACATGGAATTTCACTTTTCTTGGAAATCAAGCATGTCATTTCTAAATATCATGTTTGGTTGATTAAATGATTAGGCATTACAAATTTAAATTCCATGTGGAATTTTCAAATTCCAGTTCAATACAAAAGTGTGAGACAAATTCAATCATTTTAGGTTGAATTTGGTCCAAAGTTTCTGGGATGCCTAGGCGACCCTAGGCGTTGGGAGTGCCCAGTTGCCCAGGCGATCGCAAATTCAATTGGTCTTCTTTCAGAGACCTTCCCAAACATGCCTAGTTCCGAGACGTAACGATCCAGTAAGTATGAACACTTGTCTTGACCTTCATGGGTACGAACAATGCGGTAGATGACGTCTAAGAAGCCCGACATATGCTCGTTCATGATTGTGGTTCGTTCATCTATCGGAGTTGAGAAGAATGTCCCCGGGCTAAGTAAGAATCCAACTGAGTGTAGTGGGGAACTCATCATTTTTCCTTCACCCCATCTCTTGTCGATGCAATCGATGACCTTTTCGTAATGCCTTTGGTTCCCCCCAAAGTTCCGGCGGATGGTTTCCTTGGCCTTCTCCATTGCGTCATAAAGATAACCCATTGATGGTTTCTCGTCGCCGTCCACCAACCTTAGAATGCTGACCATTGGTTGTGAGGCTTTAAGTGTTTTCACAACGTTGGCCCAGAAGCGTTGTGAAAGAATGACTTCAGTCACTTGGTTCGACATTTCCTTCAACCTCTTGTTCTTCATCCACGTCGCATTTGGGTCGGTGTAGTCGGCGGATACTACAAAAGATCTGAGTTGTTCCTTCTTGAAATAGTCTCTGCAAGGTCAAGAAAACTGTAGCAAATCGGGTGACTGCGGGTCTTAACAAGTTGCTGCCGATTGCTTTTCGCATCCGCGAGAGTAATAAGGCGTGGTCGTTAAAATGTCTCACGATCCGTCGACTTAAGGCGATGGTTTTCAAAAATAACTTCCCAAAGTCCTCGAGGATAAGGTCAATGCAGTGTGCGGCGCAAGGAGTCCAAAAAAGATGCTCCCTCTTTCGCATCAGCATCCTCCCAGCAGCTACGTACGCGGCAGCGTTGTCGGTGACAACTTGCACCACATTCTCTTCCCTTACTTCTTCAACGACATTGTCAATCATCTTGAACAAGTAGTCGGCTGTGTGTGAGTGTCCCGAAGCGTCAACTGAACGTAAAAACATTGTTCCTATGGGACAATTCACTAAAAAGTTTATCAAACTCCTCCCAGACCTATCGGTCCATGCATCCATCATGATTGTACAACCATATAATTTCCAATCTTGTCTATAAGTAGTCATAACACCCCTAGTCACTTCAATTTCTTTTTTAAGGCATGTATCACTTACTTCATGATAAGTGATTGGTTTTAGGCCAGGATCGTATGTGGAGGTGGCGTCAATGACTTCCTTAAATTCAGTTGTATTAACAGCATTAAAAGGAATTCCACATCTATAAAAAAAATTGGCCTATTTTTTATTAATTGTTTCACGGTCTTCTTTCTTGAAATGTCGTTCAATTGTGGTTTGTTGGGGTCGGTTAACAACAATACCAGGATGACTGCAAAATCGATCCATTGGTCCCCATGTATTTTGTCTTCTTCTCTTTCAAGGAGGCAGAGGGGGTTGAGATGTTGGGGTAGTACTGGAACCGGTACCCGACCTTCCCGTCGGTATGTCATCTCCTAAATCAACATAGTTATCTAAGCATGCATTTGATTCATTTGAATTCTACTAGTATCAGACATGTAAGCAATTATTTCAGTTCTTAAAGTGTCAGGGGTTTTATCACAAGTTCGTGCATTACTACCCGGTGTGTGTGCAATATGTTGTTTGTGGCGAGCAATACCACTCTTAGTTATTTTACCATACAATTCACAAACTAATGAATTTTTGTCATTTAAATTTAAATAATGGGCAGATTTCCAACCGGGATCATTACTTGTACTAGGTCTTAAGTGATCATAATCTTCGTGTGTCATTGGCAAAATCGATCCAGGTACGTAAGTCACTGATTGTGAATCTAAGTTAATCAAAAATTAAGCTAAAGAGAAGAGTTAGAAAATGTGCACTTGATTTGATGGAAGCGAAAATAAAAACTTGAACGCCGGAAATCCGTGAACGTCGGAATTCGTGAACGCCGTAATTCTTGAGCACCGGAGTAGCGGAGTTGGATGTTTAGAGCTTGAGAATTAGGATTGAGAGAATTAAGGTTGTAGGAGAGGGAATGAGTGAAATGACATGGGTGAGGGGGTATTTATAAGAACAAATGTAGGAGGGAGAGGGTTAAAAAAAATTAAAAATTTGTTGTTACCGTAGAAACGGCTAACTAGTTTTAGCCGTTGCTACAGTAGCAGAAAGCAATGGCTAGTTTTCTAGCCGTTGCACTTGCTGCTACTGTGCACAGCATGTGCACAGCAGCTGCGGCCGTCTAGGCGACCAGGCGAGTGGTCGCCCACCCCGCTGGTGCGGTCGCCTAGGCGACCGCCCACCAGAACATTGATTTGGTCATTTTTTGTCATTTTGGGATCCCACACATCTCCCCATTTCCAACCCCCCTCTCTCTCTCATCGCCACCTCCAACCCAAGCTCCACCGCTTCCGGTTGAGCTCCTCTCACTTGAAGTCGCCTTCTTCCTCTTCACTTCACATAGGGCTCTGGTTCCAGGCTTTATGCTCGAATCTTGATTTTTCTTGTGGTTCTGCTCTGATGTCAAATGTTTTCTTTGGGAAGTCCGATCTGAGATTTCTTTTGGGGTCAAACTTGAATAATATCTGGATTTCAGTTTTGATGAGAGAAAGAGACGAATCAGGTTTAAATTGGTTGCAAAAATAACATATTTCTGTTTTTGTGGGTACTTTTTCTCCAAAGATGTTGGTTTTGGTGCCTTTGAACTGTGTAATCTGGTTTGTGGGAGAATTGTTCGAAAATTGTTGTTATGGGAGTTTTTTTCGTTTTGACAAACAGTTGGTAATACTTGGTATGGTTTCAGAATTGGACGGAAAGTGATGTGGGAATTGTGAAGTTTTGCATGGAGAGATGAAATGAGCCAGTGTTGGTTGGTGGATTCCCTCTTTGGAAGAGTTGCAGGTTGGGTTTGGTTTGGTTTTTTGAAGAGAAAAGAAGCAATAGGTTTATATAAAAGGAGGAAGAAATGTTATGCTTTTGGCTCCTTTCAGCTTGCTTTTCGTCAAATCAACTCTGGCAACATTTTTCGTGTTTTTACATTCTTCATCTGTCACAGTCTGTACCTAATGCTCAACTCTCATATTGTTGTAACGTTGGTATATGTTCTTATATGTAGGTAAAGGGGACAATCGATTACCATGTCAGCATTCCGTGCTTTTTTGAACAGTCCTGTTGGTCCCAAGACAACACATTTCTGGGGACCCGTGGCAAATTGGGGATTTGTAGTTGCGGTAGGACTTGGTTCTTCTTTCCATGTTTGTATGCAGGATGAACTACATTTTTTGCAGCAGTCTTCCCATGCCTGGCAAAAAATTGTACCATTTTTGTGATAATTTTTAGGAAATCCTCTTCTTTTGGGGCATTTATCATGATACATTCACCGCCTAGTTGCTTTCTTGAATATACCAACTAATGCCAACAAAATTATACAAGACTTAGAAAATGTCCATTTGCTGTGGCTGTAATTTAGTTCCATATTTCAAAAAATCTCAATTTTTATTTCAATAGCTTAAAATTAATGAGTTAAAGTAATAATTTATTGTTATCGATTGTTTGGAGAGGGCGGAGTGTCATTGACTCACTGTGCAGAACCATTTTGAAGTTATTGCAACCTTGTGGCTCTGTTGCATTTGTATTTGAATCATAAATAAGCCTCCATGTCCCAACTGAACCTAATAATGGAATCATGGCTTGTTACCAAATCATTCATATGTATAGCAGCAGCATCACAGTTGACATTAGACTTAGTGTAGTGGCTCCTTCTCAGGGACTGGTCGATATGCAAAAGCCACCTGAAATGATATCTGGCAACATGACATCAGGTATGACAAGTCTCAATTTGAAGATAACTTTTTATCCCCCATTCTAATTACATGGTCTATACCTACATTCCATTTGATTTTGGTGCTGCAGCGATGTGCGTCTACTCTGGACTCTTTATGAGATTTGCATGGATGGTGCAACCACGCAACTATCTTCTTCTAGCTTGTCATGCTTCAAATGAATGTGTTCAACTCTACCAGCTGTCTCGTTGGGCCAGAGCACATGGGTAAGGGAGTTTTTCCTTGAACTGTTCTTTCATTACGCAGATTCTAGCAGGACTTACAAATTTTTACAGCAATTCATTGATTTTCGGGGTTGCTTGTTCTCTAGCTTCCCTATCTTCAAATAAAAGTAGTTCACATTAGAGAGGAAGATGTAACTGATCTTTAAAAAATCTTTAAGAATGAGTTGGTGTGTCTGCATTTTTTACACTGTAATATCAGCCATATCACACTTAACTAAATTATAGCAGCCTCTAGCTACCTTTGATAAGTCACGGTTGAAGAAATAAAATGCAAAAGTGTTTTTTTTTAATGTTTGTGATGATGTCAACTGGAGCAGCTTCACTGCCAATGAGAGAGACATGCGATGCTATTCATTTGTTTAAAAATAGCGCAGTCACTATAATTAACTGTCTCAGATGGCCTGCTTAAAAGAAAAAAACATAACAAACTATTAGAATTCGTTTGATTTTTCTATTCCCTGAAATTTGTACATCTTGTTGGTTCCAACGTCATTACAACTTGGGGAAGCCTAGGTTATATTGCCCAACAGATTTAGAACACCCCAACCACTTCTCGGTCTTGGGTCCTCCCACTGGCATATGCCACGACTCCTCTTACTAGTCACCACCTGTTTTTCTAAAGATCTTCGAAACAACTTAACTCCTTTGAGTCATTCTTGGTTTTAAGCAGCAAAACTAGAGGAGCTAATCATTTCGGATTTGGATAACCGAGCACAAACAGATATTCACTTGCTTTTGCTGTCATGATCTTGGCAAATTTATTGGGATTATGATTGTGGAGGTGTCGATCTAGTTTCCAACTTTTGTTCAAAAAATAGTATTGACTTATATAATTCTTTTTATTGACATGAAATGTGATTGCCCTTTAGTGATATGAAACATGCGATCATTTCTGTGTAGCCAAATTCACACTTTTTTGGGTATCTCTTGCACCAGATATCTGGACAAAAACGGGCAATTGGAGAAGCAATAAATAGTATCTTCCTTCTTGTGATCTTTGAAGTTGGATCTACGACGATTTCTTTTAAACAATTGAGGGTGAACTGTCTGTAACAACATCAATAAATGTTATCTTATCCAGATTTCTGTCGTTGGTTTTTCATCTGTCCGCTGATTCGACGGTTGAGCTAGAAAGAAAGAATGTTATCTGGTGGAAGAATCTTAAATTTCCTCACGGCTAAAAAATTGATTATTGAAATTCTGAATTGGACTTGATCTATTTATTAGTTCTGGAAGATGTGATTGTTCTTCCTGATATCATGAAAGTTAAGCTCCATAATCAACCGAGACATCTGCAACTTTGGGGATGTATTTGCTTTGTTGAGCATGGGAATCGGAGAGTTCCATGTTTTTATGCTACTTTCTGTGGGGACCGCAAAGTAGTCTTTTTTATAGTATGTGACTCGGTATTTCCATTGATTAGAAGGGAATAAATCTGGTTATAAAAGTGATGAAGAAAAATAACTCAATAAAAATACAAATACATATGCTTAGGATGAGTTAAGCAACCGACAAGCTAACAACAAATGCTTATGTTTGCATGGTGTCTGTTCATTTCCAACTAGCTGCAACTTGTCTGAGAAATGCATTCAACTAAAAAGAATATTCATTTTCAACTAGTTGCAAGACTAATGCATGATACCAAAAAAATATGTTGGAGCAAGTAATGCAAGAATTGTGATCTTCCACAACAAGTCATATTCATCTTGAAACGGGGTTTCCTTCCACATCTGCTTGCAACAAAAGAAAAACTCCCCAATATGTTAAACATGCAACCGGGGATAAAACCCAACACCACCGACTACGACATACGCTAAACAAAAACAGCAAATAATTTAAGATTCCACACAAATAAAAAGTACCTAGTAGTAAGACACAATATATCCACCCATTTTCCACAACAAATCACCAAAATGGATCCCAAAACAGAAATTTCTCTCCAGTCTCCATACCAAAACAGTGTTTTTAAAGTCGGAAACCATCATCTGTTCTAACATGGTCTGTGGAAAAAAAACTTGTCCTATTTCCCCAATGACCAACTGCTCGTAGCAAAAAAATAAAAAATAATGCTATGGACACTTAAAATGTAACTTTAACAAAAAATCATTACCACCAAGAAGAAAAAAGGAATATTTTAGCAATCTCTTGAGGCTTTAGGATAATACAAGATGATGCTACACGCTTGCACATTTTTAGATCCAAACACAACAAGAAGTCAACAACCAAACAGCTATACTGAGAATCCACAAACTCATAAATTATCACAAACAGTGATCGAGAATCACTCATCATCATGAACTAGGCTGTCAATCATCTTCATCCTCCAGTTTTTGTGATACAACCTTCTCTATGAACCTCTTCTGCACCTTCGTCGATGAATCACCTCCACTTAGGCCATCATTAAGCACTGGATCTGACTGGCATAGGACCAAGGCAACAGCTGCTTGAAAGTGAGATAAATTTTAGCCATTGGCAAAACAAATGCAAGAATGCCATCTACATGAACAAGTACAAAATACCAAATCTTTGAGAATCTTAAAAGGCAGCAAACATCAATATGTATGTTGGCGATGTAGGAGTTATAGGCAGTCTGATGGATAAGTACATATTTTTATCGGTGGAGAAAGTCTTGAAGAGATTGATTGTGAAGACATCAGAACACTATTGAAAATGTACTAGACACCGTGGAAACTCTTTGATTGAACAGCAGATATAAACACATTAGCCCCATATTTGCTTTGTACGCCTTCTTTAACAAAAGGACCATAAAAGTGAAAGAGTAGATACCTAAGAAAAAAGAGAGCAGAGGAAATAGACATGCCATCATTGTTTAGCATCTATAATTCTATCTTAGTCATGTAATAAAGAGAGAACATTCAAGTCTTTCCTCCTCTCTCCTACTTTCTTGGATCATTTCTCAATTCTTACGCTAAGAGTTCACATCTAGGTTATTGTTAGGAAATGTGCACAAAAACTAGCAATATCTATCTACAAACACAACAGCTGGGAAAACAAGAGTGGGAAAGAAAAAAAGAAAGCATACAGATACAAAATTAATGAAGTCACCCACAGATGGAGGAACATCAAAATAGATCTCCGTTGACGAAAAGAGAATTAGTGCAGATACATTTATTAGTTTGGAACTTTGGAACTTGAGGGATCTTCATAAGTCGAAGGTAATGGTCAATCGCATAAGTTGGGACAATATCCTAACCTGTCTTCTAATTTCCAAACCCAACCCTAATTTGCTCTCAAATATTAGACAAGAAAGAAATCCCAACTCCAGGTTTATATAAGCTGCCTTAGTGCCTTATATGTACCTTATAATCAAAATCATCGGAATAACTTCGGATAATCGAATCAAACTATAGTTCAAACCGTTTCAAAGAATATTCTTGCAAAGCTATAAACTGAATCTAAAAGCTTGCAACGAGAGTAACAAAAAACAAGATCATAGATAAAGAGAAAATCACAAGAGTTAATAGAAAATAGTAATACAAGAGCTTGCAAATCCATGGTATACGAGCTAGTGCAACCAACACAATACGAACTAGCGTTAAGTGCGTAACCAAAGCAATCAATCTCATTCACGACTTCTTTTATCATCTCTTGCAGGATTTTGAAGAATATATAAGTTATCTTATTGCTTCTCTAGTTTGTATGTATTCACTAAAGTAGTGAACCAGAATAGCATATGAAAAAATGAACGAAACTACATAAATAAACCAACATGTGGATTTTTGGACCCAATGATTCTAGCAACTTGATACTTTGTCTGAAATGTAAAGAAACTAATTGAAATAATTAATGTCCTACGCCTTTGAACTTTTAAATACAAACTTACATTCAGGGGTACATCTTCGACCGCCAAACGGATGCAAACCAGCGAGAGTTGCTTTGACAGCACCGTTGTTGTACACTAGAACTGTAGGAAGATTACGATCTGGGTAGTTCGGGATACAATCTGTTGATATCATTTTCACAAACTTCGTAGCAGGATATTTAGTAGCCAGCTCTTCCAAGCACTGAAGCAACAATTCACACTCAGCTATTCTGCACCACATATTAAAAAAAACGTATTAAAAATAAGTATATTAGCAGACATCATTGAAATATTCAGTTTAGATAATAAAAAAATCAACCTTCAACTCTTCTTCGCGATGAAAGCTATCACATATATATTATTAAAATTAGAAACCTAGCCATGAAACCACAACATGACAACTACATCATCTAATATAAGGGTTCTTCTAGAACCATGATCGGACTGTAAGATTCCCTAAAATTTGGCAAACTGCAAAATCCATTTCAAAACAGTCCAGAATAACAATTTCATTCTTAGAAATCTGATTCCTAACCTTAACAAGCTGAAGCTTCATTATCGTTATAATTCTAAATTCCTCTAATTGTTTGCTGTTTATAGAGAGGCAAGGTACATAATTAAGAAACTAACTCTACCATCATTAAAATCCTACTTTTGTTTTGCTTCTACACCCCGTTTGCTCAAGGTTGATCTACCCAACTTACATTCATTTTAACTTCTAAAACTCATTTACATTTGTCTTCCCAAAAATGTAATTACATTTTGATAATCAAATTTTAGTCTCACAATCGATTCCGAAAATCATACCCTAGCCTTTGTACAAAGGCTCTAAGGCTCTAAGCTTTCATATGTCAATTGTTAATCACATTTGATTCTTAATTTTCGGGTATCAAAATCCGATCATCAAAACCTGATTCCAAAACAGACTACAACTCTGCATTACATCAAAAATCCTACTTTTGTTTGGCTTCCACACCCCATCTGCTCAGATTCGACTAACCCAACTTCAATTCACTTAACTTCTACAGCCCATTTATATCTACCTTCCTTAAAAGTTAAAACCCAAAACCCCCCAAAAAAAATTCCAACTTTACAGAATAATGAACATCGCTCCCAATCAGCCATCCTTATAGAGCATGACAACAACCCCCACACATCTCTACAATTTTAGGCACCAACTGCAAATCACATTCGATTCTTGATTTTCGGGAATCAGAACCCAATCATCAAGTTTCCTATTACGGAGACTTAAAATATTGAACATGAATGCCTGAAAGAAGCCAATTCACGTGCCTGAACTGTGATTCTTAGTAAACTTCATCTTTAGTGTACCCCAAGTAGTTTGGAACTAAACGCTTTGTTACTCTTGTTGTTGCAAAATCCAATCATCAAAGCGAGTCTCCAAAACAAACTGTACGTTACATTGGTTCAAATTCAACCAACCAAACTCTGATTCTTGACTAGTTTCATTTCTAGTCTACCGCAACTACTTCGGGATTATATCTTATGTTATTGTTGTTGTAAAATCGGATCATCAAAACGTAGTCCCAAAACGGTCTCTAAATTACATTCAAAATCTCAACTTTTTTTGTTCAAATTCAATCACATCCACCTTGCTCAAAAGTAAAAAATTTAAATTTTAAAAAAAATGCATCTAACCCATCCTTGTAGAGCAGCACGACAACCCAAACCTCCTCCCCAGCCCTGGACACCTCCCTGACGAAATCCGCCCCGACGATATGCGCCACGCCTCCGAATCTCGCGACCTTCGCGGCCTCCCGCAGCTCCTGGAGGCGCTTTCTCCGGTACTCCTCGAGGAACCGGTCGTCGTCGAGGGCGGGGTCGTCCTCTAGGTCTTCGAGCTCGTCCTCATCCGCCTCCCCGATCCAGTCGGCGGACTTGGGGGCGGGGTCGGCAGCCGGGGCGAAGGCGGGCGGCTTGAAGGGGGCTGGTTTCGGCGGGAGGTTGCCGAGCTTGCGCTGGATGTCGTCCCACTGCGTCGAGGTGCCCTCCACGTCTTTGTAGACGAAGTGGTAGTCCGCCATCGATGGGGTTGACCGGAGATCTGACGACGGTTTGGGTTTGGGTTTGTTTCTGGAAGGGGGAGAGAAAGTGGTATGTACCTTTTGGTTTAAATAGTGGGTAAGAGGGTGTAAACGGGTCGAGTCTGGTCGAAATTTTTTCCATTATTCCTAAGTCTGTCAATTTCTAATGTCATACGAGTACACGGCACAATTTAAATAGAACCGTGATAGACGGACGCGCGCGTCACGGACGCGCCTTACGTGAATCTGTACAGCTCAGATATTTTTCTTTGAGTCAGCGTCCAGTCAGCGAAATTTCTCTTCGCGCGTTTTGGTCTTTTTAAAAAACGCTGGTTCTTTAAGTTGAACGATTCATTTCCCAATACACAGATAAGACAGTGTGCAGACCCTAGGACATCGTGCAGTCTCATTATTCGTGTAGAGCCCACACTTATCATAATAAAATATTTGTTTTTAAGTTTTACGTTGGATCAACTTAATTTGTCTAGCTTACTTTATGTGTGTGTGCAGTTTACATTATGTGTTTGTCCTGTTTACGTTATGTGTATGTCCGGAATAAGTGTATATTGTTGTACGGAATAAGTGTATTTGTTGTCCGGAATAAATGTATTTGTTGTCCGGTTTAAGAATAAAGTGTGTCCAGAAACGGAACATAAAGTTTGTCCGGAATAAGTTGATTTGTTGTCCGGAATAAGTGTATTTGTTGTCCGGAATAAGTGTATTTGCAGTCTGGAATAAGTGTAGTTGTCCAGAATAAGAAGAAAGTGTGTCCAGAAACGGAACATAAAGTTTGTCCGGAATAAGTGTATTTGCTGTCCGGAATAAGTGTATTTGTTGTCCGGAATAAGTGTATTTGTTGTCCGGTTTAAGAATAAAGTGTGTCCAGAAACGGAACATAAAGTTTGTCCGGAATAAGTGGATTTGCTGTCCGGAATAAGTGTATTTGCTGTCCGGAATAAGTGTATTTGCAGTCCGGAATAAGTGTAGTTGTCCAGAATAAGAAGAAAGTGTGTCCAGAAACGGAACAGAAAGTTTGTCCAGAATAAGTGTATTTGCTGTCCGGAATAAGTGTATTTGTTGTCCGGTTTAAGAATAAAGTGTGTCCAGAAACGGAACATAAAGTTTGTCCGGAATAAGTTGATTTGATGTCCGGAATAAGTGTATTTGATGTCCGGAATAAGTGTATTTGCAGTCCGGAATAAGTGTAGTTGTCCAGAATAATAAGAAAGTGTGTCCATAAACGGAACAGAAAGTTTGTCCGGAATAAGTGTATTTGCTGTCCGGAATAAGTGTATTTGTTGTCCGGAATAAGAATAAAGTGTGTCCAGAAACGGAACATAAAGTTTGTCCGGAATAAGTGTATTTGCTGTCCGGAATAAGTGTATTTGCTGTCCGAAATCGGAATAAGTGTATTTGCAGTCCGGAATAAGTGTATTTGCAGTCCGGAATAATATATGGCTTCATTATTGTTGGAATAAACGAATCAATATATGAAATGCAATAATATGATGTCAAAACAAAAAAACGTCCGCAAAGTGCGCTCCCTCACGTCCCCCGCAGGGGCTGCCGCCCCCTGCCACCCCCGCACAAACTCAACAAACCTCCCACTGTATATTTTACCCCACAAGAATTACGTTTAGGAAAAAAATAGCATCTCAGATTTCCTGTTTATGTAGAACATCGGGAAGTCTTCGCACCGTCCCATTCACGCTGCTTACGTTGTGAAGAATCCTGGGAGTCAGCATCAGACGCTTCTTCGACCTAATATTTTGCTCGAAATGGTGATTTATTCTGCAGAGAAAGAATGAAGAAGAAAGAAAGAAAGTCATCATATTTGTATTTGGGTGGAGAGAGAGAACGTGCTGAGTTGAAACGCATTTAATGTGATTTGAGTGGACATCAGGAAGAAAAAACAAAAAAACATTCATGTTTTGGCCACGTAAGGGCTGACATGGATGTCCACGTAGAGCGCGTCCGTGACGCGCTGCGTTCATAAATCATTTTCCATTTAAATATTATCTGACAGTAAAATTTGATGTGCTGGAAATACTTTTTTTACGATGATTTGTAAAAATACAAACATAAAATACATACAAGTTGATATGAAACAACATGATTGTACACGATATGTTTATTTTTCACAAAAACGACATGAATAATATTTTTTGCTACATAATCATGTGTTTTACTTGATAATGGTTCATTAAGATATTATTTTGAAAGAAATATCAAAATAACATGTTATTTAATTGTCTTCAATCTAAACATGTTAAATGTTCTACAAATTGTGTTTGGCACGAAATCTTGACATCAGTAAAAAATGTCTGACACGATAATACACGAACATTATCGACAAGTCTAACTTATTCACGTCAAAAATCAAGTATTTTTTGTATTCTTTAAGTTTTTTTTATTTTTCGTGTATGTTATTATACAATGAATCAACTATCCTTAAAAGTATTAACACAACTTCGACACTCATTGATAACTTGAGATTTGAAAGGCAAATTGAAAATCTAAATCGAAAATTTTATTTTATAACACACTATTAGTATGCACGTAAAGAATCATCAAATTTAAATGTCATTTTATATATGATCAAGTGATGTTGAATTTGTAATAAATCTAGCGTGTTGACTTTTTTTAAATTTTAAATTTTAAGATTTCGACGTGCATACTCATATTTTGATTTTAAATACGATTTGCAGTTATAAATTGGTATCAACATGTGTCTAAAAGTAGTTGATCCTTCCTCGTGTTATTATAATTATTTAATTGTCAGTCGCTAATAACTATATGGTTGTTTTTATAAACATCTTAATAATAATTTGGAGGTAAAACAATTGATGACAGTAGAAAATCGTAAAGCGTGTCAGTCTAGGATACGTAAAAAAAGCAGCAACTCCAAACACGAAATTATCAAATAAACTAGATTATATGGATACATTCAAATAACATTACCTACCCGACAACTCCTCTGCTCTTCTCCCTGTATTTTTCTTAAGACAAAGCTTTGCATGTGGAGAAAAAAGACGGCTTAAGTATTATTGTAATGGGCCGGGCGGGGTCGGAAAAAGCCTACGACACATAAAAGGAAGCAAAGTACCGTCTCCGGTGGCCGTTCCACTCAAAAAAAATTAAAGGAAACAATAAGTTTTACCATATTTGAGTAATTCGGAGCGTCTGCTGGTTTTTTTCCTAGCTTCCGAGACATTCTATATGGTGAATATATAAGTAATACGAAGAGAGAGTGATGTTAGAAGAGTGAAATGAAACGTTATATAAGTAGAAATGATAGAAAGTCAAAATGTTAATATGTACGATTTAAGTAATTTTACGACTAGGGTTGTGCAGAAATCGGGTCGGTCCGGATCGGAACCAATCGGTCCGGACATTTTGAAAATTCGGTTTCGGACCGGAGCAGTCCGATTTTTGTTTTTTTTAAAAAAAATTAGGGTTAAAAATCGGTCCCGGACCGGACCGAATCCAACCAGTCCGGTCCAGTTTCCGGTCCAGACCAACCCGATCCGGACTAGTTCGGTCCGATCCGGTCTTCGGTCCGGATGTCGGATAAAAATGTGGTCCGGTCCGGACTGAATGCACAACGGTTACGACGATGAACAACAATTAAGATATATAAACCCTTTTTTTCTTTCTTCATCTTCTCAGGTCAGGTGGGTCGGTCAGAAAGAAGGATGGAGTCGGTGGAGACGGTGGTGGCGCACGTGCAGGCACTGTCGGGTCGCGCCGACGAGATCGCCCATCTCCACTCCCTCCTCAAGCAATCCGACGAGTTGCTCCACTCCCACGCCCCCCGCCTCCGTCCCCTCCTCTCACACCTCCACCCTTCCTCCCACTCCCTCGGCTTCCTCTTCTTCCTGTGAGCCCAACCGAACTTCTTTTCCGATTCTTTTGGTTAGGGTTTGTGTGAAATTCATTATTTGGTTAGGGTTTGGATGAAGTTGGTGTTTTTCAGAGCCTTCCGTCGAGGTTTTGTTACTTGGAGTTTAAGTTATCACCTTTAACGATGCCCTTTTTTGGTGTTTTTGTGGATTTTGTTCCTTTTTTGTTTAGGGTTTCGGTGAAGTTGATTTCCATGGAGGCTTGTTGTTGGTTTTTTTTTCGGAGGTGAAATGTGCCTTTTTTAGTTTAGGGTTTGGGTGCAGTTGATATTTTTTGGATTGGAGCCTTCTTTTGTGGCATGTTTTGATAGTGTTTTGTTAGGGTTTTAGAATTTACGGTGCGTTCTTATCATGTTTTTGTGGGTAAATGTGCGTTTTTAGTTTAGGGTTTGGGTGAAGTTGATTTTTTTATTATTGGAGCCCTCCATCGAGGCTTGTGTTTGGTAGTGTTTTGTTAGGATTTGAGAATTTCCGGCGAGTCCTTATCGTGTTTCTGTGGGTAAATTTGCGTTTTTTGTTTACGGTTTGGTTCCCTGTCGGGTGAGGTTTTGGTTTGTTGGATTCAGGATTTTTCGTCTTTTGAGGAGTTTGTACGTGAATGATCGTTAAGGTTGGAGTTTCTGTTGTTTGAAGTGGAAGGGCTTTCGGTTTTTTGTTGGTTTGATCGGTCTGGACGAGTGTTGCTTTTGCTTTGGCGGTGAACGGGCTGTTTAGATGACACACATTGAGGAAGTGGAGGAGAAAATTGAAATTTTAGGTTATGCTGTCTCTACAGGAGTTTGATTTGGACCTTGGCACGTTGGACTACCTGAAGGTGTTCTTAAAGGGACTCTTTGTAGGGTTTGTGTTTGTGAAGAAAGTTTGTATTGATATGGGTGTTTGGTTAGAGGAGGAATAGGGGTTAAGGTTGGTGTTAATATGGTGACATTGGTTGGTTCTGAAGTCGGAAGTTCAAACTTTACTAGTGAAGGGACCATGTTGTTGGGATTTGGGAATACCATTTGTTCTGTTTTTTGTGATTTGGTAGGTTTTGTTGGGACGCAGGGTTTTCTTTGTAGGGTTCGTAGGTAAAAAGTTGGTTTTAAGTTAGAAGCATATGGAGTTTCAAAGTGGATGTTGGTCTTTTTCCCCCTTCAATGTGCTGATTTGTTTCCTTTGTTGACCCATTTCTCAGTGATGCTTATTCTTCTGCACCAATTTCAACCGAGCAAGTTCCGGATTTCCTTAAGCTTGTTGTTGAATTAATTGATGCCTGTGTGCCAGAACAAATTCATCTGGTGCCAGATAAATGTAAGCCATTTCTTATTGTAACATTTTGATGCTTGGTGTTCAGTAGCTTTTGACTGTATAAGATTCTGTTCTTTCAGTTATATCCATCTGTAAAAGGTTTAAGGATCAAGTTATGCAGCTTCAAGTGCCTATGAGGGGGATATCGCCTCTGAGGACGGCCATTTGCAAACTACAATCATCCAGTGAACACTTGACTGCATTACATCCGGACTTTCTTGTTCTTTGTTTACTAGCAAAGTGCTACAAAGCTGCTCTTAGTGTACTAGACATGGATGTGTATGAGGTTGATCAACCAAAGGACCTTTTTCTCTATTGCTATTATGGGTGAGGTGTTTTAATTTATTGTATTTTTTGACATATTATTCATGCCCATTTCTCGTTGCAGTTTTTAAATTTTAAAATTCTGTAATTGAGGCTTTAGCATGACCACTTGATGAAACATACCTTCCCCTTCCGAGCTGGCTAATGCATGCAGTGTGTCCACTATTCTGCTAAGACATGAAGCGCATGAAACAATTTTTTTTTGTTATTATCATGTGGTAGCAGCTGTTAAATCATTATTATTCATTAAGTTTACATTCCACCATTGAAGCAATCTTTCACCTAATAGGAAGTAGGTTTTTATCCTTTTCCTTCAAAATCAGCATATCTGAATTTTTGTTCAGTAATTCTGATGCCCTATCTTGTCATTCGAAACAGGGGAATGATAAACATAGGGTTAAAGCGCTTCCACAAAGCCCAAGAGTGTCTACACAATGTCAGTGAGGATTACTTAACTTGATTGACAATTTTCTTGGAGAATATATTTCACTAATATTTGGTTTCTGGTTTAGGTTGTCACTGCACCCATATCACAGATAAATGCTATTGCCATTGAAGCATACAAAAAATATATCCTTATTTCACTTATTTTGAACGGGCAGGTTTGTCATGTTTCATTTTAAGGGTTTTGTTTATCAGTGTTCCATTTTAAGTATTGAAAGTTTTTTGTATCTTGGCTCACGATACAAAAATGAAGAATTGTTTTTATAGTCAGGTGCATCTATAGAAGTACTGGGCACCTATTTTGGTTTTAGAATATGGCTTCTGGAATCCATTGAACCACTAAAATTATGTTGTAGAGAAAGATTACTTTCTTTCAGATTTATAATCATTCCAATCTATTTAGTAACCATATCTCTAAACCACCATGCCCTTATATCAGTATATGTTTCCCTTTGAGTCACAAGATTGGTGGCTATTCATTATGGAAAATCTGTCATAGTAGTAATTATATATGCCTAGACTTAAATGATCTATTCATAGATTGATATCGTTTCTTATGTAACTCATTGAACATGATCCTGTGAGAAATTGTTTGTTCTGCTTCCGTTAAACTGGATTGTCAGTAATTCTGCATATTGTGATCTTTTTTAATCATGCTGAATTTCTCTCCATTGAATTATCAATAATCCAAATTCTTGATTTACATGAACATAAATATTTGAAAAGTGCCAACCTAAAGTGAACCATTGTCATTAAAAGCTGTGGAACTTCTTGTTCAACTACTACGTTTTCAAAACTATTAATGCGCACTACACCCACTTTGTCAACATATTTATTCACGAGGTATAAATGTCAGCTTCGTGCTATACTTTGAGTCACTTTTATTATCTCTTGCAAGCAAAATACTTAAGTAACTTCAGATTGTTACATAACAGGTGCCACCATTTCCAAAATATGCAACTTCTTGTGTCCAAAGAAACCTGAAAAACTACACTCAGGTACTATGGGAAACATCTTCATACGTTTTGTTGGTACATGTAACGTGTTATTGCACTTTGTTCTTAGTTATTTACTTATTTTATTACCTTAAAATGGTTTTGGGAAATGTAAAATCATGCCTACCAGCCATACCCAACTAATTTTAGGATTATAAATTTTGTTGTCGTTGGACAATATGAAATCAAAGAATGACGAGCAAAAAGCTATATAGTTAGTTATTCTTCTGTGATTGCTCTTATGTTGCTCTGAATGTCCAATCAATCTAGAAGAGTAAGTTTCATAATTTTGCTAGTGTCATTTATCAATCCTTGAATAAGTATGTGCCACTCATTTCTAAGTCAATCATGTTGTCAGACCAACTTTTGTTGTAGGAATTTTATAATTAACATATAGCCGTTTGGGAACCAAACCCGCATCTGTGAGTTTTTTCATTTTATTTTTCATATACATTTATGTTCCATAGGAGATATTGTCCATCCAGTTGTCAATACCAACTAATCTAGCGGGAGGCATGTATTAGATAATGATAGGATGCAAACGGTAGACATGAATACTGGCTTTGCTTATTGTGCATAAAGTTCACTTTATTAGATATTATTTAGTAGTTTTATCTTTGAACTGTTGAACATCTGTTTGCTTTTGCGTTCACAACGTATGGGTACTTTTGTCATTCTTGTGTCCTGGTTAACTCAGTGGACAAGGTCACAAGGTTGTGATGTTTGAAAACTTAAAAACTTCTAATCCACGAGAGAATGGGTATCGTTATGAGTTTCTTCAAGTTTGATGTATTTGGGTGCAATAAATTATGTAGAATTTTATTTGCTTAAATAAGTGCGGCTATTTTTTTTGTTTCAATGAATATGAGCGAGCTGTCATGAAACGACAAGTGTTGAGGTTTTCTAAAAGAACTAAAAATAACATAAACAGATTCGTTTTTGAATTTGGAGAAATGTACTAAACTCATAAGTTGGTTCTTTGCTGAATTATATCCCTTCTCATCCCGTAAGCGGGTCTCTTTGAAGTTACTTAGGTGTTGCAAGTGCAATTACACTTACTGTGCCACTTTGAAGATAATAGGTTACTTACAGTGGTATTGACACTGAGTCACTGATTTTAAAGGTCATATTTGTAAGTACACTCAGGATAAAAAAAATCACTGTTAAAGAAAAACCCAATATGGACTTCTTTTGTCGAAATTTATCATCAAAATGGAATCTTTTTCTTTGGATTGAATCTTCAAAACGAAATCATCAACCACATTTTGAAATAGTAACAAATAATGTTGACCTACACTACTCTTGAATACAAATGTTTTGTTTTTTAAATTGAGTCCGAGGTTTGTTGTTTGAGCTTACTTGAGCTTGATATAACCAATCTACGTAATGTTTCTTCAGGTATATGCCGAACTGGGGAAGAGCTATTGTGCTGGGAAATTTTCTGAATTGGAGCAATTTATTCATGTTAACACGGAGAAGTTTCAGAGTGTGAGTTCTCTTTCCTCGGTTGTTTCTCCTGAAAGATACTACCCACTCCCCAGAAATTCTGGAGTACAAAGCATGTTATACTTATAATCATATTGAGGTCTTCACACCTTTAAGTTCAGTAGATCAATTGGCAAGTATTAGAGTTACTCTTTCCATGTCTACATTTTGACGTTTAAAGCTTCAAATGTCATTATGAATAATTTTTTACCGGTTCAGGCTATTCCCTTTCTATTGAGCTAGTTCTCATAAAATTATTATTAGGACATTTATACGGGCATATCTAGTTAGTATATTAACTCCTGCAGAAATGTAAACTTATTTTGATTGAAGCATTTATCAAACATTTTATGGATTGATAGCATATGCTCTTGATTGATTATGAAGTTCGTTATGCTTCTGCACATTATTTTCTTCCCCATCACCAGTCACATCTATTTTCTTTTCTTATCTTCTTTTTTTTAGAGGAATTAGATATCATTTGATAATAATTTTTGCTATGAACCACAATAAAGACCCAAAAAATTACAAACCTCAAGGTTTTTAACCCCTATAAAGGTTTTTGAAGCAACAATAGTCTCGTACAAGCATGCAAGGTAGTAAGCAATAGTCTAAATGTAAGGCTCACTCAAGTAGCCACATGGGAGAGGTGCCTCCTAAAGTAGGTCTTATAGATCAGTTTGAAGACGTCGATAGTTGGTTCTTACAGACAGCTTCATCTGCCCTCTCCCCTCGAGTAATGCTAGGTTCTATCAGCATCTCTCTAATGTCCACGGTTGACTGGACTTGCCCTGCATCCTTATGTGAGAAAATATACTGTATCCAAAGATACGTCCATGTTATGTTTGTGGGGATGTTATTGTAAGAGGCTTATTTACTATCACTTTTACCCTGTGACAAGAACCACATATATATTAAGTTTTGGTACTTAAATTCTTTTTTAAACCTTTCAGGACAACAATATGGGACTGGTCAAACAAGTTTTGTACTCTCTCTACAAACGCAATATTCAAAGACTAACACAAACGTACTTGACTCTGTCACTCAATGATATAGCTACCACAGTGCAGCTTGAAAGCTCAAAGGAAGCAGAGATGCATGTACTTCGGATGGTATGCCGCTCATTGTTTTGATAAACAAACCTGTTAGTACTTAGTAGTGTGACTCAGTTTCTTTTCTCTTGAATCTGCAGATTCAAGATGGTGAAATTTTCGCCACAATAAACCAGAAGGATGGCATGGTCAGCTTTAACGAGGATCCTGAACAGTATAAAACTTGTGAGATGATCGAACGAATTGATTCATCAATTCAAAGGTATGAAAGGATCTTATTTCATTTTTCCCGAAAAAGCATGATGCATTGGACCATTGGACCTCTAAAGCAAATGAATTTTCGTGATGATTTCAAACGGTTATCGCATATTAGCATTGATTTTTAATTCCAAATGCTTTTTTTTTCAAACCCAAGAATATTTAGATTGTACACAAGCAACTAACAGAAAGGCAGCACTAGCAAATGAGCATTATCTTGCAGTTCGAAACATTTTTATAGTAGACTTTTGTCTATTTTGTAGGTTTCAGTTAACTTTTATACTGTCCACAATATCTCTAGCTTTATAGCATCATTTATGGATTTTTTGGGTTCTTCTAACTTTATCTTTTATTTTGGGTTCACTACCTGCTTTGGTTGTTTGGCATCTACTTGGACTTATTTGTGTCTTGTGTGATCTGAAAGATGGGTTCTATTGCCATTTGGATCTGCTAGTATGGTTTCAATCCACAATGGTCTAGTTATACAGTCCATGTGATTCATATTATACCATGTTCATTCATCCATCTTGTAAAAATAACACTTTTTACAAGGGGTAGTGCCATCTATTTTAAAAAAAATACTGAGTAGTGAGTATGATTGATACTTGTACCCTCGTGAGATATTATGAGATGAATTGTGAATCCGTCTTTCAGAAGACCTGCTGATATTTGCTTTTTTGTCACATTAACTTCCACCCGAATGCAATTTTTTTGTTAGCTGCACCAACACAAGCATACTTATGATATATGCGACATTATCGGGCACTTGGTTTAGGTATCAGTTAAGGAAATTGTTAAAATCAGCACAGGATATAGTCTTCTGATTTGTTTATTACCTTCTTTCTCTAATTTTACAGGGTAATGGCATTATCAAGGAAGCTAGGAGTAATAGATGAGCAAATATCATGTGATCCCTCATATATAGCGAAGGTCTGTTCACTGTTCACTCTTGATCTATCTAAATTGTTGTCATTTTTAGTCTCTTTGAATTTCAATCGTTACATATGCTTGCAGGCTGGAAGAGAGAAAACACGATTTGATTTTGACGACTTCGATTCCGTTCCGCATAAATTCTTGTAAATCTACAAGGTGGCACAAGTTCTTAGAAAGGAGGAAGCATCATGTTACCCTCCTATGCTTTACCTTTTCTTAGGAAATTTCCCAAGTCATCTCAACTGTAACTACATGATTAGTTGGAGAAATTATTGTAATGAGTTCCATGTGGCCGTGCCATTTTTGTCTAGGATTATTTATGGTAGGTACAAGTTGCTTTGGCAAATAGTCAACATCCAGTTAGTAATATCATACCAATCTTCTTATGATATCAGTATCCTGTCTATATTTTCATCTGTATTTAAACTTTCATGATTATCTTGGGTCCCCCTATTGAAGATTCTCTCGTTCTAGCAAGTCTGCAAATTTTACTTGTACCTTGTCTTGTTTGGAGGATTTCATAATTTTGGAGAATCAATTGGTCCTGTCATTGTCATTTGAAAATACAATCGGTTGGTTTTTCGTTGCGCATCAATTATTTTTCCTTCTGTTTTTTTCACTTGCTCTTTTGAAGAATTATAATAGTTAATTGTTACAACATTGCCTTCCCAAAAAAAGCTTTGAGTTAATAATGTGCAATAGCTAGTCGTGTTTGTTCTACAACCAGATTTAAGCAACTTTTAAGGACTTGAAGGTGCCTTCCTCATGATTGAGGCATTTCACCCAAACAAAACTTGCATCATACGTATGATTGTAGGAACGAACGGATTTGATTTTTGAAAACGCTCTCGATTTGTTTACCACATTAACTCAAGTAATATTATACGTTTAAGTATTGTTTATGGATCTGAAGCTGTTATGCTATTTTTAATGGAGGTGCTGGCTGCCGCAAAATTACGACTTGCGATAGCGCAAGTGGATTATTATTATTTGTTTAATTATTATTTTTTGCATTTTTCCTATACCTGGTTGCCACAGCAGGGCAGCCGTGTCGGTAGGCCCCTTGGTCTGGCACAACACGACTCCCGGGCCGGATCTATGCCAGATTTGTGTTGGATCCGGGGGCGTTGGGTCGGCTTTTTCTGAGTAGGGTTGGGTTTTGATTTTATTGTCGTTTTTTTTAATTTGAAGAAATTATACAATCACAATTAAATTAACAAACACAAACACAATTTATTTTTTCCAAAAGTAATCAATTTATTTATCATAATTGTTGATTCAAATCAAGAA
The DNA here is from genome assembly GCA_963682175.1 of Triglochin maritima. Lineage (NCBI taxonomy): Eukaryota > Viridiplantae > Streptophyta > Magnoliopsida > Alismatales > Juncaginaceae > Triglochin > Triglochin maritima. The sequence continues at coordinate 5,405,419 of OY821787.1, read as the reverse complement.
ACAATATAAATACATGATTAGTTACATATGAAAAAAAATCTGTAGGCTAGGTAAACATAAGGATTAATGAAAAAATCTAAGGGTATTAGAAAAATTAATTCTTAAACAGAATAGTTTAGTTAATTCGTCTTCAATCTTTATCGTCGTCAACATCGTTTATCTAATCCTTTAGACATATGTTCATCTTGATTGACTTGTCGGATATGTTTTTTTGTCTCTTATCACACGTTTACTTGCGTTAAATGCAGACTCCGACGACACAGTTGACATCAGATGACATAATAAGTCTAATGTCATCAAGGAGACTAGTGGAAACTTAACTGAATCCTTTCTCTACCAGTCTAAAACATCAAAAAAAGTATCCATACCAAAAAACCAACCTCTAATCCCATCCCAATCTGTGACGACGGATCTTCAGAATTCCTAAACAATCTAGGAACATACTGCAAAAACCCAAATTACAAAACAACACACGTGTCCAGTCCAGTGTCCCTCCCTCCCTCCCTCCCTCCACTCCCCAATCCCCAACGTCATCCAAAAAATGGACCCCACCACCCGCCGGAGCGGCTACTGTCCGGCGACCGGAACATTCCACAGTCTCCGTCCGTCGGTCCCTCTCCCGTCACCTTCCTTTCCCCTATCCCTCACCACCTACCTCCTCTCCACCTCCCCTCCCACCTCCTCCTTCCTCTCCTCCTCCCTCTCCCTCCCCTCCTCCTCCCTCCTCTCCCTCTCCTCCCTCTCCCTCTCCAAGTCCGACGTCGCCTTCATTCTCGCCCCCTCCTCCCCTTACATCCCTCTCCTCTACCTCTCCCTACTCCGCATCGGCGTCGTCATCTCCCCCGCCAACCCTCTCTCCTCCCCGCAGGAGATCGAGCACATGTTCCGTCTCGTGAAGCCGAAGGTCTGCTTCCTCACTTCCGAGACGGTTCGTCAGCTTCCACTAAACTCGTGTCGTGTGGTTTTGATCGATTCTGATGAATTCCAGTCTATGTTGCGAACCCACGAGGATTCCGATGTGGACACGAGGGTTGACATTTTTCCGTCCGATCCCGCCGCGGTTCTTTTCTCGTCCGGGACCACCGGACGGGTCAAGGCCGCGGTTCTGACTCACGGGAACTTTATCGCAGTCGCCGCTACCGTTAGAGCGGAGGATAGGGAGGTTGAGAGGGTTTCGGATTCTCCGAGGGTGTGTTTGATTCCGGTGCCGTTGTTTCATGTGTTCGGAGTCATGTTCATTGTGAGGGTTGTTGCGCTTGGGGAGATCGGTGTGCTAATGGATAGGTTTGATTTCGTTAAGATGCTTGAGATGATCGAGAGGTATCGGGTTAATTACATGCCGGTCTCGCCTCCGTTGGTCGTTGCAATGGTTAAGTCGGATGTTGTGAATAAGTACGATTTGTCGTCCCTTGAGCTGGTCGGGTGCGGTGGCGCCCCGCTTGGGAAAGACGTCGCCGAGCGGTTCGCGAAGAGGTTTCCTAATGTCGAAATCACTCAGGTAGTTTGGTTAATTATTGTAGTGAAATGATTTTCATTTGCTTGTTTGGAATTTGGATTGAGTGATTGTGTGATGATTTGTTTTGTAGGGGTACGGTTTGACGGAGTCGACGGCAGGGGTGACGAGGACAAAAGGCGAGGAGGAGAGTCGGGTTTTCGGGTCGGCCGGACGACTTGTGCCAAATACGGAAGCGAAAATAGTGGATCCTACTACCGGCGAGGTGTTGGGACCGGGGCAGAGAGGGGAGCTATGGGTGCGAGGTCCGACCATAATGAAAGGCAAGTATTTTAATTGAGTTTTGATTCCATTCTTGAAAGTATTTTAATTGTTTGCAAATCTCTATCTCCTTTATTGTGCTACATTAATATTCAGAAGTGTATTCACACTAGTTTGTGAATATGGTTGTGAAGGACGCATAAGAAAGAAATAAATAAAAAACACAACATTCAAGTGGCAGAGAACCAAGTTAAGAATTGAGGTAGTTCAACTGGTTACGTTGAGATTTCCGCAAGTTCAAACCCACAAAATGCTCTGAATGTATAAAAGAAAAAGAAAAACCCACCAACCTACAGTAGTTGGAATTTTTTCTTATCATTCTCTTTCCCGGGACTAATGTATATATTCATTCCGTTACAAAAAAAAGAGTAAACATTCAAGTGGCAGAGATGCTGAGTAGGGGCTGTAATGAGGATAATGCTCTTAACTCCTAGGGGTGTATACCCTCCATTTAATTATATTTACAATGATGCCCTTCAGTTTAAAGCGTTTAGCATTGATACCCTCCATTTTGGAGTTATAATGTCATTTGATGCCCTTCAATTATGTTATTTTGCACCAATGCCATCTTTTTTGCCTTCAAAGTCCAATTTATAATGGTTACATGAAATTGTGCCACATCCTTGTCAAATCCTCAGGGCTTATGTTTCATTAATTTGTAGGAACTAATCTCTCCGTTTCCTCGCAAAGAATTCCAAATTTTTGATTGTCGCCTAGTGAATCAACATAACTTGAGCACCATCGAGGTTTTGTGTCATTTGGGAGGTGCATGCTTGAGGACGGCTCTAGGTAAAATGGTAGGGGTTCGCTTACCCTTGGATTTTGGGAATGGAGTCGTTCATACAGGTCCTCTTGGGAATTCGAAGGTTGTGTTTGTGCACAAAAATCAGTTGGAAAGTGAATTATGTGAGTCAAAATAAAAACAATGGAAAGAAAAATCCAACAGAATTTAAATCACATTTGACCAAATTATTATGTTTGTGTCTATAACTGGAATACGATGAAATTCAAATTCTATTGTTTGTGCATATCACTAGAAATTATCACAAAATATAAAAACAAAGTATTTTTGTTATTAGCATTTACAAATAATGAATGTGATAAATGTATTAAACCAAACCAAATAGAAATAAATAATATAATAACACAAACAGAAATAATTAAGAATAATGTATTAATCCCGTCAAATGTCATAAAAATTTAAAAATACAATTTAGTAGTGTCAACAAACAATCTATCATGAACACTCAATCAGGCCACATGGAATTGGCCAAATCATTGTGTATTTTATTAAAAAAATTGTTGTTGTTGAGATACTCGAACTTGAGTTTCTTCTTCGACGACATCTTCTTCTAATTAAAAACTAGAAGTCTCATATTCATTGTGATCTAACTCATCATCAAGATCTTCCAGATCGATACAATCAAGAATTCATAACTATTGCATGGGAATCGATTCATCATCGAAGCATTTTTCCTTTCCAAACGCCAATTGGTCAAACAAAACAACAAAACAAACTAAAAGGCTGACCAATCACAAAAACATAGCAAAAAACCAAAAAAGAGAACCATTTCAATTCACTTCACATACAGTAAATAGTTTATATCACCAAACAATCAAAGAAAATGAACTAATTACAACCGCAGCAGAAAATTGAAAAATAGACTGATAAAAAAATCATTACGCATTGGAGGTTCTTGTTCTGAAGCATTATTTAAAACAAAAAAGGAATGGATTAGAGGGTTTGGTGGTGGAGTTGACAAAATGGAGAGGATTAGAGGGATGCATCACGATCTGAAGGAGGACATGAGATTTTTATTTAATAAAACAAAAAATCGGACCTACTGCTGCAAGGAGACACGGTTCTGGATAGGAGCAACGTGGAGATGATTTTTCTGGCGAGGGTCGATGCTGGAGTAGGAGGTGGTGCCGGGAGGGGTAGTGCTGGAGAGGATCAGATTGTGTTGATTTTTGTTATTGTTTTGACACTTGAAAGTGTCTGTTAGAGTTTTACAATCAAAGAAAAGACTATACATCAAGAAATTTTCCTAATGTTACTATTGGCTTGTGACATTATCAGGTTACCTAGGTGACACAGAGGCAACTGCATCTACCTTAGATTCTGAAGGTTGGCTAAAAACTGGTGACCTTTGTTATTTTGATGATGATGGTTTCCTTTATATTGTTGATAGGCTGAAGGAATTGATAAAGTACAAGGCATATCAGGTTGTTTAACATTCTATATTATCAAACGTGATTATTACACACTATTGTTCTTCCATGTTTAATTCTAAAGCTTTTTCTTCTGTATTTTATTTTTCCTGTTAGGTCCCTCCTGCAGAACTAGAGCATATCCTCCATTCTCATCCTGAAGTACTTGATGCTGCTGTAATTCCGTAAGTACCGAATAGTGATTTTTTTACTTTTCATTTAATTGAAGGTTCCTGTTGTAATGTATTCCACAAATCTCAGTCTTCCATCACCTGTCAGTAAACAAAATAGCTGTAAGATCGAGTTCCTTTCCCAAGTAAACTGTAGAAGCCACTAATAGTAAGGCAACCAAGTTGACTAATATACTTTTGCTAAGTTATCACGGATGATGTTGAATCTAGTTAGTCATTTGTTATCATCATTGGTTTGCATGATCCCATCTCCTTCTAATTCCTACATATTGGCTTGTTTGATAGCATTGTCCTGACTTGATCATTGCACATATAATCTTGACTTAGCACTGTAGTTATTAGCTTCATCAAATCTATTACGAGGTCACTAGTAGCTACCTCTGTTTGCAGCTATCCTGATGAGGAAGCTGGAGAGGTACCAATGGCATTTGTTGTGCGTCAGCCTGGCTCCAATCTCGACAAGAAACAAGTGATGGAATTCGTCGTGAAACAGGTCCATGTTCTTTCAAAAATCGCAATTACATCATATATGTTGTTTCATTTGGTCGTGTTCATGTTATAGCTGTTTTGGATTTTTGGACGTCTTTGCTGCAGGTTGCTCCATACAAGAAAATCCGTCGTGTTTCTTTCGTCGATGTGATCCCCAAATCTGCTGCTGGAAAAATATTAAGACGAGAACTGGTAAAGATTGCCACCTCGGGCTCTAGGTCGAAATTGTAGTTTTAGAACGATATTTATTGATCCCATTTGTTAGTAATAGTATAAGACTGCCGTATAAATTCTACAAATACAGGGTGCTTAAGTTGAAATCAACAAAATTCGTAAGTTCGGGAAATTTATGTATCGTTGTGGCTTAAGAGGAGAACAATTCCTTTCTTCTTGTTGCTAAATTGTGTTGGTTCGACTTGTTGGAAAAAGTGTGGAATGTCTTTTTTTTAATTCAATTAGCTTTGGTAGCATTTGGACAACTATATACAAACATTTTAATCTACTAGAATGTAATTGTTGAGAATGGTGTACAATTCAGATTATTTTTACTGACTTGTAAGATCTTAAGTCACTTCACTCATCCTTAATTGATTTTAAGTTGAAATCCACACTTAAATAGTAACGATCAAAATTACAGCCGAGCAGGGGCATTTCATCAATTGATACTGGTTAATTACAGACATCCAGGTTGTATCTCTTGGATTGAAGTCACTTTCCTTTCATCCCAAGCCCAGTAGTACTTTTGAGAGTTTTTTTTTTGAATTTTCAAGGCCCATGTTATGAGTTGGAGTGCAAGCGGCTAGAGGAATATAGGTCCCAAAAGGACCCAATTTTAAAGGGCAAATTTGAGTCTATATTTAAAAAAAATAAATCCTTTTTGCATAAACCACACTGGCTTAAAAACATAAGTATATTTTAAGAATATGTCAAAATGTGAATTTGTTTTCCAAATATTGAGCTATTTGAGCATAGATATTCAAATTTAAAAGGATCTGAGTTCAACTCGTAACTTATCGTTGGTATGGGTGATCAAAATTTCAAAAAGAATTACTTGTCATAAACAAACACTTGTCCCAAGACGTTTATGTTTTTTCCGAAGGAGCCAATGACTCGGTATTTCCATTGATAAGCAAGAGATCAAACCCGGTTACATAAGAGATAAAAGATAAATTACGGAGTATATAAAGAAATATATGTTTAGACTTTAGACCGAGTTAAGCGAGATGAGAAGGTAGTGACAAACAGAATATATGTCTACATGGCGTCTTCATCTTCTAACTAGTTGCAAGAGTAATGCATGGAACTGAAAAGATACGTAAAAACAAGTCATGTAAGGATTGAGAATTGAGATCTTCTGCAACAAGTAATTCATCTTGATTCTTGAACTGCTCAATTACAGGCGTCATTACATGAACCGGTACGTAAAACAATGATAATCAAGAACACCAATCACTGATCATTGATTTCTCCTTGACGACAAGGCATCATTTCACATCTCCTTGCAACAAAAGGAAACCCCCCAAAATTAACATGCATGCAACCAGAGATAAAACTGAATAACCTTGTGTTGATATAATTATAAATATGATCATGTAATACAGTGAGTTACATATGTCGAATAAATATTCCGTAAGAATCCAGATAAAGCCAACATACAAAAACATGCATAGGAAAACACGAAGCGAAGGAACAGTGATTAGAGACGACCTCAAAGACCGAGCCGTCGGAAGACGACTTGCCTCAGAGAAAATATCGACCCACATACTAGTGTGTTTGATGGTCTGCCGGTTTTCTCCCAGGATAGAACGGTCACACCGTCGATCAGGCGCACACCGGAGTCAACGGACCATGAAAGCAGCGCGGAACCTCGCAAGAAGCGGTCGTCGGAGAACTCTGAATTCGGAGACCTAAAATCGCCGGAGATGACGGTTTTCGTAGAGAGATGATGGGAATAAAACGTGTGTGTACAAGAGGAAACGATTGTGATATATATATATATATATATATATATATATATATATATATATATATATTTAATCTTATAACCGTCAAAGACTTAATTGCAAAATACAATTACCATGAGGTCCAAAAATAAATACACTCATCACCCTGAGGCTAAAACCTCTAATTTCCCCTAAAACCCCAACCCCCGCCGCCTCGCCCCGGACCGGGACGGGACGGGCGTGCGCGCGTGTGTGGAGAATTCTCTCCTCCTCTCTTTCCACCTACAAAGGGTCAAGTGAATAGGATGTTTATCAACATCCTTCAACTTGTTAGCTTCACCAATGTGAGACTAAAAGTGAGGTGAGCACATGGCACATGGGACGATAGTTCTCATCTTCATCTCAACATTGGATTTCTTCAATTGAGTTATTCATGGGCCTAACCCAAACTCAATAATCCAACACATTGTCTACAATATATACTAAACAAAAACAAAAGAGATTATGTTCCCAAAGACATATGTTGCCCAACAATCTTTTTGTCACTTGACTAATCAGATAATCCATCGTGTTGGAATAATAATCTCACATTTCTCAATACAAAATGTCAAGATGTGTGATATACTTAGTAAGAAAGTTGAATTCATTATTCTTCACTTAGGTTCTTATGTTTTGTAAATTAAGATAGTGGACCAACTAAACCAACTAACCAACCAAAAAATTAACATAGAGAAAATAACATCTCTATATTGAGTGAGGTCGGTTAACATATGGAGATCCACTTCAACCTATTTTTTCAACGCGTACACATAAAGAAAATAATCTCGATCATGCACGTGGAAGAGTGTTAGGATAATAGTCTCACATAGCTTAACATAATTAGCATACAACACTCTATAAGAAAATTATATTCATTATTCTATACCTAAGTATAGTTTTTATAAAGTTAATGGATCAAATAAACCAACAAACCAACCAAAAATATCAACGCATAGTATCTTATGACAAATGCAAGGACTTTTTTCCGAGGTGGTACTTGGTAGTTTGCCGTCGAAATTAAAGTCAACTTATCACCACAAATTAGAGATTACGGATTAATAATGCGATTGCATTATTTTATGTTATGACGTTGCTACATATAGATGTTTGGGAATTTTGGGTGATAGATACGTAATAACTGAGGCCGACCTTTTATTATTATTTTAAATGGGCATCGCACTTGCTTGACGTGCGTCCCTTGGTCCTTGGATCCGGTAATAAGGACGTCAATCAAATCATATACCATGATGACTTCCATGACCAAAACTAAGGGTTTTTTATTTTTATTTTTACAAACCAAGAAAGTTTGCAATATGAATGCAACTTTAAGGAAAATACTAGATAAAATTCTCTTTCAAAAGGAGTTGAATTTGTGATTCTTACCGCAAGTCAACAACCGATGGTGTTCTTGTTGATACAATTACAAATATGATCATGTAATACAGTGGGTTACATATGTCGAATAAAAATTCCATAAGGATCCAGATAAAGCCAACATACAAAAACATGTAAAGGAAAACAAGAAACGAAGGAACATGAATCAGAAACGACCTCATAGACCGAGCCGTCGGAAGGCGACTTGCCTCAGAGAAAATATCGGCCCACATGCCAGTGCGTTTGATGGTCTGCCGGTTTTCTCCCAGGATAGAACGGTCTCACCGTCGAACAGGCGCACACCGGAGTCGACGGACCTCGAAAGCGGCACGAAACCTCGCAAGAATCAGACGTTGAACAACTTTGGATTCGGGGAGGGGAAATCGCCGGAGAGGAACGGTTTCCGCAAAGAGATGATGGGAAATAGAACGTGTATTTACAGGAGGAAACCGTCATGATATATATATATATATATATATATATATATGTATTTATTCTTGTAACCGTCAAGGACTTAATTGCAAAAACAATTATCTTGAGGTCCAAAAATAAATACACCCATCACCCTGAGGCTAAAGCCTCTAATTTCCCCCAAATCCCCCGCTGCCAGGCCACGCCACGCCCCGGACCGGGACGGGACGGGCGCGCGCGCGCGCGTGTGTGGAGAATTCTCTCCTCCTCTCTTTCCACCTACAAAGTGACAAGTGAATAGTATGTTTATCAACATCCTTCAACTTGTTAGCTTTACCAATGTGGGACTAAAAAGTAGAGGTGAGCACATGGCACATGGGGCAATAGTTCTCATCTTCATCTCAACATTGGATTTCTTCAATTGAGCTATTCATGGGCCTAGCCCAAACTCAATATTCCAACAATCCCCCACAAATTCATTGTTGATCGAGCGACCAAACCTTGCAGCCTAGTGCTTTCAGTAATGGTACCTTTCGGGTTTGAACCACGACCTGAGTCCTTCAACTTTACCCCCACAGGAACTAAGTGAAACGAAGTCTTGAACTTGAACCTTTTGTGTGGAGATGTCCATTGAGAACAACACTAAGCAGGTTATGCTGCAATCTACAGGGTTGATGCTTTACGGTCATGCATCCGTATCCTGTTTCATGAATGCTTTCAAGGAATGACCCCCATTCCTCTAATTGCGGCCACACAATTGCATTCACATAGTTGGGCTTCTCCAAAGATGCACTGCTAACATCTTGTCTCAAAGACTTGAACCCATTCAGAGTCTACACTCTTACTAAACTTGCAGTTTCAGCAACATATCCATTCTTTGGGGTATTGACACAGATACAATGTATGACCTACAATGTATCACCAATGAGTTGCACTTGACTCACTCAAGAACTTGTTATTACCGCATTGAACCAACTTCGTGGGATCTCCACTCAGATTGGTTGGGTTGCCACTCTAGATGAGTCATGTAATGGGTCTCAGTCCCATCCCCAACTTGGATTTCAGAACTTGAACTACATCAAGTCCTTTGGTGAAAGGATCAGCTGTATTGTCTTTGGTACCAACAAAATCAACAACTATCACCCTTTCCGAGATCAATTCCCTTACAGACTTCAGTCTGACTTGGATGTGTCTCCTTTGTTTGTGGTTATACTTTGAGCTTCTTAACTTTGCAATAGTAGTCATACTATCACAATGTACAGATATTGCAGGAACTGGTTTGCTAGTCATTGGCAATTCAGAAAGGAGTCCTTTCAGCCATTCAGCTTCCATTCCACTTGTATCCAAAGCACAAAGTTCAGCCTCAAATGTAGATCGAGACAATATGGTCTGTTTTGTAGACCTCCAGGAGACTGCACCTCCACCCAGAGTAAAAACATACCCTGTAACACCGTTACTCCCAGAGTTTTTGGCTATCCAGCTTGCATCACTGTACCCTTCTAGTACAGCTGGGAATTTCCCATAATGCAGCCCAAGGGTAGAAGTACCCTTCAAGTACTTAAGTACTCTATCCAAAGCCTCCCAGTGAGTACGATCAGGACAACTTGTGTATCTACTAAGTTTGCTCACCGAGAATGAAATATCTAGTCGTGTGCAATTTGCAAGATACATCAAGCTACCTATAATCTGAGAATATCTCAGTTGTGAAACAGGAACACCACTCTTGTTCTTGTACAAAGGTTTTGATGAATCATATGGGGTTTTCACAGATCTACAATTCGTATAGCCAAATCTCTCAAGAATCTTCTCAACATAGTGAGATTGAGATATGGAAATACCATCAACTGACCTAGTCAGTTTGATACCCAAGATCACATTTGCAACACCCATATCCTTCATCTCAAACTTAGTACACAAGAAGGACTTAGTTTCATGTATTATATTCAAATTAGATCCAAACAGTAAAATGTCATCAACATATAAACACAATGCAATACACGCATTACTTTGAACTTTGCAATAGACACATTTATCAGAATCAATAACCTGGAATCCAAATGATAATATAATTTTGTCAAATTTCTCATGCCAAGCTTTTGGGGCTTGTTTAAGTCCATAAAGAGACTTAACAAGTTTACAAACTTTGTTCTCGTTTCCAGAAGCTACAAATCCTTCAGGTTGGTCCATATAAATTTCTTCTTCAAGGTCACCATGAAGAAAAGCAGTTTTTACATCCATTTGATGGATTGTAAAATCATATACAGACGCCAATGCTAATAGCACTCGGATAGTAGTCATACGAGATACTGGAGAATAGGTATCGAAATAGTCTATTCCTTCCTTTTGTTTAAACCCTTTGGCAACTAATCTGGCTTTATACTTATCAATGGAACCATCTGGTTTTAATTTCTTTTTGAATATCCATTTACATCCGATTGTTGAACAACCTGGAGGAAGATTTACCAACTCCCATGTCCCATTAGAGACAATAGAGTCCATCTCGACCTTAACTGCATCTTTCCAATGCTTTGCTTCAGATGAAGCCATAGCATCCTTGAAAGTGTTAGGATCACCCTCGATGTGGTATGTGATAAAATCACTTCCCAAATCCTTGGCAATTCGAGAACGTTTGCTCTTTCTATGTTCAATTTCAACTTGAGTTTGAGAAGACTCAAAATCGGCAATAGACAAATCTGCCCCCACATTTGTCATCCTTTCCACATGCTCGTGGATGGAACCAGACGTAGAGGGATCAACTGAAGAAGAAACTTGTTGAGGAACTCCATATTTCATAGGAAATACATCCTCAAAAAATGTGGCATCACGAAATTCAACAATTGTGTTAACATCTATGCCAGATATCTCGGACTTGATTACCAAAAATCTGTACGCATAGCTATTAATCACATATCTGATAAATATTGCATCAACAGTCTTGGGACCAAGCTTTTTCCTCTTATGTTCAGGGATTAACACTTTTGCAAGACAACCCCAAACTTTAAGATATTTAAGGCTAGGTTTTCGACCACACCAGAGTTCGAATGGACTATCCTCCTTATGTTTCTGAGGAACTTTATTCAGAATATGGCAAGCCGTATTCAAAGCTTCTCCCCACATATATTTGGGTAATCCTGAACTCTCTAATAATGCATTAATCATATCAGATAATGTTCTATTTTTTCGTTCAGCAATTCCGTTCGATTGTGGAGAATACGGCGCCGTCACCTCATGAACTATGCCAGAATCCTGACACACTTGTTCAAACAGGTTGGACGTATATTCACCACCTCTATCAGATCTCAACCTCTTAAGTTTCTTTTCAGTTTGTGTCTCTGCTTCATTCTTAAAAATAAGAAACTTAGATAACGCTTCATCTTTACTTTTCAAAAGATAAACATAGCAATACTTTGAACTATCATCAATGAAAGTGATAAAATATTTCTTTTTATCCTTAGTTAACATGCCATTGAATTCACAAGTATCAGTGTGTACTAAATCTAAAATACTAGTATTTCTAGTCACAGAATGAAATGGTCTTTTCGGTTGTTTAGCTTGTACACACACTTGACATTTTTTATTTTCAATAACATACTTAGGAATCATATTTAAATTCATCATTCTTTTCAAACATTGATAATTCACATGTCCTAAACGTTTATGCCAAACATCACCAGATTCAATGGAATAAACAACAGGAGAAGACACATCTTTAACAGAAATAGCATTGCGATTATAAAAAGCAGGTTCAACATGAATTAAAAAAGCACCACAAGACAAGTACCCCTTGCCAATAAAAGTACCAGAAAGAGTAATCACAACTTTGTTACATTTAAATGTTACTTCATAACCCTCAACTACCAGACACGGACCACTAATAGTATTGCGACGAACAGCAGGCACATGATGCGTCCTGTGCAGTGAAAGAACTCGTCCTGAAGGTAACTTCAAGTCGATACGTCCAATTCCAAGCATCTTTGCAACATTCCCATTGGCCATCGCTACAGATCTACGATCAACAGGCTGGTAAGAGACAAACATGGACTTGTCAGCACATACATGCACATTAGCCCCAGTGTCAACCAACCACTCACGTGGTTCATAAATGGAAAAAACATGAGGATTAACAGAAACAAACTTACTGTTGGTCTCATCCACCTCAGTCAATACATTGACCTGTGGAGTCGATTCAGTGGTACCTTGTTGGCGTTTGGCTTTCTTGGATGGACAATCCTTAGCCCAGTGCCCAACCTGTCCACAATTCCTTTACATGTTTTTGTATGTTGACTTTATCTGGATCCTTATGAAATATTTATTCGACATATGTAACCCACTGTATTACATGGGCATCGCACTTGCTTGTTCCATGCATTGACGTGCGTCCCTTGGATCCGGTAATAAGGACGTCAATCAAATCATATACCATGATGACTTCCATGACCAAAACTAAGGGTTTTTTATTTTTATTTTTACAAACCAAGAAAGTTTGCAATATGAATGCAACTTTAAGGAAAATACTAGATAAAATTCACTTTCAAAAGGAGTTGAATTTGTGATTCTTACCACAAGTCAACAACCGATGGTGTTCTCAGATTTAAAGAACTTGGTGCACGAAATTTTTCGATCCATGGAAAATCATAATCCTTTTTAATAATAATAATAATAATAAAGGAAATTATTTTGGAATACTATTATTTTTTTTGAAATAATTGCAGAAACAATAATGTTCGAGCTTACACTATAGGCCATTTCCTTTTGAAACGACGAAAAGCCAGGGACAAAGGATATATGATTGATTCTTAATATTTTGAGCTTCGAATAACAAACTATTCGCTATATTAAAAAACTTGTTTGAATGTAAGATATGGTTGGATTATCATGAATTTGTTTGAATTGATGTAACACTTATTTAAATTCAAAAGTATAAAAAACTTTGAAAATTGGTTTTCGAATACGGAAGTTACATTTATCGATAATATGTGTCATCGCTTGATAGGAGTGGTTTAAACATCACAAATAGGAAATTACACAAAAAGTTACTATCCAACGATCCAATTGTTGGTATAGAAAAGAAAGATAGATGTTCGAGAGAAAGAGTTTTTTAAATAAAATACAACAGATCAAATCACGATATTAGAAGGAAAAAATGTGATCTTTCCCAATCTAGCTATCACTTCGCGCCCTCATTCCTTGAAAATTAAAAATCCTATTCGAGTTTAAGATTGTCTAAGTTCGAGTCTTTTGTCGAAAAATAATCTTAACGTTAACATTTTGTTTTAATAATAACCGGAAAAACCACCAACACCAATGGAGGGGGAAAACTTTTTTGTTTCCCGACTGAACTCTCGTAACTGGCCATGTAACGTTCCAAAACAACGGAAAAATTAAAAATTAAATAACAACTAGATTACAATCCAAAAGAACAAGACTGTTACATAAATATATCACCAATGTACACCAATATACAAAAGAGTTGTCAAAAGTATGATTACATCAAAGATATCAACTATGAATACATACCACACATGTAATCATAAACTACCTAGAAAGATAGACAACAGAATCCGGTCCCGAGAGTTTTCTTCCGTCGTCATCACCTCCTAAAGCTGATCACGGTCTGAAATGCAAACATGAACTATGTCTGAGTTTCCATAAATAAAAAACATTGTATGTCAAACCCTAAACACATAAATGAAACAACTCTAACAACAAGGCATGAAATGTAACAGTAACAAGACATCACAGTCGATACTGGACACCAGGGACCTCTATCCCAACCACAATAGACACGAAGACACATGGGCTCCAGGGTCCTCTCACCCCAACCCTCACAACACATGTGCACACAATGCACCCGTCGGTCAGAGTCTCAGCCAACACACCACTGGTGCAAAAAGTCATCGCCGGTCAGAGTCTCGACAATCAACACACGTGCACAAAGGCACCGTCGGTCAGAGTCTGGGCCAACAACACATCCGTAGAGCCACCGCACACTACGATCACTATCAGGCCGGAAATTTCAGAACCGTTGCCCCAAAAAGGTTGGGGACCCGTTGCCCTCAAAGCTTATCCCACAAAACATGAAAACACAAAACAGACCCCCCGGTCGACCGGTTCCCTCCAAGAATGCACAAAAGGCTCGATCATCTCCGCGATCGGTTGAATCACAAATCTCAATTATCAAACATAACGACCAAACGGTCAAACAGAGGTCATGGTCGGTCGACCGTTTGGTGGTCTACGCCCAGCACAAAATAATAATAAACGTCCCAACGGCAAAGGGGACCCGGTCGACCAAAATTAACAGGGACTCCACGCTTCCTCACATTTTCTCAACCGGTCGAACAAGGCATTCACCGGTCGACCAAACTTTAAGTTGACTTAAGCTATCGGTCGAACAAGATCACAGGACGGTCGACCGTTTTGAAGTCTACACCCCAACCGACTCAACTACATGTACAATCAGTCGAACAGATCAAAAGGACGGTTGACCATTTTGATGGTCTTCGTCCCCAACCGACTTACCACTGTGCATTTGGTCGAACAACAAAGGGATCTCGGTCAACCGCAACATGCACCGATCGACCGTTAAGCAGTAGAACTCTACTGAACAGAAAACCTCCGACGAGCCTTCTGGCCTACCGTCGACCACTCAAACACTCATACTATCTTAGGTGAGCATGAAAGCAAAGCTTGACATACCTACAGGCTTGAAAAAACCCTTAGAAGAATCAATGGCGGCAATCCACCCTCTCGCACCACGTATCTCTGGCGATCCTCTTCTCGAGCACGATCACCCAACCCTTTCTTTCTGAGCTCCTCCTTCTTCGCCGTTCACTCCACCACCACGATCCTGAGGCTGAGAGGAAGAGAAAATGCGTTGGAGACTAGTGCAGAAGGAAAACACGAGAAGAAGAGGAAAGAGTGAGATTTGACTTAAATACCTTCTCACCTTTTCCCTCCACCAACCAACACACACCACCTCATCAACACAAAACCTTCTCTAAACCCTCATTAGCCTCCTAAATACCGTTAAGCATCCAAACAACGATTAGAATATAAAAGGCCATGTTTGTTCTCAACTTTATTTATTTTTTCTTAATTTATTTTAGAGCTGGAGAGCCAGTGAGAAGGAATAATAAAAAAATCCATCGAATTATATCAAAAATGACTTAAACATTTATTAATTGTTATGTTTTTTGTGGCTATTCAGTTCTTGAATAGCTGGTGATCTTGCAATAGTCGTCTTGTTAATCCAACTGTACACGTTAGCTGCAAGTTCAAAGGTAAGGTGTTGATTTTAGACGTTTTGCTTAAAAGATCCAAACAATACTCACATTCTCTATCCAATTGGCAATTGGTTTGTCTAGCCGAGGAGGTGAGATGTTATTATTTAAAATCAATCCCTAATACAAGAGAAAGCAATTGAGCAACAAGTTTTTTTTTAAAATAATGTATTCTGTTATTAGATTGCAATAAAAAAGGAAACCTGTTATATTGGATTGCAAATATATTTTGTACGTATTGTTACTCTAATTCTAATATCGAGATTAAATTGAAGCATCTTGAGACCGTCATTTATGACAAAAAATTATTTGTTATTGTAGAGTGAACGACGATCTTTGGAATCAACTCAAAGGCAAACATGTAGGGAGAAATATGAAGAGATTTTCTCATTTCTTGTTGTGTCCAATATAAAACAAACTCCTTTTATATAGAGTGGAGATGTTAAAGTTCAAAAAAGAAAAAAAAATCATATGTTATAATGGAGTTAAATATAGTTTATGTAACTAAAAAACTCCTCAAAACTTCATTTACATAATGTTTGTGTAACAAAAGAAACTCATCAAAACTCATTTGGTATAATGTCCACATTTACAACATTTGTAAAATATTGTTGTCTTTTCTGGTTTAAAAAATTATTGTATCAATTGATAACACCCACAACCAATGATTTTTATTTTTATTTTGGTCTTTAGGAGCTCCTTCATCTTATTCTCATGTTACTGTGAGCAAGTGAAAATACAAAGTTCAAATTTAGAGAGAAGAATGCGCAAGACCCACAATCACTCTCGTCCAGATAAATCGGGTGGGCATTTCGACCCCGCAATCCAATGCCTGTGATACGAAGACAACGTGTGAGCACGACGAAAATATATTTAGGAAATCATTTTTTTTTGTTTGGCATTTGATTTATTTCATTCCTATTTGAAGGTCTACGAAACATGCGTGGGTTTTTATATTCTTCCCCACTTCTGGGTTCCTTAGGAAGATTCCATACTCCACTTTCGAGTTTTTGGATTTCTCTGCATATATATGCTATATACATATTTAGGCCCCCATATATTTATTTATAACCAAAGATGCCAAATCCAGTACATTTTCTACAAATGTTTGGTGAAAACAAACCGCCACACTGTTTCTTGTCGTTTAGGATGCACAAGAAAACGTATCTGGATCTGGATCTGGATAGATTCAATCACCCAATCAACACACTACATGAAGTGGTCCCCGGGACACAGTCGAGTTGGTTAGGTACGTGGATTCACACACTTTAAGTCAAAAGTTTGAATCCCAACAAGACACTTTATTTAATGCTAATGCATTTCGGTGAAAATGGTGTTGGACAGCTTCCAGTTTGGAGTCGCAATCCGTCTATCCTAAGTGAGTGCGGGTGCCAGAGAATTCTGGGTCATCAAAAAAAAAAACACCACATGAAGTGGAAGACTTCCATCTCATGTTTGCCTACGACGAAACATGTTTTCAGATGTCATCTTTGGCCTTCACTAGATTTTGAGTTTAGATTGTTCATGTTTGAGTTTGAATTTGATTTCGGACCAAACAATTACTACTCAAGTCTGATTTTGTAAGAACTGTGTCTCAGTGTGTGTTTAATAAGTTTGTTGACATTGGAGTGGTATTTTACCATATATACGGGCTAACTCAACTCCAAACTGGGCTGTTATTTGTTAAAATGCTGAGTGAAAGTGTGAAGGTTTTTTTTTTAAAGTTTCTCACCAAATACAATGCAATTTTAACAATGTTATAGGATTTAATTTTGATTAAGCAAATAAATAGGTAGTGACCAGGGAAAGATATCTTAATATCAATGAGATAGTGTATATAATATATATAGTTACATAATATGTATTAAATATGTTTATCAAGCTAACTATTTATTTAGCTATGAGTAGACAAGATAAACATAATCAAGCCGAGTACGACTTGTCTGATTAAATCATTACAAAATCCAACTTTCACGACCTAAATTCATGGCACCATCCTAGGTGTGTGAGTTTGCAACCCTAGAAACTAAGTCCGTAGGCCTAATTGAAGGCGCCATCCCTAGTTGTGTGAGTTTGCAACCCTAGAAACTAGGTATACCAAACAATACCTAAGTATAATTTCAAACCACAGTAGCAGATCCAAAGACACGATGCGATACACCAATCGACTAGCCGAAACGTGAAGGCCACTCAGGGCACCAGCAAGTGTCTTCAAAAAAGTCATGTTAAAATGTTGGGGGTTTAGAGCAAAAATAAGTGACCGGGCTATCCGGGGCACTCTGTTCTCTTTCTCTGTTATGTCAATTTTTCTTTCTGTCACGTCAACTTCTTTTTCTACCACGTAAGCTAACTCAATTCACCCAAAAAATCCTCTTAATTGCACCCAACAATATCTCAACACATCATACATTTTCTTCCCTACACGTCATTTGGAAATCAATCCTATGTATAAAAAAATCACAACAATTTCTACAAAATCAAAACAAATAAAAAAATATTTTCAGAAGAAAAAAATAATTTAAAATAAATTTTAAAAAGTTTTAACAAAAAAAATAAATTTTTAAGTAACGGAAGTACGCACCATCTGTATCAGTAGGCTTCGCCTAGGCGGTCGCCCCTCGCGGTGGTCGCCTGGGCGACCACCGCTTTTCGCCCAGCAGAGCTGGGCGAAATAGGCGGTCGCTTCGCCTAGGCGGTCGTCTACAGATACAGATGGTGCGTACTTCCGTTAGTTAACAATTTATTTTTTTAACGGCTCTCAACTTTTTTATTTTATTTTTTTCTTTCAAAAATTACAAGTTTGCCACTACCCCCAAATCCTATATAAACCCCTCCAAACCTCTTCATTTTTCACACATCTCTCATTCTCTTCTTCATAATTCTATTCTCATCATCAAGTTTCCTAATCACCAAGTTTTTGCGATTAGTCTCCGGTCTGGTGTTTAGTTTTGAAGTTGGAAAGTGAAGTCTCCGATCCGGTTCTTCATTCTTCAACCACCAAAATCAAGTGCACTCTTTCTAACTTCTCTTTAGAATTAAATTAATTAGTATTTTATTTTCATATTAGTGTAAATTTTTATATTAGTCTAGTTTTAAGATATGACTTACGTACCCGACACTAGTCTCCCTATGCATCACTAGAGTTACGATGACCTAAGACCTACCCGTACAAATGACCCCGGTTGGAATACTGCCCATTACATTAGTGCTAATGATAAAAACTGCATTGTCTGTGAGTTATGTGGTAAGGAAACTAGAGGTGGTATAGCCCGTCACAAACAACATCTTGCACACACACCCGGTAGCAATGCTAGACCTTGTGATAAAGTTCCTGACTCCATTAAACAAGACATAACTGCATACATGATTAGAAACAGTAGGACATTACAAAACAAAAATGTATGTCTTGATGATTATGTAGACCGAGAAAACATATAATTTGATCTAGAAACCGGGTCGGGTTCCGGTTCTGCTCGGACCCCAACATCCCGTTCTTGCCCCGTTCCTGGTCGAAAGAGACAAAAACAACATTCGTGGGCACTATTTTGCGGACGTGGGAAGGACGTGGTTTCCAGCCCCCAACAAACAACCATCGAAAGAACCTTTAGAAAAGAAGATAGGAAAACAATTAATCAAAAATGGTCTAGGCTTTTCTATAGATGTGGTATATCATTCAACACTGTAAGGACGCCTGAGTGGAAGGAAGCAATATCCGCCACTTGTACTTACGGACCTGGACTTAAACCCATGACGTATCATGAAGTTAGTGACTCGTGCCTTAAACATGAAATTGACTACACTAGAGGTATACTAGAGTCGTACATACAAGATTGGGCAACATACGGGTGTACGTTGATGACAGATGGCTGGACTGATAGGTCCGGTAGGAATATAATCAATTTTCTAGTAAATTGTCCGACAGGTACCATGTTCATGAGGTCTGTAGATGCTTCCGGTCATTCTCACACCGCAGACTACCTTTACAAGCTGATGGACAAGGTAGTTGGTGAGATTGGCGAGGAACACGTTGTTCAGGTGGTCACCGACAACGCCGCCGCGTACATACTTGCCAGTAGGATGTTGCAGCAAAAAAGAAGGAGATCGTTTTGGACTCCCTGTGCAGCGCATTGCATCGATCTCATCTTAGAGGATATTGGCAAGCTGTTTTTGAAGACTATTGCTTTAGCTCGTAAGATCATCAAACATTTCAACAGCTCTGCCATGTTGTTGAAGAGGATGTGAATTGCCATTGAAGGGAACCTGCTACGCCCTGCTGTCACGAGATTTGTCACCGCCTTTCTAAGTTTGCAAAGGTTGTTTATGAAGAAAGACAAACTCCGAGCCTTTGTTGTTTCCCCGGAGTACAACGATCCGCAAGTTGGATAAAGAACAAGAAAAAGAAGGAGATCTCTACTGAAGTTGCCGAGACCGTTCTACAAAGTGGTTTATGGACCAACGTCGTGAAGGCACTGAAGGCCTCACAACCTATAGTCCAGGTTCTTAGACTTGTTGACGGCGATGAGAAACCACCGATGAGATATCTGTGTGACGCAATGGAGAAAGCCAAAGAACAAATCATGAGGAACTTTGACGGAAACCCGAGGTTGTACAAGCAAGTCATCGACCTCATCGACACCAGGTGGGGTCCAGGGAAGATGATGTCCTCACCGCTACACTCAGCTGGTTTCTTACTCAACCCTGGTACCTTCTTCTCCGTCCCACCTCAGGATCGAAATGTAGCTTTCAATGAGCATATGCCTGGATTCATGGATGTCGTAGAGCGGCTCGTTCCCACTCCTGCAGAACAAGACAAGATTTGCGGTCTACTTGATCGTTACAAGAACTCCCTCGGAATATTCTCGAGGGATATGGTCGTCAGACAAAGGTCAGAAAGAAGACCTATAGATTGGTGGCAATCGTATGACGCAGACATGGGAGAGACCGCATTACAGAGGTTGACCCTGAGGGTGTTGGGATTGACATGCTCGACATCAGGTTGTGAGCGGAATTGGAGTGTCTTCGAGAAGTTGCACTCAACGAGAAGGAACATGTTGGCTGTGAAGAAGATGAATGACTTGGTGTATGTGAACTACAACCAAAAGTTAAGGCAAAGGTTTCAGCAAAGAATGGAGAAGCCTGGATTTTATGACCCCATCAGTGTGGACTACGATCTCTTCGACGAGCATCCATGGTTGGTAGAAACTGAAGATCCGGTCTTCGCTGGAGAGGAGCTTACATGGGCCGATGCCGAGGAAGCAGCTTTGAGACATTCTTCTTCACGGAGACGCTTTGCTCGATCCATGTCCACTGCATCTGACGCGCGGTGTTCTACTGCATCTGACGCGCCATTATTAGGTGGTGGCATGGATGATGTCATCGTTCACATTAGTTCTAGAGATCCAGGTGCATCGAGTTCTCAACCACCGATGGACATCGACGAGCAATATGTCTAATCCGACGATGAAGAAACTGAAGAAGATGATGTCTACGTCGACAATCCGAACGAGAACCACTCCGACGACTCTAATGGTGGTGGAGGATATGATATGGTTGCCAGTTGGACATTAGATCGATGTGTCCAATGGAATTAGTTAGTTAGCTTGTAATTCTAATTTCTCTCTTATCTGCTATTGTATGAACTCTGAGTTACCTTTGTAATCGTACTACTAAGCAATAAATTGTATACCTAAGTGTTTAGGTGGGTAGAGGGGGTGCCTAGTGAGGCCTTGGCCGAGGAACTAGGTGTGTTTTCGAAGCCTAAACATGTATGATATTTTTAGAAAATTTTTGTGCATTTTTTCCTATTTTTCCCAAATTTTCCTGCTTTTTTTAATCTATTTTATAAAAATTAATTGAATTAAAAATAAAAAATTACCGCCCATTCCTGGGCGGTTGCACAACTGCCTCGGCGAACGCCCAGGCGACCGGACGCCTCCGGTCACCTCGGCTCGCCTAGGCGGTACCTAAACATTGCTTAAGAATGCTCTCAGGCTTTTTTTGGAGTTCGGCAATGTGAGGGCGAAAAACCTGACTTCACGATTGATCTCTCCGACACCCACAGGAGAAAGAATTATCGTTGAGACACGTGGGGTCTGATACCTCTCGTTATATACTTTTTTTTAAGTTTCCAACTTTAACGTGGACCCACATGAGTTGTTTAACGTAAAATAGAAATTGATGGGATAAAAATAAGAAGTTTTGTAAATTTTTTTATCTTGTAAAATAAAATTTTCAAAAAAAAATCACCAAAAAAATTTAAGTTTCAAAATGAGACAAATAACAACAATATTGTCATATAATTTCAAATTTTCAAATAACACGTGGTTAATTAAAATGAGACAACTACCTAATTTCAAACAAATATATTCTCAACTTTCACATTTTGAGGTTTAACTTTTCAAGAAATTTTATTATCAAATTTTACAATTTTAGAAATTATATTCTTATCTTTTATTTTCCTAAGATTATATTCTCAACTTTATTATTACAACTTATCTTTTCCCCAGCAACTCTATATCTAAAACGATATAATGACATCCACTATCTTGACCTAAGTCATGCACATTTTTTCTCTTTATTTCTCTCTTTGTCATGTCATCATGACAAACATTCTATTTTTCCTTCACTATTCACAATTTTACCATCCTAGGTCATCGCACTCTCTTACCTCCACGTCATTAATTTCCTTATCAACTTTTATTTTATTCCAAAATCATTTATATTTATCAAAAATATCAATAATATTTTCGTAAAAACCAAAATACCAATAAATCTCGTGTTTCCAAATTGTATATAATTTTTTTATTTAACCGTCAATGATTAGCAAATACTAAATATCATTAATACAAAATACCAATAAATCTTGTATTGTTTTTATATCATTTTTATCTATTTTTTAAATCTTATTTTTTAAAATATGTTTTCTAATTTTTTCTAGTTTTTTTTAATTTTATTTTTAATTCTTTCCTGAATCGACCTCAAAAAATGAGTGTAATGAGTGCACACCCCCACAGACTTGACAACCTCACCATTTTTTTGTTTTAATTAGTTTTTGTTTAATATTTAGTTGTAAATAATTCATTATTCTGGCTAAGAGAATTAGTTTTTTTATTGAATAAAATAACTCAACTTTTCAATACGCTATCTCTTACAAATAATTTGGAGGTCGTTTTTGAAAAAATTAATTAAAAAATTTAAAAACTAAAAATAATTATAAAACTTATTTTTAAAAGAAAGTTTTAGAAAAAGATTAAAAATACTTTAAAAAAACAAAACAAAACCAAAAAAAAATATTAATTTTTTTTTTCACCCAACCGACGTGGTCGGGTCGACCATGCTCCCAACGACCAGGTCGATCGGTGGGCGACGACCGACCGGGGTAGGTCATCGGCGGATGACCTCCCCATAGTGGATGGTCTAAATACCCACTTATTTTGTATAACTTCACGCATCTTCACAATCTCTTACCTCTCTTAATTTTTCATCTTATTGTCTCAATCTTCCTTTGATTTACTTCAAATGGATTCTCTGAATTCTTGGAGTAATCCATGTCAACCAACAAACAGAAATTCACAACCAATATTTTTCCATGTGATCATAGTATTCATTCCTATCTAAATTTTCAAATGTCAATGCAGAGTATGTGTACAAACCGTATTTGAATTATTTTCCAAATAACTTCTCGTTCCCAATTTCACAATAACTTCCTTCTCAATGGCCTTTTCCTCCACCAAATCATCCACATAACTACCAAATTTTCCAATGGTATAAAGGGAGTTCAAGTCATTGTCAAGTTGATGATGATAAGGAAGAGATTGAAGTGGAAGCTGATGATGATGAAACTAAGATTTATCCACAATATTGCCAGCAATGAAGCTCACTCCACCATCACAAGCCAAAAAATCATGATCTACTGTTGAAGATGAAGTTTTCATTTCTTCATTCATGAACATCATTTGTGATGCGGTTCTTGATACCAATAAAAAAGGCTTATACGTTCTGGCACGACAAACCAATCCTAATATCATTGTTGGAAAAAAAATATCTATGTTGAAAGGTCGGTGGAGAAGAATATGAGTGTCTATAATGAAGTAGGTAGGTTGCTACGACAAAGCCGTTAGAAGAATGAGAATAATGAATGACGATGTTGTATTTACGAGCGAATATATAATTCAAAAAATTTCTTCCAACATGAATGAGTTTTGTTGAACATGTACCCTAAATGGCAATCAATAATGAAGTATTCTATCATGAATACTCGACGTGGATGTCCGAATTCATCTGACCATATGGAAGAATCTTGAGAGTGGTAGCAGTGACAAAAGAATTCGAAGCATTGAAAGTGGAGAGTTCTCATCACCTTCAAACCTACAAACACCAATTAGTGACGAAGTTGGAACAAAAACCTTTACTCGTCTTGAAGGTGTTAAAAAAGTAAACCGAAACGAGAATGGGAAGGGTAGGGAGAGAAAGGTAAGTCCTCTTACTCTGCAACGGAAGTTGTGTATAGTCTAGGTGGCCAAATTAAGTGGTACAGAGAGGCATAAAATGTAGACATTTGTGCTGGAAAATGAGAGACTTGAATATCAAAAATGAAGACTTGAAGTTAAAGAGAAAGAAGTGAAAGTGAAAGTAAAAGAGAAAGTGGCGCGCATTTGGAGTGCTTTAATTGCGATTCACAATAATTTGAAAGTCATCTTTTGCATGGAAAGTCGACATGCTAAACAAAATTATGATGATTTGCATCATAATGCACAATATGATGGTAGAAGATGAACAAGAATTGTACGCTCACTATGTTGATACAAGTGAATTTGTTCAAGATCGACCTCAACATACAAGTAGCGTAAGAACAACATGTGATGATGAGTCATTCAAATACTCTTTCGACCGTATTGTTAATATTAATATTTACTTGGACAATAAAGATAAAATTCGTGATAGAGAGACACATTTGACTTTTAAAACTGGAAAATAGTTGGCAACGCTATGGGCAGAGTGATAATTAAAAATGTCTTTATTATTTATTTCTTAGTTGTTGTAATGTAATTATATGTAATTGTTGTTAGAATTTCGATGAGTTTGGTTTATCAAATTACTA
The DNA here is from genome assembly GCA_963682175.1 of Triglochin maritima. Classification (NCBI taxonomy): domain Eukaryota; kingdom Viridiplantae; phylum Streptophyta; class Magnoliopsida; order Alismatales; family Juncaginaceae; genus Triglochin; species Triglochin maritima. The sequence goes on along the minus strand of OY821787.1, from coordinate 5,380,604 downwards.
TTATCAAGTTGCAGTTAATAAATTATTTATTTATGAATGTTTGTCCAATAATGATTTTAAAAAGTTAAACGTTGTGAAGTTGACAAATGACGAGCAGAGAGAGAAATTTGTTATTGTGAAGTGGTTACAAACTTACAACTGAAATATCATTTTGTAAATGTTGTTGTCGTGATACCCTCGATCAAGTTGCCTTCCTCTTCCGGTCTTCCTCGTCAAGTGGACCCCACTTCCTCTCCCATAACCGAAAATGACCCTCACCCCATCTCCAAATCCAAAGTCCAAATCGAACTTCCGATAAATAAATAAATGTGTTCAACCCACTCCATCCCACCTTCTCCGTGAGGGTCAACCAAACCACTAAGACAACCAAGCTTTTCGATTTGATTTATTGTTTCTTCTTATATATTTGTTATTCAATGAACCGTAGAATGTGCATAATTTTAGTTCAACATCGACTAATTGAAGATACTCCTCGTGGGCCATGACTATAAAAGTATTATCAACTTATTCTATTCTCCCAAACCCCATGAATGGGACTTCTTTCGGAAGTTCCCGAGTTAAAAGAATGTTATGGTTTATTGGTTGAAATCATGATTTGATTTTTGAAATTAATTCAAAGTTTCGTGTATGTTTGGATTATTTTGTGTTATGCACGAAATTATTCGGATCGTGTTCGTATATTTTGTTTTAATACACAAATTAATTTCGTGTTGGGTTGTGTTCGTATATTTTTGGTCAAATGACTCAAATTAGTTATTACATGAAAAAAACACGACATGATAGGACACGGTTGTCAGTAGCCGTACCCTCAGACAACAAACAAGATGCCTTCCTCTTCGGGTCTTCCTCTCCTCCTCCTCCTCGAGTGGTCCCCACTTCCTCTCCCATAACCGAAAACGACCCTCGCCCCTCTTTCTTTCCCCAGAATCCAAAGTCCAAACCAAACTTCCGATAAATAAATAAATGCGCCGAACCCACTCCATTCCACCTTCTCCGTTTCCATCCATGGCGGAAACGGACACATCCACCCCATCCCCAACCCCAACCCTCCCCCTCCTCAAACCCCCTCTCCCACCCCTCTCCTCCGACCCCGACCTCTCCTCCGCCATCCGCTCCCTCGAGGCCTTCTTCGCCGCCTTCGGCTTCTACCTCTACTCTTCCCCCCGCCGCTCCGCCTTCTCCTGGTCCCTCCTCCTCCTCCTCGGCGTCCTCGCCCCCGTCTCCGTCTACTGCCTCTACAGGGCTTCCTCCGCCGACTCTTCCGTCCCCCGCATCGTCGTCGTCGACGTCGCCGTGCCTCTGTCGCAGACGCTGCTCGCCGTCGCCTCGCTCGGGTGCGTCGGGCATAATTTGAAGAAATACGGGATGAGGAGGTTTCTGTTTGTCGATAAGCGGTACGAGGAGCAGAGGAAGCTGCATAAGGAGTACGTTAGTAAGATCAAGGTTTGCTTAATTTTTATTTTTTTGGATTTTTTTTGGAAGTAATGTATCGTCTATTTTTGGAAGTTTAGGCGAAAATGTTGGGCCAGAAGGGTTTAGTTGGTTTGCGCAAATTAGCGGTTGGATTCGAAGCTTATTTTTGTGCTGAAGGAGAAGGATTTCTTCGATTTTGGTGGTGAGCGGAGGATTTAGTGGAAAATGGAGATCTTCTTCGAAAATAGTGTGTTAAGGTGTCATACTCCAGTTTTAAGAGTCCTGGAGGAGGATTTAGGTTTCCTTGGTTTTGGAGGGGAAATTGGAGATCTTCTTCAAAAAATAATGTTTTAGGGTCTCCTACTCCCGTTTTAAGAGTCCTGGAGGAGGATTTTGGTTTCCTTGGTTTTGGAGGGAAAATTGGAGATCTTCAAGTATAAATGTTTTAAGGTTCGAAACTCTAGTTTTAAGAGTCCTTGGAGGAGGATTTAGGTTTCCTTGGTTGTGGAGTGGAAATTGGAGATCTCCTTTGGATAGAAATGTTTTAAGGTTTGAAACTCCAGTTCTAAGAGTCCTTGAGGAGGATTTAGGTTTCCTTGGTTTTGGAGTGTAAATTGGAGATCTCCTTTAAATAGAAATGTTTTAAGGTTTGAAATTCCAGTTTTAAGAGTTCTGAGGAGGATTTAGCTTTCCTTGCTTTTGGAGGGGTAATTGGAGATCTCCTTCAAATAGAAATGTTTTAAGGTTTGAAATTGAAATTCCAGTTTTAAGATTCGAGTGTGTCTGCAAACCGATCACTTAAAGGTCGTTACAGAAGTTTTAGCTCCTTACTTCCTTGAATGTTTCCTACAAACCAATCACACCATAAAGTTTGTTTTGGTTCAGAAGCGTTTTGATTTTCTTTTACTTGGATTTGGTGAGTCGATAGTTCGGATTGGACTCATCTATGTAATTACGAGTACAAATTGTTGGCTCATAAAGTCTAGTTTTCGAGAACTTTGATGAAGCAATCTCTTGGAAAGAAAGACTTCTGAAGCCATGTTTTTGCTACCTAAAAAAGCATATTGTCAGTTCATTTCCACAAAGAGCTTCAGTCTTTTGGGTTTTGGTTTGGTGTAGTTTGCCCTGGAGTAGTCTGTGTTTAGATTTCAGCTTCCTCTGAAGGAGCACGCTTACAGTGTTAATGTTTTTTTAACTGCACTGAGAATATAGTGTTTCTAAAACAAAAGGTTGTTGACAAATAATAGCTTCTGCAAGAGGTTTAATTTTGAAGGAGAGAAAATTTGAAGTTCATTGAAGTGTTAAGGTTATTTAAGCTGTTGTAATATTTCTTGATTTGTATCTAAAATCTAATACATTTGCATGCTAGTTCATTTATTATTTCCAATGAGTCTCTTTGAGGAAGCATATATTTGTCGATTAGTTTCTCTTCTACTTTAGCGTGACACGTGGCTATTTCTATGAACACCTAGCATATATTGAAGTCAGCAAAGATCATCACTAAGAAGGGTTTTTTGGAAATCTGAACTTGAGTTGTGTTGCATTCTAATTTTTTAGGTTAGTATTTTCTTGCCCCAAACAAGGGTTAGTGATGATTGTCACTGTCATATTTTCAGTTGTTTTATCTGATTTCGTTCTTCTGGGTATTGCCATGCATCATGGTAAAAGCTGCGCACGTGGTCGTCCGCGTGTTCTATGTCTACAATATGTCGATAGCAACGTCTGTCTTCATATTGGTTGCTTCCCTTATGTCATGGACTTACTTGACCATGGTATTCCTATCTGGCTGTGGTCTGTTTAGCTTAATGTGCAATCTGCAAGCGGTTCATTTTGAGGATTACAGGGAGCTTCTGGAATGTGGCACAGATGTCTCGGTGCTCATGGAGGAGCACATGAGGATATGTTTCTACCTGTCAAAAATCAGTCACAGGTTCCGGCTGCAACTTCTTATGGTTTTCTTCGTCTCTATTTTAAGCCAGTTTGTTACTCTTCTGCGGACCACACAATACAAAGGGGTTGTCAGTTTCATTAATGCTGGGGATTTCATAGTAAGTGTCCTTAATCTGATTCTCTGAGACAGACATTCCTGACTTGCATCCATTGTTATCATTGGGGCCTCAGATTTTTATTTTGGTATACCACCTCTAGACCAAATGATATTGGAGATATTTACTAAAACAGTGAAAAGATTAACTTTTTTTATTTTATAGCAATAAAAAAACTTTTATTTTATTTTATTACATGTGGAGAGCCGAGAGGTGGTTATGAAATTGTTTCCAATATAACTTCTCTTACTGAAAAGTTAATTAAATTTTTTGAAGGATAAAGGAAAAAGGAAGAGACATAGTTAGGAATTTAGGATGTTCGAAACCTGACATGTAATGGACAACAATAGGCTAACATTCACATTGGTATTCTTGAAAACACAAAATATCACAAGATTTTGATAAGCTAACCCACAGTGGCATCACTTTTAATGCATTTGCCCTGATTAAAGTGCACCTTGAAATGCAATGCAGTTATGTCATCTGTTACTCAATTTGCCTCTTTGAAACAGAGCGACTCTACATAGAAAGTTCTATAAAATCGTATATGAAAGTAATAAATATTTTTCTCGATCAAACAAATAGTAGATCGATAGATATCAAACATTCTTGTCAATGACCAGTAAGAAAACCCTCCCTAACAATGCAATCTACATCTAAGCCTTGCGTTTTCTCAATGTTATTCTGCTAGGCTCAACTTTGTACTTTGCACAAAAATATCTATTTGGATCAAATTGGTGAATTATATGTTTTGAGTCACTTTGATTGGTTTAATAGTTACCCATCATAAGATTTATATGATGTGGGTGAGTCCCGGTAGAAAAACATGGACAAACTGATGGATGCATTTATGAAATCAATATGGGTATAAATATACATATGAAATAAAAGAAAATCTAAATTCACAAAAAGGAGAATTAAAATAAGGCAAAATAGAATATGATTATCTTCCAAAATCAGCAAAAATAAAATGATGCCAAAATCAAAGTGACACTTGATATAAAATAATATAATGATAAATGACAAAAATGTAATAGGATACATCAAGAATTTATACTACAGAAGTTCAGTCCATAATCCAAACATGGATGAGCTGACATTAGCCTCTGTGTGCAACTGTAATTGTTCTCAATAACTTGTGAAAAATAACAAATGGAAATGTCAACCACAAAATGAAGAATGGGTATGGGGTCAGGGCTGAAAATTTCAATAACTTATAAAATAGATTATAACAAAGAATAATAAATATGAAGAAAGTCAGTGCAATTACTTAAATGTAAATATATTGCTTCCTACTTTGGCAATGACAGAGAAAGTGTCTTATGAGGTCATGTTGGGTATGATGGTTGAGTTCCTAGGATTAAAGAGGTGTTAATAAGGTAACAAGGAGGATTGAAAGAGGTGTTAGTGGAGGAATTAAAAGAGGTGTTAGTGACTTATTGTAGTGGTTAGTAGGATTCAGGAAGAGAAAGAGTTAGGTGTTGGAGAATGGCTGAGATTATAGTTGGAAAATCTAACGGTTGGAAGTTAAATGACCAAAGGACCGATCGCCCAAGCACCAAGATCTATCCCGAACCAATATACCATGATAAGAATTCTTTAGATGATGTTGCTTTGTACATAATACTAGTTTGAAGGCGACAATTCCAAGTTAAAAGCTCTTTATGTGCTCTCTGTGTGTCTCAATTTTGTTGTCCAAAGAGAACAACATTCACTTCTACTTGTACCATGCAGGTTTGCTCTGTCGTCCAGGTTATTGGAATAGTTATATGTTTGAATGCAGCTACAAGGATATCTCATCGAGCTCAAAATATATCTTCATTTGCTAGCAAATGGCATGCACTATGTACATGTAGAGGCAACGATAACATCCAATTTACGGAAGATGGCAATTCAATAAATTCATCTTGGGGGAGTAATCATGGAAGTAATTCAGTTCATACCGTATTGAACAAGAAAAAGTCGCTTAATTCTTTACTCCAATCTTCTTATCTTCAAAGAGAAGCATTAGGTATGTTTTTATGATTGTCATATTTATTTCCTCCTATGTCTACTGCAACCAAATATTTGGCAACTCATTGTTTCTCTGTAAATTACAAGATACACTTATTAAGGCATGCTTGGATTGGAAGGAACAAGAAGGGAAATATGAAGGGGTAATTACTATACTCATGTAAAAGTGTTTTGGACTGTGAGAAATAATTAGGCAATAAGAATCATTAGGCCCATGAAAGAGTAACTGGTTACCTTCCTAACCCTTATAATAATAATATTTAAGGGAAAAATAGTTTTCTCTATTCTCTCTGCTGGGGTTGCACATTGAATTGAGTAGGACTGAAAACCAAACCAAACTGAACCAATTGGGTTGAGTGGGATTGGATTGGGTTTTTTAAAGTCATTGTTCAATTTTAAAATCTACAGTAATGGTCTAAAATAAAGTCTAAAATCTATAACCTAAATAATTTTTATATTAACAATTGCCTTCGTATTCTAGACCTTAAGAAGCATAGATATAGACATAGGTACGACACAAAAGCGATATGACATAGACACCGATATTAAAATATTATGTTAATAATATAGTTAAGCGTTTTGATTTTTTTCTCGATATCGAATATCATAGTCATATTATGACTATGTAGTGGTATTACCATTGGTGGTGGCTCCTTTGTTGAGTTAGTGTTTTTAATCCAAAACAAAGAGAAGGGGATGGGGAAGGTTAAGCGTTTATTGAAGAGCTGCAACTCTTACACAAAGTAATTACATAATATCATATATTAATTTGTTTGCTAACAAGAAAACCATTGAAAGCGATTTTTGCATGTGTTTTTGCATATCTATGTAGTACCCATGTTGTTTCTAAGCTTGTATAATGCCCAAACTACCCTATACACGCTACATGACGTATCTCACACATTTCGAGAAGTGTCCAAACTTGTGAAGTAACAAAATAACCTTCGACACCTGATATGGTCTATCCGGCACGTGCTGAGGAGTGTCCAACATAAATACGACACAAACACATGAACCTATTTAAAGTGTTTGTGCTTCCTACTACAATTTATTCTGAAGGATCGATTTCCCCTCTTAAAAATTATTCTAATATTTGCCTCTCAAATCTTCTTCTTGACAATTGCCCCTGTTCCAAGCTCATCTTAAGGGTGTGATTGGTTTATGGGAAAACTTTAAGTTGGGAATTAGACTTCTGGAATGACTGAGATAATTGGTTCGCAAGATAACTTAATATCTGGAATGAGTTCTAAATGGTGTTCCATGACTTAGAATTTTATACTTAAAATAATTTCCCCCATTCCATTATAATTCAGTCATTTAAATCAGTACAAATTGATGGGTGAAGCAATTTGTGTTACGATTCTTGTAAATAGGAGTTTAGTGCATCTGCTATTCTTTTGTTTGTTTAGATAAGCAGGGTGGAGAACAAAGCAAAGAAGATATAAGAAACTTAAATTATTATTGTGATGCTCAAATAGACATGACATTAAGTTTCACTTGCTTGATTAAGAGTTTGTGGAGAAAAGAATGTTTTAGTAAATTGATCGAGATGATCTCTTTATGTTCTAACAAAGTATTTTTTTAAGGATAATCCCGGGATATGATTAAACTTGAATAGTGTTGTCTTCATTTCTCTCCCTTGAAATAAAGTTGAAGAAAAATTTGTATAGAATATTTTCTCTCCATTTGTTCCCTTTTTCCTTCTCTTGTATTTCTGTTCTAACTAGAGAAATGATCCTACTCTTGACTCTTTTCTTCATTCCTATTCTTTCTTTGCTTAAGTTGCTATCTAGACAGAATATAGGTATAGCACATGTTTTTCTAGTTGCCAAAACCATTACAGCTCATCTTATATAAGGTACTGCATCCAAAAAAAATCTTTCTGTGAAGCATCATGCCAGGCATGCTTTTGTGATACACTGAATTGGCTTTAGACGTTCTGACACTGTGTTTCGTTTTCTTTTTAATTAACACTAACAGTGTTTTCTTTAATTCTTGATGTTTTTGATAGTCATGTATTTGCAATCCAATAGTGGTGGCATCACCATCTATGGGTGGACTGTGGACCGCGGATTGATCACCACCCTCGTCTGCACAGAGATCTCCTTGGTGTGTTTCATTTTCAGTGGCTCTTTGTGATCTTCCGGCGACTTGAAGATGAAGCCTTCTCGTGCCCTCTGTCATCCGGGATGGAAGTCTTTTACGCATATGCGCCCACAAAGTAACTCGGCAAGATTGTACATAGTCTCATGTTGATTGGGATGGTTCCTGCATCTCTTGCGGATGGCACATTCCGCGATTATACATTCATGTACAATTTTGAGTTATAAGTACCAAATTGTCTTAAGCCAAATTGCAGAGAACAATGTAACTATTGTACTTGATTCCGTAATTATGGTAAATTGCAATTTTTGCAGTAAAGAATATTATACTCCCGTACTAATAGCCATTCTGGAGGAGCTTGTATCCACCTACAATAAAGTGGATAATAATGAAGCTTTATTTCCAGTAAGTGATAATTATAATTTTATAAGTGCATTTGGTAGCACGAATGTCAGAATAATTCTTAATTTGTTATTACTTTGATCATGATAAGATAAAAGGTGGTACGTCATTCGATCATGTTGTATTATAACTTTTTAAAAATATTTTTTCATATTTGTGGATTTTTTAATATAAAAATACACTGTTGTGGTATTTCTTAATGTAAGAACTAAGATCACAGTTGGGATTCATAATACATCAAACTCGCAGTCCAACGATGGACAACACTCCGAATATGCTCGATGTTTCTCAAGTATTCACCTTCGTCGATTAAGGACAAATGATCCTGGAAATTAACCAAATGGGGGCAACTTCACATGCAAAAGCATGTACAACCTGCTAACTGACAATGGGATGCGATACCCACTGCATAAGCAAATTTGTAATGTCATTTGTCTACCCGAAGTCAAAGCGTTCTGCTGGATCTTGTATTCTTGTATGTCCTTTGTGTGGAGTAGTCAGTCTATCGATCACATATTCCTCATGTGAGATTGCTAATAAGTGTTTAAACGTGTTAGTATGCTCTTATTCGTATTCATAACTGGTTAAATTAACAAGTATTGGTATATACCATGTTTAAAAAAATTGTATCTGTACTCACTAAGTTAGCGGATACGGGACGGGTATAACATATAGATAATATAAAAATATATAATATATAAAAATATAGGAATTTTCTAGTGAGCACATAGCTTAATTTTTCTAAATTAAGCCCCCACAATATCCACAACTCATTTATATATTAACGGATAAACTGATACGTATAATGCGTATATCCGTATCTGACTCGTTTATTAACCGGATAAACGAATATAAGTATACATGTATGAATTTTTAAACGAGTATGATTTTTTGTATCTAGACCAGATCAGAGCGGGTTACCGAATACATGGGTATTACCCACCCTATTGCTAACCACCCAACTAGATCTCAATTTAACACCCACTAATAACCAACAGTTTCAAAGTCTTGTCCGCAATTGCCTTGATTTTAATATTGATATTTGGAATTATTTCATTAATGTTTTCTTTTCGTGTGTTTGGGTTGAGCAAAACAATATGGTTTTTCGTGCTCGCTCTTTTGAGCGCATTATGATTAATTTTTTTAATTATCTTGAACTATAGACATGTTCTTTGAAGCGTGGTGGAAAATTGCTCTAACACTCGATCCAAAAGAAAGAGAGATTGTCCTTAATACATGTTATCTCATGAGCAAGCTACCAACAAACTCCATTAACAACGATTATTGACAAATACATAACTAAGTGGACACAAACATATAATTTATTACTTATATATTTATATTTCTTCCAAACATATTACAATGCATCAGTCTTAAACACACAACGAAAAAATTACTAATAACAATTCAAACTAAGAGACAAAATAATTGCACCGGTGAGAAAAAGCAGATATCACAACCATTCTGCCAACTAGCCATGCAACGGTAGATCCGGTGCCCGTAATTACCCAAGCACAGTTGGTAGGTGGACAATTGACATATGATTACACTCATCTTTCGGAGAGCAAAATTGAAGAGATCCATAGGTTAACAAGGATCGAGGATGAGGTCCGAGAGCAGTTGGAAGTTGAGGAGAGACGACGACTCAGGAGAAGCGTGTGCGTTACTTCGAGGAATTCAGAGTGTTTCCCCAATTTTCGGCGTCTACACCTACTAATGAAACTTAGCCGACCTCTCTTAGGTCATATTTAACCACAACCACAAATCCAACCCAATCGAACACAACTTTTTTCTCTTTTACGTCAGCACAATCTTTTATTCAACCACAAATCCAACCAACACAAAACTCCCTCCATAACCTCAACCCAATATTTCAACACTCTCTCTCATCCACATCATTTTTTATCATTTCACAATAATCCATAAACTACATAACAAATTATTTTTGCAATTACTTAATATAATTAAATAACAAGTATTTCGATTAAAAGCACAAAAATGGTCGATCGTTGATTAGCTATTGTTCTCACTTTGGTCTCACGGTCGACCACTGATCAGCTTTCGGTCGACCGTTGCACTGCTTGACTGCGACCCGACCAGAAATCTGCCCATGTTAAGGAAAAGTCTTTTGATCCTTAACCGTAAAGTTATAAAAGATATTTTGTTTACATAAATTAAAATTAGTTTACAATCATGGTGATTAACATGGAACATTGATCACCAAGATAAGATTGTCATGTTAGTTAAAATGAATTGTAGCTCTACAAATAATAAACAACATGAGTATATAAAATAGAAAGTGTTTTCTTTTATATATTTGATAGACCTAACAAATGAAACATTATGGAATTGTGTTTGTGTAATTAATGTTTTCATTGTCTTTGAAACCTAAGATATGAGACTTATGTCATTTTCACATGAGAATTATATAATTTGATTGTTATCAAAATATATCATTACGTATAGTGATAAATATATTAATTGATTGGGTTCTTATACACGGCCGCGCGCGTCCAGGACGCGGCTTACGTGACATCTAGTCAGCAGCCCAGTCAGCTGCCCAATCAGCGAAAATTAAAGCGCGCGTTTTTTCGAAAAATGGAAAAATAGCTGCGGCTTTCGTGCGACGGTTCCCTCTCTGACGTATCGATAAGACCGGGAATGGACATCAGACGCGCCTGTTCACATCCCGACTTGCGAAAGAAAACCAAAAACGTTTCTGATCTTTCTCACATTCCCTTTCTCAACTTTTCTCCGATTCATCACCCAAGTTCTTCACCGTAACCCTAGATATCCGTCGACCAAATGGATTCTACACTTCAAGCTTCTCTTTCGGGGGTTGTGGTGCACCAGGTTTGTCGTTTTTACCGTAACATTGAATTGCGATACTCTAAAAAGGAATGTTCTTATACGGTTGATGTCTTCCTAGGTTTCTACGCATTACTTCCAACCCTCTAAATGTTCGTGGACCCCAATAGAGAAGGTCTTTGGGAAGTTGAGGGACGCAGAGAAAGATGTCTTCCGGACTACCCCCTTCGGTCACTTCATCAACCTCTCCAACGTTCCTGTCGATAATCACATTATCGACTGGTTCGTGGAACACTATGACCCCGAGAAGGTGGGGTTGAGGATCGGCTCTAGGGTAGTACACTTCACCGCCGAAGACGTTGCCCTAATTTTGGGGCTCAGATTACATGGGAAGGTCGTTAGAATGCATCCGAAGGAAGTCGCAACCCGACAGGGGGAGATTCTGAACAACACCCAACTATCTGCCCAGATGATGGCTACGAGATATTTGGTTGATGAGGAGGAGGAGTACGTCCGGCTACTCATTTGTTACATCTTCAACCATTTTTTGTTCTGCGATGGCACCCATCGAACCAAAATTTGGTTCCTCGACCACTTGGCCGACTTCACTAGGCTACACAAGTACGCGTGGGACGAGGCTGTTCACCAGGCACTTGTGACGGGCCTGAAGAAGGCAAACCGGGATCTACGCGATAGGAGATCTACCGGTTCTTCTATTTTAAGAAGGGGATACGTCGAGGGGTGTGTTGCTGTACTACAGGTAATCCACTTGTTCCTTTTTAAGTTTTGCTTGTTCCTTTTTAAGCTGAAGTTGTTCCTTTTTAAGTTTCGTTTGTTCCTTTTTAAGTTTCGTTTGTTCTTTTTTAAGCTGAAGTTGTTCCTTTTTAAGTTCAAGTTGTTCCTTTTTAAGTTTCGCTTGTTCCTTTTTATGTTTCGTTTGTTTCTTTTTATTTTCAAGAATTTCCTTTCTGTTACAGTTGATACTTTTTAAGTTTCGCTTGATACTTTTTAAGTTTCGCTTGTTCCTTTTTAAGTTTCGTTTGTTCCTTTTTATGTTGAAGTTGTTCCTTTTTAAGTCCAAGTTGTTCCTTTTTAAGTTTCGTTTGTTCCTTTTTAAGTTTCGCTTGTTCCTTTTTAAGTTTTGTTTGTTTCTTTTTATGTTCAAGTTGTTCCTTTTTAAGTTTTGCTTGTTCCTTTTTAAGTTTCGCTTGTTCCTTTTTAAGTTCAAGTTGTTCATTTTTAAGTTCAAGTTGTTCCTTTTTAAGTTTCACTTGTTCCTTTTTAAGTTTCGTTTGTTCTTTTTTATGTTGAACTTGTTCCTTTTTTAGTCCAAGTTGTTCCTTTTTAAGTTTCGTTTGTTCCTTTTTAAGTTTCGTTTGTTCCTTTTTATGTTCAAGTTGTTCTTTTCTAAGTTTTGCTTGTTCCTTTTTAAGTTTCGCTTGTTCCTTTTTAAGCTGAAGTTGTTCCTTTTTAAGTTCAAGTTGTTCCTTTTTAAGTTTCGTTTGTTCCTTTTTAAGTTTTGTTTATTCCTTTTTAAGTTCAACTTGTTCCTTTTTAAGTTTCGTTTGTTCATTTTTATGTTTCATTTGTTTCTTTTTATGTTCAAGAATTTCCTTTCTGTTACAGTTGATCCTTTTTAAGATTCGTTTTTCCTTTTTAAGTTTCGTTTGTTCCTTTTTATGTTGAAGTTGTTCCTTTTTAAGTTCAAGTTGTTCCTTTTTAAGTTTCGCTTGTTCCTTTTTAAGTTTCGTTTGTTCCTTTTTATGTTGAAGTTGTTCCTTTTTAAGTTCAAGTTGTTCCTTTTTAAGTTTCGCGTGTTCCTTTTTAAGTTTCGTTTGTTCCTTTTTAAGTTTTGTTTGTTCTTTTTTATGTTGAAGTTGTTCCTTTTTAAGTTCAAGTTGTTCCTTTTTAAGTTTCGCTAGTTCCTTTTTAAGTTCTGCTTGTTCTTTATTAGGTATGGCTGTGCGAGAAGTTTAACCTGGCAGAGCCTAAAATGGGAGGTCATCCTAGGTGGAATCGTTGGTCGAGCATGTTTGGAAAACGGCTTATCCTGAAGAAATGGGAGGAAAGGGGCATCACCCTTTCAAAAATTTACGAGGGAGACTTCAATCAGACTCAGTCGACGACCCTGACTCAGAAAGAGAGGGAAATCATTGATCAGGCTGAAAAAACTCAGCGAACCAATAGTGATTGTCAGTCAACAAACAGCGAACCTAGGCTGCAACAACAGTTGACCCTGGTGTCAGAACACTGGACCCTTGTAGTTGTTAATGGCTTAGACAAGGAGATCCTGCATTACAACAGTTGCAGTAGGGAGCTGGTCCCAGATGAGGATCCTGACAATGCGGTAGGGGTACATGAATGTTCAGCCAAAGATGTGGGTGAATTCTGGAGAAACCGTCTTAAGGTGAACTGGCCATTGAGATACCTGAGGGAAACGTGCCAAAGACAAATGCCGGGAAGCAACGACTGCGGTGTTTTTCTATACTACTGGATCAAATGTCTCATGCGAAAGGTCAACCCAACGGAAACGAAAAACCCCAAGACACTTCACTCCATCAGGGGTGAAATGGCCATTACTTTATTGAGGGACTCTCGCTGCTGTGTCGAATTCAAGTAGTGCATAGTTGTAAATTAAAACAGGAACAAATACATTTTATAGTTGATGTAATTAAAACTTTTCCATACTCCAAAGTAATAGCTCCAACATTTAAGGTAGACATAACATAAAAAGGAAGAGACATAACATAAAAAGGAACAGACATCAGTTAAAAAGGAACAGACTTAACTTAAAAAGTAAACGAGGTCACTTAAAAAGGAACCGACTTCACATAAAAAGGAACAGAAATCACTTAAAAAGGAACAGATTTCAATTAAAAAGGGACAGTCATCGCTTAAAAATGAACATATTTCACTTAAGAAGGAACATACTTCATTTAAAAAGCAACAAACTTCACTTAAAAAGAGACAAACATCACTTAAAAAGGAACAAACATAACATAAAAAGGAACAGAAATCACTTAAAAAAGAACAGACATAACATAAAAAGGAACACGCATCAGTTGAAAAGGAACAAACATAACATAAAAAGGAACAGACATCAGTTAAAAAGGAACATACTTAACTTAAAAAGGAAACGATGTCACTTAAAAAAGAACTGACTTCACATAAAAAGGGACAGAAATCACTTAAAAGGAACAAATTTCACTTAAAAGGGACAGTCATCGCTTAAAAAGGAACAGACTTCACTTAAGAATGAACATACTGCATTTAAAAATGAACAGACTTCACTTAAAAAGAGACAGACATCACTTAAAAAGGAACAAACATAACATAAAAAGAAACCGAAATCACTTAAAACGGAACATACTCCACTTAAAAAGGAACACACATCAGTTAAAAATGAACAAACTTCACTTAAAAAGGAAACAAGGTCACTTAAAAAGGATCCGGCTTCACATAAAAATGGACAGACTTCCCTTAAAAAGGAACAGAGATCACTTAACAAGGGACAAACTTCACTTAAAAAGGAACAGACCAGAGTTAAAAAGGAACAAACTTCACTTAAAAAGGAACAGACTTCACTTAAAAAGAGACAGACAACACTTAAAAAGGAACACACATAACATAAAAAGGAACAAACATCAGTTAAAAAGTAACAGACTTCACTTAAGAAGGAACATACTTCACTTAAAAAGGAAACGAGGTCACTTAAAAAGGAAGAGACTTCACTTAAAAAGGAACATACTTCACTTAAAAAGAGAAATCGCTATCAAGGAACAGACATCACTTAAACATGAACAAACTACCATTAAAAAGGAACAGGTTACACTTAAAAGGGGACGGACATCACTTAAAAAGGAACAGACATCAGTTAAAAAAGGACAGACTTCACTTAAGAAGGAACAGATATCACTTAAAAAGGATCAGACTTCACTTAAAAATGAACAAACAACACTTAAGTAGGAACAAACAACACTTAAGTAGGAACTTCAGTCACCTTGTAATGAAACGCGTCGGCTGATTGCAACTCCTCGGTTAGGTCGCAGTTCATCATCTTACCAATTTGTAACTGTACTTTCTTGAAAACCCCTACGGTATACAACTCACTCATTTGACTCTCGAAGGGATATATTGAAACCATTTGGGGTTTCTTATGCAGGCAATCGAAATCCGATTGAGCTTCCTTCTCGTACTTGTGACGTAGAGCAAGTTCGTATTGTTGAACGAACTGCTTAAGGGTGGTTCTAGAAGATAAGTACTTGTCGAAGAAGGAGTTCATACTTTCGCTTCTTTGGGTAGAAGTCATTCCAGCGAAAAAACAATCACACAAGTAGGCAGGTACCCAAGACTCACGGATACCGTAAATTGTTTGGAGCCAACTATGTTCTTGAAGGTCAAAATCAACCAGGAAACAGTGTCAATTCTGCTCAAATTTAGATCAAATAACATGTGCTGTCGATACTTCGTCGGCAACTTCACGGGAGCTTTGTTCATTATGTGCCAAATGCAAAATCGGTGTTTGGCATTTGGGAAGACATTCCTTACAGCAGCAGTAATGGCCCCACATTGGTCTGTTATGATAGCTGGTGGAGGGATATCTGCAAGGAAAAATAAAAATCGCTATAAAGGAAACGAGGTCACTTAAAAAGGAACTGACATCAATTAAAAAGGAACAGACTTCACTTAAGAAGGAACAAAAATCACTTTAAAATGAACAGAAATCACTTAAAAGGGAACAAACATCTCTTAAAAATGAACAGACATCCCCTAAAAAGGGACAAACATCACTTAAAAAGGAACAGACAACACTAAAAAGGAACAGACTTCACTTAAGAAGGAACAGAAATCACTTAAAAAGGAACAGACTACACTTAAAAAGGAACAGACATAACTTAAAAAGGAACAGAAATCACTTAAAAAAGAACATACTACACTTA
This sequence comes from Triglochin maritima, assembly GCA_963682175.1. NCBI lineage: Eukaryota > Viridiplantae > Streptophyta > Magnoliopsida > Alismatales > Juncaginaceae > Triglochin > Triglochin maritima. Next base: position 5,364,880 of record OY821787.1, on the reverse strand, counting down.
AAAAGGAACAGACATAACTTAAAAAGGAACAAACTACACTTAAAAAGGAACAAACTTCACTTAAAAAAGAACAGACAACACTAAAAAGGAACAGAAATCACTTAAGAAGGAACAGACTACACTTAAAAAGGAACATACCAGAGTTAAAAAGGAACAGACTTCACTTAAAAAGGAACAGACTTCACTTAAAAAGGAACATACTTCACTTAAAAAGAGACAAACAACACTTAAAAAGGAACACACATAACATAAAAAGGAACAGACATCAGTTAAAAAGTAACAGACTTCACTTAAGAAGGAACATACTTCACTTAAAAAGGAACAAACTTCACTTAAAAAGGAAACGAGGTCACTTAAAAAGGAACATACTTCACTTAAAAATGGACAGACACCACTTAACAAGGAACAGACAACACTAAAAAGGAACAAACATCAGTTAAAAAGGAAACATACTTCACTTAAGAAGGAACAAACATAAGTTAAAAAGGAACACACAGTCACTCAAAAGGTTTTAGAAAGAAGTTGAAAATGAACAGGCACAACTAAAAACAGAACACACAACACTTAAAAAGGAACACACAACACTTAAAAAGGAAAACCAATAACTCAACAATCGTAAAGGACAACCCAATCAAAGCGAGTACGAACTCTACATACGTACCTCCCATACACGAAAGCCACGTCTGAAAGAGCCATATGTAGTTTTCAGTGGTCTCGGAAGACAGCAAAGCGCAACCGAGCAACACAGACTCGAAATGGTGATTAACTCCCACAAATGGTGCAAAGGGCATGTCGTATTTGTTTGTGAGGTACGTAGTGTCGAAACATATAGCATCCCCAAAGTATGAATAGGCAGCCCTGGAACGGCAGTCGGCCCAGAAAACGTTCCTTAGTCTTCCCTCGTCATCTATATCCACGACATAGAAAAACATTGCATCAATCTTCTGCATCTTAATGAAATAGTTCTGAAGAGCTTGTGCATCGCCGGGTCCCATTTTCAAATTCCTTACTTCGGTTATAACATTCCTACACACACAAAAAATATTAAGGCCGCAGATTTCTACCCATCAAAATAACGTACAAAAGTCTTCAAACCTTAGGTCTCTATCGTTAAAAGTAAGTTTGTCATGCCCCCCAGCCTCAACAACAAACGATTGCATGGTCTTAGCAGCAGAGATCCCAGAAGCATCGTTGCACGTTATTCGTGCTATGGCGGCCTCAGGTACAAATCGTTTCTGTCTTAGAAAACGCATCTGGTGCTCCTGCAGCATTTCATGGTTATGATTGAGATCGACAAAGTTAATCTGGTATCCCCTTGCTGGGTTTCCAGAAACCCTGATGCGAGCCGTGCACTGAACTCTACTAGATAAACGTGGCTTCATTATGCCTTGACCTTGGTCTGTTGGTGTGTTATCCTCCTTGGAACAAGTAAGAGTAGCCCGGGTAACCACAACAGCGTCGTAATGAGTATGTCGTAACTTAACACCAAAACCACAAGCATCAGCATAGTCGTTGTAAAAGACTCTTGCTTCTTCGAAAGAGGGGAAAATCATCTTCTCCTTAGGAACGTTTAACGTCATTTCCATTTGAGTGAAGATTTCTCTCAAAACGAAGAGAAATGAACGAAAATGAAGAAGAAAGGAAGAAGTGACGGTGGCCATTCCTTGCATCTTCGTCAAAAAGAGGTATGGAGCAGGTGGGAGCGCCAAAAGGAATGATATGATTTGGAGCACGTCTGATTTGAGATGCATTAAATGCGGCTGCCCCCTCTGCCCGCCAAAAATATTACTTTGGCTGAGCTAGATTTGTCCAACTCAGCAGCGTCCCGCCACAGCGTCCCGGAGAGTGGCTACTAAACATTTCCTTAATTGATTGTATATAACTTACATGGTAGGGTTAAATACAATTTGTAGAGTGGGTTGCATAATCATATACTATAGATCACGGGTTGTTACGAAGCTAGAGTAAAACTCGTGTCCCATCCTCACACTGTTAGTCTTTCGACCACCTTAGATACACATCTTACATGATTGTGAAATTTGTTTCATCAAGATGCTTGTAACAGTGAAGTAAAACTATTTGCTACACTAATTGTCACTTGTAATTTACCACAAGATCACTTTACCACCAAAAAAAACATAATAATTAACCATCATAAACGACAAAATAATTAATGCACAGGTTACTTGTACGTAGTGGAATGTCTTCAATCTGTCTAATTTTAATTACTAAAGATATCGTAATCTCAAAGATCAGATTATAATCTAGTGGATCAACATCCAAAGTGTTAACTCTCACTCTCCCCCTCCCAATCCCCAACCCTAACTCCAAATCCACCCTCCTCATTCTCTCCCCTCCTCTCCTCTCCTCCACGGGTCCGGCGACCGCGATAGCAACGTGGAAGACAACGAGGAGCTCCGGTGACGTCGTGGTGGTGCACTTTGACGAAGGTACGTCACCCTCCTGCATTTAGGATCCACGCGGTCGGGAAAGAAGAGGGGGAGAGATGAAGTGGTCGGCTGACCGATCGCGTGCGGCTCGGTCGGAGCGACTTCGGAGGCTGTGCGCGACTCGGCTCAGTTTTCATGTTAAAACTCAACATCTCCATTCTATGTGTCGAGCCCAGTCGTAGGACCGACTTCTTAAGTAGCGAGATGTCTTGCCATCCAAAGTTCGGGACGAGGTCCAGAAAACACTGGAAGTCCGTCAGAGGGTTGAATTTCAAATCACTAAAGATGTATCGGAACATGCAATGCTGGCTATACTCGTCCACTTCTCCCAAATCGGCTTCAAAGTCAAAAAATTTCTTAGTCTTTCTATCTAACAATTCATACTGACTATTGACACCGATAATAGCTACTCGCACACCCTCCGGCATCTTCTTCAAATATGATGTAAATACTGCCACGTACCGATCGTGATTTGTTGTAGCGAAAATTAATTCCTCAACTGATGTGATATGTTCATGCTCTCGACGAAATAAGACATCGAACAAATTCTGTTTTGCAGAAGTGTCGCTGAGATACTCAATCTCACCGATAACAACCATAAATGGGACTCTTAAAGCTACATTCTCCTTAAATGTCTCTTCCATCATACTTGTAGTTTCTGTGACAAAAAGATTAAGAGATTAGATGTTTAGATTGAACAATTGGACTTAGAATACAACGTACGATTGTTATGGTCTTTAATTATCAAATCATTTTGGCTTAATTTCTACTTAATAATGCAGTGGAAATTATAATTGACAAACACAAGAAGAGATAGACAAATGCAAAGCACAAAGAAGATGTGAGACAATTTTTATAAAGGTTCGGTGACCCGCCTACTTCCTCTTTTGCAAGCTTCGCTCGACTCCGCGAGCTCCGCCTACGTCTTCACTGTCTACTCCACATTCCAGGCTGGGAGAGAACACCTTTTACAAAATAATATCCACGCACACCCTCGCGAACTTGGTTTCTTCCTTTCACAATCCGAGAGAGATGTTTGGGTTTTTACCGAAACCTTTACTTTTTTGATAGCAATTGTGAGTGGATCACACTCTCTAACTTGAGCACAATTTGAGTAAGATATGGAATTGATCAAATGTGTGAAGTTTTGGCTCTTGAGTGTAGAATTGAGATTTTAGGAGCGGAAGATTTATCTCTAGTGTATGTATAAGTTTGGAGTATGAGAGTTGTGTAAATACGGTGTGTGAACCTCTATTTATAAGCTTCTGAATTTTTCTAGCGTTGGGGAAGAATTGGTCAAGTTGTGTGTAAGATACACAAATCAGAAATTGAAGTTCAACGATTCTGTTCAATACCGGTCGACCGACTCAGGATCAACAGTCGACCGTTTCCATGAAATTAAGGAAACGTTCGAATCAACTTAAACTACGATCGAACCAAACAACTGCAACTTAAGTTAACGATCAGACTAAATCCAGGGACGGTCGACCATTAAGAGGGTTTTGGCCAGGTCAAAGGTTAATCGGTCGAACATAAGAAGATGGTTCGTTCGATTGAAAATAACATACACTTTTGGGAGACAAATTTATCTTCATCCGGTCGACTGTCATGAAGGCATCGTTTGACAGGGGGCCAAAGGTTTAGGTAGAATTATACGAATACGACCGTTGTATAATACGACAAGAATAACGGTCATATGAAAATGTGTACAACGATCGACCAAAAATGTGAAATTGGTCGACCGATAGAGTTAGGTAAAAATACTATTCGTGAAACTGTTAACTGGTAGAAACGGTCGAACGGAAAACTGGTTTCAGTCGACCGTTCTGCACAGACAGAAGTTTGGTTTAAGTGATTCTCCTACCTAACTTTGGGTGGCCTATTGAAGTCTAATTGATCTGAAATTTTGTGTGTGACTTCTACAATGAAACTAATGTGTATGTATTCATTTTAATACTTATATGCTCAAATTCACATAAGTTCTCAAGACTCAAATAAAAGAAAAATTACACGTCTTTAAGTAGATTGATTACAGGTCTTGACTTCATTTCATTCTTCTTTGAGTCTTAATCACCTGTAAATGTTAGCACAATACAATATGTGTTCTATGCATAATGTGTGTTATTCTACATTTGATTGTGATTAAGATTATGTTAGCCAAATCATCAAAATACGGATTAAGACAAAAAAGTCAACATACATAACAAAACCGAAGGTTCAATGAAATCACCTTCTGGGTCCTCACAAACAAAGTTGAATCGAGTAATCCAGAAGTAACCAACATTTGCCTCAATGGCCAATGTTTTTACAAGCATATTCTTCACACTTTTCCCAGGGTCATGGATTAAAATCTTTGGGACACAACCCAACTCATGGAACTTGTCATCCACAAGAGGAGGGATGACAGAGTTCCGTACTTGGGTAACAATATCATGGGAGCCAACGAATCCCCCATATTAACTTGAAGATCCAACCATTATTGTTAGACAAACCTGCAGAATCAAAAAAAAAAAAAATTGAAACAAAAACGGTAGAAACAAAAACAACAACAATAGTAAGGAAATTGAACAGTCGAAATTGAAAGTTTAACCCGGACCACTAAAACCCTCACAGTACTTAAGATAAAAACTTTTTCCTTACCCACTAAACATCCACCATGACAATAAAAAAGAATTTAAATATTAAGTGTTTAGAAACAAAAACCATGACAACAACAGTAAACAACGACCATCGCCATATAAAAGAATTACAATCTTAGGTGTTTAGAACCAAAAACTAAAACAACAACAATACACAACCACCACCACAATAAGGAAAGTATTTAAATCTTGAGTGTTTAGAATTAGAACCAAAAACTAACAAATGAACAGTAAACAACCGTCACCTCAAGAAAACAGCAAAAAATTTACCAATTAAACTTGAAAGTTAAAAGCCCAAACAACAACAGTAAAGTTAAAGCCCCAAACCACTAGCCCTTCACCCACCAAACTCCAAGAACCACCGCCGGAGGCATGAGTAGACCCACGTATGGGCCCGGTTGGGCACAGGCCCACCCACTAAAATTGGGGGAAAATCTATAATATATATATTACACCTTTTTTGCAAATAATAATAGAACTTCAATGTTATTTCAATGGTCAGTCTTCTTTCTACACGTTAGGTGAGTTCGAATTTCGACCTTGGCCTTTTACTTTTTAGACAAAAGAAATAAAATAAAAAATATAAAGACTCATGAGGTTTAAAACCTAGGAATGTCGTAAAGAGTAAGTAACAATTGCAACTATGGTATCCTAGTTGTATGTTATAATTAAAAGTGTCATACATATTATATATTTAAGTATATGTTGTATTTTAATGGGCACGAAAACATTCCGTGTACTTCTTCCATGTAGTGATTTGACACTTAGTTTCAGGAATTTAATGATTGTTTTTCAAATGTTAAATTGACAAGAATGAGTTGAACTAGTCTACGACGTGTTTGGATCCCTATAACTACTTTTCAGCATTTGATACATAGAGACTATGTGAATTTGTTGACTTTTATCCTGTGGAGTTTAATGAGAATGATCGTCTGATGCTTGAAATTCAACTTGACAACTATATTGCTAATGTGAGTAAGTCTTCACACTTTTTAGATTTGCACAACATTACAGATCTTGTAAGGAAGATGGTCGAAAACAAACGCGATGTGGTGTATCCTCTAATTTATTTGCTTATCTAGTTAGCCTTAACATTGTTGGTAACAACTTCAACCGTTGAAAAACATTTTCAACTATGAAGATTGTCAAGACTATGCTTTAGACTCAAAGAAGCGATGATTGACTTATCACATACATAGCAAATGATATTTTTAGTCTATTGAAGACGAAGAAATTATGAAGCAATTTCAAGACATGAAGTCGTGAAGAATGTTAATGTATGGTCCCCCCCCCCCCCCCCCAAAATAAAAAATTCCTGGATCCACCCCGGAGGAGAAAAAGTATATGGGGCTTGGAAATGAGAACGCAAAACTTGGTTTGTTTTCCCAAAAAATAAGTAGCAATTCTAGTTAGCATTGGGTTTATGGGTGGGTCCAGTTGGTTAATTTTTGAGATTTAGAGGACCCACATGAAAGTTTTCTGAAAATCGACTTAAAATAGGGAGATTCATACCGCTTTATAACCCTGGGACTATTAGTAATAGGTGTGCACAAAACAATTCCAAGACGATCGACCTGGTTCCCGGAACATATATTTCTATAATCTAGGTCCACTCAATCTCAATCTGATCGGCATCCGTCAGTGAATGTTATTTTTCTAGTAGTAAATCAACATACTACCTAAAAACTACCAACACCAAACACACATATCAACACAACTGCCAGACGATCACCACAAGCCATTCCTAGACAAAACAACTTATGAGTCCACCAAGCTTCGATTAGAATTGATTACGTAGACAATTCCTGAAGATCCCACAAGATGACTCAATCCATCCTCGCATGCACCGCAAATGATTCCATCTTTTGCTCAAGCAAATCCACCTTTGCCGACATCATTTCTTTAAGTTTTTGCATCTCAATTGTAAAAGTTGTGTTTTCATTACAAACCCAAATCAGTAAAATTACTCCTTTAGGAGTTTCCTATCGAGAAGAAGCATGAAAATAACAAAAATGATGTTCATTTTAGACCCCTTAATCAAACAACAATTTGACCAAATGGTTCATTAATCAAAGAATTTTGGAGTGTCTTCCAAACTTAACTCTTTGAAGGGTACAAGTTCACTCAATGTAGCACCACCATGGATTCAAATCAAAAGTATACAATAGAAAAATATGCGATCGTGCATTCAAATCTCAAACCCATGCATGCAAATAATTTTCCAAAAAGAAAGCCAGATTGGTCAGATAGATTCATCAACCACAAGTGACTAGATTCCTAAAACACTAGATCTAATCTAAACTAATCAAATCACTTTGAACCCTTAACTATTTGACCAAAGAGAGAATCTATCGTACAACCAAACCATTTCTGTACTGGTTCTTCACTTCAGTTTGCATTGTTGGTTTGTGTATTATTGCTTAAACTACTCTTGATCATCATATGGCTTGTGGCCGTCCCCCATGAGGCATTTGCATTGCTGGCACTTAAACTAGTAATCAGTAGTGAACAATGTGAAGGCACGCACTTTATTCCACTGTGTATATTATTGATTAGATTGCATGAAGTACATTAGATGGCCAGATGGGGTTTCCAAGAAATGCCATTAGTTTTCTAAGCCTCTCTCACCTTGGAGTTCACATGATCTTAATTTCCTATTTTTTCATTAATTATATACAAAAGATGATGACGGTTGATTAAGATATGGCGAAGTTCACGTATGGATTTCTCAAATTTTTGCAAATTAAATGGCTCCTTGTTCTTTCACTGTTTTGTCTAGCAAGTGGCAATAGATATGTTAACTAAAAAAGACATTTACATAACATCAAAAGATAAGAAACGTAACGTATCAACAAATCTGTATTGTGTACTCATTCTACAAACGCTCATGATCCACACAAAAAATACTCCCCAAATATCTGTTTCCAAAGAGGTGATCACCTTAAAATTCAGTTGAATTAATATTAGGAATAATTAGAACTTCACAATTTGTTCAGAGATGCGGGCAATCAAAACCTCGTATGTAGATAATGTAACGAAAGTGCATCCATCACGAACCTACAAAAGCAACACACCTATATTTCTTGGGACTGACGATCAGAAATTGTTGGGTAGCGATCGGAATAACGACAGACAAACTGCGACTAGCAATCGTGACTATGACCTAAAGTCGCACGATTTTTTTTTCCTTTTTTTGTTTGTTTCAGTGACTTGGAGTTGGTGTTTAAATTGAGAATTGACAAAATTAATCTCAGTTAGAACCAATATATGCAGCAAAAGTATAAATAAAAAATTAAATATAATTTTGCTTCAAATAGCAAAATTATTTGTATATTTGCAATACCTTCTTTTCGTTACGAATGGTAATTAATTCTTGTAGGGCTAACTACTTTTTACAGAAAAGCATATGACATCACATGCATTTCAGGTTTGTACCTATTACTTTCAAAAGAAACCAAAAGTCCTAAACAAAAAAAATTAGAAAATGAAATGAAATTGTTTCAACGAAAGACACATATCGTAAAATTGCAAAGTTGATGTCACAAAATTTCGTCCCATTCATTTATTTTACAAAGTTGATGTCACAAAGTTTAAACATATTCATCTTCTTCACCGTGAACCCTAACGAATGAAAAGTGAAACCCAATATTTTGCCACGGCCATCACCATAAACTATCAAACTCTGATTTTCTCAGCCCCAAATCCCAAAAAAAGGGTAAATTCGTCTAAACTATTCTTCCTCAACTTTAGCAGCAAGTTCTCCCATTTCGAAAACGGGAAGAAATAACGACTTCTAGCCAGTGCAACTTCAACCCGAAGGCAAAGTCGGTATCCCAATCATCCAGGCGATCTCTTGCCGGTGTTAGCCACACAACTAGAGGCTCAAGTCACCGTCCCAATTGCAGCCTTGGTTATCAACTAAACAAACTGCCGGTAGGTATGCCCCCTTGTAGCTCTTTCAGTCGTTGTTCTTCAAGAGGATCAGGACTTTTAAGGACCCGTCTTAACTTCCTGCATGTTACACAAAGAAGAAATTACATATAGACAATGGTGGTACATATCTTCTCAAGAGAAGATTAATTTATTTAAAAAATATATCTATACCTGTCCTGAGCATGTTGAGCGGGAAACGTTGGCATGAAATCCTTTGATTTGGGGAGAGGAACCTCTTGAAACCATTCATGCTTAAGTGCAGTTTCTGCTGTTATTCTCTGTATAAAAACCAAACCACAAAATTGGATATCACAAGATATAAGTATAAAATATAAATAGGAGGATAATCACATGAACAATTCTCTGATTTGACTTGACAAATACCTTCTCGGGATCATATGTGAGGAGTTTGTTGAGCAAGTCAAAACCTTTTTCAGATAACGTTGGACGCCCTGAAAATGAGGTTGGAGGGAATTTCTCCCTTAACCTGTTATAACTGGAAGAGAAAAACGTAAAAGTGTTTAGTTGAAGAAAAATGAATACAAGATCAACTTGTAGAATTGCAGTGCCACGAATGCAAACAACAAGCTCTTTCCAAGATCACCAGATTTGGTTTCAAACCTGGGAAAATGGTGACAATAAAGAAATAAGCAATTTTGAACAATGCAGGATACAAGCAGTGAGATGAAGGACAAGAACAACTTACGGCTGCTTGACAAAGTTAAACTTGGCACCAGGCAATTGACTGAAACCAGGCCATATTTTTTCATTTGGAGTTCCAAGTACCTTGAAGATCTGCAGCAAGGAACGATTACTTAAAACAAAGGACGACCATTAACACATTATTATAGAGAAAAAATTGAAGGGGTAACACATGATATATAAAGTGTTACCTTGTCAAGTTGATCAAGTTCCTTTTTTCCATTGAACAATGGTTCTTTTGCTAATAATTCTGCCATAATGCATCCCAAGGACCACATATCGATGGCAGTAGAGTATTCCTTCACCCCAAGGAGAAGTTCAGGCGACCTGACATGACATGACACACTATGAAATCAGAAATGCTACTAGATAACAATTAACGAATAAAATGGGGCTGGCATGGCATAGAACCTTCTAGAAAAAGGGAGGGAAAAAACTTCACAAGGAACCCACCTATACCACAATGTAACAACCAAAGGAGTGTATGGTTTAAGAGGACTCCCGTACTGCCGGGACAGTCCAAAATCACAAATCTTCAGTTCACCACGATTGCTAAAAAGAAGATTAGAAGTCTTCAGGTCTCTGCAAACAGAAACAATTCAAGTGTCAAAACCATCAAAAGGACAAACTAGATGCTAAGGGTGTCTTTGGGTAAGGCCTAATGGGAACTAATTCCAACCAATATTGATTTCCATAAATCAAACATCTATCCAAAATAACTTCCCTAACACTACTTTGCGATCTAAGTTAATCAATATGATTTGTTGTTCCAGGTATCAGAGTTGAAATTCAGGAATGATGTTTGGGCTATGTAATAATTTCACAGAATAAAATCTGGGAATTTGGTTCAAAACGAAAAGTTTGAAAAATAAACTACGAGTACAAGCAAAAACTCTCTTCAATTTTATTTTTTTTGGATTCAGATCTATCCCTACCTCTGGTCCACAGAACAGTTATCCTCGTGGTGTAGAATCAAGGGTTTCCTATCCAAATAAATAAGCAATTTTAATGATAATTAAAAAGTCAAAAGCAAATGTACCTGTGTAGCACCCAGTTATCGTGAAGATAGTTGACACCCTCCAACAACTGCAGCATTAAGCACTTAACCTCACTCTGGCTAAACGGCTGCTTCATCGTCTCCATTAAACCTTTAAGATCGTGATCCATATACTCCATAACCATAAAAATGCTATCCAAACTACTACCTACAACTACCTCTTTGACGTCAACAATTGACGGATGGTGCAATGACAACAAAATGTTTATTTCCCTAAGCGACGTCAAAGGAAAACCTTCCCTCTCCTTCTCCATCTTAACCTTCTTCAACGCCACCACCTCGCCGGTCTTCTTATCCTTTGCTCGGTACACAACTCCATAAGTACCTTCATCTATTTTATTCAACCTCTCAAACTCATCAACACTTCTACACCCCTGCAACATATTGATACTCCGCTGCGGAGGCTGAACCCTCTCAGGTGTCTTAACCATCTCCTCCACTTCCTCATCTGACTCCGACCTACCACCCGCATCACCCTCACTATCCTCCTCATCCACACTCATATTATCATTCTTACCCCCATCTTCACCTCCGAAGTCCGACAATCTCGATACCGACCCGTCAGACCCTTCTCTCACACGCGCCACCGGGGTCATCTTCTTCCTCCGATACTCCTCAACCTCGTTATCCTCCTCTCCGTCGGCCCACCGTGAGGCGGAGATCTTCCTCGTATGGAAATAATCATCCTCCTCATCCACCTCCTCGACCTGCCCCGGCTCCAAACCCTCCGGCGGGGAGCGCTCGACCGAGTTCCGCGGGACGAGGCCCTCCGGGAGCGGAGGGAGAGGCACGTCGTCGAACGCCTCGGCCTCGTCTTTTCCGGAATCGACATCGAGTGGTTGGGATTGAGATTCCGGTTGTTTGGAATCGGTTCGGTCCCACACGATGGGGGAGAACTTCCGCTTCTGGGACTGCGGCGGGGATGCGGTTATGGTTTCGGGTTTGGAGGAGTCCGGGTCGTCGGAACCGCTCCCGCTGGAGAGCTCGCCCGGCTCGCGGTCGGCGGGGCGGGGGCGGGGCTTGTCCCGGCGGCAGGAAGGTCCGGAATTGCGGTCGAGGTGGACGGCCCGGCGAGGCTCCGCCATGGGGGAGGAGAAACCCTAGAAAAAGGTGGGGTTTGGGAAGAAGAAGTGGGAGAAAAACCTAGAAATTTGGGGAAGACGACGTATTACTACTATTATCTCGAAGAATAGGTTAGTCAAATAATATTTGATTGAAGACGAAACATAAAGACTATAAATCCCTGGGACGGGCTTTAGGAGTGTGAGTCTCTATAGGTAGGTAGCTGTATTGCACTCAATCGAATCCTCTGAGGTCACTTTCACAACCACCTTGGATAATGTGGCCGGTGAGATTAAATAGAACGGGCAAAAATGGGAAGGGGGACTCGATTTGGGGGTTTAGGGTTGGACGAGTGAAGGGGGTACGGCTGGACGAGTGAGGGTTTGACGGGGGTGATGGAGTTAGGGCTGGACGTTTATTAGACGCGTAATTTAGAGATTTAGTTTTGCATTTATTATTCGTTATCTAAGGTGATTATCAACTCAAAGTTATAAACGATAGAACATACCATTGACTTTCATCCACGTGGTAAGTCCTAACGGATTCAAAAACACAGTTAATATAGGTATTGTCATTATAGTTTCCAAAATATCACTCTGTTGGTTGTAGTTCTCTGTTAATATAGGTATTGTCATTATAATTTCCAAAATGTCACTCTGTTGGTTGTAGTTCTCTGTTAATATAGGTATTGTCATTATAGTTTCCAAAATGTCACTCTGTTGGTTAAGAACTACAACCAACAGAGTGACATTTTGGAAACTATAATGACAATACCTATATTAACTGTGTTTTTGAATCACATAAAATAATATGTGTAAAGTGATGGTCGTGGAGAATTACAATCTTTTGTAATAAAACCTTAAAAATAACTATTTATAATATTTAATGTAAACCTAGTTAAATATGATTTTAAACTGAATGAACGATAGTTATTAACTTTATTTGAAGTTTGTTATTGATTATAACAAATTGTGTCAATTCTATTGATATGACCAATTACTCTATCTATCCGTGCATGCCTTTTTGGGAATGAATGAAAATAAAAACTTAGATTACAAGATGATCAATGATTTTACTCAACATATGATATTTAGAAATATTTTTTAGAAATGTATTTTTTTTGTTTGATCTAGATCTAGGTGTACTTTTTGGGACTAACAATTGTAATAATTTGCCATTGAAATTGAGAATCTAGGCCAAGGATCGGACCAATCCAACGCAAATTCAAACTTCAAATTTGTTTAAAAAATTGAAAAGAAATGTAATTCGATCACAAATAATTCATTTACTGTAATGTAATAATCCATTACGAATTTTCGACTAAAAAGTAAAAATCAAAAAAGGGTAAAAAGCAAAGGAAATTTTTTCAAAATAATATTTTTTTTAAAAAAATTTGCCAAAATAAACCTCCACTAAAAATAATTATCAAACTAGACCCGCTGCCACCACGTGGTGACACGTGGCGGCGGCGGGTTTTGTTTTTTTGTGCATAGAGAACTCGGCATCACCAGTGCCGAGTTCTCCCAGAGAGAACTCGGCACTGGTGATGCCGAGTTCTCCCAGAGAACTCGTCACTGGTGATGCCGAGTTTTCTTTGGACGAACTCGGCACTGGTGATGCCGAGTTCTACTTGATTTTTTATTGCCCAACACTTGACGTTTTCTGAGGTGATTCAAATATAACTCGGCACTGGTGATGCCGAGTTCTCCCAGATAGAACTCGGCACGGGTGATACCGAGTTCGCTTTGGAAGAACTCGGCACTGGTGATACCGAGTTCAATTTGATTTTTTATCGCCCAACACTTGACATTCCAGTCGAATTGAGTTGCCAGGAGAACAGTGATTCAGATAGAACTCGACATTGGGGATGCCGAGTTCTATTTGGTCCTGTTCTCCTGGCACTCAAATCTTGTGTGAAAATGGGTGACGGCCAGGTGGCTCATGTCTACAATAGAACTCGGCATTCTAGATGCCGAGTTTCATAGGCAGAAGTCCAATTCAATAGGCTTAAGTAGGCAAATTTGCGGTCCTAAAAAATACATTACATTCATTCGTCTTACAATTATCGTCTTACAATTGATCAACTCTTAAAAAGGATTTAAGTCGTACATTCATTCAAGTCATAACAAAATACATTACAAATACATTACAAGTCTCACTAAATAGTTACATACAAAATATTTTGCTATATAGGTTCCTTGCATCGCTTTCGGTTATGCCCTATACCGCCGCATCTCCCACACCTTACCTTTCTTCCAGAGTGTTCGTCCATCTCGTTTCGGATTCGCGTTGATTTAGGCCGACCGGGAGGTCTTTTGGTTTGGGGAGGCTTCATTGTGATGGTGCCTCGATCTGGCCAATACCTCACATCAGGAATTGGGATAAATATCGGTTTGTACGCCTCCTTGTACATTTGAACCTCATAATACGGGGACACCAAATGTGAAGTGTTGACATTTGCATGTCTGCCACTGCAAACTGCTAGTACATGTGAACATGGGACGTGCATTGCAATTATGTATCCACAAGTGCAAGTAATAACTCCTTCTTCAAATTTCACGAGGTATTTTTTCTGGTCATTGGCTTCAACCTGGTACATCAGCTGATGGTACCGAGTTACTGTATGTGTTCTGGCCAGATTGCTGTTTGCCATCACCACGGTGTGGACTGTCGGTACATATGTTTCATTCCACGACTCGGCGACGTCCCTTCTTTTAACAAAGAATTTGTTCAAGCGGAGAAAGGTCATCAAAATCATGGTTGTAATTGGCATACCGCGTGCCCCTCGTAAGACATTGTTGAAGCTTTCTGACATGTTAGTTGTCATACATCCGAAACGTCGACCCCCGTCGTGACAACAAGTCCATCTTTCCAAAGGACCTTGATGTTGAATCCACTCGTATATCGGCTTATGTTCCTCTGCAATAGCCTTCATTAACTCTTCAAATTTCATAAATGAATGAGTTTTACCCGCTTCATAAAACTTGATTTGTCCCAATCTTTCCTTGCAATTTCGATGTTTAGCAAGATTTGCTTTCATGTGTCGAAGACAGAATCGATGTACATGGCCCTCCGAAGGTGGAAATGCGGCTCGCACACAAGCATTTATTCCCGAAAATCTGTCGGTGATAATACACAAATCGGGTCGCCTTGTAACTCTACTTGCCAGCAAATGAAGGAACCACGTCCACGACTCTGTATTCTCGCTCTCTACAACAGCAAATGCCAAAGGAAAAATTCCGTTGTTTGCATCTGTGCCCACAGCAATTAGCAATAAACCTCTATATTTGCTATAGAGGTGCGTTCCATCCACACTGACAACGGGTCTACAATAATGAAACCCACTAATTGAAGGCCCGAACGCCCAAAATACACGCTTAAACATCTCCTCGTCTGAATTTATCTGGACAGACTCTATTTCGACAACAGATCCTTCATTATTCTGACAGAGAACTGTGACGAACCTTCGCAAATCTTTAAAACTGTCTTCTTCGGCACCATATATTCGGTTCAACGCTTTTTGCCTAGCATGCCATGCTTTAGCGTAACCGATTTCAAGTGAGTATTTGGTCTTCACCCTTTCCATTATTTCAGCAGGAGTAATTGTGAACTTAGTTCTAACAGATGGCATTATCAAGTCGCATACAAAATTAGCACTGCATTGTTTGTTGTCGTTTAACAATATCGGATTGGAACAAGTGTGCTCGGCGTCGTATGTTTTAACTTGAAAATATCTGCAGCCTTTTGGAACAGACGCATGTAGACGCCATTTGCAGTTATCTTCATCACGACGAATACAATGAACAGTATACCGTTTCGTTGAAGAAACCACAACTGAATACTGAACAAACTTTTTAATGTGCCACGATTGCAGAGCATGAACCAAATCATCTTTGGTTGGGAAAATTCGTTTATCCCAGAAAGAACGACCATCTTGCGTATGCCAATCACTCTGTTCAAAATTGTTCGCAGCATCGAAGAATGAGTGTTCAATTACCGAATTCTCTATCCAGTTGTCGTCCTCGAAGATATCGGGAAGTTCATTAAGAGTTGGAATCATATCGTTGTTAGCAACTGCATCATCAACAACGTCGTCGTCTTCACGGTTTATGGATTGACCCATCGCATATATGACATCCTGCGTCTCCGGAACGACTTCATTAGCAGAAACACCTTCAGGTTCATCTTCTACAGCGAAAGGTGTGCTGTAATCCCCTAATTCCTCAGTGTCATCGTCTTCAACGCTATGCATCTGTTCCCGGCCTTCTGGTCGACTAAAATGAATTGGTTCAACAGGTGACAAACCAAGCCCAAGGTAAGGATATGAGGTAGATGGTCCAGCCCCTCCAGCAAACTCATCATGACTGTAATGTGAAGGTTCAAATTGCGACAGACCAGGATAAGGATTTGCACTGCTAGAAGGAATGTCACACACATTTTCTGACCATTCGTTGCCTGTTTGGAAGTTATGCGATTGGAAAAATGGAATTTGCTGGTATGCTGGAACTTCGGCTGTAGGATTTAGACTTATATTCAAATCTATTCCACAGTCCCAACCGGTCGACCTTACTGTACCATACTCCGGCGAATGAGTGTTCGTTGTCAGCGTAGGGTCGGGCACTTTAGGTTCAGCTTCCACATACACTCCAACCACAGACATTCGTTTAAACAAACGCATCAATCCATAAACCGACCTATCATTGGTTAATGGAACGTAAGTCCAATCATTGTTTAATGGCAATTTCGCCGTCAACTTGACATCAAACATACTGTGTGGATAACAACATTCAGATCTTATAACATCAATTAAATCCTCATATTTGATGTTCAACGGAACAACTACCAATTTGCGGTCAGATCCTGTGTATTCTGCCACATCTCCGTCACATTCTAATTTCCCGTTATACATAACCAACAAAGATCCTTCATCATCTTTATCCATACCTAAATATTTGAAAATGTGTTCAAGTGAGATGATCGAATTTCTTACTAAATACTTAAAAAATTGAAAATACTTAAATGTTTTAGAAGTTACCTCAATTGAGTGTAGTAGCAAACGATTGTAAACGTCGAGCAATCTCTCCAATCGTTTTGCCTAAAAACTAAATCAACAAAACTAAATTCAATAATCAACTATCAAACAAGAAATAAAACGTTTTGCCTAAAAATCCAAAATCGAATTCGAGTTTCCACCAAAACGGGTTCCTAAACCAAGAAAAACACTACAATCATACATAAAACACCAATGTATATCATCCTAATACATAAAAAAGGCAAGAAAACGGTGGAAAACGAAAAAAAAACGAAACCCTAACCTGAAAATCGCGAGAACCCGTCGTGAGGGAGAGGGGGGGCGTCTGCCTGCTTTTATAGACCTCCAGAACTCGGCGTTGGTAACGCCGAGTTATCTTTTTTTAAGTGAACTCGTCGTTACCAACGCCGAACTATTACTTTAGAACTCGGTATCTAGGACGCCGAGTTCTATTTAAGCAACTGTTCTCCTGGCGTGTCAATCGTCTCATGCACGATATGAGCCCAGGAGAATAGTGAATCAAATAGAACTCGGCACTGAGAGTGCCGAGTTCTATTTGAATCACTATTCTCCTGGCAACTCAAGTCGAGTGGAATATCAAGTGGGCCAATAAAAAACTTACATAGAACTCGGCATTGTAGATGCCGATTTCTATTGGTGTGAACTCGGCAGGGGTGATGCCGTGTTCACAACAAGAGAACTCGGCATCCTCGATGCCGCGTTCTCTTGTAGAGTTCATTGATTTAAGAACTCGAGTTTTTTTTGTTCATTTCCTGTTTCACAATCAACGAAAACAATTCAACCACGACACAATCAACGAAAACACAATTCGAACACGACACACAAACAAGTACGATAAAATACAATACAACTACGAGTGGAATATGAAGTTCAACATTTTAACATACATCCAAAAGTACCATACAAACAATCAAATAAATTCACAACTACATATCTATCCTAAGTGACCTCTCAATCTCTTCTTCCTTTTAGGACGTGCTTGAGCACGTCCTCTCCCCCTGCCGCGTCCCCCTCCTCGTGCTGCATTCTCAGTATCCTGAGTCAGACCGCCAGCGTCTTCTTGAGACTGTGAATCTTCTTCTTCAACCACGTGATCTTGACTCAAATGTAATGTGGGTTCTTCAGCACCAAAACACATAAGCCAAGCCTTCATTTTTTCCTTTAATTTTCCAACCATCGAAGAGCCTGTCTTGTGATCTTTGATCACCTGGTGAATTTGATGGAGTTCTTCGTGAAACTCATAAACCCCATGCACCTACAGTTCATTAAAAGTTTATGAAACAGTAAAACACAATTCGTTTTGCCTAAAAACCCAAATTCGAGCAATCTCTCCAATCGTTTTGCCTAAAAACTAAATCAACAAAACTAAATTCAATAATCAACTAAAAAAGAAAAAATAAAACGTTTTGCCTAAAAACCCAAATTCGATTTCGATTTTGCACCAAAACGGATTCCTAAACCAACAAAAACACCACAATCATACCTAAAACAACATTGTATATCATCCTAATACATAAAAAATGCAAGAAAACGGTGAAAAACGAAAAAAATTCGAAACCCTAACCTCAAAACTCGAGAACTCGGCGGAAGGGGAGAGTTGGGGGCGTCGGGCTGCTTTTATAGCCCGACGGAACTCGGCGTTGGAAACGCCGAGTTCACTTTTTTTTAAGTGAACTCGGCGTTAGTAACGACGAGTTTTGCCTTTAGAACTCGGCACTCTCAGTGCCGAGTTCTATTTAAGTAACTGTTCTCCTGGCGCGTCAATCGTCTCATGCACGATCTGAGCGCCAGGAGAACAGTTTCTTATATAGAACTCGGCACTCTCAGTGCCGAGTTCTATTTGAATCACATCAGTAAAAATTGTCAAGTGTTGGCCAATAAAAAACCAAGTTGAACTCGGCATCACCAGTGCCGAGTTCGTCTTGTAATAACTCGGCACTGGTGATGCCGAGTTTGATCTGGGAACTAGCCCGGAATTCCCAGAATGAACTCGGCATCACCAGTGCCGAGTTATTCCAAGAAGAACTCGGCACTGGTGATGCCGAGTTCTTTATGCACAAAAAAACAAAACCCGCCGCCGCCACGTGTCACCACGTGGTGGCAGCGGGTCTAGTTTGATAATTATTTTTAGTGGAGGTTTATTTTGGCAAATTTTTTTAAAAAAAATATTATTTTGAAAAAATTTCCAAAAGCAAAACGTTGGGTCCCACTTATCTCTCCAAGACTCTCCAATCGATCGTTAATCACTTCAACAAGTTTCAATCCAACCCCTAAAAAGAATCTCATCTCCTCCGTCGCCATCAAACCCAACTTCTTCTTCTTCCTCTATTCCGGCGAACCCAAACCCTAACCCTAACCGTGGACGCCTCTCCATGGGCGTCACCCACCTCATCCCATCCCGCCCTCTCACCTTCTCCTCCACCCTCGCCCCGACCCCTCTCCTCCGCACCGCGACCCCACTCCGCACCACCAGGCCCTCGTTCATCTGCTTCGCCTGCGGCGCCGGAGCCGACACGCTCTTTGCCGGGCTGAGGAAGGAGGAACGCGCGCCGGAGAAGGAGAAGGAGAAGGTCGCCGGGGACGTCAACCTCAAGTCGTGGCTGCATAGCCAGGGCTTGCCGCTTTGCAAGGTCGACCTCAATGAGAGGGCTTCGTATGATAAGGCCGTTCGCCCGATTCACTACGTTGCCGCCAGCGAGGATCTCAAGGTGAATGCGTGGTTGCCGGATCGATTCGGGCTTTTTGTTCGGTTTGGTTTACGTGAAGTCGGTTTGAGTCAATTTCGCAAGAGCATGAGATACTTGTTTTAGATGTACAATCTGTTTTTGAAGTTTGAACTTATAGGTATATCCGCATATGTAAAAGAAATTAAGTTGACCAAATAAAAGGATGTAGCTGGAGTTTGAGGTCATATTTGGATGAGATGCTCACGTGCTGAATTTACTCTATTATAGTCTTTTTGAGCTTAAATAACCATTCTAACAAACAGTAAAGAAGTTTGAATTTTGTTGAAGCTGGATAATTGTATTTATAGTCGACGTCGGGCTGACAATAGTCCAATCGAATTTGGCTTCGTTAGCATATTTAGGTACAACGTGAATCATTGATAATCTGTTTTGTGGCAAATGGCGTACGCAGAACTGCAGTTGAAATTATTATTTTTTAAATAATTATGGCAGGAAGGAGATGTGGCATTCTCAGTTCCAATGAATTTGGTGGTTACTTTGGAAAGGGTTCTGGGGAATGAGACAATTGGTGAGTGGCCGTTCATATAGTTTGTGTTTTTCCTCTGAATGTGCTTGTTTCAGTTAATTTTGTAGAATAGAAAACTACTGTTGATCCATAGGTCTGAACATGCTGATGATTTCAATTTGTGAGACAAATCTTGCTGAGAGCTGTTTTGCCATTACATGGATGATATCATGATAGTGCAGAGGCCTTGACTTTTCGAATGAACATGTATTACATAGGAGGTGCAGTTTACATAATTCCAGTACAAATTACCTTTTTCATATTAGGTTTGGAAGTGTTGTGAATCAAGTAAAACATCCCAATGATGCATTGATCAGGAAGAAAGAGGTATGATTGGACAATTGGAACAATAGGAGTTATAGTAGAAGGGCCAAACACCAATCAGACAATTGGAACAATGGAAGGAGTAATAAGAGAAGGGTCAAACGTCAATGCTTACCCCAGTGTAACGACAAAAAAAGTATGATGAGCTGTAATAAAGCTCTGGGTTATGTGAGACAAACTAAATATATAAGCAACTTGTAAATATGTAATGTATCATGTCATGCCCACACATCCTTCCAAATCCGTTCCTGGCGAGAGTAGATCAAAACATCACATGTATTTCTGTCAAGGGTGGGATAAGGAAAGGTTGCTAGATGTTAAGACATTAATTATGGGAGATTGTGGAAAAATCAATCTGTCTCCAACGTATCACACATTTATGCCTCTATAAGTAGTATGCGTCCATGTCTTCTATGTGATTATGGTTGGGTAGATATATGATTATTGGAAAGAAAGATGTTACTTAGACTTGCAACAAATTAGTTTTCAATTTGTCTTATTTATCAATTAGTTTTCAATTTGCAACAAATTTTCAAAAAGGTTTTGTTCTTCTTGTCATTTCCCTGGAAATGCATTGATGCTTTAGTATTATCCTTTCTATTATTTTTATGACTAATTTGACAAAGAAAATGAATCTTGCTTTATGCAGCGGAGTTGTTAACAACAAATAAACTATCAGAGTTAGCCTGCTTAGCGCTATATCTGATGTATGAAAAGAAGCAAAGAAAAAAGTCTGTCTGGTATCCATTTATAAGAGAGCTTGATCGCCAAAGAGGAAGAGGGCAACTTGCTGTAGAATCTCCGCTTCTTTGGTCTGAAAGAGAATTGGCTTACTTGGATGGAAGTCCAACAAGGGTAACTATCTTCTTTTGTTGTGCAAGTAATGAGGATTAATACAAAATAAAGCGGTAAAATTATTGTTAACTGCAGCATGAAGTGCTGGCTAGAGGTGAAGGAATTAAGAGGGAATATAATGAGCTTGATACAGTTTGGTTCATGGCTGGTTCTCTGTTTCAGGTCTGGCACGAGGGGAGATTGTGTTGTTTGTGTTTACATGTACTTGGTTTCTTTTTTCTGATGTTGATGTTTCATTGCAGCAATATCCTTTTGATATACCAACTGAGGCCTTCTCTTTCGAGATTTTCAAGCAAGCCTTTGTAGCCGTGCAGTCTTGTGTTGTTCATTTGCAGGTTTGTATGTTTTGTTGAAAATATTGATTGCTGCTCAGCTCAATGTTATGTGCCTTTGACCTAAATGTAGCTGTTCTTTTGGCCTGTTTTTCTATAAGCCTTTCTGCTTGATTCTTTTTATATTCAATTAATACAAGCAACATCTCTTTAAAATACTGAAATATGATTAAACTCTTTCATGAAATTAGAAAGTGAGTCTGGCTCGAAGATTTGCTCTGGTTCCTCTTGGACCCCCATTACTTGCCTACAAAAGCAACTGCAAGGCCATGCTGAAAGCTGCACATGATGCTATTGAACTTGTTGTAGATCGCCCTTATAAAGCAGGGGAACCGATCGCTGTCTGGTATAACCTGCACGATATGCTAGTTATCTTCTACTTGTCATCTCCTTCATGTTCCTGGTTGCCTGCAATATGTTTTTACTTCCTGTAATAGATTTATTTTGTATGTTGTAGGTGTGGACCCCAGCCCAATTCTAGATTGCTTCTAAATTATGGCTTTGTTGATGAAGATAATCCTTATGATCGTCTTGTAATTGAGGTGAACTAAGACTTAACGTGCCCTTGAATCAAATTATGTTGTCCATTCTTGTGGATCTCAACCTTTTATACTTATTTTTGTCTCTGATGCAGGCCTCTTTGAACATGGAAGATCCTCAATATCAAGAAAAGAGGATGGTAGCTCAGAAGAATGGAAAGCTAGCTGTTCAAATTTTCAATGTATGAACAATTGAAGATCTGCAATTATATCATCTGCTGTTGTTGGGGGCTTGACATAGGTTATTTTTATAGGTGAATGTTGGAAAAGAAAAAGAGACAATCTTGGATATGCTTCCTTATTTGAGGTTAGGATATGTTTCTGAACTATCAGAGATGCATTCAGTTATTACAGCTCAAGGGCCTCTATGCCATGTAAGTTCAGCTTATTTCTATCTTGTTTCCAGAAAGAAAGAAAGAAAGAAAGAAAGAAAGAAAGAAAGAAAGAAAGAAAACTAATATATGCTATAATTGTCAAACCCAAAGTGAGGGTCTTATTAGAAAACCCACGTTTAATGTGCTTAGTTTTATATGGTTTAACCACCTGAAATAAACCTGTGTTTTGATTGTTGATCTCATATGTCACATGGGACTTGAGAGACCTTTTCATTATTTGGGTCATGATTCCAAATGCCAACTTTTTATAAAGCTAATAAATGAAATTTTGTATTTTAGTACTCTGGAAACATTTTTTTCATGATTTCATTCTCTGATTTTCCTTTACCTGCTTTAGGTTGAATGTAATGAAAAATAACCCAATCCCATTGTTTAAACTTATTATTCAATGAAAGAATCTTTACAGTGTGATATTTAATGCTTGTACCAGGTAAGCCCATGTGTTGAACGTGCTGTCTTGGATCAGCTATCTGGTTACTTTAGGGCTCGGCTTGACGGCTATCCAACAACATTGCAGGAGGATGAAGACATGGTATAGAACATAGTTTCAGTAATTTGTGTATATTTGAGCTGTTTTTCCTGTTAAATAATATTCAAATAATCAATTATCTGGTGCTACACCAGTTGGCTGATTTCAATTTGGAACCAAAGAAACGAGTGGCAACTCAGCTCCTAAAATTAGAAAAGAAAATGCTGCATGCTTGTATCCAGGCTACTGCTGACATCATAAACCAGTTGCCAGATCACGCCGTCTCTCCCTGCCCTGCTCCGTTTGCCCCCCAGTTAAAGTGAAGGTGATACATTCTTTTTACATTTTGATCTCACATCCGCATCCTATTAGTTCTACTTCATTTATCTCTAGGAAAGATGTTGTAGGGTTGTACTCCTGACTGGTGAATCCTTGTAAATATTTTCTCCAAACAAGCAATTTAGTGGAAGTTTCTCTATTTGTTGTCCTCTGCACAATTTTAGGTAAGCTTATGATTCCCTTGTATTTGGAATTTGAAGTATCATCCATGTATAACTTTACAAAACCTGAGGCTTTCTCTTTTTCATGTCATTTTGTTTGGTGGTCTACCAATTGTTGGTTTATTTTGTTGATGACTCGTTATAGGATGTGTACATACTGGCCAAGCTTACTCTAATGCCATTTGGGACAAAAACACACCCTCTAGTAATATAGAAGAGAAAACATTGAAATGGTAATGAGATCTGCTGTATCATGCAAATGAGCAATTGAGATCTCCAAAATAATGGTCATCCTGTGACAGCATTCATTTGTCTCCAATTTTGTAGTTAGGTACAAAATGAATCATTTGAACTTCCATGCACATTTGTGAGGTATCGATACGTCCCCGAATAGCTTTTAGTTGAAGTAGTTTGCCTTAATGATACCATTTCAAAGCAAGTAGTTTTATGAAGCCTTGACCCAAGTTATTTTTCTTTCTTCCAACTACAATGCTACATTTCTACTAATACAAATTGAGTTTTGCCATCATCATTTCGGTTCCTCAGCTTGTGTTTTTCTTTCTTTGTTTTTAGGCATAGGACGCCGTTGCAGCCGTTACCCTAGCAAGAAGGCAGATATTGGTTTTGTGCAAGTAATGCTGTTATTTGAGCACCAGAGAAGAGAAGAGAAGAATGTGTTGGGGATTTGAAATCCCTCGCCTAACTAAGGCGCTGGCGATGGCTTGTCATGTGGATCATTGTTCTGTACATGCTAGCAATATACTTCGGTAATTGTCAAAATATGTGGAAAAGGTAAATAGAAACACATATTCTAGGCTTCTAGCTATAAACCTCCAAGTTATTGGCAAGAGTCTGACTCATTCTCACCTGGAAACCATAGTTTTGACACCTGATTATATGATGCCACAGAATTTGACACAGCTTGTGCCGCGCACTTAGAATGACAAAAAACAGAAGGCGAAAAAAGTATTCACTTCCAAAACATTCCACCTCTGAAGACGAGAAAATCTGATAAGATAAATATAATCCAGAGAAGGTATAACAATGGATCTTTTCTGTTTGTGAGCTGTTGAAGTGCAACAAGTTAATCAATTACAAAGAACTGTATTTACCATTTCAAATGGCTGATTCACATAAAGAAAGTTCACTGAATAAAAAGGTTAATTTTGATCTCATCTTAATGTTGTCACAAGATGATTCTCCACTTCACTCTTATTACCCTTGTGATGCAACTTACAATTGCTGAAAATGCTCGTAAACAAGTATATCTAATATTAACTTACAATATACTTTACGAAACGGTAGATTACTAAGTGCTCAAATGAAGAGTTCGCAAACAAATAATCAGTTACGTCACGGGACTCAGCACCTACTCATCCAAACAAATCCAAACGTCATCTACTCATCAAATTTGTAAAGATAAGATAATGTCCTCATCAACCACTTCGTCCGTCAAAATATAAAACAAAAACATAAAGAACCAACATCCTCATCATTGACCACAACCATCCAAACCTCCACCGCCTTTTCCTCTCAAATGTATGTCCTATGCGCCATCCATTCCAATTCTATATTTGGTACGCACTCCAATGTGCCTCGATCAGGCACATGAATCAAAAAAGTTACAACGTCACTTCAATATCAAAAGCACCCTTCGACATTTCATAATTACCTAAACATCTCATGTTTCCATTAAAATCTTCGTTGGTACGACATCTTGAACCATCTTGAGACAAACATACTTGTTGATTTTGTTTTTAATGTGAGTTACAATACTACACATTTTACACTCGTTATTCTTTTTAAAAGTAACTACTTTTAACACATGAGCATGTTTCACTTCCTGAAACAAGTACTAGTCAAACATAAGAAAACTCATGTCGATCTTTACCCTCTTAAAACATATTTGGAGTTTGACGCCCCTCTCATGTCTCGTGATCGTTAGACACATAATCGATAAGTTGAAGCTCCCGAACTAAGATCATACGAAGTGTAATTCATTGTGTATCAAAAAACTAAGCTACACACTAACAACTTATGCGACATTAGAAGGTATTGGGTAATATTCATAAACTTAAAGTATATTTTTAACAATTAGAACCTTAATTCGGAACCAAAACCACTACAACTATATAATCTCCTTTGCTTGCACACTTGTTCAACCCAAACAACCCAAGCCTATCTATCCACTTCCCTCCATTCTATATATGTACTAACACATAGTGGTGGTGTTTGCTCAAAATCAAACACATAACACACACAACACAACTAGAACTGATACAATACAATGGCAGGGTATGATTTGCCTGAAGGAGTTGATGTTAGAGGGAGATATGATGAGCAATTCGCCGGAATTCTCACCGGCGACGCGCTTAAGTTTGTTGCGGACTTACATAGGGAGTTTCGAGGGGCAATTAACTACGCGATGGTGTGCCGGAAGGAGGCGAAAATGAGGTACAATAAGGGTGGTTTTCCGGGGTTCGACCCCGTGACGAAACGTATTAGGGAGGATGGTTGGGTGTGTGCTGCCGTGCCGCCCGCGATCGAGGATCGGACGGTGGAGATCACTGGGCCTGTGGACAGGAAGATGGTTATCAATGCTTTGAATTCTGACGCCAAAGTTTTCATGGTAGGTATTGGTTTGGTTATAAGGATATATTTTGTTTTAGGATTAATTTTCTTTTCAAAAAAATACTAATTAATTTTAGATGCAAATGGTATTGGTAATACTTCAATGGGTATATTTAAGACTAGACGAGATAGAATTGTTCAATAAAATTTGGTTTTTATTGCTTGTTTCATTTTTTTTTATAATCTTTTCAAACAAATATCCTCAAAACTAAGAATCATGTATGTGACGCATAATATTGAATTACTCAAGAGAAAATATAAGTATATCGAAAGAAAAAAATCTCTAAGAACAAAAATAAACTTAATATTACCCACCTTTAACTACTTTAATATCTCAAATATGATAACTTTAATGATTGAAAGACTCGGTCATATGGACTTTGATGATTGTTTAGAATTCAGATAAAGACGGGTTGGCAAATGGAAAATAGAGTTTCTGAGTTGTGAGTATCTGTTGGGAACAATTAGGTGAAAGGGGCTAAAATTTGATGCAAAGCAACAAAAAAAGAGTTCAGTTACAAAACACATTATTATTTGATCATGTCATTGTCCCCCCTTTCTTTGAAAATAAAAATCATTGTCTATTTTTGTCCATTTGTTTCTCCAAACAACTAGAAGTTAAAAACCAATTGAGATAAACATCATCACAAATTGTGAATGAATTTCCCTTAAATAATTTGAAGCCCAAATGCAAATGAACTTGATGTTTGTTGTAATTTAATTCTAGGTATCCTAAAATTGCACATGAAATCAACAATCAAAATTATAAAATTTTGCAGGCTGATTTTGAGGATGCACTTTCACCATGTTGGGAGAACCTAATGAGAGGCCAAGTGAACCTCAGGGATGCAGTCAATGGCAACATCACATTCCATGACCAGGCCAGAAACAAGGTCTACAAGCTCAATGATCGAATAGCGAAGCTCTTCGTCCGCCCCCGAGGCTGGCATTTGCCAGAAGCCCACATTCTTATTGATGGCGAGCCGGCCACCGGCTGCCTGGTGGATTTTGGGCTCTATTTCTATCACAACCATGCTAAGTATAGGGCCAACCAAGGTGGTGGCTTTGGACCCTTTTTCTACTTGCCAAAGATGGAGAACTCAAGGTTTGAAATCTATCAAGTAACTATTATGTAAATTAAGGAGAGAAAAAAATGCTAACTAGTATATTAATTAAGAGAAAAATATATATTATGTAAAGGAGAAAAAGGTTAACCAGTATGTAATATATATGTTGGAGAAGTATAGTGAAAATAGTTCTACTGTTTAGGAATGATTGGATTTTCATGCTATTTGAAAATTGAAAATATGATGTTAGGTTTGTTTTGGATGCAGTACAAATTAAAAAGCGAGTGTATAATATCATACCAGGAATTCTTTTCCCAAGTGTGATTTAAGAAGTTTATAGATTAATTAAATTTGGCATGATATCATAATGGAGGCAAATTTGACTCAAAACGCTATTAATTACCAAATGTGTTAGCTCAATCTAGTGTCAAATTAGTCCTGACCAGATGAGTTACATGTTAAATTAAAAAATAAAAACGGTAATAAAAAAAGTTGCTACTTAGTTACTTTCAAAGAAGCTAAAAATGTGAACTCTGATTCCTTTGTACAAAATTCTAAGGCTTGTCATGACATCCACTAATTTAGCAACATCTCCCATGCAGAGAGGCGAAGATATGGAACAACGTGTTCGAAAGGGCGGAGAAGGCGATGCGGGTGGAGAAAGGAAGCATAAGAGCCACGGTCCTGATCGAGACCCTACCGGCGGTGTTCCAGATGAACGAGATACTTTACGAGCTAAGAGACCACTCGGCCGGTCTCAACTGCGGCCGCTGGGACTACATCTTTAGTTACGTCAAGACGTTCCAAGCGCATCCCGATCGGCTCCTCCCCGACCGCGTCCAGGTTGGGATGGCCCAACATTTCATGAAGAGTTACTCGGAGCTGCTCATCCGGACTTGCCACCGCCGCGGAGTCCACGCCATGGGTGGCATGGTATCTACATACATTAAATTTTGATAACGTATCATTATAAATATATTTTCTTATGTAAGTACGTATGATACTTTTAAATGCATCTCAGCGATAAAAAATAGTCTTACATCGTTAAACACTAAAAATGTAACACACATGTTTACCTGCGTTACATGCAGGCAGCACAGATACCGATCAGGGACGATCCAAAGGCAAACGAGGCTGCTCTGGAGCTGGTGCGGAAGGACAAACTAAGGGAGGTGGTAGCCGGGCACGACGGCACATGGGCGGCGCACCCGGGGCTTATCCCGGCAATAAAGGAGACGTTCGAGGGGCACATGAAGGGACTCCCAAACCAGATAAGTACGAAGTTGCGTACCGAGGCGGATGGGATAACTGAGGAGGACCTGGTGCAGCCGCCGCGGGGGACGAGGAGCATTGCCGGGCTGCGGCTGAATACAAGGGTAGGAATACAGTATCTGGCGGCGTGGATGACGGGGACCGGATCGGTGCCACTCTACAATCTCATGGAGGATGCCGCCACTGCCGAGATCAGTAGGGTGCAGAATTGGCAGTGGATAAGGTACGTGATCACTTGTCTCTTTGGATGTGAGTTGCTAGTTTTTAAGAATTCGAGCTTTTGCTTTCTCGTTTGATTGGTTAGTTATAGTGTGTGTACGTATTATTCCATTTGCTGTATTATATTTCGATCGTCTTAATTTCTTCGTAGAAGGTTAGAACATTTCACTTACGTCAAATCGAAATTGAGTTTACCCACTTGGTTCAAATAATCAGCTCTAGATGTAGCATATCCAATTATCATATATACCATTTGATGTCATGATCGAGTAGGTATTATATATATGGTTAACAAGCCGCTACCACTTCATGTCATTATTCTCAGATATGGTGCATCGCTCGATGGTGATGGTACGGGCGTGACAGTGACCAAAGAGCTGTTCGCGAGGGTGGTGGAAGAAGAGATGGCCAGAATCGAGAGGGAGGTCGGAACTGAGAAGTTCAACAAGGGGATGTACAAAGAGGCATGTAAGCTCTTCACAAGGCAGTGCACTGCGCCAGAGCTCGACGATTTCTTAACTCTCGATGCTTACAATCACATAGTCATCCACCACCCCAAGACTTCGTCGAGAATCTAAGTTTGAGACGCCTTGAACCCAATCTGAAGTTGAAGTTGTTGCTGTTTCCGTATATGGCTTATTTGCTTGCCTTGCCTTGCCTTGCCTTCTTAGTGTTGTTGTGGAATGAATAATTCTCTGTTTCTTAATCTTTTACCTGGTGATAAGTGTTTGGACCATGTAGTAAAAACTGGCCACCTTTATATAGAATGGAGTTTATGTCAATTGGTGTTATGTATATATTAATTATTAGTCAATTGGTTATGTATTTCTGCATTTAGTGAACTCTTAATCAATAGAATTGGCTACTAGTAGTAGCATAGACCAGGCAAGAAGATTAATTCATACTAGTGATTACTCATGAGATGCACGGGCATCCTTAAATATCACAAGAATCTAGAAAGAACGTCCGAACAACAAATTGTTAGAATATATTCAATGAGAAGTTAATATGTCAATGATATTTGTTTGATAAATTTTCAAATAAAACTTCAAAAGAAAAACACTTGTAAGAAAGTTTTAGCATCTATAATATAGAAAACACAATAATAACTTTTAGAGGAACTATTCTGCAAAATGATCATAAAATAATTAATATTAGGTAAAATATAATGTGATAAATTTTAAACAAAACTTACAAAGAAAAAATACAGGAGAAGTCTTCCGTTCATAAGAGATTACAAGAACATCACACTACATTTTACCTAGGCTGAGGATGTGCCATTGCGTTTTATTTAGTTATTCACTATGTCTTCATTTTAAATCTTAAAACATATGAATGCATCCGTCAAGATCCGATCAGGGTTTTAGTTATCTCAAACTAAAGATTTCCGAACAGAGTTACCCCCAATTAGTACCAATTTAAGATTGGGGAATCCAATTGTATCACAAATCCGACTTCAAAAAATACAACTTATTAAGTCGAAATGGATCTTGATTTTGACCGTTCCAAAGTTTAAGTCCAACATCGATCGTTATTACTTTTTATTATCTTTCGAGGAAGTCCAACACTTCACATATGGATTACTTGTATAGTTGTATTTATGGGTCATGTGTGAAACTGAAGTTCTTGCAATGTCATTCCTTGATTAAATAATATGAATCATAATAGACATAAGCTGAAAGAACTTGCTTGCTACACTAAGCCAAGTTTGCCAATGGTTCGTTAAAAGTAATTTCAACAATAAACAACCTACACATAAACCAACCTACCAAATTAAGCGTTTCCTAAAATAGAATTGATAATACCACATTTTTCTGTACAATAGTTGCACCAACGACAGCTGCACCGTATACTATTTAAATCAAATACTAAGTTCTACCATACTCATTCTTCAGAGCTGACTCCAAGCTTTGTTGATCAAGTGGGTAACGACAGAGACCACTAATCCCAGCATCCCTCCGGCAGTAACCTGAAATGTTTCGAAGACATCAAAACTTAGTCATCACACGCAATTTTATTTATTTTATTGGTATTACCTCCCACAAAATGTTTCGAAAACAAACAAAACTATAGCAAAAACATCTTTCACATATCATGCTAATGTCAACAAATAGGTAAGGTGATGGCTGTACAAGGATGATTAAACTGAGAAAACCAAAATCAAGAGGACAACTATCAAATTTCCAGAAAGAAATTCTAAATGCTCAAAGCTAGCAACAACAAGGGAAAAAACGAAGATGCTGAGTAGCGCAAACGGAAGCAAATTTCCATGCAATAGTTTCGGATCAACCTGTTAAGCTTTTAGTCCATTACTCAAGTAATTTAATAAAAGAATTGGACAATGAGATTATGAGAAACTCCTCAATAACAGTAAATAATAGAAATGCTGAAATAACCTGAAGATCAAAGATAAATCTCAAGATGGGAGGTTTACTATGTATAGTTAAGATCTGACAGTAAGCTCATATAAGCAGAAAATTACGGAAAGCAAGCTTTCTGACATGGCCAATCTAAAGAGATGTCAAATTTGTGGATCATTTCGGCTATTACCCTTTCACAACATATATCTATTTATATTTTATAGCAAGATAAGCTGAAAAGAACTCCAGATCATAACTTGCAATTGAAAATGACAAACAGAGAGGTTAAGAAAACAGAACAAAAACCTGGAAAGGAGTGTGCCCAAGAAGTTCACGTAGCGGCTTGGTAACTGCCAAAGGATGTTCTTCTGGGAGCCCATAAACAATTTGGTTCAACACCTGAAAACCAAAGGTGAACATAGGAAATTTTAATTTCCAGTCAATTATTTTCATATGCATAACTCATACAAATGTTGGCTCTAGTTGCATTGTATGAAATATGAATATTTCTTAAATGCAAATTAAGAACCTGATACTTTTTAAGAAAAATTGCATATGAATGAAAAACTGAAAGAATCCTCTCATATTTCCCAGAGATATCCAAATGATCATTAAAGCAAAATTTTCTGAAGTTCTAATGATAACATCCTTTGCCCATTTCTGACGAGTACTAGCATTTCATTGCAAGCTTCACAACCAAATGAAAAGGTGTAAAGCGAAAATGAATAAACTTTCTGATATTATATTACATTGCTTGATTCTAATTGTGATTTCTACATCGTTTATGCCTTATGGATAACAATGAGACATGTATACAACACAAAGACCACTGATGAATGAAATAAATAATTCATAAAGCAAAAGCCAACAGAACAAGGTGAAAATGGTATAATTTCTAGCAAAAACAGCAGATCATACCTCTGCCTGTCGCCCTGCATGTAATCTAACCCCAAAAGCATCATGCATCACCTGCCAACCATGGTTTTTTTGAAACAGTAGGTGTAAACATACAGTTAAGAAAACTTAAAACAAATAAGCCTATCTACCTACTAAAGCACAGTAATCTTACTGATTTACTATTTTTTTCGTAAAACTGATTTTGGAAACCAGAAAAAATTAGAAAACAAAAGGTGATGCCATACAAATTCTGGCAAATTCAGAAGTTGCTGAGGTCAGACGTAACTCTTGTAAACATCAAAGCAACGAAAACATGGACACATCTTACCCGGCAATAGGAATGAGAGACTTTTGTTTAGATGAGTTAACAGAATATTAACAAGAACAACAAATAATCATAAGAGTGGTCTTTTTAGGCTCCTTTTGTTATGAGTTTGTCATAGTATTTGCAAAGGATTCCGATATGCTTTCAAGGTGTTGATTCTTCATTTGATAACATTAAAAAGAATCTGCACATATGAAGGACAAAACCAAAAATCTAAGAGATGCTACAAAAGAAAGATCTAAAAGAATTATCATCAGATGGTTGAGAATTGTAAGAATTAAAGAAGAGTAATCATTTAGACGGTTTTATTGAAGGGATGTCATATTTGTTGACATGGTACATCTGATCTGATAGAAGCTAATATGGTTCAGTTCAAGATATCCTAGCTAATGACACATACTAATATGCCTGGGATGGGATAAAATAGCTTACAATGCATGCTAGTATGGCCGAAACAGCAAAGAGTGATCCACCAAATCCATCACGCAGCCCAATTGCTATAGCAAGAGCAGTAACAGTGGCAGAATGTGAGGAGGGCATGCCACCAGATCCAATAAGTTGCTTAGGATCCCATCGTCTCTCTCTATACCTGCAACTCTAGAATAAGTTAGTTGCCTAGGAGAAACACTTATAAACACTTTCTTATAAGAGGAGGGATTCATTATCCTTAACTTTTGTTAACATTTATTTGTCACTTCCTTGTTCATAACTTAAATTTGAAAGTTTAAATTGAAAATCCAAATTGTAGATATTGATCTATTATTTATATTATCTATGTGTCAAAAAATAAAAAATAAAAAATAAAATAAGAGTCATTTGATATGAGCTCAAGAGATCGAGTCTTTTGACTAATGTAATACGTTCACTTATCCATCAACTGATACCAAATTAGGTCTGGCAATTTCTGACACGACACGATAACACGACACGATATGGTGACACGATTTTTACACGACATGACACGAAATTTTTTGTGTGGTTGAAATGCTTTATTATGATGATTTATGAAGATATAAACATAAAATAATTAGTACGCGATTTGACACGAACACGACACGATTACACGGTATTTTAGTTTTTTACACGAAACCGACACGAATAACATCTATTTGTTAGGTAATCAATTATTTTTTACTTGATAATGGTCAATTAATATGTTAATTATATAGAAAAATATTAATATAACATTTCACTTAACTATTTTCAATCTAAACATGATTGAATTTCTTCAAATTGTGCTTAACACGATAACACAAAATCCTGACATAATTACGAAACTGTCTGACACGAAAGTACACGAACACGACACGATTGCCAGGTCTATACCAAATGACTTCCATTTTTTATTATTTTCGACACTTAGTCCTAGATTGATATCTACAATTTGGATTTTCATTTAAAGTTTCAAATTCAAGTTATTAACAAGAATAAATTGATGTTAACAGTTAAGGTTAGTGGATCCCTCTTCTTATAATTAAATTAGTTTCAATAATTAGGTCTAGTTATGGGATTTGTGATTGTTCTAAATACTCATAGGACTTCATTAATTAGAATTTCGCATCCCCTGACACAACTTCTGGGTGAAATTTGGAATTTTCCCACATTCTCCCCAACCTGATTTTCCAAACACCAAACGTAAGTGTCATCCCTGAAGCAACAACAACAACAAAGTCTTTTATCCCAAACTAGTTGGGGTAGGCTAAACGATCCCTGAAACGAAACAATCAAAATCCTCTCATCTAGCCTCTCAGAGTTTCGAATTTGATTCTCACATTTTCCTTGTACACATGAATTGAGAAGCAACCCGCACTCAGCTTCTCACTCACGTCTGGGAATTTCGCATTCCCAGACATTTTATGGAGAAATTGGAATTTTCCCACATTCTCCCCAACTCTGGCTTTCTATATCCCAAACACGAACAAAACAAAATTTCCACATCCGCAACCTCACACCTCCTCTAATTTCAATACAAGAAATCATCCCAAAAGTTATCTTTCGAAATTATATCCCACACAGCACATCCCAAACCAAAGGAAAATTTTCATATTACAAGGTTATATTCCATATTACCTCCCGTGGCGGTGTCAGCTATGGACCATGGGGGGCCAGGGCTCCCTCTGGATTTTGGATTTCGCCTGTAAAATGTATACCAACCTGGAATTTGGATTTTGTCCCCCTGAATTTTGAATTTTATGTAGTTAAGCATGCATCCTACTGGATTTTCTAACCCTTAATTTTTCTCATGTACGTCGTTTAGTCATGTAAATTGTGCTCTCTGACTACCTCGTAGATTATATCTGGAACTAAATCTCCTAACAACTTCCCTCCCATCGATATCAAACGGAACCGCACCGATCCCAAACCAAAGGAAGCCTCGGATCCAAAGTAGAGGTGGAAAGGAAGAGGAGAAAGCTACCGACCAGGTGGTGAAGAACTTGATGAACTGCGCTATGGAGAAGGCGAAGAGGGCGCAGAAGAGGGGGTAGTTTCGGAAGACGGACGACGACGTGGCGCCCTTCACCACCTCCACCGCCATGTCCGCGCCGTCGGACGTCGACGACACTATTCTCTCCCATTTCCACGTCATCTTCCTTTCTTTCTTTTCCCCGAATTCCACTCCAGAAGACGTGTTTGGAGTTCGTTTTCTTTGAGTTTGGTGTTTTGAGGACGGGAATTAGGAATATGCTGGCGCCAAGGACGGTATCGTGTGGGTGGGGATCTGGAATTTTGGATTCTTAATTAATTCTACACGATATATCACATGTCTACTTCTCTAGTATTAACTATACCGGTACAAGTCACTAACTCCTCACGTGCCTACTTCTCTGGTATGAACCATAACAATTGGTCCAAATTACACGATACGATTGAGAAGGGAAATGTTTGTTGAACGCTTCGCGTCACGGACGCTGCAAACCCAGTCAGCAGAATGGCTGATGTGGGCAACCCAGTCAGCAGACGCGGCTGAGTTCGCTCTCTCCCCAGAAACAATTTCTTTGTTTAGTTTATTTTTCGTTTCGTACAAATTTCGCCATCCCTCGCCATCCCTCATTAATGCGTCTCAAATCACTCCATTCTTTCGTCCTATTTCTTCCCTTCTCTTTATTAAATTCATTTTTTTCCGGACACACACATCATTCATTTTCTTTAGTTACTATTTATTCCGGATAGTTGGAATACTTATTCCGGACAGACGGAACACTTATTCCGGACAGACGAACTACTTATTCCGGACAGACGGAACACTTATTCCGGACAGACGAACTACTTACTCCTGATTTTTTGTTGATGTTGTTTTATTTTCCCGATGCGTCCACCATCGCATTTAATGCTTTTCAAATCAGCACGTCCTCCGTCTTCTTTCTTATTGTTTGGCGCGTCACGGAGATACAAATATGAGTGTCTAGGTTATTCCGATCCTACGAACCATTCCTTCTTCTCTCCTTCCTCCATTTTTGTTGTACTGTAATGGCACTCGTAAATGTGTCCTCACAGCCGGCTCCTGCCTCCAACGTCCCTCAAGTGATGATGAATTTTCCTTCCTTCGAAGAAGCCAAAGCATTTTACGTTTCATACGCCGATTCCTGTGGTTTTGGTGTGAAGATAAGGCAATCTCATTACGATCGTGGTGTTGTTATACGGGCCACTCTTACTTGCTCAAAGGAAGGTAATGCTCCCGGAAACCAAGGTGAAGGTAGACCGAAACATAGGTTATCCGGTAGGGTCGAATGCACTGCGCGGATTAAGGTCTCCGGTAATCCATCCAGAGGCTACGTAATTAACTACGTAGATCTCGAACATAATCACGCCATGCTGTCGGAAGACCAGATGCGCTTCCTCCGTCAAAAACGATCCGTCCCGGAGTCCGCCAGAGCACGCATTTCGTGCAATGATGCTGCCGGTATATCTGCCGCCAAGACCATGCAATCTTTTGTGGTCGAAGCTGGAGGTCACGATAAATTGTCTTTCAACGAGCGGGACCTAAGGTTATTTATTCTCCACTTAACCTGGTTGAAGTTACGCATTTAGCTTTGTCATAAAAATTATGTTTCGCAGGAATGTTGTGAACGAGGTTAGAAACCTCAAAATGGGACCAGGAGATGCGCAAGCTATCCAAGATTATTTCATCAGGATGCAGAAGAATGATTCCCGCTTCTTTTACGTAATGGATATGGACGACGAAGGCAGACTACGAAATGTGTTCTGGGCCGACAGTCGGTCTCGAGCTGCTTACTCTTACTTTGGAGATGCAATATGTTTCGACACAACATACATAACAAACAAGTATGACATGCCTTTTGCCCCATTTGTGGGGGTAAATCACCACTACCAGTCCGTCCTACTCGGTTGCGCACTCCTCTCTTCCGAGACGACACAAAATTACATTTGGTTGTTCCAAACATGGTTGACGTGCATGAACGGTACGTGTTTTATTTTGTCCGGCTTTGTCCATTTTACGTTGTGTGCCTGTCCGGTTACTCCCTTACGTCTGTCCGTTTTACGTATTTTGCTCGTCCGGTTTATCCCTTACGTCTGTCCTGTTTACGTCTTTTGCTCGTCCTGTTTACCCCTTACGTCTGTCCGGTTTACGTATTTTGCTCGTCCGTTTTATCCCTTACGTCTGTCCGGTTTACGTATTTTGCTCGTCCGGTTTATCCCTTACGTAAGTCCGGTTTACGTTTTTTGCGCGTCCGGTTTATCCCTTACGTCTGTCCGGTTTACCCTTGACGCCTGTCCGGTTTACGTCTTTTGCTCGTCCGGTTTATCCCTTACGTCTGTCCGGTTTACGTCTTTTGCTCGTCCGGTTTACCCTTGACGTCTGTCCGGTTTACGTTATTTCTGTCCGGATTAACATATGTTTTTATCTTGATCGCTTTGTGTGCAGATACAAGCCCCCCGGCGATCATAACAGACCAATGTGGCGCCATAGCTTCGGCTGTGAGGACTGTGTTCCCTGAAGCGCGGCACAGATTTTGTATATGGCACATAATGAATAAGGCCCCTGTGAAGCTGCCCAAGAAGTACCGGGAGCATACGTTGTTTGACCTCAACAACTGTGTATTCGATTCCAAGACTCCGGCAGAATTCGAGCGGAATTGGCAGGGATTTCTAGATGATTTCGAGTTGCACGACAATAATTGGCTCCGATCCATTTATGCAATTCGAGAGCACTGGGTACCTGCATTTTCGCGGGATTGTTTTTCCGCCGGAATGGCATCAACCCAGAGAAGTGAGGGTATGAACGCCTTCTTCGATAAGTACCTCACATCAAGGACGACACTTAAGCAGTTCGTTCAACAATACGAACTCGCACTACGCCACAAGTATGAGAAGGAAGCTCAGTCTGATTTCGATTGTCAGCATAAGGCTCCGCAATTGATTTCGAAATATCCATTCGAGAGGCAATTGAGCGAGTTGTATACGGTGGGTGTCTTCAAGAAGGTGCAGTTAGAAATTGGGAAGATGATGTACTGCGACATCAAGGATGAGTTCAACGAGGACGACACATTGCACTTCAACGTGACCGAACATGTATTGACACATATCCTCCCATTGTCGAAACGGTTCACAGTGCAAATTAGAGATGAGAAGTGGGTATGCGATTGCAGAATGTTTGATCACGTCGGTATCCTATGTTGTCACGTTTATGTTGTTATTGCCCGAATACGTCCAAACGCGTTGCTCCCCGAGTTTTACATCGTCCACCGATGGAGGAAGGATATCCGAAGGAGCTATGGAGTCAAGTTTCCTCTTCAAAGCGGCATAACGGGGAACGATGCGCTTCGTCGCCACGACGACATAATGGGTCGTGCGCTTTGGATCGCCGAGGCCGCTTTCGACTCAAACGACAGATATCTTCAGGCGGTAGAGGCACTTGAGTTGCTTAAGGAACGTATGCAACGACCTGATCCTGTGTTCGCTGGTACATCCGTTCTCAATCCGGATAAGACAATACGGAAAGGCAGACCGCCGAGCAAACGACGGATTTCTTTGTCTGAGAAAATAATTAAAAGTAACGTTAAGAAAATCAACAGGAAGAAGGCTCTACCCCCGTTACACCCTGCAGCACCCAAACCGGGGGATCACGATTTCGATGACTGGGACATGAATTTGCATTACGAGGGAGTTCCTCCTTGATTATTGTATTTGTCCTTGGTTGGAATTATTCCTATGTAATTTTGTTGAAAGTCATTGTATGTAATTTTGTTGAAAGTCATTGTATGTAATTTTGTTGAAAGTCATTGTATGTAATTTTGTTGAAAGTCATTGTATGTAATTTTGTTGAAAGTCATTGTATTATTGCATAAGATTCAACCCTTTCTTTGCTTGATCGTTTGTGAATTAATTTCTCATGGCGACAAATATATTAAGTAATTTTGTACCGTTGTATGTCTGTCCGGATTAAGTTAACAGTATGTCCGGATTAAGTTAACAGTATGTCCGGATTACGTAACATCAAAGTCCGGATTAAGTGACCAGTATGTCCGGAATACGTAATTAGGCAGTCCGGATTACATTGTTTGTCTGTCCGGATTACGTTAATTTCTGTCCGGAATAAGTTACCAGTATGTCCGGATTACGTTACCAGTATGTCCGGATTACGTTACATCATTGTCCGGATTACGTTTTATTTATGTCCTGATTAAGTGACCAGTATGTCCGGAATACGTAATTTGTTTGTCTGTCCGGATTACATTGTTTGTCTGTCCGGATTACGTTGTTTGTCTGTCCGGATTACGTTATATGTCCGTCCGGATTACGTATCATGTTTGTCCGGTTTAAGAATAAAGTGTGTCCCGAAACGGAACAAAAAGTTTGTCCGGAATAAGTGTATTTGTTGTCCGGAATAAGTGTATTTGTTGTCTGGTTTAAGACAAAAGTGTGTCCCGAAACGGAACAAAAAGTTTGTCCGGAATAAGTGTATTTGCTGTCCGGAATAAGTGTATTTGTTGTCCGGAATAAGCGTATTTGTTGTCCGGAATAAATGTATTTGTTGTCCGGTTTAAGAATAAAGTGTGTCTGGAATAAGTGTTTTTGCTGTCCGGAATAAGTGTATTTGCTGTCCGGAATAAGAATAAAGTATGTCCCGAAACGGAACAAAAAGTTTGTCCGGAATAAGTGTATTTGCTGTCCGGAATAAGTGTATTTGTTGTCCGGAATAAGCGTATTTGTTGTCCGGAATAAATGTATTTGTTGTCCGGTTTAAGAATAAAGTGTGTCCGGAATAAGTGTATTTGCTGTCCGGAATAAGTGTACTTGCTGTCCCGAATAAGTGTATTTGCTGTCCGGAATAAGAATAAAGTGTGTCCCGAAACGGAACAAAAAGTTTGTCCGGAATAAGTGTATTTGCTGTCCAGAATAAGTGTATTTGTTGTCCGGAATATGTGTATTTGTTGTCCGGAATATGTGTATTTGTTGTCCGGAATAAGTGTATTTGTTGTCCGGAATATGTGTATTTGTTGTCCGGAATATGTGTATTTGTTGTCCGGAATATGTGTATTTGTTGTCCGGAATATGTGTATTTGTTGTTCGGAATAAGTGTATTTGCTGTCCGGAATAAGTGTATTTGTTGTTCGGAGTAAGTGTATTTGTTGTCCGGTTTAAGAATAAATTTTGTCCAGAAACGGAACATTAAGTTTTTCCGGAATAAGTGTATTTGCTGTCCGGAATAAGTGTATTTGTTGTCCGGAATTAGTGTATTTGCTGTCCGGAATAGGTGTATTTGTTGTCCGGTTTAAGAGTATTGATAATTTATACATGTCCTTGTATTGATAATTTAACCCAACACCAAATGTCATTGTATTGATAAATCATTCAAATAGTCTATGTAATTTTAACATGTATACATGTATAACTTTGTAAAAAAAATTAAAACATCCAGAGTCGTTTATTGTTGATCGCACATCCCAGAGTCTTCGAGTAAGAAATTGGCCAAATCGCCTCTAAAACGGTGAATAACCTTGCTCTGCTTCGGCTGAGTCGGATCAGCATTCTCCATCAAACGCTTGATCCAGTACAAAACGTATGGCCCGCAGTCGTTACTCCCCGCTAGCTGTCGTTGGCTACCCTTCCTGTCAACTCTCAGTGGCCATTCGACCGCCAAAAACCCTCGCCAGAATCCCGCTATCTTAGACGCGGTGCATTCATGAGTTCCGACTAAA
Organism: Triglochin maritima; assembly: GCA_963682175.1. Classification (NCBI taxonomy): domain Eukaryota; kingdom Viridiplantae; phylum Streptophyta; class Magnoliopsida; order Alismatales; family Juncaginaceae; genus Triglochin; species Triglochin maritima. Next base: position 5,324,385 of record OY821787.1, on the reverse strand, counting down.
AGGTTAGGATTTTCACCTCTTTTAAGCGTGCGGGAGATGCTGTTGTACTGAATGAACTCCGATCGAGGTCCGTGGGCAACGAACAGAGTCCAGTGGCCGGACAAACAGCATGGCTGTGCGATGACGACTTCCTCCACATTAAGTCCTTCCATTTTTGGGAGTAAATAATCTCTCTTTATATCTTCTCCCTGTCCCTCCACAATCATTTCCGATTCGAAGGATGATAAGCAGACCACCTTTTGTTGCCCTCCTCTTCTGACGAGTACCTCAATTAGGCCGTCAAGCGTTTCGTTGGTGATTTCTGTGCCTCGCGAAATTATTTCCTTGAGATCACCCCTGCTGATAATGCTGAGAACCCCCCTCCAGATAATATCTTTTGCTTCTCGCTCGGGGGCCGTTGCATTCAATAAACGATGTACCTCATCATTGGTCAGCGTTCTCAAGGCGGTATCATCCACATCTGGCCTCGTGGACGAAACAAGGGCGGCCAGTTCATCTTTCGCTTTTTCTTCACTGGCTTCTTCGGGCCCTTTTGTTTTTGTGGTGGCTTCTTCGGCCTCCTTTATTTGTTCTTGTTTTTCTGCGGCAATCTTCTGTGCCTCATCTTGGCCAGATTTGCTTTGCGCTTCGTGTATGTGTTCTGTGCGCAAGCGTGGTTTAAAGGTCCGCATTTTTTTGGGGTGCAAAAGCGGAAGCGCAACCCCAGCCTTCCTCTTTCTTTCCTCCTGTCTCCTCATAACTTCCTCCTTTTCTTCCTCCTCCTCCCTCTTATTTCTCTCTTCCTCCTCCCTCTTTTCCCTCTCTTCCCTCTCCTCCTCCTCCCTCTTTTCCCTCTCTTCCCTCTCCACCGCCTCCCTCTTATTTCTCTCTTCCTCCTCCCTCTTTTCCCTCTCCTCCGCCTCCCTCTTATTTCTCTCTTCCTCCTCCCTCTTTTCCCTCTCTTCCCTCTCCTCCGCCTCCCTCTTATTTCTCTCTTCCTCCTCCCTCTTTTCCCTCTCTTCCTCCTCCGCCTCCCTCTTATTTCTCTCTTCCTCCTCCCTCTCTTCCCTCTCTTCCCTCTCCTCCGCCTCCCTCTTATTTCTCTCTTCCTCCTCCCTCTTTTCCCTCTCTTCCTCCTCCCCACGGACTCTCAGCTCACGACACTCTTCTTGAGAGATCCGCAGTTCTTCCTCCAGGTTGTTAATTTTAACGGTCGCCTCCCTAAGTGCTGCTTCGGCTCGCAGCCATTTCGTCTTCACCTCACTAAGTTCCAACTCTTGTAGCAGTGGGTCACATGGAATGCTGCATTCACTGAGTTGTATCCTTGGTAGAGTGGATGTTGAAGGTGTTTCCTTCGAGGCGACCGTTGCTTCTGCAGGAGTTGAAGGTGTTTCCTTCGCTGCGGGAGTTGCTGCTGCAGGAGGAAATTGATCCTCTGACAACAGTGAATGCTCCCGTGCACTGAGTTTTGGGGTGCCCTTCAACTCAAATTGGCCCGAGTATATCCGGGACAAGTTGATGCCTCGATCTTCCCATTTTCTAAGGATTTGGCGTCTGCTAAACATTTCGGTCCAACACTTGAACCGTGGAAATGCTGACCGGGGATCCCCCAATTTGAACTTCTCGCAAAGCCACACCTGAAAACAGGAATAAGTTAAAAAACAGAAACATAACATCCCCAGGACAGTCTCATAACGTTAATCAGAAAGACCAAACACTAATTCCGGACAGACACAACTCTTATTCCGGACAGACACAACTCTTATTCCGGACAGACACAACTCTTATTCCGGACAGACAAAGACGTATTCCGGACATACAAATTACTTATTCCGGACAGACACAAGACGTATTCCGGACACATACAGGACTATTCCGGACTGGCAACACACTTATTCCGGACAGGCAACACACTTATTCCGGACAGAGACAACACTATTGAGGACAGACACAAAACTTATCCCGGACAGACACAAGACTTATTCCGGACAGAGACAACACTATTCAGGACAGACACAAGACTTATCCCGGACAGACACAAGACGTATTCCGGACAGACAAGACAATCATTCCAGACACATACAGGACTATTCCGGACAGGCAACACACTTATTCCGGACATAAACCAACACTACTCCGGACTGACACAACACTCATTCCGGACAACCACAAGACACTTATTCCGGAAAACCTCAAGACACTTTTTCCGGACAGAGACAACACTATTCAGGACAGACACAAGACGTATTCCGGACAGACACAAGACGTATTCCGGACAAGCAAGACAGTCATTTCGGACACATACAGGACTATTCCGGACAGGCAACACACTTATTCCGGACATAAACCGACACTATTCCGGACTGACACAACACTCATTCCGGACCAAGATGCTTACTTGTAATACGGCAACGCAACCAGACACGTAGCCCTGCTTCATAGAGAAGTTCGCTGACGATCTCCTCCTCGAGAGGTCCCGTTGGGCTTCCTCCAGGCCTTCAACCAAGAAAGTGTGAACCGCATTTGCCCACGCATATCTCTTGAGGCGCTTGAGGTTCTTAAGGTGTTTCGTGTACCACGCTTTAGTTCGCAGTGATCCATCGAAGAACAAAAAATGATTGAAAATCATAGAAATAAGGAGTCGGACGTGCTCCTCCTCCTCGCCCATCTTGCTCGTGGCGGTAAGATGACCCAGTAGCTGGGTGTTGTCGAGGTTAACCCCGTCACGTTTCGCTACGTACATGGCATCCATATCCACTCTCTGCCCATGTACTCTTAGTCCAAGTAGAAGGGCGACGTCTTCTACCGTAAATGGGACCACCCCAGTGGCTATTCTCAGACCGACTTCATTGGCGTCGAAGTGTTCGACGAACCAACCCAGTATCTCGTTGTCAGTTGTGACGTGAGGAAAGCTGAGGAAGTGACCGAAAGGCGTCCGTTGGAAGACATTTTTCTCCTCCTCCTTCATCCGGTCGAACTGCTTGTGAAGGGCCGCGAAACCGCACTTGGTTTCGCGGAAGTAGTACGTGCTTCCCTTAAACCACACAAAAAAATTGTTAGAGGCCAATAATGAACCTTAAAATGAACCAGAAAGAACATGGTTGACAAAACACCTGCGCGGCTACAATTTCAGGAGCAATGGAGGTTTCAGGTAGAGAAGGATCCATTTTCGCCTTGTCTTGGTTTTCGTTACTGGAATGGAAAGGTTTTGGAGCAATGAAGGTTTTGGATGAGCGTATGGAAAGGAACTCCGGGTGAAATGGGGAAAGTTACTCGAATGCTGTACCGCCGCTACTGATGTACGTGAAGTCGAACCGTCTAATCGTGATTTAGGGAAATGAACCGTCGCACGGAAATGAACCGTCGCACCCAACAAATCGTGATTTAGGGAAATGAACCGTCGCACCCAACAATTCGTATACATTTCCCCGCGCAGAGGTTTTGGTTGACTGGACGCACACCTGGCAGCTGACGTGTTATTCCACGTAGGACGCGTCACGGACGCTCGCGTCCGTATATAACTACTCGATTGAGAAATATGACTTTCACATGTTTAGAAAAGACATTTCACATATTTAAACAGATTTGGACAATAGTTTTAATCGTATATTAGTTCTGCCTTTTGTCCAAAGGTGGGGTTTATTAGATGTATCAAAGATTCAAAATATTGGAAGACTTGATTGGAGTATTCTGTGGGAGGACATAAGGCATTCCCGGTACTTCACTCATAATACCACCTGGCCGTCCAGTGCACATACCTTTTATCGTTTTTTCTTCGTCACATAGAATAATCCAGAAATCCATGTCCGTGTCATATACTGTAAAACATGGTCGAAGCATTTAGGAAAATTATTAGCCTAGGGATGACCGGGACGAAATGCTGGAATTTAATTAAATATTTGAAATGCTTTAAAATATGCATAGAAATATCCAAGAACAATTCAAAAAAACAATTGCGCTCTATTTTTTTACGAGGCTACCACAACCAGTAGAGCTCACGGACACCTGATGTGTATCCCAACTGCTTGAAATAGTTGGGAAGCGCAAGTTTAATTCTCATTCTAGTAACTTATCTCGTAGAGAACTTCACACGGTAAATTGCTTCGCAAAAACAAAACAAAACTCTGCAAATTGGACGAATTGTATAATTAACGCAGATCTTAGATGTCAAAGGGGACATATTTACATCTCTAGTGTGCTTAAAAAATTGATATATACTTGGTAATATGTAAAGGGAACTACTATTCGTCGCCGGAAAACTACTTAAATCGTCCTAAAAATTACCTTTTTGCCCTTAACAAATCAATTAATACCCATTTCGTCCCGTATCTTTAAACAATGTATTTGACTCAGTTTTACTCACATTCCTAGTACCAACACCACGAAAATGTCTGGCGAAACACCTGAATCCGGCTAGGTAACGGAAGCTGATTTTTTTTCCGACTCGGGCGTCTGGTTAAGACGCCTACACCTAGGTGGAGGCGTCTGGATACGACGCCTACACCATGGTGGAGGCGTCTTAGCCAGACGCATCCACCAAGGTGGAGGCGTCTTAGCGAGGCGACTCCACGAACGTGGAGGCGTCTGGCTAAGACGCCTCCACATAGGTGGAGGCGTGATAGCCAGACGCCTCCACGTTGGTGGAGGCGTGTTAGCCAGACGCCCGTATTTTTTAATAATAAAAAATAAAATATAAAATATAAATAAATTCTTAAAATTATACGGTGTGTTATCTCAAATTATTTGAGGTTCTGTTGCAAGATTTTTGGTGGTAACGAGGTCAAATTACAATGAGTTTTTTTACAAGTGATTAAATTTTCAAAAAATTTAAGATCCAAAATCCCCGGTGGTAAAACCTCCCGACTTACAAATACCACATCCCCGGGTTTTGGATTTTGAAATTGTTGGATCTCAATTTTTTTTGAATTTTCATCAATTGCAAAAACTCGTTGTAAGGTGATGTCGGACGGTCGACCGTTTGCTTCTCGGTCTACCGAACATGTTCCATGCGGATGACCGAGTTTCCATCGGTCCACCGTGATCGTAAATACAGTAAGTTTTTGATCTTCCAAGAATCATTGTGTCGGTTTACCGATCTCTACCCGGTTATCCGAATATTTATTCTCAGTAGCTTCGACATTTCTCTGGAAATCTCTATTCGGTGTACCGAAAGGGTATCGGTCATCCGAATATAGTAATTATTAACTTATTAATTAATTAATTTAGTAATTATCTAAATTTATAATCAATTATCTTTTTAATAAAAAAATAAAAAAATAATAAAAAAATGCGGGCGTCTGTGTAAAATGCCCAGCGTAGGAGAGAGGCGTCTTAGCCAGACGCCCGTCCCATGGGCGGGGCGTCTGTGTAAAACGCCGCCCTCTAGGGGGAGGCGTCTTACCCAGACGCCCCTCTCCTACGTTGGGCGGCTCCGCCAGACGCCCGCAATTTTTTATTATTATTTATTATTTTTTTATTAAAAAGATGTTGGATATTTTACCAGATTCGAGTACACCGGGGCGTCTGTTGGCTCATTACTGACCTCCAAAACATTATTTTTTATGAATATAAGAGGAAGATGAAGAGAGATGTGTGATAGGAGGGTAAAATGTCGCGTTATAGCAGTAGAAATGAGAGAATGACAAAATGGTAATCTGTTGGGGCGATTTAAGTAGTTTTAGGGCGACAAATAGCAATTCAGTATGTAAAACCCGTGATCCGTAATTTTTTAATTTAATAAAAATTAAATCCACAATTAAAAAATTGAAAGAAAAAAAAATCATAATTTAATCTAATCGTGGGTCACAGATCGAGCTTCACACCAGAGATCCGTGGCACAACTCTTTCCCATTTCATTATTTCTCTTCTCCTAGTTTCTTCTCCCATCAGCCCATCACATCTATCTTCTTTTACAACATAATTATTCTTGATTCTGACGTTGACCGCTATTCCGAATACATAACTCATCTAATTTATCAGACTTCTTATTTGGCATCCAGGTTAATTTTTTCACATTATTTATTATGTTTAACTTAAGAATAATTAAAATTAAGATTTAATTCTCGCATTAAATAGATAATATTCGGAATAATTTTTTATTTTATATTAAATATTAGTTGAATTTATGTTTTCGTTTATAAATAAAATAATTTTTTATACATTTCATCATTTGTATAACATGCATTTTGTCATGTAACCAGTTATTTTAATTTTGTTTAAGTTAAATTAATTTTGCTTTCGTGAATAGTTTTTTTTATCAAAATAACAAACTTTAGCACAAGTCGCTCTTTACAAAATGAACGTCAGTATAATGATGCAGTGGACATAGAGTTTATTTTCCTACTTTTCAGAATAACGAATTGTAAGTTACAGAGTCAATGACATTTGTGCAAATCTAAAAATTCATATTGTGTTAATTTGTCTAAATTTTAAAATTACATATTTTTAGTTAGTGTATTTTCACGAAATATTTTAATATATTATAGTCATGAGCTGTTTTGGAATGTTGTGGACATCGTCAGTCATTTCTTTTCACGACAATGGTAGTAACACTCAACAATTTGGGACTATATCAACTTGCTCAGGTAAGACACAAGACCAGACCACAGATTAATTACTACACTAGTAGAGCGTTGGCGTTCCGAAACTCACACTTTCCATTTGCTGGTAAGGAATATTGGACTGACATTGCAGGATGTAAAGCTGCTTGTGCGGTCTACCTATCACTTGTTTTCCAATAATCGGGCACAGTGATCGAGATAGTCACGAGCTACTTAAAAACGCTTTTGAGATTGATATAAATGCCAACATGATGAGAAAATGTAAGTACACGGTGAGAGCAGATGAGCAACAAACTGATGTTGAATCCCGACTTTTTGACAATTTGTTGCTCATCTGCTCCCACTGTGCACTTACCGTTTCTCATCATATCGACATTGATATCAATCTCAAAAGCATTTTTAATTAGTTCTCGACTATCTCGATCACTGTACCTGATTATTGGAAGATCAGTGATAGGTACACCTCACAAGCAACTCACATCCCGCAATCACAATCCGACCTCCCAACGGGCAAGTGAAAAGTGTGAGTCTCATGAGCCAATGTTCTACAAGTGCAATAATCAATTTGTGGTATGTTCTTGTGTCTTATCTGATGAAGTTGATATAATCTCAAATTGTTGAGTGTCGCACTATAACTGTCGTGAAAAGAAATAACTAGACAATATACATGACATTCCAAAACAACCTTCAGATATAATATATTAAAATATTTTGTGAAAATACACAAACTAAAAATATGTAATTTAAATATTTAGACAAATTAACACAATAAGATTTTTCAGATTTACACACGTCATTGACTCTGAATATGCAATTCGTTATTCCGAAAAGTAGGGAAATAAATTTTCTATCCACTGCATCATTATACTCACGTTCGTTTTGTAAAGAGCGACTTCTACTAAAATTTGTCATTTTAATAAAAAAATATTTACGAAAACAAAAACAAAATTAATTTTAACAATTTATACTTGATGGAAATAACAAGTTTAATGACAAAATGCATGTTATACAAATGTTGAAATGTATAAAAACTTATTTAAATTATAAATATAACTGGAAATATAAATTCAACTATTATTTAAAATTAAATTTAATATAAAAAATTTTTATTCTGAATATTATCTAACGGTGGAATTAAATCTTAATTTTAATTATTCTTAAGTAAAACATAATAAATAATAATTAACCTGAATCCCAATATACAAAGTCTGCTAAATTATGTGAGATATGTATTGGAAATAACGATTAACGTCAAAATAGGAGATAATTATGTTAAAAAATATTATGTATTGAAAAAATTATGTTTAAATCTAATGAGAGAAGAAAGTAGGAGAAGAAGAGACGAGAAGTAATGGAAAGTGAGAGTTGTACCATGGATCGCGGGTGTGAATCTCTATCCGTGGTTCCACGGATTAGGGTTTACACCGGTGATCGGATTAGATTTAATTTTTTTTTAAGAAATTAGACCCGTGATCGGATTAGGGTTTACTGTTCTTATTTTTTTTTAATTTCGGATTTATTTTTTATTAAATAAAAAATTACTGCCCGTGATCTCCCACAAGCTCCGTTTTAAAAGGGAACTACTAAACGTCGCCCCAAAACTACTTAAATCGCCCCTTGAAATTACCAAATTGCCCTTAACAATATATTTAATATACATATCGTCCCGTGTCTATAAATTAGGCCTACGGTCTTGTATATTCATAATTTATCAGTAAAAACACCACGAAAATGTCTGGCGAGGGTGATGCATCCGGTGAGGTAAGTCTGGCGCAGGGCAAAATTTGGGCCGAGCGTCTGCATTAGACGCCTCCCCCAAGATGAGGGCGTCTGCGTAGGACGACCTCCCCTTGGCCGAGGCGTCTAACGCAGACGTCTAAGCAATGGGAGAGGCGTCTTATGTAGACGCCCTCCCCTTGGGTAAGGCGTCTTTAGTAGACGCCCTTCCCTTGGGCAAGGCGTCCTACGAAGACGCCTCACCCTTGGGGAGGGCGTTTAACTCAGACGCCTCACCCATGGGGTAGGCGGCTAATCCAGACGCCTGGAATTTTTTGATTTTTTTAATTTCGATTTTATTTTTGTAGGTTCCGTTGGAAGATTTCGGTGGTGATGGAGTGAATTACAGTGAGTTATTTCAAACTACACAAATCTTTGCAACAATCGATGAAGCAAGTAAATGGGCCAAACAAGTAGCTATCGGAGCTGGGTTTTTTTTGGTCGTGTCGTCGTACAAAACAAGATCAGATAGTCGGATGGATTGTTATTTGAGATGCGACCGGCGAAATCAAATGGAGTCTCGGGATATGGATACTACACTTCGAAGAAACACCAAAAGAAAGGGTTGCGGTTGCCGTTTCTTAATAAAAGTGGTGGAGCGACGAGATCGTGATGGATGGGTTGTGATTTTTAATAGTGGTCACGGACATCACAACCATAGACTGACAGTTTATCTAGAGGGTCATCGTCAAATTAGTGGTCTAAGTTCTGGGGTGAAGAAAATTGTTGGTGATATGACTGAGGCGCAAGCAAAACCACGGAACATCTTAAAGGCAGTAAAAGAAAAATTCCCGGAGGACAATCCAAATCAAAGGCATATTTAAAATTTCAGAGATTACATGAGGACGACAAAATCTCAAGACCGGAATCCCGTCCAGCAGTTTCTCTATCAAGCAGTGCAGTGTGAGTACTTACATTGGATTATGGCGGATCCAGAAACTAATGTCGTCACTCACGCTTTTTTGGCACATCCGACGTCAGTCCAGTTGTTGCGGACATATCCTTTCGTTATTTGCATGGATTCGACTTACAAGACGAACAAGTATAAGATGCCTTTGTTCAAAATGATTGAGGTCAGACCAACAAACATGAATTTCCTTATTGGATATGCGATTTTGATGGATGAATCTTACTCCAGTTACCTGTGGGTGATGGAGAAGTTGCGAGATCTGTTATTAGCGACTGTCAGCCCGACTGCAATAATAACAGACCGGGAGTTAGGCCTTATGCGACCGGTGAGAGAGGTTTTTCTTGACTCTGCTCATTTACTCTGCACATGGCACATCAACAAAGACGTATTCAACTACGCATACCACGTACTCGGCAAGAATAAGCAGATGGCAGAGACTTTGAGGCGTGGAAGATGGAGGAAAATCATGCTTTCTACTTGAGAAACCGAGTATGATAGAGCTTTGTATGCTCTGAAAGATTTGTATAGATCATGGCTGGCTATCACGGAGTATCTGGACACCACGTGGTTGGTGCATAAAGAAAAGTTTGTGCTGAATTGGACGAACAAAGTCCTTCATTTTGGGAACACCACGAATTGTAGGGTCGAAAGTGCTCATTCGGCTCTAAAAGAATGGATTTCTACATCGACAGCAGCTTTGGACACTCTTTTCGAACGCGTCAACACGGCTATTGAAATGCAGCTGACGAATATTCGAAACTTTCTTAAAGACTCGAGACGGCGAAATTTGACTAATTTCGGACATCCTCTATATCGTCACATAAATGGTCGAGTTTCGCATCACTGCTTGCAATTGCTGAGTCAGGAGGTGAAGAGAATGCAACAGTTAGATGATGAAGTTGAATATCGTTGTGAGTGCGCTTTTCTGACTTCTCATGAGATACCTTGCGCATTCACCATCCGCGGATGTCTTGAATCAGACAACGGAATTTACTTAGAGCAGATTCATCCGTTCTGGAGGACACTTGTCATTGGAGAAGGAGCCGGGAACCCAGAGTTTGTGTCTCAGGCAGCTCAAGACGCCGAACATTTTCGCAGCCTGGTTGATGAGATTGCAGGAAGTGACCCTACCGTAATTCGATCTGCCTCTCGGGTTTTATTCGAGCAACTACACCCCGAACATTCGAATTTGAGAGAGCATGTAGAAAAAACAAAGCTACGAGGTCGACCAAGGGGAAAATCGACACGACGGGACCCTAGTGCGTTTGAGTATGCTGAGCGAGGTCGTGGTCGATCTTCAGGTAGTGGGAGTAGAGGTCGTGGTCGTTCTTCCGGTAGTGGAAGCAAAGGTCGTGGTCGATCTTCTGGTTCTTCGTCTGTGAGGGGAGGATCAAGTATACCATCCATATATTTATTGTTATTATAATTTTGTTATTTATTTCAGTAAATATGTATCTTTTGTTATTATATGTAACTGTATTTTTTGTTTATATTGTAGTGACTGGGCGGGCTGACGTAGACGACTTCCCATATGTAGATAGAATTCCAGGAATCATTATTGTAAGTTAATCGGTCACTAATCTAGAGGGGGGTGAATAGATTATCTCCTAATTTTCTTAAACTATTGCACAATTAAAACAATAAGGGAAAGAATGCAAACCACAAGATGACTCCGGAAATTTATAGAGATTCGATCACACCACCGTGATCTAGTCCTCTCCTCAAGTTCTGATCGATCCTCTGATCCCTACTCGAGAATTCACTATTATCTTCGTTCCGGGTCGAAGATAAACCCTCTTACAATCGGAGTCTTGCGAACACCCTCGCCTTGCTCGGATCTCCTCTCACAACCCGAGAGGGTGCTTCCTCGAAGCTTTACAACACAATGGAAATTGAGTGTGGTTGTTGAACTCTAACTTGAATGCACTCAAGGATATGATTTAGGCTTGGAGTGAATTAAGTGGAAGTACGAGAGTTGGTGGAGCTTTGAAGGCTTGAAGATTGAGAGCACAAGAGTAGGATTGATATTTGGCAAGTCGGGTGATGAATGTGTCTCTTAAGTGAAGCTTATATAGCCTTCAAAACAAATAGAGCCGTTATGGTAAGTTGGTGAGGAGTGGACCAAGTGAAAACAAGATGTGACTTAAGCTCGGGCAGAAATCGAGACATATTCGGTCGACCGTTGAAAACACGGTAGTCCGAATAAGTGGTCAGAAACAAGAACTCGGTTAACCGAATATAGTTCGGATGACCGTTCACCAACTTCCAGTAACTTTTTCCTAATTTCAGATAATTAATTTCGGTTGACCGAGATCACTTCGGTGCATCGTTCAAGAGTGGACAGTAAAGATTTGGTGTGACTATGTGAACATGGTCGGTAGACCGTGATATGTTCGGTTGACCGATACATGTGCGGGTTTTCGGCTGACATTGTGTGGGAAATTGGTTTATCGGTAACGGTCGAAATATTACGTGGAAAAATAACCGTTATGATCATACATATACCAATACTTCGGTAATCCGAAGATCTATCGGTAGACCGGTATGGAAGTTTCAAGGATATGGCTAAACGACAAAATATAGGTCTGGTGGAGTTAGTTGTGCCACGTGGGCCAATAAGATGAAGTCGTTTTAGGCCTAAAGACACATAGAAGTTCGGATGACCGATCACTCTTCGGAAGACCGAATAGAGATGTCCAGAGAAGTATTCGAAGCTACTGGGAATAGGGACTCCGTCGACCGGGTAAGGTTCGGTACACCGAAACAATGTTTCCAGGACATCAAGTTTCCTACTGATTCTAAGACGACGGTTGACCGAACAACTTTCGGTACACCGAAACAAGGATTCCGGGAGATCAAGCTTTTACTGACTCTATAGGGAACGGTTGACCGAAAAGGTTCGGTACACCGACACAAGGGTTCCAGGAGATCAAGTGTTTACTGACTCTATAGGGAACGGTTTACCGAGAGACACTCGGTTATCCGTTGGAAACCTTGTTCGGTAAACCGATGCGGACACGGTCGACCGCGGCAGACGGGTTTATCCTTTTGTGCATCAAGTGTACATTTGATCCTATAACTCAAATAAATGGAAAATTACAAATGAAGTCATTGAGCTTTGATTACAAGTCTTGAGCCTTGATCTTGAAGTTGATTAGTCCCATGGTTTGATCGCCTACATTGTTAGGAATACACAATATATATGCAATTTGATAATATGATGTGTGTGATGTTGTAATTGAAGTTATGCATATTATTAGTTTGTTAATCATCAAAATTAAGATTAAAGAGCCAAAAAGCCAACAATTATGTCATTCCTACACCAGTGGAATGATGTACGTCCTGATGGAAACTGTGGATTTCGATGTGTCGCCGATGTTTTCCACGGTGGTAAAGACAATTGGCAACTTGCCCGTCGTTCGATTTCAAATGAGATAGCTGCGAACCCATCTTTTTATGAGCACGTATACTACGATAGTGTGGCGCAGGCTCGTCACCGGATTAATTGGGGCGGGAGACCTTGTGGCGAGAATCACTACATGGAGACGTGGACGAACTTGTTTCCCATTGCAAATTTTTACAAGTGTGTAGTTATGTTTTTCTCTCTCGGAAATGATGGTTCGTTGTACCCATGTCTTACAGTTCTACCTTGGGAGAGTCCGCCTACCGTGAAGAGACCGTGCAGAGAGTTGATTATTGCTCATTTGGGGAGTTACGCTCATTACATTCATTTGGAATTGACTGAGGGATTCCCCGTACCTCCTATAGCGACTCTGTGGTTTCAAATACGAGATGAGAGTGTTATTGGATGGGAGCTGGAGTAACAAATTAGGATAGCATATTGACAACAATTATGTAATATGTTTTGATATGTTTGTACAATTATGTAATATGTTTTGATATGTTTGTACAATTATAGTGTTGCTTTATTATGTAATATGTTTTGATATGTTTGCTTTATTTGCATTATATATAATAGTACGACAGATTAGCAAACAAAAATACAAACAATAGCCGTACGACAGATAAGCAAACACAAATACAAACAATAAGCGTACGACAGCTTAGCAAACACAAATACAAATAATAAGCGTACGACAGATAAACAAATATAAATGCAAATACTAAGAGTACGGTACAACAGATCAACCTACTCATCATCTGAATCATGGTCGGAGATGCCTAACTGAGTATGCCACGACTGTATCAAGTCATCCAAATCTCCGTATGCAGCTCTCATGTCCTCGTCTGGCAGCTCATCCCTGCTCTGCAGGAATGGCTGCACAGCCCGTATCATCTTACCCATCCACTGCACATAACATTAACATTAGCGTACATTAACAAAATATACGGTAAAAATAAATATAGATAAAATGAAAAAATTACCAGATCGCCACACGTCCTATCTGGTGGTCGATCTGCTCTCCGGGAGGCACCACGGACGATGACAGGATATGAGTAACTACCGAACCAATCAAGATAACGTGCATCACACTCGGAAGGGTCGCGACGACGTGTGAAGTCGCCAAGGAATAGTCGGCATGATCTTGGAAATGTCCGCCAAGTCGATTTTGCTGTCGAAGCGGGGAACCTGACGTCGTACGTCGCTGCAGTCGCAGACCGCACCGCATGCTCTGGTGTCGGGATGTCAACCGGGATCACCTGAACATATCCCAACTGACGCAAGACACGATCGGGCATATAAGGCTCTATGATATCCCGATAACGAATAAGGTCCATCAATAAAGTCCTCGGGACCTCCCCTGCTAGGTCAGGATCATAGGGTAACCACTCCACCTAAACTTTAACACATTAATAATAATACATCTTAAAATTAAATAAATAAATGTAAATTGAGTAAAGTTTGATACCTCTGATGCAGTCATCTGATCTAGCCGTGCGCGGATTGAACGCAATCGTCTATCGCTCTTGTCCTCGCTCCGGACGGCCCACATACCCGAACGTGGATGACCCTCATCGATAATCTTCCTCTCACGATGCGGGTGCAATGCGGGAAAGTACTCTTATATCCACGTCTGCAGCAGCGTAAGACAACCTGCAATCCCAGAACAATCCGCACGGTTAGCTATCTCAAGCTGACGGTACAGGTATGCCAACGTCGCTGAACCCCACGAGTACTCACGAACGGTCTCCGGGTCCCTAGCCTCCAATAGATCGCGTGGTATGATCCGACAAGCACTCTTGTCGACAAACAAGACGGCTCCGAGCATCAAGAATAGGTACGCCGTCAACTGTGTATCATCGGCCCGCGGAGGTCGTGAAGTCGATGCCGACACCACCACCAACACTCCATAAAGTTGTATCTCTCGTCAGACCATCAGGTGTGACACCAAGCAACTCTGCCACATAACACCTCAGCTCAGACGTCGACCCCTAAGCACTAACCAGACGACCATCCACAGAATTGCGAAGGATCTGGAAAACATCGTGAAGCATGATCGTCATCTCTCCGAAAGACATGTGAAAAGTGTTGGTGTCAGGCTGCCACCGCTCCACAAACGCAGAAATTAAAGGCATGTCGAGATAAGGGAACATGTTGTACGGTAAGTACCCCAAATGCGTCGCACTAATCTCCTCTCTGATATTAGCACTCAGTGTAGACCGTCAACCCTGTAGTGTTGTACAGGCTCTGTGCCGATTATGGCACTTCCGAACCTTCCGATCCTCTCCGTCCCAGATCCGTCTAGCGATGTGACCCCAGAAACTAGAAATGACGCTCCCATCTAAAGAACCACCAGTCGTCATACTGCTCACGATCCAAGAATCGTCCTGGACCATCTTCTTCTTCTAAGCGCGGGGATCTACAGTGCACGAGCTCGAATCCCCGGTCGTAAACCTCCAACCCCTACCCTTCCGCACCATCCATCCGACGGAAGTAGAACTACCCGCTCGACCACGTCCTCTGCTATACCCCCCCTGCCTCTCCACCTCCGGGCCCTCTAACTCATACGGGTTATCATCGTCGCTCTCGTTGTCAGGACTGTCCACATGCTCATCATCGAAGGAATCATCATCCTCCTCACGACGACGTAATGCCTCTCTCTCCCTCCTGACCGAAGCAGATATCCCTGTCTACGTGGATGACGCGGTGTTGAATCATCTAAAGAACGGAAGGCGTGTAATGGTATCGACTTGTCTTTCCCTCCACTGTGACCGGATGACTATTAATTGAAATTTTAAATACAAATTTGTTAAACTAAATTATCATATTTATCACAATTGTTAAACTAAATCAAAATTTGTTAAACTAAATTAAAACAATTGTTAAACTAAATCAAAAATTGTTAAAACTAAATATCACAAATGTTAAACTTAATAACAATTTGTTAAAATAAATTATCAGATTTATCACAATTTATTAAAGTAATTATTAGATTTAATAATTAAAAAAACAAAAATTGTAGAGGCGTCTGCGAGAGACGCCTCCCGCATGGTGGAGGCGTCTGTCGGAGACGCCTTCTCCTTGGGGGAGACGTCTTCGAAAGACGTCTCCTCCATCGGGGAGACGTCTTCCGCAGACGTCTCCCGCTACGGGTCGGCGTCCGACGGAGACGCCCCCCGCATGGGGCGGGCGGGGAGCGGCTTCCTCGGACGCCCGCCCCATGCGGGGGGCATCTCTCGGACGCCGACCAATTTTTAATTTTTTTTTTGTGAAAACAAATAAATAACGTAATGTTACCGTGTACGGGTACACCGAGGGAACTGTTGGCTGCTTGTCTGACCTCCGAGACATTTGTAATCTTCTGTAGTAGATATAGGAAGAGAAAGTTTTGAGAAAAGAGTGAAATTGTGAGATATATAAGAAAAAATAGGAGAAAGAGCAATTTGGTAATTTGAAAGGACGATTTAAGTAATTTTGAGTCGATGTTTAGCAATTCAGTTTTAAAAGTATATGGATATAACTTCTTGTCCGAATCATGTCTGACAGGATTGGGCAGAATCTGACGGCAATGCCACAAAGTATGGAACACCAAGCTGCTCCTGTCAGAAGAAGCTTAATTCCTCCGGGTTAAGTTAAACATTTACCAAAGTCAAGATTTGTAGGCAACAGGTTCTGGTAATTGTCTCAGTTTGAATAACCAGCAATGGCTTTTTAAAATGCTGAATGTTGATGCTTGAACACTGGATAACGAACCTAAAGCAAGAGCAAACGAACAAGATCACTGATCAAAACATTGATACGTTGTATAGAGCACGCAATAAGGTGCAACTCCGAGAAGGAACTATACATGACATCATATGTATCTCCATTCTAGCCTCAGACCCCAACTTGGGGCCCCAGGAAATGGATCAATCTACTAAATTTATGCATGGCATCAATTAATGTCAACCTAGAAGTTAATTACGTTATGTGGACTACAAATTAATGCATAGTAAGTGGGATGATTCTGGGTATTGAAGTGATTGGTAATGGATTGAATGCTGGACAATGAATCATTAAAGGATAGTTATCAAATAAAATCTACACGACAATATAGGTGGAAAAGTTTCCTAACCATGAGAAATATTACCTGATTCATGAAGCTCCTACATCGGTGGAAATTTGGCATGACACGAGAAACATTATCATCATGCACCTCCTTTTCCAACAAAACCTATGAGCTCCAGTTGTGCGGCTTCCATAACTGCAGAAAAGTCGACTGCAGAATAACGTCCCCTGCAAAAAAATCACTTGAATGTTGTATCTTGACAATGTTGGGGAATGGTTTTAAATCACATTTAGCTAATATTTATGTAAAATAAAAATAAAAACACGACTGGAAAATGATTAGCACAGAAGGCAACTAGGCAACCAGCCAGGTTATAGATTTTGTTAGAACAAATATGATCTGTTAGAATATATGATTCAAAATGTTAAAACCATAGCTAGTTCGCATATTAATCATCTTTTCTACCATGTTCTTTCTTATTCTAAATGTCACATTTCTTGTACACTGTTCCATATAAAGAATGTCTAAACCTTGCAATAAATATATCAATACAATATTTTTCTTCTCTCATGCAACATTGTATCAAGCTAGAATTTAAAAACCACAAAAGATGAAATAACCATTATAAAAGTCACCCTAGATTTAAGACAGCTTTCTTGGGATCTTAATCAGCAAACGGTGCACGTTCCCACGTTTGTCTTCCTTTATTAATTTATCATTGTATGATTGGTATCACATAATGCATCTCATAAATTCTTCCTTGGTTGTGTATTAGGTGCCTTTTTCGCCATCCATAAGTTTAAATAGTGCTCTTTGTTTTCTTTATGATGTCTTAAACATCATGCAATTTAATATGTTGTCATGTAGTTCTTACAATTGTTTTCTTTGGGTGAGGTGTATATTCATGGCGTTGTTGAAGTCATCTAGGCATGTTTCCTATCATTCTACTAGTCCTCTTTGTTGTTCCGTAAATTGCTGATCATCACATTTGGATGCACACTGTTATTTTCCGAATGTTTTTGGGTTTATTTCTCGTGGTATATCTTTGTAGAGTTGGTATGTTGCATCCCCAACACAGATATCCCTTGTTTCTTCACCAAGAAAGGTCTATTGGTGGACTGAAGTCCACTATTCCTTCAACCGATGAAATCACTAACACCTTCACCTGACTTCTAGAGACTACAGTTTATAAACTCTGTCGCAACATAAATATGCTTCTTTTATTCTTTTGCTCTATCAAAGGTGATGTAAGCTCTATTGTTACTTTTTTGTGTGCATCAACACCTTATTAGCAGTGCTAATTCAGACATGATCAGAAATATGAGGTACGCAGTATAAACATCATGATTTCGTGCAGCAGCACCAAGAAAGAAGGGTTTTTTTTTGGTGTGTTGGGTAGAGTTGTAAATGGATTGGGTTAGAACCGTTTAACCGCCCTAACCGAACCGACGGGTAGGATCACGGATTGTAAAAATCATAACCGTTTAGTAAATAAGTGGATAAAGGTCGTGAAAATCATAACCGTTTAATAAATACGTTGATAAAGTTACATTATTTAACCCGTCCGTTTAACCACAAAACATAATGAATATATATAATATTTTATTATGCATGTTATTATTATTGTTATTATGTGTAGATGTTTGATGTTGTTTTATATGAATTTGTGGATGTTTAGATTATGAATTTTTGATATTTTGATTATAAATTTATGAATGTTTCATGTTTTTAATAAGTTTGACAAGTTTTTATCCATTTAACCATTTACCAAATTCTTATATCGATTTTAGTATCCATTAAGTTTTCGATGTCAGCACCCCAACTTCGAAGAAAACCATAAAGAGAGTATGGCTGGATTTTCATTAGAATTTCTACGAAGTCCTCGAAAAACACTTCCAGATTACTGCTGCACTACAAGGATGAAATGAAGGATAACTTGTATGTACCAGAAATGACACTTCGACCAATTAGACTATTAGAGGCAGGAAAAGCTGGGCTAGGGATGCCATGCGTTATTCTAGCAACTGCTCTTGGGGTGAATTTGACATGTGAATTGCTTTGCAGGAAAACCTAGCATAACAGAAGAAAAATGATGATAAATCGACATCACAATGTGAGAGCCTAAGAGAGTATTAGAGTAACATGCAAGGCAAAAAAACAATGAAGTGCCAGCAAACTTTATATCAGCTCTTAAAAATGGGCTGCAAAAAAGGGAAATCGCTTTCATGTTAGCGTATAGCAGAAAGAGCGTCAAGAAGAGACATTAGTTTGTTTACAAGCTTGGGACGCCTTAACTAAAATATACAAGAGGAATCCACTTACCTGCTTTTGTTCATGTTGACCAGAAAATTTATATCTGTGATATCATTCTCTTTATGAAAGTAATCCAAAATATTCCTCTGCATGCATGGAGTGTGCAAAGAATCGGTGCACCCTCAGTTTTCTTGCAATCTTTTACAGCACGAGTCACAACATGAAACATTGTGTCGAATTTCCATACCTAAACAAAGAACTAACTTAATGTATTGGGAAAAGAGCTTGAAAATTGAATGCTTTATTATAATATCCCGGTACTGTAGAAAACTGATACACACCTTGCAACTCTGAACTGTGGATAACCGTTTGGCAATAAAGGCCGAAAGGGTACACATATCATCTGGTTTCTTTAGAATCCTAAAGCAGAAAGCTGGGTCCTTCAATTCATGTCACTTCACCACTATACTGAAATTGCCACACATCAAATATAAAAGAACTTTTAAAAGTTAACACTGGGAAAAGAAAACAGGAACTAGCATGTATAATATGACTCAATTATTTGCAATGTAATGTTTGGAGCGAGAGATTCCTTTATTTTTTTAGAGCAGAATTCCCTGTCTTACGAGTTTCTTTCAATCTTAACTACCTGCCACCAAACGAGTTTAGTACGAATAGTAACGGCCATTAAGAACATGCTTCATATAGAAATATTTATGAAGTCAATTTTTTAAAATTTCTATAACATTTTTGAAAATAGTAACAACGAAAAGTGGTATTAACAATAATATCCTGCTCAAGAATTACGCAAATAGTAACTACTCTTATTATTATTATTATTATTATTATTATTATTATTATTATTATTATTATTGACGACGATGATGATGAATTACGCAAATGGATTAAACATTAAAACTGTCAAACATATCCTGCTCAAGAATTACCTGATCATCATTCTTAATGTTCATACCTTGAGATTTTGAAGATAGGCTATTAGCTCACTGGCTTCTATCCTGATGCTATTGGCAACTGTGGGAATGTCAAATATGTAATGCCTTGTTTCAACTCAGACCTTGGAAGATAAAAAGAAATTAAAATAGGATAGGTAACAAATGAATCTTTCTAAGGTGTCACATTGATAGAACATGTACTTATTTAGAATAGCTGAAACCAAATGATCCTTGTCAGCAAGCAAACTGGGAGAGGTCTGACATAAGAGTTGCAATTACCAAACAACGGTAGATAGGAAAGCAAAACGTATTGATATCCCAGAGATAATGACCAGATGCTACACTGTTTTACCTATTTACTACAGAACATGTCTATAGAATGCCAAGCAGCATGCCCAACATTCCTATGTGGTTATGGTAGTAGAAAAGTACATAAAGCAATTAAATAAGCATGAAGATTTTTAACATTTTAATGCTCCACATTATGAATAGTTAGAGGAATCAATAGCTCACCTTATGGAAGTACATTTTACAAGTTATGTTCAGTGAGGGACACAAATTGAGATACTGCACATCACCCAATTCCAGCTGGGTTAAGATTGTTAATATTACCTGCGAAAAGAAAAGTGTTAATACAAGATGGTGAAATGATGTAAAGGAAGCTTAGTAGAAAAAATGACCACTTGCAAGTAGCAACATAAGCAAAAGAACATTGGTCTTGTTGTGCCCATTACCAAAATCCAATTTGCCATGTCTATTTGTAACACAAATTCTGGAGGATTACCTATAAATTAGTAATGGAGGGTTATTTGTAAATTAGTAATTAGCATGACTTGCAGTCTCACAGGGTCATTTTTTTTAAAATGTTACCTTAGCTATTACTGTGTTTTTAGTAGCAAAAGCACTAAGAAGGAATTCTGATCTGTAAAACTAGACTTAGTTGATGTGTGGTCTAATTAAGCCTCATGCCGATGACAGTGGAATATTACTATTGTTGAGGAAATATATACAGGACATACTAAATAAGATTATCTCATAAAAAGAACACGCAAAAGTAAGTTGATGCCTATATGTAGATAATAAACTCGAACCAATAATTTCGTAAATATTTGAATGTGTTACAGTGTTTCTTTTTGACACTATTATCATGGTTTCAGCAATTTAGTTCCAAATTCAGGTATTCAATCATTTCACTTGAAACTTCTTTTAAAAGGAACAAGCAGAGACCGTGTATTGCATTTTTAAAAGAGCATCGCTTGTAACTTTACCAATTGTCACTAGACTCTACCTAGATAAACAAATTACGTCTTATTACCGTTGGTCACTATATCACAAGGAATTTAGAAAATACCTCCAACTCTAGAACAAAATCAGTTTTTTCCTACCAAAATATTAACAACATTTCAGTAAAGTTTGACTAAAATTTCGTTCACATTCAGAACTGCATGAAGGCTCAAGTGTTTTGGATTACATTTGTCTGTCTAACGGAACTGAACCATGTATCGCACCAAGGTGCAGCAAATCTTTAAGAAATTTTGAATGCTAAAAAATCCAATTTATAAAGTAGGCTGAAATCATATGGTCTTATTCCATGTAACCATGAGGTGTTGGGGGAAAAAAGGAACTTAAGCATGATGAAATATTTTAATTTCTGTCTCGTTTGTTTAGTAAGGTATTTGCAAGAAGATTAATGAAGTTCCAACATCGATGTCTATTTGTACACCTCCTCTTTCATGTCAAATCTCCTGCAAGCTGACTCTTTGACCATTGAAGAAATTTGACCACAGATACTTGATTCATTCTCAAAAATTTCAGAGAGGAGCTTATTTATCATATACTCATCTGTGCCATCACTGCAAGCACAAACTACAATCAGATCACACAAACAAAGAAAATTACCTCATGAAAGCACTTGAAACTACAGACCTAATGAAGTACAAACAAGCAAAGAAATAGCACCTGTGTAAGAAACTACGAAGCTTAAAATAGGTGCCATCGTCGATAAGAAGATGACAAAAAGCCAACCAGCCATCTCTTCCAGCACGCCCAGTTTCCTATATCAAATCATGGTCTATACTATAAGCAAATGAAGTAACAAGAAACATCATAACTAGTCAACTACACAAGCAAAGGTGAGCACAACTCACCTGTACATATTCATCCAAGCTTTCAGGAAGACTGTAATGTATCACCTGGAAGCAAAACCATTATAACTTGTAAACTGATGCACACTGGATAAGGATATTTCCAAAGCTATAATCTATTTGATGAAAAATATTATATGACTGGAACTTTGGCATATGACATCTAAGTACCAAACCTGGATCTGGGAAACACAGCTATAAATTCAAAGTTTACAGTGTACAAAAATATGGAATGATTTGGCGTACCGCTCCAACGTCACTTTTGTCAAGGGCTCAAGGCCCATGCCAAATGCCACAGTTGCAACAACCTGTATTTTAAAGAGAAAGTTGATCACCCGTCATTACTTTTAAAGATAAATGAACTTATAAGATATAAAGATGACATTGAAGATGCGGAAAGAGAAGAGCTACAATACAGTAACCTAAGTTTATTACCACTTTCAATTTATTGGAACAAAATTTATCCTGTATGAAGCTCCTATCCTTTGCTGGAATGCCACCATGATAGCTCTGTATCAACCAGAAGACACCATAGAATCTATCAGTGCTGATTGTCCTATAGCAGCAAAATGGGAATATGGAATCATGGGAACAGGTTGATGTGCCAGCAAATTTTGTGAGTTCACCTTTGAAAGAATCCCGTTATCACAGAGATATCTGCTGATCATATCAGTCTCAGACTGAAAAAAAATCAAGAAGAAATAATTATTCGCTGCAAATAATTTAAAGTGAATTAATTTTCTTATTATCATGAACAGATCATTTAGATGATCATGACTTCACAATATGAACATTGCAGACTTGCAGCATATATGTTATAAAATGGTAAGGCTAATGTATAAACTCCCTACCTCAAAACACTAATGTCGAATTCAACCTTTAAATTTTCTAACTTTTATCATTCTCATTGATCTAGCTAAAAGCCTAGTATTAATTTGAGAATATATGGAATAAAAGTTATTTCAACAATTGCTGTAACCCTAAATCAGAGCAAAAGGTGGTGAACACAGAAAGTAGAAACAGTGGGAAAGGTATGGGTTCTTTGACCAAAAATCACCATTGTCAAGCATTATATCACCACAGACCCCAAAACATGTAGCATAGAAATGAAAGCAACCTGGAATTTGCAATAGACAATTGTGCTCTTTATTTCTTTCAAAGGTGGAGACTTCATGATCGTCAATAAGTCCTTCAGCCTACAGAAATGAAAAATAAGCTGATCAAAGAGACTTGGTAAATTCAATGGATAGCATTACAAACTGGAAATCACCAGTTTTCGCTCTTTGCCACATGAAGTTGCAAATTGTTCCTTACTTGACATGTTGGGATAATATTATTAGACTTAATTTCTAGAGAAGACATAATATCATTGAGTGTTTGACTTGTTGCCGTGGCCGTCATTGCGAGAAAACAATCGACATGGAACAAAGTTTGAATTGTTGATGCTTTGAGCCTCAAAAATGAAGGCTGGAAATTATGAGACCTGTGAAAATACAAGAGATTGCTTTTGAAAACAAATATTTTAGAGAAATACTAGGGTCGATACCATGTCAACTTAAACAACTAATATAGAATATAAATCGTTATTCTAATCCGACTGATTTAAGAGATCAAAAATTGTGATAACTTGGAAAATGACACTCTCGGAAATTGTGATAACATGGCGACTAATTGAACATGAAACAAACAAAAAACTAGTAGAAAGCGCACCATTCGGAGAGGCAGTGAGCTTCATCAACCACAAGTACTGAGATGCATGGAACATCTGCAAGTAAAGATAGAAAGATTGCACTTGAAAGTCTCTCTGGTGAAACATAAAGCACCTAATACATAAAATACACTCTCAGCACCTCCTACCACCGTTATGAAAAAGGGAAATCACTTGCAATACATAAAAATGACTAAATAAGTTAAAGAGAGTATCAACTATGAACTACTCCATCTTCAAGATGCTATATGAACAACAGATTCAACAATATATCAAAATGTCAGCAAACATCAAGATTTATACTAAAGCCCAGCTTATGCTGGAAGCAAATAACTAGGAATCAGGACGTTGTTGTATCCAAATGAACAATTTCTTAAAGCAATCTTACATCGTAAAAATAGCAACCCCAAATGTCACAGAAATGTCAGTAAACATTGGAAGAATGTCATATGAAATGCTTTCCAGTTCTATTCTTCCTCTTACATTTGAATGTGAGTTGTACAAGCTATTTCTAAAGAATAAAATAATTCCAGTCCAAATAATTGTGATTCCCAATGATAATTAGACTTCAGAACTCAAAACTTCATGCATATGGCTTTACCTTAATGCTTCCTTCACGGACTTTAACTAGAATTTCAGTAGTTTCATCACTTGTCTGCACCAAAGTAAACTGTCAGACCAAAAACCAAACTTGTAGAAGTCGGGATAAGAAAGGAAGCTTAAAAGAATCCGAAGATAGACAACCACCTGACTACTACAAAGAAGAGCACCAGGAATCATAGGCGGCAAATTCTGGAGTTGATCGACCATCAGTGCCACTAGAGGACTCACGACTAGAGTTAAGCCGGGTAAGATCAGAGCAGGTAACTGCAAAACCACCAAAACAATAAACTCAAAAACAAAACTATCCAAAACTCAGAATAATCTACTACATAAACACACTATCCAACTACCATTGACTACTTTAGATCAACACAAAAAGAAAAAAAAAACTCAAACCCATCGTGTCAAAACCTGATAACAAAGAGATTTCCCAGCACCAGTCGGCAACACGAGCATCGTCGACTCCTTCCTAACCACCCGCTGAACCGCCTCCAGCTGCCCTTCACGAAATGACTCATAACTATGAGTCAACTTAAGAAGCCTTCTCAAATTCTCCTCGCACGGATCCTCCCGAACAAACCCCAACACCTCCTCCAACTCTTCCGAATCACACTCCACCTCACTCCTCCTAACCGAAACATCCGACACAAGCCGGTCCTCCTCAACCTGCCCACCACCACCACCTCCAGACCTCACCTTCCTCCACTTCTTCCGGTACCTACTCCCACACGAACTACTCCCCTTCCGCTTCCCGTTCCGGAACCCGTACTTCCTTCCGTACCCGTTGATATTGAGCCTAACGAAATTCCCTTCGGTGGACACCACCGGCCTCTTGAGCTTCTCGACGGGGACACTCGAGAAGCCGCCGATCCAATTCGGGAGCGTCTTCGTGACCGAATCGAGGCTGGCATTGCTCCGTGGCGCCGTCGGTTTCGAATTCGATCCGGAATCGACGGCCTCGAAGCGGTCGGGGGCGAAGGAGGCAGATCGGGACTTGAGGAGCTTCGCGAAGGAGGAGGAGGAGGGGACGGGATTGGAGGGACGGCGGACGGTGACGGAGAAGCCGGGGAGGTTGAGGAGGGACGGGGAGGGGAAGGGGGGTGGAGTTGGGTTGGTTTGGATTTGGGTTTGGAGTTAGGTTTGGGGATTGGAACGGAGGAAGGGTTGGTGGAGTTGGACGGAGGGGGGGAGGTTGGGTGGCGGAGATGTGGGACCCGCCGGAGTCGGAGTCGGAGTCGGAATCCATTTGGGGGTCGAGGGAGGCGATTTGGACGATTTGGACGATTTGTTGTTAATTATTACTCACTCCGTTTCTACTTATTAGTTACTTATTTCTTTTACGTTCCATTTGTTAGTTACGTTTGGAATATTTTCAGTTTAGGACATGTGTTTTTTACCTTTTTACTCCTGAAACTAGGGCTGCAAACGGAGCGGGACGATGCGGGTAAAAAAAATTGGGCCGCTACCCGCCCCGTTTAGTCCGGCGGGTTAACGGGTGGCGGGTTAACGGGTCATGGGTAGGAAAATTTTAATTTTAGAAGAAATGTTAGAAGTTTAATGAAATAACGAAAATTTTAATACATAAATATGTATTTTTTTTAATAATTATATTTGTAACAGGTAAACGGATTAACGGGTTGGTAACACATTAACCGCAACCCGCCCCGTTTAGTCCGGCGGGTTAACGGGTGGCGGACTAGCGGGTTAACGGGTCACGAGTAGGAAAATTTTCAACTGCAACCCGCCCTACGCGGGGCGGGGCGGGGCGGGGCGTGTTGGCGGGTCAAACCCGCCCCACGAACAGCCCTACCTGAAACACCCCAACTCACCCTAATAAGTCGTGTCCCTCCCATTTTTTATTTGCAAAAGTCAGCCTTACCAAGAAAGCTCCTGATAATTTCGGTCGAACCACGACCCGCACCGGACGACCGTTCAACAACAGAAAAAGTTCATGTTATTTTCGATTGAATCACGCATCCAACCGGTCCACCGTTTCCGAATTTATTTTTTTTTGTTGAATTCGGTCGACCGGTTTGCGAAAAACGTCGGACCGTTTTCACTGTTTTTGCTCTTTATCAAATTTTGGATTAATATCCAACAAAATTTGATCTTTGGGGTTTTAGCAAATTGATATTTTATAATACTTCGGATCACATTATAATATGCAATATATTATCATATATAATGTCAAACATTATACCTCATAATATATTTACATCTCATATAAGTTTATTAATTCTAACAATGTCATAGTCACGACATTCACGACATATTTGATTTTAATATTTGACCACATGTATCGCAATACATCATATAAAATGCAAAATCAAATTCCTTGTTTTCCAATTTTGTGATGTGACCTATATGATGATCTAAGTTATATTGACAATGAGACAAAACACTTTTATATCATAAACTATAAGCGGTATCTAGCTACACATTATAGTTACCAAAATAACAAAGATGTTTTGCTCACTCGAAACACGATCAATTTAGTGATATTTAATATTACTTGTGTATATCGCTTGCCTCGTGATATTGAGAATATTATACAAAGTAGAATTGTGTCATCTTTGTAATATATATTCATTTCTTGATCTCTCAAGCTAATTATAAATTTGTAACTGTACACAAGTTACATTGTGCACGTTATAATTTCGCTTTATCAATGGACCCAACAATATCATCGCTCAAGTCAAGAAGGTCAATGATAATCTTTTGACATCACATTTTTCATTACAAGTTATGTATAACAAACTAATACATTTATCACTATAGGCATTTATAGCTTTTGATAATAATCAAATTATACACTCCTTATGTGAAAAGATATGTCTCATATCTTAGGATTCAAAGACATAATGAAACATTAATGACACAAACACAATTCCATAATGTTTCATTTGTTAGGTCAATTCAATATATGAAATAAACATTTTCTATTTCATATACTCATGTTGTTAAATATTTGTAGAGCTACAATATCTCTCTTAACCAACACGTCAATCTTAACTCGGTAATTAATGTCACATGTTAATTACCATGATTGTGAATTACTTTTGATTGTAAACCATTATCTTTTAGACCTCTACGGTTAAGGACCAAAAACTTCTTCCTTAATACTTCCAAAAGACGAATACATTAATCAAGGAACAATGTTCAATACATTCAATTCATAATAAAAGATATTTAAAAGTAAAACTTTTAGAACACATTCCTTTCAAAAAGGCATGTCGTATTTGTTGGTTATGTAGGTAGTGTCGAAACATATAGTGTCTCCAAAGTATGAATAGGCAGCTCTGAAACGGCAGTCAACCCAAAACACGTTCCTTAGTCTTCCTTCGTCATCCATATCCATGACATAGAAAAATATTAAATCAATCTTCTGCATCTTAACGAAATAGTTCTGAAGAGTTTGTGCATTACTAGGTCCCATTTTCAAATTTCTGCCTTTGTTTATAACGTTTCTGCAACAAAAAATGCTAACACTCAGAAAACTATTGTAACACAATTAGGTTGGTGATTCGTCAAAAAAACATTAGGTCTCTCGTTGAAAGTCAATTTGTCATGCCCTCCAGCCTCAACGACAAAAGATTGCATAGTCTTAGCAGTCGAGATCCCAACAGCATCATTGCACGATATGCGTGCTACGACGGTCTCAGATACGGTTCGTTTTTGTCAGAGAAAACGCATCTGCTCCTCTTCAAGCATAACGTGGTTATGTTTACTATCAACAAAATTAATTTGGTACCCCATTGTTGGGTTTCCGGAGACCCAGATTCGTGCCACGCACTTAACTCTACTGGATAACCGAGGTTTCAATATTTCGTGTCCTTGGTTTTGAAGAGAATGTGTTCTAAAAGTTTTACTTTTAAATGTCAATTATTATGAATTGAATGAGAAATCATTTTGTTCCTTGTTTATGTTATTCGTCTTTTAGAAATGTTAAGGAAGATGCTATTGGTCCTTAACCGTAGAGCTCTAAAAGATATTGGTTTACATAAAACAAAAGATATTCGCAATCATGGTAATTAACATGGAACATTAATTACCGAGTTAAGATTGTCGTGTTGGTCATAGATCATTGTAGCTCTACAAGTGAGTGACAACACGGGTATGCAAAAGAGGAAAATATTACTTTTGTATACTGAATAGACCTAATAAGTAAAATATTTTAGAAATGTGTTTCTGTGTCATTAATATTTTACTGTGTCTTTGGTCCTTTGATATGAGACTTATATCTAATTACTTAAGGAATACTTAATTAGATCAGTGTCTTGAACTATCGACCAGTGTAGTGTAAAGGCATTGGTTGGTTAAGTACAACTTTTGTTGGAGAAGATAGTTAGTCAAAATACTATCATTGCCCCTCTTAATTGAGTGATGATATTAGTGGGCCCCTTGATAAAGCAAAGTTATAATGTGCACAATGTGATTTAAGTTAAGTCACATATTTATAACTAGCTTAAAGAGATCAAGAAATGAATACTAATACAAAGATGACACAATACTACTTTGTGTGTATTCTTAATATCATGAGGCAAGGGACGGACACAAGTGGTGCACTCCATCACTAATTGGATCGGGTTTTGGTTCGAGTGGAATTAAGACATCTAACTAATTGGGAGCTATAATGTGTAGCTAGATACCGCTTATAGCTTGTGATATTAAGCTCTTAATATCACTGTCAACTTAGTTTAGATCCTCCCATAGGTTACACAACAAAACTGGAAAACAAGAAATGGGGATTTTGAGTTCATAGGATGTGTCGGGTTTCATGTGGAAAATATGACACATGGGGTGAACAAGCAAAATCAAAATTATGTTGTGATTTATAACATAATTAGAATCCAAATTAAATTCATATGTGATGTAAATATTATGGGGTGCCATGATTGATCATTACATAGGATAATATGTTACATAAGTTGTGAATTTACTACTAATCCCGAAATGTCAAATTTTGTAGGGGTTAAACCGAAATTTGACAAGTCTGCATGCACTGTGCAAAAACGGACGACCGCTAGACCATAAACGGTCGACCAAATATTGCGCGGTCGACCGCAATGTTGCACGGTCGACCGGATGTGTATCGAGCGTAACGAGAATTTCGTCTGTTCGTTTTCGGTCGACCGAGTATTCTCGGTCGGTCAACCGAACATTGCGATGAACCTTTTTGTTGCGAACGGTCGACCGAATATATCGATCGGTCGACCGAACCTCGGTCGAAACGGTCGACCGGACCTTGCGAACGGTCGACCGGTCAGACGGTTTTATGCAGAATTAATTTAAGAATTAATTAGATCATGCATGGAATTTGTCCATAATTGATTTAATTCGTGGCTAATATTATTTATTAATAAATAATGGATGGTTAGATGGAATTTTGCATGAGATCATGGGCAAGGGGTTGCACATGAATAGGTAATTTGGAGAGAACTTATAAATACAAGTTTATCTCATTACCTAATTAATTCATTCATTATTTTCTTGAGCAAAATTCTCTCTCCATAATTCTCCACGAAAATCCCTTAATTCTTAAGTTTAGTTTTAGTTCTCAAGAGAATTAAAGAGGGGTTAGTAATTAGATTCTAAATCCTATCGGAGATTGAGAGACTAGCTTCCCTCTCTCCGATCTTGTTTAGAGTTTGGTGAATACTCGGAGGCATCCGGCGCAGCGAGGAGCATCCCCAACGTCTCCGAATCTTCAAGAAGTTTTAGAGAACTTCTAGGTATGAATTTCGGAGTCCAAATTTGTTTTAATAAAGTTTTGAAACTAGATATTGAAACAAATTGATGCATGCATGAAATAAATTATAGAAAATTGAAAATTGATCCTTATTATACATAAAAAAATTCGAAAATATATATGTATAATTAAACATGAAATCCTACAGGTTTGTTGGTGCATTGCCCTCCTTTAAGCAAGTTAGTGTAGCCCGTATATCAACACCACAATCGTAATGAGATTGTCTTATCTTAACATCAAAACCACAGGAAAAGGCATAGGCAATATTATAAAAAAAAATTTTTTGCTTGCATGTTATTTCAAAACACTATATTTCAGTTTCTGCCATCACTATATCGTTATTTGTATTAATGTCACTAAAAACTATACAAATTCTATTAATGCCACTAAAAACTATACAAATTCAATTAATGTCATTCCGTATTTTTTCCATTAACGGCGTTACTGTTTCGTTAACGCCGTTAAAAATTATTATTTTAATAGTAATATTTAAAAATTCTACATTATATAATTTAATAACTTAGTAAACCAAATCTGTCATTTTTATGATCTTCACAACAAAACACTTAAATTCCAAAAATCAGGACTTTTAATTTTCAAAGATATAAACAGTGGTGTTATGTGTGTTTTTGTGTTTTTTTGCTCTGAAAATTAAAATTCAAAACTTTGGAATTTAAGTGTTTTGCTGTGAAAATCATAAAGGTTTAATTCTTGTTTAAGTGTTTTGGAATTTAATTTTCATAGGAAAAAAACACCATGTATCACCACCCTTTGTACTTGTGAAAATTAACAGTCTTGATTTTTGGAATTCAAGTATTTTGCTGTGAAGATCATGAAAATGACAAATTTGGATTACTAAGTTATTAAATTTTATAGGTAAAATTTGTAAATATTACTATTAAAATAATCTTTTTAACGGCGTTAACGGAACAGTAACGCCGTTAACGGAACGACATTAATGTAGTTTGTATAGTTTTTAGTGACATTAATAGAATTTGTATAATTTTTTAGTGATATTAATAGAAATAACGATATAGTGATGGCAAAAACTGAAATATAGTGTTTTGAAATGGCATGCAAGCAAAAAACCCAAAAAATGGCTTTTTCAAAAGAAGAAAAAAACCTCTGCTCTTGAGGAACGTTTAACGGTTGCTTCTCTAGGGAAGACATGTAGAATTTCCGTTGGAGCACAGAGAAGATGATCTGAAAAGAGAAAGAAGGAAGAAAGAAGATACGAAAGGGAATGGAAGACAAAAGGTTGAGAAAGAGCGCTAAAAGGAAGACGAAAGGAAGATATAACGTTCTCTGTTGGGCCAGAGCGCCAAAATGAATGATTTCAATGACATTTAATGAGAAACATTAAATGAGATGTCAACTAGGAAGAGTACCAAAAATCGGGAGAAAAAAAATGGACATGTTGAGCTGAACTACTCCATGTCAGCTGCGTCCTACTAGGACGTCCATAACAACGATCATAAATCATTTTCCATTTTAAAATACCACGAAAGCTTTACACATTTCAACGTTTAGTCAACTAAACACGATATCTGCAAATGCTGCACTTTGAATTTCGTCCTCAAATGAAATTCATGATTAAGGAACGCACCCTTCGGATGGAGTTGATGGATGGGTTTTTGACCATGGTTCGTAAAATTAAACTGTGGATGGATTTTAAAAAAACAAACTATGGATGAATTTCTCTTTCAAAAGATGCACACTCGCACGCAAAAGTAGGAACTTGGTTAAATACTTAAATGGTGATTCTTCCTCAAAAAATTGTGACATTGACTAAACAAAACTGTAAACATACAGCAAGAATACCAACAGAACCTGTTAAGAGGCACAAAGAAAAGAATGCCAGGGGTCATGGTAACAACCTCTGGTTCAGCAATCAACAGAAACAAAGATTTTACATCAATAATATCACCAGCGCAATCTGGCAATTTCTAACAAATAATCGAAGGAAATAAAATAAAGCAGTTAATAATCTGCCTCAAAACAACAAAACTTTACAAGTGTAAGAAGGTCCGTGGAATACTTTAGTGACCTATATCGTGGTATAGATTTACGTAAATACAGAGGTAAATTACATTACTGTGCAACCACACTTCGATTCCAGTTTTGGAGATTTTGTGCTTTGGACCTCGCAAGGAGGATTGGGATCAGATCTGTTGGATTCTTCAGCTTTGATGTCTTTCACGTGTTCATTTGATGTCGCATTAGTCTCTTCTGTTTCCTTCTTTTTCCTTTTCACCTTATGAGATTTGAATGTTCTTCTAGTTCGCATTTCGCTATGCCCTCTTTCATCAGAAAGACGCTTATCCGGTATTGTAACCATTGGCTGGGGAACCTCAGGGACGACTGGTTCTTTTTCAACCCCAATTGTTGCAGCCTTGTGTGCCAGATCTTGTATGAGGGAACTACAGAAAAGTATCGTCTCTGTTGCCTCTTCCAACGTCAAGCTTCGAATTTTTTGTCCTCCCAGGCCCTCAACAGTAACAGTTGGTTCTTCTGTAACGAAGGGAACCAATAAGTCAGGTGCATATCTAACAACAGAAAGTACTCAAAAAAATCTAAAAGTAAAACAAGTCAAAGAAATATCAGATATAACTCCAGAAAGTTAACCCACCTCTAATGATCTTGTTAAAATTCAATCCCTACTCTAACACCATTAGGTTTAGTTCTCTCAAATAACTTTCCCAGGCATATGTTTCTGAATATGCTATAGCAAAAGAAAGAAGGGGGTAAGATCAAAAAATTGGGAAGGGTACAGGGAAAAGGAGATCGGGAGTAATGGCAACATAAGGCCAACATGTTGAGGTGTTTCAGTTATATGTCTGATCTATAAAAATTCGTCTTATAAGAGGCATCATTAACATGTTTGTCTCTTTTCTTGATTATAATATCCTTCGCAAGACCATCACTTAATTCAAACAGATACGAACAGATACAACAAAGGACAACATATTTTCAAGAAACACCATATAAAAGCAACCAGGAAAAGTTGAGAGCGGTATCTTGGACCCTGAATTACGTAGCAATCAGAAAAAACGAACGCTGCACAAGATCCATGCACTGTGATTTTTAAAGAAGTCAATGAACATATCATGTAAGTGAGAGAATGAGTAACAATGATAATTTCACTGTCGATAGACAGATGAGATCTAAATTACATCCTAAATATGTGCAATATTAGAACTTCAGAAAAGCAAGCATAATCAACATAGCCAAAATAAAATATGACTACTGAGATCATTTTTCACATTTTTCACAAAACGAAAAGAAATTGTTTATTTTTCACACATATGACCACTAGGTATCCAAAGGACTTGAAGATTTGCTGAGGTGGTAGACATATGACACCTGTTTACAGTCCGCTAGACGAATCGTTGCTCTCTCCACAAACCACATAGTATTATTGGGATGCGAATGCAACAAACATGGCATCCCAAGCTTTGTAATTTTCCACCATATCTGTACCGTGTTAGCATGTAATTTTTCTAATGAAAGCATGTACCATATTGGTTGAATATTCATTCTCTAAGGATATAATACGCTAATCAAGTTTTCATTCTCTAAGCATATGTTGTGTTAGTCCAGTTTTCATTCTCTGCGTTAATCTAGCTTTTGCTCTCCCCCATATACTGTGTTAGTCCTTTTTCATTCATCACTTCTTCCCGTTGAAAAAACAATCCTCAGTTTTCGTGCAAAAAGGCACATCCTCGAATTTATAATCCCTGATACACAAAGTTGCATCCACTACACTCGATTCCTGGTCCTAGTCATTCTAGGACTAAGGATCACCTAACTAAGCTGGACTCATTTGGTTACCATGCAATCTTTCCTTTAAAAATATTTGGTCCATCACCTTTTCTTTTATCGGTTTGGGTGCATCACATATCTGATCTCTCATTTCATTGGTGGGTGGACTAAATGAACCAATGTTGCTTTTGCAGAAAAACTGAAACACAATTCCAGGCTTCTAGCCATGCCCAACTGAACTAAAGTAATAGAATCTTCATCGACTACTGAAGTGCACATTGAAATGATCCTAGCGCTCATTGTCACCATATGTAACTTGTTTCTGCATTTTTTTGTACATGTAACTATCGTTAGAAGATACGTCTTTTAGTCCTTATTCTATGATTGAAATGTAGAATTGTATATGCAAAAACATTGTGCAGCCCACTCCCAATTAGATCCAGCTGCCTCCAATGATAGGTTGCAACTGAGATTTTCTTTGATTTTCAGCATAGGTCCATATCCCAATACCAAGACTAAGTATTGAGTTTTGAAGATATCTAGCTACATGCCAATACTAAAGAATCATAGCGCAACATTAAGGTGCAAACACCAATCAACTAATATGGAAGAGATGAACTGTGATTAATGTGAACACATGCAATATTGGCCTACTGAAGACACCAATACAAATCCAGGGCCTTTTTGATGAGCAACTACAAAAATAGAAATATATGAAATAGGCATACTCCAAGGTAATAGAATGGCAAAGATGATAATAACAGATAAACTAATAATGAATGAGTACTGAAAGGAATGATTATCCTTGTGAAAATATGGGATATCACCGCCAATTGCCTTGCGTCGAACTCTGGCTTCCTCACTTCTTCTGACCCGAGTATACAAATAAAATAATGGATGGTCTCAAAATGATGTAGAAGAGGTACAAAAACATAAAATGATGCCCATCCAACATGTGTAAACTTCTAAGCACACTACTGTCCTATCAAGATTCTTGTGATCGAGGTAGCAAAGGTAACTATAGGGAAACCTTGAAAAATGTAATGGTTAGGTGTAATGGTGTCTTTGATTTTGTACGAGGCACAGTGGCTCACGTACCAAAGTATATCTCTTAACTTCAATGTTCTCCATAATGAAGGATAATTAAGGGAATTATGTATGTAACAGCAGACTATATAGCATAATTCAATAAAAAATGAAGAAATAACATTATCAGTTAGAGCCTTAAAGGAGAGTTCCATTCCTATAATGTTATATTTGAAAATCGCAGGGACAACAAATGATAAATAACGAAGCCAAAAGGAAAGGAATAAGATATTTAACTGCTTACCATGTATATTCTGAGCATGATTGTCAGTGTTGGAATCAAGATGAGTAAGCAATCGATCCTTTTCTGACACTGATGAAACAGATCGTGAATGTGACAGTACGATGTCGTTATCACTAACTTTTAAGCAACTGTCTTGATCCACCTGTGAGATTTCCAAACTGTTGTCGACTTGCTTGACTTCTAGCTTTGAAAGTGAAGATTTGCAAGTTGCCCCTTCAGAATTGTCATCGTCCTTCAAAGCAAGGTCAACTGTAACCACCGAGTCGCACATTTTTCTTTCTTTTTCGTCAACGTCAGAATCGGAATCTTCAGGTAAAAGGTTATCTTGATAGATTTGAAAGTCTGATACAGGTGGAGCTGTCAAATCTAAATGGATACTCTGATAGGAACTTGAAGATTCTGGTATGGAAACTTCCAATGGACAACAACCCTGTGTATAGTTCCCATCCTCAGAGCCTATTCTTCTTTTTACTGAGGAAGGTGTACTACTATACACTGCATCTCCCTCGAACCTACCCTCTTCAACAATAACTGACGGTGCTGCTCCATATTCAGAAAGTAAAGTATCAGTATTCTGCTGAGCGTGAAGATTAGTAGCCTGAACAGGGCTTTCTAATGAATTGCTGCAAGTTGTAGAAGAAAGAGAAAGTGAAGAGCTTTGAGATCTCATTTTCGTCTCGCTGATTAGGTTATCCATACCAGCTTTTCTGCTGCTAAGCTGTCTTCGAACATGATGCTCCATATGCTTGGAGGAACCGAGATCAAGGGATGAAGAAGTGGATGAACTGTTCCTTGAAACATTTAATTTAGCAGCTTTTATATTTTCCCTGGCATACGAAGGCTCAGAATAAAGTGAACTTGAAGCAGCAAAAGCCCGGCCTTGTGCAACAAAACCCTTACTACTGTTGGACCTTTTCAAATTACCAGTAAGTTCTGAACCATCAACATTTGACTTCGACTCTAAATTGAGAGATCGTGACTGTTGAAGGTTATTATAATCGCCACCATACCGAAAAGAACTCATTATCTTCTGAAGCTTCCATTCCTCGTGACTGTTGCCAGTCATCCCTGATTGTGCTCTAAAGCTCTCTTCCGGGACATCAGGTTTCTGTTCCTTATTTTCTACATGATGATAAACCAAGCCTAGGTCACAACTGGACTGTGTTACAGAACTAACCTGAGGGGCATCAGGATTTTGTCCAATATTTTCTGACTTTTCTGTATGTTGGGAGACCAAGCCCTCACTGCTACTATTCTTCCCAGGGGATTCGGCCATGTCGATTTGTGGAAGTGGATGGTCACGGAATTCATCAATTGTATGAGCTTCCATTTGGTGAATACCTTCCTCTGGAGATCTCAAATTTGTTGTTTTGGCCAGCAATGCACCAAATATCTCATCATTCACAGCACATCTTTGACAAATACCAGTGTTGCTCGACCCCTTCTCCAGAATCTGAAAGCTTTCTCCACAGATAGAGCAAGTAACTAGAGTTTCATTAGAATCATGCTTAGAAGTGCCATGTTCGAAAAAGAGATCTTCAGATGGCGCTGTTGCAACTTCTGCCTCTCCAGTGTTAGAGGTGCAACTTTCCAACTCTAACAAAAAACTTCTTTGTAAATTTCCATCTAATGATTCATGCACATCTGGTGATTCCTCAAAGGGAACACCATCCTTAACATCTTCACTGATGTCCTTTGTCTTGTCAAAATTAAATTGGTCTTTCAGGTTAGAATCCAGCACCTTATCCCACTTACCAGTCAGATCAGTATGTTCACGGTCATCACCCTCAGTATCAGGCACAATGCTGGCACCTAGTTCAGAGCTTCCATTGCTACTAGTAGTGAGAGATGAATTTCTTGAAAATACAGGACGATGCGAAGTACTTGTTTTGCCACCTAAGAATGAGGATGGAGGAACATTTGACATAAGTGGTCTGAACATATTCTGTGGAGTTCTGCGATGATCCTGCAAGCACAATCATTTTTTGATAATAA
This sequence comes from Triglochin maritima, assembly GCA_963682175.1. Classification (NCBI taxonomy): domain Eukaryota; kingdom Viridiplantae; phylum Streptophyta; class Magnoliopsida; order Alismatales; family Juncaginaceae; genus Triglochin; species Triglochin maritima. The sequence goes on along the minus strand of OY821787.1, from coordinate 5,287,212 downwards.
GTCAAAACACATGAATTTGACATATGACCCATAGATGTAATTGACAAGGAATTTAAAATGCATGGATGACAAATCAAAGTCTATAAAGTTAAATGCTCAAGAAGGAAAAAGAGGGAACTAAATATCAATAAACTCAAAAGAGAACTAACTACACGGATAAGAACCAATAAAATTTACTCAAGGCTGGTTCAGTGGTTCCACAACTTCATTGTAAAATCCAATAGTCTGAGAGATTGACTACAGGGTGTTTTTGTATGTATTATCTGAGATAGCAAAGGGCCTCTTATTTTACAAATTTTAGTCACTCATGGACGACGTCAATATCAAAATATGACAAGTTAGGGTGGATACCATCTGTCTGATTGCTGAATCAAAGGATCTTTTGGGCACAGATGCTGCTGCCACTGTGCTGGAAGGTTTCTTTGAAAACGTGATGGTCCGGTTGCTCACGAGTATAGAGTTTCTCCTTGAAATCGAGCTCGCTGAAATTCCAGCACTTGAAGAACGAAGAGAATCCACATCGTCATCACCAGATGATGCAAAAGATCCCTTACTGTGAAGACTAAAAATGTCATGATCATGACTTTGTGATGAACTAGCACTTCTGGAAGCGGTTGGAGACATGGACTGCCTACTAGATCTGGGAAAATATTCTTTTCCATTTCTAGAAGATGGTGATGAACCTCGTGAATATGTTGTTGGACGATCAGATATAGATGTTCGAAGATTTGGAGGAGCATCTAAGGAGAATCCAGGTATATTTGACTGCCATGCTTGTATTTTAGGTGAAGAGCTGCCACCACGACTGCCCTTTATTGGGGAGGTACCTCTTCTTACAGCCAAGGGTGTTTGCCCACTTGATAAACTGTTCATACTCCTCAGCGTAGGAGTTGAAGATCTCGAATTTGGGGTTGAGGACCTGTTAGGAGGAGTAGGTGACCTACGTGTTGGTGCTGTTGACCTCAGAATGGGTGCAGGATTAGAACGAGGAACAGAGGATGCCCTTCCTCTGGACTGAACTGTAGCAGTACCAGGGTGGGGTGATGGACTGCGACGGCGAGGACTAGCAATGCTCCTGCTTGGCCTCTGGTGTTGTTCGGCCTGTGACAATACACAACTTACAATCTTTATCTTGTCAATTTGCTATTTTTTATACTGTGAGACGAAAGTGGTTTCAAAAAGGAAATAATAATTTTTCGACCACTTACAGCTGACAATCTTGAAATTGAAGTAGAGTGACTTCGTAAGTTTCCTTTGGTGACCAGGTTGGGATGTGCAGGCTGCACATCGTCCAAAGAAGGAAAAAGAGGAGTCTCTGGTGGAGTTAACAACCTGATCAAGAAATTGGGGAGACAATTATTACTATATATTCATGAAATGCAGAAACACCAACAATAAGTACCGTTTAAGAAAAAACAAACACCAAAAATGACTTATCTGAACATACAACTAACGTTTGTAAGTTCACTTAATAGGAACAAATCATCTATGAAAAGAGCCGAGTGCATAAGATTATGTCATATTGTTGTATAACATTGATAAACATCACAATTTCCAGTTCTGAATAAGAATGTGAATTTACAGTTGTTACTTGTGAGATTTAGCAGATAATTCCAATTGCAATTTGAAATAGCACATTGCCATCACATCAACTATAAACACTAACAAGAATAAGTTCCAAATACAAATGACAGGCTTACCAATCATAATCATTTTTCCCACCATCGGCACTTAGCAAATCACTTTCTCGACGAGTTGGTATTTTGATGCCAAGATTGTATTCTGACAAGTCTCTAAGTTTTACTGGTGAAGAATTAAAAAATAAAATAAAATCAGTAAGCATAAATAAACATTTCTAGGTGCAGAAAACAAAATAGACATAGAAATAAAACAAGAATCCATACGCAAAGAATGGTCCAAATCCTCGCTTGACTGAAGCAAGAAATTGTCGTCCTCTTTCGTCTGCATTTCATTGAAGAGTGTGAGATCGTCATCCTTCGCCTTGAAAGATAACCCACTTTCGAGACTGCGTCCCCTTTTGTGGCTCCTTTCCTCTTTAAGCTCCCTCCCAGGAGAAAACCTCAAAGCTGGCGAAGGCGGCATCATTCAACAACAACAGAATTCTCCACTGGAGCATACAAATCCAACTTCATGCCCTAACTTAGAGATTTCGCACACACAAAATATCGATTCTGCAGTCGAGCTCGACCCGAGAGAGAGCTTCAGCACGCCATTTGGCGATGTTTCTGTTTGCAACTGAAAAGAAGAAAAGAAACTACAGTCATCAACTCTGCATATTCAAAGCTCTCGAAGATTTTCGCATAAACAAAAGACCCCAAATTCCATTGGATCCCTACTTTTCCAACTCAAACACAAACGAAATAGTCCCAAACTCAGCCAAATCCCAATTCCACTTAAAAACACTTAAAACACAAACCAAAAACCCCAACCGTCGAAAAAACTCACAGAATTCCTTCTCCAAATAAAAACAAAAGGAAGAAAATCCCACCAAATACCACTCCAAACACTTCCACCTCGAAATCCCCCTCGAACAACCACCTCCCCAACTAGATCACGCCCCTCCTCCGGCCCCACGCGTCTGGATTCCACGGACGCGCTCCAGATCGTGCCACGACCACCACCAAACCCTAGAAACCCACCTTCCCCGCCCCAACGACCCTTGCCTGGCTTCGAATGCAAGCAAAATCGAGGCCGAACACCGAATTGGAGACGTGAACGCACCTGCACGAGATTCTCGTTGGAGGTTTCGTGCTCTCGAAGGTTCGAATTTTGGTGGTTTTCTCTTCGCTTTCTTCCGAAACTCGTCTTCTTCTTCTTCTTCCTCTTCTTCTTCTGCTACTGTCGAGTGTGGTTTTGGTTTTTTTTGGATATATTTTTTAATTTGGTTTGTTTGGGTTTGTTGGTTGCGATTGGGAATTACGGGAATGCCACTGGTTCAGGTTATGGTGGTAACTAGATGGATCCAACCTGTGTAACCGCTGGATCCGGTTACCCGTGGTGAGGTTATGCACTTATGCTTTTCGTGATTAATAACTAATTATTATGGGCTTTTTGCGTTTGCATCCTCCACTTTGGTTTTTCTATTTTTTCCAGGGAGGTCGAGTTCTCGAGTTACCTTGTGTTTTACATTTGTATGCCGGAAAAAGAATTACAACTCTATTATTAGGTCGATTAAAACTAATATATCTAACTTTATCGTGGAGTATTATTACACACTTTTTTTTCAGTTTAACAAGAGAACTACTATTCGTCGCCGGAAAACTACTTAAATCGCCCCAAAAATTACCTTTTTGCCCTTAACAAATCAATTAATACCCATTTCGTCCCGTATCTTTAAACAAGGTATTTGACTCAGTTTTACTCACATTCCTAGTACCAACACTACGAAAATGTCTGGCGAAACACCTGAATCCGGCTAGGTAACGAAGGCGGATTTTTTTTCCGACTCGGGCGTCTGGCTAAGACGCCTCCACCTAGGTGGAGGCGTCTGGATACGACGCCTCCACATAGGTGGAGGCGTGATAGCCAGACGCCTCCACGTTGGTGGAGGCGTGTTAGCCAGACGCCCGTATTTTTTAATAATAAAAAATAAAAAATAAAATATAAATAAATTCTTAAAATTATACGGTGTGTTATCTCAAATTATTTGAGGTTCTGTTGCAAGATTTTTGGTGGTAACGGGGTCAAATTACAATGAGTTTTTTTGCAAGTGATTAAATTTTCAAAAAATTTAAGATCCAAAATCCCCGGTGGTAAAACCTCCCGACTTACAAATACCACATCGACAGGTCCGTTCGGGGGTCTCGCTCACCGGTGAGCGAGCGGCATTCCACCTCGCCGGTGAGGTGGCGGGGGTGGCAAGGGGGCAGCGCCCCCTGGAAATTTTTTGGATTTTGAAATTGTTGGATCTGAATTTTTTTTGAATTTTCATCAATTGCAAAAACTCGTTGTAAGGTGATGTCGGACGGTCGACCGTTTGCTTCTCGGTCTACCGAACATGTTCCATGCGGATGACCGAGTTTCCATCGGTCCTCCGTGATCGTAAATACAGTAAGTTTTTGATCTTCCTAGAATCATTGTGTCGGTTTACCGATCTCTACCCGGTTATCCGAATATTTATTCTCAGTAGCTTCGACATTTCTCTGGAAATCTCTATTCGGTGTACCGAAAGGGTATCGGTCATCCGAATATAATAATTATTAACTTATTAATTAATTAATTTAGTAATTATCTAAATTTATAATCAATTATCTTTTTAATAAAAAAATAAAAAAATAATAAAAAATTGTGGGCGTCTGTGTAAAACGCCCAGCGTAGGAGAGAGGCGTCTGGCTAAGCCGCCCAGCGTAGGAGAGAGGCGTCTTAGCCAGACGCCCGTCCCATGGGCGGGGCGTCTGTGTAACACGCCGCCCCCTAGGGGGAGGCGTCTTACCCAGACGCCCCTCTCCTACGCTGGGCGGCTCCGCCAGACGCCCGCAATTTTTTATTATTTTTTTATTAAAAAGATGTTGGATATTTTACCAGATTCGAGTACACCGGGGCGTCTGTTGGCTCATTACTGACCTCCAAAACATTATTTTTTTGAATATAAGAGGAAGATGAAGAGAGATGTGTGATAGGAGGGTAAAATGTCGCGTTATTGCAGTAGAAATGAGAGAAGGGCAAAATGGTAATCTGTTGGGACGATTTAAGTAGTTTTAGGGCGACGAATAACAATTCAGTTTAACAATGTACGACTATTTTCCCTACCAAAACAATCTCATAGTTATTATTCCAATTTCCATGGGATCACTCTCTACATAACATATATTTGTTAATATCATATTTTTTTAATATTATAAAATCACAATGTTTTCCATGAAATGAAAGGTGTATTTTACCCAAAAAAAATCACAAATAAAAAATGACGTCTATAAACATTGTTGGAGCATCCCAAATGAATTTGCAAGTGCATTGCACAAAATTATTAAGTTAACATAGTTTTAATTCTGCTTTCAAAACATTGTTATCAACTTATCATTCATTGTCGCATGTAATTAGATACCTAAGGTCCCTCCTATATCAATGAATTCACATTAACAACGACAAGAATTAATGAATGTATAGGAATAATAAATTTGTGAAGATTTTTTAGGAAAAAACAGTGGATTGGTGGATATTTACACGTAGACAAGCATAATATGTATCCGTACCCACTGAATTTTGATTATTGAGAAACGAAGGGTTGTTAATATGCATCAGACAAACTTATTTCATAGGAATATTAATAGGAACTACTATTCGTCGCCGGAAAACTACTTAAATCCCCCCAAAAATGACATTTTTGCCCTTAACAAATCAATTAACACCGATTTCGTCCCGTGTCTTTAAATAAGGTGTTTGACTCAGTTTTACTCACATTCCTAGTACCAACACCACGAAAATGTCTGGCGAAGCACCTGAATCCGGCGAGGTAACTGGGGCGGAATTTTTTTCACGACTCGGGCGTTTGGCTAAACCGCCTCCACCAAGGTGGAGGCGTCTGCCTAACACGCCTCCACAAAGGTGGATGCATCTGTCTAAACCGCCTCAACCTATGTGGAGGCGTGTTAGGCAGACGCCTTCACCTTGGTGGAGGCGGTTTAGCCAGACGCCCGTTTTTTTTTAATTTTTTGTTAAATTCAATTTTTTCAGGTTCCGTTTCAAGATTTCGGTGGTGATGGAGTAGATTACAGTGAGCTTTTTGACAGTAAAGAAATATTTACAACGATCGAGGAAGGTTGTAAATGGGCGAAACAAGTTGCAATAGGAGCCGGATTTTTTTTGGTTATATCATCATACAAACCGAAAGCAGATAACCGGATGGATTGTTACCTCAGATGTGATCGCAGACGTGAGATGAGTTCTCGTGATACGAGTATTGCACTGCGAAAGAATATGAAAAGAAAAGGTTGCGGTTGTCGGTTTTTGGTAAAAGTGGTGGAGCGACGAGATCGTGATGGATGAGTTATTGTTTCTAGTAGCATGTTTGGGCAGCACAACCACCCATTGGCAGTTTATTCAGAGGGTCACCGACAGGTCAGCGGACTTAGTGCTGGGGCAAAGCAAATTGTTCGGGATATGACAGAGGCACAAGCAAGGCCCCGTAACATTTTGTTGGCGGTAAAGAAGAAATTTCCGGACGATAATCCTAATCAAAGGCACATTTACAACTTCAGAGAGTACATGAGGAGGACGAAATCTGAAGACAGGAATCCCGCGCAGCAGTTTCTCAGAGAGGCAGTGCAGCATAAGTATTTGCATTGGATTGTGGCAGATGAATAAACTAATGTATTGACTCACACATTTTTGGCACATCCGACTTCAGTTCAGTTGTTGCGTACATACCCATTCGTGATCTGTATGGATTCGACGTATAAGACGAACAAGTACAAGATGCCTTTGTTTGAGATGGTTGGGGTTACTCCAACAAATATGAATTTCCTCGTCGGATATGCGATTTTGCAGGATGAGACCGAGTCTAGTTACCGGTGGGTGTTGGAGAGGTTGCGAGGTTTGTTATTGGATATTGTTAGCCCGACAGCAATAATTACGGACCGGGAGATGGGTCTGATGCGACCAGTGGCAGAGGTTTTTCCTGAGTCAGCTCATTTACTATGCACCTGGCATATCAACAAAGACGTGTACAACTACGCATACCACGTATTCGGCAAGGAGAAGCAGCTTGCAGAGAGTTTTAGACGTGGAAGATGGAGGAGAGTCATGCTTTCTGATTCACAGACGGATTATGATAGAGCAGTCCGTAATCTGAAGGATTCTTACAGTTCCTGGCCAGTGCTGACGAAGTATGTGGAAGACACGTGGTTGGTGCATAAGGAAAAATTCGTGTTGAATTGGACGAATCAAGTTCTTCATTTCGGCAACACTACGAACTGCAGGGTGGAAAGTGCACATTCGGCTCTGAAAGAGTGGATCACTACATCGACTGCCGCACTTCAAAACCTTCCGCTCGTCGCCATCCCAGATGCGTCTGGCGACGTGGCCTCCGAAACTCGGAATGACGCTGCCATCTACAGGACCACCGGGAATAATATCCGTGACGATCCAAGACTCGTCATCACCCATCTTCTTCTTCTGAGCTCGGGCGTCTGCAGTGCATGAACTCGAATCACCGGTCACAAACCGGCCACCTCGATCCTTCCTAATGACCCACTCAGATGAAGGACCACCGTGTCGCCCTCGTCCTCGCCCGGCCTGATGTACCGGCTCCTCCTGTGGCCCCAAGTCGTATCGGCCCCCATCGTCACTGTCGTCGTGACTCCTCAGCTCATCTGAATCATCCTCGTCGTCGAAAGACTCTCCAGGTGTCTGACGACGACATAACAGATCTCTCTCTCTCCTAACTGAAGCAGAAATACCACGTTTACGTGGATGACGAGGACCTGACTCGTCTGCTATACTACGTACCGCGCGTAAGGGAATTGATTTCCCTTTTCCTCCACGGTAACCCGATGACTATTAATTCAATTTTAAAAATACAAATTTATTAATGAATTTACTAAAATAATTAAACTAATTATTAACTGAATAATCTATTAATTTAGCAATTATCACAATTAATCAATAATCCTTTATAAAATCGTACACAACTAATTACTAACATAATAATCAATTTATTTAGCGATTTATTTATTAATTAGCACAATTTATAATCAATAAACGATTTACTAAACTAATTTAACTCATTATTAACATAATATTCAATTTATTTAAAATTTATCACAATTTATAATAAAATTAAAAAAAAAACCGGGCGTCTGCGGGAGACGCCTACCCTAAGTGGTAGGCGTCTGCCGGAGACGCCTACCGTACGTGGGAGACGTCTCCCGCGGACGTCTGTTCATTGGGGGGGAGGCGGTTCTTGCGACCGCCCGATCGTTGGGTCGGGCGTCTCCCGCGACCGCCCGACTCAAAAAAAAATTTAAAAAATTAATTGAAATAAACAAGGTAATTTACCAGATGTGAGTAGTCAGGGGTCTCCGCTGGCTCTTTCCCTGGCCTCCGAGACATTCTATTTGGTGAATAAAAGTGTGATATGAATAGAAAGTTGTGTTAAAAGAGTGAAATGAGGAGTTATATTAGTAGAAAGGGCGGAGGGGCAAAATGGTAATCTTACAGGCGATTTAAGTAGTTTTACGGCGACGAATAGCAGTTCAGTATTAATATGGACTGCTGTTCGTCGCCGTAAAACTACTTAAATCGTCCGTAAGATTACTATTTTGCTCATCTACCATTTCTACTAATATAACTCCTCATTTCACTCTTTTAACACAACTTTCTCTTCATATCACTCTTCTATTCACCACATAAAATGTCTCGGAGGCCAGGAAAAGAACCAGCGGAGACCCCTGACTACTCACATCTGGTAAATTACCTTGTTTATTTCAATTAATTTAAAAAAACATTTTTGAGTCGAACGTCCGCGGGAGCCGCCCGACCCAACGATCGGGCGTTCGCGGGAACCGCCTCCCCCTTGGATATATGAGTATTTTCCAGACAGACGTCCATAGGGGACGCCTGCACAAAGGTGGAGGCGTCTGTCTAAACCGCCTCCACCTATGTGGAGGCGTGTTAGGCAGACGCCTCCACCTTGGTGGAGGCGGTTTAGCCAGACGCCCGAGTCGGGAAAAAAATTCCGCCGGATTCAGTTGCTTCGCCAGACATTTTCGTGGTGTTGATACTAGGAATGTGAGTAAAACTGAGTCAAACACCTTGTTTAAAGACACGGGACGAAATCGATATTAATTGATTTGCTAAAGGCAAAAAAATCATTTTTGAGACGATTTAAGTAATTTTCCGGCGAAGAACAGTAGTTCCCATATTAATTAGGAAAATGTTTAGTAGCCGCTCTCCGGGACGCTGTGGCGGGACGCTGTTGAGTTTGACAAATCAAGCTCAGCCAAAGTTTAATATTTTTGGCGGGCAGAGGGGGCAGCCGCATTTAATGCATCTCAAATCAGACGTGCTCCAAATCATATCATTCCTTTTGGCGCTCCCACCTGCTCCATACCTCTTTTTGACGAAGATGCAAGGAATGGTCACTGTCACTTCTTCCTTTCTTCTTCATTTTCGTTCATTTCTCTTCGTTTTGAGAGAAATCTTCACTCAAATGGAAATGACGTTAAACATTCCTAAGGAGAAGATGATTTTCCCCTCTTTCGAAGGAGCAAGAGCCTTTTACAACGACTATGCTGATGCTTGTGGTTTTGGTGTTAAGCTACGACATACTCATTACGACGCTGATGTGGTTACCCGGGCTACTCTTACTTGTTCCAAGGAGGGTAACGCACCAACAGACCAAGGTCAAGGCATAATGAAGCCACGTTTATCTAGTAGAGTTCAGTGCACGGCTCGCATCAGGGTTTCTGGAAACCCAACAAGGGGATACCAGATTAACTTTGTCGATCTCAATCATAACCATGAAATGCTGCAGGAGCACCAGATGTGTTTTCTAAGACAGAAACGATTTGTACCTGAGGCCGCCATAACACGAATAGCGTGCAATGATGCTTCTGGGATCTCTGCTGCTAAGACCATGCAATCGTTTGTTGTTGAGGTTGGGGGGCATGACAAACTTACTTTTAACGATAGAGACCTATGGTTTGAAGACTTTTGTACGTTATTTTGTTTGTAGAAATCTGCGACCTATATATTTTTTGTGTGTGCAGGAATGTTATAACCGAAGTAAGGAATTTGAAAATGGGACCCGGCGATGCACAAGCTCTTCAGAACTATTTCATTAAGATGCAGAAGATTGATGCAATGTTTTTCTATGTCGTGGATATGGATGACGATGGAAGACTAAGGAACGTTTTCTGGGTCGACTGCCGTTCCAGGGCTGCCTATTCATACTTTGTGGATGTTATATGTTTCGACACTACGTACCTCACAAACAAATACGACATGCCCTTTGCACCATTTGTGGGAGTTAATCACCATTTCGAGTCTGTGTTGCTCGGTTGCGCTTTGCTGTCTTCCGAGACCACTGAAAACTACATATGGCTCTTTCAGACGTGGCTTTCGTGTATGGGAGGTACGTATGTAGAGTTGTCCTTTATGATTTTTGAGTTATTGGTTTTCCTTTTTAAGTGATGTGTGTTCCTTTTTAAGTGTTGTGTGTTTCTTTTTTAGTTGTGCCTGTTCATTTTGAACTTCTTTCTAAAACCTTTTGAGTGACTGTGTGTTCCTTTTTAACTTATGTTTGTTCCTTCTTAAGTGAAGTCTGTTTCCTTTTTAACTGATGTCTGTTCCTTTTTAGTGTTGTCTGTTCCTTTTTAAGTGAAGTATGTTCCTTGTTAAGTGAGATGTTGGCTCCAAACAATTTACGGTATCCGTGAGTCTTGGGTACCTGCCTACTTGTGTGATTGTTTTTTTGCTGGAATGACTTCTACCCAAAGAAGCGAAAGTATGAACTCCTTCTTCGACAAGTACTTATCTTTTAGAACCACCCTTAAGCAGTTCATTCAACAATACGAACTTGCTCTACGTCACAAGTACGAGAAGGAAGCTCAATCGGATTTCGATTGCCTGCATAAGAAACCCCAAATGGTTTCAATATATCCCTTCGAGAGTCAAATGAGCGAGTTGTATACCGTAGGGGTTTTCAAGAAAGTACAGTTACAAATTGGTAAGATGATGAACTTCGACCTAACCGAGGAGTTGCAATCAGCCGACGCGTTTCATTACAAGGTGACTGAACGTGTACGGGTCGGTGAGCAACTATTATCGAAACGTTTCCTTGTAGAGAGGACAAGTCAGAACTTGACATGCGATTGTAAACTGTTTAAGCGTGTTGGTATTCTTTGCTGTCACCTCCTGTTACTTTTTAATTGAAGTCGGTTCCTTTTTAAGTGACCTCGTTTACTTTTTAAGTGTTGTCTGTTTCTTTTTAACTGAAGTCTGTTCCTTTTAAGCGATTTCTGTTCCTTTTGAAGTGATGTTTGTCCCTTTTTAACTGATTTCTGTTCCTTTTTAGTGTTGTTTGTTCCTTTTTAAGTGATGTATGTTCCTTTTTAGGGGATGTTTGTTCCTTTTTAAGAGATGTATGTTCCCTTTTAAGTGATTTCTGTTCATTTTTAAGTGAAGTTTGTCCCTTTTAACTGATTTCTGTTCCTTTTTAAGTGAAGTCTGTTCCTTTTTAAGTGAAGTATGTTCCTTTTTAGGGGATGTTTGTTCCTTTTTAAGAGATGTCTGTTCCTTTTTAAGTGAAGTTTGTTTCTTTTTAAGTGAAGTCTGTTCCTTCTTAAGTGAAGTCTGTTACTTTTTAAGCGATGACTGTCCCTTTTTAATTGAAATATGTTCATTTTTAAGTGATTTATGTTCCTTTTTATTTGAAGTCGGTTCCTTTTTAAGTGACCTCGTTTACTTTTTAAGTGTTGTCTGTTCCTTTTTAAGTGAAGTCTGTTCCTTTTTAAGTGATTGCTGTTCCTTTTTAAGTGATGTCTGTCCATTTTTAACTGATTTCTGTTCCTTTTTTAGTGTTGTTTTTTCCTTTTTAAGTGATGTATGTTCCTTTTTAGGGGATGTCTGTTCCTTTTTAAGAGATCTCTGTTCCTTTTTAAGTGATTTTTGTTCATTTTTAAGTGAAGTCTGTCCTTTTTTAACTGATTTTTGTTCCTTTTTAAGTGAAGTCTGTTCCTTTTTAAGTGAAGTCTGCTCCTTTTTAAGTGAAGTTTGTTCCTTTTTAAGTGAAATATGTTCCTTTTTAAGTGAAGTATGTTCCTTTTTATGTTATGTCTGTTCCTTTTTATGTTATGTCTACCTTAAATGTTGGAGCTATTACTTTGGAGTATGGAAAAGTTTTAATTACAACAACTATAAAATGTATTTGTTCCTGTTTTAATTTACAACTATGCACTACTTGAATTCGACACAGCAGCGGGAGTCCCTCAATAAAGTAATGGCCATTTCACCCCTGATGGAGTGAAGTGTCTTGGGGGTTTTCGTTTCCGTTGGGTTGACCTTTCGCATGAGACATTTGATCCAATAGTATAGAAAAACACCGCAGTCGTTGCTTCCCGGCATTTGTCTTTGGCACGTTTCCCTCAGGTATCTCAATGGCCAGTTCACCTTAAGACGGTTTCTCCAGAATTCACCCACATCTTTGGCTGAACATTCATGTACCCCTACCGCATTGTCAGGATCCTCATCTGGGACCAGCTCCCTACTGCAACTGTTGTAATGCAAGATCTCATTGTCTAAGCCATTAACAACTACAAGGGTCCAGTGTTCTGACACCAGCAATGGTTGTGCAATGACGAGGCTTCCCGTTTCCTGGCCTTGTAATTTGGGCGCCAGCCACTTTTCAATCATGGTATTCCCTTGATTGATCATAATTCTTTCCGAATAGAAGCTTGGAATACAAATTACCTCTTGGGGGTAGTTTTCTGTTTTTTGGCGCTCTTCAAGTACACAAAGCATACTGTCTATCGCCTCGTTGGTCAAATCCACCCCCTTCGTCATTAGCTCCTTTAGGTCGGAATGTGTGAAGAAACAGGAATCACCTCTCCAGATCACCTCCCGTTGGTTATGTGTAGGTGCGGTCACCTTCAGTACAATGTTCAGCTCATCGGGGCTCAATGTGGCCAATGCATCCATGTCAACGTCTGGCCTATTCTCTCTCCCGTGATGAGCCTACTTGAAATCGTCATTCCCATCCCGCTTTCTTTTTTTGTTCATGCTCCTCTGGAGCCTTCTTTCTCTCCTATTCCGCTCCTCTTCTTTTTTCTTCCTTTCTTTCACCTCATCTTATTTTTTTTGGCCGTTGAGCGTGATCCTTTGGCCCCCCAGTCTGCCCTGAGGGGTTTTTCCTTTCCCTCATCCTCCTTTTTCTCCTTCTGCTTATCCCTCTCTTCTCTCCTGTGTTTGTTTCTCATCTTTCTCCCTCTCCTTCTCTTTCTCATTTTCCTCCTCTACCCTCTTTCTTTCTACCTCTTCCCTCAAGTAATGCGTAGAAGCCTAGGAAGACATCAACCGTATGAGAACATTCCTTTTTAGAGTATCGGAATTCAATGTTACGGTAAAAATGACAAACCTGGTGCACCACAACCCCCGAAATAGACGCTTGAAGTGTAGAATCCATTTGGTCGACGGATATCTAGGGTTACGGTGAAGAACTGGGGTGATGAATCGGAGAAAAGTTGAGAAAGGAAATGTGAGAAAGATCAGAAACGTTTTTGGTTTTCTTTCGCAAGTCGGGATGTGAACAGGCGCGTCTGATGTCCCTTCCCGGTCTTATCGATACATCAGAGAGGGAACCGTCGCACGAAAGCCGCAGTTGTTTTTCCATTTTTCGAAAAAACGGGCGTTTTAATTTTCGCTGATTGGGCAGCTGACTGGGCTGCTGACTAGATGCCACGTAAGTCGCGTCCTGGACGCGCGCGGCCGTCTATAAGGACTCTATTAATTACTATAGTTTGGAAGTTTGAGAGTAAGTCCCCGTTGCCATATATACCGAGTGTTAATTAGTATTGTCACAAAATCATGCCCACCCTAGTTAAGATGCAATCAGACAACCTCTAGAAGTAGGCGACGAGTAGAGATTAAAGAAGACGAAACGTGTAGTCTGAAATATTTCGTTTTTATATCTAAAAGATTAAATGCACATTATTTAATTATCAAAGGGTATTCATAAATGATTTAACCTAAAAACGTCTTAAAGTTCTAAGTTTAATTCTTGACACATTTACCATTGTCCTTATTTTTGACATGTAGACCAATTCCAACATTTTCTTCCATAAAATACTTATCATATGAAGTTCATATAACTTAAAAAATAACATGAAAAATCATGAATTTTCTTTGGACAACCTCAACCACCACCCATGTCCAGATGTCCTAGCTGGAGCTCCATTCAAGGTGCTCAAAGTTGGAATATAGAGATGGTGGTAATGGTGGCCTTCCGATCGACAGTGGTGGTGCAACGTTTGTGTTACCGGCCCTTGCCGATGGTTGCCGGAGATGAAGAAACGTTGGAGAGTTCGATGACAAAAAGAGTAGGATATATGAAGGTACGTAAAAGAGGTAAATTAAGGAGAAAAGAAGGATTTAGGAGATTTATGTAAATTGTTTGTTTGCATGTATTTTTATGCTAAAAATATTTTTTTGAAACAAAAAAAAGTAGAATCAGTTCAAATATTTTGCAAGACAAATGTGGTTAAAATGTGGAAGTCATAATTAATCTTGTTCGAACACAGCCTCATTAAGTAAAGAGTTGCACACGGCCACCTTGGTGCATGCAATTAACAGTTTCAACAGAAAAAGGGGGAAAAACCATTTTCCCCTATTGAAATCTAATATAATAGAGACATGGATGGGAATGGTTATTCTAACTTGCTTTCTAAGAGAAGAAAAGATCTGGAGGACTGTGAGCTTTGCATCATTATTCTATTTCCTATTTTACCTAATAAAGTTGAAGAAAGTCAATCTTTAGTTGGAACAGAAAATAATAGAATATTTATATGAAATTCTTTTGCATACATCAGAAGTTAAGCAATATTTTTTATTTTCTCGTAATATCAGAAACACCCTCCAACTTGTTTGACTTCGACAATATTGGAAGAAGTTCCGATTGATTGTTTTTTCTCGAAAATGTGTTAAATTTAAAAAAAAAACATGACGTACATCACACAAAATATTAAAAAAAAACCTGGTGTTTTAGATTATCTGGTTGGTGAGCTTAGGACCATCCCGATCTATACATATACGAAATGCAAGACATCTGTGTGTGTAAACACGAAGGGAATCTATCACTATCGTATTCGTGGTTGTTTCTAATGTTCGTTAAGAAAAAAACAACAAACAATGAAACACAAGCCAAGCCAACTGAAGCCAAGGACGTTACCACTTATTACCACGTACGACTAAACACACATCCGAATAATAATTTGTGTTTGGGCAACATTATGCTTAATTATTAGTTAAACTTTTGTTTTGCAAATATCATTGGTTAGGCCCGATATTAAAATTGAGTGGTCCGTTGGTTCAAGGATGTGGACATGTAATTACTATGTTTCTTTTTTTTCGGTTTTATGTATTTGGTTTCCAATGTCATTACAGTCTTACAAACTGATGCAAGAATAGATTGTAAGTGATTCTAGCGACGATGAGCACTTAAGATACTGCTTGGAATGAGTGAGACTATTAATACGAGGGAAATTATTAAGAAAATATTTTTTTGTGTTGAAAAAAATATGTTTTCCTTATTTAAGAATTATATCTTCTTAATCGTTTCCACTTATTACCCACACTCCAAGTCTCCAACCAATACTTAAGATTTTAAAAATGTAGAGACCTGAACTAGGTTGATGCATCCAATGTAAGTTTTATTTCTAGTTGTGGAAATATTGAAACATTCTTGGATACCCATGTCAAGTTTATTTATTATTCTTAAAAAAAATACTATATAATGAAGTCATAAATGGAGGTTAATTATATGCTTTAACTACTTTGTCGTTTTATCTCTCCAATATTATTAGCCAACAAAATTAAACAACATAAATTCTAGAATAATTTCTTCTTCTTTCGCAACAGGTCAATACAACATACTTGCAATATCATCAGATCGATAACAAGTAATGCATTCATGATTTTGATTCCAAATGCTTCCTTTTTTGTATGAGTTTTCAACTGTCTGATATAAAAGAAGGAGATTCCATCTGAATACAAGGAAAGGGGAGTTCAACTTGAGATCAAATATCATGAATTCATTCATTTAAAGCACTAATTCAAGAAAATTAATATTTCATATTAATGCATACCCATATTGTTCTTTGATGAAGGTGTCAAGGTGATGTTGCTTTCATGATAATTTTCGAGTAAGGATGATTGGTGTCGTACAGATAGATATATTAATTTCTCATTGCACGCAAAACTATTCATTCAATGTCATAAGTCATAATACATGATAGATTAGTTTGGCGTTCGAATTCTAAGCATCCAATAAAAGTCACATACATGAATAGAGAGAAATTAATTCGTCCATATCAAATAGGATGAATTTGTAGCAATTATAACCTTCCGCTTTTGTTATTTAACGTTAGTTGTTTGTAACTACATGCAGTAGCCAAAAAAAAGCAGAAATTAACATTTCAATGAGAAGAAAACTTGTTAGAAACGTAGCATGAAATCAGGAACATAAAGAAGAAGAAAAAAAACAAAATCAAACCACACATCATAGCAAGCAGACTACGAGACATAAGATTTTAAGTAAAAATTGATCCTCGGTATATGCATGTTATACTAATGGTGTGGCAGTGGACAACTGTTGTTTGATTTCTACTTAATTTTTTCCTTCTTCTTTTTCGAAGGAAGCATTTTATTTTCTTTTAATAGTATGGTGACTACGTACCTTTTCACTTGAATATACTACAAAAACTATAAAAAAATGTTATATGAATATGCATATTTGAAGACATGAACATAAATATCCTTAATATCATGCTAAGCTCATCTGGGAATACATGCCATTAGCGTAAGAATTAAGGACCAAATGAGAAATGACCTTAAGGACCCAGTGAGTGAGGAATTAATGACCTCGTGAATACATGTAATATATATCCTAATATTATAAACTCTAACTCTTTCAAGGAACTCAACTTCTGACCTAATTATAGTTGGAAGTGAACTCTCACATCAAAAGCAACATTCTCAAATACCAAACTCAGGGGAGATCGGCGACGTCCAAGGCGGATCAACGACATTGAAGGCGACACAACGACATCTAAAAAGTAGGAACGATAGCTTCCAATTTTCTTTAGGTATTTTCTAAACCAATAACATTTTATCTGGAAGTTGTGTTTTTATATGTACTCACTTGTTCATCGATAAGTATTAGGTTAGACAAATCGTATTTCACAATATATAACAAAAAATTATTTCAAAATAAGAATATACACTTTTTATGTTATTTTAATTGAAGTCTGACGTCTATAAATTATAATACATGAAGTGCCACACAGAGTTGACGTATTTTTACCTTTTGGCTTGTATTACATATTTGTCATGCCAATTTTTGCGTGAGAAGTGTTTTTTACATGTTTTTGTTTAAATTTTAACAATTGTGTTGCTTTTTTAGATAAAAATTACTCATTTTAATGATGTTATGTTTTCACAAAACCAAATAAATAAATAAATGGTGATGATGGTTTTGTTATCAAATTTCAAAATTAGCCGAAAAGTGATAAATCCAACAATTTGAGTTAAAAGTATCAAATAGAGTTATGACTTATGAGTAGACTTTAAGTGTCATTGGCCTATTACTTATATATTGTATGAGAAATAGAACGTTATAACTAAAAATACCTATTTAATTTCGTACACCAACATATTTTATTTACGGTTTTAGATGTAACGTGTGTAAATTGTTTATGATAATTAACAAAATCAAACTGATTCATGATAAGCTTGTCGAAAATTTGACACTAACTCAAGCTCGATTTAAATTCTAATAAGACAAACTGAAGCTTAAATTTAGGGACCTCGATGGACAAACTTAATAAACCAAAGTTGAAGTCTTGGACATAACATATCTCGACTGGTTCACCTTATTTACGCCCTAAAACAAACATGGGTTGAAGGCTCAAAAACATTACTCTCCATGTAAACTTTAAGCTTTATTGACAAAAGTAGAGATACGTTGTTTCTCATTTGCCTTTGTCCCTCTTAATTTCTTTTATTAATCTGCACTCAACTGCGGAACAACCCAACACGACAACGTAGAGAACTCTTGCGTTCCACTTGGATTTGCCTTTCCAACAACCCTCATAGAAGAATATTATTTGACAATCATGGACTTCAAATCGAGGTTGGCATATTTGACACAAGACACTTTACTTAGAATGAGAGATTGGGATCATGATTAACATAATGGATTTGATCTCCCTGGTATTGTTTAGTGTATCTTGATCATGATGTAGCAACTAATATATACTTCAAAACCTGGCCTTGCTTTTTGTAAAAGTTATATATCGACAGTTAGTCAAATCTTGGAGAGTAAGTTTGATTAGGTTAGATTCATATTGGTCCCTAATGTTTTCTGTACAAAAATATGGTCTCACGTTTTCTTGGAAGGAAATTGTGCTTATTATCTTTTATTTAAGTCTCGAGTAATAGAATGCTAATCATGAGGAATAATTTTGAGAACAAACAGAAAGAGTTAGGGGCCTAGGCCAGTCAATTTCTGCTCGTGCTCCTTAACTCGCTCATTTCCGCTCGCTCAATGGCTCAACTCGATTGTAAACGAGTCGAGCACGAGCAAAATAATCTACTCAGGAAAATAAATTAGCCAAGTTGAGCAAAACACTGCTCTCTTGTAAGCTCGCTTGCTCGACTCAACTGCTATACATACAAACATGCATCCCTAAACATACAAATATATACATCATTATACTACATGGTAATGCACATTCATTTATACTCAAACCCTAAAGACCCAAATAAGCATATCCTCCCTTCCTTCCTTGGTTTTTATCTCTAGCCGCCTCCCACCAAACCCTAAAGATTATTAAGCCGCTCCTCCACGCCACCAAGCCCACCACCTAGCCGAACTGACTCCTCCACGAACACCACCAAACTCGATGCCCCCTCTCGAACTATCCACACTGTCATCACCTCATCTCCTCCATCCCATCGACCTCCTCCACGCCGCAACACTCAAAAACCCCTCCCGAACTCCACCTCCATACCAACACCACCTCTTCTCTTCCATCTCGTTGACCTCCTTCACGCCACCACACTCGATGCCCCATCCCGAACTGTTATATCCTAAACCTTGATTAGTGGTTAATTAGGGCTGGCAAATTCGTGTTTCGTGTCGTGTTTGACACGAACACGAATTGACACGAATTGTTTTTACTCGACCCGAACACGAACACGAGCACAAATTAATAAGAAATAGGCGACACGAACACGAACACGAAAATCTAATCTTAAACTCGAACTGACTAGTTTGACACAAATTTTTACAAACCCGAATTAACCTGAAGACAAAATAACTTGTTTGACACCAATTATGACATGTTTGACACAAATTTATACAACACAAATTAACCCGAACACGAACTAGCATGTTTGACACGAATTACACGAAACACGAACCCGACCCGAATTGCAATTCGTGTTATTCGTGTCAACCCGAATTACACGAAACACGAAATACTCCAACCCGAACCTGACCCAAATTACAGTTTGTGTCATTCGTGTCGACCCGAATTACAGTTTGTGTCATTCATGTCGACCCGAATTGTGATATTTAGTGTCGGGTTCAGGTTCGGGTTCGGGTTTCGTGTCATAACCCAAATTGCCAGCCTATGGTTAATGGTGTTTAAGTGGTTGATTGGAGAGGTTTTAGTTTGGACGGGTGAGATTGGTTTGGATGGAGAGGTGTTGAGGTGAGGAGTATATAAGGTTAACCCATCTCCTTCTTTCTTTTTTCTTCCTCACTCTCTCATTTTCGTCTCTCCCTCATCCCTATGATATCGTTTCCAGGCATTCTAGACGAAGAAGAAGGTGGTGATCGGTGAAGTAAAGACAGGTGTTCGTGATCGTCGGTTAGTAGAGAGTTCGTCGAAGTTTAGCATTCTCGTGGAAAACGCTCGTCGTAGATCTTCAAAGGCTTCTTCAAGCCTTAAAGGTATGTCAAGCTTGTTTTTATGCTCACCTAAGTTCGTGTAGGTGTGGGAGTGGTCGACGATAGGCTGAAAGGCTCGTCGGACTTCAGTTTAGCAGTTTCCCTGCTGTGTTCGGTCGTCCGGATGGTGTATCGGTGTTTTGCCTTGCACCAGTCGAACGATGCTTCGTGCGGTCAATCAGTCAAGAATGTTAGGCAAGCTCTTGGTATTTTCGGTCGACCGAGTCCCCTTGCCATTCTACCGAATGCACTGTAGTGAGTCGGTTGGGGGTGTTGACCATCCAAACGGTTGACTGCCTCGTTGACCAGTTCGATCGATTGCACTGTAGTAAGTCGGTTGGGAACTTAGATCATCTAAACGGTCGACCACTCTTCGAAGTCGTTCGACCGATTACTTAAGTTGACTTAAAGTCTTTTCGACCGGTGTGTGTTTCGTTCGACCAGTCGTGGCCCTTGAGAAACGGTGAGTCCCTGTGTTTTTCCGGTCGACCGAGTCCCCTTTGTCGTTCGACCGATGGGACATTGAACTTAATATTATTGTGGCGTAGACCATCCAAACGGTCGACCGTCAGAGACCTTCTGTTCGACTAATTGGTTGTTTTATTAGTTTTGTGGTTCAACCGGTCGCGAAGATGATCAAACGCATGTGCATTCCAAGGAGGAACCACTCGACCAGTTGACTTGTTCGGTCGGCCGTTTTTGCACAGTTTGGTATATTTTATGTTTGTTTTTTATCAGCTAGAGGGCAACGGGTTCACTGACCCTTTTGGGGCAACGAAAGGACAAATTGGCCTAATAGCGATCAATTGTGGTTCTACGGAGTGGATTGTATTGTTGTCGTCGTGGCTCCGACAAATGAGACAAAGTCGTGGCTCCGATGAATGAGGCGTGTATACGTCGTGTCGTGGCTCTATCAATTGATGCAAATCGTGGCTCCGGTAACATTGAGGCAAAATCGTGGTTCCGGTGAAAGAGGTAATTTGTGGTGTTCTATAGTTGTTGGGCTTATGCCGTTTGCAGTTGTTGTGGTTGTTTCATTCATGTGTTAGGTTTGGCGTACGATGTTTTCTTATGGAAACTCAGGTATAATTTCATGTTGCTTTTCAGGCCGAGTTCGGCAGTAGGAGGGTGGTGACTGCGGATGAGAGCTCTCGGGACCGGATCCTGCTTTCCTTTCTTTCAAGGTGGTTGTGATTACATGTATATTTTTTACGAGCTTTTGATGTAATCACCATTTTGTAAAACTTTGTTACATATATATATTATATGTTGGTGCACCTGGTTCCTTGTATCTTGCCGTAATGTCCTCGAGTCGATTGTATGTTTTAAATTTTCCATAGTTTGAGGGCGTTACAGGAACTCTTACTCACCGCCTCTTCTCCTCCATCTCGTCGACCTCTTCCACTCATATCCTCCTCGGATCGCTCGGTAAGCCGAGAAAAGCTCATGAGAAAACGAGTCGAAGTGAACGACTCACGAGCAATCAACGAGTCGACCATGAGCAAGACTTTGACGCTCGAACCGAGTGGCAAACGAGCCACGAGCAAAAAATAAATAAAAGAGCCTAGTTCAAGCAAGCATTGCTCACTCAAACTCAGCTTGTTTACCGCCCTAGAAAGAGTCTTTGAGAATCAAGAAAAATCAAAGCTACGGTACCATTTGGATTGATGGTACTAGGAGGGTAAAAATAAAATGGGCAAAAAAAAATTGCATTGCAAAATATTTGTTTTTCAATGCAATTTTATAATCTATTAACTTCTACACTCGTATTACCTCCAATGAGTGGCAGACTGGCAGTACTTGTCTTGCTATGCACCTTGATGTCGTATGGATTTGGATCTTTTTAAAATTTTGTTGTTCTTAGATTTCAACCCCGTGAATTTTTTGACTCGCTTACATTTCAACCCCATTGAATTTTTATCCTTTAGATTTTACCTCAATTAACGTTTAACCCTCTCAGATATATTGATCTCTTTACAAATTACCACCCCTCTAACTCCATTTAGTTACTTTGCTCCCACCCCCAATCCAAATAATAATATCTCTACTCAGATATTTAAGGTTAAAAGATGTGCCACCAACTAAATTTACAAATTTTGCGTCTCTTAACATTTGGGATTTCAAGAAAGAGACCTTAGAGACGGTGGAACTGTATGTATTTTTCAACTTGGGATAACCATTTAAGATAACCATATAAGTATGCTATGACAAATTGAAAAGTAGTTTAATAATGATTTGAGGATAAAATCATTTGGAAGAGTTAAATTATACTCAAGTATGACATTCGTCGTACAATATTGCGAAGCTAAGAGAGCTTTAGGAAACTGAGAGCATATCACAATTTTATTACACAATAAGTAGGCCACCTTTTATCATGTTTGCATATAAACCCTGTTTCCGATAAAAGTATTAGTATAATATATAGCTTTGTAACAAAATAAGGTTGGTACTGGGAAATAAGTAACACGCTACAAATAAATAAAAAAATTGTGATTAAAATATAAGAGCAAAAAGATGCGACAATTTTTAAGATGAGAACGAAACATAGTCATAAAAATCCGACGTCTTATGTGAACAAAAATTAATATAACGACATATTTCCCATCATTTATGGTTCCAATCCGGTGCAGAAGTGACATCTCATCTCAAGTGCTTTGGATTTGTTAAATCACTTGTGCACATCTTAACCAGAACACTGGAAGTTAGGATGGCTGTTTTGATGATAAGAATCCAACTCCAATAATTAGTAGTACACCTACTACGGGACTAAAGTAAACAAATATTCCTCCTAATTCCTAACTAATTACATCTGGTGATCATAATTGAAAGTATTGAAATGTTTTCTAGTGTAATGACTAATGACACGTTGAGGTGATAAACAAAGATCATGGGAATCAAACCACATGTTGATGATCAAAAGACTAAGAACTTTGTGTGTTTTAGAAACCACATCCAGTTGTAATTTCATCTTGTATAATTAGTCTAATGTCATAGACTCATACAGATTGCTAACAAATATGGACATCATTCATTGACTATATATCATCTTAATGCATGGGTGCATTATTTCGTTCGAAAAGCTCTTTGAACATAAATAATTTAAATGCTACTTTCATATCACATGAGTCTGGATGTGTTAATATGGTTTCAAATCATATTTATCTGATTCTATGTAGTCATGTGCAATCCATATAATACCAGCTACGTACAACATGATATAGTTTTCTTTGTCATTGGGGATGTAATTCGACATGGTAATCCTATAGCAAAGGATGTTGTATCAAGTGCTCACTTTGGGTTACCTAAATTTTGACCCTAGCGAATTTAGAATTTATTGTTATATTTTTTTTTCCAAAGTTTTAATTGCTGCTTCTATCTAACTATTGCAGTAATTATTTTAGTGTAGGTATGCCAAAGTCATATGTTTCGTTATATATGAACACTACCTTTTATAATACTACATTACGTGTCACCTAATATATGAAATATTGAGTATGTATATATAATTTGAAACTATAGAAACAAATTAATCCTACAATTTCGCACCAAAAATCTAACAATGATTGACGCTCTGCCTACAAATTATTCGTCGGACGTTAACTGCTATAATTCTAGTCACAATCCTATGTTTCATTAGGAACACTACATTTTACACGTGTTAATGTGTCACCTTATGAATTAAAAACTAATCAGTATATATAATTCGAAACCCTATTAACAAAACCTATCTTTATATGTCAAAACCTAACTCAACCAAGTAGGTGAGAAGTTTTAAATAGTTTAGTTTTTGTAGCATCCCATTAAAAGTTGGCTATGCGGTGAAGGGTGAGGTGTGTAGTTACCAACTTGGTTTGGCATCAACCTCCAAATTATTAACTTACTCCACGGGAGACACGACTGTCTTGTGAAGCTTCTCTCTTGTTCTTACATTTTATTTCTTCTCTCTTCTACTGTTCATACAGTTGGTTGTGAGATTTGAAGGATCTAATAGATCTGATATAATCACGGGCTTCAGTAGTTCAGTCCTCACACCATGCATTCGTGCGTGGACCACATGTTGGTGTTTTCCTCATGTAAATTACTTTTCGATATTTATGACAAATTGCGATAACTCAACTTCTCATTGGGAGATTGAAATATGTAGGGTTTACTGTTCAAGTTCTTATATTTCTTCTTCCATTCTTTGGTCGAAGTTTATGCGTGTTTACATTCATCCAGTTACAACAACAACAACAACAACAATGTCTCTTGTTTCAAATAATTAGTAGAGAGTGTTATAAATGAGTCACCGTTTGAGTACGTAAAGTTGCAAAGCCCTTCGTCCAGTTAATTTTTTATATACTTTTTTAATGTTTAAATTGACCATGCATTAGCTTTTGAAAATAGATGTTTACATTGACGGTCTTACAAATATTAAAATGTCAAACGAACCTCTGTCGATGATTCAGACTCTCAGAGGTAACTAATCAGACAAAAGGACATTACAGTTTTATATTATAAAAATATGATTAGTAATTCCGAGATTTATCTTATTTAGTTTAAGTTTCTTACCATCTTACCATTAGATCTTATTTACGATTAATCTCACATTTAATTAGCGTAATCGTTTTTCTTATAATATACCTTACAATTTCAGATGAATGATTGATACAGTGAGTGTTTAAAATAAAAAATTAAGTTCCAGACTCACTAGATAATCTCTGTATAAAAATATATAACAGAGGATAACAACATTACAAGTAACTAAAGAAAGGAACTATCTTCTTCGATTTTACGATCTTTAAGTAGTATGTCCGTTGACTTTGCACCATTTTTACCGCAAGCATAAAACACACAACATTAATATGAACACAATTATACATATTAGAAAGGGATGTAAGCCTATAATGGGCCACGAAGAATCCAATCCGACAACAGAGTTCAGAAATTATCTGAGTGGGTCGGGTATCCTGTGCTTTTGTACGTAATGTTAATTTCCAATTATGTCGAGATGTATGTTAAGCCTTTTCTGCATAAGATTTTTTGTGTACTTATTCTACTGCTCAGAGACTCAGAGTAAAATTAGGAAGCAAGTTGTGTGCCCATTTTCATACAAGATTTTACTTCATGTGAGGTGGCCGCTGAGTCAGGTGATGAGGTAGACATCTTGATTAAAAAAATTAATTTTCATTATGGTAAAGTACAGATAATCTCTTTGAACTGTAGGCTTAATTAACTTAACCCCTATAAACTTTAAAATATGACACTTAATTCTTAAAATTTCGATTTTCTAACATTTTGTCCCATTGTGCATTGATAGCATGTTATTTGTAAATGTATTCGATATCGTGGTTACTTTTGGATTTTTTTGTACAGGGGGGGCAAAATGTTAGAAGACTGAAAGTTTAGGGGTTAACTGTCATTTTCAAAGTTCATGGAGGTTAAGTGAACTGAGATCATAGTTAACGAGGGTTATGTGTAATTTATTTTTATATTATATAACGTGGTCAATATTAGCACAGAGAAAAGCCCATCTGATTCTTCTTAGTTTTGTCTTGTGACAATGGGCCCAAGTTGTTGTGTGTGTAAGGTCAATATGTAGGATTAATGTGTTATTTATCTTTAGCCCATGATGTAAAGTCCACGTATCTTTAGAAGAAACACTCATCCTCGTCTATCCTCCATTCAACAGAGGGAGAGAGACGAGATTACACATTGCTCTCGAGTTTTACAGTGAGTACTTTAAAACTAATAAGATTTGAACTTGCAACATCTAAGTGAGATAACCTTAAGCCTTTAATGGCCAAAGTAATCATTTAAATTATCTCAACTTGTCGACATCCAATGCTCTAAAACATTTTTGTTTATCTAAGACGCGTGTTTTGATTAAATATTCAACTACTTGTTCAGTCGTCCTTCAACTAGTTCTTCCAGGTTCAAGACACATGGTTCATTTACAACTTCCAAGGTTGCATTTTATTAAAGTCTATGTATCAATCAGTCGTGGTCCCAAAAATTTGGTGCAATTTCACATTCAAAAAAGAAGAGATTAATTATGTAATTATTATGTTCTCCATGAGTCTTCTACTATCGATTAACGTATCACGCGTCTCCCAACCTTCTAGAATCCAAATGAAAAATATAAGGAACATTTTGCAGTTAGAAGACATCGATTCAAGAGAGAATTGTCTTCTACTGTGAAATGATAATGAAGATGATTAAGAAAATAGTCATTAGTTTGTGATGGGAGGACGTTACTACCACAAAAAGTACAACTCGTTATATAAAGAGACGTGCTAAGAAATAACTGCAAGATAACTATCTTTAAGTCAATATCCTTAATTATTTATTACCATCGAATGTAAGTTTGGAAAATTAGCCAAATAAGATGACTGGTGTTATACCACACCGCGTCTGTAATCTGTCATTAGTTTTCCAAATCCGAACACAATCCAATCTCACTACTACAAAGTCAACCTTTCTCGGCGGAATAGTTGTGCGCACCTTTTTTTGGCACGAAACTTTGGACAACTCGACGAATTTTCAGTCGACAGTGTTCGTCCCGACACTGCTACTGCCGGTGGACTAATGCCAACGGAAATTCCGTGAGGAGGACTTAGTGCCGACGGAATTGAAGTATTTTGCCCACGGAATGGTGTTGGGATGGGAATTCACGATGCTACTAACACAACAACAGATTAACGGAATGGTGTTGGGATGGGAATTCACGATGCTACTAACACAACAACAGATTAAACGTACACAGCGAAACACAAATGCGAATATTGATTGCGGAAGATACTAACTTCTGATCCTATCTCAATCTTAATGCAACAAGAACACTCAAAAGATGTAATATACAAGCAAACACACAACACACCTTAAAGCAACCACGACACACGTGATTTACAAGGTTCGACAACGTACCTACGTCATTGGGGTCTCCTGCGGGTTTCCTTTCCTTCAAACCGCTTATCCAACAAGAGAAGCAACCGAGATTATAAGTAGTTAGAAGCGATTTGTCCCCCAAAACACTCTAGATCTTTCTCTAGTCCTAATCTCTCTTAAGGAAATAATAATGTGTTGTGCACAAAATTATGATGAATTTTTCTTAAATAGTAGGCTAAAATCGTACAAGAAAACATGTAGATCGTGGGAAAAACCGTCTGCATCGGTCGACCGGAATCCTCAACGGTCAACCGGACTACGGTTTTTCCGCCTAACTGCCACAATTCGGTCGACCGTTGTCCAACACTCGGTCGATCATTCGCGCTTCTGAACAATGCCTAGGAGACTCTGGACTTTCCCGGTCGACCGCGTGTCCCATACTGGTCGACCGTTTCACATTGTTCGACGAATCCTGACATGCTCTGGAAATTTCCGGTTGATCGAGCTCTTCTACTGGTCGACTGAATCTCCTATTTCGTGCACTTAACGAATATAAACCAAATTTCAACGAACGGTCGATCTGCAAATGTCTCGTTTGTAGTAGTGTCATTGGGCTATAAAAGGTGGCAACAATACTATATCACGTCAATATTTTTACTATACAATCCCACAAGTTCACTTAAGGCAGCAAAGCGTTCCGGTCACAACGTGCGGGTGGGGCAATCTGGGAATCTGCCTGTTTTTCCCCAGACGGGGCAATCTGGGGCACGTGACGCCCCAGATTCGTTTAATTTTTTATATTTTTAAAATGTTAAAAAATGTTTTAAAAATTATTTTAAATTGTGTTTTCAATTTTTTATGAAAATATGTTTTTTATTTGTTTATAAATTTTTTAAAAAATTAATTTTTTTTGTGTGTTTTACCCCGAATTGATTCTCAAATGACGTGGAGGGGAGAGAACGTAGGGTGTCAGGTTTTTTCTTTGTGTGGTTAAGAAAAATTTGAGGAGTTTGATTTGTGTTGATGTGGCGGAGAGAAAAGCTAACGTGGTTGATTGAGAAAACACCTCAAAAGTACTCGTGTGCCGACAAAGATGGTCAAAGCTGGTCTCAACGTACGTCGCTTATCTTCTCTGCACTGTTCTTCTCTTTGTTATCGTCACAGGTCGCTAATCAACTCTTAATTCATCAACTCTTGTTTATATACACGTGCACACAATAACAAGCATATAGTTGTAGATCTAGAGCTCCATTAGTTGCTCCAACATATTTAATATTTTCTACCTAAAAGGCTAAAACCTATGACATATTATTCTTTGGAAAAATTTTCAAAATAATTTTTTTTTTAAAAAAAATTATCAAAATAAACCTCCACTAAAAGTAATTTCCAAACTAGACCCGCTGCCACCACGTGGTGACACGTGGCGGCGGCGGGTTTTGTTTTTTTGTGCATAGAGAACTCGACATCACCAGTGCCGAGTTCATCTTTTGAGAACTCGGCACTGGAGATGCCGAGTTCAACTTTGTTTTTTATTGGCCACACTTGACAATTTTTACTGATGTGATTCAAATAGAACTCGGCATCACCACTCGGCACTGGTGATGTCGAGTTCAACTTTGGTAGAACTCGGCATGGGTGATACCGAGTTCAACTTTGGTAGAAATCGGCATGGATGATGCCGAGTTCAACTTTGGTAGAACTCGGCACTGAGAGTGCCGAGTTCTATATAAGAAACTGTTCTCCTGGCGCTCAGATCGTGCATGAGACGATTGACGCGCCAGGAGAACAGTTACTTAAATAGAACTCGGCCCTCTAAGTGCCGAGTTCAAAAGGCATAACTCGGCGTTAGTAACGCCGAGTTCACTTAAAAAAAAGTAAACTCGGCGTTACCAACGCCGAGTTCCGTCGGGCTATAAAAGCAGCCCGACGCCCCCCCTCTTCCCCCTCCGCCGAGTTCCGAGTTTATAAGGTTAGGGTTTCGATTTTTTTTCATTTTCCACCGTTTTCTTGCCTTTTTATCTATTAGGATGATATACATTGTTGTTTTATGTATGATTGTAGTGTTTTTGTTGATTTAGGAACCCGTTTTGGTGGAAACTCGAATTCGATTTTGGGTTTTTAGGCAAAACGTTTTATTTCTTGTTTGATAGTTGATTATTGAATTTAGTTTTGTTGATTATAGGTCTACGGTAGTCATCTTAAAAATAGTTGAATTTAAGTACTATTATTGTGATTAAAAATAGATTTTATGTTGTTATTTAGGTTTGAATGTATGTTAATTTGAATGAATGTAAACTTAAAAGTGATTTATTTGAGTTTAAATGTATGTGAGTTTGAATGTATGTTAGAATTGAATTTTGTAGTATTGTTAGTTTGTTCTACCGTGCAGGTTTAAATTTACCAATTTAAGAAATATAGGAGAGGTTCTGTCAAAAATTTTAAAAAAATTCTGACATGATTCGTAATGTTGTTTATTGTAGTTGGTTTTATTGGAGAGATTGTTCGACGTTTACAGCCATTTGCTACTACACTCGATTGATGTAATTTCTAAAACATTAGAGTATTCTCAACTTTTTAAGTATTTAGTAAGAAATTCGATCATCTCACTTGTTAACGTGTTATGTACAGATGGAGTTTGGTGGTTCTAGTACTGGTTCAGTTGGAGGTAGCTACGCTTCACAGGGTCCGGTAGACCGATCGGTGTTGGTTTTGCAGGTCAACCACAAGTCTGACTTGTTCAAAGATTTTGTAAGTATTTTACGTTTTCAAGTTAAATATTTGCACGTGAATTTCAATATTCTGACATTTCTCTAAATTTATGCAGAAGGATGTTGATGGTGTAAAATGCGTTGAGCATGGATCGAAGCTCAACGAATGGCAGATCACTGATGAGAGAATGTTGTTTTTGCTAGATATGGCAGGGTTTGACACAGTCACTCGGTTGGGCCGAGTTCAGTTGGATCATACCTTACTGGGGGCGATGGTCGAGCGTTGGAGACCAGAGACTCATTCATTTCACTTGCGACATGGTGAGATCACGTGCACCTTGCGTGACATCTCGATGATTACCGGCTTGCGGGTAGATGGTTTGCCGGTGTGTGAGTCTCAGGAGTACGTTTGGTCAGAGGTCTGCATGGATTTATTGGATGTTATAAGATCTGAATGTTGTTATCCACACAGTATGTTTGATGTCAAGTTGACAGCCAAATTGCCATTAAACAATGATTGGACATACGTTCCATTAACCAATGATAGGTCGGTTTATGGATTGATGCGTTTGTTTAAACGGATGTCTGTGGTTGGAGTGTATGTGGAAGCTGAACCTAAAGTGCCCGACCCTACGCTGACAACGAACACTCATTCGCCGGAGTATGGTACAGTAAGGTCGACCGGTTGGGACTGTGGAATAGATTTGAATATAAGTCTAAATCCTACAACCGAAGTTCCAGCATATCAGCAAATGCTATTTTTCCAATCGCATAACTTCCAAACAGGCACCGAATGGCCAGAAAATGCGTGTGACATTCCTTCTAGCAGTGCAAATCCTTATCCTGGTTTGTCGCAATTTGAACCCACACATTACAGTCATGATGAGTTTGCTGGAAGAGCTGGACCATCTACCTCATATCCCTACCTTGGGCTTGGTTTGTCAGCTGTTGACCCAATTAATTTTAGTCGACCAGAAGGCCTGGAAGAGATGCATAGCGTTCAAGACGATGACACTGAGGAATTAGGGGATTACAGCACACCATTCGCTGTAGAAGATGAACCTGAAGGTGTTTCTGCTAATGAAGTCGTTCCGGAGACGCAGGATGTCATATATGCGATGGGACAATCCATAAACCGTGAAGACGACGACGTTGTTGATGATGCAGTTGCTAACAACGACATGGTTCCAACTCTTAATGAACTTCCCGATATCTTCGAGGACGACAACTGGATAGAGAATTCGGTAATTGAACACTCATTCTTCGATGCTGCGAACAATTTGGAACGACGTGATTGGCATACGGAAGATGGTCGTTCTTTCTGGGATAAACGAATTTTCCCAACGAAAGATGATTTGGTTCATGCTCTGCAATCGTGGCACATTAAAAAGTTTGTTCAGTATTCAGTTGTGGTTTCTTCAACGAAACGGTATACTGTTCATTGTATTCGTCGTGATGAAGATAACTGCAAATGGCGTCTACATGCGTCTGTTTCAAAAGGCTGCAGATATTTTCAAGTTAAAACATACGACGCTGAGCACACTTGTTCCAATCCGATCTTGCTAAACGACAACAAACAATGCAGTGCTAATTTTGTATGTGACTTGATAATGCCATCTGTTAGAACTAAGTTCACAATTACTCCTGCTGAAATAATGGAAAGGGTGAAGACCAAATACTCACTTGAAATTGGTTACGCTAAAGCATGACATGCTAGGCAAAAAGCGTTGAACCGAATATATGGTGCCGAAGAAGACAATTTTAAAGATTTGCGAAGGTTCGTCACAGTTCTCTGTCAGAACAATGAAGGATCTGTTGTCGAAATAGAGTCTGTCCAGGTAAATTCAGACGAGGAGATGTTTAAGCGTGTGTTTTGGGCGTTCGGGCCTTCAATTAGTGGGTTTCATTATTGTAGACCCGTTGTCAGTGTGGATGGAACGCACCTCTATAGCAAATATAGAGGTTTATTGCTAATTGCTGTGGGCACGGATGCAAACAACGGAATTTTTCCTTTGGCATTTGCTGTTGTAGAGAGCGAGAATACAGAGTCGTGGACGTGGTTCCTTCATTTGCTGGCAAGTAGAGTTACAAGGCGACCCGATTTGTGTATTATCACTGACAGATTTTCGGGAATAAATGCTTGTGTGCGAGCCGCATTTCCACCTTCGGAGGGCCATGTACATCGATTCTGTCTTCGACACATGAAAGTAAATCTTGCTAAACATCGAAATTGTAAGGAAAGATTGGGACAAATCAAGTTTTACAAAGCGGGTAAAACTCATTCATTTATGAAATTTGAAGAGTTAATGAAGGCTATTGCAGAGGAACATAAACCAATATATGAGTGGATTCAACATCAAGGTCCTTTGGAAAGATGGACTTGTTGTCACGACGGGGGTCGGCGTTTCGGATGTATGACAACAAACATGTCAGAAAGCTTCAACAATGTCTTACGAGGGGCACGCGGTATGCCAATTACAACCATGATTTTGATGACATTTCTCCGCTTGAACAAATTCTTTGTTAAAAGAAGGGACGTCGCCGAGTCGTGGAATGAAACATATGTACTGACAGTCCACACCGTGGTGATGGCAAACAGTAATCTGGCCAGAACACATACAGTAACTCGGTACCACCAGCTGATGTATCAGGTTGAAGCCAATGACCAGAAAAAATACCTCGTGAAATTTGAAGAAGGAGTTATTACTTGCACTTGTGGATACATAATTGCAATGCACGTCCCATGTTCACATGTACTAGCAGTTTGCAGTGGCAGACATGCAAATGTCAACACTTCACATCTGGTGTCCCCGTATTATGAGGTTCAAATGTACAGGGAGGCGTACAAACCGATATTTGTCCCAATTCCTGATGTGAGGTACTGGCCAGATCGAGGCAACATCACAATGAAGCCTCCCCAAACCAAAAGACCTCCCGGTCGGCCTAAATCAACGCGAATCCGAAACGAGATGGACGAACACTCTGGAAGAAAGGTAAGGTGTGGGAGATGCGGCGGTATAGGGCATAACCGAAAGCGATGTAAAGAACCTATATAGCAAAATATTTTGTATGTGAGACGAATGAATGTAAGAGTTGATTAATTGTAAGACTTGTAATGTATTTTGTTATGACTTGAATGAATGTACGAAGACTTAAATCCTTTTTAAGAGTTGATTAATTGTAAGACGAATGAATGTAATGTATTTTTTAGGACGCAAATTTGCAAACTCACTTTTTCTCAGGTGAAATCGGCGTACTCGGCGTTAGCAACGTGAAGTTCTTCCTTTAGAACTCGGCACTTAGAGTGCCGAGTTCTATTTAAGTAACTGTTCTCCTGGCAATCAATCTCATACACGATCTGATCGCCAGGAGAAGTTTCTTAAATAGAACTCGGCACTCTAAGTGCCGAGTTCTATTAGAGCCAATCACCAAAGAAAAAATGTCGCAAGTGTTGGCCAATAAAAAACAAAGTAGAACTCGGCATCACCCATGCCGAGTTCTACCAAAGTTGAACTCGGCATCATCCATGCCGAGTTCTACCAAAGTTGAACTCGGCATCACCCATGCCGAGTTCTACTAGTTGAACTCGGCATCGCCAGTGCCGAGTTCTCAAAAGATGAACTCGGCACTGGTGATGACGAGTTCTCTATGCACAAAAAAACAAAACCCGCCGCCGCCACGTGTCACCACGTGGTGGCAGCGGGTCTAGTTTGGAAATTACTTTTAGTGGAGGTTTATTTTGGTAATTTTTTTAAAAAAAAATTTATTTTGAAATTTTTTCCTTATTCTTTATCATAATACAAGTTGCTCCTCATTTTGACCATTTTATTCCACGCTCAAAAAATCTTCCAACCGTACTAAAACTGTAGGCTTAAATATTTATGGTTATGTATAGTTAGTGCCGAACCCACAAAAGTCCAAGAGAATCCAGGGTCCGCATGGTATTTTGAAATTTACTTCAGATTTGATAATTAAGTCTTACTCATTCAGAACAAATCAATTGATAAGGTATTTATTCTAAGATGTGTTGATGCAATTACAAATATTATCATGTAATACAGTAAGTTACATATGTCGAATAAATATTCTGTAAGGATCCAGATAAAACCAACATACAAAAACATGTATAGGAAAACAAGAAACGAATGAACAGTGATCAGAGACGACCTAAAAGACCGAGCCGTCGGAAGACGACTTGCCTCAGAGAAAATATCGGCCCACATACCAGTGCGTTTGACGGTCTGCCGGTTTTCTTCCAGGATAGAACGGTCACACCGTCGATCAGGCGCACACCGGAGTCGACGGACCACGAAAGCAGCACATAACCTCGTAAGAATCGTTCGTCGGAGAACTCTGGAATCGGAGACCTAAAATCGCCGGAGAGGGACGGTTTTCGTAGAGAGAGGATGAGAATAAAACGTGTGTGTACAGGAGGAAACCGACTGTGATATATATATGTATTTAATCTTGTAACCGTCAAGGACTTAATTGCAAAAACAATTAACATGAGGTCCAAAAATTAAATACACCCATCACCCTGAGGCTAAAGCCTCTAATTTCCCCCAAAACCCCCGTTGTCTCGCCTTGCCACGCCATGCCTCGCCTCACGCGCGCTTGTGTGGAGAATTTTCTTCTCCTCTCTTTCCACCTACAAAGTGTCAAGTGAATAGGATGTTTATCAACATCCTTCAACTTGTTAGCTTCACCAATGTGAGACTAAAAGTGAGGTGAGCACATGGCACATGAGGCAATAATTCTCATATTCATCTCAACATTTGATTTCTTCAATTGAGCTATTCATGGGCCTAGCCCAAACTTAATAATCCAACAATCCCCCACAAATCCATTGTTGATCGAACGTTCAAACCTTGCAGCCTAGTGCTTTCAGTAATGGTACCTTTCGGGTTTGAACCACGACCCGAGTCTTTCAACTTTACCCCCACAGGAACTAAGTGAAACGATGTCTTGAACTTGAACCTTTTGTGTGGAGATGTCCATTGAGAACAACACTAAGCAGGTTATGCTGCAATCTACAGGGTTGATGCTTTACGACCATGCATCCGTATCTTGTTTCATGAATGCTTTCAAGGAATGACCCCCATTCCTCTAATTGCGGCCACAAAATTGTATTCACATAGTTGGACTTCTCCAAAGATGCACTGCTAACATCTTGTCTCAAAGACTTGAACTCATTCAGAGTCTACACTCTTACTAAACTTGCAGTTTCAGCAACATATCCATTCTTTGGGGTATTGACACAGATACAATGTATGACCTACAATGTATCACCAATGAGTTGCACTTGACTCACTCAAGAACTTGTTCTTACCGCATTGAACCAACTTCGTGGGATCTCCACTCAGATTGGTTGGGTTGCCATTCTAGATGAGTCATGTAATAGATCTCAGCCCCATCCCCAACTTGGATTTCAGAACTTGAGCTAGATCAAGTCCTTTGGTGAAAGGATCAGCTGTATTGTCTTTGGTACCAACAAAAATCAACAGTTATCACCCTTTTCGAGATTAATTCCCTTACAGACTTCAGTCTGACTTGGATGTGTCTCCTTTGTTTGTGGTTATACATTGTGCTTCTTAACTTTGCAATAGTAGTCATACTATCACAATGCACAGATATTGCAGGAACTGGTTTGCTAGTCATTGGCAATTCAGAAATGAGTCATTTCAACCATTCCACTTGTATCCAAAGCACAAAGTTCAGTCTCAAATATAAATCGAGACAATATGGTCTGTTTTGTTGACCTCCAGGAGATTGCGCCTCCACCCAGAGTAAAAACATACCCTGTAACACCGTTACTCCCAGAGTTTTTGGCTATCCAGCTTGCATCACTGTACCCTTCTAGTACAGCTGAGAATTTCCCATAATGCAGCCCAATGGTAGAAGTACCCTTCAAGTACTTAAGTACTCTATCCAAAGCCTCCCAATGAGTACGATCAGGACAACTTGTGTATCTACTAAGTTTGCTCACAGAGAATGAAATATCTGGTCGTGTGCAATTTGCAAGATACATCAAGTTACCTATAATCTGAGAATATCTCAATTGTGAAACTGGAACACCACTCTTGTTCTTGTACAAAGGTTTTGATGAATCATATGGAGTTTTCACAGATCTACAATTCGTATAGCCAAATCTCTCAAGAATATTCTCAACATAGTGAGATTGAGATATCGAAATACCATCAACTGACCTAGTCAGTTTGATACCCAAGATCACATTTGCAACACTCATATCCTTCATCTCAAACTTAGTACACAAGAAAGACTTAGTTTCATGTATTATATTCAGATTAGAGTCAAACAGTAAAATGTCGTCAACATATAAACACAATGCAATACATGCATTACTTTGAACTTTGCAATAGACACATTTGTCAGAATCAATAACCTGGAATCCAAATGATAATATAATTTTGTCAAATTTCTCATGCCAAACTTTTGGGTCTTGTTTAAGTCCATAAAGAGACTTAACAAGTTTACAAACTTTGTTCTCGTTCTCAGAAGCTACAAATCCTTCAGGTTGGTCCATATAAATTTCTTCTTCAAGGTCACCACGAAGAAAAGTAGTTTTTACATCCATTTGATGGATTGTAAAATCATATACAGACGCCAATGCTAAGATCACTCGGATAGTAGTCATACGAGACACTGGAGAATAGGTATCGAAATAGTTTATTCATTTCTTTTGTTTAAACCCCTTGACAACTAATCTGACTTTATACTTATCGATGGAATCATCTGGTTTTAATTTCTTTTTAAATATCCATTTACAACCGATCGTTGAACAACCTGGAGGAAGATTTACCAACTCTTATGTCCCATTAGAGACAATAGAGTCCATCTCGACCTTAACTGCATCTTTCCAATGCTTTGCTTCAGATGAAGCCATAACATCCTTGAAAGTGTTAGGATCACCCTCGATGTGGTATGTGATAAAATCACTTCCCAAATCCTTGGCAATTCGAGAACGTTTGCCCTTTCTTGGTTCGATTTCAACTTGAGTTTTAGAAGACTCAAAATCGGCAATAGACAAATCTGCCCCCACATTTGTCATCCTTTCCACATGCTCGTGGATGGAACCAGGCGTAGAGGGATCAACTGAAGAAGAAACTTGTTGAGGAACTCCATATTTCATGGGAAATACATCCTCAAAAAATGTGGCATCACGAAATTCAACAATTGTGTTAACATCTATGCCAGATATCTCGGACTTGATTACCAAAAATCTGTACGCATAACTGTTAATCACATATCCGATAAATATTGCATCAACACTCTTGGGACCAATCTTTTTCCTCTTATGTTCAGGGATTAACACTTTTGCAAGACAACCCCAAATTTTAAGATATTTAAGGCTAGGTTTTCGACCACACCAGAGTTCGAATGAACTATCCTCCTTATGTTTCTGAGGAACTTTATTCAGAATATGACAAGCCGTATTCAAAGCTTCTCCCCACATATATTTGGCTAATCCTGAACTCTCTAATAATGCATTAATCATATCAGATAATGTTCTATTTTTTCTTTCAGCAATTCCGTTAGATTGTGGAGAATACAGCGTCGTCACCTCATGAACTATGCCAGAATCCTGACACACTTGTTCGAACAGGTTGGACGTATATTCACCACCTCTATCAGATCTCAACCTCTTAAGTTTCTTTTCAGTTTGTGTCTCTGCTTCATTCTTAAATATAAGAAACTTAGATAGCGCTTCATCTTTACTTTTCAAAAGATAAACATAGCAATACTTTGAACTATCATCAATGAAAGTGATAAAATATTTCTTTTTATCCTTCGTTAAGATGCCATTGAATTCACAAGTATCAGTGTGTACTAAATCTAAAATACTAGTATTTCTAGTCACAGAATGAAACAGTCTTTTCGGTTGTTTAGCTGGTACACACACTTGACATTTTTTATTCTCAATAGCATACTTAGGAATCATATTTAAATTCATCATTCTTTTCAAATATTGATAATTCACATGTCCTAAACGTTTATGCCAAACATCACCAGATTCAATGGAATAAACAACAGGAGAAGACACATCTTTAATAGAAATAACATTGCGATTATAAAAAGCAGGTTCAACATGAATTGAAAAAGCACCACAAGACAAGTACCCTTTGCCAATAAAAGTACCAGAAAGAGTAATCACAACTTTGTTACATTTAAATGTTACTTCATAACCCTCAACTACCAGACACACACCACTAATAATATTGCGACGAACAGCAGGCACATCATGCGTCATGTGCAGTGAAAGAACTCGTCCTGAAGGTAACTTCAAGTCGGTACGTCCAATTCCAAGCACCTTTGCAACATTCCCATTGGCCATCGTCACAGATCTACGATCAACAGGCTGGCAAGAGACAAACATGGACTTGTCAGCACATACATGCACATTAGCCCCAGTGTCAACCAACCACTCACGTGGTTCATAAATGGAAAAAAACTTGAGGATTAAAAGAAACAAACTTACTGTTGATCTCATCCACCTCAGTCAATACATTGACCTGTGGAGTCGATTCAGTAGTACCTTGTTGGCGTTTGACTATCTTGGATGGACAATCCTTAGCCCAGTGCCCAACCTGTCCACAATTCCAACATGGTTTGTTTGTTGGCTTTTTCTGGATTTTGGCCTTGGGTTTAGTCTTATTAATAGGTTGTGGTTTTCCTTTAAAATGTGACTTAGATGAGGATCCAATTAATATGTTTGCCTTTGGTTGGAACTCTACAGGCATCACTGGTTTTTCACCTCGATGTTCATCCTCGATTGCAATAGAAACCATGAGGTCATCCATAGTCAGTTTTCCTCTCTTATGCTTTAGAGACATCCCGAAGTCCTCCCAGGATCGAGGGAACTTCTCAATAATTGACATTACCAGAAACTTCTCATGAAGCTTCATGTCAGCCTCTTTTAAGCCATGGATTATAATCATAAACTGATGAGCATGTTCAGTAACTGACTTGCTTTCCACCATTTGAAACTTCAGGAATTTTCCAACATAATACTTTTCATGACCTAAGTCCTCAGTATTATATTTTTTATCAAACTCGTCCCATAAATCCTTTGCAGTCACAGAAGCAGAGGAGGACGAACTATAATTTGTCCTCAGAGCCAACAGAATGCAACCTCGACATGTGTATTGGATAAAATTGGTTGTTAGAAAATGATTTCACATTGTTAGAAAATGATTTCACATTGGACAGAGCCAACAGAATGCAACCTTGACATAATTTGTCATTCTCTATCCACAGTTCTTGTGCTGCTTTGATTTTGGGATCTTCAGTTTCAGAAAATGGGAAATGTTTTCAATTACATCAACTAAACCAATAGCAGTCCACCAGATCTTCATACGTTATTGCCAACGTTTGAAATTCTGCCCGGAAAATTTTTCCGGCATGCCTGACATGTCCACTTTTGGCACAAACGAATTATTAGACGACATAATTAACAATATTTTCTCTGAGATTGTTGATGCAATTACAAATATGATCATGTAATACAGTGGGTTACATATGTCGAATAAATATTCCGTAAGGATCCAGATAAAACCAACATACAAAAGCATGTATAGGAAAACTTGAAACGAAGGAACAGTGATCAGAGACGACCTGAAAGACTGAGCCGTCGGAAGGCGACTTGCCTCAGAGAAAATACCAGTGCGTTTGATGGTCTGCCGGTTTTCTCCCAGGATAGAACGGTCACACTGTCGATCAGGCGCACACCGGAGTCGACGGATCACGAAAGCAGCGCGAAACCTCGCAAGAATCGGTCGCCGGAGAACTCTGGAATCGGAGACCTAAAATCGCCGGAGAACTCTGGAATCAGAGACCTAAAATCGCCGGAGAACTCTGGAATCGGAGACCTAAATCCACGCCACGCCCCAGACCGGGACGAGACGGGCGCGCACGTGTGTGGAGAATTCTCTCATCCTCTCTTTCCACCTACAAAGGGTCAAGTGAATAGGATGTTTATCAACATCCTTCAACTTGTTAGCTTCACCAACATGGGACTAAAAGTGATGTGAGCATATGGCACATAGGGCAATAGTTCTCATCTTCATCTCAACATTGGATTTCTTCAATTGAGCTATTCATGGGCCTAGCCCAAACTCAATAATCCAACAAGATGGATGTGCATGGTTGTACTTACTCGTATTACTTCATGATACAAGCAATTAGGTTTGCAGTTTGTGGGATAAAGTTCACCCCTATTGATTTTTTTTTTGAGTTCGCCACATGATAATACAAGATATAATAACATTTGATGTTTTGTTAATTGTGATATATAAGAGGCAAATGCAGCAGAGGATTCAAGGTGGATCAGACAAGCGACTGCTCTTTTGGTAGACACCAAATGCTTAACCGATGACGAGTGCAGCATATACAGTTTGTTCCAACGCTGCGTTCCCAGAGACTCCACGGGCTCCATTTGCTGTGTTTGTACCTCAAACTGAGGGATTAATCAACAAACTAGTTTTTCTTTTCGAATAAATGCGTGGACTCTTTATAATTGGCCTTCAAAATAAGAACATGTCGAGTTCCACGTTTTGGTGTGGTCTGTGTTGTTTGAGTCTTCTGATTATGAAATGAAAGGGTTGGTTTGATATCTTTGGGTTTTGATGCCTTCATATGTTTTGAAGTGTTGCTTCCTTCTCCATCTTGTGGTGTTTTTCAGCCTTTGGGTTTGGTAGTTAAATGGATGGGTTGGTTTGATTGATGTATTTTGTGTGTTGGTAGAAATAAAGAAAAAGTCACTG
This sequence comes from Triglochin maritima, assembly GCA_963682175.1. Classification (NCBI taxonomy): domain Eukaryota; kingdom Viridiplantae; phylum Streptophyta; class Magnoliopsida; order Alismatales; family Juncaginaceae; genus Triglochin; species Triglochin maritima. The sequence continues at coordinate 5,247,169 of OY821787.1, read as the reverse complement.
GTGTTGATGTAAACTAATAGTTAATATTCTCCATCAAAACACGACGACTTTTACATTGTAAAACTTAAGTTGGAGTAATATTATGATAACAAATGTAATGAACGTATGAGTCCACTATAAAGACATGTTTTATTACTCCTATCAACAAATTTTATTAAGCAGTTTGAGACTATGTATATAATAGGTTCAAAAATGTCACCACGAAAAATTATAATCAAATATAAATTTTGATTCCTTAGATTTTTTCGAATTCCAATTATAAGATAGGTAAATGAAACATCGTTTGAGTTAAATCTAATATAAAATAATTTTTTTACCCATTTTAGTTAAACTGCCAAATCAAACCAAACCAAACCAAACCAAACAAAACCAACCAATTCCTTAATTTTCGACATTTTCATTAGCTAATATTACTTTTGTGAAGTGTGTTTCTTACAAGGTTGTATTTATTATATTTACTGCTGGGCTTTTATATTGTATTGGGCCGAGGCTCATGTCAAGACTATCTCTCATCGCACTTAAAAGTTTGTATGAAACAGAAATCAATATTAATAGATGAAATCCCAAGCCGGATGGCTAGGATTTTACCAGCTATCAGTGAGGTATTGCTACGTTTTCTGGTTTCTACCTCCAAATTGTGATAATGTGTTTCTTAATAAGAATTATTAATGTGCTATTGTTTGAATTTGATAATTAACCTCGGTTGTTATAAAGTTAGAAGTCTACCAACTGTCTATTACGTACAAAGTGGGTTATATTTGTGATTTCGAGAAATTTTACTCGTCCATGAGATAAGTTTGTAAGGGGATATCTTTCTTTCTTTGGATCACGAAGGGAGACGATCGAGTAAATCGTGGAAAGGCTTTAGAGATATGAATAATTAATGTCGCGCAAATCCGGATCAACAAGATGATTTTATATAAGGTCGAGATAATCATCTTTTTTTTCATCACAATTACTTATACGTACCTTTGATAGTAAAATTTCTGCAAAATTACATCAGATCAAATAGCTATGCCCATCAAGCATTTTACTGTAAGCCTCTTTTGCTGTGCTATCAGCTTCAGCTGCATTACTGGTACGTATACATTCAAAAATATGTATGCATCCACAAAAATATGTGAACTTTATATGTATTGAACTTAGATAAATCCAGTTTATTAACCATAAGAAGCCAAACCAGCAGAGCACTAGCAAGCGGTAGTTACCCGCTTGGTCCCTACGACTGCCGCTAAGATTACCGTTACACCACCACTGCGACATATATTGACACTTAACTTTATTTTCAAGTTAAACTACAGTCGAGTTTTTTTCAAGTCGAGTTCAAATCAAACTATCGAGTTGAGTCAAAGTTGATAGCCGTAGTTTGAAGAAACAAAAAAAAAAAGAAAAAGTGAGAGGTGTTGGGTTGAGTGAAATATTAAAAGACAAGGAATATTTGAAGAGGATAATATTGAGATTGACAATATCCATTGCGATAATGATTTAAGGTAAGCTTAATTTAGAGCATATCTACTGAAACAACCTAAGTTCTAGTTGAAGAGAGTAAACTGAAAATATAATCCAATGAACAAACTTTAATTTACTCTTAACATTGTACATTTGCACCAGAAGGTGTTATTGATATTTGATGTTTTGGAGGATTACAAAATGATTGTTAGGGGGACGCTAGCTCGATCTTGACAAACTCGTCTTCTGCTTTATTTCCTTTCCATCTTCACCTGCATTGCTCGACCTGTTTGCATGCACTCGGCTAGTTGGATATGTTTGAGACAAACACAACAGTTAATTATAAGAGAGCAAAATTAAACTTCATAGTCAACTTGCTTAATTATGTAATTAGTAATTCACCATTTAGGGATATTTGGTCTCCCAGCAAATCCATCGAATTTGAGAGACAGTTATAAGAAAAACAAAAAAAATCAAACTCACCCAACAATAATTTTATCATGAAATTATCCCCATGTATGGTGCCAAAACAGAGATAGAAACATTGACTTAATATCGGATAAACCAACTCTTAATATTTATACTACATTTGTTCATATGGTGGTGTAATATAAGTAAGGGTCATCCTCACACTTGGATTACACACCAGTGTTTGCAAACCTTCTGCAACTAATCAACAAACTTTCAAGACAAGCTATGGCTCTCAAGCATCCAATCAGTTATTCTGCAGCTCTCCTTTGCGGCACTCTCATCTTCCTCACTATCTCAGGCAGGTTCCCTAGCTATTATACGACATTCAAACAACAATGGTATTACGTATTTTTTAGTTAAACCCTAAACCCTCTCTTAACTCTACACTACTTTTACGTACCCCTGAAAATTCATAGAGTACAGCATGGGGATTACATGTTCATTTATGAGCCAAGTCAAGTATTTTTCTTCTTCTTTTATACAGGTCACAATTGCCTTGAAATTAAACTTTTATAAAGCTATCACAATATTATAAGAGACAAGTTACGTACTATTATCATGTACTATGGAGCCTCGTCTAATATAATGCACCACATAAGCTCCTGTGTTGCCCGAAATGCAATTATAAATTTATATATGTAAGTTATCCTACAAGCACTGTTAAGTCCTTAACCCTTGCTAAAGGGCTAATCCCGGGATTAGTGGGGGATTAGCATGGGGAAGAGGAGGCAGAACAGTGACGGTGATGGGTGTAGGGGGCCGGTTACTGTTGGTGTGTTGGGTTGAGGAGAAACCCATCATTTCTTGTCTTCATTTCTTCTTCACTCAATCTCTCTCTCACCATTTTCACTCACTCTCTTCTCCCTTGTCCGGCGATCCAGAGAACGTGGAAGCAATTCTGGCGTGTGGAGGCGAGCGTGGAGTCGAGGATGCGGACGTGAGGCTCGCGTGATCGAAGGTTGCGGTCGACGGGCGACGTTGAGTGAACTCGAGCGTGCTCCGTCTTCGTCTTGAGGTATGCCGGCTTACTAGTGTGCTTTTGTTGTTCCCCACATTGGTGGGAAGTCGTGGTCGGTCACGGGAGGTCGGAGACCTCGCCGGCGACGGGAAACGACGTAAAATCCTTGGTTGGCGCAAGGTTGCTGTCGACCAACGGTCGACCGGTGCCTTCGGGCGGTCGAGCGGTTTTACCTTTTTGCCCGACTTTAACCAACACCGGTCGAACGATGCCAATGTGGCGGTCGACCGGTTGCCTATGTGCTGGTGAGTTGGATGCTTACTGTCGGATTTCGGTTGACCGTCCCTTGTTTTGGGGTCGACCAGAACCTAAGTGTACTTGATGATTCTGCATGTTGTTCGACCATTTTCGATATATTGTTCGACCGTCATGTGACGTATGTAGGATTTCTAGTTTAATTGTACATATATATATTCGAAATTTTTATGCACAATAAGGATCGATTACAAATTTTCTATGATTTGTTTCATGCATGCATCAGTTTGTTTCAATAACTAGTTTTAAAACTTCATTAAAACAAACAAGGGCTCCGAATTTCATACCTAGAAGTTCTCTAAAACTTCTCGAAGATCCGGAGATGATGATGATGCTTGTCGCTGCGCTGGATGCCTCCGAGAATTCACCAAACTCTAAACAAGATTGGAGAGAGAAGAGCTAGCCTCTCAATATCCAATAGAGTTTAGAATCTAACTACTAACCCTTCTTTAGTTCCCTTGAGAAGAAGATCTCTGAAACTAAAAACTAAACTCAAGAATTAATGGAATTTCGTGGAGAATTATGGAGAGAGAAGTTGGCACAAGAAGATAATGAATTAAAATTTTGAGGTAATGAGATAAACTTGTATTTATAAGTTCTCTCCAATTACCTATTCATGTGCAACCTCTTGCTCATGATTTCATGCAAACTTCCATCTAACCATCCATTATTTGCTAACAAATAATCTTAGCCACGAATTAAATCAGTTATGGACTAATTCCATGCATGATCTAATTAATTCTTAAATTTATTCTGCAGAAAACCGTCTTATCCGGCCAATCGTTTGGAGGTTCGGTCGACCGTTCGAACCAAGTTTCGGTCGACCGTTCGACATTCGGTTGACAGTTCGCAACAATAAAATATTTCATCGCAATGTTCGGTCGACCGACCGATAGATTCGGTCGACCGACCGATAGATTCGGTCGACCGTTCCGAACAGATGAAAATTCCCTGTTATCGGTCAATACGTGTCCGGTCGACCGTTTACTGTTTTTCGGTCGACCGTTGAGCACTGTTCTGCTGATTGGTCAAATTTCGGTTTTACCCCTACAAAATTTGACATTTCGAGATTAGTAATAAATTCACAACTTATGTAACATATTATCTTATGTAACGATAAATCATTACACCCCATAATATTTACATCACATATGAATTTAAGTTAGATTCTAATTATGTTATTAATCATAACATGATTTTGATTTTGCTTTTTCACCCCATGTGTCATATTTTCCACATGAAACCCGACACATCTTATGAACTCAAAATCCCCATTTCTTGTTTCCCAGTTTTGTGGTGTGACCTATGGGAGGATCTAAACTAAGTTGGCAGTGATATTAAGAGCTTAATACCACAAGCTATAAGCGGTATCTAGCTACACATTATTGCTCACAATTAGTTAGATGTCTTAATTCAACTCGAACCAAAACCCGATTCATCTAGTGATGGAGTGCACCACTTGTGTCCGTCCTTTGCCTCATGATATTAAGAATACACACAAAGTAGTATTGTGTCATCTTTGTATTAGTATTCATTTCTTGATCTCTTTAAGCTAGTTATAAATATGTGACTTAACTCAAATCACATTATGCACATTATAACTTTGCTTTTTCAAGGGACCCACTAATATCATCACTCAATTAAGAGGGGCAATGATAATCTTTTGACTAACTATCTTCTCCAATAAAAGTCATACTTAACCAACTAATGCCTTTGCATTACACTCATTAATAGCTTAAGACACTGGTCTAATCAAGCACTCCTTAAGCGATCGGATATAAGTCTCATATCAAAGGACCAAAGACACAGTAAAATATTAATGACAAAGAAACACATTTCTATAATATTTTACTTATTAGGTCTATTCAGTATACGAAAGTAATATTTTCCTCTTTTGCATACCCGTGTCGTCACTCACTTGTAGAGCTACAATGATCTATGACCAACACGACAATCTTAACTCGGTAATTAATGTTCCATGTTAATTACCATGATTGCGAATATCTTTTGTTTTATGTAAACCAATATTTTTAGAGCTCTACAGTTAAGGACCAAGAGTCTCTTCCTTAACACTTTTAAAAGACAAATAACATAAATGAGGAACAAAATGATTTCTCATTCAATTCATAATAATTAGCATTTAAAAGTAAAACTTTTAGAACATATTCCCTTCAATCTCCCAATTGTTATTAAAGTTTTCTTTCACATACATACTCAATGTATAAAACAATAATAACTAGGGTAAACCCCATTACATATCAATCATCAGGCCAATCTACATGGTTCCTCAATCCCATGGACTCGAAATGCATTTCGCCCTTGGCTTGGGATAAGGGTTTTGTGAATGGATCAGCTGTGTTGTTGTTGGTGTCCACCCACAAAAGATTTATTTTGCCTTCGTCGATGAGGTCACATGTCACGAAGTACTTACGATCCATGTACTTCACTTTGTGGTGTGATTTGGGATCCTTGATTTGCGAGATAGATGCACTATTATCGCAAAATAGCTCTACTGGTCTCTCACTCGAGGGAACTACTCCAAACTCTTCAAGGAACTTCTTAATCCACACTCCTTCCTTTTTTGCCGGCGATGATGGTGCCGACGATGTTCCAGCTTGTGGTTGTGTCGTCCGATGTTGTGCCAGACGTATGTTGTACCCCCCGATGTTGTGCCGGCGATGATGTCGATGTTGTTCCGGTGATGATCCCCAATTGGGCACCAATCCCGGGATGTTGACCGACCGGGCAACGACTCCGTCGAGGGTGGTGTAGACCACGTGGTTACATTGTGCGGAAGTGCGGACACTCCTCACCGATCCTTTTTGCTCGAGTAGTCGCGTGTGGGGGTGCGTCGCGTGCTGTCCGTAAGACCGTATGTGCCTACGGTAGGTTTCCGAGGGAGACCCGTTGTTGTTGCTAGACTGATGTCCTTGTGGACCCTGTTGAGGGTCGTTGTTGTTGGACTGAGGTCTCATTTACCTTTGGAGGGATTTGATGCATTGCAGATGTGATATGACATGCCACTAGTATAATAGGATCATTTACCATACTGTTGCATTCATATAGGCGAGCTTGGCATTCGTGGTTTCCTAATGGGAAACTCAGGCATCGTTGTTTGATTCATGTTTCAGGACCGCAGTAGGTTCTATCGGGTGGTGACAGCGGGCACACACATTTTGGAGTCAGACTCCTCTTCGGACTCTTCGAGGTCGTCGTGATTGCTTGTACTTGTCTTTCGTCGTATTGTTGTAATCACGTCTTTTGACAAACTCTGTTGTATTATTGATGCACCGACTGTTGATTTATATGAGCAACATTCTCGCAGATGAGGTATTCTGATAATCTTTTGATTGTTTAAAATTTTAAATTTCCGCTGTTTCGGGATGTTACAACTTGGTATCAGAGCGGTCGGTCCCTATGTGTGGCTCCCAATGAAATCATCCCAGTGTAGTAGTGTAGGTTGTACTTTACATTTAGCATACATTCATGTCTAATTTTGAGTTGCTTCTTGTGCCATATGCCTCCGAGACATGTGAGGAACGCCGTGAATGAGCGTAGTGCTAGTGATGCCACTGAGGGCGCTACCTGGGATAGGGTGGGCGAGTTCCTCGAGCGTCAGGGGGCGAGGGCAGAGTAGACAGGGACAGGTGCGGAGCATGATCGCTTCATGAGGCAGCACCCGCCTAGTTTTGACGGCAGGTGTGACCCTTAGGCTGCAGAGGACTGGGTCTTTAAGATCCAGAGGATTTTTCGAGCGATTGGCTGTGTACCGGAGCGGATGGTGGGCCTGGCCACCTATGTGCTGGATGGAGAGGCATTGAACTGGTGGAGGACCACATTTGCAGTGGTGTTTGTTGATCGAGAGGACATGAGCTGGGAGGAATTCCTTGAGGAGTTCAACCAGCAGTTCTTTCCACAGCACGTCAGAGACAGGAAAAAGTAGGAGTTCTTGGTCCTCGAGTAGAAGGAGATGTCCTTGGCTAGCTACATCAGCAGGTTTAACGCCCTGGAGCGTTATTGTTCTAAGACTTGTGTGACGTCGGAGCAGCGTGCACGGAAGTTCATCAAGGGGTTGAGGAAGCAGCTCAGGTCGCGTGTGATTACCAGCATGCCGTAGACCCTGGCGGATGCGGTGAAGTATGCGACTATCATCGACCAGGACTACCAGGAGAATTACCAGGAGGCGCGGAGGCCGCCAGTGAGCACGGGAGGACGTGCAGTTGGGCGTTCCACTGGGAACCCGGGCAAGAGGCCCCGGGTTGATGGAGGAGGATCACGCCAGTCTGGAGCGTGCGGTACTTGCGGGAGATCTCATCCGGGTCAAGAGTGCCCCCAACGTACAGGTGCATGCTTGAGATGCGGTCAGATGGGTCATTTCATCCGGGACTGCCCGAGCAGGCAGGGCGAGACGAGCAGGAGGCCAGGACCACCAGCCTCTGGGAGGAGCGGAGGCAGCAGGTCCGTTGTTCCGCAGAGCCAGACCAGGAGAGCATGTCGAGTCTTCATCGTCCGGGCTGAGGAGGCAAAGGACTCCAACACTGTCGCAGAAGGTACCTTTGTCATTTCAGGTTTGGTTGCTCGTGTTTTATTTGATTGCGGCGCCACACACTCCTTCATTTCGGAGAAGTTTGCTGGCGAGTTGGATCGGACCCCTGAGCTACTAACTGATTTGTTGGAGGTCAGTACGGCCATGGGTGAGGTAGGCACTGTGGGGAGCTTCCTCCCCAGCACCACTGTTGTTTCGGGAGACCATGATTTTCCGACAGATCTGGTCTTGCTACCGATGGAGGACTTCGACGTCATACTGGGGATGGACTGACTATCACAGTACGATGTGCGAGTCTTTTGCCGTGAGAAGAAGATCATTATTCCGAGGAAGGATGTGCCTGATGTGTTGATCAGAGGGACAAGGAGTAGAGGAGGTCGTCTGATAGTGTCTGCGGTTAAGGCACAAAGGTTGTTACGTCAATGTTGCAGAGCATTTGTGGCGACCTTAGTTGTTTCTGATCCTGAGGAGAGGAGGCTAGAGGATATAGAGGTTGTAGAGTAGTTTCTAGAGGTGTTTCGTACTGAGATTCCTCGGTTACCGCCGCATCGTGAGATCGAGTTCGGCATTGAGTTGATGGCTGACACGACACCCCAGTCGAAGGCTCCGTATCGGATGACACCTGCTGAGTTGACAGAGTTGAAGAAGCAGTTGCAGGAGTTGATGGACTCTGGGTTTATCCGACTGAGTGTCTCACCATGGGGAGCGCCTGTGTTGTTCGTGAAGAAGAAGGATGAGTCGTTGCGGTTGTGCATCGACTACAGGATGCTGAATAAGGTTACCATCAGAAACCGATACCCTTTGCCCAGGATTGATGATCTGTTTGATCAATTACAGACAGCGAGAGTGTTCTCGAAGATTGATCTGCGTTCGGGTTATCACCAGTTGCGGATCAGAGAGGTAGATGTTCAGAAGACAACCTTCAGGACATGGTACGGGTTATTCACATTCGTATGTCCTGAACATTACACAAATCAAATATTATTCGGATCAAATATTGTTCGGAATGAATATTTTTCGAAGCAGACGCGAACAAATTTCCAAATTTCGAACATCCGTTTGACACCCCTAACTCAAAGTATGTCACATGGCCAAAATTCGACATGATATCAACTGAGATTAGTTTAAGTTGAAAAATCTATTATCCTGAGATAATCATGCTCAATAATCAAATCACAACCGCCTCATTCCTATGTTATGGTTTAATTGTGCTGGGTAGCACACTAGATTAATTCAAAAATAAAGGACGATGATCATGTTAAAACTTTGTTGGAGCTTTGTCGATCACACTCTAGATTTTTCAAGTTATTTTTAATACCCAATTAACTCCAAAATTATCCTTATATTATAAAATATTGATAGTACACCAAAATTTTAATTCTTTAACAATAAATCATTATTAAATAATTTTTTTAACAAAAAAAATCCAGACCGCAACGGTTCCGAACTGGACTTGTCTGGTCCGGTTCCTGATTTCGGAATCCAACCTGATCCTGTCCGAGCCAAAAACTCTAACCAAGACTTGTCCATCATTTCGGCGTGTCAACCAAAGACTTCATTAAAATAAGACACGTAACATGCTCAAATACCACCGCTTAACAGACTCAAGCTTTCACGTACCTTTTTGACGATTCGTTGGAAAATCTGTTCCAAAGATAAGAACTCGGAAGCTACGTCGTATATATATTGATATGTATATATATTTATATAATTAGAATTAATTTCCGAAAATTAAAATAAATGTAAATAATTAATGAAAAATAGTAAAATAAATCAATTAACTTAAGTATATTAATAAAAATAATAATGGAAAATCCCAAAATCCAAAATACATTGTCAGAGGTGGAACGTTGCTAGCTCAACGGGAAGCGAAACCCCCAACTGACCCCTCAAAGTGAAAATCATAAGTACGAGCTAATTATAACCCAAATAAAGGAAATTAATTTGTAATGTGTAATATGTATTGTAATATTTAATTTGGATTATTATAATATGTACTTGTGAAATCTAACTTTTACGTGTTATTAGTAATTATCGTAATTTAATTATATCAAGTCATTGTAAAAATAATTTATTTAATAGTTTGTTAATTATTGTGATGTAATAGAAAACGAGATAAAAAGAAATGATGCGAGGAGAGAGTGTGTGGTTGAGGTTAAAAAGTGAAAAATAGGTTGCCTTGGGGTGTAAGTTGCATAATGTTATTTGTTGACGTGACACAGAGAGAAACTAGAGTTGTAGGGGAATTTGGAGTTAGGGTTAAAGATTACCTAAATTCCTCTATCCATGGAGTTGTACCTCCACTCAATCACCATAAACTCATAAAGTGGAGGCAGGGTGGGTAAGTTTGGGTTGCCAAGAAACAAAATATTTAAAAACCATTTTTTGGTTCCTCTACTGTTACTCTTGGGTCCAACCAAATTCCAACAAAAGTAAAAATGTAAATCGTCTCTCTCTATGTATATATATCTCGAGATTGGAGTAATTGTTGGAATTGTATGCAAATCCATCAAAATTTGGAAGTTAAAATTAATGTGTATAAGTCAAGATAAACCCAAGGAAGCATAGAGGAAAAAAAGACGGACATAACAGAAAAACAGATCGATATTCGAGTGAGAATTGAGTATGAAAGGTGTTGCTTTCCAAAATTGACCATTGCAGGTCTACCATCAATGATCAACCGTTTTGGTATTTCGTTCGACCTTTTTGGTGCAGTTTGGATCCAGAGTCTTTTTTTGACAAATTCATTCAACCGTTTGGGTTATACGATCGACCATTTTTGGGCAGATCCGTTGGTTAATTTAGACATGCAATTTATTTTTGATTTGAGGCTTGGAAGCAAGCTTGAAGAAGAGGGAACCCATACAGGGGGTTTGGTCTCTTGGCCACCACCCAAGCTTTGGGTTAGATCATCCACTTAGGTAGGGTTATCCACGAAATATGATTGTTTGGTGAGAGAGATTTCTTGGTGATTATAAAGAAATCCTAGATATAGAGAGACTTATGTGAGTGATGTGGATTAAAGATTATCTCCATAGTTGTAACTTATTGATTGACTTCCAATTTGGAGGTAAGATAGTTGAAGAAGACCCCCTGGTAATTGTACTTTGCACTAATGGAAATTGCTCGAACTAAATTCAATCTTGCTCTGATATAATTCATACAACAACAAAGACTTTAATCACAAACTAGTTGGGATATGTTATAAATGAAACTCATCAAGAATCACGATTTTGGCATGTGAATGGCCTTCCATGCATTTCTATCCAAAGCCAAGTTGCTTGAATATATTTCATACGAAAAGAATATTGTCAACAGGTCTCGGCAAGTTGAACGCTAGAACCAGTACCCAGTAAAAGGAAAGTTGTACAAGATACAGGTTGATATATGCTCAGGCGAGTCTAGGTGAAGGATTGAGCGATTGTGACCATCTTGTTGGGAGGGGATCTAAGATGCACTAACACGACTACAGATTAAACGCAACACGAAAAACGAATATTGATTGAGGAAAGTAACTTTGGACCCTCTCCCAATCTTAATGCAACAAGAAAACACGTATAAGATGGAAATAACAAGCAAACACACAACACACCTGAAGCAAACCACGACACACACAAATTTACAAGGTTCGACAAGATGCCTACGTCCTTGGGGGGTCTTCTGCGGGTTTCCTTTCCTTCAAGTTCTTCTCCAACAAGAGAAGTTTCCGAGATTACAAACGATTGGAAGCAATATGTCTCCCAAAACACTCTAGATATCTCTCTAACATAATCTCTCTCAAGGAAATAAATATTGTATGTTGTGTTACAAAATTAGGGCGAAAAACCCTTTTATATTGGGCTAAAACCGTACAAATAAACATGCAGATCGTGGGCAAAACCGTCTGCAACGGTCAAGCGGAATTCTCCATCGGTCGCCTGATTGCATGTTTTGCGCCTAATCGTCATCGTTCGGTCGACCGCTCACCTCGAGTCGGTCGACCGTTCCGCGCTTCTGAACAGCTCCTGGGAGCCAGCCGGACTTAAGTTCCCGGTCGACCAATCCACGATGCTGATTCTCGACTTGAAGCTCCTGGAAGTTTTCGGTCGACCGCGTGCCCAGCACCGGTCGACCGAAACTCACATTTCGATGAATCCTAGACGCTCTGGACTTTTCCGGTCGATCACCACTTAAGTTGCAGTTGACCGATGCTCCTTGTTTTCCTGTACTAAACAATTCTATAAACCAAATTTCAGCACAACTAACCATCCTCCAATAAATGTAACCTTTTAAGACTCAACTTAAGCCTTTAAAATATTTGATTTAGCATTCAACTTGCTTTTTTGGAAGAATGTTAACAATATATGGTAGCTGGTCATTTGATCAATATTTATATTTTCCAATTTTCAACCGTTCAACATTTGAAATTTGATTTGAGTTTTTCAGTTTTATGATGGTGGTTATGCACTTTTGTAAGAAAAACATACAAATTCTTGTTATGTTCTTTCAGTTGAAATCACCTTTTGTCGTGTGTGTTTTTCCTTTTTCGCCTTCTTTCTTGTGCAGGAGGAGAGTGTTTGTAAAATCCCAAACATTTGGTGAGGCTAATGTGTTTAAGGAGAGGATTAGGTGGATGTTGCCTTGGAGAGAGGAGGTATGGGAGGTATGGTGAGTTGACTTGATTGGATGAGGGAGGTAAGGTGGGGATGGGGGAGACGTAGTTGTTGGTGGGAGGATTTTTGGTTTAAAAACCAAACGTCCACTTCTACTTCTTCATCTTCCTTCATTCTCACTAAACAACCATCCCTCTCTCCCTTAGTTTCTCAGTCACCGGAGGCGGAAGGCACGACCATGGCAAAGTTGGAGGTCGGCGGAGGCGCGAGTGTGAGGTGGACGAGACGAGCATTCGAGGTTGCGGACCGGAGGTGAGGGTGTGTGATCTCCGGCGTGCTTCGACAAATGCGAGAGGAAGGTATGTCGGCTTAATAGTGTGATTTTGTTGCTCACCCACGTTGGGGTGTTATGGTGGTAGTCGCGGGAGGTCGGAGACCTCACCGGCGGTGAGAAACGGCGTAAAATCATGTAGGATTTCTAGTTTAATTGTACATATGTATTTTCGAAATTTTAATGCACAATAAGGATTGATTTACAATTTTCTACGATTTATTTCATGCATGCATCAATTTGTTTCAATATCTAGTTTCAAAACTTTATTAAAACAAATATGGGCTCCGAAATTTATACCTAGAAGTTCTCTAAAACTTGTCGAAGATCCGGAGATGATGAGGATGCTTGTCGCTGCGCTGGATACCTCCGAGAATTCACCAAACTCTAAACAAGATCGGAGAGAGTGAAGCTAGTCTATCAATCTCCGATAGGGTTTAGAATCTAATTACTAACCCCTCTTTAATTCCCTTGAGAAGATTATCTCTTAAGAACTAAAACTAAACTTAAGAATTAAGGAATTTTCGTGGAGAATTATGGAGAGAGAATTTTTGCACAAGAAAATAATGAATGAATTAATGAGGTAATGAGATAAACTTGTATTTATAAGTTCTCTCTAAATTACCTATTCATGTGCAACCCCTTGCCCATGATTTCATGCAAAATTCCATCTAACCATCCATTATTTATTAATAAATAATCTTAGCCACGAATTAAATCAATTATGGACCAATTCCATGCATGATCTAATTAATTCTTAAATTAATTCTGCATAAAACCGTCTGGCCGGTCGACCGTTTGCGAGGTCCGGTCGACCGCTTAGACCGAGTTTCGGTCGACCGTTCGTAACAAAAAAAATTCATCGCAATGTTCGGTCGACCGACCGAGAATACTCGGTCAACCGAAAACGAACAGACGAAATTCTCGTTACGATCGATACACATTTGGTCGACCGTGCAACATTGCGGTCGACCGCGCAACATTCGGTCGACCGTTTATGGTTTAGCGGTCGACCGTTTTTGCACAGTGCATGCAGACTTGTCAAATTTCGGTTTAACCCCTACAAAATTTGACATTTCGGGATTAGTAGTAAATTCACAAGTTATGTAACATATTATCATATGTAATGATTAATCATTATACCCCATAATATTTACATAACATATGAATTTAATTTAGATTCTAATTATGTTATTAACCACAACATAATTTTGATTTTGCTTGTTCACCCAAGGTGTCATATTTTCCACATGAAACCCGACACATCCTATGAACTCAAAATCCTCATTTCTTGTTTCCCAGTTTTGTGGTGTGACCTATGGGAGGATCTAGACTAAGTTGGCAGTGATATTAAGAGCTTAATATCACAAGCTATAAGCGGTATCTAGCTACACATTATAGCTCCCAATTAGTTAGATGTCTTAATTCCACTCGAACCAAAACACGATCCATTTAGTGATGGAGTGCACCACTTGTGTCCGTCCCTTGCCTCATGATATTAAAAATACACACAAAGTAGTATTGTGTCATCTTTGTATTAGTATTCATTTCTTGATCTCTTTAAGCTAGTTATAAATATGTGACTTAACTCAAATCACATTGTGCACATTATAACTTTGCTTTATCAAGGGGCCCACTAATATCATCACTCAATTAAGAGGGGCAATGATAGTCTTTTGACTAACTATCTTCTCCAACAAAAATTGTACTTAACCAACCAATGTCTTTACACTACACTTATCGATAGTTCAAGACACTAATCTAATTAAGTATTCCTTAAGTGATCAGATATAAGTCTCATATCAAAGGACCAAAGACATAGTAAAATATTAATGACACAGAAACACATTTCTATAATATTTTACTTATTAGGTCTATTCAATATACAAAAGTAATATTTTCCTCTTTTGCATACCCGTGTCGTCACTCACTTGTAGAGCTACAATGATCTATGACCGACACGACAATCTTAACTCGGTAATTAATGTCCCATGTTAATTACCATGATTGTGAATATCTTTTGTTTTATGTAAACCAATATCTTTTAGAGCTCTACGGTTAAGGACCAAGAGCATCTTCCTTAACACTTCGAAAAGACGAATACCATAAACAAGGAACAAAATGATTTCTCATTCAATTCATAATAATTGACATTTAAAAGTAAAACTTTTAGAACACATTCCCTTCAATCTCCCACTTGTTATTAAAGTTTTCTTTCCCATACATACTCAATGCATAAAACAATAATAACTAGGGTAATCCCCATTACATATCAATCATCAAGCCAATCTACATGGTTCCTCAATCCCATGGACTCGAAATGCATTTCGCCCTTGGCTTGGGATAAGGGTTTTGTGAATGAATCAGCTGTGTTGCTGTTGGTGTCTACCCATAATAGATTTATTTTGCCTTCGTTGATGAGGTCACGGGTCACGAAGTACTTACGATCCATGTACTTCACTTTGTGGTGTTATTTGGGATCCTTGATTTGCGAGATAAATGCACTATTGTCGCAAAATAACTCTATTGGTCCCTCGCTCGAGGGAACTACTCCAAGCTCTTCAAGGAACTTCTTAATCCACACCGTCCTAAATTCAAATCACAGCTTTTGATGTTTAGATAGAAGAGATTATCCAATATTCAAACCTATCTTCTATGGAAAATCAACATCAGAATCTGGATAACCAAAACTGATCCCAATATATGCAATGCTTATTTTTTTGTGAAAAACAGAATCTAGGAGTCACCTGAGAGGGACAATGGACTCGGTAGGCATTAAATTCAAGAATCAAGAGTATTCTTTCACATGAGTTTCCTTACGTGTGTGATGTGTCATGCTCTCGTCACCGTACTATTGGAGAATAGTACTACATTTGAAGATATGTGAGTAATCTTTTGGATTATAAGTTTTTAGATCGTTCTACTCTGCCTCTCTTTTTTTGATAATCAGTGATTGCATTAATAAAAATAGGAAATCATGATCTACAGTTCCTAGCCCATAAAAGTCTCGTGGCAAAGCAATAAGCAAACTATTTTAGTTAGAAAACTAAAGGCTTTAAAGCCTTAAAGTTTTAGCGTAGATGCTCCTAGGTTCCTGTTCCTAAGTGTCTTTGGTCTCCTGGTACTTACCTCGGACGGAGTGATCCTTACTTTTCGTTCTACTCTGTCATCAGGGTCATCAGTAAATTTGAGTTAAATACTCACGCTTCAATATGTATTATTTGTATATTAAAATGGTCAGAAATATGTTTGATGAAGTAGGTATGTTACTTTGTAACTTGAGGTAATAAGATTAAGGGTTACTCATTTCAAATAAAAATAGTTGATTCCTCCAATGGAACTCCAAGAGAAGCATTAAACTTGCATAGTATATTTTCACATTAATATGTTCACAAATATTATACACCATCAATTTGAAATACTTAAAACAATACTGATTCGGCATATTACTTTGTAACTTGAGGTAGTAAGATTAAGGGGGGCGCATTTCAGATGAAAATAGTTGATTCCTCCAACGAAAAAATTCCAAGTACACTCTAAACAACCATTCTTAAGCATTAAACTTGCAGAGTATCTTTTTACATTGATATGTTCGCGTATATTATACACCACCAATTCGAAATACCTAAAACAATACTGATCGGTATTGACATTAAGATAACAAGAACGGTAGTGCATCAATCACGTATTACACACGAAATTGTATCGCACTTCACAGTAATTTTCAACAGTGAAGCAAGTCTTCGAATCCCTATACAATGGGAGTTGATTCTTCCAAGGAAGATAGCAAACCCACTAGAATCAAACCCATATACAATGGGAGTTGATTTCCACCTTAAATTCTTTCCAAATTCTGGCCTGAGCTGAAAAACCAGCTCCAAAAAAAGTTTGAACGAATATGAAAAGGTGAAATATCGAAAGGAGAATTCCAAAGCTTTAACCAATGTTTTATTACACTTATTCCTAAGAAAGCCGTTGTTGACGAAGTAAAAGACTTCCGACCAATCTCCTTATTGGGAAGTACCTACAAAATCTGGGCTAAAGCGTTGGCCAATAGGCTATCGGCAAGCCTACAATGCGTGATCTTAAAATCACAATCTGCGTTTCTCCCAGGAAGGCAAATTATGGATACAGTAGTAGCAGCCAAAGAAGTTGCTCATTACTTGCATTCGAGAAAGAAAAAAGGCATAATATTGAAGCTGGACTTCGAAAAAGCTTTTGATAAGGTTGACTGACATTTTTTACTTGTCAACCTACAAGGCCTAGGATGCCCTAGACGTTGGTGTGACTGGATTGAGCTATGTATTTCCACCTCAACAACCTCCGTCCTCATAAATGGGACGCTTGAAGGTTATTTCGTTAGCAAAAATTGTAATATCTTGAATTTTTTAGTTGAGGTAATAATCAAATATCTTAATGGACTAATTAAGATTATTGGATGATTGTGTGGTTTTAGGAGAAGATGGAATTTTGAGAAGAATATAAAAAAGAAAAAGATGAAGATTTTGAGGCAAGTACCGATTCGTTATTCTTCAGTTTCATATCATGTCTGTCTCTCTTGATATTCGTAGTTGCATGCATGCTGAGTATCGATGTTGATTTCATTGATATGCATATTATTGCATGGTGGTGTTTCAGTTGACATGTCCTGTGACTGTATGTATATTTCTGGCTGAGCCACTTAGGAAAGAGCTGTCTAACGGACAGCGTGGAGCCACCCGAGAGAGGAAAGGGCTGCTTGTCGTTAGTGTGGAGCTATCAGGTGTGCGTCTGACTGATTGATAGATTTCAGAAGCACAGGATGTGGTCGAATCCGAATGGGGGTTCCAGATTGTTATACATGTATTTTATTTGTGATGCATGTCTCTTGATTGTGCTTATTGACTGAATGTCATATTCCGTATTACTTTCCACATGATTATGATTCTGATTGATTGACGGTTGGAACTTGCGGACTGTCGAGCTCACAATTTGTTGATTATATTTTTCAGATTAATTATGGGCCTATCAGATGAATTTAAATATCAGAGTGCGCAGCGGTCAGGATCGTGGATCGTATCTTAACGCACCGGGTTCGGGCGGGTGAGCAGTTGTCCGGGCTCGGGGCGTTACAAAAATGAACTAAGACAAGGAGACCCGCTCTCTCCTCTCCTCTTTTTAGTCATAGCTAATTTCCTTGGAAACATGCTTCGATTAGGGGTGAGCAACAATCTTATCCAAGTGATAGCTTTAGGAGAATTAGGAGAGCAAGTCATGAACCTTCAATTTGCGGATGACACTATCCTCTTCCTCAGTCCGTCCAAGCCAACATAATCAACGTCAAAAGAATATTGATAATTTTCCAAAGCATCTCAGGACTGAAGATTAATTTCTCTAAATCTTGTATCTGTGGAATAAACATACCGAGCGATGAAATCACTAATTATCAGCTGGTTTTGGGATGTGAATAGGAAAAAATGTCGTTCACATACTTAGGAGTGTCCTCCTCCCAAAAAAGGCCCAAACAACTTAAGGAGCCCAATTCTGGCAAAAATGAAAGCTAGAATTGGGAGTTGGCAAACCAAAAACCTCTTCATGGCAGGACAAGCTCCCATGAGCAATGCGGTATTAACACCTATTGTGTCGTACTACATGTGCGCATAAAAATGCCAAAAGGTGTTTCCAAAGAAATTGAAAAAATTCAACAGAACTTTCTATGGAACGGTACAACTGATTTTTCACGAGTTAAGAATTTAATTAAATGGAAGCATGTATGTCGCCCAAAGAAAATGGGGGGGGGGGGGGGGGGGGGGGGGGGGAATCAATGTAATAGATGTCGAGGATTTTAGTGTCTGTTTGAGACTCAAAAAACTTTGGGATCTTTTAAGCAATAAAGATAGTATCTGCCAAAAGGTTATGAAAGCAAAAGCACATTATTCGAACATAACCATGGGGATCCTGCCTAAGAAAGACCATGCTTTCTCACTTTTCTTTAGGGATCTTCGAAGCTGGATCCCGACTATTTGTAAATGGAGCAAAGTATCAATGGGCTCTGGTGATCACACTCTTCTTTGGTTCAATGTTTGGCTCGGTATTTAGGCTTTAGATCCTCATGGCCATATATCTTCAATATGTCCAAACAACCTTGGATATTGGTGGCAAACTTTTTTGATATAATCCTTTCTCTACAACATGGTTCCAAGCTAGGTTCAATGGGAACCTGAGTAGTGACCAACAATGGCGATTATACCAAGCATATATTCTTTACACACCAACCGACATAACATACAATAGAAGTTGGACACTAACAAAATCAGGCATGTTCTCGACAAAAAGTCTATACAATCTTTTGAAAGATGGTAGGGGAAAGATACCTACTAATAAACGAAGTCTGGAATTGGTTACTACGTGAGCGCAAATTACTAACCAAGGACGTGCTCATCCGAACCATCACTAACCATGACCTGGGCGACCTGGTCATCAGCTATCTCTCTCTTCAAAATCAGTTTTCTCTATCTTCCACGTCAGCTTTCTCTTTCCTCAACCCACCTTCTTCTCTTTCCTACAATATTCACCTCTTAACCACAACCCAACAACAACATATCTCTCATCCACATCATTTCGGGGTCCATCTTGGTAAAAATTTTAAAAAAAATAAATTTTTTTCTAAAAAATCAAGATAATTATAAAACGTATTTTCATAAAAAAAATAAAAAAATCTCTAACAAAAAATTCAAAACAAAAACAAAACCAAAAAATCAAAAATTAAAAAAATTCAACCCGTACGCGCCACGTGGCGCGTCCGGGTTGGATAACCCGAACAACCGGGTCGTCGACCCGGGCGTTGAAACGCCCGGGTCGACCACCCAGGCAAAGATGACCTCTGTCATCTTCGCGTTAAGACCAGGGCAAAGATGACCGGTCACATATGACCCCAACTTGAAGTCGTGACCCCAACTTCGATTTCGTCTTCCTGCATGGGAACCTCTTGCTGCTCTTTCTCCTCAAGGCCCTTGAGCAAACTTGTCTCGTCAAAGACCACATTACTCCGTAGGAGTACCTTCTTGCTCACCGGATCCCAAAGCTTATATCCTTTCACCGTCCTATCGTAACCAAGGAATATGCACTCCTTTGATTTCGAATCCAGCTTCGACCGTTGTGTCTCATCGACCAACGCATAGGCTTTGCATCCAAATATCCTAAGCCTTGAGTAATCAAATAGCTCACCCGTCCACACTTCCTGAGGCGTCTTTAATTCAAGTGCTGATGACGGTGAGATATTTACTAAATAGCATGCAAGATCTACTGCTTCCGCCCAGAAATCCTTCGACAGATTTGCATGAAGCCTCATGCTCCTTGCCCGTTCGCATAGTGTCCTGTTCATCCTTTCAGCTACGCCGTTTTGTTCCAGACTCCGCGGTGTAGTGAAATGCCTCGTGACGCCTTCTTTCTCACAGAAACTTGCAAACTCCCTTGAGGTGTACTCACCTCCGTTATCTGTCCGTAAGTACTTCACAAATTTTCCTGTACTCTTCTCTAATCGGGCCTTCCATGCTTTAAACTTATCAAAGACATCAAATTTATTTTTCAGAAAATAAACCCATACCTTCCTTGAGAAGTCATCTATGAATGTGACGAAATATTCGGCTCCACCCTTTGACTGAACCTGAGTCGGTCCCCAGACGTCTGAGTGCACATACTCCCGAATTTCCTTCGTCTTGTGGATAGCCGTCTTGAATCGAATCCTGTGCTGTTTACCAAAGACACAATACTTGCAAAAATCCAATTTGCAGCTCCTAACACCCTTCAGCAATCCTTGTTTGTGTAGCTCACACAAACCCTTTTCCGACATATGACCAAGCCTCATATGCCAAAGTACGGTGCTGTCTTCGTCGTGTGCAACATTTGATGCACCTTTTCCTGCTACTGCATTCCCGAGCATCCAATATAAGTTGCCCACCTTGGTTCCCTTTATCACTGTCATCGCACCATGAGTGACCTTGATTTTCCCGTCCCCGCCGGACCATCTCCACCCGAGAGTATCAATCTCTCCTAGAGAAATCAGATTCTTGCTCAACTCTGGTACGTGACGCACACCCGTCAGCGTTCGAATGCACCCATCGAACATCTTGAACTGTACGGAACCAATACCAACGGTAGTGCAAGGCGCATCGTTGCCCATAACAACGATCCCTCCTTTCAGTGGCTCATAGGATGTGAACCACTCCTTGACCGGGCACATGTGAAAAGATGCTCCTGTATCCAAAATCCATCCAGATGATGATTTGTCAATACCTGCAGCGCAAACCGTTAGAACGTCGACTTCGTTCTTCTCCTCCACGACACTAGCGGAGTTGTACCCGTCATTCCCTTTCTGCAGCGACTCCTTGAAGGCCCTACAATCACGCTTCATATGACCAACCTTCTTGCAGAAAAAACATTCAAAGGATCTCCCCTTTGATTTGGACCGCCCTTTACCGTTGTTTCTTCCTTTGTTACCCGTCCTGCCCCTTTCCGGTGCTGCGATCAATCCTTCACCCTTCTCGAAAGAGCTACTACTCGAATTCTTCCTTGCATCGTAGGAGATCAGCGTGCCCTTGACCTCCTCCAATACCAACGAATCTTTGCCATATATGATCGTGTTCACTAAGTTCTCATACGAGTCCGGCAGCGACGTCAATAACATCATTGCTTTGTCTACATCCTCCATCTTGTCCTCAAGCTGAGTTAGATCAGCTATCAACTTATTGAACACCGAGAGATGCTCAATGAACGGCGTGTTCTCCTTCATCCGAAGCATGTATAGTTGACGCTTCAGATTCAACTTGTTGCTAAGGTTCTTCTTCATGAACCTCTCCTCCAGAAGTTTCCAATATTCTGCCGCGGTCTTCGCCGATTCCTCGAAAAGCAAATCATCCGAGAGGCACAACTCGATGATTCCAATAGCCCGGAGATTCAGACTCTCCCACTTTTCGTCGGTCATCTTCGACAGCTTCTTCTCCACTCCATCCAACGTCAGCAGTAGCTCGTCCGTCTGAGACATCAACGCACGAACCCTCCGTTGCCATGTTGAGAAGTTCCCTTTCCCGGTGAATTTCTCCACCCGAAAGTCCCGCGCTTCCTCCGCCATCGAAAGTGCAACCAAAGCTCTGATACCAGCTGTTAGGAGGGGGATCTAATAATGCACTAACTCGACACGGATTAAACGCACCACGTAAAATAGAATATTGATTGCGGAATTAACTTCGGACCCTCTCCCAAACACAATTGCAACAAGAACACAAGCAAGATGGAAATAAAACAAGCAAATAACACATGCACACCAGAAACAACCACGACACACGCGTTTTACAAGGTTCGGCAACGTGCCTACGTCCTTGGGGGGTCTCCTGCGGGTTTCCTTTCCTTCTTCCGCTTCTCCAACAAGAGAAGCAACCGAGATTACAAACGCTTGGAGGCAATAGGTCCTCCAAATCACTCTAGATCTATCTCTAGCCTTAATCTCTCAACTCACAATGAAGGAAACTAACTTGTATGCAATGTATGAAAGAGCAAGTACAAACAAACTCTTTTATAGACTCAAAAAACCGAGCTAAAATTTAGCAATAACCGAGCAGAACTATTCATGCGCACGGTTAACCGACGCTCGCTCGGTTAACCGTGAATGCTTCAACAGGAACTATTCCTGTTCCGATTCGGTTAACTGAATCCTTCTCGGTTGGCCGAGGGAACTATTCTCGCGCGTCTCGGTAGACCGCGAGAATGCTTCTTGCACGAACTAACGAACTATTCCAACAACCCTTCGGTAGACCGAGTAACCCTCGGTAATCCGTTCCAACTTGGACAGGCACTTTCCAGATTCTCGGAACACCAAAAATCCCCTCAACGGTTTACCGAACCGTTGTTCCGAAGTGCTTGAAACCTTTTGACGGTAGACCGAATCCAATTCGGTCGTCTGATCCCAGCTGCACACGGAGTGCCTGGAATCCTCGGGTCGGTGGACCGAATCCAATTCGGTAAACCGACCCGTCTTCGCCGAAAATCTCCTGGGTTGTGCGTCGGTGAACCGAATCCAATTCGGTCGACCGACTCTTCCTGGTTTTGCTTCCTTAACAAATATAAGCCAATATTCAACAGAACCAAATACGTGGACGTGATCGTAACCGGTTCGATGGCACAGTACATTCCGGTCCTCAACTTCTACGCTGGCGAGCTCCCGTTGCTCTCGCCCATGTACGCCTCGTCGGAGTGCTATTTCGGTATCAATTTAACACCTCTAAGCGCGCCGGAGGACGTCTCCTACACTTTGATCCCCAACATGGCCTTCTTCGAGTTCTTGTCGGTCAACATGAGCGACGGAGGAGGAAAGGAGTGTAACGGGACCGGAGAAATCGAAGACGGAGAGAAGAAACCGGAGGTTGTGAACCTTGTTGATGTTGAATTCGGTTGCTATTATGAACTTGTTGTCACAACTTTTACAGGTAAACATTTGTTTACACTTTGATAACGGTAGAAATACAATTTCTGATCTTGACTTTGTTTGAGTTTCAGTGGGACCACTACATTTTGTTTGATTGGTTTTCCGTCATATTTACGTCAATATCATGTAAATATTGTTGTTTCTCTCATATGTGTCTACATATAAGATTAGTATGAGTATCTAAACTAAGCCTAAAATCTTTACAGCTAAGATAATTGTTGCTTTAAATTTGACAATAATATACATAATATAAGAAATTCACTTTTATATGCAAACATCAATCGAGCAACCTACACATTAATTGAGTCATCGTGGGATGTAGCCTGGTAGGGGATTTATTAGTGCCCCCACAAGATCGTAGGACTTTTTATTCACAATAATATCTTTTCGACTTGCATTAGAATTCTCATTTAGATCTGATTGTACAACTTGGATTATTAAATTTTGATGAAAAATATAGAACAGAAGAATTCATATATTTTAAGTGTAGAGTAGCATGCATTACCCTTGCTATGCGTTTTGGTTGGGCATATTCTTTTTGTGAGAATTAAATCTCTTCCACTATTATTGTATGTATTATCTAACGTTAGCTATATAGGGGAATTTACTCCTTAGCTAGATTTTGCCGACTAGACTGGTCCTAATTGACGCTTCCTACCGATAAAGATTGAAAAAATCCGACTTGTTTATTCTCTTAAAGCATTTTTTTTAATTAAGTACCAACAAACACCTAACGACCTGGGATTGGATTCCTAATTCAAGTTCATTTATGATTAAGGATCTACCAATCGAGTTTATCTAACTTGGTAAAAGTTCAAATTGTGCAAATGTCGTACATTAAGTTCATCTAATGGAAATCAGATTTGTCATGTGTCTTGCTAAATTACAAATTATAGTTGTATTTTTTTAATATTTTCTCATATTATATGTTTTTCAGAATTATTATAATTGCAAATTTCGCACGTAGTTCACGTGTCAACAGTCAACTACGGTTTAAATCCAACGGTTTCTTGGTATTCTATAACTTTGCATTTATAACCTCCATTTTAGGCATATTTACGACAACACATTTCAAATAAAACTATTATCATTCATGCCCCCATTTTGGATTTAAGTACGTCAAACGTACCATTTTCTGAAGGTTACGCCAAAGATGATTGTGATTATTTCTAGTTAATTTTATGTATTTGAGGTGTGATGTATTATCGTTGAACAATCACTATTATATTGTTGAAGAATGATTATCTCGATCGATCAGGGTTGTACCGTTACCGAGTGGCGCGACATCCTGAAGGCCACAGGCCGGCACAACTCAGCCCCAAAGTTCCGGTTCGTCCACCGCCGCAACGTCGTCCTGTCGGTCGACACCGACAAGACAAACGAAGAAGACCTACTAAAATCCATAACCAACGCCAAACTCCACCTCCTGGAGCCCCTCGGGCTCCTCCTGACCGACTACACAAGCAATGCGGACACTGCAGCCAGCATCCCGGGTCACTACGTCCTCTTCTTCGAGCTCAAACCCCTCCCCTCCACCAAAAAATCTTATATAACGGAGGCCCTAATGACCCGGTGTTGCGAGATGGTGGAGGAGGAGCTTGACGCTGTGTACAGGCGGTGCCGGAGGAGGGACCGGTCGATCGGGGCATTGGAGATTAGGGTTGTGGAGGAGGGGACTTTGGATGCCTTGATGGACTATTGTGTGTCCAAGGGGTCTTCTTTGAACCAGTATAAGACCCCAAGGTGTGTGAAGTTGGAGGTGGTGGAGGAGGTTTTGGAGGAGAAGGTGGTGGGAAGGTTCTTTAGTAAGAAGGTGCCTTATTGGGAGCCATGCAACTTTACGTAGGTAGAATATTATATATGATTTGCATGCATGCATGCATGGGATTAATTTGGTCATGTATTTGTGTCTTTAATTTGATTGATGCATGGTTTATTTGGTTATGTGTTGTGTGTTGGGAGAGTAGGGAGTGGGGGTTTAATTTGATTATGTATGTTGGGAACTTGGGATGGATGTTGTTTGATTGTTAGCTGGATTGGGTGTTGTAACTATGTGTTAGCATGATTTGAATTTTATTTTCTGGAAGTTTTTGTTGCTCGTTTTAACTAAATCTTAAGGTACGATTCGTTTTAGTGAGGTGTTTGATATTGGTATTATACTTTTGATTAGAGATATGGAATCTGCATGGCTTGATCATTAATTAGGAACTTAATTGTTTGGGTTGGGAGTGTGTGGGTGTGCGTGCAGTGTGTTTGTGAAAACATTTGTTTGAATGGAGATTGCAGTGGGTATCTCTTAGTGTTTGGGTTTGAATTTTTAGGTTCATGCAAATTATGTTGTTTTGTATTGAAATGAATTAGCAAGTATACGTTTGTTGGACTAAAATTTAATTCTGTTCATTTATTTGATGGTTAATGGCTATTAACAATCTAGTTTAAACTATATTGAAATCACTTTGACTCTGAAGTAAATGAAGAGAATCTGGCAAAGTTTTTTTTATTCTATCATACTTTTAAGGATTATGTACCTCCACTTTGTTCATTTGCTTTTATTGCGCACATTCATTTGATCATCATGCATGGTTAAAACTATAAGGATGCATGCCCTTCAATTTTGACTTTTTTATATGTCACATAAAACATAAGATCGTTGTCTACCTACCAGCCAATATTGCAAATGCCCTTAACTAAATAGGTAGATTAAATTTCCGACCTTCCTGGATTTTCCAAATAAATTAACTAAATAGGTAGATTAAATTTTATCAACTTATTCTTGTTTTTTTTAAATCCCGATAAAATACCGAAAAGACCCAACCAAACCACCCAATATCCAAAATAAATCTATTAATCCCAGCCCATTTCATTTAACTGATCAACCCACTACACTCAATCGGCGAGTGGACATCGTTTTGTTCCATTTGTGTAATTTTTCTCTCTTTCAATTAGCTTATTACATTGTTAATTTTGAAAATATTTGACTAATTATTGAAGTCTTGTACTCTTGTGTTCTTGTAGATGCAATTTTTTTATTGAAATGTGTTTTAGTGAAATTAATTTGTTTTATTTCGGGCTTGTATTATTATTTTTATTGTGCTATGTTATTTAAAATATTGTGATCTATCTCTTTTGCCTTTTGGTGAAATTAAATTTCTGAATTATAATGTGTTCTATTTAAATGAAATTGTTGAAATTAAAAACTTGCATGGAGGCATGGATTATTTTTATATGTTGTCTTGTACTATTGATACTTTGAACTTGTATTGATTGTTTGATTTTTCCCTCAACTAGATTCAAATAATGAAGTGAATTTTCAGAGCCCTTTCTCATATTGATGCGTCTTCGTAACCATATGGGAGAATAACTTCCGACAAATTTCTTAGTCACATACACTAAAAAAGACGATTTCAAAAACATTGGAAATGACAATATTTTACAACGATTTCAGAATATGTGTACTCTAAGAGGACAATTGTAAAATATAAAAAAATCACTTTTTTGGACTTTCTTAACAAATTCCAACCCTCCGACTGAAACCCTGGCATGCACCATCCTGTCCACATATTCTAGTTGTTCTTGCTTTTGCAATCTCATGTAGCTTTCTCTCAAAGGGCAAACACATGCACATGAAAATTATCCAAATTCTAAACTCATTATCCAAATTAAAAAAGTCCACTTCATCTCTACTTCCAGCTTCATCACTTGACATGGCAAGTTGGATAAGCTGTTAATTTCCACTAGTAGCGAAGTGTACATTAAATTCTACCCACCACTTTTCAAACTGATCCATTTGGGAAAACATTGTGGACATGTCACTTGCCTCTCCCACTTTTGGTTCTAGGAAAATCACATTCATGTTTGCTAGGTGGGTCCAATTCAGTGTAGACTACAAGACTTGCTACAATAATTGGAACATTTGGTTTAATGAGACTTTGAAAGACAACGAATTAATGGCTTGAAGAAGACGGGCAAGAGGTGGACAAAGGAGATGTGATGTGTATTACAATAGTCATGACAGAGGCTAGCAATTTTGTTGAAACAAAAGAGTACTTGGCATGTTCTCCCACAACTGCATCATTTCCACAACTGCATCTCTTAACGTTCTTATGTAAATACGCAACCACCATAAAATAAAATATGCCCGTAATTATAAAAATTTACGTTTAAATGGAAAAGATATATAAATAGTAAAGTTTGTTTCTTTAGGAAATGTTAAATGATCGAGAAAGTCACTATTAAAGTGAGTCATTGCTTTGGTAGTTGAAACACGAGAGGTGTCTAATCGTCAACTTTCAACGCTACCATCAAGGTTAGTGTGACCTACTTAAATTAGCAATCCACTAATTAATTTGAGGACAGAAGGTTAGGTTGTAAACCATTTTAGTATAAACGTGGCATATATCATCATAATGTGACGTCGGCCCATTTAATGAAATCCTCAGGATTTTTAGTTTGCTTATCATGCATGAGTCGCACTAAATTAAGCTACCTTGTTAGGTAACCTTAGCAACGTAAGATTCATCTATAGCTTTCATGAAACATAGGCTTTACATCTAGTTGTTTAGCTAATTTTGATGTGTATATGGTAGACCATAAAACCAATTGGTGTAAACTCCGACATGTCATGAGAAATCGATCACCTGCATAATATTGACGTTGTTAATTGTCATGTAATATATTCTGGCGTTCAGCTTGGATGTTGTATTCGGCTACTTTCCAACTTTTGTGTTTGGGTCTTTACTTGTATTAGGTGAATTGCAACTAGGGTTGTAAACGAGCGACGAAGCTGACTTGAACTCAGTTCGTTTAATTTTGGATCGGCTCGTGTCTCGGTTGGAACGGGAAAATTATACTTGTGCTAGGCTTGTTTTTGGCTCGTGTGCATACTCAACTCGTTGGCTTGTTTCGTTAGAAAATGATCACTTGCTCGCGCCCGATAATGCAAGTACAACTCCTATGGACATATATTATATACATAACATGTTGTTTATACTTAATTTCTAGCTCACATGAGCAATCATAATATCATGACTTCCTACTCATTGTATTGTTGAAAATCACAACATTATGATTTTATTAAGTGACCAACAAACATAGCAACATACATTGATCTAATACTAAAACAAATCATATTCATGCCAGCATAATCCTCTCTACTAATATCTCATCAACTGCAAAATTTTCTAGTAGAAAATATATATCTAAATAACAACTTAAACAACCATAACATATGACTTGGCATTCAAGACAACAATAATGGGAGGAATGAAAGGATTGTGAGGATTTGCAACGACGGTTGGAGCAAGATCAGTGGAATATAAGATTTTAGGGTTAAAGATAAGGTAGTAATGTAGAATGGTAAATGGGTATTATGTATATTGTTAACGGGTATTTGGATAATGGATTTCGTAATTGGAAACGATTTTTCTAGTAACCATGCTTGAGTATGCCACTATGCCCTCTCATGCAATGTTGTTTAATGTATCAAAATAATGCTGCCGTTGATGTTTATATCTTCCATGGGTATATAGGTGGCAAGTAATTAAATTATCTCTGGAGTGCTGGGATTTAGTTTCTATCTATAAATTAAATTATGATTAAATTATTATACCACTCCAACACGCAACACGATTACACGAAGAATTTCAAAGACAGCCCATTAGCCCAAGGATCGAAGGGTGAAGGGTCACAGTTAGCCCAAAAGATAGGTATCTAATGGGCTGTTCTTTTCTTCAACTGTGGACTGCAAATTTCGTGGGGGGCATAAGTAGTAGGTTAATTTTAATTATTAATTTTATTTATTTATAAACAGTACTTGCATTAATAAAACTAAGTTAAGGTGTTACGAGACCACAACATCTTAAGTTACAAAAAAAAACCCTATAAGGGTAATAAAGCCTCCAAGTTCAAATAAAACATCCAGAACAAAATCTAAAACTTAAAACCAAGAAACATTTGCAAGTCTTAAGTCTCGTTGTATATACCATGCTCTTCAAACTCCTGACCACGGTGCCCATCTTCCTGATCACGAGTTGCTAGTGGAGTGTGGTGATCGAACCTACGTCTCACCCTCACCCAAGTAGTTATTAGACAAATTAGGATACATATGTTGTGTATGTAGATGACTTTGTCGAGGGAAATACTCAACCAATTGACATGTTTAGGTCAGACTTTATGGTAAAAAATTTGACCACTTTGAGTGCAACTTAACCGAAAAAACTATCAAATTAGACCACATTTAAGGAGATAATACCAAAGGTATTAAAAGTAAAATAATCCCAAAAAAAACTTACATGGCAAAACTATTTTACTAATAATATAAAATCACTTCAAAGAAAAAATAACAAAGACAAAATAATCATTTCCACACTCTTTATATCCGCACTCTTTCGCAGACAATTTTTTTAAAGCCTGTGTTTGGATTCATCATTTAAGTTTGAAATTTCATTTTAACATGGAATTTGAAAGTGCCATTTTCAAATAACATGTTTGGTTTACATTGTGTTGGAATTTACAAATCTCTCGTGGTATTTTGAAATTCCACATTTATACATAAATTGTCAAAGTCAAATTCTATACTCAAAGATGAAAATTTGAAATTCCGCATGACTTATTTTAACTATAGTCATTTAAATTAATACAAAAATATTAGTGTTATGATTCGGATATGATTTTATGCACAATAATACATGGTTTTATGGTTTTGATATAATTCTAAATTAAAAAACTAATAAAAATTCATATGATTTTTGAGTTATCATTTCAAATCAACATGTTTATTCACATTGTAAATCAAATCACGTTATTTATAAAATTTGTGATTTTATCATGTAAATTGCCAATTCCATGGAACTTACAAATTCCACGTCCAAATTACAAACGCAACCTAAAAGAATCATATCGAAAAACAAACCTAATTAGGCCGTCTAGGCCTATAACACCCAACAAAGCCCAGTCAAACAATTCTTTTTTTATATTATTTCCATTAGTAATTAGAAATATTACCTGTTATGTGTTCCGATCGAGTTTGCAAATTTTAGTATTCTCTTCTACATATGGAACGGAAGTTTACAATTACAATAACAGTTCCAAGAATTCTTCTTGGTAATTGTCACTCTCATAATCCAATCTTTTACTTTTGGTACTGTCAACACATTGTGTGTCAAAAAACTCTTGAAAATGTTTTAAAGTATAATAGTTGTTCATACGAGCATTTTTTTTCCCATGAATTATTTCAGTAATTTAACTGTGAAGTAGTTGTCGAGCAAAATCAAAGAGACAAAGAGAGTGATGTCTACGGGTAAAGTGGTTGCCAAGCATACTCTAAAATGGAAATATTATATACAGATTAGAAGGTAAAGAATTCGGATACTTGTGGAACTCTTATTACCAGTTTTTCTTCTTAACCCATGAAGTTTTTTGTTCCTTTCTTTTTTCAGACAAGAAATAATTTGCACTCAATAAGCTGTTGTTACCTCTTCCACCTCATGTCCTCGCGTTGTCTGTTTTTTACCTCTTCACCTCACTGTCCTCGTGTTGTCTATTTCGTCGGGTAGACATTGTGTCTGTTGGGTTTTTTTTGACCTTATTGAAGTTATGTTTGATGGTTTTCGTATTTTTTTAAATTTTCGTAAATTTAATCTTAATCAATCATAACTTGACCTATTCAATTACGAATCAAGTAATTTGGGTAAATGGATTTCATGCATTTCTACACGCTATAGTTGTGGACGTATTGTAGAATTTTCTCTTCAGTTAACCAAAAACTATTAAAGAACATTATTTAATATCACATTCACTCAGAAATCTATAGCAGCCTTAGGTGTATCATTTGTGACCGTTGGGCATTGGGCGTCTACCTATTGACATTTGATTTTACATACGAATTAAGAAGTCTTCACCGTTGGTCAGAATTTGAGTCAATTACATCTACACCTTAGGTGAGAAATTGTAGGGAATTGAATTTTTTTAATCTGAGAAGTCATGTTTGAGACATTTGACGTCATAAGTTGGTATTCCAAACGGATCCTTAGATCAAAATCTGAAACCACAATGAAATAATTCAAAACCCCCCATTACAAATTTTCCCAAAAACAAACTTGGGAGTTGGGACCCCAATCTCCAAAATTCCACTGCCAACTCCGATCCCAATTTCCCCATCATTTTTCAAATGATGACATCCACGTCTCTTTCACTACACGTCGAATACTTATATTTTAACCACAATAATTATTCCATTTACAGTAAAAATTCATCACATATTCTCAATACCACACATAGAAACCACAATAGTAACCAATTATGGTTAATTCAATCAGAAAATTTCTTGTCTCTAAGGCTCCGCTTGGTAAGGTGAGAATTCATCTCCTCGGCCACCCCGGAGCTGAAGCTTGGGTGAAGCTTTGACCAAACGGGAGTGATTCGGCAAAAATCGGAAGTTGCAGCACGGATTTCAAGCCGAAATCTAGAAGTTGGGGTGGGTGTGCTTCCTTCAGCTCCGACGACTTCGGCGGTGAAAATATCGCCAATCAGACCGTTTTGCCCCTGCTCATTTGAGGTGATTTCTCATTTTGTCCCGCAATTTGATTGGAAAGAATGCCCTAAGTTGGTGTTTATTACCACCTCCTACCATGCTAATATTTACCATTTCTGCCCATCTCCGGCGATGCTAGCCCCATACTTGGTTTGGCTTTGGTGGTGTGCGACTGAAGTCGAGGCTTCTCGTTGGTTTGGTTATGGTACGTGTTTCACAATTTCAGATGCTTTGATTTTGAAGACATCTTTGTTGTCAGCTGGAAGTTTTCAAAGCCTAGTTCTTCTCTTCCTTGTTTGAATAATTGTTATGATTTTTTTGTCGATTTCACGATGATATTCACGACATTAAAGATGGTGGTAATAATGGTGTCCTTGCTGTGGTGGTTGAGTAATTTCTGTTTACGAATAATTTTGAATAGCGTAATCAAACAATCACAGGGTTTTTGATTGAAGTTTTCTCAGTTGATCTCCTTTCAGCAGTCTATCGAGTTTACTTTGAAACCGTATCTTGTTGCTTGGCCTCCGCTTCCAACACTTTCCATTATCATTTGTGATTTTATTTATTTATCTCTTGCAAACTTATTGCCCATTAAGATGGTCATGGATGTGGGTTGCAAAAAAAGATATAGACGCTTTTATAACTATGTTCGTAAGGAATATTTCTTGTATTAAGTTGGAAAATAGTCTTGTTTTCTTAAAATATTTTGTTTAGAGATGGCCTTAGAAGTTGTTACATTATTATTTATTTGAATAATTTCATCTATAGAGGTTGTTTCCTTTTTATGCTATTTCAATGTTGTTGTTACGCTATGTTGTTTGAATGTTGTTGCTATGCTATGCTATTTTCTACCCAAGATAAGGTAGGAAAAGTAATGTAGGTGAAATCTGGAAATTATTTGTTAATTGTTAAGCTAAAATTTTAAATTTATTTGTGGCAACAATCATAGGACATACCACAACTAACAGTAATGAAAATCCTTACATTATTTTTAGAGAATTGAAGCTTATGTCACCCACGTTTTCTTTAGGTTGCGCAAATGTATATTTCCTTTCTGGAATAACAACAACTTGTACCACAAATTTGACCATACGTAGTAGCCATTTTAACCTTCTTCAAAAGAAGCATGTTATCGTACTGAAATCTTCGACCCCTATTTAACCATGTTTTATTATTTTACTATGAATAGGTGTCGAGATATGGATGACTCGTTAATGGCTTTGAATGACCCACAAGTTCATTTGTCGGATGATGAGTTTGAGGCTATCATAGTTATATGTTTCCTCATCATGTATTGCCAATATTTTGTCCTACCAACCAACTAGGGCTGAGCTTCGGTCCGGACCCGGATGCTCTCCGGGGTCCGTACCGAAGACCGGACCGGTCAGATTCGGTCCGGATCGGACCAAATTTTTGTGGGGATTTTTGGGTTTTGGACCGAGTTCGGACTAGACCGGACCGAAACCCGAATCCGTCCCGAGATCCGGACCGAACCCGGACCGAAAATTGCTCTCCCCTACAACCAATCGTGTGTCTAGGCAACTAGTTCACACAACTCCTTTCACAGGTGGTGACATTATTAAAGACTTATTACATGGACACTATAGAATAGTGTACGACTCTATTAGAATGTTACCGAGTGTATTCATGTTGTTGTGTGCTATTCTAAGGGGGGGGGGGGACTAATGACTGAGTCAAGGGTTCTGTTTGTGGAGGAGCAAGTATGGATTTTGGTTAAAACCTTAGCCCATGGGACTCCAATCCGTAACTTAAAGCTCAACTACAACATAATGGAGAGACAATAAATAGACATTTCAACAAAGCCTTACACTCTTGTTTCATTTAGGGATGTGACATGATTCGACCTAAGGGTAGTTTAACGGACACAACTTCACATCATGGAAGGTGGGGGGGGGGGGGGGGGGTAAGTACTTTCCATACTTCAAAGATTGTATTTGGGCATTAGATGAGACACATATCGATGCGTGTGTACCAGTAGAATTCTAACCAGCATACCGTTCCGGATGACACCCCCACACAGTGCTCTCAAAATGTCTTAGGCGTGTGTGATTTCAACATGCGGTTCATTTTTGCTGTAGTTGGTTGAGAGGGATCGATACATGATTGTAGAGTTCAGAATGATGCACTTAACCACCCGTCCAACAGTTTCCCCAGTCATCCCGGTTCGTGCTTACAACACGAAAAGACTTATCAATTATAATGTTCACAAACACTCAACTAATACTTCTTTCCTTATAACAGATAAGTATTATCTGGTTGACGCTGGTTATCCTAATCGGCCAAGATTTTTAGCCTCGTACCCTAATATTAAATACCATGTCCCTGAGTTCCAATCACAAGGTTCGTAGAGGACGGAAGGAGTTGTTCAACCACCTTCACTCATCTTTAAGGAATGTCATCGAAAGGGCCTTCAGAGTTCTTAAAAAAAGGTGGAAAAATACTAAGAGTGATGCCACCTCACTCCTTAAGGAATCAAGTTCGTATTGTAATTGTTGCAATGGTGTTGCACAATTTCATAATTGAACAAAGAATGGGGGACGACCTACAAAGAATGGGGGGACGACCTACTGGACACTTATGTAGAGAACCTTACTCTACTGCCTGAGGCTACCACCCAACTTGATGAGTTAGAGATGGTTGAGGACAATCAAATGAATGCACTAAGAGAGACCATTGCTGACTTATTAGCCCAATCGCATGGGCTTTAGTATGTTATAGTTATTTTGTTTGCAAATACTTTTAATTTCTATTTTATTGTGTTGTCACATTGAAACATGGAATCTCTATTGTATTTCTTCCATTCCTGGAATTTTATTACTTTAACCCGACATTTGTACTTTTATCATTGTGCATTACGAATTTTAATGTTAGTTGTATTATGAACCTTGAAGTTAGTTGTATTTGTAGTTAATTTGGTGTATTTGCAGTTTGCTTGTGTAGAAAAATGGCTGACGTCTTGGACATATTTTGTGGTAGTCCTGCATCCGAACATCACGACAACAAAAATGAGGATTCTCGAGAAACAAATAGCCCAATCAACACACTGCCAATTCAGCATAACTTGGGTTTGATAAACCCCAACAATTTCACAATTCCCCTTCATGTCCCACTTAATCACACCCTACAACTATTTCCGTACCATCACAATCATTTGGTTTGTCTACTTTAGGAATCAACCAACTATCCCTTGACACTGATACAATGTGTAGGTAACTTTTTGGAATGTCGGAGGATTTGTTAGGGCCACACAACCAACAAATAGTACAATCCAGCCAACTCGTAGCACATGCACAACAAAACATTGTCCAACAACTAACACATTGTCCCAAAGCCACCTCCCTTCCACAGGAATTTGGTGGTACCATAAAATCAAGGGTGAAGGGAAAGAAGCATATTGAAGACAACGTTCCTAAGGCGGAGTGGACACCTATTAACACAAAATCTTTCTTAAGTTGTGTCTTAATGAGGTCAGGAATGGGAACGTCCACAACAATTCCTTGAATAAAGATGGGAGACAAATCTCATTGCAAACTTTGAGAACGAAACCTCATTACTGTTTGATTACAAGCAGTTCCGCAACCATTGGGACAAAACAAGAGGTAAATGGGGTTTGTTTCGTCGATTAAGTATGGTGACTGGTTTAGGATGGAATGATGAGACATGAAATTTTACAATGGAATCTAAGAAATGGGAAGATACTGTTAAGGTTAACATTTCTCTTTGTTATTCAACTTGGTGGTTTTGGATCTTACTTGTAATTGTCATTAATATTTTTCGATGTTTGTTGATTTTATTTAGAAATTCCCGGAGGCTAAGGAGTTCAAGGAAGCCCCCTCCCCCAAGTTTTTAGACATCATGGATGAAATATTTCGGAGTAAATGTGTTGTCGGGATGCTTTCGTTTCAAACACAGAGCAGTGTGGGGTCTTCATCATTTATGTCATCGAGTCCATCGACAACCATGAACATCACAGACGCAAGTAATTCTGGGGCAAGATCTCGTGGTGATGAGGTAGAAGACATCTTCTCATCGCCAAAGAAAAGAACAAGACGTAAGACGCCTCCGGCAAGTAGACCATCGTCACCAACACCACTTCCTTCGGAAGTGACTGGTACACTTACACATATAAAGAAGGCCTTAGAAGTTAGGAAAGGAAAGGATGCTGAAATAAGTGAGGTGGAGATGGAGGATGAAGATTATAGGTATTGCATTTCACTTCTGGAAGAGACAAAGTACGAAGAAAGATCAGTCTTGTATGACTTCGGGGCGTCAATACTTCTATAAAAGAAATACAGGTTGTTGTTCAAGACTTTGAAGACTGTGGGAGCACACGAGCATTGGTTGTCGTGGGAGTTAAAAAAACAATTGAAATATGGTTTCATACATGTTGTACTATTTTCGTTATGACAGGAATTGTATTTAAGTAGTGACATATATTTTCATACATGTTGTAGTGTATTTGTTATGACTGATTAAGTAGTGTTTTCGTTATGACATATTAAGTAGTTATGAGTAGAATGTCTTCAGTTTATGTTGTACTTTTGTCCTATGGATTTTATCATATTTCACAACTTCAAATTTCTAGTGTCATTTTCGAAGATTATGTTAAATTAGGTTGTTCTTTCACTCTTGAGGAAGATGACATTGTTTTATACTTGTATGTACATGGATTTCGAGTTTTTCCCATTTATTTGTGTTGACGTGATTCCAGTCGATCCAACCAGATCCAGGATTATGCGTCTGTTTGCTACTGTGCATAGGAAGAACCCCCAAGTTTTGATACTCTCTATTTTTCATATCTCACAGCCTTTTTGGACCTCACTCCTTTCTTTAATACACTTTAATTTTATTTGTTACATATTCTTGATCATGTACCAAATAAAGATCATGTCGAATAAAAATGGTAACCTGTTGGGGGTAGGATGTTAATGTGGTTTGTTCCATTGGTCATATATCGAAAGGGCATATAACATAAGTAATTGGCGCTGCTCTTTGGTTGACAATTGGTTAATCTGAATTAACACCAATCGAACTGGGCACAAGATCGATCAACTATGAGGTTTCCACACACCAAATAATGAACAACCGACATTCCGTGTTGAACACCAATGCTATTATTCATAGTTGAAGTCCACACCAATCCAGTAAAACAAATGAGTAAAACTTGCCTGAAATCTCAAGTAAGCAAGTAGATAATCATAAATAATAACTTGTTTTCACCATTACAACTAACGTCCGACATGTAGCATAGTAATTAGGAGGATCACATTGTTATACTTATAGGTTGACAATGGTGACGACAACAACAACCCAAAACCCAAATACTTAGAAACAACCACCATCAAAATAAAACCACCAACTTTGTATGTTTGTGTGCACGTCCTGCCACCCCAACAAAACCCCCCAAAATACCAAACTTTAGGACACGACACCTATGTAGGATCATGTGGGTTATGGGTCCACTAATCACTATTAATCTAATCACCTACTTGTTTAAGCAATCAAGATGCGCAGCGGAATAAACAAACAAGTAGAGAAAGAAAGATAAAATGCAAACCACAATCGACACGGGGGATTTTATAGAGGTTCGGCACCCCACCCAGGTCCTAGTCCTCTCTTGCAAGCTCCGTTCGACTCCGCGAGCTCCGCCTACGTCTTCACTAACCACTCCCCGTTCCGGGCCGGGAGAGAATGCCTTTTACAAAACAAACTCCGCGAACAACCTCGCGAGCTTGACTTTCTTCTCTCACAATCCGAGAGGAACACTTCGGGCTTTCACCGAAGTCCTTGCTTCTTGAACAAAGGTTGAGTGGAACAACACTCTCTAAATCTTGAGCACACTTGAGTAGGATTAAGGAATTGATCACTAAAGTGTGAAAATTTGAGGTTTGGAGTGTTTGAGATTCTCTCTAAAGTTTGGGACAAGTTTGTAGTGGGAGAGTTGTGTTAAAATGTGTTTTACAACTCCTTATATAGGCATTAGAGAGAATAGAGCCGTTGGGATTGATTGGGTGTGAGTTGATGTGTGATTACACAAAACAGAAAACGCATGACCCAATTCTGGCTGAATTCGGTCGACCGAAACGGGAAGAACGGTCGACCGTTTGGCAGTTTTGCACAAAGTTCGGTCGACCGGTTAAGCAACGGTCGACCGCACAACGCTACGACTTAGGTACACTTAAGTCATCGGTCGAACACCTAAAGGGGAACGATCAACCAATTTATACCAGGCACTTTGGGGTTGACAAACAAATAGATATTCGGTCGACCGAAATAGGCCTCGTGGTCGACCGATTTTCAACAGGAGATTCGGGTTTGTCAAGAGATGAACAAACAGTCGACCAATCGTGGTCCTCGGTCAACCGATACATGAAATGTATTTTGGGGTATAATTGGTTTAATACGAATACGACCGTTGGGTATATACGACAAAAGTAACGGTCGGGAAAATAAGTTCAAACGGTCGACCGAAAGGTAGAACACGGTCGACCGAAACTAGACAGGGAAACACAAAACGGAATACTTGATCATCCGATCGACTAATCGGCATATTTCGGTCGACCGAATGTGGGCAGACAGTTAGGGTTCAGGTTTAGTGTTTTCCGGTCTAAGTTTGGGTGATCTATGGAAGTCCAAATAATGTAAATTTTTGTGTGTGACTTCTATAGGGAACCTAGTGTGTGTTTAAGTTGATTTTATCTCAAGTATGCTCAAAATACACAAGTTCCTAAAGACTCAAATAAATACAAAATACATGTCTTCAATGAGCTTGATTACATGTCTTGACTTGTTTTCCTTTCTTCATTGAGTCTTGATCACCTGTAGAGGTTAACACAAAGCAATATATATGCAATGCAATATGTGTGCTACTCTACATGATCATAATTAAGATTAGGTTAATTAAATCATCAAAACATAGATTAAGGACAAAAAGCCAACAACCTACACACCACTTCCGTGGTCGTAAGCGTTGGTGTTGACCGGGAGGACTACCCGAAGTGGCTTATGATTGACATCATTTCATGCTTATATTTGTATCTTATATCCATTATCTTTCACCTAAACAATGCTATGTCACGAGTTTTATGTTTAGTTTTCAGGAATAAATAGGTTTGAAGATATGAAGGATAAAATGACCCAAAAGCTGGGAAAAAGGACTGAATTGTGAGATTTGGGGACCAAGATGCAAGGAAGAAGGACCTGATTGCAAGACAGAAGGACCTAAGAGCAAAACAGAATACTCCACACCATCATGGGGAGTATTTTACCAATTCGATTCGGGTCGGAGCTCCAACAAGTCAAGTAACCGCATCAAAGACCAAGACTACCATCCAGGAAAGCCTCCTAGAAAGCCTAGACGAATCCGAACCCTGTAGACCGCCAATTGGCGGTCTGGAACCGCAAATTGGCGGTCCAGGTGGATCCGAATCCGCTTAGCTTTTTCTGGCGTGTGTATTAGAGCGTGCTTATGCTATTTATGGTATTTGTTTAGTCCCACATCGGGGGATTGTCCCGGATTAGCTTTTTCCATGGCTATAAATAGAACTCTTCACCTTCCATTGTAATCACTCCATGCTTGTGGCCATTCTCCCTAATTGAAGTGAAAGCCTTGAAGCAAGAAACTCAATGGGGGAGATGCTACTGGTATTGTGAATCTTCAATCAATAAAATTTCCTTAGTTTCGTGCTTCTTTTATTGTTGATGCATGTTTTAGTTTAATTGTCTTTTATTAAATCTAACTTAGTTAATATGTTTTCTTATCTTAGTGTAATGTGTAGTGAGTAAAACTACTCCCCTTTTGGGGGGTGGAGATGATTATCATATATGCAATTAAGGAAGGAAGGATGTTTATTTTGAAATGTGTTGATTAATATGAATGCATGCTTGCTTGTTAGAATAGAACACTTCACTAGATGAGTTTTGCCACAAGTTTTAAGACACCTCCCATGCTTGTTTAGTTTCTTAAATAACCAGCTTGTGTTTATGAATGTTAATCAAAGTAGGTTAGTGATTTAATTGATGGGTTTTGCCATGATAAGTAGACACCTCCCATACATGCAAACACTACCTCCACTTATGCCTATAGGAAGATATTCTTGCATCCTTATTGTGTATGTGTAGTCACTCCACCCCCTAAGGGGTCTCTCTCTCTTACTGATTTCTCCATAGAATCAAGTTTCTCTAGCTTAGTTGAAGTATTCGTTTGTTTTGTTTCCTTCGTATTTGTTTCTTCGTGTTAGCATAGTTTAGATTAGCATAAACAACTTTCTTCCATCTTTTTGTGCCACTTAATTTCTGA
Source organism: Triglochin maritima (assembly GCA_963682175.1). Classification (NCBI taxonomy): domain Eukaryota; kingdom Viridiplantae; phylum Streptophyta; class Magnoliopsida; order Alismatales; family Juncaginaceae; genus Triglochin; species Triglochin maritima. Next base: position 5,207,198 of record OY821787.1, on the reverse strand, counting down.
TAAACAAGAGCGAGCTCACCTCCCTGAGGACGACCCGTACTTGCCACCGCTTCATCGCGGTCGTGCACTTGCGGTAGAAATATAAAACGTTCAACAGCTTAATATTATGAACATGTCCTGACATGCCAACAGAATGGTTGTTCTTGGATCTGGCAAAGTGTTGAGCAATGCATACACTACTGTACTTCATACACAAATGCTCCTTGAACCCCATTTTGGTCTCTCTCTTCTTTCTTGGTGTCCCACCTGCTGCATTCAAGGCATACTTATAAGGTAAAAATCTTGTTTGCTAATCAGTTGTAAACTGTAAACACTGTCTGAATTTCATTGTCATAGTAAGGTAATAGAGTAAGTTAGATTACTAAGTTACACACACAGTTTTGCATATTTAATAATTCTTAGACATAGGAATCCAACACATATTGGGACAACTAACATCATCAAGTACTGACACTAACAAACACCAGCTTCAATCATCACTATAGTCGTTTGATACAGGCCAAGAATCTCGAAAGATACCTTCTTCCATTTCCGTTCGCCGTTCCTCATCCTCATGATAGACAAAAATCGACGCCATTGCATTTCCAATTCCTTTTCTGCTAGCTTAGTCACTTCATGATCTGCAAGCATCTCCTCAAAGGTTGGGGGAGAGTTGGATGCTCAAGTCGTGATGCACAAATTGTTACGGTCATCCAACAATTTGATGCATCGAGAAACTACAAAACCAATCCAAAACTATTATGATTATACAATTTAGTAACCACAGTTATTGGGAGATTAAATTGGGAAATTGAAGTCCAAATATTAAAGGCACATGATCACATCACCTTGGCTTATTACTAAACTCATTTTAACTAATTTATAAATCCCACTTATTTCTAAACGTAGTTCTGAATAAATTGTAGGTGTCCAAATGTGCTTGTAAATTTATTCTAAGTGCAACTTCTTACTCAACTTCTTACATGGAATCCAACTTGTTTCTAAAGTTAAATCTGAATCCAAAAAAGTGACCAAATGCTAAGTTGAAAATTCTGAATCCAACTACTTACTCAACTTAATTTGGAATCGAACTTGTTTCCGAAGTTATTTCTGAATCCAAATAAAGTGTCCCAAAGCTAAGCAAAAATGTCTCAATCCAACTTATTAATGAACTTATTTCTGAATCAAAGTAAACTGACCAAATGCTAAGTTATAAGTTTTGAATCCAACTTATTTCTAAACTGAATTTGGAATCCCAAAAAAGTTTCAAAACTTAATTTGGAATTCATCTTGTTTCTGAAGTTATTTCTGAATCCAAATAAAGTGTCCCAAAGCTAAGTTAAAATTACTCAAGCGAACTAATTACTAAACTTATTTTGGAATCCAACTTACTTTGTTACTGAAGAACTTATTTTTGTTTGCGAAGAATTAGAAAGCAAAAAAATCCTTGTTTGCTAGTGTTTTATAAGCCTTACAATGTCTGTGCTCTTCAAAAACCAAATGTGATCATTGTAGAGTTGAATTTACAACAACAAAAACAGAGCTCTAGCTTCTTAAAATTAATCTTAAGCAGTTGAGTATCCTAGCAAACAAAGAACACCCCACCATTGCTACTTAAGTTACACTACTGCTAAGCTTCACATTCATTATAGGGATTGTTAAGTTACCTTCTAAACTACACCATTGCTATTGAACAACTAACCATTGCTACTTAACACAACCATTTGGTTATAAGGCTTGTAAACTTAACTTCTACTAAGCTTCACCTTCATGGAGTCTAAAGGAACATACCACACAACCATTGCTACTGAACTTAAGGAAATTTAGTTAGCAACCAACCAACTTCCCTCCTAACTTTGCGGAAATTATCATTATTGAGTCCACATTCTGAATCCAACTTACAGAATGTGGAGTTTTATTAACAAAGACTAATCATCCTCATGCATACCACAATTTCCTGGTTTGGGGGGAGGGGGTTGCGGCTTCGTCTTTGACAACCTTCTTCAAAACGCCCTCCATTTTTCCAAGAAGACCCTCCTCCAGCCTTTCAAAGCGGTGTTCGACGTAAGCTGCTAGGCCACCCATCGTCGCCACCACCGCCTCTTCCGGCAGCATATAATGACAACGAGTCTCATCCAGCTGAAAAAAAACATGACAACTTAATTTAAAAGTAGGACAACATCCACCAAAGAAATCATTGAGTTTTCGTCACCCATTTCTTAGAGAAAATGATGAACAAAGTAGGCTAAACAGTAAACCTTAAACCACAACATCAACCCTAAACCTTAGATTAAATTAAATGGACACTGATAGAGACACAAATATTTAAAAACACAACCATACTCACCAAATGTTTGCTACATTTGAAGAAAACCCTGTCGGGTGACCATATTTCTCCCTTAGCCACAACTTCGCCTGGATTCCACAAAAAACAGAACGGAATAAGCATCATTTGCTCAGCACATTGGGAAGACCCGACTATCTTGGTTGGGGGGTGGAGTTTTTGTCCCAGTTACCGGAGGGGGAAGTGTGTCGAAGGAGCGGAAGCAGAAGAGGTGACCTTGGGATTGGGAGGCAAGGAGTTTGCCTTGGGTGGAAGTAATAGGCGTGGTGGCAGTGTGAGTTTGGGGGGCATTTCGTGGATTAAGTTTTGATGAGACATTCGATCCTTCTATTTTGCTCTCCCCAAGACAAACATTTCCCAAGTGGTGGTGAGGGAGGAGCTCCTTCGATCTTCAGGTTGGATTCTTTCAGGAGTGGGATTTTGAGAAGATCTAACCAAATGGACCCTAAATTGTCAAGAGTATGGATAGAATTCCAACAATCTCATTGGCATGTTTGGTAGAATATATTAACTGAACTGCTAAACATCGCCCCAAAATTACTTAAATCGCCCATTGAAATAACCAAATTGCCCTTCATCCTATTTTTGCTTATATATCTCACAATTTCACTCTTTTTTCAAAACTTTCTCTTCCTATACCTACTACAGAAGATTAGGAATGTCTCGGAGGCCAGGCAAGCGGCCAGCAGTTCCCCCGGTGTACCCGTATACGGTAACCTTACTTTATTTATTTGTTTTTAAAAAAAAATTAAAAAAAGTGGTCGGCGTCCGAGGGAGACGCCCCCCGCATGGGGCGGGCGTCCTCGGACGCTGACCACTAGCGGGAGACGTCTGGGGAAGACGTCTTCCCGATGGAGGAGACGTCTTCGGCAGACGTCTCCCCCAAAGAGGAGGCGTCTCCGACAGACGCCTCCACCATACGGGAGGCGTCTCTCGCAGATGCCTCCACAATTTTTTTTAAAATTATTAAATGTGATAATTACTTTAATAAATTGTGATAAATCTGAAAATTTAATTTAACAAATTCTTATTAAGTTTAACATTTGTGATATTTAGTTTTAACAATTTTTGATTTAGTTTAACAATTGTTTTAATTTAGTTTAACAATTTTTGATTTAGTTTAACAATTGTGATAATTTAGTTTAACAAATTTTGATTTAGTTTAACAATTGTGATAAATATGATAATTTAGTTTAACAAATTTAACAAATTTGTAATTAAAATTTCAATTAATAGTCATCGGGTCACAGTGGAGGGAAAGGCAAGTCGATACCATTACACGCCTTCCGTTCTTTAGAGGATGATTCAGCACCGCGTCATCCACGTAGACGGGGGATATCTGCTTCGGTCAGGAGGGAGAGAGAGGCATTACGTCGTCGTGAGGAGGATGATGATTCCTTCGATGATGAGCATGTGGACAGTCTCGACGACGGGAGCGACGATGATGACCCGTATGAGTTAGAGCGCCCGGAGGTGGAGAGGCAGGGGGAGTATAGCAGAGGACGTGGTCGAGCGGGTAGTTCTACTTCCGCCGGATGGATGGTGCGGAAGGGTAGGGGTGGGAGGTTTACGACCGCGGATTCGAGCTCGTGCACTGTAGATCCCCGCGCTCAGAAGAAGAAGAGGGTCCAGGACGATTCTTGTATCGTGAGCAGTATGACGCCTGGTGGTCCTTTAGATGGGAGCGTCATTCCTAGTTTCTGGGGTCACATCGCTAGACGGATCTGGGACGGAGAGGATCGGAAGGTTCTGAAGTGCTATAATCGGTACAGAGCCTGTACAACACTACAGGGTTGGCGGTCTACACTGAGTGCTGATATCAGAGAGGAGATTAGTGCCACGCATTTGGGGCACTTACCGTACAACATGTTCCCTTATCTCGACATGCCTTTGATTTCTGCGTTTGTGGAGCGGTGGCAGCCTGACACCAACACTTTCCACATGCCTTTCGGAGAGATAACGATCATGCTTCACGATGTTTTCCAGATCCTGCTCATTCCTGTGGATGGTCATCTGGTTAGTGCTCAGGGGTCGACGTCTGAGCTGAGGTGTTATGTGGCAGAGTTGCTTGGTGTCACACCTGATGGTCTGGCGAGAGATACAGCTTTATGGAGTGGTGGTGGTGTCGGCATCGACTCCCTTGAGGACCTATGCAGACGGGCACGACCTCCGCGGGCCGATGATACACAGTTGACGGCGTACCTATTCTTGATGCTCGGAGCCGTCTTGTTTGTCGACAAGAGTGGTTGTCGGATCAGACCACGCGATCTACTGGAGGCTAGGGACCCGGACACCGTTCGTGAGTACTCGTAGGGGTCAGCGACGTTGGCATACCTGTACTGTCAGCTTGGGATAGCTAGCCGTGTGGATTGTTCTGGGATTGCAGGTTGTCTTACGCTGCTGCATGGGTGGATATACGAGTACTTTCCTGCATTCCGCCCACATCGTGAGCGGAAGATTATCGACGAGGGTCATCCACATTCGGGTATGTGGGCCGTCCGGAGCGAGGACAAGAGCGATGGACGATTGCGTTCCATCCGTTCACGGCTAGATCAGATGACTGCATCAGAGGTATCAAACTTTACACCATTTATTTAATTTTAAGATGTATTATTATTAATGTGTTAAACTTTAGGTGGAGTGGTTACCCTATGGTCCTGACCCAGCAGCGGATGTCCCGAGGACTTTATTGATGGGTCTTATTCGTTATCGGGATATCATAGAGCCTTATATGCCCGATCGGGTCTTGCGTCAGTTAAGATATGTTCAGGTGATCCCGGTTGACATCCCGACACCAGAGCATGCGGTGCGGTCTGCGACAGCAGCGACGTACGACGTCAGGTTCCCCGCTTCTACAGCGGAATCGACTTGGCGGACATTTCCGAGATCATGCCGACTGTTACTTGGCGACTTCAGACGTAGTCGCGACCCCTCCGAGTGTGATGCACGTTATCTTGATTGGTTCGGTAGTTACTCACATCCTATCATCGTCTGTGGTGCCTCCCGGAGAGCAGATCGACCACCAGATAGGACGTGTGGCGATCTGGTAATTTTTTCATTTTATCTATTTTTATTTGTACCGTATATTTTGTTAATGTACGCTAATGTTATTGTTATGTGCAGTGGATGGGTAAGATGATACAGGCTGTAGACCCAATCTTGCAGATGAGGGATGAGCTGCCAGACGATGCCAGAGCTGCATGCGGAGATTTGGATGAGATCATACACTCGTGGCATACTCAGTTAGGCATCTCCGACCATGATTCGGATGATGAGTAGGCTGATCTGTTGTACCATACTCTTAGTATTTGCATTTATATTTGTTTATCTGTCGTACGCTTATTATTTGTATTTGTGTTTGTGTTTGCTAACATATCGTACGCTTATTATTTGTATTTGTGTTTGCTTATTTGTCATACGCTTATTATTTTTATTTGTGTTTGCTAACGTATCGTACTATTATATATAATGCAAATAAAGCAAACATATCAGAACATATTACATAATAAAGCAACAATATATAATGTACAAACATATCAAAACATATTACATAATTGTACAAACATATCAGAACATATTACATAATTGTTGCCAAGATGCTATCCTATTTTGGTACTCCAGCTCCCATCCAATAACACTCTCATCTCGTACTTGAAACCACAGAGTCGCTATAGGAGGTACGGGGAATCCCTCATTCAAATCCAAACGAATGTAATGAGCGTAACTCCCTAAATGAGCAATAATCAACTCTCTGCACGGTCTCGTCGCTCCACCACTTTAATTAAGAAACGGCAACCGCAACCCTTTCTTTTGGTGTTTCTTCGAAGTGCAGTATTCATATCCCGAGACTCCATTTGATTTCGCCGGTCGCATCTCAAATAACAATTCATCCGACTATCTGATCTTGTTTTGTACGACGACACGACCAAAAAAACCCCAGCTCCGATAGCTACTTGTTTGGCCCATTTACATGCTTCATCGATTGTTTCAAAGATTTGTGTAGTTTGAAATAACTCACTGTAATCCACTCCCTCACCACCGAAATCTTCCAACGGAACCTACAAAAAAATCGAAATTAAAAAAATCAAAAAAATTCCGGGCGTCTGTATTAAACGCCTACCCCATGGGAGGGGCATCTGAGTTAAACACCCTTCCCAAGGGTGAGGCGTCTGCGTAGGACGCATGACCCTAGGGAAGGGCGTCTACTACAGACGCCTTACCCAAGGGGAGGACGTCTACATAAGACGCCTCTCCCATTGCGTAGGCGTCTGCGTTAGACGCCTCGGCCAAGGGGAGGACGTCCTACGCAGACGCCCTCACCTTGGGGGAGGCGTCTAATGCAGACGCCCGACCCAAAATTTGCCCCGCGCCAGACTTACCTCACCGGATGTATCACCCTCGCCAGACATTTTCGTGGTGTTTTTACTGATAAATTATGAATATACAAGACCGTAGGCCTAATTTATAGACACGAGACGATATGGATATTAAATATATTGTTAAGGGCAATTTGGTAATTTCAAAGGGCGATTTAAGTAGTTTTGGGGCGACGTTTAGTAGTTCCCCATATTAAACAAAACAATTCCACAATAGTATAATCTAAAGCCCCCACTGTGCAATCTACCCAGCATGACCCCCCGCAAGTCGCCAGTCCTCGAAGTCCCCTCAAAATCCACACCCAACTCCGATCTCAAACCCATCGCCCCAAAATGATGACGTCCGACGACCCCCACCGGCGCCGTCCGATATCCCCTCCGGCGACCCCCCACCTCCTCCGCCTCTCCCTCGCCCTCGTACCCACCACCCTCTTCTTCCTCTCCCACTCCCCTCCCTCCACCCTCGTCCTCCTCGCCCTCGGCCTCCTCCTCTCCTACGTCCTCGACCTCCTCTCCCTCCCCTCCTCCTCCCTCGTCTCCCTCTGGATTTCCCTCCTCCTCTCCTTCCTTGCCTTCGCCCTCTCCAACCCCTTCCCCTTCCCCCTCCCCCTCACCTTCCTCTCCCTCCTCTTCTCCGGCTTCCTCGTATTCCTGATCGGACTCTGGGCGTCTCTCCACTTCAAATTCTTGCATTTCCACAACCCCTCTGTTGTGGCGGCGCTCGAACGAGTCCTCTTCGCCTGCGTGCCGGTCGCCGTCCCCGGGGTGTTCACCTGGGCGATCGTGGCGGCCGCCGGTATGCAGAATGCCGGGTATTATTATATGATCTTTGCTTGTGTTTTCTACTGGCTTTTTTCGCTCCCTCAGAGTTCGGTTTTTAAGCCGGGTGGAGACGTGCTCGGACCGATGGAGAGTTGCGTTCATGTGCTTAATTTGCTCTTCGTGCCGGTTGTTTTTCATGTTGCGTCGCATTACCGGGTTGCGTTTGCGTCCGCGGGGGATGTTGCGGACTTGCTTTTGTTGTTTTTTTTGCCGTTATTGTTTTTGCTGTATGCGAGTACGAGGGGGGCGTTATGGTGGGTTAGTAAGGATGCGACTCAGGTGGAGGGGATTAGGGTTGTGAACGGGGCGATTGCGATGGTGGTCGTGGTGGTGTGTCTTGAGGTTAGGGTTGTGTTTCGGTCGTTTGGGAAGTACTTGCACGCTCCACCACCGCTGAATTATTTGCTCGTGACGGTTTTCATGCTGGGAGGGGCACTGGCTGCGGGTGGATATGCGGTTGGGTTGGTCGGGAGTGCTGTTAGTTCGACTGCTTTTACGGCGGTGATGGTTGTCGTTAGCGGTGCTGGAGCTGTCGTCGTTGGGTTTCCTGTGATGGTGAGTTTTTTTTAATCTTTTGCTTTCTCTTTTTTGATGATGGATGGTCACATTGTTTACACTTTGCTACATTGGGCCAATTGTGTTTCTGGAAATATACTAAGTCGTTAAACTAGGTTGTTGTTCTTGTTCTTGTTTTGCCTGATTGTAGTAGAAAATAATGAGAGAGAATGATTAGGATTTAGGAGAGTCCCTTCGGTGTGATATTGCATTGAGAATCCACATTAGTCCATGTTTTGTTCATCACTCTTCTCAGAACTCATATGATGCCTGCTGACAAATGGCAACATCATAGACACCATAGAACAAGTTTAGGTTTGTTTTGCCAGTTACCCCCATTTGTTTTTAACAAGAGGTTTATCTGTTTGACAAAAGTTTAGATTTTATAGATACAAATACATGCTCATTTTTATATGGAAGTCTCTTACAAATTACAATACCATGTTATTGCATTACCATGCTCAGTTAACCATATGATCACATATTTGATCTGTGTTTACTGAATTATCTGCTTCTTGATAGCCTGGGTCAAGTCCATTTACGAATGTCATCCTGTCATCTCATGAGAGGTCAAAGACTGAAAATGATAAATTGACAGAATATTTTAGGTTGTTCAAGACACAATAAGAGTATAAGACACATATTAGTCTTATATTGGATGTTCGTATCTTCAGAAAAGAATGTGTATACTTTATGCAAAATGTTTCTACCTTCCAAGCAAAACTCTATTGGAGGTACTCTTTCTTGCAGAAATAATGTCCACTTATTGCAGCCAAATAATGAGTCATTATGAAGTTAAGTAAGATCATATGATTGTAATTAACTCTTCTTAATTTTGTAAGCCTTGCCTAAGCATATGGTGGATCTAACACCGAAGTGTTGTCAAGTCCTTCCTGGAAGGGTAATCCAAGGAGCTGAGAGTTGAAGTGACATGGTAGTGAAAATATATATATATATATATATATATATATATATATATATATATATATATATATATATTGAAGCAATTCTATGGGTGGATTGGGCCATTACTCGGACTGGTAGTAGAATTCGCAAAGAAATTTTTGATTTATAGGGTTTTTTTGTGTGCATGACATACTTTATTTATGAAACATACTAATCCAATTACTTACTCCCCTCAATCTTTATTTTTTTCAGTAATACTCAGAGTTGGTTATTTTCATCTGCAGTTCCTTCCTCTTCCCATGATCGCTGGCTTCTACCTTGCTCGTTTTTTCACTAAGAAGAGCTTAACTTCATACTTTGTCTTCGTTGGGTTAGCAAGCTTAATGGTAATGTGGTTTGTTATGCACAATTTTTGGGATCTAAACATCTGGATGGCTGGGATGACACTGAAATCCTTCTGTAAGCTGATAGTTGCCAGTATGATCTTAGGAATGACTGTACCAGGCTTTGCTCTTCTGCCTGGCAAGCTGCAATTCTTGACTGAACTTAGTATTATTAGCTACACTTTACTCATGTGCTATATAGAGGATCGTTTTTTCAACTATACAAGTCTATATTACTTTGGATTCGAAGAGGATGTAATGTACCCAAGTTATATGGTTATATTGACGACCTTTCTGGGTTTGGCTCTAGCAAGGAGATTGGCGGTTGATCGTAGAATTGGACCCAAGACCTTTTGGATCTTGACTTGCTTGTATTCTTCAAAGCTCGTGATGTTATTCGTTACGTCAAAATCCGTTCTGTGGGTGTCGGCGCTACTGCTGTTGGCCATTTCTCCTCCTGTGCTTCTTTACAAGTAATAATTGTGCCTCTCCCTTTTATTGATTTTCCAACAATTTTCCAATAAATTAATGTGTCGATCGTCATTATGCTCATGGTTCTTCGTTGAGTTTTTGCTGCTGTGTTTTAGGGACAGATCCAAAACAGCCTCAAGGATGAAAGTCTGGCAAGGGTTTGTGCATGCTGGTGTTGTAGCAATATCCGCATGGCTATTCCGTGAAACAATATTTGAAGCTCTTCAGTGGTGGAATGGGAGACCTCCATCAGATGGACTACTACTTGGGTCCTATATTATTTTAACTGGACTTGCTTGTGCTCCCATTGTATTTCTTCACTTTTCCCATGTCCAGGTACCAAATCCTTCAAACTCTATAGCTTTAAATCAATTCATCAATCAGGGTTTTGCTTCAGAGCATCACCATTCTACAGACTTTAAAGAAATATTGCACTTCTCGAGTCTCCATTTCATGATTCATTGAATAGAATTATTTGGCTCTTTTGGTTTTCTGATTAAAGTACAAGTTTTGCCAGTTTATGATACTATTATGCACCTCGGCATGCTTAACAAGTTATTACTTTTGGAATACGTGGATCTGTACATGTCCCAATCGCCTAGTGTAGTTGTGCTGGCACAAGGGACCAGAGTGAAACCTGCACCTTTTTGTATCGTTGGACTTTAAAGTGGTGGTTTCCTGATATTTTTAATGAAGTAAGACAAGGAAAAATGCTGCAGCATCTAAAAACTTTCCCACACTGGGCCACTGGGGTCACAATTTGAATAGGAGTATGATCTTGGTAGAATCAGCTAAAGGTCGCATAGGATGACAAGTTTGATACTCTGCCTCTGCTGCTGTGAGAGTCAAAAATATTCGTTCATGTAGATCTAGTATTAGGAGATAAATCAAACATCAATGCTTTGTAAGCAAGATGCTATAATTAACTTTTGTGGCTTTGTACTTGAGCTTTTTGTGCAAGATGACCCAAATCACTAATTTCAAGTTTTCAACATACAAGATAATTATTTTCAAACTCATTAATTGTTAATCATTTAAATTTGGTTCAATAAGTGCAAATTGTATCGCTCTTATAGTCTTATATGTGTTGTCCGTCTGGTGCACTTGAACATTGTTAATGTTGAACCAAAAATCTGGTAAATAAAAAGAAGAATGGAAGGCATAGCATGTGACTAAGTTAATCAAGGAAAAACTAGGTGCAGTGCTAAAGATTTGTTTTTTGGGGCATCATGGATATGCCATCAGTTTGTAAGCCTCAAACAGAAGGGCATTGTAGGGGGAGGCTTCATTGGATGGCTAGAGATTTACATCCCAAACTGCAGGTGTAATAATCATAAATCAGAGTGTTCTTTCAGATGCTAATAGAGATACTGGTCCTCAATGAAATCACGTTGGATATAATTTTCCATATACTTTTTTTATCGGTAATTTTTCCCATATACTTGGTGACTTGTCTTTATAAGATCGTTATATGAGTCAAATCTCCATAGCATTAACAATTGTAGGAGACAGTGTTGCCTTAATAATTTAATCACATAAAAGTTGCAAAAATTCAAGCTTGATCCCAAGTCCTAACGTGGTTTTCTTATTTACAGACAGCAAAAAGGGCTCTTGTCCTTGTGGTAACCACTGGGCTTCTTTTTATATTTATGCAACCTCCTATACCTCTAGCATGGGCATACAGGTCAGACTTGATCAGAGCAGCCCATCAATCTGTTGACGACATCTCTATATATGGCTTTATAGCATCGAAGCCTTCATGGCCGACATGGCTGCTTATTGCAACAATACTGCTCACATTAGCAGCAATTACTTCCATCATACCAATCAAGTACATTGTAGAGCTGAGGGTCCTCTATGCTGTTGGAGTAGGAACAACTTTAGGGATTTATATTTGCTCTGAGTACTTTTTCCAGGCTGTGGTACTTTATCCCCTTATTGTTGCGACTATCATTTGTGCTTCCATCTTTGTTGTTTTTACACATTTTCCTTCTGCATCAAGTACAAGAATTTTGCCATGGATATTTGCTCTGCTGGTGGCCCTTTTCCCCGTTACATATCTTGTTGAGGGTCAGATACGAGCCAAGATCACCATAGATGATGAAGAAGGAGAAAAAATCAAAACACTGTTGGCTGTTGAAGGGGCAAGAATGTCACTTTTGGGCTTATATGCTACACTGTTTATGGTTATTGCACTGGAAGTTAAATTTGAACTAACATCACTGTTGCGCGAGAAAGCTCATGAGAGAGGTGTTACACCTTTGTCTAGTCAGAATTCTGGTTATCCACAGAAGTTTAGGCTTGCACAGCAACGGAGAGCATCTGCTGCACCTTCCTTCACTATTAAAAAGTTGGCTGCTGAAGCTGCTTGGATGCCAGCAGTGGGAAATTTCTCGACCGTGTTGTGCTTTGTCATCTGTCTAATACTAAACATGCATATTACAGGTGGCATGAACCACTCCATATTTTTCCTAGCACCCATACTCTTGCTTCTTAATCAGGATTCAGACCTACTTGCTGGTTTTGGAGATAGACAACGGTACTTCCCATTAACTGTGGTTATTTCTGGTTACCTGGTGCTGACTGCCTTGTACAGAATCTGGGAGGAAGTTTGGCATGGAGATGGTGGATGGGGTATGGAAATTGGGGGTCCTAGCTGGTTTTTCGTTGTGAAAAATGTGGCACTTCTCATCCTTACTTTGCCCAACCATATTCTCTTTAACCGTTTCATGTGGGATTATGTAAAGCAGACAGATTCTGTGCTGCTTCTGACGATGCCTCTTAATTTACCGTCAATCATAATTACAGATATTGTTACAATCAGAGTTTTGGGTTTGATGGGTGTGATTTTCTCTTTAGCCCAATACCTGATATCAAGGAGGATAAGAATTGCTGGCATGAAGTATATTTGAAGCAGGCATCTGAATTAGAGGTACCTTTAGTTACTTCATACTTTTCATTCTGGATATATATCGGATATAATGGGGGTAAATGCACTATTGTTTTCAGGTTTTGTTATGACTCATTCCAACGGCAACAGTTCAACTCTGAGATGTTTCTGATGTCGAAAGATGTGTAATATAGTTCTGCGTGACTTCAAGAGATGTTTAAGGTGAAGAACTTGCATACCTTTCAAGCAATTTAGAAACATGGCCTTTTTGCACACTTTGAGTAGGACCTTAAAAACATATGCTTAACTAGCAAGGCTGTTCGCCTGAGTTTTCCGTAGGAAGTGGTTATCGGGGGTGTTGGAATTGCATGTAAACTAGTTTGTGCTCAAGCGGCAATTTCGTTCCACACATCAATCTATTTGTTGAATAATTTATTGTAGTTGCGATGATAAGATAGATTGCCTTGTTTGGTTCTTGGATTCGTCGCTTTCTCTAGTGAATGAGCTTTAGTCACCCTTAGTTTTTGTTGTCTTTAAAAAAAAACTCAAGTGGTTGACACGACTTGGTGGAATTTTGCCGCGTGGGTTATGGGAAAACAAGAGCTTAACACGTTACAGGGAGGTCGTAGATTTGTGATGGTGCTAATCTAATGAATTCATTACCATTTTTGCTTATTGGTTTGTGAGTATTATACTTTGTGTTGGTTTTAAATTACCATTTTTGCATATTGGTTGTGTGAGTATTATACTTTGTGTTGGTTTAAATGATACCTATGCCTAGTTAGATCCTTAGAAAATGGCACGTGGTTGATGGGCTTGCAGAGGTCAAGTGGCGGCACTTCCATGCTTAGTTCATTTACCTTTTTAAACTCTTGGTGTCTTTATGAAAAACGATTCTGTTTATTAATGTGTTGAAGATGGAAGTATATGATTTTATTTGTCTTGAGCACTTTGTGCTTGAAGCGAAGTTGATTTGGTATACACATTCTCTACCCACTGGTTGGAAGTCGTTTGGACTTCAGCGACTGTCAGGGTTTTATTTCAATTTTGATTGCCTTCACCTTTGAGGCTTTGCTACTTTGTGAGCTTAAACTGTAGGTTTCAAAAGATTTCTACACTCAACGGATGAGGGTAGTTGTAGTGTGTGTGATGGTTCTCCTAAATCTCACTAAGTTTGTTCTACGATGAAAACTCCCCCAGTGATGCTTCGAGTGCCTGCATTAGACTTTAGTTGTACCAAATGATGTTTCAGCATTTGATCAAAATTTGTTAACGTTCCTAATCAGTCTTATAGGACAGGAATGAAAATTGGATTCGAATGAGTGATGCAAATGGTGGTGAAATCGTGGATATGTAATTTACAAGAATTTCTTATAAAACAACACATGAAATGGGCGTGAAAAACATATGATCTGCGCTGATCTTGTGTATGTATTCATTTACATAAGGATATAAATGATTTTTTTTTGGATTTTACAATGTATATTCATATTTAGAATAAATAAATATGTTCAACAAGAAATATATACAAGCATTATCCTAGGTTGTGAATTTATGTTAAACTTTCAAATCGAAGATAACAATAAAAGACTATTACAAGCTATTATCGTTAGGGATGGCAATTCGGGTATGACCTGAACTCGAACCTGACATTAAATATCATAATTCGGGTCAGGTTCGGGTTGGAGTATTTCATGTTTTGTGTAATTCGGGTTGACACGGATAACCTGAATATTGGTGTAGGTTTATAATTATGGTTGTATTATACTATTATTATGGATGTGTTATTATGGATTAACATTATGGATGTATTATTTGTGTTTTTAAATTTGTGATGTTGAATGTAATATTGGTGCAAGTCTAATTAATTTCGTGTCAGTTCGTTGTATTAGTTGTGTTTGAGCTAATCAGGTTAATTGGTATCAAACATGCTAGTTCGTGTTCGGGTTAATTCGTGTTTGTGTCAATTTGTGTCAAACTGGTCATAATTGGTGTCAAATATGTTATTTCGTGTTCAGGTTAATTCGTGTTTGTAAAAATTCGTGTCAAACAGGTTAGTTCGAGTTATTCAGGTTAATTCGTGTTCGTGTCAACACGAACACGAAAAAGTGATTCGTGTCAACGTGGGTCGTGTTCAGGTTTAAGATTAGATTTTCGTGTTCGTGACGACCCAAATTATCATCCATAACTTTAGCGCCAACAATTTATGTTATTATCCATCAAATACAACATCCATAATACGATCTTCCACCTTAAAAGTTAATTTATGTTATTAGTTGTGTTATTATCCATCGAATACAATATCCACGATATGATCCTCCACCTTAAAAGTTTTTATTCGAAGAGTCCTAGTACACAGACGAAGTGTGTCCGGGACGCACTCCATGTCACCATCTATTTCATCATTTGTGTTTTTTTATTTTCTTGTTTAAAAATATGATTTCTGATAAATTAACAGACAATTGATTTTATCATTAGTAGACACTTTAAATTAGAGATATATACCCGTTTAAATGTTGTACCCGTACTTGTCTCATACACGTTTAATAAATGGGTACGAGACAAGTATACCAGGTAATGAGACCATTTGAGATGCAGATCGTAATGCTCCTAGAAAGGGATATTTCGAATAGAGGGGAGTGAAGGTTCCCAACAATCGACATTCTCATACCCCACCCCTGAATTGTACGAGCACGTCCTCGGTCACTCCCCGCCGTGCTTGTGGCTCTGTACCCCAACCAAACTTGCTCCTTTAAACCTCTGGAATTTCTAAAAAAACATGGCACTTACCATTTCAAACATGCAAAAGTAACACAAATAAAAGATATAACTATGATCGTAAATCACATGGAGTTGCAACATACAAAAAAGTAGTTAAAAGTCTACTACTAAACATATCGTCAACCAAAAATAGTTGTGTTAATTTTTTGACTCATAAATTAGATGATGAAATTCCTCATCATCTGATTCTTCAAGTTTTTCATCATCTTTATCATCAATGGTGCCCAAACTTGCACCACTAAGTTGCGTGACTACAATTATATATTAATCTATATACTAATTAAATAATTAAACATGTAAATGAGTAAACGAGTATGGGTAGAGGTACACCTGTAACTGCCCCATTTATTAAACATGTCAAGCGGATTTGGGTAAACATGTATAATTTTTTAAATGGGTACAAAAATCATACTCGCTTGTTAAATGGGGGGGGGGGGGGGGGGGGGGGGTAAACGGGTAATACACACCCTAGTTACACCATCTGTCCTACGTTGGGACCCATAGCTATCCCATGGGACCCACACCAGTCCCGCATTGGGACCCACAGTTGTCCCGCGCTGGTACCCACAGTTGTCTGGTGGGACACACCACCAGTTCCGCGTGAGACACACATCTGTCCTGCATGACACACAACTATGCATCTTGGAATGTCAATGATCACGTGTATTGGGAAACTAATGGACGACCTAGATTATCACGCTATTAGATTTAGAAACAAATTAAATAGTTTTAAAATGCTTCACATACATGCAGCTTGAAGGAATCATGTCCCTCCACGTCAAGAGCGTCATGAAGGACGTGTCAAAAGGAGTTCATAAATCATTTTCCTTCTTCGAGAATGAGTTAAATTTTCTCATTGACGGAGAATTGATGTTACCACCGTATACTTTATTCTGTAATTTGTAGATACACCATATTATTTTTCAAACCAAGTTTGACAAATGTTATCAACAAGGATAAAATGTTGAAAAATTGAAAGCTTAAGGTGATGATCAAGTTATTTGAACGAGTCTCATAGTTGAGAGGAATTATCTGTAATTTACCCAAATTTATAATGGAATCATAATATCGTGTCCATCCGGAGGCCCACAAAAGCCCGGCCCACGACCAACGAACCCATTCAAACGCGTGGCCTCTCCACTCTCCACTAAACTTCTCGTCTCCATTCCTTCCTCTCTCCATGGCGTACTCCCGAGCTCTCCTCCGCCACCTCCCTCGATCCCTAACCCTAACCCGCCCTTCCTTCATCCACAGGTAGCAACTCTCCTTCTCTCCTCTCCTCTCCTCTCCTTCGATTCCGATTTCCCGATCGTTTCCTCTTCTTCTCCGCAGGTCCGTTTTACGATCCACCTTCTCATCCGACGGAGGCGCTCTTGACGTCGACCTCTCCGACAAGGAGAGCAAGAGGCGACTCATCAACAGGTTCGCCTTTCGTTTTGAATGGGTGTAATAGAGTGGAGTTGAGCCAAAATTTCGAGTATTGTATATTAATGTATGTTGTTACTAAATACCGAAAAATAAATACAAATAGAACAATAAAAATCTCGAGTCGAGCTTGAGTTATTTCGAGTTTGAGCCAGCTCGTTTACTGATCCGAGTTGGAAGGGTTTTTAACGTGTGGTTTGACGTGGGTTGGTTGTGTAGGTTGTTGTATAGGAGTAGGCAGAGGGGGTTCCTTGAGTTGGACCTTGTGCTTGGTAAGTGGGTTGAGGAGAATGTAAGAGCCATGGACGAACCAAGGATTCACGCTCTCGTTGATGTTCTTGACCTGGTATTTGTTATTTTGTTTTGTTTATGTGCTTCCATTGGATATGCATTTATGTTTGCCTTGCTTGCCTTTTTGGTATCTGAAACTTTGGGACTTGGAAGTAAATGCTTGTGATACCGAATCTTGTCATTATCGTGTTAAATTCTTTAGCCGTTGTGTACCTGTGTTTGTTCATATGTGAAATATTAGCTAAAACATTGTCAAAAAAAGGGTGCAACAATGTTGGTATTATTTTAAGTTTTTTTTTTGATAAAGAACGAATAGACCTTGCAGTGATTACATGAATTCATTTTTGCTGATCTTTGTCATCAACGTCACTGTAAAGTTTTCTTTAAGGTAGGGAATTATATCAAGCTCATGGTGCTAAATTGGTACCGGGCGAGCTCCTTATTCAGTTAATCAATGAATGACAAAATGATTGTGAGTGTATGATGAAATCTAATAACATAATGTGAATTTGAAATTATTTGCAATAAATGGTTAAATATACCGGATTGCTAGATTGTGAAGCCTTAAAACATACTTATTATAAGTCATATAATGATTAAGGGGACACATCAAACATTGAGAAGCGACTCAATATACAATATTGCAAAATATCAATGTACTCTAACATATGGGATCCGTATTCATCTTAGCACAAATTCCCTAGTATCACTTTTAAGGAAGTCGTCATCTTATAAAAATCCAAATTTTATGAGAATAAAATTTCTCGCAACTTTGTTTTCCTAGTGAGTTAATCTTCTAAATCGCCTACAATTAAACAATTACTACTTTCTCTATTTGAAATACCATCATTAGTCCACTTCTGTCATTAGTTTTGTATCCACCCTTAGTTTTAATTTGGACAACACTAGTGACTCCTCATAGGCTCATATAATTTTTTTAGTATTTATAACAAAAATCTAGGTAGGAAAACTTTAAACAGGTAATGTTTCATCTCTTCTTCTTTTTTCATTTTTTGTTTGTACATGATTTGTTGACTTTGGCATGTGGTGTGTTTCTTCCACCAATATGCATTTTCATCTTTTCCTTTCGATTTGCATCATTAACATCTTACTGCAATGAAACCTTTTTCAACTTTTTTTGCAAAGTTAGTCTAATTATTTTTTCATTTTCAATAGTTATGTTATCAAAAGTTTTTTTTTGGTGAAAAGAAGGAAATCACTTGGAATACTTTGCAACTCTTAAATGCTTATTGCTTCTCTTTCATAATTGCCCTAAAAGAATGTGTCTTCTAGGGGTAGGTCTAGCTAGGGGTGTACATGGGCCAGTCTGTATTGAAAACCAGGCCAGCCTGGATGGCACCCAAAAAATGGTTTTCTGAGTTTGGCCTCGTGCAAACTTGCAAAAACACGCACCTGACCATTTAAAAAAAATACGAACCTACTTACCAATGCATAAATAATCTACCTTCTAATATAATTTTAATCCTACCTCCACTTTCGGCCTCTTTCCACTCTCAAGTCTCATCCATCCCATCAAATTAAACTTGATTAGATGTTAATACCTTATATGTTGTGCTTCACCATTTTACTAGAACACGCTATGGTTAGAGTTTGGATTTTATCAAAACACAACATGGTGTGTCGTCTAATTATTATTTATTTTTTAATTTTATTTTTGTTGTTGTTTTGAAGTGTAAATTATATAGTTTTGTAGATAAAATTAATATGTATACTTTCAATTGCAGTTTAGATCCTAAAGAGTTTGAAAGTAAAAAAATAAATCTGTTACGGTCCAAGACTGGACTTGGCTGATCCAATCTCCAGGTCTCCTGGAGTGTGAAAGCTTGCTCCTTGTCCGATTTGGTCCGGCTCAGTCTATTTCTGCACCAATAACTACCCCCAAGTCTAGCTGTCTCGTAATTTTATGAATAATTCCTTCTATTCTAAATTCTTCAGTGCAAAAGGACTAGACCTGGCAATCGTGTCGTGTCATATACTTTCGTGTCGTGTTTTTTTCCGTGTACTAAGGAATTCCCCAAGACAAGAACACAACCCGAAAGTTTTTCGTGTCCAATAAACGGGACACGAACACGACCCAAAAGTTTTCCAGTGCAGAATGCTTACGTTGGCGTAGTGGTCAGCAGTTGATGCCTTGATGGTGCGTTTGTGCGGGTCGCAAGTTCGAATCTTCCCAACATTTTTTTCGTTTTTTCCAAATTTCAGCAAAAAAAGGTTTGGCTGGGATTCGAACATGGATCTCCAGGTGAGATCCTTTAACGTGTGAACCAATGCACCAAGAGAACAAACAGTTATAAATGTCAGGTTTTAATTACTTAGTGTATTTCGTGTCTTTTTAGAGTACCCGAACATGAGACACGAAAACGACACGAAATTATTTCGTGTACTGAAAACACGACACGAACACGAAACACGAAATCCTGAAACCCAAACACGGATTTTTCGTGTCGTGTTATCGTGTTCCGTGTCAAATTGTTATGCCTAATAAGGACTGAGATCTTGTTTCTTACTGTCGTTTGAGTGCCCCAATTGTTTATTGCATCAATAACTTTCCAGTTTCCAGAGCATAAAGTAAACTATCCTTCAGCGTTCACTCTTCTAGGGGATTTGTAAGTTAAATGTATCACTAGGTTTGAAACCCAAATATGTACGTCTGCCAATGTATGTTGGCCTTCGACACTGAAATGTATGTTGACCATTGACACTGAATCCCTAATCAACTTGTCTCATTTCTCTTGCTCCCATCTCTTGGGACAAATGCCCATTTTACGTTAGAAATGCAAATATCATGTAATAATTGATTAGTTGACAAGAGTTTGAAGTTGTATTCCAATTCTGAAAATCTATAATTGTTTTATTAGGGACAGAGAGAATCATTAATCTTGGCAGGAATTTTAAAAGTTAAAAGAAATGAAAAATATGCAAAATTCAGTAGAGTTGCCCATGCACATGAGATTAAGAACAAGTTTAAAAGTCGGGAAACCGGAAACACATTAGGTTTAAACATAAGTGGTTTTTCATTAAATACAAGCAATATAAACTTTTTAAGAAGTGGACTGTGTTTGCAATTCCATCAACGTTTCTCACAGTGATCTTGTCACACTCAGGCCAATATGCTGGATAATATTTCATGCTTAATTTTTAACTTCTATCCTATTATGCACATATATTCATATGACGACTGTATCCTATTCATGTGCAATATGCCTATATCCTCCAGGAAAATCCAGACCTGTGGAAGTGGCTAACTGGTCAGGAGCAGCCACCAACTGCTGTGGACAGCAACCCAGTAAATTTCTTCGAATTCCTATTTTTTCAATGGTTGTACTTTTCTCTCATAATAATATTTGTTTTGTTTTCATCTGTTGAATATTCAGGTGTTTAGGGCTGTACGTTCAACTGTCATGAACAACCTGAAGCATGCTGATCCACAGACTCGTGCAGCTCC
Organism: Triglochin maritima; assembly: GCA_963682175.1. Lineage (NCBI taxonomy): Eukaryota > Viridiplantae > Streptophyta > Magnoliopsida > Alismatales > Juncaginaceae > Triglochin > Triglochin maritima. The sequence continues at coordinate 5,186,509 of OY821787.1, read as the reverse complement.
CGGGCAGCCATGGGTGAGAGGATGGGACGACAAGAGAGGAATGGATGGACCCACACATGGTAACCAGTAATGTGGGAATTTAACTCAGTGATCTCATACATCGGACATCACATACGACTTTGTTAATGGAAAAGAAATAAGGATCATGCTGCTTCTCTGCATCTGTGATTTTTTTTGTTAAAGAATTCAGTTATACGGTGCCTTCGCTATGGAAGTGCATGGGCATATATCTATTGGTAGTTGTGTATAACATTGCAATAAGTTAGATAAGTTTCAGCATGAAATACAATGGGTTTCACATGTATATTAAAACTCCGTGTTAAAAGTCATTTGAATGGGTGCTTGCTTGTGATTAGAGCATGAGCTGAGGTTCTGTGTAGGTATGATAAATCCCATTATGTAGCATGAATGTTTCGCTGTTGTCAAGTTGTTCTGCCCACAGTAAGACCGCTAAACAACTAAACTGTCGTGCTTTGTATAGAACAAGTAACCAGCCTATCATTCAGAATGTTTGACATGGGTGACTATATAGCGACTGGTAAGTACTGAGAAGTTACTTTGCAACTCTGGGCATCAGGTATTGATTAACTGACGCATGAAGTTTAGTGCATCAATGAGAACAGCAGCTGAAATGCTTTAGAATAAGATATTGGTTGTTGGGGGACCCCAACAAAATGCTGGTCATGGCGACAACCGAGTAAAAAGAAATACGGTATCATGGCTCCATCTGTTTGTCTTCATTGCTTTTAAGTTCTTAACAACTTTGGCCAAATAGCTATGCATGTTTTGTTTTGTTTTAAGCTGCAGCTATGCATGTTATGATATAGCAAGTTGCAAGTTTGTCTTCTCAGTTAATAATTGCAAGCATGGATGTAAGCAGAGCCACCAGGAAATGCTCTCTAGGGAAGTGATTTCATATTAGATTGATGCAGGACTCCCTTACCATGTGTTCACGTGACTGTGTGACCTCATGGGTTCAACTTCAACACCCCAGTCTTTGCAAGTTGCAAACTGCAATGCATGCTGTTGGAATACCTATGTTTTAATATCTCTGGGAAGTTTGGAGCTTCTGAACATCTCTTCTTATTCTTTTTTTTTTTTGCCGGCTTGAAACAGCAGCCACTAAGCATAGCAGACCCAATGTTATATTGTCCCAAGTCCCAGCTCATTTATTATCTCATATGCTCAAACTCATTTCAAAGAGGGCATTAGCATGCATATCCTCCAGCATAGAGACTGACTTCGTTCTAATATCGGTCTAAGTTTCTAACCAATTTTATGTTTAAATTTTTTAATGAATTTATTTTCCTTCGAGTTGGCACTTTATTTGTTTTAATATAAATTGGTTGTTGTGTAAATGTTTAATGGAAAGGAACACGTTGCAACATGAACTTCCTCGGATCAACGGGTGAAGAGATTAGGCTTGCACTTAGACCTTTCATGTTAGATTTTAATGAATAAATATAAATTATACTCAAGTTTGGGAAGATGTGCTCTTGGGCGGTTCTTGGTTCCTATATTTTTAGTTTCCAAAAATCTATTTCCTAGAATTCAACTATCCTGTGATTGGTACAAGTAGTGTTAGGAAAATGGTTGGTTGCAAACGTTTAAGCAAAGTGGTCAAGAAGTAAGAAAAATTCCCTCTGATTCTGCCATTATGATTCCTCTGCCCTTTCTTAACTTTTTAATTTCATGTATCGAAGATATAACTCAATTTTCTCTTGCTACTTTTATGGTACAAAGACATTTCAAGTACAGTCAATCAGGCATCCACTGATCCACTTCGGTCTTCTTTGTTTCCACAAGAAGCTCATATATTATTGACTACTGAGGTGTGTATTGAGAACTGATGGGAATCTTCCTTAAGGTTATAATAATAATATTTGAGTTTTGGAAACTAGAGAGGGGAATCCTTTCCATCCTTCCTACGAAGGATTTGGAGTGTGTGACAAAATGGTAGTGACCAACAAACATTCAGCGGGATTCCAGGAATTTTTTTGTCTTACTTCGAGTCCCATCTTTGTTACTTAAAAACTATTAGTATTATGGTATTGTTGAACTGTGTGATCATAGCCTTGATTCTATGGCTCCTTCATCCTCTCTTTTTTTTTTGACACGTTTCATCCACGCATTGTCTAGCAAAGAGGCAAGTAAAGAATAAATATTCCATTGTTTCTGGTTCAAGATCACACATTGGACCTTTGGGTATGTTGCTCCTGAGTATGCAATTACTTGTAGGGTCTCAGATAAAGCTGATGTCTACAATTTCGGCATTGTACTTCTTGAGATGATTTCAGGGAAGAAATCCCTTGATCCTTCTTTTTTTCTCACTATGGAAATGGTTTCAATATTGTTACTTGGGCAGAGTTACTGATCAAAGAGGGGAGGTCGAGTGAACTTTTTATCCCAAAATTATGGGAAGCAGGGCCAGGATATTATCTGCTTGGAATGTTGAACTTGCTTCATCCTGTACTGCTGATTCTCTTCCTGTTAGGCCATCCATGAAGCATGTTGTAAATAGGTTGAAACAACTGAAAATTTATTAGAACCTTCAAGACAATGTAGGAGGACCATTGGCTTGCACTCCGATCACCAACTTCATTGTCAAATTTTGAGTTCCTATCAAGAGGTCTGATGTGTTGTTCATACAAGTGCTGCTTAAATACCTGCACCCTGTAACTTTTTTTCTTTCAAAAATGGCAATTTGGTTCCCAGATTGAAAAACTTTAGTATAAATTCAATTGGATATTGCAAGATGAATTGTAAACACTTGATAATTTAAATTGGAATTATGTCGTAGCACATAAGGAGCTGCTTTCATTTATCTAGTCCAACTTAAAACATAGACTCCTCCAAACATAAAAGGTCATCCTGGCCTGTAGTTTTTTTGTGTATTTCTGGTTTCTATGTTATTTTACAATTGAAACACATATATTTATTTGACCAATTTATGGTTCTCTGAAACTGTATTTTGTTTTATACGATCAGGGACAACAGAATGATATGACTAAAAAACTCAAATACTTGGTTGGCTGACTTCGGAACTCTCCTCTCATAGGTCTGGAGATCGTAAGTTCCTTGTTACTTCTAATTTCTTTCAGAGGGTCTCCTCCACTATCACTAGCACTTGTTTATTTTTCATTTTTCTTAGCATAGCCATTTCAGTGTAATTTCACATCAAGAAGCAACACTTTGTATCTGATTATTATCTTCAATAAAATCACCAACAAAGTCAAAATGTTTGGGTAATTTTTTTCCCTTGATTCTTGCAAATATTTGAGCATTGCAGTCTCTAAACTCAAGAAGCATGGCATTATCGATCAGTTTAGAGTTTAGACAACTAGCTTTCATCAAAAGATTCCACACATGCCTAATTTTTATTCATGGGCTCGTTCCTGCACAATTTTCAGTTGCCATATTTCAATCATTTCTCAGGTTGTCATAACATGTATATTGAAAATAATCTCAGAGTGCCTTCATTTCAACAGTTGAGGCAGCAAAATATCACCAACCAGCATCTGCACAACTTATTCAACGGTCAAAGTCAAGAAGAAGGTATGACCGTATGAGTGGCATATGTCGTTAATCATAATCTAACATGACTTCGATATATGTCCATGTCTTGGCATGTGTTTCTAAAGGAAACTTATGCATCTTATTTGCGATTCTACCCATCTTGTCTTCTTTCACATGCTTCCACTACTATATGCAAGCTTTCGTAGGTTCACAGGTAGATCATCCCCTATGCCTTCTGATGTTGATTTTCCCACCTTTTCAGGTAAATCTCCATCACCACCTCCATCAGTAAAGCAGTATGCTGGTGCTTGCCATTGTGATTCTTCAAGAACAACTCCCACCTCGAAGTTCATGACATGCGTAGTTATTCCTGCAAAAAGACTCCAAGAAGTTAATGACGCAGCATCAACATCTATCTTTGTTGGATAAAGTTATACTGTTATACAAAGGTATCTTGTACTTGAAGTTAAAAAAATAGTTTGAGAATGCACAACTAAATATTACTTCTACTTCTATGAGATCTTTGAGAGAGATGAGAGTTTACAACTAAGCCCCACGTATTTTTGGCTCTCTAAGCATATCAGTATCGTGTTTTCGAAATGGGCCAAAGAAAGTCTTGCTGATCCATTTAATCTTATCTTTATGACTTGAATATAGTTCGTTGAGAATCATCCCTCTTTGGAGTAACTAAGGGACATCAGTTTGGTTATAAGAGCATTAGTGTTTGAAATTCACAATCAAGACCAGTTGGTTTCAGGATACATGTCAAAACTTCAATTTTTATCATTAGTACACCGATGAGTTGTTAGTCCATGTTCCTTGTGGGAACTTTTCACACCTCTTTTTCTAGTCCTGAAGATCCAAAGGGATCAATGTGTCACGCTTTTACTGTTAACACTGAAAATCAAAATTAGACAAACTTGTATCCTTTGTTTCCACGTGAGCTTGTTGTTTTCATTGAGGTTAGACATATTTGATGTATACTCTTTTGGTGTTTATAAAGAAAGCCAAGTCACAACACCAAGTGATCAACAATTCAATAATTTCTAATTTCTATAATGATTTGCTAAGAACATAATGTTCTTGTAACTTCAATTCTGCCCATGTATCCTACTTTCCATAAATGAAGAAAAACACCTCATTAGTACCCCTACCGGATCTATTAGTATGATTTCAATTTGACTACTTCTGACTTACACGTGAGTTATATCATTCCATGTTTTTTACTCATGTGAGTTAACTAGATATCAGGTGACAACGAGAACTACAATTTCATGACTTACACATCCACCTCTATTCTCATTTTCATGACCCACCAACCCATGAATCCTTTATCCATATCATGACTTGACATCACATGGTTGCTTTATCTCATGCATGTCATGTAGTCTCATGTTAGTGTTTCATCCAAAGTTTGGAAGGATGTAATTCAGTATAGTTGTGGTTCACAAAACTCACCATCAAAGAAATCCCATCTTACAGGCCTCCTGCTGACCACATCCTCATAGTACCAGATGAAGTCAACCTTCTCCCACACATCACACAAGAACCCGTCGGTCGTCCTCCTCCCAAGGTACGTCGACCCGAGCAACCAGTCCTGCCTCGGTATCCCCACAGGGAACAACATGGTCTTGCACGTCCCGTCTCTTCCCAAGGTATAGTAGAAGGAAGTCCCATTGTTCCACTCCACATCATAGAGCAGAGAGCCGAGTTGCTCCTGTATGAGGTTGAGGTTCCGCCCCCGCGGCCAGTCATAATAGAGGTTGGTTATCTGTAAGTGGCCAGTGCTGGTGAGGTTCATGTAGAGGAGGGCGTGAAAGGTCGGTGGCCATTGAGTTGGGACTGGGGAGGAGGTGGGGGTTGTGGAGGGTAGGAGGGTGGTTAGAATGAGAGGGAAGAGGAGGGTGGTGGTGGTGGTGGTTGGGAGCATTATGGTGGTGTAGAATTTTAGTTGGGGTGTGGGATGGGAGTGGATAGTCTTATCCTGTTGGTTTTAGAATGTGGTTTAGAGTTTATGTTCAGTTTCCAATTAGGGGTGTAATCGATCTCTAAACGAGCGATCCGAGTCTGCTCAAGATCGGCTCGTTAAGGGTTTCGAGCGGAAAATTCTGCTCGTGCTCGGTTCGATCTGCTCGCGAGCGGCTCACGAGCGGCTTGTTAACCTAAACCTTTTTTTTGGTATTGAATTCCTAATAATGTTGTCCTAATAAGTAAATTATAAAATTACTTAAGATTAATATAATAATAGTTACTAACACAATCTTAAAATTAACACCTAAAATAAAACACAATCTTATAAATTATACGACAACATTAACATCTTATAAATAAGATTATACACTTGGATCAAACAAAATCAACACAATATTAAAATCAAACACAATCTTCTAAATTGTAGGACAACTCACAACATCAACATCTTATAAATAAGATCATCTACCTGACCTAAACCTTAATTTATTTGAACTTTTGGTGTAGAAAAAAATGAGAAAAAAAATAATAATGAAAAAAATGAAAAGTTTAGTACTAATATGGTTTTGATTCTAATGAGTATTTTGGTTTGGTTTGTTAAATGGATTGTTGGGTTTGGTAAATTAGTTTATTTAATGAGTTTAACACTTTACCGATCGGGTAATTGGATAGAATATTCAGGTTAATCGAATAATTGGATATAGTAATCAGGTTTCGAGCAATAATTGAGCGAGCATCGAGCGAGTATCGAGCGAGCGGGGTCTGCTCGTGCTTGGCTCGTTACTAACCGATCCGAGCAATTTCGAGCAAAATCAGAGCAAAATCGAGCGAACATCGAGCGATTTATCGATCCCGAGCAGAAGTTGACAGCCCTATTTCCAATTGATATGAAATAACAACGTAGGTGGTTAAGGTGTGATGGACTTGGACTGTGTTTGGAATCTTTGTTGTGTTTGATGGTACCACTAGTCTTTGTAAGGCTTTGAGGTGGAATGAGAGGTGTTTTGAGGTTTGACATATTAGTTTTATTTGTGTGGCACGACACAATGCACTGATTCCATTGATTTATAGTTGCATATGGTGTGGTACATTGTACTAATTACACTGATTTTTGTTGGTGTCAAGACATAGAGAATGTGAGGTTTCAATCCCTGAGGACTTTCCTAGGTGGCCTTCAGATTTCGATCTGCAGATTCTAAGATTTCTTGTCTGTATTTATCACGTGGAGATGATAATTAATCCAACATCGACTCTGAGGAAGGGAAAAGAAAATTCCTTTTACACACTGTGCACGTTCCCAAAAAAATTGATTAGAATCAGGTAACGACATGAGGATACAAAATTTGTGACAGCCTCAACCTCCCTCGCTTCAACCTTGACGAGGATGACCTCCTGGACGTGCCAAACACCCACGCTGCTACTATGCCTGAAGAAGTGGCTGAGGATGAAGCGGCTGGCCCGTTGCATCCCCAGCAACCTACTTATCAGTTTATATTAAAAACTTCTTTATTGTACTAATCCAGGATGCGGTTTGCAATCTGGAATTAATTCTCTACTCAATGAAACCAAACTTTCAAAATTAAATAAATAACACGAGGATATAATTGGAGGTGCACAAAAAGGTATCTTTGAAAATAACATTGTTAGTAGTAAATCAGAACTCCGTGGTACGAAATTTGTGGCCCTTAACTCAAAACTTCCTGTGGAAACTGGATTTTCACGACTATTACAAAAGGTTAACCAACAGATCAACGTATTATTCATACCATTATGCAGCTTCAATATTATCAACAGCAAAAGGGAAAAGGTGTATACCGACTGTTAAATCTTGACCATTATTGTTTCAAGGCAAACTCGCCTACAAAAAACATCAATAATATCAATATCCTAAAGACGAGGGGGCAGGAGAATAATTGAAGCCTGAAGTAGCGCTTAAGTAAAATTCACCGCTTGCAGGCCAATTTTGTACCTAACCTTTCATGTGCAAAAGACCATTTAGATGTCAAATATTTACATGAGCCGAAAAAAATTATATGCATGAGCTTGATGCCAGTTTTATCATGACTGATGCACAACTTCGGACTTTGTTCCATTGGTCTGCAATGTGGCCTCCGCAGCATATTTATCATGAACCAAATGTGACAATGAACCCTTTTGTTACTTCCAAGACTTCAAATATGATTGCAACATCGAATCATGCATATCAAGATTCTGGTTAGGAATGTTCAACAATGATATGTCACTCACCTGTGACCCAGGTGTAGTTTCCCGATTTCTCGCAATGTTAAGCTGATTGGAAGAAAATCCATACAAGGGATCATGGCCAGTCATACCCCTACCGATAAGTTCCCCTACAGATCCAAGATGCTTAGATGCAGAGGAATCACAAGAAAAAATTGATTGGTACTTCATGTTATCAGGCAGTGCGGCAAAGAGGCTTCCATTAGAATTTCCACCATTACCCAAACACTGGTCCACTAAGCTGAAAGATGGCTGAACACCAAGCAAGGACCCAGGGACGGGCAGCTGCCCAGGGAAAACGTTGTGCCCAAGCAAACCACCATTCATAGAAGTTAAGGAAGCCCACCCCTGTGGCTCAGGCAATAAATTTCCTTGGCCAATATACCTGTTGCTAGGGTAAGTGTTTCCATGCACTGCTGGTGGTTGCACAAACAACTCTCTTTGTCTAGTTTGCCTCAGCTGAAGTAACTTCCCTTGGTCTTGAGAAGTAGATAAGAACCCATCGGATTGTGTGCAGCCATTACTAGCCCTTGAAACAAAGGGGAAATCTGGCTTTGCTGAGGTATAGACATTCTCATGTTCATAAGATGGTAAACTTTGTGGCTGAGCAAAGGCAGGGAGCAACAAGTTGCAATCTTGGTTTGAATATGAACTGAAAAACTGTGCACCATTGTCCTTGTTCGAAGCTGAAGATGCAGATTGTGCTGGTTCAAAATCCAATAAGTCACTCCCACTATTCACATAGTTAGCTGGATGAGCCTTATTTACACAAGTTTGCCTGAGAGACAACTTATCAGAAGCTGTGCCCATATGCCTCTGAGTAGCAGGTTCATGGTAGAAATCTTGAATTCCAACATCGGCCCACATATTTTTAGCAGATGCAGATATTGTTGGCCCCGCATTGTTTGCATTAAGTTTGGAGGAATCGACATAATCAACAGAAACTTGAGAGTCATTTACTGGATTCAGGATTTCTTTGTTCTCTTCTTCGTCTAAAACCATAGGACTCTGCTCCTCATAATCATTATGTGATGGAGTCACCTCCAGCTGATTTCTGTTTACTGAAAGAGGAGTGTTGAGTCCAACATCTATGGTGAGATTCTCATCTTTGAGAAATTTTGAGTCGGTGCCACTTGGTGATTTTAAGATATCATCACTTGCAGTGGACTCGGTCCCTTGGCACTCAGAAGTTACATAGTTAGTCTCACACTGACTATCATGAGAAATAATATTTTCTGCATCATGTACTTTGTGAGGGGAAGCAGAACAAACATCTGTCCGATTATTAACATTGTGCTCATCCTGTGGTTCTCCACTCTGTGATGGTTCAAGAACCAGATGCTCCAAATTTTCTGATACAGACTGCCCTTGCTGGAAAGATAATGTTTTGAGATTCTCCTCCTCCTAAGCAGACATAAAAGAAAAAAATTAGCCGTCAACACCAATCGCTAGACCCGGGGTGGGGTGGGGGGGAGGAAATGAATGATGAGAAAATTAGCATAGCAATATCTATATTTAGTGAAAACCTTGAAAAAAGTTATGATAAAGGAGGCAGGGTAGCAAGATTCTTATAACTGTATTTGATATTTTTGAAAATATAGGCATTCCTCAACATTTATTGAAAGAATTGTTGAATCCTGAAAAGCAAGACTTGAAATGAGATTTAAAACAGAGTAACAGACCTCATCGGTCATCTTCTTTTCTGTGAGTTCTTCCTCTACAGATTGTTTCCACTGCTTTCTCTTTTCTCTGACCTCATTAAAATGCTTGAAGGCAACAGGGAGATCGTTGCAGGCTAGTTGCAACCTAAAGCTAAAATACTTAGAATCCTTGAAAAAAATAGAATACATCTTAAGCAGCACAATACTAACCAATGCTTGTGACATTTCTTCCTTTCCTCTTCCTGAAATGCCTTGTAAGGCTGCAAATTATATTCTGTGATGTCACCAAGTACACGATAAAGTGACTTGGACTGTATGCCCTCAGCAGAATGCTTTATATTCTTAATCAACTGGTGATGTGCTTTGCTAATCTGAAACAATTGGAGAGGAAAAAAATATTTCACAGATCCTCAAGTCAAGTCTGTAAATTTATGTGAAAGATAATGAAGTAACAGGCTAATCGCCAATTGATGGCTTTACGCTGTTGTTAACTACCATAGACTGAGAAGGTGTAATGCAATTAAGTTTTCATTGATGAAAGCAAAATGCAGTTGTAAATAACCCAGCTCCTCAACAGGCCATTTGCGTGAGAAGTTCGGATAGGGAATTATAATACTGTAACTCCTCCATAGGGTAAGTACCTTTTAAGTTGTCATTGTATTGCCCCATCATCCAGAAACATCCAACCAGTACTATTTATCACATAAATACATGTTTCTTTCCTTACCATTGGCAATCTACTATCCAAGGAAACCAATCAATTAATTATTCCACAAAGAGATAGTGATCCAAGATCATGCAAAGGATCTCAAGATATACAAAATATCAAGTGCAATTTTGAAATGTGTCCACAACATAATGAAGCATGGCAACCTGACCTTAAAACAAGACATGTATCTAGCAATATCTCCATCACCATTGCAAATTTTCTTTGGATGCTTCTTTCTGGAAATAACATGTTTGGCTCCAGCAGAAACCACTTGCAAATCGCTGGGATCGAGATTTACACCATTGTTCCTACATCATGAGACAAAAGGAGAAAGACTTACCTTGAAAATGGCATGCATTCCTTACGTCAACAAAAGTGAACAAAATTCCAATTTCACCAAATGTTTTAACCATTGATTACAAAAACATTTAAGCATAAGCAAAACCTATCTAAACAACTTAACTTTTGGACATGTACAAACCCCAGTTTTGACAATTTAATCTGCATGTAAGATTGTCTTACTTTTGGCATGTTTAGAATCAGAATGAACTATCTTACAATTGGGTCATCTGAAAACAAAAGCGGAGGTGAGGTAATCCACAGGGGTATGACAAAACCAGATACACACTAGCTAATAATCCACCAGGTGATAGATACATTATGATAAGAGCACACAACGGCAGCACCAATCTACTAATTTAGTAAATACAGAATCTCTAAAGTATGTTACTGCAAAATAGTCATGAAAAAAAAACCCTGTAAAATAGTCTATACAGACTGCACTTGCCGTATGATTCTTATGCGCACATATACTTGAATGTGGGGAACACAAAAAAAGTTGTTCTAGTTCGGCAGCAGACGAAAAATAACAAGCACAATATCCTTCTTTTAGAAATAACATGTGACAAGACCAAAATATCTTTTACAAATGTCTTTCTTTTAGAGGGCAGCCCATGGAACAGTGGTAAGGAAGCTGCTTCATAACTTAAGGATCACAGTTTTAAATCACGGAAACAACCTCATTACCAAAGGAAAAAAAGGCAAGGGAAAGGCTGCCTACAAATACAACCTTCCCCAACCCTTGCAAAGTGGGTAGCCTTGTGCATCGGGGTTGCTCTTTTAAGACAATAAAAAAAATAAAGTGTCTACCTCAGTAGTTTTGTTACAAAATCTTCTTCACGATTCTTGCAACTTAACCAAGTCTGCTTCCAGATTAGCAGCTTTCCAACAATCCTATAAAGTACAAAATTAAATTCATATAATATTCATTACGAAGATAGAAAAAGCATGATACTGGGAAAGAGATGATGCTATGCATACCCATCACAATATTTCTTTAGACCAGAGTAGTATAGCTTTTTGTTAGCCTTCAAGATGCAAGTTTGATGTAGAACAGTATCTGGATGGAGATTACCAGAGCAAAGAGATGAACTCCTACAAACAATAACATGAGGATTGTCCACAAGCATCAAAATCATGCATTCTAAACATTGGACGATAACAAGTCAGGCATTATTGCAGTCTAAATGAGAGCAAAAACTGAAAGTGTAAAACCAAAGTACTAGCTTCCTTCTTTAATCAACATCATGGAAGAAAGTTCTATTATCAAATATTAGCATGTTGAGAATTGAAATTAAGTTGGAGATGAAGCTTGATTTCAATAAAAAACAATTAAATGCTTGTCTTTCAATGGAAAATGATCCAACCAATTAGTACCATCAATGTTGATAAGCAGAAAAGTTGCACAATTTAAGTGCTCTAAGTAAACATCTGTAAGACCTTTCAATACAGTCAGATACCTTATAACTATTCCATGCAAGAGAATCTTACATTATGCAACAAGTGCAGTCCAATGAAAAAGCTAAAAAAAAACTAAAACTTCCTTGTTAAACAGTGGAACTTTAAAAGAAACACAAGAAGCTTTGATTAGATGCATCCACTGCAAATACAAGAATACTACAAAATACACAAAAATGAACTCACCATTTGCTAAAAGGGTTTCCAAAATTTAGATTGTCTTGTCTCAGCAGTGATAGAACCACTTCATCTGAATTTGCCTCCTTCGGAAGAAACTGGGTAAGGAAGTTCCGCTCTGATGCAGATAGCTGCTTTTGCCAAACCTGAAAGCATTATCAGGCTAAGAAACCCCAGAAGGACTAGTGAAAAGAGAACTCCATTAGCATGAGAAAATAGACGTCGAAAAAGGTGAAAGACATTTCATACCTCAAAAGAAAGAACGTCTGTCATGTCATCCAACTCAAAAATTTCCATAGGAACAGAAAAGACGTCTGCCAAACCAGAGCGTGACCGGGGAAAAGAACTGGCAAAAGGGAACATGTTCCTCCACGCAATAGCAACTTGCTCCTTTCTAGCCACAGCCTGCTTTTGACTGTCATCCCATTCCAAGGATATATGAGGTTTCATGTACCAGACATTATCAGATGATTCCAACTTCTTTTTCTTATTGACCCTTTGCTGTTCATGCAAATTGAACTTTGTGATACTTGTCGAATTCAAGCGCTTCTTCTGCTGACCTGCGGCCATTTCTTCAATACGCATAAAACTACACTTCGCAGAAGCTATATTCTCCTTCAAAGGACTTATTTCAACTACCATTCACACATCTAAACATCCAAAAAAAGAATAATTTTAGAACAAATGAGTTGGTGTGCAATGATTTCTAGGAATTAGTTTCTCTATTACGAAGGGTTGAAGATGGTCAATGATTGATATCAATTGAAGATTCGTATGATGATAAATTCTAAGGACCATAAAAATAATAATACAAGTTGTTATCACCCATGGGGCATACCTATCTAAGAACTAATGGAAATATTACATGCTAAATTTAGCCCTGACTTCAATGTCAAAACTTAAAAGAACATTTTAGTTGGGGGGAATGGAAAACCAAATTTGGGCACCACAAGATGCAGGCTTTCATTACCATTTATCAGTACAATGCTACTTTGCAATCACAATGGTCAAGCTTCATTTTATCACCCCATTTCTCTACAATAGAAACAAGGTGATAGCACAGGCACATGCATCTAATGATCAATTATCGCAACACATTTGTAATAGTATATACTTGTCGATATATAATAAACAAAGCAATGCATATAGTTTCCAAAAGAGCGATGCTATTTGTGTCCAAAAAGAAATATTTAATTTAAAGAAAAAAATGAATTAACACAAACTAAATATGTCAAATGATGCACAATATACTCAAGAGCTGTATGCACAAACTGCACCTCTTGTACTATCAACTAAAACATCAATAACTGCACCAGAACCGTCCACATCCAACGAAACAAAATACACCGACAATGTGACGTTCTGAACTTCTCACAAGTCGGTTAAAGACCGTATCATGCAAACACAACCCAAATTCCCAACAATCAAATAAGTTCCCAAAGCAATCGAGTTGAATTCAAACTTAACGGCCATTAACCACATGCGCTCTAATCGCCATACAACATAACTAAAAAATCCAACCAGATTAAATAGAAATAGTGCACCTCTTGTACTACCAACCAAAACATCAGCAACGAAAAACACAGCGTCAATAAGAGTTTCCGAACTCCTCAACCCGAATTCCCAACAATCGAATAAGTCTCCAAAGCAATCTAATCAAACGCAAACTCAACGTCCATTAACGGCACGTCTCTCTAAATCTAATCACCACAAAACAAAACCAAAAACTCCAACCCGAAATCGAAATACTCAAAACCTAGAGCAATCAATCCATCATCCCCCCAATCCCCAACGCCACATCGAAATGGCCCGTCCAGATCCGAACCCTAGAAGACGAGCAAGAAAGAAACGACGGGGATACCTGAAACTCCGGCGGAATCGGGGCGAGGAAGGGGGATCGAGTCGGAATCGGGGGTTAGGGTTTGGGTCTCGATTTCGGCTTTATCCATCCAAATCCAAGAGAGAAAGATTTGGATTTGGATTTGGATTTGGATTTTTTACGTGGTTTTTTTGTGGTGCTGTTAATTCGCCCCCGCGCGGAGAGACGCTGGGGAGAGACTCGACCGACGTGGGGCCGCCTATGAGTCCGTACGTGCCAAATTTGTGCCAATCCCCCCGAGATTTTAGATCATTTCAACTCCGTCCTTTTCTTTTCTAGGGTTGAAAACACATAACATTCAGGTCCTTGTTTTACCATAAATTATTTTTTTGTTGATTTATTTGGGGGGCTTTACGAGTAGATTTTCACTTGTTAATCAATTTTGAAAACCATGCATGGGTTTTCCTATTTGTATGCTATTGCTCAAGAAAATTATGTGTCTCGGATTCTCCGCGTGCCAACCTGATCCCATGTTTCACTTATGTTATCCCACACCGAAGTTATCGATATATATATTGTTAGGATGTTATTATGTCTATTGCAAATCACTACATTTCAGGCTATTTACAAACCCCCCACGATTTTATGTGTTGTTGTGATTGGAATGAAAATCGTTTGGGAAGTGCATTTTCATTTTTTGCGTTTTGGTATCCTTGTCCAAAGTAAACAAGCCATGACACAAAATTAAGGAATATGTTTAGAAAAAAATCACTTAGGTTGCATGTTTAATCTCCCACTTCAAATTATTTTTAAAATACACTTCAATCTTGTTTAACTAACCTTAACATGTTTTTAGCGTTTCCACGATCACAACAACAGTTCAATCTAAACGGACCCTAAGTATTAGCTCTCCCTAAAAACACGTGTCCTTTTATATACAACAATCTGCACTAGTCAAAGTTTTCTGGTTATGTTTCATGTTTCTTATAAGGAAAATGTTTAGTAGACGCGCGCGTCACTGACGCTACTTACGTGGCGGAGAAATTTTGTCCATTCAGCATCCAGTCAGCATGTACACTAAGCTTCTCAGAGCAATGATGTCTTTCTTATTTGTCTTCCCCATGCATTAAATGCATATCTACGGAGATACAACCTTTTCTTTTGGCGCTCAACGGAGATCCACTAAAGATCCCTTAGGGTTTCACGTCACCTAATTTTTTACTCATTTTCCTTTTTTTTTCCGGACAAGCGCATGACTCATTCCGGACACAGTTACTATGTAATCCGCATAGTTGGAACACTTATTCCGGACAAGCGTACTACTTACTTCGGAATGTTGTCTTTTTCTTTTATTTTCCCGATACGTCCACAATCGCATTTAATGCTCCTCAAATCAGCACGTCCTCCATTTCTTCTTTTTTGGCGCTTCACGGAGATACAAAATGTTTTGGCTACCTTATTCGGATCCTATGAACCATTCCTTCTTCTTCCTCCTTTTTTGCTGTACTGTAATGGCACTCGTTAATGTGTCCTCACAGCCGGCGCATGCCTCAAACGTCCCGCAAGAGAAGATGTATTTTCCTTCGAAGAAGCCAAAGCATTTTACGTTTCCTATGCCGATTCCTGTGGTTTTGGTGTGAAGATAAGACAATCTCATTACGATCGTGGTGTTGTTATACGGGCCACTCTTACTTGCTCCAAGGAGGGTAATGCTCCGGGAAACCAAGGTGAAGGTAGACCAAAACATAGGTTATCCGGTAGGGTGGAGTGCACTGCTCGGATCAGGGTCTCCGGAAATCCATCCAGAGGCTACGTAATTAACTACGTAGATCTCCAACATAACCACGCCATGCTGTCGGAAGACCAGATGCGCTTCCTCCGACAAAAACGATCCGTCCCGGAGTCCGCCAGAGCACGCATTTCGTGCAATGATGCTGCCGGTATATCTGCCGCCAAGACCATGCAATCTTTTGTGGTCGAAGCTGGAGGTCACGATAAATTGTCTTTCAACGAGCGAGACCTAAGGTTATTTATTCTCCACTTAACCTGGTTGAAGTTACGCATTTAGCTTTGTCATAAAAATTATGTTTCGCAGGAATGTTGTGAACGACGATCATAACATACCAATGTGGCGCCATAGCTGCGGCTGTGAGGACTGTGTTCCCTAAAGCGCGACACAGATTTTGTATATGGCACATAATGAATAAGGCCCCTGTGAAGCTGCCCACGAAGTACCGGGAGCATACGTTGTTTGACCTCAACAACTGTGTATTCGATTCCAAGACTCCGGCAGAATTCGAGCGGAATTGGCAGGGTTTTCTAGATGATTTCGAGTTCCACGACAATAATTGGCTCCGATCCATTTATGCAATTCGAGAGCGCTGGGTACCTGCATTCTGGCGGGATTGTTTTTCCGCAGGAATGACATCAACCCAGAGAAGTGAGGGTATGAACGCCTTCTTCGATAAGTACCTCACATCAAGGACGACACTTAAGCAGTTCGTTCAACAATACGAACTCGCAGTACGCCACAAGTATGAGAAGGAAGCTCTGTCTGATTTCGATTGTGAGCATAAGGCTCCGCAATTGATTTCGAAATATCCATTCGAGAGGCAATTGGGCGAGTTGTATACGGTGGGTGTCTTCAAGAAGGTGCAGTTAGAAATTGGGAAGATGATGTACTGCGACATCAAGGATGAGTTCAACGAGGACGACACATTGCACTTCAACGTGACCGAACATGTATTGACACATATCCTCCCATTGTCGAAACGGTTCACAGTGCAAATTAGAGATGAGAAGTGGGTATGCGATTGCAGAATGTTTGATCACGTCGGCATCCTATGTTGTCACGTTTATGTTGTTATTGCCCGAATACGTCCAAACGCGTTGCTCCCCGAGTCTTACATCGTCCACCGATGGAGGAAGGATATCCGAAGGAGCTATGGAGTCAAGTTTCCCCTTCAAAGTGGCATAACGGGGAACGATGCGCTTCGTCGCCACGACGACATAATGGGTCGTGCGGTTTGGATCGCCGAGGCCGCTTTCGACTCAAACGACAGATATCTTCAGGCGGTAGAGGCACTTGAGTTGCTTAAGGAACGTATGCAACGACCTGATCCTGTGTTCGATGGTACATTCGTTCTCAATCCGGATAAGGCAAGACGGAAAGGCAGACCGCCGAGCAAACGACGGATTTCTTTGTCTGAGAAAATAATTAAAAGTAACGTTAAGAAAATCATCAGGAATAAGGTTCTACCCCCGTTACACCCTGCAACACCCAAACCGGGGGATCACGATTTCGATGACTGGGACATGAATTTGCATTACGAGGGAGTTCCTCCTTGATTATTGTATTTGTCCTTGGTTGTAATTATTCCTATGTAATTTTGTTGAAAGTCATTGTATGTCTGTCCGTATTATTGCATAAGATTCAACTCTTTCTTTGCTTGTTCGTTTGTGAATTAATTTCTGATGGCGACAAATATATTTAAGTAATTTTGGTTTGTTGTATGTCTGTCCGGAATAAGTTATATTTATGTCCGGATTAAGTTACAAGTATGTCCGGATTACGTTATATGTCCGTCCGGATTACGATTCATCCATGTCCGTCCGGATTACGATTCATCCATGTCCGGATTAAGTGTATTTGTTGTTCAGAATAAGTGTCCAGAATAAGTGTATTTGTTGTCCGGAATAAGTGTATTTGTTGTCCGGTTTAAGAATAAAGTGTGTCCCGAAACGGAACAAAAAGTTTGTCCGGAATAAGTGTATTTGCTGTCCGGAATAAGTGTATTTGTTGTCCGGCATAAGCGTATTTGTTGTCCGGAATAAGTGTATTTGTTGTCCGGTTTAAGAATAAAGTGTGTCCGGAATAAGTGTACTTGCTGTCCGGAATAAGTGTATTTGTTGTCCGGTTTATGAATAAAGTGTGTCCCGAAACGGAACAAAAAGTTTGTCCGGAATAAGTGTATTTGCTGTCCGGAATAAGTGTATTTGTTGTCCGGAATAAGCGTATTTGTTGTCCGGAATAAGTGTATTTGTTGTCCGGTTTAAGAATAAAGTTTGTCCGGAATAAGTGTACTTGCTGTCCGGCATAAGTGTATTTGTTGTCCGGTTTAAGAATAAAGTGTGTCCCGAAACGGAACAAAAAGTTTGTCCGGAATAAGTGTATTTGTTGTCCGGAATAAGTGTATTTGTTGTCCGGTTTAAGAATAAAGTGTGTCCCGAAACGGAACAAAAAGTTTGTCCGGAATAAGTGTATTTGCTGTCCGGAATAAGTGTATTTGTTGTCCGGAATAAGCGTATTTGTTGTCCGGAATAAGCGTATTTGTTGTCCGGAATAAGTGTATTTGTTGTCCGGAATAAGTGTATTTGTTGTCCGGAATAAGCGTATTTGTTGTCCGGAATAAATGTATTTGTTGTCCGGTTTAAGAATAAAGTGTGTCCGGAATAAGTGTATTTGCTGTCCAGAATAAGTGTACTTGCTGTCCGGAATAAGTGTATTTGCTGTCCGGAATAAGAATAAAGTGTGTCCCGAAACGGAACAAAAAGTTTGTCCGGAATAAGTGTATTTGCTGTCCAGAATAAGTGTATTTGTTGTCCGGAATAAGTGTATTTGTTGTCCGGTTTAAGAATAAAGTGTGTCCCGAAACGGAACAAAAAGTTTGTCCGGAATAAGTGTATTTGCTGTCCGGAATAAGCGTATTTGTTGTCCGGAATAAATGTATTTGTTGTCCGGTTTAAGAATAAAGTGTGTCCGGAATAAGTGTACTTGCTGTCCGGAATAAGTGTATTTGCTGTCCGGAATAAGAATAAAGTGTGTCCCGAAACGGAACAAAAAGTTTGTCCGGAATAAGTGTATTTGCTGTCCCGAATAAGTGTATTTGTTGTCCGGAATAAGTGTATTTGTTGTCCGGTTTAAGAATAAAGTGTGTCCCGAAACGGAACAAAAAGTTTGTCCGGAATAAGTGTATTTTCTGTCCGGAATAAGTGTATTTGTTGTCCGGAATAAGTGTATTTGCTGTCCGGAATATGTGTATTTGTTGTCCGGAATAAGTGTATTTGCTGTCCGGAATAAGTGTATTTGTTGTTCGGAGTAAGTGTATTTGTTGTCCGGTTTAAGAATAAATTTTGTCCAGAAACGGAACATTAAGTTTTTCCGGAATAAGTGTATTTGCTGTCCGGAATAAGTGTATTTGTTGTCCGGAATTAGTGTATTTGCTGTCCGGAATAGGTGTATTTGTTGTCCGGTTTAAGAGTATTGATAATTTATACATGTCCTTGTATTGATAATTTAACCCAACACCAAATGTCCTTGTATTGATAAATCATTCAAATAGTCAATGTAATTTTAACATGTATACATGTATAACTTTGTAAAAAAATTAAAACATCCAGAGTCGTTTATTGTTGATCGCACATCCCAGAGTCTTCGAGTAAGAAATTGGCCAAATCGCCTCTAAAACGGTGAATAACCTTGCTCTGCTTCGGCTGAGTCGGATCAGCATTCTCCATCAAACGCTTCATCCAGTACAAAACGTATGACCCGCAGTCGTTACTCCCCGGTTGCTGTCGTTGGCTACCCTTCCTCTCAACTCTCAGCGGCCAGTCGACCTTCAACAACCTTCGCCAGAATCCTGCTATCTTAGACGCGGTGCATTCATGAGTT
Source organism: Triglochin maritima (assembly GCA_963682175.1). Taxonomy (NCBI): domain Eukaryota; kingdom Viridiplantae; phylum Streptophyta; class Magnoliopsida; order Alismatales; family Juncaginaceae; genus Triglochin; species Triglochin maritima. The sequence continues at coordinate 5,166,947 of OY821787.1, read as the reverse complement.
CCGACTAAACGGTCAGGATTGTCACCTCTTTTAAGTGTGCGGGAGAGGCTGTTGTACTGAATGAACTCTGATCGAGGTCCGTGGGCAACGAACAGAGTCCAGTGGCCGGCCAAACAGCATGGCTGTGCGATGATGACTTCCTCCACATTTATTCCTTCAATTTTTGGGAGTAAATAATCTTTCCTTATATCTTCTCCCTGTCCCTCCACAATCATTTCCGATTCGAAGGATGATAAGCAGACCACCTTTTGTTGCCCTCCTCTTCTGAGGAGTACCTCAATTAGGCCATCAATAGTTTCGTTGGTGAATTCTGTCTTTGCCGAAATCATTTCCTTCAAATCACCCCTGCGGATATTGCTCAGACCCCCCCTCCAGATAATATCTTTGGCTTCTCGTTCGGGAGCCGTTGCATTCAATAAACGACGTACCTCATCATTGGTCAGCGTTCTCAAGGCGGTCGCATCCACATCGGGCCTCGTGGACGAAACATGGGCGGCCAGTTCATCTTTCGCTGTTTCGTCGGCCTCGTATATTTCTTCACTGGCTTCTTCGGCCCCCTTTGTTTTTGTGGTGGCTTCTTCGGCCTCCTTTATTTCTTGTTGTTGTTCTGCGGCATTCTTCTGTGCCTCATCTTGGCCAGATTTGCTTTGCGCTTCGTCTATATGTTCTGTGCGCAAGCGTGGTTTAATGGTCCGCATTTTTTGAGGGTGCAAAAGCGGTAGCGATACCACAGCCTTCCTCTTTCTTTCCTGCTGTCTCCTCTTCTCTTCCTCCTCCCTCTTCTTCCTCTCCTCCTCCTCCGCCCTCCTCTCTTTTTCTTCCTCCTCCCTCGTATTCCTCTCTTCCTCCTCCCTCCTCTTCTTCTCTTCCTCCTCCCTCTTATTCCTCTCATCCTCCTCCCTCTTCTTCCTCTCTTCCTCCCTCCGCTTTTTTCTCTCTTCCTCCTCCCTCCTCATCCTCCTCTTCTTCTCTTCCTCCTCCCTCTTATTCCTCTCATCCTCCTCCCTCTTCTTCTTCTCTTGCTCCTCCCTCTTCATCCTCTCTTCCTCCTCCCTCTTTTTCCTCTCTTCCTCCCTCCGCTTTTTTCTCTCTTCCTCCTCCCTCCTCATCCTCCTCTTCTTCTCATCCTCCTCCCTCCTCTTCCTCGCATCCTCCTCCCTCTTATTCCTCTCATCCTCCTCTCTTCTCTTCTTCTCATCCTCCTCCCTCTTATTCCTCTCATCCTCCTCCCTCCTCTTCTCATCATCCTCCCTCTTCTTCTTCTCTTGCTCCTCCCTCTTCTTCCTTTCTTCCTCCTCTCTCTTCTCCCTCTCTTTCTCCTCTGTCTTCTTCCTCTCCTCCGCCTCCCTCTTATTTCTCTCTTCCTCCCTCTTTTCCCTCTCCTCCGCCTCCCTCTTATTTCTCTCTTCCTCCTCCCTCTTTTCACTCTCTTCCTCCTCCCCACGGACTCTCAGCCTACGACACTCTTCTTGAGAGATCCGGAGTTCTTCCTCCAGGTTGTTAATTTTAACGGTCGCCTCCCTAAGCAAAGCTTCGGGTCGCAGCCAATTCGTCTTCACCTCACTAAGTTCCAACTCTTGTAGCAGTGGGTCACATGGAATGCTGCATTCACTGAGTTGTACCCTTGGTAGAGTGGATGTTGAAGGTGTTTCCTTCGAGACAACCTTTGCTGCGGGAGTTGCTTCTGCAGTAGGAAATTGATCCTCTGACAACAGTGAATGCTCCCGTGCACTGAGTTTTGGGGTGCCCTTCAACTCAAATTGACCCGAGTAAATCCGGGACAAGTTGATGCCTCGATCTTCCCATTTTCTAAGGATTTGGCGTCTGCTAAACATTTCCGTCCAACACTTGAACCGTGGAAATGCTGACCGGGGATCCCCCAATTTGAACTTCTCGCAAAGCCACACCTGAAAACATGAATGAGTTAAAAACCAGAAACATAACTTCCCCAGGACAGACACAACTCTTATTCCGGACAGACGCAACACTATTCCGGACAGACAATATACTTATTCCGGACAGACGCAACTCTTATTCCGGACAGACTCAACACTATTCCGGACAGACACAACTCTTATTCCGGACAGACGCAACTCTTATTCCGGACAGACGCAACACTATTCCGGACAGACAAAATACTTATTCGGACATAAACCAACTCTTATTCCGGACAGACGCAACACTATTCCGGACAGACAAAATACTTATTCCGGACAGACGCAACTCTTATTCCGGACAGACAACACTATTCCGGACAGACAATATACTTATTCCGGACAGACAATATACTTATTCCGGACAGACTCAACTCTTATTCCGGACAGACGCAACTCTTATTCCGGACAGACGCAACACTATTCCGGACAGACAAAATACTTATTCGGACATAAACCAACTCTTATTCCGGACAGACACAACACTATTCCGGACAGACAGAATACTTATTCCGGACAGACACAACTCTTATTCCGGACAGACGCAACACTATTCCGGACAGACAATATACTTATTCCGGACAGACGCAACTCTTATTCCGGACAGATAAAATACTATTCCGGACATACGTAACACTTTTCCCGGATAACCTCAAGACACTTATTCCGGACGGAGACAACACTATTCCGGACAGACACAAGACCTATCCCGGACAGACAAAACACTTATTCCGGACATAAACCAACACTACTCCGGACTGACACAACACTCATTCCGGACCAAGATGCTTACTTGTAATACGGCAACGCAACCATACACGTAGCCCTGCTTCATAGAGAAGTTCCCTGACAATCTCCTCCTCGAGAGGTCCCGTTGGGCTTCCTCCAGTCCTTCAACCAAGAAAGTGTGAACCACTTTTGCCCACGCATATCTCTTGAGGCGCTTGAGGTTCTTAAGGTGCTTCGTGTACCACGCTTTACTTCGCAGTGATCCATCGAAGAACAAAAAATGATTGAAAATCATAGAAATAAGGAGTCGGACGTGCTCCTCCTCCTCGCCCATCTTGCTCATGGCGGTAAGATGACCCAGTAGTTGGGTGTTGTCGAGGTTCACCCCGTCACGTTTCTCTACGTACATTGCTTCCATATCCACTCTCTGCCCATGTGCTCTTAGTCCAAGTAGAAGGGCGACGTCTTCTACCATAAATGGGACCACCGCAGTGGCTATTCTCAGACCGACTTCAGTGGCGTCGAAGTGTTCGACGAACCAACCCAGTATCTCGTTGTCAGTTGTGACGTGAGGAAAGGAGAGGAAGTGACCGAAAGGCGTCCGTTGGAAGACATTTTTCTCCTCCTCCTTCATCCGGTCGAACTGCTTGTGAAGGGCCGTGAAACCGCACTTGGTTTCGCGGAAGTAGTACGTGATTCCCTTAAACCACCAAAAAAAATTGTTAGAGGCCAATAATGAACCTTAAAATGAACCAGAAAGAACGTGGTTGACACAACACCTGCGCGGCTACAATTTCAGGAGCGATGGAGGTTTCAGGTAGAGAAGGATCCATTTTCGCCTGCTTATAAATTTCGTTCGACTAAAACAGGAATGAATGTTTTGGATGAGCGTCTGGAAAGGAACTCCGGCTGAAATAGGGAATGGAAAAGGAGAAGACTTGGGAGGAAAGTTACTCGAATGTTGTCCCGCCGCTAATGATGTACGTGAAGTTTAACCGTCTAATCGTGATTTCGGGAAATGAACCGTCTAATCGTGATTTCGGGAAATGAACCGTCGCACCCAATAATTCGTAATTTACTTTTCCCCGCGCAGAAGTTTTGGCTGACTGGACGCTGAACTGGCAGCTGAGTTGGCCGTCCACGTAGGGAACGTCACGGACGCGCGCGTCCGTGTATAACTACTCTTCTTATAATTGTCAATTTGTCGCTATTTTGTCACTAGTTGCATTATTTTTGTCTTTAAATGGCAGGGTGTTTTGAATGGCTTAGCTCATATTACAAGTCAAGCATTTGTCACATTGAGAAAATAATCAAGGACCTTTCATATACAAATTTCACATCTTATGGGAGATCTGATTGTAGTGTTCAATGACCTGAACAATACTCAATAATCATTTTTGCATCTCAGGGCCCTGAAGTATTTGCAGTGGAGGAAGTATATTATTCCAAATTTGTTGTCACTTTCCTTGAGTGACTGTTAAAATGGTCAGATTTTGTTGCTGCCCATGTGCAGGGGAATATGAAGAGCATACTTATCCAAGCAATTTCATTTATATGAATTGTGTGTGCCTTAGATACTTCCTCCATCAGTTATTTTCTGGGTAAATGCCTTACAAGTTTCAATTTTGCAATTACCTGCTGTCCTAATTTGTTGTGATAATTTTGATGTTGCTAATATCTTAAAGCTATGTTTGGTAATTTGCCAATCAATAGATTTTATCTTATTATCTTGCTTGAAGAAGCAAGATTTTGACATTGCATACACTTAAGTTGAAACAGTTTCATCTTGCCTTGGCACTAATATATCAAGAATTTGAGATATTAAGATAAATAGATGCTCTGATATGCTTTGGAAGGTAGTATAGCGAGAACAAGTCATGTCTTTCTTCCTTAAAAACAAATGATTATTCAAATTGACTCTTTTTAACTACTGCCAATGTGTGTTTATTTTGTTTTGAATTTTTTTTACAAGTGACCTTACCTTTCTTTTCTATCTGTTTTAAGTTTCTTGCAAATTAGACATGGAGGTCCATGTTCTTTTGAAGTTTCGATAAATAATATTACTAATACATCCTATTTTCTTGTCCTAATGCTCCAATATATCAGTGTCACTATTCTCGAACGTCATAATACCAAACAAAAGAAATAAAAAATTATTTCCACATTTGTCGTAGAAATCTGTTGAATGAAAATAGAATCTGAAAATATTTAAAACCATTAATTCTTCCCGCAAAAAGTATGAAATAAGGCTTCTCATGGCGTGCAATGAGGTGAGGCAACAGGTGGTTGCATTGCCACCTATAATGGTGTCAAACTTTTAAAGCAACAATATTAGGCAAGGCAACCAAATCTAGCCAAGTAGTCACCACTTAGGACCTTTTACATGAAACTTTTGATTCCTTCCTTCATTTCCCTTTAGTTACTTGAAAATCCCTAATCTATGGCTACTTTCATTATCATGTGTTGCAGGGGAATTTCATCAGTTCTGTTGGTGAAGAGATAGTGAAGTTGTTCACTTAGGTTTTCAATGACAGTAGAAACATTGATTATTATTATTATTATTATTTTGGGCATCACTTCCCTTTCTAGTTACCTCAAATCTGTCAAATCAGATTAGGTCAGGTCCCACAAGAAGCTCTATATCTGGAAAGTTGACTTGTAAGAATGAGACTTGTGAGGCTTTATAACCCCCAACACATATTATGGGACTATTTCAACATGCCCCCGCACGCGCAACCATTGCATGATCTGTACGTGGGTGCGGGTAGGAAACAAAATGTTGTAGATTATGGAGAGCGCATAATTAGCCATCATGATATGGACAGAGCTTCATCTGCAAAGTCATATGGTATAAATTTTTCAACAAGTACATATGAAGATGAGGATGTCTGCCCAACATGTCTCGAAGGTACAATTTTCTAGGAACTCCTAGTGATGGCTCTTGTCTTCATGGCAGTTAGATATTGCATTTTCTGACTGCTAATTACGTAACATAGTTTGGTTGCAATACTTATTCTTGCGTTCCACTTGGAATAGTGATATTTTTTAATGCAATCTAAAAGCAATACTCTTCAAACGTATGTTGGCCAGGCCTTTTGAACTAAGACCTAGTCGACCTAGCAAAGTGCATGTCAACTTTGAAATTTTGGGTTGGGTCAGTGCATTGGTTGGTAGACCTCTGGTTTTTCTGTTTTGAACCAGTCTTCAGTTGGCGATTTCTTCATCAACTAGTTAGTTTCAGTCCTACCCATTTCACCCTTCTCTCCCAATCTACCATCATTGTCAGTGGCCACATCCTATTGTTAGTCCTCCACCATGAATTTGTTTACCTACTTATCTTTGTTTTTGAGTGTATTGATGGTTACATGATCTATTACTGCATTGTCCTCGATTGCTCCCTTTGAAGTGGGCCTTCTTCCTATTGGATCAATCTAACGATTAAGATGATGTTTGCCCAAAGCACTGACACATGGCGCACTCTCATTGGTTGCGCATTAGGGTTTAGGGTGGGGTCATCTATATAAGGAGGGGAGTCTCCCATTGGATGGATGCTTCTTGTGTGCAAAACCTAGCTCCACCAAACCCTAGCCGCCACCTCTCCCTCTCTCTCTCATTCGTCCCTCCACATCCACCAAGCCAATCTGTGGACTCTTAGGTTGTGGACTTGTGCTTCTTCTCCAAGAGAGTAGAAGACCGACCGGTGCTCCAGAGGATTCCGTGAGGTGATCGCTGATCCATTCCACTGCCACAGGTTCTCTCCACCAAAGGTAATTCCGAACCTGTAGATTCAATCGTAGATTGCTTACATTGGTACCAGAGCCATCTTGGTCACCTCCGAATTTTTTGAGCACTTTCTTATTTCATATATGTTGAAATAATTTCGGTAGTTTTTTTAGAGAAATCGCATACATGTGTAGTTTTTTCTCTTCATCATGCGCCTAGGGTTTTGATGGCATTTTTTCTCACCCTTGCGCATGTTTTTTCTTGATTCATTTCATTACATGCGAATTGTATTCCAAGTTTCATCATTATTTCATTCTTGCGCATAGCTTAGATTTCACTTTATGCATGTACCTAGGGTTACATGTTAATCTATGTTTGTTGCGCATATTTCTTTCATCCTTGAAGCTTGCGGCTAGAGTTTGTTTGTTCTTGATTATATGCGCATATATGTTGTTTGAAATATGATGATAATTTTACAAGAGTTAATTATTGCATGTATCATATAATGTGATCATACATTTCGGATGGTATGATTTGATTGTGCATTTTTTTTAAACTCTTGTACATATATCTAAGGTTAGATGCTTGTTGCCTTATTCATGTATATGTAATTTTTAATCACATGTGCATGCATCTAGGATTAGATGTTGATTGCAAAATCATGCACATACATGAATATTGAGTTATCATATTGTATATTTCGGATTTTTGGAATGAGAGCATTCATTTCATTTGAAATATTTCCTTTATGATTGAATGCACATATATGTTAATCTCATTAAGGATTTTCGGATTTCTTTTGGAATGATTGCATGCATTTCATTTGAAATATTTCCTTTTCATGTGCATATATGTGATGTCATCCACCAAAGAATTCGAATTTTTCTTTCCATTACAAGTAGCATAATTATTGTTGATTGCATGCTTATATTGATTATGGAAAGATTGACTAATTCTGAAATTTTTGGGAGATATTATGGGCTGGAATTTTATTGCCTTAAAAATATGTTTGGATGCTTTCCTTTGATGCAAAAATATGTGTTGCTCTCCACTATATAATTTCGGATTTTTCTTTCCTAATCAAAGTAGGATAATTTTGTGCTATCATGATTATATTGATTAGGGAAAGAAGAAAAAAAATTCTGTTTTGAGAATGATTATTGTGGAGATTGGTTGTCATTACCTAACACGTTTTTTTGCCTATTTTCGTGCCTCATTCATGCATTGTTTCCTTATGCATTACTTCCTTATTGTTTGAATGAGGTGCACACTTTATGGTATTTTTTCATACGTCAGATTGTGCTAACGTATGGAAAGATTGTGCTTGTATGAAATGAATGATTGCTGATTTTATTTACTGCCTTATTGAGAGATGAGCGTAATTTCATTCATTTATTTCCATTTGCAATAGTTATCGCAATGGGCTGTAATATTTATGGACTGTAATAATTATGGATTGTGGACTGTTTATTGCCCTAAGGAGACGAGGGGCTCCTTTATTTTTATTATTGCGATATTATTGCTATAAGAGTCATGCAGGTTCCCGTCGACGAGGCTAAATCCCTAATGGGGATCATTAGCTCGATATGGAAGTAATGTAGTAATCATATCTGTGTGATGTTGATTGGATTTTTTTTGAAAAACCATTTTTGGGAAACTCGCATGCCTAGTGGGAGTTGCAAGGTAGAAGTGTTTTGTGTAAACCACGTTGCAACCAGCGGCAAATATCTTTTTTATTTGCTGATTTACCATGATTTAAAACGTTTTTTTGGCTCATTAAATCATGATAGAGCTCAATATCTAGATTAGTAAAATGGCTTTATTAACTATTGCATGAGGATTTGATCGAATGCTTTATGTTTTCTTTTGGTCTGAATGTTATAATTATTAAGTCAATTTATTTTTTATGACTATTGTAGCTCGTTATATTTTATGCTAGAACTCATGTATCGCTGTGTATTTTGATTGTCCTAGATTCTTTATGGCTGCTTCCAAAAGCATTGTCGCTGATCTGACTCGAGGAGATAAACTCAATGAAAGAAATTACAATATGTGGCATCGTAAAATTGAGTATCTCTTAGAGGATCAGGACATGTTAGAAAACATAAACCAATCTATGTCTCCCCCCGAGGAGGGGAATACAGCGCAACTTCGCAGAAACTTGGATGTTTATAATGCATGGAAAAAGAAAAACTGAATTGCTCGAATCACAATTCTAAGTTCAATGAGGGACGATCTGTTACTGCGGTTCGAAAAGTTTCGAACTGCAAAGGCCTTGTGGGAAGCTGTGAGGTTTCAGTACGGAGTGACCTCCGTCACAAGGGCCCGCCAGCTTGGGCTCATGTTTGATGGGTATAAAATGCGTCAAGGTCACACGATGAGGCATCATATTACCGCAATGTCAAACATGATTAGCAAGCTGGGCACTGCCGGTCATGCTATGACCGATGAGGAGCAAGTGTCTGCTCTCATCAGATTGTTGCCTTCGAAGAATTGGGCGCATATGAAGGTCCATCTGACTCATGCTGATGACATCAGGACATTTGACCAGGCCGCAAAACACCTAGAGCTGGAGGAGGACCGCATGCTTACGGAAGCCCCTCTAACTGAAGTATTTGCTGCTGAGGCTGGCGCTCCTCGGAGGAGTGCAGGCTTTAAGCGCAAAAGAAATAGAGCTCAGGGTTTTAAAGGCAAGAAGGGTGCAAATGCAAACAAAACATAAAACAAAGCTGGAAAGAACGACCTCGAGGATCCAGAGGTGGTAAAGATAAGTCTAATGTGACTTGTTTTAACTTCCGAAAGACTGGACATTCTGCTCGTGAGTGCACTGAGCAAAAGGTAATTACTGTGTGTAATCCCTCGAATTGTAACGTGACTAGTTCTGTGATGCTCACTGATCATTCTCCTGTGTGGATTGTGGATTCAGGTGTCACGGACCACGTAACAAAGGATCGTTCTGCCTTCGTGGAATATCGTTGTATTCCAAGTGGGAGGCGAATAAACATGGCAAACAACACTAGCATTGAAGTTCTTGGAGTTGGCACATGCAAAGTGGCTTTGCGAAGTGGCCGGATCCTATTACTTCACGACGTGTTGTATGCACCAGCTATACGGCGAAATATTATTTCTGTTGTTGTTTTGATGAGACATGGTTTTAAAGTTGTTTTTGAGAACAATGATATGGGTTTATACATTTCTAACATTTTTTATGGACGTGCTTTTCTTTCAGACGGTTTTATTGTGTTGGACGCAATTTATGATTTCAATCGTAATACTAGTGCCTTTATGAGCCAAAGTTCCATGAATAATGATTCAGTTATGTGGCATGCCAGACTAGGTCACATTGGTGTTGACCAGATGAACATGTTGGCAAAGGAGGGGGTATTAGGAGAATGCTCCAAATTTGAATTGCCGACCTGTGAATCTTGTCTAGCTGGAAAGGCAACTAGAAAACCGTTCGGAAAAAGCCATTAGGGCTACTTCTCATTTAGAACTAATTCACTCAGATATTTGTGGACCTTTGAATGTGCGTACTAGACATGGACAGAGTTACTTCATCACATTCATTGATGACTTCACTAGATATGGTCACATTTATCTTATTTCTCACAAGTCAGAAGCTCTAGAATGTTTTAAGAAATTCATGAGCTTAGTTGAGAATCAGTTGGATAATAAGATAAAAACTCTTAGAACGGATAGAGGTGGTGAGTATCTCTCCATAATGTTCAAAGAGTTATGTGATGAAAAGGGATATCTAGACAACTCACTATGTCTTATACTCCTCAGCAAAATGGTGTTGCCGAGAGAAGGAATAGAACATTGCTAGACATGGTTAGCTCCATGATGGCGCATGCGAGCTTGCCAATTTCGTTTTGGGGAGATGTTCTAATGACTGCTGCCTATATCCTCAATAGAGTTCCAATAAAATCGGTTCCCTCAACTCCATATGAGTTATGGACAGGACGGAAGCCTGATTTTAGTCTGCTGCGTCCTTGGGGATGCGCGACATACATTCATTCTACTAGTCACCGATATAGAAAACTAGGACCTAGAGGGAAAAGTGTATCTTTGTAAAATACAGTGATCTCTCCAAAGGTTATGTTTTTATCGGGTTAGACGAGAATGAAAGAAGGACGGAACTGGAGTCTAGGGATGTCACATTCTTGGAAAATGATTTTCCAACTCTTGCTGGAGCTATCAAAGAGTCAGTGGACTTCTTTGAACAACAAGATGAGGACATTGCCACTCCACGAGATCAGGATCTGGAAGTTGAACATGAGGTTCCACCAGTCAATCCTAGTGGGAGCAGCAATGTTGAGGATCTGATAGCTCTCACGGAGGATGAGCCATCAGATACCCATCTGCGTCGAAGTAAACACGGGCTCATTCCTCGTAGGCGATTTCGCTTAGAGGAAGAGGCCCTCATGATAGCTCAAGAAGAAATTGATTATGAATCATCCGGGATGACAGTAATCGATGAGCAAGAACTGGAGACCTTGAAAGAGGCTTTGGAAGGTCCAAATGCTAAAGAGTGGTTAGAAGCTATAAAGGAAGAGTTGGAGTCGATGAAAGTTAATCGAGTCTGGGACTTGGTCGACTTACCGCCGAACCGAGAGGCCATTGGGGCCAAGTGGATCCTCAAGATTAAGAGGAAGGCGGATGGATCTATTGATAGATTCAATGCTAGACTGGTAGCTAAAGGCTACACCCAAAGAGAAGACGTGGATTTTAAGGAAACATTTTCACCCGTGGTTAGGTTTGCCTCCATCCACCTTCTACTAGCTATTGTAGCTCAGATGGACTTAGAGCTTTACCAAATGGATGTAAAGACTGTTTTTCTCAATGGAGAACTTGAGGAGGAGATCTATATGGATCAACCTCAAGGTTTTGAAGTCAAAGGACAAGAGCGCAAAGTGTGCAAGCTTAATAAGTCCTTATATGACTTAAAACAAGCGTCTAGACAGTGGAACATTCGCTTCCATCAAGCTATATCAGAGAATGTGTTCTCTATGCTTGAGAAAGATCACTGTGTGTACGTTAAGAGATCCAATGGTAAATTTGTCATTCTGACCTTGTATGTTGATGACATACTCATGGCTGGCAATAGCAAAGAATTTCTGAAATCCACTAAAGAGTGGTTGTCCTCCACGTTTGATATGAAGGACATGGGTGAAGCTAGCTACGTCATTGGTGTCAAGATTGTTAGAGATAGGTCCAAGAGACTTCTGGGATTGTCTCAAGAGACTTATATTAACAACGTCTTAAAGAAATACCATATGGACAAATGTAAACCAATCGACACTCCTGTTGAGAAGGGTTTGCACTTAAGCCTTGATAAGCATCCTGAGACTCCCGAAGAGAAGGTCAAAATGAGCAAGGTTTCATACTCCAATGTTGTGGGAAGCCTTATATACGCTATGATGTGTACTAGGCCAGACATTTGTTATGTTGTGGGCATGGTGAGTCGATACCAGTCCAACCCAAGTATGGAGCACTGGAAGGCGGTCAAGAGAATCATGAGATACCTCAGAGGAACGAGTAACTACATGTTGTGTTACCAAGCATCAGATCTCCGCCTGATTGGCTATAGTGACGCCGATTGGGCTGGAGACATTGATGAAATGATGTCTACCTCTGGTTATGCTTTCTTGTTGGCTAATGGGGTCATCTCATGTCCAGCAAGAAGCAAACTTGTATAGCCATGTCGACTATGGAAGCAGAGTATGTTGCATGCTCTGCAGCAGTACAAGAGGCAGTTTGGTTGAGGAGGTTCTTACAACATATTGGGCTTGTAGAGACATCTGATGAGCCTGTTGTTGTCTATTGTGACAGCATGGCTGCTGTCACCACCTTGAATTCGAGGATGCCCGAGGGTGCGCCATACCGGGCCAGGTTCGTGAGCTTGGAGCATCACAAGGAACTACGAAGCACACAAGGCAAACCAAACGCGAGGCGTGAGGTGAGCAACGGGGGTAGCCCAAGTACCCCCCCTGGGTTTTGCAAGGCAAGCGCCAAGGAAGTTCGAGATGTGCGGGCATGCGCACACGCAAGGCGAAGCGTGGAGGAGGAACCGAGTGGCAGGCAGCGGCAAAGCGCGCGCAAGAAGGCAAGTAGCCGAGGCTACGAACATGGAGTGAAAGGCCTAGTCCAAGGACGTGCGCGTAGCACGGGCGCGGGGAAGCTATGCTCGGGCGACATGCGCGCGCGCGCGGGGCGCATGCATGGGCGAGCGAGGCAAAGGCACGGATGTTCTAAAGTCTATAGCGTGGATTGGTGGCTTGGAGCGCGAGGCGCGTGGAAAGCACCAAAGCTTGGAGTCCGGGGACACCCAAGCGAAGGTCTAAGGGCATCAGCAAGCGAGGCGCATGCGTAGCACTTGGGAAGTGCGAGAACATGTACTAAGCATGACCCGGGCAGCACTTAGGCACGCCATGAAGGTGGGCATGAGCGGGCAATGCTTAGGATGGAGGCGCAGGAGCTTGGGAGGCTAAAGACAAGGAGTCAACACCAGGTCAGCACAAGGAGACTAGGTGAGGATCGTAGTCAACACGAGTCAATACCGGTCAACTGGTGGTGGATGGTGCGGGCCGACGAGGACTACCCATGGGCGAAGCAAGGACCGAGATCGGTGACCAGGCAAGGCGTGGGCAGCCCAACAAAGGCGTGGAGACCAAGTCAAAGGAGGGAGGCTACATTCGTGGAGACGGTTATGGACTTGGTCCAACAACCAAAGGAAGAGGGAAGCGTGGGCTGAATGGGTCAGCCCCAATACGCGCATGACTTCCTTGCATGTAGTATTCGGTTTGGAAGGAGTAGAAGTCGTGGTGCATGCATTCCTTGAAAATAGGAACCGAATGTGCACTTCCTAAAAAGTAGGATTCGGTTAAGGAACGGGTCCATAACCGAACGAGAGATGTGCAAGGGATTTGAACGGGTCAAACCCACTTGCGCAACTTCCTATTTTGAGGGACGGTTTTGAAGACATGTATTCCAGCAAAATACAGCATGATCCCCACGTTTCCAGCTAGCCTTGACCGAAGGGTTCGGTTATGACTATGGGGCGCTACTTGTGGGAATTAATCTGCGGTGGAGGAAGAGTTGGGAACGATTCCTATGGATTAATTCAGCCACGATTATACTCAAGTTATGGGGGAGAATAGGGAGCTATTCTCTTGCAACCGAAGGAAGGTGGGTTGGGTGGCATCCAACCGTGCTACAAAGTAGGGCTTTGAAGCACTATAAAAGGGGACGCCTTCATAGGTTCAGAGGCATCAACCAATCAATCAAGGGGCACCAATTCGGATCAGCAATTCGAATTGTCTTCGGATAGGGTTTCCATCATAGTTTGAGGTTAGATTTGGGCGTGAGAGAGTTTCTGTAGGGGAGACTTGTGAGCGTGAAATCTTTGTAATCCCTTTGGGACGTTTCTTATATTTAATAAAAGAGATTGTTCCGCCACCTTTCTTTCAGTGTTCTTGTGTGGGGAATTTGGGACGTTTTGGGGGCTTGGTGTTTGTGAAGGTTGTCCAACCTTAGTTTCCGCGTGTGCTTGTTGTGGGGGCTATTCCGCTAGTTCCCAACTCTGAGGGTAACCTAAGAGTTGTACGGTTGTGTTGGTGTTTTCAACTCTGCCCTGTTTGCGGCACTTGTCCTGTTTGCGGCAAGGTAAGGTTGCCATAACTCTTCGGCAGATCTACTTGTTTGTGCAAATGCTCCATATATTTTTAGTTCGACGTGACAACAATCTTCGCTGCCTTGAGATATGATGATAATAAGCTGATCACCAGTTTTATAATTATCTAGCAAATTCCTTAAATGATGCAACTGTTCCTTAAATGACACTCTGTGCCAGTAATATAAAAAATGATGCAACTGGTATGCTGCCCAAAAATGTTTGCCGTTGATTTGCTCAGTCTTACCCTTGAGTGGTTAGCACTTCCATGGTTGTTTTTTCAACTCGTCCATTGCTTACTTAACTTAGAGACTTAGATTTGGTTAATTACCGAATATTGTCCACACCAACATTTGATTTTTTAGTAGAAAATGCCAAAAGGGGTGGGTTTAAAAGTATGCAGCGGTGGGTTTATGCACGGGATAAAGACGATACCAATCTTTGCATAAGGATTTGGTAACATGCAATGAGCATAAGTATCTTGAATATGTGATTAAAGTATTTGTGAGATAAAACAAACATTCGATCGACCGGAAGGAGTTCGGTCGACCGAACGTGTGTTCAATTTTGTCCAGCCAAAATGTCCATCATTTTGCGGTCGATCGATAGGAGTTGTTTGGTCGACCGGACACACATGAGGAAGATGGTCAAAAGTGCATGTCGTATTTCGGTCGACCGAGAGGAGCTGTTCGGTCGACCGGATACACACGAGGAAGTATCTGTCGGTTTTCGGTCGACCAGAACTTAAGTGATTCGGTCGACCGAATATGCACTCGAGCAATCAGAAAAGTGTCTGTTGTTTTTCGGTCGACCGGAACTTATGCTTCGGTCGACCGAAGAAGACCTGGATTGCGATACGGTTTGAAGTTCGGTCGACCAAAGCACTCGTTCGGTCGACCGTTGGACCTAGTTTCGCCCACGTTTTGTACTTTTCTCCACGCGATTTTGATACAATTAATACTTTTTTTGGCCTACTATATAAAGGCAATTTCGTCCCCCTTTGTCCAAGAACAATTAGATTAATTTCTATTGTTTACTTTTGTATTCTTGAGAGAAAAGAGAGATAGGGCATCCTTGTTGATTCGGTGGAAGCAAATTTAACCGGGTATTCTCGTCGGTTGTTCGTCTCCTGTAAGTTTCTCTTTGTAATACGTTTTTTATAGTAGATTGGAGTTGTGTCGTCCGTGGTTTTTCCCGTATTGGGTTTCCACGTTAAATCTTGCGTGTTTTGTGTGATTTGGTGTTCGAATTTGCATTGTTCTTTATTCCGTTCATTGGATTTGCTATTTCGATTCCGCTGCGTATTTAGGATTGATTTTATTCCCTGACACTTTTCAAGTGGACATTCATCGCAACTTAAACATATGGTTCCAATATTATTCTTTTACTACACTCTGAAATACTTGATTTCTTCAACTTATATATATGGTTCCAATATTACAGGAATTCTCTAGTGAGCCTGGTGCTTAATTTTGCTAAATTAAGCCCCCACAATATTTACCACTCATTTCAAATTGTAAGGTAGATTAAGAAAAAACGGTTATGCTAATGAATGGTGATATTAACTGTAAATAAGATCCAATGGTGAGATGGTAGGTTGCTTAAAATAAATTTGATGAGTCATGGGCTCACTAGAGCTTAACCCTCCAATATTATTCTTGTACTAGACTCTGGAATACTTGATGTTTTTCTTAATCTACCTTACAATGATTTGGAACTGACGGACCACTGATGGCGTTTTTACTTGGGCAATTTTTTTCTTAATCCACTAGAGCTTATCCTTAATGAAAACAGCATCACTGATGTCGTTTTTACTTGGGCAATTTTTTTCTTGGTTTCAAGATATCGTTTTTATCTAAGACATGTTGAACTAGAAACGGGTCGGTCGGGTGGCAAGGGGGCAGCGCCCCCTGGAAATTTTTTGGATCTTCAAATTGATTGATCTGCAAATTTTTGACTCTTCGTCACTTGCAAAAAAAACTCATTGTAATTATTGTGACGGGGTTGTAACTCCAACACATTGGTCAGATCACTTTGAAGTTGGGACATATTATCCATTATCAAAAATTGGTTCGAAGATCCAACTGGTAATTTTTTGATAAGTAATGTGGGGTGATAAATTTGTATTATCGTGGTAACGGGTTGGATTACAATTAGTTTTTTTACAAGTGATAAAGATTCAAAATTTTCCAGATCAACCCGACCGACCCGTTTCTAGTTCAGCATGTCTTAGATAAAAACGACATATCAAAACCAAGAAAAAATTTGTCCAAGTAAAAACGGCATCAGTGATGTCTTTTTCATTAAGGGTAAAAACGACATCTACAGTGCTGTTTTTAGTTAATGAAAACAACACCACGGGTGTCGTTTTAAATGTGCATACTTTGCAAATTAAGTTTCTCACGTGCATATTTTTCCTTTTTTTAACTTATTATTTTGAAAAATTCCTTATTATTACTCGTTTTTATATGTTGAATTAGCTACAGGTGGGAGGTCTATTAATAATTATTGTGGGGTAAAACACAGTGATTTTTTTTATTTTGACATCTTATTATTGTATTTCAAATATTGATCTGTTTACCTTGATGATTATTTTGAAAAAAATTACATACCTAAATTTCATTAAAATACCAATTAATATCCTTCATATTTCCAATATAAATATCAAACTATTTACAAAATAATACCCTCAAATCATTTAAACTCAATTATATACACATCCAAAACAATTAAAACAAAAAATAATTACAAAATATTTTAAACCACCTGCGACGACCAGGTCGACCCCAACCCTCGTCGCGACCCCGATGAGGGGCCGACGATCGGGTTGGGGGGGTCGCGGGTCATCCCGCGACCCCGTTTCTTGTGCTCTAACGCCATCAGTTGTTCTCCGAGTTAACTATCTTTCTCGGACATACTGTTTGCTGAATTATTATTTTTCATGCATTCCACCCGTGGCATTGTGATATGTTTTACAATTGACAAAAATAGTATCTCTGAACCGAATTAGAAAATCGTAAGAAGTCTACCCGGAAGAACTACAAATTCTATTTGATTTCAACGAACCCATGCTTGAACCATTGGATTATACAATAAGATCTTCCCATCCCTTGAAACTGAATCTATAACAGGATCAACCTTACGATTGTATCCAAGTTACTGATGGTGATGTTTGTATGAATCTTGCCCACGTTGTTGTTATCATGAGAAGACAAAAAAATATAAACCAGCAAAAGTGTAGAGCTGGAGAATGATTACATTAAGACACAAAAATGCAGAAGATACAAGCATACAGCACGAGAAGAAAAGAAGCATACCATGATAAATCAGTTGAACAAGTCATATAACAGAATGCTGAAGATGCTAATCAGTCATGGCCTAAGCAAACGGCTTGGCTTTCAGTTGTCAGCGGAGAGTTTTCGCCTTTTGTACCTAACCATGACCTTTCCCTTGACGCCCACAACCATGGCATTCCAATCTGTCTCCGGGAATGGAGAGATCAGGTCGAATTCGAAATTTCGCAAGAGGTGGCTCCAGATGGCTTTTATCTGCAAGTAAGCAAATGGCTCACCAAGACAACCGTGCCTACCGCCTCCAAAAGAGACATAAGAGAATGCTCCAGCAGCCTTGTCCTCCTCTCTTCCAGCCGCAAATCTGTCAGGGTCGTACATGTCAGGGTCCTTGTATACATGTGGGAGACGGTTGGCAAAAACCGGTGAGGTAGCGACAACATGCCCCTTTGGGATGTCATATTCTTTTCCATCTCGAGTCTTCACAGTGAAGTCGTTGTGAGAGTGGCGGAGCAGCATTATTAGAGGAGGGTGAAGCCTCAATGCTTCCTTGATGCATCGATATAAGACATCCATCTCTGATAAGATATCATGATCGACCTTATCTCCATGCACTTTCATCAGACTTTTCTGCTCTTCAACAGCATTGTTGAAGTACTCTTTGTGCTTAACGAGGTAGGCACCAGTCCAGGTAGAGGTGATGGAACTGGTATGCTGCCCGGCAAAGAGGGCAGCAATGAGGAGACCAGTGATCTCTCCTTCGGTTGTTGAGCGTCCATCCTTGTATTTTGAGTCTATAAAACACTGTAACATGTCGTCCTCTGAGCGACCCTCGCACTTTCTGGAGTTTATGATGTCCGAGAATATCTGTGCCAACTTCTTGCGAGCAACGTCTCGCCGCCTATGTGCTGGGATTGGCAGGTAGGGGAATACAACACTGATAGGCATCATCCCATTGTCAAGGTCATGAAAGAGAGTTGAAACGTCGTCAAATAGTTTGTCTCTCACCTCCCTCCCTAGCAAGCATCTGCTGGCTGTCAAGATAATGAGGTGTTCCAGTTCATACTTAATATCCACATCACCACTCTCACCCCACTTTGAAAAGTAATCCTGCAAAAGGGCATATAAAAATCAGTAAAGCCTGGATTAATTTGCGATGATCACCAGGTTTTTTATTTGATAAACGCTAGGTGTTTTTTATGATCACCAATTTTTATACAGTGAACATGTCGTGCCACAGCCAGCAGAGAAATATTTCTGCTTGCAAGAAGATACACATATAAATTCAATAATGCAGAGAGGAAGTCTATTTTTCACCACAACATACATAGGGATCAATATAAAATAACTTTTATTGACACCAAATATACCAAACTCATACGTATGCAAAGATCACCTCAGTTGGTGAATGAAATGGACTTAAGGTCTTGCTCTGATTTTATTGCGGTCAATAATCAACATTCCATATAAAGGTAAAGACCACATAAAATTGTTTCTGATAACCTAAGGTGGTATAATATTCCAAATAGATAATGCAAGTACGGGATTGTGTAGATCTCACACCCAGTGGAGCCACAGAATTACGCTTCTTATTCCTACCCTTTTGTTCTATTATTGCAAGAAGTTCTAGTTTAAATGTATTTCTAATTCTGAGTCTACTTACAAAGAAGTTAAGCTGTTATGGAGACCTCACAGAGCAGTCACTACAGGTTGTGAGAGGAAACCATTAAAAATAAAAAATAGAAAACAAATAAACAGAAACTCTATTAATCCAGGTGGTCTGCCTAATAAAATTCCACTCGCGACCAACTCAGGAACACGTAAGTGCTAAAAACACTTGCACAGCAACAAGATAACATCTAAATTCTCAACAGAAACTAAGTAAGAAAAAAAAACAATCCATCTTTCCGTACCTCTGCCTCTAGAACCATCTGGTTAACATAGCTCTTCAACTTAGACACCCTCAGCGCCTCGGTGAAGAACCGGAACTGCTCCTGTCTGATAGAGTAATCCACATCAAACACCACCCCAGGTCCAAAAGTGGGTACATTGAACTGGTACACCTCTTGCTGACTCATATCCATCTCCGGAGCCTTAAAGAAGTGTGCAGACACCTCAGGGCCGATCAAGAACGTAATGCGCCTATTCAACAAATTCAAAGTGAACACGCTCCCTAACTTGTTGTACTCCTGCCTTATCAGGATTATAGGCCCCTTCATGAATCTAAGAAGACCTCCTACGAAAGGCAGTGCCTTTACCACCGGAGGAAGCCGCTTGTTGGATCGAAATGCCAATAAAGCCGAGATGAGCTTCACAAAGAAGAGAGTCACAACAAACAAGACCCCGGCATTGAAATATTGGTTTCCTTTCAGATCCATATCTGCACTGAATCAGGTTCTAACAACACTTCAATACAGCTGATATTCGTAATGAATGAAACAAAACCAAAATTAACGACATCCAATCCCTAATTCCTAATAGATAAACAAATCTTCTCTCAGTCAACATCAGATCCTCCTAAATCCCAACACAACAAATCAAATCACAACAAACTCCAATCTTCATATACTCTAACAGAACATATCAGATAAAAACGGTGGCCGATCTTCCCAAACCCTAACGCAGCAAATCAGATCACAACATCCCCCACAGCTTAGAAGGCTTCAGATCAAAATGAATCGAACAGAGAGGAATAACAAGAATGCAGCTTAAAATCGCAAAAAAACACAACTTAGGGAGCTCAAAAAGGTGAACACTTTCGAGAAAACCGAACCGGAAAAACCGAGATTTGAACCGTAAAAACAAGAACGGAGTGGGAGATAGGAAGGGAACTCACCTGAAGTCCGGGAGGAGGCGAGAAACCCTAGAATGGAGGTGGAAGACAGGTGGAATAGTGGAGCAACACAAGGTATTCCTATATATATAAGAGAGAGACAGAGATGAGAACAAGGGGCGGAACCCGGGAAGAGGTATGTCTGCCCAATTTATGAAAACAACCTTCTCAATTTCTTGTTTGCGCCTTTTCTTTTTATGCTTTGTTTTTTTCTTTTTTCGCACCTCCTTTGGTCCCATCTTTTATCAATTTGCGGTACTATTTTTTGATTTTATATATATCTATCCTACTATCCACTTTGTTTGAATCTCAAACATACCAACGATAATAGATCTCAACTATGTTAGTTAGTTTTGGTAATTTTGAAA
Source organism: Triglochin maritima (assembly GCA_963682175.1). Taxonomy (NCBI): domain Eukaryota; kingdom Viridiplantae; phylum Streptophyta; class Magnoliopsida; order Alismatales; family Juncaginaceae; genus Triglochin; species Triglochin maritima. Next base: position 5,146,398 of record OY821787.1, on the reverse strand, counting down.
CTTTAACACTAGGAGAACGTGCAAAAGTCAAGGCCGCAACAACAAATTGCCTAATACATTGATTTGATCTTTAATTTGACAAGGGAATAAGTAACCACCTATGTTTTAGGTGAAAATAACGTATCAGGTAATTTTTATATAAAAAATGTCTAGGCCCAGAGGAAGTCTTTAATTGTGACCATTATGGAAGCTTCAAAAATAAAGAAGCATTTTAGTAAATTAGGATGAAATTAGTTGAAAGTTAAATAGGTTACCTGATTTCACGTTAAATTGAGTTCCTTGTGACATTTCATGCCATATCAGTGAGTGACATTGATTTACAGGAATTGTAAGGCTCTAGTTTTCAGAACTCGAATTTGTAATGACTGACACAAATATATATTTTCTTATGTATAAGTGAAGGAAAATTGCTTATTTATGTTATAATGAGAATGAAGCTTCTTCAGGGACAATGCAGACACTTTTCTTTGTTCTGAAGTTGAAGTGAAAGAGGTTTATCTTTTGCATGATTTTTAAGAAATCATAAACTTTAGTTATAAAACTTTAGCATGATTTTTTGTTAATGTTTTCATGCAAACCAACCACTAACTCAAAGCATGAAAAATCCATTAGCATAAGAAGTTTATAAATTTTTGAATTACGAAATTCAATTTCCAAAATTATGTAGCGTACACCGAATATATTTGAAACTTCATTAATTAAATTAGAAACTCCAATCCTAAATATATGTCGTACAAATATGAGGTTCTACCTTTTATTTATAAGAACGAAGGTCGAAGGAGCTAATTTGGAATGACCACGTTGATTATAAAAGGTTATGGCCAATTTCCTTTAAGTGTTTAGTTAGTAAATGCTGCCTAAGTAGACTTTTGTATTTTTTATTTATAAGTGTATCTAAACTTTTGTAGAGTGAGAGTTTAAAGTTGCACTTTTCGTAAAATAACTACTTACATAGTTACATGCTACCTTTGTTGTCTTTTGACACTTATTCATCTCTTTTAGATCCTAATATCATCCATATAATCACCGAATTAGCATTTCTCATTTCACTTTAATCTTCAAATGTGATTAGTAAGAGCAGCCTAACAGGGTCATCCCCTGTGGATGACCCCGGACGACGGCGGATGACCGGGTCATCCACGATCGTCGACCAGGTTGGCCGACCGACCTGGTCGTCGACCGCGTCATGCCACTTGGCACGACCCGGTTGGGTTTTTTTTTTTGATTTTTTGTGGGGTTTTGATTTTTTTTTGGTATTTGTTTTAATAATTAGTGGTTTATATTTTGATAAATAATTAGAGGTTAAGTAGCTGTAATTTATATTTTGTTAATAATTAGATTAAGGTTATGATTTGGAGTATTATTTTGTAAATTGGTGAATATTTATTAAATTAGAGTATTATTTTGATAACGTTAGATTTTCAAATTTTAATTTTTTTCCAGAAGAGCCCCCTTGTCACCTCGCCGCGAGTGGTGTGAATGCTCTAGGGAACATATCACTGTTAAAAAGGGAAGAAAACAGATACTTAAGTATAGACGCGATAGGGCTATCTTTTGAAGGGGCCTTAAGCAATGATTCGTCCATTGTCAGGGTTAGTCACGAGACGTGATCTATGGAGTGATTAAGAAAATGGCAACCTTTTTAAGTACAAAATACTTTTTTGGATCATATGATTTGTTTGGAGGTTATTAAAATAGTAACTGATCTGGATTAAGTTGGACGTATAGAGACATCAACAGTGAATTATGGTTTTCGCTAAATAACAGCTCATGAAACCAGCAGCGCCATTGGAATGGTGGTTTGTCCTGTAATATGATTCTAATAAGAATATCCATCCACATGTGGATGTTTTGGTCTTTTCTGATATAAGGATTTTTTAGGTTTCTCACTTTGTTTTTTATGTTCTTCTCTCGTAAAATGTGTACAAGTAATGAAACCTCTTGAAGTACGTGGTTATCGTTGGGAAGTGAAATGGAATGCAGAGCCAGTTGAATGTCGAGATCCAATCATGAATCAACCATGAAATTACAGATGGTCAGATGCATTAAGATATAATTTGGCAACCACATTTGTATTTCACATGATACCCGACTTGAGGTAAGTTGTAAATTTCCATCCCATGCCTAATCTTTTTCACCAATGATTCCACTGTCTCCAAACGCTGCGAAGGCTAAATGGGCTGATGTGGTGGAATTTGAAGTGAAGGAGCTAAATGGGTTGAAGATTAAGTCGGAAAAAATATACCAAAAGGTATGGTAGCTAAATTTGGAGTTGGGGAATGCTCGAAGTATACAAAAACCCACCATTAAACCTAAATCCAACCAACAAGAGGATGAAGGCTGCTGTTGCAGGCTTATTGCTGGACAAATTCAATCAGAAAATATACTGTATTTTCTCAATTGATATAAACAATATCAACAGTTTTAATACTAGGGAATCGAATGAAATAGTAGAAACTTACAACCAAAATTCAAGAATGAATGTTGTACAACATAAAACTCAAAACTTTAAGGGCTTTCGTAGTCAAGCAATTAGCTGGACTATGTGGGAAAAATAGTTTCATGATTAGGAGGAATACTAGCAATGATAACAGATTGGACCTATTTCATTGGGACAATTTAGAAGAATTTCAAAACTTCAGAAAAAATTGGAATTGATATCTTGTCAATAGACCATGCTAATCACTTCATAAATTCCATTTGATGTAAACAAAATCTTGGGAAATTTGATTTCCCAAAAATCGATCACTTGGTGGATCTTACCAAAACTTGGAAGATCTAGTTCAAGGATGACCTTGATTGCCTAACATAAAGATTGTTAAAATAAAGCTCATTTCATGGTATATAAGAGGTCTTGGCACTAGCTCCAAGAGGAGAGCTATTAGGAATGTCATAATCATCCAAGAAACAAAGATATCAAATTGATAATAGGCACCTTAGATTTATGGGAAGTCACATTATTGAGAGTTAGGAATATCTCCCTTCTTAAGGTGTCTCAGGTGGTATTATCATTGGATGGGACAAATCATAGACACGATGGTTTCAGCATAAGAGATGGTTCATCACCTTCATAAAGGAAACATTCAAGTATACTATTAAAGTCATCATAATAGCAATTTTTCTTAATAAATTGTTACACTTAGGATCACGGAATGAGATCATGAAAACATTCTCAATATGCAATTTGTGGATGATGCAATTCTATTTTTAAAGTCAAAAGCGAACAACATCATAAATGTTAAAGGAATCCTCATGATATGTGAAATAAGTCTATCCGACAAAATTTCACTGTGCAATAAGTCTATCCGACAAAATAGAATCTATCCGACAAATTTTCTTGTGGAATAAGTCTATCAAGCATTCAAACATCAAAACTTTGGTCAAATGGTTCAAAGTATGTCAACTAAAACGTACGGGTGGTTTAGGAATTATCAATATCGAACATCATAGCCTTAGTCTTTGGATGAGAAATGTTAGGACCCTAATCTTGGTTTAAGGAAATAGGAGGGAAATAGTGTTGGGTGTAGGGGCCGGTTAGCGTTTGGCCTTGATTTTGGTTTTGGTGAGAAAACCAACATATCAACCATCATTCTTCCTTTCTTCTCTTTTCCTTCACCCAACCACTCTCTCACATTCTCTTCCTTTTTCCGGCGAGCCAAAGATTGTAGAGGCGACTCCGACGTGTGGAGACAAGCTTGGAGTTGAGGAGGCATGGACGTGAGGTGCGTTGGTGCGGAGGTTGTTGTCGAGTGTTGACGTTGAGCGAACTCCGGCGTGCTCCGTCTTCCCTTGAGGTATGCCAGTTCTTTAGTTTGATTGTTGCTCACTCATGTTGGGGTGATGTTGTGGTCGGTCGCAGGAGGTCAGAGACCTCGCCATCGACGAGAAAACGACGTAAAATCATCGGCTGGTGCGGGGTTGTTGTCGACCAACGGTCGACCGGTGCCTTCGGGCGGTCGACCGGTTTTACTATTTGCCCAACTTTAACCAACACTTGTCGAACGATGCCTTGTGACTGTCGACCGGTTGCATGTATGTTGGTGGGTTGGAGACTTACTGTCGGATTTCGGTCAATCGTCCTTAACTTTTGTTGTTCGACCAGAACTTAAATGTACTTGATTATTATGCATGTTGTTCGACCGATTTTGATATGTTGTTCGACTGTTATATGATGTAGACTATTAGGATGACCCTGGTAGTTTTCGGTCGACCGGGACCCTGAGTCGGTCGACCGGTTTTAGATTGTTGTCCGACCGCTTGGACTTAAGTGATGCTCAAAAGAGTTCGACCGTTGCAGACTTTCGGTCGACAGAACCTATTGGGAACGGTCGACCGGTTAGGCTTTTTTGGTCGACCGTTTGTGTCGTCCTAGTCCTTGTGTTGTATCAACTCTGTCCACGGAAACCCGTGTCCTCGCTTAGAGCGTGAACCGGGAGGTGACAACGGGTACGTGCTCGTACCTGCCCAGGGACCGCCGTGTTGAAGAGTGTGGACACTTGGGTCGCGCCACCTCCGTGATGGACAATGGTGTGACGTGTTGTTGCTTGACTCTCTGTAGAGTAGCAGACCTGAGGGATTGCGGATCCCAATGCATGTTGATGCATGGCTCGTGGAGCATGATGATCATGCAGACTACGGTCTGGACCCGTCCGATGTTGTGCTGGATGTATGTTGTACCGTCGAGGTTGTGCCGGCGATGTCGTCGAGGTTTTTGTCGGCGATGATGGTGCCGACGATGTTCCGGCTTGTGGTTGTACCGTCTGATGTTGTGTCGGACGTATGTTATACTGTCGATGTTGTGCCGGCGATGCCGCTGATGTTGTTCCGGCGATGATCCCTGATTGGGCACCTATCTTGGGATGTTGACCGACCGGGCTACGGCTCCGTTGAGGTGGTGTAGACCACATGGTTACTTTGCGTGGAAGTGCGGACGCTCCTCACCGATCCCTTTGGCTCGAGTAGTCGCGTGTGGGGGGTGCGTCGCGTACTGTCCGTAAGATCGTAAGTGCCTACGGTAGGTTTCGGAGGGAGACACGTTGTTGTTGCTGGACTGATGTCATTGTTGACCATTGAGGGTCCTTGTGTTGTTGGATTGAGGTCCTGTTTACCCTCAGAAGGATTTGATGCATTGCAGATGTTGATGTGACATACTACTAGTATAATAAGTTCATTTATTGTTGCATGCATATAGGGGAGCTTGGCATACCGGGTTTCCTAATGGGAAACTCATGCATCGTTGTTTGATTCATGTTTCAGGACCGCAGTAGGTTCTGTCGGGTGGTGACAGCGGACGCACACATTTTGGGGTCAGGATCTTCTTCGGACTCTTCAAGGTCGTCATGATTACTTGTACATGTCTTTCGTTGTATTGTTATGATCATGTCTTTTGACAAACTCTGTTGTATTTTGGTGCACCGACTGTTGATTTATATGAGTAACATTCTCCTTGATGAGATTTATCTGGTGATCTCTTGGTTGTTTAAAATTTTAAATTCTCGTTGTTTCGGGATGTTACAAAAAAAAACTATGGGATGTTTTAAGTTGCAATGATTCACTTACTCAATCATTAGAAATAAATACCAAGACTCAACTCGAAAAATGGATTTGTTTCCAAAAAAACAAATCTTAGTTATAAATGGTACATTGGATTCCAATTCTTTGTAGCCTTAGCAAGGTTACAATCGGAAGAGGAGAGACTATATTGTTTTGGTTTGATAAATGATACAATAAAACCGCAATAGCGGCGAGTCATCCAGAAATGTTACAATCAACCAAACATAGATACATTTCACTTAATAATTTCTGGAAGCAAGAACCATTCTCAGCTGCATGGTTCAGAAGGCGATTTAACAACACATTAACTGAGGTTGTACTCGGCATACACACCAAACAATATACCAGACAAGCGTGCTTGGAATCTAACTACAAAAGGAAACTTTTCAGTTAAAAGTTTCTATAAAATGCTCAATGATAGTGATACTCGATATCCTCTATTCAATCACATCTGGAAATCAGATAGCCCAAATAAAGTAAAAATATTTCTATGGATTATGTATGACTGTAAGCTTCTAACAAGGGATAGAATCATAAAACATAGGATCCAATTGATCCTCCTTGCCCAATATGCGGCAAAAAGATGAAAACAAACAATTGACCACTTGTTCTTCAATTGTTCTTTTGCACGACTAATTTGGGATGTTGGAATTGAGATAAACCTTAACTTAGCGGTAGGAATTAATAAGGAATTCTGATTACAAGCGGCAAACCATCTGGGTTTGATTAAATCAGAAGGAATTGTTTTTTATGGCCTATACGGATCGACAGAAACAATAGGATTCTTTGTCAATCTTCCAGCTCATTTCTGCATGTGATAAATGATTGTTTTGATCAACTCTTGCTTTGGACAATATCTAGAAAAAGAGGGGCCGATGAGCTCTCTCAAGCTCGCATAAAACGAGTTCGTGTGGACAACTTTCCTTCGCTCCGGCCACAGTCACAACACAACAATCAACACACCACTCTGCTCAGACAAACAATTCGCCAACGATCGTAGCACCTCACACTAGACAGTACACATATGTATATATATAGATTAAAAGGTATAATAATTGTCTGGCCTGGTTTAGCATATCAAACAGTAAATTCCTCGATCAAGTGATTTCAGTGCACATCAAAGGGTAACATTTCTTAGCGAAGTGGTTTCGTATCTCGACAAATGGGAGTTTAAAACCATGTTCAATTTGCTCAATTGATAATTTCAAAACCTCTATTTCTGAGTTAATACATTTAAAAAAAGATGGGAAAGTACAGTTGATAATAGGTGACCGATCAAGACAACTTACAGGCACCTAAGCAGGAAATATTTTTGCACATATTGCTTGCGCCCAGTGAGAAACACCAGTTATCTTCTTGAATGATACTAATCAGAAGAGCAGTTGCCATCCGAAAGCCGCTGTGATGCTGTGTAAATAAATCCTCATGTTTCTATTGGGATGTGGTTTTCACCTGGTTGCATTTTTTGAGTAGCATGCATACTTAAAACACACAAACACAGATCTTCTATTCCTCAAGCTTTCCCTTTTTCTTCTTTTTTCTCTTTTCTCCGTGTGAATTTTGGGAAGACGCTAACCCAGACAACATATTGCTGACATTTCTGTCTGGTTTGGATTCATATGATGGTCCAGCAGATTTTGGCATTTGCTCAGAGGAACAAGGGCTATCTCTAACTCTCTTTTTCTTAGACCGCTTTGAGGATTCTGCATTTTCCTCTATTACATGCTCGGAAGTTAAAGTGGTACGGGATGTTCCAATCCTCATTGATGATGGAGTTGCTGAAGATCTGGGCATGCTGCTTCTTCCAGATGCTTAAATACACAAGGAAGCATACCATGGTTAGGTGATCAAGCAAATACATGAGGGGTGAAGCAAATGAATAGCTCCCACACGTTGAATGTGATTACCGTCATTGGAACATCATAGATCAAATATAATTCAAACAATTTGCCTTTGCTCAATACAAGTATAAATAATAAGAGTATGTAACCTAACAAATTTCAAGTGATACATACAACTCGTATAAAACTAGGTAGAACAGGCAGTAAGATTTACCTCCAGATTTGTTAAAACGAGATACAGGCTTCTCAAAGTCACTTGGTTCAGGGTAGCGCATAAAGCAGACACTGCGACAAATCTTACCTGCCAAAACAGCTTAAATATATTAGTAGAGATTAAGAAAAAGGACTGCATCTCTGAAATCCCTTTATATATGTTTCTGCAGTCAATAGCTCAATATACATCTTTCCACAATATATGGCACTGTTTTGGGAGCTATACAATTTTTGAATTCTTCCAGGCAAAGATAACAATTGTAACCTACAGAATTTACATGAACGTTGCAGCCAACACTTTTGTTGGTACAAGGAAATTTTGTGGCAGAGAAACCCTAATCAAGATGTCACTAACAAATTTCAGACTTTTCCACATATAAAACCATTTTACAAACTTGAACCATTTGAATGAAAACAAGAAACAGAAACATCAACTGGAAGGACAGAGCAAGAACTAAACAAATTACACAGATACAAAGGAATTTCAATCCAATGAGGACTTCATCAGAAAGAACAATAGATGCTTACCCGCCATGCTTCCTGAAGGCAAAATAACAGTAGCATCAGGTTTTTGGGACGCAAAGCTGACCACGTCGTAACTCTTACCTGCAATCATTCCAAGCCAAATAAGAACGAGTTCCAAGTCCCTCGCCTAATTTTGGTCCAGAGAAAAAGTTCAAGCTGAAAAGCAACTACCTCTTTCTCCTAAGCCAAGAACATCTAAAATTCATCTAAAACTACCAATGCAACAAAATGCACCTATAAAGAACACAATGAAAATAACAAGAATGAAACCCATCTCACCAGATGAGCTCTTGAAGCTCCCCATATTGCCATCATCTTCCAACTGAAGACTGATCACCACCTTCTCGTCTTTGTTTTGAGGCTACAATAGAAGACCAACAAAAATGTAGAAACAAATGAAGGTCATTCAAGAAGAATATAATATCTGATTATAAATAAGAAGCAATAAAACAAATATACTTGTCTCGTATTTTCTCTTATTGATTTGATGTGAACATATTCGATAAGAACAACGCTCTAATACTATAACTTAAGGAAGTCGAAGCAAGCAGTGCAGCTACAGCACCACATATAAAAACAGTAGTTCACACCCATACTCAAAGCATAAATAACCAAGAGGACCCATTAAAATGGGTTGAACAATATAGAATGAGAATCAGATGCACCCAGTATATGAACTTGAATACAAATTCCAACTAAGCTATACTATCAATTTTGAATCCGAAACCAAATATTTTTCTTTCAATATGAAATTAAAGTTGAGTAATATCCGTAGTTAGGTAACAATATCTTTATACATCTTTAACTATATGGTTTTATATAACTTTGGGAGACACCTTACTACTTAGGTATTGATTTGTTTGTATATGTTTCATGAATTAATAGTTGTTTCCGACTTTCTGTATTAACCTTTTTGTCTCAATATTAACCACCAGCCCATATCTTACCTGCATGTAATTGTTTGTTTGGGTATTCATGCATGATTTGACCTATAGGCGTATTCGAATCTGAATCTAAACCTGCCAAATTTTGACAAATCAATTTCTGTCAAACACCAATCAAACTTAAATTTGCACAACGAACTTCCGGATAACCAGTTACCATTAGCATCCCTACATCAAAGGCAATGTGTCGTACAATAGACACTGCTGTAAAACTTAAAAAAACACGCACACAAAAAAATGCAACCACAATCCTGCAAATCAACGAATGTCAAATGAAGCTCATCTGCAAATCACACGACCAATAACTAGGGTTGTCAATCGTGTCGTGTCGTGTGCTAATCGTGTCGTGTCAACTCCTATATATAAGCTCTAGGTGTTGCGTCGTATCCGACCCATTTAATAATCGTGTTGCTAAATTTCTGCCGTATCCAACCCATTTATAATCGTGTTGTCATATCCAACCCGTTTATACCCGATTATTAAACGGGTTACTTCGTGTACACGTTTAACACCGCTACCATTTACACCATTTAACACACGTTTAACACACAATTATCCACTCGTTCAGAGTTCAGAGTTCAAACTTCAAAGTTTCAAACCAATTATATATATAATTGGCAAAATTATAAATATGACATTCAGTTATTAGAATTTGTTTATTATAATTTATAACTTATATATTACTTATAGACTTGTCGGTATTAGTCGTGTATTAATCGTGTCGTATTCGTAATCGTGTGCCTAATTACCCAATTACTTATCGTGTCTTAATCGTGTTAATCGTTTTTGCAGCAGAAATCCATATCCAACCCATTTGATAATCGTGTTGCCGTATCCAACCCATTTATTAATCGTGTTCAAATTCTCAATCCATATCCGCTAACTTCGTGTCGTTTTCGTGTCGTGTTATCGTGTTTCGTGTAAAATTGACAGCTCTACCAATAACACACATCCTACCCTAAGTAGTTCGGGATAAAAGGCATTGACGTTGTTGTTCCTACTGGTTTCATTTCTAGCCTGAACCGTGACTCTTGATGTGTTTCATTCCTAGCCTACCACAAGTAGCCTGGGATAAATGGCATTATCATTGTTGTTATTCGTACTAGTTTCACATCTAGACCAAATCGTGGTTCTTGATGAGTTTCATTTCTAACCTACCCCAACCTAGCTTGGGATTAAAGGCTTTGTTGTTCTTATTTCCTACACTGTAATTTACCAACAACAAACAATTTCCAACACCATATTCCAAACTGAAACACACAAAACCTCTCGAACCGAACCACAACAAGAACATTTCGATCCCACAACACCTGATTGATGGGGCACTGAATCAGCCACAGTTCCTGCGAATCCGACAGAGACAAGCCAAAATCAGGATCCGTCGCATCCTCTTCGAAGTCGGGTGCCGGTTTATACCTGATCACGCCACGGAAACCACCAAAAACCTTGATTTTTCGCAACGAACGCCGAGAACACGAATTGGACTCAGACCAGGTGGTGGACGCGTACGTACCTTTCCACGGGAACTTCGGGATCCACCATTGGTGGGAAGGTGCGAGGCGGAGATGGAGAGAGAGGAAAGGTTCGGAAGAGGATGGAGGATTTCATGGTTTGCTAGGGTTTTGATAAAGGAAAATGTCAAGTAGACGCGCGTGTCACGGACGCTACTGTGGCGGAAAACTTTTGTCCATTCAGCATCCAGTAAGGATATACACTGAGCAATGATGTCTTCCTTATTTGTCTTCCCGATGCATTAAATGCGTATCTACAGAGATACCAACTTTTCTTTAGGCGCTCAACGGAGGTACACTAAAAATCCCTTAACGTGTCATGTCACCTATTTTTTTACTCATTTTCCTTTTTTTCCAGACAAGCGCATAACTTATTCCGGTCACAGTTACTATTTATTCCGGACAGTTTAAACACTTATTCCGGACAAGCGTACTACTTACTCCGGAATGTTGTCGTTTTCTTTTATTTTCCCGATGCGTCCACAATCGCATTTAATGCTCTTCAAATCAGCACGTCCTCCATTTCTTCTTTTTTGGCGCTTCACGGAGATACAAAATGTTTTGGCTACCTTATTCGAATCTTATGAACCCTTCCTTCTTTTTTTCTTCCTCCCTTTTTGTTGTACTGTAATGGCACTCCTTAATATGCCCTCACAACCGGCGCGTGCCTCAAACATCCTGCAAGAGAAGATGTATTTTCCTTCCTTCGAAGAAGCCAAAGCATTTTACGTTTCCTATGCCAATTCCTGTGGTTTTGGTGTGAAGATAAGGCAATCTCATTACGATCGTGGTGTTGTTATATGGGTCACTCTTACTTGCTCCAAGGAGGGTAATGCTCCGGGAAACCAAGGTGAAGGTAGATCAAAACATAGGTTATCCGGTAGGGTCGAGTGCACTGCTCGGATCAGGGTCTCCGGAAATCCATCCAGAGGCTATGTAATTAACTACGTAGATCTCGAACATAACCACGCCATGTTGTCGGACGACCAGATGCGCTTCCTCCGACAAAAACGATCCGTCCCGGATTCCGCCAGAGCACGCATTTCGTGCAATGATGCTGCCGGGATATCGACCGCCAAGACCATGCAATCTTTTGTGGTCGAAGCCGGAGGTCATGACAAATTGTCTTTCAACGAGCGGGACCTAAGGTGTTTTGTTTTCTACTTAACTAGGTTGGCATTACTCATTTTGCTTTGTCATAAAAATTGTGTTTTTGCAGGAATGTTGTGTACGAGGTTAGAAACCTGAAGATGAAATCAGGCGATGCCCAAGCTATCCAAGATTATTTCATCATGATGCAGAAGAATGATTCCCAGTTTTTTTACGTAATGAATATGGACGACGAAGGCAGACTACGAAACGTGTTCTGGGCCGACAGTCGTTCTCGAGCTGCGTACTCTTACTTTGGAGATGTCATATGTTTCGACACAACCTACATAACCAACAAGTATGACATGCCTTTTGCCTCATTTGTGGGGGTAAATCATCATTACCAGTCCGTCCTTCTCGGTTGCGCACTCCTCTCTTCCGAGACGACACAAATTACATTTGGTTGTTCCAAACATGGTTAACGTGCATGAACGGTACGTACTTTGTCTGTCTGGTTTACGTTATTTGTCTGTCCGGTTTACGTTTTATGGCTACCCGGTTTACGTTGTATGTTTGTCCGGTGTACGTTGTATGTCTGTCCGGTTTACATTATTTGTCTGTCCGGTTTACGTTTTACGTCTGTCCGGTTTACGTTATTTGTCTGTCCGGATTACGTGTTATGTTTGTCCGGTTTACGTTGTATGTCTGTCCGGTTTACGTTATTTGACTGTCTGGTTTACGTTTAATGTCTGTCTTATTTACGTTTTATGTCTGCCCGGTTTACGTTTTATGTCTGCCCGGTTTACGTTATTTGTCTGTCCGGATTACCATATGTTTTTATCTGGTTTACGTTATGTGCAGATATAAGCCCCCCGGCGATCATAACAGATCAATGTGGCGTCATAACTGCGGCGGTGAGGACTGTGTTCCTTGAAGCGCGGCACAGATTTTGTATATGGCACATAATGAATAAAGCGCCTGTGAAGCTGCCCACGAAGTACCGGAAGCATACGTTGTTTGAGCTCAAAATCTGTGTATTCGATTCCAAGACTCCGGCTGAATTTGAGCGTAATTGGCAGGGTTTTCTCGATGATTTCGAGTTCCACGACAATAGTTGGCTCCGATCCATTTATGCAATTCGAGAGTAATGGGTACCTGCATTTGCGCGAGATTGTTTTTTCGCCGGAATGACATCAACCCAGAGAAGTGAGAGTATGAACGTCTTCTTCGATAAGTACCTCACATCTATGACGTTGATCCTGTCATAATGTACTCCTACCTATTGCACTGGCAACCGAAGTCGAGCATACATACGAACTTAAGCAGTTCGTTCAACAATACGAACTCGCACTCCGCCACAAGTATGAGAAGGAAGCTCAGTCGGATTTCGATTGTCTTCATAAGGCTCCGCAATTGATTTTGAAATATTCATTCGAGAGGCAATTGAACGAGTTGTATACGGTGGGGGTCTTCAAGAAGGTGCAATTAGAAATTAGGAAGATGATGTACTGCGATATGACGGACGAGTTCAACGAGGATGACACATTCCACTTCAATGTGACTGAACATGTATTGACACATATGCTCCCATTGTCGAAACGGTTCGCAGTGCAAATTAGAGATGTGAAGTGGTTATGCAATTGCAGAATGTTTGATCACGTCGCTCTCCTTTGTTGTCATGTGACTCACGTTTATGTTGTTATTGCACGACTACGTCTCAACGCGTTGCTCCCCGAGTCTTACATCGTCAACAGATGGAGAAAGGACATCCGAAGGAGCTATCGAGACATGTTTTCCCTTCAAAATGGCACGACGGAGAATGATGCGTTTCGTCGCCATGACGACATCATGGGTCGTGCGGTTTGGATCGCCCAGGCCACTTTCGTCTCACACGACAGATAACTTCATGCGGTTGAGGCACTTGAGTTGCTTAAGGAACGTATGCAACGAGTTGATCCTGGGCTGGAGGGTACATCCGTTCTCAATCCGGATAAGACAAGACGGAAAGACAGACCGCCGAGCAAACGACGGATTTCTTTGACTTAGAAAATAATTAAAAGTAACGATAGGAGAATCATCAGGAAGAAGGCTACACTGTCGCTGCACCCAGTCGCACCCAAACCTGGGGATCACGACTTCAATGATTGGGACATGAGTTTGTATTACGAGGGAGTTCCTCCTTGATTATTGATTTTGTCCTTTGTTGCAATTAGTCTATGTAAAACTTGAAACTTATTATTATGTCCGGATTACGTTATATGTTTGTCCGGTTTACGTTTTATGTCTGTCATTTTTACGTTGTACGTCTGTCCGGATTACGTTATTTGTCTGTCCGGTTTATGTTATTTGTCTGTCTGATTTACGTTTTATGTCTGTCCGGATTACGTTATATGTCTGTCCAGTTTACGTTTTATGTCTGTCCTTTTTACGTTGTACGTCTGTCCGGATTACGTTATTTGTCTGTCCGGTTTATGTTATTTGTCTGCCCGGATTACGTTTTATGTCTGTCCGGATTACGTTTTATGTCTGTCCGGATTACGTTATTTGTCTGTCCGGTTTATGTTATTTGTCTGTCCGGATTACGTTATTTGTCTGTCCGGTTTACGTTGTACGTCTGTCCGGATTACGTTATTTGTCTGTCTGGTTTACGTTTTATGTATGTCCGGTTTACGTTTTACGTCTGTCCGGTTTACGTTTCACGTCTGTCCGGTTTACGTTTTATGTCTGTCCGGATTACGTTGTATGTCTCTCCGGTTTACGTTTTACGTTGTTTGTCGTTCCAATCATTCAGCCTAATACTAATTGTCCATGTATTGTTCAAATCATTCAACCCAACACTAATAATCCATGTATTGTTCAAATCATTCAACCCAACACTAATTGTCCATGTATTGTTCCAATCATTCAACCCAACACTAATCATTCATCCATGTATTGTTCGTAACAACCGTATAAAAATTAACAAATAGTCTATGTAATTTGAACATGTATAAGGTATGAAAAACAATGGTTTATGTAACAATTAAGCAATGGTGTAAAGTAAAACAATTATTTGTCTGTCCGGTTTACGTTTTATGTCTGTCCGGATTACCTTATTTGTCTGTCCGGATTACGTTTTATGTCTGTCCGGATTACGTTATTTGTGTGTCCGGTTTACGTTATTTGTCTGTCCGTTTTATGTTATTTGTTTGTCCGGATTACGTTATTTGTCTGTCCGGATTACGTTTTATGTATGTCCGGTTTACGTTTTACGTATGTCCGGTTTATGTTATTTGTCTGCCCGATTTACGTTTTATGTCTGTCCGGATTACGTTATTTATCTGTCCGGTTTACGTTTTTTGTGTGTCCGGATTACGTTATTTGTCTGTCCGGATTACGTTATATGTTTGTCCGGTTTACGTTTTATGTATGTCCGGATTACGTTATTTGTCTGTCCGGATTACGTTATATGTATGTCCGGTTTACGTTTTATGTTTGTCTGGTTTATGTTGTACGTATGTCCGGATTACGTTTTACGTCTGTCCGGTTTACGTTTCAACCCAATACTAATTGTCCATGTATTGTTCAAATCATTCAACACAACACTAATTGTTCATGTATTGTTCAAATCATTCAACCCAACACTAATTGTCCATGTATTGTTCCAATCATTCAACCCAACACTAATCATTCATCCATGTATTGTTCGTAACAACCGTATAAAAACTAACAAATAGTCTATGTAATTTGAACATATATAAGGTATGGAAAACAATGGTTTATGTAACAATTAAGCAATTGTGTAAAGTAAAACAATTATTTTTGGCCGATTATTGTTCACCGCACACCCCAGAGTCTTCAAGTAACCACTTAGCCAATTCGCCCTCACACGGTGGATAACCATGGTCTGCTTCGGCTTCGTCGGATCATCATTCACCATCAAACACTTGATCTAGTACAAAACGTATGTCCCGTAGTCGTTACTCCCGGCTAGTTGTCGTTGGCTAGCCTTCCTCTCAACTATCAGCGACCAATCGACCTTCAACAACCGTCGCCAAAATTCCATCAACTGAAAATGCTGTGCATTCATGAATTCCGACACACTTGGAAGGATCTTCACATTTTCCCAGCGAACGGGATATACTGTTGTACTGAATGAACTCTGATCTCGGTCCGTGGGCAACGAACAGAGTCCAGTGGCCAGACTTCCAGCATGGCTGTGCGATGATGGTCTCCGCCGCATTTAGTCCTAGAATTTTGGGGAGTAGACAGTCTTCCATTATATCTCCTCCCTGTCCCTCCACAATTCTTCCCGATTCGAAAGTTGATATGCAAACAACCTTTTGCGGCCCTCCTCTTCTGACCAGTACCTCGATTAGGGCGTCCATGGTTTCGTTGCTGAATTCCGATTTTGGCGTTATTATTTCCTTGAGATGTTCACGTCTTATATTGCAGAGGTCCCCCTCCAGATCACCTCTTTTACGTCGCGTTCGGGAGTCGTGAGATTCAATAAACGTTGTACCTCATCAGGTTTCAACGATCTCAAGGCGGTCGCATCCAGATCAGGTCTCGTCGAGGAAACATGGGCGGCCAGAACATCTTTGGCGGCTTCTTCGGCCTCCTCTATCTCTTTGTTGGCTTCTGCGGCCTTCTTCTCTACCCCCTCTTGGCCAGATTTCCTGTACGCTTCGACTCTATCTTCTGTGCGCAAGCGTGATCTTTTGGTCCGCAATTTGTTGGGTGCATTTCCCTCTCCCTCTTGCTCTTCCTCCTTCCTCTGTCGTTCCTCCTTCTCCTTCCTCGTCTTCTCTTCCTCATTCCTCTTCCTCTCTTCCTCCTCCCTCTTCAAGTAAATCCTCTTTTCCTCTTCCTCCTTCCTCTTCCGTTCCTCCTCCTCCTCCTTCTTCTCTTCCTCCTCTCTCTTCTTCTTAATCCTCTCCTCCATCTTTCGTTCCTCCTCCTTCCTCATCCTCTCTTCCTCATTCCTCTTCTTCCTCATCTTCTCTTCCTCTTCCTCCTTCATCTTCCGTTCCTCCTCCTTCCTCATCCTCTCTTCCTCATTCCTCTTCTTCCTCGTCTTCTCTTCCTCTTCCTCCTTCCTCTTCCGTTCCTCATCCTCCATCTTCTTCCTCTCTTCCTCCTCCCTCCTATTCCTCTCTTCCTCCTTCCCACGGAGTCCTTCAAGACCGATTTCTTGTCTCAGCCTCCGACACTCCTCTTGAGAGATCCTCAGTTCTTCCTCCAGTCTGTTAATTTTTTCGGTCGCCTGCTTAAGGGCTGCTTCGGTTTGCAGCCAATTCGTCTTAACCTCACTCAGTTCCAACTCTTGTAGCAGTGGGTCACATGGAATGCTGCATTCACTAAGTTGTACCCTTGGTAGAGTGGATGTTGAAGGTGTATCCTTCGAGGCGACCTTTTGTGCGGGAGTTGCTTCTGGAGGAGGAATTTGATCCTCTATTATCAGTTCATGCTCCCTTTCACTGAGTATCAGAGTGCCCTTCAACTCAAATTGGGCCCAATAAATCCCATGCATGTTGATGCCGCGTTCCTCCCATTTCCTCAGGATTAGACGTCTTCCAAACATTTCCGTCCAACATTTGAACCGTGGAAATGCTGAACTGGGATCCCCCAATTTGAACTTCTCGCAAAGCCACACCTGCAAATAAGAATGAATTAGGAGACAGACACATAATTTTTTCCGGACAGCCTCGTAACGTAAACCGAACAGAAATAATAAATTTCGGACAGACACCACGCATTCCGGACAGACAAAATACTTATTCCGGACAGACAACGCGTATTCCGGACAACACTTATTCCGGACAGACACAACACTTATTCCGGACAGACACCACGCATTCCGGACAAACAAAATACTTATTCCGGACAGACACAACACTTATTCCGGACAGACACAACACTTATTCCGGACAAACACAACACTACTTCCGGACAGACACAACACTTATTGCGGACATACACAACACGTATTTCGGACAGTCACAACACTTATTCCGGACATACACAATACTTATTCCGGACAGACACATGACTTATTCCGGACAGTCACAACACGTATCCCGGACAGACACAACACTTATTCCGGACAAACACAACACTACTTCCGGACCAAGTTGCTTACTTGTAATATGGCAACGCATCCACACGCAGTCCTGCTTCAGAGTGAAGTTCCCAGCCAATCTCCTCCTCGACAGGTCCATTTTGGCTTCCTCCAGACCCCTAACCAAATAAGCGTGAACTGCATTTGCCCACACATATCTCTTGAGGCGCTTGAGGTTCTTCAGGTGCTTCGTGTACCACGCTTTAGTTCGCAGTGATCCATAGAAGAACAAAAAATGATTGAAGATCAAACAAATAAGGAGACGAACGTGCTCCTCCTCGTCGTCCATCGCACTCGTGGCAGTAAGATGACCAAGTAGCTGAGTGTTGTCGAGGTTAACCCCGTCTCGCTTCTCTACGTACATGGGTTCCATATCAACTCTCAGCCCATGCACTCTTAGCCCCAATAGCATGGCGACGTCTTCTACCGTAAATGGGACGACCCCAGTTGCTATTCTCAACCCGACCTCATTGGCGTCGAAGTGTTCGACGAACCAACCCAGAATCTCATTATCAGTTGTCATGTGAGGAAAAGTGAGGAAGTGACCGAAAGACGTCCCTTTGAAAACCTTCTTCTCCTCCCCCTTCATCCGACTGAACTGCCGGTGAATGGCCGTCAAACCGCACTTAGTTTCACGGAAGTAGTACGTGCTTCCCTGAAACCACAAAAAAAGTCGATGTTGAACCCTAAAATCAACAAAAAACACATCCGGGTTGAGGAGAGACCCGCGCGGCTAGAATTTCAGGAGCGATGGAGGTTTCAGGGACAAAAGAATCCATTTTCACCTTGCCTGGGTTTTTCTTCGACTCAAAATAGGACGACGGTTTTTCGATGGGAAGAGGAAATGAGGAATGGTCAATTAGGAAACTGGACAGACAGATACTCGAATGCTCTACAGACTCTACTGGTGTACGTGAAATCTAACCGTCTAATCGTGATTTAGGGAAATGAACCGTCTCACCCAACCATCCGTCTTTTTTTTCAAAAAAATAAAGCCCGTGCAGAAGATTTAGCTGACTGGACGCTGACTCATCAAATCGAAACTCGTCCACGTAAGGCGCGTCACGGACGCGCGCGTCCGTGTATCACGGTTCTTTGATAAATCTAGGGTTTTTTGCACTTGTGCCCCTCGTTGTGTATCGTAATTGCGACTAAGACCAAACATGTAGAACGTTAAATGGAAAAGACGAGTCTGCTAATTAGATCGATTTAACTTGAGTCTAGTTTGAACTTGTTCAATTTCGGTTTGTTTGGAACTCAATGGACTAGACTTGAATTCTTGTTTATGAGTTTATATTAACGAGTTAAACATGAACTCATGTGTTTTCATTCGACGACACGAGAGCTTCATTTGGATAGATAACTACTTACATTTAAATATTTATTACACTTTTGGTACATATAGTTTCATTTGACGTTAAATGACGTTGCCAATCTACAACTGATGTGCGCCCAATGAATCACATTGTTGGATTGAAGTCCAATTTTGGATTATTAGTGTGGTATATTGATTGAATTCACAATCAAATTTAAATTAACTAATTATCTATCATCTACTTTTATTTTTTAAATTCTAGACTTGTTTCATGTTTTTCAACATTCAACCAGCTTCTGGCAAACACTCGACCAAATCTAGAAACTTTTATATTCGTTACAGACCTTTTATCTTTCATTATATATAAGTATAGGCACATGTCACAACTATTTCAATCAATCTAAACACAGGTGATTTTATATTACGAGCAAACAAATCTAATTATACGTACTTACGTATGGTTGTAGATATTGTAGTTGATTTATTTAATAAGTTAAGATAGTAAAAAGTAATTATGAAAAAAAAAATTGATTTTGTTGCAATATGGTAAAAATGGTAGTAACTGTTTAGTAAAATAAATAGTGATAAAGTTTTGTTTATCAACTTACTGTTTTATCGTAAAATATTAGTTAAAAACTTATTTTAGTTGCTTATCTACAAATAGTCATAACTAGATGACATTTCAGCAACGATTTAGGTTTAAATAGTGGCAATGTCAGTGAAAATTCAGTAATAAATTTTAATACAAACATATGTTAAGAATTTAAAAAAACGATATCACACGAAAAAGAAAAAAAATTTAAGAAAAATTCTGCAACACAAAAACTATTTAACTCACACATTCTTGTTTTCCTATAACTAATAAAAACATTAATGAGATTTTTTCATCATAATAATAGAGTACAGGGCAATTACTTGACCAAAAACTTAATCAAATTGAACGAGTATAAAAATAAATTTATTTATTTTACTAAATGTACAATAATTAATATGATTGAATAATAAAATGTTGTTTAAAATGATATTTTAATTATAATAACTTTTATAATAATTGAATTGTAAAATTGTATAATATAAATCTTAGGTAAATGCATTAACATTGCTAAAAAACATTATTATTATTTT
This sequence comes from Triglochin maritima, assembly GCA_963682175.1. NCBI lineage: Eukaryota > Viridiplantae > Streptophyta > Magnoliopsida > Alismatales > Juncaginaceae > Triglochin > Triglochin maritima. Next base: position 5,126,182 of record OY821787.1, on the reverse strand, counting down.
TTTAAACTAAATTGAACCGAATATTACCAAAATTTTGGATAAGTTTTTGAGAGAATCGGACCGAAGAAATGTTGCGTCGGTGCAATGGAATGAAATTAGCATTTAATTAAGTAGATGTTGAAATGGAATCGATATTGGAATTGAGTGAATTTGTGATTGATTTTCTTGTGTATGGTGTCACATTTCAGAATTAATCTTAGAAAGGAATGACGTTTCCAATTTTTGTTTGGTATCACTGTTCTCTTAAAAAAATGAAATTAGTTTGTAATGTATTTCGTGATACGTCATATAAGTACAATTATTTAACAATATAATTAAAGATAATAACTAACAAAACAATTGTTTATGTTTCATTTTTATAATATTAATTTATTAATTTTTAAAGTCATGTCATAAGTTTCTGCTAAATTCCAAAAAGTCGTGACCAACCAAAAAATGCAAGTAGATTTATTATAATATAAATACAAGTACATCAAAACTGGACAACACTTTAAAAAAAATTAAAAATTTAAACTTTAAAAAAAGATTGGTCGGTTTCAGTCCGATCTAGAACAACCGTACCAGCTCGGATATAAATAATTTTAGCCTTTCACTTTTTACTAAACGTACATAATTAATATGATTTGAATAGAAAAAATGGTAACCATGTTTTACTTATAATAATTTGTGGAATACTTGGGTTGTGGACCGGAACTAACTGAAGCAAGAAAAATTAGACCGGACTGGCCTGAATTTGATGAAACCCCAAACGAAAGACCATGGATAATTAAGGGTGTCTCGACACCATTTTCAGTATAAAAACACATTTTCACTCGACGATGTAAAATATAGTTCCAAACTAAAGTTTCTCAATAAAATTTCCATTTCACGTGGAATTGCGGTTCCAAACTAGAAATATCGCAACATCATTTCTACTGTAAACATAAGCTGCAATTTTAAACTACAAGTGCCAACACGTGTTTTCACGATATCACGCTCAGATAAAGGCTTGTTCTAAACTGTGAGTGTCTAAACACCATTTTGACATGATGATGTAAAGTGTAAACTATGGTTTCAAATTACAAGTCTCTCAACACCATTTCAATTTCACGTGGGATTGCGATTTTAATCCATGATAAACATGAACTACAATCTTAAACTACAAATGTCTGAACATATGTTTTCACGGTATTACAGTCTGTGATAAACATGAACTATAATTTTAAACTACAAATGTCTAAACATGCGTTTTCAAGTATTACAGTTGGAGATCAAACTCGTGTCCCACAAGCCACAACACCCGACCCGTAAAGACGAGGGTGCAAATCCACGACAAAAACTTTTGTTCTCCGTTAAACTTACTGGAGTGTTAAACGTCGCCCGTAAATTACTTAAACTTATTGGACTGCTAAACGTCGTTCGTAAATTACTTTTGTTCCCCGTTGAACTTAGGGAATTGTTAAACGTTGTTTGAGTTTTACTTAAATTGTCTGTTCTAATTACTTTTTTGTCATTCACAATCCATTTAATACTGATTATATCCCGTAAAAGTTAATAAAAAAATCAGGGTACCTAACTAGGACACCTCCCTCATAGTGGGGACGTCCGGTTTTTATTATTATTTTAAATCTTGAATTTATACAGTGTGTTATTTCAAATTATTTCAGATTCCGTTGCAAGTTTTCAGTGGTCATGGGGTGGAAAAAAACACAAACGTAAAATAAACTGATCAATATCCAGAATACAACAATAGTGTGTCGAAACAAAAAAAAAACTCCACAAAGCATGCTTAGCAGTCCAGTAAGTTTACTGGACTGCTAAACGTCGTCAGTAAATTACTTAAATCGTTTGTGTCAATTACAATTTTGTTATTATCTTTTTTTTACTTATTTATGCTCTCAATATGTTTTTCTCTTTTCATACTACAACAAAAAATAACCATGAAAAATAAAATTAGAGTAAGAATGCGAGTGTGGCAGGGGGGCGACAATTTTTTGTGGACGTTTTTTTTTGTTTCGATATCCTATTATTGTATTCCGGATATTGATATGTTTAAACGTTTATTTATGTTTGTGTTTTTTTTTCTTACCATCACCACCGAAATCTTACAACAGAGTCTGAAATAATTTGAAATAATACATCGTATAAATTCAAGATTTTTTTTAAAGACGTTCTAACTAGACACTTCAATTTTTATTTTTATTTTTTACAAGATATAACGAGTACCAAATAGATTGAAAGAAAAAAAACATAATTAATACGAACGATTTAAGTAAAACTCACAAATTACCAATTCCCTGAAACATAACATATCAACATTGGTGGAGTCCATCTCTGCCATTCTCTTTTTTGCAATCCAATCCCAATCCCCCACTTCATCGCCGGACCTCCGCCGGCTTCCTCCGATGTCCCACTAATCCAATCCATCTTCTTCTTCTTCTACCCCTGTGGAAAGAGACAAACACCAACACGAGCCGTGCAATGGGGTCGGAGGACGAGGGCACGAGCGGGCGCGGTGCCGGCGGGTGGATCCTCAAGGCCCTCGTCGTCGTCGGCGGCGCGATTCTCCTCAAGAAGCTCGGGAAGTCCACCACCCGGTGGGACCACGCCCGCGTCGTCGCCGACGCCCTCTCCGGGGAGAAGGTAGGAGTGGGGATGGTTTCAGTGATCTTCATTTTTTTCTGGATTCGGTGTTTGATTTGAGATTAATTTTGATTTGGATTGGATTGGAGTGAAGTTCTCGAGGGAGCAGGCCAGTAGAGACCCCGCCAACTACTTCAATCTCAGGTGCGTGCTTCGGTTTCGGAATGTGATATTGATATCTGTTAGTTTGTTTTTGTGATATACACTGGATTTGTTGTTGTTAGAGCTTTCGATAGTGAGTTACTTTGAGATGTCGTAGGATGATGTGAATTTTGAGGGTGTTGAAGTGATGCCGCAAGGGTGTGACAGAAAGCTGAGGAAAATTTAGAACTCCCATAACTCTAGTTTCCATAATTTCAGCTCTGGTGATTGGTACAAATATGTATTTTATGATCAAGTGAAGAAAAATCATCTATTTTCTGACATAACCAGAAAGGAACATTTTAAAGATAAAATACATGAAGGATGGGATGGGGAGAGAGAGTGAGAGAGAGCAAGGGAAACTCGTTTCCGACCAGGTGAGAAAGTACCGTTACGAGGGTGGCACCCATTATTAGTTTCACCGTCGAGAGCACACTAACTTCTACCGAGGAAGGTCCCATGAGAGGTCGCCCAAGTTTCAAAGGCAAAGATGGACAAGTAGGGAGATCTAGAAATATAGAACATGGTTAAGGAAAGAAGATAGGAGATTGGAGGGGGAACGACCCAGAATAAATGCACCTATTCGGGACCGCTTTGGACCTCTGTCCTCAGCCGTGATGAACGCAAATAACATCCCAGTGTATGGTGCCAACGCAGTTCCTATTAGCGGAGGAGGTGTTGGGGTACTAGGAAATCAACCCACATCCAACTATAGTCGATCCTAGCCGAAATGCTGAAAAATGGTGTTAGCAAGCCTGAAAGCTCTAGATGTATGGTCACAACCAAAAAGACAAGTGGTAAACTACAACAAAGAAAGAACATACTCACCTGCCTCAAATGTTTCAAATGTGGACATATGGCAAGTGTATGCTGAAATGCTATTGTCTGTCGACACTGTCATGGAGTGGGTCACTGAGAGAGAGTTTGCACCAAAGGTTTGAACAATTCGGCGCTATGGACCCCAAAGGAGGACACTAAGGGATCGTCGTACCCAAGCCTCCCGCCGGTGATGTTGAATCCAGATGTCATATATTGTTTAATGTTGAAAGAGAAAGCTCAATTGACAAACAGTGCTGAGAATGAGAAACACTCCAAGGCCAACCAACCTATATCCTCGCTCAACGAAACATTGGAGAAGTTGACAGAAGAAAGCTAGAGGACTGGCTCCAGCCAGAGTTTGTCAAGTTTGTGATTGTTACTAAGTGGTTTGAGGGGAAAGGCTTGGTTAAGACTACGAAGGCCACTGCTGGTACAATCTTGTTGTTAGGTAGTGTCTTGATTGAGGGTGTCTGTATAATGCTCTCACCTTGGGGCGCCCCCGTCTTGCAATTTCGAAATGGCAGGTTCTCCAATATGGGCTAGACTTGGAATCAAGCGTCTCCCGCACTACTACTGGAAGGAGGAAATCTTCAAACAAATCGTCGATGAGTTTGGGATTTTCTTAAAGGTGGAGGAGATTACTAAGTCCTTTGCACAACTGGACATGACTTGGATCCACTTGGTTGCTTGGGACAATAGAGTAATCCTTCAAAGGAAAATTGTTATCCTAGATGAGGTACCTTTACTTCTAACCCCTAAGCTCGATGGAACAAGAGATGTGGTCATCGGCCCTTGCCTGCTCATCAGCGGCGCACTGTCGTTGGTACCAACTCCAATGGAGATGACAGCTGGACAGTTGCAAGTTGCGGACGTGGGGAAAGCCAACCGACACCGGGAGCCAATCGAGGTCGGTGTGGTTGCTACTGCCAATGCAGAAATTAGTGTGCCCATTAATGTAGTGGGGGAAGACAAGGAGTCGATTGGGAAGAGATTCACGTCGTTGCATGGCGTTATGGTTGAAGATAGGAGCCACTTGGGAACCCTAGCTAATTTTATACACACACTTTTAGGGGAGCCGGTTAGGAGTGGATCCGAATACCCGATTGATGCTTCCAATTCTGATCTTAATCTTATTACTCCGGTCCATTACATCAAGCCCTACATTAGCCCACTAAGGAAGAAACCCTTGAATCCTGGTTCTGGTCCTCTTGAGCACAGGCTTGACCAACAATGGTGTGAGTGTGCTCAGCCCGTTACCATGGCTCCACCTGAACTGCCTGAGCAAACCATCTTCTTTCCTCCATTGCCGCCAGTTGGGAAGTCTCTTCCCACCCCTAAGCTTAATGAGTGTATTTCTCCACTTCCCTCGCAGACCCCTCCAATCTCAACCCCATTTTCTAGATCCGGTGGACGATCCACTGGCGTTATTGAGGTCGGTTTTGGAAGTTGGGTGAGTACCCATAACTATGGAAATTCCATGGTTCTTCCCAGTCGAAGATACGACTCTACCGACACCGCCGACTTTTTGGATGCCATCATATACCATTTCTGATATGAATCTCGATGGAAGCAGTACAAATAGGGGGGGGGGGGGTGAATAGACTAATGACAATATTTTAAAACAACTATGCCAAATTAAAATTTAAACAAATAAAGATGAAGTAAAGGGATGCAAACCACAAGATCGATGTATAAAGGTTTGAATCCACCACCGGATCATAATCATCTCTTACAAAATGCTCTTCCTCGAGCAAGAACACCCTCGCATAGCTTGCACCATCTTCTTACAATCCGAGAAGAGTTTCACTCCGGAAGCTAGTACAACTCTTGAACGAAAAGCTTCAACAAACTAATTTTGAACACTTGAAATGAATGATGCAATTAAATAGAGTGATTTCAAGTGGAAAGATCTGAAAAAGATGTTTAGAGCAAGTTTGGGAGTAGTAGTAAGATTTGAGTTTGGAGAAAGATTTGATAAATATAGAAGAGTGTTCTCAGCTCTATATATATGCTTTAAACATAATTTAGCCGTTGAGATTAAATTAGAAAGAGATTGTGTAAAGATACACAAAACAGTGAATGACATGACACATTTATGAACACAAACGGTCAACCGGATCCGGTCGACTGGTATGTGAAAATAAAAAATTCGGTCGAGCAAAAGTGCAGACGGTCAAACCAACTGGGCTATAACTAAAGTGAACGGTCGAACGGATAGCTAGGTTCGGTCGATCGTTTGGAACATTTGGTCTAAATAAATATGTGCAAAAGGATAACGGTCAAACAGAATGGAGGTGGGTTCAACCGGAAACTTCTAATAAGTCCTGGAGCTGAGAAGTTTCATGAACCGGTCGACCGTTAAAAGAGTTTCGGTCGACCGAAAGACCAAATCTAAATGACGAGGTTAGGTGAGTGTAGGTATACGACCGTTGTAAAATACGACAATCTTAACAATCATTTTTATGACAAATATTGAAATACAATCGGTCGAACAAAACAAAGTTTCGGTCGACCAATTGCCACACTAACCGAGACACGTGTCAACAGACGATATTTGAGATGATTTTTATTGGTCGAACTGAGTTCTATCGGTTGACAAAAGGAAACGGTCGAACGATAAAGGGATTTCGGTCGACCGAGTTAGACTGGGAAACCAGATATTAAATCGGTCGAACTAAAAGAGGTTCTTGGTCAACCGTTTGGGAAACAAAAAACTGTCTGTTGAAATCCGGTCGAACCAGATGGTTCTACCGGTTGACCGGTTCACCCATAAATATTGTTCTAAGAGATTTTTTATGTTTCGTCGATTTTCTATTGAAGTCAAATTGATATGAACTTTATTGTAACTCCTATAGGTTCCCTAGGGGTTAAGAAATGCAATCTATCAAAGATTTCAAGTGTCAAGTTACATTATAACCTAAGTACAAGAAATATAAATCTATCCAATCTTGTCTTCATTCAACTTGATTCCTGAAATGTTAGAAATACAATATATGCATGCGATGATTTTAATGAAATACGTGTATATTGATATGTTAGTTAATCATCAAAATGGATTAACAATTATTAGCCAAAAAACCAACACAATCGTGAGGCAATCTTTGGTGGTAAGTGCGGGGTCAAATCAGCAATTGTATGGTTTCTTGGGCTCTTCCCAACCCTTATTTTTTCTCATCCATTGATCTTTCTAATCCCTTGTTAGCACTTCCTATGTTACCACATCTTCATTCTGTTGTGTCTTGTCCCCTAGTTGGTGATGATGATCATGGTCAGTTCCTTCAACCCACATCGGAGGAGGATATGGTGTATAAAGTTGGGGGGAAAGTTTCTGAGATATGAGAGTTGGTCGAAGTAAATAAGGCTGAGTGTCAGGCAGAATTGGAAGAGGATAGTGTGGGGAAGGCACATAACGATAATTTGTGTGGGGGAGATCTCGATGGGATGGGTAGTGACGAACCTGAAACAAATGGATCATGTCCAGAGGGGGCATATAAATGGTGCAGAGGAGAATTTATCACTAGTGGAGTTAGATGTTAATCAGACCAATGGTGAGGGGAACCATGGGGAGGCATTAGGGGTAGTCTTTCCGGATCAAGATGGTATCCCATCAAGGAGGATTGGGAATGAATTTTAATGGATTAATTCCCTAAAATTTGTTGCTCACTTACCCAGGGTCCCAGTTGACATCTAGAACTAGCCCAAAAATTTATACAATATGTTAGATCTAAGGAGGTTAAAAGTTTACCTGGGCAATCCACACCTCGTAAGACTAAATCGGGAGAACTTAGGGAACTTCGTGACCTTGACCCATATTAGATCACACAATTACAGGGGGTCGAAAGTCGAAAAAAGTGAGAAAATCATAATTTTCAAATGAATTTTATACTTGGAATGTAAGAGGTTTAGGGGATTACGACAAACGTAGATCGATTAAGGAATTCTGTGTGAAATATAGACCATGGATCTTGGCAATTCAGGAATCCAAATTGCAAGCCAGTGACCATAGAATTGCTATTCTCATTTGGAGGGATAGAAGTATCCGATATGTTGCTAAGAGTGTAATTGCAGCCTTGGGTGGTTTAATCAATTTTTAGAACAATAATAAGCTTAATTTGATCAATCAATGGGTTGGGGATTTTTCCACCGTGCTTCTTTTTGTTTGTCTCGAATTTCGAGTTTATTTTCACAAATGTATATGGCCCTTGTGATGACAGTCGTAGAGGAGATTTTTGCGCCAAACTCAACCAATTTGATACTCAATTTACTAAATCACGGGTGATTGGGGTGACTTTAACATTGTAAGGTTTACTTTTGAAAGGAGCTCGGTTGTCAAGCACGGGAGATCTATGTCTAATTTCTAAGTTTAAAAGACCGTCCACTGTCCAACTAGAATTTTACATGGTCCAATTTTAGAGATGTCCATGCGCTTTCAAAATTGGACAGATTCCTAGTGAGCACCGAGCGAGACATGACATTTCCTTTTTCTAGGGTTGTGGGATTACCTCGTGTCATCTCTAATAGTGTACATGTTTGTCTTGACACCAATCTTAACTGGGGTCATGTTCATTTTAGATTTGAGAGAATGTGGTTTGAAAAGGCTGATCTCATTAAAAAATTGATTATTGTGGAAAATGGTGCCATCAAAAAGAAATAAAATGCTGACCTTAATCCTTAAGTTAAAAGAAGTTAAAACTCAAATCAAAATTTGGAACAAAGAAGAATTTGGAAATGTCAATGCGAATAAAGATAAGATTCTTAAAAACTCCATTTGTTGGATGTTTTGGAAGAGGAGCAACCACTTTCTGAGGACCAAAAAATTAGTCGTGCGAAATTAAAAGTTGAATGGGAGCAAATGTTAAAAATGGAAGTATTTTTTGGAAACAACGATCTCGAGTTAAATGGTTGAAAGAAGAAGATAAAAATACATTTTTTCCCATGCAAATGCAAATGGTCGAAAACGATTCAATGGTATTCGAAAATGACAAATTGATTTGGGGGTGGTATCTGATAAAGGTCTTTGTCAAGAATGATTTGTTTTTTCAAAAAACTATTTTTGAAAAGGATTAGAACTTTCCCGTGAGCTACTAATGTAAATTTTAAATCTCTTACTGTTGACTATTGAGGATTGTACGAGTCTTGAGACTGAAATAACAAAACAAGAAATCAAGGAGATGTTTTTAAATTGCGAGCAGATGGTGTTCCTGGACCTGACGATTTTCCTCTTTTGTTTTATCAAAGTGTTGGGAAACTGTGGCTCCGTAGGTTGAGGGTTTTATTAAGGATTGTTTTGATGGCATTAATCTTTCCTCAGCCAACTCAATTTTTATCTCCCTAATTTCAAAATCGTCTGACACAATTTCCACGAATGACTTTAGACCAATCAGCTTACTCAATTATTGTCTTAAAATTTTCTCCAAGATTTTGTCGGTAAGGCTCAAATATTTTGTACCCAAACTATCTTCTTGTCATCAGTTTGCATTTGTCGATGATAGACTAATTGCTGATGGCTTCCTTGTTGTTCAAGAATGTGTGGAGACCATATCACGGTCTAAAAAATCTGGACTAGTGCTAAAGTTGGATCTAGTAAAAACATATGATTGTGTAGATTGGGAGGTACTTGATAACGTTATGCAAATTATGAACTTTGGAAATAAATGACGGAGTTGGATTAATGTCATTGCGCCTACTGCCAAATTCTCAATTTTAGCAAATGACTCACCTTGTAGTTTTTTTAGGAGTTCTAGAGGAATTAGACAAAGGGACCTAATTTCTTCATTACTTTTTACTCTCTTCGGAGAAATCCTTGGGGGGATAGTAGAGGTACTCAAATAACATAATATGTGGGTAAGTTTCAAAGTGGGTAGAAGTTGGGAGGAAGTCAATTTCCTCCAATATGCGAATGATACTTTATTGTTTTGCAATGAGTATAAGGAATCAATCAGAACTTTATTTTCCTTAATTACGATCTTTGAATGGGTGTCAAAACTATATGTTAATTGGAACAAATCTTCTGTGATACGCGTAAATAACTAAATATGAGAGACGAAGAAATTTCCGATAGGGCAAACATGCTTGGATGTAGAGTTGAGACTTTCCCGTGTAAATACTTGAGACTTTCTCTCTTGCCAAAAAAAATTCAAAAACAAGATTGGAACCCGATTTTGGAAATGATGGATAGGAAAATTTCTATCTTGGGGGGTCAATTGACAATTTGACATTAATTCAATCTGTTTTGACCAAGGTTTTCAGAATTGAACCATATGTCGAATCTGCAACGTCAAAGGTTCAGAGGTCCGATGGGGGTCGGACTGGATTGAACCGGTTGAACCGGTGACGTCAGCATGACGTCATATATATAAAATTCAATATATGTATTTATGATTTTCCTGAATAATAGACTAAAATATAGGAATAAATAGGAAATACCATATACAAACATAAAACATAAATAGTCCCTCCAGCAATGTAGGAAATGTTATTCAGCAGTGTAGTCCCTCCTGGTTTCTCAGCATCATGACATCATCCGCTAGGAAGAATCCTCCTTCCTTCCGGTGCCTTTTTCCCCCCGCCACTTCTGCCTCCGTTTCGCGACACCCCAACGTCGTCTTCCCTGCCAGATTCACCGCCTTCTCCACTCTCTCTTCCTCTGGTCTTCGATCCTCCCATCTCTCTCTTTCTCCCTCTCCAATTCTCGTCGGGCGGGGCCGGTGGGAGGGAGGGTTCGGGTCGGCTGAGTTTTTTTTTACTCTTACTGGTAATCGGGTAACCGGGTACTCGATTACCCAAAACTGCTAGTTCGACAGGTTGAACCTCCGGTCTAGCACGGTCTGTTTCAAATCCGGTTTTTTCAACCTTTCCGGACCAGACAGGCTTCCGGTTGAACCGGTCTGACAGGCCGGTCCGGTTTTCAAAATTGTGGTTCCGACTAACTTACTTATATATTTTATATCAATTTTTGTGATCCCAACAAGTGTAGCAAATAAAATGACTAGCTTATAAATAAAATGTCCTCTGGAAATGAGGAAATGGTGAGAAAAACTCTGGTTTCCCTCGTCCCATGGAAGATGGTGTGTCAACCAAAATCTGGAGGGGGTGTCTGGGTATCCGAGATATTAAGTCTTAATGTCTGGTCTGGTCTGCCTGACCCAAATCCACCTTTGTGGAAACGTGTAATCCGAAATACTATCGTGGCTCTTCTGAATGGTTCCATGAACATATCAAAAATATAAAAGGTCTGTGGAGTGGTGTTCTTGAGGGGGAAGAGGTGGTACAATTGGGAATGAAGTGTGTTGTAGGAGATGGGGGTGGATATTAGGTTTTGGTTAGATAGATGGGTTGGTCAATTGTCTCTTATGGTTATTTTCCCCTACTTTATAGGTTAGCGGTGGATAATGAGGCGTGGGTTGATCTCCTGACATAGTAGGATTCATCACCGGTTTGGAATTTCTTTTTTCCCTTCTCCCGGCCCATCACGGACCGTGAATCCTTTAATTTTTGCTCTCTTTTGGATTTGAAAAATCATGCTCTATCTCTATTGTTGCTGCTGATTCTCTTATTTGGAATTTTCGATCTAACCTTTCTTTCTCGGTCAAATCCTTCTATCGTATTCTTCTTGGCACAGGGTCATCCTTAAATCTCGTGTCGTTGAATTGGAACAAGAATGTGTTTTCAAAAAATTGTTTCTTGACTTGACTGATTTTTCACGGTAAGACTCTGATGGAGGTCGTCCTAAAATCTAGGGGTTGATGCATGGCTAGTAGATTCCCACTTTGTTTGGTGGAGGAAGAGCATAATGATTACCTTTTCAGAGATTGCGAGATTATCAGAATTTTGTTGGAAAAACTTGCTTCTAAGCTTGTCATGGGTATGACTGATGTGGGTGGAGATTTTAGAGAATTTTGGTTTAACTAGATCTTGGACATTCCTAAAGGTCCCATCAAGGAAACTGGAACTTTTGGCCATCTTGCCTTATGGTGGAATATTTGAGTGGTATGTAATTGATTACGGTTTGATAAGAAGAGAATTGTACTTGGGAGATTTGACAAAAGATTGTTTGGGATGTCTACTTGTGGTTGAAAATTTCGGGGATTACAGTGGATTTCCGGTTTTAGAATCGGTTTTTGTTGGGTGACTGCGAGTTTTTTGTCCTGTTTTTCCCCACATCTTGTGGATTCATTTTGGACATTTCGTTTCTGTTGTGGCTGTGTTGGAATCCTGTTTCCGGCTTTCTGTTTTTTTCCAGTTATCATTGTTTTGATTTTATCTACTCTTGTATCCCCTTTTTACCCTATAAATGATTAAAAAAAGATAAAATACATGAAATTGGATTTCCTTTTTTTTGAATTGGAAGTGGTGGAACTTCTCTCTAGCACAATTTTTGGAACCTCAGTTCCAGAATTTTAATTTTCTGATAAAACAATTACCTAGAAGTCATATCAGAATTCAAATTTCTTCAATTCCTTAAGGTTTTCCTACAAAGCAATCACACTAGATTTTTTTTTGTTTTAGCTGGGGAATTGGATGTTCTTTGCAGAAGTTATGATCTGAAACTAGGAGTTGAAATCCATGTTTGGAATTTTGCCTTTGAGAGTGCAATGTATTATTCTTTTTTTTATACTTTCATTCTTTGCTTTAAGAGGATTTAAAGGATAAAATCATAGGACAAAGCCTACTCTCCTTTGATAGAAGAAAAGAGAGAAATTGAGAGAAAGCGGAGCCAATGTCTCCTTTTTGTTTCTAGAATCAAAGAGACACAAAGTTAAAGTAAAACTAGTTAATTTAATTGACTTAAAAGAATATTTATTTCCCCTCAAAATGTCTCATCTCATTTTTACGAAAAAATAGATAAGAGGGAAAAGTTTTCAATCCTTCGGTTAAATAATTTTAGATGTCATCTCGTCCTTGTGTGCTGACATAGTTTTCTACTTGTATCAGTGTATGACTTTACTCACTTGAAATCCCTTGTTTGGCTTCTTAATAATGTGATACTTTTGGCATTGAATGCTTGTTATATTGTAGACTACTATTAAGGTATTATTACTCTCATCTCTGTAGATTGCGTACGTGCCCCGTGACAGAAATGGTTGATGGTTCACGACTTTTATATTGTGAACAAGTAAGTTATCAAAATGTTGTAGACTATGATCAACATATTTTGTTATCTATGAAGATTCTATTTTAATTTGTTCATTTGGTCTTTTGTGGGTATATAGGCATTCTGGAGAACCCCTGAGAAACCATTCCGACAAGTATGACTTTTGTACCTTTATAAAAAAACATAATTATTTTAGTACAATGCACACATGTAGTCACTCTACATTTTCCCCCCATTACCTTTATGATCCATGACCTTTTTTTTGAATTGTCAGTGCACACAGAGAGCAAAAGTTTTCCAGGCTGTTGTAAGTTGAGTGTTTGGTGCATCTCATTCTCATGTGAATGAACCAAGGTTTACTATTCCTCGTTGGGTTTTTATAAGGAACGTAAATGCAATCATATACCAACTTTGAAAAGAACTCAAGGAAGTAGGTAGGTGATTATAAGAAGATTCAAGCTTTAGATGTTTTTAGTGGTTTTTAGCTAGTTCGGGTATGTTTCCCCTTTGAAGGTAGCTCAGTTTGCTTGCAACTTGTTGTTAGCTTTCTTCCCAACTATCAAGTTATCTAAAAGGTCCAGCTTTGGATGAATTTTGAATTAATGATAAAATGAGCAACAGTCGAACTTTATCCCATGGTGTCATGAGAAATTCAATGGTTGCAGAGGTAGTGTTTGAATTTTTAATTTTATTGCCATTTTTTTCATGGATAACTTTTCTATAATAGTTAGATACGGCTTGACATTTCAATACTGTAGGTTGTGCTTTGTTAGCCATTGTTTCATTTTGGGTATTTAGCAGTGCTGCTGTTTGATTTCCCCTTTCCTCAAAAGAAAGACATTATTTTATGCTTGCAGAGATTCTACATGGTGAAACCCTGTCCGAAGGAGATGAAATGTGATGTTGAGGTAGCAACTGTTTATAATGTTTATTTTCCTGTAATCACTGTCTTTGATCTGGATCATTCAATGATTGACTTATTGTCCATGGAAAGGTATCGTGTTTGTTAATTTTTCAACGGGGCCAAAGAAAAGGACCCCCAACAAATTAGATCATTTTATTATGACCATGTAACTAAGCTTCTTGTCTGCTTATGAACTTAAATAGTATGGCTCTGTGACATCTAGAACGTTTTATGGTCCCTTGTTTTTCAAATTTCCCCTTGTTTGTCAAACACTTTATTGTTTCCCCTTATGGGAACTCCAAATTGAGATGGTGCTAATGTTAGTGGCGGTAAGATAAATATTTGCCCATACAGAATCTAGTTCGCCGAGGTGGTTCCTGAGGGTCCACACCTGAAGGCTAGTTTGTTTTTGTTTTTCCTCCAATCTCATTTTTAACATTACATGGTTATCAGATCGTTTCATATATCATATGAAGCTCATAACCCTCATTCATTGTTTTGCTGCAAATTATGATTTGTGATAAAGTTATTTTTTCTGATGATACAAGGCAAGCGCAAGGGTTGTCACCTTTCGTTAAAAAAAGACATCTAATTCCATGCTTATTCTTCTGCAGCTCAACTTGCCTATATCATTGGATAAAATTACTGTACCATCCGGTGTTTATCTGTTTGACAGATTATTCACATGATTTTTATTTGTGTATTCTAGTTAAGCTCATATGCAATAAGAGATGCAGAGGAGTACAAGAAATTCTGCGACCGACCCAGAGATCAACGACCTCAAGATGAAGAAGCTATTGCGGTATAGCTTGCCTTTTGAAAGACAGTTAATGATATTTGCATCACGCAATAACTTTTTTGGTTAGTTTGATGCATTGATAATCACATTAGTATAGTTTTGTGTCTGCTGGCATGTTTTGATCTTTCATATTCTAATTTCAACAATGATTGAAATGGTTGAATATTAGCTAATCTATCTACACTGAATAACACAAAAGATACTCTTCTCTGAATCAAAAGGTTAGCTATGCATCCTTTAGTGTTAATGGACAACCAAAATTGAACATCAATGAAGTGCCTTCTCGTATAGTTTTATGGTATCCTGGGAAATATACCGACACGTTTACAAATATTTACAAGAGAGCATGATGACGGTGGTATTGATATCGTAGGACTATGATTTGGGACATGTTTCTCTGGTTATACCTTTAATATTGAAGAGGAATAGAATATTAACTGTGGCAGTAGCTGTGCCAAGAGAAATGATAGTTAAATCTATTAAATATAAATGCTTCCCGTATATAGATCAAGTTAGGAGCTGTTGAAGATTCAATAGAGCAATTAATCTCCATGTTAACTGCTCATGTAATCTCGACTTTTGAGTAGATCTGATTTCTTGATTCTCTTTATTCACTTATAGGATAACAAGATCAGCTAGTTGTCTACTTGCTAACCACAAGATTGTTCATATGTTCTTTAGCTTTATTTTGGTCTCTCTTTTTGTTCCTGTCTAGATGTATGTGATTCATTGAGTTTTCCCCTTTTTAAAGATTTTTAAGCAATTGTTGCATTTGAACTCTCACTCTGATTTACTACTTACTGGTAGTCATTAGTAACCTATCGTGATATGTGCTGTTCTTGTACAATGTCAAGCCTTTAGTGAAAGATGGTCGTCAGCTAGCCTTGAGGATATCATGCCTTATTCCACTTGTCTTAGCATGCGATAATTTGAATTTTGTTGAGAGGATCCAGTTCCTAATGTGATTGCCCCAAATCACCAGGATATTGCAGAGTACCTAACAACCATTCATCTCTCACGCTGTAAACGTGGAAAACGCTGCTTATATGAAGGTTCCACACCACCGGAGGGCTTCCCCAATTCTTGGGTATTATTTCCCATCAGATGTGCCTCTTCCTCTCCTTTTCTTTTCTATTCTTTAATGCTTTATTAAACTAAATTCTTTCATTGGCGTGTGCTGAATTTTGAACAGAATGGAGCCGCATACAGTACCTCTGAGCTTGTTGTTCATAAAAATGGTGAACTTCACACTTGGGACCGAGGCTATGATGAAGAAGGAAATCAGGTTGATGGTTCCTCCACATTTTCACCTCCATCTAGTATTATTAACTATATTAAACATGAACCTTAGTGTTTATTTGTACCAATATTCCTTTAAGCAGGTGTGGGGAGTGAAAGAAGGTCCCTATGAGTTCAAAGCTGCACCAGAGTCTGCATTGAACTCGAAAAATGTGTTTTTGCCCCTGAAACTTGCCCCAATGATGACATTGGATAAGAAGATCCAAGGTTCCTATGTAATGGAGAATGACTAGTCAGTAACTTAATGTATGATAAAAATTTAAGTTAATATAATTTGGAAGTAATTTTATATCCCTCTTTTGTTTCTTTTGATCTATACTCCGATACCCATTTTAGTTTTACCTTCACACCAAAGCTTTTTTATCCTTTCTATTTCGGTGGTTCTGATTTGTAGTGGGGCCTCCATTGTAGTTTTAACTTAAAGAGCCTTTAGTCTGAACTACTGATGTGAGCGTTTTTCCCTTTCATTCCTACGTTTTTTTCTCCGACTGTGATCTTCGTTAGGGTTATAACTTCACGTGGTCTGAGCAGTGTCATCAGATTTCAATGTAGTTTACTGTGTGGTCTTGAACCCGCTCGCTTCCGTTCTGAACTCAAACTTAATGAACAATACGTGATTTGAATTTTGGTAGTATGGTAAGTCGAAGATGAATGATCATTCATAATAATAATAATAAACGATCCATTGACTGGCGATCTGATTCAAGTCCAATTTGTTTGCTAAAACTATAGAGTTACTTTTTTGTTTTAGGAAAACTATAGAGTTACATATAGATTGCAGTAACAAAGCTAGGCATGATTGCATCAAGGAATTCGAATATACTCATTTCTTATGTTCAAAATGTAATACTGCAGATCTGAGAAAGTGAATTTACAACTAATTTCTATCTCGTGCTCCTTCAGGAAAAAAAACTAATTTCCATCTCTTAAAGTGAAAATTACCCTACTTCAAAACCATCGGCATGGACAGAGAACATATAATAGCCCTAATTTTATGCACGTTGTTGCTTGCAGAATACCAACAAACCGCATTGCCTACCCGACATCTATATAGATGCTGCTTTATTCAAGTGAAAGACCAGTGGATCTGTTTGGTGGATTGATTCTAATGGCTGGCCATTTTGAGAGTCTCTCCCTTCTCCTGGAGGCTAACCAGCAAGCTGTCGAAGCTCTTCTTGAACGAGTCAACACCTTCGATTTCAAGTTGGGAACCAACCCCATCCCAATTGATCCCAAACTTATCAACAGCACTATAGATTCCTTCTGCCTCCGAAAAGTTGGAGTCGATGGTCCTCGATACAGTCCCATGGTCAAGGAATGCATTCAGAGCCTGATCAGGCATCGTTGAGACCTGAAGCATTAAACCACCCCCAAAAATGGGTGAACCACAGTAAATAAGATCACATGGAGATGGTTATTTCTACTAAGATGGACAATATACACGTTAAAAGTTAAAACTCACCGTATCTGGTCCAATGAGAGGATCAACGTACAGAGTGTCTGGATATGAAGGATTCTTTACACTAGTTGACGCCCAAAGCAATCTCTGTTTCTTTGCTCCTTTCTTAACAAGAGCATCCCAACGTGGACCAGAGAACTTCTTCTGATAGAGTCTATATGCTAATGCTGCTTGGGCTACGGCAGCCTGAATAACGGGAAACAATATTCAGCAAAGTCGAATCCAAGTTTATTTCAGTTCTGATTATTTTGAAAATGCTTAAAATAAGTTTTACCCTCCCACGGAGATCCAGAGCTTCTGGCGTGCTGATGGTCTCTAGCTTCTTATCAACTAGTGTATCAACACGACTTACGAAGAAGGAAGCCACACTTGTAACTCGGGAAAGATCACTAAGGCCAGAAGCCTCAAGACCGTCCAAGTAAGCATCAATGACTTCTTCATATCTTGATAACGAGAAGATAAGCTGTAGCAGCATATTAGGTTAGTACCACAAAACGACCAGATTAACAAATTCAAATGCATAAAGGACGGTGCAAAATGCAAACATTTTTTAATTACTATGGTGCATGAATAAAAAAATATCTTGGTGGTTAAGCAAATCCATATTACACTTATTTGATGAATTCTGTGGCTGCTTCTCTATTTTTAGTAGCTTCCAACTATGGCTTTTGTTATGTATCAATTGGCAAATCTTGGGATAGCCAGAAGATTCCTCCACCCACCTGCTGCCACACGCTTATCTTCATATACGAGAGCCAAAAAAAGAGGAAGACACAACCAAGGACTCACTTCCTATTGATTCAAAGAACAAATGACATGCACAACCTTCTGGAAGTTTGATCATCAATTCATCATATGCAATAATTATGGTTTTCATACATAGAAAAAAGTATTGCATGCATATTTAAATTTGAAGCATGACTGGTAACTGTTAAACAGACTTACCGTCACATTGACACTGATAGCATTGGAGATCACCTCCCTAATAGAAGAGATACATTCTGCAGTAGCCGGAATCTTTATATACACATTAGATCGATCAACAACTTTGTGCAGCCATTTTGCTGCTTCCACTGTTCCCACAGTATCACGTGCAAGTCTAGGCGAAACCTCAACCGAAACATACCCATCAGCTCCGTCCGACTCATCATAAACTGGTTCAAACAGCTTGCAAGCATCTTGAATGTCTTTTATAACAAGTTCCCAATAAGCACTCTCTATATCCTTACCAGACTGTATAAGTTGCCTGGAAGTCAATTTGAGCATCCACAAGAAAGTGACTAAACTTGGAAAAGATACCAAAACCAAAATTAAAGGTTTACATATCATTAAGCTTCAAGTGTCATGATCAACTGCAAAACCAAATCACCCCAGAACTATAATCTAGGTCCTTAAAGTTCCAACTTTCAAAATAATAGCTAAAGGGACTATGGGAAAACAATATAGCATAAGTACCACGACCCATGAAAGACCAGTCTAAAATCTTTCAAGATAAGTGTAGGTCGTGGATTTTTCAATCATGGGCACAAAGAAAGTACTATCCTGCCGATAAGAATTTGGCCTTCACAATCAATGCAATAAATTTGCAGAAACAAAATGATCTTTTGAGATATGAAGCCCGACTTCCAGAGTTTCCTGAACTGGATTCTCGTGCAAGATACTATTGTGCAAGCAGGTGAACATGCTCAGCAGTCAAAACTACTCTGTCCACATTTCAATATTTTATATTGGTCATTCCCGATGCAGTGCACCAAGTGTATAGATCATCAGTTAACCAACCTAAAGTGAACCTCCAAAGCGGTCATATTTAAGAGAAATGATTAATTATTGTTTATATTGTCTTCAATCTACAATGACCATGGCTTCTAGAGTTCACTTTACAGAAGTGATGGTGAAACCCAGTTAAAGCTTCATGGTCCTTCTAGTACATCGAAAATACTATTATAACTCTTTAACTATAAAAAGCTAAATGAAATTAATGACACTGCAACAATAAAAATCATAGCTAAGCAACCTAGAAGCCTTCAGCAGAACCAAGACATTATAAGCAGCTGAAAATACCTAAATTGCTCATCATAGGCATTTGATGTAGAGATTGCTTTCTGAAAAATCTGTAATTGGAATTGTAGAATTATAGTCAGTGTAAAGAAAGAAAAACTTCTAAAATATCACATAAGAAGCAGTGCCTAACTTGTATGAGAAGGGAAAACATATGTAAAACCAAAAAGACTGTACCGTAGGGTTGCTGGTAACACCTCTAACACCTTTAGCTATTAGCGGAAGCAAATCTGTGACAGGTCTGCAGAGATTATCATACCAAGGAGACTGTCCTTGCTTCTCGTATAGATCATGAAGAGTTGTTGACCTAATTTGTGAACCATTACCATCCAGCTGGTAACATCTCATACTGGAAATAAAAATAAATTCAGAACAGCATCCGTGAAGAAGAATGAACAAAGAAAATAACTATAGATGCTGAGTTAAGGACACCTTCACAAGAAAAAAATCAAAAGTATAAACATTCCAAATTCTTAAGAGAAAATCTTACTATGTAAAATCGACTTTACATGTAGTACGTAATTAAAAATTAAAAAAATTAAAGATGAGGGGTGCATAAAGCTCATTTGAATATAATTGAGCCTCAATACTTCTTATATAGCAAATCTAAACTCCCTCAATTGGTTTCTTTTCTCAATTTCAGTCATATAGGGTCTCCTCAAAGACACACATAACTAAACCAAAGAAAGCCAAATATCTCCTCCATATTATCGAAAACACATCACGCAACAACAAACCAATTCCTCAGTAAGTAAAGTTTTTTTTTTTGCATAAGTAACAGAAGACACCTTTCTCTACTAAAGAGTTCTTATCATATCCTCTGTTGAAGCTTAAGAATTCAAGATAATTGATTCTCGCTGTTGACGAGACCAAATTACGAACGACGACAAAGTTAAGATCAACTCCTAATTCCAATTTAGATCATAAAATCTCACGACATCGATCTTATAACAACCTCATACGATTCAATCCGAAAACTTTCGCAGGTAAACATCTCATCCATTTAACGTCTCAATCGCGCAAAAAACTACCGTTTCACATCAAAACAATCGGAACTACTCTGATTCTTGACACCAAACCCAATCTCACAGACAAGAACACACCAAATCGCCACGATCCAATCCAAGACCATACCAGACCAAAAACCAAGCACGGGATCGTATGAAACTCACATTCCCGGCCTCGCGGTGGCGCGGTGGGTCCTGGCGGAGAGGCGGAGGGGTGAAGGAGAGGGGGCTCCGGCGGGGGCGCAGACGAGGAGCTTGGGGTGGGAGCGGAAGCGGGAGAGAGAGGAGGAGAAGTTGGGATTAGGGTTTGGGGGTTTCGAGATCGTCGCCATCGGAGTGGAGTGGTGGTGATAGCGATGGTTGTTTGTTTGCTGGGGTGTGTCGACGAGGACGAGGAGGGAAAGGGGTAGATTTGGAATTTGGATAAGGTCGGGTTTGGAAGTTTGTTGGACCTAAACTAAATTACATTCCAATTAAGAAATTCAAACTAAATTATTTCGGTTCCGCTCGGTTTGAACTTCGGTTTACCTCTAGGGTTGTCTAACTCTGGATTGAACTCAGAAACTTGAAAAATACTTGACTTTGTTTTAATCTGAAAAATAAAAGATATTGATAAAATATAAAAATAAAATTCAACTTTATTCTATAAACGAACCACTCGAACATGAAAATTTTGATGCTCGACTCGATTTTTTAATTGTAATTATTTTTTGTATTTGTTAGTAACATAGGTTAATACTTTTCAATCGATTTTTTTTATACCACCGATTTATCTTTCTTGGACCTTAAAACGTCAATTTCTAAATTGCTAAATTCCACCGTGATAAATATTCACATGAACACCGCAAAAAGAAATTTAGAACGTTCTGCCGTTTTCATGTGAGAATATGAAAACTGTAGAACGTTCTAAATTTGTCGTTTTATTATGTTATTTAGTCTACTACTGCATTTGTCGTTTCAGTATTATGTTATTAAAATCCCATGACGTAACTAAATTCAAACTATTTTGTGAGATTTGGTTAGCAAAGTAGCTTGTAATAAAATCAAAGCCATAGATAATAACTTAAAGCTTAACTTAGAATATTTTTTATTTTTTATTTTTGAGAGATATCTTAACTTAGAATAAAGTGGCAAAAGGTTCCCAATTAGAATTATTTTGTAGTTAGAAGAATCATTAGAAGATGAACAGATCATTTCAACTTTTCCAATGCAGAGATCATAGACTGTTTTCTTTCACTTCACCAGTCTTGTAATGTTTGGAACATAAAAAATAACAATTCTTGTAGAACAAACAAGAATCCCACCTCAACTTCCTACATGTGAATCAATCACACATCTAAGACTACAAAATCAATACAAAAAAAGGATTTCAAATTTAACATCTAACAAGAAACTGAAATTTACATCTTAGACAGCTTCATGATGGTCAGAAAACTAGAGTATAGCTTATAGATCGCCGAAAGGCCAAAAACAACACACGAGAAGTGTGTGCTGCTTTCCTACCAAGGCTTCAAGTCGCCCACCGGACCCTCAGTCCAGTTCAAGATTTTTTGCCCTGGCTTCAAATACACACTGTCGTCATGTGGTAGCTTGCGGGCAAGCCCATTTAGAATCTGATGGAAAGCGTCGCCAGGTTGAGCAGGTTGAGGAAACAACATTGCTTGCTTCATAGACGGGTTTGCAAGTAGTCGCTGTTTCCGTAAAATAACCTCTGGAGAAATTGATGTCAGTATGGTGTCCAACTTGGGAACGTCCTCCTCGGCAACAAACACACCAATTTCCTCCCACGGAATGGCATCGGCAAAAGGTAAGACGATGTCGTCTGCTATGATCACTGGTATGCAGCCAAATATGACACCCTCCACTAGTCTAGGACTCCATGGTGCCCACCCCAAAGGACACAAGCAAAATACTGCCCGTTGCATGTCTTCGTAATATGTTGTAGGATGCTCCGTGGAGATGTCGAAAAGAGGGTTGTCCTTGAAGTTCTCCCAGACCGACGCACGAGCGCCTCTGCAAAAGAAAATTCACATCGCTAATAACATGCTCCTACTGGATGATGGAGTTAACTATTCCAGGATTTATAAATAATGAGATTGGTGGTTCTCTTGTTTGGATAAATGTCATTTCAAGTCATCGTAACTAAATCGAGTGTGATACTGTTGTGGTACTACTCATTCAAACTGATACTGGAGTTGAGGGGGAAAACATAGAAATGGAAGTTTGCCCAAGCAGTTCGATGAGATTCTCAGAAGTCATACCTGGCATAGTAACCGCCTTCGGGGTCATTTCCTACATCATAAAACAAACCACGGAAGTACACAAATATTGACCGAGGAGTTTCGGCAGGTATCAAATGTGTTTGCATCTTCTGTGGAGGTGCATACGGTGGAATATTGATAGAACCCTCATTCAAACAGACATGATTTTTCTGCCCAAAGGTCTGGACAAGAGTCGCACGCTTAAGCAAAGGAAGAATTCCACGTTCTATAGCTTTTTCTTCCTGGATTATAATATAGAATCATATAAGCATATCACTGAAATTATACGAATTCAACCATTTTCCTGGTTTGTTAAAACACATTAGAAATGGCATACCTGATAGTGAAAGCAAGCACCAAAATCATGAGGAACAACGAAAAAATGATCTGCACCTTCAGTTCTATTCCAGTAAGGCCATCTTGAAGAGATCAATTGGATGGCACTTCTCATCATTCTCGGTGATTTGAAGGGCAAAGGGAGCCCATTCGGTGTTAAATCACATGTAGTATACACAGGTGTGTAGAACCAATCAGCTTCCTCAGGATTAAGAGTTCGGACAAGACTGGATAACAAAAACCGATGCATGAAAATCTCCGCAGCGAACATGTGATTCAAGCATCTGGGATCCTTCTGCAAGATCTTCTTGTTGTATTTGCTAGGTAATTCATAAACAAACACCTTCAATCTTCCAACAGGGTCGTCCTCCAGAACATCACCAGCACTCCCTACAACAGAGCAAAGGATTATGAAGCTAACCCTTGCTAACAGAGATGCAAAGAATGAAGAATGTAATAATGGATTTGAGCAATAATGGTGCCAAGTCAGACCAAAGTCCAACAAGTACTCAAGTCAGATGAACTTCTCTAAAATTGGCAAGAAATCAGGTCGCATCTTTGGCAGAGCTAGGGGGACTCATACAAGCATAATGAAAAGGTATGGTGACCATGTGGCCAAGAGAGGCAAAAGCAGCAAATAAAATTAAGTGTAACATAAATGAAGGATAAGTGATGCTATAACAGTATCTCAGAAAGAATGTAGTCAACCAGTCAGCACAAAGAACCAGCATGCAGCAGAAGAGGCCTAACAATACAATTTCATTCCATACATACAAATCGAGATGTTATTAAGCCTGAACGTACTAAGTATCAAACATGAGAACCTTGGCACTGAAGCACAAATTGATATTCTAGTGAAAATTAACAAAGGTAGGTGGGAAAAGGAGAGGACGAGAGGAACGTCTCTATGCTATCAAATGTTGAAACAGAAATCTCAGGTGTAAATGGGTGTAACATCACATGACAAAGATCTAACTGATCTGAAAAACTTGTTGCAAATGCAGGAATGAAAAGCATGATATTGGATCGAGAAGCTCAAGAAATTACCCAGAGGGCAAGATTCAACCTAATAAAAATAGGCATTAATTTAAATGAGATGCAAAGCAAGCCCCTAATTGCAGCAGACATATACATAGGAAAAACAATTTCGAATAGGAGTGTCGAAGTAAATAACTAACTATTAAAAGGACAACAGCTAATAAATCTATTTTCATACAGACAGAACTATCGATACTACAATCAGGTATAGGTACATGTAGCAAAGATGAAACTGTGCAAATTAATAGTTATAACATGAATTCTAGGTTATTCCCTTGAAAATAATTGCAAGACATGATTCTACCTCATAACAGTGACGGTTATATTGCATACAACCAGTTCCCCTGATACATTATGCTCAAAATCTTGTCATTTCTAAATTGAACAAACTGATTATTGCAAAATAAAATAAAATCTCCTAAACTATTGAAGTATGCAACTTCATTTATTTCATTTCTTCCATCACTTGACATTGCTGAACAATTACTTCACCAACCATAAAACAGCCTATTTAAAACTTAGATGACCAACAAAAGGCCTAACTAATATCACTTGCATTGTAGTAGCCTGTTATTACGACCTCTGAACCAAAACTGAACCTTTTCATTTGATCTAAGCATGATTGCTTAGGGGTATCCCTTTTGGCCAAAAGTCCAGTATATGGTATATAGTAGCAAACAAAACATACCCAGAAAAGTTTGCATTTCAGGCTGTTATGTGAAAAGCAAAAATCCATGTAAGAAAATACTCAACTCACTTACCCACAAAAATCTCAAAGGAACAATACAAACAGATGATACAAATCATTTTTATTCCATCACTGGTGTGAATTCACCGGAACACTTTTATAGCTACCTTTACTTTTTATGTGCAATAATGCCTAACTAAAAGTTTCATACTGGTGAGTGGCGTCAATCTCACATGAACTCAATAAAGTTCAGATACTATTCTATTGTGAAAGTAAAAATATCATTAAAACCCAAGCTTCCAATGAACAAATTCAAACTCCGATGAACACACACTTACATGCAGCAAATCCAAATTCTGCTCGGATAACCACTTATTTCCTCAAAGTTCACTTTTTGCTAATGTGGTTCATTCATACTAAAACTTTAAGAAAGTGGAAAATTAGATTTCCAAAATGACTTTCCGGTGAATGGTTTGTACAAAACTTTTTTTTTAAATTCCATAACTTAAAAATTTGTACTTGCAATAAGTTTCCCCACTCCCACGATTCCATCCTAAAACCATGGGAAGCCACAGATCTAAAGTTTGATTTTCCTCCACTTTTTGCGTACTAATCAAACCTAACTGGAATTTAGTGAAGTTCTAGATTTCCCTCCACTTCTTACGAACCGATCACACCTAAGCGGACTTTAGTAAATTTTAGACTTACCTCCACTTTCTACAAACCGATCACACCTAAGTGGAATTCTAGATTTCACTCCACTTCCTACCAACTAATCACACCTAAGTGGAATCCAATAAATGTTTAGATTTCCCTTCACTTCATGCAAACCAATCGTACCAAATAAATGGAATTCAGTAAAATTCTAGATTTCCCTCTACTTCGTGCAAAACAATCACCCTTATGTGGAATTCAATGAAGTTATAGATTTCCCTCAACTTCGTGCAAACTAAGCAAACCTAAGTAGAATTCAATAAACTTTTAAATTTCTCTCCACTTCCTGCAAACCAATCATACCAAATAAGCCTAATTCAGTAAACTTCTAGATTTCCCTCCACTTCATGCAAACTAATCAAACCTAAGTAGAATTCAATAAACTTTTAAATTTCTCTCCACTTCCTGCAAACCAATCATACCAACTAAGCCTAATTCAGTAAAATTCTAGATTTCCTTCGCTTCCTGCAAACGAAACACACCTAAGTGGAAGTCTGTCAAAAAATAAAAAAATAATCTCACCAAGTGGAATTCAGTAAATAAACTCTTCAAAATGCGCACACCCAAAACCATTCTCACAAAACCCAAAAAAATAAAAAACCCAAACTTTGACAAGCACAAGATCCAAAACCCACCTGAAATTCTCTCAACCTCCCAGTCCCCGTCCCCTTCTCCGCCACGCCCACCCGAGACAAGAACCAAAGCAGCGAGAAGCAACAAGGAAACCCACTTCCAGCCCCCCATCTCACGACCCAAAAACCCGAATCAACCCCAAACGACCTCCAGAATCAAATCCGGTCGTGGGTTTCCGAGAAAGGTCGAATCTTTCCGGGGGAAAACAAGAAAAACGTTGGAAATTCGTTCGGGTTTGGGATCTGAGGAGTGGGTTTTTATTTCTAGCAACGATTGGGAAGGAAGGTGATGGGTTCCTTTCTAATTTGCCTTCTTGGTTTGGTGGTGTATTTTTATTTTTATTTTATCTGTTGAAATGAAATGAAATGAAATGAAATGAAATGAAATGAAATGGGAGGGAGATTATGATTAGGATTACTGGATTAGGATTAGGGAGAATTAGGTTCATGTAATCATGTCAATGGAGTGAAGTAGTTGTGGATTTGGGATTTCTTAACATGTTGGGTAGGCCGTAGGGGGGTGTTAATTGATTTTATTTTATTTTTGGTTGAAAGTTGGTGCGTAGTTTTTGAATTAAGATTAACCAAACTACTATCCACCGGCAAGGATTAATTGAATATTGATGTGTGGTTTGATTAAAGTTTTCAGAATCGGATCGAACATCCTGCCGGAGCCAAAACTGGTTCAAACGGATTTGAACCGATGACGTCAACATGACTTCACTACAAACAAAAAACTGAAGGAGAACAAAATGTGATAAAAGAAACAAAGAAAATGATCAAGAAAAGAGAAGAAATAAACGATAACAAAAAGGATGATAAGCTTTGGCTAGGTTTGCTCAGCAGAGTTAGGGATTGGGGTTAAGGCCTGGGTGTTTGTGATTTTTTTCATAACCCAATAACTCATACATGTTTGCCTTGTGTTTTATTTTGAGCTTTTTGCATTTAATTTTGATTTGTTTGTATCTAACTTTGAAAACATACATTAATTATCATCTTTCTTGATTTTGTATATTTAACTTTGATCAAAATGGAAAATGTTAAGGAAATTAAATTAATTTTTTGTATTTAATTTTGATCAAAGAGCAACCCGTCAAATCCACCCACCCTTGTCTAGTCCACCCTTAGGCAGACCGAGTAGTGAGTTTTTCTGGCCCCATCCTGTTTACCCGCTAAACTTATGTGGGGCAGGTAGTGGTAGGGCAAAACCTCGTCCCGCCTACACCTATGTTATTTGGGCAAACGATGTCAGTTTACAACGATCGAAAGTTTGTTCACTAAGATTCATCCCAGTTCAGCCCTGATTGTTTGCAAAAACAGTTCACTGAACCAGCTATATTAACGCAATAATAACAAAGATGTAATCCTCTTTTTTGGGTGCAACATAACAAAAAACAAAAAACAAAAACAATGTGAAGTCCTTAAGTAGTTTTTTATGGGATGATTGAAAAATGCTCTTGCTGCATAAAAAATGGTATAGGATAATAGTTAAAAGTCGCGATTTGTTCAATACAATTTACTTGGAAATTGGAAAACATATCATTCGATGCAATACAGACTTTCAAGCGAACCTATAACAATAAGGTGTACTTTTATTTGATGAAGTTTCATTAATAAGATTGTCAAAAATGTGTAGCATTAGCTCTATAAGTTACGTGTTTGAATAGCGTACACACCGAGTATATATTCTTAGCTCTAAAAGCTATGGTATGAAAGGAAAAGGTTCAAAAATCACACAGCAATTTTTTATTAAAAATGAAGAAAAAGAAGTTAATGTGACGAGAGAAATTAAATTCCTTGTTGGAATTTACGAAGGAAAAGAAGAGAGTTAGATAGAAAAGAAAAAATAATAATTGGTGACATGAAATCTTAACCTAAATCTAGAGAAAATTAAGACAAACTCATCATGTGTCTAAAATTTTGGAAGATGTATCCAAATAGAATGAAAGTATACAGCACAATGACATTTTTGAAAGTCACACAACGACATTTTCGTAAAGAAACATTTATATGTATATTTTCCCCCAAAAGTCGTTCTCCGCTGATTTCTTTACTCTCATCCTTTTTTAAAAAATAAAAATATTGGCATATAGCAACAAAAAATCCCATCAGGAGTTGATAAGTCAACATCATATTACCCCTATAACTAACAAATCAAAAGTCTTTTCTTCGATAATTTGGATTCGGAAAATTTATCACTCTAAGCAACAAAATAATTTTAAAAGCACCAACCAAAAATTACCCAACTCATTAATGATATATTTGGACAAAATGAGTGAGAGAATTAATGATATATTTGGCAAAATGAGTGAGATAATAGAACATAAGAGAAAAGAACGGGGAAACGTTTTTCTTGGTCGTGGAGAAAATCATGTTACATTGTATTCCCAGGATACTCGTAGAAATTTCAATTCTTACTTCATTTTGGGGGGAAAAACTTAGTCCACAGACAATTTCTTTGTACGGAAAGTTTAATCTAGTATTGATCGTCAATCCGACTTCTGTTTCGATCCAAACTATCACGTAAATATATGTTTAGGAGTGAATTAGATATACAACAAAACAAATTGGGAAAACAACGTTAAGTGTTTGTTAAATAATAAATTTTTAAAGTTCAAGGAACAAAGTGATACAAAATGAAAGTTCATGAGAAGTAATTGTTAACTTTGAAAGTTCAGAAATACAAAGTGATACTAAGTCATAGTTTAAAATGTCAAACTGTAATTAACCGAATTTAATAGACTTAATTGCAAATCCAACCCATATATTGGACATAGTTATAAGTGGGAGCCCGACCCAATTTGGAAAACTACAATATCCCTCCTCAAGCCCACTAAGGTTGGGCAAACAGAATTGTTGCAACTGGGATTTCATGTACGAAATATGTTAAAGACAATATTGCTTGCACGAAAGACAAATTATTAGAATCATTTGTGGCAATATTGAACCTTAACGATTAGAATCATATTATGCTTTCGACAATTCATTTTACGTTTTACACAAGGGACACACCGAAAGTAAAATACAACTATACGGTTGGAGAATTTATTTTACGTTTTGCACATGTCAGGGCCTCAGGGGACACCAAAACAAAATAAACCTATACGGTTGGAGAATTTAATTTACATTTGCACATGTCATGGAACGCTTAAACTTAACCTTTTGTTTATCACCCCCGTTGACCTGATTAATTTCATCTTTTTTAATCGGTCGAAGTGGACAAGAAAAGAAGACCAAACTCAAAAGAATATTAAACACATATCCACTAATTAACTTGTAGTTATTCTCCGTTTTCGCTCAAAAGCCACTTAAATTTGCTCTACTCAAGGGTCAACTCACTTATAATAAGCTAAACATGAACTCATTGAACACGTACAAGTTAGAACTTGGTCCAATTCAAAATTGCCAAATTAGAAGAGTACTTAACATATTATAAAACATTACGTAACAACAAAATCTTTGATAAAACAACTAATAACTACCAATGTGTAGATCACTAGTTTTAGATCACCATGAGTTACATGTCGAGATCTAATTTAAAAAAAAACACAAAATACTAAAAAAATTGATACCAAAATAAGATAATATGAAAAACCAAAAAGGTAACAACCCTTATTATCACTGCACTTCATCCATATTTTCTTAATTAATTAATTAATACCAAGTGCTAAATGGAGGTTGTGCCTTCCAAACTACCGAAGCTACCATTCCATCCACATGTCTCCCTCTCTCTCTCTCTATATATATATATTCTCTCTCATACCACTCCAACAGAAGTGTCATTTTGCCATGAGGAAGTTAACAGTGAAGGCCACCTAACCCCCACACGAGTCCTCCTCCAAACACAGATCAATTTGCCTTTGATGGGCTCCATTGATGCCTCCTGTTTGGAAGAAGAGAGGTGGAGTGAGGAGGAGGTAAGGAAGGTGCAGCTGATGAGGGTGGTTGTGGAGAAACAAGATCCTCAATCCAAGGTCGGCTTTTGTGTTTTGTTTTTGGTGTTGTTTGTTTGCATGTTTGTCGTTTCGAGCAAAATCAATTATCTCAACTGATTCTGTATATGAATATATTGATTCTGACAGCTAATTAGATTTTTCTCTTGTGTTATTATTTCCTCCTCGACAAGGATAAGAATGAAATTCTAGGTATAATGCTACTCGTTTAGTTGAACATGTCATCTTTGGTACAAGAAACAACATTTTATATGAATAAATGGAGGAGATGTTCATGGTTTTTTTGGTTTGTTTTGATAATGATGTTCATGGTTTTGAAACATTCATAAAAGTGGATTGTGGATGGTCTTATTGACAGCTATTAAGTGGTTATTTTTGGTTCCTTTGGGATGAAGTCTTACTTTTTTTTAGTTTAGTCTGTGTGATTTTAAGTTGGTTTGGTTTTGATTTTTTTTAATACTCAGAGTTGGTATGCTTTTCTATTTTTTGCCAAAAAAAATACTAAATTTGGTTACAAACTATTTTAGTGGTTGAAATAGTGGTGAAAGTTCTGATTTTGCTCGGAATTTGGGTATTTCCGTAGAAATTTTTATTTGATATTAGGGATTTTTAGATAATTTATTCATTCCCAGAACTTTTTATCTTTCCCTTTTTTCCATTTGGGAGTGTATACATCATAATTTATTACTTACGGGATGTGTTGCCTTAAACTTTTACCACACCTTTTCTTTTCCTTAACTTTCACTGCATGGTAATCTTAGGGTTACCTCGATTAAAGGTTGTAGGTTCAAATCAGAATTTTCATTCGCAAATAAAAAAATTAATTGTTTTAAAAAAACCTCGAAACTTTTAATTAGGTCCAATTACACTTGGTGATAATGATGATTATTATTATTAGGACATGGCATGTGGTAACTGGTAAGGTGACGGGACTGTCTCCTAAACTTTTACTTTTGGAAAAGATGCTTGTGTTGTCTTTTCCCCTGTTTTGTTCCAATTTAAATGTAGGCTAGAAATAGTCCCACTCTTAATGGAAAGTAGGTTGGTGAGGGTTGTCAAAACATGTTTCCAGCATGATTGCTCGGTTGACAAAGCATATTTTACTTGAAATTATAATGAAAGTTATTGCAGTCATTGCAAATCGGAATGCAAAAGTTGACTTGTAATATAGGCATTTGGGACAAAATCAAAGATACAGACTTCCTTGATTTTGTCTTTTTTTTAAAGGTTTATTTCTATAAATTTCATTTTTTTTCTCCTTTCTGTTGTTCACAGTAGTTTAGATTCTTAAATTAGTCTGACAATATCGTATAAAATCTATTTTCTATAAAGGAACCTCCACCGTAGCTCCTGTATGTTGCATTTTTATTGCAACACGCGTATTGGATAAGTTTGAAATGGACATTCTATCGACTTTTGCACGATTTTGAAAGGTTGTAGTTGTTGAAGCAGCATGGGTTTATCACTTCACCAGGGCAATAAGTTTGAAAGGATGTTTTTCAATTACACACCACAGACTGCCTTTTCATCACATTTCATTAATGAAGTTGGAGGACTCGTACCAGTTGGTTGATAGGTATGCTTTCAAAATTAATAAGCGGCAGTTGACGTTTAAACTTTAATAAGGACATATGTGTCTTGCTGTTCGAAGGGGGTTTTAACGATGTGATACACGACATACAAATCAAGATACACAATGGAAAACTAAAACAAATATTGCATTTGGAAAACTAACTTTTGGCTCTTTCTTAATAGTGATGCAACAAAAAATATCACAAGATGAAATAAACAAACAATAACAAACGCACATCTGAAAATAATCCACGACATACATATTTTACAAGGTTCGGCAAAATGTTTACGTCCTTAGGAGAGTCTACTGTGAGTTTCATTTCCTTTTTCTGATTCTCCAACAAGAGAAACAACTGAGATTACAAGTTTATGAAGACAATATGTCATCTCAAACATTCTAGATCTCTCTCTAGACTTAATCTCTCAATACTCAATGAATGAAATAAGAATTTTACGTTTTTTTACAAATTAGGGCGTATGATCCCTTAAATAGACAACTCAAAATACATACAAGATCATGCAGAAAACGTGGGCAACGGTCGACCGGACCCCTAAAATGGTCAACCGAAATGGTTACCATGAATAGTTCGTGTTAATTTCGATCGATCGACTCCCTCACGCAGTCAACCGCTCCACAATTGTCTTCAGCTTCAAACCACTTTTTGGTCGACCAGAATCACTATCAGTCAACCGTTCTTGACTCCAAGAAAGTCCATGTTATTTTCGGTCGAACAGTTTCCAACACCGGTCGACCGAACTCAACATCCTAAAAGTGCATGTTATTTTCGGTCAATCGATGTCCAACATCTGTTTACCGAACCTTCATGTCTGAGAGCTCCCGTTAAAATTGGTCGACCGAACTTCTCCACCGGTCGGTCGTTTTAACCTGTTTCTACCTTAACAAAATCTAAAGCAATTATCAACACTTACCTCATAAATTCATATATAGTCATGTAGCAGAACGAAAACCACTATCATTACTCTTAATTATTTTAAAAAAAACCTCATCAGTAGTGGACCTTCACTTGTAAACATATTTATGTGAAGATAATAATGTCTTCCTTTCTAGTTATTTTTTGCTTTTCTGTAACAATTTGCCCAAAGGAATGTTTGGTAGTGTATTGTTACTGACTCGACTTAACATGCATGCGGTCACATTCAAGTGTTGGAATACATGTACGCTGTTTAAGATAGTTATCTGCATTGAGTATTTTTCTTCTTCTTCACGTTTTGGCAAATTGATGCTTGCTTTGGTTAAATTCTGACATGCTTATGGATTCGCAAACTATTAGGAAGTTGATGATGTGGTGCTTCGAAGATTTTTACGTGCCCGCAGTTTGAACGTTGACAAGGCGTGTGACATGTTCCTGAAGTATCTGAAATGGAGGAGGACAGAGATTCCAAATGGTTTCATCTCAAAATCCGAAGTGTCCAACGAGCTTGCCCAAAAGAAATTGTTCTGTCAAGGATTCGACAAGAAAGGCCACCCGATTGGGGTCATCCTTGGTGGAAGGCATTTGTATGCCAAACGAGATATAAAAGAATTCCGGCGTATGATTTATGAGAACTAATGTCCAGATCATATTTCCGTGAACATTACTGAAATCTTTTGTTTTGGTTGCAGGAGTTTGTATCTATGGTCTGGAAAAAATATGCACCAGGTAAATTTAATTGGGTTTTTTCTCTTGGGTGCACCTCTAAAACATGTTATTATCCGAATTACATCTGCGTTTTCGAATATATCTCTTGGGTGCACCTTGTGTTTATCGTTATTAACATGAATGATATTTTTATTTTAAGAGGGGTTTTTCGTTTTTTTTAACAGAAAAATAACATAGTAAGTTTCTTTGATGGTACCACAGTAAAAAAACAAAAATACAAAGTGCACCCAAGTAATATTTGAAAATTTTGAAGGTACATTCAAGAAAAAAACAAATTTAATTAGTTTCGGTGAACGTATCATTTAAATTTCAAGTTCCTAAGTTTTCATTTTTTATCTCACCTAAGTGCTTTGAGTTCCGAAGAGTTTTTTTGTTTGTTTTGGCACCGTTATAGAATGTCGGATGGAAGGGAGAAGTTTACTTTCATTGCAGATGTAGGAGGTTGGCGATACGCCAATTGCGACATTCGTGCCTATCTCGCCGCTCTAGATATAATGCAGGTATTTGTTTTCAAAATTCCAACATAATTGTTTTGTTCTATATATGCTTTTCAGGCAACAATCATAAAGTCGGATAAGGAACATGCATATATATATATATATTGATATTTCCGAGAATAGTATATCGAGTCATTCCTTTTTTCGAAAGTATTACGTATTTTTTAGTTAAATCCCAAACATGTATTCACAATTTCACATGCTTGGAATGGATTCTTGTCCTGTCTAATCCAATACTAGGGATCTACTAATTAGGACTGGTATCTAGCCATTTTTATTACCATAGATTGATAGTTGATTTCCTTCTCATCTCAATTTGACATGGTAATTGGAATTGTTTTGTGTCAGAATTACTACCCAGAGAGGCTTTACAAGGTTTACATGGTACATGTCCCTTCTATTTTTATGAAGGCTTGGAAGATGATATACCCCTTCATCGACAAAAACACCCAAAAGAAGGTATTATACATTAATCTCCTTCATCTTGCATAATCTTGTCATTGGTTCTTGAAGCAGCTACTTTCGAAATTCCCACTAACAATTCTCAGGATCCTTATATTTGCACCAATCCATACATATCGAAAAGTCCAATATCATTCCTTGTAAACACCATTCTTCGTTGCTCCAACCATTATAATTAACTCCCTAGTTTGTGGAGACATGGTTAGAAAAATACTTGCGCTCTAAAACCAAATTAGCAGATCCTACCTCCATTCATACCAGTGTTGTAGTTTGCTACTTAACATGATTGTTTGAGCTTCTTATTATGGTGACAAAACCAAATTCTGCATGGCATTGCTTGAGTTTTAAAGAAGTGGTTGATCAAAACGTATATACATAGTCATGAAGAGCCTTTCTAGCAAAACGTATTAATTAGTGTCAATGATAATACAATATTAATCAACATAAACACCTTTTTTATTATCATAGATTAGGTTTATGATTTTTTATTCAAGTAGTTTGATTTTAGGAAGATAACAGACAGCCTAAGTAGAACCACAATCATCATGACAAATGTGGTTCAAATAAATTTAGTTTTGAAACACACTTATTAAATAACACGTTTTGACGTGGTAGGGATTAGTTTTTAATATTGATGGTAGGTTGTGAATCTACATCCTATCAACCACCAGCTAACCTACCTCCATCCAACAAATACTTGAACCAACATGTGAAATAGAAAACTTTGGTAATGATATTTAAAAACTTTATGGTTGACTTTTGTATGCACATCGTTTTAAAAAAACGACTACAAATCTTCTTTATTCCCTTTTGCAGTACATCTTTGTAGATGACAAGAACTTGAAAGAAACATTGCTGGAAGACATTAATGAGGACCAACTCCCGGACATTTATGGAGGAAAGCTTGCACTGGTTCCTGTTGAAGAAATTTAATTCAAAGTTGAAGGTGGGAACCATATATTGAATGTGATTTGTTCTTTTATATTTATAACGTACGAATTGGCAGTGAAGAGAAGTTCATTTACATACATCTTTTAAGATGAGAAAAGAGCATCATGTAACATGATATTGATATTTACCAAGTGGAGTTGGTTTAGTTAGTAGATTTTTAGACTTGTATTAGTTAGGATTAGGGGTTAATCTATCACATATGATTACATGGTTGAGATTTAACTAAAAAATACATAATGTTTTTGAACATCAAGATGATATTATTGGAAGCTATAAATTATTTATCAAAAAACAATGTTCTACAAAATGACAAGAGTGGTGGTTTCTTGGATTCGCGGTTGAATTTCAACCATGGAAGGAGGGGTTGTGTCATGATTTGAGGCACAATTTGTATGAAATCTTGTAAAAATTTAAAGTGTTCAAAATTTTAACAATATGAGTATAATGAACTAGGTAAAATTTAAACTTCAAGGGAAACATAATCTAGTTGATGTATGTTAACTACGTCAAATTCAAAATCAAAAAAGGTAAAAATCACTATTAGTATATATTTTACTAAGAAAAATTTAAAATCCATGGGAGCCCAAGGCACCCCCACTGCTTCGAAGGATTGAAGTAATTCAAACTTGAAACTTAGTTTCAAAAGCATGTATATACACAGTATAATTCTAATTTTCATTTGTACTTAAAGTCTCTCTGTAATAACCTAATCTAAAACATCTTAATTAACTAAACCTAAACCTAATTAACCTAATCTAATCCTGGAATAGTGTAGCATGAGGTGTTGATTTAGGATTGGATGAGGTGGAGGTTGGATAAGAATTGGTTTGCCTATAAATTGGAAGGTAAGGTTAATAAAACGTTTTCTTTTCCTTTTCAACAACCAGAGCTTGAGAGAAGAGGTTAGAGAGAAGAAGAAGAAGGAGGTGAAGAAGAAGAGGAGAAGAAGTGAAGAAAGAGAAGAAGAAGTGGAGTGAAGTGGTGCAAGCTTGGGAGGCTTCTTCACTCGACCAAAAGGTATGCCAAATCTTCATTATAACTCACTTGTGCCTTGTGAGTGTTGGGGATCGACGTTGGTGTCGAATTCCCCGTCGGAATTCAACCAATTCAGAGGTTGAAGACGACGATCGGTCGACCGGTGCCTGTGGGCAGTCGACCGATCCTATTATTATATTGATGTTTACCCGCGAACGGTCGAACGATGTCGTTAGACGGTCGACCGTTATGCCAGATTTGTGCGGGAAAAAGGGGATATGCTGTTATCGGTCGAACGGGACCACTTAGCCGGTCGACCGAATAACGATGAGAATGGGTCGGTTGGGGATTTTGACTTATTAAACGGTCGAACGTCCTTTACCTTGTTCGACCGATCCATTCGATGCTAAGTCGGTTGGGAGCTTTGACCATCAAAACGGTCGACCGCTCTTTAACTCTCGGTCGACCGACCGAGCATTTAATTAAGCGGTAGAGTGCTTGTGTTGTTTCGGTCGAACTGTATTTCAGTTCCGGTCGACCGAACGAGACTTGAGCAAAATATTGAAATCCCTGTTATCGGTCGAACGGCCCCTTGGTTCGACCGGTCGGATATATATATTATATAAAATTGTATAGCGTAGACCTTCCAAACGGTCGACCGCTAGATGACTTTTGTTCGACCGATTGGTCGGTAATTCGGTTGGCGTGGTTCGACCGGTAGATTTGTTTGTACAGTACTGTGTACTGTGTGGGGGACCGGTCGACCGGTGTGCTTGTAGCGGTCGACCGATCTACCGCAGGTTGGTGGATTTATCCACACGCGATCCGTCGATGTCAGGTCGACTACCGGCTCCGAGGCGACGGTTGATTACCGGCTTTGAGAGCTACGGATTTCACCTTCGACGAAGGCGTATTATTGTTGTACCTTTTTCCTCTCTTACCGAGCGGGGTGTGAGGGATGTGTACCGTAAACCTTGGGCAGTTTGCGAGGGTTTAGCGGTAGGCCGAGGATGTTCCGGCAGGGTGCGCGCTAGGCGACTCTTGGGGGAGCAGTGGCTGTCGTCTGACCCGAGTTGTGTATTCGGCGGGCTGACTCGCTCCTTGGGTGTGGCGTGTACCGGGGGTTCCTTCCTGCACTTTTTGGGGAGCAGTGGTGTCGACTGACCCTTGTGAGGCAGCGGTGGACTGACTTGACCCTAGTGGCAGGAGTGGTTCAGTGCCGCGGAGGCGGTGAGGGCATTATTGTGGGCCCGAGGCGGATGATCATGTGCATAGCATTGCATTGTATTTAATCCCTTTTTATATTTTAGGAGGTTTGGTATACGGGGTTCCTTCAGGGAACTCAGGCATGTTTGTTTGTTTGCATTTCAGGTAGCGAGCAGGGTTAGAGTTTGAGGTGGTGACCGAGGACGGTGCCCCCGAGATCAGATCCTGTAGTTGTCAGTCTCTTTCTTTTGAGGTGATTACATATTGTATAGCTTTTGTCGTAATCACAGTCAGTCTGTATATTTGACTTCCACGTGGATCATATTATATTATATATGTTGGTTTGTTTCCCGTGACGTGCCCAGTGCTGACCGTTGACGGTCTTTATTATTGTTTAAATTTTCCGCTGTTTTCGGGTACGTTACAATTTGGTATCAGAGCGTTGATCTCGGCGTACTTGTCTAAAGAAACCACCTTTGAGTTAGGAGTTAGGTCTAGAGGATCATGCATGCACAGATTATATTGATATTGTCTTGTTTCCTTTGGCAGATGCCTCCTAGACGGGGGAAGGCGGTTGCCCATACTCGCGGTGAGAGTGAGACTGCGAGGG
Source organism: Triglochin maritima (assembly GCA_963682175.1). Lineage (NCBI taxonomy): Eukaryota > Viridiplantae > Streptophyta > Magnoliopsida > Alismatales > Juncaginaceae > Triglochin > Triglochin maritima. The sequence continues at coordinate 5,088,424 of OY821787.1, read as the reverse complement.
ATGAGGTTTGGGAGGATGAGCGTCGGACGTTGTTCGATACGGTCGGACGTCTGACGGAGATGCTACAGCAGCAGACAGCACAGACTGGGCAGACGGGGACTGGCGCTATGCATGACCGGTTTATGCGCCAGCATCCGCCTACCTTTCTGGGGCAGTACGACGCAGAGGCTGCGGAGGAGTGGATCTTCACGATGCAGAAGATCTTCAGTGCTATTGGTTGTCCTCCAGAGGCGAGAGTGGGCTTGGCTACTTATGTTTTGGGCGGTGCTGCGTCCAACTGGTGGAGGTCCACATCTGCAGTGGTGTTTGCGGACAGAGATGATATAGCCTGGGAGGAGTTCGTTGGCGAGTTCAACGAGCAGTATTTTCCGCAGCATGTCCAGGATCAGAAGAGGGAGGAGTTTCTGAGTCTTCAGCAGGGAAACATGACCCTAGCAGGCTACATCGGGAAGTTCAACGCCCTTGAGCGTTACTGTCCCGAGATGTATGTTACACAGGAGCAGAGGGCAGGGAAGTTCGTCCGAGGGCTCCGAAAGCAGTTGAGGACGAAGGTGCTGACACACATGCCGAGCACGTTGGCCGATGCAGTGAAGAGTGCCTCTGTTCTTGATCGTGACTACAGGGAGAACTACCAGGATGAGAGGAGGCCATCAGGTAGGTTCTCTGGGAGGCCAGGAGGTCAGACTGGAGGGAATCCGGGCAAGAGGCCCCGATACGAGGGAGCAGGAGTTGCAGTACCACGACCAGAGCCTTGTGGTACTTGTGGGAGGTTTCACTCCGGGCCGTGCTTCACCCCCGGAGCATGTCATGGGTGTGGCCAGCTGGGTCACTTTATCAGGAGCTGTCCGAGCCGAGGAGCTGGGCCGAGCAGACCACCGGGTTTACCCGCACCAGGCAGAGGAGGAGGCGGAGGTAGACCACCTTTCAGACCCCAGCAGGGGCAGCGCACTGGCAGAGTTTTCACCATCCAGGCAGAGGAGGCTCGGGATGGAGGCGCTGTCGTGGAAGGTACACTTCTTGTCGCAGGTTCAGTAGCTAGGGTGTTATTTGATTGTGGCGCGATACACTCGTTCATCTCAGAGCGATTTGCGGGAGTGTTGGGCTGTACCCTTGCGATGTTGACTGCCACTTTGGAGGTCAGCACACCCCTGGGTCTGGTGGGCACTGTGGGGAGATTTGTCCCCGGCGCCACGGTTGTTTCGGGAGATCAGGAGTTTCCGGCAGACCTGGTCTTGCTACCGATGGAGGACTTTGATGTCATACTTGGGATGGATTGGCTGTCCCAATATGATGTTCGAGTCTTGTGCCGTGAGAAGAAGATTTTGATCCCGAGGAATGGTTTGCCTGATATTTTGATTAGAGGGATCAGAAGCAGAGGGGGTCGCATTATTGTATCTGCTGTGAGAGCTCAGAGACTGTTACAGCAGGGATGTGCAGCTTTTCTGGCGACACTTGTAGTTGCGGAGGCAGAGTCCCAGAGGCTAGAGGACATTGAGGTGGTGCAGGAGTTTGCGGATGTTTTTCCAGCGGAGATTCCAGGTTTACCACCACACCGAGAGTTGGAGTTCGGCATTGAGTTGGTAGCTGGCACTACACCACAGTCGAAGGCTCCATACCGGATGTCACCTGCTGAGTTGACAGAGTTGAAGAAGCAGTTGCAGGAGTTGATGGACTCTGGATTTATCAGACCGAGCGTCTCGCCTTGGGGTGCACCAGTTTTGTTTGTGAAGAAGAAGGACGGATCCTTGAGGATGTGCATAGACTACAGGATGCTGAACCAGGTGACGGTGAAGAATAGGTATCCCTTACCTAGGATCGAGGACCTCTTTGACCAGCTGCAGTCAGCGAAGGTTTTCTCGAAGATTGACCTGCGTTCAGGATATCACCAGTTGAGGATCCGAGATGAGGACATCCAGAAGACAGCCTTCAGGACGAGATATGGACACTATGAGTTCTTGGTGATGCCATTTGGATTGACGAATGCTCCGGCAGCGTTCATGGATCTGATGCACCGGACATTCAGGCAGTACATTGATATATTTGTGATTGTCTTCGTGGATGACATCTTGATCTATTCACCAGATGTGGAGCAGCACAGAGAGCATCTGAGGATTGTACTCAGCATCTTGAGGACTCAGCAGTTATATGCTAAGTTCTCAAAGTGCGAGTTTTGGTTGGACAGAGTGGCATTCCTCGGACACATTGTATCGGCAGAGGGGATATCAGTGGATCCGGCGAAGGTAGAGGCAGTGACACAGTGGAGGACCCCTACGAGCGTGACGGAGATTAGGAGCTTTGTTGGACTGGCGGGTTATTACCGTCGCTTCATCAAAGACTTCTCGAGATTGGCAGCACCACTGACGGCTCTGACGCAGAAGGGAGTCACTTTTGTTTGGTCGCAGAAGTGCGAGGACAGCTTTCAGGAGCTGAAGAGACTGTTGACCACAGCACCAGTTTTATCATTGCCGAGTGGCACGGGTGGATTCGTGATTTATAGCGACGCTTCAGGTGTTGGCTTAGGATGTGTACTTATGCAGCACGGGAGGGTGATTGCATACGCATCCAGACAGCTGAAGGTCCATGAGAGGAATTACCCGACACATGATTTGGAGTTAGCAGCAGTGGTTCACGCACTGAAGACCTGGAGACACTATCTTTATGGCGAGCAGTTCGAGGTGTTTACAGATCATCAGAGTCTGAAGTACCTGTTCTCGCAGAAGGAGCTGAATATGAGGCAGCGCAGATGGCTTGAGTTCATTAAGGACTACGACTTCACTATCTCTTACCATCCGGGGAAGGCGAACACAGTTGCAGACGCTTTGAGCCGGAAGGTGGAGGTATCAGTAGCAGGCCTATGCATTCAGGAGTGGAGACTGCTAGAGTCCTTGGCAGAGTGGAGGCCATTTGCTGATAGCTCTGAGGGCGCAGTGATTGCCGGATTGAGAGTAGAGCCTCAGACAGTATCAGCAGTGATTCATGCTCAGACTACAGATGAGGAGTTGAGCAGTTTGTTACAGTTAGCTGCCAGAGATGGGTCAGATTTCAGAGTTGGAGTGGACGGAGGTCTGAGATTCAGAGATCGTATCTGGGTGCCGAAGACAGAGGACCTGAGACAGGATATCATGGAGGAGGCACACAGATCGACATATTCCATTCATCCAGGGAGCACCAAGATGTACAAAGACCTGCAGCGGAACTTCTGGTGGCGAGGTATGAAGAAGGACGTTGCAGACTTCGTGTCGAGGTGTTTGGTCTGTCAGCAGGTGAAGATCGAGCACCAGAGACCAGCAGGGCAGATGCAGAGGATTGAGTTGCCCGAGTGGAAGTGGGAGCACGTGACGATGGATTTTGTTACGGGGCTACCGAAGACACGGAGATTCCACGATGCGATTTGGGTTATAGTCGATCGACTGACCAAGTCGGCGCATTTCTTAGCTATTAAGACCACTCTTGCTCTGGAGGGTCTAGCTAAGTTATATATTGAGGAGATTGTCAGACTTCATGGCGTACCAGTCAGTATCATTTCAGACAGAGATCCCAGATTCACTTCGAGATTTTGGGAGAGTCTACACAGAGCACTGGGGACACGTCTGAAGTTTAGCACAGCTTTCCACCCACAGACAGATGGCCAGTCAGAGCGGACGATACAGACATTGGAGGACATGCTGAGAGCGTGTACACTTGACTGGGCCGGGCATTGGGATGAGCATTTGCCGTTGATCGAGTTCGCCTACAACAACAGCTACCACTCGAGTATTGGAATGGCACCCTATGAGGCATTATACGGGAGACCGTGTAGATCGCCGGTATGCTGGAGTGATGTGGGCGAGAGACAGCTAGTTGGACCTGACATTATCCAGTTGTATTCAGAGAAGGTCGACGTGATTCGGAGACGACTAGCTACGGCGCAGAGTAGGCAGAAGAGTTATGCTGATACGCGGAGGCGTGAGCTAACTTTTGAGGTAGGAGATCATGTCTTCCTGAAGATCTCGCCTTCCAGAGGGGTGATGAGATTCGGGAAGAAGGGGAAGTTGAGTCCGAGATATGTCGGACCGTTTGAGATATTGGATCGGGTTGGTGAGGTGGCGTATAGGATTGCTTTACCGCCACAGTTTGCAGGACTTCACAACGTCTTCCATGTTTCTATGCTGAGGAAGTACGTGGCCGATCCAGCTCATGTGATAGAGATATCAGTACCGGAGATCCAGCAGGATTTGTCGTTAGATGAGAGACCAGTAGAGATTGTGGATCAGATGGTACATCAGCTCAAGAGGAGAGCGATTCCGATGGTGAAAGTCAGGTGGCAGCATCACAGTGTCAGAGAGGCTACCTGGGAGATCGAGGAGGATGTCAGGAAGCAGTATCCAGAGTTGTTTCGGTGAGTCTGTTGTTTCGAATTTCGCGGACGAAATTTCTTTAAGGAGGGTAGATTGTAATAACCTAATCTAAAACATCTTAATTAACTAAACCTAAACCTAATTAACCTAATCTAATCCTGGAATAGTGTAGCATGAGGTGTTGATTTAGGATTGGATGAGGTGGAGGTTGGATAAGAATTGGTTTGCCTATAAATTGGAAGGTAAGGTTAATAAAACGTTTTCTTTTCCTTTTCAACAACCAGAGCTTGAGAGAAGAGGTTAGAGAGAAGAAGAAGAAGGAGGTGAAGAAGAAGAGGAGAAGAAGTGAAGAAAGAGAAGAAGAAGTGGAGTGAAGTGGTGCAAGCTTGGGAGGCTTCTTCACTCGACCAAAAGGTATGCCAAATCTTCATTATAACTCACTTGTGCCTTGTGAGTGTTGGGGATCGACGTTGGTGTCGAATTCCCCGTCGGAATTCAACCAATTCAGAGGTTGAAGACGACGATCGGTCGACCGGTGCCTGTGGGCAGTCGACCGATCCTATTATTATATTGATGTTTACCCGCGAACGGTCGAACGATGTCGTTAGACGGTCGACCGTTATGCCAGATTTGTGCGGGAAAAAGGGGATATGCTGTTATCGGTCGAACGGGACCACTTAGCCGGTCGACCGAATAACGATGAGAATGGGTCGGTTGGGGATTTTGACTTATTAAACGGTCGAACGTCCTTTACCTTGTTCGACCGATCCATTCGATGCTAAGTCGGTTGGGAGCTTTGACCATCAAAACGGTCGACCGCTCTTTAACTCTCGGTCGACCGACCGAGCATTTAATTAAGCGGTAGAGTGCTTGTGTTGTTTCGGTCGAACTGTATTTCAGTTCCGGTCGACCGAACGAGACTTGAGCAAAATATTGAAATCCCTGTTATCGGTCGAACGGCCCCTTGGTTCGACCGGTCGGATATATATATTATATAAAATTGTATAGCGTAGACCTTCCAAACGGTCGACCGCTAGATGACTTTTGTTCGACCGATTGGTCGGTAATTCGGTTGGCGTGGTTCGACCGGTAGATTTGTTTGTACAGTACTGTGTACTGTGTGGGGGACCGGTCGACCGGTGTGCTTGTAGCGGTCGACCGATCTACCGCAGGTTGGTGGATTTATCCACACGCGATCCGTCGATGTCAGGTCGACTACCGGCTCCGAGGCGACGGTTGATTACCGGCTTTGAGAGCTACGGATTTCACCTTCGACGAAGGCGTATTATTGTTGTACATTTTTCCTCTCTTACCGAGCGGGGTGTGAGGGATGTGTACCGTAAACCTTGGGCAGTTTGCGAGGGTTTAGCGGTAGGCCGAGGATGTTCCGGCAGGGTGCGCGCTAGGCGACTCTTGGGGGAGCAGTGGCTGTCGTCTGACCCGAGTTGTGTATTCGGCGGGCTGACTCGCTCCTTGGGTGCGGCGTGTACCGGGGGTTCCTTCCTGCACTTTTTGGGGAGCAGTGGTGTCGACTGACCCTTGTGAGGCAGCGGTGGACTGACTTGACCCTAGTGGCAGGAGTGGTTCAGTGCCGCGGAGGCGGTGAGGGCATTATTGTGGGGCCCGAGGCGGATGATCATGTGCATAGCATTGCATTGTATTTAATCCCTTTTTATATTTTAGGAGGTTTGGTATACGGGGTTCCTTCAGGGAACTCAGGCATGTTTGTTTGTTTGCATTTCAGGTAGCGAGCAGGGTTAGAGTTTGAGGTGGTGACCGAGGACGGTGCCCCCGAGATCAGATCCTGTAGTTGTCAGTCTCTTTCTTTTGAGGTGATTACATATTGTATAGCTTTTGTCGTAATCACAGTCAGTCTGTATATTTGACTTCCACGTGGATCATATTATATTATATATGTTGGTTTGTTTCCCGTGACGTGCCCAGTGCTGACCGTTGACGGTCTTTATTATTGTTTAAATTTTCCGCTGTTTTCGGGTACGTTACACTCTCCCTCTTCAATCATCCCCTAACCAAATAATTGATAAAATGTATATTTTGAATAAATACGTAATGATGCATGCAATTGGCTTTGGCGATGTTAAAGTTTTAGGTGGATTGTTTGGATACCAATAACAACTTACGAAATTTGGCTATATGCCATCAGAAACAAATAATTTGGTATAATGTCGTAGAAAATCAAGAAACTTTCCCACGTGCCGTTACTCCCCCCCCCCCCCCCCCCCCCCCCAATCATTCTGTTAGCAACTCCTTGTTACCGTCACCTTTTCAGTTAATTACCCATTAATCACCCCTCTAATCCTTCTCGCCAACCTGACCTTTCTCTCTCACCTCGAAAATTAACAAACTCAAAACAACAGAATAGTCAGAATTCCAACATGAGCATCCAAATTTCACTAGTTTGGCTTGAAAAACCACATTAACTTCAATAGAATTACAATAGAGACCCTACAAAAAAAATCAATCAAAGTTTCCACATAAAATAAACGATACAACAATTCGAAAAATTCCAGCATCAACATCAAAACTTGTCCATCGATCACATTGATTCCAGCCACATTCAGTCCATCAACCATGTTGAATTGTGAAAGATAGAAGGAAACCCCCCCAAAAAACATATTCCAAATCAACATACCAATTCCACATCCAACATCAAAATCAAACTTCCAAAGTGCATTCCACATCAAGCACCAAAATCCAAACAAAAGACACCAAACCCTCGTAAAAACAGAGGTTAGGGTGGCGGAGGAGATCACAATCGAAGGAGGTATTCCTGTCGGCATGGAAACTCCTAATTAGCTTTGACGAGGGTGGTAAACTTGGCAGAGGAGGTTGAGGGTGGAGGTGGCATGGTGATGGACCTTTAGGATTAAGTTGGAGGTCGGGCTCGGGATCTAGGGTGGGTAATATTAGCTTAGGTTAATAAAGAATTGGTTACTAATTAAGTATGGTATTAGGGATAAATTTTAAGAAATAACCAATAGAAACATGACACGTGTCTAACGGTAACGGAGGGTTACTAGCGGAATGGTAGAGGGAAAATGTAAATGCATGTTGGCAAGTTTCTTGGTTATTTTATGACATTAGACCATTTTTTTCTTTTCCAATGACATAAAACTAATTTCGTAAATTGTGGCAATCAAAGCAAGTCATCCTAAGATTTTTGGGGCGTTGACAAAGGAATCGAAAGTGAAATCCATAATTGATGCCAATGTCATTTGTGTTGTGTGGAGAGAAAACAAGATAAACGAAGGAAAAGTAGGGTTTCTTTTTTTTGGATAAAGCGAGAGAAACTCTCCTATACCATACTCTTACTCATTCAAACGTGCCATTAGAATACCCAATTATATGTAAAATTAATAGATCAATATTTGAGAAACAAAATGAGGTATTTATACCTCAACCCTCAACTACCAATCCTCCCCTCCAACCCAACCAAGCCCTCGACACTGCGCCACAACAGTAGGTGAAACATAATTAAGCTCAACAACCAAGGGCACAAGATCTTGGTGTTCTTGCTTTGTTATAAGTAATAATAATACGACTCAATATTTGTAAGACAAGGTCTGTACATGAATTGATTGGGCTGAGTTTGTGGTCGCCACTTGCTATTGATGGCGAGCCATTTGACACTTTTTTAAAATGTGACTGTGGGGGTTGAGTCTCCTGTTGATCCCAACCTCGTTAATATTTCTGTGAGACCCTAATCCTTGCTTTGCACTAATTATGTTTGTGGCTTGATTAGTGGTTGTTTAGGGAAGAAGTAGAGATGGTTTGATCGACAACTGAGATTGATTAGAGAAATATATATATAAGGTTGGATTTCTCTTTCTCTCCCTCTCCCTCTCTCTCTCTCTATCTTCTCACTCTGCTTCTCTTTCTCTCCCACTTGTTTCTCCCTCAACTCATCTCTTCCTCAGCCGTTGGAGCGTCGACGGCGTGTGGTGGTCGGTGGGTATAAGGTTGCGGTCACGGTTTCCAAAGTTACGGTGATCGACGAGTCAGTTGGGTTTCGCCGGAGATTTGATTTCTCGAGGGAAAAACTCGTCGTTGGATCTTGAAAGGCTTCTTCAATCCTTGAAGGTATGCCAAGCTTGTGGGTGTTGGAGCGATCGACGGTAGGCCGAAAGGCTTGTCGGACCATCGATTCAGCAGATTTTCTGCTGAATTCGGTCGACCGGATGGTGTTTCGGTCGACCGTTGTTGGTGTGATTTGAAGGAGTTTTGCCTTACACCGGTCGAACGATGCTTCATGTGGTCGACCGATCAAGCATGTTAGGCAGGCTCTGGGTGTTTTCGGTCGACGAGTTCCCTTTGTTGTTCGACCGAATGCACCGTAGTGAGTCAGTTGGGGGCGTTGATCATCAAAACAGTTGACCGTCCTGTTGACCAGTTCGACCGATTGCACTATTGTAAGTCGGCTGGGAGCTTAGACCATCTAAACGGTCGACTGCTCTTCAAAATCGTTCGACTGATTACTTAAGTTAACTTAAAGTCTGTCCGACCGTTGTGTACCTTGTTCGACCGGTCGTGGACGTTGAGAAATGGTGGAGTCCCTACGATTTTCCGGTCGACCGAGTCCCATTTGTCGTTTGATCGATGAGACGTTTGAATTTAATATTATTGTGGCGTAGATCATCCAAACAGTCGACCGTCTGTGACCTTTTGTTCGACCGTTTGGTCGTTTTATTAGTTTTGTGGTTCGACCGGTCGCGGAGACGGTAGAACGTCTAGGCATTCCAGGGAGGAACCGGTCGACCGATAGGCTTGTTCGGTCGATCGTTCATGCACAATTTTGTACATTTTATGATAGTATGGATCAGCTAGAGAGCAACAGGTTGACCAACCCTTTTGGGGGCAACAGACGGACAGACCGACCTAATAGCGATCGGTTGTGGCTCTACGGAGTGGATGTGTTTGTTGTCGTCGTGACTCCAGAAATTGAGGCAAAGTCGTGGCTCCGGCGAATGAGGCATGTGGTTGTTGTCGCCGTGGCTCCGGCGAATGAGGCATGTGGTTGTTGTCGCCGTGGCTCCGGTGAAAGAGACAGTGGTGGTGTTTTACAGTTGTTGGAATGATGTCGTTTGCAGTTTGTTGAGTGGTATCATTCATGTGTTATGGTTTGACATACAGACATAGTTTCATGAATGTTTTTCTGACCGGGTTTGGCTCATGTTTTCCTTTCTTTTGAGCTAGTTGTGATTACATATGTATATTATCTTTTATGAGCTTTTAATATAATAATCATTTTGTAATCTTTTTTACATATATATTATATGTTGGTGCACCTGGATTCTTGTGTCATTGTCGTAATGTCCTTGAGTCGATTGTATATTTTAAATTTTTCGTTGTTTGACGACGTTACAATTTTTGCATTCGTTTGAAAAGAAAAATGATATATGAATCATCAAAACAGAAGATTCAAATTATCTATATACACGGTAGTCGGTGGTGGTATCGCTTACGGAGGGGAGGAGGGAATAGGACAATCCCTTTTGATTTTGAGATTTCACGAGGTTTATCTATATGAATATGTAAGGATCCTTGGATTCGGACCCATTTAAACTTTTGGAACATCATTAATAATTAGAAAGACAGATAAGATTTTATCTGCTTTGCCAAGTTAAAGAAATATTTCAAAAAAAGTGCGTTCCTACAAATTCCAACCCTCCTAAAACATTGGATATTGTCCCACTTGTATATGTATATTTGCAATGCTATTGACTATTGAGTTAATTCGACAACCTTGTTTTATCCATGTATAAATATTAGTGGGAAAAAAGACAAGTACCAAGTCCCTTGTTGCCCTCCTGGTGTAGCAAGTGGTTCCACCTTGTGGAGGCCAGGGATCGAGACTTGGTGGGAGAGGAAGAAGAAGAAGAAAGAGTAAGGTATTTTAAAATACCTTTTTTTGTGTTTATTTTAGCTGTCGCCCAACGTCAACAAGTAACAACTTTTACTTTTGACTATCTACCGTTCTACCTGTACAATCAAGCACATAAATATAAATGATCTCCGATAGTGTGAGATAGCAATTGATAGTTAATTATGATCTTTTTTTTAGATCGACGTTTCGAAACACATTTTATATTTTTGTTTTTATTCTTTGGATTTCTTTTTCACTTTCATTATATTGAGCTCATTTAAATTGAAAAATCTACATAAAACCTTAGACTTTGTTTGAACCACCAGTATACTTCTAATCTTATATTTACGTGTAAGCTCGGATCGAAACAGATGTCAGATTTGGTTGAAATTTGGATCGGTACCATCCGACTCAAATTCCAACTGTATCTAACATCTGTTTCGATCTGAACTTGCACGTAAATATATGATTATGAGTGTATTAGGGAGACAGTAACAAAAATTGCAAAAAAAACAATATGAGTTTAAGTAATGAATTTTTAAAGTTCAAATAGACAAAATATTACAAAACGAAAGTTCAGATGTGATAACTGTCAACTTTAAAAGTTAAGAATGTAAAGTGATATTAATGTATAATTTAAGTAGACAAATTGTAATTAACTTTTTTTTGTAAAAGTATTTAGTTAAATTATAAACATGCATCTCACCCATGTTTGGGAATTGATATTCGATTTGACTAATCAAGGATAAGAAATGAGTAGGCCCAACTGAATGTAGAGGGTTCATCTTTCGGCCTTACCGCCATATAGTATTATATAACTTTCAAACGAGTATTGGAGACAACTGGAAAAGAAAATTGGGGTTTCACGTAAATCTTATAACTTATATGATTTCATTTTAGGGTTCATTGCAATCGTATATTGTGCTCATTATTCGAATTATGGATTGTATCCCTCTAGACTTGGCATCCGACTGTATTAGGATCGGTACCATCCGACTCAAATTCCAACTGTATCTAACATCTGTTTCGATCTGAACTTGCACGTAAATATATGATTATGAGTGTATTAGGGAGACAGTAACAAAAATTGCAAAAAAAAACAATATGAGTTTAAGTAATGAATTTTTAAAGTTCAAATAGACAAAATATTACAAAACGAAAGTTCAGATGTGATAACTGTCAACTTTAAAAGTTAAGAATGTAAAGTGATATTAATGTATAATTTAAGTAGACAAATTGTAATTAACTTTTTTTTGTAAAAGTATTTAGTTAAATTATAAACATGCATCTCACCCATGTTTGGGAATTGATATTCGATTTGACTAATCAAGGATAAGAAATGAGTAGGCCCAACTGAATGTAGAGGGTTCATCTTTCGGCCTTACCGCCATATAATATTATATAACTTTCAAACGAGTATTGGAGACAACTGGAAAAGAAAATTGGGGTTTCACGTAAATCTTATAACTTATATGATTTCATTTTAGGGTTCATTGCAATCGTATATTGTGCTCATTATTCGAATTATGGATTGTATCCCTCTAGACTTGGCATCGAGTTTATAATATTTGGTTTGACAATCTAGCAATGATGAAAAATTAAGTTGGTGTTGTGGTGGTTGTTGTGTTGGTATGGTGGTCGTTGTAATCAAAATTTAGTGGTGGTATTATGGTAGTGTACTTGTGGTGCTATTGTTGGTGTGTCTAAACACAAATGTTTGCGGTAATGAAAATATCGTAAACTTTGATAACAAGAAATTGTGTTGGATCGAAATGAATGTCTGTGTTGTAATAGTTTCGACGGGATGATAAAAAAATGTCCATGATCTCCCAAATTTCAACACAAATATACACGGTATTTTAAAAGAACAGCTTTAGGGCTGTCAAGTTCTGCTCGGGATCGATAGATCGCTCGATGTTCGCTCGATTTTGCTCCGATTTTGCTCGAAGTTGCTCGGATCGATAAGTAACGAGCCGAGCACGAGCATACCCCGCTCGCTCGATGCTCGCTCGGTGCTCGCTCATTTATCGCTCGAAACCTGATTACTATATCTAATTATTTGATTAACATGAATATTCTATCCAATTACCCAATCGGTTAAGTATTAAACTCATTTAATAAACTAATTTACCAAACACAACACTCCATTTAACAAACCAAACCAAAATACTCATAAGAATCAAAACCTTATTAGTCTTAAATTTTTCGTTTTCCATTATTATTATTATTATTTCTTTTCTTTTTCTCATTCTTTTCTACACCAAAAGTTCAAATAAATTAAGGTTTGAGTCAGGTGGATGATCTTATTTATAAGATGTTGATGTTGTGAGTTGTCCTATAATTGAAGAGATTGTGTTTGATTTTAAGATTTTGTTGATTTTGTATGATCTAAGTGTATAATCTTATTTATAAGATGTTGATGTTGTCGTATAATTTATAAGATTGTATTTATTTTAGGTGTTAATTTTAAAATTATGTTAGTAACTATTATTATATTTGTCTTAAGTAATCTTATAATTTAATTGTTAGGACAACATTATTAGCAATTCAATACAACAAAAAAAGATTCAGGTTAACAAGCCGCTCGTGAGCCGCTCGCGAGCAGGTCAAACCGAGCACGAGCAGAATTTTCCGCTCGAAACCCTTAACGAGCCAATCTTGAGCAGGCTCAGATCGCTCGTTTAGAGATCGATTACACCCCTAAACAGCTTGTTATGTCACATTTTTAACGTGTGGTGATTTTTTTCCCTACAAATTGAACTCTCAATTTTCGTGATTACAAGACTATAGTATGTGTCAGCATTGAAGCTTCCAAAAGAAATCATATTTCAAAATGTCTTTTACTCAGTTTATTATTACTATTTTAACAGGGCGAATGTATACACACAAACCCAAGAATTAGGAGAAGAGTAGAAAATTTCAACAACTTTGGACTAATAGGGTATTTGCCGTATTGGGGTTTGAACTTGCAATCTTTTGATTTAGAAAACCCCAATACGATCACTATCTCACATGTCGATGTAGATAAACTACGCAAAATCTCAAAATTAAGAGGGATTGTCCTACTCTCTCCACTGAAACAATATCGGCGTATCGCCGCCGACCACCGTACATATAGATAATGAAATGTCCCGAAACAGCGGAAGAAATTTTTCAAATTTAAAACGTAAACATACGACCGTCAACGGTCAACAAGGCCACGTTACTGGAAAAGTCAACTGAATACATATATATAAAATATCTCCACGTGGAAGTCATAGTACAGAGTGTCAAAAGAGTGATTACATGTCTAATACATAACTACTGTAATCACTACCTCTACAAAAAGCTAAGAAGACAGGACCCGATTTCGGAGGTACTCCCCTCGGTCACCACCAACCTACGACTGCCTGCTCCCTGAGAATGAAACACAAAATCTGCCTGAGTTCCCGCAAGGAACCCCGTATGCCAACATCTCCTATCATAAACAGAAATACAGACGAAAATGCCAAATAATGCTCATGCAATGCAAATCCGCCTCGGTTCCACTGACTGCCTCCGCTCTCCAACACAAGGAAAGTGCATCCCCTCCCTACACAAGGTAGAAGGCGTCTCTCGGCCGCACAGGCACAAGTGACCTCGCTCTCCGACACACGGAAAGTGCAACCCCTCCCTACACAAGGAAGAAGGCATCTACCACCCGCACAGGCATGGAAGGCATCCCTCTGCCGCACAGGCTCAAGGGGACCAACTGAAATACGCTCTCGTCGTAGGTGAAATCCGTAGCTCCGAGGTCCAGTGATCGACCGTGGTCTCGGCAGCCGGTAGTCGCCTATGCTCGACGTCTCGCGTGTGGATAAATCCACCAAGGAAGATAGTTCGACCCACCAGTCGAACAAGGTCAAATCTAGCGGTCGACCGTTTGGAAGGTCTACGCTATACATTTTATATACATATATATCATGTCGGTCGAACCAGGATCCGTTCAACCGATAAGGAAAACTGCATGAATCCTGCCCCCTGTATTCGGTCGACCGAAACTCTTTCGGTTGACCGGATCAGCAGACACTTCACTACAGGAAAACTGCACGCGGTCGGTCGACCGGATCCAGAGCGGTCGACCGTTTAGATGGTCAACACTCTTGACCGACTTTGCACAGTTCGGTCGACCGAGACACACACTCGGTCGGCCGAAGGTCTGTCTAACCTATCTACTAGGATTCGGTCGACCGAAAAACAACCGGTCGACCGGCTAATATAGCCCTTAGATTCCCGCTAAAATTTGGAATAAACGGCCGACCGTCACACAGACGTCGTTCGACCGTTTTCGGGCAGTAAGTTAATATTCATAAATATCGGTCGACCGATCCAACTACCGGTCGACCAAACCACACATTTCCCTTCTGGACATGTATCATTTAGACGTCGTTCGGTCGACCGAACTCTCAATCGGTCGACCGAACAGAGCGTCTTCAACCTCTGTCCAGTCGGATTTTGCCGGGGGAACGACACCAACGCCGCCCCTACACTCCCACACCTCTTGGGGAGTTACTATGAAGACTTGGCATACCTTTCACCGTGGAGAAAACGTGTGCGGCGAACTCCTCCTCCTCCGGCGTCGCTTCTAGCTTCTTCTTCTCGAGCTCCCTCCTACGGCGCCTCTTCTCCGCGTCGCCGGTGCTCCCGCTCTCCTCCTGGTCCGCCGGAAGCAAGGGAAGGTGGTGAGATGGTGGTGAGTGGGGAAGAAAATGGAGAAAAGGAGAAGAAGAGATGAGTTGGGTGGTTTTTAAACCAAAACCCCACACCAACCCTACACCCCTACCATACCTCCCTCCATACTTCACCCCATACCTCCAACCATACTTCACCCCATACCTTCTCTCTCTCTCACTTCACGTCTTTACAATCCACCCTCTTTAAAAGGATTTCGCCCCGAAATCAAAAAAGTACCTCACCGAAGAGCTCCGGATACTGCTTCTGAACTTCCTCCTCGATCTCCCAGGTGGCCTCGCGCTCACTGTGATGCTGTCATCTGACCTTAACCATCGGAATGGTCCTCCTCCTGAGCTGATGGTCCATCCGATCGACGATCTCAACTGGCCTCTCCTCAAGTGACAAGTCCTGCCAAATCTCAGGTACTGCAATCTCTATCACATGTGTCGGGTCTGCAACGTACTTCCTCAACATAGAAACATGGAAGACGTTGTGAAGGTCAGAGAACTGTGGTGGCAAAGCAACTCTGTAGGCGACCTCCCCGACACGGTCTAAGATCTCAAAAGGTCCGACATACCTTGGACTGAGCTTCCCCTTCTTCCCGAACCTCATCACTCCCCGAGCTGGTGAAATCTTCAGGAAGACGTGATGTCCAACCTCGAAGCTCAAAGTCCGCCTGCGTCGGTCAGCATAACTCTTCTGTCTGCTCTGTGCTGTAGCCAACCTCCTCCTGATCAGGTCAACCTTCTCTGCGTACATCTGCACAAGCTCTGGACCCACTAACTGCCTCTCGCCTACGTCACTCCAGCATACCGGTGATCTGCACGACCTCCTGTACAACGCCTCATATGGTGTCATCCCAATACTAGCATGGTAGCTGTTGTTGTAGGCGAACTTGATCAGTGGTAGATGCTCATCCCAATGTCCAGCCCAGTCCAGCGTGCAAGCCCTCAGCATATCCTCTAAAGTCTGAATGGTCCTCTCTGACTGATCGTCTGTCTGCGGGTGGAAAGTTGTACTGAACCATAGACGTGTCCCCAGTGCCTGCTGCAGACTCCCCCAAAATCTGGATGTGAACCTCGGATCTCTGTCAGAGATGATGCTCACAGGTACTCCGTGCAATCTGACGATCTCCTCCACATACAGCTTCACCAGACTCTCCAAAGGCAAGGTGGTCCTAATGGCCAGAAAGTGCGCCGACTTGGTCAGTCTATCGACTATCACCCAAATCGCGTCATGGAACCGCCTCGTCTTCGGTAGCCCCGTAACGAAGTCTATCATCACGTGCTCCCACTTCCACTCTAGAAGCTCGATACTCTGCATAGGCCCAGCTGGCCTCTGGTGCTCAATCTTCACCTGCTGACAAACCAAACACCGACTCACGAACTCTACAATGTCCTTCTTCATGCCTCTCCACCAGAAGTTCCGCTGCAGATCCTTATACATCTTCGTGCTCCCTGGATGGATGGTGTACTTCGTTCTGTGTGCCTCCTCCATGATGTCATCTCTCATCCCATCAACCCTCAGCACCAAGATCCGCCCTCTGAATCTCAGACCTCCATCGACCCCAACACTGAAATCTGACCCCTCTCCGGCAGTCAACTCCAGCAACCTGGCCAACTCCTCATCCTCACGTCGCGCATGTACTACCTGTGAGACTCTCTGTGGCTCTACCCGCAACCCAGCTAACACTGCTCCCTCAGAGTCCCCAGTGAACGGCCTCCACTCTGCCAATGACGCAAGCAGCCTCCACTCCTGAAGGCACAAGCCTGCAACTGATACCTCCACTCTCCTACTCAAGGCGTCTGCAACTGAATTCGCCTTCCCCGGGTGGTAGGAGATGGTGAAATCGTAGTCCTTAATGAACTCCAACCACCGGCGCTGTCTCATATTCAACTCCTTCTGGGAGAAGATGTACTTCAGACTCTGGTGATCGGTGAATACCTCAAACTGCTCGCCACACAGGTAGTGTCTCCATGTCTTCAATGCGTGCACAACTGCTGCCAACTCCAAGTCATGCGTCGGGTAGTTCTTCTCATGAGTCTTCAGCTGCCTCGAAGCGTATGCAATCACCCTCCCGTGCTGCATCAACACGCAACCCAAACCAATGCCAGACACGTCACTGTAGACCACAAAACCTCCTGTACCGCTCGGTAGAGTCAAAACTGGAGCTGTCGTCAGTCGTCTCTTCAGCTCCTGAAAGTTGTCCTCGCACTTCTGGGACCAAACAAAAGTGACTCCCTTCTGCGTCAGGGCAGTCAGCGGTGCAGCTAACCTCGAGAAGTCTTTGATGAAGCGACGATAGTAACCCGCCAATCCAACAAAGCTTCTGATCTCCGTCACGCTCGTAGGGGCTCTCCACTCAGTCACTGCCTCTACCTTCGCCGGATCCACCGAAATACCCTCCGCAGAAACGATGTGACCAAGAAATGCGGCTCTGTCCAACTAGAATTCGCACTTCGAGAACTTAGCATACAACCTCTGGTCTCTCAAAATGCTAAGTACAATCCGCAGGTGCTCTCTGTGCTGCTCCACATCGGGTGAGTAGATCAGGATATCATCCACAAAGACAACGACACAACTATCCAAGTACTGCCTGAACGTCTGGTTCATCAGATCCATGAAAGCTGTCGGAGCGTTCGTCAACCCAAAAGACATCACCAAGAACTCATAGTGCCCATATATGGTCCTGAATGCTGTCTTCTGGACATCCTCCTCTCGGATCCTCAGCTGATGCTACCCTGAACGTAGGTCTATCTTAGAGAAGACCTTCGCTGACTGCAACTGATCGAACATGTCCTCAATCCTAGGTAGGGGATACCTATTCTTGATGGTGACATTGTTCAGCATCCTATAGTTGATGAAGATTTAAATTTATACCGCAAGTGCACAGCGTCTATGAAGACGTGGCAAGTACGGGTCGAACACAAGGAGGGAGAGATTTCGTTATTTTTGTTATTTTCGATTAGGGGAAGAAGGGAAGAATAAATAAATTGGGTTTGTGGGATTTTTGGATTTTATTATCTAAAGTACGAAATAAGAACAATTAAAATTAAAACAAGAACAAAGAGGAAAATCCGTGGGGTGGAGGTTTAGATTTAGGTTTAGAGTAGAGAATTACTGAAACTTATTGTAAATCATGTTAGTTATGAAGCATTACAAGATAAATGACTTAACATAAACTCAAGTAATCAAAATACACTAATCATGAACTTAAAATAATAACATGCATTCATCATTCTCTAACCCTAATTCCATCACCTCCACCCTTTGGAGAGAGTTAGAAACTCATGGAGGGAGGAAGAAGAAGGGGTCCTAGAGGAAGTAGAAAAGAAAAACAAAACAAAACAAAATCAGAATTTTATTACTAAGGTAAAAATAAGAACAACAACCAAGGACCCTATTTACATCGTTCTCGGGTCTATTTATAGTTGCTACAAGGGACTTAGGTATAGAATTGGATAGTACACGTGTCCATACACGACTGGACGAAATTGGGACACACAGATCGACCAATGGGCGGCGGAATCGCCGCACATCATGTGTATTGTGCGGCGGATTCGCCTCACACGTTGGTCGGATTTAATCAGGATTTTTGTCACGCGTTTATGGTATGATTTGATCCTCCTTTGCGCGTCTGGATTGATTCTTTCCATTGTCTTGAGCTCCGGATTAATTCCTTCCATTGTTGGAGATTTATATTTGATTTTTCTTTTGACTTTCTCCACACAATAACTTGGTCCTTTTATTTTGCAATCAGGTCCTTGGCATTTTGCAATTAAGCCCTTGACCTTTTTGTGATTAGCTCCTTGAATGCTTTTGTGCTTGGATGCATTTCCATTTGAAACCCGATACACTTGAACTTGGTTTTTATGATAGAAACGAATCTTTTGCACGCGTTTATGCTCGAGATGTGGGTAATTTGCATTCAGGTCCCTGTATTCTGTAAACAAGGCTAAACACATACCTTAGTAGCATTTATTGAATTAAAAGCAATCTAAATGAAAGACATATGATGCAATGTATGCAATGCATCAATAGTCAATGCACATCCGCAAAGACCCGTCCTTCTTCTTCACAAACGAAACTGGCGCGCCCCAAGGTGAGACACTCGGTCTGATGAAACCAGCCTCCATCAGCTCCTGTAGCTGCTTCTTCAACTCTGCCAACTCTGCGGGTGCCATCATGTACGGGGCTTTCGACTGTGGTGAGGTGTCTGCTGCCAGCTAAATGCAAAACTCCAACTCTCGCGGAGGTGGTAGTCCTGGAATATCATCTGGTAACACCTTTGTCAACTCCCGCACCACATCTATCTCGTCCAACCTCGGTGACTCAGCCGCTGGAACAACCAGCGTCGCTAGGAATGCTCTGCAACCCTGCCGTATCAACCTCTGAGCCCTCAAAGCTGACACCACAATGCGGCCTCCTCTGTTCCTGACTCCTCTAATCACGATATCAGGCAACCCCATCCTCGGAATCAAAATCTTCTTCTCACGGCAAATGACACGCACGTCATGCTGGGACAGCCAATCCATCCCAAGAATAACGTTGAAGTCCTCCATCGGTAGCAAGACCAGATCTGCCGGAAAATCTTGGTCTCCCGAAACAATCGTGGCGCCGGGGACGAAGCTCCCCACAGTGCCCACCAGACCCAGGGGTGTGCTGACCTCCAAAGTGTCAGTCAACATCGCAAGGGTACAACCCAACACTCCCGCAAATCACTCCGAGATGAACGAGTGTGTTGCGCCACAGTCAAAAAGCACCCTAGCTTCTAAACCCGCCACAAGAAGTGTACCTTCCACGACAGTGCTGGCGTCCCTCGCCTCCTCCGCCTGGATAGTGAAGACTCGTCCAGTGCGCTGACCTTGCTGAGGTGCTGCAGGTCTCCTAGCTCTGCCTCCGTTGGCCACCGGAAGTCCTGGAGGTTTGCTCGGTCCAGCGCCCTTGCTAGGGCAATTCCTGACGAAGTGGCCCAGCTGACCACAACCATGACAAACACTCGGCCCGAAGCAGCGCCCAGTGTGCACTCTGCCACAGCTCCTGCACGCCTCGGGCTGCGGTGCCCCTGCCCCCTCGATCCGGGGCCTCTTGCCCTGATTCCCCAAACTCTGCCCTCCTGGCCTCCCTGAGGATCTCCCGACTGGTCTCCTCTCCTCCTGGTAGTTCTCTCGGTAGTCTCTCTCCATAATCGTGGCGCTCCTCACAGCATCCGCCAAGGTGCGCGGCATGCTCGACAGCACTAAGGTCCTCAGCTGCTTCCGGAGTCCCCTAACAAACTTCAATGACCTCTGCGCCTGGGTGACGAAGATCTCCAGACAATAACGCTCAAGGGCGTTAAACTTGCCAATGTACTCCTCCAGTGTCATGCTCCCCTGCTCCAGGGCCAGGAACTCCTCCCTCTTCCTGTCTCGCACGTGCTCCGGAAAGTACTGCTCGTTGAACTCCTCAACGAACTCCTCCCACGACACATCCTCTCGACCGGTGAACACAACTGCTGAAGTCGGCCTCCACCAGTTCGCTGCATCTCCTCTCAACACATAGGTGGCCAGGTCCACCTTCTTCTCCGGGGTACAGTCGATAGCCCTGAAGATCGTCAGCATAGTGAGGATCCACTCCTCGGCTGCCTCTGCATCCATCTGCCCAGTAAAAGTCGGAGGGTGCTGATGAGAATTAATTTATACCGCAAGTGCACGACGTCAATGAAGACGTGGCAAGTACGGGTCGAACACAAAGAGGGAGAAATCTTGTTATTTTGTGATTTTCGATTAAGGAAGGGAGAAATATGGTTGGTTTTGAGTGTTTGGTTTTTAATTATCTAAAGCACGAACAACAAAAAAACAAATTAAAAATAAAGCAAAGATGGTGAAATCCGTTGGGTGGAGGTTTAGATATCGGGTTTAGATTAGAGAATTCTGAAACTTATAATAAATCACATTAGTTATAAAGCATTACATGATAAATGATTCAACATAAACTCAAGTAATCAAAATATACTAACACAAAATTAAAATAATAACATCATTCTTCTTCTCATCACCCTAAATCCGTCACCCCCACCCTTTGGAGAGAGTTAGAAACTCATGGATGGAAGGAGGGAGAAGGGGTCCTAGAGAAACTACAAAAGAAAACTAAAAACAAGAAATAAACTTAACAAAATTTTATTACTAAAAAAATGGAATAAAACAAGAACATAAGCTAAGGACCATCACAACATCGTTTCAGGGCTATTTATAGCCGATAAATGGGATTTAGGTATAAAATAGGAAAGTACACGCGTCAACACGCAACCGGTAAAATTTTTAGAGCATGTATCTAATTTGGTGCGGCGGATTCGCCGCATTTTGTACGTAAGGTGCGGCGGATTCGCCACCTTTTTAGCTCCGATTTAATCCGGATTTTTCCTGTGTGTTTGTGGTATGATTTCAATATCCTTTGCGCATCTGGATTGATTCTTTCCTTTCTTTTGAGCTCCGACTTTATTTCTTTATATATTTGGAGATCCACATTGATTTTTCTTTAGATTTTCTCCATAATAATAAAAGCTACTCGTAATTTGCAATTAGGTCCTTGGCTTTTTGCAATTAAGTCATTGTCTACTTTTGTGCTTAAGTCCTTGTCCTTTTTGTAATTAGGTCTTGAATGCTTTTATGCTTGGATGCATTTCCATTTGAAACCCGATAATCTTGAACTTGGTCTTTATGCCAGGAATGAGTCTCTTGCACGCATTTATGCTCGGGATATGAGTAATTTGCATTCAGGTCCCTGTATTCTGTAAATAAGACTAAACACATAACTTAGTAGCATTTATTGATATAAAATTAATCTAAATGAAAGACATATGATGCAATGTATGCAATGCATCAAATACCCCCACACCTAGATTTTGCTAGTCCCTAGCAAAGCAGAATATAAGAAAAATGAAAACAGGAAAATCCTAACTCACTTTCGTAGGAATCACGGTTGCACTTAGCATGTGCAACAAGCCTTTAAACCTCCAAGTTTTCTTAGAGGACGAGTTTTGTCTCGTGAGGGTTTTCAGTTGACACACCCACAAAGTCTTAAATCAACATTCCATTAATAGCTCTTAATATCTCCACCTCAACCTTATACATCTCACTTCGAATTCTTGTATGCTCATTATATGAATCTAACTCATTAAAAATATGACTTGGTCTTTGTTCCTCCAACATTCACACCACTAACCCTTCTACACATGATATCACTTAAATTATTTTGCACGCCTCCTCTGGTGGTGAAGTATCATTCGGATCAACCATGGCATGGATCATTCTTTTAGCTTTGAGCCTTGAGTATTATATTTTTTCTTCTTCCGTGATTCAACACATTTGCTTTTTGACACTTTTACCCTTTTTGCATTCGTGTAGCGAGTTTGATCGATAATCCCGAGCTGGTAGACTCAAGTTACCAGGTTTCAAGATACCCCTACGGATCAGTGACTCAAAGGCTTGGGCTTTTGTAGTCATTTTGCAAAATGTGTTTCCTCACTTTATTCCTTTATTTTCTTTTATTTTCCTCAAGGCTTACTTGCTATTAGAATTCCACACTTCCCGGTATATTTTCCTCAACCTCTGCTTTTTATCAACCACTTCAAAGATTTGATTCATCCAATTTAAGTGCATACATGTCTTAAAGGGCAATGGGTTATTTCTTTAGAACTTAGATTTATGTCATAATTTCTACAAGCAGAACTATATAATAAGGAACAAAAACTCAATGCAATTTGTACATAGGTTTTGGTGGTTCAATCTTAAGCTATGTCATGAAACATTGATTTTTTTTAATAAAAGACAGATCTATAGATAAATATATACATAAACACACCCCCCCACACACACCTAAATCATGCATTGTCCTCAATGTATGCAAATATAAAGCAAATGCACTTATTACCTTGGTGGACTGCAGTGGAAGGATGGAATTTGGTCAAAGTCAACCATAGTCAGAACTGGATTGAATGACACCATATTGGTGCATGTATCTAGTTGAATTGTTCCCCATGTTGCAATGAGAGTCCTGAGTCACAGGTTCCACACCCCTCACATAAATAGGTTCTCTTATTTGCTCGAGTGATGGTGGGTGTGTAGATGAATTCCTCCCCTTTTTCTTACTTCCTTTTTGATTTTGTGATGATTCAGAAATCTTATAGATACACGATTTCATCACAACATCACTTTGATTGCATATTATTTCTGGCTCACTATCAATATGAAAGATATTAATTCAGCTTTTAAGTTCCCAAAAGATAATTGCATGAGCCCATTTCGACAGTTTATCAATGCTTCAGAAGTGGCTAAAAACGGTTTGCCTAGAATTACAGGGATTTGTTGTTTAGGATTTACAACAGGTGCGGTATCTAGGACGACAAAATCCACTGGGTAAATAAAGTCACCAACCTTGATCAAAACATCATCTACTATACCTCTTGGTTTCTTAATAGAACAATCAGCAAATTGAAGGGTTGTCTTGGAGGGTTTTAGTGGACCAAGGTTCATTTGCTCATAGACAGAGTACGGGAGTAGGTTAACACTAGCACCAAGGTCTAGAAGGGCTTTGTTGATAAAAGTATCTCCTATTGCACATGAAATTGTGGGACATCCAGGATCCTTATATTTTATAGGAGATGTGTTGGACAAAATAGAACTTATGTTTGCAGTTAAGAATGCCTTCTTTGGTACGTTCATTTTTCTCTTTTTAGTGCACAAATCTTTTAAGAATTTAGCATAAGCAGGTATTTGTTGAATGATGTCTAAGAGTGGAATGTTTACCTCAACTTGCTTAAATACTTCCAAGATTTTCTCTATTTGTGCACTTGAGTTCTTTTTGAGTCTATTGGGGAATGAGGCTTTAGGAACATAGACTCGCTCAGGTTCAGGTTGAGCTGTGGGTTCAGGTTGAGTAGGTGGGTTGGGCGTTTCAGATTGGACGTCGGGTTCAATGGTTAGGTCATATGTGGTTGCTTGATGACTAGATTGATTAGACGTTCTAGGATTTACCACATTGTTATCAACTTGTCTTCCGGACCGTAATGATACTACAACATTAATTTGTTGGAACGGTCCTTCCTCATTAACCATTTGAACCGGTCTAGGGTTGTTATTTCCTGAAGGTGCTTGATAGGATTGATATGAATTATTAGATCTTGGGTTCACCTCAGGTTGACTTGGAAACCGACCCTTTTCTCTTTCACCTACTATTTGTGCTAGTTGGCTGACTTGTGTCTCTAGCCTTTGGAAGGTCTGGTTGGTTGTTTGTATAAAGGTTTTCATCAAATTTTCCAAGCTTGTCAACCTAACATCATGATCGTTATTGTTACTAAACCCAGATGATGTATTATTTTGGTTATACGGGTTTGGTTGTTGTCTAGGAGGTTGACCTTGTTGGCTTGATGAGAAATTGGAATTATTACGCCAACCCGAGTTACAGGTTGATGCGTATGGGTCATTTCTAGCATGGTTATACCATGACATTAACTTGGTCCCAGTCCGCACAATCCTCCATTACATGACCAGTCTGACCACATTTAGAGCAAGGGATAGACGAGACTTGATTCACTCGGTTTTGGGTTTGTAGCTCTAAACTTTCCATTCTGCGCATATGGGTAGATAGTTTTGCTTCAGCCGCTATGTTGGCATCTACAGCTAAGACACCTGGTTTGGGTTGACTTACTATTCTAGATCCAATACTCGGGTTAAGCGGTGTTCTAGCATTGTCCCATTGCATACTGTTTTCAGCTAATTCCTCAAGAAAAGTCCAGGCATCATTTTCATTTTTCGAAATGAAGTTCCCTTGGCTTACGGATTCTACCATAACCCTAGATGTGGGTGTCAATCCCTCATAAATAATTTGGCATAATTGCCATCTTGGAATTCCATGATGAGGGCATTGGGTCAGAACACTTTTGAATCTTTCTAGATAGGAATAGAACGACTCGCTCTCAGACTGAACGAATGCAACAATTTCATTCCTAATCCTCATAGTCTTATGGTTGGGGAAATATTTTTGTAGGAATACTTGAACAAACTCAGCCCAACTTCTAATTGATCTTTCGGCTAGACTATATAGCCATTTCTTAGCGTCATCCTTCAGTGCTAGAGGCACGAATTTCAGACGCACTGCCTCCTCTGGGATATGCTGGTATTGCATAAGAGAGCAGATTTCCTCAAATTCTCTAAGGAAGAGATATGGGTCTTCCCTAGAGGTGAACTTACGCAACATACTCATGTATTGTGCCTTAAGTTCGAAGTCGCGACCCGGTATGGTGGGCATAACGATGCACGATGGCTGAGCAGCCATCGCTGGATAGCATCGATCCCTCAGAGTTATAGGTTGTGCAACAGGCGGGTCCACTACGTTCTCACCCATTGGATCTGGGTGAGGTGGTGCAGCAGATGGATTGGGGCGAAGTTCCAGACTGGAATCTAGATGAACTCGTGAGAGTCGATTACTCAAGTCCCGAATCCAAATCTGAGTGCACCGGGTTGAATCAATTTTTGAATTCAATTTTGAAATTTAAATTCCAAATTTAATTTCAAGAATTAATTACAATTTTTTTTATATTTTCGTTTTTTTAATATATTTTTTATGTTTTTTTTTCAAAAGGGAAACAAACAATAGAATGGGGAAAGATGAGAAAGGAATCCTAATCTAGAGAATTTAGGTGAGAAGAGAAAGAAGACTCAGATGAGAAGGGAAACCTAACTCTAAAGATAGAAAGAGGGTTGGTCAGAAAATTCCTAAGAAAGCACGGTTCAAACAATACTAGACCTAGTGTCGCTTAGATCTAGACGACTCCTAACTGGTTGAGTCGAATTGATTCGCTTGATTCACCTCCCTCACTAATCAAACCAACTTGGCCAGGTAATGTATAGCTAGTGGGGGCGCTTCCGACAGAGTCAGTGCCAATTAGACAACCACTTCGCTTGGAAGACTTGCGTCAACTCAAAAACACTTCCTAGGCACCAAATTAAATTCGATCAGCTTCAAGTCATAGCAAGTCAAACCAATCTTCTCCTTAATTGAGTCCGAGTCCTTAGGGGTCAATGTCTAATTGATTTTAATTTAAGGCTTGGGTGACACTTTAGGATTGTGATTTGTGGGCCACAGAAGGGTGATGAAATCCCCACCGTATCTTTTCCTACGGAGTTGCCCTTAATATAGTTTAACTTAGATCTAGCAAAGATAGTCAAACAATGGTCTTTAGAGGGGGGCAATTGCAAGGTTGTATGCAACTAGATTATATGCTTAAATGCAATCGATGAAAACCACGATACGTACCTTGACTCCAACACTCTTCAACAAAAATTGATTTGCAAGAATTTAACAAGAATAATGCATACAAAACACTAGATGATGCATGCACTAAGGCCTTTCTAATTTTGCCAATTTTAGGTCAGAGTTGAGTTATTGCCAATTATGGAATTTTTGCCCTAACACATGCAGTTCTATGAAAAGGAAATTTTCCGAAACTAGAAATTACGAGGAAAATGGCAACAAAGGTTACCTACGCAATGCTCAGTCGGGTTCGCCGCCCGCTATCGAAATTTCAGTAGCTCCACGCGTCCACCCAGAGATGGTGCTAACCCCAGAAAAATTGGAAGCCCAGATGCTTCAACTGTGCGGCGATTCCGCCGCAGGTTCCTCTTGATATGCGGCGATTCCACCGCCCTTGTTACTCAGAATGCGTTCAGATTTCGCCGCGCGCTCTGTTGTCTCCTGAAACACAAATCCAAATACTTAGATCGCGCACAAGATAAACAGAATAGAATCGAAATCAACAAAAAAAAACAAAATCTGCGTCGCCTCCCAGGCAACGACGCCAAAAACTTGATGAGAATTAAATTTATACCGCAAGTGCACGGCGTCAATGAAGACGTGGCAAATACGGGTCGAACACAAGGAGGGAGAGATTTGTTATTAATGTGATTTCGATTTGGGGAAAAGAAGGAGAGAATAAATAAATTGGGTTTTGAGATTTTTTGTTTTTTTAATTATCTAAAGCACGAACAACAAAAAACAAATTAAAAATAAAGCAAAGATGGTGAAATCCGTTGGGTGGAGGTTTAGATATCGGGTTTAGATTAGAGAATTCTGAAACTTATAATAAATCACATTAGTTATAAAGCATTACATGATAAATGATTCAACATAAACTCAAGTAATCAAAATATACTAACACAAAATTAAAATAATAACATCATTCTTCTTCTCATCACCCTAAATCCGTCACCCCCACCCTTTGGAGAGAGTTAGAAACTCATGGATGGAAGGAGGGAGAAGGGGTCCTAGAGAAACTACAAAAGAAAACTAAAAACAAGAAATAAACTTAACAAAATTTTATTACTAAAAAAATGGAATAAAACAAGAACATAAGCTAAGGACCATCACAACATCGTTTCAGGGCTATTTATAGCCGATAAAGGGGATTTAGGTATAAAATAGGAAAGTACACGCGTCAACACGCAACCGGTAAAATTTTTAGAGCATGTATCTAATTTGGTGCGGCGGATTCGCCGCATTTTGTACGTAAGGTGCGGCGGATTCGCCACCTTTTTAGCTCCGATTTAATCCGGATTTTTCCTGTGTGTTTGTGGTATGATTTCAATATCCTTTGCGCATCTGGATTGATTCTTTCCTTTCTTTTGAGCTCCGACTTTATTTCTTTATATATTTGGAGATCCACATTGATTTTTCTTTAGATTCTCTCCATAATAATAAAAGCTACTCGTCATTTGCAATTAGGTCCTTGGCTTTTTGCAATTAAGTCATTGTCTACTTTTGTGCTTAAGTCCTTGTCCTTTTTGTAATTAGGTCTTGAATGCTTTTATGCTTGGATGCATTTCCATTTGAAACCCGATAAACTTGAACTTGGTCTTTATGCCAGGAATGAGTCTCTTGCACGCATTTATGCTCGGGATATGAGTAATTTGCATTCAGGTCCCTGTATTCTGTAAATAAGACTAAACACATACCTTAGTAGCATTTATTGATATAAAATTAATGTATGCAATGTATGCAATGCATCAGGTGCTGCCTCATGAATCGGTCGTGCATCGCACCGGCCCCCGTCTGCGCACTCTGCGCTGCCTGGCGCTCCAACATCCCGCTCAACCGCTCCACGGTATCGAGCAGGACCCTGCGCTCTGCCTCCCGGGCCTCCTCCCTCGCTGACTCTTTCGAATCGCGAGTCTCAAC
The DNA here is from genome assembly GCA_963682175.1 of Triglochin maritima. Classification (NCBI taxonomy): domain Eukaryota; kingdom Viridiplantae; phylum Streptophyta; class Magnoliopsida; order Alismatales; family Juncaginaceae; genus Triglochin; species Triglochin maritima. The sequence continues at coordinate 5,060,299 of OY821787.1, read as the reverse complement.
CACAGGCACGACCCGTCTCGGAGGCATCACTCTACAGGACAAAAAAAACTCAAATCAGAATGATCATGAATGCATGCCATGGACCTCTAAACTCTAATCCTAACTCGATGGTGGTTTCTTTAGGAAAATACGCCGAGATCAAGGCTCTGATACCAAGTTGTAACGTCCCGAAACAGCGGAAGAAAATTTTCAATTTTAAAACATAAACATACGACCGTCAACGGTCAACAAGGGCACGTTACTGGAAAAGTCAACTGAATACATATATATAAAATATCTCCACGTGGAAGTCGTAATACAGAGTGTCAAAAGAGTGATTACATGTCTAATACATAACTACTGTAATCACTACCTCTACAAAAAGCTAAGAAGACAGGACCCGATCCCGGAGGTACTCCCCTCGGTCACCACCAACCTACGACTGCCTGCTCCCTGAGAATGAAACACAAAATCTGCCTGAGTTCCTGCAAGGAACCCCGTATGCCAACATCTCCTATCATAAACAGAAATACAGACGAAAATGCCAAATAATGCTCATGCAATGCAAATCCGCCTCGGTTCCACTGACTGCCTCCGCTCTCCAACACAAGGAAAGTGCATCCCCTCCCTACACAAGGTAGAAGGCGTCTCTCGGCCGCACAGGCACAAGTGACCTCGCTCTCCGACACACGTAAAGTGCAACCCCTCCCTACACAAGGAAGAAGGCATCTACCACCCACACAGGCATGGAAGGCATCCCTCTGCCGCACAGGCTCAAGGGGTCCAACTGAAATACGCTCTCGTCGTAGGTGAAATCCGTAGCTCCGAGGTCCGGTGATCGACCGTGGGCTCGGCAGCCGATAGTCGCCTATGCTCGACGTCTCGCGTGTTGATAAATCCACCAAGGAAGATAGTTCGACCCACCAGTCGAACAAGGTCAAATCTAGCGGTCGACCGTTTGGAAGGTCTACGCTATACATTTTATATACATATATATCCTGTCGGTCGAACCAGGGTCCGTTCCACCAATAAGGAAAACTGCATGAATCCTGCCCCCTGTATTCGGTCGACCGAAACTCTTTCGGTTGACCGGATCAGCAGACACTTCACTACAGGAAAACTGCACGCGGTCGGTCGACCGGATCCAGAGCGGTCGACCGTTTAGATGGTCAACACTCTTAACCGACTTTGCACAGTTCGGTCGACCGAGACACACACTCGGTCGACCGAAGGTCTGTCTAACCTATCTACTAGGATTCGGTCGACCGAAAAACAACCTGTCGACCGGCTAATATAGCCCTTAGATTCCCGCTAAAATTTGGAATAAACGGTCGACCGTCACACAGACGTCGTTCGACCCTTTTCGGGCAGTAAGTTAATATTCATACATATCGGTCGACCGACCCAACTACCGGTCGACCGAACCACACATTTCCCTTCTGGACAGGTATCATTTAGACGTCGTTCGGTCGACCGAACTCTCAATCGGTCGACCGAACAAAGCGTCTTCAACCTCTGTCCAGTCGGATTTTGCCGGGGGAACGACACCAACGCCGCCCCTACACTCCCACACCTCTTGGGGAGTTACTATGAAGACTTGGCATACCTTTCACCGTGGAGAAAACGTGTGCGGCGAACTCCTCCTCCTCCGGCGTCGCTTCTAGCTTCTTCTTCTCGAGCTCCCTCCTACGGCGCCTCTTCTCCGCGTCGCCGGTGCTCCCGCTCTCCTCCTGGTCCGCCGGAAGCAAGGGAAGGTGGTGAGATGGTGGTGAGTGGGGAAGAAAATGGAGAAAAGGAGAAGAAGAGATGAGTTGGGTGGTTTTTAAACCAAAACCCCACACCAACCCTACACCCCTACCATACCTCCCTCCATACTTCACCCCATACCTCCAACCATACTTCACCACATACCTTCTCTCTCTCTCACTTCACTCTTTACAGATAATTTTGAATCTTCTGTTTTAATGATTCGTATATCATTTTCTTTTCGAACGAATATGAAAATTAATATTATTTTTATTAGTGGTAAGAATTATTTTTAATTAATAAGGTGCATTGTGAACTTGCATGTGAGAGTTATTATGTTGTGATAGGGATCTCAACCTGTATTTTAGGCTCTTAATAACCCCACCTAACTGAGATCTAAGAAAATCAGTCAACTAAGGCTAACACAGTTTGTTTTGGGAAAGTTAAAAATGGGAATCAAATCTCAGCAATCTCATTCACATATTTGAGATGTTTTAGATAAAAAATGTTTTTTTTTGCTTCCTTACTTATCAAAACAACGGTAATTTGCGATGTACCCATGGTTCAGAGAAAATTAGCCCAGCACGTATCAAAAATAATGTAATTGACCTCATACTCATCTGTTATGGTGAGACCCACATCCGTTAACGTTTTCCATAACGTCTCGTGATTTATCAACGAGTTTTTTGTTTCCGTACCGATCGAAATATTGTTAATTGGCGACGTACCCATGGTTCAGAGAAAATTGACCCTTGTGTATCAAAAAATAATGTAATTGTCCTCATACTCATCTGTTACAGTGGGACCTACATTCATCCAGCATCATTTACGTGTTTCGTGGTGTCCTGTGATTTATCTACCTTTGCCTCATATCAACACCTTAAAACTCTAATTAGTATTCCGGCCTAACACTAATTACAACTTAAAATCCTGACCCGATGGTGCACCAACCCGACCCAAATTCTCCAACAAAATCCCTAGCCCCCTTTCCCGACCTAGAGAATCTCGAACCAATGGTGAACCCAAAACCATAATGGAGAATCCAGTTATGGTGCTCGACCGACCAACCCTATAACTAGATTCTTCAAGTTGGGAAAGGGGGCTAAGGATTTGACGGGAGAATTGAGGTCGGATTCGGTGCACCACTGGGTCGGGATTTGAAGTTGTAATTGGGGTCAGGTTGAGTGGAGCATCGGGTCGGGATTTTAAGTTATAATTGGGGTCAAGATACTAATTAGAGTTTTAAGCTGTTGATAAGAGGTAAAAGTTGAGAAATCACAGGAAGTCACGGAAAACGTAAACAGTACTAGACGAATGTGGGGCCACCATAATCGATATGTACAAAGGTCAATTACATTGTTTTGATACGTACATGGTGAATTTTTCCTGAATTATGAGTACGTCGTCAATTAACAATGTTTTGATCGGTACGGAAGCAAAAATCTCGTTGATAAATCACATGACGTTACAGAAAACATTAACGAATGTGGGTCCCACAGTAACGGATGATTGTGAGATCAATTACATTGTTTTTGATACGTACGAGATCAATTTTCTCCGAACCATGAGTATGTCGCCAATTAACGATGTTTTGATCGGTATGGAAGCAAAAAAACCATAAAATATGAGACGGAATTTAAGTAGGTAAAATAAATAAATAACAAAACAAAGTTACAAGGTATCATTAAGTCATCCGTTTTTGTCACACAAACCAAATTGGATAGAGCCTATATATATTGATTTTTACTGATAGTCAATCCGGTCTAAAATTAGGTTATCTAGTCTTGGCGTAGAATACAGTTTGTTCGACAAGGCAGCTAGGGACTTTGTGCGTCTGTAGTTCTGATCAGGAGATTAATATATCTTTTTCAGTTAAATAATGTTTGTTTTATCAAAGAATCTGATTTTACTATCCAAAACTAAATATCCGAGAACTCACTGATATAGATATTGGCACATTGGATCTAAATGATATCCAATTCAGGATGAACATCCATATTCGAGATCCGTATATGTAGTCGTGCTGGTGACATATATAATATATTTGACCACTTTTATAAGGATGTGCTTTTAAATTGGTCTTTTAAGCACAATGTTAGTGTAAAAAAACCCTCAGGGTTCAAGATCGTCTCGGATACCCGATATGAATGTTTTCTTCCAGATAAGGATAATATCCGTACTTGATCTGGATTTGATGAATAAGGATACGGATGTTGCCAAATAAAGGCGGATACAAATGTCTAGATTTTTTCAAATGCGGATGTTAAATTATTTCCGACACGGACATGGATGTTGGTATATTCGCTCCGTCAACGTCAATTATTTGCAAACTACCAAATTTATAAAAAAACACAAATTAGTTGCAAACTATCAGATTTCAACAGGAAATAAAAAAAAAACAATTAGTTGCAAACTACAAAAAAAAAACAATTAGTTGCATTAGGCTGCACATTTTACTGTTTATCTAATATTTAGTTTGCATTAATCACTTGAAAGTCGCGCATTCAGAATTTAAGTATCCCGAGTTCACATTATTTGCTTCTTGATATATCGGAAATTGAGAAGCTGAAAATTGGTGACAAGAAGCATCATTTTGGCCTTTCAGACATCATCAACTCACGAAGGCAACCACAAGTCTACAAACACGTAACAAAATTTCACTTTCACCAACTCCTAACATCAGACTGGACTCACGTTTACAGACCTAGACATGGTATATCATAGGCTAACGAACGAAAACGAAAACAAATAAAAACGTGTAAGTTCTAGATCATGTAATATTCATATATACATTATTTGAATTCTGCACCAGAAGACGTAACAGTCGACACAAAGTGGGCAAAAGCTCTTTTGCTTGGATCTCCATGAGGGTAGCGCTCATGGTTGTGTTCGTCATATGTGATCTTTAAGGTGGGATTCTTAACACCTGCCACAGTTGCAGGAAGTGTTTCGGAAGAAAAACCTGGAAATAAAGAGAGAGAAAGTACCTAAGACGGCAATAAAATAAAACAACGTATGAGAATTAAGAACTATGGCACATGATTAACCTGACATCTTAGATATGCAAGTATGCAATGCAAGTACTAAGAACAAGTAAGTTCTTAGTACAAAGACACATGCAACGTCAAATTTGAGTTGCAACATCTTGAAACAATGACCAATAATCAAAGACGGGATTGTTACTTCTCATAAAACATATAAGCGGTGCAACATATTACATCAGAGTTTGTCAAAACGATACATGATTACAACAGAACAACAAGGAAGATAAAAATAATCATGTCGACCTCAGTGATCCGAAAGAGAGGATCCGACCCCAAGATGCACGCGTCAGCTGATCACCACCCAACTAGACCTACTGCGGTCCTGAAAAAGATGCAACAACAATGCTTGAGTTTCCATAAGGAAACCTCGTATGTCAAGCTCACCTATATGCATGCAGTAGTACAAATGAACCTATCATACTAGTAGCATGTCATGTCATCAACAGTAAGGAAAACAGTTACCCCGAAGGGTAACACAGGACATCAGTCCAACAATCACCATCGGGTCTCCCAAGGAGACCTACCGTAGGCACATACGGTCTAACGGAACATGACGTGACATTCCCCACACGCGACTACACTAATCATGGGGTTCGGCAAGGAGCATCCGCCAAGTTCGCGCCATAAGAAACAGATCTGTAACTTCGTTGTCGAAACCACACCAACGGAGTCGTCGCTCGGTCGGTCCATCAATCATCATCGCCTGAACAACATCAACGACATCACCGGAACAACATCGGTGGTCCATCAATACGTCCGGTACAACATCGGACGGGTCCAGACCGAAGTCTGTCAGGTCATCAAGCTCCACGAGCCGCAAACACCAACCGCGCCGCTATAAAAGCAGGGCAGTGACCTCCGTAACCACGTAGGCCGGTAGTCACCTCACCCAACGACAGTTGCGTGCCTGCACAATCATCATAGATTGGGATCCACGATCCCTCAGGCCTGCTACTCTACAATAAGTTCATCAATCCATCACATCAAGTCACGGTCCATACACGGAGGTGACATGTCCCGAACACCCACACTTTTCCACACGGCGGTCCCTGGGAAGGCACGCGTAATGCGCCCACCGTCACCTCCCGGCTCACGTACAAGGCGAGGACACGAGTTTCCGTGGACAGAGTTGACATCCTAAATGATGCATTGCATACATTGCATCATATGTCTTTCATTTAGATTAATTTTATATCAATAAATGCTACTAAGGTATGTGTTTAGTCTTATTTACAGAATACAGAGACCTGAATGCAAATTACCCATATCCCGAGCATAAATGCGTGCAAGAGACTCATTCCTGTCATAAAGACCAAGTTCAAGATTATCGGGATTCAAATGGAAGTCCATCCAAGCATAAAAGCATTTAAAGGCCTAATTACAAAAAAGCCAAAGACTTAAGCACAAAAGTAGCCAGGGACTTAATTGCAAAAAGCCAAGGACCCGACTGCAAGGACCAAAATATTATTTTGGAGAAGTTTTAAAAAATCAATTTGGATATTCAAATATACAAAGAATTAATTCGGAACTCAAAAGAAAGGAAAGAAATCACCTGGATGCGCAAAGGACATTTAAATCATACCATAAACACGCAGGAAAAATCCGGATCGAATCAGACACATTCTTGAGGTGAATCCGCCGCACATCACATGTAATGTGCGGCGGAAACGCCGCCCCCTTGTGGATCCGTGGCTTCGGATTTTTCCCAGTCGTGTCTCGCCACGTGTACTTTCCTATTTTATACCTATGTCCCTTGTATCGGCTATAAATAGCCCCGAAACGATGTTGTAGAGGATGTTCTTATTTTTATTACATAATTTAGTAGTAAAGTTTTGTTGTTTTATCTTGTGTTTTTAGTTTCTTTTGTAATTTCTCTAGGATCCTTTCTCCTTTCCTCCATCCATGAGTTTCTAACTCTCTCCAAAGGGTGGGGGTGGCGGATTTAGGGTGATGAGAAGAAGAATGAGGTAATTATTCTAATTTCGTGCTAGGATATTTTGATTACTTGAGTTTGTGTTAAATCATTTATCATGTAATGATTTATAACTAATATGATTTATTATAAGTTTCTGATTTCTCTAAACAAAACCCGACATCTAAACCTCCACCCGCTGGACTCTCACCCTTCTTTGCTTTATTCTTAATTTGTTTTTGTTGTTCTTGCCTTAGAAATCAAAAACCAAAAATATCAAACCAAAATTATGTTTTCTCTCTATTTCTTCCCTTAACTCGAAAATCACACAAATAACAATATCTCTCCCTCCTTGTGTTCGACCCGTACTTGTCACGTCTTCATTGACGCCGTGCACTTACGGTATAAATTAAATTCTCATCACTAAACGGGACCTGAAATTCAGTCATGTGCAAAAACGGTCGACCAAAAGAGGCAACCCGGTCGACCACTTCCTCAAGGAATCGGTCGACCAAAAGTCTGCAACGGTCGAACTCTTTGCGCAAAACTTAAGTCCCAACGGTCGACCGTTGATCTAAAACCGGTCGACCGATACGAGGACAAAATCCGGAGTCTGGTCAACATCAATTCAAAACTATCGGTCGACCGACTCAGGGGTCTCGGTCGACCGAAAACTATCAGGGCATCCTAGCAATTCTAAGTCATATAACGGTCGACCGCAAACGAGCATAAAAATCCATTACACTTAAGTTCCAGTCGACCAACCACGAGGAATCGGTCGACCGAAAACAACCAGGCAATCAAAATACACTACATTCGGTCGACCGCCCGGTCGACCGCCCGAAGGGACCCGGTCGACCGTTGGTCGTCTTCAACCTTTCGCTAGCCAAGGTTTTAGGCAAACTCGTCGCCGGGGAGGTTTCCAACCTCCCCCGACCGACCAACAAAACCCTCCCACGAGGGTGAGCGACATCAAAACACACTAGAAACCGGCATACCTCGAAGAAGCAACGAAGTCCGCCGGAGCCTCGCTCGCGCCTCTTCGACAGCAACCACCCTCGCACGCCTCTCGCCGGAACCGCGCGCCTACTCCACCATAGTCGCCTCCTCTGCTGCAATCGCCGGACAAAGAAAGGAGTGAGAGAGAGCAAGTGGAATTAGAGAAGAAGTAAGGAAGAGAGAGAAAAATGTTTCTCTCTTAACCCCACCCAAACCCATCATCACAGCCACCCTCAACTCATCCCCTACCTAGCCTAAACTCCTCCATCCCCGTGCATACATTGTGCAATCCTCCCCTTAATCACCAATTAGTACCCTAAATGGGTTAGGGATATAACATGAGTAGTTTATGTTTTCCCCTAGAGAAGATGTTTTTTCGTCAATGTTCTGACTCAAAAAATTAGGCATTTTTATAGCAATATTTTAACAATTAATAAAGAGGAAAATCAACTAGTAAAAAGGAGAATGCCAATCACAAGTCAACACCAAAATCAACAAAAAAAGCATGACGACAATTAAAAATCCATTGAGAGCTTCAGACATTTAGCAAGAGCCTAATTCAACTCTTCGAAAGAAATATTCTTAAAAATGTTTTGACCATAACACATATGCTGAATAGTTCAGTCAATCCAGACCGATGATGCTTGTTCCATACTACAACACCCCTCGTAAAAGTTTTTCACAATGAATGGCTCTTGTTCGATACACCCCTTGTGTAACTTTTTCCATTGAAGAACACATTTTCCCTCTTTGTAAACTTGCATCTAGGTTTAGATATTAAAACCAATGACATAATGGAAGTGTAGTAGCCAGATCATTACATCAAAGTGCAGCTTAGGGTGTGATTGGTATCATGGGAAACTTCCCGGAAGAAGGGAACTTGACTTCTAGTTAGATTTGTGGGTGACCTCTAGGATTTAAAATGATATACTAAGAGCGACTTCCACAACTTCTACTCTAAAAGTTTCTACTCTAAAAGTCATGGAGGTGAAGTTCTAAATTACCTCCAATTTCTTAGGTACCAATCACACCTTTAGCGGATCGTAAATCACAAACTATTTGCGATGTCCCGAACTCTATGAATGACCTAGTTTGAGCTTATAAAGATGGTCACGTAAAGTATGATCTCCAACTGCATCCATACCACAATCAATATGAAAATTCAATTTTTAAACGACATCATGTACAAATTCCGGTACCCAAACAGACATCAAATTTTACATAATTACACAACTTTCCGGCATAAAGACTTGCAATTTCACCAACCAAATTTGTCAAAGAACACTTCGATTCAACATTAGCAAAAGCTCTGGATATAGTGGCGGAGGAGAGGGGAGTGGCAGAGGGCGGCAGGGTTGGGGGAGAGAGAGGAGAACCTCCTGGCGGCGAGGCGGAGCATGGTTGTCGTGAATTATAGGGTTTTGTCAGGAAAAGGGAGGCAGAGAAGGTGGGAATATTGTTGTGGGACGAGGACGCGACACGTCGAGATTTATGGGAAACGTTGGATATAGTGTTTCAATTGTAGCATTGGATAAGTTGGTCGTCTTAGTTCAGTCGGTAGAGGGTCGCCAGGAGACCCGTCCCGGTCCTTCGTGGGACGACCGGTTGTGTCGCACCCGGTTGCTCCGGTTTATTATTATTATTATTTTGGTTTTGTTATTTGTTTTAATAATTAGGATTTTATATTTTGATAAATAGTTAGGATTTAAATATTTTTAGTTTGTATTTTGATAATAATTAGGATTTGAGTTTATTATATTTTAATAACGTTATAATTAAAGTACGAAAATTATACTGAAATATACCAACTTCTTTGAAATATGGAATATTGTACTAAACTTAAAGTAGAAAATAACAATTAAACTAAACCAACAACTAAAATTATAAACTGATAATTAAAACAGAGAAAATAAGTCTTAAACTTAAATAAAAACCACAACTAAAAAATAGAGAAAATAGGTTATAAACTGAAAATAAAAACGACGAAGTTATACTTAAAGATTTCGTCTTTGATCCTTTCGAGATTAATTTCATCCTTTGGGGTCAAGATGCTAATTTTCTTGGCATTTAGAAGTGAATTATAAAGGTCATACTTCATAGAAGCCCGTCGAATTTGTTCTTTCTCATTTTCCAACGTTATCTTCTCTTGCTGAAGTGCAATTTCATCTCGTGGACCGAGTCATAATGCTCCAAGGCGATGCCGCTCTACGACCCAAAATCCTGATAGAGATCGGGAAGAAGATTACCATCGTCTTATTTCTGATTATTTTGCTGAAAATCTTGTGTGTGGTCCTCGTATTTTCATAAGAATGTTCAAAATGAGGAATCATGTATTTCTGCGTATATCGGGTGTCGTTGAGACTTTCGACGTGTTCATCCAACCAATATTAGATGTTGTTGGTCAAATGGGTATATCGGGACTACAAAAAATCACTACAGCTCTGCGAATGTTAGCATACGACATTGCAGGTGATACCGTTGACGAGTATGTATCCCTTGGTGAAGCGACGATAAGGATGACTATCCAAAAGTTTGTAGAAGGAGTGATAGCCAACTTCGGTGCTGAATACATGAGATAGACCTGTAAACGGGTCGGATCGGATTTTGCCCACCTAAAATAAATGGATAATCGGGCCATGGCGGGGAGGGTAAAAATTCATCAGCTACCCGATCCGTTTAAGGTCGGATAAACGGATATTCGGGGCGGGGCGGGGTGGATAAATGGATAAAACCTGTATTTTTTATTTCTACTCATTTGCTACCAAAATATTTGTACAAAACAATACATAGTAATCACTAAAAACACAAAATCACCAACAATACATGGTAATTTGAATTTCTAACACCAATCAATCAACACCAATCACCAATAACACAAAAGAACAAATTAACTAGAAACATAAAACACTCATTCAACCGGGTTTAGGTATATATATTTAATATATTAAATTATTAATAATTTAATAATTATTAAATTATTAATAATTTAATAATTATTAAATTATTAATAATTTAATAATTATTAAATTATTAAATTAGGCTGAACTCGAGACAAGAGGCCAGATTCAGGGGGTAAAGGTCCACTACGCTCGCAAATCTCTCAGCAATGAAGGAATGCGTAGCACCACTATCAAATAAAATCTTGGCCACATGACCAGCAACATCATGGGTATCTTCCACCATGTCAGCAGACACAGCCGCAAAATCCTCCAAGCGTCCTGCGAAAACACGTCTAGCGGCCCTCGACGACCCAACTGTCGACTTGGTACCCCCTGTACCCAATCTATGTGCCTTGCAGTCACGTGCAATGTGCCTCGGCTTCCCACATGTGAAACATGCCCTCGCTGCTCCGCCACCACCAATGCTGCCACTGCCACTGCTGCTGCCTACTCCTCTCTGCCTAGGGCAATCACGTGCCCTTTGACCCAACTGTCCACACTCTAAACATCCACCAGTCGCCCAACCGCACTCTCGTCCCGGGTGTGAACGATGACAACGTCCACAAACATCACTAGCACTCCCTTCAGCTGACTGTTGCTTTTTCTCGGGACGACCCCTGAATCTTCCCCTAGGTTGACTCCTGTCGGGACGACTACCGCCTTCGCCCCCACCGAACTGATCTGTATTGCCGCCAAACTCCATGCTCTCCTGGATGCGACTAGGATACTCGACATCCAAGGTCATCGCACTACGATGTGTGTCCTCCAGTGTCCGAGGCATAATGGTAAGTACTGCTTGCCGAAGTGGTTGTCAAAGTCCCCCAGTAAACTTCATCGCCCTCTGCTCGAGTGTACTAAAGATCTCCGCACAGTATCTCTCGAGAGAACTAAACTTGTAGATATACTGATCCAAGCTCAGATCGCCCTGCTGAAGTGACAGAAACTCGTGCCTCAGACGATCACGAATGTGCTGCGGAAAATACTTCTTCCTGAACTCCCCCAGAAAGTCCTCCCAACTGATCGCGGTCGCACCTCCAAAGACCACCACGACAGTAGACCTCCACCAACTAATCGCCAATCCACTGAAAATGTAAGTGGCCAACCCCACCTGCCGCTCAGCGGACAAGCAATTGCCTCAAAAAACTACTGGATCCTAAAAATCCAGTCATCTGCTGCCTCTGGGTCTGTACCTCCAACAAAGGTCGGTGGGTGCTGCCGCATAAAGCAATCAAGAATCTCACCCATGTCCTCATGCAGAGGCCTCCTGGCGTGCTCCTCCATAAACACGCCCAAATACGCTAACTGGTCACGTACCACTCGATGGTCCTCACCTTGCGAACTGGGTAGGGAGGGGTTCACCCGCCTCAATTTGGCACCTCGACGAGGCGACATCTGGCAAACAAAACACAAAACCTTAAAACACAAATAACCAATGGGACAACACCCGCCTACGTCCTCTGTTGTAAGCTTCGCTCACGACTTCACTAACCACTCCCCGTTTCAGGCCGGGAGAGAACGCCTTTACAATTTTAAAACTCCCAAACAACCCTCGCCGAGCTTGTCTACTCCTCTCACAATCCGAGAGAGATACTTCGGGCTCACACCGAAGTCTATACTCTTGTCTTGGGCTTTCACCAATACCCTTTCTTCTTGAACAATGGTTGAGTGGAACGACACTCTCTAAACTTGAGCACACTTAAGTGATAATAGGATTTAAAACTAAAGTGTGGAAGGTTTGAGGCTTGGAGTGTCTGAATCTTTCTCTCTAATGTATTGGACAATATGAAGTGAGAGAGTTGTGTTAAAATGTGTTTTACAACTCTATTTATAAGCATTAGAGAGAATATAACCGTTGGGGTTAATTGGGTAAGAGTTGGTGTAAGATACACATAACAGAAACTAGCAGGATCCAATTCTGGATAAGTTCGGTCGACCGGCTCAGGCTGAATGGTCGACCGGTTAAGGAACCGTCGACCGCCAAAGGCTATGTCTCGGGTACACTGAAGTGATCGGTCGAACACCGAGATAGGTTCGGTCAACCGATTCACACCAGACACTTTGGGGTTGACAAACAAGATCATATTCAGTCGACCGAAACAAGGTCCACGGTCGACCAAAAAACGACATGCACTTTGGGTTTGTCAATGAACATAAGTTCGATCAACCGAACAAGGTCCTCGGTTGACCGATACACAAAATGTATTTGGAGTATTTGGAGATAATACGAATACGACCGTTGGGTATATATGACAAAACAAACGGTCGGAAATATGTTGATACTCGGTCGACCGAAAAGGTCTGGATGGTCGACCGAACTTAGGCAGTAAAACACTAACATGATATATGATCACTCGGTCGACCGAACGGTCTGTTTTGGTCGACCAAATGTGGGCAGACGGCTCAGGTTTTAGTTTAGTGTTTTCCTGTCTAAGTTTGGGTGATCTATTGAAGTCCAAATTTTGTGAAATTTTGTGTGTAACTTCTATAAGGAACCTAGTGTTTGTATGAGTAATTTTTAGCTCAAGTATGCTCAATTTCACAAAGTTCCTAAGACTCAAAGAAATACAAATTACATGTCTTGAAATGAGCTTGATTACATGTCTTGACTTGATTTCCTTTCTTCCTTGAGTCTTGATCACCTGTAGAGGTTAGCACAAAGCAATATATATGCAATGCGACATGTGTGCCACTCTACATGATCACAATTAAGATTAGGTTGATTAAATCATCAAAACATAGATTAAGGCCAAAAAACCAACAACTGCGTCCAAAGGTCCCAACTTGGGTTGTACGTGAATAGACTGACCTGCACTCTGATACCAAGCTGTAACGCTCCTAATCCACACTCGGGACACACCAATGAGTACAACACTAAAAGGAGGCGAAAAAGGGACATTAACTGTAATAACAAACTCGAGGCCTCAATTTAAAATATATGATAAGGTCAAGTCAAGGTACAAAGCGGAAGGAAAATACAAGTAAATTATCTGAAACCTAATACACAACTACTAAGAGGAGTAGGAAAAATACATGACAACTGAGCTCAACAGATCCAGTCCACGCGTCCCAAGCCCAAGTCGCTTCCGATCACCTACCGCGTCCCACATGCACACGAACAGGCACACCTGAGTCTTAAATCAAGACCGAGTACACCACCCCAACCCGACACTGAAAAAGGTCTAATCGTCCCTGACGACTTACATTGGTTTCGTGTTTCAAGGCGGTCACACGCCCAGCGAGGACGAGCGTGCACCTCGAACCCCACCGCGCATCCAACCCACAAGGTGACACTCAACCCGCTCTCATGGCAAAATTGACACACGTCCCAAGGCAACCACGCGACCAGTCAGGCCGAGCGTGCACCCTCGACATGACCGCGCATCCGGCCTACAAGGCAACGCCCTCCTCCAACCACGCGTCCGAGCCCGTGAGCAACACTCCCAAATGGACACCCATCACAACGCTGGTGAGCTGACCAATTCCGCATCCGACTTCGAAAGTCGACCGTACGCCCGAGCCCGTGAGCAACGCTCCCGAACGGTCACTCGTCACAATGTGTGTGGACTTGTCCGAACCGCACAACCAGGGAAACACCATAACATCTAGTCATACATGCCTAACACGTCTCCTCCACTACTCGACCACACATCCAAGTCCGTAAGCAAAGCTCCAACAGCCACTCGTCACAACGTGAGTGGACAATCGGTTCCGCGAACCTTTCTCAAACCCACGATCTTACAAGGCAAAAGAGTAAACACAATCTACCCCCAAAACACGGATCAACAACCTCAACAAGGTAGATAAAAGCAAATAATTAACAAGACTATAACAATCATCTAAGCGGCATGATGAAATTATAGTTCTAAGTCCACAATTGAAAGTACAAGGGTATAAGTGTAAATTGCCTAAAAATTTCTTATAATTCACAATTCTCATAAGTTTAGTGCAAGAATAGTAATTTACCCAATTATAATTCATTTATTCAGATACAATTGAATTCAGGATTTTTCCAGCAATAAATCCAATTATTACACAATTAAAACAATATAATTAAATTCAGGGCTTATTCTGCAATTAATCAAGTTATTAGTTTATTTAATCAAATACTCATAAAACCATAGTTTTCTTTGCAATTAGTCCAACTATCAAACAACTAACCAAAATACCATTAAACACAAAGGTAAAAATGCAAAATACCCAACATCAACACAAACCGCACCCAACCCGTCGTCGACCCTGCCCTCAGCGTTCGCGGCCGCTCATCGCAGCCACCACCATCACGCGGTGGCGTGGCTCTCATGGCCGCACGCAGCTTCAGCCCGCACGTGGTTGTGCGCCTCTGGCGCAACTCCGGTGAGCCCGCACGCGGCACCAGCCCGTGTGCAGCTCGCCGGTCGGCCTCTCGGGCCCCTCACGTCAGTTTCCCAACCTCCTAGACCCTAAACATGGGTGGATGACGTACCTCACGAGAAGAAGAAGACCGGAGAAGAGGACGATTCCTCTCCGCGTCTACACGTGGTCGTCGGAGTCGTCATCACCACTAGAGCTGCTGGAAAGAGGAAGAAATGGGTTGGGGTTAGGGTTATGGATTTGGGGAAGAGAGGTGAGAGAGAGTTGGGTTGGGTTGAGTTGGGTTTTTATAGTTATAATTGTGATTGATTGTTGTGTCCCGATTGCGTATTAAAGGTGTTTGTGTTTTTTTCTTTTTTTCTTATGGTTCTTTTGGTTAATTATGATCATTCGTGTAGGATTAACATGAAATAAATTTACATGTTGACATAGGGAAAATGACGCAATTCACACGACATGTTATGCATCTTTGTAGTATTTATGCTCAATTCTTTCTTGAAAAATGGTAGTTTGAAATGTCACATTGTGCCAAAATATCAATATGTCATTGTATTTGTCTATTGGCATTCTTAGTAAGATATATTTCTTTCAAAATTTGGGAAATACTGCATACGGGGGTGGATTCAAGAAAAAATTCGTGAGCAGATACAAATAAAAATAATTTGAACTCGATGTAATGCTAAACCGTAGAAAATTAGATAATAAATAGTATTTTCTATTTTCTAAATATTTGAAAGATCAATAAAATAAGAATAAGTATTGGCCAATAAACAAATGTAATATAGTTACTAAGTTAGGAGTTTTAATTAGGTGTTGTGTGTTATGGCGAAATATCGCAGCATCATTTTTATTCCTCCAGAATATAAAAAATCAAATATTGTGTTTTAAGAATTAGGACCCAAGAATGAACTTATCTTTTAGAACTTGGAATGGAAAACGAACATTATGAGTCTGAAATAATGTTTGGGGCTTGGCTTGGGGAATTAGTAACTTTAGTTCATTTCACACCTCTAATAGGTTATGGTGCATAAATAATTAGAACTTATTTGTGTTGGATTCTGTCTTGTTATTTAACACAAAAGGGGCTTTGTGCACTTGAATTCTGAGGGAATCCAATGGAAACGGAAATTGGATTCCGGTTGACTCCGGAAAGGGGTTGTTTGTGCACGGATGGATGAATTCCGTGGTATGTATAAAATTTTCCGTCGGTTTGAGGTTGGAAAGTCACGAAAAGTTGATTTTTTCGGTCGACCGACAATCAGTCGGTCGACCGAAACAACTGGAACAGATGACCAAACAAATTTCGGTCAACCGAAATTCGTAACTAAAATGATCAGTTCAGACGACCGAAACTAGTTCGGTCGATCGTTTTTGTTATTCAAACAACTGAAATTTGACTTTCCGTCACTTTCCGAACATGCACAAGCAACATGAATTCAGTCAAATGGAAATTATTTTTTGTTGGATTCTGTTTTCCTCTACTTTCCGGTTGACTCCGAAAATCACTTTCGTTCAATCAACACGCCACTAACACCCCCAAAAGTATAATTGTTTAAAAATATCAATAACAAACTAGAATAAAAATAATAATAATTATAATGACATACATGTTTCCTGTTTTATTCACAATAAAAGTTGCAAAACTACAAGAGAAAACTATGGTGAAAATGGTGTGGGTCGGTCCAGTCATCCCATCTCCTGTTTAGACTTAAGTTTGAATTTCTACAGGATAATTTCCACGCTTCATTAAAATGGTGTGGGTCATTCAGTTTAAAGTTTTTGGTGATTCATTTTGAGTTTAAAGTTAACCTCACAATCTATTTGTCCAAAAGTGAGAGTAAGTAGGGATGAAATTTGGATCATAAAAAAGAGAGCATTACCAAAGCACCTTAAACTCTTTTATTGTTAATGAAACCACCAAATTTATCAAAGAAATACAAGCTTTTCGCATCATCCATATATCCAATGGAATTATGGAATGTGCACACTTAATAGACTAAAAGAGGCCAAGCTAAGCTTATAAAAAGTGTAAAATATTTGTGGTCCATGCTTGATCCATTAATGACCAGATATGGATTTTGATTTTTTATATATCTAATCTTTTTTTTGTTTGTATTTTTTACGTTTTATCCGTCGTACTCATCTACTTGTTTTCTTATTAGTTTTGTTTCCCATTCTTTGGCAAGGGTCATCCCTCGTTACTTTTATCTTTCAATTGCTTAAACTATTTGCCATGTCCACGTTCTCTAAGTAAAATGCATATTACAAAAAACTTGATTTAATAATTTGATCTGTTTTCAATTCTCTGATTTCTTTCAAGATAGATCACCTCAATGTTTTTTGAATGAGTGGATTGAGATTCCGTAATTAATTCAAATCCAACCATATAAAATTTGGGGAACCTATTTATATGAATATAAATTATATGTATTACAAATTTGTCCTACAAATATTGTGTTTAGTTTAAATTTGTGACACCGTTGATGGAATAAAATTTGTGACCACTTCAAATTTATTTTACAAAAAAAAATCAAGTGTCTTCGTTTGAAAAGGAAGGGTATATTGGTGTGTTTCCTCCTACGCATGCTTTGACAATGCATACGGGGGGTTGTGCGGTCGGATTCCGAGGGAATCCGACGGAAACAGAATTTGGATTCCGGTTGACTCCGGAAAGGAGTTGCCTGTGCACGAAAACATGGATTCCGTCGGATTTTGTGGTATGTATAAAATTTTCTTTGAGTTTTCCGTCACTTTGAGGTCGGAAAGCCACGGAAACCGAATTTTTTTGGTCGACCGTCAAACATTCGGTCCACCGAAATGAATATAACGAACGGCCGAACATATTTCGGTCCACCGAATTCGTACTGGAATGACCCGTTCCAGTTCACTCTGAGAAGTCGCATTTCGGTCGACCGAAACTAGTTCGGTAGTCCGTTTTCTTTATCAAAACCGTTGGAATTTTTACATTGTGCTTGGTTTTCAGGGGGCTGCAATCCCCGCCACCTCACCGGCGAGGTGGAACGCCGCTCGCTCACCGGGGAGCGAGACCTCCGACCGACCCGTCTCAGTGCACATAAGAAGTATGAGCAAACAACAGAAATTCCCATTTCCGAAATCACTTTCTGACGCATGCACAAACAACAAATTTCTCTCAAAAGGAAACTGTTTTCCACTGGATTCTGTTTTCCTTTACTTTCCGGTTGACTCCAAAAATCATTTTCCAGTTGATTCTGTTTTCCTTTACTTTGAACTTCAGTTGTCTATCTTAAAAATAATTCTTCCTGTTAACCAAAGTTGTTGGTCCAAAAGCTCCTACAATGAATTTCTGGGTTCTAATTTCTTTATTATATTTGCCCATCTTAAATATTGTGCATCACAGCTTCACAATGGTGAAAAACGGTTTTTCAACAAGTCATGAAATAACCTGATTTTAATTATTATTGACAGGTAACAAATAAATATCCTTCGAGAAAATACATGACAAATCTGTTGAGGAATTATAAGTTTATTTATTTATTTATTTATGGACAATATCTTATTTCTTTAAGGTCTATTTTGGAGTTTGATTCTAGTGAATTGATTCTCAGCGTAATCAATTCTGGTATTACTGTTGAAAAACTCAATCTACTTTTTATAATCGATTTTGAAGTCATGTGTTTGGATGATTGTAGATTTCTCTAAAAAGAAAATTATTAAAATGTCTTTGACATGTTTGACATAGAATAACACTTTTTTCTCCTTCAAGTTAAAGAGTATATATTGTAAGTTAAGGAGTCAAAATAGTCTTCTTATAATCGATTTTGTAAGTATAGAATCGATGAACAATGCCTAGAATCAGGAAAAAAGTTTTTTTCAGATGGTGAGAGCAGATAGGAATCAAGATTCTTAAGAATTGATTTTTTTAATATTATGTTTGGATATGAAAATCAGATTTTGTCTCATAGATTTCTTGGAATTAACCCAAGAATTTGTTGCCAAACAAGACCTAAGTGTCATACAATCTCACTATTAGATTTAATTATGGTTAATGTATAGTTAATATATATTATCAGATCATTTTACTTGTATAACCGTCGTAACTTTAATCTACTTTAAAATTTCAGATAAATGATGGATATGATATGAGCTTAAAATAGCTGAAAAATTACTATATTTATAATCTACTCTCGAGTTAAAATTAAAAAAGAAAAATGTTATATGGATTTTTTAAAGTAAAGATCAAAACCCATCACCAAACGGCACTCTAGTCTAAACCCACAACAACCCTATCCCCAAACCAAACAACTCTTCTCCCAAATCCAAACCTTAACCCTTCTCCGGCGACCAAACCTAGTCCTCGTCACTTCCGACCCACATCAGTGGAAAGGTAAGCACCGCTCCATTTTCCGGATTTCCCT
This sequence comes from Triglochin maritima, assembly GCA_963682175.1. Taxonomy (NCBI): domain Eukaryota; kingdom Viridiplantae; phylum Streptophyta; class Magnoliopsida; order Alismatales; family Juncaginaceae; genus Triglochin; species Triglochin maritima. The sequence continues at coordinate 5,040,933 of OY821787.1, read as the reverse complement.
CAAATCCTTCCCATTCCTTGAATTCCGTTAAAATTGCATTATTAGTATACTATTAGTGCATTAGAACTCGAATTCGTTCAAATTTAACACCTTTACTCCTCAATACCGTTCCTTCTCCGTCCTATTTTTTATTAGCGCATTGGACGTGTAATTCGAGGATTAGAATTTGGGTTGTTTCGTGTCACAGTTTGATTTTCCAGAATCATTTTGTTTTTGGTCGATTCAGAAGTAGTGCTTCTGGAAGGAATTTGGAAATGTGGCTTGTTTGACTGTTGAATTCTAAGGGAAATGGGAAAGTTTTTTTTTTGTTTGGGTGTGGCAATGTTCGACATTGTTTGAGCATGAGGGTTTCTAGTGTTTTGTTCGTAGAACTGCAAAGGGAATAGAGTTGGAAGGCATTATTTCAGATTCTAGAAGAAATTCTTCTATTAACTACAAGAATATGTTTGTACTTCGTTTTACTGCAGGGCGTTTGACGTGTGGTCACGAAGGAAAGAATAATCTGTGGATGGTTTGGAGATGTGTCAAATTGTCAATCATCGAGGGTTCAACTTGGTATAATATATACAATTCAATTAAAAATGAGGAAATTATATATAAATGTTACCTAATAGGATTTTAATTAATAGCACATGCTTGTGTTGGTTAGATGTATTAATTTCCAATCAATCAATTATTATTGTATTCAGACTCAGTTAATTAACTTTCTTATATTTGGATTTTGGGCCGGTTTGGTTTGATTATAGGACAGGAGTTTCCAACAAGTTTGTGGGGAGGCATCTATCTCTATTACAGTGAGAATAGCAGAGAATGGGCAGTAGTGGTAGAAGGAGGATGACAAGGGGGGCACTGAAATGGCGTGCTATCCCAGGCCTCTCTGATGAACTGAAGGTGCAAAGGAATTCTGTTTGTCCTCCTTTTGCCTCAGCCTCACTAAGCAACGGAAACAATGTGGATGTTGTCATCAAAGGCAATGATGTTAGGTTTGAACAACTGTTAAAGCATCCTGTGGCAGTGCTTGGTATTGTGCCGAAAGATGTTTCCCTCTTCTGCGCGGGTGCCTTTGCTGGGGCCGTCGCAAAGACTGTCACTGCTCCACTTGACCGGATCAAGCTTCTAATGCAGGTATATCTTCTAATCCCCTTCTAGCTGTTACTGTGCTACACCATCTAACGTGAACTGTTTTCATTTTTCACTCTTCAGACACATGGCATTAGAGTTGCAGATGTCACTGCCAAGAATGGAATTGGTTTTCTTCAGGTATGTTTTTTCTTCCTTTTTTTCCAGAGTTTCTCTTGACAAAAGCTTACCCAGTACTGGTCCCTATCTACATTTCAATATTTCTAATTACAAGACATGCTTTCTGATTCACCTAGTACTTCTGTTTGTTCACTTCACATAATCATTGAGAGTACTGGAAAGATGAATTTATCAGACTGTTGAATATTTATTTCCTGTGTGATAATCATTCATTCTTTTCCGTACTATACTCGTGTACTAGAAATTGCACACTTAGCCAGTAACTTTTCTTTAAATAGAGATGCAGATTTGTTTCATTTTTCATATCTTATTTCTCTGAATGTGTCATATCTTCATAGCTATTGTTTACAAGTCAATATTCTGTAGCTAACTTATTTTGTAGTTTATTTTGGTTATTAGAAAATGGTATATCTTTCTAAATCTTGATATTAGATTGTTTCTTCCTACAAACAATCATCCATTTCTTATTATAAAATGTCAGGCAATAACATTAATTGGAAAAGAGGATGGTATGAAAGGTTATTGGAAGGGAACCTTCCTCAGGTATGTAATATATTAGGGGTCTCCTTTTATGGAATTTTCTCTGATTTGTTCAAGCTCTCCAATGTATTTATATTTGTTTGGTAGGTGATACGTGTCATTCCATACAGTGCTGTGCAGTTGTTTTCTTATGAAGTTTACAAGGTAGTGAAGAATAGAAGCACATTGCTTCTTTTTGAACATCTTCCCGCCATTTATATATGCAATAGTCAGCAACTAATTTATTATTGGTATCATGATATCTAGAAACTATTTAAGGGAAAAGATGGGGAACTCTCTGTTGTTGGTAGGTTGGCGGCTGGGGCTTGTGCTGGAATGACATCTACCTTTGTAAGTTTTCTAAAATGGTATAATGCTAATATCATACACATGTTTTGTGCTTATCTCTTTGCTCCTCTTTTACTCTTTTATAGGTGACATATCCTTTAGATGTATTGCGGCTGAGGCTTGCTGTTGAACCTGGAAGTGTATCTATGTCCCAGGTAATTGTCGTCTTACTATGGGGTCTTGGTAGATCTTACGTGTCAGATCTAGATTGACAGGTAATGTCCGATTGCAGGTAGCACTGACCATCTTGAAAACTGAGGGATTTGCATCATTCTATGCCGGTCTTGGCCCTTCTCTCATTGGAATAGCACCTTATATTGCTGTGAACTTCTGCATATTTGACTTGTGAGTGACTCTTGCAATGTCTCCGTACTCAACAAAAAACATTTCCAGTTAAATGGAAGTGATGTGTTGCTCGTTGAATATTATTGCTAGGGTAAAGAAATCTATGCCGGAGAAATACCGAAATAGGCCAGAATCATCTATTGCAACTGCCTTGGTGTCCTCAACATTAGCGACACTTATGTGCTATCCTTTAGACACAATTAGGAGGCAAATGCAAATGAGGGGTTCTCCTTTCAATTCTGTCCTCGATGCTTTTCCAGGTATGGTTTATACTTGGCAACAAACAGGGACCTATTTCTTGCTACGTTTTCTGTCATATTGTAGTAATTAAAAATAAAAGTACGGGTTGAAGCATCTCTATTCTTTGTTTTGTTTTTTGAATCAAGATCCGAGTTGACTTAAATGAGATTATCCTGCAAATCTGCTTATATGCATGTATGACTGCAGGGATAATTAAACGTGATGGTGTTCTAGGATTGTACAGAGGATTTGTTCCCAATGCATTGAAGAATCTTCCAAACAGCAGGTATTTCTTCTCATTCCATGGATTCGGTTAATCTCTTATGGCCTTTTTGTTGAAGTTTCTAATTCCTTTTTGGCGGAAAAATTTCAGCATCAGGTTGACTACCTTTGACACGGTGAAGAATCTCATAGGTGCCGGGCAGAAAGAGTTACATTTATTAGTTGAAGAAAACCGAAAGAAGTAGCACTATGAAGATAACATTGTCTTCTTTATTGGTCTCTTACTCCCCATTTTTCTCACATTTTAGCAGTCCATTACAAATTTTGTTGCAGGAATGATACATCTTCTTAGGTTTATTTTTGGTACTTGTGAAGATCTATAGTTCACATTTTAATTCAGAAGTTGTTTACTTAAGATTTCATTGCTATCATGGATCTGATGCCTGAATTTCAGGAAGATATACTCTCATGTTGTCGGCTTCCGAAGTCCAATCTTCTCGACTATAAATTGATTAGTATATTACGGTCAAAGTTCCAGTTTATGGTTCTGTCAAAGTGAATGTCATATTGTATGGCTTTATATGTCAGACGTTTTCTTCTATATTACTACTTCGATGAATGATTAACTGATCAAAAGAAAACTTTCTTCGCCGCTTAGAAGAATTTCTTCTTTTTTTCTTAATGAAAGTACAAAAAACACTTTCTGGGTATTTCTAAGTTCAGAAGGAATTGCACTTGGTCATTGTTTTGAAGAAAAGTATTACAGAATTAGAGGGTGGTTTCCAAGTTAATTTACATGATTGGGTTGCGAAGAAACTAAGGAAATTAAAACCTTCGAGAATAATACAAACCTAGTATATCTCATATCCAACTTAAATCTAAGGTTATAAAACTAGTCATCTATTAACGATCTTCTATGAGTTGAACTTTCCAAACTAAATTTCCCATAACTAAAATACCTTACTACATGCAAACCGTCGTGTGTCCGAACACAAATGCTATCCCAACTTACCCCTACAAATACAGAGATAATAAATTGAATGGCAGGAAGAGGTAAAGAAAATGTGGAATACAATATCATTTCTTTAATAGCACTCAAACATTGGGCTGAACTCTGAAGAACCGTTTATTCTCCCTCGAAATTGTTGGTCCAGTTTCGATGAGTAAAGATCACTTCTTATTATAACATACACTTCTAAAAATTTCTTACTATAGTATAACAACTTGTGATGTGGTTTAGTGGAGGCAGCAACTTCATAGAGACAGAACATAAAGCTATTTTTTCCCTTAAACAATACGGAGAAATATATTGTTGACCAGAACCAATCGAGCTAACCATTTTTTGGCATATAATGATACTCCAATACCGTGTGTTTGGTTACCTAGAGATAAGCGCCAAATTTTATAGTCAACCGAATAAAATAAAATAAAGAATAAGAAAAGCATAAAAGTTTTTTTTGGACTGTATCATTGTATGTTCGTTGCACTTCCGTTTTAAATCTCAACATCCCAAATAATAATACGCTGGAACAATGAATCTCTCAATTAAACTAACTCCCATCGGTAGAAAGAGAAAAAAGAACCAGACCATTTATTATGTCAAGTTAAATGAAATACTAATATTATGATTAGCATAAGGAAATCATGATTCTCGCAGCTACGCATATGCTAAATGATCATAACTTGGTTTTTGTTGTGGAACTGACCAGCATTTTACGAAGTTTTTTTTTTATTCTCTCTTGGCTGATGATTTTCAGTTCGTAAGACTAGTTGATTGAAAATACTTTTTCTGACAGCTGTGACTCTGGGGGGTGTTTGTGCAGTCGGATTCCGAGCGAATCCCACGGAAACGGAATTTGGATTCCGGTTGACTCCGGAAAGGAGTTGTTTATGCACGAAAATATAGATTCCGTCGGATTTTGTGGTATGTATAAAATTTTCTTTGAGTTTTCCGTCACTTTGAGGTCGGAAAGCCACGGAAACCGAATTTTTTCGGTCAATCGTCAAACATTCGGTCCACCGAAATGAATATGACGGACGACCGAACATATTTCGGTCCACCGAATTCGTAACTGGAATGACCCGTTCGGACGACCGAACTTAGTTCGGTCTTCCGTTTACGTTCACTCTGAGAAGTCGCATTTCGGTCGACCGAAACTAGTTCGGTAGTCCGTTTTCTTTATCAAAACTGTTGGAATTTTTACATTGTGCTTGGTTTTCAGGGGACACTGCTCCCTTGCAACCCCTGCCACCTCACCGGCGAGGTGGAACGCCGCTCGCTCACCGGTGAGCGAGACCCCCGACCGACCCGTCGCAGTGGACATAAGAAGTATGAGGAAACAACAGAAATCCCCCTTTCCCAAATCACTTTCCGACGCATGCACAAACAACAAATTTTAGTCAAAGGAAAACTGTTTTCCACTAGATTCTGTTTTCCTTTACTTTCCGGTTGACTCCGAAAATCACTTTCCGTCACTTTCCACGCCACTAACACCCCTAAGAGTTAAGCACAAATCCTTTTTAGCCACGAAACAATATTTTACAATATTCTCCAGAAAATCAAATTTGATAAAAAAAATCAAAATTTGAAAATAGTTTCCAATGGACTCAAAAAAATCCATCCAAAGAAAATGGTTAATCTCAACTACCCTCCGGTCTCCAAAAATACCAAGGTTACTTTTCTAGCTTGCTTGCACAAATCTTTTGATCAATCTTTATTCCAATTTATCTTTCCATTTATCATTCAAACCCATTTACCAAACGACCAAAACATTAACCAGAACATGATAAAAACAACAAACCAAAAACCATAAATAGGGCTGTAAATGGGTTGAATTTTACCCGCAACCCGCCCCGCCCCGCCTAATGCGGGTTGCGGACAAAAAAATGCTACCCGCCAACCCACCACCCGCATAATAAGCGGGACGGGTTGCGGTTTTCTCTCAACCCGCCCCGCATAACCCGCAACCCGCATAAGCCTTATATGTTTTTGATTTTTTTGTATTTAGTTATGATTTAGTTTGTATTTAGCTTTAATTTTTTTGTATATGACTTTAAAAACATACATTGATTGATTTTTTCTTCATTTTTGTATTTAACTTTAATAAAAAGATTTAATCCGCCAAACCCTCCAACCCGCCCCGCATAGCCTAGTCCATCCTTACGCGGGGCGGGTAGCAGATTTTTTTTACCCCACCCCGCCTACCCGCTTAACTTTGGCAGGATGGGTAGCGATGGGACGAAAACCCGTCCCGCTTACGGCCCTAACCATAAAGCCATTCTCTCCTTGTTAATAAATTAGTGGGAGTAAATTAGGGGAATGTGGTCGTAAATATCCCACCACTTAATTACATGTTTTCGCTGGAATTTGATTCGATTGTACACGCCCCCTTAAAACCGGGAGTGACGGAGTGTACGATGTACTCCTACGTTTTACTGGGCAAATTTGCCCCTATGAGTTGATGTGTTTTTTTGTCTATATTAACAGTTAATAAAACTAACAAATGCTAGTTTTTAGTAAAACTAAAAAGAAATATACTATTTATGTTATGACATTCGATCAATACTTAATTTTGAGGATGTGCTAACTGTTGCATCATGAATTCATTAGATGTTTCAAGTTTTATTGAAACATAAGTTTTCAATCATTCCAATATTATTAGTTAAATCGGTGTTACATAAAATTTCCCGATATCAAATAAATAGTATGAGTCAAAATAAGAACTCTTATTCTTGTCTTCTTGATCTTGTGATAAAAAGACAAAAAAATACGAAAAAATACGCGCACAAAACAAACTCATTATTTTTAATTGTTATAACTTCATTTTCAATTAACACAACAATACAATCCGATTTGTCTTTCGAAAAAAAGTCATCGACCATAATAATCAACGCTTCTCATTAATTGCGTAAAATAGAAGCAAACCAATCCACATATTATAACAACAAAAATGATTACAATAATAATAATAATAAAATAATAACCAAAATCTTTAAGCCCAAATCGCTTTCTTCTGACTCTTAAATTGCCTATGTGCACCATATTTGACTACTATTTTCAGATACTTTGTTGTATATGTGGAATCCAGAGCCACTCCCAAACATTGATGTTTTGGCATTATGATTGGGATCATAATCATAGTTTATCTATTAATACAATCCTAATATTTATAAAAAATATTTCTGTATCAATGCAATCCTAATACTTATAAAACCACCAATATTAATGAAATAAACCCAAAAGGGGCAAAAGAGTAACTTCAACCAGACACGACGTTTCTCTTTCTCCGCGCGAACGGTTTGGAAACAAACCAAAAACAAAAACTAAAAGAGACATCTCTTCTCCCCCAAAAATTTCAAACTCCCTCCAACCACCCCCCAAACCCTAACCCCAACCATGCCGCCGGCCGGCGACCTCCCGTGCGACGGCGACGGTGTTTGCATGCTCTGCAAGACCACCCCGCCGGAGGCCGAAACCCTTTCCTGCTCCCTCTGCGCCACTCCCTGGCACGTCCCCTGTCTCTCCTCCCCTCCCCTCTCCCTCGCCTCCCTCCCCTCCTGGCACTGCCCCGACTGCTCCGGCGAATACGTCCCCGTCCCCGCCGCCCCTGCTGCCTCCTCCGATCTCGTCGCCTCCATCCGCGCGATCGAGGCCGATGCGTCCCTCTCCGAGGCGGAGAAGGCGAGGAGGAGGCAGATGCTGCTGGGAGGAAAAGGAGGAGAAGAGGAGGAGATGGAGGAGGAGAAGGTGAAGAGGAATGATGTGTTGGAGTTGTTGGACGAAAAGTTTAACTGCTCCTTCTGCATGCAGTTGCCGGAGAGACCCGTAACCGTGAGTCTTTTTCGGTTTCGGTTTCTTGTTTGGATATCTGATTTTGTGCTTACTTGATGTATTCTGTAGATTTTTCTCATGTCAGAATGTTATTTTGTGGCTAATGATAATACTTAGTTTTGAGTGGTTTGGGATTTTTTGGGATTTGGATTGTGGAAGATGTTCGTGTTCTTAGAGTTATTACTTTGATGTTAACTATCTTGCTGCGGGTTTTAGATTTAAGGCTTTCATTACAATGTGTGTTGGGGTTTCGAGTTGAAGATATTCACGTTGCTATGACTGATTTTCATTTATTGCTGATGTTGTTCCTTTTTACTTCTTGGGGTCCACTGTCAACATTGAAGTTTGGTTATTTTATACTCATCATTGTTATTTTTAAGATCTCAAGTGATGTTTCTCTTTAACTTTCTGCGCGTGTAGATTTGCTACAAAGTAGGGCACGGTAAGAAACCAAATTTTTGGTTGGGGATCAGTCCTTGCTTTTCTTTCTCTTTCTTTCTTGTCCTTTTGTCATAACTAGGGTTTACTATTTTTGGCCGCACAAATATGGGGAGATACTGTACTTTCCATTGTTCATCGTTCATTGTTTATTTTACATTATACGTTAAATCCACTAGTATCTTATCTTCAGTTGTTTGTATTCACATTAAAAGCTAGTACATTGGTTTTCTAATTATAGTACCTTAAACACAAGAGTTATGCAATATTTGTTGTCTAAATTCATAATAAGGTGTACATCAAAATTATTTTTTCAAAATTTAACACAACATGATTAAAAATAATTAGTATAGAAAATGTAGCTTCAAATTTGATTATGCATGGTTCTGCACAAGTTTGTTTATCTATATATTTTAGCTTGCTTGTGGGTTGAGAATAGTTACAAGGTAGAGATCAATGTTCAGTTTGTGTATAAGTTAAGTATACAAAAAATGTAGATGCAATTGCCTATCATTATTTTGCAAGTGCTCATTTGGAATGAAAAAATAACAAGAAAACCTCCAAAAGATGAACGATTGCTCTTGGATCTGTGCAACTTAACATGGAATCCTTTAACTTGTAACATCCACTACTAATTTTTTTGCAAAGCTATTATGTGGTTAACCATATGGCATGATAAATTTCTTGCGTCGATTATTGAACCCCATTTGACATGCAGACACAAACACAAACATTGGTGGACATGCACTATGCGAGTAAATGTCTAATTTCACGAAGTTCAGTGTACAGCAAATGGAAAACGTTGTAATTGTTATAAAGTACATCGAATTGGAAACTAATGTAAGTATGATGTAGTACTACACGTATCGATAATTTTACCAAAAAATGGGGAAAGTAGAAACAGTTTTAAGATGTGTTACTGAAAATAGTTTTTGAATGCGTCTTCATTCCTGTAACTAAATAGTAAATCTAATTGCGAGGCAATATAATTTAGTTTAATAGGTTGCAGGTCAAAAAAAAGAAAGGTCGTTAGTGTATCCAATCCATTTCACCTTCACAATGACAAAAACAAGCACCTTAGTGTGTTTTTTTGTGTAATGTTGGCCAATCAATGATGTAATGTTATAGTCAGCTTGTATATTCATGTGTTAGTGATACACTCTTAGTGTAACCTTTGGTGGTAATCTCTGATAAAAAACCCTTTGGTGATAATCCTATTAAAACACACCATTTTAGAGGAAAGTGCCTTGACAAGAGACAAGTGCATTTTCCTGTTGGAGAAAAGTGTAACCAGATTAACACTAGTATTGACGTTTGATCACTTTGTGCATTAATGTCTAAACTTCAAAAGCTAAGTTTTTGTTTTCATTTACATGTGATGTGATTCTATCTTAAGTTCCACCTACCAACAATAACAATTTGTATTATTGGAAAAATGGTTTGTTTTGTTGTTTGTAGGATTTGATCCATATTTCTTATGATTATATGAGCTTTCCATTTGATTATCATGAGCAATTTTAGTTTTTTAATGTGTGGATTAACCTTTTATACGCATGCATTTTTACTTTCTTTAGTAACAAACACCAATGTAATTAACACGATAACACCAAGATTTGGTAGGATGAAGTTTTACAAATCTCTTCGTTATGGTTTAATATCCGAGCAGTTACAAAAAAATCTATATATTAAATAAGTAAATGGTGTAAATACTAAGTGTGGCTTTAATGAAAATTCCAGAAATGATTGGGTATGTAACCAACTTTTGAGTCACTAGTTAACATCGTAGCTATTGAGGTAATTCATGTCATTCTCCAAGACTAGGGTTATGCAGGTGTAGTCGTGACTTGAATTTTGGATCAAACTGGAATGATCGATTTGATCTAAAATCAATCAATTTCCGAAAGTTGGGTTTCTATTTAGTTGGTACTTGGATTGAACTAAAAAGCAAGTTATAAATGTTTCTATTTAGTGAAACTGATGATACTGACCACCATTACAATTATTTTGGTAGGTTTTTGTAACACTTAGATTACGACATTGAATTATAGGGTTTTTAGAAGGCAACCTTCTTATTAGAAAAAAAAAGATATAATATGTTGATGTTTCACTTAATTATCAAGTTATTACATTTTAAGATCTATTTTGAAACATCAGATGTTTGGATCCATATTTTATTCCTTATAGTTGGGCTAATAATTTGTTTCAACAATAAGCATTAAATCTACAACGTTTTCAATTGGGAAATGTTTCAACAATTTCCTTTTGGGCTAACAAATATAGAAGATAAAACGTTTCAACAATTATTTGCATTTTGCTTCAATTGGGCCGTTTACTCACCTCTACCCTTGACTCTGGGATTATTTTGGGCTTATTGCATTTTCTTGCCTTTTATCACTATATCATTGGCTAACAAAGAGTTGTTATTAAGCTCTTTACTTTAAAGGGAGAATATCTTGTAAGCATTGGATTTGTAACACTCAAATTACTTACAGTCACACCTATATCCTTTGTTGCAATAGATAGTTATAAATCAATGAAGATAAGTGAAAATCAGGAGAGTATGTTCTATCATGAGTTGGTATTAGGGACAATACAGGTCACACTATGATCATTAGAAATCCTAGTATGGAACATAACATTTTTTAAATCTTATTCTTGCAGTGTATGTGAAACTCTGCCAATTCATGCTAAACATAGCAATCATTTTACAATAATTCAGCAACTTGCATATGCCATTCATGACATTTGCAATCTTATGCCCTTGATGCCATATGCTATGATTGCCAATGCCAATATCTTTCCTTGTCCTTCGCTACTAGAAATGTGGAACCGAATGTGTTTGGCATTTTCAGCTGGACAGGAAGCATCAGTGTCATGGTTTACAGTTAGTTGATTGTTAGTTGATTGTTGACATGATAAACTCTTTAAGTTACTCAAATAAGATGGTAATCTAATACGTTACGTTACTATTTAACAGTGATTGAAAAGGTGACCGCCTAGTCCACCTAGGTGACTAGTGGTTTATGGCCGCTTGGAAAGGCGGCAGCCCATTCTGACTAGGTGGGCGAGGCACCTGTGTGCCCTTCCCCCGCCTAGTAACTGCCTAGCTGCCTTTCAATCCTTTCTATTTAAGTCTTGGTAGATACACATTATGCTTGTAAGAATGACATATTACATTACTGGTGCACTTCAAAACCTTTAACCGAGTAAATGTGGAGCATGTATTAATAAAAAATCAGCATTTCCTACAATTTGGTATTTTTATGTTTAAATTTCCTTACATTTTTCCAAGCAGACCATTCTTTTCGTTAATGTAATTGTTTTTGAAATTCGCAGACACCCTGTGGGCATAACTTCTGCCTCAAATGTTTCCAGAAATGGATTGGACAGAGAAAGAATACCTGTGCAAAATGCCGATCTCCAATCCCTCCAAAAATGGCATCTTTGCCTAGAATTAATGCTGCTCTTGTCGTAGCCATTAGAATGGCTAGAAGTGCTAAAAAATTTAATTCTGGAGGAGCAGCTCAAGTCTATCATTTTTTGCGCAATGAGAATAGGCCTGAAAAGGCTTTTACCACTGAGCGTGCTAAAAAGGCTGGAAAAGCTAATGCCTGCAGTGGCCAAATATTCGTAACCATTCCGCCTGATTTTTTTGGTCCTATTACGGCTGAGTACGATCCCAAAAGAAACCAGGGTGTCATGGTAGGAGAGACATGGGAAGATAGAATGGAGTGTAGGCAGTGGGGTGCCCACTTCCCACATGTTGCTGGAATTGCTGGGCAATCAGAATATGGTTCCCAATCGGTTGCTCTTTCTGGAGGTTACAAGGATGATGAAGATCATGGAGAATGGTTTCTTTACACAGGGAGGTAATTTTTTGTTGTGCTTCCAGTTGTAGATTGGGTAGTCAACTTGTAGATGCAGCAAAATTTTCTTTTAAATGCGCTGGGGGCACAAACTGTTTGTGTAAGTTTTTTTTAATTGGATGAAGGGCTCATTTGTTTATCAAATGGTTGATGCCATTCATTTTAGAAAGCAATAATCATCTAGTTTGTTGTTGAGATGTGTTCTTTTGTTGTGGAAGGTCCTTTTTTCTTTTGTATGTGTGCTTACTTATCCTAAATCCATTTGGTGAATCTTATGCTAATTGTAGTGGTGGTCGAGATCTAAGTGGGAACAAAAGAACAAACAAGGAACAATCCTTTGATCAGAAATTTGAGAAGCTTAATGGAGCCTTAAAAGTAAGCTGTGTGAAGGGTTACCCCGTAAGAGTTGTGAGGTATTGCACTTATTTTTTGTTATGCTACTTAATTTTTATGTTAAGTTGAAGTTCTAAAATCTGGAACATGCTCTCTCTGTCATTCTGTTTGACTGCATCATAGTTTTACTCTGCTTTCATCTTTGCATTTACTTGTTGGTTCATATATTCCTCAATTAGTAGAGATAGGTTAGACAATGTGCTTTTGCCTTTATTTTCTCAATTTACGTTTCACATGTTGATGACAGATCTCACAAGGAGAAGCGGTCATCTTATGCACCTGAAGGAGGAGTTAGATATGACGGGATTTACAGAATTGAGAAATGCTGGCGCAAAATTGGTGTCCAAGTAAGGATAGTTATTATTTTTATTTTTGTAGATGTTATTTATCGTTTCGTTTTCTTGTGATATGGTTCCTATTCCTCCGTACCATTCTGGATTTCTGCGTATTCTATACATGAAGTTATACTCTGTTTCTTTAAGTCTACTCATAACGTTTTTGTCTCCCTGTTCTGTAATGTTAAAATACTACCCTTTCGTTCTCTCTTAAATTGTGGCTTTAGGGGATATCGCAACCGGATATAGGAAATTATTCGTCTCAATTTTGCTTGCTTTAAATGTCTGTCATCTTTTTTTTATGACCTTTAATAAGTTATGTTGTTTGCACTCCTTGATTTATTATCTTGAAATCATTTGCTATTTCGGTTTTGGGTGAATGTAGGCTAAAAGGGAAACTTGACTTACGGGTTTTTTATTTTTTTTATTTTAGGGTTTTAAGGTCTGCAGGTATCTGTTTGTACGATGTGATAATGAACCTGCACCTTGGACAAGGTTTGAAAAATATATTCTTTTTGTACACTGGATGAATTTATTCTCTTGCCTGATTGTTCATTTATTTTGTGGCCTAATGCAGTGATGAGCATGGTGACCTGCCTAGGCCGTTGCCTTTCATTAAGGAATTACAACATGCAACAGATATTTGTGAGAGAAAGGATAGCCCTGCATGGGATTATGATGTATGTTTCTCATTGTTTTTATGTTCCCCAAATCGCTCCTTTTTTACACTGTTAACTCCAGGAGAAAAGTGGATGGAAATGGATGAAACCTGCCCCACTTAGCAAAAAGCCTGTTTCTCGTGAAGACCCAGAGACCGGCAGAAAAACAGCTAGAGTTATAAAACAAGCAAGGAACTCTTCGGTCAGGGAGAGGCTTCTGAAAGGTTGGATCCATTAGTATAATGTTTCAATGTCTATGTTATTGTTGTTTCTCTGAATATATGAACATTGATGTTTATGTTGCTGTCAGTATTATAATGTTTATCATGTTGCTTGCTTCTTTTCAGTGTTTATGATTTTTGGTTGATTTAGATTCATCATCCTTTTCATTTTATTTGTTACAAACTTTTTTTTTTGCAGAATTTTGTTGTCTAATCTGCCGCAAAGTGATGAACTTGCCGTTGACAACTCCTTGTGCTCATAATTTCTGCAAATCTTGCCTTCTAGGATCATTTAATGATCTTTCCTTTACTAGAGAGCGGACTCGTGGTGGCAGAACTCTTCGGGCCCAGAAAATTGTCAACAAATGTCCTTGCTGTCCAACTGATATATCTGAGTTTCTACAGAATCCCCAAGTATGTTTATTCAAGGGTTAATGTTGTAAATTTCTGTTGCTCTTCTGTTGAAGTGATTTGTATTTGCTCACTACAGGTAAACAGGGACATGATGAATTTAATTGAGTCGCTACAGAAAAAATCTGAAGAGGACCCTGAAGTGGTCAATGATGAAGGAACAAGTGACGTTGAGAAATCCAGTGAAGAAGATTGCAAACTTGCGTATGATCCAAAGTTAAATGAAGAGTCTTCTGATGTTGAGGCTAAAGAACAAGATACTGCCACAGAGGATCCACAAGTGAATGGTGAAGAAAATGAGCTGAAATTAAGCAGTGAAGATTCTGATATGATTGTGGATAAGAATCTTAATGAGCCTGCAGATTGTGTTGCTAATGCCCACTCTGAAACTGAAGATGATGTTGGTGAGCTTGCTGTTGCCCACAAACGAAAAAATACAACTTCTGAGAAGTTGGCTTTGAAGAAGCCAAAGGTTGCCGAAATTGACGGGACTGTAGAGGAAGAGTGAGATATCTGACCTGAAGATTGTTGAACTAATGCGTTGGCCTGATCCTTGCCGTGTGCATTTATGATGCATTTAGGTGGGACATTTTGAGTGCCCTCCTTTTTTGATTAACCACATATAAGGTTTCTTTCTGAAAACTAATCCTTTTGGTGGCCAAGGGCACCCCTATTCAAGGCTTATAGATTAATTATATATATGCTACCGTAGGACAATTATTATGTATATCATTATATCTTGTTATACAGTACTGCGAGATTTTAACTTTGCTAATTGACTGGTATGTTTTACTTCGTGGCTCCTGTTTGGTTCTGTGGTGTTTGATGATCTGTGCCGGTGCTGGAACGGGTGTTTTTGGCGGGTAGCTCGACTTAAAATGGTAAATATGGCCTGAAATGAAAGATCGTGATTGAATGTTTTTGTACGTGATATGATGATAATTCACGAAATGTGATTACAGGTGAACCATATGATCATACACATTCAAATGTTCAATGCTCATAACTTGTTTAAAGGTAATATAATGTTTATCTTTGATAAAAATCGTTTTGACATTGCATGATCGATTTATTTGGCATGCTAAATTTTAGGTGTTTTTCTAGTGACCACCAAAACCCCTCCCCTCCGACCTCCCTTGACAAAGATCCTCTACAGTCGCCTCCACGCCACCTTCCTCCCTCTCATCACCCGGTCCGTCCTCGAGGTCTCCGGCTACGGCCGCCTCTGGTTCCCCCATCGCCCTCCTGCTCCAATCCCTCCCAGTCCCCTGTCCCGACCATGTGCCTCTCATCCTTGGCCTCCACTTCTGCCCTCGTCGTTGGTGGGCATTCGTCTTCTCCTTTGCTGCCTTCCTTTGTTGTTTGCATGGGACCTGGAGGTGCTTGTCGGGAAAGATGAGGTCATTGGGGGTTTCAATTGTGGTCGTTGCGGTTTTGAAAGTCGGGGTTTCGGTTTCGTTGGTGATGGTTTTCGAGGAAAGATAAATGGAACTACTATTCATCTTCAGAAAACTATTTAAATCGCCTCAATAATTACATTTTTGCCCATTACAATTCATTTAATAGCTATTTCGTCTATTAAAATAAGATTTATGTCTACGTTTTCCTCATTTTCCGAGTACCAATACCACGAAAATGTCTGCCGAAACGCCTGGATTCAGTAAAGTAAGCCCAACAAAAAAATATATTAGGTCGAGCGTGTGGGTAAAACGCCTCCCCCATAGGACATGTGTTTTACCCAGACGTCACCCGCATGTGTGTCTGTGTGTGTGGGGGGGGGGGGGGGGGGGGGGGGGGGGGGGGGGGGGGGGGAGGACCGAAGGAAAGTGTTAGACGGAGTGGGGGACTGGGAGTGCCGAAAATATAATGACAATTTTGTATAAAAATTATTTTTCTAGTGGTATATAAGAAAATAGGTAAACAATGATGATATTTTTATAATTTAGTTGTTTTTGAGTGACAACAAAACAGAAAGTCTTAAATTTTACTGGAACGGTGTTGGAAAAAAAAGATAGGTTATCATGATACATCAATTGTTCGACAAGAAACTGCAACAAAAAAATTACGGGACTTGTTTGTCGATTAAGCAAGAGTGTCATGCATAGACTTATTTGTTAATGTGCACAACATTAGGTATTATTCTGACTTCTGTGGGTGATTTGGGTTGCCTTTACCTTTCAGTTCACTAGGAGCTCTGTGGTTTTTAACGTACAGCACAATATCTGAATTGATGTTAGCTTAGTTTGTACCAAAGGTTGGAGTGTTCGCCGTAAGTTGTAATCAAAGATTGGAGGTTTGAGTTTTAAACATAACACCTAAGTATAGGTGGTGGCTTTAGAATCAAAGCTTGCCCTTAACCTTTTCTACCATCTTTGAATAATCTGAATTTTTGATAAGGCCACAAGATTTGTGATTCCACTGAGCACAAAATCAGTTATCTCAAAATTCATGCATAAATAAATATATAACAATAGTCAACAACAGATCATCTGATTCTAATAAAAATCAACAATATCAGATAGACACCACATTTTCTAACCAGAAACCACAACACTGCCCGACTCAAAATGAACAAAAAGAATCAGAATCCCTAACTTGGATCCAAAATTCAAGACATGGAGGCAGCAAAATAAAAAGAGGAAAAAAATAAACTAGTGCGATGAAAGCTCCCACACTGCATAGACAGAATTTCACCTATACGTCGCTCTTAGTAATTCTCTGTACATTTATTATCCCTTGGGTAGACCGAAGACATCCAAAACACCCAAGCCTTCCTTTGTCTTTACCTTTGTAGAAATTATAAGTTTACAGAAAAAAACAATGAAAATTGGGGTTTTACCTTCACACTTTCTCAGATATTCATCAGAAGCACCCCTGTGGAGCAAAATTGTAAACAATTTTAAGGGTTCCCTCCATGTTAGTACCCTGGAGGAACTGGCTTGGCTCATTCGAACTCCTTCTCGAGCCCCGAGGAAGTCACCGTTTCCTTGGATGCTTCCTCTGCAGAAATCGATAGGCTATCGTGAATATCGTTGTCATGATTCCTTGATCTGCCGACCCTTGAGCGGATATTCGATCCCACCGGAAAAGGTTCCTGTTGGGATCGTTAACACAGTTTTTTATATATGACATGCGCAGAAAGAATTAAGGATTCACGTAATCAAATTAAATAGCATCAAGTGGCAATATTGCAATTATACATGTTTAGTCAGTTAAATATGCCGAAGCTGGAAATCGTATACTAGATAAAAAAAATGCATTGGTTTAGCATTGCTTTTCTACTAGTTTATATTATTAGTCAAAATGATAATTGAGGATACCTTGGGTCTATGCTGGACACTGAAATAAGTATTAGTTCCATATTCGAGAATTTAAGCAGAGAAGAGATGCAGCAGATAAATATCCTACATAACTTGTTCGTCATACCTGATCCCCAGCATTTGGACCGTCAGAATGAAAAAGAATTGGGCGACATCGTTTATCCTCGTTCATCAAGCTTGAATTTTGGAAATGTGCAACTAGAGCTGCTTTTCCTTGTATTCTTGCATATGCTAGAGATGCCACCTTTTCACTGTTGAATTTCTCCCATTTTTTACCATTAAATTCCTGCAGAAAGTGTCTTTTGTCACTCAGTGCACAAGTCATATCTAGCTATCTGGCTGAAATGTGATTATTTTACATAAGCTCGTTATATCTTGAGGAAGCTAGAGAAGTGTACCTTAAAGAATGGAACAATTTGCTGGCAATCAACCATGTTTATGAAAGCGTATCCAACATTGCATTTGTTCTGGTAAACAGATATTGAAATGTCACATAAAATATAAAACACAATCCATGGAATATGTTGAAAAAAAATTAAGTGTTGTAAACCAGTTCTTACTTTGAAATCAATAGGCAAATAAATGAAATCATAACTTCCACGATGGTGTTCGTCTATAGAGGCCAAAAGCATCTTTGATGTGTACCTGAAAAAGGTAGTAACAGTTAGTACTTACATCTTGTCAAATTGTCAACATGAATTAGTTGTACTAGAAACAAGGACATACTTGTTGGGAATATTTTTTATCATCAATGTAGTGCGACCATCTTCTCCACTAATAATACGCTCAATATCAAGTTCAAATTGCCTTTTATCAGCCTGGTTGGAATTCACATCATTTTTACGGCTCCTAATACGATCATTTGGAGAACCGTACGTACCAGGCATTGTTAACATGCCATTCCGACAATTAAACATATGGCCCCTTTGCTGTGGAGAAGGCAATCCAACATGCAGAGATGAAATTGCAGGATCTACAAAGCTTCCATTAATATTAGGGAACATGTTTCCTTGTGCAATATCCATGGGGTTAAGTGTTGAGTTAGCAGAAAACCCTCTAGTCCCAAGAGAACCAGGGTGAAATGCAGATGACTCTGTTGGTTCTCCGGCAAAAGATTGTCGTCTGTCCCAGATGGAGGGGTTCAAAGTGGGTGCCGAACCCACATGATGATTGGGAACTGGTGTTATGGTGGTGTTGCTTATCATACGAGAAGGTGATCTTGGAATCCCATGTAACTGAGATGATGGATGATAGGGAATGTTGTTCGCAAATGACGGGGAGTTTGGCCATATTACAGGGCCTGGAGGGCTGCAGAATGAGTTGGAGTTGTTCCAGACATGCTGATGTCCTCGAACAGGATAACTTTCATTTCCTGATGACCCAATCATGGAAAATATATCATCAAATGGAAATTACAAGAAAAACTATGTGCAAAATTAAAGTCATCTGAAAGTTAGAATGACCTCTTTCTGTACGTTCAAAATTTGGACCACTAAAACCAGTTAAGCCAAGTGCAACATGTCTGCTGTCAACTGGTACAGTAGATCTAGCAATAGTTGTAGGTAGGCCTGAGATAGGACTTGATGAATTGTATGGCATGCCATGTGGAATGCCATCTCGACGCTCTGGAAGTGAATGCGGATGGAAGTTTGGCATGCATTGGAAGCCAAAATTCACCTGACCAAAGGAATGACTAAGCTTACTTGGCCCTGAGTGATTACTATTGTTGGTTAATGAGGACCTAACAGGAGAAGATAAGCTATGATGGACGCTAGAGGAAATCCCATTAAATGTGTTATCCATATGCCAGCTTATTGGCACTCGGGAAACTGTCTGGCCCAGGATAGCTCCATAATAAAGGTTACTGTGTGTCACTGGTCCTGTAGGCACTGTCCCTGATCGAAACAGTAAGTCAGACAAAAAGGCCTACTCTCAAAGATATATGCTCATGAGGGCAGGAAAGCAAATAATTTATACCCACCACGGTGCCCTTGATGCGATCTATTTGGATTTTCTCTAATCTCATCATGCTCCAACTCTGATGAGCGTCGTTGTGTCAAACTGCTACACAAAAATTGCAATCAATAGTGAGGAATGATATACGAATATATAAGAGAGACGGAATTTCTCATGAGTTTTTACCCGAAAGGTTGAAGAAAATAGTGACATAAGAGAGATGATGAAAGAAAGACACATCTACATATGAGAACTACCATTGCAAATCTTCAATGCAGCCAGGCTCAAGGTTAATGATATTCCCAGAAATGTCACTACTCTGCAGAGCATGAAGAGCCGCTTCAACAGCCCTAATGTCATAGAATACAATATATTTCTGATGAGGCTTGTGAGGATTTTCACAGATCTGCAAACAAGATCTATCATTAATCTTAAAGAAGAGATGGTGATTCACTGAGTTTTATGAGAATATGAATTTGGAAAACTATACACCTCCTTAATTTCCCCATACAAACCAAAAAGCTGATGCAGCTTTTCATTTGAAACAGCACCTTCAAGGTTGCGTAGCACAAGTATACCCTGATTAATATCCTTTTCTGATGGATCATCCTAATACCATCAATAATAGGAGATTAGAAAATTACCACAGTTCCACCAAAACACATACCAGGGAAGGGACTCATGAATACACATTTAATTATCAAAACAGATTCATGGTCAAGTGTAAACATAATGAAGGAGAAAGAGGAGCAACATAATTCGAGGAAAAAGTTCATTGTGCAGTAAAAGCTAGAGGGTAAAACGAAAGTTGGGTTCTAGTGTCAAGCTTCTATGGAATACACAATGTTATTCCATAAAAAAATACCGAAGGAACAAACATCTAAAGTCAGGATTTGATAATTCATGTGATGATAAACAAAAAAATCCTTACCTTCGGAATTGAAAAATGAATATCAAGATTCCTAAGCCTTAATGGCTTGTTCCGAAGCTCTCTCATGGCACTGAGTGCTGACCTAATATCATAGTAAGAGATCATAACAAAACCACGATGCTTGCAGGCAGTATAGAGTGTCTGTATATCACCATATTGCTTCACAAACAAAACAATCAAGAAATTAGAAGCAATGCAATGAGAACATTCGTAAGAACTTAAAAACCACTTTCTAAAGCATATATTAGATGTACCTTAAAAAGATCTCTTAGTTCGGCATCCTCAATGTTACTGTTTATGTTTCTTACAAAAAGAGTTCTAGAAGGATGTTGACCATATGGATGCCCTCCAACCAAAGAATTGTTTATTTCACCCAGTTGGTGATAACAAGCTCCGTTTGCAAGTTCAGAATCTCTTTTTAAACCTGAACCATTAACCTCTTCAATCTCCATTCCCCCAACACTAGAGAAGAGGTCATCTTCGACGTCAATATTGTTATGGGCCCGATTGGCACATTCAAGATTGTCAATAACTCCAGATAGCAAATCATCATCATCAGGCAGAAGATCCCCGATAGTCTGAGCTTCAATTTCTTCCATAGATTCAAAAATTTCTTCTTCCTCATTGTTGCAGTTAGATGTATGGATTTCATTTCCACGGAGATCACCATTTGCTGATAATGTAACTGAATCAAAGACAACATCAGAAACTAAAGATGCACTTTGCAATATTACTGGAAAGCATTAATGATGAACAAAACACAAATCTCTTTTTTAATCAGAGGAAGTGCTAACCATTTCTAGTGAACGTCTCAGATAGAGAACTTGAGAATAGAGCATTCTCGAAATGAACACCATTAAGATTAACTTTACTTTCCTTTGGATATAAGGATGAGGGCAACAACTTATCGTTCGGAGAAGAATTCCAGGTAGTCTTCAATGGTGCAGCTGTTTCCTCAGCTCCAGTTAAATGCTTGAAGCTAGACTCTGTTTTCTGGCTCTTAAGCAAAGAAGCTTGATGAAGTTCAAAATTTCTTCCAGAATCTACACCCATTGCTCGGTGCTTAGGATCAACAGACTTACTTTCAGGTGTTAATTTGATTCCATCTGTACATGCAGCGTACAAACTATGAGAAACTCCTACTTAGAAAGGAATAAAAACACACTTGGCGAACATCAAACCAATTGAAATAACACGAGAAAAATCTTGAATTTGACCGAAGTAAATACATTAAGAATGGTAAACAAAATGATGACTGCAATGTAGGAGGCAGAAAACTTCATGTATGTAAAGGAAGGGAGGCTCATTGCATGCCAATGCTACATGTTTCACCCAATTTGAATAGTTATTATCTTATCCCGATTTTAATACAATGCAAGATGTACAACCTCATACAAACATATTCATCTCAATCTCGAGTACTGAAATAAAATTGTATGTTTGTCACAGTGCAACTTATCCATGATTCAAATTTGTGCGAATTGGCAAAAGAAAGTGAGATCAATACAAAGTCACTGAAGTAACTATAATAATGACATGTGATGGAGTTTCTTTACTGAAATCTCCCACGCCATTAGCAAGCAGCCACACGCTCTTACAAGATACCAGGATCTAGAGTGAAGATTACCAATACATTGTATAGAGCTACCCTGTTGGAGTTTGTAAGCATTTGAACAGAAAATATTACCATGAAAGACACAAATTTGTTAACTAAGTTCATAATTTCATGAAGGTGGCAACTCTTACAGTATACAAGTAATGAGCCAAATAGTGCAACAGAGCACATTGAGCAGAACATCAAAAGAATGAGAAGCTTACCACGACAATCTGTCACCAACTCAGGCTTCCAAAATCCAACATGCCTCTGCAAAATGACAGAGAACACAAGACATAAGCCAGAGATTGGAAAAGACAAATAACAGCCGTTTGTGTAATACCATCACTTCAATATTTGCAACTATATTTATTATGTTTAAAACATCAATGGGTTGAAAAAACCTCTCTGATTAAGAGGGGTAGGGCTGTGTACATCCGACTCCCTTACCCTGCTTAGGCGGGAGCCTCTTTGGAGGCAACATTGATGTCAATTTATTCTACTAACAAAACAAGCATACATTAAAAAATTGTAAGCCAACCTCACATCTAAGGCTTATACCTGCATTTCAAATTGAGATTCACCCGAGAAGGAGGCAGAAGAATCGTACAATGGCGACACACGCCTTTTATCCATGAATTCAGATGGCATCTTGCGTCTAAAAGAGCAGAAACCCAAAAACTATCATAATATAGCAGTACAACCTGTCCTTCCCGTACTTGTGTGATTGGGAAAGATTGCGCATGCAACCATAACTCTCAAAACAGCTGCTTATGTGCCTGTGAATGTATCAACAAACACAGCATAGCTCTTAAATGATATTTAGATAATGCAGATTGCAAGACAATGTTTTTCCATTGAACCGAAGTCAAATAGTCATTGTTAACTTATTGATCAGAGCTTAGAAAACGGAAACTAAAGAAAAGAACACATTAAACTGTTGAGAAAGTGAACCACAACAAAAGAGCAAAAATAGAGACTTGAAAGCCTAGAACCCAGTTGTTTTTAGTAGAAAACAATGGATTGGCAAAGGTGAAATTCTTGGTACAATATATCTCAAAATAAAGTATTAGTGGTAAATTACACCAAAAAAGGTTCCCAATTCCCACACCTTTTGGATCCAGTTCAAAAGCCACGAAAAATTCAGAAGGATTACAACAATTTAAGTCCCAAAAGTGACACTGTAGTTGAATTTTAGCCGAAGATAAGTCCAATATGGCGGACTCTTTAGTACTCTATTATAAAGAATAAAAACACTTATTTAAATAAATTCGATACAGGAGGATAGAGCAAAGAGACACCAAAACCAACATATTTACTTTAAAAAACCCTGAACAGAACCCCAAAAGAGTGAAACGATTGTAATTCCAACAGAAATCTGATCCCTCAACTCCAAAAGGCAGATAAAATTCAGAAAAAAACAGAACAATCAAACCCTGGAAAAAAACTTGACGAGAGAATTCCAGAAGAAAAAAAACCCTTTAAACCAGCAGAGCAATTGCCACTCCAACGAAAAGTCCAATCTTGAAGAGAAAAACAACACCAGTTTCAGAACAGTAAAAAAATCCAACACAAGCATCCAAATTCCAGTAGAACCACATTACCATCCAAAGGATTACAACCAACAGACCCCACAAATCACAAATCCAATCAAAATTTCCAAAGAAACCATCAAACCTTAAAAAACACAAATTTTACCAAAATTCCCCACATAAACAGCCAGACAATTAGAATTCAAACACAAAGATCCCAACTTTAAAGGACAAGATCAAATCCACTCCAGAAACCACATTGAATTGTCAAGAATCAAAGCAAACAACCCCCCAAAAAACAAAATCACACAAAACTCCCCCTCAAAAACTCCAAATCAGCAGAGCAATTCCACTTCCAAGTTAAAAAAACACAGATGAGACCAACACCCGACAAAACAAAACACTAAATCCCACCAAAAAAACACAAAAAAGTAGAAAAACCCACCACCGACCAAACAGATCACAGTTGAACAACCATCTCCAAAACAAAAAGGCCAAAAAAAACCTTTTTTTATGGGTTGGTTAGAGGATCAGGCGAAGACGAGATCATGATCTCATGATCACGCATTCTCCGTCGGGTGGGGTCCACTCCTCGTGGCTCGGGTCCGGCGAAGATCATGTATGTGGTTCCTTCTCCGGCGAGGTGTAGATAGAGAGAGAGAGAGAGAGTTGAGGTGAGTTTGAGTGTGGTGTTGGGAAGTGGAAAAAATAAAGGAAGAAAATCCCATCCAATGGGATTGCTTAAATTTAATTTAATTTAAAAGGCGGGTCACTTAACGGCGCTAAGGAGAGAGAAAGTCCGTGTGATTGAGTGAATAATCTACTGCTTCTCTCTCCCTCATTTTCTCTCTCTTCTTTTTTAGGAAAAATTACAATTTTATCCCTTGAACTGGGATTTGATTTCAGCTTAGACTCCTCAACTATATGCTTGACAGATATTTATGTTACTGTTTCTGAACTTATCTTGGTTTTAGTTTGGTTGAACTTGAAAAAATCATAATTGCATCCTATACACTTTGAATTTGGAGCAAATTTGCTAACTCTTAGTTAAAATATTGTTAGTTTTCGATATACTTATGGTTATTCTTTGATTTTTTTTTGTTGTGCTTCAGGAGAATGTGCATATACCTAACTTTAAGTTCAAATTTTGATTTGGTTGATATTTATATCGTATTTGCATCAAACGTATATCACTTTTGGAACCAAATCGAAATTGAATTTGTCAAAATTCTTGTCTTAGCTAAATTTTAATCTTTAAAGGTTTGACACATTCTAACAAAATAACATAAAAGATATAAAATAATTGTGAATATATTGAAAACTAATAATTTATCCATATAAAAGTGTAACCAATACAACTTATAAGTAGTGTCATTGCTGTGTTTTTTAATTCAAAGAGTAAAATTGAAATCGAGTCATACTCGTGAAAACAAACTGTAACTTACCATATTTTAAAATATTTATCCACTATATTACAACCAAGCTTGAGATTTGACTAGCAGTGAGCGCGGGCCAACCGACTCTACCCCACTTATAAAAAATCATAGTCGTATTTCTCAATTTGCTTAATAAATTTGACAAACTAATTATTTAACCCGCGATCTACATGTAAATAGGGTTACTTTGGGTTTGGGGAATTTCTGTACGCAATTTGTCAAAATTTCTATTGATATTAGTTATTTATATATAAAAACCGTAGCTATACCTCACATACAAAATTGGAATATTTTAAAAAATTCTCTTAATATTCTGAAACATCACCAATGCCCTTTAAAATGCCTTATATAGTTAAGTATCATCCTGTTTGACTGCAATTCTCGTTTATTTTATCATAGTTGCATAAAATAGATTCAACTTTGTATAAAACCGATTTTAGGATCATCACTTATATAGTACCGTGTCAAAATGGACAGAAACATAAATATCTGATTATGGATGACAACGGATCAGTTCCGATTTGGAAGAATCAAAATCGGATTCATATTCTAATTGGGTACGCATAACCAATCCAGATCCATGTTGATTTCCAACTTGGATACCCAGAATCGGATCCAATGGGATCTTATGTACCTAGAATGGATCCAGTACAAAATCTGTATTTTTTCAATTTTTACCTGTACAAACAGTTTTTTTTTCATTTCTTACAACAATATTTTAGAGTTATTATTATTATTATTATTATATCTCGGTTTCAGATTGAATACCAATAGCTAGAACCAGAACTGAAACTGGATTGGTTATGAAATTGGATAACCATATCTGTTTTACAGCGGTTTAGTTCCAATTTAGTACCACCAGATTCAATTTGGTTAGACCGATTCTAGATTCTTGTTGTCACTCCTATATATGAATTTGAATTTAGTTTAGGGTTAGGAATCTTAAGATATAACTGAAAATTATTCAAATCTCAGGGTACTAATGTATTAGGAGAAGTTTAAAGGTATCGTTATAATATTAAGGTATCTACAAAGTATCTATGAATTGTGTCATTTTAAGGTAATCAAACGTATGAAATTAACTATCATTATAGTAACCGTCTTAACTTAATTGTATTTATGGGTTTAGATAAAATCTTGATCTAAGCCTATTGTCCATAAAAAAAAATTGGACTCTACCTTGTTTTATCCATACCTAACAAACAATACAAGGTAGCATCCAAACTTTAATGTATTGTGTTGTGTAACTTACAGGGCCGTGAATATTGATAATTGAGGTACATTTTATAATTCACGTGACCCATGTCCGACAATATCGTGAGTACATATCCTAAAGTTGAGAAAGTACTCTAAAAGGGTCCCATGTTGAACCGATATTGCCACAGTTGTGGTTTCAATAAGGACGTTGGTCCATTCAAATTGGTCATTCGTGTTATCGATTGGGGCGAGCTCTCGTTTATTCGTCACAAGCTATCTAATGACAACTACCACACTAAAGGCCTACATCTAATAGATTAACCTTTAAATACGTTTGATGTCTATTTTTCAACATGTTAATTTCAGATACGGATTTAATTTTAAAAAAAATTATCAATTAGAAATTAGATACGAATTCGGATACAAGGTATTTCAAATTCGAATTATCCAAATTATTCGGATACATGATCAAATACACACTTTAGTATTAGAAAATTAGTATTTGAAAATTTAGTATTCGAAAATTAATTACAATATACATATCTATTTAATTTCGGATAATATCTGAATACCAATTAGTATGAAAATTTTGAAGATTCGGATTCGAATTCAGATAGTTCTATTAACATTTTAGTAAAATTAAAAAAAATGAACGCCCACCCATTTGTCGCCCGTGCGGAACATTGGGCCCCTGACCCTCGCTAAGGGGGACCGCCCGAGGAAAACACCCTCGTTAAGGGTGGCCAAATATCAAATGTGACGATTGATCATTTCCAACGTCCCATTTAACCAATGTTTAGTATTAATGATTATATAATTATGATATTTTATTTTTTAATTAAAATGGAGACCACTAATTAAAATCTATAAAAAATATGAACAAAAAATGTCCAAAATATAAAAATGTGGTACTCAAATTGACCATCTTACTAAGATGATTCCAAATGTGTATTTAGATCACCCCAAAACCATTTTGATTGAAAATGAGGGGCTGACCTGTAAAAGACCTTGATAACTATATAAATAAAATATTGTTAAAGAAATATCCAGCCATTCAAACAACTTCTCTAATCTTTGATGAATTCTCTTTCTCGTCCACGTAGGACAATGCGCTTATTTCGTCCAAAATTAGCATACGTTTCTCATTAACCTAAAAAACATAAGATAATGATCGAGGGAGAGTGGAAAAGTTACAAGAAGGTGTGGCAACTGGCGGCAGCCGGAGCACTGGAGTACTAGGCGGGCGCCCGACAATCCGCTTGGGGTGGATTGGGGCATTGGATTTAATTAGTTTTTTAATGTAATTTTTATTTAGTTTTTGGTATTAAATTAAATGTAATTAATCTTAAATGTAATATTAAATTAAATGTAATCAATATTAATTATTAATAAAATTGTCGTGGTTTAATAATAATAATACGTGTTAATTAATTACATTAAAATAATTACAATAATAATGTGTTATGTAATTTGTTGATTGTTGTGATAGAATTATAAAAGAAAATGATGTGAATGAAATAAAATGTTGAATTTCTGGATACGTCCAATATTGTTAAGAGAAGTTTTGAAAAGTTTTGGAGTTTTGGACTGATATGACGTGATAGAGAAAGAAGTTGACGTCACAGATAAAGAAACTGATGTGAATGTTGAGTGTTTAGGGTAATCAAACACTACTATGCGGGTGCTCTTAAGGTAGAATTGGGATCAGGAGCACGCGAAAATTGTGTGACCATGTGCAATGTGCTACTCACATGAGTAGGGGTGTAAACGGGTCGGGTACGGGTCGGGTATGCCCGTACCCGTACCCGGCTAAATTAGCGGGTACGGGTACGGGTATATACCCGGCAAAAAACATATATACCCGTACCCGACCTGTACCCGTTAAGTTAGCGGGTACGGGGCGGGTAAACGGGTATAGCGGGTATAATATATAAAAATATAATATATATTATATAAAATATATATTATATATAAAAATATATAATATATAACATATAAAATATTAAAAAAATATTATATATATAATATAATATATCTTAACGGGTATACGGGTAAACGGGTATGGGTAATGCGTATACCCGTACCCGACCCGTTTATTAAGCGGGTAAACGGGTACGGGTATACGGGTTTGAATTTTTAAACGGGTATGGATTTTTGTACCCATACCCGTACCCGCCCGGGGCGGGTGACCGGGTATACGGGTATTACCCGCCCCGTTTACACCCCTACACATGAGTATCCAGAACATTATTTATGCTTTATCCACTTGTAACTAATTGTGTGATTAGTTGTAACTCTTTACTATAAATACAACCCTTTACCCATTGACTAGTAAGAGGTTCAACCACGGTTCTCTCTACTCATACAATATTGAACGACGAGAATAATGTTAGATTGTGAGTTTAGGATTAGGTTTCAGAGATCATGAAAGTTTAGCTTTTAGGATTAATATGATATACAAGGTAGATAAAATAGAAACCTACAATAGTGTCTGAGGAAACAAAAGCTTACAAGGTAGGTTTTAGTTTAAACATAATAAGCTAATATACCATAAGTAATTATCAGTTTTATACCATATGATGCAATTCAAGTTTAACTAATCGTGTTACATTTTTTTTTCAATATATATGCATGTGTGTATATATATGTATATATATATGTATATATATATATATATATATGTATATATATATATATGAATATCCATATTTGCCTCTGGAAAAATGGATATGTATACCTACCCATTTATTTTTGAACTTGATATTTATATATCCTGAACTTTTGGAAAACTAATATATGTATCGATCCGACCCGCTGGATGTTAATATTGATACTTATTCTTTTCAATTTCAAATATGGAAACGTATACATACCGAATAATCCACGTGCATTTACGTTCGTAATCCGAAAACATGAAAGTGGAATTAAATCGTGTGTACTGGAGATGTAAGAACTCGATCGGCTATTCACTGCCAATAAATTTTCTCACATCTAATCTGACATTATGTAACATGTTTGCGTAAGAAATTTATGTTGTGGAATGACTTGTTGGTGGACTGTCTGTCTAACTTAATGTTCCTACTTCCAAGTTAAGTTTGTTGGTGTCTCACCAAAGAATTAAAACAAGTGCGTCACGTAAAGAAAGATATTGTTGTGGCGTCTTAAAGCTAATTAATTAAGAACCGAATGCCTTGATGTTGTTCCGAATCTTTTCACTGACCTTCCACATGTTCAGAGCTTCAGAACATGCTTTGGTTTCAAAATTCTATTTGCTGCTACAAGAAAATTTATAATTATTGCGACATGAAAAATTATGGCAGAGCGCAATGGTTGTTGGGTAATACGATTCACATTTTTTTTAGTAATATATATAAGACAAACGTTGCAGTTTTTTACAAGCAATTTTCTATTCTGAAAATACATCCCTTGACGTAGGACCAATACAATGTTGGTGATTTTAGTGCCATCGATTCATTTTAGTCGTAATGTGATTTACTTGAGACCGATGCGATTTATCGTTAGGCTCGGAAACGAGTTTGGGTAGTGCGGAGTGCACGCTTGTTGAGCTAACGGTTTATCGACCACGAATATGAAGCAGGGGTCGAGGGGGGCGCAGTGTAATAGGGGCACGAGTTTGGGTAGGTCGGGAAATCCATATTGATTCTTTATTGGATTTTATGTATTTCCGGTTTGAGTGGATAATACCAACCGAAAAGCGGTTGTGTAACCGCCCAACCGTCATTCTGCCTTTTCGATTTATCTTATTATTAGAGGGATTCGATACTTGGAAAAAAAACACAGACTTTTCTCTACCTTTCTGATCGAAGTTCATATTGCCTGAACGAGATTGTTCCTTCTCAGGATTATCCCTGCAAGGTATTCGTGCAACCCGGGCAGTGTAATAGGGTCGAATAATCTTGTTCGGAAAGTGATCCGTACACGATCTGAGAAGAGTCCAGGATTATCACAACCCGAAAATTTCTCCAACATACAAGTGGGAAAAAACAACAAAATTAAGCTTTGAAATTGAGTTTTTCCGGGTTTTTTGGAGTACTTATGTTAAAAGAACATGATATTATATATTTGTTTTTCATAGAAATATAAAATAGTACACCAAATAGCCAAAACTAATTAGACCAAAGAATAGAAGATTTTAAATCTTCTATGTCTCACGAGTTATACCTAACTCTTACATGTATTATATTTCAACGGCATATTGCTGCAAATTAGATGGTTCGAGGAATTGGACAAAAAATGTATTTTGCAAGGATTTTCTTAAAATCGGTATTAAATCAGCATTTCACAAATCACATGTTGTAGGGTTGCACTTCTACGTATCAAATTGATCCATTTAGACCATCCGCAGCAATGACCTAGGTCATTCATATTCTTTCTCTCACTGTCACGTCATCATGACACAACCTCATATTTCTCCCTCACTATTCAACCATTAACAATGACTTAGGTCATCTCACTCTCTTTCCTCCAAATTATTAATTTTATTCTCAACTTTTATTATATTCCAAAATCATTTATATTTAACAAAACCATTAATGATTACCAAATACTAAATACCATTAATATTAAGAAAACAAATATTATATTATTTTTAGCAAACGTACGGTTACACCAAAGAAGACGACAAACGAAATACAATACATAAATCAAATAACACACAACATAATTCAAATATTACACAACATAAAACACAATTAAGCGTCAGTTCCGCTGAATCGCTGCCAGATGTTCTTGATCAAGTCTGTCAGTAGCGCGATATGTTCGGTTTTATTACGAACGCGGCCTTTGTTGTTCATGTAGGCATTAATGTCCAAGAGTCGTGCAGTGGAATAAGGTGTTGGTTCCGGACCCGATATATCGCGATCTTGCTCAAACTCAGTTGTATCATAAATCATGGAATAAGATTCACGCCCGTCCTTCACGATCATGTTGTGCATTATGATGCACGCAATGATTATTTTGTTTAGAAGGTCAACATTCCACGCAAGAGATGACCTCCTTAGGATTGCCCATCGTGTATGCAACACTCCACACGCGCGTTCTAAGTCTTTAAGCACTGCCTCCTGGAGTTGTGCATAACCTATCATTGAGAGTTTATGGAAACAGGATGAACCTCATGAATGTCGCCCACTGCGGGTAGATATCATATGTAAGATAATATCCCATATCATATTGACAATCATTCACCTCGTATTGGATGGGAGGCGCACGTTTTTCGAACACGTCATTAAAAAAAAGAGATTGTTGAAGTACGTTGATATCGTTATTGGAGTCGAGAATGCCAAAAAAACTATGTCATTTCCAAAGGTCGTACGACGCTACGACCTCTAACACAATTGTTGTATTGCCGCTCCAGCCTTGGTATTGTCATTTCCAAGCTACTACGCAATTTTTCCACTCCTAGTGCATACAATCGATGCTCCCCATCATGCTTGGAAAGTCACGTTGTGCATCAACGTGAAGTAGTCTTGCCATGTCTTCTGGAGTGGGTCTTCTCAGGTATTCAGCACCGAAGTTGGCTATCACTCCCCAGGCGGAGTCTTGAATGCGTTGTTCTTTTTGCGATGAGGCCCACTCACATATTTCTGGAGAGCCATCCTTGTCGTCGCCTCACTAAGGCGTAAGTCTAGGAATATAATTATCGTAAAACATGTTTAGGAAACTAAGCTAAATCAGAAAAAGGTTCTCTATAAATACCTTCAAGTCCTCCTTAGTCATCACACACAACTTCACACACACCTTAGTCATCTACAGTACGCACGTGATTTCAGTATAATTTTCGTACATTAATTATAAAACACAGCATAATTCAAATATTACACGACATAAAACACACTTAACGAGTCGGTCGGGGGTCTCGTTTCCCGGCGAGCGAGCGACGTTCCACCTCGCCGGTGAGGTGGCGGGTGGCAAGGGGTGCACAACGTTATCAAAATTGCCCCTTAAAAAAATTAGATCTTGAAAATCTAACGTTATCAAAATATAATAAACCGTAACCCTAATTATTATCAATATATAAACTACAACTACTTAAATCCTAATTATTTATTAAAATATAAACTTTAATTATTAAAACCAAAACAAAAAAAATTCAAAATAAAAAATCCGGTCAACCGGGTCGTGTCGGTCGACAACCGCGGATGACCCCATTTAAGGATGCTCGTAACAACATTTTTTATTATTCAGCATGGGGGTGTTTATTGGTAAGAGGAGTGATCTATAGCTCTTAAATTTTGTTGACGTATAATTGTGTTTGACGATAAAATTAAATCAAAATTAAAAATTCAAACCATAGACTTTGATCTACTACATAAGTAGATTAAGGATGTCGAAAATAATAAAATCGAAAAGTCATTTTACCCATTATTTAGATACCTAAAAATAAACACCCTACGTTTGTTTAAAAATCTAATTTCTAGATCTTATATGAATTTCTTTCTAAATTTTATAATTTTTGACGTCCTTATATCTACATTTATAAATTTTGATATACAACACAAGTAGACTGAATTCATAGTTTGAATTTTAAATTTATATTTGATTTTATCTTCGAGTGCAACGGTCAACAAAAATTAAAAACAATGAATCTCTCAAATGAGATTACAAGAATGGAATGCTTTTTTAATTATCTGCCAGTTGAGGCCCAAACGTTTAATACGGAAGTGGTTCGATTCAAATGAAGCGTCCACGCAGTATCGCAAATAATAAAAATATCTAAAAAAAATATAAAAAAAGTGAAATCATGAATTGATCAGTATACATACTAACATGATTTTTTAATAAAGTATGGATAATTTTGTTCAGACATGACAGAGGGGACGGTGCTGTCAGTAAGTACTACTGTTTGTTCCTAAGATTCCAAATGAAAAGTGGGGTCTAGCCAAACGGGGTTATTTACTTATTCACCCTTCAGTAATTTACTATTTTGTTTGCACACTTCAGAATTGTTTTTTGGCTACAAGTACAACTCCTTCCATCCATTTTTTAATAATAAATGTTGCACTGTGATCCTCTGTGATCTTTTTTTCCACCTAGGCTAGAAATTATCTCAACTCATGGAGTTGAAATCTTTAGTTTTTTTACGGTGCATGTGTATATTGGTTTGATGCTGGGAACCATTTTCTCTTGTCAAATGTTTTTTGGGTTAAATAGTAAATACAAGCTTTAGAGGAAGAAAATAAGAGAACATTTTTGTTTTGATAACCTAAAATTCCGGATACCCACCCGACTTTGTGTATATGTGTTGGCTACTACAACTTGCCTCGTAAAGTGAGACGGGTGTCCGAAAATTCCAGATAATAATAATAAAAATATATAATTTGACATTCAAATTAGAATGAAGATAGCTCGAACACATCCTTTGAAGTAAAATATGGAGGAGTTAACAGAACCACTTTCCAGCAGGTTTCTTCTTTTCAAAAAGCTTTTTCAAATTATTATGTCAGCAATGGTGACATAATAATTTGAAAATCTTTTCAGCAGTTGAAAACGTGGCATCTTTCATTTGCAATTGCTTACATTAGCACAAAAACCAGTATTGGGATTTTGTATTGTAGGCAAATATTGGCCTAAACATTGATATCTCACGTAACATCTACTACACATAACACATCTATAAAAGTGATTGATGATTATTGGTTACCTGATTAATGATAAACAGTTTGTGTCCACATTTTCTGTTATTAGGTGGGTGGCTGCGGTGTTCCACCCCCTATCATGTGGTACTAGTCCTTGACTCATTGAGGAGGTGGTTTCCCTTCCACCACCACTTATTGCCACATGCAAGTGAATTCTATATATTCAAACCAGTTTACGGTTGAACAAGAAATGAAGACGTAAGAGTCACTTAAATACCGTCTCTCATTTTTCAGTAGGAGATGCATTATTATTTGCATGTTTAGTTCGTTTATCCAATCTTGTAAAATGAAAACGATATGGGCAATTTAGTTTAAAATAGCAACCATCGATCTGTTACAAAGCGAGATAGTTCTGATGAATTCTGTGTCGTAAAAAAACTAACGTCTTCGCACCAAAATATGGTGGACCCCAAGCGTTTAAAGATTCAAGAAAGATAAACATCTCAGTGTGTTGGACTAATTGTAATAGTTGAATAAAATGCTTACATTTCTACCACAAATCATTTCGTTTACGACTTGAACTCTCCATAAGCAGAAACACTGGATCTGTGTGGATGTCGACGCCTACATGTGGAAGCAATTTAGCAAAACTGGATTGGATTTACCAGCATTAAACAGGGTTAAGTTGAACTAATTTACCAGCATCAAACAATTTGATTTTGTCAAGGAGGTGTGAATGCAAATAAATGATATATATATACAAGAATTTTCTAGTGAATCTAGAGTTTAATTTTTATAAATTAAGTCCCCACAATATTCATCACTCATTTCAAATTGTAAGGTAAATTAAGATGAAAACGTTTATGCTAATTAAAGATGAGATTAACCGTAAATAATATCCAACAATGAGATTATAAGGAACTTAAATTAAATTTGATGAGCCCTGAACTCACTAGAGTTTGACTCTATATATATGTATATATTATAGTAACTTACTAGCTTGTGACCACCTCTTGGATAGCCTTACAACTAGATTAGAATACTGGACTACTGGTATAATATTATTTGTCATATAATTTAAGCCATGATATGGTGACAGAGGTTTGGATTGTTAATTTTTTTATTCTATTTATTAGGTTGAGGTATGGATCCGCATCTCATTAACCTTTTTTTATTATAATCTATTAACAATGGGTTGTTACAGTAATAGATACGTACCAGCTGGTATATATACGTACACAACATGCGTGGTATGGCTGTGCTTCGGTTTTGGGAATTTCTGCACCCAAAGTAAATCAAATCAGGACAAATAATTGATTGTATTTTAGATTGGTTGACATTTTGATTTGCATATGATATTCTTAAGTTGTTGAACCGTAATATGATAATTCGAAAAATAATATTATTTCGCTACCGTAATATGATATAACATGTTTAAATGAAAGTAAAAATCTTGAATTTCATACAAAATTTGTCTAGTACGCATAACATATTAAACAGTACCATAAATCATATGTACATAATATTATTAAATTGTCGACGTATTATAATATCACGTGTTCAAACGAATGTGATATGGATGCAATTTTGTAATTTACATCAACTTGGCGTATCTCTTCACACAAATCACGAATTTTTTATTTTTGTTATGCACATACAACTTACATGTTTGATCAAATCCAAAGGTTAGATTTTTCATTTGACAATTGGATTTAGAGATCTAGGATGGGGCTTTACTTAAACAAAAGTAAGCACCGTGCTTACTTTAAATCTTTTTGAAAACTAGTTATATTCATATAACAAATCAGTTCAATATACAATTTTCACTTTTTGACTAATTTTGATCGGTTACAATTTGCCACGAAATATTTGACATAAATCTCCATCCCTAATTATCATCGATACCTTTTAGGTTTGAAGGATACATTGGACATTTTTTAGTTTTCGCTCAAAACATATAATTTTAAAATCACAGGTAATAAGAAGATATCTCGGGAATGTGTTAGTCAAACCAAAGGGTAATATTTGTATTTACATGGTTATATTATGAATTTAAGGGTAGACCTTCACTCACCCTCCAAAGAGTTAAATAATCAAAGGTTAAGGACTTGTATAATTAATCTGAAGTAGCCATATCACTACCTTATTTAGTTTTATTTATTTATAAATGTGTTTTAGTAATCTCACGCCGTGCCTCCACTGTCTCTTTACACAGTTATATATTCTTAAATTTGTGAAATTGCACGTGTAAGTTTACATAATTATTTATCTCTATTTTCATTTTAGTACACATCACATTTGACTGCTCAAACATAATTCAATTAAGAAATTAGTAGTTGTCACTTTGTAATTAAAATGTGATTTAAAGTTGCATTTGCCATTTTAATTCATATTTAAAGAAACACATTTTCTTTATCGTATCTCAACCCAACTAGATAGTAGTTTTCTTGGTGGTGTAAAATTAAGACATGTAGATAGACGTCCTTCGTAACCTTGCCATCACTTTCTTTCATCCATCGACAATTAATCTCATTTCAGACACAAGTACCATTTTTTCTTCTTCTTGTGTGGGCCATATATAATGATACAAGCATATACCTAACTCTAGTTATTAAACCGTGAAGGACAACATCAACCATTAGATTCTTGATCAAGATTAAAAATCTATGAACCGAAACCGTTCATATTAATGACGTAAATAGTAAATGATTGATTAATTAGTTTCTTAAAGTCAAATTGTGAATTGTGATCGGACGAACTTATAACTCAATCTTGTGGGAATAAATAAGCTTTATCTGGTAGTGGAACTATTGTGGCCGAGAGTCCTCAATAGTTCGGACCGGGAGTAAACGGACCAGGTACGGGTCAGGTATGCCCCTACCCGTACCTTGGATAAATTAGCGAGTACGGGTACGAATATATACCCAGAAAAAACATGTATACCCGTATCCGACCCGTACCCGTTAAGTTAGCGAGTAAACGGGTATAATATATAAAAATATAATATATAGTATATAAAAATATATATTATATATAAAAATATATAATATATAACATATAATATATATAAAAATATTAAAAATATATAATATATCTTGACGGGTATATGGGTAAACAGGTACGGGTAATGTGTATACCCGTACCCGACCCGTTTATTAACCGGGTAAACGGGTAGGGTATACGGTTTGAATTTTTAAACGAGTATGTGTTTTTGTGTCCGTACCCATACCCGACCGGGGCGGGTGACCGGGTATACGGGTATTACCCACCCTGTTTACACCCTTACTCACAGCCCAGGCACACCGACACAATTACCAGGGGTACGTTTTACCACTAAGCTAATACCTCGTCGTGCAGGTCTCCCACCGGAAGACCCACGATTCTAAAAGCTAGAGAAATCTCACCCCTTTATTTCCTTTTTGGACCCCTATGTCTCTGCACGAGGGACATGTGGACGTAAAAAAATAAGATCCTATAAATGAGATGCTTTATCTAATAGTGAAGTAGATCATTCAAGGCAAATTGGTTAATTTACAGACATAGCTACGAGAGTGAAATTACAAGTGATTAATGCTCAATAGTGTGCCCTGTGGTGAGTAGTTAGTGAGATGATAAATCAAGAGAAGACGCCCTTTCATTATCTGATTATGAAATAGTTGTTGTAAAACCGTAAACCTAGTTTAGTGGGTTGATGCGATTTATAAAGCAGATGACTTTGATGTGATGGGGTATGGAGGGGAGTGTCGTGAGACGTGATGGTGGTGTTGTAGGGTGATGGCTGGGGGTGTTGGGTTGATGTGAGGTTGGCTTTAAAAAGCAACTATCCATCCTCCTTCTTTCTTTTTCTTCAACTTCTTCCTTCCTTCCACTTACCATCATTCTCATCTCTCCTTTTTCTGGCGAAGCAGAGGAGGCGTGCGAAGAGGTTGACGGAATTGTCGCTTCGAGGCGTGAGGCGCGTGGAGTCTGACGCGAGGAGGACATTCGAAGGTTGCTGACCGGAGGGGACGTTGCGTGAGCGGAGCTCCGACGAGTGTTCATCAACCTAAGAGGTATGCCAAGTTCAAAAGTTGCATTTTGCTCACACTAGTAGGTGTGGGGTTTGCCTGGTCACTCGAGGATGGAGACCTCGTCGGCCAACAGTCGACTAGGGCCTTTGGGCGGTCGACCGAATGTAGTG
Organism: Triglochin maritima; assembly: GCA_963682175.1. Lineage (NCBI taxonomy): Eukaryota > Viridiplantae > Streptophyta > Magnoliopsida > Alismatales > Juncaginaceae > Triglochin > Triglochin maritima. Next base: position 5,003,104 of record OY821787.1, on the reverse strand, counting down.
TAATTTCTCAATCTTAACTAACACCGGTCGAACGATATCTTGCGGAGGTCGGCTAGTTGTGCTATGCTGGTGGGTCGGAAGAGTGCATGTTGTTTTTCGGTCAAACAAGTCTTCCTTGCGTTTGACCATTGCTATGCGATTTTGACTGGACCAGGCGTTGACCACCTAAACAGTTGATCATCCATGACTTGGGTTTGACTGGTAACTTAAGTTTAATGAATGTTGGGTCGACCGACCGGATATCGGATTGACCGTTTATGACTAGATGCATATAGGTTGCCCCTGTTATTTTCGGTCGAACGAGGCCCCTGAGCCGTTCGACCGTTGCCTAGATGCATATAGGTTGCCCCTGTTATTTTCGGTCGAACGGGGACCCTGAGCCGTTCGACCGTTGTCTTGATTTTGACTTAGAATTAGTCTGATTTTGACCGTCTATCGACGACCGAATTATACCTTTTGTTCGACTGTTGAGGCTTAAGTTGTGAGCCCAGAGTTCGACCATTGTAGGTGTATGTTCGACCGATCCTTTGAGAAGCGGTCGACCAGTATACCTTTTATGGTCATCCATTGGGGCCCATAACTGAGTTCTTGTCCTAGTGGAGTGTCAACTCTGTCCATGGAAACTCGTGTCCTCGCTTAGAACATGAGCCAGAGGTGACAGTGGGTACGTTGCTCGTGTCTGCCTAGGGACCGCAGTGTGGAAGAGTGTTGATACTTAGGACATGTCACCTTTGTATTTTAGACTGTGGCGTAATGTATGTTTTACTTGACTCATTTTAGAGTAGTAGAAATGATCAATGCATGATGTTGTACAACTCACAGAGCATGATGACCCTTACGGACTTCGGTTCGGATCTGTCGATTATCTGACCCTCTGGGTGGCAGATATCTTCGACTGACATTAATGACGATGTTGAGCCCACGTGACCGAGTGACAATGGGAGGGCCCTTACGCGACCGAGTGGCGGCGGAGAGGACAGCGGTGGCGGTGGAATGCTGACAATGTTTTCCGGTAGGGTAGCTTGGTTGTGCACCTGCTGAGTGAGTGGATCGACCTGAGTGACGACTCCGTCGGGATGGTGTTGACCACGAGTTCCAGATCTGATGCTACTGGCGCGGAAGTGCGGACGACCCTCACTGAAGCCCTGATTAGTATATCCGCGTGTGGGGGTGCGTTGCGTACTGTCCGTAAGACCGTATGTGCCTACAATAGGTCTCTGAGGGAGACTCGTTGATGTTGTGGGACAGATGTCTCGATTTTACCCCCGAATGGATTATTTTTCTTATTGCTGATGACATGACATGTCACTAGTATAATATGTTCATTTTATTGTACTATTGCATTTCATATATGTGAGTTTGGTATACGGGATTTCTTTTTGGAAACTCAGGCATTGTTGTCACATTTGCATTTCAGGACCTCAGTAGGTGTTGTTGGGTGGTGACTACGGGCGGGGGTATTTTGGGACCAAGATTATCTTTTCTGACTCTTCCAGGTCGTCATGATTACTTGTATTTTATCCTTGTTTGTATTCTGATGTAATCATGTATTTTGACAAACTCTGATGTAATATGATGCACCTACTTGATGATTTATGAGTAACGTTCCCGCCCTTTGAGTTTGAATTCTTGTGTTTAAATTTTAAAATTTTCGTGGTTTCGAGATGTTATAGTTGTCACTCCTCTGAGTTCGGGGGTGCACTAATCCAGGCTAGGTCCATGAGTTTGGAGCAAAACTCACAAGAGACTTAGAAATGCACAACGGTGGCTCAAAGTACGAAACATGGAAGAGCATCAACTGGAGGTCGCCAAGGACGTCCAAGAGCAAGGCAATCACCAACAAGCAGCCGAGAGGCAGCGCAAGCACTCTGGTAGTGCAAGGCAACTGGTGCATGCACAACAAGCAACTCCAACGCTAGGCGCATGCAAGCACGTAGAGTAGCCTAAACTCGGGCAACACTAAGCATGTGGTGCACGCTCGAGGCAACAATCGCCAATGCTCGCGTGGTTCATTTGAGGTTTTTGGGTGTCTATATTAGCCCGATTAATAATAAAAATTGCTAAAATTTAAGAATAAACAAAGATAGATAACTATTCCTTTGAATGCGTTACTGCAACTCTGCAATGCAACAAATCCTCCACACAATTATCTCTGAAAACATATAGATGGAATACAAATGATGAACCTACTTGCCATCATACGTAATTAACATAGAGATGAAACTAATATTCATATTTAGTAGCATATCTACGAAGAAGGATAAGTTGTGCATTAGTTTGCAATAATAAATGTCCTTGTCGACATTATGAGTACATGTAATAGATAATATTATTACTAACTTTCCATCTAAAAGACCTAAAAAACCAATTTCTTCTTCAATCTTAATAAATGACCTTAAACTAACATGTTTAAAAATCTCTCAACTACTTGCCGGCTATGCATGATTTTTTGGGGGACAATTGGTAGGATACTAAGTTATAATTATTAAAGTGGAGGTTGTATAAACGTATCTCACTTACAAGAGTATGAATCGAACGTGTATATCCCTTCTCACCCAACTAGCCATTGGATTAATTGGGATAAACTCTGTGGCCAGTTATATTTTGTTCTTAACAAAAGAAAATAAAAATGCTCACATGTTAACACGATCGTACGTACCTTTCTTGCAAATCACATGTTCAGATATCTAAATCCACAAGAAACAACAAATAAATCAAACACACTGATGTAATAAATATATCAACTTTGAAACTGAATACGACTTTCATAGACACATTTTGGGCCTCAACATGCTTTAAAAATTCCACAACATTTTTTTATTGTACTCCAACCGACCAATCTGAACGTTAGATCATGATAGATTAGGCTAGTTAAGCATGTAGGTTGAAAATCATAAAATTTAGATTATATCTGTAAAAAGATTTAGATTATATCGATGCATCTATAACAGATGTGTGGTATTGATTTTACGAACATATATAATATGGAACAATTCAGACTTAAATGATTTTTAGTACTAGATAATGGTGACCTAAAATGTTCAAGTTGATTTTAAGATGTTCTGTTTTCTAGTATATAAACCAACGGTTAGATGCTGATATTTATTGCAGTTATTACTTATGAGTTATGACACCTAATAATTGTTGTAATTATCTTGAATGGGTAGCCCTTCAAGGGAATAACTTTGGAATTATCTTCAGGAAAAGAGTTTTTTTTTCCTTAAAGAAATTGAGAATCATATGAATCAGCTCTGGCGTTGGATCTGAGGAAATAAATGTGTTAGGATATAATTGCTGATATGATAGAGATTGGATCCAAACAAAGAATATGAGCCTAAGAAGGTGAATGTGAGGGCATGTGGTACATGTGATGGTTTTATTATATTGCAAGTTGTATTTCCATAAATCTAGAGTTTCAGTCTCAGAGAGCAATTATGTCTGTCAGTATATGTGGATAGAAAACTTTGATCTTTCCTCCTGTCATTGTATATAGAAAATTTTGAGAATCGCCCTCTTACCTAAAGAAGCCTGACATATAAAAGTGACTAAATCAGTGAAAAATAAAGATCAATTTGAAGCTCTAGTTAAAAGTCTCACCCATTTCTAGGGACCATCTTAATGAGAATCACTATAGTCTTCAAGTCTTTGCTCCATTAAGAATCAAAGAAATTTGAATCTAAGTTTCAAATCGACCATTCAATTTTTGTCCATGCATAGCAATACAACATGCTATGGGTTTTGGATTCTAGCTTCTCAAAACAAGCTACTGCAATGGATCACGGACCACCATTTTTTATGTTCATGTTTTGCTCTAAAGGATGTTTGACCTGAAAATATTACAAAATATAGTTATAGATCAGTTAGTGATTTATATCGGTGTTACTGTTTAGGATTCAAACAAGTAATCAAATTCTAAGTATCATTAATAGGAATCATGACAGTAGAAATTTTTATTAACGCCAGAAATAAAGAATAAACCGATGACACCAACATGTAGGGTGTTTAACAACACATCACAACTCGATAAAGATCACCAATACATCCATTGTGTAATTTAAGTGGTTCAAATATTCCCGTCTTCAAGGTATGAATCCTAACCTTTGCTAAAAATTAGGTCTCTTCCTCTACATGAAACACTAAACCTTTATAAACAAAATTTCAAAGATAACTCAATAGATCACAAACTCTAATCCCAAAAGACTACAACAAATCGGCCAAGTTTAAATAATTGTAAGAAAACGAACTTGTAAAATTGTGAATTGTAGCTAGCTTTGTAACATCCTCAAAGCAGCGGAAAATTTAAAATTTTAACACTCAATCAACAGAGGATATTACGCAATAAAAGAACACAGGTGCACCGACATATATAATATATATATATGAACATCAGAGTATACAAAAGTTGTGATTACATCAAAAGCATATACAAAGAAAACAGTAATCACACGACCTCAACTGAGAGAAAGCTGGATCCGGTAGCGGTGCTCCCCTCCTCGGTCACCACCCCCTAATGCCGATCACGGTCTGAAAGTAAACATGCAACAATGCCTGAGTTTCCAGAAGGAAACCCCGTATGCCAAACTCTAAATGTACGAAATAAAAGCATCCTAGCATGCAATTCTACTCAACAAGAAAAGCATCACAACACGCCCAGCACCAGGGCTCTCAACTCCACCACAGGACACACCACAGGTACGGGGCTCCAGGTCTAATTTCAACCAACCGCCGCACCCACCACAGTCACGGGGCTCCAGGTCTAATCTCAACCAACCGCCGCGACTCACACTCGTCGCCAAGCTGGGCTCCAGGTCTAATCTCAACCAACCACAGCTACCACGACACGACCAATGGCTCCAGGTCTAATTTCAACCAACCCAAACGTATAAGGGCTCCAGGTCTAATTTCAACCAACCCCTACACGCGGTCCTTGCTCAGGCTCCAGGTCTAATTTCAACCAACCCGAACGCACTACGGAGCTCCAGGTCTAATTTCAACCAACTCCGTACAGACTAGCTGGGCTCCAGGTCTAATTTCAACCAACCGCAGCTCTCACACAGTTACGGGGCTCCAGGTCTAATTTCAACCAACCACCGCAACCCTCGTGCACCTAGCACACTTGCCGGAAGAACATCGGCACCACAACTCGCCCCACACGGGCAACCACGACCATAGCACCTCCATAGTGCAAAACAGGACACAAACAGTCGACCGAACCAAAAGTCCCGGTCGACCGAATCAAGCAAATACAGGGCAATCCACTTCGACCGGCACTCCATCGGTCGACCGACTCCCAACACCACACTCGTTCGGTCGAACCCAAATCCAGGGACGGTCGACCGTTTAGATGGTCAACTCCCGGTTCAACGAACAAAACGACCAATCGGTCGACCGACAAAGGGGGTCCCGGTCGACCGAAAGTCACCAGGGAATAAATCCCACAACACCACAACGAATTCGGTCGAACGCCGAGCACATCTCGGTCGACCGAATCAGCCCAGGGAATAATCCCTCACTCGCGTCCTGAAACCGGTCGAACGCCGAGACCTCCTCGGTCGACCGATTTCAGCCAGAGCGTTCTCACGCTCAACACGCAGGTCCGGTCGACCGAACCCACATTCGGTCGAACCGACCACAAGTCCACTTAAGTCACTGTCGGACGAGATCAAAGAGCGGTCGACCGTTTATATAGTCTACGCCCCCCAACCGACTTAAGACAGTGCACACGGTCGACCGGCAAAGGGGACCCGGCCGACCGAATCTCTCCAGACTTGCCTCCTATGCACGATCGGTCGACTGCCCCACAGGCATCGTTCGACCGATTTGAGGCAGAGCCCGAATTCTCTTCACGAACGGTCGACCGTTTGCACAAACCGGTCGACCGATCAGGCAGTGAAATCTGCTGCATGTTTACTCGCGACGAGCCGAACGGCCTACCGTCGACTTCCAAATACTCACGGTAATTAAGTGAGCGAGCTTGACATACCTAAAGGTCTGAAGAGACCCTTGAAGAACCACGACGACGCCTCCACGAGCTCGCCTCCCCAAACACGATCCGTCGACGACTATCGCATCCAAACGACGATCAACACTTCTTCTCGACACCCTCGAGCACAGCAACACCTCCACCTTCCTCTACCACCACAAACGCAGAACATGCACAAGGTAAGGAAGGAGAAGGGGAAAAACGCGAGGGAAGGTTAGTAAACCACACTCACCTCCGATCACCACCACGACTCCGAAGAACTCCACCACCACTACGCCGGAGACCACCACCACCACTGAGGGGAGAGAGAGAGAAACGAGAGTGAGAGAGAGAGAGAGTCATGAGAGATGAGAGGGGGGGAAGAGAGGGAAAAATACCTAAATATCTTCTCCCAACTCATCCACACCATCCATTCCCTCCCTTTCCATCTCAACCACTCATCACATCCACATCAATCCAAGCCATCCATCCATCTCCTCTCAATCGCAGCCATCCATCTCTAATCACCACCTAATCAACCACAAAGCACAATTAGGATTAGGATTAGGCTAGAATCCTACAAGCTGTCTGGTTAAAAAATTAGCACACTTTCTCTTGCATTCTTCATTCTTACTTAAATATTCTTCTACTTTAGCCTACATTCCGAATCGCGATTCCTCTTCATATCGGATTCAAGGCATTTTAACCCTCTAATCATTTCCTATTCCATCCATTTATATACTCTACCATAGAAGTAATTAAGTTAACGAACTTACAAATGTAAAACTCTCCTAACTTCTAAGTGGTTATTACATATATATAGTCCCATTAAACATCAACGTCGGACATCAAGGTAAGGGTTTTTTTCTGACCCATTGCTTCGATGCATATATTATTTCGCTATACATTAAATTTTCTTCTTCTTCGTCGACGCGATCCGGATTTTCTGGAATTACCTTGGACCTCTGCCCGGACTCTCACACCTACGACCAAAATTCTCCCGTTCTCGTCGCTTTTTGAAAAGAAAAAAACCAACCACATGTGATGTTCATATCCTATTATTTCCTTAATGGGAAAAACAGATGTTCCACCAAGACTCGAATAATTTATTAAACACATCCAATCATTTGCTTTCACAGTACAATGGGTTACTGATTCAGGAAAACCAATCAGAGTTATGAGTCCTGCAAAGTTGATGATTAAAATATCATCACATCATTTTTTATAGAATACAAATTATAGCTTATATATGATGTTTGTTTTTTGGAAAAGCAAAATGGTCAGTGCACCAACTACCTTTTTGTATTCAGAAAAGTATGAAGCCCACTTAGGTTGGGAGTACCAACAAAATCTTACTTTTCCTTTGATTGGCAATCTCATATTCCAATATCACTTTTAATCTTTTTTCCATGTAACATTTATGCATGATTTTTCCCCATGTGATTCATGTATACCTGAACTTTATTTTCTCAATAAATTTTCTGTTTTCATGGGCTTCTTGAAGTTTACCGTCATGTGCACCATTTCACCAAATATTTTCTATTTTAAAAAGAGTACAGAAAGCTCAATTATGTTGACAATTGTAGATAAAACTCATGACCTTAGATTAAATTTTATTCACCTAAACTTTCATTAGGTTTGTATCCCCTGTGATGTAAATATTTTGGTTTGAAATGTGGATATAGATAGTGCTGATAGTGCCAACAAATTTAAAATACCACAAATTAAAGAAATATAAGAAAAAATATTGCAAGTATCATATGTATAGCCCACAGAGATAGTGAACAACCTCCTGTACAACGTTGTTCCATTTCACTTTTGAACAATATGAGATTATTTCCAACACTCCATCACACTTGTTATTATTACTTTTGTTATAGGCAAACAATATGAGTTGAGAAGAATCTTTATAGCTAAACCGATCAACCTGAGGTAATGTGGAATTCGATTGGAATCACTTCTTCAATATCCAAATACTTAGATGAAAGATAATAGAGACATATACTTGTCCGGTGTTATGACATGATTTCTTTGAGCTTCATCATATTTCTAACAAGGCATCTGGATTTTCTATTAAAAAGTCCCATGAAATAGTTAATTTTACAAAAAAGGCCACTTTTAAAGTGATTTATGTGTCTCATCGTTATAGGTCGGTATAATATAAATTGTGATAGATGATCGTAGCTTTACCAGGGAGATAAAAGAGCAGAGAATGTATTCTCAGTTCTTACAGCCCACTGATTACACCAGTTTATGAGCACAAAATAGGTGTCCCATCCGAGATGGAATGCACGGACTAAATTTCAGAAAACAAACAAGTTGAGGGAATAAAGAAAGGACAGAATCAAATGCAGAGTTTAGACCAGAGGCATGGGAATGCCCACCAAATGAACAAACCCACCATAAGCATAAAGAATGTACCCACTTGAAGTGGTTTTAGGAGCTGGTGACCTGAAAAAAAAATTCATCACACACAAAACCTTTTTCAAACAAATATTTTTTAATTGCAGCCCCACTCTCATTTTCTTAATTGAATTAAAAATAACGAGCATACCTATCTACTTCAGGATGATTCCACCAACTCTTAAGTTGTATTGCCCATTGAGCCATTATGATACAAAGTTCATCACCGATTAGTTTATTTTGATTTAATCCATCATGGATTAGTTGGTGGAAGCCTGGAGTGTTAATAGTATTATAAAACAATTCACATATGACAAAGATATCTAGCATGGATTCAAGTCTTTTTTCTCTCTTAGTCTTTTAGGACACGTTGGATGGATTTTTGAAATTTTCATTTGAAAGTCCAACTCCTACACACACCACAACTTGCTTGCATTTCTATTCCAAATGATGTTCGCAAAGACGCTCAGTGATGTTTGAGAATTTGCAGTTAACGTAAGTTCAACTTTCAAATGGAAGTACAATATCAAGTGAAACCATTGCATTCAAACATATTCATATTTTTCATATGATGCTGGAAACACCAAAACATGCCCAAGAAAATCGACGTCATCAACCAGTCAAATAAAGAGCGAGTTCGGTTTTTGCCATATATCGCAGCCAAACCAGGAAACTAACTTTTAATGAGACATGAAAATGGTGATTTGGTTTGGCTGATGGTTTCTCTACCAAAACAAACGAAACTTTGCTGAAAAGAAGGAACCGTTTCGCCTACATGAAAAAATTTCTGCATTAGACAAATACAACTCAATAACAAAAACAAGAAAAAAAAACAGAATTTCGTGGAGTTCAACATTCTTTTAAGTATCAAAAAAAGTGTCTGAACACAAAATACAAACTTAAGAGGCTTCATACTGTTCAATTCAGTTAAGCTATTTCTCCAAACCACAAACCATTGTAATCAACACCATAAAGATTTCAAATCAGGCTTCTGTCTCGACGTAATTGTCACATCTCTTCAAACAGTTCAAAGTATATTAGATCCATATAATACTCAAAACGTAATAATAATAATATTTAAAAAATTACCGCAGCAGAATTTGGATCAATGCATGCCAAAACAATTCTTTGGTTGAAGAAGAAAAATTTCTTTCTCCGCGAAGATTCTATTTTGCACTTAGGAAGAAAAACAAATATGCGATGTGAAATGAAAATGTTGAACTTTTATATAATTTGAAGTGTAGAACTTTGAATTTCCTTGGTGACAAGTGACAACCGAGAAGCATAAAAAGGTTCTGTTTTATCAAAAGTCAGGAACTGAAACATACTAATTCGGTGTACAAAGTCTGCATTTATAAATAACATTGCAATTTTAATAAAAATTCTTACTGTAGAGGATGATAACGCTTCTGAAAAGCATCAAAGGTTGTAGTAATTATGATACAATTACAAAGGGCTGTAAACAACCCTACCCCAATCCCTCAGCCTCTGATGAAAAAATTCCAGAGCCTAAGGTAAGCTGATTGTTCAGTTGAACTTCAAGGGTTCGGAAATAGAGTTCTGAAAATGTTATTACCAGTTTCTATAACACATAAGTATCAATGGAAAGTGAGAGGCTTTTGTCAGATCTGGTTGGTAGCAGCTGGCTCAAATCGACAAATGCAATCATATATATTCCCTTTGACTAGCTTCTCTGCTATTCTTTGGTTCTTCACCATTGCAAGCTACAACAAAACAGTTTAAATACTGAAATGAGTATATTTTTTAGATATAGTTGTAACAGAATATAAGTGTATAATAGTGCGGAGTTTTATTGCTTGTTGACAATATAGTGACCACTAAAACCAATGATAATTTCGGAAGAAGCTAATAACTTTCAGTATTGCCAGTATAAGGTTGTTATGATACAATTCAGCAATCGGTGCAAAAAGATGAGAATAGAAGCACTCTTTTTATCAATTAACAACCTCCCATGACTTACATGCATGTCTATGGTTCTTCTAATATGAAGAGACAAAATGTCATAAACTTTTCATACCTTCAAGGCATCACATTTAAAACGAGCATTGAAGTTAGTATGGAGTGCCCGACCCATTCCTTCTAATATGATCTGCATGAAAACCATTTATAGTTACTAGTTGCACTATGTATAGCATCAACCCAACAAAATAATTAATGCATGATTATACTAACTAAAATAAACATGAGAAACAAAGTCTTACCAGGTCTGCATCATTGGCAACTGCTGCCAGCTCAGAGCTGACCTGATGGAAATCTATGCATGGGCTACCACAACCATTCTCCACAACCATCAATGGAACAGAAGCAGAATTTCCTGTTGAAGGATGCTCAGCAACCATCGCATCTACAAGTAATCCACCCGCTTCAGCAGCTTTGCGGATGATGTCACAATGCTGTAAAAAGATATGCAAGAAATAACAAAAAAACAACAACTGTGGAATCCAATCTAGTAGAAGTTCAAAAATTAAATAAATGACTGGCAAGATTTACCTTTGCAGCCTTGGCCACTATTTCAGGAAGTTCATTTGCAGTGGCGTCATTTAGAGCAGGTAAGGAATTCCCAACAAGAACAACCTTCACAATGAAAACACATTTTTTTCATGATGTTATTGTTAAGTACTATGGGAAAATAAAAGGATTGTCAAGATGATATAAAGAAAGAAAATGTTAACCAACACGTGTGATAAAAAAATATTCTATGTGGTTTGTAATCAGAAGACAGTAACTTGGACAAGGCAGACTTGATTTAGGTTCTTTTATGAAATACTAACAGTGTACCCAAACAACAAAATAATTATCAAAAGAGTCCAACCTCAACCCAGAGTCCAAGACACGTGATAGTCATAGTTCTGTCTTATAAGTATAACATGTCATATTGTCATACATACAAAACAACATAATTATTTTACATACAAGATTGATGTTGATCACAGCTCATCAATGTTTTGAAAGGTATTTAAGGGTCATACCCATACATGATTCCATCTTCACCATGTTATATGATACCCTCATTTCCATATGACAATGGATAATTTACTTTCTACTCATCAAGTCCATACGGTAAAACAGATCCATGTCCAACATATATTCAAATGCATCCTCACTGTGTAGTTGATAAAAATATTCAGTACCAAATACCTAATTTATTGTTAAGATATAGCATTAGAGTGTGGGATTGGCTTGTCACCAGTGTTGTCTCGACGATAACTTACAAATTGTTGCAATTACTCATCTTGAACCCTTTCTCAGAGTAATACTACTTTGGGTGTAGTGCCAGCCATGGATTTCCTTCTACCATAACCTAGCTTTCCACCTTATCTAATAGTAGATTTTCCTGATCTGTAATCCTTCCAACCCTCAATTGTCATGCTGCTGTGCCCAAAAGCAGATCTCAGAAATTTGGAATTTCCCAAGTAAGCAAAAGGCATATGTCAAGAAGCTACGGATGCATTTTTATGTGAGTTGTGTTGGTGAATGACACAAAATAATGCTAATATTTCCATCATTGAAGCTGTGGTTACTTTCCTGGTTTCCCTCAAAAAACATTTACTTGTATTGATGGTAATCCACATAGACAGCAGTTTAATATGTTTACAAACCCAATACTGAAACAAAAAAAGGACTCATATAAGCAGCCAGTATGTGACTGTGTGATAACATCTGACCTCAGTCCCTCTTCGAAGAAGTTCACGAGCCAAAGGAAGCATTCCAAGAACAATATCTGCACCTGAGTTGTCCACGAAAAGCAACGCTCTTTTATATGGTTGGTGTTCCCCTGACCCAAGCATCCTTTTCTTAAACAAATCAAAATCATCAACCTGAACAAGAAAATAATAAGCTGATTAAAGTAAGGAAGAGAATGTACAAGAAGGTTGTTTGAAGCCTGGCATTGAAGTGTGGGGATATTTTGGTCTGACATTGGTTATTAACTGATGATGTTATATTGTTTTCCGAAGCCAAGAAGGAGAAAGCTAGGACCATTACATATTATGGATATATTTGACGCATGTTAGGACTTCAACTTAACACAAGCAAGAGCTTAGTGTTTGGTGTGTGTGTATTGGATTTGCTCACATCTGGTAAGACACGGTGGATTTCCCGGTCACTTATCCTCATTTCCTGGTCACACGGTTGATAAAGTTAATCAAAGATTGACTGATTGGAAGTGGTCTCTCTCATCTATGGCAGGTTGAGTGGAGCTTGTTGGAAGTGTAATAACCTTGTGGGCTTGTATATTATCTAACGGGCCTCATCCTTTCTTCTTCCTCGAAGTATTTTCTATGAAATTGAGCACATAATGCTTCATTTTATATGGAGACTGGGAAGCATCTAAGGCATGGGTAGCAATGTCACGGCAATATATATGTGTACCTGAGGAAGTGCAATATATATGTTGGTCACGACAATATATATGGGGAGCATCTAAGTTAAATGATTGGAATGATGCGGGAGTATTGCGCATTTTTCATATAATTGCTTTGTCTAATGATTCATTATGAACCCAATGCATGAGTCGAAAATATCTGAGTCGTACAACATGGGTGGCACAATCGCCTGGGTGTGTTCACAGGGATGGTGGAGGATTCTGCGGGTATGTCGCTTAGCCTGCGAGAAGTTTCAATACAAGATAGGAAATGGTGAATCGATACGGTTTCTCTAAGATCCATGGTATGGGAGATCGATTCTTAGTGAACATTATGATGAAAGACTTAGGTATGATCTTGCTATTCCTAGGAATGTTAAGAAATTCATATCCCTTGATGGATGGCAGATGGTTATTACTACCGCCTAGGTCTTTTCACATGGATTTACTATGGTCAAAGATTCTTGATGTCCCAACTAAAGGGGGTCCCAACTAACTTTCATGGAAACAAAATCTACATTAGCCATCAAGGAGACTTGGATCTAGCTCAGAATACTGAAGCCAAGAGTTTGTTGGGCTAAGTTTGTACAACACCGACTCTCTATACCGGAACATGCTATAAATTTGTGGAAAACTATCAAGGGCAGACTGTTGATTCATGATATGATGAGGTCTAGAGGTTCAATTATGACATTTAGGTGTGTACTTCTAGATGCTTATGAAGACCAACCTCGTTTGTGAATTGTGAATTCTCTAGAAGATTTTGAATGTCTAGCCTACATGTGTTTTTGGCATCAATAGAAATATAGAACCGAGGATGGAGGATGAAGTTGTGCGTTTAGAAAGGGCTTCCAGACTTCTTGGAGGGAAGATGATTAGCAAGCTGGATGCTGGAGCTTTTATATATGAGTTATGGGCTGGGAAACGACGTGGATTTGAAGGCAAACAATGTAAAGAGATGGATATTGTGCATCTTATCAAAGATTGACTGCGTATAAAAAGGCACTCAAGTAAAGGAGCTTCAAGATAAACTAGCGAATGAAAATTTTCTTAAGTGCTGGTTGTAATTTGTTAAGAGTTTCTATCCTTGGTGTGATAAGTCATATGTAGGTCTCAAATGTTGTAGGATCTCGAGTGCCTCATTTGTTTTAACTTTATTTTATCATAAATAAATTGGAGGTGGATCCTCCCCTTTGCTTTGCAAAAAATATTGAACCACAAATATAATTTGACAAATGATAACTAACCCGCCAAGGACGTTGCATCTTGTTCCTGCTCATGCGGTATATCTCAATAATAGTTCCTTTGTGATAGAGATTCACACATGCGCGTGATCCCCAATCAAAAATATTTGCAGCAAGGACCCCTTCAATAAGAGCATGCAATCTCCCTTCCTTAAAAGTGCCAAAAATCGTGTTAGGCTTTACTTTCATAGAAAAAAATGCAATTAATATCCACTATTACAACCACTGAAATGACAATGCATGCATGCTTATGAAAATTGAAAAATGTGGTCCCTATTCAGTGTTCCCTTTTCCCACTCCCTCCCTGGCCTGATGCAAGAAAAATAACATATGGAAAACCTTATGCTGGAACTATAGCAACCATAATATCAGCATCTAAGGAGAACAGATACCAATGCAGGATATGGGCATGATACATTACGGATATGTGGAATTGTGGATACATCAATTTTCATATAAAATTTTACTATAAAACTCAATCTAAAAGCCTACATGGATGTATATTTATAGATAGCGCTACTTTATGTTTCTTATGTTTTGCTTTAAATCGTTGTGTGAAACATCCCTAATTTACAATAATAATTTTTTTAGGATACTACAAACAAAGTGTTGGAACCGTGGAACGTATCTGAAAGTATCCTGGGAGTATTGGTACCCGATACGGGTATGAGATGTTTACGTCAAGGGTTCACAAGTATCCACCCTTCCTAGATCAGCATTGTTCAGTTGGAACTAAACATTAACAAATATTTACTTGTATTTGAGATCATATGATAGGCCAACAATATAGACGGTAATGCAAAATATAGCCGTAAAAATAAACCGTGAACGCAGAAACTCAACATTCATCAACCTCTGTGAGAACAGAAATAGGTAAAGCTAGCTTGTTAATTTTAAATTTTGTCGTGAACAAATAAGACAGTATTCAGTAATTTTAGTCTGAATATTATATACTCTACTATTATACTTGAAAACAGTAAATTGTTAATACCAGTGTTTAGGGATAAACGAAAAAAGGATATCAAACTCAGTTGCAGTGGGTACCTCAGACATACTGTCAAGCTCCATCAACAGGTCAGGCAAAACAGCAAGTGAAGCCTCATTTTCCCTATCATGACGCAAATGCATCAGACAGAATTAAGTGTTCATATGTGTTAATGGATAGAATGGATATCAAGGAACTGTTCAATAAAATACTTACAAGTTGAAATGGTTGACTTGAGAATGCAGATGCAATTTTTGATTCATGAGCGGACTAATAATAAAAGGAACATTGAGAAAATCCACAATATCTAAATGCAACTTCATACTTATTAATTGCAACCCCCATTTAGGTGTATGACTAGAAGTGGAAATTTGCATCTATTGCCAAACAACTTATTATTATTGTTGTCTCAACAAAACAAAACAAAACTTAAAATTCAATAAAATGTCTAGAACCACAACTACTAGTCTAGCACTTAACCACAAATAATAATGTCTAGGACCAACCTTGCTTTGATGGTAATGTAGGCATCCTTAAAATGGAATTCCCTCAAGCACTCCTCCCTCAGCTCCAAGAGATTAGCTAGGCCAAATTTACCATATGCAGCGGGCTCCTCCATCAACCTTGGGGAAAATAACATCAGAAATGAAAGACATATATCAGCTGAAAGAACTAGAGATATTCCCATACCAATCCAAAAGAAAAAAAATAGAGAAAATTTCTAGTCACACAAGCCCATGCTTTGGAAAGTGATTTGGAAATTAGAATAAAACTTGTGAAAGTTCGAGGTCATAAAGGTAAACTAGCAGATACAAAGTTACGAACCACAATTGGGTTAATCCACTTCTCTAATTGGTGAAAAAAGAAGAAAAAGTAATCAAAATTGAGTTTGTGCTATATCACTAATGTACCGCTACAACAAAATGTATTTTACATTTTGCAAACTAATTGTCAGTTATCTACGCAGATTGCTTTAGAGGTTTCTACATGTTTCTAGTGTATCTAGAGAAGGGGGAAAATCAAAATTTGATTTCCATTCTTCAAGTTGCACGAATGCAGCAGCAGAAAGTTATTGACTTCTAGATTGTGGCTGTCTTAAACGCCTTATTGGATATTTTGAGAAATATTAGAAACAGATAATAACAAGGTCAGTACTTCTGTGCATATATGAAACCGTTTGAAGTCTACAATGGTTTAAAAAATGTGAATAATAATCAAGTACTTTATCAGCTAGCAGAGGGGGAAGATAAAATCATGCATAGTAAATAATGGAGAGGTCATTACGAAACAACACAGCTCATAATGGACAATAGAAATAAACTAGAAGTAAGCATATCCTGCAGCAGTGGCACAAGGTGTTTGTTATACAACTGCGTGAACTTTGAGCACTAAATAATGCTGATCAATAGTTTCCCCTTCAAATTGAACAAAATGTCATATAATTTATGGTAAAGCAAATGCTTGAGATGTTCATTATCACCATCCTATCCATTTCTCATGTATTATTACTTAAACAGCCTCAATACATTCCTGCATGCATATCATAACAAAGATAAAGACAAATTTTTTAAGAAACATTTTAATATGAACTTTGAACAATCTTTTGTACATTCATAAATAAGTTCTACTGAATCTATATTGCAGCTGTATTTAATCATTTTTTGACACTATAAACAATTCCATGAGCCCCCTCAAAGTTATTTAAGTGACACCTGGCAAGATGGGAAGAGAAGGCTCGTGCAAAAGCATCTCCTCTTCTCTTAGCATCATCTGTTCCGCCTTCACTTGCTACTGCCTGATTATAAATGCAAAAAATAAAATAAAGGTTTATGTGACACTAGCACAGAAAATGAATATAATTAAATGGATTGATATCAAGAATACAGCTTGATACTGAAAAGAATGGGTCATCTAGAGTCCGCTCACAGCTTCTACAATAAAGATTAAGATCCTTACCTTATCGACCAGGTCTGGCAAATGCTCTGATAACACAGTTAGCCAATACCTGAAGATCATAGTAGTTCAGAATTACACTACAAGTTGTAGAAAGGGCCTCAAGTAAAGTGAGGGAAGGAAGAAAAAAAGGCTAATGAAACAAAAGTATACTGTTGTCATTGTGATGGTATATGCATGTCCTCAACCAATGTAGTCAAATATTTAGTAATTGGTTTTTGAATTGTGATGAACTAAATTTAAATTACTACTAAACCGTTACTATTCATATGTATTGTGATATGAAATAGTTGACAGTCATTGCATTTCAGAACAAGAGTCATAATTTAACTAACTGGGCAAGTTCCAACTGCAGTAGGGTTGCAAGAGTTGGTATCGAATCAGGGCAAAACGGAGTACCAGATATGATCAAAAAATAATAAAGGTCAAGGACGGGTAGGGAGACGATGGCGGTAAGCTTCAAAAGGGAAAAAGCTTGGAAACAACCTCTATGTTATTATAGCAGCAAGGTTGTGTACCTCCTTTATCCCACCATGGGCAGGAGCTTCTTGGAGGCTTTGCAGTAATATTGACATCAGCATTGTGATAGTATATGCAAAGCAAAAGAATGAGTATCTGCAATGGGTATGGCATATCTGCTATGCCTATGCTTATCCGATCAATGCAACAATAAACACATATACCAAAGTTGACAATAGTCCTCATTAATGGCGTTGCATGCCAAATTGTTAAAGCATTCTGAACAAGATAATGAATGATAGGACAAGTATACTCACTCAAGCTCACTTTGATCAGATAAATCAATAGTGTTTGGCTCATACCTGCATAAGGCAAAAAATGTAGTTTAGTAAGAACAATTATACCACACTAACACGCTATAGTGAAAATTTTGGAAAACTCACGTAGAGAGGGCAAAAGGAAATAAGTATTTTCTCCTTTAACTAGCTGACTTTATTAGGAAGAAGTAACCAACATTGCGTGTCAGGTTTTCATATAAATTACTTCTCAAAATGTACTATTCAAGCATGTCTGCCTTAACACTTCCAAAAGAAGCTGACGGGAGACCGATTTCATGCTTGCGTTAGGGGAAGTTATTGCCACCATTAAATGACTCTGACTCATCCTCAGAGTCATAGGTAATCAAAGTTATTTTGGTTTTTCTATACTCCTATATTAGCAAAGATTCATGTATTGTGACATTTTCGGGTAATCATCAAATTTGGCTTCATATCACAAGGTGTTTCTCAAATGAGATTCATTATCCTTTGACAATCAAATTAGATCTCTAACCTAAGGATGTAAATTTTCAACCCGGCATGACAACCTAACACGAACAAAACAGCTTGGGTTGACTTAAAAGGCCGAGTTCTAAATGCGCGCCATTTTGATCTGCTAATTGAATGAGTGGGTTCGGGTTTGACCTATGCAACTTCCATCCAACATGCTTATACCCATTGCATATAATTTACAATTTTTTATGTCTGATATTCCACAAAACAGGAAAAATATTCTATACCTTTTGTGTTCTACCAAAAAAAATCCAATGAGTTAAAAATCAAACTATGTTTTGGCATTTTGCATAGAAATGAGTCGAAAATGACTCTTCAAATCGTCTGCATTTCTTATTTCTAGTGAAATGACAAATGATCAGTTGTGCATCAAATCAATGGGTCATTTGAAAGAAAAAGAAAACTCTATGATCACTAGGGCTATATGAGGCTGTGGGGGTGATGTTGATGTTGGATTGAAATGGACTAAATCAAAATGGCTTTCTAAATTGTCTTTATTTCTTATTTATTGTGAAATGGAAGACGATTGACAGTGCT
Organism: Triglochin maritima; assembly: GCA_963682175.1. NCBI lineage: Eukaryota > Viridiplantae > Streptophyta > Magnoliopsida > Alismatales > Juncaginaceae > Triglochin > Triglochin maritima. The sequence goes on along the minus strand of OY821787.1, from coordinate 4,984,347 downwards.
TCGAATCAATGGGTCAATTAGAAACAACATATATGATTATCACGTGTACGACTGCATATGTTCAACCCCCCCCTACCTTGCTCATGCAGGAGCCTCTTTTGAGGCATTGGGGTAATGTTGTTGATATTTTTATACTTATCGAACATCAAGTGTGTCTATTAGTTAACTCATTTTATGTATTTGATAATGGATAAATAAATAAAAAATTCACCACCTTAAATGAAACCCCAACATAAAACTTCTCATTGGTCTTGGGTTTTCTTATGCCCTTTACAAAATGAGCCATTTGTTAAATGGTTTGAGTTTGCCTTTGAGTTTACAAAACATATCAGGCTGTCATGTTATTCAATGGGTTGGTTTGAGTTTGCTTATTAAAGTTGTATGGCAAACATGTTGAATTTGGATTTATGTAAATAGAGTCGGGTCGTAAAAAGTTTTGACTTGAGCACAACCTAGTAGGGGGTGTAAACAAGTCAGATCTGGGGTGGGTTGGACCAACCCACCTCCAACTCACTTCAGATTTGGCGGCTGTGGGTCCACAACCTCGCCCCAGACTCTGCATACTTTGCAGGTCGCAGATCGGATCTACGGGATACCAGGTTGCTTCTTAAAATTAAATCAATATTGTTTTTTACTGCATATTGTCACTAATAAAACTTAAACAACATAATTCTCCACTTAATTACTTAGTTAATATGTTACCTACAAAGGAAAATTAGGTACTAATGGGATACTTAATTTTAATGGTTAAAGTTTAGGTAAACACACATGTATATAGTATAGATATTATTGAATTTTGGCAGGTTTGCTGGTTGGGGTTCAGATAATGTTCTTTCTAACCTGACCTGCTAAAAAGGCGGATTTGTGGGTTGACGAGTTCAAATTTTCAACTCTAACTCAAATCAACTGAGGCAGGTTGGTGGGATCAACCAACCCCATTTACAATCCTAACCCATTGACCTATGTTGCCACCCATATTCTAAATTCTAACCCATTAGTATTTGTCCTACATCTAAAGGCATAGACATATTTACTATGTGATGTGAGCTTTTAAGTCTTCATGACATGACATACAATTCTACATGAAGAAAATTAAGTGAATAAAATAAGCCATCACTATCGGGAAATAGATTTTACTACGGAATATATTTTCAGATGTTGGTTTCTATAGTTATATATGCATCCACATAATACATATGCAAACCTAATGGCATGCCCTTGCCAGCACATGTAGGTGTCCTTTTAGACTATGTATGTTACATGATAATGTGAATGCTCTACTAACATTTCAACTAGACACAAGATATGGAGCCTTACGTTTTAGGATCTTCCAACAATGGGAACACTTGCAGTGTTGGATCAAGATGTAAAACACCAATATTTAGAGCTGCACTTGCATCTGAAAGCAGAGTATCACCCCGAGAGGATGGCCGATCAAAGCCTCCCAGGCCAGTAGTTCTAGGTGGTGCCATAGGTACAGGAGCTGTAATCTCAGTACTCTTCTGCAAAAATTTCTCTATCCAAGATATCTGCGTTGATCAACAAAGTTTCTCTAGAATTTCAGAATCCTGGAAGTAAGTTATGTAGATATTTGACAGAATGCATGCAAGACATTTGAAGATAATCTTGGTAATTAGTGCAGAGAATCATCAACGGGTGATCGAAAGAATAAACAGCCTAGCTTCTGTACATCGTTTTTGACAATTTCTTGAGTATAAAACATAACCAGATGAATTTAAATTATATAGCTTTCACATTTCATTCTTAGAACCAGGACAAACAAAACCAGAAAAATCATTTAGTCAGTCTACTAGAAAAACAAAATTGCAAATCATTGATTACCAGTCTCCATTTGTACTGCCTTAGAATGGCATGATCAGTAACCTACTTCAAATGTTAAGTTCGGAACATGCTACAATTCCCCATGTGGTAAAGCGAGAAGAAAAATTATCAAACTAAAGAGCGCTCACCTTATCAAACTCACTTGCATAGCTCACACAACTATAACTGAATCTGTAAGCTAATATAAACTTGATACTATAAAGTTATAATTATTTACCAGAACTACAACATCATGGGGAGAGAAAACACAAGTAAACACCAAAAAAATCCCTAATGTGATGATGACGGGATGAGAATTTTCTTTAGAGTGAATGCAATACTCAAAACAACCCTTGTAAAGAGAGTTAGCTCGGAAACTACTCATGGTGTTCAATAAAAAATGATATTTTCATAGTTTAAATAGCTCGGAGAAAATGTCCAATTAAATGAAGTATGAGAAGGTTTGAAGACTTGCCACTTGCCAGGAAGTACAGCACTAGCTTACCTAGCTTTTGTTGGGAGGAAAAATATCTAAGAAATAAAAGTAGAAACTAAATTATACCATGACTACACGAGAAAATGCATTTGGTATTGAGACAGTTTGACCCATCTGTAACCAAAGGGTATAAGTCATGTAAAATAAGCTCAGTGGTTCAGACAATATCTTTGAAAACCTTGGATGCTTTATTGGTGTATTCCAGATCAATATGATGGATGCATGCTGTGGTTGGCACTGAATTTATAATTTGGCTAATAAGGCAGAATCACAATTGTACATCTAAAACATTTTGGTCATTCATTTAGTGAACAAGTGGGTCAAGGAGATGCCTCAACTAGGAAGCACGGACACTTCTGAATGGTCGTCGTGTCCGAGTCGTGGCCGTGTCGGACACCGACACTCCTCGGACACGCCTTGGACACGTGTCGGACACGCCAGGTGGCGTGTCCGGGGCTGTTTTGACATTTCGCAGTGGTGGACACTCCTCGGACACGGCTAGGACACTCCTTGGTCACGATTTTGACTTTTGACCTTTTTTTTCTTCCTCCTTTTCGGTACCGGAATGTTTATATAGAGGAGAAGAAGATAAACCATTGGGTTAAGGAAGTTTCAATACAACCCTTGAAATATATTATTTTATTGGGTAGTAATCAGTTTGTTGTCCTTTCAGAATAGGCCTAATGACTACTTTTGTCATGGACAATGAGGTGGCAACATGAAGCAACGTATATTATTTTATTATGAACATTTAACATTTATGAGTAATTATTTTTTACAAGTATATTATTATTTATTTATATATATTATAATTTTTAATTATAATTTTAATGCCGTGTCCGTGTCCTACTTTTTAGAAAAATGCCGTATCCCCGTGTCCGTGTCGTGTCCGTGTCCGTGTCCCGTGTCCGTCTCCGTGCTTCTTAGTGCCTCAATGACTTGTGAAAGACTAAGCTTCCTAATGACCTGTATAACGTTATGTTTAGGACACTCAATAATATTGGCTAAATAAGAACTGCACTTCTTTTGTTCATTACGATAAAAACTGCCCTAAAATTTTCTTAATGGTTGCATAATTTCTTTTGGTCTCTCAAATAGCAGGCCATTAACATTTGTGATGACTCCTTGAAGTCCTACTGTGAAATAGACACCATAAAAATAACCTGCATTAGAAGCTAAAAAGAAGATTCACCACACAATTTAAATTTATGGATCCCAGATAACTAATTACAACTACCTACCTGTACACTACATGATTGACAAGTTGAACAAAAAGAATATATAAAAGTTGCAATAGAAAATCACCCATCTTGCCTTCTCATTTAAATCACCCAAAGAAGGTCCACTATTTTGCCCAATCATATAGGGAGCACCCATTGGAAATCGCTCCACTAACTGATGCGCCATTAGGTCATCAAGACCATGCTTTTCATAGCTCATGAAAGCACCTAGAGCACCAAGAAAACCCTCATGGCGCAAAAACATGGCTTTTGCTTGCCCCTTTGACCTGAGAGCAAAAGAAAACTGCTAAACTCAGACAAGAAGATTTAGGGGAAACACTTGAAACAACAATTTGACTTACTATTAGCCCCTAGTATCATAACACGATGTGACTACAAGTATACACATGAAATGACAGTGCAAACAGTGGTTGTAACATTGTCTTTACTCAAAACCTAATTATGCAACTTTTTTACAAAACTGTTTGCAATCATAGAATCCTAATATGAGATATTTGTTGGTGCGGTGGCACAACCAAGTGATCAAAAATGACTTGAGCAGACTTTTGAACGAGCTTGACTAGCATAATGTGAGACATGCTAACAGATAAAAATGGAGAAATAATGCTCAATAGTTACCAGAAATCGAATGAAAAAGAGATAGTGTCCATGGTGTACGCATGACCACGAATGAAAAACCCCCCGAAAAAGATCTTCGTGAGCCCATAGCGAAGAGCATTAAGATATGCAATCTGGCAGGCAAACATTGGACATAAGGACTGTATTACATTGATTGTTTTAATCAGATCGGCCAAAAATTATTTCCTGATCACCAACATGTAAGATGTAACCATACGTGAAAAGGTTAATAACTTGAATGCAGAATAATCAATAGCGTATAAATTTCAATGACAACTTTTTGAATGTACAATAAAACTCATAATTTATTTCCAGTGAAATAAAAAATATTAGTAACAAAGTTCTATCTCCCACCACTTCAACTTCCTCTCTGCTTCTTTCACCTTCTACTGAAAATAAGTAACCTCATGACATAAATGAACATTATGTTCTAACTTCTAAAACATTAATTATCATAAACCACAGCAGCCAAATGCGTGATCAGAAAGTGACCTGTCCAATGTTATAAGAAATCATCCTCAGAAGGGCAAGAGAAATATCTTCAGGCCTATAGTCCTCGAGGGACTTGGTTTCATGAATCGCCTTTCCAAAGCTAGAGGCGATAGTAGATGCTGAGAGCCCAAACTGCAGCGAATTGATGCATACAATAACAAACAAAAAAAATTGCTCTTACAAGTCAGAATACCACAGCATATGAAAAGAAGACAATAATTTGATACCACTATAAAAATTACAGCATGCACAACAAGACAAACTACAAATTATCAGCATTAATGTAAATTAGATCCCAAATAATAATTAGATATATATATATATATTTCTCAATCGAATAAATTGAGTAAAAGTCACCATATATGGTCCACCTTTGAGTAATCCAGACCACCATATATATCACCAACAAGCATGTCTACAGTACCATTGTCTCCTCGTTGACTTAATTCCAGTAGCTCATCAAAGCTGAAACAAGAGAAAAAGTTAGGAGCGGCATGGAGTCATATATCTATTTTGATAATCCAAGGACAATCAAGAACCTTTTGCACTTCGTTAAAAGCCTCCCAAGACCCCAATAAGTACCACCTCCAACATTTGTCCCACTAACACGCTCAAACTTCCCATCCCCATCCACCTAAATAATATGTAAGAAGCCAATAATATATGAATACGAAACACAGACTAAAAATGCAGTCAATAACATAAAGTTTCAGGTTGCTGAGTTAAAAGGCTAACCTTAATCATGCTGACTCCAGATCCAACATTGACAAGAAGGTAAGGGAACAAATCATTCTGATCAATGTGAACAAATTCTTTGTGACCTTCTATATGAGTAAAAGCTTCATGACGAATCGCCTATGTACAGCATGATAATCAACAAAAACATAAGATACCGTGTTATAACAAAATCTAGCACAAAATTGCCAACTGATGTAAGTATGTCTCCTTGATGAAGGACGTTATGTCATACTTACATTAATATTCTGCAGATCTGTTGAAATACTGGAAAGACATTTTTTGTAATATAAAATTATTTTCTGATCTGATTATTTTTTTTAATTTTATCCTTCATTTCTTGTAAATACCAAACATCTAGACCGATTTGATTAAATACTTTCAATTGCACCATCACGTGCTTTCAATTGGACCCTTAATTACTTTCAATAAATATACTGTATCACTGTGACTAATTCATATTATGGTGAGTGTTAACATGGAGAGAATTAGTAGGAGGTAGTTTCTTGAGTGTCTTGCATTTACTAAGGATTAGTTAATACAGGCTTTGAAGATTTTGTAGGTCTGTTTTAAAATTTGTTTTGAAATCAACCAAAACACAATCACATCAGAAACACGAAAGGGTAATATTAAAAAATTGTTGAATTTAGTCAAACTGAATGTTAGAACAAAGAGGATGAAGAAGGAATAGTTCAAAGAGGTTAACTAAATTAGTGGGTAGCTACAGGGTACCATAATTGCATCAGATTGTGTTATCAAGAAATTTGAAGGGTTTTGATGTAAATGCCCCAAACTTATTCCTTTCACTCTTTCAGCAACCATGGCTTGTATCATCCAAAAAACCAAGTTCTTATTCATCTCTCTTAACCATAACGGCTAGACCAACGGCTAGCTAACATTGCCAACTATTCTTCCATAAATCTCTCTCACACTTATAGTAACTTGTATAGGTGTCATTGTACTATGGAGCAATTCTTAATTGCACAATCTTATAATGCATGATTGTAGCTATTTCAAATCTAGGATTTCCTTTTCTATAGACTATTGTACACTCTATATATGTGTGTGAATAAAATCAACTCTACACAATTGTGTGAGATTTCAATTAACGTTTTCAATCTCAATGAAGATGTTTATGAGATTGAAATGCATTCTTTTCTCCACCTTAACTTAATAGAAGACCATTCACCTTTCCAACAATACCCTATAGCCTAGAGATTAAGGGGAAATACCTTTTGGATGAGTGTTATGATAAACAAGTCCATGTACAATGGCAACTAAAGAACAAGTCACCATTCCATTTTCAGTCTTTTACGAAATAACAGTAACAAGAACAGAAAACAAGAAATACAATATTACAGATAAGATGAAGTGATGCCCAAACATACAGTTAAAGCTCATTAAGGTATAGTTTTGTAAAAACAAAAAATGAACTCACAAGAATCCAAACAAGAAACAAGAGCTTTAATAGAGGTTTTATACGGTTTAATAGAGATAAAAAAGGCTACCTTAAGCAAAAAATTGGCTCCAGCTACAAGACAATCCATTTCATCTTTTTTCTCTAGACTAACTCCAAGCCTCTCTTTAAAGACATCAGCATACTTATAGGCCCCACCACCTGTGGCCTTAGAATGAAATACGCCAATAAGTACATAAAGAGTATCAAAGACAACATTTACGTGTAGTGCGTAGAGTTGAACAAGCCATGCAACTACTGAGACAAATGTTAAATAAAACATGAAACCTTTTGTTCGGTAATATCATACCATTTTTTACACAAATACATTATATAAAAACAGGCATGTGGATGTGTACGGAACATATGTGGTATTAGATGGATTTGTATGATCTATGAATGCATGTAGGGCAAGATTAGATAAAAGACCATAATTTTTCTCTACTATGACGTACCATAATTTATCAACGTACCTCTTCTTCTATCATTGTTAATTATCCACTACTCAATATGTCAAGAAGAGGATGTAGCCTTGTCATCATATTCCATAAGGTAGTCAACAACCTCAAAGTTGTACATTCTATAGTAACTTCAAGGGAAAGACAATAACCTATTTGTAATTACAAGTGGGATGTTTAATTGCCCCAGTAGTATGATAAGTGATAATACCTTGTACCTGAACCGTTCACTCACTTTTTTAAAGTAATTGGGAAGAGTGTCGAGACATGACACTATGGAGCCTTTTGCAATGCCACATAAGTGCTTGTGCAATTGTTCAATTCTATCTTTTTCAAGAAAGAAATGGTTCTGAATTGGATATTTTCAAAAATAAAAAGGATAGCAGATATGTGTGATTTCCTTGCTGACTAGATTGAGTTGGTTAAGGTGTGATTGTTAGACAAGTGAGAATGCCGTAGATTCACCCCAGAAAAGCACCTAGTTCAATCGTTGCATACCCCTAATCACGTGAGAAGAAAATTGACTTCACTAACTTCATGAAGTGGTTTCTAGAAGGTGATTCAACTTTAAGAAGAAGAGGGAGAAAACATTTCATGATTAAAGAGAATATAACATAGAGGTTAAGGCAATAGTTGTGCAGTAGTATGTAGCAAACAGATGCTATAATCCAATAAATAATCAAAAGATGCTTCACAACTAGCTTCTGAACAGTGATACCTTTATTATTGTTGTGTCATCAAATTGACGCTCAGAACACACAGAAGGTGAATCGACTCCTGCCATTCAGATTTCAATCAGTGAAGACTTATATACAATTATTCATTGATGATTAAGACCAAGTTAGGAGCAGTGATTTGAGATATTTTATAATAAACAAATTCCACCAGTAAACAGAAATCAGCATCCAGAGGGACTAAGTTCAAAGTATAGCATATCTAGAGTATCATATTACTTACCACTTGCAGATCGCCCAGGTTGCACAATGTGAATTGAGAACATTGGGTATGGCTTATATTCATTAAACTCAATTTGAGACATAACTGGTGCATAAAAGTAATTACAATTTTGATAAGTTCAAAATCACAAACAACAACATAACAGCCAGATCGATCCAAGAAATCATCCATGTTCTTCTAAGACGATAAAATGAGATCTCGTAATAGATCAAAATCAAGAATCAACATGCAAGGCCGAGAATGAGATGAAATAAATCACCTTACAAGGTATAACCATGTTCAATGAGAGCATATATATATATATATATATATATACACAAGAACAGAAGTCAAAAAAAAATCTTTTCTTAAAATAAGAAAATGTAGAAATTGATATATCTCAAGATTATTCGAAAATGGTTCCAAACACGAAAATGAACCTAGAAAGCAATCCTAGGAGAGAGATTTACTTATAAAAACAAGATAAATGATAAAAAATGTACAAGTGGGATTTCGATACCATTACTTTGTTCCCTCAAACACATCAATACATTTATCCTCCATTTTTGGATGTAGTGTGTATTAGCTTTAGTCACGGATAAAGTTCAGGATGTCTTTTAGTTCAAGATTATTGTGCTAACTTGATGGTATCAGAAGGAAACCAGAGTTTGGACATGTACAGGGAATGCAAGCTCATAACAGAAGGAGACTGTGTGTTTACAATGACTATAAATTCACTTGTATTTTGCAAGTAAATGTCATCAATCTTTTAGGAAAAAGAATTATGCATACCACCATGGTGAAGTTGCTTGGAGGCGATAAAATCAAGGCATTCATTGAGCTTCTCAGTCTCAAATTTCACAAAATGAAGTCGTCCACCAAGAACAGGAAACGATCTCCTCTGGCCACTAGGTATTCCTAACTTTTGCTTCAGTGATCTCTTCCTCCTCTCATCGCAAGGATGTTGTTCTTCGTGTCTTGAGAAATACACCAACTTGATCAGTGATCCTGCCACAACAATATGATTCTCAGAATCTCAATAAAACATTCCAGTGATAAATAGCCTGAAACAGACTTTGGGTTATGGGTAAAACTGAAATTCCGATAACTAATAAGGTCTTCTATGTGAAATCGTGAACCCACTAAAGATTCAAAAGTTCCAGAGTTTTTTAAATAAGGGAGGGTTTCGGACTTTGAATGAGGTTAGTTTAACTTAGGATTTGGAGGTATGCCTTTTACAATTTGGCTTGGTTGGATGTGTTCTATGAGAACTGGTAAAAGATCCTTCGAGGAACTTCAAAATAATACCCTCACACAAAAGTCGTCGAAAAACAAATCCAAAGTAGAAAGGTGGAATTCGGAGATTCTACACAACTTAGGTAACTTCTATCATTTCAAATCAGTACAAAATGGTAATATATGTAATCATAATCACATTATTCTATGTTCTCACATTATTCTATGTTCTCACAGTATCTCACATTATTCAACTTTGGGTGCATGACTTCCACCTGTTCTTCTCCGGACAACCAAAATCGTTTAAAACGCAACAAACTCAATTCGCCTTCTAGTTGCACGACTTCTACCCGTTCTTTTCTCCGGAGAACCAAGACCATTTAAAACGCAACAAACTCGATTCACCTTCTAGGTGCACGACTTCCAGCCGTTCTTCTCTTCGGACAACCAAAATCGTTTAAAACGCAACTTCCACCCATTCTTCCCTCGGGACTACCGGAAGCAGTTAAGTCGCCGAAAACACAATCGGAACATCAACTACTCTACTCGCACAACTTCTAAGATCAAAAAAACAAAATCAGTGAAGTTACAGCATACCTCCAATATCCAGCGCCAGATGGGAGATATCATCGGACTGGTTAGGCAGCAAAATGGTGGGGTTCCTCTCCTCGGAATTCGCCTGAATTGCGGCCCGGCTGACGTCGAGAAGCGGGCGAGAGCCTGACTGGTGCATCGCGCCGCCGCCACCAGAACCCACCTCCTCCCCCGACTTGTTGCCGTCCCTTTTGTTGCCGTCCATTCCACTCTTGCTGGGGTCCTCGGCCCGTCAAATCGTTGCCCCGACCTTAAGCAACCGTAGTTTTCTAATCGGAAATTAGGGATTCTAATTGATTTGAGGGCTTTGCAACTTTCGGACTGGACTGGTCTGGTCTGGGTTCGGATTGAATCCGATTGGTCTGGGTTTCGGTCTGGACTCGGGACAAATTCGGTTTTCGGGTCGGTCCGATTCGGTCCGAACCTGATCCAAAATCTATTTTTCCCTTAAAAATCCGATCTGGTCTGGGTTTTTGGACCGGATTGGACCGATCAGTCCGAGTTCGGTCCGGACCGAACCTCACCGGTCTAGTCTTCGGTTCGGACCCCGGAGAGCATCCGGGTCGGGTCTGATTCAGGTTCGATCTGGTCCAGCCCGGATCCGCATCGATGCTCACCCCTAGATTTGGGGGTTGAGGGTTTGGTGAGCGTTGAATTTTCTCCCAAGTTTTTTGGTTTGAACGTTCTAATGGAGGTTTAAGGTTGTTAATTGTGAGGGACCGAGATAGCAGTGTTGACCGTCCAACTAGTTTTGATCGGCGACGTAGGCACAGTTTGATGGTTAGGTTTGAAATTTTGTTGTTAAGGTTTCTAAGTCGAATTTCGTGCTAACATATTGTTGTTATTGTGTGTTTTATTGGTTATTTATTAGGGTGTGTTCGGTACGTCCTCATGTTGTAATGTATTTTTGCGTTTGAAATTTTGCATTTTCACTTTAGACGTGAGAGGTGACTACAAACAACATGGTGTATGGAGTGAGAATGTGGGAGGAGAAAAATGTTGTCTAGATGTGGATATTTCTATAGAGAATGAAAAGATAATTTGATTCAGATTTTGGTGTCTCAGTGTGATTTTTTTGTTTAAATCAGATATATTTATGGAGTGAAAAAAAAATTGGAGGCAAACTCATGATGTTGGTGAAAATGTAGATGTGATTGGTTTGAAGAGAAACGTGAGAGTGAAAAAAAGTAGAGGCACGCTAGCACATCTAAATTGTAATGTCCCTAACCTTACTTAGGGAAGTAATCCCGTGATTAGGGGGAGGTTAGCATGGGGAAGAGGCGTGCATGGGAAGTTGGAGAAGGTGAGGTGATGGGGGTGTAGTGTAGGGGCGGGTACTGTTGCGTGGAGAGAGTTTTGTTGGTTTGTGCTGAAAACTTTCTCTCTCACTTGCTCTATCTCTCACTCTCTTCCTTTCTTGTCCGGCGAGCAGCGGAGGAGGGAGCTTCGGCGAAGGTGGACGAGCTCCGTGTGGTGGAGGCGCGGTAGTGAGGTGCGTTGGAGCGGAAGTGGTTGTCGCGGATCGACGTCGAGCGAATCTCCGGCGTGCTCCGTCCTTCTTTGAGGTATGTCGGCTTCTTAGTGTGATTTTGTTGCTCACTCACGAGTTGGTGAGGTGTTGGTTGGTCGGGGGAGGTCGGAGACCTCTCCGGCGACGAGAACGGCGTAAATCCTTGGCTGGTGCAAGGTTGCAGACGACCAACGGTCGACCGGGTCCCTTCGAGCGGTCGACCGATGTAGTGTATTTTGCCCGACTTTAACCATCACCGGTCGAACGATGCCTTGGGGCGGTCGACCGGTTGTGCATTGTGCTGGTGGGTCGGGGTCTTCTGTTGTGTTTCGGTCGACCGGTTCCATGGGTTCGTTCGACCGGAACTTAAGTGTACTGAATAGAGATGCATGTTAGTTCGACCGATTGTTTATATGTGTTCGACCGTTATATGACTTAGAACTGCTAGGATGCCCTTGTAGTTTTTGGTCGACCGGGACCCCTCAGTCGGTCGACCGGTAGTATTGAATTGATATTGACCAGACTCCGAATTTTGACCTCGTATCGGTCGACCGGTTTTAGAACTTTGTTCGACCGTTGGGACTTAGGTTTTGCGCAAAGAGTTCGACCGTTGCAGACTTTCGGTCGACCGATTCCCTTGAGGAAGCGGTCGACCGGGTTGCCTCTTTCGGTCGACCGTTTGTGCACAGAACTGAATTCTCAGTCCTTTTTAGGATGTCAACTCTGTCCACGGAAACATGTGTCCTCGCCTTGTGCGTAAGCCGGGAGGTGACGGTGGACGCGTACGCGTGTCTGCCCAGGGACCGCCGTGTGGAAGAGTGTGGGTGTTCGGGACATATCACCTCCGTGTATGGATCGTGACTTGATGTAATGGATTGATGGACTCATTGTAGAGTAGCATGTCTGAGGGATCGTGAATCCCAATGTATGATGTTGTGCGAGCACGCAACTGTCGTTGGGTGAGGTGACTACCGGCCTTGATGGCTACGGAGGTCGCTGCCCTACTTTTATAGCGGCGCGATTAGTGTTCGCGGCTCGTGGAGCCTGATGACCTGGCAGACTTCGGTCTGGACCCGTCTGATGTTGTGTCGGACGTATTGTTGGACCACCGATGTTGTGCCGGTCATGCCGCCGATGTTGTTCCGGCGATGATGATTGATGGGCCGATGTTGTTCCGGCTATGTTTTCCTCAGATGGGCACCTACTGTGATGATGATTGATGGACCGACCGAGCGACGACTCCGTTGGTGTTGTTTCGACTACGAAGTTACAGATCTGTTTCTTATGGCGCGGACCTGGCGGATGCTCCTTGCCGAACCTCATGTTTAGTGTAGCCGCGTGTGGGGAGTGTCACGTCTTGTTCCGCTAGACCGTATGTGCCTACGATAGGTCTCATTGGGAGACCCGATGATGATTGTCGGACTGATGTCCCGTGTTACCCTTCGGGGAAACTGTTTTTCTTACTGTTGATGACATGGCATACAACTAGTATGATAAGTTCATTGTACTTCTGCATGCATATAGGTGAGCTTGGCATACGAGGTTTCCTTATGGAAACTCATGCATTGTTGTTGCATATTTTATTTCAGGACCGCAGTAGGTCCAATTGGGTGGTGATCAGCGGGCGCGCGCATTTTGGGATCAGATCCTCTTGTTCGGACCACTGAGGTCGACGTGATTACTTGTATCTCCTTTGTTTTATCTGATGTAATCATGTAGCTTTTGACAAACTCTGATGTAATTTGGTGCACTGCTCTATATGTTTTATGTGAAGTAACAGTCTCGTCTTTTGATTATTGGTCTTTGTTATCTTGATGATAATTTTTTAAATTTCCACTATTTCGGGATGTTACATAAATAGTCTCTTTAGTGTGATTGGTCTTGCAGGAACGTCGTGAAATACAAATCGTGGCATTCTTAGATCATGGGATTTGTAGTTCTCGTCAATTGCAAAATATTGCATCGAAACGCAAGTTCAATTTTCTCACTACCAATCATCTCTTTTTTAAGTTCAATTTTGTACCTTTTTAAAGTTTTCACGGTTAGTAATCACACATTCAAGCAAACCAATTGAACTCTATGATTTATAGCGTCATAAACTAATGTAACGATGCATGAATGAGTTAAGAAAAGTACCCGATTACAACAAAAAAACATGGTTAGGTATTAAACTCCAACCAAGCCAAATGGTCGTTTTTGGAAAGTATAATTGAAGTAAATTAGGTGACACGTGAAAAAAAAAACACTAATAAGGAAATTTACTTCTAGAATGATTTTGAGGCAATTGGTTGCAGTAGAAAGAAAATAGAAAAAACTGAAATTAAACCTCCCGGTTAAGTTTCATAGCTTACAATTTTGTATTAAAAATGAATTCATCTAATCTTTATCTCAACAGTTTATTTTCTTACACCCCCACGTTCATGCCCTTTTCTCCTATTCAAAAAACTCATTTTTTTCCCCTTATTTATTCCCTTACACCTCAAACAATGGTTTTCTTCCTTCTCCTTTTGTTCTTGGGAGCTTGTTCAGCTTTTGCTCAAGATGGTTACTTATTGGGCATGTGGAGCCACATATGCGAACTATATGGTCGTACAGTGACCACACAAGTCGCACCCCCAACAGGGAGGCTCATACCGAGTATGTGGTCACACTTTAAAACATGAGTATAGTAGAAAAGAAAATTAAAAAAAACTGAAATTAAACTTCCCAGTTAAGTTTCATATCTTACAAAATTGTATTAAAAAATGATTTCATCTATTCTTTCACTCTAATACTAAACGAAATCAAACATATAGAAAAGTTGAAGTTGGACAACTAGATAATAGTGAGTCTAGCCGTTGAGTGTCTTTGATATTGATACAGTACTGCTACTTTAACAATTACAACTTACTATATATGTGAAACTGAAATCGCACTTTACCCGTGAACTGATATCCAGGTTGAGCGGAGAATACTTTTCAGTTTTCTCAACAAAATTGTTGGGTACATTCCATCGTAAAGAAGTTCTATTTGACTCCACCAAAGATTTCTTCGAAAGATGGCGTGATGACTGATGTACCATACTATCATGTTAACCAACAACTTTAACTGCCTAAAAATTATCTTTATAATTGTTGTTAGACCATATATCTAAGTTAGTTAGGCCTCCGGTCTACATCGAAGGCGAGCCAAACTTCTATGCAATCATACGAGAGGATGGTGTGATTGATTTTGGGAAATCTATTTCAAAGGAGTAAAGAAAGTCATCTAATTCTGTCATATTTTTGCAATAATTCTGTGAGGAAGTGGAAAACACATTTCATGCATGAAAAATTGATTTAGTAAATCAAGTTTGGTATATAATTTCTTCCAATTGAACAAGCACAAAAATCACCTACCGAAGTTCATCATCCCAATTCAATGTTATTTTCTAGCAAAAGAATCACACTCCAAGATATATCGTAGTATAACATTATCTACTTACACGATTGGTAACATTTTCAATTTTTCATTGATGGTTGAGAAAAACGAACACTGTAATCACCCCATAGCCAAATCACAATCATTATCGTATTACACGATTACAATATTGTTTGAACTAACTATACTATGTTAGAGATCACAATCCAATTCCATTACAATGAAATCAGATGGTTCCAACTTCCAGCTTTACAAGCATCATTGCAGCTCGCCTAGCCAACATCCAAAGTTTGCGATAGCCTGGAGCTCTAGTATCCTTGTTAGAATTTCGACAATCTTGCGTAGTTGCGTGCTAGAGCTACCCTTTATTGAGGATTTCTTGTAGTTGCATTACAATTCAATAATTCATGACTTAGATATTATATTACATGCACTTTAATTGGAAATGAGATTATATGATCATATGATTATACGATATTAGATTACATGCACTCTAATTGTAATAAACTCGTAAGCATGTCTCCAACTGCTCATTTTCCTCCTAACACATGTAAGTATGTAAGTAACACCTCTGCAACCACCAAGATAATCGAATTTTTGTTGATAGATGATGGGCTGTCTTGAATTGGTAAGAAACTCCCATCAGATCAAACAACCATCTCCAGCATGTCAATGCACCGATCTTACTAATTGGGCCACTTATAAAGTGTGCTCTAACATATTTCCATAATAAGCCATGCTTTAAGTTTAAACAAAAGCAAGTCACAACCACCGTGCTTAACTCTCAAGGAAAATCCACAACCAACCAACCAAAAACATGCCCGGCAAAACCAACTAACAAGACCAAATCACCAGAGAGAACACAAACACGACAATAAACCATACAACACGCTCATAAAGAAAACCAATTTAGTTCTCTTACTCATAACCTCATCCATATCATTCCTAAAGCTCTTTAACACAAGCTTCGGCCCGGATTTCTTCTCGATCCTGGTCCCAACCGCAACTTGTTCGTGAGCACCGCCAGTGTTTGAGGAGCACGGGAGCTCATCGTACTATCCGGTAGTTGACAACTTCACCTCGAAAGAGCTAAACCTTCTCTCGGGTATCGTTGCCAGTAGAGCCCCTTGTAACCTCCTCGTATTCGGTCTCAAGCCCCAACTACTCTCGGTCGCGACGCTCAATTCTGGAGGAACGACGTCTTTTTAGAAGACTCCTGGGAGAAGCTGCAGTGGTCAATACCAAGAATCGAATCCATTCATGTGTACCAGGTGCAATACAATGCAAAAGCCAGGGACGAGTACGACATGCTGAGACATGCCAGAGAAGATGTAACATCCCCGAACAGCGGAAAATTTAAACTTTTTAAATCAAGAGAAACACGTGGACAAAACCATCAAGAGTGTGGACATTACTGAAAGAAATACATAAATAAGTCTGGTGCACCATAATACAATACGAGTTTGTCAAAAGAGTGATTACATCATAACACAAAACACAATGTACATGTAATCACGACAACCTAAAGTAGGTAGACGATAGGATCCAGTCCCAAAGTGCAATCTCCCTCGGTCACCACCCGCCGGAACCTAACGCGGTCCTTAAAAAGATGCAACAACAATGCCTGAGTTTCCATAAGGAAACCCCGTATGACAAGCTCACCTATATGCCCTAACATACTAGTATAGCATGGCATGGAATACAAAGCAGTAAAGCAACATTGCCACCAAGGGCCAAACTGGACATCCGTCCTGCAATCGTTCCCGCTGCCACACAGGCCCCGCGGTCTACAATCGCCACCGCTGCCACACAGGCCCCACGGTCCAACATCGTCGTCGCCACACAGGCCGCACGGTCCAACATCGCCGTCGCCACACAGGTCGCACGGTCCAACAACCACCGGTACCACACAGGCCACACGGTCAAACATCACCGCCGCCACACAAGCCGCACGGTCCAAACAACGGGTCTCCGTAGAGACCTACCGTAGGCACATATGGTCTAACGGACAGTACGCAACACATCCCCACACGCGACTACACAAGCCAAGGGATCGTTGAGGAGGCGTTCGCACTTCCGCGCAGGTAGAATCAGATCTGAAAACATCGTGGTCCACCACCACACCAACGGAGCCGTCGCTCAGGTCGGTCCATCCACCGCCGCCACACAGACCGCACGAGATATCACTCGATAGGTGCCCAGTCGAGCTACCTGCCGGAACACATCATCGGCAGTCCATCGCCGCAACCACACAGGCTACGCGCGATCCTCCCTGCCGCCACACAGACCGCATTGGGGCCCTACCGCCGCCACACAGGCCGCACGACACGTGCAATAACTGCCATCAAGGCCAGTCGAACATATCCGCCACACAAGGCCAGACAATCGACAGATCCGAACCGAAGTCCGCAGGGTCAACGAGCTCCACGTGCAACACCAACGCCGGCTCCAAACAAGCAGGGTCGCGACCTCCGTCGCCGTTAATAAGTCGGTACCTCTCTAGACCTCCGTCGCCAATCCTGACCGGTAGTCTCTGTGCCTCCGTAGCCATCGGCCGGTAGTCACTGCACCCGTTGGCAGTTGCGTGTTGCTGAAGCAATGAGATATGTAATCCCTCAGGCTGCTACTCTAACGTGAGTCAAACGATCCACCAGATATAGTCATGATCCATACATGGAGGTGACGCGTTCCGGACACCCACACTCTTCCACACGGCGGTCCCTGGGCAGGCACGCATAACGCGTCCACCGTCACTTCCCGGCTCACGCACAAGGCGAGGACACGGGTTTCCGTGGACAAAGTTGTCATCCTAAGCGGAACCAGGAATTCTGTCCTGTGCAAAACAGTCGACCGAAAAAGACCACTCGGTCGACCGTTTTCCTCAAGGGAATCGGTCGTCCGGAAGTGACATCCGGTCGACCGCTTCCACAAGGGAAATCGGTCGACCGAAGCGTCTGCAATGGTCGAACTATTTGCGTAACACAAAATTCCTAAATGGTCTACCGAAGGTCTAAAACCGGTCGACCAAACGAGGTCAAAATCCGGAGTCTGGTCAACATCAAAATCCAATCTATCGGTTGACCGACTCAGGGGTCTCGGTCGACCGAAAACTTACAGGGTCAACCTAATATTTTCTACGTCATCAACGGTCGACCAAAAACACAAGAATCCTACCGGTACACTCAAGTTCCGGTCGACCGAACAAGGGACGCGGTCGACCGAAACACGACAGACAGTGAAAATACACTACGATCGGTCGACCGTCCAAGGGACCCGGTCGACCGACAGACGTCTTCAACCTCGCGCCAACCGAGATTTCGACGCCCAAACTCGTCGCCGGCGAGGTCTCCGACCTCCCGCGACCTACCAAAACATCCCCCAACGTGGGTGATCACAATAGGCCTCTAATGCAAGAACTTGGCATACCTCTCTTTGAAGATCGACGAAGAACACCGGAGCTCACCGCCTTGCTTGCCTCCGACGATCACCACCTCGGACTGAGCTCTCCACCGGTCTCACTCAACGCACCCACGTTCACCACCGGAGCTCGCACGCAACAGGAGAGGAAGAGAGATGGGTGGAGAGGGGAAGAAGAAGAAGAAAAGAAGAGAGGAGTCCACGTTCCTTCTTAAACCCCAACTAAGCCAACCATCACCTCAGCCACCTCCCTACCCTCCTGCCTCCTGTTCATCCACGTCTCCCCGCACAAAACAGCAACCCTACTCCACAGCCCATCTCCTTCACGTCACTCCACACAAGCCACCACTATTCCTCTTCCACTCCCCATGCAAAACTCCCCCAATTAGCACACCTAATCATCATTAGAACCTTAAGCAAGGTTAGGGATATTACAGAAGATCCTACATGTGGGGTTCAACAAGGACAACTTCTCGCTTCCAGGTGCCTACTGGCATTGAAGAATTTGCCTGAGATCGTCTACGAGTGGAATTGGGTTGTCGTTGTTGTTGACGGGCCGAGCGGGGACCGACCTGAGGCGCCTGGACGGATGTCGGCGATTTATAGTGTGGCCATTACGGCGAGACGCAATGGGCGCACATCGGATGTTTTGATTCATGATGTTGATAGAAGTATAGAGAAGTGGTACTCTTGGGAGTTCTTGTGCCAGAAGAACTTGGTAAAGTCCATGGGGAAGCTCTGGCATTTCAGGCTCAAGGGGAACTTGAATTCGTCTACATTCTGTGAAGACTGAAGAGTGAGATCACATGAAACAAAAAATAGAACTACAGCGTTGAAAATAAATAAATAAATAAAGGCATTAGGAGTTACGTACGTTTCCATTTTGTTTTGTTTTGTTTGGTAATTATAATTTTGCAAGTACTTGAGTGTGGTATTTCATCACCTCTGTAATGAAAACAATAAGTCAAGTTATTAAATTTTAGAAACCCATTGATCTAAAGACTCCAATTCGTGGGGGTAAAAGTCAAATTCAGAAGTTTATCTAGTTTCGGCAATAGATAGTAATAATGTTCTGGGAACGCCAAGGCGACCAGGGGTGTCCGGTTGCCTGGGCGATCGCCTAGGCGGTTGTGCGACCGTCCAAGTCTGGGCGGTCTTTTTTTAAAAAATTTAATTCAATTAAATTTTATAAAATAAAAAAAAAATCAGGAAAAATCGAGAAAAATAGGAAAAAATGCACAAATATTATCTAAAAATATCATACATGTTTAGGTTTCGAAAAGACACCTAGTTCCTCGACCAAAGCCTCACTAGGCACCCCCTCTACCCACCTAAATACTTAGGTATACAATTTATTGCTTAGTAGTACGATTACAAAGGTAACTCAGAGTTCATACAATAGCAGATAAGAGAGAAATTAGAATTACAAATTAACTAACTAATTCCATTTGACACATTGATCTAATGTCCAACTGGGAACCATATCATATCCTCCACCACCATCAAAGTTGTCGAAGTGGTTCTCGCTCGGATTGTCGACGTAGACATCATCTTCTTCAGTTTCTTCATCGTCGGATTGGACATATTGCTCGTCGATGTCCATCGGTGGTTGAGAACTCGATGCACCTGGATCTCTAGAATTAATGTGAACGATGACATCATCCATGCCAACACCTAATAATGGCGCGTCAGATGCAGTGGACATGGATCGAGCAAAGCGTCTCCGTGAAGAATAATGTCCTAAAACTGCTTCCTCGGCATCGGCCCATGTAAGCTCCTCTCCAGCGAAGACCAGATCTTCAGTTTCTACCAACCACGGATGCTCGTCGAAGAGATCGTAGTCCACACTGATGGGGTCATAAAATTTGGGCTTCTCCATCCTTTGCTGAAATCTTTGTCTTAACTTTTGGTTGTAGTTCACATACACCAAGTCATTCATCTTCTTCACAGCCAACCTGTTCCTTCTTGTTGAGTGCAACTTCTTGAAGACACTCCAATTCCGCTCACAACGTGATGCCGAGCATGTCAATCCCAACACCCTCAGGGCCAACCTCTGTAATACGGTCTCTCTCATGTCTGCGTCATAAGATTGCCAACAATCTATAGGTCTTCTTTCCGTCCTTTGTCTGACGACCATATCCCTCGAGAATATTCCGAGGGAGTTCTTGTAACGATCAAGTAGACCGCAAATCTTGTCTTGTTCTGTAGGAGTGGGGACGAGCCGCTCTACGACATCCATGAATCGAGGCATATGCTCATTAAAATCTACATTTCGATCCTGAGGTGAGATGGAGAAGAAGGTACCAGGGTTGAGTAAGACACCAGCTGAGTATAGCGGTGAGGACATCATCTTCCCTGGACCCCACCTGGTGTCGATGAGGTCGATGACTTGCTTTTACAACCTCGGGTTTCCGTTAAAGTTCCTCATGATTTGTTCTTTGTCTTTCTCCATTGCGTCACACAAATATCCCATCGGTGGTTTTTCATCGCCGTCAACAAGTCTAAGAACTTGGACCATAGGTTGTGAGGCCTTCAGTGCCTTCACGACGTTGGTCTAGAAGCCACTTTGTAGAATGGTCTCGGCAACTTCAGTAGAGATCTCCTTCTTTTTCTTGTTCTTTATCCAACTTGCATTAGGATCTTTGTACTCCGGGGAAACAACAAAGGCTCAGAGTTTGTCTTTCTTCAGAAACAACCTTTGCAAAGTCAAAAAGGCGGTGACAAATCTCGTGAGAGCAGAGCGTAACATGTGTCCCTTCAATGACAATTCACATCCTCTTCAACAACATGACAGACCTGTTGAAATGTTTGACAATCTTACGAGCTAAAACAATAGTCTTCAAAAACAACTTGCCAATATCCTCCAAGATGAGATCGATGCAATGCGCTGCACATGGAGTCCAAAACAATCTTCTTCTTTTTTGCTGCAACATCCTACCGACAAGTACGTACGCGGCGGCGTTGTCGGTGACCACCTGAACAATGTGTTCTTCGCCAATCTCGCCAACTACCTTGTCCATCAGCTTGTACAGGTAGTATGCGGTGTGAGAGTGGCCGGAAGCATCTACAGACCTCATGAACATGGTACATGTTGGACAATTTACTAGAAAATTGATTATATTCCTACCGGACCTATCAGTCCAGCCATCTGTCATCAATGTGCACCCGTATGTTGCCCAATCTTGTCTGTACGACTGTAGTATACCTCTAGTGTAGTCAATTTCCTGTTTAAGGCACAAGTCACTAACTTCATGATACGCCATGGGTTTAAGTCCGGGTCCGTAAGTACAAGTATCAGATATTGTTTTCTTCCACTCAGGCGTCCTTACAGTGTTGAATGATATATCACATCTATAGAAAAGCCTAGACCATTTTTGATTAATTGTTTCATATCTTCTTTTTTAAAGGTTCTTTCAATGGTTGTTTGTTGGGCGCCGGAAACCACGTCCTTCCTGCGTCCGCAAAATGGTCCCCACAAATGTTGTTTTTGTCTCTTTCGACCAGGAACGGGGCGAGGACGAGAGGTTGAGGTCCGAGCAGAACCGGAACCCGACCCGGTTTCCAGATCAAATTCTATGTTTTCTCTGTCTACATAATCATCAAGACATACATTTTCGTTTTGTAATGTCCTACTGTTTCTAATAATGTATGCAATTATGTCTTGTCTAAAGAGTCATGAACTTTATCACAATGTCTAGCATTGCTACCGGGTGTGTGTGCAAGATGTTGTTTGTGACGGGCTATACCACATCTAGTTTTCTTACCACATAACTCACAGACAATGCAGTTTTTATCATTAGCACTAATGTAATGGGCAGTATTCCAACCGGGGTCATTTGTACGGGTAGGTCTTAGGTCATCGTAACTCTCGCGATGCATGGGGAGACTAGTGCCGGGTACGTAGGTCATATCTTAAAACTAGACTAATATAAAAATTTAGACTAATATGAAAATGAAATACTAATTAATTTAATTCTAAAGAGAAGTTAGAAAGAGTGCACTTGATTTTGGCGGTTGAAGAATGAAGAACCAGATCGGAGACTTCACTTTCAACTTCAAAACTAAACACCAGACCGGAGACTTAATCGCGAAAACTTGATGATTAGAATAGAATTATGAAGAAAAAGAGAATAAGAGATGTGTGAAAAATGAAGAGGTTTGGAGAGGTTTATATAGGATTTAGGGTAGTGACAAACTTCTAATTTTTGAAAAAAAATAAAAAAAATCAATAGTTGATAGCCGTTGGAGTGCCTCCAACGGCTATCGTCTAGGCGAGACGATCACCCATTTTGCCCAGGCGACCACCGCGACGGGTCGCGTACGTGAACATTGGATAGTAATTTATTATGCGGGTGCACTTGAGAAGCTTGATTTGTTCGTAATCAAGAAAGTAGGACTGAACGTGGTTTGCATAATATCCGAACCTTTTGACTGATTCAAGTTAGTAACTATATAATTAAGAATATAATCAATATACCGTTAGCTCAAATATGGCGACACGTAAAACTAGTGATTCTTGTTTATATAAAAAAACTTGTAATTCTTGAGTTTCATTTTTAGTCCATCTCAACTAGATTGGAATTAAAGACTTGCATTCAAAAATCAAAATCCTCGTAAATTCAAAGATTAAGACTCCTTATACGATAATACCCTATTCTCGTTTTTTATCTGATTTGTTTATTTTCAAATATGAAAATAATATATATATATATAGAGAGAATGAACCACCATCCTTAAAATCGAAATCTAAAGTTCAAATAACATATATGAATAATCAATCTTATGTTTATGACACAGGGTACACATGCACGTAAAAAAACATAAAATCAAATACTAAATTCTGGACATATATTTACAAACTTTATCATAAAAGTATATTTACGATTCAAACCAATCGTCTGAAATTTATTCAGAGTTCAAATTTCAACTTACTAACCAAAGGCAAACTAACATTAACCATATTTTAATTTCGTAAAATATGGGCCCGAAATCCGAATCCAAAATTTACGGTCCGCTTCCGACCCAACTTAGTTTGGTTCGGACGGACCCTTATGGTCTGTTTGGACAACAATTAATGAGAGAAAAGAAAGGAAAAGAAATATGTTTCTTTTCTCTTCTCTTGTTTGGATACCCATTATGACAAATAAGTTTCTCTCGTTTGGTTAACATCTTACGAGAGAAAAGAAAAGAAACATTCTAAAATACAAAAATACCCTTTTATTTGTATTATACAATAACATACATCGTTCTACATTTTTTTAATATTGTTCAGAATTATAAATTATTACAAATAAAATATATCACCAAACCTGAAAATTTGAAGCTATAGAAACTTAGTAACATTACAAACAAGGTAGTATGCAAAATATAAAAAAATCTCATGTAAAATTAAAAAAGTAAGATACAAATTATTCGGAAATACTTCAAATGAACGTTTTTTGTTCTTCCAAAACAATGACGTTTGTTGTAACAAAAAAATTATTTAGGAATTCTATAAAAACACTTGAAAGACAACATCCTCTCACCGTTATAACATGAATAGTATCTAAAATAAATTAAAAGTGACGCATCATCATATCAAAATAATCCCTTCTATCTTCTCGGGGACAACCAAAAAAACACGAACTCTAGTTGGATCTCTCATAAGGAAGTTATAAGCAATGAGACGCACTTCTCGTTCAACAATTATGTTGTCAAGTTCAAAAAAAAACCTCTTCCTCAGTGTAAAAACGGGGTCGTCCTTTTTCAAAAACGGTGTTTCCCTCTCGAACAACAGTTGTTAGTTCATTGATTGCATTCTTTATACCTTCATTTTCAGCTTCAAATACCTCAAAATTTTTCTTCCTTTTCCTTGCTTTAGTGGAGTTGAACTATTAATCTCTGTCTCCGTATACTCCATTCAGTTAATGTATTATCATCGTTGTCCATCTACGAATTTTTAAAAAAATGGTAAATGAAATCAAGATCGCATTACGGTTCCACAAAAAAAAGAATTATATATAATTTTGCAAATACTAAACAGAAACTTTAAAAAATTATATATAAATTTGTCAAAGTAGAATACGGTTTATAAGCATTTTGTTGATCACTTGAAGCACTAATTCATAAGGGTTAAAATTAAATTACTATTTTTAACTAATATATATATATATATATACATATTTATATATATATATATGTTAACCGAGAAATAGGAAAATAGTAGTATAGCAAATTTAAATTCTCAAATTCCATAATCAAATTAAAAAAATTAAATCCCAAAATAACAAATTCTATTTCAACACAAAAAGTACATATTCTCCATGAAAAAAATTACATATTATCAATGTAAAAAAATATATTAGGATAAAATATCTTAACTAAAAAATAGGAGTACGGTAGATTAAAAATTTTAAAAACCATAATCAAATAAAAAATTATTAAACTTGAAGAACAACAAACTCTATTACAACATAAAAATTAAAGTTAAAATAATATTTATTTTTAACTTGGATATAGATCTTAACCCATAAGTAGTAATATAACAAATTCAAATTCTAAAAATTCGTAATAAATTAAAAAAATCAAATTAAAAAATAACAAAATCTATTCCAACTCAAAATTTTGAATTGAAAGATTATAAAAAATAAGAAATTTTCTAATAATTATCCTATCATACTGTTAATAAAACTCACATCGATCGGTGTAGATTATTTCAAATGAGAGTGAGAAATGAGAAGATGAGTACGAGAGAATGTTTATGAGGTGAAGAAAATAAGGTAGAACGATTGGGTGACGGAAGATGGAACGATGAATGAATATTTATAGGTAGCAAATTAGGGTTTACGAGTGTAGAATTTTTTAGTAAGGATATTTTGGTCAATAAATTATTATTTTTTCACTTTCTCTCTATTTCTCTGCAAAATTAGAGAGAAAGTTGGATTGTAATTTTGTATTATAACATTTCTCTCCAATTTTTTTCTTTTCTATCATTAATTCGTTATCCAAACAAGAGAAAAACCCAACTTTCTTCTCTTTTCTTCTCTCACTCTGGAAGTTTAACCTAACATACCGTCAGCGAATTTACGGTTATTAGCCAGCGGCGGCCGTTTCTCCTCCCTTGCCGGCGATGTACGGAACCGCCGCCGGCGACTCCACCGCCCACTCCGATCGAACGGCGTTCCGGAAGGCGGAGAAGAAGTACAAGCTCTATAAGTCCCCCTCCCTCAAACCCAGGCAAAACCCCTCACTTCCCTCTCGTCCCCCCTTCCTTCTAGGGTTTCCATCTCAACTCGATCTTAACTCCCGTTTCAGGTTGAAGCAGACGGATCGGGTGCTTTCCACCGACCTCTCCGACGTCGTCGACTTCGAGGCCGTCCTCGGGTCGTGCCTCCGAGGCGAAGAGCTCCCCGAGGGAACCTACCAGCTCCCGTGCCCCGGGTTTCCGCTCTCCGTGTTCTGCTTCCGGGATCGCCCTGGTATGACTTGCGAGTGTGAGATGAGAATGTGATATGCGTGTTTGTTTCAGATTTGCGTGTTTTTCGGTTTTATGGTTTAGGTGTTTTATGAACTAATTTAGTAGTTAACTGATATAAAAAAGAGAGGTTATAAGTACATTGGCAGCGTTTGGATGGTGAGTAGATTTAGCTACTAGCCGCAGAATGATAGCTGAAAAAACATCAAGTTGTGAGGCTAATAGTTGATTGTTTAGTACAACGATCATATGTCTAGCAATTGCTTGTTGTGTTTGGTCTAATTATTTGTTTTCCTAGCTCCTTTTGACAAGTTGTGACAACTAATTTTATTCGCAACATTGGTGGATCCAAGTCCGGAGAAAGCTATGACTACTAACCAGCGACTAAACTTTAGATTTGTAGTAGCTCATCTGGACACTGCTGCGGTAATTTGTCGGAGTTTGTTGGCGGTTATTCACTTTTAGCCATTGTTGCAATACTTAGTTGAGTTTCAACTTTCAAGTAATACTTAGTAGTTAGCACTTCATTCAGTTGACGATACATTACTATGTGGTACGAATAGTTGTCCTGAAAAGAGGGATTAGCGAACAACATAAGGCATAAGCTGATGTGAGTCAGATGGAAAATAAAACTAGCAAAGTATGTTTCAAAACCATACTAGTGGATCCAAATGAGATTTGTAAACTAAAAATTTTCTCTATGCCCCTGCTTTCCTCCGAAGGTTTTGTTGTGGTCTGCATCGAAATGTGCACTTCGAGGGGCAAGGAAGGCCCAATGAAACCTTCCAGGAGCTTTCACTTTTCAAAAATGGAGATCGATCAAGTCCCAAAATAACAATCTGCTTTGATGAACCGTACAACAGAGTTCTTTCTTCCTTAATTTAAACCCTATTGTATTTAATAGGTCTAGCAACAGCTACGTAGAATTCCAACAAGCAAACTAACTCAAACAAACACAAAATGAATTGGAACATTATACTGATTCCCTTTTTCTTATTTTGCTGTCTTTTTCAAGTTTGACATTGCAAATGGTCAAGCTCATAGTCCTTTCCGTTAATTTTACTACTGCTCACTGACCTTCTGTCTGGAGCTTTCAATTTGCCCAGACCTTAGGAAAGGGTAAAAGTTAAAATTAAATATGAAACCTAGTTCTAACTTAAAATTGTTTTATATGTGAAATGCAGGATTTTATTTTATTCCTAGAGCACTAAGCATTGAGGAGCAGTGCCACTGGATCGAGCAGAGCTTGACAAGTTTTCCCCAACCTCCAAACAGAACTAACCACACAGCTATTTATGGGCCTATTCATGATTTGTTCTCTGCTGCTCAAAACCAAAAAGTCCTTGTTGCAGTTGAGAGCTTGATCTCGGATGTTGGGCATGGGTGTGATTCAAATAGAAGCACTTTAGGGGCATGTAGATATGAGTTTACTGAGTCTGTGTCTTCTGCAGCTAGTGCCCCTTGCAAGCCTATTCCTGCTGCAGTGCTGTTGCGGAAGCTCCGATGGAGTACTCTTGGACTACAATTTGATTGGAGCAAGGTAGCTTCTTCTCTTCTCTTTTCCCCTAATTTAAGTGGCCATCAGCCATTTCACGTGTAGTTTTCTTAAGTTCTGTATTGCTATTAAAGAAGTTGGCTTGCATTAGACGATAATCAGGTTGAGCAGGAGCATAGTACTTGGGGATTGACAAAAGTATAACAATAACGTTTGTGTTGCAAGACATTCATTTTCTTCACTGATGATTATAAACACATAACTCATTGACTCAATGACATTGAGTGATGGTACGTCCACTTAATTTCAAAAAATGCAATCAGTGTCTTACTTTGCCACACTATAGTTCTTTATTGAATAATCAATTAAGTAAAATGACAATTAATACATTTGCTGTATTCATGTGTCACTTTGTTTGCACTTGCTGACATAGTTTTGTACCCACTTATCCAATAATGTTTAATATTGATACCGATTAAGTTGTTGATGTTTGTCTGCTCGTTACCGATAAAAAAAGTTTGTCTGCTCGTTCTACTTGATTATCCATTTTGCTTCCTCATGCAGCGTAACTACAATGTATCTCTTCCACACAATAAGATTCCAGATTTACTCTGTGAACTTTCTAAAAAAATGGCTGCACCCGCCATGTCTTCAGGAGAGGAATTCCAACCGGAAGGCGCAATAGTTAACTACTTTGGCCCAAGTATGTCATATGTTTCCAACTTTCCATGGACAGGACAGTTGTCTGAAATGGTTTTACATGTTTTCTGAAGTGGTTTTACATGTTTTCCTACAAATGATGCTTCACTTAATTTGCCAAACGTAAGTTTGTGATATGGTCTTTCCCAGGTGATATGCTTGGAGGTCACCTTGACGACATGGAAGTAGATTGGAGCAAGCCTATAGTTAGCATAAGGTGTCGGTCTGCAGGAGTTATGCTTAAATAGTTTTTTCCCTAGAATATTTTTAACAGTAATTTGGGTTGTTATCATATTGCAGTCTTGGATGCAAGGCCATTTTCCTTTTAGGAGGAAAATCTAGAGAGGATATTCCAGTTGCTATGTTCTTAAGGAGCGGAGATGTTGTCCTTATGGCTGGAGAGGCCAGAGAGTGTTTCCATGGTCAGTATATATTGTACCTTATTTCATTTTTAATCATTGCTACATGTTTGTTACTTTACTGATCAAAGAGATATCACATGTTTTCCGGAGTGGAAACAATATCATTTTGGTATAGATAGTGTGTTAATGTATCAAAATGACAGTTATAGCGCGGACATATATGGCTAACAGTTTGTACGTAACCATCCACTTTACCATCTGACCATGGGCTTGTGGACGTGAGAAATTTATAACTTGGAATGTTACAACTTATGACTTGATATGTGGTGGCTAATTGCCCTTTCTGTTCTAGTTGCTTCTCTTTTGAGAGGTACAACTAAAGTTTCACTCACATCCATTCCATTGTCTGAGACTCAACATGTAATTTGTGTCTCTTTTCCCCTCATATATGCTAAAACAATTTAACTTGGAACGACCTTTTAACAACAACAACAACAACAACAATAAAGCCTTTTATCCCAAACTAGTTGGGGTAGGTTAGAAATGTAACTCTAAGGAGTCACGGTTCACGGTACAGAACAACCTTTTAAGTACATGGAATATTTAGAAGAAGTTGACTGGTGAATGAAGTAGTGTATTCTGTAAGACACAAGCGGACTAAGAGAGGTCACGGTCTCCATTTATGGAAGCACTTTAGTTAAATTATAAATCTGTAAAAACATCAAGAGTCGTTGCCCGGGTAATCATATGAGTTGATTGCGACAATTCGCGGAGAATAAAAATGGCAAGGATGTCTGATTTAGGTGCCTGTAATACTGTAAAACTTATTGCAATCTAATTTGACCCGGTTGAGCCCCCCTTTGGTTATCCCTACTCATGTCAGGTTCAAGTTTTTTCGTTTACAAATATGAAGTGTAGTATAGTGTCTATTCCAGTCAACTTTTTTTAAATCTCCAAGAAACAATTGTTTTTTTTTCCAGATTTCTATTAGAAGCACTTTATCTATATAACTCTTAGGAATTTCATGAAGCCTTTTGATAAACAGGGAATAGAGAATAAAATCTGGGAAACAACACAATATTCATAAACTCCATCCAATTCAGTCTCTGGCTATGAGGTAATAATTGATACTTAAAATAAATGCATGTGGGTTATAGGTACTTGTTCTGCTTCAGAGCAACTTTTTCTTTTGGTTGCTGTATATCTAACTTTAGATCCATCAAAAGAACTAGGTTCCTTTTCAGTGTTAACCATGTGAGTTGCACTTTGTTCTGCCCTTGTTTCATTGGCCATTGCAAATCTGAAACTTTTTTGGGTGCTTTCTGACGGTAATTTGCAGGAGTTCCGCGAATTTTTACAGTTGAAGAAAATGCAGATGTTTCACCTCTATTATCCAATCTATCCACCACATTAAGGGACTATATGACAACATCGAGGATCAATATTAACATCAGACAAGTTAATTAAGTGAGTAATCCTGCAAAATAGTCATGCAAGAACAGCTGTTTTTTTTCCTGAAAAAAATCTGCAATTTTGTTTTTTGAGTTATGTGGTGCTTTCGCCAAGTCCTCAATTTTTGTAGATATTTTTTGTATTTGTTTGCATTTGAAGTAAGATAGGTAAGACTGTCAGTGGATGAGAAGATGAGTGGAATCTTGATTTTGTTGTCGGACACGCTGAGATCTAACAGACTAAGATGTCATAACTATTGAAGGTGAGTTTCTCTTGCATCATATGTATTTCAGTAGCAATTCTTGGTGAGCCAAATGCAAAATACATCAGAAATTAAAAACATTCAAACCTGTGTCACACTGAATTTACCTTCATGCAGTGAATCTTTGCTTACATGCTCGGCAAGTTATCTCGACACATGTTGAGCTAATCTTTTTGGTGGCCATCTCCTTCATCCTCTCTGCCTTCTCGACCTCTTCACGTGCTATCTCCCATGCTAACCTAGCTCTTGCAAATTCTTCCTCTGCTATTTCCATCTCTCTTCTTGTTAGGTCCTTCACTTGCTCCGCATATGCCTTCTCAACAGTCGCCAGCCGGATCTGCTCAGCAGCATGCCATCGCAGGGCTTGAATGCCCTTCACATTCTTTTTTGTCACCTTACTTGAAGGTGGCGGCTCAAACTGGTCCATGCCAACCGACAGCTTGAGCTCAAGAGAAGGGTTTGTGGAAGGATTCTGCTTCCTTGGAGAAGCTGTAGAGGATGTCCATTTGGGTAGTGTGGATGTGAGGGGTCTTGGTAGCAATTGGAGCTCCCTAGAGAAATCTTCTTCTCCCATTTCCAAGATTCTGGTTAGAGTTTTGGTATGGCGGGTGCTTCAATTCAATTGTCACTATATACAACTCCTGTGCCCTTGAATTTACTTAAATGCCCTTTACACCGAGGTTTGGATGCTACTAGTAACAAAGTGTTCTTGTGGTCCACTCACTTTACCATTTGAAAATGGCGCCAGCCTGGTGACTATTATCTTTATAAAGATATTATAGGCGTAATCACCAGTCATTACAAACTTTCTGGAATCGCTACGACTTATGGATTAATCTCAATGATAATTTTAAATTCATTGCCACATGTACTGTTTAAGAATTTCCTTTCGGTTCTATTGATTTCCTTGAGCGTGCTATAGAGGACACCTTAACAATTCATATGATATGTTTAATGGCGTACCCAACCACGAGGTTTCTTTGGAGTACGGCATGGAACTGTTTTGGATGGGGCACAATAGTTCCCTTTAAGCACGTTCTCGTCATCTATGGTCGATTGGCCATTGCTTTCGCATAACAGTGGAAGATTACTAGATGCAAACTAAGTTGGCAGGTGTCGTTTGGAAGCAAGCAATATTAACGACAATGATAGTAACGTTGATTTGATCCTTCGCAGACGTCAGCTTAGCCGACATAATGAGAATATGAGATTATTCCTACGCTAATATAAGTTAAGAGCGTTGAAAAGTCAGTCGTAGACTTTCCACTGAATTAATCCAGTCAAGACCGATCCCAAAATAAGACTACCCGTGGTAGTATAATAAGGTCTATTCCTCTAGTTTAAGCAAGGTAGTTGTTTTTTTTTTGTTTTTGTTTGTAAGGACATCGTCATTGATAAATTAAGTATGATTCTTGTTGAGCTGTGATTGAACGTCAAATGATTAAAAATCTAGGATTTTAATACAATGATTTTCCTTAGGTGTGGTTCGTTTGCGAGAAATAGAAGGAAGTCTATAACTTAAATTTCTTATCTTACTATAGAGTTGAAGTGGGAATTCTTTTCTAGTACGGATTTTCAAGTTCACTTCCAATTGCAAGATTTTTTTTGGGTCCAAACTAATCACTTAGGATGCATTATAGAAATTCAATAACCACTCTCTTAAAATTTTCCTACTAATTAATAGCACCTTAGTTTAGCAGGGGGTTGTACTTTAGTTTCTAACTCATGGTTGTCCAACTGAAATTTTAGTTCTAGTCTCTTTAGTTCTTTTGCGGAACAGTCATTTAGAAGCCCCTCTAGAATTTTAATACAAACTTATTCGAAATCTTCGTTCAAACCAATCACCACGAATGAAGTAAATAGTTGGACCGAATATATCTAGTTTTTGTGTTAAATTTCTTATTTATCCATTACCCATCTTGGATGGTGGCTGCAAAGTCCTACAAAAGAACCTCCAATGAAATTTCCACTCGAAGAAGTATTTACGTTATGGAGCAATATGTGCACTAACAAAGTAGAAAGGTGCCAAAGAAAAGATTTTATCTTCTCCTATATAATTTACGACGAAGAGCTTAGTTTTTTTTTCTTTCTCTAAAAAAGAACATCTTCCTTCCATAGTTCCATAGGCTGTTACCGACAGGTCTTTCTCGGCATGAAGAAAGACAAGTCTGTAAAGCATGTTTTTTGGGATAAACAACAGCTTCGACCATTGAGAGACATGGGATGAAACCTCTTTGGGGAGATGATTTTACGAATCATGGCCTCCCACTACTGCATAGGCCCCTCTCGGGAGAGGGACTTAAAAAAAGTGGCAACATTGCACGTGCATGTGGGGACTAATTGCTGTTGTGAAATCTGTATTGGATCTGCAGTTGCAATGACTGTGGTCAGTGGACGAAGATTCCACATCACCAGTTTCATCATTCAATGTAAGCTTTGCCTTTTCCATTCTTTTTTTGATTTTATTTGCTATATCGGCTCCTCTTATCTTATTTTAAATTTCAAACATCGTGAATATGAAAATGAGACTGTTTGGATACAATCTCTGATCTTGTTTGTCCCAAGACAGAATCTTCCAACCGAGCTATCCCATTGATGCCTTTTCCACTCTCATGTTTATGTTTTAATGCAAATCTTGAGGTTTATGAGTATTTAAGTCTCTTTGGTTATTTACTTACGCTATGATGATAATGTCAAGGGTCTTGCTTTTCAGGAAAATACAAAAACAAAACCTGGAGAACTATATTTTGTGTATTTATTAGTTGCATCAATTATGATATTCTTGTTATTAATTCCAAAAGATTGTTAATCCGTGGGTGCCACAATAAAATAAAAAACAACCATCATTTGGGTCAGTTTTTTTTATGATTTACCTACACACAATCTGGTCCAATTGAGCACTTGGTGTCCTAATGGCACCAGCTATTATAACAATATCACTTATATATCAATTATCATAACATGCCTGAATTATCTACCTTCAAAATTCTCACCAAACAAGTTGACATATACATTAGTCCAGTCGAGAAGCACTCCTTTGACAAGGTAACCACTTGCCTTGCAATATCTACAGGACCACACAAAGGTAGTGGTGCGTGAAACATTGCCATGCCTGATGGTGATGAAACACAGGAATAAGTTGTGGTTTCACATCATCACCATCCACAGTGACCACCTTGGTCTTTCCTGTCCCAAGTGCATGTGGTGTTGTTATCTTCACCAAGTGGGGGAAAGGGAGACAATGGAAAGAGGACATGGAGATGCAGTAGTAGGAGTTATGGGTTGAGCTTGATGCACTACCAAACAATAAGCAATCTTGTTTTTGTTTCTACCTGTCATCTCTTATACTTTACCGTGAAGTAAACGGAAATATTGTCTAATTTGAGATGATGAACGTAATTATGTTAAGATTTATCAACGTAAGAAGTTGGTACGAGGATGTATTTAGCATCAAATATGAAGACGGTAGGAGTAGAAACCGAAAGGAATGTATTCTAAAAATTTATTTTTATATGTCTTTCATTATCAATTGAATGTAATAACATTTTTGGTCATTGATTAATGTATTCGTCTTTTACAAGTGTTAAGGAAAATGCTCTTGTTCTTTAACCGTATAGGTCTAAAAGATAATGGTTTACATAAATCAAAAGTAATTCACAATCATGGTAATCATGAGACATTAATTACCGAGTTAAGATTGTTGTGTTTGTTAAGAGAGATATTGTAGCTCTACAAATATTTAACAACATGAATAAATGAAATAAAAAATATTTCTTTCATATATTGAATTGACCTAACAAATGAAACATTATGGAATTTTGTTTGTGTCATTAATTTTTCATTGTCTTTGAATCTTAAGAAATGAGACTTACATATTTTCACATAAAGTGTATGATTTGATTATTATCAAAAGCTATCAATGCGTATAGTGATAAATGTATTAGTTGGTTATACATAACTTGTGATGAAAAAATTGATTTGTCAAAAGATTATCATTGCTCCTCTTGACTTGAGTGATGATATTACTGGACCCCTTGATAAAGCAAAATTATAATGTACACAATGTAACTTGTGTATAGTTACATATTTATAGTTAACTCGTGACATTAGGAAATAAATATATATTACAAAGATGATACAATTCTACTTTATATAATATTCTCAATATCATTAGCCAAATGATAGACACAGTGATATTCCTTGTATCACTAAATTGATCATGTTTAGTTCGAGTGAACAAAACATTTTTACTATTTGGGTAACTATAATGTGTAACTAGATATCACTTATACTTTATGATATAAAATGTTTTATATCATTGCCAATATAGTTCAACTGTGACTCCTAGAACATGTGAAGTCGAACATGTGAAGTAATACTACTGACACATTTCTGTGTCAGTGAGCTGTATGAAGGTATAAACATGTTAATGTTAGCAAATGACATTCACAGTGATAGCATCAAATACAATTACAGGATTGAAATCTGCAAATGGCAACGTTCTGTATTTAGTTTACTTGTTGGGTGTGGACATGTTTGTCCAAGTTTAATGAATCTATCACTTGTAAAATTTTCAGATGGGCTGAAACTTCCTATATCTACATGACAATCTTTGCAGAAGAGCCACAAACTACGTACATGACTTAGGCCCCAAAATAGATGGTATGGGACTTGCATCTTCCTCCTTGATGGGCCTTGCAATGTAGCTTCTATAACCCTTCTATAATTTTAATTAGTTCAAATTGAGATGTCTTAAATTAATTCAACCTGATTATTTCAAGTACAACCCAATTGTGAAGATGTTGTTTGGATCCTATTGCAAGAGTCCATGTAGATTAGAGCACTTGGACAACGTTCTCTTGGGTGATGGAATGCCATTTGTTGTTCCATATCTATTGTACTTTACAGTTAGTTTCTTTTCCATAGTGAAGATATATGGCAAATTAATTCATTATTAATTGAGTTTAGTCAAATAGATTTGACTAGACTGGCTATTGACATCAACGTTAAACGATTGGCTATTATCCTACATGGATTTGTCCGTCCAGAAAAGCCTAAGTTGTGATGGATGATATTCAAGGAAAGATTGGTGTGTTTTCTTTTACAAAAAATGAATTTGCACTTCCTTCACAAGATTAAAATGAAATACGTTTGTGTTGGTGAAATAGAAGCATAGTTTGACATGGGTCCCTTCTCTAAAGTTTTAGATACAACCTTAACCATGTTTGCAACACATGTGACATGGACCCATCCATGTCTGGATTGGGGACCTCTGCTCGGGTCTGTTTGGTATCTGTCACCATCAGTGTTCGGGTTGTAGATCTCGAGGTGGTTGATATTAACTAATATTAGCAGTGTACTCGTGTCATAATATGTCATGAACAGTTCATAAGCAAGTTTGGTGGTCACGATAAAACATCATCTCACTCCTTAACCGTTCTTTTAGTCAACAACACAAATATGTCATTAACTGTCTTAGGTGACAAGATGGTGTCAAATATTTAATGTCATCAGCTCATGAGGCATTAATGAGGTAGAAATAGACGTTCTTATTTTCAAAATGGTTCATTGGTTCACAAAAGGATCACTAGCATTTTCACACAAGTAAAACTCAAAGGGTTTGTTTAGGGCACCCTTAACTTGACTCAGTATTGGGAAAATTGCATTCCTACTCTAAACGCATTTAGAGTGTCTCAAATGGGATCTGAATATTAACATTCAACAATATTATCCTAGTGTCCTCAAACGGAATCTGAACGACAAATAATTAACTATTGGGAGGAGGTTTTGCACATAATATTGTTGGCGCACAAAATGTAACACCTAAGATTTTTTTTTCTTTTTTTGAAGCAACTTCCAACGTATGAAGAGGAAGAAAGATTTCCCTCTCGGCCTTGAGCTGACTACCGTAAATGCAGGGATCCCAAACGAACTCAAAGTTTTGAAACAAATTATCTGCTAAGAATGGGACGAGAGAGTGAGTTTTTTTAAATTAAATAAAAATCAAAATTACACTCTGCCATGACCAGAAAAGGATGCCCAATTTGCACCACTTATGAGAACTAGTTTGTCATTATCATGCATGGTTTCTTGCAAAGGTAGATGACATATATATTACCAATAGGAAATGCCAAATGACTTAACCACTCAAAGTTTGCCCGTTCTTTTGGAAACTTCACTTCATGGACATGACATGACAACCCACGAGCCTAGTTGTGGATATATTATGGAAATGCTAATACTTGTCTTGTTAGAAGTATTAGAAGGGAAATCTTTAGTAACTGTGTGGACAAACGTTGTCATCCGGTCTTATCCAACAGTAAGTGGGTCTATTTGGCGTGTGATATGTGGTGCATGGAAGTTTATTGGTCTTTTCATTAAATGATTGAGTAATCATTGGTTTGAAGTTAGTTATCATAGAATTTGGAACATGTGATGATGATTGATGAGTTTCATGTGAGAGGAGGCAGTGGCCACCATGTCTTGTGTGTTTCTCTTGTGATGTTTTACATCAATCAGTCGTTTCTTCCACAGTCAATAGTGTTACTTTTAATTAAGGTGAATGACTTAACTGTATGTCACTCGTCGTAGGTTGTTATGTGGTTGGAGGTCAAATTCGTGTCCTATTTTCACCCGACTAATAATTGAACCACTTAAAATAGATATTGGATGTCAGACATATGCGTCATCATGTAGTTTTTTTCCCCGAAAGATCCATCTCATACGTTTTAGGAAAATGTTTAGTGGACGCGCGCGTCCGGGACGCGCGCTGATGTGGCCAGTCCACTCAGCAGACGCTGCTTAGTTGGCGCGATGGGATATGAAAAGTTTTTTGTTTTTTTATTCCTCTATATTTTCGTACCGTCATCATTTCCACCATCCTTCCCTCCATCCCTCATTAATGCGACTCAAATCACTCTCTTCCTTCATCATTTTGGCGCTCGGCGCTCCTACACGGCACAGAAGACTTGTTATCAATCTCAAGATGCCTCTTCCTTTTCCTTCCCTTCTCTTCTGTGGTCATTCCTCTGTACTCAAATGGAAATCGTTCCCGTGCCTTCCCTA
This sequence comes from Triglochin maritima, assembly GCA_963682175.1. Taxonomy (NCBI): domain Eukaryota; kingdom Viridiplantae; phylum Streptophyta; class Magnoliopsida; order Alismatales; family Juncaginaceae; genus Triglochin; species Triglochin maritima. Next base: position 4,947,150 of record OY821787.1, on the reverse strand, counting down.
GTGGAGCAGCCATCAAACGTTCCCCATGAGGGGATGTTTTTTCCCTCTTTCGAAGAAGCCAAAGCATTTTACGTGGCATATGCCGATCATTGTGGTTTTGGCGTTAAGACAAGACAATCTCATTACGATCGTGATGTTGTTATACGGGCCACGCTGACTTGCTCCAAGGAGGGCACCGCACCAACGGACCAAGGGCAAGGAAAATTGAAGCCTAGGTTATCCAGCAGAGTACAATGCACTGCTCGGATAAGGGTATCCGGAAACACAGCAAGGGGTTACAACGTTAACTTTGTGGATCTTAACCATAACCATCCCATGCTTGACCCGGAGCAAATGCGATTTCTCAGGCAAAAACGAACCGTCCCTGAGGCCGTCGTAGCACGGATATCGGTTAATGATGAAGCTGGGATATCGGCTGCTAAGACCATGCAATCTCTTGTGGTCGAGGCTGGAGGTTATGACAAATTGACTTTCAACGAAAGGGATTTAAGGTTTGTGTTCTTTCCGTCTAACATAATTGAAGTTGAACATTTTGCGCCTGGTCTTACTGGTTCCTGTTTGCAGGAATGTTGTAAACCAAGTCAGAAATTTGAAGATGGGACCTGGTGATGCACAAGCTCTTCAGGACTATTTCATTAGGATGCAGAAGATTGATTCCATGTTTTTTTATGTAATAGATATGGATGACGAAGGAAGACTACGCAACGTTTTTTGGGCTGACAGTCGTTCTAGAGCTGCATATTCATACTTTGGAGACGCAATATGTTTCGACACAACCTACATTACCAACAAATACGACATGCCATTCGCCCCATTTGTAGGAGTCAATCACTATTTCGAATCAGTTTTGCTCGGTTGCGCTTTGCTGTCCTATGAGACTACTGAAAATTACATATGGTTGTTCCAAACCTGGTTGTCGTGCATGAACGGTAAGTTTTTTTCCTCCTTCCTTCTTCATATCTTCCTCTTTTTTGTTTGTCTATTCGTAATAAAAAGTCTGTCTGTTCGGAATAAGAAGAGTGTATGTTCGGAATAAGAAGTCTGTCTGTTCGTATTAAGAAGTCTCTCTGTTCGGATTAAGTGTTGCGTTTGTTCGGAATAAGAAGTCGGATTGTTCGGATTAAGTGTTGTGTCTGTTCGGAATAAGTTGTGAGTCTGTTCGGATTAAGTGTTGTGTCTGTTCGGAATAAGTGGTCGGACTGTTCCGATTAAGTGTTGTGTCTGTTCGGATTAAGTGTTGTGTCTGTTCGGAATAAGTTGTGAGTCTGTTCGGATTAAGTGTTGTGTCTGCTCGGAATAAGTGGTGGGTCTGTTCGGAATAAGAAGTCTGACTGTTCGGATTAAGTGTTGTGTCTGTTCGGAATAAGTGGTCTGACTGTTCGGATTAACTTGTTGTGTCTGTTCGGAATAAGAAGTCTGACTGTTCGGAATAAGTAGTCTGTCTGTTCGGAATAAGAAGTCTGACTGTTCGGATTAAGTGTTGTGTCTGTTCGGAATAAGTGGCCTGACTGTTCGGATTAAGTGTTGTGTCTGTTCGGAATAAGAAGACTGTCTGTTTTGGATTAAGAAGTCTGTCTGTTCGGAATAATGTCTCACTCCTTTCTAATTGGGTCCCTTATGCAGATATACCCCCCCAGCTATAATAACAGATCAATGTGGTGCCATTACTGCTGCTGTAAGGAATGTCTTCCCAGATTCAAGACACAGATTCTGTATATGGCACATAATGAACAAAGCTCCCGTGAAGTTGCCGACGCAGTATCGGGATCACATATTATTTGATCTGAAATTGATTGTATATGATTCCAAAACCCCAGCAGAATTTGATCGTAATTGGCAGGGTTTCCTTCTTGATTTTGACCTGCAGAACCACAGCTGGCTCAAATCCATTTATGCAATCCGAGAGTCGTGGATCCCTGCATTTATTGGTGATTTTTTTTCGCGGGAATGACATCTACTCAGAGGAGCGAGAGTATGAACGCCTTCTTCGACAAGTATCTTACTTCGAAGACCACCCTTAAGCAGTTTGTTCAACAATACGAACTTGCGCTCCGCCACAAGTACGAGAAGGAAGCTCAATCAGAATTTGATTGTCTTCATAAAAAACCCCAGTTGGTTTCAATTTATCCATTCGAGAGTCAGTTGAGCGAGTTGTATACCGTAGGGGTCTTCAAAAAAGTGCAGTTACAAATTGGGAAGATGATATACTGCGATATAACGGAGGAGTTCAATACGAATGAAACATTCCAGTACAAGATATCTGAACGTGTTTTGGCTGGTGAGCAGCTACTGTCGAAACGTTTCCTAGTACAAAACACATCCATGAATTTTACATGTGATTGCAGAATGTTTCAGCACGTTGGGCTTCTATGCTGCCACGTTTTTGTTGTACTTGCACGCTTGAATCCTAATGCATTGCTTCCAGACTCTTACATCCTTAATCGATGGCGGAAGGATATTCGAAGGAGCTATCGAGATAAGACGTACCCAGACGATGGTGTAATGGCGAAGGATGCGCTACGTCGTCACGACGACATCATGGGTCGTGCCGTTTGGATCGCACAGGAAGCCTTCATCTCCCACAAAAGGTATATTGAGGCCGTGCAGTGTATTGAAATGCTTAAGGCACGTATGCACACTACACAAAACTTGGTTCGACCTGATGAACCTGAGTCTTCGGGTACATCGGTCCTTAATCCGGAAAAGGTCAGACGTATAGGAAGACCGCCGACTAGACGTCGAGTGTCTTTAGCTGAGAAGATAATTAAAAAGAGCCATAAAAAACACGCCCAACAAGAGAAGGGAAAGTGGAAGATGAAGGTTACTTCGCCGCTTCACGAAGTAGCACCAAAACCCGCGGATCCTGATTTCTCCGATTGGGACATGAGTTTGTATTACGAGGAATTTCCTCCTTAATTTACATTTTTTTGTTTTTTCCCATTCTTGTAAAACCAAGAAACTTGTAATTGTTGATACGTTGTGATCTGTAAATGGTTGTTATACAAGTTCAGTTCAGATTTACTTGTGTCTGTTCGGAAATAGAAGACTGTGTTCGGAATAAGTTGTGAGCCTGTTCGGATTAAATGTTGCTGTTGTTCGGATTAAGTTGTGAGTCTGTTCGGATTAAGTGTTGGGTCTGTTCGGAATAAGAAGACTGTGTTCGGAATAAGTAGTGAGCCTGTTCGGATTAAATGTTGCGTTTGTTCGGATTAAGTTGTGAGTCTGTTCGGGTTAAGTGTTGCGTCTGTTCGGATTAAGTGTTGGGTCTGTTCGGAATAAGTGGTGGGTCTGTTCGGAATAAGAAGATTGTGTTCGGAATAAGTTGTGAGCCTGTTCGGATTAAATGTTGCGGTTGTTCGGATTAAGTGTTGCGTCTGTTCGGATTAAGTGTTGCGTTTGTTCGGATTAAGTGTTGGGTCTGTTCGGAATAAGAAGACTGTGTTCGGAATAAGTAGTGAGCATGTTCGGATTAAATGTTGCTTTTGTTCGGAATAAGTTGTGAGTCTGTTCGGATTAAGTGTTGCGTCTGTTCGGATTAAGTGTTGCGTTTGTTCGGATTAAGTGTTGGGTCTGTTCGGAATAAGAAGACTGTGTTCGGAATAAGTAGTGAGCTTGTTCGGATTAAATGTTGCGTTTGTTCGGAATAAGTTGTGAGTCTATTCGTATTAAGTGTTGCGTCTGTTCGGATTAAGTGTTGCGTTTGTTCGGATTAAGTGTTGGGTCTGTTCGGAATAAGAAGTCTGTGTTCGGAATAAGTAGTGAGCCTGTTCGGATTAAATGTTGCTTTTGTTCGGAATATGTTGCGGTTGTTCGGATTAAGTGTTGCGTCTGTTCGGATTAAGTGTTGGGTCTGTTCGGAATAAGTGTTGGGTCTGTTCGGAATAAGAAGACTGTGTTCGGAATAAGTAGTGAGCCTGTTCGGATTAAATGTTGCGTTTGTTCGGAATAAGTTGTGAGTCTATTCGTATTAAGTGTTGCGTCTGTTCGGATTAAGTGTTGCGTCTGTTCGGATTAAGTGTTGGGTCTGTTCGGAATAAGAAGACTGTCTGTTCGGAATAAAGTTAGCTTAAGAATGACATTGGTAATGTTTGTATTTTTACATGTAAATAGTTTGTGAACTGAATATGTAAACATTTTGTACATGTAAACCAAAAAATAAACAAAACTAAAAATATCTTTGTCTGTTTAGACCTGCACACACGACCGACGATCCCTAAGTAACATGACCGCCAATTCACCCCTGATAGAGTGGATGGTATTGGGGTCCTTCTCCTTCGTAGGGTCAACATTCAACATTAGGCACCTTATCCAGTATAAAACGAAGGCGCCGCAATCGTTGCTCCCCGGTGGTTGTTGTTGGCTTTCTTTCCTCAGGATTCTCAGGGGCCAGTCGACCTTGAGTAGATCCCTCCAGTATACAGCCGCATCCGCTGCTGCACATTCATGCTGGCCTACAGTCTGCTCCGGATCATCACCTTCGCCTAGCTCCCTAGAGAGACTGTTGAATGCCAAAATCTCTTTGGACGGGCCATAGACAACCACCAGTGTCCAATGACCTGAAGACCAGCATGGTTGTGCGATCACGGTCTGTGTTGGAGACGCACCTACGATTTTAGGGAGGATAAAATCATCAACTTCTCTGCCTTGCCCTGCAAGAATTCGCCCCGACTCGAATGTGGATATGCATATAACTTTTTCTGGGTGGCGTCTTTCTTCGAGCACCGATAGCATAGCGTCGATAGTTTCATCGCTAATATCCATCCTAGGCGTTATAAGCTCCTTCAGGTCAGAGCGTTTTAAACTGTACATATCGCCTCTCCAGATGACCTCCCTATTGTCCTTGTTGGGTTCGGTCAGGTTCAGTAGCATTTTGATCTCATCAAATGACAACGTGCCCAATGCAGGCATGTCAACATCCGGCCTTTTTTTCTTCAGGCTCCTTTGAGCCGCTCTATCTTTTCTTTTTTGCTCTTCTTCCTTCTTATTCTTCTTGGCCAGATGTTCGCCTTCCTTCAGTTGCTGCTCAACGGTGGCCGTCGAGCGTTTTCTTTTCGCGACCCAGTTTGCTATCTGGGCCTTTCTTTCTTCTTCCTTCTCCTTCTTCTTCTTCTCTTCCTCCTTCTCCAGCATTTTCCTCTTTTCTCCCATCTTCCTCTCCTCCTCCCTCTTCTCCTCTTCTTCCTTCTTCCTTTCCTCCTCCCTTTTTCTCTCACATTCCTCCTCCTCCCTCTTCCTCTTTTCTCGTTCCTCCTCCTCCTTCCTCTTCTTCTCTTCTTCTTCCTCCTCCCTCCTCTTTTCTTCTTCCTCCTCCTCCCTCCTCTTCTCCTCTTCTTCCTCCTCCCTCCTCTTTTCTTCTTCCTCCTCCTCCCTCCTCTTTTCTTCTTCCTCCTCCTCCCTCCTCTTTTCTTCTTCCTCCTCCTTCCTCTTTTTTTCTTCTTCTTCTTCATCCTCCTTCCTCTTCCTATTCTCTTCTTCCTCCGCCTCCCTCTTCTTCCTATTCTCCTCCTCTTGCTCTCGCTCGTTCTCCCCACCAGGGACTCCAGTTGTCCCTGTCCCTCGAAGATATATAATATCTTTCCTGAGCCTCCCACACTCTTCCTGGGAAATCCTCAGTTCTTCCCTGAGGTCGTGTACCTGTTCTGTGGCCTTCTTAAGGGCAGCTTCGGCCCTCAGCCATTTTGTCTTCACCTCACTCAGCTCCAATTCTTGGAGCAGCGGGTCGCATGGAATGCTGCAGTCTGCCAGTTGGAGCCTTGGCAAACTGACGGTTGAAGTTGAGCTCTTTCGAACAGGAACAATAAGTTGCAGCTCCCTTTCACTCATTGATGGAGCCCCCATCAGGTCGAACGTGCCGTCGTAAATTCGATGTAAGGTAATTCCACGTTCCTCCCATTTCCTCAGGGTTAATCGTTTCCCAAACATCTCCGTCCATCTTTTCATCCGTGGGAAAACTCCAGTTCTGGGCTCCCCCAATTTAAATTTCTCACAAAGCCACACCTTCAAATGGAAAGGAAAAAAATGAGAACTACTATACCAACGTACCTTCATATTCGAAAGACAACTGAATCCGAACATACATTAAACGTAAACCGAACAGACACCCAACTTAATCCGAACAGACGGACTTCTTATTCCGAACAGACACACGTCTTATTCCGAACAGACCCACCACTTAATCCGAACAGACCCACCCCTTAATGCGAACAGACTCACCATGTATTTCGAACAGACTCACAATGTATTCCGAACTGACTCACAATGTATTCCGAACAGACCCAACACTTAATCCGAACAACCCCACCACATATTCCGAACAGCCCCACCACTTAAACCGAACAGACTCACAACATATTCCGAACAGACTCACAACGTATTCCGAACAGACCCACCACTTAATCCGAACAGACGCACCACCTCACCCGAACAGACGCACCACTTAATCCGAACAGACGCACCACTTAATCCGAACAGACGCATCACTTAATCCGAACACACGCACCACTTAATCCGAACAGACGCACCACTTAATCCGAACAGACACCCAACTTAATCCGAACAGACTCACCACTTAATCCGAACAAACGCACCACTTAATCCGAACAGACACCCAACTTAATCCGAACAGACACCCAACTTAATCCGAACCCAACTTAATCCGAACAGACGCACCACTTATTCCGAACAGACTCACCACTTAATCCGAACAGACCCACCACTTAACCCCGACAGACCCACCACTTAACCCGAACAGACCCACCATTTAATCCGAACGGACCCACCACTTAATCCGAACAGACCCACCACTTAATCCGAACAGACTCACAACGTATTCCGAACAGACACATCGTCTTCCGAAAAGAACAAAAACAAAAAAAGAGGAAGAGAGGAAGTGTGAAGCAGGAACAAAAACTTACGTGTAGTATGGCAACACAACCTTCGACGTTCCCCTGCCGCATTATGAAATTCCCTGCCTTTTTCCTCTCCTGCAGTTCTAAACTTGCTTTCTCGAGGCCTCCAACCAGGGTTTTGTGAACTGCACTTGCCCATGCGTAGCTGCTTAGGCGTTTGATGTTCCTCAGAGGGTGCATGAACCATTCCTTCGGTCGCAGCGTTCCATCATAGAACAAAAAATTGTTGAAGATGAAAGAAATCAGGAGACGAACGTACTCCTCCGTCTCGCCCATGGTACTGTTTGCCATGAGATGAACTAAAAGTTGGGTGTTGTCAAGGTTCACCCCGTCTCGCTTCTGGACGCGCAATGGTTCCATCACCACGGCCTTCCCATGCGTACGTAACCCCAAAATTAGGGCGATGTCTTCCGGTGTAAGGGGAACTACCCCTGATCCTATTCTCAGCCCCACCTCCTCCGTATCGTAGTGCTCGATGAACCAACCGACTATTTCGTTGTCCGTCGTAATGTTAGGAAGGTTTAGGAAGTGACCGAATGGGGTGCTACGGAAAGCCTCCTTCTCCACCTTATTCATCCGGTCAAACTGCTTTCGGATGGCCTTCCAGGAGCATCGTGATTCCCGGAAGTAGTACGTGGTTCCCTAAAACCAATAATTTAATAAACGGAAGTTCATCAAAAAAAATAACGACCCACGGAAAGAAAAAATTAGAGACCCACCGGTTCTGGGACGTGTTCGATATCGACGGCCGGAGTTGAAGATTCCATTATCGTTTACAAGGTGCGCTTCACAGGGAAAGAAAGTCGGGAATGCTTCACAGGTGCGCTTCCTACGTTCACAGGTAAGAAAAAAAGAAAGCGAGAGTCTCCCTTTTGTTCTGGATATGTTATCTTCCTCGGTATCCGAACCGTCGTTCGTAGGGTGTCTGCCGCTGTCTAATCTGGAAACGAACCGTCCTTCTTCGAAAACCGTCAAAAAAAATTCAAAACAATTTGAGGCGCGTTCGGAAGGAAAGCGTGACATGGCAATCCGAGTAGACGCTGACTCATCCACCTTTTTGAAGCCACATAGGGCGCGTCCGTGACGCCCGCGTCCGTGTATAAGGACTCTACGTTTTAGCATTGCAAATTGGAAAAAATTTCAAAATAATATTTTTTTAAAAAATTACCAAAATAAACCTCCATTAAAAGTAATTTTCAAAATCGCTGCCACGACGTGGTGATCCGTGGCGGTGACGGTTTTGTTTTTTTGTGCATAAAGAACTCGACATCACCAGTGCCGAGTTCATCTTCTGAGAACTCGACACTGGTGATGTTGAGTTCAACTTTGGTAGAACTCGACATGGAGGATGCCGAGTTCTATTTGGTTTTTTATTGGCTAACACTTGACATTTTTTACTGAGGTGATTCAAATAGAACTCGGCACTCTCAGTGCCGAGTTCAGTGCCGAGTTCTAAAGGAATAAGTCGGCGTTAGTAACGCCGAGTTCACTTAAAAAAGTGAGTTTAAGGCTGAAGTAGACAAATTTGCGGTCCTAAAAAATACATTACATTCATTCGTCTTACAATTAATCAACTCTTAAAAAGGATTTAAGTCGTACATTCATTCAAGTCATAACAAAATACATTACAAATACATTACAAGTCTTACAATTAATCAACTCTTACATTCATTCGTCTCACATACAAAATATTTTGCTATATAGGTTCCTTGCATCGCTTTCGGTTATGCCCTATACCGCCGCATCTCCCACACCTTACCCTTCTTCCAGAGTGTTCGTCCATCTCGTTTCGGATTCGCGTTGATTTAGGCCGACCGGGAGGTCTTTTGGTTTGGTGAGACTTCATTGTGATGTTGCCTTGATCTGGCCAATACCTCACATCAGGAATTGGGATAAATATCGGTTTGTACGCCTCCCTGTACATTTGAACCTCATAATACGGGGACACCAAATGTGAAGTGTTGACATTTGCATGTCTGCCACTGCAAACTGCTAGTACATGTGAACATGGGACGTGCATTGCAATTATGTATCCACAAGTGCAAGTAATAACTCCTTCTTCAAATTTCACGATGTATTTTTTCTGGTCATTGGCTTCAACCTGGTACATCAGCTGGTGGTACCGAGTTACTGTATGTGTTCTGGCCAGATTACTGTTTGCCATCACCATGGTGTGGACTGTCGGTACATATGTTTCATTCCACGACTCGGCGACGTCCCTTCTTTTAACAAAGAATTTGTTCAAGCGGAGAAAGGTCATCAAAATCATGGTTGTAATTGACATACCGCGTGCCCCTCGTAAGACATTGTTGAAGCTTTCTGACATGTTTGTTGTCATACATCCGAAACGTCGACCCCCGTCGTGACAACAAGTCCATTTCCAAAGGACATTGATGTTGAATCCACTCGTATATCGGTTTATGTTCCTCTGCAATAGAGGTGTATTCCATCCACACTGACAACAGGTCTACAATAATGAAACCCACTAATTGAAGGCCCGAACGCCCAAAACACACGCTTAAACATCTCCTCGTCTGAATTTACCTGGACAGACTCTATTTCGAGAACAGATCCTTCATTGTTCTGACAGAGAACTGTGACGAACCTTCGCAAATCTTTAAAACTGTCTTCCTCGGCACCATATATTCGGTTCAACGCTTTTTGCCTAGCATGTCATGCTTTAGCGTAACTGATTTCAAGTGAGTATTTGGTCTTCACCCTTTCCATTATTTCAGCAGGAGTAATTGTGAACTTAGTTCTAACAGATGACATTATCAAGTTGCATACAAAATTAGCACTGCATTGTTTGTTGTCGTTTAGCAATATCGGATTGGAACAAGTGTGCTCGGCGTCGTATGTTTTAACTTGAAAATATCTGCAGCCTTTTGGAACAGACACATGTAGACGTCATTTGCAGTTATCTTCATCACGACGAATACAATGAACAGTATACCGTTTCGTTGAAAAAACCACAACTGAATACTGAACAACGCCGAGTTCTATTTAACGCCGAGTTCTTCCTTTAGAACTCGGCACTGAGAGTGCCGAGTTCTATTTATGGCGCGTCAATCGTCTCATGCACGATCTGATCGCCAGGAGAACAGTTTCTTAAATAGAACTCGACACTCTCAGTGCTGAGTTCTATTTGAATCACCTCAGTAAAAAAATGTCAAAGTGTTGGCCAATAAAAAACCAAATAGAACTCGGCATCATCCATGCCGAGTTCTACCAAAGTTGAACTCGGCATCACCAGTGCCGAGTTCTCAGAAGATGAACTCGGCACTGTTGATGCCGAGTTCTCTATGCACAAAAAACAAAATCCGCCGCCGCCACGTGTCACCACGTGGTGACAGCGGGTCTACTTTGAAAATTACTTTTAATGGAGGTTTATTTTGGCAATCTTTTTAAAAAAAATATATTATTTTGAAAAAAATTCCTTGCAAATATGCAACCTCACCAAGTCAATGAAGTCATTGATGTTTTCAATTCATATTTATAATATAATTAAAATCTAGACTTCATTAGGTACTTCCATAATAATAATAAAAAATCTTTACGCAACAAAAAAATTACATGGGCAACAACAGTTAAGCCAATAGACGTATAATTTCTGCAGTAAATTCTTAACTGTCTATAACAACCATATATTGCCCACAACTTGCTTCATAGGTTTAATATTTGGCTGCCAGAGTGCAACATGAATGGTGGGCTTCTCAACTACCATCTGACTTTGCGCAGGAAGGGTTGCTCAAATAATTTTACATTGTCAAAATTTGATAAACCAAATGTGTTTTTTTCTTCTCTTCTTTCTTATTTAATGCAATTGTGAGCAAACATAACATTTTTTTTCTTGCCATCCTCTTACCTTTCTCAACTGTCATTACTTTCTTCTTTATCCAAGATTGAAATAAGGTTTTTCTAGCATGAAACATATAAAATTACAAAGAAGTCCAAATGAGTAAGGTACAAAACATTTCTACATAATCGTCTGTTTTTTTATAATAATAGTACTGTGCACGAGTCATTGTTCGTACATATCATTTAAATCCACATCACGTGGAAAAGAATCTCATCCATAAAAACCAAATTATTTGCCACCAATGTAAGTATTTCTTGCACCCAAAAACCAATTATCACGCCAATCATATATAAAATAACACGGAAAGTCAGACATCAAGAAAACTGAAGAATTAAACTTCTAAAATGGCTTTTAGACGATAAATTTAGTAGATTTTTAAATAAAATTATGAGTAACTTTCTTCATTTTCAATTATAACAAAGGGATGTTGAAAAATTAGAGTTTTAAATTCCCATCTACTTACCCATAAGCCAATCACAGCATCATTCAACTTCAACTTGCACCCAAAAAAAAATCAACTTAGGCCACAACCATAACAAGAACTTCACTTAACCAACACACATAGGTGATCAATATTTACAATAAAAAAAAGAAATTCAAAAACCTTTTTTGGAGAAAATCCGCTTGAGACTACTACAAAAGCCTCCACCTCCATACCCAATGCAATCGTTGATATTCAGCTTATTCCACTCCTTCTCCCTACGTGAGTTGCTCCGGGAGCACGGCGCGCTACTGGCCTTCCTACCGCCGGGACGGGAGGAGGTCGAGGCGGTCCCGGCAGAGCGGCTCCGGCGGAACGGCCAGAGGTGGATGTTGAGCTCGGGGGAGGCGCGAGGGAGCAGCTTGGCGCGGTGGGGGGTGGGGACGGGTGGGGGTGGGGAGGGGTGGGGAGGAGGAGGGTGGAGAGGGAGGAGGACGCCGTTGGTGAAGAGCTTGTCGGCGGTGAGGATTGGCGGTGGGGAGGGGTCGGACGTGGACCAGAACTCGAACTCCGGGGAACAACTGCCCATGCTTGGGTTTGGTTGTGTTTCGGATTGTCGACTCGTGTCTGTTTCTGTGTTTTTGTTTTGTTTCGTTTGGGGTGTTTAGTTACGTGTCGTGTTAGTATTGAATTCATTTACATCCTAATTTAGTTTATTCAAATCCAAATCTGACCTGTAGGGATTGGAAATAATAAGTCAAATTCAACCCGTTTAATATCGTGTCAACCTAACCCCACCAATCTAACACATTAATAAATGAGTTGGGTTCATATAGGAGTTAGAATTACCCATATAACTGTTAAATACGAGAAAAGTAATTTAAAATAGGTAATCTTTTTTTTTCCAATTTGCATAATGATTCAGGAAAATGAGTAAATTTTGGAATTTTTTTATTTTATTTGGAGAATATTGAAAATTATTAAAAATAGTTTAAAAATTGGTTGTTGTTTGATAAATGAAATATTACGAATGAAAAGATGGAAGGTACGAAGATTCTTTGATGATTTTGTGAATATTTATCTATATATATTACATGGATATTTATAAATGAGTTGGACACGAGTTACATACGCTGAATCCAAACCCAACCAATTTAATTACCGTACTAATATTGTAAACCCGATCATCACCCAAAACACATTTCAGCATACCCAAACTGGCATTTTTTTTGTATTAGGTTCATATCGAGTTATTGTGTCGTGACCTAAATTGTCACCCCTAATTAGAGTTAAAAAGTTATTATTTGAGTAATCGGAGAGGTACGTTCCTCTTGGACTCAACTTGACGTAGTATATTTGGTTTTATTTTGTTTCAGGGTTAATTGAAGTTTATCATCCTATTTTCTTTTCTATTCTACATTCATAACCTCGAAAACATAGTAGTTAACCATGTTACATTTCACTCATCGGTATTTTGCATCTTTCACCTTTAAAACATAGCAATTACGTCTCTTGATTTTCCTTCATTGGCATTTTGCACCATTGCCTTGTAAAACGTAATAATTACCTACCCTCACCTTTCAATAGTGGGTATTTTTTCTCTCTGTTAGATTTTGATATTAAAAAATGACTTATTAGTCCCAACCCAAAATTTCAAATTTAACATTTTTTTTCAAAAATAAAAAAGAACTCACAAATTATCTTGCCTATTTTAAGATAGATATTTTTTTAGCTTTTGTTTGTGTCATTCCAAAACATCGTAATTGACAAAATGTCACACGAAAACTCATATTTGTCAAAATAGCACCGAGTAAAATGACTAAAATCATTATTTGCTTGGACGTCATTTGATCAAAAACTTATGCCACTTCGTTAACTTTCCATTAACATCGTTAACTATATTATTTAATTCGAAATTTTGCAAAACCAACCATGAACTATCTATAATTTACTAGTTATCTTTATTTTGTTGTAAATTTTGCAAAATCTACTCGTACTATTTATTTAGAAAAGAGAGAAAGAGAAGAGAAAAGATGTGAATGTAGAGAGAGTGAGTGAGTGAGAGAGAGAGAAGATATAAGTGAATAGTATGAGTATATTTAGCAAAATTTACAACAAAATAAAGATAATTAGAAAATTGTAGATAGTTCACGGTTTATTTTGCAAAATTTCAAATTAAATAATAATATAATTAGCGGTATCGATGTTGAGAGAATGACATAAGTTTTGGGTCCAAAGACATTCAATTAATTATGTATTTTACTCTGTGGCATTCTGGTAAATATGGATTTTCAAGTGGTATTTTGGAAATTTCGATGTTTTGGAGTGACACGCAAGTAAAAAAAAATCTTTTTTTAATGTTTTTTTGTTTGAAAAGTTTTAGCTTTAATTTTTCTTTTTGGGGTCAAGTTGGTTATTTTTTGGGTTGGAAACCTAAGACAGAAAGTGTCTTAAGTGTTAGCAAGTGAAAAGTGAGGAGGTTAACTGCTACAATATTCTAAAGGTCATGCGTGCAAAATGTCAATGACAACAAGTGGAAAGTGAAAAAGGTAACTACAATGTTTGAAAGTTCAGTTGTGCAAAATGTCAACAAATAAAATTAAGATGAGGATGTTGTAAATGTATCGGAGATTCTTGGAATTACAGAAATATAACAAGACAATAGAAAATGTATGTAGGGGAGAATAATTGTATTTCATTCTCTTCACCTTCAATTACATGACACAACCTCATGTATATAATCATGGAGGTGTGTTACAAGCATTCATAGTCTATACTAATTGAGTATAAATACAAGAGATGTTACAATACTTAAAAGAAAAGTTACAATAAGTTATAATGGTTGAAAGGTGAATCATCTATCACATATATAATTTCATAACAGAGGATGACTACTGAAACATCTTAAAGGTTAGGATACAATGTTAGAACCCAAAACCCGGATTAGGGTTAATTTGGTTTAGAAGAGGGGTTTGCATAGGGATGGAGGAAGGAGTGGTGGATGTGATGGGAAGTATGGGTTGGGGTGTAGGGTGAGGGTGAGGTGATGGGGTGTAGGGTTATTTAAGTTGAAATCTCTCTCTCTCTCTCTCTCTCTCTCTCTCTCTCTCTCTCCCTTACTTGCACTCTCTCACTCTCTCTCCATTTTCTGTCCGGTGACCAGAGGAGGAAGAAGGCTCGGAGGTTTCGGCGTGAGGAGGTCGTCGCGGGGAGGAGGACGCGCGTGAGGAGGACGGAGGCGTGAGCGTTGCTCCAGCGTTTCGTCGTCTTCATTTGAGGTATGCCGTCTCATTAGTGTGGTTTTTCTTGGTCCCCTAGCGTGGGGGAGGTGTTGGTCGGCCGGGGAGGGGTCGGAGACCTCTCCGGCGGCGTGTTTCTTCGTAAAACCTCGACTGGCGCGAGGTGGAAGACGACCAACGGTCGGCCGGTCCCCTTGGGCGGTCGACCGAATGTACTGTTTTACCCAACTTTAACCTTCACCGGTCGGACGATGCCTTGTGGCGGTCGACCGGTAGTGCATATTTGCTTGTGGGTTGGGAACTTCTGTCTATTTTCGGTCGACAGGTTCCTTGGGTCGTTCGACCGGAACTTAAGTGTACTGGATATTATTGCATGTTTGTTCGACCGGTGTATGCTTGCGTTCGACCGTTTTATGACGTAGAATAATAGGTTGACCCTATCTGTTATCGGTCGACCGAGACCCCTGAGTCGGTCGACCGATAGTTTTAAATGATGTAGAAATGCCATGCTAGTTTTCGGTCGACCGGGACCCCTGAGTCGGTCGACCGTTAGATTTGATTTTATGTTGACCAGACTCCGGATTTTGACCTCGTTCGGTCGACCGATTTTAGACCTTTGTTCGACCGTTGGGGGGGGGGGGGGGTTCTGTTTTGAGCGCAGCGGTAGACCGTTTTAGGAGTACGGTTGACCGATTCCTTTCTGGAACCGGTCGACCGAATCACCTCTTCCGGTCGACAGTTTGGGCCCAGGACATAATTCCTGATTCCTTTTTGAATGCCAACTTTGTCCACGGAAACCCGTGTCCTCGCCTTGTGCGTGAGCCGGGAGGTGACGGTGGGCGCGTTACGCGTGCCTGCCCAGGGGACCGCCGTGTGGAAAAGTGTGGGCTTTCGGGACGCGTCACCTCCATGTATGGACCGTGACTAAGTTGATGGATTGATTGGACTCATTGTAGTATAGCAAGGCTGAGGGATCGCGGATCCCAGTGTTGATGTTGTGTGGCCACGCAACTGGCGTTGGGTGAGGTGACTACCGGCCTTCGGGCTACGGAGGTCGTTGCCCT
Source organism: Triglochin maritima (assembly GCA_963682175.1). Classification (NCBI taxonomy): domain Eukaryota; kingdom Viridiplantae; phylum Streptophyta; class Magnoliopsida; order Alismatales; family Juncaginaceae; genus Triglochin; species Triglochin maritima. Next base: position 4,931,659 of record OY821787.1, on the reverse strand, counting down.
GCTTTTATAGCGGCGCGGTTGGTGTTTGCGGCTCGTGGAGCCCGATGACCTGGCAGACTTCGGTCTGGATACGTCTGATGTTGTGCCAGACGTTTGTGATGGACCATCGATGCTGTGCAGGTGATGCCGCCGAGGTTGTGCCGACGATGATGATTGTTGGGCCGAGGCTGTTCCGGCTATGTTGATTCCTCGACTGGGCACCTATCGAGATGATGTTGTTATACCTTCCGGGTGACGGCCCCGTTGGTCCCTGTGGCTCCGACCACTGAGATTTACAGATCTGTATTCTATCGGCGCGCAGGCGTGACAGAGGCTCCATGCTGAACCATTGAGTAGTGTAGCTGCGTGTGGGGGGTGCGATGTCGCGTGCTGTAAGGCTGCATGTGCCTGCAGTAGGTCTCCGCGGGAGACTCGATGTTGATTGTCGGACTGATGTCCTGTTTTACCCTTCGGGGGAATTGTTTCCTTTCTATTGATGTCATGACATGTTACTAGTATGATAGGTTCACTTGTGCAATGCATGCATATAGGTAAGTTGGTATACGTGGTTTTCTTCTGGAAACTCAGGCATCATTGTTATATATTTTCAGGATCGTAGTAGGTCCAGTTGGGTGGTGATCGGCGGGCACGCGCATTTTGGAGTTGGATCCTCTTCTCGGACCGCTGAGGTCGGCATGATTACGTTTTATCTTCTGTTGTCGTTTTGTTGTAATCATGTATTCATTTTGACAAACTCTGATGTAATTTTGGTGCACCGTTATTTGTTTGATGAGAAGTAACAGTCTCGTCGTTGATTATTGAGTTCATGTGTCTTGATTACAAATTTTTAAATTTCCGCTGTTTCGGGATGTTACATACAAAGTGTCAACGGGTATAAAGTAAAAAACTAATTAGTACGCTTTAAAGGTCAATGGTGCAAATTGTTAATGATTAAAAGAAAATTGGGACAAACTACGACTAACCTTAGGGGGGTTTTATTTGGGGGTTAAGAGTTAATGTTGTTACCGTGAGGGTTCACCCAATTTGAGACATTCATTGCAGATCAATCCAATTTAACCAACCGGTCTAGCTTAATTGACAAATCCTAGCAAGAATCACTATCTAACGTAGTAATCTCTATCCAGCTTAAGAAATATATGTGTAATGTAAATTGACTTGTTTCTCATTTCACTAACATGCCAATCTATTTTATTTTAGATTAGATTAAAGTACTCGATCCGGAACTTAAATTCCTAAAATCAAGTGACTCCAACAAGCAAATCATAATTAATTGAATTTTATCATCAAATCTGAGTTAAAAAAATGTACCATCAACTAGTCCTAGAATAATTAGATATTGGATTTAATAAGATTCCTCAAAGTAGACGTGGGTATCTCTAATCTCTATTCCCATAAAAATAATGGACGTGGTAGATCATGGTCTGCTTGACTGCTTACAAGTTCAGCAACTTTTATTAAGAACTCAGTGTCATATGCTCATATTACCCTTTAATGCTATTTTATTAATGTCACCATTAATTAATAATTTATTGTTCAAAATTTCTGTGGAAGCTTATCTTTCTCGTCTTCCAAATGATATTTAGCTTTAATTAATAATCCCCCTACGGATTTAAAATATTCATTGTAGGATGCTTAAAATGTAGACACTAGATTAAGGGCAAGTTAATCATCAACAATCATTCACACGGGGACCATTCGGTTTCTTTGTCCTGGGGTTATCAACTACTTTCAAGAATTATAATAGAATATTAACACGAAACAATAGCATACATTGTATGTTTGCTAAAGTAATGTTATTCTAATACATTGGAACTTAAAAAGTGTAGACAAACAAAAATTTCAAAGGAGGAAAATGATTATATAAATTTCTGGTAGTCTGGCTGATAAAACATTTAAATTATAGTAGATAGCTTGGCATATATAATTAGAAAACTGTCATGTTAATAGTTTAAGATGGCGTAATCATGAATAAAACAGATCCAAAACGTGTCGTTCCATTTCATTAATTTTAGAGATGTGTTTTTTTATTTTTATAATCGAGGAAACTCTTGGATGATTAACTTGAGGCTAAAACCTCGAGGCGCCAAATCCGGGACTGGGAGTCCAACCCGAGACTTGAGAGTGGTACCCCCAAACCCCGGCCCAGACCAACTCCACTGTGCCCGTGTGGGTTAGGGTATGTTTGGTTAACAACTTGAGAAGAGAAAAGAAAAGAAAGTTGAGTTTTCTCTAGTTTGAATAACGACTTAAGGAGAGAAAAGAAAAGAAATGGAGAGAAATGTTATAATACAAAATCAAATTCAACTTTCTCTCCAATTTTGGAGAGAAATGGAGAGAAACGGAGAGAAAGTGAATAAATAATATTTTAGTGACCAAAATACCCTTATTAAAAAATCTACCCAAAAATCCTAATTTGCTACATCTAAATACTCATTTCTCGTTCCATCTTCCGTCACCCAAGCGTTCTTCCTTCTTTTCTTCCCCATCTAAATATTTCATCATACTCATCTTCTCATTTCTCACTCCCATTTAAATTAGTCTACACCGATCGAAATGAGTTTTGTTAACACTATGATAGGAAAATTGTTGAAAATTTCTATCATGTTGTAATCATTTGTAGTATTATTTTATAATCTTTCAATTGAAAATTTTGAGTTGGAATAGAATTTGTTTTTTTAATTTATTACGAATTTTGAGAATTTAAATTTGATATATTCATATTCATGGGTAAAGATCTATATCCAAATTAATTTTACATGAGAAATGTTTTTTTAATATTTTGCATATTACATTGTTTGTAACATTTCTGAGTTTGTATGATTTCAAATTTTCAAGTTTGGTGGATATATTTTTATTTGTAATAATTTATAGTTCTGAACATTATAAAATAATGTAGAAAGATGTAAGCCAAAAGTATAATACAAAATAAATGGTATTTTGGTCTTTTAGAATGTTTCTTTTCTTTTCTTTTCTCTCGTAAGATGTTAACCAAACAAGAAAAACGTATTTGTTATAATGAGTATCCAAACAAGAGAAAAGAAAAAAAAATACATTTCTTTTCCTTTCTTTTCTCTCCATTTCTCTCCTAAGTTGTTATCCAAACAGACCATTAGAGTGTAGTTTTATGTGACTGCAGGATGCTTCCTCTCTAATTAATAAATATCATGGACCTCCCGAAGGACGGGCAACCTTGTGGTTAGTCACATAAAACCAAGATACTTAATTAGTTAGTTTTACATTTGTAAAGTAATTTGGAAGAAAAATCTAGAAACAGGAAAACACAATTTTCTTTCTCTTCCTTTTTCACTTCTCTATTTGTTAGAAATTGGTTTAATTTTGTTAAGACACAGAAACATGATAAAGCAGTCAAGAAGTTCGGTTGACCGAAATTATCACCGGTCGACCGAAAATAACATGCACTTTCGGAAGTGAAGGTTGGTCGACCGATGTTGGACATCGTTCGACCGAAAATAGCAAGAATTTTTTTGGAGTCAGGAATGGTCGACCGATGGTGATCCCGGTCGACTGGATCAAAGTGGTTCGGAGCTGAAAGGTAATCGTGGAGCGGTCGACCAGATCAAAGTGGTTTGAAGCTGAAGATAAACGTGGAGCGGTCGACTGGTCGGTTACACTGGTCGACATTGCACACTTTTTTCTGCACATATTCTATATGGTTTTGAGTCGTCTATTTAAGGGCTTTTGAGCACATTATTCTTATTTCATTAATTGAGTATTGAGATATTAGAGCTAGAGAGAGATGTAGAGTATTTTGGAGGACATATTGTCTCCATAAACTTGTAATTTCAATTGTTTCTCTTATTGGAAAAGTGAAAGAAGGAAAAGAAACCCGCAGGAGACCTTCCCACCTCCCAAAGAACGTACGTACGTTGCCGAACCTTGTAAAACATTTGTGTCATGGTTGTTTCATGTGTGCGTTCGTTTATTGTTTGTTTCTTTATCTTGTGTATGTGTTTTATTACATATAAAGTTTGAGATAGAGTCGGAAGTTAGATTTTCCGCATATTAATATTCATGTTCGTAATCGGTTGTGCATCTTAACTCGTCGTCGTGTAGTAGCATCGTTGGATCATCTCCAAACAATATTTTCCTCGTTTCCATCCAAATATGGGGTAACATAAACTCTCCTAGAAACATTTGATGTAACCTTCCATTAAGAATTCATAATCCAAACCAATAAAAAGAACGTTCAAATTAATGAAATACTTCAACCATGTATTTGATCAATACCTCATTGACTTCAACCAAAATGATAAATGTTTAATTTGATAATTAAATGAACCCAAAACTCAATAACTAATTAACACACAGAATATTTAGCAAAAAAATGCCCACTTCAGATGTAGTTCATTGAGATCGAGTAATATTACATAACATACAACTCAAAACTCACACAAAATTAATCAACACTAATCAATTAATTAAGTGTGAGTACATATAGCAACTACAACAACACCAACACCTCCCTAGCAAATAGCAATGCACCACCACTACTGCCTCTAACTGCAATTGTGTTTTGTTAGGAGGAGGTCGTTCCGATCATGGGTATATATAGGCCATGAATTGAAGCAATTCAACGTTGCAAGATTTAGCATTAGGGTTTCTAATTTATAACTTATTATATTTTCAAGAATCTTTAATGATGGACTAAATTGCGTAGAAAATTGTGGAGATATTGATGGACGTAATAAAAGTTCTAATGTTTACGTGAATACAGACCACACCTCCAAATCTCTGATCACGAATAGTTACAATGATTAATAAGTTGTACTAATTTAGCATTAAGGTTTTTATTATAATAATTCTTTGTTATCAAATAAATTACTATCAACAATTATATATATACATAGAAAATTTTCTGAGAAGTGCACGGCTGACCAATTCCAAAGAGACAAAACAAACACCAAATGAATCAATTAAAATTTCAATTTGTAAATGTCCTACGAGAAAATAAACTTTAAAAATCAACTCATAAATGATGTGATTTGTTACAAAGATACAAAAATATGAATTGTATATACAAAATATCAATTAAAAGATACACAAATGAGTCACTATCATTTAATTAGACATATACATTGTAACTTCTACATTCATGTACGTAATAACCCCTTTCAAGTTTATTGACTACTTGCCTCGGCTTTGTTAAGTAACATTGACAAATATGGTGACGGTCCCATATCATTGCGGATTTGCTATGATCGGAAGAAGAAGAAAAAATCTGATAATTCTCACAAATCAATGTAATGCAATCACAATATCATACAATAAGGGGCCGTTTATTTGCTTGGGTAATTTTAATATTTAAACATTGTGGTTTCTAGTATGACAACGTTCAGTTCGATAAATGACGGGTGTGCGGACACTTATCTTTACCTAGTTTAAAAAAAAAATAGTATCTAATACTAATACCGATACTAATATTTACAATCAACTGAAAATAAAAAACAAGTAAACCAGACGACCACCAACTTCCTTCTCCCTCTAGCACTACTCCACACCTTAATAACTTAACGTGCACTTCTCTTTCTTTTCCTATTCTTAATCGCTATCGACTTTCGCAAGACGGCCAAAGTGACTGATGTTTCTGTCGAGTCGGCTGCTTCGACCGAAGGTCCTGATTCCTTCACGTTCGATAAGCTCCTCAAGATGTTCTCGTCCTCAGCCGCCACCCTCTCAAAATCCTCAAGGAGACACCTGCCTCCAGCTTGAATGGCTTTGCGCCTTATCATGGCCTTTCTCTCCTCCGTTTCTTCCATCTCTTCAGAATAAGGTGTTGTGTTAAGAGTAATGGGAGAATTCATCTTGATCGATCGATAGTTGGTGAAATATCATGTACATATATCTCTCACACACACACACATATATATGTGTGTGTGTCTCTAACCGAAGGGGCTTGATTTTTTCAACTTTTTAAGAGTCAATTCGGTTAGAGATGTATATATATCTACTAAATCGACATATATAGTGCCCCAATAAAATAGTAAAATTACTAGTTCCCTAAAATTTAAATAATGTCAATTTACGAAGGTCAAATACTAGCAAACAATGAAAATTTAGATATCCATTAAGTGCAACATTTAAATACTTCCTCTAGATCGTTTAATCTCGATCTTCTAACCCCTAACCAACACCAAACCTAATTTGATATTCACCAGAAACTCAACTCCACAATATTTCATCACTTTCCATTATCTTTTTATAAATAAGAGTCTTTTCTACCATCTCTAATCATCTTTGACTCAAGTGTGTTCATATCCATTGAGAGTAAGAGTAAGTGGATTTCCTAGTTTTGTTTTGTAGAGTCATTTCACCGTACGAGTTAACGTAATGGTTTGAGTCTTGCAGTAATTAATAGTTATAACACCGATTGTTTTCAATAAAAGTGTTTGATTTGTTTTTCAACTTATACAAATGTTTGAAATCAGAAATTTTAAATATTTTTTTTGTAAAAAATATATTGAGAAAGATTTAGTTGTTATCTGGCTCAACCTTAAAGACAGTTAAATACGAAAGTTGAGAGATAAATAAAATAGAAAAACAAAAAAAAATTAAAGTTTTTTTTTTTCTGTGAGCCTCAACATAATTAACATATTCATATTAAAAAAAATTGTACATGGGACAACACTGCTACGACACTTAAATTTCACTCATACTGTTAGTCTGTCACTTAAATAAACAAACTAGTAATTAAAATTTGAAAATATCGACCGAATTAACGTCGTGCCACGACTCTTGCTCAAAGTAAACTCTTGAGGACCTGGTAAGCAGCGTACAACGGTGTCAACAACATTGTTATTTAAGTTTACAAATAAACTGTAAAAGTAAATTAAAAATCTTTTTACTAATAATTAAATAATCAATAAAAATGAAATACAAAGTAAATGAATTCAAGAAAACATTAACTAGTATTACAAATAGTGATCGAGTTATTTAAGGTTTTCTTGTTTATTATTTAGAAAAGGTTGACTCGGATATATAAGCAGAAAGTTGACACGATTAAATTAATTTGATTCGAGAGTTTTTTTAATATTCGAGGTACTTAAAATAAATAACGTAGACAATTAATTTCATTACTTTTCAATAGCTACGATTAAGTTTGGAGCCTCCAAAGTCCAAAAAAATGGTAGCAAAATTTAGTATTAGGGTTTTCTACTTTATAATTTTTAAATAATTTATTGAATTACATCGGAAAATGTGGAGATAATAATCAATTTAATGAAAGTTACAACATGTATAACTATAGACTTATCACAAGTAAAACTAACCAAACAACACTTCCAGAATACCACCAGGTCTAAATGCATCCTGAAAAGCCACATCATACTGGAGAAATAGTTTTTTAATTTCATGATTACTTTTCACGATCAATAGTTACAATACATGGCGTAAGCAAACAATGCATCACAGCATTTGACAAAATAAAAACACTTGCATACCACCAACTGTAAGGAGGAGCAACATATCCACTTGAAATGCGTCTCTACACCACTAAGTTGTTCAAGCATTGTCACCTGTACGATCCATTCCCACCAAATGTGACTTAAACATGAAAAACAAGTGACAAATTTTATATGAGCATGATATAATTTAAGATGTTAAGTTTGTTTACTGCGCCTCCGGTTAGCCTCATTGTGTTAATATGGGTATCAGCTATGAGCAGGTGCACATATGTCTTCTATTATGCCCTTTCCATCAACAGTGTCAAAGTAGAAGAAGTTCTTGATCGGGTCACCTTTTCCTGAAAGTGCTTTTATGACCTCCTACATTAACCACAAAAGGTGGAAAAACTGTGAGAAATTGTGAGAAAAAAATACTCTTATTGTCAACAACATCAACATAACCCCAATGCCTCAGAAGAGGCTCCCGCCTAAGCGAGGTAAGGGGGGTCAGATGTACGCAACCCTACCACTGTAAAACAGTGAGGTTGTTTCCAATTGACCCAAATGATGCAAATGCAATTGACCATCTGCGATTCCACAATAAAAGAAATGCAGATCATTTAAATAGCTCTTTGATATAGTCCATGATGCTCCAAATGTCAAAAAACAACTTAATCTTTGACACAGTGGAAATGGACTTAAAAATAAAAATACTCTTATTGTATGGAAATTAAATTGGTACGCACATTGTTGATGTTGATTCCTGATTTCATGTGTCATTTAAGTTTCTAACCATACTGTTTTTCATTGGTCTTGCCATAAGATGTAAGGGAGAAAAAAAGAACATTAATACTTGGTTTCTAGTATGACACTCGGTACGTTCGGTAGCTTCATACATGGGACATCAGATTCTTACCTAATTTTAAAAAAGAATATCTAATACTAACACAGGTGATTACGATGAACTGAAAAGAAACAGTAAGATATTTGATACTTGGTAATAAAAGTAATTATGTAAATGGATTAATGTTTGTTACTATACCTGACCAAGAATTCCACCAAGTATTGCACAAACTGGCGGATGCTCTTTTCTCCCAGCTGCCACAAGCCGCTTCAGAAGATTGGTGGGGATAAGGGTTTCACTAGTTTGCTGCATTAAATTCTGAACAAAAATAAGAACAAAATAGTATTTCATATGTAATTTCATAACCACAAAAATGTAAAAAGCAGATCACCTGAGCTTCACAAAGTTCCTTCCTCAACTTTAAAATTATAGAAAGATCTGGAGTCGTTGCATCTTTATCTTCATTTTCTTGAGATACCTCAAGTCTTTCAATAACTGAAGAATACGTTTATGAGTAATATATCTTCACTTTTTACCAAGATGTGAACCATAAGTGAAAAACTGGAAGAGGATAAGCGCACACGATGCCAAATATCCTCTATTATGCATATGAGAGTGTAAAGAGAAGAGTTATCCTCTCCTCAGTACGAGTTGGTTGGCCTTTTCTAATTGTTACTTTGATCTTATTTTAATTGGAGATTGTTTTTGTTGCCAGTTGTCACTAGTGGTCAGTTCTGCCAGTTTACTCGCCAGTGATAGGATTACAGCACATCCAATAGCTAAAGAAGCATGGTCCTAGCCAGTTGTTTTTGTTACTTCGATCTCTTTAGCTAAAGATAAACCATCATGGAGACCCAGCCTCATAAACTGGAAGCTAGAGACTGAATCATGAAATGGATGGAAACAAAAAAGGGAATGTGGACATTTCTAGGACCTAAATGACTGTCTGAGAAGTGATACTGTCTTCAAAATATCCTAAATAAAATCTCGAGCGCATATTTCCAATTAAGTGTTTAATAAATTGCTGGCATCAAAAGCAATCCTTTTAAAGCATCTAACAAAAATAAGGATAATATAACAGTAGAATTGTACCAATAGCATGTTTCGTAAGTGGACAATAGCAGTTCATGTGTAATTGTAAGCCAATTATACCATGTATGTCACCTTCTCCTGAAGAACGAGAATTAAAAAACGACAAAGAGGCATGGTCCTTTGAGAAGACACTGAGTAGTGAGTACCAATAAAACAGCACTCTTAATCTTCTTTTTTTCTTCCCCTTTTTGCTTTTTAGAAGAATAGTCTATCTTCACTTCTTACATTCGTTTGACACAAGCATGTATACTTTTTTCTTTGATCAATTATAGCAGAGAAATCAGAATTCGTTTAAGATGACCATCTAAACTCTGAAACAGTAACATATCTAAATGAAAGTTACGAGACACAAAAAACATCAACATCTTGACATAGTTCAAAGGTCACCACTCAAGAAGCCTAAAATAACTTATTTATGACAGCACAACAAATTTAATCGGCAAAGATAGCAGAACTCAACCAAATTGCAAGAAGGTGAATGAGGAATATATTTATTTAGTGTGACATAGGTGATCCTGTGGTAGACCTTCATCGAGAAGCAAAACGCCGCAGGTAACAAATAGCAACAGCGAGTAATTGAAGATGAAGGATGTACAAACCTCTCATTCCATAATACAGCTTTGATATTTTCCTAGGAAGATCTTTCCAAGGAACTGCAATAGATTCCTGTCAATTGAAAAATATGAGCACTAGTTTCTCAACATAGACTAATCATATTATAAAAACTGATATTACAGAACATCTCCACGTCCCTGCAAGAAATAGATCAATCATGGGAATTTGTTGACCAAACTGTTGCAGCAAGTGATTACGATTAAGAAGGCAATTTAGTACACTTGGAAACCATGAGCATTCCAGGTATCAACACTTATTATGGATAATGGGAGTTTGTATAATAGAATAAATTGCATGGATTTTGGACATGTATCGTTTGCTACACATTTTATGCTTTTCCATACAGATTTCATATGATTTACAGGGAATATCCCACTAACACAGGGTTACATAACTTAAAAACAGCAAGGAAAATTTGGCTTTCTTGCAACTTTTTCAGAGAATTTGCAATGCCATCAGTCTGAATGCCAGGCAAAACAACCAATCCATATGGAATATCAAATTCAAGCTATCAGCATATAATTGGGCCTTATAGAAAACATGAAATAATTTGGATTACCAACCAAAAATTTCTAGAGTGCATACAGACATTATCCTAGAACATGCACTAAAACAATGTAGGATACCTCAAAACTTAAATATTTCACTCTGCACTCAACAGATCCTTCAGATGTTTTCTGCAAAAAATATTTAACAAGGTTAAGAAAATTAGATGACAATAGCAACTTACTCACATAGATGGCATCCTAGTTCATAATTGAGAGCAGTAGACAAAATAGCAGCGAAAGCTGATAAACCAAGAATGCTACTTCAAGATTCTAGTCACTCCCACTAAATATGATGATTCCTGATGAATGAAAAGAATTCCGACATAATTTGACATGAGAAAATACAGAAAAAAATTCCTGAAGTCAAACCAGTATACATCACACTTGTTTTTCTAGTGTATATTTATTTTCTAAGACCTTTATTCAATTTGATAAATTGATTTGATAACAACGAATTTAACATTACATATTACTTAACACTAATGTTACCAAAAAACAAATGAAGATACAAAATAAATTTTATACCCAATTAAAAAAAATATTTCATCAAGAAGCTGTTTAACAATGTATTATGCAAGAAGAAGAATATAATTAAAAAGGTTGTACCTTGGAGTAGGTGTGATCCTGCAGATCAACAAATATCTCTCCACATGAATCCCTACAATCAACTGTGTAAAATGGTACGGGCTTTGGTCTATTACGGCATTTATTATTGGCTGCTTTCTGCAAAGATCATTCAGCAAGAGCTTTACCATGTCAAGCTCATCTCTTAACTCAAACAAATTCTATTTTTTATGCAAAGAGAGAAGTCAAATAGAAACTTATTTGGTTTAAAAATCAATAAGACAAGGTAAATGGAGTACACCAAAACAACACGTACTTTTGTGGTAAGGGAGCAATAGCCAACTATGACAGCATCGAAGTTGTCAAAGAACTCACTGTCGAACTGAGACAAATCACCTGCATCATGTGTTTGGAGAATGTCGAAACTTTCTTCAACTTTACCAGTAAAAATTCCAAAGCCTCAATGGCACCAAGATTAACATTGAGGCACCAAGATTAACATTTCCAAAATATCTAAATAAATAAACCACCATGTCAAAAATGTCTTCAAGGGGAACAGGAAAAAAGTCTATAAAATACTTTAATTTTAAATGAAGTTTTGAAGCAATGCTGGCAATTTGTCAGTAAATGTTTCTGTTTGACTGATCCACGTCTATAGGCGACACAACTTACTCGTGATTCTCAAAACTATAAGCCTTTCATATTTAAAAAGCCAGCTTCCTATAACCTCTTTAAAAAGGGAATAAGATTGATCCTTTTATGTAATTCCCATTTTACCCTTAATTTTGTTGACAATTACATATATGTCTAATTCTAGTATTATATGTATTAGAAACATATAATATTATATTCTAATAAGCCTTGGATCAAGATGGACTACAAGTTTAATATAATATTATATTGCTAATTTTTTCATCTTTTAGTTTTCGTAAATACACATTTTAGTTCATTATTATACATGTTAGTTGCATTAAGTATAATGAAAATTTTAAATGTTAATCATAAATTATAGCAATCATAAAATTTTAGAAAGTTTCTTTATAAAATCCACTTAATTTTCTAAAAGCGTGTGCCACATACTAGTTATGTTAAAAGAAATGCAATACTCAGATTACAATGCTCCAAACTATTTCTTATATGAAAAGAATCAATATATCCTGATCCCCAATACCTTAGTACAATCTCATGTAAATGTTATTAGGGGTTGGATTGGATCAAAGTTGGCTTAATTTCTTTTCCATCCTTCTCTTTGTCCACTTGTCTGTTTATTCTACATATATATAATTACTTTTTTGGCACCCAAAATAATTGTTGATCCTTTAGCTCAGGCAATGTGTGGCAAATGACATTGCCCTTGAATAATGATACTTTAATTATTTGTCCAAAAAGTAAGGGATATACCAAATTACCAATAGAGGAAATTTGGTCTGTCACAGTTCCATGTAAATAACTAAATTGGTAAATCCTGTCAAATTATTGCACTGTGTAACACCAACCCTCTATTTGCCAATGCTAACGAATAAAATGTTCTATGTTGTTTTTACGGTAAAAATGTTCTATGTTGTTTTTACAGTAAAAATGTTCTACGTTGTAAAACTTACATTGTTCTCATCCATTAACCTACTCATAGACTGTAAGATTAGAAACATGTAAGAATAAAAGAATTGCCAATAGACTCCAATCCCTATTATACTATAATGTAAAGATAAAAGAATCAAGAGATATGTCAGAATGTCAAAAAATTAAAATTCATGGTTATTTACTGGTGTAGAGGCTTTCATTGCAGATGTAGCATTGTTAACTTTAGTTACAGAATTTTTTTAAAAACCTACAAAATTTATAAAAGCACTACAAAACACATGATATTCAGAATGTTTATGAATAACACAGTATGTTATAATTCTTAATGCTTACCCTTTACAGATGAAACGTGAACCATGGGATTGAAATCTCTCAATGAGTCACAGGAAAGCTCTGCAAGGGATCTACCAGCATACTCATCTGGATTAGGTATTATCAAGAAATTTGCTTGGAGTGCATCTTCAGTAACCACCCGATCATCTACCAGTGTCAAACTCCCAACACCAGCTAGAACAATGTTCTTGCAAAACTATATTGAGAACAAAATGTGAAATCATGCACCTCTCAAACCATTCTAGATTGCCAGTCTTTTACAAGTTCTGATTGAAAACTTGCATACTAAATCATGACCTAAAGGTTACACGATTTTGAATCTTTGAGTTGAGTGAGCTAATGAAGCTAATCAGCTTAAAAAAGAGCATGCAATAAAAATATAGAACCCAAGATGTGAAAATTAAGAGGAAAATGTTAAAAAGGCCCTACAGACTCATAAACTAGAAAATCTTTGACGAGACCAAGGAGATGATTTGGAAAACATGAATAAAGGCATTTATATGCATATACATATGTGTATGACATCCAACACTAAATTTAGTTTTTTATATGTAAAACTAATTTTAGTTTCCAACCGACCTTTAATCTCCTAATACTAATATGATTGGTTTGAAGGCCGTCAAGGGAAGTCTTGAACTCTAATTACTAGATGTTCATGGGTTCTAAAGTGGAAGTGGAAACTTGTTCCGCATAAACCCTTCAAAGAAAAGATCTTGTTTCCAAGTACAAATTTTCAAGTCATGGAACTCTGATTGAAACTTCAATTTCAATTATTATTTTTTGTTTTCTGCAAATGAATCATCAAGAAGTCATTCCAAAAATCTAAGTTCTTAGTAAATTGGTTTTGAAAGAAAACCTTAAGGAAATGAAGAAACTAGACTTCTATAATGACTTATGAGTGATTGTATACAAGACAATTTAAAAGTTCTAGAATTAGAGTTTTATAACTTCCAGGATTGCCAAAAATAATACAAACATGGGTTCCCACTTCCACTCTACACCAAAGAAGTCCAGTTCTGTATAAATTAGCTAAAAGTGTTCGTTCCAGTTATGTGACCGAAATATATAACTTGTCTCAACTCAACCATAACAAATATATCCGAACCAATCCCTAAGCTTAGAATTCTGGGAACTGGAGTTCTAGATTTTCCTCCACTTACTAGGAACCAATTACACATCGTAAACCACATACAAATTCACACTCCGTCCTATCTCAAACACATTCCGGTACATCACCCTCGACTTTCCGGAACCAACCCTGGCGACAAACCTGCGTCGCTGAAACCATCACAACCGAGAGCCTACCTCAGCAGTGGCGCCAGTGACTCCGCACACGAGAATCCTCGACTTGCTCAACCTGCACAAAACCAAACCTCAACCCAAATTCTAGGGTTTCCGGATGGGGGAAAAAGAACAAGTACCTCCGCTGCGCGTCGACGCCCCATACTCGGATCTGGCGGTCGTAAAGCGCCGTCTCCTGCTCCGTCAGCTGCTCCGACCCGCCGCCGCCGTCGATGCCCATCTCGGTTGGTGCTGTAGTGGAGAGGGAGAAGAGTCGTGGGTAGGGGTTTTGGGAACAGGCCTGTGGGCTGGGTTTGGGCCGAGTTGGGCCCTCCTTTTTTATTCGGCCCAGTTGGTGTTTTCTGGTTTTTATAAATATCACGAGTGTTTTTTTTCTTCCCCGAAGCGGCAATGTCATTATATTGATATTGATAAGTAATATTTCACATAAGATGCTGATTGGATTGAGATTGATGTTCTGTTTTTTATTGGCCCTTGTAATTCATTAATTGACATATAAATTTTCGTGTGATTGTGTGTGTGGGTTTCCTTGTATGTGGGGAAAGGTAGTTGTTATAATCCGTACTTTCCATTTGGGGTAGAATTTGTCCGTATGGGTGTAACTCTTCCTTAAGATAAATTAGTTAATTAATTGAGTGGTATGCATTTCATGTATATTAGGTATTTATTTTTAAAAGAGGAATGAGTAAAAAATATGAGTTATGTCAACGTGACTCTCATGCAAGGGCATATTCTAGATTTGTCAATCGTCTCGTTTTTATGTACTATCGTGTTAGAATTTTGTATTATTGTGTATAACACAAATTAACAAAGATTTATCATGTTTAATTTGAAAATAGTTAAACGGCATGTTATCTTGGTATTTTTCACTCTAAATAACATCTTAATCGACCGTTATTAAACAAAAAATAATTGATTATCTAACAAAAGATGTACTTCGTGTCAGTTTCGTGTAAAAAGACAACATGTCGTGTTCGTGTCAAATAGTATATCAATTATTTTATATTTCTATCTTCACAAATCATTATAATAAAATATTTCAACCATACAATTTTTTTTACGTAGACTCGTGTCTAAATCTATCATATTCCAATTGCTACCTCTGTTTAAGGCATTGAAAACGTCATTTGTTCTGTTCGCTGCTTCGACATCTGATTTGACTATTCACAATATTTTTCTTGGTGATCACAATTATTATATTGGTATTACGAGGTCACCACTTGGTATTATTTTGTGGTCTAAATTATCATTCGAAAGTTGTTATCACTGGTTCGAATTAGGTCTTGGTATTATTCGGCAATGAGAATCGATTAAAAGTTATGGGTTCAACTCAGGTATACCACTTAATTGGTATCTTTGGATATTGAGAATGGAATTAGAAGTAGATTAGTTTATCAGAAATGGTTATCTTAAATTTATATTATCAAATCTCAACAAGGAAGCCACTATCTTTGGAACTCTAGAAGCCATCTCTGATCTCTCATTATAAAACACACTTGAGAGTACAAATTAAGTAATCAACACATTAATTAAACACACTCCTAAGTACTCCCAACAGCCCAAAACATATTGAGCAGACCTACCTCGTGACCACCCCACTATCCAACACTAAACTAATCACACCTCGAATCCGATGCTCTTGTAATCAATACTTAATTGGCCAAGCATATGACTTCACTATTCATCCCCCAAACCTCAAGAGTCAAGACTTCCAATTAAAAAACTTAAAACTACCACCAATCAAATGGGTTCAGAAAAGATGGGTCCGCACCCAACACACCCTTGTCAAATCATGGGTGCTGCTTTCCAAGAGTGAGGGGTACTTTATTCATTGTTTAGTGTTTTAATTGGGCTCACCAATGGTTCTTTTTTATTTTTGCCTTGATGGGATGCATCTTTTGCCTTATGTTATTCCTAACCGGCTCTCTTCCAAGAAAAAGTGTATTATCTGTAATCAGAAATAGAGAAGGTAATATGTTTTTCAATACAGTGTTGATGAGTTAGCATTTGATTTTATTGCATTGACTAATAACAATGGCATATATCATAAATAAAAGGTTTGTTCAATACAAAATATTGGAAACAACAATCAAGAGGGGTGCAATATTGTAACCTTTATTCATTGCTAGAGGGCTAGATCTCGAAAATTCTTAAGCTAGTTAATTTCATACTAACTGAACAATATCATATGCATCTCTTACTTGCAATTAGTTGGAGCCACATTCAAGGACATTGTCAAAAGTTGATCATTTTTAACACGCCCCTTGCATAAGTACTAATAGACTGGCTACTGCTTTTTGAGTTGTTTTGTTAGGATTAATGAAAATGAAATCTTGTTGCTTGATGTACCAATGAAATGCATCAAAATATCTAAAGATTAGAATTTAGCCGTCATCTCTCTCTCCCTCTCATGGCTTTTCGTGAAGGCATTGAAAGCTTCAAACTTTAGCATCTTGTGTGGAATGTAAATGAAACTTTGGAGCATTTCCTAAGAAGATTGCAAATCTATACATTGGCTGAAGAGTTAACTTCAAGAGTTAATTATGTTTTTTTAGTTTAGTACTGGCCGAGGAGCTTTGGTACTTGAACCTATACATCATTCAAATTGCACCTAAAGGTAGTCATTATTTAATGCATTATTCAAGATTATTTCGGACTCTTTCTCTTTGGTTAGGCGATACTCCTCCATTAATCGGACTAGATCTCGGGCTATAGCGAATCTAAACAAGTCACCCCTATATGTTAATTTCGGTTCGGTCCGGTCCGGTCCTGGACCGAAGCTCACCCCTATATGTAGTTGCTGAATCTGAAGAAAATATGTTTTCAATATCTAGTTTTTTTGTATAATGTAATGCTTAATTTATTTAGGTTTTAAAAACTTATTTGGAATTATTCTCCATGTTTTGTCTATTTGCTCAGGTAGTATTTTTCGACGGGATGTGTTTAGTTTGATTATTATGTATGACAAACTCTTATGTTGTGGCAGCAATTATTAATGAAATATTAGAGTGGTAGTTCTTATAATAAAAAATAAGTTCATTCGTTACTTTTAGTAATTAATTAATTAATATGTTATTAGGTTTTCTTTTTATTGCTTCGATTTCATATTCACTTAAATACAATCTCATGCGACTCTGTCCCTACGTAAATTTCTTGATTTTTTTGTTCGTTGACAAATGTACAATTTTGTGCCACCATTTATTGCATAGTTTCTTGATTTTTCCGTTCTTCCTTAACATATATGTGTAAATATTTGTCATTTGTCAAGCATAGGATTCCAAATGCTAGACCATAATATTCGCACCACTAATAGTTCAACAAAAAAAGAAAAAAAAATTCTACAAAGGAGTAGTGCACCAGTGTCGAACTGTCTTTGCATTCCGAGTCAATATTAAACTGCCAATTATGTTATCTGAACACGAGATATAGTACACATAACTAATATTTAAATTTGAACAATCACACAAATTAAAAACGGGTTATATAATTTATTTAAGTTGTGTCCGGAGAATGATTTTTGGGCAGAATCTAAAATCGACGGTTTTTGGGTTGCAATTGGGTGCAGGGACGTTTTTGCATCTCCACCTATATTTCCCCTCATGAAAAAACCCATAAATTCGAACTCAAGAAAAATGTCGTTGTCAATAATTGGTAGCATTAGTCTTATCGAAATAAATAATAATAATAATTGGTAGCCTTATTTCAAAAAAAAAAAAAAATACAACCCAAAGTCAAAAACTATACTCCTAAAATTCCCAACAATCCAAACAAACATCTTTGAAAGAGTTGATAGCGACAAGTTATGATTTACCAATTTTGGTCCAATTATTGAACCCTTTGTGGGACAACTGAAAGCGACGTATATTATACTTTCACTTCAGCCGACATCTGACTTGTTCATGGTTGCATGTGATGATATCGTTAGAACACCAAGTAGAACAATCACTGTATAATGTCACATTCTTTGTCTTTTTCACTAGTATTCTACGTACAATTTGTTTCCGTTAATACAAACCATAACATACGTACGAAGATATGTTTGTAACATTATCGTAATTGATGATTGATAACAAGACGGTGACGGTCGGATTGGACTAGACAAACTTGATGAATTTGCGATTTATTTGCTAAACTCCCAAAAGAACACCAAAAATTAACTATATTGTGAGATACTTGTAACTGTTATGAAACAACAAATATATTATATGAATGTGTCACATTGTCTCTTGGTGTTACAATTTTTTGTAACATTCACGTTCAAATGTAATGTAATTTTTCTATTGATGTATATTATATGTCTTATTCATTAACTTGTTTTGCATTGTAATATCTATATCTCTTGTCTATATATAAAGACTCATTGTATTGTTTATGAGAGAGTAATGAAAAAATTTCATCATTCTCTCCCAAATCTTCATGTCTTTTCAATTCACAACACTAACTAATTATATATCTACATCGACCATATGTTATATATCTACATCTACGCCAATTGCAAAACGTTCCGAGGGAACGGTATAGACTCAACTCATTAGTCGTATTTGATCACGACCACCCTCTCGGTTTTGTCATCCCCAGATGTCTCGTTTTTGTACCTCAAAATTAATTGTCTTCACCATGTTCATACATGTCGAAACATGCCCAACATCCATAGGCATGCATCAATCGTCATATTTTGGCTAGGATGAAGTTGTTATACACCAAACATGTTAAACCTAATTATATCATCCAACACAAACATACTTTATTGTGACAAAGACAAAGATGGATACACTTCTATTATAGACATTTGTTACATTTTATTTTACTTTTTTTACATTTAATAGAAACATCTCAAACATGCAAATAAGATTATTGAATTTGATCATGCACTATGTCAAGACAAAATATCTCTCGGCAACGTTAGCCCTATTGGATTTTCTATTTAACTCACTCGGTAATAATAATAAAAAGTTTTTTGACGGAAGATTCGTGATGTTGGACATCACTTGATCATGTAAAGAACCATTTTGTTCTCGATGTGGTCTTAGGGGAATAAATTGTTATGTCGTACATGAAATCTTAACATATTTGGCGTAATTATTTTGGTAAAGACACTATTGTTTCCTTGCCCGATATCATTTCCTAGTGGAACCATTATCTTGGATATGTAGTTGACTTCAAACTTGGTAGTTGGTAGCCGAAACCTACGAATCCAATTGTTTTGGTTGTTAGCCATAAATATAATGCAACCTTTAAAGTATAGCAAACCCTTAATTTGTCTAAATCCAGATCCTGAATTAGGCAAAAACCATTGGTCGAACCAGGTTGGTGTTAAATTT
Organism: Triglochin maritima; assembly: GCA_963682175.1. NCBI lineage: Eukaryota > Viridiplantae > Streptophyta > Magnoliopsida > Alismatales > Juncaginaceae > Triglochin > Triglochin maritima. The sequence continues at coordinate 4,912,059 of OY821787.1, read as the reverse complement.
TGGAAGATTGGTGGCATGTTTGGTGAGAACCAGACAGGGCTGGTGGTCCACTTTTTTCTTCGTATTGGTGGTCCACTTAATCGATGCAGTGATGGTCATTCCTCTCAACACTGTTCACCACCTCTAGTCTTACTCTACTGTAAAATTGACTCCTTTACTTATGTTGCCACATATTTATGGTTTTCAATTTTCACCACTAAACCCACAACTATTTCTTGACCAACAAACTTAAAGAGGACACTCAATTTGCAATATGTAGTTTGTTGTTTTTAAAAAAAAAGATCGCAACTTGTAGTCTATATATGATAATCTAAGACTACAAGTCAGTTGTAAGGTAGAATTTGCAAAATATTATTATTTAATATATTTCACAAAATCCTATTCACAGGGTTACAATTTCACAAAATCCTATTCACAGGGTTACAATTTCATTAACTCCATGCAATTGAAAATCTTCAAAACTCTTCTTTTAGAAAAAGAGAGAAAATCTTCGAAACTTCTTCCTAAATATGTATGAGCGTGAAAACTGCAATTCGTTATTTATGTCCAAAGGATTTGGAGGTGATACAAATAAAACCTGCATTTACAAAAAATAGTTTGAATCCTTCAAAATATTTGCATTTTTTTGGAAAGCATTTTGTGGGATCCTAATCCTAATTGGGTTTTAATGATGGTTTAGGTAGTGATTAGGAGGAGATGAGTTTGGACGGCTGAGATGGAGTGGAGTTGAATTGGATGTTGAGGATTAAGTGATGGAAAGTATATAAGGTGATTCTTCCTCTCTCTCACACTTTATTCTCTCTCACTCACTCTCTCTCTCGTCTCTCTCTTTCAATGGAGCTCCGGCCAGAGGTGTTCTCCGATGAGAAGTGAGGATCGTCGAGGTTGGTTGGTGGAGGTGAGTTCGTTGTTTTGTTAAACCCGTTCCACTTGCTTTGGTTCTCTCTCTCAACCTACCTCGTTTTCAGTGGTTGTGTTTGGTGTGGAGATTTACGGAGGTGGAGGTGTGCTTGAGATTGTCGAGGAGGAGGTGATCGTTGACCGAGCGAGGTGTTCGTCGGTGGATCGTGATTTTGGGAGAAGTGCTCGAGGAAACGTCGTCGAGGTTCTTCGAAGGTTTCTTCAAACCTTCACGTTATGTCAAACTTGTAGTCGTAGCTCACTTTTTTTGTGTGAGTATTTGGAAGTCGACGGTAGGCCGAAAGGCTCGTCACAAGCAAACGTGCAGCAGATTTTACTGTTGATCGGTCGACCGGTTGATGCAAACGGTCGACCGTTCCTAATGAGAATTTGGGTTTCTGCCTCACACCGGTCAAACGATACCCTTGTGCGGTCGACCGGTTGTGCATTTGAGGCAAACCTGGTTGGTTTCGGTCTAACTGGGCCCCTTTGTCGTTCGACCGTGTGCACTGTTGTAGGTCGGTTGGGGCGTTGACCATCCAAACGGTCGACCGCCTGTTTGACTCGTCCGACCGATGACTTAAGTTGAATAGTGTTTTGGTTCGATCGAAGGTGGTTTGGTCGACCAGTGTTGATGTTGAGCGATGGTGGATTCTACTGGTGGAAATCGGTCGACCGAGAGTGCTCGGGGGTTCGACCGGTGTTGAGGTTGAGCGTTGGCGGATTTTACTGATGGGTTTTGGTCGAACGGGTCCCCTTTGCCGTTCAACCAAATGGTCATTATGTTTGTTGAACCTGGGAGGTGACTTTCTAAACGGTCGGTCGGTCCCTGACTTTGGTTCGACCAAACGAGTGTTGTTGGTGGGAATTGGTCGACCGATGGAGTGTCTGTCGAGGCAATTGCCCTGTGATTGTGAGATTCGGTCGACCGTGACTCTTGGTTCGGTCGACCGTGACTCTTGGTTCGGTCGACCGGGACTCTTGGTTCGGTCGAGCGTTTGTGTCCAGTTTTGCACATTGGAGGTGCGGTTGTTGTGGTTGTCCGTGTGAGGCGAGTTGTGGTGCCGATGTTCTTCCGACAAGTGTGCTAGTGAGTAGGGTGTTGCGGTGGTTGGGTGAAAGAGCCTTGAAGTCCCGTAACTATTGTGAGAGTTGCGGTTGGGTGAAAAAACCCTGGAGCCCAGCTTGACGACGTTGTGTGTTGTGGTGGTTGGGTGAAAGAGCCCTGGAGCCCAGCCTTGTTGTTTGTGATTTTCTTGTTGGTAGAATTGCATGCGAGAGTGTTTCAGTTTCATGCATTGTAGAGTTTGGCATACGGAGTTTCCTTCTGGAAACTCAGGCATTGTTGCATGTTTGCTTTTCATGTCGTGATCGGCATTAGGTGGGGTGGTGACTGAGGAGAGGAGCGTCGTTACCAGATCCAACTTTCTCTCGTTTTGAGGTCGGAGTGATTACTTGTATTTGTTGTATAGCCATTTTGATGTAAGCACACTTTTGAAATACTCGGATATATTATATATATATATATGTTGGTGCACCTGTTTCCTTATATTGAGTAATATCCTCTGTTGATTGTATGTTACAAAATTTTAAATTCTTCCGTTGTTTGACACTTTATGTTATATATTCTTCTTTTGACACATGGAACTACTTTACTTAATACCTTGAGACAATAAGTAGAAATGCAATACATAATGCTCGCTCGACAGAAGTTCTACTACGAGGTGGGTGATGAGAACTCTATCCGTTTCTTCCAAGACCCGTGACTAAGACGTCCCCTCATCTGTGAGGACCATGGGGAGAGACTACACTACGACTTATGCATCCCAATTGACACCAGGGTCTTATACTTCCTACACCAAGGTCAATGGTGCTTACCACCGCCAAACAAGTGGTGAGGACGTACGATGGAAAGCATGTGGGGTCGTTTCCGCATGATTACCCCAACAAGAGGTGATGATGTACTTCGTTGGGAAGGGGCAGTAGGGAAACCTTTCAAGGTTAAGAACATATGAGAATGACTCCAACACAGCAACCGAAGACTGATTTAGGACCTGATGTATGGCACACGATGGTGATTCTAAAGCATGCGATCCACCTATGGAAAGTCATTCTTGGAAAGTTACCGACCCAAGACTGGCTCCGCCAAAGGAGAGTAGGGAAAATAGTCTCTTGATGCACCCTTTGTCATAATGCGAATGAAGACACTCAACACCTATATTGGCCTATTGGGGTTGTGCGTTCATGAAAGCAGTGTGGGAGCCGATACTGAATATCCTGGGGATTCGAGGACACTGCGAGTAGGGTATTGGGTGTGTCCGGAGCCAAAATTGATTAGAATTCGACGTTGCACAACTGGACTATGGGACTACGACCTATACAATATTGGAAGAAAGAAACCAATGGTTGATGGAAGGTGTGCACTGAAAGATGGAGGTGTTAATTAACCAAATCAAAGACATGATTCACATCAAAGGAGCATCGTGTAGTGCGATGAGGAATGACCAATATCATGTTCAAATTTTGTAGCTAATTGAGCATAGTGTTCATGATGGTTGTAATATGTATTCGTATCATGGTGGTCGAATGAGTGAGTCAGTATGTCTATGAGATAATAAAAGGGTACAAGGTGGTGTATCTGAGTTGGGCAATCAGCCCAATTTCGAAAATTGTATTTTTTTTCATGTTTAATAGAATTCTCAGAGGTATGTTCTTTCTTTTTGTCTTGCAAAAAAAAAATGCAATACAGAACGGAATATGTAATCTTGCGGCCGAATCATATTTCTGAAACGACAGTGGAAATAGAACATGATTATTAGGGTGATATATGCGTGCATGTGTCTACAAACATAATTTAATTATATCAAACATTGACACATACAAAGTCCATCATAAAGGCATTATGTTCAGAACGTAGATAATCTTCAAATTCGAATTTGCAGCATTTTCTCACGTATTATTGGAGTACAATTAGATTATCGAATTTCAAATAGTAACCAATAGTAACAATCATTTCAACACAATACAATCTCTACTAACTTTTGAACATTAGTAGACTACCGAAGTGAAAGATGTATTGAGGCCACCGGATAGAATCCCAAGTGAAAGATGTATCGAGACCACCGGATAGAATACCAGGAGAAACACCTGTGTATGCTTTTCAATATTTTCAAGGTGTCATGCATATTTGAAAGTAACTTTTAGAATATTTTTATTACGAAAGGACTTTATAATATCAGAAATGTGAATAACATTTCATGTACACGGCTGAAATAACTGGGTCCCACTTCACTGTTTCCTCCACTGTCTACGCCAGTGCTTAACTCTAAAACATGCATCTGATCTGATAATGACAACACAGACCAATAAATTTCTCATTATTCTACTTCTGATGGCTACAGGAAAGTACAACTTCACATGGTAATTTAATCACGACAATCATCATTAATATTAGACACCAAACCAGACCACTGTGAGTAAACAGAGGCAAAGATGTTTTGTGTTTGCTCAAGAAACCAATGAAACTGGATATTCCTGCAAAGTACCAAACAATTCCACATCCAGTGGTACTTTTACTTAACCACCACCATCTTCTGCTCGAATTGTACCAACTGTTTGTGTCACATTGTAAGAGACTTGTACTGCCCACAGGTGACCAGACCAGCCTATTTGGTTAGTTGGTACATGCCATGGTCCGGTCTCAAGACACCTCCTTTTTAGGGTTCGTGACTTGTAATGTGAGGTGCTCTTTCATTCCTGATCCAAATGGAGTGGAGTGGAGGAGATTGTTAACTAATTGTGGTGTTAAGAAGATAATGTATAATAATGTGTACATGCAATCTAACGAAGATCCTTCTCACGGTCGGGATTTAAAGTGTGGTTTTTATTGTATTATTTGTTTTCAAGTCTGTCAACTTTATAATAAATAAATGAGATTATGTTATATATATTTTTTGTTTTGTTTTATTTGGATTTCATAGAAACGCTCAAACGAGGGTGTGATTTTTTTTTGTGTGGAAAAGCAGCAGTGCTAATTTAATGGATGAATTACATTTTGCACCTTCACTTATGTCTTCGTCTTGCTTTACACCTCTCACTTTTCAATCTGTTTCACTTATCTCCCTTCGGTGCTAAGTTAATTTCTTTCAGTATAATGCGTTAGAAATTTAAAAAACATCCAAATTTTTTTCACAAATCTACACATTTTCATTATAAATTTCCTTGTTTAATACACAAAACAATTAAATTTCCTTGTTTGAATGCTTAACCTTAACAAAGTCATCCTTTCTGAGAGTACAAAGACTCAATGAGTTCCAAAGACAACAAAATGACCTAAGAATCCCGAAGATTGATGGATTTTTATATACTTTTCGTTGTTTAATAATGAAAAAACTAACATAATATTTTGATGGAAGGGAGTAAAGTAATACAAATATAAAAGTGAAGGAGTAAAGTGTTACATTTTAAAAGTAAGATATGCAAAGTGAAATAGAAGCATAATTTTTTGGGTGGGGGGATTCGATTTTGTATCAGACCCCACCCAACAGGTTGGTAATGGATGTAAGAAACAATAAACGTATTAATTTTTCTCAAAGGTCTACGATTTAATTTATGTTGAATCATGTCATAAATCCTACAAACACAATACAAAAATTGTTAAGTAGTCGTCTTTATAATAAAGATAGCAAGAAAATCATGTGATCTAGAGATATTACATTTTGATTACTGTTATTATTATTATTTTGTTCAATGTTCTTTAAACTGACACAAAAATAAAACATCAAAGGGCTATTATTATTATAGAACTCAAAGTTTTCTCTCAAATGCAAGGTACACATATGTTAGGATTAAATGTTCCTGCAAGTGGTTGTGGGGAGTTAAAGCAGTGCAAGGTAATCTGAAATAGGGAGCAGAATACAGTGAGGGGGTGAAAAAGAGAAACCAGAGTGGATGAGGTTGGTTGACTGTGAGGAAGCAAGAAAGCCAATGCAATACATGTCAGCAACAGTGAAGCCAAGGCGCACATCAAAAACTTTATAAAACACCATAAATATTCTTGTTCATATGATCATATCCCCTCCCAGACCCAAATATTAACTCCCAATAATCAATACCTCCACTCTCCATCACTCTTTTGTACTTTTTCATTACACTTAAAAAGTTGAAAGCAACAACACCCTGTCCCAATCCCTGCCACACATTTCCTCATTTTTCTTTCTTCTTTGCATTGCTAATTAACAATTACACCCTCCATTGTCTTATTTGCTATCTTTAACCAAAACTTTATCTAAGATAGAGACACATGTGGGTCTCATTCCAAGGTTCTACGTGACTTGAAAACAGCACATATCTTTATTATTAGGAGTTGTAATATTGTTTCCAGATAAAATAGAGTGATAGGTCACACCAAGATATGATACTTCTCTTGGGATTTCCTGTGGTTGTCATGTAATAAATTCAATAATAATGTGATCCATGTAAGAGCTAAGTTGCTAACCCAATGGGCGTAATTAATTAGGAGCATGTTAGTTATTTGATTTATTAATTTAACTAATCAATTAAAGAGGGGGAATAGTTGAGTTTAAATATGAGTTACTCGGATATGGAAAGGCTATACAACTTGTGACTTAAATGAGTTATATTTTGCAAAGGTTGCAAATGTGATCGTTTCGTCGCCGTACGGATTACCATTTTGCCCTTCTACCATTTCTACTTATATAACTCTTTATTTCACTCTTTTAACACAACTTTCTCTTCATATTACTCTTTTATTCACCAGATATAATGTCTCGGAGGCCAGGAAAAGAATCAGCGGACGCCCTGGACTACTCACATATGGTAAATTGCCTTGTTTATTTTAATTAATTTTAAAAATAAATAAATTAGGTGGGGCGTCGGCGGGAGACGCCCGAGTCAATAACGACAAGTAGTGATGCGAAACTCGGCCATTTATATGATGAAACAAAGGACCTCTGTAGTTTGTCACAATTCGACGTCTCAAATCTTCAAGAAAGTTCTGAATATTCGTCAGCTGCATTTCAATAGCCGAGTTTACGCGGTCGAAAAAAGTGTCGAGAGCAGCAGTCGATGTAGTGATCCACTCTTTGAGAGTCGAATGTACACTTTCCACCCTGCAGTTCGCAGTGTTGCCGAAATGAAAAACTTGATTCGTCCAATTCAACACAAATTTTTTCTTATGCACCAACCACGTGTCTTCCACATACTCCGTCAGCACTGGTCAGGACTTGTAAGAATCTTTCAGATTACAGACTGCTCTACATAATTCGTCTGTGAATCAGAAAGCACAACTCTCCTTCACCTTCCACGCCTAAAACTCTCTGCAGACTGCTTGTCCTTGCCGAATACGTGGTTTGCGTAGTTGTACACGTCTTTGTTGATATGTCAGGTGCATAGTAAATGAGCAGACTCAGGAAAAACCTCTACCACTGGTCGCATCAGACCCATCTCCCGGTCCGTTATTATTGCAGTCGAGCTAACAATATCCAATAACAAATCTCACAACCTCTCCAACACTCACCGGTAACTAGACTCGGTCTCATCCTGCAAATTCGCATATCCGACGAGGAAATTCATGTTTGTTGGAGTAACCCCAATCATCTCAAATAAAGTCATCTTGTACTTGTTCGTCTTATATGTCGAATCCATGCAGATTACGAATGAGTATGTACGCAACAACTGAGCTGAAGTCGGATGTTCCAAAAATGCGTGAGTGAGGACATTAGTTTCTTCATCTGCCACAATTCAATGCAAATACTTATACTGCACTGCCTGACTAAGAAATTGCTGAGCGGGATTCCTGTCTTCAGATTTCGTCCTCCTCATGTACTCTCTGAAGTTATAAATGTGTCTTTGATTGAGATTATCGTCCGAAATTTCTCTTTTACCGCCAACAAAATGGTACGTGGTCTTGCTTGTGCCTCTGTCATATCACGAACAATTTGCTTTGCCCCAGCACTAAGTCCGCTGACCTGTCGGTGACCCTCTGAATAAACTGCAAGTGCGTGGTTGTGCTGCCCATAGGTGCTACTAGAAACAATGACTCATCCATCACGATCCCGTCGCTCCACCACTTTTACCAAAAACCGACAACCGCAACCTTTTCTTTTTGTATTATTTCGCAGTGCAATACTCGTATCACGAGAACTCATTTCACGTCTGCGATCACATCTCAGGTAATAATCCATCTGGTTATCTGCTTTTGGTTTATATGATGATATAACCAAAAAAGAATCCGGCTCCTATTGCAACTTGTTTCGCCCATTTACAAGCTTCCTCGATTGTTGTAAATATTTCTTTACTGTCAAAAAACTCACCGTAATCTCCTCCATCATCACCGAAATCTTACAACGTAACCTGAAAAAAAATTAATTTAACAGAAAATTAAAAAAAAACGGGCGTCTGGCTTACACGCCTCCACCTAACACGCCCCCACCTAGGTGGAGGCGTCATACCCAGACGCCTCCACCAAGGTGGAGGCGGCTTAGCTAGACGCCCGAGTTAGGAAAAAAATACGCCCCCGTTACCTCGCCGGATGCAGGTGCTTTGCCAGACATTTTTGTGGTGTTGGTACTATGAATGTGAGTATAACTGAGTCTAACACATTGTTTAAAGACACAAGACGAAATGTGTATTAAGTGATTTGTTAAGGGCAAAAATGTAATTTTTGGGGCGATTTAAGTAGTTTTTCGGCGACGAATAGTAGCTCCCTTTTTATTCCATGTACAACACTTTATCAAAGCACGTTTGGTTTTTCGCTGGAAGTTATTTTACCTCACTTGTAAGCTTGTTACCCTCTTACAAAACTTATTATAATTATTTGCTTCTAATACTTTTATATATGCAAAATGCAAGAATCTATATCTATATATATATATATATCTATTTCCATACAGATAATGGAAAAGACATACAATTTCTCTTCATTTCATTTCATTTTTTTTTTGTCTTTATCATTTTTATCCAACTCTCATTATTTACCAATGGCAATACGTTAAAAAACGATATCGAGTTGAATCTACGTTCAATCTCCGGTCATCCAAAAAAAGAAAGAAAACCCACATTAATTAAGAAGAAGAAAATGATAAACTGATGGGAAATTAAAAGTAAATGATGGAATTAGTTGTAAGAAATGGGTTGTATAAAAATGTGGAGTGGGTGGTGGAATCCATGTCAGGAATTGAATGGTTGGAAAGGGTCAGACGGACCAGTCTGTTGCTGCTGCTGCTGTTGTCTTCAACCCAAGTGAAGTACTCAGTGGTCTCCTTTTCTTGGACTCATCCACCCAACTCTCCCTTTCCCCTTCCCAAACTCAAAATCTCTCCACTTCTCCATCTCAAGGGTCGGTTTTTTTACCTTTTTCCCCAACTTTTTTAGTGCCCAAAACTTGTTTTTTTGCTGTTTTTGCTTGAAAGCTCTGTGGTTGATTGTTGGTTTTGCAGTTTGAGACTGTGAAGGAAGTTTTGGCGTTTTGTTGTTGGTCTCTTTGGATTCCCAAACAGGTCTGTTTTTTTTGTGTTTAAGTTTTGGGTAAAAGTTGTGTTTTTTTTTGCCTTCAGTTTTGATGTTGATTTGTGACATTGTGTGATCTGAAGTGGGAATTTGAAGGTTGAATTGAGGTGGTGGGTATGGATTGGGACATGAAGATGGGTTCATGGGATTTAGTGGAATTGGAGAGAGACAGTGAGCCCAACATTGGATCTGTTGTCGGGTCCGGTGTCGGAGCCCAGACGAGGGATTTGGATTGCTCCGTCGATCTCAAGCTGGGCGGTCTCGGGGATTTCGTGTCTTCCAGTAAGTGGAAGGAACAAATGAGAACGTCGTCTACGGTCGTGTCTTCCGCCGGCCCCTCTAAGAGGGCCAGAGCGCCGGGAAACGGAAGCCAGATTGCGTCGTGTCTTGTCGACGGGTGCACGTCCGACCTTAGTAATTGCAGGGAGTACCACCGGCGGCACAAGGTCTGCGAGGCCCACTCCAAGACCCCCATCGTCTTGGTTGGTGGTCAGGAGCAAAGGTTCTGCCAACAGTGTAGTAGGTAATTAATGATTAAGTGTTGTTGTTAATGTTTACCTTCCAGTTTTGGTAATTTGCTTTTTTTACAAGTTTTGTCATTACCATTTTGATATGATTAGAAGGGTACTTTCATTTTTATATTTTTCATTGCTGTACTTGATGCTTGGCTTTTTAGTTCTTTCCAGTGTTGTTCCTTAAAATTAGTTTCTTCTTATAGACTACCCACTTCCAAACCAATTATGTTTTAGGCTGTTTTAACCATTTGGGCAGTAAGACAAATGGTCCACTATTGTTGCCATTGCAACTTGAAGGTGCCTTGTTGTTTGTAGTTTTCTTTTTCAGTGTCGTTCCTCGTGATGCGTGCGTTCTAGTTGACGAATGCAGAGCTGGAATGTATGACCTAGTGGTCCTTAAGTATGAATTTGTTTAAACAGGAGTGATGGTTGATCATGAGCTACAATGGACCACATTTTTTAACAGAATGCATGTGTGTGTTTTTTATATGTTTTCTCTAATTCCTGTGTCCATTGCATAAGTGATCTAGATTTGATTAGGCGGCTCCATCTGTCTCCCACTTGCAGGACTTGTTAATTGTTGCTATCAAGTGGAGGAAGATTACCACAAACAACTTTCATGCTGTAAAATTATCCGTGCTAGTAAAATAAGGACTTGTTTGGCCTTGGAAGAAGTGATTATGCGGTTGTTATTTAAGTAAAGCACCTTTTGGTCCCCACTTGAGCTTTTATCACCACGTTTTCTATCTTACATTATCTCTGTCGCTCCCCTATCATTTTCATACTTGGCTCGTCTTTGTCATTCATTATGGTGCTTATTCTTAGTTTTCTTTTCAAACTTCTTTTGTCTTGTCTTGTCTTAAGTTAGTTTTGTAAGTTCTTGAATCTTGATATCGATATTTTTGGTCGACTCTATTTCCTAATCCCAAATTATGGAGCTGGTCCCCTCTAACTAATGGAGATTTTGGAATCATATGTTCTTTGTAGAAGTTAAATTATTTGAGAATTAACTTTTTTGAGACAACCTTTTCACCACTAAACCTGTGATGTTATGAAAAAAACACTTGGAAAGCAAAAAAAGCCTGTGTTTACTCATGCTATTATAGTTTATCTTTTCTTATTTCACTACTGAATCTGTGATGTTTCGAAGAAAGACTCAGATCCCTTCTTTATGCGACATAGCTAACAAGAAAATCGAGAAGTTGGTTCCGCGAGAGGACAGATTATGATGTTTGTCGTGTCATTTGATCTGTCCAATTTACTTTCTGCTCGTCCTTCGTACTTTAATTTTATGGGATTATAGTGTATAGGTAAAATAAATACAATACTCATATGAGATCAACTGGACTAATTCAGCTCTTCTTGGTAAAATAATGAGTATCATACCAAATTTTTAGCTTTGTTTTTTAGAACTACCTAATAGTTACATTTTTTCCCCCTCAGGTGTCATTTGATTTTATCGATTTTTGCATAATGTTTTTCTCTCAGGTGTCAACTGATTTTATCAATTTTTGCATCTTCATCTACTGGATTTGTACTGTCAAACTATCATTTATGTCCTTCCCTAAGCAATGATGCCTATTTTCTACTTTCCTTCCTTTTTTTGATAATATCTTCTACTTTCCTGTTGCTACCAGGTTTCATTTGCTTGTGGAATTTGACGAAGTTAAGCGAAGCTGTAGGAAACGTCTTGATGGGCACAATAGGCGTCGTAGGAAGCCTCAAGTGGAACCAATAAATTCCGGAACTCTGCATCCAAGTTTTCAAGGTTCTTATCTCAAAATCCTTACAACTTATAATCTACTTAGTTGCTTTGCTTCCGAACATCTTGTTATGCTTGTCGATGACAAACATATATATTGTCTTGTTAAGTAAATAAATCATCTATAGATACCCCTTTCAGAAATTTGTATGACAATGTTACCGTAGTTTTGTGCTAGTTTTAAGTGGAGTTATTTTAACAGATCACAGGTTCTCATCGTATCCACATATATTCACGGGTGCTACATCGGAGCCTTCATGGAGCAATGCAGTAAAACACGAGGACGAAACTCTTTATAGGCTCCACTCACCTTTACAGTTCATTGATCGGCAACGAAGCAACTATCCCGGCACCTTCTCCCACAACTACCGAGAAGGAAAAAGATTTCCTTTCTTACATGACAATGATGCAGCCATCAGTAGTCAAGCGGCACTCGAAACTCCTGCCTGTCAGCCCCTTCTCAGGACCATTTCATTCACAGAAAACCGCAGCAATGGTAGAAAAATGTTCTCGGACGGGTTAACACATGTTCTTGACTCTGATTGTGCTCTCTCTCTTCTGTCATCGCCAACCGAGACTCGTGGTGTGAACAACTTAAGTCAAATGGTGCCCGCCGGTCAAATTCCAATTGCTCAGCCCTTGCCCCATAGCATGCAACAGTATGGAGGAGGGCTGGGCAGGTTCTCTCGCTCGCAGTCTTCTAACAATGTCTCAACTACTGGGTTTTCTTGTTCAGTAATGGATGAAGAGCAAGCGGGTACGGTGTTAGTCTCGGATTCGAGCAACGCCGAGCTGCAGTGCCCAAGTGGTCTATTTAATGTGGGTGGTGACGGATCTTCTGGTGGACCAACTACTATTCTTCCATTCTCTTGGCAGTGAGGATTTGTGCCATCATTCCAGATGGTTTAGATTATGGGATTCTGAATGCGTTTGATTTTGATCTGGTAAAGATTCTTTTTATGGTCCATGTTGACATATGTGAGTGAATGAAAATGTTGTAGAAAGCTTAACAAGCGCCTTTTTGGTTGAATTATGAGTTTCTTGCTGCCTTTGACTGGATGAATGGTTTGCTTATGGCCTGTTCAATTCCAGTGGAATATTGACTTCTTTGAAACAGTTCTGATTATCCAAACAATCTGAAATATCTTGTACTTCAAATTTCTCCAGCATTACCCTTCTTCCACCTAGTAAACATAATGTATTAGTACGAGTGCCAGAATGTATTAGAGAATAATATCTCTCTTACTAGATATATACATGTTATTTACACCTTTTTACTTCTTAAAAGTTCAGTGAAGTGTATTGATTACGTATGTAAATTCATCGTCTTGAGTGTCCCCGAGTGGTGTGAATGAGTGAACCGAATCCTGGATGGAAACTAAAGTTTATGTTTTCGTTGTGGTTGGATTGGCCCCGAGTGAAACTCACACTTATGTCTTGGAATTGCATACGAAACTCACTTATCTCAAAGATGGGTCCATCAAGTGCCTTCTCGGTTACCAAATAAAACAATCCATAGTCGCATGTCGTTGAAATCGATTAGTCCATGGTCAACCAACCTACTTAGGTGGTTTTAGGAAAACTCTTGACAATCATTTACTTAGCTTAAACTCTATTGTTGGAATAAGTAAACCCCAAATTAAGTGCACCATTTGTGCACACTTAAATGTAGCAATTCCATGACAAGTCTTAAAGGTTTATCTGGTGTAGCTTCCTTGGATGAACAAACCTAGGTTTCTTTGTCTGCCACTGATATTTGCTGGATGCATGCCCCAAAAATTAGAAGAAAAACTTGAAACTTGTGGGGTTTTGCCCTTAATGAGTGCTTCCTTGTGGGTTCAAGTTACAAAACATGTTTTTCAAGGTAACTAATCGATGGCTTGCTGCTTTTTCCCACGTAAAATGTTATACTAATTCCAATTGTTGATTAAAGTAAACGTGTGAGGAATAGGATATTAAGGCCATCTCCAAATTTCTATTGGAGGTTGAAACATTGTTGTAATCTGTCTAAGCAAATGATAACCTTTTTATTCATCAACTATGCGCCACATACTAATTCTATTTTTTTAATTCACAAAGCCTGCAAGCCGCTTGGAGTTGGGTTTTCTTCTTGCTTACACTTATATTTGCACATGGGTCAGGTTAGATCGGTTTTGGTAATATGGATTCAACTTGGTCCAACAATTTCAATTTGGATCGGTCGATTCTAGGTTGACTCTTTTTTTTATATAAAAAGTTTAGGTTGACTCATTTTTCAAAAAAATTAAAAAAATTCTACTCATGTCTTTCAGTATGATAACATTAATGGTACCCAAATCATCACACGCTTCGAAAGTTCAAGCAACAATCTCAAAATTATGTAAATCCAATAGTGAGGTGACGATTCTTCAATATGGAACTCAGTTTGGAAGGGGAGTGTTGAGATTAGCTGAAATATCCAAACTTTAGCCTAAGTTTTAAGCGAAAAATATTTGTGATTATTCGGTTGTGCTTATGCTTAATGTGAGGATGAAGGGTCGGCAGAGACATTGGCGGATCTAAGGGCAGGGTCTTGGAACTTTCTTTGGTGATGTTTTATAATCTTGAATAGGATGTGAACCCTACTTCATCGGATGTGTATCTAAAGTTCCCACGCACTTGAAACTAGTTTAAAAAGGAAAATAGTTTTCAAAACGTTGGTTTAGTGGTACGCGGCATCTTGTGCTTCAACGTGACTCCTGTTTTTTTTTGAAATTATTATTCGTCGTCGGAAAACTACTTAAATCGTCACAATAATTACCATTTTGTCATTCACAATTCATTTAATACTCATTTCGTCCCGAGTCCTAAAACAAGATTTTTGTCTTAGTTTTCCTCACATTCCCAGTACCAACACCACGAAAATATCTGACAAATCGCCTGAATCTGGTAAGGTAAGCGAGATAGATTTTTTTGGTCTCGGGTGTCTGGCTAAGACGCTCCATCCAAGGGGGCGGCGGCTAAGCCAGACACCCTATCCATGGATGAGGCGCCTGGCTAAGACGCCTCACCCATGGATGGGGTGTCTAAGCCAGACATCCCAAATTATTATTTTTTGTATTTTAGTTTATTTCTTTTGTGTTAATTTAAAATTTTCAGGTTCCGCTGTAAGATTTCGGTGGTGATGGAGTAGATTACTGTGAGATTTTTGATAGTAAACAAATATTGAAAACAATCGAGGAAACGTGTAAACGAGCGAAACAAGTTGTCATAGGAGTCAATTTTTTTTGGTAATATCATCGTACAAATCAAAAGCAGATAATCAGACGGATTGTTACCTGAGATGCGATGGCAGAAATGAATGAGTTATCGTGATACGAATATTGCACTGCGGAAGAACACAAAAAGAGAAAGGTTGCAGTTGTCGTTTTTTGGTAAAGGTAGTCGAGCCATGGGATCGTAATGGATGAGTCGTTGTTTCTAGTAGTACTCATGGGCAGCACAATCACAGACTTGCAGTTTATCCAGAGGGTCACTGACAGATCATCAGTCTTAGTTCTGCGGCTAAGTAAATTGTTCGTGATATGACTGAGACAAACGAGACAATGTAACATCTTGTTGGCAGTAAAGGAGAAATTTCCGGAGGATAATCCCAATCAGAAACACATTTATAACTTCAGAGAGTACATGAGGAGGGCGAAATCTGAAGACAGGAATCCCGCTCAACAATTTCTCAGTCAGGCAATGCAGTATAAGTATTGGAATTGGATTGCGACAGATGATGGATTGTGGCAGATGAAGAAACTAATGTCCTCACTCACGCATTTTTGGCACATCCGACGTCATTTCAGTTGTTGCGCACATACCCTTTCGTAATCTGCATGGATTCGACGTATAAGATGAACACATACAAGATGCCTTTGTTTGAAATGGTTGAGGTTACTCCAACAAACCTGAATTTCCTCGTCGGCTATGCGATTTTGAAGGATGAGACAGAGTCTAGTTACCGGTGGGTGTTGGAGAGGTTGCGAGATCTATTATTGGATATTGTTTGCCCGACTGCAATAATAATGGACCGGGAGTTGGGTCTGATGCGGCCAGTGGCAGAGGTTTTTCCTGAATCTGCTCATTTACTATGCACCTGACATATCAACAAAGACGTGTACAACTACGCATACCACGTATTCGGCAAGGACAAGCAGTCTGCAGAAATTTTCAGGCGTGAAAAGTGGAGGAAAGTCATGCTTTCTAATTCACAGACGGATTATGATAGAGCAGTCCGTAATCTCAAAGATTCTTTCAAGTCCTGGCCAGTGCTCACGGAGTATGTGGAAGACACGTGGTTAGTGCATAAAGAAAAGTTTGTGTTGAATTGGACGAATAAAGTCCTTCGTTTCGACAACACTACGAGATGCAGGGTGGAAATTGCACATTCGGCTCTTAAAGAGTGGATTACTACATCAACTGCAGCTCTGGACACTCTTTTCGACCGTGTGAACTCGGCCATTGAAATGTAGTTGACGAATATTCAAAACTTTCTTGAAGGTTCGAGACGTCAAAATTTGACAAACTATATAGGTCCTTTGTTTCAGCATATAAATGGTCGAGTTTCGCATCATTGCTTGTCATTATTAACTCAGGAGTTGAAGAGAATGCAGGACTTAAGCAATCAAGTTGAATATCGCTGCGGGTGAGCTTTTCTGACATCACATGAGATTCTTTGTGCTTGTACCATGCACGAGTGTATTGAGTCAGGTGATGGAATTTATTTAGAGCAGCTTCATCTATTTTGAAAAACACTTGTCATTGGAGAATGAGTCTAGATGTCAGAGTTTGTGGATCAGTCAACACAAGACGTTGAGCATTTTGGAAGCTCGTTGATGAGATTTCAGGGAGCGACCCTGCAGTAATTCGTAGTGTCTCTCGTATTTTATACGCACAGTTACACCTAGAACAGTCAAACTATCAAGACCGAAAGAAAATACTAAGGTACGAGGTCGACCAAGGGGAAAGTTGACACGTCGGGACCCATGTGCCTTTGAGTATGCTGAGCGAGGTCGTGCTCGGTCTTCCAGTAGTGGGAGCAGAGGTCGTGGTCAGTCTTCCAATTCGTCTCGATCGTCCGTAACTAGGCATGACAATTTGACACGGAACACGAAAACACGACACAAAAAATCTATGTTTGGGTTTCAGGATTTCGTGTTTCGTGTCGTGTTTTGGGTACACGAAATTGATTTCGTGTCGTGTTCGTGTCTCTTGTTCGTGTACCCAAAAATACATGAAATACACTATGTAATTAAAACCCGACATTAAAACATGTTAGTTCCCTTGGTGCATTGGTTCGTACGCTAAGCCTCTCCCCTGGGACCCAGGTTCGAAACCCAGCGAAGCTTTACTTTTTACCGAAATTGGGAAAAACCGAAATTTTTTGGGAAGATTCGACCCTTACCACTACGCCAACTTAAGCAATCTAGATATTCTAGATGTGTTAATGTACTTATAAAAACGTTTAATGTTTCTGGTGCTCTAAACATTTAGTCCCACATCGCATGCCTTATCTTTTACCTTACCTTTATATACTAATTGAGCTCTCTTCTAACCACTGAGGTGTTGCCCACTGATTGTGATGTGTGAATTAATGTCTTAATTTGTTCTACCCTTGTATTATTTTAGGAGTAATTTCTGGAACGTTAAATATTTTTGGTTTTCGTGTTGTTTCAGGTCGGGTTCGTGTTTATACGAACTGATTCGGGTCGTTTTCGGTTCTTGTTTATCGGACACGAAAAACTTTCGGGTCGTGTTCGTGTCTTGGGAATTTACCTTGTACACGTGAAAAACACGACACGAAAGTATACGACACGACACGATTGCCAGGTCTATCCGTAACCACTGGCGCATGAGTTGGTGAGGTCTCGGACGGTCGACCGTTTGCTTCTCGGTCTACCGAACATGTTCCATTCGGATGACCGAGCTTCCATCGGTGAACTGTGATAGTAGAGACAGTAAGTTCTTGATCTTCCTGGAATCCTTGGGTCGGTTTACCGACCTCTACCCGGTAATCCGAATATTTATCCTCAGTAGCTTCGACAGTTCTCTGGAAATCTCTATTCGGTGTATCGGTAATCCGAATATAGTAGTCGCCACTAATTATATTCGGATGACTGATACCTCTTCGGTACACCGAATTGAGATTTCAAAGAAATGTCGAAGCTACTGAGGATAAATATTCAGATGACCGATTAGTCGTCGGTAAACCGACCCATGGATTCCAGGAAGATCAAGAACTTATTGTCTCTACGATCACGATTCACTGATGAAAACTCGGTCATCCAAATTTAACATGTTCGGTAGACCGAGAAGTAAACGGTCGACGTGCGAGACAGGTTTTGCCTTTTGTGGATCAACTTTACATTTTGTTGTTTTTTAATATATATACTAAGTTGTTATTACTCCATGTTACTGTGTCTGGACGGATTGACGTGGATAACTTCTCATATGTTGATAGACTGCCAAGAATCATTTTACCATTTCCAGAGAGGTGGAATGTCGTACGTGCTGATGGCAACTGTGGATTTCGATGTATTGCCGATGTCTTCCATGGTGGTAAAGACAACTGGTTGTACGCCCATCGTGCGATTTCTAATGAGAACATCCTATTTAGGAGAACGTCTATTATGGCAATGTGGTACAGGCTCGTCAACGAATTGATTGGGGCGGGGGACCTTGTGACAATGATCACTATATGGAGGTTTGTGCTGACTTATTCCTGATTGCCAATTTTTACATGTGTGCAGTCATGTACTACTTAGTGGGAATAGATGGTTCGTTGTTTCCGTGTCTTACTGTGCTACCTTGGGAGAGTCTGTCTGCCCTGACGAGGCCAATCAGAGAGTTTGTCATTGTTCATTTATGGAGTTACATACATTTTATTCGTTTGGAATTAGCTGATGATTTCCCAGTACCTCCTATAACGACGTTGTGGTATCAAATGCGAGATGAGAGTGTTGTTGGATAAGAGGCTGAGTACGAAAGTAGGAGAGCGTATTGGAACTGGTTACGTAGTACATTTTGATTGTAATTTGTAATGCATTTGTAATGTATAATATATCGAGTATTTGTACTTATATCGTGTTGTTCTTTTACAAGATTTTTTAAATTTAATGTAAGTTACTATGATATGCTCGTGAGAAATTAGTATTACAAATACGATAGCGGTACAGATAAGTAGAAGTTATGTTCATCAGAAATAAATATTAGGAGTATACAGACAAGCAAATACCAACAAATGTAGTAACAGTTTAACATATAATAAAACGAAAGTAAGAGCAAGTCAACTAGAACTCATCATCTGAATCATGGTCCGAAATGCCCAACTGACTGTTCCACTCCTCAATGAGGCGATCCCAATATTTACATGCAAGTCTCGTATCCTTAGTCGACATCCAGTCTCTCTGTTGCAAGAACGACTGCGTATACCGTATCGCCCTACTCATCCACTGTATGTAGCATAAAAATTAGCATACATTAACAATAAAAACAAAATATACATTACAATTTCAAATTAAATTAGATAAACTTACCGCATCGCCACATGTCCGGTCCAATGGTCTCTCCGGTCTCGGAATGGTACCACGAACGATAACTGGATGTGAGCACCTACCAAACCATTGCAAATAACCAGCATCACAAGTGGAGGGGTCGTGACTATGACTCAGATTGTCCAGGTGAAATAGTCCTACTCTCGGAGATGTCCTCCAAACCGATTCCGCGCTCGAAGCGCTGTGCCTGACGTCGTACGTCGTCGCAATCGCAGACCGTATTACATTCTCTGGTGTCGGGATGTCAACCGAAATCACCTGAACATATCCTAACTGACGCAACATGCGATCAGGTAAATAAGGCTCCATGATATCTCGATAACGAATAACACCCATAAATGTAGTCCTCGGCACAACTACAGCAGACTCAGGACCATAAGACAACCACTTTACCTAAACGTTTATACGTTAATAATAATAAAGTTGAAATTTAAATAAACGTGATTGATAAATACATTATATACCTGTGATGCAGTCATCTTATCTAGCCATCTACGAATGGAAATGAGTCATCCCTCGCTCTTATCCTCGGTCCGGACAACCCACATACGCGAACGAGGATGACCACGCTCAATGATCTTTCACTCCCGATACGGGCGGAAAGCGGGAAAATACTCATATATCCACGCCTGCAGCGGTGTAAGACAACCCGTAATGCCAAAACAATCAGCACGACTGGCTATACCCAACTAGCGATACATATATGCTAACGACGCCGACCCCCATGAGTACTGACCAATGGTATCTGGCTCTCTCTCCACCAATAGGTCGTGTTGTCTGACTCTGCAACCGCTCTTGTCGACAAACAAAATGCAGCCTAGCAGTAAGAAGAGATAGACAGTCATATGCATATCCTCACTCTGCGGTAGTCGTCCCCGTCTGCAGCTGTCCTCCACAACGTCGATGCTAATACCACCGTCACTCCAAAATGAGCTATCCCACCCAAAACCATCGAGACTGACCCCAAGCAACTCTGATACAAAAATCTTCAGCTCAGACGTCGGCACCTGCGCACCGACCATAAGACCCTCAACAAGAATGTGCAGAATTGGGAAGACGTCATGCAACATGATCGTCATCTCTTCGAAAGACAAATGGAAAGTGTTGGTGTCAGGCTGCCACCTCTCCACGAAGGCCGAAATCAAGGGCATTTCAAGGCAGGAGAACTTGTTGTACGACAAGTGACCCAATCCGCTATCAGTAATGGTCGCCGTCATATCAACAATCATCACTGATCGCCAAGCATGCAATGTAGTATAAGCTCTGTGCCGATTATGGCACTTCAGAACCTTCCGATCCTCGCCTTCCCAGATGCGTCTGGCGATGTGGCCTCCGAAACTTGGAATGACGCTTCCATCTAGAGGACCACCGGACATCATATCCGTCACGATCCAAGAATCGTCCTCAACCCTCTTCTTCTTCTGAGTTCGGGTGTCTGCAGTGCACGAACTCGAATCACCGGTCACAAGTCGGCCACCTCGACCCTTCCTAATGACTCACTCAGCTGAAGGACTAGAATGTCGCTCCCATCCTAGACTATGCTGTTGTATTGCCTCCTCCTGCGGCTCCAAGCAATACCGACCCCATCGTCACTCTCGTCGTGACTCCCCATCTCATTTGAATCATCCTCGTCGTCGAAAGATTCCTCATGTGTCTGACGACGTAAAATATATCTCTCTCCTAACTGAAGCAGAAATACCCCATCTACGTGAATGACGGGGCCCAGACTCATCTGCTAAACTATGCACAACGCGTAAGGGAATCAATTTTCCTTTTCCTCCACGGTAGCCTGATGACTATTAATTCAATTTTAGAAATAAAATTTTGTTAATGGATTTACTAAACTAATTTAACTAATTATTAACTTAATAATCCATTTATTTAGTAATTATTACAATTTATAATTAATTTAAATAATTTTTAAAAAAATAAGGGCGTCTGTCGTAGACACCCCTACGTAGGGGGCAACGTCTAAAGGAGCCACCCCCCAAAGGGGAGGTGGCTCCGTCAGACACCACCCTCTAGGGTCGGGCGTTCGAGCGAGGGGGCGCGGCTCACGCGGATGCCCGTCCGTAGGGTCGGGGCGTCTCCCTCGATCGCCCGACCCAATTTTTTTTAAAATTAAAAAAACTGAATAAGGCATTTTACCAGATTCGAGTAGTCTGGGGCATCCGTTGGTTCTTTTCCTGGTCTCCGAGACATTCTTTAATATGAGAGTAATATGAAGAGAGAGTGGTGTTAGGAGAGTGAAACGAAGAGTTATATAAGTAGAAGGGGCAGAATGACAAAATGGTAATTGGCACGGGCGATTTAAGTAGTTTTCCGACGATGAATAGCAGTTCAGTTTTTTTTCGGATTAAAAAAAATAAAACAAAATTTCCATGCTACGTGATGCAATGTTCCATTTTTGAACCCACAACGAGCCTGAATTCAGTCCGTCACCCATGAGTCCACTGTCTCACAACACCCACCTATTGTCACAAAACTTTGGTTATTGGTTATTGTAGTAGTAGACTCATGTCTTATCTCATACTATTAATTTCTTATTCAATGATGTTGGACTAAACTTTGGGGTACAATACACCTGACGTGCTACCCCACTTGAACACATGACGTCATCGTACTGGTCAAACTCCTCTTGGTGTAGCACTTAGTGTAGGATTTCGTGACCCTATGTATGTATATAATTTTAAATTTTTATATATGCATACAAGATCGATTTTCATATTTTTGACGATTTCATGTACATTGTTTTATATTTATTCTAATATCATGTAATTTACATATATATTAAAATAAATAGAAGGAGATCAAACCCAAAGGTTCTCTAAAATCTTTATGAAGATCCGGAGTTGCGTTGCTTGTTTAATCGTTCGTCCGTCGATTCGCCTCCAAGTGTTCACCAAACTCTAAATGAGATTAGAGAGAAAGGAGCTAGCCAATTCAATGTCTAAATTAAGGTTAGAATCTAGCTAATAACCCATCTAATGCTCCCTGAGAATTTAATCCCCAAAAGCTTAAATAATTAAGAAAAATTCAGATGGATTAGTGGGGGAGGCTAGGGAGAGAGAATTGTTTTGTATTAATTAAAACAAGAAGGGAGAATATACCTATTTATGGGCTCTCCCAACACCCACATCATGTGTCATACACTAACCCACGATCTCTGGTTTTTCTCTCCCTAAAACCAATCACAAATTGACACATAATCATTTTCATCCATGTTTGATGATAATTGGAATAAATCCAATCCATGATCAACACTAATCTCTTAATAATTCTAGCAAAATCGTGCTCATTGGTCGACCGAAGCATCTACCTGTCAACCGATTGGCAGTTAATTGCAGTTTCTGTTGGACCATAAATCGGACGGTCGACCCATCACACGCTACCAAAGCTACTGCGATTTTCTAGTCGAAGAAACACGCCCAAACGGTCGACCGTTTCCACACTAGAAACCCATTGGTAGAGCCACTGGAAGTTTTCGGTCTGACTGTACTTCAAGTCGGCCGACTGATTATCACCAAGAAAAGTTCTTGGAAATTTCCGGTCAAAACCACGACCTTCAACTGGTTGACTGATCACTACTAAGAAGAGTTCGCGGAAGCTCCTGGAAATTTTCGGTCGACCAACCACATTCATCTGGTCGACCGTTCACGTACGAAACAACTATTGTGAATTTCCGGTCGACCAGTCTCTGAAAATGTTCAACCGTTTTGTCTAATTTTTGCCTTTATCAAATTTTGGATTAACATCCAACAAAATTCGATCTTTGGGGTTTTTAGCAAATTCACATATCATGTAATATATTATCACATGTAATGTCAAAACATCACACCCTATAATACATACATCTCATATGAGTGTATTTATGATTCTAAGTATATCATTTTCACGACATATTGATTTTAACGACTCACCACATGTACAACATTTCACATGAAACTCTATACACCATATGAACAACAAATCTAACTTCTTTTTTCGCTGTTTTGTGATGTGACCTATACGAGGATCTAAATTAAATTAACAATGATATTAAACACTTAATATCATAAACTATAAGCAGTATTTAGCTACACATTATTGTAACCCAATTAATAAACATGTCTTGTTCACTCGAATTAAACATGATCCATTTGGTGATGTAAGAACATCACTTGTGTCTATCCATTCTCTCATGACAGTAAGAATATTATACAAAGTAGAAATGTGTCACTTTTGTATTATATATTCATATTTGATCTCTTAACCTAATTAAAATATGTAACTTAACACAAGTAATATTGTGCACATTATAATTTTGCTTTATCAAGGGTCTCACTAATATCTTCACTCAAGTAAAGATGGGCAATGATAATCTTTTGACGAACTATCTTCTCCAGCATAAGTCATGTTTAACCAACTATTGCCTTTATTACTATACTCAATGACAACTTTTGACAATAATCAAATTAAACGTCTCATATGTGAAAAGATATAAGTTTCATATCTTAGGATTCAAGACATAGTAAAACATTAGTGACACATAATACAATTCCATAATATTTCACTCGTTAGGTCTATTCAATATATAAAATAACTATTTTCCTCTTTTATATATTTGTGTCGTTAAATATTTCTAGAGCTACAATACTCTTTAATCAACATGACAATCTTATTTAGTAATTAATGTTCCATGTAAATTACCATGATTGTGAATAACTTTTTATTTGTGTAAACCATTATCTTTTAGAGCTATACAGTTAAGGACGAATAACATCTTCCTTAACACTTCCAAAAGACGAAAACATTAGTCAATGAACAAAATGTTTGCATATTAAATTCATAACAATCGACATATAAAAGTAAAACGTTTAGAGCACATTCCTTTCACTTAGTTTCCACAAATTACGGTTGGTCAAGACTTTGGACATCATTTGTAATGTCTCGTTCCCAAACCCGTATCGACCCAGTGTCAATCCATCACTCATGAGTCTACTGTCCCACACCACCCACCTATTGCTAGGCCTGACAATTTGACACGAATAACGATAACACGACACGAAAAATTCATGTCTGGGTTTACTGATTTCGTGTTTCGTATCGTGTAGTCGGTACATGAATTTTTTTTCGTGTCGTGTTCGTGTCTGATTGGTCGAGTACACGGAAGTACACGAAATGTGTTTTAATATTTAGGTGTTCAAACTTTGAAATGAAGCATATGAATACAACACATTACAGGAAGTTGTGTATTTTCGTGTACAATCGTGAACAAGTTTCGTGTACAAATTTCGTGTATAATCGTATATCGTGTCGTGTCATCGGTACACGATATGTACAAGAAAAAAAAATGTGTAGCAACCGTGTCATGTTGTGTTTGTAGGATTTCATGTTTAATTATACATATATATTTTCGAAATTTTTATGTATAATAAGGATCAATTACAATTTTCTTTGATTTATTTCATGCATGCATCAGTTTGTTTTAACATCTAGTTTCAAAACTCTATTAAAACAAACAAGGGCTCCGAAATTCATACGTAGAAGTTCTCAAAAACTTCTTGAAGATTCGGAGACGTTGGGGATGCTTCTCGCCGCGCCGGATGCCTCCGAGTATTCACCAAACTCTAAACAAGATCGGAGAGAGGGAAGCTAGTCTCTCGATCTCCGATAGGGTTTAGAATCTAATTACTAACCCCTCTTTAATTCCCTTGAGAAGATGATCTCTTAAGAACTAAAACTAAACTTAAGAATTAAGGGATTTTCGTGGAGAATTATTGTTAGAACCCAAACCCTCATTAGGGTTAATCTTGGATTATGGAGGATTAGAGGGGGGTTTGCATGGGGAGATGGGGTGTGCTTTGGGAAGAGAAGTGTGGCGCGCACTGTAGACGTGAGGGGGAGGCGTGGGCTGAACTGTAGGGTACTGTAGCGTGGAGAGGAGTTGGGTTTAAATCGTGATTTCTTCTCTCTCTCTCTCATTCTCTCCTTTCACTCATCCTCTCTCTTTTCTCTTGTGCGACGAGCAGCTGAGGAGGAGACGACGCCTGTGGCGTGAGGCGTGCGGGGGACTCGCGCAAGGAGGGCACCGGAGGCGACGGGCGCGAGTGGAGCTCCGGCGGTTACGTTGTCTTCGTTGAGGTATGTCAACTTGATAGTGTGATTTTGTGTTGTTAACCCTTGTGAAGGGTTGTGTTGGTCGGACGGGGAGGTCGGAGACCTCCTCGGCGTTGTTTCCCGTGAAAAACCTCGGCTGGCGCGAGGTTGAAGACGACCAACGGTCGGCCGATTCCTTCGGGCAGTCGACCGAATGTAGTGTTTTTGCCCGACTTTAACCTTCACTGGTCGGACGATGCCGTGTGGCGGTCGACCGGTAGTGCGTATTTGCTGGTGAGTTGGGACTGCCTGTTGTGTTTCGGTCGACCGGAGTCTTGTATTCGGTCGACCGGAACTTAAGTGTACTGGATTTTATTGCATGCTGGTTCGACCGATTGTTGGTTGCGTTCGACCGTTTTATGACGTAGAATGGTAGGTTGACCCTGTAGGATTTCGGTCGACCGTGACCCTTGAGTCGGTCGACCGATAGATCCGATTTTGATGTTGACCAGACTCCGGATTTTGACCTCGTTCGGTCGACCGGTTTTAGACCTTTGTTTGACCGTTGGGGGTTCTGTTTTGAGCGCAGCGGTAGACCGTTTTAGGAGTACGGTCGACCGATTCCTTTCTGGAACCGGTCGACCGAATCACCTCTTCCGGTCGACCGTTTGGGCCCAGGACAGAATTCCTGGTTCCCTTTTTGAACGCCAACTTTGTCCACGGAAACCCGTATCCTCGCCTTGTGCGTGAGCCGGGAGGTGACGGTGGGTGCGTGATACGTGCCTGCCCAGGGACCGCCGTTGGGAAGAGTGTGGGTGTTCGGGACGCGTCACCTCCGTGTATGGACCGTGACTTGTGATGGATTGTTTGGACTTATTGTAGTATAGCAGGCCTGAGGGATCGCGGATCCCGGTGTTGATGTTGTGCGGGCACGCAACTGGCGTTGGGTGAGGTGACTACCGGCCCACGGGCTACGGAGGTCGCTGCCCTGCTTTTATAGCGGCGCGGTTGGTGTTTGCGGCTCGAGGAGCCTGATGACCTGGCAGACTTCGGTCTGGAACCGTCCGATGCTGTGCCGGACGTTGTGATGGGCCACTGAGGCTGTGCCGGTGATGCCGCCGAGGTTGTGCCGACGATGATGATTGTTGGGCCGAGGCTGTTCCGGCTATGTTGTTTTCCTCGGCTGGGCACCTACCGAGATGTTGTTGTTATACCTTCCGGGTGACGGCCCCGTTGGTCCCTGTGGCTCCGACCACTGAGATTTGCAGATCTGTATTCTATCGGCGCGCAGGCGTGACAGAGGCTCCCTGCCGAACCCTTGAGTAGTGTAGCTGCGTGTGGGGGGTGCGATGTCGCGTGCTGTAAGTTTGCATGTGCCTGCAGTAGGTCTCCTCGGGAGACTCGTTGTTGATTGTCGGACTGATGTCATGTTTTACCCTTCGGGGGAACTGCTTTCCATTTCTGTCGATGCCATGACACGCTCCTAGTATGATAGGTTCATTTGTGTAATGCATGCATATAGGTGAGTTGGCATACGGGGTTTCCTTCTGGAAACTCAGGCATTGTTGTTATATATTTTCAGGACCGCAGTAGGTCCAGTTGGGTGGTGATCGGCGGGCAAACACATTTTGGAGTCGGATCCTCTTCTCGTACCGCTGAGGTCGGCATGATTACGTTTTATCTTCTGTTGTCGTTTTGTTGTAATCATGTATTATTTTTGACAAACTCTGATGTAATTTTGGTGCACCGCTATTGTTTATGAGAAGTAACAGTCCCGTCTTTGATTGTTGAGTTCCTGTGTCTTGATCACAATTTTTAAATTTTCCGCTGTTTCGGGATGTTACAATTATGGAGAGAGAATTTTGCTCAAGAAAATAATGAATGAATTAAGGAGTTAATGAGATAACCTTGTATTTTTAGGTTCTCTCCAAATTACCTATTCATGTGCAACCTCTTGCCCATGATTCCATGCAAAATTCGATCTAACCATCCATTATTTATTAATAAATAATCTTAGCCACGAATTAAATCAATTATGGACCAATTCCATGCATGATCTAATTAATTCTTAAATTAATTCTGCATAAAACCGTCTGACTGGTCGACCGTCTGCGAGGTCCGATCGACCATTTATACCTGGTTTCGGTCGACCGTTTAGGCACTCGGTCGACCATTCGCAACATTAAAATATTTCATCACAATGTTCGGTCGACCGAAAACGAACAGACGAAATCCCTGTTACGATGTGCACACATCCGGTCGACCGTGTAATATTGCGGTCGACCGTCCCACATTCGGTCGACCGTTTACTGTTTAGAGGTCGACCGTTTGTGCACTGTGCTGCAGACTTGTCAAATTTCGGTTTAACCCCTACAAAATTTGACATTTCGGGATTAGTAATAAATTCACAACTTTTGTAACATATTATCCTATGTAATGATAATACATTACACCCCATAATATTTACATCACATATGAATTTAATTTAGATTCTAATTATGTTATTAATCACAACATAATTTGATTTTGCTTGTTCACCTCATGTGTCATATTTTCTACATGAAACCCGACACATCTTATGAACTCAAAATCCCCATTTCTTGTTTCCCAGTTTTGTGGTGTGACTTATGGGAGGATCTAAACTAAGTTGGCAGTGATATTAAGAGCTTAATATCACAAGCTATAAGCGGTATCTAGCTACACATTATAGCTCCCAATTAGTTAGATGTCTCAATTCCATTCGAACCAAAACCCGATCCATTTAGTGATGGAGTGCATCACTTGTGTCCGTCCCTTGCCTCATGATATTAAGAATACACACAAAGTAGTATTGTGTCATCTTTGTATTTAGTATTCATTTCTTGATCTCTTTAAGCTAGTTATAAATATGTGACTTAACTCAAATCACATTGTGCACATTATAACTTTGCTTTATCAAGGGGTCCACTAATATCATCACTCAATTAAGAGGGGCAATGATAATCTTTTGACTAACTATCTTCTCCAACAAAAGTTGTACTTAACCAACCAATGCCTTTACACTACACTGATCGATAGTTCAAGACACTGATCTAATTAAGTATTCCTTAAGTGATTAGATATAAGTCTCATATCAAAGGACCAAAAGGCACAGTAAAATATTAATGACACAGAAACACATTTCTATAATATTTTACTTATTAGGTCTATTCAGTATACAAAAGTAATATTTTCCTCTTTTGCATACCCGTGTTGTCACTCACTTGTAGAGCTACAATGATCTATGACCAACACGACAATCTTAACTCGGTAATTAATGTTCCATGTTAATAACCATGATTGCGAATATCTTTTGTTTTATGTAAACCAATATCTTTTAGAGCTCTACGGTTAAGGACCAAGAGCCTCTTCCTTAACACTTCTAAAGGACGAATAACATAAACAATGAACAAAATGATTTCTCATTCAATTCATAATAATTGATATTTAAAAGTAAAACTTTTAGAACACATTCCCTTCAGTGTTGACACGATTACAACCGTGTCGTGTTCGTGTCTCCAAAACAGGACACAAAATCTAACCGTGTCGTGTTCGTGTCCACACAAAACGTCTAATACACAAGAAATTACACAACACGAAAGTACACGAAACGATAGGATTGTCAGGCCTACCTATTGCCACAAAACTTAAGTTTCTTATTGTAGTAGTTAAATGTGGCAACATATCGATTTAGTTCGGATACTAGGAGAAGTGGAATTGGATACATATTCTACATGGATACTCAAAACCGAATTGATCCGCGTCGGTTCTCAACTTGGGTGTCCAGAACCGGATCCGATAGGATCACAGATACTCAAAACCGGATCTGGTGCAAAACTTGTATTTTTCAATGGGTTCTTTGCTTATATGGTCTGGAAAACCCATGCCAAAAGAATGGTTCAACTCAATTGACTAAAAGACAACTCAATTGTCTATGGTGAAGTTATATATATTAGAATGGGAGGGGAAAATCTAGGGACTAAATTTCCCACACTTGATTCTTGTCGACAAAGCCATATGTATTTAGTAGAACGTTGATCAACAACTCATCCCTTGCAATGCATGTTGTTGGGGACAATTTTTTTATAGAAAATCGTGTTCATCTATGGTAGAGGTTGTAATACATCGGTTATGGATTCGGTGGCTAGAACTGGAACCGGGTTGGTTCTGAAATTGGATAATCAGATCCGACCCATATCTATTTTGCCCCAGTTCAGTTCCATTTTGGTACCACCAGATTCAGTTCTGTTTAACTGGTTTCGGATACCATTGTCACCTCAGTAGAAGTAGACACATCTTTATATCCCACACTACTAATAGCTGATGTGGGACTAAACTATAATGTGTTACATGTGATGCCTAACTTACCATTAGGCCAACATACAATATTGTATTGTTTTCGTGGTCATAATTACAATATCGTGTATTTTTGGTTTTTTTGTGTTGACTTTTTGGCCTTAATCCGTGTTTTAAATGTAGTGTTGCACACATAATGCATAGAAATATATATTGTATTATGCTAACATCTACAGGTGAAAAGACTCAAGAAGAATGGAATGAAGTGAAGACATGTAATTAAAGATATTTGAAGACATGTAATTTTACTTTATTTTGAGTATTAGGAACATCTGTAAACTTGAGCAGACAAGAGTTAAAACTTACTCACATACACACTATGTTCACGGTAGAAGTCACCCAATAATTTTCACATCAAATAAACTTCAATAGATCACACAAACCTTAGACGAAAAAATCACTTAAACCAAACCTAGACTTCCGGTGCCAATCCGTCGACCGTTTATAACAGATACACTAAGTGACTTTTCCCAGTTCTACCGGTCGACTTCCTTTGATCTTTTGGTCGACCGTTTTCATATTTTTCAGATAACCGTTAACCTTGTCGTATTATACAACGACCGTATTCGTATAAATTCACCTAACTCCTAGAATACATTTGGACACCGGTCAAACATTGACCCGAAAATGGTTGATCGGATGAACACAATTCTTGAGCCCTAAAGTGTTTGTTATTTTTGCTCGAACGTAACCAATCTTTGTGTTCGACCGTTACACCTTCAACCTTGCCAAAACCCTGAGATCGGTCGACCGAGCCCTGACCTGGTTCGACCGATGACTTAAGTCATAACCTAATTGGTTTGATTGTTCTCTAGTTTGTTTGAACGTTTCTTTATTCTTAAAGAACAGTCGACCATTCTTCCCAATTCGGTCAACCATTGTGGGACAGAATTGCAGAAGTTCAATTTCTGTTTTGTGTATCTTACACACAATTCAATCAATTCTTCCCCAATGACTATAAAACTTTAGGAGCTTATAAATAGAGGTTCTCCAACATTATTTACACAACTCTCCTACTTCCAATTGTCTCATACACTAGAGATCATTCTCAAAATCTTCAAAGCCCCAAAAGTCTACACTCCAACCACTTGATCAAATTCCCAAACATATTCAAGTGTGCTCAAGTTAGAGAGTGTTGAATACCCGGGTTAACTTCATTGTCAAAGAGGAAAGATTTCCGTGAAAACCCGAATCATTCCTTCTCGGATTGTGAGAAGAGGTTCGAAGCTTGGCAAGGGTGTTCGCAAGCTTGAAGTGTAAATGTGTTCTCTCGCGACCCGGAATGGGGAGTTGATAGTGAAATCTTGAGCGGAACTCGTGGAATCGAGCGGAGCTCGCAAGAGAGGAAATAAGATATGTTGGTGGATCCAAACATCTATAAAAAACCTCGTCTCCAATGAGGTTTTCATATTCTTCTTTACTTGTTTCATTTGTATGTTTCTACTGCATATTTTGCTTAATCAAGTAGAGAATTAACTAAGTGATTATAATAATTAGGGGTCATCGATCCAACATCGTGTACTTTAACATGAAATATGAATTGTGTGTGTAATACATGGAATACAA
Source organism: Triglochin maritima (assembly GCA_963682175.1). Classification (NCBI taxonomy): domain Eukaryota; kingdom Viridiplantae; phylum Streptophyta; class Magnoliopsida; order Alismatales; family Juncaginaceae; genus Triglochin; species Triglochin maritima. Next base: position 4,880,779 of record OY821787.1, on the reverse strand, counting down.
ACACAACACGAAACATGGAATTGTGGGATCGTAGATGACCTAATCAATCTAACCAAATTTGTCTATTCTCTACTTAATATGTAGCGGAAACGATAATTAAAACAAGTAAAGAAAGACAAGCAACCACAAAAGAAGCAACAATTTATAGAGGTTCGACATTCCATTCGGGTTCAACTTCCTCTCTTGCAAGCTCCGATCTTGATCTGGGCCGACATCAAGCATTTACATTTCAAGTTAGCGACATCAACTTCCGGTCATTTTTTTTATTTAAAAAAATTCTGTTTTTGACCGGACCGGACTACGGTCCTTAGGAATTCGGTCTGGTATGGTCTTCGGTCTGGACCGCGGACAAAAATTCGGTCTGGTCCGGTCCGGTCCGGACCGAATGCTCACCCCTACTTTGAGCATGATTAGGATTGAGATCAAGGTGTGGCAGTTTAAACTCTTGAGTGTATATGATTGAGATTTTTGAAGTGGGAGGATTCTATTTAGTGTATGCCTGAATTTGGAGTAGAAGAGTTGTGTGAATGAGGTGTGTGAACCTTTATTTATAAGCTCCTAAAGTTTTATAGTCGTTGGAGAAGATTTGGTTGAGATTTGTGCAAGATACGCAACATAAAAATCTAAGTTCGGCAAATATGTCCTAAATCGATCAATCGACATGGGATCAACGGCCAACCATTCCATGAAAATAAGTAAACGTTCAAACCAACTTAAATTATGGTCAAACCAAACAACTACAACTTAAGTGAACAGTCTAACTAAATCTAGGAGATAGTCGACTGTTCTGAGGGTTTTGGCCAGGAAAACGAACGCAACAAGTAAGTTCGTCTAACCAAAAATAACAACCACTTTTGGCGCACACAATTGTCTACATCTGGTCGACCGCCATCAAGGCGTTGTTCGACCGGTGGTCAAATACAATTTTGGGGTTAGGTGAAATATACGAATATGATCGTTGTAGAATACGACAAGTACAACAATCATCCAAATAATACAGGTCAATCGGTCGACTGAAAGGTCAAGTTTGGTCGACCAGTAGAACTGGGTGAAATCACTTAAGAGAATGGGTAGACTGTTATAAACGATCGAACGGAAAACTCGTTTCGGTCGACCGTTCTGCACAGATAGGTTAAACTTTAGTTTGAGTGATTTTCTGACATATGTTTGGATGATCTATTAAAGTTGAAATGATGTGAGATTTGATATGTGACTTCTAAAAGGAACCTTATGTATACGTGAATATGTTACACCTCTTATGTGCTCAAATTTACATAGATTATTGTAGGGCTGAGCTCCGGTCCGGATCCGAACCAGACCAGGTTTTTTGTGGGAAAAATCACGTTTTGGACCGGGCCAAAAGCCAAACCCTTCCCACAGTCCGGACTGGAACCTGGATTGGTCGGATTTGGTTTTGACCAAACCCGGACCGATCGGTGTGGTCTGATCCAAAAAACCGGACCAGACCGAATTCTGCTCTCCCCTAGATTCTTAAGACTCAAATATGGTAAAATTGCATGTAAGCTTTATTACATGTTTTAACTTCATTCATTTTTTTTTGCGTCTTGATTATTTGTATATGTTAGCACGATACAATATATATTCTATGTATAATGTGTGTTACACTACATTTAAATGTGATTAAGATTAGTTTAGTTAAATCTTTAAAACATGAATTAAGATAAAAAAAGTCGACAGAAAAATTTCAACCAAACATAATTTGTTCGCGGTGTAGTTGTCACGTCATAGAACATAGACAAAAAAAACTCATCATGTATTTTTCCAAAATATAAAATTGACACCGAAAGTTTTCGTATTTGAAAACATGAGATGGTAATATTTTACTAATTCTATCAACTAATCTTTTTTTCCACGTAAAGCACCAAGTTATTAGTTATCCTCCGATTGGACAAGTGCTTTTATAATATTCGTGGAAAAATATCTTTTAGTTATTGAATGAAGGTGGCCACGTGGAGGCCAGTGGGCTCATGGGCCTCTTTTTGATGTTGCGATTAAAACTTTGATATCTTGTTAAAGTTTCAGTTCATGATAAAATTTGCTTATCTTTTACACTACAAGCAATATAGCCTACCGGTTGCAGTTCTTCGACGGCAACTTACAAAATCCCATCATATATGAATTCCTCCATCTTGAATTGTAGGACAATTAAAAGTGTTATTGGAATATTTTCTATTTTTATATGCATATATACGAGTCTTGGCTGAACTAGATTTTTTATAATTTATCTCGGTAACCATTGTTAATGGTTACTAGTATTTTTTCAATATCTTTGTTCATTATTAGAAATTATCTTCTAAAAGAAGCATGCTAAATTGAATTTGACTCGTAAGTTGCGTTTGGATGTACTAGTTTAATTTGTGATTACATTTCAGCCAGCGAGATTATTTTTAGATGACTAGTTAAACTAACTTGATGTATGGTACAATAAACGATACCGTGAAATAGAAGAAAAGATTTCGGAAATCTAATATGCATTTCCATTTTCCCCCAAAACATGAAAACCAAACATACCAGCATACCTTAAGCCCCACCTCTTATTAAATACTCCCACAAACTAATTACACCCTTAACCCAAAGTCCCAAACTAACACAAACCCTAATAAAACTCATGCATGCATCCATGCACGTGCTAGAAAGTCCACTCGTAGTGCTGCTCACGTCTGAGCCTCTCATGCACTCCGGATATGTACATGGCCGCCCTCATGTCCACGTTGTCCTTGTCGTCGACAACGTCCACCGCCACCGGCTTGCCGGAGAAACGTTCCCTTTCGACGTACCCCACCGCGGAGGGTGCAGGCTTGACCGTGTTTGTGTACTGCATGGACTTGGGGGCTTTGTAGAAGGACATGGCTGTGAGCTTCCTTCTTAGAGCCCTCCTCATATGGATTGGTGACTCCATTAATTCTCTCTCTAGATTGATTTGGAAGGTTTCTCTCTCTAGGTTGGGGTGGTGGAGTGTGTTGTAGTTGTGGAAGAGAAGTGGTGGTATTTATAGAAGAAGAGAGAGTCGTTGATAGCAAGTAGTTGGTGTGATTAACATGACTAAATTAGCACTGTGAAATATCTTAATTGGTTGTTGGATCTCTTTCGTTTTTTGGAATATGCGATGTTTCTTTCTGTGTCATTTTTTTTTGTTGCTTGACTTAAACTATAGTTAAAGTTCGACGCAGGGTCTTGAATTAGGTTTTTTTTTTGCATTTTCCTTTTAGTTTTTGAGATATATGTTGATCATATATATAGTGCGTTCCCAAAAAAATGCAGCAATATGATTTTCATTATTAATACCTTTTGAATGATCAATAGTAACATCGATACTCTTTCATTAATATTAATACCTTTTAATTAATTTTAGATAAAATCTTAGTTACAAAATTATATTGATAGATGAAATTTTGTTATGGTATCTCTTAAATCTCTTAATGCACACACACACAAAAATATTGCAATGCAATAAATAATTAGTATGTTAAACACAAATAACCAAGTAATTGCAAAGTTTGATTATTATATGTCAATGTTTTCATTATCCTTGCTATGTGTGGGTCTGTTAAATCTCCCATGCGTTTCATTATATACCTTCCAAACGAACAGAATAACCTAGCAGTGTAGTTGTTAATAAATCAATGACATATATAATTATATATCAAAAAAAGCAAAACAATGACATGAATTCTGAAGTGGAGGAATGAAATGCTATTGTGAAATATCTTTCTTCTTGGACCAAATAGATAAAGATTGGACAAAGTGCACTATATTATTTGATATGATAATATGCATGTCACTTTCTCAGAGGAATATTAGAAAGTTTATCTTTTCACTCTAATTGCAAATATACAGACCAAATGGCCTATCTTATGCAAACCATCTCATGATTAGGTTGTGCTCATCCATCTATCAATGGGTCATAGCTCATCTATTACTATACGAAAAGAATATTAACTTTACATTCAGATTGAATAAAAAAAAAGTAGAGTTAGAAGATTCCACGGTGCATATAGTTTAGCCTTTTTTTGCTTGGATGCACATAGCATGTGAAATAATTAACGATATGCACATTATTTTCACTACTATTTGTGGTGCATATGTATGCAGAACATATTTGCTTATATACATATCTACCGTTTGTGTTCAATATCATTTTTTTGCAATTAAAACTCATAAAATACAAAACGGTCACAAATGGATGACAGTCAACCGAATCTAGTTATGTGGATGACCGAAAGCCAAATAACCATTCGACAAAGAGTCAAAGCTCCAGAACCGACTCAATTTGACCAGAACAAGTCGATCTTCCGATCTGGATTCGGACGATCGGAACTAGACAATATCCTTAAGTTACACTTTGGCATGGATACGTGTTCCCTTTATTTAGATTAAAGCATAATCTACTTAGTCATAAACATATAAGAACACACTTCAGTGGTCAAGCATGCTTAGGTCATGGTTCAATTAATTAAAACCGATTCACGAAAAGAGAGAAGATAAACACAAAATATAATGTCAAACATGCCTTCAGTAATAAATAAAGCTCTGGGAATGATTGCAGAAATCAAATGGAAGTTTCTTCACTACAAACTCTTATTCAAATTATGATGCACGATACCACGCATCGATCATTTAATGTGGTAACATTTTCCAATATTTCTTAATTTATATGCCACGTTTCATTCTCAAACCACCATTAAAATGATGCCACACATTAAATACATCATAGTCTTGTAAGTTGTAACTTCTTTGTTAGAATGTAAAAATTGGGTTTATTAGAGAAAGTAAAGTGAATAGTTTCATTTGTTTTGTATGACTTTTTTTATTATTTTTGTTTTAATATTAAGAATATTTGTAATTTTATGAAGTTTAATTTGTAAAATTTCTAAAGGTATAAAAGGAAATGGTGACGGAATTGGAACTGCGAATGACATATGTGTATATGAACAAATACATTCGACGTATAAGTGTACCACAGACATTAATAGTTAAAAGGGTTAATTACAGTTTGCCCCCCTGAACTATACATTGGTATCACTTTGCCCCCTTGAACTTTCAAAGTTAACAGTTACCTCATCTGAACTTTAATTTTGTAACACTTTGACCCATTGAACTTCAAAAACTCATTATTTAACACACATTCGATGTTTTTTTTCCTAATTTTTTGTTGTATCCCTAATACACTCCTAAACCTATATTTACGTGAAAATTTGGATCGAAACGGAGGTCGGATATGGTTGGAATTTGGGTCGGATGTGTGTTAAATAATGAGTTTTTGAAGTTCAGGGGGCATAGTGTTACAAAATTAAAGTTCAGGAGAAGTAACTGTTAACTTTAAAAGTTCAGGGGAACAAAGTGATACCAAGACATAGTTCATGAGGTCAAACTGTAATTAACCATAGCTAAAACTCAGGTGTACCAATTACGCTAACTGTGAAGTGCCCCGGAGCCAAAAAAAACCTTATAATGTAATATAACCTTTACGAGAGGATGAGATGCTCTTTTGCTATTTCCAGATTCTCGGTTCTAAACAACACGTGGGAATTCTTTCCTGAGATGTAAATGTCAAGACTTTGACAGGTGATGCAAAGGTTGTTTCTTCAATAGTAGTGGAGAATAACGGTGGAAATACGGTGGTTTGTTCCTTAAAGATAGTACATATAATTAGGCTGTGATCTTGTAATGGATAGTATTTGTATCTTTAACGGGTTGTGCGCCTCCCACGATCCGACGACTCGGTCGTCAACCCAAAGTACGGATTTTAAAGTTTTTTGTTTTGATTTTATTAAATTTTTTTAAAATTTTCAAGATGAAATCCGAAATGACGTGGAGAAGATGTATAAGTTGTGGTTAAGAGGTGAATAACGTAGGAAAGAGAAGAAAGTGAGTTTGGAAAAAAGAGAAAACTAGTGTGGAAGAAAAAAAAACTGACGTGAAAGAGAGTAAGAAAAGAGAGAAAACTCATTACCAAATACCAAGTCATCCGGATCATGGTTACTGATGACCTAATGACACGATATAATACGAAATGTTGGCATGATAGACATGATTTTTGATACAAATACAGTATGACACTACCACTTGATAATAACCAATTATGTCAAAAAATAAGTTTGTAATCTCCAACTTTCTCCAAGACAGTCCCTACATAGATACCAAGAGATGCACTATGTATTACCCGCAGTTACAATCATTGTCAGTTATGGTTGAGTTATCGATTAATATTATTTCCAACCACTTTTATTTAGTTTTGTACAGTTTCATTAGCTTGTTTCCTGAGTGCACTAAGAATTATTTAGTATTCTATTTCTGTGGATTACTGTTTTCTTAAGCTTCCTCTTACTAATGCGTTAGTCCAAGAATACTAGGTTTCTCATATCGGATCAGAATTAAATCACCGTTGCCATTTAAAAGTTTTTCTTTAATTTGATTGCCTTTAACAAACCAAGTAATAATTTGTTAGGGGAATAAGAACATTTGGATACTCACTTATCTCAATTCTCGAATCATCGATCAGACTCAAAATATATGCTTTACCATGCATTTATTCCTGCTCAATTTGCTTTCGTCCTTTAACTAGTTCTGTAAACTTGCGTAGAAAAATAAATTGCGTGAAGAAAATAATACTTAATTTGAATTGGCAGGATACAGAAATAATTGCGAGAGAATGTGTAACGTCCCGAACCCGGACAACTGCTCATCCGTCTGAACCCGGTGCGTTAAGATACAATCCACGAACCTGAGCGTTGCGCACTCTGATATTTATATACATCTGATAGACCCATAACAATCTGAAAAATATAATCAACAATTTGTGAGCTCGACAGCCCGCAAGTTCCAACCGTCAATCAATCAGAATCAGAATCACGTGGAAAATAATACGGAATATGACATTCAGTCAATAAGCACAATCAAGAGACATGCATCACAAATAAAATACATGCATAACAATCTGGAACCCCATTCGGATTCGACCACATCTTGTGCTTCTGAAATCTATCAAATAGTCAGACGCACACCTGGTAGCTCCACACTAACGACAGGCAGCCATTTCCTCTCTCAGGTGGCTCCACGCTGTCCGCTAGACAGCTCTTTCCTAAGTTGTTCTACCAGAAATATACACACAGTCACAGGACATGTCGACCGAAACACCACCATGCAATCATATGCATATCCATAAAATCAACATCAATACTCATCATGCATGCAACTACGAATATCAAGAGAGACAAATATGATATGAAACTGAAGAATAACGAATCAGTACTTGCCTCAAAATCTCCATCTTTTTCTTCTCTATATTCTTCTCAAAATTTCATCTTCTCCTAAAATCACACAATCATCCAATAATCTTAATTAGTCCATTAAGATATTTGATTATTACCTCAACTAAAAAATTCAGGATATTACATTCTAACCTCCTTAAAAGAAATTTCGTCCTCGAAATTTGATCTCAATACCGTCTCAATCCGAACAAATCAATACAAAATTTTCAACTCATTATTTATCAAATCTAAACACCCAACACCACTTATCGCTCATAATTTAGATAATCAATCCAACCAAATCCAAATTCACATTTGAACTTAAGTCCAAATAACTCTAAATTCATCTTTCATTATTTATTTATAATTTGGTAGCAAATCCAACCAAGTCAAAATTCACATTTAAATCAATAGTCAATACTTCTAAATCCAAATTCTAAAATTCCAATCCAATAAAACTTATATTTCAAATCTAATCCCGACTAATTCTGAGGATCGTATTGCTCTGATACCATTTGTAAGTTCCAACCGTCAATCAATCAGAATCATAATCATGTGGAAAATAATACGGAATATGACATTCAGTCAATAAGCACAATCAAGAGACATGCATCACAAATAAAATACATGCATAACAATCTGGAACCCCTTTCGGATTCGACCACATCTTGTGCTTCTGAAATCTATCAATCGGTCAGACGCACACCTGGTAGCTCCACACTAACGACATGCAGTCCTTTCCTCTCTCAGGTGGCTCCACGTTGTCCGCTAGGCAACTCTTTCCTAAGTTGCTCTGCCAGAAATATACACACAGTCACAGGACATGTCGACCGAAACACCACCATGCAATCATATGCATATCCATAAAATCAACATCAATACTCAGCATACATGCAACTACGAATATCAAGAGAGACAGACATGATATGAAACTGAAGAATAACGAATCAGTATTTGCCTCAAAATCTCCATCTTTTTCTTCTCTATATTCTTCTCAAAATTTCATCTTCTCCTAAAACCACACAATCATCCAATAATCTTAATTAGTCCATTAAGATATTTGATTATTACATCAACTAAAAAAATCAAGATATTACAGAATGAGCAGTTAATTATCACAATTGTTAGACTACTATTAACTAAAATTCATGGGGAGCATACAGCATAGTTTATATTATGGCTTGTTACGTGACGTTGACATGTTTTTGGTAGTTATCTAGTTTTTTAATACTTTTTAGTTGTTTTTTAATTATTTGAGTGTCATCTGATAGTTTATGGAGAGAAAAAAACGGCATTATCGGGTTTTAAGTGTCATTTCCATGTTGTCAAATTAACACATATATTTCGGAAGTTATCTCCTATATACTCAATAGAATCCTACCGACCATTCTGCCCTGTCCAGTCCACCTTTTTATCCAAATAGTAATGGACATACCAGTCAAAAGACAGAAATAAGTCCAAATCGCACAACATGTAGACAAATATAGAACATGCTTTCCAACAATACATAATCGCACAATAGCTAACTATTGAAGATAGAAAGATAAACTTTCAGGTGAGAACTTATTTCAAGAAATGACACAAGTTTACTCTAGCACAAATCTTGGAATTTCCAATATCAACTTTCAGAGATGCGGGTGTGTTGCTTAAGGTAGATAAGAATCTGTGCGTCAGGCATGCAACACAGAATGACACAATAACTAATGAAGATAGTGAAAGATAAATTTCAGGTGAGAACTTATTCCAATAACTAACCTACAGGTACAACTTTCTTCTATATATCTTACATTCCATTCAAACATTCATAGATCAGCATCTGTTTTTAAAGTGTAGATAAGAATCCATGCATGTGTAAGGTAAGACTTCACATCATGCATGCCAAATTTGATGCTTCTCTTTTAATGGGATGTATTGTATTATGGTTGAGGTGTTGTTGCTTTATGTGCTTTTGTGGAGATGCCAAAGCATATGTTCTGTTCTGTTCTGTTCTTGGTGTTTTCAACTTGGGAGTCCTTTTTGGTCCTTCTTTGGTGAATCATCACATACGAATTTTAAAACCACAAACGTATTCCGATGTAGTCTAGTTGGTTAGGATACTCGGCTCTCACCCGAGAGACCCGGCTTCGAGTTTTCCTTCTTTGTCCGATAAAATCAAGTAAAAGAACAATCTTCTTCAAGCCTTGAACTCGGGAAGTTTGATGTACCTAGAGGTGAATTCATCGTTTGAACGATTGACGGTTGCAAAACATAAAAAATATGATTGGAGAACGACAGATTAATCGTAGAATGATGACCAGAGATGCTATGCTTTACAAGAGACCAAAAGATTATGTAGGTTTTATCACCCGAATGACAACTTATATCAATACCACCTTTTGGAAAGAGTTATGTTAGGATGTATATGAATTATAGATTTTAGTAATTCAATCTCTGTTCTGAAATTCTAAGTGAAGACTATTGTTGCTGGAGAGGGTTATTGTCATAGATTGAAGATGACCATGAGAAATGTAAATCATTTTAGTTCGCTAGTTGAAAGTGGCGGGTGGCAAAAACCTCATCGGTAGAGTAACATCATGTTTGCAATGATTGTTGGTTTATTTTAGTTAATTTGGGGTGTAAGATTCCGACAGGACAAATAAGGTGTGCACAAATTATTCAGCTAATCCATCTGATGGTGAGCTCGAAATGAGAGATTGGGTTCTGTTGGTAGTACAGGGTCATTAATCTTTAAATAACTGAAGTTGAAAATGATGTTCCAACGAAAGTTAACGTATCTTAATGTATTTTTTTTAAAGTAAAAGAAATATTTGATTGGGGGCGTTGATTCTTTAGTACAGAGAATAGAGTCGATATTAATGGTTCAGTTAGAAGTAAAAGCATCAACCAGTTCTGTTTAGGACTCAAGTACGAGTTAAAAGTGTTATTAAAACTATTGTGTAACCTAATTGAATGGATACCAACGATACGAAGCTACAACCTCATAAAGGTGGGTAATGACGCATCAACCCTCTTTTGGTTTTATGCCCGGTACTCAGAGAATTCTTTGGCTTCCAGTCAGGCAAGTTCATTGAAAATAGCAAAGCATCACTTGATCAGCCTTAAAACCTTCTGGGTCAATGAGCCATTCTCGGAAGCGTGGATTAAAAAGAGATTTCTGATAACCCCTTCAAGCTCACATATGACAACTCTATATGCTCTATACATCGCATTCCAACCAGTTATTGTACAACATATACGAAGTTGGAATCTAAGCAAACACAAGATGCTTTTCTGTCAAAAGCTTCTATAAGCTTCTCAACGACAGGGAGAAAATTATCCATTGTTTAGGCAAATTTGGAAATCATATAATCCACCTAAAGTAAAGGTTTTCCTATGGACCTTATACGAAAACCGTCTTTTAACCAAGGACAACATTATAAAGCGTGGTGTGATCGTGGAGCCATTATGTCCGCTCTGTGGGTTAGAAGAAGAATCAATAGAGCATCTCTTATTCACATGTACATTCACTAGGTAATTCTGGGATCTGAGTATGCGATTGGATTTAAACATATCGCTTGGCTTAAATATAAATTTCGGAAAACAAGTCTCAAATCAGATTGATTTAGAGCTTGAAGACTGGAACAATCTAATAAATTGCTTTTGTTGGTCAATTTGGAAAGAAATGAATAATCACATATTCCGATTATCTTCAAATTCTTTTTGGTTTACGGTTAACGATTGTTTTGAGAATTTAATTTTATGGACAAGATCTCGTAAAAGGGGAGCTCAGGATTTAGCACAAACTCGTATAAAACGAGACAAAGTTGAACACTTCACACCACTATCGACCAACATTACCACGCACGACAACACCCAATCCCCTTCACCTCTTATATTACTTGTAGTACAGCTGCATGCAAGTTCAGTTGAGGGACCAACCGAGAGCGAGCATGCCGAGATCCACCACTATACACATTTGGATGAGCTAGCTCATGAAGAGGAGATGCGAGCCGCATAAGAAGAAGCTATTCCGGCTGAGCGCGCGAGGTACTTCGAGGAGACGAGTTTCCTTCCGAGAAACAACTCTCCCTCCACAACCGATACCTCATCGGACTTGGGATATGTTTGGTTGTATTTTGGTGTGTCCCTTTTACCCATGATGTTGGGTTAAGTACAAGCTAGCCTTTTGACTTGTGTACTGAACTTATGGAATTGTTATGTCTGTAGCTATCCTCTAGACTTTAATTTTAATGCAATATCAACTTTCAAAAAAAAACTATTGTATAATCTATCAATCTTAAGAAACTCAATTTACTTGTAGGATTTTTGAGTTTACCTTCAATTTCTTCTTGGGGTAGCCATTAAGTTCCAAAGAATTGAAATATGATTTCGAAATGATTGGAAATAAATTCATTCCTCGTTTTGATAATGGGAATTTACATTTCAAACGTAATTCTAATCGAATTCTTAGCAAAGCAAATCATAAAATTGCACATTTTGCGAAGGACCGGAAGAAAAGTTCTTACTAAAACAACAATATTACATAAATTCTTCGAAAAAGGTACAAATTCAAAACAAAAAAGCAACACCAAATCTTATATCTTTTTCTACCTTGTGCTGATATGCATAGAAGAAAATAACCCAAATCCACAACAAAACCAACCAACAACCAAACATAAATTCCCACAAAAGAAAAAGAAACTAATACATCAAAACATTACAACAACATATCATGCATGCACTCTATAAAGATGGACACATATATAGTTTGGTACATATATATATAATGAAGATGTAATTTTTGCTTGTAACCTCTAAGAGGTGGTGATGTGAACGCCGATGGCGATGAGGAAGATGGTGATGAGGCCAAAGAAAATGATGGCATGGACGAGTATCGATATGCCACTCGTGTGGAAGTTGCCGAATTCAACCACTCTTCCTTTTCCTGGGAGCTGAAATAGGAGCCCCGGAGAGAGGAGCACAAACAGCACCACCGCGACCACCACCGGCCCCCAGTCTGCCATGTCTACTATAGATATGTCTTCTTATTCTTCTTTGATGGTACTGTTTGTAGAATGGTGGATTAGGAAAGTTTGTGGAATAGTTGGAAGGAGAAGTTTGTGGTGTGTGTATGTCTTTTATGGTGGTGTTGGCTTTTAAATTAATCGTGATGTATATAGCATCTTCTGTGGATATTAAAATGGTTTTTTTGTTTTGCATTTCAAACCTCGATTTCGGAGTTATTCTTGTTAAACCCTGCAATTTGAGTGGTTCTTGGTCTATTGCATCAATGAATTATGAGGACCAGAGGTGAACCCATCAGGGCATGCATCGAGTTAAATGGAAGAAGGCAAAAGTAGTTCTGTTTGGGTGAGCCCATCAGGGTGCTCATTGGTTCAAGTCAAACTGAGATCTCACCTAAACTTACCTAATTGAGTCGATTTGGTGTTAAAACAAATAATCTCACGTTGTGAAATACAAGAAGTGCACACTCCATAACAGAGTTAAATTCGCTACTCATTACCTAAATACGCTTGGGTATTACTGAGGTGGTAGACTAACCAATTTCCAGATGGTATCATAACGGATTAATCGACATGTAAAGGCCTACTCCAACTCATGTTATCCACACGGAGAAAGAAAAAATAATTTCGGTCATATGTGTGTGGTGAGTGTTGAGAAAATAGTCTTACATTGTTAAACGGAAGATGTGTACAACACTCTATAGTAGGGTTCGATTCACTACCACTCACCTAAGTACTTGAATTTTATTGAGATAATGGATCAACCAAATTTCACATTTGGGTTGCGTTTTTTTTTGAATTTGTTGTGCCAATTTCTCTCTTCAACATATGTCATTTCTTTTATTTCATTTCCAACTGAATACATATATTTGATTCCCCGTAACCACTAGGTTATGTTCGATTTTGGTCTTTCACGATTGATAAAGTTGGGTCAAGTTTGAGTTGGACTGCTAAATTTGAAAGCAACAGAGGAGAAGAGAGAGTTGGGAGAGGAAGAAGAACGTTAGCTAGATGTTGTAGACAAGTTTAAATAATGACTCAAGTACAGAGCTCGATCATAAATATAGTAGAGTTTGTTACAAGCTTAGATGTCATAGTCAATTACAAACTGTCACGAGTACGTTATACTAACATACTCAACCAACTAAATGTGTGTTTACACGAGAGTAAAGAGAAAAGCTAAGTCGCTAATAAAGCTCTATATCAAAATCGACCTATATGCACTCGCAGCACTCCTAATCACTTATTGAGGCGGTGATTGAATGTTGTGGTTTCAGATGGTCTCCATGATGTCTGCATACTGATTTGCACTTGTAGTAGTAGTGTGAGGTTCAAAAGTTTCCTGCATGGTCAAAAATATACTAACATAATATGAATACAAAGAGAGTGTGAGGCACATGTTAATGTAGCTGAAGGATAGACTCAAAATTATTATATAACAAAAGAAAATGTCTGGATTGTAGGATTTCACGTCCTTATGTTTGTATATATTTTAAATTTTTTATACATGCATACAAGATCAATTTCCATATTTTCGACAATTTCATGTACATTATTTTATATTTATTCTAATATCATGTAATCTACATATATATTAAAATAAATAGAAGAAAATGATACCCAAGCGTTCTCTAAAATCTTTATGAAGATCCAGAGTTGCGTTGTCCGTTGAATCGTCCGTCGATTCTCCTCCAAGTGTTCACCAAACTCTAAAGAAGATTATAGAGAAATGAGCTAGTCAATTCAATCTCTAAATCAAAGTTAGAATCTAGCTAATAACTCATCTAAAACTCTCTGAGAATTTAATCTCCAAAAGCTTGAATAATTAATATAAATTTGGATGGATTAGTGGAGAGATTAGAGAGAGAAAATATTTTTGCATTAATTAAAACAAGAAGGGAGATAAGACCTATTTATAGGCTCTACCAACACTCACATCATGGGTAAATCACTTACTCACGATCTCTTATTTTTCTCTCCCTAAAATCAATCACAATTTGACACATAATCATCCCCATCCACGTTTAGCCATAATTGAAATAAATACAACTCATGATCAACATTAATCTCTTAATTAATTTTGGCAGAAGTCGTACCAACGGTCGATCAAAATTTCCACTTGGTCGACCGAATGGTTGAGTCTACCGTGAGCGAGACGGTCGACCGAATCTCCATAGGAAAAAGTCCCTCGAAATTTTTGATCGAACCACATCTTACTCGGGTTGATCGTTCGCATTACCAAGATACATTCTGGAAATTTCTGGTCGATCATGTTCTTACGCTCGATCGACCGTTCCTATTGCCAAGACACGTCCTGGAAATTTTCGGTCAAACAAAACGTAACCCGATCTCAGTCCAGTCGACCGTTCTAAAGCCTTCGGTCGACCAATCTCAATACAGTCTACCATTTTGACCTGATTTTGCCTTTGTTGAATTTTAGATTTACATCCAACAAAATGTGATCTTTCGGATTTTTAGCAAATTCATATATCATGTAATATATTATCATATGTAATGTCAAACCATCACACCTCATAACACATACATCTCATATGAATTTATTTATGATTTTAATTTTGTCATTTTTCACAACATATTGATTTTATCGATTCACTACATGTATGTTATTTTACATGAAACCCGATACATCATATGAAAACAAAATCAAGTTTCTTGTTTCCAGTTTTGTGGTGTGACCTATATAAGGATCTAAGCTACGTTGACAATAATAGTAAACACTTAATATCACAAACTATAAACGGTATCTAGCTACACATTATAGTTACCCAATTAACAAGATGTCTTATTTACTCGAACTAAAACACGATCTATTTAGTGATGTAAGAACATCACTTGTATTTGTCCATTGCCTCATGATATTAAGAATATTATACAAAGTAAAAATGTGTCACCTTTGTATTATATATTCATTTCTTGATATGTTAAACTAATTATATATATGTAATTTAACACAAGTCACATTGTGCACATTATAATTTTACTTTATCAAGGGTCCACTAATATCATGACTCAAATAAAAAGGTTCAATGATAATCTTTTGACAAACTATCTTTTCCAGCCAAAGTCATGCTTAACTAATTATTGTCTTTATCATTATACTCATTGACAGTTTTTGACAATAAACAAATTAACACTTCCTATGTGAAAAGACATAAGTCTCGTATCTTACGATTGAAGACACAGTGAAACATTAATGACATATAACACAATTTCATAATGTTTCACTTGTTATGTCTATTTAATATATAAAAGTAACTATTTTCCTATTTTATATACTCGTGTCGTTAAATATTTGTAGAACTACAATACTCTTTAACCAACACAACAATCTTATCTTGGTAATTAATGTTTCATGTCAATTACCATGATTATGAATAACTTTTGATTTATGTTAACCATTATCTTCTTTAACACTTTCAAAATACGAATACATTAATCAAGAAACAAAATATTTACATATTCAATTTATAATAATTGTCGTATAAAATAATACTTTTAGAGGAACTCAAATCATAACTTGTTGTACCTTCGTAACTTTGTTGTACCTTCATGCTTAATAATTCATCATATTATCGAATATCAACACTAGTTACGCAGTGTAACGTCCCAATGAAATAAATAAATAAGTAAAGTGCTTTAAATAATATTAGCTAATCCTTTGTTGACATATAGTTGAAATCAAGATACTAAATTGGAAAGTACGAAGTCAAGTGGAAGGAACGTATTAAGTTGACAAACTGATAGAGGGAATCAGCGACGATAGTTAAAATTGGAGTTGGATTTCTAATATAACCAAAATAGAGGCTTTGCGTAAAAAATTAACACAAACATGCATAAAGCATAATTTTATTTTATGTACAAACCAAAATAGATAATTTGCATTTTGCGTATTTAATCCAGAAAAAGGAGAATCGTTCAGCTTTTAAATAAGTAAATCAAAATCAGTGTTTTACAGCTGGATGTCATTGATGTTCTCTAGATGCTTGTTCCCTTGGAACAATCCAATTATTGTTTTTAAATTACATCAAATGATTCGTTTTCGAAGACCATAAGACATGGAGGGGTTACTGGGTTACATGAACTTTTGCTTAAAAATAGTTATTTGCTTGAACCAATGTGATTATTGTAAGAATTACATGGACAAATTAAGTTAGCAAAGGATTTACCCAAGGTAAACTTTATTAAGATGTCAATTAAAGATCAAAGTGGTCGGTGGTGACATGTGTCGGTTACGTGAACGAATGGTTAAAAGGTGGAACGAAAGGGTATATATATAAACAAACTTTCAACAAAAAACAACAAAAACTAGTACAATATGTCGCAAATGACTTATTAGTAACCAAATCATCAACTTCGGGCACCATCTCCGAATCCGCACCTAAGAGTTGAAACGGGAGACAAGCTAACCCTAAGAAAGGGAGAGGGGGATAAGTAACTATACACACAAAATAACTTTGAAATCGGAAAATTGAACCACTTGAACGTATCAATTTCTAGTAAATCCATGAATAGGGGTTCCGGGCTGAAATCTTAGTGATAATATGATTAATACATGTGTTGATACAGTAAATTACATTATGTGATGAGTTTTGTCTTTTCAATGCTAAATTACAAAAACTTTTCTATCATTATACAATTACTCCAAACATCTGGATTCCAATTTTATTTGTTGGTTCTTTTGGATATGTTTTCAAGTTTCTAATTCCATTAATCCATTTGGTCAAAGTACAACTCAGATCGCTCTTGAACTTTCTCGAAAATGACAGACGTTTCGAATTTGTAACCCATTTATTACCATTATAGAAGAGGAGCTCAATTATTGGTCAAGTGAAGAGCCACCTTCAATTTGAACTTAATTTCTAATCCAAGAATCTGTTTTATGCTTCTAATTTTTTTTATTGTCTTAACTCAGGATAAGTATTTTTGCTTGGGCGTTAACATTGAAGTTTCAGTTGGAGACTGTTGCTCAGGGTGTGATTGGTATATTTTAGAACTTTTAGAAAGTAAATGACTTACTTGTTAAATGACTTCAAGTGATTGGTAAAATAGAAACATTTTTTTTTTGGAAAAGTCAAGTTTCAAAATGACTTGTAGGACTTAAAAGATGTATTTAGAGTGATTGTTCAAACTTTCACAATAAAATAAGAACAAATCATGAAAGTCAAGTTATAGATTTCTCCAAAATTCCTAGGAATTCTCTCACGTTCGTCCACCATCTTGCAACCAATTACGACCTTAATATGCATGTTTTATTTGGAACGGCTTATGTATGTTAAAATAAAGTTAAATACATATGACAGACATATGTTTAAGTAACATCCTACTTCATAAACATAATATAATACAAACAAAACATTCAAAGAACAATCTCATATATAAGTTTAAATACAAATATGAAAAATAAGAAAAAAATTAATAATTTCGATTTGGTTCATGCTAGCGTGGTCCTAAAACCAAACCTCATCCAAATTGGTCGGTTCTACAAAAATTGATAACCAAACTCCACCACAGTTCAAAAGAACTAGACCCAATTTGTTCAATTTAAATTACTTTCTGTTTGCCCCAACATGATGTGCACCCCTAGGTGTGGTGTCTTCTTGCAATGTTCTATACGTTCTTCCTTCGGGCTAGGAATGGGAATGAGGGTGTAAATGAGACAAGTTCAACCTGCCACCTCGCCCCGTTTAATGCGGGTTGCGGTAAAAAATTTCTTACCCGCCAACCCGCTTAATAAATGGAGACGGATTACAGTTATCTCTCAACCCGCCCTACCCAGCCCATAACCCCATTAACATTAACCCCTAGGCCCCCTCCTCCTCCTAAAATCGGCAAAACATAATCCCACCACCTCCTCCTCCTCCTGCTTCCGCTCCCACCCCAAGCTCCTCGTATGCGCCCCCGTCGGAACCCTCTCTCTGCCGCCCCTCCTCTAGGACCGACCGTGTCGCCTCGAGGCGTGGGATGTGACTTATGTACACTTCCATGCTTGGGTTTTATTTTTTCGTGTGGTCTTGGATTGTATCGTAGTGATTTCGTGTGAGATTGGGTTTGGTGTAAATATCAAAACAGTTCGGATCAATTTGATGCGGAAAGTAGATGGTATTGAGAATGAAACAATAATTCTTAGTTCGATTGAGGTGCTAAAATGATGAGGTTGTTGATAAGGTAAACATATTTTTTAAACAATGTTATCAAGATAATTTCGCTACAAAGTTTGTGTATCTCTTTAAATCAAACGTTGTTGTGAAAATAAAAAATGAAAATAAAAAATAAAAATAAAAAATCTAAACTCACATAACCTGCGTAACATGTCTTGTCCTGCCTAATCCATCTTTAGACGGGACGGGTAGCAATCACTAAATTTTTGCCCCGCTTACCGAGTTTACTTAAGCGAGACGGGTAGTGGTTGGGCAAAAATCCCCCTCACCTCATTTACACCTATAGATGGGAAATGCTAATTGGTTTGGTTCAGTTTTAGAGATTTATCATACCCAAATCAAACTTATCTTGGTAAAAAAAATTTAAGCCAGGCTAAACTAGACCCAAACCAAATTGTTTTTGTTTTGTGTTGATTTAAATTTCAGTTGTAGTCAGAAATTATTTTGCAAGTGTAAAAGCTAAAAACATGAAAAAACTTTTTTGAAACTAAAATATTTTCACACATTAACACGAGTAGAATTATAATGTTAAAATAGAAAATTACAAATTTAATAAGAGTGTCGAATTATACGTTGCATCAATGTAAGTGTCTGAATATACATATCAATGGGGGAGAATAGGTTTAATTCGGTCGATGGTGGGTCTGCCCAAATCAAAACCAAAATATCTTTAGTTTGAATCTTTTTACTGGAATTTGAAATTTCAATTCGAATTTGATTGGGGATCAGTAATTTCAACCTGAAGCTCATCTCAACTTGGGGCTGATTTCTGATACCGTAAGTAAAAATCCTAAACACAAATTTGGTACCATATATGCTATATAAACATGGGAAATAAGATAACCATGAAAACAATCCCTTAATTTCCCTCGTTACTCTTACTACTCTACATTGCAACAGCCAAAATCGAAAATTAAGCATAAAACGAGCACTACCAAATCCATCTAACATGCATGACCAACAAAACAAGAACCAGACACAAAACCCTTTACCAACACACCAACCCAACCCGTATTAGTTGGGATACGGATACGCAATCCACCTAATAATTAAAATTAACCTCACAGATTATATTGAAAACAACACATCAATGTCTGACAATATATCATTAACACCTCCAATTCATCACTCATTCAACACACAATTAAGTACGTACCACTTAAACTCTTCATCGACTTTCCAACACTTTTTCGAGAGCCAATTAACCAAATTAAGCGCTCATCCGGCGTAGATGTGGAGACCGAGGGCGAGGACGATGATGGTGAAGACAGCAAAGAAGATGAGAGCGTGGACGGCGACCGCCTTTCCGCTAGTCTTGAAACCACCCAATTCAGCGTACTTGCTCGTCCCCGGCAGCTGGAAGAGCAAGCCCGGGGACAACAGCACGAATAGCACCACCCCCACCACCACCGGAGCCCAATCCGCCATCGCACTGATTTAGCTGCTGATGATATTGATGTTTTCTCTAGCTATCTATGTTTGGTATCCACACAACAAAAAATTGTTTTCGAAGGGAAAGAGACAAAATGGAAAGGGAGAATCAATGAATGTGAGATGAGTAAGCAAGGAATATATTAGCATTCATTCATAAGAGCGGTGTGATATTAGTTTATGCTAATTTAGTTGATAGATCTGTAATTTAAGATTAATTAATTTAGATTAGATTAGAAAACAAAAACATTGTGAATTATATATTGAATGTAATTAAAAAATAAATACTTTTAAATAAGAAAAGAATGGTGGGGTCATTTTGGCTACTCAGTTTTGGAATCAAAGTTCTATTGCTGTCTAAATTAGTCATATACAACAATACGAAAGAATCCAATATGAGTCAATTGGGTCTGTAGATCTTCGTCTTGAAATAATTACACAACTAGACTCGGTATCTAAATTACCGTGTTATGGAGTAAGGCCGTCGTCATCTTTGTAATCCATTACAAAGTTCAAATATGTGGGATGAGGTTCAAATTAAGTATGAATCTATCATCGTGGTAGAAATCCATACCAGCAAAAGTTATTTCGGTTAACATACAAATCCTTAGCAAAAATAGTTAAAATTGTTCTTCATACTGGGCCCAAAAACGGGCTGTATTGCTGGTTGCTGTTATTTGGTTATTCAATTGAATGTTGGAAACTACCATTGCTTCTTAACTCTTTTGCAAATATAAGAAACAATTGTCGAATGGTTAATTAACAAGGAGGTGTAATAAAGGGTTCCGTTATTAATGAAATACTTATATCATCAATGTTCGCCTCACCTGTCTTCTTATCTCATTATGTAGTATCGTTTTAAGTTCTAAGTTTTTTCTACTCACTGAGAAAGCAATAAAGCACGGAATAATTTATCTCTAGTCTCTATTGCAAATCTAGGTTTCGGTTTGGATTTATATAGTTGAGCGTGAGTGTTGAACGTATCACAAATACGACAAATCTCAAATAATAATAAAAATTACTGTACAAAATAAAAAAAGAAAATAACATCTCATTATTGTAAAAATTCAAAAATCGTATACCATCGTCTCGATTGTGTGACTAATAGTGTCTTAATAATTTTTTTAATCTTAAACACAATGACATTAAGCTAAAAATAAATATAATTCTCAAAATATGCACAATATTATTACTTTTATCACACGCTCGTTTTAAATTTCAAACATCTCAAACATACGAATTAAATTGTTAGGTTCCATCCACGGACTATCTTAAGACAAGATATATCCTAATTGAATTAATCCAAGCTGGTAAATTTTAATGTTTTGGAAAACGATTATTGGACTCGAGCGTCCTTGGATGCACAGTGCAGCCAAGTCAGCAGGCACGTTAGCACCATTGCTAAGAGGTGGTGAGTTTCCCGATAAAGAAAGACAACTTTATTTGTTTTCAAACAAATTGTGTTCTCAAATATTTGAAGTTTTCCTTCCAAAAAATAACACGACTATTCACATTCTGGACAAGTCTGGACTAAACCTTGACCATTATGGATTGAGTCTGGATAGAACTCAGACAAATTGGACAATCATGTCCAGAGTTTGGACAGTCTGGACAATTGTGTCAAGAATCGTGTCCATTTTGGACTGAGTCTGGACTGATTTTGGACAATCATGTCCATTCTAGATTGAGTTTGTACTGAGTTTGGACAATCGAGTCCAGAACTGTGCTCATTCTGGACTGCGATGGGACTGAGTTTGGACAATCGTGTCCATTCTGGATTGAGTTTGGACAATCATATCCAGAATCGTGTCCATTCTGGACTGAATTTGGACAATCGTGTCCATTCTGGACTGAAACTGGACAAAATGTGAACAATCTGCCTTTTTTGCAAAGAAAACTCAAAAAATTAGGAATCACAATTTATTTGAAAACAAATAAAAACATCCTCATTCACCGCACCCCCAACAATTGTACTAACATGACCGTTGACCTGCTTGCACGTCCATGTACGAGGACCCTGATGTTTTTATCGTGATAGAGTCATGTTAGAAGTCTTAAATCTACTACATTTTCAAATAACATATATTAACTCTTTATTTCCAAAACTCTGTTAATGGGAATGAATAATTATTTAATCTCTTAATAAATCACCCACCATCCATAGTAAACCCACAAGTGGTCCAAAGGTGTATGTCTATTTTTTTTACATGTCTCCATCCCAATTTAGAGCAAATTCCAAAATCCAAAGCGTCGAGCTTCAACTTACATGTCTCCGTCCCAATTTAGGCATTTAAACGAATTTCAAACGAGGGTAGGAGTGTGCATCTGGTACCGATCGGAGACCGAGCTGGTTTTTTGTATTAAAAATAAAAAAAACAAAATCTGAACCGGTCCAACCCTAGGGTCCACACCAGAACCCGAATCAGTTGGATCCGGTCTAGTCCAAAAAAATCGGATTGGTATATACTCACTCCTAAACGATGGTGTGATTGTTTGCAAGAAATTAGTTAGAAACAGGAAAATTATGGGAAATTCACTGTGAGAGTAAACCTTCACTTGAAATGATTTCGTTTACTTCCACACCAAATTTCAAGGAAACCATGTAACTAAAGTTATGAGTTTCTTCACTTCCTACCAGGGGTGCTAATGGAACCGAACATGTGCGAACAAAGCTTGTTGGTGTTTAGCTCGTTAACGTTTTAGGTTGTTTGTGTTTAGCTCGTGTTTGAATATGTTCATTAGCTTTTGCTCGTGTTCGTTAACTTTTATTTGTTCGTGTTCAGCTCAATACAACCTCATTTAATAAACGAACAGTACACAAACTTGAACTTCAACTTGAACTCGTTGTTTTATGTTGTACTATTCATACTACGGTATCATACATGCATATTATAGACATGTTTTCAATACATTTTTGTGTATGTAACATGTATGTACATGTGGTTGTAAATTAGTGAGATTTTATTAGTGATTCATCAATTATGTCATTCAAGTCTTGGTGGGTACATATATTTATCGTATTATATATAAACCCTATCGAGCCCGAAATGTTAATGAAAAAAGTGATGTGAGTTCATGTTCAGCTTATATCGAGCTGGAAAATCAAGTTTGTGTTTAGTTTATTAAGGTTTGAATCGAACATGAATGATCTCATATCGAGTTTGACTCAAACCGAACTCGATCGGCATCGTTTACCTCAAATCAAAATCCAGTAAAAAAGAGAACGAAATCTGATTTCAACATCACATCAACTAGAGTAGAGACAATTTCGAAATCTAGAAATATGCGAAGATTCGAATCTTGTTTCGCATGTTTTGGTAAAAACGACGTAGATCACGTTTCAATTTATAATCGTAGTCTTTCCTAACCTGAGAAGATGCCGATCGGATGATGGTTGTAAAAAGATGTAGTTTATAAAGTATGAGCGGATGCCTTAAAAATCTGGATCATAAAATAATAGATGTAGTTTATAAAGTATGAGCGGATGACAAATTTCGAAAGGAAAATGATAGATGACCGCTTTTTAGGACGCTCCTTCGGTGACGCGGCTGAGTTGACACTATCCATATCAGCACAGAAAAAAATAATCTTTTTTTATTTTATTCCTCAATTCTTTGGTTATACGTACAAATGTCTACATCTCTCCCTCCATCCCTCATTAATGCGTCTCAAATCACTTCATTCCTTCATCATTTTGGCGCTCCTACACAGCAGAAGACTTGTTATTCATCTCAAGATGCGTCTTCCTTTTTCTTCCCTTCTCTTCTGTGGTCCTTCCTCTGTACTCCAATGGAAATCGTTCATGTGCCCCCCAAAGTGGAGCAACCGACAAACGTTCCTAAGGAGGAGATGTTTTTTCCTTCTTTCGAAGAAGCCAAAACATTTTACGTGGCTTATGCCGATTCTTGTGGTTTTGGTGTTAAGACATGGCAATCCCATTACGATCGTGGTGTTGTTATACGGGTCACGCTGACTTGCTCCAAGGAGGGCACCAACAAACCAAGGGCAATGAAAATTGAAGCCTAGGTTATCCAGTAGAGTCCAATGCACTGCTCGGATAAGGGTCTCCGGAAACCCAGCAAGGGGTTACCACATTAACTTTGTGGATCTTAAACATAACCACAACATGCTTGAATAGGAGCAAATGCGGTTTCTCAGACAAAAACGAACCGTCCCTGAGGCCGCCAAAGCACGCATATCGTGCAATGATACTGCTGGGATATCGGCTGCTAAGACCATGCAATCTTTTGTGGTCGAGGCTGGAGGTCATGACAAATTTATTTTCAACGAAAGGGATTTAAGGTTTGTGTTCTTTCTGCCTAACATAATTGAAGTTGAACATTTTGCACCTGGTCTTAGTGGTTCCTGTGTGCAGGAATGTTGTAAACGAAGTCAGAAATTTAAAGATGGGACCTGGTGATGCACAAGCTCTTCAGAACTATTTCATTAGGATGCAGAAGATTGATTCCATGTTTTTCTATGTAATGGATATGTATGACGAAGGAAGACTACGGAACGTGTTTTGGGCTGACTGTCGTTCTAGAGCTGCATATTCATACTTTGGAGACGCAATATGTTTCGACACCACCTACATTACAAACAAATACGACATGCCTTTTGCCCCATTTGTAGGAGTTAATCACCATTTCGAGTCAGTTTTGCTCGGTTGCGCTTTTTTGTCTTCTGAGACCACTGAAAATTACATATGGTTGTTCCAAACATGGTTGTCGTGCATGAACGGTAAGGTGTGACTGTTCGGTTTAAGCTATGTATGTGTTCGGTTTAAGTGGTGGAACTGTTGGGTTTAAGTAGTGGAAATGTTGGGTTTAAGTGGTGGAAATGTTCGGTTTGAGTGGTGGGACTGTTCTGTTTAAGGTGTGAATCCGTTCGGTTTAAGTGGTGTGACTGTTCGGTTTAAGTTGTGGAACGGTTCAGTTTAAGTGGTGTGACTGTTCGGTTTAAGTTGTGTATGTGTTCGGGTTAAGTGGTGTGACTGTTCGGTTTAAGTTGTGTATGTGTTCGGTTTAAGTGGTGTGACTGTTCGGTTTAAGTTGTGTATGTGTTCGGTTTAAGTTGTGGGTCTGTTCGGAATAAGTTGTCTGTCTGTTCGGATTAAGTTGTCTGTCTGTTCGGAATAAGTTGACTGTCTGTTCGGATTATGTTGTCTGTCTGTTCGGATTAAGCTGTGGGTCTGTTCGGTTTAAGTTGTGGGTCTGTTCGTTTTAAGTGGTCGGTCTGTTCGGATTAAGTTGTGGGTCTGTTCGGTTAAAGTTTTCAAAGTAGGATTTTGTACCTTTCAATATATGACTCACTCCTTTTAAATTGCCCCCTTATGCAGATATACCCCCCCAGCCATAATAACAGATCAATGTGGTGCCATTACAGCTGCTGTAAGGAATGTCTTCCCAGATTCAAGACACAGATTCTGTATATGGCACATAATGAACAAAGCTCCCGTGAAGTTGCCGACGCAGTATCGGAAGCACATATTATTTGATCTGAAATTGATTGTATATGATTCCAAAACCCCAGCAGAATTTGATCGTAATTGGCAGGGTTTCCTTCTTCATTTTGACCTACAGAACCATAGCTGACTCAAATCGATTTATGCAATCCGAGAGTCGTGGATACCTGCATTTGTTGGTGATAGTTTTTTCGCGGGAATGACATCTACTCAGAGAAGCGAGAGTATGAACACCTTTTTCGACAAGTATCTTACTTCGAAGACCACCCTTAAGCAGTTTGTTCAACAATACGAACTTGCGCTCCGCCATAAGTACGAGAATGAAGCTCAATCAGATTTTGATTGTCTTCATAAGAGACCCCAGTTGGTTTCAATTTATCCATTCGAGAGACAGATGAGCGGGTTGTATACGGTAGGGGTCTTCAAGAAAGTGCAGTTAGAAATCGGGAAGATGATATACTGCGATATAACAGAGGAGTTCAATATGAATGATACATTTCAGTACAAGGTATCTGAACGTATTTTGGCTGGTGAGCAGCTACTGTCGAAACGTTTCCTAGTACAAAACATATCCATGAACTTCACATGTGATTGTAGAATGTTTCAGTACGTTGGTCTTCTATGCTGCCACGTTTTTGTTGTACTTGGACGCTTAAATCCTAATGCATTGCTCCCAGACTCTTACATCGTTAATCGATGGCGGAAGGATATTCGAAGGAGCTATCAAGATAAGATGTACCTAGACAATGGCTTAATGGAGAAGGACGCGCTTCGTCGTCACGACGACATCATTGGTCGTGCCGTTTGGATCGCACAGGAAGCCTTCATTTCCCACGAAAGGTATATTGAGGCCGTGAAGTGTATTGAAATGCTTAAGGCACGTATGCACACTACCCAGTTCTTGGTTCGACTTGATGAACCTGAGTCTGCGGGTACATCGGTTCTTAATCCAGATAATGTCAGACATGTAGGAAGACCGCCGACTAGACGTCGAGTGTCTTTAGCTGAGAAGATAATTAAAAAAAACCATAAAAAGCACGCCCAACAAGAGAAGAGAAAGTTCAAGATGAAGGTTACATCGTCGCTTCACGAAGTCGCACCAAAACCCGGGGATCCCGATTTCTCTGATTGGAACATGAATTTGTATTACGATGAACTTCCTCCTTAATTTAATATTTCTTGTTATTTTCAGTTCTTGTAAAACCAAGAAACTTCTAATTGTTGATCTGTTTGGATCTGTAAATGGTTGTTATACACGTTCAGTTCGTATAAAACTGTGTCCTTGTTCGGAATATGGTGTGGGTCTATTCGGAATATGATGTGTGTCTGTTCGGAATACGATGTGTGTCTGTTCGTTTTAAGTTGTGTGTCTGTTCGGTTTAAGTTGTGTGTCTGTTCGGAATATGTTGTGTGTTTGTTCGGAATACAATGTGTGTCCGTTCGGTTTAAGTTGTGTGTCTGTTCGGAATATGATTTCTGTCTGTTCGGAATATGATGTGTGTATGTTCGGTTTAAGTTGTGTGTCTGTTCGGAATACGTTGAGTGTCTGTTCGGAATAAGTTGTGTGTCTGTTCGGAATATGTTGTTTGTCTGTTCGTAATATGTTTTGGGTTAGTTCGGAATAAGTTGTGTGTCTGTTCGGTTTAAGTTGTGTGTCTGTTCGGAATATGATGTGTGTATGTTCGGTTTAAGTTGTGTGTATGTTCGGAATACGTTGAGTGTCTGTTCGGAATAAGTTGTGTGTCTGTTCGAAATAAGTTGTGTGTCTGTTCGAAATAAGTTGTGTGTCTGTTCAAAATATGTTGTGTGACTGTTCGGTTTAAGTTGTGTGTCTGTTCGGAATAAGTTGTGTGTCTGTTCGGTTAAAGTTGTGTGTCTGTTCGGAATAGGACGTGTGTCTGTTCGGAATAAGTTGTTTGTCTGTTCGTAATATGTTGTGGGTTAGTTCAGAATAAGTTGTGTGTCTGTTCGGTTTAAGTTGTGTGTCTGTTCGGAATACCTTGAGTGTCTGTTCGGAATAAGTTGTGTGCCTGTTTGGAATAAGTTGTGTGTCTGTTCGGAATATGTTGTGTGTCTGTTCGGTTTAAGTTGTGTGTCTGTTCGGAATACGTTGAGTGTCTGTTCGGAATAAGTTGTGTGTCTGTTCGGAATACGTTGAGTGTCTGTTCGGAATAAGTTGTGTGTCTGTTCGGTTTAAGTTGTGTGTCTGTTCGGAATATGTCGTGTGTCTGTTCGGTTTAAGTTGTGTGTCTGTTCGGAATAAGTTGTGTGTCTGTTCGGAAGAGGATGTGTGTCTGTTCGGAATAAGTTGTTTGTCTGTTCGTAATATGTTGTGGGTTAGTTCGGAATAAGTTGTGTTTCTGTTCGGTTTAAGTTGTGTGTCTGTTCGGAATATGATGTGTGTGTGTTCGGTTTAAGTTGTGTGTCTGTTCGGAATACGTTGAGTGTCTGTTCAGAATAAGTTGTGTGTCTGTTCGAAATAAGTTGTGTGTCTGTTCGGTTTAAGTTGTGTGTGTGTGTGTTCGGAATATGTTGTGTGTCTGTTCGGTTTAAGTTGTGTGTCTGTTCGGAATAAGTTGTGTGTCTGTTCGGAATATGTTGTGTGTCTATGTAATTTGAACCAGTATAAGTTTTGTAAAAGAATGGTTTATGTAACAATCCGGACAGACACAACACTTATTCCGGACAGACACAACACGTATTCCTGACAGACACAACACGTATCACAGACTGACACAACACTTATTCCGGACAGTCACAACACTTATTCCGGACAGACACAACATTTATTCAGGACAGACACATGACATATTCCGGACAGTCACAACACGTATCCTGGACAGACACAACACTTATTCCGGACAGACACAACACCAATCAAATAAGTTGCTTACTTGTAATATGACAACGCATCCAGACACGCAGCCCTGCTTCAGAGTGAAGTTCCCAGTCAATCTCCTCCTCGACAGGTCCATTTTGGCTTCCTCCAGACCCCTAACCAAACAAGTGTGAACTGCATTTGCCCACGCATATCTCTTGAGGCGCTTGAGGTTCTTCAGGTGCCTCGTGTACCACGCTTTAGTTCGCAGGGTTCCATCGAAGAACAAAAAATGTTTGAAGATCATACAAATAAGGAGACGGACGTGCTCCTCCTCGTCGCCCATCACACTCGTGGCAGTAAGATGACCCAGTAGCTGAGTGTTGTCGAGGTTAACCCCGTCTCGCTTATCTACGTACATGGGTTGCATATCAACTCTCAGCCCATGCACTCTTAGCCTCAGTAGCAGGGCGACGTCTTCTACCGTAAATGGGACGACCCCAGTTGATATTCTCAACCCGACCTCATTGGCGTCGAAGTGTTCGACGAACCAACCCAGGATCTCATTATCAGTTGTCATGTGAGGAAAAGTGAGGAAGTGACCGAAAGACATCCCTTTGAAAACCTTCTTCTCCTCCCCCTTCATCCGACTGCACTGCCGGTGAATGGCCGTCAAACCACACTTAGTTTCGCGGAAGTAGTACGTGCTTCCCTGAAACCACAAAAAAAATTTAAAAGTCGATGTTGAACCCTTAAATCAACACAAAACACATCCGGGTTGAGGAGAGACCTGTGCGGCTAGAATTTCAGGAGCGATGGAGGTTTCAGGGACAGAAGAATCCATTTTCGTCTTGTCTGGGTTTTTCTTCGATTCAAAATGGGACGACGGTTTTTGGATGGGAAGACGAAATGAGGAAGAACTTTTTAGGAAGCTGCACAGACAGATACTCGAATGCTCTACAAACCTAATGGTGTACGTGAAGTCTAACCGTCTAATCGTGATTTAGGGAAATGAACCGTCCCACCCAACCAGCCGTCTTTTTAAAAAAAAAAATAAAGCCCGCACAGAAGAAATAGCTGACTAGACGCTGACTCATCAAATCGAAACTTGTCCACGTAAGGCGCGTCATGTCCGTGTATGACGACCCTTTTCGAAATCCAAGGATCGCTTGACCCCACCTGAGAAGTCCACTAGTTTCGTTATGCGCCGCAATTTCTTGAAGTTCTCAAAGATTAAGTATTTAAAATATTAATAAAACTTAATTCTGGCTACCATACCTTTGGCATCTCTTGTTGGAACTTGGAACACGAGTGGATTTTGTTTTAGGGGAGTCGACGGTAAAGAAGAAGAAAAAATTGAACTAATTACTTTTGTGAGGTTTGCATGAGAGCACGTACTGGTCAGATAAATCTCACACGATTTTTTTTCTAAAACCTTTTCTGCTACACAAATTATAGCTCATGGAACAATATCCATTTGGAAACCATTCTTACCCTTTACTACTCTAACTAAACTAAGCTTAGGTCAAATGATTAGTTTTTAAACCAAACTAGTTTACGAATCAAAAGTCAAAACGACTGCTGCGGCAAAGGAAATATATATCACGTAATCCTACAAATTTTTTATATAAAATGATTCAAACAAGTGATAGTCTCCACGATGACCACATTCCACAACCAAGTAAATTAAACTACAATAATAAATTACAAGACAAAACAATTAAATGATTGACTTAC
Source organism: Triglochin maritima (assembly GCA_963682175.1). Lineage (NCBI taxonomy): Eukaryota > Viridiplantae > Streptophyta > Magnoliopsida > Alismatales > Juncaginaceae > Triglochin > Triglochin maritima. The sequence continues at coordinate 4,850,876 of OY821787.1, read as the reverse complement.
GTTAAGTTTCACAAACATAATATTTTTTTACTTGGAGAGGACTTCGTTTTACTTCCACTTCAACTTAGCCCCGCGTACGGGTGAAACAAGGATTTCAAGTAGAGAGGCAAAAATTGTATGACATCTTAGAAAAAATTAGAGGGGTTCAAAAATCGAGTATTAGTATACTAGGTAAAATCCCAACTGCACGGTGGAGCAAAATCTAGTTGATGTATACTTCACCATGCGAAATTCAAAATTCATGGAATAAAATTTAATATTCAAGAGAAGTCTCCCGAACCTTACACCACTGATCACTGTAGGGATGTAACTTAGGGTGTGTTTGAATGTGACTCCCAAATGTTAAATTCTTGTAAGAAGTTAATTTTTGGATGGGTGACGCCAAAAACTATTTCTTCCTAGCAAAGATCAGAATTGTTTGGATGGTGAGAAACTTGGTGGATTCTCATATGCATTGTCAGACGAAGTCGCCTAAGTGCCCTCCAACCAGATATTATTTGTAAAGATAAAAAAATAGAAACAAAGATAGAATGATCCTAGCACCAGTAAGCCAGCTTAGGAGACAGAGAAGCTCACAATCAATACAAAATTACATCGGGATGCATGCTGAGAGATTAGATTCTAGGACTCCCAAAAGTATTTGGATGTGCTCTAAACAACCCCTAAATTTACGAGTTGGTTCACACTTCCTCCAAATGAAATCAATCGACCTGGAAAAAATGGCATTCATGAATAGACAATATTAGAGGGACACGCATGCAAAACCACAGAAAATCAATCAACCTCCCACCATCACTGGTAATCATTCCCCCCCAATCGGCAGCGTTTGGTAAAAAGAAAAAAGAAAAAAAAAGGAATCTTCCATTACTCCAAATCCCAATTTATCTCCACCCAAACGGGAACGAATAGAAATCGACGCCGAGACGACGACTCCAACGGATCCGGCGGCGATGGAGGGCGAGAGGGCGACGGGATCGGTGTCGTCGAGGCGGAGGATGTCGACCGGCTCCACCATCGGGCGGAGGAAGGAGGCGGAGGGAACCAACGGGAATTTCGATTCCCCAAGAAAGCTCGCGCCTTCTCGCTCCATGTGAGGCCTGATTCTCTCAGAAAATATTGCTTTTTTTTCTGAGAAATAGATTGGTTTTTGGAGAGAATTGTGGTTTGAATGGGAAAGAACTTGTTTTGGATGGAAAGGTGTTTTGTTGCGGAAGAAAAGATTGGAAAAAACTGTGTTTGTTGCAGAATTGTGTTTCTTAATGTTTTGATTTTTCAGTTTTTAAATGGGAAAATAACTTTTTTGAGGGTGGTTTGGATGGGAAGATGTTTTGTTGTGGAAAAGGAATATTTTTTTATTTATTTAAAGTTGGCGGCGTTTTCTGAGTTATGTTTGTTGTTGGAGAAAAGTTTGTTGGGTCGTTAGTCGTTACTGTGTTTTTGGACTTTATGGAAAAATGTTGGATGGAAGTTTCAAAATTGTGAGTTTTATGTGTGTGTGTGTGTGTGTGTGTGTGTGTGGGGGGGGGGGGGGGGGGGGGATTGTCGGGGATAAACTAACTGCCTTTTCTGTGGAATTTGTGGAGGAGATTGTGTTTTCTTCTTTTTTTTTGTTTTTCAAATGGCAAAGGGAAAAAGAACTTATTTTTCTTTTTCTTTTTGCAGAGAATGGTGTTTTTGTTTTGTCGTGGAAAAAGATTGTGTTTTTCGAAAATTTTGGTGTCTCTTCTGTCAGTTTTTTCATTCTGAGTTCTGTGCACAGTATGGATGAAATGGGGCGACAATTTATCAAAATATTGTTGCTCTTTATGGAGAAAAGGTGATTTTCATGTTTGCCCCCCCTTTAAGCCAGTTTCCAACTTTCCATGTATGTATTAAATCATGAAAGAGGTTGCAAAATTAGCCAAACAAGAAATTTTAGCTAAACACACGTTTTCAAAAAAAAGTAAAAAAAATACTACAAGAAAAACATAAAAACTAGTCTTCCAAAAATCATGGTGGCCCAACCAAGGCCTATACGTCCATACACAAGAAACACACCAACATCCAGATTTCTCTGCCAACTTTGCACGAACATGTATAAAGGTGGTTTTTATGTTTTATGCTTCTCATTGGTTACCAATTTGTTTCTTGGGGGTTTTGTTTGGAATTTGGTGGAAATGTGGAAGCTTGCTCTGCTTTTGCATCTTTGGTTTTCTTGTGCTTGAAACTGTGTATGTTGTGTTGTTTCTGTCAAAAATGTTGATGTGTTGTCGTAGTCTGGTTATCTTTTCCGTGATTAACAGGATTACCACATAACCTTCCCGAATGAATAAGATATTCAGAGCTTTTGCATTATTAGTTCCACAAATATTAATAGATTATGTTTTCTCCTTCCGAAAACAGGGGCACAGTTGCTGAAAGAACAGTAAAGCGTTTGCGCCTGTCAAAGGCATTGACAATACCTGAAAGTACAATGTTAAGTGATGCGTGTCGGAGGATGGCTGCTCGGCGTGTTGATGCACTCCTGTTAACGGACTCAAATGCATTACTTTGTGGTATTCTGACAGATAAGGTTGTTAAGACATCAAAATGATTTGCAAGACCTCTCACTGCTACGAGTTATATTCTTTATTCTCACTGAGGTCGTGCTTGTATTTTCTTTATTGAAGGATATAATGACGAGAGTCATTGCTCGTGAATTGAAGCTTGATGAAACACCGGTGTCCAAAGTGATGACAAGAAATCCTGTTTTCGTTCTCTCTGAAACTTTAGCAGTGGAAGCACTGCAGAAGATGGTTCAAGGTTTGCATACATCTTCCGATATCTGCTGGTTCACCATCGTTTGGGGTGTTTTGAGCTGTATTCTAATGCTGTATTCAAATTTTAATTTTCAACCGGCAGGGAAATTTAGACATTTGCCTGTAGTAGAGAATGGTGAAGTCACTGCAATACTTGACATAGCAAAGTGTCTATATGATGCCATAGCTCGAATGGAGAGGGCTGCAGAGAAAGGAAAGGCTATTGCAGCTGCCGTTGAAGGAGTGGAGAAGAATTGGGGGGCATCTGCGTCAGGTCGTGAAAAATAGACGATTTGAATTCCATAATAGTTAATAATAATATTACCCAGCACGACTTTTTCTTAACTTTTTATGTTTACTTATCCTGATATATTGCTTTATTTTTTTATCAGGCTCTAATACTTTCATTGAAGCTCTGCGTGAGCGCATGTTCAAACCATCTCTTTCTACCATCATTGCCGAGAATCCAAAGTAGGTAATACGTTTACCCAGCAATAACATGCATCTGTTGATATCTATTTTTCATGATGATGTTGTATATGTGAGGCTCGGCTCTTATATTATACTGGATTACTGGAAATTTTAGCAGGGTTGCTTTAGTGTCTCCGACCGACTCCGTACTAGATGCAACAAAGAAGATGCTAGAGCTTCGGCTTAGTTCAGCTGTCATAGCAGTTGACAACAAACCCCTTGGAATATTGACGTGAGCTCTGAATGTTATAAACTACTGTTATTAGTGAGACTGCGTAGAATGCATCTATGCTTGTTACATGTGATTTCTGTTAGCTTGTTAACGTGGTATCTTGTCCATCTTTGCCAGATCAAAAGACATCCTGATGCGAGTCGTTGCACAAAATCTTCCTCCTGAATCAACACAAGTTGGCAAGGTGTGAATTTTCCTTCAGTAGGCTCCTATATCATTCGAAAACAAAGTAATAAATCTCATTTGTTTTATTTTACAGAAAATTTTGGTACGTGTTATCTTATTAGATCATATTTGTATGTACGTGTCCTCATTCAGGTCATGACTCCAAACCCAGAATGCGGAACAGTTGATACCCCAATTGTAGATGCTCTACATACCATGCACGATGGAAAATTTTTACACCTCCCTGTTGTGGACAGAGGTTCCTTTTTTACACTTAAGTAGATTTTAGCATATAATCTTAGTTTTCTTTTATTTCTAATTTTATGTCAGACCTTTTTTTCTATGCTAATTGGATCCAGCCATTGAGCAATGCTTCATCTTTTAAACTGAATGCTTGTTTGCCTGGCAGATGGAAACATTGTTTCTGTTATGGATGTGATTCATATCACTCGTGCTGCAGTAGCCACAGTAAGTTAGATTTACCGCTTCGCTAAGTCACTTGTGTAAATTTTCTCCTCTTTGCTACAGAGTTAGGTTTCTCTTAACTGTAATGAAAAGGAGAAAGTGATTTTATGATTCACTCAACTTAGTATTCTTGTAGATTTCATTTCACAGTTTTTTCTACGTTTGATATTGAAAGTAATAGGGTAATATCTTCTCGAGGATTCTATCATCATGTAACTTACACAAACAACTTGGCAACAAAGTATACTTACTACTTTTTCTAATTTATATGACAAATCGACAATGTGTGTAGCAGCAAAACCGACACATAATTATACATTCTAGCCTGATTCAAGTGCTCCGCTACTTCTTACTGTGCATATTCTAAGTTAATATTAAGCCAATTCAAGTATCAAACATTCAAACTAGCTTTTCTAATTTGGTGTGAACTTCTGTTGATCTAACCCCGCAATAAAACTCAGCACTTAGGTACAGTGGTTTCAACTCTATTATAGTGTGTGTGCACACAAGTTTTTAGCAATATCTTCTTCAACAGTTGAAGTTTTGAACATGAAACAGATATATATTTGGATGCCATGAAAATTCCTTGTCCTAGCTTACATGGAACTTTGGAATGGTTTATTGTCCGAAAAGGCCTCGTCATATAATGGTTTACGGTTGGATTATTGAAAGGATTTTTTTTGTGTTCACACCTCCTTTTTGCCTTTTTGTTCTTTCTTGGGGCGTCCTTGCCAGGCCTCAAGAAACAGTAGCTGTAGGGCCCCTCTGCAGCATCCGTACAATTTTTGGCCCTTGTCTACTTATCATAGAGAAATAGTGTTGTTTTCTGGTCTACCTATTTGTAGCGTGCAGCCTTCAACACATTGCCTGCCATTTTTATCTTCCAAAGTAGGCTTTAGACATTGTTATTTTGTCTCTCTATCTTGAATGTGTTCATGTTCATGTTCATTCTAAGACAGAGGGCAAAATCATAATCACACAGACCTCCATATTCGAATACTTTTCAAAACACTTGTACTTTTCCTGATAATCATCATCACAAGGTATACAATATTACCCACCAAATGTTACAAAAAAGCTTCTTTAGTTTTGCTGGATAGCAGAACACATGATACTTCTAGTACTTATTACATATGCAGTGAAGCACAGGCAGGTGGTTGAGTCAGGAGGAACATGTTCATTGTTGAGCGATCGATTTATGTTGCCCCTGATCCCGTCTCTAGAATCAATAATGTTTTATAAGATGAGTTCAGAACTTATTTTTTCTTTCAAATGAAGGTCGGAAGTACTGGTGGAGCTGGAAGCGAGGTAAATAGCTCAACTGGCACTATGATGCAGAAATTCTGGGATTCTGCTCTAGCTATGGACGATGATGGTGATACCCAGAGGTCCACATTGTGAACTGTTGCCCTGAATTTTCATCAAGGATTTAATCAGCTAAGTACAGAACCTAATTATTAGTTGCCTTTGTTTTTTCTGCTTATTGCAGTGAAGGGTCCTTCAAGTTGGCATCTGAAGGAACTGAAGCAGGAAGGTCTGCTGCTTATTCATCCTCACTCATGCCTCACACATTCAGCTTTAAAATTGAGGATAGTAAAGACCTAATGCACAGATTTATCTGCGGTAAGCAGGAATTTTCCTTAGTTTGGGTATTTTTCTATTTAATTTAATGTACTAACCAATGTTTTTTTGTCAATTAGAAAATTAACATCTATCTATCTTTGTCAGATACCCGGAGCTTGACAGAAGTGATAACCTGCATTCTTCAGAGAGTTGGAAGTGATATTGATAGAAGTCATTTGCCACAAATCCTGGTAATATTTTGTTACTCCGAATTCTTTGCTCCCAAGTTTTTCTTCTACAAAGTTGTCATTTTGCTGTAGTATGAAGATGAAGACCATGACAAAGTTATTCTTGCATCTGATAATGACCTTGCGGCCGCTGTAGAGCACGCCAAGCTTGCTGGTTGGAAGGTTAGTAATTTTCTCACTGCTTTATTTGTTTTTCCTCTTCTGGGTAAAGTGATAGGACTCGCTTTGTGTGGCTCGCATCGTGCTTGAATAATATAGGTCATGATGCTTAAAATAATACAATCATTGATTTGTATACCCTCCCCACTTATACCATGTATTCAGAAATGTGTGGACATCATATTAAATGGATTTGTATCTACTTTTAGGAGGCAAAACAATGTACAGAAGTGAGCTTGCGTTTTTTTAAATATAATAGACAATCAGTGTTTAGTATGCGGTAATAAGCATAAGTACAATACAATAAGGGACTTCGTTTGCTAAATAAACCTTTTTACCAAAATGACCACTTGACAAACAAATGATCTTGTTTAGAAACAAGAACAAACACAATGCATGGGATACAAATACGGATATTGTAATAGGGTATTTATTACGAAATGAATGTTACATGGTGTTGTTACATTAATATATTCAAACTTGGATATTAATATGAATATGGGACATTCTTTCCCTGATAAAAATTAAATTAAATTTGGAATAGTAATGCGAATGGACATAAACGTCCATCGACTCCCCTAGCACAAGTAAAGACGTTATCTTTTGAAACCATAAGAATAGCTCTTGTCCAAGCTATCATTTGGTATTTCGTATAACATAACCATATTACTTATAGTATCCACTAGCTGATTATTGATAATTCCTGGCTGAATTACCAGCACCGGTTACTCAGTCAGCACTAACTCCATCTGGCCTTAGTTTCTCTGTTTTCGTTCTTTACATGAGCTGTTCATTCTCAACAGAGTTTGAGGCTATATCTCGACTACACCAGTTCAAGCGGTCGTAGGAAGCATGGCGGTTCTAGGGCCTCGGGGAATATGGAGTTTGCTCAGAAAGATGCATGGGCGTCAGCCTACAAAACAGTTGCTGCTGGAGCAGCCCTCGTTGCTGGACTTGGCGTTATGGCATACCTGAAGAGATCAAGTTGATCAAACAAATACCAATAGACCAATGCTTTTAAATTTACATTATTCTTTTGTAAAGATAGATGACATTTCAATAATATCGATTATACGCCCAAAATGGACTGAAAGCATGTCAAAGTCTACCGTTCATCGCTAATAGAATGTGACTTATGATTCTTGTTGCAGTAATTATTACATTGTATACGCTTATTCATGATTACTCTTGCTTTTGCTTGAATATTTTTGTGGTTCGAGCCCATAATTACTCTATGAATGCATCTTATTTATCTTAAGGTTTTGCCTCAAAAATATAATGGACGGATAGTGGGGTGATAAAAAAAGCAAGCATTTGTCTATTTGTTTCGTTTCTTGTTGCTGGTTGGGTGAGATTTCATCCGTGAAATGTCTCGCAAGATCCTCCTTTTTTGACGTAGAATCTTCAATCCCTTTCAAGATATTCGCACAGGTTGATAATTTGGTGTCCTTTCACAGACAATAGCTGTTAGTTACAGTATTTCACTTTATTTATATTTGTAACTTAGTTTATTATATCCATAACCCGAACGTTTAAGCAGGGACGGATCAACTCGTACACCGGTGCTTGCTCTACTTGGTACCTGTGATAATAGTTTCCTGATTGTAAGAATACCCATCTCTAACAATGAACGCATGGAAAATAATGTTGAACCGAAAGGGCTTCAAAACTCTAAACTTTGGAGTTCATGATTGGAACTTTCTTCCAAAACAATCGCGCTTATGCACCCGACAAAAATTTAACAATTTTTGTGATGTGACAAATGACTAAGAGAAATAAAAGCAGACCCAAGTGATTAAGTACAGTCGAGCAAAGTGGCAAATGAGCTCCCAAAACCTTCTCGGACCCGTAACGGCTATGATGTCTGCATTTGCATTTCATATTTTGAAGCGTACAACATAAACAAATGGCAGCACCAGATGTATGAAAGATCGAAAACCACAGCCCTGTCGATCCGTCATAAAATCAAATACATCATAAGCTTATGCTATACTTAAGCTAAGTCATTTTTCGACAAAAACTTACAGTTCAGAAAGCAAAATTGGTCACGCTCTTTTAATTGTATCTCTTATCAACCCTAGTTTTCAATCAAGATGCAAAAGCGAAAGTTCCAACTTCCAAACATGATTGCCAATTTGATGACGCAGAAGGCTCACTTTCTAGACTGAAGTATTTCTATGTTAGTCAAGACTAAAAAAAAAATCAAAAAATGAAAGCAAACTCTAGATGGTAAACAGAAAATTCGAATATAAGATAACAGCTCAGGAGATGGGTATTCTCCTGGAAAGTAGAAATAAAGTTGTCTTCCATCAGCAGTTGTACTGAAAGAAAAGCACGTAAGCACACCGAAACCAACATGTGCCCATAAAATCCGCATAACTAGCCAATCCAATCAAATAGTATCAATTCACAAGTCCTTCTCCTGGTCTGAGAGAATTTATCCGTAATTCAGACGGAATATGTCATTGAGAACATAAAAGCTTCCTTGAGGGATTGGCATCAAATGAAACATCTGCCACCAACAAAACCAAAGACGAATAAAGAACAGGTACGAACAAACTTAGTAAAGTACACTTCTGAAACTTAGGATGACAAAAGAATAAAATTCAGAAAGCTGGTCAAATAAAAAACAGAATAATAATCAGCATGTCTAGAGTAACAACTGATACCCCTACTATAACTGAAACATAAAGCTGATGTTGCAAGGTAGTTTAGACAATGTTCTCAAGTGAATCAGTAGTGAAGGACCAAGTAGTGAAAAATGTAATATCCAAACAACAGCGATTTGAATATATATATATATATATATACATTACAAACCTAGCCATTTTTTTGTTTTGTCATTTACAATTTGTAGATGATAATTTGAAGAAACAGTTTTAGCTCCATCTGTGGACCTGAAAAAAACATCATCTTGATTCTAAAATAAGGTCGGAAACATATCGCAAAATTTTGATGACATGGTAATCATAATTTACAGAAATAAGTTGAAAGTTGTTTTCAGGTAATGCTTGCTAGCAGGACAAAATTGTCTTGCAAGAGCAAGACAAACAAGTACTACTACACGACAACAGAGCACAAGAGAACATCACGAGGCAACAGTAAATGACATTTACAGAATTGTTTCCAACATCAGAAAGGGAAAAAAAATAAACCTCTTCCCAAGACCAGCCACATGCCTTAGTTTACAGGTCCCTTATTTTAGGTACATGCTTCAGTATCAAAACACAAGTTAAAAAATAAGGGAATATGCACCACCAAAAAAATCAGTTCTAAACCTCTTCCCAAGACCAGCCACGTGCCTTAGTTCACAGGTCCCTTATTTTAGGTACATGCTTCAGTATCAAAACGTAAGGTCAAAATCCCAATATTTTATCAGGTTCAGTACCCATTCTTAGTTTAACAATTAATAACCATTTCCTACAAATCTTTTACTAATGTGGACAGACATAAGGGCAAGATAGCTATTTCAAGCTTTATGTTTACTTTACTAATGTTTACTTTAAGCTTGATGACTATTTCCTACATATTCTTTGCTAAGGTGGGCAAGCGCCAATTTCCTTTTTTTTTTAAAGATAGGATTAGATAGTTTGTGTGCCTTGGAGTAGATGGAAGCGGGAGAACACAAAATTGTGCATCAAAGATGTTACAGAAATACAGAGAAAATGATAAAAGATTTCCCATCACTCCCTTTTGTTCCAAAGAACACAACCCTGAATCCACACGGCAAGATATCAATCTCCAACCGTTTACATTAGCACTATAACATCTATCTGCATCAAATTTAAATCTCAAGGTTTCTGATTTGCTACTTTTTGTTCACAGCTACCACAGCAAACTTACACTTGCAACAAAGTTGTTTATCAAAATTAGTCCAGAGACTCAAACCTTTGGTGCTTCTACAGCTTCATTATAAACTGATAATTTAAACAATTCCACATCTGACACCATTGTCTTCATGAACACCATAGATCTCTATTTGATCTTTTGACTTAAATGATACGATTCTTGAGTCCATTGAGTTAATTTGAGCTTAATTTTAGGTGTGAACGGTTTGCAAGAAGTGGAGATACGTCTAAAACTCACGCTCATGCACTTCCCTTTGCTAAAAATGGAAGTCAAGGAACTCATTCCTAGTAACCCAGGAAAATCATCCACTTGGTACCACTTTGTGATCACAATTGAAGGCTAAAACCTCAGCACACCACGCCCTTTCACAAGAGTAGCTGAGTAGGCATCAGGTTACTCAATGTAGAAGTCCATCCCAGATCCAAAGTGAAACGTCCTTCGCAAGAACCAAGTCCACTACGTCCATGTAGGCAAGAATAACTGTAACACCCCCAAAGTTTAGTCTCACATTGGCTAATAAGAAATTAATAGTGTGGGATATAAAGATGTGCGTCTACTACTACAATAACTAACTAACTTAAGTTTTGTGGCAATAGGTGGGTGTTGTGGGACAGAGGACTCATACGTGACAGATCAGACTTGGGCTCGATGCGGGTTTGGAGATGGGATGGGACGGGACGTTACAATAACTACTTGTTACATATGGTGACTAGTCATTTAGTAAATAAAGTCTAAGCCAATTGTAGTTTAAACCCATACCCAACACACGATAACGCGTCACCTCCTGGACAATCTAGCAAATGAAGTACCAATCAATTACGGTTCAAACTCATGCTATCACATCATACATAAATATCCCAAAATCACCCATCAACGACGGACTCCCATTATCCACTAATACGATCTCGAACCACATTCAGCTAGTTCTATCACCTCATACTTTTCACCCGTCCTTTTTTAAGATGAAATACGATTAATCATGTTTTAAATCCAGATCACCAAATCCTACCTCATCAAACAAAACAAAACAAACCACAAGTCCAACCAAGGAAACCCTAACCTGGCTGAACTTAAGCACATGCTGCTCCCCGGCGAGCTGCAGGGATCCACTCACGAAGACGATCACGCCACCGGCGGGGCCGGACGGCTGGCAGTCGACGGTGGCGACGTTGTGCTGGCACTGTCCGAAGGGAAGGCCGGCGAGCTTGGCGGCGATCGCCGGCGCGCCCTGGAGCCTCTCGCCCTCGAAGGAGAGCATCGAGGCATCCTGGTAGAGGCCGCCGAGACCGGCGCGATTGGAGTCGAATGTCCGGTAGTAGTGCTCCACGAACGCCTTCGCCACCGCCTCCGCATCCATCGCCGCCGGTCGGAGGAGGGTTCGTTGGTTGGTGGGGGTTTGCTTCGGATTCACGCGTTCGGGCTGCTCCAGGTCGGGAGTATTTCGATTGTTTCCTTTCTTTTGGGTAACTTGCACTTTGCACCCTGGTTTCTAAAACTCTTCGTACATGGTCGTCGTCTGGAAATAGGTGTTTATTATGAGAATTACTATTCGTTGCACTAAACTATTTAAATCGTCTCAGAAATTACATTTTTACCCTTCACAATTCATTTAATACTAATTTCGTCTCGTCTTTTAAAATAAGGTTTCTGTCTACGTTTTCCTCATTTTCCCAATAACAACACAACGAAAATGTCTAGCGAAGCGTCTGGATCAAGTGAGGTAAGCGGGGAAAATAAAAAAATATGTCCCGGGCGTCTGCTTTAGACGCCACAACCATGGTGGCAACATCTGGCTGGGACGCCCCCACTATGGTGGAGGCGTCTCCTCCAGACGCCGCCACCATGGTTGGGGTGACTCCAACAAACATGAATTTCCTCGTCGGTTATGCGATTTTGAAGGATGAGACCGAGTCTAGTTACCGGTGGGTGTTGGAGAAGTTGCGAGATCTGTTATTGGAAATTGTTAGCCCGACTGCAATAATAACGGGCCGGGAGATGAGTCTGATGCGACCAGTGACAGAGGTTTTTCCTGAATCTGCTCATTTACTTTGCACCTGACATATCAACAAAGACGTGTACAACTACGCATACCAAATTTTTGGCAAGGACAAGCAATCTGCAGAGACTTTCAGACGTGAAAAGTGGAGAAGAGTCATGATTTCTGATTCACAGACGAAATATGATAAAGCAATGCGTAATATGAAGGATTCTTTTGATCCTGGTCAGTGCTCACGGAGTATGTGTAACCCATGTATTAAGTGTCAACTTTATTAAATTAATAATATTACGAAATTAATAATCAATTAATTAATTAAGAGAGATTTATGGTAAGTGGGTAGTTACACCATGATGGGTGGTTACTCCCTATACTTCTATAAAAGGATTGGTCGTCCCTCTTCCAAAGACACAAGATAGTTTTCCCCATCAAAACTTCTATCAAGCAAAGGTGTGTGAGGTTGAGAGGGAGAAATCAATTCATAGCAATTGGAGATTTCTCTTTGTTGAATAAAATCATGGAGCAAGGTATGTGTTCTTGTCTTCTCTTTAATATCGTTGTGGAAATCATTTGTTCAAGATCCTATAATGTGCAATTAAGGTTTTGTTGTGCATTAATCATGAAGCAAATTAAAAGACTAACATTTGGTATCAAGAGCATGGTTTAAGAACTTATGATTTCCCGAAAAAGAATAATCAATGAAGGATAATGAAATCGCGACTGTTTGTTTTCCGCTGTTATTAATCGTGATTTCATATTATCACGCATTGTTCACGTTTGAAACAAGATGATGGTCGTATGTGACAGGGCTCCTAGATTTTATTTATTTATTCCTTAATCGTGATTTCATATTGTGATTCCCAAATATAATCGTGATTTCATATTGTGCTTCACGCACTGTTCATATTGTGTTTCACGCACTGTTCACGGTTGAAAGAAGTACATTTTAATCGTGATTTCATATTGGAATTCCCAAATATATATTTTTATATATATAATGATTTGATTGTTTAGTTCATACATTATTCTATCTTGGTTTTCACGGTGAAGTCTGATTAAGATAGTCTGCCAATTTAAGAGAATCGAAATGTATGCATTTGATTTTATGATTCGTGATCGGTGTTATTAAGTATAAATTCTGCATACAGTTATGACTCTTTGTTATCTTGTTTATTTAAGTTTCAACATCTATATTACGTATAAATCGTAGTCGCCAAAGTGACCGATTTAGAATGTTTTTCGTCGATGTTAAATCACGCAAAAATCATTTATTCATGATTATGTGATGCTATTATTGAGATGACCTTATGATTTATCATGAATAATTGAAGTTCATAGATTACAAAATATTTAAGATCACCCAAAGGTGGATCAACCTATTTGTGATCATGAACATTATTGTGGTTAATTGATATGTCGATTTAGATGTGTTTAGTATATCCAAAGATAACAAACATGTCTTATTGAAGCATATTTAATTTCCAATTATGTAAAATTTAATTAAGCATCAATTATGGTTCATTGTTATATATTGTTATATCACCCAAAGGAGATTTTCAATATATATTTAATTTAATATTTTTATAGCTATATAAGTCTGAATTACGTGATTAAGTTATGTCTCAAAGCGTTAATGTAGGAGCATTTATTTATTTTTGCAACATCTGTTAATGTTTCACTTCATTCGCAAGCTTCGTCTATTACAAAGTTTAATGGGCTTAATTATAATGAATGGAGTGAAGAAGTCAAGTTTCATTTAGGTGTTCTTGATCTTGACTTAGCACTCATGACTGATAAGCCCATTGCTCTTACCGAGACAAGCAATAATGAAGAAAAATCTTTTCATAAGAGTTGGGAAAGATCAAATAGACTGAGCTTAATGCTTATGCGAATGACAGTGGCAAATAACATTAAGACTACTATTCCTGAAACTAGTGATGCTAAGGAATTTATGAAGTATGTGAAAGATACTGCTCAATCTGAATCTGCTGATAAGTCACGTGTTGGTACATTAATGAGTATGTTAACCACCATGAAGTTCGATGGTTCACGTACTATGCATCAACATGTGACAGAAATGTCAAACATAGCAGCAAGATTAAGAACCATGGGAATGAAAGTGGATGATAGTTTCCTTGTACAGTTTATCATAAATTCTTTGCTTCGGGAGTACGGTCCATTCCAAATAAATTATAACACAATGAAGGATAAATGGAATGTGACTGGACTTCAAAGTATGCTTATTCAAGAAGAGGCAAGACTTAAGAAACAAGGAATCCACTCTATCAATCTCGTAGGTCATTCAGGAGTTAAAAGGAAACCAGGAAAGAAGTATGGAAAGGGCAATAAAGGACTGTTAAAGATCCACGAGTTATCTGCTCAAATCCACAAGAAGGAACAAAATGGTGATAAGTGTCATTTCTGCCACAAACCTAGACACTATCAGAAAGATTTCCATAAACGTAAGGCATGGTTCGAAAGTAAAGGTAAACATAATGTTTTTGTATGTTTCGAATCATATTTGGCAGAAGTTCCTTATAATACTTGGTGGATTGATTCTGGTTGTACCACTCATGTTTCTAATACGATGCAGGGATTCGTTACGATCCAAACCACAAACCCAAATGAGAAATTTGTCTTTATGGGGAACCGTGTCAAAGCACCAGCTGAAGGGATTGGGACTTATCGTTTACTTTTAGATACAGGACACCATTTAGATCTTTATCAGACTCTTTACGTTCCATCTCTTTCTCGTAATTTAGTTTCTTTGTCTAAACTTGATATAGCTGGTTATTGTTCTAAATTTGGGAATGGAAGTTTCAGTTTGTTTAAGCAAAATCTTCTTGTTGGTTCTGGTGTCCGTTGTGATGGTTTATACAAGTTAAATCTTGATAATTTGTTTGCTGAAACCTTATTGACCTTGCATCATAGTGTTGGTATGAAACGTGGTTTAGTGGATGAAAGTTCAGCTTACTTGTGGCATAAACGTTTGGGTCACGTATCCAAAGAAAGAATGCAAAAATTAGTAAAGAATGAAATCCTTCCTAATTTGGATTTTACTGATCTTAACGTATGTGTGGATTGTATTAAAGGAAAATTCACAAAACACACAATTAAGAAATCAGCCACAAGAAGCACACAACTCCTTGAAATTGTACACACCGATATATGTGGACCTTTTGATGTTCCATCCTTTAGTGGGGAAAAATATTTTATCACCTTTATTGATGATTTTTCACGTTATGGTTATGTCTACTTGTTGCATGAAAAATCTCAAGCAGCAAATACTTTAGAGGTGTTTGTTAATGAGGTTGAAAGACAACTGGACAAAAAGGTGAAAATAATTAGATCTGATAGAGGTGGTGAATATTATGGAAAGTATGATGAAAGTGGACAATGTCCTGGTCCATTTGCTAAATTTCTCGAATGACGTGATATTTGTGCTCAATACACAATGCCAGACACACCGCAACAAAATGGTGTTGCAGAAAGGCGCAATCGTACTTTAATGGATATGGTTAGAAGTATGTTAAATAATTGCTCATTGCCTTTATCATTGTGGATGCATGCCTTAAAAACCGCTATGTATTTGTTAAACAGGATTCCTAGTAAGGCAGTTCCAAAGACTCCTTTTGAACTGTGGACGGGAAGGAAACCTAGTTTAAGGCACCTGCATGTTTGGGGTTGCCCGGCGGAAGTAAGAATTTATAATCCACATGAAAAGAAACTGGATTCAAGAACGACCAGTGGTTTCTTCATTGGTTATCCAGAAAAATCTAAAGGCTTTAGATTTTATTGTCCTAACCATAGTACGAGAATTGTTGAAACTGGAAATGCTAAATTCATTGAAAATGGCGAGATTAGTGGGAGTAAAGAACCACGTAAAGTGGAAATTCAAGAAGTAAGGGTGCAAGTTTCTTTACCCATTACTTCTTCTAATGTTGTTGTTCCTACAATTGTAGAGCAATTCGACAATGTACAAGAACAACAAATGAATGACGAAACACCCCATAATGAAATCGTCAACAATGAAACTTTAGCAAATGAACCACATGAAGTGGCATTAAGAAGGTCTGAAAGACCAAGGAAACCTGCTATTTCTGATGATTATGTGGTTTATTTTCAAGAGTCAGAACTTGACATTGGAATTAATGAAGATCTAGTTTCATTTTCACAAGCCATGGAAAGTACTAATTCCATTAAGTGGTTGGATGCCATGAAAGAAGAATTGAAATCAATGGATCACAATAAAGTCTGGGATCTTGTAGAATTGCCTGAAGGTTCTAAAAGAGTTGGGTGTAAGTGGGTCTTTAAGACTAAACTCGATTCTAGTGGCAATATCGAAAGACACAAGGCTAGACTTGTTGCCAAAGGTTTCACTCAGAAAAGTGGTATTGACTACAAAGAGACGTTTTCTCCTGTATCTAAAAAGGACTCTCTTAGAATTATTATGGCATTAGTAGCTCATTATGATTTAGAGTTACATCAAATGGATGTGAAAACTGCCTTTCTCAATGGAAATTTAGATGAAGAAGTATACATGGAACAACCTGAGGGTTTTGTAATTGAAGGAAAGGAACACATGGTGTGTAAACTTAAGAAATCATTATACGGACTTAAGCAAGCTTCCCGTCAATGGTATCTCAAGTTTAATGATACAATTACTTCCTTTGGATTTAATGAAAACATCGTTGATCGATGTATATATCTGAAGGTCAGTGGGAGTAAATTTATATTTCTGATTTTGTATGTTGATGATCTCTTGCTAGCTACTAATGATCTTGGTTTATTACATGAAACCAAGAAATTTCTCTTTAACAACTTTGAAATGAAAGATATGGGTGAGGCATCCTATGTGATAGGAATAGAAATATTCCGTGATAGATCACAAGGATTGTTAGGGTTGTCTCAGAAAGCATATATTAACAAAGTTTTAGAGAGATTTAAGATGGAAAGTTGTTCAGCGGGTGTTGTTCCAATTCAGAAAGGGGATAAATTTAATCTTAAGCAATGTCCAAAGAATGAATTGGAACATAAACAAATGGAGAATATTCCTTATGCATCCATTGTTGGAAGTTTGATGTATGCTCAGACTTGTACTCGACCAGACATCAGTTTTGTTGTCGGTATGCTGGGTAGATATCAAAGTAATCCTGGAATAGATCATTGGAGAGCTGCAAAGAAAGTATTAAGATACTTGCAAGGAACTAAGGATCACATGCTCACTTATAGGCGATCAGATCACCTCGAGGTGATTGGGTATTCAGATTCAGACTTTGCAGGATGTGTAGATACTAGAAAATCTACATTTGGATATTTGTTTCTTTTAGCTGAAGAGGCAATATCTTGGAAGAGTGCGAAGCAGTCTGTCATTGCTGTGTCCACTATGGAGGCTGAGTTTGTAGCATGCTTTGAGGCTACAGTTCATGGTTTATGGTTGCGGAAATATATTTCAGGACTTGGAATTGTCGACTCTATTGCCAAGCCGCTGAAAATTTATTGTGATAATGCCGCAGCAGTCTTCTTTTCTAAGAACGACAAGTATTCGAAATGTGCTAAACACATGGAATTGAAATACTATGTCATTAAAGAAGAAGTTCAGAAACAAAGGGTGTCAATTGAACATATAAGCACCAATTTAATGGTTGCGGATCCGTTGACTAAAGGTTTGCCACCAAAGACATTTAAGGAACATGTCGAACGGATGAGCATTATTGAAAACAATTATTGATGATGCATATTAATGTACTATGTATGTTATGTTGTTGACCTCTTGAATTCGCTTATGGTTGTTTCTGAAATTACATTTTCATGTTTCATTATAATAGTACATGTACATCAATGATTTATGTGATTAAACAGGAAATGTCTTTTATAAAGACATTATCGTTAGACCATTATGATATCTCTCATTAATGATCATACTAAATATGAAATCTATATTGTGATACATGGAAGGGAATGTGTTAGAATCTATGACGTACAACCGCCATGATCCTTATAGGTTTTCATACTTAGTAGTGACTGATGTTTTAATTGATATAAGGAGGATTTTAGCTTAAATTTTGCGCATTATGTTTTGTTATTAAATACTTGAAGTTGAATTATGTTACATGGGCTAAGTGGGAGAATGTTAGATATTTCTTGTAACCCATGTATTAAGTGTCAACTTTATTAAATTAATAATATTACGAAATTAATAATCAATTAATTAATTAAGAGAGATTTATGGTAAGTGGGTAGTTACACCATGATGGGTGGTTACTCCCTATACTTCTATAAAAGGATTGGTCCTCCCTCTTCCAAAGACACAAGATAGTTTTCCCCATCAAAACTTCTATCAAGCAAAGGTGTGTGAGGTTAAGAGGGAGAAATCAATTCATAGCAATTGGAGATTTCTCTTCGTTGAATAAAATCATGGAGCAAGGTATGTGTTCTTGTCTTCTCTTTAATATCGTTGTGGAAATCATTTGTTCAAGATCCTATAATGTGCAATTAGGGTTTTGTTGTGCAATTAGGAAACAAACACAAGATCCCTCAAGTGTCTTGACCCTTATACGCCTCTTCCTCCGATTCAGCACCTGGTGGAGAACTTGAGTTGCGTCCCTAGCAATTCAAACAACCGCCTCCGATACCAGCTTATCACCGGTTATGTTAGGAGCCCTTTTGAGACTCTCAAATTCCAACTTTTTCGAGCTTTGGCCCAGCCAAACGCTCTATCCTCGCAAGGAATAGCCGGAAACACCAACATAACCGCACAACTCTTTGGTTACCCTCAGAGTAGGGAACTAGCGGAATAGCCCCAAAACAAGCACACGCAGAAACTAAGGTTGCACAACCCTCACAAATTGCCAAGCCCCCAAACGTCCCAAATTCCCCACACAAGAATACTGAAAGATGATGGCGGAACAATCTCTTTTATTAAATAGAAGAAACGTCCCAAATGGATTACAAAGATTTCACGCTCACAAGTCTCTCTCACAGAAACTTTCTCACGCCCAAATCTAAACTCAAACTATGATGGGAATCCTATCTGATCCTGGATGGTGATCCTGACTTGATCCTGTGGCTTAGGGAGGCGTCCCCTTTTATAGTGCTTCAAAGTCCTACTTTGTAGCACGGTTGGATGCCACCCAACCCACCTTCCTTCGGTTGCAAGAGAATAACTCTCTATTCTCCCCCCATAACTTGATAATAATCGTGGCTGAATTAATCCATAGGAATTGTTCCCAACTCTCCCTCTATCACAGATTAATTCCCACAAATAGGCGCCACTTTGTCATAACTGAACCCTTCGGTTTAGGTTGGCTGGAAACGTGGGAATCATGTTGTATTTTGCTGGAATAATCTATTCAAAACCGTCTCCCCCCAGAATAGGAAGTTGCGCAAGTGGGGTTTGACCCGTTCAAATCCCTTGCACATCTCTCGTTCAGTTATGGACCCGTTCCATAACCGAATCCTACTTTTAAGGAAGTGCATCATCGGTTCCTATTTTCAAGGAATGCATGCACCACGATTTCTACTCTTTCCAAACCGAATACCTACATGTAAGGAAGACATGTGCGTATTGGGGTTGGCCTATTCAGCCCACGTTTCCCTCTCCTCCCGGTTGGTGGACCAAGTCCATAACCGTTTCCACGAATGTAGCCTCCTCCTTTGACTTGGTCTCCACGCCTTTGTTGGGCTGCCCACGCCTTGCTTGGTCACCTATCTCGGCCCTTGCTTCGCCCATGGGTAGTCCTCGTCGGCCCGTACCATCCACCACCAGTTGACCGTTGTTGACTCGTGTTGACTACGATCCTCACTTGGTCTCCTTGTGTTGACTTGGTGTTGACTCCTGGTCTTTAGCCTCCCAAGCTCCGGTGCTTCCTTCCTAAGCATTGCCCGCTCAGGCCCGCCTCCATGGCGCGCTTAAGTGCTGCCCGGGCATGCTCTCGCACTTCCCAAGTGCTATGCATGCGCCTCACTTGCTGATGCCTTCTGACCTTTGCTTGGGTGTCCCCGGACTCCAAGCCTTGGTGCTTTTCCACGCGCCTCGCGCTCCAAGCCACCAATCGCGCTATAGGCTTTAGAACATCCGTGCCTTCGCCTCGCTTGCTCATGCTCGCACCCCACGCGCGCGCATGTTGCCTCAGCATAGCCCCCTCACGCCCGTGCTACAGGCACGTCCTTGGACTTGGCTTTTCGCTCCATGTTCGTAGCCTCGGCTACTTGCCTTCTTGCACGCGCTTTGCCGCTGCTTGCCACTCGATTCCTCCTTCACGCTTCGCCTTGCGTGTGCGCATGCCCGCGCATCTCGAACCTCCTTGGCGCTTGCCTTGCAAAACCCAGGGGGGGGGGGTACTTGGGCTACCCCCGTTGCTCACCTCACGCCTCACGTTTGGTTTGCCTTGTGTGCTTCGTAGTTCCTTGTGATGCTCCAAGCTCACGAACCCAGCCCGGTATGGCGCACCCTCGGGCACTCTCGATCTCAAGTTGGTGACAAATCTCCCCCACCCAACCCATTTGCCGTCCTCGACGAAGAATAGATTGTGGAGATTAACCTCTCGAATCGATTGACGACTGACCTTATCCTACAAAGGTCTTGTTGCGTCTCCCCGCAACTATGTAGGGCTTGAGGAACTCCCTTCTTGAACTCCTCTAAGAATTCCTTCCTGATTTGGATGATGTCCTCCCTCGTTGCCCCTTGGTGTCTTCGGTGCCTTGTGGGGATACACACCTCGACTACCGTTTCCAGGTTGCACCTTACCCTTATACGCCTCTTCCTCCGATTCAGCACCTTGGACTTAGAGGGAGACGCCTAGGGTGCACCAACCAGGCGTTTCCTCCTACACGCCTCCTCACCATTTGAGGGCGACGCCTAGGGTGCACCAACCAGGCGGGTCTAGTAGCCGGGACTATATGAGAGACGAAGAAGTGCACAATTGGTGGCTTGGAGCGCAAGAGTTCGTGGAAGAGCACCAATGCTTGGAATCTGAAGATGTCCAAGGGAGGTCGAGGAGCATCAGCAAGCATGGCGCGAGCGTGACACTTGGGAAGTGCATCCTCACATGCGGGCAGCCAAACGCGCTTGGGAAGCACGAGGTGGGGTTGTGGCTATGAGGGCACGCGCTAGACATTGCCCGGGCAGCACATAGGCGCGCCTTGGAGGCGTGTGTGGGCAGGCAATGCCTAGGAGTTTAGGCGTGGATGTTTGGGAAGCCAAGACACTTCCGTAGGGGTCAGCAAGGACTAGGAACGAGTCAAGAGGGGCTGTAAATCGTGTGGGAACGGTTAGGCAAGCTCTCCTTGAAAATAGGATTCGGTTATGGAACGGGTTCGTAACCGAATCGGGGAAAATTTAGGTTGGTCAAAATTGTTCTCCTTGAAAATAGGGATCGGTTATACTTGTCCTTAAAAATAGGAGTCGGTTATGGAATGAGTCCATAACCGAACGGAGGTGGCATGAGTGGGCTGACCGGGTCAAGCCCTACTAATGCATGCCTCTCCAAACATATGCATTCGGTTTTGGGGAAAAACCGAACCAGCCAGCATGTTCCCCACGATCTGGTCAAGGATGACCAAGTCCTTAACCGTTTTATTCGGTTATAGCCCATGCGTGATTTTATAAGAGGCACTAGAGAGAGTGGCCTTAGTGGGGAGAGTGGGCATTCGATTTTGCCCCACTCCTCCACAACCAAAGGAGAGTTAGAGGTGATAGTGGGGATCATGGTTCCCCACGTGTGCATGTAGTGGGAGGCTCACAACATGTATAAAAGGGATGCACCTCCAACCTGTGGAAAGGGCATCACGACTAGAGATAAGGTTTTCTAGTTGTATCGGGTTTTTCCTTCCTTCTTCCATCCCTTAGGAATTATAATTCGTTTGTTCATAGTAATAAAGAGTTGTGATTCCGCCAACGTTGTTTGTGTTTACGTTTTCGTTTGTGCTTGTTTGACTCTGCGGGAAACCGAGGGAGTTGTACGGTTGTGTTGGTGTTTTCAATCTTCCCCGCGGGGATAGAGCGTTTGGCGAGTCCAAAGCTCGAAAAAGTTGAAATTTGAGAGTCTCTAAAGGACTCCTAACACGACCGGTGACAAGCTGGTATCAGAGCTGAGTTTGGGGAATTCGGGGCAACAACGAGGACACGTGGCACCATGAAGATGGTGAGGAGGCGTGTAGGAGGAAACTCCACGAATTTGTTGTTCGTAGAGATGCGGTTAGGAGGACACATTGCGCGGGCATTGGTGGACTCGGGGGCATCTCATAATCTCGTGCGCGAGGCATGGGCTACTTCTCATGGCCTTAGGGTAGGTCAAGTGAAGGGGCGAGTGAAGATTGTGACCAGCAAGGATGTGCGGATAGCAGGGGCTATTCAGGAGCGCATAGAAATCGGTGCGTGGAGGGGAGTGCAACGATTTCTTGCGATACCCTTGGATGATTTCGACATCATCCTTGGGCTAGAGTTCTTGCGCAAGGCAAGGGTTGTGGTGATCACACATTTGGGAGGATTGTGGATAATGGATGAGGCGAATCCATGTTGCGTGAGGGGCGTGGAGGAGCAAGGTGTGATCAGCACTATCTCAGCTTTGCAAGTCAAAGACGGGATGAGGCGCGGAGAGGAGACTTTCTTTGCGACATTAGTGGAGGATGGGACCGAAGGGACTGAGGAAATCCCATTAGAAACAGTGGAGATTTTGGAGGAGTTCGGGGACATCATGCCAACCGAGTTGCCGAAGGAGTTACCGCCTAAGAGGCGTAGATCATCGCATTGAGCTTGTTCCCGGGACGTGCCCACCAGCCCAAGCTCCCTACCGAATGCCACCCATCTATTTGGAGGAACTCAAGCGCCAACTCAAGGAACTCTTGGATGCGGGGTTGCTGCGTCCAAGTAAGGCACCTTATGGAGCGCCGGTCCTCTTCCAAAAGAAGAAGGATGGTAGTTTGCGAATGTGCGTGGATTACCGGGCACTTAATAATAGGGGTGTAAACGGGTCGGGTACGGGTCGGGTATGCCCCTACCCGTACCCGTACACGGCTAAATTAGCGGGTACGGGTATATACCCGGCAAAAAACATATATACCCGTACCCGACCCGTACCCGTTAAGTTAGCGGGTACGGGGCGGGTAAACGGGTATAGCGGGTATAATATATAATATATAAAAATATAAAATATATTATATAAAATATATATTATATATAAAAAATATATAATATATAACATATAAAATATTAAAAAAATATTATATATATAATATAATATATCTTAACGGGTATACGGGTAAACGGGTATGGGTAATGCGTATACCCGTACCCGACCCGTTTATTAAGCGGGTAAACGGGTACGGGTATACGGGTTTGAATTTTTAAACGGGTATGTATTTTTGTACCCGTACCCGCCCGGGGCGGGTGACCGGGTATACGGGTATTACCCGCCCCGTTTACACCCCTACTTAATAAGGTTACTATCAAGAATAAGTATCATGTGCCTAATATTGAAGACTTGTTTGACAGGCTAGGGAAGGCGAGGTTCTTCTCTAAGATGGACTTGAGGAGCGGGTACTATCAAGTTCGAATTGCTGAAGGAGATGAGGAGAAAACGGCTTGTGTGACACGTTATGGGTCATATGAGTTCAGGGTCATGCCGTTCGGTTTGACAAACGCGCCGGCAACGTTTTGCAACCTTATGAACGATGTATTCTCAGAATATCTCGACAGCTTTGTGGTGGTCTACTTGGATGATATTGTCGTGTATAGCGAGGACTTGGGGTCGCATAAGGTACACTTGGCCAAGGTTTTGGCAAAGCTCCGGGAGCACAAGTTGTACTTGAAGCGAGAGAAGTGCGATTTTGCCGAAACCAAGATAGGGTTCTTGGGACAAATTATTGGGGACGGCAACGTGAGCATGGATCCAAAGAAGATCGAGGCGATAGCGGACTGGCCGATACCCACCAAGGTAACTGAACTTCCTCGTTTTTGGGACTAACGAATTATTATCGGAAGTTTGTTCAGGAGTGTAGCCGCATTGCCGCACCTTTAACAGACTTGTTAAAGAAGGACAAGACCTGGAGTTGGTCAAGTCAATGCCAAGGGGCATTTGAGGGGCTGAAACACGCGATGGTGTCCCAGCCGGTGCTAGTTCTTCCGAGGTTCGATATGGAGTTCGAGGTGACTACGGATGCTAGCGACACTGCTATTGGAGGAGTTCTAGTGCAACATGGACACCCTGTGGCTTATGAGAGTCGTAAGCTAAATCCTGCTGAGAGGAGGTATTCCGTGCACGAGAGGGAACTTACAGCAGTTGTGTATTGCCTAAGGACTTGGAGAGTCTACTTGTTGGGAAGGCGCTTCACGGTGTATACGGACAACGTGGCCACGAGTTGTTTCGAGAACACCAAGAAGCTAACGCCTAAACAGGCAAGATGGCAAGATTACTTAGCCGAATTCGATTTCGTGCTCAAGTACAAGCCTGGGAGGCTTAATCAGATAGCCGACGCACTTAGTAGGAGGGGTTCCGAAGATGCGGGGGAGGAGGCGACCTTAGTGACAGTCACTGGAATCCAGGGGGATATCCTTGACAAAATCAGAGAAGCTACACAAGCTGACGCGGAATGCAAGAGTATTAGTTCGCATATTGAGGAAGGTCTGACGAGACGCTTCTAGAAAGATGATGGGATCATCTGGGCTGAAGGGAAGAGGCCCTACGTGCCTAAGTCAGGGGACTTGAGGCGCATGCTTTTGCATGACACGCACGACGCGCGATACGCTGGTCACCCGGGGGAGGAGAGGACTGCAGCTTTGTTAGGGAGTAGCTACTTTTGGCCGAACATGGAGAAGGATGTGGAACTCTATGTGAGGATGTGTCTTGTGTGCCAACAAGACAAGGTGGAGAGACAAAAGGAGAAAGGTCTCCTACAGCCTTTGCCTATACCGGAGGGTCCGTGGATGAGTTGTTCTATGGACTTTGTGTCCGGATTTCCTAAGGTGGAAGGATGCACAGCGATCATGGTGGTCGTGGATAGGTTCTCAAAGTATGGAGTATTTATCGCAACACCAAGCACATGCACGGCGGAAAATGCAGCCACCTTGTTCATGCGGAACGTGGTCAAGCATTGGGGTCTGCCAAGGGACATCGTGAGTGATCGAGATGCAAGGTTCACAGGGAAGTTTTGGAGGCGGTTGTTTGAATTGCTAGGGACGCAACTCAAGTTCTCCACCAGCAATCACCCTCAGACTGACGGGCAGACTGAGAGGGTGAATGCGATGCTCGAGGAGTATCTTAGACACTATGTGCAAGCTAACCAAAAGAATTGGGTGGATCTCTTGGATGTGGCGCAGTTTAGCTACAACTTGCACAAGTCGTCTTCCACAGGGCATAGTCCGTTCGAGGTTGCAACGGGACGACAACCTATGGTTCCCTTGGAGTTGGGGAAAGCGGACGAAGGAACATGTCCAGCAGCGTATAGGTACGCTAGAGCACGCCAAAATCAGGTTGACGAAGCACGGGACTTCTTGGCCAAGGCGCAACGCAAGATGAAGAAGGCATCGGACAAAGGGAGGAGGAACGTGGAGTTCGAAATTGGAGAGCAAGTTTGGCTCAAACTTACTCCTCAGGTTTGGAAGAAGATCCTAACTAAGGATGCGCATAAGGGGATCATTCCAAAATTCGATGGGTCGTTCAAGATCATCAAGCGGATAGGCAACGCAGCCTATCACATTGAGTTACCGGAGAGACTCAAGCTACACCCCGTTTTCTATGTGAGCAATCTCAAAAGGTACTACAAAGACAACGAGAATCCAGATCGGGCGATACCAAGACGGGCCCCGCCAACCATCCGACTTACTTTTGATAAGAAGACTGAGGCTATTCTTAAGAAGAAGAAGCGAGGAGGGAGCAGGCGCAACCGACAAGTTTTCTACTTGGTAAAGTGGAAGGGACTACCCGAGGACGAAGCGACTTGGGAGAGGGACGTGACTTTGTGGGAGTACGAAGGGTTGATCAGCAAATTTCTTGTCGACCGAGCCATAAGTTCGTCGAGGGCGACGAACGGGTTAGGTGGGGGAGATTTGTCACCAAGTTGAGATTGAGGGAGACGCCTAGGGTGCACCAACCCGGCGGGTCTAGTAGCCGGGACTACATGAGAGACGAAGAAGTGCACAATTGGTGGCTTGGAGCGCAAGAGTTCGTGGAAGAGCACCAATGCTTGGAATCTGAAGATGTCCAAGGGAGGTCGAGGAGCATCAGTAAGCATGGCGCGAGAGTGACACTTGGGAAGTGCATCCTCACATACGGGCAGCCAAACGCGTTTGGGAAGCACGAGGTGGGGTTGTGGCTATGAGGGCACGCGCTAGACATTGCCCGGGCAGCACATAGGCGCGCCTTGGAGGCGTGTGTGGGCAGGCAATGCCTAGGAGTTGAGGCGTGAATGTTTAAGAAGCCAAGACACATGTGTAGGGGTCAGCAAAGACTAGAAATGAGTCAAGAGAGGCTGCAAATCGTGTGGGAACGGTTAGACAAGCTCTCCTTGAAAATAGGATTCGGTTATGGAACGGGTCCGTAACCGAATCGGGGAAAATTTAGGTTGGTCAAAATTGTTCTCCTTGAAAATAGGGATCGGTTATACTTGTCCTTAAAAATAGGAGTCGGTTATGGAATCATTTCATAACCGAACGGAGGTGGCATGAGTGGGCTGACCGGGTCAAACCCCACTAATGCATGCCTCTCCAAACATATGCATTCGGTTTTGGGGAAAAACCGAACCAGCCAGCATGTTCCCAACGATCTGGTCAAGGATGACCAAGTCCTTAACCGTTTTATTCGGTTATAGCCCATGCGTGATTTTATAAGAGGCACTAGAGAGAGTGGCCTTAGTGGGGAGAGTGGGCATTCGGTTTTGCCCCACTCCTCCACAACCAAAGGAGAGTTAGAGGTGATAGTGGGGATCATAGTTCCCCACGTGTGCATGTAGTGGGAGGCTCACAACATGTATAAAAGGGATGCACCTCCAACCTGTGGAAAGGGCATCACGACTAGAGATAGGGTTTTCTAGTTGTATCGGGTTTTTCCTTCCTTCTTCCATCCATTAGGAATTGTAATTCGTTTGTTCATAGTAATAAAGAGTTGTGATTCCGCCAACGTTGTTTGTGTTTACGTTTTCGTTTGTGCTTGTTTGACTCTGCGGGAAACCGAGGGAGTTGTACGGTTGTGTTGGTGTTTTCAATCTTCCCCGCGGGGATAGAGCGTTTGGCGAGGCCAAAGCTCGAAAAAGTTGAAATTTGAGAGTCTCTAAAGGACTCCTAACACGACCGGTGACAAGCTGGTATCAGAGCTGAGTTTGGGAAATTCGGAGCAACAACGAGGACACGCGGTACCATGAAGATGGTGAGGAGGCGTGTAGGAGGAAACGCCTAGGGTAGACTAATTGAACGCACCATTTGAGGGAAACGCCTAGGGTGCACCAACCAGGCGGTGTAGGAGGAAACGTTTTACTATTTTGCGTTTAAACGCACCACAAAAATTAATATTGATTGATGAGCTTAACTTCTGACCCTCTCTCACTCCTTAATTCAACAAAAAACATGAATAAGATGAAATAGACAAACAATCACAAACGTACACCTGAAACAACCACGACACACGCGATTTACAATGTTCGATAATGTGCCTACGTCATTGGGGGTCTCCTGCGGGTTTCTTTTCCTTCTTTTGCTTCTCCAACAAGAGAAGCAACCAAGATTACAAGTGTATGGAGAAAATATGTTCTCCAAATCACTCTAGATCTATCTCTAACCTTAATCTCTCAAACTCACAATGAAAGAAAATAATACACTTGTACGTTGTGTATCTTGTGTTTAAGACCAAGAGCAAACAAACTCTTTTATAGACTAAAAAACCGAGCTAGAAACAAGCAAAACCGATCAGAAATTATGAGCAACGGTCAACCGAACTCGCTCATTCGGTCGACCATTCTGACTAACAGGAACTCTTCTTCTTGTGATTCGGTAGACCGAATCCTTCACAGTTGACCGCTGGACCGCGTCTCATTGCGATTCGGTTAACCGCTAGACGACTTCCTCTTGCAATTCGGATGACCGAATTGTTCTCCCGGTTGACCGCTTCCACGAACTGACTTATTCTCCAACAGCTCCACGGTCGATCGACAACCCATCAGTGGACCGTTACTTTTTTGACAGACTCTCTCGTGGTTTTTGGTCGATCAAATGTCCAACATAGGTCGACCTAATCCAGCTAGTCCGAAGTGCCTGGAGTTTCTGAACGGTCGATTGAATCTCATCCAGTCGACCGTTTAACCTGGTTCTTCTTCCTTAACAAATGTGAACCAATATTCAACAGATTCTTGGTCGGGACTTTTTAAGACTAGAAATTCGGCTAGTTCTTATTTACAAACAAGTCAAATCAACTTATATTTTTCATTCACCACACTTTTGAGAAATATTACTTCTTACACACGATAGCGTCTCGAAATAGTTGTCATGATTATTTTGGAACCATATGCACAAACAAATATATCCTCGTTCACCACCATGGCGAACTCAAAGGGTGTATTTAGATGTCAGATTATGGGGCTGAGATTCACATCCAAACACAGTCGAAGTAGCTTCAACACGACATGTACATATTTCTCGACTATAGAACAGAACAACAAACAAGTTGTTGTGAATTCCAACTCTTAATCTCAATTAGTTTTATTGGAACAAACGCGATCGAGAACACTAATTAATTGTGGCCGGTTCATGATTAACGGGGGCAGTCGACGATAGTGCTAGCAACTTTGAGGTTGTATTGCGAGCTCCATGCGTACTCGAACTTGATGTCGGAACCCTTGACAATGGGATTCATGTCGTTGAGAAGGCAAGTCGACCCGCCGCCGACCGTCACCTTGCTTGGGTCCACCCAAGCCATGCTTCTCAGGCGGTCGCATTGGATCATCACTTCGTGTTGTGGGCAGTCGCAGTTGTTCGAAACCGTCACTTCATATAACGGCATATCGAATACTAACGTTCTCGTGCGCGTCTGGGTTATGTGTATGTCCGCCATGGTGCATGGTTGCGCCGCGCCTGCATGCACACGCTTCTTATGTAATTTGAATTCGAAGTAACCTTTCAATCGTATTATTTTGCTAGCATTCGATCTCAAGTTTAAGTTAATCCAAGACTAGAGATCCAACAACTTGACTAATCACAATTGGTAATTGTATTCTTATGCCAAAATCGTATTTCTTACGAAGCTTGTAAATTTATTCTAATTTACAGCATAATCACCAAGGGAAAAATAGTGATGAAAGAAGGCGTGAAATAGTGCAATAACATGTTTGTCAACATTTCAATCTAGAGGATTTCGACTGAATTGCAATTAAAACTAATGATGCGTATGTGGAAATAATTCAACGATAACAAACAAAACCACAAAGGAAGAAGGCATATATAGAAGATGTTTTCTTACAACTTTTGGAGCAAACGAAGGACACAAACAACAACGCCCAGAAAAAGTTGAGAGTTTGAACCATTTTCTTCTTTTTTTGGTTGGTGATGTTTTTCTTGTTTCAATTTAATGGTATATATGGGAAAAGGTTTGCCCTTTTTTGTGTGTGGAAGGAAAAGGTTTGCCTTGTTTGGTGGTGTTGTGATCCAAATTGTGAATCGCTGAAATGGGTTGGATTTTCTTAGAATTATCTTATCTTCATTGTTGTTTCAGGGGTTAGTACTCCTGATAAGAATTTATGGTGAAAATTAAGAAAGACGAAAGAGAAACTTGGGAATGAGATCTTGTTCTACTATTTCTCTAGCAATTTAAGGTATGGAAAAGAAAAATAGAAAGACTTCTTCCTGAAATAGTACACAAAAAAATCATAAACTTTATTTAAAGATTAAGACACATTTTATTTAGGATTAATTAAAGTTGGCCCTTGAACTGTGTCTTAATTTCACTTTACATCCTTGAACTTTTAAATGTGATAGTTATTCCTACTGAACTTTCGTTTAGCAACATTTTGTCTTCCTGAACTTTAAAAAATTATTATTTAAATACTCATTCACTATTTTGTTTATATTTTTTGCGTTTTATGTACAATACATTATTAATATTAACTTTACGATAAAGTTCGGATCGAATCGGATGTTAGATCCTGTTGAAATTTGGATTGGATTTAATACCAATTCGACCTAAATTCGAACCATATTTGACATTCAATTTGATCTGAACTTTGACGTAAAATTAGTTTTAACAATGTATTGGGGATACAATGCAAACATTTGTAAAAAATAATGAACGAATGTTTAAATAATAATTTTTTAAAGTTTAGGGGGGTAAAGTTCAAAAAACAAAATTTTAGTAGAGATAACTGTCATTTTTTAAAGTTCAATGGTAAAAAGTGAAATCAATGCATGATTCAGTATGACAAACTGTAATTAACCATTTAATTTATGCCTTATTATCCTTAAAAATTAAAACCAGAATGCCAATGAATTTTGTATATATCTAAAATAGAGAAACATGACTTCTTTTCTTCTTATCTTGATTTGTCTTCGTCTCTGTACTAATTTTGTTGATTGGTAGGGTCAGGAGAAAAACTAATATATTTTTTGTAAAACGAAAAATCCCACGGAATTGCTATTTATGAGTTGGCTGTTTTAACAATTTAGACATGGAAGCTTAACAGAAAATTGTACGAGCTTCCCTCCAAATGCTTGCATGAACCCAAAAAGGGCAAAAAATGATAAACAGTTAAAACACCCATTAAATAATACAATTTATCGCCAATTATCCAAACATCGCTAATAATTAGTAATATCCTATGCACCTTTTTAATTAGTGATTCTAATCTTCATCCGGATACTATTTCTGAATCCCTTAGTTGCACTAGCTAGGACATGAACAAGTGAACAACGACGAAATAATAATAATAATAATAATAATAATAATAATAATAATAATAAACGAAACGAAAATCTCTTACAATATTAAATCAAATTAGATTAGTGTTTATCATGGACAGGGCTTCTAATTGATCACACTTAACCAACTTATCCATCCATCATCGGCCCGTTAACGGGTATACGACTAAAGTTTAAATTTATTAGAAAATACTATCCAACTTGCAAACCTACCAACCTGTTTAAGCAAAGACCAAAATCAAGTCATAATTGCAACTTGTTGATCTCTGTTTAGTCTTATTTGAACATACTTATTACTGTGTGTATATTGTGCTATTAATATATATATATATATGGTAATAAACTAATAATACATTGATACATGCAAATTTATCATGTTTTTTTACACGAAAATGGTTATTGTAGTTCCATATTGTAGCTGATCTCGTGGTTTCCAACTTTTCGTAATAGTCCTCTGCATTTAACACTGGATAACTCATTTTATAGTTAATGACCTTGTTTTCGAATTAAATCTATGTTATTTCCATATTTGCTTGACTCACGAAACATGATATCTGTTGATTGCACAATTGCATCCTTATTGTATTGAAATAAATCTCTTTCCCTTCACGTTATCTAACCACCTCCGTG
This sequence comes from Triglochin maritima, assembly GCA_963682175.1. NCBI lineage: Eukaryota > Viridiplantae > Streptophyta > Magnoliopsida > Alismatales > Juncaginaceae > Triglochin > Triglochin maritima. The sequence goes on along the minus strand of OY821787.1, from coordinate 4,819,426 downwards.
CCTAACGTTTTCTTTCTCTCTTTCTATTATTGGCTTCTCACTTTTTGGTGTTAAGTGCATAATTGTTTTTCTTAACCTTTTGTCATGTAATTTCACTAATCCGAATTTCATTAATTTGAATTTTCAGATACGCTCCTTGTAATCTGCTGAAATTAAATAGTTCTGTGGTCTTGTAATTTCAGTTACAACAACTCTGCTATTTTAGTACCACGAAAATTCAAACTGGTCGAGAACATGTCGAGACATGGATTTCACTTCTCTTTAATTATTTCGGGCTATTTGAAATTTCAAGTTGAACATTCATTTGCAACTGAAAATACGAAATCGTCGAATAAGATATCAAAGCTGGTATTCTCTTATTTGGGAACTTTTTTTATTTGAATTTTTTTAATTGATTAGACGGAACAAAATAGGAAGGCTCGGACAATGAAAGATATCAACGACTGCTTCTTTGTTAGGTAACGTGACATCAATTTTTTTATAGTACTGATAAACGTCGTTCGTGAATTACTTAAATCATCAACACTAAATATTATTTTGTCTTTCTCTGCTTTTTACTTATATCTCTTTTAATTTCAGTCTCTCACCACAACTCTCTCTTCATTTACCTCTCAATCATCAAAAACAATATCTCAGATGTTAGGAAAAGAACCAGCGGATGTCTCATTACGTTCGAATACGGTAAAATTTCTATCTTTTTTAAATTTGATTATTAATTAGTAATAATTGGTAATTAGTAAATATGTAAATTTAGTAACTTAAATCCATTTACCGAAATATTATTTCTAAAATTTAATTAATAGTCATCGGGTTACCGTGGAGAAAAATGAAAATCAGTACCCTTACGCGTTGTACACTTGTACATGTTTATGAAGAGGATTCAGTTCCTCGTCATCCACGTAGACGTGGTATATTTGCTTCGGTTAGGAGGGAGAGAGAGTATGCACGTCATCATCACATACGTAATGACTCGTTTGATGATCAGGATGTTTCCAATGATGAGGAGGGTGACGATGAGGGTGGTATGGGTTGGAGTTGGAGCGGGAGGAGGCATATGGTAGAGGACGGGAGCAACGTGGTAGTTCTTCTACTGCTGAGTATATAGTTCGGAAGGGTAGAAGTTGTAGGTTTGTAACTGGCGATTCCAATTCGTGCATTGTGGTTGCCCGAACTCACAAAAAGAAAAAAAGGTTGATGATGATTATTGGATCGTCACTGATATGATGTCCGGTGGTCCTATAGATGGGAGAGTAATTCCTAGTTTTGGCGGCCACATCGCTAGACGCATTTGGGCGGGTGAGGATCGGAAGGTTCTGAAGTGTCATAATCGAAACAAAGCTTGTATTACACTGAAGAGTTGACGGTCAATTTTGAGTACCGATATGACGGAGACCATTGTTGCTAGTGGTTTAGGTCACTTGCCTTGGAGCATGTTCACTCACATTGACATGTCGTTGATATCTCCGTTTGTAGGTTGTATGGTCGGTGCTCAGTCATCGAAGGTTGAGCTGAAGAGTTATGTAGTTGAGCTACTCGGGATGACCGTTGCTGGCCTTGGGAAGGATATCCTCTTTTGGAGTGGTGGTGGTGGTGTTAGCATTGACTCTGTTGACGAGTTCTGCAGACGCCCTCATTCACTGCGGCCCGATGAGACGCAGTTGATTGTCTACATCTCTTTATTGTTTGGATGTGACTTGTTTGTCGACATGAGCGGTTGTAGGGTCAGACAACGTGACATATTGGAGGCTAGGGAACCGAATACCATTGGTGAGTACTCATAAGGGTCAGCGACGTTGACATACATGTTTCGCCAGTTGGGGATACCTAGTCGTACTAATTGTGGATGTATTGCGGGTTGTCTTACGTTGCTGCAGGTTTAGATATATGAGTATTTTCCTCATTTCCGCCAGCATCGGGAACGAAAAATTATTGAGTCAGCCTATCCTCGTTCGTGCATGTGAACCGTCCAGAGCGAGGATAAGAGTGAGGTCCGACTACATTCCATTCGTAAACGGCTAAATAAGATGACTGCATCGTAAGTATAAGACTATATTATTTACGTTTATTTTAATTATTATTATTATTAATAACGTATCGACGTTTAGGTGGAGTGGTTGTCTTATGGTCATCACCCTGCTACGAAGGTGTCGAGGACCTTATTGATGGGTGATTATATTCATTATCGGGATATCATCAAACCTTATATGTCTGATCGCGTCTTGCGTCAGTTATAAATGTGTCTCTGATTCGGATTGTCCTACGGGAATTTCTCATTACAACCAACAAAATGTTCGCGGTTTCGTTTGTGTCTCAGTCATATAACGAACATTTTTTGGTCACAGGACTAAGACTGTTGATCTGTTGGTGACCCTCTGGATAAATTGCAAGGTCGTTGTTGTACTGACCATGGGAACTATCAGTAACTACGAACCAGCTATCACACTCCCGTCGTTTGAAACCTTTATCAAAAAATGGCACCCGCAACATTTCTTTTCGTGTTCTTCCGCACTGCAATATTCATATCCCGGGAACATATTTCCTTTCTGCGATCGCATTTCAGATAACAATTCATCTGACTATCTCGTTGTGGTTTTAGGAGGATATTACCCAAAAAACGATGACTCCGATGACAACTTGTTTCGCCCATGTTGTCGCATCCTCGTATGTTGAAAATACTTGTTGACTTACAAAAAGCTCACTGTAATCTACCCCGTCACCATCGAAATCTTGCAACGAAACCTGAAATAATTTGAAATAACACACATATAAAATTTAAATAAAATTAAATAAAATTGGAACATCTGGCTTGGACGCCTCCCCCATGGGGAGGCTCTTTTTTCAGACGCACTTGCCTAAAAAAATATTTAGTAACTTACCTCGCCGGATTCAGACGCTTCGTCAGACATTTCCTTGGTATTGGTACCGGTAGAGTGAGGAAAACTGAGACATAAGTCTTATTTTAAAAGTCGTGACGAAATAAGTATTAAATGAAACGTAAATAGCAAATTGATAATTGGCGTAGTCGATTTAAGTAATTTGCGAATAACGCATAGTAATTCACTTTTTTTCATTACATATTTTGCTTAAAGGACCCAAACTACAACTATCACTACAAACGAGCAACTACAAAAACTCATTTAATAGGTAATTAATAATCCACTTTAACAGCCCGTAGCTCCTAACCTGGCTAGTTACTGGTTATATTTATTCCCACCTAAAAAACTAAAACCAACAGGCACATTAATCTTTTAATAATAAAACTACCACACCATCCATTAACAAGATAAGGAGTACATAAATTCCAATTTTGGAGAAATCCAACTAAAACAGCTTCAACCAAAATACTTATAGTAACCTAATCACAACTTTACCATCCTCCATTTTTATTGATAATAAATATAGCAATAACAATAGGACAAATTGTCCTTAATTATTTTTTCACTCCAAAGTCTAGCACTCAAGCTTAGAGCTAACAATGGGAAAATCTTGGGGTGTCATCCAAGCATAGTTGAAGTTAACAGGAGAGCCCTGGACCAAAGCATTCCCTCCGTTGACCAGGCAATTCGTGTCGTCGATCGCCTTAATGGCGGTCGGGTCGACCGGCTCAACGCTGCTCAAGCCGTGGCATTGCACCACCACATTCAATTGTGGGCAGCCGCAGTTGTTCTCCACAATTACATTGTACTCCGGCTTCCCTTCGACCACCTTGCCCGTTTTTGACTGTGTCACCACTACGTTGCTCACACTGCAACTCTCGGCTTTGCCTGCACAAATGGATGTTTAAATTCAGTCAATCTCTCCCAAGATTATGTTGGTAAGATAGACATTTGAGTATTTTCTAAAACTTTCCTTTGTAACTTGTTATGACATGTATGCAAGATGATGTGTTTCGTTTTGTTCCAGTGGACGCAATATTTTGACATTATATATCTACATTGAATAAGTTTGGATAGTAACCTTGGTTTACATCTAATGTATATTATCTACAATTTTCGAAACCAAATAGAAACAATATTACAAACTTGTTGCTTTTTAAGGTAATCCCCAAATTTTTTTAGAGTTTATCAAAATCACTTGTTGCTGTCGGGACGACTTCACTTATACACTCCAAGAAAATGGACTTAATATGTAACGTCCCGAAATCAGCGGAAGAAAATTTTCAAAATTAAACATACAACATACGACCGTCAACGGTCAACACGGGCACGTTACTAGAAAAGTCAACATAATAATATATAAAATATCTCCACGTGGAAGTCATAATACAGAGTTGTCAAAAGAGTGATTACAACTAATACATAACTACTACATAACTACTGTAATCACTACCTCTACAAAAAGATCGGAAGAACAGGACCCGATCCCGGAGGCACTCCCCTCGGTCACCACCAACCTAAGACTGCCTGCTACCTGAAAATGCAACATAAAATCTGCCTGAGTTCCCGAAAGGAACCCCGTATGCCAACATCTCCTATATATACAGAAAAACAGATGAAAATGTCAAGAATGCACATGCAATGCAATCCGCCTCGGGCCCCATACATGCCCCAACCGCTGCGGACCATCTCCCAGCCGCGCCAGGGGCATGGGAAACATCCCCCACCCTGCCAATCCAGGCCCACACGAGGGGGGTCGCCGCACTCATCTCCCAGCCGCACACAGGGGCAAAAAGGGAGGCATCCCCCCTGCCAATCCAGGCCCACACGAGGAGGTCTCGGCTTTCCTCCACAGGGAAAGTGCATCTCCTTCCCCCACCAGGGAAGAAGGCATCTACCACCCACACAGGCATGGCAGGCATCCCTCTGCCGCACCGGCATCCACGAGGGGTCCAACAGAAGATACGCTCTCGTCGTAGGTGAAATCCGTAGCTCCGAGGTCCGGTGATCGACCGTGGGCTCGGCAGCCGGTAGTCGCCTCTGCTCGACGTCACGTATGTGGATAAATCCACCAAGGAAAGATAATTCGACCCACCAGTCGAACAAGGTCAAATCTAGCGGTCGACCGTTTGGAAGGTCTACGCTACACGTTTTATATACATATATATCCTGTCGGTCGAACCAGGGTCCGTTCAACCGATAAGGAAAACTGCATGAATCCTACCCACTGCATTCGGTCGACCGAAACTCTTCCGGTCGACCGGATCAACAGGCACTTCACTACAGGAAATCTGCACGCGGTCGGTCGACCGGATCCAGAGCGGTCGACCGTTTAGATGGTCAACGCTCTTGACCGACCTTGCGCAGTTCGGTCGACCGAGACACACACTCGGTCGGCCGAATGTCTGTCTACCCTATCTAATGGGATCGGTCGACCGAACAACCACCGGTCGACCGGACTAATATAACCCTTATAAAATATTCCCGCTAAAATTTGGCATAAACGGTCGACCGTCACACAGACGTCGTTCGACCGTTTTCGGGCAGCAAGTTATTTTTATAAAATATCGGTCGACCGAACCTCACACGGTCGACCGAAACACTACAATATCGCACTGAACAGGCATCATTTAGACGTTGTTCGGTCGACCGAGACACACAACGGTCGACCGAACCAGTCGTCTTCAACCTTGGTTCAGTGGGATTTTCGCCGGGGAAACGGCACCAACGCCGCCCCCTACACTCCCACACCACTTGGGGAGTTACTATGAAGACTTGGCATACCTTTCACCGTGAAGAAAACGCGTCCCGTGAGCTCCTCCTCCTCCGGCGTCGAAACTTGCTTCTTCTCCCTCGCGCGCGCCTCCGCCACGTCGCCGGGTCTCCTCCTCCTCCTCTGGTCGCCGGACAACAAGGGGAAGGTGGTGAGATTGGGTGGGAAAGAAATGGGGAAGGAAAAAAGAAGAGATGGTTGGGTTTGGGTTTAAATAAGCAAAACCTATACCTACCCCCAACTCCTCCCACTCTCTCACGTCCCACGTTCTTACAATCCACCCTCCTTAAAAGGATTTCGCCCCGAAATCAGAAGGGTAACTCACCGAAAAGCTCTGGATACTGCTTCCGAACATCCTCCTCAATCTCCCAGGTGGCCTCGCGCTCACTGTGATGCTGCCATCTGACCTTAACCATCGGAATGGTCCTTCTCCTGAGCTGATGGTCCATCCGATCGATGATCTCAACTGGCCTCTCCTCAAGTGACAAGTCCTGCTGGATCTCAGGCACTGAAATCTCTATCACATGCGTCGGGTCTGCAACGTACTTCCTCAACATAGAAACATGGAAAACGTTGTGAAGGCCAGAGAACTGAGGTGGCAAAGCAACTCTGTAGGCGACCTCCCCGACACGGTCCAAGATCTCAAAAGGCCCGACATACCTCGGACTGAGCTTCCCCTTCTTCCCGAACCTCATCACTCCCCGAGCTGGTGAAATCTTCAGGAAGACGTGATCTCCAACCTCGAAGCTCAAAGTCCGTCTGCGTCGGTCAGCATAACTCTTCTGTCTGCTCTGTGCTGTAGCCAACCTCCTCCTGCTCAGGTCAACCTTCTCTGCGTACATCTGCACAAGCTCTGGACCCACTAACTGCCTCTCGCCTACGTCACTCCAGCATACCGGCGATCTGCACGGCCTCCCGTACAATGCCTCATACGGTGCCATCCCAATACTAGCATGGTAGCTGTTGTTGTAGGCGAACTCAATCAGAGGTAGATGCTCATCCCAGTGTCCAGCCCAGTCCAGTGTGCAAGCCCTCAGCATATCCTCCAAAGTCTGGATAGTCCTCTCTGACTGACCGTCTGTCTGAGGGTGAAAAGCTGTACTGAATCTCAGACGTGTCCCCAGTGCCTGCTGCAGACTCCCCCAAAATCTGGATGTGAACCTCGGATCTCTGTCAGAGATGATGCTCACCGGTACTCCGTGCAATCTGACGATCTCCTCAACATACAGCTTCGCCAGACTCTCCAAAGGCAAGGTGGTCCTAATGGCCAGAAAGTGCGCCGACTTGGTCAGTCTATCGACTATCACCCAAATCGCGTCATGGAACCGCCTCGTCTTCGGTAGCCCTGTAACGAAGTCCATCGTCACGTGCTCCCACTTCCACTCTGGAAGCTCGATGCTCTGCATAGGCCCAGCTGGCCTCTGGTGCTCGATCTTCACCTGCTGACAGACCAAACACCGACTCACGAACTCTGCAATGTCCTTCTTCATGCCTCTCCACCAGAAGTTCCGCTGCAGGTCCTTATACATCTTCGTGCTCCCGGGATGGATGGTGTACTTCGCTCTGTGTGCCTCCTCCATGATGTCATCTCTCATCCCATCAACCCTCGGCACCCAGATCCGCCCTCTAAATCTCAGACCTCCATCGACCCCAACACTGAAATCTGACCCCTCTCTGGCAGTCAACTCCAGCAAACTGGCCAACTCATCATCCTCATGCTGCGCCTGTACTACCTGTGAAACAGTCTGTGGCTCTACCCGCAATCCAGCTAACACTGCTCCCTCAGAGTCCCCAGTGAACGGCCTCCACTCTGCCAATGACTCAAGCAGTCTCCACTCCTGAAGGCACATGCCAGCAACTGATAGCTCCACTCTCCTACTCAAGGCGTCTGCAACTGAATTCGCCTTCCCCGGGTGGTAGGAGATGGTGAAATCGTAGTCCTTAATGAACTCCAACCAACGACGCTGTCTCATATTCAACTCCTTCTGGGAGAAGAGATACTTCAGACTCTGGTGATCGGTGAACACCTCAAACTGCTCACCATACAGGTAGTGTCTCCATGTCTTCAGTGCGTGCACAACGGCTGCCAACTCCAAGTCATGCGTCGGGTAATTCCTCTCATGAGTCTTCAGCTGCCTCGAAGCGTATGCAATCACCCTCCCGTGCTGCATCAACACGCAACCCAAACCAATGCCAGACGCATCACTGTAGACCACAAAACCTCCTGTGCCGCTCGGCAGCGTCAAAACTGGAGCTGTCGTCAATCGTCTCTTCAGCTCCTGAAAGCTGTCCTCGCACTTCTGGGACCAAACAAAAGTGACTCCCTTCTGCGTCAGGGCAGTCAAAGGTGCAGCTAACCTCGAGAAGTCTTTGATGAAGCGACGGTAGTAACCCGCCAGTCCAACAAAGCTCCTGATCTCCGTCACGCTCGTAGGGGCTCTCCACTCAGTCACTGCCTCTACCTTCGCCGGATCCACCGAAATCCCCTCCGCAGAAACGATGTGACCCAGAAATGCGACTCTGTCCAACCAGAATTCGCACTTCGAAAACTTAGCATACAACCTCTGGTCTCTCAAAATGCTAAGTACAATCCGCAGGTGCTCTCTGTGCTGCTCCACATCGGGTGAGTAAATCAGGATATCATCCACAAAGACCACGACACAACTATCCAAGTACTGCCTGAACGTCCGGTTCATCAGATCCATGAAAGCCGCCGGAGCGTTCGTCAACCCAAAAGGCATCACCAAAAACTCATAGTGCCCATATCTGGTCCTGAATGCTGTCTTCTGGACATCCTCCTCTCGGATCCTCAACTGATGGTATCCTGAGCGTAGGTCGATCTTAGAGAAGACCTTCGCTGACTGCAACTGATCGAACAGGTCCTCAATCCTAGGTAGGGGATACCTATTCTTGATGGTGACCTTGTTCAGCATCCTATAGTCAATGCACATCCGCAAAGACCCGTCCTTCTTCTTCACAAACAGCACTGGCGCGCCCCAAGGTGAGACACTCGGTCTGATGAATCCAGCCTCCATCAGCTCCTGTAGCTGCTTCTTCAACTCTGCCAACTCTGCAGGCGCCATCCTGTACGGGGCCTTCGACTGCGGTGAGGTGTCTGCTGCCAGCTCAATGCAAAACTCCATCTCTCGCGGAGGTGGCAATCCTGGAATATCATCTGGAAACACCTCTGTAAACTCCCGTACCACATCTATCTCGTCCAGCCTCGGAGACTCAGCCTCTGGAACAACCAGCGTCGCCAGAAACGCTCTGCAACCCTGCTGCATCAACTTCTGAGCCCTCAAAGCTGACACCACAATGCGGCCTCCTCTGTTCCTGACTCCTCTAATCATGATATCAGGCAACCCCAACCTCGGAATCAAAACCTTCCTCTCACGGCAAAGGACACGCACGTCATGCCGGGACAGCCAGTCCATCCCAAGAATAACGTCGAAGTCCTCCATCGGTAGCAAGACCAGATCTGCCGGAAAATCTTGGTCTCCCGAAACAATCGTGGCGCCGGGGATGAAGCTCCCCACAGTGCCCACCAGACCCAGGGGTGTGCTGACCTCCAAAGTGGCAGTCAACATCGCAGGGGTACAGCCCAACACTCCCGCAAATCGCTCCGAGATGAACGAGTGTGTCGCGCCACAATCAAAAAGCACTCTAGCCTCTAAACCTGCCACAAGAAGTGTACCTTCCACGACGGTGCTGGCGTCCCTCGCCTCATCTGCCTGGACAGTGAAGACTCGTCCAGTGCGCTGACCCTGCTGCGGTGCTGCAGGTCTCCTAGCTCCGCCGCCACTGACACTCGGAAGTCCCGGAGGTCTGCTCGGTCCAGCGCCCTTGCTAGGGCAGTTCCTGACGATGTGGCCCTGCTGACCACAACCATGACAAGTAATCGACCCAAAGCAGCGCCCAGTGTGCACTCTGCCACAGCTCCTGCACGCCTCTGGCTGCGGCGCCCCTGCTGCCTCGATCCGGGGCCTCTTGCCCGACTTCCCCGAACTCTGCCCTCCTGGCCTCCCTGAGGATTTCCCTACCGATCTCCTATCATCCTGATAATTCTCCCGGTAGTCCCTCTCCATGATAGTGGCACTCCTCACTGCATCCGCCAAGGTGCGCGGCATGCTCGACAACACTCGGGTCCTCAGATGCTTCCGGAGTCCCCCGACAAACTTCATCGACCTCTGCGCTTGAGTGACGAAAATCTCCGGACAGTAACGCTCAAGGGCGTTAAACTTCCCAATGTACTCCTCCAGTGTCATGCTCCCCTGCTCCAGGGCCAGGAACTCCACCCGCTTCCCGTCTCGCACATGCTCCGGAAAGTACTGCTCGTTGAACTCCTCAACGAACTCCTCCCATGACACATCCTCTCGACCGGTGAACACAACTGCTGAAGTCGACCTCCACCAGTTCGCTGCAGCTCCTCTCAGCACATAGGTGGCCAGGTCCACCTTCTTCTCCGGAGTACAGTCGATAGCCCTGAAGATCGTCTGCATAGTGAGGATCCACTCCTCAGCTGCCTCTGCATCCATCTGCCCAGCAAAAGTCGGAGGGTGCTGCCTCATGAACCGGTCGTGCATCGCACCGGCCCCCGGCTGCGCACTCTGCGCTGCCTGGCGCTCTAACATCCCGCTCAACCGCTCCACGGTGTCGAACAGGACTCTGCGCTCTGCCTCCCGGGCCTCCTCTCTCGCAGACTCACTCGAACTGCGAGTCTCAGCCGCAGGCACAACCCGTCTCGGAGGCATCACTCTACAGAACAAAAAGACTCACATCAGAATGATCATGAATGCATGCAATGGACCTCTAGACTCTAATCCTAACTCGATGGTGGTTTCTTTGGAAAATACGCCGGGATCAAGGCTCTGATACCAAGTTGTAACGTCCCGAAATCAGCGGAAGAAAATTTTCAAAATTAAACATACAACATACGACCGTCAACGGTCAACACGGGCACGTTACTAGAAAAGTCAACATAATAATATATAAAATATCTCCACGTGGAAGTCATAATACAGAGTTGTCAAAAGAGTGATTACAACTAATACATAACTACTACATAACTACTGTAATCACTACCTCTACAAAAAGATCGGAAGAACAGGACCCGATCCCGGAGGCACTCCCCTCGGTCACCACCAACCTAAGACTGCCTGCTACCTGAAAATGCAACATAAAATCTGCCTGAGTTCCCGAAAGGAACCCCGTATGCCAACATCTCCTATATATACAGAAAAACAGATGAAAATGCCAAGAATGCACATGCAATGCAATCCGCCTCGGGCCCCATACATGCCCCAACCGCTGCGGACCATCTCCCAGCCGCGCCAGGGGCATGGGAAACATCCCCCACCCTGCCAATCCAGGCCCACACGAGGGGGGTCGCCGCACTCATCTCCCAGCCGCACACAGGGGCAAAAAGGGAGGCATCCCCCCTGCCAATCCAGGCCCACACGAGGAGGTCTCGGCTTTCCTCCACAGGGAAAGTGCATCTCCTTCCCCCACCAGGGAAGAAGGCATCTACCACCCACACAGGCATGGCAGGCATCCCTCTGCCGCACCGGCATCCACGAGGGGTCCAACAGAAGATACGCTCTCGTCGTAGGTGAAATCCGTAGCTCCGAGGTCCGGTGATCGACCGTGGGCTCGGCAGCCGGTAGTCGCCTCTGCTCGACGTCACGTATGTGGATAAATCCACCAAGGAAAGATAATTCGACCCACCAGTCGAACAAGGTCAAATCTAGCGGTCGACCGTTTGGAAGGTCTACGCTACACGTTTTATATACATATATATCCTGTCGGTCGAACCAGGGTCCGTTCAACCGATAAGGAAAACTGCATGAATCCTACCCACTGCATTCGGTCGACCGAAACTCTTCCGGTCGACCGGATCAACAGGCACTTCACTACAGGAAATCTGCACGCGGTCGGTCGACCGGATCCAGAGCGGTCGACCGTTTAGATGGTCAACGCTCTTGACCGACCTTGCGCAGTTCGGTCGACCGAGACACACACTCGGTCGGCCGAAGGTCTGTCTACCCTATCTAATGGGATCGGTCGACCGAACAACCACCGGTCGACCGGACTAATATAACCCTTATAAAATATTCCCGCTAAAATTTGGCATAAACGGTCGACCGTCACACAGACGTCGTTCGACCGTTTTCGGGCAGCAAGTTATTTTTATAAAATATCGGTCGACCGAACCTCACACGGTCGACCGAAACACTACAATATCGCACTGAACAGGCATCATTTAGACGTTGTTCGGTCGACCGAGACACACAACGGTCGACCGAACCAGTCGTCTTCAACCTTGGTTCAGTGGGATTTTCGCCGGGGAAACGGCACCAACGCCGCCCCCTACACTCCCACACCACTTGGGGAGTTACTATGAAGACTTGGCATACCTTTCACCGTGAAGAAAACGCGTCCCGTGAGCTCCTCCTCCTCCGGCGTCGAAACTTGCTTCTTCTCCCTCGCGCGCGCCTCCGCCACGTCGCCGGGTCTCCTCCTCCTCCTCTGGTCGCCGGACAACAAGGGGAAGGTGGTGAGATTGGGTGGGAAAGAAATGGGGAAGGAAAAAAGAAGAGATGGTTGGGTTTGGGTTTAAATAAGCAAAACCTATACCTACCCCCAACTCCTCCCACTCTCTCACGTCCCACGTTCTTACATAATATCGATAAATTGCGAAACTTCTGATAAGAATGTATTTACCAATATAATTGCATTTTCAGTATTTAAACAAAATATTTCATCAAGATCATATCTCTAATAATAATGCATCCATCGTGCTAATTATTGCGATTATTAACTCAAAATCAATTTTTCTAACAAAAACTTCATCACTGCCTCAAATGTAGGGAAACAAGATTTCCCTTACCTGAAAATGTATAATGCAACCCTGTTTTTTTCTTCTCAAATACCAAAGTATTTAGACAACTATTACATTCATCGTTCATGAATAGACTAATAATGGAAGATTACTCACCTTGCTGGTAAATGAAGAGAAGCACAAGAAAGGCATAGAACAACTTGAAAGAGAGAGCCATATTTTCTATTTTACAAGCTTGCCTTGGTGGCTGAGGTAAGATGAAGATCAGAAGGGTTTATAAAGATGTAGCAGGGCAAGGTAATGGCCTAATGGGATAAGAGATGATAACCATGAAAGCATTTCTGGTAATTATTCAAATTTACTGCTATTTTAGAAGATGCACCTACACTGACAGCTTTTTGCATGTCTTATTTTTCACCAATCATTACATGATGATTCGCCAATAAGATCTTCCAAAAAACCCAAGATCACTTGACATTTTGGGTAGGATGTGGATTGCAACCAACATTTAATTAAATACTTACAATCTCTCAAAAAAAACATGATGATTGGGTGTGAGCTGAACCGATTTGTGGTTACTATTTATTTGGGTAATTTACAAAACTACCAGATTAACGATGATAGTACATATCATTCCAGGTTCAGTTAATCGGATTACCACTCCTTGCATGGTAAAGAGGTTTTGAGATAATTCAAACCTCTTTTTAATCCAACTACATTGCAGGATTAATCATGCAAAACAAACAAAAGAATGTAATAGAGGAGTCAATTGGATTACATTACACTTAAATTATTTTATTTTAGTAAATAAACTGGATGTGATCTACGTTCCAAATCCAAATGAAATGAAAAGGTGTTGTGTTACTCAAAATGGATGGATTGGAAACCATACTTTAAGGCCACAAGTTGTAATTAAAAAAATTTAATAGTACTTTAGTAAAATGCAGCAAGGACGGACTGCATTCTTTAGTGTATATAATATATAATATAAGGTAACAAACTGCTGATGGTGATGCTAATTCTAGCATCGGTGGCCCTGAAGTCAGCAATTAGGGAGTTGGTGGAATCCACTACCGCATGCTTTTCTATTATTTAGGAAGCATGCTTAATCGACATCCACGTGGTGTTAATCCTGAGAGCGCCCTTAACGGGTCGGGCAGGTGGCCGGAGAGCCCACCTGGACGTCCGTTCGGGCAGTGGAAGTCCTGATTGGACGTCCGGGGCATCCTCGGGTGGGAGGCCCGTGTTGATTCTCGTTCGTCCACTTTTTTAAAAAAAAATTATTTTAAAGGAGGATTTATTATTAGAAGTAATTGATAATGTATTAGGTATTTTTGATTAATGTGAGGTGATGTGGAGAAAAAAGAGTGTAGGTGAGTGGAGTAGCATGGTTATGGTTAAAAGGTTTTTTTGAGTGGATAGAATGAACTGACGTGACGACGGAGAAAGAAAGCAAGACGACGGAGAAAGAAAGCAAGACGCCCGAAGTAACCAAACGCTGTTATTTATGATCTTAAACGATCAACGTCAGTATCTTCTGCTTTCCAGGATTATGTGTTAATTGCTTCATTAGCAAGCAAGAACACATGGTCCCAAAAGTTTCAACCAACACAACTATATTCCTTCATTATGCAAACAAGGTATCAGGTATTGTAGACTTCAGGCATCCATTCACATGAATCTGAACAAATATATTATTATGTACAAACTAATATTTGCTTGTTGATCCAGTAGCTATGTGCAAATTTCTATACAATCCATGTATTGTCTATGTACAATGTGTAATACTGGCTAATACAACTATCCAGAGATTCCTGTGTTTCTATCTGTACGTACTACTGAGGACTACTTACAGTGCAAGCCTACTTCTGTACAATATCTTCATTCCATCACTTCACTATATGTGCAAATCAAGAGTAGGATCTAACCAACCTAAAACTTTGAAAGGAGCATGCTTTCAATAAGCTTCCAAAGAGAAATCCTACTGTTTCCGTGGAGGGCTTCGGCTGGAGCAGTGGATTCTGCTTCACTCTCAGGATTGTCTGTCCGATTTGTTGGCAGATGGATTCAATGGAATCGGCACTGACAGTGCCACCCGACATATCGGACACGTAAAAGGTGTCTACAGCCTTGCCTCCGTCTGTTGATACCTCGGCCCTTATGATGCTTAGGCCATTTTCTCGGAACACTCTTGTGATCTCAGAAAGAAGACCGACCTTGTCTTCCGTCCTCAACTCCAGCTCAACACCCTGCATCCATTTGAAGAACATGAATACAATTGAAGTTTAAGAGAACCTCTTCAGACGTCAATAATTAGCAATGCAATGAGATTCACCTCTGAGGCTCTCCTCTCTACGGCAGCCTCAAGGCACAGAATTACTCGTTGTCTTTCGGCTTCTGAACTTATTGGGATACCATCGACATGCCGAATATAATATTCCTGCAGTAAGACAAGAAGAGTCCCTTTCAGACAGTTGCCATCAAGTAGATTTGCAGAGAACTGTTAAAAAAACTAATATAAGTCACATACCTGATAAGCTTCTCCATGGCCCGTGTGGACAGTTCCATGGAAGACCACATATTGCATATCTGTTAATGTGCATATGGTATCGAACAGAAGCTTCGGTCTGTCTTTGGAATTCAAGATGGCCACGGTATAGTCCCTCTCAGAACAGTCCAATAGCACAACATGAGGCCTGGACACACCAACCTTAGCATTTCGCTCATCTTCCACAACTCTTTCATAGTCCCTATCGTCAAACATCAATTGATGTAATCTCCTCTCGGTATGAATTCCACCCTTGGAGACTCTCATTTTACCACCCCTTGAGTGATTATTTCCTTTCAGGACGTTACTTAGGAGTTCCTTGATGATGGAGAGTCTCTCTTCGTCTTCAATTGCAAGATCTGTATTACTGTCTGTGACATGGACAATAGCAGCTGCTCTGGCGTTGTGTGTCCAGAGCTCAGCTCTCACAACACTGCATCTAAGGTCAGATAGAACAGCGCAAACCTCAGATAGCAAGCCCGGCCTGTCTGTTCCCGTTAGTTCAATGGAAGTGTATTCCTTGGAAGGAATAAAACAATTTGAACTTCTCACAGAGGGAAAGATGCAAGCATCAGTTTCAATCGACTGCAAACAAAAGTTTAAAAATATATATTACAACAATAACATAAACAATCAAAAAACAAATCAATGAAATACATCTTAACGTCTAATGACACTTACGTCGCTCCATCGGTGCTATAAATAAATTAAACTCAGTTTCACAACTGGTACCAAAACGATAATGTTTTATATGGATTAGAAGCTCCATTACCATGACTTTTACATTACATAATCTTAATTTTTTTAATACCGACACTTGGAAAGGCCGATAAAATACAAACTACCAAACAACCTACAATCCTAGAAATAAAATTATCACTTTAATGCAGACAATTTTCTTCAGTAAACACAAAACAAAAAATATATAAGGAATTAATTAAGGCCATTATCTCCATACCTGCTGTATGTAGTCGATGATTTCCCGATCGACGAGTTTGTTGCCTTCGCTGTCGGTAACATTAAACACTACAAAAACAACAAAACCCAACCAATGAGATTCACATAAACCGCAGGAATTATTTTTTTTAAAAAGACAAATTGGAAACCCAAACTGACCATCCATGAACCAGCCGCCGTCCGACGAAATGTAGGCTTTGGTGACGACAAGATTCAAATCAGTTAGAACCTGAATCACCTCCAGCAGAATTCCCTGCTTGTTCACACTGTCCACCTGAAACCACACCCAAACCGGTAAAAATCCACCCAAAAATCCCGAAAAATCCCGAAAAATCAGAAAAATTATTACCCTTATAACCGTCGCGTCGTCGCACGCCTCGTTGTCGATCACAACCCTGCGAAAACCAAAACAAACAAAAACTCAAAAAACACCCAAAACGGAAATCGAAAACCCTAGAGCTGATCCGCGAACCCAAAACCTAAATACGAGAACCCGAAAAAGCATACGGAAACGCCAGATCTGGCGTCTGTGACACCAGAAAACACGAGGAAAAGGGTGGAAAGGCGACCTTGGAGGGTTCATTCTCCGGATGAGTCTGGCGTAGGCGTCGTCCATCCCCAGAGCTTCGAAGTCGCCCATGTAGGGAAACTCTAGGGTTCCCGCAGGAGAGAGAGAGAGAGAGAGAGAGAGAATTTAGGGGCTTTTGTGAAATTCTCGTGAGCGTTTGCGATTATATACTGGGAGTGTTTGTTCGGTTGCGAAACAAACGCCAAACGACGCTACGACATTTTCCAACCGCCAACCCCTCGCTTTTTTGGGCTCTTTTGCACTTACGTCCCGCTTGATTCCTGTATTTATGTTGACATCTCGCTTTGTGTCTACTCGGGTGAAAGTGGTGCGGATTATGTCATAACATATCAACGTATTCAAATTTGTTTAGATTCTATTTGAGTGCAAAACGTCAAGGTAGTGGGGGAAATAACATTTTTGTATGAATGTAGAAAAGTTCACTCAAATAATGTATTAAGGTTTGTCTTGGGCGGTGGGAGAAAACACATGTCAACATGCGGAGGAACGTTGGGAATGTTTTGCACTTTTATTTACACCACTTGTGTTGGGAGTTTTTCGATTTTCTTAACCGAACGGCATGTTGAGTTTTTCACCGCAACCCTAATGCTACAGCAAAACAATGTCTTATAAGGAAATAATTGTTACATATAGAATTTGTTTAAACGTGTAACAAATATGGTGATGGTAGTGGTAAAAATATATTTTTCGTATATGAATATTATCTACATCGAATTTCTATTTTTAAAGATTTTTCATAAATTTACATATTATAATACGATATCTAAATCATATCGGTAACCGGTTTTTCGTCTAACTTTAAATACGATTATGTATTATGTATGCTTAAAAATGATTGACCATGTGTTTGTATTCATTACGCAAATATGGTATAAAATATAGAAGCGTTAATATATGATACGTTTTTAGCTTTAAGATTTAGTTATTACTTATACTTTTGTGTGTATCCGACTCTGCTAGCATTTAGTTACCTACATTTGTGAAATTTAAAGAAAAATGCAAACTCAAAACGAGTGAGACCGCAGGAAAGTTATTCATCCTAGAAGGCCATTGGATAAAGCATAAAAGTTAGGGAGGTTTTTGTCAATTCAAAAACTTGTGAGTTGGTTTGTGCAAAAGGGTCTTTCTTAGTTGAGCTATTTTTTATTTTTAGATTTTGGATTGTGGGTTTGTTTCTTTTTAATTAATTATGATGGTTTGGGAAAAAGTTTACTTTGTTTGGTGGTGCTGGGTGGGATCCAGATTGCGGGATCAAGTGGGGGTGGGTTTCTGCAGAAATATCTTACCTTTTTCGTTTTGTCGGTTATTTAGAATTCCCGGGAGAAATCTAGAAACAACGAAAAAAACATTAGGAATCAAAAGCCATTCCCCCACTATTTCTCTAGTAATTTAAGGTATTAAAAGAGAAATTGAAACACTTTTTCTCGACAATAATAAAAAATATAAAAAAAAATTGTATCTCCCTTCTTTCTTCCCCCCAATTCCTAAGGACAGGACTCAATTGAATACAAGACTTAATAATAGAAGTCCGTAAGTCAATATGAGAATATTGATAGTCAAATACTAATCAAAGATTTCTTGTAGTGTAAACAAAGCAGGAATTTAGTCAAATAAGTCAACGAAGTCATGAAATCACTATATTCTTTCCAAGTCAAAATTAAACGCTTTCAGCAAACGCGCTAGATTTTCCACCCAAAAAAACCATTAAAAAATACCACACACACATTTCAAAAAACCACTACATAAATTCGAAATCAGTATTAAAACTTTCATTTTTCAGATGTGAAAATTTCGAGGTGTGGATTTGAATTTTCAATTTTGGCACAGTAGATGGCGGCGCATGTGAGGTATGGTGACGTGTCGGAATTGTATTGGATCACGTTTCGGTAGGATGTTCCTTGGGTTGGAGGCAAAACTAACGTGATTGCGAACGCAGGAGCAGCATAGGTACTGTCGCCCTACTTTTCGCATGACCAAACTGCCCCTCTTTGACTACTTCACCTAATTACACTTTTAAATTTAAATGATGGAAGGGAAATATTCGCAACATGTCACATTATTGCACCAAAACCTTTTATATTAATGAATGTATGCACCAAATTTATCGGAAAAATGTCATATTGCAGGATGAGTAATATTATTTCAGGGTGAAAATGAATGCACGTTTCCAGTGGCCGTTTTCAGGATGAAAATGGATTGTTATTAATGTCGATTTAGACTAAGTCAATTCACCAAAAGGCTCTAATAATAAGTATTCATTCAAACATGTTTATTAATAAATAAGTCATCAATTGATTTCTTTGATGACACAGTGGTGGATTATGTTTGTCAACTAAGGTTGACTTGTATTAATTTTTCCATCAACTACTATTCAGCTATAACTACAGTATGATTCATTAGATTATTTCTTATCCTTCCACCTAATGTATTTAATATAATATCGTTTAGATATAAACAACTAAGATTGTATGTAAGGATATCGGATTGAGTTGAATTTGGACCACAAAATTTTATCAAACATTTCAGGTTTGGAAAATCAAAACAAAAATCTGTAATGATTTTGGAATATCATTTTATTTCAAACACGCACCAATTAATTTAATACTTTTTTGGGGACTCTCAGTTTTTTTTTGCGGATGGTATGGTGTGAATAGGCTTAAAGCCCCGCGTGCAATCCTAGGAAAATAGGACAAAAATTAGATCTTCTTTTGGAAAAAAGTGAAACAAAATCACGAACCACTTTTGAATATCCAAAGCAATTAGAAAAATAAAAAATAATGTGGATTGTGCCCTTGTGGACGTTATTATACATGCTCTATGCACCACTTGTTATGTATCTTATCCCGTCCAACTTAAGATTACTACGAATACAAATAAAAAAATGTTTTCTTTTTCTTCAAATTTGACATCGAAGAAATGTTGACTATTCAACGAAGGTTGGAGAAGTTTACATGCATGACATGAAATCGTGGGCAAACACCCCCATTTGTTCCTCGAAAATTAAATGAAAGAATAATATTGAAGCATAAATGAGGATTTAAAAATTGTGTTAATATGTAATTAATCATTGGTTTTATAAATCCAAATGGATAAAAATATATAGGAATAGAATTCGAATCCTAAAAGGTCTTTACAAATGAGGAGAAACCGTAAAAGTATTTCTTCTTATTAGAGTGTAATGTTTAAACAGAAAGACAATAAGTAGATAACACAAATTAGATTTTAAGAGCACGACTGAGACCATCAAGAGAATCGAAGAAAAATAAAAAAATGAAAACATTTCGTTGGTGCACTTATGCTAACATGACGTACTTAAGTAGATAAAAAGCATTTAAGAGGGTATGTCTGCAGAAAACCTATTTAAATCAAGATAAGATTTGGTGTAACTATTTCCCGAGTTGTAAAGTCATAACAGTCAAACCGTCCTCCATAAACTGGTCCCACAACCACCGTCCTCCTCCACTTTGCGTGGCACAAAAAGGTCCACGTCGTAGGCATATAACACAAAAGTTTTATGTTCCGTTAAGTTTGACATAAAAACGTTATTTTTTAAAACAAAAAAGCCTTTTTTTTGATAATTTTCGCTATCGTCGTCGTAAAACTACTTAAGTCGCTCGTACAGATTATCATTTTGTCATTCTACCATTTCTACTTATATAACTCTTCATTTCACTCTCTTAACACAGCTTTCTTTTCATATTATTATTCTATTCACCAGATATAATGTCTCGGAGGCCATAAAAAAAATCAGCGGACGCCCCGGACTACTCATATCTGGTAAATTGCCTTGTTTATTTTAATTAATTTTTAAAAATAAAATAAAATAGAATGAGACGTCTCCCGCGAACGCTCGAACATTGGGCTAGGCGTCTCCGAGAGACGCCTCCAACGTAGGGCAGACGTCTCCGGCAGACGCCCCGGAACTTCTTTTTTTTAAATTATTTAAATTGATTATAAATTGTGATAAATTTAAAATAAATTGAATATTATATTAATAATGAATAAAATTAGTTTAGTAAATCCTTTATTGATTATAAATTGTGATAATTAATAAATAAATCGATTATTAAGTTAATAATTAGTTTAATTATTTTAGTAATGAATTATTGATTAAAAGTTGTGATAATAGCTAAATAAATTGATTATTATGATAATAATTAGTTGCGTACGATTTTAGTAAAGGATTATTGATTAATTGTAATAATTGCTAAATAAATTGATCATTAAGTTAATAATTAATTTAATTATTTTAGTAACTCCATTAATAAAATTTTATTTTTAAAATTGAATTAATAGTCATCGGGTTACTGAGGAGGAAAAGGGAAATCAATTCCCTTACGCGCGGTACGTAGTGTAGCAGACGAGTCAGGTCCTCGTCATCCACGTCCACGTGATATTTCTGCTTCAGTTAGGAGAGAGAGATCGGTTATGTCGTCGTCAGATACCTGGGGATTCTTTCGACGACGAGGATGATTCAGATGAGTTGAGGAGTCACGACGATAGTGACGATGGGGGCCGGTATGGCTTGAGGCTACAGGAGGAGGC
The DNA here is from genome assembly GCA_963682175.1 of Triglochin maritima. Lineage (NCBI taxonomy): Eukaryota > Viridiplantae > Streptophyta > Magnoliopsida > Alismatales > Juncaginaceae > Triglochin > Triglochin maritima. Next base: position 4,798,300 of record OY821787.1, on the reverse strand, counting down.
GATGCATCAATCCGGTCGAGGACGGGGGCGAGATTGTAGTCCTTCGGCTGAGTGGGTCAATAGGAAGGGTCGAGGTGGCCAGTTTGTGACCGGTGATTCGAGTTCGTGCACTGCAGACGCCCGAGCTCAGAAGAAGAAGTGGGGTGAGGACGAGTCTTGGATCGTCACGGATATTATGCCCGGTGGTCCTCTAGATGGCAGCGTCATTCTGAGTTTCGGAGGCCACATCGCCAGACGCATCTGGGATGACGAGGATCGGAAGGTTTTGAAGTGCCATAATCGGTACAGAGCCTGTACGACATTGCAGGCATGACGTTCAGTGATGACTGATGATATGACGGCGACTGTCAATGACAGTTGATTGGTCACTTGTCGTACAACATGTTGTCCTGCATCGACATGCCGTTGATTTCGGCTTTCGTGGAGCGGTGGCAGCCTGACACCAACACTTTCCACTTGCCATTCGGAGAGATGACGATCATGTTGCATGACGTCTTTCAGATTCTGCACATTTCTGTTGAGGGTCCTTTGGCCAGTGCGCAGGCACCGACATCTGAGCTGAAGTTATATGTATCTGAGTTGATGGGTGTCAGCCTGGAGGGTCTTGGGCGGGATAGCTCATTTTGGAGTGGCGGTGGTGTTAGTATCGATGTTGTGGACGAGTGTGACAGGGGCGACCACCACGGATACGCAGATGACTGCTTACCTCTTCTTACTGCTAGGCTGCGTCTTGTTTGTCGACAAAAGCGGTTCCAGAGTCAGACCACGCGACCTATTGGAGGTGTAGGACCCAGATACCATTGGTCAGTACTCATGGGGGTCGACGACGTTGGCATATATGTATCGCCAGCTGGGTATATCGAGTCGTGCTGATTGTTCTGGGATTACAGGTTGTCTTACACTGCTGCAGGCTTGGATCTATGAGTATTTTCCTGCTTTCCGCCCACATAGGGAGCGGAAGATTATTGAGCGTGGTCATCCTCGTTCGCGTATGTGGGTTGTCCGGGCCGAGGATAAAAGTGACGGTCGACTTCTTTTCTATTCGTAGACGGCTAAATCAGATGACTGCATCGTAGGTATATAATGTATATATCATTCATGTTTATTTAAATTTTAACTTTATTATTATTAACGTATAAACGTTTAGGTGGAGTGGTTGCCGTATGGTCCCGAGTCTGCTGTAGTTGTGCCGAGGACTACGTTTATGGGCGTTATTCTTTATAGGGACATCACAGAGTCTTATTTACCTGATAGTGTGTTACGTCAGTTGGGTTACGTTCAGGTGATCCCGGTTGACATCCTGACGCCAGAGCATGCAGTACGATCGAGACGAATTGGAAGACCGACCACGACCCCTGCTCCCACTACTGCCAGATCGACCACGACCTCGCTCAGCATACTCGAAGGCACTCCGGTCCCGACGTATCGACTTTCCCTTAGGTCGACCTCGTACCTTAATATTTTCTACGGGTTCTCCATAGTTCGACTGATCGGGGTGTAACTGTTCGTATAAAATACGAGAGGCACTACAAATTACTGCAGGGTTGCTCTCCGAAATCTCATCAACGAGCTTCCAAAAATGCTCGACGTCTTGTGCTAACTGATCCATAAACTCTAACATCTGGACTCCTTCTCCAATGACAAGTGTTTTCCAGAATGGATAAATCTGCTCTAAATAAATTCCATCATCTGACGCAAAACACTCGTACATGGTACAGGCACAAGGAATCCCATGTGATGTCGGAAAAGCACACCCACAACGATATTCAACTTCATCACTTAACTCCTGCATTCTCTTCAACTCCTGAGTCAATAACGACAAGCAGTGATGTGAAACTCTGGCATTTATATGCTGAAACAAATGACCTATGTAGTTTGTCACAATTCGACGTCTCGAATCTTCAAGAAAGTTCTGAATATTCGTCAGCTGCATTTCAATAGCCGAGTTCACATGGTCAAAAAGAGTGTCGAGAGCGGCAGTCGATGTAGTGATCCACTCTTTCAGAGCCGAATGTGCACTTTCCACCGTGCAGTTCGTAGTGTTGCCGAAAGGAAGAACTTTATTCGTCCAATTCAACACAAACTTTTCTTTATGCACCAACCACGTGTCTTCCACATACTCCGTGAGCACTGGCCAGGACTTGAAAGAATCTTTTAGATTACGGACTGCTCTATCATAATCCGTCTGTGAATGTGAAAGCATGACTTTCCTCCACTTTCCACGTCTGAAAATCTCTGCAGACTGTTTGTCCTTGCCGAAAATGTGGTATGCATAGTTGTACATGTCTTTGTTGATATGTCAGGTGCATAGTAAATGAGCAGACTCAGGAAAAATCTCTGCCACTGGTCGCATCAGACCCAACTCCCGGTCCGTTATTATTGCAATCGGGCTAACAATATCCAATAACAGATCTCGCAACCTCTCCAACACCCACCGATAACTAGACTCGGTCTCATCCTGCAAAATCGCATATCCGATGAGGAAATTCATGTTTGTTGGAGTAACCCCAACCATCTCAAACAAAGGCATCGTGTATGTGTTCCTCTTATACGTCGAATCCATGCAGATTACGAATGGGTATGTACGCAACAACTGAACTGAAGTCGGATGTGCCAAAAATGCGTGAGTGAGGACATTAGTTTCTTCATCTGCCACAATCCAATGCAAATAGTTGTGCTGCACTACCTCCCTGAGAAACTGCTGCGCGAGATTCATGTCTTCAGATTTCGTCCTCCTCATGTACTCTCTGAAGTTATAAATGTGTCTTTGATTGGGATTATCGTCCGGGAACTTCTCCTTTACCGCCAACAAAATGTTACGTGGTCTTGCTTGTGCCTCTGTCATATCACGAACAATTTACTTTGCCCCAGCACTAAGTCCGCTGACCTGTCGGTGACCCTCTGAATAAATTGCAAGTGCGTGGTTGTGCTACCCATATGTGCTACTAAAAACAATGACTCATCAATCACGATCTCGTCGCTCCACCACTTTTACCAAAAATCGACAACCGCAACCTTCTTTTTTTGTATTCTTTCGCAGTGCAATACTCGTATCATGAGAACTCATTTCACGTCTGTGATCACATCTCAGGTAACAATCCATCTGGTTATATGCTTTTGGTTTGTATGATGATATAACCAAAACGAATCCGGCTCATATTGCAACTTGTTTCGTCAATTTACAAGCTTCCTCGATTGTTGTAAATATTTTTTTACTGTCAAAAAACTCACTGTAATCTACTCTATCACTACCGAAATCTTTCAACGGAACCTTAAAAAAATTAATTTAACAGAAAATTAAAAAAATTAAAAAAACGGGCGTCTGACTAAGCCGCCGCCTCCACCTAGGTGGAGGCGTCATACCCAGACGCCTCCACCAAGGTGGAGGCGGCTTAGCCGGACGCCCGAGTCGGGAAAAAAATCCGCCCCCGTTACCTCGCCGGATCCAGGTGCTTCGTCAGATATTTTTGTGGTGTTGGTACTAGGAATGTGAGTAAAACTGAGTCTAACACATTGTTTAAAGACACGGGACGAAATGAGTATTAATTGATTTGTTAAGGGCAAACATGTAATTTGTGGGGCGATTTAAGTAGTTTTCCGACGACGAATAATAGCTCCTTATAACATATAATAATTAGATAACGAAAGACACACTGAAAGTTCGATTTTCGATGTATATTTGGTATAAAAAATCAAATTACGAAACTCACATCTAAACAAAACTTGTATTTCTCAAGATTGAATTTCATTGTCGATTTAGATATGTCCGTAAAAACTCAGGAATATCCGTATTTTTATCCGCATGGGTCTCGCTTGAGGCTATACAACTATATGAGTTAGATATTTTTCTGCTTATGAATATCAAACTCATTTCAAATATTGGTGACCAAAACGTCCTTAATATTTCCAAATGATAATTTTAGGAAACTACTATTCGTTGCTGGAAAACTAGTTAAATCATCATAATAATTACCATTTTTCATTTCACAAATCATTTAATACTTATTTCGTCTCGTGTCTTAAAACAATATTTTTGCCTGAGTTTTCCTCACATTCTCATTATCAACACCACGAAAATGTCTAGCGAAACGCCTGGATCTGGTGACTGCACACTAGGGGGCTCCCGCGGACGTCCGACCCAAACATTGTTTTTGATGAGTACGAGTGTAATATGAAGAGATAGTGGTGTTAGGAAAGTGAAATAAATAGTTATATAAGTAGAAATGACATAATGACAAAATGTTAATTCGTATAGACGATTTAAGTAATTTTCCGACACATAACAATTACGTAATCTTATCATAGCAATATACTATGATAGCAATTACACATAGCAATTAGCAATTACGTAATCTTAACTTCCATCAAAATTGCTAATTGGACCGGGTCATTTGCAATGTCTGGTTTGAATTAGTCTAGACTTTAGACTAGTGATCAAAATCTAGATTAAATCGGCTGGCCCAACGGTTGATGTCATTATTGGCTGGGAGAATAGAAAATTTAACGGCTTTGCTTCATTGGGTATTGAACTTGCAACCTTAGTAAAGGGTCCCGACTATTTTTAAAATGAATTAAGCTTGTTAAAACGTTTGCATCATAACACAATAAGGTTTATGTTCTGTTTGTAATTTTATTTTTATTGGAATATCCAAATAATGATAGATTTGTACATAGTATATAGGACAGATGGAACCGTTGGAGTAGTCCTAATAGAACTTTCCATGACTTGTAAATTAATTAAGATTGTTAAAGACCTAATCAATAGTCAACGATCGACAGAGGATCAACGAGTGTCGAGATTTGAAGATTTTCGTTTCTACCTACTCGACCTAACAAAAGATAGGTGACAATATACTAATGTTTGCTTCTAACACATGGTACTGTGGTAGACAAAGTTGTTTTACTAGATGAGATGTTGACTCTTAAAATGGGGTTTTATAATTATCAAGAAGGTGTTGGATGACATTAAACCTCGCCACTTAGATGACACGCGTGATATCATTTTGCTATTGTTAAATCATTTTGATGTTACAGGTGCTGGTTTGGCGGACTTGAATGGAGCAGTTATGTCATCTTAATCCTAGTCCTGTTTTCCCTCAATTAGGGCTCCCTTGCAAGGCTACAATGGTTTTTCTTTTTTACATTTAGAGATTCATTCAAACCAAAAGTGACGTCCGTAAAGTTACAGATGCATAAGAATGTCGTACTTTGCAACTACAATTTGACAGTTTCGAAAACAACTACAATTGAAATAGCTCATCTAGTCGCGTTACGATTGCCTCAACCAAATATTACAAGTTTAAATCCACGAACTCCAAAGCATTTAGGGGGTGTTTGGTTGGCTGAGATGGAATGGAATGGAATGAGAATCTCATACCAGGTTGGAATGGATTCTCATTCTATGGTATGTAGGTAAGGTTCTAATTCCTAGGTATGGGCTGGAATGGATTCTAATTCTGGACCCAAAATAAACAAACCAAACACCAGAATGGAATGAAATCCATTCCATTCCATTCCAGGTACCCCCAACCAAACACCCCCTTAGGGTTTTTAGGGTATCTCTTTGTGTTATGCAGTGATAGTATTAGTTAGGTCTTATTTTTGGAAGTGTATTAATTAGGTCAGGCGACCTGCTATTCTACAATGGTTTCCTAACCATTTGTATTTTAATAGATTTGAAAGATCAAATCTGAGATTTTGGAAAATTTTAAGAAAATGACAACCACTTGGTCAAGAAAAAATTGGAATCCTCAACACTCATCTTAGTTTGTATATCTTGTTTAGTGGTTTAAGCAACACACCATATTTTCTTAATTACTTGGTGTTGACTACAACAGGTGAACTATATTTAATATTTATACATCATAATTGAAAAATTCTCAATCTATCTACTCATGTCCAAAACCATAAATATTTAAAATGAGCATGAGGAAATTGCATTTTGATACTTAGTTAGACTAAAAAATGCAAATCAAGAAAAGTTTCTAAAGCGACAGATAGTTAGCTGATATCTTTCAGTGCATATAATAAGAATCTATAGCTCTCATATTCTCGATTCCATCTCTCTTATTCCCAACACCTCTTAAAAACACAGTTTTTATTCAGAAGTAAAATATAAATACCAGTGTTTATCTTGTGGAAACTTGAGAAAACCAACCATTTGATTGAAACAGGATTTGACAAATCAAGAGTGTGATCTTCATGATCGTTTGTGTGGGGACATTTACACAAGAAGAAAAAGATCGGAAGTGGAATTGTGCACTCCACAAGCCAACAGATTCAGAAATGTTCCCACTAGGAGTGGAATGCTAACGGATAATTGACATGTCACTTTTGTTTTCTTTTTCCACTAATAATCCTCACAACTGAGCATTATTTTTGCACAATTACTTATGGATTTTTTGTTAATATATATGTGGATATTATCATGTGTGATTTCCTAAAGTTGTTCAATTTTAATCTTGAACAAGTTTGCTAAGGTTTAAAATAATACTTATCAAAAATCACGGTTCAGACAAATAAATTGTTTTCATGTATCAGTTATCTAACGTTTTCCATTTGTTAACATATGAAATTCATTTCTTGATATTATATTGTTTTTTTTCTATTATTGTCAATGCCCTTAAATTTTTTGGTATTCAAATGCATAGTGAGACAGTAGTTTGACATTTCAGTGGTCAATATATACAGTTACAACGTATATTGACACTTAGCGATCAATGTATATAGCGAGAGCGAATAGTTCACATTTTAGTGATCGATAAAAGATTGGTTTCCACGTTTCATGTTGTGGAGGGATGATGAGATTTTCTCTATTTTGACATTTTCTGATTTTTTTAATATTTCTATGAATTTAATGAAGAAGATACAGAAATTAACATGAGCATATGTTCAGCTTATGATCTCAACTTACGAAATTACCTATACACCAATTACACTAAAGTTGGTCTAGAACATAGATAGGCTCACATTAATTGGTCTACAAGTTTTATGATTGGCAATAATAAAAACCAGATGAGATGAATGGATGGTGGAGTTAAGTTCCCATCATTGGTCATTAATATTTGATGAATACTTTAAGTCTTTAAGATTATGGGAATCTGATTGTATCCACTACAGTGGGGGGAATATTAGATAATTTTTAAAACTTTTAAGTTCCATTATCACGTAGGAATACAATTAATTCCCTCCAATAAGAATAATGTCCCATGTGGATCAAACATATATATACCTCCCATAAATACAACAAGTAGTGGATAATATAATGAACTTCAAAATGGAGACGTGCCCAAACATGAATCATTCAACGCTAAGTTTGAAATGATAAGATCTGCCGATTGCCTCATCACATCAAATATGCTGTAATCAAGTTGAAATGACGATTTTGGTTCACATCTAGGGCATTCATGTCCTTCCAATTGGAAGCAATTATCCAAATCTTTATCATGACGAGGATTATAATTCACTGACATAGTCGCCAGGCCCGGCCCAATAGCAGGAGCACGGTAAGCTCCTACTCCGGGTCTCATTCCAGGCATCATTTTGAAGGGGTTTCAAAAAAAAATGTACATGAGCTTATTGGGTTGCGAATAAAATTAGTGTTAACACATGAATAACACATAAACATTGATAAATTTGTCTCAAATATTGCTAAGAAGACAAAAAAAATCAATTAATATTGCATTAAGTTAGTAAAAAAATTTATTATTTAAACTAGGAGGATAATTTTTTTCAAATTTAGGAGTCTCGTTGTTTATTTTCACACAGGGCCTCAAAAATTTCCGAGACGGCCCTGATAGTCGCATACCATGAATGTTCGACAGGATTCCATATAAATACGATAAAATATGGGGTTACTATTCGTCACCGGAAAACTACTTAAATCGTCCCAATAATTATCTTTTTACCCTTAACAAATCTCTTAATACTAATTTCATCCTGTGTCTTTAAATAAGGTTTTTGACTCAGTTTTACTCACATTCCCAGTACGAACACCACAAAAATGTCTGGCGAAGCCCTGGATCCGGTGAGGTAACGGAGATAGATTTTTTTTCACGACTCGGGCATCTGTCTAAGACGTCTCCACCAAGGGGGAGACGGCTCCTGCGGACGCCTGACCCAATATTTTTTTTATAAAAAAAACTAAACAAGAAATTTTACCAGATTTGAGTAATCCGGGACGTCTGCTGATTCTTTTTCCGGTCTTCAAGACATATTTTCTGGTGAATATGAGAGTAATATGAAGATAGAGTGGTGTCAGGAGAGTGAAATGAAGAGTTATATAAGTAGAATGGTAAAATGGTAATTCCTACGAACGATTTAAGTAGTTTTCGGTGATGAATAACAATTCAGTAAAATACTAAGAACTTTGAAAATTTCAGCAACTTCTACTAATTAAAGACACGTCGTATGCCACCTAAGCTAAATTCGATTCGACTTATTTAAATGCAAACTTAATATAATATTATTGAACTTGGAATAAAATTTTCAACGAAATTAAATTGCATTATTAATTCGGTCCTCCTCCGTGATGGAATGGAAGAAGCACAAACAAGTCAAGTGCATGAATCCTCCAAGATCTCTTGTGGGGACAACAAATTAAAGATCGCCATCACCATCTTCTGTATACCATACATACTTAAGATTAAGATGCATGGGCATGAGAAAAAAGAGTGAAAGGTAGGGGTTCCTTGATCATCCCTCTCACCTCTCACTCTGAAAAGAATAAATAAATATTCATTTCAAACACCCACTTCATAGTGACAACTAGGGTTTGGCACCTTCCATTTGGGTGGGGGGAGTCAATTGATTGTTGACTTGGCAACCCTTGAATATATATCTATTTTCTTGCCTTGGATGCCAATACTACATCCTAACATGAGGTGAATGTTTAAGTTGTTGACATCACTAAAACCACAATGTTGAACAACTAACTTTGGGTACCTTTTATTCTGAAAACCTTTTGAACCCTTCTTGTTCGGTCTTACATGGGAACCTAGGTTTTCACCTACAAACCAAAATGAAACTCCATCTTTATATATAGTTTAAGTGCACAATCCAATTACTGTATTTTCCAAAGAGTGGTTAACTTAGCACAATATGCTTACGAAAATGAAAAGGATGCAATTTAAAGCGCTTCAAAAGGAATTTATTAACCGTGTAACTTTTAAGGTTGTATGACATGCGATTCGAGCATAATGTATTCAATTTTCATATTGTAACTTAGTAAATAGTCTTTTAAATTGTTATGTACGTAGTTAGAGATTTGTGGTATTTGTAACAGGTTAGTGACCTAATTGAAACACATAGTTCGTCATGTATAAGTTTTGTTTTAGTTATATTTCGTAAGAACAATAATCTTTAATATGGTTCCTGAGATTCAACAATAAAAAAAATAAGAAACATAATTAACCGAATTTGATATTGACAAATAGTGTAAAGAAATATGCAACAACAGAAACACTTGTGGTTCCCCCGTGTGGATAATGTTTTAGATGCTCGTTTTGCTTCAAAATACACCAATCCATAAGCTACGAATTCAATTGGCTTTCACAATAGGTCCTATCCTAACAAGATAAGAGGACCTCAATATGTACATAGTACAATGTAGAGATATATGATTCTTGCAATAAATCGAAAAATGCCACATTCTTTACCACGAGTGCTTAAAAGTATCTTGAAAAAGTGTAGGAACATCGATTGTCCCACTTATATTTTTATTCAACTCCTATTGGACAATCGTAAAGTTGTCCTCCATGTTGAGTGGAAATTTTATGCTTAATTATATTTACCAGTCATTCAAAATTAGTAAACAAAGTTTAGTCCTTGTTATGATTAATTGTTGCCGGAAGAAAACTCGAGAAATGCTTATCGAAGTGATTGGTTTGAGGGTTTAAGGATTGCTTGAAGTGGAAATTAGGACGTGCGAGAGGATTTGGGATTGGTGTAGTACTTTTCATTGGGGCTCATAAAATTTGAGTTGAGGTTTGGGTTAAGAATCGTGGTTTAAAGAGAAGGTAGAGATTTTAGGGTTTACACCGGTAAAGCGTCAATTTGAGTTAGAAGATCATATTAAGTAAAGATTTTTTATTATTAAGTGACATTTTACTGACTAATGATGCTTTAAAATCTAAAACCATCTCCGTACTTTTGAGTAAGTTCAACAACTAAATGACTGCAATTAAAAAAGTTCTGTATTTGTTCAAGCATCAACCAACGGGCCTGATACATATATAGTTTAAACCTATTGGGCTGACAAGGATTAGGACTTACTGGATAGTTTAGTTCACAAAAGCCCAATTCGTCCCATATACGATCTAGTATGTTCAGCTTGTCAAGTAAATGACTAAATTGTAAGTCCCATTCTGAACAAACAAAAAAATTTGATTGAAAATAAATATCACATCCTGTCGAAGTCGTTAAAAGAGAATTCAATTATCCAAACATATCTCCGTTAAAATTTAGGTTTCGATATGTTCATTTCAGTGTTTCGAAGATCATTAACAGCGTTAGGGTACTTCTGGATGTCCAATTTTCTCTTCATTTTACGTCATTTAGGGATCAATCATGGTTAAATAAATAAACAACATATTTTCAGATTTTTTTTGGAAAAATGATTTAAAATAATTTTTAAATCAATTTTTAACTGTTTTAACAAATATAAAAAAAAATTCAACGAATTAGGGGGTAGGGTGCACATGGGTCGGGTTGAACCCGAAAACAAACTTGAACCCGACTGGCCGGGTCGGGTTGGAAAAATGTGAAAAACGAATTTTTCAGGTCGGATTCGGGTTGAGGGGTCGAGTTGACCCAACCCGACCCAAACCCAAAATGTGTTGTTTTAATCTTGGTTGTCCAAATTTCTAACCCTTAATCCTGTCCATCCGTAGTGGAACAAAACCCAACCCAAACAGAACCCTTGGCTCTCCCGTCCTGTCGTCCATTCCAGAGCCCGTCCATTCCTCTCCTCACCGCCTCTCCGTCATGTTGATCCCTCTCCCTCACGCGGTCACACACTCCCTTCGTCGATCCCTCCATCGACCCCACTCTGTCGTTCCCTCCGATTTCACCTTCTCTTTCCCAGTCAAGCAGCTTTCTGTTTCGTCAAGCACGATCATCAACTGGACCAAGGGCTTCTCCATAGAAGATGCTGTTAAAACTTGTTATCCTCTTCATCTTTTATTCTATTTTTAATATTATAATTTTTTAACGTTAATTCTTCTTGTCATTTCAGTTGTTGTATGTCATTTCTTATGTTCAATGGCAAGTTTGCAACAATGATATTTCATATGGATAAAAAATTGCAAAGATGCCACGTATATATGTTTCTCATGATTTTTTCCGTCCATCAGTGGTACTTGAACTTATTGCAAAACAATGGTATTTCAGTTCGAGGCTCTTCACATCGTGCATTGAACTTTTTGAATTTTGTGGTATATACTTTATGAAGTCTACTTGATGCTATGTACTTGTTTGCAGATCCACAGATGACAGATATATTTAAATTCGGGTCCAACCCGATCCGTCCCAACCCGAAAATTTCAGGTCGGGTTGGGTTGAACCCGAATCGGTTCGGGTTTTTCCCAAACCCGAATTTTTTTGGTTGGGTCGGGTTTAGGTCAGAACCCGACCCAACCCGACCCATGTACACCCCTAGGGGGCACACGTGCCCCAATCCAACCCATTTCTCCTCCTGTCCAGGTGCAAAATCGTTCGATTTAGCGCACAATAACGTGGAGGTGGTCGTGTTGGCAGTCATTGGGGGGACGTGGATCCGGGAGCCCGATCCACGCCTCCCGTTAAGGGTGGTCTAAGTAGTCTCAGATTAAAACTGAAGTTTTTAAAAGTTTGGCAATCATCATAATAGCAATTAATTTAAATTTACAAGGTTGTAAGAGACGGAACATTGTAAAGAAAACGTGAAAGTGCAAATTCTGGATGGTCCTCTGGGGCGTAACAGGGTTTGTTAGGGTTGTGAAAGCAATTCGTGTTTGAAACCTAACTCCATTGTTAAATACGCATCGGTGCAAGCGGTGGGCACCACCTCCAATTTAAAATTGCAGCCCGCCTAACCCAGGTGGGGGCAGGTGCCAGGAATTTATGGATCATAAAAAAAACGTGAAAGTGCAAATATTTCAGAATTTCTTACTTGATAACCCGGACAAGATGCAATTTACTGATTCTAGAAATTTTAATTTTTTTCTATGTATTAAACATCAAGAAGTCATTAATTCATCTACATTTTTGGAGGTCTGCAACCCATTCAACCTTATAATGTGATTGATACCAAGAGAAAATGTATGGAAGTAGAAAATTGAACTTACAAAATGACTTTTGATTGATCGGTAACCTGAAACAACAACATTAATAACAACAAAATCTCTAATTAAAAAAAGTTAGAGAATTCTAGATATGAAACTCAGCAAAAATCACGATTTCGGCATTGTTGCCCCCAAACAAAATTCAGTTGAATTCATTTGAGAGGAGAAGCTAAGATTTAATGCTTGTTTGCAACACCCAGTACAACATTCCTCCTTTTGTCTATTGGGACAAACAATGTAAACCTTATATAGGCATAGTTGATGATTGATAACATGAAAAAAACTGAAAAATTCGGAACAAATTTCATAACTTAAAAATATGCATTTAAAATAGTTTTCTCAACTTTTATACTTAAACGATGGAAAATCATGAAAATGAAATTAATTTTATTGGAGGAATCCAACTTGGACCCAAGGAGATAGTAGAATTTGCAAAATTAAAATTAAAGTGTCACATGCACTCTAACAACATAACCAGCCAACTAACACGTGCAAAAAACTTAAATCATGCACCAACAAGCACGCATGGATTTAAGTTACCATAACAAACTTATAGTTGTGAATTAATTAAGGAACTACTAAACATCGTCCCAGAACTACTTAAATCGCCCCTTGAAATTATCAAATTGCCCTTAACAATATATTTAATACTCATATCGTCCCGTGTCTATAGATTAGGCATACGGTCTTGTATATTCATAATTTATCAGTAAAAACACCACGAAAATGTCTGGCATGGGTGATGCATCCGGTGAGGTAAGTCTGGCGCGGGGCAAATTTTGGGTCGGGCGTCTGCATTAGACGCCTCCCCCAAGGTGAGGGCGTCTTCGTAGGACGTCCTCCCCTTGGCCGAGGCGTCTAACGCAGACGCCTACGCAATGGGAGAGGCGTCTTATGTAGACGTCCTCCCCTTGGGTAAGGCGTCTGTAGTAGACGCCCTTCCCTAGGGTCAGGCGTCCTACGCAGACGCCTCACCCTTGGGAAGGGCGTTTAACTCAGACGCCCTCCCATGGGGTAGGCGTTTAATAAAGACGCCCGGAATTTTTTTGTTTTTTTAAATTTCGATTTTTTTTTGTAAGTTCCGTTGGAAGATTTCGGTGGTGATGGAGTGGATTACAGTGAGTTATTTCAAACTACACAAATCTTTGAAACAATCGATGAAGCATGTAAATGGGTCAAACAAATAGCTATCGGAGCTGGTTTTTTTTGGTCGTGTCGTCGTACAAAACAAGATCAGATAGTCGGATGGATTGTTATTTGAGATGCGACCGGCGAAATCAAATGGAGTCTCGGGATATGGATACTGCACTTCGAAGAAACACCAAAAGAAAGGGTTGCGGTTGCCGTTTCTTAATAAAAGTGGTGGAGCGACGAGATCGTGATGGATGGGTTGTGGTTTTTAATAGTGCTCACGGACATCACAACCACAGACTGACAGTTTATCCAGAGGGTTATCGTCAAATTAGTGGTCTAAGTTCTGGGGCGAAGAATATTGTTCGTGATATGACTGAGGCGCAAGCAAAACCACGGAACATTTTGAAGGCAATAAAAGAAAAATTCCCGGAGGACAATCCAAATCAAAGACATATTTATAATTTCAGAGATTACATGAGGATGACAAAATCTGAAAACCGGAATCCCGTCCAGCAGTTTCTCTATCAAGCAGTGCAGTGTGAGTACTTACATTGGATTATGGCGGATCCAGAAACTGATGTCGTCACTCACGCTTTTTTGGCACATCCGACGACAGTCCAGTTGTTGCGGACATATCCTTTCGTTATCTGCATGGATTCGACTTACAAGACGAACAAGTATAAGATGCATTTGTTCGAAATGATTGGGGTCACACCAACAAACATGAATTTCCTTATTGGATATGCGATTTTGATGGATGAAACTTACTCCAGTTATCTGTGGGTGATGGAGAAGTTGCGAGATCTGTTATTGGGGATTGTCAGCCCGACTGCAATAATAACAGACCGGGAGTTAGGCCTTATGCGACCAGTGAGAGAGGTATTTCCTGACTCTGCTCATTTACTCTGCACATGGCACATCAACAAAGACGTATTGAACTACGCATACCACGTATTCGGCAAAAATAAGCAGATGGCAGAGACTTTGAGGCGTGGAAGATGGAGGAAAATCATGCTTTCTACTTCAGAAGCCGAGTATGATAGAGCTGTGTATGCTCTGAAAGATTTGTATAGATCGTGGCCGGCTATCACGGAGTATCTGGACACCACGTGGTTGGTGCATAAAGAAAAGTTTGTGCTGAATTGGACGAACAAAGTCCTTCATTTTGGGAACACCACGAATTGTAGGGTCGAAAGTGCTCATTCGGCTCTAAAAGAGTGGATTTCTACATCGACTGCAGCTCTGGACACTCTTTTCGAGCGCGTCAACGCGGCTATTGAAATGCAACTGACGAATATTCGAAACGCTCTTGAAGACTCGAGACGGCGAAATTTGACTAATTTCGGACATGCTCTATATCGTCACATAAATGGTCGAGTTTCGCATCACTGCTTGCAATTGCTGAGTCAGGAGGTGAAAAGAATGCAAGAGTTAGATGATGAAGTTGAATATCGTTGTAAGTGCGCTTTTCTGACTTCTCATGGGATACCTTGCGCATGTACCATCCGCGGATGTCTTGAATCAGACAACGGAATTTACTTAGAGCAGATTCATTCGTTCTGGAGGACACTTGTCATTGGGGAAGGAGCCGGGAACGCAGAGTTTGTGTCTCAGGCAGCTCAAGACGCCGAACATTTTCGCAGCCTGGTTGATGAGATTGCAGGAAGTGCCCCCACCGTAATTCGATCTGCCTCTCGGGTTTTATTCGAGCAGCTACACCCCGAACATCGCGTGGTCTGATCCGACAACCACTCTTGTCGACAAACAAGACGGCTCCGAGCATCAAGAATAGGTACGCCGTCAACTGTGTATCATCGGCCCGCGGAGGTCGTGCCCGTCTGCATAGGTCCTCAAGGGAGTCGATGCCGACACCACCACCACTCCATAAAGCTGTATCTCTCGCCAGACCATCAGGTGTGACACCAAGCAACTCTGCCACATAACACCTCAGCTCAGACGTCGACCCCTGAGCACTAACCAGACGACCATCCACAGGAATGCGCAGGATCTGGAAAACATCGTGAAGCATGATCGTCATCTCTCCGAAAGGCATGTGGAAAGTGTTGGTGTCAGGCTGCCACCGCTCCACAAACGCAGAAATCAAAGGCATGTCGAGATAAGGGAACATGATGTACGGTAAGTGCCCCAAATGCGTGGTACTAATCTCCTCTCTGATATCAGCACTCAGTGTAGACCGCCAACCCTGTAGTGCTGTACAGGCTCTGTGCCGATTATGGCACTTCAGAACCTTCCGATCCTCTCCGTCCCAGATCCGTCTAGCGATGTGACCCCAGAAACTAGGAATGACGCTCCCATCTAAAGGACCACCAGGCGTCATACTGCTCACGATCCAAGAATCGTCCTGGACCCTCTTCTTCTTCTGAGCGCGGGGATCTACAGTGCACGAGCTCGAATCCGCGGTCGTAAACCTCCCACCCCTACCCTTCCGCACCATCCATCCGGCGGAAGTAGAACTACCCGCTCGACCACGTCCTGTGCTATACTCCCCCTGCCTCTCCACCTCCGGGCGCTCTAACTCATACGGGTCATCATCGTCGCTCCCGTCGTCGGGACTGTCCACATGCTCATCATCGAAGGAATCATCATCCTCCTCACGACGACGTAATGCCTCTCTCTCCCTCCTGACCGAAGCAGATATCCCCCGTCTACGTGGATGACGCGGTGCTGAATCATCCTCTAAAGAACGGAAGGCGTGTAATGGTATCGACTTGCCTTTCCCTCCACTGTGACCCGATGACTATTAATTGAAATTTTAATTACAAATTTGTTAAATTTGTTAAACTAAATTATCATATTTATCACAATTGTTAAACTAAATCAAAATTTGTTAAACTAAATTATCACAATCGTTAAACTAAATCAAAATTTGTTAAACTAAATTAAAACAATTGTTAAACTAAATCAAAAATTGTTAAAACTAAATATCACAAATGTTAAACTTAATAAGAATTTGTTAAATTAAATTTTCAGATTTATCACAATTTATTAAAGTAATTATCAGATTTAATAATTTAAAAAAAAATTGTGGAGGCGTCTGCGAGAGACGCCTCCCGTATGGTGGAGGCGTCTGTCGGAGACGCCTCCTCTTTGGGGGAGACGTCTGCCGAAGACGTCTCCTCCATCGGGAAGACGTCTTCCCCAGACGTGTCCCTCTAGTGGTCGGCGTCCGAGGGAGACGCCCCCCGCATGGGTCGGGCGTCCTCGGAAGCCGCTCCCCCATGGGGGAGCGACTCCTCGGACGCCCGCCCCATGCGGGGGGCGTCTCCCTCGGACGCCGACCACTTTTTTTAAATTTTTTTTTAAAAACAAATAAATAAAGTAAGGTTACCGTATACGGGTACACCGGGGGAACTGCTGGCTGCTTGCCTAGACTCCGAGACATTCCTAATCTTCTGTAATAGTTATAGGAAGAGAAAGTTTTGAAAAAAGAGTGAAATTGTGAGATATATAAGCAAAAATAGGATGAATGACAATTTGGTAATTTCAAGAAGCAATTTAAGTAATTTTGGGACGATGTTTAGGAAGTTACCTCAGTTAATTAATTAATGACCATTACCTTAGGAAGTTAGGATACACTATTAAAACCCCTTCTCCCTTATCCTTTTCCAACAAAGCGGCGACCAAAAACCTCAAACCTCAAACTCCAATGGCGGCCTTCGTAAACCCCACCAAACCCTAACTCTTCTCCGAACCCCATCTCCATCTCTCTAACCTCCTTTCCTCCCATTCCGCAGGCGAGCGTGGGTCCGCCGTTCCCCCGACGAGGGCTCTCGTCGCCCGATCCCGCGTCCTCGTTCCGACTCCCAACGCGCTAGGGTTCCGGCCGAAGGTGGCGTCTTTCGGTGGCGTTTTGTCCCTTCCAGTCCGGTCCGGTCGGAGGAGAGCGTTCTCCGCTCGCGCGGCGGCTCAGGTGCGGCGGAAAAAGTTGGGATTTTGAGGTGGAAATTGGGGGTTCGGTGAAGAAAGGTGGGAGCTTTTGGGTTGGAAAGTTGGATTGTGGTTTGGTTTCGAATTGGATTGGAAAAATGGGGGGTTTTGGGGGGAAAACATATGTTTTGGAAATTTGGAATGTGAGGTTTTATGGTTCTATTGTAGTTTGTTTTGAAATGTGGATCGTGGAATAGTTTGTTTTGAAAGTTGGATTGTGGAATGTGAAATTTGAGAATTGAAAGTTGGACTTTTGAGTCGTGGATTTCTGTGAGGTATTGGTTCGGTTGCGAATTGAATTGGGAAAATGGTGGGTTTTGTGGAGTTTGCGCGGGGAAAGGAGATTGTTTTGAAATTTTGAATGTGGAATAGTTGTTATGGTTTAGTATAGTTTGTTTTGAAATTTTGAATGTGGAATCTGAGATATAGTGTAGTTTGAGGGCTACGTTGAAAACTTGGATGTTCCGTTATGAGTGTAGGTGTTTTTGTGTGAAATTTGGTTGGTCCACCGTCCCATCGGAACTTAAGCACTTAGGTGATGGATGATGTATCTAATTTTGTTTTAGGTTATTCCACTCTTAGTGTTTAGCAATGTGTGACTCTAAGGCTAGGTTATTTTGGTGTGGTATGAATTGAAGTGCAGTTGACACATAGGTTTGGATTGGATTGGAGAAAGTGGGTCTTTTCAGGTTAGAAACTTCTGGTATGGGTTTACAATTTACACCATACTTAGCTAGTGCTTCATCCAATAGATGCACATCCCCATGTCCAAATGGTAGTCATGTTTACAAGATGGATGAGTGAGAACCATTGTGTAATGTCGTTGGCATAAAAGATAGAACCAGCCAAGTATGGTTTGTACCATAGCACGGTGGGATGCTACGTTGTGTCTTTCTTTATAGAAATTTAGAATTTGGAATAGGAGCTTGCGTTTTAGTTTAATGTAGTTTTGTGACTCCATTGAGAAGTGTTGTGTGATGCGCTAAATATGGGCAGGTACCGGAGTTGCAATCCAAGGTCACAAATAAGGTCTTTTTTGACATAAGCATTGGGAATCCTGTAGGTCAACTAGTTGGTAGAATTGTGATTGGACTTTTTGGGGAGGATGTTCCACAAACAGCAGAGAACTTCCGTGCTCTGTGCACAGGTGAAGTAACTTGATATTTTCTAGTTCTCTATGCTTGTTTGAACTCTTTTTTGTTGTTTAGCTTCTAGGTTTATTTTTCTATTTCTGGTTTGTTCTTGCATATGATTCTTAAGCATTTTCTATGTGAAATAGGCGAGAAAGGTTTTGGTTACAAGGGATGTTCATTTCATCGTATTATTAGAGACTTCATGATACAAGGTGGTGACTTTGAACAAAACAATGTAAGTGTAGTTCCAAATCAAGTGTATTTGGGTATTTTACTTGTTTGATATATTTACTTCTGTTAAATAAATTCCTTGAATTTCTTCCACAACCATAGGGATTATATAGTCTATTTGGTATATCAGTATATGTTTGAAGAATAAACTGCTCTGTAAAACCCTCCTTTATAATCTATTCTGTATTATTTAAATGTCATGATTATTTGCATAAAATATCTGTATATATCGTCTGGTTGAGATTAGAATCTCAAGATACTCAAACCTTGCTGATGTTTCAGGGCTGGTAAAGGACTTGTTGACTTTGGTGTTTTCTTAATTGAAAATCCAAGTTGCCACTTTCATGTAGGGTTGTGGATTGTCATGAGTCGGGGATTTTCTGCAAGTTATAGATTCTTGTATCTGCTCTAGTGCTTTGTATTTCAACAAATAACCACTCGAATGCCATTGTACAACCTCCGTACTAGCATCATAGAACCTAATTTCTTTCGTCAACCATCAAAAGCATCACCCATTTTGTCATCTACACCAACCTTGAAGTCAAATCCAAGCTTTGTGTGTCGAGATATTCTTGGTTTTTTTTATATTGATAGGCATAGTTGTTGATGCCCATTGTCATCTTAGTGAATAGCATTAAGTTCTCATGCATGTCTTTGAGCCTCATTTTTTTGCTAAGATCAATAGCAACTGGTTATACCCGTAATTGATGCAAACGTTTGACTCAATCTACTACTGGTTATTTAATGTTCATCTTCCAGGGTACTGGTGGGAGGAGTATCTATGGCAAAAATTTCAATGACGAGAATTTTAAGTGTGAGCTACTTGGAAACAAACTAATCTCCTTGTATAAATCTGACTCCAGCATACATGTTCTAAACTGCCATCCTTTGCAGTGGTACATACAGGACCTGGAATCGTGAGCATGGCAAATGCAGGGCCCAACACCAATGGAAGTCAGTTCTTCATCTGCACTGTCAAGGTAAGTTGCCTACTGGTTGTCATGTTTTCCACATTGATTTTTAATTGATTCTATTTTGTTTATTTGTGACGCCTTTTGTAATGTTTACCAGATTTAATTGGTTAAAACTTGTTTTGGCCTCCTACTCAACTGTAGGAAGGGAGAGTGTTATTTGACCAACTCTCTACATGATTGCAGACACCTTGGCTGGACAACAGGCATGTCGTCTTTGGACAGGTTATCGAGGGAATGGACATAGTTAAGTTGATTGAGTCTCAGGAGACTGACAGAGGGGACAAGCCCAAAAAGCGAGTTGTTGTTAGTGATTGTGGTGAGCTCCCAGTCGCTTGATAACAATTAATTTCGTACGAGTATTAGATGGCATGCGAGGTATCATTTATCTGTTGGCAGTGCTGTGAAATTAAGTAGGTATGTTATGTTTTTTCTGCCTTGACGTGAGAACATAAAATGTTGTTTCGATTCAATCTTGATCCGTGTTGTTATCTGTGCTTGAGATGAACTATTTTCTGGGGTTTGATTGGTGGGATGTCGATTCAACTTGCTTGTTGCCATGGATAGTTGATACCTCATACCTGCACTTTGGAGTTGCACTCCGAGCCTAATACTACTTAGCATAGAGAAGCACAAGTTCTCATTTTGTTATTATCTCTTAGTGGTCTTCATTTTTCAAAGAAATGTCAATTTTTTTAGTGAGTGGTTTACTGAAATATGACTGTGGACAACCTAGTTCAAAGTGACTGGTTTCATATTATCCACACTACCCATATTTTTGTTTTCCTGTAAACACTGAAAAATTAATTGAACTCATAACTTGATTATTATAGTATAGGTCATAGGAAGTATGCTTGAGCTATTCTCATGTTGTGTTTATAATCCTTGGGTAGAATAAAAGTAGTAGGATATGTGGAAAGCGATGGATGATATAAAAGAACAATAATTACTCAACAACGAGTACGGCTTTGAAAAAATCCGATATATTCAGCATCAGTGGTAATGGTGTTGATAGAAATTCGATGTTCATTGGTAGTGTTGTCGGAGTCTAGTTTGAGATTTGATGAGAAAAAGAAGAGAAAGTTGTAGGGAAATCAACCGTGTCTAAAACTAACTTGTCTACACCTTAAAATTTAAACAGAGTCCTACTTCCAACTTAAAATTAAGAATTAAGTTTACAATAAACCAACTTTCCAACTCAGTCTTTAATCAGAATTCCCAAACTCTTGTTACAGTTAAACCTGTGCATGTTTTACTGTGAGACTTAAATTGTCAAACGCTGGAGGCTATGACCCTCTCTGGATACAAGGTTTCGAAGACCTGATGTGACGTTTAGAAACCAATGTTAGGGGGGCGGCAGTTTGATGGTGTTTTGGTGCAAAAACCTAAACAACCAGAATTAAATTGTCTAATCAAAACCAAATTACCACGAAATCCTTGTTGTCGTTACATCTCTCTTAACCTTCCTTCTTCTCTTACCATAACTATTCCCATCTCCTCCACTCCTCTCCACCG
Source organism: Triglochin maritima (assembly GCA_963682175.1). Lineage (NCBI taxonomy): Eukaryota > Viridiplantae > Streptophyta > Magnoliopsida > Alismatales > Juncaginaceae > Triglochin > Triglochin maritima. The sequence goes on along the minus strand of OY821787.1, from coordinate 4,777,048 downwards.
TTTGTAAACCCTAGTAAAAAAACTTACCTAATTTCGTTCTCGAAGATCGCAAGCATGACCCTCATTGCAAGAAATCTTCATGCAAAACCTAAGAACCATACATGGAATGCGCTGTTGAACTTGTATAAGTTATGCTATTTTATTTGTAGTTCCGAAACATTTGTTGACCAATTTTGGCATGTACTGTTCTATTGTAAATGTCATATAAAAGTTGAAGTAATAAGGGAAAATGCCTGACCTTTAAAAGAAGTTCGGAAAATATGAAAAAGTGGTAACTCTAATTTCCAAAAAATGGGAATAATCCCCTCCAAACGAAGGACATGGGACAAATCTATAATCACAGTTTCTAGTTTTCAGGCAAATGGGGGTAATGCAATGCTGATTAGGGACATGCAAATCCAAAGTGGTAAGAGGTAAAACAAACTGAAATGAGAAATTATTGAACGAATTTGGACTGAAATAATAATAACAACAAAAATATATTGTGCCAAATGAAGCCAAATAACCCAAGTTGTGCCAACAGAACCGGGGGATATGGAATGATATTTCTCGATTACACAAGGGCATATGGTAAAGAGATAATGGCAAAATATGTAATTTAAGTTGGAGTGTTGGGCATTTACTAATCGTTTTGCGTGAGGTCCACCGTAAACGGGAAAAAACCCACATCCTTCAATTTTTATGTTTCACCTTATAAATTTTAAAAACCGACTTTCCAAAACCATCATCACTATTGTAGAAATTATCATGTTTGGATGGGATTTTGGGTGAATAGTGGTTTCCCCTCAAAATTACTATTCCTAACCATGCATCCAAACATGGCCTATATGGTGTGAAATAGATTAGAGGATTTTGGGGCTTACGTAATCCTTAGGCAAGATGATCACAACATGTGTTTAATACTGTTGGATTGTATTGTGCTAACTTCTACATGTGATTAAGAACTCAAGAAAGAAAGAAATTCAAGTCAAAACATGTAATCAAGCTATTGAATACATGTAATTTGTATTTTCTTTTGAGTCTTAGGAACTTTGTGTATTTGAGCATACAAGAGTTGAAACCACTTAAACACACATTATGTTTCTTATAGAAGTCACACACAAAATCTCATAACATTTGACTTTAATAGGTCACCCAAACTTAGACCGGAAAACACTAAAACCAAACCTGAACTGTCTGAACGAAATCGGTCGACCGAACGAGTTCTCCGTTCGACCGATTGGATCAGTTATTATGTTATCCAATAGTGTTAAACCGGTCGACTGTTTTGTGCCTTTTGTTCGTCTGTCTACACGTGTCTTGTTATCGTTAGACTTGTCGTATTATACCAACAGTCGTATTCGTATAAACTTAACAAAATCCCAAAATACTATGGCGACCGGTCGACCGTTCCCTTGACTCTAGTCGATCGTTAGAAGACTTTTTCTTGAACCCCATAGTGCATGTTATTCTCGGTCGACCGAACCAACCTTTTTGTTCGACCGAACATAAAACCCCATAGTGTTTGTTAGATTTCAGCAGACCATTCCACCCTTTAGTTCGACCGTCAACTTAAGTTATAGCCTAGTTGGTTTGACCATTCTTGTTTCGGTTAGAACGTTTCCACACCTTTATGGAAACGGTCGACCGGTGCACCCTTTTTGGTCGACCAATTGTGACCAGAAATGTGACATGCTCAATTCTATTTTGTGTATCTCACACAAACAACTTCTAATTTTATCACAACAGCTATAACCCTTTAGAAGCTTATAAATAGATGTTACCTAGACACAATTTCACAACTCTTCCATTCCAAATTGTCTGATACATCTAAGAGAAACTCTTAAGCCTTCAATTCCCAATCATCCTCTCCAAGCCTAACTTTTCACACTTTAGATCAATTCTTATCTTTCTCAATGTGCTCAAGGTTAGAGAGTGATTGTTTCACTCAAGTTTGCTTTTCCTTTAAGAACTTGTAAATATTTTGGTGAAAGTCTGAAGCATCCATCTCGGATTGTGAGAGGAGGAGTCAAGCTCGGCGAGTGTTGTTCGCGAACTTGAAGATTGTAAATGTGTTCTCTCTCGGCTCGGGACAGGGAGTGGATAGTGAAGTCGTGAGCGGAGCTTGCAAGAGATGACTAGGACCCGATTGTGGGTGCTGAAGCTTTATAGAAACACCATCTTCTTTTGTGGTTTGCATGTTTCCTTCGATTATTTGCTTGTTTATTTTTGTTCCGCTGTGCATTCTTGTTTGCTTAAGCAAATAGGTAAATTAACCTTAATTTGATTAGAATTAGAGGGCCTTAATGATTCCACAGATACTTGTTACATTTTTTGTGACCTCACACGGTCCACATCTTGAGTGTGGGCTTTGTCGTGCTATTTTTGACATGAGTCCTTATACACGGACGCGGGCGTCACGGACGCGCCCTACGTGGCTTCAAAAAGTGGATGAGTCAGCGTCTACTCGGATTGCCATGTCACGCTTTCTTTCCGAACGCGCCTCAAATTGTTTTGAATTTTTTTTTGACGGTTTTCGAAGAAGGACGGTTCGTTTCCAGATTAGACAGCGGCAGACACCCCACGATCGACGGTTCGGATACCGAGGAAGATAACATATCCAGAACAAAAGGGAGACTCTCGCTTTCTTTCTTTCTTACCTGTGAACGTAGGAAGCACACCTGTGAAGCATTCCCGACTTTCTTTCCCTGTGAAGCGCACCTTGTAAACGATAATGGAATCTTCAACTCCGGCCGTCGATATCGAACACGTCCCAGAACCGGTGGGTCTCTAATTTTTTCTTTCCGTGGGTCGTTATTTTTTTTGATGAACTTCCGTTTATTAAATTATTGGTTTTAGGGAACCACGTACTACTTCCGGGAATCACGATGCTCCTGGAAGGCCATCCGAAAGCAGTTTGACCGGATGAATAAGGTGGAGAAGGAGGCTTTCCGTAGCACCCCATTCGGTCACTTCCTAAACCTTCCTAACATTACGACGGACAACGAAATAGTCGGTTGGTTCGTCGAGCACTACGATACGGAGGAGGTGGGGCTGAGAATAGGATCAGGGGTAGTTCCCCTTACACCGGAAGACATCGCCCTAATTTTGGGGTTACGTACGCATGGGAAGGCCGTGGTGATGGAACCATTGCGCGTCCAGAAGCGAGACGGGGTGAACCTTGACAACACCCAACTTTTAGTTCATCTCATGGCAAACAGTACCATGGGCGAGACGGAGGAGTACGTTCGTCTCCTGATTTCTTTCATCTTCAACAATTTTTTGTTCTATGATGGAACGCTGCGACCGAAGGAATGGTTCATGCACCCTCTGAGGAACATCAAACGCCTAAGCAGCTACGCATGGGCAAGTGCAGTTCACAAAACCCTGGTTGGAGGCCTCGAGAAAGCAAGTTTAGAACTGCAGGAGAGGAAAAAGGCAGGGAATTTCATAATGCGGCAGGGGAACGTCGAAGGTTGTGTTGCCATACTACACGTAAGTTTTTGTTCCTGCTTCACACTTCCTCTCTTCCTCTTTTTTTGTTTTTGTTCTTTTCGGAAGACGATGTGTGTCTGTTCGGAATACGTTGTGAGTCTGTTCGGATTAAGTGGTGGGTCTGTTCGGATTAAGTGGTGGGTCCGTTCGGATTAAATGGTGGGTCTGTTCGGGTTAAGTGGTGGGTCTGTTCGGATTAAGTGGTGAGTCTGTTCGGAATAAGTGGTGCGTCTGTTCGGATTAAGTTGGGTGTCTGTTCGGATTAAGTTGGGTGTCTGTTCGGATTAAGTGTTGCGTTTGTTCGGATTAAGTGGTGAGTCTGTTCGGATTAAGTGGTGCGTCTGTTCGGATTAAGTGGTGCGTGTGTTCGGATTAAGTGATGCGTCTGTTCGGATTAAGTGGTGCGTCTGTTCGGATTAAGTGGTGGGGTTGTTCGGATTAAGTGTTGGGTCTGTTCGGATTAAGTGGTGGGTCTGTTCGGAATACGTTGTGAGTCTGTTCGGAATATGTTGTGAGTCTGTTCGGTTTAAGTGGTGGGGCTGTTCGGAATATGTGGTGGGGTTGTTCGGATTAAGTGGTGAGTCTGTTCGGATTAAGTTGGGTGTCTGTTCGGATTAAGTGGTGCGTCTGTTCGGATTAAGTGGTGCGTGTGTTCGGATTAAGTGATGCGTCTGTTCGGATTAAGTGGTGCGTCTGTTCGGATTAAGTGGTGGGGTTGTTCGGATTAAGTGTTGGGTCTGCTCGGATTAAGTTGTGGGTCTGTGCGGAATACGTTGTGAGTCTGTTCGGAATATGTTGTGAGTCTGTTCGGTTTAAGTGGTGGGGCTGTTCGGAATATGTGGTGGGGTTGTTCGGATTAAGTGTTGGGTCTGTTCGGAATACATTGTGAGTCAGTTCGGAATACATTGTGAGTCTGTTCGAAATACATGGTGAGTCTGTTCGCATTAAGGGGTGGGTCTGTTCGGATTAAGTGGTGGGTCTGTTCGGAATAAGACGTGTGTCTGTTCGGAATAAGAAGTCCGTCTGTTCGGATTAAGTTGGGTGTCTGTTCGGTTTACGTTTAATGTATGTTCGGATTCAGTTGTCTTTCGAATATGAAGGTACGTTGGTATAGTAGTTCTCATTTTTTTCCTTTCCATTTGAAGGTGTGGCTTTGTGAGAAATTTAAATTGGGGGAGCCCAGAACTGGAGTTTTCCCACGGATGAAAAGATGGACGGAGATGTTTGGGAAACGATTAACCCTGAGGAAATGGGAGGAACGTGGAATTACCTTACATCGAATTTACGACGGCACGTTCGACCTGATGGGGGCTCCATCAATGAGTGAAAGGGAGCTGCAACTTATTGGTCCTGTTCTAAAGAGCTCAACTTCAACCGTCAGTTTGCCAAGGCTCCAACTGGCAGACTGCAGCATTCCATGCGACCCGCTGCTCCAAGAATTGGAGCTGAGTGAGGTGAAGACAAAATGGCTGAGGGCCGAAGCTGCCCTTAAGAAGGCCACAGAACAGGTACACGACCTCAGGGAAGAACTGAGGATTTCCCAGGAAGAGTGTGGGAGGCTCAGGAAAGATATTATATATCTTCGAGGGACAGGGACAACTAGAGTCCCTGGTGGGGAGAACGAGCGAGAGCAAGAGGAGGAGAATAGGAAGAAGAGGGAGGCGGAGGAAGAAGAGAATAGGAAGAGGAAGGAGGATGAAGAAGAAGAAGAAAAAAAGAGGAAGGAGGAGGCAGAAGAAAAGAGGAGGGAGGAGGAGGAAGAAGAAAAGAGGAGGGAGGAGGAGGAAGAAGAAAAGAGGAGGGAGGAGGAAGAAGAGGAGAAGAGGAGGGAGGAGGAGGAAGAAGAAAAGAGGAGGGAGGAGGAAGAAGAAGAGAAGAAGAGGAAGGAGGAGGAGGAACGAGAAAAGAAGAAGAGGAAGGAGGAGGAGGAACGAGAAAAGAGGAAGAGGGAGGAGGAGGAATGTGACAGAAAAAGGGAGGAGGAAAGGAAGAAGGAAGAAGAGGAGAAGAGGGAGGAGGAGAGGAAGATGGGAGAAAAGAGGAAAATGCTGGAGAAGGAGGAAGAGAAGAAGAAGAAGGAGAAGGAAGAAGAAAGAAAGGCCCAGATAGCAAACTGGGTCGCGAAAAGAAAACGCTCGACGGCCACCGTTGAGCAGCAGCTGAAGGAAGGCGAACATCTGGCCAAGAAGAATAAGAAGGAAGAAGAGCAAAAAAGAAAAGATAGAGCGGCTCAAAGGAGCCTGAAGAAAAAAAGGCCGGATGTTGACATGCCTGCATTGGGCACGTTGTCATTTGATGAGGTCAAAATGCTACTGAACCTGACCGAACCCAACAAGGACAATAGGGAGGTCATCTGGAGAGGCGATATGTGCAGTTTAAAACGCTCCGACCTGAAGGAGCTTATAACGCCTAGGATGGATATTAGCGATGAAACTATCGACGCTATGCTATCGGTGCTCGAAGAAAGACGCCACCCAGAAAAAGTTATATGCATATCCACTTTCGAGTCGGGGCGAATTCTTGCAGGGCAAGGCAGAGAAGTTGATGATTTTATCCTCCCTAAAATCGTAGGTGCGTCTCCAACACAGACCGTGATCGCACAACCATGCTGGTCTTCAGGTCATTGGACACTGGTGGTTGTCTATGGCCCGTCCAAAGAGATTTTGGCATTCAACAGTCTCTCTAGGGAGCTAGGCGAAGGTGATGATCCGGAGCAGACTGTAGGCCAGCATGAATGTGCAGCAGCGGATGCGGCTGTATACTGGAGGGATCTACTCAAGGTCGACTGGCCCCTGAGAATCCTGAGGAAAGAAAGCCAACAACAACCACCGGGGAGCAACGATTGCGGCGCCTTCGTTTTATACTGGATAAGGTGCCTAATGTTGAATGTTGACCCTACGAAGGAGAAGGACCCCAATACCATCCACTCTATCAGGGGTGAATTGGCGGTCATGTTACTTAGGGATCGTCGGTCGTGTGTGCAGGTCTAAACAGACAAACATATTTTTAGTTTTGTTTATTTTTTGGTTTACATGTACAAAAATGTTTACATATTCAGTTCACAAACTATTTACATGTAAAAATACAAACATTACCAATGTCATTCTTAAGCTAACTTTATTCCGAACAGACAGTCTTCTTATTCCGAACAGACCCAACACTTAATCCGAACAGACGCAACACTTAATCCGAACAGACGCAACACTTAATACGAATAGACTCACAACTTATTCCGAACAAACGCAACATTTAATCCGAACAGGCTCACTACTTATTCCGAACACAGTCTTCTTATTCCGAACAGACCCAACACTTAATCCGAACAAACGCAACACTTAATCCGAACAGACGCAACACTTAATCCGAACAGACTCACAACTTATTCCGAACAAACGAAACATTTAATCCGAACAAGCTCACTACTAAATCCGAACACAGTCTTCTTATTCCGAACAGACCCAACACTTAATCCGAACAAACGCAACACTTAATCCGAACAGACGCAACACTTAATCCGAACAGACTCACAACTTATTCCGAACAAAAGCAACATTTAATCCGAACATGCTCACTACTTATTCCCAACACAGTCTTCTTATTCCGAACAGACCCAACACTTAATCCGAACAAACACAACACTTAATCCGAACAGACGCAACACTTAATCCGAACAGACTCACAACTTATTCCGAACAAAAGCAACATTTAATCCGAACATGCTCACTACTTATTCCGAACACAGTCTTCTTATTCCGAACAGACCCAACACTTAATCCGAACAAACGCAACACTTAATCCGAACAGACGCAACACTTAATCCGAACAACCGCAACATTTAATCCGAACAGGCTCACAACTTATTCCGAACCCAGTCTTCTTATTCCGAACACAGTCTTCTTATTCCGAACAGACTCACCACTTATTCCGAACAGACCCAACACTTATTCCGAACATACGCAACACTTAATCCGAACAGACTCACAACTTAATCCGAACAAACGCAACATTTAATCCGAACAGGCTCACTACTTATTCCGAACACAGTCTTCTTATTCCGAACAGACCCAACACTTAATCCGAACAGACTCACAACTTAATCCGAACAACAGCAACATTCAATCCGAACAGGCTCACAACTTATTCCGAACACAGTCTTCTATTTCCGAACAGACACAAGTAAATCTGAACTGAACTTGTATAACAACCATTTACAGATCACAACGTATCAACAATTACAAGTTTCTTGGTTTTACAAGAACGGGAAAAAACACAAAAATGTAAATTAAGGAGGAAATTCCTCGTAATACAAACTCATGTCCCAATCGGAGAAATCAGGATCCGCGGGTTTTGGTGCTACTTCGTGAAGCGGCGAAGTAACCTTCATCTTCCACTTTCCCTTCTCTTGTTGGGCGTGTTTTTTATGGCTCTTTTTAATTATCTTCTCAGCTAAAGACACTCGACGTCTAGTCGGCGGTCTTCCTATACGTCTGACCTTTTCCGGATTAAGGACCGATGTACCCGAAGACTCAGGTTCATCAGGTCGAACCAAGTTTTGTGTAGTGTGCATACGTGCCTTAAGCATTTCAATACACTGCACGGCCTCAATATACCTTTTGTGGGAGATGAAGGCTTCCTGTGCGATCCAAACGGCACGACCCATGATGTCGTCGTGACGACGTAGCGCATCCTTCGCCATTACACCATCGTCTGGGTACGTCTTATCTCGATAGCTCCTTCGAATATCCTTCCGCCATCGATTAAGGATGTAAGAGTCTGGAAGCAATGCATTAGGATTCAAGCGTGCAAGTACAACAAAAACGTGGCAGCATAGAAGCCCAACGTGCTGAAACATTCTGCAATCACATGTAAAATTCATGGATGTGTTTTGTACTAGGAAACGTTTCGACAGTAGCTGCTCACCAGCCAAAACACGTTCAGATACCTTGTACTGGAATGTTTCATTCGTATTGAACTTCTCCGTTATATCGCAGTATATCATCTTCCCAATTTGTAACTGCACTTTTTTGAAGACCCCTACGGTATACAACTCGCTCAACTGACTCTCGAATGGATAAATTGAAACCAACTGGGGTTTTTTATGAAGACAATCAAATTCTGATTGAGCTTCCTTCTCGTACTTGTGGCGGAGCGCAAGTTCGTATTGTTGAACAAACTGCTTAAGGGTGGTCTTCGAAGTAAGATACTTGTCGAAGAAGGCGTTCATACTCTCGCTCCTCTGAGTAGATGCCATTCCCGCGAAAAAAAAATCACCAATAAATGCAGGGATCCACGACTCTCGGATTGCATAAATGGATTTGAGCCAGCTGTGGTTCTGCAGGTCAAAATCAAGAAGGAAACCCTGCCAATTACGATCAAATTCTGCTGGGGTTTTGGAATCATATACAATCAATTTCAGATCAAATAATATGTGATCCCGATACTGCGTCGGCAACTTCACGGGTGCTTTGTTCATTATGTGCCATATACAGAATCTGTGTCTTGAATCTGGGAAGACATTCCTTACAGCAGCAGTAATGGCACCACATTGATCTGTTATTATAGCTGGGGGGGGTATATCTGCATAAGGGACCCAATTAGAAAGGAGTGAGACATTATTCCAAACAGACAGACTTCTTAATCCAAAACAGACAGTCTTCTTATTCCGAACAGACACAACACTTAATCCGAACAGTCAGGCCACTTATTCCGAACAGACACAACACTTAATCCGAACAGTCAGACTTCTTATTCCGAACAGACAGACTACTTATTCCGAACAGTCAGACTTCTTATTCCGAACAGACACAACAAGTTAATCCGAACAGTCAGACCACTTATTCCGAACAGACACAACACTTAATCCGAACAGTCAGACTTCTTATTCCGAACAGACACAACACTTATTCCGAGCAGACACAACACTTAATCCGAACAGACTCACAACTTATTCCGAACAGACACAACACTTAATCCGAACAGACACAACACTTAATCGGAACAGTCCGACCACTTATTCCGAACAGACACAACACTTAATCCGAACAGTCAAACTTCTTATTCCGAACAGACACAACACTTAATCCGAACAATCCGACCACTTATTCCGAACAAACGCAACACTTAATCCGAACAGAGAGACTTCTTAATACGAACAGACAGACTTCTTATTCCGAACATACACTCTTCTTATTCCGAACAGACAGACTTTTTATTACGAATAGACAAACAAAAAAGAGGAAGATATGAAGAGGGAAGAAGGAAAAAAACTTACCGTTCATGCACGACAACCAGGTTTGGAACAACCATATGTAATTTTCAGTAGTCTCATAGGACAGCAAAGCGCAACCGAGCAAAACTGATTCGAAATAGTGATTGTCTCCTACAAATGGGGCGAATGGCATGTCGTATTTGTTGGTAATGTAGGTTGTGTCGAAACATATTGCGTCTCCAAAGTATGAATATGCAGCTCTAGAACGACTGTCAGCCCAAAAAATGTTGCGTAGTCTTCCTTCGTCATCCATATCTATTACATAAAAAAACATGGAATCAATCTTCTGCATCCTAATGAAATAGTCCTGAAGAGCTTGTGCATCACCAGGTCCCATCTTCAAATTTCTGACTTGGTTTACAACATTCCTGCAAACAGGAACCAGTAAGACCAGGCGCAAAATGTTCAACTTCAATTATGTTAGACGGAAAGAACACAAACCTTAAATCCCTTTCGTTGAAAGTCAATTTGTCATAACCTCCAGCCTCGACCACAAGAGATTGCATGGTCTTAGCAGCCGATATCCCAGCTTCATCATTAACCGATATCCGGGTTACGACGGATTCAGGGACGGTTCGTTTTTGCCTGAGAAATCGCATTTGCTCCGGGTCAAGCATGGGATGGTTATGGTTAAGATCCACAAAGTTAACGTTGTAACCCCTTGCTGTGTTTCCGGATACCCTTATCCGAGCAGTGCATTGTACTCTGCTGGATAACCTAGGCTTCAATTTTCCTTGCCCTTGGTCCGTTGGTGCGGTGCCCTCCTTGGAGCAAGTCAGCGTGGCCCGTATAACAACACCACGATCGTAATGAGATTGTCTTGTCTTAACGCCAAAACCACAATGATCGGCATAGGCCACGTAAAATGCTTTGGCTTCTTCGAAAGAGGGGAAAAACATCCCCTCATGGGGAACGTTTGATGGCTGCTCCACTAGGGAAGGCACGGGAACGATTTCCATTTGAGTACAGAGGAATGACCACAGAAGAGAAGGGAAGGAAAAGGAAGAGGCATCTTGAGATTGATAACAAGTCTTCTGTGCCGTGTAGGAGCGCCGAGCGCCAAAATGATGAAGGAAGAGAGTGATTTGAGTCGCATTAATGAGGGATGGAGGGAAGGATGGTGGAAATGATGACGGTACGAAAATATAGAGGAATAAAAAAACAAAAAAAAATTCATATCCCATCGCGCCAACTAAGCAGCGTCTGCTGAGTGGACTGGCCACATCAGCGCGCGTCCCGGACGCGCGCGTCCACTAAACATTTTCCTTTTGACATATGGAAAACATAATACTTGTGTAGCTTAGAGAAGTATAGGCGTACTTTTCCTTTGCAAGGGTTGTAACGGGGTTTTCATTTGTAGCTATTTTTGCCTTAATAATTTACATAGGGGAACCTAATTTAGCTCAAAAAATAAATCATGCACATCAACACAGACTTAAGAACGTTTTTTTTAAAGTTGGTTGATTGCATTAATTAAAAAATGCATTGGCTATGATCCATCGCCAATCATCGTAAAATTCAAGTAGTCTAGCAAACTTCAAAGTCGTAATTTGGTGGATACAATTTTTTTTGGTGTTATGTCCCTAACCTTTTGTTTAGGGTGTTAATGGTGGTTAAGTGGTGGTTTTGCTTGGGGAAGGGGTGTGAACAGTGGAGGCTTAGGTGTTGGTTGCAGGGGTGTGGTGAGGTGATGTGGTGTTGGGTTTTGTGTTGCAAAAACTAATGCTCATCTCTCTCTCCCCCTCTCCCTTCCATTCTGTTTTCTTCTCTCACACTTCCTCTTCCTTGTCCGGCATTCCAGAGGACGTTGCGGAGGCTCCGGCAAGTGGAGTCGAGCTCGGAGTTGTGGAGGCGCAGTCGTGAGACGCGTTGGAGCGGAGGTTGCGGTCAGCGGGTGATGTTGAGCGAACTCCTGTAGGATTTCGTGTCCCTATGTATGTGTATATTTTAAAAAAATTAATACAAACATACAATATCGATTTTACATTTTCATTGATTTTATGTACGTGTATATGTTTATTCTAATATCATGCATTCCTACACATATTAAAATAAACAAAAGAGAGATGATCATACCCAAAAGTTCTCCAAAACCTTTCAGAAGATCTGGTGTTCCGTTGCTCGTCGAATCGCCTGCCAATTCGCCTCTAAGTGTTCACCAAACTATCCACATAAACATCCTAAAAAACGTTTGATCAAATCTGGAATTAATCCAACCCATGATCTAATTATTCTCTTAATAATTCAGGCAAAAATCGCGTTGTTCGGTTCACCAGAATTATTCTCGGTCAACCGAACCATTCGGTTTTAACACATGTTTGGATGACCGTTAGTTAGACGATCGACCGTTGACCCACCAAAATTTCTCATGACGAATTTCTTTGGATGACCGTGTTACGTTCGGTCTGCCGAAAATATTCCAAGATAGCTCCTGGATATTTTTGCTCGGTTGACCGTTCAAGCCCGGTTGACCGAATCCAATTGTCCAGGCACTCCAGACAATTTCGGTCAATCACTTGCATTCATCCGACCCTTGTTCGGTTGATCGTTCTTAAGACACGTCAGTCGATTGAACCCAAAACGGTTTACCGTTTTGATCCCAATTTTGCATTTGTCAAATTTTGGATTCATTTCCAACAAAATTTGATCTTCTGGGTTTTTAGCAAATTCATATCTTATGTAATATATTAGCATATGTAATATTAAATCATTACACCCCATAATATATACACCTCGTATAAATTTATCCATGATTCTAATTATTTCAATTCTCATGACATATTGATTTTATTGATTCACCATATGTATCCATCTTCACATGAAACCCGACATATCACATGAACTCAAAATTAAGCTTCTTGTTTCCCAGTTTTGTGGTGTGACATATAAGAGGATCTAAGGCAAAATGACAGTGATATTAAACACTTAATATCTCAAAGTATAAACGGTATCTAGCTACACATTATAGTTACCCAATTATCATAGATGTCTTTGTTCCACTCGAACTAAATATGATCCATTTAGTGATGTAAGTGCACCACTTGTGTTTGTCCATTGTCTCATGATATTAAGAATATATACAAAGTAGAAATGTGTCACCTTTGTATGATATTCATTTCTTGATTTCGTTAAGCTAATTATAAATATGTAACTTAACTCAAGTCACATTGTGCACATTATAATTTTGCTTTATCAAGGGGCCCACTAATATCATCACTCAAGTAAGAAGGCAATGATAATCGTTTGACTAGTTATCTTTTCCAGCACAAGTCATGTTCAACCAACTATTGTCTTTATCACTATACTCATTGATAGCTTTTAACAATAATCAAATCAAACACTTCTTGAGTGAAAAGATATGTCTTATATCTTAGGATCCAAGACACAGTAAAACATTAATGACACGAATCACAATTCCATAATGTTTTACTTATTAGGTCTATTCAATATATAAAAGTAATATTTTCTTATTTTATATACTTGTGTCGTCAAATATTTGTAGAGCTACAACAATCGATGACGAACACGACAATCTTATCTCAGTGATTAATGTTTCATGTTAATTACCATGATTGTGAATAACTTTTGATTTATGTAAACCATTATCTTTTAGAGCTCTACGGTTAAGGACCAAACACCTCTTCCTTAACACTTCCGTTGATGGATCATGGTGTGACGTGTTATTGCTTGACTCTCTGTAGAGTAGCAGACCTGAGGGATCGTGGATCCCAATGCATGTTGATGCTTGGCTCGTAGAGCCTGATGACACTGCAGGCTACGGTCTGGACCTGTCCGATGTTGTGTCAGACGTATGTTGTACCACCGAGGTTGTGCCGACGATGCTGCCGAGGTTTTTGCCGGCGACGATGTTGCCGATGATGTTCCAGTTGGTTGTGTCCTCCAATGTTGTGTTGGACGTATGTTGTACCACCGATGTTGTTCCGGCGATGCCGCCGGTGTTGTTCCGGCGATGATTCCTCGATTGGGCACCTATCGGGGGATGGTTTGACCGACCGTGTTACGGCTCCGTTGGGGGTGGTGTAGACCACGTGGTTCGCTTTGCGCGGAAATGCGGACGCTCCTCACCGATCCCTTTGGCTCGAGTAGTTGCGTGTGGTGGTGCGTCACTTACTGTTCGCAAGACCGTATGTGCCTACGGTAGGTTTCCGAGGGAGACCCGTTGTTGTTGCTGAACTGATGTCCTTGTTGACCATTTGAGGGTATTTGTTGTTGCAGAAGGTCTGTGGTCCTATTTTACCCTTGGAGGGGATTTTGTTGCATTGTTGATGATGACACGACATGCTACTAGTATGATAGGTTCGTTACCATACTATTGCATTCATATAGGTGAGTTTGACATACAAGGTTTCCTAATGGGAAGATCAGACATTGTTTGTTGATTCATGTTTCAGGACCGTAGTAGGTTCTGTCGGGTGGTGACAGCGGACGCATATATTTTGGGGTCAGGATCATCTTTGGACTCTTCAAGGTCTTCATGATCACTTGTATCTGTCTTTCGTTGTAGCGATGTAATCATGTATTTTAGTGCACCGATTGGTTATATTTATATGAGTAACATTCCCGTTTGATGACTTTTGTCTTGAGATGTCGTTTGTTTAAATTTTCAATTTTTCCGCTATTTTGGAAGCTTACATTTGGTATGAAACCAAAAGCCAAATATTAATAGTAGGTTTTTCATACAAAAAGCCAAAAAATCTGGTCTCCCCAAAAGTCCCCAAATGGACTTTTTTGTGATTCTGATTTCTCTTTGAACCATCTTCCTAATGCCACAAAACAAATTCGAAAACATTCCATTTGATTCCAGAAGTCCGAAAACAAATAAAATTAAAATTGAAATTCAAAATAAAAAATCAAAACCCCCCAAAAACCCCTAAACGAAAATGCGTCGAAGGCTTCGCCTTCCGTCTTCCGACGACGACGAAGACGAAACCCCAAACCCTAACCCTAATCCCCCAACACCTCCCAACCCGGACCCCATCGTCCTGTCCTCTTCCTCTTCCGACGACGGCTTCGTTGACGCCCCCGCTTCCTTCTCCCCCCCGGCTTCGGACTTTTCTCCGGCTTCCGCCGAGGTCGATGCCTTCCTCCGGAACCTCGGGCTGCGGCTCCGTCGGGAATGGATCGACTTCTGCATTGCTGGTCTTGGAGGGTCTGGATCCCGGCTGGATGTCGCTGGTAAGAGTAGGATTTGCTTCGAGAGGTTTCTGGTCGCGGATATGAATGGTTGCGGCGCCGGTGTGTTGCCGGAGAATGTGGTGGGGTTGCATGGGGTGGAGCTCCCTGGCCCTTTTGTGCTGCAGGTCGTGTTTTTTCCTCGTTTTCTCTAGATGTGCTTGGTTTGCCTGAAGAATTGGTGGCGAGGAGAACTTTAAGTGGAGAATTGACTTCTAATATGAATTTTGGGTGATTGGTAGACAACAAGATATAAAAAAAATTTGGAACTTGAGATTTGCGATTCTTTTGTAGGATTACAACTTGGACGTGGGGGAATTGACTTCTGCAATGGTTTTCTTGTGATTGGTTTGCAGAATAACTTAAAATAATTATGGGAACTGAATTCCGTGAGTTCCAAATCCTTATAAAATTGCATTGTAAATGACTTAATCCAATTTCACTTTAAATTCTAAGGAAGTCATGGAATTGAGTTTTGAATTTTCCACCACTTCTAAACCAATAACATTTGTGTGATTGGTTTGCAGGAAAATAGCTTAGAAATGGCTTCTAGAAAAATTTCTAGTGATTTTTTTTGTAGGTAAACTTAATGAGTTTTTGGAAATTCAGTTCTGGAAGTTATACGATCTTATAAAAATTGTACATAGAATGAATTCCCTACTCCCACTCCACATTCCAAGGAAGTCATGGAACTGGAGTTCTTGAAGTTCCTCAAATTCCTGCAAACCAATCACACCCTTAAAGATTGAAAATTCATATAGAGTGAGTTCCCCCATTTCAAAATATAAAATTTTCTCGTGGTATTTACTCTCTTTTATTCATGACAAACTAACCTTTTCTTGTGCTTGTTGATTACCTAACTGATTTGTCTTTCTCTAAAACCAATACCTGAAGAAGTAATCGAAACAAAAGAAACATAATTATTCATGCCTTTTAGTGATAATGTCTGGTTTTGTGCGCTCATTCTTTTTGTCTGTAGTCCTCATCATCTTTCCAGAAGTTTGATTTTCTGCCTCGTCGTATGGAACGGTTTTTATATGTAAAATTGACTTTTATTAGATGAGAAGCGAAAGAAGGCAAGCCTAGAAACAAAAGGATCTATAAGAAATGTTAGTATGCCACTCATTGAGTGATATTCCTCAGGTTGATGAGATGGTCAACATTAGCTCTCCTCTTCAAGATCGATACAGTAATGCACCTGCAGGTTTAAAACGTTGTTTGAAGTTGTCCCTAACGGATGGCGTCCAGTGTGTGCTCGGAATGGAATACAGACCAATCAAAGATCTACAAGTTCTTGCGCCTGCAGGATTTAAGGTTATTTGATTAATCACACCTCTTAAGTTAGATGAACATGGAATTTTTACCTTGACTGTTCAGAGAATGAAAAGACCATTTTCATCAATAACTCATGCTTACTTAAAATCACATGCCGCATGATTCATATTAATACTTCTGAATATTTTGTTTTAAAACTATTACCTGATTTATATTGCTTTTAAAAAGGGAAATAAATATATGTCTTGCTATTTAATCACAAGATTTCCATTAAGTAAAGGTAGAGTGAGAAGAATGAGCTTTGTTTTCCATATTGAACTTACTTATTAAGAATACCAAGATAACAACTTAAGAAATATAGAATATTGTACTAATATTGGATCATGTACTGCTTGAGACTTCACAACTATTTTCCATATGATGCTACATTTTACTTCAACCTTGTATATGTGCTTGGGATGATACGATCATAAGAGTGCTCTTTCCCTTATTAACAGGTTTCTTTGTGTAATGTGCAAATACGACATGGCATTCTAATGCTTGTTCCTGAAGTCCTCAGAGTTCTTGGAGGATTGGTTGAGGATCTGGAGCTGGCACGTGAAAGGGTTGTTAAAGAGATCCAAAAGCCACCTCGAGGCAAACGGTACATCCATGAAGGATATCATTTGCAATTTTTATTCTGTTTATTCGCTTAGGGTGTGCAGCTCTTGTCTTGAGGTTCTTATCTGAATGGATATGCTAAACAAGTTGATATGCTAAACAGGGAAGGGCCGTTCCATTTGACGTTGTTTAGAGTTTGTCTTGATATAGTAGCATTTACATGATAATGTGCAGGACCCAACATGTGCCAAGCTTGTCCGAAAGAGCTTCTCTTGCTGCTTGGCCATCTAACATTACCGATAATGTTGAGGAAACAAATGCTACATCACACGGGGTATATCCTACGGCAAATCCTCAAGGTAATTATTAATAATGTCATGCGTTTTGAGTCCATAAGGTACTCTGTTTTTCTTTTCTGCAATGTTCCTTTAGCAGTAACTTCCTGTAAAGATTACCAATTTTTTTTAAAAAATCCTCTTGTCAAGATTCTATTTTGTTGCCCCTAATATAAGTTCTTATGTACTTCCTTCTCTTGCTTTATTCTCTTTGTTGTGATTCTGAGTACGCACCATAAGTTCCTAACATCCCTTCTCACTTCTGAATCTTAGTTACTTAGTAGTTTACTAGGTGTCCTTTGTGGCTTCCAATATCAGGTGGACCCTGATACCTAACTGGTTTATGCTATTAAAGAAGTCAAGTGCATAAATTGGATTAGTTCGTGGTTAGTAAAGGACTTAAATTTCACCTTCATGAGCTGGATGCCAGCTGAAAGTGGGCTCTACACTTTCTAGAACTAATAAGAGGAATATTGGAGGATCTATGCTGCTTAAATAATTTATTCTCAATGACCTTGTGAATGGACATGTGAACTCGCTCATTGGTCTGGTTGTTCAGATCTATTTTGGAGTTATCTTGTATGTGTATGTGTGTCAGTGTGTATATATATTACTTTGTAAATGTTTAACAAAATTCTATTTCCTATTATGATCATTTTCTACTTGTTCTCATAATCTATTTACATTTTTTTTTATTTATAAATATCACTGGTTGAACTGGTTTTGAACCCGTTGAACCATCAAACCAGTGGGTCTGCCGGTTTGGTCCAGTTTTCAGAGCTTTGATTTATGTCCCCGGTTTGTGAGGCATTTTTGTAGGAGAGAATGTTCATCATGCAGAATTTAACGTAGAACGTGCCATTTAGTATTGATAATAATTTCATTTTTGGGGTAGGTTATCCATGATAACGTAATCTCTTAACTGATTCATATTTCATCTTGTTGCACCAGTCATGGAATCCTCGATCTTGTTGTTCATTATATATACGTGTTCCATATGAAATAAGTTGGTCTATTTTGAATGGACTTATAGTCCACTAACTTGGTGCTTTATATATGATCTGATTACTGTATTTTGTTTTCCTTTACTTCTTTAATGGTGCATAGGAATGATTAATTTTAATAGTATTTCAAGGTATTATTTCGTCGTTTTTTGGGTTTTCAGTAGGCTTGTCAACACCTGCAATTGATGCTCAAAGGGTATCTGTTCCAGAGTTCTCACACATCCAAAACAGAACAAATGTAGAGGAGTCAGTGCCTCCCATCATTAATAATAATTCATCTGCTCCATCTATTAGAGGGACGATGTTCGAGAATTTGGCATTTCCTCATGTTATTGAAACCAACATGGTGGTATCATCTGTTCCATATTCTGGAAGCATGGCCGGCAACCTTCCCGGTCAAAGTAATGCATGGAGTTTTAATTGCAACTCTTCTGCTCAATTTACTGGGAGGAATGCGTTAGCTGAGTGTGATACTCATGTTCAAGAGCCTTCCATAAGCAGAAGTGCTTTGGAAGACACTGATGTTGGTACCAACAGGCCAGCTAGTGGTAACAGCATGGTGGAGTCATGTCTTCCATATTCTGGTAGCGTGAGTGGTAACATATTTGTTCCAAGTACTGCAGCAAGTTCTGATGGTAATTCTTCTACTCCACTTGCTGGAAGGAGCTACTCAGCAGATTATAATGCTCCTATTCAAGAGCCTTCTGCAAGCAGAAAAAATTCTTTGGATGAAATCAATGTAGGTAGTGGTGGGCCTGTAACTGAGCCTACTGTTTCCTTGGGTTCTGTTTATGATGCTGAGAATACTAATATATCCGGACAAAGAGAACCCCTTGCTATTTTAAGAGGTGACGATGAAATTCCATTCACATACTGGCTTTCTTTGATGGGAAAGTTCAGGTTGGATAATGTACATCTAGTTCAGGGATATATGAAGGTATCTTTTCCTTACTTCAAACATATTTTGTTCTTACCATTTGAAATTCCCGAAAAGTGTTAATTTTGACCTTCTTAATTAGTTGGCTCTTTTAAACTGTAAATTTCATTATCTCTTTATCACACTGGTAAATGTAATGCATTATCATTGTCAGAGAGTAATTGATTTCATACTTCGTATTACTATGCTCCTATTTATATAGCTTTGTTACATTTGAGAAAATATCACGACGAGGCGACGTTCAAATAAATTAATATCTAGACATTGAAAACTAAGTCCTGGATTGCTGTTTTAGCTTGTTCACAAATTATTTACCATGCCTTAAAAAATGATGAAATCAATTAACGTGGCAACTTTCTTTTTCTTGAGTAGAACATAAAGTGCATACAATGATAAAAAGGTAACATACACTAAATGAGATCAAGATGTTACTGTATGATGTGAATTTCTAATGTGGTTAGCATCAATTTTTTGCAAATTGCCTTGTGATGTGTAACAGGTGGATTTTGTTAGTTATAACTTATAAACTTGTAAATTGTAATTATATATATAGATATTTCTTTTAAGAATATGATATCATAAGAATTAGAATAAGAATCAAACAAAAATATACATTTATAAAGATTCGAATGGCCGTACATTTTGCCCTTGCACTCCTTTTTCCCTTGGTTGAAACTTGAATAATTAACAATGAGAACAAGTGTCATCTTTATAGGTAGGAAAATAGATGTTAAAGTAGTAAATATTATTTTGTAAAAGAAACTTATTCGTGTATCTTTACAAACATTTTTTTTAAAAGAAACTCCATTACTATTCTTAGAATGTTACTGTTTTGTCGATATTACTCTATCCATCTCCAACAATCTCTCATCTGGAAATTATTCTACAAATATCAACAGATACTCGTCATATCATTTATACTATGCATTTGAGTTTAGTAAAATGCCTTGTCACTATTGTTTGAGGTCAATTGAGTAATTGCGGACTCTTGCTTTGTTGATTGACAATTTTAGACTTTTAGTAAGCATATCTGCCAAGTTGTTTTCTTCATGAATCTTCTCAAAGGATGAACTTTTGTTAAATATGTTTACCGAAGTTAATACTATTGACCAATTGGGACTCAACAATGATTTAGTTAATCCTAAAAAAAAATTGCTAGGGAAGTATCGTACTAGATCCATATGCAAATCACAAGGATACAACAGAAGTTTGTTGGTGTTTGAAGATTAGTTTTTGAAGTGAGAGTATTTGAGATGAATGAAGAGTGATAAAGAGAAAAGCATCCTTTCCAAGAATAAAATGATGTTTAGTAAATCACATTTTGATTTCTGAAGATGGAAGGATATGTTTCTTTTATGAAAGCAAGACTTTACTTTTGTTTATTTATAAATAGTTATTATTGTAATTGAAATTTATTCCAATGAATCAAAATACCCGAGTGTAACAAGTAACAGTAATAGGCATTGGTGGAACCTTTATAAAATTACCTTGTTGGTGTGACTCTCCAACTATTGATATGCTTGCTAGATGATACCAATTGTTAGGAATACGATATCCAAAGAGTTGGGATAAGGGACATACAAATGCACAGACAAAAACCGATAACGTTTTGATAGTTATGCAATGCCTTGATTGTTTGTTGCACTATGTTGTTTTTACTTATGGCAAAATAATCTGAAGTAACAACAAATACTATTTATAGGTACGAAAATAGCAAAATGTCTTTTGTAACAATTTTTTTATTCTTCCATACTTGGAAATGCAGATAACTAGAGATGAATGTTGGTGTAAAACTCTAATGCAAAAATTTGTTTGCTTTGCATAAATAAATTCCTGCTTAATTGTCCAATGACATGAAGCTTCTTATGTTGTAGTGTTGCGTTACTGCAGTGAAAGAATTTCAGTTTAAGGATAGAAATACCTTTGAACTCCGTGTTTTTGTTGACGATGGAAGTGTCATTATTGAAGTTCTGGTTGATCACCATGTAAGATATCATATTTCATTTTCTTATGGATGCATTACTTTTGGCTTACATTTCTTACTGCTACTAATATTAATTCAGGTTATATTTAGTTTGTACAAAAGACTATAGGTCATTCTCCCAAAGCAGTCACAGATGCACTTGCTTCACTGGACAAGAAGAGGGCTTCACATATGAAGGAAACCATGAAAAAGTTCCAAATGTTCTTGGCTAATTTTGAGGTAGGTTTTTCTCAAAGAAAAAACTCTATTTTTTTATGGACCACCTCCTCCATCTTCAATTTGTTGGATTATATGCACCAATTGTACTATCTTTTCTAATTTTTCCCGATCAAAAAAATTGTACTTATCTTAGTAGCTTGTCACTCAGGGATGTCTGCACTACAATGCTAATGATTACAAACCCAAATCAATCCATCAAGTCATGTGATGTCTTTATTTATACCATATAAAAACTAAGATCTTGTTGATTTTTCATTAAGTGCTTACAAATAGTTGGGAAGTTGCATGTAAACTTCTTTGACCAGATAAGAAAAATTGAACATCTGACTTTTCTATCTGATACTAAGAAATCAGACCACTGATTCCCTTATACGAGTGCCTCATTTGATTATCGTCTAATATATATCGTACTTATGTAAATATGTCCACTATAATTTCACGCATACAGAGTGGATATCTGTGCCCACGTTCATCATCAAGAAAGTAAAGTACTGACACCCATATGTTTATCATCATAACATAAGTTATTCTCCGTAGACTTGTCTTGACATGGAAAGCTTTATGTGATAGCCTTGCATTTCTTAGTCTGTTTATTTTTCCTCTTCATTTTCTACTATTGTTCCTTTCTACTCTTTGAACTTATGTATACCTGTTCTATAACATGCTCCGAGTCCATCTTGTGCTTTATTTGTTTGCGGATCTCACAAGTTGTGTATACTGCAGTACAGAGCAATCTCATTGTATATGTGTATGTGATTTTTTCAGGGCTTCAACTTCAATTTAGATTATTGTATCATTGGATTTTTACCGTCAATTATTGCTCATGACCACCTTATTCAAAAGAATTCTAATGTTCCTCTGCCATTCTGACAGGGAATAATGCTTATAGAGATCAATAGCAATCAGCCCGTCCAAACTGTTGCTCGGGAAATGAGGCAGGGCTGTTCAGAGTCTGATGGATGGCTGCTCCTGAAACGGTTAAGAACATTAACATCGAACAGCACTCAATGTCCTCCCAGTGTTATTAACCTTTCTCCCTAGCACAGTGTACAAGTCCAAACTCCAAACAGTGAAAATATCGTACGCATTAGGTGCAACTAATTCATCTGCTGGAGTTGTGGCTGACTGTCACCCTCAAAATGGCGAAAGACTGATATGGAGCATCTGTGGACCTACAACTTGTTCTAGTTCCGAGACAAGGACATTGCATGTTATTAATTGGGCGGTGAAAGTCAATATCTACAAGGATAAGTAGCATTCTACTCAGACCCCCACCCAAAACTCACACATGCAGACGTGATCATGTCTACTATAGGAAAGGGACTTCTTGTGATCAATACCACAAACCACCCTACACAAGATTCAATATCACTTCCAGTCTCTCTGCCAAAAGACCACTCTTCTCTCTCCAGAAAACCCAACAAATGAAATGACGTTCCTACACTTAACTAGGTACGTACAAGCATCATCCATTAACGAAGCATTTTGATTTGAATTTTAAACATATTTTTTGAGGAATTCCAGTTCATTCTTCTCAACCCTCCACCAAAAATAATTTTCGATCCACTATCTTGCAGCTGCTGGAGGTGGGAGGTGAGCTCCATGAGACGGATCTGCGCCAGGATACAGCTCCAACAGTGGTCGCTTAACCTAGGCTCGAGGAGGCACTGTCGAGGTCGAGCAAGTTGCTTTGTATGGATCCAGCACCATGCGTTGTAGAAGCTTCTTATTTCTTGGTTATAAAGGCATCGTGCGTTGGAAGGACCAAAGTATCTCATTCTCTTTGTTTGAATGCTTTCTTTTCATTTCAACATTTTTTACTTTTGCTCGAGGAAGCAGCTGAGTTCAAGTCCAGAGCCGTTTAGGATGAGGAATTGACAGGGGATGATGGGTCTTGCAGTGCTGGCTGGTATTGTGGGGTCATCTTCCAAGGTTAGCCATTTCCGCCAAGACCTTCGCCACCTGGCCGTTGCCGAGGCTTAGATGTTCCTCTTCCTAGTTTGAGGGGATGAGTTGGTTGTTTATGTTTAGTGGTAGTAGTAATTAATGGTTTATGTTACATACTTTCGTGATATTCACGTGTTTGATATGTTTATTACGTGTTTCTTTCTTGGATTGTTTATATACTTGTTTTTTGAAGATTTTTATGTGTTTTTAACACCGGTTAATTTCCAGCTCCCCACTCTTTTCATGGGATTGTTTATGACAAAAAACCAGTTGATCTTACGTGCTAGCTCAATGCTTATGCAAGCACATTAACAAAAACATATAAATCCCTATAAAAAGAGGAATAAAAGAGAAATCTTAGCAATGAGATTACCGCTGGTCTCCTTCGGGTACCCTTGCTATTCAACACTACAAACAATTAGTTTACCAAAAAAGTAAAAAACCAATCTTGTCAAGCCAAATTTTTATCCATAAATTCCATAGTCCATACATGAAATTAGCATCACGAAACTGCGAAGAAGATGGACATCATCATTATTTATTAACGATAACACAAATTACAATTCTCCCTACAGATGAAACAATCTCCTATTATGCTCCTCATTTCAAATCTAAATCACGATATCCAACCTTACCATCAAATAATAGCTATGCAGAAGAAAATGTAATCCTAAATGTAACGTCCAAGCAAAATACCATTCGAGGGACAAATCCTATATGTAACGTCCAAGCAAAATGCCATTCGAGGGACAAATCCTTCCTCCGACGTGAGACACAAGCATGCGATAATACCATGACAACATCCATCTGTCATATGACATCTCATTCTTGCTAGTGTTCTGTGCTGATGTCGCCCCAACGAACATTGTACTTCGCTGCAAGATAGTGTGCACCCACAGGCCCCCGGCTACCGTAAGGGTAGAGCTCTGGAGCTGTCCTTTTCTCTTCGAGTTCTTTTAGTAGGGGCGTGAAAAGCTCCCATGCGGCGTCGAGTTCATCTGAGCGAATGAAAAGTCGACGCTCTCCTTCGATAGCATCAAGTAGAAGTCGTTCATAGGCATCTGGTATCTCCTTCGAGTATCTAAAATAAAAACAAATCAAATGCCAAATCGTAGCTTCAAGATTTTGTTGGGAATTACAGTTTTATGAAGCAAAATTGAAACTATTGGTCTCCGGAAATGCAAAATAAAAATAAAAATAAAGCCTTTAATCCCACCCCAAACTAGTTGGGTCTCTGGAAATGCAAAGTGACAAACAAATGTTACCTTGCAGAATAGTGAAGATTCAGATTGCTGCGGTCTAGCCTCATCCCTAATCCTGGAACTTTGTTGTTGATCTTTAAATATATAGCTTCATCGGGTTGAACACGGATCACAAGTTCATTTGTAGCTCGGTCGATATCAGCACCAAAGCTCTTTTTATATAAATTACCAGGGACATGCCTGAATTGTACCCTTATTTCTGCCCTGATAACAACAAACTTGATATGTTTTAGCTCAAGTCAAGCTGGCTTTGTAAAGAAACTTAATTTTACTAGCCAAACAACTACTAAATATACCTCCGGGTATGCAATGCTTTGCCTGCCTTCATTAGAAATGGGACACCATCCCATCTTGCATTATCTATAAATAGTGCTGCCGCAGCGAATGTGGGAGTTAGGCTGTTATTTGGGACGGTTTTATCGTCGATATAACCTGGGTACGTCACACCTCCCTTGGTGTGGCTCTTATACTGCCCTGTCACAACATTTTCAAGTTGCAGGGGTTTCATAGAGCGTAAAACTTTCACCTGAAAATAAAATAAAATATTAAACTCAAATTAATATTAAAGGATTTGTTGATACAGAATGCATACATAAGATGGTATGTTCATATTTGATATTCATACCTTCTCATTCCTTATATCCTCGGCGTCTAGACTTACTGGAGTTTCCATGGCAAAGAGGGCCAGTATTTGAAGCAAATGGTTCTGCATAATATCCCTTATAATGCCATAACTATCGAAGTACCTGCCACATAGAAAATAAAAAATGGTGGATGTGAACTTCAATATGTATCTCTTATCTCCAATGATTATTCGTGCAAATTTTATGAAGAAATGGAATCACACAATGGATATAGATTTTTGAAATAACTCACCCTCCACGACCTTCAGTACCGAAATCTTCAGAAAAAATCAACTGCACATTCCGTATGTATTGCCTTGACCAGAGAGGTTCAAAGACGAGATTGGAGAAACGGAGGATGGATAGGTTTTCAACCAATTCCTTCCCGAGGTAGTGATCGATCCTGTTCAGATCCAGATCAGTCAGATAAATTCAATCAAAGAAATAAGGCTCTCTCAAATTGTATCAATTATATTATAGTTTTCACCTAAAAATTTGGTCTTCAAGTAGGTATTTTTTCAAATCTCTAGTCAGAGCAGCAGAAGACTCAGAATCCCGACCAAATGGCTTCTCAACAATAACCCTGGTCCAACCGTTGGCAGAAGAGGCCGACGTACTGGCAGATTTCACCACGTCTATGAATATATTTGGTGGAATGGACAGATAGAAGAGGCGGTTCGGTATCCTCCCAGCCTGTAACATCCAATGTTAGAACTACATAATAAGAATATTATAAATGCAACCCCAGAGCACAAAGTTCCCTGCTTTGCAAGGGTTGAAGAGGGTATATCTGTATGGTGACCTTGGCTTTGGCAACAAAACAATGGCCATACCACTGCTCCACATGCCGCCTTCAAAATTAGATTATTGCAACTAAATAACAATCATGACCATTTAACAAATAAAAAAATAGCATTTACCTTTTGTCATAGAAAAAATCCATACCTCGTGTTCCTTAAGCTTCTTGTCTAGCTCAGAGAAGTCCGCCACCGAGCCATACTGCCCAGAATGGTAGAAGCATCGACTTAGGAACTCTTCCATCTTCGCATCGCACTCCTCTCTGAAAATGTCAAGAAATGGGAGCCAGAAACCATAAGTCCAACGGTAATGAACTAATGATATTCCAAAGGCTAAATTACCTGTCCGGTTAAATTAAAAATCTAAACATCTACATGCAAGTCGAATGATTTTCTACAGAATTGACCAAGATTATGGACATGGATCAAAGAAAAACACACCTCTTATCGATTCTGCATGTGAGTGTTCTGCTAATCATGTTCCTTAGTTCGGCATCCGTCATTTTACTTCGTGCATATCCAAAGACAGTAAAGTGCTGTAATAAAAAACACCATAGATCAATCTCATTTACAATGAAACAACCACCAGTCGACGTTCACTCGAATAATGTAAACACGCAACGAAAATAACTGGACCTTTGGAAGGCAATCTTCGTAATAAAGTGCAAAAAGTGCAGGGAATATCTTCTTCTTGGCGAGATCCCCGGAGGCTCCAACCACAGTGATGCTAACAGTACTCTCATTCTCTTCAATTTTGACTCCCATTCCCATTTGGCTAGACGAATCCATGATTCGAGGCGTCCCATTCTCCAAATTCTGCAAAGGAGCGGTTTTGGAAGCGTCTTTCGCAGGAGCCGTGGACGCAGTGATTCCCAAACCTACTTGAATCACACCCATTTCAAATATCAACACAAGAATTGCATCAAAAATTGAATCAAACGCAGCAAAACCAATCCTTTTCCATGCAAAGACCCGAACTTTCGTTTCGGCAAAGCCTCCACTTTTCCACATCAAACAATACGAATAGGCAGAAGCAAGAAAAAACCCAAAACCCAAAAAAAAGAACATGTCTTTCTGTGTCCTGTCGGTGTCGTTGAAACCAAGAAAAAAAAACCAAAAACCAACCGAATCGAAAACAGAGACCGAAAACAAAACGAACGGACCCGATCTGAAGAGCGAAGCGAAGAGGGAAAAGAGGGACCCACCGTCGTGCTTGCAGGCTACGGCGGCTTTGGAGAGGCGGATGGAGGGGACCCACTTGGTGGGAAGCAGAGCGGGAGAGGAAGGGTGAGAGGAGGAGTGGAGAGAGGAGGAGAGAGGGAGACGGGAGGAGAGGGCAGCCATTTGGGTTGGTTGATGGTTTTGGGTTTGAGTGGGAATTTAAGGAGGAGAAGAGAATGATGGTGGTTGGAACTGGAAGGGGCGGCGGTTCTTCGAGGTTGCCGAAGGCCATCAATAAATTGGAATGGGTTCATGCAAGGCAAATATGTCTTTTTTTTAAATAAATAAATTGGAGCTGAAAAAGAAATATAAATAAATTGGAGCTCAGAAATTATGACTCGGAAACTCGGACATAAGAGATCGTGTTAGTCGATTTATGGATCGATTGAATTGATTTTAGCGGATTTCACTATCCTCTTCGTCCTTCAGAACGAGGATCCCTCACGTGTTCTTGGGTGTCTTTCAAATCCACCGCAACCTGCTAAGCAAACGGCTTGCGGAACATATTGTAGATGAATTTCTGAGCAACAAGCTCAACCTGTAAATTCAAAAATGAGTTTGGATATGAATTGGGCCAAACTCACGTTGTATTTGACATGTTTACGCTTATAGTTTATGAGTGTCGTTGGTTTGGAGGAAAATACGAAGGAGTTGGGAGAACAAGTCTTTTTTGAGAGTTTCAGAATAATTAGTTGCTAACTTGTTGAAAAACTTAACTTAAAATAATTTGAATGATCAATTTCAACACTTGTACATATTGTAGTTGAGAGAAAATCTTATACTTCCAATATAAAACCATGGGGGTACAACTAAACTTTAAAGAACAAGGGTTTTAAAAAGTAAGGATTTGCGATGAGGTCATCACATACATGATCAAATTGTTGTATTATTCATTGTTATATGTTTAATTTTAAAATCCGTCTTCTAGCGCTTCTATCTGACTAGGTTTTCTCATAAGCGGTAACCCTACATTAGGAAAGCAAACTTTTAAAAAAAGTCTCTCTGAAGTTCATTGGGTATAAAATTGTGATCGTGGCGAAATCAGGTGATCCGATAAGGGATCCTAGGGTTCGCCATGGTTTCGAGAACTAGAGACATAGGGTCTGCTCAAGACAAAATCCTACGTGAGGAATATGGGGTCGTCACCCGTCTTTTAAAATGATTTTCGCAAACAAATATGAAAAACAAGATGGAGAAAAACGAGAAAACCAATTAATCACACAAAATAACTTGCAAGCGGGGTGTAATGTCCAGAGTTTCGGGTTCGAGGCTTGGTTATCGTGGAAAATTCCAGAACCCAACAACGTCGGTCCCTCCCACCGGTCCAGAATTTCGTGTATGAACAAGAGCTCGAGTTCATAAAAACGTATAACTACAATAATAATAACTATAACAGAGTGATCTGACTCAAAATAAAGTAATTGGAAATGACTTATTTGTGCCTTGATGGGGAATGTTGGCCTCATTCCTTTGTTCATAGAGAGAATCAGACAAAGTTTCATTAGAGTTTTGCTTCTGCGGATTAGACAAGCAGTATTTCGAGTTTACCGAAAAGGAAACCTAGGTATGAATTGGATAAGGTTCCCGCCAACAACCCCTTGAGAAATTAGGACATATGAAGATGCCTTGGGAATAAAAAAAATCATGTTTTTATACCAAAATATAGCAGTAGGAGTTGGAAATAAAATGTCCAACACCTCCTCTCAGTAAAAAAAACAAGGGCAAAATAGAGGTTTTTCGATTTTGTGAAGACTATATGTCCCAAACGGCGAAGGGGATTGGGATGAAATTAGGAATTAAGGTTTTATGGAGAAGGGAATGAAAGTGGTTTCATACAATTTGGACAACGATTGATGGGGGTTTTGAATAGGCTAAAGAGGACACATACTATGATTTGGCCTATTCGGTTTGGGATTTTTGAAGTCTCTCTCTCAAACTATTAAGGGGATGGCTATGACACTTGGAGGGCATTCTTTAGATGTGTAGGGACTAGGAATGAGGGGTTGGACCGTTGGAGGGGGTCCTTATATAGGAAATTATAAAGCTTTTGATTGCTCAATAAAAAATGGATTTGAGGGTTCTTTGGTCATTTTCTTTGAGGAGAGAAGATATTTTTATGGGAGGTATGTTTTTTGGGGTCAGGGGGTGAAAGGGGTTTAGGAAGACTAAATGTTGGGGAGGTGTGAAAACGGTTTGGGTAGTGATTTAAGGCTTTAAGTTGGTATTTTTGGTGTTTTAAGTCAGTTTAATGTGTTAAGATATGTTTTGGTGTTTTAATTTCTTAGATTGGTGTCTTTGAAGTTTTGATTTAGGCTTTAGGAGTGAATTAAGGTTTTAATTTGTTTATCGATTAAGTGTTTTTTTTAATGTCCCGATGATGTTATGTGTTGTCTTTAGGGGAATGTACATAATTAGGTTAATTTCAAGTGGATTAGTATTTAGAGTGATGATTTATAGTTTGAGGATAGTTAATGAAGCTTAACTCCACTTTAAGTTACTTAATGATTGAGTTTCTAATGCTTTAGTGTCTTAAGTAAGTGTTTTGGTTTTGATTAGGATTTTTCTGTCCATTTCAGAACTGAATTTAGTAATTTTTCAGTTGGTTTGATGTCTTAGAGCCTTGACTTGAGTGTTTTAAAGTTTAGTTCATGCTTTTAGACTTTTAGGTTGTTTGTTAGGGTGTTTGTGAGGTATTTTAGGTGAATTAAGTGTGAGTTTTGGTTTAAGAGGTGTGTTTTTATTTTTAAGTGTTTGGTTCGAGGCTTTGTATTTGTGGTAGGGTTAGTTTGGACGGTTGGGGGGGGGGGGGGGGGGGGTGATTAGAAGCAAAACGATCAATATAACTTCATCCGACCATGGCAAGTGTTACACAGTTAAGGCCATCATAGCCTGGTGACACCAATGACCCTTATGAACTGAGCCATAGAATGATTTAAAGGGAACGTATTGGGTCACAGGGGCTCGTAAGCACAAAGGCAGGAGGTCTTTCGACGGTAACATACCAAACAAATTTGGATAGCTTGCTACATTTCGAGCAGATCCTCATTTGGGTCAGGGACTCATTGTGACAACTAGGAGACCAAGATTGAAGTGGAGCAAACTTGGTAAGTTGGAGGCAATACATGCTACGCAGCCGGTGGACAGGTAAATAAGGCAAGCACTTGAAGGCAACATATCTGGTCGGAGCACAAAAGGAAAGTTTGTTGGTTCATTGGTGCAAACAAGGAAAGTTTTGTCCTCAGGTGTTTTCAGAAGAAAACATTAAGTCGACACTTGTATGCCTCTTGGAGCAACATCTATAAACGGATGCCTAAATATATGGGCGTTGAGTTTTGGGGAGTCACAACAGACAACCAATTATCAGGACAACGAACCAACCAGTGGGAGCATTGGAGCACTATACTAGGGGCGTTGAGTTGTGGGGCTACCACAACCAATCTGTGAACGTATGCACCAGTGACATTGAGTTGTGGGGTTGTTAGAACCAACAATTGGGACTAACACAATGGTTGGGAAGCCACGCATGGCCGAATATAGTGTCTTGTACATAGCTAACGATGGGTGGGTGTGTTTAAGGTTGAGCTATAAACAAAAAGAAACTCGGTCACTGCAATGGTGCCTACAAACACAAATATTCCTAATTCACCTTTTAAAATAATTTATAAATACTCTCATAACGATTTAAACTATTTAATGTACGTTATCGAGATATAGGAATTTGACTAGATATTTTAAATATATCACTTCTCTCTAACCTTACTTTTTTAAAATAAAATTGAATTAGTTCTATGTAAAAACGACTATAAAGGCATGTATTCACTATTTTGTCTTCATACTTAACCCGCAAAGTCAGATAGTATCAAGCTTTCGATATCATATGGTTAAACACGAGAAGCATATGAAAATTGGTGTCAATCTACATGGTATATATTTAAAACATTATGTAATATCTAAGAAGCTTGATCATTTTTTTATTAAATCGAGGTCATTTATGATATTATTTATCACAAGCTTCAAACAAAAGAAAAACTAATCTTCGTGGAATCATAGTGATGGTTTTGTGTTCATGAGTCACGCCAGTAGTTAAGAGCATCCTTAACGGATGCTCTTTGGGGTTGGGTTTGAAGGGGACCCGACCCCAGCCCCCCTTAATGCTTCAAATAGTGTGCTGGGATATTTTTAAGAAAACATGGGATTGATTTGTAACCAAATTACAAACACACATATTTTATGCTTCAAATAGTGTGCTGGGATACGTCAGTCTAAACGTAGAATGACTACCAATCAAACATCTATATAAATGTGTATATCGCTCAAATATACCCAACTTTTCTGCTTCCATCACGCAAGTTTTGAAAATTACCATCAAAGCATAATTTTGGTAAGTTATATGAGAATTGTTCTAAAAATTTAAGGTTGATTTCACTTTGCATTCCTAAACTATACTTTGATTTAAATTTCGTCAAAATGAAATATGTGTTTAAATAATCGATTTTTAAAGTTCATGGGAGAAAAATGTTACAAAACGAAAATTCAGACTAGATAATTGTCACATTTTAAATTCCTAAATTTTAAAATGTGACAATTATCTAGTCTGAATTTTCGTTTTGTAACATTTTTCTCCCATGAACTTTAAAAATCGATTATTTAAACACATATTTGCATTTTGACGAAATTTATTTTGCGTTGAATTCCTAATACACTCTTAATACTAATTTTATGTTAAAGTTCGGATCAAACCGAATATCATATCTAGTTGGAATTTGGGTCGGATTCGATACAAATCCGTCATAATTCGAACTAAATCTGACATCCAATTCGATCCCTACTTTGACGTAAAATTAGATTTAAGAATATGTTGGGATCTTTGGGGATACAATGTAAAAAATCCAACAAAAAAAATGAACGAGTGTATAAATAATAATTTTTTAAAAGGGAACTACTATTCGTCGCCGGAAAACTACTTAAATCGCCCCAAAAATGACCTTTTTGCCCCTAACAAATCAATTAATACCGATTTCGTCCCGTGTCTTTAAACAAGGTGTTTGACTCAGTTTTACTCACATTCCCAGTACAAACACCACGAAAATGTCCGACGAAGCACCAGAATCCGGCGAGGTAACGGGGGCGGAATTTTTTTTCCGACTCGGGCGTCTGGCTAGGCCGCCTCCAGCTAGGTGGAGGCGTCTGTCTAAACCGCCTCCACCTAAGTGGAGGCGGCTTAGCCACACGCCTCCACCTAGCTGGAGGCGGCTTAGATGCACGCCTCCACCATGGTGGAGGCGTCTGTCTAACACGCCTCCACCTATGTGGAGGCGTGTTAGGCAGCCGCCTCCACCTTGGTGGAGGCGGCCTAGCCAGCCACCCGTTTTTTTTTAATTTTTTGTTAAATTCAAATTTTTCAGGTTCCGTTGCAAGATTTCGGTGGTGA
Organism: Triglochin maritima; assembly: GCA_963682175.1. Taxonomy (NCBI): domain Eukaryota; kingdom Viridiplantae; phylum Streptophyta; class Magnoliopsida; order Alismatales; family Juncaginaceae; genus Triglochin; species Triglochin maritima. The sequence goes on along the minus strand of OY821787.1, from coordinate 4,744,478 downwards.
TGGAGTAGATTACAGTGAGCTTTTTGACAGTAAAGAAATATTTACAACAATCGAGGAAGGTTGTAAATGGGCGAAACAAATTGCGATAGGAGCCGGATTTTTTTTGGTTATATCATCGTACAAACCAAAAGCAGATAACCTGATGGATTGTTACCTCAGATGCGATCGCAGACGTGAGATGAGTTCTCGTGATACGAGTATTGCACTGCGAAAGAATACGAAAAGAAAAGGTTGCGGTTGTCGGTTTTTGGTAAAAGTGGTGGAGCGACGAGATCGTGATGGATGGGTTATTGTTTCTAGTAGCATGTTTGGGCAGCACAACCACCCATTGGCAGTTTATTCAGAGGGTCACCGATAGGTCAGCGGACTTAGTGCTGGGGCAAAGCAAATTGTTCGGGATATGACAGAGGCACAAGCAAGGCCCCGTAACATTTTGTTGGCGGTAAAGAAGAAATTTCCGGACGATAATCCTAATCAAAGGCACATTTACAACTTCAGAGAGTACATGAGGAGGACGAAATCTGAAGACAGGAATCCCGCGCAGCAGTTTCTCAGAGAGGCAGTGCAGCATAAGTATTTGCATTGGATTGTGGCAGATGAAGAAACTAATGTCTTGACTCACGCATTTTTGGCACATCCGACTTCAGTTCAGTTGTTGCGTACATACCCATTCGTGATCTGTATGGATTCGACGTATAAGACGAACAAGTACAAGATGCCTTTGTTTGAGATGATTGGGGTTACTCTAACAAATATGAATTTCCTCGTCGGATATGCGATTTTGCAGGATGAGACCGAGTCTAGTTACCGGTGGGTGTTGGAGAGGTTGCGAGATCTGTTATTGGATATTGTTAGCCCGACAGCAATAATTACGGACCGGGAGATGGGTCTGATGCGACCAGTGGCAGAGGTTTTTCCTGAGTCAGCTCATTTACTATGCACCTGGCATATCAACAAAGATGTGTACAACTACGCATACCACGTATTCGGCAAGGAGAAGCAGCTTGCAGAGAGTTTTAGACGTGGAAGATGGAGGAGAGTCATGCTTTCTGATTCACAGACGGATTATGATAGAGCAGTCCGTAATCTGAAGGATTCTTACAGTTCCTGGCCAGTGCTGACGAAGTATGTGGAAGACACGTGGTTGGTGCATAAGGAAAAATTCGTGTTGAATTGGATGAATCAAGTTCTTCATTTCGGCAACACTACGAACTGCAGGGTGGAAAGTGCACATTCGGCTCTGAAAGAGTGGATCACTACATCGACTGCCGCTCTCGACACTCTTTTCGACCGCGTGAACTCGTCTATTGAAATGCAGCTGACAAATATTCGAAACTTTCTTGAAGATTCGAGACGTCGAAATTTGGCACATTACATAGGTCCTCTGTTTCAGCATATAAATGGCCGAGTTTCGCATCACTGCTTGTCGTTAATGACTCAGGAGTTGAAGAGAATGCAGGACTTAAGTGATGAAATTGAATATCGTTGTGGGTGTGCTTTCCTGAAAACACATGGGATTCCTTGTGCCTGTACCATGTACGAGTGTTTCGTGTCTGGTGATGGAATTTATTTAGAGCAGATTCATCCATTCTGGAAAACACTTGTTATCGGAGAAGGAGTCCAGATGTCAGAGTTTGTTGATCAGTCAGCACAAGACACCGAGCATTTTCGGAAGCTAGTGGATGAGATCTCGCAGAGCGATCCTGCAGTAATTCGTAGTGTCTCTCGTATTTTATACGAACAGTTACACCCCGATCAGTCGAACTATGGAGAACCCGAAGAAAATACTAAGGTACGAGGTCGACCTAGGGGAAAGTCGACACGTCGGGACCCGAGTGCCTTCGAGTATGCTGAGCGAGGTCGTGGTCGGTCTGGCAGTAGTGGGAGCAGGGGTCGTGGTCGGTCTGCCAATAGTGGGAGCAGGGGTCGTCAGTCTAATTCGTCTCGATCGTCCTTGAATACGGGCACAGGATCTTCTGGTATGTCGATATCTTTGTTGTTATGTTATTTAATATATATTAGTAATCTAAATGAGGTTGAATATATTATCTCCTAATTTTGTTGTTTTAATGAATTGTTATTTACCTATGTTACAGTGTCCGGACGGGTTGACGTGGACAACTTCCCATATAATGATAGACTGTCAGGAATCATTTTGCCAGGAATCATTTCCCAGGGGGGAGGCGGTTCCCGCGACCGCCCTCTCGTTGGGTCGGGCGGCTCCCGCGGTCGCCCGACTCAAAAAAAAAATTTAAAAATTAATTGAAATAAACAAGGTGATTTACCAGATGTGAGTAGTCCGGGGTGTCCGCTGGCTCTTTGCCTGGCCTCCGAGACATCCTATTTGGTGAATAAAAGTGTGATATGAAGAGAAAGTTGTGTTAAAAGAGTGAAATGAGGAGTTATATTAGTAGAAAGTGTAGAGGGGCAAAATGGTAATCTTACGGGCGATTTAAGTAGTTTTACGGCGACGAATAGCAGTTCAGTTTTAAAATGGCAAAGTGTTAGAGAACAAACTTTAGGGAGAAGTAACTATCATCTTTTAAAGTTTAAAAGTACAAAGTGACATTAACGACAAACTATAATTAACCCTAGAATTTAATTTCTCTTTTTATAGACTACACCTAGAGTGTATTTAGATTGGATTCGTATGACAGGATTCCTGTGATAATTCAGGTTCTAAGTGAAAATGTAAGAATCATGATTCTTAAAAGAATCAAAATTCGTTTGGATGGAAACAATTCTTTCTCGTAATTCTAAATGTTAAATGACCAGTATGCTCCTAGATTTAAATTTATATTGTTATTAGATTACTATTGTAAGATATGATATGATTTTTTTACTAAGGTAGAATATTTACTAAGGTAAAAATATTTATGTTATTTTCTAACATTAAAAATTATCATAAAATACAATGTATATGAAATTTATCTAATAAATATCAGAAAATATGAAAATATGTTTGGATTAAAATATATATCGTAAATTCATCAAGTTTATTAAATAAATATCGTAAATTCATCAAGTTTATTAAATAAATATCGTAAATTCATCAAGTTTATTAAAATATATGACATTTATAGTTTCTAATTAGAAATTTATCGAATAAAAATATTAAAATATGAGGGTATTATGATAAATACAACTGAGGGTAATATGGTAAATGTGACTCTAGAATTTGGATTCTTGCAAGAAGCTATAAAAATTCACTTTCTTCTTTTTATACAAATTTCGTTGTTAAGAATTAGAGATTCTTACAGAATCTGGAATGTGATTTTCTGTTTGTGAAACACATTTAGATTTTTATCGGATTCTGTCTGGAATTAAGCTAAGAATCCATTGCCAAACGCATCCCTAAACTGTAACCAATTTATGTTAATGAGAGGCTAGATCAATTTATGTTAATGAGAGGCTAGATCTTGGGGTTTATTTGGTTCAAGTTTGAAACTTGACTTCTCTCTTTAATTACCAACAACCAATAGTCATGCGCTCAACATGCCATGATTCAACGGTGAATTAAGTCAGGTCATGTGGGTACCAATTAATTTCCATTATATTTCAACTTCTCATTTGTATGTTGGATAAATGAGCACTAATGTGTATAATCAAATGCACTAATGTGATAAACCATATGGTATGAGGTAGATAAATGAGCACTAATGTGTAGAATATAATCAAATGCATTTAGGTGTCCATTTCAAACATGGTCAACAACTAACAAATGAGATACAGTCTAGATCTAACAATCAATATAAGTTTCAAATTTCAATACAAACAAACCTGTATTAAATATGGAAGATGTCAAACAAACCTTTATTTTGCCTTTAAATCAGATATATTCCAACTTTCAGAAAGAAAAACATCAAAATTCAATTCAGATCGTTTTGGTCTAGAAAGAACGGGGAAGCTATTAGGCTTCTAGTGGATTGAAAAAGTAGCCATGAAATCTACTTAGCGGCAAATTATGTGCTACTAACAGTCATGAATATTACCAATTTACTATTATGATTCGTAGTTTTGTTCATCCACTCTTGCTGGATGAAGTTAGGTTGCTCATAGGTTGTTTGCTTGGTATATCTCAGGAAGAACAAAGTTTTAAAAAACTATTATCATAAAAAAGTTGGTTAACTGACCAAAAAGTCCACGTAATTCACTTCGTCATCGATTCATTATCATAAAAAGCTGTCCATTGGAGTTCCAATTTTATGTTAATTGGTACGTCAAATGTGTACAATGCGACAAAAGGTTGACTTTTGAAAAATTGAAGTGTGTCCAATTTTTTGTAAACATCGTCAACTTGGACTTGCAAGGTGCAAGAGAAGTACAACATTCCTTGTTGCTTGACTAATAAGTAACAATTTTGATTTCTCCGAACAAGTTTGGACTTTGGAGGTGTCTGATATAATCTCTTGATGGACTCAAGGCCTTCAGGCTTCCCAATCAAATTCATGCTCCCAATCCAAAAGTCGCATTTGAGTATTCATGGCCCAAACACCAAAATATTTGTTTGAGTCCAATCTCACTTATGAAATTAGATATTATTTGATGTCGTGTCATTTCGTGTGATATTCCTGTAATATTACAATAACTCAAGAAATTCGAAAAAAAAAATACTTTTACTTTTATGAACTTCCAATTATTATGATCAAAGGTCTCTTCTTTAGAGCCCTATTATTCAACGTGAAAACTAAAAGGTCTGTACAGCCTTCTTTGGAGCCCTTTTACACTTCAATGATGGTTTAAAAAAAAATCTATACCTTTTTTGGACTAAAAATCTCCAAACATTGAACTCGAAGAGATGCACTTCAACATATATCTTATTCAATGCTGAAGCAGTCTACATATAAAAAGGTTATTATTCTCCAACAAAAAGGAAACCTCTTGCCAAAGAAGCCAATATATCTACAAAACATGCATGTTCACTACAAATGGTTAACACTTCCAAGCTCTACGTACGTTAAACATAGGTTGAAGTTAACCTTTTTTTTCCTCCATATTCATTCCTCTCCAAAGAGGATTATCTAGATGCCAACTTTCTTGCTTCAATTCTCCTTTGCTCATTTATTTTTGCAATGAACTCCTCCACCCTCTTGTTTAGCTCGTCCACCGGAAGACCGCCACTGTCTTCTTCGTCACCCTCGTAGCCATCTTCCTCCTCCATAACATTTTCTTCTTGTTCTTCTTCTCTATCGTTATCTTTATTTTCATTTAAAGGTGGTGTCAACAATATCTGACATGACACGATAACAAGAGGTTGATCTACTACTTGTGCATAGCTCTCTGTATTCATCTCACTCCCCTCACTTTCGAGGCTAGAGGACTTCGTCAATCTCTTCCTCCTTTCCATGTACTCATCGTAGATGTCTTGCCCTGAGGAAATGGATGTGGATCGCCTCGACTCACCCACAAGGATTACTACAATGATGTTACACAAGAGGAACAAACACTTGGGGCCGAAAACGACGGCTCGAATGCCGGGCAACAATACAAAGATGAGGTACTTAATGGAAGACAAGATCTTGGGCAACCAAAGTGGACAAGAGAGAAACAAACCAAAGAACACAATTACAAGAGAATAGTGTACAAGTTTATGGATGAAAGTTCTTTTGTACATCTTCATTGCCTTGAACTTTTCTATATTGATGAGATCCATCGTGGAGATGTTACAAGAAAGGTTGTTTAGGGGAGTTGAAAGAGAAGAGAAAGGAGGAATTGTTTCTCAACACCTACTGTGAATTTTTGGTCGACCAGTCCCCAAAAAACGTTCGACCGTTTTGCCTGATTTTTGCCTTTATCAAATTTTAGATTTATCTCCAACAAAATTTGATCTTTTGGGGTTTTAACATATTCATATCTCATGTAATATATTATCCTATGCAATGTTAAATTATTACACCCCATAATATATACATCTTATATGAATTTATGCATGATTCTAATTATGTCAATTTTCGTTACATATAATTGATTTTATTGATTCATCACATATGTCTATTTTCACATGAAACGTGACACATCATACGAATTCAAAATCAAGCTTCTTGTTTCTAATTTTGTGGTGTGATCTATAGGAGGATCTAAGCTAAATTGACAGCGATATTAAACACTCAATATCGCAAACTATAAGTGTTATCTAACTACACATTATAGCTACCCAATTAGCATAGATGTCTTGTTCCACTCGAACTAAACACAATTCATTTAGTGATGTAAGTACACCACTTGTGTCTGTCCATTGCCTCATGATATTAAGAATATATACAAAGTAGAAATGTGTCACCTTTGTATTATATTCATTTCTTGACCACTTTAAGCTAATTGTAAATATGTAATTTAACTCAAGTCACATTGTGCACATTATAATTTTACTTTATCAAGGGGTCCACTAATATCATCACTTAATTAAGAGAGATAATGATAATCTTTTGACTAGTTATCTTTTCCATCATAGATCATGTTCAACCAACTATTGCCTTTATCACTATACTCATTGATAGTTTTTGACAATAATCAAATTAAACATTCCTTATGTGAAAAGATATAAGTCTTATATCTTAGGATCCAAGACACATTAAAACATTAATGACACAAAAACAGAATTCCATAATGTTTTACTTGTTAAGTTTATTCAATATATAAAAGTATTTTTTTCCTCTTTTATATACTCGTGTCGTCAAAGGTTGTAGAGCTACAATAATCGACGACTAACACGACAATCTTATCTTGGTAATTAATGTTCCATGTTAATTACCATGATAGTGAATAACTTTTGATTTATGTAAATCATTATCTTTTAGAGCTCTACGGTTGATGACTAAGAGCATCTTCTTTAACATTTCCAAAAGACGAATACAATAATCAAGAAATAAAATATTTGCGCGTTCAATTCATAACAATCGACATATAAAAGTAAATTTTTTAGAACACATTCATTTCATCACTCACACTCTCATCCCTCTCTTTTGAATCACTCTCTCTCCCTTTCTCCCCCTTCACGAAACCCAACCTCATTCTCTCTCTCATCCTTCTCTCTTGAATCTCTCTATCCTTTCTCCCCCTTCATGAAACACAACCCATTTCTCTCTCTCATCACTCTCTATCTCTCTTGAATCTCTCTCATATCCCTCATTCTCTCTCTCCTTTCTCCCTCTCCACTCTTTCACACACACACCCTCTCTCATTTCGCCCTCTCAATATTTCACTCTCTCCCATTCTCCCTCTCCACTCTTTCACACACTCTCTGTTTCTCTTGAATCTCTTTATCCCCTTTCTCCATCTCCACTCTTTCACTCTCTCTCCTTTCTCCCTCTCCAATATTTGACTCTCTCTCACCCCTCTTTCTCTCTCTCTCTCTCTCCACTCTTTAATGTCTCTCTCCACTCTTTCACACACTCTCTCATCCATTTTTCTATCTCTCTCTCTCTTTAATGTCTCTCTCCACTCTTTCACTCTCTCTCATCCCTCCTTTTCTCTTGAATCTTTCTTGTGTTTGAGAGTTACCTCTCTCATTCCCTCATCTTTCTCTCTCTTCCTTCTTTCGTGGAGAGAGAGAGAGAGTAATGAGAGAGAGAGAGATTCAAGAGAGAGAGTGAAATAGTGGAGAAAGAGAAAAGAGAGAGAGAAAGAGTGATGAGAGAGAGAGAGAGTGATGAGAGAGAAAAAAGTTGCATTTTGTGGATGGGAGAAATGAGAGAGAGATTCAAGAGAGAAAGAGGGATGAAAGAGAGTGTGAAAGAGTGGAGATAGAGAAAGGAGAGAAAGAGAGATTAGAGAGAGAGTGTGTGTAAAAGAGTGGAGAGCGAGAAAGCGAAGAGGGATTCAAGAGAGAGAGAGAGAGAGAAAGAGTGGAGATGGAAAAGGAGAGAAAGAGATTCAAGAGAGAGGGAGAGGGATGAGAGAGGGATATAGAAAGAGGGATGAGAGTGTGTGTGAAAGATCGATTGGAGAGGGAGAAAGGAGAGAGTGTGAAAGAGTGGAGAGGGAGAATGGAAAGAGAGATTCAAGAAAGAGAATGTGTGAAAGAGTGGAAAGGGAGAAAGAAGAGAGATTCAAGAATGGAAAGGGAGAGAGAGTGAGAGAAAGAGAAAGAGGGATGAGAGAGAAAGAGTGAAAGAGTAGAGTGTGTTAGAGAATTTGATTTTTCATATGGTTATTTGTGTTTACAATTAAGGATAGTTTGATTTTACGAGGTTTAATTTGCAAATTATTTAACACCGTTAGATGGTAACAGTAACAATGTGGGAGACATTAACGACAGAGTTGTAACGTGCAATTAGTTCGACTCGCATATGTACTTGAGGCAATAGTCAATAGACAAAAACCAAGTGCATATCGCTGATTACCACTCCCACCGGTTGTAGCAAAAAACCCGGAAAAAAATACTTTTACTTCTATGAACTTCCAATTATTATGATCAAACGTCTCATCTTTAGAGTCTTATCATGTGAAAACTAGGACTGTACAACACTACAACCTTCTCTAGAGCCTTTTTACAGAAAATCACTTGCAAATTTTTCTTCTCAAGGAACTCTTAAAATTTGCTGTAAAATTAAGAAAATCATTTCTAATAGCAATCGCTACAAACCCAATTAGAAAAAGTACTAAAATTTTCACACGAACACTACTTCTTGAGGATTATCACGCCCTAGGATGTGATGTAACATCCCCGAAACAGCAGAAATTTTAAACTTTTAAATAAAGGATAATCAAAGGATATCAACATCAACACATGTGACGTTACTCGAAGATATACATATAATATATGGTGCTGCACCGTATACAAGAGTTGTCAAAAGAATAACTACATCAAAATACAATATACAAATATACAACTAGTCATAATAACCTCAAAATAGACACGAGGACCCGACTCCAAAATGCACTCATCCTCAGTCACCACCCAAACAACTCCCAAATGGGAACATGAAATAAAACAAACAATGCCCAAACCCACCTACATGCACATGCAATACATGACCTATCATACTAGTAATATGCAAAACATAATTCATAACAGAACATTCCCCAACCAGGTCATCAGGTCACAAGTCATAATAGTCATTTCCCCAAAAGGGGTTCATTAGTCATACGTCTAGTTTTAGACATCCGTAGATACCCACCGTAGGCACATGAGGTCATACGGAAAGTACACGACACACCCCCACTCGCAGCTACACTAGTCATGTGGGTTCGGTGAAGGTCGCACGCACTTCCGAGTCATCATCGGATCTGATCAGTGGTCGAAGACCACAATCCGCCATAGTCGTCGCTCTGGTCGGTCATACTCGCCAGTCGTGCCACAGCTGGATGATCATACTCGCCGGAACAACATCGGTCGAGCACATCCGCAAGAACAACATCGGTCGGTCATCTCTGTCACCACACAGGCTAAGGCAAAGAACTCTGTTGCACAAGGGATAACAATCATCTCCGTCGCCACACATGCTAAGGTCATCTCTTTCGCCACAAAGGCTAAGGTCATCTTTGTCGCCACACAGATCGACAATCATCATGCTTCATAGAGCCATATAGATCATGCAAAGGGGAATATGGTCCCACAGGTCTACTACCTAGGTCTCAATGCACATGTCATATCATGGGAATATAAGCAGTAAATGCAATCCACGCACCAATGCGCTCATAAATAAACAATGCAATTACTGGGCTCCAACGGTCGACCGAAAAAGGTCATACGGTCAACCCGTGGGTCGCAAAATCCAGTAATTGGTTCGAACCACAAACCAACGGTTGAACCAAACAACATCAAACGGTCGAACAAAAGTCTTTGGACGATCGACTGTTTACAAGGTCTACGCCACAAAATAATATTAAATAACACATCCCCAACGGTCGAACGGAAATGGGCTTCTGGTCGACTGAAAAACATAAGGGACTTCAACATTACTCTAAGTCATCACCAGTCGACCGAAATATGAATCAGTCGAACCCTACTAAGTCATCTTAAGTCATCGGTCGAACCAGATCTCAGGGCGGTCGACCGTTTCGAAGTCTACACCCCAACTGACTTAAAACAGTATGTCCGGTCGAACTAGTCACAACGGCGGTCAACCGTTTAGATGGTCAACGCCCCTAACCGACATACTACAATGCATTCGGTCGAACAGCAAAGGGGACCCGGTCAACCGAAAATACCCAGGGTCTTCATCTTCTCGCTTAAACGTACAACCGGTCGACCACCCCGAGGGTATCGTTCGACCGGTGCGAGAAAGAACGCCCAAATTACACTACGACTGGTCGACCGAAAACATGCGTCGGTCGACCGAACAGAGCAGAAATTCTGCCACACTATTCCGACGAGTCATTCGGCCTACCGTCGAACACTCACACAACTTAGGTGAGCGTAAAAGCAAGGCTTGGCATACCTTGGAAGCTTGAAGAAGCTTCAGAAGAACAACGGCGGACTCTCTGCGAAAAAGAGCGTATCTCCGGCGAACTCCTCACACGAACACGGATCACCACACCTTCCTTGAACTCCGGCGAACTCGACTTGCCGGCGCACCCGCTTCTCCTCCTTTCCTTGCCGACGAACTACAAGTGAGAAGGATAGAAAGTTGAGAGAAAGAGTTGAGGGAGAGAGAGAAGAAAAAGAGAGAAAGAAAATGAAAAGAAATGGGTTGAGTTTGTTTTTATACTCTCACATAAATAGGGTTAAAGTTCTTAAACCTAATTAACCTTAATCAAAAGAATTAGGTTCTCACGTGTGATTAAACCACAATATAACTAATGAAATGGTTAAAGTATCCCATTGCTTGATAAAATTAATTCGAGAGTGGCGTTAGAAGCGGCAACAATATTGTGGAGTCAATTTATATAACTAGTTTTGTGAAAGTTTTGAACTTTAGTTCTTCACTAAAGAAAATTATACAAGGTCATTTCTACGGTTCCTCAATACGTGAAAGATATATATATATATATATATATATATATATATATATATATATATATATATATATATATATATATCATGGAAAATTCAAAATGATGAAAGTTTACAACCAATTACTATATCAGCTCAAATTTTCCTTTATCTAGTTAGTGTTTTTTAAAATTAAGAACGTCCTAAACATTATCACCTTTAGGATGTAATCAAATTTAAGGAACTTTTTGAGTCTTCCGAACCATAGCTTTAAGGTCCCTAGAAAGTACACATTTAGGTGAGTAATATTAAATTGCAACTTAGACCATTCGAAACCATGATTATGGTCAACCAGGTTATGAGTTTTTTCTCATCTACATCAATTTTCTCTCTTCCCAATCCACTTTCCTTTTTCCAATATTATTTACCTCTTAACCATAACTCACCACAACACTTCTCTCTTCTCCACAAAATAATACCCTCGAATCATTTAAACCAATTTTTTTAAACCAACGGGGACGTGCCGCGACTTGGTTGACCCCGACCATTGTCACGACCCCGGTGGGGGGTTGTCGACCTGGGGGGTTGTGATCATCGCACGACCCCGTTACGGGCGGCCTTATGGAATTCAGCTAATTTTATTTCAGTTTTTAAAATTTATATATATTCAAGTCTACTGCATGAAGAGGGAGAATATTTATCAACAACAACAAAATCTTTATTCCTAAATAAATTGGTGTAGGATAGAAATGAAACTTATTAAGAAATTACGCTTTTGAATAATAGGAGAAGATTTATCGATCATATATAAAATTTAACTCTAGCACCGAAAAATTATACATGTTCAAATAGAAGGGACCCCCAAATTTCAAGTCGATCACAACTATGATGACTTAATCTTCTAGTCAATCATAAATAATCTTTATATTTTCCATACTTAGATACGTAACACTCTAATTATGTCCATATAAGTTATAATTTAGTCTAGAGATCGTGTAATAAATTAAGAATGTGCTCAGCATCTTTGTCTCTGTACCTTTTTTGGACCAAAAATCTCTAAACATTGAACTCGAAGAGATGCACTTCAACATATCATAAGAACCCAAATATATTCTTCAATGCTGAAGTAGTCTACATATCAAAAGGTTATTATTCTCCAACAAAAAGGAAACCTCTTGCAAAGAAGCCAATATATCTACAAAACATGCATGTTCACTACAAATGGATCAACATTTCCAAGCTCTACATTAAACATAGGTTGAATTTTCCTCCATTCCTCTCCAAAGAGGATTCCCTACATGCCAACTTTGTTTCTTCAATTCTCCTTTGTTCATTTATTTTTGCAATGAACTCCTCCACCCTCTTGTTTAGCTCGTCCACCGGAAGACCGCCACTCTCTTCTTCGTCACCTTCATAGCCATCTTCCTCCTCCATAACATTTTCTTCTTGTTCTTCTTCTCTATCATTATCTTTATTTTCATTTAAAGGTGGCGTCGGCAATTTCTGACATGACACGATAACAAGAGGTTGATCTACTACTTGTGCATAGCTCTCTGTATTCATCTCACTCCCCTCACTTTCGAGGCTAGAGGACTTCGTCAATCTCTTCCTCCTTTCCATGTACTCATCGTAGATGTCTTGCCCTGAGGAAATGGATGTGGATCGCCTCGACTCACCCACAAGGATTACTACAATGATGTTACACAAGAGGAACAAACACTTGGGGCCGAAAACGACGGCTCGAATGCCGGGCAACAATACAAAGATGAGGTACTTAATGGAAGACAAGATCTTGGGCAACCAAAGTGGACAAGAGAGAAACAAACCAAAGAACACAATTACAAGAGAATAGTGTACAAGTTTATGGATGAAAGTTCTTTTGTACATCTTCATTGCCTTGAACTTTTCTATATTGATGAGATCCATCGTGGAGATGTTACAAGAAAGGTTGTTTAGGGGAGTTGAAAGAGAAGAGAAAGGAGGAATTGTTTCTCATATGGCTGAACATAGAACAATGCTAGAGGTGGGCTTTTATAGGGAGGTAATTGGTGCTGGGGAGTGTTGATGCGATATTTTCTTGCGTGATTCATCACGTGTTGCTTTTGTCTTGGAGTTTATTATTGCTATAGTGTGATTACAGCCCATCCTTTTCTTGTGGGTTGCTTTTTTGAAGAAAAAAATGGAAATTATCAAGTGACTTGTGTCGGTTTCTTGGGGCTGCTCAGTCTTTTGCTTCTCTAGCTTTCATTTGATTGTTTTGCATATCATAAATATCTCATATATCTAAATAGAAAAGTTGTAGTCATCTAATGTTATACGTATGGGAGTTTGTCGTTCTGTCCACATGTAAAAGATCCTACATTAATCTCTCTGATGTTTTGTAATTTATATTATATTAACTCTTATGTTGTGGCTTGGACACAACATAAGAGTTACACTAGGATTTAAGTGTATGGCAGTAATAAATTGCACTATCTCCATCCACCTAAATTGTGAACACGTACCATTATGTAAAATGTTTACTTATCAGGTTAATTTACATACATGTAACTATAGGTAAGTAACTTTATGTAGTTAACTACAATTAATCATATGCGTGCTTTCGGTACTATCCTCGAAGGGGGAAAATCTTGACTTTTGAGCTTTGGAGAGAGCACTACACATGGCTTTTGTAATGAGAGAAAAGAAAGAAGAGATGTGATGTGGAAGATAACTTACATGCTCTTGCCATGGAAAATAATCTTACCTCATGCATGTCTCAAATAATGGGAGGTTGGTGGGGTGTTTGGTTGGTACTCCATTTCTTTACTGAACAGAGAATTGGTGGGATGTTGCACAGTTGTGATTAAGAATGAGATTAATTTTGAGGTGAAAGTTGGATTGTTGTCTCAAAAGCTAGCTAGGTTCTAGGGTTGTTGCGGGGGAAATTGATTTGGTGGTATTCATAATATATATATAGATAGATAAAACTGTGGCATCTAAAGAAAGGACATTAGCTAGATATTGGAGTGACATATGTTGATGGAAAACTAATGGAATTGTAGTGAGATGGCAAATAGTTCTTCTGGTTGAATTTAGCGATAACTGATTCTTCATTTCATTATTGCAAGACCTTAAATAATTCGAAATATAACCGATATCCTTCCATATTTAGATACATTTTCGTTTCACCAAACGTTGAATTGTACCAATCAAATGTTAAAATCTTAATTTTGACCTTAATAATGGAATTTAGAAGCTATCAATTCTTTAGTTCGACCAGAATAATACTAGAGAAGTATCGAATTTAGCCCACCACCGGTGACTTAGCTGGTAATGTCTCACAAAAAATGGAAGGTCACGAGTTCGAGCCCCACCGACACCTCTAGTCCTTTATAACAGTGAGTGGAGTCCTAATTGGTCTAGGGTACTAAAGAAGTGGGTCTCACGAGTCTCAAGATTTCTAGGTTGGCCGACGTCCAAAGGATGGTGGTCTGACGAGTTCCACGGTTACCAAAAACAAAAGTATCAAATTTCAAAAATAGTTCAACAGTAGGATCTCGTTGAAAATCAACATTATCATTATTCACATACATATTGAACTATTGATATGATATTGCAACCACTAATATTTGTGCAATCGTTTAATTATATATATATATATATATATATATATATATATATATATGCAACACTAACATTAATTATGTAACGTACGTACCCACATATAATCCCTCAAACGCCGTCCCTAAGACACACAAAAGACACGTCCAAACACATAAATTAACTGGACAACTTATAAAGTGGTCAATCATATCTGTGTCACTTGTGGCTTGTCCAGCAAAGTGGATAGAAAGAGTTTGGCAAACTGTAGAAACCCTAATCTTAGTCGCTAAGGAAGAAGTAAAGGAATTAATTATTTTGCAGTATTGGTCCGAACCAAACACAGACAGCAGACTTGTTTCTTGTTTTCAAAGTACACGTCCAGAAGAAATGGACCACTTGCTTGATATTTGTTGTCACGCTAAGCGGTAATGTGTCGTTAAGCTTTGAGTGATTTACTTGGGTACACCTCAAAATATACACAATTGTCGAAATACCTCGTGTTTTCACTATTCACTTGGGTGTACCTACATTTCAAACATTATTGCTTACATACCATCAGACTGTTTATGGACCTCACTCCGTTAACTTTTTTGTTGGTTTATTTACAAAACACATCCTCTAAAATTTAAATGTCCTTAATATTTAATATAAAAACACACAACAAAAAATTTCTTTACAAACACACCCTCTCTTCTCTCTCCTCTCTCTTGTTCTCTCTCTCTACTCTCTCTCTTGTTCTCTCTCATCTCTTTCTCTCTCCTCTCTCTACTCTCTCTTCTCTCTACTCTCTCTTGTTCTCTCTCTACTATCTCTCCTCTCTCTCTCTCTCTCTCATGTTCCCTGCTTTTAGCTAGATTTTGTTTTTTACTTCCCTGTTCTTGGTTAGGCAAGTTACTCGAGCACGACATGACTTCAAAACGAGCAAGGACTCTACTTCTTGGATTAGGAACCTCTGCCACTCCCCAATGCAGGTCGACGAGCTTGGACTGTTCGTGCTTCCCCAACATCACCACCTCCTTGACACCACACGAGCTGGGAATGCATGACATCGACCTACAACAGGACGATGGTTTGCAATATGTTGGCCTTGGTGATCAAAGGACTATATTTCCTATGATCGTGATTTCGCAAAACCATCCTGCCGAGGGAGATGTTGAGGGAAAGATTTGTAGTTCTGCTCCCGCCACTTCCCTTAATTGATAGTCTCAATTTTAATCCGTTTATAAGTTTTATTACATGTGAGGAACAAAATTATAACCAAAACAACCACCACAACAACCGAAGAGAACGAAGATACCAACAACACGAGCATCTTTCAGTGGCCTCCGGTGATACTTTTACCCAAATTTGCCTCACCGGAGTCATTCATTCTCATGATCTCCACTCTGTTGAGAATCACATTCACATTCGAATCATCGCTCTTCATGGATCGTCCAATGCTCACCCTCACATTCCCACTCGCATCTGAGTCGACCTCGTAGTCCATATAAAATGGCACGCCCAACGTTTGTTCCGTTTTCTCTGACGGTTGGACGTCTTGAGTTGTCGTCATGTTGTTAACATACACGTTGAAGTGGAGCTCGTCAGTGGTTTTGGACACAAAGTCATAGAAGTGTCTCCGTAAGAGAACAAGAGAGAGGGAGGAGAGAGAGAGGAGAGAGAGAACAATAGAGACAGTAGAGAGAGAGAGAAAACAATAGAGACAATAGAGAGAGAACAATAAAGAGGGAACAAGAGAGACGGAGAAGAGAGAACTGGAGAGAGAGAGAGGGAGAAGAGAGAACATGAGAGAGATGGGGAAGAGAGAAGACAAAGAGAGAGTAGAGAGAGAACAAGAGAAAGAGAGAGGAAGAAGATAGAATAGAGGAGAGAGAGAACAAGAGAGAGAGGGAGAAGAGAGAGTGTGTTTGTAAAGAATTTTTTTGTTGTGTGTTTTTATATTAAATATTAAGGACATTTAAATTTTAGAGGATGTGTTTTGTAAATAAACCAACAGAAAAGTTAACGGAGTGAAGTTCATAAACAGCCTGAGGGTATGCAAACAATAAAGTTTGAAATGTAGGTGCACACAAGTGAATAGTGAAAACGCGATGATATTTCAGCTATTGTGCACCTTTTGAGGTGTACCCAAGTAAATCACCCTTAAGCTTTTGGCATCCACTGATGCTCATCTTTCTTTGCTTGCGTGTGTGTACTGTAGCAACTATTTGGTAATAAGTGATTTAAAGCGTCTTAAGTTTTTTTTGTATGTGTGAAAGAAAAAGTGATACCATAAATTTCTTGCTAATTAATCTTGTACAGTATCAGTCTTACAATGTGTATCCCACCTGGTGAAAGCACTACTGAGCAGGGATGAGAAGTAGTTTCCTTAGGTCATCTTTAACAATACCCAGGCAACCACTCGATGTTTTGGTTAATCATTCTGTCATGTCATATCAGTCTATTTCAGCCAAATTCCTCTTAATCATGCCCGGAAGCCCAAGGACAGGGCACCCGTTACGTGTGCCCTGGACAAAAAGTGGGATGTTGATTCGAACCCCACCTATATAAGCTATGGTTTGTGAGACGAGGAATTCCAAAGTAACCATTTGAAGTATATCATTTTGTCATACTATAAAGTATCAACTATCTCAAATTGTGATCCTATTAACTTCAATTGGTCGCCACCGATCTCTTTATAATAGGCACAAAAAACTTTAAAAGTCCCACATAATAGTATAAGTTAATTATAGCTACTATTTGGCTAATTACACTAACTAATCACAAAAGTTAATAACAAGGGTTTGTTCACGATCCTTTTTCTATGTAAACTTGATAATGTGGTGCTCAAAGAAAGTACATGTAATTCCCTAGCTTCACTTATACCTGTACACAGTTCTTTTGAAGGATAAACTTGTATATAGTTGGTACATATATATGAGCTGCTTGTAAAGTATAACAGATATTATTCATGTGATGCAAGTTGAGATCTATAAATATGTGCCTATGGAATTCAAAGTTCCAATTAACAACCTTTTCAACTACAAAAACAACGGTGCCTTCGGCTCCCATTGCTGATTACAACCATAGATTTTAATACCTCCAAGGAAGGCTCCAATCTAATGCAACGTTTTGGCTTTTGAGAAGTGGTGATGGAAAGAAATGAGGATATCATGCATTGTACCTTCTGTAGTGTATAGTGGAATGCTTGCGGATAAGAGGAAGCTTCCCAAAGAGGGATACAGACGGAAAGGTGGTGGGAAGTTAAAAGTGAGGAATCATTAGGGTTTAGATGCTATGATAGACCATCTTATTATGTTACATAAAGCGCATGTGCCAGTTGATATTTACCAAATGAAGACCAAGGTTCGTAGCAAGTACATAATATATAGAAGTTTTTATCCAATAATGTGATCTAAATTAAGATTTCCTTTTACTCCTTTTGTCATCTTAGGTTCTCTATTGTGGTAGCCAGTGGATGTGAGAGGCATACTTCCGCTGGCAGTGTGAATGTAGATTAGGGATAAACAATTTGGAGATATTTAAATGATCTTTTTTTTTATTCAACCGGTTAACATCTATATATCTTTTTGTTTCATTTTGTACCATGCATCCATATTTCAAATTTAAAGAATTGTCCAAATAAAATTTAGAAGTTGAATATTTACAAATATAAGGGGAGTGGTCTCACACCCTCCGGACCGTTCGAAACCTAATTGTGACAAAAAAAAATGTGTTGATGCCAATAGTGTTAGACTACCTTCTAATTAGAGCCACAACACACATATGGCCATACGGGAGTGGGTGTCATCAAAATAAGAAATACAAGTCACAAAATTGTTGTTCTTTTGTTTAGATAACAGAGTCCTTGTAGATTATTGTTTGTTCTTACTTCTTAGTGGTTTAAGACTGGGGGCACTTAAAGTCTTAAACCATCAAACCACGAAAGACATGATGTCATTTCAGTCATTGATATCAGATGAAACAAATTTAGTTAGAGATATACTAAATTATTAGTGACTAGCTTCTCGATCACAAAGCATCTTAGAAACAAGGACCTTATAGACATTTTGGATTTTGGATGCAAAAGTACAAGACAATGACAATACCCGTGTGCCAATTCCCACCATTCCAGTCCCTCACTGGAGACTCCAACTTGGGTTACTAAAATGTGGATTAAAACACTAACATAAGTTAACTTAGACTTAAAACAAGGAGCATAATCGGGATTAATTACTTCCGAATTACTAATCTGAAAGCAATGTTTCCTATCATATTTAGGTCAAAATAAGTTGGTGGAGACACCATTTGACGTGAACATCAACTGAACATAAATCACGCAGAAGTTCCCAATTGAGAGCTCCAACCCGACATGGAAAGGAGGATATGCTCTCGAATCAAATGACTTGTGAGCAGGGCAAAATTGAAAGTTGATCATTTTCCGGGAATCTCAAGTATGAAAACCTGAATATTCACTCCAAGTAGGTGTGGCATGATTGAAAACCATAAAATCATGTTTACAACTTTCATTAATGTGACATATCAATTACACAATGATTACTGTTTTGAATGTGTGTCTTGTAATCCATCCGTATATGAGATATTGGATTGTTTGGTAAGACTTTAGCGTGAATAAATTATTTTGTATTACTATTTGGAAGCCACAACTAAAATATGTATTTTCTATTTGAGATTTCGTATTGGATGAGAATTTACCTCCCTTAAAGGCTTAAATTGAAAGTTTGTTTGAACATTAACATCATAAAATATGTACATAATGAAGTGAAAGTCATAGATTGTCTTGGAAGTTTGATTTTTTTTTAATATGTTAATTATAAATTTGTCCTTCATTTCCATTTCACGTGCATAAAAAACTAGTCACCAACTCATCATGGTTCTTTTGTAATTGATATTTCACATCTAAATATTTAGAATTACTCCTCATAGGAGCCCCGAACCCAAGCCGCTCTTCATGGGCCAGATAGAGTTATCCTGTTTGACCTAATGGGCTGGACTTCAGCTTTAATTATGTGAGCCCAAAGAACTCGGTGTAACATCATTGGTATAGTTAACTAATTTATATATAAATATCACAACAAAGCTCCACCAAAGAACCGAGGAAAAGTGCTCAAATTAAAACTCATTCAAGTCATATATTAAAATAATAACGTGTTTTATTGGTTCTTCAGTTAAATTTTAAAGAAACGTTGTGTGTATTGCGAATTTCAGTTTGAAGATAGAAGAGGTTATCTACCTTTCTGAATTTTAATGGGTGAAATATGGATGGAAACCATTTCTTGTGAAATATTTATTTCTAAAGACTCAGCGAGACAAAAGTGATCCGGTAGACATCTTTCAAAGCTTGTTGTAGACAACAAATTCACAAAAAACATGACAAGAGGCTAACTAAGTGCATCAAACTAGGTTACCAAGTAAATAAATCGCTAATTTTGAACATGCATAACCTGAAGTTCAGTTGGAAGAAAAAACGACTAACAAAACATATAGAGTCTACTCCCTTAAGATCTCAATAGTAATTTTTTACAACAAAACCAGTTGCAAATTCACAACAAACCATTAAACAAGGAAAAAAATATCTAGACCACAAGAAGAAAACAAGACACTAACTGATAGTAATGTAACACTAAATTTGTACCAAAAAGTAAGTGTTCATGATCATTAGTAGGCTTCCTGGTCGGGTTTCTTGGACTTGACAAAGGAAATGAACCTTTTCTTGGTCTTTGTCGGAGGTGATCCCTTGGTCTCGACTACCCCAGAGTTATTACTGATGTTCTTGTTGCTGTTCGATTTGTGTTTGTCGAGCTGTTGCCTCACGAACCTGTCGTAGATGAACGCCGCGCCTTTGAACTGGGGCAGTACCAGCCATGCAATCAACGCTAGCTTGATTTGGTACCATATTGGTATCCTACACATATATGTCATGGAAAGTTAGATTTAACTTCAAATCAAAAGAAAGTGTTTTGGTGCAATATGTATGTACTTCAAACAATTGCTAGCTGAATTATTTTCTAGCAACTCGGATGTTTGGAGACGAGTTTTCATATAAATTGTTAGGCCAACGTTATTGGTGTATTAATTAGCACATGAAAGTTTGTTCAGAAATGGTTCACAATGGAAGAATCAAGAATACTATTATGATCTTAAGATCTTGGATCGCTCCATTAAAAAAGTGGACATGGTGGTTATAAATTGAAGACAAAATCGGGTTACAACATTAATCATAGATTAAAGACTACCGACCAGATTGTTCAGACTATAGTGTGCCTGTATTCAGATTATCATCCAAGCTCTTATCTCTAGTTTTAGGTTTTGTAACTGTACATCGTATCCCATCTATATAGGTAACTATAATGTTTAGAGTATACATATGCAAAACAGCCCTTGTAAGAAGCTATAGATTCCACACCTAACAGGACAAATGAATAGTCTAGCAAATGTGCTCACAATAAACACGTATTGGATTTGGCATTTGTTTTGTTGGTGTGTTGCGATTTTTAATTAATATAATATATGGTTCGTGATGTATCATGACTTACCAATACAAGATGGGCTCAGCTACCATCTCCAACAAAGTAAGGAAAGAGTAAAGTATCCAATATGCCAACCACTGCTCATCATCCACCTTCGTTGGGCTTTCAATTGCACAAACTGAAGCATACCTTCAATTTCAACATGCATCATCATATTAATTAATTATTCCAACAAAACACTTGCTCATTATCATTAAAAGAGCGTAATTAGTTGAACACTTACAACGGATACAACAGCATAATAGTTGGCCTGCAAATAGACACATGAACAAATACATCAATATCGTATACAAAGCTGAATCTATTCTCTTTGCTATTAATTTGAATTAGCATAGAAAAATATTTAGAATAACATCAATTGCAATAACAAAGACGAACACTTATGATTGGATTTAGATAGAATAGATAAAGTAGAAGAAAAAATACCCAAAAATGAGACTTACCCAGCAAGAGTGTTGAGATGAGCAAGGAAGGTCCAGAACTGCCCCATATCTTTGGAAGTAATCACACGAGAGATTTTTGTTGGACGTGTTTTTGTTGTGTGGGAAGATCTATAATAGAGGAGTGGGAATTTATATAGATGTTGGATATGTGGATATGGATGAGAATTAAAACGCGTGAACATCTACATTATAGTATCAACAAAAGATGTTTGTGAGCTGATGATGTAATTAAGTGGTTTTATTATTCAAAAAGTGGACACGTGGTGTTATGTGATTATGCCGACTTTGACACGTTTCATGTTTCCATATGTGGACAGAGAAGGCTGATGCCTTTTGACTTTAACTGACTTGTGGGAGATTTCTCTCTTCTTTGGTTCTTCATACCATTTAAACAGTGTTTTGTGCTTTTTTAGTAAAATAAATAAAAATAGTCGGTTGTAACCACTTTTGGTTCGTTTGCATGCTGGACTTTTAGATTGTAGTTGTTTTAATCCATATTTCTCAAAGTAGATTTCAAGTTTCTTTAGATTTAGAATTTGAAGGAACTTTGTAAGGAGTTGTTCGATCCTGGAGAAATTTGTACAATACTGTTTGACCTATGGATGTATCGATGACAAAGGCTATGTTGGGCTGTGAGGAATGCGTAAAAGGAGTTAGGGAGGATCAAAATTAACTTGGGAGAAGACGGTGAAAAGATTGATTCAAATGGGTGGAAAATCTCCAAGTTTTGCATTGAATGATAGTACATGAAATGGAAGACTGCAATTTATGTGCATGGATCATGATTCTTTTTTAGTTTTATTTCTAATCTATCCCATTTAGTTTGAGATTAAAGACTTTGTTGGTGGTGTGATTGTGGTTGTTGTTTCTTTAGGTTTTAAAGGAAACTTTAAGTATATACACAGTGGTTGGTTTGAAAGACCAAGCTTTTAAAAATTATAAATCTAATTTGTTATTTTGGTTCCCAGATTAGCATGTGAGAGTCTCTTGTCCAACTCTGAGCTTAAATAAGTATCCAAGCAAACCCTTATGAATTACGATGATGATTGAACGTAACTCCATAGAATTACAAGTTTGGTGGAAACGTCCAATAAGCTAAATGTAAATATACTCGAGTAACACTAGTAGATAGTCAAATTAAATAAATATATCATCGATATTACACATGACATGCTACTAATCAATGTTCTATGAATCCATGTCAATAAAAAAGTGGAAACAAGATAAGATTAGTTTTTGTTTTTTTTTTTTCTGTTTTGACAATGCAAGATAAGATTGGTTCCTCAAATTGTAGAATATTCAACGTTTCACAACCATGTGCTTGAGCTTTTTTTTAAACTCCAAACGTGCTATTAATTGGTAATCAAACGCAAACCAACCCAGATTCAAACAACACAACCAATGTACATGTCCTGTTCTCAAGCCCAAAACATCTGACAATTCTCAAATATATTGCACACATTATTTAGGGCATAATTCTGAATGATATTAGTCCACAGAAAATGTTCAGATTAATCATGGTCGAAGCATCTTATCATTAAAATATATGGAGTTAATAAAAGTATTTTACCAATAGTTAAAATTTTTTCCTTTTAGTGACATAAATACAATATTTTGTTTGAAATTTTTTGAGAGGGCTTAAATTTATCTCAACTGGACCGGGCTTGTCAGCTAGTTAGACTGGACTGCAAATCCAATACCTTTTTAAACTTTTTGGGGTTGTTTAGGCCACCATTGCCAGTCCACATTGATATTGATATTTGATGCTTCGTGGGCACTTTTTGTTTTTACTTGAAGAATAAACCAGCTCGGATGCGAATCAAAGGAAAGTTTTAATCAACAAGAACAAAATTAGACGTACTGTATAAGAGTGTGTTCGCATACTTCTGATCATGTACTGAACTTGTGTATTTCTCACAAACCAAGAAAGATTACATAATTATAGTTATACATCTACTAATGCAGAAGGCCGAGGCCCATTTCCACAATATGTTCTCATATGTTTCTAGAAAGGCCGGCGCATTACCACATATCATCTTTGATTTTCGAGTCATATTAAAGACTAACGTGCACATCAAATATTATGAGTTTTTGTTGAATTCATCGCTATGAGTTTTGAAGGTAATTAAAACGAATTCGTCGAGCATAAACATTCATTTATGACTGGATTGTGGTGGATGATTTAGAGATCACGAGCAATTTTTTGGTCATCAAATCGTCAGCTGGTATTTTTTGGAAGAAAATTTCGGGGGATCAACGCACAAAAAAAAAACCCTCACCTAATCCTTAACTTTGAAGGTAGGAGTAAAAGAGAGAATGGTACACATGCAACAACAAAAAAATGATAACATCCAACTAATAATAAAAATAGAGACAATTTTTCAATACAACCCATAAAACCCCAACTCGATCGACCCGTCTCGCAGAGAGATAATGCTCTATATAACCAAGCCCGATATCTACAACTATTTTTTTCATCTAGAAATCACTAGGATAGATAACCAAACCCACACCTCCTTCTGAAAAAAACCAATCGATTAGGGTTTAGTGTTTTTTAAGGGTTCAAACACAATCAAATGACTACCTTCCTACACCATATTCTTTCCTCAAAGAATTCTGGTGGTCGACGTGGCATATTTAGATTTGCGAAAGCAATTGATCAGGAATGAGATTGAACCCCATTAGCTGGTAGTTATTTTCCCTGCCTAAATTGTAACATACATCCTCTCCTCCAAATCTCCATTTTAACTTAAGTCAAGGAATTCTAAATTAGCAACCCCACAAGTCAATTTAATGCACATTTAACATTGCAATGAAGAACTGGAACAGAAAAGCAAGTAGCAGTTGCTTAAATGAATGTGTTTTATGCACTGTTACAGACACATCCTTGCGATAAGAAAACCCAGAAAACAAGGAGAATAGTTGCATGTGTAAGGTTTACGTATGCATGCATGCAACAGTTGCACGTCCTTTCCCCCCATGCCCGGATGCTCCCTAACCCTAATAAACCCTACACCACACAAGTAAAACTTAATTTTGGCCAATTTTCTTACAATTTAAGCTTCTTGTAACCCGTAATTGCTAGATGATTGATCAAGAGCTAGAGGTATAAAAATCTGTCGGTACTCCTTATACATATACATAATACATCTGACTTGACTATGGTCGTTGTCTCAACTAAAGTGATTCCGGTATTATCATTCAGAACTAATTAAGATGGTAATAAAAGTATAGGCTGGCTTGACTTACCAAATCAACCATGATGTAAGATAAGAAGAGGGGAAAGAAGATATTCATGAGAAGTTCCAAAATAAATCTAAAAATGTCTTTTAAGCAATATCATGATAACTTCTTAACGAACAAAACAATCCACAATCACGTGGTTGCAACTAAAATTTTTGAAAACATAATTCATACAAAGTACGTACAATTAAATGGCTAACATTTTTTGCGATTGATGAGAACTATACGTTTACACGAACTAACAATCATGAACCTCACAGACCATTCCTTCCCGTCTCAAACCATTCATACACGAAATAATGACTTTCTTGAATTCAAGCAAAATATATTAGAGGAAATCAACTAGATCCGCCTCCAATAGAAAACGTGTGTGTCTTCTGTCTTATCCTATATGTTGAGATATCTTACAGATCTGATTATGATTTGACGAATCGACCGACAATGGAGTTAATGTTTTGATGTTCAAGTGTATTACACACTGTGGATATCGTTAACAAATGATCATTACAAACAAGAATCGTAGAACAAATTGAAATATGTGGTAAACTAGTAGTTCACAATGTAATCATATCTGTGCACTATATGCGCTGACTGATGTTATGGTTTAACCAGGGAGTCTTCTATATAAAGTTTTTTTTGGTGGGATTTTATTTTAGGTACGACATAAAATAGTCTAATATTAGAGATCAACTCATAGGTTGGATCCAACCATTGTATGTGTGAGAATTTGTTGAGGGTAAGAAGTAATTAACACCTCTTAATTAAGAAGAGCAATGTAATTAATACGAAATAATAGATGAATATGATTTACCACCATGAAAATGTTTTTTTTAAATACCGAAATGTTATTTTTACAAATCATTATTAAGTTACACATCAAGAACACATATTACATTGTTGTGTTTATTGTGTCGTTTTTACTCATACAAAGTAATATGCAGTAAGTCAATGCATGTTTTGTCTGTATTATCTTTTGGACTATCATTTTCTTGGTGTGGAAAATATATCGTTGTGGGAACAGTATTAGGCTTTGTATTACGGTACATGAGTAGTCACATTCACCATTTTAATTATGCTTTCCAAGATTCCCACTATTATATCAGGATACTCATTGCTTTCAACAGTTCGTAAACTTTGCATGCATTACCGTATATGGCTTGTCACTTTCACAATTTTAATTTAAGATATTTAAAACTTTAAAAAAAATACACCATTTTATATTGACATTTATGAACTCTTCTGTGTTAATTACATTGCAGTCATTAATTTGTGAGTTTTCGTTGTTTCTTACTCCCCCACAAGTCCAAAAACAATGCAAATTAAATTACCACAAATAATAGACGAACATCCACCATTGGAGTGGAATGAGATCTTAATATGTCCTAATTTGAGAGGATCCGGATCCTCGTAGACTATGTGAATTACTTGGATACACTTATATATCTATCCCATTACTTGGTTGGCACACAGAGGAGGCTAGAGAGATTAGGGTTTGAAAGGGTAAGTTGGGGAGATTAACAAAATTTATCTATTTTTGTTAATGACCATAACGAAATACTTTGAAATAATCGATTTACTAATATATTGGGTCCATAAAATGTATATCCAAGCAATTTTTAGTGAAGCATATTTACTCAAGCAATTTCAAGAAGTCGATGGACAAGTATCCAACATTGAATCTTTTCAAGTGTACCCAAGAAAAAACTCAACAAAGAAAAACAAATAGCTAAGTACTCTATATTTTTTCTACTACTCCAAATGCACGCGCGCTACTACAAGGCATGTTTATAACCGCTCAAATTATATTGTTATCATCAATGATAGTATCATAACATGAGACAAACTGTAGTCACAAATCTTAATCCACGACATACAAAATCACAAGAAGCTAGCAAACCCTACCATGTGAAGAATTCGACTCCATTCCATGTTAGTATACGCGCACGCACATGCTTAGCCACCTCGCGCGCACACAAAATCTAAACATGTTTGTTCAAGGTTGTTCCATTTCTTGATTTGGACATTCGCTTTCTTATAACATACTTTGCCCTAAAAATCTCCATTAGTTCATCTTAAGACTTCTAGATTGGTAATTTTGTATTTTTAGCAATCTTATCTAACGGGTATTGTAAGCGATAAGTTACATGGCATAAAATATTTATAAATTTGGAAATTTTAAGCTGTATCTTTGTATTTTGTCCACATTATTCTAAAAGCAAAGGAATTCATGCCTTAATTTTCAGCCCTCAAAACGCACCCGCAACAAAAGTACAAAACTAAAGTGGTGACTTTCAAGCCTTTCTAGTGAGAGTGGTGGAAGTTTGGAATCTCCAAAGGTTATGAGCAACACCAACTTTCGGCTCGGAGACATGCATGAAGGGCCACTTCTCCTCAATAAATTAGGTGGTTTATTGATGTGATATCAAGAAATACTTTGGATGGCATCCAAGGTTGTGTATGTACATATATATGGATTACGGATCATGCATGGGCTAGTCTTGTTGAGGAACTTCCCTTTTTATGAACACAAGAAAATGCTTTGAGGCTATGTCTGCCAAAAGTACGTGTTGGTAGATGTCCAAAAGTATTGTCACTACGGAGACCAAAGAACATATGCATCCGGATGGATTATTGATCCAACTTTCAATTTATTATATGGATTGATGTGAGAGAAAGAGAAAAAGAAAAAGAAAGAGAAAGAGTAAGAGTAAGAGTGAATGAATGATTGGAGTAATGAGGGGTTGTGCTGAGAACTCGGCTCAAGTTTAGGATGATGGCAAAGTGAAGTACATATAATTAACCATGCAAATCACCGGATTTTTTTTGTTACTAAAGGAAACATTAAAGAGGTCTCCAACCACGCACATGTAGAGAATTCTCCTCATTTCGATACGAAGCAGGAAGCAGTGGGTATGGAAAAATTGTTTCACTATATTTGATTTTGTTATTTCTGTGTTAGACATTTCAAGGACAAAAATCGGGAGAACATAAGGGTCCTTCTATTCCCACTCATTCTTAAACTGGTTTTACAATTATGATACAAAAATACATATTTGCACGTAGAGCTCTTAAAGGAGGCGAACTGTATTTTTAAAAATCATAATATATCCATCGTGCAAACCAATCACATAATAAGTGATTGGTTTTTTTGATTTGCTTCTCAGTATGAAATGAGACTTATCCAACATAACCATTAATGCAAGTGAATCTAATCTAATCTAATCTAATCTAATCTAACCATAGATAGATACCAAAACGTCAAGAAACCCACTCCTAGCAAAGATGCGTGCAGCTTTTTCCACTGAAAACCATGCAAAAGTGCACGAGGGATCTGGTGTGGGTGAGGTACGAACTGCTTTCGTTGGGGGATAAGATGGTAACAATTATAATTCATAGAAAGGACAGAAGCTAGAGAGATAAGATGATGTGAGGATAAGGGTGCTCTAAGGCTGCATTCAGGGCACCCTTAACGGGGTGTCCCGCCCGGGCACCCTGGTTGGGTGCCCGGGCACACTGGTCGGGTGCCCGGGCACACTTTCGTTAACGGGTGGGGCGTCCGTGGGGTGTCCGTCCGGGCGCGTGGTCGGGTGGTGGGCGTTCCGGGCAGACGCCCGGACGCCCAAGGAAGGGGGACACGTGTCCCTCTCCGATTGTTTTTTTAAAATTTATTTAGTTTAGGTTTTGTTATTAATGGATTGGGTATTTGTTATAAATGTGGGATAATAATTTTTTGTAAATGATTAAAATTAAGAAATTTCCAGAACCAATACATTGTTTAATCACGGGTGCAGTATTTAATCACGGGTGCACTATTTTCAATCACGCGTGCACTTTAATCACGCTTCCAAAGAGTATTCGCGAATTTATGGAAGATCGTCCTGGAACTTCAGCTGAGGAAACGTCGTATTCGACCGATCGTATAGCGGATATTCACGAGTTTTTTGTCAATCAAGATCGAGTGCGTGACAGGAACCAACATTTGGATCTGAAAGGCGATTTAATCGAGCACATATGGCAACGCTACGGACGAGGAGCGGTTTGAAAATCGGTTAACGTAGTTGGTAATGTAGTATTTGAAAATTTAGTTTATGTAATATGTACTGTTGTTTCTTAACTTTGAGTGTAATATTTCCTATTTCAGTTTGTCTTAAATGTAACGTGACTCCGTAATATTTAATAATAATTTCGTGATTTACCAGTAATTATTAACAATATTTCGAGTTAAAATAGAATTATAATGTAATTAGAATTAGATTTATATAAAATGTATTTTGTTAAATGATGTATGAGAATTAAATTTGTTTAATTAAGAAATGATGTGAATGAAAGGAAGTGTAGGGTGGGTGGGGGTAGCCTGGACATGGGTAAGGGTTTTTTTTGGGTGGATTGGGTGAGCTGACGTGGCAGAGAGAGAGTGCACGGCGCCCGGGGATAGCCCGAACGCTGTTATTTGTGCTCTCGTGATTCACCAAAAGCTGATCGATGGATCCACTTATGTCTTTCAAATATATTTTTTCTTCTTTCGTGTATATATATAGTGCTACAGATTATTGCTCGATTCAACGAGTGCTCTCGTGTGTAAGTGGTGCCACACACAAACTAAGAAAATAAAAAGAGAAAAAAAGAGGATGTCACAAAATTAATTTTATGGGGGGAGGAATCATGCAAGTAGAATGTAATTTATAGATCAAAACACTAAGAAATATGGAATTGGTTATATTGAAATCGAAGAGGATCATCAATTCATCATCTACTACTACTAATTTAGTCACTCAATATATATTCTCGAATAACTAAGAATGTTATAATTTTCTTGATTTATGCATTGGGTTTTAAGGTTACATCCTTCTTTAATTCTTTCGTTCCTAATACTCCATTCATTTTTTAGATGTTTGGTTACGTGCGCCTCCAAAACATTTTTTTCCAGCAATAAGCTAATATTTCGAAACTAAAAGGTATTACAGTGACAATTCAATTTCAACATGTTCAACTACAAAAAAATCTTAAGCTAATGGACAAATCAGATACTAAATCATTTGGCAATACATCGTGGAGAATTTCCCCAAATTACTCGATGAAGAACTATTATCTAACACTCTTTTGCACGTACGAGTCATCGAAAATATTTTTTGTGTGTCTACTCTTGAAAAACATGGGTTGGTACCCTATTAGTCATTGAGTATATTTGGTTTTATTATACTGAAATGTGAATATCAAACTCAAAACCAATAAGTAATGAATGAAGGACCAAATATCTTATAATTTATTGGAATGTTTTCAAATTGACCTTCGGGCACCTATTCTCCTGGTAAATTTGATGAAATACATTGATTATCATTGTCAATGCCCAATATAATATTATAACAAAAAATCTTGAAAATCTTTTTTTATGATTTAAAATTCTTTAGCACTTGTCAAAGTTAGAAAAGTTGTGGTTCTAAACTGGAAGTGGTTCACACTGTTTGTACTGATGCGTAATTAACTACGTTGTTATGATTCAAATTTGCGTCCATTGGGTTTGTTTTCACATCCTTAACCGCCCCTGTGAAGTTAGTTATATTATAATGACAAAATTTTATAGCGTTTCTAAAGTTCATACTTATTTGCTAAGCAATACTATACAACACATAGCAAGTATAGTCACTCGTCACCATTGAAGTAAAATACAATAGATGATGCACGAGAACATCAAATTTCCATCTCTACGTCTTTCCCACGAGGAGATGACAATTTGTGTCACAAAAATGTCAACACAAGCACCAATTCTAGTCAAAGGTGGTGGTTGTTATTTTCTTGACAAAGACAACGAGCGTGGCCCCAAGAATTTTTTTTTACAAGGGACCATTAGTGGCCATAGGGTAGGGGATGGGAACCGTGCTTAACTATGAATTATCTGATTCATTATTTTATAACTGTGCTTATTAAATTTAAAATTCCTTGATACACCCTTTTTAACCATATAAATCTATTTCCTTAACACTTCGCCGCATGTATCACTTAGATTATTTCCTACGTGTTTAAACATACACTATATGTTAATAATTAAACATTAGATTTCTAATTTAATATCACATGAGTCTAAACGAAATGTTCAATAATCCATCTTAGCATTGATTGAGACCACCATTAACCCCAACCTAAAAATCCCCCCAATTCAGTTTCTCTCTCCGCCACGTCAGCAAAAAATACTATACAACACAAAACTCAACCCAACTCATTTTTCATCTCTTAATCTCAACCCCACTTTTAACACACTCTCTCCTCCAATTTATTTCTTTTTACCTCATTTTTTATTCCACCACAAAAATACACAAACTATTAAATAAATTATTTTTACAACGACTTTATCTTATTAGTTTTCATTTATTTTAATTCTCAGGAATTATTTCTAATTATATAAAATAATATACATATCAATAAAAAATACCTATATTTTTTAATATTGATAATAGTTAATAATGTTAATATATTTAATCTAATAAAATTACGTTAATTGTCAAATAATTTCGAAAAATTAGATTTAATAATGATCACTCCAACGGATCGGTCGGAGGTTACTAATGCGTTTTTGGGGTTACTAATGTGTTTTTTGGTGAACCTGGGTAAATTCATGTGTTCTGTTTTTACTATGTAATTTTCTTTAATTATATACATTTACAATTATCTTACTAATTTTGTTTAATTACTTACATTTTATTTTTACTAATTTAGTAATTTTGATTAATTATTTACATTTATTTTACTAATTTTTATTAATTATTTTCGTTTATTTTAATTTTCAGAAATTAATTCTAATTATATAAAAACATATACATATCAATTAAATATTATTTAACAAATAAAAAAACTAATTTTTAATCTTTATTTAAAAAAAATAAAAAAATTTGCAACAACTAAGGTAGGAACCCAAGTCGGGTCACCGACCAAGGTCATGACCCGACCTGGGCTGCCCCCCATTAATGGGTCTCGACCCGATCCGACCCCAAAAGACCATCCGCTAAGGATGACCCTAAACCCTAAACCGAACCCACAAACGTCCCCTGATCGGTTGTAATACCATGTCACAAAACCTAAGCCTGTGGTGAAGAGAGAGATTTCCACGTATGGTAATTATCACTCTCCGGGACCGAACAAACATACGGAGGATGCGGGATGGGACCCAGTCCAAGTCAGCAACACAGCGACATGTCAGCAACAGAGGTGCACTAACCAACCACGTGACAATGAAATGGATTTAGCTCCATCTGGGCTCCACAAATCACATCGGTACACGTGTAATAGTACGATAAAGGGCGGGAAAATAACCCACCGTCTGTCTCGACGTGAAAGTTGGTGGGTCGCTGTTAGCTAAGAGTTTTGGAAGTATACGTGATGTTGAGAAAAGTAATTAATTAAATTATGAGTTTATGACCATGAAATGTATACGTGTTTGCTTATTGTTAAGTTGTTTTGGGATTTTTTGTCGGATAGTATTAAGTGCAAGAAGTTTCAGGAACGGTTCATTGGGGGGTTCCACTAATAAGGATTTGGTTATTTTGATTATATCTCTAAGGTTAATTGTTGCTGATGATTACGTATACTTTTAATTTGTATTCATGCATTTTAATCATAATTGAGCAAACCAAGTGTATATTTGGAAGGCAAACTTACAAGCATACAATACCAAGCCTGACAAGGCATAGTCTGTACAAAGGAGCTGGTATTTTCCATTTGAGTATTTATTCATTTAAAAATTATAGAAATTATAGAAACTAATTGACGGCCAAAATAGAAATTCTAGCTGGTTGAAGCTGTTCATTTTGGAACTTGATTATGAAAACAAACGATATTGGCAAAATGAGTTCACATGATTGTATCCGATCAAACATATGTAACTCCCAACAATACATATTTCATTGAAATCTGACCTGTTTAACATATGGATTCAAAACAATATATAATCGACCCAGTTAATATTTCTGTATATCGATAATATAATACCAACTGGCAGTAATCAAATTAATCCAGTTAACTTCGCCATCATCAGCGTTGTGTGCAATTGAAGCATTCCACTTACTCCATCATTCATTCCATAGAAAGGTGTTTAATCACTGTCAATGCCATAACTCTAGAATTCCCTTGATGTGCATACAGTAACAAGGCCAACACCACCACCATTGGACGGAAACACACAAGACCCCACTACAATGTTGAAGTCTTGTTGCCACATCCTACACCAATAACCTCTAATTTTGTTGGTGCTACTACAGTGTGCAAGCGCATTATGCATCTACGACTGATCAGGCTCACCCAAGTGAACCAATTTGCATGGCCCACTCAGTTCATGCCAGTTCATGGCAGGGCCAGATCGAGCCATTTGACATGGCATTGGTTCGTGAAGAAACGCAAGGGGTTTGTGTTTTATTGAGTATATTGTCTTTGTTTCAACATTATATTTGAATTCAAAATACATTGTGTTTTATATGAGTGTAAATCTAAACGTTGGGTGAGCTGCCTCGGGGAAGAAGCGTTGCGTCTGTTCGGAGAAGGGGATGCGCCTGTTGAGGAAGATGAACGTCGGTTGGGTTCTCGATGTATCATTTTTAACACTCCCCCTCAAGTTGGGTCCGGAAGAGGTTGAAGGTACCCAGCTTGCTGATGATTTGACTGAACAGTTTCTGACTTAGGGCCTTGGTAAACACATCTGCTAGTTGTTCTTTACTAGGTATGTAGGGGACTTCTATTTCTCTTGCTTGGATCTTTTCGCGAATGAAATGACAGTCCACTTCAATGTGTTTGGTCCTTTCGTGAAAGACTGGGTTGGACGCTATGTGTCGAGCAGCATTGTTGTCGCAGAACATCTGTATGGGCATGCTGGGAGATTGTCCCATATCGTTGAGAAGTTATTTTAACCATATAAGTTCACTAGTTGTAGATGCCATTGCGCGATACTCAGCTTCTGCACTGGATCGTGCAACAACTTTTTGCTTCTTACTCCTCCAAGTTACAAGGTTCCCTCCTACAAAGGTGCAGAAACCTGTAGTTGATCTACGATCATGACTTCCTGCCCAATCTGCATCCGAGAAACCAATGATATTGTCAGAGTTATTATTTTTCATAAGTATTCCTTGCCCTGGGGTTTGTTTTATGTACCTTAAAATGCGATCAATGATACCTAAGTGTGGTGTTCGAGGTGCATGCATAAATTGACTAACTATGCTAACAACAAATGTTATGTCTGGTCTAGTTACCGTTAGGTATATGAGTTTGCCTACAAGTCTTTGAAACTGATGAATGTCTTTGACGGGTTCTCCGTCAGTAGAGTTGATTTTGAGGTTTGTTTCTACTGGTGTGTTAGCGGGTTTAACACCAAGTTTTCCCGTTTCTGTCAATAGGTCTAGGGCATATTTCCTTTGTGATAAGAAGATGTCATTTCTTGAGTATGCAATTTCTATTCCTAAGAAGTATTTTAAGAGGCCGAGGTCTTTTATGTCGAATTTTGTTTTGAGGTAGTGTTTGACTTGACTAATTGCATTGTTAATGTCTCCGGTGATGATGATATCGTCAACATAAACTAATACTATGGTGATTCCTTGTTTGTGGCGTTTAGTAAACATAGAAGCGTCAGCGGAAGATTTTAAAAAACCATAAGCAAGCAAAAAAAGACTGAGCTTGGCATACCATGCGCGTGGAGATTGCTTCAGACCATAGATAGCTTTGTTGAGTTTGCATACCTGGTTTGAGGTGACGTTGAATCCGGGTGGAGGAGTCATATATACTTCCTCTTCAAGATTTCCTTGTAAGAAAGCATTTCGTACATCCATTTGATGAAGTTTCCAATTCTTGTTGACTGCAATGGACAAAAGAACACGAACCGTGTTCATTTTCGCAACAGGAGCAAAGGTCTCTAGGTAGTCAATCCCGTAAGTTTGAGTATACCCTTTGGCCACGAGTCTAGCTTTGTATCTTTCTATGGTTCCATTACTGTTATATTTTATTTTATAGACCCATTTGCACCCAACAGGTTTGATCCCTTGTGGTTTTGGAATGAGTCTCCACGTGTTGTTGTTTTCTAGGGCGTTGAGTTCTTCACTCATGGCTTTGCGCCATTTTGGATCTCCTATAGCTTCTTGGAATGTCTTAGGTTCTAAGTTATTTATTTGGGTTAGGTATGTTTTGTAGATTGGGAGAATTTGTTCGTAGGAGATGTGATTTTCGATGGGATAGGTGACGTGTGAGGTAACAAAGTCGTTAAACCTGGCCGGAGGATGTCTTGGACGAGTGGATCTCCTTGCTTGAGGATTTTCTTGATTGTCTTGAGGTGGAGTTTCTTCTTCTTCGTCTTCCTTTTCGTTTTCTTGATTGCTCTCTTGTCCTTCTCTTTCTTCCATGTGGCTTTGTGGTAGAGTAGTTGTAGCTGGAAGGGTCCCAGTTGTATTCTCTTTGTAGTAGAACTCACTCTCTCTAAAGGATACATCTCTTGATATATACATTTTACAAGTATCGGGGTCAAAGCATTTGTACCCCTTTTTGTTTACAGAATAACCAAGGAAAATACATTTTACAGAGTTGCTGTCAAACTTGTCTATCCGTTTCTTGTGAACAAAACAGACACAACCAAAAACTTTAAGATGATCTAATTGCAGTGCCCGGTTTAACAATATTCCTAAAGGTTGTTTGTTTTGAAGGACGGGGCTTGGCAAGCGATTAATGAGATAGGTGGCAGTTAGAACTGCGTCAGACCAAAAATATTTTGGTATATTACTTTGAAACAACAGAGATCGGGTAACATTCAAGATGTGACGGTTTTTTCGTTCAGAAATTCCATTTTGCTCGGGAGTATTAACACAAGTAGTTTGATGGAAAATTCCATGATTTTTTAGAAAAGTTTGAAAATTGAGACTGGTATATTCTGTCCCATTATCGGTTCTTAGAGTTTTAATTTTGAAATTATACATGTTTTCAACAAATGTTACAAATTCACAAAAAAAATTAAAAACGTCTGACTTATTTTTAAGAAGGTAAATCCAGGTGTTACGCGAAAAATCATCAATAAATAAAACAAAATATTTGAAACCATTGTAAGATTCGACCGGGGCGGGACCCCAGATATCGGAGTGAATTAAATCGAGCGGAAATTTAGATTTGGTTTTAGAGGTAGGAAACGGAAGTCTAGTTTGTTTTGAGAAATGACAAACATCACATGCATATTTAGGAGAAAAAGTAGGAAATAAGGTTTTTAGAACATGAGACGATGGATGTCCCATCCGCTTATGCCAGAGGTCTTGATTAATGTTACTTGAAATATGAAAAGCATTTTTTTGAGTATCTAAGATATAAAGTCCGTTGTGGTTGACTCCTTTACCAATCGTCTTCCCTGTAGCTCGATCCTGAAAAAATACATCATTTGGGGTAAATACAACATCACAATTATGGTGTTTTGTTATCCTTGCGACAGACAGAAGGTTAGAAGAGAGGTTTGGAACATACAATACATCTTTGTTTATTTGGTTTAATAACATGGTTTCTCCTATTCCCTTAATCTCAACTTGATTGTTATTTGCTACAGTTACAAATTTGTTAATCATTTTGGAACTATTTTTAATATTTTGGAACTATTTTTAATATTTTGTAACAAGGATGAATTTTCGGTCATGTGATCGGTGGCTCCAGAGTCAATAATCCAATGGTTTTATATTTAGATCTTGTATCAAGCATATTTCTGAAAGTATCTACAGAAAAAGTTTGTGGGGAGTAAGTTATACCTGCACAATTACCTGATCTTTGGGGGGTTTGCTGCAAAAAGGCATTTAACTGGATCAGCAGCTGATCCAGATCCGGTCTGGACCCGGATCCGGGTCCACTGGATCCGCTGTTTGCGGATATAAAAGCATCGGGTCGGGTTGCCGACCAAGAGATCCGTCCGATTGCGCGCTCATAAAAACCCGTTGATCCGCAAGAACACC
This sequence comes from Triglochin maritima, assembly GCA_963682175.1. NCBI lineage: Eukaryota > Viridiplantae > Streptophyta > Magnoliopsida > Alismatales > Juncaginaceae > Triglochin > Triglochin maritima. Next base: position 4,707,856 of record OY821787.1, on the reverse strand, counting down.
CGATTCGTCTTCCCATTTCCTTTCCCCTTCTCTGCTAGGGTTAGCCACCGCCGCTCCATTTCCTGTCGCTCCGCCATTGTTTCTCTTTTGGTTCCGATGATCTCCCCTTCCGTCCCTTGTCGATCGGAGATGTGGGTGTAGGAACCAGCAAGAGTTTCTATTATGACCTGTTTTTTTACAGTTATCGCAAGTTTCTTGTGGCTTATTTCCATATTTTTGTTTAGTTTTACTGGGTTGTGGTTTTCCGACATAAAAAGCCTGAGATTCTGAGGCATGGTCGGTGGTCTGAGCGGTGGTCCGACGGGACTCCTCCCGTTGGATCATCGCGATGATGGTTCCGAGGTCCGGTAGTTCGGCGGTCATTAGGACTTGACTCCGGATGGCTTCATAGCTTCCGTCAAGTCCGATGAGGAACTGGTAGATGTGATCCCTCTCCGTGCGTTCGAGTATGGTTTTTGGGTCCATCGCCACTGGTTCGTAAATGGACAGTTCATCCCATCCACGTTGAAGTGCCCCGAGGTACTCCGTGATGGTCTGTCCTTGTTGTTTTGTCTGCGAGATCTCTTGTTTTAGTTTAAAAATATGAGCAAACTTTTGTGATTTACCGAATATATTCTGGACGGAGTCCCAGAGCTCTTTCACAGAGTTTTTGTAGAGAAAGATCGCCCCGATCTTTGGTTGCATGGAGTTGAGGAGCCATGACATCACGAGGTGGTCTGTTGCCTGCCACTCCTCCTGTTTTGTCTCGGTGCCCTCTCCATCTGGCTTTTTTGTATTCCCGGTGATGTGTCCGAGTTTTCCTTTCCCACTGAGGGCCAACGTGACAGCTCGCGCCCACGACAGGTAATTCTGTCCGTTGAGTGGTTGAGAAACCAGTCTGGGGGCAACGATCGCTTCTTGATCCATCATTATTTTCCTTCCTTCCCCTGGGTATGGATGTTGGGCGGTTTTCCTTCAACCCCCTCGAGGAAGAAGAGGGTTGATTTTTGTGGGTTTGTTTGTCGGTGGTCTGAGGGATCCGATGATGAGTTCAGTGAACTCTGAGGATCACCGATGATGAGGATCACGAGCGAATATGCTCTGATACCATGAAGAAACGCAAGGGGTTTGTGTTTTATTGAGTATATTGTCTCTGTTTCAACATTATATTTGAATTCAAAATACATTGTGTTTTATATGAGTGTAAATCTAAACATTGGGTGAGCTGCCTCGGGGAAGAAGTGTTGCGTCCGTTCGGAGAAGGGGATGCGCCTGTTGAGGAAGAGGCGTCGTTTGGATGAGCGCCGGTTGGGTTCTCGATGTATCCTTTTTAACAGTCCGGCACCATTTATATGGAAACGACACCACCAACATGTGTAATGTTGGGAGACATCAAAGGTGGTAACGTGCATGTCTATAGCAAATCCAGTGTTGCCCTATGAATTGAGCCAAGAAAAATAGATACGGTGACCTTTTTTTTGGAGTTTTGCTCTTCGAGTAATGTTGAAGTCAATATGGTAGCCAACCACATTTCTTTTAGGTGAAACTTCCAATACATGGTAGTGAGGGATTAAGACTTGTGTCTAGACTAGAGTGGTGCCTTCATGTTACACTCTATTCCCTCTTCTTTCTGTCTTCCTACTTGATAGATTGTGAGGTGGAGAGAAATTCAAATAGCTAGTGTCCGATTATAGTTCAAAATTATCGTTTGAATTGGCCCAGTACCTATAATTAATATGGTGATTGTTATGAAAATAATTTTACATTGCTAAACTCGAGAGAGACACACTTATAATTAGTTTATCTTATAGGACATTCATGTTGCTAAACACGAGAGAGACGCACACTTATAATTAGTTTATCTTATTGGACATTCACGTTGAGTCTATTGAAAGTTAACGTGTAACATCAACAAACAGCAAAAGAATTTAAAATTTTATAACATACAACAATCAGAGGACATTATGCAAAATACAAAGAAACGGGTGCACCAACATATAATATATATATGTATATCCAAATATTTCAAAAGTGTGATTACATAAAAATGTTATACAACAATATACATGTAATCACTCCGACCTCAAAATAAGAGAAACATGATCTGATAGCGGCGCTCCTCTCCTCGGTCACCACCCCCTCACATCGATCACGACCTGAAAGGTAAACATGCAACAATATCTGAGTTCCAGAAGGAAATCTCGTCTGCCAAACTCTTTAAATGCATGAAACTGAAACACTCTAACATGCAATTTTATCCACAACAAAAAACATAAACACAAGGCTGGGCTCCAGTGTTTTTTCACCCAACCACAACAACACTCAACGTCGTCAAGCTGGACTCCAAGGCTTTCTCACCCAACCACAGCTACCACGACACGACCAGGGCTCCAGGGCTCTTTCACCCAATCCAAACGCTCTATGGACTCCAGGGCTTTTTCACCCAACCCTTATCACACGGTCCTTGCTCAGGCTCCGGTGCTATTTTACCCAACCTGAACGCATTACGGAGCTCCAAGGCTTTTTCTCCCAACCCCGCATAGACTAGCAAGGCTCCAGGGCTTTTTCACCCAATCATAGCTCTCACAACAGTTACGGGGCTTCATGGCTCTTTCACCCAACCACCGCAACACTCGTGCTGAAAAGAATGTGTTTTAAAAGTTTTACTTTTATATGTCTATTATTATGAATTGAATGTGCAAATATTTTGTTCCTTGATTATGCTATTCGTCTTTTTGAAGTGTTAAGGAAGATGCACTTAGTCCTTAACCATAGAGCTCTAAAATATAATGGTTTACATAATTCAAAAGTTATTCACAATCATGGTAATTAACATGGAAGATTAATCACCGAGCACAAATAATTGACGACACAAGTATATAAAAGAGGAAAAGATTACTTTTATATATTGAATAGACCTAACAAGTAAAACATTATGGAATTGTGTTTCGTGTCATTAATGTTTTACTATGTCTTGGATCCTAAGATATGAGACTTATATCTTTTCACTCAAGAAGTGCTTAATTTGATTATTGTCAAAAGCTATCAATGAGTATAGTGATAAAGGCAATAGTTGGTTGAACATGACTTGTGATGGAAAAGATAGCTAGTCAAACGATTATCATTGTCCCTCTTAATTGAGTGATGATATTAGTGGGCCCCTTCATAATGCAAAATTATAATGTGCACAATGTAACTTGAGTTAAGTTACATAGTTATAATTAGCTTAAAAAGATCAATAAATGAATATAATACAAATATGACACATTTCTACTATGTATATATTCTTAATATCATGAGGCTAGGGACGAAAACAAGTGGTGTACTTACATCACTAAATGGATTGTGTTTTGGTTCAGGTGGAACAAAGACATCTATGCTAATTGGGTAACTATAATGTGTAGCTATATACCACTTATAGTTTGGGATATTAAGTGTTTAATACCGATTATAGCTCCTACAGGTCACACCACAAAACTAGGAAACAAGAAGCTCGATTTTGAGTTCATATGATGTGTCGGGTTTTATGTGAAAAAGGGACACATGTGGTGAACAAATAAAATCAATATATCATGAGAATTGACATAATTAGAATCATAATAAATTCATATAAGATGTGTATATTATGAGGTGTATAATTTAATATTACATAGGATAATATATTATATAAAATATGAATTTGCTAAAACCCCAAAAGATCAAATTTTGCTGGAAATAAATCCAAAATTTTACAAAGGTAAAATTAGGGTCGAACATGGTAAACTGTTTAAGGTTCGGCCGACCGGGGTGTCTTCGGAACGGTCAACCGAACGGGGAACGAGAAAATACAATTGGTTGACCGAAATTGTCTTGAGTGCCTGGACAATTTGGTTCGGTCAACCGAGCGTGAACGGTCAACCGAGAGAAAATACCTTGGGATATTTTCGGTAGACCGTTTCACCTCTCCAGAAATCCACAGTTGCCATCAGCACGTACGTCATTCCACTTCTCCAGAAATGGTAAAAATGATTCCTGGCAGTCTATCAACATATAGGAAATTATCCACGTCAATCCGTCCGGACAATGTAAGATATAGAAATAGCAATTCATTAAAACAACAAAATTAGGAGATAATATATTCAACCATATCTAGATTAGTTATATATATTAAATAACAACAAAGATATTGTCATACCAGATCTTGTGTCAGTGTTCACGGACGAGCGAGACAAATTGGAAGACCGACCACGACCCCTACTCCCACTACTGCCAGACCGACCACAACCTCGCTCAGCACACTCGAAGGCTCTCGGGTCCCGACGTGTCGACTTTCCCCTAGGTCGACCACGTACCTTAATATTTTCTGCGGGTTCTCCATAGTTCAACTGATTGGGGTGTAACTGTTCGTATAAAATACGAGAGGCACTACGAATTACTGCAGGGTCGCTCTCCGAAATCTAATCAACGAGCTTCCAAAAATGCTCAACGTCTTGTGTTGACTGATCCACAAACTCTGACATCTGGACTCATTCTCCAATGACAAGTGTACGTTTTCCAGAATGAATGAATCTGCTCTAAATAAATTCCATCACCTGACGCAAAAGACTCGTACATGGTACACGCACAAGGAAACTCATGTGATGGCAGAAAAGCACACCCGTAACGATATTCAACTTCATTACTTAAATCCTGCATTCTCTTAACCTCTTGAGTCAATAACGACAAGCAGCGATGCGAAACTCAACCATTTATATGCTGAAACAAAGGACTTATGTAGTTTGCCACAATTCGACGTCTCGAATCTTCAAGAAAGTTCTGAATATTCGTCAGTTGCATTTCAAAAGCCGAGTTCACACGGTCGAAAAGAGTGTCGAGAGTGGCAGTCGATGTAGTGATTCACTCTTTCAGAGCCGAATGTGCACTTTCCACCCTGCAGTTTGTGGTGTTGCCGAAATGAAGAACTTTATTCGTCCAATTCAACACAAACTTTTCTTTATGCACCAACCACATGTCTTCCACATACTCCATCACCACTGGCCAGGACTTGTAAGAATCTTTCAGATTACGGACTGCTCTATCATAATCCGTCTGTGAATCAGAAAGCATGACTTTCCTCCACTTTCCACACCTGAAAATCTCAACAGACTGCTTGTCCTTGCTAAAAACGTGGTATGCATATTTGTACACGTCTTTGTTGATATGTCAGGTGCATAGTAAATGAGCAGACTCAAGAAAACCTCTGCCACTGGTCGCATCAGACCCAACTCCCTGTCCGTTATTATTGCAGTCGGGCTAACAATATCCAATAACATATCTCGCAACCTCTCCAACACCCACCGGTAACTAGACTCGGTCGCATCCTTTAAAATCGCATATCCAACGAGGAAATTCAGGTTTGTTGGAGTAACTCCAACCATCTCAAACAAAGGCATCTTGTACTTGTTCGTCTTATACGTCGAATCCATGCATATTACGAATGCATATGTACGCAACAACTGAACTGAAGTCGGATGTGCCAAAAATGCATGAGTGAGGACATTTGTTTTTCTTCATCTGCCACAATCCAATGCAAATAGTTAGGCTGCACTGCCTGACTGAGAAACTGATGTGCGGGATTCCTGTCTTCAAATTTCGTCTTCCTCGTGTACTCTCTGAACTTATAAATGTGTCTTTGATTGGGATTATCCTCCGGGAATTTCTCATTTACCGCCAACAAAATGTTACGTGGTCTTGCTTGTGCCTCTGTCATATCACATACAATTTGCTTGGCCCCAGCACTAAGTCCGATGACCTGTCGGTCACCCTCTGAATAAACTGCAAGTGCGTGGTCATGTCGCACATATATGCTACTAGAAACAACAACTCATCCATCACGATATCGTCGCTCAACCACTTTTACCAAAAAATGACAACCGCAACCTTTTCTTTTTGTGTTTTTTCGCAGTGCAATACTCGTATCACGATAACTCATTTCACGACTGCGATCACATCTAAGGTAACAATTCATCCGTTTATCTGGTTTTGGTTTGTCTGATGATATAACCAAAAAAATTCGGCTCCTATAGCAACTTGTTTCGCTCATTTACAAGCTTTCTCGATTGTTGTAAATATTTCTTTACTATCAAAAAACTCACTGAATCTACTCCAACACCACCAAAATCTTGCAACGAAACCTGAAAAAAAATTAATTTAACAGCAAAATTTAATTTTTTTTAAAAAACGGGCGTCTGGCTAACACGCCTCCAACTTGCCAGACGCCCGAGTCGGAAAAAAAAAACTGTCTCCGTTATCTCGCCGGATCCGAGTGATTCGCAAGACATTTTCGTGGTGTTGGTACTAGAAATGTGAGTAAAACTGAGTCAAAAACTTTGTTCAAAGACACGGGACGAAATGTGTATTAATTGATTTGTTAAGGGGAAAAAGTAATTTTTGGGACAATTTAAGTAATTTTCCAACGACGAATAGTAACCCTCATTTTTAAACGCCATATATTTTTTGATGTTTTTGGATTTTCGATACTTTTATATTTCCTTTTATATTTTGTCACTTCTACTTTGTTTTCATAAAATTTGACACAATTAGAACATGAAAAATAATTTTATGAGTTCTTTTTAACACGCTCTTACGACTTTCATGACGTGGAGAGACATCGTTCGATCAAATTTTAGTTTACCAATGATTTAATTTATTTTCAAAATTGATGGAGTGATAATTTAATTTGTTGGTTCTCCAATGCACATGATCATTGGAATCCAAGATGAATAAATATGTACAATACACCAAAATAAAAATAACATATACGTAGCAGTTTAGCACCCAATTTAAGAAAAAAAAAGGAAAAAGAAAATAACATATACACCTTGATTTATTAGCAAAAGCAAAAATAGGCACATGATAATAGAATCAAGTTGTTATTTGAATAGAAAGGTCAAAAGAAGAAGGTAAGGAAAGGTTCCTCTCGGGTCAATCTACGGTCCCGTCACCTCCACTGCCGCTCTTCTGAACCCCTACTTCTGCTTTTTACGGATCCCTACTCTACTCTATTCAAAACAATGGATCCAAATCCAACCAAAGCGCTGTTCTGTATACGAGTATACCTATGCATAGATTGATTTTTCTTTTCTCTTTCTTTTTGTAACTGAACGGCTAAACATCGCCCCAAAATTACTTAAATCGCCCCTTTAAATTACCAAATTATCCTTCCTCCTATTTTTGCTTATATATCTCACAATTTCACTCTTTTTTCAAAACTTTCTCTTCCTATACCTACTACACAAGATTACGAATGTCTCGGAGGTCAGGGAAGCAGCCAGCAGTTCCCCCGGTGTACCCGTATGAGGTAACATTACGTTATTTATTTGTTTTTTAAAAAAAACAAAAAAAAAAGTCGTCGGCGTCCGAGGGAGACGCCCCCCGCATGGGGCGGGCGTCCGAGGAAGCCGCTCCCCCTATGGGGGGGAGCGGCTTCCGAGGACGCCCGACCCATGCGGGGGGCGTCTACCTCGGACGCCGACCCGTAGCGGGAGACGTCTGCGGAAGACGTCTCCCCGATGGGGGAGACGTCTTCCGAAGACGTCTCCCCGTAGGAGGAGGCGTCTCCGACAGACGCCTCCACCTTGCGGGAGGCGTCTGTCGCAGACGCCTCCTCCTTTTTTGTTTTTTTAATTAATAAATATCATAATTACTTTAATAAATAGTGATAAATCAAAAAAATTAAATTAACAAATTCTTATTAAGTTTAACATTTGTGATATTTAGTTTTAACAAATTTTGATTTAGTTTAACAATTGTTTTAATTTAGTTTAACAAATTTTGATTTAGTTTAACAATTTTGATAAATATGATAATTTAGTTTAACAAATTTAACAAATTTGTATTTAAAATTTCAATAAATAGTCATCGGGTCACAGTGGAGGGAGAGGCAAGTCGATACCATTACACGCCTTCCGTTCTTTAGAGGATGATTCAGCACCGCGTCATCCACGTAGACGGGGGATATCTGCTTCGGTCAGGAGGGAGAGGGAGGCATTACGTCGTCGTGAGGAGGAGGATGATTCCTTCGATGATGAGCATGTGGATAGTTTCGACGACGAGAGCGACGATGATGGCCCGTATGATGTGCGACCGGAGGTGGAGAGGCAGGGGGATTATAGCGGAGGACGTGGTCGAGCGGGTACTTCTACTTCCGCCGGATGGATGGTGCGGAAGGGTAGGGGTGGGAGGTTTACGGTCGGGGATTCGAGCTCATGCACTGTTGATCCCCGCGCTCAGAAGAAGAAGAGGGTCCAGGACGATTCTTGGATCGTGAGTAGTATGACGCCTGGTGGTCCTTTAGATGGGAGCGTCATTCCTAGTTTCTGGGGTCACATTGCTAGACGGATCTGGGACGGAGAGGATCGGAAGGTTCTGAAGTGCCAGAATCGGCACAGAGCCTGTACAGCACTACAGGGTTGGCGGTCTACACTGAGTGCTGATATCAGAGAGGAGATTAGTGCCACGCATTTGGGGCACTTACCGTACAGCATGTTCCCTTATCTCGACATGCCTTTGATTTCGGCGTTTGTGGAGCGGTGGCAGCCTGACACCAACACTTTCCGCATGCCTTTCGGAGAGATGACGATCATGCTTCACGATGTTTTCCAGATCCTGCGACTTCCTGTGGATGGTCGTCTGGTTAGTGCTCAGGGGTCGACGTCTGAGCTGAGGTGTTATGTGGCAGAGTTGCTTGGTGTCACACCTGATGGTCTGGCGAGAGATACAGCTTTATGGAGTGGTGGTGGTGTCGGCATCGACTCCCTTGAGGACCTATGCAGACGGGCACGACCTCCGCGGGCCGATGATACACAGTTGACGGCGCACCTATTCTTGATGCTCGGAGCCGTCTTGTTTGTCGACAAGAGTGGTTGTCGGATCAGACCACGCGATCTACTGGAGGCTAGGGACCCGGAGACCGTTCGTGAGTACTCGTGGGGGTCAGCGACGTTGGCATACCTGTACCGACAGCTTGGGATAGCTAGCCGTGCGGATTGTTCTGGGATTGCATGTTGTCTTACGCTGCTGCAGGCGTGGATATACGAGTACTTTCCTGCATTCCGCCCGCATCGTGAGCGGAAGATTATCGACGAGGGTCATCCACGTTCGGGTATGTGGGTTGTCCGGAGCGAGGACAAGAGCGATGGACGATTGCGTTCCATCCGCGCACGGCTAGATCAGATGACTGCATCAGAGGTATCAAACTTTACACCATTTATTTAATTTTAAGATGTATTATTATTAATGTGTTAAACTTTAGGTGGAGTGGTTACCCTATGGTCCTGACCCAGCAGCGGATGTCCCGAGGACTTTATTGATGGGTCTTATTCGTTATCGGGATATCATAGAGCCTTATATGCCCGATCGGGTCTTGCGTCAGTTAGGATATGTTCAGGTGATCCCGGTTGACATTCCGACACCAGAGCATGCGGTGTGGTCTGCGACAGCAGCGACGTACGACGTCAGGTTCCCCGCTTCTACAGCGGAATCGACTTGGCGGACATTTCCGAGATCATGCCGATTGTTCCTTGGCGACTTCAGACGTAGTCGCGACCCCTCCGAGTGTGATGCACGTTATCTTGATTGGTTCGGTAGTTACTCACATCCTATCATCGTCCGTGGTGCCTCCCGGAGAGCAGATTGACCACCAGATAGGACGTGTGGCGATCTGGTAATTTTTTCATTTTATCTATATTTATTTGTACCGTATAATTTGTTAATGTACGCTAATGTTAATGTTATGTGCAGTGGATGGGTAAGATGATACGGGCTGTAGACCCAATCTTGCAGATGAGGGATCAGCTGCCAGACGATGCCAGAGCTGCATGCGGAGATGTGGATCAGATCATACAGTCATGGCATACTCAGTTAGGCATCTCCGACCATGATTCGGATGATGAGTAGGCTGATCTGTTGTACCGTACTCTTAGTATTTGCATTTATATTTGTTTATCTGTTGTACGCTTAGTATTTGTGTTTGCTTATCTGTGGTACGCTTAGTATTTGCATTTATATTTGTTTATCTGTTGTACGCTTATTATTTGTATTTGTGTTTGTGTTTGCTAACATGTCGTACGCTTATTGTTTGTATTTGTGTTTTGCTTATCTGTTGTACCCTTATTATTTGTATTTGTGTTTGATAACCTTTCGTACTATTATATATAATGCAAATAAAGCAAACATATCAAAACATATTACATAATAAAGCAACACTATATAATGTACAAACATATCAAAACATATTACATAATTATACAAACATATCAAAACATATTACATAATTGTTGCCAATATGCTATCCTATGTTGGTACTCCAGCTCCCATCCAATAACACTCTCATCTCGTATTTGATACCACAGAGTCGCTATAGGAGGTACGGGGAATCCCTCATTCAATTCCAAACGAATGTAATGAGCGTAACTCCCTAAATGAGCAATAATCAACTCTCTGCACGGTCTCGTCACGGTAGGCGGACTCTCCCAAGGTAGAACTGTAAGACATGGGTACAACGAACCATCATTTCCGAGAGAGAAGAACATAACTGCACACTTGTAAAAATTTGCAATGGGAAACAAGTCCGTCCACGTCTCCATATAGTGATTCTCGCCACAAGGTCCCCCGCCCCAATTAATCCGGTGGCGAGCCTCCGCCACACCGTCGTAGTATACGTGCTCATAAAAAGATGGGTTCGCAGCTATCTCATTTGAAATCGAACGACGGGCGAGTTGCCAATTGTCTTCACCACCGTGGAAAACATCGGCGACACATCGAAATCCACAGTTTCCATCAGCACGTACATCATTCCACTGGTGTAGGAATGGCATAATGATTCCTGGAATTCTATCTCCATATGGGAAGTCGTCTACGTCAGCCCGCCCAGTCACTAAAATATGAATAAAAAATACAGTTAGATATAATAACAAAAGATACATATTTACTGAAATAAATAACAAAATAATAATAATAATAATAAATGTAAGGATGGTATACCTGATCCTCCTCTCACTGACGAAGAACCAGAAGATCGACCACGACCTTTGCTTCCACTACCGGAAGAACGACCACGACCTCTACTCCCACTACCTGAAGATCGACCACTACCTCGCTCTGCATACTCAAACGCACTAGGGTCCCGTCGTGTCGACTTTCCCCTTGGTCGACCTCGTAGCTTTGTTTTTACTGCAGGCTCTTTCAAATTCGAATGTTCGGGGTGTAGCTGCTCGAATAAAACCCGAGAGGCAGATCGAATTACGGTAGGGTCACTTCCTGCAATCTCATCAACCAGACTGCGAAAATGTTCGGCGTCTTGAGCTGCCTGAGACACAAACTCTGCGTTCCCGGCTCCTTACCCAATGACAAGTGTCCTCCAGAACGAATGAATCTGCTCTAAGTAAATTCCGTTTTCTGATTCAAGACATCCACGGATGGTACATGCGCAAGGTATCCCATGAGAAGTCAGAAAAGCGCACTCGCAACGATATTCAACTTCATCATCTAACTGTTGCATTCTCTTCACCTCCTGACTCAGCAACTGCAAACAGTGATGCGAAACTCTACCATTTATGTGACGATATAGAGCATGTCCGAAATTAGTCAAATTTCGCCGTCTCGAGTCTTCAAGAAAGTTTCGAATATTCGTCAGCTGCATTTCAGTAGCCGCGTTGACGCGCTCGAAAAGAGTGTCCAGAGCTGCAGTCGATGTAGAAAGCCACTCTTTTAGAGCCGAATGAGCACTTTCGACCCTACAATTCGTGGTGTTCCCAAAATGAAGGACTTTGTTCGTCCAATTCAGCACAAACTTTTCTTTATGCACCAACCACGTGGTGTCCAGATACTCCGTGATAGCCGGCCACGATCTATACAAATCTTTCAGAGCATACACAGCTCTATCATACTCGGCTTCTGAAGTAGAAAGCATGATCTTCCTCCATCTTCCACGCCTCAAAGTCTCTGACATCTCCTTATTCTTGCCGAATACGTGGTATGCGTAATTCAATACGTCTTTGTTGATGTGTCATGTGCAGAGTAAATGAGCAGAGTCAGGAAAAACCTCTCTCACTGGTCGCATAAGGCCTAACTCCCGGTCTGTTATTATTGCAGTCGGGCTGACAGTCCCCAATAACAGATCTCTCAACTTCTCCATCACCCGCAAATAATTGGAGTAAGATTCATCCATCAAAATCGCATATCCAATAAGGAAATTCATGTTTGCTGGTGTGACCCCAATCATTTCGAACAAAGGCATCTTATACTTGTTCGTCTTGTAAGTCGAATCCATGCAGATAACGAAAGGATATGTCCGCAACAACTGGACTGACGTCGGATGTGCCAAAAAAGCGTGAGTTACGACATCAGTTTCTGGATCCGCCATAATCCAATGTAAGTACTCACACTGCACTGCTTGGTAGAGAAACTGCTGGACGGGATTCCGATCTTCAGATTTTGTCCTCCTCATGTAATCTCTGAAATTATAAATATGCCTTTGATTTGGATTGTCCTCCGGGAATTTTTCTTTTACTGCCTTCAAGATGTTCCGTGGTTTTGCTTGCGCCTCTGTCATATCACGAACAATCTTCTTCGCCCCAGAACTTAGACCACTAATTTGACGATGACCCTCTGGATAAACTGCCAGTCTGTGGTTGTGATGTCCGTGAGCACTATTATAAACCACAACCCATCCATCACGATCTCGTCGCTCCACCACTTTTATTAAGAAACGGCAACCGCAACCCTTTCTTTTGGTGTTTCTTCGAAGTGCAGTATCCATATCCCGAGACTCCATTTGATTTCGCCGGTCGCATCTCAAATAACAATCCATCCGACTATCTGATCTTGTTTTGTACGACGACACGACCAAAAAAAACCCAACTCCGATAGCTACTTGTTTGGCCCATTTACATGCTTCATCGATTGTTTCAAAGATTTGTGTAGTTTGAAATAACTCACTGTAATCCACTTCATCACCACCGAAATCTGGAACCTACAAAAATATATTCCAAATTAAAAAAATAAAAAAATAAATTCGAAATTAAAAAAATTAAAAAATAAACTCGAAATTAAAAAAACAAAATCAAAAAAAAAAAAAAACAGGCGTCTGTATTAGACGCCTTCCCCAACGGTAAGGCGTCTGCGTAGGACGCCTTGCCGTAGGGAAGGGCGTCTAATACAGACGCCTTACCCATGGGAAGGACGTCTACATAAGACGCCTCTCCCATTGTGTAGGCGTCTGCGTTAGACGCCTCGGCCATGGGGAGGGCGTCCTACGCAGACGCCCTCACCATGGGGGAGGCGTCTAATGCAGACGCTCGGCCCAAAAATTTCCCGCGCCAGGCTTACCTCACCCGATGCATCACCCTCGTCAGACATTTTCGTGGTGTTTTTACTGATAAATTATGAATATACAAGACCATAGGCCTTATTTATAGACACGGGACGATTTGGGTATTAAATATATTGTTAAGGGCAATTTGGTAATTTCAAGGGGCGATTTAAGTAGTTTTGGGGCGACGTTTAGTAGTTCCCTTTTGTAATCCAACTTTATTTTTTCTTTCTCTGTCACCTTTTCTTTCGTCCATGCACGTATAAACACTGTAGTGAAAAATACGTGACACTGTAGTAAAAATATAGCAAGTATAGTACAATAAAGCATATGAAGCAAGAACACACCGCAAGTGTCCTCCGGTGCAGCTCAACTAATAAAGGTACCGCACTCACGATCCAGGTCATAAGTTTGAGTTCTAGCGGTCGGTAAAATGTTCTGGAAGAAAATTGTGAGGCCACTTTTGGTTTAAAATCACAAGCCACCTGTTCTTATTCTGGGTGAGTATCGGATAATTTTGGGATGTAAAAAACACCAAAAATTTGGTATTAACATCTTTAGCTTGAAATCACTTAACTTGAGATCATCTTTAGCTTTAGCAATTTAAGTAACCATGAGATCACTTAACTTTCCATCTTTAGCATAAATTATAAGGTTGAAACACTCAAACGGATAGCTAACAAAATTGTATATTTTTCTCTCTTTTTCGGGCTTGTATTTGTTAAATTAAACCACTTTGATATTAAGTGAAATTATGTTGTTCCGCTTCAACACCTTAACGAAACGTACAAAATTAGGTAAAGAAGAATTCAACTAAAATTTAAGGTTATCCATGATTTTCATATATTTTGAGTATAAGTCAACATGAATCATAAACTTTTCAAACAACATTCATGCCTTTAAAGTTAATTTCAAAAAGAAATAAAAATCATTCCTTAAAGCTATCAGTCCAATGTTAAAGCGACTGCAATTTTATACAAAAATCGGTGCCATCTTCTCAAAAGAACAAACTTGATTTTTGTGAAATAACTTGCTTTTAAGAAACATATATGAATGTCAAGGCATAATCTTTTATACTCAAACGTGTCAAATGACGGCTTTTTGAAAAGTTCCACGTGCTATCTTCGTTAACAATGGATCAAAAGTTAATTTGATTTTTTTAGAAACGTAAACATGTTAACGTTGACATGAAAGTTTGCAAGATGTGGGAATTTCACATGTTTCAAGGTTTTTCTTCTTACGTCAAAAATTACATGGGCATCGTTTGAGTTTGACAACCGATTTTTAACCGGATTCTAGCAAGAATCAAGTAAGAATTCAAACGTGTTTTACTAACAAAAAATCAACTTCTAGATTCTATAAAAATATCTGATTCTTAATAATGAAATTTGCATAGAATAAAGAAACTAAAATTTTATAACTTCTTGCGAAAATCCAAATTCTAGAGTGACATTCATGATATTACCTTCAGTTGTATTTATCATAATACTCCCATATTTTAATGTTTTATTCAAAAAAATTCTAATTAGAAACTATAAATGTCATATATAATATATATTTTTTAATAAATTGATGAACTTACGATATATATTTTGATCCAAACATATTTTAATATTTTACAATATTTATTAGATAATTTTCGTATATATTGTATTTTATGATAATTTTTAATATTAGAAAATAATATAAACATTTCTAACTTAGTAAATTTTGTACCTTAGTATTAAAAAAATGCATAATATATCTTATAATAGTAATCTTATAACAATATAAATTTAAATCTATGAGCATATTAGTCATTTAACATTTAAAATCATGAACAATAATTTTTTCCATCCAAATGAATTTTAATTCTTTTAGGAATCATGATTCTTATATTTTCACTTAAAATCTAAATTATCATAGAATTCATATCATAAAAATCTAATCCAAACAGACCCATTGTCTTCGATATACTTTGTAAATGCGTAAGAAATCTTTAATTCTTACTATTTTCCGGAAATAATTAATATTTGTGTTTGATGAAACATTGCATTGCAAAAATTTGTACCTGATAATTAGGATAATTCAGATCTTAGCCTAGTAATAACTATGTTTCACGTATTTCTTAAAATTAAAAGAAACTACGTTTCCATTGTTTCTCGTAGTGCTGATAAGTTAAAAATGGTTATCTTGTTGTATCAAACACTTTGGGACTTATTAGTCATAAATTTAACGAAGAAATTTGCACACATATTATATTATATTATATTACATCAAGAATTCTCTAACGAGCCAGTGCTAAAATTTTAAATTAAGCTCCCACAATATTCACCACTTATTTCAAATTGTAAAGTAGATTAAGAAAACAACTGTTATGCTAATGAATGGTGAGATAACTGTAAATAAGATCCAATGGTGAGATTGTAAGGGGCTTAAACTAAATTTGATGAGTTTTGTGCTCACTAAAACTTGACCCTGTATTACATTATATAGCAGGAAAAAACGACGGTAAGAGTGACTTATAAGCATTTTGACTACGGTTCTTGTGTTTAACTTTGCTTTTGGTGAATTTCTTTAAGGAATTTCGTGGATTATTTCAATCATGTATAAAATTATGTCGTAAAATTTTCAAATGAAATAGATTATTATGAACGTAAATCTAACAATTTTAAAATTTGGTAAAATGTAATCGTTGAACGTTCTAGATCAACAGTAAAATTAGCTTGGATTAACCTAACATTTAATACGTTTGACATTAGTACATAAAAATGAACGTGATTTTGTTTGGTTAGAAAATTAGTATTTTAAAAATACTTAAAGTGAAGCATTATTTCCATAATAATAATATAGCTCTGGCTTTTAAGTAATAAGAAATCATATTGTGTAAATACATACAATAATAAGTGTAGTTGCATAAACTAGTTAACAGAAAAAAATTGTGTTGGTATTGGTAGGTGTCCGTTCAGTCTCATCCAAACTTGTAGACAAACGGACCATCTCACCACATTTTTCGAGAAGATCCTTCTCATGGATATTCTTGACTTCAATGTTCACATAAAAGAGTTATTCCCCATTTACGGTTTAGGTCACAAATTCTTTTAAAAACTAATAAACAAAGCAAGAGAGAGAGATAAAATTACAAAGCAACAGATTAACCATTTTTTAATAATAAAACCTATATTTATTTTCCTTAAAACAAAGAGCACTATTTCATCAAGTTTTTCAAAAAAAAAACAAAACTCTTACTTTTTAACCATTGGTCCACCCAAGGATTTTCACTAGATCTCCTTCAGAACCCTTTTTCATATCAATCCAACAAAACTCATGGCGTGCACAGATTCATTCCATCCATCCATCCATTTACTTCCCACTCACCCATGCACATCTTCCGAAGCCAACTTTCCCACCACTCTTTTCACCTCGAGAAACAAACAAAAATGCACCATTATATATTGCTCAACTAAAGTAAAGTTCCAACTTTCAAAGCGTTTTGTTTGTGTACCGGTTAGTTTGTTGGCAGGGGTCAATTCTGGGGACATCGCAAACTTAGCGAGTTTGATGCTTTGCTGCTTTCGAGGTAAAGTTGCACCACCTTTCTTTTCCAATTAAATAAAGTTCGATGTTTCAGCCGATATTATTGTGGATATATATTATCTGCACGGAGGTCGGAAATCCATCACCACCATTCGGTCAATCATCAATGCCAAAACTAGCAGGCGGTAACTCGACCGCAACTACAACAGAGGTCTTGGGAAGGCTTGAGATTACACCAAGCTTGAGATTACACTAATGAGATGTTTGTGTTTTTCGTAATTTCATTGCTCAGGAATCAGGATTCTCTCACACCACTTCATTAAGTGAGATGAGATTTCCAACCGAAAGTGACCAAATACTAGGTATTAGATATGTATTTAGTTTGAATTAGATTTTAAGGTTTCTTGACATCCAACTCACATTGTTAGTTGTAGTTTCAAATTGAAATTAACCGAATACTAGGTATCAGAGATGTCTCTATGTGTTTAACTGGAGTTAGTTCCCCAACCGTGTGAAGAAATGATCAACTCCTTCAAACCAGTTGGGCTAGATGGGTATGGTCATGTCTTTGTTATCAATAGAAGGGATATTTTAATAATTACACAACTCATCAGGATACAAATGATTACAAAAAGGGAAACATAATCCGTCTCTACCTGACATTTGGTTCGTACTTTGAGGGGTTGAAATACGATAAGTATGTTGAGTACGTGGGTTTGAATCGTAACTACATGAAGTGTATTTGTGTGTGCGAATTTCGAAATTTATCTATAACTTGTTGTACGATGCAGAATGTACCACAATTAAAGTTTGAGTAGAGTTTTCATATAATTATCTGGGCCTTTTTTATGTAACCTTTGAAGATATTGTGAATTTGTTTTACGGTTGCGTGCTTGTTCGTTATTTGCTTCGTTTGATTGCTTATACACGAACGAATACCAAATAAAGTGTGTACTGCAATTATCGGACGAAATCACACAAATTATGTAATAAATTTGTGATGGTTTTAATTGGTTTCTTCCAAATTGAACTATTGAAGTACTGGCTTATTTTTCTATACGAGAAGTGTTTATGAGAGTCGAGGGGCTTTTTCAAACCATCTTGTCAACCTGTACATCATCAAATGGTTGGAAAATATATTACCACATTACTCAAAATAAAGTACGTCACTCAGTATAGTTTTATCCAGCACTTTCATTAAATTTTAATAAGATTTTAAATAGGAAAAACACTCGTCAGGATTTAGAAGGTTACCTAATCCAACTTTTGAAAACCACCACCGGCTTCCAAATTGGTTCTTGGGTTTTAATGAGGGTCTAAAAATGAAAAAGGGTCTGAAATTACGAGTTACCTATATCCAACTTTTCATTTTTGAGAAGGTAAGAAATGGATAACCTTCGGTGATAAAAAAACAACTACTGGGATTAAATTCTGCAACTATAGGAATACTGTTAGGCGATTGTTTTCCCACCTTACTACAAGAGACGTTCAAATTTAAAAATTAATGATCAAATGATTCTACTTAACTACCATTACCATAGTACCACACCCATAGTTTATAGTGTTATTATTCTGAAGTGGCAGGCAGAAAACACAATTTCCAATTTTCTTCTAGACCCTTCCTCAGGTATCATGAAATTGAAACTCACCACCAAAAGAAACAAATTCAAACGCACGCATATATGACAACGACGTCCACCATCACTTAATACCATACTTAAGCCCCAGGTATGTCCATGCACGTCCCAAAAAATTACATTTCTGATGAGAGTATTTAACCCAGCAATAAGTTACCACTTTCTGACCCAAACACCACCACAAAAACCTGACAAAAATGAGCCCAAACATAGCACATGAGTCCATGAACACCGCACATGTAGTCCCACCCTTTTCTCTTCATAATTCAGAACGACAGATCAAAAACATAACAGTATATAATCGTCTTCCTTCCTAACTACAACCATATTGTACACTACACTAAAATCACAGTGCGGTATGAAATTTTATCCACAGATTCTCAAACAACGACGATAAAAATTGGTACATCCCACAACCACAAATATCCAATATCAATGTAAAATAATTCTTACTTTAAACATTGAAATATATACACCAATTTTTTAAGGGTGATAATGATATATACAAAAAAAAAACTATTATTAACACTTACGGAGAGGAAATTAATCAAATTTTCATACTTTCTAATAACTCTCAAGACTTGGTTGAAAAATATCCACAAACCAAATGTTTTGAAGTGGATGGAGATTAATACAAACTCATATTTTGTATACGTTGATAATTATTCCCGGCATGCAAGATTTAGACGGAGGGTCGGCAACACGATAAGATAGATGACGATATTGTTTTATTATAATATAATATGGATGTTATGATACATTACATTATAGCGCATGCGTTGGGATTCTCATCGCTAAAGATCTGCGGTGGGTATGCGTACTCCACTGGGTATCTCGGGTAGTAGTACTGGAACTCGTTCTTCTTCAGCTCCACGACCTTTGCCGCCGCCATGGCCTCGTCGGAGACGCCGTTGTCCTTCCCGTCTTTCTCGCCTTCACCGCCGTCGCCTTCTTTAGGCTTGTCGGTGTCTCCGTCCTTCTTGGCGGTGTCCTCGCCGGAGTCTTTCTTCTCGCCGGTATCTTTCTTCTCGCCGTTGTCTTTGTCGGAGGGCTCGTCGGAGAGTTTTTCGTCGGATTTTTTTTCGGGGTCTTGCTTGATTATGACGGCGTGCTTGCCGATGCGTTTGTAGATGTACTGGACGAGTTTTGGTGGGTCGAATACGCCTTTGACCGTCACCTCCGACGCCTTCAGCTCCGGCTCCACCGACTGAACTCCTGTTTCAATATATGCATGTATATATTTCAATAGTGAAAATCTTTTATTTTGAAGTAAAATTAAAAAGAGAGGCGTTTAAGTATGAAAGTTGGAACGTACCCTTCATTTTGAGGATTCTTTTTTTGATCTCGAGAGAACAGGCCTCGCAATGCATGTGGACTTTCAGAACCACGGCCAACACCACCGGCTGCCAAATCCAAATATCAAAATTCCAACAATATTAATGAACAAAAAATCAATAAAAAAACATGCATTATATATATATATATATAAATACATACCTCATCTTTCTTTTCCTCTGGTTTGGGCTTCTCCTCTTCCTTCTTCTCCTCTTCCTTCTTCTCAGGTTTGGGAGGAATGGGAGTGAGAAGCTCGACCTTCCTGCCCGTCTTCTTCTGAACTCTCTCCACCACCTTTAGAGGATCGGCAGCCGCCACTTGGCCCTTCACCACCACCTTGTGGGTCCTACAATCCGTGCTCACCTGCTCCACACCTACATACATACCCAATTAAAAACACAAACCACAGACATGTTTTGTTTTTTTAATTTGTTTATTTTACCTTCGAAGCCTTTGAGGGATCTCTGGACTTTTCTGGCGCAGCCCTCGCAATGCATGTAGACACGCATGATGATCTCCTCCGGAGGAGGTGGAGGAGGGTCATCCTTCTTCTCCTCGCCTCCCTCCTTTTTCTCCTCCTCCTCCTTTTCCTTGCCCTCCTCCTTCTCCTCCTTGGGCTCCTCTGGCTTCTTCTCCACCTCTTCCTCCGGCTTCTTCTTCTCCTCCTGCACAACAAATCAAACCAGTTACTCGAGACCCAGAAGGAAGAAAGCAAAACACAGGAGGGAAAGGTTGGTTTGGAGTTGAGTACCTCTCCCATGGGTGGTTCTAAAGCGAGGGTGGGTTTGGGGCTTGGAGGGTGGTATTTGATAGGATGGAAGAGACTGGTGAGAGAGAGAGGGACTTGTGGGAGGTTAAATCATAAATGTCTATAGTTGGAAAATGAGAATGGAGTTGGAGGCAGAAGTGAACACTATCTATCTATCTATCAAACTATCATCATCTATCTCACTTCAAGTACTTTACTGCCCTTCTTCTTCCCCTCTGTTGGCTGTAGACAGTCGTCACGGTGACGTGTCGGGAGTAGACTCGGCACGTGCGAGGGAAGTGGAATCCCTGGATTATATTACCAACCTAACACGGCTCTTTTCAATTCTCTATGTATTCATGTACGTAGAACTGTACGTTCAAATACATTTTTAATTATTATAGGAATTATTATGAAATTTTAAAAAGCTATAGACTAGTAAATATATAATATATTTTGGTTTTGGACCTTTAGGTGCACAATAAAATGATTTTTGTGTGGTTTGTAGTGGTCCAAAGGAGATCCAATTTGAGATTGTGAACTAGGGGTAGGGGGACGGGGGTGTACGGTTTGCATTGAATTGATTTTATGTGATTTGGTTTTCAAAAGTTTAAACGTTTATAATTACTTTTTCAATTGAATTAATTGTACTACTTTCAAATTTAAAAATTGTGTACCGTTTCAAAATTTCTTGTTGGGATGAGTCTAAACCTATTACTATAAACATGTTTTGGAAAAAAAATTAAGTTATAATTAGAAGGTCACTTGATTTGTTTGGTTTCATTTCAACCACGTTTCAGATCAGGTCATGCATCCTGACAAGTGTTCTGAAACCTAAATTACTGGAATTGGATTAGTATAGCAAATAATACTTCATGGTAGAGCTTCTTCAAACTCCTTCGTAATGCATGTCAATTTCTATGGATGGAAATATATCAAAATACAAATATCAAGATGACTAATCGAGCCCACGAGTCTACCACTATATATACTAATAAAAGAAGTCTAAGTACATAAATCTATGTGCAACGTAAAAAACATGTCCAAGATTGTTTGAACAATAGATTTAGATTCACTGTCTTGGTGGAATTATCAAGTGAAATTGAATGTTATCTTTCGAGAAAATATCTCACTCATTTTTAAGAGATAAGAAAGATACTCAAAATAATTTTTATTGGATAGTTGTTTCAAAGTTTTGTCCGTTGGATAGTAATTTTTTAAGATATGGAACAAATATTCCGCAATATTCTAAAATTTTACCCCTAGCAAAACAACCCACTGAAAGAAATAAGATCATCTCAAAGTCATGTTTGGAACGTGTAAGTAAAAATGATAAGTCATGTTTGGAACGTGTAAGTAAAAATTACTAGCTATTGACTGGCGTTCCAAACATTATATTTTCTCGTGACAAACTGTTGTTATATTAATAGCACACAGTTTGAAACGCCAGTCAATAGTATTATTTTGAATCATACCTGGAGGAGTTGGACTGGCGACTGAAACGGTGAGATGAAGCCATTTTGGTTTGGTTCTACAGCATTTCTGTGTACTGAACAGTTTAAAACCGAACAGAGATGATTGAAAAAACATTTTGCCGAAGGATTCTCATTTTCAAATTTCAATCAAGAAAGAAGATAAGACAATATCTTCAATTAAGAAATCGGTTCGAAAGGTTCAAAGTAGATATGGAACACTTGCATCTAACCTGACCTTCGTTATCATCTAACATTCTAACATGATAACGTAGAAATTAATCGAAGGATAATACAAATGGTAGATCCTGAATATGCACAACTACTGATGTAAATTCCAAAACTGTCGTCGGATCAGGTGTTTGCACAATCATCCATTTTACCATTGGAGTTTTTAAGGGATGTAAATACCAAAACAAGCTTTTTTATATATTTTTAATCGCTCATAATTCCGATCAAACCAATCAAATCTCAGGACAATCTCTGCTTCTCTGAGATGCAATCCTAACCAAAGACCGAGCAAGTGGGGGTAGCTAAAATTGATAGTAATCTAATAATTTATAACAATAACCGAAGTTAATATTAAATACCTTCTGGGCAATTGGGCAGAGCTTGATTATAAAATTTGTCCTGCAAGGGCAAGCCAGAGTGGTAGGCTCCATCTGCCGAAACAAATGAAATGGCACGAGCAGTGCACGATCTAGTTGAGGTAATTAAAAACAAGATTAATTCAGATCACTGTTCCCTAATTAGAAAAAGAAAAAAAAATGTAGCACACGGAATTATCATAGAGATCTGGAGCTGCAGATCAAAGTTATGGTCACAATTCAAAATCCATTTATTTTGCCATTTGTTAAATGCCCCTGCCACAAACGATTCCAGGCGTGAGACAGAACGGTTATGGAGATAATCCCAAACAAAGACGGTATCAGACGACATCAGTTTAGGTTATAATGTATACAAAAAACTCTGACAACTAGTTGGAGGAATTAGCAGTTAGCCTCGGTTACACCGGTACTTAGCTTAAGCTGCATCATGTGCACTAAAAATTCACAACAAATGCTCGAGACGGACACCTGAGACAGCGGTTTAGACATACGTCCGGGACGATTTTTTTTTGCTAGACTTAATTCACCAAATCCGGATGTTTCGTCAGACATTTTCGTGATGTTAGTACCTGTAAATTGAGAAAAATTTAGATAGAAATCTTAGTTTAAATGACGTGACGAAATAAGTATTAAATGAACTGTAAATAATAATTCCCCTAAAAATTTATTTAGACATGTAACTAGATTTTATTTTACATTTGTGTTTCACCCGAGCCCGTAATCCCTTGAATAAGGAGATTTGAGCCCACGAGTCAATACCATGTGCTGACAAGGATGGCGGAACAAAGGATGCTTTTCGTTCCCACAGCATTTGACAAAGGGTGTTCACTGAATTCTTCGTTGTTTTACCCAACGTTTTTTAAACAGAATCGAATAGAAGCCATAAATGTTTGATTTGGTTTAAAATTGTTGAAACGATCCTTCAACCTAATACAATCGATAATGACATTAGTATGATATCATCATTTTGGGAACTAATAGTTGAATTGAACCAACTCTAGGATGATGATCCAATCGGTAGTCTGATCGATTGAATCGAATTTTACATGTATTTTATCTAATTTTTAGGTTTTTAAAGTCGTTATATAACACATACAATTTAAATTACATATGAAATTTACAAAAAATTGAAATATGAGTTATTGTATAGTGATAATCATCCATAAACAAAAAAAAATAGATAAAGTTTAGGGTTACATTATATTAATTATTATTATTTTGTTATAATCTAATTTTTCACAAACTCAAAATACTAATTATATTTGAAAAACTTAGTGATTGTAACAAAATAATTTTTTATGCTAAATTAAAACAAAATAAATGTTCTTGAAAGTAACCAATAGTTATATAGTTCAGGATACAAATCGTAGTAGAACCAATTTTTAGTCAAACCGCTGTTCAATAGACAACTAGCAAGTAAACTGAGCAGGATTTTTGGTTTTTTCTAATATAATCCGGTTCAATCCGGTTTGACGAGGATTTCGAATTTTTGGTGAGCCGACTGCTAGTTTCTGATTTTCGGTCGAAACTGGGTCTGACTACCGGATGAATTCGGTTTGAAAAATAAGGTAATTTTAACTTCGTGGGATTCTAAACCTAAACAATAATAAAAAAGTAGAAACTTTCTTTTATAACATACATTAAATTGAGTGTTTACAAAGAGACGAGCCTATTGGCAGTAAAAATGCTGAGGGTGGTGGCACAACTACAAATGCTGTAGTGAACGTGGCATACATCTAGCTTTAAATAAACGACGTTTAGAAAGAAAATGGTTTGATCCGGATGTGATACAATGTGATTATAATCAATTAAGATTATAATACAGGTACGGAGAGGTGATGGTTAATTAAGGCTCGTTCCTTGGGTGCATTTGTACGAAACTTTTAGTAGTTCGTCAACATTAACTACAACCCGTCAAAGCTGGGCAAGAGAGGTTGGATGCTTAATTCTACCACCGTAAAACAGTGAGGTTGTTTTCAATTAACCTAAAAGATGCAAATATAACTGACCATCTGCGATTTCACAATAAAGAAATACAGATCGTTTAAATAACTCTTTGATATAATCCACGATGTTTCAAATGTAAAAAAAAACAACTTAATCTTCGACACAGTAAAAATGGGCAAAAACTTTTCATAATTCAGAATCAGATAAATGGTACTACATGTGGGTGGCTTCAGAAATCAAAATCTGACTTAATCCACGTGACAGTTTTCTTTAATTACACAACACCAACGTCCAACAAAAAATTACTTCAAATTAATACAATAATGTATTCAAAGGCATTTCCTTAGGCCATCTTTACTCATGACATTTTCATATATGTCAACCTGATCATATCAGTACTCTCTCTTTTCGCCACTTCAACATGACATTTTTCTTTTCTATCTTTCTACTATTCACTCATCAACCACAACTCACTCATAAAATGTCAACCTAGTCACATTAACACTCACTAACTTCTATCTAATTTATTTTCCTCTCATTTTTAATTCCCTACAATTCTTATTAATTATATCACATATTTAAAAAGATTAATTACGAAAATGTAATTAAATTTATTACTTTTATCAACATTATTAAAGTAATTACAACAATCTTTTTTGTTTCGTTTTTTAAATCATTTTAAATATTTTTTTTCAAAATAAGTTTTTTATTTGTTTTAATTTTTTAAAATTTTAATTTATTTTTTGAATTTTATCTAAGATTGACCCCCAAATGATGTGACGAGAAGAAAATGTTACAAATTTAGATATTTTTATCCATTATAAAAAAAAAAATTCACTATGCAACATAATAAATTATTTATAATTAAATATAAAACAAAACAAACTAAAACAAAACCCAAAAAAAAGGAAATTAAAAAAAATACCGACCGGGCGTGGTAATGGGCGACAGACCGCCCGATCCCACGACCTGACTGTCTTCCGCCCATTTTTGCACCCCATTGAGGGGTGCAACTAAATGTCAACCTGGTGTTGACATTTAGTTGGGGGCACCCGTTGAGGGTGCCCTAACACTGCTTATACTATAGGTAGGTTGGGGAAACACTGATACAGATTCAAACAAAATTGAGACCTCACCAGCACAATACCTAGCCAAATCAGTGTGTCGCTAAAAGAGCAAAAAACTTACGAATGCATTCCTCTCTTCACTTCCTTGCAAACTTGTGACAATCTAATGACATAATACTTTCGATCAAAAGCTAGAGTCATTTTCAGCCATCTTATTTGGTGAATATGTCTCAAGTAACCATAAAGAACGTTAGTACATTACATTATGACTTTATATTATTATCACAATAAAAGACATTATTAATTATACTATTGCTAGGCATGTTGTGTTATAGGTACGCTAAAGATCCCTCTGTTGTATGGACTCCACCAAAGATTTAGCCACCACATGAAACAACTCATAAAATACATATCTAGTGCAATCGGATTGTGTGTCAGCAGTAGCATCGTCACGAATGGGTCAGTTTTAGCATATCCGCAGTAGTGAGGACAAGGACGAGATCAATAACAAGGAAAATTAGTTTTTAATGTTCTACTTTCATGACAGATGCAGCAGAAGGAAAAAAAACAGTACTGGTTGATACCTACCAATTACTTTGCATAAGCTATGTCAGATTAAGATTCTTTCGGTTCAAACTTGAGCTCATTCTAACCAAATGTCATATAGACCAGTTCCTTTTTTTAAAATAAGAGTTACTTGCATCGATAACAATAAATGGATCCACGAAAGACCCAATCTTGTAGCCCAGTTGGTATAGAAGTAATTTCCTAACCTTGAGGTCAAAGAACAAAGATTCTAGTTCAATTTTTGGTATTGTCCCGCAAGATGTAGCTTTATTTGTGTGGGGTGTGATTTCACGGTTGAATCCCGGGAAATAAGGTTTTGCAATTCTTGAAAGAATACATGTCGATACAAATAGTATTGGACAATCTTCAGTTTAGTTCTAGCACTAATTTCGATGAGTGGTAGGAAATTATGAATCATGAAAAAAATAGGCTCCTTATCTAACAAACAAATGCACAAGCCTGAAAAAATTCAAATACCAAAACATGAAGCTTGTAACGTTGGCGATGTTACAAAAAAAGATGCGTCTTTTCTTACACTTTACATTTCTTACACTTTACAACACCAATAATTCTCTATAGTTTCTTACACTTTACAACACCAAACTACAACTTAGAAAATTGTTATTTAGTAAAGAGTCCAGTACTAAAACCCAGGTGTGACCTAATGGTCAAGATACTAAAGAGAACATACTTCATTTCACTCAAAACTTTGTATTCCTCTAAGCCTACTTTATTATGCCTACATAACGTAACTAATATTTTTTTCTGTGAGGACGGCAATCATATTTAAATGTAAGAAAGTGCAAAATTCTAGGTTGAGGAGTTAGGCTTATAAATTCGCTTAAATCAAATCAAATATTTTTGAGTTACAATAAGAACAATTCAGGAATTTCATTTTCAAAGTTCGATCATATAGAAAAATACTATGCAAATGATTATTTACGTAATTGAATTTTCAAATATGATGTTAGAAAATATGAACATTAAACAATTTGAAAAATTGTTTCACTGGCAGGGGGCTTGAGAAATAGTTTACAATGTATGTCTAATTGTCTATTCCTGGGTATCCAAAGAAACCATTAACATTTGTTTGGATGCCCTAATCTCTCCTCCTCCGTGGATAAAATACTGTAAAGGTCTGTCTGTTTTGGAGAAGAGTTTATGAGAAAAATAAGAATTAATTTCTTATGTTAAAAACAAAACAAACAAAGAAACGTTTGGTGGATGGGGGTAAAAAGGTTTCTCAAGGAAAATTAATGAAAACAAACAACAAACAAGGTTATCTATTTCCAATAGAGACCCAAATTTGTATAGTAAATTTGCTCTCCGTCTCTCTTATTTTTTCTTCTTTTTCCCATATATTATCATTCAATCAAGAGAGATAAGATTTCTGTCCAACTTTTCCTCAATTTCATTTCTTTCTCCTTAGGTTGGCTACAAAACATGCGACAGGAGTCGGTGGAGTTTCTCAAGTTAAAACTAAGGGAAATAACCGACACAGAAAGCTTCTTGGAGCCTTGTAGATTAACAAGGCATAGAAATCCTGAAGATGATAGTGTAATAAGAGTATGATTCTAGGGAATTATTTTGAAGTCAAAACATGTAAACAAGGAATGTGAGAGAAAAAGGCATGTGTGTATTATGACAACGAGGAATGAAATAATATGGTGGGGCTTTGGCATTTAGGACTGTTGTCTTTATATAACAGTACTAAGCACATGGGTGGCTGGGTTGGGAGAAAGAGGACCGTGGGGATCATGCAGAGCAAAAGAAACACTAACCAAGGATGGTGGATGTTTTTGATTTATGTGAATATATAACTTCAAAAGGAATCTATAAACCACATGGAGATAACAATACCAAGACAAGCCCACTGCACTCATGCAACATGTTTGGCAGATTAAAGCTTGCCAACCTTCGGGTAGAGTCGTAGAGATGATTGCCTTCTCATTATTTGCATGTCAATGATTCGATTAGATTGGAATGTGGAAGTGCAGTTCCAGCCAATTATGTTTAAGATGCTAGTCGAGTATATGCATGCGGATTTACAACTCCTAGTGGAAAGAAAACATGCCAATTCTAAGGAAAATGGTCGTAAGGTAGCATATCAGCATATGGCTTGTAAACATAGGACGGAAAAAAACTACAGAGATCACACAAACTATAACTTCTTGATTAGAAAACGATGAACAGACTGTTAGCTTAGCTATTTATGGTCCAGGCCTATGAGCTTAAGGGTGTCAAAATGGGTCTTTCTGTACCAATCCAAGTAAAGAGAGCCCCCAGAAGGTGCCACTCATAAGTGCAGTTAACGCAAGCCCTATTTTGAGAACCCAAACGGAGAGTCTAACTGGGAACAACATTAATTAACAATTGTATTCTTCAAAAACAAAACATTTATTAACAAATGAATTTTTTTCCGGAATATCCCCACTGGAATTCAAACCGGTGATCTCAAAAGTATGTTTCACCGTGAGAACACTAGTTGAGCTACACGACTTGTGTAGCGAAAATTATTTTTTGAAAAATGAACAATATGTGTACCCATATAGAAACTCATACCCTTTGCGGTGCTAATCAATCCCAGTTTCGTTTCCCGAAAAAGTCACAAGATAAGATCCCAACATGGTAATTGACACATTAAGTCCACAACTGGATATTTTAAAGGGATGTACTCAACAACCGTGGTCTAGATAATTAAAACTCATTCTGTCAACAAGAAATCGGCCTAGAAGTGACTCGTTAGAGTGGTCTGCCCTCAAGAATCATCTGCCTAATGTGGAAATTTTCCCCAAAACCTAATTTTCAACAAATTTAACTCATAATTGTCTTTTGACTCTCTTGACATCCCAACGATTGGGAAGAAGACCTTGTTCTATGCGTTTTATGGAATGTTTGGAAGGAACGAAACAATATGATTTATAGGGGAAACAATAAGGAATGAAGAAACCAGTTGTCCAAAAAACAAAAACTCATAATATGTGCAAACAAGTAAAAAATAAGATCAATATGTAATAGAAAGGACCAATATTTCAACCAAAACGGAAGAGGAAAGGTTGTAGGGGTCGTTGGAGTCATCATTTGGGTACGTGAGTCAACTACAAGTCTACAAACATTAGTTTCATCTAGAAGCCAGATGGTTGTTGTGACTGCTGGTGTATGCTGGGAGCCTCGAATACGTTTAGGAATTATTTTTTAATTGTAATAGGTAATCCAATCTTTAAGGGTATTTCGACCCAAAAGGATTTTTTTATTTTTGAGGAAAACCAAAACGGACATCACTAAGAAATAAGTCGGCCCAAGGCCACCCGGTGACTAGTCGGCTGAGTTCATCACTGATTGTGGGGGAAAACAATATAATCCATCACAGAAAAAACCTCTCTCCAACAAGACTGAAACGTTCGACGAATGAAATCGACATCCTTTCTTGAGTAGAAAAACTCATGGAAACCCAGTTTGGATATTCTGAAACATATGGTGACATTGGCGCAGGACCATCGCAACCCACGCAGTTTGGGCTTTCCCAGATTCCCGAAGATTATCCAACCTATCAGACACCTGGTAGTAATTATGATACCCCTCAGTTGCCGCAAACAGACTTCGGGAATTTGTTGGATGGTATATTCAGTCCATTCACTGACCAATGGTACACTTGTGAATTAAATCTTGTACCTTCCATAGTTTACGAGACTCAGTCACCTTATTTGCCTGTTCAAAATAAGTCATCTTTTCGACCTGTTGAGTCTCATTCACCTGTTCAGACTCAACCCCAATCTGAGTTGGTTCCATACGTCGTCTCTGATGATGAAGAAGAATCAGTGCATGTTGCGACTCCAGTCGGTCGAGGGTGCCGACGCAAGATGAAGACAAAGATTTTCACTCCCACGCAGTAGTTCATATTGTAATTCAGTTGTACTCGCGGTTGTACTTTAAGATCTTATGATTTTGTTTTGTAATCTTAATTGATATGGTTTGACTTATAAATAAGACATTATAAACATTATAAACATTACAACACATTCAACATTACAATATATTAAACATTAATATACATTCAACCTTCCCTTACATTGCAACGATCGCTTGGGTGATTAATAGAACCACAACCTGTACAATGACCCGGACCTATCCTTCCTTCCATGACATCCATCGTCATCGGTAAACGTTTTGACCTTCTCCTTCCTTTCTTGACGAGAGTTCGATCAGGTATTATTTTGTCTCCCATATATTCAGGTCAATCCTCTTCCTTCCCGTACACATCGAAGTGACCCTCCCATGTGTGCACTAGAGAGTTGACACTGTAGTACGAATGTGTATATTCATTGGCATTGTAGTTACGTGCGGCACACACTGCCACAACATGACTGCAAACGATACCTGTATTTTGTAGTCCCCGACACTTACACTTCGGTCTGGTGCCGTCACGTAGAATCACCTTGTAACTACGATCCCTCCTACCTCCAGTTCTGCTCACTCTTTCATGTTTGGATATGACCTCATATACTCCTGTATCGAAATCAGTTATTTTCATCTCATGTTGACATGCAACTGCTGCAGATTTTTCCAATATTTGTGTAACCCTCTCGGAAAAGATGTGTCCTCTTTGTGCCAACACACGTGCATGTTGTCTTCTGTTGTTGAACCACTCCAACAGTTTATAGTATGTCGCCTCTACAATTGCACAAATGGGTAAACCACGAGCTTCTTTGAAAACATTGTTCAGACACTCTGCAGCATTGCTTGTCATTATTCCCCATCTTTGGCCTCCGTCGTGACACAACGACCACTTACTAGGAACCTCCGGTTCATTCTCATTTGTTTCATCTTTTTTCCCTATCCCTTTTATGTATTGTAATGTATCTTTACTCCAATACTCAATTTGTTCCAAACTGGCTTTGAAATCCCACGGATTACTGTGTCTGCATGCTGCCTTGAAGGCGTCAACTGCATATTGATTCTTACAATTTTTGAGCAAGTTTTCGGCAAGATGCTGTGCGCATAAACGGTGAACTGCTTCATTTCCTTCCTCGTGCCAACCGTAACCGGGATTCCTAAAAATGTGTTTAATTGCAGCATGTCGATCAGATATGACACATATCTTCCTATCTCCAATCACCTCTCGTCGCAACCATCTCATAAACCATCCCCAATTGGATATGTTTTCCTTCTCAACGAGCCCAAATGCAAGAGGCAGTAGTTGATTCTCAGCGTCATACCCAACAGCAACAAGTAACTTTCCTTCGTATCTACCTTTAAGAAATGAGGCGTCTATGCTGATAACAGGACGCAGATATTTGAATGCCTGAATACAAGGACCAAAAGCCCATGCTGCACATTTAAACTGACGGACACCAGCGCATGGTAAAGGGTCAGAATGAACTACAACTTTACTTCCAGGATTTGATTGTTTAATAGCATTTAACAATTGAGGCAACAAAGCATATGAACCCGACCAACTTCCAAACATGTATGCAATAGCAATCTCGCGGGCACGCCATAATTTATTGTACTTTGGATTAACACCTGGAAATATTTTTCTTACCAGACCAAACACATGTTTAATCGGGAGCGAGACATTATTTTCGACATCTTCACGGATGATATCAGCCATCATCTTTGCAGTCAGCTGAGCATGATCAAATCGGGCAGCTGTGGACCTGCATATATGCTTATACGGACATTTTCTTATAGACCATGCATCATCCGAACCGGTCCGTGTAGCGTACAACATCCAGCTACAATTTTCATCTTTACATCTCACCCTATATTTGGTTTTGCTGCTGTCTTGCACCTTGATCTCCCGATTATTGTCAATGTGCCATTTCGATATTGCGTTCTTCAGAGCGTCTTTTGATGAGAATGCTTGATTATCAGCTAACGGACCTTCAACTATTACGCTGCTTTCTATAAATGATGTATCTGCAGGAACCCAACTAGAACAATCATGAAAGCTTTTAGCAGGGTGAACCGAACCCCTCCCTCTAAATAGGTTGTATTGGCTTAACTGACTCACGTTCGGACCAATATCTTCATCTTCCTCAATCTCATCAGCATCCTCGTCGTCCTCACCTGATGATTCATTCTCTGTATCTATATTGTAATCTTCGTCATCATTTTCTTCTTCATCATCTGTTGGTATAGGCACGAAATCAGAAGTTCTATTCGCAGGTCGACTGGTTTCTGCTATGGTGTTTGCATCACATGATTGTTGAGATATGAAACCTGCACCACTACTACTACCCGGTTGGTTACCTGTAAACATCTCAACCCTCCACTCAATTTCCACAGGATTCAACTGTACATATAACTCCATCATTCCCATTTTGGAATAAGTTGTTTCATAGGCTATTCTCCAAGAATTCTCATCATATACAGACATCACATTAAAAAAAAAGTAACCGGTTGGTGCAATGTTACAACGATATTGAATATTCATCGAGTACTGAGATTCTTCGACATTCAAACCTTGATATATCCAACTCTTAAGTTCTTCTAAGGTTACATTTTCGCTCGTTGAAAGTGTAAGTCTTGGACCTATCGTGTACTCTACACCGTAACTTGCATTTTGAACTATTTCACCGCCAAAGTACACACTTACCGCAATCATTTTGTTAACTACAATGAAAAATTCTTTAATCAGTTTTATATTACAAATTATATCAAGATTTGATATTATTACCAATTATTAATAATGTGACATAAATAGAAATTAAAAATGAATAAAAAATTACCTCAAATTTTACCAGGAAAAAACACACGGATAACAAAAATTGATATCACCAGGCACAATTTGAAGACTGTGAAAAGAGTAGAATTTCAATATTTGATATTATTAC
Organism: Triglochin maritima; assembly: GCA_963682175.1. NCBI lineage: Eukaryota > Viridiplantae > Streptophyta > Magnoliopsida > Alismatales > Juncaginaceae > Triglochin > Triglochin maritima. The sequence goes on along the minus strand of OY821787.1, from coordinate 4,674,814 downwards.
CAATTATTAGAAACTATAAATATAAGAATGAAAAAAATAATTACCTCAAATACCCCCAGGAAAGACACACGGATCAGAAAAAAAGTTATCACTAGGCACAATTTCAAGACTGTGAAGAGAGTAGAATTTCAATATTTGATATTATTAACAATTATTAATAACTATAAATATAAGAATAAAAAAAAATAATTACCTAAAATAACACCAGGAAAGACACACGGATCAGAAAAAAAAGTTATCACCAGGCACAATTTGAAGACTGTGAAGAGAGTAAAATTTCAATATTTGATATTATTAACAATTATTAATAACTATAAATATAAGAATGAAAAAATAATTACCTCAAATATCACCAGGAAAGATACACGAATCAGAAAATTGATATCACCAGGCACAATTTGAAGACTGTAAAGAGAGTATAATTTCAATATTTGATATTATTACCAATTATTAATAACTATAAATATAAGAATGAAAAAATAATTACCTCAAATAACACCAGGAAAGACACACGGATCAGAAAATTGATATCACCAGGCACAATTTGACGACTGTAAAGAGAGTATAATTTCAATATTTAATATTATTACCAATTATTAATAACTATAAATATAAGAATGAAAAAAATATTTATCTCAAATAACACCAGAAAAGACACACTGATCAGAAAAATTAATATTACCGGGCACAATTTCAAAACTGTGGAGAGTAGAAGTGGAAATGTAGGAGGAATTGAAAAAATAATTGGATTTAAAAAAAAATTGACGAACCGCGTATTTATAAGAACTCGCGCCCACGGATCGCGGGTGCGAACCGCGATCCGTGGTTGCGCGGATCGCGGGTTCGACCCGCGATCTGCGTACTTTTGAATTTTTTTTTTTTGTGATTAGTTTTCGAATTTTTTTTAAAATGAATATTATTTAAAAAAATTACGGGATATGAGAGTAACTTATAGTCATCTTAATTATGGTACTTCATTTTGACCTACTTTTGATGAGTAGTCTAAAATTGTGGGTTACATCTGTCACGTATAAGTAATATGTAGTAGAAATTTCAAACGAAATAGAATATTACAACGTAGAACCAACCATTTTTAAACTTCAATAAATGGTAATCGCTAAAATTTGGACATTTTATATCAACGGTAAAATTAACTTAGATTGACTTAAAATTTTAATATGTTTTCAATTAGTATATAAGAATGAATATGATTTAGTTTGATTTGATAAATAAATTTTTAAAAATGCTAAAATGAAACACCATAGCCAAGATGGCTAAAAGTGACTCATAGCCACATTATTTCCTACCTATTTATGATGATAAATCTTACTTTCTGACTCTGCATATCCTTGGGATCAAATTAAAGAAACTCATTTAGCGAAATTCCTCGTCTAGTTGAATTTTATATTCGAATTTTTATGAACACAATGACTCAATCGTACCTGAGACGATCTACTCGGCTGCATTGACGGGTAGCAGCATGAAATTGTGTTCCGTGGGTTCTATCATGCTGCACTTGTGAATTTGTATTTTAGTTTTACATACATCTATAGTTTATAATACCCGAAACTATGCATTTCATTGCTACCAGCACATCATAAGGTCAGCATGCATGCAATGGATTTTTTTCTTCAAAAACTTACATTTGACCCTAATATTCCAGAAAATAAACACCCAAGTAATCCAAAAGAATATAAGTCAATCCAAACTGGCACAATTGAAAGGAGTAACTACTTAGGTTAACTCGATAGGGAGAGTTTTAGTCTTGAGATAGCTAAGACCAAGATCGATAACATAGCATGTTTGAAATTTAAAATGGGATATTAGAAAGTAGATACATTAAAAAAAAGTTCGAAGTAAGTAAATACTCAACATATGATAATATGAACACAATACATTTGCTACTTTTCTCTCCTTTCTTATGGTCTAAAATTAAGCATTTGTAAAAAATAATGACGTGGCAGCAGTCTGGCCGACCAATGATGAATATATGTCATGCAAAATGACCCTTGAAAAAGAAACGTCATTAATAACAATAGACATCCAACTGTAAAGTCTGCAACTGACCCTTAGATGTTTAAAATATCGGCATCAATATGTTTTATTGCCATAAATGCTTTGATTCTTCTTACTTTACTTTTTACATCCTGTAAATCAAAGCAAGTGACTTTAACATTCCTATTAACAATGGTTCTATGGGTTTGAAATTGATGCCATCAGAATTGAAGCTTAGAAGGACAAATAAATGCATCCCAAGCTAGGATTCCAACGACAATATTGGAAACAGTCCTCACAACTCCATTTCAATTTGTTCAGTTACTACGAGATTTAGAATTTAGATACAGTTGGTCCGTATCAACTATTTCAGCATAGTGCTACACATTAACAATTTAACACTTGAGAGATCCGTTGCATTTTGGTAAAGTGCTTCGACTCATTTTGCTCATATTTTATGGCCATGAATACATGATGAAGTTCATGTTACTTACCTACTAAAAGGCAATTGCATTCATTTCTCAACTTGACCTACACTTTCTTGTGCACTTCCTCCATGGACATCTCGATGGACAGCCATAAGTGTGTATCTTTTTTTATTTTATCTACTTACTATCCCACACCATTTGAAATCCCCAACCTTCTAAGCTTATGAATAAGACAATTGAGATTCATTATTAATCTTTGACTATTTCACGACAATAGATTTTCCAACTGAGTCAGACCCTATTGTTATAAGTCTGTATAACTTTCAATGGTCAAGCTGAAAATCCTACTGCCAACCACTCACAATAAAGGCCATTAAGTACTCCCAACAGCCCTCTCCCATCCAACACTAATTACTAATACTATGAGTTTCTAAATTCGAAATCAAAGAATAAAAGAAAAAGAGCACCCCAAAAGAAAAACCACTAGAAGCAAGAATGGTCGGAGGTGGAGCACCTGTTATTTTTCTTGCTTCTCTACTCTTCATGATTGGAATTGCTTCTGCTGATCTGCAATCTGAGTGCAGCAGAACAATAGAGAAGTTGCAAGAGTGTCTTCCATTCAGTACTGGACAAGCGGTAACACCATCAGACAAGTGCTGCAGCTCAGTGTCAGACGTGAAGGACAAGGAACCGAAGTGTCTCTGCTACCTCATAAAGTTGGCAAGTTCAAGTGCCCAGGGGCTCAAATCTGACCGGCTTCTCAAACTTCCCTCTGTGTGCAAAATCACAGGAGCAGACGCCAGTCAGTGCCTAAGTAAGTATTTCAATCACACCACAATAAATCACTATCAACTCAAGCCTTTGAAAAACACAATGTTATCTACTCTGTTACCAAATAAATACAAGGATTAAAGAAATATGCCTTGTGATTTCAAATGTTAAACATGGAATTTTTTTTATCAAGACTAAAGCAGAGTACATACATACTGTTAGTTTACTAAATTAGAAAGACTTCAAGAACTTATGGGAGTTCAATTTTGTAACTTTTAGACCTAACATGTCTTTGTTTGAACAGAGCTACTAAATCTAACTCCAGGCTCTCCAGACTATAACATCTTCAATTCCTCAGGTTAGGCATTAGGCAACACCTTTGCTCTCACGGTTGCGAAATTACAAGTTTCATCTACAATTCTATATATATTTCTGATGCATATCCTGTAAGTTCAAATGGTTTTTACCATGTTATTGTGCAGCACCGGTAGCTCCCAGATCCTCCACAGGCACAATGCCAATGGGGAGTCATGGCTTTCTAAATCAGTTTGACTACGTCAGTACCATATCTTCCATGACTGCCTTGCTGCTGTTTGGAGCTGGACAGTAAATCAGCAGCTTTGAGAGTAGTAAAGTTTTTAAACTGGATTTAAACATCCTTTTGGATAACATGTGATTTCTCTTAGGAAAACACATTTCTCTTTATTACATCTTAATTGATGTCTATAACTTGATCCTTTGTGTTACTATGGTCTATTTATTGGAAATAACTAGTTCTTGTCTAAACAATCTTGTTACTAGTACTTCGAAACTTAATCTAAAAGGCAATGTTGGATCAAGTAGGATTGATTGAGCTATGGTGGCACACTACAACGGTCCAACCCACATATTATCCACACAAAATATGAAAAATAATTATGGTCACACATGATAAATAATGAGAATTAATCTCCGCTCAATATAAGTGTAAGCTCTTTAAAGTAAACTTGGATTGTTTACCCTCCCCTTATATGCTTAAGATTTGAGGAGGTGTAGAATTAACCAATCACAAATCATTACACTTTGAGGTTCTTGCAAAATGATAGTTCTGTAGCATGCAATACCAAATGCTATCGTTAATCATTTAACAACTATAATGGGCCACCTGAAACCAAAAGCTTCATTCCCTAGTTAAGATCAATGTGCTATGCTTGCTAACTGTAGATATTTTGATTATTTTGACATTCTTTTATGCCCGGGATGAATTGAGAAATAAAAAAGGTACGGTGTTTGTTATTTAACTTAGACGACCATCAATTGTTTCTGTTAGCCTTCCTATTAGAATCATTCACAAGTCAAAAGCATTGAATTATTTCATGTGTAACTTCAAAATAATCTGTTTCCTTACGTTAAGTGGTGCAAGAATATACATGACATTGTTGTAAGCATTTTCTCAGTAAAAGGTCAAATAACAAGGCATTACATAAATTTCATCGCTGAAATGGGTTTCTTTGATACGTTTGTTGAAGCCTATGCTCCATCGACCAAAGGTGCTCCTACGTGTCATTACAATACACATTTTTTACAAGAGTTTTAAACCCGGAGATGAAATCAAACTAGAAAAAAACATCAACATTTCTAGAACTAGATTCAAATCCAACGTCAAGGAATGCACAATCACATTCTGTATCATCGTGTTTGGAAATGTATATAAAAACATTTTATACATGGAAACCGAAATCAGATCAAATCATTTCCCAACTACCCTTGTAGATGTCATTACTCATTACAATCCACACTTTCCATAAATGATCTAAAACTAAAGATGAACTAGCAACATAGTCAAACATTTCCAAAACTGATTGAAATCCAGTTGTAATGGATGCATAACCACGATAAATTACACAGCGTTACGGAAGTTTTCCAAATATCTTTGATTCTTAGAAACCAAAAAAAGTCAAAATTACTTCCCAAACACACTCTGAGATGTTACTATGATTCACACTTTCTATAACATACTTGATACCTAAAGGACGGTCTCAAACTAGCAAACACAATCAAACATTTCCAGAGCTGTTTCCAAATCCAACACTTGGAAAAACACAATCACGACACGACATTCAGCAATGTTTGTCAAATAAATTTGATTCCTAAAACCAAATCAAACCAGAAGTCAATTCAGAAACGCGCTTCTAGATTTCGTTACAATCCATACTTCCATAACAGACATAAAACCAGGAGGATAATCCAAAGGATTCCAAATCTAGTATTCATATCCAACAATGGGGGGAAAATCAGTCCATAAAACGGCATTTGGGAAGCCTTGGAATTAAATAAATTTGTAGAAACAAAAATCAATCTAAATCAGTTCCCAAATGTACTCATACACGTCATTAAGATCCACACTTTCAATAACAGGGTTAAAACCTAAAGGACGATTTCACTCTCAAATAACCAAACATTTCCAGAACTGTATCCAAATGCAATGGTGGGAACAACACAATCACAATCCACAACACGGTTTGGAAAGTTTTCCGAACTCCGTTGAACACGATCCCTCATTCCTACAACATTTGATTCATAAATCAGACCAAAAATCAGTTCCTGAACGAGCTCCTACAAGTCATTACGATCTACAGTTTCAATAACAAACTTAAAACCTAAAAGACGATCTCACACTCAAATAACCAAACAATCCCAGAACTGTTCTCATATCCAAAGATGGGAAAAACACAATCGTGTTCCCAAAACCTTCTCCAAGTCGTTACTGCTCCACACTTTCAATAGTAGACTTAAAACCTATAACACAAACTCAAACTAGCAAAGGTAACCAAACATCTCCACAACTGTTTCCAAATCCAACAGTGGTAAAAGCATAATCACGATCCACAACATGGAGCTTGGTAAGTTCTTTGGAAACATTTAATTCCTAGAGTCCAAAATCAGACCAATAGTCAGTTCCCAAATGCACTCCTACAAGTCATTACTATCCACACATTCCATAACAGACCAAAAACCTAGAGGATGATCTCACTCTCAAATACCCAAACAAATCCAGAGCCACTTTTCAAATCCAATGATGGATAAAAAAAACAACCATGATATACAGCACTTTGGAAGTTTTCTAAATACATTTGATTCCTAGAAATCAAAATCAGTTCCCAACCCTTTTCCTTGTCATTACGGTCCACACTTTCAAGTTTCAATAAAAGTCGTAAAACCTAACAGACGACCTCACGCTCAGATAATCAAACATTTTCAGAACTGATTTTCAAATCAAACGATGGGAAAAACAATCACGATCAACAACACGACTTTTGGGAAGTTCTTCGAAAAAATCTGAATCTTAAAAACCAAAATCAGTGTCCCCAAACCTTCTCCTACACATCATTACGCTCCACACTTTCAACAAAAGACTCAAAAACCTAAAAGACGAACTCATTACGGTCCACACTTTCAAGTTTCAATAAAAGACGTAAAACCTAACAGACGACCTCACGCTCAGATAATCAAACATTTCCAGATTCGTTTCCAGATCCAACGGGGAAAAGCACAACCACGATCCGCAACACGACGTTACGTAATTTCCCGAACACATTTCATTCCCAAACCCAAACTCCTACACCTCACACCGTCCCGAACCGGACACGAAGGGGAAGATCGGGGAGAGCGAACCTTGGATTGGGATCGGAAACCCTAGATCTCTACTTCGTCCTTCTCAGGCGTTCTCTTTTCCCCACCGCCGTCGTCGTCGTTCGTCCCTTTCTCGCTCGCTCTCTTCGGAGTGGAAGTGAGATTTCGAAATAGGGCCTTTTATATGGCAAGCCTGGGTGGGCCCCGGAAGGGTCTCCATGTGTGGGGTTGTTGGTTTCGTATCCGTGGTGTTGAGGGAATGGCCCAGGAAGGGTCCAATGGGCCTGAGGCATGACAAAATAAATGGTAAATTACGTAAGGAATTCTTTAAAATATTAAAAAAAGAAAATGCAAAATTTTACAAACTATTTTCAAAAAGGGTTAATTGCCGTTTTCTCCGCTATTTGTTCACTCATTGGTACTTTGCATCACTAACCTTTAAAATGTGTTGGCAGTTTCCTCTCCTATGTTAATTTTTACCTCCAAAATGATCAAACCACCCTAAACCTAAAATCTAAAATCACCATGAATTTTTATAGAAAAACATTAAAAATAACCTAACAAACTATCTTGTATAATTCTAACATTAAATTTTTTATTACTGTTTTTCAAAAAATTGGTGGTAATTTAGGATTTTCGTGTTGAGCAGTTTGGTCATTTTTGGGATAAAAATTAACATAATAGGACAAACTACCATTGATGGAAAGGACAGAGGGTAAAATGTAATGCTTTCAAAGTCATGAGTCTAAAGTGTCAATGAATAAAAGAAGGGAACTACTATTCGTCGCCGGAAAACTACTTAAATCGTCCCAAAAATGACCTTTTTGCCCGTAACAAATCAATTAATACTGATTTCGTCCCGTGTCTTTAAACAAGGTGTTTGACTCAGTTTTACTCACATTCCCAGTACAAACACCACAAAAATGTCCGGCGAAGCACCAGAATCCGGCGAGGTAACGGGGGCGGAATTTTTTTCCGACTCGGGCGTCTGGCTAGGCCGCCTCCACATAGGTGGAGGCGTCTGGCCAAGCCGCCTCCACTTAGGTGGAGGCGGTTTAGACAGACGCCTCCACCTAGCTGGAGGCGGCTTAGATGCACGCCTCCACCATGGTGGAGGCGTCTGTCTAACACGCCTCCACCTATGTGGAGGCGTGTTAGGCAGCCGCCCTTTTTTGTTTTTTTTAATTTTTTGTTAAATTCAAAATTTTCAGGTTCCGTTGCAAGATTTCGGTGGTGATGGAGTAGATTACAGTGAGCTTTTTGACAGTAAAGAAATATTTACAACAATCGAGGAAGGTTGTAAATGGGCGAAACAAATTGCGATAGGAGCCGGTTTTTTTTTGGTTATATCATCGTACAAACCAAAAACAGATAACCGGATGGATTGTTACCTCAGATGCGATCGCAGACGTGAGATGAGTTCTCGTGATACGAGTATTTCACTGCGAAAGAATACGAAAAGAAAAGGTTGCGGTTGTCGGTTTTTGGTAAAAGTGGTGGAGCGACGAGATCGTGATGGATGGGTTATTGTTTCTAGTAGCATGTTTGGGCAGCACAACCACCCATTGGCAGTTTATTCAGAGGGTCACCGACAGGTCAGCGGACTTAGTGCTGGGGCAAAGCAAATTGTTCGAGATATGACAGAGGCACAAGCAAGGCCCCGTAACATTTTGTTGGCGGTAAAGAAGAAATTTCCGGACGATAATCCTAATCAAAGGCACATTTACAACTTCAGAGAGTACATGAGGAGGACGAAATCTGAAGATAGGAATCCCGCGCAGCAGTTTCTCAAAGAGGCAGTGCAGCATAAGTATTTGCATTGGATTGTGGCAGATGAAGAAACTAATGTCTTGACTCACGCATTTTTGGCACATCCGACTTCAGTTCAGTTGTTGCGTACATACCCATTCGTGATCTGTATGGATTCGACGTATAAGACGAACAAGTACAAGATGCCTTTGTTTGAGATGGTTGGGATTACTCCAACAAATATGAATTTCCTCGTCGGATATGCGATTTTGCAGGATGAGACCGAGTCTAGTTACCGGTGGGTGTTGGAGAGGTTGCGAGATCTGTTATTGGATATTGTTAGCCCGACAGAAATAATTACGGACCGGGAGATGGGTCTGATGCGACCAGTGGCAGAGGTTTTTCCTGAGTCGGCTCATTTACTATGCACCTGGCATATCAACAAAGACGTGTATAACTACGCATACCACGTATTCGGCAAGGAGAAGCAGCTTGCAGAGAGTTTTAGACGTGGAAGATGGAGGAGAGTCATGCTTTCTGATTCACAGACGGATTATGATAGAGCAGTCCGTAATCTGAAGGATTCTTACAGTTCCTGGCCAGTGCTGACGAAGTATGTGGAAGACACGTGGTTGGTGCATAAGGAAAAATTCGTGTTGAATTGGACGAATCAAGTTCTTCATTTCGGCAACACTACGAACTGCAGGGTGGAAAGTGCACATTCGGCTCTGAAAGAGTGGATCACTACATCGACTGCCGCTCTCGACACTCTTTTCGACCGCGTGAACTCGTCTATTGAAATGCAGCTAACAAATATTCGGAACTTTCTTGAAGATTCGAGACGTCGAAATTTGGCACATTACATAGGTCCTCTGTTTCAGCATATAAATGGCCGAGTTTCGCATCACTGTTTGTCGTTAATGACTCAGGAGTTGAAGAGAATGCAGGACTTAAGTGATGAAATTGAATATCGTTGTGGGTGTGCTTTCCTGACAACACATGGGATTCCTTGTGCCTGTACCATGTACGAGTGTTTCACGTCAGGTGATGGAATTTATTTAGAGCATATTCATCCATTCTGGAAAACACTTGTTATCGGAGAAGGAGTCCAGATGTCAGAGTTTGTTGATCAGTCAGCACAAGACACCGAGCATTTTCGGAAGCTAGTGGTTGAGATCTCGCAGAGCGATCCTGCAGTAATTCGTAGTGCCTCTCGTATTTTATACGAACAGTTACACCCCGATCAGTCGAACTATGGAGAACCCGAAGAAAATACTAAGGTACGAGGTCGACTTAGGGGAAAGTCGACACGTCGGGACCCGAGTGCCTTCGAGTATGCTGAGCGAGGTCGTGGTCGGTCTGCCAGTAGTGGGAGCAGGGGTCGTCGGTCTAATTCGTCTCGATCGTCCTTGAATACGGGCACAGGATCTTCTGGTATGTCGATATCTTTGTTGTTATGTTATTTAATATATATTAGTAATCTAAATGGGGTTGAATATATTATCTCCTAATTTTGTTGTTTTAATGAATTGTTATTTACCTATCTTACAGTGTCCGGACGGGTTGACGTGGACAACTTCCCATATAATGATAGACTGTCAGGAATCATTTTGCCATTTCTGCATAGGTGGAATGACGTACGTGCTGATGGCAACTGTGGATTTCGATGTGTTGCCGATGTCTTTCATGGTGGTCAGGAGAACTGGTCGTACGCCCGTCGTGCGATTTCTAATGAGATAGGTGCACATCCTATTTATGAGACAGTCTATTTCGGCCATGTGAGAGAGGCTCGTCAACGAATTGATTGGGGCGGGGGAGGTTGTGGCGAGGATCATTATATGGAGGTTTGGTCCGACTTGTTTCCTATTGCGAATTTTTACAAGTGTGCGGTCATGTATTTCGCAGTGGGAACGGATGGTTCGTTGTTCCCGTGTCTTACTGTTCTACCCTGGGAGTGTCCCTCTACCATGACGAGGCCTGTCAGAGAGTTGGTCATTGCTCATTTAGGGAGTTACGCTCATTTTATTCGTTTGGAATTACTTGATGATTTCCCAGTACCTCCTATAGCGACCTTATGGTATCAAATGCGAGATGAGAGTGTTGTTGGATGGGAAGATCAGTACCAAAGTAGGATGGAGTATTGGAACCGGTTACGTTGATTGTAATTTGTAATGTTTTGTAATGTATAATATATCGTGTATTTCTACTTATATCGTGTTGTTTTTTTACCGTATTTTAAATTTAAATATTATTTCATATCTAAAGAAATAAGTTGAAAATCTTTTCGTGAAAAATAAATATTAAAAAATACGATAGTCAAAGAAATATGTAGAAGATATGTTCGTCAGAAATAAATAATAAGAGTACACAAATAAACATAAGCATATACCAACAAATGTACTAACAGTGCAACAAAACGAAAGTAAAAGCAAGACAACTACAGCTCAGCATCTGAATCATGGTCTGCAATGCCCAACTGGCTGTTCCAATCCTCGATCAGGCGATCCTAATCTGTACATGCAAGTCTCGTCGCCTCACTCGGCATGACGTCTCTCTCTCGCAAGAACGGCTGCGTACACTGTATCGCCCTACTCATACACTGTATGTAAAATAAAAATTAGCGTACAATAACAAAATATACTTTACAATTAAATATAAAATTAGATAAACTTACCGCATCGGCACATGTCCTATCCAGTGCTCTCTCCGGTCTCGGAATGATACCGCGTACGAGTAGTGGATGTGAGCACCTACCGAACCACTGCAAATAATCTGGAGCACAAGTGGAGGGGTCGCGGCTACGACTCAGATCGGCCAGGTGTAGTCGTCCTAGTCTCGGAAATGTCCTCCAAACCGATTCCGCAGACGAAACGTTGTGCCTGACGTCGTACATCGTGGCAGTCGCAGACCGTACTGCATGCTCGGGCGTCGGAATGTCAACCGGGATCACCTGAACGTAGCCTAACTGACGTAACACGCGATCAGGTAAATAAGGCTCTGTGATATCCCTATAACGAATAATGCCGGCAAATGTAGTCCTCGGCACAGCTACAGCAGGATCGGGACCGTACGGTAACCACTCCACCTAAATGTTTATACGTTAATAATAATAAAATTAAATTTAAATAAACGTGAATGATATATACATCATATACCTGCGATGCAGTCATCTGATCTAGCCGTCTACGAATAGAAAGAAGTCGACTCTCGCTCTTATCCTCCGCCCGGATAGCCCACATACGCGAACGAGGATGGCCACGCTCAACAATCTTCCGCTCACGATGGGGGCGGAAAGCAGGAAAATACTCATATATCCAAGCCTGCAGCAGTGTAAGACAACCCGTAATCTGACCACAATCAGCGCGACTGGATATGCCCAGCTGGCGATACATATATGCCAACGTCGCCGACCCCCATGAGTAATCAGCAATGGTATCTGGGTCCCTCGCCTCCAATAAGTCGCGTGGTCTCAATCTGGAACCGCTCTTGTCGAGAAACAATACGCAGCCTAGTAGTAAGAAGAAATAAGCAGTCATCTGCGTATCCTCAGTCCGTGGTGGTCGCCCCCGTCTGCAACACTCGTCCACAGCGTCGATACTAACACCACCGCCACTCCAGAATGAGCTATCCCGCCCAAGACCCTCCAGGCTGACACCCAGCAACTCAGATACATATAACTTCAGCTCAGATGTCGGCGCCTGCGCACTGACCATGGGACCCTCAACAGGAATGTGAAGAATCTGAAAGACGTCATGCAACATGATCGTCATCTCTCCGAACGGCAAGTGGAAAGTGTTGGTGTCAGGCTGCCACCGCTCCACGAATGCCAAAATCAACGGCATGTCGATGCAGGAAAACATGTTGTACGGCAAGTGACCCAATCCACTGTCAACCACGGTCGTCGTCATATCCTCAGTCATCACTGAGCGCCATGCCTGCAATGTCGTACAAGCTCTGTGCCGATTATGGCACTTCAAAACCTTCCGCTCCTCGTCATCCCAGATGCGTCTGGCGACGTGGCCTCCGAAATTCGGAATGACGCTGCCATCTACAGGACCACCGGGAATAATATCCGTGACGATCCAAGACTCGTCATCACCCCTCTTCTTCTTCTGAGCTCGGGCGTCTGCAGTGCACGAACTCGAATCACCGGTCACAAACCGGCCACCTCGATCCTTCCTAATGACCCACTCAGCTGAAGGACCACCGTGTCGCCCCCGTCCTCGACCGGACTGATGTACCGCCTCCTCCTGTGGCCCCAAGTCGTATCGGCCCCCATCGTCACTGTCGTCGTGACTCCTCGCCTCATCTGAATCATCCTCGTCGTCGAAAGACTCTCCAGGTGTCTGACGACGACGTAACAGATCTCTCTCTCTCCTAACTGAAGCAGAAATACCACGTGTACGTGGATGACGAGGACCTGACTCGTCTGCTATACTACGTACCGGGCGTAAGAGAATTGATTTCCCTTTTCCTCCACGGTAACCCGATGACTATTAATTCAATTTAAAAATACAAATTTATTAATGATTTTACTATAATAATTAAACTAATTATTAACTTAATAATCGATTTATTTAGCAATTATCACAATTAATCAATAATCCGTTACTAAAATCGTACACAACTAATTACTAACATAATAATCAATTTATTTATTAATTAACACATTTTATAATTAATAAACGATTTACTAAACTAATTTAACTCATTATTAACATAATATTCAATTTATTTAAATTTTATCACAATTTATAATCAATTTAAAAACAAATTAAAAAAAATCCAGGCGTCTGCGGGAGACGCATACCCTACGTGGTAGGCGTCTGCCGGAGACGCATACCCTACGTGGGAGACGTCTCCCGCAGACGTCTGTGCCATGGGTCGGGCGACCGCGGGATCCGCCCGACCCAACGTTCGGGCGGTCGCGGGAACCGCCTCCCCCCTGGGGGAGGCGGTTCCCGCGACCGCCCTATCGTTGGGTCGGGCGGCTCCCGCGGTCGCCCGACGCAAAAAAAAATTTAAAAAAATTAATTGAAATAAACAAGGTGATTTACCAGATGTGAGTAGTCCGGGGTGTCCGCTGGCTCTTTCCCTGGCCTCCGAGACATCCTATTTGGTGAATAAAAGTGTGATATGAAGAGAAAGTTGTGTTAAAAGAGTGAAATGAGGAGTTATATTAGTAGAAAGTGTAGAGGAGCAAAATGGTAATCTTACGGGCGATTTAAGTAGTTTTACGGCGACGAATAGCAGTTCAGTAAAAGAATAAGAAAGTAAACAATTAACCCTAACAATATATACATCCATTTAGAATCTAACACGTTTCGGCAACAGTCTTTTGGAATTTTCTCTTAGAAAAAGAATTGGAGATTTACGATTTTCTCACACCCACCAACACAACCAATGTTGGGGTTGCCAATTCAAAGCCCCAATAGAATTCATTTAATTTTTACGAATTTTAGAAGTTAATACTGTAACATCCTTCTTTTGGTAATTTCTATTATTTACGAGCATACGTTGAATACCCTGATAAGTCCAAACTAATCTAAATTTATGGATCTAGCTACCAGCTAAGCTAACCAAAAGTAATTTATAGCTACGTACATGTAAAAGTAATCGTAGAGAACAGTCGTTGAGCTCCATCTCACACTTGTAGGGTGTGTTTGGATAACCTCGGATATTATGTCCAGATTACACTGCATCCCCCTCAACTCCTCAACTGAGACCAGCTCAGTCGAAAGATTCTTTATCTTGAGATAATTATGACCGTGATTGAATCTCAACAGGTTCATTAATTTGTAAATGTAGATAGTTACTAGATTAGATAATTAAAAAACAAAAAAAGCATGAAGTATTTGTTACTGTTTCGTGGTCTGGAAGCTTTGTTACTCACATTTGCGAAGCCGAAGTTGAATTCCCAAACCATGAGAACCGATACCACACCACATTTGTATAATAACTTTAGATGGTGAAAGGCAGGCATGCAAGAAAAGGAAAAAGAAAAAACGCCAATAGTTTAGAGAAACCGAAGAATACAATTTAGACAAACCCAATGAATGCTATCATGACATGCTTATTAGTTATTACACGTCCATTAATTAAGAACCAGGAGCAGTTGGATGGTGTTGGTGGTGTCCGATGTAAATTTGTTGTCCGTCCATCGGATCATGCTCGTTATACCCTCCATCTCCGTGCTGCTGCCACACAGCTGGCATCTGCCACGGCTGCCCATATGCCCCAACCTCGACCCCGGACACCGTCTGTCCGACCGGCGGGTAGTAGTACGGCACTCCAGAAGCCGTCCCGTCTCCGTCCCCTGGCGCGCTAACATTCCCTCCCAACGCCCCCACACCTTCATCTTTGGCCTCATCCCTTGGGACAATGTCGACGAGGAAATCGAATATGTCGGTGCGCGTTATGGCGGCAGCGATGTCGTTCTTCTGGAGGGTCCGGCGCTTGTTCTCCTCGGCATGGAGCCAGGATCGGATGGTGAGCTCGAGTATGAAGAGCTCACAGGCTTTGGCGAAGAGAATGGGAGCCTCAGCGGAGATCATCCGCACGTCCTCATCCGCCTTCATGATCTTCTTGATCCGGGCGAGGGGGAGGTGGTGGTTCTTGAAGTCGTTCGCGTGCTCAATCTCCTTCCTTTGGTAGTTCCAGAACATCTGGAGCTGGTGGTGGTGCTGCTGCTGGAGGAGGTGGTGGAACGGGGCGTGTTGGTACGACACTTGTGGTTGTGGTGGTGGTTGTTGTTGTTGCTGTGGTGGTGGTTGATGGTTTTCCATGTTGCACCGGACAATATTTTAAACGAATAAGAACAACTACGAGTAGTTCACCGACACTTAAAGTCAAAAGTCAGTGTAACAACACAGAGACTGATAACAGAAATTTTCGCAAATGAATTTGGAACTATAGTTATAAACTTCGACTCTTTTTTACTTGCAAAAAAAAAAAAGAAAAAAAGAAGAGTGCTGATCGAGGCAGAATCCCGAGTGGCCGGAGTGGAAAGGGAAAAGATCCAAAGTGATAATAAGGGTTGCTTGGCTCGGAACCTTCCTCCTCTTGCTCGACTTCAAGTAATAAATTGTCAAGCTTGAAAGTAAGAAATTAGTCTGGCCTCCACGATCAAGTAATATCTGAATACGAAGAACGAAATGGAATTATAGAAAAATAATTGGTGCAAGAGCGAGTTGAATGTTGGACGAGGTCGAGTGTAATGTAAGTAGTGAGTGAGATTTTTGGCTTTAGGCTTCAAGATTCTAGTGTTCAAAGGATGCTTTCATGTATATATATATGCTTGTATGAGCGACGCAAAGTTAAGAAAAGAAGGAATTTTTGCGTTGGAAAGACATGTCTGTCCTAGAAATAATGATGAGATTCCTTGGCTTTTTTTGTTCAAACTTTGTTTGTGGAGAAGAGAATCTGATTCTTGTAGAAGTAAAGGAAGAGAAACCACTGGTTGATCCTAAAGGAGAAGAAACTTAAGATAATTGGTAGGTGTCCAAGAATGAGAGGGAAAGAGAGAACTTCAGATTTTATAGAACACACTTCCACATCTAATAGTGGATATGTATAATAGATTGAACCAACAATTTTCCATGAAGAAAAGGAGGAGAGAGAGAGGATAAGATATGGGTTCAATTGTAAAGCCAGTATGCGTTAGAAGATTGAGCCTTATCCTACACCACATCCAATAGATATTTGTGTTTGATTAATTGTCTTTTTCAAGTGGTGAGATTGCTTTCAAGATAAAATTCGGATGGAATTCAATGTACGTATAAAGACTATGTTGATGCAACTTGTAAAAATTAGGCCCATGTTCATTGGTTCTAGTCTACATTACCCGACGCAGAATTATTTTGTTCCATGAAAAGACGGTATGGATTGACATGTATAGCTTGTTGTAATTCACCATGTGTTCATGCTATATAAAGCATTTATGGGTTTATTTCTTAATTAGATCAATAATAAATGGAGTTAATCATATTGTCATGTCATTATCCAGTTATGTGTATAAAAAAAAGTTGATGGACTTCGTGCAAAATAACCATTATATGACAACAGTTCCACTAACGAGCAAAATCTAAATTGATATACGTTTTAAGAGCAAAATTCACCCCCAGTCCCTGCATATGATATCACAACGGCTTACAAGTAAAATTAAGCTGGTTTAAAAAATTACTCAGAATCCACAAAAGAAATATGGAACAAGATTTGGAATAATTTATTTTTAAAATTTCAAAATAAACTTGTCCCAAAAATATTTCTCGCACTAGATTGTTGGTTTTATGGTATTAATCTATATTTTGATGATTTAATCAACCTAATCTTAATTATAATCAATGTAGAGCAGCACACATTATGCATGACATATATATTGTATTATGCTAACTTCTACAGGTGATCAAGACTCAAGGAAAAAAGAAATTCAAGTCAAGACATATAATCAAGCTATTGAAGACATGTAGTTTTGAATTTTTTTGAGTCTTAGGAACTTTGTCTACTTAAGCATACTAGAGTTAATAACTACTCAAACACACATTAGGTTCCTTATAGAAGTCACACACAAAATCTCAGATCATTTGGACTTCAATAAGTCACCCAAACTTAGACCGAAAACCACTAAAACCCAAACTTGAACTACATGTGCAAATTCGGTCGACCAAACCACATTTGTTCGACTGAATGATCATATAACTAATAGTGTTTTAATCAGCCCGACCAATCGACTGTGACCATTTCGGTCGACCATCTACATGTGTCAAATGATTGTTGGACTTGTCTTATTCTACAACGATCGATTCTCCCAAAACCCCAAATACAAGTGATCACCGGTCGACCGTGAATCTTGTTTTGGTCGACCGAACATAAACGTTTTGACAATCCCCAAGTGCCTGTGTATTTTCAGTCGACCAACCTAACTATTTCGATCGACCGAACCTAGCCACTTTCGACAACCCCATAGATCATGTTAGTTTTCGGTCAACCAAACTAACCATTTAAGTAGACCGATAACTTAAGTGAACTTTAGTTATAGTTGTTTCGTTCGACCGTTCCTTGCTTGGTCGACCGTTGCTTTTCTGGACTTTCCTGGATTTCATTTCCGGACGACGCCCAGTCGACTATTAAGCTCGATTCGGTCGACCGAACTTGCCCAGAATTGTGCCCAATGCTTTTTTGTTTATTGTTTCTTACACAAACAATTACCATATTAATCCCAACGGCTATAACATCTTAGGAGTTTATAAATAGATGTTACCAAGACACAATTTGACAACTCTTACACTCTAAATTGTTATACACATCTAAGAGAAACTCCCAAGCTTTAAATTCTCCAAACCTATACTCTCTAAGCCTAAACTTCACACTTTACTTTATCAATTTCTTATTCGCTCAAAGTGTGCTCAAGTTAGAGAATGTGTTCCACTCACAATTGTCTGTCAAGAAGCAAGGATTTCGATGAAAGTCTGAAATGTTCCCTCTCGGATTATGAGAGGAAGAAATCAAACTCGCGAGGATTGTTCGCGAAGTTTGTGGTGTAAAAAGCTTAATCTCGGCCCAGAACAGGATTGATAGTGAAGACGGACGTAAGCAGAACTCAAGATAGATCGAGTGGAACTTACAAGAGAAGTAAGCGAAATACCAAACCTCTATAAAAATCAAGTTGTCTACTAGTGTGGTTTGCTTGTTTCTCTTACCTTTTTAATTACGCTGCATAACTTGTTTAAGTAGATATTAGCATGAAAAGTGATTCGAATTAAGTTCATACACGATCCTACGTAGACTTGCTGCCGCCCTATCACGACCCTTCGTAATTTTCCCGTCCAAAAATACCAAGTGTCTGGACAGAAAATAAATTACTAAGTGTCACTGCTCACTTATTGTGACAAATTTATTGTGAATTTTAATATAAAAAAATCATTCCAATTTTTTTCCAAGAAATAACCGCAACAGACTAACTGCTTTGTTTCACCACGCACAAAACTATTATTTTTATCAGTAATCACCAGTGTTCCAACGAGAATAAGTGAAATTTGACAACATTTATCAAATGCTGAACTCAGGCGGAGATAGTTCGCTATAACATAGAGATTGATAATAATGTATGCTTAAAAATGATAGATTTCTATCGCATCTTTTGGAGTCAGCTGGGGAGCTTATTTACTAGAACCAGGAAATATCCAACTGAGACATCACAAAGAAGCAGGGAAAAATAAGAGCATCCAAAATTGCAGAAAACAGTAACTCAAGGATAAGCAGCAAACATAATTTCTAAAGATTGCAAGCAGTGGCAAGCGTATATATATGTAGACCATGCAAACTTCGTAAGTTCTGAACATATTTAACTAAGAGATGCAACTTGCATCAATCCCATGTTTCTGCACATGGAAATTATACAATTTCTTGCGGCATTTTCTTTTATCAAACTGCAAGGAAATTGAGGACAGACACAACGATAAGTCCTGTTGGACAAAACAAGTATAAAGACATGATGGCAAGATGGTCAGAGACTCAGAGTATTAAAACAGTAATAATACAACAATCCCAGTAAGAAGGTTGGCCACACGAATCATGTCCCTACTCAGCTCTATTCAAGGTTTAGTTTTTTCTATTTCAACACATATCTAGATTTGTTCCAGAAATTCCTGACATGATGATTTCAAGTCTTTCATGTCCTCCTAATTCCAAATGGCCATGTAAATTTACACTTAATAATAAGAAACAATACCAACTGTAAATATTTAAGACAAACTTTCCAGCAAAAGAATTCTAATGATTAGTGCTTACATGTTCACATACATTGACATGCACCAGAAATGGCAGTAGGCAACACGAGAAAAATGATGTAATCATATCTAATCTAGGAACGAAAAATAAATTAAAAGCAGATAAAAAATTCCAGCTCTTGGAGAAATACGGTTCCAATAAGAACAGAAGAAAAGATAGTCAGTCCTACATAACCAACTACTATATTTAAAAAAGATAGCAAGTACAAACAGGATATCCAATGTTCTTGTGACAGCCTGTATTAATTTCCGTAAACACTAACTACAGAAATAGTCTCTTCTGAAAACGTTGTGGATCCATGGTCTTCTGGTAGCATGTTTCAAACATTGCATTCGTAGTTCAGTAGTTGTTTGCGCATTTGTTTGTTACATTTATCAACATTATGAGACAGCGTGCAGAATTTATTTCTCCCTTTTTTATGGTAAATGCCAAAAACATGGAAAGAACATAAAACATTTAGGGATCCAAAATGTCAAAAAATTAAAAAAGAAAGGAAGAGAATGAGATATTGATTATTGAATAGCATCTTACCATATGAAACCCATTAAATGTGCTTAATTGGAGCACTTGTTGAAGACAATGCTACTCTACAAGAGCAGTCTGGCATTACACTAATACCCTTTACAAATTGTGAATGGTTCTATAACATTTGTAAGGTGTCAAGTTGAAAGTCAAAGTTTCAATTGGCAGTCATGGATGGCAAGAAAAATAGGAAAATCAATTGTCTATATCGAAGCTAGCCAGTTAGTGACTAGGAACACGGAGCATACTTTCACCGCATGTTCTTTTCAGATCCACTAATTTTGAAGCTAATTTTTTGACGGTATAAAAATCTAATTAACTTGTTCATTTTCTGTAAGTCTCAATGCATGTCTTCCTTAGCTTCAGCAATTACCTGAAGAAGCTCCAAAGGGGTAGCAGCAGGATCAAGCTCAAGGCAACCCTGTGGGACTTTCTGTGACTCCAACCCATTGAGCAAGTAACATGGAACCTGATGAGAGAACCTGAACATTTCTTCCCTTGGGATTCTCTTCACTTCCTCTGGGACATCTTGTCCACGGAAAACTGTTTTGAAACCAGCAACTTTGACCAGAGGGGCAACAGTTACACCTTGATCCTCATTATAGTCATCGAGCACCTCAACCATATCGTATTTGTGAATAACATCATCAGCAGTAAGTTCATTCCAATCGGGTGACCAGTTTCTATAGAGAGCCCATGAATCACCTTTACGAGGAAGAATTTTGATGACACCATTTGGGCCTTTCTCCCATCTAACTTTGTGAGAAAAAATATTAATGTTTTCATTCATTTCGTATCTGCTTATTCTGAAATCCCCGGATGTCTTGGCAAATCCCATTCCAACCCAATTTAAAGGACCAAACTCACTATTAGTTTTGAAGTTGAGAAAGCTCATACGTATCTTGAATGGCTTGGTAGAAACAACTTTTTGGACGAAGGCATAGAAACGAGGCATTCCATCTTCATCATCATACATAGCCCATACCTGATTGGGTTCAAAAGAACTTTCAGAGCGGTCTTTGTCAAAATCATGAAAGTCAGGATCAGGAACATCAATTGATACAGGTTCCGTGACTTTATTATCAGAACCAACACATGTTTCATTAGAGGAACCCTTCACACAATCCATTTGTCCAGTGAAAATGCTGAACACACCCTTTGTCTCAGAAGATTTGGTCTGTTTATCCTGATGCGACAGAATATGTTCATTTTCCTTTTCATGCACCAGCTTTTTTTGTTTGTGCTTCCACTTCTCCATTTCTTTGGATTTAGCTGGTGCAGCAACATTCCATTCTTTTAGTTTCTCCTGAACTAAAGTCTTACCCTTTTGTGTCAGCATAGTTTTAATGTCAAAAAATGAGATATCTCTGCTCAAATTGCTAATTTCCTTAAATTGCATTCTAGCTCCAGAAACACTGAATGCCCGTTCTGCAGGAAAGCCTGTGATAGAAATAGAATTGAAGTTTCTGTTCTCAAGAAAAGTAGAATTTTTTCTGTCATAATCATTTTGTCCAGGGTCCTTGGTACCACTTATACTTCTTCTCTTTCTAGGCCTTGCAATGCTAGAGAGAACAGGATTTTCTTGATCAGAAGTAGAGTTTCCAATGGTAACTCCATTAGAAGTCCTTTTATGAAAATTTGTCTTCTGAATAGCCTCGGTACCTTTGGAGATTTTTAGTTTCTCCTCACGCTCTCTTTTAACTTTCTCACGCACGGCAACTGAATAAGCAGCACGACCTTTCTGCCGCAGCCCAGAGGATCCTGCATTTGTTGCAGACTTTTTCTCTTGACCATAGGAATTCATCCGATGTTTTGGTACCCGCTTTTGCTGTGAAGAAGACCATGGAATGGAAGGATTATGTCCATTGGTTGGACTCATAGTTTCAACAGCCCGAAATGGTTCATGGCAGTTGGGACAGAGAAGATTATGGTTGAGATAAACCCTAAGATATTCGTACTGCATTTTACATCGGTTGCATGATGTCCAGAACGTATTGGGTTCTGGAATACCAGATTGAGGGGGACAAGTAGATGCAGTGCAAGCAGTACTTTTGGGCGGGTTTGGATTCGAAGATGCGTCATTTACAAAATTACGGCCATTTGAGGGAACCCGTGATCTGTTTACTCTCCGATGTGTCATTAATACATCCCTTTTCTGGTCATACGCGGATCTCCTTGCCTTATCCGACAAGACTTTCCATGCTTCGGAAACAAGGTTAAAAGCCGCATCAGCACCAACAGACTTGTTTTTATCAGGGTGAAGCATGAGAGCCAACTTTCGGTATTGTTTCTTCACCATATCATCATCAGTCACTGAACTCACCCCGAGAATCCCATACCAATTATTGTCCTCATCTGAACCTTCCTCTGCAGCAAGGTGAACATCAAGAGTAGCTATCATTCGAGATATACCTTCAAGTTCTGGAAACAAAGTCTGAGCTTTCAGTGAAAACTTTTTGGCACCTGCAATGTCTTTTGCATTGAACTTCTTCTCTGCAATTTCCCTTGCTCTAAGGGCCTCATCTCTATTGCACTCCATCTAATGATTCCTAAAAACTAAAAACCAGCCCGGTGTAATAACCCAATCCCTTAACAAAGAACAGCTCTTGAAGACTATGCTACACGGTCAGCTAGCCTATCTAGCACAACATCATAATTCTCTAATAACCTGTACAAACAGTTAAGCAATAATAAATGACAACAGCGTGATATAGAATTGGAAAATATATGTATATATAATTCAATTTTTCTGATCTCCCAAAGTACAACTACAATAATTTAGATTTAGCAAATTCAGTTAACAGATCCAATTTGCGCAACTCATAATAACGAACTAGAGAAAACACTAGCACACCATGATAAATTTCTCGCCTATCTAGCGAACCATCACGATTCTTTGATAACCTGGATGTACAGTTAAACCAGGTAAAAAGTAATAATAAAAGAAGACGACGTAAGAGCAAACCAAACACCAACAAACTTCGACTTTTCTAGTCTACCAAATTACAACTAACCTAAAGTAGTCTCAACAACCACACAAAATCAGTAATAGAGTGAATGAATCCGATTTGCGCAACTCATAATAACAAACTAAAACACAGACTAGCACACCGTCATAATTTTCTTGACAATCTAGCAAACAATCATAATTCTTCGATAACATGAACGTACAGCTAAAACAGGAAAAACTATAAAACGAAAGTGATGCAATATTGAACTAAACACACAAATGACAAATTCAATTTTTCTAGAGCCCAAATTACAACTAACCTAATTTTGTTTCAACAATGGCGCAAAATCAGCATTGGAGTGAAAATATCCAATATTTACAACCCATAATAACAAACTAAAGCGCACACTAGACCCGATCATAACTTTCTTGCCAATCTAGCAAACCATTATAAATCCCCAATAACCTGAACATATGGTTTGGACAGTTAACATCATCAACATCAACATAACCCCAATGCCTCAGAAGAGGCTCCCGCCTAAGCGAGGTAAAGGGGGTCGGATGTACGCAACTCTACCACTGTAAAACAGTGAGGTTGTTTCCAATTGACCCAAATGATGCAAATGCAACAGACCATCTGTGATTCCACAATAAAAGAAATGCAAAACGTTTAAATAGTCCTTTGATATAGTCTATGATGCTCCAAATGTCAAAAAACAACTTAATCTTTGACACAGTGGAAATGGTTTGGATAGGTAAGAAACAATAATAAATGACAATGCGGTAATAGCGGAACCAAAAACAAATAAACTCCACTTTTCTTGTTTCCTGAATTACAACTAACCAAATATAGTTTCAACAACCACACAAAATCAACGATGGAGTGATCAAATCCAAATCGCACAATTCATAATAGCAAACTGAAGGACACACTGTCATACCTTTCTTGCCTATCTAGCAAGCCATCATAATTCTCCAATAACACGAACATATGGTTAAAATAGGAAAATAAAATAAAATAATGACAATGTTGTAATAACGAACCGAGGGGGGGGGGGGGGGGGGGGGAATCAACGTTTCTAGTCTCCTTACTCACAACTAACATAATCTCGTATGAAAAACCACACAAAATTAGCAGTGGAGAATCCAATTTTCTTCTCTCATAATAACAAATTAAAGCTCGTACATAACTAACAATGACTTTCATTTCTATCTAGCAAGCCATTATAATTATCCGATAAACTGAATGAATCATTAAAAAGGAAAATCAATAATAAATGACAATGACCTAATATCGAACCGCAAAGGGGGAAAATTAACTTTTCCAGTCGCCCGAATCACAACTAACATAATAATGTATCAACAACCACGCAAAATCAGCAATGGTTTGAATGATCCAAATTGCGTAACTCATTGTAACAAACTGCAGCACACACTAACACATGATCATACCTCTCTTGCCTATCTAGCGAACCATCATAATTCTTCGATAATCTAATAAATGACAATGACGTAATATCGAACCGAAGGCATACAAAACCCAAATTTAATAGTCTCCCGAATAAAACTACCTAATTTAGTATCAACAAACGCACAAAATCAGCAATGGAGTGAACGAATCCAATTAGCGTAACTCATAATAACGAACTAAAGCATATCGCGCACAAGCATTATAGCATAATACTTCTCCAAAATACAACTAAAGCATAATGCACACTTCAGGTCATTAAGATCTAAAACAAAAAAATAAAAATCGAACAACATAATTCTACTCATAACTACAAGGGTGCAACTACTATTCATAACACCAAAACACAACGTGAAGACGTCCAAGTCGTAAAAAAACACATCAGAACCAACGTGGATTGCCATAAACATCCCATTTCGATCGAAAAACCCTAGAAACCCTAGAACTCTCGATCTCCCTTGAGACTCCACAGAACAGAAACCGACGAATCAAGCGAAGAGGCGGAGAAAATGTTACCAACCGTAGAAGAACTTTGCATTGGTCGGAGGAATTTGGGTTGCGGAATTGCGACGAGAAATCCTTATTTTTTACTCAAAAAAATAAAAAATGGGGAAAAAAAGCTTAACCGCGCCTCTGAGACCAAACAAAATCCCCCAAATACCAAAATACACAATGAAAAAAGGTGGGGCCAAAAAAAGAGTTATGTGACCCTTTTAAGGATTAATGATTCAGGTTAATTGTGGGGTTGTAGCACTAACCATGGTTAGAATTTATTAAAATTGGCAGTTCAGAGTTTGAAAATGTATGTCCATAAAGTTGGGGGTTGTACTTTGATACATGTATTTTTGGTTCATTATGAGAAAAAAAAATCTTTCATTTTTTTTCTTTTTTTAGGAATGCATGTGATGGGTATATGCTTAGTTAGTCAGTTATTAATCAAGAAATTCCAATTTCAGTGCATCCAAAAAGTTAGGAATACCAAAAGATAATAATTTCCGATATGGGGCCCACTTTACCGTGGGCAGCTTGCATGTTTTCTTCTTGAAGCTTAAATTTACCGAATTGTTATTCGTCGTCGTAAAACTACTTAAATCACCCGTAAGATTATCATTTTGCCCATCTACCCTTTCTACTAATATAACTCATCATTTCACTCTTTTAACACAACTTTCTCTTCATATCACTCTTCTATTCCCCACATAAAATGTCTCGGAGGCCAGAAAAAAAACCAGCGGAGACCCCTGACTACTCACATCTGGTAAATTACCTTGTTTATTTCAATTAATTAAAAAAACATTTTTGAGTCGGGCGGTCGCGGTAGACGCCTACCACGTAGGGTAGGCGTCTCCCGCAGACGCCCGGTTTTTTTTTAAATTTGATTATAAATTGTGATAAAATTTAAATAAATTGAATATTATGTTAATAATGAGTTAAATTAGTTTAGTAAATCGTTTATTGATTATAAATTGTAATAATTAATAAATAAATCGCTAAATAAATTGATTATTATGTTAGTAATTAGTTGTGTACGATTTTAGTAAAGGATTATTGATTAATTGTGATAATTGCTAAATTAATAGATTATTCAGTCAATAATTAGTTTAATTATTTTAGTAAATTCATTAATAAATTTGTATTTTTAAAATTGAATTAATAGTCATCGGGTTACCGTGGAGGAAAAGGGAAATCAATTCCCTTACGCACGGTATGTAGTATAGCAGACGAGTCAGGTCCTCGTCATCCACGTAGACGTGGTATTTCTGCTTCAGTTAGGAGAGAGAGAGAGATATGTTACGTCGTCGTCAGACACCTGGAGAGTCTTTCGACGACGAAGATGATTCAGATGAGCTGAGGAGTCACGACGACAGTGACGATGGGGGCCGATACGACTTGGGGCCACAGGAGGAGGCGGTACATCAGGGCGGGCGAGGACGGGGGCGACACGGTGGTCCTTCATCTGAGTGGGTCATTAGGAAGGATCGAGGTGGCCGGTTTGTGACCGGTGATTCGAGTTCGTGCACTGCAGACGCCCGAGCTCAGAAGAAGAAGAAGAGTGTGTAGACGCTGGAGAGACCACTGGATAGGACATGTGCCGATGCGGTAAGTTTATCTAATTTTATATTTAATTGTAAAGTATATTTTGTTATTGTACGCTAATTTTTATTTTACATACAGTGGATGAGTAGGGCGATACGGTGTACGCAGCCGTTCTTGCGAGAGAGAGACGTCATGCCGAGTGAGGCGACGAGACTTGCATGTACAGATTGGGATCGCCTGATCGAGGATTGGAACAGTCAGTTGGTCATTTCGGACCATGATTCAGATGCTGAGTTGTAGTTGTCTTGCTTTTACTTTCGTTTTGTTGCACTGTTAATACATTTGTTGGTATTTGTTTATGTTTATTTGTGTACTCTTATTATTTATTTCTGACGAACATATCTTCTACATATTTCTTTGACTATCGTATTTTTTAATATTTATTTTTCACGAAAAGATTTTCAACTTATTTCTTTAGATATGAAATAATATTTAAATTTAAAATACGGTAAAAAACACGATATAAGTAGAAATACACGATATATTATACATTACAAATTACAATCAACGTAACCGGTTCCAATACTCCATCCTACTTTGGTACTGATCCTCCCATCCAACAACACTCTCATCTCGCATTTGATACCATAAGGTCGCTATAGGAGGTACTGGGAAATCATCAAGTAATTCCAAACGAATAAAATGAGCGTAACTCCCTAAATGAGCAATGACCAACTCTCTGACAGACCTCATCATGGTAGAGGGACACTCCCAGGGTAGAACAGTAAGACACGGGAACAACGAACCATCCGTTCCCACTGCGAAATACATGACCGCACACTTGTAAAAATTCGCAATAGGAAACAAGTTGGACCAAACCTCCATATAATGATCCTCACCACAACCTCCCCCGCCTTAATCAATTCGTTGACGAGCCTCTCTCACATGGCCGAAATAGACTGTCTCATAAATTGGATGTGCACCTATCTCATTAGAAATCGCACGACGGACGTACGACCAGTTCTCCTGACCACCATGAAAGACATCGGCAACACATCGAAATCCACAGTTGCCATCAGCACGTACGTCATTCCACCTTTGCAGAAATGGCAAAATGATTCCTGACAGTCTATCATTATATGGGAAGTTGTCCACGTCAACCCGTCCGGACACTGTAAGATAGGTAAATAACAATTCATTAAAACAACAAAATTAGGAGATAATATATTCAACCACATTTAGATTACTAATATATATTAAATAACATAACAACAAAGATATCGACATACCAGAAGATCCTGTGCCCGTATTCAAGGACGATCGAGACGAATTAGACCGACGACCCCTGCTCCCACTACTGCCAGAACGACCACGACCCCTGCTCCCACTAATGCCAGACCGACCACGACCTCGCTCAGCATACTCGAAGGAACTCGGGTCCCGACGTGTCGACTTTCCCCTAGGTCGACCTCGTACCTTAGTATTTTCTTCGGGTTCTCCATAGTTCGACTGATCGGGGTGTAACTGTTCGTATAAAATACGAGAGGCACTACGAATTACTGCAGGATCGCTCTGCGAGATCTCATCCACTAGCTTCCGAAAATGCTCGGTGTCTTGTGCTGACTGATCAACAAACTCTGACATCTGGACTCCTTCTCCGATAACAAGTGTTTTCCAGAATGGATGAATCTGCTCTAAATAAATTCCATCACCTGACGCGAAACACTCGTACATGGTACAGGCACAAGGAATCCCATGTGTTGTCAAGAAATCTGTTATGGGTGGACACCAACAGCAACACAACTGATCCATTCACAAAACCCTTATCCCAAGCCAAGGGCGAAATGCATTTCGAGTCCATGGGATTGAGGAACCATGTAGATTGGCTTGATGATTGATATGTAATGGGGTTTACCCTAGTTATTATTGTTTTATGCATTGAGTATGTATGAGAAAGAAAACTTTAATAACAAGTGGGAGATTGAAGGGAATGTGTTCTAAAAGTTTTACTTTTAAATGTCAATTATTATGAATTGAATGAGAAATCATTTTGTTCCTTGTTTATGTTATTCGTCTTTTAGAAGTGTTAAGGAAGAGGCTCTTGGTCCTTAACCGTAGAGCTCTAAAAGATATTGGTTTACATAAAACAAAAGATATTCGCAATCATGGTAATTAACATGGAACATTAATTACCGAGTTAAGATTGTCGTGTTGGTCATAGATCATTGTAGCTCTACAAGTGAGTGACAACACTGGTATGCAAAAGAGGAAAATATTACTTTTGTATACTGAATAGACCTAATAAGTAAAATATTATAGAAATGTGTTTCTGTGTCATTAATATTTTACTGTGTCTTTGGTCCTTTGATATGAGACTTATATCTGATCACTTAAGGAATACTTAATTAGATCAGTGTCTTGAACTATCGATCAGTGTAGTGTAAAGGCATTGGTTGGTTAAGTATAACTTTCGTTGGAGAAGATAGTTAGTCAAAAGATTATCATTGCCCCTCTTAATTGAGTGATGATATTAGTGGGCCCCTTGATAAAGCAAAGTTATAATGTGCACAATGTGATTTGAGTTAAGTCACATATTTATAACTAGCTTAAAGAGATCAAGAAATGAATACTAATACAAAGATGATACAATACTACTTTGTGTGTATTCTTAATATCATGAGGCAAGGGACGGACACAAGTGGTGCACTCCATCACTAAATGGATCGGGTTTTGGTTCGAGTGGAATTAAGACATCTAACTAATTGGGAGCTATAATGTGTAGCTAGATACCGCTTATAGCTTGTGATATTAAGCTCTTAATATCACTGCCAACTTAGTTTAGATCCTCCAATAGGTCACACCGCAAAAACCGTGAAACAAGAAGCTTGATTTTTGGTTCATATGATGTGTCGGGTTTCTCATAGAAAATATGACACATATGGTGATCAAGTAAAATCAATTATGTTGTATATAAACATAATTAGGGTCATGATAAATTCATATAAGATGCATATATTATGGGGTGCAATAATTTATTGTTGCATAGGATAATACATTGCATAAGTTGTGAATTTGCTAAAACCCCCTTAAGTTCAAATTTTGTTGGAAATAAATCCAAAATTTGAAATAGGCAAAATCGGGTAGAAGTTCGGTAATCCGCTATGGTTCGGTCGACCGAAGGATCTATGGATCGGTCAACCGAACGTGGAACGGATAATCGTAATTGATTGACCGAACTTGACCAAAGTGCCTGGAGCTTTGGTACGGTGTACCGAACCAGAAACGGTCGACCGAACAATGTCAAGTTCCGATATTTTCGGTTAACCGAATAGCACTCGGTTTTAGACGTGAATGTGTCCGATCGGTTAAGGAGAATTTTTCTCCTTAAGATTCGGTCATCCGTCACGTACTCGGTTAAACGATCGTGACAAATTCGGTTAACCGAGTGGGACTCGGTAAACCGAACAGCGGTCGATTTTCTGCCTTTGATTATTAAGAGATTAATTTGATCGATGGTTGGATTAGCTCCAAATTTGGTCAAACGTTTTGTGGGTGCATATAATGCATTATGGAATTAGTTTGTGAGAGAAATTGTCATAAAACCGTGGCTTAAGAATAGCCATGATTAAGAGTAAGATTGGAACCTATAAATAGGTCTTTATTCTCCCTAATTGGGTTACACAATTAAGAAATTATTTTCTCTCCTAATTCACTACTAAAACCCACGAAAATTCTCTTAGTTTTCTAAGTCTTTGGAAGGAGAAATCTCAAAGGCTAATGAAGGGGTTTGTAGCTAGATTCT
Organism: Triglochin maritima; assembly: GCA_963682175.1. Taxonomy (NCBI): domain Eukaryota; kingdom Viridiplantae; phylum Streptophyta; class Magnoliopsida; order Alismatales; family Juncaginaceae; genus Triglochin; species Triglochin maritima. The sequence goes on along the minus strand of OY821787.1, from coordinate 4,644,692 downwards.
AAGCTTGTTTGGAGATCGATTGGCTAGCTCCTTTCTCTCCAACCTTGTTTAGTGTTTCGGTGAACACTCGGAGGCATCCGGCGCAACGAGAAGCGAAGATTGGCTTCCTCAACGTCTCTGAAACGTCAAGAAGTTTTTGAGAACTTCTAGGTATGAATTTCGGAGTCCCTTTGTGTTTGTTTTAATAAGTTTTTGAAACTAGTTGTTAAAACAAACCGATGCATGCATAAATAAATCGAAGAAAATTGTAATAGATCATTATTATACATGAAAATTCGAAAAATATATATGTATAATTAAACATGAAATCCTACAATTTCGACGTCTCGAATCTTCAAGAAAGTTCCGAATATTCGTCAGCCAACCTTTTCTTCTCGTATTCTTTCGCAGTGCAATACTCGTATCACGAGAACTCATCTCACGTCTGCGATCACATCTGAGGTAACAATCCATCCGGTTATCTGCTTTCGGTTTGTATGATGATATAACCAAAAAAAATCCGGCTCCTATTGCAACTTGTTTCGCCCATTTACAACCTTCCTCGATTGTTGTAAATATTTCTTTACTGTCAAAAAGCTCACTGTAATTTACTTTATCACCACCGAAATCTTGAAACGGAACCTGAAAAATTTGAATTTAACAGAAAATTAAAAAAAAACGGGCGTCTGGCTAAACCGCCTCCACACAGACGCCCGAGTCGTGAAAAAAATTCCGCCCTAGTTACCTCGCCGGATTCAGGTGCTTCGCCAGACATTTTCGTGGTGTTGGTATTAGGAATGTAAGTAAAACTGAGTCAAACACCTTATTTAAAGACACAGGACGAAATCGGTATTAATCGATTTGTTAAGGGCAAAAATGTCATTTTTGGGGCGATTTAAGTAGTTTTCCGGCGACGAATAGTAGTTCCCTAAATTTAACTTCACTTGTTACATTGTTATCATGTCTCATACTTTCATTTCATTTCTTGGTGTGATAACATGCTTGTATTTCTTCATTTTCTTTTTATATATATAAATAACAATGTAACAATATATATATAAATATATATAGGGTCAAGCTCTAGTGAGTCCAAAGCTCATCAAATTTAGTTTAAATCACTTACAATCTCACCATTGGATCTTATTTACAGTTAATCCCACCATTCATTAGCATAACCATTTTTTTCTTAATCTACCTTACAATATGAAATGAGTGGTGGATATTGTAAGGAGTTCTGGGCTCACTAGAGAATTCCTGTATGTGCACTTGAGTTTGTTCCTCCTAAAGATATGCAAGAACATGAGAAAGTTGAGTTTTAGAGTGCCACAATTCCAGTTTCAGCTTCTTCCAGTGATCCTAGTCCAGTGCAATACATGAACTTGCCATAACAAATGATATAACAAAGAACATAGGAATCTGAACATATTCTGAAAATTGGATTCAGAAGAAAAGTGACGATTTCCTACTTGATCTGTAATTGATGCAAGAGATTTTGCACATTCAGATTTTTCTTGAATACAACAATTCTGAAGTTAATATCAGCAATGAACATAAGCCATAAGTATATCTTGGAGGTATACATACAACCATAAGGATCAAAGTTGTTTTTTTTACATGTACTTGAGTTAAAGTTGCACCACTTAAAACCAGGAAGCCTTTGGATAACTACTACTTCACACTCTGGGCAAGTTTTGAGAAAACAGAGTCAAAACTTTCTGTAAAAGTAAAATAGGTTTCTCCATTTGCTCCAATGCGCAAAAAGAAACAGATCCTGGTAGTTGAGACATGTTTAGGAAGTTGCAAATCGTGTAATTTAAAGATTAAGAGAATACCCTTTACATAAGAGGAAATGCAAGGTAACATACATTAAGGAAATCATGCTTTGAACCTGTGGATTGACCAAAACAAAACCCAAGCAAAGGGATGATGAAGATCTTTTCTTAATTATTAAAACCCGATCAAATAAAACATATATAGTTTGGTTACTATTTTACCTACCTCTCTCATCATTGAATTAGATTAAGGAAGTAATTGGTTTTTTCTGTGTAAATTTCCTTTGGTATAACAGGAAACTACATGAAGAACAACACAAAAGGCAAAAAAGTGAATGTGTAGTTCTCTGTTTCTCAACTGGAATCAAGAGAATGTTTGTAGACAAAAATTTAGAGGCATATAGAAGCAAAGCATCAAGAAACATGTTACATGCCCCAACATAATAAACATTTTTTGTAAAGAATTCAATCTGAAGGGTTACAGCCTACAAGAATTTCATGTTTTAAATGCTAGTTATTCCATTTAACATGTTTGAGTTTGACTTTGATGTACATTATTCCAAGTAAGATGTTTAACATTGATGTATATTATAACATCCTACAAATGCACTCCAGCTAGAACCAGTAGCTCAAGCAAAACCACTGAAGACCATGAGTGCCCATCCAAATGCAATAAGGAGAAATCTTTCTGCGTTTCAGGAGCTTATCAAATGATGAGAACAATCCGAACGTGACTCTCGTCGCGCCCTCTTATTGTAGAAGCCATTAACATTCCAAATGAATATTTACTATACTACTATCCTACTGCAATGTGCAACTTAAGCTCTACTCTGTCCATATATACTGGTGTAGACAGTTCTTGTCCTATAAACAAGAATCGTGCTCAAGAAGGCTGCAATGATGCAAAGACCACACATTATGAATGCTGTCAGCGAGAAACAAACAGCTCCCATGCATCTCAGTGGCTCCTCCACGTTCAAATTTCCACCAAGAAACGACCCAAGGAGAGAGAAAGAATGGTGTGGTCGAGAAGATTGCTTCTCAGCTTCAGAATCGTATATGTTGCTGGCGATGAGACCTGAGAATATCAATGAACCGGCTGGGTTTGCTATTGTAATGAAATTGTATAAGGCTCCGAAGTTTTTCAAGCCGAACAACTCGGAAGCAGTAGCTGGTACAATAGCCCAGTGAGCCCCGTATCCAAGCCCAACCAACAAGGTCGAAATATACATTGCTCCAGGAAAAGCCATGGCTAAAAATAGGTGACCAATCACCATCAGAACTTGAGCACAGACCAAAGCTACTGGCCGTGGGAATGCTTTGTCCCTGCAAAAGAAATGCAAGCAAGGTTACTCTGTACAGATGATAGTATATACAACTCGATAACAAAGAACTACACCAAGGGTTAAGGATTAAAAGAATAACGCACGGCACGTATAAAAATTAGAAGCAATGTTGGTGCTGGATTCTTTATGTTTGATACCAGCTGATTGGAGTTGAAAGCTCACACTTCAATATTGTATCATGAACTAAAGAAATCAAACGATCAGCCCAACATAGATCATCAAACAACATGTGTTGGACAAATGCTGCATGTGTTGGGAACGTTGGGGAAGGTCTCACTTACATTGGATAACTTAATGGTGCTACTGTTTCTTGTATGATCCTGGATACCTCCACCTTTCAACATCAATTGGGACAAGATGGAAGCCCACAATTTGATACCCAACTTCGTGAGTAGACGTCGGATATTCATTCGTATTGTCTTGCTTGTAGAACGACAAAAATACATTCTACATACGGGGAACAATATGCACTCTATAAACTATTAAAAACATAGGATAATTTAAATGAACGTGGCACTCTGGTTAGTCTGCTTTCATTGCTTCACCCTGTGAAGGAAAATTTTGAATTTTTTTGAGAAAAGTGGAACAGCAAAAGCTTGACCTTGTTAGGTGTGGGATATGATTTGGTGTGGACATCAGAGCCAAATCAACTTTCGTCAACAGGATGGATATAAGAATTAGATTTGAGGAAAAGGATTTGGAAGAAAAAAATCAGAAGATTATAATGAACAGAATTCTTAAGGAATATAGAAAGTCCTAGTCATTTGATCTACAACATAAGATTGTTTTGAGTCAATTTGCAGAAATGTTCCTCTCATCATTTTAAGGAGCTTCTCCAACTCTTATAAGTACACTACATATACACCCCATCCTTAGAACCTAGAGTATCATAAACGTAATGTATATATAAAGTTGTTCAAGTATATAAATTACATAAACAAAAATTATTAAAAATAGATATGCACCTTACTATGACCTCCGAGAAATATCCACCACCAACACGACCCAGGAAGTTCCAGATACTGATCAAGGATACAAAGATATGTGCCTCATTATACCCCAAAGATTCACTCATTTGGCCTAGATTATCAATAACAGTCAAGCCAGATCCTGCACCCAGCAAAAGAGAGAAAAATATAAGCCAGAAATCCGCCTTGATCAGTGCCTGCGCCAGAGTGAAGTTCTCCCCCCTCCGCGGGCCTTTTCTTCTCTTGACCCTTACAGCTCCCGCAGCAGCTGCCTGGAATAACTTTGCCTGCAGTTGTGCTATTCGCTTCTGCCTCTCGGCCGCAGGAAGAAGATCCACTTCTGTGGGCTTCTCATCTTCAACCTCACTCAAAATAACTTCCGTTTCACCAGAAGATCGAGCAGATTTACCAGCCTCTTCTCGCTCGGGTAAGAGGCTCTCTTCTTCGGAAGATCTAGAATCCGAATAACTCAGAAACAAAGGAATCACAATGGGAAGAATTAGGATTGTGAATAATCCTACTGTGATAAAAATAATAATGTTATGGCTCAAGTCAACCAGGTCTTCAAGGATCATGACACCCATCAGATATGCTGCCAGAAGCAAGCACACACTATAGATAAATGTAAAGCTGGAGTTGTCGGAAGACCGGACTTGTTTATGGCCTCCAACGGGTCTAACAAAGAACATTAAAGCGATAACTACCATGGAAGGCCCAACTGCAACCATGAAGATCAAAGTTGCGTGGTCTGGTGTGTGTATCATCGCATATATTTGAGTCAAAATCGCACCACTTAAACCTGCAAAGCCTTTCAATATACCAACAACTGGGCCTCTGCTCTTTGGGAAGTTCTGGACACCTGAAACCAGTGCTGCTGTGTTGAAGTAGGTCTCTCCGTTTGTTCCAATGAATATAAGAATGCACATCTGCATGGTGGACAATTGATCAGGAAAAATTTCAAAAGTAATATTCAGTTCTAAGAAAAGCTGTTATATAGAGAAATGCACTCCAAAATTGTCAAAAGAAATTCAGTAAGTATTTCTTTGATTAGTTAGCTAATATTATTCATGTAAAAATAATGTTAAGCACTTAAGCATGCACAGAACGTCCTGAAATTGCTAGCGTACTGTAAGCATTATCACATTCAAACAGAAGGGGAGAGAGAGAGAGAGAGAGAGAGAGAGAGAGAGAGAGAGAGAGAGAGTTTGGTCAGAATATATGATTCTTGACATTGAGGAAATACATGGAAAATGAATAAACTTCAACAGAAAAACTATCCCAAACCCAAGCAATTTCAAACAACATACACAACAATTGATACTACTACACTTGGAATATTGACAGAAAACACAACGAAATGCTTATTTCAAATCATTATTTTCGAGAATCCGTGTTAGGAATCCTATAAAACAGATAGATTTCAAAACCAGAAGAATTAAAAAAACACTTGCCATACAAAGTCCAATCGATCTCGCATTTCCAGTCCATTTCTAACAATCGATCTCAGATATTCAGTTCCAAAACACCAGGTTTTGGAAAACAGCAAAAGTAACTCAATTGTGCCTCACATCAAAGAAACTTCACCATCGTTTGATCGATGAAACCAAACAACATGATACATGGGAATGTCTTCAAAGTATAATACATCTTAAACAACCACTTTCCAGTTAAAATTGATAAACCTACAAAACATACCAAAAAAATATATTTCCCTGTAAAATTAAACGAATCATGTACGACCACATATTCTTTCGGGTCAAATCATGTCTTAGTTCATTTAAATTCATCGTTTATACATCAACATAACTAAGCAAACCAACTCAAAAGTTCTTTTAAGACAATAATCTAAATCCCAAAGTAAAAATCGAGAGCAATCCGAACCGACTCACCGCCCAAAGAGGCAATTGGGCAGCTCTTCCAGTGACAATGAGCCAAACCCACCCATACCCAACAAAGTTCTGAACAGCCCCAACAAGCAGCAATCCCCAGAGAGGCAAGACCTCCCCAAGGCTCCCAGCCAAGAACCCAACGCTATCGCCGAGGTCCTTCGCGACCCCGAGACTAGCAACCTGCCTCTGATTATAGCCAAGAGAGGCCTTCAGAACAGGAGAGAGACTCCCATACAAGTACCCAATCCCAGCCCAAGATTGAACCCACATTGCCGCAACGAACACCAACCACCTGTTGTTCAGGAACGAGCTGAATCTCCCCATTCTTTCCGGTAAAGATCGAACCTTTTTGGATTTTGAGAGGTGCCCAAATCGGAATTTCCAGGAGCAAGTGGTGTTCTTCGGGTTTAGCCGATGCTTCCTTTTTTCCGCTCTGTCAAATTACAAGGCCAGAAGTGGGGGCTATGTGAGGTAGAATTGAGATGGTGGGTCGTCAAGATCTCAACTTTTCGCAGGAAACGGTTAGTTTTCGGTATTGAAGGTGACCCAAAACGTGAAATGCAGAAAAACGCCAAAAAATGGGGATTGGGATGGATTGGTGAGTAGATGGATGGAGGGAAAAGGTGGGGAAGAGGAAGAGAACTGTTATGAGTTTGGTGTTTGGAATGGAATATGTTGGAATTGGTGGAGAAAGTCAGAAACAGAGAGGCAATGATTTGATTCTTTCAGTTATGATTTAGGAGGTTTGGAAGACGAAAAACACACACCAAATCAAACAACTTCATGGAAACCACCAAAATGCCACTCACTTATGAGTCATTATGAGTCACTAGTGAGTCATGAGTCATCACTCTGTCTAGATTAAAACTTTATTTTATACTGTCTTTATATTCCTGTGTAACTGCGTTTATTAAATGGCATCATCCGAAAAAAAATTAAATCATAATTTTTTTATGAAATTAATTTTTTAGGAAAAAGAAATAAGATTTCGAAATCTACGCCACTCGGACTTTGACATATCCGAGTGGTGGAGCTCATGGCTCGAACTTTCGAGGTTTGAGCCGAGAGCTGCTCGAACTTGGCAGTTCTAAGTGGTGTAGGTTTCGAAAAGAAAAAAAAAATCTAAAAATTTAGTTTCATAAAAAATTATTATTATTTTAAAAAATATTGGTCCAATGCTTCTTTATTAAAACAACATTTTCTATAAAAAAATGTATTTGGATACAATTGTATTTTTCATTTGATCCATTAAAATAAATCATGTTTTTAGAACACCACTGACGGGGGGTTTTACCCCCCCCCCCCCACGCCTGGTCATCTCCCCCTTAACGGGGGAGATGATCGGGTCGTCTGAATAAAAAAATGTTATTTTTATTTATTTTTTTGTTTTGGTTTTTTTTGAAAATACGTTTTATAATTGTTTTGATTTTTAAAAAAAATTAAATTTTTTTCTAAGATTGACTCTGAAATGATGTGGAGGAGAGATATGGGTCGTTGTGAGTTGTGGTTAAGATGTGAATAGTGTAGAAAAGAGAAGAAAATGAGTTTGGGAGAGAGAAAACTGATGTGAAGAGATAAAGAAGAGAAAGAACGCTCATGACCAAGTCATTCGGGGCCATAATTAGTGATGACCTTAGGTGCCCTTGGTTGGCCCTTATTTTTCAGGATAATTAATTATTCATTCACGCTGTATTATTCATTAATATACATTAGGCAGGATCGCGTTTATTTTTCTTTGGACAGCGTGTCACGTTGTGTTTCGAGTTAAGTTTTCTTTGGATAGCGTGTCACGTTGTGTTTAATATAGTTTAGAGAACTCAATTTTGTTTTTTCTTGAACGACACCTTATTTCATTTTCGAAAATTGGAACGGGACGTTAGACGCTTTATTGGCTATTCTTTTTATTGTACCCGTCTTATGATTCTAACTATTAGACTTTGTGTTAACCTTGGTAGCAATATAAGTTATTTTACTAGACGTCCACATAGTTTTGACTTTTGATTTTCTTACGTGTGGTCGAAGGTCTCTTTAATTTATTTATTAGGTTTTTGTGGTTTTGATATTTGTACTTGTGATTTCTATAATGAGTATAGTAATAAGTAACTAAAGAAAAAATGACGATCTTAAAAAGTATTCAAAATATAATGAATATGATACTCAAATTGACCAGTTTAATAAGAATAACTCAAATATATGTTTACGTATCTCTAAAAGATCTTATAGTTCTCTAAATTGTAGATTGAAGAAAATTAATTGGATGACATAACACGTAATTTGACACAAATAGATCGGTTGAACAGTAAAGAAGAAAACAATAAATTATTCCTCCACTTAGTCGTGTTCTCAATTGACTATCAATATTCAATTCCTTCCACTTCGAGTTAGTGATCTTGTAACTCTCTCAATCCCTCGTACTAAACTCTCCCACGGCGTTGTGATTTGAGCACCTTAGTTAAAAAGATTATGATGTATATTCTTCAATTTCAAATTTGCTCCCCTATGGCCATTAATTTTGATTTTGCTTTCATAAATGCCCTTATCTTAAGTTGATTTCACTTGTAGACTTTGAAATTACAATTTACCTATATCTTTTCTTATAAATTACAAGTATCAATAGAATTTGCATTAGATTAAAAATGAAAAAGGAGAAGTAATTAAGAATAAAAAATGGGTTCTGAATTTTGATCATGTTCTCCTCTCCTTTAGGTCAAATCATCATATATCTTATAAAAAATCGACGTATATACCTCATCCTGCAGTAGTAAGACGGGCTATAGTCGGTTTGACAACATGACTAAATGTTCCCCAAAATCATCCCCGCCTCGTTGATGAAAACCTTTAGCAATGAGTCGGGCTTTGAGACGGTCGATTTCACCATATGCACGGTGATTAATTGCATATAGCCATTTGTTACCAATAACATTCGTCGCGGGTAGACATGGGACTGGACACCATTTTGATTCTTGAGAAAGGTTGTGATTTCTTCTCCCATGGCTACCTCCACTAGAATCAGTTGCAGCCTTGGTGTAGCATAATGGTGTCATCTCCTTAGCCGTAGTAAGGAGGTGGCATTTGGAGTAGAACTAGTGGAGTGGGATGATGTGCACCATCTTCGGTGATCGGGTTCAAGTTGAAAGAAATGTGTTCTAAAAGTTTATTTTTTAAAATTCTTTTATTATGAATTGAATGTATTGAACATTTTGTTCTTTGATTGATGTATTCGTTTTTTTTTGAAGTATTAAAGAATAGACTCTTGGTCCTTAACCGTACGACTCTAAAAGATAATGGTTTATATAAATCAAAAGTAATTCACAATCATGGTGATTAACATTGAAGATTAATTACCGAGTTAAGATTGTCATGTTGGTTAAGAGAGATATTGTAGCTCTACAAATATTTAACAACATTAGTATATGAAATAGAAAATATTTTTTCATATATTGAATTGACATAACAAATGAAACATTATGGAATTGTATTTGTGTCATTAATATTTTATTGTTTCTTTGAATCCTAAGATATGAGACTTATATTTTTTCAGAAATGTAAACAAGGTAATTAGTTTGGGTCGAGCCGAATCAAAATTCGGCCCAATAATATGGGAAGGGTTTGGATCTTGATTTTAAAGAACTTATTAGGCTTCGGCCCGACCATAACCCGAAAAACATAATGGCCTTGAGTTTGGACAAATAAAAACTACTCTAAACCTTGGTCATGCGCGTCCCTAGGTTCGATCCATCTCTTCTTTATTTTCTATTTAAAACGTGTAATTTACAAGATGAAAATATATCCGAGTCAAATTATTTTCCATTTAATAAATCAAATTTCTTTTAAATGGAAACTCATATTTTTTGTCATATTATAGAACAAGTTACATTTCTTTAATTTCGCATTATCTAACAACTACAATCCAATGTTTTATTAAGTATATCAATGTATGCAAGATGACCTAGAATTTCTTCTAATTTCGAAAAGAAATATTGACTTTTATATGTGGTTGGAATAAACACCCTATAGTAGCATTTTGATTATTGTGTTTGTATATCCTTGCCACTCATCACATATTTGCGTTATTTAGTGAGTCATTGGAAAACGACACACATGATTTGGCATGGGGATGTGTGAGAAGGCAATCAATTCTTATTTTCCATTTGTCGTTACAAATGTGTGAAGATAGATGGTTATTTCACAAGCCACCCATCTCCATCTCATTGACCAAATTAAATTCTCATTGCTTATTTATATGGAGATTCCTCTCTTCTTTGGATGCATGAAACACCCATTCCACCACACTCACTCTCTCTCTCTCTCTCTCTCTCTCTCTACATAGCAAGTTGCTTTCCCAAAGAATGTACGTGAACTACGGACCCCTACAACTTCGAGAACACGACCACAAGTGACTTGTTGGTATAATCAGCAGTACCCACATGGACTTATTAATTCCATGGGTCAACCTCAACAAGCAACGCTACTCCCAACAACAAACTCAATCATGTGGTGGGGTCGATATCGATGGTTACTAGTGTAGATTTTGTACATCATCTCCTTCATAGGCTCCGATCTCTCACCCTTCTCTACTACTCGACAATCTACTTCATTAATCTTCACAAAATTTGCTTCTTTTATTTTGCTAAAAGAAATTAATCAAGGTAACGACACTCGTCATTTCATGTATCCATCACTTTTAACTCTACTATGCGACCAACTAAAATTAACTTGCTTGGTAAATATTTGACCTTGAAATTGCTACCTTAGTCAACTGAATTTTGAAGCTGAAGTAGAAAAAGACAAGAGATGGTCCTACAATCAGTGGATTACATTCTAAGTTTTAGTTTAAGCAGAATGTGCAGCAGCGGATGTGTAGGCCTACATGAATGTGCAGCAGCGGATGCGGCTGTATACTGGAGGGATCTACTCAAGGTCGACTGGCCCCTGAGAATCCTGAGGAAAGAGAGCCAACAACAACCACCGGGGAGCAACGATTGCGGCGCCTTCGTTTTATACTGGATAAGGTGCCTAATGTTCAATCTTGACCCTACGAAGGAGAAGGACCCCAATACCATCCACTCTATCAGGGGTAAAAATACAAACATTACCAATGTCATTCTTAAGCTAACTTTATTCCGAACAAACAGTCTTCTTATTCCGAACAGACCAACCACTTATTCCGAACAGACTCACAACTTAATCCGAACAGACGCAACACTTAATCCGAACAGACTCACAACTTAATCCGAACAAACGCAACATTTAATCCAAACATGCTCACAACTTATTCCGAACAGACAGTCTTCTTATTCCGAACAGACCCAACACTTAATCCGAACAGACGCAACACTTAATCCGAACAGACTCACAACTTAATCCGAACAACCGCAACATTTAATCCAAACAGGCTCACAAATTATTCCGAACACAGTCTTCTTATTCCGAACAGACCCACCACTTATTCCGAACAGACCCAACACTTAATCCGAACAGACTCACAACTTAATCCGAACAAACGCAACATTTAATCCAAACAGGCTCACAACTTATTCCGAACAGACAATCTTCTTATTCCGAACAGACCCAACACTTAATCCGAACAGACCCAACACTTAATCCGAACAGACGCAACACTTAATCCGAACAGACTCACAACTTAATCCGAACAAACGCAACATTTAATCCGAACAGAACCACCACTTATTCCGAACAGACCGAACACTTAATCAGAACAGACCCAACACTTAATCCGAACAGACTCACAACTTAATCGGAACAGAACCACCACTTATTCCGAACAGACTCACAACTTATTCCGAACAGACACACCACTTAATCCGAACACACACAACTTATTCCCAACACACCCACAATATATTCCGAACAGGAAAAACTTATTTCGATCAGACACAAGTAAATCTGAACTGAACTTGTATAACAACTATTTACAGATCAAAACAGATCAACAATTACAAGTTTCTTGGTTTTACAAGAACGGGAAAATAAAAAAAATGTAAATTAAGGAGGAAATTCCTCGTAATACAAACTCATGTCCCAATCGGAGAAATCAGGATCCGCGGGTTTTGGTGCTACTTCGTGAAGCGGCGAAGTAACCTTCATCTTCCACTTTCCCTTCTCTTGTTGGGCGTGTTTTTTATGGCTCTTTTTAATTATCTTCTCAGCTAAAGACACTCGACGTCTAGTCGGCGGTCTTCCTATACGTCTGACCTTTTCCGGATTTAGGACCGATGTACCCGAAGACTCAGGTTCATCAGGTCGAACCAAGTTTTGTGTAGTGTGCATACGTGCCTTAAGCATTTCAATACACTTCACGGCCTCAATATACCTTTTGTGGGAGATGAAGGCTTCCTGTGCGATCCAAACGGCACGACCCATGATGTCGTCGTGACGACGTAGCGCATCCTTCGCCATTACACCATCGTCTGGGTACGTCTTATCTCGATAGCTCCTTCGAATATCCTTCCGCCATCGATTAAGGATGTAAGAGTCTGGAAGCAATGCATTAGGATTCAAGCGTGTAAGTACAACAAAAACGTGGCAGCATAGAAGCCCAACGTGCTAAAACATTCTGCAATCACATGTAAAATTCATGGATGTGTTTTGTACTAGGAAACGTTTCGACAGTAGCTGCTCACCAGCCAAAACACGTTCAGATACCTTGTACTGGAATGTTTCATTCGTATTGAACTCCTCCGTTATATCGCAGTATATCATCTTCCCAATTTGTAACTGCACTTTTTTGAATACCCCTACGGTATACAACTCGCTCAACTGACTCTCGAATGGATAAATTGAAACCAACTGGGGTTTTTTATGAAGACAATCAAATTCTGATTGAGCTTCCTTCTCGTACTTGTGGCGGAGCGCAAGTTCGTATTGTTGAACAAACTGCTTAAGGGTGGTCTTCGAAGTAAGATACTTGTCGAAGAAGGCGTTCATACTCTCGCTCCTCTGAGTAGATGCCATTCCCGCGAAAAAAAAATCACCAATAAATGCAGGGATCCACGACTCTCGGATTGCATAAATGGATTTGAGCCAGCTGTGGTTCTGCAGGTCAAAATCAAGAAGGAAACCCTGCCAATTACGATCAAATTCTGCTGGGGTTTTGGAATCATATACAATCAATTTCAGATCAAATAATATGTGATCCCGATACTGCGTCGGCAACTTCACGGGAGCTTTGTTCATTATGTGCCATATACAGAATCTGTGTCTTGAATCTGGGAAGACATTCCTTACAGCAGCAGTAATGGCACCACATTGATCTGTTATTATAGCTGGGGGGGTATATCTGCATAAGGGACCCAATTCGAAAGGAGTGAGACATTATTCCGAACAGACAGACTTCTTAATCCAAACAGACAGTCTTCTTATTCCGAACAGACACAACACTTAATCCGAACAGTCAGACCACTTATTCCGAACAGACACAACACTTAATCCGAACAGACAGACTACTTATTCCGAACAGTCAGACTTCTCATTCCGAACAGACACAACACTTAATCCGAACAGTCAGACCACTTATTCCGAACAGACACAACACTTAATCCGAACAGTCAGACTTCTTATTCCGAACAGACACAACACTTAATCCGAACAGTCCGACTTCTTATTCCGAACAGACACAACACTTAATCCGAACAGAACCACCACTTATTCCGAACAGACCGAACACTTAATCAGAACAGACCCAACACTTAATCCGAACAGACCCACCACTTATTCCGAACAGACTCACAACTTATTCCGAACAGACTCACAACTTATTCCGAACAGACACAACACTTAATCCGAACAGTCAGACCACTTATTCCGAACAGACACAACACTTAATCCGAACAGTCAAACTTCTTATTCCGAACAGACACAACACTTAATCCGAACAATCTGACTTCTTATTCCGAACAAACACAACACTTAATCCGAACAGAGAGACTTCTTAATACGAACAGACAGACTTCTTATTCCGAACATACACTCTTCTTATTCCGAACAGACAGACTTTTTATTACGAATAGACAAACAAAAAGGGAAGTCTGAATATGAAGAGGGAAGAAGGAAAAAAACTTACCGTTCATGCACGACAACCAGGTTTGGAACAACCAACCATATGTAATTTTCAGTAGTCTCATAGGACAGCAAAGCGCAACCGAGCAAAACTGATTCGAAATAGTGATTGACTCCTACAAATGGGGCGAATGGCATGTCGTATTTGTTGGTAATGTAGGTTGTGTCGAAACATATTGCGTCTCCAAAGTATGAATATGCAGCTCTAGAACGACTGTCAGCCCAAAAAACGTTGCGTAGTCTTCATTCGTCATCCATATCTATTACATAAAAAAACATGGAATCAATCTTCTGCATCCTAATGAAATAGTCCTGAAGAGCTTGTGCATCACCAGGTCCCATCTTCAAATTTCTGACTTGGTTTACAACATTCCTGCAAACAGGAACCAGTAAGACCAGACGTAAAATGTTCAACTTCAATTATGTTAGACGGAAAGAACACAAACCTTAAATCCCTTTCGTTGAAAGTCAATTTGTCATAACCTCCAGCCTCGACCACAAGAGATTGCATGGTCTTAGCAGCCGATATCCCAGCTTCATCATTAACCGATATCCGTGCTACGACGGCCTCTGGGACGGTTCGTTTTTGCCTGAGAAATCGCATTTGCTCTGGGTCAAGCATGGGATGGTTATGGTTAAGATCCACAAAGTTAACGTTGTAACCCCTTGCTGTGTTTCCGGATACCCTTATCCGAGCAGTGCATTGTACTCTGCTGGATAACCTAGGCTTCAATTTTCCTTGCCCTTGGTCCGTTGGTGCGGTGCCCTCCTTGGAGCAAGTCAGCGTGGCCCGTATAACAACACCACGATCGTAATGAGATTGTCTTGTCTTAACGCCAAAACCACAATAATCGGCATAGGCCACGTAAAATGCTTTGGCTTCTTCGAAAGAGGGGAAAAACATCCCCTCATGGGGAACGTTTGATGGCTGCTCCACTAGGGAAGGCACGGGAACGATTTCCATTTGAGTACAGAGGAATGACCACAGAAGAGAAGGGAAGGAAAAGGAAGAGACATCTTGAGATTGATAACAAGTCTTCTGTGCCGTGTAGGAGCGCCGAGCGCCAAAATGATGAAGGAAGAGAGTGATTTGAGTCGCATTAATGAGGGATGGAGGGAAGGATGGTGGAAATGATGAAGGTACGAAAATAGAGGAATAAAAAAACAAAAAAAAATTCATATCTCATCGCGCCAACTAAGCAGCGTCTGCTGAGTGGACTGGCCACATCAGCGCGCGTCCCGGACGCGCGCGTCCACTAAACATTTTTCTTAGTGAATTGGGACTTAGGATCCCTCTCAATGCTCATTTGGATTCGATCTCAAAATTTGAGAGTATGGTTACACATCCGGCCTCAACCAGCTGCATTATCCCATGAGGTATAATTATCATCGTGTTTGTTTTCTGTTTTGTTGTTAATCAAAAAAATCCTTAGGTGGGTACGCAGGTGAGTTTTATGGACCTCGACTAGAAATTAGGTTCAATAGTTTTTACTTTTTTTAATGCAGATTTGTACCGAAATTAAAGAGAGAGAAAATTGTAACAAAATGTTTGGCAAGTTTGTTCACATTAGGTAGTTTCATGTGGTGTACTTTCTGTGTCACAAATTCATTTATTTTTGTGTATATCATATTTATTGTATTATGAAAGACATAGGATATCTGATGGTTTTGCTAATAACCATATATTATGACATATTGATGTCGTGATATATTTTAAACAATGATTTTCAAATAAAAAATGATTGATTCTATGTCATGAGATGTTTGAATGTGTTAATTTCGCGTGAATCATGTCTTTTTCCCATGTAATCATATCGTTTTCGTGCCTAATCATGTCATTTTTATAGTGAGGCCTTTGTACGTAAGATCCATCCCATTGTTGCCAGATATCAGAAGTCAAACACACCATTAGGCTTGGTTGGTTTTTTTACTCTTACAAAATATAATTGTAGAGATCAAACACTCAACGGCCAAAACTTGAATAAATGTACATATTTGTTTTCGAGTGATTTTGCAAATTATTTGAAAGCGATATACTAAAATTTGGAAACACAAAAATACGCATTGATTTTTTTGTTTTTTAATGTGTTCTGCAAGTGAGTTTTATGGACCTAGAAATCAAGTACCCTTTTTTTCTTCTTCCGGAGAGCTAAATTGGTCCAAGTTTTCGTTTGTGGGCGTAAAGTATCTTTGCACGCAACATTCCAAACAAGTGTTTTAGCGTATGCACAAAAAGCTAATCCTTTTCCTGTGTATACTTCATTAATGTAGAAAACTCATTGTTTAACTTGCATCGTTTAATATAGGGGGAAAAAGCTTATAAAATAATTGACCAACACAAGCGCAATAATTCAAGAATGATATGGTACAAATTCCAATTTTGCAAATACTTTGAAATATATTCATGTGAACTATCAAAAGGGTATACAGCCAAATTTCCTACATGTGAATTGACAAAAATGCCCAGGTCCGTCGTAGCCCTCGATCACGAGACGCCTCGTGTGGTTCGCATGCAACCACGTTGTCCTCAATGTATAATATCATTTTCTTCTGGACGTATACGTAATTTACGCGGAAGTGAAGAAACCTCTGAAAAGAAATGCTTCATGTCTCCAAGACTCCAACAGTCCAACGAACACACACGTGCACGATCTCGGTAAGTGATTAGTTTTGCTCTTTGTATCCCATGCTAATATCACTCGTAATAATCAACAGTCAACCCGGTCATAAGCTTGTTCTCTCTCTTTTTATTTTTCTACATCAGTTTTTTTACTCATCCACATTAATTTTCTCTTTTCCCATCCAACTTTCTTTTCTTTCCAACATTATTCACAGATTCAACTCTTAACCACAATCCACCACAACTCATCTCTCTCATCAACGTCATTTTTTTATTTCTACTAACTTTTATTCTATTCTAAAATCAATTATATTTACCCAAAACATTAATAATTCAAACAAAATATATATCAATTAGCAAATAATAATTATTATATGTTGAACAAAAAAAATTATTCGTCCTTTTAACATCATCTTTTATTAATAATTAGCAATAATTATTATTACTCATCATTTTTATATGTGGAACTAGGGTAGGTTGGAGGTCTATTAATAATTCTTGTGGGATAAAAAATATAGTGAGAGATTTGTTAAGTCTATGAGTTTGATTAAGAGTGCGGGGGTGACAATGGATTTTGACACTCTATTATTGTATTCCGGATATTGATCCATTTACCCGTTATTGATGATTATTTTGAAAATTTTCCTTACCTAAATTTCATTAAAATAAAAATGCCAATTAATATCCTTCTTATTTTTAATATAAATATCCAACTATTTACAAAATAATAAATAATATACCCAACTATTTACAAATTAATACACCTAAATCATTTAAACCTAATTATATACACAACCAAAAAAATTAATATTTTTTAAACCAACAGGCGACCATGTCGACCCCAACCTTCGTCGCGACCCCGGTGAGGGACCGACAACCCGGTTGGGGGGGGGGAGGGGGGGGGGGGGGGGCACAACCCGTTACTTGTTCTCTAATTAGGTTTACTTTTACAACATCATACCCTAGAGAAAAAGAATATTGACGTGGAAATATTTCCAGCAAAACCACAAGATCATACATCTGAAAGAGTATCCCCTGATCACTAGTTGTGAAAAACATTACGATGGAGTCCTACTCTTTCTACTTTAATCTGATCACTCTTAATTTCTTAATAACAAATCTTAAACACCACTCAACTGTCTTATTGTGCTTGTGTGCATTAGAAAACAACTTAGTATTTCCGTAAACACCACGTTATACGACTCCAAGATTTTCAAACACTAACTTAGAATGGACCCCAAGTGATTTTCCACTTTCGCTCCTCCGAGGTACGATTAAAAACCCTAATCTACACAAAATTCGGGACATGATTTATATTGGTTCTTAGAAAATCATCAAATGTCGGCTTTGGGATGTCATGAATTATCAGTACAAGTTGGCAATCATAGTGGAGGTTTGTGACCAAAGACAAGCATAGGCAACATTGATAAACAGGTGACTAGTGGAACAAGACCAACCAGCAGGTGTGAAGGTTAAGCTTCTCAATGTTCTCTTTAGCCGACATTCTTTTCTACACTTTTCCACTAAGCCTCGTGTGGAAACATTACAGTGGAGACCACTTCTCAAGTTCTTGGCAAGCCCTCGTTTTTATATAGACATGAGCTTCAAAGATTGAAGAAATTCAATTAATAAAGAAGTTATTTAAATGGCTCCGAAAGTTACGTTATTTGACTAGACTTTGCAAAAGGTTATCCACAAAGAGCAAGAAGTATTATAAGATGAAGAGCATTTGTCAATCTCTCTAAGCTGGCAATGATATATGTGTCATCCATTTCTACCTCGTCTCGAAAACTCATACACACAACAAAGTAAAGAAGATGATTACTCTCATGATGATTGGTCCAACAAGTGCAGCTCACATGTCATAAAGTGGTGTCAACTGTCAATTGAGTTGGATCTACTCACAGAAATTTAGGAACACGAATGTAGAAATTTGTGAGAACAATCGAATTGGTTAAAATTTGAAGATGTCAACATTTCATGGGTCGGATATCGAAATCTTCAAGGTCCTTATGAAATTAGGTGAAATCCCAAAACCTAGAAGGTTGAAAATCTAATTAGTCCTTACATGTTGAGCTAAATCTTAAAATCCAAGGGTCGCCCGACCTCTCCTCAGTACACTTAGCATTGTCTCTTGTCATGCGTAGCTATTGTGTATTCATTCCAACTAGTACAAATACGTATTAAGTAGGAGTAGAACACCAATTCAAATCCCATCCTCATAAGCGTATTATGATTGATGATGAGACGTTAATCCACAACCCTCCATTAATAATAAAAATCAACCCAAACCACTTATAAAAATAACAAACTAAAACAACGAAATGACTTAAAGTTTCGAGCAGCTTAAATCAGAATCAGAATCATGGTCGTGTGAGAGGGATCCGATTCCAAACCAGCTTGCAAGAATAGTTAGAAAAATATTCCTATTAGATGCCATAAATGGCCAGTCTCACTTAACAACGATTATTTTATTTTAATTACTTGTGCAGTTCATGGTGTCTACGTAATTTCCTTGAAAACTTAATACTGGAAATTGATAAAGAAAGTTATCATTATTGCAAAGCAGACAGGATGTGGACAAGTCTGGACAGCTGCCTTCGTATTATTGCCCCATCAAAGCACTCATTTCGTGTAAAAACTGGATACCTACCTTTTATCTTTTTGCGTAGCTGTGTCCACTAGATTTGGAAGGTTGACCTTTATCGACTTAAAAAAATAAAAGTTTTTGTGATGTTAAAAGTTTTTGACATGTGAGCCTTGTGAGGTAGTTCACCTTGTGTCTTTATTTTACTTTCTATAGTGGGGAAGAAACGACAAGCATGGTTATCTTTTTATATTTATAATTAGTTAGTTTCATTAAAATAAAAAACTTATTGCTATGAACAACAATAAAGATGAGTACAACCTTCCTTAGTTACAAAAAATGGCTTAAAAAGTTGCTACCCAAACGATAAAGCATGACATCCATTGCTAGGCAATACAAGTAAACCAAAAAACAACACGAAATAAAAGTAAATAATTAGGTAATAAACGAGAAAAGAATTGCTAATCCTCACCCCAATAGTCTCTTCTGAAAATACTAATCTCACCTCACAGTTACATCCGGATCAACAGTAGGCTCAGTCGATGGGCCAACCTGGGAATCCCACTACATAGGAATTTGATCCTTAGATGTGCTGCCTTAAGCCGAAGTTAATTTGTGTTTTGGTGATACCCAGAGTTTGTTGCAACAACCCTCCTTGTCCAGGATTCAAAAAGATCAAAATATTGATGAAGTAAGTAATCAATTGAATTCGAGCAATTTCTACAAGCATGGTTATAATATGAGGTTTTGTTTTGTTTTGGGTTTTATTAGAATAGATAGAAAGACTTAGGAAATAGATTATGAAATATATTAATTGATTTTCTTTTGTGGTGTTGGTATCTAGCTTTTTTTAATCCATTTTCAACCGTGTTAGGTGTTTGTTTGGTTTTCTTGAATTTCACAATATCCAAACTTAGGATAACAAGCCGAAGTTGTGTGTGTTACTGAAGCACTTCTGGGGTAGCACCACGTATGTTGTCTATCTAGAAAAAGCTGTTATTAATAATATAAGCAAGGTTTAGGTGATGATTTTGCTTTTGAAAGTGTTTGGTCAACATTTTAATTTTCTTGACAATCACCTTTGTCTCACTTTAAACAAATATTGCATGTAGAGTTGAATCTTACTATACGTAAAGTAGATTGTATTTTCCCCCTCCGTCGGAGGTTTATGTCTTTTACTGAATTACATTTACTCTATAAATAATAAAATCAAAATAAATTCAAAAACATTTTAATTTTAATGATTACAAAATGTAGATGATATGTGCATGAACTCAAAGTCAAATGATTTCTTTTTGAACCATACGGACGCCAATGATTTTGAATCGACAAGCTAATTTTTGATTCTTCACAACGTAAGGCAAAAATCACTCTCTTATAAACAAAGTTGTGTTTCCTCACTAATGACTATACATCTTAAATTAGCAAAAACAAAGAAAACATCAAGTAAATCCAAGAATCTCAGATTCCACATGAATACAAAGATTCCACACATAAAACTAGATTCCCATGAAACCTAAATTTCTTAAATCCAAGGCACAACCACCTAAACCACAAATCATGTTCCCAAACAAAAGACGCAACCATAAGGTGTCCAAATGATCTGCAAGTTTGAAAAGGCTTAGGTAGGTCCCCAAGACCCCAACTCTCACCATCATTGCTCACCACTAGCAAAAGTTCTCCTAAACCATGAAAAAGAAGAGTGACATGTGGTAATAACATCATTGTTGGCAATGTCCTCAATTTTAAATTTAAACTACAAATATATGATTTATTCATCTAGATTTATGTAGTGGAAGGTGTATTTTAGAGAATTATTGTTTACTTTCTAGTGATTAATACAAATGTATAAGTCGAGAAAAATCACCTGTTTTTGTGTCGCAATGACAGAATAGATTGTGGTTTTTTAGAGAAGTGAGGCATTCATTTTGATTAGGATTTTCGAAGTTAAAAAACTCCAATTTGGAATTTTTTTGGTTTCCTTTAAACCAAATCCCACCTTCCTTGGAAGAATAGTGCCATTATATTTACCATGATACTTCTGTAATTTCGGAATAAAATAAAAGTTAACCTCTAGTCATTTTAAGTATCATTTGGTTCAATTTTTGGGGTTTTGATTTTTCTTAAAATCATAATTTAGCATTGCTTTGCATTGGGAATTTGAGGTTCTTGAAATTTTACATGCGTGGCTCTAACTCTTGGGATTTTGGTAGATTGCTTTGGAATATCTTTAAACTTCTTTAAAATATCTTAAAACAATGCAAAAATAAAAAAAACCGAGTTGGAAGAAAAGGACCCCCCCCCCCCTCCCCCAAAAAAACTCCCAAAGGCCACATCATCTCACCCTGATTTCTCAGCTGAACTACTGCATCAATGTGCTGAAGTGGGTCCCACTTATCAACTCGGCCCGAACCCCACACACTGACACACACCAAACCGGCCAATCCCATTCCCTCTCTGGGTTGTGCAAGATTCGGGTCAGTTCGTTTTTTTTGGACCGGATCGGACCGAATCCGAACGGTCCGGGTTTGACCCCGGGGTAAGCTCGATTTTCGGTCTGATACGGCCCGAAGTCGGTCCAAAATCCTAATTTCCCCTCAAAAATCCAGTCCGGGTCCAGTCCGATGCGCAGCCCTACGAACCAGTAAATGTTTGGTTTTGTTGAAAATAGTTTAACATGCTTTTGTTCAAACTCTAACCTAGGACAGTCAAACCGGTAGTATAACGGATTGAGCTGAGTTTTACATTACTTTACCAAATATTTAAGTTCATAGAGTTTTTATACAATATATAACTAAAATTAATAATAAAGTTTACAAAAATATTGAGACATCTTTTTTGGTCTTATATTGAAACATATGAGTTATTATATAATGATCATCAACTATCAACAAAAAAATAAATTTTAAGGATACATAATGATAATTAATTTTATTTCATTGTCATAATCTACATTTTCACAAACCCAAAATAGTAATTATATGTGAAAAGTACAATGATTGAAACAAAATAATATTTTTGGCTAAATTGAATAAATAATTGTTTTAGGGTAAAATATTACTTTTATAGTTTAAGTTGCAAAGTGCAGTTTGACCTCTTTTGGTCATATCGCAATTCAATTAGTGACCAAACTGATCTGTTTTTTCGGTTCAACCCGATTCGATTTGGTTTGATGAGAAAAATTGATTTTTTTCAATGAGCTGATGACTGGTTAACTTCTGGCTTTTGGTCCAACTCGGTTCAACCGCTGGTTCAATTTGGTTTTTAAAACATAACTCTATGCAACCAAAGAGGTCCATTTCTCTTCTCTGCCCCTCATCACACCGACAAAAACCACTTTGCTCATTTCCTATATTAATTTTTTTAAATATTTTTTTTCCAACACTCATCTAACACTAGGAATTCTTTTTTTATGACCCAGAACATTCCGACATCCGCCTCATTTTGAGGGTTGAGATACGTTTTTATGACCCAACACCTGATACGTGAAGTTTATTTCTTTTGTGCATATTATGGGATTCGATCTTAAGATCTGAGAGTATGATTGAATTTTCAATGAGCTCCACTGCACTCGGGACTCTGGAGTTGTGATTAATTTAGTTGGTAGATTATTATTAACTTCGATCGGGATCAAGCATCAAGTGTTATGTGTTGGATTTATTAGAAAATATAAAATGTTTGAAAAACAACAATAAAGAAAAAGAAAGAGACAGCACTTGCGTGTAGGGCTCTCCAATTGGGTCTATGATTTGGACTGGAGACTTAGGAGTACCTGGTCATGCCACTTATTAGCCTTTGGTTTCGGCTGTGTTTTGTTTATTGCACCTTTCTTAAACTTTGAGTTTTCTTGGATCTTGCTGCGCTTTACCATTTTTTACTTCCTACAGATTTACTTTGACCCTTGTTTAGAATATTATATATATTTATATATATATGTGTGTGTTTTGTGACTTTTACAATTTCGAAACTAAATTATTTCAAACCATAAAATCTACCCATTGAATTAGTCACAATAAATTTTTAACACTTTGTTTACTACAAAGTTTGTAAGATTCAGACTTCAACTTCTTAAAAATAACTAATCCATAATTTTTATAACCAAACATTGTTGCACACACTCTTCTTTTTACTTCTTTACCACGCACATTCAAATTATAGGTACGAATCCAGCAACACGAAAAATAAATACAACCGTCTCACTATTTACTCTATTTATTTACCCCAAGCATGTTTGTCCTGTTTTGTTTTACTTGAAGATGATAATGAGACTCCATTATGTATAACAACGTCATTAAAGACTAAATAGCATAATTTAAGATAACAATAATATAATACAACAGAAGGGGTTGTGTTCTACTTCTAGTGAGCATTTCTTCCCACCATGTTCCCATCTCTCTCAGGAATCTGCTTTCACAGAGCCCATGAATCAGAGCCCTCCTTTTCCGTCATCATTATCACCTTCTTCAACCTCTTTGCCTTCTCCTCCCTCTCCTCCTCCTCTTGGTCAAACTCACTTGCTCTGTTCCTTTCCCATTTGATCCACCACACCCTCTGAACTCCACTCTCTACCTGTTTCCTATTGTTTTGGGGGCTTCCAAGTCGTTTGGCACCAGAAAGGTCAGATCTTGATGGGTATATTTTGTGGGTTGTTCTCCAAACTTGGTTTTCAGCTCTGTTATCTGTTGGGTAGACAAGAAATCAGGTTTTGGAAATGATTTAGTGTTGGTGGTGTTGTGAAAGTTGATTTGAGAGTGGATTTTCTTGGTTGATTGGTTGATCTGGAAGCCCAAAATCTGTTCTTTGATGTTCTGGTGGTGGGTGTTGTTTGAGATTCCCATGAGCTGGTTCATTGATGGTGAGGCAATGGCGCGGAGGACCGATGTTTGGTTCGGGTGGTGGGAGAAATTATCCTCGAGGGACTGGAAGAGTCACCTCTATAGTCACTACTTTGTGTCCAAGAAAATCAGGGAGACATGGTGGAGGAAGTTGCTGTGCTTGTGGTTGGTTGGTTGGCTGTTTGGATCTCTTTGGATCTTCTGGTTTATGAATTCCCAGGCCGTCGAGAAGCGACGCGAGATACTCGCGAGTATGTGCGATGAGCGCTCCAGGATGCTCCAGGACCAGTTCAATGTCAGCATGAATCATGTCCAGGCGTTGGCAATACTTGTCTCCACTTTTCACCACTCCAAGACCCCTTCTGCAATTGATCAGGTGATTTGATTAATTCAACTTCTTACTTGTTTTTGACTTTCATTGTCTGTCTTAATTGTGACAGTAATTGTTGGTTTAATGATAACATTGTGGTCCTCAGAGTGAGTGTGATCTCTGATGTTTGTAGACCAATCAATGCGTTTGAAGAATTTGGGGTCTCAGAAGTTTTTTTGTTCTAAAACTTTGCTTGGCTAGTGGTAATTTTGGTGGCACCAAATTGGATTTGATTGATTTTTTTCTTCTATGCTAGTGTCTAATTTGGGCCTCTATAATATATAAATCAATCTGTTTGTTGGGGGAATTGGTGATGTTTGACATTGATTTAGAAAACAATTACATGTTTGAATTTAAGATCTCAAATGCTGAACTGAGCTGTCTGTACAGATGACATTTGCAAAGTACACCGAGAGAACAGCTTTCGAGAGGCCATTAACAAGTTGGGTGGCTTATGCTGTTAAAGTTCTGCACTCCGAAAGAGAGGAGTTTGAGAGGCAGCAGGGTTGGACCATCAAAAGAATGGATTACCAAGACAATCCGCCTGTGCGCGAGGGTGATGTTGAGACATCTCCCGTTCAAGAGGAATACGCTCCGGTCATTTTCGCTCAAGACACCATCAAGCATGTTATCTCCCTTGATATGTTGTCAGGGAAGGTACGAGCCTTCTAATAGTTGAATGAAATGTTATGGTCAAAACTCAAATGGTTGTTAGTGACATTATACGAAATTCATTTGGGCAAAGTCCTTACCTGCCAGTACTTTTTTTCTTCTCTTTTCTCTCTCCGAATTCTAATTAAACATATATCCATGTCATTATTCATGTCTTATAGCGAGATCATTCCCTTTGGTACTTTTGAGTTCTAAATAGTTTTTTTTCCTTTTTATCTACTATGTTCATTTGTAAATTTTGGGTGTTCTATTTTCTGCAGGAAGATCGGGAAAATATACTTCGGGCAAGGGAATCAGGAAAAGGTGTTCTTACCGCACCTTTTAGGTTATTGAAGTCAAACCGTCTCGGAGTTATCCTCACATTCGCTGTCTATAAATCAGAACTTTCCACAAATGCAACACCGGATGAGCGTGGCAAAGCAGCCATCGGGTGAGATAGCTCATTGATGCCAGGGAACAGGAACATTCTTGTCATTCTTTTGGTACCTTTTGTTATTACATGATCTTGGTTTTATTTAGAAAAATCTTTTGTGAAACAGATATCTTGGTGGAGTCTTTGACATTGAAGCACTGGTAGATAAATTGCTTCACCAATTAGCATGTAAGCATACCATCATGGTAAATGTGTATGACACAACCAATCATTTAAAGCCAATCAGCATGTATGGTGCAAATGTAATCCAAAATCGAATATATCATAACAGCAGCCTTAACTTCGGGGACCCTTACAGAAGGCACGAGATGCACTGTCGGTATGTTACAACTTCCGAGTAATCATGTTCTTTTAAAATATAATTTGCTTAATTTTTGAAGTGAGAGATGGATGAAAAGGTGCTAACACCAACAAAACCAAATCTGTACATATAATAGATTCAAAAGCAAGCCACCTTTACCATGGCTCGCCATAACAACATCTATTGGGACCCTCATAATTGCTATGCTGGTGGGATATATATTTCATGCCACTGTGAACCGCATCGCCAAAGTGGAGGATGACTTTCGAGAAATGATGGTGCTAAAAGGGAGGGCAGAAGCAGCAGATATTGCAAAATCACAGGTACACTTCAATTTTATACTGATTATTTCATATATAGTTTTGGGTCTATTTTCCAATAATTCAAGCTTTCTCGGTAGATTGGTATGAGTATCTATGTTTAACCAATAAATTTTATTAATATTTACTCCCATTTTAGTTTATACTTCATTCTTGCAGTTCCTGGCTACTGTTTCTCATGAGATCAGGACCCCGATGAATGGTGTTTTAGGTGAGTCTTCTGGTACTTTTAAGTTACAAGAATTGATGGAAACATAAAATGATGATCCTGGCGAATTATATAGCAGTTAGCTGTTCATTTGGCTTGTCCTCTGAAAGGTGGTTGCTCAAATTTCAGGAATGCTGCAAATGCTGATGGATACTGCTCTCGACACGACACAACAGGATTACGTACAAACTGCCCAAGCTAGTGGAAAAGCTTTGGTTTCACTTATAAATGAGGTTCTCGATCAAGCAAAGATTGAATCTGGTAAACTTGATCTTGAGGCTGTTCAGTTCGACCTGCGGGCAGTTTTGGATGACATCTTGTCATTGTTTTCTGGGAAGTCTCATGAGAAAGGACTCGAGGTAATTATTGTGTCCAGTCATCTGTTAGCTCTCTACTTTTATTGTAATCACTACTCTTTCTGCTGAATATAGTCGCTCATTGGATAGTTTATACTATCCTTGTGACCTTTAGGATCTTGAGTATGTCCATTTAACACGATTGGTTACTCACATTTAATTTGGTATCATAGCCTACCATCATCTTGCGAAGGGCCATTGACATCCACCCATCTTGATAAATATATTGGACTTGTAAGACACTACATGTGGTGAGAATTGTCAAGAATAACCCTACATCATACAGCTTTGGTTATTCTTGCACTCTATAAAGATCATATAGAATTTAGTTAATCCATTCTATAATGCTTTGCTTATTCTTTTTTCTTTTTTAATGAGAACAGATTGCAGCATATGTATCTGATCAAGTTCCACAAAGTGTTGTTGGTGATCCCGGGAGATTTCGACAAATCATTACTAATCTTGTTGGCAACTCCATTAAAGTAAGTGTGAAATAATAAAAGGAAGTGAGTTTTAGATTTTCTCTTCTTATGCAAACACTGATGCATTTCAACTGCGAAACATTGCAGTTCACTGAGAAAGGGCATATCTTCGTAACCGTCCATCTTGTTGAAGAGGTAACAAATTCGGTGGAGTTGGAGGGGGAGTTCACTCCCAAGATCACCTTAAGTGGCTTTCCAGTTGTTGACCGAAAAAATAGCTGGGAAAAGCTCAACATTTTCAACCAAGAAGGACCGAGTGGTTTGAATTCTCTCTCTCTTACATCTTCAGATCAGATTAAGCTAATTATATCTGTCGAGGACACTGGGTCTGGGATTCCAAAAGAGTCACAATCCCGAATCTTCACTCCATTCATGCAAGTTGGACCCTCTGTTGCCCGTATTCATGGAGGTACTGGTATCGGATTGAGTATCAGTAAGTGTCTTGTTGGTCTTATGAAAGGAGAGATTGCATTTGCCAGTGAACCCCAGGTTGGTTCAACCTTCACCTTCACCGTTGTTTTGTGTAAGGGGCACACTGATGCTAATGAGCGCAGACCAACTGAATTTAAAGGAATGAAAGCATTGGTGGTTGATCCAAGACTGACCCGTTCTATGGTGACAAGATATCATCTCAGAAGACTCGGAATATCGGTTGAGACATCCGTTGATTGCAGTCAAGCTCTTTCTCGTGTGACTAGTGGCAAAAAGCTCGTGAATATGGTACTCATCGACAAAGAAGTTTGGTCCGTGGATTCAAGTTTGTGGAGTTCTTATCTCAACAGAGCGAGTTACGGCATTGGAAAAGATAGCCCAAAACTTTTTTTGTTAACGAATCCTACCAACGCTTCGAAGATCAATGCTGCGGAATTAGCAGGACAGGCACCAACTGTAGTTCTGAAACCACTTAGAGCAAGTATGCTCGCCGCATCCCTTCAACGTGCTATGGGAGTTGGGGACAAAGGAAATTATCACCACGAAGGACTACCACTATCATCTTTGCGTGGTCTCCTGAAAGGAAGACATATCCTAGTTGTGGATGACAACATAGTTAATTTGAGGGTGGCTGCTGGTGCTTTGAAAAAATATGGAGCTGATGTTGTTTGTGCAGACAGCGGGAAAAAGGCAATTGTGTTGCTCAAACCACCACATAAATTTGACGCGTGCTTTATGGATATTCAGATGCCTGAAATGGATGGGTACGTAAGAATTATAATTTTTGTAATATTTCATGTTAGGATTTATTTAGACAAATACAAAATGCTTGTGAAAAAAAATTGTATTGTTTCTTATATTCAAAGTAATTTAACTAATAATGTGTAATGGACATTGTCTCATCAAAAGTTGAGAGTCCTGGGTTCGGCCGATGATGACCTAATTAAATTATTGTATTCACAGTAGTTTGTATTTCAATCTCTTAAAGTTGCATTTTGGCCTTGATGTTCCTCATTTGTGTTCGTTATGTATTCATTTTTCTCAGATTCCAAGCTACTAAATTGATACGTGACATGGAAAAATATGCCAGTGATCGCATAAAATACGAGGAGTTTCCATATGAAGCTCATGGAGATGTTTCATGCTGGCATGTTCCAATTTTGGCGATGACAGCAGACGTCATCCAGGCTACGCACGAGGAGTGCTTGAGGTGTGGGATGGATGGATACGTCTCCAAACCTTTCGAAGGAGAACAATTATATAGAGAAGTGGTGAGATTTTTCTCCCCTACCATGAAGAATCAGTAGGATTGTTTAGATTCTGAACTCTGAACCACCAGAGGGGCAGCTTGAAAGTCCAACATGCGGCTCGTTATTTGTGCAGCATATGGACACTAACTCCGAGCTGATACTGTGTAAAGCAACGGCTTGCAGGTTCCTTTCTGGTGCGGATTCAAGTTGCTCTACCGGAGACACTTTGTAAGTGAATTTCACTCTATCTTATATGTTGTTTCTCAGTATCACTCTTCTTGCTAACTAACTTCGCAAACTTTATGCATTTAGTTGCCGCCAAAAGGAACTCCACTTCATGTTTTTGTATTTTTCATCATAATCCTGTACGTTCAAAATTTGCAATCCTGGAATCGAAGATAAATAGAAGGGGCAAGATTTCTTCAGTTTGTTGAATTTTAATAATAATCAATTGCTCAACTTTTCTATTCAATATGAGGTTTTCTTGTCCATTATGTTCAAGGAAACTATATTGCTTATTTCAATCTTGATTCCACTAATGGCCTTATTCTAGAGGCACCAAAGTTCTAGCCCCGGATAGTAACAGTCTAATTCTAAATATAACAGTCGTGTAGGACATAAAAGTCATCCAAATCAAAGTACATATCTAGTGTTCTCGTAAAAGCATGCTGAATACAAACCTAAGATGGAGGCATTGCCTTCCTCATGTTGATTCAGTTAAGTAAAAGCTTTTGGGACCTTATTTTCGCCTCTCAGTCAGGATTGAAATAACATTTTAGGGGCATTCTTTGGACCAGTTTAGGTGAAGTAATATAGCTTGTATACTTCTTAACATAATTCGCCCATCGTTACAATACACAAACAACGAATGCGATGCACCCCTGAAATGTTTTTTGTCATATTTTCTCATCTTAGTAAGCCTGCATTTTTTACAGAAATGTGTACTTCCATTGAAGTTTTCTCACACATTTCTTTTTAGTTTTTATCTCTTTCTGAATCTCATCATTGGAAAGGAAATAATTACGTTTGAATGTATCTTTCAGGAATGAAAATCGAAAAAAAATAATCTAGATGAAAGAAATTAGTCGCTTTGCGTGGATAGTTTGGGATTTGCTGACATCTCTTGTGCTTGCTAGCGATCAACAATTGAAGCTCAACATCGGCTTGGTGTTCACTTCATAAGTGAGAAGATAGTGATTGGTTTAAATGTGCACTTGCAAGGTCTGATTTGATTTTAAATGTCATTAGTAATAAACTTGGTTGCTGAAGAAATCTTTTTTTCCCTCTTTCAACACATGTTGTACAGAAACGAGGAATGTATCACCTTTTTCATTATTTTTGTTCGAAATGTTGTGTTTTGCTGTAAAGAAACAATGGATGTATGGGTGTAAATTATACTTTCAGATTAGTATTGTTTGCAGGAAGCTGGGATTTTCTTTTTACTGATGTTGTACCCATGTTGATGCTTCATGTGTTCAGGTTCCATATCAGATTAATGAGAAAGCATAGGAAAGTGTGCAGTTACATATTTATTGAAAATAAATTAATAGTGAAACTCCAATTAAGATCTCATCACAACATTCATTACCTTCCACACTATAATTACCAACAGTAACACAATAAAGTATATGTAATTTGATATTTACCATGAGAATCAAATAACAACAGAATCAAGAAGGATATGATATATTATCTGATATTTAACACCCCTGATTACTTCACTGCTCAAATGGTTGCAAGGGAGACAACATTTTAGGAAAAAGTACAAACAATTAAGTGCATTCAGTTCATCACCTGTGGGATGAAATCCAGGAGCTTGACTGTTCCCATGGGCCAACCCAGCAGAGGTTGCCTTTGTGTTCTTGTAAAGGACAAGTGGGGCTTTTATTGAACAGAAAAGGATCAACCAACTTATGAAAATGCATTTATTGTTCTAAGGTAAGATATTATATTCTCTCTTGGTAGATTGTTGATTATAACTTAAATAAAGGCCCAGTAGAGATGGACCATGTTCATATAATCACATGCACAGAGAAAGACATCTTAAATCTAATGAGATGTTACATATATGTCTATTAATCTATACATTAATCGTACCTTTGTATAACGAGGGTACTAACTGTAATTAATCTTCAAGAGCATAAACAACAGCACCTGAGCTACCCTCAGGCGCCATGCTCCCTCTCTCAGCCACGTCAGTTTCTCTTTTTGTCACGTCAGCTCACCCCACCCACCCAAAATGACTCATTAACCACACTCAGGCAACCTCCCCCCCCTCACTCTCTCTCTCTCTCTTTCCTCCACATTATTTCTTAATTTCACAATTTTACTTCTTCCACAACATTTAACAAATGACATTTTATATAATTTTAATTACATTATAATTCTAATTCACGAAATGATTAATATTAAACCACAAAAATATTTAATAATTAAAATTAGAAATGCACAGTACGCACGTG
The DNA here is from genome assembly GCA_963682175.1 of Triglochin maritima. Lineage (NCBI taxonomy): Eukaryota > Viridiplantae > Streptophyta > Magnoliopsida > Alismatales > Juncaginaceae > Triglochin > Triglochin maritima. Next base: position 4,613,331 of record OY821787.1, on the reverse strand, counting down.
ATTACACAGTATACGCGTGAATGCACATTCTACGCGTGAATGTACAGTATACGCGTGAATGCACAGTGTCAACGTGAATGCACAATATCCGATTTTTCTTCTATATATGCCTTACATAAAACACAACTTACACTTCACACCTCTTCCACTTCCAACCTCACTGTTGCTAATTCTCACGTGCAACTTTGCAATGTCTTCTCCAGATCACAACCGTTCCACCGTCATCCACAATCAAATTCACGTCCACTCTATCCACAAGGATGCTCAACACGTCCATATTACCAACAACCATTCCAACATCCAGACTTCCCCCAATACGCACCACCAGACCAAAATCAACCATTCCCACAATTTCCCCAATACGCACCACCATTCCCACAAAATCAACCCCAATTTCAAATGTTTAGCTGATACATGTCCCAAGAAAGTAGTCAGAATATGACGGGCACTGAAGAAGAGGACCACGATGACGATGAGTTCGCACCACGCCACATCACCATCCCCACGTCCACACTGACGCCAGCGCAAGCAAGTGGAAGTCGTCACAAGCAATCCGAAGTTGTGGTCCAGAACTGAGGACGAGAGACTCGTCTTGGCATATATGAAAGTCAGTTGCGATGCGGTGACAAGGACAAACTAGAAGTCTACTTCCTTGTGGACCAGATTAAAACGTGTTTACGACGACTCCGTCGAAGAAACAGACCTCCTCGAGAGGAATGCGGAGTCCTTAAAAGGACGGTGGATGAGAATTGTACCTGTTGTCAACAAGTGGGTCAGGTGTTTCGATCAGGTGTACCGGCGGAAAAGGAGCGGACAGAATAACGACGATGTCGTCCGGCAAGCTCACGTGATCTAGGGCGAACTCATAGGTCCAAATTTCTTTATTTTGATGTTTGGGTCATGTTGCGTATGTACCAAAATGGGAGTCCCAGATATCTGGAGCAAATGCCGTGAGTGTTGGTCGGGAATCCCTGGAGTTCCACGATGAAAGTAGTCCCCATTCAGGAAGCCTTGAGAAATGAAAGAGCATTGATGACTCTAGGACGCAATCACCATCAGAGGCAGAAGAAATGACGTCAGAACCGCCTGGACTTCCAGAAGGTGTGAAGAATGCCAAAATAAGGGTAAAAGTTCATTGGCCTCGAAGGCAACACCGATGTTAAGGAACTTGCACAACAGCTTGCATACATCGCCCAAGTGAGAGATGATGGTTTTTTCAAGCAGGATGATTAACGGAACGAAAATTTCAAAGACATGTAAAAAAAACTAAACTCGACATGCTTCACTCTCTGATGAAAAAGAGAACCCGTCGGGGCAAGATCAAAAAATAATGGTGAAACTCATCGACTGAGCGGAAGAGAATGGTTTCGTACTGCAATGTATTGTTCCTATGATATTGTATTATTAATATATATTCTGATTTAATCATTAAATATGGATTTACCTTTGATTTATTTAATCTAAATATTTAAAATATTATTCAAACTAATTACATCAAAAATTATCACCCTACATTAATCAAAAATATCAAATACATTATTAATTATTTCTAATAACAAATTCTTAATCCTCCACTAAAATAAATAAATAAATAAAAGTTTGGACCAATGGGGGACCAATGGGGGGACACGTGCCCCCCACCCCAGGTAGGGCTGGCAATTCGGGTTGTGACACGAAACCCGAACCCGACACTAAATATCACGATTCGGGTCGACACGAATGACACAAACTGTAATTCGGGTCGGGTTCGGGTTGGAGTATTTCGTGTTTCGTGTAATTTGGATTGACACGAATAACACAAACTGTAATTCGGGTCAGGTTCGTGTTTCGTGTAATTCGTGTAATTAGTGTTAAACATGCTAGTTCGTGTTCGGGTTAATTCGTGTTTGTGTAAATTTGTGTCAAACATGTCATAATTGGTGTCAAACATGTTACTTCGTGTTCAAGTTAATTCGTGTTTGTAAAAATTCGTGTCAAACAAGTCAGTTCGAGTTATTCAGGTTAATTTGTGTTCGTGTCGACACGAACACGAAAAATGGATTCGTGTCAACGTGGGTCGTGTTCGGGTTACCAAATTTGTGTTCAGGTTTAAGATTATATTTTCGTGTTCGTGTCGACTATTTCTTATTAATTCGTGTTCGTGTTCGGGTCGAGGAAAAATAATTCGTGTCAATTCATGTTCGTGTCAAACACGACACGAAACACGAATTTGCCAACCCTAACCTCAGGTGCCACAGGCGGCTGACCAGGACGCCCAACGACTGGGACGACCCATTAACAGGAGGTCGCCCGGGCGCCCAGGTGACCACGCGCCGTTAACTATGCTCTAATATGAAAAAGGCACGTGACTCCAATTAATCGTACTCTTCCATTTAATATTTTCAATTTACAATGTCTCTTATCAAAATCTTCCAACAACTTGGTTTTGTATCTAAATATCATTTTTATTTTAAATATTACATATTGATAATTATTCTTTCACTTTTTGAGTTTTTTCCATTTTGCTTAGTAAAGACCTTCTTAGTTCTTACAAGTTTTGTGTTTTTTCCCCATCATTTTTCTATTTATCTTTACGTGAAGAGATCAATTTTTGATACTGTCGTTCCAAACGTTACACACGAAATTTAAAAAAAAACTTCGTTTTTTGGCTTATGTTGTAATATTTATATATTAATCATGTTTCTTTCATTTTTGGTTTTTCTATGAAACACTCTCTAAGGAACGACTTCTGTTTTTCGGCTATCTACATTAAAGTTTTAATAAATCAGGTTTGTCTTTGCGTTTATATACATCGATTCTTCTTAGGTGACGAATGTATAACGCTATTACAGACTGTTGTACTCTTTTTGCGCTTGACAACTTAAAACTATCTTTTCCAACAAAAATATGAATTATCTTTTCCAACGGAAGTATGAACTATGAATCAACAAAATAGATGTACTCCAAAACTCGAGAACCACAAACGAATGATGCATTGATGTTGGATGTTTTCATGTAAGAACCACAGCTTTTGTACACAAACCGATCTTGCTGATTCTTGACAGCATGAGGTACTCAAAACATATATTTATGAGAGATGAACAAGAAAAGAAAAAAATAATAAATAGAAAAACATGATTTGATTTGCAGGTACCTTCTTGCACGAAGTAAGCAACTTAACTAATTAAAATCCCTAAGCCTTCGTTTCAACATGTCCATAGACTTCTTCCGTGCATTTTGTTTCGTATTCCGATTTCCCAAGCTCCCGAACAACCTATCTGGTGAATCCTTAAATTTATCGCAAATGTTTGCCACTTTTTTATAATCTAAAGCCCCGTAATTCTTCTCCCTTATCACAGGATTCATGAAGTTCTCAGGTTGGTTGCTCAATAGAAGGTTGATCAGCTGCCGGGCTTCGACTAGACAGTCTCTTAAAGTAACTTCTTTCTTTAACTCGATCAGACCAGTAGTTTGGAACCTCTCGTCTGCAAATGCCTCCAAAATTTTCAGGTCGTTGTCGATGCCGACCACTGAACTAAGCGTGAATCTCTTCACTGACTCACTGAGGAAAGCTGAAACAATAGAATCTGATATGTGCTCAAGTACACTGGTTCCAATCCTATACAATGCGTCCAAGGGTAATATCTGCTGGGCAGCAGAAAAGAGTGACTCGAGATAAGACATGACCTGGTTGATGTATTCATTTACATTTTGTGGAGCTTCATCTGCAATCCAATTAACGTTTTCAGCAAGAGCCATAAATTCATCTGCTCTCGAGTTCACAAGGCTCAAAAGTGAAATGTATGCAGCACTCTGTGAGGCCTTTAGAACAGCTTTAGCAGTCAAACCAGCATGTGACCTTTCAGCTAGGCGGACAGGTATCCCGCAAAGTTGAGCAGCATGTTGAAGAAAAAGATCACAAGCGTGTTCCAGGACAGCTATATTTGCTGTGATTTGAATGGCTTGCAACTCTCCCAAGGTACTGGAATAAACTGTCTTCAACAGTGCTTCATTCAAAACATCGACCAGTATTTTATCTAGATATTTCTTAACAACATCATAAAGATTCATATGCCCTCCATATGAAAGGTAACTAACGGAATCAGCTATGAAAGACCGTACAATACGGCATATGTCCGGAACAGATGAAGAAAATGGAGCCACATAAGGAAAGGATGGCATCAGATCGCTCGTCTCAAGATGAAATGTTAAAACATTCAATTTATACTCAAACTCCTTTTTAATAACCATTTGCTCGTAGCTATCATTTGCTAATGCATCAGTGATCTGCTTCCTGCATTCACCAAGAAGGAGCTCATGGTACTTCTCGGTACTGTTATCAAGAATGTCAAGCAAAGAGTCTACCCGATATCCATATCGCCTTAGGGTTGCGCTTAAAAGAGTAACGTTGTCCTTGATAAGAAGGATGTGGTTTGCCGTATCCATTCGAGAAAATTGTTCCTCCAACATTGAGCTTATCTTCGCAACGGCAGTCTCCCATATTATTTCCACCTGAGTTTCAGACAGCAGCCCACGACTGGTTCTTAAAACTCGATCCTCAACCACAAAATGCCCAGCGATATGAGCGAAGAAAGTCTGATGGGATTCAAGAAAAGTTTGTGCTGGAGAGATCTGCAAGTCCAAGTTCAGCTGCATCAGTCGGTTGTCATAATAATAAGTACAAAAGCGCTCCTGAAGGCCAAGGCATGTATAGATGTGATAAGCTCGATACACAGGTGCAAGATCAAACTTCAACACGGCTTCCTCTTCAATCTGCTCCACATCCAATGCATAGACGCAGTCTCCTATCCCAAGCCGGCTTTGTTCTTCAGCCTCTCTCTGTCGAGTCCTCAACTCCTCGTCCTTCTGCCGAGCAAAAGTGGCCTGGCCTATAGCCAACTGTCCAATCTCTCTAGCACGACTCCTAATTTGGAAAAGCCAATCATTGAACTCGCTGCAAACTTTCTTCTCAATGTACGACTTTATTCTAGGAACTTGTTTCTGGATCACTGTACGGATTGTCTTGACAGGAACAGTCTGCAGATAGTCTCTCTCGATAACATCCAACGTTTTTAAAGCAGGATAAAACTCTCCGAGCGAGATATGCGTGTTGCATTTTGAGCAAAAATTCAAAACTTGGACGCAAACCTTCAGTGTCTGTAAGGCTTCTGTCACATTTCTCTTTATAGAGTAGGACTCGAGAAGCTCCTCAAGCTTCAATAGGAGAGAACTAGCAACCTCTTGGAGCTGGATATTCTCACTTGTGAGGGTGTGCTTCAGTTCATCAGCATCAACTAAGACACCTCGGAGCTCGTCGACGGCAAGAATAAACTCCTCATAATGCAGTTTGCACAACTCTTCTATTTCAACTTCTTTCTTCTTGACAATGTGCTTTAGCTGGTGGAGGAGGACCTCTGGCTTCCCGACCTCGAAAGCTTGCCTCACAAGTGAACTTAAATCCTCTCCATTCCTGATAGAAGTTGCAAGTCCGACATCAATGGTTTCATCTCCAGTGTCTGTAGATCTCCTCCTTGCTTTGGGCTGCATGGTTCCGATTGCCCTCTGCTTATGGAAACAAAATGGGGGCAAAACAAGTTTTTTTTAAAAATACTACAAATGACCATGAGCAACAAACTTAATCCACATCTAAAATAACATGAAAACCGAAAACAATTATTTTTACGAAAAAGCAAACATCACATTCATACCAACTACTAATAACCCTTGCCAATGTAAAGCATAGAGCACAAGCTAATAAAAATGAGTGTTGTAGGGTGTGTAAAAAGGTGAAAAGGCAAAACTCAACAAAAATCTAAATCCAATCTCAACTACCAATTAACCTCTGATAAATACAAAAAAAGGATATTATGCATACCCACATTACGGTAAGATAACATGAAAGTTTTTTTTTTTGGCAAATAATGAGAGGAGTTATATTCTCTTAAAAAACATAAGTTATAAATACGTATTACCCTTGCTAATGTAACCACAGAGAAGATACGAGAAGGAACACTACAGACATATATACCACAATATAAAGGCCACACAAAACATGAGACAAATTTGCATTTAAAGTGACGTCTTTTATGCCATAAAAACACATAAAAGGCAAAGCAAAAACAAAGACAGTGAGTCATATCATAACCCAAAAACCCACATCCAACAAAAAAAACAAAAAAACATTTTTATGAGAAAACACTTCTTTTTTTAAAAACAAACCACAAATTTGAGCGCACCATAACGATCGAACAACACATTAAAAAACCCATCTTTCTTTCACCAATTCCCAAACTCGTATTGGGTACACTCCCCAACCATTTCCGAATAAAAAAACATTAAAAATGGGGGAAACCTATTTTTCGGCATCCAAAGACCGACGCAGAACGGGAGAACGAGATCAGAGTTCGTTAGTGGGCGAAGAGGACAATGTTTGGGAGGAAATGGGTTTACCTTCTTTGATGGGTCGGAGACGAGATCGGAGAAGAGAAGGGAAGAGAAGAGGAGAGGAGAAAGGTATTGTTACGAGTGGTTTGTGTGGTGTACAGCTTTTTGATGTGCTTTTTTACTGTAACCCTTTTTTTCTCTCTGTATTAGGTTTACATCTTTTATAGTTTTATTTAGATGAATCAGTCACTTTCACTTTAATTCCGCAGCAAAAAATATTGGCACGTTTTAAAATTTAGAGAAACAAAATACAAACGAAATAAAATTTAGAAAGACAAACTATAATTAATCGTGTTAAATTTAACTATTGATAACCCATGTGACATATATAAACAAACTCTATTAACCCAAGACCAAGAGTGTGAATTTGGCAACGTCTACATTCAAATTTTAATTTTTTGTCTGTGGCATTAGATATTTGACTAGTTAAGAACTCACAAAGCGAATAAATATATTAGTTTGCTAACTTTGTAAAATATATCCAGAATTTAACATTCTTATTGTAATACATAGATATCCATATGCATGTTTGTAATACTAGTATCTTTTGATTGGATGGACCTCCAAATGAATAATTTATGCGACATGTCATAAACCTAATTATATAATAGTTTTTTTATGGGAATGATAACACATACTAAATTAAGTTCAGTTGACTCAGGTCAAACTTAATTAAATGCGTCTCCTGGTGTCGGAAGATCAGACCAAAGAGGGCACCTAAGGGATAGGAGAATAAAGGGAAAGAAAAAACAAAAGAGGATCGTACGAGAGATGAGAAAAGAATACTGATAATAGTGAGTGAGCGAAACATCGTAAAATGGACTCTATATAGATCCCGAATGATCAATCCTCACATGAATAGCTAGAGATACAATAAGCCCAATATTGATTCCTTTGGACGTGTCAATTGGACTGTCTCAATTGGACATGATGGATATTCCGTATCGAAAACCAACAAGCAAGTGTAGTTCTGCTAAAAATGAGATCTATTTCTTGTTCCAAATGAGGGACGACCACACATACAATTAATGTACAATTGTACATAACCCACATTATCCTGCACGTGAAAGAGCACCCTTAACGGGGAGGGCGTCCATTTGGACGTCGGAGCTCCCGAATGGACGCTCAGGGCGCCATCGGGGGGGGGGGGGGGGGGGGGGGGGGTGCCCCACCCCCTTGGTTCTTTTTTTTTAATTTTTTTATTTTAGCGGAGGACTTGTTATTAGAGTTAATTGATAATGTATTGAGTATTTTTTAGTAATGTGATGGTGATAATTTTTGATGTTATTAATTTGAAAAATATTTTAAATTTATACAGTACATCAAATTTCATGCTCAAATAAACGATAAATCCATATTTAATGCTCAAATTAGAAAATACATTAATACTAAAAGATTACAAGAACAACACATTGCGGTACGAAATACAAAGTAGACGTAAATACGGAACGATACGAAATACAACAAACTACACATAATATAAACTACACGAAATACGAACTAACAAACTACATGAAACCATTCTCTTCCGCCCAGTCCACGAGTTTCACAATCACTTTTTGCTCCCGCTCTGACGGGTTGTCATTTTTCATCAGAGAGTGAAGCATGTCGAGTTTAGTTTTTAACATGTCTTTGAAAATTACGCTCTGCTAATTCCTTCTGCTTGGAGAAACCTTCTCTCACTTGGGCGTTGTATACAATTTGTTGTGCAAGTTTCAGAATGTCGTGTTGCCTTCAGGGCCTAATGAACTTTTACCCTTGTTTTTGTCTTCTTCACACCTGATGGGCGTGCAGACGATCCCAACATCATTTCTTCTGCCTCCGATGGTGATTGCGTTCTGGAGTCATCAGTGCTCTTTCTTTTCCAAAGGCTTCCCGAATGGGGACTGCTTTCATCGTGAAACTACGGGGACTCCCGACCAACACGCAAGTCATTTGCTTCAGATAGCAGGGACTCCCATTTCGGGTACCTACGCAACATGACCCAAGCATCAAAGTAAAGAAATTTAGACTTATTAGTGTACTCGTAGATGTGTTGAGTTTTCTGGACGACATCGTTGTCATTCTGCCCGCTCTTTTTTCGTCGGTACGCCTAATCGAAGCACCCGACCCACTTGTTGACAGCAGGTATAATTCTCCTTCACCGTCCTTTTAAGGACTTCGCACTCCTCTCGAGGAGGCCCATTTCATCGACGAAGATGTCATAAACCCGTTTTACTTTGGTCCACAAGGAAGTAGCCTTCTGGTTTGTCCTCGTCACTGCATCAGAACTGACCTCCATATATGCCGACACGAGTCGCTCGTCCTCATGTGTGGTCCACAACTTTGGATTGCTTTTGACGGCTTGGACTTTTGTTGCGTCGTTGTGGACATGGGGATGGTGGTGCGACAGTCTGGCGTAGTGGGGACTCATCGTCGTTTTGTCGTCTTCTTGAGTGTCATCCATACTAGGAGTACTTACTTGTGACATGTTGTGACCAAACATCCGAAATTGGGGCTGATTTTGTAGGAATGGTGGTGCGTATTGCGGGAATTGTGGAAATTGTTGGTTTTAGTCTAGTGGTGGGAATGATGGTGCGTATGGGGAGAAGTTTGGTTGTTGGAATGACTGAGCGTAATGAGAGAAGTCTGATTGTTGGACTGGTTGTGGGAAATATGGACAGGGGTATCCTTGTGGATAGTGTGGACGTGAATTTGATTGGGAACGACGGGGAGAACGATTTGTGATCTTGAGAAGACATTGCGAAGTTGTGTGAAGTTTATGTTGTATTTGTATAAGGTATATATAGATGGAAAATCGGAAACTGTGCATTCACGCGGACTATTTTCGTTGCACGCGTGTACTTTGCATTCACGCGTTTACTGTGCATTCTTAATTTTAATTACTAAAACTTCCCGTGGTTTAATATTAATTATTAATGTTAATTACGAATTATTAATATTAATCATTTCGTGAATTAGAATTATAACGTAATTAGAATTAGAATTACGTGAAATATAATTTGTTAAATGTAGTGTAAGAATTAAAATTATTTAATTAAGAAATGATGTGGAGGAAAAAAATATAAGGTGGGTGGGGTAGCCCGGACGTGGTTAATGAGTTTTTTTTGGGTGAGTGACGTGAGCTGACGTGACAAAGAGAGAAACTGACATGACAGAGAGAAAGAATAAGACACCAGAGTGTGTTTAACATGGTCTAATTAGCAATGTAAGGTATACCTTGTGTTAGATGAGAGTCCTTTACAATTCAATGCCAAGATAAACTTTGTAACATAAATTTTATCACTTGTTGACAACAAAAAATTCACGTTAAACATTACATATACGACAGTCTAAGATCACAAATTACATAAATGAGAGCTAGCTTGCTAAGCTGCCTCTACATGGCAGTTGATCAACAGTCTGCCGCAGCATGTGGAGATTTGTCTCCTCCACACGATACAATATTGCGCTTGAATGCTCTTGTTTTCTCCTCTAAGATAAGGTGGCAGAATTGCACAATTGTCAATTATCATCTTGAATTTAGATCAAGATCTCCAGATCCTCGCCATTCACCATGCAAACCATTGTCTTCATTTGCAGGCTCATTCTCGTCGTTCAAATAATCATCCGAAGGCTCTTCCTCCTCTCTTTGAGAATTGCTGCCCCAACCGTGGCTCATTTCCTCTGTGTTCCCTCCTCCCTGGTCCTGCCCCATTTCATGGCCCGTAACCTCAGCACCCCTGAGGGGTGCTCGAATAAGCATCTCTGAGTGCGCATTAGCCCGAGCCTGTTCGGCTTGGACCATTGCCAGGCGCATATTGGCTTCTGCAGCTTCCCTCTCGGTCTTCTCCCTGGACTCCATTTCTGCCCTCAGCTGCATGAGTGTTTGCTTCTCTTCTTGTAAAAGAGCTTGCTCTATCATGAGCCTCTCCTCGGATCTGAATTCCCCCAGGGCTCTTTTGCGGGACATAATATTGAAGGCCAACACCTGTTTCTCGAATGTGGAAGTGAACTCGCCTAACTTGGCTAGAATTGTATGATCCCATTGCTGAAGACGGGAAGGGACCTGACCAGTTGTATCACTTTCAATTATTCTATCATCCTCTTCGGCTTCAAAGTCAGCCACCACATGATATGGAAGCAGCCTGCAGAAGAATCAGGAACAAATTGAGAAAGAAAAAGAAAGCTGTTTGCTGAATTTTCACATAGAGCAAATCAATCATAATATCAACTATCAGCATTTTGGTGTGATTTTTCCTTTTTTGCCAAATAAACAAACCATGATGTCTTCAGTTGCTCGTCTTATGTGCGTAGGTAATTTCAATGGTCTATCAATACAATTGAAAGCAACAACCAAAAGTCAAACAAGCATAACAAAGTTAACATCTGAATTCAGATTCTCATCCATGAAACCTTGATATTAGCATGAAAAACTAATGTCCATGCTCGATAATCCTCACCTTAATGGCAAGAATAGATACAAGTATGCATTAGAATACGCTGATAATTGAAACTTGCAGATCTGAGGCTAAAGTAAGGCATATGAGATTAACACAAATCAGAAACAGTATAAAAGTTTTTAAAAAAAACTTTTGGTCTGGATAGAAAAAAAATGTTTCTTATTCCTTTGCAGAAAATAACATTAGTCACTTGTATTATATCCATTTATGTCCCAAGGTGATCAAATACAAGTTGCTCAAAATCTCATCTCTAAAGCCAATTCCTTCTTGTGCTGTTGATCAGAAATAAACACTACGCTCAGTTCAAATACAGCATTCAGACATCAAAAAGTAACCGGACAATACTAACAGGATCACATTGTTTATGCTAGAAGTAGCAAATGCAATTGGTGATTCTAATTATCAAAATTTTGTTCAGGTAAGTATTGTATCTAGCTCAGAATACTAAAAAAAATCATATTATCAAGCTCTAAGGTGGTATCAAATTTTCTTAACTAGTTTAAGGTCTTTTGTTCACATTGTTTAGGCACTTTGTAAGAAATAAGGCATTTACCTGCAACCTAACTTCATGCATGAGTTATCTAATTCTAGCAAGTTTGCGCTGGTCTAGTATAGCGTTACTAAAAGATAACTTGAATTTAAAACGACTCTCAACTTAACTTTATGGTCAAATGAATTAATAGGCCACATTTGAGCTTAAGTAAGCCTTCCGGTCTTAAACTCAAAAAGACCAAATCAACCACATCAAGAGAACCATCATGTTAACATATATGACAAACACCAAGCTTTAGTTTGAGGGGCACAATGACACATGAAGCTGAGCATTTGGTCATAATATGGAGTTCCAAGGACCGAGTCTTTGCTTCCTCTATCAAGCTAATGTTGCATCATGTTCTACATCCAAACCTCTTGGAGAAGTCCTACATCAAAACCTTACCATCCTTTGACGTAAAAATGACAAACTAGAGAAATCCCCTTTATCCGACTTAAAACAGGCTTGGAAGTTAGAATCAATCATCACCAACACTAAATTCAGTTCCTATAATAGACAGCCACTTTCCAACAAATCACCAAACTGATACAACCACCATGCCAAATCCACGCGATCACCTATCCAGCAAAACCCAAAACTCAAAGTCCTCCCAAACACATTGAGATAAATCTATTAGGAGAACTCATCCTAAAGGCAAATTTGTAGTTTGGGGCCTTGGGGGCGCTGAAGGGTTAATTTTCCACACCAAACATCTCATACTACCCGATCTGGACTAAACTCACTCAACGGATCCGAACAAAGTCACTGACACAAAATGCGCTTCCTTCGCCGAACGTCACTCATGATTAAGCAGAAACAACCCACCTATGAACGGCGTCCTCGAGGCTAGCGAACGGAGTCTTGACATCCGGATTGCAAACCTTCCAGGCATCCTGCTGCGCCATCTCGACCTCGACATGGCTCCCGGGGCGAGCGACCCCGACCCCGACGCCCGCATTCACCCTCTGCGGCGCGACGGACGGCTTCTGCTGCTGAGGAGGCGGCTGCTGGGGGAGAAAGCGGAGGGGGGCGCGGGGGCGGAGGTGGGCGTCGATGTTGGAGGGGAAGCGGGACATGGCCTGCTGCTGCTGCTGGAGGTTCTGGAGGTGCTGGAGGTGCTGCTGCTGGATCTGGAAGGGTTTGGGTTGGGGCTGGTTGGGGTTGGGGCTGGGGTTTGGGGGTTGTTGGCGTTGGTGGAATTGATGGAGGAGGAGGAGTTGCTGCTGCTGCTGCTGCTGCCGGAGCATCTTCTGGTGCTGCGCTATCGCGCTGTTGGAGGCGTCTTCTTCCATCGTTAGGGTTAGGGTTAGGGTTTCGGGCGTGATCGGAGGAGGAAGAGGAGGGGAACTGGCCCAACTGGGGTGGGAGGAGGGTGTTTGGGAGGAGAAGGTGATCTTATTGGGCCGTCGGCCGGCCCATCACTGCAACTTTTTTTCTTCTTTTTCTTTGGTAAGTTTTTCGATAAGAGTGGTGTTTATAATCCTAAAGACTCCAAAATGTATTCTAACTTCTCAACTTCTGTCTCTCCAAAATGGTAGAAGTTCAAAAATAAGAGTCCCAAATGAAACACAACTAATATTCTTGTTTTTGATAAAAACGTTAGTTTGAGACTTTGAGTTTGATTACGGTGGCTTCCAAGGCTAATCGAGCTTGGTGGAAATAGGACCGTATCGTTCCACTGTCAGTTGCAAAAGGTATTGTTGCTCTGTGAAATTAAACTGACACGATTCCTCCACTTCAGGAATCCTTCACTCGGCAGTAGAACTCGACGATCGACTTGGAATCACCGAGCGACCATCACAACACCTTGGATTGGATTACAAGTACGGTGGAGGAGGACTGCAACTTATTTGTTGGCGTATGGATGTTGGTTGATTGATAAAGTGTTTAATTAGCCATGAATAGGATTGGATGTGGAAAACCAAACCTCTTCATAATGGATACGAAAAGTCGGCAATTCGATTCGAACAACTTAACATGGATATGGATCACTATTTAAACCGACAACTCGTTCGATAAAGCAATCAAAACGATAAGAATATTTCTTGAAACCAATACAAAAAAAGAGGTAAATAATGAATTTTACAATATATTAAAACAATAAGGGAAATATTTGATTGTTACATGTATTTGCATAACACCAAATATGGTATATAGGAAAATTATTGTAACATCTCCGAACAGTGGAAAATTTAAAATTTTAAAATCAAAGGAAACACAATGATAAAAATCATCAAGAGTGAGAACATTACTCGAAGAGTACCCAAATATATCTGATGCACCATATTATATAAGAGTTTGTCAAAAAAGTGATCACATCAGAACACAAAATACATAATACATGTAATCACGACAACCTAAAATAGGCAGACGACATGATCCAGTCTAGGGCTGTGCACCGGTCCAAACCCGGACCGGACCGGACCCGAACCCTCTCCAGGGTCCGGACCGGAGACCGGACCGGTTGGGTCCGGGTTTGGACCGGACCGGACCGATTCCATCATGAGTGGACCGAAGACCGGACCGGACCGGTCGGTCCGGTCCGGTCCGGGTGGGTTTGGACCTGTTTGTGATAAAAACCTGTTTGTAATAAAAAACTAAAAATCTTCCGTTTTCCCACGAATCCCACCAGTACAAGAGCCAATATATACTCAATCAATTTTCACATCCTTGCACCAATATATATTTATTATAAAAATTAATACCTGATTTGGCTGATTGAGTTTACAACAAACACTCTTGATTCTAATGAACCAAAACTAAGAAAACGTGAAGTTATTGTTTGCTAAATTTATGGATGACCAAAAATTGTTGCAATATGAGGCTACAAAGAAGTCCTTAGAAGATAATCTGGAAAATCATAGGAAAACCATAATCCAAAAAACCACCACAGCTTAAGGCTTAAGCGTTAGAAAGTCACCAAGTCCACAAAAACAGTTTGGAATTACAAATTACTAAACAAACAAGTTCATTACAAACACTCAAACATGTTCATGTTGCAATTGCTTGGTCTGCAGCGACTACTCCACACAAACAATGTCATCCGGTGCATCCAAATCTACAAGTAATAACAATGTGAAACAATGCATCTCAATTTTTCAATTTTTCAGAACTTAAAAACTCATGTGTGAAGTATTATTGTTCAACAAGGAAGAAAGTGGTACCTTGCTCAAGTTTCTCTAGTTCAGCCAGTTTTTCCTCCACGTCAATCTTAACAGATGGTCGAAGCCAATCTTGTACGCATATTAGTGACTGGACCGTCTTACGTGAAAAATCAAGCAAAAAAAAGAATGAGTAATTTAGTATCAAACCAAACATGAAAATGATTGCAATTACAATTTTCAATTCTTTAGTACCTTAGGCGTCAAAGAACTCCTAAATTTGTCTAGGTGACGTCCTCCAGTACTAAATGCCGACTCAGAAGCAACCGTGGAAACAGGAATGACCAAAACATCACGAGCAATGCATGCCATAATAGGATATCTATGCTCATTCAACTGCCACCAATTCAGAATTTCTAAGCCTCTTTCCTGATCCCCCAACTTATCTGACAAATATCTATCAAACTCTGAATTTCCTAGATCTGATCCTGACATCTCGACCTCATTTTCAATGTATTTCTTGAAGTCCAACATATCTGAGGTGGAAGTAGAAGATGAGGGGTAATCAATCAAGTTGCTTTGTTGCCGACCTTTTGGAACCAAGTGACTGTACATACGCTGATACTCTTCGAATATAGCATTAGCATCGTTCTTCATCTTCCTACCCAACTCATCTCCTTTGACTACTCCATAAATGCGCCGCAACACAATACCAACACCAAGAAGTTTCACCTTCGGGTCT
Organism: Triglochin maritima; assembly: GCA_963682175.1. Taxonomy (NCBI): domain Eukaryota; kingdom Viridiplantae; phylum Streptophyta; class Magnoliopsida; order Alismatales; family Juncaginaceae; genus Triglochin; species Triglochin maritima. Next base: position 4,598,091 of record OY821787.1, on the reverse strand, counting down.
ACAATAACTCCCAAGTACAACAGAAGGTTTATTTTATCCAATTCTCCAAAGTACTTATCATACTTCGCTTTCATTGCAACTGCAAAGTTGTGAAAATCAGCATCTGCACTTTCGATCCACTCATTCAACAACTCAGAAGCACGAAAGATGTAAAAGAATGCCAAGTTACTAGTGGTATACAGAGAACCGGATACACTTTCTGTTAAGTGTTTAAACTCCTTCAAGAAAACAATGAGTCTTCCAACAATTTTCCAATCATCATCAGTTGGATTTCCCAAAGTACCATCATCTTCAGGATCATTTGGAATATTCATTCTCTAAAAAATGTCTTTATACTTGGAAGCCGTGTCCAACATGGTATATGTTGAATTCCATCTTGTCGGCACATCCATAGACAATGACACGGTACAGTCAATTTTGTGTTTCACGGCCAGGTCCTTAAAGGTTTGAATTCTGCTAGGAGATCCCCTCACATACTTAACGGCCGCCCTGATTCTGTCAAGACACAACTTCGTTTCCTTGGTCGACAATCCATCCCACACCATCAAGTTGATAATGTGAGCTACACATCTAACATGCAAATGTTTCCCCCCACTAATGCCACTTTTCCCTTGAATCATTTTCTTTAGATGATCACATGCCACAGTATTTGATTGTGCATTGTCCACAGTGACTGTAAACAATTTCTCCTCTAAACCCCAAGAAATCAGACAATCTTCAATTGCCTTACCAATTGCCTTTCCTTTGTGACTACTTATTGGACAAAAATTTATGATTTTTTTGTTCAATTTCCATTCTTTATCAATGAAATGCGCGGTTAAACACATATAGTTTATTCTTTGGATGCTAGTCCATGTATCAGTGGTCACAAAAACTCTATGACAACACATCTCAAACCGCTTCTTCAATTTCTTTTTTTCATCCACATACAACTGGTAAGAGTCACGGGCAATCGTCCAACGAGAAGGCATCTTAAATTTTGGACAAGCTACTGTCATTAAATTCTTAAAGCCGGGATTCTCTACAAACCGAAATGGTAATTCGTCCACCACAATCATTTTAACAACTGCTTTTCGGACTTCACTAGCATCATAGGTGTGCATTCTAAGTCTACCATCACCTTGAGAGGACTCTACGTTACTATCAAACACCAACTCAGACTGCTTAGTTTTGTTTTTGGTGTCATTTGCAGGATTTGCAGGACAACGATCCCAATGCACCTTAATGTTCTTAGACCCATTCATAGAACTATCACATGCAAAGGTTTTGTTTTCACAATAAATGCATTCGGCACGAGTTCTACCTTGTTCTAAGTACGGCCTGAAATGTGCCCAATAAGCAGCTCTTCTCTTGTTCGCATCGATGTATTCTCGACCTTCCTTTCTTTTCCTTGGCGCCATTGTAGCTTTAACTTCAGTAGTGGAAGTAGCACCCGTAGACTGTTGTGAACTTCCAATGGTTGATGGGGAAGCGATTTGTGAGTCCGTCATTTCACAACTGCATAAATTACAACAAGTTCACAACAAGTAAGTCAAGTAATCAAAAATTACAGCAGAATTCAATAACCTTGTGTTTCAAATGACCAAACATAAGCAAGTCAACTAAAAAACATATCTCCAAAGCCAGGATCTTTTCAATTAAAATAAAAAACAGCAACTTCTTCAAAAAAATTTAACAATTACTTCTTCAAAAAAATTTAACAAATTTTGGCTTGGCCTGTCTTTTACAATAAATATGCAACCCCACCAAAAAACACAGTGAAAATTAGTACCTAGAAACAACAAAAATCATTAATATTCCATCATGCAATTTCCCTACATGTATTAACTTCAATAACAACCTGTAGTAAACTATATTTTCCAATTCTTCACCATGCTTAATTGCTAATAATTTTACGATTCGGAAAATCAGAAGCGCAAATATGTAGAAAGTGCGAAGTGACTATATTTCGAGCCCCAAAAGCAAACAAACATAGAAATGACTGAGAGAAATGAATATCAAAAGAAAGATACAGATATGAGTGAAAATAAAGGATGTCAACCAAGATATTTAATTCAAAGCTAAATACTGCAATAACCATTTCGTTCAATTTTTCAGAACAGTGGCACGTATTTACCAAACAAAAAAAACACCTTTCCTGAAAACGACAATAAACTAACAAAACCAAAAATCTTTCACAGAAAAAAAACCCTCCTACCTGAATCATTAAACAGTTCAATCTCAAACCTTTTTTTATCCAATTCACACATGCTGGATAAAATATAAAACGTTTAAAAAATGACAAGAATGAAACAACAACAAAAAAACATGTCTTTCTTCCAAACCTGGAGCAGTAAATAAGTAAACCCTATAATCCAAACGCCTTTTTCTCCAAATCATACAACTCTTCCTTCCACCACCACGCAACTTTAAAAACACACTCGGAAGCAACGAATTCAGAGGCATCGGCAGAGAAAAGCGTACCCGGCAGCGTAGGGGGCGGTGCGGTGGAGACGCGTCGTGGAAGGGGTTAGGGCGGGGTTGGTGGGGTTTCAATAATGATTTCAGAGACGAGACGGAGGACGAGACGGAGGCGGGTGGACGAGGACGAGACGGAGAGGCGGGTCGACGACGAGGACGGCGGCCTCGGAGCGGAGGATGTGGGAGAGTCGGAGAATATTTCGGGGTTAGGGTTAGGGATTTTGGCTGAGAAGTGAGAATGGAGAGATAGGGGAAATCGGGTTTTGCTTTTGCGATTTGGGGTTTTTTGGTCGGTAAACGGGTCGAAGAATTCGGGTTACGCGGAGCTGGTCCGGGTCGGGTTTTATCGGTTTTAGTCGGGTTTCGGTCTGGACCGGACCGAAACCCGAATTTTACCAAAAACAAAACCCGAAACCCGACTCGATTCTCATCCAGGTCTGGACCGACCCGACCCGATCGGTCCGGTCCGGTCCAAAAACCCGGACCGGACCGGAAGTTGCACAGTCCTAATCCAGTCCCAAAGTGCAATCTCCCTCGGTTACCACTCGCCGGAACCTAACGCGGTCCTGAAAATAAACATAACAATAATGTCTGAGTTTCCATAAGGAAACCCCGTATGACAAATTCACATATATGCCTTATGATACTAGTATAACATGACATGAGATACAAAGCAGTAAAACAACATTCCCACCAAATGCCAAATCGGACATCCATCCTGCAATCGTTTCTGCTGTCATACAGGCCCCGTGGTCTACAATCGTCACCGCTGCCACTCAGGCCCCACCGTCCGCAACATCGCCGTCTCCACACAGGCCGCCGGTCCACAACCACCGGTGCCACACAGGTCACACGGTCCACAACATCGCCGTTGCCACACAGGTCGTACGGTCCAAACATCGGGTCTCCGTGGAGACCTACCGTAGGCACATATGGTACGCAACACATCCCCACACGCGACTACACAAGCCAATGGATCAGTGAGGAGGCGTTCACACTTCCGCGTAGGTAGAATCAGATCTGAAAACATCGTGATCCACCACCACACCAACGGAGCCGTCACTCAGGTCGGTCCATCACCAGTGCCACACAGACCGCACGATATCTCACTCGATAGGTGCCCAATCGAGCTACCTGCCGGAAATCATCATCGATAGTCCATCGCCGCAACCACACAGGCCACACGCGATCCTCCCTCCCGCCACACAGGCCGCACAGGGGCCCTCCCGTCGCCACACAGATCGCACGGGCTCGTGTAATCACTGCCTATCAAGGCCAGTCGAACATATCTGTCACACAGAGGGTCAGAAAATCGACAGATCCGAACTGAAGTCTGCGGGGTCATCGAGCTCCACGTGCTGACACCAACTCCACCACTATAAAAGCAAGGCAGCGACCTCCGTAGTCATCCAGGTTGGTAGTCACTTCACCCAACGACAGTTGCGTGTTCGCTGAAAGCAATGAGATCCGCAATCTCTCAGGCTGCTACTCTAAGGAGAGAACAATGTACAAACTACGTCACCCTCTATAATGCAGAGGCGATACGTCCCAAGTATCCACACTATTCCACACGGCGGTCCCTCAGCAGGCACGAGCAACGTACCCACCGTCACCTCCCGGCTCACGCTCCAAGCGAGGACACGGGTTTCCGTGGACAGAGTTGACACTTCATCAGGACCAGGATTCAGTTCTGGGCTCAAACGGTCGACCGTAAAAGGTATACCGGTCGACCGCTTCCGCAAAGGAATCGGTCGACCAAACGCCTACAACGGTTGAACTCTGTGCTCAAAACTCGATCCCCAACGGTCGAACAAAAGTCTAAAACTGGTTGACCGAACGTGGTCAAAATCTGGAGTCTGGTCAAAATCATACAAATCTATTCGGTCGACCGACTCAGGGGTCCCGGTCGACTGAAAACTACCAGGGGCATCCTAGCATTCTAGGTCATCTACCGGTCAGATAAGATCATAAAATCGGTCGAACAATATACAATACAATTTAGTTCACTTAAGTTCCGATCGGACTAAAGGTCTAGAACTGTCGACCGTTTGGATGGTCACGTCCGGTCCAAGCGAAACACGAAGCAATCGGTCGAACGACTCAGGGGTCCCGTTCGACCGAAAACTCCTAGACAACCCTGACCCACCAGCACAAGCACGACTGGTCAACCGCCACAAGACATCGTTCGACCGGTGTTGGTTAAAGTCGGGCAAAATACATTAAATCGGTCGACCGTCCGAAGGCACCGGTCGACCGTTGGTCAACAACAACCCCGCGTCTGCCGAGGATTTTACGTCGTTTTACGTCGTCGGCGAGGTCTCTGACCTCCCGCGACCGACCACAACAACACCCCAACGTGGGTGAACAACAAAAGCATCTAATGCAAGAACTTGGCATACCTCTTCGTGAAGAACGCCGAAGAATGTCGGAGCTCACACGACGACGCCTCGGGACCGCGACCTCACACATGTCCTCCTCCACGCGCCTTCGCACCACAGTGCTCAAGCCACAAAAGGAGAGGAAGGAATGGATGGAGAGGAGAAAGTTGAAGAAGAAGAAGAAAAGAAGAGAGGAATGAAACGTGAGAGAGTGAGAAGAAAGAAAGAAAGAGAGATAAGTTTTCTCTCCAACACAACCCATGCTTCCATCACCTCACCCTTCACCTCACCACTCCACACTATCACACTACCACCCTATTTCCCATCACCACCATACCTCCACTATTCCTCCCCCAACTCCCATGCAAACCTCTCCAATAAGCACCTTAAACACCCATTAAAAACCAATTAGGTTAGGGTCTTTACAACTATCTGTTGAGAACACAACAGTTTTAGTTCTCAAGGTGAGAACCAACGGTTTTAGACTTTTAGTTCTCCAACATTATTATTTTATTTTCTAAATACCAAAACTACCCTCATCCCTCCCCCACTCAATCCGGCTCTACCCACGACCCAAATCCAAAACCCTCGTTCCACGATCCAACTCTCACACTCTTCTTGCCCACAACATCCTATTGTGCTTGGGATCATTTCAAACTCTTACACTTCTTTTTGTTTAATACGGTCTAATTGGTTTGCTGTCATGTAGTGTACTGTGGATTTGTTTTCACGTAGTTTTCTTTTAATTTCTAACAAACAAAGATGATCCAAGTTTGGGTTTTGTTCGTGCATGTTGGATGTTTGAGAATTTGCCTACATGAACTCAATATTGCTGAAAACAAAGTGCTTCGAAACGTTGAGTTCATTCTGGAGGCCAACATGGTGTTCAAAGATCTTTGTAACGCTTTAGCTTTAGAACGAGTGTCATTGCGCCATCCGTGGCAGCCACGCAAGCATTTGTACTGAAATTATACTTCTTATATTATTTTTGTTGTTATTAAGGAGAATTGTATATCTTTGGATGTGTACGAGTGTATGATTATTTTTATTTATTGTGTTTTTGTGCTGTTTGAAATTTTGTTTGAGTGGTTGTGACGACACGTAGTTCTATATCCACCCGACCTAGCTTATTGTTATTTTTGAGTGGTGTGTTGTGAATTATTTTTTATTGGTGCTGATCTATTTTTAGGATTTTGGGTCTTGTTTGTAGGCTTCATCGTTAAACTTGATTCTGAACCGCATGGAGTAAGTAGCACGAGAAACACTTGTGTTATGATGGTCCAATTATTAGAACATGTCATAACACAAAAATCACGTTTAGTTGTTGCGAACTAGAAGACTCTCTTGGCAAATGGTTTGTAGTTACAAGTTTTTTGTTTTAGCAGCGAACTACAATTAGTAACAAAGTTAGCGATTTAATAGCAAAAAAATGCAGTAAATAAACTACATAAACTACAAGTCTACAACTAGTAGCAAATTGTAGTATACTTCTATGTTTTTGTATCACGTTAATTATTATCAGTATCAAATTTCTAGTTATCAGTAGTAAACGTGTAACATCCTCAAAACAGCGGAAAATTTTAAAATTTATAAACACTCAATCAAGAGAGGATATTACGCAATAAAGGGACACAAGTGCACCAACATATATATAATATATATATGAACATCAGAGTATACAAAAGTTGTGATTACATCAAAAGCATAAACAAAAGAAACAGTAATCACACGACCTCAACCGAGAGAAAGCTGGATCCGGTAGCAGCCCTCCTCTCCTCGGTCACCACCCCCTAACGCCGATCACGGCCTGAAAGTAAACGTGCAACAATGCCTGAGTTTCCAGAAGGAAACCTCGTATGCCAACTCTAAATGTATGAAATGAAAAGGCACCCTAGCATGCAATTCTACTAAACAAGAAAAGCATCACAACCAGGTTGGGCTCCAGGGCTCTCTCACCCAACCACAGTACACACCACAGGTACGGGGCTCCAGGTCTAATATCAACCAACCGCCGCACACACCATAGTCACGGGGCTCCAGGTCTTTTTCAACCAACCGCCGCGATACACACTCGTCGCCAAGCTGGGCTCCAGGTCTATTTTCAACCAACCCCTACACGCGGTCCTTGCTCAGGCTCCAGGTCTTTTTCAACCAACTCGAACGCACTACGGAGCTCCAGGTCTTTTTCAACCAACCCCACACAGACTAGCTGGGCTCCAGGTCTATTTTCAACCAACCACAGCTCTCACACAGTCACGGGGCTCCAGGTCTCTTTCAACAAACCGTCGTAACACCACAATTCTAAGCTGGGCCTCATGCCTATTTCAACCAATCCCAAGCTCACACACGGTTACGGGGCTCCAGGTCTTTTTCAACCAACCACCGCAACCCTCGTGTACCTAGCACACTAGCCGAAAGAACATTGGCACCACAACTCGCCCCACACGAACGACCACGACAACAGCACCTCCATAGTGCAAAACAGGACACAAACGGTCGACCGAACCAAAAGTCCCGGTCGACCGAATCAAGCAAATACAGGGCAATCCACTTCGACCGGCACTCCATCGGTCGACCGATTCCCAACACCACACTCGTTCGGTCGAACCCAAATCAAGGGACGGTCGACCGTTTAGATGGTCAACTCCCGGTTCAACGAACAAAACGACCAATCGGTCAACCGACAAAGGGGTCCCGGTCGACCGAAAGTCACCAGGGAACAAAATCCCACAACTCCACAACGAATTTGGTCGAACGCCGAACACATCTCGGTCGACCGAATCTGTCCAGGGAAATATCCCTCACACTCCCCACGAATCTGGTCGAACGCCGAGCTCACCTCGGTCGACCGAATTCCACCAGAGCGTTCCCCACGCTCAGCGCACAAGTCTGGTCGACCGAAACCACATTCGGTCGAACCGACCACTCAGTCCACTTAAGTCACGGTCGGACGAGATCAAAGAGCGGTCGACCGTTTATATAGTCTACGCCCCCAACCGACTTAAGACAGTGCACACGGTCGACCGGCAAAGGGGACCCGGTCGACCGAAACTCACCAGGCTTGCCTCCAATGCACGATCGGTCGACCCGCCCACAGGCATCGTTCGACCGATTTGAGGCAGAACCCGAATTCTCTTCACGAACGGTCGACCGTTTGCACCAACCGGTCGACCGATCAGGCAGTGAAAACTGCTGCACATTTACTCGCGACGAGCCGAACGACCTACCGTCGACTTCCAAATACTCACGGTAATTAAGTGAGCGAGCTTGACATACCTAAAGGTCTGAAGAGACCTTAGAAGAATCACGACGACGCCTCCACGAGCGCGTCTCCCCAAATCACGATCCGTCGACAAACCTCGCGTCCAAACGACGATCAATCGTCTCCTCGACGATCCACAGCACCACACTACCTCCGGCAACCGCCACAAGCCAACCACAACCACCGAAACCCGGGTGAGGTCAAGAGAGAGAAAACCCAAAACGAGCCGGAAACGAACCGAGAGAGTAACACTCACCTCAAACCACCAACTCCCCGGAGCCGATCTTCACCTTGCCGGAGATCTCCACCACCTTCCTCGCCGGATCACAAACTCACGCTGGAGTCAACCTAGGAGAGAGAGAGAGAGAGACGTGAGTGAGAGTGAGGTTTAGGGAGAGAGAGAAACCCCCAAATACCTCCTCCAATCAAATCCTCACCATCCAATCCAATCCAATCCATCTCCACCACTCATCTCATCTCCACTCATCTCAACCCCTCATCCATCCATCTTCAATCCAAGCCATCCATTCCATCTCCCCTAATCACCACCTAAACAACACAAAACCCAATTAGGATTAGGATTAGGATCCTACAAAACGTCTATTTTTTTAGTATAACATTAATCATTATTAGTATCAAATCTCTAATTATTAGTAGTGAATACAAAGTAATGTTTTTATAGTCAATTCTAACTTTATTCTTCCACCTTCGTTATCGTCTCACTAAATCTAGCTCCCCCATCAGATAACTATGTAGCCCATAATCCAAAACAAACTCATGACCAACCTCTACCACGTCACCGACAAAGTTAAAGAACAACAACAACACGGGAATAACTTGAGTCTTGTTGATGTGCAAAGTCATGACTCTGTATATAACTCCGACAAGCTTTCTTATTCAAGACTTGATTAGTAGCATATCATACATCGCATTCATACTATATTTCTTTTATTTTACCCAAAATTTTGTTACTCAAGTGTTTGTTGTAGTGTTTCAGGTGTTAGGTAATAAAGAATAGAAAAATGAGCAAAAAAGACTTGAATGCAACAAGAATGAACTGAATTGAAGACTTCTGGACCTATTTGTAATGCACAAGGACTGTATCGCAAATCAGGAAAGACCCAAGTGAAAATTCAGAGATCTGATTGTGAAGTGCAAAATATTGTGACATGTGACTTGAACCAGATCAGTATTTCACCAAATAAAACCAAATCGGTTTGAGACAGTGGATCAGAGCTTCACCCCACGTGCCAAACAAAGAAACTTAACAGCTGCCGAAATTTCAACAGAATCAGAACACCTGGATCCGCCACTGACGGATCAACCTGGTCTATTTTGTCTCAAATTTTGGCAACGGGTCGGGTTAATGGGTCAGAGCATTCCAAGACTATCATATTCGATTTAAAGGTGTCTGATTACACCCAAATTAATCCTAACAATGTATTACTCTATAAATATCATTGTAAAACTCTCCTCTTCTTCTTGTTTCCTCCATTAGTTAGGTTTGTTTTATTGCTCATTAGTGTAAAAGGAGAAGGAGGAAACCTTGTAATCTTCTATTTCAATCAAGTATTCTTGTTCTTTACATTGATGTTTTTATATTTGATGCAATCGCCTTCATGTTTGTTGTTTGCATAATCTAGTTTTTTGAATTTTCCATTATGATTTTGAGTTGTTTTATGTTTTCTTTAATTTAGAGATGAGTAGAGAGTAGTCCATCGCCATTGGGGGTTGAAAAGAATGCGATGTGATTATGTGATGCATTAAATGTGTGTTAATCCTAACCTCTGAACATCACATGAATTCCATAACAATCTCATGAGATTTTTACTCTTATCTTTGATGTGCTAATGATCTTGAGTGATGTTTAACACATGCTTATATTAATGAGTCTATTTTATGGGGAATGATAATGTGAGGATAGTGATGAAGTGGAAGAAGGAAACATGACATTTGGGAGCATATGCTCTTGTTGGCATCACCTTAATTAATGTCTTGTATGTTTTAATGATTGTGTTAAATCTTATTTTATGTGGAAACATGGTGGGGTTTGATTATTATGCGTGAGCTCATTTTAGCATCATTTCAATTATTGTCTTATATGTTTTAATATTAATATTTTATCTTATTTCATGTAACGACAATGTTGAATTTAATTTTATGGATTTCATGTATTACGTATTTTTGAACACAAATGAACACACACTTGATACGCAAAGCCACGAACTCCGACAAACTTTCTTGTTTGAGACTCCCAACGAACGTTTGGCAATACAACCACAACGGTACATTAGAAGGAGCCATGGAGGAGCTTTTATCACACGAGACTATCCAGCTCGTGTGTCCAAGCTAGACCTGTCAATTGGGTCGTGTTCGTGTACTATCGTGTCTGACAGTTCTGCATTCGTGTCAGGATTTCGTGTTATCGTGTATAGTATAAATTGAAAAGATTTCATCATGTTTAGATTGAAAATAGTTAAGTGACATGTTATATTGATATTTTCATTCTAAATAACATCTTAATTGACTATAATCAAGTAAAAACAATTCATTATCAAACAAAAGATGCAGTTCGTGTCTGTTTCGTGTACAAAAATAACTTATCGTGTGTATCGTGTCGTGTTCGTGTCAAATCGTGTACCAATTATTTTATATTTATATGTTCACAAAACATCATAATAAATCATTTCGATCATACAAAAAATTTCGTGTAAAATCGTGTTTATATTGTGTCTCCTTATCGTGTCGTGTCCGTGTCGTGTAATCGTGTCGTGTCCAAAATTGACAGGTCTAGTCCAAGCACTGGGGTTTGGTTAGCATTGGGGTGGTTTGGGAGCAAGAACTGATGTTGGGATTAAGCTTATTGATGTGCGAAAGTGGCAGGATGGAGAAATGTGGTTAATTAATTAAATACGTACTTGATCGAAATTGCTTGAATTTGAAGAGAGGGGGAGGAAAAAAATCCAACTTTGGATTTGATGTTATAGTGAAGTCAGGCCATCAAAACTTGTCATAACACGAAGTTATAGTAAGTTGTTGCAAATAACAAGAGATTATCTTAGCAAATAAACTACGGTAACTATTTTCTGTGTTTTAGTAGCAAATTGATAATAATTAGTAGCAATTTTTTTAGTAGCAAATGAATGATTTAGTAGCAGATAAGCTGAGGATTTTTAAATTGATACTTTATTGGTTCTCACCGTGAGAATCATTATTTTTGGTGTTCACTAGATGACTTCTCTCTCTATATATTATTATAGGAGAGATCAACTACCATTAAAAATTGTTGACATAAATTTATCATTGTTATAACTTAATATTTAGACTCCGAAGTGAAAATCAGAATCACAAATTTTGATCTTGGACTCATTTAATCTATGTCAAAAATGAAAAAAAAATTGAGAGTCATTTGATATAAGGTCAAAAGATGTAAAAGATGAATACATCACATTCGTTAAAAAATTCAATCTCTTGATTTTATATCAAATGATTTTTTTCTTCATTTTTGACGTATTTAGATGATACGAGTCAAACATAAAATTATCGACAAAAGTAAATTTATGTTAACAAATTTTAAGTATAGTGAATCTCTTATCTTATTATAAAAATTAAAAAGTCAACTACTTATATCATACAAACATGTTCATGTTTGAAATACCAAGAACAACAACATTCATATTAGATTGGACATAATTCTATGATTTTGTCGCATTTCCGGGAATCCGATTATCAAAACACAATTTCAAACTAAACATCCCAAAAAAAATAAAAATTGTCATTCCAAATGGGTCCTATATAAACAGTCCACCCGACGTTTGCCTCCAAAACAGATTTTGTTACAAACAACCCTCAAAGTCCTTTCTCCCTCGACAAACGCCCAAAACCTAACTTCTCCCTTTCCTTCCACTTCCCTAAACCCTAATCCCTATCTACGATGCCCCCGGACGATCTCGACCTTCCCGACGACCCCTTCTCCACGAGCTCCACCGGTACGCGTTCTTTCTTGCTTCGCTCTTTTTTTCTTTTCTTTTTTTGAAATTTCTGTTTATCACGGGAAAGTTTCGTTCTCTTGGTGTTAGAGTGCGGATCCAAAAGGGTTGGAGAAGGGAAGGAGTTTTCCTCTGAATCGAAAGGTATTCGTGACCTTCTACTTTGATTTTAGGCTTAAGAGTTGGGGTTTCTGAAGGTTTTGGAACGATATATGGTAGTAGATGTACGGCTGTGGAGTGCTGATATTGCCCTAATTGATTTTAATTTAGTCAATGTGATGTATTTTTATTGGATTTGGTTGAGTGCTTGATCAGTGGTTAATAGCATATTTTGGCTATTTGGTTGTTTCTTGGTCGATGTTTTCAAACTAGAGTTATCGACAAGTAAACTGGATTCTGTTTTTCATTTCGTCATATTGTTGTAATTTATGAAGGTTTTGCAATGCTGGTCTCGTAAATGAAAATCATGTTCTTTGCCAAAGAAGATGTGGTAGTACATGTTTGGTCGTGTAATGGTTGTATTCCCTACTGATTTGAATAGTGTTTTTGCTCAAAGAATTTTAATTTAGTCAATACGATGGATGTGGCACTTCTGTTGTATTTCGGTGGTTTTGGTTGACTGCTCAATAGGTACTTCATAGCAATATAGCATAATTTGCCTCTTTGGTTTTTTCTTGCTCTATATTTTCAAACTAACTTTTATTTGCATTGGCTTTTCTATAGATCAAGTGCAATTCAAGAATGACTTTCCTTTGTCTCCCCAATGGCTACACAAGAAACCCAGTGAAATATGATCTGGTTTCTCAACAGTAACTGCGGTATAAACTTTTATTTCTTTTGGTAAACTTTTGGACAAGTAGTTCTTTTCATGAGATACAATTACTTAGAGATAGATTGTAGTTTCAATCATGTACTGCAGGACTACTCTCCAAATCATGTAATTGAATGCATTATTTTGCTGTTATTTGGTCCTGCTAGATCGCCCCCTGGAATATAATTCAGCAGCATTTCATCTCTTTCCGAGCGAGAAATCCAAGGATGTAGTTGAACATCCGAGCAGAGTCGGGAGATAAAAACTCAAATTTTCATCTATAATACATATAAGTATTAATTTAAGTTTTACCACAAAGAAGTATTAATTTAAGTTCTGCAATTTCTAATTTAATCTTTTTTTTCTTTTTCATATCATACATGATGCTTCTTTCCTCATTCAATCCCAATATAAAGTGTCTTTCATTTTATACTTATTTTACCATTCCTTATAAGCCGTTTTAGGTTTTTCTACTGAGTGAACAACTTTGTGTGGTTGTTCTAAAATTTAGATGGAACAGTCAATTCTTGCTTTATAAGATAACACCTTGTCCATTTTTGTCCTCTTAAAATATTCGAAGCATCTTGCAGCATAGAGGTAAGCTCATTGCTTTCTAAATTGGAGCGACATTTTATGTTACTTTCTCCACTCAAATTTCCTTTTAGAGGTATGAGATGAATGGAAACTAGATATGAAATTGATGTTTTCAGAATTCTTATTAGAATCAGTATATATATCAATTTCTTGGAAACTGAATCTTATGTACTTGTCATACCATGGTTAATAATAATAATTGATACCATTCAAAATAAAAATTGTTGCACTTTTGTTCATATTGTTTTCCTCTTAGATATTTTGCTTCTAATCAAAGTGATTCTTAATCAGGAGATGACTGCTTCAGTTCCCTTATCACAAAGGAAGTCATTGAATGATGCACAAAAGGATCGTTGGTGTCATGATGGCTTACAAGAGAAGGATTGGCAAAGCACTACTCCATACCCTGAATACAAGCACCACTGGCGTAATGACAACTGGGAAACTGGCGCTGTAGGTAGAAAGGAGTTCAGAGAAGACAGAGAAATTGAATCTAAACATCGTAAGAGTGTCAGCAGTGGGGAGAACATGTCCCTGGGCAATACTACTGAAACAATGAAGTTCCCTTCATCTCAGCGCAGACATGATGTAAGTGGTCGTACTTCCTGTGCTAAAAGTTGGCAGAATAAAAGGTGGTCATCATGTTGGGGTCCTGAAGATAAGGAGAATTCGCAGATAGACAAAAATGTGCTTGCAGATAAGGAAACTTTTCACAGTGATAAACAGTCCTCTATGGGTATTACCCTAACTCTTTCGGATTCTAATTCTTGTGGCAAATGCAGACCACACCACAAGCAGGAAGCAAAGTTTGTTGTACCAGCAGTGTATTGTGCTGCACCTGGGTCTGGACTAGAGGGAAGACAAGAAGATGCTCCTAAAAGGGGCTTTGCTTTAGGTAGAGGTAGGTCAAAGATAGTTGGCATAACACCTGTTCCTAGAACTTCCTCAGGTGGTCCAATTGGATCTGTACCTGGAGACCAAATTGCTGGAAAATGTAGTTTATTACCAAAGTCTTTCCGTTATCCAAGAGGAAAGCTTCTGGATCTCTACAGAAAGCAAAATAGACCACAATTTCATAATGAGGAAACTGACCATCTGACATCATCTAGCATTAATGAGCCACTGGCTTTTATCATCACCGTTGCCAAGGAACAGGTAACATTTACTTGAGTTTTAATTAGTTATAGTCGTTTGTGGTATTGTTAACTTCTTTTCACCTGAAGTTGTGTAAATTATCAATAATTTTCCCACAAATATATTGATGGTCATGTGGTATGGCATATTCTGCTATCGGAGATATTGGCATTTGATGTGTTCTTACTTACATATGAAATAATGCTTAATAGTTAATGTACTTGCCATTGCCATGCGTTGTTCCTTGATCATGTGCATGTTCCATGCTTCAACTGATTGTTTCGTTGGGATAACCAACTTGAATGAGTTGTTCATTGGTGCTGCAGTCTATCTTAGATGATATGTCGAAGGGCAAAATCGTTGGCATCATGGAATCAGAAAACTTAGAGGAAGAAGATCCAGTGACAATTGAAAATGGTGAGGGTGATGTTGACTTTGTTGCAGCATTTATGCTTTTTGTTGGATTGCAATAAGCCTTTCTCGTTCAGATTTTCTTTACCATATTCCTTAATATTACATTAAAATCTCAACATCACATAAATATACTCCACTGCTGGTTATTATGATAAAACTTGTGATTTTGTTCTGCGAAGTTGGAGGCAATAGTTATTTCAGAACAGTTAGATGGAATAATTGTTTGGTGTAGGCAATGATTTTATCCAATTTTAAATTTTGCATGATACAGTACCATTTGTCAAATATAATTTTATGATAAAAAACGCCATGTTGTCAGAAGAGAAGTGCAGTGGAATTTGTGATCCGAAGAAAAATACCATATTGTCCATCGAAGATCCTGCTTCCTTTAATCTCACTACAGCAGCTCCTAAACCTGATGAAATATTAGTTGACACACCCTCAAACAAAGAACATGGCAAACCGGAGTGTGAGGTTTGTGAAGATACGGTAATAGTTCTGCATACTATCTGCTTCATTAGGTGTTTGTGCTAAGGATCCTGACAATTCAAATTCTATTTTTTATGTTCAACCTTTTCAGAATATTCCACGTACTAATGAGTACCTGAAGGACAACGACAGCTCTAAGCTTTTGGTTGAAGGAATTCGTCCTGAGGAGTTGACAGTGTTTTATTGGGATCCTCATGGACATAGACAAGGGCCATTTCTTGGTGCAGATATTATTCCATGGTTTGGACAAGGTTTTTTTGGAATCGATTTACCTGTATGCATGTCAAATTCTCCAATAATTGCTCCTATCCAGCAACTTGGGGATATCATGCCTTATTTAAAGCTCCATGCTAGGTCTACACTTGTAAGCACAAGTGGTTCGCCTGAACTTCCTAGTGTCAGCACTGAAAATATGGAAGCTACTCCATCAACCTTCACCTCCACCACAAGCAAGAATAAGGAGTGGTTGATGTCTAAGTCTATCGGTTCCCTTGATAGAACTGATGATTTTTGGTTGTCTAATGCTGGTGATGCGGTTTTTTATCACGAAAATCTACCGCACCTGAACCCTGGTAACTTAACTAAGAATCTTTTCCTCAAAGAGCAAAGCTCCTGTGAGTTTAGAGCATCAGATGCAGAAGGTAGGCTTCCTGTATTTTCTTTGAAAAAGATTTACGATGTTGTTAATGGCTTAATGCTTATTCTGGTGTATCTAATCACATTCAAGTTCTTTAATATGTACTACTGTATCCATTTCATGTTCCTTCAAAGGTTGTTTACCTTGTGAGTTCTGATATTAACAAAATAATCTCATAAGAGGTGCTGTTTTTTTTTTGATCTGGTACCAAAGTTCCTAATGAGGGTCACTTTCTGTCAGATGAAAGGTATCAAAGAAGTTTGCCTGGACAGAAAGTTAGTGTGGATAATGATTCACGTCATCTTTGTCTTCTGCTTGAGGGAACTCATGTAACACATCCTTCATCGCTAAACACATCTAGCAGTGCTGATCAAGGGCTTATCCAGCCCGCTTTTGAGCAAGGTATTGCTTCCGATGGCATTCACACCTTGCACGACGCATACATTGAATCTCCAACCATGCATGCCATGTCAAATAGTCCCAGAAGTATACCTCCACATGTGGATCATTCTCAGCAGCCGTCCCACTTGGGACAAGAGCCTTACCTACATAATACAGAGCAAATTCTGGTGGAGCAGCGAAAAAGACAACATCCGTTGAAGAAATCGTTGCAAACTCAGCCGCAAAAACAATTCGATCATAAGTTCTCAACTGTGGAGGCACATTTCTATGAATCCCAGTTGAAGCAACTGCAACAACAAAAACAGCTGTAACTACAAAGACAACATAAACAACTGCAGCTACAGCAACACCTTCAACAGCAGCAGCTGCTGCAACAACATAAACAGCAGCAGGTACTACAACAACAACCTAAACTGCAGCAGCATCCATTTATTCAACACCAAATGCCATTACTCGAGCAGCAACAGCCACCCACACAAAAGATTCCTGTTGAACAGCTGCTGCTGCAACAGCTTGTACGTTCAGATTATGAGCCATCACTGGTTAATGATTTACCAGATAGGCACATTAATTATCAATTATCACTAAGTGAGCATTTTCAGCACGACTTGCAACAGCAATCTTGCCTTGCTTCTCAAGCTCCACATTTTGCAGCTGATATGTGCTTTGGAGGAAGATTTGATCATCCTGTTCAAGATGAACAAAATAGCAATTTTGCAGAGACCTTATCACATGTTGAACATGGTCAGGTGCAAACTTTGAAACAACAAAATTATGTTCTTGACCAAGAGCAGCTTTGTGCACAGCAATTTCCTGGTTGGCCAAGGCAATTTAACCTCGACGTGCATGTTGGTTCCTCTTCAGGCAATGAACATGGTCGGTTTAATAGGACACCTTCTCGTCGTGTTCGGTCTCCTTCAACTGGTCCAAGTCAGTCAGGGTTTTTTCAGCAACATATGCGGCAATCTTTTGAACAAAATAGCCACCCTAATCAGGATATTGCCATGCATGAAAGAGAATATGGATTTTGTGAGCCTAGATCAGAATATTTTGGTAAAACTACACATAATTTTGCTGGTGTCCCAGACATAAAACATTTGAATTCATTCTCTAGGCTTCAAGGACTTGACCTGCAAGACCAACATGATCCTGGGCAGCCTGCAGGAAGTTATAGTTCCCTTCCTTATGGAATACCTTCTAATAATCACAAATTCTATGGCGAATTTACCATATCCTCCCTGAATGCTGCAGAAGGCTGTTGGTCTGATTCTAACAGCCAATTGTCCATTGACTTTCTGAAATCTGAATTGAAACGACTGCATCTGGATGTAGAGGGGAAGAAGTGGGATCCTAAGATGAATTTAGCACTTTGTGGTCTCAATTCATTGAGTGCTAAAGTGAACCCCAAACAGGAATTGATGGAGGTAGTGCGAAAAGATGGGGTGAATTCTTCTTGGTCAAAGGAAGCAGTCAATCCTGCATTTAGGCGTAGTAGTGGATGTCCATGGCATTTTTCTGCACCTAATTCTGAAAATTCAATCAACCTTAAGAGGTACCAGGATGGTTCTTTCGACACTTTCCATGTTTCTGGAATGAATCATGTAAGACAAACAAGGTCCACTAATCTAGGTGCCAATTTGCTAGGCAAGAACATTAACAGTGGTGAAAGATTGGCTTTCAGATCTAGCCCAAGAGCATTGGCTGGAAATGAACAATTTTTCTTCACCCAGAACAATATAAATTCTGTCACGTCTGATTGTGGGATCTTTGCTGATGCATCAGGGGGAAGGCTATGCTTCTTAGATGGCGAGAATAATTCTTACATTCAAAGGATGACAATGGAAAGTGGAATGGATCAAAGTAGGTATTCTGCTGACAATGCAGAAATCATGAGTATCCCTTCAGATAGACATCCTTCATTTGTTAGTTCTTGTAAGTTGATGTTACATTCCAATCTCCCAAGCTTGTTCTCCTTAATCTTGTTTCTAATACCAAAAAATTATGCAGGATCTTCTATGGATGGGCACAAATTCGACGAGGGAACTGCCAGTGCTTATAATAATGAAATTGACAAGCAAAGGTAACATAAGCTTTTTCTCTAAAATTTGCTTTATTGTGATGATTGGAGAATGAATTTTATGCAAGATATAAACTCCACATTTTCATGTTACTGAAGTGCCATTGTTTGTATAGGAGTTAAGTCGAACTACCTTAAGTTCACAATAGTTCAAATTGTCCCATCTGTGGTTATTTCTGGTACTTCCATACATATATTGTCTTGTAATTTCAATATACTAATTTAGATTTGTGTGATGTGTTGGGTTGATTAGACTTAAGACACCAAATATATATAAAAGTTTTTTTAGAAGAAATTCTAAAATTCTCATTTCCTAGAAAGTAATAGATTACAAAATTCACACAAAGAATAGGAAACCTAGACAATAGGAATATTACAAATTTCCTAGAAAGTAAGCGATTTACAGCTGTTAGCTGCACACTATCTCCTGAAGATGTAAGTTTCCTAGAAATATAAGTTTCCTAAAATTACAAATTCTAGGTTTTCAACACCCCCTCAAGTTGGGTTGAAAATATCTTTCAAACCCAACTTGCTTATACATGGGTCAAACCTTGGTTTAAAAAGGCCTTTAGTGAAAATGTCTGTCGTTTGTTGTGTTGTGGGCACAAATAGTAAGCAAACAACTCCAGATTCCAGCTTCTCCTTGCTGAAATGACGGTCAATCTCAATATGCTTGGTTCGATCATGCTGAACAGGATTATTAGCTATGCTGATGGCAGCTTTGTTGTCACAGTAGAGCTTCATTGGTCCCTTTGGTTTCATCGTCAAGTCTTCTAGCACTCTTTGTAGCAAAATTATTTCACACAAACTGTTTGTCATAGCTCGAAACTCTGCTTCAGCACTGCTATGAGTCACTACACTTTGTTTTTTACTTCGCCATGTCACCAAATTTCCCCATACACAACCACAATATCCTGAAGTAGACCTTCTGTCAGTGATAGACCCCGCCCAATCTGCATCAATATATCCTTCAATGATTTGGTTGTTGGTCTTCTTCAATAGTAGTCCTCTTCCAGGTGAACCCTTAAGATATATAAAGATCTGATAAACGGCTTCGAGATGGGTTTTCCTCGGAGTATGCATAAATTGGCTCACCAAGCTCACGGCTAAGGCTATATCGGTCTTGTGTGAGAAAGATAAATTAGTCTACCAACAAGTCTTTGATATCTAATTGTATCAACTTGATCTTCTTCAACTTTTCCAAGTTTCACATTTGGGTCCGGTCAATAGGAGTGTCTATAGGTTTGCATCTGCTTATACCTGTGTTTTTGAGAAGATCTAAAATATACTTCCTTTGGCTTACTACAATCCCTTCCTTAGATCTTGTGAATTCCATCCCTAGAAAATACTTAAGGGTTCCAAGGTCTTTGATTTCAAACTCCTCAGCCAAACACTTCTTCAATATGCTAATTTCTCACACATCGTCACATGTTACAATTATGTCATCAACATACACAATGAGGGCTTCAATCTTTCCTTTTTGTGATCTTTTGAAAAACATTGTGTGGTATGCTTGTGACTGCCTACTATCATTTGTTGTGAGCCCTTTGGCGACTAATCTGGCCTTGTATCGCTCCAATGATCCATCTGAGTTAAACTTGATGGTGAACACCCATTTGCAGTCTACTGTCTTCTTCCCCCTTGGCAACACCACTATTTCCCAAGTCTGATTCTTTTCCAAAGCATTCATCTCTTCCAAAACAGTCGCTTTTCATTCAGGGACAGACCTGTAAGGCAACTTCAATATCCTTTAGAATCTCCACATGAGAAAGTTTAGAGACAAATGCATGAAACTGATGAGATAATTTCTTATAAGAAACATACTTGGACATAGGGTACTTGGGCGTCTAGTGCATTCCATTGTTCCTTTTCTAAAAGCAATTAGAATATTAAGATCTGAAAGAGAAGGATTAGAACCTAGTATTTCTTGATCTTTTCATTGGGGTTGTCTCTTGGCCATGAAGCTCAATATTGACTTCTACTCCTGATTTTGATTTCCTTCGAGATACTTTTCCACAACGATTTATAGTCTTATTTCCAATTGTAGTAGGACTAATAATTGCAGGGACCAAGTTTCCATCGTTTAAATTATTATTTTCCTCCAATGTGTGATTTTCATAAATCTGACGGTATTGGTGAAAATCTGATTCGCTAATGGTTTGGTCTTTTGGAGAATCATTGAGCAAATTTTGATTTTCAGAAATATCATTTTCAGAAAGAACATTCAGGTCATTTTTAGTGATTGATTTGTCCACAAAGTCAGATTCTAACATTGAAATATCCGACACAGGAATGGGAAAGAGCAAACCTTCATGTTCAAAATTAAAGGTCGTTTTTTTCTTCTCCCCCAACCCCTAAGGCCGAATCTGCACTAGTCTTCTCCCCTTGAGGATGAGGCCTAAAAAACGAATGATTTTCAAGGAATTTAACATCAAATGTGACAAAATATTTCCTCTTTTGAGGGTCATAGCATTTAAAGTCTTAAACCCCTTTTGTGTGGGAGAATATCAAAAAAAAACACATCCTTTTCCTCTAGGATCAAATTTATCTTGATGAAGATCTTTGTTATTAATGAAAACGGTGCATCCAAATATTTTTAATGGAAGGTGGGATTGAAGCCGTGATTGAGGAAAGGCTTTCAAAATTTGCTTATTGGAGTTCAAATTTCAAAACTTTGGATGACATACGATTTATCAAAAATGTGGCATTAAAATTGCATCGCCCCAAAAAACTTTTGCCACAAGGTTTGTAAAGAGGGGTGCACGTGCAATTTCAAGAGGATGTCTTTTTTCCCCCAGCGATTCCATTTTGTTGAGCAGTATTGACACAGCAACTTTGTTGAATTGTTCCATTTTCCAAGCAAAATGTCCCCAATAGTTTTGAAAAATATTCCTTACTATTATCACTTCTTAAAACCTTTATTTTAGTGTTGAGTACAAACCATATTAAAAAAGGTTTTAAAAATGATCTCAACTTCATATTTTGTTTGCATGAGATATACCAATGTCATTCTTGTATGATCATCAATGAAAGTTACAAACCATCATTTTTCTGTGATAGTGGGAGTTCGTGAGGCCCCCCAAATATCACTATGTACTACGCAATGTTCAGGGATCGCCTAGGCGATTTGGGTGATCGTCCAGCTGTAGGCGATTTTTTTAATTTAATTAATATTTTTGTTTTAATTAAAAAAACAGGGGAAATTAGAAAAAAACAGGAAAAATACAAAACAAATATATAGAAAAAACCTTATATGTTTGGCCTTAAAAACATTTAAATAGAATTAGAAGAGATGAATGACGTTTAAAAAAAGAAAAAAACGAAGGGTCAGGATTTCATCTCACTAAACACAACCCCTATATATAACTCATCTCCTCAAACCCTAACCCTAACCCTAAAACAAAAGTGATAGCTACCCTTTATAATCTCTCCCCCAAACCCTAACCCAACCGACATGAGGAGAAAAGAGGGAAGAAGGGTTGCACCACAACCTTCACCGGCACGAGGAGAAAGGAGGAGAAGAAGGGCTGCCGGTTGCAACACATGGTCGCCTAGGTGATTATGCGCTCGCATGGTCGCCTAGGCGACAACACAAACCGCACACCCTTGTGTGCGGTGTGCGGGTGGTCGCATAGGCGACCACCTGAAGGGGGTCTCCTAGGAGTCACCTATTCGCCTTGGCGACCGCCCACCTGAATGTTGGTACTACGGAAAAAGGTTTTGACGGAATTTATGGGCGAGACACATACAGAAATCGATGCATTTTTGCCATAGCACAAATTTCACACAAAAAATGATGGATCTTTATTCAAAAATAAATTTGAAAACAATTTTTTAATAAATAGAAACTTTGGTGTCCTAGCCTAAACTGCCAAAGCATCACATTATTTATATCAGAATTGGAGATAGTACCTAAATCAGAATTAGAAACCGAATTTGCTTGAAGGGATCTATCATCAAAATAGTAGAGTCCACCATTGAGTCTAGCAGTGCCAATTGTCTTCCCCGATGCCAGATCCTGAAATACACACTGAAACAGAGAGAAATTAGCCCGACAATTGTGATCATTAGTTAATTTACTAACTGACACTAAATTACAAGATAACCGTGGGACGTGTAAGACGTCTTTCAGTGTTAAGAATGGTGAAATTCTGATTTCACCCTTCCCAACAATGGCTGAGAACGATCCATCAGCCACTTTTATTTTTAAAGTTTCCTGCACATGGGCTATAAGAGTGGAACAAATGTGAAAAACTTGTCATGTGATCTGTGGCACCGGAATTTATGATCCACGGTTCCATATTATCGATTGAGAAAAAAGATCCATAATTACTTTGATATGCAAGTGAACATGAGGGGAGATTAGATCATGTGGAGATTTTAGGAGTCTCAAGAGTTGCTCAATCTGGTCATTTGTGAATGGAAGTTGGCTGGAATTTCCAGAAGTAGACTTGTCCTCTTTAGAAGACTAAGAGATAATATTCATCTCTTTGTTGTCCTCCTGTTTCCTCTTCCAACTTGGCTGCCAATTTTGTGGTTTGCCGTGAATCTTTCAGCATGTCTTTTTGGTACGCCAGTGGTGTTTGCGTCTTCCAACTTGGCTGGAATTTCCAGAAGTAGACTTGTGCTCTATAGAAGTCCTAGAGACGGTATTCATCGTTTTGTTGAGATGGTCATTTAAATGCATGCTTTCATCATAAAACATTTTGTGTTAAAGTAATTGAGAATTCAAGATCTTAAAAATCACAAAATACTGCAACTGTCTGGTGTGAGGGGTACTCTCATTTTTCATTTTTGGCTTGAGGAAATACACTTGGACACTAATAAGAAAGATAAACCCCCTAAAAGTTATTATATGTTTCTTCGTACCAAGATTTGGATTTTTAATTATAATTAGTTCCCATGGAAAAAATTCTAATATATGTAGTTGTCAAGCCTTTGTGATCGAAAACATATTACTTTAGTTCAACAACACACCTAGCAAAATAAGTTAATGTCTTCGAAAAGTTAGCTGATGGTAGACACCCGTAGCCTCATGTCGACTTGTGCTTTAAGGTTTTCTCTTGGCTTGGAGTGCCAGAATTCTTCTGGACTCATTTCAATTATTTGCTCTGTATCAGCAGGTTTTCAGAATGGTTGCCTTGGCCAGTTAAACTTGACAGTGTCTGTTAGTGACGAAATGGTGACATTTAATAGTCTTTTCTTTTGGTATTGGTAATAGAAGATGGTATCAAATGTAGCTTCAAATACAACTGCTAGTGTCTATGGAGGTCGATCTAATACAATTTTGAAGAATGCTAAATCTTTATCACATGTAGCTCTTGCTTGACCATGGAATAGTAACGCACAACTACAGTAATTCCATAACCTCATTTACTTGTTTCAGTTCATTTTCTTTTCACAAAGTTTATTTTGTCTGAACTACAAGTTTAACTTAGATTTGTATGTTACTAAGAGATTTGAAACCATTCCCCAAGATTCAGAAAATTCTTCACTTACGCAAGGTGGTTTGCAATTTAAATCCGGCCAACAAGCTACCACGGTAAACCTGTCATATGTCCCTTGTCACAAGGGGAAGAATCCAATTGGCACATTTTCCAGAGGTATGTCAAGACGCCTTTTTATCTTAATTGGTAGTTACAGTTACTGAATTCTTTCTTGTTTTATGGGTTGCTCAACTTACATTGTTTTAACAGGTGCTGATGTAAGACCGGGAGGAAACATTCACGATTCCGAAACTTCTAATCCTAGCAAGGGAGACATGGAATTTCAAGGTGCATCTTCTGCAAGTGATACATATGGTGTGGAACCTTCCTTCATCGATATATTGAAAAGCAACACAAAGCCCACTACTGAAGCTGATCTTCAGACCGAGCTCAGGGTAGCAGAAGTCAAAAAAAGAAGAGGGAAAAGGGTACGCAAATAGACCCTTCGCTTTTAGGCTTCAAGGTTGATAGTAATCGCATATTGAAAGGTACAATTTGTAGTACTCCGCATTAAAAGCTCGTTTTCTGTGGTTCTTGTTGCAACTCCTTACTCTTGACCTGCACTGGGTTTTCTAGAATGTAAATGGCTGAACCGTTGTATGAATCTCTGTTTTGCTCCCAATTGATCCTCCCATGGTCTGTTGTATTTCAAGGGTTTTTTTTTTTGTGTGGATAAGCGGTGGTAATGTTGTATTTCAACGTTACTAGTATATATATAGGCACGCCGTTGTGAGTCCAATACAGTTTGTACTGTACAACTAACTGTCATTTTTGCAAGAACACTTTTGACGATTGTATACAAACTTCGCCTACGTTGGCAGATCCGTGTGATTGATTGTTTGATGAAAATATTTAGGAAACTCTTGCATGCCAAATTCGCAACAAAAGCCTGTTTTTTAGTTTCTTCATATTGGAATCATATATTCCTTTGGATGTAGTATTATTGGTTTTCAGAATTGTAATGGTTCCTTTGGTAATGTTGGTGTTCACCTGGATGAAAATTGTAGAAAAATGGTAGAAATAGTTGTAGTAGGAATATATTAGCATCTGGCAACAAAAGACGATACATCAAGGAAATTTGTGGTGCCTTTGGAGTTTTGAATTTGGATGACTAAAATATTTTTTTCTTGAACGATCGAGGCCTGATTACCGTATCGACCCACTAAACGGGACAGGGGTCGGGCCGGGTCAGCTCGCCTGGGTCCGTTTAATTTTTTTTTAATTTTTTTAATACCTTCAAAATAACTAAAATACATCTAAAAATACCTAAAATATCTAAAAAATTAAATAAATATAAAATTACTGGACCCAAACCCTAGGAAACAGGCCGGACCCTCGGCCCGTTAGGCGTGCTCTGGGACTGGCATGGCGGCCCGACGGGCCACGGACCGGGCCGGGTACCAGCTCTATCGAGACTCGAGACAGTTACTAAAAAGGATTGGTTTCGTAAAAAAAAAAAAAATCCATGCTTCCTTTATGCATTTTACATGGGAAAAGTTGGGAAGTGAATTTTTTTATTATTTGGGACCCACACAAATTTACTAGCGTTGTTGTTATTTACACATTTTAGCATCGATTAGTTATTATTTTATTGGTCAGAAAGTTTATTGGTCAACATGTGAAAACCCATTTATGGGAAACCAATTTTTGGTTTAACAAGTTTTTACTTCATAAAAAAAGCACCCCAAATTCCATCTATCTTAAACATAAAAAAATCATGTACAAATAAATATATTGTATTATGTGATTACACAAAATATACCAATGTAACGAATATTACTGTCCATCTAGCATGTTACTGTATTTGTTGAAACTTGAGAATTTAGAGGTGCAAGAGAAAATCCTTCTCCACTTAATAATATATAAGTGAATGATTTACATAATACATTGATTATGGACATCACATTACCTGTTGAACAAGTTTTATGAATATTATAGAAACTTCAAAATGTTTCTAATACAATGAATATAAACACTTAATAATTTGATATACAATATATTAACTTGTATAACAAGTTTATTAGGGCAATTTATGTTGCTGGGCCTGAGATGAGCCTTGTTCCCTGACAATATTAACTCTAAACACAAGTTAAGTTGAGGAACGGTGTGATTAAATGTCGATAGAATCGTAAATAAAAGAAAATAAAGAGATTCTATTTCTATGAAATGAAAATGAAATATAGACATGTGTTTTATTTTTTATCATATCACGACAATAAGAGGTGTCCCACTAATCCTTAAGTTGCGTTTGGTAGAAGCACGATTCACCGATTTTTCACCCTAAACTCTAACCAGTTTATTTCATCATCGTCACACTCCCATCCGTCGGAAACCATGGTGTCTGGCTGCTTCTCTATTCTTCATCGTTTTTGGTCGAAGGATTTCCCCAAGATGGCTCTTGTTATTGGTCGACCGGATGGAAAAAATGGAAAAAATGCTGAAAATAGTTTCCTGGGAACCGTGCGAACGTAAGAGTGAGTTGAGGGGGAAAAATTGAGATTCACCAACGTAACCAAAAAACCACTTTCCCATTTGGCAGTCACTCCAAAACCAAAAAAGGAAGAAGAGTACACAGACCAAACTCAACCTCAGCTACGACGGGTATTATCTGTATACCCAGTTGGTCAGATAAGGGTACAAAAATTCATATTTATTTAAAAATTCATACCTGAATAATCATGTTTACTTGGTTAATAAAATTATTAAAAAAATCATGAGAATAGTCGTCTCCTGAAACTTTGGAAATATTTAAAATAGTAGTATACAATATTTTCCAAGAGATGCAATAAAATATTATAGCAGTGAGTGTCTCTCTTTCTTAATTTCGAAAATTTTAAGGATCTAGTAACCTACAACATTTTTCTTAATATTTTTCTTTAAAAAATTATTTATTCTTCTTAATATTTCTCTTTTTTATGAAGTCTTTCTTAACTTTACTATATGTATTTTCTAGAGTGGAACCAATATCAGGGGAAATTAAGGCTATAAACGAGTCGGGAAATGAACGCCACATCTATCTCATAATTTTGAAGATAAAGATTCAAATGACCTACCAAATTTTTTTACTTATTTTGTATAAGGTTTGAAATTATGATTCATATTAAGGATGAACTATTTATATCCGATGGTCGACCATGCCGAATGGTCAAGAAATCACAAATCTTTATCATCATCATGCAAAGTTGTTTTATTTTGTCATAAATACAATAATTCAAGAATTAAATAATGTTTTCAATAAAATAAATATAAAATTACTCATTGGCATGTCGTGCTTAGATCCAAACAAGTTCATTTAACAGAATATTATGATAATGAATTCTCCAATATAAAAGGGAACTACTATTCGTCGCCGGAAAACTACTTAAATCGCCCAACAATTATCATTTTGTCATTCACAATTCATTTAATACTTATTTCGTCCCGAGTCCTGAAATAAGGTTTTTGCCTCAGTTTTCTTCACATTCTCAGTACTAACACCACAGAAATGTCTGGCGAAACGCCTGCATCTGGTGAGGTAAGCGAGATGAAAAAAAATCCGTCTCGGGCGTCTGGCTAAGACGTCCGCACCAAGGTAGAGGCGCCTGGTTAAGACTCCTCACCCCTGGATGGGGCGTCTCCGTCAGATGCCACACCCCTGGATGGGACGTCTCCGTCAGACGCCACACTCCTTGTAACCCATTTTTTAAGTTTATTTATTTTGTGTTGATTTAAAATTTTCAGGTTCCGTTGCAAGATTTCGGTGGTGATGGTGTAGTTTACAGTGAGCTTTTCGATTGTTGTAAATAAGTATTTACAACAATCAAGGAAACGTGTAAATTGGTGAAACAAGTTGCCATATGAGCCAATTTTTTTTGATAATATCATCCTACAAACAAAAGCAGATAATCAGATGAATTTTTACCTGAGATGCGATCGTAGAAATGAAATGAGTTTTCGTGATACGAATATTACACTATGGAAGAACACGAAAAGAAAAGGTTGCGGTTATCGTTTTTTGGTAGATGTAGTTGAGCGATGGGATCGCGATGGATGAGTCGTTGTTTCTAATAAAAATCATGGGCAACACAACCACAGCCTTGCAGTTTATCTAGAGGGTCACCGACAGATCAACGGTCTTAGTTCTGCGGCTAAGAAAATTGTTCGTGATATGACTGAGACACAAGCAAAACCACGTAACATCTTGTTGGCAGTAAATGAGAAATTTCCGAAGGATAATCTCATTCAGAGACACATTTATAACTTCAGAGAGTATATGAGGAAGACGAAATCTGAAGACAGGAATCCTGCGCAGCAGTTTCTCAGTCAGGCAGTGCAGTATAACTATTTGCATTGGATTGTGGCAGATGAAGAAATTAATGAACCCACTCACGCATTTTTGACACATCCGACTTCAGTTCAATTGTTGCGTACATACTCATTTGTAATCTGCATGGATTCGACGTATAAGACGAACAAGTACAATATGCTTTTGTTTGAGATGGTTGGGGTTACTCCAACAAACATGAATTTCCTCGTCGGATATGCGATTTTGAAGGATGAGACCGAGTCTAGTTACCGGTGGGTGTTGGAGAGATTGCGAGATTTGTTATTGAATATTGTTAGCCCGTAATGTGAAAGATTCTTTCCAGTCCTGACCAGTACTCACGGAGTATGCGGAAGACATGTGGTTAGTGTATAAAGAAAAGTTTGTGTTGAATTGGACGAATAAAGTCATTCATTTCGGCAACACTACGAACTTAGGGTGGAAAGTGCAAATTCGGCTCTGAAAGAGTGGATCACTACATCAACTGCAGTTTTGGATACTTTTTTCGACCACGTGAACTCGACTATAAAAATGCAATTGACGAATATTCGGAACTTTCTTGAAGGTTCGAGGCGTCGAAATTTGACAAACTATATAGATCATTTGTTTCAGCATATAAATGATCGAGTTTCGCATCACTGCTTGTCATTATTGACTCAGGAGTTGAAGAGAATGCAGGACTTAAGCAATCAAGTTGAATATCACTTCGGGTGTGCTTTTTTGACATCGTATGAGATTTCTTTTGTCTGTGTCATGCACGAGTGTATTTAGTCAGGTGATATAATTTATTTAGAGTAGATTCATTCATTCTGGAAAACACTTGTCATTGGAGAATGAGTTCAGATGTCAGAGTTTGTGAATCAGTCAGTACAAGACGTTGAACATTTTCGGATGCTCGTCTATGAGATTTCAAGGAGCGACCCTGCAGTAATTCGTAGTGGCGCTCGTATTTTATACGCACAGTTACACCATGATCAGTCAAACTATCAAGAACCGGCAGAAAATACCAAGGTACGAGGTCAACCAAGGGGAAAGTCGACACGTCGGGGCCCAAATGCCTTTGAGTATGCTGAGCGAGGCCGTGTTCGGTCTTCTAGTAGTGGGAAAATGGGTCGTGGTCGGTCTTCCAATTCTTCTCGATGACTAATTATATTCGGATGACTGATACCCCTTTGGTACATCAAATAGAGATTTCCAGAGAAATGTCGAAACTACTGAGTATAAATATTCGAATGACCGGGTAGAGGTCGGTAAACCGACCCAAGGATTCCAGGAAGATCAAGAACTTATTGTCTCTACGATCACGGTTCACCGATGGAAACTCGGTCATCCGCATGGAACATGTTCGGTAGACCGAGAGACAAACGGTCGACCGGCAGAGACGAATTTATCCTTTTGTGCATCAAGTGTACATTTTGTTGTTTTTTAATATATATACTGAGTTGTTATTTCTCCATGTTACATTGTCTGGACGGATTGACGTGGATAACTTCCTATATGTTGATAGGTTGTTAGAAATCATTTTACCATTTCTAATGACCCACTTAGTCGAAGGACTACAATGTTGCCCCCGTCCTCGACTATACTATTGTATCGTCTTCTCCTGCGGTTCCAAGCCATACCGACCACCATCGCCACTCTCGTCGTGACTCCCCATCTCATCTGAATCATCCTCGTCGTCGAAAGAATCATCATGTGTCTGACGACGTAAAATATCTCTCTCTCCTAACTGGAGCAGAAATACCCCGTCTACGTGGATGACGGGGGTCAGACTCATCTACTAAATTATACACATCGAGTAAGGGAATCAATTTTTTTTTAGAAATAAAATTCCGTTAATGGATTTACTAAACTGATTTAACAAATTATTAACTTAATAATCAATTTAAATATTTAAAAAAAAAAATCAAAAAAGGGGCGTCTGCCGCCCCCTACGGTCGGGCGTTCGAGGAAGATGCCTGACCCAACGGCAGGCGTCTGCGGGAGCCCGCCCGTTGGGTCGGGCGTCTCCCACGAACGGTCGACCCAATTTTTTTAAATTAAAAAAACTAAATAAGACATTTTACCAGATTCGAGTAGTCCGGGGTGTCCGCTGACTCTTTTCCTGGCCTCCGAGACATTCTTTCTGATGAATATGAGAGTAATATGAAGAGAGAGTGATGTTAGGAGAGTGAAATGAAAAGTTATATAAGTAGAAATGGTAAAAGGGCAAAATGACAATTCACACGGGCAATTTAAATAGTTTTCCGACAATGAATAACAGTTCAGATATAAAATCATGTGAGACTTTCTGAGTTTTAGACATATGTATTTGACATGTATAACTCGGATGTTTTTTGTAACTCAGAATGAATTAGTGATTTAGCAAAGAAAAGGATTGCAATTGCAATCATTGAACGATCATATTCTGCAATAAATATTATTAAGAACCGTCTATGCGGTTGAGATCATCAGTTGAATGACAATTTGGTGTTTTATATTGAATAAGTTTTACGATGAAGTTACTAATGAGGCAATCACATGTCGTTTTCAAAATAAGAAAACTTGTCGAAATCAATTGTAATTTTTTAGTAATATATGTTAATTTTATTTTCTTTTATATTTTCGACCCCCAAATAATATTCATGTTCGAGTGCCACTAGTTGTTGATGTTCTCAAATCCTAATATGGTGCACATTGATTTGGTGTTCGTGTTTTTGGTATTCGGCATGATGCATTAGCTCGGTTCTGAAGTTGTTAATGCTCTTTATCAGCCGCATAACCTTGATCTTGCAGCCATCAATTGTCTAAATTTGATGCATAAGCTTGGTTTTATGATTGTTGATATTCTTGATGTGATACATAAGAATGGTCTTACGAGCTGACTTAGGAAAATCAACGACAAGACCATATCAAGAACATTAACAACTCAATACCAACGAGATGCATCAGATACAAAACAGGAACAACTTTAAACGAAGCCAAGTGTCACGCGTGCTGGTACAAGTCGCTAATTCCCTCGAGTTGTTCGGACTTCAAACGAAGCTAAGTAGCCACTACGCCGGCACAAGTTGTTAACTCCCTCGAGTTGCTCAGGCTTGATTAATATCTTCCCTCTCTCACAACTCAACATGCCAAGTAGAGTATTTTCACACGCACAAACAAGTACACAAAGATACACTTAAGATGTTTGCTCATTATGCGACAGTACTATTCACAAAGATTGCTTTACAACACTGCTTTACAAACACACACATTGAGTCTACCAAGATTGAGTCTCAGGGCACCCTTAACGGGGGTGCCCCGCCCGGGCGCCCATGGGAGGGGGACACGTGTCCCCCTCCCATTGGTTTTTTTTTGAATTTTTTTTAGTTTTGGTTTTGTTATTAATGGATTGGGTATTTGTTATAAATGTGGGGTAATAATTTTTTGTAAGTGATTAAAATTAAGAAATTTCCAGAACAATACACTGTTTAATCACGGGTGCAATATTTAATCACGGGTGCACTATTTTCAATCACGCGTGCACTGTAGTTGGTCATGTAGTATTTAAAAGTTTAGTTTATGTAATATGTACTGTTGTTTCTTAACTTTGATTGTAATATTTCATATTTCAGTTTGTCTTAAATGTAACGTGGCTCCGTAATATTTAATAATAATTTCGTGATTTACCAGTAAATATTAACAATATTTCGAGTTAAAATATAATTATAATGTAATTAAAATTAGATTTATATAAAATGTAATTTGTTAAATATTGTGTGAGAATTAAATTTGTTTAATTAAGAAATAATGTGGATGAAAGAGAGTGTAGGGTGGGTGGGGGTAGCCTGGGCATGGGTAAGGAGTTTTTTTGGGTGGGTTGGGTGAGCTGACGTGGCAGAGAGAGAAGCTGACGTGGCAGAGAGAGAGTGCAGGGCGCCCGGGGGTAGCCCGGGCGCTGTTAAATATGCTCTCATACCTACACATTGAGATTTCTTTCTTGATTGAGTGACCTCACAAATGATGGGAGCGGACCATTTTATATAGGAGGGAGTCTTTCTCAACCTAGCACACAAAAAAGAGTTTGAACTACTTATTTACTTAGAGTACACAAATGTGTTTCTACATTCTTAGATATTTTGGCTATACAATAATATTTCTTAAATATCCAAAATGTTTTTTTGCTTCTAACTAGAAAATATCTAACTTCTAGAGCATTCTCTCACACATTTCATCTTTTGTCATACAAAAGAAGCAAAAGTTTTTTCGGAGTTCTCTTCGGAAAGTCAAGTTGCTTTTGACTTTTGTCTCTCTAACGGTAAGATATATTTCTTTTAGGAAGCAAAATTACTTCTGACCTCTACATAATTCTCAGATATTTCTCTAGAAAGCAAAATATCATTTGTCGTTTGCTTTTCTAGTGGAAGGAGCGTTTCACAAGGCACCACAAAATATTGCTACCTCGACGTCACTCTACAATCCATATTTTCCACGAGCATGCAAGGTTTTATCACCGCATAAATAAATAAATAAGTTTAGCGGACATTAAAGTGGGTGTCGCTGCTTTTATAAGATCATATGTGCTGATTATTTGACCCATTCGTGGCGCCAGAATCAAGCTTCCTCAAATTGCGTTCAATTCGTATTTTTTAATGCAGCTTGAGCTCAAAATGAAATGCTTATTGTGACGGTGGACCAAGATCAAAATTCTAGATGTTTTCTTTTTGCTTATTATCCTCTCTACGAAAAAAAATGTTATGCATAAATATGATATTTGAAATTTATTTAGTTAAGTTTGCACACTTCATAACTGGATCCATGAAATGAAGAATGTAGAACCTTGCTCATGATATTTAAATCATAAAAAAATTACCCCAAGTATTGAGGACACATGAATGGTATTTTGCCATAAAATGATTGATATGCGGGAAGTTGAAGAAAATCTAGAACTATAATTCTAAAGTTCTGGTGATTGGTACAAATATATATTTTGTGATAAAATAACGAAAATTCATTTTTTCTGCTATAATTAGAAGGGGGACATTTTTAGCTCAAATGTAGGGAATTAAACTTCCTTTAGTTTTGTTGTGGAAATTGCCAAATCGGGGACTCCTCTCTTAAAGATTTTTTGAAACCTGAAAGTCGAAGAACTAAAAATCATAAAATTCAGTTCTAGATTTTTAAAGCTTTTTCGCTTAAATATTTGTTGCTATAGCATGAGCACGGAGAGAGAGTGTGTGTGTACGAGTAATTTGAGTTGCGTAGTAGGCCAATTCACTCCCATAAAAATAGACGCCAACAATATCAAGAATTGGCTTGACGGCTCGTTATGGACTAAACGCTAATACTTGTTATGAGCTATTATTATTAGGCCGATACTATGGAACTAATCAAAAGTAGGAACCAACGGCTGGGATCATGTCACTTAAAATGATCGGACGGTTGACACCTTTTCCGCCAAATTCAAATGGTTGTTATGGAACTGAAAATTAATTAGGATTAGAAGCTACAGTATCTTTTGAACCCGACAAATGTTATTTGTACTGTAGAAATTCCTCTTGTGAATTATAGAATTAGACGTTCTGATCTGGAGGATTAATTAATGTAATTGATGAGTTTGTTATTACGGTTAGTACAAGGTAAGCTACTAAACGACTATACCTGCAATCCTTCATTATTATAAATATTTTTTATTTATAAAAGGTATATTTCTAGTAAATAACAAAATTTGAATCACGACTAAATTTCTGAGCCTTAATAACATTGAAAAATTGATCATATAGTTCAAAGAAGAGTTTTAGTTGTCAAGATTAAGCTAAAAGTCTTATAGTTCCTCACTTCCTCCCAGTAGTTTAATAAAATTTTAATTATGTCTCTGCACTTGGTTGTGTAACGATGTGTTTTTCGACATTCTTACCTTTGGCTTACACTCAAATGGGAAATCAAAAAAGATCATACTCGAACTGGGATCGAAATCGAATCTCCTTCTCAAACGTGAACAAAGATATCTAATCATAGAACGGAAGGTCTTTTATTCATGTACCACGGACCACCTTCAAGCGCCTACCTTCGTATCCTCCTCTTAGCGAGAGAGAAAGAAGAGAAATGAAGAGACTTGTTTATTTTTTCTTGCTTGAATAGACATCACATGAATTTAAAAAAAAAATTGCAATTTGAATAAATTATCTTTTTTGGTATCATTGGACTACTATTTCTTTTCCAAGACAACACATAGTTCGGTTATAAAACTACAATTACGTACTTTCTTTTCTATTTGCCATTCAAGTAAGAGAAATTTAAGTTTTTTTTTGTTTTAGTTTCTTTAATTCAGTTGTTATCCAAGCACACTATAACACTTCACGAAAAAGTACCTAAATGCGAATTAACATTTGATATTTCGCAGAGTAACACACACTACGACTTAATATCGTAATCACGTATGCCCTAAGCCCCCAACGTTGCATTGGAGATAACGTAATTATAATTAGCCACATCCCACATTAGTGGATTGTGCTTAAGCAAATAATCCTCTAGATACCAGATATTTTCTCCGTACAAGAATGATTTCAGCGGTAGCAAAGAATCCTAACAACCATCATTGTCAAACTCTGCAAGCAATATATATCTCTACATCTGAGCTGCCCCCAATAAACAATCGATACCGTTGAGCCACTCTCCAACAACTTAACCCAAGAAGACAGGAATGCCTTGTTCAGACAATCAACATTTCTTGCACCAATGAGTTTATGATTTATAAAAAAATAAGCAGATGTTAAAAAAAATGTTGCGTGTAGATAAAGAAAGTACGTAGCAGTTGCCAAGTTTTATGTTTTCCCAAGGAATCCGACGTTGTATAATTATCATTAATTCAAGAGACATTCTACAGATGAAAAAAGATTGACTGATTCAAACTCGGGGAAAACTTGTTATTTGTCCCACCTTGAAGTTTTGGATCTCAGGATGAAAATATTTCTTCCACTATCAAGAATAATTTTAAAACAGTATCGATTAATCAACCTTGCTTTCTTATTCTGAAATCGTATTCCCTTAAATTACTTGACAAATTAATCGATTCGATTAATCAATAACATACTTCCCTTAAAGTATGTAGAAATATACAACCTATTTAAACTGGACCGATTACGTCGAGTCGTATTGGCTTTTATTTTTCCAAATCTCAGGTTAATTGTATCCTATTCCAAAATTTTCGGATAAGAGAAATTCTCAGGCGACTTGACTCTACCCACAACCAATCTTTAATTTTGTTTTAAATTACCCTACATAATATTGTAAGTTAATTACTAAGTTATAGCGCATGAAGCCAAAGTTGAAAATATCTTATATAAGCTTATTTGGCAATTCTTTTAATTTCTTACACACCATATGTGTTTATACTTATATGTTTTTTATTACTGTTTGAGACGTCACGGGATTGTTTGTCTCTGGGTCATATAATTCGAGATTGTGTAATGTTCGGAGCATAGTATGTTTTTTTTCCAAAATATATTATATATATTTTAGTTAAATCTCAAACATGTAATTTACATGCTGGAAAATGTTTCCAACATAATATGTTAAGATTAACATTTATGTGGCAGTAATTTTACTAAAAGATACGTGGTTATGTTTTTTAATTAAGACTATTCACCAAAAACAACTAACTTAACCCATCGGTTGGGTCTGGAATCGATATTTTCAGAACCAAAATAAAGTTGGATCTGGTGTAAATCTGTCTCATGTGGATGGTGGACCCTTGCTTGCCCGAACAAAAATTAACAATAGACATAGTTCATTTTGAATCATAACGACGGAAAATTGCCCCAAAAAATTGTTTAACTAATTTTACGAATCTTTGTCGATTATATAACCAAATGTACTGTTCCTTAAGAAATTCAAAGTGGTTATATCTTACACATATAAAATTATAAACATAAAAAAAATGGAATACAAACAAACTCATACATGGCATCACAATTTACCAACTCCCACAAGCACTGGAGGAATCTGTGTGGGGGAGACAAGTAAAACAACAAATTTGGACGCCAACCCCACCTACTCACCTCGACCAAATCACCACAATTGGTTGTTTGGTCAAGTGCCAGTAACCAACTCTC
The DNA here is from genome assembly GCA_963682175.1 of Triglochin maritima. Taxonomy (NCBI): domain Eukaryota; kingdom Viridiplantae; phylum Streptophyta; class Magnoliopsida; order Alismatales; family Juncaginaceae; genus Triglochin; species Triglochin maritima. The sequence continues at coordinate 4,561,580 of OY821787.1, read as the reverse complement.
ACCGCACACAAAAACCAAACATGAAACTTCACCCTACATCACAAAACAAACACACAACTCAACATGTCCACAAAACAAATCATCATTTAGTATCATCACAAAACACCCATCTACTATCAACCACCAGTACATTCTTTCCCATCACATGCATAAACCCTTCCATGCAAACCATTTTTCTTAATTTCTATATATAATGCACACTACCTCTTCCATCTATCCACATCTTCTCACACCCTTTTTGGTTTAGTCCCCAGCACAATTAAATCACAACATGGTATTACATGCAAACATGTTGCACTAATAGTAGTTCTTTGGTTATATATTAATGTATCAATATTTGCAACTAGCTAGTTTGCATGGAAATTAATCTTGGAGTCCTTACGTTGTTGTAGGTTGCAGTGGTTGAGGCGACTAAGGCAATGGTGGATCCGGCCGAGAACCATGAATTTGAACTAGTGGTGAAGCAATCAGAGCCATGTCTTGTTGCACCGGAGAAGGAAACCGAGAAGGGTCTCTACTATCTCACCAACCTTGATCAGAACATCGCGGTGATTGTTCAAACGATATATTGTTTTAAGTCAGAGGAGATTGGTAATGATAATGTGGTCGAGGTGCTTAAGGAGGCCTTGGCTAAGGTTCTTGTGCACTATTACCCGCTCGCGGGGCGGCTGACCATCAGTGCTGAGGGGAAGTTGATTGTGAATTGCACGGGTGAGGGGGCGGTTTTCGTCGAGGCAGAGGCCGAGTGTGGGATGGAGGAGATTGGGGACATCGCAAAGCCGGACCCTTCTACTCTTGCAAAGCTTGTGTATAACATTCCAGGAGCTAAGAACATATTAGAGATACCTCCTCTTGTGGCTCAGGTATATGTGTGAACATTTCGAGTTGAATTATTACTTTTAGCTGGTGGTGGTGTGAAGGATCTTCCATACTAAATTTAGCATAGTTGGTAGATTTGTAGTATTGCCATCTTCAGAAAAACCACACAAATGCATTAAAACCTACTAACTATATATGAGCTTTAGGTTTAATTGAAATAAATGTGAAATTCAAGACAATTACAGTATTGGTCATCGTGGAGCCCTAAGTAAGTCATGTATTAGGAATTGTATATGTTATATTTTTAACCCCTCCGAGACACACACACACACCAAAAAAAAAAGGGTGTGCATGACCAACAAAGCAATCATGGTATCATATAATGATATATCAACTTAGTCGGTCAGCTTTCTTAACCCATACATAGCAAATTCATTGTATGCTATATAGACATGCAATTTGAAGTTACGTACCGACAATTAGCCTAACATCAACAAAAGTTAACATCAATTGAAGCCAGTCGAATTAAGTTGGAACATTAATAAAGATCAAAATCATGCATCCGAGAAACGGTTGGCATCTTGAGATCTTATATATTTAATTTAAGAACAATTTTTTTAGGCTTCGTCCAACAAATTCATGTTTGGTTGATTTTTTTTCTCTCTTTACTTTGATCATGCATTACAGTACTCTGATTCCAAGCGATACCTAATTAACGAACGCGCGTGTAGGTAACGAAATTCAAATGCGGGGGTTTCATACTCGGCCTGGCAATGAACCACTGCATGTTCGACGGCGTCGGAGCGATGGAATTCGTCAACTCGTGGGGCGAAATTGCACGAAAACTCCCTCTTTCGACACCGCCGGTCCTCGACCGCTCCCTCCTCCGTCACCGCGACCCCCTCCACATCTCCTTCCCCCACCACGAGTTCTCGGAGATCGCTGACATCTCCACAACCACCTCCTCCGACCCCATAACCTACAGCTCCTTCTTCTTCGACTCCGACAAGCTCTCCCACCTCAAAGCCAAAGCCAACGTCGATTGCACCACCTTCGAGGCCCTCTCCGCCTTCGTTTGGAGGTCCCGCACCGTCTCCCTTGGCCTCGCTCCGGCCCAACCTACCAAGCTCCTCTTCGCCGTCGACGGCCGGTCCCGCTTCGTCCCGCCCCTCCCCAAAGGCTACTCCGGTAACGGCATCGTCCTCACACACGCGCTCTCCCCCGCCGGTGAGCTTGCCTCGCAGCCGCTCTCCAACGCCGTCGGGCTCGTCCAGTCGGCCGTTAGAATTGTCACCGACGAGTACATGCGGTCGGCTATCGACTTCTTCGAGAAAACGAGGCTAAGACCGTCGCTTACGGCCACGCTGCTCATCACCACTTGGTCCAGGCTAGCGTTCCACACGACTGACTTCGGGTGGGGGCAGCCGGTGCAGTCGGGGCCCGTTGCGCTGCCGGAGAAGGAGGTGAGCTTGTTCTTGTCTCATGGGAAGGAGAGGAAGAGCATTAATGTGCTTCTAGGGTTGCCTGCTTCTGCCATGGACCAGTTTCAGAGCCTTGTCGATGAGATATAAGTGATTGGTTGGTTGGTTAATTATGGTTTATTTGGGCTAATTTGGTCCAAATGTGTGTGTGTGTGTTTACGGAATATTATGTTGTTATTGGTTTGTTTAGTGTTCATTTGTGAGGATTGCTGTGTAATGTATAATTATTAGTGGTGTTCTTCAATAAGTCATGTCTAGACTTGTGTAATTACTTAATTAATATTGGAAGTTCAATTTCAGGTTGCTTGAGAATATATATTAGTGTATGCGTGATATTATGTAAGCTAGTATCATATATGTCCTCTTTAAGCAGGTCTTGCACAATTTCATTTTATTTAGGAAAAATCGTCTTGCACAAAGTTGGAATATATAGATAGGGGTGAGGATTCGGTTCAGACCGGACCGAATTTTTGTCTGGGTCCGGACCGAAGACCGGACCGGACCGAATTCCTATGGATCGGACCAGACCGAATCGGTCTGGTCAAAAACCGATTTTTTAAAATAAAAAACAAAAAAAGACCGGTCCGGACCGGACCGAACCCGAAATTTTAAAATGGATCGGACCGAAACCCTGACCGGACAGAACGAAACCAAAGCTTCCCAGACCGAACCCGGACCGACCGGTCCGGTCCGGTCCGGGTTTTGCTCTCCCTAATATACATGATATTCTAAAATGGAAAAGTTGTCTTCTACCATATTTCTACCGCACAACCCACACATTGATGAGTTGGAATACCACGTAGGCATCATACATATTACTCAGCAAACAAACTACCCACGATAGAAAAACCTGGTACAAAAACTGACCAAACATCTCATAACCAATGAGATCCATTATGCATTTCTACAACACAATTAACCAATGTCATACATGAAAGGAATTTGTTCTAAAACTTTTACTTTTATATGTCAATTATTATGAATTGAATGTGCAAACATTTTGTTTCTTGATTATGGTATTCGTCTTTTGAAAGTGTTAAGGAAGATACGCTTGGTCCTTAACCGTAGAGCTCTAAAAGATAATGGTTTACATAAATCAAAAGTTATTCACAATCATGGTAGTTAACATGGAACATTAATTACCGAGATAAGATTGTCGTGTTGGTCATCGATCGTTGTAGCTCTACAAATAATTGACGACACGAGTATATAAAAGAGGAAAAGATTACTTTTAGATATTGAATAGACCTAACAAGTAAAACATTGTAGAATTGTGTTTCGTGTCATTAATGTTTTACTGTGTCTTGGATCCTAAGATATGAGACTTATCTTTTCACTCAAGAATTGTTTAATTTGATTATTGTCAAAATCTACCAATAAGTGTAGTGATAACAATAATAGTTGGTTGAACATGACTTGTGCTGGAAAAGATAGCTAGTCAAACGATTATCATTGTCCCTCTTAATTGAGTAATGATATTAGTGGGCTCCTTGATAAAGCAAAATTATAATGTGCACAATGTGACTTGAGTTAAGTCACATAGTTATAATTAGCTTAGAGATCAAGAAATGAATATAATACAAAGGTGACACATTTCTACTTTGTATATATTCTTAATATCATGAGGCAATGGACGGACACAAGTGGTGCACTTACATCACTAAAAGGATCGTGTTTTGGTTCGGGTGGAACAAAGACATCTATGTTAATTGGGTAACTATAATGTGTAGCTAGATACCATTTATAGTTTGAGATATTAATTGTTTAATATCACTACCAATTTGACTTAGATCCTCCTATAGGTCACACCACAAAACTGGGAAACAAGATATTGATTTTAAGTTCATATGATGTGTCGGGTTTCATGTGAAAATAGGACACATGTGGTGAATTAATTAAAATCAATATGTCTTGAGAATTGACATAATTAGAATCATAATAAATTCATATGAGGTATATATTATGGGGTGTAATAATATTACATAAGATAATATATTACATAAGATATGAATGTGCTAAAAACTTCAAAAGATCAAATTTTGTTGGAAATAAATTCAAAATTTGACAAAGGCAAAATCGGGGTCAAACACGGTGAACCGTTCAGGGTTCGGTCGACCGGGGTATCTTCGGATCGGTTAACTGAATGGGGAACGGGTAATCACAATTGGTTAACCAAAATTGACTAGAGTGCCTGGACAATCTGGTTCGGTTAACCGAGTGTGAACGGTCAACCGAGAAAGAGTATTTTCGGTAGACCGAAGGTGACACGGTCATCCGATGACTATGCTCTAGGAGAAATTTTGGTGAGTCATCGATAGACCGAAGAGAAGACGTGGTTCGTCCGAATTTTTCTCATACGGATTCGGTCGACCGTTCTAGCTCACGGTGCACCTAACACGCGTTAAAACCGAATGGTTCGGTTCACCGAGAAAAATTCTCGGTCAACCGAACAGTGCGATTTCTGCCTGAATTATTAAGAGATTAATTAGATCATGGTGGATTAATTTCAGATTTAATTAAAACGTTTTTGAAGATGCTTATGCGGAAATTTGAGATTAATTTTAGGAGAGAATAAGCAAGAGATCATGACTAAAGAATAATTATTGATAATGATGTTTTGGGAGCTTATAAAAGGACCACTCCTCCTACTTGTTTATGTTAATGCAAAAATTCTTTCTCTCATTAATCTCTCCTTTAATCACCACGAAAATCTCTTATTAATTTTGAGTTTAGGAGATAGAAATTTCAGGAGCTCAAAGAGGTATTATTAGCTAGATTCTAAGTCTTATTAGAGATTGATTGACTAGCTCATTTCTCTCTATTTTTGTTTAGAATTTGTGAACACTTGGAGGCGAATCGGTGGGCGATTCAACGGGCAACACGACTCCGGATCTTCAAAAGGTTTTAGAGAACCTTTAGGTATAATTCTATATTTGTGATTTATGTTAATATATGTAGGATTGCATGATATTAGAATAAACGCAAAGTAGTGTACATAAAAATTGTTGAAAATATGAAAACGATCTTGTATGTTGTATTAAATTTTTTAAAACATATACATACATAGGTATATACATTCTGCATGTATAGTTTTTAAAATATATACATTCTGCATTTCTGTAGCAAAACTAATCAATGTCATTCATTCTTCTCCTCCTCTCTTTGTCCAAAACACTTCATAACCTATGAATTACGACTCCTAATGAGAACAAATAAGAAATTTGTTGGGCAACCAATCTCCTACTGAGAACCAATCAAAACTTTGTAGGCAATGAAAACAGTCAAGAACTTGCTTTATTTGCTGAATTTTTGAACGTAAAATTCCATAACCCCTAAACCCTACCCGGAATATTACATCCACCCACCCCTCTTACGTCGGCTCTCACCTGGGCTGCAATGGCCATCGAAATATGTAAGCTCATAATCTTTTTTCCTTGTTTTTAGTTTGCCAATCTTTCACGCAGAAGATTCCTCACAGTTTCATTTGCAACCTCTCTATTTTTCGACATGTTTTACAACCTCTTTACATTCAATAAATTTCTACTTTGCATTACAATCACTGCTAGAAAATTGGCCTACCACGTCGGTTATTTACAAACCGACGAAATTAACCAACGTGGAAGACCCCCTGCCCCCACTGTGTCGATTTTAGTGAACCGACGTGGTAGGGGGTCTTTTTAATATATTTATTAAAAGAAATCAAACCCTACCACGTCAGGTTTAGTTAACCGACGTGGTAGGGGGGATCTGCCACTTCGGTTTTACTGAAACCGGTGTGGAAGGTGTTTTTAAGTATATTTTTAATGTTTTAAAAAAAGAATTCAAAGCCTACTACGTCAATTTTTTAGTTAACCGACGTGGAATGAGTGTTTTTAATATATATTTTAAACAGTCCATTCCAATTCAAAATCGAAATCTTTCTTCCAAAATCCTAAATCTCCAAATCCATATTCTCTTCTTTTTCGTTCTTTTCCCGACCTGAAGTAGAAGAAGTCCAGAAGTAGAGATGGGAGAGAGAGAGATTTCCTTCTCCACAGCGCCTTCCATCCACTTCCTATCCGCTTCAGGCCTCACGATCCCACATCCTCCACGACTCCACCTTCACCTCCACTACGGCGCACTCCTCTCTTTCTTCCTGGTTCGGATCACCAAAATCAGCCCCAAAGATCATGAATTTACTTCCATTACAACAAAATCTCAACGTCGGCAAAGAAGGCGATCGAGTCACTCATGTTCGGACACATTATGACGCGGAAGATGACTGTTGTAGGGACACATTATGGTGCGGAAAGTTTTATCATGTAAGGTATTCTTTGTTATACTTTTTTTCTGAGATTGATTTTTCCAAATCAATGTGAGGTATTCAATATGAGATTTGCATATTTATTGCTAATAGGAAAATTATACTGCCAATCGTATGGTTTTGGTTGGTTTCAAGGTTGAACATGAGGAGTTTGTAGCTATGGTGGAGCCTTTGTTGCATGATCTGCCTCAAGGACCACCATTAGTTGTACTCGAATTCACCTATATATACAAGTGGTGACATCAAGCTGTTGGGAATATTGGGTGGTCGTGTCTCGATAATCGTGGTGGAGGTAGAAGACAAAATGAGAAAGACACAAACTCGTACTCTCTAATCTTTCTTGCACTTCTCACACATTTACAAACATGACTTTGTATGATATTTATAGCATTACAAATGACTTTTACACTCTCTCCACGTTAAGGGGACTTTTGACCTTCTACTTTCTATACTAATGAAAAACAATCAAAACAATTCAAATCAAATCATTACAGTGGATGTGACATATCGTTTCATCTTCTCCTCGTCTTTTCATCTTCCAACTTGATGACTCATCACTTTTGATGACTTGGCTGCCAACTAGGATGGATTAAGAACAACTTTCAACACTTCTCCTTGATCTTGATCCTCTTTCATTTTCCATCTCAAGTAGGTTACACATTTTCTCATTCAACCTTATCGTCAACACTTTTGCTTGAGCTAAAAGACACACCATATGTAGTTCTCATGCACTCCTTGTCTTCCTCGGTCTTGTCTCTTCATCAATGGATGATACAACTTCGTGCTCGGTGGAACCCGCCACCTCTTGCTCCTCATTTGGCACATGTGGGATCTCCTTCTTGGAACCCCAATTCCACTTCATCTCTTCATCAACCTGCACATCACGACTATTTATAATTTTATTATTAGCGGGATCAAGAAGCCTATAGGCCTTTGATTGTTCATCATAGCCAGCAAACGCTAGCTTGGTGCTCTTGTCATGAAGCTTCACTCTCTTTTACTTTGGTACATGCGCATATGGTATGCCTACCAAACACCCTTAGATGTGCGACCATAGGTTTGTAACCACTCTACGCTTCTTGTGGAGTCACATCCTCTAAACTTGAGGTCTTGCAACAATTTAAGATGTAAACCACACAAGCTACCACCTCCGCCCACAACTCTTTGGGCACTTCTTTACTCTTTAACATGCTTCGAACCATGCCTAATATGGTTCTATTCTTGCGCTCGACCACTCCATTTTCTTCTGGCGAATACGGAGATGTCAAATGACGTTTTATGTCATTCGCCGCACAAAACTCGTTGAAGTCGGTTGAGGTGAACTCTCCTCCTCGATCCGATCTCAACACCTTGATATAGAAACCACTTTGCTTCTCCACAAGAGCCTTGAATCTCTTGAACACTCCAAATGCTATCGATTTCTCCTTCAAGAAATACACCCAAGTCTTGCGTGAAAATCATCAATGAAAGTTAAGAAATAACGATTCTTACTAATCGAACACAGAGTGATTGGTCCACAAATGTCGGTATGCACCAACTCGACCACCTTCTTTGCTCTATATTCCGCCTCCTTTGGAAAACATTTCCTTGGCAATTTTTCAACCATGCACCCCTCGCAAAAGCCTTCTTTGGACTCAATGATCGGCAAACCATGCACCATCTTCTTTCGTGCCATTTCTTGCAGCCCACCAAAATTCACATGCCCATAACGCATGTGCCACAACCAATTGCCTCCTTTGACGCATGCTTTCAAGCATCTAGCACGAGTACATGTTAGATTTAATTTGAACATGTGTTTCTTGGACATTTCTACCTTGGAAATCAAACGCCCATCTTGTCCTTGCAAAAACATGTATCGGTTTTGCATCAAAACCAAATAACCTTTCTCTAGAAGTTGTACCATGCTAAGTATGTTGGTCTTCATCTCTGGTACATTGTAAACGTTGGAGATGAGCTTGCATGATCCATCATTCACTTGGATCACGATGTGGCTTTGTCTTTCTACGCGTACCTTTGAAGCATCACCAAAAGAGACATGTCCAAACATGCCTTCCTCCAAGTGAGCAAACATGTGTCTATTTCTACACGTGATTGCTTGCTCCCGTATCAAGATACCAAACACCTTCTTATTCGGTCTCCCCTCCTTTGTTCGCAAGCAATACCACTCCATCACCGTGGGCATCTTCCTCATCGGCAACAAGGTTGGAACTCTCTTCCACCTTCTTCTTCGACCAACATTCACTAGCAAAGTATCCACGCTTCCCACAATTGAAGCATTCAACATCCTTCTTGGATGTTCGGCCTCCATGACCACGATTGGAGCTCTCCTCCATCTTCTTTTGCGACCAACACGTTCGCAAAATGACCACGTTTCCCACACTTGAAGCACTCACCATCCTTCTTTATTTGAACGGCCTCCATAGTCACGACATTTTCCACGATCTACGTTGCGAGGTTTCTCCTCAAGTGACATCTTTTCTTGCTACGCCTCCTCCAAGACATCTTGCTTCTTCTTCTTCTTCTTTTGCTCTTGTGCCTCCAACGAGCTAGCAAGATCGTCGATCGTCATCTCCTTGAGGTTATTTGATTCCTCGATGGCACACACCACAATTTTAAAGCATTCGGTGAGAGAACAAAAGATCTTCTCCACCACTCTCCCTTCCTTTTTACTCCTCTCCCCTTTTCAATTGGTTCGCAATCACGCACACCCTTGTGATGTAGTCGGTCACTCCTTCCGACTCCTTCATCTTAATGCTTCGTACTCGTCTCGAAGCGCTTGGAGGCACATTTGCCTTACACAATCCGCACCCTTATACCCCTTCTCTAGAATTTCCCATGCCTCCTCAGACATTTTTGCTCCCACAATCTTCTCAAAGCTGACCTCATCGACCTCTTGAAAGAGAAGAAACAATGTGACTTGATCTCTTTTGCTCATCTCCTTCGCCACCTTCCTTTGGTTGACGTTCATGGCCTCTGACTCCTCCTCGAAGTCGTTCTCGGCCAACTCTCATGCATCTTGCGCACCCAACAGTGCGCGCATTCGAATACTCCAATTGTCATAATTGGATTTCGACAGGTGGGGCAACATAACTTGACCGAACGGGGTCATACTTGAGCTCGACATGGATCTGATACAAATTTGTTGGGAATATAGGGTGGTCGTATCTCGATAATTTTGGTGGAGGTAGAAGACAAGATGAGAAAGACACAAACTCATACTCTCTAATCTTTCTTGGACTTCTAACAATTTACAAACATGACTTTGTATGCTATTTATAGCATTACAAATGACCCTTACACTCCCTCCACATTAAGGGGACTTTTGACCTTCTACCTTCTACTAATGACAAGCAATCAAAACAATTCAAATCAAATCAAATCATTACAATGGATGTGACCTATCGTTTCATCTTCTCGTCATCTTTTCATCTTCCAACTTGATGACTCATCACTTTTGATGACTTAACTGTCAACTAGGATGGATTAAGATCAACTTTCAACATAGGCAACACGCAAACCTACAGGCAATCAAGCACTGTGATATACTGAATCGTATTCTAACATTGTTCTTATTCACGGAGCTCATTTTTTATGTTATCATGCCAACAGAGTACTTATGTGGCATTGGCTTTTGAAGTTCCAAGAGGCTGGAATCAGGACAAGGAGGCAACTACTTTGACTCATATTCAGGTAATTAGTTTGTTGTCTTTATAGTATCAACTATCAAGTGCCATGTAAGTTAGGGACATCAAATATTTTAAAAATGGTTTTACAAGAAAAACATTTAATTTTTTTCTGCAATGTGCACTTTGTTGTTGGCTTTATAATTAGTGTAGCACCTTCGCTTATAAATATTTAAGATCTATTGCTACCAACTTGAGTTGATATTTTTCCTTTAACAGACACTAATGGGCGGTGGTGTTTCATTCTCTACGGGTGGGCCTGGGAAGGTGGAGATCTCTTCCATGAAAACAAGCCATCCAGATCAACTCTAGTCAAGACTATCGACATCATCCGATGCTACTCCCTCAGTCATCGACATGTGCAGTTTCAAGTTGTCAGTGATCAGGCACTTAACTTCTTAAACATGCACTTCATTGATTTATTGATTTCAATATTATGATTATGTGCTTGCAAGTTAGTTATTCATGTCACCTTATACTAGATTTTGCCATGTCAACCATGAAGATCGACATTTCAATGTTGGCCTACCTGTATTACCATCCATGGCAATCATGATGATCCAGCTGAAGTGGCACCAAAACTTTTCCTTCTAAAATATTTAATTTTTTACAACCCCTGATTGAAATTTGAATAGTTTGTTTCTACTAGTTTTCAATTATTATACTAGTCTCTCTGGTGGACGTTGTAGGGTACAAAAATAAAAAAAAACTATAAATCTGACGTAGTAGGGGTCTAACACATGTTTTCTAAACAACCAACGTAGTAGGTTTTTTCTTTTTCTTTTCTGGTTTTTATACCCTATAACATCAATTTTTTAGAAACCGACGTTGTAGGGGGTCTACCACGTCGTTTTCTCTATAAAACCGACATTGTAGGGTATAAAAAAAGAATAAAAAATTGATTAAGGAGTTTACTACGTCGGTTTTATAGAAAACCGACGTAGTAGACCTTCACTACCATGTTGGATTTTAGACCGACGTGAAAGAGTGCCCTCGTATAACGTCTTCCACCTACCACGTCGGTCAACCAATGTGGTCAACCCGACGTTGTACCCCCTTAATATTCGACGTTATAAACTTTTTTTCCAACAGTGAATCAAACGTGCTCATATTTCTACCATGACCAATTTGGTCATTAAGCTCGACTATGTCCCCATGCCAAATCGATGTCACCGACGACCCCTTGTTCCCCCTCTCTTATTTCCCTAATTTGGTTGGACATACCTGATGACCTCAGGACCCATCACGCTCCAAAATGATGTCTAACCATCCCTTGATGAACCGATATAGGTCATTGGCCAAGCCATCCACACGGTATGCCACGATATCAAATGTGGATAATATTGGATATTGCTCAAATACTAAAGATTTTTTGTGAAAATATATTAATCATGTTTAGAAGTTACTGAAACTTACCAATGATTTCAATTTAATTTACCCTAGAAGATTCATCATGCTACAAAATGATGACTAACCATCCGCATGCTGAACCAGTAGAGGTCACCAGCCAATCCTTCCACAAGGTATGCCACGATATCAGATTATATGGATAATATTGGATATTGCTCGAATAATCAAAGTTTTTTTGTTAAAAAAATATTGACCAGTTTTCGAAGTTACCATTTTGTATACTTGTTAATCACAAGGTTTATTTAATTTAAAATATATTGTCCAATTGTTTGAAGTTACCCATCCATTTCACAAAGTTACTCATTTACATACATGAATTACCTCAAGGTCTGGAATGCTACAAATTAGAGAATGAACATAAAACGACATCAAAAATAGATGCACGATACCAAAATGTAAGTTACATATCCACCAGATAGACCACGATATCAGATGATGTGGATAATGTTTCATCTTACTCAAATATTCAAAATATAAAAATTGGCAAAATATATTAATCATATTTGGAAGTTCCTCAAACTTACCCATTCTTTCAATTTAGTTTACCTTAGGATCTATCATTCTCCAACTTACCCATTCTCTCAATTTAATTTACTCTAGGATCCATCATTCTCCAACTTACCTATTCTCAATTTAATTTACCTCAGGATCCATCATGCTCTAACTTACCCATTCTCTATATTCTAATTTACCGTATGATCGATCATGCTCCAACTTGCCCATTGTCTCAATTTAATTTACCTCTATCATATTTCCCCCAACTTACCCATTCTCTCAATTTAATTTACCTCCGGACACCACAAGTCAAAACAATGATTAACCATCCCCTTGATGAATCAGTAGAGGTCATTGGCCAAGCCATACACAAGGTAGTCCACAATATCAAATGATGTGGATAATATTTGATCTTCCTCAAATACTCAAAGTTTTTTTGTCAAAATATATTTATCATTTTTAGAAGTTACTCAAACTTACCCATTATGCTCCAAAATGATGACTAACCATCTACATGTTGAAACAGTAGAGGTCACCGGCCAAGCCTTCCATAAGATATGCCATAATATCAGATTGTATGGATAATATTGGATATTGCTTAAATAATTAAAACTTGTTGGACAAAAAATATTGATCATATGTCAAACTTATACACTATTTTGTATACTTGTTAATCACATGGTTGATTTAATTTAGAATATACTATCTAATTGTTCAAAGTTACCCATCCTCAAACTGTGATTTACCTCAGCAACCATCAAGGACCAAAATGATGACTAACCATCACCTTGCATAATGTATACAGTGCATGAGCTATGATATTTAATGTTGAACTTACTTCAATACAAGTCGAAAGAATACAATTAATGAAACTATAACATCTATAAAATCAAAACTTAAAAGGTGCAATTCTTCCTCACATGGCATAATCCTTCAGGACAACCCACAAACATCAACTACAAATGTTATTCATCTAAATGGCTCACTAGCTAGCATATCTTCCTGGACACCGCCGAAGGTGTTGGATCCTAATTGGTGAGGAGCAAATGCCACCCAAGTAATGCTAAGCTCAAGTTTGCTGCTGAAAAGAAGAGGATGTACACCATACCTAAACACATTGAATGAGAAATTTCCTATCATCTATGAAGTGGAGAGTACATACAAATACAATCTCATTCAACTTCCAATTAAATGAGATATAAACTAGTCGTACAAATCACTTTTCTGTTGTCTATTTATAATTTTTTGGAACCATAAGGTTGTTAAATTCCTAGTATCAAACATACTTTGTGAAGTGGTGAAGTTAGTTGTTTTGGAGTTAGTGGAATTTTTTCAAACTCATTTGACATTACATCTACCCTATTATTGTGCAATTGTTAGCTCTTTGACTAAATGTTGTTCTTTTGTTGAATCATTTAAACATCACAGGGGTAAATTAAACATCACGGGGGTAAATTAAACATTAGGACTAGGGTAAATTCAACGATATCATAGGGTAAATACATTCACCATATTATTGTGCAACTGTTAGTTCTATGACTACATGTTGTTCTTTAGTTGAATCATTTTTTTAGCTTCAGGGGGTAAATTGAACAAACATAAGGAGGTAAATTGAACGAACATAGGGAGGTAAATTAAACAACATCACAGGGGTAAATTCAACAATAAGACTAGGGTAAATTTAAAGATATCATGGGGTAAATACATTCCATAGCTATGCTCGCATATATAATGTGTTAAGGGGTATTTTCTATTAATGCAATTGGGAATATTAACAAACTAACTATGTTGGGGTAACTTCTAATTCTAACTTCATCCTGATTCCTTAATAATTTTGTCTATTGGTGATGCCATCCTAATTCCAGGAACAATCAAGGAGAATTTTGTCATGTGACATTGTAGACATTACTGACGTCTTGCACTAAAGTAGGGCATTCAATTATGTACACCATGCTGATGGATGACTTCCGTGGTGAAATCACATGCAATTGTCAACATTTTTGAACATGTTGGGATCTTGTGCTACCACATATTTGTAGTTAGCAAACAAAAACAAATCAACAAGGAACTTCCTCAAAAATATGTATTTAATCGTTTGAGAAAAATATGTCAAGCAAAATCTTGGGGAGTTGCCCAAAAAACATGTGCCCATGGTGATGGATGTCATACGTCGACAACAAGAAACAATTTTGTAATGTGCATTCTTTGGCGAGGATCGTTTCAATCTCGACAATGTTTACTAGAGGTAATGGAACTACGGCGGTCTATAAAGTTAAACTTACTTCAATTGAAGTAAGAAGAAAACAATGAAGTTGTAACATCTAGGGAATCAAAGCTTAAAAGGTGCAAGTCTTCCTCTAGCATAATCCTTCAGGACAGTCCACGAACACAAGTTGCAAATGTTAACTTCCTAAGACATGAATATAAAGCATACACACATTCATAATATTTATCCTAAATAAGTTCAAAACACTTAACAAACATATTCATTGCAACAACATTAGTTCCTTAATATCAGTACTCAACATTAAATAAGTTCATATCACTTAACACACACATATAAAATAGAAAATTACTTCACCAAGTTTTTAGTATATGTGCATTCACTCCTCGTAATGGCCTTTGATATCTCTCTACGTTTTTGTGCACATGATCTATGTCGTCACAACTATCCGGTGGGAGTCCAATAAGCAACATTTGAATCCAATGAATAATAAACGATTCACTATTGTTACACCCCTCATGTTGTTGTGGGCAATCTCGAACGAATTCAAGATGTCATAAACAATCCAAACACGATCTTCAGAAAATAGATGCCTTTGACGCAGTCTCCTCGTGGAAACCATCTGCCTCGTCAGGCGGCTCATCCAATGCAAGTGTCCCAGAGTTGATTGCAACAATATAATATTAAATATTATCCCCCATGATATTAAATAGACTCCCCCATGATATTAAAAATACTCCTCCATGGCAACAAGATTACCCATGCAATAATAATAATAATAATAAAATATTAATCTTCAATCTAATGGGTTTACTAAAAGTCATAATATACAACTACCAAATAAAACAACACCTTGAAAATCCCCTCCACGATGAATGATTTTACTCTCATTCACTTACCGAAGTGGTTTGAAGTATTGAAAATACCATCCATATAAAACGGGGTTACTACATATGTAACATGTAAAGAACCCCCAATTTGCAGTACAAAAATGATAAACAAAATTTAAACTGCAAAAAATATAACTCTGAACTAACGTAAGTACTCCCTCATTGTTACTAAATATACTCCTAATCCTCATACTTAACATTGAACAAAACCCCTGTTTCACATTACTAGCTCATGTAAATATCATACTTAACATGCAAACAACTCCCAACAATATTACCATACAAATCCCTCGATCCCCCGATCATGCAAAAAAGTAACATACTTAACATTCAACATTCAACAATTACAACTGGATTATCCATATTAGTTCATGTAAATACCACGAAATTCTTTTAGAAAAAAATTAACAAAAAAAACCCAAAATATTATGTACAAAATATATAACCCAAACTAAAATAACAAAATAATTACATCAGGTATTAAATTTCATTAAAATATTACTTTACACAAATAACTAGTCTAGCTGTTGATACAAGCCTTAAAAATTAAAACATTACTCCATAATTTACGTTAAAATAACTAAAAAATATTCTAAATAATAAAACGCCAAAGTTAAGAAATCACGTAACAAAAGTCGGAACTTAAAAAAAAGGAAAAACCTAAATCCTACCCTAATGCTTAAAACGAAAACACTACAAAACAAAAGTCTGCTACACTACAAAACAAAAGTCTGCTAACCTTCCTTAGTTATATATATTTTTGAAACACTACTAAACAAAAAACAAAGAAATTGACAACTCAACCCAGTCTTCCCACACGTGTCAGTCACGTCACTTGCGCGTGGTAAGATGGGTGAGGAATGACATGACTATCCTGGGGTCCTTCTAAAATTCATGGTTGGTGTTGTTCGAAAGATAGTTCGACTTTGCGAAACAAGAAATATATGAGTAATCTTTATAAATGTGTTGGATGTACCGTGGACTACTTAGGTGTTTGGATTTGGTTAAAGCGATGGACTAACAAATCTTCAACATTGTATTAGAGCGGATTAATCGACGTGTTAGAGTCACTCAATTCAACCCATAATTTTTTACATGTGGACATAAGAAAATAATATTGGTTATGCTTGCAAAGAAGTGTTGGAAATATAATTTCACGTTGATAAGCATAAAAGGTATGTAACAGTGTGTTTGTTTATGTGTTGGTTAATATGGTTATCGTGTTTCTATTAATTGCTATGGATTCTTTTGACTCATTACAGACGTTATTATGCGACTAATACTTAAATATTTGAATGGTCATTAACACTAATGAGATGATTATAAAATCCGAGCAATCCCGTGCTAACTGCTGCTTCTCACAACCAGGAATAATTTTCAAACAACTGTCAATATATTAAGACATTATAAACCTAGACCCTAGCTAGCATGAGCTTTGCCAACTTCGTGCCTTGATGTATATCTGCCCACGTAGTTATCGTCTTTTTGTTAAATGCCTAGTTATGTTGTCATGCATTACCTCATTGATATCTTTGATCGCATTCTATATTGTAATTGATTGTTTTTTGTCATTTGAGAAGAAAATAGACTTTAGCTAATCCTATGACGTCCAATGTCATGCCCTTTCTCCTTCGGATTTCCGAAACTTAACAACAGCACGCCATCTTCCTGAGACAACATAGAAAAAAAACTCGGGATATATCTTCATAAAAGTTTTTCAAATAATTTAAAATATCACAAATTGCTTGTATTTCATATTAATATATACCTTTACTGTCATAAGTACTAATTGCTTGCACTGCTGGCATGTTTGTAACGATTCCATAAAACATGCAAACTTATTTAATTAAAAGAAGATTATATATTTCATGAAGCGATTGAGTAGTTGACTACATTGTTCATAATGAAAAAGATAATGTATATGTATATATCTCATATTGTTCCTGGACAGTCCTTCGATTTGTCTTTGCTAGAACGTCATAAGATATAACAAGTCAACCTCTTAGGAATCGTTGACATTGATACTTGAAATTGAATAAGTATTAAATGCATCCATTAAAATTCTAACCAGGTGGATGTTGTATCTAATTAGAATAATCAGATTATAGGCTCGATCGATACTTAGTTATACCACTTAATAAGCGTAAGAGTAAATATTTGGGGTAGGAACATGTATATAAATGGGTGATGTCTTTAATAATTAATTATAATTCCACCTCCAATTTTTCGAACTTCCATGCACCTTCACACTCAAACATTATACAAATATTGAATGCAAAATTATCTATATATTGTGGGCGGCATCTAGTGAAGATTTGCCCCACCTCTCCATATATAAATATATTTCCTCCAAACCATTACCATCTTCACTTTGTAAATGCCATTTTAGAAATCATAATTATCTTCACCATCCAATATATGCAGACATTTTTTTAGAAATTATTCAGGAGATTTAGAGGTTTAATTTTAAAGGTAGCGGTAGCTCATTAACAAGATTTGTTGATTGTCGGCGACAATATTTCCTTTGTCTTGTTTACGGGTTTTTTTTGTGCGTGGCTCCAATGGAGAAGAATGAGAAAAGCAAAGACAGAGAGAGAAGCAAAGGTGTGATTCAAAAGACGTGGAAACGATGCCTCTCCTTAGGAAATATAGGAAGATCAAACAGCTCCCCCGATTTCAACCGGTCGACCAACGGAAAATCTTGGTCCAAAGGGCCACAAACACCACAAGGGTGCTTCTCGGTTTGTGTCGGGGCCGAGAAGGAGAAATTTGCGATAAGAACGGAGTGCCTGAACCACCCGTCTTTTCGGATCCTTTTGGATGAGTCTGAGGTGGAGTATGGATTCACCAATGAGGGGCCTATCGTTCTCCCGTGCGACATCGAGCACTTTGAGAGGGTGTTGTGGGGAATGGAGAACGATTATTTCGACCCGAGCGAGGTGGCCAAATTGGGGTGTGATTGGTGTTTGGGCATCAATGATGGTTACCAAATGCTCAGCCCGGCTCGCCCTGCGGTGGTTCATCGTTTCCGAAGAGCCAACTCTGCAATATTCTCTTGATTTTTATAGTTTGTTTTTCTGTTGGTTTGCAAAGAGTGAAGGTTCAAAATTCCTGAGAAGAACTAAGGAAAGTATATAGCAAACTTCATATAGGATGTTTCTAATATGTGTTTGTAGATGATGTGTAGAAAGAATGTATGCAACAAACTTTAGTCGTTAGTACATATTTGGTGCAAAGAATGTATGCAACAAAGTTGTTTGCGTTACAAAAATATTACATGATCAATTGGATCATAGTATGGTTTCGATTCATACAATTGGCTAGTGATTTTATGTGCATAGAATCTGTTTTTTTTGTGTCCTTTGACTACTTGATTGTTCCGACAACATCGTGTTAATTAATATTTATTAATTTTGCTTAAGAAGTTTTAATGTACCTTTGATTTGATATACCAACACGTACATTCACCTTCCAATGGAGATTTTGTAATCATTGATTTTACCTAAGATTGGATAATGACAATGAGTGAAGATTGATACTATATATAGAGAGAGTATCGATATAAATGAAAAGTATATTTAGATATGACACGAAATTAGGTGGTTTTATAACTTATAGGCTTTTTAAATGATATAAAAGCAATTAACCTCTGAAAAATAAAGGATATTTATCTATTTATCTATTTATCTATCTATATATGTTATATGTTTGGCGTAATGTCTTATGAATATCCCTAAATTGTTTAAATAGGTGATCACACCTTTCTTTTTTAAAGCTCTAAATTAATTAAAGAAGACTAAATGTAAACACATTGGTAGTCAGCAAAATACGATTCCAGCAAATTTCTACTCTAAATAACAAGCATGGACACCTTATAATAGTGAGTATATTTTTCAAAACATAATATATACTTAAGAAACCTTAGAATTTGACGGTAAATTTCAAACATTACCTTAGTTTTAACCATGAATTTGTAGAACCTGGCCTTACTATCATCATTCGAAATCATAAAATGAAATTTCAACATTGATTCAACCATAGTAACTTTAAGTCGAAACGGATAGATTAAAATGGTTGATGAAATAATGTCATTGAAAGTGGTTATGATTTAGTAGTAGTCTTTCAATAAACAATCTTTTGAATCTGATTATTAGTTAAATATTGTAGTGCAATTCGAAACAAGGAAATTGAAGTTCTTGAAATTTTCTTCTGCGACTGTTTACGTGTTGTTTTCGAACATAATAACTTCGGACTTAAAAATCTGCACATGATTATAATTTGCCTTAATCTCTTATTAAAATGATGAGAAATCGTAAAAGAGAAAATCAAAACGATAAAGAGAAGCAAAAGTGTCATTTCCAGTTATGCTTGCTTCTGAATAACCTATTTATAATATTGAGTCTTTTCTCTAACTAATTATTTCTGTTATAGAGCAAAATACAAACAATAAAAATTAAGAAAATAATACGATCACAAAATATGTCCAAAAGAATTATGAATAGAAAATAGGACCTGAGTTTCATTATCACGAGGGAAGCTACCATCCAAGGCCCCTTATGTCATTATAATACTTAAGACTCCGTGAATTTTGAAAATGACACAGTTACACCTTATAAAGTTTCGGTTTGTAAAATTGTGTCAATTCTCCAATGACCAGTTGTTAGTTTCCTTGATATATTCATCGTTATTTTTGGGGTTTCTTTTCCATTTTTCTCTTCACCGAATACTTATAATATTAACATTATGCGATTCGAAATATGTCGAATTTTATTCAAATTTGTATTGACTCAAGGGTACAACAAAAGGCGCTAACAAAAAATACACAGAGGTTTGATAATGGTTATCGGCTTATCGCAACGGAAGATGTCATGCAAGGTGGAGATATCCTTATTTGCATATTGTCGAGAGAATGGCTCTCGGGCATTTTTGTGACACTACGTACGCTGTGAGATGTGGGTTGGGTTAGTTGATTCGGATGTGATCATACCAAGATTTATATCCGGCTCATGAATAGGTAACGTATATATACGAGTATATACACTTTCCCAATTTTGTACTTCTACCAGTCCCGTAAACAGGTATGGGGCGATTCTCGAGAGTATGACAATGTAACATCAATTTCTACAGTTATTGTTGAATTCTTCACATCCGACTCATCCAACTCCTACACGCTAATACATCAATTACACTAAAACAACAAAAAATATCATCATGCAAACCTAAAGTAACCACAAACAACATTGATAATTTGATATATAGTCCTCGTAGATAAGGGGTCGTCCAAGCCAATTAGGATCTTCCAGGAAGCTCACGGTAATGTCAATCCCTATTTTGTAAATGAACTTCTCTCGCTCAATCTCAAAGAATGTCTTCCAATGCCTAAGAGCACCTGGATGCATGGGGGGCTCACCATCCAAATGGTACGACTGACACTTCAAGAACCAATAGTACTTAGCATAGATCCACAGTGTCCACAACGTACCCAAAGGAGTCTTAGCATGCATGCATGCATCATTCGAATCGAAAACGGCGTAAACGAATTCACATTCTTCCTTGGGCATGCAACAATCCTTCTCGGCGATTGCAAGCAGTGTAACATCCCGAAACAGCGGAAATTTAAAAATTATCATTAAGACAACAAAGACCAATAATCAAAGGACGAGACTGTTACTTCTCATAAAACATTCAAGCGGTGCACCATATTACATCAGAGTTTTGTCAAAAACTACATGATTACATCAGAAACAACAAAGGGAGATACAAGTAATCATGTCGACCTCAGTGATCCGAATGAGATGATCTGATCCCAAGATGCGCGCGCCCGTCGACTCCACCCCAATGGGACCTACTGCGGTCCTGAAATAAAACATGCAACAACAATGTCTGAGTTTCCATAAGGAAACCCCGTATGTCAAGCTCACCTATATGCATACAGTAGTACATATGAACCTATCATACTAGTAGCATGTCATGTCATCAATAGTAAGGAAAACAATTTCCCCGAATGGTAACACTGGACATCAGTCTGACAATCATCATCGGGTCTCCCAAGGAGACATACCATAGGCACATACGGTCTAGCGGAACATGACGTGACGCTCCTCACACGCGGCTATACTAATCATGGGGTTCGGCAAGGAGCATCCGCCAAGTCCGCGTCATAAGAAACGGATCTGTAACTTCGTGGTCGAAACCACCCCAACGGAGTCGTCGCTCGGTCGGTCCATCAATCATCATCTCAGTAGGTGCCCAGCTGAGGAAAACATAGTCGGAACATCATCGGCCCATCAATCATCATCGCCAGAACAGCATCGGCGGCATCACCGGCACAACATCGGTGGTCCATTATGAAAGAAATGTGTTCTAAAAGTTTTACTTTTATATGTCAATTATTATGAATTGAATGTACAAATATTTTGTTCCTTGATTATAGTATTCGTCTTTTGGAAGTGTTAAGGAATAGGCGCTTGGTCTTTAACCGTAGAGCTCTAAAAGATAATGATTTACATAAATCAAAAGTTATTCACAATCATGGTAGTTAACATGGAACATTAATTACCGAGATAAGATTGTCGTGTTGGTCATCGATTGTTGTAGCTCTACAAATAATTGACGACACGAGTATATAAAAGATGAAAAAATTACTTTTATATATTGAATAGACCTAACAAGTAAAACATTGTGGAATTGTGTTTCGTGTCATTAATGTTTTACTGTGTCTTGGATCCTAAGATATGAGACTTATATCTTTTCACTCAAGAAGTGTTTAATTTGATTATTGTCAAAAACTACCAATGAGTGTAGTGATAACGGCAATAGTTGGTTGAACATGACTTGTGCTGGAAAAGATAGTTAGTCAAACGATTATCATTGTCTCTCTTAATTGAGTGATGATATTAGTGGGCCCCTTGATAAAGCAAAATTATAATGTGCACAATGTGACTTGAGTTAAGTCACATAGTTATAATTAGCTTAGAGAGATCAAGAAATGAATATAATACAAAGATGACACATTTCTACTTTGTATATATTCTTAATATCATGAGGCAATGGACGGACACAAGTGGTGCACTTACATCACTAAACGGATCGTGTTTTGGTTCGGGTGGAACAAAGACATCTATGCTAATTGGGTAACTATAATGTGTAGCTAGATACCGCTTATAGTTTGAGATATTAAGTGTTTAATATCACTGCCAATTTGGCTCAGATCCTCCTATAGGTCACACCACAAAATTGGGAAACAAGAGGTTGATTTTAAGTTCATATGATGTGTCGGGCTTCATGTGAAAATAGGACATGTGGAGAATTAATTAAAATCAATATGTCATGAGAATTGACATAATTAGAATCATAATAAATTCATATGAGGTAAGCGCAATTGGTTGACCAAAATTGTCTACAGTGCTTGGACAATCGGGTTCAGTTAACCGAGTGTGCACGGTCAACCGAGAAGTAGTATTTTCGGTACACCGAAGGTGACCCGGTCATCCGATGACTATGTCCCAGGAGCGATTTTGGTGGGTCAACGATAGACCGATTAAAAGACGTGGTTCGTCCGAATTCTTATAGGGATTTTTTCTCATACGGATTCGGTCGACCGTCTAGCTCACGGTGCACCGAACACGTGTTATAACCGAATGGTTCGGTTGACCGAATAATTCTCGGTCTACCGAACAAGAACAATTCTGCCTGAATTATTAAGAGATTAATTAAATCATGGGTGGAATAATTCCAGATTTAATTAAAACATTTTTGTGGGTGATTATGTGGAATTTAGAGATTAATTTTAGGAGAGAAAAACAAGGGATCATGGCTAAATAATAGCTCTTGATAAGGATGTTTTGGGAGCCTATAAAAGGGCACCTATTCCTACTTGTTTTAAAAACGAATGCAAAATTCTTTCTCTCATTAATCTCTCCCTAATCACCACGAAAATCTCTTGGTAAATGTAAGTTTTGGAGATAAGATTCTCAGGAGCTTAAAGAGGGGTAATTAAGTTGATTCTAAACCTTGTTAGAGATTGATTGACTAGCTCCTTTCTCTCTAACTTTGTTTAGAGTTTGGTGAACATTCGGAGGCAATTCCGTGGACGATTCAACGGGCAACGCGACTCCGGATCATCAAAAAAGTTTTAGAGAACCTTTAGGTATGATTCTATCTTTTTGGATTATTTTAATAAATGCAGGTTGCATGTTATTAGAATAAAACACAAATAGATGTACATAAAATTGCTGAAAATATGAAAATCGATCTTGTATGTTATATTAAAATTTTAAAATATATACATACATAGGGACACGAAATCCTACACATCATACATCCGACACAGCATCACACAGGTCCAGACCGCAGTCTGCCAGGTCATCAGGCTCTACGAGCTGCAAACACCAACCTCGCCACCATAAAAGCAGGGCAGCGACCTCCGTAGCCATCCAGGCTGGTAGTCACCTCACCCAACAACGATTGCATGTTCGCACATCAATACATTGGGATCTGCAATCCCTGAGGCATGTTATACTATAATGAGTCCATCAATCCATCACATCAAGTCGCAATCCATACATGGAGGTGACACGTCCCGAACATCCCACACTCTTTCACCCGGCGGTCCCTGAGTAGGCAAGCGTAGCGCGCCCGCCGTCACCTCCGACTCACACACTAGGCGAGGACACGGGTTTCCGTGGACAGAGTTGGTATCCAAAAAGGACTGGAATTAAGTTTTGTGCACAAACGGTCGACTGAAAGAGGCAACCCGGTCGACCATTCCCAACAAGGTTCGGTCGACCGAAAGTCTGCAATGGTCAAACTCTCTGCGCAAAACCTAAGTCCCAACGGTCGAACAACAGTCTAAAACCGGTCTACGGATACGTGGTTAAAATCCGGAGTCTGGTCAAAATCAATCAATACTATCGGTCGACCGACTCAGAGGTCCCGGTTGACCGAAGACTACCAGGGCATCCTAGCAGTTCCAAGTCCTATAACTGTCGAACACATATAAAGAATCGGTCGAACAAGCATGCATAACAATCCAGTATACTTAAGTTCCGGTCGAACGAACACAAGGAACCAGTCGACCGAAAACAACCAGGCACTCCCGACCCACCAGCATAATGCACTATCGGTCGGCCGCCACGAGGCATCGTTCGACCGGTGATGGTTAAAGTCGGGCAAAATACACTACATCGGTCGACCGCCCGAAGGGACCCGGTCGACCGTTGGTTGTCTGCAACCTTGCACCAACCAAGGATTTAGGCTGTTTACGTCGCCAGAGAGATCTCCGACCTCCCCCAACCGACCAATACATCCCTCACATGAGGATGAACAACAAACCACACTAAGAAGCCGACATACCTCACGTCGCGATCTCCGGAGAAAGTTGGAGATTCACCTCACGCGCCCTCTTCAGCAACCGCCTGAACCTTGCGCACGCTTCTCCTGAGCTCGCTCGCCGTAACACCCTCCTCCGTCGCCGGTGAGCTTGGGTCTGAGGTTGAGAGAGAGAGTGAGAGAACTGAGAAGAGAGGTGAGGAAGAGAGAGACGTAAGGAAGTGAGAGAGTGTTTCTGCCGATGAAACCTCACTCCACCCATCACCTCACCATCCCCTACCCCATCACCTTAAGCCTCCAACAACAGTGCACGCCACCCTTCTCTTCCTCATGCAAACCCACCCTCAAAACCTTAATTAGCACTAAACAACCCTAAAGAGGATTAGGGACATAACAAGCAGGGTCTTCTTGTTGCAGCCCCATACAAAATGGCACATCGTGGGCTTTATCTCCCTGAGGACCGAGTGAGGGAGAAAGAAAGTTGTGGTCCAATATATGCTACAGGAATATAAGATGCTATAGGGTGATCCCGTATGTCACTGGCCGGTTTCCTGCTCCGATAGTTTCGTTTTGTATAGTGAGTTGAAAATTTTCAAGATGACAAGAATTAGTATGTAATAGGTACGTGCAAAGAATAATTAAAACTAAGGTTAATGTCCTATTTATGAACAAGGGTGAAGCTGACCAGAAATGAAAGAAAATCTAGGGAAGTCCAACAAAAAATAGAAATAATTCAAAATTCAAACACTAGACCAGTCGATCTATCTTCCAGATCGGTCGACTTGTTTTGATTTTTGGCGATCCAAATAGATCGTCCAGTCTAGAATAGCCATGTACCGATTTTGTCCTCTAGAGGAATTTTCGGACCTTAAAAGTGGTTCACCGGTTGGCAATATCGGTTAACAATTTGGTTTGTAAACAATTGTGTGCAAACATTGGTTTTGATGAATTCTAACTAGGATCTAATTTATATTTAATTGGATTTAATTGGGTCTTAATTGGATGTGGTTGGATTTCATTGGATTAGATTTAATCTTGTTTGGATGTGATTGAATTTTCATTGAATTGCAATTCAACATAGGAAATTTGGTGGATTCTAATCGGGACCTTAGTGAATACAGGTGGATTGGAACTGACCCTTGGATTTTGATGGATTCTAATAGGGGATTTAATGAATCTAGGTGGATTGAGATTGTCATAGAAATTTTCATTACATTCATCAAATCAATCGTAATTTATCATCCATAAGAAAAACAAATTAGATATATTGTTGCTTGTCTTGTGGGATTTGCTTGATCCGACGATTTTTGCCTTTTTTGATGTAAAATTTGTTGCATACATATTGTGGACAAGACCATGATTATTGGAAAATTGACTAATTGAGGGTGAGTTCTTATAAAACTTAATATTTTGCATTAGTACAATAATTTATTGTCATTTACATTGAATATTGGATGTGATTCGAATTAGAATCAGAAACCTCCTTGCCATACGCTGGTTGGTGCATTATACAATTATTAGAATAATTTGGTGAATGAGAAACTCCTTGCCTCTGGCACGTTAATGCATGTTCAGATTCCGGACCGGTGTATTCTCGATGGATAGACAAAGATGACAGATCAGGGAGCATATGATGTGTCGCGCGTATGAATGATCACCTTGAGCAGCTTGAGAGCTGCAAGTTGGTTATGGAGTAGGAGTAGGTGGATAGGAGGTAGCATGGACATGTAGTTGAGGTGACATATTTGAAAGTTGCTTGAGTGATGCGTACTTGCATGGCAGCGTGGCCACGCACACGTTCGCGCCATTATCATAATTGTGGATCTTATATCTCGACGTTTTGATGTACTTTAGGTTATTGTGTCAATGCTAGTTAGTTGGAGTTTTATTTATAAATAAGTATTTATTTTTAGATCATCCCTAATGATGATCCTAGACGACATAGTCATGAGTTTTCTATTTTTTCATTTTTTCTTCCAAATCAGTTTTCTCACTCTTCCACATCCGTTTTCTCTCTCTCCAACTCACTTTGTTCTCTTTCCTACGTTATTCACTTCTTAACCACAACCCACCACAACTTATTTCTCTCATCCACGTCATTTCATGGTCCATCTTAGAAAAAATTATTTTTTTAAAATAAATACAAAAAATCAAAACAATTATAAAAGCGTATTTTCAAC
Organism: Triglochin maritima; assembly: GCA_963682175.1. Lineage (NCBI taxonomy): Eukaryota > Viridiplantae > Streptophyta > Magnoliopsida > Alismatales > Juncaginaceae > Triglochin > Triglochin maritima. Next base: position 4,534,765 of record OY821787.1, on the reverse strand, counting down.
AAAAAAATTCAAACAAAAATTAAAAAAAAATCAAAACGAAAAAACAATAAAATATTCGAACGACCCGGTCGACACGGGCGTTTGAACGCGTTGGAACGCCCAGGTCGTCGACCCGGTCGTGAGGGTCGCACAATCCCCCTCGTTAATGACCCCGTTACAACGAAGAGAATGAAAAGGTTTTAGCCAAATTTGTTTAGTCTCCATAATCTTCTCATCTAATTCATCTTCTGGAGTTAAATCACTGCTGGAAAATCGGCATATCATGCCACCCCTACCATGTCGGTTAATTACAAACTGACGTGTTTAACTAAAACCGACGTGAAAGGGTGGCTTCCACGTCGGTTAACTAAAATCGACGTGGAAAAGCCCCTACCACGTCCCACGTCTGTTTTAGTTAACTGGCGTAATAGGAGGTTTTTTTAATCTTTTTAAAATTCAACCCTTACCACGTCGGTTAACGAAACCCTACCAGAGGTCTTCCACGTCGGTTGATGGTCTTTTAAATATATATTTTTAAAAATTCAAACCCTACCACGTCGGTTTTAGTTAACCTGACGTGGAAGAGGTTTTTTAAATATATTTTTAATACTTTTAGGAAAAGAATTCAAAATCAACTATATCGATTTTGCAGTTCACCGACATGAAAGAAGTGTTTTTAAAATTTATATATTTTTAAAACGGTCTGGTTCCTCACAACTCTCCTATTCTCCTCGCCATAATCTTTGTCATCATTCTCCTCCTCACCCCTTCTCGTTCCACCACTCCTCCTCCGGTGGGTGTGGGTATATGTGGATGTGGTCACTCTCAACTCCACCCTCCTCCGTCTAGCCTCCACCAACCCATTCTTCGTGTCGGAAATGATGTAGATCGAGAGGCTCCACTCGTGCCATGACTTCGACGATCCCTCTTCCACTCCCCCCACCCCGCTTCGGTGCTTCCACGAGGTTCGTGATTTCTGGATTTGTTCTGGATTTGATTCTTCGGGTTCTACATTGATTATTATTATTTGTTGTTTCTACTTGGATGCATGCATGCTTCGTCTGTAGTGTAGTAACTTTATGCATGTTTGTTTATTTTGTATTTTTTGGTATGTATCCACATATACTTTTTGGGATTCATTGATGGAATGTTTGTATGTATATATATGTATATGTTTGTATTTGGTCGGAGTTCATATATACTTTACTTGGATATATGTTGATCGATAGCTTCATATTATCTTTCGCCTATAATTTTAAGTAATTGTTTCTGAATTTTTATTCGTTTTTGGGTACCAACTTTTGCCTATTTAATGTTAGGACGTGCACAATTTTATTTATCGATGTTGGATGGTGCTTTGAATTTCAGTTGATCATCCTTTGCATCTTTTTAATATACTTACAATCCCCAACATATATATAGAATCCTTATGCAAGTATATTTATATTTGCATGTTTAGGTGTTGGTTGGGTTGATTATTTAAGTGTTGTAGTTTAGTCCCACATTGGAAAAAAAATGGAAAAAATTGTTGGTGGGGTTGAAGTACTCCACAATTCCTTTAGTCCTAAATGAGAGTTGGGTACCATATTACAATAGGTTATTGCAATATATATATTTAGTAGTCAAAAGATAGACAACTTAAGGATGGTTGGGGATGTATTAAAAGGAGTGTTTTTAAAATTTATATATTTTTAAAATGGTCATGTTCCTCACAACTCTCGTATTCTCCTCGCCATAATTTTTGTCATCATTCTCCTCCCCACCTCTTCTCATTCCACCACTCCTCCTCCGGTGGGTGTGGGAATATGTGGATGTCGTCACCCTTAACTCCACCCTCCTCCGTCTAGCCTCCACCAACCCATTCTTCATGTCGGAAATGGCGGAGATCGAGAGGCTTCTCTCGTGCCATGACTTCCACGATCCCTCTTCCACTCCCCCATCCCGCTTTGGTACTTCCAACGAGGTTCGTGATTTCTGAATCTGTTCTGGATTGTGTTTCGTGGAGCAAGTGAAGACTTTCGAGAAGAACTTCAAGGTGGAGAACAAGCTCGAACTGGAGAGGAAACAGGAGCTCGCCTAAGAACTCGGGTCCAACCTCGCCAAGTCGCGATTTGGTTCCAGAACCGTCGTGCCTGGTGGAAGCACGACTTCAGCATCCTCAAGGCCAACTACGACGCCCTCATGCTCAGCTTCGACGCCCTCACCCACGAAAACCAAACCCTACTCGCCGAGGTTGTCAAATCCGACTCTTAGTTCATATTATTGAAGTTATTATCTAACTACATAGGATGCGATTATACACTTTTGAGATTTTATATCTGCTGCTCATTTTGTGTTTTTTCCTTTTGAATTTGTGGATTATTTGGCTTTTATGTGTATGATAAATATCAAAAAAATGATAATCATTTGGTGGAGCAATTGCTTGTTTTGATATCCTAACAATGGTAAAAACCTAGCGGAACTTTGTTTCTCATCTTATAGTTTGGGCTTCCGACGTTCCCGTACCTTGATCTTGTGGAATTTATGTTGATTATGGTAATCAGTGCAGTAATTGTGAGATCCTAATCCTAATTGGGTTTTTGTGTTGTTTAGGAGAGTGATTAGGGAGAATTGGACGGTTGGGATGGAGTGGTGAAGTTTGGATGGATGGTGAGGATGAAGTGGTGGAGGATTTATAAGGTTGGATTTCTCTTTCTCTCTCTCTCTATCTCAGTGCTGAGCTCCGACGAGAGGTGGTGTTTTCCGGCGAGGAAGTAAGGTTCGACAAACGTTGGTTGAGTGGTGAGGTGAGTCGGGTTTTAAGCCAACTCTTCTCTTTTGCTTTCTTCTTCTTTCACTCTCTCAAATCCGTCTCTCTCTCAGTTGTTGTGGTTGGTGAGGTGATCGACGAAGGTGAAGGTGTGGTTGTGGATCAACGAGGTGCGGTGATCATTGATCGAGCGAGAAGTTCATCAGAAATCGTGTTTTGGAGAGAAGTGTTCGTGGAAGCGTCATCGAGGTTCTTCGATAGTTTCTTCAGACCTTCACGATATGTCAAACTTGTAGTTGTAGCTTACTTTTGTTGTGTGAGAAATTTGAAAGTCGACGGTAGGCCGAAAGACTCGTCGCAGGTAAACATGCAGCAGATTTGTCTGCTTGATCGCTCGACCAGTTGGTGCAACGGTCGACCATTCCTAATGTGATTTTGGGTTTCTTCCTTGCGCCAGTCGAACGATGCCTCTGGGCGGTCGACCAGTGGTGCGTTAGAGGCACACCCTGGTTGTTTCCGGTCGAACGGGTTCCCTTTGTCGTTCGACCGTGTGCACTGTTGTAGGTCAGTTGGGGGCATTGACCATCTAAATGGTCGACTGCCCATTGACTCGTTCGACCGACGACTTAAGTTAACTTATTTGTTGGTCCGACCGATGGTTGTTCGGTCGACCGGTGTTGATTGGTTTCGATGGAGGATTTTACTGGTGGGTTTCGGTTGACCATGAGTTCGTGGTGGAACGACCTGTGGATTATGTTGAGCGATGAGAGATTTTACTGGTGGTTTCCGGTCGAAAGGGTCCCCTTTGCCGTTCGACCGATTGGTCGTTGTGTTTGTTGAACCTGGGAGGTGACCTTCTAAACGGTCGATCGGTTTCTGACTTTGGTTCGACCAAATGTGTGTTGTTGGTAGGAGATGTTCGACCGATGGAGTGTCGGTCGAGGCATTTGCCTGATATTGATGAGAGTCGGTCGAGGCCTTTGTCATGGTTTTTTAAAGATAATCATATTATTTAATTTTTAAACTATGATTTTAATATTTTTGTAGTTAAGTTTTTATGTAATAAAAATAATTATTAAATAAGTTTGATAGACTTGAACATTTTTTACAACTTTCCTGCACTTTCCGTTAGTTTCTAGTGGGGGATATGAAAAACTGGGGGGGGGGGGGGGGGGGGGGGGGGGGGGGGGCTCAGTACATTTTGGATATAGAGGGAAAATAAAGAGAAAATATTTTTCTTTTCCAAGACTTACACAAACACCAGGAAAGTCTAGTCAAATGGAAACTGTTTTCTTTTCCCTATGTTTTCAGGTGCACAAACACCCTTTAATTCTAATTGAGATCCTAGTGGATCTAGGAGGATTGAGATTGATCTAAGGATTTTGATGAATTCTAACTGAAATCTTAGTGGATCTAGGTTGATTGAGATTGATCTAAGGATTTTGAGGATTCTAATTGAGGTCTTAGTGAATTTAGGTGGATTGAGATTGATCTAAGGAGCTTACTTTACATGCATCAAAATGTATCATAATTTATTGTATGCATAAAAGAAATAACTAATATATATTATTGTTTGTCTTGCAAGATTTTCTTAATTTGATTGCCTCAATCTTTCTCATTTTTGCACTTCTAGATGAGCCATTGAAGCATTTGAAAATTGATTAATCGCTAACGAGTCCTTATAAAACTTGAATTTTGGATTAGTACATTAATTTGTTGTCGTTTAATTATCAAAACGAAGTAGTTTTTTTTTACATAACCAACTAGTGATCACTACAACAATACTCTGAAAATGTTTACCGATGGCTCTGTTCCATTGGAGTTGTCAACATGTTCCGTCGGTGAGCATGGACACTGATGACTTTTGATATCCATCGATGTATGTATGTGTACACCGACAGATAAGACTCCGACGAATGTATATCCGTTGGTGAAACTTATATTTCTAGTAGTGTGAACATTATTCATTTCCACTCAACGTATAAGATGACCATATTTCATCTTCAAATTGCAGAAACCATTTCCATCACCAGATAAGTTAATATCAAGTCCAAATGCACATATCCCTCCTTGTTGCATTTTCACGACTTCCTTTTAATTTTAAGGTGGAATTTAGGAAACTTACTCTAAATGCAAACTTTCTCAACTAGAACTCAAGTTCGTTCAAGTAAAAAAATTATTAAATTTTATTTTATTTAATTAAATTGACACGAGGGCATTGGAGTAAGAAAACATATAAGGAGAGTACTGAAGTAGAAAATTGCATATACAGAAGGTATATGAAAAAATAGTTACATGAGAAAGATATCTAAGTAAATATGTTTTTTAAGGAGGGTATATTGACGTGAAAAACCCAACTTTGTTTTGTTTCCACAAATCGGACTACACCCACGTAAAAGGTAATACACCCACGTCACCACGTATTGATTCTTAGTTAGTTTATTTTTTTGAATTAAAAAAATTAATAATAAATATGTATTACGTGGCTATTTCATTTGATTAAAACCTTCCTTTTTTGGAAATAAATATCATTCCATTTTCCCAACATTCAAAGTTCAAACCCCAAAACTTGCCAATTTCATCACAGAATCCAAACCCGTTCCAATCTGAACCCCAACAGCCCCAATTAAACCCCAAACCAACTCCAATCCCAGACGTCCGATCCGAACCCGAACCATCTCGAACTAAACCTCTGAGGACCTTTCCGTAATTTCCACTTCTCTCCCTTCCCTATAAATACCCGCCGTCTCCGGCTTCTCTCTCCTCCAACCGCTCGACTCCGAACCTTCCGGCGATGGCGACGGCGGTGAAGCAAGAGCAAGTTTACGCTCTCTCGTCAGATCCGGCGGACGTGATCAATCTGTGCGACTCGGAGGAGGAGGCGGAGAGGCCGGTGAAGAGGAGGAGGGAGGAGGAGGAAAGGGAGGTCGTGCTCCCGCTAGGGTTTCTGGACCCGCTCCCTAGGGAGGAGGTCGAGTCGCCGGAGCCGATCGCCGTGGTGAAGCCGTGGGTGGTGGGGTTGAAGCGGTGTAGGCAGTTCTGGAAGGCCGGGGATTTCGACGGGGTTGCGGCGATCGTCGAGTCGGGTTCCGTTTCCGGTGCGTGTTTGGGGGGTTTTGTGGGAGTTCTTGAGATGGTTTGTTTGAGGGATTTGTGTTTTGTTTTGTTTTTTTGAATTCAGGTTTTTTTTAAAGAAGGTTTGATTTACTTGCAAGAGTTTATGTTTGCTGTATTGTTGTTTGCTTGCAAATGCATGTTCCATGTTCTTGATGGAGTCATTCCTATAATTTGTAGATTATGATGTTAGTAGATGATGATCACTATGATGTTATGTTGTATATTTTAATATCTAATAGTGTGTCGAATGGTGAAAATGTTTGTTGAGTTCGATTCTGACGAAGCCCCTGGAAGTATTATTCTTTAGAAGGAAGGAATTAGGAGTGCTTTGGCTTGTCTTAGCAATTAGAAATGTACTGAAGGAAGGAATTGGAAGTTTTTGGAGGATGTATGAATCGGAAAGGCCACAAAACTTTGAAATCAGACATTGATAATGAACTGCACGTTGACACAATGACCCTTCTAGTTTGGCTAAATATCACAATTTTTCTTTGGGATCATGACTATCTTTTCAGATAGTTGTGATGCTTAGGAAATAGGATTAGCCGTGTTTGTATTAGATATATGGATTTGTTTTCATTCTTAGTGCATAGGGGTGGTGTGCAGAAGGCTGTCCTTTCATGACAGGAGGAATAGCTTGGTCCTCTATTGGATGTCTGCAACAACTTGTAACACCAATGCAAAGTTATTAAATCACACTAATTTTGAGAGGCAGACCCTTAATGAATTGTCCTTATTTGGCAGAATAAAACGTATTAATCTGACGGTTTAAATGGCAATACGTTGGACATTCATTTTGTGATATATTTTAGAAGATAGTGAGAATTAAAATCCTTAGGCAGTGTTTGTATCTGCACTATTTTTCCTCAGATAAATTAGTAGCTGACAAAAAAGCCATGATTGTCAAAAGCATGATGCTTTATTCCATTTCAACTTTTTTTATCTCTTTTCACGTCTACGTTCCTGAATCTCAAGGTTTTCACATTGCAGTTGGTATGGATCATGTTAGGGTTCATCCTAAATTTCTTCATTCAAATGCTACTAGTCACAAGTGGGCTCTTGGTGGTAAGCTTAAAGTTCACAAATGTGACATTGATTAAATTTTCATCACTTCTCTGAAGTCTTAACTTAAATGTTTTTGTTGAACCTGTGCAGCTTTTGCGGAGCTCTTAGACAATGCTTTGGATGAGGTACTGCTTTAGTAGTTTATTTGCACATTCAAATTCTGTAACTGCTGGCTAACTCGATCTTAACCTTTTTTTAGGTTTGCCATGGAGCTACATTTGTCAACATAGATGTACTTGACAACAAGAAGGATGGAACTAAAATGATACTAGTCGAAGGTATGAATATTTGCAATTTAGAATGATCGAGCATGTTAGCATCATAAGTTGTAGTTTCCTACTAGCATGATTCTAATAATGAAAGTATGCATTTGACTATATGCTAGGTGTTTTGTATTTGTTTATATGCTTGAGTAGCTTAATTCCATGAAGGTAAATGGTTCAAAAAAAATACAGTCTTGTTCAGTTCTAAAGAGCATGTCATTTGTGCTTGCTAATATGTTTTTTGTACCATGCTAATTGCTACGTCAAATCTATACATCGAAAACAAAGCCTTTAATTTGAAATTCTTCAGGGTAGGTTAGAACATGACTTTCTTTCCAAGTCACACCTATGACAGCACATATCCAAATTTGCTGGGTACTTGTAGATCAGCACTTGGATAGCCATGAGTCGTCGCTTCAAGCCTTAATTTAAATGCACTACTTTTGTCATGACAACTCTCCAAGTATATCCCTTGAAACACTTTCATAAAGGATTAACCCTTAGAAGAGGACGTTTTTGTTTCACAAAACAGAAGTGCATAGTCCAGGATGTTTTTTCCCACAACACAGAAGACCTTTCAAATTGATATATATGGCATCTTATGACTTATTCTGTTTTTTCTTATGGATTTTCTCTTTGTCATCTCTTTTTTATGATAAGAAAGGTGCCCCTCTTTAATTTCTTATCTCTGTTGAGCTTTATGTGCATACTGCTAGGAGGGATATAATTTTCCACTTCAAAAACAACAATTGTAGTGAAGTCTTCAAGTGTATAATAAAAAAATCCTGGAGGTTTTGATGTATTCTCCATAACTATTTTGTTTGTCTTTACTCCTAAAATTTCATTAACAAGTCACCCAACATTTTGCAGACAATGGTGGTGGAATGGACCCAGATAGAATGCGGCAATGCATGTCTTTGGGGTACTCTGCTAAGAGCAAGATGGCAAATACCATTGGGCAATGTAATAATGGCTTTTCAGCCAAGTTTTTTTTTCTGATATGAATTGCTTGCAGTTCCAGTTGTTATAACGATCTTTTTCATTTCACTCTTGTTTTACTGAGCTAACTTCTTTTCATCTACACGAATGGTAACTATTTAGATGGCAATGGATTCAAGACCAGCACAATGAGACTTGGAGCAGATGTAATTGTCTTTTCTCGTTGCCTTGGAAAAGATGAAAAGAGGTCAGTTTTTTCTTAAAATAATTCATACGTACTAGGATGTTCTTAAGTAGTCTAGTTTATTTTTGATGCTCTATTGTTATTTTTTCTGAATCAATTTTGGATTTGGTTTGTTTCATTCTTTTGATTTGTCATTGTTTACCATTTTACTTATTAATATTGGTTTTGATGTCATAGTCCCACACAAAGTATTGGGATGCTTTCCTACACATTTTTGAGAAACACTGGAAAGGAAGACATTGTTGTTCCCATGGTAAGTATATTTTTCATTTTAGCACTTTGTTCAATCAAAATTTTCATGTAAGATAGCTTTTATACTAAGGTCTGAGAATTAAAATTTTGTTACCCAAATTCTGGTAGATTGCTCAAACAAGTTGAGTTAACCTAAATATTGTTATACATTCCCAGGGTTGAAGATTTATTGGGTATGGAATTTAACTAATTGATTTTTCCCTCACCAGTGAGTTGTTTGGCCTTATTTTTCTTGGTCTTCTAGACAGTAAGGAAATTCTCGGTCCTTCTCTCTTGAAACGTTCAATTATTCATTCATGTGATGGATCAATAAGTGTTACTGTAGAACTTATCTTTCGGTTTCTATTACTTAGATGTTTTTGTTCTGAAATGTCCAATGCGTATAGTGGTGTACAAAATCGGTTCCCTATCAGATCGAATTCGGTTGGGTCCATTTTTCTGACTGGCGTACGGCTCTAAATGCATTTTCCTATTTGACGGTTTAATATTATAGTGCTTTGGAAGTATTATATGTTCTTAGAAAACCATATGTTTTGTTTAATAGTGATGGTAGATTTAAAGTAGAAAAACAATGAAGTGAAGGCCCGCCTGTCACCTGCTTGAACTTTTGATGAACAAGCTTCTCCATTTTCTAGTCACATTTCATCTGTTTGTTTTTCTTACTGTGGAGATAAGATACCTGTTGCACCCACTTATATGCTTTTATTTCTTAACAAATAACAAGCTTGACTATGGGAAAGGATATTCACACTGGAATAGGATGCCAAGGATGACTCTAGTTGATTGGAATAAAAATTTGGAGACGGTCCTGCAGTGGTCACCATATTCAAGTGAGGCTGAGCTTCTTGGCCAGGTTATCCCTTTGCTTCCCATATGCTATTCCCATTATTTTCTGATGAAGTATATTCTGTTGCAGATATATCCTTTTGGTCTATTGTAATTCTCCTTATGAGCTTCGACTTCTGTTTAGTGCTTTCACAGTTTCACACGTCTTGTTTTAAGAAGATTGTAGAAATATCAGTAATTTATATTTTTTGGCTGCATATTCGTTTATTTGATGTTGTTAAATATATGTTCAGTTTCGTTCAATATCGGATCAAGGGACACGCATTGTTATATACAACATTTGGGAGGATGATCAAGGAGAACTAGAGCTTGACTTCAATGCTGACAAACAGGTGAGCACTGACCTCTTTCGAAGGATGCTAGAAGTTTATTTTTGTGCCTTGTTGTCACCTGTGTGGATTTGCAGGATATACAACTCCGAGGTGTTAATCGGGATGAGAAAAAAATCAAGATGGCTGTTCAATTCCCTAACTTGAGGCACTTCTTAACGTACCAGCATTCTTTAAGGGTATTATTCATGCCAATTTGCTCCTTCTAAAGATCACTCTGGAATGTGTTCTTTGAATAGTATGACGGTATTACCAACATGACAATTCCTTCGATATGGTCTGAAAGTTGTATTTAAATATGCGGTAGTAGTGGTAATGGTTGTAGTAAAAAAGACTGTAGTGGTTAACTGTTCTATCCAATTAGAAAACCTTGATATGGTTTTTCTCTGCCCGGCAGTATAAGGGATTAGGGTTATACTGATCATCCATTTAGCATTCTTGCTGTTTGACTCGATGGCTCCCATGTTACTTGACCCTTTATCTTTCTCCCACTAGTGTGGTAACTGTTGCATTTTCCCCCCTACACCTCTGTTGCTACAAACATAATGTAATTTGAGATGCACTTTCCAGTCCAAAAAATCATTAATCTGATGAAATTGCAGCCATTTGGTGCATGCTCAATTGTATTACATTTCCACTACTTTTTCATTGATCGTTGTGTATTGTAATTTTTTCTGGATAATGAACTAATACTTTAACATGTCTGCTTTGAATCCAGAGTTACGCATCCATTCTTTATCTTCGACTTCCCCCGAACTTTAGAATCATTCTACGTGGAGCAGAGATTGAGCATCACAATATTACGAATGACCTGATTATGAAGCAAGAGGTTACGTATAGGCCACAACATTCAGATTCCAATCGGATTGTAAAGGATACAGATGTAATGTACCGTAGAATCAATATTATATCGAAACATTATTGTGATTGTAGACGATTGATTTCTTGACTCCTGCATTTTCAGTTGGTTGCTGTTGTCACAATTGGGTTCGTGAAAGATGCTAAAGACCATGTCGATGTCCAAGGTTTTAACGTTTATCACAAGAACAGACTTATTAAGGTTTGTTTATCTTATTACTTTAGCACAACAAATAGGCAAAAAATTTAAGCTACTTGAATGTTATGGCTATTTTTGGAAGGTAGGATTTCTGTTGTAGTTTAACATGATCCTTTTATCCTTTTTGACAGCCATTCTGGAGATTATGGAATGCAGCTGGAAGTGATGGGCGTGGGGTCATAGGTATATTTTGCCCTTTCTTTGGGTTTTTTCTTTTAGTCATGGTACTATGCAGTATCTCATTTGATATGTTAATGTTTATAACAGGTGTATTAGAGGCGAACTTTGTTGAACCTGCTCATGATAAGCAGGGTTTTGAAAGGACAACTGTACTTTCAAGACTAGAAACCCGACTGATTCAAATGCAAAAGCAGTACTGGTTAGTGTGCCTCATTGAAGTTGTAACCAATTATTTACCCATCTTTTCAAGGAACATTTTAATTTTGCCTCATTCAGGAGATCGAACTGTCATAAAATTGGATATGCTCCCAGACAAAATGGCAAACTTACGAATGGCTTACAGGATGGAGGTTGATTATCTTCAAACCTTTTCACTTTTCGTAAAATTGAGCATATTTTTATATTATTTGGCATTTATAGCCTCTTAGATGTCTTTTCTTATTCATGCTGACTTATTTTTCCTACAGATAGAGATAGTTCACCAGAAGATGTCCGCAATCCACCATCATCTTGGCCTACTAATTCCATCGGAGATGCATATTCTCGAAAAGTTGCTTCCGTATGCAAGCCAATTGATTCTCCCAAGATTCAGAGCAGTGATAGACAAAACTTATATGCCAAGGGGAAGTCAAGCGGAAAATCTCATTATCTGCATCCTACGTCTCATAAAACAAGGGTGCCTAATCATACGAATGGCCATTTTTCACCATTCACGGAGAACGATGATGGCAGAAACACAAAAAACAGAAGTGCCAAGTATGGATCAACCGATATCTCATCAAGGAGTGATAGTGATTCTGATGCTGAATACACTATTGATGCCTCTGGTCTAAGGCCAGGAGGTCTACGTCAGGGCCTTGGTCAGAAAACGAAGGCTTTGGTAAGTTTTGGTTTCACTTTGGACATGATCTTATTTGTTGGCTATTGAGTCTTGAAGTGGAAAACACTGTGCAACTGTTTCAGTATAGTATAAAGATTTTATTATTATTATATACGTTCATGCCTAACTTTTCCTGTAAACCTTACTGATGAAACTTTGCTTTATCCTTTCCGTATGTGCATAAAATAATTTTATTTATTGGTTCCGGTTGATATTATTTCTTTGCCAGCAGTTTGGCTGTAGACGCACATAACATGCTCCACATGCTGCCACAATCTTGATCCATTTACGTGTTTATGTTCAGCAATTACATTTGCTTCAGCAATTGCAGTTGCAAGTTTCATATGTTTACGTTCTTTGACAAGCAATACCAATTACTTGAGTAATTGGATTTGGAATGTTAACCTTCATAATGTCTTTGTTAGAGTGCGCTAATGTTATGTTTTTGTTTATTGTGATAGGATCTTACTCAATTTGTTTTCAATGGCAGGACGATTGTACCCCTGATGCTGGTGGCATTAAAAACCTTTCATTATCGAGTATCAAAAAGTTAAAAGAGGGAAATCATGAGTTATTAAAAAAGTGAGTATTTGTGTTTGACTTTCTTTATTCTATGATTCATTGATTCGTGTTTTCGGAATTCTCCCTGTGATTTTAATTTTTAACTCTGAATTCATGTTGCAAGATTGAAAGAGATGGAGGAGTCAATGTCCACCAAGCTGCAATTTGAGAGGGATCGTAATAGACTGCTTTCGGAGAAAGTACGTTGCGTTCTCTTAATATTCCTTCATTACAAATTTAGTAGGTGTTGTTTGTCTATTCTTTTATGTCTTATGTGCCCCTGGCAATTTAATGTGGAACGTTGCGACAATTTTGCCATTCTGTTATCCACATTGCTCGTATGTTCTGTACTTCTGTTTTAACTTTGACATAGAAAGAAAATAGTCATATTTCTCGAAAAGCCATTACGTTCACAAGTAGGTTTTTTCTGCACATTCAACGTCTAAGAGTTTATTTGCCCATAATCCAGTGTGCTGCCATTTATTTCTACTCCAGGGTTCAACTCTTCCTATTATATTGTTGATAATTTGATATTGACCCCTACTTCGTGCCCTTTCCAAACGTTGGCAAGTCGTAACTCTTGTGATTTAAATGCTGCAAGGGACTGTTTTTTATTTTGTTTCACATTTGTCGTCCATCTCCAGTTAGAACAAATTCATCGTTGTTAACTTTTGACATTATGTCAGCTCTGTGCTGCTGCAATAATCATTATGCTAGCAATCAAGTAGTATGGAGGTGGTTCATTTGAATTTGAAAACAAATGATGGTAGAAACTTTTTTCCACCACCCATTATTTGTGCCTTATTTTCACTTCAACTGACACCATGCAATTTTTGATACATTTGGGAGTCGTCAAGTTGCATGTCTATTATTTCTTATTAACTCCTGACATGTTCTATAATTAGCTTGAAGAAGCGGAGAGAAAGCTTGAAGAGATGAACAAGGAGCAAGAGGCTTTGATTGATATATTTTCAGAGGAGAGGTCGCGCAGGGACAAAGAGGAAGAAGCATTGAGGAAGAAGTTAAAGGTAAGAACCTTTTCAGCACCACTCTCATACTTTTTTTTCTTCGCTACGATACTTATTACATTCCATTTATATGAGTGCAATGCTCATTTATTTCAACTGGTATACTTCTGGCTAGGATGCATCTACTATGATACAAGAGCTGCGAGAGAAGGCTGAGAACAGGAATGGTGTAAATAAAGAGGGTTAGAATGCTTGCTTCGTCTAAACTGACTACACTGACGTAGTGAAGTGATTGTTTTTTTGTTTTTGCTCCAAGGGTTTTCTGCGCAAGTATTCTCTACCTTGGAGTTTCAATAGATTAGAGGCAGGCGGCTAACTGTTATTGGTAATTTTACCGTTGCTCAGATACGGTGTAAAGTGGCGTGTTCTTTGTTTTTCAGTTGTTGGTAAGTTAGTCGTCATTTATGTATATTATTATTAGGCTCGGTTTGCTTTTTTTATGCTATGTATATGTCATTATTTTGGGATCCGTGATAAATCAAGGCAGCTCTTGATGTGCACGGATAAAGTTTGGGATCCGGGCTTTTTCTAGGCTATGTATATGTCATCATTTGGGATCCGTGATAAATCAAGGCAACTCTTGATGTGCACGGATAAAGTTTTAAATTTGAGTTTTTTGTGTTTGTGATTTGAGATGGGTGGCCTTATTTTTGTCTCTGGATCTGGTAAAATGGAAAAACAAAACCTGTGTTCAGCAGCTTGCTTAAACATGTTTGGTACAAATACAGGCATGTAAGTCGTCCTTCCTGCGAGTTGGTTCCGATGGTGCTGTGGGCCTGTGGCAGCGTTACGGCTTTGTGTTGTGGTATAATGTTCTAGTAGAGTTTGGCAGCAGCTAATATTGACGTTTTGATCTTCAGAACCGTCTTGTGTATTTTTTATGTTCCTACATCAACAGTGCGTGTCTAGTGAGGTTTATGGATAAGGGGGAAATGATTTTGTAGTCAATATTAGGCGTAATTTTGAACTCAGTTGACAATTTCTCGGACGTGGGTTTGGAATCCTATCTTTTGAGGAAGGGAAATAAAACGATGCACCCCTGGAGTATGAATTTTAGAAGGGAAAACATAAGACCTCAAAAATACTACCTTAGAGAAGAGGATAATTGATTATCCATCTCCATGTGTTAGTAATTGATTTTCCAAATAATTTTCCCTTTCATTTCACATAATTTCTCTCCGCTTCGCGAGACCCAATCTAATTGCATCCCTGAACGCAGCCCTTATTAATTTTCGATTATTTACCAAGGGAACTTTGAAAAAATAATAAACTTACAGAAAAAAATGCGTGACTTGTAACAAGATCTTACAAGCACTTTCAAGCCAACTAAAAGTCATCATGACCAGCCACCAGGGGCGTCAGGTAAATAATTGTATTGCACATTGTTTGCAAATAAAAATTCTGTCAGGTACAGACAAAATTGTATTGCACATTATTTGCAAATAAAAATAAATAGAATAAATATATGACCATTAACTATTTATATATCAAATGCCCATCATCAATTTATCATCCACAATAGCAATAAAATCTAACTCATCATAGTTTCAAGAGGCAGAGGTGAATGCAACAGTAAATTTGAGATCATGGATCTGATTTTTGATTTTTGGAGACTTCAGGGTGGGAAGGGAACCAAGTTGTTGGGTCGAAAAATGAAAAGCTAGGTGACACTGGGGGCGGAGGTAAACCCTTAACCGGAGGAAACGGGGGAAAAGGGAAAGGAAAAGACGGAGTGACCGGAGTGGGTGGCGGTGGGGAATGCAGGAAAGGAATCGGTCCAAGTGGTGGGAATGGGAAAGGTAGAGATGGCGGTGGAGGAGAAGGCGGCAGAGGGGATGGTGTGAAGGGGTTAGGAATTGGAGGAAATGGAGTGAAAGGGAAGGGAAAAGAGGGAGGTGGTGGAGATGGAGCAAACGGGAAAGGAAATGGTAATGATGGTGTTGGCGGTGAGAAAGGGAAAGGAAAAGGAAAAGATGGTGGCGGTGAGAACGGGAATGGAAAAGGAAAGGAAGGTGGAGGCGAGAATGGAAAAGGGAATGGGAAAGGTAATGATGGTGGATTTTGAAATGGAAATGGAGGGAAAGGCCAAGAAGTGAATGGAGGGCAAGGTGGCCAGAAGAAGAGGGAAGAATTCAGATTGGTTGTAATGGTCTTTGAGTTGGAAGCGCAGAGTTTACCGTCTTTGTTGGACGGTCTAAAGTTGAGGGCGTTCAGGTTGTAGATGCAAAGATTGGTTTGTGTGAATTTTACAGCCAAGTGGGCTGCCGAGGTGCTTAATCCCGGGATATTGCACATTGAAGAGGAACTTTGTAGTAACCTTGCCTTGCAAAAGGAGTCGATTAGGCGGCCTTCTTGGCATTCAAATCCATCGACCGGAGGTACATCTACTCTATAAATACCAAAACGGTCAGTGGTCCGGTCGACTGTTAGGATGATTTCTTCTTTGGCGGCTGAATTGGCTCTAAAGCTACACTGGACTTGCACTTTTGCACCTGCTTGTTTTACATCCTTGTTTAGTCTCACAAAACTGGTAGAAAAATATATAAAAATGTATAGTACCACAAATTCAATGAGTTACGACTTCAACCTTGAATATCTTATAATCCCGTAAACGCCGAAAATTAAAGGTAGATACAAAAAATGTTGGTTACCTTGTAAGAAGTAGCTGTGTTTGGTGAAGGTGTTGTTGGAGCAGATATCACAGAAGACTGCACCAATAACTGTAATGTTGGAGATGGAGCGGTGGCCACGGCCAACCCCATGGCATTGTGCCCTGAAGGACAACTGCAAGAAGAAAAGAACAAAGAGGGTGAGAATGGCTGTTGGGCTCATGGTAGATTATTGGCGAGAAGCTTCTGCTGAGCTTTGAGATGAATGCTAAGTTGCAGCAGACTTGGTTCTCCACAACTTCTGATGCTTCTTCATGTGAAAGAACAGGATTGGTTGGATTGGGATTTGTGCACTCCTTAGAAGGTAGTGACCCGTGAAGACCTGAATTGTGGTTGTTGGAGAAAATGTGGAATAATGGAGGGAGAAGAATAAAGGGTCGTGCTTCACATGAAACAAAGACATGTGAAGAAGTTTTTGGCTTGGTGTGGGTAAATGCTGGTTTCTTTTCTGGGATTCTTCTCACGGGTTTTGCTGCTCATTGATTGATTGATTGGTTATTGCTTTGTGTGGGAACACCCAAGTCTTGTGGTGCCATCTCAGGGGAGTTATTTGCATGGAAAGGGTTTGGTTTTCTGGTTTTTAACTTTTCAGCAATATAAGTTCAGTTCTTCCTCTTATCTGTCTTTTCCTTGGATGCCGACCTATGTGTGTCTTCCATTGGTGGTTGGAAGGGAACAAAATAGGAGACTAAAGATCTTTCCGCTTCATGTATATATGGACCATGATCAGTCATGCCTTTAGAGGGTTGTTGCTCTCTATGCTATGTTGAATTTGCTTCCTCTTCAACTTATACAGCACCATAGTTTGATCTCGACAGTTTGACTGAAGCATACTGGTTTCCAATCAAGGGAAGTACAGGAAAGCACCATCTAAACCTGTAGAGAAAGAAAGGAGAAATTTAGAGCTTGCCTTACCTTTTTTATAGGACGCTGAAATTGTACTCTTCAAAGAAGTGTGAAAAACTAGAAGAGCATCCAGTATGCATTGAATGAGCTGGCCAAGCCCCTCTACTTTCATCATCATAGATTCATAAGGTTTAGATCCAATGGCTACAACAAAAAACTAGAGCGGAAACGAGCAAGCAAGTGAACCACTACCATCTAGGGGTTTGTATCAACCTTTAGTCAACACTAATGAAGGAAAGAAGGGGATAAAAGATTCAAGGTAAGGGAGAAGTTACACCTTCTGCACTCCAGAAGGACGGATCGCCTGTAATTTCAAAATTAGATCTCCAAGATATGCTCTCAAACCTAGATTGACATACAAAATGACCAGCTCAAGCAAAATGTGACAGCCCCTACCCTGTAACACATTCTTATTGCCCTTGGAGACATTTTTTCCAACACATTCTGCCACCAAAACAATTTCCAGAGATATCATTATCCAAGGTGTGACGACCAACCATATCAGCCAAAGGTAAAGGGTCAAGAGTCATGTGGCACCATGCAACTTTATGATATAGGAGCATGAGGACGCATTGAGCTTTCACAATTCCTCAACTTTCTTTACTAAAGAGACAGAAGAGTGCCCCAGAAGCAGTCTGCTTACAGTAGGAAGTCAAGTCTAGTTACATATTTAAAACTTGGTATTCTCTAATAAAAGAAAAGATAAACCTACAGCTAGAGCTCCAAAAAAATTGCATTTAGAAAACCAAATGTATCAAAGTTAACGGTTCTGACAATCATTAACATACTTCAAAATAGCTAAGAGGAACCAGGAACTGCAGAAGTGTTTCACCTCTTATGCAACTACAAATAACTTACGAATATTATTTAAAAAACTTAAGAAAGAATGACAAGTACCTGTTTTTGGTTTTCTTTTGTTATTGACAGTTGCACATGGACATGTATGGTAGTGACGAATGCAGGTAGTTTACCACAGGTTTTTCTACATTGAACTACCATTCTGCGGCTTACTGGTTTTTTCATGGTGCAAATGAGTCTCACATCATTAGCTGATTTTGGAGTGACGTTTTATCTGCAACAAAAAATGTAGGACAAAACTCAGGGTGTTTGTCTCAAACTGCTAAATTATGACAAAATCGGGATCATGAAGTACGTCTAGGAAGTAGCAACACCATGGGGACAGCTGGCTAGAATGAATTACATCTGTAAGAAAATATAATAGTAAAGAGATGGATAGATACACAAACAATAATGACAAATGTGTAGCATGTGATTTCTGGTAAGTCCTAGATAAAAAAAATATGTCAACTTTCAAGACCTCTTCTCAATCCCCTTGGCCATTAAAGATACCTCAGCACTAATCAATTTTGGAAGGGAGTTCAAACGCAAGCATCCAAACCCACAGTATTGGCGTCTTGCATCGAGCCCAGCCTATTCAAGCATGAAGAATGGGAAGAGACCAAACGTATGACCAGTAGTGCAAAATAATGGTGGATCCACGGTAAATTTTCATTCATTTTTATCGTCATTAATTCAATATTACAGAGAGTCAACTGTCATCAAATAAAACTGAGAATATTCAACAAGCTCAAGTTCTTCGTGATGATTTCACTTTTCAGATTTTACGTAGAGCTGTTCATCTGATAAGCTACTTTAGCTGACAACCACAATCACATTCATTTGAATATCACATCAACATAGCAAAATAATGACTTGTCAAACTTCAAAGGTTTTCAATAAATGAAGTTACATTTTGATTATAGATTCATATAAATACTGATCCACATGGATGAACTAATAATGTTTACAACAATTGTAGAATGAAATGAACATATACAGAGAAGAAACAAGTCAAACTATAGGTTCATTTGGGTGGAGGTACAAGATGCTACGCTTGTTGCATAAAATTTATTTGGATTACAATGCGGCGGTAGTGTTTGACTGTGAAATCTCAAACCCAAATTAGTAGCTTAATGGTGTTTTGAGGAGGAGTTATGTAGTGATGTGATGGGGTATGGAGGGGGTGTACGTGAGGTGAAGGGGTAGGGTGATGGTGTAGGGAATGGTGGGGGTTAATGGGTTGGGTTTTGTGTTGGTTGAAGAGAAAACCAATTCATTCTCTCCCTCTCCCTCATTACGTCTCTTCTTCATTCTCTTTCCTTCTCACCCAACACTCACCCTCTCCTCCTCAGTTGCTCGATCACCGGAGGCGGAGGAAGCGACTGCTGCTAGTGAAGCACGGCGTGGCGAGGTGTCCGTGCACGGCTTCGAGGCGTGACAGCGTGGAGGCTACCGACGTTGAGTGATCTCCGGCGAGCTCCATCTAGCAAAGAGCTATGCTAGTTCAATAGATGTATTTTGATTTGCTCACACTTATGGTGTGAGGTGTTGGCTGGTCGGCAGAGGTCGGAGACCTCGCCGGGGTCGAGTGGGCAACAAGTTAGACCTAGTTCGGCTAAGTAGTTGTCGGCCAACGGTCGACCTGTGCCTTTGGGCGGTCGACCGATTGTAGTGTAATTCCCCACTTTAACCAACACCGCTCGAACGATACCTGTGTCGGTCGACCGGTTGTGCTTACGCTGATGGGTTGGAGAAGTGTTTGTTGTTTTTCAGTCGACCGGGATCCTTAAGTCGTTCGATCGGTTTTTCTTTCTGGACAAAGCATGGACCATCTAAACGGTCAACCGCTCTTGACTTTGTCCGACTGGTAATTAAGTTCACTTAATGACTGTTCGACCGATTAATAGTGAGTTCGACCAATTGGTAACTAGAAACTTTTAAGTTGTCCCTTGTAGTTTTCGGTCGACCGGGACCCCTAAGCCGTTTGACTGTTTGAATTGTATGATTTTGACTTAGTCTGGATTTGGACCATGTTTCGGCCAACCGGTTTTTATCCTTGTTTGATCGTTTGTGCTCAGGATTGAATCTTTGGTCATAGTTAAATGTCAACTCTACTCACGGAAATATGTGTCATCGCTTAGAGCGTGAGGCAAAAGGTGACGGTGGGTGCGTTCATCGCGTCTACCTAGGGACCACCGAGTGGAAGAGTGTGGGTACTTAGGACGTGCAACCTCTGATTTATAGACTATGGCTAAATGTGATACTTATATTGACTCTCAGTAGAGTAGTGAACCTGAGGGATCACAAATCCCCCAATGTATGATAATGCACGGCTCACAGAGCATAATGATCAGGCGGACTTCGAACTGGAACCGTACGATGTTGTGTCGGACGTATTGATGGACTCGATTGATGTTCCAGCGAGGATACCGTCGATGTTGTTCCGGCGAAGATAAGACTGATGATGTTCCAGCATGATACCTCAGTTAGGCACATATTGAGTGATTGATAGACCGACCTGAGTGACGGCTCTGTCGGTGTGATGTTGACCACGATGATTCAGATCTGATTCTTATGATGTGGAAGTACGGACGTCCCTCATCGAACCTCATGATTAGTGTAGCCGTGTGTGGGGTGTGTTGCATACTGTCCGTAAAATCGTATGTGCTTACGGTAGGTCTTCGAGGGAAACCCGATGATGATTGTCGGACTGATGTCCAGATTTATCCTTGGAGGGGAATTGTATTCCTTAGTGTTGATGACATGACATGTCACTAGCATGATATGTTCATTTATTGTATTGTTGCGTTCATATAGGTGAGTTTGGCATACAGGAAACTCGAGTATTGTTGTTACAAATGTGTTTCAGGACCGCAATAAGTTATGTTGGGTGGTGACAGCATGCGCACACATCTTAGGACCATGATCCTCTTCGGATTATTCGATGTTGTCATGATTACTTGCACTTACCTTTCATTGTATTGATGTAATCATGTATTTTGACAAACTATGGTGTATTATGGTGCACCAATTGATTATTTATACGAGTAACATTCCCATTTGGTGATCTTTCCCTCGTGATCCTTTATTTGAAAATTTTAAATTCTTCCGTTATTCTGGGATGTTACATTGACAGTCTTGGAAAAAAGTTTGACATCCAGTATTTGGCACAAGCTTCAAGTTAGACATCTTTTACCCCCACATTGATGCATTGATATATTCTAAACCGTAAATACATTTATTAACTAACATGCCCCTCTGTTTTTTTAAACTAAATTGAGATGAGAATCAAAGCTTTGCATCGATCTTGCCACATACGTTCAGAAGCGCATGGACCTTACCGGGACTACCTACCATGGAAATGCAGAAAGGTATTCATCAAAGAGTACAAGTTTTGAAAAAATTACACATACTTGAATCAACCTTGACATTATATACACAATGATTTCCTATTAGTTGTAGTACCCATATTATTAAAACCTGCTATATTGGTCAAAACCTGATTTCTTTCGTCTATCTAAAATTCACAAAGGGATCCCATCACATCATCTTGATGACCAACGAAAGTACTATATCTTTTGGAAATAAGACCATGGGGAGGTAAATGGAGCAAATTTGAATATGAATGCAGAACCCCAAACCAACATCCGAATTTGGATATGTATTCGGACAGATGATGATATCCACATCGAATGAATCCAAAGAGAATTCGAATATAGTACGTATCTGTAAATATGGACCCGAATTCAAACGTTCGAATATCCGAATTCGTGCTGGCAGCTTTGCACCATGATGTGGGCAAGCAAGAACAAGTGACTCCCTCTTTGTAGAGGAGAACGAGGACTTTTTCCCCACATTTCCTATCTGGATTAAAGAATTACGCAAAAATTAAATAGCCTAACCTTCTATTTATTGTATATTAGGAGAAAAATGTGAAAAATGCATCCCGCTTCACTTGTAGCCATTGAAGGCATTCTACCACCAAACTACAAATGTGGTTGTAACAATTTGTGTTGGTACGTTAATATCGTTAATATTATATATAATAATGTAGAGTAACTAATCTTTCAATATATAATGTATAATCATGTAAGGTGATACAATATACCAATGGATATATAGTATATTGCTATATGATTATACGGATTTCAAACATCCACTAACACCACTACAAGATCCCCTCCGAAGAGTAAGTAGTAGAAGTCGATTTTCCTCTTATTAGGCCTCATCATGAAAATTTAGGGCTCGGGGTGCAGAAATCTCTAGCAGTCCCTCTTTTAAAGAGTGGCATTTGAGGGTATTTGCATAGCTTATCTAAAATTTCCTCTGAGGTTATTATGTACTCCATTACTTTGTTAATAAACAATATAGTTGAGGTTGTTCTTTTGAGTATAATAAACTCACCATACTAACCTAATCACATTTGAGTCTCAAAGGAATTATAGAAATTCCTTGTTTCCAACTAAAGATGCTCTCTTGAACCGATCAACAAAACCATAAGACATAGTGAATGCATTCGCATTGACCATTTGAGCTACAAACAACACCAAACAACTAAAAACTAAGCCAATTGCAAAGTATGGTTGGTCACCTATCAACCCCTTAAACTCAAGCAATTTAGCAAGAGTAGCAAGAGGTAGTGGACACAACTCAATTATAGAGCATTGTAAGCTTTTGTTTTTTAGCAACATGGGGATACAACTTAATTTAAAAGTGTCGGATTTTTTAAAATTTTGGGTAACATGAGCGAATAACTAGATTAAAAAGAGGTGCATGATTTAAGGTCATCCTTGGTATCAATGATGTAACGTAATACCTTTCATTACATTCCATTGTTTGGTTTAGAGAATTGGAGGTTCTAATCCAATTACATATGTAATCTAATTACACATCTTTCAAGCTAATTGATTACCTCATTTGAGGTTGTAATCCAGTTACATTACAATATAATCAATTCATTTCAAGTTACTCTAAGCATGTCATATTGTCGAATTTTGAGCACGATCATGTCAAAAGTCTTTCAGAGCTCTGGAAACCTTGCTAGACATTTGCCGAACTATTGAAATATACTTCTATTCTTTATTTACATTGAAAGCACCAAAGTGACCAAATAATGTAATTTGATTCATAAGAATGTAATCTAATTACATGAAATCCAATTACTATGAACCAAGCATGGCCTTAACTTTTAAATATTGACGGACTATATTTCCAGAAAACAAAACAAGGCATCAACACCTCAGCCAACCTAGATCGCATCGAAACCATCAAAACATCCAAAAAAAAAGCGTTTCCGAACTTGAAACTACGAGAACACAAAACCTAACGAAATCTCCCACAAACCTCGACAAAACGCCAGAAAAGATGCAATCTTCGTGTATTCAAGCGGCGAAAGGGGAAAAGGCGGCACCTTTATGGATCGGATGCTGAATGGAGTCGTCGGGAAACCGATCGAGCTGCGATTTGGTCAAATCCGCCTCTGTCGTCGGGTGGAGGTTTGGGGATTAGGGAACCATTTCTCTCATGAAAGCGGGGTAGGGCTGTCAAGTTCTGCTCGGGATCGATAGATCGCTCGATGTTCGCTCGATTTTGCTCCGATTTTGCTCGAAGTTGCTCGGATCGATAAGTAACGAGCCGAGCACGAGCATACCCCGCTCGCTCGATGCTCGCTCGGTGCTCGCTCATTTATCGCTCGAAACCTGATTACTATATCTAATTATTTGATTAACATGAATATTCTATCCAATTACCCAATCGGTTAAGTATTAAACTCATTTAATAAACTAATTTACCAAACACAACACTCCATTTAACAAACCAAACCAAAATACTCATAAGAATCAAAACCTTATTAGTCTTAAATTTTTCGTTTTCCATTATTATTATTATTATTTCTTTTCTTTTTCTCATTCTTTTCTACACTAAAAGTTCAAATAAATTAAGGTTTGAGTCAGGTGGATGATCTTATTTATAAGATGTTGATGTTGTGAGTTGTCCTATAATTGAAGAGATTGTGTTTGATTTTAAGATTTTGTTGATTTTGTATGATCTAAGTGTATAATCTTATTTATAAGATGTTGATGTTGTCGTATAATTTATAAGATTGTATTTATTTTTGGTTTTAATTTTAAAATTATGTTAGTAACTATTATTATATTTGTCTTAAGTAATCTTATAATTTAATTGTTAGGACAACATTATTAGCAATTCAATACAACAAAAAAAGATTCAGGTTAACAAGCCGCTCGTGAGCCGCTCGCGAGCAGGTCGAACCGAGCACGAGCAGAATTTTCCGCTCGAAACCCTTAACGAGCCAATCTTGAGCAGGCTCAGATCGCTCGTTTAGAGATCGATTACACCCCTAAAGCGGGGGTTTTGAATTTCTGACCATTTTGGGCTTTTTTGGGCCTCTTTCATCACTATGGGTTGGACTCATTCTTGTGATATCTAGAAACAAGGATCGGAAAGTAGGGCCCGTTTTAATAAATAATACTTGGGTAGTACGTGACTGATCTATGTAAAGTCATGAGTAATGTGACTCGACACGACTAGTCAAGTATGACTTGAAACCGTTCCAACATATTTGTGAGCTTTGTAGTTGGAGTTGAGTGTAGCTACTTGGGTTGAGTCTCCTGTAATATCACGGTGGGCGTGTTGAAACCCGTTTTTGAGATGTTATGTTAACTAAGTCATTTGTGTTTGTTATAGTGTTATGTGTGGTGTTGTGGAGCTAGATCCGCCTCTACTTCTACTTGAGACTTAAGGGTTCGTTGTCTTCACTCTTAGGCTAAAATATTTTCTTTTCCCAAGTTCCGAAACTTAAGTTTCATTTAGAAACATGCACGTCTAAACAGTACAACAACAAAGTTTTTAATTTAAAACTAACTGGAAATTGTAAAAATACAGTCTAGACCGTAATAATACATAAAACATAGCAAATTGCAGAATTTATTTTCAAACCTTCAGAGCTCATAATTTGATTGTTAAGAATTAGTGGTCTAACTCAAAAGCAAATGAAATTAAAATCACTATTTATAACGCCATAGGAATAATACATTTCCATTGTTTTTTATTTTAATGACAATGCCATCAAATGACACATTAAGATCAGACAAACTTAAACACCAATAAATGCAAAATTTGATGGTTTCAAATTTTCCCTTTTTTTCATGCACGAATTAAGATAAAATCTCGCTCAATTTCGTTTTCCATGCAGGATACAGTGTATTCTTCCATATTTCTTTTGTTGTCATCATGTCTTCTTTTACGTTACACCATGTAGGGTTCTTTAATTATTAAGATGATGTTGAGTCCCATAAAAACAACATACTGGATTAGATTGACTGTTGGCATCATATTGCCACCTAAGACACCACCATGGAATGCTTGTGGTGTGCCGGCAATGGTCGTGGATTCTACCTTCTAAATATGATTCTGCTGCACCAGTAATGTCCAGAGGTGGTGCCCTATTGTTGAGACCCAGTGATCAGTTTGTTCTGTTAGATTTTGAAAATGTACTACTCACATGAATTAATTAAGGGTGTAGACAATTCAAACATGCCAAAAGAGAGAATATACAGCAATACAAGCACAAGAAATCAATGAAGATCCAAAGTCTGTAGGGGAGCTGGAAATTAGCAATTGTGATCCATATTTCTCTATTGAGACTGCGTGTGTCAGTGTGTGTCTCTGTTACAAAATAAGTTTTTCTTTCTTTTCTTTTCTTTTTTTGATAAAAAAGTGTTTTTTTCATTCTAAATAAAGTTCAAGATTTGACCTGCTCTGTACTAGAGCACTATTGACTACTGTTTTTTTGTTGTTGTTGAAAGTAATAGTATATTTTATTTATTAAATAAGACAAATGTAAAACACATAAGCCATAAGTTAAAATGCAAATGACACCTACCAGAAAAGAAATACAAAGAAAATGCAAGGATCAACCACGGTACGATGCAAATCTCGGATATTATCTCCTCATAAGAAGTATGGGTGTTGTGGTTGTTCTGGAGCGCTGAAATCCAAAGTGTTGCATTGGAAATGAGGTCATGCATCATGACTTCGCTGGTTGATTTGGTAGCCCTGAAAATGCAATCGTTTATCGTTTTTCAGCTAGTCCAAAAGTATGTATGGTAGAGCGCACCACACCTTGTGGCCTGATCTATTCGAAACTCGAACCACGATAATTTATTAG
The DNA here is from genome assembly GCA_963682175.1 of Triglochin maritima. Classification (NCBI taxonomy): domain Eukaryota; kingdom Viridiplantae; phylum Streptophyta; class Magnoliopsida; order Alismatales; family Juncaginaceae; genus Triglochin; species Triglochin maritima. The sequence continues at coordinate 4,508,670 of OY821787.1, read as the reverse complement.
ATCGCAGTTTCTCCAAATGTTGAAGCACAGATCGATGCACACCTGTCTACGACCACCATGTCTTACGTCGATCCATACCATTCTTACATCACAGGCATGGTCACATTTGGTGGGACTTCTCTCGTCACATCATGTAATAGTGAAACATTCACGTTGTAGTTATGCTATGTGGCACTGGGGTTTAGGGATGCAAATGGATCTTTTCGAATATGGTATGACGTGTATCCGAATTTGAATTCGAATTCCAAATAAGCATACCAAATCCGTATCCGAATTCAATTTTTTATAGCTTACCAATTTCATATCCGAATTTGAGAACTTTTCGAATTTGAATTCGTATTTTGATAATGTTCAAATTCCTATAACATATATATATATATATATATTGTTGTATAATCTAAAATCTTTTGGAAAATTGTTTTAAGAGAATTATATTATAATTTTTTTTGCATTTCTATTATGTTTATATTTACATAGGAAATAACTTAGTTTTTTATTAACTCACAATACAAATATTAATAACCACATATATTGGACGTTAAAATTGGTATTTTCGGATATTCGGATATGGTTTGAACTATATCCGAATTTGTATCCGAAATTGAAAACGGTAAAACATTTTAAACCAATTTCAATTCCAAATTGTATTCGGTAAAAACTTATTTACCAAATACCAACCAAATTGTAATTTTCGAATCGGATACTAGGATAATCGGTTACCATTTGCATCCCTACTGGGGTTTGATGGTGAATTAGGAAATTTAATTATGTCAATAGACTTGGACACTATTCGATTTTTGTTATATAAAGATTCATTTTTTTCAGGGTTTGTTTGGGGAACATAATGGGAAGTAGTACGACCCCCCACCCAATATATGGACTGTTGTAAAGTCTTGCAGAATTGGTCACACTAAGAAGGAACATCTATATCATGAACATAATTTCCAGTCTCTCACTCTGTATTATTATTACTCTGCTCCTTCCTAAGAATATGAAGTATTAACTAAACTAACCCCCGAGAATCCCACAGGTAGCACAATTGGTTTGGTGTAGCCGATCATTCCTTCAAGTCTTGGGATCGAATCACAATTGAACGTAAAAAATATATATCTTGAATACTTGGTATAATTGGTCACTTCAGGTTTGAAATTTTAACTCACCTCACAAAGTGAGATGGTCAGATGGGTATGGGAGAAATTCTGGATCAAAAATAAATAAAAAAACTATACCGAGTTAGGCTCGAATTGATCTTAGTTTGGATGTGGCTAGATTATGCTCTAAGCTTAGTGTATTGAATGTGAATTTGATCTGTCGTTTGTGAGACATTTCACAATGAACAGAACACAAATCATCCGCGAACAATTTGATTTTGGGATTGACAACTATTTATATAATTATATATATTTAAAATGCAATACTACATTTGAGTAAATTTGTTTTGTTTCAAGTATGAGATATGCACCGACAAACCAACCAATGTTCAAGTTCACATTGAACTTGTAAAGACCTGAGAGAGAGAGGGAGGTATGGGGTGAAGTATGGTTGGAGGTATGGGGTGAAGTATAGAGGGAGGTATGGTAGGTATTACGGAGTTGTGTGGTGACAGTCGCACACGCCCGCACAGCACTGTGCGCACGCGCATATATATGCACACACAGTCAGCTATTCTGCGCGCGAGACAACATCGACTAGTTTCGCCCTGCCTCGGGCTCGTCAGGGAAGCGACTTCAGCTCCCAACCAGCCCTACGCTCCCAACTGCATATAAGTGCAGTCCCGTAGGCGCTCACCTTCGAGTTGAAGCCTCTCCCCCATATAGCATCTATGCTCATATGACCACCCGATGTTCCCCAAACAGTCTGCACGCCTCAACACCCCCTGGCGGAAGACTTTGAGGGTGTGACAGTAGGGGTGTAGGGTTGGTGTGGGGTTTTGGTTTAAAAATCACCCAACTCATCTCTTCTTCTCCTTTTCTCTATTTTCTTCCCCACTCACCACCGTCTCACCACCTTCCCTTGCTTCCGGCGGACCAGGAGGAGAGCGGGAGCACCGGCGACGCGGAGAAGAGGCGCCGTAGGAGGGAGCTCGAGAAGAAGAAGCTAGAAGCGACGTCGGAGGAGGAGGAGCTCGCCGCACACGTCTTCTCCACGGTGAAAGGTATGCCAAGTCTTCATAGTAACTCCCCAAGAGGTGTGGGAGTGTAGGGGCGGCGTTGGTGTCGTTTTCCCGGCGAAAACCTGACTGGACAGAGGTTGAAGACGATCTGTTCGGTCGACCGATTGAGAGTTCGGTCGACCGAACGACGTCTAAATGATGCCTGTCCAGAGGGAAAATGTGTGGTTCGGTCGACCGGTAGTTGGCCGATATTTTATAATAATAACTTACTGCCCGAAAACGGTCGAACGACGTCTGTGTGACGGTCGACCGTTTATGCCAAATTTTAGCGGGAATCTAAGGGTTATATTAGTCGGTCGACCAGTGTTGTTTCGGTCGACCGAATCCCAGTAGATAGGTTAGACAGACCTTCGGCCGACCGAGTGTGTGTCTCGGTCGACCGAACTGCACAAAGTCGGTCAAGAGCGTTGACCATCTAAACGGTCGACCACTCTGGATCCGGTCGACCGACCGCGTGCAGTTTTCCCGTAGTGAAGTGTTTGCTGATCCGGTCCACCGAAAGAGTTTCGGTCGACCGAATACAGGGGGCAGGATTCATGCAGTTTTCCTTATCGGTTGAACGAACCCTGGTTCGACCGACAAGATATATATGTCTATAAAATGTATAGCGTAGACCTTCCAAACGGTCGACCGCTAGATTTGACATTGTTCGACTGGTGGGTCGAACTATTTTCCTTGGTGGATTTATCCACACGCGAGACGTCGAGCATAGGCGACTACTGGCTGCCGAGCCCACGGTCGATCACCGGACCTCGGAGCTACGGATTTCACCTACGACGAGAGCGTATTTCAGTTGGACCCCTTGAGCCTGTGCGGCAGAGGGATGCCTTCCATGCCTGTGTGGGTGTTAGATGCCTTCTTCCTTGTGTAGGGAGGGGTTGCACTTTCCGTGTGTCGGAGAGCGAGGTCACTTGTGCATGTGCGGCCGAGAGACATCTTCTTCCTTGTGTAGGGAGGGGATGCACTTTCCTTATGTTGGAGAGCGGAGGCAGTCAGTGGGCCCGAGGCGGATTTGCATTGCATGTGCATTCATGGCTTTTCGTATTTTTTCTGTTCATGATAGGAGATGTTGGCATACGGGGTTTCCTTGCGGGAACTCAGGCAGATTTTATGTTTCATTTTCAGGGAGCAGGCAGTCGTAGGTTGGTGGTGACCGAGGGGAGTACCTCCGGGATCGGGTCCTGTCATCTTATCTTTTTGTAGAGGTAGTGGTTACAGTAGTTATGTATTAGTATGTAATCACTCTTTTGACACTCTGTAATATGACTTCCACGTGGAGATATTCTATATATATATATATATATATATATATATATTCAGTTGACATTTCCAGTAACGTGCCCTTGTTGACCGTTGACGGTCGTAGGTTTATGTTTTAAATTTGAAAAATTTCTTCCGCTGTTTCGGGACGTTACGGAACTCCTTAACTCAATGAACTTATAGTAGCTCATCGGTTGATCTCAGATTAAGATAAGTATGTTCGATGCAAACCATCTAGATAATTAAAGGGAACTACTAAACGTCGCCCCAAAACTACTTAAATCGCCCCTTGAAATTACCAAATTGCCTTTAACAATATATTTAATACCCAAATCGTCCCGTGTCTATAAATAAGGCCTATGGTCTTGTATATTCATAATTTATCAGTAAAAACACCACGAAAATGTCTGGCGAGGGTGATGCATCGGGTGAGGTAAGCCTGGCGCGGGGAAATTTTTGGGCCGAGCGTCTGCATTAGACGCCTCCCCCATGGTGAGGGCGTCTGCGTAGGACGCCCTCCCCATGGCCGAGGCGTCTAACTCAGACGCCTACACAATGGGAGAGGCGTCTTATGTAGACGTCCTCCCCATGGGTAAGGCGTCTGTAGTAGACGCCCTTCCCTTCGGTCAGGCGTCCTACGCAGACGCCTTACTGTTGGGGAAGGCGTTTAACACAGACGCCCCATCCATGGGGCAGGCGTCTAACACAGACGCCTTTTTTTTTGATTTTGATTTTGTTTTTTTAATTTCGAGTTTATTTTTTAATTTTTTTAATTTCGAATTTATTTTTTTATTTTTTTAATTTTGAATATATTTTTGTAGGTTCCAGATTTCGGTGGTGATGGAGTGGATTACAGTGAGTTATTTCAAACTACACAAATCTTTGAAACAATCGATGAAGCATGTAAATGGGCCAAACAAGTAGCTATCGGAGCTGGGTTTTTTTTGGTCGTGTCGTCGTACAAAACAAGATCAGATAGTCGGATGGATTGTTATTTGAGATGCGACCGGCGAAATCAAATGGAGTCTCGGGATATGGATACTGCACTTCGAAGAAACACCAAAAGAAAGGGTTGCGGTTGCCGTTTCTTAATAAAAGTGGTGGAGCGACGAGATCGTGATGGATGGGTTGTGGTTTATAATAGTGCTCACGGACATCACAACCACAGACTGGCAGTTTATCCAGAGGGTCATCGTCAAATTAGTGGTCTAAGTTCTGGGGCGAAGAAGATTGTTCGTGATATGACAGAGGCGCAAGCAAAACCACGGAACATCTTGAAGGCAGTAAAAGAAAAATTCCCGGAGGACAATCCAAATCAAAGGCATATTTATAATTTCAGAGATTACATGAGGAGGACAAAATCTGAAGATCGGAATCCCGTCCAGCAGTTTCTCTACCAAGCAGTGCAGTGTGAGTACTTACATTGGATTATGGCGGATCCAGAAACTGATGTCGTAACTCACGCTTTTTTGGCACATCCGACGTCAGTCCAGTTGTTGCGGACATATCCTTTCGTTATCTGCATGGATTCGACTTACAAGACGAACAAGTATAAGATGCCTTTGTTCGAAATGATTGGGGTCACACCAGCAAACATGAATTTCCTTATTGGATATGCGATTTTGATGGATGAATCTTACTCCAGTTATTTGTGGGTGATGGAGAAGTTGAGAGATCTGTTATTGGGGACTGTCAGCCCGACTGCAATAATAACAGACCGGGAGTTAGGCCTTATGCGACCAGTGAGAGAGGTTTTTCCTGACTCTGCTCATTTACTCTGCACATGGCACATCAACAAAGACGTATTGAATTACGCATACCACGTATTCGGCAAGAATAAGGTGATGGCAGAGACTTTGAGGCGTGGAAGATGGAGGAAGATCATGCTTTCTACTTCAGAAGCCGAGTATGATAGAGCTGTGTATGCTCTGAAAGATTTGTATAGATCGTGGCCGGCTATCACGGAGTATCTGGACACCACGTGGTTGGTGCATAAAGAAAAGTTTGTGCTGAATTGGACGAACAAAGTCCTTCATTTTGGGAACACCACGAATTGTAGGGTCGAAAGTGCTCATTCGGCTCTAAAAGAGTGGATTTCTACATCGACTGCAGCTCTGGACACTCTTTTCGAGCGCGTCAACGCGGCTACTGAAATGCAGCTGACGAATATTCGAAACTTTCTTGAAGACTCGAGACGGCGAAATTTGACTAATTTCGGACATGCTCTATATCGTCACATAAATGGTAGAGTTTCGCATCACTGTTTGCAGTTGCTGAGTCAGGAGGTGAAGAGAATGCAACAGTTAGATGATGAAGTTGAATATCGTTGCGAGTGCGCTTTTCTGACTTCTCATGGGATACCTTGCGCATGTACCATCCGTGGATGTCTTGAATCAGAAAACGGAATTTACTTAGAGCAGATTCATTCGTTCTGGAGGACACTTGTCATTGGGGAAGGAGCCGGGAACGCAGAGTTTGTGTCTCAGGCAGCTCAAGACGCCGAACATTTTCGCAGTCTGTCGACAACCACTCTTGTCGACAAACAAGACGGCTCCGAGCATCAAGAATAGGTACACCGTCAACTGTGTATCATCGGCCCGCGGAGGTCGTGCCCGTCTGCATAGGTCCTCAAGGGAGTCGATGCCGACACCACCACCACTCCATAAAGCTGTATCTCTCGCCAGACCATCAGGTGTGACACCAAGCAACTCTGCCACATAACACCTCAGCTCAGACGTCGACCCCTGAGCACTAACCAGACGACCATCCACAGGAAGTCGCAGGATCTGGAAAACATCGTGAAGCATGATCGTCATCTCTCCGAAAGGCATGTGGAAAGTGTTGGTGTCAGGCTGCCACCGCTCCACAAACGCCGAAATCAAAGGCATGTCGAGATAAGGGAACATGCTGTACGGTAAGTGCCCCAAATGCGTGGCACTAATCTCCTCTCTGATATCAGCACTCAGTGTAGACCGCCAACCCTGTAGTGCTGTACAGGCTCTGTGCCGATTCTGGCACTTCAGAACCTTCTGATCCTCTCCGTCCCAGATCCGTCTAGCAATGTGACCCCAGAAACTAGGAATGACGCTCCCATCTAAAGGACCACCAGGCGTCATACTGCTCACGATCCAAGAATCGTCCTGGACCCTCTTCTTCTTCTGAGCGCGGGGATCAACAGTGCACGAGCTCGAATCCCCGGTCGTAAACCTCCCACCCCTACCCTTCCGCACCATCCATCCGGCGGAAGTAGAAGTACCCGCTCGACCACGTCCTCCGCTATAATCCCCCTGCCTCTCCACCTCCGGCCGCACATCATACGGGCCATCATCGTCGCTCTCGTCGTCAAAACTATCCACATGCTCATCATCGAAGGAATCATCCTCCTCCTCACGACGACGTAATGCCTCCCTCTCCCTCCTGACCGAAGCAGATATCCCCCGTCTACGTGGATGACGCGGTGCTGAATCATCCTCTAAAGAACGGAAGGCGTGTAATGGTATCGACTTGCCTCTCCCTCCACTGTGACCCGATGACTATTTATTGAAATTTTAAATACAAATTTGTTAAATTTGTTAAACTAAATTATCATATTTATCAAAATTGTTAAAATAAATCAAAATTTGTTAAACTTAATTATCAAAATTGTTAAACTAAATCAAAATTTGTTAAACTAAATTAAAACAATTGTTAAACTAAATCAAAATTTGTTAAAACTAAATATCACAAATGTTAAACTTAATAAGAATTTGTTAAATTAATTTTTTTGATTTATCACTATTTATTAAAGTAATTATGATATTTATTAATTAAAAAAACAAAAAAGGAGGAGGCGTCTGCGACAGACGCCTCCCGCAAGGTGGAGGCGTCTGTCGGAGACGCCTCCTCCTACGGGGAGACGTCTTCGGAAGACGTCTCCCCCATCGGGGAGACGTCTTCCGCAGACGTCTCCCGCTTCGGGTCGGCGTCCGAGGGAGACGCCCCCCGCATGGGTCGGGCGTCCTCGGAAGCCGCTCCCCCTATGGTGGGAGCGGCTTCCTCGGACGCCCGCCCCATGCGGGGGGCGTCTCCCTCGGACGCCGACGCATTTTTTTTTTTTTTTAAAAACAAATAAATAACGTAATGTTACCTCATACGGGTACACCGGGGGAACTGCTGGCTGCTTCCCTGGCCTCCGAGACATTCGTAATCTTGTGTAGTAGGTATAGGAAGAGAAAGTTTTGAAAAAAGAGTGAAATTGTGAGATATATAAGCAAAAATAGGAGGAAGGGCAATTTGGTAATTTCAAGGGGCGATTTAAGTAATTTTGGGGCGATGTTTAGCAGTTCAGTAATTAAAAGGGAAAACTAATTCCAAGTCACAAAAGTCTCTCCACTTCAATGATAAAGGATTGAAAAGTCAACTTTAATTTTAAGTCACGACCCCTAGGGGTGCACATGTCGGGTTGGGTCGGGTTTGGGCCTCAACCCGACCCAACCCGAAATTTTCGAGTTGGGAAAAACCCAACCCGAATCCGAACCCGAACCGGTTTAGGTTCAACCTAACCCGACCCGAAATTTTCGGGTTGGGTCGTGTTGAACCCGAATTCGGAAATTTTCTCCCAAACTTGGTCGGGTTCGGTCGACCGGTGCTTAAACGGTCGACCGGTGGCTTGAACACCCGAATTTTTCGGGTTGGAAACGGTCGACCGAGTGATGTTCGGTCGACCGGTTTATTTGGGAAAAAATAAAAATAAATAAAAATAAATAAAATAAAAATAAAAATCGGGTTCAGGTTGGGTTGGGTCAACCCGAACCCGACCCGAAAATTCGAGTTTTTGATTTTCCCAACCCGACCCGACCAGTCGGGTTCGGATTGGGTTTCGGGTTGAACCCAATTCATGTGCACCCCTAACGACCCCTCTTTATTTTTCCCAAGGTTTTCAGAACTGAACCGGTCATCGAACCGATAAAGCTTTGGTTTTGGTTCAATGTGGTCGAACCACGATCCAACCACGGTCGGACCGTTGATGACGTCAGCATGACATCATGATTTTTGAGACCCGAAGTTGGACCGGACCCCTTTTTTTAACCGAAAAATGTCCCCCCCCCCCCCCCAACTAATTACAGGAATGCCAACTAACACGATCCAGACTCATCGGTCGACCAGAAAATGTGTTTCGTTTGACTGGTAAGACTACCATCGAACTAAGTCGTCCAACCACCTTACTCCAGACGCAGACTTACTTGATCCACACTCCAACTAACTCGATCCATACTCTGACTAACTCGTTCACCACTACAACTAATTCAATCCACACACCAACTAACTCGATCCAGAAGCATCAGTCGACTGAAAAATGTGTTTCGTTCGACCGAAAAATGCGCTCCGTTCGACCAAAAAATGTGTTCTGTTCAACTAGTGAGACTCCACTCGATCTAAATCCTTCAACACTTTAACTAAACTCGGACTAACTTGATCCAGATTCAGACTAACTCGTTCAACACTCCAACTAACTCGATCCAGACTCGAACTAACTTGATTTACACTAAAACCAACTCGATCCACATTCCAACTAACTCAATCCAGACTCCAACTAACTTGTCCAACACTTCAACTAACTCGTTCAACACTTCCACTAATTCGATCCAGACTCTAACTAACTTGTTCAGCATTCCAACTAACTCGACCGAAAGATGTGTTCTGTTTGACCAAAAATGTGTTTCGTTCAACCGAAAAATGTGTTCCGTTCGACTGGAAATTGTGTTGTTCGACCGGTGAGACTCCCTCGAACTAACTCGTCCAACACTCCCACTAACTCGTTCAACACTCCAACTAACTCGATCCAAACTCGGACTAACTCCTCCAACACTCCAATTAACTCGTTCAACACTCAAACTAACTCGTTCGACACTCCAACTAACTCGGCCGAAAAATGTGTTCCGTTCGACCAAAAATTGTGCATAGTTCGACCGGCGAGACCCCTTGAATTAACTCGATCTAGACTCGAACTAACTTGATTCACACTCCAACTAACTTGATCCTGACTCGAACTAACTCGATTCACACTCCAACTAACTCAATCCAGACTCGGACTAAATCGATCAACACTTCAACTAACTCGATCCAGACTTGGACTAACTCGTTCAACACTACAACTAACTCGATCCAGACTCCAACTAACTCGATTTGACTTGTAACTAACTCGATCAAGCCTCCAACTAACTCATTCAACACTCCAATTAACTTGATCCACACTCCAACTAACTCGATCCATACTCAAACTAACTCGTCCAACTCTCCAACTAACTCGTTTAACACTCCTACTTACTCGATCCAAACTCCTTCAACACTCCAACTAACTCGACTAAAAAACGTGTTCCTTTTGACTGAAAAATGTGTTCCGTTCGATCAAAAATGTGTTCCGTTCGGCTGAAAATTGGGAATAGTTTGACCGGTGAGACTCCTTTTGAACTAACTTATTCAACACTCCAACTAACTCAATTCAGACTCAAACTATCTCGATTCACACTGCAACTAACTCGAACCAGACTCGAACTAACTCGCTCAACACTTCAACTAGTTCGATCCAGACTTGGACTAACTCGTTCAACACTACAACTAACTTGATCCAGACTCCAACTAACTCGATCCAGACGCATCGATCGACCAAAAAATGTGTTTCGTTCGACCAGAAAATGTGTTTCGTTCAACCGAAAAATGTGTTCCGTTCGACCGAAAATTGTTAGATTTGGAAAGGTTTGGGATGAGATGAATGAGGTTAGATTTGAGTATATATTTTGGTTTTGGTTAGAGATGTTAGGGGTAAAATGGTAAAAAAATCTTAATTTAAGGTTAGACTTATGATTATTAAATAAGTTTTAAGAAGTTGGATGACTTAAACATAAATTGACACAAAGTTGACTTTTCAATACCTTTAGGGAAATGATTTATGAACGCAGCGCGTCACGGACGCGCTCTACGTGGACATCCATGTCAGCCCTTACGTGGCCAAAGCATGAATGTTTTTTTGTTTTTTCTTCCTGATGTCCACTCAAATCACATTAAATGTGTTTCAACTCAGCACGTTCTCTCTCTCCACCCAAATACAAATATGATGACACTCTTTCTTTCTTCTTCATCCTTTCTCTCCAGAATAAATCACCATTTTGAGCAAAATATTAGGTCGAAGAAGCGTCTGATGCCGACTCCCAGGATTCTTCACAACGTAAGCAGCGTGAATGGGACGGTGCGAAGACTTCCCGATGTTCTACATAAACAGGAAATCTGAGATGCTATTTTTTTCCTAAACGTAATTCTTGTAGGGTATATATTTTGGTTTGTTTCGACATCATATTATTGCATTCCATATATTGATTCGTTTATTCCGACAATAATGAAGTCATATATTATTCCGGCCTGCAAATACACTTATTCCGGACTGCAAATACACTTATTCCGATTCCGGACAGCAAATCCACTTATTTCGGACAGCAAATCCACTTATTCCGGACAAACTTTATGTTCCGTTTTTGGACACACTTTATTCTTAAACCGGACAACAAATACACTTATTCCGGACAACAAATACACTTACTCCGGACAAACTTTCTGTTCCGTTTCTGGACACACTTTCTTCTTATTCTGGTCAACTACACTTATTCCGGACTGCAAATACACTTATTCCGGACAGCAAATACACTTATTCCGGACAGCAAATCCACTTATTCCGGACAAACTTTATGTTCCGTTTCTGGACACACTTTATTCTTAAACCGAACAACAAATACACTTATTCCGGACAGCAAATACACTTATTCCGGACAAACTTTCTGTTCCGTTTCTGGACACACTTTCTTCTTATTCTGGTCAACTACACTTATTCCGGACTGCAAATACACTTATTCCGGACAGCAAATACACTTATTCCGGACAAGAAATCAACTTATTTCGGACAAACTTTATGTTCCGTTTCTGGACACACTTTATTCTTAAACCGGACAACAAATACACTTATTCCAACGTAAAACTTAAAAACAAATATTTTATTATGATAAGTGTGGGCTCTGCACGAATAATGAGAATGCACGATGTCCTAGGGTCTGCACACTGTCTTATCTGTGTATTGGGAAATGAATCGTTCAACTTAAAGAACCGACGTTTTTTAAAAAGACCAAAACGCGCGAAGAGAAATTTCGCTGACTGGACGCTGACTTAAAGAAAAATATCTGAGCTGTACAGATCCACGTAAGGCGCGTCCGTAACGCGCGCGTCCGTTTATCACGGCTCATACCTTTATCATGGAAATGGAGGAGATTTTGTGACCTTTAATTTCCTCTTAAAATTAACCCCTATCACTTATCAAAGAAAGTAATACAATCAAATTTGGGCGGTATAATAGTACGTTCCCGTACTAGTATACTACTCTGTGTACTAGTGTCTGTCTCCTCCACGTCAAAGTTATGTAACATGAGCATCACGAATGGTGTAAGGAATTTAAGAAGTAACTTACAATTAATTATAAGCAGTTACCGGAAGGATTAGGAAGACTATATTAGAAGGACAATGTAAGTAAATTAGCAGGAGGATGTTCCTGCCCACGTGCTGAAGACATGCCCAACATCATCATGTTCTCTTCCTGTTGTCCCTCACATGATCCCTCGTGCATTTGTGTCCCACATCACATTCCCATCACACGTCACTGCTTACCCTCCATCTCACTGTGCCGAATTTTCAGCTACTTGGTACTCGTGGATTGGTCTCAGGTTCGAAATCGGAAGTGGTCCAATTTTTTCATAGAGTAAGAATCATATCCTAGATAATTTAGAATTTTCCAACATAAAATTTCTTATAATCATATCCTAGATAATTTAGAATTTTCCAACTTAGAATTTCTAAAGCAACCACATATTTCGCTGTAGTTTCATTGAAATCCAAGTAGGGGTGCAAGGCGGAACGAAGGGGGAGGCACGGGGCAATGGCTTCTTTAGAATTTTAATTTTTTCAAAGGAGTAATATTGTAGAATATTTTCAAATAATATAACAAAATATAACGTAAGTAGTCGTCCCTTTTGTAAATTTGGAATCATTTGAGATAGTACAATATACAATATTTTCAAAAATATATAACAAAATAACTTCGAGGGTGGGCGTCCCTCATTTATTTTGATTTTGAAAAATTTAAGAAATTAGTAACATAAAATATTTTTCTTTAAAAAGTTAGTTATTCTTCTTAATTTTTTCCTACTTTAACAAATTCTTTCTTTGCTTCAATATTTGTATCTTCTAAGAGTGGAATTAATATCATAGTTAGTGGGTCTCCCATTCTTCCACTTAATTTTGAAGAAAAAAATTGGACCGAAATTGTAAAATAAGACTCAAATGACCTACTAAGTTATAATCATATCCTAGATAATTTAGAATTTTCCAACTTAGAATTTCTAAAGCAACCACATATTTCGATGTAGTTTCATTGAACTCCAAGTAGGGGTGCAAGGCGGAACGAAGGGGGAGGCACGGGGCAATGGCTTCTTTAGAATTTTAATTTTTTCAAAGGAGTAATATTGTAGAATATTTTCAAATAATATAACAAAATATAACGTGAGTAGTCGTCCCTTTTGTAAATTTGGAATCATTTGAGATAGTACAACATACAATATTTTCAAAAATATATAACAAAATAACTTCGAGGGTGGGCGTCCCTCATTTATTTTGATTTTGAAAAATTTAAGAAATTAGTAACATAAAATATTTTTCTTTAAAAAGTTAGTTATTCTTCTTAATTTTTTCCTACTTTAACAAATTCTTTCTTTGCTTCAATATTTGTATCTTCTAAGAGTGGAATTAATATCATAGTTAGTGGGTCTCCCATTCTTCCACTTAATTTTGAAGAAAAAAAATTGGACCGAAATTGTAAAATAAGACTCAAATGACCTACTAAGTTATAATCATATCCTAGATAATTTAGAATTTTCCAACTTAGAATTTCTAAAGCAACCACATATTTCGATGTAGTTTCATTGAACTCCAAGTAGGGGTGCAAGGCGGAACGAAGGGGGAGGCACGGGGCAATGGCTTCTTTAGAATTTTAATTTTTTTCAAAGGAGTAATATTGTAGAATATTTTCAAATAATATAACAAAATATAATGTGAGTAGTCGTCCCTTTTGTAAATTTGGAATCATTTGAGATAGTACAATATACAATATTTTCAAAAATATATAACAAAATAACTTCGAGGGTGGGCGTCCCTCATTTATTTTGATTTTGAAAAATTTAAGAAATTAGTAACATAAAATATTTTTCTTTAAAAAGTTAGTTATTCTTCTTAATTTTTTCCTACTTTAACAAATTCTTTCTTTGCTTCAATATTTGTATCTTCTAAGAGTGGAATTAATATCATGGTTAGTGGGTCTCCCATTCTTCCACTTAATTTTGAAGAAAAAAAATTGGACCGAAATTGTAAAATAAGACTCAAATGACCTACTAATGAAAGGAATTTTTTTGTATGCAACGTGTGAATGTGTGATTCATATTATGGACAACAATTTATACTTGATGTCCGATCACGTCAAGAAATCACAAATCTTTATCATCATCGCGCTGAGTTGTTTCACTTTATCAGAAGTACAAAACTTCATGAATTGAACAATCATTTCAATGAAATGAAAGAAATACAAAATTATTTATTTCCATGTTATACTTAGATCAAAACTAGTCTGTTTAACATAATATTATCCTAATGAATTCGTCACTGTGGATTATGTCAGACCTTCTTGTTGGCTTTTTGGCCTTAATCTATGTTTTGATGATTTAATTAACCTAATCTTAATTATGATGATGTAGAGTAGCACACATATTGCATTGCATGTATATTGTATTGTGCTAACCTCTACAGGTGATCAAGACTCAAGAAGGATGGAAATCAAGTCAAGATTTGTAATAAAGCTAAATGAAGACTTGTAATCTTGATTTCATTTTGAGTCTTAGGAACATGTGTAAATTGAGCATACAAGAGTTAAAAACATATCACATACACACTAGGTTCCTTAGAGAAGTCACACACAAAATTTCACCTTATTTGGACTTCATTAGATCACCCAAACCTTAGTCGGAAATCACTTATAAGCTTAAACCCAGATTTCCTGTGTGCACCGGTCGACCGAACCAGTTCTCAGTTCGACCGGTTTATAACAGACTCTCCACAGTGATTTTACCGAACTCTACCGGTCGACCGGTTCTACCTTTTCGGTCGACCGATCCCGGATTTTAATATGACCGTTTTTCTTGTCGTATTCCTATAACGGTCGTATTCGTATAAAACAAAACTTAACCCCAAAATACATTCGGTAACCGGTCGAAAGACGACCTTGATTCGGTCGACCGGTTGAACATATTTTCAGAAACCAAATTCCCTGCTATCGGTCGACACATTTCTCGTTCGACCGATTGACCTTTGTCTCAACCGAATCCCCTTATCGGTCGACCGCCCCGTGCTTTGGTTCGACCGATTCACTTAAGTAGAGTTAAGTTCTAGCTCGTTTGTCCGACCGAATATTCTTTTGTTCGACCGTTCTCTTTGAAATCATGTTAACGGTCGACCGGTGTACTAGTTTCGGTCGACCGGTTCTGGACAGATTTGCAGCCCGATTTTCTGCTTTGTGTATCTTGCACAAAACCCAATCAAATCTATCCCCAACGGCTAGAATACCTTAGGATCTTATAAATAGAGGATCAAGACTTGTTGTTAACACAACTCTCCAACTCCAATTGTCCCAACTCATTAGAGAGAAACCTCAATCCTCAAAGCTCCCATTTCTACACTCTATAAGCCTAAACTTCACACACTTGATCATATACTCATCCTACTCAAAGTGTGCTCAATTAGAGAGTGAATCCCACTCAGTTACAAGTGTTGTCAAAAGAAGCAAGGACTTCGGTGAAAGCCCGAAGTGTCCCTCTCGGATTGTGAGAGGAAGAATTCAAGCAAGCGAGGGTTGTTCGCGTTGCTTGTGGTGTAAAGGCGTTCTCTCCCGGCCCGGAACGGGGAGTGGTTAGTGAAGACGTAGGCGGAGCTCGCGGAGTCGAGCGGAGCTTACAAGAGAGGACTAGGACCCGGGTGGGGTGCCGAACCTCTATAAAATCGCCGTGTCTTCTTGTGGTTTGCATTATTCCTTCCCTACTTGTATTTGTTTTAAATTCCGCTGCATTTACTCGATTGTTTAAACAAGTAGGTGATTAGCTTAATTAGTGATTAGTGGACCCATAACCCACACGATCCTTCCTACAATTGGTATCAGAGCCTGGTTCGTTAATTTTGTTCTTAACCGATAAATTAACATGACTCTTAATGCATCCACACCTCTAGAATCTTGTAAACCACCATATTTTGATGGAAATAATTTTGTTTCATGGAAATCTAAAATGTCATCATTTATTAAATCCATGAATGCTAACTTGTGGTTTATGATTCAAACTCCATATGAAACACCTAGATGTCTTATTAGTAAATGGAGTTTAGAAGATGAGAAAAATGCATCCCTAAATGCTAAGGCTATGAATGTCATATTTTGTGCATTAGGAGATGAATTTTTTAATCTTGTTTGCTCATGTGATAGTGCTCATTCTATATGGCAAACTTTAGAAAGGAATTTCGGTGATGGAAAATCACCAACCGGGGAGAAAGGAGCAACCACTCCGAAGGATGTAGCTCGAGCAAAGAAAATGGAGATTAACTCAACATCTTCATCATCATCAAGCTCATCCGATGGAGAAAGTGAAGATGAGGTATCTTCTAGTCATTCTTCAAGTTGTAGTTCAAGTGAAAAATCATCACATTCATATAAACTACAAAATGCATTTCTAAAACTTTTAGAAAAATCTAAAGAACTTCATGAGTCTAATAAGTTAGCAAATAAGCAAATAGATGAGCTTAAATGTCAAAATGCATTTATCTTAGATGATAAAATTGTTTTGCTTGCTAAAATTGAAGTTCTAACTTCTGAAAATGCATGCTTGAGGAATGACAATTTAAATGTTAAAACTACCTCATCAAATGCAATTGAAAGTCATATGCTTGAAAATGACAAAATTGACTTGCTAAAGAAACTAGATGAATCATATCTTGAAAGCAAGAAAATTTTAAATGACTTGAATTGCATGAATGAAAAAGTTGCAAATTTAGAGATTCACATGCTAAACATGAATGAAAAGCATAATTCAATGACTAAAAATCTAAATTGCTTAAATAAATCTCTTGCAATTAAAAACAGTGAACTTAATGCCTTAAATGAAAACTTGTCAAATAAATTGCATAAGTTCACACATGGCAACAAAAATAAGTTTTATGTTAAAAACATTCCTATTCAAATCAATGTTAAACATAATTTTGCCATGAAAAAGAAAGTAAGTGTAGAGGTACCAAAATCAACTTGGATTTGGGTACCAAAAGCTAAACTTAATGGACCCAAGCAAAAATGGGTACCAAAGTCTACACTTGCAGGAGCTTGAGGAGGAGATTGGTGGTGACCGGACGAGCCAAAGCGTCAAATTCGAATCCGGTTGCATCACCAAGTCATGATTGGAGCTATTCAAGATTCAAGTTTGGTATAAATTTCTATCTTTGAAATTTCTGAAAATTAGCTCTAATCTAGTTAATATGCTTAATTGTCATATCTTTAGAAAATTTAATTCATTGCAAATCATGTACCCTATTCATTGCAAATCTTTTACCACATCCATTGATTTTAAATGTCAAATTTTAAATGGATGTTAGAATAAGGCTTAAGTTGAAACTTAAATGAACTTAACTTGAATCATATCAATAGTTTTCATCTAGCCTTATTGATAGGGGGAGCTTAAATGTTATATCTTTTATTAGAGTAATGAAGTGCAAAATTTAGGGGGAGCAACTTCATTACAAGACATCCAAATTCTATGCTTAAAGTCTTAAATAATTATTATTTTTGATGGATGTCAAAGGGGGAGAGATAATTAAGGGGGTAACTTGGAATTTGGCATAAAATTGATCAAAAACTATGCACATCCATAGGGGGAGCATTAATATGCATAGTTTACATATACAAATTCCATGTATTTAGATAGAATTAAGATATAGGTTGCCATCATCAAAAAGGGGGAGATTGTTGGCTTTTTGGCCTTAATCTATGTTTTGATGATTTAATTAACCTAATCTTAATTATGATGATGTAGAGTAGCACACATATTGCATTGCATGTATATTGTATTGTGCTAACCTCTACAGGTGATCAAGACTCAAGAAGGATGGAAATCAAGTCAAGATTTGTAATAAAGCTAAATGAAGACTTGTAATCTTGATTTCATTTTGAGTCTTAGGAACATGTGTAAATTGAGCATACAAGAGTTAAAAACATATCACATACACACTAGGTTCCTTAGAGAAGTCACACACAAAATTTCACCTTATTTGGACTTCATTAGATCACCCAAACCTTAGTCGGAAATCACTTATAAACTTAAACCCAGATTTCCTGTGTGCACCGGTCGACCGAACCAGTTCTCAGTTCGACCGGTTTATAACAGACTCTCCACAGTGATTTTACCGAACTCTACCGGTCGACCGGTTCTACCTTTTCGGTCGACCGATCCCGGATTTTAATATGACCGTTTTTCTTGTCGTATTCCTATAACGGTCGTATTCGTATAAAACAAAACTTAACCCCAAAATACATTCGGTAACCGGTCGAAAGACGACCTTGATTCGGTCGACCGGTTGAACATATTTTCAGAAACCAAATTCCCTGCTATCGGTCGACACATTTCTCGTTCGACCGATTGACCTTTGTCTCAACCGAATCCCCTTATCGGTCGACCGCCCCGTGCTTTGGTTCGACCGATTCACTTAAGTAGAGTTAAGTTCTAGCTCGTTTGTCCGACCGAATATTCTTTTGTTCGACCGTTCTCTTTGAAATCATGTTAACGGTCGACCGGTGTACTAGTTTCGGTCGACCGGTTCTGGACAGATTTGCAGCCCGATTTTCTGCTTTGTGTATCTTGCACAAAACCCAATCAAATCTATCCCCAACGGCTAGAATACCTTAGGAGCTTATAAATAGAGGATCAAGACTTGTTGTTAACACAACTCTCCAACTCCAATTGTCCCAACTCATTAGAGAGAAACCTCAATCCTCAAAGCTCCCATTTCTACACTCTATAAGCCTAAACTTCACACACTTGATCATATACTCATCCTACTCAAAGTGTGCTCAATTAGAGAGTGAATCCCACTCAGTTACAAGTGTTGTCAAAAGAAGCAAGGACTTCGGTGAAAGCCCGAAGTGTCCCTCTCGGATTGTGAGAGGAAGAATTCAAGCAAGCGAGGGTTGTTCGCGTTGCTTGTGGTGTAAAGGCGTTCTCTCCCGGCCCGGAACGGGGAGTGGTTAGTGAATACGTAGGCGGAGCTCGCGGAGTCGAGCGGAGCTTACAAGAGAGGACTAGGACCCGGGTGGGGTGCCGAACCTCTATAAAATCGCCGTGTCTTCTTGTGGTTTGCATTATTCCTTCCCTACTTGTATTTGTTTTAAATTCCGCTGCATTTACTCGATTGTTTAAACAAGTAGGTGATTAGCTTAATTAGTGATTAGTGGACCCATAACCCACACGATCCTTCCTACACTTCTAATGAGTGACTTTTGTACATTAGAATGAATTGATGTTTTAGCAGAGAAAATGGCTGCAATTGCACTGTTGAAATATCATTTTCGACAATAATATTGTCAAGAAACGACAATTTGATGGCGTACATTGAAAATAATTTACTTGGTAAAGTAAATAATGAGTCAATCATGGACCATTTTCAAAACATTACAACTCGTTAAATCAATTGTAACTTTTCTGGAAATATATATTAATTTTTTTAAAACAAAATTCTTGATTCTGCCACTGTAAGGGTACTACCGAATCAACTCAGAGCTTAAAAAAATTAAGTTTTGCATATTATCACTAAATATTTAAAATCAAATGATAAAAATTTCGAGACGAGCTCGAGCTATTTCGAATTTCGGCTCGTTTGTCGATCTGAGTTAGAAGATTTTTTGATTTTTTTTACTTAGTAGTTGTTCTTTTCAAGTCAAGCCAGAATCGAACCTTAATCGAGTCGAGTTCGAATCAAAGTTGACATCTTAAGTTAGAGGGATCCGTTCTAAGTTGGAAATAATGCAACATTTTTTTCAGGACCGCAGTAAGTCCAGTTGGGTGGTGATCAGCGGGTGTATGCATCTTGGGATCAGATCCTCTCTTTCGGACCACTAAGGTCGACATGATTATTTTTATCTACCTTTGTTGTTCTGTTGTAATTATGTATCGTTTTGACAAACTCTGATTTAATATGGTGCATCGCTTATATGTTTTATGAGAAGTAACAGTCTCGTCTTTGATTATTGGTCTCTGTTATATTGATAATAATTTTTAAATTTCCGTTGTTTCGCGATATTACACTAACATCCTACTAATTAACTTTTCAAGTTCGACATGCAGGGATGTATGCTACACTTCCTGGCCTGACAGTGTAAATCAGAATAAATAATCTAAATCCTCTCTTGTATAATATAATAATAAAATCCATAAGTGGCATGGTAGAGATCACCATGCGCTCCAAAAGTACAACTTATCCGCGTACGGATTCCTTCTTTATAAACAAACGCCCAAAAGCAACATATGCATGCAAATAAAGTTCATTCCCTGTGTTCATGTATTCATATTCAATTAAAAAGTGAGTTAAGTACATATGACATCTTAATTTATAGTTAGGCATGACCCTCCTGTAGTATGGAAGTTCAGGAATTGAGGTTCCATTAGCTTTAGCTCGTGTTCCAAAGATTTATTACATTTCTATCTCATTTTCGTTGGAAAATATAGTTCTCCGTTGACTTAAAGGAAGGAATTCTAATATGCTTTTTAAGAAAATTGCATTATATGTTTTGCATCTAAGTGCTTGAATTTAAAGAGACGCTGGACTTAATCAATCAAATTTGACATGACATGAAGCATGTGAATAACGTGTAGCTCCTCAAAGTGTCAACACGAAAATATTAGTCTCAGAGCATATTTAACGGGAGTGCGTGGAGAGGGTGCCCTGTCCACGTCCTCCTTTGCGGGATGGGGGCGGTGGGTGACATGATTCCGTGCTTGGGTGGGAGAGTTGTATGGGATGGGTGGGCACGTGTCTCTACCTATTCATTTGATTTTTTTTAATTTGTTAAAAAATTACTTTAAATTATTTTATCAATTTTTATTTGAAAATATATATATTTATTTATTTTACATATGAATGTATGATTGATATTCAAATGACATGGAAGGAGAGAATGTAGAGTGTTTGAGGTATTTTTGGGCATATTTAAGACCATCTTTAGCAACACCTGGGTACTTTTTGGGCGTCATGTTTTCTCTCTCAGTCACGTCAACTTCTCTCTCAGTCACGTCAGTACACACCAAACCTCCCAAATTTTCCTTAGCCACACCCAGAAACAACCCAGACGCCATACATTATCTGCCCTCCACGTCATTTAGGGATCGATTCTGGGTAAAACACACAAAATATTATTTTTTTTAAAAGTATAAACAAATAAAAAACACATTTTCATTTTTTTGTTGTTGAACAAAACAATTTAAAATAGTTTTTAAAACATTTTTTAACATTTTTTAAATATAAAAAATTAAACAAATCCGGAAGGCCACGTGCCCCCCCGCGCGATTACTCCGCCCGGGCGGAAAAACAGGCAGGGGTGAAAAAATTTCACCCTCCCATGAAGGGAGGGCAAATCGGATGTTAGAGCACCCGTTTAGGGTGCTCTAAGGGAGATTTGGGGGTGGGTGATGTGAGCTTACGTGACAGAAAGAAAAGTTGACGTGACAGAGAAAGAAAACATGACACCCCGAGTAATCCGGACGATGTTATTTATACTCTAGTTGCGAAGACTATACCTTAATAAGCACTTGATTTCATAGAATTGATAATGAATAAAAAAATTAATTTTTTGCTATTTCATCTCATGTTATCATGTTCTATATCGAGATACTTATTGTTTTCCGGAAAAGTATTTTTAAACAAGATTGGAAAATAAAAGGTTGCAACGTGAAGGATTTTAATTTACGCCACATACCATATAATTGAATTTGTGACTTTTCCAACAATTGAACAATTGAAAAGCATCATTTGTGCAAATGAATAGTTCAGAGGCACATTTTGTAAAACAATCGTAATTCTTCTGCCTCATATGAGCTTAAATCTGCCTCCTTTAGTTCTTTACCAATAAAAACAAAAAAAATCTTTTACCCTGAGGAAACCCTATCCAAAGTCGTTCAAACAAACTTCATAGATAGACCGTAAACCTCATTTACTAGGACAAGTTTCTTTCAACATAGACTGCGCTCCGTTTCTGAAAGCAACAAACACTATTCTAGTCCTTGCTCAAAAAAGAAAAAAACACTATTCTAGTCTTCTTTTGTCCATATATATATGACATATGCATGTGTGAACTTCTAAAGGCAAGATGAGGTCACACTCACACTCTCTACTTGTATGTAGTCATCTTATAACTCCCAACCAACCACCAACTAGATTCAATTTATTTTACGACGGACATTTCTCAAACACAGATGGATCTCGATTCCAAATTAAAGGTCATCCAAGATAAAGAGATTCGAACTTACGTTCGAAGAGTCAGTCTCCCAAGTAACAGCTACGTACGCTATGTCATGTCTGGTCTTAAGACCAAGCACATTCAAAGTTGCAAAAAGCACCCAAAACTTTCTTTTTCTTTTTCTTTTTTATTCTCTCTCTCAGTCTACTCTAGAAAAGAAGACCAAAATATAGATTGAAGGAATTCCAAACATTTACTTAAGTCTCTTTTGCAGAAAGAAAGAAAATCCAGCAGACAGTAAGAAGCAAGTCAGTACAAACCGCGCCACAAAAGCCCCGGTTGCCTCCCACGCTCCCTCCACTCTCCCAGACCTACTCCTCCACTTCCCAATATTTACCAAAACCACCCTTCCCCCCTCTATAAATACATGCACCACAACACAAAGCATCAAATTAATTAAATCTGGTTACATTTGGCATTGGAAATATATTGTTTAAGTTAGCACAATGCATTACTACATGATGCCAAGGGCGTCGGACCCGGTGGAGGTTGTGGAGCGGCTGGCGGCGGAGAGCGCGGTGGTGATATTTAGCGTGAGCAGCTGCTGCATGTGCCATGCGATAAAGCGGTTGTTCTGCGGTATGGGGGTGAACATCACAGTCCATGAGCTAGACGAGGACCCGAGGGGGAAGGAGATGGAGAGAGCTCTCATGCGGCTCCTCGGTGGAGGGGCCGCCGCCGTCCCGGTGGTCTTCATTGGTGGGAAACTTGTCGGGGCAATGGATAGAGTGATGGCGTCCCACATTAACGGGACTCTCGTTCCGTTGCTTAAGGAGGCCGGCGCGCTTTGGCTTTGAAGGGTAGTTTGTTTGGAAAAAAGGAGTACGTACGTACGTACGTACTGCATGGGATGGGATGGGATGGGAGATGTGTTTTTTTGGTGTCTTCCTTAGATCGATGTATGCATGTGTGTTGTTTGGTGTTTGGTTGGTTGTTTGTTTGGTGTGTGGTTTGGGGATCTCCATGTTTTTTGTTGGGGTTTGGAGATCAATTGCATGCTTCTTTGTATAGAAAGGTTTGAGAAATTTTGATGGGAATTAATGCTTGGGGTGATTCTGATCGGCTATATATGTTGCTATCTTTTTATACTTTTTCTTTCTTTTTTTGAAATGCCGTGCGTGTGGATTAATATTTTTGTTATGTTAAATGGTTTGGGTTTTCTTTGGATTATGGTTAAGATTGTAATGCGGTATTTGTAATACCATTTTTTTCAAGTATATTTCGTTGGCATGGAATAGTTCATCGACACTGTTTTAAAAATGAGGAGTGTAAATTTATCAAGGCTTTTCTACATTGTCCTAGGGAGTTTATTTAATTCCTTCCTCTTTGGCTTCTCAAAGTATTAACGTAAGATGCATCAAGCAGGATAGAAATGATTAGCACTTTTCCGGTTAAAATATATGAGATAGCAAGAACAGTGAAGGCTATGTAATGTAACTCAAGAGTTCCTGTATTTACAATAACACCATTTTTTTATACTTAAAGCATAAGGCAAGGAAGTTTGATGGATAAGAATTCCTTTCATATTAATTGCTCCTATGTTATGTGTACTTGTTTTTGCAATTTACATTGTTTTGTTCAAACATTACGAGTTTGTTTAGAATGTGTAGTTAAGGTTGCATTACAATACATTTTCCGTGGTTACGATTATCTCATTAAATTACACTTTTAGAAGAGGGACAGAATAGAAATCCAAAAAAATAAACAAATTCTACAATCACACGTAGTCACTTGGTTAGACTAAAATTCAAGAAGATGCTCAACTCCTATAAATATTGCCAAGTGAAATTACAAATGGTACTCTTGTAGCCATTAGGAAATTTATTTTCCTTAATTACCCAAATTAAAACACTATTGTCTGTTAATGGCAACAAACAATAAACTAAAAACAGTTCAAAAAGCGAGAGAAAAAAAGGGAGGTGTACGTCAGCACGGGTGGGAGAGCAGAAGAAAGATAGAAACCGTTCTACGACAACCGCCTTATAAATTAGTGGGCTCGTCAACCTGATTGCTCAGGACCACACTCCAGTCAATCACGTCCCTCCACCTCAGTACTTTGTCTGCCGCCGCGAGCACGCGCACCGGCAGGGAAAAATCTCATCGCGTTTTCAACCGTCGATTGTCACACGTGGCTGAGATCCGAACGGTTGGTTAGTTCCGGTGCAGAGGATGTTCCCCCCTTGTTCTTTTTGGTACGACTTTAGCATGTGGGATATAAATAAGTGGAAGTTTTATCCAAAAGAGCGAGGGAAAGGAAGTGTACTGATAAAGGTGCATATGTAATTTGTGAATTAATAATAAAATTATATATATATTATATATACATGATTAAAAAATAGTTAAAATTTTGGAATAATTTTTAACATATATATTAAACAGAAGATGACATAAATATGTGTTGTGGGATCTTAATCCTAATTGAGTTTTGTTTGTTGATTAGAAGGTGTTTTGGAGGAGATTGGAATTGATGATTGAGATGGAGTTGGAGTGAAGATGGTTGGATGGTGAGGACGAGGTGGTGAAGGGTTTAAGTTGGATTTATCTTTCTCTCACTCTCTTCTCTCTCACACGTCTCTCTCTCTCTCTCTCTCTCTCTCTCTCTCAGTGGAGCTCCAGCGATGGTGGTGGTGAGTTCTGGCGAAGTTGCGGGTTCAGCAAGTGTTGGTCTTGCGGCGAGGTGAGTCAGTTTCCAACCCAACCCTTCTCGTTTGTGTTCTTTCTCCTTTCTTTCTCTCAATCTGTTTCGCTTCCAGTTGTTAGGGCTGGGGATGTGATCGACGAAGGTGTTTGTGTGGTTGTGGCTCGGCGAGGTGCGGTGATCGTTGATCGAGTGATAAGTTAGTCAGAAATCGTGTTTTGGGTAAAAGTGCTTGTGGAAGTGTCGTCGAGATTCTTCAAAGGTTTCTTCAAACCTTCACGGTATGTCAAACTTGTAGTTGTAGCTCATTTTTGTTGTGTGAGTATTTGGAAGTCGACGGTAGGCCGAAAGGCTCGTCGCAGGTAAACGTGCAACAGTTTTACTACTGGATCGGTCGACTGGTTGGTGCAACGGTCGACCGTTCCTAATGAGAATTTGGGATTTTGCCTCGCGCTGGCCAAACAATGTCTTTGGGCGGTCGACCGTGTAGGATTCTAGTTTAATTGCACATATATATTTTCGAAATTTTTATGCACAATAAGGATCAATTACGATTTTCTATGATTTGTTTCATGCATGCATCGGTTTGTTTCAATAACTAGTTTCAAAACTTCATTAAAACAAACACAATGGACTCAATTCATACCTAGAAGTTCTCTAAAACTTCTTGATGATCCGGAGACGTTGATGATGCTTGTCGCTGCGCCGGATGCCCCCGAGTATTCACCAAACTCTAAACAATATCGGAGAGAGAAGAGTTAGCCTCTCAATCTCCAATAGGGTTTAGAATCTAGCTATAAACCTCTTCCTTGGTCTCTGAGATTTCTCCTTCCAAAGACTTAGAAACTTAAGAGAATTTTCGTGACTTTTGTGGTGAATTAGGAGAGAAAACAATTGTTTGGTCGACCGTTCCTGGTTCGGTATACCAAACCAGAATTCCAGGCACTTTGGTCAAGTTCAGTCGATCAACTTTGACCATCCGTTCCAAGTTCGGTTGACCGATCCACAGAACCTTCGGTCGACCGAACCAAAACGGATTACCGAACTTTTACCCGATTTTGCCTTTTTAAATTTTAGATTTATTTCCAACAAAATTTGGACTTTAAGGGGTTTTAGCAAATTCACAACTTATGTAACATATTATCTTATGTAATGATTGAAGGGAATGTGTTCTAAAAGTTTTACTTTTAAATGTCAATTATTATGAATTGAATGAGAAATCATTTTGTTCCTTGTTTATGTTATTCGTCTTTTAGAAGTGTTAAGGAAGATGCTCTTGGTCCTTAACCGTAGAGCTCTAAAAGATATTGGTTTACATAAAACAAAAGATATTCGCAATCATGGTAATTAACATGGAACATTAATTACCGAGTTAAGATTGTCGTGTTGGTCATAGATCATTGTAGCTCTACAAGTGAGTGACAACACGAGTATGCAAAAGAGGAAAATATTACTTTTGTATACTGAATAGACCTAATAAGTAAAATATTATAGAAATGTGTTTCTGTGTCATTAATATTTTACTGTGTCTTTGGTCCTTTGATATGAGACTTATATCTAATCACTTAAGGAATACTTAATTAGATCAGTGTCTTGAACTATCGATCAGTGTAGTGTAAAGGCATTGGTTGGTTAAGTACAACTTTTGTTGGAGAAGATAGTAAGTCAAAAGATTATCATTGCCCCTCTTAATTGAGTGATGATATTAGTGGGCCCCTTGATAAAGCAAAATTATAATGTGCACAATGTGATTTAAGTTAAGTCGCATATTTATAACTAGCTTAAAGAGATCAAGAAATGAATACTAATACAAAGATGACACAAAACTACTTTGTGTGTATTCTTAATATCATGAGGCAAGGGACGGACACAAGTGGTGCACTCCATCACTAAATGGATCGGGTTTTGGTTCGAGTGGAATTAAGACATCTAACTAATTGGGAGCTATAATGTGTAGCTAGATACCGCTTATAGCTTGTGATATTAATATCTTAATATCACTGCCAACTTAGTTTAGATCCTCCCATAGGTCACACCGCAAAAACCGTGAAACAAGAAGCTTGATTTTTGGTTCATATGATGTGTCGGGTTTCTTATAGAAAATATGACACATGTGGTGAACAAATAAATCAATTATGTTATATATAACATAATTAGAATCATGATAAATTCATATGAGATGCATATAGTATGGGGTGCAATAATTTATTGTTGCATAGGATAATATATTGCATAAGTTGTGAACTTGCTAAAACCCCCTCAAGTTCAAATTTTGTTGGAAATAAATCCAAAATTTGAAAAAGGCAAAATCGGGTAAAAGTTCGGTAATCCGTTGAGGTTCGGTCGACCGAAGGATCTGTGGATCGGTCAACCGAACATGGAACGGATAGTCATATTTGATTGACCGAACTTGACCAAAGTGCCTGGAACTTTGGTACGGTGTACCGAACCAAAATCGGTCGACCGAATAATGTTAACTTCCGATATTTTCGGTTAACCGAATGACACTCGGTCTTAGACGAGAATTCGTCCGATCGGTTAAGGAGAATTTTTCCCTTTAAGAATCGGTCATCCGTCTAGTACTCGGTCAACCAATCGTGACATATTCGGTTAACCGAATGTGTCTCGGTCAACCGAACAGCGATTGATTTTCTGCCTTTGATTATTAAGAGATTAATTTGATTGATGGTTGGATTAGCTCCAAACTTGGTCAAACGTTTTGTGGGTGCATATAATGCATTATGGAATTAGTTTGTGAGAGAAATTGTCATAAAACCGTGGCTTAAGAATAACCATGATTAAGAGTAAGATTGGAACCTATAAATAGGTCCTTATTCTCCCTAATTGGATACACAATTCAATAATTATTTTCTCTCTTAATTCACCACAAAAACCCACGAAAATTCTCTTAGTTTTCTAAGTCTTTGGAAGGAGAAATCTCAGAGGCTAAGGAAGGGGTTTGTAGCTAGATTCTAAGCTTGTTTGGAGATCGATTGGCTAGCTCCTTTCTCTCCAACCTTGTTTAGGGTTTCGGTGAACACTCGGAGGCATCCGGCGCAACGAGAAGCGAAGATTGACTTCCTCAACGTCTCTGAAATGTCTAGAAGTTTTTGAGAACTTCTAGGTATGAATTTTGGAGTCCTTGTTTGTTTTAATAGAGTTTTGAAACTAGATGTTAAAACAAACCGATGCATGCATGAAATAAATCTAAGAAAATTGTAATTGATCCTTATTATACATAAAAATTTCGAAAATATATATGTATAATTAAACATGAAATCCTACAATGATAAATCATTACACCCCATAATATTTACATCACATATGAATTTAATTTAGATTCTAATTATGTTATTTAATCACCACATAATTTTGATTTTACTTGTTCACCACATGTGTCATATTTTCTACATGAAACCCGACACACCTTATGAACTCAAAATCCACATTTCTTGTTTCCCAGTTTTGTGGTGTGACCTATGAGAGGATCTAAACTAAGTTGGCAGTGATATTAAGAGCTTAATATCACAAGTTATAAACAGTATCTAGCTACACATTAGAGCTTCCAATTAGTCAGATGTCTTAATTCCACTCGAACCAAAGCCCGATCCATTTAGTGATGGAGTGCACCACTTGTGTCCGTCCCTTGCCTCATGATATTAAGAATACACACAAAGTAGTATTGTGTTATCTTTGTATTAGTATTCATTTCTTGATCTCTTTAAGCTAGTTATAAATATGTGACTTAACTCAAATCACATTGTACACATTATAACTTTGCTTTATCAAGGGGTCCACTAATATCATCACTCAATTAAGAGGGACAATGATAATCTTTTGACTAACTATCTTCTCCAACAAAAGTCATACTTAACCAACCAATACCTTTACACTACACTTATCGATAGATAGCTCAAGACACTAGTATAATCAAACATTTCTTAAGTGATCGGATATAAGTCTCATATCAAAGGACCAAGAACACAGTAAAACATTAATGACACAGAAAACACAATTATATATTGTTTTACTTATTAGGTCTATTCAGTATATAAAAGTAATATTTTCCTCTTTTGTGTACCCGTGTTGTCACTTACTTGTAGAGATACAATGATCTGTGACCAACACGACAATCGTAACTCGGTAATTAATGTCCCATGTTAATTACCATGATTGCGAATATCTTTGGTTTTAGGTAAACCATTATCTTTTAGAGTTCTACGGTTAAGGAACAAGAGTCTCTTCCTTAACACTTCTAAAAGACGAATAACATAAACAAGGAACAAAATAATTTCTCATTCAATTCATAATAATTGACATTTAAAAGTAAAACTTTTAGAACACATTCCTTTCAGACCGGTGGTGCGTTAGAGGCAAGCCCTAGATGTTTTCGGTTGGACGGGCGTCGTTCGACCGTGTGCACTGTTGTAGGTTGGTTGGGGGCGTTGATCATCCAAACGGTCGATCGCCCGTTGACTCGTCCAATCGACGACTTAAGTTAACTTGTGGTTTTGTTCGACCGATGGTGGTTCGGTCGACCGGTGTTGTCTGGATGCGATGGAGGATTTTACTGGTGGTTTTCGGTTGACCGAGAGTGCTCGGGGGTTCGACCGGTTGATTTGTTGTGCGATGGTCATTTTACTGGTGGTTTTCGGTCGAACGAGTCTCATTTGACGTTCGACCGATTGGCTGTTGTGTTCATTGAACATGGGAGGTGGCATTCTAACCGGTTGACCGGTCATTGACTTTGGTTTGACCGAACGTGAGTTGTTGGTGGGAGATATTCGACTGATGGAGTGTCGGTCGAGGCCTTTGCCTTGTTTTGGTGTGAGTCGATCGACCTGGACTCTTGGTTCAGTCGACCGATGTTGTCTAGTTTTGCACATGTGAGGTGTGTTGGTTGTGGTCACCCTTGTGAGACGAGTTGTGGTGTCGATGTTATTCCGGCAAGTGTGCTAGTGAGCATGAGTGTTGCAGTGGTTGGGTGAAAGAGCACTGGAGCCCCGTAACTGTTGTGAGAATTGTGGTTGAGTGAAAAAACCGTGGAGCCCAGCTAGTCTGTGTGGGGTTGGGTGAAAAATCATTGGAGCTCTGTAGTGCGTTCAGGTTGGGTGAAAGAGCCCTAGAGCCTGAGCAAGGACCACGTGATAAGGGTTGGGTTGAAAAAGCCATGGATCCCTTAGAACGTTCGGGTTGGGTGAAAGAGCCATGAAGTCCTGGTCGTGTCGTGGTAGCTGTTGTTGGGTGAAAAAACCCTGGAACCCGACTTTGTGATATTTTTTTTCTTTGTGGATAGAATTGCATGCTAGATTGTTTTCAGTTTCATGCATTTGTAGAGTTTAGCATACGAAGTTTTCTTCTAGAAATTTAGGCATTGTTGTATGTTTACCTTTCAGGCTATGATCGGCGTTAGGGGTGGTGACCGAGGAGAGGAGCACCGCTATCAGATTCTATTTTCTCTCATTTTGAAGTCGGAGTGATTACTTGTATATTCTTGTATAGTTTTTTGAAGTAATCACACTTTTGAAATACTCGGATATATATATTATATATGTTGGTGCACCCGTTTCTTTGTATTTTGCGTAATGTCTTCTGATTGTTGTATGCTATAAAATTTTAAATTCTTTCGCTGTTTGAGGATGTTATATGTGCAATCCAACATAATCCATGAAACATAACCTGTGCAATGCAACGTGATTGAAATAAAGGCTCGATTAATTTTCAACCACAATGGAAGCAAAAAATCCAACAGTTGGAAATAAGTTCATGAATCATGACATGAAATCTAATTAATAAAACATAAGAACACAAACAAAGTTCTTAGAAAGAAACATAATAAAGTTCACGTGAATCTCATGTCAAAGACTTAAACTACCAAATTATTATCCAAATTCTCAATCTTCAATATACTCCACTTGAGGCTCTTCATTTAGTTCTGTCATCTTGAGTATGTTTGGATGTTACTTTTTTGTAGAATTTTTTTTCCAAAAAGCTACACTATAGACATCAGGGTTTGTCTTCCAACTTTTCTACCATCGGGATAAGTGCACATATGAAATTACAGAAAATCCAAAAAAATGTTGACTTTGCACATGTGATGAGGACAATACATGTATATCATATCACATTGTATGAGAAGCTGTAGGGAAACTTCCTCCCTCAGCTTCTTCAACCCAATACAAATTTGACACAGGAAAGTATAAAAATGTTAGAAGTTTGTCTTCCCTTAAAAGTTGTTTGGATGTGCATGTACAACTTTTTGGAGACAAAAATCACTATGCAACTTTGAAAAGCTACATCCAAACATTGCCATAGTGGACTAAATCGGATGGTAGACTTCTTTTTTATTCCCAAGGTAACGAGACAACGACGGCAAAATGGTCTTTATGATTAAGTCAATCATTTCAATAAGCAAGTAAACAAATAAATAAATTTGATGTTGATTACAGGCCTCTACTGTTTAATAAGAAATTATGTGTATCACAGTTTAAGTTTGGTTTGAATGGGGCTCCTAGATAAGAGTTTTTGGTGGGAGTCAGATTCTGGGAATATGAATCGGGAAGCAACTTCTTCTCCAAAGGTGATGAGTTGTTTGGATAGTCAGAAGGTTTCTGGGAGCTCCAGATGTCTTGTTGAAGTAAATTCCCAAATTAACCACAGATTGTGATTAAATAAAAGCTTATGTAGGTATATGTTGATTTCAACATGAGTAAAATCGTCACAAAAATCCAACCAGTGGATGAGCTACCAGGAGCTCCCCGTGAACTTCTCCACCAACGTGCAAAATATATCTCGATTGTCGTGCTGGAAGCTCAACTCCACAGGATCCATCCCCATGTTTAGAATTGTAGCAGCTTTATGATGGGAGGGGAGCTGATCTCATCTCATCCAAAAGGAGTCTTAGTATCTTCTGTGGTTACCGGGTGTAGTACTACAATAACGTGATTCTAAGCACTTCATTGGAAATTTTCGAGCAAAATTTAATAAAAAGGAAAGCACTATTGTAAGAAGATGATTTCCTTTGTATCTGTCATGTCTATATTAGGATTGAGATCTACACGAGTGTATGCATTATGAGTTATGACTACTCTTTTCTGATTCTCTATTTTTGATTTGGCAACAAAGATGTCTTTCAAGTAAAGATCGCAGGAGAAGCAATGTTGGAACTGAATATTAAATGCTTTTCAATACGCAATGTAAGACTTATCTCAAACTTGTATCTCAGGAAAAAAATCAGGAGAGATTCATCAACTAAGGGTTGTCAAGTCTCATTACAGGACAATTGGAGCAAACTTGTATTTCAATTTTTTTTCTTCAATCTCCCCACTTCACCCATGTACGGGACATGAATGTAATTACCTCGGGGGCAGAGTCGTGGAGGGAATCAGAAGGCGATGGAAACCGGACAACGACGTCGTGGAGGGAACCAGACGGCGTCGGAGGGCGAGATGGGGGTCAGGCAGCTCGGACTATGGTTTGGGTCGGCCAGTTGGGTTAGGGATTG
The DNA here is from genome assembly GCA_963682175.1 of Triglochin maritima. NCBI lineage: Eukaryota > Viridiplantae > Streptophyta > Magnoliopsida > Alismatales > Juncaginaceae > Triglochin > Triglochin maritima. Next base: position 4,476,437 of record OY821787.1, on the reverse strand, counting down.
CCGGATTGGGATTTTCGGGAGAATGAGAAATGTCAAATGTGTAATCAGAGTTTTGTCATGTGTAATCGGACTTTTTTTACCCAATTAAATTGTAAACCACCTTTTCGAAATGCACCTCACATGCGACCGTATTTGCCGCATATTCTCCTTGCATCCGTCGCATATGAGACCAAGATGTGGTCCGCATATAGTGCCTGCATCCTTAGGATGCAATGCGCATCTCGACCATATCTGGTCATATTTTGGAACACTAATGCTAATGCAACATGCAGAAATATTTTCGGAAATTTGAATGCCGTTTTTTTTCTTCTTTTCGAAATCCTAATTGGGTTTGCTATCCTTTTGATGTGTGTGTGGAAAAAAATAGGGTTGTAGGAGGTTGATAGTCATCTTGGTTGCGACACCACGTTTTCAGTCACATTTGGTTAGTTGTTATCTATGAAAATCTATGGGTGGGATATACCATATATAAGGAACACATGATAAAAAAATCAGATCAAATGGATCATCATAGACATTGATCTGAACGCTTCCAAATTCAGTAAATTCCAGTCGTTCAAATATGAGCATTTTATATGAACGGTAAAATAAACTTTGATTGACCTCTATGTGGGTGTGGGTGTCTAACAAGGGTGGGGAAATTCTCATTTTTTTCTATAGTAGACACCGCATCTCACAGTTTGCTACCCTTCAAGTGTTGATTGATTCAGTTATAATAACCGCAAGTACACGACGTTGGTGAAGACGCAACAAGTTCGGGTCGAATCCACAGGGAGGTGTGAAAACTCTGATTCTTCAGAAATCAAGTGGAAAATAAGGGGAGAACAAGTTTGATTACACTAAACTAAAAGAATAGGAAAGATGAAAGCACGAGACTAACTAAAACTAATTAAAGAACTAACAAACAAGAAAACTGAAATTCAGTAAGAAAAACTCCAAAAGGATGGAGTGTATGTACACATGTAATAATATAGTGAATAATACATTTAATAAGATACAAGTATAGGGTGTGTTTTCATGCATAGGAAATGTCTAATGGTTGTGGCAAGACCTATTAATCTAATCACAAACCTAGTTGATTAACATAAGCATACATAAGTTAGTTATTAAAAACCTAAACAAGCATGAGATGTGTATAAAAGTTGTGGCAAAACCCAACAAGTTAGGTATTCTAAAACAAACAAACATACATTCACATTCATCACATATTGCATAAGATAACATTTATTCTCATTCTTCATTACATGTATAAATATCATCTCCACTCCCAAATGGCGATGAAACTACTCACTATACATTAAGATACAAAATATATTAAAAAAAACATTCTAACTAATAATACTAAGATTAAGAAAACAAAATTAAGCTAAATATGTAAGTATTAAAAGATAGAACATTAAAATAAAACTAGGAAAAAATATTTTATTGATGACTCACATTACAAGTAGCATTCATCTTCACTTGAGTTTTGCTCCAAGAGTTACTCCAAGTAGATAGACTTACCACCAAGCAATGAGTTGATTACAAAGAGGAAATAATAGTTTCATTTGTAGACATGAAAAAGACAACTGATACTAATGCAGAATAATGAATAGTCATCGTCCAATAGATGTCGGTCGCCCATATAGTTGACGTCTATAGGTATCGACGTCGGCTATTAATACAGTCGACATCTATTGGGTCCTCTAGATGTCAATGGTTGGAATAACATTTTCAACCGACGTCTATACCTCGACGTTTATTCCCCACGCGTTTAGACGTCGGATGTATTATATAGCTGACGTCTATATGTCCCCATCCTTATAGACGTCAGGTGTGTGATATAGCCAACGTTTATAGGTCTTATAAGTTGAATCGTTCCCTTCAGTTTTTAATCTTTTATCCCGACTGAACCCTAGCCACAAACCCAACCTCCTCCGCGACCAAACCCTAACCCCCATGGGGACAATCCCCAAATATAGGACTACTGAAACCTGCCTAAAATGGACACAAATAATATAATACACAACCACGAGAAGTCAGGTCGGATCTTGAATTGTTTCTTCCTGTTCAAATATTTCGGTGCAAATCCCAGGTTGATGTGTCATTGTCGTAGGCACCATAAGCCGTTGGGATATCCCATGTTGCGTTTGAGCGAACTTGGATATTTTCTGTCCTTTTCCTATCGTAGACGCTCAAATCACTTGTTTACCTGAAATTGCTGGGGGCAAAAGGTTTTTATAAAACATGTTACTTGGATACCTAATACGTGCATGAAACCCATGTTTTTGAGTTTATCATTAGTCAATCATGTTTGCCACATTCATCATGTTGTCATGTTTCATGATGTAATGTTATCCATGTTTTTACTTAGTTTTTTATTTACATGTATTAGATGATAGGACAATGAAGTTATTGAAAGGATAATGGAGTTAGCGAGTATTATGGGTAGGATAAGTTTCTTACAAAAATTAGTATAAATATAGTCTATGTTATTGAAAGGAAACCATGATTTAATCCAATTAAAATTATTCTTTATTAATATTTCGCAATTGTGGAGTTTTATCCCTTAAGATTAGTTTGACAATAGATTATTAGATAGGATTCTGTGAGAATCCAGATTCAAAACGGAAATGCAAGAATCATGATTCCTAAAAGAAATAAAATTTGTTTGAATGGAATAAATTCTTATTCATGATTGTAAACGTTAAATGACTAGTATGTTCCTATATTTAAATTTATATTGTTAGATTACTATTGTAAGATATAGTATTAATTTTTAGAATATTTATGTTTCAATGTGAATGTCAATTATATGTTTTTAATATTAGTTTCTAATATTAAAAATTATCATAAAATATAATATATATATATGACATTTATCTAATAAATATCGTAAAATATTAGTTTCTAATTAGAAATTTATCGAATAAAAGTATTAAAATATGAGGATATTGTGATAAATACAATGGAAATTTGGATTAGATTCAGTACCAATCTGACACAAATTTCAACCAAATCTGACCTCTATTTTGATCTAAATTTCACGTAAATATAGGTTTAGTAATGTACTAGGGATACAACAAAAATTGCAAGAAAAAACAACGATTGTGGGTTTAAATAATGGATTTTTAAAATTTAAGGGGGCAAAGTATTACAAAACGAATGTTCAATGATTGTAACTGTCAACTTTGAAAATTCAAGGAGGACAAAGTGATATCAATGCATGATTCAAGGGGTCAAACCGTAATTAACCCTAAATACAACTAAGGGTAATATGATAAATGTCACTCCAAAAATTGGATTTTTTGCAAAAAAAGTAAAATTTCATTTTTTTTCATTCTATACAAATTTGATTATTAGGAATCTAAAGATTGTGAAGCTGGTTTCTGTTTAGAAAGCTCGATTAGATTTTTACCAGATTTCTTACCAGAACGTAGTTAAGAAGGACTATCCAAACGGTACCTAAGAGACCTATCCTTTGGAGTTTTGGCTTTTTCTCAAATAAGAGTCGTATCAGTATCCCTGTCTAAAGTTCATACACCTTGCAACATAGAGTCCGTAAGAAATGGCATGAGTGCATTGGCATGGTGACTTCAATTCAAGCTCTAACTGAGTTAGTCCACTTGGATGTTTTTTCCGAAAGCATTACATATTTTTAGGTGAATCTCAAACATGTAAGGGCTGAGCATCGGTCCGGTCCGGACCGGACCGGAAAAAAAAATTAGGTTCGGACCGGACCGGAAAAAAATCGGATAGGCGGACCGAAGACCGGACCGGTCCGGTCCGGTCCAAAAACTCGATTTTTTACCTTAAATTTTAAAAAAATATATTGGACCGGACCGGACCGGATCCAATTTTTTTTCGGTCCGGACCGGTTGGTTCCGGTCCAAAAACCCGGACCGGACCGGATTTTGCTCACCCCTACATGTAACTCACATGTTTGAATTAATCTATATGTCAATATGTTGTACTTAACTATTAAAGCTAAAATATTGTAAGAACTAGGGTTAAATGCTTTGAATTGTTGGCTAAGTAGTTGACATCCAAAAGACATTAGTTCACCACCATGACTTGAGGAATAAACAGTTAACGGTCCAATAGTGTCGGCACATTGTTTTCATTAAACATGCTGAGTCAAAAGGCTCCATAGGTGAGGAACCAGGCAAAGTTCAATGCGACCTACCAGTTATATATTAAACATTTAGCTTTCATTAAACATGATGGGTCTAATCCAACTGTTAACAGCCCATTGTTTTCTTAATTAAAATCAATAAGGTCACCCTTATGGTCTTACATAGTACCCACTATACAAAAACATAACAAAAAGCATAGAGTACAATAATTATCCGAATACGCCTCACCAGTTACCATAGGAGTCCCAACATGAGATATAACTCTACTGACAACAACAACGAAGTCTTTAATCCTTAACTAGTTGGGATAACCTATAAATGGTATATAAAAGAATCTACGATTAGAGAGGACCAAAATGTATGAAAAGAGATGCATGTTTGGTCGACCATCCTCCCAAGCAATTGATCGTCAGACAACTGATACATATCGATTCGAGATCATTCTTACAATTGTTCGATCGCTAGAGCACTTTTATTTACACGGACTTCTCCTTGTGCTATTCCCTTCGCGGATCATTTCCCTCTATTTACACCTCGTTGATGATTATGTTCAACTATTTCATGCTTAGTGCAATAATTAAACATATTTAAACTGAGCGCAATCCAAAACGCACAAAAAGAAGATTTTAGTCTAGAGTCTATAGTATCAAATAACAAGAGAAATGCTTTTAACCACATATTGTACATTTCTTGAAATTTTAGTCTTTATGAAAGACGAACTCACGAACCTAAGTTGAATGGGTTGTGAATTTGTGATAATGAATCGTTATCCAAGATGGTTAAAAAAATGGTCAATATAAAAGAAGAGAAGGCCCATTATATAGAAAAAATATATAGAATTTGGGCCTCACATGGGCCTGACATTAACAAGCAATAGAAATCTGTTGACACTTCCAAAGTTCCAATGTTGGGAAAAACAGATTTGTTAATTATAACTTTTTTGGTGATAATTATAACATGATGGGAAAAAAATTAGTCTAATTTTTCCCCCATCATGTTATAAGTATCACCAAAAAAAGTTACGCCACTTTTTTTTTTACGAAAGACCAAAAACAATTATTTCCTTTTCTTGTCCAAAATAATATCCTTGGAAGAGAAACGGAAATATAGAAGGCATACTTACAAATTTCGAGTTGAAAACAAGAACAAACCTAGATTTTCAAGTGGTAGATAAATCTTCAAGACCAAAAATCCAACCCCAACCGTATAAGAAAAGATTTTTTGGAGTCATCGAATTTGAATTGTCTGTTTTTTCTTAATGTTCACTGCTTTACAATTCCGCATCCAGTCAAATACTGAACCACCACAGATCATGGTTTTGCACCCATGTTCTTGCTTTTGCTTTGAAAAATACCATTAAATGAATTTCATGGTAAACGATAACGCACCAAAAAATAGAACCAAACACAACTTACTTTCTTTTCAATCAAAATTTTTAAGTGACAAAAAAAACCAATTTCTACTTTCTAACTGATTATGAAATGACAGACTATCGGCTATATGTCGAACCACCGAATCAATTGGAATTAACTTTCTATAACTGCACAAATCCAACCTCCCTTACCTTGCCCATACGAGATACCGGCGTAATATTGATGTGATGCATATTTCTTTGGAATGCTCCGATCCACGTAGACAACAATGTACATATCTCCACCAATCTACCTCAAACATTAAACCGATCAAATTGGCCGGTGGGATCATCTAACGTAACCAAGCCAATAATACACCACGTGTCGAAATCCATAGTGGAACATTTGTATCAGTTTACAAACATTTAAACAAAAACATTGGACAAATTTGTGTAAGCTTAATGGAATGAGACCAATGCTCACTTAACACATCAGTGGCGCAAACATATTCCAGGGATGGAGAGTAGTCGCCTTGTCCCCCCCCCCCCCCCCCCCCCCCCCCCCCCCCCTCCCCCCAACTTTATATTTATTCCCCAAAAATTTCGTTTCCAAAGTAGTTTGGAATATTTGTTTTTGTGGTTCAGCTAGAGTTCACTGGTTTGGAACAAACACCATCCAATCAAGATGTCTATTGTTTCCTTTGCAAATCATTGGATATTTATTCACATGGCTTCTTCTTTTTCTTCGTTTATGTTATTTTCATTCGTGGCGCACTCGTCGACCGAAGAAGAAAGTGGAGGTCAGTTCGAGACAACAGAGCAATTGGTTTGGAGGAATTAAAATTGTACAAAAAATGAGTATTTGTGTGTTTGATGTGCAACATGTTGCGAAATCTTACATTAAATGCTCAGTCAAAGAACATCAACTCAATTAGCACCAGGAATGTTTTTACATATTATTGATTTTTCTTGCTGAATCTATAGGAAGGCGTAGAAGATCAAAAAAGATATAATATAAAATTCTATCTAAACAATGTGTTTCAACTTTCAAGTCCAAGGGATAAGTCTTGGGTAATTAAGGTGATAACCATTACCTTAAAGCGACGTAATATATTGGTTGCAACTTGCAAATACTAAGAATATCTGTTATCGGTTCCAATAGCTTGTAGTAATCTCTTACTGATATGGTTTTCATGGGATCAGCCAATGAAAGCACCCCCACACCTAACACCATGTATTTATTGATTATCTTTTAGTTTGCATGCTTCCTTTCGATGCCTAGAGATCAACACCAAAAGATTTAGGTAAGAAATAATGAAGCAAATGATATTATCTTTTGAGTGTGTGATGAGTTGTACGATGTTGGATGTCATTTAATTATAATATTAATATGCATCGACTAAATGAAAACAAGTTAGATGCAATCAAATTTTTATGCACCATTTAATTATAATTTAATTTAAAGTATATCCAACCTCGTTCAAGATTAACTTCATTTTGAAATTTGGTTTGTAGAATTGTTAAGTGCAGGCATACATGGAGCATCAGTCGACCATGACTTAAGTTGTGTTCGACCGGAAAAGTCTAGAGCGTCCAGGATTTGTCGAAATGTAAGTTTTGATCGGCCGATGTTGGACACGCGGTTGACCGGAAACTTCCAGAGCCTTCAAATCGAGAATCAGCATCGCAGATCAGTCGACCGAAAACTTCCTTGGACTCCAAGGTGTTGTTCAGAAGCGTGGAACGGTCGACCGACTCGGGGTGAGCGGTCGACGAATTGACGATGGTTACGCACAAAATAGACAACCGGTCGACCAATGGAGAATTTCGGTCGACCGTTACAGACGGTTTTGCCCACATTCTGCATGTTTATTTGCACGATTTTAGCCCATTATAAAAGGGTTCTTCACCCTAATTTTAAGATATAATATACAATATTTATTTCTTTGAGAGAGATTAAGCTAGAGAGAGATCTAGAGTACTTTGGGAGATATATTGCTTATAATCATTTGTAATCTCGTATGCTTTTCTTGTTGGAGAAGTGCTAAAAAGAAAGGAAATCCGCAGGAGACCCCCCAAGGACGTAGGGACTTTGTGGAACCTTGTAAATCGTGTGTGTCGTGGTTTGCTTCAGGTGTGTTGTGTGATTGTTTGTGATTTTCATCTTTAATTGCGTGTTTGTTGTTTGAAGTTTGGAAGAGACTAGGAGTTTCATTTTCCGCCTTAATATTCTAGTATACCACACATCCTCCTTAATCTGTGTCTTGTTAGTAGCGTGTTAACCCCCTCTCCCAACAGGTACAAGTGAATATTTGGCCAACTTCAAGGTTGTTGACCTTATACTAAATTATTTAAAGGACATTAATAAAACTAACGCTATTAATTAGTATTGCCAAAATAATCTACCAAATGTTCTTGAAACTTAAAATTTGGTAGTTTTCCTTGTTGACTTCTATATATGTAAAGGTTGTTGATCCACGCTCACCGCACCATGTGGGACTATTTGTTCAACACTCCCTCGCACGTGTGACCAGAATTATTTTTTCTCTTTGTGTCTACGTGTGGACAATATGAGTTGGAGTTGCCCCCCGCTCTGATGACATATGAAATTTTGTTGGTACACCACCTCAACAAAACCTAAGCACTTAGATGAAGAGTAATGAATCCAACACTATTATAGAGAGTTACATACAACTTGTGTTTAACAATGTGAGACTATTTGCTCAACAAAAGCCAATATTATTCCCAATTGTCAAATATTAAATCACCAAATAACGAATATTTGGCACAAAAATAACCGTAGAAAACTTCCAATGTTGATGCTTTGGTCTTATTTATCGACATGCATGCATAGACGTGGTTGCACCAGTTTCCTGCCTTTCCAGCTATGCCTTCCCTTCCCTTCCCTTGCGCCCGATCAAATTAATTAACTTCTCCAAATAAGCCAAGGCCGCCTCATCTATATCCATACAACCCAATGATTGCCTTAAAAATTAAGTAAATAAAACTTAAAAAACGCCATGTTTATCAAAGGTCATGAATCATGATTAGTATATTGTTGGAGGGTCCCCTGCACTACCAATCAAAACTTACCCACTACTTGCTTGTGTCATGACTCATGACCATTAACTTGCATATTTTAAAAGTGATGCATATTCCCACCACATGTACATGCATTCTCCTGGAAATATGGCAAACTTGACTATGCAAGTTGAGCAAATATTGGACCACAAACAAACAAACTAAACAACTTCCACTACCTTAATGCTCTAAACTAATCCCATGATAATAGTCTAGAGTGGAGTAATGCAACCTTGAAGCCTAGTTGGCAAACCCATTAGCTCCTACCCTAACAAGCCGAAGGCTAAGATACAAAGCAAACAGTTGAAAACCTAAACAATCCATTTACTAAAACAATCCACATCAGCCTTCCACCATCAAGTACCTAAGTGTCATTTAAAGTAATCAAAAGAGCAGATGTTTTATTTTTCTAAGAAGATGTTCTTATCTCAACTACTCGACCAAAAGCTAATGGAACATGCTGATTCCTTGTGTCGTTTTAGTTAAAAGTCAAGGTCAGGTCAATGCGTAATTAACTAAAAGTTATACTCTCTTTCTCATTTTTTGTTTACATTTATTAAGTAATAAGTTCATAATGAATCGAACCAGTTAACTGGTTTTGGAAAGTTGGGGACTGTTTGTAACGTACCCGAAAACAGCGGAAAATTTAAACAATAATAAAGACATAAACATACGACCGTCAACGGTCAACAAGGGCACGCTATCGGAAAAGTCAACAGAATATATATATATATAAAATATCTCCACGTGGAAGTCATAATACAGAGTGTCAAAAGAGCGATTACTAGTCTAATACATAACTACAGTAATCACTACCTCTGCAAAAGATAAAGAGACAGGACCCGATCCCGGAGGCACTCCCCTCGGTCACCACCAACCTAAGACCGCCTGCTCCCTGAAAATGAAACATAAAATCTGCCTGAGTTCCCGAAAGGAACCCCGTATGCCAACATCTCCTACATATACAGAAATACAAATGAAATGCCAAGAATGCTCATGCAATGCAATCCGTCTCGGGCCCAATGAATGCCCCAACCGCCACGGACCATCTCCCAGCCGCGCACAGGGGCATGGAAAACATCCCCCACCCTGCCAATCCAGGCCCACACGAGGGGGGTCGCCGCTCTCATCTCCCAGCCGCACACAGGGGCATGGAAGGCATCCCCCCTGCCAATCCAGGCCCACACGAGGGGTCCAACAGAAATACGCTCTCGTCGTAGGTGAAATCCGTAGCTCCGAAGTCCGGTGATCGACCGTGGGATCGGCAGCCGGTAGTCGCCTCTGCTCGACGTCACGTATGTGGATAAATCCACCAAGGAAAAATAATTCGACCCACCAGTCGAACAAGGTCAAATCTAGCAGTCGACCGTTTGGAAGGTCTACGCTATACGTTTTATATACATATATATCCTGTCGGTCGAACCAGGGTCCGTTCAACCGATAAGGAAAACTGCATGAATCCTGCCCACTGCATTCGGTCGACCGAAACTCTTTCGGTCCACCGGATCAACAAGCACTTCATTATAGGAAAACTGCACGCGGTCGGTCGACCGGATCCAGAGCGGTCGACCGTTTAGATGGTCAACGCTCTTGACCGACTTTGCGCAGATCGGCCGACCGAGTGTGTGTATACGGTCGACCGTATATGCCAAATTTTAGCGGGAATATTTTATAAGGGTTATATTAGTCCGGTCGACCGGTGGTTGTTCGGTCGACCGATCCCAGTAGATAGGGTAGACAGACCTTCGGCCGACCGAGTGTGTGTCTCGGTCGACCGAACTGCGCAAAGTCGGTCAAGAGCGTTGACCATCTAAACGGTCGACCGCTCTGGATCCGGTCGACCGACCGCGTGCAGTTTTCCTGTAGTGAAGTGCATGTTGATCCGGTTGACCGAAAGAGTTTCGGTCGACCGAATGTAGTGGGCAGGATTCATGCAGTTTTCCTTATCGGTTGAACGGACCCTGGTTCGACCGACATGATATATATGTATATAAAACGTATAGCGTAGACCTTCCAAACGGTCGACCGCTAGATTTGACCTTGTTCGACTGGTGGGTCAAATTATTTTTCCTTGGTGGATTTATCCACATACGTGACGTTGAGCAGAGGCGACTACCGGCTGCCGAGCCCACGGTCGATCACCGGACCTCGGAGCTACGGATTTCACTTACGACGAGAGCGTATTTCTGTTGGACCCCTCGTGGAGGCCTGTGCGGCAGAGAGGGATGCCTGCCATGCCTGTGTGGGTGGTAGATGCCTTCTTCCCTGGTGGGGGAAGGGGATGCACTTTCCCTGTGGAGGAGAGCGGAGACCCCCTCGTGTGGGCCTGGATTGGCAGGGGGATGTCTTTCATGCCCCTGTGTGCGGTTGGGAGATGAGAGCGACGACCCCCCTCGTGTGGGCCTGGATTGGCAGGGTGGGGGATGTTTTCCATGCCCATGTGTGCGGCTGGGAGATGGTCCGTGGCGGTTGGGGCATTCATTGGGCCCGAGGCGGATTGCATTGCATGAGCATTCTTGGCATTTCATCTGTATTTCTGTATATGTAGGAGATGTTGGCATACGGGGTTCCTTTCGGGAACTCAGGCAGATTTTATGTTTCATTTTCAGGGAGCAGGCGGTCTTAGGTTGGTGGTGACCGAGGGGAGTGCCTCCGGGATCGGGTCCTGTCTCTTTATCTTTTGTAGAGGTAGTGATTACTGTAGTTATGTATTAGACTAGTAATCGCTCTTTTGACACTCTGTATTATGACTTCCACGTGGAGATATTATATATATATATATATTCTGTTGACATTTCCGGTAGCGTGCCCTTGTTGACCGTTGACGGTCGTATGTTTATGTCTTTATTATTGTTTAAATTTTCTGCTGTTTTCGGGTACGTTACAACTTGGTATCAGAGCCTTGATCCCGGCGTATTTTCCAAAGAAACCACCATCGAGTTAGGATTAGAGTCTAGAGGTCCATTGCATGCATTCATGATCATTCTGATGTGAGTCTTTTTGTTCTGTAGAGTGATGCCTCCGAGACGGGTTGTGCCTGCGGTTGAGACTCGCAGTTCGAGCGAGACCGAGAGAGAGGAGGCCCGGGAGGTAGAGCGCAGAGTCCTGTTCGACACCGTGGAGCGGTTGAGCAGGATGTTGGAGCGCCAGGCAGCGCAGAGTGCGCAGGCGGGGGCCGGTGCGATGCACGACCGGTTCATGAGGCAGCACCCTCCGACTTTTGCTGGGCAGATGGATGCAGAGGCAGTTGAGGAGTGGATCCTCACTATGCAGACGATCTTCAGGGTTATCGACTGTACCCTGGAGAAGAAGGTGGACCTGGCCACCTATGTGCTGAGAGGAGCTGCAACGAACTGGTGGAGGTCGACTTCAGCAGTTGTGTTCACCGGTCGAGAGGATGTGTCATGGGAGGAGTTCGTTGAGGAGTTCAACGAGCAGTACTTTCCGGAGCATGTGCGAGAGGGGAAGCGGGTGGAGTTCCTGGCCCTGGAGCAGGGGAGCATGACACTGGAGGAGTACATTGAGAAGTTTAACGCCCTTGAGCGTTACTGTCCGGAGATTTTCGTCACTCAGGCGCAGAGGTCGATGAAGTTTGTCGGGGGACTCCGGAAGCATCTGAGGACCCGAGTGTTGTCGAGCATGCTGCGCACCTTGGCGGATGCAGTGAGGAGTGCCACTATCATGGAGAGGGACTACCGGGAGAATTATCAGGATGATAGGAGGTCGGTAGGGAGATCCTCAGGGAGGCCAGGAGGGCAGAGTTCGGGGAAGTCGGGCAAGAGGCCCCGGATCGAGGGAGCAGGGGCGCCGCAGCCAGAGGCGTGCAGGAGCTGTGGCAGAGTGCACACTGGGCGCTGCTTTGGGTCGATTACTTGTCATGGTTGTGGTCAGCAGGGCCACTTCGTCAGGAACTGCCCTAGCAAGGGCGCTGGACCGAGCAGACCTCCGGGACTTCCGAGTGTCAGTGGAGGCGGAGCTAGGAGACCTGCAGCACCGCAGCAGGGTCAGCGCACTGGACGAGTCTTCACTATCCAGGCAGAGGAGGCGAGGGACGCCAGCACCGTCGTAGAAGGTACACTTCTTGTGGCAGGTTTAGAGGCTAGAGTGTTTTTTGATTGTGACGCGACACACTCGTTCATCTCGGAGCGATTTGCGGGAGTGTTGGGTTGTACCCTTGCGATGTTGACTGCCACTTTGGAGGTCAGCACACCCCTGGGTCTGGTGGGCACTGTGGGGAGCTTCATCCCCGGCGCCACGGTTGTTTCGGGAGACCAAGATTTTCCGGCAGATCTGGTCTTGCTACCGATGGAGGACTTCGACGTTATTCTTGGGATGGACTGGCTGTCCCGGCATGACGTGCATGTCCTTTGCCGTGAGAGGAAGGTTTTGATTCCGAGGATGGGGTTGCCTGATATCATGATTAGAGGAGTCAGGAACAGAGGAGGCCGCATTGTGGTGTCAGCTTTGAGGGCTCAGAAGTTGATGCAGCAGGGTTGCAGAGCGTTTCTAGCGACGCTGGTTGTTCCAGAGGCTGAGTCACTGAGGCTGGACAAGATAGATGTGGTACGGGAGTTTACAGAGGTGTTTCCAGATGATATTCCTGGATTGCCACCTCCGCGAGAGATGGAGTTTTGCATTGAGCTGGCAGCAGACACCTCACCGCAGTCAAAGGCCCCGTACAGGATGGCGCCCGCGGAGTTGGCAGAGTTGAAGAAGCAGCTACAGGAGCTGATGGAGGCTGGATTCATCAGACCGAGTGTCTCACCTTGGGGCGCACCAGTGATGTTTGTGAAGAAGAAGGACGGGTCTTTGCGGATGTGCATTGACTATAGGATGTTGAACAAGGTCACCATCAAGAATAGGTATCCCCTACCTAGGATTGAGGACCTGTTCGATCAGTTGCAGTCAGCAAAGGTCTTCTCTAAGATAGACCTACGCTCAGGATACCATCAGCTGAGGATCCGAGAGGAGGATGTCTAGAAGACAGCATTCAGGACCAGATATGGGCACTATGAGTTTTTGGTGATGCCTTTTGGGTTGACGAACGCTCCGGCAGCTTTCATGGATCTGATGAACCGGACGTTCAGGCAGTACTTGGATAGCTGTGTCGTTGTCTTTGTGGATGATATCCTGATTTACTCACCCGATGTGGAGCAGCACAGAGAGCACCTGCGGATCGTACTTAGCATTTTGAGAGACCAGAGGTTGTATGCTAAGTTTTCGAAGTGCGAATTCTGGTTGGACAGAGTCGCATTTCTGGGTCACATTGTTTCTGCAGAGGGTATTTCGGTGGATCCGGCGAAGGTAGAGGCAGTGACTGAGTGGAGAGCCCCTACGAGCGTGACGGAGATCAGAAGCTTTGTTGGGTTGGCGGGTTATTACCGTCGCTTCATCAAAGACTTCTCGAGGTTAGCTGCACCTCTGACTGCCCTGACGCAGAAGGGAGTCATTTTTGTTTGGTCCCAGAAGTGCGAGGACAGCTTTCAGGAGCTGAAGAGACGATTGACGACAGCCCCAGTTTTGACGCTTGATGCATTGCATACATTGCATCATATGTCTTTCATTTAGATTACGTTTATATCAATAAATGCTACTAAGGTATGTGTTTAGTCGTATTTACAGAATACAGGGACTTGGATGCAAATTACCCACATTCCGAGCATAAACGTGTGCAAAAGATTCATTTCTATCATAAAGACCGAATTCAAGTTTATCGGGTTTCAATTGGAAATGCATCCAAGCATAAAAGCATTCAAGGAGCTAATTACAAAAAGGTCAAGGGCTTAATTGCAAAATGCCAAGGACCTGATTGCAAAAGAAAAGGATAAAGTTATTTTGTTGGAAAAGTCAAAAGAAAAGTCAAAAATAAATCCCCAACAATGGAAGGAATTAATCCGGAGTTCAAGACAATGGAAAGAATCATCCAGACGTGCAAATAAAGATCAAATCATACCATAAACGCACCACAAAAATCCGGACGCGATCTGACTATATTGTGCGGCGAATTAGCCGCACAATACATGTACCAGGCGGCGATTTCGCCGCCCCACCTTCTCTTCTCGCGTTCAAACTTCGTCCAGTGTTGTGTTGACGCGTGTACTCTCCTTTTATGTATTGGTATCCCCTGTATCGGCTATAAATAGCCCTGTAGGACGAATGTAACACATCTTTGAACCTTTGGTCTTGGATCATTAGTAATAAAATTCTGTGTTCTTTTAATTCTTGTTTTAGTTTTCTTTTAATGTCTCTAGGATCCCTTCTTCTTCCTCCCTCCATGAGTTTCTAACTCTTTCCAAAGGGTGGAGGTGATGGAATTAGGGTTAGAGAATGATGAATGCATGTTATTATTTTAAGTTCATGATTAGTGTATTTTGATTACTTGAGTTTATGTTAAGTCATTTATCTTGTAATGCTTCATAACTAACATGATTTATAATAAGTTTCAGTAATTCTCTACTCTAAACCTAAATCTAAACCTCCACCCCACGGATTTCTCTCTTTGTTCTTGTTTTAATTTTAATTGCTTTTGTTTCGTACTTTAGTTAATTAAACCAAAAACTCCAAAAACCCTAATTGATTTTTCTCTACTTCTTCCCCTCAATCGAAATAACAAAAATAACGAAATCTCTCCCTCCTTGTGTTCGACCCGTACTTGCCACGTCTTCCTAGACGTCGTGCACTTGCGGTATAAATAAAATTCACATCAAGTTTTTGGCGCCGTTGCCGGGGAGGCGACGAAGATTTCGTTTGTTTTTGTATTTTCGATTTTTTTCTGTTTATCGTGTGCGCAAGCTAACTATTTGGATTTGCGTTTTAGGAGACGACAGAGCACGCGGTGAAATCTCACCGCATTCTGAACCAAGTTGGAGGCGGAATCGCCGCACCAACAAGGTAAAGTGCGGCGGAAACGCCGTACAGGGTTGGAATCTGGTCTTCAATTTTTTGGGGCATCGTCGACATCTCTGGGTGGTCGCATTGAGCTACTGGAATCTCCGAGAGCGGGCGGAGAACCCGACTGAGCATTGCGGAGGTAACTTTTCTTGCCTTTCTCGTAAAATCTGAATAGTTGAAAAGTTTCCTTTCGTAGAATTGCACGTGTTAGGGTTACAATTCCATAATTGGCAATAATTCAACTCTGACCTAAAATTGGCAAAAATTAGAAAGACCTTAGTGCATGCATCATATAATGTTTTGCTTGCATTATTCTTGCTAAATTCTTGCAAATTAATACTTGTTGAAGATTGCTGGAGGCAAGGTACGTATCGAGGTCTTTATCGATTGCATTAGAGCATATAATTTAGTTGCATACAACCTTGAAATTGCCCCCATTAAAAGGACCATTGTTTGACTATCTCTGCTAGATCTAAGTTAAACTACCTTAAGGGCAACTCCGTAGGAAAAGATACGGTGGGGATTTCATCACCCTTCCGTGGCCCACAAATCACAATCCTAAAGTGTCACCCAAGCCTTTAATTTAAAATCAATTAGACATTGGCCCCTAAGGACTCGGACTCAATTAAGGAGGAGATTGGTTTGACTTGCTATGACTTGAAGCTAATTGAATTCAATTTGGTGTCTAGAAAGTGTTTTTTGTGTTGACGAAAGTCTTCCAAGCGACGTGGTTGTCTAATTGGCACCGACTCTGTCGGAAGCGCCCCCACTAGCTATACACTAACTGGCCAACTTGGTTTGATTGGTGAGGGAGGTGAATCAAGCGAATCAATTCGACTCAACCAGTTAGGAGTCGTCTAGATTTAAGTGACACTAGGTCTAGGATTGTTTTGACCGTGCTTGTTCAGGAAACTTCTGACCAACCCTAATTTTTATCCTTTAGAGTTAAGTTTCTCTTCTCGTCTGAGTCTTCTTTCCCTTCTCATCTTTACCTTTCTATTGTCTGTGTTCTTTTAAAAAAAAAAGTAATTGATTCTTGAAATTGAATTTGAAATTTAAATTTCAAACTCAAGTTCAAAAATTGATTCAACCCGGTGCACTCAGATTTGGATTCGGGACTTGAGTAATCGACTCTCACGAGTTCATCTGGATTCCAATCTAGAGCTTAACCCCAACCCATCTGTTGCACCACCTCACCCGGATCTAATGGGTGAGAACGTAGTGGACCCGCCTGTTGCACAACCTATAACTCTGAGGGATCGGTGCTACCCAACGATGGCTGCTCAGCCATCGTGCATCGTCATGCCCACCATACCAGGTCGCGACTTCGAACTTAAGGCACAATACATGAGTATGCTGCCTAAGTTCACCTCTAGGGAAGATCCATATCTCTTCCTTAGAGAATTTGAGGAAATCTGCTCTCTTATGCAATACCAGCATATCCCTGAAGAGACAGTGCGTCTGAAATTCGTGCCTCTAGCACTGAAAGACGACGCTAAGAAATGGCTATATAGTCTAGCCGAAATATCTATTAGAAGTTGGGCCGAATTTGTTCAAGTTTTCCTATTAAAATATTTCCCCAACCATAAGACTATGAAGATTAGGAATGAAATTGTTGCATTCGTTCAGTCTGAGAGCGAGCCGTTCTATTCCTATCTTGAGAGATTTAAGAGTGTCTTGACCCAATGCCCTCATCACGGAATACCGAAGTGGCAATTATGCCAAATTATTTATGAGGGATTGACACCCACATCTAGAGTTATGCTAGAATCTGTGAGCCAAGGGAACTTCATGTCCAAAAATGAAAATGATGTCTGGACTTTTCTTGAGGATTTAGCTGAAAATAGTATGCAATGGGACAATGCTAGAACACCCATCAACCCGAGTATTGGATCTAGAATAGCGAGTCAACCCCGACCAGGTGTCTTAGCTTTAGACTCCAACATAGCGGCTGAGGCAAAACTAGCTACCCTAATGCGTAGAATGGAAAGTCTAGAGCTACAAAATCAATCCCGAATGAATCAACCCTTTTCTATCCCCTGCTCTAGATGTGGTCAGACTGGTCATTTAATGGAGGACTGTGTGGACCTGGAACATGTTAATGCCACATTTAACAATTCTAGAAATGATCCTTACGCATCAACCTATAACCCAGGTTGGCGTAATCATCCCAATTTTTCGTGGACCCAACAAGGACAACCTCCTAGACAACAACAAACCCCATATAACCAAAATAATACATCATCTGGGGGTAATAACAATGGAAATCATGAGGTTAGGTTGACAAAATTAGAAACTTTAATGACAACTTTTATACAAACAACCAACCAATCATTCCAAAGGCTAGAGACACAGGTCAGCCAATTAGCACAGATAATAGGTGAAAGAGAAAAGGGCCAATTACCAAGTCAACCTGAGGTGAACCCAAGAACTAATAATCAATATCAATCTTATCAACCACCTTCAGGAACTAACAACCCTAGACCGGTTCAAATGGTTAATGAGGAAGGACCGTTCCAACAAATCAATGTTGTAGTATCATTACGGTCCGGAAGACAAATTGACAATAATGTGGTAAACCCTAGAATGACTAATCAATCTAGCCATCAAGCACCCACATATGACTTGACCATTGAACCCGACGTCCAAATTGAAAAGCCCAATCCACCCACCCAACCTGAACCTGTGGCTCAACCTGAACCTGAGCGAGTCTATGTGCCTAAAGCCCCATTTCCCAATAGACTCAAAAAGAACTCTAGTGCACAAATAGAGAAAATCCTGGAAGTATTTAAGCAAGTTAAGGTGAATATTCCACTCTTAGATATGATTCAACAAATACCTGCTTATGCTAAATTCTTGAAAGATTTGTGCACTAAAAAGAGAAAAACAAATGTACCAAAGAAGGCATTCTTAACTGCAAACATATGCTCAATTCTTTCCAACACATCTCCTATAAAATATAAGGACCCGGGGTGTCCCACAATTTCATGTTCAATAGGAGATACATTTATCAATAAAGCCCTTCTAGACCTTGGTGCAAGCGTTAACTTGCTCCCATTTTCTGTCTACGAGCAACTCAACCTTGGTCCACTGAAACCCTCTAGGACAACCCTCCAATTCGCTGATTGTTCTGTTAAGAAACCGAGAGGTATAGTAGAGGACGTTTTGATTAAGGTTGGTGACTTCATTTATCCAGTGGATTTTGTCGTACTTGATACTGAACCTGTTGTAAATCCTAATCGACAAATCCCTGTAATTCTAGGTAGACCCTTTTTAGCCACTTCGGAAGCATTAATAAACTGTCGAAATGGGCTCATGCAATTATCTTTCGGGAACTTAAAAGCAGAATTTAATATCTTCCATATTGAT
This sequence comes from Triglochin maritima, assembly GCA_963682175.1. Classification (NCBI taxonomy): domain Eukaryota; kingdom Viridiplantae; phylum Streptophyta; class Magnoliopsida; order Alismatales; family Juncaginaceae; genus Triglochin; species Triglochin maritima. Next base: position 4,457,630 of record OY821787.1, on the reverse strand, counting down.
AATGAGCCAGAAATAATATGCAACCCAAGTGATGTTGTGATGAGAGCACGTATTTATCAGAATTCTGAATCAAATAAATCATCACATAAGCAAAAAGGAAGTAAGAAAAAAGGGAGTGATTCATCTACTCAACCACCATCACTCGAGCAAATAAGCGAACCAATTCAAGTGAGAAGAGTGAAATCTTTTCCTCAAGTCAACATGGGGAACAATTCAACTGGATACATGCACCAACATGGTGTCATTCAATCCAGTTCTGATTATGGTTGACTTTGAGCAAACTCAACCCCTCTACCGCAAGCCGACGCAGGTAATAAGTGCATTTATCTATGCATACATTGAGGACAATGCATGATTTAGGTGTGGGGGGTGTTTATATATGTACATATCTATCTATTTGATTTTCTGTTCTGCTTTATTTAAAAAAAAAAAAATTCAATATTCTATGACATAGCTTAAGATTGAACTGGCAAAACCCGTGTACAAATTGCATTAAGTTTTTTGTTCCTTATTATATAGTTCGGCTTGTAGAAATTATGACATAAATCTAAGTTCCGAAGAAATAACCCATGGCCCTTGTAAGACATGTATGCACTTAAATTGGATGAATCAAATCTTTGAAGTGGTTGATAAAAAGCAGAGGTTGAGGAAAATATACCGGGAAGTGTGGACTTCTAATAGCAATTAAGCCTTGAGGAAAATAAAAGTAAAATAAAATAAAAATAAAGTGAGGAAAACACATTTTGCAAAATGATTACAAAAGCCCAAGCCTTCGAGTCACTGGTCCGTAGGGGTATCTTGAAACCCGGTAACTTGAGTCTGCCAGCTCGGGATTATCGACCAAACTCGCTACATGAATGCAAAAAGGGTATAAGTGTTAAAAAGAAAAGCAAATGTGTTGAATCACGGAAAAAGGAAAAAAATAAATAAATACTTTAAGATACTCAATGCTCAAAGCTAAAGGAATGATCCATGCCATGGTTGATCCAAATGATACTTCACCACCAGAGGAGGCGTGCAAAATAATTTATGTGATAACATGTGTAGAGGGGTTAGTGGTGTGAATGTTGGAGGAATAAAGACCAAGTCAAACTTTTTTATAAGTTAGAACTGTATAATGAGCATGCGAGAACTTTAAGTGAGATGTATAAGGTTAAGGCAGAAATATTAAGAGCTATTAATGGAATGTTGAATTAAGACTTTGTGGGTGTGTCAACTGAAAACCCTCACGAGACAAAACTCGTCCTCTAAGGCAACTTGGAGGTTTAAAGGCTTGTTGCACATGTTAAGTGCAACCGTGATTCCTACGAAAGTGAGTTAGGATTTCCCTGTTTTCATTCTCTTATATTCTGCTTTGCTAGGGACTAGCAAAATCTAGGTGTGGGGGTATTTGATGCATTGCATACATTGCATCATATGTCTTTCATTTAGATTACGTTTATATCAATAAATGCTACTAAGGTATGTGTTTAGTCGCATTACAGAATACAGGGACTTGGATGCAAATTACCCACATTCCGAGCATAAATGTGTGCAAAAGATTCATTTCTATCATAAAGACCGAATTCAAGTTTATCGGGTTTCAATTGGAAATGCATCCAAGCATAAAAGCATTCAAGGAGCTAATTACAAAAAGGTCAAGGGCTTAATTGCAAAATGCCAAGGACCTGATTGCAAAAGAAAAGGATAAAGTTATTTTGTTGGAAAAGTCAAAAGAAAAGTCAAAAATAAATCCCCAACAATGGAAGGAATTAATCCGGAGTTCAAGACAATGGAAAGAATCATCCAGACGTGCAAATAAAGATCAAATCATACCATAAACGCACCACAAAAATCCGGACGCGATTTGACTATATTGTGCGGCGAATTAGCCGCACAATACATGTACCAGGCGGCGATTTCGCCACCCCACCTTCTCTTCTCGCGTTCAAACTTCGTCCAGTGTTGTGTTGACGCGTGTACTCTCCTTTTATGTATTGGTATCCCCTGTATCGGCTATAAATAGCCCTGTAGGACGAATGTAACACATCTTTGAACCTTTGGTCTTGGATCATTAGTAATAAAATTCTGTGTTCTTTTAATTCTTGTTTTAGTTTTCTTTTAATGTCTCTAGGATCCCTTCTTCTTCCTCCCTCCATGAGTTTCTAACTCTTTCCAAAGGGTGGAGGTGATGGAATTAGGGTTAGAGAATGATGAATGCATGTTATTATTTTAAGTTCATGATTAGTGTATTTTGATTACTTGAGTTTATGTTAAGTCATTTATCTTGTAATGTTTCATAACTAACATGATTTATAATAAGTTTCAGTAATTCTCTACTCTAAACCTAAATCTAAACCTCCACCCCACGGATTTCTCTCTTTGTTCTTGTTTTAATTTTAATTGCTTTTGTTTCGTACTTTAGTTAATTAAACCAAAAACTCCAAAAACCCTAATTGATTTTTCTCTACTTCTTCCCCTCAATCGAAATAACAAAAATAACGAAATCTCTCCCTCCTTGTGTTCGACCCGTACTTGCCACGTCTTCCTAGACGCCGTGCACTTGCGGTATAAATAAAATTCACATCAACGCTGCCGAGCGGCACAGGAGGTTTTGTGGTCTACAGTGATGCGTCTGGCATTGGTTTGGGTTGCGTGTTGATGCAGCACGGGAGGGTGATTGCATACGCTTCGAGGCAGCTGAAGACTCATGAGAGGAATTACCCGACGCATGACTTAGAGTTGGCAGTCGTTGTGCACGCACTGAAGACCTGGAGACACTACCTGTATGGAGAGCAGTTTGAGGTATTCACCGACCACCAGAGTCTGAAGTACCTCTTCTCCCAGAAGGAGTTGAATATGAGACAACGTCGTTGGTTGGAGTTTATTAAGGACTACGATTTCACCATCTCCTACCACCCGGGGAAGGCGAATTCAGTTGCAGACGCCTTGAGTAGGAGAGTGGAGCTATCAGTTGCTGGCATGTGCCTTCAGGAGTGGAGACTGCTTGAGTCATTGGCAGAGTGGAGGCCGTTCACTGGGGACTCAGAGGGAGCGGTGTTAGCTGGGTTGCGGGTAGAGCCACAGACCGTTTCACAGGTAGTACAGGCGTATCATGAGGATGATGAGTTGGCCAGTTTGCTGGAGTTGACTGCCAGAGAGGGGTCAGATTTCAGTGTTGGGGTCGATGGAGGTCTGAGATTCAGAGGGCGGATCTGGGTGCCGAGGGTTGATGGGATGAGAGATGACATCATGGAGGAGGCACACAGAGCGAAGTACACCATCCATCCAGGGAGCACGAAGATGTATAAGGACCTGCAACGGAACTTCTGGTGGAGAGGCATGAAGAAGGACATTGCAGAGTTCGTGAGTCGGTGTTTGGTCTGTCAGCAAGTGAAGATCGAGCACCAGAGGCCAACTGGGCCTATGCAGAGTATCGAGCTTCCAGAGTGGAAGTGGGAGCACGTGACGATGGACTTCGTTACGGGGCTACCGAAGACGAGGCGGTTCCATGACGCGATTTGGGTGATAGTCGATAGACTGACCAAGTCGGCACACTTTCTGGCCATTAGGACCACCTTGCCTTTGGAGAGTCTGGCAAAGCTGTATGTAGAGGAGATCGTCAGATTGCACGGTGTACCGGTGAGCATCATCTCTGACAGAGATCCGAGGTTCACATCTAGATTTTGGGGGAGTCTGCAGCAGGCACTGGGGACACGTCTGAGGTTCAGTACAACTTTTCACCCGCAGACAGACGGTCAGTCAAAGAGGACTATCCAGACTTTGGAGGATATGCTGAGGGCTTGCACGCTGGACTGGGCTGGACACTGGGATGAGCATCTACCTCTGATCGAGTTCGCCTACAACAACAGCTACCATGCTAGTATTGGGATGGCACCGTATGAGGCGTTGTACGGGAGGCCGTGCAGATCGCCGGTATGCTGGAGTGATGTAGGCGAGAGGCAGTTAGTGGGTCCAGAGCTTGTGCAGATGTACGCAGAGAAGGTTGACCTGATCAGGAGGAGGTTGGCTACAACACAGAGCAGACAGAAGAGTTATGCTGACCGACGCAGACGGACTTTGAGCTTCGAGGTTGGAGATCACGTCTTCCTGAAGATTTCACCAGCTCGGGGAGTGATGAGGTTCGGGAAGAAGGGGAAGCTCAGTCCGAGGTATGTCGGACCTTTTGAGATCTTGGACCGTGTCGGGAAGGTCGCCTACAGAGTTGCTTTGCCACCACAGTTCTCTGGCCTTCACAACGTCTTCCATGTTTCTATGTTGAGGAAGTACGTTGCAGACCCGACACATGTGATAGAGATTGCAGTGCCTGAGATCCGGCAGGACTTGTCACTTGAGGAGAGGCCAGTTGAGATCATCGATCGGATGGACCATCAGCTCAGGAGGAGGACCATTCCGATGGTTAAGGTCAGATGGCAGCATCACAGTGAGCGCGAGGCCACCTGGGAGATCGAGGAGGAAGTTCGGAAGCAGTATCCGGAGCTTTTTGGTGAGTTACCTTTCTGATTTCGGGGCGAAATCCTTTTAAGGAGGGTGGATTGTAAAGACGTGTGTGAGAGAGAGTGAGGGTGAGGGAAGTATGGAGTGGAGTGATGTGTGTTGTGGGTGGAGGTATGGTGAGGAGTATGGGTAGGTGTAGGGTTTGTTTATAAAAACCAAAACTCAACCCTTTCTCCCCTTTTCTCTTCTCCATTTCGTTCCACCCAAACTCACCCATCTTCTTGCATTCCGGCGACCAGGAGGAGAAGATCTCCGGCGGCGTGGTGGAGGCGAGCATGAGGAAGGAGCGTGAGGAGGTCTTCGGAGACGGCGGTGCGCGAGCGAGGCTCCGGCGGGTCTTCATCGTCTTTAAAGGTATGCCAAGTCTTCATAGTAACTCCCCAAGAGGTGTGGGAGTGTAGGGGGCGGCGTTGGTGCCGTTTCCCCCGGTGTAAACCACTGAACCGAGGTTGAAGACGACTGGTTCGGTCGACCGTTGTGTGTCTCGGTCGACCGAACATCGTCTAAATGATGCCTGTTCAGTGGCGATATTGTAGTGTTTCGGTCGACCGTGTGAGGTTCGGTCGACCGATATTTTATAAAAATAATTTGCTGCCCGAAAACGGTCGAACGACGTATGTGTGACGGTCGACCGTATATGCCAAATTTTAGCGGGAATATTTTATAAGGGTTATATTAGTCTGGTCGACCGGTGGTTGTTCGGTCGACCGATCCCAGTAGATAGGGTAGACAGACCTTCGGCCGACCGAGTGTGTGTCTCGGTCGACCGAACTGCGCAAAGTCGGTCAAGAGCGTTGACCATCTAAACGGTCGACCGCTCTGGATCCGGTCGACCGACCGCGTGCAGTTTTCCTGTAGTGAAGTGCCTGTTGATCCGGTGGACCGAAAGAGTTTCGGTCGACCGAATGCAGTGGGCAGGATTCATGCAGTTTTCCTTAGCGGTTGAACGGACCCTGGTTCGACCGACAGGATATATATGTATATAAAACGTATAGCGTAGACCTTCCAAACGGTCGACCGCTAGATTTGACCTTGTTCGACTGGTGGGTCGAATTATTTTTCCTTGGTGGATTTATCCACATACGTGACGTCGAGCAGAGGCGACTACCGACTGCCGAGCCCACGATCGATCACCGGACCTCGGAGCTACGGATTTCACCTACGACGAGAACGTATTTCTGTTGGACCCCTCGTGGAGGCCTGTGCGGCAGAGAGGGATGCCTGCCATGCCTGTGTGGGTGGTAGATGCCTTCTTCCCTGGTGGGGGAAGGGGATGCACTTTCCCTGTGGAGGAGAGCGGAGACCCCCTCGTGTGGGCCTGGATTGGCAGGGGGGATGCCTTCCATGCCCCTGTGTGCGGCTGGGAGATGAGAGCGGCGACCCCCCTCGTGTGGGCCTGGATTGGCAGGGTGGGGGATGTTTTACATGCCCCTGTGTGCGGCTGGGAGATGGTCCGTGGCGGTTGGGGCATTCATTGGGCCCGAGGCGGATTGCATTGCATGAGCATTCTTGGCATTTCATCTGTATTTCTGTATATGTAGGAGATGTTGACATAAGGGGTTCCTTTCGGGAACTCAGACAGATTTTATGTTTCATTTTCAGGGAGCAGACGGTCTTAGGTTGGTGGTGACCGAGGGGAGTGCCTCCGGGATCGGGTCCTGTCTCTTTATCTTTTGTAGAGGTAGTGATTACTGTAGTTATGTATTAGACTAGTAATCGCTCTTTTGACACTCTGTATTATGACTTCCACGTGGAGATATTATATATATATTCTGTTGACTTTTCCGGTAGCGTGCCCTTATTGACCGTTGACGGTCGTATGTTTATGTCTTTATTATTGTTTAAATTTTCCGTTGTTTTCGGGTACGTTACACTGTTAGTTCCATATCAAAGAGAAGCAAAGAAGATGATCTTATACTTATACATATACATGCCTAGCTAGTGAGACATTATTCATTTCTAGCTTATACTTCCCTTTTCAAGTTATGTAGAGAATCCATATGGAATTTATTTTGGCTTGTTAACTAACTATGAGTCTACTGTCCCATAATATATATCCTTCAAAGTTGTCACAAAATTTAAGTTGGTTGGTAGTGCAGTATTAGACTTCTGTTCTTATAATCCACCCTAATATTTTTTATTAATCAGTGTGGAATTATTTTGGGGAATACCGGATACGAGTTACGACAATAGGTTCGTAGGATTTTTAGATGCAGTAGAAAGGGAGGATAGCAAAACCATGGCCATGCACAACCATAGTGGCGGCCAAATTTTAGAAAAGAATGTCACGTGAAAGAACAACATTGATAATTTGATATTGAAAGTTTATATCAAAAAAGTTTATATCCAAATTTTCTACTCTACTCTAGTTATAAGATCTTGAGTCAATGGTTTAGATTTTTTGTCTTTCTTATACATCATCTGTAGATAGAATTAGTAGAAGATGAAGAGAATTCCACCCTCTATTGCACTCTTAACACCTACACGACTACACATGTAACTTTTCCATGCAATTCTATGCTATTTCAGCCCCATTTCAACAAAAATCTGTGGGACTATATGGTCCTCAGTCTCACTCCTCTCAATGTGGATCCACCTATAATTATGCACTTGCTACTTTGGGTTAATGATACTCTTAAGTGATTGACAATGCTTACTCAGTTTGTCTTTAATTGTCGTGTAATTGTCTTATGGTACTAGGAATGAAGATTCCATCTCCGTTCATATATTTTTCATCTGTGTTTTGTCAACACGACTCACATTGCAATATATTAGCTTTTTTTAATACCTTGGTCAGTGAAGAAATAATGTGATCCCGTCTTATGTGGAAATGAATGGTTGAGGGAGAAATTCAAGTAGAATTTGTTTTGTATATTTGGTTGGTAACTTGGAATTAACAAAACCAATAACCATGTGTTTCCCAAATCTGAAAGGCCAAACAAGTACGAAATCTAGAACTATAACCAAAAGTGAGATGTGTACGCAAAAGATAGTGGAGCACCACCACAAGTCACAACACCAAAATGATAAATGATTTTCATTGGAAAATTTGGATGGATATTGTTGTGTGATTTAATTTCTTACTATTTTGAACACTTTGATTGGGGACCAAATTACTCTTTGTTATTAATGCATCACTTACTTCAATGTCGCTTCTTAACGGGAGGTTGACAAATTCCCGAAGTTTGTCATGATAAAGAATATAAATAACGGGAGGTGTCTATCGTGAAACAAAAATTGAGAGTGAGGTGGTTACGAAAAGGGAACTCGAACTCTAGGTCGTTCTATCATGCTTTTCTTAGAGTGAGGAGAGACATCAATACAATGCAAAATTTAGTATGTGCAGGCACAAAATATACCCCAAGAGCTCGACCTTCGAATTCTCCATCCTACAAAGGCCTTACATCTCACACGTCCGGTCTTGATAGGAGAACTTGAATTTGTAGTTAAACACTCGAACGAGGACAAGGCGTCCAGTATGGATGGTTTCAACGCAAAGTTTTTCAAGGTTTCGTGGGAGGTTGTCAAAATGGACTTATTCAAGGCGGTCGAGTCTTTCTTCGCTAGTGTGCGGATACTAAAGCAATTCAACTATACGTCGATCACTCTAATCCCGAAGAAGAAGACCCCAGTGTCGATTGATGATTATAGGCCTATTTCTCTGTGCAACATGGTGTACAAGTATATCTCCAAAATCCTCGCCAATAGGTTAAAGGAAGTTTTGCCGAAACTTGTGGGTGAACAACAAAGTGCTTTTATCCGAAGATGTCAAATTAGTGATAACATTTTTTTGGCGCATGAACTTTGTCACAATATGCACTTAAATAAAGGAGTAGGAAGAATGTGCTTGAAGATTGACTTCAGGAAAGCATATGACACCATATCATGGGAGTTTATTGATGAGGTTCTTGGTCGGTTTGGGTTTAATGCTAAATGGAGAAGACTAATGATGACATGCATAAGAGCATCATTCGTGGTAACCGTAAATCGGGGCAAACTCAAATCTGTTCATGGCTTCGAATGGACTTCGATAAGGTGATCCCATAGCACTTTATCTGTTTGTGTTATGTATGGAGGTGTTGGGAGCTATGCTACGCCGAGAAGAACAAAGTGGAAATATCCGGTCACTCATATGTGGGAGGATCCCTGTCTCTTACCTGATGTTTGCCGATGATATTATGTTGTTCTCGAGTGCCACAAAGGAGGATGCTCGGGCAATTGGGCGCACACTCAAAGAATTTACGAGATGTTCGGGACTTTGACTAAACAATGCCAAGATCCAAATATTCATGGGAGGGAACACACCACATGCGGAATGAATTTGCTCACACCTTGGTATGCAAAGAAGTGCACTGCCGATAACCTACCTAGGAGTACCATTGTTCTTGTCGCGAATGTCAAAGGGCCATTGTGCTTTGTTGATAAACAAAGTCAAGGGGCGGCTGGGCGCATGGAAAGGGAAACTTCTCTCGATGACGAGTCGTGTTGAATTGGTTTGAAGTGTTATTACATTGTTTAGCATCTTTTGGACTTTAGCATTCCTCGTTCCATGAAGTGTACTTCAAGAGCTTGAACAAATCATGATGCATTTCGTTTGTGAGTAGAGGAAAGTCGTCGCGGTATCATGGAATGATATTTGTGCACCAAAAGATGAGGGAGGATTGGGCCTACGGAAGTTGGTGGAGTGGAACGATGTCGGTCTCCTCCGCTTGTTTTGGTTTGTGGCCTCAAAGGACACTTCGTTGTGGGCGCGATGCATCCGAAGTAAACACTTGAGAAGTCGTACTATTTGGATGGCTAGACCACCCTTTATGGCCTCATGGGTTGGTAGGGGATTACGAGGGTTCAACCAAAGGCAAGTGAGATGGTGTTTTCAAGATTGGAAACGGAGAAACTATACGTTTCTTTGAAGATCCTTGGTGTGGGCCACCTCTCCTATCTCAACCATTCGGGGAGTGGCTAAGGTATGATCTACGAGTGTCAAGGGATATCTATGTGTCATACTACATGGAGAATGGAACATGGAGACTTCCGCCACCTCGTTCCCATGACATTATGCAACTATGGGCTAGACTACCCTACATCCAAGTAGGGCACTGAGAGGTTGTCCTTACTTGGAAAGGAGCAACACGACCTCAACTGACAATGAAGGATACTTGGAAGTGGGTAAGGGTTGAAGGAACAAGAGTATCTTGGGCATCTATGGTATGGCACAAATGGTCCATTCCCAAGCACGCACACATGTAATGGAGGCAGCCCTTGGCAAGTGACTCACCCATGACATGATAAGGAGGAGAAGGTTAAAGATATGCATTGTCTTAAGATGTGCCTTATGTAAAGATGCATACGAAACTATGACATACTTGTTTTGGGAATGCGGGTTTGTCAGGTATGTATGGGAAGGGATCTGTAGCTTGGTTGGAGACAATGGCCACATTGCCGCAACTTTAGTGGAGGAGATGGAAAGAATCAAAGGTCTTCGCACACGCACGAAATATGATTCACTCAGGGGCAAACTAGCTATAGGTGCAACCGTGTACGAGTGTTGGATGGAAAGGAACCCTAGACAATTTGAAGGGGAAGAGAAGCCGGCTCGGGACATTATTCGCTTGGTTAGAGAGGCGGTAAGGTTAAAGGGTGGGGGAGCCCTTGAGCGTGAAGGAAAGTCCGAAGAGCAAACCATATTTGTAGCCAAGTGGTCGTAAGAGTGATATGATGTAATGTAAGGGCACGAGAACACAATATTAGTATGTATGGCTGGATAGCATAGTATGGAACGTAGTAATGCATCTATGTGGTGTATAAGTGTGTAATTCAAGCTTGCACTTAGCACGCTCTGAGGTCTTAAGTGGTGGGTTGCGTTTGGTTTGCTTGTAAACGAATTTTACTTTTAAATCAATAAATTAGAGGTTATGCGTCCTTTTTGATTTGCAAAAATAAAATAAAATAAATAATATAAAAAAATTAGTGTTTTTCCGACCAAAGATTACATATTCAAACTCTACTACTCATAAAGAGACTAATTTCTCCTCTCTCTTTTTCTTCTTGGGGCTTATAAGTTTTCATTTGCTCTGCTAAGTAATATAAAATGTTAAAAACTTAAAAAAGAATATCATAATTTAATTTAATAAAATAGGGTCAAGCTCTAGTGAGCCCAGAGCTCATCAAATTTTGTTTAAGCTCCTACAATCTCATCATTGGATCTTATTTATAGTTAATCTCACCATTCATTAGCATAACCGTTTTTTCTTAATCTACCTTACAATTTAAAATGAATGATGGATATTGTGGGGCTTAATTTAGAAAAATTTAACTCTTGGCTCACTAGAGAATTCCTGTAATAAAATATACGTCACAACAACCAATGAGAGTGTGGATTATAATCACAGAAATCTTTAAAACTTATATTATTTAAAACTTCCAAAATGTTATTGCTTCATGTTATTTAAAACTTGCTTCATGTTATTTAAAACTTTCAACATCCAAAATTCAGTTAATGATAATAACTTGTTCTGCCATGCGATCCCAAGATTCTCAACAAACGCTAAAACAAATCACACCTGCCAAAATCGTAAATCTAATGACTTGAACATTGACCAGAATGACAAGAGGGTAAACCTATATATAAGCAAGCTTATATGTATATGCAACAGTTCTTGGAGAAAATTGTTCAAAATTATGCAACATGTTTTTCTTTTTGGGGAAAGAAAAAAGCATGCAAATGTGTACGATTACAATTTTCATAACATAGATAATATTTACATTTAATACATATTAAAAGTAAATGAAAACTCAATTATTTGTTGTAAAAGCCCATAATGAATTATTTTGAGCAAAACTTCCAAAATACGTAATCATATTATTTTCTATTATAATAATCGATTTCTAGTAGGCGGCAAAAAAATAAAATCAATTCACTAGTTTCTTGAGACTAAAGTTATACTTCAAAACGTTTTAATTGCTTCAAATACATACATGATACATGTACTTCTGATTGATTTTTTTTGTTTTTTTGGACAGCATATATTATCAATTTTATAGAAAATAAAAGTCAATACCCTTAAAGAAAACAACACACAGAATTGTCGTTTTCATATATTATGACTTGGTAGGTGGTTTATTTTTCTAACTTGTGATATTTTAATTTGACCCCGGGTACCACCTCTAATTAATTAAGAGGCCTAATAATATTATAAAAACCAAAACATCGATGAACAAAACCAGTAATTGTACACCAAAGTAGCTAATTTCTCAAAAGGAATATATATATATATATAGGGTCTTTATGAGCATATTCGAGCAAGGTGAAGAAACTTATCTCTAATCTCTCTACGAAGTCGTGACGATAATGTTATAATAATCATCTAACTGTAACAATTTAAAATTAAACTTACTTATATGGAGTCTTAAAACCTTAAATAAATAATTAAAACACCCCAATAATTAATCGACCCTGCTATTGAACAATGGATCGATTCACTAGTTTGATGCTACTGATGAGTCAATTACAAACAAACCAGTACATATACGTTCAACACGATTTGGCTTGCCGACCCCACTTGATTTTCTATGTACTCTTTCAATCAGTACATGTTTGCTTTTCTTGTATCTTTATATTCATTATCATATATAAATCGACCAGGTCCTTATATATATAATAATATATCCCAAAGCTGAAGACAAAATCAGCTGCTTACACACTAACACAAATTAAATAACAACACAAAATAAAGTAATACTTCAAATCGTTTTCACACTGATTCTATTTGAAAAACAAACCGAACCCTAAAATAAAAACCAAAGCTTTTATTTATTTTTATTTTTAAAGATGAAGAGTTTACTCAAGGTTAGATTCTGAATTGGCGATCACAAATAAGTTATTTAATCGGAAGCTTAACTATAAGATGACAATAGAGTCGTAAGAGTTCTTATAGCCAACTTGATTGTGACACTCAAAATTAAGACATTTTAAGTTAATTTTTTTAAATCAAACTTAATCACATGTATTGTTATCTCTTAAGATATACCATGTTAAAATTTTAAGTCAATCGAAGTTAATTTCACCATTGATTTAAAACGCTCATATTTGAATGGTTGAAATTTACTAAATTTCAAAGTGTTCGAATCAAGGTTTACGACAATTCATTTGATCTAAAATATTTTATCACATGCTCCTTATATATTGTATACATTACCCATAAATTTTCATAGAAAAAAAAACTAATCGGAAGTAACTGAAAATGTAATGTCACGGCCAAAATGATATAAGCCTTTTATATATCCATTTTTTCCAAACTATAATCAAAGGTTAATAACATAGATACGGTTGGAATTTTTTGCAAATTGCTACAAATAATGTAATACTTTCTATCTCCATTTTCAACCACAGACCCGAGATTTATTTTTGTCTCAAAAGAGACTCCTCCGCGTGCTTGCCTTAAGTTATTATAGTAATTATTTGTTAATACATGTATGTGTTGGAGTATTTTATATTTTGGATCGCTCTTGTAAGATGAATGGTTTTAGAACAACTTTTGGCAGACTGTTTTCCCAAAATTTTCGTGAATTTGATATCAATCGTACCTTCATTCCTCTTTAATTAATTAGTTCATGGTGGGATTAATTAGAAGGAGTTTCATCAATTATATAAAGCTCTAGAAAGTGAGTAAATACTTGGAGAGTTGTTTTTATTGTAAGTTGGAAATTAAGAAGTTCATCTACTTTTTTACTTGTTTTAAAGTTCATCTACTTTCATCTTATGTACAAACCTTTTATGTTAAGAACTCCGGCTTCAAAATTTTCAGCAAACGAATTATACGAAATATATCAAATTCTAACATTTCCAACAAACTAAAAAAATGACATCGAAATTTTCTCATTTCGACAGACTAATTTCCTACCAATATAATCACATTTTTAATATAAAAATGATAGATAAAACATTTACAATCGAGAATACCACACTAAATTTTGAATTTCCAATTTTGACGTACTTTCTCAAGCCCCGGGTTTGACAAAATTTTAGAAACCAATGAGAATACCAACTACAATTAGGACTAGGTTAATTGGGGATCCTCAATCTTGATATATTTAGGACTAACGATTGGATCCTAGCATCCATATAGAGATGTCTTGGGTTTTAAAATGGGTTCGGTTGAGAGTAGATTAAAAAAACAATGTGATTATGGGAATGAGTTATTAGATTGTAAATTCATTTCTTGGACACACAACCAAAACTTGTTCTCTTTTTATTCGCTCGAAATAGTTCGTCCCAAATTGTGTTGCTAAGGGAGCCTTAGAATAGTTTAGTCAACGCTGGTTTGAATAGTTGGTGTTTGATTCTATTAAATCAATAACGAACAATGGTTTCTTAACAACTGATGCGAACCTGCAACCTTGTCTACCCAGATAGAATGTATTATTCAGAGTAATTTAAACACCTTTGTAGGATTGAAAACTATATTTTTCTAAATAATATCATTTTTCTCAACAACAAAAAAAAACATAACTATCATTCGTCTCATTTGACAATACACGAGTAATTTAGATTTACAGCTTGCGTACTTAAGTTAGAGAGAGAAAAAATCCGGGTCCACATTTGGATGAAAGTAAGTCAATGTTTGTTGGTTTGAGGAGAAAATATCAATCTCACGAGGAGAAAAAAAGGACTTAAATTAAGCATTGGTTGTTGTTAAATTCCCATACAGTCCATCTCAGAAAGAATCCCACATCCAAAGTCCAAACAGAGGTAAAGTCCCATTTGACTTACTTGCCCAACAGTGAGTAAAGTAATAAACTCCAAATCCAGACCCAAACCAAATATATAAAAACCTGTTGTGTTTGTGTTTGTGTTTGTGTCCGTGTCCTTTTGTTTTGTTTTCCTGTAAAAAAAATAAAGAAAACCCGGAAAGGAAAGGAAAGATTTGTTGGTGTTCTTCTCCTCCAGTAAGCAAGCAAGGTCGGGATCTGATGAAGAAGTGAGAGGAGGGGATGGGGTGCTTCTCGTGCTTCGACTCCAAGGAGGCGGAGGAATTGAATCCCCGGGATGGGAAGGGGGCGGAGCAGAAGGAGGACGACGACCCAATGGTACCTCCCCAAGTCAACAGATTGACCTCAGGTTCTTTCTCTTTTTCACGGGTTTTTTTAGATCTTTGGGGGTTAAAGGTGGGATCTTTGGGGGTGTGATGGTGTGGAATTGTGGAAAGTTGGGGTCTTTTTGGTTTTTGGGAAATTGGGTTTTTTTTGTGATTGGAGTTGTGGTTTTTGGAGCTCAGGTGGTGGTGAATTGTGGAAAATTTGGGTTTTTTGTTGTTTCTGGTTGGGTGTTTGAGGAATTGATTTGGTTTGTGTGTGTTTTTTGGTGATTGGATTTGTGGTTTTTGGAGCTCAGGTGGTGGTGAATTTGTGGTATTTTGTTGTCTCTGGTTGGATGTTTGAGGAATTTGTTTTTTTTGGGGTGATTTTTGAAAAATATTTGTGATTGAAGTTGTGGTTTTGGAGCTCAGGTGGTGGTGAATTGTGGAAATTTTGGGTGTTTTTTTTGTTGTTGTTTCCGGTTGGGTGCTTGAGGAATTGATTTGGCTTGTGAACTTCAAGACTGATATTGAGCACTTCTTGGTTTTGTTTAACTGTAGAGAATTGTGGGTTTTTATGGAATGATTTGGTTCAAGGGTTGCTAAGGGATCAATCCTGAGCAGTTTTGTTGGTCTGAATTTGCTATAAGTTGTTTTTTTTCCTTCTTCCAATTTTATAGACTGGGGTTTCCTTCCAATTCTGTTGTTATTAGTTGTGGTTTTTGTGATTATATGTTTTTGCTGAGTTTTATTTGGTTGACGGGTTGATTTTTGGTGCGTTTTGTGGTTTGGTTCCCAAAGCTAGTTCGGAACAGTGCTATTGTGATGGAAAGATCTTAGTCTTTGTGTCTGTTGATTATGTTAGGTGTTTCAGTGAATTGGTTCTGGATTGATCTGGTTTTCTAGGGTAGGTTTACAGGTTTCCTTTAGTAGGTTTGTTTGATTGCTTGTAGGCATGATTTTCAGAACCGAACCAGGTGTCGAACCGGAATTCTCAAAGGTTCAAAGGATCAGCCGGTTCGACCCCGGTTGAACCGGTGATGTCATAAATAATTATATATATATATAGGGTCAAGCTCTAGTGAGCCCAGGGCTCATCAAATTTAGTTTAAGCCCCCTACAATCTCACCATTCATTAGCATAACCGTTTTTTCTTAATCTACCTTACATTTTGAAATGAGTGGTGGATATTGTGGGGGCTTAATTTAGTTTGATTAAGCCCTGGGCTCACTTGAGAATTCCTGTATATATATATATATATATATATATATATATAAATATATATAAAAGTATCCGGATAAGAAGCTTAGATACGTAAGAAGGAACTCATGATGATACATATTTCCACTGAATTTGTTTTCCATGGAAGGTATTGTGGTCATGATTTAGATACCAATTACAATCTAATAACTTCTCTAGAAATCATTGAAACAACGACCCTTTGTTTGGTTTTCATCAGCACAAGTGAATTAAATTTAAAAAAAAATACAAAATCTGGACTTGAACCGGCGGTTCGTTCAACGTCAAATGTGGTTTTGGGGGGGGGGGGGGGGGGGGGGGGGGGGGGGTCTCCGGACCGGACTGGCCACCGGTTCGCGGTTCAACCGGCCGGTCCGGTCCGGTTTTCATAACCATGCTTGTAGGTTTGTAGATTGGTCCGGGGGATGAAAAGTATTATGTTTCTTTGAGTGTGTTTTCTAGGATTGTAGATCTTCTAGATCCCCAGTCATTTATTAATGTTTCTTAGTCATCATAGTCAATACTAAGAGACCTGCATCAGTTATGTGGGTAACCGGGATGGGTCGATACTTGATATAGCCTTGGCTCTTTCACCTCAGCGGCTAGCTTTTAGGGAGGATTTTTCCTAGGTTCCTATTAAGTGGAATGAGGATCATTTCTAACGATATGGGTCCACGTCTAGAAACGATATACATGAAAAAATGATACACATTGCTGTTGTGTTATGCCGAAATAGGTGGAATGGGAGTTGTTTATAGTGAAGGCATCGAATAAAAAACTCAATGGATTGTGATGGTCCGTACTAATAGTTCGCCATCAACTATGTAGGTATATTGGTCACAACATAGGTTGATATTACCTAAACATTCTCATCTCATCAGATAATAGTTTTCAGGGATGGGTTGTCCTAGATTTCTATCACTCTATTTGTGTTTTATTCTGTTATTTCAAATCTGTTGTTTAGAGGTTGTGAGGAATAGTAGATTTCAAGTAAAAGTCAGTTACTGTTGTTTGGTAGGTGTTGTGTATGCTCCCCCAAGTACTTTCAGTGGGCAGATGTCAAATATATCCTTGATTTAATCCTTTATCATGTTGTTTGACTCTTTCAGAAAAATCACTTTATTGATTATCACTTTGATTTTTGCATCTGGAATCTGTACTATGTTGCTGATACTTTATGCTGTTGACAGTGTTGAGGCTTATAGATCTTATATCTCCAATGTGTATGCAGGGGCCGACCGGCTGCGGACGAGAAACATTGGAGACTCGAAGAGGATGACAGAAATCCAAAAGGAAGTGTCTGGTGTTAAAATTTCTGCACAGACATTTACTTTTCGAGAACTTGCTGCTGCCACAAGGAACTTCAGACCAGAATGTTTCATAGGAGAGGGTGGTTTTGGGCGTGTTTACAAAGGGCGTCTAGAGAGCACTGGCCAGGTAATATTTTCGTAAATACGTGCTCATTCTATTTGTTCTTTTTTTAATCTTAATTATTATTGACCTTAAAAATGGTCTGAAGTATTATGTATGTGACTGATCAAGTAACTATAAGTTAAAATTTTGTATTTTTTGAGTGCAGGTTGTTGCCGTAAAGCAGCTTGATAAAGATGGGCTCCAAGGTAACAGAGAATTCCTGGTTGAAGTTCTCATGCTCAGCCTACTTCACCACTCAAATCTTGTCAATTTGATTGGCTACTGTGCGGATGGAGATCAACGTCTTCTGGTGTATGAGTACATGCCATTGGGATCGTTAGAGGATCATCTTCATGGTATTAGCCTACCATTGCTCTGTTCATTTCCATTTTATTAATATTTTTGCTGCGAAGGTTTAAGTTGCATTTCATGTGATTCCAATCTCATAGTATGTGTCAAGTTTTAATTGTTCTTGTTCTTGAAAATGAATTTGGTGATGTGTTATGGCCTCGTGTGTTCTTAAGGATTCTGTATATACTGCTGAAAATGTGCACTTAGGAACTGATTTCTGTATTTGGCATATCTATCAGTACTGGACTACTGGTTCTCTACTGATGATCAAGACAATGCTTAAGATATATTTGGTATGTCTGGCACTCTCCTGTGACATCCATTTTGATACAGTAGTATGATGCTACATGTTCAGTTTTGAAGGTTATAGCCTTATGTGTTTAGTTGGTTGCATTTTCTGGAATTAACTACATTATCTTCACACCTTTTGTGCCTTATGAATAGGATTGCTTCTATATTGTGGTCTTCAAACTTGTCCTTTATTAACTGGAAATGAATTTTGACCTTATTATGCACTGTTCTGAAAACCGGACCGGACCGGCCGGTTCAACCGGTTCAACCGTGAACTGGAGGCCTGTCCGGTCTGGTTCACCTCCCAAAACCGTTTTTGCCTAGAACCGGGTTGAACCGGGTTGAACCAGTGGTTGAACCGCCGGTTCAGGAAAAAATCCTGTTTTTTTTGTTTTTTGAATATTTTTTGCTTAATAAATAATTAAATATGACTATTATATTTATAATATATATTTATGACGTCATGCTGACGTCACCGGTTCGATTCCGGTCCGACCCCGGTCGAACCTCTGAACCTTTGACGTTGCCGGTTCGACGTCCGATTCGGTTATGAAAACCTTGTTATTTTGATAATGGATGTTGCTGCAAATCCATGTCTGAGATCAATGATATCGCATAGGTGGGGTTTACTGTCTTAACTGGATCGATAGCATTATTTGGTGTGGTCTAGTTCTTTACAATCATATTCTGACAAGTGAAGTTATTATTGTTTCGTTTGCCAAGAAAATGTAACTATCAATTCTTTATGAATGACATATTGACAATGACGTTAATACACAGTGGTTAACTCATTTCCTGTGTTTCATGTCATTAATGTAAAATTTTATGATCTACTTGTTTCCAAATAATACTAATAAATAATTTCATTGATAGAGCTGGAATTGCATTACTTTTATTCCGTTGCAGATCTCCCGCCAGGCAAGGAGCCACTGGATTGGAATACAAGAATGAAGATTGCTGCAGGTGCAGCAAAAGGACTCGAGTACCTCCATGATAAAGCTAGCCCACCTGTCATATATAGAGATTTCAAATCATCTAACATATTACTAGAAGAGGATTTTCAACCAAAGCTATCCGATTTCGGACTAGCAAAGCTTGGTCCAGTCGGTGATAAATCACATGTTTCCACCCGAGTAATGGGAACATATGGTTACTGTGCCCCTGAGTATGCCATGACCGGACAGCTAACTGTAAAGTCTGATGTTTACAGTTTTGGCGTTGTCCTCTTGGAACTCATTACAGGACGGAAGGCAATCGATGGCACCAGACCACATGGCGAGCAGAACCTTGTTACATGGGTAACTCCCTTAACATGTCTATGGTAGATCACTTTTATCGTTATGCTTTCGTACTACCTTTTGATATAATTGATCTGGTTGGTAATAAACATAAATATGTTTGCCATCTGTCATCTATGTAATTGTGTAGCCACTCTGTTGCTATGTTGTCTTTCATTTCTAGTAGCCTATTGCCCTAGTATGTAGGGCGCTCGTATCTGTTGGATGTTATGTTGTTAGCTGTTTTAACTCCACTTGGCTGTGCTCTGTATCCACTTCATTTACTGGATCAAAACAATCTTTACTGATCAAAACAATATTAATTCACGGAATGATTTTTAACATGTTAATTATATAATTCTATACCTGTCGAAACTATCGTTCAAAAATAATATTTCTACCTGTCGAAACTCCTGAAAAGTTTGTTAGAATTAAAAAATTATCTCTGATATTTTTTCTGTGATGATGATTACAAAGTGGTTCCAAAAGTATGTATTGATGATTACTGCATGTTTGCAGGCACGCCCTATGTTCAACGACAGAAGAAGACTTGCAAAGTTAGCAGATCCAAATCTGCAATGTCGTTTCCCAATGCGTGGACTCTACCAAGCCCTCGCAGTTGCATCAATGTGTATCCAAGAAGAAGCCGCAAGTCGCCCTCTTATAGCCGATGTCGTGACTGCTCTATCCTATCTGGCATCCCAAGCTTATGACCCAAGTACAGCCCCAGCCCCAGCCCCAGCCCCAGCCATTAAAACGTCTGGAGGGTCAGACGATAAAAGAGTCCATGCAAGACGGGACGACAGAAATGGAAGGAATGGCGGGAAGATCGTTGGTGGGGGAGGACCGGGCCAGAAATGGGAGTTGGAAGGTTCGGGCAACGAAGATTCTCCAAGGGATGCAGATGCAGTCAAAATTTTGAGCAAGAAGGATCTCGACAGGGAGAGGGCAGTAGCGGAGGCCAAAATGTGGGGAGAGAATTGGAGACGGGCGAATGCACAGAGCAATTCAAATACTTAAAGGGCATAATACGCAGATTAGAAACTCCCCGTCTCCTTGTTAGTCAACATTATGGGGCCTCTTGTAGTGAATTAACAGTTTTTCTTTTCTTATTGTTCTTCCTTTTACATGGTGATGAAGGACTGTATATATATTAGGGACAGGATGGTAAAAAGAAGAGTGGTATGTTTTCACATCCCAATGTTCTGTTATGTCTGTAGCTTCAAATCCATCAGATTTTTGTGGGAATGAACTAGTAGTAGTTTCTTGAAACTTAGTTTCTTCTGATGGCTTAAAAGGTGATCCTTCGGAATGGACCATTTTAGGAGAAACATGGATATGAAATATGGATGTTGCCTATGGAGTTTATTCAATTTCTCTTGTGGTTTTTTAGGCTCCATAAGAGAAAAGGAGAGCTTTGGGAAATTGAGAAATTTGAACTTAGAAGTGAAATTTCAACTTCTATTGCATACTAGAGGTGATATATCTTCTGATGCAGGTTTTATTATTAAAAACATGCAGTTACATTTTGAAACTGCTCTATAAGCAATGAAAGGGCGGGGTTGGAAAAGGTACAAAACTTCAAATGATTGGATGCCCTTCAACTTCAAACCATGATGACTGGTCGGTTACAATTTCACATGGCTTTTGGCAACCTTCTTTCGGGATATCGCATTCGAAGTCAAATGAGAAACACCAAACCACAAGCTACACGTTCCTCCAATGCATAATACATAATCTCCTAAGTTGGTCGAGAGTCATTTATATTTACTACAACAACAGAGCATAAAGTTTGGGAAGGATAAGGGAAACATTATCATCAAACTTAGGAAGAAACCACCAGTTTGACCATGAAATACTCAAACGGATTGGTATGTACAAAAAACAAACGAAGAAAAAATCACCATCTTAAACATGAACTAATCAACAACTCCCTATGTACACACTCAAATTGCCTAATGCCATGTGTTATTTGGCAAGAGAACATCCTCAATCAACAAATTCAAACACCAATACACCATTTAGAAGAGAGAAGAGAAACAATTAAAACTTAAATAAATGCTCACATAGATTGAGACCAGGTTGCAATCACAAACAACTTCGCTATCAGCAAATTCCAAATTTGGAGAGGTAGCTCCATTCTCATTATGGATCCTTTCTGGAGATGTATTGGCTCAGCACCAAAAGGTTCAAGATCTTTATCGGCACAGTAGAATCAGTTTAAATGGCCATCGCTTATAAGCCAGCAGGTCTAAAGATAATGCATAAGTCAATCATGTGGACCTCATCTTTATGAAGTAGTCAAGTTACGAGACCTTTTACATGTACCACTTTCCTTGGCTCCTGAACTTTCAGTTGGAGCTTCGCTCTCTAAGTCATTGAACATTAACCCACTGCTATCTTCACTCCATGTTGCTTTCCTACCCATTTCAAGCTCTCCATCAGGTCTTCCCAAGGTGGGGCTAACAAAGTCTCCCTCAGTCATTCGATTTGATAAGCTGATTTCACGTACCACCCTTGATCGAAAATCATTCTTAGATGGTGGGATGCCAGAGAAGAACTTCTCTTTGATATTGTTAACAAATCCCCTATTATATGGATTGACCCTACGATCATATTGATATCTGAAGTTCTCATATGTAGTCTACAAAGAACAATAAATGGTCTTGTTAGTACACAATATAATTAGCGACGGTTACGTCTTTTTTTTTTTGCAGAGGTAGATTGAGTACCTGGTTGGTACTAATGAGATAGACATGGAAGAGGGAGAGACCCGCAACAAAAAAGAACGGTACAAATGTGTACAAAATCAAAGCAACAGATGCAGGAGTCCTTGCCATAGCTTTCCAAATAGTTCTGTGCTCAGTATCCATGGTTCTTTTGATATCCACCCAGCAAAGTGCAAGGACATAACTGCAGAGGAGTGCCGTTGACAAAATAAACGTGAAAAAGAACCGATAGTTGCGCTGCAGAAACAATAAAGTAATGGTAGTTAGCATATAACAACAAACAAACGAAAACATAAATTAACTTGTGCCAGTGTTGGCATCGTGACAGACTACACTCCTAAATGAATTAAATACAATACTATCATACTCTGTGTTCATATTTGTAAATATATATAATCCACCTCTACTTCAAGAATCCTAACCCCTTAAAAAAAATCCATGTTCCAAAATAAAATTCGTATACGTGACATTTGCAGGATGCCAATCACTTACCAGTCCAATACATTGGCCGACCCACGGACAGTGGTGATCAAAATTTTCCACACAGTTATTGCAAATTGAACAGTGAGAACAACGAGGAGGCCGATACAGCATACATGTATCACAGTATTTGACTTTTACAATAATACCATTGACCCTAGCTTCTATTGTTCGAGGCAAGCGTGAATGCGAAGTTTGGCCACTACCAAGATCAGTTGAGGGCTCCAGTTCTGGAGGATGCGCATTACGTGGGATTATACCTGGATCTCTTGCACACGTGAGCAGCAGAAAAGTTAAATCCTGGTGAAAATTGCAAGTATATGAGCTCATTTTTTTCATTATGGAACTGCAAGTCAGAACTCTGACTACTCAAAAATCGAACGATAAATGCTGAAAGGAACAAGTTTTAAGGGCTTAAGACTCATGAGGTGCCGTGAGTAAAAGGACTGATACAAATTACATGTTGCAAGCATTTGATATTATGCAAGTATCAAAATCAAAACAGAAGGGATGTATCTAAAATTTTCCCCTTCTATACATTGAATCCTTAGCTATCACAATTCGATTTGAATTAGCTCAGGCACATTTGAAATAAAAAATAAAATGTCTCTGCATCCAATCGACACGTCAGTCTCCAAAGCAAGCAAGCATCAAATCTTTTCCACACAACCAGAGAAACAAGAATAAGGCAAAACCAGACAGAGGCATCAAATCACCCCTTGCTAAAATGTAATGAAATTGGTTATGTCAAGAATTTGCCATATAACAAATCCTACATTATTTTTATTGTTAAAATGTAAAGATAATAACATGGTGCTTAAATTTTTATCTATGACTCACACCATCCATGTGTTGCTTGTTCAAACTTTCAAGGAGCTCTTACATTAGGATAGATTTGTACATATTGAGACCAAATACCCGGAATTGTTGAGAACCATGGGAGCATGACTTATTTGAAAATAAATAAAATGAAGGTAAGGTAGATTTATGCGGCATATCAAGTAATGATCAGATGTTTGATAATTTAATGTAAGGAAGGAACCGATAAAAGAAAGAAAGAAAGAAGAAATACTCACAATTAAGGTCAGTACAACCGCAACCACCATAATAGCTACCCCACCATGATCAGCAAAAGCATCCATTAACTTTCTAGCAACAAATGCACAAAAAATAGACATAGGAACCACTATCAGGCCGATAGTGAGAAATAATGATCTCACATCAGGTCCGAATACAAGTCTTCCTTGAAGAATGAATATCTGCAGTCAATGACAGAAGTGGTCAAGTATACCTCTTTCAAAGTAGGACTCTAAAACTAAGCTATATATGTAGGAATATTTTACAGCTATTATCCAAATTTAAGATTCCAACAGAAGACATGTTTATTCAACCATCTAAACATACAAATTTACAATCTAAATATGGCTCCTTACGGCATTAGTTTCTATTTGGAGTAAATTTGGGCAAATGGATCCTTCCTTAAGTTAACCCTAAATTAAGAAAACTCTTATACAACGAATCTGATAGTAATATTAGAGTACTGTGGTTTTATTTTTGTAGTAACACAAAACAACCAAACAAAAGGAAAAAGTTCAAGAGTTCAAGCAGGAGCAGCACAAAACACTCCTCCGTATGAATCCATATCTGTTAGATAATTCAAATTGTTATGCAAGTTGTCAAGAATTCCTTAAACGCCCGATTCAAACCCCAAAAAAAAAGTTGTTCACATTTCGTTTATTGTAGCAGACCAAATAAAAACCTTCAAACAAAATTAGATGGTGAATAAAAAATCGGAAATGTGAAATCCAGGACAAATTAGAACAATATCGTTATGTACAAATTGGTCGAGACTATTGAAATAACCATACTAACTAGAACCAAAGGACATGCCTAGCAACAAAGGTTATGCACTGCTACCCACCTTTGCAGCTAAATTGGTGGGAAAAATATCTCATATACATTCTACTTGCACGATTCCAAAAGAATTCCACTTTCATTTGCAGTTAGCAAAAACAAAATCCACATATCCCAACAGATCATTAACAACATGACATGAAAGCAACAACACATCGCGGTTCATTTGAAAATCAATTCGAATAAATTTTGATTCCGAAGAACCATACATATTCTAAATACCATTACAACAATGGAAAACTAGTCCGGTACACAAGCTAACAGTGTGTGTTGGTCTAAAATTCCATCAAATTTTAATTCCTAAGAATCAAACACATCGTATCAATCACCCTCAAACTCCACTCCACAGATCTATACTCCCAACCGGCAGTAACACTAAGCCGTTACAGACCACGGCTTCGAAACCGATCTTCGAAACATCAATTCACAACCACTACAGACCAAATTTTCGAAAAGCCAAATGCAATTCACATTTGACATCTTAGGCTAGTTTACGTCTACGAACCGATCACGAAAACACGATTTCTAAGACCGGTGGAAAACTCACATTGTTTCCCTTCCAGGTCTGGTAGAGCCTGACCGGCGGCCTCTCGCCGCCGAGCTGCGTGACGGCGGGAACCCTGTACATCGCCGGACGGAAGTCAACGCCGCATCGCCGCTGGAGATCTAGGTTTAGGGACACGTGCAAGGGTGCGATTGGGGGAGGAAGGCTGCGGCCTGCGGGGCGAGTGTGGGCGGACACGAAGCAATACGAGTTTTTGGATCGTCGTTTCGGGGGAATTACTGGCTGCCACTGGACGATTTTACCCTTGGCGGGGTGGAGTGGGGGTGTTGGGTCTTGTGTAAAATGGGGTGGTGGGGAGGGGTAGAGATGGGATGAGGAGTTTTCAGTTGCGTGGTTGCACGATGGTCGATGGAGGTTGGTTGCGGGAAGATGGGGGAATGAAAGTGTCTTGGGTGAGTTTATAATTATGTTTATATATTGTTGTTAATTAATGGGGGGATTAGATGGATTAACTATCCTCGTGAATTGACTTTTTTTTTTGCGTGTAATTAACTAATTATACTCTTACCGGTGGTGTGTTGGTGGTTTGATTTTTTTAATTGAGTGTTACTATTTGTCGTCTTTAAATTATTTAAATTATTTGTGTTAATTATCATTTTACTATTCACAATCCATTTAATATCCATTATGTCTCGTAAAAAATAAAAAAAAATCAAAACGTCTACATAAAATACCTCCCCCACCCTCATGGGAGAGTGTTTTTTGGAGACGTTTCGATTTTATTTTTTTCAATTTTTTTGATTTTATATGGTGTATTTCTTCAAATTATTTCAGGTTCCGTTGTAATATTTTGGTGGTAACGATGTGGAAAAAAAACACAAACATAAATAAACAGGTAACAGATCAATATCCGGAGTACAATAATAGAGTATCTAAACAAAAAACGTTCCTCTCGGCTCGCTCACTTTGCAGGGGAGACTAACGTTCCTCGCAGGCGCTGCCGCCCCCTGTATTCCTATTCTGATTTTATTTTTCATGGTTATTTTTTATTGGAGTATGAAAAGAGGAAAGACTATTAAAAACAGAAATAAGTAAAAAAGAGAAAATGACAAAATGATAATTGACGTAGACGATTTAAGTAATTCGTGGATGACATTTAACAATTCAGTAAATTTCAACGTCAAATTGTTATTTCAAAAGTCGTAATTGTAAGATTTATATTCTTTTATCAAATTTGGTGCATTTAAGAAAAAACGTGAAAGTACAGGATCATATTGCAAACTAACAGCTTCTAAGGCAAATCTTAAGTTTTCGCCCAACAACCAACGAACTATTAATGTGCTAAAAAGACTAAGTTCATAATTATTAATAACAATGGCTTCTTAGACAGAGAAGAGCCGAAGAGGGAAGTGAATACTAGCAAAAGTATTCCGTTGTGCCTCAGTGCATTCATGCATTGGTTATCAAAAAAATAAACCAAAGATCACACTATTTGCTGAAGAGTGTAGACCGTTGAGTTTTTTCTTTTCCCTTCGAGCATCCGTTAAAAATAGCAGAGGGATAAAAACGCAAACCATATCCAGCCCGGTAGCGGTTTAAGCCAAATTGTGTTTTAATCCAATTCTAAAACAAATTACTAAGTCATAAGACAACAAGTTAGTTTTCTGTCTCAACAATAATTCCAATAGTGGTAAAGTTATTAGGCTAACAAATGCAAGCTAGTGCCAAATTGTATGTCGTTAAACTATAATACAACAGACAGCTAAAGAATAACGACACCAACAAAATTCTGCAACAGAAGTCATACATGACAAATTCCAGTCAAACACAGCTGGTTGTGGTTGTCGCATCCGGATTCGATTGTGTCACCTAAATATTATATCTAAAACTCCAAAAGCGAGTGAACTGTATAACGATGTTCAAACAAACGAGTCTCACTGAAAAACAAATGAGACGAGCCTCAA
Organism: Triglochin maritima; assembly: GCA_963682175.1. Taxonomy (NCBI): domain Eukaryota; kingdom Viridiplantae; phylum Streptophyta; class Magnoliopsida; order Alismatales; family Juncaginaceae; genus Triglochin; species Triglochin maritima. Next base: position 4,430,897 of record OY821787.1, on the reverse strand, counting down.
CCACCCTTTGCAACATTCTTATGACAAGTAGCAAATGTGGAGTGCAGCCTGACTTCAATGTTTCTGAACAAAAATTAAACCATCTAGGTGTCACATTCTTAAAAAAATGAGACTTGGCCTTAACCATCGCCTTCGAGAATAAAGCAATTCACATTGACTGAAATCGTTTCATGATAATTATGCTCATGTCCATGTATCGATGGGCGCAGTTGGTAAGACAGGATGACTCACTGGAGCTCAACTTGCTACCTGGTGTGCCGGTGATGCACTTGTCCCAGCAAGCACTTGTAAGCTTGCCTACCATCTCACTCACCATGGCCTTCTGCTTCTCTTGCTACATGAAGTCAATCACAAGACTCCGTCAGGTTAAATGGAATATCATAATAAGTTTATAACATAACCAGATGAAAGTTTTCTTTATTAGTATGTCAACAACCTGTTATCATATCATAGTAATAACAATGAATCAAACTTGGAGAATATTCCAAATATCCAAGCCATCTTTACATATGGAAAATGTGTTTCCCAATGGAGAAGTCATAATCACAAAACAAATGGACATCCACTAGCATGCTGAATCACAACACTGAACAGGCTTTTCTGATCGCCCAGAAAAATGTATAAAACATAAGATAATAACTATAGAGGCTAGTAAGGATAGAAAGAGCGAGACAAGTGATAACTTCATGATTGTAGTAAACCATTTTTTAAACCAACTTCTGTCATGAATACTTGAAAACAAGGTACAATAACACGCAAGAAAATTTCAAGATGTAATGGTAATTGGAGGCGTATTGCATATGAATAGAGAAAGAGGTATGAAGTGACAAATCAGAAGATATCATCCTGCATACCAAACCCAAAACACAATACGTACTATGAGACCCTATTTTATATGTGGGGCTAAGTATATGGGTGCTTACAGAGAACCTGTAAGTCTAAAGAACCATTAGCAAGCTCTCCCATTTCAAATAATCAGCCCCATTTCCAAAGCAATTACACTTGCATGGAAAAGAAAATTGTAAATCAAGTCACAATACAAGCAAAACCGTATTAATCATCCCAAATAATTAACCAATGAGTCTAAATTTGATGGTAATGAAAGCACAATAACTTACAAAACTCACAACCATCACTAGCAAAACAACACATTACAATGGTGTACTACAATACAACTATCACACCGCCCCCTTATAACATTCAAAGATCGCGCCACTCAGAAGTGCGAAAGCCAATATATAAAAGTATAAGATTGGTCGAGTTCGGCGTGTTTCGAACAAACGTAAGTGCTTAGGCATTGCTGCTATCTTATTTCCCAAGTTTACTATCCTTGAAAATTTAGGAATTCCACTCTTTCTGTCACCAAACCAAGACATTACAAAACAAAAGTGTAACACAAAGAACATAATAGTCAAACACCCACACTTGGGGTCAATTTGGAATTTTGGATAGCCTAAAATTCTGTTTTTCAGCGTTTTTTTTTGCCAAAAAAATGCAAAAAAAACTATCTTTTTTCAGACCCCACTTCGATTTAACAAAAAATACGTTTTTCACCCGAACACAACTTCAATGTGTTACCGAAATACGTTATTTAAATTAGATATCAACTTAAATTCTATTTTCGAAATCGAGGGAAAGAGAGAAAGAGGATGGGTTTGGGGATGACCTCGAGGAACTGCTGTAGCTCCGGGGAGTTCAAGGCCGAGGGATCCATCGAAGGGTCCGACCGAAACCCTAGAAATGGAGTGGAGGGGGAGTGTGCGGCGTGGATTGGAATGGAGTGGAAGGAGAAACCCTAGAAAGGGTTTATGTAGTGATTGTTGTGGAGAAAGACGGGAGAGGAAAGGGCCGAATGAGGCCCACCAAGCCCATATTGGGCCGACTTCGTGGGCTTTTAAGTACATCTCATCCACGAGGCTTTAAGTCTTCTAAGGGCCCGTTTGGATGTCCGATGTTTGGTATTTGAAAAAATTGGACAAAAGGTCAAATGCCAAGTTTTTTGAAGATGTCAGTTTGTACAGGAGCTTAGTAGGAACTCTATATTATCTAACAATCACCAATTTCTATCATTCAATTCTCTGTCAATTTTTCATGTCAATTTCTTAAAGAGCCCAAACATGTACACTGTTAGATGGTGAAGAGAATTTTAAGGTACTCCAATGGGACTGCCTTTATGGGATTGAATTCATATCTCAACCTATATGGTATTTCAGACTCTCATCAGAGGCTGGGTGTTTAGAGACTAGATGGTCAACAACTGGATTCTGCACTTTTCTTGGGTCAAATCTAGTTTCAGGGAAATCTAAGAAGAAACCTACAATTGCTTAGTCGAGTGTTGAAGCTCAGTATAAGGTGACGACGATTGCAGCAGCTAAGCTTGCATGGATTTATTACATCCTTCAGGACATTGGCATCAAATTTCATAAAACACCAAGGTTTTTTAGTGATAAGCTCCATCCACTTCACCTAACCATTAATCCAATCATTCACGTCCGTACTACGCACACCGAATTTGATTATCATTATGTTAGGGAGAGAGAGGCATTGAAGCTTCTTGATACTCAATTTGTTCTTTCAAAAGGTCAGCTCTTGCATATGTTTTAATATGGTTTGTCTCCAGGAGGACTTAATTTGTTGCACTGCGAGCAAACTAGGCTTTATATCCAAGCCTGTTTTGAAGGGGAGTATAAGGATATTTGATAAAGACACATGCGTATTGAGAGAAGAAGTTAGCCCAACAATTGAAGAGAACAATTCACCTGCGAGTGGAATTGGAATTGGTTAGTTGGGTCGGTAATCAGGTTCTTCTCATGTTTCTGGTGTGATGAGTCGGGTGTAACTTATGGTCAAGAGTTATGGGGGGTTTTGAGTTCGTTGTTGTAAGTTGTAATAATTGTAACTAATTACTTCCTCTCCTCACGTAAACCACACTTGTATAGAAATCAAATACTCATATCTCACTTGAGAGAGATATTGAGGGTTCGAGAATGAGCTTCTTCATAATTCTAGGTCAAATGTAAGATCAAATGTTGCCAAAAGGGCGCAACGACAAATTTTAGTCAAGTTGGAGGATCTCTTGCAAACAATGCCCTGAGATATTAGGAGATACTTGTGCGGTTTTGTGAAAATATTCCAAGAAACATTTCCTAACTTTATCCCTATCACTATCCTAACTTGTCAAGTGCATGCTGGCTAGGAAAAGCACAAAAGGAAAAGGTTCTAACCAAGTTAGGCATGCATGATGCATGCAAGGTGGTGTACACGATCACTCGTACCAATAAATATTTTAGTGTCACTTGTGTTGAAATCAGAGATGGTGGTCCAAGGAGAAGGCAAGAAATACTCAGGAAAATCGAGGGGACATCACTTTTCTATTCTTTTTTACTTTTCCTTTAACTACTTTCAACTTTTTTGATTGAGGAACGAAGAGATGGTGCATAGTTGTTGCCTGTTGGTGGTGGTGATTTTGGTCGCCAAAGGTGATGATAGTGGGAAGTGGTGGGCACGGAATATGATGATTAGATGGTGGTTATGGTATGTATTAATGGTGGCTACGAAATGTGGTGGGAATGTTGGTGGTGGCGGTGGTAGGTGGTAGTGGTGGCACGGAAAGTGATGGTGGGTGGGTGGTGGTAGATGTTAATATTGGCTAAGAAAGGTGGTGGTTTGGTGGTTGTAGAAGAGGTAGGTGGTGGTGGTGGTGATAGTAGTAGCCTTAGAAGGTGGTGGTGGTGGTGGTGTTAGTGGTGAGCACATAAGGGGTGTTTGGGTGTTAGTGATTGGTAGATGGTAGTAGTGTTAGTGGTGACCATCGAAGATAGTGGTGGTAGATGATGAATGTGTTAATTTTTGCATTGGAAGTTGGTGGGTGCAGATGCGATGGTGATAATGCATGAGTGATAGTGCAATGGTGGTGGTCGAGAGGGAGTGGTGGTGATGGTAATCTTGGATTTCAAGATGGGTATTTTATACTGAATGTGACGATATTTTGGAGTAAATACGTGGGTATGTTAAGTGGAGTTATAGGTGTTTTGGTTGGCTTTTGGATTGGAGGTAACAAGTGTTGGTGATGTGGTTAGGAGCTATTGGCGGCGGTGATTATTGTAACAATGAGGATGACATTTAGGTGATGATTTGAGGGGTGGTGGTGACTGGCAGTAAGGTATTTTGGTGTTATAATTTTGTAGTTTTATGTTATAGTTATAGTATTTTTGTGGTGGGAGGTGGGGCATTATAAGTGTTCAATCCCCACCCCTCACCTCTCTCTTTTTCTTCTTATTCTTTCTCCAAGCCCCAGAGAGGAATTTCGGTGACGGCGAGCTCGGCGACTGCACGTACGTGCGAAGGGAAAGATGTACCCTCCTCGGACGAAGTATGCCACCCACCCTGGCTTCATGTTTCCACGAGGTTGGAGGTGTGTGTGTGGAGTGTAGGAGGAAGGAGAGGCCGACGGGTGCGGAGCTGGAAGCCGGAGGTGCGACCGGGAAGGGGTTGGAGTGGATCGCGCGAAGGAGTCGCGACTGCGGCCGTTGTTGCAGCCCACAGCTGGCCGGTAGTAGATCAGGCCGACCGGTCGTGGACCGCAGGAGCAGTGGCATGGTCAGCTAGGGTAAGGGTTTGGGTTGCGGTTGTTTTGCAATAAGGCCATTGTTTTTATTAGTATTTGGTTGAATAATTTAACTGGATTAATTACTTTAAAAACCTTGGACTTTTGTATTTTGTATAAATAATGAATAATTTGGATAATTGCTGGAAAATCCTAGATTTAATTGTATTTGATTAAATAATGAATAGTTGGGGTAATTGCTGGAAAACCCTGGATTAATTGTATTTGGTTAAATAATGAATTATTTTGATAATTTCTGGAAAAACCTGGACTTTGCAGAATTATAAGAAATAACTTAATTTGGGTAAAATTGTCATTCTTTCCCTGAATTTCCAGATTTTGTAGTATCCATTATCAATTGGGAAATTTACTGTTTTTCTCTGAGTTTATGTATATTACACTGAGATTTGTTATTGCCTTAGTAAGACTCATGTTATGAATTTGTGTTTGGGGTAAATTACGCTTACCCCTTTCATTGTATGATTTTTGAGAGATTCGTGGAACCGATTGTCCACCACGTTGTGACGAGTGGCCGTTGGGGAGCGTTGCTCATGGACTCGGGTGTGGGGTGGCTGTAAGATGGCGTGTGAGATGTGTACATCTAGATGTTAGGGTTTCCCATGTGTTGTGGCGGTTGGGGAGGGTTCACTGACGTTGTGACGAGTGGTCGTTGGAGCCGGGCTCATGGGCTCGAGCGCGTGGTTGGAGTAGGGTGTTGTCTTGTGGATCGGATGCGCGGTCTTGTCAAGGGTTCACGCTCGGCCTAGCTGGTACGTATGGACGCCTTGGGACGTGTGACAGTTCTATCATGAGAGTGGGTTGAGTGTTGCCTTGTGGATCAGATGTGCGTTGGGGTCGAGGTGCACGCTCGGCCTGGTTGGGACGTGTGGTCGTGATCGAACACAAGACCAGTGTGAGTTGTATGGACGACGTGGCCTAGTAAAATGTCAGGTTGGGGTGGTGTATGGAGTCTTGGTTTGTGACTCAGACGTGGCTTATGCGTGTACAGGTAGGACGCGGATGGTGACTTGGGCTTGGGACACGATTGTTGGGTTTTTTGCCTTAATCTATGTTTTGATGATTTAATCAACATAATCTTAATTGTGATCATGTAGAGTAGCACACATACTGCATTGCATATATATTGCTTTGTGCTAACTTGTACATGTGATCAAGACTCAAGGAAGAAAGGAAATCAAGTCAAGACATGTAATCAAACTCATTTGAAAACATGTAATTTGCATTTCTTTAATTATTAGGAACGTTGTGTAAATTGAGCATAATTGAGCTAAATCCTCAATGTCCTCTTCTTCCACTCTCCTTGGCTCATCAAAGTTTGCATGCAATACCACCGTGGAGTTTTTCTTTGAAGCTTCCTTCTCTTTTCGATGACTCAATTGGAGCTCATAGGCCATGAGATTTCCAACGAGTTCCTCCATCTTCAATTTTGAAAGATCGTGCGATTCTTCAATTGCGACGACCTTGTCTTCCCAATCGCTGCTCAATGACCGGAGGAATTTTCGAGTCATCTCTCCTTCATTTATCCTTCTTCCAAGAATCAAAAAAGAGTTAGTAATATCGGTGAAGCGAGTGTTCATGTCGCTTATGTTCTCACCGATACGCATAAAAAATATTTCATATTTATGCATGAGGAGACTTATCCTAGTTTCTTTGGTTTTACTATCATCCTCATGATGCATTTGTAACTTATGTCATATTTGATTTGCACTTTCACAACCCTTAATTCTATTGTATTCTCCCTCATTAAGGCCACAATAAAGAATGTTCATGATTTTAGAATTCATTTCAATTTCTTTCATTTGAGCCCTAGATAGAGAATCTAAGTCATCTTCATTCGGGAGTATGTATGGATTTTGAATGAACTTCCAATACTTAAGCTCATTTGATATTAAAAAGATTTTCATTCTATTTTTCCAATAATCATAATTTGACCCATTAAGCAAAGGAGGCATTGTGGTGCATAAACCTTCTAAGTGATTAGATGTTGAAGCCATGCTAAAATTACGGTAAAGTAATGAAATTTAGCTAACAAGGCTCTGATACCAAATGTAGGATCGTGTGGGTCAGGTTAATCTAATCACTTTTACGCTAATCCCTAACTAATCAAACAATAAACGCAGCGGAAACAAATTTAAAACCTAGTAGGGAAAGAACATGCAAACCACAAGTAGACACGTCGGTTTTATAGAGGTTCAGCCGCGCCTACGTCCTCTCTTACAAGCACCTCTCGAATCTCCGTTCGAGCCCCTCTTGCGTCTTCACTATGCCTCCCCGTTCCGGGCCAGGAGCAACGCCTTTTACAAGTCTTCAAGCTCGCGAACAACCCTCGCCGAGCTTGGCACCACCTCTCACAAACCGAGAGAATCACTTCGGGCTTTCACCGAAGTCCTTGCTTCTTTGTCTTGGGCTTTCACCAAGACCCTTGCTCTCTTGACAACAAATGTAACTCTAGTGGGATTCACTCTCTAATTGAGCACACTTTGAGTAGGATGAGTATATGATCACTAAGTGTGGATTTAGGCTTGTGGAGTGAAATTGGGAGCTTTGAAGATTGAGAGCTTCTCTCTAATGAATTGGACAATTGGAAGTTGGAGAGTTGTGTTAACAACATGTCTTGATCCTCTATTTATAAGCTCCTAAAAATTTCTAGCCATTTGGACAAGATTTGATTGGGTTTTGTGCAAGATACACAAGGCAGAAAATCGGGTTGCAAATCTGTCCAGAACCGGTCGACTGAAACTACTAAACCGGTTGACCGTTCACTTGATTTCAAGGAGAACGGTTGAACAAATGAATACTCGGTCGGACAAACGAGCTAGAACTTAACTCTACTTAAGTTAATCGGTTGAGCCAAAGTATGGGGCGGTCGACCGATAAGGGTATTCGGTTGAGACAAATGTGCAACGGTCGAACGAAGATGTGTCGATCGATAGCAGGGAATTTGGTTTCTGTTCAACCGGTTGACCGAAACAAGGTCGTCGTTCGACCAGTTACCGAATGTATTTTGGGGTTAAGTTTGTTTTATACGAATACGACCGTTATAGGAATACGACAGGAAAAACGACCATATTAAAATCTGGGATAGGTCGACCGAAAAGGTAGAACCGGTCGACCGGTGGAGTTCGGTAAAATCACTGTGGAGAGTCTGTTATAAACCGGTTGAACTGAGAACTGGTTCGGTCGGCCGGTTCACACAGGAAATCTGGGTTTAGGTTTTAAGTGATTTCCGACTAAGGTTTGAGTGATCTAATGAAGTCCAAATAAGGTGAAATTTTGTGTGTGACTTCTCTAAGGAACCTAGTGTGTAAGTGATTGGTTTTTAACTCTTGTATGCTCGATTTACACATGTTCCTAAGACTCAAAATAAAATCAAGATTACAAGTCTTCATAAAGCTTTATTACATATCTTGACTTGATTTTCTTCCTTCCATGAGTCTTGATCACCTGTAGAGGTTAGCACATGCAATATATATGCAATGCAATATGTGTGCTACTCTACATTACTTATGATTAAGATTAGGTTGATTAAATCATCAAAACAAGTATTAAGGCCAAAAAGCCAACAGTATATACCCAACGGTCGTATTCGTATTATTTCCAAACCCAAAAATATTTTTTCCTATCGGTCAACCGAACTTTGATGTCTTGACAAACCCGAACTGCATGTTAGTTTTTGGTCGACCGTGAACCTTGTTTCGGTCGACCGAATATGATTTTCTTTGTCAATCCCAAAGAGCCTGTCATAAATCGGTCAACCGAACTTATCTCGGTGTTCGACCGATAACTTAAGTGTACCTAGATTATAGTTTTTGACGGGTCGACCATTCTTTAACCGGTCGACCGAATCGAGTTCAAAATTGCCAAATGGTAGACCGTTCAGCCCGATCCGGTCGACCGAACTTACTCAGTTTTGGGTCCTGCAGATTTCTGTTTTGTGTATCTTACACATCTCTTACCCAACTTAACCCCAACGTCTATAATACCTCAGGAGCTTATAAATAGGTGTTCCATTGACACAATTACACATCTCTCCCACTACTATTTGTCTTCTACATTAGAGAGAAAACTCCACACACTCAAAAGCTCAAAATCTTCCACACTTAGTAATCAATTCCATACTCTGCACAAGTGTGCTCAAGATTGTAGGATCGTATGGGTTATGGGTCCACTAATCACTATTAATCTAATCCCTAACTAATCAAACAATAAACACAGCGGAAACAAATTTAAAAACTAGTAGGGAAATAACATGCAAACCACAAAGAGACTCGGCATTTTTATAGAGGTTCGGCACCCCACCCGGGTCCTAGTCCTCTCTTGTAAGCTCCGCTCGACTCCGCGAGCTCCGCCTACGTCTTCACTAACCACTCCCCGTTCCGGGCCGGGAGAGAACGCCTTTACACCACAAGCAACGCGAACAACCCTCGCTTGCTTGAATTCTTCCTCTCACAATCCGAGAGGGACACTTCGGGCTTTCACTGAAGTCCTTGCTTCTTTTGACAACACTTGTAACTGAGTGAGATTCACTCTCTAATTGAGCACACTTTGAGTAGGATGAGTAATTGATCAAGTGTGTGAAGTTTAGGCTTATAGAGTGTAGAAATGGGAGCTTTGAGGATTGAGGTTTCTCTCTAATGAGTTGGGACAATTGGAGTTGGAGAGTTGTGTTAACAACAAGTCTTGATCCTCTATTTATAAGCTCCTAAGGTATTCTAGTCGTTGGGGATAGATTTGATTGGGTTTTGTGCAAGATACACAAAGCAGAAAATCGGGCTGCAAATCTGTCCAGAACCGGTCGACCGAAACTAGTAAACCGGTCGACCGTTAACTTGATTTCAAAGAGAATGGTCGAACAAAAGAATATTCGGTCGGACAAACGAGCTAGAACTTAACTCTACTTAAGTGAATCGGTCGAACCAAAGTATGGGGCGGTCGACCGAGAAGGGGATTCGGTTGAGACAAAGGTCAATCGGTCGAACGAGAAATGTGTCGACCGATAGCAGGGAATTTGGTTTCTGAAAATATGTTCAATCGGTCGACCGAAACAAGGTCTTCGTTCGACCGGTTACCGAATGTATTTTGGGGATAAGTTTTTTTTATACGAATACGACCGTTATAGGAATACGACAAGAAAACGGTCATATTAAAATCCGGGATCGGTCGACCGAAAAGGTAGAACCGGTCGACCGGTAGAGTTCGGTAAAATCACTGTGGAGAGTCTGTTATAAACCGGTCGAACTGAGAACCGATTCACACAGGAAATCTGGGTTTAAGTTTATAAGTGATTTCCGACTAAGGTTTGGGTGATCTAATGAAGTCCAAATAAGGTGAAATTTTGTGTGTGACTTCTCTAAGGAACCTAGTGTGTATGTGATATGTTTTTAACTCTTGCATGCTCAATTTACACATGTTCCTAAGACTCAAAATAAAATCAAGATTACAAGTCTTCATTTAGCTTTATTACAAATCTTGACTTGATTTCCTTCTTTCTTGAGTCTTGATCACCTGTAGAGGTTAGCACAATACAATATATATGCAATGCATAGTGTGTGCTACTCTAATTAAGATTTGGTTGATAAAATCATCAAAACATAAGATTAAGGCCAAAAAGCCAACAAAGATTAGAGAGTGTTGTTTCACTCATTCATTGTCAAAGAAGCAAGAGTCTTGGTGAAAGCTCAAGACAAGAGTATAGACTTTGGTGAGAGCCCGAAGTGATTCTCTCGGATTGTGAGAGGAGGAGCCAAGCTCGGCGAGGGTTGTTCGCGAGCTTGAAGACTTGTAAAGGTGTTCTCTTCTGGCCCGGAACGGGGTGTGGTTAGTGAAGTCGTGAGCGGAGCTCGGTGAACCGAGCGGAGCTTGCAAGAGAGGACTAGGACCCCGGTGGGGTGTCGAACCTCTGTAAAATCTCTTGTATCCATTGTGGTTTGCATTTTCCATTTTCTTTACTTGCTTGTTTAGTTTTAAATTCCACTGCACATCTTTGATTGTTAAACAAGTAGGTAATTAGGATTAAAAGTGATTAGAATTAGAGACACTCACGATCCTACAACGATGATAGGATATGTGACCTCACTTGTTGTAATCTTATCTTTAGTATTTATGTAGTAGGATTTCAGAGTTCTTGTATTTTTCCCTTCCGCTTGTACCCTGATGTTGACATTATGTTTTTAATTGAGATCTCAACTTGACTATTTTCGTTAATGTCCCTTTTTTGTTTGTTTATAGTTTGTATTTCATTGTTGTGTCCTGAGTGTGGATTAAGGTGTTATAATAAAATGATTAATGATGCGACGATTACGTTGGTAGTGGTAGTGTTACTTTACGGTTTAATGGTCTGAATGGGTAATTCTCATTTACAGTGTGGGTAGTTTTATGAGATATTGTGGGTATTTCCGACTGTGCCTCTCTTTTGTAGTGCGATTATGAGCTATGATGATTAGGTGATGTTGGTGTTAGTGTTTGGCACGACGACCTTAAATTTATGGTGATGGTGCTATTGCAGCCAAATGTGGTGTTTGGGTGGTGAATGATAACAAGATGGTGGTGGTTACAATTGTGATGTGGGTTTTGGATGTGGTACTAATATAATGGTCAGAAGTAGTAGTTTGGTGGCGGTGAATAATAAGTAGCGGTAACACGAATAAGATGGTTGCTTGAGTGGTATTGGATTGTGTGACAAATCTATGAATCGACGGCGGTATTGGATTGGATCTTGTATATTTGTGTTGTAATTGAAGATGTATTTTGGTATTTTCGTGGTGCAGTCTGAGTTTAGTATTATAGTTTAAGCATTTTTGTGTTATAACTATGAGAATATTTTATATTTTTGTGTTATAATATGAGTAATTTTGTTTTAAAACAAAGATATTTTCGTCCTGTAATCTGGATATTTTAGTTAACAAGACTTGTTCTAAATGTGTTAGGACAATAGAAAACAAGAAGAACTATTATGACAACAAAAAATCAAAATTTGACAAGAATATAATATCTGAAAAAAAGACAAGTATACAAAAAAATAAAAAACGAATTCTAAGAAAAACAAAAAAAAAATCGAAAACCACATGCGTGTGTGGATGAATTCCGGGGTGAGAAGGTGCGTGTCCCTCCGGTCCCAACGAAATATTTATAATTCGACTTTTGTTATAAATAAATAAATAAATAAGTAATTCCGCCAAAACGAGATTAATTAATTAATTAATTAAGCATGCATGCATGCAGCCGACAGCAGATCCAATCCCACGTTCCTCCATCTTATCCAACAAAACAAGAACTACGTGGAATGGACATGGCGCTATGGCTGTCCCAACCATAGATGGAAATATTTTGTTGATATCACTGCATGCCACGCCATGTCCACGTTCCCCTCTCGTCTTTAGTTAGTTGTCCATGCATGCATGCATAGAACATTGTTCTACTTTACTACTTCTATCTATATTTTTTATTTTATCTACTCTACTTTACTCACTCTATATGTCGTGTTCGATCGGTTACATGCTTGTTTACTTCCAATACCAATAATAACTCTTGTATTGTATATGGTGCATGAAACCAACAATGTGGGTTTTGCATTATCAAATTTACATTATTGAAATAGTTGTATCTAACTTATTTAATTGTGTGTCAGTTTTATGCTCATTGATTTTGAACAACATTATGCATCTAACTTAAATTTTCTATACATAATTTATATGCCCTTTTCAACTTATGTTATTATGGGAGTTAGATCGAGAACAAATTGGCAAACTATATTTAGGAAAATTAAAGGGCACTTCGTTAAAGGGCATAATTCCTTCTTCTTTTTTAAATCAAGGATAATAACTAGATTTTTACATGAATAGGATTTGGGGGCATGTTGATGCAAAACAATACATGCTCATATGATAATAATTTGGTTATTGTCAATAAACAAGGTAAATTAGTTAGGTGTTCAAGACACTTGTTCAACTTTACTCAGCATATGGTGTTTGGCCTCTTTCTAGTCTACGCTTCATTATTGTCCGTGAATCTATAATGAATTGATGATGGAGTCATGTCGGTCTGTGACATTATTGCTTTCTTTGAGGTGTTAGTTTGTCTTATTAGTTTGTCTTAATAGTTTCTTTAAGTTGTTTATCTAGCTACTTTGACACTTTAGTTTCCACTCTACTACTCAACATTAAAGAATATAAATTTAAGTTTTGTTTGATGACTAAAAATAAGGTGTTTTCAAAGAGAAACTATATTTTTTTACTAAATTAATTTTCAAAAGTCACAAAGGTGTTTGGACCGCTTCAAATATTTAATGCATTAATGTATTTTACAATTTTTTGCTGAAAATGTATTCTCAAAAACCACCATGCGATTACACACACCACCTCATCGATCATCATCCACCATGCATATATAGACAACCTACATCGCACCTCACAAAAATAGACCACCACTTCCCTCCACATTAATAATTGATCAAGTTGCATTGGCACATCTTATCACCTTAACACCACCGTAAATATACATCGCATTAACACAACTTATGATAAACCTATTGAATTGCTAAACATCGTCCCAAAATTACTTAAATCGCCCCTTGAAATTACCATTTTGCCCTTCTCTCATTTCTACTGCTATAACGCGACATTTTACCCTCCTATCACACATCTCTCTTCATATTCCTCTTATAATCATAAAAAATAATGTTTTGGAGGTCAGTAATGAACCAACGGACGCCCCAGTGTACTCGAATCTGGTAAAACATCTAACATCTTTTTAATAAAAAAATAATAAAAAATTACGGGCGTCTGACGGAGCCGCCCCCACGTAGGAGGGGGCGTCTGGCTAAGACACCTTCCCCATGGGGGCGGCGTTTTACCCAGACGCCTTACCCATCGGGGAGGCGTTTTACCCAGACGCTCCGCCCATGGGACAGGCGTCTGTGTAAGACGCCTCCTCCATGGGGGAGGCGTCTTAGCCAGACGCCCCCTCCTACGTGGGGGCGGCTCCGTCAGACGCCCGTAATTTTTTATTATTTTTTTAAAAAGATAATTGATTATAAATTTAGATAATTGTTAAATTAATTAATAAGTTAATAATTACTATATTCGGATGACCGATACCTCTTCGGTACACCGAAAATTCAAAAATTTTCAGATCCAACAATTTCAAAATCCAAAAAATTTCTAGGGGGCGCTGCCCCCTTGCCACCCCCGCCACCTCACCGGCGAGGTGGAATGCCGCTCGCTCACCGGGGAGCGAGACCCCCGAACGACCTGTCGAGGTGGTATTTGTAAGTCATGATGTTTTACCACCGGGGGATTTGGAACTTTAAAAATGTTGGATCTGGAATTTTTTTGAATCTTTATCACTTGCAAAAAAAACTCATTGTAATCCGACCGGTTACCACCGAAAACTTGCAAAGAAACGTCAAATAATTTGAGATAACACACCGTATAATTTTAATTTGACAAAAAAAATTAAAAAAAATGGGACGTCTGGCTAAGACGCCGGTACCATCGTGGAGGCGTCTGGCTAAGACGCCTCCACCATGGTCGAGGCGTCTTAACCAGATGCCTAGACAATGGTATAGGCGTCTAGCTAAGACGCCTGTACCATCGTGGAGGCGTCTGGCTAAGACGCCTCAACGATGGTGGAGGCGTCTTAGCCAGACGCCTCCACGATGGTACAGGCGTCTTAGCCAGACGCTCGTGTCGGAAAAAAAAATCCGCCTCCGTTACTTCGCCTGGTCTAGGTGTTTTGCTAGACATTTTCGTGGTGTTGGTACTAGGAATGTTAGTAAAACTGAGTCAATAACCTTGTTTAAAGACACGGGACGATATGGGTATTAAATATATTGTTAAGGGCAATTTGGTAATTTCAATGGGCGATTTAAGTAGTTTTGGGGCGACGTTTAGTAGTACCCTAAACCTACGGCAGATATTAAAAAGTTGTGCGGTGACAGTCGTACACGCCCACACAATACTGTGCACGCGCGCATATACATGCACATACAGTCAGCTATTCTGCGCGCGAGACAACATCGACTGGTTTCGCCCTGCCTTGGGCTCGTCAGGGAAGCGACTTCAGCTCCCAACCAGCCCTACGCTCTCAACTGCATATAAGTGCAGTCCCGTAGGTAGGGATGCAAATGGATCTTTTCGAATATGGTATGACGTGTATCCGAATTTGAATTCGAATTCCAAATAAGCATACCAAATCCGTATCCGAATTCAATTTTTTATAGCTTACCAATTTCATATCCGAATTTGAGAACTTTTCGAATTTGAATTCGTATTTTGATAATGTTCAAATTCCTATAACATATATATATATATATATATTGTTGTATAATCTAAAATCTTTTGGAAAATTGTTTTAAGAGAATTATATTATAATTTTTTTTGCATTTCTATTATGTTTATATTTACATAGGAAATAACTTAGTTTTTTATTAACTCACAATACAAATATTAATAACCACATATATTGGACGTTAAAATTGGTATTTTCGGATATTCGGATATGGTTTGAACTATATCCGAATTTGTATCCGAAATTGAAAACGGTAAAACATTTTAAACCAATTTCAATTCCAAATTGTATTCGGTAAAAACTTATTTACCAAATACCAACCAAATTGTAATTTTCGAATCGGATACTAGGATAATCGGTTACCATTTGCATCCCTACCCGTAGGCGCTAACCTTCGAGTTGAAGCATCTCCCCCATATACCATCTATGCTCATATGGCCACCCGATGTTCCCCAAACAGTCTGCACACATCAACACCCATTGGCGGAAGACTTTTAAGGGTGTGACAAACTCTCCTCCTTTTAAAATCGTGTACGTCCTCGTGCACAACTTACTTATCACCATGCATCCAGGTATTCTGCGAGTGGGAATATATGCCCCATCATTCCTCTCTGAGGTTTCCTGGCTACTTACGTTCGCCCACAAGCGCATGGCGAACTACGCAGCTTCTGGACTGGAGCTTGGGAGTTTCCCAAACCGTCTGATACACCTTAGATGGACAAGTTCCCCTGCTACTCGTCTCTTGCAAGTCTTTCACGGGATATCTCAGGTGTATAGGTTTGGCTCTGATACCAATTATTACGGAGTTGTGCGGTGACAGTCGTACACGCCCGCACAGCACTGTGGGCGCGCACATATACATGCACACACAGTCAACTATTCTGCGCACGAGACAACATCGACTGGTTTCGCCCTGCCTTGGGCTCGTCAGGGAAGCGGCTTCAACTCCCAACCAGCCCTACGCTCCCAACTGCATATAAGTGCAGTCCCGTAGGCGCTCACCTTCGAGTTGAAGTCTCTCTCCCATATAACATTTATGCTCATATGGCCACCCGATGTTCTCCAAACAGTCTGCACGCATCAACACCCCCTGGTGGAAGACTTTAAGGGTGTGACAACAGCCGTTAACATGCAAACAAGCTATGTTTTAAATATTCTTACATATGTTTCGGTAGTTTGTGTACATGTATCTTGTAGTTTACTTAATTATAACATATGTTTAGATCCGTTGTATACAACCACGATGGAGTTATGAAAACGTATCACTTGGTAGTGTTTTATAACTAAAGCGCAAATTTTTGATTTTTGGCCTGTAAAATAGTGTTTTCTATGCACTTCCACGATGCAAAGGTACTTATGGGAAGAACGGTAATGTAAACTAAGCTTTGTATAATATATTAATTTGGATCACTATTGCAAAAGAGGAACATACGGCTTGGATGCCTAATTCCTTGGTATGTAATTAATTGTTGTTAAAGAATAGTCCTACGTTACCAGATTTATTGTCATTCTCCTAGATTATATGTTATTGGATCTCTGAATTCAGTTGGATTTTCACATTTCAATATGATATTGGAACCTAAATAGTTGAATAGTCGTCTCAATACGTCAGTCTCCGATATATTTTAAGGTAACAAATGCATTATTAATTATGAGATTGTTGAAATTTTGTTGTTTTGGAAATTTAATAAAGATGCATTGTAGGATTATAGCTCCCGCGATACAATATTAGGTGATTTTAGAAAAGCAAATGTTCCATCGCGCGCATGTGTATAATATCTTAGTTTTGCGGCATTCCATAAGCAACCACCCAAAAAACGTTTTTTTCCACTTCAAAGTGTGTCGATTATACGTCAGCCTAAAATGATTTTCCGAATTTCAATTCTAATAAAAATAACACAATAAACAGCGTGCCCACAGGGACTGTCAATTCTAGTTTGAGTTTTAAATTCGACTCCAATTCGACTTAAAAATGATTGATTTTGATTTAGTCTGTAAATGAAAGATTTGATGAAAAATAAAAAAAATCGGTAAATAAGTTGTTCAAACTTGAAAATACTAAGAGTTCGACTCAAATTTTTATTATTAAATTTGTAATTATTTTTTTGTATTTAGTAATAATATAGGTTAATATTTTTGTTTCGAATTTTTTGCTCAACTCGATTTGGTTACGGAGACTTTCGAAATATTGATATTTAAAACGACATAATTGAAATCGAGTCTATTGAGACCTCTAGATCTTCAATGCAAATTGGACACATTGAGATCGGTAGAATTAATTTATAAAAAGAAAATCAGTTTAATAATACGTAACATTAATTCACACGCAAATCAGGAACAAAGAATAAACACCTCATGTTGGGAGAGGTAGTGGATCGTCTGGTGGAATAAACTTGGAAGAGGACAAGATTCGAAGCTAATTAACTCGTGGGATATTATCGATCTAGCTAGGCAAGAATCCATCTTGGTGGCTGAAAAATCCAGAATTCATGTATGGTTTGAAATCTTCACCACTACCATATATAGCCGTTGTTTCTCATATGTTCTAGACAAAAACTTGCCGACTCCAAATCCAACATGCAATGTTATCAATATAAGAAGCAATATATATGACTCGAAGACAGTATATATATAAAAAAAGGGCAAATCCAACGGATTGTTGTAGATCTTCATATAAATGCTTCAGAATCTAGTAAATTCCAACTATTCTAATATGGACGATATAGATCGACAGTAAAATTATTTTAGATCGACTTGAATTTTCAATATGTTGATCTTAAGAGATAAGAATGCATGAGAGTTAGTTTGATTAGAATTTTTTTGACTATCCGGATATAAGCACTTCAAGAACCCTGTATTTTCTAATTCTAAATGGCACCACATAATGACTCTTATAAAGATGTTAGTACAAACAAGAATAAGAGTTCAATTTATGAGGACCACTATATCGGATGGAACTACAACTTCTACAAACTCCAAATAAAATAGTAATATGCAACATACAACTTAGGACGATGCGAAGCGAGCTATTGTTGGGAAACTTGCGTCCCTCCTCACATTTTGTAAATTTTCAGCGAGACATCGGTATACAATATGAGTTTTGTAAATCTCCAAGGGGAAATTTCAAATGCAACTTCAAACAACATTAAACTTACCATGAAAACAAAATTAACGAGAAATAATTCGAAATCTCTTTGTTATAATATAAAATAAATTGAAGTTAGAGACCTAAATCCCAATACACATAGTTCGTTCTCCTACATTTCTAGAATGGTAGAGCTCTCCGGTTTACAACTAAAGATAAATATGTAGATGAAACTAAGATCATCAGCAATGGGGGATGGTTTTAAATACCATCAGAAAATGATGGGGGTAAAACTAAGTTTGTAATATATTTATCTTGTGGTTTTTTTTTAAATACCAATTTTTTTATAATTTTAAATTTCTAACCAGTCTGGCGCAGAGACGGACCGTCCCGCGTAGGGACGTATCGGTCTCGTGCTGAGACTAATTTGAGTTTTTAAAAATAAAAATCAGATTTTATTTCAGGAAAAACTTGATTTAATAGCAAATTTTTTTATTTAAATGTTGTGATTGAGAAGAAAAGATAATAAAATTTTGATTAAATACTGTGAATTGGAAGGAATACCGTGATAGGAAAAAAAACTGAAATAACATTTTGATAAACATCGTTCTCACGCATAACCAAAAAGGAAAAAAAAAAAAAACAAATTTAATCCTAAATTTGCGCCCACCGAATCCTGAAATTAGCCTCACCACAAAACTAGCCGCCGGCTTCCACGTAAGGAACACATCACCAGTGTAACTCCCGTGGCATATTCTCGGCATCTTTTCAACTTCGATTCCAAATTTCAACCTCGAATATTCCACGACTCAACAACACGTTCCCATCGAAATATAATGCGGTCTATTTGCTTATGTACCCATGAAGAATCCGGTTTTACGTCAATACACCCATATAAGGTGGGTTTGCACACAAGTACAATTTTCACGTTCGGTTCGTCAAAGAGGGAAGCAATTTGAGCTTGAGTTTTCGAATTTGAATTTGGATGAAATCAACTTCCCATTTAATAAAAACAAAATCACACAATAAATATTTTTGAACTCTAATTATTTTGTTGCAACTGACTTGACTTTTAAGAAATCTCTATTATGGAACCTAACATTCCAAAAGATACACTAGTTGTGGATGAAATTTGAGTTTCCACTTTACAAAACTAACCTTATTACCTCATAAAAACAAAAAAATAAATTTCAACACAGGTAAAAAATAATAACCAATCACTAAAATATTTGCCAAGTCCGTCCCAAACATTAGTCAATCAGGAAGAGAGAAAAATAGGCATATCTGGAAACACCTAATTGGGGTATGTGTTTATAAATGAAAAACATTGGAGGGTGTGCGTAAAGAATCAAAATAATTAAGACAAAATACGTTATTCCGAGCGACTTTGCCAGAACGCGGGAATAAACTCGAATATCCGTTTAGCATAAACCCTATTTTTCTTAATCCTAATCTCTATATAACCCCTTTCCTCCTCTCCTCCTTCCAAACCCACAACTCCTTTCCAATCTCTATCGATTACCAATGGCATTGAAGGCCGTCCATGTCTCCGACGTCCCCAACCTCGACCACGTCCCCGAGACCGCCTCCCTCTCTCTGGCTCCCACCCTTCTCCAAACCAGAGGTACCAACAAAAAAAATGTTTTTTTTTTAAAATGCGTTGGGGGTGTTGATTTCGTGTTTATAGGATTTGGGTCCGTTTGGATTATGTTTTTAGGTATTGGGTCGGATTCGGTTTCCTTTGGGGAATCCATTTTGTTGATTTTCCGGTTGGCTCTTTTTTTTTTTTTGGGTGATGGGTTTGATTGATTGGATCTTAATTTGGGTAATTTGATTTACATTGTGTTTGGTTGCAGGCAAGGAGAGTGGGAAGAAATTCGTCGTGATCGGTCACAGAGGGAACGGAATGAACTCGCTCGCGTCGTCCGACCGGAGGATGAAGGCGTTGAAGGAGAATTCGATCCTCTCCTTCAACGAGGCCGCCCGGTTTCCGGTCGACTACGTCGAGTTCGACGTCCAGGTCAGGACCAAATCGAAATTTAGAATTACAATTAACGTAAAGTTTGTTTCTTTGTTTCTGTTCTGTTTGGGATTCCGGTCGGTTTCCGGTGGACGCGGGCACGTCAGGTGTTATTCGGGTTGGGGATCCGGTTAAGGGTCCGATTAGTGGGGGTTTGGATGGGAACCTTATCCACCTGAAACAGAGTGTGGGTTGGATCTTGTTGGTATATCTCTGACCGGATCTTTGGTCAGGACTTGTCCCCTCACCCCTGTGTAGATCTACCAAGTTTTGACCCCATTTTAGATTGTTGGACGAATTAGAACTTGTAATTCGAACTTGTAATTAGAACTTGTTTTATTTAGGAGTGATGTGTCCGTAAATTCGAACTTGTAATTTTATTTTATTTTTAATTTGAACGTACAATTTTTTATTGATATTTGGTTTAGTCTGTTTATTTTGACAACAGTTTTGTTTAAGGTAAAGTCGGTCGAATTTAATGAAATATACAGTTGTGTCTGATATTACAAAAAAAGGTGGAAAATTGGAGAACCATTAAAAAGAAGGAATTTTTTTTTCAAAATAATAACTAAAAATTAAACAATTGGAAAAATATGCACATCAAAATTTTAATTGGCAAAACATACACCTTGAAAACGGTAGTTGTGACGCAGTTTTCATCCTAAATGAAAAATGACACGGATGTCGTTTTCTATATATATTATTTTTGGATTTTAATTAATTATACTATAAATAATAAATTAATTTACTATAAATAGTACAAAGAAATAGTATTTTGGGATTTTAATTAATTTACGTATTTTGAGATTTGAATTAATTTAGGTATTCTTAATTCTTCCTATTTAGGAACTATAATAAAACTTAAATTAATCATAGTATAAATTGCAACACTCTTTGTTTACGTTAACTTCATATCTAATTAAATAAATCTCAAAATACTATTTATAGTAAATTAATTTTAATCCCAAAACACGTAAAGTAATTATAATCCCAAAATATAACTACTTTGTACAATTTATAGTATAATTAATTAAAATAAATAAATAATATATAGAAACGGCACCGTGATGTCGTTTTTAGTTAATAAAAACATGTTTTTTATGTGTATATTTTTTCAATTTTTTAATTTTTAGTGATTATTTTTTAATTTTTTCATAAAAAGAACTTGATATTTGAAATGTTTTGTTGTATTTGATATGTTTGTGAAAAGGTGCATTGAGAACACAAAAGGATTTATTCAATAAATAACTCATTGTACCTGATACGGGACTACATTGTACCATGCTTGTTTGGCGCCAATTGATCTTTGGCTAAATTGTAATGATAAATAGAAAAATATTTTATGGTAATAATGAATAATCCACAAATACAAAGTGGGTGAAAAAGGACAAATTCTTGGAATTGTACAAGAACAAGAATCAAAAGATGACATAATTTTTTTAATTTAGCATCCGTCTTGTAGTTGTAGTTGATATATTTTCGATCACTTGAGGTGTTTTTGCTGACATGCCTATTGTTGCAGGTGACCAAGGATGGACACCCCATAGTTTTTCACGACGATGTCATCCTCACCAAAGAAAACGTAATTATGTTCTCCACAAACCGTTAAGATCCCTACTTAGTTTCACTCCTTTTTTCTTCTACTCCTAACATGTTTGGTGTTGTTTATTTGGTTGATCAGGATGGCGGTTTATGCGAACGTCGTGTTACAGACCTAAGTCTAGACGAGTTTCTATCGTATGGTCCCCAAAAGGATCCGAGGAGAACAGGCAAGTCGTTACGCAGGAAGATGAAAGACGGTAGGGTGTTCGATTGGAGCGTCGAATTGGATGACTCCCTATGCACACTAGTGGAGGTTTTCGAACATGTTCACCCTCGTCTTGGTTTCAACATTGAGCTCAAATTCGACGATAATGTTGCTTACAAGGAGGAGGAGCTCAAATATATTTTGCAGCAAATTCTCAAGGTAAAACACATGATGATTTGATATCGCTTAAAAAGTGTCTAGAACATAACAAAGTGTTCTCATCATTCTTAATATTGCTTAAAAAGGTTGTTTTTCAAAAAACAACTATAATTTCCATTCAATCACACTTTCAGCCAAGCTTCAAATTGGGATTAGGTTGACATTCTTTTGTGTGTGGATATATAGGTGGTGTTCGAACACGCTAAAGACAGGGCCATAATCTTCTCGAGCTTCCAGCCCGATGCCGCCCTAACGATGCAGAAGCTGCAGAAGGCTTACCCAGTAAGTTTTTCTGAGTCTTTTCAGAAAATGAATCCGAGCAACATGCTGACATTTTGTTCATTGGTACGTCAGGTTTATTTCCTCACCAACGGAGGCAACCAAGTCTACACCGACCCCCGAAGAAATTCCTTGGATGAGGCATTGAAATTGTGTCTAGAACATGGAATGCACGGTATCGTGTCGGAGGTTAGAGGAGTCTTCAGAAATCCAACACTGGTTCCCAAGATCAAAGACTCCAATCTCTCCCTCCTAACTTATGGCCAGCTCAAGTAAGAAGCCTTTAACTCGAATTCGCATAAGCCCGCAAATTACCCAACTTCAAGGACCATTGTTTTGATGTCATATTTGTTGTTACAGCAATGTTCCAGAGGCAGTGTACATGCAGCATTTGATGGGCATAGATGGTGTTATTGTCGACCTTGTCGAGGAAATAACCGAGGCGGTTTCGGACTTTGTGGCCCCTGTGGTGGATGTCATCACAGAGGACGAGGGTCGGACCGTGAAGGCGGTGGAAAGGCCGGAGTTTTCGCAGCGGGAGCTGAAATTCCTGCTGAAGCTTATACCTGAACTGGTGCAGCACTGAAAGGCAGTGGAAGTAGAGTTGTGTAGGAAGGAGAGTGTGTTGGTCTGATAATTGGTTTGCCCAGAATCCATTTTTCTGCAATGTAGGCAATCGTTGTATAGTGAGGACTAAAGATCTGCCCAACTAAGTAGATGTGGTAAGTTTGTATCACTAATGGAAATTAGTTTCTTCCTGATCTCTGTTTGTTTTTTGTTTTTTTGAGCTGTTGGCAAGATTGGATTCAATGTTTGTCCTAAGGGTTAGTTTGTAGCAGTTGGTTAGTTGGAAAATTTGAGTTTCTGGAATGACTTAAAGTGGAACATGGAATGCTTAAAATAACTAGGGTGATTGATGGCTTCAGAAACTTTAAAAATATCGTGAAACTTGAGTAGCTTTTGGAGGTCTACGACCATGAATAAGTCACGTTCCACTCTAATATCAAGGGAAGTCTTCAAAGTATTTTTTTTCAAATATTCCCCCACTTTCTCGTAAGGAAATCTATACATTAATGCGAAAATCACCCAAGATCAAAATTTTAGACCAATTGTTACCCGAAATGATGATGTGTGTTATACAAAATTAGATAACTTTGGCAAAGACCCATCTCCTTTTATAGACACTCTACTAATCGAATGTAGTTGACGTTTTCTGAAGTTGCTGACCACTTTCCACTTATTCAATTCACTAAAAATAATGGGCAAGTGAGCCGTAATTTTTTTATTTAATAAAAAAAATTCAAAATTTTAAATTTAAGAAGAAAAAAAATTTCCGAAAATACTACGAACGCGGTGTGAGCACGGATCGCGGGTCACACCCGCGTTCCTTTCTCAGCGAAAAAAAAAAAAAATTTATTTTTTTTGACGGATCGCGGGTTGGAACCACGATCCGTCATTTTTTAAAAAAAAAAAAAATTATTTAAACGGATTGAGGTTCCCACCCGCAATCCGTGGAAAACAATAAAAAATTAATATTTTTTTTGCTGAATTTGTTTTAATTTTTTTTCTGTTTTTCTGGTTTGGTTTTATTTTATTATTTCTGTTTTTATTTTTTATTATAATTATTTGTAATCTTTTTTTAAATCTTTTTTTTCAAAATATGTTTTCTAATTGATATTATTTTTTCAAATTTTTTAAAATTATTTTTAAATTTTTCAATAATCGACCTTTAAATCACTTCGATAACCCGGTGTATTGAAATGTTATGGTATTTTATAAAATAAAAAAACAAAATTTCTTAGGAAGATTAATAAATTATTTACAACTGAATATTAAACAAACCATAAAACTAATTAAAACAAAAAATTGGTAACGTTGTCAAAAATCCGTAGTGTGTACACACATTACAAACATTTTGGAGGTCGATACAACAAAAAATTTAAAACACAATTAAATTTTTTAAAAAAATATTAAAAATTACAAAACATATTTTGAAAACAAATATAATAAAAAACATAATTAAAACGATTTTAAAAAAATCAAAACATAAAACACTACGACTAAAATCCGGGAATTTTTTTATTTTCTTTTATTGTTTTTCATTTTTTCGGTTTTCTGTTTTAGTTTTTTTTCCTTCTGTTTTTCTTTTTTATTTTAATTATTTGTAATCTTTTTTAAAATCTTTTTTTTTCAAAATATGTTTTCTAATTGATATTATTTATTAAAAAATTTAATTTTGTTTTTAATTTTTTCAAGAAACGACCTCCAAATCCCGTCGACAACTCGACGTCTATTGAATTGCTAGGGTATTTTATACAATATAACAACAAAATTTCTTAGTCAGAATAATAAATTATTTACAATTGAATATTAAACAAACCATAAAACTAATTAAAATAAGAAATTGTTAACGTTGTCAAAAATTCGTATGGTGTACACACATTACAAACATTTTGGAGGTCGATACAGCAAAAAATTAAAAACACAATTAAATATTTTTAAAAAATATTAAAAATTACAAAACATATTTTGAAAAGAAATATAATAAAAAACATAGTTAAAATGATTTGTAAAAAAACAAAACATAAAATCAAAAACAATAATAAAAAAAAAACGGATTTTAGTTTTAGTGTTTGATGTTTTGATTGTTTTAAAATCGGTTTAACTATGTTTTTATTATATTTGTTTTCAAAATATGTTTTGTAAATTTTAATATTTTTTAAAAAAATTTAATTGTGTTTTTAATTTTTTGCTGTATCGACCTTCAAAATGTTTGTAATGTGTGTACACCCTACGAATTTTTTGACAACGTTACCAATTTTTTGTTTTAATTAGTTTTATGGTTTGTTTAATGTTCAGTTGTAAATAATTTATTAATCTTGCTTAGAAATTTTGTTTTTTTATTGTATAAAAGACCATAACATTTCAATACACTGGGTTATCGAAGTGATTTGGAGGTCGATTATTGAAAAAATTAAAAATAATTTTAAAAAATTTGAAAAAATAATATCAATTAGAAAAACATATTTTGAAAAAAAAGATTTAAAAAAAGATTACAAATAATTATAATAAAAAATAAAAACAGAAATAATAAAATAAAACTAAACCAGAAAAACAAAAAAAAAATTAAAAAAAATTAAGCAAAAAAAATTAATTTTTTATTGTTTTCCACGGATCGCGGGTGGGAACCGCGATCCGTCAAACAAATTAAATTTTTTTTTTTGCTGGACGGAACGCGGGTGTGACCCGTGATCCGTGCTCCACGGATCGCGGGTCACACCCGCGTTCGTAGTATTTTTGGGATTTTTTTTCTCCTAAATTTAAAATTTTGAATTTTTTTTTATTAAATAAAAAAATTACGGCAAGTGAGTTGATGAAATGTGAGAAACATCATAACCGTTTCAAATTAAAATAAAGAATATATTCAATTGAGAAACCGTCGAAACTTTATATTTGTAAGTTGCCACATTTATTTAGAAAACCGAATCTTCAGGAGACAGGCTTTTGTGTAAGTATCAATGTGTAACTTCAATCGACTCTTATGTGTTATCTCTATCTTGACAATGAACCAGAGATCACACATGCGAGGCCATATGGAACTATCAATCGCATAATTTAATGATTTTAGATTCTTCTCTGTTCTGGGCTCATCTCATCCATAATATAATGATGGATATACAATATCTGATTGATGGGACCAATTAGGACTAACTTAGTTGGTAAATTATTAGCCTTGGATTATTCTTCTCAGGTAGAGGTGTTCACAGGTTTTAAACCGGCGGAACCGGTACGGACCCGAACCAGATCGGGGGTCTGATTTATTTTTAATTTTTAAAATTCAATTTTTGGTTAAACATTTATTTAATAACGTTTTATTGTTTAAAAAAATTAAAATGAGGTTTAGGGTTAATAATTTATCATCGAAATGTCATTTTGAAGATAATCGGACATTAAACACATTTGCATAAGTATTAAAAATTAATTAAAACATACTAAAAATAAATATAAAGTTTTAAAAAAATCCAGTTAAAACCAGACTGGACCGGAATTCCAGTTCTCCGATTTCAAGAATGAATCAGTCAATATTGTCTGATCCAGTTCCAACTCGATAACCTAGTTTGTTTTGGTTAACTGGACCGGACCAGAATTTGCTCGTCCCTATTCTCGGTTGATTTAAATGTTAGAATTGCTACTTTTTTAAATTTTGGGCCTAATAAGTTTGATCTGTTAAATCATCCTAAGTGGGACGAATCGATTTGCACAGCCTATTGGGGCCGGCCCATGAGCTTTAACTGAGGCCTTCTATATCAAAATACTATTCTATCCATTTGAGTGTTTTCATATTAAATATCTTTTCTTCTGTTTCTTACTTTAAAAATGGGACGAAGAGTGATTGGAACTTTGTTTCAATGGAAAATGAGGACTTATGATAGCAAGTATGTATATAATTTTTACTGCTTCAACCTTTCACGTGTGATTTATCTTTGATAGCCTTGAATATATACTTTCAGATAATATGCTGCTAAAACACTTAAAATCCACATTGCAAATGGCATTCACATCTCAATATCAAAAACCATATCTTAGGTAGAGTATCATATCATCCTAAATTGATTAATACGATGCATGCAACCAAAACCGCAGGCGTACTTATAGTTAATACAAGCATGCACTTGAACTGAAGAAGTTGTTTCACCTACTAACATCTTTGACTCAATAGCATCTTGTACTTGTTATTACATGATATAGTTTTTGTTAAGAATGATGGCCAACTCCGTCCTAAAGTAGTGAAAAAGAAACCAAGTTTATAGTTATATTTTTAACATAAGGTGTCATGATTGGATGATAGGCTAATTTGACTTGTAATTTGCATGATTTGTTGTAGAAGAGTTGTGATTCCTGAAGAGATAAGTGCGTACTTGTCGTTGCAACTTCCACACGTACTAGGGGTAAGCAAAATTCGGTCCGGTCCGGACACCCGGATTGAACCGAATTTTTCGGTCCGGACCGAACCAGACTGAATTTTTTCGGTCCGGTCTTCGGTCCACAAAATTTTGGAAATTCGGTCTTCGGTCCGGACCGGACCGAAAATTTAAGGGAAAAATCCGGGTTTTGGACCGACCCGGACCGGACCGGACCGAACCTATTCGGTCCGGTCTTCGGTCCGGACTTTCCGAAAATTCGGGTTCCGGTCCGATTCGGTCCGGTCCGGTCCTGGACCGAAGCTCACCCCTACGTACTATATATGGATGCTCACATGTTCCATCTTGTTTATAATAATATTGTGTTATTTTTCAGTTATTCTTACTTATATAACATGAAATGATTCTTAATCTAAATATGTGGAGTAACAAAACAAACCCTATTAGTAGAATAAGTTTGTTAGATTGTATGTAATGATGATTTAGAACAAGTAAAAACAAACACACTATCCTAATATGAGAAGATTCATATACAACAAGAATACACCAAACTAATTGAACAAATAAATAAACTTTTGATATCACATCAAACCATATAAAACAAATTCTTATGTACCGGCCCAATCTGCATGGCGGTGGCCGACCGTAGCAAACTTCTCCGGCCATGCATGCAAAGGGCGGCACTAAACAACTCCACTTTAATTCATCACCATCCCTAATCCCAAGTCGCGCATCACTTTCACATATGCCCACAAAACAAACCCACCACTAATTTTATTTAAATTCCCTTTCAACACAAACATATATGTATAGTTTCTTCTCTCTAGTTTCTTTGTACTGTGGTACTCTAATTTTGTCTTTGTGGGCTTCCCGAAAACAACCCTCTGAAATTTGATCATTTGTTTGATTAGGGGTTGGAGTTCTCTTGATTAATTATAGTGATGGTTGGCGTGAAGACTGGGGTGATGTTGCATTGGCGTAGTGAGGATCAATCTCGTGGATTTGTTAGTAATGTTTTAAAAAAAATACTTGGATACTCATAGTTTCAAAAAAGTCACGAGACCTCGTGTTTTTCAACATAAACATCATGTTTTTAAAAATAACTATCTGTTACACATGATAATATGCATTCTACATAATGAAGAACATGCTAATTGTTAATCATATTTGGATTTGAAATCATATTACCCAATCTTACGTACACGATCAAACAACCTGAACAATGTGAAGACACAACAATAATATCATAAAAACATATAAATTACCTATGCTTTTGTGTTATTTATCATGAAACTCATATGTATGTACACAAATATGTATATATATAGTTCATTAATTATTTCACTAATTATAATATTAAGGTAGGCCAACAATTTGCTTTTGTCGATGGTGATTTTGCAAGTATCCAAATAAATGCATACTTATATTATGTAGAAACATTGATTCATTTAATATTGGTACATGTCTTGCTTTCATGGCAGGATGTTCACAATGGTGAACACCATCCCTCACTCCTCAAACATTGACGAACACAACAATGTGCCTTTCACCTCAAGAAACCCCCACATCAAATCAAAAGTTTCAATACGCAGAAGCAAACAAGGAACCAATTAAAATAAACTCACTTGGGGAGAAGAATCCCCCCTCGAAAAACCAATGCTTTCACGCCCTTTTTTTTAAAATCGGGCCGAACCAGGGTTCGAACTGTGATTCGATCGAAAATCATAAGTTAATCGGTCGATTCTCTGAAGAATCAAAATGTTTCTCAAACCGGATCGATTCGGGTTAGACTACAAAAAACCAAAAAACTGGTCGGTTTGGTCACTGGTTAAAGTATTCTGACAAAAAAAAACTAAAGCGCAGTTTGCACCATGAATTATAAAAAATAACACTTTACCTCCAAAAATAATTATTTTGTTTCAATTTAGTCCAAAAATATTATTTTGTTTCAATCACTAAACTTTTCGTATATAATTAGTATTTTGAGTTTACGAAAATGTAGATTATGATAAAGAAATAAAATTAATTAACATTATATAACTTTTAACTTATTTTTTCCTCTTTGTTATTGGTTGATGATCATTATATTATAGTAATAGGTAAAGTTCATGGTTAATTTTAGTTACATATCCTACATAAAGACTTTAAGAACGTAAATATTTGGTGAAGTACATGTAAAATTCGATTCAATCGGTCTTACCATCGGTTGTATCGTCATTTTGGAGTTGGTTCAATTCAACTCTCAGTTCACAAAATAATGATGTCATGCTGATGTAATTATCAGTTGGACTGCGTTGAACTATTTCAAACTTCACAAAGTATTTATCGGTTTACTCTTCCATCCGGATTCAAAAACCTTGATTTCACCACTAAAGTGTCAATTATTGGACCCAAACAACCCCACCCAAGTTTCTAAGACAAAGATGTGAGATCTTTGTTAGGAAAGCTTCTCTAGCAAAACATGCTCAACGCTTGGAAAGTTCCTGTTCCTTAAGTTCTTGATCTTACTTTATGAGTGAATGAATCTTTCCCACACGTAAGTACTTTCAATTCTTGGGTTTGTATGCATTCTTGGAATTGCATGGTGGGTTGTTACCTAAAGAGAAATTTGGTGAATTGAAAATTAGTGGTTGGTTCATAATTGGAATGGAAGTTTTTGAAACTTCAAATTTCTTGTTGTGGATTACTAATCGAAATAAATTGGCATACATCTTGGGTGTGATGGAGGGAAAGACGGTGTATGAGGTTCTAACTTTGGTTTAATTTAATCATCTGTTTATGTTCAAAATCACTTACAATCATTACCACGTGATGTAATGACGGTTAGAGGGGGAAATCAAGTGTTATTTTCACTTAAGATCTCACAAAATGCTCTTTTTGAAGGATATCGGTACATTTGCAAAGTTTTTTGTTGATAGTATTCATTTTGTGGTTTCATTTTTAGATTCTTATTATTACTTGGAAGAGATTCGAGTAAAAGGTACCAATTTTGTGGAAATAAGACACCTTTTTTTAGGGTACAAAGATAATTGAGACATCGGGGCCTAAAATTCGGAAATGATGACATCATGGAGAGTATCTCAAAATAAATAGAAATAAAGAGTATTATTTTGAAAATATGAACATTTTTGGGTTATATATGCAAAAAGTTTTAAAATGTTCATGGTTAATTTGGAAGAAAGAATCACTAATCTTATGTTCGTTGAAGTTTAGAGTTAGACACAAGCAAAGGTTGCTCCTAATGCATCATACTCCCATCATTAATAGCTTCAAAATTAAACCTAATAGACCTTAGATTAGTGTTGTTAATCCAAATTAGCTGAAGTTGGTGCCGAGAGGTAGTTAATGCTCAATTTCAAAAAGCAGATACCCACCAAAAGATCCTTTTTCTTCCCAACTTTTTTTTCTTTCATGCTTTCTTAACCCTCTTGTTCTCCTCCCAAAGGAGGTATAACCGAATAGGAAAAAGAGAACACCATAAATTTCAAAGTCTTTTCTTTCGAAAGATGGAGTTCAGGGATTCTTCAAAGAGTAACCCCTCCCTCAAGTCGATTTGCTTATCAGATCTGGAAAGGGAGGAATTCCAACTGTGCCCAAAAACAAAGTACAACCAACGGGATAAAATTAGTTGGTATTACAATATTATGGAGCTTCCCACGACATTGTTGAAAATTAACAATATTCTTTGTGATTCTGCTGGTTTGTTTACCTGATATTTTTCATAGTAACATTGTTAGATCATCTCCTAATAGACATAAACAAGTGCATACTCCCAATATGTCATATTATACTATTATTGTGCTTGCATCTTTTCTTTCTACAAATTTATCTACTTCAACTATATGGTAGGATGAAACATGTTCCTTGGGTTCATCTTCAATGTTCATTATTTCAAATGGTAGGATCTAATATTAACTAGAGTAGATAAGTTGGTCATGTTACCGATATATAATGTATTGCCCAAGATGACATGGTGTAATTAATTATTTATTTATACCAAACATGGTGTAATTAGTTTATAGGTCCATAGTAGGGGTGTAATCGATCTCTAAACGAGCGATCCGAGTCTGCTCAAGATTGGCTCGTTAAGGGTTTTGAGCGGAAAATTCTGCTCGTGCTCGGTTCGACCTGCTCGCGAGCGGCTCACGAGCGGTTTGTTAACCTGAATCTTTTTTTGTTGTATTGAATTGCTAATAATGTTGTCCTAACAATTAAATTATAAGATTACTTAAGACAAATATAATAACAGTTACTAACATAATTTTAAAATTAACACCTAAAATAAACACAATCTTATAAATTATACGACAACATCAACATCTTATAAATAAGATTATACACTTAGATCATACAAAATCAACAAAATCTTAAAATCAAACACAATCTCTTCAATTATAGGACAACTCACAACATCAACATCTTATAAATAAGATCATCCATCTGACTCAAACATTAATTTATTTGAACTTTTGGTGTAGAAAAGAATGAGAAAAAGAAAAGAAATAATAATAATAATAATAATAATGGAAAACGAAAAATTTAAGACTAATAAGGTTTTGATTCTTATGAGTATTTTGGTTTGGTTTGTTAAATGGATTGTTGTGTTTGGTAAATTAGTTTATTAAATGAGTTTAATACTTAACCGATTGGGTAATTGGATAGAATATTCATGTTAATCAAATAATTAGATATAGTAATCAGGTTTCGAGCGATAAATGAGCGAGCACCGAGCGAGCATCGAGCGAGCGGGGTATGCTCGTGCTCGGCTCGTTACTTATCGATCCGAGCAACTTCGAGCAAAATCGGAGCAAAATCGAGCGAACATCGAGCGATCTATCGATCCCGAGCAGAACTTGACAGCTCTAGTCCATAGCATGGATGGACTTTCTAAACAAACTTTTGTGCAATTTTTCTTTTAAATTTTGAAATCGGAATTTTGAACTTGAATTATTTGACATGTTTCTTCTTCGTATTTCTACTAATATTAACCATAGGAAATTACGTAAAACTCTGGAAAAATCAAAAAGTTAAACGGATTCATCCACTTCTATGGTTCTACCGCGATGATAATACGAAGATTTCAAGATTTAAAACCTAACAACTAAATTAAAATGTTTGCCTAAAAAGAATCTAACTTAAATTCAGCATTCCCAAAGTGCCTCTCACTAGAATCTTGCCGGTACACAACAGTCTCTTCACGTGCATGCATCTCACAAGTCCTTCAAATGCTTCTTACCTCTGAGAAAGGCAAAGAAAGAGAAGGGGACAAGTGATGAAAACCACAAGAAACATATAAGATCTCATATAAACAGACATTCCACATTAACATTTAGGGTGCAGTAGCACATCTGCACATGCACCTCTCCCTTTCTCCATCTTTCTTACTCCACCTCATGAGATTTTATAAGGTTTTATTTGCATTCATACCCTATCATATTGTCGTGTGTAAGTGTTGAAATAACAATTCAAACACATACCTTATTCAGCTCCGGCTCAGTTTTTGGCATCCTTGCCATCATCACCACCGATCAAGGAAAGCATCCACTCATTGAGGACTCATAAGGAAAGCATCCAAACACAATCCATCTTCACCAAATCCGCACAAATCAAGTATATTTGGCAACTATGTAAATGGCTATATCCCAACGTTTCTTTTAGAGGTCAATATATAAACCTCTTGTATTTCAAACAAACATACAACAATCAATAATACAAAAACATTCATCTTCATCGTTTTCTACATGGTATCAGAGCAACGGTCGATGATCTCAGAAGCTCGCAGCTCATCATAGATCAAACTTGGCCTCAGTAGCATCACAGACCCCATTCCAATAAAAAAAATGACCTCCCTAGGTCTCCCGGAGGGCAACACAAACCAAAAATCGTGTCGCAACTACTCAACGGGAATAATTTCCTGTCTTGGGCACGAGCGGTCACCCTATCCCTCAGCGGCCGAGGGAGACTCGGCTTCATCACCGGGAAAACTTACAAACCTACTGGAGAAGGGAGCGAAACCAAACAAGAAGAATGGAACTCAAACAATGACTTGGTCATGTCCTGACTTCTACAATCAATGGAGCCAAACATAGCGGAGATCTTCATGTACTCATCCACAGCAAAGGAGCTATGGGAGTCAGCTCAGAATCTCTATGGTAAACAAAGAAATTTCGCACATATTTTTAAGCTAAAAAATGATATTGCGCAGACCAAACAAGGAAAGGGCTCCGTCACTGATTATGTGGGGACGCTCAAAGGCAAATGGGACGAGTTAGGGGTTTATGAACCACCTATCTCGGATCCGCAAATCATTCAGGCACGGCAAGATCAAAATCGAGTGTACCAATTCTTATTTGGACTCGACTCAAGTTTCGAACAAATCCGAAGCCAAATCCTCATGTCGCCGGAGTTACCCCCACTCACGACAATCATTGCAACCATACAAAACGAAGAATCTAGACGGAAAACAATGGCGCAACCACCACAAACCACTCCTGAAAGCCATGCCTTCGCCGCCACAAAACCAGACCAAAACCACAACTCAAAAAAAAGGTATGGAAACAAATCAAATGAAAGTTGCGATAACTGCAAAAAAACAGGACACACAAGGAGCAACTGTTGGTTCCTATATCCCCATCTCCGACCGACTCGAGACAGAGAAAGGAGGGGGGACAGGAAAAGGGACGGGCAGACCAGCGGAGGAGGCGGAGGAGGCGACCTCACCAGCCAAAACCCTAACGGTGGTGGCGGATTCATCGGCCAAAACCAGCTCGGGTATGGCGGCACGCGCTCAACCTCTGCCGAAGGAAACCCTAGCCTCTCAAACCATTACACAAATTGCGAATATGGCAACTACGGAGTCGGATCACGCGGACTTTATACTTCGGAGCAGAACCCGAATATACCACCCGAACACTTCTCCGGATCTTCTACTCAATCGGGTCGAACTCCGGACCCAAACCAGCCAAAGGAATTGGTGGCCCAGCTGAATGATTTTTTGCAGCTTCACCCCCAAAGAACAGGTACTATCCAAGGTATGGTTAACTCCTCAGCAAATTGCTTTCATATCCAATCTCCCATAAATGTTTCTAAGCCTATGTGGATTATTGATTCTGGCGCTACTGATCATATGACTGGTAACCCTAATCTGATTAGAAATATTAAGACCAATTTAGATTTTTTAAATAAATTTGTTACCGTAGCAAATGGAAATCAAGTCGAAATTAAGGGAATAGGAGACATAAACTTACTTAATAATGATGAAAATGCCATGTACATTCCTCATTTTGACGCCAACTTACTTTCAGTTGCCAAGATCACAAAAAATTTAAATTGTAATGTTATTTTCTCACCCTTTGATGTGACATTTCAGGATCGTATCACAGGGAGGATGATTGGTAGGGGAGTTCTAATCAATGGACTTTATGTGTTTGACACCTCAAAAAGGAGTTTTCTTACAACAAACTCACCTAAATTAAACATTTGGCACCAACGCATGGGACATCCATCCCATATAGTTTTAAAAAAACTCTTTCCTACTATTAGAAATAATTTATTATGTGATGTCTGTCGTTTCTCAAAACAAACTCGTCTTCCTTTTTATAACTCAGGAAATAAATCAGGTCGGCCTCTGGAAATGATTCATTCTGATATTTGGGGACCCGCCCCAATTGAATCTCACGATGGTTTTAGATACTT
The DNA here is from genome assembly GCA_963682175.1 of Triglochin maritima. Lineage (NCBI taxonomy): Eukaryota > Viridiplantae > Streptophyta > Magnoliopsida > Alismatales > Juncaginaceae > Triglochin > Triglochin maritima. Next base: position 4,396,016 of record OY821787.1, on the reverse strand, counting down.
TGTGATATTTATTGATGATTTCTCACGCACTACATGGTTATACTTGCTTAAAACTAAATTTGAAGTATTTAGAGTTTTTTGTGAATTTGTTCCATTTGTTGAAAATATGTATAGTGCTAAAATAAAGATTCTTCGATCCGACAATGGTTCCGAATACACCAATAACGATTTTCAAAAATTTTAAAAAAACCATGGCATTTTTCATCAAACCACATGCATTAATACTCCTGAACAAAATGGTATTTCTGAGAGAAAAAATCGTCATCTCTTGACAGTCACAAGATCTTTACTTCTTCAAAATAATGTTCCTAAATATTTTTGGTCAGATGTCGTTTTAACCGCTACATATCTTATTAATCGCCTTCCTAGTTATGTGATTGGTCATAAACAACCCTTAGAACTGCTCCACAATCGCAAAATGCATGTTGATCTCACCTCAGAGTTTTTGGTTGTATTTGTTTTGTTCATAAACCTTGAATGGATAAATTAGACTGTAACTCTGTCAAGGCTATCTTTTTAGGATATTCTGTTCAAAAAAAGGGATATAAGTGTTATGATCCCAAAAATTGTAAAATGTATATTTCCAGGGATGTATCTTTTTTTGAGACCGAATCCTACTTCAAGACTAATGAAGACCCCGATGATCAAGAAAATTCTAGTCCCAATAGAGTTCTCCCCGAAGCCATCTTTCCTCCTGAGGAACCTGACATTCCTCAAGAGAGGGGGGCAAAAGAAGACGATGGTGAAGGTAATCACAACTTATGTAATAATAATGGTGATGGAATACCTCCTACACGGAGGTCCAACAGGCACACTCAAGCTCCCAGCAGACTTCGTGATTATGTGACTTATAACGTCACATACCCTATTCAACACTTTCTTTCTTATGACGTCATTAAACCATCTCATCATGTTTTTTTAACACAACTAGATATTCATAAAGAACCTAGTTCCTACCATGAAGCAGTCAGTCACCCAGATTGGTCCAAAGCCATGAAGGAGGAACTACATGCCTTAGAAACAAATAAAACATGGACTATTGTACCACTAGAAAAAGGAATTAAACCGGTAGGATGCAAATGGGTCTATAAGATAAAATATAATAGTGATGGCTCTATAGAGAGATATAAAGCTCGTCTTGTGGCTAAAGGTTATACTCAAACCTACGGTATAGACTATCAGGAAACTTTCGCGTCTGTGGCAAAGATGAACACTGTTCGTGTTCTTCTTTCCATAGCCATCAATAAAGGCTGGAATCTCTATCAGATGGATGTAAAAAATGCTTTCCTCCAAGGAACTCTTGAGGAAGAAGTCTATATGACGCCTCCTCCCGGTATCTTCACAGGTAAAAATCAGGTTTGTAAACTCCATAAGTCCATCTATGGACTAAAACAATCACCACGAGCATGGTATGCTAAGATTAGTCATTTTTTGGTTTTTTATGGTTTCTCAAAATGTTCCGTTGATGCATCCATATTCATAAAACAACATAATCATATCACCACTATAGTACTCATTTATGTTGATGACATCATCATTACAGGAGATAGTGATATACATATAGACTTGGTTAAACAATATTTAAAATCTAAATTCGATATAAAAGATCTAGGACATTTAAAGTATTTTTTGGGTATAGAATTCGCATACTCTTCTAAAGGATTATTTTTATCTCAAAGAAAATATACTCTAGACTTATTAAAGGAAACTGGAAAACTAGGATCTAAACCAGTCAACACACCTCTTGAGACCAATCGAAAAGTAGGACCAACAGATGGTGAACCGGTTAAAGACATAGCTCAATATCAACGCTTAGTGGGAAAACTTATTTACCTTACAGTAACTAGACCTGACATCACATATGCAGTTAGCATTGTTAGTCAATTCATGCATGCCCCACACACTCATCACCTAGACATAATTGATAGAATCCTTCACTATCTTAAAAAAACTCCGGGTCAAGGTCTTTGGATGAAACGAAATAACTCTAACACCATTATGGGCTATTCCGATGCAGATTGGGCCGGAAGTCATGACAGAAAATCAACAACAGGATTTTGCACGTTTGTTGGAGGAAACCTTGTTACTTGGAGAAGCAAAAAACAAAATGTGGTTGCTAGGTCGAGTGCCAAAGCCGAATATCGGGCTATGGCATCCACTACTAGTGAACTCGTTTGGCTTAAACAACTCCTCACAGAATTGAAGCAACCCTACCATGAGCCCATCAAGATGTTCTGCGACAACAATGCAGCCCGTCACATAGCCACCAATCCAGTATTTCACGAGAGAACCAAACATATCGAAGTCGACTGCCACTTCGTTCGGGAAAAAGTTCAAGCCAAAATAATCGAAGTCCCATACGTTCAAAGTAAAGAGCAACTTGCAGATATATTCACCAAAGCTGTGGACCGAAAGCACTTCGAAGACATTTTTCACAAGTTAGGTTCCTTCAACCTTTTCCGGAATCAACTTGAGGGGGAGTGTTGAAATAATAATTCAAACACATACCTTATTCAGCTCCGGCTCAGTTTTTAGCATCCTTGACATCATCACCACCGATCAAGGAAAGCATCCACTCATTGAGGACTCATAAGGAAAGCATCCAAACACAATCCATCTTCACCAAATCCGCACAAATCAAGTATATTTGGCAACTATGTAAACGGCTATATCCCAACGTTTCTTTTAGAGGTCAATATATAAACCTCTTGTATTTCAAACAAACATACAACAATCAATAATACAAAAACATTCATCTTCATCGTTTTCTACAGTAAGTAACCATAGACTTTCTCTTTCGAAGATTGACATTAATTACAATAAACGCTGATAGTGAAACCCTTATTGTTCTGAAGAAATCAGCCGCACGCGACCAAAACAAAGTTTAGAGCATGATTAATCTGGCCAATATTCTGAATGTGTACGTAAGTTCATCTCTTTGGATTGATCGATGATTGGTCAACTACCCTAGTATCGCACCTTTGCATTGAGTTATGCACCTGTCAATATCCCATTGTGATGTTTGATCGGTCTAGTTGTTCTTTTAGATTGAGATTCCAATTGCCCTCTTAGAGAGACCATCCCTACATGTTTACTATTTTTGGTTCCTTGATGAAGGTCTTTGTTAGTGTTTTTTTAGTAAAACATATCTACAAATAAATCAATTTACAGGAGAAAAAAAAACTAAATTATTAAAAGACTATTATGCACCATAACCACATTTAAATTACTTGATAATACCAAAAGGTGAGAGGTAGCTAAGCTACCTAATTAATTACAAAAACAAAGACTTACTGATGCTAAATAACCTCATTACTTGGGGGTGAAAACCCACAAAATGGAGCACCAAAGCAAGAGGAAGAAAACAAACGCAAAAGAACAAAGAAGAAAGGGAAAGACACAATTGAAAATCACACAATAATTGTACCTTTATGGAGCTCAAATAACTCTCTTCCATCCCTTCACGCAAACCCCCTTTGACCAAACTCCAACATGTATGTGTGATTAAGAAAGCTTACAAATCATTTTCAGAAGCACGACCTGTACTTTATGTGATTTACTAAATTGTGTTGGGGTTGTCACTTGTCATGCATGTGTCTATAATATACAACATGCCTATTGTCATCTGCACTACAACTACAAGAAATCCTACGTTGCTGCAAATAATATTAGTAAAGAAATGAAGCAAATCACAGTCTGGAAACAGTGCAAAGATATTTGTTTTGTTTTCTTAATCATACAAGGCTTTAGATTTTAATATTTATACAATCAATACTCCAATTTGTTTCTGTTTTTTTTTTCAAACAGAAAGTGAAACGTATGGATATGTGTGATTTGTTTGTAAGAAAACGTTTTGTAAGTTGGAAAAATCGAATCGTCTACTTAAAGGTTTACAAATCAAAATGACTTTGCAATATTTTGGTTATCGTGGCGGTCATGAAGAACTATAAAATTATACATAATGAGATGCATTTTTATAATTTTAGTGACGGTGAATGTTTACGTGAACCACCACACTCTTAACCTACTTCTTTAGAATTAATATGCTTTTTTGCAAACGAGTCATTGGTTGGTTGACAACTAAATACCTTAGAAGGTACAACAAAAACGGTCGATCCATCGAGTTATCGTCAGAGAAATCATTGTTGTTGTTATAAAAAGAAGTGGACCATTTCTGAAAACAACCCATCATTTTGTAATAATGCAAAACTCCTCTTTCTTTAAGCAATTGAAGGTAACATAGTATAAAATAGAAGTATCAAAGATGTCTTATTACAATATTTGGTTAGCGTAGCTTGGCAAGACTAAGTAGATTTACTTTTTGTTAAAAGTTTTAGTTTTAACAATTGGTTAGAAGATGACACAAACAAACTTGTGTATCCGTATAAAGCCCGTGGGAGATGAACTCTGCACACACCAATCTTGAGTTTATTCCAGTATAACCGTAAATACACACTGTCATACAATTTTATTAATGCAAACCCCAATTTTCAACAAAAGACTGTAAGTGGAATGTGACATGTCATTTCTGTCTCTCTCCTCTTTCTTTCTCTAAGCTTACCTTTTTTATTCCTATGTGGTCTCCAAAAGGTTTCCTTCTCCATACGGAATCCAATCCAAACACTTGCCATGTCTTCTTTTTTTTATAAAACAAACACTTGCCATGCCAAAAAAAATCTGATAAAACAAACACCTGCAATCTCAATGCCAAAGTCCAAAAGTTTCTCCCACTAGCCTTGCTTTCCCTATTTTACCCCACTCTTTTCTAGTAAACTCCAAACTACCATTTAGGCATATAATGTAATAAATGAATGAAAATGCCGTGTTCTCTTTTCGAAAGCGACACTGTTTGTAACGTATAAAATTATATATCATCGAATGCTTAAATGAACCCACAGCTAAAACTCCCAAGCATGCAGGGTTATGTCCGTGGAAAATCAATCCCAAATACGTAGCAGATCGAAAAATAGCAAATCAATGGAGGAAATAAATAACACATGCAAATCCAAACACTTCACGCAAACACGCAATATTTAACGTGAAAAACTAATGTGGGAAAAATCACGGACGACACAACTCCAATCTACTATAGAGAAAACGAATTATAAAGAGAGACTTACATGACACACGAACAACCGGGGAGAATACCCAGTTAAATTTGCTCACACCGAATCCAAAGAATGCTCTCTCTCTCTTTTCTCTCAAGAATGCAAAAGTAGACAATAACAATAGTTCTAATTGTTCCCTGTACAAAGGGGGACAAAATTGCCTTTATATAGTAGACCAAAACAAGTATTAATTGCACCAAAATCGCGTGGAGAAAAATATAGATCGTCGGCAAAACTAGGTCCAACGGTCGACCGAACGGGTGCTTCGGTCGACCGAACTTCAAACCACAGCACAATCCAGGGCTTCCTCGGTCGACCGAAGCTTAAGTTCCGGTCGACCGAAAAACAACAGACACTTTCCTGATTGTTCGAGTGCATACTCGGTCGACCAAATCACTTAAGTTGTTGTCGACCGAAAAACGACAGACAGTTTTGCCCATCTCCAAGTGTGTGTCCGGTCGACCGAACAGCTCCTATCGGTCGACCGAAAAACGACAGACACTTTTGTTGGACAAGTCAGAACACACGTCCGGTCGACCGAACGTATGTTTTATCCCATAAATACTTTAATCACATATTCAATGTAAACTACAACAAGACCAGACGTCTGTTTTATCCCATAAATACTTTAATCACAGATTCAATGTAAACTACAACAACTATTAAACGAAGTGAATCTAAACACACATGAGTCCTGAAAGGAGAAGAAAAAAATCATAACGACGTCAACAATTGATGAGGTTTAAACTCGCAACGTTATGTCTGCTTTGGTTGTTTAAACAAATCATATTATACATTTAAATTATTTTTAATTTTTAATATTAACAGTACATTCACTTCGGTGGATTGACTTCCTTAGAAGAAGTGTAAGAATTAACAAGCAAGCAAAGTTTCATTCAATTTTTCTCTTTTTTTTCTTAAGAAATATCCAAACAAGATAAATCGTACTTTCTCTTTTTCTAAACAGATCTGTATTAACTTATTCATCCTTGCGGTCAAGGATCTCAAAATATCATTTTAAAATAAAAACTTTAAAATCAGATGAAATACTTGAAAGCTACATCCTCAAAATCAACTTGATTATGAAGTACATTGTTGTGGTTGACATAAGTTGGACAACGTTACATGTAAATATTTAAGCTTCAAAATTAGCGCTACGCTTACAATAACATATGCATTGCAACAAGGTGTAGTTCAATAAACATATGGAATTAATAAAACCTTGAAATGCTATTGTAGAAAAGCAAAATTGAAATGGTCAAAATGAAATTCTTTGTTGCCTCGGAACAAATTTGTGTGAAAATGAGAGGAAGTAGTGAACCAACAAGAAAGTTTTGGTGAAACATAGGCAAAATTGTAATTTGCCCCCTCAGCAAATACGGAAAAAAATAGGTCTTGCACTCTACCCTCCACTATTCCTTCATCCTCGTGTGGACACCAACTTTTCCAGGGCAAGTTTGTCAAACAAAAATGTCAAAATGGATCATTAACTAGGGTGATTTGGCATTAAAATCTGAGTTAAGCATGACGTCATTGGTGAAATTACAACAATACTCTCGTACTTCGATGAGACATATATATAAGACCATCCTTAGCCATCCAAAAACCAAGGGCACCCGACACATCCGCACAAAACCGCACAAAACCGCACAAAACACATCCACGTATTCTCGCACGGGCGGGAAATCACCAAGATTTCCAACCGGACGGATGGATGTGCATTTGAGTTGTTTCTGGGTGTAATTAAGAAAAATTTGGGGGGTTGATTTGTGCTAACGTGACAGAAAGAAAATCTGATATAACTTAGGAAAAAAAGGACGCTCGAGAAGTACACAAACGTTGTTAATGATGCTAATCTTCAATATGCTAATCTCATTTATTTTTGTGACTCTAAGGTGTGAACTGTAAAGGTGACTCTTCAATATGCTAATCTCATTTATTTTTTTACAATGAACGTAGTCAATTTTAATTATTTAATAAGAACATCATCAAGTTTAAGGCCAATTGAGATACATAATGATGAAAAAACACGTGACATAAAAGTACTAGTTTGCCGTGTATCATGTTTGAGTTCTTCATTTATGTGACATGAGTTAAATGAATAATGCATGAGTTGACATATTTGTAACATGATTTTCTTTAGAAAATAGTTGTTTGCCTCGTGACCTTCGATCATCAAACATTTTGCGCTCATGTTCTTCATAATAAGTACTTACTCTCTACTTCTCTAATTTAGGACAGTTGCCTTTACACAAACCTTTCCCCAATTTCCAGACAATTTATCCTTGAAACTAACATGAGAACATTTTTATTCTTTCTCTTCTTATATTTTTTTAGTACAAACTCCGACTACTAAATTGCATATATATTAAAAAAAAATAGGTGGAAGAAATAAGTTTTTAGTTAAGCAAAACTTTGTCTGTTGTCCAGAATTCTAAAACTACTTGGTATAAGTGCACAATTGTGTCGTAAGGGTGATGAGACTAATCGTATATTTCCAAAGGATGTTAGTGTAGAATGATTCGTGACCAAAGATCAGTGAGCAAACTCAAATTTACTCTATTATTTTAGATGATTTTAATTTTTTTTCACGGTCCAATTCATTTATGTAAAATAGGATGCAAAATTCACATCTCCAAAATTTGTCCAATTGATATTAAAAGTACAATCTTGCATTCCTTTTCCATCATACTCTTTATGTTTTATTCGTAATTACACTACTTAAAAACAAATATTACCTAACTTTAATTAACGACACTCAAACGACACTCATAGGTTATCTAACAAGTTCGTGTTATGCTGGTTTGGGTCTTGAGGTGCCAAATTCCACATTTTCAGATTTAGATCATCAGAAGAATATTTTTACTGGGTTTTTACACTTACACATTTCAGCACTTTTTTCGTTTCCAGACATTTAAACCAACTTTGATTTTTTATTTAGTCATATTAATAATTCAAATGAAATAGAATACTCACCCAAAACCATGATGTCATATCCTGTCGTGCAATATATGGCGGGAGTTCTGTTTAAATCCCTCGTTTCATGTAAATTAACATGTAAAATTGTAGAAAAAAATAAGTTACAAATAAAACCTAAAATTGTAAAAATGGTCCTTCGGAAATGAAATTTATTCCTCACTTTCACTTCCTCGGTAAATGTTGAAGTTCGAATCACAAAAGAAACACATAAGGGCACCCTTAGAGCATCCTTAACGGGGGAATCACCCAGGCGCCCGACCACGTCGGATTTCCCGCGCAAATGGGGCGCCACGGAGGAGCGCACTCCCCCGCCCGGGCATGAAATTGGGCGGGGGAGCTTGTGATCACCCGCATGGCCGGGTGGGTGATCTCAACCCCCCTTCCCCGGTTATTTTTTATATTTTTTTGTTTAAAAATTTTAAATTTTCATTTTTAATTATTTTATCAATTTTTTGTGAAAATATGTTTTTTATTTGTTTTTATTTTGTAGAATTTTTCAGATTTTAATTAGGATTGATCTCCAAATGACGTGGATGAGACAAAATGTAGGGTGTGTGAGGTGTTTCTCGGTGTGATTAAGAGAATTTTTTGGGTGAGTTGGGTGAGCTTACGTGGTAGAGAGAGAAGTTGACGTGCCAGAGAGATAAACTGACGTGCCAGAGAGAGGGAGTAGGGTGCTCGGAGGTAGCCCGGGCATCGTTAAACATGGTCTTAACAGACAACAATCGCCCGAGGGATTGCCCGTTAAAGGGTCGGGAGACCTTCGAGCGCCCACCCAGGCGTTGGACGTCCCGGTCAGCCGCTCGGGCGACCTGGGGTGGGGGCACGTGTCCACCCCATTGGTCCAAAAAAAATAATTTTTTTATTTTAGCTATTTGTTAAAAATGTTTATAAATTCATTTATTAAAAAAATCAATTTTTTTTCCTAAAAATAGGTTTTTTATTTGTTTAGATTTTGTAGAATTTGTTTTGAATTTTTTATATATTTAAACATGATTGATCTCCAAATAACTTGGAGAGGAGAGAATGTAGGGTGGATGAGTGTAACTCGGGCGTGGTTAAGGATTTTTGTTTTGGGTGAGTTGACGTGGTAAAGAGAGAAACTGACGTGACAGAGAGAGGGAGCAAGACATCCGGGGGTAACAGGTACTGTTATTGTTGGGAAATAAAATCAAACTCAAATACACAGCGGAACGAAAATAACAAATCCAATGGAGAAAGAAAACCACAATTGCAAATCTACAAACATTAACCCACACAAAACACGCATGATTTAACGTGGAAACCCAATACGAGAAAAAACACGGACGACACAACCTTAATCTACCATAGAGAAAACGAATTACAAGGAGAAGCTTACGAAACACATGACCAACCTGCGAGAATACCCGGTTGAAATTGCTCCCACTGAATCCACAATGATGCTCTCTCTTTTTTTCTCTAAAGAAGGTAAAGTATGCAATTGAAATTATATTTTTTACAAAAGAGGACGAAATTTCCTTTATATATTAGTCATAAACAAGTATTAATTGCACCAAAATCGCGTGGAGAAAAGTGCAAAAACTTGGGCAAAACTGTCTCGAACGGTCGACCGAACAGGTGCTTCGGTCGACCGAACTTAAAACCGTAGCACAGTCGAGGGCTCATCAGTCGACTGAAACTTAAGTATCGGTCGACCGAAAAACGACATGCACTTTTCCTGATTGTTTGAGTGCATACTCGGTCGACTGAATAGGTCGACCGAATAGATTCCATCGGTCGACCGAAAAACAACAGAAACTTTTGCACAGCTCCGAATATGCGCCTGATCTACCGAACTGTGCCCACCGGTCGACCGAAAAACAATATGCATTTTTCATGGAGAAATTAAAACACACGTCCGGTCTTTTTTTCTCTCGCAAGTACTTTAATCACATATTCAATGTGATTGACATTATATATACTCTAAAAAAGAAAAGTGTCGTTCTATATAAGTGAGTGACATTATAATCCAATTTTTTGAATGCAATTACAAGTGAGTGAGGATCAGAGAATGTGATAGCTTATTTCCATAAAATAAAAGTGCAAAGTGTATCCGAGGCAAAAAGGTTAGAAATCAAATTGCAAAATATCCTACTAATTACGTACCTAACCAACTGAGGATAGTTTAAATCGGTAGTCCTCTTGTCTTAGAATATTTGGATTGGGGATCACACCCCCATAACGCGTCACATGCTGGGTTTTAACTTGAAAATACAAAAGCCTTAAGGCCATCACTAACCATGACCTGGACGACCCGATCATCAGCTCTCTCTCTTCAAAATTAGATTTCTCTTTCTTCCACATCAGCTTTCTCTTTCCTCAACCTACATTCTTCTCTTTCCTACACTATTCACCTCTTAACCACGACCCAACACAACCCACAACAACCTATCTCTCTCCTCCACATCATTTCGGGGTCCATCTTGGTAAAACTTTAAAAAAAATTAAAAAAAATTCTAAAAATTCTAAACAATTGTAAAACGTATTTTCAAAAAAAATTAAAAAACTAAAACAAAAAATTTTAAAAATCAAAACAAAAAAATAAAAAATTCAATATTTTTTTAATGGACGACCGGGTCGTCAACCCGGGCGTTTCAACGCCCAGGTCGATGACCCGGTCATCCACGACCTTGGATGACCCACCGTTAAGAGCATAAATGCTCAGGTCACATGTGAAGGAATGCTCTAACAAACACAACAAAACACACCAAGTGAAGGTGAAAATGAGAGAGATCGAAGATTGACCAGAGAGGAGGATGAGGCATAGGAACATGCACGGTAGAGGGAAGTGGAGGAATATATCAAGGAATTTGAGGAGATGAGTTTCACTTGTTTCTCTTCGCTTTCCATAGATGGCTAATCTCAAAGAAGACAACATGCTCGACCGTTCTTGGATGTTCTACTCTTTTTGTTTGTTGAAGTAGGTGGTGTGAAATTTGTATTTGACGTTGAAAACCCAAACTCTATACCCACCTCGGAGAACCCTTGTTTTTTTGCAAGATTAACCGTGGTTCATCGTAGGGGTGTTCACCAGTTCAAAACTGGTTAGAACCAGACCGAAACTGGTTAGGGGAAAATCCCAAACTCAGAATCGGATCGGTATAGGTTTGATTAAAAACCAGACCACACCGATTTATATTTTGTTTAAAATTTACTTAACATCAATCTAGGATTACTATATTATTAAATTAGGATCATTTTGGAGCTAATTGGGAAGGATACATAATTTTTTTTCAAGAAAATACATTAATAAATATAAAAATGTCAAAAATTTAAATATCGGTTAAAATCAACCAAAAAGGACCGGAACTAGACTTAGGAGACCAGGATCCAAACGGACTCCGATTCAGTCCGAACCAAACGGGACAGATATCCCATTTCGTTTTCGTCAACCAGATCAGACCGGATTCTGTACACCTATAGTTGAGGGTTTAATTAATCGAATACAACAACCAACCTCATCAAAATAAATAAATAAATAATACAAACTACGGAAATGGAAAGAATTTAAGTTTTTATAGAGAGAAGAAGAAAGCAGAGAGAGAGAGAGAGAGAGGTCCAGAAAAAATACTGAAACCGAAACAAGATTGAGTCTGACTCACGCCAAACCCCGTCTTCTTCTTTTTTTTCTTCCTATAAATAAATCCCCACTACTTTCCCTCCTCACACCCACCACACCACCACTCCTTCCTCTCGCACACCACCACCTCGAAATGGACCAACTTTAGGCTTTTTTAAGGAAAAGGGTAGGTGGAGAGATGGAGAAAGGTGGGATCTTTGGGGTCGGGAGGTTGCCTCCGGGGTTCAGGTTCTTCCCTACAGACGAGGAGTTGGTTGTGCAGTACTTGAGGAAGAAGGTCTTTTCATACCCTCTTCCTGCTTCTGTCATTCCCGACGTCGAGCTCTCTCGCTTCGACCCTTGGGACCTCCCTGGTATGTATGCCTTCTCTTTTGCTTTTGGAGATTTTGGTTTTGCTTGACAAGTACTTCATTGGTGGATGTTTGGAATGAAAGGTTTGAGTTTGAGTTTGAGTTTTTTTTTTTTTTTTTGATTTGGTTCGAAAAGGTTTTGGTTAACAAGTCGTTGTTGGGTGTTTAGAAGGAAAGTTTTGATTTTGGTGATGGGCAATGTGTGTAAAGCTTTATGTTTGGGTTTTTATGTTTTTTTTGGATTTGGGCCGAAAAAGTTTTGCTTTTTGGTGCCGTTTGGTGGTAACAGCATAACAGGGTAGTGAGTGCCACTGTCAAGTCATTGTTAATTGAGTGGTTAATAAAAGTTTTGATTTTGAAGATGAGTTATGTGTATACTAGTGGGTTTTGATTTTTGAATTTTTGTTTTGGGTTTTTAGGTTATTAATCATTTGATATGGGTTCTTTTAGTTCAGTAGTGGATGTCTAGAATAAAACTTATTATTTTGGAATTTTGATTGATTAACCTTTTGATGTGAGCTCTATGTAAAATTGTTGGGAGAATTTATGCTTTTTCTGATCTTCTCTTTGTTTGGGGTTTTTGTGTTTTGGGTCTCTACTGTTTGTGTCAAAAGTTTTTCTAGTGGTTCCTGTCCTGGCATCATTTGGTAATAACAGGGTAGTGCCACCTACAAGTCATTATTGTGTGTGGAACAGACAAGATTTTGATTCTGATATTTGTGGGTTTTGATGTGCTTTTCATTTGTTCAACATTTTCACATCAGATGTGTTAGTGCAAAATGGATGAATGTGAATTTTTTGGGGAAAAAAGTGGGAGATGTAACTCTTTCTGAATCTCTTTTTGGTTCTTTTTGATATATTAAACTTTGAAAGAAGAAATCTTTTTAATTGTAAGATGCCATATTGGCTAAAGAAAACAAACCACTCTACTATCATCTAAAAGATTGGGTATGTGTTAATTGTTTTAGGTGGGGGTGTTGCTGTTGGTGGCTCTGAGAAAGACAGGTACTTCTTTAATCTCCGAGAGTCGAAATACCGCAATGGGAGCCGAATCAACCGTGCCGCCGGAACCGGGTATTGGAAGGCCACTGGTAGGGACAGGCAGATCATGTCGTCCCAAGGCGACCAGGTGGTCGGAGTCAAGAAGTTCCTGGTGTTCTACAGAGGCAAACCCCCCCACGGGTCTAGAACCGACTGGGTCATGCACGAATACTATCTTGCCGGAGCATCTAAGGACCACATTCTACCTCCCAAGAAAAACACAACCACCTATGTAAGCACTCATCCAACCAAATTTACCACAAAAATGGTTTCAATTCTTGTTCTTTAGGAACTTATCCATTACATCAATTCTATGTTTTTGGTTAAAGCTTCCCATACATGTACAAAAGATAGTGTTAAGTTGGTTTTGTTTAGGAAGTTATTCATTTCTTCATGCAAATATGGTTGTGATTAGTGGTTATAATGAAGATATAGAACAGATTAGTGGTGCACATCACTATATTTGACTCCTCCATTGTCTTGAATTTTGTCCATTACTTGAATTTGATTGGCTTAAATACAAGTTGGGTAGTTGTCATTTCTGTGATCTTTTGCGGACCCGGTCTCCGACAGCTGAATCCCGAACGAAAACGACCTTCTGATTAGGGATCACCCCCAGCTTGCGTCTGAATTTTAATCACTTGGGTCTGGAAAGGGTTGAAAAAGAACAAAACTTGTTCAAAGCATTGCTGGCGCTATAGCTTTCAATTGGTTGGTGTTAAGTAATGACGGTTCTGTTGTTTGTTTGCAGAGAGAAAGTTGGGTCCTTTGCCACATATTTCAGAAGAAAAGAGCCGATAGAAACGAAGACTCCGTGGAACCCACGAATGCCGAACCGGTCAACGGGAGAATTCCCTTCATAGACTTCTTCGGCCGAAGAAACAGCGATACAGTTTCGCCAGCCTTAGCGTCTGAGTCGAGTTGTGTGACCGAACTACCTTCCGAATTGAACAGTGAGGATGGCAGCTGCAACAGCCCTACCAGCCCTTTGTTTCCATGCAGATGGAAGCCTTGAAATAGACCCTTTATTAAGGGATAGGAGTACTAATATCTCATGAATTTTAACTTTACTTTCTCATCACTTATCCCGGCAAAGAGGGCTTGGAGGAGGAGCTGTAACAGTTGGAAAACCAACAGCAATTTGTTGTTGGTGGCATTTAGAATGGGTCTCTTTTTATCTTCTTTTTTTGTATCCCATATCAAGCCTTTTTTTTGTAATGAAAGTTATTTCTCTTTCATGCCAAATGAGTTCTTTTTCTCTTTTGAAATTATTCTGAAAACATGTTCTTTGTATTGTTTTTTGTTTGTTTGTTAACCATCAATTAAGAACCCACCGGACATAGCGACAATTCAGAAAAATGGGAATAAAGTCTCTGGCAGGTTAGAAATGAAAACTGATCTAGATTCAAGAATCAGCTTCCTCAAGTTTTGTTTTCTTGTGAAAATCAAAATGTTATATATATATATATATATTAGGTAGAAAGAAGATTCATGACATATGTCGTCCATGTGAAACTCGGAAGATTTGATGCCTTGTGTTTATGTTCTGATATTTTTTATTTTGGTTTGAAGAACATTTGGGTCCATGGAATGGGGGTCCCATGAAAGCATCTGTCTTAATTGTGTTCAACACACTTGGTTGGGGTCGGAGATTTTGAACCTTTTAATTTGCTTGTCATGGATGAAATTGACAATTATGTAGGAATTTTTTATTTTTATTTTTGATAAATCGTGGAAAATGCTGTTCCTGCAAATGAGTTAGAACTTAGAAATGAAGCATTTCAACTTTATTCTATAAAAAAACCCATTGTTTCAAGGGGATTTTGTCTCTATATATGGCAGTCGTAAATTCTTGTAGGTGAAAACTATGTGCTTCGAGAACTTGTCGAAATAAATGCACACCAAAGTGGTCACACTTCTAAGAGTTGATTGAGATTTTGATGATTTTTAAATTATGAATGTTTTGTCCCAAAAGAACTGTTCTATAAAAACTAGTATGGCGTTGGCCACTTGGAAAGAGCACACAAAGGAATTTGACAGCTTTTTAATATTTTTTTAATCTAATCTAAAGAGAATAACTAGAAATTAGTGGTGGTGGATGAGTGGATCACACGAACAAGCATCCTGATGGGGTTCCACACCCATAATATTTATGATTCTTAATACTTTTTTTAACATAAAAGAAAGAATAAAACCCAATAAATCATTTGGTGGGACCATAGAGAGAGCAAAGACTACGCAATCTTAAACAAATTTTGACAACTTAGGGTCCGTTTGGTTAGGCAGAAGTCATCTTCTCCAACCCCTCAGGATCTCAACTTCCATCGAATCTTCATCCAAACGGACACCCAGAAAAGAGATTCGCAGCTCCAAGCACGGAGTCCAAGGTGGAAAATCGAAGCAGCCATGGGGGTGCTTCCTCTAGCTCTGATCACTGTTCAGGAAAAAAATTCTCGTTTCTTCCGATCCTGCCTTGGATCTTTTGAGGTGTTGATCTTTTGAGGTAGGGGCATTTCGGGCATTACAGCCATGATGGGACATTTCTTCTCCGATTGTTCAGCTTCCAAGCCAAACATCTCCTGCTGAGGGGGGATGGGCAGCTCCTTCATCTTCTCGTGGGGGAGCTAGATTCTCTGAAGAAGTTGGGAGCTGGATTCTCTAACCAAATAGGCCCTTAGTGATGGGCAACAAGGTCTTCTCAAGTGGTCAAATGTACCAAATAAGAGAGAGATGCGAACACAAGAAAGCAACACCAGAAGTTGTTGATCACACCATCAAGTATTATTAAGGGTTATGCGTGAAATCAAGGATTAAGCTTGGGGATTAAGAATTGGATAGTTTAATGTTGAGGCTTTCGTGAAAGTAGTGGACTTTTTTTACAAAGCCTGCAGCTTAAAACCATAAACTACAATAGACATGAAGATGAAGAGATTCCAAAGTTCCATGATAGATTGGTTTGTGCAAATAATAATAGTTTGGGTTCAGATGGTAAAGTGGTTGGACTCCTTTTTTTAACTTGAGGAGGTACCATGAAAGTGCTACTTCCGTAAGGAACCTAAACTTCTCAAATTCTCATGCATGTACGTAAATTGGTTGGGATTATGTTTTAATTCCTGGGCAAGTTATGCCTATTAAAAGTAGAACAAAATGGAAGAAAAACAAACTTTATGGAAAAAAACTAGCCTGGATTTGCTATTGAAATGTAGAATGATTGAAAAAAAACAGAAGAAAAAGTTCTTCTTGGCAATTTTTTCCAAAAGATTTCTCTTGTTTTTTGGATAGCTAAATAAGGTTCATGTTATTTCTCAAGGCAAGTTGCAAAACCAAATACCACCAATCTCGGGTTATTTTGACCATAAGGATTGAATTGGTGTTTATTTTATGTATGATAATTCACGCAAACCATCAAAACATGACTAGATTGAGTATTTATGATTTTGCGTCTCGCCGGAGATGAAGAAAGCCCGACGTAAGAAAACACGAGCAAGTTAAGACTAGAAAAAGTATTAAATTTATGTAGAAACGGTTGTTAGTTAAAACATTTTAACGACATCCAACAAATTAATCAAACTCTAAAATCTAATCCACAAAAACGTTCAAACTCCTTTCATCTTAATTACATCCATGCATGGAATGGTCACAACTTACAACACTCCCTGAAGAAGAACTTACTTTGGGTTGTACATGTAAATTTGAATTTAAATGCCAACTTGTGAAAAGCTTATCTATCTTACTCTTAAATAAACCCAAACAACCACGCAAATGACATAAAAGAAAGATGCCATACACAATCATTATCACATCATCATCACCCAAGTAAATATATATGTTTCGAAAAAAAGGAAAACGGCTTCATCAATAAATAAAAAATATTCTAAAAAACTAGGAATACATCACTTGATATGAACATTATGAATTTATGATAAGATAAACGGGTCAGGTCAGAGGAGACGCGCGAGACATATGATACATTTGATACCCAATATTTACGTGCTGAGCACGACATGTTTTGACATGAATTAATTGTTACATTATCCAATTATTATATGATATTAGGAAGCAATACCTATTATTAACCAAACTAAATGCGCTCAAGTAGTGTATATCAAATGTAAAGGATTTTTTTTTAAAATATTTTTTTTCACAATAAACCTAGGTTACTATTCGTAGCCGGAAAACTACTTAAATCGTCCCAAAAATTACCTTTTTGCCCTTAACAAATCAATTAATACTCATTTCGTCCCGTGTCTTTAAACAATGTTTTTGACTCAGTTTTACTCACATTCCTAGTACCAACACCACGAAAATGTCTGGCGAAGTGAATAAATAAATACATTTTTTAATTGGGGCGTCTCCCGCGGACGCCCCACCCAATTTATTTATTTATTTAAAAAATTATTTAAAATAAACAAGGCAATTTACCAGATTTGAGTTATCTGGGGCGTCCGCTGGTTCTTTTCCTGCCTCCTAGACATTGTATCTGGTGAATAGAAGAGTAATATGAAGAGATACTGGTGTTAAGAGAATGAAATGAAAAGTTATATAAGTAGAAATGGTAGAAAAGCAAAATGATAATCTGTACGAGCGATTTAAGTGGGTTTACGGCGATGAATAGCAGTTCAGTAAACCTATCTCAAAAATATTTGTCACACTAAATCCGTTGACGAACACTGTGAAAACTGCAAGAAACCAGGACATAGAAAAAACTCGTGCTGGTTTCTGTTCCCGCACCTCAGACCACAAAAATACGAAAGAAATACAAAAACAAATCTGGTGGAAGGCAACGTCAGTAACAACAACAGCCTGCTCGGAGGAGGCGGCAGCGCCAACCTGGTCGGAGGTGCCGACAACACCTTCCGGAGCGGCAACCGACAAAATGAATACGAAAAGTCTCAAAACCCTACCGGTTTTGCGGATAATGCAACCTTTTATATCTATCGCAAATCCGAATCGTCCAACCCGACTCCGCGGATCCGACCAGAAAATGGGTCTACCGGATCAGATGCAATCGGGTATGGGTCGGGTAACCCGGATCCACCAAATCCAATCCACTTAAGAAATCTGGTGAGCCAACTCAATGATTATTTGCAGAATACTCCTCCTGCAACAGGTAATTATGCAGGTATTAACAACTTTTCTAATTTTACTGCTTTCTCTGAATTATCATCCAAATCACATAATAAACCTTGGATTATCGATACCGGAGCCACTGATCACATGACTGGTGATCCAACACTACTTAGCAATATAAAACAAAATCTTAGGTTATTAAATAACTTTGTAACTGTTGCTAATGGAAGTAAAGCCCAAATTAAAGGAATAGGAAAGGAAAAATTAGTTAACAACACGTATGATGACATTCTATTCGTGCCTAACCACGATACTAACCTTATATCGGTTGTCAAACTTACCAAAAATCTTAATTGTAGTGTTATATTTACTCCTAATGATGTTATTTTTCAGGATCGTATCACCAAGAGGATGATTGGTAAGAGCATCCTCACGAATGGTCTTTACATTCTAGAAACAAACGAGAAAGTTCTACATACCCATACGCCAGACAATCACATCCTTTGGCACAAAAGGATGGGTCATCCATCATCAAATGTATTACAATATTTATTTCCAGGTTTTAAAAATGAACTCTTATGCGATGTGTGTCGATTTGCTAAACAATCTAGGTTACCGTTTTAAAATTCTAGCACCAAAACTCATTCTCCTTTTGAACTAATACATTCTGATATTTGGGGACCAGCCCCCGTTGAATCTTACAATGGTTTTCGATACTTTATTAGTTTTATTGACGATTTTTCACGAGCCACATGGATTTATCTTTTAAAAAACAAATCTGACACCTACTCAGTTTTTTGCGAATTTCTTCGTTACATTGAAAATATGTTTGACGCAAAAATCCGTTTTTTTAGATCTGATAATGGGTCTGAATATATGAGTAATTTGTTTCAAAATCTTTTACGACAAAAAGGTATTTTTCATCAAACCTCATGTATTAATACATCACAACAAAATGAGATTTCAGAGGGAAAAAACCGACATCTTTTAAATGTCACTCGCTCCCTCCTTTTTCAAAACAATGTCCCAAAACCGTTTTGGTCTGACGCGATTCTAACTGCTACCTATATTATCAATCGACTTCCCAGTCCCACAACTAACTATAGGAAACCTTTAGAAATCCTGTATAATAAACAAATTAAGATCGAGCATCTTAGAATTTTTGGTTGTACTTATTTTGTCCTAAAAAACGAGAAGATAAACTTGATCAGAACTCCATCAAATGTATCTTCTTAGGGTGTTCCTTTAGAAAAAGAGGGTACAAATACTATGACCCAAATAATAATAAAAATACGTCTCAAGAGATGTCACATTCTTTGAAACCGTTCCCTTCTTCCAAGAACCTGGTCAAGAAGAAAACACCTCCACCATCCCAATACCACACACTGACCTGCCACCTACAACATCACCGACAATCCCAGGAGGAAACAATGAAGACGAAGGAGGAGAAAATGGACATGGAGGAGGAAACAATGAAGACGAAGGAGGAGAAAATGGACACGGAGGAGAAGAACCTCCAAGAAGAACTACACGCCCATCTCACCCTCCTATTAGGTTCAATGATTATTTTCTCTCACACACCAAATACCCTATCCAAAACTTTCTATCATACCAGAAAATCTCTCAACAGCATCAAGCCTTCCTAGGAACTTTAGACACAAATAAAGAACCAACACATTATCAAAGCCATGAATGATGAACTACAAGCCTTAGAAGATAACCACACCTGGACTCTTGTTCCACTCCAACCAGGTATCAAACATGTTGGGTGTAGATGGATCTACAAAATTAAATATCATAGCAATGGAAAAATAGAAAGATATAAAGCTCGACTTGTGGCCAAAGGCTACACTCAGACCTATGGCCTCGATTATCTAGAAACGTTTGCTCCTGTAGCCAAAATGAACATTGTTCGTGTTCTTCTTTCTATCGCTGTAAATCAAGGATGGAAATTATTCCAAATGGATGTCAAAAATGCATTCTTACAGGGAAATCTTGAAGAAGAAGTCTACATGACTCCACCACCTGGCTACACCACGTGTCCCAACCAGGTATGCAAGCTTCACAAATCTATATATGGGCTAAAACAATCACCACGTGCCTGGTATGCTAAACTCAGTCTCTCTCTCATTAACTATGGATTTATTAAAAGCTCTGCTGATGCATCCATGTTTACGAAACATAGTCACGACACTACAATCATTGTTCCTATCTATGTTGATGACATCATTATAACTGGAAATAATAATCATCAAATAACATTATTTAAAGAATACCTAAAATCAAAATTTGACATAAAAGATCTAGGATACTTAAAATATTTCTTAGGAATAGAGATTGCATACTCAAAGAATGGGTTATTTCTCTCCCAACGGAAATATACCCTAGACCTACTTGAAGAAACTAAGAAACTAGGATCAAAACCCTCAAACACTCCTATAGAAATCAACAAAAAAATAGGACCAACTGATGGAAGCCCTCTTTTTGATATTGGACAATTTCAAAGATTAGTAGGGAAACTTATTTACCTTACTGTTACCCGACCCGGCATCACATACGTTGTAAGTCAAATAAGTCAATTTATGCATGCTCCTCACACACACCACTTAGATTTAGTAAAAAGGATCCTATGTTATCTTAAAGGCACACCCGGGCAAGGACTCTGGATGAGACCCAACAACTCTAACTCAATAATTGGGTATTCTGATGCAGACTGAGCTGGAAGTCATGATCGAAAATCAACCTCTGGATTCTGCACATTCGTAGGAGGCAACTTAGTAACTTGACGAAGCAAAAAACAAAATGTAGTTGTCATATCTAGTGCAGAAGCAGAATACCGTGCAATGGCCTCAACCACCAGCGAATTAATTTGGTTAAGTCAACTACTCAGAGATATGAAGATCACAACTCAGAAACCCATGAAGATGTTTTGTGACAATAATGTTGCACGACACATCGCTATGAATCCTGTCTTCCATGAAAGGACTAAATACATAGAAGTCGACTGTCACTTTATTTGAGAAAAGATACAATCAAAACAAATAGAGGTTCCCTACGTTCCAAGCAAAGATCAGTTGGCAGATATCTTCACTAAAACTCTAGATCGCAAGACTTTCTCCAACATACTTCTCAAGTTATGATCTATCAATCCATTTCAGACCCAACTTGAGGGGGCGTGTTGAAAAGATAAATGTGTTTACCGTTGAATAAACATTAAAGATGGAGGAGTACCAAAGCAAGACGAATCAAAGATACCGATTGAGATGCCCAAAGTCACCAATAAATGTATACTAACGGCTAAATCACTCTGTATATATACTCATGTAATCAAATAACTCATATAACAAAATATATACATATATTGTTTCCTTCTTCCTGTTGGATTATTGAGTTTGGGCTAGGCCCATGAATAGCTCAATTGAAGAAATCCAATGTTGAGATGGAGATGAGAACTATTGCCCATGTGCCATGTGCTCACCTCACTTTTAGTTCCACATTGGTGAAACTAACAAGTTGAAGGATGTTGATAAACATACTATTCACTTGTCACTTTGTAGGTGGAAAGAGAGGATGAGAGAATTCTCCACACACGCGCGCGCCCGTCCCGTCCCGGGGCGGGGCGGGGCGGGGCGGGGCGAGGCGAGACGAGGCGTGGTGAGGCAGCGGGGGTTTTGGGGGAAATTAGAGGCTTTAGCCTCAGGGTGATGGGTGTATTTATTTTGGACCTCATGGTAATTGTTTTTTTGCAATTAAGTCCTTGACGGTTACAAGACACGTCTTATTCCCATCATCTCTCTACAAAAACCGACCTCTCCGGCGATTTCCTATCTCTGAATCCAGAGTTTTTTAGCGCCCGATTCTTGCGAGGTTCCGCGCTGCTTTGGTTGTCCGTCGACTCCGGTGTGCGCCTTATCGACGATGAGACCGTTCTATCCTGGGAGAAAACCGGCAGACCATCAAACGCACTGGTATGTGGGCCGATATTTTCTCTGAGGCAAGTCGCCTTCCGACGGCTCGGTCTTTGAGTTCGTGTCTAATTACTGTTCATTCGTTTCGTGTTTTCCTATGCATGTTTTTGTACGTTGGCTTCATCTGGATCCTTACGGAATATTTATTCGACATATGTAACCCACTGTATTACATGATCATATTTGTAATTTTATCAACACTTCCTTCTTCTAAACTGTAAATTCAATAAAGATAATGTTGCACACCAAGGTAAGGTTACATGTACAATTTGTTTAGGATTTTTATGATTTTTTCGACTTTTTTAATTATTTTTTCGATTTTGGTTTTTAATTTTTCAAAAATTAAAAACGCATAGGATTGCATATGCGAAGTTAAAACTTTGGTATATTCAATATGTGGATGAACACACAAGTATTTTTGGTAACTCTCGAGGGTGTTTCAACTAAAAATTATTACTAAATGATTGGTGGATATTTACAGAACCAAGTTAGTATTTACATACATTATAATGAGTATTATCTGTCTTATTGCGTTAGTTGTTTGGAAAGTATATAGTAGTTTTTTTTTAGTAATTGCAGAAAAATTTTAGGGTATTCCCACCTGTATGATGTGAGTATTTTAAAATCAGTATAACTTTGGATTCAATGTCTAGATCACCACACAAAGGATTTTTTTTAATAATTGCTGAGTGTGTTTCAGCTATGATATCCACAGTAATAGTTAGAGAGATTAAAAACTGAACTGCTATTCGTCGCCGTAAAACTACTTAAATCGCCCGTAAGATTACCATTTTGCCCCTCTGCCCTTTCTACTAATATAACTCCTCATTTCACTCTTTTAACACAACTTTCTCTTCATATCACACTTTTATTCACCAAATAGAATGTCTCGGAGGCCAGGGAAAGAGCCAGCGGAGACCCCTGACTACTCACATCTGCTAAATTACCTTGTTTATTTCAATTAATTTTTAAAAAAAAAAATTTTTTTGAGTCGGGCGGTCGCGGGAGACGCCCGACCCAATGAACAGACGTCTGCGGGAGACGTCTCCTACGTACGGTAGGCGTCTCCCGCAGACGCCCGTTTTTTTTTTAATTTGATTATAAATTGTGATAAATTTTAAATAAATTGAATATTATGTTAATAATGAGTTAAATTAGTTTAGTAAATCGTTTATTGATTATAAATTGTGATAATTAATAAATAAATCGCTAAATAAATTGATTATTATGTTAGTAATTAGTTGTGTACGATTTTAGTAAAGGATTATTGATTAATTGTGATAATTGCTAAATTAATAGATTATTCAGTTAATAATTAGTTTAATTAATTTAGTAAATTCATTAATAAATTTGTATTTTTAAAATTGAATTAATAGTCATCGGGTTACCGTGGAGGAAAAGGGAAATCAATTCCCTTACGCGCGGTACGTAGTATAGCAGACTCAGGAAAAACCTCTGTCACTGGTCGCATCAGATCCATCTCCCGGTCCGTAATTATTGTTGTCGGGCTAACAATATCCAATAACAGATCTCGCAACCTCTCCAACACCCACCGGTAACTAAACTCGGTCTCATCCTGCAAAATCGCATATCCGACGAGGAAATTCATATTTGTTGGAGTAACCACAACCATCTCAAACAAAGGTATCTTGTACTTGTTCGTCTTATACGTCGAATCCATACAGATCACGAATGGGTATGTACGCAACAACTGAACTGAAGTCGGATGTGCCAAAAATGCGTGAGTCAAGACATTAGTTTCTTCATCTGCCACAATCCAATGCAAATACTTATGCTGCACTGCCTCTCTGAGAAACTGCTGCGCGGGATTCCTGTCTTCAGATTTCGTCCTCCTCATGTACTCTCTGAAGTTGTAAATGTGCCTTTGATTAGGATTATCGTCCGGAAATTTCTTCTTTACCGCCAACAAAATGTTACGGGACCTTGCTTGTGCCTCTGTCATATCCCGAACAATTTGCTTTGCCCCAGCACTAAGTCCGCTGACCTGTCGGTGACCCTCTGAATAAACTGCCAATGGGTGGTTGTGCTGTCCAAACATGCTACTAGAAACAACAACCCATCCATCACGATCTCGTCGCTCCACCACTTTTACCAAAAACCGACAACCGCAACCTTTTCTTTTCGTATTCTTTCGCAGTGCAATACTCGTATCACGAGAACTCATCTCACGTCTGCGATCACATCTGAGGTAACAATTCATCCGGTTATCTGCTTTCGGTTTGTATGATGATATAACCAAAAAAAATCCGACTCCTATTGCAACTTGTTTCGCCCATTTACAACCTTCCTCGATTGTTGTAAATATTTCTTTACTGTCAAAAAGCTCACTGTAATCTACTCCATCACCACCGAAATCTTGAAACGGAACCTGAAAAATTTGAATTTAACAAAAAATTAAAAAAAACAAAAAAAACGGGCGTCTGGCTAAACCGCCTCCACCAAGGTGGAGGCGTCTGCCTAACACGCCTCCACATAGGTGGAGGCTGTTTAGACAGACGCCCGAGTCGTGAAAAAAATTCCGCCCCAGTTACCTCGCCGGATTCAGGTGCTTCGCCAGACATTTTCGTAGTGTTGGTACTAGGAATGTGAGTAAAACTGAGTCAAACACCTTATTTAAAGACACGGGACGAAATCGGTATTAATTGATTTGTTAAGGGCAAAAAGGTCATTTTTAGGACGATTTAATTAGTTTTCCGGCGACGAACAGTAGTTCCCGTTAAAAAGTTAAAAAAGAGTATGTTTGAACTTGTTGTTGGTTGCTTGTTTGCTGTGTGTTGGGTCACCCATGACGTGGGGCTGTAGTGCAGTGCAGTACACCACGCCATCTATGGTGAAGTTTAGTTAATTTAATGTAGATTGGTTGATTAATAGTTAATAATGAGTTGGAATGACGTGTTGCTTTGGTCATTTTAACGTCTAAGGATATACTCTTGACATGGTGCAAGATTTCCTTCTTTCCATCTCATCCGTGTGGTGTAAGTAAAGGTTTTCTATTTTGTGTGTTTTCTTCTAAATTATTTTCATTTGTAATGTTCTCCTGTTTGTTTTTGTTGTTTTGTCTTCGTAAATTTGTTCGATAGTTTTGATTGGATTGAATTTTCTATGTTGATCGTTATATATACCTTCCTGTTATGCATGCTATTTATTTTAAGAACACACATATGGATGTCCAAGTAAATTGAGGAAAATCTTAAATTCCAATCTTAATGACGGGTGCAAATATATATTTAATGTTAATACAAAGGTTTGTCTGCAATTTCTATGTCACGATGAGAAAACATTTTTATAGGAAATTATTGGATTTTCTTTCGTTCCGTTCTGGAGTAAAAAGTGTGGAAACTCCACTGATCAGCTACAACTTTTAGAAATCATTAAACTCAAGTTCAATTTCCCGACGTTGTTAAGATTTTACTCTAAAATGGTCACACCTCAATAACAACATAAAGTCAGTCATAATCGATGTGAGCGAGTCAAGATGAGGATTATAATTACGTCAACAATTTGCAAAACACAACCCATCTCCAAGGTGAACCAAACCAAACACCTTCAACACACACAAATCCAAGATAAGGACCACTCATTTTCCCTTGATTTTGTGAACAAGAAGATGGAGCGGAGAGAAATTAAGGTTGGTTAATCACCAAAACGTCATGATGTGCTCATGTGCACACCTCTGCTTACATAAGGTCCCATGGATTGGAATCTACTAAGTTCAGAAGGTTAATTACTTACAAAGGAAGAGCAAAGATAGAGTGACCAATGTAGACATGCATGGTATCTAATGATGACAAATATTTGATGACTAACGAAGATATATATCTTAGTTCGTACTTGGCGTAGAGAAATAAGGGCACGTTGCATTGGACATGAGAAACCTTCTTCTTCTTTTTTGAAGAAAACTTTGGTTTTATGATATGAAGTGATAAGATGGAAAGAGCAACAATAACGTGTAATTATTAGATTATGATGACATATAGTAATATTTTATAAAAATACGACGACGACAACAACAAAGTTTTAACGTCATATAATTGGTATAGGCTAAAATTTGAAGTCCTGTTCGTGACATAAAATGATGACATAATTAATAGATGATGCTTTTAACCAATATTATGTACTCGTAAGCACGTAATTGTTGAAGTGGTTGTTAGAAGTTAGAAGAGAATGAGAACGTTTCTCAACGGGCCGAGCTGCCTATAGTTAGATATTTGGTAAGTGAAAGTCAGATCCAGGCCCAATTAGTTAATTATTAATGTTGGCCTAGGGTAAGGAGTAAGGACTGAGGAGAGAGGTATAAATGTTGAGGAGAGAGGTACAATGATCAAGTTAAGTTTTTCTTCGTTGCAATGAATAAAAAATAATGCAAATTGAATATATGGGTTTCTTTTCCTATTTATCTTTCCTTCTATTGCCAAAAGTAGCCAAGAAATCAAACCAATAATTTCTCTAATTAGGAAATTGTTTCATCGGATTCAATCGACATTTGAACGATTTTCTTCATCAATAGATAGATGTACATAAGTATATGTCTTTTCGTTTCTTTTTCACAACCCAAAATCATTTAGTTTTCTGCTCAACAGCCACATCAACCTTAATCCCGAAATGAATACGATAAGAATTTTGACGTTTTTTATGGTTTGGTGGAACAAATCTGGCTTACATAAGTTCTAGAAGAATTAAGAAAAGGATAATGTAAGAACCACTTTACTGCTAGTTGGATTTGAATTCGCATCATTTGGTCAACACAATCAAGTTGACCGTTTAAGCCATCTCAACTTGTAAGAATGAGTTCAATCTTGAGTCCATCTGTGAGGATCCTTGAGGTAGTTTTTCGATGCGTGTGTTCTAACGAGTACATTTGCTCTTAAATTTGCAAATTATGACAAACCAAACACCAAACACCAACTAGAACAACATATATCGATCACTACACGTACAATTTTAAATTCTTAATAACACCTACACAAACCAATTAATCATATATAATTAACCAAGACCAAGTTGACTTAACCTTTTTGTTACAATTACATAAAACTAATTAAGAAAACTCGACCTCCCATGCAAAGTTGACAACATTAATCTATAACTATAGTATTAAAAAAAACAGACAGACAAAAATAGTATTGCACCAATCCTCCTGAAATCCCGAGAACATGTCTCCGGCAAGTCCTCCCCACCACCCCAACCCCACCTCTCTCCCATCCCAAAACTCCAATCTTGGCCACCTCTTCGATCTCCTGTTGTTCTTGTTGGCCCTCCCTTCCCTCGTCGGTTCTCCTCCCATCGTCGGCCGCGATGGGATGTAGTGCGTCGAAGCTCGAGCCGGAGGAGACTCCTCCTCCGGTCGGGCTTGGGCCGGTGCAACGGAAGATCGACGAGTTCAAGAGTAATCGGCTGACGAGGAGGAGGAGGACCACAAGGAAGGATAGCATTGTCTCCACCACCGAGTTGCTCATCCGGTCGGAGGACGTGGATGATGGACTTGCTTCTTCAGAGGGGTCGTTCACAAAGCCGGAGATGAGTCCTTCCATGGAGGAGGAGACTAAGAACAAGGTGTGTGTGTGTATATATATCATGAAATATTGATGTTCATGATTAAAAGGTTGCACTTTCAAACTCCAATAATTGCTATGATTTCATTAGGGATCGATTATGCATGTCTACAGCTTTACGTTTCTTTCGTTAATATAATTTTTTACTGCATGCGTCAAAAAATATGTTCAACAAATAAACTTGGCTATATGTTTTAGGAGAAAGTTCCTTAATTTTCATAAAGTTTTTTGCTATAGTACATCTCTCGGTGTTAAATTTGTTTCTCAACACTCAGGTGTCCAAATTGTTAATATGCACCTTTTTTTTATATTACCTCATATACACTTGTGAGTTGAATTAATTACACATATACACTTCTACCGTTAATGTCTCTCACTCTGTTACTGTTTTACAGTCTAACGGTGTTAGAATATTTGCAAATTAAACCTCGTAAAATAAAATTGTTCTTAATTGTAGATACAAATAATCCCACAAAAAATCAAATTGTCTTATAGTCTCCACTCTTTCACTCTCTCTTTCATCCCTTTTTCTCTCACTCTCTTGAATATCTCTCTCTCTTTCATCCCTTTCTTTCTCTCTCTCTTGAATCTCTCCCTCTCGGAGACAAATTGAATTTTGTGAGGTTATTTGTGTCTACAATTAAAAACAGTTCTATTTTATGAAGTTTAATTGCAAATTGTCTAACACCGTTAGACTGTAACGGTAACAGAGTGAGAGACAATAACGACAGAAGTGTATATGTGTAATTAATTCAACTTGCAGATGTATACGAGACAATATCAAAAAATCATGTGCACATTGTTAATTTAGACACTTGAGAGGTGTAATGCAGCAAAAAGGCCATTTTCTTATACAGGGCTATTACGTAACACTTCTCATGCGGATTAGCTTTTCTTGGATCCAATATTTGTATATTAATTTTGACGTGAAAGATAGATACAAGTTTTCTGTCTCTAGATAGTATGATAGATATATACAGGTTAGGGAGAGGAGAGACCAAGAAGACGGTATTGACTCATAACTATTTAGTTGTAGGTTATAAGAAAAAATATTAGGCAATTAGTATTAGAGTATAAATTTCCATCTCCATCTTAAGAGGTGTTAGTGGAGACAAATAGGTGTTACATGAGTATGGATTTCCATTTTGACAACGAATTTGAAAATATAATCTTACATCATTTCTACGACAAATGTGTAACGTTGCACAATAGAGTTGTGTCCATTAGTTTAAATTTATTTATGATTTAAGTAGGTACGTTTCTAATGCATTGTTTTAGCAACACAAGGAGTTGAGCGGACATCAAGAACAGGAGAAGCAAAAAGACAACGTCAAGAAGGAAGATGAAGAATTACAAGTTGTCACCAATGAAAAAGGAAGAAGGTTGCTCGACGAAGACGATGACGATGAGGACCTACCTGGGTCGCCGAGTTTCAGAGTGTATTTCATGGATGATTCACCAAGTACCAATGAAGGGGACCAATCAGGTACTTAATTATGGTCGTTCTAATTAATTTATCGTTACAAATTTTAACAAGAGGTTAGTAGTTGTTAAAAGTTCTTATAAAGTTTATTGTTGAATATTGACTTATATTTGTTAAGGAAGCAAATCCAGAAAGAGTCGGTCGACCGGATGGGATCCGGTCTACCGACCCACAACCCAGGAATTTTGGCGAAGAAGGTGAGCAAGAAGGTATGATCTCAAGAAGGTATGATCCGGTGGTCTTTGATGAGACGAGTTTGCTCAAGTGCCTTGAGGAGAAAGAGCAACAAGGGAAACCCATGCGGGAAGACGAAATTGAAGTTGAGGTCACGACTTCAAGAGGAGAATCGAATCAAGAAGTTCAACAGGAAACAATTGACTCACGAGTGGAGGAGGAAGCTGAGCAAGAGAGTATTGCTCAAGGAAGACAAATGAGGATCACAAAGACACCAGTGAGGTATGATCACGATGATGTTAGTATTGTGTTTGCACTTGTTACCGAATGTGGGGACCCTTGCACATTCGAAGAAGCTATTGAGCAGGAGGACAAGAACAAGTGAATGGTGGTCATGACCGAAGAGATGGAGTCTCTTCATAAGAATCAAACTTAGGAGTTAACAGAGCTTCCCAAGGGAAAGCGCGTGATTGGGTGCAAGTGAATCTTCAGGAAGAAGGAATGGTCATCTCCTATGGAGGAGGTAAAGTATAAAGCAAGGTTGGTGACAAAATGATATGCTCAGAAGGAAGGGGTCGATTACAACGAGATCTTCTCACCCGTTGTAAAGCATACCTCTATTGGAGTGTTGTTAGTCATGATGGCTATGGACAACATGGAGTTAGAGCAGATGGACGTGAAGACATCTTTTCTTCACGGGCACATAGAGGAAGAGATCTATATGAGGCATCCTGATGTGTTCATCACACGAGGCAAGAAATGACAAGTTTGCAAGTTGAAGAAGTCCTTCTATGGACTTAAGCAATCGCCGAGGCAGTGGTACAAAATGTTCGATTTATTTATGATTAATAATGGTTTTGTACGTTGCGATTATGATAGTTGTGTATACTTGCGGAGTCTTGGAGACGGAACACACGTGTTCTTTCTTTTGTATGTCGATGATATGTTGATCGCGGCTAAGGAAATGAAGCATATAGATGATCTCAAACTGAAGCTTCACGGGGAGTTTGAGATGAAAGACCTCGGGAGTGCAAAGAAGATTCTCGGTATGGAGATCTCCAGGGATACCGAGAAAGGTGAAATTCTGCTCACTCAAAGGAGTTATCTTCGGAAGATACTCGAGAGGTATAATCTCGAGGACGCCAAGCAGGTGGTCACACCTATTAGCGTTCACTTCAAGCTCTCGTTGAAGTGCAGCCCCTCTACTGAAAAGGAAAAGAGATATATGGAGAGAGTTTCATATGCTAGTGCAGTCGGATCCGTTATGTATGTTATGATCTGTACTAGGCCAGACATTTCACACGCAGTTAGCCTCGTGAATCGTTATATGGCTAACCCGGGAAAAGAGCATTGGGAAGCGTTGAAGTGATTGTTGAGCTACCTGAAGGGAACCATGGATGTTAGCTTGAAGTTCACCAAAGATGGAGCACAAAGGCAGGTAGAGGGGTATGTCTATTCAGATTATGCTGGAGGTCTGGATAAACGGAGATCCACAACGGGGTACGTGTTCACTTTGGGTGGAGGTCCAGTGAGTTGGAGATCAGTTCTCCAACATACTACCGCGTTGTCTACAACGGAAGCAGAGTATATGACAGTTGTCGATGCCGGAAAAGAAGTTATATGGTTGAAAGGTTTGGTTAGCTCTTTGGGGTGATTTTTGGTATTCTGAGAATCTAAATGTGTCTGGCCAATTTGGCACGGTCCACCGAGGGGTTCTCGGTCGACCGAATGGTGGTTGGAGAATTAGTTAGTTCGTGTAAGAAGTGTTCTCACGGTCTACCGAACCGCGCGAGAAGTGTTCCCGCGGTCAACCGGGAAGGATTCGGTTAACCGAATCGCAATAGGAATCACTCCTGTTGAGTCAAGGATGGTCGGCCGAATGAGCACCGATCGACCGTTTCCCACGAATTGTTCAGTTCGGTTTTTGCTTAATTGTAGCTCAATTTTTGAGTCTATAAAAGAGCTTGTTTGCTCTTGGTTTTAATATAATGTACAAGTGTAATATTTCTTTCATTGTGAGTTGAGAGATCAAGGCCAGAGATAGATTTAGAGTGCTTTGGAGGACCTATTTCCTCTATATACTTGTAATCTCGGTTGCTTCTTTTGTTGGAGAAACGGAAGAAGGAAAGGAAACCCGCAGGAGACCCCCAAGGACGTAGGCATGTTGCCGAACCTTGTAAATCGCGTGTGTCGTGGTTGTTTCAGGTGTGCGTTTGTGTTTGCTTGTTTATTTCATCTTATCAGTGTTGTTGCAATTAAGATTGTGAGAGGGGTCCGAAGTTATTTCCGCAAGTCAATATTCGGTATTACATGAAGCGTTTAATCCGTGTGTGTTAGTGCATTGTTAGATCCCCTCCCAACATAAGGGTATGTAAGATATTATGAAATCACATTGGTGGTATTTTGTGTTGTTTCAAAAAAATATTTAAATCGTTATTTTGCAGTAGCAACTTGGCTTAAGTTTCAGGAATAATACTCATCTCCAAATCATATGTTTTATCCAAACAAGTGTAAATCACATCATTTGTTATTTTGAAATTATGAATCTTACCATTTTAGGTTGTTTGAAAATTTCTTAACCGGCCATCTAAATCCAATCTTATGCCAAAGGTATTGTCACGAACTTATTGATTACCCTTCCGAGGCTAACCCACTCGGTGATATATAAGAGCTCCCGTGTTATTCTGTGATTTTGTTAGAGCAGAATAAGAAAATCTTTCAAAGCAGGATGTACTAATTGATGTTACGACTGTAAATTCTTATATATTTGTTCTTTTGAATTTTGATCATACGTTTTTGTTTCAATATTATTATTTTCTTTTGGTTTTTTATGTCCAACTCAAAATCCGCTTGATTGGGTTGTTGTTTTTGTTGGTTCCTATTTTCTAATTCAAAATCGCCTATTTTATTAGATAATATATGATTTCTAATTCAAAATGGCTCATAATTAACTAATTTAGAACTAAGAAGAGTTAGTAGTTCCATATGAATATATTAAATGGTTAACTGATTATGAATTTTCTTTTTAATCTTGGCAGGTGCCATATCTGAAAAGGATACGCTGGGAAGTAAGGCATCCAGCGAGGTAATAACAAATCTAAAATGTAAAATACATTCGTAGAGTATCTTATAACGTTCCAAAAATTAATCATACTTACTGCAAAGTTGGTACAGAAATTTAACTGCAAACATTTTAGTTTTCTTTGAATATTTACTATTTATGCAGGGAAGCGATAACAAACCTCCAATTAGGAAGGGCCGGGCAAGGAGGCTGAGAGAATTTGCGGCAAAGCCGATATCATATGGCATCCGGTCTTGCTACATCAATCACCGGAGCTCGATATCTCTTGATGACAAAACCCCATTGTCCAAAACCAAGCCGGCAACGACGAATGCTCGTCCGGCAAGCGCTTAGTTCACTCATCATCTGCATTCATGTGACAAGCTAATCCTCCTTAATTAAATTTCTAGTTTCCTTCTCTAATACTAATATGCGATTAAGAGATAAGCTCCTGCACAAAAGTCAAATTGGTTGGTGTGTCACTGTTAATTCTCCTGAGTTGGGTATGTTGGGAGGGGATCTAACAATGTACTAACACGATGCAGATTAAACGTATCACGTAATACTGAATATTGACTTGCAGAAATAAACTTTGGATCTTCTCCCAAACTTAATGCAACAAGAACACAAATAAGATGAAAATAAACAAGCAAACACAAACGCACACCTGAAACAATCACGACACACGTGATCGGCAACGTACCTACGTCCTTGGGGGTCTCCTACGGGTTTCATTTCCTTCTTCCGCTTCTCCAACAAGAAGCAACCGAGATTACAAGTATATAGAGACAATATGACATCCAAATCACTCTAGATCTTTCTCTAGCTTAATCTCTCAACTCACAATGAATGAAATATTATACTTGTACGTTATATTAAAACCAAGAGCAAACAAACTCTTTTATAGACTCAAAAATCGAACTACGATTAAGGAAAACCCTGCCGAAAATTCGTGGGCAGCGGTCGACCGATGCTCCTTCGGTCGACCATCCTTGACTAAACAGGAGTGTTTCCTATTGCGATTCGGTTAGCCGAATACTTCCCGGTTGACCGTTGGAACGCTTCTTCGTGCGGCTCGGTATACCGCGAGAACGCTTCTCCCACGAACTAACTAATTCTCCAACAACCCCACAGTCGACTGAGCACCCCTCAGTGGACCGTTCCAATTTCGACACACACTTTTATCCCTCTAACGGTTTACCGAACCGTTGTTCCAAAGTGTCTATTGTCCTCTGACGGTAGACCGAATCCAATTCGATCGTCCGATCCCAGCTGCACCCGAAATGCCTGGAATCTTTGGTTCGGTGGATCGAATCTAATTCGGTCGTCCGAACCCTGCAATGCCAAAAGTGCATGGAGTTTTGCATCAGTAGACCGGATCCCATCATGTCGACCATTTCTTCTTGGATTTGTTTCCTTAACAAATATAGACCAATATTCAACATGGTATTGGTTGACTGTGTTCTACTGGAAATCAGTCCATTGGTATGCTTCAACTCAGCTAATACAAAATGGGAACTTATAGAATGGAATGAAATAAAATATCAAGCTTCACTTGCTGGACTTCAGCTGGGAAAGATATATAGTGCTTGGATTATAACTGCTTACAACAGATAGTATTCATCAATGTTACTTGAATGCTCACTTGTAACCTGTTGTGTAAGAGCATTGAGAATTGTCAAGTGAATAATTTTGATTCATGAAATTCTGCTCGAAACTAATTAGTTGGAATCAAAAGTTGGCATGTTAGCAAAATCAAATAAGCTCATTATATTAAATCCAAATACAACTCAAGAGTACAAACTCCAACTCATAAAGTTCTCATCTTTTTATATATTATGACCAAAATAGATATTGATCAAGAAGTTCATGGACATAGAACAGAGGAACAAGTTTAAAGGACATGAATTTTAGTTTGCCGATGCTAATAAATATAACATAGATTAAAGTACAACATACATGATACATTGTGGTCAGTAGATACTCCACATTAGTGGTTATATTTAAGGGTTAATTACAGTTTGACCCCCTGAACTATGCATTGGTGTTACTTTGCCCCCTTAAACTTTCAAAGTTAACAGTTACCTCCCCTGAACTTTAATTTTGTAACACTTTGCCCCCCTGAACTTCAAAAACTCATTACTTAACACACATTCGACGTTTTTTTTCCTAATTTTTTTTGTTGTATCCCTAATACACTCATAAACCTATATTTACGTGAAAGTTTGGATCAAAACGGATGTCGGATATGGTTGGAATTTGGGTCGGTTTGACACTCAATTCGACCCAAATTCCAACCATATCCGACCTCCGTTTCGATCCAAACTTTCACGTAAATATAGGTTTAGGAGTGTATTAGGGATACAACAAAAAAACTTAGGAAAAAAAACGTTGAATGTGTGTTAAATAATGAGTTTTTGAAGTTCAGATGGGCAAAGTGTTACAAAATTAAAGTTCAGGGGAGGTAACTGTTAACTTCGAAAGTTCAGGGGGGCAAAGTGATACCAAGGCATAGTTCAGGGGGTCAAACTGTAATTAACCCTATATTTAAAGATGCTTAGCATATTTAAATATATTTCCGAGACTAATAACACTAGTGAACCGGAAAAGCAAGTTTCCAACCAAAACATAGAATTGTCAAAGAAAACTCATGATGTCAGAAAAAATAGTGAAGTTTCAAAAAGACAAATACATGCAAAATGGAAATATTGCAAAGTCGTAGTAGTACTACTACTAAATAAGATATAATAGTTTGTCAAATTTTTCCTTTCTGTACTTCCTCAAAAATCTCAAATAAATCACATGGAAAGTAGAAGCTAGTTGGTTGAAAATTACTTCTGACTGATAAACACGTAAAACGCTCCTCAACATTATAAAATTTTTTGCACTAAAACAATAATCATGTGACGATTTTTATCAATTATAACATAAAAGTAAGTTTAGAACTAGAAGTAATTGTGAGGAACTGACATCTTCGAATAAAAGTTCATGTCGGGTCATGACTCCAGCTTGGTCTTGTTGGAAGCCATTAAATTTAGACTTTCATCAAATAGAACTTTGACAACCTGATGCCGCTTTTCAATGAACATAGCGACTCAAGGATCGGCTAAAAATTCAAGTATTATTCGGAACAATCCTGTCTTCGAAATCGAGACTTTTTCCAATTTTGTTAAATCAAATTCGAAATTCGGCCTAAACTCAATTGAGAATTTAAACCGAAATTTGGTTCGTGGGAATTCAAGTTGAGTGATTCGAATTGAGTTCGAGTTCGAGATGAATGTTAGGCAAGTCTTTTAGGAACCAACTCGGTCGTCTTTGTCCTTCAGCGGAATAACGAGCACAATAAAACTATATAAATTTGGGTTATGATTTTGTTTGGTAACTCTTCAACGATTGCATTATGAATGTTACCAAATGTTGTTTTTCAACTTAAGTCGTTCAACATTGGAGTGAATCCTTCCTCCCTTTCGTATACAATCTTTACATTATACCTAAACAAATAAAATTCCACTATTTTATTTGATGAAGAAGACATTGAACCAAACTCGTCCCTCTTCAACCCCTCTGGTTGAGCTTGATTGTTAGAGGACATTTCTAAGAATTTCGCAATTCACTCTTTAAGTTACTAGAAAATATTAAAATGTGGATGAGGGTTGATGATGTTCTTTTTCTGGTAATGTTTGTGATGGAAGATTTAATTAGAGTTACTAGAAAATGTTAAAAAGTAAGATGATGATTCATGAAGATTTTTTTCCGGTAGTGTTTATGATGAAAAATATAATTAGAGTTACTAGAAATTGTTAAAAAGTGGGATGCGAATTAATAATGATTTTTTTCTTTTTTGTAGTCTTTATGATTGAAATTTTGGGTGTATGAATTTTTATATTGTAAGTACGACTACTTAAAAGTTGATACTAAGTATTATGTCGAATAATACTTTGAAATGTATCAATTTTATTGTCATGGCTTAATTATCTTACAAGATAAATAATCATATGTGGAAAAAATACACCGTACAACGTACAAGTTTTAGTCTAGAAATCTATATTATGAGAAGCTTTTAGGCAAGTCCCAAAAAAAATTCAAATTGAAATAACTTGAAACTAACTTTTGGTATCCATCACAAGGCAACTCAAATCTCTTCCCTTCAGTGAATGATAAATAATAAAAAAACCATATACTCAAACATATAAATTTTAAAAAGTATTGTTATTACAAAATAATATGAAATGCATATCTTTTATTTCCATATCTTGTTTTCTTTTAGAAATCAATATTAACGTACATTACATGAGAAACATATGGACTCTCTTGGAGTGAGGACAAGAAATTTAGTTAGCATACCGAGTTCTTTAGTAAGCCCGGGTTGATTAGTTTAGGACTCATTAAGCTTGAAGCCTATCTCAACTCTGATATGACATTATTTTTGTTAAATGAACTTGAATATACTTCTTGGATGTTCTCATTGTTCTTGGTTATGTTCTCCCTTTCAATTTGAAAGGCGGAAGCGTTGGGGGATCTAACAATGCACTGACACGATACAGATTAAACGTACCACGTAATACCAAATATTGACTTGCGGAAATAAACTTCGGACCCTCTCCCAAACTCAAAGCAACAAAAACACAAATAAGATGAAAATAAATAAGCAAACACAAATGCACATATGAAACAACCACGACACACGTGATTTACAAGGTTCGACAACGTGCCTACGTCCTTGGGGGGTCTCCTACGGGTTTCCCTTCCTTCTTCTGCTTCTCCAACAAGAGAAGCAACCGAGATTACAAGTATATGAAAGCAATATGTCCTCCAAAACACTCTATATCTTTCTCTAGTTTAATCTCTCAACTCACAATGAAGGAAATATTACACTTGCACGTTGTGTTGAAACCAAGAGCAAACAAATCCTTTTATAAACTCAAAAACCGAGCTACAATTAAGCAAAACCGTGCTGAAAAATCGTGGGCAACGGTCGACCGATGCTCTTTCGATCGATCGTCCTTGACTAAACAAGAACGCTTCCGGTTGCGATTCGGTTACCCGAATCATTC
This sequence comes from Triglochin maritima, assembly GCA_963682175.1. Classification (NCBI taxonomy): domain Eukaryota; kingdom Viridiplantae; phylum Streptophyta; class Magnoliopsida; order Alismatales; family Juncaginaceae; genus Triglochin; species Triglochin maritima. The sequence continues at coordinate 4,358,554 of OY821787.1, read as the reverse complement.
CCGGATGACCGTTGGAACACTTCTTCATGCGGTTCAGTTCACCGTGAGAATGCTTCTCCCACGAACTAACTAATTCTCCAACAACCCCACGGTCGACCGAGCACCCCTCGGTGGACCGTTCCAATTTCGACAGACTTTCTCGTGATTCTCGGAACACCAAAAATGTCTCCAACGGTTTACCGAACTCGTTATTCCGAAACGTCTGTTGTTTTCTGACGGTAGACCGAATCTCATTCGGTCGTCCGAACCCTGCATCGCCAAAAGTGTCTGGAGTTTTGGATCGGTAGACCGAATCCCATCCGGTCGACCGTTTTTTCCTGGTTTTGTTTCCTTAACAAATATTGACCAATATTCAACAGAATGTACTTTGAAGAACACAAAACACAATTTCCTTCCATTAATTTCACAACTCAAGTTTTACCTACGAAAGACTAGAAGTTTTAACCAATGGAAATAACAACATATAAGCTCTAGTGTTGAGGATTGAACATTGGAGGTAAGAGGGAAAAACATGGAACATAATGATGGGAAAAGCATGGAACATAATGTGGTAAGTAGCAAGTAATCACTATGAAGTTTGCATTACAAGTATCGCAGAAACAAAGAGTGCAAATGAGAAAGACGAAGCCCCCGCATTTGCAAGACGGAACGCTTTCGGAGTACAAAGAAAGGCCAGAGAAGGACGTTAAAGAGGTCTATGAATGTTCAACTGCAAGGAACTTCCAGACATGAAAAGGACAGCAGCTCATGAATGGATTGAAGCATTAAAAATGTTTGAAATGGAAATTTGGATGCTCACTAAAATAGCTAAAAGGGAGATGCTGAAAATTAGAGGATTGAAAGAGAAAGAGTTCAGTTGAGTGGAAAAAGAACTGACCGTAGAGATATGGCCCTCGTAGACATTGCAGTCTGGTTTTTAGTGTTATTCTAGACACCATTCTCTAATCATTGAGCTCTCAATGCATAACTAGTTATTAAAATAGATATTAGAAAAGGTTTTACTGGACATAAGCCAATGGTAGAACATAAAATGTATCCGCCAATGGTAGAACAATATAAGTACAATCAACATTCAAAGTTTAAGATGCATATCAACTATATATACTCAAACAACGACACTAATAAACCAGAAAAGCTAGTTTCGAACCAAAGGATTCATCATGATGAAAATGCAAACGCAATATGGTGTGGTTGCTACTTCAGATTCTTCCATTTCATACTTCAGAGAAAACCTGTAAAACAGATTACAAGATTTCAGGAAAAAAATTACAGAAGTTAAGCACAGGAAATATGCACAATTCTAAATCAACCAATCCAGAAACCGAAAGTATAGCAAGGTAGTAATAAATGAAGAAAATATCAGTTTGAGTTTGACATATATATATATTATTATATAGAATGTGCTTGCTCACAAATTATAAATCACATGAAAATTAGGGGGGTTAGAAATGAAATTTAACTAACGATATATATAATGTTCCACACACAAGAATTGTACTTGAGATGACCTTCCGCTTTAGCCGATTAAACTTAATGAAAAACACAGGAAGGCTTCTAAAATGTACATATTTGATTTTTCTCAGTTCAAACATAAACCGAACTTCAGGACCAATCACCTACATGAAAGTTTTACATCTTTTAACTAAAATCTGTGTAGGTTGGTGACCTTCTATAAACGAATGAAGCCCTGAGCATAATAGTTGAAAAAATATAAAATGGAAGAGCAAAACCAAAGAATGTCATATAAAGGCTAAAAAGGAGCAAAATAGAACCTAAAATTAAACTAAAATAAATTTAGAACCATTACCAGCCTTAAATTTACGTTTATGACTTGAAGTTAATGTGAATTGATGACCTCAAAACAGATCATGCACATAATAGTTGACGACAAATCCAAAATTGAAGAAATAAATATCCTGGTTGCATTTTAAAGCGAAAGAAGAGAAAATGGTAACCTGGTCTTCTGTTAGCTTTGTCACTCTGCGTTCCCAGAAGAAAAAGTGGTCAATAAGAGCTCATCTTCCGAAAACAACCGAAGGTTTCTGGACTTCAGCAAGTAGTCAATAGCATCCGCATCAAAATCAAGCAGCCAACCAAGTTTGATGAGCTCTGCCAGGGTAGTAATGTGATCGGTTGCCTCCCATAACATTCCATGCGATATCACTTCAGCAAAACATGTTGCAAACTCCAGCTTGGTTTTGTTGGAAGCCATTAAATCAAGATTTTGAACAAAAAAATTGGACCTCTCTCTATCCCAATGAAAGATTCGGTGGGCAGCCACATTCTTAACCTCCTTTGAAGAGATAGGGACATTGTACCTAATCATGATCGGCTCCTCCGTCTCCAAGACATCGACATCACAAAGATTTTTGACAACCTGATGCCGTTTTTCGATGGACATACCAAGTGAAGGATCAGCTAGAAATCCAAGTACCAATCTGAACATTCCCACCTTCAAAACCTTGTCCTGCACTATTCCTTTCCTCGCCGAATGGGTGACATCAGACACAATAAGTTTGTCCTTCTCGACAGCTTTCGAGACGACTTTAACACCAATGGTGGAGAAGATATCATATAACTTGGATACAGGAAGGAAAGGTTGCGTTAGCTCAGGATGCCAAACAAACAATGGTACATCACAAGCCTTACCGATAAGGTCTGCCAGAAGCAAATCATCAGGGATGAAAACATACTCTTTGTCCAACAAAAGTATACCTGTCTCAGATCTCACCGGTACCTTCGATATGTTTGACAGCAGAAGTTCCTTATCTTTTCTACAACATTGTTTTGCAAAAGCCACCCAAAAAGAACAGCATTCAGATTCTGAAAGTTGTTGTTCAGTGCTTTCCCATTCCTTCCACAACTCACAGTAATCTTTCGCTCCAGGATTGGACTTCACGCCAAGAATTCCACGGAAAAATGGATGCAACTCCTCCTCATAATATATTTCTAAGACATGAAATTTGGAAGAGAAGAAATCGCATTTGTCGTGGATAGTACAACTCTCAGGATCCACCCACTGTCCGGTATTACTCCCGTTCGGTATCCAAATCCAGTTTGCAGCTTTCTTCTCAGGCTTCCATCCACAATGTTTGAGATAAGCATATATTCTGGATATTACAGAAATATCGGAGTGGCATTTGAGATTATCCGCAACAAGCTTACCTCCACTAGCAACATCAGTTTCCACACCTATATCTCTGAGAACATCTATGCAAGCTGTGAGTTCCGACCCATATGAATGTTCGCTAATGAAAGGCGCATCTTCTTCCTTCAAGTGAGAACTCCATTTTGAATCAAACAGGATGCATTCGTTAGGAGTCTTTAAGCCCAGAGTTGTCTTCAACAAAATTCTACTCATCTTTTCCAGGAGTTTAGCGTCGACAAATATATGATTTTCTTTCTTCAGACAATTAAGACACTTGAATAGCGAAAGAACACTCGAAGGGCTGATTTTGGTTTGATTGTGCGGTATCTTTAGACCCGACGCAATAAATTTCAGTCCTTTCTCATAATCAACAACAACACCAAGCTCCTTCAGCTCATCTTTGTAATCATAAATCTTCTTCCCATAGCATTCTGCCCTAGCATCTATGAACGGAAGAGTTGCCAACGATGAAACACATTTCCAGTCTGAATCATAAAGAATTGAGTTCTCAGGAGATCTGTTTCCTAGTCGAGTATTAAGCCATTTCTCTTCCTGAATGCATTTTAAAAGATCAACTTTCAACTTCTTTTTCTGTTTCATCATGTTTCTTTGGAAATCTAACAACTTAAACACCTTTTCACTTGTCAAGGCTGACGATGACATAAGTTTCTGGAGTTGAATGGCAGCAACCTTTGACACTTCATGACGTCCTATCTTTACTCCTACTATCTTCAATTCCGCTTCAAACGATCTGATCCTATTCCCGTAAAACTCTTCTTTTATTACAGGAACGCAATCAACAGCTTCAAGGAGGCATTTCAAGTCTGGGTCAAAGAGGACAGTCTCCTTCGAATACTTCAAGCCACGATCAGTCATCAACCACTTCAGCCTTTTGAGTTCACTTAAGAGTTTCTCAGAGGAACTTGCATGACGAACACATTCGAGTACAAAGATGACGGTGTTAGACGTTGTCGCCCAAACAGATTTGGACAAGCTAAGATCTCTTATCACAAGATCATACATTTTATCAATACCGACGGTTACCCCAAGTAAGCCAAGTTCACGCCTGTAATTAAGAATGTCCTCTCCATAAAATGCCGTATCAATGAAAGGAAGATTACTTATAGACGATGCCGACTCCCATTTAGTGTCATACAAGATTGCTCCAACTGGAGACCTGCAGCCATGGGATGTTCGTAACCACGTCCCGTGTTGGATGCTTTTGACAAAATCATCAGCTGGCAAGAATTTCTCGGATAAGAACCTTATAAATTTCAGAATTGAAAAAACATCTGAGAGTGTGAGAACAGATTCAGCAGCCTTCTGCATTAGATGCTTGCCGATAAACCCGCAGGCCTCTCGAAACTCAGACATCACTCCCAACGTTTTAAGCTCTTCTTTGTAAGACTCAATGCTGTAGCCATAGAATGCATGATCAATCAATGGAATGTCAACCCGTATCGAACTCAACTGCAGTAGATTTCCCCAGTCTGAAGCAGACAAAAATGACTTTTCTGGAGATTTAGCACCAGCCGAAGTCCAAAGCCAATGTCCGGTCTTTACACATTTCAAAAACTTATCAGGGATGCAATTGCCTCTGTACTTCAAACGCCGGATCCAATCCAGTAACAAAAATGTGTTTTCATTCGTCAACAAAGAACACACGGTAGGAAATGAAGCATTAGGAGGGATTACATCAGGAATATCAGAAGCACTGACATAAGAGCACAAGAAGTCCAAAAGGCTATCTTCTGGTGCATAAATTCCAGCAAACCTGCCAGCATGAAGGTAATCTGCTCCCAACTCGATATACCCTTCAGTCTTCCACAGATTCGAACCCATCAGACCCACCCATTTGCTACACTTAGCGGGAACTAGTACTGCATTCTTCTGGGTAATCACATGCCCATAGCTGTCTACGAGGGGCAAGGACTCGCACAATCTGTTGACAGAGAATTCTTCAATATGCTTCTTAGAAAGTGAGATGTGCAAGAAGTGTGCATATAAGACCAACATTTTTCTGCTGTTCTTCACAGCTTCGATAAGAAGTTTTCCGTAACCATATATGTCTACATTGGTCACAGAACAATGCTGTTTTAGCCATGTCGATATTTTGGAAGCACTTGAATGTGATTTCAAAGCAAGCTGGGTGTTTTTAGGTACGAAAAACAAATTCCCGGAACATTCAAACTCCTTATTCCAATCAATTAGCCATGAAATCTGCTGTTCTTTGAAAGATTGTGCCAGTAGTAACTGCCCACTGGATTTCAACACTTCTTTTATACTCCGTAAAGAAATCTTGCCACTAGCATCAACAATCTTTAACAAAGAAATATCTCGAACACCGCTGTTTTTAAAGTGGACATCCCAATTTTCTGCTACGAAATGAAGTAGATCCAGGTAAAGTGTCTCTGAGATCCCGACTACGAGCTTAGAACTTTCAATGCACCTTGCGTACCAATCCTTGTCCACATAGCCAATTTCAAGGAATGTTAGAACATTATTATGTGATTCCACATCAATCACGGAATTGAGAATGAAAGAACCATGAACCGAGATATTCTGTAAGCAGACACCCATTTTCCTTGCATTATATAAGACGTCCCAAAATGCTGGCAACAACATTCTTACTTCCCGAGGCTTGCAGAAGATACGCTGATCAGTATACGACTCGCAAGGCATGATATGCTCCATCATCAATTTCTCTCTGATGGACATCCTGACCTGCTCCAGCAGTGGTACGGTTGAAGGAACCGTCGGTATGAAATTAAACATGGTTGCCACAGTAGAGATTGGTGCAGAAACTTTCGACTTCACTAGCAATTTGAAAGCATTTATGAAAGCAGGAGCCACACAATCAATAATTCCTTTATTCCATTTGTTGTCGAGAAGTATGGTCTCCCTTGATGATGCAAGAATAAAGTCTGCTTGAATGATGAACGGAAAGCCCGTTTGCATCTGGGTAGGCAAAAATGCATAGATTCCAGGCGATGTTAAACCTCTGTTAGTTCGCTCACCAAATGGAAAAGCTAAAGTAATTGCCCATTCTTCAACCTCCATCCTCTTTTCTACTCTGCTATTTGAACTGACCGGGAACCTTTGCTTCCACATATGGTAAATGCAAGCCTCTTCGTTAGTATCAGACTCCTCGCATGCCAGACGGAGAGTGTAGGATTCAGCATCCATGTTCTTATGTGTCTGGCAGTCGCACTCGCTGCTGATAGATACTGCTTTGACGGTGTTTGGGCTGTCGGAATCGTCATTTTCTCTAACAGACAATTTCTTAATTTTTGCAAGAAACAATAAGATTTCCGGATGCAAGCTCGAAAGCTGATTCTTGACAGAGGCAACCTTCTCACATTTCAAAGGTAGTACTATGATAGTAGTGGGCAAGCTTTTGGAAGAGCCATAAATTTGTTGAATGTCATGCAGTGATGGATTCTGCTCAACCCATTCTGGAACAATATACCCGATTTTACATTCAGGTTGGGGTTTCTCATTAAACTTGATCTTATAGCCACCACTAAATATGTGAGGCTGACTGGAGACGAGAAATACACTTTTGAATCCTATACCTGAGCAATTAAAAAGATGAAATGAGATTATGTATATACCTCAAATCTTTTTACTTGACTTTTGGAAAATCAAAACCACAATGTAAAACTCTGTTTACCAGACATGTATTGAAAGTTGAAACTTTAATTTGCATATTTAGCACCAATATATTATCAATAAGCACTAATATATATTTGAAGCTTGTCAAATGGACTCATGTTATATGAGAAACATTGGCCTTTCCTGTAATGCTATTCTTGCAGGTTATACTGTTGAATAATGTAAACTGACTCATACATTTCAGTAACCACAAACATTTATTATAATACAATCAAAGCGTACTCTTTGTATGCCCGCCCTCTAAGTCCTTACAACATCATTTGAATCTTGTAAGAGAGCAACATGGGAATGGGAGGTAGTAGATATCATTCTTGTCTCAAAGTTTGAGCCTTAAAGCTCGTGTGGGATCTGTATATTGGTAAGTTTGCTTGCTAATCAATAAAGGATTGGGGTTATCACGACAATATAGTAACATGAAACCAAAGAGATACAAATAAGACGTGCTCCCTATACAAAGGCTTGCAGGTTCTAGACTTGTAGCTACCAAAGGCAATTAGAATGATAAATGGTTGATCCGTCATACAACTTAGGAACTACATTGATTCACTATGCATTTCCGTTTCTCGAGCATACCATTTCAAATTTTGGATTCACCTTAATCAATGCATTGAAAATTAAAATAATATCACCAGTGCCACCGAAATATGAAAGTGAGGCAGCTCCATGTACATCCATTAGCTAATATAAGGATTGCAGGTTTAAAACTTGATAGCATGAGTAAATGTCATCAGCAAACCTTTTTCACCAATGTATCCACGATGCCTATTCCTTTTCTTAGTAGATTTTCCGATTCTGCAAATGGAGTTGATGTTAGCTGGCAGGAAGCCCTTCTCGTTGTTGAAAACGAGAAGCGTGGAAGTGGCACCAGTTGCAGTGACATCTTTGGATGTGAAAACAAATTCCAGAGATGGAACATGATCAGGAGGATACTCGTTGTCCTCTGCATTCTGCGGACCACCGTAACAAAATTGAAATTCAGTGTTCTTTCTAAGGTCAGATAAAATAATTCATTTACTTGTCTAATAAACAGAAATCTAATCCAAAGTACAGAAGTTGTGGTTTAAAAAGATCTATAAGCAAGCAGAACCTGCACTATTTTTTTCCTAAACGCCTCCTAAAGAAAATAAAGTTCAAAACTATGTCTTGGATTTTATTTTGTTCAGCATTGAGCTTTTAGAGTAGTGAATTTTGAAAACTCAGTCATTGAGGTCAGTTTTGAGCAAACTAAAAAGTAAACTAAGTTTTTCTACGGTTCGATTTTATTACATTAATTGCTAAAAAATAAACGTACATAACAATAAAACTACATTGGCAGCAAAGAATTTAGAAACCTAGTGAACCAACCACCACTAAACATATCAACTTCCAAACAGTTTCAAAAAATAAAGCAATGGTGAGTGGTTAGTTATACCTGTATGAGTTCCATGAGGAAGTGGACATCTTTGGCGTAAAGCTCCTCGGAAAGATAAGTAACAGCCTGGTGGATGTCGTCAGCCAACGGATTCTTCTCGTCGCGACCAATATAGTATCTATCCCTCCTTATCCTCTCTATGTGCTCTCTCGGGCTTTCCCTCTCTCCCATTTCCAAAACCCTAGACAAGAACAAGAACAAGAACAAGAACAAGGTTTTGGTGTTCAGATTTTATGGCGTTGCGAATTCCAGACGTTGGAAGTGATTTGGCAACTTTTTGGATGCCCAGTTATTAAATAGGTGTCTAGGTTACTGATCCTTCTTTTTTTTCTTCTATTTCGTAGTGAAGTTCTAATTCTAGTAGGGTTTTTTGGTTAATTACAATTTGTTTTGATATAATTTTGTATCGTTGTACTTTCAAAGTTTGACCGTTACTATATTAAACTTTTGTTTTGTAATAATTATTTTTTTCAACTTTAAAAAGATTTTATTTAAAGACATATTTGCCGTTTTTTAAAAAAAAAATCCATTATATCCCTAATAAAATATCAAACATATATTTACATGAAAGTTCGGATCGAAATGGACGTAATACTCAACTTCTCACACTTGCATCTAAACGTGTGACATAAGTTTCGTTTGGGAGATTAGCTTTTCACACATGAATTAAGATGCAATGACTACCTGATTTCTTGGGTCTGGGGTTTCAACATCTCCCGGGTGCAGATTCTAGTGATGTTTGGAATTAATTCTGCACTCATTCTTCCTGACGTACTGTTAGTTTTTCGATACATCAGATGGATGTGTATCATTAATTACACAAATACAATACAATCTTATTTTGGTTCACAACGAAACAATCATAGTACATATTATATTAAGTTTATTCTCGCAGTGGAATCCAAATAATCTTAAAACATGCTCTATTTTAACTATAGATCATTCTTATTCGATACCGAACATTGATACTTTTTGTCGAACTACTTTGGACCAAAGTTGTGTAAAACCAGAAACTTTGGAAACAAAGCTCTTATTAAATCTTATAACTTTGTAGCTATGGTGTCAAATTTTCTTCCGGGCGAAGTTAGATTAAGGGTGCGTTTGGTTCGGGGTATTCATCTAAGGGAAAGGGAATGAACTGACATGATTCCCTTTGAAGTTGTTTGTTAGAGATATTTTGTCATTCCCTTTACCCTTTTTGCTTTTTCACTTTACCCCAAAGTCCTCTAAGTTGATTCCCCACCCCCCACTAGGTATTTCCATTCCCTTTCCCCCACATCTATATTCTCACTCATATCTATCTTTAATCTTTCATTTTTTTTTTTCTCTCACTACTTAATTTTTCTATCTTTAATCTTCGATAATATATTTCTATTTTAAAATGCAAAATAATTAATTATTTTTATTAAATATTTTATTTTGTAATAATTTTTATTTATTAAATGTAATAAATAAAAAATTTTACGAAATAATTAATTATTTTTTATTAAATGTAATAAATAATTATTTTTTATATAATTATTTTTCTAAAAATATTTATTTATTTTATAAAATTTCTTAATTTACATGTTTCTTTGAATAAACCCAGATTTTTTAATAAAAAAATATAAATTTAGAATTTTTATACAAAAAATATTTTTTTTATCAATTGAGGAAGAAATTTATTCATATTACATGTATATTTTATACAGATTCTTCGTAATACAGGTTAATCATGTCAAAATATAATAAATATAAAAAATTATAATTTCATTTCCTGTTTTGAACCAAACAGTCACAAAGAAAATCATGGAGTAGTTCATTCCGTTTATGGAACATATCCAAACAAGTAGGGGGAATCACTATCATTCATTTCCTTTCTCCTTGATTCCCTTTCTGCATTCCATTCCGTTTACCCTGCACGAACCAAACACACCCTAAAGGTTTTCCACTGAAAATCTCAATGACTTGTTTTGGTTGGAAAGAAATAATCGTATCTTTACGAACTCCTCGTCTCCAATGAAGTGACTACTTCAAATACATTTGATATGTCGATTCGCTGGGCGGGTTGTTTAAAGAGACAAAAAAATGCATGTGTCACTAATCGCACAATAAATTCCAGGGAGAATTTCTTGGGTATTGACATCTAACCAAATTTACTTTATGTTATCTGAAAATAACTATTTAATCTAATACCATAGAAAAACAATTTCTTTTCCCAATATCATTCCGTCAGTAAGTCTCCATTACCCATTAAATTTTCTGTTAACCATCTTTAATTATATTAATATTTAAAGTAAATTTTGCAGAATCACCCCTGAATAAACATATAATTCTCAATTTTCATTACACGTATTCAAAAAATTTGCAAATCACACAAATAATTTATCTGAACTCTCTTCTTTTTCTCTCACTAAACTTAAAGGCTCGATTATATTTTATAATAAATTTGATATTTTTGTATATTTTAAAATTACAAAAAAAACAATTAATTATATTTTATAACAAAATACATTTTCTATAAATATTTATTTTATATATATATTTCAAAAATATTAACCTTTTATTTATCATATTTCAAATTCATGATTTTTAATATATTTGGTAAAAGAATTTGATAATAAATAAATGATTTTTAAGGAAATTAATAAAAAGTCAATATTTAAAAAAATTAAAAATATTTAAAGAATATTTGATAAAGAGAGGAGAGAGATGGAAGAGACAAAAATTATAAATTCTCGGTTTATTTGGGGTGATTTTGCAAAATTTCCGTTAAATATTAATATTATTAGTGTAAGTTAATAAAAATGTTAACGGGCAACAGAGGTTTGCTAATTGAATAACATTGGGCAAAAAAGTAATGGCGTTGTGAATTTTTTTTGACTTTTCTGTGATATTAATTTAAATAGTTGTTTGTAGATAACATTAAGTCAATTTCGTTGGTAATTAGTAGTACTCAAGTAATTCATCCTAAATTCAAAACCACACATATCATTAATTACACAAACACAATATGATGTTATTTTTACTCACATGTCAACAATCATAAAACATATTAAGCTTATTCTTACTGTGGAATCCAAATAATCTTAAAGCATACTTTAATTCAATTATAGTTTTCGATTGTACGGTAATACCGAACATTGATGTTTTTTGTCGGACTGCTTTGGACCAAAGTTGAGTAAAAACAAAAACTTTGGAAACAAAGCTCTTAGCAAAGTCGACCTCTATTAAAATCTATCTTATAACTTCGAAGCTAAGGTATCAAAATTTTCTTCTGGACGAAGTTAGCTTAAAGGTGTACATGGTGGAAGTTTACCACTGAAAAGCTCGATCTAGTCAATCAAGGATCGTAACCTAGTATAAGATTTTATGAAAAGTTAGGGCGAAGTTGAATTTGCTTCGCTTCGCTTAGTACTTCCAACCTCTAACTTATGGTGTTAATAAATCTTTCATCTTAGATTCTATAAATTAACACGTTGGGTCTGAATAATGTGGATTGGAATAACTTGTTCAACTCCTTTGCGTGAAATCTTTGGTTGGATAGAAATAATCGTATGTTTAGAAACTCCTCGTCCAATTGAAGTGATTATTTCAAATACATGTCATTTGATATGTCAATTCTTTGGGCAGGTTGTTTAAAGAGAGAGAAAAACGATCCAACGTTGGATCTTCAAAGAGCTAAATTAATATTTAACGTTAATTCTGTTGTCTTCTCATCAGATCCAAATGATCTCAACAAATAAAAAGAAAAACTCAAATCCAATGAGTTGGAATCCAAAAACATTAACAATATAAGTCTCAATATCCAAAAGATGTTAACAAATACTGGTTAAATCCGAAATACTCTGGCCTTAAGTACCTCCAATACTCAAGTCATTATCAGGAGTGATCATGTTTTAAATATTACAACTGTCATTCTCTCTTCAACTTCAACACGATCTTTATTCTCACAATCTTTACATTATTCACTCCTCCATAGTGATCTTATCACACTACTTTCTCTTTCCTCCACCTCATTTTTCTCTCTATTATTTTATGATTTTCCCCCAACAATTAATATACAATTTAATTCATTTACATCACTTAACGTAATTAATTAATAGTTACGAAAATTAACAATAACTTGATTAATGGAAAATTCAAAACAAATAATTTTAAATATTAACAATTGTATTATAATAATTTAAGCTACAATAATTAAAACATGATTAAATGAATTACTTTTTCATTTATCATTTTGTCCAAAACGATCTCATATGTTCTCGACCAACTCCTTCTTCAAAACCAAATGTTTTACTATGTCACGAACCCGATCTTTAAGTATTCACTAATATCCACGATATGATCGAATGAGTACTAGAAAGACTCATCGTTGGATGTTGTTCTTTCGTGTTGATGTTGTTCTTCGACAAATTCAGTTGTATTTGTGTGGTCATAAAAGTCTCGTTCATCCTCCACTGTCTTATTTGTATATTATGATGCATACAGTCATTATTTTGTTTAGCAAATCTGAATTCCATGCAAGAGAGTGGTTCCTAACTATTGCAAAAAAATAATTGATTGAAACACTCCAAATGCATGTTCAACATCCTTACGAGCTGCTTCTTGTCGTTGGGAAAATAATCTATCCTGACGAGTTTACGGAAGAATAATTGACTAGATGAATGTCGCTCACTGTGGATAGATACCACATATTAGATAGTATGTCATAATGTATTGATGATTGTTCACCACAAAATTATTGGTGGTGCTCAACCTTCTAAGACGTCATTAAAAACAGGTGATCAATGTAGTATATTTAGATCGTTGCACAAACCTGCAATACCAAAAAAAACGAATGCCAAATCCATACATGTAGAATGCTACTGCTTCAAGGACAAATGTTACATATCCACTACACCCCTGATATTGCACTTTCCAAACAGCAAGATGGGTTTTCCATTCTCAGTGAATGCAATCAATGCTCCCAATCATTCTTGGAAATCCACATCTCTCTTCGACATGAAGAAGTCTTGCGCTAAGTTCACTATTGTTGGCCTTTGAAGGTATACCTCACTGAAGCTGGCAATGACACCTTCTGTGAATTTCTGCAGAGATGATCTCGCAGTTCCCTCACCAAGAAAAGCTAAGCATGTTGCATGCTACACCCACGAAAAGTTGATATGGCGGAACACAACTTCTCTTAAAGGACGTTGGAGAAGATTGGGAGCATCGGTCCTTAAGTGGGTCGGTTGTCACGACGAAGCACTACAACGAAAACGAGCAGAATGAATGATGAGGATGTAATCAGAGAAGTTCATGTCATTTATGAGCGAACTCATAACGGTAAGTTTCAATTCTTTCGTGCCTGACTCCTTCTAAACAAGTATCCAAAATGGGATTCCATCATTCGAAAATTTGTCCTGAACAATCCACACGGTCGTCGCCCCGACATCATGGTGGATGGTACTCTAGAAATAAGTAGTAGTGGGAAACGTATGCGTACTTCTGAATTCGACGAATGCCCGACCCCAAATACAAAAAGTCCCCTCACACATCTTGAAGGTGTGAAAAAGACAAAAGCCAGAGGAAAATGACATGTTTCCGGACAACCCAATGAATGCCTCTACATTGCTTGCTACCAACTTGAATATTCGTCGAAGGTAAAAGAAAAACTTCTCACAATGGAGAAGGAGAAACTAGAAGTATCAGAAATTAAAACTCCAACTCAAAGAAAATAAAGACAAGAAAGACTTGTTGATGATGTTGATGAATAAGGAAAGTTTGACGTCCGAGAAGGATATATTGAGAGCAACTCTATGCAAACAATTGTATAAGTAAGATTTATTTATCAAATCAACTTTATGTATAAGTAAGATTTATTTAACAATTGTATAAGTAAGACTACATACAAAAAAAATGTTTGAAACTATCCAGCGTCTCCATAGTTTGACTAGTCCTATCAAAATATCATTAATGAACATTATATTACATTTGAAAAATCCGAACAATTAACGAGACCAATTTTTCCAAAGCTACTGTTTTGAATGCACCTTAATTTGTGTTGTTTGTTTAAGTAGTAGTATTAGAGTCATTATTTTGTATCGCTAGTCTGTACATTATTTTGTCATTAACAAAAGAAAGTATGTTGAGTTATGATGGTGCAAGTTTTGGCGCGATTTTCTGTGAATGGTTTGGGAAATTGGGTTCTTTGCATATTAGTCCTTATTGTGGGATGAAATATGCTTCTACACTTAAATCCTACAGGATAGCTTCAAGTCACCACCCGTGGCGGCCCGAAAGGGGGTCCAAGAAGTGGCCTCCATTGGGTTCTGAAATTTCTTTGTATATACATTGTTTAGGCTTAAGTTTCGAAGTTTTATAAGTAAATATGAAGATTGGACGTACCTCATTTTATAACAAGTAGTTAAGTTTGTAGTTTGCGTCTTTGCGAGTTTAATTAAGTTGCCCTCCCACTTAAAAATTAAAATGTTTCTGGAACGTCCACCATTAGTTACCACATCATGACATCACTGCTGGTTCAAAACAAATCACTATTGAAATTATTTCCCTATTATTTTTTGGTCAGTCAAGTTAAAGTGATATTGTTTCAGCGGCTCTTCGTTGTGTGAAACTAAAAAATTGTTAAGTCAATTCTCAATCTTACCAAGTTCTAGATTGTTCATAAATCATAACATTGCACCAAACTAGTTAAACGCTAAGTGGATCTCGACTAGTCAAAATCCCCCAATTAACAAATCAACCCTACCAGAATTAACCCTTTCTCCCAACTCCTTAAATCCAACAACATACTTAAACCTGATACGGTCAATCCTTCGTAGTGAAATGACAGGTTTTCAAACAATGAATTGAACCTAGCTATCCAATAATAATGTGTATACATAAACTTTTTATTGAAACCTTTGCTTAAATATAAATATAAATAGGAAAAAACACAAGTCCATCTTTCCGGTGAGTATGGGAATTGTTAATTAATTTATCACATAATTGCTTATATACACCTCCACTGCTCTACATTTCCACTAGATGATTAGACCGTCGTTAACCACCATTAGACCACATGCACTGCTGACAATGTTAGAACGTGGTGAAATATTATAACTGGTATAGTGGTATGTTAAGTTCAATACTTAAATCGAATATCTTAAAATAATTGTCATTAGACGCAAATCACTACTCCGACAATCATTGTAGACAAGGCGACCACCAAAACCATCAAATTCTTCGTCAATCGTTCACCTTCAATTTTCCAACGTAAGGGTAACTTAACTATTTTTATCAACGACTAAAACATCATTTTACTGATGTCAATCAAGGTTTTGCTAAAAATCCACTTAATACCTCAGGAAATTCAGTTGTCTGTATTTTACGTATAAAATATGTCTTCTATATACATTAGAAAAAATGATCATTTTTCTCCACTATATCATAAAAAAATTGGACCTATAAGGAGTTCTACATTTTATTCTACTTCCTACGAAATGAATGACACCCTAAGCAGGCGGAGTCGCGTACGGGCCTGGGTGAGCACAATCCGCCCTACTAAAATTAGAAGAAAAAAGTATTATATATTATCACATCTCTTGCAATAATAACAGGCCCGACTTCCATGTTATCATACTGATTAGTCATCTTTCACGCACCTAACCGTAGGGTGAGCATAATCCGGTCCGGTTTTTTTTGGATCAGACCGGATTCAACCGGTTTGAGTTCCAGTCTGGATCTTTTTGAAATTTCGGTTTCCATCCAGTTCAGTTTAGACCGGTCTGATTTTCGTTTTTTTATATTGAAAATCCAGTTTTGGACCGGAACAAACCGGATCGGTCCGGTCCAGTCACCGGTCCAAAGCCATCCGGTCCGGTCTGATCTTCGGTTCGAATCCTGGAAAAAAAATCCAATCTGGCCTAGACTGGATGCTCACCCCTACCTAACCGGATACCAGAAATAAAATAAAAAGTATAAGGACCTTGGGGATGACATGTATTTTTGTGCACACACATGTATTACATGAATTTGCTGACTTTTTATCCCGTTAAGTTTAATGGAAATGATTGTCTAATGCTTGAAACTCAATTTGACAACTACATTGTTCATGTGAGTGTTGGGAGAGGATTCTAGCAACGATACTAGCAAGATACAGATTAAGGATGACATACGGTAAACACGAATATTGATGCAAAAAATTAAACTCCTAATCTCCCAAACTTCAAGCAACAAACACACTATTCAAGATGGAAACCACAAGCAAACCACAACACACCTGAAATAAATCACGATACATGTATTTTACAAGGTTCGACAACATGTCTACGTCCTTGGGGGATCTCCTGCGGGTTTCCTTTCCTTTTTGCACTTCTCCAACAAGAGAAGTCACCAAGATTACAATCAATTAGAAGCAATATGTCTCTCAAAACACTCTAGATCTCTCTGTAACCTAATCTTTCTTAAGGAAATAGGTATTATTTGTTATGTTACAAAATTAAGACGAAAACCTCTTTTATAAAGGACTAAAACCGTACAAATAAACATGCAGATCGTGGGCAAAACTGTCTGCAACGGTTTTGTGCATAACTACCAACATTCGATCGACTGCTCGACCTGAGTCGGTCGACTACGTGCCCCACACCGGTCGATCGAAACTCACATTTCGACGAATCCTGGACGCTCTGGAAATTTTCGGTCGACCGTCACTTAAGTTGAAGTCAACCGATACTCGTTGTTTTCCTGTACTTAACAATTCTAAAAACCAAATATCAACAGTGTGAGGATTTTTTTAGACTTAACATTGCGCAACCGCAATTGTTGGAAGAATATTCTTGACCGTGACAATTGTCAAGACTAATTAAACTTTTTAGTCATGAGCGACAATCGGTTGAATGATTGTCTCGTAACATACATAAAAATGGTGTTTCTAAATTTATTAATGACGAAATAATTATAAAACAATTTCAAAACATAAAGTTACGAAATTTGTTATGTAAAAACTTGTATACCTGGTTTTTTAGGACCCTCTGCTCGAATGATCAAGGATCCACCGTGACCCTAAATAAAAGATTTAAGTAATTTATAAGATGACTATTCCAAATTAGAGTTCCTGTAAGTAAAATGTATTGATGAAGACAATTCACATCGTTCATCTTCAAAGGAAGAAAAAAAAACTACGTCAATCTTTTAGATTTTAGAATATTCCAAGTTAGTTGCAGTTAAAACTTCTGCTGGCGTGATCTTAAATTCATATCATTGTGTAGAAGATTGAAGTCAATGTTTGCACTCATTGAAAATAAAATATACAGTTATTGGCGTGGAATATGCATGCGTGTAGACTAAATGCTTCAATAATTTGTGGAAGTCGTCTTTGGATTTAAAATTTTATAGCAATTATCAGAAAACTAAGAAATGGAAAAAAAACAAGGAGTGACGGTTGAGAAATAAAAAGTATCCTCAATAAACGCATGTTGCCGTCACTGACTCATTGTTGAGACTAAATCACCCACTATAATAATTTGAATTTCAAGCAACTTTTCTTCAAAAAAAAAAAAAATTGAATTTCCATGGTGGAGTTTATTACTTATGCTCGATTCGTCTGAATCGTTGAGCGCAAAATTATGGTCGTGGTATTGTCGATGTCAGACTAGTCAGAAGTTGAGCAAGATCGAATGAGTTTCGATCTAGCTTCTGACCATTATATGAGTTGACCCATGCACTTACTCTGCAAAATCAAACAACAAAAAATGTCATCAACATATACACTCGTCTGAATCGTTGATGACAATTTTTGTTGTTTGATTTTGCAAAGAAAGTGCATGGGTCAATATTTGTGTTGTTATCAAGAAGTTCACAATATATTTTTTGCAGCCATTAAATGACCAAAATACCAATTAAAATCTCATATTTTCTTGGATGTCACCGAGCAAAACTCCTATTTTGTTTGGATGCTAAGTTGCTAACCCTATGCAAACTTTCTTTAACTCTATTAACTTTATTATTATTTAATATGATATTTTACAAAATAACCTGAGTTTACTAGTTATCCCTATTTAGTTGTAAATTTTACAAAATTTACTCATACTATACATTCACTCATCTCTTTTCTCTCCGTTCTTACTCCATTTCTTCTCTCTCATTCATTTTTCTCTCACCAAAATTATTTTAATAGTAAAATGTATATAAAGCTTTAAAATTATTTTCAGAAAATAGTATATAGTATATTATTTGTAAATTATTTGCAAAATAGTATATAAAATTATTTTCAGAAAATAATATTATAAAACTTTTTAAAAACTAGTAATAAAACAAAATGAGGATAAATAAGTAAATAACATAACAATTTTTCTATTTTTCTTGAATAATTATTTTAATAAAAATGTTTTTATTAAATATTGTTTACTTTTTGATGACAACAAAAATGAATGTGGGAGAGAGAGGAGATAAAAAATAGAAATGTGAGAAAGAGAAGAGAAAATATATTAATGCGAATAGAGAAATACAGAGAGTAAGAAGAGAGAAGAGATTAATGAATAATAAGAGTATATTTTGCAAAATTTACGACCAAATAGAGTTAACTAGTCAATTGTAAACAATTTTAGAATAATTTTGCATATTTTCAAATTAAATAATAATATTTTTAACGATATTAATAACAACGTTAACAGAAAATTAACGGGATGACATGAGTTTTAGGTCCAGTTGCATCCAAACAAATAGAGAGTTTGCTACGTGGCATACTGGAAAATATGAGTTTGCTAGTGACATTTAAGCAATTTAGCGGTTTTAGAGTGATATGTAAGCAAAATTTCCTATAAAATTTTGCAATAATTTTTTTCTTCTAATAAACAACCTAGACATAAAAAAAGAAAATAGCATGTGTCTATCATAAGTAGTTAAATAGAATTTTAAAAAAACTTAAACAACGACCACAATCTCCTTTCCAATTCCAGAAATTATATGCCAATACTTTAGAGACTTTTTTTATTGTTAGAATTAATACTCTAGAGATTCTTATTGCTCTGAAGCTCACTCTTTCCCACCCCAAAATCGCATTGGATTTGGGTGATTTTGAGAAGTTATGTTGAGTTTCATTCCTGAGCAAACTCAGTTTAATTTCGAGGAAGCTATTAGATTTAGTTATTGTTCGGATGTCAATTCATTAGGCGTTGGGATTGGGACATTTTATGGTCTACACTAGAGGTGCACATGAGTTGGGTTCAACCCAAAACCCAACCCGAACCCGACTGGTCAGGTCGGGTTGGGAAAATCAAAAACCCGAATTTTCGGGTCGGGTTCGGATTGAGGGGGTCGGGTTGACCCAACCCGAACCCGATTTTTTTATTTATTATTTTTTTCCAAATAAACCGGTCGACCGAACATCGTTCGGTTGACCGAACATCTCTCGGTCCACCGTTTCCAACCCGAAAATTTCGGGTGTTCAAGCCACCGGTCGACCGAACCCGACCAAGTTTGGGAGAAAATTTACGAATTCGGATTCAACCCGATCCAACCCGACCCAACCCGAAAATTTCGGGTCGGGTCGGGTTGGGTTGAACCTAAACCGGTTCGGGTTCGGATTCGGGTTGGGTTTTTTCCCAACCCGAAAATTTCGGGTTGGGTCGGTTGAGGCCCAAACCCGACCCAACCCGACCCATGTGCACCCCTAGTCTATACACCAAACACAATGATGATCATGATGAATGATCCATCGGTGTTACATAACACTGCTTTGTAAAATTTCTAGAAAAAGCAAGCCTTGGAATAACAAGCAAGATTTGTTTCTTTCCATTTCTATTTTCCATATGCAGTGGAACGTAACGCTAGAAATGCTATCACCGTCTGATTTCACGTTTGAGTGTCACAAAGTACGTGTCGAAACCTGAAGGTATTTTTTAATTCCTCCAAACGCAAATGGCCTCCAAAACTTGCAAACGTGCCGCTGATTCTTCTTTTCTATCTCCCATCTATGTTTTTTGAGTTATTCGCTAGAACAATTATCCATTTGAAGCTGATTTAAGACAAGTGTTCGGATCTATTATGACATTACGGTTAGGCGCTCAACGGATCTATTATTAATATTTTAAATTCTTTCGTGACATATTGAAACACTTTTGATTATACAACTTAGTCTAGTGTATTTACAAAAGTATTGTATAAGTGACTCTATAAATCGACTTCTGTGCAACATAATATATCATTAGTCCATTAGAAATTACAAGATTGATTATTTATTGATATCCAGATATCCATATTTAACTATTACATTAAAAAGAATGTACTTTTGATTAACTATATTCAATTCATTCTAGGATACAGGAGCGGTGAGCCGTGGACGGTAATTACGGGGAGGTGAAGTGCCAAGTTGAATATGACTTTGAACTTTATGGTGAAAAAAGAGAGCAAATAACTCATTCAACTCAAGTCCGGACTAAACTAAAGTTGATCACTCTCAATTTAGAATCACAGTCTATCTAACCCAAAGTAAAGGTGAGTGTCGAAAAATTCTTGATCGTTAAAAAAAAACTCAAGTACGGACTTGCTTTTTCCAAGGAAGTGCAAATCTCCACCGATCGGCGATCACCGTTAACCTTAATCAATCCTTCTAAAAGCAAAGATGGACCGAAACGCAAAAAAACCCAAAAAAACAGGACAAATTGCAGGAACAGCCGTCACCAGACGAAGAAAAAGATCCATTTCCATTTCTTGCAAATTCCAATCCCAAACCCATCCGTCGTCTCCTTCCCGGCGAAATCCAGGTTCCTTCCCTTCTCCCCTCCCTTCCATTTCCTCCTCCCCCTAGAAATCCCCACCCTTTTCGGCCCGAAATGGTCTAAACACCTTAAAAATCGCCTCTTTACGCTCTTCACCCGACTTCCAGTTCAAAAACCGGGTTTTATCGGGAGGTTCAGTTATCAGATTGGTTAATTAAAATAAATTGGGATCGGAATTGTTTAAAATGTTAGATTTCGTGTGGTTCGATTTGGCAGGAGAGAAGTATGCTGAGGGCTTTGAGGCGAGCGGCGGTCTCCGCGAGCAGCCCCGGATCGGTACGATTCGTTATCGGAGGAAAAAAATTTCCTATTTTGTTGTTTTCATGAGTGGTCAATTCTGAATTGGATGTTTGTTTGTTTTTGTGATGTTTAGGTTTTAAATCGGTCCGGGAGGCTTCGGAATGTGGTCCCCGTTCTTCGCAGGGGTTACTCGGGTGCGACCAAAGAGGTTGGTGACTTATTGTACATCTTTGATTGCCAAATTGTAATGCTTGCAGAGTATTGGAATTGTAGGGTTGAAATGAGTGATACTCGTATTTTAATGATTCTCTTGTTTTCGTATTTTATTGATCCCCGATAAGCAGTAGTTATGTTTGTAGTAATTTCGCAAACAGGAAACCAAATTAGGATGTGTGGATTGTGTTAGGTTTGGCCCGCCCTTTATTTCCCTGCTGATCCGTTGCGCCACCACTTGAAAATGTTATGAAGTAAAGAGTCACCTTCCAAGCAGGAAGCCTCTGTTGCGGGTGTAAACGAGCCACGTTCGAGCGGTTCATGCTGCTCCAAGCTTGCTCCATGTACATTTAGAAAACATGTGGCTTAAATCTAAGATTCACGTTGAGCTCAACTAGATGAAACTAACTGAGACACTTGGTTGAGCTCACGAGCTGGTTTTTCTGAAAATATAGAGATTTTTCCTATCAGATTCAATTTAGGGCCACATATACCTTGCATTTGTAGATCAAAGTGCCTGGTGGGTTGAACGAAATGAATTTCTACTACAAACATGTATGTATCTAGTTTTGAAGGTAAATAAGTATTGCTATGATTTTGTCACCATCTACAATTTGATCACGAGGAGTAGTTCCTTGTAAACACAACTAAATTCATAATACATATAATAATCACTTTTGCTAGTCGTTAACAAGGTGACTAATGAGTATGGCTTGCTCATGCTCTACCTTTCAAGGAAACAAGTGTAATTTTGGGTCCATGGTCAACTCTTTTTAGGTGACCTAAGTCACGAAAAGCTAAATTGATCAACTTGAGTGAGTAATTGAGCTTTGCTGAAGTTTTTATTTTATTTTTGTGTCTAGCTGCAATGCTGCCCTTATTTTGTTAATTGTTTGACAATTGCTCCTAGGAAAATGTAAAATTGAATTGGCGATATTCACACCACATGAAAGTTGTGTTGCCTAACTTCCACTAACTGTTTGGGTTTTAAAGTGATGGTGGATTAGTCAACTTTCACATGACAACATAGTAGATCAGTTGAGTATATGGGTCTTCTTCAACCCATGTTGTCTGTGCGTAGGCATGAATTATAGGTTACGGGTACTCAGGACTACTGGGAATATACTTCGAATTTCTCAACGCAAAAAGTCAACCGCAAAGAGTAAGAGTGTTGGGTCCCCTGGTCATCTACATTTTTATGTTTTGAAGAGTGGAGTTACCAAATACAATTAGCATGGAACCATTTTGTGGTGACAAGCAAATATTATCTAGCTTCACTAATAAAATTACTTGACCCTATCGTGACCAAACTATTCCGAGCTATTTCCAATAATTGTTTTTTGCCCTACGTCATTGGTAGGGTTTTATATATTATCATGCAAGGTAATTTTCAAGGCTCTTATGTAGATGACCGTGCGAGAGGCTCTAAATTCTGCACTTGATGAAGAAATGTCTGCTGATCCAAAAGTCTTCGTTATGGGTGAAGAGGTAGTTTAGAAGTGTTAAAATGTCTTGTTTCTATTTTGCTTGTTGTTTGATTTGATGTGATTTGTCATCCTATATATTCCCAGGTTGGGGAGTATCAAGGTGCATATAAGGTTTGTAGCAACAAAAATATCCGAGCATTATTTGTTTCCCTTTAGGCAATTCTTTTTCTTGATCATATCTGAAGTGAATTCATTTTTCAGATATCTAAGGGATTGCTGGATAAATATGGACCTGACAGGGTCATTGACACTCCAATTACTGAGGTTTTTTCAGCCCATACAAACTGTCTTGAGTTTGCCACTTAAAGGATGTCACGATCCCTTTATTTAGTGCATCGTTGTCACTCTTTTTGAAATTTTGCATTTCTTTTCAGGCTGGCTTTGCTGGTATTGGAGTTGGTGCAGCTTATCATGGTCTTCGGCCAGTGGTGGAATTTATGACATTTAACTTCTCAATGCAGGTTAGTGGATTTCTTTAGCTCGACTAAATTTTCATACTAAAACCAGAACAATACTTGTGTTTTCTCCAATTTTAGTATTTTAATTTTGTTTACTTTTTCTGTAACCTTCCTTTCACGACTATTAACTATTTCAATTCCATTGGTTCTCTAGCTCTTTCTTGTCATACTTCTTGCTAGATTTCACTCGTTTCTAATTCCTTCAGTTCTCATTAGTTACGTCATTGTTTCTTTACTTGGTGAATTGGTTGCATTTCAAACATTTGAATGCTAAAATTTCTTCTAAACCCTGTGCAAATTGGTAACTTGACTCCCAATTCCACATTGATGTGTAGTTTGTAAACTCTAGGAACTGCATTCAGTAAACCGTGTCAAACATTATATCATCTGTGGTTTGTAAGATGTGGGGCATTTCGTCATGTACTTGTTGGTTCTTAGCATGATTGCATTCCTAAAGAACAACAACAGTATTTCATGGTTTTGGCCTTTTTGAAGTGTTTTCTTCGTGATGGAAATTACTACCATAGTACCAATGAACTAGTGACGTTCTAGTTAGAGAGATGCCTGAAATTAGACCAAGATGCCAGTTCTGGTGCTTGAACTAATGGTTCTCATTGTAATTTAAATTTTGATATCCTAACAGATTGAGAATTATGCATATATGAATGACCATCCATGCCAATGAGAAATTAAGGGTTTTGAGTAGTTTTAGAACCAGAAAATAGTAAGAACCTATGTGCCTTTTGTGTTTGTAACCATACAAGAGATAGTTATATATTCTTTCATGAAATTGGGTTGCCAAGCATCTTAAAATGTCGAGATATCCCTTTTGACATTACCATGACACAATCGGAAAAGGCTTTGTCATAGGGAACCTGTTTGTATAATGAAGTAATGAACTATCAACACTTTCTATTGTTCCATTGTCTTCAATTTGCTGAATGCATTATTGCTTTTCCTAATCCCTTTACCTTCTGGTCTTCATGTTCCAACATTCTCACCTTTTACTTTCAGTGGTTATCTTTCCTGTTTGAAATGTGAAACTGCGTGGTTTGAGTTATTACCTGACTTTGTTTTGATTTTTGGTTGGTTGTTACCTGACATTTTGGGTTTGTCTTGTAATAGGCAATAGACCATATCGTTAATTCTGCTGCAAAAATGAACTACATGTCTGCTGGTGAAATTTCTGTACCAATTGTTTTCAGAGGGCCAAATGGTGCCGCTGCAGGAGTTAGCTCACAGCATTCTCAGGTCTTCCCATCTTCTTCGTGCTTTTAACTTATGTTTCAAGTGTATAATTTTCCTTTTAGCCTTTTGATCCTGTATCAGAAATTCAGAATCACAACCTATGCACACCTGTCTAAATTTCGTAACTGTTGCATTGCAAATTGGTGAGTTGGATAAGCAATGTACACCTCCTCAATCATTGCATCTCTGTGACATGTTTCTTTTAAATACCTTATCAATCTCATGCTGGTGCCACCCATGCCCTGCAGTCTTCAAATATTCCATGCCGTGGAAAACTTGTTTTGGAAAAGTATTTTTCTTGACAACCTCTAGATAGCGTGTGAAATAAGATTTGAAAATGAGTAAATGACACTTGCACTGGAAATGCTTACAGTGCTATGCATCTTGGTATGGATCAATTCCTGGGCTCAAAGTTCTAAGCCCTTATTCATCTGAAGATGCCCGAGGTTTGCTAAAAGCTGCCATCAGGGACCCTGATCCCGTTGTTTTCCTTGAAAATGAGCTCTTGTATGTATTCATATTGTATTTTTATCTCTTATTACTGAAATATGATGGATGCAGATAAATTATGAAATTGACTGTAACCATGGTTTAAATTTGCCACTTGATTGTGTTTCAGATATGGTGAGTCTTTCCCCGTCTCAGAAGAGGTTCTTGATTCTAGTTTCTGCCTCCCAATTGGAAAGGCTAAGGTATAATCTCGATACCCTAAGACGTAATCATTTTTTCTTCTATTCTTTGTATCATATATCTTTTCTTGACAGATTGAACGAGAAGGAAAGGATGTAACAATTGTTGCTTTCTCGAAAATGGTCGGCCTTGCCCTCAAGGTACTTATGCCCCTGTTACTGATTTCTATCTTTTTAATTTTTTTATTTGGATAGCAGAAACTTTAATATTATCATCTCACATATTAGCATATGCCCTTTCTATATTTCATTCCCATCTCTTCTTAGGCATGCGAAACACAATATTTTATATCTATGTGTATCTGAAGAATATTGCAGCTACACTTTTAGCTAGCCCGATCCCAGGAGATTCTACGTACAAGTAAAGCTTGCATTTCTTTTTTAGAAAATCTGGATTCTTCAGCTCCTCATGCTTTGCCCTACTTTCTTTCATGATCTATGCTTAGTCAAAAACTTAAAAACAAGAGGAATAGGAAAAGAGGGGTATTACTTTGAGAACAATTTGTTGCCTTTTTCATGGCTTCTACCTCTACTTGTATGTTTTGATGCATCTTTTTTTGTGCAATCAAATATATAGTGATCATAGTAATTTGAAACTTAACACAAGCTATCCAAGCTAATTTTTTGTACCCTTTAAGTTAGATACACCCAAATCAGTTGATCCTGTAAAATCTTTACTGGTTATTTGTTGACATTGAAATTTTATCCCTCTATCACTTGTTGGTTACCATAAGATGTAGGCTAAAGGTCATACAAGCTGGCTAAACATATTATTTTTTAATAACTCCAGGATGTACCAGGTAGCCGAATGATCATAAGCACATAAAGTTGATATGCCGAAGTCATGAACAGTTGGAACCCCATGTTAGGATCTTTAGGCAGATGGTTCGTATGCGGAAATGACGACTAAACCAATAGAACTCAAGCAGTGCAATATATCAAACACCTTCCAAGTATCTAGCAAGCACACAAGCAATCAATCAAACACAAAGTAAGCACAAACATCGGATTTACGTGTAAATCCAAATCGGGAAAAACCACGGTGGCGGAGACAATCGAGCTTCACTATGAGAATGATTGGAGTACAAGGAGAATCGAACCGTAGAAGGATTATGCTGGTCAATCCTACCCCTCAACAATGGCAGCTTTCTTTTCTCCCAAGATTTCAATAATATTAGGATTCTAAACAACTTAGGTATTTAAAGGAGAGGATTAGGGCAATCCTAATTTGCTTAGGAATGCCCAAAGTACCCTTAATGAAACTGCTCGCGCACAAAATTCGGTTGACCGTTTGAGGAACGGGCAATTGATCTTCAAATAGCAGTAAATCTTCAGCAGCTACTGTCCATTTGGTTTCGGTCAACCATTGACCAGACGGATGACCAGATCGGGACGCCTGAACCTGATGGATGCTCCAATAACTTCATGGGAAGACTTTGTCAGATGGGCAATGGTGGAACGACTGAGACTCGGTCTACCGATTCTGGTATTCCAGTAAAATTTCATTTGACTCTGTTGGATGCATTCCAGTTGGGGCTGTAAATGGGCGGTTCGTGGGCGGTTATAGAGCTTACTCACGACCCTACCCGCCTAATTAAACGGTTCGCGGTTCGATTAGAAATCCGTTTATTTTTACCTCTACCCATGACCCCACCCGTTTAATTTAACTAAACGGTTTTGGACGGTTGAATGGTTATATGGTTAAAACTTAATGTATACTAAAATCGATATAAGAATTTGGTAAATAGTTAAATGGATAAAAACATGTCAAACTTGTTTAAAACATCAAACATCCATAAATTTATAATCAAAATCTCAAAAATCCATAATTTAAACACCCACAAATTCATATAAAACATCAAACATCCACACATAATAACAATAATAATACAAATAATTATATGCATAATAAAATATTATATTTATTCATTATGTTTCGCGGTTAAACGGTTAAATAGACATGTTAAATCATGTAACCTTATCCGTCAATTTATTAAATGATTATGATTTTTACAACCCGTTACTCTACCCGTCGGTTCGGTTAGGATGATTAAACGGTTTTGATCCAACCCATTTACAACTATAATTCCAGTCGACCGATCCGGAGGCTGTTTTCGAGACAACTTTCTAACACCTTCATCAATCATTAAAAAACTTCCGGAGTTGATTTTTTTTAGATTTTCTTCTAATGCTCCATCCATGTTATTGAGGTCTTCTTTGTCATACCTGGATAGATATCATCAGATTTGACATTTGTCAGTTATTGTGGTGATTGCTTAAAACTGCAGAGATTGTTGTGGTACCTGTTTTTTGGATTTGGAAGCTGTCTTTTTCTATCCGATGTAATATTGTTCCTCTATTTGGAGCTGTGAATTTTGTATTCAGTTTGGTAACAAGGAAACAATTCTGATCTGATTTCTCTTGACCTTGAAGTAGTGTAGCTTCTGCTTTATTATTTTTTGTATGTTAATTACTTAATTGTGTTGGTTGCTTGGTTTATGGTACAGTTTGACTGAATTTCCCCTGTGCATGAAGAAATTGACATGGTTGCTCTCTAGTTACGTCACCCACTCCTTATATATATTTTATTGCAGGCTGCAGAAATTTTATCAAAAGAAGGTGTTAGTGCTGAGGTATGTCTCATCTTGTAAGACAAACACTTGCAGTTATTGCTAAAAAAGATGACATCTTTAATTGTTTTTTAGGTTGTTAATCTTCGATCAATTAGGCCACTAGATAGAGCTACTATCAACAGTTCTGTCAGGAAAACGAACCGACTAGTGACGGTGGAAGAAGGCTTCCCACAAAATGGAATCGGTGCTGAGATTTGGTCAGTTTATTTTCTATACTTGCAGTTTTTGCTCGTCATTGTTGGGCTTGCTTTTCACATGCAGTTAATTTTCTTTCTCTACAGTGCCGCAGTTGTTGAGGAAAGCTTTGAGTATTTGGATGCTGCAGTGGAAAGAATTGCTGGAGCTGATGTTCCCATGCCCTATGCAGCAAACCTCGAGAGGATGGCTGTTCCACAGGTCGGTTTATTGAATTCGGTTGATGCTGAAATGACTTTATTGAAACACTGTTTCGCAAATGTACATTGCTAATGAAGCATCGAGGTTTGATATCATTCATACTGCTTTCGTGTAGGTTGAAGATATAGTCCGTGCTGCGAAAAGGGCATGCTATAGATCTGTGCTGATGGCTGCTGCTGCTTGAATGGTCACCTGCAAACCATTATTTTTGTTGCATTGATGATTCTTATCCTGGCGCTCGTCAATGGCGTGTTTGCTCCCTTTTTGATTTATGGAATGATCACATGGTTCCCTCAAGTGTAATACATTTCTTCTATGAACCTGGAACCATACTTGTGTGGTAATAAGTTGTTTCTCCTTGGCTCATTTCATCACACTCCCAGCCTAATCAAAAAAAATGTTCTCTTTTTTTCTGCAACTTTAGACCAAAGAAAATGCAATGGGTCTTAATGTGAGGTACTGGCACGGTTTTATGACCATCCGTTGGATAAGACAATAAGATTGTGTTTGAGTTTAGGTAATTAAGTTACATGGAATTAAATTTAACAATAAGAACTGACCTCACCAAAACTAATTGAGATTTAACCTCTTCCTAGCATCTCCCCAGATATATGATATTATGTGACACATTAGTGCATTTACAGGTCAATTTGGGGCTATGTTTACTTCGTAATATATGTTTGCTAATTGCTAGTAATGTTTTCATGTGATGTTACACATGATTTAGATGAAAACGAGATAATAATGTGGTGAAAATGTGAAATCCATGTTTTTTTCACAACAAATTACTATATCACATATATATGTTATAACTGATGAGTGAATTTTATCACTGTTTAAGATCTTAGCTACTGTATTTGCACAAGTTGCTCAACAAAAACAGTTAATATGACGTGTCTGTGAAAACAAATCATTATAAATGATGGATCTAGTAATTTTAGGCAGTGCAACTGTATCTGTATCACAATACAGTGAACAACTGAACATCCTAACCCTTACTTTAGTGTATTTTTATGGCAATGAATCTCCCATTTAGAGAATTTAAAATACAGCAACTGTGTAATCACAATACATGTGAAACAAGTAGTGAGAAATCCACCTGCCCCGCTGCCCTGCATGCATGATTCATGCTCTTCATGTCTTCTTGGGTTCTGCCAAATAGAACATCTTTTTTGGACCACCGAAAATTTAATAATGCAAGCGACATCTTGTTATGAGCACCACATGTAGCTGAGATAAATGTGAAAGATGGACCCTATTCCATTAGGATTAGACTTCAAATGTTAAGTTCGGCAATTACTCAACAACATGAGTTTAATTGTGAGCATCTTTAACTACAAGTCGTCAGCTAGTAAAGATCATTTTATAGTATGAAAATCAGTTGTAATATTCTTGACGCTAATGTGTGTTACACCAGTCTTTATTAGCAATAAAAAATAATCATGGTTACATATATACTATAACTAAATGTCTTCATCTAGTGCTTGCAAGATTAATGCATATTTTCCTTTTCTTGCCTTGACCAGTTGATGATTGAAGTCAAAATCCATTGGAGGCAACTGAACTGGTCAAGCCTAACACTCAACACCTTGTCCACTTGTTCATAGGACCCACCACAAGATCTTTTGTCTGTTTGGGTCCATTTCATGTTTCCATCTTCACACTTGTTAATTTGCCAAGACGAACTGATCCTCCTTTTGACCACAACCACCACCAACACTTCTTTCACACTCTTGCTTCCTCTCGAAGTCATACTCATCAGAATTTTCGGACGGGGAAGTCTTTACTTTCAAGATTTTGTGAGCTACACGTGAGGAAAAGAGTTTCCTGGTGGAACACATTTTGGCAACAAGTCTACAAGTTTCTCTCCTTTTCTTTTAATGATTTAATTAAATTTGAACTTTCGGCAAGTTAAGATAACTGAATTGGTCACTTTAAAGTAAGTTTGGAACTTACTTTCTTTTCATCATTCTTTTCTGATTTATGTGTGTACCTTTGCTATTTTAAATGATAGGAAACGTTAAATATTTTTAAGAAAATAATATTGGAGCAACCATATTATGAGGTCAATATGATGTTTCTCACATTCACAAATCAATTCTTGACCCTCATTCTCATAAAACACTTCAAATTCTCACTCTTGTCCACCCTATCACATAATCACTAAGTGACTTCTAACTTAACGACATTTTCTAGCAATTTAAAAAATCTATCGCTGTAATTGAAAGAACTGGATCAGACACAACTGCTCTTGTTGGAAGAAAAAGAAAAATAAGCTGGGGGCAATGGTGTCTCTGAATGGGACCAAAGACATGAAACATTGTGGTTGGTGTACTCCACAATGTTCCCATTTTCAACACAAAAGTTGAAACATTAATGTCCTACACTTTGTTAGTGTCTTTCTTCAGTCTCCACTTCTAGCTACAGTCATGGCTTTTGCTGGTTTGGATATTGGAACCAAAGGCTTAGTCAACATCCAAGTTTGTGACTCTTTTCTTTACTGAAATAGTGAAATGGAATGGAACTGGACATGGATAGAAAGATGGAAGTTTATACTTTTGGAAAGACTTGGTGGTGTAATGTGCAAGGATAATTAGTGGTGTATTTTTGTATATATGTTGATGTTATTTAAGGAATTTCAAGGTAAACTATTCTATAAGTATAGGATGAAAGTTGTGTTAATTTGTTAAAATATTGACGTGTGAGAATCATCACCGAAAAACGAATTAGCAGGTGAGACGGTCTGTACTCTTGATAAACACAACAGTGCATTTCCTACTTAATAATAATATGAGACTACTTAGACACTCCTCTGCATGTTCAATCAAGACTATTTGGTTTCCACGTAGGTGCAATTGGTTGGCAATCCCACGAGCATACTATCGACTATGTTAATTTGTATCTGTGAAAATTTACTCTCTTTTTATAAACACCAATGCACATCCTTCTTTCACTTGTGAGGAACGTATTCTAACAAATATTGAGTAGATAAAATGCACTCGACCAATTAAATTTTTTAAAGGAGTCAAGTAGATATTGCGCACTGAACTCTTGCTCTATAGGGCACATTAGTTTTTGAAAATAATGCATAAAAATAATAATAATAATAAGTAATAGAGAATTATTGAAATTAACACATTATTGACGAATACGAAGCAAATGTTACGGAACGTAAAGTATAGGGGGTGAGTGTAATGTTGTAAAATTCAAGGGAAGTTAAGTATATATGACCATAATTTACTGAATTTATTTATTGTTGGTTTGGTTATTTCAACCTATATTTAGAATCGACTACTAGATTAGATGCGATTCTGGAATTACTTTGAGATAGAAGGAAATAATTTTCAAGTCTGACCGCTACATTCTCAAACAAATCTAATTAATGTCTGGAACTTTTTGAAAATTTTATTCTCAGAAGAAAATTGGAACGTTTCTAGAAAGAAAGAAAGAGAAAAATAAACATGAAGTTTCGAAGCGCCATTTTTTTTGAACATCTTGAAACTTAAATAGAAAGGCAACATTGTTGTGATAAAGACTCAAATACGAAGTCTAGTTCTATAGAGTATTGTATTGTTGCTTTCAAAAAAAAATATTATTGTTGTGGTAGAAGTTTATAAGCTAAAAGGTGGGCTTCTTGATTATGATTTTGGAAAAATCCTACAAGGTCGGAGGTTTGAATGTTGACTTCTGAAATTTATCAAGTAGTTAGCCAAAATAACACAAGTTCATTTTTTGTGAAAATTACATGTATATCCTTATAAACTATACTTATACAATCCTCAACTCAAAATACACAAAGACTTTGTATAAGTCCTAGCCAACTTAAGTTATGTATACTTCCCCTTATATAGAAGATCTATAGTGTTCATCATAGGTCCTTTTTGTATATTTTTTCACGCATTAAGGAATCGTGATCAACCTTAGATTTAGGTTGAGTAGAATCAACCTATATATGAACTACTGACAAGAAGTTACCCATCAACAAAAACTTAGCAAAAACACTAAAATCAATAACTAAGCACTAAAAATGAAGCAAGTGAACAAATGAAAAAGAGAAGCAAACGTATTGTTCTATGTGTGAATACATCAAATTACACAACCATATAAGGTTGTTTTCAAAGGGGGGCTATATGTGCAAATATCCAAAAAATAATAGCAAGATATGTTTGGTAGACAAGAAGGAGTGTTTTTATTATTATTTTAAAGTAAGACAAAGAGTGTTGTTTAAAATTTTGAACTACTACCTTTGAAAAAAAAAAAACACAAAGCACATAAAATCCATGGTTACAGTAAGAAATTAGTACTAATAAAATAAAGACATTGAAAATGACAAGCTAGACATAATTTTCCGTAAGGGTGTGATTCGAAGTCTAAAATCTAATTTCTACATTTTTTTCTCATTTTAAAGTGAAAATTGAAGAAATTACTTTAAGTACAAACTTGAGTTCCAAAATTTCTAAAATTGTCCAGTCACTTAGATATTGATCTTTGTGTTCTAACGTCGCGAGATCAAATCTCAAAATAATTTGATGATCGATTGCATAAGTTCAATTGCTCATCCTAGGATTTTATCAATGTTTGTTCTTGCAGTGTCAGTGATCTTATGTGGTCAGCAAGTAGAATCTTTTTAATACAAACTTTTAGATAAACTAATTATGGTAACATCAAATATTATATTACCATTTGACAAGATTACGGTTGCTTTGAATCCAAGGGGTTAGAGGTGACGTTTCGTTGACTTCAGGTTGAACAAATGGAAATATCTTTATAAGAATTGATATAATATCTTTTTTATTCTTTGAGGATGAAATGAAACCAAAATAAAGTATTGCTCGACGTGGGTTTACTATGTTTCCTTTTTTTCCAATTTGATATTTCGGTTTCCATATTTTCTTTGAAAATGTTACTATTATGTCTTCCGATCAATTTAGAAATTATTGCAAGAAAATTTGGGATGAATCATATAATAATAGAAAATTGCAATTTTTTTAATTTTTATGGCGCACACACGGGGAAAGCAGCCAAAATCAACGCAATTTTTCATCATCAGTGAAATTTTGCGAGGAAACTCTCATCTTTAAAAGTTATTGCTAAGTAGACTCCAAAGTATTAGTTATTTTAGGTTGATGACAAGATTATATGAATCAATGTTTCGGTAGGCGACCACCTAGGCGGTAGGCGATCGCCCCTCGCGGTGGTCGGCTAGGCGAAATAGGCGATCGCCTGGGCGATCGCTTCGCCTAGGCGATCGCCGTTGGAGGCTCTCCAACGGCTCTCCACTTTTTATTTTTTTATTATTATTTTTTCAAAAATTACAAGTTTGCCACTACCCCCAAATCCTATATAAACTCATCCAAACCTCTTCATTTTTCACACATCTCTCATTCTCTTCTTCTTCTTCATAATTCTATTCTCATCATCAAGTTTCCTAATCACCAAGTTTTTGCGATTAAGTCTCTGGTCTGGTGCTTAATTTTGAAGTTGGAAAGTGAAGTCTCTGATCCGATTCTTCATTCTTCAACCGCCAATATCAAGTGCACTCTTTCTAACTTCTCTTTAGAATTAAATTAATTAGTATTTTATTTTCATATTAGTCTAGTTTTAAGAGATGACTTACGTACCCGGCACTAGTCTCCCTATGCATCACGAGAGTTACGATGACTTAAGACCTGAAGGGAATGTGTTCTAAAAGTTTTACCAATAAATGTCAATTATTATGAATTGAATGAGAAATCATTTTGTTCCTTGTTTATGTTATTCGTCTTTTAGAAGTGTTAAGGAAAAGACTCTTGGTCCTTAACCGTAGAGCTTTAAAAGATATTGGTTTACATAAAACAAAAGATATTCGCAATCATAGTAATTAACATGTGACATTAATTACCGAGTTAAGATTGCCGTGTTGGTCGTAGATCATTGTAGCTCTACAAGTGAGTGACAACACAGGTACACAAAAGAGGAAAATATTACTTTTGTATACTGAATAGACCTAATAAGTAAAACATTATAGAATTGTGTTTTCTATGTCATTAATGTTTTGCTGTGTCTTTGGTCCTTTGATATGAGACTTATATCCGATCACTTAAGAATTGCTTAATTAGACTAGTGTCTTGAGCTATCGATGAGTGTAGTGTAAATGCATTAGTTGGTTAAGTATGACTTTTGTTGGAGAAGATAGTTAGTCAAAAGATTATCATTACCCCTCTTAATTGAGTGATGATATTAGTGGGTCCCTTGATAAAACAAAGTTATAATGTGCACAATGTGATTTGAGTTAAGTCACATATTTGTAACTAGCTTAAAGAGATCAAGAAATGAATACTAATACAAAGATGACACAATACTACTTTGTGTGTATTCTTAATATCATGAGGCAAGGGACGGACACAAGTGGTGCACTCCATCACTAGATGGATCAGGTTTTGGTTCGAGTGAAATTAAGACATCTAACTAATTGAGAGCTATAATGTGTAGCTAGATACCGCTTATAGCTTGTGGTATTAAGCTCTTAATATCATTGTCAACTTAGTTTTGAGATAAAGAAGGCCTTTATCGGTGTTGGGATCGGTGATCTCGACGATCCTGCTTCTCACATCACTTTTCCCTTTCTTCTTGTCATTCTTCTTGTTCGGGACTTGGGTTGAGACCTCGAAGGTGTATGTCCTTCGGGGCTTCCTCCCCTTCCCCTTTGGGATCTCCTCCTCGAACTTGAAGTTCCTCTCTCCACTGGCCTTGGCCTCGACGGCCCACTTCAGCTTCCTCTCGCCCTCCACCTCCGCCGTCCACTTGTACTTTCGATCCTTCTTCTCCGCCAGTCCTCGCTCCAACGCCGCCACTCGTTCGGCCAAGTTGGTGAGCACGATGGAGGGGGAAAGGTCCAGCAGATCGAAGTGATCTTGGAGGAGGAAGAGGAAAGGTGAGATCTTTGGGGTTTCTTTGGGGTAGTGAAGGAATGTTGAAGGAAACGGATCGAAAAGGTCGGTGAGCTTAAAGATGGACATGGTTGTGGTTGTGGTTGTGGTTGGATTAGGGTTTGTTTGTTTGGTGTGGAAGATAAGAAAGAAAGAACGAACAAACAAACAAACAAACAAACAAAGTGGAAGAAAAGGAAGAAGAAAAAGGTGGGATTCCTGAAAGCGACAAACATTAACAGATGGGTGTTCTGAATTATCTGAGATCAGTTGGAACTCAGTTACCCTTTTGCCCTTACAAATCAACGTGTGCGTGGATTCCCTCAACGACGACTCGGAGGGTAGTTATGGGAGATTGTTTTTTGAAGCGTGGAAAACAGGGGTCGTTCTCACGTGAAACGCAGAAGAGAAATATAGAGAGAGATATGTGTCTGCATGGAATTGGTCCAGACGGTTTTCTGCAGAATAAATTTAAGAATTAATTAGATCATGCATGGAATTGGTCCATAACTGATTTAATTCGTGGCTAAGATTATTTGTTAGAAAATAATGGATGGTTAGATGGAAGTTTACATGAAATCATGGGCAAGAGGTTGCACGTGAATAAGTAATTTGGAGAGAACTTATAAATACAAGTTTATCTCATTACCTGATTAATTAATTAATTCATTATCTTCTTGTGCAAACTTCTCTCTCCATAATTCTCCACGAAATTCAATTAATTCTTGAGTTTAGTTTTTAGTTTCAGAGATCTTCTTCTCAACGGAACTAAAGAAGGGTTAGTAGTTAGATTCTAAACCCTATTGGAGATTGAGATGCTAGCTCTTCTCTCTCCAATTTTGTTTAGAGTTTGGTGAATTCTCGGAGGCATCCGGCGCACGACAAGCATCCTCATCATCTCCGGATCTTCAAGAAGTTTTAGAGAACTTCTAGGTATGAAATTCGGAGCCCTTGTTTGTTTTAATAAAGTTTTAAAACTAGTTGTTGAAACAAACCGATGCATGCATGAAACAAATCATAGAAAATTATAATTGATCCTTATTGTGCATAAAAAAATTCGAATATATATATGTACAATTAAACTAGAAATCCTACAAGACCTACCCGTACAAATGACCCTGGTTGGAATACTGCCCATTACATTAGTGCTAATGATAAAAACTGCATTGTCTGTGAGTTATGTGGTAAGGAAATTAGAGGTGGTATAACCCGTCACAAACAACATCTTGCACACACACCTGGTAGCAATGCTAGACCTTGTGATAAAGTTCCTGACTCTATTAAACAAGACATAACTGCACACATGATTAGAAACAGTAGGACATTACAAAACGAAAATGTATGTCTTGATGATTATGTAGACCGAGAAAACATAGAATTCGATCTAGAAACCAGGTCGGGTTCCGGTTCTGCTCGGACCCCAACCTCCCGTTCTCGCCCCGTTCCTGGTCGAAAGAGACAAAAACAACGTTTGTGGGCACCATTTTGCGGACGTGGGAAGGACGTGGTTTCCGTCCCCCAACAAACAACCATCGAAAGAACCTTTAGAAAAGAAGATAGGAAAACAATTAATCAAAAATGGTCTAGGCTTTTCTATAGATGTGGTATATCATTCAACACTGTAAGGATGCATGAGTGGAAGGAAGCAATATCCGCCACTTGTACTTACGAACCCGGACTTAAACTCATGACGTATCATGAAGTTAGTGACTCGTGCCTTAAACATGAAATTGACTACACTAGATGTATACTAGAGTTGTACATACAAGATTGGGCAACATACGGGTGCACGTTGATGGCAGATGGCTGGACTGATAGGTCCGGTAGGAATATAATCAATTTTCTAGTAAATTGTCTGAAAGATACCATGTTCATGAGGTCTGTAGATGCTTCCGGTCACTCTCACACCGCAGACTACCTGTACAAGCTGATGGACAAGGTAGTTGGCGAGATTGGCGAAGAACATGTTGTTCTGGTGGTCACCGACAACGCCGCCGTGTACGTACTTGCTGGTAGGATTTTGCAGCAAAAAAGAAGGAGATTGTTTTGGACTCCCTGTGCAGCGCATTTCATCGATCTCATCTTGGAGGATATTGACAAACTATTTTTGAAGACTATTGCTTTAGCTCGGAAGATCATCAAACATTTCAACAGTTCTGTCATGTTGTTGAAGAGGATGCGAATTGTCATTGAAGGGAACTTGCGGTCTACTTGATCGTTACAAGAACTCCCTCAGAATATTCTCGAGGGATATGGTCGTCAGACAAAGGTCGGAAAGAAGACCTATAGATTGGTGGCAATCTTATGGCGCAGACATGTGAGAGACCGCATTACAGAGGTTGGCCCTGAAGGTGTTGGGATTGACATGCTCAGCATCAGGTTGTGAGTGGAATTGGAGTGTCTTCGAGTAGTTGCACTCAACGAGAAGGAACAGGTTGGTTGTGAAGAAGATGAATGACTTGGTGTATGTGAATTACAACCAAAAGTTAAGGCAAATGTTTCAGCAAAGGATGGAGAAGCCCGGATTTTATGACCCCATCAGTGTGGACTACGATCTCTTCGACGAGCATCCGTAGTTGGTAGAAACTGAAGATCCGGTCTTCGCTGGAGAGGAGCTTACATGGGCTGGTGCCGAGGAAGCAGTTTTAGGACATTCTTCTTCACAGAGACGCTTTGCTCGATCCATGTCCACTGCATTTGACGCGCGGTGTTCCACTGCATCTGACACGCCATTATTAGGTGGTGGCATGGATGATGCCATCGTTCACATTAGTTCTAGAGATCCAGGTGCATCGATTTCTCAACCACCGATGGACATACGTGGAGGCGTGTTAGGCAGACGCCCGAGTCGGGAAAAAAATTACGCCCCCGTTACCTCGCCGGATTCAGGTGCTTCGCCAGACATTTTCGTGGTGTTGGTACTAGGAATGTGAGTAAAACTGAGTCAAACACCTTGTTTAAAGACACAGGATGAAATCAGTATTAATTGATTTGTTAAGGGCAAAAAGGTCATTTTTGGGGCGATTTAAGTAGTTTTCCGTCGACGAATAGTAGTTCCCTATCATAACTCTCATCTAATTAATAAAATTACCAACCATCTTTCGAAAAAAAACAAACATAATTCAGAACCTTCGAATAAAAGTTAAAAAAATGAAAAACCGAAAAAGGCAGGTCCTTCCCTGCAGTTAACCCAACCCAGTCCTCCATTGAGTCGAGTCTCCTCAAAACCTCACCATCACCATCTTTGACCATAAAAAACCCATTTCAAACCCCCCCAAAATCCAAGAAAAGAACCCAAACCAGACGAGATCCACTCTTCCCCAGTCCGCCGTCTAGGGTTTCCGAATCGGGATGAAGTCATCGCTCAAGAAACTCCGCGGCCTCGCCGGCCACCACAAGCGGGACCCGACGCCCGAGCACGCCGCCTTCCACCTTGACGACCTCGCGCAGGCCGCAAAGGTAGGCCTCGATCTCATTCGCTTTCGGGCCAATTCGTCGGGAAAATGGAAGGGAAGTCTATTTTTGGTGGAAAGATTGGGTTTCTTGAGGTTTGGTTGGAAAAAAAGGTGGCTTTTTTGGTGGTTTAACTTACACTTGTGGATCGGTAATGGTGTTGATGTGTTGGTAGACTTGTTCAAATATGTACTTCCTAAGTGGAGGGGATGTTTATAATCGTAATTGCAGCTTGCAATGATAATCTAATCTTTGGTGAATTATCGCTCTTAGGAGTGAGGAGTTAAGGAGAAATGGGATTTTTTTTTGTGTGGAAAGATTGGGGTTTTTGAGGTTTGGTGGGAAAAAAAGGTGGGTTTTTTTTGGGTGGGTTTGAGTAAAAGGAGGGGAGATAGAATTCTTGGTTGTGACACTAGTGGATCGCTAATGGTGTTATCGTGTTGGTAGACTTGTTAATTTTTTTTTCCTTTCGAACAGGAAGGAAAGTCTATAATTGTAGTCGCAGCTTGCAATGATAATCTTTGGTGAATTATCAGTTAATCACTCTTAGGAGTGAGGAGTTAAGGAAGAAAGGGGGATTTTGGTGAAAAGGTTGGGGTTTCTGAGGTTTGGTGGAAAAAGGTACCTTTTTTAGCCTTGGTGGGTTTTGTTGGTTTGAGTAAAAGAGGCGAAGATAGAATTCTGGTTGTAACACTAGTGGATTACTAATGGTGTTATCGTGTTGGTAGACTTGTTTGAGTTTTTTTTTCCGAACAGGAAGGGAGATCTATAACCGTAGTTGCAGCTTGCAATGATAATCTTTGGTGAATTATCACTCCTAGGAGTAAGGAGTTAAAACTACGACGATTGCAAAAGGAGGCATTTTGTGTGCCGGTGAACCATCCAAAGGTGTTTAGTCTTGTTGACTATCGTTTCCAGATTTTATTGGTTCTTGGTTTCTTATGTGCTAGACATGGTTATTACTTATGTGATGAATATTTCTACATTTGATGTGGATTTGAGCCCGGGTTACCAAATTAAATTGTGTACTGAATTGTTTGCTAAAAAGACTTTTGAGTAGTTGACCGACGCATAAGGTGCCTATTGTGCCAATTGTCACATGTTTACCTACTGAGAGACAATTTACTTGGGATTTTCTTTGGAACCTGCAACTACGTTTGTAGATTAATCTTTTTGTATGTTGTAAGGTTTTCAGAACCGAACCGGACGTCGAACCGGCAACGTCAAATGTTCAAAGGTTCAGGGGTTCAACCGGGGTCGGACCGAATTGAACCAGTTGAACCGGTGATGTCAGCATGATGTCATAAATATATATTATAGATACAATAGTCATATTTATTAAGCAAAAAAATATTCAAAACATCTATAATATCAACATTTCTACGGTTGGGGTATGGATTTGGGTTTGATTTTTTTTGAATATGTATTAATCATCGAATAATTGAATACATAATCGGGCAGGGCACCGATATAAAAAAACAAAAAAAATGTTTTTTTCCTGAACCGGCAGTTTAGTCCGGTTTTCAGAACAGTGGTATGTGAGGAAAATGCACAAGTGCACCGAGATATAACTTCTTACTAGTTGCTAATCGGTTTAGAGTGTTTCACTTATTGGGATGGACACTGCATTGCCATGTGTTTGATTGTGAAAGGTTAATTTTTGGGTCTATCTTAGTCCTACTCACTCCAATCAAACAGTTGATATAAGAAACAGGTGCTATTGTGAGCTTTGAGAGGTATTGTCAGTCTAATTATCAAATAATTCTATATGTTCCTTATGTATGTTCATGTTCTTAAAGACAGCGGTGTACCAAGCAGGGTTTATTAATTGATTAACATCCTTAATTTGCTTGTAGCTTTAATTATGGCCTTTTCCCGTGCAGGACATGCAAGACATGCACAACTGTTATGATAGCTTACTCTCAGCTGCTGCAGCCGCTGCAAATAGTGCATATGGTAGTATTTCTTAAGGTTTACTTTCTTTTGCTAAGATCCTCTGATTAAAGGTGATATCAAAATCATTTTGGCAATTTACGGAGATGCTTACAAATGTGACATATTCATGTTATCTTGATACCACATAAATAGCTACTGTATGGTCAGGGCCGTCTCGGAAATTTTTGAGGCCCTGTGCGAAAATCAACAACGAGACTCCTAAATTTGAAAAAAATTATCCTCCTAGTTTAAATAATAAAAAAATTACTAACTTAATGCAATATTAATTGAATTTTTTTGTCCTCTTAGCAATATTTGAGACAAATTTATCAATGTTTAAGTGCTATTTATGTGTTAACACTAATTTTTTTTGCAACCCAATAAGGTCATGTACATTTTTTATTTTTTTTGAGGCCCCCTCAAAGTGAGGCCCGGAATGAGGCCCGGAGCAGGAGCTCACCCTGCTCCTGCTATTGGGCCGGGCCTGTGTATAGTCCAGATCTCTCTTAAAAAGTTAAATGTTCTAGACGGTTGGGTATTCTTCACTCAAGATTTGTTTGATTAAATTCTGTCGATGCAGAGTTCTCAGAGGCTTTAAGAGAAATGGGTAGTTGTCTACTTGAGAAAACTGCTCTTTGTGAAGACGAGGAAAGTGGTGAGCACATTTTGATTCATATTAATCATTATACTTTCATTATTCTCATATGCATTTAAGATGCATCTATAATAAATTTATAATTTTATTTTCGTTGCATGGGAAAATATATTCTTCAGTGCCATTTTTGTTGGGCAGGTAGGATTTTGTTGATGTTGGGGAAAGCTCAGTTTGAACTTCAAAAACTTGTTAATAGTTATGTAAGTTCCCATGATCTATGGTAGCGCTGTGTTTGTTTCAATATACATGTATTTTCTGCAGGTAGTTCAGAATAAATACTTTTGATTTTTCCCCCATCAGCGTGGGCACATCATTCAGACAATCACAACCCCTTCCGAGTCTCTACTTAATGAGCTTAAAACAGTAGAGGTTTGCCCTTGTTACTCTCTATGGCTAGAGTTAGATTACACCTAGTTTTTCATCTGTTATTCAGATCTATGGTTGTTGTTATAGTGTTAACAGTTGCTTAGTATATTTATATATCTATTGCCTGGATTAGTAAACATAATTGTAAACCAGGAAAAGTGAAATTTTAGTATTTTTGTAGAAAAAAATCTGCTTCCTTCAATTGGACTGTAAAGCCATAAAGAAGCGATAAGATGTCAGATATGTTCTCATGTGATTTCTTCTAGTGCAATATCTGACATTTGCAATCACGATTGAAAATTCATATTTTGAGCCATTTGAGAGTAATTTCATATTTAACAACTGAAAGACATACCTATTAGTTTTGAGTTGGAGAAACATGCTGTAATTTATATTCGAGCCTAAATGGCCCAAAACTCTTCTCTAACATGCACTAGTTATGAATGGTCAAAAATGCACATTGGGCCTATGAGAAGCCATGTGTTCGAGGGGTTTTAAGAATAGGCTTCAACCATGGTCAGCTAAGGGAGATTGTTATGAATTAAACTTATGTATCTTAACTCAATACTAATTGGTGTCGTCACTCACCATTATAACAACATTGATGTCATCTCCTTTCTTTTGTAAAAGTCAAGTATTCCCTTACAATTGACATTGTGGCCTCATCTGGTTGTAGTCTTGCTTTTGCGATCTAAGCTTTATGTGCACTCAAATATTTTATTTCAAAAGGTCATGCATGATTGACATTGGCTTTAACTAATATTAGCTGGGCCTGGTGTTGCTGTGCAAATGCAGCTCTTGTTTCCATTTATGCAGCTGAACAATACGCTTTCTAACATTAAATGCATATGGTATAAAATTTTGTACCATACAGGACAGCTCATTATTCTTTTATTTACCTTGTTTCCCACCCCGTTTGTACCTTCCTTAAAACCAAACTAATGTGAAAATTATGCTTAAGTTGCAGCAAGTGTTTCTCTTATCCACTATTTTGAGTATTATTAAGGCATTTAAATGAAAATGCAGGACATGAAGAGGCAATGCGATGAGAAAAGGTATGATATTGCTTTGAAGCTTCTCATGCACTTATTGCCGCTTGAATTGATTTCTAACTTTTTTCCAGAGAAGTGTTTGATTACGTGTTAGCCACACAGAAAGAAAGAAGCAAGTCCAAAAATTCCAAGGGTGAAACCTTTTCACCTCAGCAAATACAAGCAGCTCGAGAAGAATATGATAACGAAGCGACGCTATTTGTTTTTCGATTGAAGTCTTTGAGACAAGGACAGTCCCGAAGTCTTCTGACCCAGGCTGCTCGTCACCATGCTGCACAGGTTTCTATAAGGAAATAATATATTTGATTTCTGTCCTTGCTTTTCCATACATGACTAATGGGTACTCTATTTCATGTTAATCAGTTAAATTTCTTCCGAAAAGGGAATATCTCTCTTGAGGCAATTGAGCCACATGTCAAACTGATTGCTGAGAAACAGCATATTGACTACCATTTCAGTGGGCTTGAAGATGATGGAACTGAGGAAGATTATGGCTATGATGTCATCGATGATGGTGAATTGAGTTTTGACTATGGGCAAATTGAACAAGGTCCGGAAGTTGTTTCCACCTATAGGAGCTCAATGGAGGTGAGATTTTACCAGAAGGGTGCCAAAAGAATATCTTGTTCTTGATTTCCAATTTCTTATTAATTTTGCATGACCGTTTTTGCATCTGCGGCTATATTGATGATTTGATGGTTATATTATACACTTTTACTATAACATTTCATGATATTATTTATCAGCAATATCCGAGTGTTTTCATGTTTTTGTATCACGCTCCATTTTGCTTTCGTTTTTGTTGTGCTCACTTTATGCTCTTATAATTTTATGTTGCAGTTAGATCAAACTGATCAGATTTCGATCCCTGTTTCAACTCTTGAAATCGCACAGGTGAATTGCTATACCAGAATCTACTTACCTGCCTGTATTTCTTAAATAGTCAATCATTTCTAGTCATCAGAATTTTTTCGTTACCGGAATTGCACAGGTGAACTGCCATACCAGGATCTATTTACCTGCTTATATTTTTAGTAAAAGATTTGAATAGCTGGGTAGTTGGTGTGTGTATTTAAAGTTGGCCTGACAATTTGACACGATAACACAACACAAACACGACACGAAAAATCCGTGTCTGGGTTTACTGATTTCGTGTTTCGTGTCGTGTAGGTGGTACACAAAATTGTTTTCGTGTCGTGTTCGTGTGTAACAAGTTGGGTACCCGAAAGTACACGAATATACACGTATCTATTATATATTATGAATCTCGTAATACTTCAGTTTTAATTGTTAGCGTGGTGGTAGGTCTCCTGTTCGGAGATCACGCCAATGCAGGTTCGAATCCGTGGTTATCCGTTTTTTTGTTTTTTTCCCACTAAAATCACGGGCAAAACAAAATAGGGAGGATTCAAACCCTTGACCTCGTGTCCCACATCTTCGGTCCACACCACCAAGACAACGCTGCCAGTTTGTGTTAATTGACATGATTTGCACTTATATTTTGAGCTTACGAACCTTCCATATACACATGAATTAGTCCCACATCGGTGGTAGGCTTTCAGATCCCATCTTTTAATATTGTGTGCGTGCTTCCCTTCAGCAGGAGTGTTTGAGTGCATAATTGTTGAGAGAAAAGCAGTGTGAGGATGTATTTTCGTGTCATTTTGGGTCGTTTCGTGTCCCACGCAAAAGTTACGTGTCGTGTTTGGGTTTATAGGTTCTGACACGAAAGGATTTCGGGTTGTGTCCGTGTATGGCTATTTGGTCTAATACTTGTAAAAAAACACGACACGAATATACACGA
Organism: Triglochin maritima; assembly: GCA_963682175.1. NCBI lineage: Eukaryota > Viridiplantae > Streptophyta > Magnoliopsida > Alismatales > Juncaginaceae > Triglochin > Triglochin maritima. The sequence goes on along the minus strand of OY821787.1, from coordinate 4,314,043 downwards.
AACGACACGATTGTCAAGTCTAATTTAAAGCCTACTGTATTCAATGCCATTCTCTGCTGGATCTAATGTTCTATGATAATTATAACCTGCACAAGCACGACTATGTTATTTTACTTCTCAACATGCAAGCATTTGCTTGGAAATTGAATTACCATTTTGTTGATTTTACAGGAAAGTCTAGTCAATAGACAACCCGACTATCTCCCTTATGTCAGGGGATCCAGATCTGGCAGTCGATCAGAACCAATATTCCTAGATAAGAAACTTGAACAGGTTGAGAAGTTAGAGATGCGTCCATCGTCTAAGAAGTTCCATACGTATGTGCTGCCCACTCCCGTTGACTCTAAAAGCTCAAATATAGCATCCTCCGGTCCAATTCCCATAGCTCGGCAGCAGAGTACTGGTGGATTGCCCACTCAATTTTGGTATTCTTCACCTTTGGGACCAGAAAAAAATGCTGATGAGAAAAGCTCATTTCCCACACAATCTTCGAAAGCCCAGTCTGTACTTAAAGAGAGCAACACTAACAGTGAAACTCCAAAGATTCCACCACCATTAGCTGAGGGTCTTTCATTCTCTAGGCTCAATACAAATATTACCTCTGACAACAAAAAGATTAAAAGGCAAGTCTCTCTCTCTGGTCCCTTGATGAGTAAAGCATTGCCAGGCAAGCCCATTTATGCACCAATGATGTCTACAGCGCCTCTCCATGTCCCCAAGACTAAACCTTCTACGTCTCCTAGAGCTTCCCCAAGTGCCTCACCTCCTCGTATGTCGTCTCCAAGAATAAGCGAACTCCATGAACTTCCTAGACCACCTTTAAGCTCGGGAAAGATCACCAGGCCTCCTAGTTTAATTGGCCACTCTGCCCCTTTGGTTCCTAGAGGATCTGAATTTTCTGGCACTATCAAAGCACTTCCAGTTTCATCTCACATGGCAGCTCCACTACCAGTGCCTCCTGGTACCATTGCACGTAGTTTTTCAATACCATCTAGTAGTCAGAGAGCACCATCAACAGTCAAGTTGTTGGAGGCTCGTAATATGGCCATCACCGACAGGGCTGCGTCACCACCTCTAACTCCAATTTCTTTGAGTCTCAGACCAGAACCAAGAAGAGCTTCTGTCTCTGATGTTCAAGCTATGAAACCTACAAGTAAGTGGAAGTCGAACCCATGGTTTTCAGAACCAAACCGGATGTCAAACCGGAATTCTCAAAGGTTCAGAGGTTCAACCGGAGTCGAACTGGTTGAACCGGTGACGTCATAAATAATTAAATAATATATATAAATATCCGGATAAGAAGCTTAGATACATAAGGAGGAGCTCATGATGGTACTTATATATATATATATATATATATATATATATATATATATATATATATATATAAGTATCCGGATAAGAATCATTGAACCAATGACCTTTTGTTTGGTATTCATAAGCATAGGTGAATTAAATTTTAAAAAAATACAAAATCTGGGCTTGAACCAGAGTTGAACTGGCCTGAACCGGACGGTCGAACCGCCGGTTCAGGCCGGTTCAACGTCAAATGCGGTTTTGGGGGGTGAACCGGACCGGACAGGCCTCTGGTTCACGGTTGAACCGGTTGGACCGGCTGGCCCAGTCCGGTTTTCATAACCATGGTCGAACCTTATCCAATAGAAGTTATTTCTCTTGCTATTTGTTCTAGTTATCTGGTTGTAGTTTAGTATGTTGATGTGTGGCTCGACTCATCTTTGTCATTTTTTTAGAAAAAAGATAACTTACTCCTCACAAAATTCATATGTTTGAATATTTGATATTACAAACAAAGTTTTGATGTTCTCACCAAAGTTATGTTGCATTTTAGAGAGCAAAAGTCAGCATTAACTGATATTTTGGTGTTGCTAAAATACAACTTTTGATGCTGGAAAAAAATCGCTACTTTCATAACTCATTGACAAGTATTAAGCTAGCATTTTTATAGTTTGATATGCTCTCTAATTCACGACTTTATATAAATGCAGGTAATTCATAATCAACTGTAGGATATCATTCGTGAGGAAACTGATCGTATTATACGGTCTACGTACATATTTTCCTGTGCATTGTAGTTTTTTCCTTCTTATATTGCTTAATTTTGATGTATCTGTAATTGGTTACCATAGTGTCAATCATCTTGCGGCAATTAATAATCCTGTTCTTGCATCATTTGTAGTTTGGTTGCAGTCCAAGATTCTTCAATTCTTGGTGTTGAATCTAATCTGACTAAAAATATAACCTGCAATTGCTGAAGCTTAATTTGTGGTCACGACAATCCAAAGATCAGGTCGTCTTGTTTCGACAGTGATTGGGTGACAATATTTGGTGAGCAACTAGTTAGGTAGTTTTCTAACAATGACTCATCAATGTTTTTGGATTCATATCCTTGTGAACTATCATACTGGCGTAAGTATTCTTCATCGTTCTGAACTGCTAGGAATTGAAAGGTGGTTGCGTTCTTAACTTGGTATGCTGAACGATTAGTGGAAGATAAAGCCCCATCGACCATTCTATGAAAAGTATAACCATGTTTGTGTGCAAGTTATCTTAGGTTGAAAGGATTTTGTGCATGTTTTCGGACCGCGTTGTTTTGATCACAATTTAGAATAAACAAAGGACAAATAAATTACCCATATAAATCACTACGAAAATTTGTTTACGAAAACAAGTGTATGAAGTTTCGCTAACTAGAGTCTATAGAGTAGTTATGCATATGCATTAAAACGTAGGGAATTTGTGTTGTTCCAATCGTCGGTAATAGCCAACTAAACACTTTTACTTTCGGAGAGCACTGAACCTTTCAAATTTGGTTGTGTAACGGCCTAAAACCACCATCATTTATTAAGTGGCAAAAAAAAATCATTCCAAAGACATCTTTGGTGTTTTGATACCATGCCCTGTAGTTTCGAGTTTCATTAGGTGAGAATCCCAGGAAGAATTGATAAAGCCTAGTGAAATCATTTTGAGATAATTAGCCGCGGAAACCGAAGCACAGCCACTGCACTTTGAGCCTGTGGACAAAATTTTTTATCACCGTAACGTATTTCTTTTTGACTTTTTAAATAAGTCGCCTCAGATCTTATACAGGTATTCATCTTAAAACCATTGATCAAACCATAATACCGTTAAATCGTTAATGCCCCGTTGCCTAGCGTTATTTTATCAAGGGTCTGTTGTGATAACTCAGAATATCATGATTTTTTTAGGAAAATTATATTATTTAGAAAAATGCAGTTTTTAATCTTACGATGATAGTATTTGGAACACCATGAATAATCATTATAATTTTTTATTTTTTTATTCCCGAAAACATGTTTTCCGAAAGAAAAGTAGTATTTGTTATGTTTTCTCTTCTTTGTTTGTTTTTTATAAAACCTTTGATTTTACAAAAAAATACTTTCTTTAGCTAGGCATGGTAATATATATGATAATGTATTTTCAAACTACATTATTTGAATTGAATGTCATCTTGAAAAACGTAATTTTTAAAATCAAGATTCGAAAGCTTTAGCTACCATAATGAGGCCTAAAATGGCATAAAGTAGGAATCCTGGGAATAAGGTCACAAAACAACTAGGATAAGTATTAAATGTTGTTTGGGAATAAAATCTTAAATTTTATATGAAACACGATTACATGATTGAACATGATTAATACCATTGATCAAACCATAATACCGTTAAATCGTTAATGCCCCTATAAATGATTACACGATACAAAAACGACACGAAGATTGAAAATATGAATTGAGAAATTGAACATGATTAATAAATGATTTAGATATGGAAACACAATTATTAAATTAGACGAATATAGATTTAGGTGTAAAAACGACTGAGACATAGCTACAAGCAATAAATATTAATAAACTTAGGTACATAATTACGAATAGTATGTGATTAATACACATAATGATATATAAGTAAGTTTACTTTTAGTTATTTATAATAACATAGCTACAAGCAAATCATGTAATAAACAATACTAAACATGTCTTGCTTCTTGTTCTTAAAGTGTAAAGGGATTCATATTGATCATGTCCTAACATCAACATGAATGTCCTGTTAATTAGTCCTGTATCAACGGGTCAGGTTGTATTTACACGATACTAAATAAGTTGGATATGATTCTAGTTCAACAAAACGATTATTAAATATGTTAGATATGCATTGCAATATATGACTGTACACGACGTAATTAGTACACGACACGATCGACGACCCTATTTGGAAATAAACCCATCAGCTCTCGAGGAGAAACTAGTTTTTGAAAAAGATTTTTTTTTTGGAAATAAACCCATCAGCTCTCGGGGAGAAACTAGTTTTTAAAAGAGAAAAAAATGTACAAAGTAACAAGCCTGGCCAGTTCAATGGTACGATGGTACGCAGCACAAAATTCTAAATAGCCACAAGCTATTTAGAAAAAAGAAAAAGAAAAAGATAATATAAACTGCAAAAAAGGAGAAAACTAAAAATAAAAAAGATGGCCATCAGAAGTCTTAATTTATTTTTACATACCCCCACCAAAAACTTCCAATTCTTTTCCTTTTGATCTTCTTTGGAATCCACCATTACTGTTCTTAAGATCCATTATACTTCTCATAGGTGATGGTTGTTTATATGATCTAATCATCATCTGTGAAGGTGCGATCCGGTGCTTAATTCTCCTCACGTTCTTCCTCCCTACTGATGAGCTATGCAGATGTGCTGTAGATGTCTGCTTAAGTTCTTTAGTAGGCTCGAAGACAGACGTTGCAAAGGATGCATTGGACATCATGAACGTTGCGGGGATTCTCGATAATGCATTATCAGAAGTGAAGCCCAGTGAACCATCTTGATGAGGTGGTGGAAATTTTTCGCTCTTGCTTGTATTGGCTCTTGCCATCAATCTCAATCTCTGTTATTAGAAAGAAAGAAAAAACATATTAAGAATCTAAATTTATAATTTAGGGTACGTTTAGTTGCTCTATAGAGAAAGTTTGAAATACCACAATAAATAAGGTTGACGGGAGGTACAATAACTTGGTATTACTTAAACCATTTCAAATTAATGCAAAATGCTATACCCCAATCCAACTATCCAAGTATGATAAAAGTGTATATTTATGTTTGTAGAATTTAAATATGATATTTGACTCCATGAATTCAAAGAAGTGTTAATAAACTAATCAATTGTAAATTTTGGAATGGTGAATTTCATCGTTTCAAAATTCCGTATCAATCACAAATGACTAGCCCAAACATGACTACAAACGTTTAGCTTTAGCATCTCACCTTCGAGTTGAGAGGTATTTATAGTAACATCCAGACTAAAGTATAACGTTCTCTTATATCTCTTAACCAGTAAAGCTTAAATCATTACACTAATCTAGATTGGAATTTGATAACGACTTTTGAATGTTTAAGAGAAAATATGTCGCAACTTACATTTAAGTTAATTTGCAGTTCAGCATTTGCTTGAGGAGCAGGAACTGCCCTGCTGGATCTTATGCTGGAGTTGGTCTTCCTCTTGGTCTCGCTTTTATCTCTCTTGCTACCACTATTTTTCCTGTTTGAGACAAGTTTTTATTTATTATGCTGAGTATTTGATCATATAAGAACATAGAGAGGTTACGAACCTTCTTGATTCTTCATGTTTGAATCTCAGATCCATCTCTTTGCATGGAGGGTAGCAAGGAAGGCTCTTTGGCTCACAAGCATGAGGCTCTGAGGTAAAGAACTTCCTCATGATAGAGAATAACAGATAACTCGTCAAAACATGATCAACTAATTTGTTTTACAAAATAATATTTAATTAGTCAGCTGGATTTTTTTCCTTCTATGGGTTCGTGTAGATATGCATCATAAAGTTGTACGTAAACTTTTGCTTATGAAATTATGAACTTTGGTGTTGGTGGGGGTTTAAGAAGTTAAGTTATCTAGATGAAAGTTGGATTTGACCATAAGTTTCGAAAATTTGAAATTTAATTTGCATTGGCTTGTACGTTGATTGGTTCAGAACTGAATCGACTGATTCAAGCTAGCATTGAATAAGTCAAGAACTTTTGTGTTGTTTAATGCATGGAAATTGTCTATAAGATTTGTTAAATTCAATAGCATAAAGTTTTGTTAGTCAGAGTTCCCTACTCATTTTTATATCGACTTACTTGGGCTCTTTCGTCAGCAAGACCTTAAGAGGAATAATAACAATTTAGAGTATTTTGTTTACCAATATTTTACCACGCATAGTTTGGAAACTTAGGTGATATATTGAATGAAACTGAAAAGAATAAAATGGTTGAAACTTAAAAGGCACATACTTCGCTGTTTAGCGCCGCTGCGGCGGTGCTTCTATCAGTGGGATCAATAGATAAAAGGGTCTGAATAAGTGCGATCGACGAAGAGGGAAACTCGTTGAAACGTTCTGCTATAGAACACTTGTAAGCATGTTGTGGCTTGAACATATTTGCATGAGGCAACTTTGATTTCTTCCAGTAGTTATCTGGAGGTGCGCCACATAACTTAAAAATCATATGTAGCTGCTCCACCTGAACGAACATGCAATAACTACGATTAGCAAAGAGATTTTCTAGAGAAACCAAAATTTTGATTAACATACGAATAGAATTATTTTCCATTTTCAATGAGTTAAAAATCAAACTACATTAAAAGAACTCTCTAAACCAACTATATTTCTTATTTATTATGAAATGGTAGACGGTTGACTGCGCATCATATTAATGAGTCAACCAAAAAACCTCTCTAATTATCAACTGAAAACCTGCGTACTTTAGACCCCTCCTTGCTCACGTGGAACCTATTTTGAGGCATTGGGGGTAATGTTGATGTGGAAATATTTGTTGTGTTTATGTCTTGAGTTTGGTCGAGTTGAGTGGTGCAAACAAGTTGGATGAGGTATATAGATCGAAACATTGACTGAAGAATGAAGTTCACTGGAGCCTAGGCACTATGCAACAACCAAATTTTCAGTTAAAGTAAATTTGAAGATTGGGGGACTTCGAAAAACCAAAACCTCCGTTCTTCCTGGCATTATTGGCCTCTTTGATAGCAATTCTCCAAGAATGCAACCTGCACTCCAGAGATCAACACCAGGACCATAATAAGTGGCTCCAAGCAATAGCTCTGGAGCCCGATACCATAAAGTAACAACTCTGCTGGTCATCGGTCGTCTGCGTGCAGGATCAAAAGATGCAGCAAGGCCGAAATCGGCTATTTTCAGAATTCCTTGATTGTCGATAAGCAGATTGGAACCTTTTATGTCACGATGAAGGATGCCTTGGCTATGGCAATGGTCAAGTCCAGAGAGCAACTGTTTCATGTAACATTTTACCTGCCAACGGGAAAAATTACACGACAACTGAGCACCAAAAAATGGAAGCAAAATTTTTAAAATTAGAAGTGAGACTGGTGATATTTTCAGAGAACAAGAATTTTGTCCATGAAAATGACTTAGGAAAAAGGTTAAACATGACAAAGACCTTCAAACAAATTTCAAGGCCTAAAATCAATTTCGTTGAATTTGTGAGATATTTAGAAGAATGTTTCTGTATTTGAGAAAAAGTAGAAACAAATTGAACCATAGTCAGCAATATGTTGCAATCAGAAAAAAAGGAGAATAAAGAAGGATTATGTTTTCCACAACATATCAAAACATCATGGTATACAATCTTTGACTTGGCAATTATTCCATCTACTTCGTCTGTTCCATTTGGATCAGAACAAGGCCTAAGTCAGCAATTCTTCTTTCAACATTCCATACCAGAGTCAATAGTGAAAAGGTCAGAGAAAAATGAAAAACAAAGAAAAGGCTTACCTGCGGAAGGGAAAATTCAATGTCAGTGGAGGCAATAAGGCCTGCAAGATCGTGCTCCATGTACTCGAACACGAGATACAAACTACACGAGACACGCGAGGTAACAAGTCCTTCGAGTTTGATTATGTTGGGATGGTCAAGTTTTCTAAGTAGAGTGATCTCCCTTGCCATGAACTTGATGCTCTCCGGCTCATGGTTGTCGAATCTCACCTTCTTCAGAGCCACTATCTTCCCTGTCACCACATCTCTAGCCTTGTAGACATTGCTGTAAGTCCCCTGACCAATCTGATATTGCACAAAATGGAATTAATATAACAAACTTATTTGAAGTAAAGCTAACAAATTGTGGCAATAACAAATGGCATTTAGAAGAGAAGATAACAACTCCATTTCAGTTATGTGGAATTTAACCAAGATATTCTTTAGAAACTTGGAGAAGTACAATTTTTTCTGAAAAATATTAAGCAGTGAGTGAAATACATGGAAAATAAAAAACACAAACTTGGGTTTTGGCTCTTTGACGAAACATAAAAAGTTCCGAACAGCAAGCCCGCAATATAACAAAAGAATCATTAAAATGCAAACTTGTAACTTTTAAAAGCAAGTAGCACTGAAGTGATTAATATTATAATAAAAGGTCACAAAATCAGCTTCAATTTTATTAGAAGAAAATTGACTCATGAATGACACATTTGAAGGGGGGGAAATCACAATTTGTTGGGTTTTGGATCATTGACAAAACATAGTAAGTAGCATAACCAAGATCAGACCCAACAAACTTCTTTACGAAACAAAACCACATCAAGACGGAAACTTTTACCAGCTTTTCCACCCAAAACCAAATACCAAAACCAAAACCAAAACCAAAACACCAAACACCAACAATATCACACCTTCGACAATTCTGCAATTAATCAGCTCTCCAAGGACTCCACCCAACCAGAGCTTCTAATGTCCGGTTAAATTGCAAAAACAACAGAATTTTCACCATTTTTTTTGCAAACTTCTTCATAAGACAATGTAACATCCAAATCAACACTTCGAAGAGCAACATTAGTTAGTGGAGGAGATTCATTTGGCATGATCAACAAAGATTAGTGATACCAAGATAACTATCAAAAGCAACCTTCATCTTAAAAAAACCACAAAACTTTGCTAAAAACTAAATATCCCGAGTGACACACCTGAGAAGAAAATCATAAACTTTGGGGTTTTGGGTCTTTTATAAAACACAAGAAGTTGTAAAAAACAAGATCAAAATTTCCAAAACATCACCATAAAAAAAATGCAACTTCCACTTCCAAAAATAAAAAAATATAGAACTTTTACCAACCTTTCTCGTAAACTTTAGAAGAAAATCACCAACTTTCGGGTTTTAGGTCTTTTACAAAACACACCATTTGCTAAAAACAACATCAAAACATCCAAAAACATAACAAGCACAAACTTCCACTTCGAAAACTAATAAAAAAAACTTCTACTAACTTTTTTCCTAAACTTCAACATTTTTCCTGAACCTTGGAAAGTTTCTGGAAGGAATCGGCCCTCCGGGGGCTCCACCCGACAAGAGCATCTCCGGCGACGGCGACGAGCCACGGTGGCCACTCCACTGGACTAGCCAAGAACGAAGGCGTCGGGCTCCGGCGAGACTCCGGTGACGTCCCACCGAGCCCAACTCTCCTCCCGACCTTATCCTCCTCGCTGGACCTCGCCGGACGCCGGGGGTCGGAGTCTCCGGCCAGAGCATGTTTCCCGCCGGTTTTGGCCTTTTTTTTCGTTAGAACGCAGCCCATGGTGGTGAGGAGAGAGAATTGGTTATGGGTTTTAGAGAGAGGAGAGAGAGAGAGAGGGGTGAGTGTTGAGTCCACTCCGGTTGCTCTGCTGGTTTTGTGGAGTTTGAAGGTGGTGGTGGTGGTGTGGAAGAGGGAGGAGGGGATTATTGGGCTTTGAATTCTGCTGAATTACGGTATTTGCCACTCGTGGGTTGTTTTGTTGAGGTAATTTGCGAAAACTGATTTTATGGTATATATTTTTAGTATGTGAAAGTTGCCGACGTAGTGAGTTGAATGTTCGATTCTGAAATCGGTGACTGCATGCCATGCATGATGCTTGAATGTTGAATGATGTTTAACGGTGTGATTGGTTTTGCAAGAGTTGGAAAAATAGACTTCTGAATTGACTTATTTGTGATTCAAAAGTTTTGAAAATGGGAATGAATGAGGCTTTCCCCACTTCCTTTCTAGAACCAACGAATGTTCGATTTTTCTGTAATTTAAAGAGCTCCATTCTAGTTGGAACTCAAAAGGTTGGTAATTTTAATTCGTCCCAATGTGGAATCATATTTGCACCAATTACAATGAGCTAGAGTTGTTCAAATTAAACTTATCATCCTGAGAAACTTTGGTGATCTACTTGTGCATTGGTCTGTAGTATTGCAAGAAGGATAGAAGGGTGCTAATACAAAGACACCTCGTGTCACGAACGCTCGTCAAGTTATTCGGTCACTTTAACAAACATGAGAGTTTTCGATTAAAAAATTATGATTTGTGGATTATTTAAATCATTAACAATTCATGATTCCCAATAAAAAATGAAATGATTTGTTTCCCAACAAAACAAAAATATTTTATTTCCCAACAAACCAAAAACATAATTAGACCCACACTAGACACAATCTGCACACACACTCTAGACACATTCTAGACATATTATGGACGCACTTGACACATTTTAGACACACACTAGACACACTCTGGACATACTCTGCACACCAGAATGTGTCAATAACTTGTCCAATAGCTTAAGTCATTAAAAAAATCATTCATAACTCTTTAACACAAAAATCGAGAGATGGTGATACAATCTTAGAAATATGTATTAAACATAATTTGAAAAGTAAACAATATTATGCATTTGGAAAATAAACATCACGTAGAATGTTATGCCTCCAAATTTACGTGAAAATTCATTGACGTGAAAAAAATATACTCCATGTCAGCTCCACTTATGACGAGTTTGTGACACGCATCTAACAATCGTTTTCCTTGCAAGAACAAGCAAAATCACGAGGTTGTATTAGGAAAAATCAAAATATACTTTGTGCAAGTGGAAGCTACACACCTAAAAGTTCGGTTAAGTTAGAAAATGTCAATATCTAATGGTCAAAAACCACTTCCACGGTGATATTTCATTTTCGACGGACCATTAAAACTTCAAATGTAAATTCAGATGGAGACATCTATTAAATTAAACACGTCTGAAGTTTCCCCAGTTGGTGAATCATGGAGTGTTCGAAACTTTCGGTTTGTGGAATTGGTCAAATAGGAAAGCTGCTGCTAACAGTGACTTATTTCTTCACAGGAAATCTCCTAAATTTTTTTTTTTCTGTTTACATCATGCGGAAAAACAAATAAACTAGGAAATTTAAGCCATCAAGAACGTATCCAAACAAGGTCAACTAAGTCGGAATACATATTTGTCATGTTTCCACTATAATAAAGAATTATTTGTGTGATTCAACTTATCGTATATTGAAATAGAGGTCATTGTAAAAAGAGTTAGTCATTGTAAAAAGATTCAACTTAACGCAACCCTACTTTTATAATTGTAAATCGGGCGACTCTCTTGTATTCTTGACCATTTTGGATCTGACCTTTCAATTTTGATATATCAACTATTTTGTAGGTATATGGAATTCTGTAAAATTAGACTAGTAGTACAAGAGGATGGTATCTACATACTTATGCATAAATTTCATTATTCGACTCCCAATCAAATGAAACCAACAAATTTCCAATTGTTTTTATATCGTTCCTACAAAATTCGACCTACCAAACAAAATTTCTAGCATTACTACCTTTATGTGCAGCTTCACTGTGCATGAAAAAGATGCCGTTTAAAGGAAAATTTAGTTTAATACATCTCTTATACATATGGTCCCAAAAAAAGTCACTAAAAACCCCCTCTAATCTTTGATGGTCATTCAAATCAACACGATTCGAAAATAATGCTAAAAAATCCCAACCAGGTGTGGGAGGCCAGATGAGAAGGGGCAAAACAGTAGTATTGTTAAACGTCGGGGGCAAATGTGGAGGTGATATGGCGGGCAAAAGGAAAGAGTGGGCATTGGGGGTAGGGCTGTCAATTTTACACGAAACACGATAACACGACACGAAAACGACACGAAGTTAGCGGATATGGATTGAGAATTTGAACACGATTAATAAATGGGTTGGATACGGCAACACGATTATTAAATGGGTTGGATATGGATTTCTGCTGCAAAAACGATTAACACGATTAAGACACGATAAAACACGATAAGTAATTGGGTAATTAGGCACACGATTACGAATACGACACGATTAATACACGACTAATACCGACAAGTCTATAAGTAATATATAAGTTATAAATTATAATAAACAAATTCTAATAACTGAATGTCATATTTATAATTTTACCAATTATATATATAATTGGTTTGAAACTTTGAAGTTTGAATTCTGAACACTGAACGAGTGGATAATTGTGTGTTAAACGTGTGTTAAATGGTGTAAACGGTAGCGGTGTTAAACGTGTACACGAAGTAACCCGTTTAATAATCGGGTATAAACGGGTTGGATATGGCAACACGATTATAAATGGGTTGGATACGGCAGAAATTTAGCAACACGATTATTAAATGGGTCGGATACGGCGCAGCACCTAGAGCTTATATATAGGAGTTGACACGACACGATTAGCACACGACACGACACGATTGACAGCCCTAATTGGGGGTAGCTGGGGACATTACACTGTAGTATAACTATTTGGGCTGAAGATGTCTTAAATGCCACTGACTGTCGCATTAATTGCATCCCAACTAATTTACTTACCTCTCATTCTCCCCCACAACCACACCCTGCGCAAACATAAATATGTCCAGTACTACTTAAGCCTACGAACCTAATTACAAACCCTTAAGATTCATTATCATTTGGTTTGTTTTGAATAAGTGAAACTTAAAACGTTAAACATACGAGGGAATTTCAAAACACATCGTGAAACAAACAACTCTCATGTCCCTGGTTGTGGGTCATGTCACTGTTTAGTTGGCAATTCCTATCGTTTAGGAATAGTCTTAGTTTAAATAACGAATTACGTTGCACCTAGGGTATTTTTCCAACTAAAGTCCGTAAGCATGAATTCTAAAATGCAACTAAAACATTGGTGGGGGTGCTTACATAATTAATGATTCCACACTTGAATTTTTTTCCAATCAAAAGAGATGTCTCATGAATTATTGAGTTTGGACTAGACACATGAATAACTTAATTTAGTAAATCCAATGTTAAGTTGAAGATGATAATTATTCCATCATGTGTCATGTGTCCACCTCATTTTTAGTCTCACATTGGTGAATCTAAAAAGGTGGAGGATGTTGATAAACATCCTCTTCACTTGACCATTTGTAGGTGGAAAGAGAGGATTAGAGAATTCTCCACACACGCGTGCGTGCCCGTTCGGTCCGGTCCGATCCGATCCGGTGCGTGACGTGACTAGGTGTTTGTGGGGGAAATTAGAGGTTTTAGCCTCAGGGTGATGGGTGTATCTTTTTTGTACCTCATGTTAATTGTTTTTTGAAATCAAGTCATTCACGGTTACAAAATTATATATATATATACAAGAATTCTCTAGTGAGCCCAGGACTTAATTGAGAAAAATTAAGCCCCCACAATATCCACCACTCATTTCAAATTGTAAGGTAGATTAAGATAAAAACGGTTATGATAATTAAAGGTGAGATTAACCATAAATAAAATCCAATGGTGAGATGATAAGGAGCTTAAACTAAATTTGATGAGCCCTGGGCTTACTAAAGCCTGACCCTATATATATATATATATATATATATATATATATATATATATATATATATATATATATATATATATATATATATATATATATATCACAATCGGCTTCTTCCTGAAAACACACGTTTTTATCCTCATCCCCTCTCTACGAAAACCGTCCATCTCCGGCGATTTTAGGTCTCCGAATCCAGAGTTCTCCTGCGACCAATGCTTGCGAGGTTCCATGTTGTTCTCTTGGTCCGTCGACTCCGGTGTGCGCCTAATGACGGTGAGACTGTTCTACCATAGGAGAAAATTGGCAGACCATCAAACACATTGGTACGTGGGCTGATATTTTCTCTTAGGCAAGTCATCTTCCAACGACTCGGTCTTTGAGGCCGTCTCTGATCACTGTTCTTTCTTTTGTTGTTTTCATATACATGTTTTTGTATGTTGGCTTTATCTGGAGCCTAATGGAATATTTATTCGACATATGTAACCCGTTGTATTACATGAATATATTTGTAATTGTTTCAACAATCTCAGAGAAAATATTAATTATGTCGTCTAATAATTCGTTTGCACCAAAAGTGAACATGTTAGGCATGCCGGAAAACGTTGCCAACAACGTATGAAGATTTGGTTGACCGCTATTGGTTTAGTTGATGTAATTGAAAAGACTTTCAAACGTTCTGTAACTGAAGATCCCAAAATTAAAGAAGCACAAGAGTTGTGGATAGAGAAGAACAAATTATGTCGATGGTGCATTCTGTTGGCTTTGTCCAACGTGCTCTTCGATGTATATAGTTCGTCCTCCTCTGCCTCTGTAACTACAAAGAATTTGTGGGATGAGTTAGATAAAAAATATAATACTGAGGACTTAGGTCATGAAAAGTATTATGTTGGGAAATTCCCGAAGTTTCAAATTATGGAAGGCAAGTCAGTTACTGAACAAGCTCATCAGTTTATGATCCTAATCCATGGCTTAAAAGAGGCTGACACGAAGCTTCCTAAGAAATTTTTGGTAATGTCAATTGTCGAGAAATTCCTTCGGTCCTGGGAGGACTTCAGTATGTCTTTAAAGCATATGAGAGGAAAACTAACTATGGATGACCTCATGGTTGCTATTGCAATCGAGGAGGAACATCGAGGTGAAAAACCAGTGATGCCTGTAGAGTTCCAACTAAAGGCAAACCTATTAATTGGGTCCTTATCTAAGTCACATTTTAAAGGAAAACCACAATCTTCTAATAAGATAAAACATAATGCCAAAATCCAGAAAAAGTCAACAAACAAATCATGTTGAAATTGTGGACAAGTTGTGCACTGAGCTAAGGATTGTCCTTCCAAGAAAGCCAAACGCTAACAAGGTACCACTGAATCGACTTCACAGGTCAATGTATTGATTGGGGTGGATGAGACCAACAATACGTTTGTTTCTGTTAATCCTCAAGTATTTTTCATTTATGAACCACGTGAGTGGTTGGTTGACATTGTGGCTAATGTGCGTGTATGTGCTGACAAGTCCATGTTTGTCTCTTACCAGCTTGTTGATCGTAAATCTGTGACGATGAACAATGATAATGTTGCAAAGGTGCTTGAAATTGGACGTATTGACTTGAAGTTACCTTCAGGACGCATCATGAGCCTACTGTCTGTCACAATATTATTAGTGGTCTGTGTCTGGTAGTCAAGGGTTATGAAGTGACTTTTAAATGTAACAAAGTTGTCTTGTGGTGATTTTTTGTGGTACTTTTATTGGCAATGAGTACTTGTCTTGTGGTGCTTTTTTAATCCATGATGAAATTGTTTTTATAATCGCAATACTATTTTTGTTAAAGATGTGTCTTCTCCTGCTGTTTATTCCATTGAATCTGATGATGTTTGGCATAAACGTTTAGGACATGTGAATTATCAATGTTTGAGAAGAATAATGTATTTAAATATGATTCCAAAGTATGCTATTGAGGAATAAAAAATGTCAAGAGTGTGTACAGGCTAAACAATCGAAAAGACTGTTTCATTCTATGACTAGAAACACTAGTATTTTAGATTTAGTACACACTGATACTTGTGAATTTAATGACATGTTAACCAAGGATAAAAATAAATATTTTATCACTTTTATTGATGAAAGTTCAAAGTATTGCTATGTTTATCTTTTGAAAAGTAAGGATGAAGCGTTGTCAAAGTTCCTTATTTTTAAGAATGAAGAAGAGACACAAACTGAAAAGAAACTTAAGAGGTTGAGATCTGATCAAGGTGGTGAATACACATCTAACATGTTCAAACAAGTGTGTCAGGATTCTGGCATAGTTCACGAGGTGACAACGCTGTATTCTCCACAATCTAACGGAATTGCTGAACGAAAAAATAGAACATTATCTGATATGATTAATGCAATATTGGAGAGTTCCAGATTACCCAAATATATGTGGGGAGAAGCTTTGACTACGGCTTGTCATATTCTAAATAAAGTTCCTCAGAAACATAAAGGGGATAGTTCATTCAAACTCTGGTGTGGTCGAAAACCTAGCCTTTAATATCTCAGAGTTTGGGGCCTCCGTGTAGGATTTCGTGTCTCTATGTATGTATATATTTTAAAAAAATTAATACAACATACAAGATCGATTTTCATATTTTCAACAATTTCTATGTACATAGTTTTGTGATTATTCTAATACCATGCAATCCTACATTTATTAAAATAAATCACAAAGTTACAATCGTACCTAAAGGTTCTCTAAAACATTTTTGAAGATTCAGAGTCTTGTTGCCCGTTGAATCGTCCACGGAATTGTCTCCGAGTGTTCACCAAACTCTAAACAAGATTAGAGAGAAATGAGCTAGCCAATCAATCTCTAACAAGGTTTAGAATCTAGCTAATAACCCCTCTTTAAGCTCCTGAGATTCTTATCTCTAAAACTTAAATTTACTAAAAGATTTTCGTGGTAATTAGGGAGAGATTAATGAGAGAAAGAATTTTGCATTAGTTGTTAAACAAGTAGGAGTAGGGGTCCTTTTATAGTCTCCCAAAACATCCTTATCAAGAGTTATTCTTTAGCCATGATTCCTTGTTTATTCTCTCCTAAATTAATCTCTAATTTCCACATAATCACCCACAAAAAATGTTTTAATTAATTCTGGAATTAATCCACCCATGATCTAATTAATCTCTTAATAATTAAGGCAGAATCGTTCTTGTTCGGTAGACCGAGTATTATTCGGTCAACCGAACCATTCGGTTATAACACGTGTTCGGTGCACCGTGAGCTAGACGGTCGACCGAATCCGTATGAGAAAAATTCCCTGGAAGAATTTGGACGAACCACGTCTTTTACTCGGTCTACCGTTGACCCACCAAAATCGCTCCTGGGACATAGTCATCGGATGTCCGGGTCACCTTCGGTCTACCGAAAATACCACTTCTCGGTTGACCGTGCACACTCAGTTAACCAAACCCGATTGTCCAGGCACTCCAGACAATTTCGGTCAACCAATTGCGCTTACCCGTCCCCTATTCGGTTAACCGATCTGAAGATACCTCAGTCGACCGAACCCCGAACGATTCACCGTGTTTGACCCCGATTTTGCCTTTGTCAAATTTTGGATTTATTTCCAACAAAATTTGATCTTTTGGAGTTTTTAGCAAATTCACATATTATATAATATATTATCATATGTAATATTAAATTATTACACCCCATAATATATATACCTCATATGAATTTATTATGATTCTAATTATGTCAATTCTCATGACATAATGATTTTATTCATTCACCACATGTGTCATATTTTCACATGAAACCCGACACATCATATGAACTTAAAATCAAACCTCTTGTTTCCCAGTTTTGTGGTGTGACCTATAGGAGGATCTAAACCAAATTGGTAGAGATATTAAACACTTAATATCTCAAACTATAAGCGGTATCTAGCTACACATTATAGTTACCCAATTAGCATAGATGTCTTTGTTCCATCCGAACCAAAACACGATCCATTTAGTGATGTAAGTGCACCACTTGCGTCTCTCTCTTGCCTCATGATATTAAGAATATATACAAGTAGAAATGTGTCATCTTTGTATTATATTCATTTCTTAATCTCTCTAAGCTAATTATAACTATGTAACTTAACTCAAGTTACATTGTGCACATTATAATTTTGCTTTATCAAGGGACCCACTAATATCATCACTCAATTAAGAGGGGCAATGATAATCGTTTGACTAGCTATCTTTTCCAGCACAAGTCATGTTCAACCAACTATTGCATTTATCACTATACTCATTGATAACTTTTGACAATAATCAAATTAAGCACTTCTTGAGTGAAAAGATATAAGTCTCATATTTTAGGATCCAAGACACAGTAAAAACATTAATGACACGAAACACAATTCCATAATGTTTTGCTTGCTAGGTTTATTCAATATATATAAGTAATATTTTCCTCTTTTATATACTCATGTCGTCAATTATTTATAGAGCTACAACAATCGATGACCAACACGACAATCTTATCTCGGTAATTAATGTTCCATGTTAATTACCATGATTGTGAATAACTTTTGATTTTATGTAAACCATTATCTTTTAGAGCTCTACGGTTAAAGACCAAGCGCCTCTTCCTTAACACTTCCAAAAGACGAATATCATAATCAAGGAACAAAATGCTTGCACATTCAATTCATAATAATTGACATATA
The DNA here is from genome assembly GCA_963682175.1 of Triglochin maritima. Lineage (NCBI taxonomy): Eukaryota > Viridiplantae > Streptophyta > Magnoliopsida > Alismatales > Juncaginaceae > Triglochin > Triglochin maritima. The sequence continues at coordinate 4,295,657 of OY821787.1, read as the reverse complement.
AAAGTAAAACTTTTAGAACACATTCCTTTCACTCCGGTGTGCGCCTGATCTACGGTGAAACCATTCTACCCTGGGAGAAAATCGGCAGACCATCAAACGCATTGGTATGTGGGCTGATATTTTCTCTTAGGCAAGTCGCCTTCCAACGACTCGGTCTTTGAGGTCGTCTCTGATCATTGTTCTTTCTTTTGTTGTTTTCCTATACATGTTTTTGTACGTTACCTTTATCTGGATACTAATGAAATATTTATTCAACATATGTAACCCGATGTATTACATGAATTTATTTGTAATTGTTTCAACAATATTTACATTGATGCAGTTTCTAAATATTCCTTGGACTAATGTCACATCTAAGGATAAAATCGTGAACTTTGATACAGGAGTTCGTTATTGTAAAGATGAATTACCCACATATGTCCACTCGCGTCTTCTATTACCATTTCAAAACAAAATAAATGATTTTTTTGACGCAAATTATAGGTCAAGGGCAGTACACATCCTGGGAAAAAACAATAAGAATGACTTTATCATATAATATAATATAATCAATGTTCTGCACACATATGTCCCACATATGTCCGGTCGCCTGGGCGGTTGTGCGACCGTCCAAGTCTGGGCGGTCTTTTTTCTTAATTTTAATTCAATTAAATTTTATAAAATAGATAACAAATCAGGAAAAATAGGAAAAAAATACACAAATATTATCTAAAAATACCATACATGTTTAGGCTTCGAAAAGACACTTAGTTTTTCGACCAATGCCTCAATAGACACCCCCTCTACCCACCTAAACACTTAAGTATACAATTTATTGCTTAGTAGTACGATTACAAAGGTAACTCAGAGTTCATACAATAGCAGATAAGAGAGAAATTAGAATTACAAGCTAACTAACTAATTCCATTGGACACATTGATCTAATGTCCAACTGGGAACCATATCATATCCTCCACCACCATCAAAGTTGTTGGAGTCGTTCTCGTTCGGATTGTCGACGTAGACATCATCTTCTTCAATTTCTTCATCGTCGGATTGGACATATTGCTCGTCGATGTCCATCGGTGGTTGAGAACTCGATGCACCTGGATCATGAAGAACTTTGACGGAAACCCGAGGAAACAACAAAGGCTCGGAGTTTGTCTTTCTTCAGGAACAACCTTTGCAAAGTCAGAAAGGCGGTGGCAAATCTCGTGACAGCAGGGCGTAGCAGGTTCCCTTCAATGGCAATTCACATCCTCTTCAACAACATGGCATAGCTGTTGAAATGTTTGACGATCTTACGAGCTGAAACAATAGTCTTCAAAAACAACTTGCCAATATCCTCCAAGATGAGATCGATGCAATGCGCTGCACATGGAGTTCAAAACAATCTCCTTCTTTTTTGCTGCAACATCCTACCGACAAGTACGTACGCAGCGGTGTTGTCGGTGACCACCTGAACAACGTGTTCTTCGCCAATCTCGCCAACTATCTTGTCCATCAGCTTGTACAAGTAGTCTGCGGTGTGAGAGTGTCCGGAAGCATCTACAGACCTCATGAACATGGTATCTGTCGGACAATTTACTAGAAAATTGATTATATTCCTACCGGACCTATCAGTCCAGCCATCTGTCATCAACGTGCACCCATATGTTGCCCAATCTTGTCTGTACGACTCTAGTATACCTCTAGTGTAGTCAATTTCCTATTTAAGGCACGAGTCACTAACTTCATGATACGTCATGGGTTTAAGTTCGGGTCTGTATGTACAAGTAGCGGATATTGCTTCCTTCCACTCAGGCGTCCTTACAGTGTTGAATGATATACCACATCTATAGAAAAGCCTAGACCATTTTTGATTAATTGTTTTCCTATCTTCTTTTCTAAAGGTTATTTCGATGGTTGTTTGTTGGGGGCCGGAAACCACGTCATTCCCACGTCTACAAAATCGTGCCCACAAACTTTGTTTTTGTCTCTTTCGACCAGGAACGGGGCGAGGACGGGAGGTTGGGGTCCGAGTAGAACCGGAACCCGACCCGGTCTCCAGATCAAATTCTATGTTTTCTCTGTCTACATAATCATCAAGACATACATTTTCGTTTTGTAATGTCCTACTGTTTCTAATCATGTATGCAGTTATGTCTTTTTTAACAGAGTCAGGAACTTTATGTTGGCTTTTTGGCCTTAATCTTATGTTTTGATGATTTAATCAACCAAATCTTAATTAGAGTAGCACACACTATGCATTGCATATATATTGTATTGTGCTAACCTCTACAGGAGATCAAGACTCAAGAAAGATGGAAATGAAGTCAAGACATGTAATTAAAGCTAAATCGAAGACATGTAATCTTGATTTCTTTTGAGTCTTAGGAACAAAGTGTAATTGAGCATACTTGAGCTAAAATCAACTTAATCACACACTAGGTTCCTCATAGAAGTCACACACGAAATTTCACTTAATTTGGACTTCAATAGATCACCCAAACCTAGACTGGAAAACACTAAACTTAACTGTCTGCCCACATTCGGTCGACTGCAACAGGCCGTTCGGTCGACCGGATGATCAAACTTTCTAATTGTGTTTCCCTGTCTGTTTCCGGTCGACCGAACCTTTCCAAACGGTCGACCGTTCGAACCTTATTTTCCCGACCGTTATTTTGTCGTATATACCCAACGGTCGTATTTGTATTAAACCAAAAATACCCCAAATGTATTTCATGTATCGGTCGACCGAGGACCACGATCGGTCGACCGTTGGTACATCTCTTGACAAACCCAAAGTGACTGTCCATAATCGGTCGACCGCCAAAACCAGTTTCGGTCGACCGTTTAACCTTGTCAAAATCCCCTGCTATCGGTCAACACAATTTCGTTCGACCGATCCATTTTTCCCTCTACCGAAACGCTTGTTCGGTCGACCGGTAATCTTGTTCGGTCGACCGTTTTCTTAATTTACTTAAGTGTTTAGTCGACTGATTCATATTTCGGTCGACCGTATCCCTATCGAACCCAAGCGTTCGGTCGACCGTTGCATCTTTTCGGTCGACCGTTTTTGGACAGATTTGCAGCCCGATTTTCTGCTTTGTGTTCTTTGCACAATATCCAACCAAATCTTGTCCCAACGGATCTATTCTCTCTAATACTTATAAATAGAGTTGTAAAACACATTTTAACACAACTCTCCCACTACAAACTTGTCCCAAACTTTAGAGAGAAACTCAAACACTCAAAGCTTCAAACCTTACACACTTAGTGATCAATTCCTTAATCCTACTCAAGTGTGCTCAAGATTTAGAGAGTGTTGCTCCACTCAAGTTCTCATTTGTTGTCAAAAGAGTAAAGGCTCCGGTGAAAGCCCGAAGCATCCTTCTCGGATTGTGAGAAGAAGATTCCAAGCTCGGCGAGGGTTGTTCGCGAGTTTGACGGTTGTAAAGGTGTTCTCTCCCGGCCCGGAACGGGGAGTGGTTAGTGAAGTCGTAGGCGGAGCTCGGTGATCCGAGCGGAGCTTGCAAGAGAGGACTAGGACCCAGGTGGGGTGCCGAACCTCTATAAAATCCCCCGACTTCTTGTGGTTTGCATTATTTTCTTTTACTTGCTTGTTTTTCTTTAAAATTCCGCTGCGCATATCGATTGCTTAAACAAGTAGGTGATTAGATTAAAAAGTGATTAGTGGACCCATAACCCACACGATCCTACACTTTATCACAAGGTCTAGCATTGCTACCGGGTGTGTGTGCAAGATGTTGTTTGTGACAGACTATATCACCTCTAGTTTCCTTACCACATAACTCACAAACAATGCAGTTTTTATCATTAGCACTAATGTAATGGGCAGTATTCCAACTGGGGTCATTTGTACGGGTAGGTCTTAGGTCATCATAACTCTCGTGATGCATGAGGAGACTAGTGCCGGGTACGTAGGTCATATCTTAAAACTAGACTAATATAAAAATTTAGACTAATATGAAAATGAAATACTAATTAATTTAATTCTAAAGAAATGTTAGAAAGAAAACACTTGATTTTGACGGTTGAAGAATGAAGAACCGGATCGGAAACTTCACTTTCCAACTTCAAAACTAAGCACCAGACTGGAGACTTAATCGCGAAAACTTGATGATTAGAATAGAATTATGAAGAAGAAGAAGAAAATGAGAGATGTGTGAAAAATGAAGAGGTTTGGAGAGCTTTATATAAGATTTGGATGTAGTAGCAAACTTGTAATTTTTGAAGAAAAAAAATCAAAAAAAATCAAAAGTTGATAGCCGTTGGAGTGCCTCCAACGGCTATCGCCTAGGCGAGGCGATCGCCCAACTTTGCTGGGCGAAAGGCAGTGGTCGTCCAGGCGACCACCGCGACGGGCGGTCGCCTACCGCCTAGGCGATCGCCTACGTGAACATTGAATATAATATTATATATATATATTAAAATTAGAATACAAGATGGACAAAACACATTATCATCTAGATTTTAAAGTCTCGTTTGGGTAACTAAAATTTAAACCTTTGATTTCAAAAATAAGGTTTCCTGAATATACAATTTTTAATAAAAAAATGTTGTATTGTACTATCCAAAGAAATTCTAAGTATATTTGTAGTATAAGAGTAAAATTCAAACCTAACCATCAGCTACCTATTTATTAACTAAATTGTGCTAGTTGGTTGTACATATGAGCGATTACCCAGAGAAGCAAATCTTCCTGAAAACTACATAAATCCACAACAACATTTAATGACATCAATGTGATATGAACTAGCCGGTTACGAGCCTTATGAAATCAATAACATATTTAAATCTTATCCAGCACCCTGGTAAAAATGGTGTGAGTCACCTTGGTTTAGATACATAACCCATATGTCTCAAAGTAAAGGTGGAATCCGGAGAACTTTGAGTCGTCGGAAAACAAATCTCATCAATAACATATTACTGAGCTAACATATAAATAATTCGCCATGATCTTTAATGCACTATTTGAACTATTCATACGTATAGCACTAAGATTAGACAGCATGGTGATGATGAAAAAGTGCCCTGGGAAATAAGCTGATTTTTTAATATAACAAACTCAATATAAAGGAAAATAAACTCAAACGTTTTTGTTTTGTTTTTGAGTTGGATAAAAAACCCATCAATCAAAATAAAACAAGTTCAAATCCGTTGAAGCAAGCTTACTTAGAAAATAAACTCAAACCCAAGGAAAAACAAAAAAATTAAAATACAATAAGCTCAAACCCAGAAGTACAAGCTCTATTCAAAAGAAGATAAGCTCCAACTTTCAAAAACTAGTGAATCTAGGGATCTCCAATTTGAGTAAAACAAGCTTAATCTCGAAGGAAAAAATGACAACTTAGGGAAAAATCTGATCAAACCCCAGGACAGTTTAGAAAAATCATCACAAAACCAAAGAAAACAACTCAATATACAGGAAAATAACGTCAAACCTCAGGGGAGAAAAGTAGTAGAAGCCCCCTAATTAGGGAAAAACAAGATCAAACCCATAGAAAATAGTCTCAATGAAAAGAAACATAACCTCATTCACACAAAATTGAGCTAAAACTAAAAACCACGAATTAGAGTAACACCAATACTAACCATAGTATTTAGAAGTCTAGACTATTTGCATGCATAAATGCAACTCTAACGTTAACAGCAGCATCCAATCATTTCATTAGAGAAGACAGGATTGTTGATCAATGGGGGGAAGAAACAATACAACTAAACCTCTAAATTAAACTAATGATATTACATTATTGAAATCTCACCTTTTACCATCAACTCTCAGCCTCACTCTTACCATCAATCCTACCGCAAAACAATTGGACTTCAAAGTTGTGATGTTACCGATACGACTTATGATTATGATAAGGATTCATAAGAATGCAAAGTTACGATGTTAGTAAACGAAATTATGATTATGATAATGCAAGTACGGTTGTTGAAATCTCACACAGATAGTGGTTGACAAAGATACAAGAGTACATAGAGTTCAATAACAACAAAATGGAACCTTTTGGTATTCAATAATAATCTTTACAGATTAGAAGTTACACAAGAGGCAACCATTCTGCGATATTGGCAGTCTCACTTCATAATCGAAAATTGGCCCTCGTAAGGCTCTTCGACGCTTTCACCGAGCCAATGTAAATAACTTATAACAGACAACCAAAGATGGTAAATTCAGAAGTCGAATGTTGGAATTTCATCTGCAGAACCGTGTGTAGCTTGGTAGATAAGCCTAGCAAATATATTCCTATACGGGTCGATCTCCCTTTTTTCCTTTAAATAGACCACGCAATGCTCCACATCCGATTTTATATGCAAGTATAATTCTTGGGCTGCCTTCTTGTTTTTTAACTCCTTCTGTCTTCCTATATGCAGAAGACATTGACATTATGTGTTTGTATAATTAAGAAAACACCATCCACTGTAAGTATCTTATTCATCTCTAGTTCTACAAATTAAAAGAGATAAGATTATAAAAGGTCATCTTAAGCACATTGCATAAGTGTAATAACTATGATTTGCAAGAATGAAATGGTAACAATAACTATGAGTAACATAAAGCTGAAAGAGAAAATATTATCAACCGGGGTCGATGCATACCTTCTGTTTCAATGGCCTTGGCGAATAAGAAATACATACGACCAGGTATTTTTGGCAATCCTAAGGGAAAGCAAAAATCTTGATTCTTGACCGCCGCATTACCCCTATATATCATGATATCATATGAAAGAGTAAGAGTACCTCAGCATTAACAGAAACAATAAAGAGATCTTTCTCTAAAGACAGACACTGTGAAACCATGCGTTTGCCGGTGTTTTGATGTTTTGACATGGATATTATATGACAAAAAAGAGAATTCGTAGTCCATTTTTTATTAACAAATCACATGAAGAGACACTGTAAAAAATATAAATAATCAAAAAATATACCTCAATTTTGCATTACGATCTAATGTCTCTAACAGAACTTCAAGATAGGGAATCTTGTTGTAATCGCCATAATCAAAAAGTAGCTGAAAAATAAAAGAAATGGTATTCAACGATTGATGATTGAGCATATTGTAAGAACTTCATAATCTACCTAGCGTAGGGATGCCAAGTTAAATAACTGGAAATGAAAAACATGCATGAAGTATGATGTATTATCAATCCAAATGCTCGTATATATCATGCATGATATAACAAGACATATCGTTCTTACTTCAAACATGTCATCTTCTCCAACACCACCAAAAGGAACGATCTTCGCCCCGAATTTTGCAGCCATTCGAATGAATTCAGGATTCTCTGGCCAGAACAGCTTATATTGCTCACCCTACGGGTCAGACATGCATGTTAAATATTGCAATGACCATGCATCTAACATGAGCTAAATATAATCAATCAATCCAGGTAATTTGTTGCTTCTAATTAAAACTATACCTTTCTATGACAAGCCTCCCGAATCCCACCTGGGAATAGCATAACAGAATGATTACCAGCAAGTAGATTATAAAAGTTGGCAGGAGTGACAGGAACTGAACCCCAAGTTCTGGAGAGGTCAAAAAAGGATGGGTCTGGAAGAAGTCGCTCGGTGTTTTGGTCGAATGTGGATGGATGTCCAAGACCACGAGGGTAAATCTTGTTCTGGTCCCAGAACTCCCTCGTCAATGGAAGTGAATCAGAAGCCCAGAGCATGTGATTTCCTACAAAAATAACAGGTCCTTCTGAAGGAATTCCTTCAAATCCTCTTGCTATTTTCCCACCATCTAAAGTTGAGAGAAAGACAGTGCTAGCAGCATCAAGAAACAATCTATACACAAAATTAATTTATTCAAGCAAACTTTATATTAATGCTGAATACACCATCTAATGGATAAACATTGACACCAAATAATCTATATTAGCACCACTCATTTCTATCGGCTCTTACTTATTTTTGTACAGTAAATTTCAAAACTCATAACATTTGTACGTGAACATAATTAAACGCTGCTAAACGGAAGAAGTTCATAGTAGCAAAAGTGATGATTTTTGAACTTTAAGATTCAAAAATGAAAAATAAGCCGTTGTTGAGGGTACTAATAAAGAATTTATCCAAAATAAGAATACTTGCATTTATGCATTACAATTGGAATACCTGCATGGCTTCATAGCCTCTTCGAATTCACCAGATGTTGGTAAGAGATAATCTGAGACGAGGTTGACCTGTCTTGAGCGACGATAAAAGTAAGCTCCTCTTAAGAGTGGTACTATATCAAAATCACTCTCCTGTGATATTATAACAACTTTAATTTTGCATTTCTACAACTGAAACAAAATGTGAAATCAGTGGTATCTACTATCTAATGGTAAACCATATTTCTACATGTAACTAATGGTAAACATGTAACTTATTATCACGTATAACTGTTGTGTAAAATCAGTTCAAAGATTTACCAATAAAACAGTGTGATCACTTCCCCTGTAAAAGCGTATCCTGCAATTTGTCAAGCTTTTGCGAATTCTCTCGGCTTCTTCGCCACTCGGAAAGAACTGATCGTTTCCACTGAAAAGACACTTAACTTAGTCTATCGATATTGAAAATTATAAACCCATAATAGATAGTTTATAAATGAGTCGTATTTGTATCTCGAACCTCGCTAAAAACAAGTCTTCATGATGTCAAAACAAAATATGGCACAAACCTCGCTAAAATGAGCACCTGAGATCTGATAGCATGGAGACGAGAATTGGCGTAAAGAGATGCTGACTTAAGCATCTTCAACTTCCACATGCGAGCCTCCTTAGGTAAAGTATCAGCTAAGAACTGATGGAACAAACAAAAAGAAATCCTTACACTGTTAGAAATTCAGGAATAATGAGAAATGGGTGGCCGATGGTTGGATATATATATATATACATATACTGTAGAATTGTAAGAGGACGAGAAGAGTAGGAGAAGAAGGAATTTTATTACTATGATTTTTTTAGAGTGATTTACATGGTTTGAATCTGTGATTATTTATACAACATTTTTAGCCGTTTGGTTGTAATAAATGCTTGCTTGAAAAACCTCAACCGGCATGGGAATATCATGCAAAGCTTTGGGCACCCAAACGCCAGGCACAACGGTATGTATCTTTAACACGCCCCCTCAAGTTGGGTCTGGAAAGGATTGATAGATCCCATCTTGTGAAGAATGTTGACGAAGGTCTTGCGATCGAGAGTTTTGGTGAAGATGTCTGCAAGTTGCTCCTTACTTGGGACATAATGAACCTCTATTTGCTTTGATTGTATTTTTTCTCTGATAAAATGACAATCGACTTCTATGTGCTTGGTTCTCTCATGGAAGACTGGATTTGTAGCAATGTGTCGCGCCGCATTATTGTCGCAGAACATTTTCATAGGACTTTGAGTTGTGATGTTCATATCTTTAAGCAGTTGTTTTATCCAAATTAATTCGCTGGTAGTGAATGTCATTCCACGGTATTCTGCTTCTGCACTGGATCGTGCGACGACGTTTTGTTTCTTACTTCGCCATGTTACCAAGTTACCTCCCACAAATGTGCAGAATCCCGTAGTTGAACGTCGATCATGACTTCCAGCCAATCTGCATCGGAGTACCCAATTATTGAATTAGAGTTGTTGGGTTTCATCCATAAACCTTGTCCAGGTGTTCCTTTAAGATAACATAGGATTCTGTTTACTAAGTCTAGATGATGTGTATAGGGAGCATGCATGAACTGACTTATTAGACTAACCGCATATGTAATATCAGGTCGAGTGACAGTAAGGTAGATAAGTTTTCCAACTAGCCTTTGGAATTGCCCAATGTCAGATAGGGGAGTCCCATCATCTGGTCCTATTTTTTTATTGGTTTCTATAGGTGTAGTTGAGGGCTTTGAACCTAATTTCCCAGTTTCTTTGAGAAGGTCTAGGATGTATTTCCGTTGAGAAATAAATAACCCCTTTTTTGAGTATGCAATTTCTATTCCTAAAAAATATTTTAAGTAGCCCAGATCTTTTATGTCAAATTGTGATTTTAAATATTCTTTAACTAATGCTATTTCGTGGTTATTACTCCCAGTTATGATAATATCATCAACGTAAATAAGTATGATGATGGTGGTGTTATGTTTATGTTTTGTAAACATGGATGCATCAGCAGAACTCTTACTAAAACCATAATTAATGAGAGAGAGACTGAGTTTGGCATACCAGGTACGAGGTGATTGTTTGAGGCCATAGATGGACTTATGAAGCTTGCATACCTGGTTGGGACAAGTGGTGTAGCCAGGAGGTGGAGTCATGTAGACTTCTTCTTCTAGGTTCCCTTGTAAGAAGGCATTTTTCACATCCATTTGAAATAAACTCCATCCCTGATTCACAGCAATAGAGAGCAGAATACGAACAATGTTCATTTTAGCGATAGGAGCAAATGTTTCTAAGTAGTCGAGGTCATATGTTTGTGTATAGCCTTTGGCTACAAGTCTAGCTTTATATCTTTCTATCTGTCCATTGCTATGATATTTGATTTTGTAGATCCATCTACATCCTACAGGTTTAACACCAGGTTGGTGTGGAACAAGGGTCCAGGTATGGTTATTTTCAAGGGCTTTTAGTTCTTCTTCCATGGCTTTGACCCAATTTTGATTACTTATAGCCTCATGGTAGCTGGTTAGTTCTTTATTTATGTCTAGTGTTCCTAGGAAGGCCTGATGTTTGTTAGAGATATGATGGTAAGATAGAAAATTTTGGATAGGATATGTGGTTTTGTGAGAGAGATGAGAGAGATAGTAGTCGTTAAGTCTTGGAGGGAGGCGAGTTGGGCGAGTAGATCTTCTTGGTCCTTCTCCTTCTCTTTGGTTTTCTTCATTCTCTTCTCCTCTTCCTTCAATATTTTCTTCTTCTCCTCCTTCTTCATTTTCTTCTTCTCCTCCTTCTTCTCCTCCTCCTCCTCCTTCTTCATTTCCTTCTTGGTGTGGAGGAAGCAGGTCGTCATAGGTGTTATTAGGTATTGGAGTAGCGGAAGCATTATCAGAGCTAGAGTTTTTGAAGAAGGGTTCGGTTTCGAAGAAGGATACATCGCGAGAAACATAAGTTTTTTTATTTTCTGGATCATAGCATTTGTACCTTTTTTTCCTAAATGAATATCCTAAAAAAATGCATTTGATAGAGTTATGATCAAATTTATTTTCCCTTTTCTTGTGAACAAAACATGTACAACCAAAAATTCTAAGATGGTCAATGCTAATGTCTTTGTTAAACAATACTTCAAGAGGTTTTTTATTCTCAATTGTGGGACTGGGAAGTCGGTTGATAATATACGTAGCAGTGAGAATGACATCTGACCAAAAACCTTTGGGACATTGTTTTGAAAAAGAAGAGACCGAGTGACGTTCAAAAGGTGTCGGTTTTTTCGTTCGGAAATCCCATTTTGTTGTGGTGTATTAACACAAGAGGTTTGATGAAAAATGCCTTTTTGACGTAAGAGATTTTGAAACAAATTGCTCATATATTCTGATCCATTATCAGATCTAAAAAAATGGATTTTTTGCGTCGAACATATTTTCAATGTAACAGAGCAATTCGCAAAAAACTGAGTAAGTGTCAGATTTGTTTTTTAAAAGATACGTCCATGTGGCTCAAGAAAAATCATCAATAAAACTAATAATGTACCGAAACCCGTTGTAAGACTCGATGGGGGCAGGTCCCCAAATGTCAGAATGCACTAACTCAAAAGGTGTGAAGGTTTTGGTACTAGATTTTTGAAAAGGTAATCTAGTTTGTTTAGCAAAACGACATACATCACAAAATAATTCATTTTTAAAAGCAGGAAAAAAATATTTCAATACGGTTGATGATGGATGTCCCATCCTTTTATGCCAGAGATTGTGGTCACTGGGAGTTTTTGTATGATGAGCCTTTTTACTTGTTTCTAGAACATATAGACCATTAGAAAGAATGCCTTTACCAATCATCCTCCCTGACGTACGATCCTGAAAAACAACGTCATTAGGAGTAAATACTACATTACAATTGAGATTTCTTGTAATTTTTGCTACCGATACAAGATTAGCGTCAAGATTAGGAACATATAAGATTTCATCATAAGTGTTGTTTACTAAGTTTGTTTTGCCTATTCCTTTGATTTGTATTTTGTTTCCATTTGCAACTGTCACAAAGTTGTTTAATAAGCTTAAGTTTTGTTTAATATTACTAAGTAATGTTGGATCTCCAGTCATGTGATCAGTGGCTCCGGTATCAATTATCCAGGCCTTGTTATTAAAAAACGTGTTTCTTCCAGAAAGTTTAGAAATAACATAAGTAATTGTGTTACCTGACAGATTACCTGATGTGGGAGGGTTCTTGTGCAAAAGTTCATTCAGGTGGCCCACCAGGTTTTTAAGTTGGAGCGGATTAATGGTAGGATCTGACCCGCCAGTGCAAGATCCGACCCCATTGGATCCATTGTACCCGTTATCATAACGGATCTGATTTCCCGGGTTGGAAGATCCGACTAAGTGGCTTGAATAAAAGGCGGAATTATCCGCATAACCGGTAGGGTTTGCAACCCTTTCGCCTGGTCTGCCGCCGCTCCGGAGAAAGCTGGTGTTGTCGCCGCCTCCGAGGAAGCTGGTGTTGTCGCTGCCTCCGAGAGAGCTAGTGCCACCGCTGCCTCCGAGAAGACTGGTGCTGCCGCCCGAGCCTCCATCCACCAGATTTGCTCTCATCTGTCTTTCATTTTTTTGTGGTCTGAGGTGGGGGAACAAAAACCAGCATGCGTTTTTGCTATGTCCTGGTTTCTTGCAGTTTTCACAGTGTTCGTTGCTTTTGTTCCCGAACCTTTTTTTTGTTCCCTGAGCTTGGTTCCGACCGGCAATGAGGGCCTGGTTGTCGGAGTTCTGGTTTTTGGTGTGGTTGTTCAGTGTGTTTCTTCTTGTTTCCTCGCGCTGAACGAGGCTTGTGATGTTTGCGAGGCTGGGAAGATCCGGCGCCATGAGTATTTGAGACCGAATGTTTTCGTAGCTTGAGTCTAAACCTACCAGAAATTGGTAGATCTGGTTTTGTTCTTGTCGGTTTTGTATGACTTGTGGGTCAACTGTGGGAGGTTTGTAGATTTTCAGTTCATCCCACCTTCTTCTGAGAGTACCAAGGTACTCTGTGATGGTCGCCCCACGTTGTTGTGTTTGCGTGATTTCTTGTTTTATTTTGAAGACATGCGCGAAGTTCTCTGCTTTTCCATAATGGTCCCGAACAGAGTCCCATAGTTCTTTTGCGCTGTCTTTGAAGATGAATATTTCGGCGATATCTGATTGCATCGAGGCAATAAGCCACGACATAACCTGATGATCCGCCGTTTGCCATTCGTCATGGAGCTTTTCAGTCGCGTTTTCTTCTGGTTTTGCTGTCTTCCCGGTGATGTGGCCCAACCTTCCTCTGCCACTGAGGGAGAGCGTGACCGCGCGTGACCAGGACAGATAGTTGGTCCCGTTTAGCGTTGTCGAGACCAGGCGATGAGAGTTCATCCCATCAGAAAGAAATTTGTTGCCGTCTGACATGATTTTTTGGGTTTTTCCTTCTTCTCTCCTGGGTTTGGATGTGGGTTTTGAGGACCTTCAACCCCCTTGTATGAGGTGAGGCCGGTGATGATTTGTAGAATCTGAGGCACAAAGACTCAGTGCTCTGATACCATGTAGAATTGTGAGAGGACGAGAAGAGTAGGAGAAGAAGGAATTTTATTACTATGATTTTTTTGGAGTGATTTACATGGTTTGAATCTGTGATTATTTATACAACATTTTTAGCCGTTTGGTTGTAATAAATGCTTGCTTGAAAAACCTCAACCGGCATGGGAATATCATGCAAAGCTTTGGGCACCCAAACGCCAGGCACAACGGTATGTATCTTTAACATATACATATATACATACATATAGCAAACTGTGATGCAGTTCTCATTTCTACAGGATTATGCTTTGAAAACACGCTAACAGAATGGAGTATAGTCACCAAATCACCAATGATTACTGCTATGGTAGTATAGATAAATGGCAGAGAGGTATGGTCATTGATTTTGATGCATCAATTTTCTTACAAATGTGGTGTAATATTTACACTTACTGTTAAGTAGGAAAATGCAATGGCAGCACTTTCTGGAAGTCCCTTGATAGGTTGTTGGAGATTCTTTTCAGCATAAGCAATTGATGTCCACAGTGAATTATCTGTAAAACAGAGTTATCACATGCAACAGTGGACTTGTTAGAAAACTTGGGAGTGATACATAGATAAGATTTGGATGTATTTCCTTTTTGATTAATTATATTTGGATTATATTAGTACTTAAAACTTATTGTTTGATAATTTACCCTCAACTTTATGATCAATAGTCCTATTGGGCTCCCCAGCAGTGACTAGTTCTAGTAGTTGTCAATAACAAGAAATGCTTCTATCATATATGTAGCTATTACAATAAAGTCGCTCTAGTCTCGTAAATTCTAACCATTCACTTTCAGAAGATCTTCAACCATCAAACTTCAAATGAACATTCGCTATACAAAGGATGATTCACAATACTTCTCTACTCTAAAGCATAAGGTCTGAAGCAGTTATAACCTGTAAATTTAAGTAACTTTGGCATCATATCGTGGGCTAGTTCAGGAAGGCCATCTGAGAAATCGAGGAGAGTTTGCAGCAGCGATTTGCGGAAAGACGTAGCTGTGAGACAAAATAGCCAAAATAACACATATATATTGAAACTTATTTGCATTTAGCTCTTCAATTAATTGTTATGATGATCAATGTGAAGCTAAAACAACCCCGTACCTGGGTTAACCGTGATAATCATAAGATCGATGTTGGGGTTACGCGCTGCAACAGCATAAGCAAGACATGCACCAAGGGACTCCCCAAGCAGATATATTGGCTGCTGTTGTGACTGCAAATTTATGGATCTCAATGTTCTTTCCACGTACACCACGAGTCCTACACAACATAAATTTCGATGGTGAATGAACTTGTAGAATGCCTTCAAGTAATAGTTCACGGAAAAACGTAAAAGATCGTGAAATTGAAGTTACAGTTGAACTTGTACGATAAAATTTATACGCAGAATAGCCAAATTCACTCTCAGACAAACAAATTCAAGTGAACTGGAGCTATATATATAATTCCCTCTACTTCAATCACACGCCGATCGATGTGATTGATTTGCATGTAAATCCAATGAAAATGGGCGATCTTAACTTCTTAGATAATTTTTGGGCGATTGGTTTGCATGAAAACTAAAAACAATTGGGACTAGAATTTCAACGCCCTGAAATTGTACTTAAAAGGAGTTCCCTAACTTCCACTCCAAAATTATGGTAAGTTCAGTTCCTTGTTTTTCTCTAAAGAAAGTATCTTTCCATTTCAACACATAAAACATATATATTTGTAAAATTTGGAATTTTGGGGACTATAAATCTAAAACCACCCAGATTTCAGAACTGGAATTGTTAGAAAATTGCCTCTAGAACACAGCCACGCAATGCCACGGTCAACCGGAATCTGATCAACGGTTGACCGTTAGCGCAGACTGAGAAGTTACACCAGAGTTCGGTTGACTGTTTGGCCAACGGTCGACCATTAGAGTTCTTAGCAGAAATGACTTAAGTGTACGGTCGACCGTTGTCTCCCTACCGGTCGATCGAAATTATCAGGAAGACAATTGAACAGATACTCAAGTGCACCAGTCGACCGTTGTCTCCAGACTGGTCGATCGAATATCAGGAAGGGAACGAACTCTTGCAAGCCTTAAGGTAGTCCGATTGTTAGCCAAACGGTCGACCTAAATGTTGTGATACAGTCGACTGATAATCATGTTCGGTCAACTGTTTGCAAAAGGAACAATTTTCTGCAGGGGTAGTTTGGGGATGTTTTACACCATTATTTCTACCCAAACCTCTTCACTATAAATACCAAAGTTATTGTAACCCTAAATTAACTATTGGAAGCTTGAGAGAAGGAGAGCTACCATAAAGAGCGGTAGGTTTAGCCACCCAAATTTCTTTTGTGTTTTCATTAGGAAATCTTGTTGTTGAAGAATCATTCAACCCCAATCCGATGTGCTCTTGTAACCATCTTTGGCTTCTCATTTGTACTCCAATCGTTCATAGTGAAGCCTCCGCCTATCTCTATTGTTCGTGGGTTTTTTTCGTTTTTGGGTTTTCCACGTAAATCTCGCGTGTTTGTTTTGTGTTTGCTACTGTGGTTTGTTGTTTGAATGTATGCTAAGTGTTTGTAGAATTGTCTAAGCCAAAGTTTTCGGGGTTCTCATCGCATTTGTACCGAGTCCAAACCACCTAAGATCCTAACAAGAATTCTGGACTTGTAACCACAAACACAATAGAAGTAGAATTGGACTTCCTATGGCACTTTTGAAAAATGGCAATGGCGGTTAGCGTTTACCTCCACGACTAGCTAAAAAGTAACGTACACATGAAACTATATTGACATGATGTTAGGGAATAAGATCAATCTCAAAATACGCAGCGGAACGAAATAGCAAATCCGATGGAAGAAAGAAACACAAATAATGCAAATTGCAAACATCAAACCACGCAAAACACGCAAGAACACAAGATTTAACGTGGAAACTCAATGCGGAAAAAAATTACGGACGACACAACCTCAATCTACTATAAAGAAACTGATTACAAGAGAGGCTTACAGAACACACAGACCAACCGACGAAGAAATTTCGGTTGAAATTGCTCCTACTGAATCTACAAGGATGCTCTCTCTCTCTCTGTTTCTCTCAAGAATGCAAAGTAGACAATAAAAAGATGATATGATCTTCTTATGATGTTATTACAAAAGGTGGACGAAATTGTCTTTATATACTGAGTCAAAACAAATATTAATTGCACCAAAAAACGGAGTAAAGAAAGTGCAGATCGTGGGCAGAACTGTTCCAATCGGTTGACCGACGGGTGAAATGGTGGACCGAACTTAAACCTGTAACTGATTCTGGGCTCCCTTGGTTGACCGTTGCGTGCCTTTGGTCGACCGAAAAACTCCAGGCAATGTCACAACACTCCAACCGGTCGACCGGTTGAGAATTACCGGTCGATCGATGTGTCCAGACACTTTGTCCAGGACGTCCAAACATAGAAACGGTCGACCGATGAAGAACGACCGGTCGACCGAAATTATCCACGCACTTTGTGCTGCACGTCAAGCTGCAATACCGATCAACCGAACTTCTACCGGTCGACCGTCTGTCTGTTTTTCCCATAGTAATACTTAATTCACATATTCAAGGTAAAAAACAACACATGACAACACTAAAGCATGTCGGATTGATATCATCATAACTGCCTACTGCATTGTTGGTATGCACAATCAGTGACTGTGGTGTTCCTCCGACCGACCGATTTGAATTTGTTCGGAATGTGGTTTGAAGATATAGAAGAATCCATTTGGGCGTGGACGTAATTATGGTATTTGAGGAGTTAAAGAACAAACAAAAATGGTACAAAGAATTCTTAGTCCGGAATTCAAGGGGGGTTGGAATTTAAAGGATCGGAGATCCACACTAAATCACAAAAAAGTTGTTTAATAACTACGTATTAGAAAATAGTGGCACGTCGGTTAATTTATTGATGTTTTCCTAAGTTATAAGTTATAAGTCCCTCCACTAATTATCAATTAGTTTTAAGTTACATGGCCACATTTTAATAATAATGTTATATTTGTATACCTTGAAAACTAAAATAATGTGTTTTTGAAGAAAAAACGTGATTTTCAGATAATATGGTATTTCAAACCTACCTAGTGTTTCGATAGCCCTAAATAATATAAATCGACATTTTCTGCTGAAAACATATTTTCTAAAAAAAGTTTATGAATACTGTTTCTTTTTCTCCCCTCAATCATGTTGTGTTACCAGTGTATCTACTAGGGAACTACTAAACGTCGCCCCAAAACTACTTAAATCGTCCCTTGAAATTACCAAATTGCCATTAACAATATATTTAATACCCATATCGTCCCGTGTCTTTAAACAAGGTTTTTGACTCAGTTTTACTAACATTCCTAGTACCAACACCACGAAAATGTCTGGCGAAACACCTAGATCAGGCGAAGTAACGGAAACGGATTTTTTTTCCGACTCGAGCGTCTGGCTAAGACGCCTGCACCATCGTGGAGGCGTCTGACTAAGACGCCTCCACCATGGTTGAGGCGTCTTATCCAGACGCCTCCACGATGGTCCAGGCGTCTTAGCCAGACACCTATACCATGGTATAAGCGTCTCGCTAAGACGCCTCAACCATGGTGGAGGCGTCTTAGCCAGACGCCTCCACGATGGTACAGACGTCTTAGCCAGACGTCTCGTTTTTTTAATTTTTTTGTCAAATTAAAATTATACGGTGTGTTATCTCAAATTATTTGACGTTTCTTTGCAAGTTTTCGGTGGTAAACGGTCGGATTACAATGAAATTTTTTGCAAGTGATGAAGATTCAAAAAAATTCCAGATCCAACATTTTTTAAGTTCCAAAATCCCCCGGTGGTAAAACATCCTGACTTACAAATACCACCTCGACAGGTCGTTCGGGGATCTCGCTCCCCGGTGAGCGAGTGACATTCCACCTCGCGGGTGAGGTGGCGGGGGTGGCAAGGGGGCAGCGCCTCCTGGAAATTTTTTGGATTTTGAAATTGTTGGATCTGGAAATTTTTGAATTTTCGGTGTACCGAAGGGGTATCGGTCATCCGAATATAGTAATTATTAACTTATTAATTAATTAATTTATCAATTATCTAAATTTATAATCAATTATCTTTTTAAAAAAATAATAAAAAATAATAAAAAATTACGGGCGTCCGACGGAGCCACCCCCACGTAGGAGGGGGCGTCTGACTAAGACGCCTCCCCCATTGGGGAGGCGTCTTACACAGACGCCTGCCCCAAGGGCGAAACGTCTGGGTAAAACGTCTACCCGATGGGTAAGGCGTCTGGGTAAAACACCTCCCCCATGGGGGAGGCGTCTTAGCCAGACGCCCCCTCCTACGTGGGGGCGGCTCCGTCGGACGCCCGTAATTTTTTATTATTTTTTATTAAAAAGATGTTAGATATTTTACCAGATTCGAGTACACTGTGGCGTTCGTTGGTTCATTACTGACCTCTAAAACATTATTTTTTATGATTATAAGAGGAATATGAAGAGAGATGTGTAATAGGAGGGTAAAATGTCGCGTTATAGCAGTAGAAATGAGAGAAGTGCAAAATGGTAATTTCAAGGGACGATTTAAGTAATTTTGGGACGATGTTTAGCAATTCAGTAAAACTATAGGTTTATGAATACTGTTTCCTTTTCTCCAAACATATGATTTTGTGTTTTCAAAATATATTATTTTAATTGGATTCGTTTTTGAAATCACATATTGAAACCTTTACTTATTGAAACGAGGTTTAAACGAATATCAAAACCCAGTGAGAGAATTATGTTGTTTAAAGCAATTAATTTTTCGAGTAATTTTAAAATTTTGAATTAATAACAAAGAGACATCTCACATTTCTGCGTTCTAATTTGAATGTAAAACCTAGATTCAAAATAAACTGACATTTGGTCGTCCAATACTATTTGGATAAATTTGCAAAAACTTGGAAATCTGACGCCCCAACGTAGATTACTAAAATGCACCCACTTTGAAGAATGATGCAAATGCAATTGTAGGAAGATAAACAAATCTTACAATTATCTATTTCAAAACAACAACAAAACACGACTAAAAAGATTTCTCCTATATGCTTATTGAAATCATGATCAATTGGGAGAAATTACAAAATACCGTCACGATGTTTCTTGGGGAATAGACAGTGCAGGAATATACCCCAAAAAAATTAGTAATGGCAAAAATGTTGCAACTTTGCTATTTTTAGGATTCTACGTGTAGGTAAGTCAGCATGATTTAGTTTGAAAACGAAATCAAGCCTCATAGACATTGTTTATTAAGAGAATGATCTTGGAGAATCCAAAATTTTAAAATATGAAATAACTCGCAGACAATTAAACATTCTATCTCCCCTGCCTGTCAAACTTTTTAATGGGTCATCTGCCGAATAACATAAAAACAACTTAAAACTATATTTCAAAAATATCATTTTGTTTGAGAAACACGTGAAAGATATGTAAATGTATAAAATTGTGTGAATTGGAAGAAAAAAAATATAATTGGGTCCATGTATGCCACTATCTTAATATTTTAACACGTACATATCAACATTCACTATTCAGCAACGAAATACAGTTTACAGGGATTAACAAAGATATTTATAATTGAACAAGTGAAAACACCAAGAGGAAAATAAATAACATAATTAAATAATGTACCTTTAAATGATGTTCTATCTGTGATAGGAATATGTAGGCACCAAATATCAAACATGCTGCAAGAAATTACAATCATAAATTAAGACGTTAACTAAGATTCAACTGAGAAAAATAAAATTCGCACTCAATTATATAGATTTTACTTTTTCATCCTATAGTTTTGGCGAATCAGCCCCAGTCCAATACCATCAATCCCTGCAATTTTTGCACAAGAAAATTGTTAATTAGCCTTGAGAAGACAAACATATATAAGATAAAAATGAGTCTTGCTATTGGCATTTAGAAAAATGTAAGGAAATCATTATCTTAAAGAATAAAAAATTTAGAGGTTGAAATAACTAAAGGTCTAGAGGACATGTTTAACATGGCACCTTAATTAACTAGCCTGGTTTCATTAATTTACACCCTATTGCAAACAGGTCCAAACTTCTTACCAGGCAAGTAGAGCAATGTCGGAGCTCTCTCTAGCCGGAATGTGCTCCGGCACTCTAACGGCGTGAACCACCGGGGCCCACCTCCGCCTGCCGACTTAATCATTTCTTTCGACCTCTCGAAAAAATCATCCACTTTCAGCCTCTCGCTATCATCATCACCAACCATGGCAAACTCCGGATGTCGTTTATCCGGTAGTTTTCGCTCCGACAACGGAGTGGGAGGGAGGCGGACGGTGAACAACTCTTCCGAGATCAATGTGCGCGACTCCCTAAGGCTCCGGATGGTCATCGTGGCGAAAGAAGTTCGCCGATGGAGGGTCGGGGGGGATTGGGCTACCGTCGGCGATGGAAAATTGATGCTGGCAGTAGCCATTGGAGAGTTGGGAGTGTCAATTGTTTGTTTGGTGGAATGGGGATTTATGGAGGGAAGGGAAGTTTGGGAATGGTCCATGTAGTATTGAATAAAGGGATTTTGCATGTGTTCCCTATATTTGTGCACCTTATATTTGTGCATTGAAAAATGTAAAATTTGCGTCACTAAACCCCAACACATCTTTGTATGTCAACAAATTACCATTTTTAATTTTTCATAATAATACCCTAACTTGAACCATGTTAAGTTTAGACACATACCTTGCTTGTGTCATGATGCCAAAATAGATGACTATTAAAAGTTCTAATATTCATTCTCATGCTATACAAAATCTACTTTACGTCAAAATGTTGTCTTTGTCATATTGAACAAAGTAGACGAAGATATTTACAAATGAAGTATGACAAAACTACAAATGTGAGAAGTGCATGTTGTTCTTGATTCATGAATTTCATATGTGTGCCTTTTAAGCGTTTGAAAACAGAGTACGAAGGGAGCATGCCTATCGGAATAAATGCATGCAAGTTGAAGCCCACGACAATTTTCTGGTTTTATATATACATTACATTAGAGAGCCTCCATTGGCAAATCTAGCGAGGATCCGTTTGGATTGAGTTGTTGTTGTTGTTGTTGTTTTTACCGACGATCCATAATTCCCCGGCATCCATCATGTTTGGGACAAGTGAGATGCATTTCTAAACTAGAGGTGATGCAATACTATTTATACCGATGCGTAATTAATATGTTGCTGGAGTTCGAGCTTAATTGCGTCCGGAGGTGAATGGTCCACTCCGGAGTCCGGCCCCCAACCTGCTGTGCTACATCACGAGGGACGAGTTGTTGTTGTGGACTGTGATGATTTTGGAATCAATTTTCGTATTGGAAGTTGTCATTCAAAACTAATAGTTTCTGTCTGTGTTGTAATTTGTAATAGACATGATTTTTCTTACAATATTGACCAAACATTTGAAGTATTTTCTTAATTACCACACCATTCCTAAAACCACCCACTCTCTCGTCATCTTTTTTCTTCTGACTTTTGTTTCTGTAGCTTTATTTATATATCTTTTGTACTTTCATCTTTATTTTTTGGTTTATTCCTGAAAAAAATTGTGCACGAATATTTTCTGATCTTGTATACATGCATTCATATAAATTAAACATGATTTACAGAAGATATTTAACATATTATTCTGTGATTGTTTTCACGAAAATTTTGTCAATAAAATAACCCTAAAAATCCAAAGTTTAGAGTTTCACCCACCAACACAAACTACCATGCATGCAGTAAGAACAAATGCGAACACAAGCTTCATTTGCAGTTGTGGTTTGGACAAATGGTACAATTAACACAGAAAATGAAATACACATCTCAAAAAATTAAGTTTCACACCATGTCGCAATAGTACAATCAAATTGTGGGCGTTTCGAAAATAACTCAAGACGCAACGATTTGCATCAACACTTTGTATCTGCCCAATCCAAATGGACCCTTTAGATATGTCTTCAATTAGTAATTTGGAGATGTCACACACACATATATATTCATCTAAATAGACCATATGAATAGTAAGCTAGCTTAGAATACTAATTGGTACCAAGAAAAATAGCTAATTCCTAGAGAGTAGAGATAACCTACCCGTTTGCGCATTGTACAAACATTAAATAAATTACAACAATTTGTTTGCACTTTTTAGAAAAAGTTCAAAATTAATTTTCAATAAGAATATGCACGTAATATTATAAATCAATATACATGATTGAAAATTTCTTTATCTTTGGGTTTATTCCGCAAAAAATGAATATCTAAACAATTAAATAAAACTTCTCAAAATCTTTTCGGGGAGAGATCGACCCTTATATTTTCCCCTTTTCTTGGTTTAGACTACGATGAGACATATTTCTATATATAACTTTAGAAGGTTTTATTTCAACGTCTTGATTGGGATTAAAATTTATACATGGTTAATAAGATTGAGGTGATAAATATTGGAAATTAACTTCAAATTATATAGGAGGATATTGGTGAAATTACAAATTAAGACATACAATTAAATTTATGAAATTATCCCCTTTAACCGAACAACATATTTTGCGGATAATTTCTGAATTTAATTAAAAGATCAAATTGAGAAAGAAAAAAATCAGACAAAAGAACACCGCATTACAAGCATTCATGAAACGACCGAGTACTCCTATATATATCTTCTCTTCCTTAAAATGAAACTAACCTAATCTCTATATTTCACACAAGATAAAACTTCTACATCCATAAAACTCTTCAATAGAAAGGTAGAAAAAAATCCCCCACAAAATGTGTGGTCGGATTCCGGCAGGCGCGAAGTTTTTCACGTTGAAATTCCTCGCCTTGGTGACAACCTTCTTGGCGGCATTGTTGATCGGCCTCGACCGCCAGAAGAGCACTTTCGGAGCTTTTGTTGTGGAAGCAACCTACAAGTCGTCTAACAGCTTCAAGTACTACAACAATGTTTTGTTCTTTACTTTTTAATCGTGTTCGTTGCGATTTGATTTACGGTTGGATACTTTGGTTTGTTTTTTTATGATTGTTATATTTCTCTTTTTTTCATGACTTCTGGGATTTAGGATTTAAAGCTTTCAAGGTATTGTGCTGGTTGCATTCAAGGTTTTATTGGTTTTTCTCTAAAGTAAATTTTGAGGTTAAGTATTAACTAGGGTCTTTTGCAATGGGTCTCGTAATTAATATTTCTTAATATATGATGGTTCAATTCTATTTGCGTTATAAAAAATATTTACTCAGGAGTAGTGTTGGTCTGTTTTACGATTTTAGGGTTCAATATCTGAATTTGTTTTAGCATGGAATTTTGGTGTTAGGGTACGTTTTATTTCAGCTCATAATTTTTTTGGTTTGTACCTTTTTTTGAGATTTACTCTTGGTGTTTTCTCCTATGGCCTGTTCAACTTTAGGGTTTGTGAATCGTGTTGGTTAATTTTAGAAGGTTATGACGATTTAATTTTATTTATTTTGTTGTTTATGATTATTATTTGGTTCTATGGTTAAATAACTCAAATAATTCTAATGTTTTACTTTCATTATTTCGATGGATCTCTTTGAGGAGTTTCTAGCATTAGAATATTCTGGTTAATTTCATATTTTGGAGTTTGTGATGGTCTATTTTCTCTTTTACTTTTGTAATGGGTTTTTTTATCATGTTGATTTTGATATTTTGCTTTTGTTTCATCGTTTCAGAATCTACAATATATTTTGATTGCTTTCTTGTTAGAATATTTTAATTGTTTTCATGGTTTTTGTTTTATGTTTTTTAAATAAAATTGAGCTACAAATTGTAGGTTTTTCCTCGGTGGGAATGCTGTTGTGGCTGGGTATTGCCTCTTGACCTTACCTCTCACTTGCCTCAACAACAAATTTGTAGTAGAGTTCGTGATGGATTTGGTGAGTTGACAACAATCACAATAATCTTTTCAGTTTTACGAGTTAAATCAGCAATTAACGTTTTCTTAACAATCGGGAAATGTATATTCACCTTTGGTGCAACTTATGACACAAGGATAACGACGCAGATGTAAAATCTAAGAAGATAGATAAATCTAATAATCACATATTTTCAAGCCGAACAACTAAAGTTACTAGGAGTATTTTCTTCTCGTGTATTTTAACTGTGTTAAATACATGATCATCTTTAGAGAAGAAAAATATATAGTTGTAAGACGGATCCGTATAGTGTGGCAGATCCCCATAATATTAGAGGTATGGATACGCGAAAAAAGGTTTAAGCAGACCTTATATTCTTCTGACGAGAAAATTACGTAGGGTCAGCAAGCATTTATCGTACTAATATAGATCATTGAAATAATAAACCCTAAAACAATGAATAGGGATGTTTATTCTAAAGTTCCAAACACATTTATAGTAATTTTGTATCCCGTAAGAATTAACACCAAGTCACCCATAATAGTGGCTTCAATTGGCCTTGTTAATTTATAGATAAAATAACCCAATCATGAACATAGATAATTAAGAATTTTTACATGGATGTGTTGTTATTCTCTTGCAGTTGATGACATGTCTAGCGACAGCATCGGCCGCGGTGGCCACGGGAGTGGCGGATATCGCGAAGAACGGTAACACTCAGATAGGTTGGCCTCAGGTCTGCCAGTACTATGACATCTTCTGCAATAAGGCAGGAGTAGCGATCGCTCTCTCTTACGTCGGTTGCGTTTTCATGATAATTCTGTGTATCTTTTCCTTCACCTTCCAGAGGGCAAGGATTGAGTACTAATCTTGGCTGTCTACCTAAGGATGTTGGAATTTTGGTGCTTTAATTTGTTTCAAACATTTTTTTAAAAATATATTGCATTTTAGGGTTTATATGAGCGGTCTCTCCGGTTATTCGAATAACACGTACTTTGATTATTGCGAAGTTGAGTGTGTGTAACTAAATAATCAAAAACCATTTCAGCTTCACATCAATGTTGCATCTTGTAACACAATTCTTCTGAAGAAATAATATCAAAATGGTTTGCTCACATCTCTTTTTAGTCTACCACGCAGGGTGAGACCAGAAGTCTGCTAATAATGATACATAGAATTAAACTGATCTCAAACCTTAATTTCATGGCAAATTATAGTCTATCAGACCAATTAGTGATACTAGATAGGTTATCACAAAAAATAAAATAAAAAATAATAATTCTTAAACATGAAGTGGAAATTATTCTACAAGCTAGCTATTGCCTTGTATAGATCTTAACCGAGATGAGATGCTACAAGTTAAGGGTGACAATACATGTTAAATACATATTTGTGTCAAATCCATTTACGATCCAACCCAATTTACACAAACCCAAATCCGACCGATTTATTATAGGAGTTGAAAATGAAAATCCATACCTGACCATCTAAAATCGTGTCAACCTGACCTATCTAAAATCATGTCAACCATAACCGACCCATCTAACTCGTCTATCAAATCTGTTGTATTCTTGTACGTGTTGCACCTTTCCATATAGCCTTTATTTATGATAAAAACTCAATAAACAATTGCGATTCCATTTGAAGAAGATTAGAGCATCCTTAACTGATTTTTTTTGATTTTTTGTTATTTGTTAAAAATGTTTATAAATTCATTTTAAAATCGTTTTAAATTTTTTTTTCAAATATATTTTTCTGAAAATATGTTTTTTATTTGTTTCGATTTAATATAAAAAATTGTGAATTTTTTAATATATTTTACCCAGGATTGATCTCCAAATGACATGAAATGGAGATAATGTATGGTGAATGGGGGTAGACGAGGTGTGGTTAAGGTTTTTTTTGGGTGGTTGGGTGAGCTGACGTGTCAGAGAGAGAAACTGACATGACAGATAGCAGGGTGGGCGGGGTAGTCCGGGCATGGTTATTTAAGGTCTTCCGGTCAAAACTACTTGATATGGTTTTTTGCAATTGATTGTTGATTGCTAATTAAATACTCTGGCATAAAAAGATGGAAAGTATGGAGATTCTTACTAATCTTATGACTATGTATAATATTAAAAACAAATACATATACATATTATATAGAAATGTGTAAACGGGTTGAACACGTGTTACATGTGCTAAACTAAAACCCAACTCATTTAATTATTAGGTCAAACATGTCAACATGATTACGACTCAAACTCATTTATGTCAAACCCAAACCTATATTTTTCGTGTCAGGATCATGTCGGATCATTGTGCCATGACTCAAATTGTGACCCCTAGCAAGCTTTAGTTTAATTGATATCTCTTTTTACTCTACAAAAGCTAAATAAAGAAGGAAAATGATTGTTGAACGCGCACGTCACAGAAGCTGTTGATGTGAAACTTATCAACATTAATTTTAAGATTTCTCACATGCGTGGATGGCGTGACGCTCTATGTGTCGTTCCATTCCAAATGTAGCTTTAAATACTTCCAATGTACTCTTCATTGTCCCTTCTTCTTCTTCCTCTTCCCTCTCCCTAAACTATATTATTCCCTCTTCCTTATCCCTGCACGGACGGAGTCTCCAGGGCAGAGCCGTCTCCAAGCTACTACGAGCGTCCCCTCGACAATGACTTCAAACTCGGGAGTGCATCTCCGGGAGTCGTTGTTGTTGTAGATGGTGTTGGATATGGGAGGAAATGGAGGACAAGAGCGGGCGATGGCGAGCTCAGAGATGGTGAGGGGATCGAGGGGGTTTTGGGGAGTGGTGTGAATGTATGAGGTTTGGGTTGTAGATGTGTGATCAGACTCAAGTTTAAAGAGAACATACTCGTGTTGCTCAATTATGTGGAGAAATCGGATGCTCAATAATTATGGGTCATCAACTCTCAAATTTCAATTCAGAAATCCCCCCCCCCCCCCCCCCCCCGAATGGTGGTCAAGTAGTTGTATTACATCAACTCTCAAATTTCAATTCAAAAGTCCTCCAATGACACAACTAATGTTCAGAAAGAGAAGACAAATAATATGAATCGAAGAGTATCGATTATTCCTCGGTCTGAAGATCTAGACTATTCTGATTGGGATTTGAGAGTCTATAAAAAAAATATAAGTTATGAATTGTAATTTTGTTTGTTTCATTTTTGTAGTGATTTTTTTCAAGAGTTAGAAATGATATGTGTTTATTTGAACTGAAAATTAATTTGTATGTGTGTTCAGCAAGAATTATGAATGATATGTGTTTATATGTCAAACATATTTTGTCTGTAATTTTTGTGTTAAAGAGTTATAAATGATTTTATTCATAATGTGTCCAGAATGTGTGTCCAAACTTGGACACAAGCCAATTCAATGTGTCCAACAGAGTGTGTCCAAAATGAGTTAGTTTAGAGTTTGTTCAGCACGTGTCCAGTCATTTTCGGAAATCCACTTTGTTGGAAAACAAATTGTTTTCTCGTTTATTGGGAATCACAAAATGTTAATGGTTTAAAGAATCCACAAATCATGATTCTTTTATCGGAAACCTCCACCTTTACTAACGTGACTGGTGACCGGTGACATGGCATACGTCCGTGTATCCGCACCCAATAAAGAAAGATGCAAGTCAATATCTTGGTTAGATATGTATGTTTCCAACATTATCAAGTGGATGTACTATTAATGCCCAAAAGAACTCCAAAATTATATTCTCCATTTGAACCATGACATGTCGACCAAACTGATCACGTATGAACAGCAAATCAAGAACAAATATTAACCTAAAGATAAGAAGGAATTAAAGCAGATATTGAGAATCCAGTGCTGGGCAGCGCCAATTGGCCTGTTTGGCCACAACTATGCATTCATATTGTCTCTTTGATCTTAGATTCTTAAGGGTCTACTCATGGAGGGTCTAATCCAAAACGTACGTGCCCATTAATGGATACAATGGAAAGAGATTTGTATGATCTGAATCATGCAGTTGCATGTAGGAGCTGATGCATGGGCCAATCAATCCCAGACAAAGAAGAGAATCATGTCTAACTATGAATTTGTCTTGGAGCCAACACTTGGAATGCCACATACTACTAGTACTGATCGTTTTTGCTTTGTGAGAGTTTCGTTTTGTTCTGATGCCCCGTTGATGACAACATATGAAAGGCCATCTGTAGCACCAAAATATAAAGTCAAAGACCATTGGAAGGAACCAACTTATCACTTTTGTTAAGTGATATATACAATCCATGCAGCGGCGGACCTATGCGTGGGCACGCGTAGGCAAGTGCCCACGCCAGAAATTTGAAGTTAATGTAAGATCTTAATCTAAATTAATGTGTGCCCACACTTCCAATTAGGCACAATATGCATTGTGATTGTGTGATCAACTCACAATAGAGTGGAGAGCTACAAACTTATAAAGACCATCCAACAATTAATGATTTCCGACGTGGGACTATTCTAAAATTGTTGTACACTTAAACAAATTAAAATTAAATTACATGTATGATGTATCTTTAATCCCTAAAATTAAAATTTTCTCCAAAATCCCTCACAAACCCTTCCCCAAAATCCCTCCACCCTCTCAACCAAGACTCCATGTCTCCACCACCAAAATCCCTCACAAATTCACAATCCAGCGATTCCTTCCCTCCCCTTCTCCACTCCTCGGCACTTCTCCACCTTCTCCGCATTTCTCCGTCTCCTTGGCTCCACAACTCCACGACGCCGCCTCTCCACGCGGGCCACGCCCCCATCTCTCCACGCCCCTGTCCGCGCCTCCACCTCTCCACACCTCTGCCTCTCCTAGTTCTTCGATCAGGTACTACCGTACTGTCTCCCTTGTGCTTGTAGTCGTGGTTGGCAGTTGTAGAAATTGAAATTGTGAGACCATTACATTGTTATTTGATATGACAATTAGATATATAGGAACTTCTTTACCTTTACTGCTGCAAATCAAGATGGGATTTTGGTGTTAGTTTTTGTCCTAATGACTTATGCATCAGTAAGTAGTACCATTCAAGATTTGGCCTTCCAAAAGTGTCGATATCTGCCGATTCTTATCAATTCTGACCTGCAAACTAATTTTTTTAAAAGAAGGAAACTCAAAATTAGTACAACTCAATTTGTGTAATTAATTTTCTCTGAATTAAGCTAATTTGTTCTTTGGGGCTTTAACTGCTATATTCGAAAATCGAACCCGGCACTGACTATTTCAAGCCTGCTTGGTTATTCTCAGCTAGTCAAGTTAAGCTAAAAAAATTGAGGAAGTGGGAAATTCCACTTTAGAAGGATTTTTTATAAAATTTAGAAGTTGAGTTGGAAAAATACACTTACAAGAGTACAAGACTTAAACAGACATGTTAAGAATGAAATAAGTAATGTTTCTTCTGAATTTCATTATATTTCATTGCTTTAATTTGTATTTTTTGTTGTTGTAGTTGACAACCACTTGACGAGTTGACGTGAACTTCTCCGAGTTCTTCGGTCAGGTACTCTCTCCAACCAAGTCCCTAGTGGGCCCTTCTACTGGTGTGTGGGACGATACTCGTCTCGCCAGCAGAGATTGAAGGTGTGTGGGACGGCGAGAGTTTGCTCTCTAGTCTCGCCTTTGATCCTTGGGGGTTCCTATGAATGTGTCTATCTTATTTTTTGAATTGCATCTCCTGCTAGATTTAATTTTCGATTACGAATTTTGATTACGAATTTTGATTGAAGAATAAAATAGCTCCTCCAATTTAATGTTTGCAAGTAGAGAAATTTGATCATTGTGTTGTTTTAGAGTATAGAGTTTGATCACAACTCCATTCAATTTTTATTTTTCATTGTCAGGAATGGATAAGTTTTTGATTAAAAAACCCAAACAAGCACAACCACCGGAAAAACGGAGTCGAGTTGAAATAAATTTAGCTGAATTAGCATCAGATCCAGGAGAAAGAAAACAAATTTCTGAATTTCATCCTACTCTGCATAATGAAATTCGTAGAGAATATTACTTAAGAGGACATTCCTGCCCTTCTGATCCTAACTATGAGTTCCTACAAACCAAGATGGGTGCTAAAATGCGACGGTTCAACAACGAATGGTTCAATGAATTCAATGACTGGTTGGAAAATTAGTGTCACAAAAGATGTTGCTTTTTGTCTTTATTGTTATTTGTTCAACTCTTTTGGGACAGAGAAATCATTTGTTTCCGTAGGCTTTAGAAATTGGAAAGATAAGAAACGTCTAAATTCCCATGTTGGAGGGCCCAATAGTGCTCATAATCATGCCAGAATCAAGTGTGAAAGCTTGACTAACGAAAAGAGACACATTCGGCCAATGTTAGATAAGCAGACATATCAAACACGCAAAAACTATAGAGTTCATCTTAATTCCACTGTGACAGCCATTCATTATCTTCTGAGGCAGGGATTGTCTTTTCGTGGTCATGACGAAACCGAAGACTCAAGCAACAAAGGAAACTTTCTCGAGTTGTTAAAGACATTTGCTGATATCAATGAAGATATAAAAAATGTTATGAAAAATGCCCCAGAAAATGCTAAATTGGTGTCACCTAAAATTCAGAAGGACATTGTTAGTGTTGCGGGAAGTGAAACAACTACTGCAATAATTGCTGAATTGGGTAGTTCTTTCTTTTCTATTTTAATTGATGAATCACAAGATTCATCGATAAAGGAGCAAATGGCTATAGTGCTACGGTTTGTGGATAAAAATGGCAGAGTTGTTGAACGTTTCCTTGCTATTGTTCATGTCCGTGAAACTAATGCTAAATCTCTAAAGGAAGCAATCGAGAGAACACTTTCTAAGCATGGCTTGAGTATTGCAAAAATACAAGGTCAGGGATATGATGGAGCAAGTAACATGAGGGGAGAGTTCAATGGATTGAAGACCCTAATCCTTAAAGACAATGAAACAGCGTATTATATCCACTGCTTTGCACATCAATTACAGTTGGCCTTGGTAGCTGTTGCCCGAAATCATGGTCAAGTAGACTTGTTTTTTCATGTGGTTTCAAGTCTGTCAAATGTCATCGGAGTTTCATGCAAAAGACTTGATATACTTCGTGAAAGACAATCCGAAAAAATTGCAGAAGCACTTGAAATGGGAGAAATTGAAAGTGGGAGAGGATTGCATCAAGAGACTACACTCAAAAGGCCAAGTGATACGCGTTGGGGTTCTCATTACGGTGCTTTGATAAATTTGAGTCTCATGTTTGGTTCTATTGTTGATGTACTTGAGATTATCGAAGAAACTTCAAATTCTGGGGAAAAAAAGAAGTCATCATTCTACTCGACAACTTGCAAGACTTTGAATTTGTCTTTTGTTTACATTTGATGAGAAATATCTTAGGACTGACTAATGAACTCTCAGTGACATTACAAAGAAAAGACCAGGACATTATTAATGCCTTGGATTTAGTGGCAGTGGCAAAACAAATTCTACAAGAAAAAAGAGAAAATGATGGGATTCTATATTAGAGCAAACTACCCAGTTCTGCACAAAACATGATATTATGGTTCCTATAATGTCTGAATTGTATCGGCCTCAAGGGCGTTCTCGTCGAAGAGTAGAGAAGTTTTCTAATGTGCATCATTATCGTGTTGAAATATTCAACACAATAATTGATATGCAACTTCTGGAGTTGAACAACCGTTTCACAGAGGGGAACACAGAGTTATTAATGTGTGTATCGTGTTTAAGTCCTACAAAATCTTTCTCTCAGTTTGATAAGACAAGATTGCTTCAAATGACCAAATTTTATCCCAAAGAATTCTCTGATTTTGATCTCATTGTTCTTGAGAGTCAATTGGAGACTTATGTTCGTGATGTCAGATCTAATCCAGAATTTGGAGATTTGAAAAGTTTAACAGAACTCGCAGAGAAGATGGTTCAAAAGAAGAAAATTTTAACTTTTCCGTTGGTTTTCTTGTTGATTACCTTGGCATTGGTCTTGCCAGTTGCAACTACAACAGTTGAGAGAGTGTTTTCGGCTATGAATGTCGTGAAAAACAGATTGCGGAACCGGATGGGAGACAAATGAATTAATGATGCTCTTGTTACGTACATCGAACGAGAGATTTTTTATACGATTAGTGATGAAGTTATAATGAAAAAATTTCAAAACATGAAACCTCGTAGGATTACATTGTAACAAACATATTTGAAGTTAATATAAAAGTTTTTTAAATTATTATATTATTTGTTGGTTGATATATTTTTAAAGGGTGCCACCCCTAAATACCGTCATGGGCCCGCCCCTGAATCCATGGATTCTCGTTCAATCTTGATCAGTTGTGGTATTACGAAGATGAATAAGTGTTCCAGCATAATATATAATGCATTTTAGAAACACTAATATGAACTAAGTGAGATGGCATTTCAAGGAAAAAGCCTCCCGATCACCTAGTTGCTCCAACTGCTATTTTTGAATTTATCGATGTTAAATTCGACAATTCACTGTTTTTTATATCCTAAGTACATATGTACGTGGAAGATAATAGATACAACTCTCTCTTTAATGTTATTACACAAGCGGTATGTGTTAATTCTAATTATTAATTTTAGGTGAGGATCGAACTTGCGTATAAATCTTATTCAATTAAAATGCACAATATCGTGTGAAGTACGTTATTGAAGGGAAGAATAAAGCACACATTCCAAACTCACTCCAAGATAATTAACCTTGAAACCCTTAAGAGGTATATCAATATGGTACCCACAGACATAGAAAACCTTCTCTACCACACCTACATTTTTATTGCAATTTTTCTTTTGGAAACGTGCCTCTTATTCCCTGAGATCACAAGAATATATTCCAGATAACAAAGATAGAGGGAGGATTCAAATAAAGCAACAATTGGAAGGATGACAAAGTTGACTACCTAATTAGCTCAATTCTCTCCACCCTCCTATAAGTAGAGGACATTGTCAACCCCAGCAAGAACCATCCAAAGTCTAGAACCACCAAGAAACACAAAATAATGGAGAGAGGGGGTCTTACATGAAGATGAGGGTGCTCTTGGCTAGCCAAGGATGACTTGCCTGTGTTCTCACTTTTAAGTTTCTAATGTTGTTAAGATGTTTGAGACCTTCAAGTTGTTCACAGCCAGTCTCCTTGGCTAGGCTAGGATGTTCTTATCTTTCATGCTAGACCTCGATTTCTACCTTGTTTTAATTCGTCCTTAAAAAACAGCTAGAAGTTTCATGTTTTAGTGGGCTTTAGGTTGTGTTTTAATAGGTAGAAATTGTCTTTTATGTGTTAGGATTTTGTAAATTTTAAATTATGGAGCTTTTATGTATTAGTCTTTTGGGATTTTTAAATTCATGGGGGCTTTTCAATGGTATAAGAGTGTGCGTTATGAAAAGCACGTTGGTGAAGACATATCGAAATAAATATGTTTTAATGATATACGCGCGGTAGGGGAGGAGAAGCTTGTTGGTGTCATTGTTGTTCTACAAGCGGGCACCTTTAGATTTGTTAGCTAATTAAGATGAACCATAGTGTTATGTTTTTACGTAGACATATAGAAGTTTGTATCTTTAAACATAAGGATTCTAGATCCTATAAGAAGTTCAGATTCGGTCAAATGCTGCTTCATATAAATTATCGGATCCGACAAGGTGAGATCTGGTTTGGATCTGAATTTCCACTTTGCAAGTGTTGACCTTCAATTTTTAGTTATTAAAAATAGTTATTTTTGCGGGCAGCTCCTGTTCTAATAAATATCCATTAGTTGTAGGTATCTAGCACTTTTAACAATTTATTTATTTAGTTATTCCAAGATCCATATTATCTATGTGTTTAATCAATAATTCATTTGTAAACTTATAAATTACTTTTCATGCTTGGTTCTCATACCTTTTAAAAGTGAAAATAGTTCGATCAAATCACCAAAGGCTCTCAAAATTCAACAGGTCAGTTTCACACAAATAGACATTTTCCTCATATATTAATGTTTTTACACGTATTCACGTCAAAACGTATCATTTTGCTACTCCAAACAAAAATCAACACTAACTAAGAAATATTTTCTCATATTATTAGAATTCGATATTGTAATACGTGTCTTGGATAATATTTATTCAAGAGCCAAGGTCAAATTGTATTGTTTTTGGACATTAGGATGTGGTTCGTAGACAAATTTTATAATGCGTCATGTTTTTTTGTTAATAACTTAAATTTTAAACTTCAAAAGTAAAATTCATACTACACATTTTATTTAACATTTCTATCTCTCGTCGAAAATCATAAAATGATAAAATGGTTTATACGATATTTCAATGATAAAAAATCAACATAACGAGTTTATTAGAAATTCGACACCACTTGATGTTATATAAAATGACCTTCAGATTGGATGATATTTTACTTACTATTAATGTGGTATAAAGCAAGATCTACCGTTTAAATTTTCAATTTGCATTTTAAACTTTAAGTAACCAATAAGTGTATAATTTGTGTTAATGTTATGAAATTATATATGTGATGGATGATTCACATTCCAATCATTATAACTTATTGTAACTTCTCTTTTGAGTATTGTAACATCTCTTGTATTTACATCTATATGTACATCTCAATTAGTATAAGCTATGAATGATTGTAAGTTACAAACATCCGTAAGTATATATATGAGGTTGTGTAATGTAATGGAAGAAAAAGAGAATGAAAGATTAGTCTTCTCCCTTACGTACATTTTCTCTTATCTTGTTTGTTTGTGTGATTCCAGAAATCTCCTATATATTTACAACAGTTAACACTTTTAGCGTCGTCAAGAAAAAAACATTAACTAACTTAACCAACCGCAAAATAAATAATTTTGTTAACCAAACCAAACTTGAGATAACACTTTTAGCGTCGTCAAGAAAAAAACATTAACTAACTTAACCAACCGCAAAATAAATAATTTTGTTAACCAAACCAAACTTGAGATAAGGGGGTTACTAAACATCGCCCACGATTTACCATTTGCCATATTCTTTCAATATATTTCTCATTTCATCCTTTCATTTAAAAGAATAAAAATAAAATTTAAGACGGGACGTCCGGCTTAGACGCCCCTGCCATGGCTGGGGCGTCTAAGTCTGATGCCTCGCCTTAAAAAAAATTAATTTTAAATAATTGTTAATTCTTATGGTGTGTAATTCTAAAATATTTCAGGTTCCGTTGCAAGATTTTAATGGTGATGTGATAAATTATAGTGAGCTTTTCGTAACTCCAGAAGTGTTTCAAACATGTGATCAACAATTAAATGGGTGAAACAATTTGCGATAGAAATCATATTCTTTTTTGTGGTTATCATCATATAAATCACAACAAGATGGTTGAATGAATTGTTATCTTATATGTGATCTCTTTAAAGAAAAAGAACCACGGAATATGACGGTATGATCGATACTTACGTAGTATGAAGAGAGAATAGCCTATTACGTAGTACGATCGATGAAAATGTAGTATGAAGAGAGAATAACCTATTAGGAGTACTTACGTAGTAGAAATTGATTGTAGTGTGTAATCTCTGAAGTTTCGTATATTATTATGTGTTTGTTACTTTATCTAACTTGTTATTTTATTTAACGTAGATCATGTGTTACATATATTTTTAAAGTTAACAATATCAATTACTGATAAATACTAAAAGTACAAGAAGTCTAAAAAGTAAAAGTAACAGATAAACAATCTATTCACAGTATAAAAATAAAAAAAGAAGTGTGCGAAGATAAAACGTTTAATGACGTCGACAATTTAAGCATATCGCAGACGTTTACCGGTTCACAAAACCCATCCTCTCTCGTTTCTCCGATTCCACTCCCAACGACTTCATCAACCATACGCCACAGATCCAAATCCAAACCCTAACCCTAACAAATGGTGATCTCCACAACCTTCTCCCTCCTCCCCTTCCTCCTCATCCTCTCCTCCGCCCTCGCCTCCGCCGACTCCCCGTTCATGGTCGCGAACAAGAGGATTTCGCTCTCCCGCCTTAAGTCCGGCGCCGACCAGATCTCCGTCTCCCTCGACGTCTACAACCACGGCTCCGCGTACGTCTTTGCGAAAATCTCTCTCCTCGGTTCCGTTTTCCGCTTGCATGTGTGAGGGTGTGGATTGGAGATCTGGAACTGGAAAGGTGGAGTCTTTCTTGGGGGTTTCGAAGTGAGTCATGGAATTGGAGGTGTCGGAGTTGAGGATTTGTGGTTTGGTTTGGAATATAATCAGATTTTGTGAAGTTTTGACCGAATCTCGGAATTGGTTCCCAAATGTACTCTTGCATTGGAGTCCATTTGGAATCACATTTTGATAATCAGATTTTATAATGGTTGGCCGAAGCTCGAAATCAGTTCCCAAACGTAATCTTGCCTTGAGAGTCCATTTGGAATGGCATTTTCCTAATCAGATTTTTGACTCCCGATAATCAAACATAAAAAATGATTTTCCATTGAGATATGAAAGTTTTTGAATGTTCATACTAAGGTTACGGTATGTTTGGAAGTTGATCCTGAGATTTTGTCAGGTTTTAGAAAATCTGATTATCAAAATGTGATTCCAAATGGACCCTTAGTACGAATGTTCTTAGTTCTAGATTAAAATGTAAATCACATTTGACTCTTGATATTTGAGAACCAAATTCTGATTATCAAAATCTGATTCCAAACAGACCCTTAGATCCAATTTTATTTGGCTATACATTTGTATGTTGTGTTGTATATGTTATTAGTGGTTACGGGTTGGTCCTGTACTCCTTTCCGTCAGTGAGGGGTGCTTTTGTGGTGATCAATTTGTTCCATTGTTATGGTGTCCAATTTAGATGGAGAAGGTTTGGATGAAAGTGATGGATTCAAGGGAAAAGTTTGATGTGGATTAAGTGCTTTACACTTTAGTATGTAGCATTATTCAAATAAAAATGATGTATTTACATTTGCATTTGTTGTTCTTCCCTTTGAGTCCATAGGTGATGTCATGTGTTATTTTCACTTGCCTACGAGTTAAGTTGCTTGTAGAGCAGAAACCAGTCCAACATGCCAGGTTAATTAGTAAGTCATGACATTTTTTTGTACTGCTGAAATTCATCTAGATTTGGTGCTGGTGGGGAATGTCACATGTGCCACAACATTTACTGAACCCACTGAAGTTTGAAGGTCATGTGTTTATTGTAATGTTTACAAGTTTGTTTGGTGCCATTTCTTCTTTTTGCTTGACTTGCTATGATAATTTTAAAACATTCTATGAAATATAGACATCTGCACTTCGATGCTACTCGCCATTTTAAGTAGCAGGAAATTTTGTTGTAGCTCAAGAAGCATTACTATTTAGCTTCTGGGTTTCAATTTTGCAGATCCACTTATACCCTTCAAAGATTTATGATCAGATTATTTTTCTTAATTTCAAGACAAACAACAGCATGAAATCATTAGTTTTGTGTGTTGAATTCCATTTACGATATATCAAATATTCAAAGTCCAATAATTGGTACCGACAGAAAAGGTCAATAGTTAGTTGCCTAGTTGGTATTAAGAACGTCTGGTCTCTGGTGTGTGTGTGTGTGTGGTCTGTGTGTGTTATAATTTGAAGCCTAGATTAAAGCTAACATACATGAAACAGAGGCAAGAAGCCAAGAAAGTTAATATTTTTCTATTGTTATATTTTTCAGGACGGCATATGATGTAAGTCTCAATGATGATAGTTGGCCCAAGGACGCATTTGATTTGGTTTCTGGCACCATGTCCAAAACTTTGGAAAAACTTGATTCGTGAGCTCATTTTTGCTTTTTTGGCATGAGCCTTCAAAATCCTTGTTGCCCTTTATTAGCTAACGAAAACAATTTCTCTTTGGTCAGTGGTTCCATGGCTACGCACTCATTCGTATTGGAATCAAAGGTGAAGGGCATGTTTCAGGGAGCTCCTGCTGTAATTAAGTTCCGTGTTCCTACTAGAGCTGCCTTGCAGGTCAAATTTTAGATCTTGTTTTTGCAAAATTTACACACAACCCTGCGTAAGATATCTTATAATGAAGTGTTTTCTATACAATACATGCACGTTTATTTACCCTTATTAGAGCCTATTTCTCTCATGAAAGAAAGTTTGTCTAAGTAGTGATCCCTTCTAATCGGTGTTATTAGTGATCTATAATTAATATTCTTCTTCACATTTGGTTTAGGAAGCCTACTCTACACCTATATTGCCATTGGACATCTTAGCTGACAAGCCTCAAGAAGAGAAGATTGACCTTGTGAGTAGTTTTCATTAGTTGTTCATTGCTTCTTCTGTTTCATGTTTTTACACCAACACTAATCACTTCTGCTTGTCTGTGAACCTCAATCCTGACCTCTAAATACTTCTGAACTATCTGCAGGCAAAGGTAAATCCTAGTTGCCAAGTGTGATTAAGTTATATTGTTTTGTGTTTGAGGGAAATCTTCTTAACAAATTAAGTCATCCTTTCTGCAGAGGCTTTTGGCAAGATATGGCTCTTTGGTTTCTGTTGTCTCTATTGTTGCCTTGTTTGTACACATCCTTGTGAGCCCCTCGAAGACATCTGGCGCAAAAGCAAGCAAGAAAAGAAGATGAGCGTCTGCCGATAGTTTCCTTTGCATACGAAACATGTAACCTTTTCTAGTTTTCAGGTTGTTATTGTACTGTAATCATGATCCACTGTGCCTGACCCTTAAGATTATTTTGAATTTGAGTTCATATCAAATGGATTGTGTGGATTTTACTTTCAAAGTAGTAGTACACTGCTTCGGTGCCTAAAATGCAAAGATTGGCAATTTAAGTTTGTGAACTGCTTTTCGGGATGTTTAATGAGAACTCGGATGCTATCAGATGTTTTTGCTCTTTAGTGCAAATTGTATTATGTAGAAGAAGCTAATTATTTCTCAAGTAAATGTCTAGAATTTCATCTTAATGTGTTTTATTTCCTACGGCACTCGTCTTTAAAGTATTTTTAATTTATTTTGAAGGTTCTTGTGTCTGACTTAGGTGGTAAATCTTTTATTTTACAATAATCATCTTAAAAAACTTTAGAATAGTTAAAACCATAGATCTCTGAATTGGTAGGTCTCTACGTGGGTGGGTAAACCTTGATCTTATATTCCACTGAAGTGAATCGCGTCTTAGGGCTTAGTTTTAGTAGAATAGAAAACCCCTTTTAAAGGAAAATTTAGTTGTAGTGTAGAAAAACTTTCGAGGAAGCAAGCCATGCAGAGGAGGTATATATGTTTGCTATTGTATTTCTTGCGGGATTTGAACTTTTATATAGAATCAAAATTGATTTATAGCTAGAAGCATTTGTTTGGAACTGGCTGTAGTAAAATATATAAGTGCAGGAATTGGAACTTATTTCATATTATTTATTGTCGACTGAGAATTTCCCCCGACTTTACCTTTTACTATCACCAACTCTTCTGTGGGTCGACTCATTCTGAAAGAAAATCGGAAGACGAATCATATATTTGAATATATGTTCATAGTTTGGATGTGGTCAGACATACAAATTATACAATTTGTAATAATGAGGTATGGTTGTATTCATGGTCTGGATGATGGACTAACATGGAATGTACACTAAGTTGAAGTAATTCCAGAGTTGAAGTAGGATTTAAAAGTTGAAGTAATTCCAGAGCTCAAGATCGTAAAGTAGGATTTCTAACAGTTGTTGAGGAGATATATTATTTTATTTACTTTCAATATCCTTACAAAATAATATATTATCACTTTCAATATCCTTACATAGTACATGACTTACTGTAAATTCGTATTTTTTTTATATATTTAAATACTCACGTGATGTTCCCAATGGGTTGCTCTATTATGAAATCCATGTCCCCGAAATGTTTTACTATGCTTACATGACACCAAGATCTTTCGAATATAGAGGTCTCCTTGTGTCTAGGGAATGTTTCGATTTTTCAAGTGTATGATTTTTTAAAGGAGATTTTGCAAATGTACTCTTGCCTCTTGGTCCAACCTCCTTTCATTTTTTCCAACTTGTAAAGATTAAATCCAAACTGTTCCTTTTCTAGTATTAAGAAACTCCTTTTGGGACACTCGAACTTTGTCCCTAAAGTTGCGAATAGTAGTTGGGTGATTTTTGTGGATTGGGGACTTTTGAAGTGAGACTTCAGTATTGTTTGTAGTGCAAAATTTGGGTTTGACTTTTTTACGGAATTGATTTGTTCGAGGCATAAATGTTTCAAAAGTTGACTTCTAACAACAATCACCTTAAATAGATTTTCAGATCAAGTAAAAATAGAAAGTGACGATTCACTCTCCGTAATTTTTTTAAATAATAATAATTTTAAAAAAATTCGAAAACTAATAATAATAAAAAAATTCAAAACTACGCAGATCGCGGTTCGAACCCGCGATCCGCGCCACCACGGATCGCGGGTCCAAACCGCAATCCGTGTTTCATGGATCGCGATTCGAACCCGCGATTCGTGCTCACGGATTGCGGGTGCCACCCGCGATCCGTCACCACGGATCGCGGATCGCGGGTTCGACCCGCGATCTGCGTAGTTTTGAGTTTTTTTTTTTTGGATTAGTTTTCGAATTTTTTTTAAAATGATTATTATTTAAAAAAATTACGGAGAGTGAATCGAATTATAGATTTTCAACGGGCAAAAAATTCTGTTTGAGTTTGTGACCAAAGTTACATTTGAAGGTTTGACAAGACTTGAACTCAACTTTTGAAATGTTCCAAACACACCTAAATCTTCGATCTTATTCATTTTAGACGACCTTTGGATTCCGTCTTGCAAAAAACATGGGATCTCCAACATCATACATACGGTTTAGGTGTTTCTCTCGTTGACTACAACGAAGTTAATTGACCAAAAATCGGTTGGATCTTGTTAATTTATCTAGGTGATGGTGTACAGTTATCACATTCAAACTAGAAAGTGCAAACACATATATGTGTTCACTAAAAGTTGCATATATTGTTTTCAAAACCCCATAACATAAAGGTTAACAAAGTATATTTGGGTAAGCGCGTTTTGTTTGGATTTCTCTGTCGCATTACATTCGGTGCTTGTTGCTCCCCAACACACTTCTTCAACACATACCACTCACTACTACTGTTGTCATTCCATTTGTTGCCCATAAAAACATAAACCAACTCTTTTCTTCTCTTTTCCTCTCATGGGTCTTCTCCTTTGCCCCAACACCACCACTCCAAACCCCACCAACTTTGTTGGAGCACCAATTAATGGTGAGGATGGTGTTGGTTTGGCCATGGAGGAGGAGGAGGAGCTCAGCTCTGGTGAACCAGTGATCCTTTCACAAGAATCACAAGTGTCACACAACTCACAGGTTGGAAAAAAATTTATGTTCCTCCCAATCATTAGCATTTATTGCATCTAGTGTTCACAAAATAGATAGTATGTAGATATTTTTTTTTTCAAAATAAATTCTTATCTCAATTTTTTTATTCTATCTACTCTACTGTCTGTCCAATCTTAAATCTCAAAAATATGAATGAGTTTACTGAGCTTTGATCTCCGATCTTGCCTTTCTCGAGAAAAAAGATCTCCGGATAATGAAAATTAGGGAACAAACTCCAACGACATAGGTTAATTAGTCCGTGATTAATTAGAATGAAAAGATAAATTATCCAAAAAGATTAATTGTAAATTCAAATATAATGGTTGAATGACTTCTTCATATAGATGTTTTTTTATAATAACTACCTCATATTTTATTAATGATTAATAAAAAATCCGATACGTACCGAGTCCTTTCTTAGAAACTACATCAAAATAATCTCATGCAACATAACCAACACCTTGCAACAAATAAGTCTAGAAACTACTTCAAACAAACCCCTCAAGATGCTTTGAACCCTTATTAACTACCAATATTGCTAATCACTTATCTAAAAATTGGATTTGTGATTCTCCCAAGATGTTTATCTCCTTGTGGGAGGAAAACATCTTATTTCATTAGATCTTGAGGTGGCAGGCAGCAGCATATTGATGTTGTTTCATACATTACTTTTTACGCCGAAACAAATCATTAGAACATAATTTTTTAAAGACAAAACATGTTTTTTCTTAAATCATTTCCATATCAAACTTAGTTCTGTTCACCAGATTAGTGAGACATGCTACGTCCAAATCAATGAAGGATCCAAATCCGAGCAAGAAGACAACACACAAGACATCTCTAGCTCAGAGCCCAACTCCTCGTCCGTAGAGGACTCCTCCACATTCTCCGGCGAGAGCCTGGTTTGCTCGTCCTACGAATTCGACCCGTTGGTGCACGTGCTAGTGGTAATGGGCTGTAAGAGTTGTTTCATGTACTTCATGGTTGAGAAAGATGCTTTGGATTGCCCACGGTGCTCGAGCGCAAATGGGCTTATCCGGTTCTGATGATTGAGTTTGACTTGTTTAATCAAGAAAGGGTTGTGGTGTTGTGTTTGCTTAATTTTGATTATTTTTGGTTTGGACTGATTTTGTAATAAGTTTGAGTGAGACCATTCTGTGTTGCTGGTGTTTGACTATGTTCTGTAGCTGGTGTTTGGAAGGAAGTTTCGGGTCACGTGAGAAGCTCTGCAAGATTCCTCCCAACAGACAAACAGAAAGTACAGAAACAGATGGAATCGCCTGGTTTTGTTTTTGTTCTCCTTCCACAGTATCGTATCAGAGCATCCCGAGCAATGTCTTGTGTCATCACACTTACTTTTTTAGGCATCATTCATTTATTTCACAATTTTTATTCTATTTCAAATCATTTATATTTAACAAAAACATTAATAATTTATTTATTTCCAAATTACATATACTGTATTTATTTAACACACTTATCTACAGTACGCACGTGATGTCTTATCTTGTTGAATAGACAATCTACAGTACGCGTGTGATACATTATCTTGTCGGACTGACGATCTACAATACGCACGTGATGTCTTATCTTATCAGATTGACAATCTACAATAAGCGCGTGATTTCAAATTTGAAATCTTGTCTGGGAATATAATTATCTTAAAATTTGTTTAGGAAGCTAACCTAAATCAGAAGACGTTTTCTATAAATACCCCCAAGTCCATCTTAGTCATCACACACAACTTCATTTCCCTCAACCTTCCAAACCCTCTTGAACACATGTCTTCTCCTGACTACAACACTGAGGACAATCAAACACACCCGGTTCATCGTCGTCTTTTTAAACCTCAAGAATTTGCCGCGTACTCCCAACCATATCTCTACTATCGTCCCGCCATTCCATACGTCGTAGGAAGTACCCAACTATTTCCCGAACCATACTCCGAATATCCACCCCGCACCAAAATTGGGGGACCTCCTAACAATACTCCAAATTTTCACCCTCGGCCCAAAACAGGGGGAACTCCTAACATTACTCTGAACATCCACCCTCGTACCAAAACTGGGGGAGCTCCCAATAATACTCTGGACATCCACCCTAACACCAAACTGGGGGAGTACATCCCAACCACAATACTCCC
Source organism: Triglochin maritima (assembly GCA_963682175.1). Classification (NCBI taxonomy): domain Eukaryota; kingdom Viridiplantae; phylum Streptophyta; class Magnoliopsida; order Alismatales; family Juncaginaceae; genus Triglochin; species Triglochin maritima. The sequence goes on along the minus strand of OY821787.1, from coordinate 4,251,639 downwards.
AACAACTCCCAACCCCATTGCAGATGTACAACCAACTCCTCAGTAGTCAATCCAGTAGGAACGAGGATACCAATACTCCAAATGACGAGGATAGTGATGACGCAGACCCTTGCCCTATCGGTCTGTCCCAACGTGCACCAAGAACGGCTACCAGTCCCCTTAAAAGCAAGAACCTATGAGCGAAAGATGAGGATGAAACCCTCATTTCGTCGTACATGGCGATTAGTTGTGATGCAACGATGGGAACGAACCAGAAGGCAGTGCTCCTGTGGAGAAAAATGAAAAATTTGAACGACGAAGCCAGGCTCACAAACGAGCAGCTAAATCCACGAAACCTTGACTCTCTCAAATGGCGTTGGAGGAGGATAAATGAGACTACTATGAAGTGGGGTGTATGCATGGATGAGGTCACTTGGTGAACCAGAAGCGGGGACAGCACGCACGACCTCATCGGGCAAGCTCACGCAATTTATGAGCGCACTTATGAGACAACCTTCACGTACTACCACACCTGGTTGATGCTGAAAGATTACCCCAAGTGGCGGTTTACGATCCCCATGCCCGGGATGATCTGTGAGGATAATTTTCAAAGTAGTCCTACCCGCCCATCCACCGGTTAGTCCGGGAAAAAGGGTCGTACAGACTCATCGGAAGAAGGTTTGTTAGGCTCTCCTCGTCCATCAACGACCCCCATAATTTTTCACCCTAAATACACCCCGTCTGGCGAGTGTAAAGAAAACCAAAAGGAAATGGAAAGGGAAAGCGGTGACGGAGGATCAAGACGTGGTCGACAACGACGCATGCTTCCAGTCTCTTCAGGTCGCAACCTCGGTCAAACAGGATGAAATTGCACTTCGCCGACAAAAGATATCGTTGGAAAGGGAGAAAGAAGAAACCCGTCGGGCTTCTATGAAGTAGACCATTATATTTTACTACTAAAGGCGAAGAAACTCGGCATCCTGGCCCCGAAGGATGAAATTAATATGGAAATGATCAGTGACGAAATATTTAAGTAGAACTCTGTTTTTCCCCCTAGTTCATGACATATCTTCCCTATTTTCAGTTTTAATTGTAGTTTAAGACTTATCTTCCATATTTTAATTATCAGTTTAGAATATCAGTTGTTGTAATTTCGGTTAAGTTGTTGTTTTATACTTTAAATTTAGTAAAATATTTCTTATTTCAGAGAAGTTGGTGTATTTCAGTATAATTTTTGTACTTTAGTTATAAATATGACATAATTCAAATATTACACGACATAAAACACATTTAACGAAAAAATTTAGATCTTGAAAAATCTATCGTTAACAAAATATAATAAACCATAACCCTAATTATTATCAAAATATAAACTACAACTACTTAAATCCTAATTATTAATCAAAATATAAACCCCTAATTATTAAAACAAATACCAAAACAAAACAAAAAATCGGCCAACCGGGTCGTGCCCCGGTCGACGACTTATAGGGTGACTTAGTTTTGTGCCACTTAACGAGTCATAATTGATTGTGTGCATCCGTTTTTTGGGTATTTAGCTCTATACACATTGGGTATCAATTTTTTTTACTTATATACACCACTATCGTTTGTATGACTCACTCAGTCACCATTTTTGTTAGAAATTTTGCAAAGAACACTTTATAAAAAATAAATGATACCCTTAAGGTCAATAACAAAAAATAAGTAAAAAATGAAAAATCCCATACACCATTCTCTCTCTTCCAACCCCCTCTCCGTCTCGTACTCTCTCCTCAGTCCTCTCTTTCTCTCATCACTCTCTCTCAAACTTTCTCATTCTCCTCACACCTCTCTCTCTCTACTAATGCTCTCTCTTTCTCCTCACTATCATATATGGTTGGTTTGGAAGAAGCCAACTCATGTTGCACAACTAATTCCAAAGAAATGGTATGAAGTTGAAATTTAAATATTTTTTCTTGATCGATTCACATATCAGTTTGTTTTACCATAATGAAAGATGAAATTTATGTATAAAAACCAACCGAATGGTCATCTATCTCCGGATTCATTAATAATTAAACTTTAGGCCCATGAAAAGGATCCAATATGGTCAATCGAAATTAAGTCACTACAACTGGGGCATGCCAAAAATAATTTTATAGTTTGATGAAACGCCTCAACCCACGACAAAGCAATAGACAAGGATAGCTTTGCTTCCCAAGAAATGTGAGGATTAGGCACGTGACATTGAGGTCACCTCAACCATGTTGCAAGTTCCAATGCCAGAGATGCAAATTAATCATCTTTTCCTTTCTCTCCCGAATTTATGCGTGTTTACATTTTTCTCCTTGAATAATAAAAAATGTAAAAAACTTATAAATAAATAGGAAACAATGTCATTTACCTTTTTAGCTACTTTTAGGTCATTGTCCTTTACATCTGAAGTACCAAGGTTTTTATGTTGTTAAAGTTTAACATATTGGAATTAGAATTTAGTCTGTTGGTGGATTTGGTTTGTTTGAGATTTAAATAGAATAGAGTAGACAACTCTTATTAAAAACAAAATGCTAACATTAGCTTATGGTCTGAATTGGCTCTAAGGAATTGGGCCTAACACAAATGGTGTAACTCAATTGTTGGTCTTACTTATATTTTGAGCTTACCGATTCGAATCTCAGTGGACACCGATGTAGGTTTAATTTCAATGCAAATGTAATATACCATTTTTTTAAAAAAGGTCAATACTAGGCCCAGAATTTGAGATCCACTTAGGCCCACTGGAATACATTTCAAATGGTTCAATTATTTTTACGTAACATAAAAATATGACTATCTATTGATCAATTGCTATTGATATTGGTCGTTCATAATTTCAATACATTTTCATATTATAGTTGTACTCACAATGAAATTTCTCAATATCCAAATCGTTTCAATGTTGCTAGATATAATGAATAATAAATCCTCAACCCCCAAAAAAAAAAAAACATAGATTTTGCTCTCTCAAACTTTTGTACATAGAATGTTTTGGGTACTGACTATATACTACATTAACTGCAAAGACCCCATACCAATGAGACTTCCCACAATACAAGTTGATCAACCAAAAGCTAGTCTGATAGTTTGAAGTCCACTTCTTGTTGTTCAGCTGCTCCACTACATGTGTTCAGCCGCTCTGATAGTTTGAATTGGCTGAATTTTGAGGTTTGGACGAGTTTTGAGTTTTGTAAACTTCAAACTTCATGTTTTATCATCCAAATAATATTTCTTAAGATTGAGTTTTACAAAACACCAACTCTGACTAGTGTTTTGCAAAATGCAGAAATTTATTTCCAAATGACCCTCCTCGACTTTCTTATTTTCACTCCATACATCCAATTTTCCTACTATATCTTGTATGTATTACTTAGATGTTATAATTATTTCTCTGACTTACAGGATGTTTTGTTAGCTATAATTCATGTCTTTTGTTAAACTTATTTTCATGGTTTTATATATAATACATTTAATTATTTATGTGGTAAGATTATGTTGTGTGACTCACAGGATGTTTGGTTTGATATATGTGGTTACTGTTTGTGAATTTTTTAAATGTTCAAAATGCTTGTAACAAAGGTTAGTTTTAAATTTGATCGATTATATTCCGAGTTCGATAAATTTGAAATCATGACAATCTAATATAAGTTTGGATTTTTTTTCCCTTTGATGCTATGGTTTTGAAAGCTTTATACATATCAATAGAATACAAAATACCATGGTAAAAAAAATGAAACTCTAATTTTAAGTTTTTACCAACTATTTCAATTGATAATGTTGAATAAAATTTACCAAGCTAGGTGTTGTTGCATTTGTAATAATAACGCTGAAATTACGTTTATTAGTACGAATGGTAGCACTGTAAATACAAGTTGGCGGATACTCACGAATGCTAACAACTACATTGGAGTTTGCCATTTTTTTAACCAAACAAATACTTTTTTGAGAAGAAAGAAGCATCAACGTATTGAAAGAAGATGATATTTATAAGATGGAAATAAAATAAGACCATTGCAATATTTACAAAACATAACCTCCAACTTTCAATAAACATGAGGTTTAAGTTTTGAGTTTTCACGAATGATACCAAAACTAATTATTTTAAAACTCAAACATGTAAAAATGAAATTTGAGGTTTAGATATGAAACTCGTGTAGAGTTTAGAGGTTTGTAACTAACCTCAAAACTCAAAGTTTTGAGCCTCAAAACTCAAATTATCTAAACGGGAACATAGATCACTATACATCGCATCCAATCCTCAAAGAACATTGAACATATGCAGTTAATTCCTTAATATTCTTTGTATTTAAAGTCATAAGTTTTAACATTTCTGAATGGTATTTTGTAATATGTTTTCTTTCTAATGCTCTTATTCATTGTTGATGCCATTTCGTGAACCCTAGCGATGGAACTCAAGCTCATAAAACGTTGACCTGGTTTTGAAAAATATCCTCCACAAACAAAAGCCAATTTGTTTTTTCTCAGGGGGTGTGACAAGTTGGCAGCAAAACTTTGGGAAGTTAGAAGAACTAGATTTTTTTAGATGAGATTTGGTCTTTTGGGTGATTGATTTGTAGAAAAATTAAAGATTCTGGTGTTTGAGAGTTCAATGAGTTTTAGAATTTCAAGAATTACATCAGAGAGTTCTCATACTTCACTCAAAAACTAGTAGAAGGGTAGTTCTCTGCAATTTACCAAAAAATATTTCTTTCTAGTAATATCGAACAATAGATTATTTTTATTCACTTTATTACAAATACATTTTTGAATCGATCCCCAAAACTGGAGTTCTAAAACTAAAGGTATGGGAACTTTAAGTTCTAAGAATTTAAGTTCCAATATCCTTCCAGTTCCTTGGAACATATCATAGTACCCTAAAAAATTAAGAAGGAATTTATGCTAAAAAAATTCTTTTGAGGTAAGTTTTAAAAAATGCCGTCTACAAACAAAATCCATTTTCTAAGAAAAATCGTGAAGGATCACCTATGCTCAAAAACCTTTGACCTTAATTCTGAAAAAAAATGTCGTCCACAGACAACCAATTTGTCCAAACAGCATTGGTTGCCAAAGCAAAAGGCAGGGAGGAAAAGAAAGGAAAACTGGTGATTTTCTCAGTGAGAACAATGGAAACAAAAGAGAAAAAAGACAGGTGGTCTGTGACTGAGCACACAGAAGGAAGAGACTAGACACTTGTGATGGTGGGCATGCAGAGAGAAAAAAGACAGATGGGCCTCAAGAAAAAAGGCTAAAGCACCTGGTTTTCTGTTTGCTGCTGCATCACAAGGCTATGTTATGTATGTAATCAACCTAATCTAACTGACACAGCTTATCCACTGTGTCAGCTCCAGTCTCTTCCATGTCTTCTGGTTTACTGGTTATCATACCAACACTGGTGTCTCCAAAAAAAAAGCTGCACTTTCGAGGATTTGTCATTTTTACTAAGAAATGTTGAGGATCTGCTTATCTTCACGTATGTGAAGGTTTCACTTTCACAAGTCAATAGACTGATAGAGTGTACACTGTACACATTTTTTTTCTCATGGTTTTTTCTCAAAATAGAAGTTTGAAAAGCAAAAACCATTACATATAATTTTGAAAAATAATAATACAAATATTGGCATGTTCTGATAGACATGATGGTAGGAATCATGACGAAAGAACACCAAAATCAAGCACTTCAATTTAGCAAAAGAGGAACATTTCTCTGTAACTTATCCCACTTCAACAAAAGTAGCTTGATTACTCCTCATTTCATCTTGATCATGGAAAGTCAAACTACAAAGACCCATCAACAAATTTTGTATCTACAACAAAGTTTAGACTTAAGACATGAAAAAGAACAAATATTCACAAGTTCGGATCTTGAACAAGGCACGAAGTGAAGAGATCTAAACTGAAAATACCAGGTAGTTATAATAAATATAGACAATCTCTAGTTATTAGAAGTAAAGCTACAAATCAGCTCCATGCTGTTGTTTTACTTCATCTATGGATCACCTAAATAACAGAATAAGCACTACAAGGAATCACATAAGGAGCACAATTCTAACAGCACCGGTTGAGGAATTCACTCGCCTCCACATTTATCTACACCGTCCAAACAAACTTCGGGGCGTCATTCCTTGGTCCAGCCAAGGTCCGGTAAACATACATCCTTTCCACAACTTCACTGTCATGCACATTCTCTTGTGTCTCGTCAGTTTCGTTTATGACCTCCACATTGAGCCTTGGCATCACTGCCGCAAGCGTCTTGCAGCCTCGTAACGTCACATCGCAGGACGACATCCAAAGGGATCGCATTGTTTCATACTTCCCCACGTCCTTTAAGAGCGCACCGTTCCCAAATGGACTGTCCCTGATCTCCAATTTTCGGAGGTTCTTGCAGCCATTCAACACGTACAGCATTCCCTTGTCACTGTCTCCGGCAAATGCAACTGAAAGCATTTCTAGTTTTTCGGCGTACATGCCAATGTACAAGAAAACTTGGTCAGTCAGAAGACCGGAAAGTGACAGCCTCTTGAGATTTTTGCACGCCTGAACGATCGCCCCAAAGCCCTCATCCAGGGGCTGCCATGTCGTAGGGTCGGGTTTCTTTGGGTCGAGAATGCACAGGCGGAAGCGGGTGAAATGGGGGCAATTCTTGGCCACTTCCACTAGAGCAGCATTGGTCATCTGGTGGCAGAAATATAAAACAGAGTGGAGTTTCAGGCATCCTATCGAGACGGATAAAAGTCCTTCCTCCGTCACGATTCCGGTCCCAGGACCGTAGGGATCAGAAGGAAATACCCTCAACTCTTGCAACTCCTTGCAAGTAGACGCTATGACTTCGAGCCCCATATCGCCAATACAATCTAATATCTGCAAAGCAAATTGTAAGAACAATAAGACATCAATAAATGTCCAGGATAAATGAGGCTATACTACATCTTTACGTACCCAAAGCCTTTGAAGGTTGTTGCATCGACGAATCAACTTGATGAGGTCGCCACCTGGTATTGCGGGCGCATAGCTCAAGTTCAGAGCTGTCAAGTTCAAGCAAATGGGGTAGGTGGCCGAAAGGCACGACGGTGAAACATCCCAGAAACCTGATAAACTTCGAATGGAGTTCAACTTTGCGAACACCTCGGTCAATTTTTGGTAGGAGTCCGAGTGCGGATCATGGATATAGGAACCAGTTCCCACGTCAACCAATTGGGGAGCCCTCAGAAGGATCTTCGAGAGTGTTTCCAACGACACGTTCCAGTTGAGCCTTAAACTTTGGAGATTCGGGCACCTCGCCACTAGCCTCTCCAACACTCCAGTATTGACTTCTCCTTTCAAGCATGCAAAGTTAAGCGAGACAAGGGAAGTGCAGGAATCCGGAAAGCAACTAAGCCATTGAGTGCCGTGATCTTCAACCTCATTTTCTTGCAAATCCAACTCCCTTATTGACCTAAAGATTTCACAAATGAAGTTCTAGTTTAATACAAAAGTTATCAAAATTGGGATAAAAAGTGATTAACACAGACAATTGGCATGCCATAAGAAATTGGTTCAATTTTAACTCTTAATATGAAATAATGCTACAACTTAAATGAAAACTACACAACAATCATAATAATATTTTTATCCAAACACAACAAAACTTCAGCAAAAGAATGGTTACTTATATCAATACACAAGACATAAATGGCATAGCATAACAAGTGTTACAAACTTAAACAAAAAAAAATGATTATGAGAAAAAACATGACACATTTTCATTAAAAGCCCATTTACAAACACCAATTCAAACTAACTTAAAACTTCTAAGGTGAAAATAGGGCCAGTCAGAGGTATGTCAAGGAATCAAACTAAAAATAAACAATTATCTAATTAAGCTCAGCAAACCCCACCTGCAATGCCTAGCGATTGCGGCAAGCCCATCGGTACTGAACCCTTCACAACTGACCAGCACCAATGACTTAAAATTGGGGAAAGATCGAGCGAGCAGCTCAAGGCATTCATCAGAGACAACCATCCTCTTAAGATGAAGCTCCTCAAGCCCAGGACATCCTCGCACCACCGCCTTAATCCACGGGTCGACAAACCCACCCCAACCGTGAGGCACGAGGCTGAAATCCGCAAAGTGGGGCTTCCCTTTGATTGCCAGTGACCTCACCATTGGAAACCTACCAACAACTCTCTCCGGTAAAATCGCATAGCAATTCCCAACAAACACTTTCCTACGGCTTAACCTTTCGATGCGGAACCAAGTCTTGCACACCAGAGACACGGTGTTGCGGTCGCGGTGTGTCTCCAGGAAATCGAATATGTGCTCCACCACTTCCTCAGGGAAGTAAGTCATCATAAAATGGGAAAGTACAAAACCAGAATTTGACTTTTCCTCCTCCAAACCAGCAAGTAATCTTTGTGGTCACAACAGACACTATAAAACCAAGAGATCAAACAAATTCAGACCTCAAAATAGCCATAACAAACATCTACTTACTGGTCAAAGAAGGAAAAAACAAACAACTTTGCTGATAAAAATCGGATCTAGAAAACAAGAAGGTTCTTTCAAAACAACCCAACAACTTAGATCTCATCTCAAACCCAAAAAACTAACCCAAACCAGAAACTCTCCACAAACCGACCAGATCCAAAGAAGAAACACCAAAAACAGCATAAAAATCCCACCTTTCCCACGCCAACAACCACGACACCCCCTAAAACCCAAAACCCACTTCCGTAATCCCAAGAAAACGACGAAAAACAAGACTTCGACCGAATCAGACCTCCAAAATTTCCAAAAATAAAGTATCCAAGAAGAAGAAAAAGCAGAGCACATTTAAAGAAAAGAAGAATCACCAGAAGTGAAAACTTTGAGAACCCAAACGAGTCAAGACGAAGAAGGGTCGGAAGAGGAGAAGATCGAAGAAGATGACTTCTCTCAGCTTCTCCTTCTTCCTCTGTCATCTTTCTCTCTCTAACTGTCCGGTATGGTCGTCTCAGTCCACTATCTAACAGTGGGATCATTCCGATTGGACGGCTGAGATAGATCGGGAGGTGTTACTTGGGAGGATGTTGACCGTCAGATGGTGGTGTATTGTCCAATGGATGCGTGTTTCTTCTGCTGACTGGACGTGACAGGGAAATCTAGAGAGGGAGACTGGAATACGACATGCTGTTGGCGAGAATTACGGATAGTGCCACTGAATGGGGTGGTGGAACTGGTGGTGTGTCAGCCTGTCAGGGTTGTGGTTATTGAAGAGAGAGAGAGAGAGAGAGAGAGAGAGAGGAAGCTATCGAGATTTTAGGGGCCCAGCAATGGTAATTGGTAAGTACTAATAGAAACTTATCCAAAACAAAAACATTGGTAAGTAGGAAAAAAACATTCAGAAAATGCCTATCCTAAGGGGTTTTTTAAAATTAGGATTAGGAAAGAAAACTGGTATAATATTTATCAAAATGTTATTATTATGGATGACCTTTAGGATTAGTACGTTGGAGTTGCGGACGTGAGATTTAGATGTTGAATTTGGTTCATCAATGTTAAAAAATTTGTTTTGATCTATAAAAAAAAGTTTCAAGGAAAAATAATTATCATGGAGATTGAGATGCAAAATTTGTACAATGCAGATATTTTTGTATTGGGGTTCCAAACCGGAGATAACTTATACTACTTTCACTAATCACCGTTTAAATCAGAGGTGGCTTGTACTTTTTGTCTTTTGTATCTACTTTGTTAAAACGACATAACGCGAGAATCCAATGGATTATGGATCCTCTCTCTAAAGAAAGGGGGTATTTTTTGTTTGTTATTGGGGGAAAAGTTCAATCGTACATTTCGGTCTTTGTATTTTTGTGAAATGATGTGTTGGGACTTGGGAGTGTGTATCTATCTATCTTTGCCTATCAACACTTCCCAAAGTATCTTTAGACGCAGACTAAGCTCCGTTTGGATGTATGTATCCCTTTGGCAACGCGTTTTGGGACAAACCCCGTTTTATGATTCGGTGTAAGAAACCGAACCTAGTTTCCTAACGTCTAATCAAGGCAAAAGACCCTCGTTATTCTCGTATTGTTTTGGTTATTTGGGATGATTCACCTATGTCTTTTGTGGTATTTGACTAACTATACGGTATACCTGAAGTCATTCATCCTTTGTGATTGACTCGAGAGTTGTGGTTACATATGTAACTCTTTTTATTAATGACATGAAACTAATTTCAAAAAAAAAAAAAAAAACAGTCACGTCCCTCCATCTTCCATCCTCTCCTCTTCTCTCCGTTGCATGCAGTTGGTGTTCACACTTCCATGATTAGGTTTAGCCGTTTAGGGTTTGGTTTGGTTTGCAAGTTTAACATGTTAGTGCTTTGGTCTGCAAGTTTCAGAATTTTTTAGTTGGTTAATTTTTTGGTCTACAGTTAGTTTGTTAATAATATATTATGATTAATTACAAGTTGTTGCCTTAAAATATGTTTTCATATCACTTTGTACATCTGAACTTTAAAAGATGGCAGTTATCCTCTTGAATTTTCGTTTTCTAACACTTTACACCTTAATTTTAAAAAAATTTATTTAAAGACACATTCGTAGTTTTTTTTGTAATTTTTTATATTGTTATCTCTAATACACTCTTAAGCAAAGTTTTACGTGAAAGATCGGATCGAATCGGATGTCAGATACGGTTGAAATTTGAGTTAGATTCATTAAAAAAATCATTCACCTTACCTTTGTGAATAATACGTTGTAGAAAGTTATATGTCAAAATTTTACTTGATTACTACACTAACTTTCAACCATAACAGCAATAAATAAAAAGGTATTTTGGCGGATGAGTACCCATGACTCATCATTAGGGCTGTCAAGTTCTGCTCGGGATCGATAGATCGCTCGATGTTCGCTCGATTTTGCTCCGATTTTGCTCGAAGTTGCTCGGATCGATAAGAAACGAGCCGAGCACGAGCATACCCCGCTCGCTCGATGCTCGCTCGGTGCTCGCTCATTTATCGCTCGAAACCTGATTACTATATCTAATTATTTGATTAACATGAATATTCTATCCAATTACCCAATCGGTTAAGTATTAAACTCATTTAATAAACTAATTTACCAAACACAACAATCCATTTAACAAACCAAACCAAAATACTCATAAGAATCAAAACCTTATTAGTCTTAAATTTTTCGTTTTCCATTATTATTATTATTATTTCTTTTCTTTTTCTCATTCTTTTCTACACCAAAAGTTCAAATAAATTAAGGTTTGAGTCAGGTGGATGATCTTATTTATAAGATGTTGATGTTGTGAGTTGTCTTGTAATTGAAGAGATTGTGTTTGATTTTAAGATTTTGTTGATTTTGTATGATCTAAGTGTATAATCTTATTTATAAGATGTTGATGTTGTCGTATAATTTATAAGATTGTGTTTATTTTAGGTGTTAATTTTAAAATTATGTTAGTAACTATTATTATATTTGTCTTAAGTAATCTTATAATTTAATTGTTAGGACAACATTATTAGCAATTCAATACAACAAAAAAAGATTCAGGTTAACAAGCCGCTCGTGAGCCGCTCGCGAGCAGGTCGAACCGAGCACGAGCAGAATTTTCCGCTCGAAACCCTTAACGAGCCAATCTTGAGCAGGCTCGGATCGCTCGTTTAGAGATCGATTACACCCCTACTCATCATTTCAAAACTCAAGTCCACAAATAACAACTTGCGTTTCACACAACTCTGTTTTGAAAATTCTTACTCCAAATCCAAACCGCAAACATGGAGTTCCCAAACAGACCCTTAGAGCATCACTAACGGGGTTATTCCTCCTCCCCACGACCGGTCATCACGCTCTTAACCTCGGGTCGTCCCAGGTCTTGAACGAAGACCCGGTCGTCCATTTGTTTAATATTTTTTATTTTTCTATTCGTTTTGTTTTGAATTTTTTAAATTTTAGTTTGATTTTTTTTTTGAAAATATGTTTTATAATTGTTGTGATTTTTTAGATTATTTATTTATTTTTTAAATTTGGACTCCGAAATGATGTGGAGGATAGAGATAAGTTGTTGTTGGTTGTGGTGGGGTGTGGTTAAGATGTGAATAGTGTCGGAAAGAAAAGAAAATGAGTTCGAGAGAGAGAAAGTTGATGTGGAAGAGAGAAAGGAGAGAGAAACGTTCATGCCATCACTAACCATGACCTGGACGACCCGGTCATCAGCTCTCTCTCTCTTCAAAATCAGCTTTCTCTCTCTTCCACATCAGCTTTCTCTTTCCTCAACCAACCTTCTTCTCTTTCCTACACTATTCATCTCTTAACCACAACCCAACACAACCCACAACAACTTATCTCTCTCCTCCACATCATTTCGGGGTCCATCTTGGTAAAAAATTTAAAAAAATTAAAAAAAATTCTAAAAAATCAAAACAATTATAAAACGAATTTTCAAAAAAAAATTATAAAAAAACTCAAAAAAAAATTAAAAAATTCAAAACAAAAAATCAAAAAACTAAAAAAAAAAACCCGAACGCGCCACGTGGCGCGTCCGGGTTGGCTGAACTGGGACGACCGGGTCGTCGACCCGGGCGAAGTCATCTTCGCGTTAAGGCGAAGTCATCTTCAACCCAGGTCCCACGACCGGGTAAAAATCCCCGTTAAGGGATGGCCTCATAACCAAGTCGTCCGGAGTCATCGGTAGTGATGAATTAGCAACGGTAGAGTATACCAACGCCTTCAAGGCTTCAACGTCGTATTTTTATATTGATAAGATCACGAGTTCGACTTATGAAATTAATAATCATACGAAGATATTAGCAGAATAAAGAATATTACGTCATATCAAACAAAAATCTTTTCAGGTACCGTTGAAGTTAACCCATGTAGTAGGAAAGACCGATAATTGATTTAGTAAAATAGAAAATTTCTGAAAATGGATTTTTTTTATATAGCAACGGCGACTCGACTAAGCTGGATTAAGACAGACATGGTCATTAGCTTCAGATAATCACGGTCGTATTCGTTTTTGACTAAGCTGAAATATTTTTTGATAATCATGGTCGTATTCTTTGTTGTTGGAAGATTTTAAGCATATTTGTTTACTCATCTAAACGTAACAATCAGTTCTTTACTTATGGTTTCTGTCTTATACTCTTGTGTAATGTATAATTACTAATTGAATGGTTTATTGAAGTTCATTTTGTACGAATAATTCGTCGGGTACTACCATGCATGCAATCTTTTCATTTGTCAATGTAACAAATAATTCCTTTTATTTTTTTTTGCTTTTTTCTCCCTTAGCTCTGTAAGTTGACTTTGTTTGTTGTCTGGAATACTTATAATTTTAGTGTTTTAATTATTATTTTTCTTGTTACGACCTCTATTGTAGCCTTACCGAGGCTAACGTAAATAAAGTATATTTTTTCAAAAATATAATTGTTGAGAAAGATATTGACGTAGAAACCCTTAAAATCAATATATTTTGTATATTTTTCTCAAGCATGGTTATGCAATTCAAACATTTTCTTAATAAGTGATAAACACTGATTTTATACTAAACTTTGTGTAAATTGACTTGGTTTTGCAGATTATTATCAACACCTTCCTGCCAAAGTTGAAGATATATATGTCAGAAGATTAATTTGCTGGAGGAGTCCTCTTTACCTCAAACATAAGTTTGTTGACTTTATAGTTGGTTTCAATTAAAGTTTGGGTGATTTTGTTTGTTGGGAAATAGTTGAATGTGTTTACAATGTTTCTGGTGCTTGTCTTGTGCATTGTTCTGTTTTCTCATGTTTTTCGATTCAAAATCCAAGTCTGGCATTTATGAGATCACAGACCTGAAATGACCAAAGTTGAAAAGTAGTTGATGTTTCATTAATGTTGTTTTCTTAAACCCAACATTTCACGTTATAATGAATATTATTATTTTATCAAATTAGTTAGTTTAAGACCCTAATTAAATCCCAAGAGTCTTGTAAGCATGTTTGGGATGTTTGAGATTTTTAAAAATAGAATGTTTTTTTCGCATTAGAGCAGAAATAACAGCGCCCGGGCTACCCCCGAGCGCCCTGCACTCTCTCTCCGCCACGTCAGCTTCTCTCTCTGCCACATCAGCTCACCCAACCCACCCAAAAAACACTCTTACCCATGCCCGGGCTACCCCCACCCACCCTACACTTTCTTTCCTCCACATCATTTCTTAATTAAACATTTTAATTTTCACACAACATTCAACAAATTACATTTTATATAATTCTAATAACATTACAATTCTATTTTAACTCACCCATATTGTTAATAATTACTGTTAAATCACGAAATTATTATTAAATATTACGGACCCACCTCAGTGGAAGCATGATTAAAGTGCACGCATGATATTAGACCATACTATTAAACCACATCGACAGGTCGTTCGGGGGTCTCGCTTACCAAAAATTGTTGGTTCTGGAAATTTCTTAATTTTAATCACTTACAAAAAATTATTACCCCACATTTATAACAAATACCCAATCCATTAATAACAAAACATCCACTAAATAATTAAAATTTAAAAAAATTAAAAACAAATCACCTAAACTTCTCTGATGAGGAAGGACAACCCGACGGAGAAGGATCAAAAAGTAATCGATAAACTTCTCGCCTGGGCAGAAGAGAATGGGTACGTGTAGTTTGATGTAGTCTGTATTTCGTATGGTTTGTATTTCCCTTAGCTTGTATTTCGGGTTGTAGTAGTCCGTATGGTTTGTATTTCCCTTTAACATATGTTTGTATTTCGGGTTGTAGTAGTCCGTATTTCGTATGGTTTGTATTTTCCGTGGTTGTATTTCGTATTTTAGTATTATTAATGTATTGTTGTTATGGTATTGTTGTATTAATTTTTTTTTCTATTTAACTTGAAATTGTTGGTTCTGGAAATTTCTTAATTTTAATCACTTACAAAAATTTATTACCCCACATTTATAACAAACACCCAATCCATTAATAACAAAACCAAAACAAAAAAAAATTTCAAAAAATTTTTTTTTTTTAACCAATGGGAGGGGGACACGTGTCCCCCTCCCATGGGCGCCCGGGCGTCTGCCCGGGACGCCCACCGCCCGGGCGGGGCACCCCCGTTAAGGGTGCCCTTATAAAAAAACGAATTTTTTTATACCATCATCATATTGATTATCGTGGATAATGGGTTTTTTAAAATTCCATTATCATAGATAATTGATTACTGCTAACTAGGAAAAATAGGTCCTTGTTAGTGTTAATTACACTTTAACATTATTATAAGTTTATTATTAATTTTCAATAAATAAACATCTCAGTCATTTATTATATTGTTTATTCTCAATATCTTAGACTTCCTGAGGAAGACAGGTTTAAGGCCTTAATTAATACGGAAAAATACGCAAGAAATGATATTAGGATAAAACAAGTATTGGTTTGTATGCCAACAATTAAGAAATTGATTTTTTGAAACTTTTTATCTTTATGGTCATGTTTGAATAGCATAAAGTTTTTTTAAGATGCAAATGGTTTTGAGGAAATCAAAGAACTTTTGTAATTTTAGTTTCTTAACTTCTCTTCATTTTGGAAAGAAAGTGAAAAATTTCATTAACTTTGAAATGAAAGCGGAGAAAGTCATCTCAAGACTCAAGTACAAAATTATAAGTTTTATTTTTAGGGTGTGATTGTTTTGGAAGAAGTCAATGACATTTTGGAATTCTAATTTCATGACTTCTCGTCATTTGGGAGTAGAAGTGGAAAAAGTCATCTTAAGTACAAAATTATAAGGTTCTGAAACTCTTGAAAATGGACTTTCATAACTTAATTAAGCCTTCCTACAAATTAATCACTAAAATTTGTTCCGAAAGTCCAACTCTTTTAATTTGATATATTTTTCCACAAATCACCGGCATGCTTAAAGATAGAACATGTCCGTGAGGGTTAGACAACTCAAAAAAAAATTGATTCATGAGTATTTTAAAAAAAAACAATAGGAAATCAGGTGGTTGTGGAGTCCTTCTTTTATTCATTTACCAATTAAGTTATTTTCAAATAAGAACAAAATAGGTACCCATCTAGGAGTGTAAACGAGCCGAGTCTAGCGAAATTTCGAGTTATAAGTATTATCTTATGATATTACTAAATACAAAAAAAAAATTGGAACAATAAAAAATTCGAACGAGATATCGAGCTTAGCCTCAAATTTTGTCGAGTTCGAGCGACTCGTTTATCGAATCAAGTTTGAATATTTTTTTATTTTTCATCAAGATCTTTTATTTTCAAGTTAAACTAGAGTCGAACGTTTTTCAAGTCGAGTTCGAGTCAAACTATCAAGCCGAGTTAAAATTGACAATTCACCCGATCACCTCTTTATTGTTTCCCTCTCAAATTTGGTTGAGGGTATATGATGGTTTTAGTTAAATTAAACTTTGAAACGTGTCAAATACCTCACACTTTCCTCTCCCCCTCCAATAATAATTTGTTAGGTTTTATTCCCCGTCATTCCTCTCTTGAGCAAGTCATATATAGTGTCCTACGTATCCTTAAGTTTTTTTTTTGTAAATAAAGTATCTATGTTTTCGTCATTTGTAGACGTGACCTTAATTTCATCCTATGAGGTTTATACCTTATCCAGTCCCAAATTGATTTACAGGGTTCGATAAATTGTCATTCCGACGTCACAGTAAGTATTAAAAAGATGAGAGCTAGATTGAAGAGGAGGCTATAGTCTGTTGAAATACGCTAAATGAGATGTTACACAAATAATTTTTCGGAAGAAAACATAATTAATTAGCGATATTGTTGATTCTTTGGAAAGTACTAATATGATGTTTAACTTTCAGCGTACCATCATGATTCCTAATGCTCCATGTCTGATTCATATAAACTGCAAGTATAATGAATTAAATAATGCATATAAAAGATCTCGACATGCTTTTGGCATTAAAGTTGATTCTCATTTGAATTACTTGTCATACGAATAATGGACTGGAAATATCTTAAGTTTTGTAAGTGGACGTAAGCACCAACTCACAATATACTTTGCATCTTAGATGACAACCAAAAGCTAATATCTGACCTTTTAATTGGAACATCCGTTCAGAAATGCGAGATGATGCGCCCAGATATGGGATGCGGGTGGAATGTGTATCGCATAAGAAGGATATAGGGTCTCAATGCGGTCTACATCGTTGCCCGCATATGCGGTGTATTTCAAAACAACATTGTTCCAATTTTATTTTATTTTTTTACTCTAATTTATTTAATATTGAATTATTAATGTTAAAAACTATTCAAAATTTTACTTAAATTTGTAGTTACATATATATATTATAATTATATTTATATTATATTATTTAATTATTAAATCGCAAACCACATATACACATACATCTCGCATATGCAATCTGTATCCCGTATTTCTTAATCTTGATTGAAACAACTCATTCTATGATCACTCAGGAAAGGTTATCTTGTGTTCCAAATTAAATCATGTTTGTTTTCTTTGGTTAATGTGTTTTAAATTATTCATCATGTGAAGTAATTGGGCTCTTTTCAATAGAAGCTTGACCAATTTTCTACACAGTCGGATTTTTTTTATTGGCCCGACACGTATTATAAAAATCAGTGCAAATCTACAATATTATGACACAATAAATAACATCTACCAAAACTAACCAACAATAACAAATAATTTAATGGGTAGGTCCAAAACTCAATAAGAATCATAGTTCGTGAATCGTTTTCTTCCGTGAACACCTACAGAAACTAACCACATAATTAAAAATGTAACAATTACTTACTACCCATTGGAGTGGTAACAACAAGGGAAACACTACGAATCTTTGTTAAGATCGCCAACTACACGGACTTTAGGTCGCTAATCGACCTTTCTGTTTCGATTTTATGACTTGCTTATTTTGCGCGACGAAAATTTACCAAGTAGGTTAGGTCCGATTTTACCTTCCCCAATAGTGAAGTTAAATAAGTTGGAGGACACACATCGATGCATCATGAATTTTAATCTAGAATTATCAAGATATCTTGATGAATATTATGTTTTTGACTTTGCTTCAATCTCTTGTTCTGCTTGAACTTGATGTTGAAACTCTCAAGATTTCCACTGCCCACTAGTCAAAGACAAAAGTCAACCACGAATGCTCTTTTTCTTCTTTGTCGACATAAACAATGCACAAAAAACATATGCATGCAAACAAAAGAAGAAGAGAAGCCAAGATTCAATATCTTTCTTCCACGACAAATTGACGAATCAATAGGCTTGTTTGGTCTGAGATAGCAACGTCGATTTGGACAACGACGGATACCAACTGGTCTGATTAATTCGGAGTTGGAAACGTGATCGCAGCTGGGATTTGTGATTGAAGGTCAAACTATTGACCCCTTTGGTGGTTTAAATGTAGATATTTGACGATATCAACCAAAAATTAAGAGATTTTTTATTTATGAAATGGATCACAATGCAAGTAATAAGATTTGAAAACTCATGTAGTTGCACTGACCGATATATTTTCAATTTTTTCAATTTTTCTCTCTCTCTCTTTTCCCTCGGACTTCAACGATATGTAACATGTGTTGGCCTGGGAGGGAAGGTCTTGATGTGGGAGCTCCTCCAGGGAAGATTGTGAGTCCAAACTTGGATGTGGAGGGGCTGGTGGTGTTTATTCCTTCTTGTGTTTGGAAGGGTGGGGTACGTTGTTTTGAGGGAGCAAGTTGATTGATCACTTCAACATGATAGCTTACAAATTGGATTAACTGAAGTAGATTGTGTATGGTGATCTACTTTAAGTTTGGTAAGTGATATGGAATGGTGTATTGTGTATGTTTGAAGTTATGAAGTTGTGAACAAACAATAATATTACGAGGCGTAAGTTTTATGTATTCATTATTCAATAAAACAACCTCTAATATTTTTAGTTATCCTTGCGTCAATGTTCTGTTCATTTTGACTTGGCCTTCTATAGTCTTGGTTTTTTTATGATTTTTCTGTTTGTTTTTAATATTAAATATATTTGTAATTTTTTGAGATTAAATTTGTAAAATTTCTAATGGTATTAGAGTAAATAAGGTCTAATGACAATCGAGGTTCACCCAACCAAATAATATTGATAGATACACCCAAATAAATAGTCAAATATCGTTTATAAAGTCTCAATAACGTCACAATCAGAAGACGTGCACCCAATCAAATTACCTTAAAGTTAGACACAATTCAAAGTCTTAAAAAACCTGATAAACGTGGAGACCACAAAAGATGTAATAAGCAAAGGAAAGATGAGAAACATTCAATTCAAGTCGTCACCCTAAAAATGTCACTGATTGACAGTTTGCCACCAATATTTCCACCACACGTTTTGTTTCAAAAAATGAGAACATTGAAACTCTTTACTTTAGCGCACGTTTTCCTTTAATTTTCCATTTTTTTCCTTATATATATTAATATATATAGTTTGTCTCTCCATCGCACGCAACCACCCTACTCATGCGAATCGACCGCCCTACTTCCAAGTTACCAAACCGCCCCTCCACTTGGACCATCTGACTCTCTTTTTTTTGTTGTTGTGGAAAGTCGGTAATATATTAGATAAAAGATTTTGAGCAATTTATCATGGACCCAATTAAAGTCAAGTTCCAAGCAAACTATGGGCTGCCATTAAAGGTAGCAAACTAATTTCTAGCTTATGTCTTACAAAAATAGATAATTAGGTCATAATAGAGTTTAACAATTCTACTAACTTTTTCACCAACACCTCCTAACATGTTGAATGATTTATGCCCTGCGACTCGTCGACCGACTCTAGAATAGTAACACTAGTAAGGTTACCATCATCATTCGGAGTTGCCACCATAGTAGGTATTGTCATATCCCTATTAGTGACCGCAAAAGCAAACCCAAAAAAATGTGACATTAGAGCACCCTTAATCGGTGTTTTTTGGGGGCAGATCAAGGTTGGGTCCCGACCCATAATGCGCTCCTGGGTTGGCCACGTGGCCAACCCGGACTGGTTAATTTTTTTATAAATGATTTAAAATCTATTTTTTATATTTGTTAAATAATATTTAATTGATATGTATATGTATTTATATAATTAGAATTTATTTCTGAAAAATAATATAAATATAAATAATTAATGAAATCTCCGACCGACTCTCCTGTCGAAGTGAAATCATAAGTATAAGTCAATTGTAACTCAAATATAAAAAAATTAAATCAACTTAAACCGGTTAACAACCACGTACATAACATAAACTACTTCCATAATTGAAAATACGAAGTAAATTACTTAAACCAAGTACATAATTGTAAATTAACTTAAACCGTAATGCATAACTAAACCAAATTTTAGACAATCAAAGAAAATTAAAGATGCTCATTTTTCTCTGCCCAATCCAGCAATTGTGCGAGTGTGTGCTCCTCCAGTTCTGTGTGTTTCGACTTACTAAACAATGTGTTCATTAATGTTATCTTCCTCGTGCTTCAACATATGTTTTCGCTCCGATTTTCCACATCTAACTTGTGAAACGTGTTCAAGTCTCGAACAGAGCTTTACAACCCGGTCGTCAAATTGATTTGCTGCTCGGTCTTTTCCCTTCTTCTTTGTCTTTTTTACTCTTTTAGTGTGCTGAAAGGGTTGTTGTGGGGGTTTTAATTAAATCTAACTTTGGCGTGTTATTCATAATTATCACAATTTAATTAGATTAAGTCATTGTAAAAATAGTTTGTGTATTTTCATGATGGAATAGAAAATGAGGTAAAAGGAAATGACGTGGATGGGAGAGAGTGTTGAAAGTGAGGTTGGAGTTAATGAGTGAAAAATAAGTTGGATTGAGTTGTGGGTTGCATAATATTTTACTGACGTGACATAGAAAGAAACTTAGTTAGAGGAGAAAATGAGGTTAGGGTTAAGGATGGTCTTCTAAGGTGAATGGTATGGTAGGGGGAGGAAAAAGTGGTAGACAGCGTTGGGTGAGTCCAGCGTTGATGGAGGTGTGAATTTGGACTGAATTATAATAGAATTAGACACAAGTTTCTTCCTCAAATAAAAGACACATGTTTCAAATTTAGTTTAAAGGAGAGATCGTATTTTTCTGAGTCGAAGTAAATTGGTTTATTTTATATATTGTGTTTATGATATGTATACTCCGAACGATGGAACGTATCGTTTAGAACTAAATCAAATTTGTGGTTCCTCCATTTAAAATTTTGAGTTTATTTTACTTCAAGATTGGATGCATGTTATTTTTAAGTCTTTTACTCTTAAATTAGCATCACGAGGTTATTAATGTTTTACATCAAAATAGCAAAATAGCAAAAACATTCTCTCTTAAAAAATTAACCTTTTTTTGTAGTTTCTCAAAAAAATTACTGTCACGTAGTCATTCATTATGGTTTACACAACTATAGCAAAATTATAGTTGTCGTCAATTATAGCAAAACAAATTGTCTTTTTTTGTTCTACATCAATCATTTTGATTCAAAATTATAGTCGTTTTACAAACTATCCCAGTTCAAAATTATTTTTCTAGTTAATAAGTGATTTTCCACATTTATTAATCAAAATACAAAAAGACCTAACCCCAACCAATCCATTCCATCTTGTAGGCACATGAAACTGAACGGTTGAATCATATCTATTCGGTTTGCATTTGTTTTGCCAAAATTATTTCGGATTCTACTCAATCAGCAAACAATATATAATAACAAATGCCCATCAATACTCAAACGAAACAGAACTAAAAACCAATACAGACTTTTAAATCTTTTCGAACCGAAATCAGCTCGGTGCGGAACTGGCTGAGTGGCTGGGGCCCAGGACAAGGGCAATAAGGTAACTTCACTCCACTCGTGCCAAAACATGTCATGTCTCCGTGTATCCTCTCCATTCTATATTTTATTTTATATAAACTCCCACCCACCGTTCTCTTCTCTCCCAAACCACAACACCAACTCCACCCCTCCAGAACCCAAACGCAAACCATGTCCCCAATGGAGTTCGACTTTCTAGGTCTCCACCACCACCCTAAACGACCCATCTCCCCCAAAGGTTGGGCAATTTGCAAAAAAAAAAACCCACTCTTTCCCGAAACCTTTATTGGGGTGCTTTTGTGTGGTGGTGGTTCTTATGGGTCTGTTGGTGTTGCAGGTGAGATACAGAAGGTGGTGTCGAGGGTGAGTCCGGATATGTTGCGGTCGGTCATCGCCAGCAACGCCCGGAGATCGCAACAACAACAATCCAGGTGCTTTTCTGCAAATTACCTACCATATATTTTGTGCTGTATTGGTTGTATTTTTTGTGGGTGCTAACCTTTTTTTATAATTTTTTTTGTTGATAGTGGGACCGCTCCACTTACAATCTTCTACAATGGAAATGTTAAGGTCATTAACGCCACTAATGAAGTGGTGAGTTTTGTGTGATTATATAAATAATGATTGTGTTTTGTGTCAAATATATGTGTTCGCATGGGTTTATTTATTTATTTATCTGATAACATGATTTTGGTTAATTAGGCGGAGAACATAATAAAAATGGCTTCGGAGGGATTGGAGAAACAACAACAAGACCATCAAAGGGGACTTCTACTTGAAGAGTTCAAACTGAATGGAGGTAAAAACGTGTGTGTGTGTGTGAGAACGAGAGAGAGAGAGTCATAAAAGAAAAGCCATCAACTCTTTTTATTTCTGTGTAATGTTAGTTCTAATGTTTTTAATTTTTAACTGCAGATATGCCGTTGTTCCGAAAGAAATCGCTCCAAAGATTCCTTGAGAAGCGGAGAGAAAGGTATTTTTTTCAACAAACATGAAAAAAATATGTTTACGGTCGTAGTTGCAGCTTCCAAATAATAATGCTATGTGTTTTCCAGATTGAGCGCTTCAGGTCCTAACACGGCGACTTCAACGTCTTCGGTGGGGAACGTCGACGTGTTTGCCAACAAAAAATCTTTATCGAAGAAGAACAAGAAGAGATCGAATTCCACAACATTATCTGTTGCATGAGATCATACATAATTAAGTGAGATTAGATACAGGAGTGACATGTATAACGATACGTTTAGATAGTACGTAGAAGATTTATTATGATGTGTGTGTGTGTGTGAAATTCTTTTTATGTAATGTCGGGATCAATAATTATATTGTGTCTATGATATGTATGTTTTAAGAAAGAGAAAGGACGCCTACTACTCAAGATATTTTGTTATAACTTTATGAAAATATTGTATGATTCCAAAGTTTCAGGAGAGAAGTATTTTGTTCAAAATTCCTCCTACCCTTCTGATATTTTGTGTATTTGGAAAATATTATATAACTCTGTTTTTATCAAAATTCAAAATCCCAGAGGAACGACTGGTCGACTGCCCATTCATTGACTTGCGTTGTTTCAAATATTTACTTAAGTTCTTTTCTATTGAAATTGTTACTTTTTCTTAGTTTTTAAAAACAATCATCCTCTCCATTTGAGGTATTTCGGTGCATTTATAGTATATTCTGGGCGAGTGAGGGTCAAATTATACGAAAATATGTATCACATCATGCATGAATCTAAATATCTCTTGCCAAAAACACCTTTTTCGCGTTCAACCTGAACTCAAAAGGGAAAAATATATACACTGGAAAACATGTTTTTTTGTTAATATACAATTCCATGTTCGATAGTTGATTATCCAAACTTATAAATCCTGTGGGCACCAAAAACATTAAAATAACAATCGTTAACGCGGCTGATGTTTGAATTAACTTCCAAACTAAGAAAATCACATAACCATGCATGCATGCACTTTACATAACATTCAAAAGAACCTTCACGACTCACGAGTAGACGATACGTTGAAAAGTTGTTAGGTCGGTGATAACAAAACAAACTATTCCAACAAAACATGTGGCCTCGTGGAAAGGCATATATTTACATTAATACATATGTCCAAGTTAACCTTCTACCGAAAAAAGAAGTGGGCCTTCTCCTATCCTAATAATAAATTAATCTAGAAATGGAAACAATATTTATTAATGAGAACACGTTTTGCATGAAGTGTTTTCGTGGAAAATTGGTGGCGGTTGAGGTTGAGGTTGAGGGGGTCAATGGTGAGAGGAACGCTTCCGTGCATATCCAAGTCTGAAGCTGACTTGGTTTGTAGGAAAATCCTAAGGTAGTTGAGTATTTGGAGTTTGGATATGTAACTTATTCTCTGTTTGAAAAGGTTTAGAATTTTAGAGAGTAGAGAGAGAGAAAATAATATATATATACAATAATCCTCAAGTGAGCTCAGGATTTTATTTTTCTAAATTAAGCCCCCACATTATCCATCACTTATTTCAAAATGTAAGGTAGATTAAGAAAAAAACGGTTATGCTAATGAATGGTATGATTAACTGTAAATAAGATTCAATAGTGAGATTGTAGAGAGCTTAAATTAAATTTGATGAGTCATGGACTCACTAGAACTTGACCGTATATATATATATATTGTCATTTGTTTTGTTTGGATTAGAATATATATTGTTTGGATTGGAATGGATATATATACATATCGGAGAAGAAATTAAAATAAATGTTTGTCATCGTATTTCCAAAGCATCCATCAATCCATGGTTGGATTAATATCTTTATTTTATTTTGGGATATTTTGAAAAATTACGTGAGAAATAAACTTTTTGTCAGAAACTCTCCACTTTTGGAGAGAAAGTTGATGATCCATAGGAGACTTTATCTCACTTTTTTCTGCATAAAAAACTATCCAAACAAGAAAAACCTTACGATCTCTCCATTTCTCTTTTTTCTTTCTCTCCCTTTCTCTTCTTACCAAAACACCATTACAGGTTCTGAAGTTGAAGTTTTGTAACTCCAAAAACTTTTATAAATTGTATTAGAGAGGAATTATCACTTGTACTTCAAAACCCAAAGTAGTCTAGTTCTTTGTAATGTGTCTAAAAAGTCTATTCTTGTTATGTGAGAAAAAATGGATGACTTTCCTTCAATTTATCATAAAACACATATTTGTTTTAATCACCATAACTCGAATTACAAGAATTTGAGTTTTGGTAACTAGTATTTTTTTAACGGATTGTTAGAGGCTTCACCGGTTACTTTGTATAGGTACGTCTGTTCGGCAATACTGCAAACTAATACGATAATGCGAATCTAATCTAGTCTTCGTGTCGGTGGATTTGGAAGGAAGACTTCAGGAGAAGGGAAACGCGTGATTAGATTATGATTCTCTCTGGAAGCATTTAATTAGGATTCTGCAAAACGTGTTTTTTGGTGGATAAACAAGACTAGAGCTTGTTGGTTTAGATGGATCAGATGGTGTGAACTTTGAAGTGTTTGACAGCTAGATCTTTGTTGGTTTTTAAATTACTTTTTGTCGTTGGTAGTAGAATAGCGTTGGTAGATTTTCCCACTGGTAGTGGAACTCTTGGTTTTCACTTTTATTGAGCCGTTGATTTCTCACTCCATTCTTCTCTTCTATCATCTCCATGTTTTTTCTTTCCTTAATCATGTTTTATGTTCTAACGCAATACGAAACAAAACGATATGCATTATGTTGGTAGAGTAGAACAGAAAATTTTCTTTTAAAAAATAATAAGAAGGTAGAATTATTACTATCAATGCAACAATAACAATAACAACAAACTCTTTGTTATGAAGTTGTTATGAAATTCAAATGTCGTATGGATGATTCACATTCCTCAACTCCCACCATTTAAGTAGATTGTTATTATTATTACTAATATGATGTAATTCTATTTATTTGGTTGTAACACCTACTACCTTTTCATCATATATATAGGAAGTTATTGTACACATTTGGAGTAGACAATGAAATGAAATACAACCTCCTCATTCTCTCTCAACCTTTTGTCTTTTTACTTGATTATTATTTTATAACACGTTATCAGCACGAGTAGTCGCTAGCACATCCGATGATGCAAAAAGAGATCAAAGAGAAGAAAAGTAAGGTCGTTATTCGTTGATTTAGTACATGCACCTGATATCCACAAGTGCATATTGTTCTTTAATAATGCTTGCAAGACTTTAATTTTTCCATGAATCTTTTGGGTTGTTCTTGTCTTGTATTTCAAAATTTTCGATCTAGTAACCCACACTTACGTTTTTGTATATAGACGTTTGAAGATTCATTAGTTTTTAGTCATGTTGATAGAAGATCACAAGCATCCTACACATTTTTTCATTGATCTCCATTTTTATTTATTTGGTTTAATCGTAAAATGCTCTCAAGTTTCATGACAAAATCAATCTCAACTCCATGAGATTATGCATGAGGAGAAGTTTCGAATATAGACTGACTTCTTAAATATGATTTGATTATTTATTGGTATCTAGGATTTTATGCATACATATATTTTTTAAGACCTCCTATGGTTTTATGAAGATGATTGCCCTTGCATGATTGCATTTCTCCCAATAGAATTATGCTTTCTTATCTTCTTTATCAAGTTCAATTTGTGATTTACTCTTTTTCTAACGGAGATTTCATTTGGGAAACCATTAACTCGTTTTATGACAGTTGCATTAATTTGTAAATTATATTTATTTCAGTTGCATGATCATGAAATTTGTATTTCTAATTTCCATTAATTGATTCTTATTACTAGGCATTAACTTGATTTATTGTCATTAATTGGTTATTAATATATATATATATATCATGGAAATACAATATTACTGGATAATATTATTGCTTTCCATGATGCATGTGCCAGATTCGTGTTGAGGCCAAGGTATGTATATGCACTAATTGATGCATAATTTCTGTTTTTGATTTTCTATAGTCATAATTTCCTTATTCCATGATTGGCTGGCTTAATATTCCCGTTGTCATAGATTGATTCTTATTATTTGGAATTAAGCAGAGTTTACAAGAAAATTAACTAATTATTGTGAAATCCGGTGTTTGTTGAATAAAGCAAGCATGCAAAAGGAATACTTACGTAATTTTGTAGTACTTCTAAAATTAAATGATATATATCTCATGCAACTTTGTATTGATTCACTTGTTTTGTATAAATTATATGAATTCTTAGTATCATGTTGATTAAGAGAGTATACGTAAAATGATTCAAGCATGTGATTATTACTTATTAATTTCGATGCATTACATGATCATCCACAACTAGTACGAGCATTCATTTCGTGAACACATAATATCCATCTTGATAGATGTATATATATAATACAATGTGCTACATTATAGTGGAATTTGAATTACTATGTTACAAGTGATCATTATTATTGAAAATGATATTCATTGACCCAGAAGACGAATATCTTATGATCATTGTTATTGAAAATTATATACATTGACCTAGAAGACGAATATCTTAATATTCATGCAATGCTACCACACAAAGATTTAGAGATTATTCATTTAAAAAGGGTTATGAAATTTTATGATAATCCCTGAAGGATTAGTATGACCGTCAAAACGACGTGCAAATAGCTAATTTAGTAAAAATTCACATCGATCGCTAAAATCAAACCTTATGCCGGAAGACCATAGATATATAAAGTTTAGTAATAAAGAAAAATATTTTATTGATCACTTTACAAATTAATGACATAATACTCTAGTGGTAGTATGGAATCAAAAACTCAAATATTGTGAGTTATGCATTACCGATGATTGAAGGTCGTGAAAGTTGTTGGAAAATCACGATACCTTTTTTGTGTGTCACAAACACTCACTACATTGTGCAAATAACAAGTATGAAATAAAGATTACTTCAATGACACGAAACATGCCCAGAAGTGACTAAATAAATCATCTCTTATCCAGTATGTTCAAAAACCCAGTATAATGTCTGATAAAATTTAGACAAGGTTTATCAACATGCATATCTGCCAATATTGTTTATACCAATATCATATTATAAATACTTACTTACTTTACTTGTACAATAATGAATAGATTGTTTCCCATCTGCGATTTAAAGCTCGTGCAGGGCTAAAATTTATTGTCCAATCCAATAATCATATATATAATGTACATTTTCTGGCATCAAGGGGAGAAGCTAGAAGCTTAAAGAATATCAAGAAAATGTATTATATTGAACCTGGAGTTCAAAAGACAATATACGTACAAGTATGGTTGAACCTGAAGTTCATAAAATCATTATCTTGCAATATCTAGCAAGTAATTGTCATACGTTTTTATTGATCACAAAAGAGTGACTAAGTCTTATATTATTAGACATAAACCACATAATATAAAGTGAAGATCTCCACATGATAAAATATATTTGAGTTTAACCAACGCCAGAAGCGTGGACCAAAACATATATTATTTGTGGAAATGAAATAGTCACTCTCATTGCACCTCCGGAAGAGGTTATTCCTGAAGAATATATATATCCGTAAAAATAAATGCAACTGCTAAACAAAAGATTAATGAAATTACGGGGATACAAAACGGTCAAATCCTAAAATTTTGGGAAACGATGAGGATTTGATTATTATGGACGTAAAACTTGTAATCAACTATATACGTTGACACGAGAGATATTAAATAATTATTAAAATTATTGTCGACAATTCATTCACCTTAAATAAATGTTATATCAATAGAAAAATTGGATCCAAAGCCTATGATATTATAAGAATGTCAAAAGCATTCGTATTTGATAAAAACAAAAGAAGGCGAGCAATATAGAATAAACTCGCTAAATAAATGTTGGTTAAATGTTTTTAATGAGCTAGCTTGTACAATTTTGTTAGCGTATGTTATGCACTATTTTTCTTAGTTACTTTTTCCCACATGATTTTGTAGTAAAGTTTGTAGACATAAACATAACGCGTATTATCTAAGAGAGTATTATAAACGTATGTTGAATTGAGTGAGATAATTATATGGTGCACTTTTTTTTCCTTCACCAAGTTTTGGTCCCACATGATTTTACTTCCCACATGATTTTACTTGACAAAGATTTTAATGAGGCAGACCAATCAAGTGACAACTGATCAGATCCAATTAAGCGAGAATTTGACAGATTTATTTACAAAGTTATTGCCCACCAAAGTCTTTAAGAAGTTTGTCTTCAAAATTGGTGTTCATCGTTTGAAGAATGTATGTTGAAGCCAAGGGGAGCATCATAGGTGTTGCACACTTTTTTCCTTCACCAAGTTTTTATTCCATTGGTTTTTTCTTGATAAAGTTTTTAACAAGTCAACATCCCGAACGTGTAAAGATGATCCTCCAAGGGATAATGTTATGAAATTCAAAAGTCTTGGATGAATCATCTTCTCTTCTTATAAAAGCATCATTAACGGTGCCCAGGCAGTTCCCGGGCGCCCTGATTTCTCTCTCATCTACGTCAGCTTCTCTCTCCGTCACGTCAGTTCAAACCAACTCCCCTAAATTTTTCTTAACCACACCCAGAAATAACTCAAGCGCCCTACATTCTCTACCCTACACGTCATTTCGGGATAAATTTTAGGCAAAACACGAAAAATTATCAAAAAAATCTAGAAAATATAAACAAATAAAAAACTTATTTTCATAAAAATATATTTGAAAAAATGATTTTAAATCATTTTCTAAACACAAAAACACAAAATAAAAAAACCAAAAAAAGTGACCAATGGTGGGGGGACACGTGCCCCCACCAACTACATTTCCCAGGCGCCTGGGCTGAATTTCGGGCGGATGGGCGCCCGAATTTCCGCCTGGGTGGTTGGTTTGGCATTTTTTTATTAATAAAAGGCTGATGTGTCGGGTGGAATTTCTGGGTGCCTGGTTTTTTTGGGATGGTTAAGGATGCTCTAACTTCATCAATTTCTCATATTCTCATTTGTAACTCTTGTAACATACATCGTTTCATTTGACTCATTTAGCAAGAATACAATAATTATTTTCTCTCAGATTTTCATTTTCATTTTCTTTGTTCTATTATTTTATAACAGAATCCTAATTGAGTAGGTAGTGAATTTTGCCCTTAACACAATAATTCAACATAGTAAATCAAACTCCAAACAGAAAATAGCGAGGAAGAAAAAAAGTAAAGAAAAAAAGTAAAGGAAGAAAAAGAAAAAACCCAGACAGGAACACAAATCCGCGGTTGGATTCGATGTCCCAAATTCCAAATCTTTGACTCCAATTCAACTCTCCCCTCTCTCCTTCCTTCCTCTCCTCCCAATCCCACCTCAAAAAAAATAAAAATAAAATCAAACTGAACCCAACGAATCGGTTAAAGAACGGATTTTTTTGTGTGTTTCTCCACAAACCCATTAGCGCGTTTGGGTTAAATTAGCGGTGGGTTTTGGGGGTCCGGAGGAGAATGGTGAGGTTGCCCTACACCTCCGCCCTCACGACCCTTTTCAGCTATGGCCTCCTCTTCGTCTTCGGCCAGATTCGGGACCTGTTTCGGAAATTGCTCGATTGCTGCTGGAAACCCAATTCCCAAACAAAGGTCTGGAAGGATTATTTTATTTTATTTTGGGTCCAAATTTGGTTTTTTTCTTTTTCTTTTTTCTGGGTGAAAATTTGGTTCTTTTGGTTTAGCAGGAGAAGGGGTATGCGCCGATTTGCTTGGGGCTGGAGGATTTCTACACCAGACGGCTTTATCTTCGGATTCAGGTAGTTTTCGATTGTGGTTTTTCGTTTGTGTTTTGATTAGGTGCGAATCAATCGATTGAAGGTGAGAGAATTGGAATGGAAGGGAATCTAGGTCTTGCGTTCATGTCGAGGTGTTTTGGTTAGGTGTGATACAATTGAAGGAAATGGAGTTTGTTAAATTGAAAAGTGTTTTATG
Source organism: Triglochin maritima (assembly GCA_963682175.1). Lineage (NCBI taxonomy): Eukaryota > Viridiplantae > Streptophyta > Magnoliopsida > Alismatales > Juncaginaceae > Triglochin > Triglochin maritima. Next base: position 4,220,906 of record OY821787.1, on the reverse strand, counting down.
TTCTTGAGTTCTTGGAGTTTGGAGGGGAATTGAGGTTTTGGTGTTTTGATTGGGTGTGAATCGATTGAAGATGAGAGAATAGGAATGGAGTTTGTTAAATCGAAAGGTGTTGGAGAATTTGATGTTCTTTGGTATTTGGAGTTCGGAAGATATTAGGGATGCCAATTGTGATATTAGGCGTTGCTTTGATGAATCTCAACATTTGTCTTGTAGGATTTAGTCTTTGTGTTGTGCATAGGCTTCTCTTCCATTAAAATCAAGCTCCATTCTTGTTTTATTGAGGCTGGTATGAACTTAAAGTTAGGGTTTCAGATGAGAAAAATTCGGGTGCTAATTGTGCTTTAAACACAAGATGAAGTTACTGTTGCATTGCAAAGAGCATCTGTCCATCTGATGACATTTCAACGGGTATAACTGTATAGCCTTTTAAACCTTGATTTTAGAATATACTAACGGTATGAGCTGTAGTAGCTTTTAGTTGATATATAAATTTCTTCTACATATAGATTAAGTTTTTCCGGATTAGATAACCTCAAACTCTTACCATATTTCCACTCCTTTATTTTCATGCAGGACTGCTTTTCTCGCCCTATATCAAGTGCACCAGATGCATGGTTTGATGTTGTCGAACGCCATTCTAATGATGGCAACAAGACACTGCAGTAAACTCTCTTTTTTGCATTTTGCTACAGTGAACAACCCATCTAAGCATTGTATTTGTATTGGAAGAATTATATTCATGTAAACATGCCAAACATATTTCTGGTAGTAACCTTTTATTTCTCATAATTTAGATTATTTTTTTATTCCTTTTATATGTATCTTAATTAGTTTGTCTTTGATTGAAAAACTTTATCTTTTTTTGTCATCTATCAAAGACCTACAACAATGGCTTATTCTCAAGTAAATTTTCCCAAAAATATGATGTTCGTGCCCCTCATCTTCTTTTCTTTTTCCAAATCAGCCATGACTTTTGGTTAATAAAATCATTTGGAAATCGTTTTTGATAAACTAACTCAATTAGTTCAGTGTTTCTGATTTTCTTGTCTCTTAATTTTTTTTTTGGATTTTAATTCTTTATTCACATGTATAAATGGATCAGTGAATTTTGCTTTCCAGCCATAGTATCATCTTACACTTTCTTTCTAGTAGTAATTTGAAATGGACTTACAAGTTGACCTGTTGAATTGTTTTTGATGAAGCCGAACTGGAAATACAAGTAGATGTCTCAATCTGGGATCATATAACTACCTTGGCTTTGCAGCAGCCGATGAATATTGCACTCCTCGTGTGATTGAATCGTTGAAGAAATACTCACCAAGTACCTGTGGTGTTCGTGTTGACAGTGGTGAGTACGATGTGTTGCAAAATGTAACCTTAATGAGTTTAATATTCAGCTAATGTAAATTGCTGGATTTTTATATTAGGCACTACAAAAGTGCACGTGGAGCTGGAAGACTTGGTTGCTAAGTTTGTTGGTAAGGCAGCTGCAATTGTTTTTGGCATGGGCTATGTGACAAACTCTGCCATCATCCCTGTCCTGATTGGGAAGGTATTAGTTTGACATCTTCGGATGGGTTTTTTGAAAATGAATGCATGGTGTCTTGATGCACACAATAAACTGATTCTAGTTTTGAGTGACTTTTATCTTGTTGATGTGATGATTATGTGTAGGGAGGCTTGATAATTAGTGATTCTTTAAACCACAACTCAATTGTCAATGGTGCTCGAGGATCTGGTGCAACTGTTCGAGTTTTCCAACATAACAGTGAGTTATATTATTCTAGTTAGCAGGTCTGCATTCGATGCCCTTCCTTTAAGTTTTTACAATGCCATGATAATTTTCAGCTCCGTCTCATTTGGAGGAGGTACTGAGAGAGCAAATCGCTGAGGGTCAGCCTCGGACACATAGGCCATGGAAAAAGATCATTGTCATTGTTGAGGGAATCTATAGTATGGAAGGGGAGCTTTGCAAGTTGCCTGAGATCATAGCGGTTTGTAAGAAGTACAAGGTATTGCTTTTGTATTTTCCACGCACTCACCCACCCACCCACACCCACACCACCACCAACACCACCATGACACGGACACACGCTCGCCTAGATAAATAGGTAAAGAGAGCGAACTGTGAATCCATGATTAGCTTACTATTATACATCAAATGCAAAACTACCAGGTCATATCTAGTGTATTGTTTTTGTTTCATTAAGAGAAGGCTAAATATAAAAGTAGTTCTTCAAATTTTGGCTTCAATATCATGACCAAGTTTTGGTCAGCGTTTAATATTTCCTTATTTTTTATAGTGCATTTCATTTCTCATTTCGTAGGCATACACATATTTGGATGAGGCGCACAGCATTGGCGCAATTGGGAAATCTGGTAGAGGCATTTGTGAGCTCCTCCGAGTTGATCCTACTGATGTAGACATCATGATGGGTACTTTCACAAAGTCGTTTGGATCTTGTGGGGGATATATTGCTGCATCAAAGGTTTGATATCCTTTTTCAGTGAAAGTGACATCCATGTTTTAGTTTTTGCTCTAATTTAGTTATTCCGTTTCAGGAATTGATCCAATATTTGAAGTTTGCTTGCCCAGCACATCTTTATGCCACGTCTATGTCACCACCAGCTGTGGAACAAGTTATATCTGCCATAAGGGTCATTCTTGGAGAGGATGGTTCTAACAGAGGTGTGTAGTGCACATCCTTTTTATTTTTTTACTCTTCTCTGGACTACGAGCAAATGTGCTTCTGCATCTTTAGCTTATGTGATCCTCTGATGCAGGTGCTATAAAACTTGCTCAAATTCGTGAAAACAGTAACTTCTTTAGATCAGAATTGCAAAATATGGGTTTTGAGGTTCTTGGGGACAATGATTCTCCTGTGATGCCGATAATGTTGTACAATCCTGCAAAGATTCCGGCCTTCTCGAGGGAATGTCTCGAGAAAAAGGTATAAACAGTCATTCCAAATGATATATGTGTGTGTGTGTGTGTAAGATAAATGTAAATTCATTTCTACCACATTGTTATGTTATTTATGAGTTCCTTTAAATTACATTCATCTGAATAACATAAAGGACTAGGTAGAACCTATAACATTATACTTTAGCACTTTTTTTTCTTCTCAAAATCATTATAAATTTTTTACCTGTGCTGCCAGTGATAGTAATTATTTGTTTTTTTCTGTTTTTATTCAGATTTGCCTGCATCCTTAAATTATCTCAATACAAAAGATAAACTTTCGTCTGTATAATATATGCGAGCTATGGTTTAGCGACTTCTCATGTGGATCTAGTAATGGTTTTCTTTTCGAAATCCTGTTGATGCTTACCTTGTTGCTGGCTTCAGGTTGCAGTTGTCACAGTTGCATTCCCTGCTACCCCTCTTCTTTTAGCCAGGGCTCGAATATGCATTTCTGCTTCGCACACTAGGGAAGATCTCATCAAGGCATTAGAGGTGAGTCCTTATTCATCATCACATGCATGCCATGATTGCTATCAAATAGATTTGCTGTGTAATTGAAGGATAGTTGGTAGTTGGTTTGTTTTTTCTTATTTCCTAAGCTGTCGTAGCCTAACATCACCCACTTTGTGAATTACATACATGTTTCTTATGGTATTGTCAAAACTAATATAAAGTTCATAATAAGATATAGATTGCTACATTTTTTATTTCTTAGTTGAAATGTTTTGAATTTTGAAGTATGACATTAAACCCACCTATTTTCTTCTAAGCCAAGTAATTTTGTGTTCTATCACTTGGAAATCTTGAAAAGAAAAAACCATGTTATAACCCTGTCAATAATGGATGACATCTTAGGTTCTGATCGCCTCTCTTTTGCAATTCAGGTCATCAGCGAAGTTGGCGATAATGTTGGCATAAAATATTTCCCAGTTGAACCTTTAAAGCCACTCGACAACACTTTAATGAAGAAATTGGAGTGAAGTGATTCTATTCTTAAAAAAGCCAGCAAGCTTTGATGTTAAGCATATAATGGAGATAGCTTCAGAAGCCAATTGCTTTTATGCCAACTTCTATGCTCAATTCTTCGTCATGTGTATGTACAGTTCTCTCAGCAATTTTCGTATTTTTGTTGTGTATTTTCAGATAATTCCATTCATTGTAATTGGAATACTAGTTTTTTTTCCTACTCTTTTGTATGACCAGTGAAATAAGTCGCCATTTTGTTATAATCTGAACTTTGGTTGTAAATTTGTAATGTGAGGTGAGGGTATAGACATTGACTACCATGTTCGTAATTAGTAGATGGGTTTAGAGTTTTTAATGATTTTTTGCAATGTAAGGGTGGCGTTAATTCAATGAATATCAACTGTTGATGGATTAACAGTTTTTAATAATTTTATACAAAAAAATTACCGAAATTCTCAGAATGTCGGAATTATGATTGTGAGGTGAGAACATAAATTATTTCATTAATTTTTTGGTATGTATAATAGCAGATTGTGTACAACTCAAAACTAGCACATATTCCGTTCACTTAACTACTTCGTAATAAATTATCATTGATCTGATATTTTGCATGATTGTAATAGAAATGTAATCGCTGGTCAAGCACACTTATTAATTAAATTATCATTTATAAATAATACACCTTGATACAATAATTAAATTATCATTTATAATTATTGATCATATACCTATCACTTGATAACAAATCTTGATACATATTGATACAACATTTTAATTATCATTTATATTTTTTAATTAAATATCTTACATATTATTGATTAAATTAAATGACAAAATCTTTATTGATTTTCAGTCATTAATTTGGTTTAAAGATTCATGTTGTTAAAATTTCAAAATTATTATCATGTTTGTAACATGTAAATTAAATAACATCGAAAAAATCATTTTTAATTAACGTTTGAAAACAAAAAAAATTACATACTTATATCAAGGTCTAAATCTAAATAACACAATCCATTACAACAAAACATTTAATCCCAAACTAATTTGGATAAGTAGACATAACACAAACACTTAATTGAAAAAAAATCAATCATAAGATAAATCAAAATCCCATTATTTTCCGTTACCATCAAATTCGTTAGACCTCAGCTACAAATCTCAATTCGAAAAGAAAGCAAGAACGGGGAAAAATCAACACAACTTGGAAATAAAAGACAATTGAGACAAAAGCGTAGTGAGCATCAGTTTTAAAAAGCTCGATTTTGTGAGGACTTCATTGAGAGATCTCAGTGAATCACAAACTTTCTCATCATATGCTCTTAACGACCAAACAAACAAAAGATTTTCTTACATGCGTTCTAAACCCTAAAGATGAGGGGGGAAATTTGATTTGGTTTGGATTGACGGCGGCTTCGAACCGGATGTGTTCGGGTTGTGACTTGTGAGAAGTAAGTTGTGGCTTCTTTTATAGGCGTTTGGAGCTCATTAGGGTTTCCTCACATGTTACTAATTGGGTTTGAACCTTTCAATGTTGTAGTCGATTTTTTTCTTTATATGTATAGGGTCAAGCTCTAGTGAGCTCAGAGCTTATCAAATTTAGTTTAAGTCCCCTAATATCTCACCATTGGATCTTATTTACAGTTAATCTCACCAATTCATTAGCATAACCGTTTTTTTCTTAATATACCTTACAATTTGAAATAAGTGGTGAATATTGTGTAAATGCGTATTCTTTGCAAAACCAATCTTCTTAAAGATCATAATTTCTTCCCCACGTCCTTGATATATTTTTACAAACTATTACACTAACAGTTGCAACCCCGTGTGAATCGCCTTAAAGGCAAAAGTTTTCAGCAAAAAGAAAACACTTTGATGATGGATATTTTGGATGCATTTGGATGACAAAAAAATGGTTAAACTTCTCACAAAAATTGATTTTTCTCCTGCATCCAAACACTTCCCCCACAAGAATAACAGTTTTCAAAAAATCAAAAACTCAAAAGATGAGTTTTTTCAATTTTTTCGAAGTGATACATTTTTATCTTTGTGGAGATGAATATTTACGACAACTTTCCACTTAGAAAAATATTTGAGAGTAAAGTTGATTTTTCCCATGAAAAATAAAAAAACTAAATGAGAAACAAATTTTTAGCTCTTGTTTTTTATCCAAGAGAAAAAAAAAACTAATTTTTCACTTTATGTCAAATCACCAGAAGACAAACTAAAAATTAGGGTTGTGCACTGTTCCAAACCCGGACCAGAACCGGACCCTCTCCAGGGTCCGGACCGGAGACCGGACCGGTTGGGTCCGAGTTTGGACCGGACCGGACCGGACCGATTCCATCACGGGTGGACTGAAGACCTGACCGATCGGTCCGGTCCGGGTTCATACTTGTTTGTGATAAAAACTTGTTTGTAATTAAAACCTGAAAATCTCAGATGCAATAAAACAAAAATAAAGACTAATTTAAAGACTTCAATATACTCTAAACTCTAAAGTTTACTCCACAATGCATGCAAGTTCATCAACAATTAAAACCACAACAAGTTCAATTACAAAATAACAAATAAACAAGTTCATTCCAAAAAAGAAAAAAGTCTACTTCGGTCTTCATTTTTCATGACTTCATTTTCATGTTCTTCAAATATGTTGAAACTACTCAACACACGCAATGTCATCCGGTGCATCCAAATCTACAAATAATAAAAAAGACAATTAAATTAATTTGTAGTAGACAAATTATGATTCAAAATGAGAGGCAAATAGTTAGAAGACAATTCAAATAAACACAGCTCACAAAATCACCATTAAATAATACATAAATAATCAAGAAAACGCTACATCCTATGGTACAAAAAAAACATCCCGCAAACAAAGTAACTAAAACAGAAAGCAATTGCTGGATATATACAGTGAAATATGTTGAGATATGTTGAATATAGATAGAGTGAAATATGCTGAATGTGATGAAATATGCTGAATATATAGACGAAACTATAGAGTGAATATGTTGAATATAAAACCTAAAAAACATGTGTATGCAATGGAACAACTTAAACTGCACACATAAAAACACTTCCACTAAAAACAAGATGCTATAGATTTCAATTGCACACCAGGACAATCATAAACATGTATTTGAAAAAACAAGATATTTCAATTACATATTGAAATAATGCACTTGGTAATAGTAATATAAAATAGCACAAACATGCAATATTTCAAAAATATGAAACAATAATTTAATGTGTAGTTGAAATTTTCTTGTGAGATATTGATTAAAAAACCACTCACTAGGAAAATTTTCTAGAACTGTCCTTTCTCATTGAAGTAAGTCCAGATAATTTACAAAGAAATGTCACAACACTGATTTTCTATCTTCACTGTCCAAATGTTTGTTTATAGCACAAAACAGAGCATATTAATAGGACATCACAATTACAGCTGGGTTGGTAATAGTGTAATACACTCTGTTCTGGTCGGATCGTAGAGACTTTCCTCAGAGATAGTGAGGGTAAAGAAACAAAGCTAATCCCACGAAAATATATGCCTTAGAACACCCTTAACGGGTGCTCTTTGCCCGGGCGCGCCAGGGCGGGGCGCCACGCTGCCCCCCACATTCGTCCGATTTTTTTTTGTTTTTTGTTTGTTTTTGTTTTAAAAATAAAGATTATTTATATATAATTAGGATAATGTATTAATTAGGTAAATGGAATTTAATTAATTAGGTATTACAAAATAATTGAAAAAATATTTTATAATTAATTAACAATTTTTTGATTTACTTAAATATAAAAATTTTAAAAAATCATAAACAAATTAAGAAATACAAAATACAAATACAATACATATACACTTCGGAAACAAAATACAATACAAGTACAGAATACGAAATACTGTAGGTCCTCGATGTATGAGAAGTTCAAGCCTCGACCCAATCGTCTTGTCTTTAGTGTGTCACGCGTGTACTGTAGGTCCTCGATGCTTGAGAAGTCCAAGCCTCGATTCAATCGTCTCGTCTTTAGTGAGTCACGCGGATACTGTAGGTCCTCGATGTTTGAGAAGTCCAAGCCTCAATCCAATCGTCTCGTCTTTAGTGAGTCACGCGCTAACTGTAGGTCCTCGATGCTTGAGAAGTCCAAGCCTCGATCCAATCGTCTCGTCTTTTGTGAGTCACGCGCATACTGTAGGTTACTTCTCACAACTATAAATGTACTCCTCCTGGTTGGTTCTCTCTGATTCATCTACGAACAATGTCTTCACCCGATAAGTCTTCCAGTTGGAAGTCTTCATCATCTTTAACATCCAATGACGAAGTTTACGACCAAGTGTTGAACTCCTTAACGGAGTATGTCTCCCAAGTGGTGGACCAACGTCCTAAGAGGCGTAGAATGTGAACTTCAAACCCAGATAGAGATAGGGAGCTTGGTTACAACCGTTTGATTGTCGATTATTTTTCTAACGACCATGTTTATCTTGACAACATTTTCAGGAGAAGATTTAGGATGCGAAAGCATGTATTTCTTCGCATTGTGAGTGTCATTGAGGCGTCTGATGTCTTCTTCCAACGTAATCCAGACGCCATCGGTAGGATGAGCATCTCTGGCCTGAAGAAATGTACCGCGGCGATTCGTATGCTAGTGTACGGTGTTGCGGCTGATGAGGTGGACGAATACTTGAGGCTAAGCGGATCCACGACAAGAAACGCACTTGAGAAATTCTGTGATGGTGTAATTAACAACTTCGGCGGTGAGTACCTCCGAAGACCTAATGCAAATGACCTAACACGACTACTTCACGTTGGTGAGCAGCGTGAGTTCCCAGGCATGATGGGAAGTATCGATTGCATGCACTGGGTGTGGAAAAATTGCCTGGTTGCTTGGAGGGGCCAATATCAAGGGCGTAGTGGCAATGTCACTCTTGTCCTTGAGGCAGTGGCGTCAGTTGACTTGTGGATATGACACTCGTTTTTTGGCAAACTAGGTTCATGCAATGACTTAAATGTCCTGCAACGATCTCCGGTTTTTGACGACGTAATTGAAGGACGAGCTCCACTTGTGAATTTTGAGGTAAACAGTTCTCGATATAATATGGGATATTATTTTACTGACGGTATTTATCCAAAATAGGCAGCATTCATTCCGTCCATCGTTCATCCACAAACACCGAATGACAGGTTATTTGTTGAACGACAAGAAGCAGCACGCAAAGATGTAGAACGTGCATTTGGAGTCTTGCAAGCGCGATTCGCGATAGTGAAGAAGTCATCTCTTTCATGAAGTAAGATTGTACTTAACAAAATAATGACAGCTTGCATTGTAATGCATGGAGGATGAACGTGATTCCTTCGGTAATTTTGGAGATTGGAACGAATTTGTTCAGGATCAACCTGGAAATTCCGTGAACGACGCGGTTCGGTATTCCACTGACCGTGTATTGGATATCACCAGGTACTTGAGAAGGAGAGATCAAGTGCGTGATCGCACCACACATTTGAACCTTTCAAGTCGATTTGGTCGACAATATATGGCAACGCTTTGGAGGAAATGCGTCTTGATGTATTTGAAGTTTAGTATTTAAGCATGTATTTTTAGTTTTAGTTTCGAAATTTCCGGTTAATGTACTATGTAATGTGATTTTCTAAATTTTAATAATATTTTCGTATTTATTAATTAAATGTTAATTAAAAACGAATGAATTGTTGATATTAAATAATTACGATAATGATTATTAATATATTTTGTTGATTGTTGAAAGAGTTTTGGAGAGAAGAATAAAAATAATGACGTGACAACAAATAGTATAGCGTGATTGAGTGGATTGGGTAATGGTTAAGGATTTTGTAGGGGGTTGTTTGTGCTGACGTGACAGAGAAAGAAGCTGACGTGGCTGAGAGAGAAAGCAGGACGCCCGGAAACTGCTCGGACGCCGTTAAGGATGCTCTTAGGTCCACAGAACCAGCTTGAAAACTGTCTACACACGAGCTCCAAAAAAAAACCTTCACTTCCACTAATGATTTCCACCAAAAACCAGAATTCTCGTTCAAAGTTCAAATATCCCTAAAATCGAAACAACCTTTCCTTCAAAATCCAAGAAGAAACAAACCACTCCCACTAAAACCCAAAACCAAAAAATCAAAAATCCAAACCACAAAATCCAACTCAACCCAAAACTTCTTCCCCACAAAACCCTCCAACAAAACACCCAATAAAACACAACTTATCCCCTCAATCTCAATTTTTCCCCAAAAACTCGAGCCGAAAATCCGAAAGTAAGGAAGAGTTAGTCCAAACTTACTAGAAAAGGAAGAAAAAGAAGAAAAAAAATTGGGTTTAAGAGAACTCACGCACCAGATGGAGGAGATCGTCGGGACGAGATCGTCGAAGGAACGAGGAAGACCGGAGGAAGGGATTGTAGGTGGAGGAAATCGTCGGGGAGGAGATTGTCGAAGGAGGGATCTCTGGAGGGGAAGGGAAGGAACTGCGGCTGCTGAGACTTGAGAGTTGAGAGTTGAGACATTTTGATTTTAGGGTTAGATATGTGCATGTGTGAACAATGTTCGGTCCGGTCTGTTCCGGTCTTTTGTCGGTTTTTTCCAGGTTCGATCCAGACCGGACCAGAACCCGAATTTTCTTGAACTCGTGCCCCGAAACCCAAACCGATTAGCATTTGGTCCGATCCACCAGACCGGACCGATTTCTGCACCCCCTACTAAAAATTGTTCCTACGACATCCAAACACACCCTTTGTGTTGCATAGCTAATGAAAGAGATCATGTGTTTAGGAACGCAGTAATTAACAGCCCATGTAAAGAACATGTTTCAGTCCAATTTGAATCGTTTTACATCACAAGGTTATTGATCCCTGGTTGAAGCACAAACTTGAGACAGAGAGCAATTAATCAATCACAAGGAGAAGACACCCGATGTTATAAATTCACCTGAAAATTAGGGTTCTTCTAAGCCCTTTTTCTTTGAGAATGGGGCTTAGAATTTAGAACTATCTCGTAAGCAGAGTATTAACTCGTGCTACACCACTAAATTTGGAGATCAGCTAAAATCTTAGCATGTATTATTCCATCTACCCAAAAAAACTCTCGCTTAGTTGGACTAGGGGCCTTTTAACCAATCAAATTGCCAGCATATGTACCGCATCGCTATTCCTAACTGGCATCAGGAATTAAAATTAACACATCAATGCAATAAAAAAGAGAACTTCGGACAAAATTATAATAAACCAACTTTTGGATACATGGTTGACATCCTCAACCTTGTATAAACCAGCCGCATCCGATCGCGAGTCCCCATTTCCCCAACATATTTTGCACTGAATGCAGTTGGGCCGAAAGACAGCATTTTGAAGAAGTAGATTGGAAAAACTCAATCGTGAGTTTTCTTCAGCTGTTTGTGTATCACCATTTGGTATCAAGTAGGCAGAACTGATATTGTCTTACAGATGTTGGATTTTTTTATCTTCATCAGTCTCTCAAGAAGCATCGCCATTGCTCTCAGATTCCTGAAGGGCAACAGGATAAACAGTGTCGAAGACGACTCTTGCAAATACATGTCGCACCTCTGTCAGATCACCTTGTACCAATTTCTCATAGTCAATTTTGCTCCCTCGTTTTGGGATGAAAGCACGCTTAGCTTGTGTACTCGTAGAACCAAACATTTCACAAACTTTTAAAAATACTTGCAATGAGACCAAAACCTGCCAGTATGTAAATAATATTTAGCAAAAACAATCAATAATATGGCAGAGTACGACCAGACAGAAGAGAATCATTGTTTTCAAGAATTTGAAATGTATCGAGGCATAGTGAACATGTAGCATCAATTGGACTAAATAACTCCATTATAAACAATATCATCCATGTGTATACACGAAGATATCATGATCACATGAGGGAGTGTTCTGAGACTCAGATTGCTTTAGAGAAAGAAAGAAAAGTCTAAAAGTGTTTTGTGTGTACTACTAAAAGTCTTAGGGATTTAAAAATAATGGATCAAGCATTTTTACCCAAAAAAACCCAAGTCAATAGTAGTTTGACTTTTCCCCCACTAAAATAGTAATAAAGGTTTAAGAAGAAAATAAAGACTTCTGAACCTACCACATCCGAGTAAGGTGCCTGAGGATACTTCTCCATTGCTTGACCAATAAAACCTTCATCTGTCATCTTACTTAGCGCAGATTTAACAAATGAAGCTAAAACTAGGGCTTCATCCACTAGTGTACTTTCTTCTTTTGGCTCTTGAGGTCTCAACTCTGGAAAGCGATCATTGTACTGATGGTCGATCCGCCTGGCAATAGCCACAGCTTCAGATAGATCCCCACCATTATGAACTGCAAGCGCAAATGTTGCAACCACCATGGGATCTTGAGGTTTGTCCACCAGTGCATGGTGGAATGCTAATATTGCAGTCCTGCAGAAAGCAAAATAGTTTGCATCGTAAATTTCAAATGTGAGTGAAACAGCTGAATGGTCCATTACAAGATGAAACGACCACAATAAAGCAGGACATCGTGGGATGGAACTTATAAGTGAACAGTCATACTACAGCTTCCAAAATTTTCTTGCTTTTATTGAGTTCGAGAAAAATAAAACATGCTGAGGATAGGTTGTCTATCACAGATGCAGCAATTACTGAATAATAACATGACATTAGAAGCTTAGGCAAGATTTCCCTGGTGTAGTTTGAGTGTTCACTTTTTATGTGCCATCTAGGGTAAAAGCTTTTATTGTCAGCAGCAGCAATCTGATAAAATATATTTTTAATGGTTTGGTTTAAACAGTCACGATACATTTTAAGAATCTTTTAGCTTCTTACAGTTAAGGATCCTCAAGTGTCTAGAAGCTATGCACGCGAACCAGTTCTGTTCTATTTCTATTCTCGTTGTGAGTCACATAAATCTGCAAACGAGCTGCATTTTGTTGAGTTCCCATGAATATCAGGCAAGCAAATTGGATAGCCCATTTGAAAACTGAATTTTACCTGTTAAACTGCTATCAACTTTTTTTTCGCTTATGCATAATCATACTTGGCAAACCAGCAAAAAGACAACTCAAGTACCAATAGCATGTTTAGACCCAATTAACACGTCTGACGATCTGACCTCCTGTCAGAAACAGAAGGCAAGAAATCACTAATGCTATTCCAGTTTATACTTCACACAGATAAAAAGAACGTGCAACACAGCATGAGAGCACCACCGTGTATTTTAAAATGTGGATGCCATGTAAATAAGTAGAACACATAATAGTTTATAAAATTGCCGAAAGGAAAATGTAGGCATGTAAAGTTCAGTGTATTCTTACCATATGCAACAATGGCATGGTCTATTTGGAGCCAAAACTTTATCCAAGTTTGAGAACAGGGACTGCAAACATAGCAGGTATTCTAGATGAAACACTCAAAAGACCACGCAAAAAGAACAATATAAAACAGATCATACACGGGATCACCGTGGACATACTACCAATAAACTTATGTACTTTTATATAGGCATACCAATAACATATTAGACTGCTTATCACGTCTTCTGAAACCTTGAGAAACAAAATATGCAGCCTGAGCATCAACAAGAAAATAAGACCATGTTAAAAGTTAAAGCACAATGAACTCTTAGAAGTCTACCTCGTTATGTTTTTACCTGGATGGGCAAAAGTATCTCCAGAAGCCCAAGTTTCCAAAGCAACCTCAGAGAAGCTTCTGCAGACCCATATGCAAGCATGTAATTCATTTCCATATGAAGCCTTGACTGCAGCATGTTTTCAACAAAAAAGTTAAAGCACGGAATAGTGTAGACAAAAACCAATATGAAATAGAAGTTACAAAGAAGAGGGGGGGGAAACGATAGACACGAGAGCAAAGTTCAGAAGAAACTGTTACCTTGTCCAGTCTTAGTATCGTGCAAGAAAAGTTTTTGATAGAAAGAGCAGTTTCCCTAGTAAAACGGAAATCCAGGCGAGCAGCAATTCTAATTGCACGCAATATTCTAGCTGATCAACAAAAAGTAAATGTCACATAATGCATCAGAAAATAGAGAGATGTTTCTATGTTAAAGGATGCACCAAATCAAATGCAAGTGTTGCAGTGGTGGTTTAGGTTTTTTTTTATTTTTATAGGTGTGGTTTCAAATTATTGACCTTAAGCAATCATAGCATATACGAATTACTAAAAATATACTTGTAAATTCAGATCCAAAATTCTTGGGGATTCTTTATACAGTATGAAGAAAAATCCTTGACATGCACATATGGTGGTGCAAGTTAGAGATAATCGTTACCACAATCCTCTTGAAAAGAAGTTTGGGCAGGTATCACAGTTCGGACCTAAAATGAAAAGGAAAAAAAACACAAAATCATACTTATTATATGGCCCAACAATAAAAGATGAAAAAAAGGAATACATGCACACTTTAGCTTTTTTAATATCTTCAAGGCCTCCGATGTAGTCATAAACCAGATTGGAATAGGGATCAAACATCAACCTGTCCATGAAAATGTACTAGTGAGTAGTGAATAGGATAAGGACAAACTGCTTTAGGGATGGAATTCTGGACTAAAGGGCAGTTGTTGAATTGAAACATAAGGACGATAAAAGTATTTTTTTTCTATAGTTTACAGGTTTAGTAGTCGTCTGGCAAATGATTCTAAAAAAAGTAGCTATCCACAAACTTCAATATAAAAAAACAGTTAGACAAATAAATATTTCGTTGCCAATATGATCTGATGCGGAATACCAACCCGTTTACAGTAAAGTCCCGTCCTAAACAATTTTTCCAGCGAACATAGTCAAACTCGTTGATGTCACGACACTTTTTAGGAGATAAGGGCGGACTGCTGGACGAGTTTCTGGCAGAAGTTTTAAAACTTGAGACCTGTTCCATGAAAAAAAGTAAGTTAAACTATCAAGTATTTACTCTAGCAAGTGTGCCAAAAGATACCCCACAAAATTCACCTAGGGACCCATCCATCTGATATGACAACATGATCATTTGATAGACAATGAAGTTGGATGACATCTACAACTAAACATCGTAAATTCAATATTCTGATAATGCATTATATGTTCAGAAACACAATCTGATGAAGGAATATTAAGAAAATTAGAGAAGTAGGTGAATAAACAAGACAAAATACATGAATAAATGGATCGTGACATAGGCCAGAAAAAAGGCAACATTTGTTACAAAACGTAATTGTATGATCACAAGTGCACAATACTCACAGTTAAGATGAATATCAAGCTTATGTCAGCATTGAAGGAAGCTAAAAGATGCACTCATCAAATGAAAAGAGAGAAAATATAATATTTAAGAGCCACATACCTCAACAATACAATCATTCATATACACGTGACAAATTGGAAACCGTCTCCCAACTATTTGACAACGAGGAAATGTTCTCATTACCTGGAAAAAGAAGACGACTCAAAATCTTTATCAAGTAGGAAAGACAGCCCATATTACAATTGACAAAGTGCCAACCACTACCTAGAGAAATGTTTCACGGGTTAAGTTTATATACACAAAAAAGTACCAAAATATGACAAAAACTTTAAATTGGATGTGCAAAAACAGAACATATACAAATAGAAACATGGTATAAACACAAAAGAGCCATAAGAGAGCTAACACCAAAAATATAGTGAGAATCTATCCCCTTTCTAGCATATAGGTCAAATAATATGCCCATTTTGTTATGTGTAAGTAACTAAAGTTTGGAACAAAGTCAGCCATGGGCATTAAGAAACCATCATGGATTTTGAAACAAAGAAAAAAACACTGTCCATTTGATAGGAGTGGTGTAAAAAATGATGACAAAGAATAACACCTCCACACAAAGAGTGCTTTATGACATTGTTCTCCTTATAATACTTTTAGCGATGAAATATGATATGCAGTACTGCCACTAAGTCTTCTTCTCAACCTTCACTTTTTGGTATGCAATACTTCACTAAGTATTTTTTGGTAATACTCAACAAAAACTATGACAAAGCCAAGCAGTACAATTTTTTCATGTTACGACTGAAGAATTTGAACAAACTTCACTTTGCAATGAAATATCCTTAAATTGCAAGTTAGAAAACATGTTGGTCTCATTCCTAAAAATAGCTAGTCCATGACCAATATAACAGTTACACCATTTGACGAACTGAAGAAAACATGTTCTCCTAATACGAAAACTTCAAGGTTGCAGAGAGCCCAAGAAATAGGAACAAAGTAGCAGCACTAACCTGATAAAGGTTAGCTGAAGTGATGATGTCAAAATCCTTGGGAGGTCTCTTCAGAATAAGATCTCGCACACACCCACCTACGAGATACACCTGATATCCTTCACGCAACCAATTCATCAATTTAGATATTAACCACTTCCAAATCCTTAATGTCAGACAACCAAAAACCTTCCAAATACCAACCATCACCTTTTTTCTTCAGCCCATTGAGCACCAACCTAGTCGGCTTCGAGATCATCTTAGTCGTTATCCCCAACTCCTTGGAGCTGAGTTTCTTCCACTCTGGACCATCTACATTGTCTTAGCAACCAAGAACAAAAAACTAAACTTCAGACTCACTCTTTGCCCCCAAAAAATCAAGTTGATAATGACCCCTCGGAATGTGATTCTCGATGAGTTTCATCTCTAACCTACCCCCAACTAGTTTCGCATTGTCATTGTGTGTTGATAAGGACTCCCTCATTATAAATAAAAATGTGTGACTTGTCTTATTAATATGATTTTTTTTGGGATAAATTTCCTAGCATGTGATTTCAATACTATTTTCCAAATCTCCCAAACTAAATTCTCAATCTTAGTACTCTTTCTCCAACACATAATCACACAAAACAACACACATTTTCAAACTTCCAACCAACACAAACCACGACTACCTTCACCGGAATCCGGTTCGGGAGCCGACGCGAAGTCCCTACTCCTCTCCCTAGCCAGGAACAGAGGCGCGCTGAGATTCTCCACCAGAGCAGCCGAGTAGTTCCTCCTAACCTGAAAAACAGCAAAACCACGTGTAAAGATCGAATCTTTGGGGACCCTTACAGATTGCTCTCGTTCGGCGAACCTGGCGAGTGCAGCAGACGATGGGGGAGCGAAAGGGGAGAGAGGACGTCTTGGAGAAGACCCCCAGCGTGGAGATGGCGGCCATTGGAGGGCTAGAGGTGCATTGGAGGTGGGAAACCCTAACCCTAGTGGGTGGGAGGGAACGGATGATGCTTAAGGGATATTCAGAGTTGACGAAGCACACTGCAGGATCCTAAGAGCATCCATAACCGCATCCCAAAATTCCACTTCCAATACTACTAAACGTCGCCCCAAAACTACTTAAATCGCTCCTTGAAATTACCAAATTGCCCTTAACAATATATTTAATACCCAGATCGTCCCGTGTCTTTAAACAAGGTTTTTGACTCAGTTTTACTAACATTCCTAGTACCAACACCACGAAAATGTCTGGCGAAACACCTAGATCAGGCGAAGTAACGGAGACGGATTTTTTTTTCCGACTCGGGCGTCTGGCTAAGACGCCTGCACCATCGTGGAGGCGTCTGGCTAAGACGCCTCCACCATGGTTGAGGCGTCTTATCCAGACGCCTCCACGATGGTCCAGGCGTCTTAGCCAGACGTCTATACCATGGTCTAAGCGTCTCGCTAAGACGCCTCAACCATGGTGGAGGCGTCTTAGCCAGACGTCCCGTTTTTTTTAATTTTTTTGTCAAATTAAAATTATACGGTGTGTTATCTCAAATTATTTGACGTTTCTTTGCAAGTTTTCGGTGGTAACCGGTCGGATTACAATGAGTTTTTTTGCAAGTGATGAAGATTCAAAAAAATTCCAGATCCAACATTTTTTAAGTTCCAAAATCCCCCGGTGGTAAAACATCCTGACTTACAAATACCACCTCGACAGGTCGTTCGGGGGTCTCGCTCCCCGGTGAGCGAGCGGCATTCCACCTCGCCGGTGAGGTAGCGGGGGTGGCAAGGGGGCACTGCCCCCTGGAATTTTTTTGGATTTTGAAATTGTTGGATCTGAAAATTTTTGAAGTTTCGGTGTACCGAAGGGGTATCGGTCATCCGAATATAGAAATTATTAACTTATTAATTAATTAATTTAACAATTATCTAAATTTATAATCAATTATTTTTTTAAAAAAATAAAAAAAAATAAAAAAAAAATTACGGGCGTCCGACGGAACCGCCCCCACGTAGGAGGGGGCGTCTGGCTAAGACGCCTCCCCAATGGGGGAGGCGTCTTACACAGACGCCTGTCCCAAGGGCAGAGCGTCTGGGTAAAACGCCTACCCGATGGGTAAGGCGTCTGGGTAAAACGCCTCCCCCATGGGGGAGGCGTCTTAGCCAGACGCCCCCTCCTACGTGGGGGTGGCTCCGTCGGACGCCCGTAATTTTTTTATTATTTTTTTATTAAAAAGATGTTAGATATTTTACCAGATTCGAGTACACTGGGGCGTTCATTGGTTCGATACTGACCTCCAAAACATTATTTTTTATGATTATAAGAGGAATATGAAGAGAGATGTGTGATAGGAGGGTAAAATGTCGCGTTATAGCAGTAGAAATGAGAGAATGACAAAATGGTAATTTCAAGGGGCGATTTAAGTAATTTTGGGGCGATGTTTAGCAATTCAGATTTTTATCTCGGTTACGTCGTAAAAAAATATTATACAACCCATCACCCAGTTCTACATATTTTTTACTTTTTAACCTCAACCACAAATTACTAAATAAATTATTTCTACAGTGACTTAATTTAATTAAATTACATTACTTGTCAAATAATATCGAAAAATTAGATTTAATTAAAATTCGACAATTACATAATACGATAATTTTAAATTAAATTATTACAATACATATTTCAAACAAAATTAACTTGCATTACTTCCAAAGTGTTGTCAATACATATTAATTTCCTTTATTTGGGTTATTTTTACATTTATTTAATTTCATTTTTTACTAATTAGTTGTAATTATAATGGTCACCCCAACGGATCGGTTGGGGGTCTCGTTCCTTGGTGAATGAGGTGACGAGGGTGGCAAAGGGACAGCACCCCTTGAAGATTTTTTGGGCTTAAGATTTATTAGTAACTCTTTACTGATTTTTTAAGTTACTAATGTATTTTTGGGTGAACCTGGGTAAATTCGTGTGTTCTATTTTACTATGTAATTTTTTTATCTTACTAATTTTCTTTAATTACTTACATTTATAATTATTAATTTTTTTACAATCATCTTACTAATTTTCATTAATTTAATTTTCATATATATATATTCTAATTATATAAATTACTATACATATCAATTATATATTGAATAACAAATATGATAACAAAAGGAACTACTGTTCGTCGCCGGAAAACTACTTAAATCGCCCCAAAAATGATTTTTTTCCCTTAACAAATCAATTAATACCGATTTCGTCTCGTGTCTTTAAACAAGGTGTTTGACTCAGTTTTACTCACATTCCTAGTACCAACACCACGAAAATGTCTAGCGAAGCACCTGAATCCGCGCGAGGTAACGGGGGTGGAATTTTTTTCCCGACTCGGACGTCTGCCTAACACGCCTCTACATAGGTGGAGGCGGTTTAGACAGACGCCTCCACCTTTGTGCAGGCGTCTCTTATGGACGCCTCCACCTTGGTGGAGGCGGTTTAGCCAGACGCCCGTTTTTTTGTTTTTTTAATTTTCTGTTAAATTCAAATTTTTCAGGTTCCGTTGCAAGATTTTGGTGGTGATGGAGTAGATTACAGTGAGTTTTTTGACAGTAAAGAAATATTTTACAACAATCAAGGAAGGTTGTAAATGGGCGAAACAAGTTGCAATAGGAGCCGGATTTTTTTTTGTTATATCATCATACAAACCAAAAGCAGATAACCGGATGGATTGTTACCTCAGATGTGATCGCAGACGTGAGATGAGTTCTCGTGATACGAGTATTGCACTGCGAAAGAATACGAAAAGAAAAGGTTGCGGTTGTCGGTTTTTGATAAAAGTGGTGGAGCGACGAGATCGTGAAGATGGGTTATTGTTTCTAGTAGCATCTATGGGCAGCAAAACCACCCATTGGCAGTTTATTCAGAGGGTCACCGACATGTCAGCGGACTTAGTGTTGGGGCAAAGCAAATTGTTCGGGATACGACAGAGGTACAAGCAAGACCCCGTAACATTTTGTTGGCGATAAAGAAGAAATTTCCGGACGATAATCCGAATCAAAGACACATTTACAACTTCAGAGAGTACATGAGGATGACGAAATCTGAAGACAGGAATCCCGCGCAGCAGTTTCTCAGGGAGGCAGTGCAGCATAAGTATTTGCATTGAATTGTGGCAAAAGAAGAAACTAATGTCTTGACTCACGCATTTTTGGCACATCCGACTTCAGTTCAGTTGTTGCGTGCATACCCATTCGTAATCTGTATGGATTTGACGTATAAGACGAACAAGTACAAGATGCCTTTGTTTGAGATGGTTGGGTTACTCCAACAAATATGAATTTCCTCGTCGGATATGCGATTTTGCAGGATGAAACCGAGTCTAGTTACCAGTGAGTGTTGGAGAGGTTGCGAGATCTGTTATTGGATATTGTTAGCCCGACAGCAATAATTACGGACCGGGAGATGGGTTTGATGCGACCAGTTGCAGAGGTTTTTCCTGAGTCAGCTCATTTACTATGCACCTGACATATCAACAAAGACGTGTACAACTATGCATACCACATATTCGGCAAGGAGAAGCAGCTTGCAGAGAGTTTTAGGCGTGGAAGGTGGAAGAGAGTTATGCTTTCTGATTCGCATACGGATTATGATAGAGCAGTCCGTAATCTGAATGATTCTTACAGTTCCTGGCCAGTGCTGACGAAGTATGTGGAAGACACGTGGTTGTTGCATAAGGAAAAAATCGTGTTGAATTGGACGAATCAAGTTTTTCATTTCGGCAACACTACGAACTGCAGGGTGGAAAGTGCACATTCAGCTCTGAAAGAGTGGATCACTACATCGACTGCCGCTCTCGACACTCTTTTCGACCGCGTGAACTCGTCTATTGAAATGCAGCTGACGAATATTCGGAACTTTCTTGAAGATTCGAGACGTCGAAATTTGGCACAGTACATAGGTCGGGCGTCTCCCTTGGACGCCCGACTCAAAAATGATTTTTTAAAATTAATTGAAATAAACAAGGTAATTTACCAGATGTGAGTAGTCAGGGGTCTCCGCTGGTTTTTTTCCTGGCCCCCGAGACATTTTATGTGGTGAATAGAAGATTGATATGAAGATAAAGTTGTGTTAAAAGAATGAAATGAGGAGTTATATTAGTAGAAATGGTAGAGAGGCAAAATGGTAATCTTACGGGCGATTTAAGTAGTTTTACGGCGACGAATAACAGTTCATTAACAAAAAACCAAGAAAACATCAACAAAAATAACTAAATAAGCCAACTCGGGTCCGCCCCCAAGTCAGGTTGCCGACCCAGGTCGGAACCCAACCTGGGTCCACCCCCCATTAAGGGGGCTGAGGTCGGGTCCCCCTCATATTCGACCCCAAAGAGCACTCGTTAAGGGTGCTCTAAAAAGCATCAAAATCTACCTATCATGTCTTTCGTGGATTAGTTTTTTTTTTGTTTGCGTGTCCTTTGGAAATTTCGTTCAGATATTTCGAGTTTATTTTGTTTTGAAATAAGGTAGTTTCGATTTAATCGGAGCAATCATGATTTGTACTACAACGTGACTATAAAGATGCAAACCAAATTTACTTCCTTGTAAGGTTACAAAATATGAACCTACTGGTGCTTGCGAAAATAAGCCTTGTGGTGTGAAAGTGAATTTCGTTTTTGTTATATATAACTACTTTGCCATAATAATTGTGGAAGGCTATTTGAAGTTAGAACTAATTTTCGAAGTTGTGACTTTCTTTTTGTTGATTTTTTTTTTTTTTGCAAAGCAATGTTAGAGAAGTCAAAAGGACGTGTCAAATTACGATTTTTATGTAAAAAAAAAATCACTCGTTAGTTCGAAGGATGACATGTTTTTATTCTCCTTCTAGATTCGTCCCTAGTCATTCAAATCATAGAAACCCGTAAAAGACCAAATTTCTATTTCAACTAGTTTGACTCTTCGGAAGATATCACAACTTGAACACACTTGTAGTAGCGTGCCAAACAAATTAGGCCTTAGCCCAACCTAATTTCAATCTTTCTCACTTCTACTCAACGACCAAAATCCTCCCGACCATCTATAATTCTTTCTCGAGTAAAAAACAAAAACTTTTCGAGGTTGAGATTTTCTACCGGACAATGTTTAAGTAATTTGAATGATGTCATTATATTGCAACATTATAGATTACGATCTATAACAATGTTTAAGTCATTATAGATTACAATCTCCAACCAACGAAGTAATCTAATTACTTTAAAACGAGTGCAATTGCATCACCTTCGTAATTGGATAACAGACTTATTACAATCTCAATTTCTCACCCAAACAAGATAATGTAATCAAAAGTGTAATCAAGAGAAATGTAATCAGATCATTGATCACGACAAACCAAACGTGACCTAAAAATCTCAAAAACATAAAATCCTGTTTGATCCCCACCGTATATATATGGAAAATGATTAATGGACGCTTGCATCTGGGACGCGCGCTGACGTGATCAGTCCAGACAGCAACAACAGTCTAGTTATCAAAAGTCAAATGTCTTTTCATTTCTGAAATTAATTGAATAATATATTTATTTTGTATCACGTGCAACTTATACTCCCCCAATGCAACATTATGTTTCTCAATGCAACATTTTGTTTTCCCATGTAATATTTATTTTCCCAATACAACTTTTGATTCCCCCACGGAAAAACCCACAACATAAAATGGACAGACGAACACCTTATTCTGTCCAGAATAAGTTTTGTGATTGTCCAGAATAAGTTGTGTGACTGTCCAGAATAAGTTTTATTTGTTGTCCATAATAAGTTCAATGTCTGTCCAGAATAAGTTCAAAGTCTGTCCATAATATGTTGTGTGTCTGTCCATAATAAGTTCAAAATTTGACCATAATAAATTCTGTGTTTGTCCATAATAAGTTCAAAGTTTGTCCAGAATAAGTTCAAAATTTGTCCACAATAAGTTCTGTGTTGTCCAGAATAAGTTCTGTGTGTGTCCATAATAAGTGCAAAGTCTGTCCAGAATAAGTTCAAAGTCTGTCCAGAATAAGTTCAAAGTTGTCCAGAATAAGTTGTGTGTCTGTCCAGAATAGATTGTGTGTTTGTCCATAATAAGTTCAAAGTTTGTCCAGAATAGGTTGTGTGTCTGTCCAGAATAGGTTGTGTGTTTGTTCATAATAAGTTCAAAGTTTGTCCATAATAAGTTATGTGTATTGTCCATAATAAGTTCAAAGTCTGTCCAGAATAGGTTGTGTGTCTGTCCATAATAAGTTCAAAGTTTGTCCAGAATATGTTGTGTGTCTGTCCATAATAAGTTCGTGTATCCATAATAAGTTCTGTGTTTATCCAGAATAAGTTCAAAGTCTGTCCAGAATAAGTTCTGTGTGTGTCCATAATAAGTTCAAAGTCTGTCCAGAATAAGTTCTGCGTGTGTCCATAATAAGTTCAAAGTCTGTCTAGAATAAATTCAAAGTTTGTCCAGAATAAGTTCAAAGTTTGTCCAGAATAAGTTGTGTGTCTGTCCAGAATAAGTTTTGTGTCTGTCCAGATTAAATTGTGTGTCTGTTCAGAAAAAAGTTGCGTTGGGAAAATGTTGCATGGGGAAACGAAATGCTGCATTGGGAATCGAAATGTTGCATCGGGAAAGTAAAAATGGCATGTGACACAAAATAAATATGCTACTTAGTTAATTTCAAAAAGTAAAAGACATTTGAATTTTGCTGACTGGACTGCTGACTGTACTGACCATGTCAGCGCGCGTCACGAACGCGCTTCCGTGTATAAGAATTATATATATATATATATATCAATGTCTCATCAAATTTAGTTTAAGCCCCCTACAATCTCACCATTGGATCTTATTTACAGTTAATCTCACCATTCATTAGCTAACCGTTTTTTTTTCTTAATCTACCTTACATTTTGAAATAAGGGGTGAATATTGTAGGGGCTTAATTTAGAAAAATTAAGTCCGAGACTTACTAGAGAATTCCTATATATATATATAAAATAAGATAAAAATAAAAAACCCGGAAACCATCACCATCGTCATCCCCAACTCCAAGACCGAAATGGACTTCCCATTGACTCCCACACCTTTACTCCCCCCCTCCGAACCCTAACCCCATGTCCAACGCGCCATCTTCCACCCCACCCCCGAACGGCCTCCCGTCCTCCACCCCGAAGCGCCACCGCCGGCCCAGCGTCCGCCTCGGCGACATCGGCGACCAACCGGCCTCCGCCATCCCCCACCTCTCCTACATCCGCCGCTGCCACCAGCTCAACGTCCCCGTCCCCTCCTATTACCCCTCCCCCTCCTCCAAGACCCGCTCCCTCCCCCTCCCCCCCTCCCCCAAGAAACCCCGTACCAACTCCCCCGACCCCCCTGACTGGGGCGACGATGATGACGTCCGATCCGACGGGGTTAGGGCGTGGCTGGAGGGGATCGGGCTGGGGAAGTATGCCGGCGTGTTTGAGATCCATGAGGTGGACGAGGATGTGCTGCCGTGGCTGACGCTGGAGGATCTTAGGGAGATGGGGATTTCTGCGGTTGGCTCGAGACGGAAGTTGTTTTGCGCCATTCAGAGGCTTAGGAATGACGACGGCTCCGGACCGCCCGACGGTTAGTTCCGTTCTTGCTTGCTTTTGGTTGTTTCCATGAAAGTTTTGGTGTGGTGGTTATTATAGTGGAATGTGAATGAGGTTACTCTACGGTGATAATGTTGGTTTAGTAATGTTGGGACGTCAATAGCTAGTTCGTCCTTTGGAGTGTAGACTTCTGGTTTGGAGTTTGTTATACTTGGGGAGATCGTGTTTGGTTTTCTTATGTTTTTGACTGTGGATCATGTTTCCTTAGGGAGGATGGCTATGTGAAGGAGAAAAAATATTTGTACAATGTCTTTTCATGTCTCGGATATGCTCGTATGCTAGTTCTCAAATTGAGAAAGTTTCCTTCTTATGTATGAATACCACAAGTTTGTGATCTTTCCTCGATGAAGTGCTGGTAAAGTAATTAAATACTGTGTGGCATATGGTCTGAAATTGAAACTCGGAACAGACAATTCAATTAGCTAAACCGATTTTTCCTCGAGACAAAATTGAGTAACGAGATACACACACATATTTGCGGATCAACCAAGTAATGAACATATTTATAGGATGGTGTTTTCATTGTTCATGTTAATAACCAATGGATAACAAATCTGTTCAATAAGTTTATGTATGACCAATCGAAAATTTGTTTATGTATGAATGCTAATCACTACCCAAATTTTGTTGGCCAGCTATGATAGCTAATGGCCAGTTAAACGTTATGATATTACCATAAAAAAACCATTTGATGTTTCATTTTCATGAGTTTTGTCATCTAGCCTCATATCTCTCGTATTTGCTTGGGAGTTTGAAAGCTCAATTGGATTGTTTCCGCGAGCCAATATTGATATCTCACATAACATCATTTGTTATATTGTCTCAAACCAAGTAATCCAAGTTATTATCTTTAGGTCTTTCCTTCATTATCACTATCTTTTAGTTCAATCTAACATTTCGAATTTGCACGTGCCAAATACACCTAACATAAGAACCATGCCATCAGGTGATGCATATGTGGCACGATGCATAAGGAGTAACCCATACAAAAGGGTTCCCACTTTTCAAGGATTGGTATAGGGTATAATTATACACATCGAGTAGCATTCTCCTTGCCTTTGGTATAGAGGTCATTTCCTTATTTCAAACCTATGTTCATGTGGGCACAAATTAGAGACTTTACCATCACTCCATGTTTTCCCTCTCACTAAGAGTATGAAAATCCATTAAAATATGCATTCTAGAAAACAATATCACAGAAGTCTAGGGAAATTTGCGAAGTTGGAAAATGAGGACCATGGGGAATCACCGATAAAAAAGGGACTATGGAGATCAATGAATCAATGGTGAATTCGTATGCAGAGTGCTATTAAGCAAAAGCTACATGATCCAATCGAGTAGGCATCTGAAATAACTCAAGAAAGAAAAGAGAAGTTGCCAACGGCTACTGCCTACTGCTTAAATCATTTTCAATTGTAAGAGTTGTCATCACAATACACAAATGAAAGAGACAAGATTGTGGGAAAAAGCAATGTCAATATTTTACCCTAAAACCCCAAAAGTAACTGCCATCTTGAGTTGACATAGAGATTTCCAATTAACTGGCGATCCAAACGCAGACGACTATATGCAGTTTCACAATGCGTAAGTGTAAAGAGTCTGAGAGCCACTTTAATTTAAGTTCGTTACATCCAAAAGCCAAACAAAAAGTTTAATCTTCTACTCTAGTTGAAATAGAAATAAGGTTGTGAGGGAAACACATAATCTGAAAATTCATAGAGAAAAATATGAGAATAAAATGTTGAAGAGAAGAAACACTTGTAAAGTGGTTGAAAGTTGATAAGCGTTCATAATTCAAGTGTGTGGAACTTCAAACGTGTACCACATAATATACCAAATCATGCAAATAATACCAAAATGCAAAACTCATGACCAATCATGCTAATAAAGATACAACAATGTGCATCGTTTTATGGGTTTGTGTGTGCAAACTTTGAAACAACAATAAAGCCTTTAATCCCAATATAATTGAGGTAGGGTAGAAATGAAACTCATTAAGAATCAAGAATGACAATGGTGAGCAAGTGAATCATCTTCTTCCATTCATTTATGCCCCATGCCAAATCCTTTGGAATGTTCAAATCTTTTTTAGTATCTCTTTGCCGCTTCTTCCCAAATCAATCTCGATCTCCCTTTGCTTTATTTTGTGCCGTTTCCACGACTTAACACTCCCTTTCTCACCAACGCCTCTGTAGGTTTTTCTTTTACATGCCCATACAATCTCAGTCATTGTTGTACAAACTTCTCTACAATCGGGGCTGCTCCAACTATTTCCATAATGTCTAACATTGTGATCCAATCCATCCACGTATGATTGCACGTCCACTGCGATATCCATATTTCTACAACACATCTTTTGTACCCGTTTTTTCTTTGTAGCTCAATGTTATGCTCTATACAATGTCACATGTCTTATAACCATTCTGTAGAATTTGCATTTAAATTTTGGAGAAATTTTCTTATCACACAAGACCCATGAAGCTTGTCGCCATTTCAACCACCCCTTCGTGATCATATGATTAACATCTTCATCAATTTCTCTATTATTTTGAAGTATTGATCCTAAATACCTAACAAAATCTTTCCTACACAGCACTTGGTCATCCAAACTCTCTTCTCCTTCTTCAGTGCTGATAGTAATGCAATTGCATTCATATATTCAGTTTTAGACTGACTTATAATTCTTAATCATCCCTCCACCACTTTAGTTTCTTAGCAATATCTACTTTACTTTCGTCAATTAGGACCACATTAAAAGCATACACCAAGGAATCTCAAATTGTGTATCCTTTGTTACCTCATCCATTAGTATAGTAAAAAGATATGGACTTAGTGTTGACCTTTGATGTAATCCAATCCTAGTAGGGAATAGTCCTCTCACATGCTTTTACACTATTTATAACCCCATCATACGCATCCTTAATCAAGTTAACACATTTAGTTGATATTAATGACAAAAAACATTTAGTTGATATTTTCTTGTCCTCAAGGGTCCACCACATAACACTTGTTGATACTCTATCATGTCTTCTCAACATGTGTAAGTCGATTTTCTATTCCCTATACCTCTCAATGGGTTCTCTAATTATGAATACGGCCTCAGTTGTTGACATTCCACAATTGAAACCGAATTGATTATCTTTATCTCTCGTCTCTTATCAGGCGATATACAATTACTCTCTTCCACAACTTCATGGTGTGACACATAAGCTTGATGCCTCTATAGTTAGTGCGGCATTGGATATCACATTTATTCTTGCAAATTTGCACTATTGTACTCTTTCTCCATTCGTTCAACATTTTTTAGTCCTAAAAATACTACTAAAATTGTCTGTGCGAACTTTGCAGCCTAAAGCCTTTAAATGTGTTGGGTGAGAATGTTCGTCTTTACAGTCTTTAAATGTGTGCAATATCTATGAAAGCTTTTGTACCAAATGTAATTCTCAATCTCATGCCCTATGAGAATGCGTTATTCGCCTACTAAACTGAAATTGTATGTTCTTTAAGTTGATTAGTAGTATTTTCCTCCTTAGAATGAAAATTAGCACAAATTTTATATTGCTTATGCGAAAACTTTGCTTATGCGAATAAGCTACCAGATAAAGCGTTATCTTGTGAAGTTCAGACAACTCTTAGAACTGACAGTAAATTTTATCCCATGTGAGCCCATAGTTCATGTTTATTCTGTTATTCCATAAGTCAAATTTTAAAAAAGAGAGTAAACCTTGAACCTAGAAGACTTAAGAAAAATTACTGATTTGAAACTCCCAAGAAGTTTCCTTTTGATCATTTATAGATAGAAAAGACATACAAGGTCGCTAAAGGAAAATAAAAATAAAAGGAAGACCAAGGAATGGTCCCCCAAAACAAAAGATAACAAAACAGAACAAAAAATTGCACCCCCAATACTCCCATGAAGTTTTGAGTTGATGAGATCCAAGACTTGGAGTTCAAATGCCCAACGAATGGTCCCCCAAAACAAAAGACAAAACAGAACAAAAAATTGCATCCCCAAGACTCCCATGAAGTTGAGTTGACGAGATCCAAAACTTGTAGTTCAAATGGTTACAATAAGATGAGTGTATGAAAACAAAAGCTTAATCAGTGGAATTGGTGAAGACAGAATATGGTAGAAATTACAGGTCTAGTGTCATTGGATCCTTTTGGTAATTTGGTCTTAATATGTATGATGGGCTGTGTGAATGATGTCCAACATGTCCATGTGCCCCTTCATGGCTCCAATTATGCTAAAGTTGATGTCCAGGTTATCTTGGATATATGGTTTGAAGAGTTCGACTCTTGCTGCTGGCATGTTGCAACATGTTTTGGCCCTTAGAATTGTCTTAAATGCTCTGAACTGACAAAGCAGTGGTAGCAAATAAGAAAGAAAATGAGATAAAAATGATATATTTTGCTGTGTCAGGTAGAAGTTCATCTGCATTTATTTTGAAGTTGGTAAAGGTTTTTATACTGTTTTATTTGGCATGACTTTACTTATTGCATGTCTCGTAGCTAACTGGTTCACCACTACATGTTGAGACTTGTTCAGCAGTTCCATATTAAATGGAGCATATATACTCACCTCAAGATATTGGTCAATTGGTGTTGACATAGGCATCAACCCTTTAAATTAGACGACTATGAAGGATGTTTACGGCTATTACTTAAATATTACCACATTTGGGTACATACAGAGCTCTTCTTTGCCTTATTTTCTTGTTGCGGATGTTTCTTGTGCCAAATCTCATCCAGATAGATATCTATCACATGTACTTTATTTTTTCATTCTTGGTCATCACAATAATCTTTTGCTTGTGGCTTTGCCATAATTTCTATATTAATTGTTTGACATGTTGCCACTTACCCCGTCACCCATGTCTGCCAGTAGTCAGTGCAGGTCCACCGCTTGGCATTTTAGTTGTTTCTTTTGTAGGTTTTAGTTAGCCACTGCAACCTGTTAGTGTTCTGCAGTCACAATCACAGTGGAATTTATGTGATAGTGTAGTTACATATAGTGGAAAATACTGATCGAAGTTCTTAATCTTTGGGCGATACGTTTTGGAATTAAGTTATGTCAAGCGAAATGGCTTCAGGATTTTACGTACCTCACACAGATGAAAGTACAAGACTTACATATGAAGATCTCTCTGCTTTGGTTTTTTCTAGTGGTTTGGTGTCCGTGTTCCAACCATGTTCTTCTTGTTCTTTCTGGCCATGCATGTTATCATACAGGTTGGATTGGAATGCCGGATGCTCTTGGTGGATCATGCTAGTCATGTTACTGATCTAGGTAAGACTGATTTTTTATGTCCCACCTGCCATATTGACTCATCAATTTGATGAACCTCCACTGAGTTGAATAAAGCAAAGCATGTGTTATAACTCATCAGAATAAACTAGGGGTATCAATTTTGGCTTGCGCTCGAGACTCGATTTGGGATCGAGTCGATAATTTTCCAACTCGGGCTTGACTCGAAAATTAATGAGCCAAGCACAAACACCTTTTCCGGCTCGAGGTTCACTCAGAAAAAACTCAAACTTGACTTGGTACTCTATTAAAATTTTAATATAATATATATATATATGATAATTTATATTATAGATTTGAAAACTCTAATAAGTAATAACTATTGGAAAAAAATAACTAAACTTGTGATTTATTGAACTAGTTAGTTTGTTTTTTGTGGTGTTGGTTGAAGTTGGAGATGTTTGTCTATTCAAAAAATTTGATTTGTTAAATAGTTATTTTGTTTTTAAAGTATGAAACTTTAAGTTTAAGGTGAATTTAATTTAGATTTTATTTAATATGTGCTCATTAAATTTTGATACATTTAAGTTTTAAGCAAATAATCATGTGAAAATCAAAACAAAAAAAAACATTGATCTCGAGTCTAGTAGAGCCAGTGTGAAACGTTCTTAACGTCGACTCGAGCTGTGCTGAGCCAGTGCCCAAAGCTCTTAATGAGTTGAGTCAAGAGCCGGCTCGATGATTCGAACTGAGTTGAGTTCGAGCCGGGCACTCTGACTCTAAACCGAGCCAGCTCGATAAGGATTTGAGTTGAGCTCAAGCCTCTGGACTGGTTGACACCCCTAGAATAAACTGTCATGTTGTGAATTGTATTCTAGCTATGAGTTTCCAATCTCAGGTTATTACATTAGGAAATATCACGTCGATGACGGCAGGACATGGTGTTTATTTTCAGTTTTTTAATACTTTTTTCCTTATTTCAAAAGCCTTATATGAATTTGTGTGCTCTTCCATCCTATGAGCTCCCCCTCAAGGAGTTCTCTTTCTTACTGTACAATGCCTATATTTCTTTTCGTGAGATTGTAGCTAGAATACGTAATGAAACGAAATGTAGGCCGTGAGTCATGACAGCTCCAGATTAGCTAGGCATTGCCCGGCTTGATTTCTTTCTAGATAAAATTGATAATCAGCTCAGACATCATACATTTATAATTCTTACATCATATGTGTGTATTTTATTCGCACATATAAGGGAGAATACGTTGACAGATTACCATGCACATTAAAAAAAGTGTGGATGTTAAATGCTCTCACCAAGCTGACCTAGTGTGTGTAAAAGAGTGTTAGTTAGATGATTGCCTTCAGATGGCAAGGCTGTCTTTGGTTTTTGATTTTATTATCCAGACGTCAGATTCTTGACTTCCCTCAGTTCCCTGAGTATATTGTCATTTATACCCGTCGGTTGTGTTTGTCAAACGGAACAATCAAAGTTCAAAGTTGGCGTCAGAGAAAATTTGACCATCACTTTTCTGAGCCCCCACTTTCTGATAATAGACCAACCGCTTTATGTAGTGGGCCAATATCAACTGGGCTATATATAAAGAAGCCCTCCTTTTCATCTAAGTTTGTTATGGCACATATACACAGATTTACCACATGGTTTTCCATCCATAAGAATTACATTTGTGCAGGGTGGAGAAGTAAGAACTCCTTGATTCATGTGAAAGGCCTTCAAATCAGGCGTGATATAGAATCAGCAAGTTAGAGAAGTAAACGGACCAAAACAAAAGAAGGAATCAAGCCAAAATGGCCTGGAAATGCATATTCTTGTGGTGATGCGTTTCCAAGCAACTATAATTTCCACAACGAATCAGACCACCTCATAAGAACCTCCTCCAAAATGGGAAGAAGAAAAAATAAATACAGGTTGAGATTAGTTATACGGGCAGAGACAATGCTGGTTGAGATGATGTTGTTGCCGTCGTCGACGTGCTTCTCCGGTACTGTAGTGTCATTACATGGTTGATAGGCGAATCCGAAATTGTAGCTAAGACGTCCCTTGGACACCAAATGTTGTCCCGGACATGTTGCACAGTCAGATACGGTTGCAAATGTTGCCCTCTACATGTAATCTCCACCTGACCAACACCACAAAGTAGAAGAAAAAAAAGGGTTGGGACAGAAGGAAGTAAAGTTGAAAATGTATTTCCAAACTTTTGATTTCGATGCATGTTTTGGTATGGGATGGTGACATGTTGGAAGATTAGTGGCACTAATGATGTGGTTTTGTGGTCCAAAGGAGTGGATTGGTGTGAGCTGACTTTCACTTTACTCCCACAATATCAATACATCATCATGCAAGGTATGTGTCCCCTCCACTCATCTCCTAGCCTATACACATACACTAAAGGAATATGGATACCCATCACTATCGAAGTACGTAAATCTCACATCATTGCAAAATATAAAACCTAGAACTCTTCTTTCTTCCCTTTGCTTTTAAGTCTTCCTCTAAACAAGAGAATCATGGCAAAAAAGTCTTGGGGCAGCATCATTGTCATTATGCATGAGGTCTGCCATTTAAAGTATTCTACGTACTTAACTCTAAAAATATATGCAAAGCGTATATACGTAACAAAATGCATGTATTACACAACTAAACAACATAAATATATATCAAAAAAACAAAACATACATATACAACAAAATAATACGTTAAGAGAGAGAAGAGTGGTAAATCCAACAAGTGCGCCGAGAAATAAGCATGACAACTCCTTGTTACAAAAAAGCATATCTTTTTGTAATGCAAGACTTTCTATAAATCCAAACATCTCCATCCATTCTACCTCTTACCTAACATTACGTGACATAAAATTCACATGCACGTCTTCCTCACGTCCTACTCAGTATTCCTATTGGCACCTTATTTTATAATGTTTTATTAGTAAAACCGTAGAATCCAAACCAAGTAAATATCCAGTAATATAAGTTTAGTAGTCCCCACATAGGCACAACAACCTCATCTAAATGTAATCTCCTTCCTTGCACTCCAATCAGCGCCTTGGGAGCTGTTGGCAACTCACATCTTCCCTTTTTGGAGTTAGTGGGGTTCCATGTGTTGCTTTGTGGTGATGTATTGGTAATTATAATTCTCTTCCATCATCCATGCATTCATGATGGCTTGCATTTTCTTTTTATATAAAATTCGAGCACTCCTTTTGAAATCGAATGTGTTAAGTGAAGTCACCACATAAATGACATAATTCATAACTCTACTAGTCTAGGCTAATCTAATTGACGGCTCACCGACTTTAGAAATAATCAAGATAAAAACTTGAATTAAAGAAACATATTTTGCAGCTTGAAGTTTAATTAGAAAGATATAAATTAAGTGGAAGAACAAACCTACTTAATTAGACCTTGTATTTCCTCAACATGTCACTAATGCGAAACTATTTTTAACATGTCCTTTAATCAAAAAACAAATAATTTGACTGAGCTAAGCCATGATAATATGTTAAAACACAAAAAATGTTGTTTTTTTAAAATAATTTTTGATATTAAAGTAATTAAAGGCATACGATATTACTACTTATACTAAAAAAATAGAGAACATCCTCCAACACCCTATCTTAGGTGCTGGGGACCCTACTCAACAAACACATGAAACCTCTTTGGTTTCTCTATCTTGCAATTTTTTTAATGGTTGGAGTTGTTGATCACTAAGTTTTCCTAAGTAGGAGATGCGAGCATGGTCCCTTTCAACACGAACTTGGAATGTCTCTTTTTCTAGTTGTAATATTCTCCCATGCAACCTGTCCAACGTAAAGTCCTCACTCCCTCTCTATCTAGATTTGAATTAATGTTGGATATTGGGAGGATGGGACCTCTGAGTGCACCACTTAGGGTTTGATGGGTTCCACACAGCACGAACCCCTAATAAGAAATGAAAATTTGGCATGTGTGTGACATGGCTATACTTGCTGACTTGAATCAAAGGGAAGCATGACGAACATAAAGGAATCTAATGTTTATGCACCTATATTAAACTAATAACGCTAGTAAAAATCGTCAATTTGAGTGACCACCAACAAATTAACCTTGATGATACACCACTACTTTTGCACGACTTTCTATCTTTGTTATTTCAAGGTTAGAAATTTACTACCCAATTGTACTTCTTTCAATGAGATTGTCACGTACGAAAGTTTTTACAACATATACTTTGGCATGATTAGTTATAAACAACCAAATATCATGCATGCAGGTAATGAATTAAAGTTTACATAAATGACTTCCGTGAGATTTGGTGCGACGAAAGTTCAAAATTCTAGCGTATAAGATGTCTTACGTCCTCGTTTAACCTAAGGAACAACACTTAAATATCGAACCTAATCAAAACTAATATGGTAATAGCTAGCTACACAATTTCTCCGCTTCCAACTTAACAAGAACTTTAGAACCAACATCACTCTCAAAACAATTAAAACCTAAGCTATGGTCATCTAATATATATATATATATATATATATATATATATATATATATCTGCTCTTAGAAAAGCACAAGCGTACAAGGAAAACCAATAGGTGCTTCATGAAAGTGACCAAATAAATCTAGTCCTCTTTGAAGTTGCCTTTTATTTCTGCAACTTAATTTGATGTAATATATGCCAAGCTCATGCACCAACAACCACCACAAAACAGTCCTCTTCACGACCAAAGTGGAAGGAAGGAGAACACATTGTGAAGCACTAACAAGTGGCATTGCATTATCTTATTTTTATCACAGAAACATTTGTAACGTCTATTATTATCCACAAACCAAATCATTAGATTCTTTGCCATCCATTAGGTGGCAGAATCTACGTACCTAATCTAGGGAGTAGCTATTGTTAATTAGATGATGGTCCCAAAGTCTTCAAATTTGTAGGTGGGATGTCCATGCATGAATACATGTTTATCTTCTTACATCCGTGCAATTAGAACATGTATTAGCTAATTATTTGTCCTTGCAATCATGCATGCCATTAATTTGATGACTACAATTCTAATACCGATTTTTAAAAGCAAGACATGCATGGTGATAGAATTAAGGACACCATAGAAAATGACAGATTGGTAGCTTGTGATTAAATATGTTTGAGGACTACAAAGAGAGAGAGAAAAGTGTGTAGACAGAATGAGATGCTGTACCTAACAATAAACAAACTCCTACGTGCATAATCCAAAACGTAATTTTGAAATCTAACAACCTGTGACGAGCCGACACAAGAGATTAAGAATGGATGATGATTCCTTTTATGTGAAAGAAAATATGTATTTTTGTCGTAGAGATATTATACAGGATTCAGTCGGTGTCCACGACTTCTTCAGCACACATTTATGTATTGTCTTATTAGCAAGCGTACATCGGCAGAATAATGTCTCAACATATTAAATGAAAATTAATATGTCTTTTGAGAAGTATACAGCTGGTGTTAACAAAAATGTTATAAGAATTTGGATTTTTTTTCAACAATTTCTTATAAGTAAAGAAAAGAAATCAAAGAAAGCTACTAAAATAACTTCCACATGCCAAAATTTTCAAGATTTTTTTACTCATAAATATCCTCGGTACACAAAAACTACGTTGTATGAGCACGTAGGCAAGTAGATCAATTTGCAACTGTTTTTGTTTTAAAAGAACTCCTAATTATAGGTAATTTAGTTTCTTAAATAGAAGCTAGTACTTTGACATTTCTGCCTTTTATGCTAAAAATGAAGAATTTAAATGGTGGGAACACACAATGATTTGATGTTAGGCATGCATGGTCGCTACTAGTTTCCAACTCAATTAAGCATGGGTAATTATCATTTGTTTACAAAATAATAGTAAATCATTATATTAAGTAATCAATACTAAAAGTAATCGTCGACAAGTGGAATGTGATTTTTATCATTTATTTGATGTTTGACTCAATTATTTAAAGTATGGAAGTAGGTTGTTAGCTGTAACCTTTAAATTTATCACAAAGATATTCATTCATTTATATTATTAGAAGATATTCATTTATTTATATTATAAGAATCTTAATAACCGAGAAACAGTTAAATCATCCATTATACTAAATCCTCAACTGTTTTATAACTAGCCAGGTATAAGTATCTCATAAGCACCTCAACTATTCCTTTTTATGAAGACAGTAACTCAAATTACCAAATTAATAATTTTATCAATGTCAACTTTGATTTAGTAAAAACACCATTAGCAACGTACACTGACAATCACAAAAAAATAGGAAGCTCAATTAACAAGGGAAAATAGTAAAAAGGAATATTATGTTGCATGAGTGAAAATCTCAGTTCCCACTATTTAAGGTTAGGGCTTCTAGATTGAGGTATTTGTGGTTTTAGCACTTTTACGAAACTGAATTTCAATTGTGATGGTTATTAAGGTAATTATTTTTCAAGAATAAAAATGTTAAAATAATCAGACATACTAATAATAATCTAGCTAGTCTTATAATCTCAGATAATAAGATATAACATAACAGAATAAGAAAATTAGAAATTGAGGGTAATAAAAGAATTAATTTGTTAGTTGAAAATATAATTCATAACATAGAATTTGAAGGTACTAACCAAAAAAAATGCTGATCAATGTTGAACTTAGCAATTACAATTTACATGTTATCCATGCACTCCAAGGAATTTGGGCTACATAAGTGCATAAAGTTTAAATTCAGTAAAGGAAGTCTTTTCACTTCAAGGGTGCTATTTTACTATAGGATTGTAACTAAAATTTCCTTACTAAAGGACTTTCACTTTTACTTAGGATTATAATTACTATTGGAACCCAATTACGGAAGTCCGTTCTCTTTTACCTAGGAATTTTCATAAGTAAAATTGCTTCAACAAAATTACTAAGAACGACTCTCCGAAATAGAGTACTTCCAATCTCCATATGTCGTTAGCAAGTGTTTTCATAATTTTTAAGGAGGATTTAATGAATCCATACTTATTTATCTTAAAGAAAGATACGACAAACAGAAAACCTTAAGGTGGCTTTGTAAGAGAGACGAATAATTTTTTATGTGCAGAAGGAATCAATACAGGCTTAAGGTTCATATAAGATATTTGTGATTCTTTAAAGTTTGTTAGAAAATATACCCATAAATTTTAAGAATAAACAAAAAATTAATACTATACATGTTGATTTATGTATATGTTGTGTAGAAATTATACGATATACTATTTTTGGAAAATAAGCAAAAATAATTTATTTTGAAAAAACTTGTCACATTTTTAGGGTCATTCAAAGTTAAGCTAGACAATGGATTTTCTTACATCTATTAACTATTATCATATTTATGATTATTTCACAATAGAAGGGGGAAAAGTGGAAAACGTTCCCCCAACAATCACACCCCAGTACTAAAGCTTAAGATTAAACCACCTAATATTCAAACTTCCCACTCGACCACAAAGATATCTAATCTACCTTCAACATTAGTCCCACTTATAAACACTTCCTACCCACTGCCTACGGATCAGGACAACCCCCACCTCATCTCCAAAACATCCATCAAACAGTGATTTGAAGGTCTAATGATTCATGTTATGGCAAAGGAGACATGGACATCCCAACAAAACCATAACACACGATAACCCGTTTCGGGTCTCTCGTTCCTTTCACCTCCTACCATCATGCATGCTTACGTATTAAACAATGTTATGTGGAACTCCTTTTTTAAAACAAAAAAAAACTTGGATGCAAAGATTTAGTTGGTGGAGGACATAAACATACATAAATGCATGTGATATGATGGTGTAGATGGTAAGTCTAAGTGTGTTTATAATTACCTCTGATTCGTTGTCAAGTCTAAGCTTGTTCACCAGGTACTTCATCAACAAACTTATGGTCATTCTCCCATTCCTACTTGAATCCAACACAAAAAAAAGAGGTTGGAGTTTATGGAATTTGCCATAAAAAGCAACACCAAAAAAAATTATGGAAAGGAGGGATTGGAGTAGTACTTGATTCTCAAATAGCTCTTTGGTATCTGAGGCAAAAAGGGCTCTTTCATCCTACGTTGGACGAATACACAAAGTAAACAACAACAATTAATCTTAAAAGACACCACTAATACATTCATATATAACTTTTTCTCAAAGCTAGTTCTAATACATACATAATTATTAACCCCCCAAAAGAAATCCTTACATGTCTAATTATTTCCTTCCTTCCTCTTCCTCTCCAACTCCCAAATCAAAACAAGTTTAACACACACACACAAAACGATACATTTATACAAAATCAACTTGTATATCGAATTGCGAAGTTGAAGACAGCACTAAAAGTGAAATCCAAAACATGTTTGAGATATACATGAAATCCAAAAAAACATCGATCAATAATAGACTCACTGGATTGGAGAAGCTTGAAGGAAAAACCAAACGCCGTTCTGCGGCCGAGACGGCGGGCTAACAACCCGGCGACCGACCGGCAACCCGACACCAACGTACATTCCTTGCCGACCTGAACTACTTTGTCCATCATGACCAAACCCTAATCCGAGGGAGAGGTGCTGCTCCTGAGTGGAGGAGGAGGCGCCGGTACCGACGCCCAATTGGAGCCAGCCGGGGCATTGGGTGGGGTCATGGCTTGTTCCGACATCGTCCGGTGCACCGGCAGTGGGCTTTGGTGGGTGATCGTCAGCCATGAAGGCGGTGGCTAGGGAGCGGTATTCTCGGTGGAAGCGGTCGGGGACGGCGGCATGGCGGGGGAGGTTGAGGGTCCGGGAGGGGACCATGTTTTCATGCCGGAGTTTGTGATGATGATTTGGTTGCCATGGGGGGATATATCGAGATGCTTGATTAGAGAGGAGGTTTGGTTTTGGATGGTTTAGGGTTGAGAGGGTGGAGGAGAGAGGAGTTGGTGGTGGTGTGTGAGTGTTACTATATATGTATGTATGGAGAAGCAAACCAAAGAGAAGAGAAGGGAAGTTTGGACTTAATTTGGATCTCACCTTAGCTCTCTTTAATTCCCATCATTTGGAGCTTTGTGGTTTTGTGGATCTTCAGGAGAGAGAAAGCTAGACTCTCATATTTGATTTTTTTTTCTTTTCTTCTTCTTCAAATTAAGAGCAAGATGTTTGGATTTTATTTATTCCTTAAATTGAAAAAAGTTAACGTAGTACGATCGTTATAACACTTAATCAAAGATTTCATATAAATGACTTATTTTTTTATTTTCGACATACATACATATATAATATGAATCTTAGATCAATATAAATGGTTTTAGTTTTCAATTTAAATTTTGAAGTTTAAGTAACGAGTAATGTTAAGCTGATGTTAACAAAAGTTCCCATCCACGAATGAGAAATGCACAAGCAAGAGAAGTTTCAAACAAGAATCGTGAACTGACTAAGGCTTCTAATTCGTATTAACCCGTTGTTCCCCAAAAGGGTCTCCTCAGTGGAGCTCCTCTTTATATATATATATATATATATATATATATATATGAATTTTCTAGTGAGCCCAAGACTTAATTTTTCTAAATTAAGCCCCCATAATATCAACCACTTATTTTAAATTGTAAGGTAGATTAAGAAAAAAACGGTTATGCTAATGAATGGTGAGATTAACTGTAAATAAGATCCAATGGTGAGATTGTAGGGGGCTTAAATAAAATTTGATGAGCCCTGGGCTCACTAGAGCTTGACCCTATATATATATATATATATATATATATGAGTTCATGCCTTTTTCCCCTTGAAAGAGCAAGATGCTTGAATTTTATTTATTCTTTAAATTGAAGGTGGAGTTCTGATCTCATAGTTAAGAATAATTATAAATATATATATATATATAAGTATATATAAATATACTTATATATATAAGTACTTATATATTCAACACAAAATTAATTGGTAATAAGTTGTGAATACCTTTTTTTGAGTGTGAAGAGGATTAAGGAAAATTTCTTCTTGACCAAGTATTTTCATTATCGATGTTTTGAAGGGTTATCCTGATAAACTTGCTAAAAAAATGTAGATATCTATATAGTTCATTGAACTCCAACAATAACGAGTTAATTATTGGTATTTGGAAGGGCAGGAAGAAAAAAAATATAATTTTTTCTTTGAAAAGTATACAAGCTGTGAAGAATCTATTGGAGATTTGCATGATTATTATTTTGTTGGGTTTTATTAGAAATGGTTCGAACTTTGTAGATATTAGTAGAAAAATATTGAGAATAAGGAAATTCTTGTATCTACGGTTGAATGTCGTAAAGTTTTGTACCTTTTTGGAAATTTTGTAACGATTGCTTCTAACAACGTAAGAACGTACTCTATTTAATTAACTGGCAAGCTAATTAATTATTAGAATTCGAATGCAAATAGTGAATGTTTTATGAACATAATTGTCTTTCATGTATTAGATACGTATGAATTATCTAGAAAGATAATTACTTTACCGTAAAGATAAGTAGTAGTTCTTTTATGTGGGCATATTTGTCTTTCAGATTTAATTTCAGGGACGCTTTGAGGGACTTGTGGTAATTTCATTTCGTAAAAAAAGATATAAAATATTGGGAAAAAATTATATCATCGGAAATGTAAAAAAAACATCCAATTTATTTAAAGTGACATTTTTTTTACTATTTATCCCAATTGAACTTTACCTCGTTATGGACACATGACTAATTTATTAAATTGCAAATAAAACTGATAGCAAACCATGGCTACTCCAACAAGTGAGTTAGTTTTGACAATTTCACTTGAAGTCATTTATTTCCTTGCCAACCATTAACTAGCAAAATACAAAAATAATCTTAATATATGCTATCGTTATTCTGACATTACGACCATTTTTAAAATATGCATGCAATAAATTTGGAAATTTGTAGCTATGTATAATTGTAAATGTACGTAAGGAATACAGTATTGGAAAGCTTCCCCACTAATCAAATCTTTAATAGAAAATACTTAAGTTGTTACAATACTCCATCGTGAACAACTAGAATAAGCTGATGCTTCTCATGTGGATTGTTTAGATGGGATTTGAGCAATCTAGTTTGCCAAATTTGCAATTAAATATTTGCTTAGAGAGAAAAAATTGCTGGAAAATGTACATTATATCCTTGACACATCTCAGAATAACGAAAATACCCCCAATGTGTACCATTCTTCAACATCTTAATTTTTACTCAACCATCTACTAATATTTTTGACTTTTTTTATGTTTTTAGGTGATAAATATTCTTAAAAAGACATGCTCAAAGAATTCGCTTTCATAAATATTTCTCTCGACACGTGGCATATAATATATCAAGTCAAATAAAGGGTTCTTCGATCCAAACACCATATTCGGTTTCTAACTTCCTATATCTGTACCAATTTTCAATCCAAATTTAGCATCGTATTTGACCTTATTTAGAAGAGCAATATTAGAGTTTTTTTTATTTTTTATTTATTGGTTTGGCAAGAAGTTAATTCTGTAAGGATCGTCACTTCGTCTTGCAAATTAGTTTTTGCATATCCAATTAATAGCTTAGCACTTTAGGTGCTTTAAATTAAGTTGATATGAATTGAGACATCGTATATGTGTCTAACCCGGAATCCCTAATCTTATTGTGGTTCCTTAGATTGCTGGACTCAAACAATTGGAGTTGATTTGTCAATAGATTCGTCAAAAAAATAGTTGACAAATGAAATCAACAATCCTTAACCAAAAAGCTGTAATACCCAAAAACTGAATTCCCAAACACACCCTTAAAACTTTTTTACACTGCAATTACTTATTAGACATACTTTTTTAAATAGGTTGTATTCATGTAGACATACTTTTTTCCGTTGCCCTCATTTAATAATTAAAACCTTAACCTTAACCACGTTGATAAAAAAAAACTCAAATCTATCGTCGAACATAGCCATTTTATGTTCTTGGGGTTGTGCATCGGTGGCACAAAGTACGAGATTGCCCATACTTGTTGGACCATTTTACCGAGAATGTGTTGTCCATTCGGCACAGAAACCCATGTATTGGAAGGAGTGTTTGGTCATTCGAGATCGTGATGTATGGGCATGGCCGTGGATTGCGCTGCTCCTTCATTAAATAATTATATTTAAAAAAAATAACAACTTCAAATTAAATGCTTCTAAAAGATCTTTTATACTGTGTCCAATCCCGAAATTAGTTATATACATATGGTCGGCAACGAGAAAAATAAACGCAATAGCTAAATGATGATGAGCAATATCAGTTAGCCATAAACTTTGTGTTTGTGGATGGAATCCCCCAAGAAGAGTTAAAATAGAAGTTCCCGCCCCTTGGGAAGTCCCAAATAAATGATTACTGGAATCCGGGTTTTGCGCATAAAGGTTCCACTGACCTGTAAAAAGTGGCTCCAACCCTTGTGGATACGGTAATACATCTAAGAAATTATTCCATCTAACGTACTCCCCCTAGATGCGGGAATAGCAACATGAACTAAATGTCATGTCCAAGCCAAGGAACTTACTCTGAAAAGTCCTGACAAATGATGATTAAGACGAGATTCGGCATTTTTGAACCAGGAAACACTTGGTTTCCATTTGGGTTGTAGATGTAACCAACCCCCTATTAAAGATAGCGCAGAAAAAAATAATAGAAAAAAGCTCCAGTATAAAGATCCTCATAGGGTGTATACGTCCTATGACCACTACGTACCACACCACCGGTCGCCGGAGTGCCGAGATCAAATGCCGGAACAAAGTGTTATTGGGTAAGGGTAGGGCTGTCAAGTTCTGCCCGGGATCGATAGATCGCTCATTTTTGTTCTGATTTTGCTTGAAATTGCTCGGATCGGTTAGTAACGAGCCGAGCACGAGCAGACTCGCTCGATGCTCGCTCAATTATCGCTCGAAACCTGATTATTATATCCAATCATTTGATTACCTGAATATTCTATCCAATTACCCAATCGGTAAAGTGTTAAACTCATTTAATAAACTAATTTACCAAATCCAACAATCCATTTAACAAACCAAACCAAAATACTCATAAGAATCAAAACCTTATTAGTCATAAACTTTTCATTTTTTTCCATTATTATTATTTCTTTTCTTTTTCTCATTCTTTTGTACACCAAAAGTTCAAATAAATTAAGGTTTAGGTCAGGTGGATGATCTTATTTATAAGATGTTGATGTTGTGACTTGTCCTATAATTTAGGAGATTGTGTTTTATTTTAATATTGTGTTGATTTTGTTTGATCCAAGTGTATGATCTTATTTATAAGATATTGATGTTGTCGTATAATTTATAAGATTGTATTTTATTTTAGCCTTTAGGTGTTAACTTTAAAATTGTGTTAGTAACTATTATTATATTTGTCTTAAGTAATTTTATAATTTACTTGTTAGGACAACATTATTAGGAATTCAATACCAAAACAAGGTTTAGGTTAACGAGCCGCTCACGAGCATGTCGAACCGAGCACGAGCAGAATTTTCCGCTCGAAACCCTCAACGAGCTGATCTTGAGCAGGCTCGGATCACTCGTTTAGAAATCGATTACAACCCTAGGTAAGAGTTTGATATTTTTGGAGCAAATGTTTTCTCATAAGCTGATTTTCGCACTTTCTTTCTTCACGAAGTACAGTTGTCGTACTAATTTTTTGTAAAAATAATTTTTTTACATAAAACCCCTTGCACTTTCCTTGTGACTCGAATATATAGAGTTTATAAAGGGGGCTACTATTCGTCGTCGGAAAACTACTTAAATCGCCCCAAAAATTACCATTTTGCCCTTAACAATCCATTTAATACTCATTTCGTCTCGTCTCTTAAAACAAGGTTTCTACCTACGTTTTCCTCATTTTCCCAGTACAAACACCACGAAAATATCTGGCAAAACGTCTGAATTCGGTGAAATAAGGCCAACAAAAAAAATTCGAGTCGGACGTCTAGGTACATCTTAGCTAGACGCCACTGCCATGGGTGAGGGGTCTGGCTAAGACGCCCCATCCTAAAAAAATAAAATAAAATCTTAAAATTATACGGTGTGTTATCTCAAATTATTTGAGGTTCCTTTACATATTTTCGGTGGTAACGGGTTAGATTACAATGACTTTTTTTACAAGTGATGAAGATTCAAAAAAATTCCAGATCCAACAATTTCAAGATCTAAATTCCCCCGATGGTAAAACTTTCCGACTTACAAATATCACATCGACAAGTCGTTTTGGATTTTGAAATTGTTGGATCTGGAAATTATTGAATTTTCATCACTTGCAAAAACTCGTTGTAAGGTGAGATGTCGGACGGTCGACCGTTTGCTTCTCGGTCTACCGAACATGTTCCATGCGGATGACCGAGTTTCCATCGGTCCACCGTGATCGTAAAGACAATAAG
This sequence comes from Triglochin maritima, assembly GCA_963682175.1. NCBI lineage: Eukaryota > Viridiplantae > Streptophyta > Magnoliopsida > Alismatales > Juncaginaceae > Triglochin > Triglochin maritima. Next base: position 4,176,505 of record OY821787.1, on the reverse strand, counting down.
TTTTTGATCTTCCTGGAATCATTAGGTCGGTTTACCGATCTCTACCCGATCATCCGAATATTTATCCTCAGTTGTTTTTACATTTCTCTGGAAATCTCTATTCGGTGTACCGAATGGGTATCAGTCATCCGAATATAGTAATTATTAACTTATTAATTAATTAATTTAGCAATTATCTAAATTTATAATCAATTATCTTTTTTATAAAAAAATATAAAAAATTGCGGGCGTCTGATGGAGCCGCCCCGCGTAGGGGAGGGGCGGATCTGGGGAACGCTCGCAATTTATTATTATTATTTATTATTATTTTATTAAAAAGATGTTGGATATTTTACCAGATTCGAGTACACCGGGGTGTCCGTTGGTTCATTACTGACCTCCAAAATATTATTTTTTATGATTATAAGATGAAGAGAGATGTGTGATATGAGGGTAAAATGTCGTGTTATAGCAGTAGAAATGAGAGAATGACAAAATGGTAATCTATACGGACGATTTAAGTAGTTTTCCGACGACGAATCATAAAATTGAAACATGCGAAGATGCGCTCAAACAACACAAACCTCGTCCATTCCATCCTTTCAATCATATACAGATAAACCTAAAGAGTTGGTGTGCTTACTTATGCTAAAGAGATATATTTTTTAGCTTATTACGTTGCTATATATAGTTGGCACGTACCATTGCGCCACAATCTTTATACCAATGTATAGTATTTTATCATGCACTATTAAGTATCAATCTATTTTCTGATAAACAATCATCACTTCTCCATTCGAATACGACCTATATATAATTGAGGTGTGTAGCCGATTTTTTTTCCTTATGGTGTGTAGCCGAAATTTATCATTAAATACGACCTATATATAATTGAGGTTTAGTAAACAAGTTGGGGTTCAAATATGGATAGATCTCGACTGGAATACAAACAGCTGTTTGCATGCGTACTATATATTTTTCTTATACTGATTGTGTATTTTCTAACTACTGCAAGTACACCGTTGAGTTGTCCGTTGCACAACTGTTTTAATTTAGATTTCTCCTAAAATAAGAATAACATTTTATTGAGTTATTTTAGGGTAAATCACATTTTGCACCTCTCAACTATAACTGAATAATATTCCAACCAATGAGCTATTAATAGACGAATTTACTCCTAAACAGATGGTTTCTCAATAATTTATCTTGTAATTAACTTCACAAATTTTCTTTGATTTTATACATAAAATCCTAAACCAACCATGCATGTCTAAGTGAAGGTAGAGGAAAATAAATTGCAATGCATTTTATTATCTGTAATTAGTAATAATTTTTACCCTGTTGAACGCCCATGGGCACAACCATGACGAACACGGATGATGATGCTAAGACAAGGTGAAACAATTAGAAAATTACATAACAATTACAGCCAGATTATTCAAAAGATTAACTAAACTACTGGACAATTTATACTTGAAATTAAGTCTTACAAACAAATTTGCATGTAGTTTGAGATACTAAACAATAATGTCTCCGTTGTTGACCTACTGCCAAACACATTACAACTAAAAAAATGTCAATTAAGTGCATATTAACAAAAGTCTAAATGCCCATGATTTCATTACAATATCCTAATGTGAAAATACCCCACGTCGTACGTTTATCGTATTAAGATGTACGTACTTTAAAAATCTAACACACATATATATGTAAGTCGTTTCATGGTCGCCAAAACTTGATATTATGATAATACGGTATTTTCTTAATCAAACAAAAAGTGCCCATCACCAACAAACATGTTGATGTTAACTGCAACACCACAATGTCCACCATAATGAAGCACGTAATTATGTTTAGCTAATACGTCTTAACGATGACTTCGTCTTGTTCTATATAACATAATACGTCTTAACTTTGGTATCTCAGTCGTGGTCAGCACAATAAGGCTATGTTTAAAATGATAATTAAACGCATTAGCTGGATAAATTAGAATACGTACATTATTTTAAAATTTGTAAACATATATACGTGGTCCTTTTCAGCTATTTTATATGTGAAGTCGGTTTATCAAGTATATATTTAATGGTGGGATCGAACGGCAAAGTTTGTGTACCACCAGTGATTCGATGGAAAATAACTCTACACATTTTACACAACGTTAGGCACCTAAACTAGTGCCAATTTTTTAGGGAAAGAAACATGTTTTATTTCGTTCTTAGTTTATAATTGTTTGTTTAGATGTCAAAATTATGCACCAACTGTACCTAAAAATACTTTGACAAACCATGAGTAGTTGTTAACAACTAAATGATCACAAATTAGAAAGAAAAGAAAACACAACCAAAAGAAGAAGGCTTGCGTGCAAGGTTAATTAATTAAATCACGACTGATTTAGAAAATCTTTGCTAATATTAGTAGTGTATATCTCTTGTTCATGCGGCAACCAAGAGTGAGGCTTTTTAGCTATTTATCTAAACATATATCTAAGATTGATAGGGATGTTTATAGTAATTAAAAACTATGTGTTATCGGTCACTAGCTAATTAATGTATTTTTTCATAGGCAATTGCTTGTGTCCTAGGCACATACTACACGCACTCCTTGGGAAACACAATTTTATATCTTAGTGAAAATATATGGTTAAACTACTCACTAATGTACACGGAGTAAATTTTGTTATTAATTTTCACCTTCACTGGATCACACTAAAAAATAAGTTCAACTTATATTCCCAAGTTGCTAGAGAAAATCATTTCAACATTAACACAATAGTGTTGGTCCACTATTTCTAGCTAGTTAGGTAATTAATTAACTTTTAAGGATTTAGTTCAGCAGTTACGTTTAACTACGTGATGTTGAAATATGATTATATATGAATCTATGTGTTGGGGGAAATGAAATACCGATAAAACGAAGTCTGATTTCACAACATAATACCAAGAATACAAAAGGAACACAAAATAGAGAGCAAGCAAACCACGATAAAGTTCACCGAAAAGCAATCTACGAGACATAAGATTTATGTGGATTGTGGATGTTCTTTCTTGATCTGGAAAAAAAAAACATGGCAAGGATGAACCAATGAGATACCAATCCATCGTAGAGAGAATATAGTTTGGAATGATGTATCGGATCTTCAAGAACAAGAAAATCCCTACAACTCCTTCAAAGCCTTGGTAAAAACGCTCCTCCAAAGAGGAATTTCACCATTATTAGCCCTAAAGGGTCAAATAAGGCTTAGATACTAAGATTAACGACCCAAGATCTCGATAAAATATTCTTATTATAGCCTTCAGTAAGTTACAGGTTATATATGTTGAACTGTCAAATGGTGTACACATTTGACCATTTTGAGACGCACAACATTCTTTAACTTTTGATCGGTCGAATGATTCGCTCCACAATTTCCACTGCCAATTTCCAAAGTATGGGAGGTCATATCTTGACCCTTGAAACGACCGACACATTGCCAAACATTGAATCGTTCTAGGAAGCTAAAGATTTGACCATATTTGGGCTACGAGATATCAATCTTTTTCTCTTTTTTTTTGATAATTGGCAGATCAATCAAATGTTGCCTTGTACCATTTGATCATTCCTTAAGAGAAAGTAGCCCGTTAGCAATACATAGCCTATTTCAGTATCATTCATGGAAACTAAGTCTAACTCGTATTTTAGTCGTGGGAGCACATGATAGTACTAGCCGTAATACGTACGAAATTAAGTTAACAGCTGAAATGTATACGTACTAAGTAAGATTCTTGGAAATTTATTAAGATTGTAAGACATGCATGTAGGCTCTCTCACCTAGTAGTCGATGATATTCTCTTCTCTATCTTAATGTAACCAACATTTCTTTTATCCCTCCTACCATCTTTGTTAATTTATTTTGATGACCCGAAAATCATCATCCAATTTTGTTCCTTCAAGAATAAAGAACATACGCTAGCCACCTTTGACCCATCCAAGGTCATAGACCTTTTAGCACGTATGATTAACCTAACCATCCAATGATAATTGAGGGAGTCAAAACTTAATTACTTTAAACCAAGTGTCAGCATCTCTGTTGAGGATCTGACAACGATGAATGATGGAGTTTGCTGAGGCAAATTAAAAATTCCAATTCTTACCGCACTCTTAAGTGTAGATGCTGTTTCTTGTAGACAAGAAGAGCTCCACCATAACGGGTTGGCAACAGCATCATTACAGCGTGATTATTTTTTAATCATCTAACTGTTCCACATCACAAATAATTAATCTTTAATTCTCTCTCCTTGGCTTAGAACACATGCCGCTATACATTCCCAACGGGTCCACATTAAATCAACTAAAGTTGCACGTACGTGACTACTAGCAAATACAAGTTTATATGGCTTTATATTGAAGTCCACTGTTTTTGGAAATTAGAAGTGAAATCTTCGGTGCAACCTTGGGATTAGACTTCAGGTCGAATTTATCGATTCTCAAACTTTAACTGATGTTTCAAGTTCGAGTCAAAACATTCAAACTGAATTTTATTTTGGTTTGATTTTGGGTTGAGTCATTACTGGATCAAATTGTGAACTAATTTGTTTTTTCCCAATATAATTTGCATGATATTTGTACTCATTCACTAACATTAGTGCAACATTTGACTCAAACCTATTATTTACTTTGTAAACCTCTATTTAGAATTATAGTTCTTCATGTGTAACGATGGTATAGTTTAACATAGTTTTTTTCTTATTTTAACTTTTACATTTAAAAAGAGATGAACAAACAATCAGCGGAGGATCTACGTTCAGGGTTGTGGAGGCCATGACCCCCACTGAAATTAGCAAAAAACCCTTTTAGGTGTTGTTATTTTTGCCCTTAAAAATCAACTTCCAATATTAACAAAGTTGAGATAATAAGTGCAATTTGCCTTATAAAACAAATAGGTTATGTTAGATACAGGAGAAAGACGAGGAGCATTCAACAATGTCACCCCAGAAAGTCGCCCTCCACCAGGTGCAATTGGACTGCCAACCAGTGGTTCCAAACTGTTACTCAGCAGTTCAGAAGCCACGTCAAATGTGCGGTTTTGGCTCGCCTTGCTCTCCATGTTGATGGTCTTCCATTGCCATCACTAAAATCATACTATAATTTACGTAATAGGTGGTCACGAATGAAAGAAGAAATTGACTACTTAACACTCAAATACAAAACGGGATTTACAACAAACGTTCATCTTTTCTTTCTACTCACTCACATATTCTTCTTTTCTCTCTTTTTCTCCCATTTACATTCTTTCTTTCTTTTTCTTTTCTTTTCAACTTAACGTAAATCTAACTCTTCCATAATCAAGACATACACCACATAAAATTGGTCATTCAAGATCATTACAATCTCTACTTAAATTGCACCATAAAACAATGACGAAAATCATGAATAAATGGAGAAACTCTTTATCTCTTCCTTTCCTTCAACCTCTCACCTTCCAACTTGTTGAGTCATCAATACTTAGATGACTCACCCTCCATAGATGATGTGGCTAGTGACTATGATGCTACATTGGATTAAGTTCAATTCTCAATAGATTAGTGTTCGTGTATTTGCATATTTGAGAATTCCACACTCGTTATTACTATTTCTTCACATAGGTGTACCCTAATTTAGTGTGATCATATGGAATAAATATCTTTGGAATCGAGCTCTAGTCGTAAGTATAGTTTCATTTGGATCATATTGTCAATTGTATTATTCAATTTCATTATACAAATATAAATTGCATCCTTAATTTGTGATATCCTAATCCTAATTAGGAGTTAATTGGTGTTTAGGTGGCTAATTGCTTGTTTGGAGGAGAGAAGGCGAGCGGTGAGGTGGAGGCTTTAGATTGGTGGAGGAAAGGTTGGTGTATTTCTAGGAGGCAATCATTCTTTTCTCCTCATTCTCTCAACTCTCTCTCTCTCTCATATCTCATTCTCACTCGTCTCTCTCTGGTCTCAGTAAATCCGGCGGGTAGTGGTCATCTCTGGCGAGAAGCGGTGATTGGCGTGTGTTTGGTTGGTTGAGGTGAGTTGGTTTAAAAGTCAAACCCATCTCACTTGCATTTTCTTCTCTTTCTCAAACCCGTCTCCCTCGTAGTGATTCGTGGTGGTGGAGTGGACGAAGAAGAGGAAGAGGTTTCACCGAGTTTGTCAGGTGTTGATGATCGTCAGTTGCTCGCACAGGAAGTTGCCGGAGTAGAGCTTTTGTGAGGAAGCGTTGTAGTGGTTCTTCAAAGGTTTCTTCAAACCTTCTCGGTATGTCAAACTTGTATTTAAGACTCACTTATGTTTGTGTGAGTGAATGTGAAGTCGATGGTAGGCCGAAAGGCTCGTCGCGGGTAAATGTGCAGCAGAGATCTGCTGAGAACGGTCAACCGGCTGGTGCAATGGTCGACCGTTTCTCGTGTGATTCTGGGTTTTTGCCTTACGTCGGTCGAACGATACCTCTGGGCGGTCGACCGGTGGTGCGTTAGAGGCAAGCCATGATAGTTTTCGGTCGACCTGACCCCATTTGTCGTTCGACCACATGCACTGTTGTAGGTCGGTTGGGGGCTTAGACCATCTAAACGGTCGACCACCCTTTGGCCCCGTTTGATCGATCGTACATGTAGCAAAGTCGTTTAAAGCCTAGACCTTCTAAACGTTGGACCACTCGTTGATTTCGTTCGACCGATGACTTATGTTGACTTAAACCTTGTTCGACTGGTGTGATATGGTTCGACCGTTGCGACTTGATGAGAACGTAGGAATCCCTGATAGTTTTCGTTTGACCGTACCCCATTTGTCGTTCGACCGTTGGGACGTTCATATTGTTGGTGTTATGGCGTAGACCCTTTTAACGGTCGTTCCGTTTGGTCGTTTTGTTAGTTGAACCTGAGAGGTGACCTTCTAAACGGTCGACTGACCCCTGACTTTGGTTCGACTGTTGGTCGTGTGGTCGGTAGGAAGTGCTCGACCGATGGAGTTCTGGTCGAAGCACTTGCATGTTTCTTGAGAGAATCGGTCGACTGAGACTCTTGGTTCGGTCGACCGTTGTTGCTCTGTTTTGCACTTGTGAGGTGCATTTTGGTGTTGTCGTCCTTTCGAGGCGAGTTGTTGTGCCGACATTTTTCCGGTAAGTGTGCTTGGTAAGCACAAGTGTTGCGGCGGTTGGGTGAAAGAGCCTTGGAACCCCGTAACTGTTTGTGTGAAGTTGTGGTTGGATGAAAAAGTCCTGCAGTCCAGTTTGTATGTACGATGGTTGGGTGAAAGAGCCCTGGAGCCCCTTAGAGTGTTCGGGTTGGGTGAAAAAACTCTCGAGCCCTGGTCTTAGTCGTGGTAGTTATGGTTAGGTGAAAGAGCCCTAGAGCCCAACCTTGTGTTTATGTTTTTCTTCTATGTATAAAATTGCATGGTAGGTTTGTTGTTCCAGTATTATATATGTGTTAGGGGTTTGAGGTTTCCTTCTTGAAACACATGCATTGTTGCATGTTTACCTTTCAGGCCGTGACCGACGTTGGGGGGTGGGGACCCAGGAGAGGCATGTCGCGACCAGATCCTGATTTCTCTCAGTTTGAGGTTGGAGTGGTTACATGTATATTTCTTTATAGCCTTTTGATGTAATCACATTTTTGAAATACTAAGATATATAATATATATATATATATATATATATATATATATATATATATATATATGTTGGTGCACCTGATTTCTGTATCTTCTAGTAATATCAGCGTGTTGATTGTATGTTTAAAAAGTTTAAATTTTCCGTTGTCCGAGGATGTTACATAATTAGTGTGTTTGTTAGTCTCAATTGTCTTGTTCCTAGTAGTTTGTGCAACCACCGTAGAAAGGACATTTTCATGTAAAAAGGAAGCATCAAAACTCCACTTCATAACAAGGTGGAAGATGCAATTTTTTGAATAATTGCTTGCTTACTTACTTGAGGAAGATGTATTATTTTATCGTTTATTAGCTATAATACTATGGTTTCATAATATTAAAAACATCAAAGAGAATATGTGATGCTCAGTTACTTGTTGTCGTGCTAAGTTATTTTATATCTGTTCAAAATTTACACTAATTTAGCCTAAATGATACTTATTGTTTAGGATTTGGACCCTACTTATGAAATTTTCTGAATCCGCCGCTGCAAAGAATAATATAGTTTTTGTTGTTATCTTTAACTTTTTACATTTTCGAAGTGATCAACAAATATTGGTCTACCTGATTCTTGAGAAAGGTATATATCCATTTAATAGAAGATTTATAACTGCCGGCTAGTTCTAAACATGGTTTACACAATTTGGCAGTCAAAATCAGTTGAGATGAAAATAGGAAAAGAAAACAAAAAATAGAATAATGAAGGTCTACACTGTAATAGTTTATGGTAGGTGGGATGGCAATATTTAGTAATTGGAATGCATGCATGGCATACCAAGAAAACTTTGTACCAAAGCATGATAGCAATATGGTCAGTCGATGAAGACGCATTTCTACCTACAATTTCTCATCAGGACAAGGACAAAGACAAAGACATATTTGATATGACTTGGCTCCAACATCTTGCTTAGGCTAAATTTTGTACCTTTCATAGGTTATTCATGTGGTCTTTTGCTCCAATACCCATGTAAGATAATAAACTTTAAGATAATGATATTTAATTTTGATTGTTAAAATAAATTTCATTTGACAGGTGACTGACAAATTTAACGGACAACTAACTATTTACGTATGTGGGTCTGATTAAAGCATAAATTTATTTGTGGGAACACTGTAAATTGCATCTCAGATTAAGGTCTTTTATCTCTCGCTCCTTTTGTAACCTCATCTTTGTAAACTGGGGATTACAGATTGGTGGCAAGAGTCTTTGGGTACCATTTTGATGCTCCTTAATAACTTGTTTAGGAATGAATTATTCATGGAGCAGGATTCTTACAAGGATCTACGTTTGAGCACTTATAGAAAGAGGAATCAATTAAGGATTCCCCAAGGAAGAAAATGTAACGTCATCAAAAGCGGAAGAAATTTAAATTTAAAAAAAACAACAACACGAGGATATTACCGAAGAAAGCATGCAACTAGTGCACTAACATATATACAATATATATATATATATCTGAGAGTCAAAAATGTGATTACAACAAAAGATAAGCAAAATATACATGTAATCACCCGGACCTCAAAAACAAGAAAAATAGGATCTGGCCCTGAACGTGCTCCTCATCAGTCACCACCTCCAAGTGTCGTTCACGACCTGAAATAAAACAGGTATATTCCTGAGTTTCCCATAAGAAAACTTCGTATGTCAAACTTCTATCACAATAATGAACTAGACATCTAAAGCATGTATGATACGAAATGCAATAAACAAACATAGTCTTACTGGGGCCCCAGGAACTCTCTCCCTACCACAGTAGACACCAAGCAGTGACGGGTCTTGTGGGTCCTCTAGCCCAACCCTCACACATGCCCCAGGCACCACAGCCGAAAACACCCTCGGCTACAACACAACGTTGGATCACTATCAGGCTGGCACTGTCCGTACCGTTGCCCCTCCATGGCCGGAGACCCGTTGCCTTCACAGCTGATCTAGTGAACCACTCTCAGGCCGACAATGTCTGTACCGTTGCCCCTCCAGGGCCGGAGACCCGTTGCCATCTTGAGTTGACTCCACACACCCACGAACCACCCTCAGACCAGATATGTTTGTACCGTTGTCCTAAAAAGGCCGGAGACCCGTTGCCATCTTGGGCTGACCCTACAACTCCATGAACCACTCTCATGTCGGCAATGTCTATACCGTTGCCCCAAAAAAGTTGGAGACCCGTTGTCATCTTGAGCTGGCCCTCAACACAAAAACCACACAAAACTGCACCACAACGGTCGGACAAAACCACCAAACCGGTCGACCGAATCCTCTCCATAGGACTGACCCAACCAAAAAATCTGTCAACCAGTCGAACGGCAAAGGGGACCCGTTCGACCGAATTCAACCAGTAAAACTCTTTGTCGCAATAAAAAGCACAACTGGTCGAACCACACGCGATCATCGGTCGACCGAAAACGGACAGTAAAATTCAACTCATAACAAGGTACGCTGGTCGACCGAAACCCTCAACCGGTCGGACAAACTTTAAGTCATTTTAAGTCGTCGGTTTGACGAGTCAAATAGGTGGTCCACCGTTTGGATGATCAACGCCCCAACCGACCTACAACAGTGCTTTCGGTCGACCGGCAAAAGGGTCCCGTTCGACCGAAAACACCCAGAGTCTCCCTCTCTCGCTCAACATGCACCACCGGTCGACCACCCTAAGGTATCATTCGACTGGTGCAAGAATTTAGGATATTACAGAAAATTTGGTCAATAAATTAAGCAATGGAAACAAAGGCATAAATTCCGTATGATCGTTAAGGTTGCCATATATCAAAATACATAAATTAATTTCTAAAAGAAAAGACCCTTAAGATTGGTAATTAATAACTAATTATTGGAAGTCATGGATGTGGTTCCATAGTCAATAATACCTTCTTCTCTCTTGTTTACGTCACTTGTAAAAAACTTAAAAATGGAAGGAAAAAAATCGAGGATTTTTTTGAAAGTTAGGAGAATATTTATTAATTAAAGAGTATATACAGAGAGAGAGAGAATGCAGGCAACAACGGCCACCAACCACCCTAGGTAAAGGAAAGGGAAAGGTGGCCAACACCTAGAATGACATGGAAATAGTAGATTAGACATACGTTGGCTTTGCTCCCTCCAATCCTCCATTCCCATGCATGCATGTCCCATAATCAACTTTTGCTCAAAAGCTACAATCTTTCCTCTTACTAATTTATTTAACCAAAAGGCGTAAATCAAGTCAAATTCTAACTTTACTTTGGTGGTTAGGATTTTGTTGTGCACTTATTCTAAATCCTATAAGTTTCAACTTTCTTCTTTACTTCATGAATGGGTAAGTCTCTAGCCTTTGCCTTTTCAAAAAAGAAAAAAAAAGGTAAGTCTCCGGCCTTTGCCATTAGTGGTCTTGGTTTTCTTTCCTTTCAGGAAAGTATTGCAAACTATATATAGTTCACACATACGTCATAATAAATATTTATCATAAAAATGTTGAAAGAAAATTGAACAGTAAGACTAATATTAATTTCTTTTTGATAAGCTAGTATTTTAGATTAATTAGAATCTGGCTACAAGAATCTGGTCGTATATTACATTAATTAATTAGTACGACTAATATGTTAGAAGAGTCACATTTGTCGACGGACGGTGCAAATTCAAAACTAGCAGTAACTTTAAAGCAGGTTATGTCTCATTGTAGACGTCACTTTAACGTAATTTGGTGTTTAGGTAATCAAACAACAAACGGTAGAAAGGTCGATTTCCATGCAAGAAGTTCGTCACTTTTAAGCCATTTGGATCATCTGAAAGGTACCCAGGTATACATATCATACTTAATCTTCGGTTAAATGAATAATCTAAAGAACTAACACTAATAACTTTCAAATTATTTTTGACAAATTCTACTCCGATCTTATTAGACCCGGAATAGTACCATTATACCATATCATCAATTGCACTAATTTCATCTGAAACTACACAAATATGTCATATGTACTTAATTGTGCGTGCCTTATTTAGGAGTTAATTGGTTATCTTAGATTTTTTCTTCTTTTCATTCTTCATTTACTAGTCTAGAATGTGGTTCCAATTACGACACATGAACCAAATTTAATTATGAAAGACAAATTTTGTTCTAATCTCAAAAGGCAAAAAAAAAACAATAGATATCTGTCCCCGTAGTTAAATCTAATGTCGATTGTGGCGTTTGTCCCAACTCGTATTTATTTCAAAATTTTAACAATTATATAATGTCTATGTAATGATTATGAAAATGATGGTACTTCAATAACAACAAACATATATTAATGAATTGATTTAAGATAGTCAGAGACATCTGAAGTCAGATTTGATTATGAGGAAAAACTTTTATTGCAACTATAGAACAGATAGGACTTGCAAAATCAGATCGGCCTATAAACTTCTATTTGTCTCACATCAAATGAATGAATTCATGAAGTCCAATTTAGCTATGTTTTGATAACATATTAGCAAATCTTTCAATTTAGCTAGTGAAGCTTCCTTTATCCATAAAGAATCCTTTATCCTTAACCATCAATCTAACCAAACCTCCTATTGGTTATATGCATGATGATAATTAATTAAGCCATAGGATTAGAGGTAATGTAACATCTCGAAAAAGCGGAAATTTAAAAATCATTAATAAGACATCAGAGACCAATAATCAAAGACGGGGATGTTACTTCTCATCAAATATATAAGCGGTGCACCATATTACATCAGAGTTTGTCAAAACGATACATGATTACAACAGAACAACAATGAAGATAAAAGTAATCATGTCGACCTCAATGGTCCGAAAGAGAGGATCCGGTCCCAAGATGCGCGCGCCTGCTGATCACCACCCAACTGGACCTACCGCGGTCCTGAAAAAGATATAACAACAATGCCTGAGTTTCCATAAGGAAACCTCGTATGTCAAGTTCACCTATATGCATGTCGTAATACAAATGAACATATCATACTAGTAGCATGTCATGTCATCAACAGTAAGGAAAACAGTTCCCCCGAAGGGTAACACAGGACATCAGTCCGACAATCATCATCGGGTCTCCTAAGGAGACCTACCGTAAGCACATACGGTCTAACGGAACATGACGTGACACTCTCCACACGCGACCACACTAATCATGGGGTTCGGCAAGGAGCATCCGCCAAGTCTGCGCCATAAGAAACAAATATGTAACTTCTTGGTCGAAACCACACCAACGGAGCCGTCGCTTAGTCGGTCCATCAATCATCATCTCGGTAGGTGCACATCTGAGGAACATAGCCGAACATCATTGGCCCATCAATCATCATCGTCGGAACAACATCGGCGGCATCACCGGAACAACATCAACGACATCACCGAAACAACATTTGTGGTCCATCAATACGTCCGGCACAGCATCGGACGGGTCAAGACCGAACTCTGCCAGGTTATCAGGCTCCACGAGCCGCAAACGCCAACCGTGCCGCTATAAAAGCAGGGCAGCGACCTCCGTAGCCATCCAGGCCGGTAGTCACCTCACCCAACGACAGTTGTGTGCTCGCACAATCATCATACATTGGGATCCGCGATACCTCAGGTCTGCTACTCTACAATGAGTCTAATCAATCCATCACATCAAGTCACGATCCATACATGGAGGTGACACGTCCCGAACACCCACACTCTTCCACACGGTGGTCCCTGGGCAGGCACGCGTACGCGCCCACCGTCACCTCCCGGCTCACGCATAAGGCGAGGACACATGTTTCCGTGGACAGAGTTGGCATTCAAAAAGTGACCAGGAATTCATTCCTGTGCAAAAACGGTCGACCGAAAGAGACAACCCGGTCAAACAATCATGCATAATAATCTAGTACACTTAAGTTCCGGTCGAACGGACCCAATGACCCGGTCGACCGAAAACAAACAGGCAATCTGATCCACCAGCAAAATGCACGACCGGTCGACCGCCACAAGGCATCGTTCGACCGGTGATGGTTAAAATCGGCAAAATACGCTACATTCGGTCGACCGTCCGAAAGGACCTGGTCGACCGTTGGTCGTCTTCAATCTTGCGTCAGCCAATGATTTACGCAGAACTCGTCGCCGGGAAGGTCTCCGACCTCCCCCGACCAACCAACAAGACCCTCCCACGAGGGTGAGCAATCACAAACACACTAGAAGCCGGCATACCTCAAGGAAACGACGAAACTCGCCGGAGCCTCGCTCGCGCACGTCGTCTCTGGTCCTTCTCGCGCGCCCACCTCTGCATGCCTCTTGCCGGAACCGCACGCCTACACCACCGGGGTCGACTCCTCCGCTGCTATCGTCGGACAAGGAAAAGAGTGAGAGAGAGCAAGTGGAATGAGAGAAGAAGTAAGGAAGAGAGAGAGAGAGAAATGTTTCTCTCTTAACCCCACCCAAACTCATCATCACAGCCCCCTCAACCCATCCCCTACGCACCCTAAACTCCTCCATCCCCATGCACCCACTGTGCAACTCAATTTTCACATGCAAAGCCTTCTCATAATCACAGTTAACCCTATGAAAGGTTTAGGGACATAACAGGTAATCATATCACAATGGACTCCAAACCAAACAAAGGAGAGTGATCTCCATGCTGGCTTTTAAGATGGGAAGCATTGACATGTCTCACCAGCTGAGAAAGTGGCACACTTCCCCACCAACACAACACACAAAACAAAAGGAAACTAATGAAGTCTCACTAAATATATCTATGTTTTTCTTTGTTCCTAAGCATTTCACTATGGCTGGGATGTGGATGTGTGGACAACCCTTGCCGTCATCATGCCATCACATTTTGCGTCATCATGTGATTGCTCAAAATCTTTGTTGATTTCTCTTGGAAATTTAAATTTACATTCAAATGCTCGTATTTTCCCTTTTCAAGATAATTTAATATGTGCATCACTAAGTTGCAATATGAAAGAAAATCAGATATGAAGGTGACTATCTGCCTCTCAATTGAGAATACATAACTTAGAAGAGTTTTTTTTTGAAATCTTAGGGGACTTTCTTTTTAAACCTTTAAATTAATTAATTAGGTTTAGTTTTACCAATGACTTGACTTCCCATCAAGAGGCTATTATGTACCCCTTAAATTTATTTATTTATTACATGTCTTATTTAAACCCTCAACTACAAAGTTAAGTTAGCTTAATATGTATGCTCTTTAATTGACCTTATTTTCTCAGAATATAACTCCTAAACGAAGAAAAAAATTATGCCCTTTTTTTATTCTAAATATCATTTATAACTTAAACCTTATATTGAAAAAACTACAAATAAGAGAAATGAATAAAATAGAGTTTTTTTTGTTTAGATACTCATCGAAAACATCAAAAATAGTGTGGTACTTGTGCTTATGGCTATATTGGTCAGGTACCTCATCCCATGCATTGAAAATTGCTCTCATGCATAGGAGCCTAACAGGGTATATTGGTTTGATAATGATTTCCGTCACGAGAGTCTAACGAATGTGCATGAGAGTAATTGTCAACTAGAAGCATTGTCACAATGCCAAATTTGATCTTATGGATGGGTACCGAAACAAAAAATTCAGTTATGATTGAATAACGCACTCCAAACAGGATGACCGTGGAGCAATCTGTTAATCGATATATTTCTATTATCTATTGTTAAACAGTCAACTTCGAGAACTTCAATATGATTTGGAATGGATAACACAAGGGTAAAAGTTAGAATTTGGGTGTTGGAAAGAAAGAGCTTGAAAATGTTGAGAGTTTGTTTTAAAAAAAATGAGACAATAATGTTAAAGATGTGTAAAATAATAGAATGGTCAGGGTTCAATTGTTTGATTTCAAAGATCTCAAGAAAAGAAGGTAAGAAAAATTAAAAGGATTTTTTACTTTGAGAGTCATCAGACAAATCAAATTGACGTGATGTCCATTCTTATGGTTAAAAATTATTTTTAAGCACATCTGTTAGTGTATAGTTCACATTGGTTAAGCTCTCACGACATAAACCGTGACGAGAGTAACGGATGTAAATTATACACTAACTGATGTACACGAGAATAATTTTTCAATGCAGGAAATGTGCACCAGGCCAATAGACAATGAAACGTTGATATCACATTAATTTTAATATTTTCAATTGTACCCAAGCAAAAAACCATACCCACCGCTCTCTTTGTCAATCGCCTGGTTTTCCATTTTTAACTTGAAATTCTAGTTGTCTAGAGAGAGAGTATGAGTATGTACGTATGCTTTGCATGTGAGAGTGGGAATAGTGAATGAGATGTCAGAATGCATGTGAGCAGAAGTGGAAGTGTGCTTTATAATTCATTGTTAATAATTAATGAACAAATCATGTATATGTGTAGGGTTTTGAGGGAGTGAGTGCATGCATGAGTTTGTGTGTGCACAGAGAGACGTGTCAGAGTGAATGCATTGATTACGAGATTGTCTTCTTCCTCTCCTCACATATTCTCCAAATTAACCACCGATACCTGTTTTTTACTCCCAAAAAAAAAACCAGTACTTGTCGTGCCACATCTTATATATATTGTCTTCTCACTTCTTTTTCTTCACTTCTCCTCATCATTACTTCAAACCCTTTATTCTTTTGACAGCCATTAATAAACTCTCTGCATGCGCTCAAGATTTCAATTTTTCTTTATGTTTTTTTTATTTTTCGGATTTTTTTTATATTTTTAGTTAAGTCCCACCATATAACTCTGGTGCTGGGGTTGGATTTTTGGGCTTAAGATTTTAGGGTTTCAAACAATCAAAATTTTATGTACAAATTTGTTATTTGAATAAAGTGTTAACTAACCAGAGTCTAGATCGACAGGTGTCATTTTTGGGGGTATCACTTGATACTGATTTTGAATTATTATGTTATAAGTATCAAATGAGTTAAGATATGTTGTATCAAATCTCCAATATTATTTTTGATTGTAGCCGAGATAACAATTAATGTGGCATTTGGTGCCTTACATAATTTTTTACCTTCCATCTCAAAATAGATGTCCGCTTATAATCATTTAGACATAGGTTTTAGTTTGTGCCACGTTTTACCTTACATATAGGGCTTGTAAGTTTCTAATGGTGCCAATAATTGAAATTCTAATGGTACCAATAATTATAGTGGTTTTAATTTACAATTGGATGTTATGAGAAAACTCAATTGCTATGCTGGACCAACCATATGATGTCTTCTTATGGTTGTAGTGGTTAGGATTCCCATCATTTGTTGCCTCAACTTCGTAAAACCCTAATTTTCACATGTTGTGATGGTTGGTGCATTGAAGACATGCATGGGAATGTTTTGTGTTGGAACTCTCAATATCTGGAAAAAAAGGAGTAGACCATCAAACAGTTCTCCTCCTCAGTGGTCCTTAGATCTCATTCCCGCGTCCCTTTCACAATAACTCTTTTCTTTTTCTTTCTTCGTCTTTATATTTTCCAGTCTAGCATACAAATATAAATATGGTTTAAGGTAGTTCAGTTGAGATATCTTTAATTCCAAAGATTTCTTACGGAAGAAGTCGAATAGTAAGATATAAATTGGAGTGCAGTGTATTTATAAGTGCCCTACAAATAATTTAAAATGTCAATTGTGGTACACGAAAACTTCATGATATCTTGCTTGTCCTTCTATTTACCAGTGTTTTCATATAGCTATTCTACACTGTAAGAGTTATTTAACAGTTTACTTTAGCATCACGAAACTATCTCTCAATTAAAAAAGACTCAAGGTTAGGGTGTGACTAAAATCTTCAAATTTGAAGGGCCTTCAAATTGGACCGCCAGTGTTGATATCAAACGTTCAATTTACACAAAAAATACAACTCCAGTTTCGAAACACAACTCGTCTCACAAAGTGCGACGAGTAACGTGAAATTCCGAGTCGTAAAGAAACCTCTTGAAATCGAAGGAAATCTTTTTTTGTTCTGAAAAAGAGAGGACACACTATGTACCTTATTTGGAGGATATTAATGAAATAATATCTATTGAATGACGCGAACGCATACCAAAAAAAGAGGTAATATCAGTAATGACTAAAAAATAAAATTGGCTTAATGATAGATTAGGAGGGGGATTAATGTGGTCTATGTCACACAGTCACATAGCATAATTGTCACTTCCTACTAGGCTACAAGAATAAAGCAGGGGAAAAATCAAGTGATTCTTGTACAACTAAAAGAGAAGTGGTGGACTAGCATCAAACTCCATAGCACATCTTTACCCAACTCCAATTAGTCCCACTGCAAAAGCAAATCATGCCCACAAATTACCCAGAGGATAAGAACCTATATATATAAAATGTTTCCCGAACCAAATCACAACATGTTCCAATTTCAAAGCCTGGGGTTTGTCCTTGTGAGAGATTGTGAGCATGACTTTTATCGATTCCAGTCCCTGTGCTTCTGGCATAATCTACACTCCTCTACTTAACCCCCTATGTGATGTTAAAAGACTGAGACACTTCTGAGCCACACCAAACTTTATGTGGAGATTCAAAGATTTCGTGGGCTTCACATCATTTGGGCAGCTGAAAAAAAAAACCCTGCATGCATGCCTTGTTATTTAGGTAAAACACAGCAGCAACTAATGATTATAAAGATGCAAGATGGGCAACTCAAGCAACCCACCACTTTGGTTTTCCTGGATCTAATTTTTCAAATGTGTTGCATCTGGTAAAAGAAAGTGTGATGGGACATGACTTGTATAGCCTTGTTATGCGCTTGATTACATGTTTTGTACCATTTTTCTGAAGAATAATGTCATAGACTTCAGATGGAGAAGATTAGGTGGGGACTAGAGATGTTTGACAAGAGCATGCAACAAATAAGTTACATATCAATTCACAGTATTTTGATATCGAGCATGTGCATCTCAGTCATAGATTTGGTGTTCGAAAATTGATTTTTTTTAACTTTATTTTACTAAATTGAGTTGGTATTTCAAGAATTTATCTATTTCAAGAAACTGATAAAACAAGAAGAAAAAATATCACAATTTACTAGTTTATTTTTTAATAATTGAGGTACCCATTATTAGGGTTCACTAATAGAAGAAAGTGTCCATGCAAGGGCCAGCTTCTTGACAACCAAAGTAGACCTACACAAGCAAAGAAACACATGGCAGACCTATCTTTCTTCTACTTCAGAACGCAACCTAGAGACCTTTTCCTCTTTGCACGCCAAAATTCAATAAATCTCGTGCGTGCATGCATGCACAAAAATCATCTACACGTACCCTAATGAAAGCATGCAACTAAACACTTTATTATTCAAAAAATAATTTGAAATGTTTCTCCAACAACTATTTTAAATTATCGATTGGATCCTCTTCCAAAGTACGTGCTACGTTTTCTGAAGCACATTAGGTAATTGCTCTCAACTTTATTGTATTGTCATATTAGGTTTGTCAGTGAAAATCTATCTAGTGCATTATATTTCGTGAGGGTTTTGTCTTATGCATTTGATCCCACTCTACCCAATGAATCCAAGAAGGAATAATGAAATGGTTCGACACTCTTGTTCTTTAGTTGCATACACAGTTACACACACAGTTGTCAGGATTATGGGAATCCCATCCATGCTATGATAGATCTCAGGCACCAATTTCTTCCACTACAGCAAAGAAACATGATAAGATGTTTGAGGGCAGAGCAAATCATAACATTTCCCTCAGGACTATGAATCACTTTGAGGATTTGGTGGACCCAAGGTTTTAAAAACCGGACCGGACGGTTCGACCCGGTCGAACCGGGAACCGATGGTTCAACGGCCGGTTCAACTAAAAAACCGAGCGTCTAGTAGAACCGTTCTGAACCGGATTGAACCCGGTCCGACCGGGTCGGACCGTTTGGTTGGACCGGTTGGTCGGACCGGACATAAAAATATTTTAAATTTTCCTAAATTTTAAAATCAGAAAATATGATGATTTTTTTTCTTATTCTTACAAACAAAAATCCACCACCCACACACTCTTCTCTCCCTCACCAAATTCCTTCGTAAGTATGATGTCATGGATAATATTGAAGATTGATTTTGATTTTAGATTCTTAATCCAAATAATATCTTCTCTAATTCGTATTCAAGCAAATTTGTTCCGTTAAGTAAAGATAGTAAATTTACTGAGTTAAGCAAATTGTGTCTGATATCATGAATTATATTTAACGTTTGGTGTGTATATATTAAATAATTTTACAAAAATCGGTTCAAATCGGTCCGACCACCGGTCCGACCGTTAATATTTATTCGGTCCGGTCCAACTTCGGGTCTCAAAAATCCTGATGTCATGCTGACGTCATCAACGGTCCGACCGTGGTTGGACCGTGGTTCGACCACATTGAACCAAAACCGAACCTTTATCGGTTCGATGACCGGTTCAGTTATGAAAACCTTGGGTGGACCAACTGCCACAATCCAACCAAATATATGTAGCTTATGATCATTCATTCATGTGTGCCTTTTATGAGAATATATATCAACAAGTTGGACATTTAACCTCTAGTGGGTGAACTTTTCCTATCAGCATTTTGGTCATCAATATAAGTGAACTTACATGTTATATTGTGTTGTATGGAATATATGTACGGAAATGGGAGGTTTGGGGTTAGGCTTGCATGCATGTCTTTTTCTTCTTACTCTACTTTCTGAATTTAAAATTTAAATTTGAGGTGTGCACAGTGGCTGCAAATAGTTTCATTGACCAATTCTCACATGAACTTAGGGTTTGTCTTCTCATGGTTGGTACTCTTTCTGTGACATCCCACCTTTGTGCTCATTACAATTCGCATGCATGCATGCATTCATGCACAATCCAGCAACTTTGATAGTGTTTCTTGGTAAATTTAATTGTTTTTAATGTTATGATTGGATGCCTAAATATATTTGTTCATGAATGTCAAATAAGTGCAAAATAATTAATAGAATATGATTTGTTATGGTTCTTGTGTACCCAAAAACAAATCAACTATGGACTTCCAACATATTTCTTCCTTGCAAATTGAAGAATTCACCTCTCCAACTCCCTCTATTGTTCCAAGTCCCTCTATTAATTTAACTCATATGTTTTCAAAGTAAAACATTGATGTGTTCCCTAAACAGCCCATATTAGGCAAGGAACTAATTGATATATTAAGATTTTTTTAAGTTAATTGTAAAATTGTTCTCTAGATGCAGTCTTGAAAAGTAATAATTCAATTACAAAAAAGTTGGTCAGCTTGCAGTATTTTCTCAAATAGTTATTTGCAGCACAATCATATAATCACGTACTTTTGCCAGCCATGCTCTGTCAGACTCAAAACCTGTGTTTTTGGTCTTCTATGATGACTTGATGAGCTGGCTTCATAATTTAATTTAACCATATGCTAATTAATTAATTAACATGTAACAAAGGTCAGAGCTATGGGATTCCCAACTCATTCCATAATGAATTGCTTGATTAGTATAATAATAGTGAAGCACGAGGTTAACAATGACACCTATCATCATGTGGACTACATCTCCATTACTTTGCTCATCAAATAAAGTTATTAGTTCAAAGTATTGGAATCTTGCTTTATAGGTTTGATTACCAGAATTAATAGTATAAATTTGATGATTGACTCCAACTTATCTTCAAATGTATGATATCAAGTCTCATATGTACAAGATTGCACCACCCAAATGGCACAAAATGTACAAGAACTGCTGGACTGAAGCCCATTTGCAATATCAAATTTGTCCATTCTAGCAGCCCAATAGCTGTTGAAAATATTTGTATGTAGAAACTTGAAAGAAACTAAAATGAGTTTTTACACAAAAATAAATAAATTATACATGATATAGAAATGACAAATATTTACAATTACAAGCATATGATAAGAAGTTTTGAGAGAGTAGTTAACACCACTAATCATTACAACCTTAACTTGAGACTTTTCTATTAAGCTTGCAACTGGAGAAACCTTCTAGAGGTCATGTGAAAACCAATTGGATCAATATAAAAGTTTAAAAAGTAATACGAACAATACTCCTAATCACATGCTAACCCCTTAGGTAGGATTCCCTGGAAAGGAGAAAAAACAAAGTTAAATTAGTTGAAAAGTAGCTATAGCTCTGTGCACGTTTTAGCATTCTAAAGTAGGACATAAGTCAAATGGTATACAATCATGAAGTTTAGCTACATGTTCAACGATCTTTCTTCTTCAAATCCTAACTCTCTCGTGGAATGACCACAAACGGTGTATTCCACACAAGTGCCTTTATTGAAGCACACTCCATAAAACAAGCACCAATATCAGAATGATATTCTATGTGTACGTAATACTTTTAATTTATATAAATGAAATACCACAATTAGTAGTAGTAGTAGTAGTTTTTAATAAGCGGCGTAGAATTAAATTAAAGACAAAGAGTTATGAACCATAACCCATCAAAGAGTCACAAGCATAATTTTTGAATCGAAAAGATATACATAGCCTAACTCAAAATTCGCTGAAATATACAAACACAAGCAATGACGTGAACCATGGGGGTTGGCGTGACCCCCTCTAGTTTTTGAGATTTGACATGTTTTATAAATATTTTTTAAATTCCGAGACTAAATATTGTTTCACGCCTCTTAGAATTTTTTTTCTTACCAATAATTAATTATGTCGACAAATTTCTAACCCTTTAAATATCTTTACAAATTCTTGACACTCTTGACCTAAAATCCCTGCACCGTCCTGAACACGAGCACAAAAATAGGTACACGACAAGCAAACTGAGAAATAGTGGCAGTAGTTTATAAACAAACACAAGTGCCTTTGTAGATATTTATCACCGTGAAGAAAAGAAATATTGGGCAACCCTAGGAGGAGACTGGAGACATAAGAATACGTGGGTATCTCGTACAAGTCCATGCAATGGGCGTGGAAATTGATGGATGTGTAGTCTGACCTCTCTCTCTCTATATCTCTCTCTATGTATATATATATATACTTTCATTCCTCTCTCTCTCCCCTCATTTCAGGTGTAAGTGTGACAAGAAATGATGATACCATCTGCATCTCTCTTCATAGTTTTTGCTTTTGGGTGGGAGATGTGAAGAGGAAGTAGAAGTTTGGGCCCATGCATTGCATTGCTTTGAGAGAGAAAAGTGGTTCTTATTGCTTGTAATTATGGGCTCGTATGCACGCATATGCTCCAACCCTTTCTTCATGCTCTGCACTCTTCAGACTGCCAAAGATGTTGTTTATTGGTCCATGTCAGGGAACAGTCGAGGAGTTTTGAAGGAATATGTAGTGATGATTTTAATTTTTAATCAAGTAGAATCCTTAACAGTGAAAACAATGAAAATTGGACACATGGAAGCAAAATGCAGAATTCGAGTGGAAGAAAATGAGAAAAACAAAACTCAAGATGCAGCACCTAACACTCTACAGCAGAAAACTACAATAACAGCACCAACAATCACACTACAAGAATGGAGGCCTAAGTTTATACCAGTCCTTGCACAAGTAAATGCAGATACAAGGTCACAAGATGGGGCTGAATTGGAAAGCCAAGTGTCAAATATAAGGCAACAACCAACAGATACACAACAAGTCTCACCAATAATTATTCCCACACTTGAACACATGGAACAGCAAATTCAGAAACCAAATGTGGAAATTCAGCAAACTTCACATGCTGAAAACAGAAATTCGGTGGTGTCTATTGAGAAAAACAAAATTTCAGAACATGTATCCCTGTTAGTATTAGAAGCAATGAGTGTATTCTCATCATCACAACCACAACTTGCTCAACTACTAGAAGAAAAGAGAAGTACTGCATCCTTGTCTGCACAAGCATTGGAGTATCAACCCATGTGTGTATTTAATGCTCAAGTTGAAGGGGGAGAAACATCTGAGGACAAGGAACACACACCAAGTAAAGAAGAATTAATGGAGCAACAATATCATGATGCAAACATGAACATCATGATGCAAACATGAACAGGAGAAGCAAGAGTGGGAGAACAAACACAAAGAATAAAAGAAGAAGAAAAGGAGGAAAAAGAATCATTAGACTCAATTCAAGTGAAGAAGATGATGTCAGGTTAAAATCCAAGGAAGGAGGGAAGAAGTAAATTTGGAAGAAGAAGTCACACGTCTCATGAAAGAAAGTAACATGAAGAAAAAGGAAGCCATTGTAGAAGCACGAAAACAACATATTTTTTGGAAAAAAATGGATGCAGCTGATGGAAAAGGAGATTCTGAATTTGACAAGGAAATGGAGAAATCAGACACTACTCAATCTGATTTGCAGCAAGAAGATAAAGAAGAAGAAGATTTTGAAAGTGAAGACTCAAATATGGATAATGTAAAAGGAAATCAAGAAGAAAGTGAATATGAGCCTGAAATCTCTTTGAAAGAAATGCTGAAAACTCCACTACATGTGCAGCTCGAGCCAAGAAGATCTAAAAGACTTCATGTGCGCAAGGCTTCATTTTGATTTTGGAAGGTAAAATCTCATGTGAACCATGGCTTACTTTCTCAGTTCTGCAAAACAGGTGCAACCTCAAGCTTAACCAACGTGAAAAAGACAAGCCCACGTGAACAGTGACAGTTGCCCAACTTTGAGGTATAATATCAAGTGGTGCAAAGTTAATTCTTCAATTGATGCACACAGGTGAACAGTAATCGTGGAGAGATTCATCCACGTGAACAGGACATGGAGTTTTACTCCTCCCAACAGTTTTGGGTTTAGCGAACTTTTGCTTATTTTATTCTATCTTTTAAATCCAATAGGCCCATGTTAGATATAAGCCCATAGATAGATATACTATTACAGATTAGATAATGGGCCTTCGAGCCCAATAGCTTATTTTTCTTTAGATACCCATTAGACACACGTTATGTAAGATGTGTTGGGCTTATATGACCCACACACAAATAGACTACACACTTGTAATTTCTTTTGCTAAAGAATGAAAGGTTTGGAGGGAAAAAGGAAAAAAAACAATGAAACACAATTTGATATTGTGCACGTTGTTTTCGAAGAAATAAAAAGAGTGGTGCAACATGGACTTGTTGGGAGATTGTTTATTATATACTATTATCACCTAATTAAGCATGTTTTATTACAAAGTTTTGATGGAATTCCGTGTTTTAGTGATGGTATGACCATACCCTTCATGTCATGCATGTTGGAATTGTAAGTATGTTCTTTGTAAGAGTGAAAAATGTGTAACAGTCTAACACGGTCATGTCTATCATTCGCTGCTTAAGCGTTGGAGGCTTAAATAAGTGATAGGTTAACCATATCTTTCATGATATATATCAACATGATTGGATCCACCTACGACCTATATTTTTAGCGCATGGACACATGAAGGGTAATTAATCTTATAAGTTATGCAAGGTAGGGAAGTTGGAAATATAATCTCACATTGTTCAAAATTATCAAGTGTAGAGCGCGCACTCTATAGTAAAGATCAACCTAACGATCACCTAAGGTACTTGGGTGTTCAAATTGGGTTGGACCATGTAAATTTCACATGGTATCAGAGATGGTTGGTTGACATATGAGTAACAATTAATTAATTGTGCTTCTGTAAGAGTGTTGAAAACAAATTCTTACATTGCTCGGTTAAATTGTAGCACAGCATGCACAGACCATAGAGTTGTTTCTAGAATCTACCACTAAGATGTTTGACTGGAAAGTTGTGGGTCAATTAGAGTACCATTAACCCAAACCCAAAATTCCCCCTCCAATCCAATTTTTCTCTCCGCCACGTCAGCAAAAAATATTATGCAACTCACTCCCAACCCAACTCATTTTTCACTTCTTAATCCCAACCCCACTTTCAACACTCTCTCTCATCCACATAATTTGTTTTTACCTCATTTTCTATTTCATCACAAAAATACATAAACTACTAAATAAATTATTTCTACAGTAACTTAATCTAATTAAATTACGCTAACTGCCAAATAATTTCGAAAATTTAGATTTAATAATAACCACTCCAATGGGTCGGTCGGGGGTCTCGCTCACCGGTGAGCGAGCGGCGTTCCACCTCGCCGATGAGGTGGCGGGGGTGGCAAGGGGCAGCGCCCCCTGAAGATTTTTTATTTTTGAGATTTATTAGTAATTCTCTGTCGATTTTTCGGGTTACTAATGCGTTGTTGGTGAACCTAGGTAAATTCATGTGTTCTATTTTACTAGGTAATTTTATTTTTTATTATATACATTTACAATTATCTTACTAATTTTCTTTAATTATTTACATTTATCTGATTAATTTTCATTATTTATTTTAATTTTCACGAATAAATTCTAATTATATAAATTTTTATACATATATCATTTATATATTAAAACAAATATAAAAATAAAAAACCAAAAAATAACAAAAAAAAATAAATTTAAGCCAACCCGGGTTGGCCACGTGGCCAACCCGGGTCGCCCCCCAGGTCGGGTCGCAGAACCAGGTCTGGACCCGACCTGGGTCCCCCTCAGACCTGATCCAGAAGAGCACCCGTTAAGGGTGCTCTTAAATTTCACTAAGGCACGCACACACAAAACAAAATATATTTAATTAGAAAGATCCTCACTTTCCAATTGATTAAGTTTGGTATTAGAAGTATTTTGTTCACCCTTACTTCCCTTGAAACTATTTTGCTTTATTCAGTGCTACCAATTTACCATGAAAACACAAACAATTGGTTTAACAAATACAAAGAACCCTAATCACTTACTCATTCAAAACCGACACAAAAGGCAGCCAATCATGTGTGATAAAAACATCAATGCGTTTCACTTTCTGGTATATTTGTAGAGTGCTCCTGATCTCTATGCCCCTATAGGCCTATAGAAGTTGAGATTAACAGCTTCACTATGACCAATTGACCACTGATCTTTGTATATATTTTATGTACATGAAGCATTTCATGCAGAAAGAAGTGACAATTTCAAGACATGAAAGTGGAAGAAAACATGATGGAGGTGTACCTGAATGAGTGGAATATTTGGGGTGAGTTGCTAAGGCATGCAAGGTTTTCTGCATGCATGCCCTTGATTATTCTAATGCGTGCCTCAATGTTGGGGAGAGCAATTTTCGGTCCGAGTTCGATCCGGTTGGTTTTGGTCCGAATCTTGGGATGGATTCGAGTTTCGGTCCGGTCTGAGTTTTTGGACCGAACCGGACCAATCAGTTCAGGTTCGGTCCGGACTGAATCAGACCGTCCGGTCTTCAGTCCGGACCCCGGAGAGCATCCGGATCCGGACCGAAGCTCAACCCTAGTAATGTCCATGAGAAGTAGGATGCCCACTCGTTTTACTTTATCTCATGCATAAACAATATGAACTAATATAGGAAATTGAAATTGTATTCTTTAAATTCATAACGTTGGTATCGATAAAATTATAATGATTTGCTTTACGAAAATCACAATGATTTCCTTTTATCAAACTATACTAGATTAGTTAGTCTAGATATAGATTGCATCGACAACACGTTGCATTTTGAGTTTAGGTAATTTAGGATTTGACATTGTATTACATTGATAGAGAATATCAGCACAATAAGAAACGATTAGACGAACAAGCAGACCACAACACACCATGTAAAATCTACATGAAAATAGAAAAAAAAACCCACAACGACGTACAATAAAATTGCCGCTACCAAAAGATAACATACAAGTTCATCAGAAAAAGGGAAGGGAAAAAAAACCTTATCCGTTGTTTTTGGCATGACAAAATCGTCCCTAACTATAGACCAAATCAGACAAAACCATAGGATCACTAGTATGAGTTTGAATTATACTTCATTCACTAGATTAGATATTATTGGTTATCACGTGTGGATTAGTAACTATTAAAATTGGTATGATCGGAAAATATGAGGTGATCTACCTCACATGCAAGATTAACCAAGTATGAGTCTGACGAAGTATACTATACTGGCAAATCCAAATGAGTATCGTAGGGTTAGACCCTTATTTATGGACCAAAGAAAAGTAAAATCATATTCTAAACAAACGAACAATTGAATAAGAGTCCTTATACACGGACGCGGGCGTCACGGACGCGCCCTACGTGGCTTCAAAAAGTGGATGAGTCAGCGTCTACTCGGATTGCCATGTCATGCTTTCTTTCCGAACGCGACTCAAATTGTTTTGAATTTTTTTTTGACGGTTTTCGAAGAAGGACGGTTCGTTTCCAGATTAGACAGCGGCAGACACCCCACGATCGACGGTTCGGATACCGAGGAAGATAACATATCCAGAACAAAAGGGAGACTCTCGCTTTCTTTCTTTCTTACCTGTGAACGTAGGAAGCACACCTGTGAAGCATTCCCGACTTTCTTTCCCTGTGAAGCGCACCTTGTAAACGATAATGGAATCTTCAACTCCGGCCGTCGATATCGAACACGTCCCAGAACCGGTGGGTCTCTAATTTTTTCTTTCCGTGGGTCGTTATTTTTTTTGATGAACTTCCGTTTATTAAATTATTGGTTTTAGGGAACCACGTACTACTTCCGGGAATCACGATGCTCCTGGAAGGTCATCCGAAAGCAGTTTGACCGGATGAATAAGGTGGAGAAGGAGGCTTTCCGTAGCACCCCATTCGGTCACTTCCTAAACCTTCCTAACATTACGACGGACAACGAAATAGTCGGTTGGTTCGTCGAGCACTACGATACGGAGGAGGTGGGGCTGAGAATAGGATCAGGGGTAGTTCCCCTTACACCGGAAGACATCGCCCTAATTTTGGGGTTACGTACGCATGGGAAGGCCGTGGTGATGGAACCATTGCGCGTCCAGAAGCGAGACGGGGTGAACCTTGACAACACCCAACTTTTAGTTCATCTCATGGCAAACAGTACCATGGGCGAGACGGAGGAGTACGTTCGTCTCCTGATTTCTTTCATCTTCAACAATTTTTTGTTCTATGATGGAACGCTGCGACCGAAGGAATGGTTCATGCACCCTCTGAGGAACATCAAACGCCTAAGCAGCTACGCATGGGCAAGTGCAGTTCACAAAACCCTGGTTGGAGGCCTCGAGAAAGCAAGTTTAGAACTGCAGGAGAGGAAAAAGGCAGGGAATTTCATAATGCGGCAGGGGAACGTTGAAGGTTGTGTTGCCATACTACACGTAAGTTTTTGTTCCTGCTTCACACTTCCTCTCTTCCTCTTTTTTTGTTTTTGTTCTTTTCGGAAGACGATGTGTGTCTGTTCGGAATACGTTGTGAGTCTGTTCGGATTAAGTGGTGGGTCTGTTCGGATTAAGTGGTGGGTCCGTTCGGATTAAATGGTGGGTCTGTTCGGGTTAAGTGGTGGGTCTGTTCGGATTAAGTGGTGAGTCTGTTCGGAATAAGTGGTGCGTCTGTTCGGATTAAGTTGGGTGTCTGTTCGGATTAAGTTGGGTGTCTGTTCGGATTAAGTGTTGCGTTTGTTCGGATTAAGTGGTGAGTCTGTTCGGATTAAGTGGTGCGTCTGTTCGGATTAAGTGGTGCGTGTGTTCGGATTAAGTGATGCGTCTGTTCGGATTAAGTGGTGCGTCTGTTCGGATTAAGTGGTGGGGTTGTTCGGATTAAGTGTTGGGTCTGTTCGGATTAAGTGGTGGGTCTGTTCGGAATACGTTGTGAGTCTGTTCGGAATATGTTGTGAGTCTGTTCGGTTTAAGTGGTGGGGCTGTTCGGAATATGTGGTGGGGTTGTTCGGATTAAGTGGTGAGTCTGTTCGGATTAAGTTGGGTGTCTGTTCGGATTAAGTGGTGCGTCTGTTCGGATTAAGTGGTGCGTGTGTTCGGATTAAGTGATGCGTCTGTTCGGATTAAGTGGTGGGGTTGTTCGGATTAAGTGTTGGGTCTGCTCGGATTAAGTTGTGGGTCTGTGCGGAATATGTTGTGAGTCTGTTCGGTTTAAGTGGTGGGGCTGTTCGGAATATGTGGTGGGGTTGTTCGGATTAAGTGTTGGGTCTGTTCGGAATACATTGCGAGTCAGTTCGGAATACATTGTGAGTCTGTTCGAAATACATGGTGAGTCTGTTCGCATTAAGGGGTGGGTCTGTTCGGATTAAGTGGTGGGTCTGTTCGGAATAAGACGTGTGTCTGTTCGGAATAAGAAGTCCGTCTGTTCGGATTAAGTTGGGTGTCTGTTCGGTTTACGTTTAATGTATGTTCGGATTCAGTTGTCTTTCGAATATGAAGGTACGTTGGTATAGTAGTTCTCATTTTTTTCCTTTCCATTTGAAGGTGTGGCTTTGTGAGAAATTTAAATTGGGGGAGCCCAGAACTGGAGTTTTCCCACGGATGAAAAGATGGACGGAGATGTTTGGGAAACGATTAACCCTGAGGAAATGGGAGGAACGTGGAATTACCTTACATCGAATTTACGACGGCACGTTCGACCTGATGGGGGCTCCATCAATGAGTGAAAGGGAGCTGCAACTTATTGGTCCTGTTCTAAAGAGCTCAACTTCAACCGTCAGTTTGCCAAGGCTCCAACTGGCAGACTGCAGCATTCCATGCGACCCGCTGCTCCAAGAATTGGAGCTGAGTGAGGTGAAGACAAAATGGCTGAGGGCCGAAGCTGCCCTTAAGAAGGCCACAGAACAGGTACACGACCTCAGGGAAGAACTGAGGATTTCCCAGGAAGAGTGTGGGAGGCTCAGGAAAGATATTATATATCTTCGAGGGACAGGGACAACTGGAGTCCCTGGTGGGGAGAACGAGCGAGAGCAAGAGGAGGAGAATAGGAAGAAGAGGGAGGCGGAGGAAGAAGAGAATAGGAAGAGGAAGGAGGATGAAGAAGAAGAAGAAAAAAAGAGGAAGGAGGAGGCAGAAGAAAAGAGGAGGGAGGAGGAGGAAGAAGAAAAGAGGAGGGAGGAGGAGGAAGAAGAAAAGAGGAGGGAGGAGGAAGAAGAGGAGAAGAGGAGGGAGGAGGAGGAAGAAGAAAAGAGGAGGGAGGAGGAAGAAGAAGAGAAGAAGAGGAAGGAGGAGGAGGAACGAGAAAAGAAGAAGAGGAAGGAGGAGGAGGAACGAGAAAAGAGGAAGAGGGAGGAGGAGGAATGTGACAGAAAAAGGGAGGAGGAAAGGAAGAAGGAAGAAGAGGAGAAGAGGGAGGAGGAGAGGAAGATGGGAGAAAAGAGGAAAATGCTGGAGAAGGAGGAAGAGAAGAAGAAGAAGGAGAAGGAAGAAGAAAGAAAGGCCCAGATAGCAAACTGGGTCGCGAAAAGAAAACGCTCGACGGCCACCGTTGAGCAGCAGCTGAAGGAAGGCGAACATCTGGCCAAGAAGAATAAGAAGGAAGAAGAGCAAAAAAGAAAAGATAGAGCGGCTCAAAGGAGCCTGAAGAAAAAAAGGCCGGATGTTGACATGCCTGCATTGGGCACGTTGTCATTTGATGAGGTCAAAATGCTACTGAACCTGACCGAACCCAACAAGGACAATAGGGAGGTCATCTGGAGAGGCGATATGTGCAGTTTAAAACGCTCCGACCTGAAGGAGCTTATAACGCCTAGGATGGATATTAGCGATGAAACTATCGACGCTATGCTATCGGTGCTCGAAGAAAGACGCCACCCAGAAAAAGTTATATGCATATCCACTTTCGAGTCGGGGCGAATTCTTGCAGGGCAAGGCAGAGAAGTTGATGATTTTATCCTCCCTAAAATCGTAGGTGCGTCTCCAACACAGACCGTGATCGCACAACCATGCTGGTCTTCAGGTCATTGAACACTGGTGGTTGTCTATGGCCCGTCCAAAGAGATTTTGGCATTCAACAGTCTCTCTAGGGAGCTAGGCGAAGGTGATGATCCGGAGCAGACTGTAGGCCAGCATGAATGTGCAGCAGCGGATGCGGCTGTATACTGGAGGGATCTACTCAAGGTCGACTGGCCCCTGAGAATCCTGAGGAAAGAAAGCCAACAACAACCACCGGGGAGCAACGATTGCGGCGCCTTCGTTTTATACTGGATAAGGTGCCTAATGTTGAATGTTGACCCTACGAAGGAGAAGGACCCCAATACCATCCACTCTATCAGGGGTGAATTGGCGGTCATGTTACTTAGGGATCGTCGGTCGTGTGTGCAGGTCTAAACAGACAAACATATTTTTAGTTTTGTTTATTTTTTGGTTTACATGTACAAAAATGTTTACATATTCAGTTCACAAACTATTTACATGTAAAAATACAAACATTACCAATGTCATTCTTAAGCTAACTTTATTCCGAACAGACAGTCTTCTTATTCCGAACAGACCCAACACTTAATCCGAACAGACGCAACACTTAATACGAATAGACTCACAACTTATTCCGAACAAACGCAACATTTAATCCGAACAGGCTCACTACTTATTCCGAACACAGTCTTCTTATTCCGAACAGACCCAACACTTAATCCGAACAAACGCAACACTTAATCCGAACAGACGCAACACTTAATCCGAACAGACTCACAACTTATTCCGAACAAACGAAACATTTAATCCGAACAAGCTCACTACTAAATCCGAACACAGTCTTCTTATTCCGAACAGACCCAACACTTAATCCGAACAAACGCAACACTTAATCCGAACAGACGCAACACTTAATCCGAACAGACTCACAACTTATTCCGAACAAAAGCAACATTTAATCCGAACATGCTCACTACTTATTCCCAACACAGTCTTCTTATTCCGAACAGACCCAACACTTAATCCGAACAAACACAACACTTAATCCGAACAGACGCAACACTTAATCCGAACAGACTCACAACTTATTCCGAACAAAAGCAACATTTAATCCGAACATGCTCACTACTTATTCCGAACACAGTCTTCTTATTCCGAACAGACCCAACACTTAATCCGAACAAACGCAACACTTAATCCGAACAGACGCAACACTTAATCCGAACAGACGCAACACTTAATCCGAACAGACTCACAACTTATTCCGAACAAAAGCAACATTTAATCCGAACATGCTCACTACTTATTCCCAACACAGTCTTCTTATTCCGAACAGACCCAACACTTAATCCGAACAAACACAACACTTAATCCGAACAGACGCAACACTTAATCCGAACAGACTCACAACTTATTCCGAACAAAAGCAACATTTAATCCGAACATGCTCACTACTTATTCCGAACACAGTCTTCTTATTCCGAACAGACCCAACACTTAATCCGAACAAACGCAACACTTAATCCGAACAGACGCAACACTTAATCCGAACAACCGCAACATTTAATCCGAACAGGCTCACAACTTATTCCGAACCCAGTCTTCTTATTCCGAACAGACCCACCACTTATTCCGAACAGACCCAACACTTAATCCGAACAGACGCAACACTTAATCCGAACAGACTCACAACTTAATCCGAACAAACGCAACATTTAATCCGAACAGGCTCACTAGTTATTCCGAACACAGTCTTCTTATTCCGAACAGACCCAACACTTAATCCGAACAGACTCACAACTTAATCCGAACAACAGCAACATTCAATCCGAACAGGCTCACAACTTATTCCGAACACAGTCTTCTATTTCCGAACAGACACAAGTAAATCTGAACTGAACTTGTATAACAACCATTTACAGATCACAACGTATCAACAATTACAAGTTTCTTGGTTTTACAAGAACGGGAAAAAACACAAAAATGTAAATTAAGGAGGAAATTCCTCGTAATACAAACTCATGTCCCAATCGGAGAAATCAGGATCCGCGGGTTTTGGTGCTACTTCGTGAAGCGGCGAAGTAACCTTCATCTTCCACTTTCCCTTCTCTTGTTGGGCGTGTTTTTTATGGCTCTTTTTAATTATCTTCTCAGCTAAAGACACTCGACGTCTAGTCGGCGGTCTTCCTATACGTCTGACCTTTTCCGGATTAAGGACCGATGTACCCGAAGACTCAGGTTCATCAGGTCGAACCAAGTTTTGTGTAGTGTGCATACGTGCCTTAAGCATTTCAATACACTGCACGGCCTCAATATACCTTTTGTGGGAGATGAAGGCTTCCTGTGTGATCCAAACGGCACGACCCATGATGTCGTCGTGACGACGTAGCGCATCCTTCGCCATTACACCATCGTCTGGGTACGTCTTATCTCGATAGCTCCTTCGAATATCCTTCCGCCATCGATTAAGGATGTAAGAGTCTGGAAGCAATGCATTAGGATTCAAGCGTGCAAGTACAACAAAAACGTGGCAGCATAGAAGCCCAACGTGCTGAAACATTCTGCAATCACATGTAAAATTCATGGATGTGTTTTGTACTAGGAAACGTTTCGACAGTAGCTGCTCACCAGCCAAAACACGTTCAGATACCTTGTACTGGAATGTTTCATTCGTATTGAACTCCTCCGTTATATCGCAGTATATCATCTTCCCAATTTGTAACTGCACTTTTTTGAAGACCCCTACGGTATACAACTCGCTCAACTGACTCTCGAATGGATAAATTGAAACCAACTGGGGTTTTTTATGAAGACAATCAAATTCTGATTGAGCTTCCTTCTCGTACTTGTGGCGGAGCGCAAGTTCGTATTGTTGAACAAACTGCTTAAGGGTGGTCTTCGAAGTAAGATACTTGTCGAAGAAGGCGTTCATACTCTCGCTCCTCTGAGTAGATGCCATTCCCGCGAAAAAAAAATCACCAATAAATGCAGGGATCCACGACTCTCGGATTGCATAAATGGATTTGAGCCAGCTGTGGTTCTGCAGGTCAAAATCAAGAAGGAAACCCTGCCAATTACGATCAAATTCTGCTGGGGTTTTGGAATCATATACAATCAATTTCAGATCAAATAATATGTGATCCCGATACTGCGTCGGCAACTTCACGGGTGCTTTGTTCATTATGTGCCATATACAGAATCTGTGTCTTGAATCTGGGAAGACATTCCTTACAGCAGCAGTAATGGCACCACATTGATCTGTTATTATAGCTGGGGGGGGGGGGTATATCTGCATAAGGGACCCAATTAGAAAGGAGTGAGACATTATTCCGAACAGACAGACTTCTTAATCCAAAACAGACAGTCTTCTTATTCCGAACAGACACAACACTTAATCCGAACAGTCAGGCCACTTATTCCGAACAGACACAACACTTAATCCGAACAGTCAGACTTCTTATTCCGAACAGACAGACTACTTATTCCGAACAGTCAGACTTCTTATTCCGAACAGACACAACAAGTTAATCCGAACAGTCAGACCACTTATTCCGAACAGACACAACACTTAATCCGAACAGTCAGACTTCTTATTCCGAACAGACACAACACTTATTCCGAGCAGACACAACACTTAATCCGAACAGACTCACAACTTATTCCGAACAGACACAACACTTAATCCGAACAGACACATAACTTAATCCGAACAGACACACAACATATTCCGAACAGACAGACTACTTATTCCGAACAGACATACTTCTTATTCCGAACAGACACAACACTTAATCCGAACAATCCGACCACTTATTCCGAACAAACGCAACACTTAATCCGAACAGAGAGACTTCTTAATACGAACAGACAAACTTCTTATTCCGAACATACACTCTTCTTATTCCGAACAGACAGACTTTTTATTACGAATAGACAAACAAAAAAGAGGAAGATATGAAGAGGGAAGAAGGAAAAAAACTTACCGTTCATGCACGACAACCAGGTTTGGAACAACCATATGTAATTTTCAGTAGTCTCATAGGACAGCAAAGCGCAACCGAGCAAAACTGATTCGAAATAGTGATTGACTCCTACAAATGGGGCGAATGGCATGTCGTATTTGTTGGTAATGTAGGTTGTGTCGAAACATATTGCGTCTCCAAAGTATGAATATGCAGCTCTAGAACGACTGTCAGCCCAAAAAACGTTGCGTAGTCTTCCTTCGTCATCCATATCTATTACATAAAAAAACATGGAATCAATCTTCTGCATCCTAATGAAATAGTCCTGAAGAGCTTGTGCATCACCAGGTCCCATCTTCAAATTTCTGACTTGGTTTACAACATTCCTGCAAACAGGAACCAGTAAGACCAGGCGCAAAATGTTCAACTTCAATTATGTTAGACGGAAAGAACACAAACCTTAAATCCCTTTCGTTGAAAGTCAATTTGTCATAACCTCCAGCCTCGACCACAAGAGATTGCATGGTCTTAGCAGCCGATATCCCAGCTTCATCATTAACCGATATCCGTGCTACGACGGATTCAGGGACGGTTCGTTTTTGCCTGAGAAATCGCATTTGCTCCGGGTCAAGCATGGGATGGTTATGGTTAAGATCCACAAAGTTAACGTTGTAACCCCTTGCTGGGTTTCCGGATACCCTTATCCGAGCAGTGCATTGTACTCTGCTGGATAACCTAGGCTTCAATTTTCCTTGCCCTTGGTCCGTTGGTGCGGTGCCCTCCTTGGAGCAAGTCAGCGTGGCCCGTATAACAACACCACGATCGTAATGAGATTGTCTTGTCTTAACGCCAAAACCACAATGATCGGCATAGGCCACGTAAAATGCTTTGGCTTCTTCGAAAGAGGGAAAAAACATCCCCTCATGGGGAACGTTTGATGGCTGCTCCACTAGGGAAGGCACGGGAACGATTTCCATTTGAGTACAGAGGAATGACCACAGAAGAGAAGGGAAGGAAAAGGAAGAGGCATCTTGAGATTGATAACAAGTCTTCTGTGCCGTGTAGGAGCGCCGAGCGCCAAAATGATGAAGAAAGAGAGTGATTTGAGTCGCATTAATGAGGGATGGAGGGAAGGATGGTGGAAATGATGACGGTACGAAAATATAGAGGAATAAAAAAACAAAAAAAAATTCATATCCCATCGCGCCAACTAAGCAGCGTCTGCTGAGTGGACTGGCCACATCAGCGCGCGTCCCGGACGCGCGCGTCCACTAAACATTTTCCATTGAATAACATGTTAATTTAGTTGTTAGTGAAGAAAATAATATGATTAAGGTTGTTGACCTCCTTGGGCTCTCTAGGTCTGGTAAATGTGTTCCAAGTGGCCCATTAGCCTCATTTTGTCTGAAACGAAAACTAAAATCTCAAGTATTTTAAAAACAAGCTTTAATCTATAGAATAGATTTATCCGATTATGTGCAAAACTCAGAGCTTCTAATTGTAGAATAATCATGTGCAATGA
This sequence comes from Triglochin maritima, assembly GCA_963682175.1. NCBI lineage: Eukaryota > Viridiplantae > Streptophyta > Magnoliopsida > Alismatales > Juncaginaceae > Triglochin > Triglochin maritima. The sequence continues at coordinate 4,139,793 of OY821787.1, read as the reverse complement.
TAAAAAATCATATATTGAATCATATGGTGGAATACACCTTATTTAATATCACCAATTTAGGTTAGTGTATGCTTTGCAGTGCAAAAAAGGAAAACTCACCTACATAATTTTTAAACTGAACCCGTTAGAACAGGTACTGAGTTCATTAAACAGAAGTAGATAACACATCACCGAATTCAGTGGGATTTGATTTCAATGTTCAGAAAATTAAAACGTCACGTTGTTGGGTTTATTTGAAATTTAAGTAACACCATTTTATAGTTTAATACTATAAAATAAAATTCCCCACTTACAGAAATTTAAATCCCAACCCAATCCACGGAAGTGGGCCCACTTGAACCCAGATGGGGTTTTGGATGAGAAGGTTTAGCCCTCTAACCAGTCACAACATCTCATCCACTCTCAAAACTTTTAACTCTTCTAAGCTCTCTTCACTCCCATCGATGGCTACCTTCTCTGCTTCTGCGACACTTTCACTCTCCTCTTTCAGACCACCAAACCAAGTCACATCACTGATTTCTTTTCTTTTCTTTTTTTGAAATTCACTAATAACTTTTCTTGGGTACAAATTTGTTCTTGTGTACGTGTTAGTTTTTTTGATAATCAAGCATATATTGCATTAGATAAGTGATTTTAGCCGTGATCTACAGTTAAATCTGGAGTCGTACAAAAAGCATAGTTGCGTACATGTTAGTTGCATGAAAACTTTGGATTGATAAGGTTGTGACCAGATTGGTCATGTTGCAAATGTTGCACCTAGTTTCATCAACTTTTCTTTAGTTGTGTTACCATATGGCACATTAATGGTTGCCAATATTGTTATCAGGTCTTGGTTGAATTGATTATTGTCCTAGAAAACATAGTGAACTGCATAAAAAGATCGTATTCGTATTAAATATAAGTCACGTTTATTGGACTTGATGTCAATGATTACTTGTAGAAGAATAGAAAAAAATCACCGCATAGTGTTTGAGTTGACACATTTTCATTTGAAACAATTCGGACACCTAGGTTTTCCAGTGCAAAGTTGGTTTCTTTGAAGCGACGTTCCAACACTAAGAATGACCTCCAATCTCCTAATATGTTGCGCGGTATGATGTTTCTTTTAAACATATTTTTTTGGTTCAGTTGAGGCGAGTAAGAAAAGTGAGGTGGAATTTGGAAATCACAGGCCAAGCAGGAGACAGTGCAAAAGGTTTGTGAAATAGTGAAGAAGCAATTGGCTGTGCCAGACGGAACTGAGGTCACTCCAGAGTCCACCTTAAGGCCGATTCACTCGACACGGTACGATATCATGTTCTTTAAGACCACCATCGCAAGTTCACAACAGAATTATGTCCGTACGCTTATTAAAATAACACAGATTTATGTCCTTGCAGAATTAACTTGCACAGTGGAAAATATGGTAATTCTGGCCATATGATATGGTAGACATGTTTTAGAATTGTCCGTATGAAAAGTTGTTTGCTGAAACATTTGATGTGCATGAATAGGTGGAAATAGTTATGGAATTGGAGACTGCATTTGGTATCACTGTGGAAGAAGACGATGCCCGGAGCATAGCCACTGTTCAATATGCAGCTGATCTAATAGAGGAGTTGGTGGATAGCAAACCTGCAGCAGCTTCGAAACAAACAGAACAATTAGGTTCAATGGCCTTTACTTGGTTCAGATTTGTTCTCTTGCTTTATTTCAATTTGAAGTCAAAACATTCGATTTTGTGAGCAAATTATTTTTTTTGCTGTTGCATCACTTGACCAACTACGATGGAAAACCAGCTGGAAATGACAAGGACTTGTGGTCCAAATGAGCTACTCTCGTCTTCCTCCGATGAATTAGTCTCTTCAATTGATTTACATTTTTCATCCATGTGAGATGTGTTTCCCAATTATCTTCTTAAAGTTGCTCCAAAGCACTAACCGTTGATAGAAAACTTACCTATTGATATATACATAGATAATATCTTAAGAATACAAATGATGACATTAGGATCCTTCCTGAAATGGGAACAGCACCGGCATTAAAGCAGAACATAGTGGACATCTTTTCAGCTTAAGTTGTCATAACTTATGACTCAGACTTCTTCCTACAAGTAATGATACTAAGATTTCAATTTGAATCACAACTGTTGGCTTGAGTTAGCAGTCTCTTGATCATATCACCCAAAAAATGTGATTTTTGTGAAGTAATGCACTGAAGCTGAGGATTTTCTGTAAATTTTTTATTAATATTGTGTTCTACATATGAGTTCCAGTTTCTCGGCCAAAACAAAGTTAACTCCTATTGGACAATAAGTTATCAGTGGAATCTATGTGACAAATTCACAAAATGCTACCATTATCTTAAAGAAAGGAAATTCAATGCAGTAAGTCGGTCCTGATTCAGTCCTGTAAAAAACATGATAAGGAAGATACCCTAAAAAGAGACCAAAAGACCCAGACGAACTAGACTCTTACCAAGTCAATGAAAGCATTCCCAAAGTAATGACACGCTGAGTGTGTGCACAAATGAACTTCAGCGTTCTGTATCGGCATCTCAGAGCCCCTTCTGCATTTTGAATCGAGAGACAGGTTTTGTCGGCTTCGAACTTGCTTCCTAAAGAATCCATTGCCAATTTGACATCATTAGATGTGGAAAGCAAAACAGATCAAAATCCAGCATCACAGGTGCTGTCTATGAATAATAAGATTCACTAAGCTGTTGTTTGCACATTGCATTAGATAGAATTTGAATGTGGTCAGGTGAAGTGTCCATAGCGTGATTTGGGGGCTACTTAAGGGTCCCGAATTCACAAATTCCGTCCTAATGGTCATTTGAATGAGTTGTAAACTTGTGAATGTCCATGTTGTGATCGTGGGGCCACTTAGGGGCCCCAAATTCAGAAGGTCGTCACAATGTTCACACGCTTTGAGCTACTGGTGTGAAAAATCAATAGAGTTCTTTCTTCGTAAAAAAAAGAAGAAAAGTTGAGGGGTTGCTCCGTAAATATTCCAAACTAAAGTGGAAACAAAAAATCAAAAGAATCATCATTGACTAATGCATCAAAGTTGAATGAAGACTACACAACATGGATTGTCAACTTGGATATCATCATGGAGGGTTAGACTCCTTCAAACCCAATAAGTCAGTACCTCCCAGCAACTTGGTGTTTTCCCCGAGTGGGTGGGTGAATAAAGGCATGAACAACGTGTATCAAAACTAATATGTTAGGATCTTTAGTGTGGTACTTCATATGCGGAATTGATGAATAAACAAATAGAATTCAAGTTAGGCAATCTATTGAATACCTAGCATGCATCTAACAATCTCACAAGCAAGCACAACACCAGGTTTACGGACCAGATTGGGGGTTGGATGATTCTCCAATAAGATTTTTCCCAAATCCAAAACCCTAGGTTATGGTGGCTAAACCTACGTCTCTCTATTTGGTGGCGCTCTTTCTCTTAAGATTTCAACATTAGGGTTCTAAACAACTTAGGTATTTATAAGAGAGGATTAGGGCAAACCGAATTGGCTTAGGAATGCCCAAAGTACCCTTAATGAAAACTGCTCACGTCCAGATTTTGGTAAACTGTTCAGGGGGCGGTCAACCATTCTTCACATTCCAGTAAACTCCAGCAACTACCGTCTACTTGGGTTCGGTCAACTTTTGGCCAGACAGAGGACCGGATCCGGAGGACCAAATAGGGATCGGACGTCCGAACCTGAAGCTCTAGTAAGTTCCTGGGAAGACTCTGTCGGATGGGAATCGGTGCACCGAGTGGGATTCAGTCAACCGATTCTGGGACTCCAGTAAAAATTCATCTGACTATGTTGGATGCATACCGGTTGAACAAATTGGGTCCAATTGACCGAACTTGATGTTGTTTTCGAGCCAACTTTCTAACATAATAAGTGGAGAACCAAGTGCAACACAGAGACATGACTGAAGAACGGGTTTTGCAGCTTGGAATAATTTTGATTAGATGGCCGGAATACAGAGAGTTTAAGGTTGGATGATCTAAAGATATAAGATGTCAAAAGTGCAAGTGTAATAATATCTTTTGCATTTGAATAGTTGTAAAGGAATAGATATCTTTTGTTTTAACTTTTAAGCGGTCATCAGCTTTGAATATGATATCTGTTGGGAGGATATTTCACACGGACTTGATATGATCAAAGAGTGGAAACCAAACATACAGATAGAAAGAATTCTCAACCATTAGATTAGTAATAAAATCAATAAGTTTCATCCACTAATGACGAAGAAATAAAAATTGAGTAGAGGGCCTATTTTTGCAATCCTCCTATAAGGTCTCAAGAACTTAAAGGGTTACATGGATTAACTGAATCTACCTCAGTGCTTCTCAAAGATATAGTTATAGGCTTGAGCAGGGCTGGGTATTGATTTGGCTGTCTGGGCCAGGGATGTTCGTTTGCATTATGATTTTGAATTACAATTTTGGTGCATTTCGGGCATGAACCCTAAGCAAGTGTGGAACAAATCTTCAAGGAGTTTGGTTAGGTTAGTGGTGTCTTAGGTGATGGTATCTATTCATGTACAAATACTTTCTGCACAATCACAAGTGCCAATACACTATTGAAAAGATCAAAAAATTTATATGGAATGCAATCTCTAATGTTAAATTAATAGAAAACGCAATGGAACAGGAAATAGGAACTAAATAAATTACACAATAGACAATTATAAGTTTTAGCATTACTGTGGCAAATTAATAATACCTTGGTGGAGTTTTGAGGTGATAAGTTGGGTGTTAGGTCGGTGTCACGTTCTACAATTGTGCCTGTGAAAGACTGGATACAAAAACTAAGCAATGTTAGAGATAAGAAACAAAGACAACCCCAAAGATTGTTTTAAATCAAAAAAAGAGAAGCATGCCTTGCGCTGACTAGAGCCAAAGACAGGAGTTTCTTTCACAGGATTGTTAGCAGGAGGCTGCAAAAAGACAATTTAAATAACTTTGTTAGTAACCATAATCCATTGCTAAAATCGGTGCACTCACACGGATCACAAATACAGACATTTTATGGGAACACCTCTCTGTTACGGCAGGGATAAGACTACATACATCAGACCCCACATTATCCTAGCTTGGACAAGAGCCTAGTTAGAGGCTTTGAGGTTACACTGACAAATATGGTCATTTGGTACTGTATTGTGAAAGATCAAAGATAAGCTCATTAGGATAACCTCAGCTTCGTGTCTTTTTTAGTTAATATAAATGGAGATACAACCCTTGTTTTGAAAGATAACACCTCTAAGAAATACAAGAGACAATTTGAGTACTGTAAAATTTAAGTTGTCATTCCATTCCACCTACTTCTCAAGTGCACTATGTAATCACTTCATTGCCTATGCATAAATGGAGATACAACCTTCATGTTGAAATTCTAACAACTCTTAAGAAATACAATAGACAATTTAAGTTTCATAAATAGTAAGTTGCCATTCCATTCCCTCTACTTCCCATGAGCACAAATGTTTCACAATCACCTCATCACATTTGCTAATCTAGGTCGCTATATGATGTTATCAAATGTGACTAATGGATACTTGCAAAAAAATATTGACCAATGGATCTTAATCACCCCATCACAGATTAAAAATACCTAAATCACCTCATCGACTTGATGCATGTGGAAAGCCAGATATGCTACATGCATGACCAACATACATACAAGTATGGTCTTTATGTTGCATGCTGAGTGCATAACTGCTAATGCGATAAATGGAACTTTGAGATAGCAATGGCATTCTAAATCATTTCATCTTCTTACCTCAAGGGGACGGTGTATCTTATCCTTTTGCGGAAGCACTTCCACTTCTTGAAACCTTTGTGCTTGTATAGATGGTGAATGTTTCTCGGTGAATTCAAAAGGTCTATGCAAGGAGCCATCTAGACAAAAAAAAAGAAGCAAAAACTCATGCTCTGTTTGCACAGGAAAAAATGATCGTAGCGTAATGCAAACAAAAAGCTATACCCACAAACGTAGTCTAACTAATAGCAGGTAGGATGCATGATGCATCAAAAAAGAAAATAGAAAAAGAATGATGCAAAAGGTGGTTGCAGTTAAAAGCACAAATTAATAACCTTTGGGACTAGCTGATGTCTCCGGATCAATGTACGCTAGGTAATCTCCATCTTTTAGTTCTGAAGTTGAAGTTACCTGCTGCAGACCAAGTAGTTGTAGACATCCTTAGTGTAACAATATTAGAGAAAACAAAATCTTACATTTGAAATGTGCAAAAGAAACACCAATCGTCAGAATGAGAGCAAAACGTGAAAAACAATAAGGTGAGACGCTGAACACAAAAAGTGTCCCTTACACTGGTCTTATCAGATATATGTTCACCAGTTTGTGTGCTGGTTGTAGATGGTGAATCTTCCATTATTGGCTTCTTCTGTAGCATTTTCATCTTTTGGTCCTATTTGGCACGATCAGAAAAATCCAATCACATTACGTAATATGTGGTCTTGGTAGTTAGCTCACCGGACACTGAATAGCTAATGGAAGAGCTAAATGTGTACCTGTGAGGTTCCGTGATCATGAGCCTCAACACATTTGTCCTCGTTTTCATTCGAAACACCCTCCGCTGCAAGTTCCGCCTTTTCAAGTTCGTCCAGTCCTGCAAGAACTTTGGCATATTCTTCATCCGTGACTGTCATTTTTACATTTACATCTTCTGAAGAAACCACCACAGCTGAGGGCTGTAAATCTGAAAGTATGGAGAGAGAAAATAAAATTACCTTGATGTCTCGCCGCTTTTCAACCAAAATGTGCAAAGATGGAACATTTCAAGCTCAAACGAATAAAATAGCTTGTTGATAGTATGACTAAATGGAGAGAATAAAGGTTAAAACTGTATTACACAGTTAACAAGTGTTTGACATTTTTCCAAGAATTATACGTTGCGTGAAGTATTTAAGTTACATGATTTACATGGCTTAGAACAAGTGACGTACCAAATTTATGATTACTCTCAGGCTTGACTTCTTCATACTCCCGTATCTCTACCATACCTTCCTGTTTAGCAATAGTAAGTCATTAAACTTCTCCAAGTCCATTTGGGCCAAATGGAACCAAGTTCAGATCCAACATAACCCGATTCTTAAAGCCAACTAAGCCAAATGGATATAGAAAAATGGCACCTCCAAGTATGCACTGAGATTACAATTGAATATTTTTAAGACAAAAGACTATCTTACGCAATCAGATGGCCAATGTATTCTAAAATTGAGTCAAAAACTCCAAAACTAGGTTTTCATCTTGAGTTCTGGACTACTATGCACATGGAACATGAAAAATTCTCAACATTACGAGATTGCCTATTATTGCACAATTACCACATATAGTTTAACAGGTAAGACTTTTATATAGCTACTACTGCTACCCAAGCATTTTTCAATATCTCACTGCTCACCAACCTTTGTAAAGAAAAGAAAAGAAAAGAAAAGGTTTTCCCGAAAACTGGAAATAAATCCACAAATCAAACCACTATCAGCAGGATCAAACCCTGGTGTTCTTAGTTAGAGCTTAAACAAATTATAAAATTAAAAAGGACAGGCTCACCCACAAGAAGTGCAACCCAAAAAATGTACTATGATGAACAACCGTTTGTTATATATTTGTACACAGTTACTTGTATCACACCCAAAAAAAACTTCGGTTTAAATATCGTGTTTAGTAACTAAACTAGAACATTATAGATGTTATTGGACAACATCATTTCTTAACAAGGTTGGACCTTTGTCCAATCCCAAATGCAATGACAATTATTGACAGTAACGTTGCATTTGCACTATTTGTAAATTCTACAAATTTTTGAAAGTGCGTATAACTAAAAGTTGCATGACGGTAAATTGACAATATTTTTCCAACTCACATGTCTTTAAAAATCAAATATCCAAATACTCAAACTCATATGGAGTTAAAATCATATAGAATCCACAAAAGGTCACTTGATTTTGAGTCTAACACTAACATTTTGCATTGAATTGAAATGACTTGAGTTACATCAAAGTCATGTATAATCTTGAAGTTCCAAATTCCAACTTTTCCCTAAAATCCACTTTCCAAAGTTTTGTATATAAGCAATATTGTAAGCAACATAAAAGATTAACATATTTTAAGAGACTTTATGTAAACAAGCCATTCATAAACGACACAATCAAATCCCAATTTCAACAGCATCAATCCAAAGTTAAACTACGACATCCAAATACAATGTACAAAGAACTTACACTAGACTGGCTCGCTGTATCAAGGAAAAAATTGGCCCTAGCTTCCAAATCAGCAATCAACCCACTCAACGCCTCCATCTTCTCCTCCAAGACCTGCCCTCTCCTCTTCAGAACCCCAACCGCCTGACTCGCCGTCTGATCCACATAATACCCTTCTCCCAACAGAACCTGCGGAAACCAAACCAGCTCAAATCCCCACCCAAAAAGACACCACCTTTACCCCAATCCCGACTCACCGTGACCTCATTGGTGTGCACCAACCTACCGGGGAAAAACGCAGCCTTCCCAAACGGCACCTGAGATCCAAAGATGGCACCTTAGGGGGGTGAACAATATGAAACAAATTTACATAATTTGACACAATACAACACGATTATACACAAGAAATATTCTGAACATTTACCCAAAACTGACATGTTTATCATCTTTCATGGTCTAATTAATTGCTTTTACTCTAAAATTGTTATTCAAGACAACATCAATGTGACATAACACTCAGTTACTAGCAGTCTTAAAACAGCGTATTTCCTTTCAAATCATGGTAAATACAGAAAAATTCACGATTTCGGACATGAAGAGTAAACAAACACAAACTGACACGTTTAGCTTCTTTTGTAGCCTAGTCAATTGTTTTTACTTAAAATTGTAATTCAAGAGTTCAAGACAATGTGTCATAACATTTCAATATTAGCAATAAAAAGGGGTATATTTTCTTTCAAATAATGGTAAATACAGAAAATTACACGAAATAGATCGTCATGGACTATATCAAATCTCTCTCTAAACTATATGCATTTCTTATTTATTGTGAGATCTCAGATGGTCCACTTGCACTACGCATCATTTGGTAAATTGGAAAGAAACTCTGTTTTTACAGTGGTATGGTTGTGTACCCGGGCCCCCTACCTCGACCAGGCAGGTGCCTCTTTTGAGGCACTGGAGTAATGTTGATGTTGACAAAAAATTACACAATTTCGGACATGAAAAGTAGACGAAAACAATAAGTCAATAACAGCCGGACACCTTTAGCATCTTTCGTAACCTAATAAATTGTTTTTACTTCAAAATTGTTGTTCAAGACGACATCAATGTATCATAACATTAGGTTATTAGCGCTAAAAACGGCATATTTTCTTCCAAATAATGATAAATACAGAAAATAACGAAAAGTAGACGAACGCGAGAACGGAAAGGCCTAAGGGGGATACCATGATGGGGTGGGAGAGGTGTTCGGGGAGGCGGAGGATGAGGTTGATGACGTCGGCGTTGTCGGCGGCGAAGAGGCGGAGCCGGTGGAGTTGGGTGTGGTGGTCGGAGATTTGGGTGTGGAGGTGGTCGGCGGCGGACCGGGCTTTGTCGGAGGGGTAGAGGAGGTCGTAGGGGACGAGCTCCGACGACATCGTGTTGGGATTTTATGTGGGTTTTGCTGATTTTATTTTCTAGGGTAAATAACAATAGACCTGATCAGTCGTAATAATAGAAATTTGGGAAAGTTAAGAATGAAGAGTTAATTGGACCGGTGAAATGAAATCTTGTTTTCAACTAGAAGTTGGTATGTATGGACTTGATCTAAAATAAGATTTAGCAACACCGGAATTGGACTCGTGTAACTCAGTTCTCAACCCCCAAGGTTGGTGACTTTGGTTCTAATTCTAAAACGATGAATCTAACTTTGGGGAAGATCTGATTAGGTCTGTCAATTTAACATGAAACACACAAAAATGACACGAACACAACATAAAAAAATTGAGTAGTTATAGACGGACGCGCGCGTCACGGACGCGTCTTACGTGGATCTGTACAGCTCAGATATTTTTCTTTGAGTCAGCGTCCAGTCAGCGAAATTTCTCTTCGCGCGTTTTGGTCTTTTTAAAAAACGCCGGTTCTTTAAGTTGAACGATTCATTTCCCAATACACAGATAAGACAGTGTGCAGACCCTAGGACATCGTGCAGTCTCATTATTCGTGCAGAGCCCACACTTATCATAATAAAATATTTGTTTTTAAGTTTTACGTTGGATCAACTTAATTTGTCTAGCTTACTTTATGTGTGTGTGCAGTTTACATTATGTGTTTGTCCTGTTTACGTTATGTGTCTGTCCGGAATAAGTGTATATTGTTGTACGGAATAAGTGTATTTGCAGTCCGGAATAAGTGTATTTGTTGTCCGGAATAAGTGTATTTGTTGTCCGGTTTAAGAATAAAGTGTGTCCAGAAACGAAACATAAAGTTTGTCCGGAAAAAGTTGATTTGTTGTCCGGAATAAGTGTATTTGCTGTCCGGAATAAGTGTATTTGCAGTCCGGAATAAGAAGAAAAAGTGACCAGAAACGGAACAGAAAGTTTGTCCGGAATAAGTGTATTTGCTGTCCGGAATAAGTGTATTTGTTGTCCGGAATAAGTGTATTTGTTGTCCGGTTTAAGAATAAAGTGTGTCCAGAAACGGAACATAAATTTTGTCCGGAATAAGTTGATTTGTTGTCCGGAATAAGTGTATTTGCAGTCCGGAATAAGTGTATTTGCAGTCCGGAATAAGAAGAAAATGTGACCAGAAACGGAACAGAAAGTTTGTCCGGAATAAGTGTATTTGCTGTCCGGAATAAGTGTATTTGTTGTCCGGAATAAGTGTATTTGTTGTCCGGTTTAAGAATAAAGTGTGTCCAGAAACGGAACATAAAGTTTGTCTGGAATAAGTTGATTTGTTGTCCGGAATAAGTGTATTTGCAGTCCGGAATAAGTGTATTTGCAGTCCGGAATAAGTGTATTTGCAGTCCGGAATAAGAAGAAAAAGTGACCAGAAACGAAACAGAAAGTTTGTCCGGAATAAGTGTATTTGCTGTCCGGAATAAGTGTATTTGTTGTCCGGAATAAGTGTATTTGTTGTCCGGTTTAAGAATAAAGTGTGTCCAGAAACGGAACATAAAGTTTGTCCGGAATAAGTGTATTTGCAGTCCGGAATAAGTGTATTTGTTGTCCGGTTTAAGAATAAAGTGTGTCCAGAAACGGAACATAAAGTTTGTCCGGAATAAGTGTATATTGTTGTACGGAATAAGTGTATTTTGCTGTCCGGAATAAGTGTATTTGCAGTCCGGAATAAGTGTATTTGCAGTCCGGAATAATATATGGCTTCATTATTGTCGGAATAAACGAATCAATATATGGAATGCAATAATATGATGTCGAAACAAAAAAACGTCCGCAAAGCGTGCTCCCTCTGTCCCCCGCAGGGGCTGCCGCCCCCTGCCACCCCCGCACAAACTCAACAAATCTCCCACTGTATATTTTACCCCACAAGAATTACGTTTAGGAAAAAAATAACATCTCAGATTTCCATTACAAACACAAACACACACAAATTACAAAAATAATATATATTTTCCCAGTAAATCGGAAAGAAGATGTAAGACTTAAACATGACTGTCTCATTCACGCTCCTTACGTTGTCAAGAACCTTCGGAGTCGGCATCAGACGCTTCTTCGACGTAATATCTTACTTGAAATGGTGATTTATTACGGAGAGATGTACAACATAAACCGAACAGACGTAAGTCTTCACCACGGAGCGTTGACAAGAACATCGGGAAGTCTTCGCACCGTCCCATTCACGCTGCTTACGTTGTGAAGAATCCTGGGAGTCGGCATCAGACGCTTCTTCGAAATGGTGATTTATTCTGGAGAGAAAGAATGAAGAAGAAAGAAAGAGTGTCATCATATTTGTATTTGGGTGGAGAGAGAGAACGTGCTGAGTTGAAACGCATTTAATGTGATTTGAGTGGACATCAGGAAGAAAAAGCAAAAAAACATTCATGCTTTGGCCACGTAAGGGCTGACATGGATGTCCACGTAGAACGCGTCCGTGACGCGCTGCGTTCAACAAACATTTCCCAGTATATTGGGTACACGAAATTAATTTGTGTCGATTTCGTTTATCATGTTTATGTACCTAAAAAGTACATGAATGTACACCATTAACTTAATTAGGCAAAAACACCCGAATATAGATCCAATTACCCAATTAATATCTCTTGCTTGTGATTAGGAATCTTAGCCTGGGGTTTGCCCAAAAAAATCAGGGGGGGTTCTAATTCCATACCAGTAAAAACTATTAATTAAGTTGGGTTTGTTGTTAAATTTGTTGAGATGTGATTTAATAATAATTTGTTATTAAGTTATGACTAATTTAAGACTGATTTGGTGTTAAAAACATATAAGTACGTCGTTGCATCAACAAAAGTATATTAAAAATAAAATCAAAAATATAAATTACCAAGTTCAAAGGTTGCCAATTGAACAGTACGGAATATTGGTGTTCATGCTTTACTTCGATGTTCTAAGAGTCCCTGAGACACCTAAAATCAGTTGAGGTTTATTAAATAAACGTCGAGACGCCACAATTTGGTCCCATATACCAAAATTCATTCTCAGACGCTAACTTTCCCAAAAACTACAAACTCCCCGACCGCACAACAATCTAATTAATGGCCAACCACAAATTTTGAGGCACTCATTCGCAATCGCTTTGGTGTTCCAACGACTAATCGTCGATTTTCTCGAATTAATAGTCAGTTGATATTTCGATGAGAGAATATAAATCTAAATCTAGTTGATTAATTGACCAAGTATTTTCAAAAAAGTTTAGCCACCAAAAAATATTGCGATCAAATTACACCTCACAAGTAGTTGCTACACTTATAATCATCTATTATTATGGCTTAAAGTCTTGCAGTTGCAGCTATAGGTCTGTAGATAGTAGCATCGAGATTACACACCAACTAAAAACGAACAAATGCAACCTTTTTTTTTCTTCTAATGGTGCTAACAACAACAAAGTCTTTTGTCGGACACCAACACAAACCTTTTTTGTATTTATGCTGCATTCATAAAATGAAAAAGAATATTTTGCAAATATTACAACATATATTCTGTTATGTCCCTAAACTGGATTAGGATTGGATTAGGGTTAAGTGAGGTTTGACTTGGAGGAGAGAGGGAGGTATGGTGAGTAGTGAGGTGAAGTGATGGAGGTAAGGTGGGGTGTAAGGGAAGTATGGTGGGGTGTGCTTGGGGTGTAGGGTTTGGGTTTTATAAACCAAGCAACACTATATTTTTCTTCTTTTCCTTCTCTTCCTTCATCCTCACCAAGCACCCATCTTCTTCCTCAGTGGCTCGAGCTCAGGCGGAGGAGGTTGCATTGGCGTGAGGCTTGCGGAGGTTGACGCGCGAGGACGATCACCGGAGGCAACGGAGGCGCGAGCGAGGCTCCGGCGGGTTCGTTGCGTTTTCGAGGTATGTCGCTCATTAGTGTGATTTTGTTGCTCACCCTCGTGGGAGGGTGTTGTTGGTCGGTCGGGGGAGGTCGAGGACCTCTCCGGCGGCGTGTTTCTTCGTAAAACCTCGGCTGGCGCGAGGTTGAAGACGACCAACGGTCGACCGGATCCTTCGGGCGGTCGACCGTTTTAGCACTGTTTGCCCGACTTTAACCTTCACCGGTCGAACGATGCCCTGGGGCGGTCGACCGGTAGTGCATTATTGCTGGTGAGTTGGGATTTTTCTACCTGTTGTCGGTCGACCGGTCCTTGTTGTGTTCGACCGGAACTTAAGTGTACTGAGTATAATTGCATGTTTGTTCGACCGATTGTATATGGCGTTCGACCGATTATATGACTTAGAATAATAGGTTGACCCTGTCTGTTTTCGGTCGACCGAGACCCCTGAGTCGGTCGACCGATAGATCCGATTTTGATGTTGACCAGACTCTGGATTTTGACCTCGTTCGGTCGACCGGTTTTAGACTTTTGTTCGACCGTTTGGGAATTAGTGTTGCGCAGTGAGTTCCACCGATTAAGACTTTCGGTCGACCGAATTCCTCGTGAAAACGGTCGACCGGTTAGACTATTTCGGTCGACCGAATCTGCTCAGAACTGAATTCCTGGGTCCCGTTGTGAATGCCAACTCTGTCCACGGAAACCCGTGTCCTCGCCTTGCGCGTGAGCCGGGAGGTGACGGTGGGTGCGCTTGCGTGCCTGCCCAGGGACCGCCGGGTGGAAGGGTGTGGGTGTTCGGGATGCGTCTCCTCCAGGTATGGAGTGGGACTTATGAGATATGATTGTTTAGGCACTTTGTAGTATAGCAGGCCTGAGGGATCGTGGATCCCAGTGTTGATGTTGTGCGGGCACGCAACTGGCGTTGGGTGAGGTGACTACCGGCCCACGGGCTACGGAGGTCGCTGTCCTGCTTTTATAGCGGCGCTGTTGGTGTTCGCGGCTCGAGGAGCCCGATGACCTGGCAGACTTCGGTCTGGACCCGTCCGATGTTGTGCCGGACGTTGTGATGGACCACCGATGCTGTGCCGGTGATGCTGCCGAGGTTGTGCCGGCGATGATGATTGTTGGGCCGAGGCTGTGCCGGCTATGTTGTTTTCCTCGGCTGGGCACCTACCGAGATGATGTTGTTATACCTTCCGGGCGACGGCCCCGTTGGTCCCTGTGGCCCCGACCACTGAGATTTACAGATCTGTTTCTATCGGCGCGTAGACGTGACAGAGGCTCCCTGCCGAACCCTTGTGTAGTGTAGCCGCGTGTGGGGGGTGCGATGTCGCGGGCTGCTAGACTGCATGTGCCTGCAGTAGGTCTCTTCGGGAGACCCGATGATTGATTGTCGGACTGATGTCCTGTTTTACCCTTCAAGGGAACTGTTTTCCATTTCTGTTGATGCCATGACATGCTACTAGTATGATAGGTTCATTATGTGATGCATGCATATAGGTGAGTTGGCATACGGGGTTTCCTTCTGGAAACTCAGGCATTGTTGTTGCATCTTTTTCAGGACCGCAGTAGGTCCAGGTGGGTGGTGACCGAGGACGGAGCGCTTTGGAGTCGGATCCTCTTCGGCAGTTGCTAGACCGTACGACTACATGTATTCTATTTCATTGTATCAGTATTGTAGTTGTACTTCTTTTGGAAACTCCTTGTATTTTGGGTGCACCCGGATTTATATATTTATATACTAGTGACGTTCCCGCTTGAGTTGTCTGTTATGTTGGTTACTTTGAAATTTTTAAATCTTCCGCTGTTTCGGGACGTTACAACTTGGTATCAGAGCAGTCGATTCCTGTGTCTTCGTCTAAAGAACCACCCTTAGGAGTAGTGCTAGAGGCATGCATTATTTTTGTAGCTCTTGCATGCATTGTTGCTTATCTGTTGATTGTTGTGGTGACATATGGCACCTAGGCGCGTGAGGAGTTCTCCACGCGATCGTGATCCCAGTGACGACACTTCAGGTGCTCAGTGGGACAGACTGGGCGAGTTTCTGGAGCGTCACGCAGCTCAGAGCACTCAGAGCGGGGTGGGAGCTGAGCACGATCGGTTCATGCGTCAGCACCCGCCGACTTTTGATGGCAGGAGGGCCCCAGAGGTTGCAGAGGACTGGGTCTTCCGGATGGAGAAGATCTTCCGTGCTATTGGAGTAGCACCTGAGAGGATGGTGGAACTGGCCACCTATGTGTTCGATGGCGAGGCCGCCAACTGGTGGAGATCTACGTCCACAGTTTTGTTTGATGATCGTGTGGATGTGAGCTGGGAGGAGTTCTTGGAGGTGTTTCATGAGCAGTACTTCCCCCAGCATGTCAGGGATCAGAAGAGGGAGGAGTTCATGTCGCTGGAGCAGAAAGACATGACACTGACGAGCTACATCAGCAGGTTCAACGCTTTGGAGCGTTACTGCCCTGAGATTTGTGTGACCCCAAAGCAGCGGGCGAGGAAGTTCGTGAAGGGACTGAGACAGCCACTTCGTTCTCGGGTGATCAACAGCATGCCGCGGACCCTTGCAGATGCGGTGAAGCATGCTACGATCATCGAGCAGGACCAGAGGGAGTGTATTCAGGAGGCGCGGAAGGCGCCAGTGAGCACCGGCAGCAGAGTAGCTGGTCGTGGAGCAGGAAACCCGGGCAAGAGGCCCAGGTTCGAAGGAGGAGGAGCACGTCAGTCAGGAGCGTGCACTTACTGCGGGAGGTTCCATCCAGGGCAGGAGTGTCCCCGGCAGACTGGAGCGTGTATGGGTTGCGGTCAGATGGGACATTTTGTCCGGGATTGTCCTCAGAGGCAGGGAGAGCCGAGCAGGAGGCCAGGACCACCAGCAGTAGGCAGAGGCGGAGGCAGCCGGTCAGTTGTTCCATCGGGCCAGAGCAGGAGGACCGGGCGAGTCTTCACTATCCAGGCTGAGGAGGCTAGGGACTCCAACACCGTCGTGGAAGGTACGCTTTCAGTTTCTGGTTCTGTAGCGCGTGTGTTGTTCGATTGCGGCGCCACACACTCCTTCATTTCGGAGAAGTTTGCTGGCGAGTTGGGTCGGACCCCTGTGCTGCTGACTGATGTTTTGGAGGTCAGCACGCCCATGGGTGAGGTGGGCACTGTGGGGAGCTTTTTCCCCGGCACCACAGTTGCTTCGGGAGACCACGATTTTCCGGCAGATCTGGTCTTGTTACCGATGGTGGACTTCGACGTCATACTGGGGATGGACTGGCTGTCACAGTACGACGTGCGGGTCTTTTGCCGTGAGAAAAAGATCCTGATTCCGATGGAGGGCATGCCAGATGTTCTGATCAGAGGTGCGAGGAGCAGAGGGGGTCGTCTGATTGTGTCTGCGGTTAAGGCACAAAGACTGATACAGCAGGGATGCAGAGCGTTTGTGGCCACGCTGGTAGTTCCTGATCCTGAGACGAGGAGGCTGGAGGACATAGAGATCGTGCAGGAATTTCCGGATGTGTTTCCAGCAGAGATTCCAGCGTTACCGCCGCACCGAGAGGTCGAGTTCAGCATCGAGTTGGTTGCGGGTACGACACCTCAGTCGAAGGCACCTTATCGGATGGCACCTGCTGAGTTGGCAGAGCTGAAGAAGCAGTTGCAGGAGTTGATGGAGTCCGGGTTCATTCGACCGAGTGTTTCTCCATGGGGAGCGCCTGTGCTCTTCGTGAAGAAGAAGGATGGATCGTTGCGGATGTGCATCGACTACAGGATGCTGAATAAGGTTACCGTTCGGAACCGGTACCCTTTGCCCAGGATTGATGATTTGTTTGACCAGTTGCAGACGGCGAGAGTGTTCTCGAAGATCGATCTGCGTTCGGGTTATCACCAGTTGCGGATCAGGGAGGCGGATGTTCAGAAGACAGTCTTTAGGACGCGGTACGGCCACTACGAGTTCTTGGTGATGCCATTTGGACTGACGAATGCACCTGCAGCATTCATGGATTTGATGAATAGGACCTTCCAGCCGTACCTTGACAGATTTGTCGTGGTATTCGTGGATGACATCTTGGTATACTCGCCTGACAGGGAGCAGCATCGAGAGCACCTGAGGATTGTGCTTGGCATCTTGAGGGATCAGCAGCTTTATGCCAAGTACACGAAGTGCGAGTTTTGGTTGGATCAGGTGGCTTTTCTGGGGCATATTGTGTCAGCGGATGGGATATCGGTGGATCCGGCGAAGATCGAGGCTGTGACTCAGTGGAGGGCCCCGACGAGCGTGACAGAGATCAGGAGTTTTGTAGGGCTGACAGGGTACTACAGACGGTTTATCCAGGATTTCTCCAGACTTGCGTCGCCGCTGACAGCGTTGACGCAGAAGGGCGTCAAGTTCGTTTGGTCCCAGAAGTGCGAGGACAGTTTTCAGGAGCTGAAGAGGCGATTGACGACAGCACCTATTCTGACGCTACCGAGTGGCAGTGGAGGCTACGTGATTTACAGCGATGCATCAGGGATAGGCTTGGGCTGTGTTCTGATGCAGCATGGGAAGGTGGTCGCGTACGCTTCGAGGCAGCTGAAGGTGCACGAGAAGAACTACCCGACTCACGATCTGGAGTTAGCAGCAGTAGTTCACGCGTTGAGGACCTGGAGGCACTATCTGTATAGCGAGCAGTTCGAGGTCTTCACCGACCATCAGAGTCTGAAGTATTTGTTCTCGCAGAAGGAGCTGAATATGAGGCAGCGCAGATGACTTGAGTTCATTAAGGACTACGACTTCACCATTTCCTATCATCCGGGGAAGGCGAATTCGGTTGCAG
Source organism: Triglochin maritima (assembly GCA_963682175.1). Lineage (NCBI taxonomy): Eukaryota > Viridiplantae > Streptophyta > Magnoliopsida > Alismatales > Juncaginaceae > Triglochin > Triglochin maritima. Next base: position 4,121,494 of record OY821787.1, on the reverse strand, counting down.
ATGCGCTGAGCAGGAAGGTGGAGGTTTCAGTTGCGAGTCTGTGCATCCAGGAGTGGAGGTTACTCGAGGCTTTGTCAGAGTGGAGACCGTTCACAGAGGGCTCAGAGGGAGCAGTGATTGCTGGGCTTCAGGTGGAGCCGCAGACTGTCTCACAGTTGGTTCAGGCTCAGCAGGGGGATGAGGAGTTAGCTGGTCTGCTGCAGTTGGCTTCCAGAGGTGGATCAGATTTCAGTGTGGGGGTTGATGGTGGTCTGAGGTTCAGGAGTCGGATCTGGGTGCCGAAGGTTGATGGGCTGAGAGATGACATCATGGAGGAGGCACACAGAGCTAGATACACCATTCATCCGGGGAGCACGAAGATGTATAAGGACCTGCAGAGGAACTTCTGGTGGAAGGGCATGAAGAGGGATATTGCAGAGTTTGTGGAGCGATGCTTGGTCTGCCAGCAGGTGAAGATTGAGCATCAGAGGCCAGCAGGACCGATGCAGTGTATTGAGCTTCCTGAGTGGAAGTGGGAGCACGTGACGATGGATTTTGTCATAGGATTGCCGAAGACGAGGAGATTCCACGACGCGATTTGGGTGATAGTCGATCGACTGACCAAGTCGGCGCATTTCTTAGCGATCAGGACCACGTTGCCTTTGGAGGGTCTAGCTAGGTTGTACGTGGAGGAGATAGTCAGGTTGCATGGAGTACCAGTGAGCATCATCTCCGATCGAGATCCTCGTTTCACTTCCAGATTTTGGGGGAGTCTGCAGCAGGCTTTGGGGACGCGTCTGAGATTCAGTACAGCGTTTCATCCGCAGACCGATGGTCAGTCAGAGAGGACGATTCAGACCTTGGAGGATATGCTGAGAGCATGCACGCTGGACTGGGCAGGGCACTGGGATGAGCACCTGCCGCTGATAGAGTTTGCCTACAACAACAGCTACCATTCGAGTATTGGGATGACACCGTACGAGGCGTTGTACGGGAGACCTTGCAGATCACCGGTATGCTGGAGTGATGTGGGCGAGAGGCAGTTAGTGGGGCCGGAGATCGTACAGATGTATGCTGAGAAGGTTGATGTGATCCGGAGGAGACTGGCCACAGCACAGAGCAGGCAGAAGAGTTATGCTGATCGACGCAGACGGGTGTTGAGTTTTGAGGTGGGCGATCACGTGTTTCTGAAGATTTCCCCAGCCAGAGGTGTGATGAGGTTTGGGAAGAAGGGGAAGCTCAGTCCGAGGTATATTGGGCCGTTCGAGATCCTCGACCGAGTTGGAGAGGTTGCCTACCGGATTGCATTGCCGCCACAGTTTTCGGGTCTGCATAATGTCTTCCATGTATCGATGCTGAGGAAGTATGTGGCAGATCCGTCGCATGTCATTGAGATAGCAGTGCCCGAGATTCAGCAGGACTTATCGCTCGAGGAGAGACCAGTGGAGATTGTGGACCGGATGGATCATCAGCTCAGGAGGAGGACCATTCCGATGGTGAAGGTCAGGTGGCAGCATCACAGTGAGTGTGAGGCCACTTGGGAGATCGATGAGGATGTCAGAAGGCAGTATCCAGAGCTTTTCGGTGAGTGGTTGCTTTGATTTCGGGACGAAATCCTTTTAAGTTGGGTGGATTGTTATGTCCCTAAACCGGATTAGGATTGGATTAGGGTTAAGTGAGGTTTGACTTGGAGGAGAGAGGGAGGTATGGTGAGTAGTGAGGTGAAGTGATGGAGGTAAGGTGGGGTGTAAGGGAAGTATGGTGGGGTGTGCTTGGGGTGTAGGGTTTGGGTTTTATAAACCAAGCAACACCATCTTTTCCTTCTTTTCCTTCTCTTCCTTCATCCTCACCAAGCACCCATCTTCTTCCTCAGTGGCTCGAGCTCAGGCGGAGGAGGTTGCATTGGCGCGAGGCTTGCGGAGGTTGACGCGCGAGGAGGATCACCGGAGGCAACGGAGGCGCGAGCGAGGCTCCGGCGGGTTCGTTGCGTTTTCGAGGTATGCCGCTCATTAGTGTGATTTTGTTGCTCACCCTCGTGGGAGGGTGTTGTTGGTCGGTCGGGGGAGGTCGAGGACCTCTCCGGCGGCGTGTTTCTTCGTAAAACCTCGGCTGGCGCGAGGTTGAAGACGACCAACGGTCGACCGGATCCTTCGGGCGGTCGACCGTTTTAGCACTGTTTGCCCGACTTTAACCTTCACCGGTCGAACGATGCCCTGGGGCGGTCGACCGGTAGTGCATTATTGCTGGTGAGTTGGGATTTTTCTACCTGTTGTCGGTCGACCGGTCCTTGTTGTGTTCGACCGGAACTTAAGTGTACTGAGTATAATTGCATGTTTGTTCGACCGATTGTATATGGCGTTCGACCGATTATATGACTTAGAATAATAGGTTGACCCTGTCTGTTTTCGGTCGACCGAGACCCCTGAGTCGGTCGACCGATAGATCCGATTTTGATGTTGACCAGACTCTGGATTTTGACCTCGTTCGGTCGACCGGTTTTAGACTTTTGTTCGACCGTTTGGGAATTAGTGTTGCGCAGTGAGTTCCACCGATTAAGACTTTCGGTCGACCGAATTCCTCGTGAAAACGGTCGACCGGTTAGACTATTTCGGTCGACCGAATCTGCTCAGAACTGAATTCCTGGGTCCCGTTGTGAATGCCAACTCTGTCCACGGAAACCCGTGTCCTCGCCTTGCGCGTGAGCCGGGAGGTGACGGTGGGTGCGCTTGCGTGCCTGCCCAGGGACCGCCGGGTGGAAGGGTGTGGGTGTTCGGGATGCGTCTCCTCCAGGTATGGAGTGGGACTTATGAGATATGATTGTTTAGGCACTTTGTAGTATAGCAGGCCTGAGGGATCGTGGATCCCAGTGTTGATGTTGTGCGGGCACGCAACTGGCGTTGGGTGAGGTGACTACCGGCCCACGGGCTACGGAGGTCGCTGCCCTGCTTTTATAGCGGCGATGTTGGTGTTCGCGGCTCGAGGAGCCCGATGACCTGGCAGACTTCGGTCTGGACCCGTCCGATGCTGTGCCGGACGTTGTGATGGACCACCGATGCTGTGCCGGTGATGCCGCCGAGGTTGTGCTGGCGATGATGATTGTTGGGCCAAGGCTGTGCCGGCTATGTTGTTTTCCTCGGCTGGGCACCTACCGAGATGATGTTGTTATACCTTCCGAGCGACGGCCCCGTTGGTCCCTGTGGCCCCGACCACTGAGATTTACAGATCTGTTTCTATCGGCGCGTAGACGTGACAGAGGCTCCCTGCCGAACCCTTGTGTAGTGTAGCCGCGTGTGGGGGGTGCGATGTCGCGGGCTGCTAGACTGCATGTGCCTGCAGTAGGTCTCTTCGGGAGACCCGATGATTGATTGTCGGACTGATGTCCTGTTTTACCCTTCGGGGGAACTGTTTTCCATTTCTGTTGATGTCATGACATGCTACTAGTATGATAGGTTCATTATGTGATGCATGCATATAGGTGAGTTGGCATACGGGGTTTCCTTCTGGAAACTCAGGCATTGTTGTTGCATCTTTTTCAGGACCGCAGTAGGTCCAGGTGGGTGGTGACCGAGGACGGAGCGCTTTGGAGTCGGATCCTCTTCGGCAGTTGCTAGACCGTACGACTACATGTATTCTATTTCATTGTATCAGTATTGTAGTTGTACTTCTTTTGGAAACTCCTTGTATTTTGGGTGCACCCGGATTTATATATTTATATACTAGTGACGTTCCCGCTTGAGTTGTCTGTTATGTTGGTTACTTTGAAATTTTTAAATCTTCCGATGTTTCGGGACGTTACATATTCAAACTAGGGAGAGTGGATGTAGATACGAATATGAATAAGATATATTCTCATACGAAAATCTTTGTTTGTAAATTATGAAAATATACAACCATTATCGGTAATAAAACTATTTAGGATTGTTCATCGTCAACTTTGTTTTTGGTCCAACCAGATGGGACGCGACCCGACCAGTTCGGCTCGATCCTCCTGGTTTAAATCTGTTAAACCTTGTTGTTACTTGTAAATTGTAATTATAATTTTTGTTTTGAAAGTCAGTTCTTAATTTAGCTTTATTCGCTATGTTTTGTTAATCTCAACCCAACCCAAACATATCCACAGACTCAATTAACATGTCACAGATCAAACCTGATTCACAGCTAAACCAAATGGAATCAATATGCCAGTTGCTAACACAAGCCCCTACAATCCAAATCATTTGGTTGAAATTGAAACCATTCACGATCCAATTAACTACAATAAACATCAACTTTTCACGAATAAAAAAGCTCTCAGCTTCTTGTTTCTCCTCCTGAACTTGGATGGCTTTACCCATCTGTATTCTTTCATTACACAGGTTGAATTCAGTCAAAGGAAAAATCTAACAATATCTCAATCACCCATTTCTAAGAAACAAAATTGCACAAATACCAAAAAAACTACAATTGGCTGAACTTGAGACCAACTTCAACCCATCTTATTAGCTACAAGTAGTAAAGCAAAAGATTTAAAAAAAACAGATACATACAAATATCGATACAATTGAGGCAAATTAGAAAGAAATTTTGATGACCCAGAAACTAAAAGGGTTGAAGCAAAGAAACAAGTTTGGAATCAATCTCCTTTGGGCTCATTGTCCTTACTTTTCTTCTGTTTGACCTTCATGAAGCAGAAGCAAGAGCAGCAGGGGGACTGGAACAGTAACTTCATCTCTGCAACAACTTTGTTTACTAGTTTCTAACTATAAGTTGTGGTTTCTGTGGTGTCAGAGTAGTGCCCACTTCGGACCTCTTAAATTAAGCACCAGATTCCATTCTTATCATCACCTTTTCTGGATGGAACATGCCAGCAAATTCTTGCTAATTACTGTTGTCTGTTGGGGATGGGCATGTTTGGCTTTGTTCTTTTGATGTCATCATCCCACTTGGCCTAAGGTCCCCTTCCTTTTCCTTTTTGACTTTGATGGCAAAACTAATTTTCACAGAATCAGTCTACAAGTAGCAGACATTATAGTACGGAATGTAAGAAAAGCTAAAAGTTGTGTTTTTTTACCTTTTTTAACCTGACATTGGTAGGTAAAAATAATTTGCACTAGGGCTGTCAAGTTCTGCTCGGGATCGATAGATCGCTCGATGTTCGTTCGATTTTGCTCTGATTTTGCTCGAAATTGCTCGGATCGATTAGTAACGAGCCGAGCACGAGCATACCCCACTCGCTCGATACTCGCTCGATGCTCGCTCAATTATCGCTCGAAACCTGATTACTATATCTCATTATTTGATTAACCTGAATATTCTATCCAATTACCCGATCGGTAAGGTGTTAAACTCATTAAATAAACTAATTTACCAAACCCAACAATCCATTTAACAAACCAAACCAAAATACTCATTAGAATCAAAACCATATTAGTACTAAACTTTTCATTTTTTTCATTATTATTTTTTTCTTATTCTTTTCTACACCAAAAGTTCAAATAAATTAAGGTTTAGGTCAGGTAGATGATCTTATTTATAAGATGTTGATGTTGTGAGTTGTCCTACAATTTAGAAGATTGTGTTTGATTTTAATATTGTGTTGATTTTGTTTGATCCAAGTGTATAATCTTATTTATAAGATGTTAATGTTGTCGTATAATTTATAAGATTGTGTTTTATTTTAGGTGTTAATTTTAAGATTGTGTTAGTAACTATTATTATATTTGTATTAAGTAATTTTATAATTTACTTATTAGGACAACATTATTAGGAATTCAATACAAAAAAAAAGATTTAGGTTAACGAGCCGCTCGTGAGCCGCTCGCGAGCAGATCGAACCGAGCACGAGCAGAATTTTCCGCTCGAAATCCTTAACGAGCCGATCTTGAGCAGACTCGGATCGCTCGTTTAGAGATCGATTACACCCCTAATTTGCACATCAGTAAGAGTTTTCTCGATAAATCGGATAGGCCTAATGAAGGTTTGCCAACAACTCATCTTCCACTTATGATGGGTTTAAAATGATGCATATTTGGATGATAAACTTGGGCTAACTTTTACTGATCAACAAATTACCGTAAGCACTTTGTTGAACCAATTTCAACTTTGTAAACAACGATGAATTACTTTGCCCATTTCCAACGCTATCCAACATAGTTTGGAATTCTTAATGGCCAATGCTATTTGAGGTCATGTTCTTCACTACTTTTCTATATATTCTCATGCTTCCCAACATATTTCTCAAGTGCTATTGAAGGCTTTTGTCCATAATAGAGCAAATTATGCTTCAATCGTGTCCTCAACTGTGGATTGGACAAAATGATGGCTACACATGAGTTGGCAAAAGGTAAAATGGTACTAAAGTAATAAAACTAGTTGTCTTGTTAGGGGACAACATGTTTATTGCCTTTTCTTTTAGCTCCTTCGTACAATTCTAAGAAAAAAATGTTAGAAATCAGATCTACTTGATATGAAGTAGAAACTTTCTGCTGGTAATTCATGTGATGTAGCACATGGATTGCTTCCCAGGAATATTATAGTTAGGCCATCACTAACCATGACCTGGACGACCTGGTCATCAGTACTCTCTCTCTCTTCAAAATCAACTTTCTCTCTCTTCCACATCAGCTTTCTCTTTCTTCAACCCACATTCTTATCTTTCCTACACTATTCACCTCTTAACCACAACCCAACATAACCCACAACAACTTATCTCTCTCCTCTACATCATTTCAGGGTCTATCTTGGTAAAATTTTAAAAAAAATTAAAAAAAATTCTAAAAAATCTAAACAATTATAAAACGTATTTTCAAAAAAAAAATTAAAAAACAAAAAACAAAATTTAATATTATTTTATTTGACGACCCGAGAATTCCGAGTCGTCGACCCGGGCGTTTCAACGCCCGGGGCAGTGACCTGGTCGAAGATGACCAGGTCATCTCCCCCGTTAAGAGGGGGATGACCCGGTCATCCCAGGTCATCCACGACCTGACCTGGGATTTCATCCCGTTAAGGGATGCCCTTGTGGTCCTAACTTCCAACCCGTAACAAGAGTTGAAGGGTAAGATAATGAATGATACTGTGTATAATGATTAAGATAGTATCTATCAGATTTTGATGTCGGCAACTTATTTCTGAAAGGTGTGGACAATAACCTTCATTTGAGCAAAAAAGTGACCATATGCTATTGTTATTACCAAAGTATGCTACTTCTAGGTTGGATCCTGGATTGTTCTTTCCAGTGGAGCAACTCATTGTTGATCAAGGGAGTGTAGCCATAACATATGCTTTATTATTGCCTGTTAGTTATTGTTAGTGACAAAAAAAAAACTGCAAGCAAGATGGGTGGGTTATCACTTGTCAGGTAAATCTAATAAAATATCAATTGACAATTTGACACATGAACTTTGTAATTTAAATGCACAACTAAGCACAAGCACAGAGCTTAGCGAAATATCATGTCTCCAGAATTATATGGGTTGCAATACAAGCTTAAGAAAAATCTTCGGCCGTTCCCAATTGGCTGCCTTTGTTTACAATGATTTTACTTGACTGGTTCTCAACCTTGGGTTTCAAAATTCAAGCAAAGGAAACAAAAAAAACCAACCAGACCACTGAAAATCCGCAATTTTTTTTATTTTTTTCAGAAGTGATCTCTTATTTTGCATTGCCTGTTTCAAGGATATCTAAGGATTCGTATTGGACTTCTCATCGTTCCGATAAAAATATGATAATTTTTACATCAATGTCCCAAACAACACCAAATTAAGTTTTAAGACTTAAGGTCATTTATGGTCTATAGATATTAATCTCAAGCAAAGGTCCTGATTTTTCATATATGTTCAATTAAAGAGCGAATAAGAAATGCATAAACTTTGGTTGCAGATTAATCATTTATAATCTACTAAAAATATATATAACTTAACGAAAAAATTCATAAGCAAACCCTAGATGTAAAAAATGGAATATCAAATTCATTCTCCCTATTTTACAAATAAAGTTAAATTCAATCATCATCAATCTCCTAGACTACTAAATGTTACCTCGTGCAGGGGTGATCTTTCAGATCCTGCAATATCACCAGTAATCTTTACACAAACAGATCCCATCTTTAAAATGATGAAATCTCTGCGAGTCTCTTATAATGATCTCCCGATTCTCTATCTTAGATATAAACTTCATGAAAGTGTGACAATCTCCACATATCCGAAGATTCTTGATGATCTGAATTGTTGTTCCTGGAGCCATACTGATAATTCCGAACACAACAGCCAGCTTCTCGCTATGAACACGCAGTATTATCTCCTTCTCTTCCTGATCGATGTCATGAAGCACAGATGCGGTATCAGGGACATATCCCGCTAGCAACATCTTCGTGGTTAGTTTTTCCAAATAGCTATAAATATCCTCGTGTAGGGAATGTCTTCTATCTCCAATCACAAATACATGAATCTTGCCCTTGAATTCTACTACACTGTAACCAGGAGGCTTAACCAGCCTCCTGGTCCTTAGTAAAGCTCTTATTCTCTCGGCATCGTGCCATTTTCCAGCATCAGCATAAATATTTGAAAGTGTTACATAATACCCACAATTTTTTGGTTCCAGTTCGAACAACTTCCTCGCACTAACCTCTCCAAGCTCGACATTCTTGTGAACTCGACAAGCACTGAGAAGTGCAGCCCATATCACACTATCAGGTTTAACCTTCATTTGCTTGATCAAATCATAGGCTTCAGTAAGATACCCGGCACGTCCGAGAAGATCAACCATGCAACCATAGTGCTCTATACCTGGCTCAATATCATAATGTGCTTGCAAAGTATTAAACCAGTATCGTCCTTCATTGACAAAACCTGCATGACTGCAGGCTGAAAGAACAGCTACAAAGGTGATGTAGTTCGGATTAACACCGTATTTCACCATATCATGGAAAACTTCAAGAGCTTCTTTTGCCTGGCCGAGCATTCCATACCCTGACACCAGTGCAGTCCATGACTTGATGTTCTTATCTTTTGTGCGATGAAAGGCTCTTCTTGCCATCTCAACTCTCCCGCACTTACAGTACATGTCAACCACGGAGGTACCAACATGTAGGTGTTCATCCAGACTCATTTTGATAGCCTGAAATTTGAGAGGGTCACTTGTATTAACAAACTGGTTTTTAGAATTAAATGAAACAAAATATGGTTTTCTTAAATTGTTACGACGATGGTTTGCTTAACTATATTTGTGTGATGTCACTGTGAAAATCTTACAGGCACTTCTTCCATTTACAAATTAAGAGATGATCAAACATATAGCCGACGAAGCAACAACTACAGTATGTAGAAAATCCACAACATGAGAGGCGCATGAAAAGTTCACATCACAGAATGTTATAGATTTAAACAAAAGCAACAACGAACCCAAAAAAAAAAAGCATAAACATACCTGACCATGAATACTCTTCCCAAGCTGCAGCACCCCAGAATGTGCACACGCCAACATCACCGTCGAAAACGTTACAGCATCCCGCCCACAAACTCCACCTCGCACCATCTCACCATACAAATCCAACGCCTCCCTCGAAAGCCCACTCTGAGCATAAACCCCAATAATCGTATTCCACGACACACGGTCTCGTTCCTCCATCCTCTCAAACATCCTCCTGGCAACCCCCAAGTCCCCACTCTTCCCGTACGCATCAACCAAACCATTCCCAACGCTCACGTCCGCCTCGAACCCCAACTTTGCCAAAACCACATGCACCGCACCGACAACCCCCTTCTCCACAACCCTGGCGCACGCCGACACCACGGCCACCGCAACAACACAATCAAGCAACAACTCCCCACCATCATTACAACTCATCAGTTTCTTGAACAACTCAACCGCCTCGTAAGGACGACCATTCGAGACGTACCCAACGATCATCGCAGTCCAAGCGACGGCATTCTTCCCAGGCGTTTCATCGAACACCTTGCGGGCGAGAGCCAACCGAGAACAACTAGCGTACATATGGACAAGAGAAGAGGCGACAAAGAGGTCGGGGATGAAGCCGAGAGCGAGAGCCTGGAGATGGAGCTGGGAGCCGGAGCGGAGGTCGCGGAGGGCGGAGCAGGACTTGAGGGCGCAGGGGAAGGAGGAGCGGTCGGGGAGGAGAGAGTGGGAGCGCATGGAGCGGAAGGCGGAGAGGGCGTCGGAGGAGTCGCCGTTGCGGGCGAGATCGGCGATGACAGCGTTCCAGGAGGGGGTTGTGTTGCCGCTGAACACGCGAGAGAAGTGCGCGGAGAGGTTCGCATCGGCGGCGGCGGAGAAGAAGCGGGTTTTGGAAAGGGTGAAGTTCTTCTTCATTGGGTTTTGGTGGCTGGGTTCTGGACGGTTAGGATTCGCGGGAAATATAGGGGTTTTTTAACGGATTTTTTTCAAAATAACGATGAAAATATAAAACAAATTGGTACCGTACGAGAGTTGGTACCAATAATTTGCAAAATATAAATCCAAAGTAGTGAAATTACCGTTTTCAAAATTAGAAAATAATAACTCCAACCTCGTGTTTTATTTTTCTTTATTTTTTGAAATGATGCATTCCCATTAAGAAAATTCGGACTTACTTTTTAAATGATAGAATAATTTTTCGAGTATTTTGATAACATATTCACGTTTCTTCCTTTTTGTTGTTAATTCAAATACCATATTGTTAGGTTTATGTTAATTTTTGAAATTAAAATTTTTTAATTAAAAATTAGACAATTCAACAAAATTATAGGAAACTAGTACTTGAATTAAAGATAAAAAGATGAACAACCCGATTTTGTGATAAAATAAAATAAAAACTTATGTCGTGTATAAAGTAAATGTATATTTTTGAAGTGGAATGTATGTTTTGATCTCTAATATTTAAAATAAAAAATTGTAAGAAAAAATTATAATTTTTGGTTGGAAATTTTCTAATTTTATTATACGAGAATATAATATTTTGGGGTTGGAGTAGAATATGTTATTCCCACGTTGTATTTTTTTTCTTCTTTTATTTGTGCTTTGGTCTAAAAGGATTTGAATTAATTTGTTATAAAGACATACATTTAGTTTAATAAAAATAATCTGATTTTAAGTCATAAGATGAGTTTTTGTTTACTATTTTGACCACAAAATCGGTTTTTTTGTCTTTTTATATTTAATTGAAGTACTGATATCATATAGTTTTGTTGAAAATATAAATTTCATTTTAAAAAACTTAATTTCAAAAATCAACGAAACTCTAACAATGTGGTACTTAAATTGATGATAAAAAAGAGAGAAATGAATATGTTATGAAAATACTCAAAAAAACATTCTATCATGTTGAAAACAAGTTCGAAATTTTTAAATTTTTAAATGCATGATTTTGAAAAATAAGTATTAGTAAAAAATGGGTGTTAAGAGTTATCGTTTTTTTAGTTTTGAAAACGGTAACTGTCGGTTTATATTTTGCAAATTATTTCCGACTCTTGTACTTTGTCAAAAAAAATTATTTTTTCATCATTATTTTGATATTTTCCCCTTTTAAGTGCATATTATGTATCTTTTAAATGTTTTTCAGTCAGCTTGGAATCTCATCTGGAGTTTCTAAAAATTGACCAAATATCAGAATTGTATACGAAATCTACCCTAAGTTTGGTTCGAAGATAGCGAGCTAGACGTGGACAAAGTAAGGATGTGCATTTTTTTGTATAATACACATATATAAAGAATATAGTCTCATTGCAAAACAAATTTATATATATATAGTATATAAATGTGATCTTTTTGCACCCCTGCAAAATTAAAGATACCTTATTTTTCGTGCTACTGTGCTAATATATGAAAATTATGTGCTGAATTATGCCATGTTAAATTTGATTCCTCCTCTTTGAACCTAAACAGGGAGGTGAAAGACAGCCACCACAACTCTCCAAGAGAATGTTACAGATTTTTCGAATTAAAAAAGGTGGGACTATATCTGCAAAAAATTAACCAATACAATTTTCAATGGAAATAAATAATAGCTATCACTATCAGTCCCAACACCATTGCATCTCTTCTTCCACAATTCGGATTCTTAATCTTGGCAGATATACATGTTCTAGGAAGAAAAGTAATCCATTACCAAATTGTAATGTAGCGTATGAGACGTGTTTGTGCCTCTGTGGTATTGATCACATTATGTTCCACAAACATCTTCAGCTTGGGTACTGAAACGAACAAACAATGACAGGTTGCTTCAGAACTGTCAGCCCTTGGTCGTAGCTACAGAAGCCGTAGATGAGAAGTGTCGTTCATCCTTTTAATCCGCCAACCTGTCCGTAGACTATGTGCAAGGACCGTCACAGATGAATCTTCTATGCAGAGCTTGGTGGACATTGCAGGGCTACACCCAAGTATTCCTGTGAGAAGACAACTAATGGGAGTCGCATGCGTAAAGATACCAATAGAGGAAGTGTTTCTCGCGTTAACTTCGTGAAGATGGTCAGTCTCTCTTGGAGAGGTCTCGTCCTCGATTTCATGGTCCCCAGTTGTTCTCATGAATTGGAGCCTGCTCTTGCCAGATTTCTTTCTAGTAAGTACTTGCTTGTTGTGTCTCTGAAGTAGATCCCACTGTGGAACAGCAGGACCATTTGGTTCGTGAACGGAATCCATGGAGCTGTGACGTGAAAAATCTTTCCTCTCGTTCTGGTGCATCAGCATATTAGCTGTGCTTAGCTTCTCAGGCATTTTGAGAACCGTTCTGTTCAGAAACTCAATCATCCGAAACTCCACCTGTCTAAGTGATTCGCCAGAAGGTGCACAAAAATCAGGTTGCATCTTTTCCATCAAACTTGTCATCTCAAGTGTGTAGACTTCTGAACGAGGCAAACCCTCCCACTGGCCATTGCTCATCTCAGTCAATGCATCGCTAAATTGTATATGGTCCTCGGCAAATTCAAGCTCCTGCAAAATGGAATAAGGTAAATCAGCTATGTTTGAGTTTTCAAACTCCCTCAGTTTCATGACATAGTGCAAAAGACAATAGTACTTGATGTTCTGGAGAATCTTACAACTATATTGAAGATTAGACATTAAGCCTAAAATAAGGCCATAAGTTCTAAAAGATGAGCTTCAACATACAAAGATGATTTAATAATCAAGAATAAGTTTGGAAGATGCTTGACGTACAACGAATAAATAGAGGAAGATAGCCATACAATTCCCATCTTTGAAATCTAAGAGCAGAATTAACAAAGGTCTAACATAGAGAACTACATAAGCAGCGAAATACCCTTAAACTGCTAGGCAAGAATTTCATCTGACTCTTAAAGCGAATATAGTGTCTTATGATTAGGGATAAACAATGTGATTTTCCACAATGAGATTTAGAAGATCCATTCCCATTACACAAACACAAAATCATTCCTTAGGAAGCAAGGAGCGACAACAACATCTGTAGTTAAAAATTAGTAGCCGTATAAAGTTGCTACCAACTCCAATAACAATGCCAAATGCCAACTGCCAACAAAAATTTCAAGCATAACGCTGCGTTACCAGAAAGGGGAATTGCATAAACTATCATCACTGCAAAAATTGAATCCAACTCCACCTCAATGTAAAAATTGAAACATGTAATATCATTGGATGACATAAAATTATAGCACCATTTATGACAAGATCTGACTCATCGAAAATGAGACCCAGATTGTGTATCACTATCACAAGGAAGGTGAAGCACGAAATGGTAGCAAAATAGCAAATCCAGGTTTTATTAATAACAAGTCAAAGATCTTAAGCAAACACGGAAAGTTTAAGAACAAAAAGAGCGTGCAGTTTGGTTCCACATCAGTACCTAAAGCATCGAACTAAGTTAAAACTCCTTGTCAATTATGAGGATGTTTTGCATTCTTTAGGAACTCCAGTCCAGGTACGTAAAGTTTCACGCAAACCTATTAAGATATAATGTTAGTCTTTGATTAGGCTAGATACCAACACATTACGTCGTCACCACTTCAGAACCTTCAACTTATATACAAAAGTAAAATCAAGGCAACATTGACATTACACATTTTGAAGTTAAAGTTTCCAAAAGCAAAAGTAGTAGCATTCTAGAAAGTACCATAAATGAAGGGGAAAAGATCAACACCACCAAAAAATTGCACCTAATGATAGGATTGATTTTAAGGAAGTGGGGGAAATCTAGAGATCCGGTCTTAGAATTTAAGATCTCAGAATTCCAATTCAGATGGTTGGTACAAAAATAAATCTTTCAATATAAAGTGAAGAAAATCAATCCATTTTGTTGGCATTACTACAAAAAAAAAGAAGGTAAACTGCAGAGAACTGAACTTCATCTGATTTTTAAGTGGAATTAAGGGAACTATCTCTAATTTAATTTCTGAAGTTTTGGAACTCACGAAATTCCAGTTCCAGAATTTTTAAGTTTTCATGCAAATCGATCACCCAGAACTCATCTCAGAAGTTTAATTGCCCTCACTTCCTTAAGTTTGTTTTCTTTCGATCAGTCAATCACAACCTAACAAATGACAATCAGATCAAATGAGCAATGTAATTATTCCAGTCAGTACTGACCCTGCAAACGAGCTTAGCGGCGGCACGGGCGCGGTCGAGCGGGGAGCAAAAGACAGCATCAAACCTAACACTCTCCGAATTAAGAAACACGCTCAACGCCCTCACCCTTCTGTCGGCATTGGCCGTCCACATCCCCGAAACAACATCCGTCCTCTCGGTGACCGCGAAGAGGAAGATGAGGAGGTCGGAGACGGGAGGAGGGCCGAGGACGTGGCAGGGGTCCCAGACCTTGATGGAGGGGTTGGCGAGGAGGCGGGGGGTGCCTATGGAGGAGAGCTGCGGGGAGAGGGGCGAGGCGGAGGCGTGGCAGGTGAGGATCTCGGGTTCCTGCTGGAGGAGCTTCGAGATGGAGGGGTTGGGAAGGGGGTGGGAGGTTGGGGAGGTGGTGGAGGAGGAGGTGGAGGTGGAGGTTGGGGAGGAGGAGTGGGGGATGGATTGGGTCGTGCCCATGTCGATCTAGGGTTTCGGGTTCGAGTTCGAGTTGGAGATATGTTTCGGTTTCGGTTTGTGTTCGGTCGGTGTCGTGTTGGGTGAGATGGGAGGGATGGTGGATTTGCAGATGGAGGGTTTTTACTTGGGTAAATTACACTTTTGTTCTAATTATTTATGTAAGATCCACTATTCTTAACGTTTTGCTAATCACTTAGATTTTAAACTTTTAAATGGAAGTGAAGATTTTAACGAACTTATTACATCCGTTAAAAAAATTAATTTCTTTATCTCATATTAAGTGACTCCTAATTTTGTTGATCTACACGTAGATAATACGAGTCATATATCAATGTTTATGATTTAATTTTTTTTAATTTTAAATTTTAATTCATGAGCAAATGTAAATTGATGGTAACAAAATTTAAAGTAATGGGTGCCTTCTTTACATGATAAAAATACTGAATTGCTAAACATCGCTCCCAAAATTACTTAAATCGTCCATTGAAATTACCAAATTGCCCTTCTCTCATTTCTACTGTTATAACGCGATATTTTACCCTCCTATCACACATCTCTCTTCATCTTCCTCTTATAATCATAAAAAATAATGTTTTGGAGGTCAGTAATGAGCCAACGGACGCCCCAGTGTACTCGAATCTGGTAAAATATCTAACATCTTTTTAATAAAATAATAATAAAAAATAACAAAAAATTACGGGCGTCCGACGGAGCCGCCCCCACGTAGCAGGGGGGGTCTGGGTAAGACGCCTCCCCATCCTACGTGTCGGCGGCTCTGTCGAACGCCCGTAATTTATTTTTATTTTTTTAAAAAGATAATTGATTATAAATTTAGATAATTGTTAAATTAATTAATTAATAAGTTAATAATTACTATATTCGGATGACCCCCGAACGACCTGTCGAGGTGATATTTTTGTAAGTCATGATGTTTTACCACCGGGAGATTTGGGATCTTAAAAAATGTTGGATCTGGAAATTATTTGAATCTTCGTCACTTGCAAAAAACTCATTGTAATCCGACCGGTTACCACCAAAAAGTTGCAAAGAAACGTCAAATAATTTGAGATAACACACCGTATAATTTTAATTTGACAAAAAAACAAAAAAAACGGGACGTCTGGCTAAGACGCCTCCACCATGGTACAGGCGTCTGGCTAAGACCCCTATATGATGGTGGAGGCGTCTTAGTTAGACGTCCGAGTCGGAAAAAAAATCTGCCTCCATTATTTCGCCTGATCTAGGTGCTTCATCAGACATTTTCGTGGTGTTGGTAATAGGAATGTTAGTAAAACTGAGTCAAAAACATTGTTTAAAGGCACGGGACGATATTGGTATTAAATATATTGTTAAGGGCAATTTGGTAATTTCAAGGGGTGATTTAAGTAGTTTTGGGACGACGTTTAGTAGTTCCCTAAAAATAAAGTTAATGTTAGAAGTATTTTGCAAAACAACTAACAAAAAATAAAACTAATCATGAATATATTGGAAACCAATAATTTGTTGATAGACGTAAAACTGTTGTAGATTTAGAAGTTTGAAGGGTGTGATTCTTATGATTAAAATTCAAAAGTGAAACTGAAACTAAGTCATAATTAAAATAAGTGATCTATAATTTACCCTAATTACTTATTTCTTGCATTTTCACTTTTCACCAATGAATTTTTGGTTTTACTTGTTCGAGTGGTTCCCAAAAGCAGGGGTGAGCAAAACTCGATCCGGTCTGGGTTTTTGGACCAGACCAGAACCAACCGGTCCGGGTTCCGGTCCGGACCGAAAAAAATTTGGATCCGGTCCGGTCCAATTCTTTTTTAATTTAAGGTAAAAAATAGGGGTTTTGGACCGGACTGAATTTTTTTTCGGTCCGGACCGGAACCCGGACCGGTTGGTTCCGATCCGGTCTTCGGTCTTCGGACCGGAACCCGGAACCGAATCCGGTCCGGTCTGGTCTTCGGTCCGCCTATCCGAATTTTTTCCGGTCCGATCCGGTTTCCGGTCCGGACCTATTTTTTTTTCCGGTCCGGACCGATGATCAGCCCTACCCAAAAGTCATATTATGGTTTCGAGTTGTACTTCACTTATCCTACTACTTGCATGAGAGGTGCATTATTTCCATGTGTAAAAAACATATGAAGGGCTACAAGTGTTGACTGAAGTAAGGCACCATGAAAGGTCCTAACAAACTATACAAAGATGTGGAGAAATAATAAGTTCAAATAATATATGTCGAATCATAATACATAAAGTTTTTTTAATATGTTTTTTTAGAAAATAATGTTATCGTAAGATGAAACACAGACTTTTATATAAAAAATATAATTATTTAGCAAGATGAAATTTAAACAAATTCAACCTGAGCAATTTCATTAAACAAATTTAGAATTAGTCTTGTTCTTAACTTGTTTCTTTTAGAGTCGAGCTCGAATCGATATTTTATTAAACTAGATGAAAATCCCGAGTTTAAATTCCAAACCCTCTCTTTCCAGTGAAGTAGGTGGCATCAAACAATTCAGTTAATAAAGAAAATCACTTGAGAATTCCTGTATTCTAATATTTTTATATTACAGATCATCCTTTTGAGCATGTTATAACAATAACATTGGGCGATCCCACTAGCAAGTAACGACTAACAAGCCCTTGCCATTTATGAGTTGGATCTGGTTAGATGATGTCCACATGTTACCATGTGGTATGATCCTCACTGAACATAGCATGTTGGATTAGGAGTGATATTATTAGTGTTCATAATAACTAATTTATGCATCACAAAAATTATGTTTATTAAGAGGCAGTTACCACTTATGACTTATCACCCTTGGGCCTTTAAAGAACTATTATCAAAGGCCCATAAGTAAGAGTATCACATCCATGAAGAAATATTAGCGAAGGCCCATAACTGAGTATCACATATTCACATTCATGAACTGTAGTGCTGTAGTATTAGGGTTTACATGATGTACTGTAGTATTTATAGGGAGTACATGAGCCGGTTTAGACTTTTGTTTGTTTCCAATGCATGACATATCGTGTGTCTCGTGCGAGACATATATGTGTCCATCACAAGACAGATGTGTCATACAGTGAATAAATGTGTTCCGTAGGAGACAGATGTTCTCACGGGAGACAAATACTAGTGCATTGGAAACACAATCTGTCGTGCATCGAAAATTATATTTTTTAAAAAATGAAATGATGACATTGTTGGTGCCAGTGAGCGCATCACGGAAGCACAACGTCCATGTATCAACGTTCTATACTATATAATACATTGGTTAAGTATAGGTTTAGTTACACACAACAGAAGCTTCGTAGTTAAGCCCATCTTGCATTAACTTTTCATAATTGTTTTCGGTAATCCAGAGATGCAAGATTAATTACAGCCCTCTTCCACCAAATGCCAGTTTGTATGTGTTTTTTGTTTTGTTTTGTTTTGAAAAATCACAAAAATTGGATCATTTCTCCATATGTTTCGCATCCTTGCGACCTTGCCCCGGCATCGTAATAATCTTCTATATACCGTACCAATTTTATCAGACGTCTCCAAAGAGAGACTTGTTGGAGAAAAAGGAAAGATATTTAGCCTTTATAAAAGTCACTGAAGAGACTTGTTTGGTAAACTGGTAATGCATCAGTGACTCCTTCAAAAGATCATTAAATGGATTAGACATATCGGCAGTACTGAATATTCATTATGAAATGCTAGTGTAGATAAATATATTCTACTTTTGTACAACATGTTTCACTGCTGCATTGTGGTTCCAGTATGAAAACTCATGAACAGGTGACAGTTCTTGACACTTGATATGTGAAATTCTGTTTGCTGATTGGAAACTTTCATGAACATCAAACAATACTTGACTGTTTACCAAATGATCCATGTATTGCACTACCACTGCCATGAGAAGTTCTTTCATGATGGGTGAAGAATAATTATTACATTTGATGAAGAACTTGTAGATATATAGTGGTAGAATTGACCCACAAGGAACATTTTATTTGCGATTTGTCAGATAATTAAACATCAATTAAGTTAAGTTTGCTCATCTGACACCTAAGAGCTAGTGGTCCTGTTATAAGTTGCTACCAATTAGTAGATCATGTCATATGTATATACTTAGAACTTCCAGGATCCAAATGCCCAAATATGTTAAATTCCGATGTCTCCATCCCGTTTTTGATGTTTTTTTTTCCATTTATCTTGTGCTATGCATCTAAAAAAAATCAGAATTGAAGCTCAAATAGTCGTTATATGTATATTTTAGTATAGTTACTTTAGGCACAAAAACTTTATCTTACAATATTGTGTCTTGTCCGAATTGTCAGATAGTATAGCCTTGTTCACCACGATTGGCAGTACACGTACTATACAAATGTTAGAGCCAAGCATGCAAATTTATTAAACATGACCCATGAAGTCTTTCATCCATACCATTTAATTGCTGCAAAGAAAAATTACCAAGATTTTACATGTTCGCAAGGAATTTAATGGAAAATGCATGAACACTACGGTAGTTATCATTTTTCTGTGAGTTTTTATTTATTTCCTCGAGTTGTTTCACAATATGAAAGCTTGAAAGAAGGAAAAAAGACCAGTAATCGTGTGAACAAGACAACAAAATTATGTGGAGAAAATGAAGCAGTCAAGTTGTTAGCTCTGTAATTAATGTAACTCAAGTAAATTTATTTGGACCCATTCCATTCCATGTCATGTCCAACAAACTATTGTTTATCCCAAAAAAGAAAAGAAAAGACATACTCGAGCATGCGTCCATTTCAACCTCTTTTTCATTCAACCCAAACCATATTAGTGTCTTGAAATCATTTCACAGTTGACACTTTTGTTTTTCTAATGCAAAAGTTTTGTCGGACCACAACCACAAGAGTCCATTCCCACCCACATCCTTCTGAATGAATTATATAAGTTGCATGCATGGTTGGCTTTATTGTTAGGTTGACACGAACTCTTTGAATATTTCTTTCTGAACAATTTTTTTGTGCGTAGTATAGTAATTAGACTTGCAAAAAAAAAAAATTGATTAAAAAAGTAAATTCTTTTTTTTCAATTTTTTATACGATTTTACGTTTAACAATGGCTTATGTCTAATGACTTTGCAAGTCCAATAATATATATTATATTCCAAAACGAATGGAACACTTAGATTGCATATTTTTCAATGATTGAAATATTCTCTTTGACTTATTGTAATATCAAGTTGTAGTACTTAATACTACGAGAATCGACAAAGATAAATTTTGTGACTGATTAGTCAAATCCACAATAATCAATCACCAAATAAGTTTGTAATTGATCTTAGAACATCAGTGCACAAGCTCAATCCTGACTTTGGAACTATGTATGCCCAAGTGAACATGCTTACGAGTTGGCCCCGATTAGCCTTAAAAGACGTGGAACGAAAGAGCTAAAACTTTGAGTGGTATAATTAGTAAAACAAGAGGGGAAAAGTCAATAATTGTTGTCTTGCATACAAATAGAAAAAGAGAGGAGCCCTTTTCCAACAGCATGAATCCATGGAAACTACCAGTACAGTTAAGAAAAAAAAGGCAGCAGACATAATGGTAAAGAATGAAGTAAAAGTTTAACATGCTTTGTTTTCCACATGACACTCCAAAAGCTCACCAGAGCAAAGAATAAACATTTTTATATTTTATAACTATCACTCCTAAACATATAATAACAACAAACCAAAAGCAAGAACAAAACATAACAAAAACAACAACAAAGACAAAATACGGTCTCTTTCATTTGTACTGATAGACTCAAATGCAACAATTCCGAGTTCTCATGGATGAGAACACCTTTAATGAAACTGTCGTTGTATTATAGAACACCTTCCACATGGGGTTTGTTTTATTTAAGTGACATAATCGAAAAATACGTATTGGTTTGCTAGATGTTTACACGACTAATGAAGTTACCCGTTACATGAAACAATTAAGATGTTATGTGTTTAACTTCTCTTTCTTTATAATAAATTCAGGGTAATCCTGTAGCTATTCTGCTTATAATCCTATAAAGACGTGAGTCTCTACTGTTATATCAACTTCAGATTTAAGCACTTCAAGGATCTGATTGTGATTGCACTCTATGATACTATTGTGGCCTATGGGTTGATGCTTGATGAACAACAAGTTAGACAAGATTTGCACAGATGGCTACAAATTAATGGGCTTTTAGGTGTGAAACTGTTAACTGAATATAATTTTGTGGCAACCATCATTTTGTATATGCTGTCATTGAATTGGGTCCATTTAAGTACTCATTAAGTATTAAAGAATGTCTATTGCCAATTGGGCATTTGTTGCCTTCCTCTCACTCTCACTAGTGTAGTCAAGATTTTTAGGAGAGGAGGCAGTGAGTGATATCCAGAAAAGCTTAACAAGTTTTGGCCCCACACCCCTTTTGGTCTCTGAATTCTGATCTGATTGCACACTTGGCCTTACAGTGCCAACTGCCAACACTCATCTTCTGATCTAATATCCAAAGTAGTTCACTGTATTTGTGAAAGGCAGGAAGTAGTATGACCAAAGCACTTTCAGACAATTCATAGTTGAATGAATAAAAGAACATGTTGTTCAGCATAATCCAAGAACTTAAGTGCTATTAGATGAAAGGGGTTATGTTATGAAACTTATGATGGTGGCATTTTTTTATTAATGGAATTGGAATTTTAGTGAATGGGCATTAGCTTCCTGTAATCCCACCCTACATGATTATAGCCTTTTGACTGACCAAACACTGCCAAATAACCATCCATTGCTGCAATGATTATTGTAATTGTTATGTATCCACTAAGAAGTAATGGAAGATTCATTAGCTCAACTGAATTATTCAGACATGCCGACGAAGCATTATAGCCATAGTCTCAAGTATAGGTTCGTAAAAAAGCAAATGTATAAAATTGATAATTACAAAAGTTGCACCTAATCTGTAGGATTCTAGCCTAATCCTAATCCTAATTGTGCCTTAATCATGTTTTAGGTGGTGATTAGGGGAAGATGAAGATGGACGGCTGGGATTGGAAGGAGATGGATGAGGGGCTTGGATGATTTGGATGAGATGAGTGGTGGAGATGGTTGGATGGAATGGATGGTTGAGATGAGAGGAAGAAGAGATATTTAGAGGTGAGTCTCTCCCTCTCTTCTCTCACGTCTCTCCCCCTCTTCTCTCACGTCTCTCTCTCTCTCCCCTCAGTTGGTGATCGCCGGCGTGGAGGCGCAGGGCTTCGGCGAGATTAAGGGCGTTGGTGGTTGAGGTGAGTGTTACTCTCTCGGCTCGTTTCCGGCTCGTTTTGGTTTCTCTCTCTTGACCTCACTCGGGTTTCGGTGGTTGTGGTTGGCTTGTGGAGGTTGCCGGAGGTAGTGTGGTGTTGTGGATCGTCGAGGAGACGATTGATCGTCGTTTGGATGCGAGGTTCGTCGACGGATCGTGTTTTGGGGAGACGTGCTCGTGGAGGCGTCGTCACGGTTCTTCAAAGGTCTCTTCGGACATTCCGGTATGTCAAGCTTGCTCACTTAATTACCGTGAGTATTTGGAAGTCGACGGTAGGCCGTTCGGCTCGTCGCAAGTAAATGTGCAGCAGATTTCACTGCCTGATCGGTCGACCGGTTGGTGCAAACGGTCGACCGTTCGTGAAGAAAATACGGGTTCTGCCTGAAATCGGTCGAACGATGCCTTGTGGCGGTCGACCGATTGTGCATAAAAGGCAAACCTGGTGAGTTTCGGTCGATCGGGTCCCCTTTGCCGGTCGACCGTGTGCACTGTCTTAAGTCGGTTGGGAGCGTTGACCATCTAAACGGTCGACCGCTCTTTAACTTTGTTCGACCGTGACTTAAGTGAGTTGGGGGTCGGTTCGACCGAATGTGGGTTTGGTCGACCGGACCTGCGTGTTGAGCGTGAGGAACGCTCTGGATGAAATCGGTCGACCGAGGAGGTCTCAGCGTTCGACCGGTTTCAGGACGCGAGAGAGGGATTATTCCCTGTGGGATCGGTCGACCGAAGGATGCTCGGAGTTCGACCGATCGGACGTTTTGTTCGTTGAACCTGGGAGTTGACCATCTAAACGGTCGACCGTCCCGTGATTTTGGTTCGACCGAACGAGTGTGGTTTTGGGAATCGGTCGACCGATGGAGTGCCGGTCGAGGTGGATTGTCCTGTATTTGCTTGATTCAGTCGACCGGGACTTTTGGTTCGGTCGACCGTTTGTGTCCTGTTTTGCACTATGGAGGTGTTGTTGTCGTGGTTGTCCGTGTGGGGCGAGTCGTAGTGCCGATGTTCTTCCGGCAAGTGTGATAGGGTGCACGAGTGTTGCGGTGGTTGGTTGAAATTAGACCTGGAGCCCCGTAACTGTGTGAGAGTTGTGGTTGGTTGAAATTAGACCTGGAGCCCAGCTAGTCTGTACGGAGTTGGTTGAAATTAGACCTGGAGCTCCGTAGTGCGTTCGGGTTGGTTGAGATTAGACCTGGAGCCTGAACATGGACCGCGTGTAGGGGTTGGTTGAAAATAGACCTGGAGCCCTTAGACGTTTGGGTTGGTTGAAATTAGACCTGGAGCCCTTGGTCGTGTCGTGGTAGCTGCGGTTGGTTGAGATTAGACCTGGAGCCCAGCTTGGCGACGAGTGTGTGTCGCGGCGGTTGGTTGAGATTAGACCTGGAGCCCCGTGACTGCGGTGGGTGCGGCGGTTGGTTGAGATTAGACCTGGAGCCCCGTACCTGCGGTGTGTGTTGTGGTGGGTGCGGCGGTTGGCTGAGATTAGACCTGGAGCCCCGTACCTGCGGTGTGTGTTGTGGTTGGGTGGGAGAGCCCTGGAGCCCAGCCTGGTTGTGATGCTTTTCTTGTTTAGTAGAATTGCATGCTAGGGTACCTTTTCATTTCATGCATTTAGAGTTTGACATACGGGGTTTCCTTCTGGAAACTCAGACATTGTTGCATGTTTACTTTCAGGCCGTGATCGGCGTTAGGGGGTGGTGACCAAGGAGATGAGCGCTGCTACCAGATCCAGCTTTCTCTCGGTTGAGGTCGTGTGATTACTGTTTCCTTTGTTTATGTTTTTGATGTAATCACAACTTTTGTAAACTCTGATGTTCAGAAATATATATATATATATATATATATATATATATATATAGGGTCAAGCTCTAGTGAGCTCAGGGCTCATCAAATTTAGTTTAAGCCCCCTACAATCTCACCCTTGGATCTTATTTACAGTTAATCTCACCATTCATTAGCATAATCGTTTTTTTCTTAATCTACCTTACAATTTGAAATGAGTGGTGGATATTGTGGGGGCTTAATTTAGAAAAGTTGAGCCCTGGGCTTATTAGAGAATTCCTGTATATATATATATATATATATATATATATATATATATATATATATATATATATATATATGTTGGTGCATCTGTGTTCCATTATTTGCGTAATATCCTCTGTTGATTGAGTGTTTATAAATTTTAAATTTTCTGCTACTTTCAGGATGTTACATAATCCATTCAGCAATACAAATGATAGCCCACATCTATAATGATAATCAATGATCATTGTCAATTCAAAACCACATTATCCCAAAGCTAATTGTCATCAGTGATGAGTCATCTTCTAACAAATGCCAAGACAAATGTGGTCAGTGATAACTATGGAAGTGAGACATGTATAGACAGTATGCAACAGGCGTACAACATATATTCCCCTAGAGAACAGAAACCAGACGTGAAGGCAGACGAGGAGTAGAAGATATTGCAAGACAATGATGTGTGAATGTCGGGATTTCACAACACCCTAGGTTTCACATGTGACATGTTTATGTGCATCACAATGTCAGATATTCTTTTCTCATGGTGGTTTGGAAACCTTTTTTTACCTCCAATGCCTTGTGTTGATATAGTGCTATTCCAGCTGGTGTTCTATCTGCCTTCACTGTCTAATGCACTTCTCAAAAAATTAAAGAAATTGGTCAATCACATTTGTCTGAATTTAACTTTGTGATTCAAGTTAAAACACAGAGATCATGGTCTGGTTCTTCTACTGCCTTGACTGTATGCACTTCCCAAAAAATTAAAGAGATGGACCGATAATTTTTTTCTAAATGTAACTTCGTGGACAGAGAGATCATGGTTTAGTTCTTCTTCTTCTGTTGTAAAGTTAGAGTAAATTTGTCTTTATATAAGCTTTCGATTAGTACTAATGACAATGATGACATCATGGTTTTACCTTAGAAAAGAGTCTTCTGTTTGGAGCTTTTGGTTAAACATATGCCCCCACCAGGCTTGTTGAGTTGTTGGCTCAAAGTTACCAACATTTTCCTTAACAAGCACAACAAGTGTTTTCATGGTGAAGCCCACAAGCTCCCCAAATTAGAATCTCAGTGACTACCAAATTGATGTAGGATAAGTTTATAGAACATAGACGGAGATTGTTTAAATATGTATAAAGAATATCTACGAAGTCACACTGGTTAGAAGAGAAGTATTGAGTGTGATGAAAACATAAAAAAAGAAGATGTCAGATCAAAATTAACTTAAGAAGAAACAATTAAAAAAGACCTAAAAGACTGAAATATTCCAAAAAAAAATGGCGTTAGATAAGAGTGCATAGAAGAATACTAATCATGTGCTCAAACCATGATTCTTTTAAATGTAATTTTTAAAAACGTATCCAACTAATTTGGAATTAAAAGCTTTGTCGTTGTACCAATTTCATGAAAATAGTCACAATTTTAAGATTTATAGAATTTTCGCGACTACCAGTTTACCAATATCATGAAAATAGTCCCAATCAAACTTTTTTAAATTATATACTAAAAATAAACCATTATGCATATTTGTTTCCATCGTTGGGGCTTGGGGGGAGGGGGAGAGGAGGAATCAGGATGACAAATATAAATATTCTTCCCTGAAAATAAGGATAATTGCTCACCAAGGAAAGCATTATTGGGACATGATACTGATGAGAATTTTCTTGAAATTTGTTTCCACGTTGTTTGGCTTTTCCTTACAGAGGCATATAGAATTAGAGCTGCTATGCAATAGCAAGATCTTATCAGCAATCAAATCGAAACTGCTGTGTGGAAACTGTTCCCTTGGAGGATGAAGTCCAAAAGATCAAAACAAAAGGAAAAAAGGGTTTCATTCCTGACATGATTCATTACTGTACTCTTTGGTATTTGTACAGTTGGAAAACAATAAAAATAATACATTTTCTCAAGTAAATTTGAAGACAAAATCTCAGAGACAGCAATAGGACACTGATTTAGATGTCCAATTTATGTAAAGCCGCTTTCCACAAAACCAAATGTTCTTCAAAAGTTATGCTACACAAATCATAACCATGTAACTTTACAATGGTCATTAGTCATGGTATACAGTGTATACCTTCTTCGGCCTAAGTTCATAAAAATGTATGTCATTTACGTATATTTGCACATCACAACTAATTAAAGAAACTAGTTTAGTTTAGGTGTGATTGGTTTGGAAGAAGTAATTTTTTTTGAAATTATAATTTTACGACTTCCTTTCATTTTACATTGTAAGTGGTTTCAAATACAAAACTATAAAAATGTGAAACTTTTAAAACTGAACTTCAATAATTTTAATAAGTTAAATCAATTATTAGAATTTATTCTGTAAGTCTAATTTCCCACTTCTAAATTATTTTTTTAAAGTCAATCGGACTTTACAAAACAACAAACCAATCGGACCTTGAAAAGAACAAAGCAACGAGAATTGAGAAACAATAGAGGAGAGAGAAGACAAAGGAGTACCTTTTTTGTTTATATAAGCAAGGAAGACCTGTGATCTCTTCCATCAACCAAAGCCACCACTCACCACTCTAATCTCATCAAATTCTTCTCACTGATAATATGGGCTTCTCTCCTCCTCACTCTCTGCCATGCAAAGCCATGACACTGCTCACAATTCTTCTCCTTATGATCCAGCTCTCCATGGAGATTGAAGAATCACATCTTCCCCTACCAGATAAGATAACGAAGCTCCCTGGACAACCCCAGGTTAGTTTCCAACAGTTCTCTGGCTACATAACAGTGGATAAAACCAAACACAGGGCACTGTTCTACTACTTTGCCGAATCTGAGATGGACTCATCTACCAAACCACTGGTTCTTTGGCTGAATGGAGGTAATGGGTCTTTCCAAAATTCAATTTTCACAAATGGGTCAGTTTCATTTGGTTGATCCTTGGTTGTTTTGTTCTTTGTTTTTTGCTCAGGTCCAGGTTGCTCTTCAGTTGGAGTTGGAGCATTCTCTGAGAATGGCCCTTTCAGGCCAAGTGGACAAATGCTTGTGAGGAATGAACACAGTTGGAACAGAGGTACCAAAAGATATAGAAAAGAGGAAAAAAAGTTGATGCTTTTGTTTTTTGCCATCTTTTCCTCTAATTGGATCATGCAGTGGTAAAGATGATTCTGGATATTCTGCTAATATTTTCTTGTCATTCTCCAGTGGCCAACATGCTCTATCTGGAGTCACCAGCAGGAGTTGGTTTCTCCTACTCTTCTAATGACTCTTACTATAGTGGTGTGGATGATAGCATGACTGGTTAGTATTCTTCATGTGATTTTTATAATATTTTAAATGTAAATATTATAATTTAGATGTTCTAAAGGTTTTATGGTTGAATTTTGAAGCTAGAGACAATCTGATGTTCCTTAGAAACTGGCTCAACAGATTTCCTCAGTATAAAGGAAGGGATCTATTCATAGCAGGAGAAAGCTATGCAGGTGATGTTCAAATTACATGCTCACCTACCCATCAGTGTACATAATTAATGAGTCATGTGCATGTGTTTGTTAGTCTCACCTTTTTCTGGTATTTGCCACTACAGGTCATTATATCCCCCAACTTGCCCAACTCTTGGTTGAATCCAACAAAAAAGGGCAATTCTTTAATCTCAAAGGCATTGCAGTAAGTTCCACATAATTACTGCATGTTCTAAGTTTGTGTGATGCCTTAGTTTTTTAAATTAATTATGGTCTTAAACAGCTAGGGAACCCAGTTCTTGAGTATGCCACTGACTTCAATTCTAGAGCCGAGTACTTCTGGTCTCATGGATTGATATCAGATACAACTTATAGGCTCTTCACCACTGCCTGCAACTACTCGCGGTATGTCAGCGAGTACTATAGGGGATCCCTGTCGCCCGTGTGCTCACGAACAATGTCTCAGGTGTCTAGAGAGACGAGTCGGTTTGTCGATAAGTATGATGTAACGCTCGACGTCTGCATTTCATCCGTTCTTTCTCAGTCGTTGGTGCTTACTCCACAGGTGAGGCTCTCATTACTTGTGAGTTTATTACAACATGGTGTAGGCAATTGACTCTTGTTAACAGCAAGTTCCGGAGCAAATTGATGTGTGTGTCGAAGACGAGACCTTGAATTATCTGAACAGAAAGGACGTGCAGAATGCGCTCCACGCTCGGTTAGTCGGACAATCCAAATGGACAGTCTGCAGTAGGTGTGGACTTGATTCCTCTTTTTGTGTCTTTTTTTTTAATCTTTGGAGGTGTTTTATGTCTGATAGAGTTTATTGCCTTTGGTGCAGTGTTTTGGATTATGCTCTTCTTAATGTGGAGATGCCAACTATCCAAATTGTGGGATCACTGATAAAGTCTGGCATTCCCGTCTTGGTTTACAGGTATGTCTATCTTTGTAATTGAAGATATTAAAATATGATTGGCCCTTGTAACATAAAAATGGTGCTATAACATTATGATTGGCATTGAAATCTAGATAATGGTAAGGATCTAATAGACATTTAATCTGCTATGGTACTACATAACCATTAAAAGATACATGTTTCGTTCAAAATAATAATTTGTTGTGAATTGTGATAACAGTTGTTGGAGTTATCACACGATGATGACTGTACACATGAATATTTGATGTTGCAATAAAGGCGACACCGACACATGATCAAACTAAGTACCAAGTTGATATGTTATGATTTACTGCAGTGGTGACCAGGACTCTGTGATTCCATTGACTGGGAGCAGATCACTGGTTCACAAATTGGCAAGTGAGTTGGGACTCAAAGCATCTGTCCCTTACAGAGTCTGGTTTGAAGGAAAACAGGTCAGTACATTAATAACATTTCTTCTGAACCACTTCACAATAACTATCTGAGTTTTCAATTTATATGAAGACTTTTTATCTGTTCGTTTTTTTTCCAGGTTGGTGGATGGACTCAAGTGTATGGGAACATGCTCTCCTTTGCCACCATAAGAGGGGCTTCTCATGAAGCCCCATTCTCACAGCCACAGAGATCACTGGTTCTCTTTAGGGCTTTTCTGGAAAGAAGACCACTGCCAGAAACTTTCTGAGTCAGGCCTAATGATTATGTCTTGGCAGGTGTTTGTGTTTTGGTGCACAAAGTGTCACATGTTTGTTATAGTCTAATAATCAAGCATTCAAGCTGGTCTGATTTGTTTCCTGGTTTCAAGATCTAAGTTAACTGTAATTTTGTCAAGAACGTAAAAATCACACACAAATGTGTGTTCTGATTTGCTTTTGTTTCATGCCTTGCTAGATGAACTGGATTTTTCAGATATTTCTCAGCGGGCGGAGTTTACCTTGCTGTTACTGTTGCATTGCCAGCCATTTGCTAAAAGAATACAACATTATGAGCTAAAATGAATTATAAATATATAAGTGACCAAGTTAAGCGTTTAGAACATATTGTATCATTTAAAGTGCGAATTGACTAGAGCAGTAAGGTTACATTTTCTATGAGGTGCTAACTTTCAAATTGTATATCCTTTAAAAATATAACAAGTTATATTAGTAGATGCCTTGTTTGGGTGACTAACCTCGGGTAATTTAAGTGGTTTATCACCATCCTAAACATATATAAATATTATTTAATCACATAAATCGTGCCTGTAAATTTGGAGATGATTTAGGAAGGTTTGGCCTGGGAATTGATATTAAAATGTGGGTATCTTATTCAAAATCAACTCAAATTTACAATCCAGAAGAAATCATATTAACCGATGTGAGATTTCTCTCACTCCACCACACGAGTAACCGAGATTATTTTTTCTTCATGTCTACAGGTGAACGAAAGAATGAAAGTGTCAAACAAGCTGATGGGTGATTCTGATACCATATTAAATTGTGAGTATTCAACTCAAATCCAATTGGTGATGAGTGGAAGATCTTCTAACTTATAACCCATGAGAATATCTACAAATTAACTGATGTGAGACTGTTCTGTAACCAATGAGACCCAAAGAAACAATGGATTGAAAAATAATACACATTTTAAGGAGGAAAATACTGTTACATAAGCTCGTACAGAAAAATCAAAAAGTAAATGAATCCCGCACAATCAAACTCAATAAGAATTTTTTTGAACACTAACTAGTCTAACAAGAAGAATCCCCTACGCTATCTTTATCAGTATGAGGAGTCACAATGCTTGGGGACTGAACCTTCATTTGGAGGAAGTTGAATTTCATGGCCAATATGGGTCTTGACATGAGCACATCAATACACCGATTCCGCACTTCGGATTCTGATGATGAACCATCCGCATCACTAAATTCAGTACTATGCTCCTTAGAAACTATGCCCTGGTAATCATCAGTTGGCCGCAATATTTTAGCTGGCCTAATACTTCGAACCCTAAATGGCACAAATGATAATGTAAAAACACAAGCACTCTGGATATATTCCAATTCTTTAGTGTTATATATTTCAATACAGACAATCATGACCGCTAATATAGGTTTGCACTGCAGTGTCTGAAGAGAAGTCCATATACCAATTGTGGAGCACATGATTCTGCAGTGGAGCTCTAGAGCAGAGGATCATAAAATAAAAAAACTGTCCTATAGTAATAAATTATCAAAGTTTAAGTTTTCTAAGTTGATGCCAATTTTGTTGACCTAGTGATTGTAGGATCACACATCTCATAATTTCATCACTTCACGGTGAGAGATATCTTCTAAAATATTTTCCTTCCATCTCAGCTGTAACAACAACTTAACAGCATACTCTAATGATCTTATCCCATCTATAACAAGGTAACACCACAGCATAAGACACCATATGGCATTTCAGACTCCAGAGCTCTAACATCATCCATGATAAATTTTTATACTCCATTTAACAGTTAAGTGGTGCTAAACAGAGGTAGCTGAGATATTACACATGAACATTCTATTACTTTCCTATGTGGAGCTTTGATTACTTAAGCTGGTACATTTCCACCCATCCCAGCCTAGAAATGAGACGGTGCAACAATATCAGAATGTTGAAAATGGACTAAATGTAATGCTAAACACTGTCCATATATGTCACTACAAGTTCAGGTCAAGTTGGTTTAAGTGGTTAGAGCCCATCAGAGAAATACCTACCAACCGATAACCAAAATGAAAGTTCAAAAGGAAATAAAAGATAAAGTGATAAATTTTGCAACTAACCTGCACTCAATCTGGCAAGAATACTTGAGCAAGTTAGGATTGTGTTTGGTTTTCCCGCTATGAAAAAAATTCAAAAATAATCCAATTAGAAAACAGTCAAAAACAAATCTTGATGGTGTTTGACATACCTAAAGCTTGGAAGTGACATTTTTATCTTGGGCCCGCTCCAACTTCTGCTAGATTTAGATTCTAACTCTGCCATCACAAAACTCACAAACACAATTATAAAAAGATTAGATGAGGGGCTCTTATTACAATGCACAACAAATTGGCATCAAAATATTAATCACTAACATATTCATTCTGAGTTTAGAAACAGATTGGAAAGGTGAACATCAAGAGGAAAACATAGGCATGTCACTGGGAATGAAACTGAAGTTGCTGCAATTGAATTTAACATAGAAGTATTAAGATAATAAACATTTGGTTCCAAAATTTAATGGAAAATGTTCCTGTGATAATAGAGAGGAACCAATTTTAAGCAAGTGCTACGAGGTCAACAGATTAGACTCATTATGCCATGAAATGAATTGAATGTTAAAGCGTAAACAGATAACATTAAAAATAAAACAAGCAAATTTAGCAATTAAATATGCTACTTTTTTATGGGTACTCACTATAAACTACAGATAAAGCTTTCTAGTC
The DNA here is from genome assembly GCA_963682175.1 of Triglochin maritima. NCBI lineage: Eukaryota > Viridiplantae > Streptophyta > Magnoliopsida > Alismatales > Juncaginaceae > Triglochin > Triglochin maritima. The sequence continues at coordinate 4,089,434 of OY821787.1, read as the reverse complement.
ATCAGAAACCTCTAAGAGGTAATGAGCAGTATATCCTATTACATATTCAAGGAATACCGAGAGCACATTCTCTTAGTATTCAAACAAGAACAGAGCCAATTTCGTAGCCAAAACTCAGAAATCAACTGAAATTGCACAACACAAGAGAATTTTTTTTTAAAACACCACATAAACAAGGAGATATCCCATTAAGATCAGTACTTAAGCATGAAATATATTTAAAAACTGTGAACTACTATTAAAAAGAAACTGATTCAAATGAAAATTGAGGACAAGCTTGAATTCTGAACAGCAACAAGCCCCTCTGAACTGAAAACCATGTAATGCCAGATACAATTCAAAGACCCAAACAGAATGTGAGATCACTATATTTGCAAATTTCACTTACCAGAGAAGGGTAGGGCAATGCTACAAAAGGGTACACTGGAAGAATCAGTGATCTCAGTTACGTGAATCTCAGTATGATTCTGGAAAAAAGAGCCAATGTCAAGTATGTTAAAAATGCTATATCTAAAACCATTGGCTTCTTAGAGTTTCCATATGATATTTGCTTTGGATAAAAGCATATAAAAAGTCGGCAATTAGATACGACTGTAATCTATAACTATTTCCATGCAGACCTTTATGCTTGTGGATTATTAATGACTAGAAATTTGTCAGGTACAATTACAATTGACAAAAGTCAGAATGCCAATGAAATGCCGGATGCCCAAATGTGTACTACTCCATCCAGAGAATTTACAAGGGATCGCATCTGTTCTCAGTCTACTGGAGTACAACTATGCATATAGTTATTTTTCTCAAAAGTAGTTAGAATAAAAGATAGGAAATAATAAGATTTAGATATTCCAATTGATAGGACTTTCTTATCTGATGTTTACTACTTTCCTTTTTAATGTGTCCTAATGTTTACTACTTTCCTTGTTTCATCCTTATAACCTCTATAAATAGATAACCTATCTAATCAATAAGATATATCCTAGTTAGGATTGTGTCCTAATTGTTCTTTCCTTGTTTCATCCTTATAACCTCTATAAATAGAGAACCTATGTAATTAATAAGATATATCAATAGGAAAATCCAAAGACGTCCAAAATACTGAATATTGCATTTTACGTTAACCTTGTAGACATGCAAGATAATTTTTCAGCATTCTAACCTAATATAGAGTGAGCTTACATTAAAACAGCACTAACCTTTCTAAAGGAAGCAACATGGCTTGGGAGACCTACTTCCTGCAAGCATGCAAAAGCACCAATTGTTTAAGCAAAATAGATAAAGATCCACGAGATAAAGAGCAATGCTTAAAGCATGTAAATGGTATTCCCACCCCACACCTTTATACCATGTCTACAAGCCTCCTGACTGCTCACGAGCACTCTTCCAGCCCATCTATAAACACACAGAAACAAAACAAAGCATGAAAGCCTGTCCCTCCAATAGCCTTTCAACAAACATCACTCTTTAAAAAGAACCTTACGCGCATGATGTAGGTGGATTCCAAGCAATGCCTGGAATGACAACAAGCTGAAAACACAAATACACAATTCAGAGAAAATCAGAACAATTGGCAACTCTACGATCAAATTTTTAACACTTCACAACCGCCAGAATTGGAAATAATATAATGATTATTTTTAAGCATTGCTAAAGAGATTTGAATTGCCAAAATACCATAATGTAACTTAAGCGGAAGCTTTCATTAGCAAAAGGACCTAGTACTCCATTTTACAAGGGAATCTAGGGTCAACATGGGATATGGGACAAACTGGACAATGGTGGTGTAGTTGCATTAAGTCATTGAGTGTGGGAAATACAACCTCGTATTGCTCAAGTTGGAAGGTTTATAACACTATCTAACAGTGTTGCTTCTACTGACTCTACGTAAATCTTTCGGTCTTATAGCGGAAGACGATCAATAAATTTTTTAATTTTTTTTTATCAGTAATCGACCAATAGATTTCTAACATAGTATTATAACCCAATGGATTAGCAGCAGACACTATACATTCAGGTATGTCAGTTCCTTAGGTGTTGGACCCAATCTTTCATTGGAAATGCCATGGACATTTTCATGATCTACAAGATCCTGAGGTGCTTTACTCAGTACCAACTAGTGCTTAAACAAGAACCCCACAGTACCAACTCAGTACCAGCATTTACTCGATTACCAACCATAGTTGCAACCACAGTTACAAACTAGCCTTTTAGTATGGAACTTTTATACGACTCTAAGTGTATGGTGATTGGATCGAAGAAAGTGAAGAAAAATCTAGAACTCTCAAGTAATTGGTACAAAAATGCATATTTTCATAGAATGAAAAAAAACCCATTTATTAACATTACCAGAAAAGAACAATTTCAGGTAAACTGCATTTAACTGACATCCTCTAATTTTTTGAAACTCGTGTTTAATATAATTTTTCGAAAGTTTCGAACTTTTAAGTTTTCCTACAAACCAGTCACACCCTGACCGGAACAAAGGCTCACCTCGTCGAACTCGCCGGCAGGGCTGCGATCGTAGTGGGCGAGAAAGAACCCACCAAGAGTGTACCTAAAACAAACAAAAACGCAATCAGATGTAAAAGAGAAAGTCTTTGAAGGAGTTGGGATTGGAGTACCGACCCGAAGGCTTGGACGAGGTTGAGGTGGTTGGGGATGAAGGCCTGGGCGAGGTCGGCCTTGACGAGGTGGAGTTGGTACACGGCGCTGCCTTCGAAAGCCCACGGTGGGCCCTCCTCGTAGGGTTTCGGCTCCTCCATTAGGGTTCCGGGGAAGACGACGGATCAGTTCACTTCTCAACTTCAGATAATTCTTTTTTTCTTTTTTTTTTGATAAGATAAGATCGTCAATAAATAAGAGTCCACTTCAGATCAACTTTACTTCAGATCAACTGCAGTTTTGAACTTATTTTTAGTTGTTACCGTAACTAACTAATCAAAGTTGCTTACTAATATTAATAATTCTTTTGATGTCTTAAATGTTGGGGGCTATTAATATTAGACCCCGGAATAGGAGTGAAGCTCTAGTAAGCTTAAGACTCATCAAATTTAGTTTAAGTCCTCTTACAATCTCACCATTGGATCTTATTTACAGTTAATTTCATCATTCATTAGCATAACCGTTTTTTTCTTAATCTAACTTACAATTTGAAATGAGTGGTGGATATTGTGGGGGCTTAATTTAGAAAAATTAAGCCCTGGACTCACTAGAGAATTCCTACCCCCAAATATATTAATATTATTTAATCGTAGTTAAACAACAACCAATGTACAGTTTCTTCGTTTCATTCTCCGCCCTACGATTAAAAATTAATGGCTGAGATCATAATAGTCATACGTTGCAGAAGACACTATTTTTTACTTGATAGTTGTCAATTAAGATGCTATTTAGAATGAAAATTTTCAATATACAAGTTATTTAATTTTTTTAAATTTAAACTTGATGAATCTTTTTTCAATTTGTGTTATACACAACAGAAAATCTTGACACGACTGACCAAAACTATCTGACATGATCCTACACAAACACGACACAATGACAAATCTGTCCAACCACCATAAATTAGTATTCTATTCTCCTTTATTTAGATTTTTTGGGTTATTATCAGGCTCCTCTCAAGAGTTCTTGAACCATTTTCTAAATAGAGGGGATTCAACGATGTTACATGTTTGACCTTTCAACGTTCACCTCAAGAGATTCTACAAATAGGTACGCAACTACACAAGCAAATATGTAACCTGCGTACCGGGATGGGCGGGCCCGACACAACACTGTTCCAACGACTCTTAGAGCTGACGTCAACAACTTTTTTTAAAATACTAAACTACACCCCTCTACCCTATGTTAACCCCCCAAACATTTCATTTTCTTCGCACAATTCTCTCAAAAACTTCCAAATCTTCTATACTCTTTCTCTAATTGTCCTGATTTTGGTGGAGATAGATCGAGTTTAACCTAAACTGTGAAACCTAAAACTACAAGCAGACCGTTGACCGTCGATTTTGCGACTCCTCTTCTCTTCATTTCCCAAGCTTTTCTATATAAAATTAGTAGTTAATTTTAGTTAATCAATCATCATCATGACTTTCTCATTTATGGAAAAAAATTCAATTTTTGTTTGCATATTTAGTAATTTCAATGGTTTTATCATCTGATTCTCAAGATAATGATAACCCACCACCTCCCCATCTTGTCAATCCACCTAGGTCTACGACTACAACAAAACCATCTCCAGTATTGAATGACTTTGATGAAGGATGAACTGCTCAAGGTAAACCAATTGCTACTTGTATATATTGTGATAACGTCTATTCGGTTAAATCAAGTGGAGGAATCAGTCATCTAGGTAGACATTTACTTGTATGTAAAGTTAAGAATAGGTAGTGGATTCACGTCAATCGGTTTTAGACACAGCTAGTGAAACTTTAAATTTCAGAAGATATTGTTCAATTAAAGGTAGATAAATAATTATTGATTTCATACTTAGAGATGAACTATCATTTAACATATGTGAATCTAAATGCCTTAGAGAAGCAATTCTTTACTATAATCTGTAATTTAAACTATTTTCTAAAATAGCACTTAAAAATAGCATTTGATAAATTCGTTAAAAAAAGAGAAATCATGATTAGTTTTTTTCCATCAATGAACAATAAGGTAGCATTAACTAGTGATGTTTGGATAAATCCAAATAATCATCCTTATTGTTGCGTAACTGCCCATTATCTAGATGATTCGTGGTGTTTAAATAAATTTTTTTTTCTATTTTGCATTCACACACTATCAATGTTATATTTGATCACATTAAAGATGTCATCGTAACCAATAATCTTGAAAATAAAGTTTGTGCATTTGCATTTGATAATGCTACTACTAATAGTTCTGCAATACAAATATTTATCAATTATTGTCGTCCACCTATAAATGGTTTACTCTTTTCATATTAGATGTGTTTGTTATATTTTGAACTTGGTGGTACAATATGTGTAGGATCGTGAGGGTCTCTAGTTCTAATCAATTTTAATCTAATTACTTACTTGTTTAATCAATCAAAATATGCACAACGGAATTTAAACAAATACAAGTAGGTAAAACAAACCACAATGATGACACCAGATTTTTATAGAGGTTCGGTCTCCCGCCTACTTCCTCTCTTTCAAGCTCCGCTCGCGTCTTCACTATCAACCTCGTTCCGGGGCGAGATAAGTCTTTTACAAAACAAGCTCCACGAACACCCTCGTGAGCTTGACTTTCTTCTCTCACAATCCGAGAGGACAGTTCGGGCTTTCACCAAAGTCCTTGCTTTTTTACAACTGAGATATTGAGTGGAACACACTCTCTAACTTGAGCACACTTAGCTTAGGATGTGGAATTGATGCTAAGATGTGGAAGTTTAAGCTTGAAGAGTATGATTTGGGGAATGAGAGACTTGAGAGTTTCTCTTAGGTATATTTGACAAATGGAAGTGTAAGACGTGTCCAATTGTGTCATCGAAACTCCTATTTATAAGCTCCTAAGGTATTATAGCCGTTGGGATTAAGTTGGGTGGGAGTTGTGTAAGATACACAAAACAGAAAACTGCAGGACCTAAAACTGAGTAAGTTCGGTCGACCGGATCGGGCTGAACGGTCGCCCATTTGGCAATTCTGAACTCGGTTCAGTTGACTGGTTAAAGAACAGTCGACCACCAAAGGCTATAATCTAGGTACACTTAAGTTATCGGTCGAACACCGAGATAGGTTTGGTCGACCGAAAACCAACAGACACTTTTGGGTTGATAAACATGATTGAATTCAGTCGACCGAAACAAGGTCAACTGTCAACCGAAAACCAAGAGGAAGTTTTTGTTTGTCCAGACTTCTTAAGTTCGGTCGACCGAACAAGGTCCTCGGTCGACCGATACACTAAATGTATTTGGGGTATATGAAGATAATACGAATACGACCGTTGGGTATATACGACAAAACAAACGGTCAGAAATATGTTGTTACTCGGTCGACCGAAAAAGTATGGACGGTCGACCGAACTTGGGCAGAAAAACACTAACCGGATATATGATCACTCGGTCGACCGAACGGTTTGTTTCAGTCGACCGAATGTGGGCAGACAGATCAGGTTAAGTGTTAAGTGTTTTCCGGTCTAAGTTTGAGTGATCTATTGAAGTTCAAATTATGTGAAATTTTGTGTGTGACTTCTATAGGGAACCTAGTGTATGTTAGGTGATTTTAGATCAAGTATGCTCAATTTACACAATGTCATAAGACTCAAAGAAATGCAAATTACATGTCTTCAAATGAGCTTGATTACATGTCTTGACTTGAATCATTTCTTTCTTGAGTCTTGATCACCTGTAAAAGTTAGCACATGGCAATATATATGTAATGCAATATGTGTGCTACTTTACATGATTACAATTAAGATTTGATTGATTAAATCATCAAAATATACATTAAGACAAAAAAGTCAACAATATGAACTTACCATAATTAAATCGTACTGAGAAAATATTAGGAGTGTAATTGCTTATATAGGTTGCAGTAGTACATCTATATATTAGAAATTTAGAGAATTTTGTGCATATAATGAAATTAAACTTAGGAAGTTTAAATTAGATGTCACTCATAGATGAAATTCTACATATGAAATGTTAAAATGATGTCTTCTTTATCATTTAGCAATTTCAACATTTTATAATTAAAAACAACAAATGAACGCATGTTAACCAATTTAGATTGGGAAAATTGTAAAATTATACATGATTTTTTTTTAAAAAATCACCTTCACTAGTAGATTAAGTTAACAATATTACCTAACATCTAACATTTTTATTGATGAATTACTTCCAATTACTAAAGTATTTGCGAAATATAGGCAAAATAATGGTTTTGTTGAAATTTTAAATGTAACAGAGACTACGTTTAATAAATATTGGAGTCATCCTCCAATTAGTTTTTCTTTAGCTTTTATTATGGATCCTAGATTTAAAATTACTGGTTTACAAGTTTTCTTGGAACAATTTTTTGAAAATATGAATTATTAAAATTTTCAAAATCATATAGATAGTTGTAAGTCTTTGTTAATCAAATATTTTAAAAAATATGAAAGACTATATAATGTAAATCAAATAACCTTCTTTTTTCCTTTCTTGGAAAGGATCTCTGGCCTGATCGTTAAACCGGGCCTTTCGTTTAGTTCTCAATCCCTCGTTCCATGCTCTTTCTTGCTACAAGAGTACTTGCGTCCTATAGCTTCAAGAGCTTGTGCCTGCCTCAGAGGTATTTTCCTTCCATCTTGGCGGGAATACATCAACATCTTTTTTTTGCAGACTTTTATTCTCTACGATATGCAAGCTACATCCCCAGCTACACTAGTCTCGGGTTCAAATGTTAGTTCATTATCACGACTACCTCCAACTGTAATGGATCAAGAAGATAACGACTTCCAATGGAATTAGTTAAGTCAAAAAGGTAAAATTTGTGTAAATTATGACTTAAAATGAATTAACTACATATTTAAACACTGAAGTTTACTTAAGTGTGATTGAGTTAAAAATCTTTTGATGTTTTAGACTGATGGACACAAAACTCAGGTAGGTTTCCAATTAGTCTCCTTGATGACACGAGACTTATTATGTCATCCGTCGTCAACTGTGGCATCAGAAATTGCTTTTAGTGCAAGTAAACAGATCTTGTCTGACAAGAGACAAAGTTTGTCCGACAAGTCAATCAAGATGAGCATATGCCTGAAGGATTGTATCAACGCTGCAGACATAATGCAAAACATCAATATTCACGACAGCAACGACAATGAAGATTGAAGACAAATTAGCAAAACTATTTTGTTAAAGGTGTATTTTTTCCTAATACTCCATAAGTTTTTTCATTACTTCTTAGGTTTAGCTAACATTTTTATATTATATGTAACCAATATATTGTTTCTCGAATTGAGTTAACAATTTTTAATAAATAATTCGGAAAAAAATAAATTCTGTTTGTGTTTTTTGTTAATTCATTTGTGATTGTATACTTACTTCAAATTAAAAAAAACCGAAAAATCAAAACCCGATCCGATAGCCCCGGTTCCGTGCGATCCGGCATGGATGTCGTGGCATAGCCTGGTACCCAAGTCTATAAACATGTAAACCAAATCTCCAATTATTTTTTGTCCGCCTTCACAAGAATTCAGATCCTGCAACCTGAATTCCTAACACAACATTTGGTTCCATGTCGTCCAACAACAACAAATTGGTATTTTGATTTCCTTTATTTAGATGTTATGTTATTAGTTGGCTACTTGGTGTGTGTTTCGACCCTGTACATTCTAGAAAGGGAATTGGATGACAATATATATTGTTTGGTCTCTCAATGTTCACCCCCAATAGATTCTACAAATAAGTACGCGAACTTCATCTAGTCTTAAAACAACATTACGGGGTGTTTATTATAAAGAAACAACATTATTGGATGTCTAGAAGGAAATCAATTAAGATGCTCGACTTTTCGGTCTTCGATCCAAACTAAACACACACAAAATTACATCAAAAAAAATCAAACAGTTGATGTAACAGTGTTGTATAGGGTATAAGAAATATTGGATATATACCACATGAACCCCACTTAGAAAAACAGAAACCCAAGTGTTTGAAGCAGAACCAATACATCATCTGTGAACATTTGCTACAAAGTCGGAATGTTTTTCATTTGTCGCTAGCAGCCTGCATGGTTGATTTTGATTGCATGAAACTCATCAGAGTTAGACATCGATCTACATTTGAAGTCCAGCTGTGTGAGGATGGACATGCAGCAGCACAACACAAGAACAAGGGCTGTCCCAACCCTGTCCTCCGCACTCAACAACTACAAGACAAGTCCACATTTCTTTCCAACAAACCTCTTGTTCTCGTGGTCTCTGCTCCCTGACCCACCCACCCTTGCTGCTCCAACTCACTGCAGCTGGACCATCTTATAACTTATTAACCACAAAACTAATCCACCCCATTTAATAATAAACACATTTAGGTTGAGTTATTGGTTTCACTGGTTGGGAGATCTATTCTCTCCGGATAGTAAAAACACATATTTAATCTGTCATTCAGATGTTTGGGAAGTTGAGATTTAATATGTGGATGTAGCATAGTAGATAAAATCAAAAACAATTGTTGATCTGATGTAAGGACTGTGGATTTATATTAGTTAACTAGGAATTGTGAAATTTGGGTTTATAATTTGTAATTAGGTTGAACGGTCGACAAACACTACAAATGAAGATTCTACAGACTCAAGCACCCCAGTATGTGATCTCCTGACAAGTAATGCGATATTCACATCTTTAGTCTGTCAGTTCGAATCCATCAATTTTTTTTTTTTGATGAAAATAATGTTAGATCACTTTCAAACTGCAGTTATTTTTTTCGAAGTAAAAATAAGTATAAAAAATTCTGAACAATCTATACAATCTCGACTCAAGCTCCAATCCAAATCAACAACCACCCAAATTCTAAAGAAATCAAACCCTCCAAAAAAAATAAAAAAATATATTCAAACACACTAGGCCCTACGACCCCCACTTCCCCAACACCAATCCAAATCATTCAACCACCAAGCAAAGCTCACAAGCTGGAAGTGAAAGTGGTGGTGTTGCTTTGGAAACAAAAAGAGTAAGAGCGAGTTGGTCTGCTCTTCCCCATCACACCCAATTAAACAAACACCATCAAAGTAATATAAGTTTGCATGGGGAAGTCCAAACGTACATGGTAGGGTGGCGTGTGCATGGGGATTCGTGCAGGCCAACAACACACAAGCAAAACCTAAACAATTAATTGTTTACACTTTAAAGAATTCAAATACAATAATCTCTCTCCTTTGTTTTTGGCTTCTTCTTGAGTTTGGGCGTTGGTGGGGATTCTCCTGATCCCCCATAAATATACCTCCCTGCTCCTCTCCTACATATATCCCCACCACCTTCTCTCTTCTTCTCATCTTTGCACCAAACAAAACAAGCCATTATGATGAAGTCAGCAACATTAACAAGGTTAGTTAAGTTGTTATGTATATCTATAATATGCATGTGTTTTGGTTGGATTTTATGGTTTGGAGTGTTTTTGTGGTGGTTAGGAAGGGGAGTATGAGTAGAGTGGGAACAAGATTGGTGGAGAGGTGGTTTGCTTCGAGTTGTGGGGGAAAAAGGTAATTTTTCCTTTAATGTTCTTTTTGCATGAAGCATAAGTGTATATCAGAAGTTTTTTTGTTTTGTTTTTTGCATTTTCTTGTCCCTTATTTTTCTCTTATTAAAATTGCACTTCTTTCGCTTCCATAAGTTTTCGGGTTCGTGGCTTCAACGGGTTTGGATTTTTTTAATCACGATTCTTTATTATGACGTGGTCTTTTTATGACTTATTAGTGGAATAAGTTTAATTAATCAGTTGATTTGAGTTCGTTTGCTTGATTTCCGGATGAAGTTGTGACCATGAATTTGTTCCAAGATGATTACAAGTTTTTCTTGTCTTCGGTTTTTTAAAAGAGCTTTCTTTCTTACAAAAATAGTATTCTGGGCAGACCTGTCCTCTCAGACCTTTTCAAATAAATAAGGCCATCACTAACCATGACCTGGACGACCCGGTCATCAGCTCTCTCTCTCTTCAAAATCAGCTTTCTCTCTCTTCCACATCAGCTTTCTCTTTCCTCAACCCACCTTCTTCTCTTTCCTACACTATTCATCTCTTAACCACAACCCAACACAACCCACAACAACCTACCTCTCTCCTCCACATCATTTCGGGGTCCATCTTGGTAAAATTTTAAAAAAAATTTAAAAAATTTCTAAAAAATCAAAACAATTATAAAACGAATTTTCAAAAAAAAAAATTATAAAAAAACTCAAACAAAAAAAATAAAAAAATCAAAACAAAAACAAAAAAAAATAAAAAAATCAAAATATAATAAAATATTTGATGACCGGGTCGTCGACCCGGTCGTTTGAACGACCGGGTCGACGACCCGGTCATCTACAACCGAAACTTTTGTGTTAAAAAATTAATATTTTATTGGACGACCGCAGGATGACCGCACTTTATACTGCGTTAAGGGATGGCCTAAGGACATGATCAGTTTTGCTCAGACCAATCAAATCACAAGATTTAAGACATGACATGACAACCCCGCTTGTCTTTTCTGATTCCGCTCCTCCAAAAACCAAAAATGCATAGCTATTTATATCGTGTGATAATTAATCAAGATTATAGTTAATGTTTTCCCATAATCATGATTCAAAAGGTTACAAGGCAAGGTGGCTGTTATCACTGGAGGAGCGAGCGGACTCGGGCTGACCACCGCTAAGGAATTCGTCCGAGAGGGAGCTTACGTCGTGATTGCCGACGTAAACTCCGAACTCGGACTTTCAACGGTAAAAGAACTCGGCAACACAAATGCCGAATTCATCAATTGTGATGTCTCGGTTGAGCAACAAGTCTCCGATGCCGTGGACTTTGCGGTGTCACGGCATGGGAAGCTCGATATAATGCACAACAATGCTGGCATTGCCGGGGCTTCGCTGCCGCCCGACATTGCCAGCCTTGACTTATCGGAATTCGACCGGGTGATGAGTGTTAATGTGCGGGGCACGATTGCGGGCATTAAGCATGCTGCCCGCGTTATGTGCCCTGTTGGGTACGGATCGATTCTATGCATTGCTAGTATTAGTGGTGTAATGGGCGGGCTTGGGCCGCACCCTTACACCATTTCAAAATTCGCCATCACTGGAATTGTCAAGTCGGCCTCGAGCGAGCTTTGTCGTTCCGGCATTCGAGTCAATTGCATCTCCCCATTTGCAGTACCAACTAAGTTTGTGCTAGATGAGCTAGCAGTGTACTATCCAGGTGAAATGCATGCACGCATGTCAATCCACTGTAGTCTCTTTAAAATCCAAATTAATACTGAATTGAACAATTGATGTAGGGGCTTCTAAGGAGAAGATTGCGGAGATTGTGCACGGGTTGGGGGAGCTTAAAGGGACGAAATGCGAGGAGATTGATGTGGCGAAAGCGGCGGTTTACCTGGCCTCAGACGAGGCGAAGTACATAACGGGGCACAACCTGGTCGTCGACGGGGGATTCACGAGCACTAAGAGGCTCAACTTGCCCATGCCGGACCACTTAATGTGATGGCTTGTGGTTGTGGAATTATTAGAGGGACAATTTGAATGTAAGTGTGGTGTTTGATAAGCTTGTGTTTGTGGTCCCTCATTTGTGGTTGGACTTGTCTCTCTCCATGTTCTATCCATACGATGGCATTGGTTTGTTTTGATGTGTTTTAGGATGGGTGGTTGATCCATTTTGATGTGTATAATGTTTAACACTGTGTTATAGTTGGTTGGTTGGTTGGTTGAAATGAATGTTTCCTGCAGTTTGGATCTAATCATGTGTTTCATGCACATTTCCCTGAAAAATTGTATTTACGTCGTTTTTGTGCGTTATTTGTAAATTTTGTGGAATTTTCAATCAACTGGATTTTCAATTTTGAGGTTTAGTTTCCAAAGAAAATCTTGGATTTAATTGAAGGAATTTTTTTAGACTACTAAACCATTAGCCATTTTATTATTCTCAGTTTTAGGTATCCGTTTTGAAGGAAATAGTTTATGCAAAATCCAGGATGTTAAGAACTTAAGATTGAGCAGGATTAACATAATTTTTCTTTTTGAATTTTTGTAAGATGTGGAACTCAACACGTGAAGCCATGTTAGTTACTCAGCCATCGTAGATTGTTAATTAGTGAAGGTCTAATATATTAATCCAATCTACCTGTAACCTCTAAAGTCCACTTCTTAGTTTGACATGGAATACGTGTTATGCACGGTAAACTTAAAGAGATTGCTGTCATCTCCATCTTAAGTATTTATTCCCTCAAATGAAGGTAATTAGTATTCTTTCTTTGCAGATATTATATTGTTTTAGGCTTCTTTTCTGCTTAGAGTCCTTTCTCGAGATGTCGAAACTCTAAAGCTAGATTAATACTTTATGTTTTCTCCCTTGGAGTTGATAATGTGAATTGATATACGTAGTTATAACTCGACGGTTAGTTATTCGTTTTCGTTAATTTAAAAGATGAAGACTAATGGCGCTGTTATTTTTCTACGTTAATTTGAACTCTTCTACCTCAAAGCAATGCAATATTGCAGTCTAAAAACATAAACCATTAAAGTTGGGATCATCCTCGTGAGTCGTGACAATCCAAACACCACAGATTAAACTCACGAGGAGAAGAAGATGACGATGATTATAATGATGATGCAAGAATATTAGTGTGCTAATTATAATAGCCAATTCAAGACAATAAATTACGAGTCGAAAGGAAAAAAATTAAATTATTTTAGACTCAGCGAATAAAATCACGTGGCATTGGTTTTGTTAAAATTAGGCTACATATGCATGTAAAGTTATTGAAGTGTTCCCAAGAGTGGGTCTAACCTTTCATATGTTTGATAGTGTGTTTGTTATTCCTCTCAGGGCATAGTGCAGTTAATAGAGGAGGATAAATATTTCTTCTGAATGTAAGTTCGAATTCTAACAATATAAAAATGATAATTGGTTTGATTCCAATTTAGAGCACAATCCTTTTGCGTTGGTGTGGGAAATTACAAGTCATGCAGTAATATGCTTGTTAATAAAACATCATAAATTGATTCGAAAAAAAACAATAAACAAAAAATAAGAAATAAGAAATAGTTTCATCCACTCCAACGAGCTAACGTCAGCTACAACTGGAGGAAACTCGCTCCAAGGAAGCGGAGGAATGCCTCAATTTTTTTGAAGCGACTAGATTCCTATCACGAGCCTCATCATCGGAATCAATGGAGACCTAAGGTTTTAAGGTTGTTTGGACAACCATAATGGTTGGTAAACTATCAGCTACATATAACAGCATTTATATCTTGTTGAACTGGGGCTGGCCGTGTTTATTATTATCTAATGCAAGTTATCTAATTATCCCAAAACAAATCTAGGACCAACTACCACATCCCATGATACGATGAGTAATGATTGGATGAAAGATTGTCTCGTGACTTACGTAGAAAATGATGTATTTGATTTTGTTGATGTCGAAATGATCACAAACTATTTCTACACATGAAACCTGGGTGAATGAACTTCTAATGACTTTTATGTGTGTTTTTTATGTTATATCTTTGAGTTTGTTAATCATTTAATTCGACTGTTGTGAAAAATCTGACTCCCTTGTGCAAATTTCACGAGTGAGGAGTGAAATACAAGATTTGAAGCACATGGATGGCATTTGTTTAAGGCTAATTGGGTGGAGCGAGGAGTGAGAATGAATCCAAACACCAAACAGTAGTTTGAATTCCATAACTTGAATTCCAAACACCAATCCGACAGACGTTTTTCTTCTGACTTCACCTACAACTAGTTACTGTGCCATTTTATTCGTATACAGTGTGTTTCCATATTTCTGTTTTGTTATGAAAATTGAGATTCTTATTCCAAATGGGTTGGTGTTGAACTGTTGATTGGAACAATACAAAGAATATCAGCATGTTTTCTCATTTCCTCTTTTTTTTTGTTTCTCGTAGTTCTAAAGGCTCTAAAGTGATGGATTATTGGGACCCTGTAATGATTTCTTTAAGTTTTTTATATTTTTAATTAGATCTTAACATGTAAAGTCTGTAATAATAATTATTACCATCTTATTTGTCTTTTCCGATACCATGAAGATGTTTTTTTAGGAACATTACTTGGATGTCTGTTAGTAACTTGGAAGAAGCACAACTTCTCCATCGAACTTCCGAACTCACAAAGTCATGCTATTGCTGGGAACGGTCGTTTGATTTGAGATTTCGTTGAAGTTACAATTATATTCTGAAGATTTTTTTAAGAAATGAGAACTTGTTAAAAGAGCACAATAGTTTTATTTTAAAATAGTATATACATATACAGGAATGAGCTTGAATGATCTGAAATTCCCAAAATGAGAGCCACGATGATTTAAATAAATAGAAAATTATTTATGGACTCCTTTGACATGTCTTTTGGGACGCTCCCGACGTAGAGCTAGGGATATGATTCATTTAGGGTGAAGTTATATTTCAGTAATATTTAATTTGCTGATAAATTGATGACCTGACAATCTAGGTATTCGTTTGTTTACAATGCACAACATGTTGTGTTTCTAATGCATGACAATTTGTGTGTTCCACACTTTACAGATGTGTGCGAAACAAATGTGTGTCCCTCACGGGATAGGTAGTGTGTCCCATGATGGACAAATTTGTGTGGGACAAGTGTTCCGCAAGGAACAAATGTATATTTGCTTAGAGGTAGATGTGTATTTGCTGAGGGGAAGATGCACAATGGTTGAGGAGAAAGATATGTACTTGCCGAAGGGAAGATATGTTTGCCTTTAAAGTATAATTTTTGAAATGTTATTAGATTACCATATTTTTTGGTAATCCCAAGAATAACTTTCTTATAAGGAATTAATTCTCTCATTTTATCGAAAACTACATTTTTAAACAATAAAGTAATTAAGGATGGTGACGGGAATAACGTCACATCCATGCGGCGTCCATGTATCCTCATTTAGACCATCCTGGGCAATTCCCGGGCGCCTTGTTTTCTCTCTCAGCCACATCAGCTTTTCTCTCGGCCACGTCAGCACTCAGCACAAACCAACCCCTTCATTTTTTTCTTAACCACGCTCAGAAACAACTAAAGAGCCCTAAATTCTCTCTATTCCACGTCATTTGCGGATCATTTCTAGGTAAAACACAAAAAATTAAATTTTTAAAAGAATATAAACAAATAAAAAACATATTTTCATATATTTGTTTTTTTAAAATTTTTAACATATTTTTAAACATTTCATATATATATATATACAGGAATTCTCAAGTGAGCCCAGGGCTTAATCAAACTAAATTAAGCCCCCACAATATCCACCACTCATTTCAAAATGTAAGGTAGATTAAGAAAAAAACGGTTATGCTAATGAATGGTGAGATTAACTGTAAATAAGATCCAATGGTGAGATTGTAGGGAGCTTAAACTAAATTTGATGAGCCATGGGCTCACTAGAGCTTGACCCTATATATATACATAACAAACCAACCAGGGGGCACCATGTGCTCCCCTAATCCACCCACCCGGGCGGAAGAGGTGGACTTTATTGGCCTTTTGACCTTAAACTATATTAATTTTGATGATTAATTAAATTAATTTTAATCAATCAATATAATCAATTAAAGAGAGCAAACACGATTACATGCATTGCATACATATTTGTATACTTACAATCATCTTAATAGGTTGATCAAGATAATCAACAAAATGATTATTGGGACAAAGACATCAAGATTCAAGACTTGTAATCAAAACTTTGGACAAAGACATGTAATTTTGTATTTATTGAATTCATAAGGTTTTATGTAAACTTGAGCAGTAGGATTATGTCTCGTCCCTTATCGGTAAACCGAACTACCTTCGATCAACCGAATCATGTCTAGTTCGGTCTACCGAATACCTTTCGGATACCTGAATACTTTCTACTAGTAAAACGTAGGTGTTCTCTGGAATAGTCACAACGGAAGACCGAACCACCTTCGGTCAACCTAATAGTCCTGGATCGGTTTTGGACTTTGCTCCAATGGTCGTATTCGAATCGAGTCCCTATAGCCCAATTGACTTGTCCCACTTCGGACGACCGAATACCTATCGGTCAACCGAGTCTTTCTTGACTTTAGGTGCGCAACGGCTATTGACACGTGACACTTGACCGTTGTACCCAATAACTATTTGAGTGTCAGTGCAAAACCCGCGCTAACTTCGGTCTACCGAATTGTACATGGTCAACCGAACTTGAGTAGATCAGAGCCCAATCAATCCTACTGTCCACCTTGGAACGGTGAACCGAATGAAATTCGGTTAACCGAACTTAATTAAGGATAAATTGATAAAAGCTACTGGAGGCTGGTGAACGGTAATCCGATATATAATCGGTCAACCGAATGTTGAATTCAGACCAATCCTTCGGACTACCGTTCTAGTAACGGTCGACCAAATATGTCTCAAAATCTGCCCGAGCTTAAGTCACATCTTGCATTCTCATTGGTCAATTTCCCCACCAACTCTCCAACGGATCTCTATGCTTTGAAGCCTATATAAACACCACTCTAGAGACACAAACCAACCCTCAACACCCTCTATTCATCAATTATCTTTGTGCTCTCAATTCTCAAACATTCAAAGCTTATTCTTTAACACTCAAGCTTAAACTTCACCACTTGTTTATCCAATTCTATATCCATATCCAAGTGTGCTCAAGTATAGAGTGTTAGATTGTGATTCAACTTCCACACCAAAGAATCATCAAGTTGTAAAGCTTCGAGGAAACTCCCTCTCGGATTGTGAGATGAGACACGAGCAAGGCGAGGTTGTTCGCGAGGCTCGGAGTTGTAAACGACGTTGATCTCGGCCCGGAACGGAGATCAGTTAGTGGAACCATAAGCGAGGCTCGGGGGATCGAGCGAGGCTTGCGAGGACTAGGACCCGGGTGTGGGTGTCGAACCTCTGTAAACTCCAGTGTCGTCGATTTTGTGGTCTGCACGTCTTATCTCTTAATCCTTCGATTAGTATTTTAAATTTTACATTTATCTAGCGATTAGAGGGTCATAGATCCTAACAGACTTGTTTTTTGCTGAGTTGCCTGGCGTAGTTTTTGGGCGCCCGGTAATTTAGGCCCGGTAACGATGCTCTTAAAGAAAAAATATTAAGAATGCAATTAGGAAACCTCATCGCTACATGTAGGGATGTAAAAGCCCAGGAAAGCCCACAAAATTTGTAGGCCGAAGATATAATTCCTCCCTTTTTTTGCTTTTAAGTCGGTGAAATGAATTTAACAATTTTTTCTTGTTCTTAAGTTGGGTTATGTTGTCAGTTTGTAAGTTATTAATATTTCAAACAATGCGACTTGTTACACGGTCATTGATTGAAACTGATTCAATCTTACTATTACAGTTAAATCGATGAGGTATAATATCACCCTACAATAATTGTCGTAATATGCAACAATAAAGTTTTTAATCTCAAATTAGTTAGGGAGACTACCAGATTTGAAACTGAATAAGAAGAAAAAACGATTCCGGCACGTACGAATAAAAAATCATTTGAGATATTCCATTCCCGTACATCTATTTTGAAGACAATAGGCACTTCGGATAAATTGAGTTGTGCTATGTCCTTTGTTTGTATATTATGCCTAATTATTTTAGGGAACTACTAAACGTCGCCCCAAAATTACTTAAATCGCCCCTTAAAATTACCAAATTGCCCATAACAATATATTTAATACCCATATCGTCCTGTGTCTTTAAACAAGGTTTTTGACTCAGTTTTACTAACATTCCTAGTACCAACACCACGAAAATGTCTGGCGAAACACCTAGATCAGGCGAAGTAACGGAGACGGATTTTTTTTCCGACTCGGGCGTCTGGCTAAGACGTCTGTACCATCGTGGCGGCGCCTGGCTAAGACGCCTCCACCATGGTTGAGGCGTCTTAGCCAGACGCCTCCACGATGGTACATGCGTCTTAGCCAGACGCCTATACCATGGTGTAAGCGTTTCGCTAATACACCTCAACAATGGTGGAGGCGTCTTAGCCAGACGCCGCCACGATGGTACAGACGTCTTAGCCAGACGTCCCGTTTTTTTTAATTTTTTTGTCAAATTAAAAGGGAACTACTAAACGTCGCCCCAAAACTACTTAAATCGCCCCTTGAAATTACCAAATTGCCCTTAACAATATATTTAATACCCAAATCGTCCCGTGTTTATAAATAAGGCCTATGGTCTTGTATATTCATAATTTATCAGTAAAAACACCACGAAAATGTCTGGCGAGGGTGATGCATCGGGTGAGGTAAGCCTGGCGCGGGGAAATTTTTGGGCCGAGCGTCTGCATTAGACGCCTCCCCCATGGTGAGGGCGTCTGCGTAGGACGCCCTCCCCATGGCCGAGGCGTCTAACGCAGACGCCTACACAATGGGAGAGGCGTCTTATGTAGACGTCCTCCCCATGGGTAAGGCGTCTGTAGTAGACGCCCTTCCCTTCGGTCAGGCGTCCTACGCAGACGCCTTACCGTTGGGGAAGGCGTTTAACACAGACGCCCCATCCATGGGGCAGGCGTCTAACACAGACGCCTGTTTTTTTTTTGATTTTGATTTTGTTTTTTTAATTTCGAGTTTATTTTTTAATTTTTTTAATTTCGAATTTATTTTATTATTTTTTTAATTTTGAATATATTTTTGTAGGTTCCAGATTTCGGTGGTGATGGAGTGGATTACAGTGAGTTATTTCAAACTACACAAATCTTTGAAACAATCGATGAAGCATGTAAATGGGCCAAACAAGTAGCTATCGGAGCTGGGTTTTTTTTGGTCGTGTCGTCGTACAAAACAAGATCAGATAGTCGGATGGATTGTTATTTGAGATGCGACCGGCGAAATCAAATGGAGTCTCGGGATATGGATACTGCACTTCGAAGAAACACCAAAAGAAAGGGTTGCGGTTGCCGTTTCTTAATAAAAGTGGTGGAGCGACGAGATCGTGATGGATGGGTTGTGGTTTATAATAGTGCTCACGGACATCACAACCACAGACTGGCAGTTTATCCAGAGGGTCATCGTCAAATTAGTGGTCTAAGTTCTGGGGCGAAGAAGATTGTTCGTGATATGACAGAGGCGCAAGCAAAACCACGGAACATCTTGAAGGCAGTAAAAGAAAAATTCCCGGAGGACAATCCAAATCAAAGGCATATTTATAATTTCAGAGATTACATGAGGAGGACAAAATCTGAAGATCGGAATCCCGTCCAGCAGTTTCTCTACCAAGCAGTGCAGTGTGAGTACTTACATTGGATTATGGCGGATCCAGAAACTGATGTCGTAACTCACGCTTTTTTGGCACATCCGACGTCAGTCCAGTTGTTGCGGACATATCCTTTCGTTATCTGCATGGATTCGACTTACAAGACGAACAAGTATAAGATGCCTTTGTTCGAAATGATTGGGGTCACACCAGCAAACATGAATTTCCTTATTGGATATGCGATTTTGATGGATGAATCTTACTCCAGTTATTTGTGGGTGATGGAGAAGTTGAGAGATCTGTTATTGGGGACTGTCAGCCCGACTGCAATAATAACAGACCGGGAGTTAGGCCTTATGCGACCAGTGAGAGAGGTTTTTCCTGACTCTGCTCATTTACTCTGCACATGGCACATCAACAAAGACGTATTGAATTACGCATACCACGTATTTGGCAAAAATAAGGAGATGGCAGAGACTTTGAGGCGTGGAAGATGGAGGAAGATCATGCTTTCTACTTCAGAAGCCGAGTATGATAGAGCTGTGTATGCTCTGAAAGATTTGTATAGATCGTGGCCGGCTATCACGGAGTATCTGGACACCACGTGGTTGGTGCATAAAGAAAAGTTTGTGCTGAATTGGACGAACAAAGTCCTTCATTTTGGGAACACCACGAATTGTAGGGTCGAAAGTGCTCATTCGGCTCTAAAAGAGTGGATTTCTACATCGACTGCAGCTCTGGACACTCTTTTCGAGCGCGTCAACGCGGCTACTGAAATGCAGCTGACGAATATTCGAAACTTTCTTGAAGACTCGAGACGGCGAAATTTGACTAATTTCGGACATGCTCTATATCGTCACATAAATGGTAGAGTTTCGCATCACTGTTTGCAGTTGCTGAGTCAGGAGGTGAAGAGAATGCAACAGTTAGATGATGAAGTTGAATATCGTTGCGAGTGCGCTTTTCTGACTTCTCATGGGATACCTTGCGCATGTACCATCCGTGGATGTCTTGAATCAGAAAACGGAATTTACTTAGAGCAGATTCATCCGTTCTGGAGGACACTTGTCATTGGGGAAGGAGCCGGGAACGCAGAGTTTGTGTCTCAGGCAGCTCAAGACGCCGAACATTTTCGCGGTCTGGTTGATGAGATTGCAGGAAGTGACCCTACCGTAATTCGATCTGCCTCTCGGGTTTTATTCGAGCAGCTACACCCCGAACATTCGAATTTGAAAGAGCCTGCAGTAAAAACAAAGCTACGAGGTCGACCAAGGGGAAAGTCGACACGACGGGACCCTAGTGCGTTTGAGTATGCAGAGCGAGGTAGTGGTCGATCTTCAGGTAGTGGGAGTAGAGGTCGTGGTCGTTCTTCCGGTAGTGGAAGCAAAGGTCGTGGTCGATCTTCTGGTTCTTCGTCAGTGAGAGGAGGATCAGGTATACCATCCTTACATTTATTATTATTATAATTTTGTTATTTATTTCAGTAAATATGTATATTTTGTTATTATATCTAACTGTATTTTTTGTTCATATTGTAGTGACTGGGCGGGCTGACGTAGACGACTTCCCATATGGAGATAGAATTCCAGGAATCATTATGTCATTCCTACACCAGTGGAATGATGTACGTGCTGATGGAAACTGTGGATTTCGATGTGTCGCCGATGTTTTCCACGGTGGTGAAGACAATTGGCAACTCGCCCGTCGTTCGATTTCAAATGAGATAGCTGCGAACCCATCTTTTTATGAGCACGTATACTACGACGGTGTGGCGGAGGCTCGTCACCGGATTAATTGGGGCGGGGGACCTTGTGGCGAGAATCACTATATGGAGACGTGGACGGACTTGTTTCCCATTGCAAATTTTTACAAGTGTGCAGTTATGTTCTTCTCTCTCGGAAATGATGGTTCGTTGTACCCATGTCTTACAGTTCTACCTTGGGAGAGTCCGCCTACCGTGACGAGACCGTGCAGAGAGTTGATTATTGCTCATTTAGGGAGTTACGCTCATTACATTCGTTTGGAATTGAATGAGGGATTCCCCGTACCTCCTATAGCGACTCTGTGGTATCAAATACGAGATGAGAGTGTTATTGGATGGGAGCTGGAGTACCAACATAGGATAGCATATTGGCAACAATTATGTAATATGTTTTGATATGTTTGTATAATTATGTAATATGTTTTGATATGTTTGTACATTATATAGTGTTGCTTTATTATGTAATATGTTTTGATATGTTTGCTTTATTTGCATTATATATAATAGTACGAAAGGTTATCAAACACAAATACAAATAATAAGGGTACAACAGATAAGCAAAACACAAATACAAACAATAAGCGTACGACATGTTCGCAAACACAAACACAAATAATAAATAATAAGCGTACAACAGATAAACAAATATAAATGCAAATACTAAGCGTACCACAGATAAGCAAACACAAATACTAAGCGTACAACAGATAAACAAATATAAATGCAAATACTAAGAGTACGGTACAACAGATCAGCCTACTCATCATCCGAATCATGGTCGGAGATGCCTAACTGAGTATGCCATGACTGTATGATCTGATCCACATCTCCGCATGCAGCTCTGGCATCGTCTGGCAGCTCATCCCTCATCTGCAAGATTGGGTCTACAGCCCGTATCATCTTACCCATCCACTGCACATAACATTAACATTAGCGTACATTAACAAATTATACGGTACAAATAAATTTAGATAAAATGAAAAAATTACCAGATCGCCACACGTCCTATCTGGTGGTCGATCTGCTCTCCGGGAGGCACCACGGACGATGATAGGATGTGAGTAACTACCGAACCAATCAAGATAACGTGCATCACACTCGGAGGGGTCGCGACTACGTCTGAAGTCGCCAAGGAACAATCGGCATGATCTCGGAAATGTCCGCCAAGTCGATTCCGCTGTAGAAGCGGGGAACCTGACGTCGTACGTCGCTGCTGTCGCAGACCGCACCGCATGCTCTGGTGTCGGAATGTCAACCGGGATCACCTGAACATATCCTAACTGACGCAAGACCCGATCGGGCATATAAGGCTCTATGATATCCCGATAACGAATAAGACCCATCAATAAAGTCCTCGGGACATCCGCTGCTGGGTCAGGACCATAGGGTAACCACTCCACCTAAAGTTTAACACATTAATAATAATACATCTTAAAATTAAATAAATGGTGTAAAGTTTGATACCTCTGATGCAGTCATCTGATCTAGCCGTGCGCGGATGGAACGCAATCGTCCATCGCTCTTGTCCTCGCTCCGGACAACCCACATACCCGAACGTGGATGACCCTCGTCGATAATCTTCCGCTCACGATGCGGGCGGAATGCAGGAAAGTACTCGTATATCCACGCCTGCAGCAGCGTAAGACAACCTGCAATCCCAGAACAATCCGCACGGCTAGCTATCCCAAGCTGCCGGTACAGGTATGCCAACGTCGCTGACCCCCACGAGTACTCACGAACGGTCTCCGGGTCCCTAGCCTCCAGTAGATCGCGTGGTCTGATCCGACAACCACTCTTGTCGACAAACAAGACGGCTCCGAGCATCAAGAATAGGTACGCCGTCAACTGTGTATCATCGGCCCGCGGAGGTCGTGCCCGTCTGCATAGGTCCTCAAGGGAGTCGATGCCGACACCACCACCACTCCATAAAGCTGTATCTCTCGCCAGACCATCAGGTGTGACACCAAGCAACTCTGCCACATAACACCTCAGCTCAGACGTCGACCCCTGAGCACTAACCAGATGACCATCCACAGGAAGTCGCAGGATCTGGAAAACATCGTGAAGCATGATCGTCATCTCTCCGAAAGGCATGAGGAAAGTGTTGGTGTCAGGCTGCCACCGCTCCACAAACGCCGAAATCAAAGGCATGTCGAGATAAGGGAACATGCTGTACGGTAAGTGCCCCAAATGCGTGGCACTAATCTCCTCTCTGATATCAGCACTCAGTGTAGACCGCCAACCCTGTAGTGCTGTACAGGCTCTGTGCCGATTCTGGCACTTCAGAACCTTCCGATCCTCTCCGTCCCAGATCCGTCTAGCAATGTGACCCCAGAAACTAGGAATGACGCTCCCATCTAAAGGACCACCAGGCGTCATACTGCTCACGATCCAAGAATCGTCCTGGACCCTCTTCTTCTTCTGAGCGCGGGGATCAACAGTGCACGAGCTCGAATCCCCGGCCGTAAACCTCCCACCCCTACCCTTCCGCACCATCCATCCGGCGGAAGTAGAAGTACCCGCTCGACCACGTCCTCCGCTATAATCCCCCTGCCCTCCACCTCCGGCCGCACATCATACGGGCCATCATCGTCGCTCTCGTCGTCGAAACTATCCACATGCTCATCATCGAAGGAATCATCCTCCTCCTCACGACGACGTAATGCCTCCCTCTCCCTCCTGACCGAAGCAGATATCCCCCGTCTACGTGGATGACGCGGTGCTGAATCATCCTCTAAAGAACGGAAGGCGTGTAATGGTATCGACTTACCTCTCCCTCCACTGTGACCCGATGACTATTTATTGAAATTTTAAATACAAATTTGTTAAATTTGTTAAACTAAATTATCATATTTATCAAAATTGTTAAACTAAATCAAAATTTGTTAAACTTAATTATCAAAATTGTTAAACTAAATCAAAATTTGTTAAACTAAATTAAAACAATTGTTAAACTAAATCAAAATTTGTTAAAACTAAATATCACAAATGTTAAACTTAATAAGAATTTGTTAAATTAATTTTTTTGATTTATCACTATTTATTAAAGTAATTATGATATTTATTAATTAAAAAAACAAAAAAGGAGGAGGCGTCTGCGACAGACGCCTCCACCTTGCGGGAGGCGTCTGTCGCAGACGCCTCCTCCTACGGGGAGACGTCTTCGGAAGACGTCTCCCCCATCGGGGAGACGTCTTCCGCAGACGTCTCCCGCTTCGGGTCGGCGTCCGAGGGAGACGCCCCCCGCATGGGTCGGGCGTCCTCGGAAGCCGCTCCCCCCATAGGGGGAGCGGCTTCCTCGGACGCCCGCCCCATGCGGGGGGCGTCTCCTCGGACGCCGACGCATTTTTTTTTTTTTTTTTTTAAAAAACAAATAAATAACGTAATGTTACCTCATACGGGTACACCGGGGGAACTGCTGGCTGCTTCCCTGGCCTCCGAGACATTCGTAATCTTGTGTAGTAGGTATAGGAAGAGAAAGTTTTGAAAAAAGAGTGAAATTGTGAGATATATAAGCAAAAATAGGAGGAAGGGCAATTTGGTAATTTCAAGGGGCGATTTAAGTAATTTTGGGGCGATGTTTAGCAGTTCAGAATTAAAATTATACGGTGTGTTATCTCAAATTATTTGACGTTTCTTTGCAAGTTTTCGGTGGTAACCGGTCGGATTACAATGAGTTTTTTTGCAAGTGATGAAAATTCAAAAAAAATTCAGATCCAAAATTTTTTAAGTTCCAAATCCCCCGGTGGTAAAACATCCTGACTTACAAATACCACCTCGACAGGTCGTTCGGGGGTCTCGCTTACAAACATCCTGTAATTGTTTACAAACATCCTGACTTACAACATTTTTTTTGGATTTTGAAATTGTTGGATCTGGAAATTTTTGAATTTTCGGTGTACCGAAGAGGTATCGGTCATCCGAATATAGTAATTATTAACTTATTAATTAATTTAACAATTATCTAAATTTATAATCAATTATCTTTTTAAAAAAATAATAAAAAATTACGGGCGTCCGACGGAGCCGCTCCCACGTAGGAGGGGCGTCTGGCTAAGACGCCCCGCCCCCCCAATGGGGGAGGCGTCTTACACAGACGCTTGTCCCATGGGCGGAGCGTCTGGGTAAAACGCCTCCCCGATGGGTAAGGCGTCTGGGTAAAACGCCGCCCCCATGGGGAAGGCGTCTTAGCCAGACGCCCCCTCCTACGTGGGGGCGGCTCCGTCGGACGCCCGTATTTTTTTTTTATTTTTTATTAAAAAGATGTTAAATATTTTACCAGATTCGAGTACACTGGGGCGTCCGTTGGTTCATTACTGACATCCAAAACATTATTTTTTATGATTATAAGAGGAATATGAAGAGAGATGTGTGATAGGAGGGTAAAATGTCGCGTTATAGCAGTAGAAATGAGAGAATGACAAAATGGTAATTTCAAGGGGCGATTTAAGTAATTTTGGGGCGATGTTTAGCAATTCAGTTATTTTATGTCGCTTTCTTGTCCACTTCACGTATAATTTTACGAAACCCACAGAATTGGTCGTATGTCATCAAGTAGAAGTTAGTGTGAATCAACTTTAAAATATCGATACGTGTACATTCGTATATATACGCATGCTTTACTAACACATAACCAAAGGTCACACTATTTATAGACATTGAAATGAGAACTTTCTTCACCCAAAATCCCGTATTATTTACGAAGTCGTTGCAAGGATAAAAAAGGGTCTCGACAAATAATTGGCAAAAAAATATAATATAGTGATAATTGAATAAGAAGGGGGGGAATCTGAGCATAACCCTTTATAAAGTGTGATACTTGAGAGACATTTCAAGCGTGTGAGTCGTATGATTGTATCTACGTACTCATACGCTTATGTCACTTTCCAGCAGCCAGAAATGAGAACCATACTTAATCGTGGATGGTTGACTTAAAATCATCTATGTTACACGATTGGGCAGTCAGTTTTTTAAATAATACTTTTGGAATCATCATTTGAAAATTCCACAAAAACGCTCACAACCAAGTTAAACCATGGGAGTAGTAGGAAGATGGCCAAACACCATGACTATTTCGAGACAATGATAGGCATATTAAATAACTAATACATCTAATAACTCACTCATCAGGGCCAACGTGGTCAATGTTTCCAGTAAGATGAACAAAATGGTCGACAATCAAAAAACATAATTGATAACCATGAAAGGCCATTTAACAAGGTGGCACGGGAAGATCATCATTCATGTTTAAACTAAAGTTGTCCTCAGAAATATAAAAATGCATTCTAAATGAACATAATGAAGCACTTCGTTGAACAGCCATTCAAAGGATGTGAACCCAACATTAGTTTCCATTTAATTTACTGAATTGTTATTCGTCGCCCTAAAACTACTTAAATCTTCCCAACAGATTACCATTTTGTCATTCTCTCATTTCTACTGCTATAACGCGACATTTTAACCTTCTATCACATATCTCTCTTTATCTTCCTCTTATATTCATAAAAAATAATGTTTTGGAGGTCAGTAATGACGCCCCGGTGTACTCGAATCTGGTAAAATATCCAACATCTTTTTAATAAAAAAATTAAAAAAAATTACGGGCGTCTGGTGGAGCCGCCCAGCGTAGGAGAGGGGCGTCTCGGTAAGACGCCTCCCCCTAGGGGGTGGCGTTTTACACAGACGCTCCGCCCATGGAACGGGCGTCTGGCTAAGACACCTCTCTCCTACGCTGGGCGGCTTAGCCAGACGCCCATCTCCTACGCTGGGCGGCTCCGTCAGACGCTCGCAATTTTTTATTCTTTTTTTATTTTTTATTAAAAAGATAATTGATTATAAATTTAGATAATTACTAAATTAATTAATTAATAAGTTAATAATTACTATATTCGGATGACCAATACCCTTTCGGTACACCGAATAGAGATTTCCAGAGAAATGTCGAAGCTACTGAGAATAAATATTCGGATAACCGGGTAGAGATCGGTAAACCGACACAATGATTCTAGGAAGATCAAAAACTTACTGTATTTAAGATCACGGTGGACCGATGGAAACTCGGTCATCCGCATGAAACATGTTCGGTAGACCGAGAAGCAAACGGTCGACCGTCCGACATCACCTCACAACGAGTTTTTGCAATTGATGAAAATTCAAAAAAAATTCAGATCTAACAATTTCAAAATCCAAACGACCCCCGAACGATCTGTCGATGTGGTATTTGTAAATCAGGAAGTTTTACCACCGGGGATTTTGGATCTTAAATTTTTTGAATATTAATCACTTGCAAAAAAACTCATTTTAATTTGACCCCGTTACCACCAAAAATCTTGCAACAGAACCTCAAATATTTTGAGATAACACACCGTATAACTTTAAGAATTTATTTTTATTTTTTTTTATTAAAAAATACGAGCGTCTGGCTAACACGCCTCCACCAACGTGGAGGCGTCTGGCTACCCACCTTGGTGGAGGCGTCTGGCTAAAACACCTCCACCATTGTGTAGGTGTCGTATCCAGACGCCTCCACCTAGGTGGAGGCGTCTTAGCCAGACGTCCGAGTCGGAAAAAAAATTCCCCTCCGTTACCTAGCCGGATTCAGGTGTTTCGCCAGACATTTTCGTGGTGTTGGTACTAGGAATGTGAGTAAAACTGAGTCAAATACCTTGTTTAAAGACACTGGACGAAATTGGTATTAATTGATTTGTTAATGGCAAAAAGGTAATTTTTGGGGCGATTTAAGTAGTTTTCCGGCGACGAATAGTAGTTTCCTTAATTTATGATATAATGAGCAGACGTGCTTTATGGTAGGATAAACAAGGATGAACTACTAAACGTCGCCCCAAAACTACTTAAATTGACATTTTTGCTCTTAACAATATATTTAATACCAATATCGTCCCGTATCTTTAAACAAGGTTTTTGACTCAGTTTTACTAACATTCCTAGTAGCAACACCACGAAAATGTCTGGTGAAGCACCTAGATCAGGCGAAGTATCGGAGATGGATTTTTTTTCTCCGACTCGGGCGTCTGGCTAAGACGCATGTACCATCGTGGAGGCGTCTTAGTCAGACGCCTCGACCATGGTATAGACGCCTCCACGACGGTACATGCGTCTTAGTCAGACGTCCCGTTTTTTTGTTTTTTGTCAAATTAAAATTATACGGTGTGTTATCTCAAATTATTTGTTATTTCTTTACAAGTTTTCGGTGGTAACCGGTCGGATTACAACGAGTTTTTTTGCAAGTGATGAAGATTCAAAAAAAATTCAAATCCAACATTTTTTAAGATCCAAAATCCCCCGGCGGTAAAACATCCTGACTTACAAATACCACATCGACAAGTCATTCGGGGGTCTCGCTCACCGGTGAGCGAGCGGCATTCCACCATTGCCGGTGCGGTGGCGGGGTTGGCAAGGGGGCAGCGCCCCCTGGAAATTTTTTGGATTTTGAAATTGTTGGATCTGAAATTTTTTGAATTTTCGGTGTACCGAAGGGGTATCAGTCATCCGAATGTAGTAATTATTAACTTATTAATTAATTAATTAAACAATTATCTAAATTTATAATCAATTATCTTTTTAAAATAATAATAATAAATAATAATAAATTACGGTCGTCCGACGGAGCCGCCCCACGTAGGAGGGGGCGTCTACACAGACGCCCTTCCCATGGGCGGGGTGTCTGGGTAAAACGCCTCCCCCATGGGCGGGGCGTCTGGGTAAGACACCCATGGGCGGGGTGTCTGGGTAAAACGCCTCCCCATAGGGGCGGGTCTGTCCCAGACGCCCCCTCCTACGTGGGGCGGGTCTGTCGGACGCCCGTAATTTATTATTATTTTTTTATTAAAAAGATGTTAGATATTTTACCATATTCGAATACACTGGGGCGTCCGTTGGCTCATTACTGACCTCCAAAACTTTATTTTTTATGATTATAAGAGGAAGATGAAGAGAGATGTGTGATAAGAGGGTAAAATGTCGCGTTGTAGCAGTAGAAATGAGAGAATGACAAAATAGTAATTTAAAAGGACGATTTAAGTAATTTTGGGACGATGTTTAGTAATTCAGTAAACAAATCATCTTGAGTCACTAAATATAATAATTTATCTAATAGAAAAGTACCTTATCTTTCTTGAGTTCGTGGGAGAGCTGTGACTGGCCAGCAATTCATCAATCAGCAACTAAACTCACTGAAGATCGTTTTAAGTTAAAAAAACATGACTGCGGTTTGCAAATCCCACTCATACCCATTATGCTTTGTTAAAAAGAACACTCGCAGTAAAAAATCATAGCGGACGCGACAAACCATCGGAAAATAATTTGCTGGAACTTCGACGTACCGACGGTAAAAAAATAGTATATCCAAATTATAAGAAATCCTACGAAATCTACGGTTGCCGAACTCATCCCTTGAAAAGTTTGATTTGTTCTAATACATAATTCCCCTCGGCCTCAAGTTTCTTTAGGATCCCAATTTCAATAAAATTACGACAAGCCCAAGCGCTCCAGAAAGAACAAGAACGCCTAGATTCTGATCTATCATTTCACCGGAAATAAGAAATTGTACCGACACTAAACTAAATAGGAAAAATATATAAAATAAATAGTGAGTTCCAATACTCACCCATAACCCGGTAGATAAAGTGAGATCAAAAAACCTACATCACGAATACTAACTAAAAATGAGATCAAAAAAGTTTTAGGAATTCCGTAAAAATTTCAATTATAAACGAAAGCATGTTCTGGAAGGATAATCCTGATTCCTACTGGTATTAAAACTAACACTTGGTACAATAAAGAACTAAAGTGGCAATTCGGTACACTTAGAAAATCCATATCTACTCTTTCCCAGCAACTACTAACATCCACTCTGTAATAAAGACTGCATATTTAAAAACCATCTTTGAATTGAATTAAGTACCATGCGATTCTGTCAATAATATAACAAAGTGATTCAACAAAAATATTAAATAACCAGAAAGGAACGTTCTTGATTAGTCTGTTTAAACTTTTAGACCCAGAATTGAAATTCAAGGATAGTGTAAACATATTTTCCGGCTTTTATATAGGAAAGATTCTAAACTAAATTGGTAAATTTTACAACTTCCAAATCTCATTCTTTAGGTTCGACATGAATTCTGCTTATGGTAGACACTGTAAGCACCATACCATACTGAAAGCGATGTGAGAAATAAATGCTAAGAGGACAGTATGCAACAGATGCTAAAATGGAAACTATGTTGAACAGATGCTAAAATGCTAAGAGGACAGTATGCAACAAAAAAGCCTCTCTAGAGGAACTGCCATTACAAGGGGACATATATATATACACATAAATGAGGAATACAACACCGTCACCCTTTATTTGCCGAAATATAGGGCAGAAAGAGAACCGACGGCCAATCAGGAAAACAAACAAAGCACAAATCCAAAACTGCATATTATAGTGTCCTCTTAGCGGTCAGGACACTACTAGTACACAAGGGCTTACCTAATACCATATTACTTACTCACATCTACTTCAGCTCCAGCCTTCCAACACCTGTTCAGGAAAATCACCACTAAAAACTCTGTATGCATGTGCGGAAAACCAATTTGATATGCTTGTATTCCATAGCTACTGTATTAGTTCATGGATTTCATGGTTACATTTTTTTAGTTATGGATTGTTGACCAAGACATAGAAAAATTCATGGTCAACGAACGGTTCTTTTTCCTATAAAATGATCAATAAATAACCATTCTAACTTTCCTTCGTACAAATGTTGTAGACATGTAATTACATTACATGCAAGTCAAATCATTTTTCTTGCTTGTCTAAGAAGTAAGAACAAGTATATGTAGAGAAGTACTTACAGTTACATTAGCTGCCATTGGCAACGGGAGTCTCATGTCATGAGCTCCTTCATTATTATCTCTTTCCTCCAAAACATCTTCTTCGACCCTAAATTCCAGGTTGCCTGGTTTCATTTTCTGGACCTCCTCATGTGTAAGAATGGAAATTTTGCGAACCATGCAACAGAATTCCCTGATTTCCAAGACATGCAAAAATGTGAGAATGAGCGAAATGTATCCTAATAATGACGAAAATAGCACAAATTGGTGCTGTTGGCAGCCAGAAAACTCACTCCCAGGGATCATCACCGACGAGCATCATATCACCGTCATTGTCGGTGTAAACAATAAGCCACGTTTTATTGGACGATCTTAATTCCCCATTGAACTCAAACATGTGATCTAACTCAGCAATCAGTTCATCATAGCCGCCAAACTTAGTCAGGTCAACAGATCGTCCTAAAGCAATTCCTTGTTTATGAACCTGTGGATGAATTTCAGCTTTATTAAGTATTACTGTGCAAACACATTTACATATTCATACCATAAAATTGGAAACCAAAGTGAACATAGTAGTACTTCATTGTGAACTAAAACATCACCAAGGTGAGAGAAAAATAAACATGCTTACACAACACAGATTTCTAAGTTTTCATTTTGATATTTTTCCGGAGTTCTTTTTTACAAAAAGTTTCAAAAAGATTGTACTGTCTTTTTCATTCAAAAACTATTATTTTCAATTTCATAAATTCACTGCAACAAAGGGTGAAAGGGTGAGATGAAGATTTCAAATCCAAGGGGAAAGCAAATTGGTAAGACCTTTGTGCAACTCCTTGTTGAGCCAGCTTGCATCTTACTTGCTTCTTTTAAGGGGTGAGAAGGACGAAAACTTTTATCGAACTCTTTTTCGGGTAAAACTGAGCCTGTTAAAGTGGTGGCATCAAACTGCTCCAGATGCTGCTTGCTTTCTGAAACCTCTATTGAAGGCAATGCTGACTGATGAAACCGAGCATCTGAATCATGAGAGGGCTTCATGTATGAAGTTTCTAAACTAGATGATGTAGGATTGCCATCCAAATGAATGCCAAACAACTTGCAATTACCACTCCCTTTTGTTTTCACTTTGTCATTTTTAGCATGCACCCAGCTTTGAGCATTCACGGAAGCTGGTTGTGCTGGACTATTAATGTTATGAGAAGGTAATTTGCTCAATGACCAATTCATGTGGTGATTTTCCACACCCAAATGGTGCATGGAAGGATAATTGCATAAACCTCTGTATCCCACACTCTCAGTTTTCTGATATGTTGCAGCACTTGAGTGTGTAGACATCTTCAGACCAGGATCAATACCCAATGTGACCGGTTGCATTACAGACCATGATTCGGAAAATAATCTAAACTTGTCATCCCAATTTTTCGATGAGTTAGCATCACCATGAGCTTGACCATTGGAAGAATTAAAAGCCTGTGAATCAGCAGGTGGATGGAACCCTACTAACATATCAGTAAAGGTAGGTTCATGTCTTGCTTTTGTTGTCCAACCTTCTTGGGCAAAGCTTTTCTGTGCTGGAGCAGCATCAACTTTTGTATTGTTACCATTAGAAGTCCAAGATATTGATGTGTGGGCAACATCTGACTCAATGCTATGAGCGAAACTTCCTTGCAAGGTCTTGGCTTCTTGACCTTGAAAGACACTTGCAACTCCATGTGCTTGAGGGTCTACTGCAGCTTTAGAATGGCCTACAAAATATACCAATAAGAATGTAAATACGTTGCAGACTTGGACTTTCATATTTAAGAGAATTGACTATGCCTTACAATCTCTAGTTAAAATCAATGAATCAGTAGATGAAGGCAATGCATTTGCTCGGGATCTTTTAAGTCGAGATGCTGGAACATGATTTATTGGTGGTGGGTTCGATGCAGGTTCTATTTTCCAAGGAGAAACCATATCTGGTCGAGGAATAGAAGAAGCCTCATCCCATCGTACCTGAGTATCATGACATGTTAGATAAGGATTGAAAATTTCACATGTAAGAAGCTAATTTTGAAATACAGTACCTTCAGACATCTCCATTTTGATTCAGGCCACCTACTGGAATCATTATCTCTCATACCAACAATAGTTCCAGTGAGTCTGTTAGACAACGAGACTAAGACAATTAGATTTTCAAAGAGATTATTCACAACTCACAAGTAGAGAGTCAAAAAGCTCACGAAATAAAACAAACCTCTGCTCTGGAGCTTCTTCGCCTTCAAATCTCATTTTGAACCTCATCCCTATGAAATGGTTGTTCTTCATAGATTCCATGTACTGATCATATGGGACAATGAACTCGGACGGACTTGTCCTGAGGAAAAATTACTTAACAAAATCACACACAAACAACCGATGCTCTAATCATTGCTTGCATCAAGGCTTCAACTTACCTGGGTTTATAGTACACGGTGAACATGGTTCCAGTTGAAACAGCATGCCATGCAGTTGCCAGCACACCGACGTGCATGCTATGACTAGATATCACTGATGATGGAATGTTAGCTTGATGTCTCATTGCTCGCCTTACTCCAACTCGAAGTTCGCCGTTTTCACATCTGCAAGAGCAGCAAGAAGAAGCTGGTGTCTTCTTTATATTTCTGGAGGGGAAAAGGAAAAACAAAAAACAACTAACCTAAGAAAAATGAAAGCATCTCCTGCAACAAGCCTCTTAGAGCTAACAAAGACACTCCATCCACTCTGAAGAAGATGCCTTCTAGGCTGACCTGATATTGCAACACAAAAACATTCAAATAAACAAGATGGCATGATCACCATTAGTTACAGAGAAATCATAGCTGCAGATTGCAAAAGGATCCAGCTCGCTGATCAGTAAAAATTATCCAAGAACTAATTATTCTGTTACTGCTAAGTTAGTGAAGTCCAACACCATGACCCCCCAACTACCTTGGAGCGGTACATCACTAAGCCCAGCAATCAGGATTCCGTTGTGAAACCCCAAATACCAATTTAAATAGGAGTGAACGACAACTGACCCCGAAAGATATGCCGGAAGCGCCACTCAATTCCATGTAAATCCTTAGCCAATAGCTCCTGCGTGGGTGGTTGTTTGCTCATATCCTGACCAACCAACATCAAACTTAGAACCCAAACTCCGGCAAACCAAACCTTCTTAGACCACAGTTACGAAAACACAAACAAACCAGCGGAGGAAGGCACTCATCGGCATGCCGTCTCAGCACCGAAAATCCACCGTGTGTGCTCGTATCCGAAGCCGTAAGCGTCTTGCAAAAGGAGTGGACAACTGGCCGAGGCGCCGCCACCGGAGCAGGCTCCTTCTCCACGCTAATCTCATCTTGCTAATCAACCAAAAACACAAACTCAACTAAACCACATCAAAAAAAAAACCACCGAATCGAGTAGGAAAACAAACTCACATCGCTTTCGGGGAGCAAAGTCACTTGCGCGAACACCTCGTCGGTGTCAACCTCGGCCTACAATCAACCAAATAAAAAGGGGGCAAAATCAGAATTTTGAAAATAAAAACTCACAGAAACCAAAAGAATCACCTTTAGAAGAACATTCATGACGCGGCAAAGTATCTTCGGCCGGAGATCGTACAACGGCATCTGCTGATCGGCGACTTGGTTCATCGACGCCTCCACCTTCAACAACCCACCGGATCAGTCCAAATCCCAACCAAACCAACCCAAACCAAACCGAACCAAACACGAACCTGCTCGATGTGGCCTTCCGGGAAGTAGAAAACCCGCTCGCCCTGCCTCGGAACCCTAACCAGCGGTCCGGCGCACGCGTGCCAGAGCTCATCGTACAAAGCTTCGTCCAAATCTGAACTTGAAACCCTAAGAAACCCAGAAGACGAAAAAAAATCAAGTAAAATCCGTAAAGGTCCCACCTTTCGCGGTTCTCGGAGTTCCGGAGTCGCTGCAGCCGGAGGAGAATCCAGAGTTGGCCATCGCCGGTCACGCACGGGGCATCGCCGTCGGAACCCTAGATTTGGGTGAGGGTTTCGGAGGTGCTTCGGGTTATGCTTCTGCTGCTGCTGCTGCTACGGCTTCTTCTTCCAACCGTCCAACTCAACCATGGTCAAATCGGTCCGGGTTAAAATGGGCCGGTTTGGCTCAACCGGCCGGTTTGGTTTGGTTTGGTTTGTTGGTGGGATCCCAATCCCATGCAGATGATGTGGGGTTTAGGAATGGCTGATGTGCGGGTTGTCGTCACACCAACGGGCAGATGGGCTTTTTGCACTTTCTCCCTTGCTTTCGAAAAAATTGCTTCATAGTTTGTAAGTGCTTATGTGGATCTACTCTTGACTTTTAGGAATGAACACGGTTGATTTGTTCGACTTGGTTGAATTGTCTGTTTTTGAATTTAACAATAACAATTGATACAAATTGTGTGGATGTCCCTAGTTTAAAATTTTCATCTCAATTATCTCACAATGGTGGGTGTTGTGGGAATTCTAGGTCATAAAAAATGAATATTCAATAATTTTTTTGGTTATGAACTCAGTTTAATGACGGGATAGATAGATATTCTTTAAACATCCCAACAATAACTTTAACATAGAAAATAAATTTAGTATGTTAAAAATGATCCTAAACATGGCTTGTCATGTATTATCATGTATATTTTTTATTTTATATGTATTTTTTTATGTTTTTTCGTAAAATTATTTTCACCATTTAATATCATATATAATAGGTTCATCAACTAACATTCTACACACCAAGTCAACAAACAATCTCACAGTCCAAGGAGCATAATGCGTCCAAGTTCAGAGGTTTAAACAAACAATCTCATAGTCGATGGAGCATAATGCAATTTACCCCCAAATACCCACCTTCTTTAACCACGGTTAGTTACTTTTCGCTCCCCCAAACTCCTGCTCACACCAGTACACGTCGACACGTGGCGGTGACTTTTGTTTTCCCAAAGAAAAAAAAAGTTGGAGTTGCTTTTGTTGGAATTACCCTTTTGCGTTTCCCGTTACGATCGCCACCGCTCCGACAGTTATGGTTGACGCGTTTTCTTCTTGCGTTTGGTTTGATTGAGATTCCACGAAGCTTCGTTAAGTCCTTCGTGAGTCAACTTTTGGTCGTTTTAACTGTGATAAATGATAAAGTAAAAAATTGATTTATGTTCACTTGTTTGATATTCTAGTTCTGTTGTAATTTTGTAACGAAGTTTGTAGCTTATGATATTTGTTACACTTATAGTGTGTCCTAGCTAGTTGTTGGAAGGTAGAACGTTAGTTTCATTTCCATATTCGTAATAACTCGTGATTGACGCGGTCCCACGTCCACCTGATAATCAAAATTAAGCTTGCCATTTATTTTAAAAAAATCTTATAATTCTATTTGATTTTTTAGTTTCATTTCCACACGAGTAGTTGAGGTTTCACAACACCTTTGAACTTAAGCCTATCGAGTTCTACTTAATTAGAGCTAGAGCTTAGCTCGAATCCAATCGAGTCAGCCTAGAACTTAAAAACTGGTTTGATTTTAAAATCGAGCCGAAATCTAAATATATGTAAGCTCGATCAGATTCGACTCGTTTACATCCTTAAAGAAAATGAAATCGAGAAATTCCTTGGTTAAAGCATCCTCACACAACTTAACTTGAAAAATCTTGGCACGGAAAATACCATGTAACTTATGCCTAAATATTCAATTTCCAAACTGAATTTCCAAAATGAAATCGAGAACAGACCTAGAAATTTATTTTCGACATGTCGAAAAACACGACATTTAAGTTTCTACCATTCCAAACTCCACGATACAAATTCAAAAATCAAAACTCCACTTGACCCAAACCCGAACCACATCCCCAAAAGCTTAATTTGGATTCCATACAAACTCGAGCTGACAACGACGTTACGAGTGAGGGGGACCACAAGTGGGAACCAAACATAACCCCTGTAGAGATGCGAAGCGGCAGTGGAATCTTTGTCCGGAGAACGTAAACACCTACTCATCAACTTGCCAAGGCTGATATGATCATTGTCATATAATAGTAGCCTAAGTTAGCAAGTGGGGGGTTGTTTAAACTAATTAAGAATGGCACAAGAAGAGGATGTCATTTGATTAAGTGTTAGTTTATGGTTTTTTTTTCTTTTGGCACGGTGGTGGGTTTGTTTTGAAATGGACCGTGGTGGGAATATGCTGGGATATGACGTGCCGTCCAATGGGAGATCATGAAACTTGATCTCATCATATATCATGCACCGTCTTTTTTTATTATCATATATCATGCATTGTTTTTTTTCGAATAAAATATGCCATGCACTGTTGAAACTCGACTGTGGTAAGGGCTTAAGGGTGTTAAAATTTTCGAACTAAATGAATGGGAGTCTAACATTAACGAGGTCGAAATGTAAGGAAACCGAAATTACCAAAGAAACAAAAAGTCCGGAGGAGACTAGCATATGTAGATATCTCTTTGTTGAAGGTGGGTCGGATTCCCTCCATTTTCTTGATCGTCAAGTTCCTCAATAAATTTTCAACATGAACAGTATAAGGAAAAAACAACGTATTATATTTGTCATTTTCATGATCTTATACAATATAAACAACTTGCATGATAGATTAAAACTGCATTAAAAGAATTTGACCAAATCGGTTCACATCCGAATCCGTCGTGAAAAAAAGCAGTTCTAAACACAAACGAACCTGTAGAATTTGATTCAGAAGTTGGGTTCGGAGGTTTGAAAAGGTTGGAGGGAGAGTTTACGAGGAGAGGGACTGTTGGTTGGAGTTTTGTAGTCGCCTCACCCGACAACACCCTTTCACTGCCAATGGTGATGGGCCCATTTTACTAATTACCATGCCATTTTTGCGGAAACATCCTTCCAGAATGCATAAACCCGGAACTTTTTTTCTTTTAAACACCTGGAACTCTCTATCCTTAAACAACTAAACATGCACATCTTTTTTCTGGAAATAAAAATAAACAACCACCTGACCTCCACTTCAAATGTCTCCACCTAGGAGAGAGCCGTGTGGTGTTTGATTTAGTGAGGCAAATCAGCAAATCACATCTAATCCTTTGTTTATCGCCAAACGTACACAAATGATTAAACAATAAATATTGGGTTTGGTGGAACAAAATATGGAAAAACCAAACTATGAAATGAGAGTTGTCTGAAGACTGAAGTGGTGCATGTATCACGTTTAAGCGATTAAGTTTGAATGTTTGACTATCTTTTATTTTAACAACACGTGGTGATTTTAAGCCTACAAATCTACAATACAATTGTTCTAACGTTCATTTAATGGTTTGTTTGGATATCAAAACAGAGAAATATAAAGAGAAATGACATGAAACAAAAGAAGTGAGAAGTTGTATTATCTTTTTCTCTCTCTTATATTTCTTTATTTTGACAACAACAGAGAGAGAGAAGATAATAATGCTAAAATGATTGAATCTCACCATATGTATCTTAGTAACACTAACACTAGTATCAACATAAGTTGTTATACAAACACGTCGTAGGTTTGAGAGTGTATACAACACATAAATACGCTAAAAATAATTATGATGTGGTTGCTTCTTTTACAGATATTTTGGATCGAACCCTTGAACTTGCATTCTCAGATAATTCTAGATTATAAAGAAAACCATACGATTCATTTACCCCACCTAAACATCAACTCGACCACAACATTATTAATGTTCACGTACGATCATGCCATCTGATAGATATTTAGTTGCGATGCCGGCCAAAATCGGATAGATAGGATTAAGGGTTGATGGTATAAAAGGGTGAGGACAAATCCATTACACTTATGTGTTCTTTCCATGTTCAATGGGGGGACCAAATTAATCCAGACTTGTGGACTTGATTTGAGACCATTATTGCTGTACTGTCCACTGCCTTGCACTAGTACCACTATATGTGGTAGAGAGGGAGGGGGGACTCTAGTCTAGCTACTTGGTCTGTCATCCACATTAACGCCTATCTAAGCTTCCTTCTTGTTGCTTTTCTCTCAATCTATCTTGGCACTAATCCCTCTT
This sequence comes from Triglochin maritima, assembly GCA_963682175.1. NCBI lineage: Eukaryota > Viridiplantae > Streptophyta > Magnoliopsida > Alismatales > Juncaginaceae > Triglochin > Triglochin maritima. The sequence goes on along the minus strand of OY821787.1, from coordinate 4,049,926 downwards.
GAATATTGGCTTATATTTGTTAAAGAAGCAAAACCAGGAAGAGTCGGTCGACCGAATTGGATTCGGCTCACCGACGCACAACCCAGGAGATTTTCGGCGAAGACGGGTCGGTCTACCGAATTGGATTCGGTCCACCGACCCGAGGATTCCAGGCACTCCGTGTGCAGCTGGGATCGGACGACCGAATTGGATTCGGTCTACCGTCAAAAGATTTTGAAGCACTTCGGAAGAACGGTTCGGCAAACCGTTGATGAGATTTTTGGTGTTCCGAGAATCTGGAAAGTGCATGTCCAAGTTGGAACGGATTACCGAGGTTCACTCGGTCTACCGAAGGGTTGTTGGAATAGTTCGTTAGTTCGTGCAAGAAGTGTTCTCGCGGTCTACCGAGACGCGCGAGAATAGTTCCCTCGGCCAACCGAGAAGGATTCGGTTAACCGAATCGGAACAGGAATAGTTCCTGTTGAAGCATTCACGGTTAACCGAGCGAGCGTCGGTTAACCGTGCGCATGAATAGTTCTGCTCGGTTATTGCTTAATTTTAGCTCGGTTTTTGAGTCTATAAAAGAGTTGTTTTGTACTTGCTCTTTCATAACATTGCATACAAGTTAGTTTCCTTCATTGTGAGTTGAGAGATTAAGGCTAGAGATAGATCTAGAGTGATTTTGAGGACATATTGCCTCCAAGCATTTGTAATCTCGATTGCTTCTCTTGTTGGAGAAGCGGAAGAAGGAAAGGAAACCCGCAGGAGACCCCCCAAGGACGTAGGCACGTTGCCGAACCTTGTAAAACGCGTGTGTCGTGGTTGTTTCAGGTGTGCATGTGTTATTTGCTTGTTTTATTTCCATCTTGCTTGTGTTCGTGTTGCAATTGTGTTTGGGAGAGGGTCCGAAGTTAATTCCGCAATCAATATTCTATTTTACGTGGTGCGTTTAATCCGTGTCGAGTTAGTGCATTATTAGATCCCCTCCCAACAATCCCACCATGTAAGACTAAGACTACTCGTTTGTGAATTAAATTGCATACATATTTCTTAACAATATTGCACTATTGCCATATATTTTTGGTATGCAATTTTTAGTTGAATCCACATATTTGAAAAATAGACTTGTACTTAGATTCATTATTCATATAATAGAAATGGATCGAGTAGATCGGTTTATTCGTGGCTTGAACTGTTTCTACATGTAGCTTGTTGGAGCCTTTAGGCCATCCCTTAACGCAGTAAAACTGCGGTCATCCTGCGGTCATCACCCGGTCGTTGATTAAAATACTAATTTTTTAACAGAAAACTTTCGGTTGTAGATGACCGGGTCGACGACCCGGTCATCAAATATTTTATTATTTTTTGATTTTTTGATTTTTTTTGTTTTTGTTTTGATTTTTTTAATTTTTTTGTTTGAGTTTTTTTATAATTTTTTTTTTGAAAATTCGTTTTATAATTGTTTTGATTTTTTAGAAATTTTTTAAATTTTTTTTAAAATTTTACCAAGATGGACCCCGAAATGATGTGGAGGAGAGAGGTAGGTTGTTGTGGGTTGTGTTGGGTTGTGGTTAAGAGATGAATAGTGTAGGAAAGAGAAGAAGGTGGGTTGAGGAAAGAGAAAGCTGATGTGGAAGAAAGAGAAAGCTGATTTTGAAGAGAGAGAGAGCTGATGACCGGGTCGTCCAGGTCATGGTTAGTGATGGCCTTAACGTTGGGTTCTTGATGCTTGATAAGAATGCATGGAAGGAGACGATTTACGAAGATGCTGAAATTGTGATTCCCAATAAACCTTGTTTGTAGCTTACTTTTGTACGTTTGTCCTACTTCTTCAACGCTAGTTTAAAAGATATTACCTAAAGTAAGTGCAAAAAAAGGAACGTAGAATTTGTGATTGCATGTTTATTAGAAAACTAATGCATTTTTTACATTAGTTTATTTTTAATTTATAACATCTTAAACTAAACCACAGTCTACATCTACATGGTAAGAAAAGAAGACGTGTTCAATTTTAAATTCTTATCAACAATTTTGGTATGACCGTAATAACTATGTTTCTGAGTTTCTTTACCAAATTTTCACGGTGGATACGAGAATGACTATCAAGGATGCAGGGAAATTCCAGTCAACAGTGGACATTAGAAGATGTTGATAGCTAGGGATAGGGCAGATGAAGCTGTCTGTAGAACCAACTATCGACGACTTCAAACTGATGAAGAAGATGGCTACTTGAGTGAGCCTTGAATTTGACTATTGCTTATTAGCTTGCATGCTTGTACGAGACTACTATTGTTGCTTCAAAAACCCTTATAAAAACATCGAGGTTCGTAATTTTTTGGGTCTTTATTGTGGTTCATAGCAAAAATTATCATCAAATGATATCTAATTCCTCTAAAAAAAGAATATAAGAATTTTGGTGCCCACTAAATTAAATGTCCCAATCTAACGACAAACTAGACCGAGACTTGTAGGTTGCACGGTGTGATTTTTACTGTATATGATTTTTTATTCTTGAAGATTCTCAGATAATGACAAAAAAAAATTGATACATCTCACAAATTCTTCAATATAATATTTAATATCAACTTTAAGTAGTTTTACTTAACAAATTAAAATTCTCATGCACAACTTTCAAGGAAGTATAATCACAAATCTTCTGACCTGAACAATCTTCTTAATTGAACAACTTCCATCGTGAATACTACCGGAACAATCACTTTCAACACTTTCAACGACTTAATTGTAAAATATACAGAATTTCAACACTTTCCAATAACTCTAATGACTTATTTTTAAAGTACCCAAAAAATATCCTCAAACCTTTATTCAATATAATGTTTAATATCGACTTAAATTAATATTACGTAAAATACTAAAAATCACATGCATGAAAGGCAAGAGATTATATCACAAAAAAATCACCATAAACACGACTAAAAAACTTATCACAAACAATAATCCCACTTTTTAACACTTTTCATTAACTTCATTTTAAAATACCAAGAATTTTGTAATTTTCTAATAACTCAAAGTACTTATGTACAAAATACGAAAAAAAATGTCCAAAATATTTTCTAATAATTTCAAGAACTTATTTTGCAAAATAACAAAAAAAATCCGCATCCCCTATAATATCCTTTAGCCCTTTACCCACTACCAATGTATTGAAGAGGGATGAGGTGTGTTGGTCTAACCCAAGGCTAGGACTTGGGGCCCACTGGTTAAGGATTACTGGGTTGGAATGGGGCCCCATTGAGTTAAGTCTAATGGACTACTCCAATCCAATATTTATATCCAGGACCTTAGAAGAGACTATTAATGGCAAGAAGAAATTAATGTATCCTAATATTTAATCAGAGTGACAGTAGAAAATTACTAACAAGAGTATGAACTTGTAGTTTTGTCGAGAGAAATAATTGTAGGTGGAATATTGTGTAGCCATGTAGGTGAACTTGTTCCGGAGAACTTAATCCAATATTTTTATATATATATATATATATATTTCAGGGAAAATAGTATTGCGCGTGAATTTGGAAGGCATGTTTTTCGAAAACTTCCTGTGGAACATTATGCGACAATTGGAGAAATTGTAAGGAATAATGGGAGGGTAATTTTTTTTGCATTGAATAAAAAACGGTTTTAATTTTTACCTTACCTTCATCTCAAGCAATAACCAATAGAATTTGGACGATGGATTTTGAAAAATCGTCATTTTGTCCTGATTACTTCGTCATTTGTAACTATTTTCGTCTTACTTTTCCTTACCCAACTTGACGATATTTATTAACGTCTACATTTCAAAAGAAAAAAAACATTTCCTTACTAAACTTGAAAACGACTCTTACCTAAGACTTCCAATCATTCATCAAACGATATTTATTATTAACGCCTAACATTAATATTCTACACCAAATCAATATTTCACTTCACACTCACCCATTGCCCTATGCTCGTGGTTTTGAGTTTTGACACATCACTCGATTCGTACCTTACCTCATCATCCTCACACAACGTCAAATAAATACAAAGTGTGTCAAAACTTCCTCAAAAGAGTACAAACTTATATTATTGAAATATCAGAGCTACCATTCCCTCCAAGTTGAAGGATTGTGAAATCCCTCCTTCCGTTTAATATTTCACTTCTTGCTCGTCAATTGACCCGTTCTGTACATGTCACTCAAATTGCACCCTATGTAAGATGTGTTCACTCACTTGGGTGTAGCTCTACCTGTGAAAGATTGTGGTTCCATATCTTGTGATTATGGTTGAGCCTTCCAAAAAAGTGTAAACAACGTTGGATCAACTCCAAATTAGTGTAGAACAACAAGAGATGATATCGTTAGACCAACAATGATTGTCAAAACTTCCTCCTATAGGGTTCCGACGATTCATGCCTTGGTAAGTTGATTTGTACGAACCCAATCAACATGATTTGGATTAGGAACCAAAAATCCATCCGCTTCGGTGATATTTTCATTTGGTTCCTTTTTTGTGCCTTTAATGAACCTTATCGAGTCCGTTGTTGTTGATCAGAGGTATGATCTAAACTTCCCCGTACAATAAATTGGTCTGGTCGAGGTTGATGGTGACGTATTTGCGACGTTGATCATCGCCGGATAGGGATAACACGATGGAGCTTCTCCGGTCGTCATCTTTCCAAACAAGTCTTAAGATCTTAGGAAGAAACATTCTTCCGCTATGATACCATGTAGAACAACAAGAGATGAGCAAAGAATCAACTCTCTCTCTCTCTCTTGCAAAAACTAAGAGAAGAGAGAGTTTCACTATTTATACTATTTCATCATAGACTCCGAGTTTGTTATAGAACGAACAAACTCTAACAAACTATTGAATTAGGGTCAATCATAAACCAAACAAAACTATGCCCATTTACACAAATTACATCAAACTGAGCCTTGGTTAGGGTTGTAAGTGGGCGAGTCAAACATGTCAATTCGTAAAACCTAACATAGTGGATCTAGGTTAAGGTCACAATTTTACAACACGTTTAGGAAATAAAGCTTGCTAACCCGCTTAAAAGGATAAGGTGTAAGAGATGTGACAATATGTGGCAGAATTGAAAGCAATGCAAAGAACCTATATAGCGAAATAGTTTGAATAATTTGGAACTAACTATTTTGTAAGACTTGAATCCTCAGTGGGTCGAGTTAAGGTCGAGTGAAAACTCGAACTTATTAATGCTTCAACCCGTTAAAAGATAATAATAATATAATATACAAATATAAATATATAAATCTAACTCATCACTCCTAAACTTATTGTTTACTTATTATTAATTCCTAATCTAACAAATTAGAACTTAATCTAATCCTTCCAAGTACCAATCTAAACACAAGTTCATTGATTTACTAAAATATATTATTATTTAGTTTTTTTTTTCTTTCAATATTTTAATATTTTTGAAACATAAGAACCCACCAAACCGGAATGTGGATTTTCTGGAGCGGGTTATGACCTAACTTGTAACTTGCCAAACCCTGGTGGTTCGACTTGCACCCGCTCCGAATCTGACATGTTTACGATTTGACTTATCATTTTATTTTCTATCTTCTATCTTCTCATTTATCGATAAACTTATGATTTTTACTGCATTTTTCATCTCAACACATTATTACATACAATAACATATATTTAAAATATATTATTTAAATTGAATGGCAACATAAAAAATGAGTTTTGAAATCAAAGATTGGAACTTTTATTTCCCAAACATGACCTAAAAAAGCGCAAGATAAAAAAACTTCAGAAAAAGAGGGACATAGATGCAAAACCAAGTTCCATAATCCGTTCTTCCACTCCGCCGCCGTTCACTCCCGCCGGTGAAAAAAAAACCCAAAACCCTAACCAGACGATGATCAAAACCTCCCTAAAACTCTCTCCCCTCCTTAAAGATCCCACCTTTCTCCGACACCTCCCCGACCAAGATCCCCTCGTCCGACACGTCTGCCTCCTCCTCCGCCACCGCGCTTGGAAACCCCTCCTCTCCTCCACTCCCCTCCCCTCCTCCCTCACCCCGGACGCCGTATCCGCCGTCCTCCGCAGCCAGGTCAGCCTTTCCGACCCCAAACGCCTCCTCGACTTCTTCCACTGGTCGGGGTCCCGAATGGGCGTCCCTCAGAATCTCGACTCCTTCGCTTTGCTTGTCATCGCGTTGTGCGATTCCGGTTCGCTTGCCGCCGCCGGAGGCCTTTTCTCGAGGATGGTTGGCGTTTACGGGTGCGGCGAGTCGGTCGTTGGGAGTATCGTGAGGTGTTGCGAGGAGTTCGGGGTTTGTTCGGTGTCGGTGTTTGAGGTGGTTGTGAGTGGTTATAGGAAGATGGGTTTGGTTGTGGAGGCGAGTAATGCGGTTTTGGCGACGAAAGGCCGGAGCTTTACGCCGAGGTTGAGGTGTTGCAATGGACTGCTTAGCGATTTGGTTAAGGCCGGTTTGATCGGTTTGTTCTGGAAGGTTTATGGTTTCATGTTGGATGCTGGATTGAGCTTTGATGTGTATACTTATTCTGTTTTGATCAGAGCTTATTTTAAGGTTAATGATGTTTCTGGTGCGAAAAAGGTCTTAGTTGAGATGGAGGAAAAGGGTTGTTCTCCGAATGAAGTTGTATATAACACGCTTATTGGTGGGCTGTGTTCAATAGGGGGTGTGGAGGAAGCTGTCGAGTTGAAGGAGGAGATGGCCAGGAAAGGTTTCATTCCTGATAATTATGTGTACAGTTCACTTATAAATGGATTGTGTAAAGATTATAGGCATATGGATGCAAAGGCACTACTTTTAGAGATGCCTTCTAAAGGATTGAAGCCTGATGTCGTCACTTACACGACTTTGATTGATGGCTTTGTGAGAATTGGTCTGATGGAAGAGGTGTTCAAAATGAGGAATGACATGTTAGCATGTGGAGTTCAACCTAATATGGTAACCTATAATAACCTTATTCGTGGAGTTTGTAAGTTGGGAGATATGGACAAGGTAGATTGCCTTTTGAATGACATGATTAAAGTAGGATTTGAACCCGATATCATGACTTATAATTTGATTATTGACGGATACTTAAAAAGAAATGATATTGATAGAGCAGTTCAATTGTTTAGTGAGTTGAAAAGGAAGGAAATAACACCTAACTTATACACCTACAATGTGATGATAAATGGGTTTTGTCACTCTGGTGAGTTGGTAAAAGCTAATGGTTTGTTAGATGAAATGCTTCAGCTGGGTTTGCAACCAAACATTGTTATTTACACATCTCTTCTTGGTGCTCATCTCAGAGAAGCGAGGTCTGATGATGCAGTTAAGATTTTAGAGAGGATGGTCGAGGGAAAAGTTGTTCTAGATGTCTTTTGCTATAATACCATTATAAATGGCTTATGCAAGTTGGGGAAAATGGAGGAAGCCAGAGAATATTTCACTGAAATGCGAGTTAAAGGTTTGGTGCATAGTGAATTCACATATGGTGCTCTCATTCACGGCCATAGTGTGGCTGGTGAGATGGAAAAAGCTGATAATTACTTCCAGGAGATGGTACGTTGTGGTCTGAAGCCAAATAACATCATTTATACTTCACTCATTGATGGACATTGTAAAACAGAAAATACAGAGAAAGGCTTTTCTATGTTTGAGACCATGTTAGAAATGTGTATCCTTCCAGATGTCAAAACATATGCTGTGCTTATCCACGGGTTATCTGGCAATGGACAAATCCAGAAGGCATTGCGGGTTTTTTCTGAGCTCAAGCATAGGGGTCTGGTTGCCGATGTCTTTATCTATGCTGCTCTTATATTTGGTTTCTGCAAGGTAGGTGATACTAGAAGTGCTTTCCAATTATATGATGAGATGTGTTTAGAAGGTATACGCCCAAACATTGTTGTTTACAATACGTTACTTGATGGCGTATGCAAAACCAGTGACATTGACGAGGCCAAGATGTTGTTTTTAGGACTAAAAGAGAAAGGCATAAATCCTACTGTTGTGACTTACACCATATTAATTAACGGCTACTGTAAATTAGGCAATATCGTAGAGGCACTCAGTTTATTTGATGAAATGTTATCGATGAAAATTCTTCCAGACGCTTTTGCTTACAATGCACTTATTAGTGGGTGTTACAAGGCAGGGTATTTAGAGAAGGCTCTGAAATTAATTGATGAAATGATATCGAAAGGCATCTCAGCTATTTCATCTTTTAATGTTTTACTTGACGGCTTGTACGATTTTGGGAAGCTGCAAGAAGCAAGCGAAATGTTGAAGTTCATGATAGACAAACAAATTATGCCCAACAATGTTACTTACACGACAATGATTAATGGACATTGCAAAGCTGGAAACCTGGAGGAGGCTACTCGTTTGTTGTCTGAAATGCAAGAAAAGAACCTCATCCCGAATTGTGTCACATATACATGCCTACTAAGTGGATATATTAAGATTGGAAACATGAAGAAAGCATCTGCTTTATTTGAAGAAATGATTCTTTATAAAATAAGACCTGATAAACTGACTTATGCTGTGATGATCCAAGGATACTGTAAAGAGGGAAACTTGGACAAGGCTTTCAAGATGCGGGATAATCAGTTATTTAAGAGCGAGTTGGTGGATAATGAGGTGCTCAGCTGCAGTGGCTAGAACAAGGCATTTACAATTGTCACTGTCAGTATTCACTTCATAGAAGCTTAGAGTGGAGGATTTAACCTGCTCTGTAAATGGTTGCTGAGGTTAGGGTGTTAGGCATTATTTCCCTTTGGAGATTGTGGCTGTAAGCATGATGTCGAAGCTGGTTGGGAACTCAAAAGGTTATGGTGATATTTCTACAGCTTAGTGATAAAGACATGGCTGTCAACATGTCAAGGCTGTTATATTTTCTGGTGGTTTTCCGCTTTGATGATGTAAGTAGCTACCTTCTTCTAGTCACTTAATTGTTGCTCTTATTTTAACCTTTCCATTACCTGTAAAATATTCTTCAGTTTGTGCTGAAGATGCCAGCTGCTCTATTTAAATTTACTGTACTGTGCAGTGTCCGATGACAATATCTTTGTAAGATTGATGCAGACGAGGGCTGGACTTGGAGACACTTGGTATTGTGCTCCTGTTGAAAGTATAGTGATTTGTTTTGTGGGATTCTTTCTTTTGGTCCGCCCTGGGGTAAGCTCTCATCATTTCTTATTTCTAATCATACTTGTTTAGAATTTTTTAGTCGTTTTTTGTCATCAAATGTAACGACATTCCTCCAAATACTCTTCTGTCTTCTCCTCGGACTGTGTATAACTGAGATGGACATGAATGGAACCACATCATCTGTTGCATCCCAATATGTATATAAGTATATTATTGTTTCCTCTGGTAACTCGAAAAATAAATAACAGACCATAAATGCGGTAACGTCTTTATTTTTTAACGATGATAGTTTTTTTTTCTGACATTCTTGTCTTGTACTCTTAGTAACCGGAAATGATTCTAGAGTGTAAAGATGTTATATGACTTGTAATGTTCAAATCAACCTATGATTATTTGCTAGGAGCACAGATTTGGAGTATTGTATAATTTCTCACTTGTATTAGAAAACAGTGCATGCCCATTCCTTTCAACGTACAATTCCTTGTACATCATCTAAGCAAACTCAAGAAGTACTACGTAGGTCAAAAGAAGCAAACTACAAATTTATATTTCAAGGCTGTTATTCATCAAGATGTTACTCCTTTTGCAACATATACCTTTTTCTCTAACAACTTGTAGGAGGGTTCTCTTTTTAGTAGCCGACCATCCACTAAAGTATTAAACACACATCTGTGTGGGCAAGCAGGTCTAAAGTCTAAACCTCCAACTCCCGTCCCTCTATTCCAACTTTCACTATTTCTAACAATTCATGTCCATTTACTACGACATTTTCAAGATTTAAGTAGGTTTCCTTGAGTTGTACACTTAGTGGCAGTTAAAGGTCAAAAACTTTCAAGTGTCTACATGGTGGACGCCATTTTTTCTTAAACCTCAATTGGAGATAATCATGTAAGTTGCACATATGAATTCCATTCTTGGGTATTTATGCTTACAGCACAATTTATTGTATGAATTTCATTCTCTAGCAATCATTTCTTTCTACAGTTTGACCACATATTATGTCTTACTTTTCCCATTATTTTGACACACACTTGTGCTATGTCATCTGAACCAAATTATTTATGTTTAATGGGGGCAGCTTAACTGCATAAGGAGAGTTTCACTCCACACGCCACAATGTTTTTTTCACATGAAGGATTGTCAACTTTGGCTCGACTCGATAGGTCGACTAGAACTCGACTCGAAAAATGCTCGACTCTAGTTTTTTGAGTAAAATGAAGGATCTTGATGAAAAAACAAAAAATCTTCAAACTTGGTTCGGTAAATAAGTCGCTCGAACTCGAAAAAAATTGATGCTCAGCTCGATAGCTCGCTCGATTTTTTTATTGTTTCATTCATAATTTTTTTTGTATTTGTTAATAACATAAAATAATACTTATGACTCGAAATTTCGCTCGACTCGGCTCGTTTACGCCCCTACATGAAGAGCACAAAACCCAGGAGAAGAAATTTTACAATATTCTCCAATAGCAACTTATCTCAACCTTCAAGATTTACAAGTTCACAGTTTGTGGATATTTGAAAATACTTGATTTCCACCCCCTGGCAATGTTGCTTTCTGCTTCTACCAGTTTATCCTTCATACAAGTAAGATCGTGAATGTATCATTTATGCTGATGCAGCTTTCTCCTTGTAGACACCTTCTTGATAATCTGGCTCACAAAATTCACCTCCAAGATCATCACATGCCTCACCAGGGAATACTCTGTATGAACAAAAAAATGTTATGTTTGACCATGATTCTCATGTTTTTTGGATTAAAGGACTGACGTTTTAGGTTCGGTGTATTCGAGGTATTCTCTGTCAACATCCGATGCGGCCGCACTTGCCTTGGCGTCGGTGGCTGGGACAGTCTTTACTTCGGGAAACATCTGAGCATCGCATGCCTCGCCGCCAACCGTTTCACATGCCTCAGCAGGAAACACACTGTCAATGCATACAATTTGAATTATCAAAGAGTTATTTTTGTCTATAAAAATCTTCTGCATTTGTTATGCTTGTCGTCTTCGTTTGTTAGGAATAACAAAATTTGGACTGTTGTTATACGGAAACATTGTCTAGAGCACATAAGCAAATGACTAACGAGGTCGATGAGCTATAATCAACGGTCGACGCATCAGGGACTGGAGTAGCCGAAGCAAATGTGCGCCGGTAGCTTACAGTTCTACATGGCGTCATCAGTTGTCCACTTACAAAGTTGGTGCTCTGCAGTGGAAGAGGACTTGTGAAAAACAGATTAGCTGCCTGCATCTTGGTGGACGTTAGTCTCTTTTCTGCTACGTGAAGTTTGAGATGTGCTCACAATATATGAATGGATTTGGTGGTTGGATTGGATAAGATCACCCAACATTCTTCACTTGATATTTTGTGGTTGAGTGGTTGGTGTTATTCTGTAGATTTAATTTATTTTTTTGCCGTTTCTTTGTAGGACACGGGATTCAGATTTTTATTGAGAAAATTGGACAGGGTTGTCTGCATGCCTCGTTTTTGTTTGAATATTTGTCTGCATGGCCTTGGTAAGTGAGATTTTATTTCTGTTCTTATCAGCATCCGTTTGATGTACTTGGGGGACCACAACTGTTCTCATCCGCATCATGGGCTTCCAAATTATTGTCCTTGTGTAGTTATTATACCATATAATTGTTATATCATGTTGTACAATTTGTATTCAAAATTTCAAATCTCTACCAAATAATCTTATTAGCTATCGCAGTTCACCACAAGATGTGTATTGGTATCTTACTGGGCTTGGGTTTGCTGGACCGAAGCCTGTGACAGTTGTCATGGCTTTGGATGAGGTTTCTCGATGAAGCCCTTTGCGGGCTCGTGGATTTGTGGATGGAAAAAAAATATCAGAATTCTTTCGAACATGATCCCCTTCTGGAAATATTGATTATCAATTATGCAATGAATGTTATATATTTTAATTTCTTTTGGAAGGTTTTTTATCTGTAAATTCAAGCTCTATTGAATCTTGTGCTCCCTGACAAATTTGTGTAAACTCTTATCCCCCCTTCAATTTCACCTAAGAACAACAAGACCCATCCAAAACATTACATTCCTTCGATTGTTCCACAGAAAAATGGTTTTCCTTTATTGTTGATTTGTTTCATACAGAATATGACAAAAAAACAAAAAACAAAATAAGTGACCAACATGGTTTACATTTTAGTATTTTACAATACCCACGTCTACACATAAAAAAGAGTTGCATGCCAAAACCTAAGCCTAGATCTATGCTGCTAGTAGGTGTAGGAACCCAATTAGCCAACTTTTGGACAAACCAACTAGGTTTAGCCTTTAGATGTTGCTACTCCTATAATGTCTCCCGGAGAAGTTTTCTTGATAATTTAAAATATTAACCATGCCACGAATGAACTTCACAGGTCACAGCCAAACAAAGTTACAAAACCGCAAACTAGCACTTTAGTGCACCAACCTTTACCCCATTCCAAGGCTAGCTTCTCTTTAGAATTATCAAGAATTAACTATTACAGAATATTTGGAATCATGACACTTTGAGGCTCAAAAGTATGGTCTTTTCAGCCTGCCACCCATTCCTTTGTGCTATTCCAATACCTTTTTCACAACTCATTCCTTCGAATTTTTGCAATAAAAGTTTGCATGTCTTACCATTAACCTAAACCTTATTTGCTCAAAATCAAGAAATACATCCCTAAAGAACAAAAAGAATCTTAACAAGCTCTCTAGGAACACATTGATCCTTCACTAGTAACAACTACAGTGAGGACATTCCATAAATGTGATCCATAATGGTCTGACGTTAATTTTTCAGAATCATATACACAAAACCACAAAACCAGTGGCAGACTTCTGACAAGTCCAAGGAGCTGCAGCTATGCACATGTCAAGAATTGACTTGGCAGAAAGGAAGGAAACAAACGATTCACCATGATTCCAAAATTTCGAAGAGCTCACATACAACATTGGACTTTTGGAGCCACTGGGCGTGTATGAAACAAGGGAATAATCATATGAAAATTAAGGTTTCCGGAAGTGAGAACTACATACTACAAGTGAGTGTTAGGCATGTGTTCTTGTTGTTAGAAACTATGGAGCTGAGTGAGCATTGCAACTAATTCATCGCTCGAGGGGCGATCAGCCGGTAAATCTGAGAGGCAAACCACTGCAATTCTAACTGCCATTAGCATATCGTCTTCCTCACATTCTTCCCCTAGCATGCTCTGGTCTAAGGCTTGCCGGGCTTCACCCATGTGCTGCAAATGCCTTAGCCATTTGCCTATGCTACCGGATTCTCCCGCAAAGGATGATGGATCTCTTCCTGTAAGCAGCATTGCCAAGAGCACTCCGAAACTGAAGATGTCACTCTTGTCAGTGTATCTGCAAAGAACCATAGTAGCATTTAGTAGACAGAAAACAACAGAAGTAGATCAAACCATCAATAAAAAATGGAAAACAGAAGTATCATTCAAAAAGTGTAGAAAAGAAAAGAAAACCAAGGACAGGTACAGACGACAACAATTAGACAAATAAAAAATGGCCAAGAACATGTTAAGCATGATAACATCATCTGCCTTGAAGAAAACAAAGCACCGCCACACATGAATCAACCACCGAACAAAAGAACCCACAATTTCCTATAAAAGCTAAGAAAACACATGATGATGATCACAAACAGAGTGACCAAACACCAAAACTTCAAAAAACAATTACAATCTAATAGCATCATCCAAATAAACTCACAGCAACAATAACCAAAACAACAAATAAAGAAACTTAAGAAACCAACTAAAACAGTCAACTGACAAAAAAACAAATCACTTGCAAAAGAAAATGGAAGAATGGAAAATATAAAAACTTCATAAACCAACGCCAACAATCAACCAACAGAAAAAGCAAGTTCTTCTACAAATAAATAATCCCAAGAAGTAGAGGTGCAAATGGGTAGTGATAGCTGGGAGAGAGCATATCCTTCTTTGTTTCTTTAAGGTTATAGATCGCTATCCAAGCAGATACAAACAAGTATCCAAATATGAATACTTGTTCTCGAGAATTTCTATAAACAGATATCAAATTCAAAGATTTTTTAAGATATTTTACAGCTACAAATGCAAATTTAGATACAGATTTTCAGTAGTAGGCAATCTAAAATCTATATCTTCATCCACACTATAAAAACAGATACAAATATGAATAGACCTACATCCACTCTGCATCCAATCTGAATCAGAAACACAAACTTCATAAACCAACTCACGCAACCACCGAACAGCCAATCAAATTCCAATACTCCACCCAAGACTAACACAAACCCCTCACCACCAATACCCGCAAGTCACACAAGGGTTGCAAATCTCAGTAGCTGCAAAACATCAACAATGTCTCCTCTTCCTTAAGGGTATGATTGGTTTGCAGAAAGTTTAAAGAAATTTCAAAACTTCATTTCCACGACTTCCCTATAATTCGGAGTAAAACTGAAAGACACTCGTTCCAAATTCCAATCACGAACTCGTAAGTTTCTGAAACTCTCAAAACTGGACTTCCAGAACTCCACTAAGTTATCCTACAAACCAATCGCGCCATAAAAACAACATTTTTAAAATAAAAAAGAATACCTGCAACTCTGCAGACACTCAGGCGCGACATAAGACGAATCGCCCTGGCGAGCGGCGACCAACCCCCTAACCCCACATTCAGCCAACCTGACCTCGAACCCGTCCCCAACCACCACATTCCTGGGCTTCAAATCACAATGCAGAACCCTAGGGCGACACTCAAAGTGCAGATACCTGAGCGCTCTCACAACCCCAACGGCCACCCGATGCCGCTCCGGCCACCGGAACCCCCCGTCCTTCATCTCCTCAAGTGTCCCGCAGTCGAAGCCATCGTAGAAGAGAGTGAGACCGTTGATCCCCGAGGAGTAGGCTTGGAGAGGGAGGACGTTGGGGTGGCGGAGGCGGGCGAGAAGGGAGAGGGTGTGGTGGAGGCGGCGGGGAGGGAGAGGAGGGGATGGGAGGGTGAGGGAGGAGAGGGAGGAGAGGGGTTTGGGGGAGAAGAGGACAGGAGAGAGGGGGAGAGGGGTGGCGAAGAGGAGGACGCGGCGGAGGAGGAGGAGGAGGAGGATGGAGGTGAGGAGACCGGTGACGGAGCCGAGGAGGATGCCGAGGATGGCTCGCCGGAGATGGTGCGGGGAGTCACCGGCGGTGGTTGGTCGGAGGAGGTGGAAGAGGAGGATTAGGAGGAGGGGGTTTTGGTTTGGGTTCATTTTTTTGGTTTTTTTTTTCTTTTCCCGCGTGGGTGTGAGACGTCACGGGAGGGGAATAGAGGCGTTGGGTTGTGTGCGGGAGGGGATGTTTGGGGGAATCTCCGCCGTTGGTGGGTTTTATGTTTCAAAATTTGTGTTTCGACCTTGGAGTTTGAGATGTGATCATGTGAGGAGTGGATATAATTATTATTATTATTATTATTATTTTCACAGGCTAGTTTTATCATTAAGTATATTGTAAATCTGTATTTTGCCTATTACGGTTGTTAAGAGGATGAGACCTCTCCTGACCTTTCACTTATACAATGGCCTTCTAAGCATGCGTTTTTTGTTCTTTTGTTTTTAGGTTGTTTGGGTTTGGTCCGACATGTGAAGTGGTTGCCAATCTTATGTCAATAGGTGAGGAAAATTGAACCGACGTTGTAATTCAAAGGGACAAAGTGATACTTAATACTTTTCAGGATTTAAGTGCCAAAATGTTACCCATAGACCATAGTTTTAGAATGTGTAACTAAGACTTAAGAATCTTTTAAATATAGGTCTACAGGAACATTTATTATCGCCATCGATAACCATGAATTCCGACTTTCTGACTGCCGATGGCCTCGAAGTGAAAGTGTGAAAATCCATTCAAAACACAAATGTCCAAGTCATATAACCGTAATTGAAACTCCAATTCCAAAATTTCTCAAGTTGATCGAGCTCTTTTTACAACTTTGCATCTTAGCCGCCCATGGTTTGGAGTTTTGGACTCGGAGATTTAGGTCAGTATCATATCACCCGGAATAACCTTTCGTACATTATTCTGTTAGAAGCTGTCCACCACGAGTGGGCGCCAAAAAGTTATCGATGCCATTCCAAACACAAGCTTAAGAAGGTGCAACCGATAGAGAAATGCAAACGTAGTTGTCCGACCAACATGTTATAGATAGAATCCGATGCTTTGGAGATTAAAGAACGCTGCCTTTTTCACGTCACTGGAATCATTTCAACGAAAAGTTTACAACATTTTCAAAAGGAGACGGGATATTTCCATGCTAGGTGAAAGCAACTTCTCAAGGTTCCCACCTTCAACTGAGAACACTCTTTGGTTAGAGCTTTCAAAGGCATACATTCCATCGACCTAAAAAATCTGGATGATGCACAACAAATATTAACACATTCTAGAAACTGAAAAGTGCAGGTAAAAAATTTGGACAACCAAAAAAAAAAGAGAGTAACCATCTGGTAACTTTTCAATAAATGGAAATTGCATTGCAAATCACAGGAAAGACGAGGAGCTCTCTAGCCTTCTAGCAGACAGCAAACAAACATGAAAAATTGCTGCACCTACTACAGACAACATAGAATATAAGGAAATGAAAACCATAACACAGTGAACTGTACTTTTCAAGCATCAACAATTTTGGTTATATATAACATGGCTAAGTAACAGTTGCCGCGGGAGAACTGAATATCAACACTATATGGAATGTAATTCCAGTCACCATCATATATATCATTTACAGGATAATTTAACAATCCAGCTGGTTGGGCATTGATATTTGAGGTCCCGAACAGGATGGAGATAAATGGACAAAGGCAAGGCATTCAAAACCACACACGTGCAATGAAAGCCGGACGACTAACACCAGAGAAACTGGGACCAATGTTACAGGCTTAGGAACAAAATGGTGCGTGTAGCTCATTGAAGGCCACAACGCCTAATTTTTTGTACGAAACAGCACACTGGAGATAAAAGCAGCTTGTGCTTGAAGATAGAAGCTTCATATGATGAAAGACCATGCTTTTCGCTTTCATATCTCATGAAATGTGTGCCAGTGTTGAGTGGCAAAAAGTTGTTTCCCTGGGAAGATGCTACCGGTTCATGTCCTCCAACACAACGAGAATCTCTTCATCGGTGATGCTATTCATATCTATGGCATATTGCAATGGGGTTTTACCTTCTTGATCGGCAATCCGTGAATCAGCCCCCCTACACATAAATGAGCAAATGTAAACCTTATACTGCTGCACTCACTGAAACAAAAGACAATCATATAAAGGAAAAGAAATCACGGTTTAATCCCTCAATTCGCTGGCAACTAGGTAATGAAGAAATAGTTTATTATTCATTAAACTCAAAAATAGTGGTTCAGTATTAAATGCTTGAACATAAAAAGGAATATGAAAAACACCTTATTATCCACACGCTCTACACTCTACAGTGCACAGGAGTTCTTGCAGGATAAAAGGCAATGATACTGCCTGCATATGCGCGCTCCAATTTTCCTTTCAGATAACTTAAACTAAGTGAATCGAATGTTAACAGTAGGTTTTCAGATACAAGGACTAATGAATTATAAAATCAAATTCCTAAAGTTCAATAATGATGTCAGAAGGCTAAGATAAATATCCAGAATTAATAAAATTTCGTAGTCAAGGATATACAAGAGTTTTGAGAAAAAACATTAACCTATGAATATAGGCCTACATTCTTAAGCTCACTATGTTGACAGTTGATAACTTCTTGGCATTAACTCGGTCAAAGAATAGCAGTTCTGAGAGAATATTTTACCAAACAGAACGACTAAGCATAGAAAAGTTGCATCACCGCTAGCTAAAAGCAGATATAGATAGTAGGCAGACATAATTCCTATCAGCCTTTTTAACCATAAAAGTGGAAGACAGCAATGATGTGCTTTCAATAGCTCAAAACAGGTGTGAGGGAATGACAAAATGATAGTGCTTCAAAACAAATTGATTTTTTTACATGACTATGTGAGCATCTTCCCTCTCTAACAAAGTGTATATGGTATATGATATACACAAGTGAATTCCAAAAAAATATGCTCTGGTAATATTTCCAAGGATATAGAAAGTACCTTGTTAGCAGCAATTTAGCGAAATCAACTTTGCCTTCTAAAATGCAATGGTGAAGTGGTGTTCGCCCTTGTGCATCCGTAGCGTTAGCATCTGCCCCGTACTGTAAGAGAAGCTCTATCATTCCAATATCTGCAGTATGGCATGCCAAGTGAAGTGGTGAAAATCCTTCCATATCTTCCTCCAGAATGCTCCCATCCTCGGTCAAGGAACTTGTAGCTAACTGGTTGCTTGAGGAATTTACATAGCTTGGGCTACAACCTAAGGCTGCAGAGGAATGCTCCTGCAGATGCATAACCTTTGCTAGCGTCAGGGACGTGCTAAATGATGTTCGCTCGCGAATAATGTTTACATCTGAAGCTGAAGCTACTATATGGTGGTACACAGCCTTTTTGTCGTTTGCTCGTATACTTGCCCACAATTGTTCAGCAACAGGTACGTGCTCATTTACTTCAGGTTCGCATATAAAAAGCTTTTCAGCATACTGGAATCACCAACCAAACAAGCAAACAAAATGCACCTTAGGAACTCCAGTAGAGCATCAATCCAAGAATAAGAACCTAGTTCTATGACAAGAATATATGTACAAACACATAAAATATACAAGAGGTTTAGTTTTATGAATTGCAGTATGCCTTGGCTCCCTCAAATAAAAAAAGACATACCTAGGTAGGCTAGGTTAGACCATGAATAAGGGAACTAACTAAACTATCATCCGGAATGACCCACTAAGATTGGCATCTCTAGACCACAGGAACCATGATCAATTATTGAGCGCATTGTGAATTATATCTCAACTTCATAAATGTTGGTTTGGAGGACACATTAAAGAGAGTTGTCAAAATATATACTTCACACGTTCTGAAAGTGCTCCAAAACGAATAGGTATACATTGACCAAAGTGTCCCAAAGAAAACCAACAGAATTGACGGTTGGCACAAGTGAATAAAATTTATAAAAGGACAGGTAGAAAGGGAACTACATGAGAGATAACAGTAAAAGACTACTTATACACAACTGAAGGAGACAATTTTTCACTTTAGTGAGCAGCCGTTATATGTATATATGGATGCCAAGATCAAAAGCCAAAAGGGCCCACGAAGTCCTCAAAAAGTCAAACAGGATAAGGCATTTGACATGCCAATAAGCACATAAGCGTTCCATGCAGACATCAGTAAAATGATGAAAATACCTTTGCTTGAATAAACTTTTCTTTTACTGAAATAGGATCATTGTCCCTTGGTTTGCAAACAGAAACTTGCTGTTTTTGCTCAGGTACTGGCAGACTGGGAACAAGATATTTAAACCATGAACAAGAATCAAAATGAGAATGTTATATAATAAGGGGAAAAACTTTCATCTTTATTGAAAATGAAAGCTTAAAAAGTAGCACACCTAGTAGAAACACCATCGGCATTTCCATTGTCTGCTTCAGGCAAGGATTCTTCCCATACGGAGTTCACAAAAGTATTACCCAATGATTGGAACAAATTTATTACAGAAGGTTCCCACACCTTAACATCTAGTGTCAGTGATCGTACCTGCAAACATACATAAACACAATAGCTATTGCAGTGACTTCGATATCACAGGATGAAAATTCCTACTCTCCTGTGATGAGCTGGAATGAGAAGTGATGAGTTACTTTTGACATACAACATACCTTAGATATATGTACACCAAGATTGCGATGGACACCAGAACACTCAATACAAACAAGAAGTCCAAGGTTCAGGGATGCCCAATCTGGCTCGGGCGAGCCACAGTCTGCACATACATCATTACCAGGTACATTCCTCAGCAATTCAATGGGTCTGTCAAGTTTAATGTTACACCGGTGTGAACATCTAATTGACCGTTCAAGAGGCCCACCAGGGTAATTTCTTTCAAGTACAGAATCTTCAAGAACGGAAGGATCAAAATCAGAAGAGCTACCAAACGAGCTGCTCTTGCCACTAGTGTTGGGACTGGCAGGAATACACTGAAAGAAAGAAAAAAAACAATTTGTACAACCAGA
Organism: Triglochin maritima; assembly: GCA_963682175.1. Classification (NCBI taxonomy): domain Eukaryota; kingdom Viridiplantae; phylum Streptophyta; class Magnoliopsida; order Alismatales; family Juncaginaceae; genus Triglochin; species Triglochin maritima. Next base: position 4,029,700 of record OY821787.1, on the reverse strand, counting down.
ATGATTTACCAAACGTAACAACTATACAACAACGAAGCCTTTAATCCCAAACTTAAAAACTATAGACTATAGTAGCTAAAAAATACATGTGTTTCCACACGGTGACAATAACCTGTTCAGATGATTGTGAACTCAGCAGCGAGGCTATTACCCCTGTTATCTTTTCAATCCAGTCCATCTGATCCATGGCACTTTCAGCCTACATTAAAAGTTGAAGGGTTAGTCATCATGCAAAAAAGGAAGAGTAAAAACAAATCCTTGCATTGGGTTAAGAAACGTTCAATCTACTATGGGACAAATAGCCTTCAGATAATGCTCCTCCCAAAAAAAGTGGATTCCTAAAAACTATTGAAGGCCCATTTCTTATACAAACTAGTAGAGGAGGCTGGATCACCACAACGCAGGAGGCTGTGAAGGAAAAGGTTGTTCGGGTATGAATTATGAAATGATAGTTAATATTTCTTGTCTAAGGCTCCAAGCATGGAAAGCTGTAGCATTTTAAGAAGTCAACCAGTTTGAAGACCTAAACATGATTGAAAATGTCAAATTGTTTACTTCTTATGGGATTCAAATTCTCAAACAAGCTTCTACACTTATAATAGGATGGATATTCAGAGATATTATGAAGTACATGTTACCTGATTAACACAATACTTAACTGCCTATTTAAATAATCAGTAAGGCTTTGGAATTCATACCTGTAAAGTGTAGTTCTTGGAGGGTGAAATAATCCTAAAGCAGAATCTTAAATCAGACTGGTCTGCATCAACTTTTATTGTTGATGTAAGGAGATTGACTGTGTGGTGGGCAACCGACTTGTCATCGTGTACCCCACCATGATAATGTGATGAAAGCCATCGACTTAGCAGCCCAGAACTGGCCTCGGAAGAATTATGAATCCTCTGACTGGAGTGCTGACCTCCACCACCCTAGAGAAAATGGGTAATATAACAAATAAGGATAAAGAATTAAATAAGTACATTAGAAAACATCATATAAGATGAAATGAGTACAGTTAAACAATCCAATATTCTTAAAAGACTTATAACAACATACAGATTGTCGGCTGCCTTGTCTCCTGTAGTAGTATAGCATTCCTCTGCTATCTAAAACAAAAAACCTTCTCTTCCAGTCACCCCTCAAGTTTGATGAACGCTTAGACAAATAGCCTTGGCGAATTGTTTGGACCTAGATCAAATCAAGCTCGGGTCAATTCCATATGGACAAACAACTGAAAAAGTGAGGAAACAAGCTGTTGAGAACTGACAATAGATTCTAATGTGACATTGTTTCTGGAAAAAATATTCAGCTGCTTGATTTTGTGAATACAGTGCAATAATAAGAAAAGGAGTAATTACAGATTCAAATATCACCTTTCCTTTTGCAGCCGACTGCATAACTGCTTCTATCATTTTATGAGAACTTCTACCTATTGCCTGTATGCCATCACCATTTGGCAAGGAAAGGGATCCAACAGATGACCAACGTATTTCACGATCAATCTGCCTTTTAAATTCTTGCATTCTCTCAGTTAAAGCTGCTTGCTCATAATTCGACCTTTCCCTAGATTGTTGTGCATATGTCAATACCTTCATAAGAATGTCATCCCGCTTATCAGTTACACACTCCAATATAGAAACATAGTCACTGAAAAGATCCTAAACAAAAAAGATACATGAGTGGTTTTTATATGGTTACAACCTGTGGTGCTTTGATTGAAAAGTCTGCGACCAATAATGTGAATATATGTTCATAGTTGACGCTGTTATGACCATACAACTAATACCTCATTGGCCATAATAGATTCTTGAAGCCCACCAAGTTCATCACACACCTTCACTGATTACTAAGTACTAATAATAATACAATTGAAATTAGGGTTGGGCTCGTTTACAAAAAATATTAAATTTAAGCAAATTAGGGGGCAAGCTTTCTGTCTCTCACTCCACCCTCACATACCCACATGGCTACATTGTAACCCCACATCTTCTATTTGATCAACATTTTAGCACTTAGTCATTCTATCAAATTGAGATTCTGTTAAGAGGAAAGATCAGTGTTTAGGATTATATAGTTTCACAACCAACTTCTGCAGACATGTGATAACATCACTCACAAGGCCAACGACAAAATATCTCATGAAACTATTAACGGTATAATCAAGATATGTTGTGGGTTTCTATTTTAAAAACCATACTGAGCAGCTTTCCTGAAATGATCAAATAAAAAAGCACTCAAATCTTTAGTTGAATCATAAGAAATCAAGTAAGCTAAAAAAAGAAATATGAATCAAATTGACACATACTGACCCAGTTGAACCAGCCAATTTAAACCATGGGATTTAATCATCAATTTAGTTGAAAAGACGAAAATAAATGCACTATGCCATAATTGGTACACTTCTATTGTTTTTTATCCAAAAAATATTGCTTTTATGAGCAATCTACACTGGAACAGTTATCCAACAAATACAATAAACTTTAATGATGCATCTTAGTGAAGGAAACTCAGTGTTGGCAATCATTATTGGAATAAGAGTTTTCTTCTACTTCCTTATCTCCTTGCTTTGTAGAATAATCTTTATCTCTTGGCATTTCCTCCGTTTCAGTACTTAACATGTTTTGTTCCTCATACCCTTCAATTTTTTTGTGATGTTTCTGGACTTAAAACTTGCTCTAGATAGGTATAAAAGTTCTTTAATTTTTTATCAGTCTACTTTTTTGGATCACATACCATACAGAAACAAACAAGAACTCATGCATATGAGATAGCTTTGTGGGGGAGGGAGGTACAATTTCATACAACAATGTCATACATACTCATGGAGAAAATTTTGAGGTGCAAATGCATAAAAGCATGGTCGTTCTGCAGGGCCAAACTACCATTGGAATAAAATTGAAGCACAAATTACAAGAAGAGAGTAGATAGAGATATAGTGATGAATATGCAGTACGCACAATCAAGAAGCCTGGCCCATTGTAACTCACCCCATGATGATCCTTAATAGATTGTACAGCCAAATTTTGCTGATCAGACAGATGCTGCTTACTTTTTAAAGCAGTATACTATCACAAAATAACAGCGATGTGCTAGTACAACATACCTGATGAATGTATGGTTCCATTTGATGTAACAACTCATAGCCCTGTATGAAGTAACCAAGAAGATATTCTTAATACAATCACAACTACATATACTAACATAAAAGAAAGATGAAAATAACTTACCTGTGAATTCGATAATAATAATAATAATAACAACAATAGTACAATAAAACATACCTGTTTGAAATAACGAAGGTGAGCATCCATTGTTCCACTGACAGCTTCCAAAAATTCAAACCTCTTCTTTGCCTCGACATTAGAAAGAGCGGTAACCTAGTTAAATTTGAGGTGACAAACTGTTTAGAATTTAGAAGTGCATATGTTCATTAAAATACCTATGCTTAGTAATATTAAGAGCTGAAGACGAACCAGATTGAAGCGAGCCTGCTCAAAGGAAGACCTTGCACTGTGCAATTCCTGTAATATTCCTCCACCAACATTTGAAATCTTACAATTAATATATGAGGCATACAGGTGGTCAACACAAAATAACTTATAATGAGAACAACCAGCAGTCCAGTATGGCCAAATGGGTCTCATGGCATACCTCCTCTAAAACAGCAGCAACATCTGCCCTGGTACCTTTCCGTATCGAGAGATATTTATCACGGGCCTGTTGCATTATAATGCAACGGAACCAGTAAATTTAATGTTATTGATAGTAAACAACAATGCAAATTGCACAGCCAAGCAGCACTTAAACAAAGACCACAACATCTTTAATTCAGTTTGATTAACATATCCAAATTACTCTCAGATTCATATCTTAATTTATTCTAATCTGATCAAATAAAAAATTAACTTGTTGCTTCCAGGTTTGACTGTAGTTTCCAACTTACTTAGTAAAGGCCATGCTGCCCTACATTTGCATACATTAACTTTTCACTCTGCTAGCTTTCAAAAAACGTTACGCTTTCTTTATCATGAATATGACACATCACTTGTCATCTCCATAGCGATCAAACAAATATTGAATTGCATGTCATTGCATAATGTTAAATTGGTTAAACTAAACCATGTGACAGTGATTCTTCCAAATTCCTTAAAAATCTCCAGGATTAACACTCAAGACATGAAAGAGACTAAATAACTGCCAATACAATAATATAACACAATTTTTTTTAGAATAATGCAAGTCAACTGTTGTTATTCTCATTCGGAGTTAGGATTATCTTAACAAGGGAAATGAGATCAAAGTTAAGCTGTATTTTATATGTGAGGATCAAGTAATTACAACATATGCAAAATTTATTGTATATTTAATCATCAGTTTCATCTGGATTTAATTAAGAGGCACTGGACAAGGAATTAAGTACGATAACGTTTGAGAGGACAGGAAGTTAGTTTTTGGTTTTCGTGTAGATGTGGTTGGACTTTGGAGGGATCACATAAACTGGGACTTCTGTTAGCATAAATTTTAAAAAGGAATGAGAAAATGACCTGGTCATATAAAAGGCAGGCCCTGTCAAAACGCTTCCGTGCTTCCTAAAACAAAATAAACAACTTAGGCAAAGATTGAGTAAAATTCCTCACAAAAGAGAAAAGATAATATAGAGATAACTAAGTAATCATCCACCTCTTGAGAAAGAGAAATCACTAAAAAGTTTAAGAGCGATATTTTTTTATTTATAACAAAATGTCATCGGATTGTAAGAAAATTAACAAGCAAAAAGCTATTATGAAAATATTAGTGATAACAGATGGAAAGAGAAGTTTGTAGCAACTAACATCTCAATTTCTGAATGGCATTTCAGAACCTTCTGGGAATCTTGGGGGGAATAATTTGAAGGGTAGCACAACGATTACATTGTTTAAATTGTTTTATCCCATCCCTAAATAAGTAAATATTTACACCAACCAGGAAATGTACCTTTACATCTTGTAAATCAATATTCACGAATTGCAGCAACCTATCATTCAGCATGTGCTCAACCTGGATATAGATAACTCAGTTTAACATGGTAAGGAACACACAAATACATCATGATGTAAAACATCAGTTTCAGAAGGGGGAAAAACAGAAGCATGGCAAATTAAAATGTTTGTATTACCATGAGCTGCAATCATGAGCTGAGAGTTCAAACTGACAAACAAAAATTTATAAGAATGTACTGTATTACCTGAGAGCGGAGAACTTCCTTGTATGTTCCAATTTCTCTTAATGCGATTGTAAATTTTGTCATAACAGGACCTAAAACAGAAAAGGTCTTAACAACCTCATCGCAATTGTTCTAATGCTCATATTCACAAGTATTGATTGTATTACCAAGTGCTTAACATAACTTTGTAATGGAAGTGATTATGTCAAACCATCCAATATTGGCCATGTCAAAATAGTTATTTTCATGGTCATCCTAAGATGGATGTGGGTGCTATACATTAAAGTTTCAAGAAAGAGTTGAAATGGTTCATACAAGTCTCAGGAGGGCAGCATTTTCCTCACCAACCCAATTTTGGTAGTGTATATTTTCAAATTGAACTACAGATTTTTATCCCCACATGTTTTCTCCTTCCACCACCACAAATGAATCTTCAAAATGTTAATGTTGAATCTGAGTTGGTGGCAGAAATGGCAAACAACCATACGTAAGTTGTCTTATGGTAAAATGATGAATTGAGTTGGTGGCAGAATGACAACCAGGGTGTTATATAAGCATTAAGCAACCTAACGCTAATTTCTAAGTCCAGGTACAATGATAAATGATTTGTAATTTATACAACGGTATCTATTGGAAGGTATGTGCAATAATAATAGTTCAAGTTGGAGCATATATTGATGAAAAGTGAAAATGTACCAACATGGAGGGATACCTATAAAAACCCCAAACTTCAAAGCTTAATATTATCTCCACCGTTTCATTTTGGTAAAGACCTCTAGCAATTGCTTCTACCTTCTTAAATTTTTGGTACATTAGATATAGCATTTGAAAACATACAATCCCATTATCTGAAAGTGAGATATTGGGGGTTACTGAAGGACAATCCTCAAGTTATTATATTTACATATGATGATAAGACATAAACGTATATCCCATCAATAAAAACTATGGACATCCATTTATTCGCTATGCTTAATGATTTGTAACTTTGTACCATACATATGCATACGGAAGGAAGATGTTGTGAAACACATACAACAAGAAAGTAACAAGATAAATCTCCGATGACAGACCAAATAGTTGAACTGCGTCTTGCTTTGCTTAGCAAAACGAAAGAGTACAACAACAACAACAACAACAACAACAACAACAACAAAACCTTTTATCCCAAACTAGTTGGGATAGGCTAAAAATGCAAAAACGAAAGAGTATTGAGGAAATTAAGATAGAAGTGCCACCTCCAAATGCAACACCAATTGGATCATTGTGACCTCCTCCAAACATTTCAAGAGAACTTGAGAAAGCAATATCTCCATCATATGCCTCACCAAGCCCTTCCCTTCAAGTCCCCAAAAAATGCAGAAGTCAGATGTAACAATATTAATGGTACCACATTGTGCAAAAACGTAGCACGTGTGCAAAAGTTTTGGAACCACGCTATAGTAGTGGTTAAGGAAACAAACTAAATTTTCATATACTTCTAAAAAAAACAAAATACAAAAATAATTTAGATAGATACACACATACGTGTATTTCCGACATCCCTTGTAAAACTTAAGATTTCTCTCTCTTAATGATTCAGCACTTTCCTCGAGGGACTGGATCTGCTCATAAGATAAAAGTCAATCAAAACAGTACTGAAAGATTGAAAGAAAATCGATATTTTCAAAAGCAGATAAGCAAAATAGTATAACAGTTGAAATCTCTAAAATGCAAATTATAACAATCAACATAAATTTTAGAGGTAAAAATATCTATAAATGTAGCTAAAATCGATGAGTTGTGGTGCATTAAAAGAAGAAGAAAAAATAACTTGAAAAGATTTGGAGTCCAGACAGTCCTCTTGGGGTTTGGGAGGAAGGAAAATTTTGGGTGAGAGGAAGAGTTTGGGTAGATTTGTCTCCTGAAGTCAGGTTCTTTTGTAGTTAGTGGAGTAGTTTATGGTATTCATGTCAGAAATCCAAGGAAATGTTAAGTTCTTAACCATGTTTAAAAACACTTGTTTATGGTATGTTGCTTTTTTCTAACATAGATACCTTTACCGATAAAAAAACACTTGTATTAAGGGCCAAAGATAGACTTTTGATGGTTAGGGAGGTAAACCGGTAATGTGATACTAATCTCAGTCTCCTAGTGGAAAACTGCCTACTGTAATTTACTCTAAATCTATGGGGCTTTTTCAAACATCTGAACTAAATTATTAAATCCTAATTCACACTTTGCATCAAGATTTAGGGTCACAAAGTCATAGAAATTTAACAAAGTTCTACATTTCATACACCTACCATGGGTACATTTTTCCTTTAGCATTCCTTCATACCTGGATTTGATGCCTCCAAATTTTCATGGGGTTTAGCACCTCATCAACTAAGCAGTTGCATAATCGATGTAACCGAACATTTATATTCATGAAATTGTTCGTGAGAGTGTGCAACTGCACAGTTGAAGAATCTAACCTATTGATTGAGTGACCTCAGGAAGTCAAATGGTTGGTTCAACTAGGCATTGGACAAATAGATCACTTAACTAACTCTTGCTTCATTTTTCTTGGATAAGTAATCAACTCATTGACCATATATTAAAAAAAGAGTGTTGCCACGTGATCAAATTATGTTGCAGCCACAGTATTGATTTTTAAATAACTTTGCATAATTTGCTTAATCAGGACCTTGAAATTTGATCAATCTACGTGGCTATTGTCCATCCACCAAGCATTATTTTTGTAAAATTTTATGCTGAATTCCATCTCCATTTGACATCTTATCATCTCTGCCAACTTTCAAAAAGAACTTCAATATTTTAGTTGCTCTGCTTGTATTTCACTAGTCTCGACACCTTAAAATGAGCTCAATCAACTTTCTCCTATCACATGTAGACAATCAAAATAGAGCACACTACAACGTCCAACCTTAGCATCTTCTCAAATTGCATTGCTTAATGACTGCTAACTTGGAAATGAAAATGTCAAACTAAACAAACAAACATAACTTCCGGGAAACCTTAACATCCATCCTCTCCTTTGTTTATACGAAATGGAACTTCAATGGCTCTCCACAGGAGCCGTAGTAAGAACTACAACCTTGGAATGAAAATCTAAAACACCTCATTCAACACGAAAACACGAGAATCCAAACAAACCACCACAACACCACACAGTCAATGACCGAATTCGTTTCGAAACCTCCGGACCCGAAACGATCAGAAACCTCACCTGCTTCCGAAACATCGGAGAGTCATCGAGCTTCGCGAAATGCATTTCGAATCCCCACTGTTTTCTCTCCTTCCCTACAACCAACCAACCGAACCTCCTCCGCCTTCCCCTATCACCACGGCGATCCTCCCGAAACCGGCAGAATCGAGGCCGGGAAGGCCGCTTCCTCCGCGCGAAACGAGGGGAACCTCGGCGACGCCTTAAATCCGACCATCTCCGGCGGCTTCCGCGAGGCAATCCACCTCGATCGGGTCACATTCCCCGCCGGATCGAGACGGGGGCGATCGAAACCCTAGAAAAGAGGGATCGAAGGAGAGTGGGATGGAAGAGGCGGATTTCGGAGCTTCGCAAAGGCTGAAAGGCAGAAATAGGAGACGACGAGAGGAGAAATCTGACGATATTTTTATTTAACCGGGATGTTTGTCACTAATTAATTATTGATGTTAAAATTAAAAATCGAGTTCGAATCCGAGTTCGAGTCATGTGATTTATTTGGTGCGGTTTTCGTTATTAAAAGAAATATTATTTTCTTCTCCGATATAAATATCAAACCCCAAGTATAATGTTAGTATATTCACTTTTTACATATTTATTGGAGATTGTCAAAAAAAACAGTCACGATGCTGCCAAGGATAGTTTTAATAGGTACGTATTAAGCAAAAGAAAATGAGAAAGAAATCACACGTTAACTTTTCGAATGGAAATATGCGAAACTCTATATACCAATAATAAGAAGATACAAATTTAACAATACAAGTTAACAATTCATACTTAATAACTCATAGACAAGGAATATGTAACTCATAAAACAAATGCAACATATGACTAGTAATCATATGAATAGTTAACAACTCATAAACTCGTACGAGTTATATGTTTTTGACGCAGTGGCAAAAAATATAAAAAAACTTATATTATGACAACTCTGTGTAGATGAAAGATGATACTTAACATGAAAGTAGAATATTAATACGTGAGCGTAGACCATGTTGCATTTGTTTTATTTCAGTCAACACCATGTCTTTTTTTATAGTGGGAAGACCAACACTGTGCTCCAACTGAATAGCATTTAGAATGTAATATTTCCATAATATATGAAATGGGCAAACTTAAATATGTCGATTTCAACTATAAATGATCTTTTTATAATTCTCTAAACGTTTGCTTTGGTTTAAGCCAACAAGTGTTAACTGTACTGGTTATAAGTAACTTGTCATCAATCTTATTCTAGGATGTCATCAACATGAAAATTTTCCAATCAAATTAACTGAATTGCTAAACATCGTCCCAAAATTACTTAAATCGCCCATTGAAATTACCATTTTGCCCTTCTCTCATTTCTACTGCTATAACGCGACATTTTACCCTCCTATCACACATCTCTCTTCATATTCCTCTTATAATCATAAAAAATAATGTTTTGGAGGTCAGTAATGAACTAACGGACGTCCCAGTGTACTCGAATCTGGTAAAACATCTAACATCTTTTTAATAAAAAAATAATAAAAAATAATAAAAAATTACGGGCGTCTGACGGAGCCGCCCCCACGTAGGAGGGGGCGTCTGGCTAAGACGCCTTCCCCATGGGGGCGGCGTTTTACCCAGACGCCTTACCCATCGGGGAGGCGTTTTACCCAGACGCTCCGCCCATGGGACAGGCGTCTGTGTAAGACGCCTCCTCCATGGGGAAGGCGTCTTAGCCAGACGCCCCCTCCTACGTGGGGGCGGCTCCGTCAGACGCCCGTAATTTTTTATTATTTTTTAAAAAGATAAATGATTATAAATTTAGATAATTGTTAAATTAATTAATAAGTTAATAATTACTATATTCGGATGACCGATACCTCTTCGGTACACCGAAAATTCAAAAATTTCCAGATCCAACAATTTCAAAATCCAAAAAATTTCCAGGGGGCGCTGCCCCCTTGCCACCCCCGCCACCTCACCGGCGAGGTGGAATGCCGCTCGCTCACCGGGGAGCGAGACCCCCGAACGACCTGTCGAGGTGGTATTTGTAAGTCATGATGTTTTACCACCGGGGGATTTGGAACTTAAAAAATGTTGGATCTGGAATTTTTTTGAATCTTTATCACTTGCAAAAAACTCATTGTAATCCGACCGGTTACCACCGAAAACTTGCAAAGAAACGTCAAATAATTTGAGATAACACACCGTATAATTTTAATTTGAAAAAAAAATTTAAAAAAATGGGACGTCTGGCTAAGACGCCTGTACCATCGTGGAGGCGTCTGGCTAAGACGCCTCCACCATGGTCGAGGCGTCTTAACCAGACGCCTAGACAATGGTATAGGCGTCTGGCTAAGACTCCTGCACCATCGTGGAGGCGTCTGGCTAAGACGCCTCAACGATGGTGGAGGCGTCTTAGCCAGACGCCTCCACGATGGTACAGGCGTCTTAGCCAGACGCTCGTGTCGGAAAAAAAAATCCGCCTCCGTTACTTCGCCTGGTCTAGGTGTTTCGCCAGACATTTTCGTGGTGTTGGTACTAGGAATGTTAGTAAAACTGAGTCAATAACCTTGTTTAAAGACACGGGACGATATGGGTATTAAATATATTGTTAAGGGCAATTTGGTAATTTCAAGGGGCGATTTAAGTAGTTTTGGGACGACGTTTAGTAGTTCCCAAAGAGTAAATTACACATTGTTTTTTCGAATTATGAACTCAACTCAATTGACCACATGAACTTTAAACACGAAACATTTTACATGTTTTACCATCAATAGTTATTTTTTATTCTGGATGGTATTCCAATATCAACAACATACTACCTTCAAACCAGCATGTTTTGTTTTGGAAATCAAAAGCACAACGCCAGACCAAATTAGCCGAGGACGACAATAAACTAATGACAAATCACGACCTAAAGATCTATGGGTGCAAGCAATCATTGCGACCACCCATTTCCTTATTCTCTTGCTTTATTTTCTCTTTACGTGTAACCCCCTCTGTCGGCTGTTTTTTTATTATTTGGTCCCTCGAAAGAAGAGTTGGGGTCTTTTTTTTTTCTTTCTTTGGGTGGGCCCGAGTGTGACCTGCTTGGATCCGACATTATTAACAGGAGTAGGGTAGGGACCGTAAATTTCATCCTGTTTTACCGCCAGTTGGGTCGGCCCACTTTCTTTGTCCGAAATTGCTCAGAGCTGAAGTTTGGGTCCACAAACGTGTTGTAAAACAATTTTGTGAACTACGAGTGTTGGAATGGTAAGTGAAAATACCGAGGTTTAAAATGTTAATAACTTTTTTTTTCATTCTATACATATTTATCATACGACGGAATAAATCTCCACACGTCAGTCTGCAATTCTTGGAGTTTGAACCTGCAAATTTGCAATATTTGGTTTAGAAAACTCCAAAGTAGCAAATTAAAATATCTCAACTTGGTTATAAAATGTAATTGTGTTATCTCCAAAATCAAGTTAGGTTTTAGTTCAGGTAGTTAAGTTTATCTATTTCAAATTTGAATTCGAATCATTACCGTTCGAATTAATCTTGTGTTGAAGTCGAGCTTTCAAAAGGTTTATTGGTGGTCAGATAATTTAGTTAATTAATCATCACAAGTAATAAACAATTTAGATGTTTTCCATTTAAATTTAAAATTTCAAAAAAAAGAAATGTTAATACATGATAAACATATGTAATTTTTTAGTTCTAAACTTCTAATAAGTTGTTTATTAGAAAATATGTTATCATATCTCATCGCGTAAAATATACAATAAAATTTATATAAGTACTTTCACATGATTTTTAAGTCCTAGACTACAAAATTGTAGTTAGAATTTCAATGTATTTAGACTTAATTCTATGTTTTCATGCAACCACCTTAGTTGCATGGATCACGACAAATCATGAAGTGAAGAACACATCCCACCAACTAAGAATTGGGCTCAAACTCACGTCTCATTCTTTCTCAGCCAGTTAAGATAAACAGCGTGAGTACATATAGTCCTATCTACTTTTGAATTTGGAAGCAGTTTGGAACTAGTACAAAATAAATATTAGGTGTATGAGTACATGTAGTTTCATTTATCATAGAGTATCATGTACTTTTCATGTATAGCAATGTAATATTAATTTTCCAAAGAAGCCTGTACATATAAAGCCTGTACACGCCTTCACTGAATTTTAAATGTGCTTGTACATGTAAAGTTGGACTTCAATTTTTATTTCTTTATAAGTTTACATAATAAGTTATGCCTCACTTTTTGTGATAAAACAAATAATAAGAGGTTTTAGGTCTCATTTGTGATTCGTGGACTTAAAATGACTATATTATGTAAAATTCTAAATCCGTCGCCACTACAATCGCTTCTTTACTAAGAACTCCATATCTTCAAATTTTCAAAAGTATTTTTTTCAATCCAAATTTCAAAAGCATAACCTATCAATTTGTGATTGCAGTTCAATGGTAAAGCCGTAAAACATCCAAAGAAGTCAAATCGATTAAAAATCTTGCAGCTTTTTTTCCAGATAAATAAAAGTAAAAAATAAAAAAATCTTTGGTCCCCCCACTCCCCCTGGCCCTGGAGGACCCAAAGGACCAGTAATTTGCAAAAGCAGAGAGCGTAGGTAGAAAATGACCACAAAGAATCTACACACATGTTTGACGAAACAGAACCCCTGGAAAAGAGAAAGTGTTACTTGTATCGTCGACATAAGTTGGTTTGTTTGGATGTTCTGTGATTTCTTCTGCTGGTTTTCTCTTGGTTAGCTTGCATTATTATTATTATTATTATGTTATTATCCAATTTTTGTCCTTTTCATTTTTATGCAAAGGGTGTGGTGTATAGTTTGTTGGATTTGGAGGTGATGTAAGATTGTAAGGTCTTCGAGCCTATACTTACATATAAGACCATCTTTAGCAACGCCTGAGTACTTTTCGGACGTCATATTTTTTCTCTCAGGCACGTCAGCTTCTCTCTGTCACGTCAGTACAAATCAACCCCCTTCACAATCCTTAGAACATAAACAACCATGACCGGACTACCCCACCCGCCCTGCTTTCTCTCTCTGCCACGTCAGCTTCTCTCTCCTCCACGTCAGCTCACCCCACCCACCCAAAAAACCTCATTAACCACGTCCGGGCTACCCCCACCCACCATAAACTCTATTTCCTCCACATCATTTCTTAATTAAATAATTTTAATTCTTACATAATAATTAACAAATTACATTTTACATAATCCTAATTTTAATTAGGTTATAATTCCAATTGACGAAATGATTAATATTAGTAATTAACACGTGTGAATGTACAGTACATGTGTGAATGAATAGTATCTGATTTTCCCTCTATATATACCTTAACAATCATTCCAACAGTCAGACTTCTCTCATTACGCCCAGTCATTCCAACAACCAGACTTCTCCCAATACGCACCATCATTCCCACCACTAGACCAAAACCAATAATTTCCCAAATACGCACCGACATTCCCACAAAATCAACCACAATTTCAGATGTTTGGCTGCAACATGTCCCAAGTAACTAGTCCTAGTATCAAAGACATTGAAGAATAGAATGACGATGATGATCAATCCCCACCACGACAGACCGTCACACCACCACCGTCACGTCCACAGCAACGCCGCAACAAGCAAGTCCAAGCCGTCAAAAGCAATCTGAAGTTGTGGACCGCAGTTGAGGACGAGCGACTCGTATCGGCATATATGGAGGTCAGTTCTGATGCGGTGACAGGGACAAACCAGAAGGCTACTTCCTTGTGGATCAAGGTAAAACGGGTTTACGACACCTCCGTCAAAGAAAGGGGCATCCCTGAGAGGAATGTGGAGTCCTTAAAAGGATGGTGGAGGAGAATTATACTTGTTGTCAACAAGTGGGTCGGTGCTTCGATTAGGCGTACTGACAGAAAAGGAGCGGGCAGAACGACGACAATGTCGTCTGGCAAGCTCACCACATCTACGAGTGAACTACTAAGTCTAAATTTTTTTACTTTGATGCTTGGGTCATGTTGCATAGGTACCCTAAATGGGAGTCGCTAATATCTGGAGCAAATGTCGTGAGTGTTGGTCGGGAAAAGAAAGAGCACTGATGACTCCAGGACGCAATCACCATCGGAGGCAGATGAAATGACGACAGGATCGTTTGCACGCCCACTAGGTGTGAAGAAGATAAAAAAACAAGGGTAAAAGTTCATTAGGCCCTGAAGGCAACACCGACGTTCTGGAACTTACAAACAAATTGCATACAACGCCCAAGTGAGAGAAGAAGGTTTCTCAAAACAGGAGGAATTAGTAGAGCGTAATTTTCAAAGACATGTTAACTTATAGGAGGGATTGTCAAAAAAACTATGCACATCCATAGGGGGAGCATTTATATGCATAGTTAACTTATACATTTTTCAAGTATTAGGTTGGTTTAAGATATAGGTTGCCATCATCAAAAAGGGGGAGATTGTTGGCTTTTTGGCCTTAATCCGTATTTTGATGATGTAATTAAACCTAATCTTAATAAGGACATGTAGATTAGCACATGTAGTATAATAGTATACATGTTGTATTGTGCTAACATCTACAGGTGATCAAGACTCAAGAAAGAAGAAAAATCAAGTCAAGACTTGTAATCAAGCTAGGATTGAAGACATGTAATTTTACATTTCTTTGAGAATTAGGAACTTATGTGAATTGAGCATAACTTAAGCTAATATGCATGCATTCACACACTAGGTTCCTTTTAGGAGTCACACACAAAATATCATATAATTTGGACTCCATTAGATCACCTAAACACCTAAAACATTGGTCGCCAGTCTGCCTGAGTTCGGTCGACCGTTCACCTTTCGGTCGACCGATTATACACAATTTTTGTTATACCAGACCAATCCGTTCAACCGATCACACATCTATTTAACCGATTACCCAGACCTGTTCGGTCGACCGTTTAGTTTGCTATTTCTGGTAAAAATACGACCGTTTTATTTGTCGTATTACTCAACGGTCGTATACACATTTTTCTCTAAATACACCCCCAATACTTTTGAACCGGTCGAACAAACTACCTTATTCGGTCGACCATTTAATTCGTGAAAAACCCCCTGCTATCGGTCGACACAAGTTTGTCCAACCGATCAAGATTTCTCTCTACCGAACCCAGTAGTTCGGTCGACCGGTACCTGCTCGGTCGACCGTTGACCTATAGAACTTAAGTGTTTCGGTCGACCAGTACCTATGTTCGGTCAACCGATCCTTCAACAGTCTCAAGGGTTCGGTCGACCGATACACCTTTCGGTCGACCGTTTCTGGACAGATTTCTGAACCCGATTTTCTGTTTTGTGTATCTTGCACAAAACCCAATCAAATCTTGTCCAAACGGCTAGAAATCTTTAGGAGCTTATAAATAGAGGTTCACACTTAGTTTTCCACAAGATTTCACAACTCCAAAGTGTCAAACTTATAGTGAGATTTTCCACAACCTCAAAGCTCCCAATTAGTGATTCCAAAGCCTAATTTTCACATCCTTCATCATACATTCATATTAGCATCTGTTGTGCTCAATACTAGAAGAGTGAATTCCACTCCAATTGTTGTCAAGAGAGCAAGAGTCTTGGTGAAAGCCCAAGACAAAGTGAGCAAGGGTCTTGGTGTAAGCCCAAGACAAAGAAGCAAGGATTTCGGTGAAAGCCCGAAGTGATTCTCTCGGTTTGTGAGAGGTGGTGCCAAGCTCGGCGATGGTTGTTCGCGAGCTTGAAGACTTGTAAAAGGCGTTGCTCCTGGCCCGGAACGGGGAGGCATAGTGAAGACGCAAGAGGAGCTCGAACGGGGATTCGAGAGGGGCTTGCAAGAGAGGACGTAGGCGCGGCCGAACCTCTGTAAATCCGGTGTCTTCTTGTGTGGTTTGCATTGCTTTCCTACTTGTGTTTGATTTGTTTTTAATTTCCGCTGCAATTCTTTGATCAATCAACCAAGTAGTTAATTAGGGCTTAATCGTGATTAGTTTGTGGACCCGTAGACCCACACGATCCTACACAACCAACCATTACAACTGTATTTGTAGATGCGAGAAATAACGTTTAATGCACGCGTGACTACACGAAGTACAAGGCGATAACATCGACTCTTGGACCACTCGAGCATCGAGGACCTATAATGTGTGTGTGACTACACGAAGCATGATCCCAATGCATGTCGACGCATGGCTCGTGGAGCATGATGACCTTGCAGACTACATTCTGGACTCGTCTAATGTTGTGTCGGACGTATGTTGTACCGCCGAGGTTGTGCCGACGATGATGGTGTCAACGATGTTCCAGACGTTATCTTAAAGGGACACCCGGACAAGGTCTTTGGATGAAACCTAACAACTCTAACTCGATAATTGGATATTCTGATGCAGACTGGGCTGGAAGTCATGATCGAAGATCTACCTCTGGGTTCTGCACTTTCGTTGGAGGCAACTTGGTAACTTGGCGAAGCAAAAAACAAAATGTTGTCGCCAGATCTAGTGCAGAAGCAGAATATCGTGCAATGACATCAACTACCAGCGAACTAATTTGGCTAAGTCAACTACTTAAAGATATGAAGATCACAACTCAGAACCCCATGAAGATGTTTTGTGATAATAATGCAGCACGACACATCTCCATGAATCCAGTCTTCCATGAAAAGACTAAACACATTGAAGTCGATTGTCACTTTATTAGAGAAAAGATACAGTCAAAGCAAATAGAAGTCCCCTACGTTCCAAGCAAAGATCAGCTGACTGATATCTTCACCAAAGCTCTAGATCGAAAGACCTTCTCCAACATACTTCTCAAGTTAGGATCTATCAACCCTTTCCAGACCCAACTTGATGGGGCGTGTTAAAAGAAAAAGACCGTTGAAGACAATTTAAGGTAGAAGCTTACCAATGCACCCGATAGCATGCCCAAGACAAACGATTGTAGTCTCCCAGGAAGACAATAAATAAAGCCAAACGGCTACAAATATCTGTATAAATACTCATGTAATCAAACAATCAAATACAACAATATACACTCTTTCTCTTCTTCCTCCCAAATCATCATCGTCACAAATTCAATATGTAGTAAGTGTAACGTGATTGATTGAGTTTCTGCGATATTTAAGATTTTGAGGGTAAAGATTAGATTTTTGGCCCATTAAAATGTGATTTTGTTGTGGTCTACTGCAATTGCAAATGTGTGTGTTTTCCCATAAATTTGCTTGGACATGATGACATGTTGGTACTACTTTATTCCAATTTGCATGTTGTGATTGGTTGTTTGATCTCAAAAATGAGTTTTTTTTTTGATATAATGAGTTTCTTATTCGGGTTTTCTGTAAGGACCTTAACTTGGAGAGAGGGTGGCATGGGAGGTATGGGGTGGATGTGATGGAGGTAAGGTGAGGGTATGGAGGGAGGTATGGTTAGGGTGTTGGGTAGGTGTGGGGTTTTGGTTTAAAAACCACTCAGCTCATCTCTTTCTTCTTCTTTTCTCTCCATTTTCTTCCTCACTCATCACTACCTCAATTTCTTTCTTTGTTTCGGCGACCGAAAGGAGTGTCGTGGTGAAGGCGCGCACGAGGAAGGAGTGACGGGAGCGGCTTCCTCGGACGCCCGTCCCATGCGGGGGGCGTCTCCCTCGGACGCCGACCACTTTTTTTTTAAAACAAATAAATAAAGTAAGGTTACCGTATACAGGTAAACCGGGGGAACTGCTGGCTGCTTACATGGCCTCCGAGACATTCCTAATCTTCTGTAGTAGGTATAAGAAGAGAAAGTTTTAAAAAAAGAGTGAAATTGTGAGATATATAAGCAAAAATAGAATGAAGGACAATTTGATAATTTCAAGGGATGATTTAAGTAATTTTGAGGCGATGTTTAGCAATTCAGCCTTCTTTTAAAGCCTAAAATGAAATAAAAGGCACCAAACTACAAAAGCAGTTCGATTCATTGATCACCATTCTCTGCATTATTACAGTACAGAGGAGAAGGAAAAGAGTAGTTCAGATTTTCTTATCACTCTTAACACACTTCATGATATACAAATTCACTGCAATACTGCATCATGGAAGAAAAAAAACGAACTTTACATGAACATACGCATAACATTATACAATGCTAAATTCTTAATGCACTGCTAGAAGGTTTCCGGTTTCAGTAGCGGCGACCTCCAGCAGTAGAAAGGAGAACCCTTGTAGGTTTCTTCCTTCCTTTTTTCTCCGTGGTATTTACGCTTGAAGCATCTTGGCATGTAGCCGTCTTTGTCTCCGCCAAAATGCTTGCAAATGATATTGCTGATGTGCTGGGTCCTGCAAGGGGGGACGAGAAACAATTAACTTATCCTTTCAAATCAAAACATAATCAAATTACAGTTTTGAGAGCTTGAATTTTAGTTTGTCAATCACTTCTGATTAAACTGATTCTCTTTTCAGTCTCACTTGCCATGCACACCTAATTGCATGCCAACAGTTCAAACCTATAAAACATCAATGACGACAACTGCTGTTGCACAACATGTAGGCCATACGAATGCTAAGATGTATGCACCTATAATTTATTAGGCATGCCATGATGCCAATATGATAAAACGGTGGAAGCACAAGAAACTAAAAGGAGATCATATGAATTACGGTTTTAGGCAAATTTTGTTCCATAGATGTGATGTATAAAACACAGTGCTGCTAGAAGATTATTACTTACCGGGGGAGCTTGTAACTCTGCCGTCCGGAGTCGTTGGAATATCAGCAGGGGCATCTGTGTTTAAAGAAGGAGAATCATGCGCAGCAGCAAATCCAAGACGTGTAACAACAGAGAACGATTTCTTTTCACCAGTGAGAGGGGGGCTGGTGGACGACGTTGCGCAGTTCCCCAAAGCTTTGTAGCATACAAAATGAACATTCAGACAAGGTTAATGCACCAAAAAATATAAACAATAGTGGGGGATTTTCTAACGAGGAATATCAAGAATCTTCTGAACTCGAACTCCGAACATCCAATAACAGGATATCTCACCTTCGAAGTCATCTAAGGCAAACGACGGACCATTGTCTGAAACCTGCTTCCACACAGGAATCAGTGTGCCTTGATGTGAAGTGGCACCGTCTCTCTGGACCTTCGATCCACACTCCTGAAGAAAAATACATACCCAGATTGTCAACCATCATTCCCTGATCCAACAATAGACACCAGAGTCCTATGATACAACTCTCTCTCTGGATATCAAATAAGAAACCTCATGCTCTTAACACCGACAACTAGAAGCCTTGCATTGACGGAAAAGATATACAAATAAGTGTCGGATGCCAAATTAATTATTGTCTTTAGTATCACAACAATAACAAAAAACATCCTGTTTGTTTTTTCTGTTTAATGTAATTTTAATTTTAGTAAAAAGTCATCATTTATCAGAGATTTCCAATGTGCACATACCCTATATCTCAGTTTCTTAAATTAACTAACATCAATCATAGAAAAGTAACATCAGTTTCATAATAGCTGCAATTTCTTAATGTCAAACCAAGATTACATGAAAATCCTAGCATTCTCAGTCCTCCCAATGTGCACAAGTGTATACATACCTTTCTAGCAACTTGTTTTCTTTGTCTTTCACGCTTCTTAATTTCATCAAGAAATGGAGTAAAAGCATCAGCAGGCAACAACTCTCTGAGATCAATTTCACAAAGCTGCACTCAGAAGTCAGAACTTATCAGATTAGATAAAAACAAACTCTATAATAACATATCTACAATGAGAACCTGGAATGACGTGGTCAAGGAGAAGTGGCTCAAGAAACGATATCTCCGTCTACTGGCTTCTGACTGAGTCATAGTTTCCAACTGCAAAATTTTGCCAGATATTCTGCAATTGTTTTTTTTTCAAACATATTGTCAAATTAACATAACACTTCACTTAACTTGGTTACAATTCTCAACTTGAGAGAAGCCCACACCAACACAGTTCTTCTATTAATAGAACAATAATATCAACAACAACAGAATACATTCAGAAGTCACTGCATGAATAAATTGTCATGCAATTCTTCTGCAGTTTCCAAAAGCACAACGGGATTTCAAAAACCAAATGATGAAACTGAGACGTCCAAAAAACTAACAGCATACAACTCTGTAGTAACACATAAAATTCAATATCGACCAGCCAAACTGAAACTGAGGTCTTTGCACGACTACATGTCTCGGTTAGCGCAACAATGAATACATAAATGATCAATATGAATATTGAAACTAGATTTTCAAATATTATTTGAAACATGCATCATGTATGGCATTTTCTCATGCCCATCGATACATTGAGCAAGTTATCTAGTATCTGCATTTTCAATGATTATGTCCCTGATCCCCATATTAGTATCTATATTAAAGTCAAGGCAATATGATCTCGGTAAGTTAGAAATCTGGATCAGTTGTTTGACCGAAAATTGGGTTTGTCGAAGGAAGACAACCAAAAAAACTGGAAACGTCCCTAGCCTCCCGCCGAACTTCAATGCTAAACGAAATTAATAGAAAAGCACAAGCGCGGGATTATTGTCACCAACTGAATCACACTT
Source organism: Triglochin maritima (assembly GCA_963682175.1). Classification (NCBI taxonomy): domain Eukaryota; kingdom Viridiplantae; phylum Streptophyta; class Magnoliopsida; order Alismatales; family Juncaginaceae; genus Triglochin; species Triglochin maritima. The sequence continues at coordinate 4,008,744 of OY821787.1, read as the reverse complement.
TACAAACGAGAAAGTAAATACCTAGAGGGTAGCAAATCAGAGCTTTTATAGTGACGAAGAAGGCATTTCATGTTCAAGGGATGAAGAATGATATGCTGCCCATCTGCCACCTGCACAGTTTAAGCAACTGGGTCAAAACTCTTGCATCTGGTCAGCCAAGAAAGATTACAAAAAAATGCAGCAGACAGAGCAAAGACATTTAAAAGCCAAAAAAGTAACACAAGATTGAAACATATAGTAGATATACCAGATAGCTTGATCCTCAAAATAATAAAGAAAAGGCAGACGGTTTGAACTTCAAAGCTTTCCCATCATGAAAATTAGAATATCATAGGTAAACACAAAGCAAATGCAAACCGTAAGTTATACCTGGTAAAAGACATAAGCATCCTTCTCTCCTGTATTCCTACATCTGCTTGGAGAGGTTTCACATTTTTCCTCCTTATCTGGAGAGAGTGGATTCTCTGGGATTTCAATCTCAGGCATACAATTTGAACCTGAAGAGTCTTGGGGGCTCTGTTCACCAAGATTCAAACGACATGACCTAGTCTCAATCTTTTGGCCAGTGGGCCCTCCTACATTTTGTCCTTTTGACCTTTTTGAGTAAGCACTTTCAAGATTTGCACTTGAACCACCATTTGCAACTCTAACACTTCCCATCAAAGAGCTACTAAGAACACGATGTTCAGCCCAAGCTTTCATTCTCTGGTCTAGCTGCTCTAAAGCTGCACAAACATAAGGAAGTCTTTCCAGGTCGTCAACTAGTCCGGAATCTGCTCTTGCTAACCAATCTTTAAGATTTGATTTTGCTTCTCGCACGGATAATTCAACATCTGAAGTCAGTGTAAATTTAGAAAATGAACTTAACAATTCATTTTCACAAAATGTTGGGTCTGCATCAGAAAGATCCACTCTGGAAGGAACAAATGAATTTTTTGGACGAGTCATGAGCGCAAAATACACATTGTCGCCAACATCAAATTTCTTGACATTTTCAATAGAGACAGTATACAGATCCTTTAAAGATATCATCATGAAGCAAAGAGGGCATTTCTTCCAGTATTCACCTCTGTAATCTTCATCTCCCATTAGTAAATATCGCAAAATGCATGGAAAACAATAAATATGGCCACAGGATGTTATCTGTGAACATAATGGAGTCTCCAAGCATATCGGGCACTGGATAGGGGATGGCGTTGAGTATTTCACACAAACGATGTCTTCCCACTGAAGCATTTTGTCTGGGTCTATCAAATCAACAACGTAATTTCCTGTGTCCAGGACAACAAACTTGTAATTCGCCTGAAGGAACAGGTCTCTGTCGAACGGTCTAACCTTTTGTTGCTTTTTAATGGGGGGCAATCTTGGCTGCAGCCGTTGGATGGGATCATATTGAAAATTCAGCAAATGGTTAGCATTTACTAGTTGGTTTTTCCTTGATCCTGAGTGAGAAGTGTTACCAAGTGGTCCTCTGGAATCGGCATTAAGCTGATGACAATGCACTGAACTGGCAAGGTCTGACTGGACAATTCTGTTCTGAACAGATTTTGTTCTTGAAGATGTACCTTCTCTTACAGCCGATGGATGTTGAGCATAAACTCCAGTTTTGGGTGAATCAATATCTTTTCCAGACCCTGGTGCCCTCAGCTCAGCCATCTAGGAATTTGGAAAATCAGCATTCTTGTGCAAAGAAACTTCAATTTAACAAATTTAGAGAAAAATGTGATATTAAATAGCAGTGAAGTTTGTTGACAAACAAAGCAAGATCAATGATTAGTTTTTGTAGTTCTTCTTTTAATTGCACTAAAATTTCATTAAGTTAAAACAGGAGGGAACTAAGGGGTCCTGGAAGGGAATTTCAATGTGTAACATGTAGAGTAAGATGCAAATCTAAAAAAAGAAGTTAAAGGAATAAAAAGTTATACTCTAGGCCGTTCATACAATCTTCCAGGCCTACAAGCCTCAATAATCATCAAGATATTTAACGCTAGTTGTGCACTTTGAAGTGGCTCAAGAAAACTTCTTATTGGTGCTGCACCTGTTTATTACCATAATCTAATTGGAGTTTCTTTGTCGCTTCTCAGGCTTCTTTATGGTATTAAGAAAAAAGGTAGAAGTATGTCTTTGCCAACTTGATAACCAACAGTGAAGGAAGTTCACCCGGAAAATATAAAAGGATCCAGCAGGAATCACTTTCGATAAGTATTACAGGGAAAATAGTACCACATAGAAAGATGTAACTTACAGACTGGGGTTCCTCAAAGAAATCCCTGGCAAGAGAAACCAATGAAGCTGCAAAAAAACATTATGCACCAATTAAACTCACTTAAGTGTATATTTATTAAGCAAAATGCAAAGACTACAACAAGGTAAAACAAAAGTTTTCCTGATATAAGCATATGGAGAAGTAGAAGCAAAATCTTGTAAACCATGAACGTTGCCTGCTTACGCATGAACATGTACAGTTAACCACCTAGAAAAATGTGCAAAATCAAACAAGCATTCCAGCGATCGACATTGGTTTTTCAAGTAGCTCTTAGACCTTTTTATTACAACCTAATTTTGCATTTCTACCAGAATTGTATTACTTGTTAAAATTCCCAAAGTTTCCGTCAGTGTCAGATTTGACCTTATGCCGAGTGGAACATTACCAACTTCACTTTCACCGGTTCCAATATAAGAAGTTAAGAACCATATGTTGAGATACCACATGTGAGGTGCTTTCAATTTATTTGTGACGTGTAACTGAATACTGGTATCTTGGGTGATTCATCTACAACTATTCGTTCATACACTGTATATAAAAGGTATTTTGATTTGAATATGTTATAGGTTCAAGGGTTCAATGTAAGAACCTAATCTAAACCCCTTAATTAACTAAACCTAAACCTAATTAACCTAATCTAATCCTGGAATAGTGTAGCATGAGGTGTTGAAAGGAGAGAGAGAGAGTTGGTTGGTTGTGATTGGAGGTTTAAGAGGTGGATGAAGATAAACTTGGGTTTCACTATAAGTATGAGGGTGAGGGTTATCTGATACGTTTTCTCCATTTTCTCAAGCTAACCAGAGCGTGAAGGAGGTGAATTCGGAGAAGAAGAAGAAGGTGAAGAAGAAGAAGAAGGGAAGAAGAAGAGAATAGGTGTTGAAGGGAGCTCGGGAGGCTTCTTCAATCGACCAAAAGGTATGCCAAGTCTTCATATTAACTCCCCAAGAGGTGTGGGAGTGTAGAGGACGGCGTTGGTGTCGTTTCTCCGGTGAAAACCCTACTGGACGGAGGTTGAAGACGACTGGTTCGGTCGACCGTTGAGTGTTTCGGTCAACCGAACATCGTCTAAATGATGCTTGTCCAGTGGGAAGATGTATTGTTCGGTCGACCGGTATATGGGTCGGTCGACCGATATTTATAAATATTAACTTACTGCCCGAAAACGGTCGAACGATGTCCGTGTGACGGTCGACCGTTTATGCCAAATTTCGCGGGAAATAAAGGGTTACATTAGCCGGTCGACCGGTGTTGTTTCGGTCGACCGAACCCAGTAGATAGGTTAGACAGGCCTTCGGCCGACCGAGTGTGTGTCTCGGTCGACCGAACTGCGCAAGGTCGGTTACGAGCGTTAACCATCTAAACGGTCGACCGCTCTGGATCCGGTCGACCGCTCTGGATCCGGTCGACCGACCGCGTGCAGTTTTCCTGCAGTGATGTGCCTGTAGATCGGTCGACCGGAAGGTAGGTTTCGGTCGACCGAATGTTGTAGGCAGGATTCAGGCATTTTTCCTTATCGGTGGAACGGACCCTGATTTGACCGATTTGATATATATGTATATTAAAATGTATAGCGTAGACCTTCCAAACGGTCGACCGCTAGATGACTTTTGTTCGACCAATTGGTAGGTATTTCGGTTGGCGTGGTTCGACCGGTAGACTTGTTTGTACAGTACCGTGTACTGTGTGGGGGACCGGCCGACAGGTTGGTGGATTTATCCACACGCGATCCGTTGAGTATAGGTCGACTACCGGCTCCGAGGCGACGGTTGATTACCGGCTTTGAGAGCTACGGATTTCACCTTCGACGAATGCGTATTATTGTACTACCATTTTCCTCTCTTACCGAGCGGGGTGTGAGGGATGTGTGCCATAAACCTTGGGCAATTTGCGAGGGTTTAGCGGTAGGCCGAGGATGTTCCGGCAGGGTGCGCGCTTGGCGGCTCTTGGGGGAGCAGCGGCTGTCGTCTGACCCGAGTTGTGTATTCAGCAGGTTGACTCGCTCCTTGGGTGGCGGCGTGTACCGGGGGTTCCTTCCTGCACTTTTTGGGGAACAGTGGTGTCGACTGACCCTTGTGAGGTAGCGGTGGACTGACTTGACCCTAGTGGCAGGAGTGGTTCAGTGCCGCGGAGGCGGTGAGGGCATTATTGTGGGCCCGAGGTGGATGATCATGTGCATAGCATTGCATTGTCTTTAATTCCTTTTTATATTTTAGGAGGCTTGGTATACGGGGTTCCTGCAGGGAACTCAGGCATGTTTGTTTGTTTTCATTTCAGGTAGCGAGCAGGTTTAGAGTCAGGTGGTGACCGAGGACGGTGCCCCCGGGATTAGATCCTGATCTCTTCATTAGTTTCTTTTGTTTGAGGTAGTGATTACATGTACATTCACTTTTGTTGTAATCACAGTTGACTCGTTTATATAGTTTGACTTCCACGTGGGTCTGTATCTTATATATTCTATATATATGTTAGTTTGTTTTCTCGTGACGTGTCATGTGTTGACCGTTGACGGTCTTTATTATTGTTTAAATTTTCCGCTGTTTTCGGGTACGTTACATTCAACTTTCTAAAAATAAAAGAAAAATATTTACAACTCTCACCCGCGAAGAAACTGAGCTGAACATAAACACCGATACAACAAGAAATTGACTCTATCCCCTAGATTCAAGTGTTTCAACTGAAGCTTCTAAAGTTCTTATTTTTGGCAAACAAAACTTAAGTTATCAACCAACATGGCGTATCAAGGCTAAGAAGGCATGAGTACCAGCCACACAACCATGCTCTATGACATCAACACTAGTTTGTCCATAGCTAGTTGTCTTGATGTTGTGAGCATGTAAGTCTCAAGTTCAAAGAACTTAAAGTCATAGAATTCTAGTTCATGATATGAGTTTTAAGTTGAAATACCAGGGAAGCTAAAATTGTACTTCAAAAAACAATACTCCACAACTTTCAACGAGTTGAGTGGGAAATGACAGAATCTAGTTCGTGCATATGTATTTATGTTGAAAGGTTAAGTTTCAAGATTTCCTACAAATTGATAACCCATAAGTCAACTCAGGAACACCAATCCCCACTTGCAAATAATATCTCTTGCAAACAATCTTGCCCTAAAGCTACCAAACAGAAATATAAGCCACCACTTCCTCTTCCTAGTCTTGCAACGAATATCATAACCAAGTGCCCTAGTCTAGGCCTGGCAATCGTGTAGTTTTGTGTCGTATTTTTTTACAAGTATTAGGCTGAATACCCATACACGAACACGACCCGAAAACATTTCGTGTCTGGGTCATAAAACCCAAACACAACACGAAATGTTTTCGTGGAACACGAAAACGACCCAAAAAGACACGAAAAGTTTATACTTAGTCAATTAGGTAGCAATTTCTTTGTTGAAAACAAGCTCCCCTTAAATTATAATTTTTAACTTAAAAAATATAGCAACAATCAGTGAAGAGAGAGCCATAAATTTAACCTCAGTCACCCTCAGTGTAGAGAGTATCTCAAGTGAGGGATGAGATAAACAAAGGTAAAAGGATCCTTTATATAGGGTGGAAGGGGAGGCAACAAACAACATCTACCGATGTGGGACTAAATTGTGCAGTAGTATTGAATGTGCGTAAACCTAGATATCATATATAACGATGCCAGTAAAATCATGTAAGCATCAATGGCTTGCTGGTGCGGGACAACTCATTCGGTACATGAGGTTCTGTGTTCGAATCTCCCAACCCATGTATGTTTTTGCCCTTGAATTTCAAATTTTCCAAAAACAAAACCTCACCACCCACCGGGAATCGAACCTGAGTTCGTAGAATCGCTGAACAGAGCACCTACCATTACGTTACTGAGCAAAAGTTAGGTAAATTTGAGATGTGGTGTATATAATAAATTCGTGTATATTCGTGTACTTTCGTGTACACGACATGATGTACACGAAAACGACACGAATTTTTTTCGTGTACCGGACACACGAACACGAAATCCTTATACCCAAACACGGATTTTTCGTGTCGTGTTTGGTGTCAAACACGGATTTTTCGTGTCGTGTTTTCGTGTTTGGTGTCAAATTGTCAGGCTTACCCTAGCCCAAAACCCCCCATCGTCTCTGCAACTTCCATTTTCACTTGGAACTCTATTTCCACTAATGTGTGGTTTGCAGGAGTGGAAGGAAGTGTGAAACTCTACTTCTACAACTTCCCTGGTTTTTCAGTGAAAGCGAAGAAATTCACAACAAGTACAATTTTCAAGTAATGGACTTGTTAGTTTTTCACCTACAAGTCATCTCAGAAGTTCGAGTCCCAAGATCGGTGTCTTACTTGCGCTTCCAATTTTCATCAATCATAAACCATCCTCATCCTACCAACGCTGAATTTCAAGATCAATTCCACCAAAACACTTCCACTACCTCATACTAATTCTCGTCCAATCAAAATTCCACATCCTCCAAACCACAACTCCAGAAACGGCAAAACAACCAATTCCACCGTAATCCGACGCAAAATAACGCAATCAAGACAGAAATCACCTGAATTCTCCCGGCGGCCACCGGCGGCCGCGGATCCGGGGTCGGGGATGTCGAGGGGGCGGTGAGGACGGGGGCGGCGGCCATGGTCGGATCTAGGGTTAGGGGAGAGGGAGCGCGAGGACGAGGGAATCGGACGGTTGGCGTCGGTGGGGGAGATGGACATGAAAGATCTGGAGGAGACGGGTGGAAGACGGTTGGGAGCTGTGAGGGCTCGCGATTTGGGGGTGAGGGTATTTATATTGTGAGGGTGGGTGGGATAGCGGATATTCCGTTTGGGGTGGTGACGGAAATTATCGCTTCAAAATTAATAATAATATTCGTTTTTTTTAGAAGGACCCAATGTCATTATAGATAGATTAATCATAACTACAATAGGTAATGTACAGGCATAGGTAGAAATTAGAATAGAGGGCGGAGAGTAAAGATTAACGATAATAAAAATAAAAATACATATTCTGTTAAGTTGGAATTCTCCCTGTCAGCAGCATTCCTGAATGATGTCCCAAAGAGCGATCAAAAATCATTTTCCTTCGTAAAGATATAGTGACTTTATTGATCATGATGAGGATGTCGCTAAAGGAGTTAGCTCTCCAGACTGACATTCCTTTGGTAGTGGAAGTCGAGAGTCCGATCATGAGAGATGACTGATACGTGTACTTCTATTGGCAAGTATGGAGCTTCAACGTCAACTTCCAATCAAGTGCATTACAAGATTGGAAAGAGACAACTTTGCAAACCAAAATATCTAGATGATTACGTTGAGTAACCTTTGCGCGGATCATGCAAAGATGCTAGTTTTATAAGTATTTCCTTTTATGTTTTATTATTCCCAATAGGAATGAGTCGAGTTAGCTTACTTAAATTAAGCAATGATTGATATCGATATTTAGGTTGTTGTTTCCAATTCTGTTTTATCTCCTTATCGAGTTTGTTCTAAGCTTGTTGTCCAAGATATTATTTCACTATATAAATGAATGAAAGAGTAGGAAGAGGACGAAAAAAAAAATCTTCCACAAAAAAATCTTGTGTCGCCTTCTCGTCTCTTTCATCCTGCTGGAGGTTCCCCTTCCTCGAAAAGGGGCTAACATTGGTGCTTTCATTGAGTCTTCTCCCTCTCATGGCAGAAGGAACCCGCCTCAAATCGCTCGACGAAACCGTCTCAAAGCACAGTTCCCAACTGGCAACACTCAACGACCAAATGTCGGCCCTCATTGCTTCTGTCACTTCCCTCGATGGGAAACTTGAACAACTATGTCGCAACCCCCCACCTTCAGAACACTCAAATACATCCTTCTCCCCAACTCCTCGACCATTCAAGCTTGACTTCCCACGCTTTGATGGATCCGATCCTTTGGGGTGGATTTTCAAAGCCACTCAATTCTTTACATACCACAAAACTGCTCCTCAGCAGCGGTTGGAAATATCCTCATTTCATATGGATGGAACGGCTCTCGCTTGGTTCCAATGGATGCACTCTAACCACAAATTCACATCCTGGGAGTCATTCCTCTTAGCCCTTGAATCTCGTTTTGGAGACTCTCCTTATGTCGATCGTCTGGGTGATCTTGCAAAACTCACCCAAACGTCTACAGTGGCCTCCTACATTGCCAACTATGAAGCGCTTGCCAACCGTACTTCGGGCTTGCCTGACACGTTCTTATTAAGTAACTTCATCTCGGGTCTTCGTCCTGACATTCGTCGGGAAGTTCAAGCGCTTCGTCCGAACTCTATTATTGACGCACAAGGCTTGGCTAAATTACAAGAAGCAAAGTTGTTCGACAGTCGTCGCTCAATATTTAATCGTCCTCCAGCACCAATCTCCACTCCTCTGCTCCCTGCACCCACTTCTCCTGCTGGGGTTCGCCGACTCTCAGCCGAGGAGATGCGATCGCGACGTGAAAAAGGTCTTTGTTTCAATTGCGATGAAAAATTTCATCGAGGTCATCGGTGCAAAAACCCATCACAACTTTTGTTGCTTTGTGATGACTCCTCACGTGAGGATGACATCGCAGACTCAACAACCTCACTTCTGGATACACCTCCAGACCCACCAGATCCTTCACCCGAAATATCACTTCAAGCATTGGCAGGACAACCATCGCCTCGAACTCTCCGTATCAAAGGCCGCATTTGCAACCTTCCCGTTCAAATTTTGGTTGATAGTGGCTCAACACATAATTTTCTTCAAGCACGTCTCGCTGATCACCTACAACTGCCAATTGATGCATCATGTTCTTTTCCAGTGACTGTAGGTAACGGTGCTTCTCTTCCCTGTGTTGGTCGATGCAGCAACATACCCTTATGCATTGACAAACATTCTTTCAATATGGACCTCTTCCTTCTACCACTACATGGTGCAGATGTTGTCCTCGGGGTTCAATGGCTTCAAAGCTTGGGTCCTGTTACCTTTAATTACTCTAATATGTCACTTTGTTTTGTTCATGGTTCATCGACTATACAACTTTTTGGTGAGGCGCAACCCACAGTCCAAGAACTTCAAGGTTCTCAACTTCGTCGTCATCTCCAAACATCTTCTGTGGCTTCTCTTTATCAGCTATGGGCTCTTGAGACCCCAACGCATGATCCTTGCTACACACCCCTCCACCCCAACATTGAGGATATTTTGTCACAATTTTCTGAGGTATTTTCTCCTCCACGGGGCCTACCACCGCACCGCCAACACGATCATCATATTCATTTGCAGCCCGGTTCATCTCCAGTCAATGTTAAACCGTATCGCTACCCACACTTTCAAAAGGCTGAGATCGAAAAACTGGTTACTGATATGTTGGCAGACGGCATCATCCAACCAAGCACTAGTCCTTTTAGCTCACCTGTACTCTTAGTTAAGAAGAAAGACGGGACGTGGCGATTTTGTGTTGACTATCGTGCGCTTAATTCCATTACTATCAAAGATCGTTTTCCTATTCCAACTATCGACGAGCTCTTTGACGAACTTCGCGGCACCAAGTTTTTCTCAAAGTTAGACCTCCGCTCTGGATTTCATCAAATTCGTTTGCACGAAAATGCCGTCTCGAAAACCGCCTTTCGTACTCATGATGGTCACTATGAGTTTTTGGTCATGCCATTTGGTTTGACAAATGCACCGTCTACTTTCCAGGCAACGATGAATTCTGTTTTCAAACCATTCTTACGTCGTTTTGTGTTGGTATTTTTTGACGATATTTTGATTTATAGCTCTACGTGGGACGCCCATCTTCAACACTTGCAAGAAGTGTTCCAGTTACTTCGCGCAAATTCCTTATTTGTCAAGCGATCCAAATGTTCCTTCGGTCAAAATTCAATCCACTATCTTGGACACATAATTAACTCTTCTGGTGTGGAAGTTGACCCTAATAAAATATCGGCCATCACCAGTTGGCCTGTACCCACCTCAGTTCGTCAACTTCGAGGATTTTTAGGCCTTGCCGGCTACTACCGACGTTTTGTCCAAGGCTATGCATCTATCGCTGCTCCACTCACGTCTCTTTTATGTAATCAATCGTTTAAATGGGACTCTACCACCGACGCTGCATTCCAACGGCTTAAACGAGCCTTGAGCACTACTCCTCTCCTACAACTTCCGGATTTTAATGCCACATTCTTTATTGACACCGATGCTTCCGGTGTTGCCATGGGAGCTATCTTGTCTCAACATGGGCATCCACTCGCATATTTTAGCAAACTTTTTCCTCCACAAGTACGTGTCGCGTCAACATATGCTCGGGAAATGTGCGCCCTCACCGAAGCTGTCTTAAAATGGCGTCATTATCTTCTTGGTCGCGAATTTGTAATTCAGACTGATCACCGGAGCCTCCAACACTTACTATTGCAACCCATCCAGACCCCCGAACAACAACGATGGCTTCAAAAACTTCTGGGGTTCAACTACAAGATCATTTACAAACCAGGCAAAACGAACCTTGCCGCCGACGCCCTCTCTCGACGAATGGAACCGGTTTACAATGGCATATCAGCCCCTATTCCTGATATATTCTCGAAAATAAAAGCATCACTTTGCTCCGACCCAGACGTCAAAGCACTTATCGCTGCTGTGCAGACTTCACCAACATCTTACCCAAACTACGTAGTGTCTAATGACTTGTTGTATTATAAGCATCGCCTCTACATCCCGCGTGACTCACCACTTTGTCGTGAAATTTTTTCGGAACTCCATTGTGGCCCAATTGGAGGGCATTCTGGGTTCAATAACACCCTTCATCGTATCCGTCAAGCTTTCTTCTGGAAATCGATGCGCCAGCAAATTCGACAATGGGTCGTTGAATGCCACATATGCCAACAAACGAAGTATCTCACAACATCTCCGCAAGGCTTATTGCAACCTCTTCCCATTCCGGATCGTGTTTGGGATGATCTCACCATGGACTTTATTGTCGGATTACCCTCCTCACATGGCAAGACAACAATATTTGTCGTTGTAGACCGCCTTAGCAAATATGCACACTTTGCTGGTTTGCCAAGCAACTTTACAGCAAACATAGTGGCCGACGTCTTTGTGCATACTGTCTCCAAGTTACATGGCATTCCCCGAAGCATAATTTCTGACAGAGACCCACTCTTCTTAAGTAATTTCTGGCAAGAATTGTTTCGTAAGCAAGGAACTACACTCCGTGCAAGTACTGCTTATCATCCACAAACTGACGGACAAACCGAAGTCATCAATCGTTGCCTTGAACAATACCTTCGATGCTACACCATGGATCATCCTAAGCAATGGTTCCGACACTTACATTGGGCGGAGTATTGGTACAACACTACGTACCACTCGTCTGCTGGAATGACGCCATTTGAAGCCTTATATGGTCGCCCACCTCCTGTCATACAAGACTATCTACCCGGAGGATCTGCCGACAAGGTGGTCGACGCGACTCTTCGTGATCGTGACACCATTCTCAAGCAACTTAAATATAACTTGTCACGTGCTCAACAACGAATGATGGTTCAAGCAAATAAGCACCGTTCCGATACACACTTCCACGTTGGTGATTGGGTGCTCGTTAAACTCCGTAATTATCGCCAAACATCAGTTGCTAATCGTGCATCCCACAAACTATGTCGTCGCTATTTTGGTCCCTTCCAGGTTCTTGATAAGATCGGCATGGTGGCTTACAAATTACAACTTCCTCTTAACTCGAAGATACATCCAGTATTTCATGTGTCCTTGTTACGACCCTTCCGTGGCAATCCCACACATCAAACTCCTACACTTCCTGAGAATACCGACAATGACGGTCACATCGTCGAGGACGACGTCTGTCTTGAAGTAGGTGGGGATGATACGTGTACTTCTATTGGCAAGTATGGAGCTCCAACGTCAACTTCCAATCAAGTGCATTACAAGATTGGAAAGAGACAACTTTGCAAACCAAAATATCTAGATGATTACGTTGAGTAACCTTTGCGCGGATCATGCAAAGATGCTAGTTTTATAAGTATTTCTTTTTATGTTTTATTATTCCCAATAGGAATGAGTCGAGTTAGCTTACTTAAATTAAGCAATGATTGATATCGATATTTAGGTTGTTGTTTCCAATTCTGTTTTATCTCCTTATCGAGTTTGTTCTAAGCTTGTTGTCCAAGATATTATTTCACTATATAAATGAATGAAAGAGTAGGAAGAGGACGAAAAAAAAAAATCTTCCACAAAAAAATCTTGTGTCGCCTTCTCGTCTCTTTCATCCTGCTGGAGGTTCCCCTTCCTCGAAAAGGGGCTAACAATGACTAACCAAGGTCGGGAAGAGGGTAAACGACTTGGGTGGTTGTCGTTTTGTGGCTCCATCTGGTTGTTCTTGTTGACAACTCAGTATACTTCTTTGTCGACGTCTTTGACATAGGTTGTTGTACTTTGGTTCCTCGTCTTCTGTTTCTCCTTCTTGCTAGGGTTTTTTTGTTGGAGAGGTTTTTTTCCCAGGGTCAACAACACAATATAGTGAGCAAATGAGATCAATTTGAACAGGATGCGGCATGCCATGCCAAGTTCAATGAGGGGTCGTGACTCGTGACCCATGGATTTTATATTTTCCCCTAGTTTTTATAAGCTCTTTCGATTTCAATTTCTAGCTCTCGTGAAAAATTCGATGCCTTTAAATTCTGATTCTCTGAATTGTCTCTATTTACTCCAACCATCTGACATGAATATTTAGCACCGCTCCTGAATCTGATTTATCTTTCGGGGGAAGCATAGAAAAGATAGTGGTTTCCAAGTTCCAACAATCCATAAGGAAAAACAAAATCCACAGGGGACAATGGTGCTTATGCGTCAAACGGTAGACCATTTACTAGAGTTAACAGGAACGAATTTTTTTGCCTGGGCCAATACATATCACAAGTCTTGAACTGGATAAAATCAATAAGTCAATATACGTTTGCCGTTGGCCTAAAGAAAAGAAGAAGAAATCGGATTCTGGTCCCAGCATTTCGAAATGGTGAAACACTAGATGTTCGAACAACTTAACCAGTGTTTCGACATCCCAATCTCATGACACCAGACATCTAACAGCACACATATGTGAGAGCTGTATAGATATAATATGTATAGAAGAGCAAACAATAGAGCCACAATCACCAGGTAAATTATAAAATACAATTACTAGTGAACTCATCCCACTAAATTGCTCTTGAAACAAAAAGGTATATGCATCAGTGATGCAAATCTTCCGTAAATCACATTAATACGGACTTATAAGAAGCTCCAAAGGAACAGATTCCAGCGTTTTAAGCAGCCATTATTCATTAAAACACACTTATAACACATCTACAAACAAACCCAATGAATAAACAAATAAATAGCAGCAGGGAGGAGGCAAAAGGAAGGCCTAGAAGATGATGTCCTCATCTTTCTTGCCTCCGACGACAAGAATGTTGTGGGCGGTGTTCATTGAAACACCTCTTTTCAGTGAGTATTCCTCCTCCAACTGCTCCTCCGCGAACTTCTTTGCTTGAATCATCTGCCTTTCAATCTCCCTCTTTTTGTACCCCTGAATCTTCTTCAACCGGAAAAAGTCCTCCCTTTCAAGCTCATCAAGCTCTCCCTTGATGTAGGTTATGGTGTTCTCAAGCTTTGGCTTCACAACATTCTCGAGTGCGTTGACCCTGCGGATAGGGTGGCAATTTAGTTCCAATTTATCCAAGCTGAAACTGACTGAAAATCTCAATTCCTCGTACGATTAACAAATTTCCTGTTTGGTGTTTAACTGAACTTTTCCAAACTGAAATAATTTATTTAATGTACTACATAATTTTGCAAACTAAATTTATCTACGACCTAGATAAGCAGTACAACTACAACCTATTCTTTTATAACACAAGCACAGCTGGGAAAGAGCACAACAAGAAGCTTGTTACATTTAAATTCAATTTGATACTTATGTTGTCTTTTCTTGGAAATCTTTCAGCACATTTAAGAAACAGAATGACTAACAAATGCCGAACAAAACTTATTGAAAGCTGAATGAAGCTCAAGTCAAAATGATTTAATTGGATCAAGGTGGTCTACGTCACAATAAGTTTTCTTTTAGTTAGGAAAACCATCTAACCAAACTGAACCAATTTAATTAACATCCATACCTGCGGTTAGTGGTCTTGATTGCCTCGTCAAGGGTGAGGAAGGAGGTTTGCAATGAGGCGAGTTCAACAAGTACCTCGATGGCTTTAACATAGGCAGCACGGCAGGATTGGACCTGTGACACATGTACATGCATTAGGATTCACTTTTTCTGAATCAGGTAATCAGGTGTAACGATAGTGTGTGTATACATGTGTGGCATGGACGGAGTATAAAGTTAAAATCATTCATTGGTTTTTTGCAATTCCATTCATCAATGTCAATGTGATCGTAAGCAAATTGACAAAGAATTGCACTGTAAACATTACCATAATCAATTACTTGAGCAAGGTTAGAAATGAATACAAAGATAAAAATTAAATAATCAATCACTTGGAGTAGGGTCACCTAATTGACACTGACATGGTCACTTACAAGTTTGTACAGCTATGTGATTCATTAAACCACCACATAATTTTAGGTTATGGAGTATAACTAGCAAATATAGCTCAATTGGGTAGTTTTGGACTATGCAGTGTCAAAACAACTTGCAGACATATTATGTAACATCATAACTCTTATCTTTTTTTTAATCGGTACAACTCACCTAAAGTCTAGTAGTAAAAAATCCTAAAGAACCACCTAGTTAGGTTAGGATTTAGGAAAGCACATAACGAATTAGCCCCTACCACAAATTCCACTAAAAACCCAAACTTTGATAGTGGTGCCAGTGATAATAAATTATGAGGTTGTGTAATCAATTCCAACCCATCTTGAACATTTAACTAAGGAAAAAACTACAAAACTATTAGTGGTGATTAGTGACAATCAATTATGAGGTTGTGCAACCAACTTCAACCTAATTTGCATTTCTGAAATTCTGGATCAAGCAATAAAGTTGAATGTTGATCATTAGTGTAAGTAATAATCATTACGGGTTCTGTTATCAATTTTAAGTTTTAACCCCTACCATCTATCTGACTCATGCAAAAAACCTAAACATTGTTTAGTGGTGTAGAGGATGATCAATTATGAAGTCATGCACTCGATTTCAACCCTTTTTCGTATTTCAGCTGAGCAGAACATCAAACTCTTTTTTGATAGGTAAACCAGAACATTGACATTGAATGCAAATGTTGGTGATTATATTTTGATGGCCTTGTTGTCAATTTCTTTACTACCGATTCTACCTTTTATGCGAGCAAATCAACTTTTGATAAGCACTACTTGTTGCATACGATAACGCCTCACATGATTATTAAAAAACTAATGCTTTTTTCTTCTTATCGGTAAGTACCAACATGGCTTGCTATTGTATTAGTAATCACCGGCGTACCTCCTGTACCAAATAAGTTCAACTCCTGGGAGCGACAAATTACATAGAATTCTCTTCGACGTGGGCTTCTATTTCAATTTGCCCCCAAAAATCTACATTGGCAGTTAGGATCTTAATTTCAACCCTCTTGACATGAACCTCATGAAACAAAAAAAACCTACCATCCACGAGGCTATGTTAAAGTATAAGTACGATTTGAAACTAATTTTTTGATCCAGAAATCCCCAAAAGGTTCCACACTTTTTTCGATTATTCTCGACACTTTTTTATAGGAGTTTGAAACCATATAGGACCTCAATTTAAAACCTTATCACAAATCCTCCCACATTAAAGACTGAATCCGTACCTGCTGCCCGCCTCGGGCGAGGCCGGTGAGGTTACTCTTAGCATCCGCCGCCGCAGCATCGGTGAAGTGCTCAAACCGCGGCAGCTTGACCCCGGCGATGTTATCCTGCCTGGATCTGACCCGGACGGAGGCAGACTTGACGGACTCGAGGACGACGTGGCGGATGTTGTCGCCGGCGGCGTACTTGGCCTCAGTGAGTGCGAAGGAGGAGGCGCGCATGATGTCGCCCATCGACTCCTTGGTGGAGACGATCTTCTTGAGGATGGCGCGGAACTGGACGGTGAGGGCGTCGCTCTTCTTCTTCAGGAGCGCGTGGCCTCGGGTCGCGCCGACGAGCCGGGCCTTCACCACGCCGAGCACGGTCACGGTAGGGACCACGTTGAGGCGGTTCGTTTGGCCCGACATGGTTAGGGTTAGGGTTAGGGTTTGGGGAGGTGATTAGATCTAAGGAGAAGATTGGTTGGAGATCGGGAATGGAAATATGGAATTGGGGGTGTTTGGGTTAGAGGATGAAGAGGGGCATATGCATATGGGTGGGTGCACGTGAGACGCACGAGGTCTAGATGGGAAGGACGATCTTGCTTTTTTTGCCCGGGAGAAATAATAACGTGCCGATCACCATCCAAAAAATAGATCTGATCATCTGATCATATGACTGTCGATTTGGGTCATAACACAAAATTCAAATCCGAACTCGATATTAAATTTTTGTGTTCAGGATGACTTATTTCGGTTTTTGTGTCAAATTCGAATCGACATAAACGACGTGAATTGTAATTCGGTTCGAGTTTGGGTTGAGATTTTTGTGTAATTTAGGTCGACACAAATAACTTGAAATAAACCTAAACCTAAAACCCACAACACTTCGTGTGTTAATTCGTGTTAATTTGGTGTGTTTGAGTTAGTCAGTGTAATTCATGTTAATCAAGTCAGTTCGAGTAATTAAGGTTAATTCATGTTTGTGTTCACATGAATATGAAATGAAATTGTGTCAACATGGGTCGTGTTCAGGTTATCGTGTTTGGGTTCGGATTGAGATTTTGTTTTCGTGTTAATTCATTTTCGTGTCAAACACGACTCGATACAAGAATTTAGCAGTCATAATCATATCGAACCAGACTGGATTGAAGATCAGATTGATCTAGTTCGGTGTGAAGCTAGATTGGGTAAGTTTGGAAAAATAATGGAATTAGATTGTATATCGGATTTAGCTTCTTTTACTTTTGTTCATTTTTTGTTGAAACGTAAAAACTAAAAACAACTAAATGGTCATGTTTTTAGAGAGAAGTTTGTGTAGGTTGGACTATTACTTAACCAAACAAATTTGGTCAAATCGCATTACTTAAGGTCTTCTACCCAAAATTTGGTCGTCATAAAGTAAAATCACAACATCAAACAAAATATGATACGAACATATATTTTAACATAAATCTTAAATTGCAAACATAATACAATGCAAGTGACAAAATAACATCTACAAAACAATATCAAACATAAGTTTCAAACAACAATCTTGACCCACAACAAAAAAGTGAAATTTAAATCTTAAATAACAATCACAAACACATCACAAAATACAAGTACTCAATAAACAAACACAATAGAAGTAAAAATTCTTGGATCGGACCAGCTTGGACCAGCAAGTATAATTCAAAAAAGTGTACTCTCTCTTAAAAAAGTATTATATATTTTCCAATTCTTGGATAAGCCCATCCTTGGAACCACTTGATCCAAGTTGGTCGGTTTTAGAAATTTTAGAACCGAAACCAACCCAAGTTTGAAAACCCGACAAGACCCAACCCAATCGGCCGATCGGTTGTGTTTGGGTCTGACTTCAACTTAACCCGATCGGGTGTGCATCCTTTAAAACACTTTGAGATTTTGTATAAATTGTAAATCATCCAATAATTATCTTTATAACAAAAATCAAACCTACAATACAAGTTTTGACCAAAACATGAATGCGATTGTTTTAATAATTCATTACTTTTGGTTAAACTACAAATCCACAACATAAAACTAAGAAGCTCATAGTACTACTTTATTACAGACAAAAGTCATAACTACACACACCTGCTGGAGAAAGTAACAAAACAAAAATAATTGGGGGCATTCCGAGAATTGAACTCGGGACCTCTCGCACCCTAAGCGAGAATCATGCCACTAGACCAAATGCCCATTGTTGTTCGATCGTACAATATATTATTATACAACAAGATGACTAAGAATTTGAAAGCGACAACCTTAAGCCACGCACCAACTTCACGAAACTCCGAAACCGCAACGTGTCGTTCCCAATCGACCTCCCCTCACTCCACGTACTCATCCAAACCCCCTCAAACCAAACAACGTACCCCAACACACCTCCAACCAAACATGTCGGGCGTAACCCTCGCCGTCGACCCCAACACACCGATGACCGACAAGTCGTCGCACTCGGTCGGCGTCATGGGCTCGCTCCGCGTGATCGAGCTCCAGCTCGTCGCCTTCATCATGGTCTTCTCCGTCAGCGGCCTCGTCCCGATTCTCGACCTCGCCTTCCCCGCCCTCGCCTCCTCTTACCTCGTCCTCCTCTCCCGCCTCGCCTTCCCCTCCGTTTCCTCCCCTTCCACCGAGCTCTTCCACGGCGGGGCCGCCTTCCGCGCCTACGTCGTCCTCGGCACCACCGTCGGGTTGTTCCTCCCGCTCGCGTATGTTCTCGGCGGGTTCGCACGTGGGGACGACCTCGCCGTGAGGGCGGCTACGCCGCACTTGTTTCTGTTGGCTTTCCAGATATTGACCGAGAACGTCGTCAGTGGGTTGTCGCTGTTCTCGCCACCGGTGAGGGCGATGGTGCCGCTGCTATATACTGTGAGGAGGATCTTTGTGATTATTGATTGGGTTTGTAATGTTTGGTTTGATAAGAGATTGCCCGCTAATGCGCTTATCAAGGTACCTAACTAACTAACTAACTAACTAACTAACCTGGTTGTTTAAAATTGAAATTCAGCTTAACTTATCTAAATTGACTTGCCTACCTAACTTAACTACAATTGAAGTAGCTCAATTGCTACATTTTTGGTCTTCCTTTATTATTAATTATTAATTGGGCAATTGGACCAGGGATCCACTATAACTCAATACTCAACATAGTGGCCTCCTAACTTAACCAGGACTAACTGTAATGTATAAGCACTTGTAATGTTGGCCAATGCTAGGGAGTGGAGTAGTGTATGGGTTCAAAAACACAAGTATATCATAAAGAGTCCTTATACACCGGCACCGGACGTGCTCATTGTGTATTTTATTTTATTGTTTAAAAATATCCAGACACCATCGATGACGTCATTTGTGTTTTTTATTTTTTATTTAAAAATATGATTTTCGATAAAATAAGAGAATTTATTTTCCTAAGTATATCATAAATATCTTTTAGATTGCGATACCATCTTAGACGTACTCTAGTTTGATTAAATTTGACTTAGTGCATTTTACATTAATAATGTAGAATAAATTCAATTCCATGCGAAATCAATTCCAAAAGTTTTAATAAACACTTATGTTCACTTATTTAGAGTTGTCATGCGCCATTGCTCCTTTTAGCTTATAAGATAAGGAAGTACTGATAAATTATGAAATAGTAAAGAGTTTGTAATGATATTTTTAGTTTTCTTGAGAGTCGTAAGATTGTCCCGAAGTTAAATCTAATTTAGTTGTAGCTTTCCGGTTATATTGAGATTTTGGTCCCATGATGCATCCGTTCTCTTTTATCCGTATAGTATTCTCTGCAAATTGTAGATTAAAATTGAGCTAGAGTTTTTTTTTTTCTTTTTCAAAATGAGATGAAACCTGTAATTGTAATTTCCAAAAAACACCCCGAAAAATACCATACTCAAGATTTGAACTTGTGACCTTTACCGTAGGAGTCATCTTGTATTCCACTGAATTAACCAAAGATATGCTAAAATTGAGATATTTGATCGAAGCATCAAAGTCAATTGAGTCAATTGAGTGATTGAGTTACACGAATATGTAACTGGCGGCATGGTGTTGATATGGAAATTCACAAGTTGGAAGGGAGATTGTTAAAAATTAATTTTTTTATACATTTATATCTTAATTTGAGTACTCGTTTCATCTCCTAGCATTTTAACTGTCTGCAACATATTAATGTGAATGCAGGATATTGCTTGGTTATGGTTTGGGAGGGGTCTGGCTTTGGGGAACCTGGCCTACTTCTCTATAAACCTATTGGCTTTCTTGATCCCTCGTTTCCTTCCAAGGGCGTTCGAGCGGTATTTCAAGGAGAGGGACGAAGTTTGTGCGAAGACAGCAGAGGATAAGCGTAGGTCGGAGGAAGAAAATGTGTCGACCGCCGATAAGCATTGGTCGGAGGAAGAAACTGCACCGGAGGACAAGAAATTAAACTGAAGTCTACTAATTAGTTTGTATGATGTAGTTACCGCATGTTGAATATATGGATTGTCGAATACAATTATGTCTAGATCATGGTTTGGTAATTAATGTGTTGACAATCTCTTGTGTGTTGGTTCGAAAGCTCTTCACAATTTATCCTGATTTTAGCATAACTACGGTTCAGACTTCAGAATCACTTTTACTGTGTTTACTCTCTGTAGGAAGTGGAATAAATCCGAAAATAAAGTTCAATTACTTGTCTTGGATTTTGGTGTTAAAATGGGGAAAGACATTCCAAGTATAATTTTATAAGGTTGTTGAACTAATTTTGGGTCGGTTAAATTTTGACAGATCGGGTCGGTCCGACTTGGATTTTGCTCACGGAACTGAGCATCGGTCCAGAATCCAACCGAGACCCAACTTTTTAGTATCCGGCGGTCGAAGACAGGACCAAATAAATTCAGATCGGTTCGGTCCAGACTGATTGAGTTTGGTCTGTCCAAAAATTTGGTCAAACCTGAATTTGGGTCACCCCTAGTCCTAAGTGGATTTTATGTTGATGATAGAGAAAATCACATGTATGGGTGTAAACGGGTCGGGTACGGGTCGGGTATGCCCCTACCCGTACCCGTACCCGGCTAAATTAGCGGGTACGGGTATATACCCGTCAAAAAACATATATACCCGTACCCGACCCGTACCCGTTAAGTTAGCGGGTACGGGGCGGGTAAACGGGTATAGCGGGTATAATATATAATATATAAAAATATAATATATATTATATAAAATATATATTATATATAAAAAATATATAATATATAACATATAAAATATTAAAAAAATATTATATATATAATATAATATATCTTAACGGGTATACGGGTAAACGGGTATGGGTAATGCGTATATCCGTACCCGACCCGTTTATTAAGCGGGTAAACGGGTACGGGTATACGGGTTTGAATTTTTAAACGGGTATGTATTTTTGTACCCATACCCGTACCCGCCCGGGGCGGGTGACCGGGTATACGGGTATTACCTGCCCCGTTTACACCCCTAATCACATGTGACATGAGAGAGAAAATGTGATACAAGGAGAAAAGTTGTGAGCTGCTAGGTCATTCTACACCACAAGATCTTCTTTTTCTATAGTTATTTTTGTTTTTTGCAGTTCAACCAATTTGTTAATTTTAAATTACAAGTCATAGTTTCTCAATTCTTTGTTTTAGTCTCATATTTGAGATTCATAATACGTTTTCGAGAGATGTAAACATAAATTTGAGTTCTTCTCATTGAGCTGGTTCGTTTGAGTATTATATTCGTTAGGTTTTGAGTAATTTTTGTTGCGGACCTTCTACATAGAATCAATGATTTAGTGATTTATTCTTACATTCGGACATTGTAAATTGACAACACGACCCTATACTTTTATATTAGGGCATTGTAGATTAAAAATATGACTTTTATATCATTACAATAGACATTGTAAATCGATAAACGAGCCCCCTTTACTTTTACATGAGCACATTTTAAATCGATGAGTTTTCATCGAGTCACTTATGTTATTCGGTTTCTAGAGTTGTTTCAACACACGAGCATGAAGTCAATTCGTTAATGGACGATGACCTATTGGTTGAACATTCATACATTGTAATTATTGGTCAATACCTTGTGGTTCGTACCTTTCTTATGTAATTCTTGTACACACCTTTATGTTCACACATTGCATTAACACGTCAATTTAAAGATTCTTCATGGGGTCATATATGCTAATTGGGTTGTAGTATCATTTGACCCGAGTATTACTTGTAAGGAGCATGGATTAGGTGACGATGTTGTGATTCTTCGTCAGGTCACTTATGCTAGCTAATTGGGTTCTAAAATTGTTTCACAATATGAGCATAAAATCCACTCATTAAGGGACGAGGACCTATTAATTTGTTGGACACCAATGTCATGTGGTTGTTGATAAATACCTGGTGATTCTCACACACACGAGCATGTAGTCCATTTGTTAAAGGATGATGACATAATCGTTGTACATCCGAACCTTGTGCCTTATTGTCAATAGATTGTGGTTCATACATTTTCTTATTTACTTCTCGTGCGTACACCTTAAGTTCTCGCACCATATTAACATGTCGATTTTTAATTTTTTTGTAGGGTCACCTATGCTAGAGTTCTAGTTGAAATGAATGTGTTCTAAAAGTTTTACTTTTTAATGTTTTTTGTTGTGAATTGAATGTATTGAATATATTTTTCTTGATTAATGAATTCGTCATTTGGAAGTGTTAAGGAAGAGACTCTTGGTCTTTAACCATAGAACTCTAAAAGATAACTTACATAAATTAAAAGTAATTCACAATCATGGTAATTAACATTGGACATTGATTGCCGAGTTATAATTGTCATGTTGGTTAAAAGAGATATTGTAACTCTACAAATATTTAACAACATGAGTATATATGAAATAGAAAATATTTCTTTTATATATTTAATTGACCTAACAAATGAAATATTGTGGAATTGTGTTTGTGTCATTAATGTTTCTTTACGTCTTTCAATCCTAAGATATGATACATATATCTTTTCACATAAGGAGTGTATGATTTGATTATTATAAAAAAACTATCATTGCATATAGTGATAAATGTATTAGTTGGTTATACATAACTTGTGGAGGAAAATGTGATATGTCAAAAGATTATCATTGTCTATCTTGACTTGAGTTATGATATTGTTGGGTCATTTGATAAAACGAAATTATAATGTGCACAATGTAACTTGTGTATAGTTATATATTTATAATTAGCTTGAGAGATCAAGAAATGAATATACAATACAAAGATGACACATTTCTACTTTGTATAATATTCTTTATATCACGAGGCAAAGAATAGACAGAAGTGATATTACATATCACTAAATGAATCATGTTTAGTTCGAGTGATCAAAACATCTTTGTTATTTGAGTAATTATAATGTATAGCTAGCTAGATACTAGTTTATGATATAAAGTGTTTTATATCATTGTCAACATAACTTAAATCATTCAATAAGTCACACCACAGAACTGAGAAACAAAGAATTAATTTTACATTTTATATGATGTATTGAAATACATGTGATAAAATATTAAAATCGATATGTCGTGATTACGACATGGTTAGAATAAAATCAATAAATTTAGATGAGATGTAAATATATTATGAGGTATAATGTTTGACATTATATATGATAATGTGTTGAATATTATAATGTGGTTTGTAACATTGGAAAATATAAATTTGCTAAAACCCCAAAGATTAGATTTTGCTGGATATTGATCCAAAATTTGATGAAGGCATAAATCGGTCAAACTGATCAACCATTTGGCAAATTTGGTTCGACCGAAATCAGGTACTTTTCCCGATTGAGAAACGGTTGACCGTTTGGCAAACGTAGTTCGACCGAAATAAGAGACTTTTCTTGATTGAGAAAAGTTTGACCGTTTGGACGTGTCCCTCGACTGAAACTAGAGACTTTTTGTTGTGGTGAATTGGTCGACCAGTTGGACGTGTTGTCTGACCAAAATTGACGATTTGTAACCAATCGGTCGAACAATTGACTATTTTGGTTGACCATTTGCATACGGTTTTGCCTGAATTAATAAGAGAGTTTCTTTGATCATGGGTTGTATTTATTCCAATTTGGTCAGAGGAGGTTATAGGATGATTATGTGTCGAAATATGATTGGTTTAGAGAAGTTAACCAATGGATCACGTGTAAGTGAGTTATACATGATCTGGGATGAATGAAGTCCTATAAGTAAGTCCGTCATCTCCTCCTTGTTTACATGAATGCAAAAATTTCTCCTTTCCATATTTCTCCACCAAATTCATCCGAAAAATTCTCTTGTTAGTTGAGTGTTTGAGAGATTAAATTCTCCGGAGCATTAAAGGGATAACTAGTTAGATTCTACCATTGAGTTAAAGACTGATTAGCTAGGTCTGATCTCTCTAATTTTGTTTAGAGTTTGGTGAACACTTGGAGGAATTCCGAGGCGATCTGACGTGCTATCCATCTTACTCTTGGTAAAAAGTATTCAATAATCCCCTAGGTATGATCTAATCTATGTATTTTAATATTAAATAGTTTGAAATACAATTTGGAATTTTGTACATAAAATTGCTGAAAATTATGAAAATCGATCCTAAATGCTTATAATTGTTTTTAAAATATATACAAGTATAGAGCACGAAATCCTACACTAGCATCATTTGACTTGAGTATTAGTTTTAGGAGCATAGATTAGGTGAATGTATTGTAATTTTTTGTTGGTCATGTATGTTAATTGGGTTCAAGTATCTTTTGAACAGAGTATTAGTTGAAATGAGCATGAATTGACGACAATGTTGTGATTATTCGTCGGGTCACTTGTGCTAATTGAGTTTTAGAATCGTTTGACCACAGTACGAAGTTCATTCGTTAAGGGACAATGACATCTTCGTTGGACACCCGGGTCGTGTGGTTCTTGGTCAATATTTTCTAGTTCGGTATGGTGTTCTTGCACGGACTTTATATAAAAATGATCAAAATAAAGGTGGTTGAAATATATCGAAAGTGATGTTCAATCTGATCTGCTTGATGAGAGGATTTTAAATCTACATTTATATCTTTGAGAAACCTTTTGTGGATCTCTAAATACTTGATTTTAGAAAATAAGGTGAAAAGATGTAACATGTTAATAACAAATAGATGGGTTGAATTGTATAGAAAGTTTGACAAAAAACAACAACAATAGTGGTTGGTACTTTGCACTTATGACATTTAAAGCGTAACATTATCCAAACTGCCATAACCTCAAAATTCCAAAAATAACACAAAAATTATTAAAAATATTAATGTAAAAAACAACCAAGATAATTTGTGGGGTTATTTTAATATTGTTCTTTAAATAGATGGGTTGAATTTTCGAGTTGATGGTAGTTTGGTCATCTTTTATGTTAAAAAAAATTGAACTAATTTAGAGTGGAAAATGATAGAACCTAACAGGAGAGCAAAGTGCCTATTGGCAAAAGGTAGAGAGTATAAATACTACGATTTAATGGTTAGAGATGCAAATTAAGCACCAACGAGTGAAAGACGAGAGGTGTATGAATATAATCGAAACATAAAGAGTATAAATATAATCTCTCTCTCTACCTTCCTCCCTCGTAGGGGTAGGATGTTTCACCGAGATAGTCTTCCTCTTCAACTTAACCCGGCCACTTAGGTACGTGCAGACGAGAACACAAACCAAATTCAATACACAAACCGGCATGAACATTGGAATTTCCTTGTAGTGACGTGCCATGCATGTTTGCCAACAGTTGCACATAGCCAACTTTAACTTATTTTAAATAATGAACAAGCTTTTCAAAAACAGTGTTATTTCACACCACAAAATTAAGATCGGCGCGGGAGGGCCGGTTGGTTGAGTGCTTTCACTGGTGACACGTGTGAGAGTCTTGTTGCCTAATTATTGATTACCAAACATGTATTCATGAAGGCAACTCGTATAAAATGATAAAGAGCGATGAGTTAATAGTAATTAAAAGTTACTATCGACGTGCGTGTCAAATGAATGTTAAGACAGTGGTCATCCTGAGAAAGTAGTTAGAGGTTAGGCTACTGTGGCTAAGCCTATCAAAAGCAAAACATCATGCTGAAACAAAATCTCACAGTGAAAGAAAATTCAAGTACAAATGTACAAATCACACTATTACATTTAGTACGTCCTATAATATGTTTTTTAAGGTTTAATTACAGTTTGACCTTCTGAACTATGACTTGGTATCAATCCGACTCAAATTTCAACCATATCCAGCCCAAATTCTAACATCCGTTTCGATCCAAACTTTCACGTAAATATAAGTTTAAGAGTGTATTAGAGACAACAAAAAAATGGAAAAAAACATCGAGTGTGTGTTAAATAATGAATTTTTGAAGTTTAAGGGGACAAAATGTTACAAAATGAAAGTTCAGGAGAAGTAACTATTAACTTTGAAAGTTTAGGAGTGCAAAGTGCTACCAATGCATAATTCAGAGGGACAAACTGTAATTAACCTTTTTAAAAGCATAGTTCCTCTAATATGTTCATGGGCGGTGTTGGGATTATGAGTATGGACAAGTACAATTTGATAGATTCATGGAGAAAATTCAATTAAGTAAGATCTTTCACTTATACTATTTTCCATGACATTCTTAATTTTTTAAAGGATTCAAAAATATAGTATAAGTATACTTAACAAGGTAAAATTGAAACTCCAAGAGGCAAAATAATAATCATGTGATGTATATTTAACTACATGAATTCAAAATCCAAGAAAGACGAGAGTAGGGGGGTCAATTTACCAGGAAAATTCAAAATCCTAGGGAGGCCCAAACCCTACCTCATGTGGCATCTCTACTAAATACGTTGGTCAGATGTGGTTCCTAGTTCACTATTTCGGATTCTATCATGTATCCTAATAAAAATTATGTGTTGTCACTCCATCTATGTGGTTGTCATCTCAGAATGAAGATAAGTACCGGGAAATCCTAAGTCATAAAAAATAAGAATATTAC
This sequence comes from Triglochin maritima, assembly GCA_963682175.1. Taxonomy (NCBI): domain Eukaryota; kingdom Viridiplantae; phylum Streptophyta; class Magnoliopsida; order Alismatales; family Juncaginaceae; genus Triglochin; species Triglochin maritima. The sequence continues at coordinate 3,981,724 of OY821787.1, read as the reverse complement.
TGTACTTGTACAATAATTGGATGATGCATATACATCATAATTTATTTTGAGATATGAGTGAACTTGCGATCACAATTGCACTAATATTAGTTAAATTCAAATAAATCATTACTCATAAGAGGAGGCTATTAATGATCCTAAGAAGATTCCACCGTTCCCAAGTTGCTTTCACTCTTCAACAAGAGAGCAAATCACATTTATTAGCTCATTCCTTTACAGTTTACATACAGTGGGTCAATGCCTCTTTTAGCTTACCAATTGATATGAGTCCAGCTAATATTCTCAAAATAACGTACTAGACAAAGGGAGTGAAACGTATATATAACGGATCACATCTTGAGATTAGTTCATAATAAAATAGACACAACCAATTGCATATTTAGGCATATGTCCCCCAAGTGCATCGCCCTTGCACGAGGGTCCAACCAACCATGGGTCCCAATGCACCCATAATAACATAATAACACATGACTTGATCGTTAAACAGATCTCCATGACATAAAGCAGTTTGTAGTCTTCTCTGTGTTTCCCTCTACATGACATCAAGCTTGTTCTTTTCTCTATGTTCCCCTCTACCCACCAAGCTAGTCCTACTCCAACTCCTTTTCCTACTGATCCATACCCATATCCAATTATGGCTTATACCAATCCACATCGACCACCATCCACCTACACAACATCTTTCGCTTGGATTTGCATGATATTAGATAATTCATCAAGGTGTTTAATTAAGAACACATTTTTTATAACCGTATTACATTATGTTTCAAACTGATACAAGTTATACATATCAACATCCTTTTTTTAACAACATGGTATTACTTTTTACTATCAAGGCGTATCAGGATACGAGGCCAATGGGATTGTAGGATAACATATAATTAATTTGGCTGTGACACTCAAAACTAAAACATTTTAATTTTTTTTTTAAATCAAACTTAATCACATGTATTGTTATCTTTAAGCTATAATACGTTAAAATTTTAGAACAATCGAAGTTAATTTCACCGTTGATTGTAGGATCAAGGTATACGATGATCCATTCGATCTGAAATTTTTACCACATGTTCCTTATATATGATATATCTCACTCATAAATTTTCATAGAAAAAAACTAACCGAAAGTTGCTGAAAATGTGGTGTCACGACCAGAATATTTGTAGGTCTTTTACAACCCCATTTTTTCTAAGGATATCGAATTTTAAGATTTTAGGGATACAAATATGGATATGCATTTCCATAGCTGTTAGGATTAATATGAATATTTGAGGATTTTTTGTTGCCTTTTCCTCTAAACAAACAAGCAAAGAGTAAGCATTGATATTTCTAGTTAATATTTTAAATATACAATCCATAATAATAAGGTTAACAACTAAACTTGAATCTGCAGTACAAATACTGCATTCTTTTCCTCTTATAATTGCAGTGTATGCACATGATCTTCTTCTTATTTGCATTCATTTGCAACTATTCATTTTGTATCCATGTGCATTTTTTTAAGTACATGGGTGGGATTTTTTTATATCCGTAGGAAATCTATATTTGCATTTTAAGTAAAATAATTTTATGAAATTTCCTAAATCAAATCCGTTACGCACCTTCATAGAACTACTAATTATCTGCACTACCCTCGTAAACTAGTTCAATTATATATATATATATATATATATATGTTGAGAAAATAGTCCCACATTGCTAAACATAAAAATGTAAACACTATATAATAAAGTTGGATCTACTACTCTTCACCTAAGTGTTTAGGTTTTGTTGAGGTGGTGGACCAACCAAATTTAACATGGTATCAGAGCGGGTCGATTGACCTGTGGGGGCTCACTCCAACCTATATTGTTCACGCGTAGATACGGAGAAAATTATCCCGGTTACGCGTGCGGGGGAGTGTTGAGAAAATAGTCACACATTGCTAAACACAAAAAATGTAAACACTATATAATAAAGTTGGATCTACTACCCTTCACCTAAGTGCTTAAGTTTTGTTGAGGTGGTGAGTATTCATTCAATCTTAAAATTCACGAACGAGCATTTTATGCCTTCCTTCTACGATGAATTGCAATATGTCGGTGCAAAAATGTGGATATACCTAATGGTAGTGAAATACAACAACGTGTATATCGAGTTAAGGGTGTGATTGATTGAATTGCATATATATGTTCCAAGAACTTTAATTGTAAGAACTCTACTTCATTAATGAACAATATCGACGTTTTGACATTGATTTCAAGATTGGTTATAAGTCGGTAATGGAGGAACTTATGGACTTTATACCCAATTTCAAATTTCTCGGACTATTAATGTCTTTTAGGATATTATTGCCATTGCTGATATTTTTAGTTATTGAAAGATATTTATGGATATAAAACAGTAATAATTTAATTAAAGGCTGTCACATAAAACACATTACTCACCCTAGATGAAAAGCCTAATTAAGATTAGTAAAAGAGGCCCTATTCACGTGCCCAAGTATGATGCTACATCTCACTTATCGACAAGTACTACTCATCTACATCGACCCCATATCATTCTCATTAATAGACTCCACCATCTTTCTTGCCTCATTGCATTTCTTGATCAGTTCAAGCAAACATGAAGGTAAGGTTTGGTTTGCCAAACCATTCCATCATCTTCAATATATTCTTCCTCTCCACTTCTCATAGATCTTCTCTTTGCTTCTCCAATGGTTAATTTCTCTCTTTGTTTTGCAGTTACTTGGTTGGATGCACCGCAAGCTCCGGCAGAATGGAGGCTACCCGTCCAAAGATTTCAATAGTGGTATTTGAATCGATTAAGGATTTGTAGATGATTATGCACTAGTGATATGAATTGTGGCTTTGATCCATGATTAATCTACTCTATTATTTTATGTGTTTAATGGGAAAGTGTTTGTGTTTTGGGTTGAAGGAGACTCATGTCATGCAAGCACTTAATTAGTTTGAGAAGGTTCTCACAACAACTTAAAATTTCTCCCTTGTTTATGTGATTAAAGATGAGTTTCTCAAAGAATAAGTGCTTTTCTTGAAAGCATAACTACCCTATTTTAACTAACTACTGAATCACAAGACGTGACCGGCGACTACTTATTCTTGATCTTGGTCATTCCAATTAAGAAAATTTCAATTAGATTAGCCCTAATTGGGTGACAACATGTGATAGTTACGTGTTTTCTTTTTTTATATAAGCTACCTACATAGTTAAATGTTCTCTTAATGGTGCAATGATATGTGGTGAGTTAGGGTGTGTTATTGACATTGTTAGCATCAACTTTGTGTTATCCCTATTTATTGGATTTGTTGACTTAGATTAGTCAAGACTCATGACCAAGAATTGAAAGTTTTAATTAGACCAATAAAAAATTCGAAAAAAAGGAGTGACGAAGAAGGTAGAAATAAACTAAATTAGTAAAAAAAGGATTGTGTGCACAATTTTCTTGTTTGCATCGAAACATCTATTGCCTGAAACAAGACAACACACACAAGAGTCATATGTTAAAAACTTAAAATATAGAAATATCATGGGTTTTTTCATCTTCCAGTGAAATAAATGCAAAGTTTTATAAAATCGTCAATTTCTGGATTATTGAAAGGCTCACTCTAATAGTCTCATGCTTATTGAGTTATTTCACACTTTTTACTGATATAGTCTACATATTCATCAACATCCTCATCGACCTGTCAAATATTGCACAGTCAATCCGTTTAAACTCCTGAGAAAGCAACCATATAAGACTTCTTTTAGGGTCAATGACCAATTGCACAAATATAATTTGATTAAAATAAATACATTTAATAAAACATAGTATATATTACAAAAAATTAAAATTTCCCCTTGACTTTTCTCATTTCTACGGTTTGCACTGCTTAAAAGAAAAGGTTCATAACTAGGGGACATCTAAAACATCATCAACAAAAGAAATATAATTCCTCTTTTTGTTAAGACTAAAGTAGAGACACGGGTGTACGTAGTCCTAGCATCTCTAAGACAAAAATTAGTAAACCCAAAAAAAATCATGTAATAAAAGAACTAACAATACTAAAAAATATATCTTATCGTGATTAATTATTAATACTTTCAGGCAATCCATGCAACACCGCCCTCTCCGGGCGACCATCACTGGAAGACCACTACTACACCACCACCCACCGTCCGATCACATCCCAATGGCTGGAATCCGCTGCCGACCCCGACACGGACCCCACCGCCATGTCGGACCTCTTCCAGGGCCTCCTGACCATTGGCACCTTTGGCTCTCCGACCCACAACCCTGACGACCCCCTCGGCAATGAGACACCGACTTTTGGCGTCCCGCCACCATCGGTCGACTCTATCGCCGAGAAGGAGGAACATTCGGAGGCGACCGAGTTCGACCTCATGGTTATAAACGAAGAGTTGGACAAGGTTTGTTACGTGTACAATTTCTTTATGAGTTCATTTAAAAAAAATCAGCACTAAAACACTAGATCCCATCACAACTGTTTCCAACTCTCATTTTAATTAATTATGGATAACAATAGTGATCTCACATTTGGCTTCTTGCATCTGAGACTGTCCACTAATATTTATTTATTATATATAGGTTCTTGTGGAAGGAGGAGAGAGGGTGTCGTCGGTGAGCGCAAAGCAGCTGGTGTGCCCCCTCCAGGAGTACCTTCTCGGGGTGGTGGCGGCCGAGACAGTGGAGGAGCAAGAGGAGGGGCATCACCATAAGAGGACGTCGTTGGCGGAGTTGTTCATGAAGAGTAATGTTGAGGAGGGGGGAGGGAAGAAGGAGAGGCCGGAGAAGCCGGCCGGCGTTCAGATGATCGTCAAGAAGATGCTCAAGAGGCGCGGGTCAAGCCGATTCGCTGGGGATGATAGTGGTGGTGGTAATGGTCATGCTACTGGATGTGAGAAGAAGTTGCCTAAGGTATGCTTTGGTTCTTAATTTTACATGCATTAGGTTTTTTTTAGTTACTAATTAAGGTCTGGTTTAGTGACAATTAATTAAAGGACTTTTAAATTATGAATAATCTTGTGTTTTTTTACCATATGAGTATTGCTCGGTTGATTGATTCCAAGTTTTAGGACCAGAAATTGGTTCTCAAAATGTACGTTACATATTTCGATTCAAAATAAAAAGTACGTGAGTTTTCAAAAAAAAAACTATATGGATGTTGCCAAACAGTTTTTTTTGTGCAGATTGCATGTCCAACAAATTGGAGTTCCTCATAAGCTTATATGTGCTTCTCTCTTTGCATACTAATTTTAGATTAAAAAAGCAAAACTCCACCCAACCTTTAGAATTAATGTTAAAAAGAGAGTTGAAATTGTTTACTGTGCATCACAATTCAGAAAGTTGAGGAGGGCAAAAACTTTTATAAATTAAGTCTATAGATTTTATACTTGTAATATATTTCATACTATTAACTGGCATTAGATCCATTTCAGTAGTTAGGAAGCAGTCTGGAATCAGGATTCACACGTAACACCAGTAAGATAAGATGTTACTTTTGATTGATACGTATGAGCCGTTGAAGTCTACTTACAAGCAGTCAAGCCCTCCAAATGATCCCACATATGTTTAGCTAGCTCTAATTTTCTTAATTGTGGCTTTGTACGAATCTAGCTAATTAAAATGATCTAGATAAAGTAGATGTTTTCCAGTAATAACCTTCAACCACTTTTTATTTCAGTTGGAAAAAACGGTCAGTTTTCAAACACTAAAAGTCATAATAAAGTTGGATCTACTATTCACTCCATAAGAGTTTGAATTTTGGTGAAGTAGTTGACTAATCAAATTTCACAATCTCTTAGTTTATATTTAATCGAGACTTCAAGCTGGGTAGACCAAATATCTCATGCACATTTTTTTTTAATTTCATGTTAATGAGACCAATTTAGCTATCACTGCAACAAAAGGATGCGTACTCATTAATTACTCGTCTTTTTGTTCATGGATTTTGTGTCCTGATCTTTTTCTGCATGCCAATAAATAGGATCTTTTTTTATTTCCCACAAATATTTCTTTTTTACCTGTGGGTATTAAGCTGAGTTTGTTGTAATATATAATTCATCAAAGTTGGCATGACTAATGAACATGTTCGATGTTGAATTCCCCACAATAATGTACTTGTGCTTATAACTCCTCACCAACCGAAATGTTAGCTGATGTCGGCGTTATCTTCCGTTTGTGTTTTTGTTAATCATTGAACATGATCATGTTGTCATCAGTTCGATCACGAGTGTAATAAATCATTTTGTTTTTGTAGATTATGCAGATGTTTCACAAGAAAATTCACCCTGAGAATTCGGTCGCTGCGAAAAAAGCTGCTAAGTATGGTAATTGCATGAGTAAGCCTTGTAATGGAGGCGGCTCGCGAGCTTCGGTTTCTGATATCGGTAGTGAAACGACGACAGGCGTGGCGGTGGGAAGGAAAAGCACGTCGTGCATGGAGTTTCCTCTAATGTCATCATCGACCAATCCGGCTGGAACTGGAGGTCATGACTCGGGTCGGACTGAGCAATGGATCAAAACAGATGCGGACTGTAAGTCTTCTTAATTATTTTTGTTGGGAGGGGGATCTAACAATGCACTAACTCGACACGGATTAAACGCACCACAAATATAGAATATTGATTGCGGAATTAACTTCGGATCCTCTCCCAAACACAATTGCAACTAGAACACAAGCAAGATGAAAATAAAACAAGCAAAGAACACATGCACACCTGAAACAACCACGACACACGCGTTTTACAAGGTTCGGCAACGTGCCTACGTCCTTGGGGGGTCTCCTGCGGGTTTCTTTTCCTTCTTCCGCTTCTCCAACAAGAGAAGCAATCGAGATTACAAAAGCTTGGAGGCAATAGGTCCTCCAAATCACTCTAGATCTATCTCTAGCCTTAATCTCTCAACTCACAATGAAGGAAACTAACTTGTATGCAATGTTTTTTGAAAGAGCAAGTACAAAACAACTCTTTTATAGACTCAAAAACCGAGCTAAAATTAAGCAATAACCGAGCAGAACTATTCATGCGCACGGTTAACCGACGCTCGCTCGGTTAACCGTGAATGCTTCAACAGGAACTATTCCTGTTCCGATTCGGTTAACCGAATCCTTCTCGGTTGGCCGAGGGAACTATTCTCGCGCGTCTCGGTAGACCGCGAGAACGCTTCTTGCACGAACTAATGAACTATTCCAACAACCCTTCGGTAGACCGAGTGAACCTCGGTAATCCGTTCCAACTTGGACAGGCACTTTCCAGATTCTCGGAACACCAAAAATCTCCTCAACGGTTTGCCGAACCGTTCTTCCGAAGTGCTTCAAAATCTTCTGACGGTAGACCGAATCCAATTCGGTCGTCCGATCCCAGCTACACACGGAGTGCCTGGAATCCTCGGGTCGGTGGACCGAATCCAATTCGGTAGACCGACCCGTCTTCGCCGAAAATCTCCTGGGTTGTGCGTCGGTGAACCGAATCCAATTCGGTCGACCGACTCTTCCTGGTTTTGCTTCTTTAACAAATATAAGCCAATATTCAACAATCTCCACCTTGGTTTAGATTTGTTACCTGAGTTTTCTTCTAACCCGCATCCTTCGTGTCTACGAGAGACACCGCTTGGCGCTACCCCCGGAGCGCCCTCCTTCTCACTCTCTGAGGACATTGAGAAGCTTCGAGCACAACTCGAACTTCTCCCGATTGACGACCTTGGTCATCATATCCGCAGGATTCTCACTTGTGTCGATTTTCTGGAGAACAACATGCCCTTCTTCGATCCACTCTCGGATCCTATGGTACCTTACTTCAATATGTTTGGTCCTTGAATGGAACGTCTGATCCTTGGCTAGATAAATTGCACTTTGACTATCGCAATGCAATTTGGTCACTTCCTGTTCCATCCCCAAAGAGCGAACCAAACCCTTCAACCATATAGCTTCTTTTCCGGCATCGACAACAGCCATGTACTCCGCTTCCGTTGTTGACAACGCGGTAGTATGTTGGAGAACCGATCTCCAACTCACTGGACCTCCACCCAAAGTGAACATGTACCCTGTTGTGGACCTCCGCTTATCCAGATCTCCAGCGTAATCTGAATCGACGTACCCCTCCACCTGCCTTTGTGCTCCATCTTTGGTGAACTTCAAGCTAACATCCATGGTTCCCTTCAGGTACCTCAGCAGCCACTTCAACGCTTCCCAATGCTCTTTTCCTGGGTTAGCCATATAACGACTCAAGAGGCTAACTGCGTGTGAAATGTCTGGCCTAGTGCAGATCATAGCATACATAACGGATCCGACTGCACTAGCATATGGAACTCTCTCCATATCTCTCCTTTCCTTTTCAGTAGAGGGGCTGCACTTCAACGAGAGCTTGAAGTGAGCACTAATAGGTGTGGCCACCTGCTTGGCGTTCTCGAGATTGTACCTCTCGAGTATCTTCCGGATATAGCTCTTTTGAGTGAGCAGAGTTTCACCTTTCTCGGTATCCCTGGAGATTTCCATACCGAGAATCTTCTTTGCACTCCCGAGGTCTTTCATCTCAAACTCCCCGTGAAGCTTCAGTTTGAGATCATCTATATGCTTCATCTCCTTCGCCGCGATCAACATATCATCAACATATAAAAGCAAGAACACGTGTGTGCCGTCTCCAAGACTCCGCAAGTATACACAACTATCATAATTGCAACGTACAAAACCATTATTAATCATAAATAAATCGAACCTTTTGTACCATTGCCTCGGCGATTGTTTAAGTCCATAGAGGGACTTCTTCAGCTTGCATACTTGTATTTCCTTGCCTCGTGTGATGAACCCATTCGGCTGCCTCATATAGATCTCCTCCTCTATGTGCCCGTGAAGAAAAGCTGTCTTCACGTCCATCTGCTCTAACTCCATGTTATCCATAGCTACCATAGCTAACAACACTCTAATAGAGGTATGCTTTACAACGGGTGAGAAGATCTCGTTGTAACCGACCCCTTCCTTCTGAGCATATCCTTTTGCCACCAACCTTGCTTTATATTTTATCTCCTCCACAGGAGATGACCCTTCTTTCTTCCTGAAGATCCACTTGCACCCAATCGCGCGCTTTCCCTTGGGAAGCTCCGTTAACTCCCAAGTTTGATTCTTATGAAGAGACTCCATCTCTTCGGTCATGGCCACCATCCACTTGTTCCTGTCCTCCTGCTCAATAGCTTCTTCGAATGTGCAAGGGTCCCCACATTCGGTAACAAGTGCAAACGCAATACTAGCATCATCGTGACCATACCTCACCGGTGCCTTTGTGATCCTCCTTTGCCTTCCTTGAGCAATACTCTCTTGCTCAGCTTCCTCCTCTACTCGTGAGTCAATTGTTTCCCGCTGAACTTCTTGATTCGATTCTTCCCTTGAAGTTGTGACCCCAACTTCGATTTCGTCTTCCTGCACGGGAACCTCTTGCTGCTCTTTCTCCTCAAGGCCCTTGAGCAAACTCGTCTCGTCAAAGACCACATTACTCCGTAGGAGTACCTTCTTGCTCACCGGATCCCAAAGCTTATATCCTTTCACCGTCCTATCGTAACCAAGGAATATGCACTCCTTCGATTTCGAATCCAGCTTCGACCGTTGTGTCTCATCGACCAACGCATAGGCTTTGCATCCAAATATCCTAAGCCTCGAGTAATCAAATAGCTCACCCGTCCACACTTCCTGAGGCGTCTTTAATTCAAGTGCTGATGACGGTGAGATATTTACTAAATAGCATGCAAGATCTACTGCTTCCGCCCAGAAATCCTTCGACAGATTTGCATGAAGCCTCATGCTCCTTGCCCGTTCGCATAGTGTCCTGTTCATCCTTTCAGCTACGCCGTTTTGTTCCGGACTCCGTGGTGTAGTGAAATGCCTCGTGACGCCTTCTTTCTCACAGAAACTTGCAAACTCCCTTGAGGTGTACTCACCTCCGTTATCTGTCCGTAAGTACTTCACAAATTTTCCTGTACTCTTCTCTACTTGGGCCTTCCATGCTTTAAACTTATCAAAGACATCAAATTTATTTTTCAGAAAATAAACCCATACCTTCCTTGAGAAGTCGTCTATGAATGTGACGAAATATTCGGCTCCACCCTTTGACCGAACCTGAGCCGGTCCCCAGACGTCTGAGTGCACATACTCCAGAATTTCCTTTGTCTTGTGGATAGCCGTCTTGAATCGAATCCTGTGCTGTTTACCGAAGACACAATACTTGCAAAAATCCAATTTGCAGCTCTTAACACCCTTCAGCAATCCTTGTTTGTGTAGCTCACACAAACCCTTTTCCGACATATGACCAAGCCTCATATGCCAAAGTACGGTGTTGTCTTCGTCGCGTGCAACATTTGCTGCACCTTTTCCTGCTACTGCATTCCCGAGCATCCAATACAAGTTGCCCACCTTGGTTCCCTTTATCACTGTCATCGCCCCATGAGTGACTTTAATCTTTCCGTCCCCGCCGGACCATCTCCACCCGAGAGTATCAAGCTCTCCTAGAGAAATCAGATTCTTCTTCAACTCTGGTACGTGACGCACACCCGTCAGCGTTCGAATGCACCCATCGAACATCTTGAACTGTACGGAACCAATACCGACGGTAGTGCACGGCGCATCGTTGCCCATAACAACGATCCCTCCTTTCAGTGGCTCATAGGATGTGAACCACTCCTTATCCGGGCACATGTGAAAAGATGCTCCTGTATCCAAAATCCATCCAGATGATGATTTGTCAATACCTGCAGCGCAGACCGTTAGAACGTCGACTTCGTTCTTCTCCTCCACCACGCTAGCGGAGTTGTACCCGTCTTTCCCTTTCTGCAGCGACTCCTTGAAGGCTCTACAATCACGCTTCATATGACCAACCTTCTTGCAGAAAAAACATTCAAAGGATTTCCCCTTTGATTTGGACCGCCCTTTACCGTTGTTTCTCCCTTTGTTACCCGTCCTGCCCCTTTCCGGTGCTGCGATCAATCCTTCACCCTTCTCGAAAGAGCTACCACCAGAATTCCTCCTTGCATCGTAGGAGATCAACGTGCCCTTGACCTCCTCCAACACCAACGAATCCTTGCCATATATGATCGTATTCACAAAGTTCTCATACGAGTCCAGCAGCGACGTCAATAACAACATTGCCTTGTCTACATCCTCCATCTTGTCCTCAAGCTGAGTCAGATCAGCTATCAACTTATTGAACACCGAGAGATGCTCAATGAACGGTGTGTTCTCCTTCATCCGAAGCATGTACAGCTGACGCTTCAGATTCAACTTGTTGCTAAGGTTCTTCTTCATGAACCTCTCCTCCAGAAGTTTCCAATATTCTGCTGCGGTCTTCGCCGATTCCTCAAAAAGCAAATCATCCGAGAGGCACAACTCGATGATTCCAATAGCCCGGAGATTCAGACTCTCCCACTTTTCGTCGGTCATCTTCGACGGCTTCTTCTCCACTCCATCCAACGTCAGCAATAGTCCATCCGTCTGCGACATCAACGCACGAACCCTCCGTTGCCATGTTGAGAAGTTCCCCTTCCCGGTGAATTTCTCCACCCGAAAGTTCCGCGCTTCCTCCGCCATCGAAAGTGCAACCAAAGCTCTGATACCAGCTGTTGGGAGGGGGATCTAACAATGCACTAACTCGACACGGATTAAACGCACCACAAATATAGAATATTGATTGCGGAATTAACTTCGGACCCTCTCCCAAACACAATTGCAACTAGAACATAAGCAAGATGAAAATAAAACAAGCAAAGAACACATGCACACCTGAAACAACCACGACACACGCGTTTTACAAGGTTCGGCAACGTGCCTACGTCCTTGGGGGGTCTCCTGCGGGTTTCTTTTCCTTCTTCCGCTTCTCCAACAAGAGAAGCAATCGAGATTACAAAAGCTTGGAGGCAATAGGTCCTCCAAATCACTCTAGATCTATCTCTAGCCTTAATCTCTCAACTCACAATGAAGGAAACTAACTTGTATGCAATGTTTTTTGAAAGAGCAAGTACAAAACAACTCTTTTATAGACTCAAAAACCGAGCTAAAATTAAGCAATAACCGAGCAGAACTATTCATGCGCACGGTTAACCGACACTCGCTCGGTTAACCGTGAATGCTTCAACAGGAACTATTCCTGTTCCGATTCAGTTAACCGAATCCTTCTCGGTTGGCCGAGGGAACTATTCTCGCGCGTCTCGGTAGACCGCGAGAACGCTTCTTGCACGAACTAACGAACTATTCCAACAACCCTTCGGTAGACCGAGTGAACCTCGGTAATCCGTTCCAACTTGGACAGGCACTTTCCAGATTCTCGGAACACCAAAAATCTCCTCAACGGTTTGCCGAACCGTTCTTCCGAAATGCTTCAAAATCTTCTGACGGTACACCGAATCCAATTCGGTCGTCCGATCCCAGCTACACACGGAGTGCCTGGAATTCTCGGGTCGGTGGACCGAATCCAATTCGGTAGACCGACCCGTCTTCGCCGAAAATCTCCTGGGTTGTGCGTCGGTGAACCGAATCCAATTCGGTCGACCGACTCTTCCTGGTTTTGCTTCTTTAACAAATATAAGCCAATATTCAACAATTTTCAGAAACGTACTATCTCTTATTTCAAAATTTTCATTTTATAGAATCATAACATAGTAATTGGCAATTTCAAAGCTGAGATAACACAACTATTGGTACAATTAAATTGCATCAACATTTATAACTTGGACATATATATATATATATATATATATGTATATATATATATGTAAGAGCTCACTAGCACACAATACATCTCTTGTATCAAATTAATGTCACGTATTTGACTTCCGTAAGTGTCAAGGATCGATTTTTCTTCTTCTCATTCTCCCACCTCTTTAATTTTGGATGCAATTTCGCGATCGAAGTCATCATTTTTCTCTACTGATCCAACTCAATGCCACTATATGTACTTCTCAACTGATCCAACTCATCTATGATCATTGTGCATCCTAAAAAGGGTCCCAGAAGTAGTTGTGGGGCAGAGCCCATTAGCCAATTGGTGATGTCTGAGTTGCACTAACTGAGCTTATCTTCGTGCATGATTTGTGTGGGTCTTAATTATGAACACCTCTCATGTCCTACCAAGCACTCACCCTGTTAGAGTAGACAGTACGTACCAGACAAACATGCTTGTGGAATCTACTTTACAGAGAACATACCCTCCGCCAAATCCATCTATTGCACTGTGGTAGGTGTTCAAAACAGTCCTGATCGAAAACCCGATGTCTCAAACATGACACTGTTTTCAAAAATAAAATGTCTTTGTGGTAACTTTTAATTAGTGTTATATTGAAGAGTAGGAATCCAAAAATTAGTTAAGGTAAAGCACTACTCTTAGTATGGTTTTTTTTATCAGAACATAATTATTTACTGGAACTTTGTATCAGTGTAGCATAATCTCCAATTGTATTTTTCATAGATTTTTACCTTGCTTTGACCCATAGTTAAAGATTCAATTGTATCTTAGGTATCATAAACGACGGTCTGATGGTAACAACATTATGGTAATTACAAAGCTGAAGAACTTGAAAGAATCATTATTGTATAAATATTCAATTTATTCCTTCAGCTCCCTCTTGTTTATCATATTTTTGAAAGATTTCTCCAAATACAAACTGTTTTAGTAGAATTCGATCTCTAGTATTGACTAATCTAAGACAAAGACATGTCAACTGCTTCTTGTTATTATTGTCAACACCTATGATCACAGTTTAATTATTTTTTATTACGAAGATTGTTAATTTTAATTTTTTGTCTAATCTCATGTCAACCAGATCTTGTGCTGGAGCTGTAGAGAAGCAAACTGCTGCATGCTGTTTGAAGCCATAAGTACTGCAAGAATATGATGTGAAACGTATAATTGCTTTTATCCTATATATGCATCCAAATCCATAAGTGGTGTGTAATTCCAATGTCTTCCGACTTCAATTGGGTGTACGTAGAAAGAAAAAATAAATATATAAAAATAATACTTTGATATATGAGCAATGCTATGTAAAATAAAAGAGTAATGTGTCTTTTATTCTTGGGACTTTCGGATTGTATTAATTAAACTTGTTTATTTTGTTACTCTATTGTTTACGTGATTCGTTTAGAAGTGAGCATAGAGTTTTCCAATAATTACCAGGGATGAAAGTGGGTTGCATTTGGGCTGGATATGTTTTGTCTAAGCCCGGGCTTATTGTTTATGACATGGGTCGAGCCTAAGCCCATTGTCTTTCGATCTTAAACTTGATTCATTTCATCTGAAAAAGTATTTCAATCCCCAACACAGGTAAGGTAGTATTTTTCATTTGAAAAAATAAAACAGAATAATTATTATAATACCGTGTAACATCCTCATAGAACAAATTTTATTGGAAAACATGTTGATTAACATGATCGAATGAAAAATGTAATTAATCATTCTATACTTCAACGTATAAGGTACATGTGGGATATGACTGTCAATTTTAGCTCGGCTCGATAACTCGACTCGACTCAAAAAACGTTTGATTCTAGTTTAACTTGAAAATGAAGAATCTTAATGAAAAACCAAAAAATCTTCAAATTTGGTTTCGTAAAAGAATTGCTCGAATTCGAAAAAAAATTGATACTCAGCTCAATAGTTCGCTCGAATTTTATAAATTATATGGTATACTTTTAGGTAATTAGGATATAAAAAATAATATGTTTATTTTTGTGACATATGTAACATGTGTATAAACTTAAACGAGTCAAACAAGCTCTTATCAAATTAACTTAGTCGAGTTAGAGCTTAACTCGTTTATTAAACGAGAATTTTTTTATATATGATCTTGGTTTGTTTAATAAACAAGTCGAGTACGAATAGAATTTGACAACACCTAATTACTTGTATCTCTTGAGACTCAAAATACCTTTTCGCTAGATTTGTTTTGAAAGAGTGGGCCTAATCATCATACTCTATGCTTATATAAAATTCAAGAGGTCCAATCAATATGCATATAGGATCGAACCAAGTAATTAATACACAAACAACTAAAGGTTTCTTCCTCTCGCTCTCCTTGTCAGTCCTAAATAAAATACATTCAACCAGCACTGAAACGCACATGCAATATTTAACCTGTAGGAATCTAATATTATACTCTAGTAAAAAAATCACCGACACCAAATTGACAGCCGAAAAAGAAAAATTAAACATTAACTCTCACAATCCTAAAAAGCTCAAAGATTGTAGACAACATAATTCTTTGGTCTCCACTTCAAGAAACAGACGTGAATGCCAGTAGTTGCCTCAACCAAACAAAGTAAACGCCTTTAGTCCAAACATTTACCACGAATTTCATGTCTTGCCTTTTACATGTAAGTGATTTTTTATTAGATCACTTCAGCAAGAAAATCCTTTTTTTAGGAAGATTAAATTTTATTTATCAAATGGCATATGTGATGTGAGCACATTAGCCAAGGTAGTGGGTACAAATTACAGCAAGGAATAGGAATAAAACAAGATTCACAGGTTGAATATTTAATCCTATGACATAGAGTAGTGGCTTTAGGCTTCGATAGCTCGCCGGATGATGGATAACAACTCATCCAATGATAGCGACGAGGTGTGTTCAGGATATAACATAAAGTTATAAATTTCTAACGCAATACATACGAAAAGGTGTTGCTTCTTATTTATTTATTTCATGATAATAGCTTTGCAAAATTAAACATGATAGCTCTTAGGAAGTTTGTGATCTCTGTTGCTTTATTAAATACCATCATGTGTTTTTTAGTTTGAAATGGTAGTGGTGTCCAACTGCGGCTTCTAAAAAAGTAATAATCACCAATAATTGCACGAAATAATTAGCATAAACTACAAGAGGAAGAAAGCCAGTAACAACAAAATATTACTCAATATTCAAATAAGTAGTGCAGACCATGTGGGAACTTGAGAAACATCACTAGAATACAATTAAAAAACAAAGAATGAAAAAAAAAAACATGCACATGATCTTCCAAAACACCACACACGACTAAGCCTTAAGATGAGGGGTTTAGTTGCTAACACAACTATTCCCAAGTAGAGTAACTTCCAAGAGATGTCTTTATAAAACAAAATAACAGAAACAAACCGATAGTCATCAACTCCTAAGGTTGACAATGCCCAAAAAGATAAGTTCCGGTAAACAGAGAAGCAACAAGAACTCGAACACCCCTTCTTAGGTGTTCAACGAGAGAAGCAACGACTGCAACAGAGAAGCAACGATTGAAACGGAGCACACTACCGGCCACTGTCACGTCCAGAATTAAAGGGATTTTTTTGGGGGTGTTAGTTAGGTTAATACCAAGTCTTACACACTTGAGTTGTCCAATCCATGCATCTTCGAATATGGGTGGGTAACTAATTATTTAGGTCCTTCTCTACCGTTATGTTGGAAAAAAAATACTTTAAGTTGTAATAATGGTGACCGTTGACAAAATAAAAATCTCCATACTTAGTCGTTGCTGGCTGTTAGATGTTGATGTGGGGAGGTATCGGAAAAGCCCCTGAAGATTACGAATTGTAAAAAAGTTATCGAAACTATAATTTTGTGCCATAATGTGCTTTGGCTTTGGCACATTGGATTGATATTTATTTATTCACATAAGTGTAACAATGTTATCAATCATTTAAATATTACCGTATACTAGGGAAACTATTGTATTAGTACCCGTCTGGAAATTTTATCCAAAAGAGCAATTCACGACGAGAAGAGTAGCAAATGGAGGGCCTAATGATTAATTTTCAAATTGTAGGTTACAAATTCAACAATGAAAAATTATAAATCCTAGATGCAAAAGTACCCATTGGATAAGGGGGGAAAGGCAAAGTGAAAAGGTCTTGCTCGCTGAGTGTCTACACATCCATACCACATTACCACTTATCCAGCTGTAAAAATCAAAGAGCAATAAAATCAAGTTTTCGAATCATCCTCACATGCTTTGAAGTTCCAACTTCTTTCCAAAAATTATGTTCAACTAGACAAGAACCCGCGCAATGCGCGGCAGATATTATGCTAAAGATCTACATTGTAATATTACTTTATGAAATTCATATTTAGAATATGTTTTTTGATGATATCTAGAAAAATTATTACAACAGGCGAATCAAAATTACTTTATGAAATTCATATCTAGAATATGCTAAAGATCCTCTGATGAATAAAATTTTAAAAAATAATTTTCAATTATAGATTAGTAATTAGCATACTCCAAATAACAACTAAACAGACAACTACATTCCATGACACAGAATCAAATAGGATTTGATCGTAAAATTATGGATATCACTATATAACAAAAGACAACACAGTCAAGATTAAGAATCTAAGATTAATCGTGCCTGTCTTCATCGATCCTTTTAGGGCTCCAATTATGGGAGCCCTTTTATCGGGTGCCCGATCTGCCCACCCCTGGGGGGGGGGGGGGTACTGCCCCCCGGGATTGGTTGTTTTTTTATAATATTTTTTAGGATAATGATTTTTTAGAATAATGGTTAAGAATTATAAGGATGTTGGATTGTACTGACGTGACAGAAAGAGAAGCTGACGTGGTATAGAGAGAAAATTGGGCGCCTCAGAAATGTCCGGACGCTATTAACGATGGTCTTAAGTATCACCTATCCACGATGGATTGAATCATGATGAGAAATTTGTCTTATGTAAACATTATGTCCGCCACTTTGTATTTATTGCTCATCCGTGAGATTGTTAGAGATAATCTCACATCGATTAAAATGTGAATTTTCTCGTGAGTTATAAGTTGTAGAATTCATCTACTTATTGTCAATTGATTTTGAATTTGATATCCACACTTCAATATGGTATTAGAGCAAAAAATGCCCAACAACATTGTTGTTATCCACGCATAGCCACAAGAAAAAAAACCTGTGTTAAGATCTTTCCACTCATTACCAATTAATTTTAAGTTGGATATTCACACTTCAACGGAAACATAGCGAATAATTAACCCAAGTAGCAAACCCAATTCTATTTGTAAAAAAATACAATATTTTAGGCAACAGTTGTATAAATATTAATGTAAATGTTGTACAAACAGCATTTAATATTAAATCTACCGATTCTAGCTGAGTGAAAAGATATAACCTTGGAATGCTTTTTCTCGTGGATTGACAGTCTACATTGATTCACTCAATATAGTTCACATGGTGCCCTTCAAATAATTTTTGTTATACCCACAAATATAATCCTCTGATCCAGCGAACTATGGTAATAGGTAATGGGAAGCAAAATTGAAAAGATATGCCTATATTGTTATGTTACAGATATCACAACTTCATTTCAACTTTTAACTCATATAAAGGCAATTCTATTTTTTGAATTCGCGTACTTAACATATAGAGGCATTCTGAGAAGAAATTGGTCACCCATCCAAATAATTTATAACTCAAGAGAAAGAAGCATAGGTAGGAGCTCTATGATGGAAACAAAAATAGTGTATTAAGACATAAAAGCTCATACAACCACATATCGATGTGGCGGCTAGACTTTTTTTCACAAGCACATATTCAAACATATCGAAACCCATGTTTCCTCACAAAACCCAAAAAAACCCAGTTCTTTGAAATCTAATACTCCATTTCATTATCCAAATACAACCTTAGCTTTAGTGCCGTGAATTTTGACTCGACTCGATAATTCGATTTGAAAAACACTTGACTCTAGTTTAACTTGAAAATAAAGGATCTTGATGAAAAATAAAAAAAATCTTCCAACTTGATTCGGTAAACGAACCGCTCAAACTCGAAAAAAATTGAGGTTCAACTCAATAGCTCGTTCGAATTTTTTATTGCTATATTTATAATTATTTTTTTGTATTTGATAATAACACAAAATAATACATATAGCTCGAAATTTTGTTCAACTCGACTTGTTTACACCCCTACTTAGCTTGATTGTTTCAAAGATAAAAATAAAATATCTTTAGGTAAATACAACCAACTTGCAAGGTCTTGATGCAAAAAAAAATGATATATAAAATGCCCCAATAAGGTGCATCTTCATTGGAGACTTTTAGGGGAAAATCATATCGTGAATCATTTGCGGATGTTGGAACATGATCATCACGATATTATTGTTGGCCGGAGGATATACCTTTAAACGTTTTTATAAATGCTGCTTAGAATAATCCTTGTTAATATTTCAAATATTCTGAAGAAAACTATTTCGTTGTTAGTTTACAAGCATAGGGAAGTCAAGGGTATGCTTGACGAGTGACAGAAAGGTGTAGGGGTGTGCACCGGTCCAAACCCGGACCGGACCGGACCCGGGCACTCTTAAAAGTCCGGACCGGAACCCGGACCGGTTAGGGTCCGGGTTTGGACCGGACCGGACCGGTGAAAAATTTAAAGGACCAAAGACCGGACCAGACCGGTTTGGTCCGGTCCGGTCCGGGTTGGGTCAGTTTGGACCTGTCACCTGTGGGCTTCAACTATATAAGACATCGATTGTAGGAGGCCCATAATAACTTTTTTTTCTTTTTCAAAATGCAATCTGAAGGAAACCATTTGAAGAAAACATGCAGATTTCTTCTATCTTCCACATGTGTAAGTCCAGAATCCAGGGCAGAACCTATTGAAACCAAGTATTGAATTTCCAACCAAGACACCTCAAGAGCATGTGCACAAAACCACAACCACAGTCACCAAGTCCACAAAACCACAACCACGAGTTTGGAATTACAAAATACTAAACAAACAAGTTATTACAAACACTCAAACAGGTTCATGTTGCAATTGCTTGGTCCGCAGCGACTACTCCACACAAACAATGTCATTCGGTGCATCCAAATCTACAAGTAATAACAATGTGAAATAATGCATCTCAAAATCCATAAACAATGATTCCATCAATTGATTATTTGATCTTATTCTCCCTATCTAATTACTTAAATATTGTTTACAAATTCAAACCCAACACCAAGTCTATTGCATGCATAAGTACATAACTACTTAAGTAATGATCATATATGACAGATAATATTTTTAGGCTTCTGACAGCCATGCATGCATGCACGCCAAGGAATCAATCAAACTTGAACATATAGTTAATTTGTATGATTAAACTGCATGAGATCCTACAAAACAAATGTGGGTTTATTTAAGATGAGATTCTAACATAATCAAACAACTAATAGTTTGTTGACGATGACTTAACGTAAAATTCAGAACTTAAAAACTAAGGTGTGAAGTATTATTGTTCAACAAGCAAGAAAGTGGTACCTTGCTCAAGTTTCTCTAGTTCAGCCAGTTTTTCCTCCACGTCAATCTTAACGGATGGTCGAAGCCAATCTTGTACGCATATTAGTGACTGAACCGTCTTCACGTGAAAAATCAAGCAAAAAAAGAATGAGTAATTTAGTAGCAAACCAAACATGAAAATGATTACAATTACAAATTTCAATTCTTTAGTACCTTAGGCGTCAAAGAACTCCTAAATTTGTCTAGGTGACGTCCTCCAGCACTAAATGCCGACTCAGAAGCAACCGTGGAAACAGGAATGGCCAAAACATCACGAGCAATGCATGCCATAATAGGATATCTATGCTCATTCAGCTGCCACCAATTCAGAACTTCTAAGCCTCTTTCCTGATCCCCCAACTTATCTGACAAATATCTATCAAACTCTGAATTTCCTAGATCCGATCCTGACATCTCGACCTCATTTTCAATGTATTTCTTGAAGTCCAACATATCTGAGGTGGAAGTAGAAGATGAGGGGTAATCAATCAAGTTGCTTTGTTGCCGACCTTTTGGAACCAAGTGACTGTACATACGCTGATACTCTTCGAACATAGCATTAGCATCGTTCTTCATCTTCCTACCCAACTCATCTCCTTTGACTGCTCCATAAATGCGCCGCAACACAATACCAACACCAAGAAGTTTCACCTTCGGGTCTACAATAACTCCCAAGTACAACAAAAGGTTTATTTTATCCAATTCTCCAAAGTACTTATCATACTTCTCTTTCATTGCAACTGCGAAGTTGTGAAAATCAGCATTCGCACTATCGATCCACTCATTCAACAACTCAGAAGCACGAAAGATGTAAAAGAATGCCAAGTTACTAGTGGTATACAGAGAACCGGATACACTTTCTGTTAAGTGTTTAAACTCCTTCAAGAAAACAATGAGTCTTCCAACAATTTTCCAATCATCATCAGTTGGATTTCCCAAAGTACCATCATCTTCAGGATCATTTGGAATATTCATTCTCCAAAAAATGTCTCTATACTTGGAAGCCGTGTCCAACATGGTATATGTTGAATTCCATCTTGTCGGCGCATCCATAGACAATGATAAGGTACAATCAATTTTGTGTTTCACGGCTAGGTCCTTAAAGGTTTGAATTCTGCTAGGAGATCCCCTGACATACTTAACGGCCGCCCTGATTCTGTCAAGACACAACTTTGTTTCCTTGGTCGACAATCCATCCCACACCATCAAGTTGATAATGTGAGCTACACATCTAACATGCAAATGTTTCCCCCCACTAATGCCACTTTTCCCTTGAATCATTTTCTTTAGATGATCACATGCCACAGTATTTGATTGTGCATTGTCCACAGTGACTGTAAACAATTTCTCCTCTAAACCCCAAGAAATCAGACAATCTTCAATTGCCTTACCAATTGCCTTTCCTTTGTGACTACTTATTGAACAAAAATTGATGATTTTTTTGTTCAATTTCCATTCTTTATCAATGAAATGCGCGGTTAAACACATATAGTTTATTCTTTGGATGCTAGTCCATGTACCAGTGGTCACAGAAACTCTATGACAACACATCTCAAACCACTTCTTCAATTTCTTCTTTTCATCCACATACAACTGGTAAGAGTCACGGGCAATCGTCCAACGAGAAGGCATCTTAAATTTTGGACAAGCTACTGTCATTAAATTCTTAAAACCGGGATTCTCTACAAACCGAAATGGTAACTCGTCCACTACAATCATTTTAACAACTGCTTTTCGGACTTCACTAGCATCATAGGTGTGCATTCTAAGTCTACCATCACCTTGAGAGGACTCTACGTTACTATCAAACACCAACTCAGACTGCTTAGTTTTGTTTTTGGTGTCATTTGCAGGATTTGCAGGACAACGATCCCAATGCACCTTAATGTTCTTAGACCCATTCAAAGAACTATCACATGCAAAGGTTTTGTTTTCACAATAAATGCATTCGGCACGAGTTTTACCTCCTTCTAAGTACGGTCTGAAATGTTCCCAATAAGCAGCTCTTCTCTTGTTCGCGTCGATGTATTCTCGACCTTCCTTTCTTTTCCTTGGCGCCATTGTAGCTTTAACTTCAGCAGTGGAAGTAGCACCCGTAGACTGTTGTGAACTTCCAATGGTTGATAGGGAAGCGGTTTGTGAGTCCGTCATTTCACAACTGCATATTTAGTAGACAATCCACAAACTTAATTAGATTGGCTTTCATTAGTTTTAAACATTAAATCTGAAAATTTGCTTTCTATATATAATTAATGGATATAAACATCAAACTTCTAACCATCAAATATTACAAGTCCCAAACTTCAGTTTTAAGTCGAATGCAAGGCTTAGAGGTAAACATAATTTCCAAAACAATTTCTGCTCCAACACTACGACGACACAAACCATATATATAACCAAATATCAACCAACAATCATCAAAATCCAACCAAAAAGAAAGCCAATCCAATCCCAAAATCCGATTCTAAGATCATTTTTCAAAATTATGAAACACACAAAAAAGGGAACCAAACTTTCCCCGATCTTCGAGCAACACAAAATCCAGCCACCAAACCCCAAAACCGAACCCGACCCACATCCCAAAATCCGATTTTGAACCTAACCCAAAACCCTAGAATCCAAAACTCCAAAACAGAACCCGAAGCACAAGGACCGAAACCCTTGAATCCGATTTTGAACCCAACCCAAAACCCTAGAATCCAAAACTCACCTATGAAGGTTGTCGGAGACCTTGTGCTTGAACCCGGCGGGGGGATTGACCTGCCACTCCACCAGCTCCTTCTGGAGCCGATTGCACGCGATCTTGCTCAAAGCCTGCCGCACACCACCATCAAACCCCAAATCAGGGACCTTCCTCTCGACGGCGAGGACGGCGTCCTCAGAGCGGAGGATGTGGGAGAGTCGGAGAAGATTTCGGGGTTAGGGTTAGGGATTTTGGCTGAGAAGTGAGAAGTGAGAATGGAGAGATAGGGGAAATCGGGTTTAGCTTTTGCGATTTGGGGTTTTTTCACGGGTTATTGGGTCGAAGATGTCGAGTTACGCGGATCCGGTCCGGGCTTTATCGGTTTTAGTCGGGTTTCGGTCTGGACCGGACTGAAACCCGAATTTTACCAAAAACAGAACCCGAAACCCGACCCGATTCTCATCCGGGTCTGGACCGACCCGACCCGATCGGTCCGGTCCGGTCCAAAAACCCGGACCGGACCGGAATTTGCACAGTCCTAGAAAGGTGTCTCAGATATCTTGTCGACGACACAAGTCCAACACTCGCAACCGACACTAGGTTGTTCCAAATCATATCCTGAATTGTGATCTAGTTCGTGTCTTTAAAATCGACTAAAACTATTACCTAACTTTAAAAAAAAAAGCTATTATCTCAAAAAACAAAAAGAGAGGGGAAGAGCTCATGTGATATAACACAAGTGTTGTTATTCGTTGTTGAAACCAAGCAATACACTCTTTATGATATTAAATATACCAGTGCAAACACCAAAAAATTGCGATCGAAAGAGATAGAGGAGAACTTCTCTATTCCACTTGCAAATCATCATCTATATATAGAATGAAAGAGCAAGTACCACATATTAATTTCCTTCAACAATGACCTCACCTCTCAGTCTTTTTCGGTCTGACTTCTTTGATGTCAATTTACTACTTTTTATTTTTCTTTTTCAAATAACAAATGAAGCTTAGAATTTCATTTCCACTTGGAAAGAAAACCCCAAGTAAATTGTCAATCTAACGAGTTAAACATGTGACTTTTATTTGAATGTAAGAGACACATCGTGTACCAGTGAACTATTGAAGGTTATTCGTTGACATCATTTTATCACCAACCGAATTCATCTTTGTTGACACAATCTCATTCATTATCAATCAAACCATCACCATTGAACATTATCCGAATTTGAAACTGATTTCGAAAAGTTCTCAAATTTGGATATGGAATTAGTAAGCTATAAAAAATTGAATTCGAATTCGGATTTTGTATGCTCATTTGGAATTCAGATTCGAATTCAGATACAGATTATACTAAATTTGAAAAGATCCATTTGCATCTTTAACTATCACCCCAAATACAGTCATTGGTAAGAGTAATATAAGAAAATTTTGATTCACTTCCATTCGAAACCTACCTCTGATGATAGAAAAGAAAGACAATTGACTTCCTCTAGGATTGTAAATATGGGTGCAAATGGTTACCAACTATCCGAGTTTTCGATTAGAAAATTTCTATTTAGTTGGTATTTAGTAAGTTACATCTTACTAATTTAATTTTGGATACAGATTGAGTTTCAAAAAATACCAATTATAAATTAGATACGAATTCAGATACAAGGTGTTTCAAATTGGGATTATTTGAATTATCAAAATTATTAGGATACATGACCACATACACATATTAATATTCAAACATTTTGATTTGAAAATTAATTACAATATATATATATATATATTCAATTTCGGATAATATCCGAATAACAATTAGTCTTCGAAAATTTTGGGGATTCGAATATGGACAGTTTTACTGATTTCGGATTCGAATTCGAATTTGGTAATAGATTACGAAATTCGGATATACCATATATTCGAGTTAAAATATCCTGGTTGCACCTCTAATTGTAAATGATGCAAGGTAGATTATGTTTTGTCCCAATGCTACTGCCCCATCCTAAGTCAGAGGATAAACATGACAGAGTCAATGCAGTGGGTTGGCAGGTAAGACATGTTGAATTTGTCAACGTTTAAATCAGGGTGGGCGGGTTGAACCTACCTCACGCACAATTTTATCTACTGTCCACCCTAACCACTAAGGGTGCCCCCAACTAAATGCTGACATTATGTCAACATTTAGTTGCACCCCTCAACGAGGGTGCAAGAATGGGCGGGAGACCGTCAGGTCGTGGGATTTGGTACTCTGCCGCCAATTCTCACGACTAGGTTTTTTTAAAATTTTGTTTTATTTTTTGTGTTTTATTTTAATTAGTTTTTATTTTATATTTAATTGTAAATAATTTATTATGTTGGACAGTAAAAAATATTTTTTATATTGGATAAAAATACCTAAATTTTCAACATTTTCTCCCATTCACATCATTTGGAGATCGATCTTAGATAAAATTCAAAAAAATAAATTAAAATTTTAAAAAATTGAAACAAATAAAAAACTTATTTTGAAATTTTTTTTTGAAAAAAAGATTAAAAATGATTTTAAAAAACAAAACAAAAAAGATTGTTGTAATTACTTTAATAATGTTGATAAAAGTGATAAATTTAATTACATTTTCGTATTTAATTTTAAAAAAATATGTGATATAATTAATTTTCGTAAAACATGTGATATAATTAATGAGAATTGTGGGAAATTAAAAATGAGAGGAAAATAAATGAGGTAGAAGTGAGAGAGTGT
Source organism: Triglochin maritima (assembly GCA_963682175.1). Classification (NCBI taxonomy): domain Eukaryota; kingdom Viridiplantae; phylum Streptophyta; class Magnoliopsida; order Alismatales; family Juncaginaceae; genus Triglochin; species Triglochin maritima. Next base: position 3,956,043 of record OY821787.1, on the reverse strand, counting down.
TGATGTGACTATGTTGGCATTTTATGAGTGAGTTGTGGTTGGTGGGTGAATAGTAGAAAGAAAAAGAAGAAAAAAGTTCATGCTGACGTGACGAAGAGAAAGAATACTGATATGATTATGTTGACATATATGAAAATATCATAAGTAAAGATGACATAACCTAGAATGTTCAAATACACGATACACCCATTCCCAAGGGAGGACCAACTCTCACTTCTACCCATCCACGATGCAACAAAAGAGGTACATCAATTATCCCCAACATTACTTTTCACCCCCACTGTGTCACACTGAAGTTGGTCTGGGGAGGAGTGAGTACTTAACTACATGATGTATATTTAACTAGATAAAATAAAAAATACAGTATGAGAAAATCTAAGAGATTAAAAAATACAGCATGATGCATACTTAATTAAGTAAAATCAAAAATTTAGTTAGGAGAGACAAAATCTAATTGTTGTAGGGGGTAAAATCCAACTTGATATACATTTTACATGTAAAAATCCAATATCCATGGGGAGGGGGCTTTGAATCTTAATTGACACAGCCATGCTTCGTACTGTCGATCGACCCCATTCGACTCACCATTCCATCACTCTCACGGTAGAATCGAATGCATTCACCGGTTCCAATAAAAGTAGGGAACTACTAAACGTCGCCCCAAAACTACTTAAATCGCCACTTGAAATGACATTTTGCCCTTAACAATATATTTAATACCCATATCGTCCCGTATCTTTAAACAAGGTTTTTGACTCAGTTTTACTAACATTCCTAGTACCAACACCACGAAAATGTCTGGCGAAGCACCTAGATCAGGCAAAGTAACGGAGACAGATTTTTTTTCCGACTCGGGCGTCTGGGTAAAAGGCCTCCCCCATGGGCGGGGCGTCTGGGTAAAAGGCCTCCCCCATGGGGGAGGCGTCTTACCCAGACGCCCCCCTCCGACGTGGGGGCGGCTCCGTCGGACGTCCGTAATTTTTATTATTTTTTTATTAAAAAGATGTTAGATATTTTACCAGATTCGAGTACACTGGGGCATCCGTTGGCTCATTACTGACATCCAAAATATTATTTTTTATGATTATAAGATGAAGATGAAGAGAGATGTGTGATAGGAGGGTAAAATGTCGCGTTATAGCAGTAGAAATGAGAGAATGGCAAAATGGTAATTTCAATGGACGATTTAAGAAGTTTTGGGACAATGTTTAGCAATTCAGTAAAAGTATCCTCGGTCACCAAAAACACAAAACTATTTGCAAATTTGCAAGGGATGGGAGTGCAATTTCCCCCCCCCCCCCCCAACACCAATGGAAGGAATTTGAGTCAATGTTTCCTCGGCTCCTCCATAAAAGCCTCTCCTCTCCTCTCCTCTCCAGATCTCCCCAAAGTCCAACAATGGCGGAACCATCGACCCCCATCACCCCACCTCTGGCCTCCGAGCTCGACATCGTCATCCCTACGATCCGCAACCTCGACTTCCTCGAGATGTGGAGGCCCTTCTTCCAGCCCTACCACCTAATCATCGTCCAGGACGGCGACCCCTCCAAGACCATCCGCGTCCCCGACGGCTTCGATTACGAGCTCTACAATCGGAATGACATCAACAGGATTCTCGGACCCAAGGCCTCCTGCATCTCCTTCAAGGACTCCGCGTGTAGGTGCTTCGGCTATATGGTCTCTAAGAAGAAGTACATCTACACCATCGACGACGACTGCTTTGTGAGTAGAATTTACTATTTGGCTTGTTTTGGACTTGGATCTGTTACGTATTGGGAGTCTTGGATTTAGGGTCTCTTATGATCTACTCTTTTGGTTTTCCCCTCCTGGGTTTTACTTTTTCTAGCATTTTCGTTAAACACTCGTCCATCTTTTAAAAATTATTATTTTTTAGATATGGGTATGTGTTTTCGTTAAACGATCATCCGTCTTTTAAAATTTATTATTTTGTACACATGAGTAACATGTTAAAAGTAGTACTCACAAAATTTGATACACATCCCATAACAGGGCGGTAGTTGCAATTCCCCCAAAATCTTACGGCCAGTGAAAAATTAGTTTTGATTAGTTTCTCACGATTCTTATGTGAAATGTAGAAGTCAAAAGCTAAACGTTAAACCGTGAAACATGTTTGGGTGGATCCACTTGCTTTTTATGATTTTACAAATTATCCAAAATCTAGATGCCAAAAATGGGACTTTCAAATAAACCCTCGATGGAGAAGAGGTCGAAGTGGTAATTCTTCAAATTTAGTTGACAAATTATTCTTGTCAAAGGTGAGGGATTGATTATAGGTCAAAAGAATATTTTTTATTTCATCCTTAAAAGAATTGTATGTCCATTTCCATTGTGTCAAAGATTTAGTTTTTAGTTTTTTTTGGCACTTAGAGCATCATGAACTATATCAAATGACTATCTAAACCATCTGCATTTCTTATCTATTGTGAAATGACAGATGGTCAGTTGCACTTCTCATCATTACTTCAATTAGAAACAACGTCACTGTTTTACGGTGGTAGGATCACCCGACCCCCTTACCTCGCCTAGGCAAGAACCTCTTTTGAGGCACTGGGGTAATGTTGATCCTTAAAAGAAGTGTAATGATGATATATGTTTTAGTTGCCGGTAGTTATGAGAGGAGGTAGGGTCTTTTCTTATGGTTTTAGTCATGATTGGACTAATAATCCGTTCATAAGATGACACATTGTCATTTGTAACAAGTAGTTCTCGAAAGATGGATGAATGGAAAACATAGGATTATAGGTCTTGGAGTTCTTGGTATGATTTTGCATTATACTTGTTGGTTCCATCTTATATGTAAGTTACATTACCCCGTGTTCTACATTCATCCGTCTTGTAGAATAACTCCTCCTTACATATGAGGATGTGTCACCTATTGAAGGAAGTAGCAGCAAAGTATAGTAAAAGCTCATACTAGCGGGTCTTAACCCAAGATCATATGGCTCATATGCATTGACTGGGGAATAGTTAGTTAGGTTGCTTGTTTGAATCCCAAGTGCATAAATATGTTTTCAGTCCTTGGTGGTAGATGAGGAATAGGTGAAACGCAACAAAAATGAAATAAAATAAAATAAAATAAACATGTAACTTAAGTGCAAGGTAAAATTAGGTAATTAGGTAAGTGTTTTAAAACCACATCTTGAGAATGTCTTTAGAGGCGGGCTAGAAGGCCAGATCTGCTTTTTTGAGGTTTCTGTTTGTTGTTTTCATATGTGGTCTTTTTATGTCAGATGTTTTCGAAGACAAACTAGCATTCTTTCTAGCGCCACAAGAAATAAATGATAAGCAGGATGTAGTCTGTATGTAATGTATGTTAAGAGTGCATTTGCTAATTTAGTTGCAGTTCAGTTGAAAATGGGTCCGCCACTGTTTCACCATTGTGATCGAGATCTGATATTTAGATCTGGTAACAGGTGGCGGAGGATCCCAGTAGGAAGAAGATCAATGCGCTGGCACAGCACATTCAGAACCTGTTGACACCATCCACCCCGCTCTTCTTCAACACTCTGTATGATCCGTATCGTGATGGTGCTGATTTTGTTCGTGGCTACCCCTTCAGCCTTAGGGAAGGGAAGCCCACAGCCATCTCTCATGGACTATGGCTCAACATTCCTGACTATGACGCCCCCACTCAGCTTGTGAAGCCCCTTGAGCGTAACACTAGGTGGGATCTATGGTCTCATTATAAATGAGGAATTCATTTAGTATTTCTAAGCATGTAGGTTATTTCTATATGACATTTAGATATATTGCTGCCAAGATGTGCAAGCATATGAAGCTTATTTGTTTTATATTAGCATCTAACAGTTAACCAATTTACAAATAGATCCACCTATCACATTGGCACATGAGCCTTTTGCTTGTTGTAACCATGCATTTTAGTTTTGACATCTTAAAAATAGATCTGCATGTGATAACAAATCCTGTTCTCTTAGCATGTCTAGCAGTTCCTACCAAGCTATTTGTTTAGCCACCCTGGATCTGAGTGGATAGACGTGTATTTTTTTTTCTTATTCACTTTGAAAATTTTCCTTTTCCATAGAAATTTCAAGTGCTATCTGCATTCCTGAGGTTTACATGTTAGAATGGTAATTTTTGAAATCTTAGAATATGAAAGGTAATATGTTGGATAAATGTATCATGTATGGAAGAATACATACTCAAACAAGATGTCAGCCCACTTGTACCCTGATTGCAATCTCCTAGGCCATGTACCCTTTAATCATCAGATATTCTATCTTATTTACAGTTTCTAGGCAATCACAATCAACATTTATTTGTAGAATTGGATGATTGTGCATCTAACTACACAAGCTCCCAGCGTATGGCATGATCTTGGAATGTCTGGGTTTTGTTACTCTGTGGTTCAGGAATCCCGATTGTTTATCAACCTCACAACTAAATTAAGGAAGGGCCAGTAAATTTTAACTGTTTTAATCATCATACAGCTACTGCTGTACCTTATGCTAGTGAGAACCATAACTGCATCTCTCAATGGCCTCCGAGATGACAAGTTTGAGAAATATTTCTAAGTTTTTTAAATTTCATCAGAAGTTGGTGGTAATTCGGGTTTTATGTGCTCCTGTAGGTACGTGGATGCTGTTCTGACAATTCCAAAGGGCACCCTGTTTCCTATGTGCGGAATGAATTTGGGATTTGATAGGGAACTCATTGGTCCTGCCATGTACTTCGGACTTATGGGTGATGGCCAGCCTATTGGACGCTACGATGACATGTGGGCAGGCTGGTGTGCTAAGGTATTGTAAAACCGCATGTTTCCTTTCGAGCCTTTAGACACCTTTATTTCGGTCTTATCTGACTATATCCTATTAGTGCACTTCAAATTTCAATGGCCCTATTCAAAATCCTTTGTTTGTACCAAGTAGGTGTAACTGGTTTTAGGAAATGCTAAATCTCTATGAACAAAGAAATGCTTCTCTGTTATGAAAAAAACCCCTAAGCAAAGTTATGTTACTGCTGTCATTCGGTTTCAATCGTTCATGTGTTACATGGTAGGATTTAATCTTCAATTGATCTAAATGGTATTTGATTGCTCTTCTCCACATGCAGGTCATCTGTGACCATTTTGAATTGGGAGTTAAAACTGGGTTGCCTTACATCTACCACAGCAAGGCCAGCAATCCTTTTGTCAATCTTAGGAAGGAATACAAGGGTATCTTCTGGCAGGAGGAGATCATCCCCTTCTTCCAGTCAGTGAAGCTTCCCAAGGAGTGCACCACTGTGCAGCAATGCTACCTTGAACTCTCCAAAATGGTCAGGGAGAAGCTGGGCCCTGTTGATGCTTACTTTGAAAAGCTCGCGGATGCCATGGTCACCTGGATTGAGGCGTGGGATGAGCTCAACCCTCCAAAGGATGCCAAGGTTGCCTCTAATGCCAAATAGCAATCCTCTACAGTTCTCGTCAGTAGACGATTAGAATAAAAGGCGATTGATTATAGCAGTCTGTGCATCTTATTTATTTATTTTTGCATATGCGAGACAGTGAGAGTTGCTGAAGATTTTATTTATGTTAGGGTTTTTATGTATGCTTGTAGACTTCGATCTTGCTATGTACCGTCTCTATTTTGAGTAGATTGAGTTGTTTATTCATTCCCCTACCAAGTTTCTTTTACTTTTGATGTATTATTTGGATTTGGTTTTGTTTCATTTTGATTTATAGTATGGGGGTCATGAACTTTTAACAGGATATTTCAAAAGTTGACCATCTTGTTGCATTCATGAATTATACAAAGGTCTATGATGCAGTTTTGGTTTGAAGTAGTTGCTGACTTGATGATACCTGCAACACTGTTACACAATGCCAGCACAACAGTTCTTTTAGTTGAACTCTGCCGTACATGATGAAACCATGCTGGAACATGTGAAAGTATTTTACATATTAATGTCACGGTATGGGTCTGTTTGGTTTTACTCGTGGTAATTTGCTCGGGCCTGCCCTGTTCGTGGCTCGCCTGGGTTACTAGTGAGCTGAGCATGGGTAAAAAATTTGGCTCTGTTCAGTCAACTTTAATGGACTCAAATATATGTTACTGTATCTTTCGTCTAAGAAAATGACGGCGACTGTTTAAAGAGATCGAGTTGCTTAATTTTGAGCCAAACAAGTCATTATCTCAACTTGTGTGCAAGGAAGTCAGTCAAGTCACTACTCTTCGAACTGGTTTTCTCTTTACCCTGTGGTTTAGCAACCTGTTGTTTGAAAAACATTATGCTCCAACCATTCATCTGTATTATTATCATGGTTAAGATGAGCAAAACAAGAGGGGAGAATAAGATTGTGGCTCCAGAGTCACTGGGCATGGAATTGTTCGATCCCGAAGAAACATCCAGGAACCTCATATGTCTAGATTGCCGATTTTGGTCAATAATGATGTCTTGGTCTGCCAAAGCTGCTACACTAAGATCATAATTATATTCCTCCCTTGTTTTCTTTGCTATTTTTCTTACTGATCTTTGTTCCATCGTGAGCTACGTGTTAGTCTTAGTTTATTTTGATACATAAATTCAGTAAAGAAAAAGCAAAGGCTTTTAATGCAACATTAAATTTGAATTTATACTTTTGTCTTCCCTTTCATATATACGAGATATTATTGGTAAAACACGAATCTACATCCCACTAGTACTTGGGCTCAAGATATTCAACCATGATAGTCGTTTCTAATTCCTATTCAATTGTAGAATGAACAGGTGTCCAATTTTCTGCTCTGTTTACTCATTTTCATCAGCTCTTTTGTTCCCAGTTCCCACTTCTCAAGTTACTCTTCCAGACATGCTCCAGAACTGTGTACAAGTTTTCAATCAAAAGAGCATCATATTCCTACTTTTGAAATCGTTCTACAAACTTTAATTATGTCATTGTCTTGAGTTGCTCTCAAGAGGTGAAGTGGCTTAGTAGCACAAATTATTTTGAATAATCCGATGTTGTGGTACATTAATATTACTATTGTTTCTTTTAAGACGACCGATTTTTTTAAAGTTAAATGCATGGACTAAGTCATAATAGCTAGAACGACATCATGGACTACGATATTTCCAAATCTTAATTATGAAATATCTTCTCTCTTTTATATGAGAATATTTGCATGGTTACACTTGGAAAAAAATGATATCGGATACTGGCTACATATTGGTGAGATTAGAAAAGGTTGTTTCACTGACATCTCTCACCTCAAGCCCCTAAACGACCATATTCTCGTGTGAAATACCTTCTTCTGCACTCCAATAGTGTGCCCAACAACATTGCAAATCCAACAGTTGCGTCAAATTTTCTTTGCTCAATTTTGTATGTGTTACATGACTTACATCCTATTCCCAGTTTGTCTTTGCTCTCGGTTTTGATTCCTAACAAGGATTCCTATCTTTGAATATATTATAGAATCAAGACCTGATGACTCAAACCTTGTCGCCCCCACGAAATTACTAGATTGAGGTGAATTATTGATTCTTAATCTGGAAGGTTACACTTTTTATATAATTTTGAGCAAAGAAAGCAGTCACGTAATTTATCTCCAGCAGTGAATGCATACAAAATTACAAAGTCACGAGTCTTAAGGCTCTGTTAGTAAAAGCAACATATATGTATTAACAAAAGAAAGAAGAAATTTAGGTGGACAAGAACATGACATGGACGAATTGGAGGGTTTTGCTTCCGAATCCAGAGGTTTGAGGGTGGAACAAGAAGATCTTGGTTAACAAGGACGAGTCTATTATTTTAAATTAAAGCCAGAAACTACAATTTTTGAGTCTATAAGCATGCATAAGTTTGATTCCTCGGATATGCTTTCATTTGGGGATGTGGTTAATAGAGAAAAATCAAAACGGTTCTATACGTTCTTGATGTTGAATGTGTGTGCTATTTTGTACGTAGTCACTTAGATGTAAACAACATGATATACAACAACTGAGTTAAATGTTACATGAAATCAGACTATAGTTAGTTTAGCTAATAGGATGTATTTCAACCCATATTGTGCAGGTGCAGGTGCAGGTGCAGGTGCAGGTGCAGGGGTAGAAAACAACCCAAGTTATTGTTATGATTATCATTATTATTTAAATTCCCTACCAAGTACCAACTCTTCACCTATCTTGTTCTAGAAATATTTTATTCCACTTTTGCCTCTATTAGATGAAAACTTCTACACATTTTACACCTTTTTGTCTCATGCCATGTTTTTGTGAAGATTTTCTACCATATCTATGTTCATCCGTAACACATCCGCACCCACACAAGCAGTTATCCACTTATCCTCCACCCACAGCATTTGGAGTCATGACTACGAGCGTACGAATGAATGTATTTGTCGAGTATTGCAGTGAAATTGTATTCGTTGAGAGCGTTGCAATAAATTGTCATTAAAATATTAGGTCTTACAATCTTAAAAAGTATATGCTTCTTGAAGCTCATTCATGATGTACTCAAACGGTCATATTGCTAGAGTCTTAAAAGACCAACCACGTACATCTGGATCCGACTTTTGAAATTTCAAAATATTTTGAAACCATATTTTAATTAAACCATAAAAAAAAAACAAATGATGATATTGATGATGATGTCTATCAAGACCAGTGTTCGGATATGCGGCCGGATGCGGTCGCATATGCGGATGCGGGTGCGATGCGGCCGCGATCCGCATCGCATCCTAAGGATGCGGCCTCCTATATGCGGACCGCATTGTCATCCGCATATGCGGCCGATGCAGGCGCATATGCGGCCGCATATGCAACGCATATCAAATAGACATATTTCAAATCTAATTGGGTCAAAATCCGAAAGATATCTGATTATCCGATTACCCATTTAACTTATTTTGTAAAGAAAAAAACTTTTAACCAATTTTACAAACAAAAGACCATTCCCAAATTCCCCACTCGATCCCCAAATTCGTGACACTCCAACATTTTCGACTCCCGCCAGTACCCCGCTTTCGGTATATGTAAATGCATATTATTAAATGTGTATTCCACATATTATTTTAATACGTAAATGTATATTATTTAATTAATAAATCGCAAACCGCATATGCACCCGCATCACATCCGCATTCCGCATATGTTCGATGCGGTGTCCTGTCGCATCCACTCCGCATCCCGCATATCTGAACCTTGATCAAGACTACTAAAAAATGGCATGCCTTATTCACGCTAAGACGGATCACGTTTACACGTTTAGTACTTATCATGGGTACACGACTATTAGTTATTTATTACAAGTATAATACCTATTTAGTATACAATCACACAATTTCTACATGTTCAATAAACAAATATTACATATTTATTTCACGATAATTAAAAAATAAAAAAAATCACATCCTAGCGGCTAAAATAAGAGACAAAACCCTAGCGTAAGTTATTGGTATTAGAGTATTATACGAAGCCTATTAGTATAGGTAATATTCAATTATTAGTGTATATCCGTGTAGTGATCATGTATTATATACTTGGATTCATGTACCTGAGTACGTGAACAATTATCGTGTCTTTATTACGTTAATCATGTTTGACTCGATCTTAAATCTGTATTTGACCCGTTCCTTAACTGTGTTACAACCTTATTCCGGCCCATTTATTAATGCTGTATTTTTTCTTCTAATCCATATCCGTTATTCGTGTTGTTTATCATATTTCCTGTAAAATTAATGACTTTACATTTTGTTGGACTATTGAATATTGAATTTGGATCATGTAATATTCATTTGGAAATTCAATGGTGAGATGTCTTACTTGGAACATGTGAGATTCTCTCACACTTTTTACCCACCACATTGGATGATTTGGGAAGTGAAGAAATGTTTATGTAAGTTGACTTGCCATACCAAGAGAGAGAGAATGACACGTTCGTGCGCGCGCGCACACACACTCAACATGGGAAATACTTTTCTTTTTGCCCTACATAACCACCAACTAGATCCTATCTCGTCTTGTGATCTCCAATGGTTTTGCTTGCAGGTCTCGAACTGTTATTGTGGTTCGTCGGTGTCAGAGTGTGTCGGTTTTGTTATTGCGACTGTTCTATCATGGGAGAAAATGCATGAACTCATTGTACCAGTACGTGAGGACGATAATTTATCTAAGAGAGTTTAACAACGACGGTGTGGTCGAAGTTTTTTTATTTGTAACCTTGTTTGCTTTTGTTGTTTTATCCTTATGGATTTGTTCGTTGGTTTTGGTTGGATTAAAACTTGTATGTTAATCGACATATGTACCCCGCTATTATGCATGTTCATATTTATATTAACAACATGTTTAACTCAAGATGCTTAGATCTAGTCACATACTCGTCATGGCTAATCCAAGACTAGAAATCTACCGTAATTATAATTACATTTGATCTCACAAAGTACCTCATAGGAGAAAGAAAGCTTTTAGTTAGTATTAAAATATATCATTTTAATAATCTACGTAAAAATATATTAATCTAAATTTCCATAGACTTTCCTACGTTCATAACCGTAGCGTGCGCTCTCTTAGGTACATATTTACTGAAAGTTGTAAATAGTTGAAGGAAATACTAAATGATTAATTTAATTAGCTGAAATTTTGAAACAGCAACATCAAGATTTATACATATACATATTATTCATTATCACTGATAGTTAAGAAAGAAAATCCATATTACTTTTAGGAAAATGATTTATGAACGCAGCGCGTCACGGACGCGCTCTATGTGGACATCCATGTCAGCCCTTACGTGGCCAAAGCATGAATGTTTTTTTGTTTTTTCTTCCTGATATCCACTCAAATCACATTAAATGCGTTTCAACTCAGCACGTTCTCTCTCTCCACCCAAATACAAATATGATAACACTCTTTCTTTCTTCTTCATTCTTTCTCTCCAGAATAAATCACCATTTCTAGCAAGATATTATGTCGAAGAAGCGTCTGATGCCGACTCCCAGGATTCTTCACAACGTAAGCAGCGTGAATGGGACGGTGCGAAGACTTCCCGATGTTCTTGTCAGCGTTAGCATCGTGAATGTTCTTCCCTATTTTTTTCCTAAACGTAATTCTTGTGGGGTAAAATATACAGTGGGAGGTTTGTTGAGTTTGTGCGGGGGTGGCAGGGGGCGGCTGCCCCTGCGGGGGACGTTTTTTTGTTTTGACATCATATTATTGCATTCCATATATTGATTCGTTTATTCCGACAATAATGAAGCCATATATTATTCCGGACTGCAAATACACTTATTCCGGACTGCAAATACACTTATTCCGATTCCGGACAGCAAATACACTTATTCCGGACAGCAAATCCACTTATTCCGGACAAACTTTATGTTCCGTTTCTGGACACACTTTATTCTTAAACCGGACAACAAATACACTTATTCCGGACAACAAATACACTTATTCCGGACAGCAAATACACTTATTCCGGACAAACTTTCTGTTCCGTTTATGGACACACTTTCTTATTATTCTGGACAACTACACTTATTCTGGACTGCAAATACACTTATTCCGGACAACAAATACACTTATTCCGGACTGCAAATACACTTATTCCGGACAACAAATCAACTTATTCCGGACAAACTTTATGTTCCGTTTCTGGACACACTTTATTCTTAAACCGGACAACAAATACACTTATTCCGGACAGCAAATACACTTATTCCGGACAGCAAATACACTTATTCCGGACAAACTTTATGTTCCGTTTCTGGACACACTTTCTTCTTATTCTGGACAACTACACTTATTCCGGACTGCAAATACACTTATTCCGGACAGCAAATACACTTATTCCGGACAGCAAATCCACTTATTCCGGACAAACTTTATGTTCCGTTTCTGGACACACTTTATTCTCAAACCGGACAACAAATACACTTATTCCGGACAGCAAATACACTTATTCCGGACAAACTTTATGTTCCGTTTCTGGACACACTTTCTTCTTATTCTGGACAACTACACTTATTCCGGACTGCAAATACACTTATTCCGGACAGCAAATACACTTATTCCGGACAACAAATCAACTTATTCCGGACAAACTTTATGTTCCGTTTCTGGACACACTTTATTCTTAAACCGGACAACAAATACACTTATTCCGGACAACAAATACACTTATTCCATACAACAATATACACTTATTCCGGACATACACATAACGTAAACAGGACAAACACATAATGTAAACTGCACACACACATTAAGTAAGCTAGACAAATTAAGTTGATCCAACGTAAAACTTAAAAACAAATATTTTATTATGATAAGTGTGAGCTCTGCACGAATAATGAGACTGCACGATGTCCTAGGGTCTGCACACTGTCTTATCTGTGTATTGGGAAATGAATCGTTCAACTTAAAGAACCGGCGTTTTTTAAAAAGACCAAAACGCGCGAAGAGAAATTTCGCTGACTGGACGCTGACTCAAAGAAAAATATCTGAGCTGTACAGATCCACGTAAGGCGCGTCCGTGACTCGCGCGTCCGTCTATCACGGTTCAATACTATCAGTTGAACTATCTTAAAGTTTCGGATTTCCATTCACACTAGTTGTTATAAACTTAAAATTGTTCTATGACCGAACGTCATCCATGGAATTGTAAGCACACGTACGTGTTTGGAAGGTTCCATCAACTTTTCAATTCACCAAACACATGTAAGTGCATAAGCCAAACCATATCTAGTTATGTCATTAATATTCGAAGCATTCGGAGGCCAAGTCCAATTTGATCAAGAACAAAGTTCCAAACCTCCACATCCCATGGATTGATAGATATATGGCGTCTAAATTATATCTAAACATGCTTCCATATCCAAAATGCATAACTGATTAAAAAACAACCCAAACGAAATCATGTACGCGTGCCATAACCTGCACTTGATTATGGACAGATTTATTTAGATAAAAATGATTCACATGTCTAAATCGTCACTTTTGTTGGGTGGCATTTTTATTCTATCCCAATAAGTTTGAGATCAAAAGGCATCGATGTCGTCTTAAAATCAATTGATGTTGGAATATAAATATATGTAATGATACCTTTTATAAATCTAAGAGTACTATCATGTTTCTTCCATGTCAAATTGCTTTCACTACTACAGAAATCAGAATATACGTCGGATGTACGAGGGTATATATGTCGGATATAAGCACTCTCAGATCCGACGTCTATGTGTGCGTCGTCTATACATAAACGTTGCATGTGAGAAATCCGACGTCTATTCTTAAAGAATAGACGTCGGAGCATACATAAAGCCGACATCTATTCCTTTCTTCAGAGGAATACACGACTAATACGAACAACCGACGTCTATTCTTAAACCTGGATAAAAATAAATAAATAGCATTCTGTAAACTTGTATTTAGTCATCGTATTCGCGTACATACAACATGCACCAAATTCGTTCACAGATGCTCACACTTTCATCCACATGTACACACAAGCACAAACACACAAGCATACATGCACAAACATACATACACAAACATACAAGCATACACAATCATTCAACACACTTGCAATTAATTCACAAACAATTGACATTCATTCTAAAATTGAGACGATTATATTACGACATAAATTGTAGGTTTGTAATACAAGTGCATTTGTTAACTAAATTACAAAAAATGCTAGTGACAGGAGAATTTCTTAGTTCATCAACACCCACCACAAAATTAACTAGCTAGTGTAATGAAGCGTCGCATGTTCGAATCCCGAGGCACAACGTGGTGGTTGGGGTTAAGTGTGATGAAGTGTCGTACGTTTGAACCCCATCCCGTATGTCAAGCGTCCCAGTGAAAATGGTGTGGACCATCTTGGGGTTTGTAGTCGGGCTGGCGTCCCAAGGGCAGTGGTTCAGGAAGTTTCCGGTCATCAAAAAAAAACTAGCTAATGTTCTAGTAATTACAGTTTCTACGGGACTATTCCCTAGCTTGGTACACATAAATTAGTAATAAGAAAAGCAGTTCTCGAAACATACTTCAAAAGACATTAATTTACGTGCAGTTCACGACATTTACCCTTCTTTTCTCGTGTACATATTTGATGACCTCACACAATTTGGATTTTGGACCAATCTTATCAGCAGCCATTAACTTTCTAACACGACCAGACCCTATTTTTCGGATTATTCTATATATTCTCTTGTCTCTCCACCCATATAGTTCTCTCCTCTCAAACTCCGTCTCATATATCTAAAGATCGATCTTTCAAAAGGTGATTAATTAGTTGCATGGAGAACCACCAAATTTTATTCAACCTATCATCTTCCATTCAAACACCAACCACGCAAGTGTTTATGAATGGAAACCATGAGAGAAGTCTTCATGAGACCATGAAGTGGGCTTTGAAGGGGGAGGAGAAGAGAAGTGGTACTGGTGGAGGTGCAAGCAGTAGCTCTACTAACCTTGGAAGGACGAAGGTGAGGAAACCCAAGTTTGTTTTCCAAACTAGAAGCCAAGTTGATATCTTGGATGATGGATATCGTTGGAGGAAATATGGTCAGAAGGCTGTTAAGAACAACAAGTTCCCAAGGTTTGTTGATTTTTTGTAGTTTGCTTTTGTATGTTTAATTTCCAAATTAATCATGTTTAGATTTCTTGTTGACTGTGAAATTACTTTTAAGAGAAGTTCTTATCAAAAGTTATATACATATTGATGTGCAAAACAATAAAGAAATTTGATTAGATGCACCTTTTTTTACATTCCAATTACTAGATTTCAACATGATAAGAAGACATGACTTGATGTGAATTATGAACATAAATTCTAATTGTTTCATTGTTTATTATGAATCAAAGTTTAGATTCAGTTCACTTCATCAACTACTATCTTGTTGAACATTAATTGGACATATATACAAGTTTGTTTTACAACTAAATAGTTAAGATTTGTAGTTATACAAGTACATGATGGTACCATAAACTTATAGCCGTATAAGGTGTGTCTAGTTAGTAGTTATACAGTAGGAGGATAGCAGTGGAAATACAAAAAGTATATTATCAAATATATCAAGTTCTTTTTACCAAGTGAACGTAGCCTAGTGTGCACGCATATGTTAAACGTATCCTGCGTTTTAGTCGGAGAATTGTAAACAAACTAAAAGAAATAACCCATCCATTTACATCTTTGATCGCCAATTTAATGTGGTATTATGTAGAAATAAAGAAATGCTTGTTAATCTACTCTACTATAACATGTAGGTCTTCCTTGTCAATATTAATTTAGAACTATATGATTCAAGTATTACATATTCTCACTTTCAATACAAATGTTGCTAGATAGATATAAAATTGCATACCAGTTAGAGTAGCGTCTAAAAAAACTGGACAATTAATATTGCTTAACTGCATAGTGACCTTTTAAAGTGCAGAGATTACTAGAAATACTCAGACCTTAACAATACCTAGAAAACCTACACGAATAATGCTTGACGAACATGCATTATTTGGTACACTACCATTGATCAAGATAACTTGAAAACATTATGACCTACCTAAGACTTGAATGTGCAGAAGCTACTATAGATGTACATATCAAGGTTGCAACGTCAAGAAACAAGTCCAGAGACACAACAAAGATGAAGGTGTTGTAGTAACTACGTATGAAGGAGTCCATACACACCACATTGAGAAGCCAACTGACAACTTCGAACAAATCTTGAAGCAATTGCAAATCTATCCCAACTTCTGATTGTCACACCTGTTTTCAGTGTAAATTAAGGAAAGAAATTAAAGATATCAAGTACTGCATGTATAAGTATTTATTCATTAGAATTTTTGTTTGTTGACCTTATAAATATAATTGCATTATTCTTCTATTTGGGCATCACATTTTGCATTTCATTTTTCTCACCCTATATGATCAGTTGGCTTTTGATGACTTAGATCGGTATAAGAAACATCACTTTGCTTTGTGCAAATCATCATGTCTGTAAAATGCTTCAGTATATTTTAGGGTAAAGGTAAATATGAGTTCAAGCTCAATCTTACGCATTAAGCGTATGGCATTTCGTTGTTGAGCTAAAGAACCAATTAGAAGGTGGAACGCAGGTTGGGGAAATGTAATGTGGAAATGACACATCCCATAACAATATACGTTTCAATTTATGAAGGAAATCGTCCTCAAACCAAAAGTTAGTGAGCATCCGTCGGTCGGAAGAAGCAAGGTCTCACGATTAATTTAATATATTTTGATGGTTGGTAGAAATGGATAATGGGACGCATGACAATTTATTATTAATCTATTTGCATTACTTTTTATTGGAAAAGAGAGAAATGTATGGATGAAAAATGTTATAAATGATAGATTCGGGATAAGTGTTATGGTGATTTTTAATGGTAAGATGCGAAGGAAAAAAGAAGTGTAATTTGAACCGGTTAGGATCAGTTGTTAAGAGTTTGTTCCATATTTGATTGATTCTTGCCTCAGCAAATGATATGTCCGTGTGTAAAAGTAAGTTATTTTTTAGAAAACGAGTGCAGAACATGGAGTATCATGACTCATGTGTTGATACAATTACAAATATGATCATGTAATACAGTGTGTTACATATGTCGAATAAATATTGCATAAGGATCCAGATAATTGTTGGATTATTGAGTTTGGGCTAAACCCATGAATAATTCAATTGAAGAAATCCAATGTTGAGATGAAGATGAGAACTATTGCCCCATGTGCCATGTGCTCACCTTTACTTTTAGTCCCACATTGGTGAAGCTAACAAGTTGAAGGATGTAGATAAACATACTATTCACTTGTCACTTTGTAGGTGGAAAGAGAGGATGAGAGATTTCTCCACACACGTGCGCCCGTCCCATGCCAGTCCGGGGCGTGACGTGGCGGTGGGGGATTTGGGGGAAATTAGAGGCTTTAGCCTCAGGGTGATGGGTGTATTTATTTTTGGACCTCAAGGTAATTGTTTTTTGCAATTAAGTCCTTGACGGTTACAAGAATAAATACATATATATATATATATCATGACAGTTTCCTCCTGAGAAATACACGATTTATTTCCTATCATCTCTCTACGAAAACCGTCCTTCTCCGGCGATTTCCTATCTCCGAATCCAGAGTTGTTCAACGCCCGAGTTTTGCGAGGTTCCGCGTTGCTTTCGTGGTCTGTCGACTCTGGTGTGCGCCCGATCGACGGTGAGACCGTTCTATCCTGGGAGAAAACCGGCAGACCATCAAACGCACTGGTATGTGGGCCGATATTTTCTCTGAGGCAAGTCGCCTTCCGACGGCTCGGTCTTTGAGGTCCTTTCTGATCATTGTTCCTGCGTTTCTTGTTTTCCTTTACATGTTTTTGTATGTTGGCTTTATCTGGACCGTATGGAATATTTATTCGACATATGTAACACACTGTATTACATGATCATATTTGTAATTGTATCAACAATCTCAGAGAAAATATTGTTAATTATGTCGTCTAATAATTCGTTTGCGCCAAAAGTGGACATGTCAGGCATGCCGGAAAAATTTTCCGGGCAGAATTTCAAACGTTGGCAACAACGTATGAAGATCTGGTTGACCACTATTGGGTTAGTTGATGTAATTGAAAAGACTTTCCCACTTTCTGAAACTGAAGATCCCAAAATCAAAGCAGCACAAGAACTGTGGCTAGAGAAGGACAAATTATGTCGAGGTTGCATTCTGTTGGCTCTGTCCAACGTGCTATTCGATGTTTATAGTTCGTCCTGCTCTGCTTCTGTGACTGCAAAGGATTTATGGGATGAGTTGGATAAAAAATATAATACTGAGGACTTAGGTCATGAAAAGTATTATGTTGGAAAATTCCTGAAGTTTCAAATGATGGAAAGCAAGTCAGTTACTGAACAAGCTCATCAGTTTATGATTCTAATCCATGGCTTAAAAGAGGCTGACATGAAGCTTCCTGAGAAGTTTCTGGTAATGTCAATTATTGAGAAGTTCCCTCGATCCTGGGAGGACTTCGGGATGTCTCTAAAGCATAGGAGAGGAAAACTGACTATGGATGACCTCATGGTTGCTATTGCAATCGAGGAGGAACATCGGGGTGAAAAACTAGTGATGCCTGTAGAGTTTCAACCAAAGGCAAACGTATTAATTGGATCCTCATCTAAGTCACATTTTAAAGGAAAACCACAACCTATTAATAAGACTAAACCCAAGGTCAAAATCCAGAAAAGGCCAACAAACAAACCATGTTGGAATTGTGGACAGGTTGGGCACTGGGCTAAGGATTGTCCATCCAAGAAAGCCAAACGCCAACAAGGTACCACTGAATCGACTCCACAGGTCAATGTATTGACCGAGGTGGATGAGACCAACAATAAGTTTGTTTCTGTTAATCCTCAAGTTTTTTCCATTTATGAACCACGTGAGTGGCTGGTTGACACTGGGGCTAATGTGCATGTATGTGCTGACAAGTCCATGTTTGTCTCTTACCAGCCTGTTGATCGTAGATCTGTGGCGATGGCCAATGGAAATGTTGCAAAGGTGCTTGGAATTGGACGTATCGACTTGAAGTTACCTTCAGGACGAGTTCTTTCACTGCACAGGACGCATCATGTGCCTGCTGTTCGTCGCAATATTATTAGTGGTCCGTGTCTGGTAGTTGAGGGTTATGAAGTAACATTTAAATGTAACAAAGTTGTGATTACTCTTTCTGGTACTTTTATTGGCAAGGGGTACTTGTCTTGTGGTGCTTTTTTAATTCATGTTGAACCTGCTTTTTATAATCGCAATGCTATTTCTGTTAAAGATGTGTCTTCTCCTGTTGTTTATTCCATTGAATCTGGTGATGTTTGGCATAAACGTTTAGGACATGTGAATTATCAATGTTTGAAAAGAATGATGAATTTAAATATGATTCCGAAGTATGCTATTGAGAATAAAAAATGTCAAGTGTGTGTACAAGCTAAACAACCGAAAAGACCGTTTCATTCTGTGACTAGAAATACTAGTATTTTAGATTTAGTACACACTGATACTTGTGAATTCAATGGCATGTTAACTAAGGATAAAAAGAAATATTTTATCACTTTCATTGATGATAGTTCAAAGTATTGCTATGTTTATCTTTTGAAAAGTAAAGATGAAGCGTTATCTAAGTTTCTTATCTTTAAGAATGAAGCAGAGACAAACTGAAAAGAAACTTAAGAGGTTGAGATCTGATAGAGGTGGTGAATATACGTCCAACCTGTTCGAACAAGTGTGTCAGGATTCTGGCATAGTTCATGAGGTGACGGCGCCGTATTCTCCACAATCTAACGGAATTGCTGAACGAAAAAATAGAACATTATCTGATATGATTAATGCATTATTAGAGAGTTCGGTATTACCCAAATATATGTGGGGAGAAGCTTTGAATACGGCTTGCCATATTCTGAATAAAGTTCCTCAGAAACATAAGGAGGATAGTCCATTCGAACTCTGGTGTGGTCGAAAACCTAGCCTTAAATATCTTAAAGTTTGGAGTTGTCTTGCAAAAGTGTTAATCCCTGAACATAAGAGGAAAAAGCTTGGTCCCAAGACTGTTGATGCAATATTTATCGGATATGTGATTAATAGCTATGCGTACAGATTTTTGGTAATCAAGTCCGAGATATCTGGCATAGATGTTAACACAATTGTTGAATTTCGTGATGCCACATTTTTTGAGGATGTATTTCCCATGAAATCTGGAGTTCCTTAACAAGTTTCTTCTTCAGTTGATCCCTCTACGTCTTGTTCCATCCACGAGCATGTGGAAAGGATGACAAATGTGGGGGCAGATTTGTCTATTGCCGATTTTGAGTCTTCTCAAACTCAAGTTGAAATTGAACCTAGAAAGAGCAAACGTTCTCGAATTGCCAAGGATTTGGGAAGTGATTTTATCACATACCACATCGAGGGTGATCCTAACACTTTTAAGGATGCTATGGCTTCATCTGAAGCAAAGCATTGGAAAGATGCAGTTAAGGTCGAGATGGACTCTATTGTCTCTAATGGGACATGGGAGTTGGTAAATCTTCCTCTAGGTTGTTCAACGATCGGTTGTAAATGGATATTTAAAAAGAAATTAAAACCAGATGGTTCCATCGATAAGTATAAAGCCAGATTAGTTGCCAAGGGGTTTAAACAAAAGGAAGGAATAGACTATTTTGATACCTATTCTCCAGTGTCTCGTATGACTACTATCCGAGTGCTCTTGGCATTGGCGTCTGTATATGATTTTACAATCCATCAAATAGATGTAAAAACTGCTTTTCTTCATGGTGACCTTGAAGAAGAAATTTATATGGACCAACCTGAAGGATTTGTAGATTCTGAAAACGAGAACAAAGTTTGTAAACTTGTTAAGTCTCTTTATGGAGTTAAACAAGCCCCAAAAGTTTGGCATGAGAAATTTGACAAAATTATATTATCATTTGGATTCCAGGTTATTGATTCTGATAAATGTGTCTATCAAAGTAATGCATGTATTGCATTGTGTTTATATGTTGATGACATTTTACTGTTTGACTCTAATTTGAATATAATACATGAAACTAAGTCCTTCTTGTGTACTAAGTTTGAGATGAAGGATATGGGTGTTGCAAATGTGATCTTGGGTATCAAACTGACTAGGTCAGTTGATGGTATTTCCATATCTCAGAAGATTCTTGAGAGATTTGGCTATACGAATTGTAGATCTGTGAAAACCCCATATGATTCTTCAAAACCTTTGTACAAGAACAAGAGTGGTGTTCCAGTTTCACAACTGAGATATTCTCAGATTATAGGTAGCTTGATGTATCTTGCAAATTGCACACGACCAGATATTTCATTCTCGGTGAGCAAACTTAGTAGATACACAAGTTGTCCTGATCGTACTCATTGGGAGGCTTTGGATAGAGTACTTAAGTACTTGAATGATACTTCTACTCTTGGGCTGCATTATGGGAAATTCCCAGCTGTACTAGAAGGGTATAGTGATGCAAGCTGGATAGTCAAAAACTCTGGGAGTAACGGTGTTACAGGGAATGTTTTTACTCTTGGTGGAGGCGCAGTCTCCTGGAGGTCTACAAAACAGACCATATTGTCTCGATCTACATTTGAGGCTGAACTTTGTGCTTTGGATACAAGTGGAATGGAAGCTGAATGGCTGAAAGGACTCCTTTCTGAATTGCCAATGACTAGCAAACCAGTTCCTACAATATCTGTGCATTGTGATAGTATGACTACTATTGCAAAGTTAAGAAGATCAAAGTATAACCACAAACAAAGGAGACACATCCAAGTCAGACTGAAGTCTGTAAGGGAATTGATCTCGGAAAGGGTGATAGCTGTTGATTTTGTTGGTACCAAAGACAATACAGCTGATCCTTTCACCAAAAGACTTGATCTAGTTCAAGTTCTGAAATCCAAGTTGGGGATGAGATTGAGACCCATTACATGACTCATCTAGAATGGCAACCCAACCAATCTGAGTGGAGATCCCACGAAGTTGGTTCAATGCGGTAATAACAAGTTCTTGAGTGAGTCAAGTGCAACTCATTGGTGATACATTGTAGGTCATACATTGTATCTGTGTCAATACCCCAAAGAATGGATATGTTGCTGAAACTGCAAGATTAGTAAGAGTGTAGACTCTGAATGGGTTCAAGTCTTTGAGACAAGATGTTAGCAGTGCATCTTTCGAGAAGCTCAACTATGTGAATGCGATTGTGTGACCGCAATTAGAGGAATGGGGGTCATTCCTTTAAAGCATTCATGAAACAGGATACAGATGCATGACCGTAAAGCATCAACCCTGTAGATTGCAGTATAACCTACTTAGTGTTGTTCTCAATGGACATCTCCACACAAAAGGTTCAAGTTCAAGACTTCATTTCACTTAGTTCCTGTGGAGATAAAGTTGAAGGACTCAGGTCGTGGTTCAAACGCGAAAGGTACCATTACTGAAAGCACTAAGCTGCAAGGTTTGGTCGCTCGATCAACAATGGATTTGTGGGGGGATTGTTGGATTATTGAGTTTGGGCTAGGCCCATGAATAGCTCAATTGAAGAAATCTAATGTTGAGATGAAGATGAGAACTATTGCCCCATGTGCCATGTGCTCACCTCTACTTTTAGTCCCACATTGGTGAAGCTAACAAGTTGAAGGATGTAGATAAACATACTATTCACTTGTCACTTTGTAGGTGGAAAGAGAGGAGGAGAGAATTCTCCACACACGCGCGCGCGTGCCCGTCCCGGTCCGGGGCGGGGCGGGGCGTGGCGAGGCGAGACGTGGCAGTGGGGGATTTGGGGGAAATTAGAGGCTTTAGCCTCAGGGTGATGGGTGTATTTATTTTTGGACCTCATGGTAATTGTTTTTTGCAATTAAGTCCTTGACGGTTACAAGAATAAATACATATATATATCATGACGGTTTCCTCCTGAGAAATACACGATTTATTTCCCATCATCTCTCTACGAAAACCGTCCCTCTCCGGCGATTTCCTATCTCCGAATCCAGAGTTGTTCAACGCCCGAGTTTTACGAGGTTCCGCGCTGCTTTCGTGGTCCGTCGACTCTGGTGTGCGCCCGATCGACGGTGAGACCGTTCTATCCTGGGAGAAAACCGGCAGACCATCAAACACACTGGTATGTGGGCCGATATTTTCTCTGAGGCAAGTCACCTTCCGACGGCTCGGTCTTTGAGGTCCTTTCTGATCATTGTTCATGCGTTTCTTGTTTTCCTTTACATGTTTTTGTATGTTGGCTTTATCTGGATCCTTATGGAATATTTATTCGACATATGTAACCCACTGTATTACATGATCATATTTGTAATTGTATCAACATCATGTTCAACACATAATCAGTCAAATATGATTTGAAACCATCACAATAGATATGTGGGCATTTGGACCCAGTGAATTGGGAGGAGAAATGATGCTTAAAATGATTATAGTTTGGTGATAATTAGGTATGTCAATACTAGTCATGACACGATAATACAACGTGATATTTTCGTGTATGGGTACAAGTCACCTCACACAATAACAAGATAGAGTAGTCTCCAATTCCTATAAACTTAAATATCCAATTAAAAGACTAAAATGAAGTATACAAGTCAAGATAAACCCAAGGAAGCGCAAAGGAAGGAAGCAGGAAGATAAGGACGAAAACATATCAAGAATTGGGCGAAAATTGAGCCTGAAAAGTGTTGCAGTCCAAAATTGACTTTTTGTGGTCTGCCAGCACCGATCCACCGTTTGGAGTGGCGGTAGATCGATTTGTGCAACCATAAATCGGAATATGCTGTAATGTATTCCCGATTGACCGTTTATACGAGTAGTTGATCATTTCTCGGCTACTTGTGGAAAATGTTGGATCCGATTTCTAGGGTTTTTTAGTCTAGTCTCAACTTATCTTCGGGGCTTGGTAAGTTAGTTTCTAGACTAACTTAAAGAGCTAAATTGATCTATATATAGAGCTTATTTGGTGGGTTTGTGGACTTGTACAAAAGGAATTTATTTCCTTTTTTTAATTAGCTCATTAGCTAAAAGCTTAGGGCTGAAATGACAGTGTGGAAATTTTCATCTCTGGAGATAAAGGGAGACCCACTTAGGGTTTGACTTTGATCTTCGCCAACACCCATGCATGTTGGGTTTGAGAGGCTCCACTAGTATAAGGGTTTAGCCACCAATAAAGTGATTAGTGGGGAGACGTTTCTTAGCGATTGATGAATATATCTTTAAAATGGAGAGGATCTATGCAGAGTGATTTGGACAACACGTTCTCTCCATCTTGTAACCTTTGATTTGGTTTCTGGATTTTGAAGTGGAATAGTGGAGTGGAGACCCGAAGACCTCCCGAGGATGTAAGTACGTAAAACCTCATTAAAATCAGTGTGTATGTGTGGTTTGCATGTGGATTAGTTGTGTTTTGCGTAGAGTCCTGTATTTTTTTTGTTCTCTAGCTATTGTCGTGTGTTTGAATTACTTGTTGGTTGCTTTGTCGATTTAGGGTGCATTTTGGGTTGGTTGGTCAGTGCAACTGAAGGTGTTCGATGTTTTGTGGTTCGAAGTACAAGATGCTTTTGTTCGAGATGTTTGGGGTGACACCAACAAATATAAACTTCATTGTCGGCTATGCGATTATGAAGGATGAAACCAAGTCTAGTTACCAGTGCGTGTTGAAGAAGTTGCGAGATCTGCTATTAGGTATCAGCCTGACTGTAGTAATAACGGACCGAGAGTTAGGGCTTATGCGACCAGTGAGAGATATTTTTCCTAAGTCTGCTCCTTTACTTTGCACCGGACATATCAACAAAGACGTATACAATTACGACATACCATGTATTCGGCAAGAGCAAGCAATTTGCGGAGAATTTGAAGTGTGGAAAGTTGAGGAAAATCATACTTTCTATTTCAGAAATCGAGTATGATAGAGTTGTCCAGAATCTGAATGATTCTTTTAAGTCTTGCCCAGCTATCATGGAGTATCTGAAAGACACGTGGTTAGTGCATAAAGAAAAAATTGTGTTAAATTAGACGAACAAAGTCATTCATTTCGGCAACACTAAGAACTATAGGGTCGAAAGCGCTCATTCGGCTCTAAAAGAGTGGATCACTACATTGACTGCAACTCTAGACACTCTTTTCGACCACGTGAACACGGATATTGAAAGACAGCTGATGAATTTCGAAACTTTCTTGAAGAGTCGAGACGTCGAAATTTGACAAACTACAGAAATGATTTGTATCAGCATATAAATAGTTGAATTTCACATCACTGCTTGTCGTTATTGTGTGAGGAGATGAAGAGAATGCTGAGCTTAAGCAATCACGTTGAATATCGTTGTGGGTGCACTTTTCTGACGTTACATAGGATTTCTTGTGCATGTACCATGCACGGTTGTATTGTGTCAGGCGAAGGAATTTATTTAGAGCAGATTCATTTATTCTGTAAAACACTTGTCATTGGAGAAGGGGCCGAGATGCCAGAGTTGTGAATCAGACATCACAAGACGTCGAGTATTTTTGGAACCTCGTTGACGAGATTTCGGGGAGAGACCCTGTAGTAATTCGTAGTGCCTCTCATTTTTTATATGCACAGTTACACCCCGATCTGTCGAACTATCTAGAGCCCGTAGAAAATACCAAGGTACGAGGTCGACCAAGGGGGAAGTCAACACGTCGGGACCCGAGTGACTTTAAGTATGTTGAGCAATGTCTTGGTCGATCTTCTATTAGTCGGAGCAGGGGTCGTGGTTGATCTTCTAGTTCGTCTCGATCGTCCGTAAACATGAGTGCATGATCTGATATGACGACATGTTTCCTGATATTATTATTACTTCGTTGTTTTTTCCCAGTAAACATGTTCTTCCAGTTGTTATTATATATAACTTTACTATTTTTTCATCATGTAGTGTCCGGACGGATTGACGTCGATAACTTCTCATTTGTTGATAGACTGCCAGGAATCATCGTACCATTTATGAGATGTGGAATGATGTACGTGCTGATGGAAACTGTTGATTTCAATGTGTTGCTAATGTTTTCCGTGGTTGCCAAGACCATTGGTTTTACGCCCGTCGTGCAATTTCTAATGAGATGGTGGTGTATCCCATTTATGAGCATGTTTATTATGACGGTGTCGATCATTATATGGAGATTTGGTGCCAAGGTAAAGTTGGCCTCCTCCCAAAAATTTCCTCCAAACCGATTCCGCGCTCGAAGCGCTGTACCTGACGTTGTATGTCGTCGCAATCGCAGACCGCACTGCATGCTCTGGTGTCGGGATGTCAACCAGGATAACCTTAATGTACCCTAACTGACGCAAGACGCGATCAAGCAAATAACGCTCCATGATATCCCGATAAGGAATAATGCCCATTGATGCATTGCATACATTGCATCATATGTCTTTCATTTAGATTAATTTTATATCAATAAATGCTACTAAGGTATGTGTTTAGTCCTATTTACATAATACAGGGAACTGAATGCAAATTACCCACATCCCGAGCATAAACGCGTGCAAAAGACTCATTTCTATCATAAAGACCAAGCTCAAGATTATCAGGTTTCAAAGGGAAATGCATCCAAGCATAAAAGCATTCAAGACCTAAATACAAAAAGAACAAGGACTTAAGCATAAAATTAGCCGGGGACTTAATTGCAAAAAGCCAAGGACCTAATAGCAATTAAAGCATCAAAATATTATCTTGGAGAAAATCTAAAGAAAAATCAAGGTGGATCTCCAAATATATGAAAGAAATAATTTGGAGGTCAAAAGAATGGAAAGAAATCATCCAGACGCGCAAAGGAGGATCAAATCATACCATAAACATTCAACCAAAATCCGGACAAAATCAGAGCAATATATGCGGCGTTTCCGCCGCATATTACACTTACCATGCGGCATTTCCGCCGCACCAGAGGCGATCCGTGTGCTCAAATTTTGTCCAGTCGTGTCTGGACACGTGTACTCTCCAATTCTATACTTAGGTCTCTTGTAACAACTATAAATAGTCCCGAGAACGATGTTAAAAGGGTCTTGGCCTTAGACCTAGTTTTTAAGTTGTTGTTTTTATTTTTAGTCTTATTTTTGTATTCTTCTTTTTAGTAATAAAATTCTGTCTTTTATTTCTTGTTTTTAGTTTTCTTTTGTAATTTCTCTAGGACCCCTTCTTCCTCCCTTTATGAGTTTCTAACTCTTTCCAAAGGGTGGAAGTGACGGATTTAGGGTGATGAGAAGAGAATGAATGTAATTATTTTAATTTCGTGATTAGTACATTTTGATTACTTGAGTTTATGTTACATCATTTATCATGTAATGCTTCATAACTAATATGATTTATTATAAGTTTCTGAATTCTCTAATCTAAACCCTATATCTAAATCTCCACCCAACGGAATTCACTTCTTTGTTCTTGTTTTAGTTTTATCTGTTATTGTTTCTTGCTTTAGACAATAAAAAACCAAAAATCTCAAAAACCCAATTTATTCTTCTCTCCTTCTTTCCCCCAATCGAAATCACACTAATAACAAATCTCTCCCTCCTTGTGTTCGACCCGTATTTGCCACGTCTTCATTGACACCGTGCACTTGCGGTATAAATTTAATTCTCATCACCCATCAATAAAGTCCTCGGCATAACCGCAGTAGGCTCAGGACCATAGGGCAACCAATCCACCAAAACGTTTACACGTTAATAAGAATAATAAAATTTCAATAAACATGAATTAATCCACCAAGACGCGGATCGTCCGGAATTTTCCAGGGAATTTTTCTCATGCATATTCGGTCGTCCGTCTAGCTAACGGTCCACCGAACATGTGTTAAAACTGAATGGTTCGGTTGACCGAGAATTCTTCCGAGAAGAATTCTCGGTCAACCGAACAACACGATTTTTGCCTGAATAATTAAGAGAATGATTGGATCATGGGTTGGATTAATTCCATATTTAATCAAAAGTTTTTTAGGATACTTATGTGGCAATGCTTATGTGGCAATTTGAGATTAATTTTAGGAGAGAATAACCAAGAGATCATGACTAAAGAATAGTTCTTGATAAGGATGTTTAGGGAGCCTATAAAAGGACTCATCATCCTACTTGTTTATGTTAATACATAAATTCTTTCTCTCATTAATCTCTCCCTTAATCACCACGAAAATCTCTCGATAGTTTTAAGTTTTGGAGATAGAAATCTCAAGAGCTTAAAGAGAGGTTATTAACTAGATTCTAAGTTTAATTAGAGATTGATTGTCTAGCTCATTTCTCTCTAATTTGGTTTAGAGTTTGGTAAACACTTGGCGGCGAATCGGCGGGCGATTCGACGAGCAACGAAACTCCGGATCTTTTAGAGAACCTTTGGGTATGATCATCTATCCTTTTTTATTTTAATATGTGTAGGAATGCATGATATTAGAATAAACAAATACATGTACGTAAAATTAATGAAAATATGAAATCGATATTGTATGTTTGTATAATTTTTTTTAAAATATATACATACATAGCAGTGTTCACGTAGGCGATCGCCTGGGCGACCACCGCCTTTCGCCCAGCAAAGCTGGGCGATCGCCTATGCGAGAGTCGTTGGACGCTCCAACGACTCTCTACTTTTTTGTTTTTTTTCAAATTTTACAAGTTTGCCACTACCCACAATTCCTATATAAACCTCTCCAAACCTCTTCATTTTTCACAAATCTCTCATTCTCTTCTTCTTCATAATTCTATTCTAATCATCAAGTTTTTTCGATTAAGTCTCCGGTCTGGTGCTTAGTTTTGAAGTTGGAAAGTGAAGTATCTGATCCGGTTCTTCATTCTTCAACCGCCAAAATCAAGTGCACTGTTTTTAACTTCTCTTTAGAATTAAATTAATTAGTATTTTATTTTCATATTAGTCTAAATATTTATATTAGTCTAGTTTTAAGATATTGCCTACGTACCCGGCACTAGTCTCCTTATGCATCACGAGAGTTACGATGACCTAAGACCTACCCGTACAAATGACTCTGGTTGGAATACTGCTCATTACATTAGTGCTAATGATAAAAACTGCATTGTCTGTGAGTTATGTGGTAAAGAAACTAGAGGTGGTATAGCCCGTCACATACAACATCTTGCACACGCATGTGGTAAGGACATTCTTCTTCACGGAGACGCTTTGCTCGCTCCATGTCCACTGCATCTGACGCACGGTATTCCACTGCATCTGACGCGCCATTATTAGGTGGTGGCATGGATGATGTCATCGTTCACATTAGTTCTAGAGATCCAGGTGCATCGAGTTCTCAACCACCGATGGACATCGACGAGCAATATGTCCAATCCGACGATGAAGAAATTGAAGAAGATGATGTCTACGTCGACAATCCGAACGAGAACCACTCCGACGACTCTGATGGTGGTGGAGGATATGATATGGTTCCCAGTTGGACAATAGATCAATGTGTCCAATGGAATTAGTTAGTTAACTTGTAATTCTAATTTCTCTCTTATCTGCTATTGTATGAACTCTGAGTTACCTTTGTAATCGTACTACTAAGCAATAAATTGTATACCTAAGTGTTTAGGTGGATAGAGGGGGTGCCTAGTGAGGTCTTGGTCGAAGCATTATGTGTCTTTTCGAAGCCTAAATATGTGTGGTATTTTTAGATAATATTTGTGCAGTTTTTCATATTTTCCCGATTTTTCCTGATTTTTTATCTATTTTATAAAAATCGCCCAATTTTTATTTGGTTGAGCAATCGCCCAGGCGACCGGACACCCCTAGTCACCTAAGCTTTCCGTGAACATTGATACATAGGAACACAAAATCCTATAGGAGGTCCCACAGACGTCGACCCCAATTTTTTTCTAAAATTTAAATAAATAGGACATTTTACCAGATTTGAATGCACCGGGACATCCCGCTGACTTATTTCTTGGCCTCCAAAACATTCTTTTAGATGATTATAAGAGAAAGATGAAGAGAGAGTGGTGGTAGGAGAGTGAAATGAAGAGATATAAGTAGAAATGAGAGAATGACAAAATAGTAATTTGTACATACAATTTAAGTAATTTTGGGACGACGTTTAGTAGTTCAGTATTTCAATAGCTAACAATCCAATATTGAAGTTTTTTTGGTGTAGTCAAACAAATATTTTTTATTTATGTTTTTGTATGCGAGACTTCTTTCAATTTCGTGAAGACGATTAACAATAACTCTTAGGTAAGCCTGAAGACGATTATCAATGAGCCGATTTTTGGCTTTCACGTCTCACCATTTGGAAGGACGTGGGAGTTCATCTAGAACTTTAAGAAAGTTGGGAAGGATATTTCCTAATAACTAAGGTCTCATAGATGACATACTTGAAAAATTATCGCTATAATAAATTGCAACGCAACACGCAAACACCTTAGATCATCCGTAACCTTGACAGTGGTCAACCTGATCACGAGTTTACTCTTTTTTCTTTCTTATTTACCTCAACATTTTCTCTCTCCAGCTCACTTTCTTCTTTTTGCAACACTATTCACCTCTTAACGTCTGAATCGTTGCCATATGTGGTCAATCAAGTTGGATGTGAGGGCGAGATGTGCGTTTCTTTCACGAATACGGTCTTCTTTAATCATTGCATTCTAGTCTATTTTCGGAAATTAAGTAATTTTCATTTAAATAACGTAATTAATTTAACTCAAATTTAATTTCAAAAATATTAACAATCGATCAGATCTTAGAATATTTTAAAGTTATTCCAGTTATCTTAAATAAAATTTAATAAATACCTAACCATTTACAAAATTATACCCCCAAATCACATAAAACCAATTATATACAGACAAAAAATATAAAACAAAAAAACCCAACAGTGTGTGCCGTCCCACGCATCCCAACCCAGTCAGCCACCGAGTCGTTTGAACGAGGTCGCGGACCTGGTCGTCACGCCCCAGTGAGGGGCGAGAACCCTGTCGTCGGACACACAACGGGTCAATGGTGGTCTTAGTTGCGAGAACTCATGTGATTACATTTGTCTCTTTTGATTAATAATTTTTTTTGATGCTTTCGAGGAAAAAACGTTCTTTGGATTCCGTGTATGTTTTCTTTCTAGACGTGTCAGATTGGGTTACTAGACTGACTTTAGAGAATTAGAGTCTTCTTAAAATACTATTTTTAAGCGCTGGGCCCCAACCTCACTGTCTTTGCATTCGCAGGGCATCAGGACAAAACATGAGTCTTTTTAATGTTTGTTGAACGCAGGGCGTCACGGACGCGCTCTACGTGGATATCCATGTCAGCCCTAAAGTGGCAAAAGCATGAATGTTTTTTTGTTTTTTCTTCCTGATGTCCACTCAAATCACATTAAATGCGTTTCAACTCAGCACGTTCTCTCTCTCTCCACCCAAATACAAATATGATGACACTCTTTTTTTCTTTTTCATTCTTTCTCTCCAGAATAAATCACCATTTCTAGCAAGATATTATGTCGAAGAAGCGTCTGATGCTGACTCCCAGGATTCTTCACAACGTAAGCAGCATGAATGGGACGGTGCGAAGACTTCCCGATGTTCTTGTCAGCGTTAGCATCGTGAATGTGACGATCCGGTGGTGAAGACTTCGCACCACAACATCTTTGCTGCATTGTTGGAGTCATGACAGAAAAAGAAGAAAGAAGAAAGAAAGAGTGTCATCGACCGTCCCATTCACGTTCCTTACGTTGTGAAGAACCCTGCGAGTCGGCATCAGACGCTTCTTCGAAATAATATCTTGCTCGAAATTGTGATTTATTCCGGAGAGAGGTACAACGCTCCGTGGTGAAGACTTACGTCTGTTCGGTTTATGTCGTACATCTCTCCGTAATAAATCACCATTTCGAGTAAGATATTACGTCGAAGAAGCGTCTGATGTCGACTCCCAAGATTCTTCACAACGTAAGCAGCGTGAATGAAACGATCATGTTTAAGTCTTACATCTTCTTTCCGATTTACTGGGAAAATATATATTATCTTTGTAATTTGTGTGTGTTTGTATTGTTTGTTTGTGTGTGATTTACTGGGAGAAGATATATTATTTTTGTAATTTTTGTGTGTTTGTGTTTGTGCTTGTATTGTTTGTTTGTCTTTGTGCTCTCATTGTATCTTATTGTGTAATAGTTACCATCAATAATATGTACCATCAATATCTCATTGTGCTCTCATTGTATCTACATAAACATGACAAACTTTCTACATAAACCGGACAAACATTCTACATAAACAGGACAAACTTTCTACATAAACTGGACAAACATTCTACATAAACAGGACAAACTTTCTACATAAACAGGACAAACTTTCTACATAAACAGTACAAACTTTCTACATAAACTGGACAAACTTTCTACATAAACAGGACAAACTTTCCCTGACAAGCTTTCTACATAAACAGGACAAAACATGACAAACTTTCTACATAAACAGGACAAACTTTCCAGGACAAGCTTTCTACATAAACATGACAAAACATGACAAACTTTCTACATAAACAGGACAAACTTTCTACATAAACAGGAAATCTGAGATGCTATTTTTTTCCTAAACGTAATTCTTGTGGGGTAAAATATACAGTGGGAGGTTTGTTGAGTTTGTGCGGGGATGGCAGGGGGCGGCAGCCCCTGCGGGGGACATCATATTATTGCATTCCATATATTGATTCGTTTATTCCGACAATAATGAAGCCATATATTATTCCGGACTGCAAATACACTTATTCCGGACTGCAAATACACTTATTCCGATTCCGGACAGCAAATACACTTATTCCGGACAGCAAATCCACTTATTCCGGACAAACTTTATGTTCCGTTTCTGGACACACTTTATTCTTAAACCGGACAACAAATACACTTATTCCGGACAACAAATACACTTATTCCGGACAGCAAATACACTTATTCCGGACAAACTTTCTGTTCCGTTTCTGGACACACTTTCTTCTTATTCTGGACAACTACACTTATTCCGGACAACAAATACACTTATTCCGGACAACAAATACACTTATTCCGGACAACAAATACACTTATTCCGGACAAACTTTATGTTCCGTTTCTGGACACACTTTATTCTTAAACCGGACAACAAATACACTTAGTCCGGACAACAAATACACTTATTCCGGACAGCAAATACACTTATTCCGGACAAACTTTCTGTTCCGTTTCTGGACACACTTTTTTCTTATTCTGGACAACTACACTTATTCCGGATTGCAAATACACTTATTCCGGACCGCAAATACACTTATTCCGGACAAGAAATCAACTTATTCCGGACAAACTTTATGTTCCGTTTCTGGACACACTTTATTCTTAAACCGGACAACAAATACACTTATTCCGGACAACAAATACACTTATTCTGTACAACAATATACACTTATTCCGGACATACACATAACGTAAACAGGACAAACACATAATGTAAACTGCACACACACATAAAGTAAGCTAGACAAATTAAGTTGATCCAACGTAAAACTTAAAAACAAATATTTTATTATGATAAGTGTGGGCTCTGCACGAATAATGAGACTGCACGATGTCCTGGGGTCTGCACACTGTCTTATCTGTGTATTGGGAAATGAATCGTTCAACTTAAAGAACATGCGTTTTTTAAAAAGACCAAAACGCGCGAAGAGAAATTTCGCTGACTGGACGCTGACTCAAAGAAAAATATCTGAGCTGTACAGATCCACGTAAGGCGCGTCCGTGACGTGCGCGTCCGTCTATCACGGCTCTATGCAAAATTGATTTGTCATGGGTACACGTCTTAAAAGTTTGTATTCAGAAAAAAGCAAAGTTAAGCATATTTTAAACTAAGGAAAAATGTATGAAAATGTTCAGGACCTAAAACCACAGGATGTTTTGTAAGACTCTTTTGAAGTGTGGCCCATAAATCATAATCTTCCTTACTGTTGTCCCCTTTTGAATTGTGGTACCAGTACCACCTGTTACCGTGACTGTATACTTCTGGGGAAAACATTGGTCCAAATAATTAGTGTTTCCTCGCATTCGGCTCTGGAAAGATTGAGTTGTAGAAATGAGTTTTTAGGTAAATAATCCCCTTCAAATTGCTGGCAAAAGACAATCCCATGTGTTGTTATACCGCATTGACCATTCATCTATGGAGTTTATGGAGACGAAAAATAAAATAAATATAAATTCCAATTATTAAGAACCACAATTATCTGAAACACTTGCTCGTGGTAGAGATCCAGAGATGTGTATGATTGGCATCTTAAGTCATCAGTGATCATGACCGAGACGACCTGGTCTTCAGTGACCATGACCGAGACGACCTGGTCATCATCTCTCTCTTCAAAATCAGTCATTTTTCTCTTCCACATCAGTTTTCTCTTTCTTCAACCCACTTTATTCTTTTTCCTACATTATTCACATCTTAACCACAACCCAACACAATTATTAATAATGCTTGAATTTTGGTAAAAAATTTTAAAAATTTAAAAAAATTAAAAATCGAAACAATTATAAAACGTATTTTCAAAAAGAAAATTAAAAAAAAAATCAAAAAATTATTCTTTTATTGGACGACCCGGGTCTTCCGGGTCACGACCCGGAAAATGCCCCCGTAAGAGCACCCCTTAACGGGCATACATTAAAGGTCGATGGCCGGTCATCAGAAGATGGCCGGTCATCAGAAGATGACCTGATTATCTTCGACCAGGTCATCGACCCGGACGTTGAAACGCCCGGGACGACGACCCGGAAGACCCGGTCGTCAAATAAAAAAATATTATTTTTGTTTTGATTTTTAGATTTTTTTTAATTTTTTTTAAAATTTTACCAAGATGAACCCCGAAATGATGCGGATGAGAGAGATAAGTTGTCGTAGGTTGTATTGGATTATGGTTAAGAGGTGAATAGTGTAGGACTGAGAAAAGAGTGGACTGAGGAAAGAGAAAGATGATGTGTAAGACAGATAAAGTTGATTTTGAAGAGAGAGCTGATGACTAGGTCGTCCAGATTATGATTATTGATCACCTAAGTGATGCTTTTAAGACGGCCGAAGTGGTAGGCACGAATTCTTTGGTTGGTGGCTCAATCACATCAAACTAAACAACGGTCAGACTCAAACAATTCCCAATCCAAATGGAATTTGACTTATAGCTTGAGGAAACATTTGTTTGGACGCATCAATTTCATGGAAGAAATCATGTATAGATGGTAAACAAAAGATTTCAATGGAGAACACGACACCTAGAGAGAAACAATAATATTTTTTGTGACACAGAATAAATTCCTCAACATAATCCTCAGACGTTTCCGCATTACCTAATAATTACGAAAGTGTTAACCAATTAAAATTGATAATGCCTTCAATGTTTGTGTTTTTCACAATGTGACAGATATTGGCTTAACTTAATTGGTGGATCCCTAGCTAGTCTTGAATTAGATTGGACCAAATCAATTCGCCACATGTGAATTAGATGTTTGGAATTTAACTAAAAATACGTAATGTTTTTTTAAGTTAGATTAGCCAAGATATGAAAGGACAGCTTATGCGTAAGATAGTGCACGAATAGTGACTAGATAAACAAGAGAAAGAAGCGAAAAACTACCCTGATACTAAAAAATCCATGAAATACTAACAAATGTAGAACTTAAAATAATAAGCAGTAAAAAGACACATTCTCCTTGAGAATTCCTCAAGGCAAGAAGAGATTCAAAAAAAAACTGCCTGTTATCAATGGGAAACACACACATCAAATAAGCCCCAAATAATAATAACGGAGAAAAGAATATTCTAACTTGTAAAATCGAATTTCTAACCTTTCGTAAGGAATGCATTTCGAAATCAGCTGCAGAGTAAGACATAACTTAATGGTCAAGGCAAGAAGTAATGCAATTTATTCTAACCTTTCGTAAGGAATGCATTTCGAATTCAGCAGCAAAACAAAGATAAAACAAAATACTCAAGGCAGAAGTAATGCAAATTAAATTCAGCAGCCAAAAATCAAATAATAAGTCACCAACAAAAAGATCCTAATAAACTTTCAATATAATAAAACCTACATTTTCCTAATCCTACCTGTAATTGAATACCACACAATTAACCAAACAAAACAACTGTAAGGTTGTAACCATAACCAAAGAATATCACACCCAAAAACAAAACAAAAACAATCAATCACAACAAAACACCAACCAAACAACCACCCCGACAGCGATCCCCCACCGACACGTGCCACTTTTCTCAGCGGTGTCCCGATCCAACTTCCCCACCTTCCCCGGCGGCGGTGGCGGCGGAATCCTTCGCTCCCCAACCTCGATCCTGAACCTCATCCCGTTCCGGCACTGGTCCCCACCGTCGGCATTGGAGAAGTAGAAGTTCACCCCTTCCCTCTCCAGCACCACCGGGATCCCACCCCGGCCGCGGACCTCCACGTCCTCCATCCCCAGCTGGGAGGTGAGGTTCCCGTAGTCCTCGTCGATGCTGCACAGATCGTACGTTGTCTCATTGTAGGTCTGGATCACAGACGACTTCGAGTCCGCGTTGAAAACTGCCGGGAAAATTGCGTTTCAGACCTTACGACTTTTGGAAAATATGGATTCGAAATGGGACGCACGTACTTAGGAAGTCGCCGACGTGGAAGGCGTGGGAGGCGGCCCAGGCGGTGTAGTTGGTGGCGGAGGCGTTCGAGGTCGAGTCGTACTTCCAGGCGACGGTGTAGTTAGCGGCGGAGGCGGTGGAGAGGAGTGGGGTCATCGCCAGGAGGAGGAGGAGGAGGACAGGAGGTGTGGTCACCGCCATGTCGGAGGGGGGTTTCGTTGGGTTGGGGTTGTGTCGATGTTTTTTATTATGGGAATGGACGTGAGATTTGCAGTTTGGGTTTTGTGGAGGAGAGAGGGAGTTGGATATCCGGTGGTTATTAGACCACGGCTAAGCACGATCCGGTTATCAGTTCTCTCTCTTCAAAATCTATTTTCTTTCTCTTCCACGTCCGTTTTCTCTTTCCTCAACTCACTTTCTTCTCTTTCTTACATTATCCACCTCTTAACGACAATCCAACACAACCTACCTCTCTCATCCACATCATTTCGGGATTCATCTTGATAAAAATTTAAAAAAAAATTAAAAAAATTCTAAAAAATCAACACAATTATAAAATGAATTTTCAAAAGAAAAAAATTATAAAAAAACTCAAACAAAAAAATCAAAAAAATCAAAAAAAATATAATAAAAATAAATAAATCAAACGACCAGGTCGACGACCCGGTCATCCACGACCGTAACATTTGATGCGTTAACAAAAAAAATTTAAGGTCATGTATGACCGACCTGGTCACGACCTTAACATTTGATGCGTTAAGGAATGCTCTTAATGGGTTGGAGGTTCTTCACGCTAATTGAACCGGTTTATTATTATTAGTTTTTAACTATTAAAATGAGTTGTGACTTAATTATTAAAACGAGTCTTCATCCTATCCAACTAGTTATTGGACAAGTCAAGATACACTCTTTGTGTTGAAAGAGTTTAGCTTAGTTTGTCGATTGTGATCTTAAGATAATCAAGATTATTGATCGTATTTGAATCTAAACATGTACTTTTGCATGTTTGAAATTTAAAATGGAGTTGGTTTTCGTGGATTTGTCCATTATTATTGAAAGGATTATGTTTTAATGTGGGTGACCCAACCACGTTCGTAGTTAAGAGGACACGTGGTGCGTATGGGGGAAGTTTATTAGATCTTTCATGGAATGTGAGGTCGGGTGATGGCTCGATTTTGATTTTATTAGATGTTTCCGGGTAAATGGCCTATTAGTGTGAAAGTTAAGAAAGTAGAAAATCTGATCACAGAATCTATCTTTTTAAGTGTTTTTCATGATAAACTTTTTATCTTTTTAAGTGTTGCGTGATGATATGATAATCAGAAACACATGTGACAAGACAATGAATCTGCCTATAGTAGTTTACAAGCTACAGTGACCCTTGTGAGTTGTGACAGGTACAGCTAGCACGGGCCTAGAGAAAGAGATTAGGGTAATCGAGCATGGATTATGGACTATGGAGTCCGTTTTTCTTCTCAGCTCGACTCATCTAGCCTTTCAAATCGAAAAATTGCAATCTGGATCCGGTTAGGTTTGTTTATTTCCAAGTCGATTAATTCAAACCGAGCAGGCGAGCCTCAAGCCGAACCAAAATTAATAGCGCTTCAGTTTTTGACAAATATTTGTTAGTTCTAGTAGTCAAAGTAAATTATGTTCTAACAAACTAAAAATTCTACCATTAACCATTTAGGAATGATTTGTGTGACCAACCGTCGGTGTTGGGTTGGGCTGTTGTTAGCACCCAAAGAGCTCCAAAGTTTTATTCAAGGGTTTTTGATATACAGGTGTACATTCCCAGGCTTATCTGTCAAAAGTACAGCCCATTGGAGATTGTAATTGGGCCGCTCATCATATCCAGCCCGTCCAAAATTCAAACAAAGCCCCACCCAACATAGGCCTTTTACTAAGTCGGGTCATTCGGGATTTATGTCCAGACCCCACATCGTTCCTTCAACTTGAAGTTCACTTTTCTAATCTCTGTATGGTGCGTTTGGATACAAAAGAGGGAGAGAAAAGAAAAGAATAGATTAGGAGAGAAGAGAAGAGAAGAAAAAGAAGTTGGTTTGTTTCTGTTGTTTGGATAAGTATGAGAAAAATAAAAGAACAACTATGAAATGACAAAATTAACATTAATTTAGGGAGAATATATTAAAGGTTCAAACTAGGAAAGTCAAAAGGTACATAAAGCCAATCACTGTACATGTTATATTGAATGACAAAAATTTAATGTATTTTCAATTTTATCCTTGAAATACTCTCACCTCCGTCACCACAAACTTACATCCCAAACAAACCCACCAAATATTCCCCACTCCCGCACCAAAACCTAAACATTCCAACCCACCGACGACCCCTTCCCTCAAACCACTGTTCCCGCTCGTTTCGACCGAAAAAATCCAACTTGTTTAGTGAAAACAAGCCAACGCGGTTGGTGAAAACGTCTAACCTCGTTTGGGGAAAACGACTAAGCTTGTTGGTGCATCCCACGTTGAACTAGTGTGTCAAGCTTGTTTGGGGTGTAAAACCGACCCGACTTCTTTAGAGGAAAAAAGACTGAGGTCGTTTTCTGTTCTCTCAAATTGCAGTCTTCCACGCCCTTTATGAATCCAATATGTTCTTAATTTGGAAATAATGGTAAATATGAAATCTTTGCGTCTCAAAATCTTCTTTCTAACGAGTCTTGAGTCACATTATTTGGCTATCGGAGGAGATAGTTATGCACAAATTATTAAAGATGTGTCGATTGTCCAGTTTCGAAAAACTATCTGTCTTGAGACACGTTTCTCACCATCGTATCATCAGATTTTGGCAAGTCTCGAAATAAACAAATATGTGCTCCTTTCAATTGTCTTTCCAAGGGATCTGGAATCATCAAATTTGTATCTGGACATAAATGTTATGAAAAAGGATCCAACTCCTTTTGTTAGAACAAGCAGCTTGTTAGGTGAAAACGACTTGCCTCGTTGATGAGTCCTGCACGGGATTGCTTCATCCCAGCCCGTTTAAGGGAAAAATGACTCAAGTCGTGCCACCAAACGAGAAGGGTCGTTTCGACAAACAAGCTAGGTCGTTTCTACTTAACTAACAACTTAAAAAATATAACTTCTCTCTAAGACAAGAAACTACTTGTCCAACACGAGACCACTTGATTGACAAACAAACATGTTATGTGATAGGATTGAATCAAGACAAACGAGTTTAAAACATAACATGAGAACTTGTTTCATGTTACGATGAGACAACCAAACTTGATAGACGGTAGGATTGAATCAAGCAAAATTCGGGATGCATGTGTCCCGCGAGTCAATCTTGCTCAGGACGGGTTAGACGCAAATCTGTCCCACCGGTCCGAACGAGCAAGTTCATTTTCTCCAAACCTAGGTTGTTCCACCCAACGAGCGAGATCGTTTCGTCAAACAAGTCGTGTTGTTTCGACTTATCCAACAACTTAAAAAAATTAACTTCTCTCTAAGACATGAAACCACTTGTCCAACACGAGACAACTTCAGTGACAAACAAACATACTCAATTGCAAATGACGTTGGACTGATTATGTGTTGTTCAATTTAACATAACATGAGAACTTGTTACATGTTACGACGAGACAACCAAACTTGTTAGAGGGTAGGATTGAATCAAGCGAAATTCGGGAGGCA
This sequence comes from Triglochin maritima, assembly GCA_963682175.1. Lineage (NCBI taxonomy): Eukaryota > Viridiplantae > Streptophyta > Magnoliopsida > Alismatales > Juncaginaceae > Triglochin > Triglochin maritima. Next base: position 3,916,351 of record OY821787.1, on the reverse strand, counting down.
TGTGTCCCGCGAGTCAGTCCTGCTCCGGATGGTTAGGAACGCAAATCTGTCCCACTGGTCCGAACGAGCTGGCTCGTTTGCTCCAAACAAGCTGGCTCGCTCAGTCGAAACGACCCACAACATGTTTGTCGAAACGACCACTGTTAGGTATGTCTGGACCAGTTGCTTGGCGCAACGAGCCAATTTGTTTGGACCAAACGAGGCAATGTATGTGGTCGACCTCGATTGTATGATGAGACACAACTTGTTCGAAATGATGAATAGGCTAGTCTGTTGTAACGAGTCAGCTTGTTTGGACGAAATCGGTGATGATCCAAACCCAATGGAAAATAACCGAAAGTATATCACGAAATTGTCCAAAAATCAAGAGATAAAACCGAAAAGAGAGACTAAAATAAAACTTAATGATGGAAATCGATGTTAACACCACGGTGTGCTAGGTTGGATGGTTGAAGTTAGTTGTCTCGATTAAGAGGAGAATTAGGGAAGTTGGGAAGGAGAATGATATAATTTGTATTTAGGACAAAAATACGAAGGGTAAATATGACATTTGGTATACTTTTTGAGGTCAGAAAAAGTCAATGACAATCAAATAAATAGACACTCAGTCAATGACCTTTTAATATATTTACGGTAAAAGTAATGAATGCAAATAAGGCTAGTAAGCATAGTTCAGTAATGAGAGAAAATATGGATAAGTATTTAGGTTGAACTGACTAAGAATAAGAATACTTTTGGTACAATTTTTTCCCCAATTTTCACTCAATTTCTCTTTAATTTTGGAGTAAACTTGAGAGACCAATTTATAAAGGAGGATATCTCTTCCTTTCTGTCATTTTCTCTCCTTAAAATTATATTCAAACAAGAAAAACCTTACTTTCTCCCCATTTCTCTTATATTCTTCCATTTCTCTCCTATCCAAACACACTGTTAATTAGACTAAACTGCAACTTGTGCCGCATGAACCCTACAAATTGTTGAACACCAAAAATATGGTAGAATATAGTTTAGTATATATAGACAACGCTGAGAAGCTAGAAGATAAGAACGTTACCTTCTAAATACATATCAGCCCATAATCCTGGCGCAACTACAACCTCTCTCTTAATTAATCAAAATATTCGACATTTCTACAAAATATATTTACATGATATTTAATGTCAATTTGATGTTTCAAAATCAATATTGCAAATGAATAAATATGTATATAAATGCAGCAATTCAATATCATATCAATTATAATATAAACTAGCTAAGGATTATCAGATATATTATAAAATCAAGGTAATCTAATCATAAATATTTTGAATTTTTGATTTTTTTTGTATTTTCAAACTCTTATGACTCTTGTTGTTTTAATTAAGAGGCAATTTAACCAATCCTCGTAAGAAAAATTCTTTTTCTCAAAACCGAGCTAGGGTTCCAGGTCTTGTTAAGAAAACTTATTTCATTTGATACGAGATACGTTTATCCATTGTATTCACAAACAAATATACTCGGTGTCCACTAAGGGTGAATCACACCCCGTACATTTATTCATGGCACAACAATAGACAACCTTATATCTCCCACTATTCCCAAATATGGAGGAAGTTATCTCCCGCTAAGGGCGAGCAAAATATCCCTCGATCGATGACTGTTAGTGGATGAAATAAGAAAGAAAAATACTCTAAATTTTTGGTTGGATAATTTAAACATTTATGTGTCATTTTAGAATTTAGGTGATCATGCATATTTATCATTTATACACATCCTATCATTCATCCATACAATCACATACATGTCAAGCACACAAACATAAATATATTCATTCACACACACACACACTGTGTGAGTTTATATGTTCCCGCATCCTTGATCCTTGCGCTTCTTCAGCGTCTTCCTCTTGCACCATAGATGTTGATATTGCAAAAAATATAAACATGCATCTCTTAATTTTGAAAATTGTATAGTGCAAAGCATATGTAAAAAATCCCTTATATGCATGCATATACATAGATAATTGACTTTTACATATACATAAGTCTCTGTGATTGAATAATAATAACAACATGCACATTATTCATTCACACATAGATTCGATAGAACATACAAACTCACATATCACTGCAAAAGAGACCTAAAGTAACACAGAGCTTAAAACACTAGGAAATGCAACTAACACAATTAAATAGAAATAACAAAAATAATAAAGATAATATTGATACCTATGATTGAGAATCAATAATAATACTAATTATAATTAGGAATAATATTTCTCCATATCTATTCACATAACTGTAGACCAATGGGTCTGCAACAAACTCAATGTACTGGCTCATCATATCGGCATCCATCCCAATCAACCAGAAGTGATATCTGATATTGTATTCCTTCACTTTCTTATTTTTTTTTGGAAACCAATCAAACCCGCCCTTAACACACGTAGTTACATTTTCTGTTTGTTTTCTTAATGGATGCCCGCTGAATGGTAACTTCATACAGACATACAGTCGTAACAAGGACCGTCTGGTTGGCAAATGTCAACCCTTTGAGATGGAGACGTCCGAGGGTACACCATCCCAAAGCCCATGATTATGAGCTTCATTGAACTGGACTTGCTAAAGGCCTATTCGGCCCATATTGTGGTGGCTAGTAAAAAAATTGATTGTGGGAGAAATGACTGAGAAATCATCTTCAATTACAACGATATTTTGGATTTTCATTTTGTGCATAGACTTACCACAACAATTAGAAGAAGTATAGAATATTCAAATTTCCAAGCCAGCAAATTCACTTCTTTTCTTTAACCCAAATGGAAAAAAGAAGGAACAACAGTGAATTTTTGTTTCAGAAAAATTTTAAAAAAACTTCATGAAAGATGTTATTTATGTCGAGTAAACTAAGTTTCACTTCTACTTGCACTGTCCAGTGGAAGTAACCAAGTGAAGAGTTCGAAAGTGTTACATGATAGTTCATAAAAGCCAATTCAAGATTTCTTGTTTACCTCCCATCCTTTTCAAGAATACTAACCACAGATAGTAAAGGATGTTGTTATTTGTCGTCCGTAAATTACTTAAACCGTTCACACCAATACCAATTTGTCATTCACATTTCATTTAATACAATTTCATCTCGTCTCTTAATTATTCTCTCTCTCAATTACTCTCAATTCCAGTACCAACAACAAGAAAATGTTTGGTGAACTGTCTCAATCTGACACGATAAGTCTAAACGAGACAAGAAATCTTGAAGGACGCCCCCCATGAGGGGGCTTTTTTTTATACGGTGTTATTTCAAATTATTTGAATTTCCGTCGTAACAAGGAACGAGACGTCTGGAAGGACGCCCCACATGAGGGGGGTTTATATGGTGTTATTTCAAATTATTTCAAGTTCCGTTGCAAGATTTCAGTGGTGACGGGATGGAAAAAATACAAATATAAATAAACGGGTAAACAGATCAATATCTAGAGCACAATATTAAGATGTCGAAACAAAAAAATGTCCGCAAAATGTGCTCACTGTGCTCGCTCTGCCACCCCCGCAATCCTACTTATATTTTATTTTTCATAGTTATTTTTTATTGTAGTATGAACAGTGGGAAGCTTATTGGAAGTAAAAATATGTAAAAACAATATAATGACAAAATAATAATTGGCACAAGCAATTTAAGTAATTCGTGAATTACGTTTAACAGTCAAAGAATAAAACCATACAATGACTATTCACATATATGTATTAGATAACATAAATCCACTGGAATTTAAGATACAGGTAACAGACCAATATTATTTTAGCTATAACCTCTCAAAGCTTCCACCTTTCCCGATTTACAAGATATCTTCCAACATCACACTTGCAAACGAAATCAAACAACCAATCTTTTTTTTACCATATCATGATATGCCATTAGAGTCTTCCAATGGAATAGAACTAAGGTTCAGTAATCTGTTTGTACTTTAATGATGAGCATGCTTAACTATGACATGTGACCAAATCGATTAAATAGGAAAGCCAATTGTAACTAACCGCCATGTATTTTTGAGTTTATCTGTTCTACTAACCGACTTCAATTTTAAATCTCAACCTCCCAAATATTAGAATGAGACCGGTAAAATTTGATCATAATCTTCACTATCTCAATAAAATATCTTCCAATTAAGCTAACCATAGTTGGTAACTGTCATAGATTCCAAAATGAATATGACCACTATAACAAAGAAAAATGGAGGGTATTAAATTTACTTGTATGATGTGTCAAAAGTTGTTTGAGTATTTGTCTTAATGTGTTAATGCATTTGTGGTTGAACTATAATAGCATGCATATGTTTTGGTTTTATCCTTTTATTTTTACTAGAAAACCTATACAGATATGATAAGGCAGTCAAGATCGGTGTTCACTTTAATTTCCAACTTGTTAAATGTGGTCCTAGAGAATAATATGCAACTCCAAATGTCCTATAATTTTATTAGGGATTATAATGACACTTAAGATTCTCGGTTTTATTCTCCAATGTGAAGTCAAAATAAATAATCATATATTGCTATTCTGCCTCTACAAAAACGTTTGCAGTTTCCTATGGATAATTAGTGTAACAAATTGGTTTCTGAAAGTGGGATTTAATTTAGATATGTTCTGGTAAAATGGAATGAGTTGTTTTACAGATAGAATGCCACATTTTATGGAAAGAAATCGTTTATATTTTATTTCACAAGTATTATGAAAGATTACATCGTTCCGTGATAATATTATTTTAGTGTAGGAGGGTTCAACTCGAATCGAAGAGAGAGAACTTGCGAAATTAAAACTAAAGTGTCACGTGTAATCTAACACAACATGACAACTAACATGTGCAAATAATAATAAAACATGCACAAACAAGGACAACATCAATTACAAACGCGTACAGATTTTAATGTGGAAAAGAGGGCAAAACCACAAGACAAATTGATACATAATCTACTGAATAATCAACAAGTTACAAGTATTTCTTTTTCTCAAGTTTGTATCCAAACTTGAAAATCTACTACAAGAAAGAACTACAAGGTTACCTTGATTTAGTTGAAGACCAAAATCAACTCCACCACGAAACTTTCCAATACAAGTTGTAAAGTATGTGGTGTTGGCATTGGAGAAGAATTTGGAGTAACTGTCAAAAAAAATCTCTCTTCTCTTTAGCTCTCCTAATCTTTTTTCTACTCTTCTCCTTTAAAAGTGAAAACTATTGAAAAGTGTAAACTAGGAAGTGGAGAGCAATCCAATTTCTCCACTTTAGTTAAGGATTCTAAAATTCATTGGTGGCTGGACCCCCGCGAGGGCCCAAAACTTATCCAAAAACAACATGCCAAAGGAATTAATCAACTCTGTATAATAGTTCTAAAGATTCCTCCAACGTCCCTTTCTTCTCATATCTTCCTTCGTGTTTGGCATGTGTTTTGTATGTAGATATGGGAGTCGACCGGACATGCCCACGTCAAGGAAGACTATAGGTAGCCCGTAGCCTGAAGGAGCCAATTAAATCATTATTTTCCTCCCTTCTGCTGGAAGAAAAATGTTTACGTACTCACATTACAATCAACCATGCATATTCTTTGAAATATACGAAACTATAACATTATAGTACCACACATTCAGTGTAACTGTGTAAGTTAAGAGTAAGAAGATATGGGTCGAATAATCAATGTAGAATTAGTAGGAGTCTAATTAATTTTAGATTAAGTGACAAGACTTATGAACATATATATATACAATTTTAGATTAAGTGACAAGACTTATGAACATATATATATACAAACAAAAAATCCATATTGGAAGGGGAACATCCAGACTTTTGCTTGGGTGAACTTTCAAAAGTATTTTATTGGACCTTTTGCACATGTATAGTTTGTATTGACTTAGTACACTTGCAAATTTGATTAATTGCTTTGGTACACTTCCACCTAATAGTTGTTAACGACCGTTAGAGTCGTATGTTATGTTTGATGGATTTCCAATAGGGTTAATTTATAAAGTGGATCCGGGCGATCAGATGGGATTTGATCATTCATTCTAGGAACCCAGTGACTCAAAGAAAGACTTTGTTGGTTGGGTTTCGGGTGACCGAATGAGATTCGATCATCCGGTCTAGGAAGTTCGATGGACCAAAAGTTTGGCGGTCGACCGATATAGTCGAATATCCTTTGGTGTATCAAGTGAAAATTACATGTTTTCTTTTCGAAATTTGATTACATGTCTTGAGCCTTATCTTGAGCTTGATTAGTTCTTCAATTTTTGCAAATGCGATGTTAGAAGTATACAATATATATGCAATTTGACAAGATGATATATTTGATGTGTTCAATTTTAGCACATATGCTTTCTTTGAGGATAGAACTTTCTTTGGAGCCATTGAAAATGTGATGGAATTTGGAAGAATTTGAGTATGCGAAGGAGTTGAAGTGATTGTAGAAAATGTGGATGAAGAAAATAAGTGGAGATGGGCTAATTATATAGCAAAAGTCAAGGGTTTATTGAGAAATTCACCGACTGTTGGGGAGCTCCAACAACTATATTCCGCAAAGCATCGGTGGTCGACCGACTGAAGTTCGGTCTGCCTAATAGTTTGGACAGTGAATTCCAAATTTACTACATGAACTATGGGATAGAAACTGAGAGGGGTTTGATTGTCCAAGTTTTAATGGAAGTAGGAGCGTTTAAGGACAAATTAACTTGAGTCCGTCAAACATAACATATGACCTAACGGTCTTTGATGGTTGTTAATTGGAAATTTACCAAAACAATTAATCAAGTTTGCAAGTGTATTAGGATAATAATAAAAACAATACATGTACAAATGTCAAATAAGACACTTTAAGAAGTACTCCCAAGCAAATATCCCACGGAAGAACCGAAGAACACAATAACACACGACGAAGAATTAGATCCATTTTCGTTCTAAGAATGATGTAAATATTTGCTTAATTTCCAAAGCTGACATGAGCTAATTGCATACACAAAAGAGCAAAAAGAAACAACTTTGCCAGCTTCTCGGCTTATCGCTTTTGTAGTTGGGTAATTGACTTAAACCGAAGTGACAAGCCCACTGCCTAGCCCTACTTAACACATTTAAATATATTCATGGTCGGCAAGATGTTGGATTCACACCACTAACTGGCGTGATGAAGTTGTTACAAATTAATGACATCACATCAAGAATAATCTTTTCTTTAACATGCTCTGATAGACAAATCTTTAATGACATCACACCACTAATTGGCGTGATGAACTTTCTTTAACATGCTCTGATAGACTAATCTTTTATCGGCCCAAATTCAATTTTATTGTATAGTTTAGTGAGTGGACACTATAATAGTCAAATAGAAAGTAGACGTTAGACAAAAGAAGGTAATGAAGAGGATAAATCTATCTAGTGAATTGACAAATATATTTGTTTCTATCTATTGATTGGTCATTTTCTGTCCACACAATCACAAAAACAATCATATTGCCGAGACATGAGAACAAAACTGCTCGCCTAACTTAATCATTGTCCATATAATTATCGTAAACTTAAGACTCTTGTATTGGACATGGGTCATGAGACAACAACATAACACCAAAAGGTCTATTCTTTTTGCAAGCTTATGCCCATCGCAAACTACTCTAGAAAAGTGATATCTCATTTCCCCTTCATGTGTATGTATGTACAGAGACATGGATACGAAGAGAATCATAATCCAGTTTCCATAGTATATGTACTCTATCTAATAACATATATACTTATCTTTCTTCATTTGTGTAATCCGTACACTTAAAATCTTTTTTTCAAATCGAAACGGATTAATGTATATATAGTAAATTCACTTGATTGAAAGTTGAAACCAACCACCTCCTCACGCAGCCCATCATTCTTATTTTGTTTCAATTCTTATTTTAAAAGGAGTTCCATCACTGAAATTTCACGTCTCTATTTATGTTGTTATTTAAGGCTAAAACATTCTTTAAATGTTTTCCAATCCAACTCGCAGCTTTTCTTTTAACCTAATAAAATGAAATTTAAAGGAAACTTAATTGTAAGTATGGTCAATGTTGGAAGTTCAATAGGAAGAATTAAGTATTTTTAAGGGGAAAATGTTGGAAAAGTAGACATATATAAAAGACTAAAGGATCGAGGTTTCAAAATGATAGTACAAAATTACATCTATATACGTCTCTACTTCCTGATATTTACTTTTGTTATTTGGGCACAAAAAAAAAACTTCCCCAGAGAATTACACAATAACAAATCTAAAACTTACAACTTCCAAAGCCATCATGTAAATCCCATCTTGCAAAGATCAGCAAGCTGGTTACAAAAGTCCAGAGTTTTAAAGCAAAATTAGGGTTAACTTTCAGCATGTGAATTGTATATAATGCTTTCGAAAAACAATATCGTCAATTACAGCTAAGCTCACTCACACTCCGAATTTCCAATATATACATCCTAACTTTATGGTGGCCGAAGTTGTTCTAATTTAAATAAAACCCCATGCTTTTGTTTGCCTGTTTTGGTGTACAAAAATCAGTACATGCATTAGTAGAAAGAATAGTATCAGGCTCCCACTTGCAAAGCAAAAGGAGAAGGAATTTGGTCAAACTTCCACTGTCTTCATGATGAAGGGAAGGGATGACCCCAGCATCATATCCAACTTTTTCTTTACTCAAATTATAGTATTATTTCATGGCAAACTTACAGAAAAAGGCGAAGCTTTTGTGAATGAGCATGTATAGAAGTCAAGTATATATTTAGCGCTACCCAAGAAAGTCCAACGAAAAGCAAAATTCGTGCCTATCAGCATTATGATTACAAAGGTGTTCACCATCTAAAGCAAAACTTGTTCTGTGTTCCACGACGTACACCTTGAGTTGGCACTTAGATAATTTCATTAGAATACAAACAACATGTTATTGCACTAAGTTTCAAACATCTACTAACTTCTCTCTTAAGTTGTCAAATTGGGTTGACTCAATTGACACTTAATGTTACTCCAATAAAAAGTTGTAAGTTCAATTAGTCTTGTGAATAACATCAAAATTATTAAAAACATTGGTTTCTGTTACATAGTTGATCAATGTTTTCTTCTTATTTCTGCCCAATAAAAAATTCTGATTGAATAACGACCAAGTTGGTACATGGGTTTATCTCGATCGACCGGTTGGTGTTAGCTAGGTCAGACAGAGCAAATATGCAGATTATAGGTGATAAAAAGTTGGCAATTTGAAGGAAGATTAAGAAATTTAAGTTGTGAATATAATAAAATGCACTTCATACTCGGCAAATTTTGGGTTAAAGTTAATAGTGTGTGTGTATATCCAAAAAAAAGTCGAGCTTCAAATCTAATCTTTTAGGTTGGACAATGTACAGTAGCTATTACAACAATGTCGTCAATTAGTAACTCTGAATTACCATCTCCGAAAGACCTGGAAAATAACTAACAATTAACTGATTTTTAAACAACACATCAATCGATCAACATGAGATGGAGCAGTGGGGCTGATAATTAACATAATGAATGAATCGGAAAGCTAATAACTTAGCCTGGAAGTAAAGAAGGAGTTGGAGGTGATGATAAGTTTTGATGGTGTCTCGGAGTTGGGGAAAAAACTGGCAAAAGAAAAGGAAACTATGGAAAGAAGAGAAGCATGGATTGCTTGCACGGCGACATGGAAAGAAATCAAAGGAGACAACGTGCGTGCATGCCTCATGCAGCAGTAAACCCTAACCCTAAACCCCACGTCCCGCCCAATCACGTGCCCGCACGTGCGCCCCTACATGGGATACTACAACAACACCATGCAAATGCGTCAAGCAACATCCTCCTGATATCAATTAATCTGACCGATCTTGGAATTTCTCAGGGGAATTCGGGAATCCCAACGTATATATTCCCTTCATTCCACACTTGCAAACTTTGGTATCCGTACCCGTTTCGTGGAGTATAAGAATCGGTATTACACCCATCTATAAGTTTCAAAACTGTATATTAACGAAAATCTACCGTTTATGAAAACATATGAGTTTCAAATTATTACTAAAGAACTTACGTATTTAGGCACAACACCAATTACACCATTAACCATGTTGGGTATAGATATGAATGGGACCTTATTCATTCCAACAATTTCACCATTAAGCATGTGTGCTGGGTATAGATACGGATGTGACTTTACCCATTCCAAAAGCAGTAGCCACGCCTAATTTGGCATGCCTTCAATCTTTAGGCATGAAAAATTATTTTTGTGCAGGCGAAAATTTATAGATCTCACTACTACAAATTCCGCTTCGGCGGAATTTTACGACGAAAATTCCGTCAGGTAAGCATGCCGACGGAAATACCATCGACAGAATGAGTAATTCGTCGGACAGAGAGCCAAAATATTTGCAATCGGCCTTATGTACGTCACAAGCAAGGCACGTGACCTAACCATTGCGGAGGGGATTTCCGTCGGCAATAGCTATGATTTGGGTGAGAGTCGTCTGATTTCACCCAAATCACAAACGACGAAAGAAAAAACAGCACCCAACCATCGTCGCCGCCGCCCAAACTTCCACCACTACTCATTTTAATATAAATTTTGTTATGATGTTGTAGTTTATTGAACCTCTGTTCAATTTAGTATAAATTTTGTTAGATCTAAATATGCTTAATTAAATATTGTTATTGTCGCATTTGTATAATTTTTGGTGTTATGACTTTGGTTTGGGGATTAGACTTCGGTTAAAATCTAAACCTTTGGTTTTGGTGTTAAAAGTGTTCGAGATGTTGGTGAGTTCGGTTAATATCTAAACGGTAGTTTTAGGGGAATGGATGTGGAAAGGTTGGATTTTTTGTTGTGGGTTTTGGATTTGGATGTGGAAAGTTTGGATTTTGATTGTGGGTTTTGGGTTTCGATGTGGAAAGTTTGGATTTTGATTGAGAGTTTTGGATTTTGGGGGTCGGGGGTTGGGGTTGTGGTAGAAGACGTGGAGTTGGGGATTTGTTGAGGGGAAGAGCGGAAGATGGTGGGATGAGGTGCGGATTGAAATGTATGAATTGATTGTTAGTCAATATTGTGTATGATTTGAGATGGATCGTGGTTGTCCTATTCAAAGTTTAAAAGAGATTCTACCGAAAATTTTCTGAATTGTTATTCACCGTCGTAAAACTACTTAAATTCTCCGTACAGATTACTATTTTGTCATTCTACCATATTTACTTATATAACTCTTCATTTTACTCTCCCAATACCACTCTCTCTTCATATTACTCTTATATTCACCAGAAAAAATGACTCGGACTCTAGGAAAAGAACCAACGGACGCCCCAGATTACCCAAATCTGGTAAATTGTATCGTTTAGTTTTTTTTAAATTTGGGTCGGGCGACCGCCGGAGCCGCCTCCCCCATGCACCAACCATATGTCTTCCACATACTCTATGAGCACTGGCCAGGACTTGAAAGAAATTTTCAGATTACGGACTGATCTATCATAATCCGTCTGTGAATCAGAAACCATAACTCTCCTCCACTTTCCACGCCTAAAACTCGCTGCAAGTTGTTTGCTCTTTCCGAATACGTGATATGCATAGTTGTACACGTCTTTGTTGATATGTCAAGTGCAAATTAAATAAGCAGACTCAAGAAAAACATCTGCCACTGGTCTCATCAGACTCATCTCCCGGTCCGTTATTATTGCAGTCGGACTAACAATATTCAATAACAGATCTCACAACCTCTTCAACACCTACCGGTAACTAGACTCGGTCTCATCCTTCAAAATCGCATATCCGACGAGGAAATTCATGTTTGTGTGAGTAACCTCAACTATCTCAAACAAAGTCATCTTGTACTTGTTCGTCTTATACGTCGAATCCATGCAGATTACGAAAGGGTATGTACGCAACAACTGAACTGAAGTCGGATGTGTCAAAACAGCGTGAGTGAGGACATTAGTTTCTTCATCTGCCACAATCGAATGCAAATAATTATACTGCACTGCCTGACTGAGAAATTGCTGAGTGGAATTTCTGTCTTCAGATTTCGTCATCCTTATGTACTCTCTGAAGTTATAAATGTGTCTTTCATTGAGATTATCCTCTGGGAGTTTCTCCTTTACTGCCAACAAAATGTTACGTGGTCTTGCTTGTGCCTCTTTCATATCACCAACAATTTGCTTGGCCCCAACACTAAATCTGCTGACGTGTCGGTGACCCTTTGAATAAACTGCAAGTGCGTGGTTGTGCTGCCCATAGGTGTTATTAGAAACAACGACTCATCCATCACGCTCCCGTCGCTTCACTACTTTTACCAAAAAATGACAACCGTAACCTTTTCTTTTTGTGTTCTTCCGCAGTGCAATACTCGTATCACGAGAACTCATTTCATGTCTGCGATCACATCTCAGGTAACAATCCATCTGGTTATCTGCTTTTGGTTTGTATGATGATATAACCAAAAACATCTGGCTCTTATTGCAACCTGTTTCGCCCATTTACAAGCTTCCTCGATTCTTGTAAATATTTGTTTACTATCAAAAAGCTCACTGTAATCTACTCCGTCACCACCGAAATTTTGCAACGGAACCTGGAAGAGTTAATTTAACAGAAAATAAAAAAAATTAAAAAAAACAGGGCGTCTGGCTAAGATGCCCGAGTCGGAAAAAAACCCGCCTCTGTTACCTCGCCAGATCCAGGTGCTTCGCTAGACATTTTCGTGGTGTTGGTACTATGAATGTGAGTAAAACTGAGTCAAAAATCTTGTTTAAAGACACAGGATGAAATGAGTATTAATTGATTTGTTAAGGGTAAAAAGATAATTTTTGGAGTGATTTAAGTAATTTTCCGACGAATAGTAGCCCCCAAAATTTTAACAAACTTATTTTTTTAATAAGTAACAATTTAGATATAATAGTTTGCATGACTTGTACAGGAGACATATATTGAACGTACCATTCCGGGTCTATGATTCACGAGACAACAAAAAATATCTTATAGACCAAAAAGGATAAATAATTTTCTCTCTATAACATAATTTTTTCTTTAATAAATAGGCTAAGTGTGACGATATATGTTTACGTGATGTACACTTTCTTTTACTCCACGAAGTCTTTGGCTGATTGTTCTTTATTTGGTCAGTCACTACTACAATCCCCGTGCAACGTAGGAGTTGGATATCCATATATGTGTCGCTTTGGATGTACGCAATTATATGGAACGAGAGAATGAGAATGAAAATAGAATAAGAACTTAATTAATGGTTAACAGAGGAGTAGATCGAATAAGAATATACATAGGAATGGGGATTGTCTTCCCAAGTTGGAACTAACTTACCGTGGGGTCAAAACCGCTGACCCCATAAAGTGCATGCACGTTTTTTTGTCTTGTTCCCTCCATGGCTGCATAAGTTTGGTTTGCACTCCAAACAATTGGCTAACAACAATCTTTTGGTTATTTTGGACGTTCAATCGAGTAAACAACCAACTTCGGTCATGAAATTAAGGAATAGATATATTATGTACATTTCCTATATGTATAACGGAGTCCAATCTAAAGAATATGTATAAGCGCACATAGAAGTATTTTCAGTCATTTTGATTTAATCACCACGATAATCAACTTTGCAATCAAAACTTCTTGATAAACAATATTATATATTCAATCACGCTTTATTTAAGCGTGAACCACATGAAAGGGTAACATGAAATATTGGTGAGGTTAGACAAAAGTTCAACGGATTAGACTATACGTACGTAGTTTCAAGTGTACTCAAGACAATATGGTATATGACCAATATATATATCATGGTTTTGCAGGTGTTTTCAAGCAAAAAAAAACTTATAATTATTAATTTCTAATCGGCCAAGAAGACTTGGATACCTCTATGATAACTTGGCAGGTGCAATTAAACTTGAGGCTGAAAGAAGACGATGGGGTTGCTTATTAGGACCATTACCAAAAGGGATTGAGTTGTGGTTTAGACAAAACTATCGTTGTAGTAAACTTATGTTCTCATATCTCTCCCAATTTGTTTTTGTCTTCTTACTTTTCACAATAAAAACATTATGTTGACGTGTACATACCAAAATATCCTCTACTGATAATTCATATTATATACACATACGACAACACACTTCGACACTCAAATTTGAGGAACATATATATTCCAACATTTTTTTGTCGTTCCCTCCACGTACTTCTTTGGATTAACACTGTTAATACATATTATATTCGAAACGTTGTTTGTTTGACACAGTAGGGGGGACATATCTATCGATGCTCTGGAAGTCTCCGGTGACCGGTGTTGGACGTCACCGGTGCTTAATTCCAATGAGAAAAAAAAGATAAAACTGCATCATATTCCGACTCAAGCTAGCAACGAAAATGACTGGTCAGAAGAAAATGATGGAGTGGGGAGTCTGATTGGACGTGTTAACAAAGGATCCTCTGTTTGTTTGTTTCTACTAATGACCACATAATTTGTTTCCAGATCTTCCTGATAACTACGTCAAAATCTTTGGACTAGTCACCACAATTGGGTTTGTGTATGTTTTGTGGCATCTCTCCATGGGATGAATTATTTCGGCGACATTGCGAAAAAATCGTGCGAAATACTATAGGTAGCTCTATGTTTAGAGTAAAAAGATTGCCAAAATGAAGAATAGGTAAAGGCCCAAAATAGGGAAGTGATTATTGAGAATTTTGAAATATAAATAAGACTATGAAAGTGAGATGTTTGAACATATATAGGTATAACCTATTGTTGTTGTAATTATTATTATATATGTGTGTATATATATTCTTTTTATATAAAAAATACATATTTATAGTTAAATCTCAAACAAGTAATGACATGCTAGGGATTTCTCGTCCTAGTTGATCCAAGAGTACACATCTACCAATGAACTAGCCCAATAATGTTAGTGATCACATTCAAATGTCAATAAAAACAAGATCACCTAACGTGAAGGTACGCCCTCGAAACTTAAACTACACATTCAGCATGATTACAACAACAACTAACTTATAAACAAACAAAACCTAACGATTAATTAAAACTTCTTTTACACGCAGTTTGGAGCCATGCAGGGCCCAACCAAAAATAAGCAACATCAGCTCGAATGGAGGATCTGCAAACCATGGCCTACGACTCATGTGCTGTTGGTGTGATAGCATTCATTCATGCTTCTTCTCTACTCCAAATCTGCAAATCCGGATGTAACAAGCATGCATATAAGCCCCTATTACAACCTCACTCAAACATGGAACTGTGGTAGATGCTTCAAATATACTTTTAAAGATGGACTTAAATATTTGGTGCCATAATTGTGCACCACTGTTGATTGTGTTATCAGATGTTAACATGTTCGGTTTCCAGCAGACAACCATGGCATGCATTGTTGGACGTGAAGAAACCTAAAATTAAGATTATCGTACAATAATGTTGATATGTATGTGAAGTTATTTTTTTCCCCTTAGAAGCTAGTAAAGTTTGATTGGTATTTGACGACAGCTAGAGAGCATGGGCAATGCTTGACTTTTGTTGTAATGGAAAAGTATGGGCTAACAACTCTCTACGTGGAGGCAAAACACTAGAATTCTTTATTAAGTTGTACAGGACTTCATCATTTGATGGTGAATGAAACTTATGAATATGTTAAGCGCGTCCAATTGGAATTGATCGAGGCAACAACTCTAATGTTTATCCAACATTTATATTGATATCGATGTATAGTTGTACACTAAATATGTACGCCATCACTTCGATTAACATGTATAATTAGGATGTGATGTGTGTGTCAAATGTCTGTCCGTTATATACTAAGTTAGGTTACATACTTTTCTGCCAAGTTGCATGTCATCAGGATTATCTAATTAATTAGCATTTGTGATTCTATAATTCAAAACGTTTCATATTGTAGTCTTGTAGAAATTATACGAGAAAAGTCTCTTCGATCTTATCCTTGTGAATATTTGTAGACCTCAAGTATCCTGCCAGCACGTGATCTCTTTTCGGTTCTTTTATTCGATGATTCGATCTCCTCTGCGGCGGTGACATCTCCAGAAATTTTATCCACAAAATGAACTTACGTCGTCATTTTCTGCCACGTGGCAACAATATATTCGGTAAGTATCAACAACGGACGTACGAGCCGTCAGACGTTGCTACAGATTATGGAGATAATTTTTACTCCAATATTCATATTCTCGAATCAATTTATAATTGAAGGTTTAAATAAAGAGGGTAAGTGCCTTAGTTACAAACTGTAGTTGTAATTTAAAAAACTGAAGACCGTTAGAAAGAAACTTTTATTTGAAAATTAAGAAAAAAACCCTTCGAGAAGTGATCACTCACGAATTAAACATGAGATCTTTAGTACAAGAAACATCCATATATATGCTAGTGAATAAGAACACACAAGTTCCCCTTACTTGTGCAAGTTGTAACCATAAAGAAGTGGATAATTAGGGTTTAGCGTAAGGAATTGGACGTATAGGATGCTTTGTGCGACGATGCTAACTGTTGTGGAAAGGAAAAGAGAGTTTGAGTAGTCCAACATGCCAACCTAACTTGTCTTATCAAAAACAAAACAAAATCCAAGCGAGATATTAGCCCATGCATTATAGCTAATATATAGACGTAGGTAGGTCGACGTTCAATTGCAACCAAAGATTTGTGCTCGATTTTCTTCCATCTAAGGTCTCTCGTTTTTGTCCTGGCTTATCTACTTTCCATTTTGATTTCTAGGATATAATAAGAAATATGTATTGCGAAATTTATGTAGATTAAATATTTTAGACTCTATAGTTATCCGTTTCTCAAACTATGTGGTAATTTCTTGTTCTTTTCCATATTTTATGGTCCTTATGCTCCTTTACTTGAACAACACGATGTGAAACCTTATCATCTTATATGGATTAGGGTTAATGAAGGTGTTTTTGCTTATATATCCTCTATGAATTTTAATTCTGCAAACCATACTTTGTCTCCTCACGTTTACTCTGCAGCTCGGCTGTTTTTTTTTAATACATTAGAAAATGAGAAGTCTTACTTCATATTAGTTTCTCTAAAATGGAAATGGAAATTAAGAACAACAGATAGAGGTGTACCATAAATTTATGGAAGGAAAAAAATTAGCGTAAGAAAATACTTTGAAGAGGATTTTAGTACAACGACAAATGTATATATAAGGAGTATTCATTTAAGAATATGAATGATATTTTTAAAAATGAAGACATATGGAGGATATTTTCGCAATATAATTTGAAGTTAAGCTATATAAGCAATGAAAAATTCCATGTTCGTTAAGAACTTTACATTTTTGGTCGTTGATTAATAGACATTTGATTCCTATGTGGACCAAAGCAATACCATAATTAGCATCAACCACCAACAATAAAACTGAATTTTAGCGTAATGTAATCATAGAACGTACCTCCCACCTCACATGGAACCAATCAAGATCACGTAAAACAAAAATTTAAGGTTGGCAGAGAGGAAACGTAAACTAGAAGGTGGAGGAGGAGGAAAAATATGAAACCGCAAAAAAGTGAGGAAGCAGAGCAGGGGTGATATGATCACTGTTTCCTTCCAACCATCCATCCGTATCATCCTCCCAACACCATGCACACTCTCACGTGAACTTTCCCTCGTCAAAAGCTTAATGAAATGTTACGTTACTGCCTCTAATTATTATTTAAAATACCATAAATATGTTATTTTTTTTCTTATGTTATTTGTATGACTTTCGAATATTTGAAGATTTCTTTAAGTGGTCCTAACGACGGAATGAAACCTCTAAAGTAACCGAAAATTCAAATTGGATCGTATTGATAGGTTTTTCGTGATTGATAAGACCTTGTTTTATCAATTGGTTTTGCAAGATCAGTAGCTTTAAACAATGCATAGTAATTGAGGATTTGAAATGTCTCAATTGTTCATACTGGGGTTACCTTCGTTAGAGGCTGCATGTACAAATTCCCAACAAAATAATAAAATATGTTAAAATTTAAAAACAAAATAGTAACTGAACATATATTTACTTGTGCAAATTTATTTATACTTATACAATTTATTTATACTTTACTCTTCCCCTGTAACATGCTCTTTACCGTATTTTTTACAAATATGACGTACTTGCAACGGGTGTCTATATAAGTAATATATCATACGACTGAAGATGGATCTCAACATTTATAATGTATATATTATTAAAAAAATGAAAATATTGATCATTACATTTTTGGCGTATCCAGTGGTACCAACGTAATTATCGACTAAACTTTTTGCCAGGCCACAGTAGATATGGAGAAGGCAACTTGATTTCGAAGTTTATTGAAGTGTATGGTGTGCAAAGCACAGGTGGCCTGATATTCTATGACTAGAATGTTCTTTCTTCTCTCTGACCAACTTGTAGAGAGAGAATGGGAAGAGGGGAGTAAGATTTAAGTAGAATTATGGAGAAGTAAAGCTAAGTTATGATGTTGGTGTTGAAGCCAAGTTTGGGACAAGAACATGACGAACCCATGTTAGTGTTGTCATTGCTAGCTAGGACGTGACACTAGGTAGATGTCGGCTTGTTGAAGGCAGGTAGACATATACAAACTAAGGAATTGTCAAGCTTGCATGTGGCATTAACAATGCAATATCCATTTCATTTTATATTAAAAAATATATAGGATAAATTAATCATGCAAGTGAAGCAATCAAGTGAAACGTTGATGTTGGAAGTATCGTTTAGAATGTTCAGAAAATGTGTGTTTAATATCTTATCACAAAATTGTGATGACCAATTATCACATAATCAACTAGGCTAGTTTAGTTGAAGATCTATTGTCTTGAAATACTAAGAAAAATATCAAATCACAACAATCTAATTTGCATGTTTGTGATGTTTGAGATGTTAAATGATATGAATAGTAGGATGGATAAAATTTTTAAAAAAAAATTATGACATAAGTACTTTGGATTTGAGTGAGTGACGGTGCAGTGTTATATTAAATGGAAAGTCCATTTGCCTTGAGAGGGGAAAACCAGTAGACCAATGTTACCTGCTATGAAACTCCTTCATCAGAACAATTTTACATCAACAACTCTTCTCAACACCGTAACCTGATTGGCCAGTTAACGAGCACACGATGTGTCTCCATCTTTGACAACTTTCCTAAAATATTCATTTTTTCAAAGCAAGATTAATTTAAATAGGCAAATGTCAACACATAAGAAAGATAAAAAATATATTCAAAGGTGATACTTTGTTTAAATAAGGCATGTGCAAAATACATCTATAAAAACTATATTTTGAAGAGGAGCATTTATCATCAGCAAATAGTGTACTGTGTACATATATGTTGCAGACAATGCCTCGTCTATTGAACAATGTGTGCTATGATTGGAGTGGTGGGTCGAAATCGAAATTGTCGCGTTGGTGATGAAGTAGTGCATGATGAGCTCTCTGGTTGGAGTGGTATCTCTGAAAATACAATCGTTTCTTGTCTTCACCACGTCGTCTGGCCCAATCTTCTTGAAACTGCACCACACACATTTATTGGGTCATGTTTGGATGTTGAGATAGCATTGGGTTTTCCTATAATACAATTAAGTATAGGTGACGAGAGCTTGCTTTCCAGGAAGATGTGGTTTAAATATTCAATTAATTTGGTTTTTGCACATATTCATAAGATTGTCATAGGTTAAAATTCATAAGATATTCACAGGTTAAAATTCTATTATTAATGGTTGGCCATAAGAAGACTTTTATCTTCAACGGACATTTGTTTTTCCATAGCAATTTCTAAGAACGGAGTTTGGTTCCTCCAAAGGTTAGGAAATTGTAAAAGGATTTAACATAATATGTGTTATTCTGCGAAAGTAACCATAACGGTTTGTCATCGACGTTGTTAGTTTGTTGACGATAACGTTTAATATATATTCTGTATATATAGTGCCGATTGATGATTGTCGGCAACTATGTGTTAGATGCTAAGTGAATGTTCCATTTTTCTATTAACTCCAAGATTAGTGTCACAGTGTGTGTGGAATTTCAACCGCAGGAGAACACCGTTCCGGACAAATGTTAAAAATATTGGGGATAAAATTGACCAGAGTATAAGAGCACCCTTAACGAATGCTCTGAATCGGGCGCCTGATTTGTCCTCCCTTAACGGGAGGGTGTGCCTGGGGCACTTCGCCCCGGGCGCTACCACCCGGAAAAGCGCTCAGGCACCCAGGCGGGGGCACGTGCTCCACCCATTGGTTGTAAAAAAAATTGTTTAGTTTTTTTGTTTTAAAATAAAGATTAGTTATATATAATTAGGTTAATGTATTGATTAGTTAAATTGTAATTAAATTGTAATTAGGTTTTGAAAATTAATTGAAAAATTATTTTATGATTAATTAAATTGTTTTTGATATATTTAGATAAAAGTAAAATTAAAAAAAAATCATATACAATATACGAAATAGTAGTACAATACTTATAAACTTCGGAAATGAAATACAATGCAAATACGGAAACGAAATACAATACATAAACTACGAATTTTAAACTACCGATAAACTAACAGAATACTAATAAACTAATAAACACACATTTAGTTAAGTCCAAATGAAAACATAATCACCTACAAAAATCCTTCTGATTTGGCACACACATTGAGTTCAGCAAGTGTTTCTTTATCGATTTCGTCATTGTTTTCATTCTTCAGCAGAGAAAATAGGGCGTCGTGTTTCTTGCTTTTAAGTTCCCTTTGGAACTTCGCATCAGCTTCAATGTATTTCTTCTTCACCCGTTCTTCGTAACGCAAGTAACTTTTATCTCTCACTTTTACGCTATATGTAATGACGTAAATGTCCTGCAACGATCTCTGGTTTTTAACGACGTAATGGAAGGACGAGCTCCACCAGTGACTTTTGAGGTAAACGGTTCTCGATATAATATGGGATATTATCTTAATGATGATATTATCCAAAATGGTCAGCATTCATTCCGCCCATCGTTCATCCACAAACACCGAAGGACAGGTTATTTGTTGAACGACAAGAAGCAGCACACAAAGATGTAGAACGTGCATTTGGAGTCTTGCAAGCGCGGTTCACGATAGTGAAGAAGGCATCTCTTGCATGGAGTAAGGTTGTGCTTAACAAAATAATGATAACTTGCATTGTAATGCATAATATGATAGTGGAGGATGAACGTGATTTGTTGATGACCAACCTGGAAATTCCGTGGATGAGCCGGTTCGGTATTCTACTGACCGTGTAGTGGATATTACCAGGTACTTGGGAAGGAGAGATGAATTGCGTGATCTCACCACACATTTAAACCTTCAAGCCGATTTGATCGACAATATATGACAACGATTTGGAAGAAATGCGACTTGATGTATTTTAAGTTTCGTATTTAAGTTTAGCATTTAATGATAAATTTTTCGTTTTAGTTTTTAAATTTCCAGTTAATGTACTATGTAATGCGGTTTCCTAAATTTTCATAATATTTTCTTATTTATATATTAAATGTTAATTAAAAACGAATGAATTGTTGATATTAAATAATTACGATAATGATTATTAAAAGATTTTGTTGATTGTTGAAAGAGTTTTAGAAAGAATAATAAAAATAATGACGTGACAACAAATACTGTAGCGTAACTGAGTGGATTGGGTAATGGTTAAGGATTTTGTGTGTGTGTGTGTTGGGGGGGGGAGGGTTATGCTTACGTGACGGAGAAAGAAGCTGACGTAGCTGAGAGAGAAACCAATACGCCCAGAAACTGTCTGGACACTGTTAATGGTGCTCCAAGTGCTCTTAATTTGTGACCAGAAGGAGACTTTCCTTCGGTAAATAATTTGGAACGAAAGGTGTACTATGAAGCTATCAAAAATATTTAAATATTGAATTCCTAATATATTATGGGAAGCTATGATTGTAGAAGTCCCTTCTTGTCCATATGAAAAACCCCTCTTCTCAACACCCTCTGTAACAAATTCTACTCTAACCTCTATATACAAACTGAGTTACATGAATCCACTTAAATCCAAATTTGAGATATATTCTACATTGATAGGCCAATTATATTCTACATCTATTATTATTATTATTATTATGGGTATATGTGTTCAACAACTTTAAATTCATAGTATTAATTTCACTTAAATAATTTGATTGTACAGAACTTGCATGTAATTTAACTAATTTAACAAGGTATACGAGCAAGTAAATATACATGCGGAAATGTCAAACCAACATATATAGACTAAAAAAATGGTATGTATCACTATATAATAATATTAGAATAAGACCCCTACGATGCAGATGCAGGTATGGTTTTTGTCATATATGACTTTTACTTTAATGAATATTAAACAATGACAATAAAATTAGTACATCTTACAAAAACGTATATAATCTTTTTTTAAATAATTCATATGTCCGCAGAATTTTCAAATAAGTATCACACCAACACAAATTTCTCACAATCAATACTATTAAAAACATCATAAACAATCATTCACTTTGGTTACATGTACAGATGTACAACTCACTCTAAGGACTTAATTATAAATATTCCAAAATGTCCTCTAGGCTCTAGCTATATCACGCTCTACCATTTATGTTAAAAGAGAGATTCATTTACTATAGTCTTATACTATAGTAGACGTACACATTCTAAGTAAAAAAAATTACTACAATAAGATTATGCTTGGTTTGTTATAAATGCCAATTCCATGTAATTGGATTATCTTCTCGTGAATTGGATTTCGTGTAATCAATTTACATTATTTGTTAATGCTTGAATTCACCGCAAGAATTGTAATGTAATTTTAAAAAATAATTTGAAATTTATTCAATTTGATGAATAACCGGAAATATTGTTGGAGCTCCAACATACTTCCGATAAGATTGAGGTTGAGTTTTGACTATACGACAATGTTTAAGTGATTTGAAATAAGTTGATCGGATTGCAATAAAATTGCATTACAAACTTCAATGTTACTGTGAAAGGAGGTGTAAGTAGATTACCTTTGTAATGGGATTACTTAGCAATTATAATATGTAATTTTCTCAACCAAACAATGGAATATAATTGAAGGGATAAGTAGACTACGTTACAACATATTACAACCAAGCATGGCTACATGGACTTTGAAATTCTGATTTTTAAAACTAATGATATACGTATCAGATATCAAAATCATCTCTTAGGCAAACTCAGACCCCTAGCTGCTGTTATTTTATGATGTTAAAGTCAGCCACAATGACAAACCACTTTGATACGGAAAGATACATAACTAATTAAATTCGCATTATGATAAATATCTATGTAGTCATGATTTGCATTGTCATTATCATTCACCATTTTTTAGTTATCACACAAATAAGTGATAAGCTACTAACACGAGAAAACATTAATTCAACCCAATAAAATTTTAGTCATTGCACACTATATAAAATTGCTGTTTATAACACTGGAAAACAAATTAATCGATAAGATATTTTATACTTTACAAAATTTTAGAAAAGCAGATTGATTAGGATTGATAATAGATAGGGTTTAGCTGCGGCGCCTATATTCAAGCGCCTAGGCTGTAATCTTGTTATCTTATACGTGTTGTTGATCATGCTAATTGGTTTAAAATCCGACATCCTTTCTGGTCTTACTTTTTTGGGACACAAGAGCAATGAACGTCGTTTGGTTTATTGAGCAATGACATGTGTAAAGTTATACTGGTAATGTGAAAATATTATGGTTGCAAGAGCAAAATATTACGACAAAAAAGGTTGAGTTTCCTAGCTTCCTGGTCCAACGAGGTAATTAAGCATAGGTCACTTTAATTTGCGGCTTCTATTTATTTTCCACACTTCCACCTAACTTTCCTACAAACCGTTTACACCTAAATACTTGTAAATCTCTTACATCGTTTTGCGACATTGGAGAAATTTCATATCACTTACGCTAACGTATCAACATTATACAAAACTCTTTGTCCGGTGCAAAGAAAACATTCAAAGTGGTTTGAAAATGCCATACTCGACTGTAGGAAATATGAAGTTATATTGCAACAAAATGGATTGCTTGTAACAGAAGAAGAAGAAGAAATCAACAAAATCAAAATACATATTATTGCAAATATTAATCAATTTACATTTTCCTCAAGCACACTACTTATCTGTTTAGATAACTTGAGTTTGCAGGTTTGGTGAATTTTGAGTTTGTCGTTGAAAGATATTTTTCTGTGGATTGAGTTTATTGGTTGTCATTTTGTTGAGCCATATCCAATGTGAAAACTAAATAAGTCTTAGTTGCACGTGTTGGGGCGTGTAAGAAAGGTTTTACATCGTCTGATGTGATGTTATATCTAAAGGTTAAATGCCAAATGAGTTATTTAAAAATGATCTGTTATTCAACGGAGGACTACTTAAATCGTCCGTACATATTACCATTTTGTCATTCTCTCATTTCTACTGCTATAACGCGAAATTTTACCCTCATATCACACATCTCTCTTCATATTCCTCTTATAATCATAAAAAATAATATTTTGGAAGTCAGTGATGAGCCAAAGAACGTCACGATGTACTAGAATCTGATAAAATATCTAACATCTTTGTAATAAAAAAATAAAACAAAAAATAATAATAAATAGCGGGCGTTTGCCAGATCGCCCCTCCCATTGGGCGACGTCTGGCTAAGACGCCTCCCCCATGCGGGCGTTTTACCCATACGCCCTGCCCATGGGAGGGGTGTCTGTCTAAGACGTCCCTCCCCTAGGTGGGGCGGCTCCGTCGGACGTCCGTAATTTTTTATTTTTTTATATTTTTTATTAAGAACATAATTGATTATAAATTTAGATAATTGCTAAATTAATTAATTAATTAATAAGTCAATAATTACTATATTCGGATTACCGATACCCATTCCGTACACCGAATACAGATTTCCAGAGAAATGTTGAAGTTACTGAGGATAAATATTCGGATGACCGGGTAGAGATCGGTAAACCGACTCAATGATTCTAGGAAGATCAAAAACATACGGTCTTTATGATCACTGTGGACCGATGGAAACTCGGTCATCCACATGGAACATGTTCGGTAGACCGAGAAGCAAACGGTCGACCGTTCGACATCTCACTTTACAACGAGTTTTTGCAAGTGATGAAAATTCAAAAATTTCAAGATCCAACAATTTACCAAGGTGGACGCGGCTTAGCCAGACGCCCGAGTCGCGAAAAAAAATCTGCCACCGTTACCTCGCCGGATCCAGGTGTTTCGCCAGACATTTTCGTGGTGTTTTTATTAGAAATGTAAGTAAAACTGAGTCTAACACATTGTTTAAAGACACGAGACGAAATCTGTATTAATTGATTTGTTAAGGGTAAAAAGGTAATTTTTGGGACGATTTAAGTAGTTTTTGGGCGACGAACGGTAGCTCCCATTTTAAAAGCTAGTCTTATGTAGTTATGTTTCTGCAACAGTGCAATGTATAATATATATTTTTATTTGATTTTTTCATTTATAGGCCCAAAATTAAAAACATAAAGGAAATAATAACAACCTGACAATCATCTCTAGAAACTCACTAAATTCGAGAAACCATTTTTTGATCGAGAAATTGGTCAAACTACAAATAACCGTCTCCTTCGTTTATGATTTCAACGTTCTGACGGTAACACAAGATAATGAATGATTTTAACCAATTCTAATCAGAAGTTAGCTTCTGCAATGTACGTCCAGGAGTAGATTCTTCGTGAATATTGAAAGTTGTTTGGAGGTTTGGTATTGAGTAATGTATTGTTAAAGTGAATTTCTAAATTACTTTTAGATTTTGATTAAATTAAAATTCATTATAAAAATATTAATTTTTTTCAATTTTTTCTTCTGAAATATGTTTTTTTATTTTAAAAAAAAATAACCTGGAATTGATGTTCAAATGACGTGGGATAAATTAATCCAGACAAAATCAAATTTTTTGATGCGTTTGGATGCAGCTCCTCCACCACATTTTCTCCTTCCAACCAACGTTAATTGTTGTCCTGATTTGCGTGCTAAGAGTAAGCTCCTCCGGATTCAACTTGCTTTTAGAAACGTGAAATTTATTTATTTTACTTGAGATCCACAGAGATTGGGCTAATTTGAACTTTTCTTGTTCGTATAAAACGCAATAATGTGTTGCGATTGCATGGCTTAGCTTATATGATTCTTTCATCTGTTATCTTCTCAGATCTAAAACTCACCCGATTTAGAGTAATTTTTTTAAAATAAAAATAGAAACTATCAATTTGAAAATAAATTTTTTTAATGAATATGTATTATTTATCTTTCAAATTTTTAAGGATTATTTTATTTTATTTTCAATGCTAAGACTACAAGAAGACTTCAATGAATGATGTCATTGTCATTGGCCAACTCTCTAATTATCAAACTTCTGTTCAAATTCAAGTAACGTACGTCTTAGCAAGAGTGAGGATCAAATTGGGTCGTAATTAAAATATTGGATCAAAAATTGTGATTGACTGATGTTCTAATTCTCTCGTTACGTTCAGATATAAGGGAAATACGGTTGTATATGCGGATGTGGGGATGATGCGTATCACATATGAATGATACGAGGTATTTGATGCGGTCTGCATCGTTGCCTACATATGCGGTGCATGTCAAAAAAGTACTATTTCAATTCTATTTTATTTAATATAGAATTATTAATGTTAGAAATTATTTAAAATTTTATCTAAATTTTTAGTTATATACATAATTTATAATTAAAATATGTATATTATATTATTAAATCGTAAACAACATTCGCATATTCAAGATGCAGCGTCTCATCTCATCCGATCTGCATCCCATCTTTTTGAACCATACATTCAATTATAAAAATTGAACCGTTAACATTAACAATAGGAATAAAAGTAACCAAAAATCGTCCAAAAATCCACAAACCTCTAGTGAGCCCCTAAATCCTAACCGTAACATCCAAACCAAGCATTAACCACCCAAAAAAATCCTCCCCAATCAACGCCAACCTTTTTTTTTTTTGCAAATTTTTAAACGACTCGAAACTCTCTTTTTTTTATAAAACAAACGCAGGGGAAAATATAGTGATTTTCAAATATAGTAGAAAAAGATAAACCGGATATAATAATTCAAGATGGAGATATTTGGGGATATAAAAGCGAAGGCCTATCTTCACCTCCACCCTCCCGAGCCTTCCGAGTCCAACTATTTAATTACCATGCAAACCAGGAGTCGGAGAAGCCTCCACTGCCACTCCACCACCACCACCACCACATGCACTAGCGGTGGCGGAGAGATGTGTCAGGTGCTGGTTCTCAGTAACAAGAGGAAGAAGCAGGGATTGCCGCAGGATGTCGGCGTTTTCAAACGTCTACGACGTAACGGCGCCGTTCGGGGATCGAGACTCGACTCCGGATTTTGTCGTTCGGAAAGCTTGTTCGATTCCGTCCCAGACGACCTCATCGTCGAAATACTTGCTTGTCTTGGTTCTCGCGCCTCTCGTCCTAAAGATCTATTCAACGCCGTTTTAACGTACTGAAGAAATTAAACTCTGGCTATTTGTGTGTTATAATTTAATGTTAATTTGGTGATGGATGGATGTTTTTTTTAAATATATATCAACAGATGCAAAAGATTGAGGAATCTAGTTTTCCTTCGGCCGGTACTGGCTAAGGCGTCTTTGGAAGCGTTATCAGTAAGAGCGCAACGGTGGTCGGATTCCGCCCACGCGTTTCTTAAATCATGTTGCGATGCCGGCAATCTGGAAGCGTGCTACGTTTTAGGCATGGTACATATATTTTTTAAAATTAATATTCAATCAAAATTTACCGAATAAAATTAAAAACCGACGTCTAATTCCGATCTGGTGCCCACCAGATCCGTTTTTACTGCCTGCAGATCCGGCCGGCTGGCGCCGCGCTACTAGCGCGAGCGGCCATGGGGCTCCACTCGGCAGCGCTATACTCGCTGGCCGTTATACAGTTCAACGGAAGCGGCGGGACCAAATCGGAGAAGGACCTCCGGGCCGGAGTCGCCCTCTGCGCTCGGGCGGCGTCCATCGGCCACATCGACGCCCTCCGGGAGCTCGGCCACTGCCTCCAGGACGGGTACGGCGTCCGGCAGAACGTGCCGGAGGGTCGCCGGTACCTCCTCCAAGCTAACGCCCGGGAGCTCGCCGGGTTCGTCCTCGCCGCCGCTAATCCCACCACCGTGCCGGCAAAGTACCGGTGCTCGCTTCTATCGGACTTCGGGTGCCACCTCCCGGCGCCGGAGCTGCACCCGGTGAACAAGTTCATGTTGGAGTGGTTCGGGTCGAAGGGTCCGATTACGGAGGGACTCGGGCTGTGCTCCCACGGCGGGTGTGGCCGGCCGGAGACGAGGAAGCACGAGTTCCGGCGCTGCTCCGTTTGTGGGGCCGTTAATTACTGCTCAAGGGCGTGTCAGGCGTTGGATTGGAAGATCAGACATAAGGCCCAGTGTGGGCCCACCGCGCGTTGGATCAACGCCGGGGAGTAGTGGAGGTCATCGTTCGCTTTCTCTTTTTTTTCTCTCTTTTTTGCCGATTTTTTATTTTATTATTATAATATCTTCCTTGATTACTTTCTTTTTATCTGCGGGAAGAGAAGAAAGTGGGGGAGGATGTGTGTACATTTAGAAGAGACGTTTTCGGATGTAATCTGGTTTTATTTTATTATTATATCGATCTTGTAGCTCTCATTGCTCCTTAATCCTTATCGGTGTCATGACGTTTCTTGAAATTAACTGTCTTAATTTCTTTTGCAGTGGTAAGGACTGTAAAATAATTAATTAACATTTTTGCGGGTATCATTTTGGTGAATTTTAAATAATAATAATAATACAGGAATTCTCTAGTGAGCCCAGAGCTTAATTTAGAAAAATTAAGTCCCCACAATATCTACCACTCATTTCAAATTGTAAGGTAGATTAAGAAAAAAACGGTTATGCTAATGAATGGTGAGATTAACTGTAAATAAGATCCAATGGTGAGATTGAAGGGGGCTTAAACTAAATTTGATGAGCCCTGAGCTCACTAGAGCTTGACCCAATAATAATAATAATAAGTTTTTCGGTTTCACTTTTGAGAAACAGAGAATCGGACTAATATTTGGCTTTTCCCCAAATATGTGTCATTATTTCCGAACCGTAGAAGGTTACGTCTCTTTGGAAAGGGTAATTATGTTACTCAGAAGACATTTCAAACCGTCGTCTTTAAAATATATTGTTTCAGTGAACTGAGTTCTCATTCCCTATTTAA
This sequence comes from Triglochin maritima, assembly GCA_963682175.1. Classification (NCBI taxonomy): domain Eukaryota; kingdom Viridiplantae; phylum Streptophyta; class Magnoliopsida; order Alismatales; family Juncaginaceae; genus Triglochin; species Triglochin maritima. The sequence continues at coordinate 3,887,083 of OY821787.1, read as the reverse complement.
TTTCAAGGGTGACAAAGCATTGATTCCATTTCCTACAAAGTTCAATAATATTTTCAAAAACGCTTTTAATTTTTCTATCATTTAAAGGAACAAATGCAACACACGTAAGCTCAGGAAGAAGCAGGAGAAGAATTGTAACTTCATTGGACATGAAACTTTTGGCCGAAGACACCCTAAGGTGATTGATTAAGCTATTTTAATTTGTCGAAAATATATACTATTGAAAATGGTCGATCTAAAACTGAAATTCCAGGTAGTTAAGGAAATCAATAAAGAGACTTTGAATTTTCCAGCTTTGTTCCCATATATGGGAATGAGAATTTTATTTTTCTTTTTGATAAGTAAAGGGAAAGAGAATTGATGTGCAAAATCTACGTATGCATGGAGTACAAAGTCCCCCATACACAACACGTACACATTCACCGTACGTGTAGTTTTGAGGGTTGAGAAGACATGTTTCTTTTGATTTATGCTGATTCTTTCTCCCATTGCGTTACTTTGCGTTGGGGTTAAGTTTGTTTGTAGGAATACATACACAGGCAGGCGGGGCTACATGGAGGACGAGTGGAGACTTTAAAGAGCCAAAACTTGTTTGAAATGAGGGAGAAAGAGAAGTGGAGCTACAAAGAATTCAAAGATTTTACCTTCTGACCAATCCCTAACTTTATCCGTCGGTTTCAATTTGATGGGGGGAATAAATGGGTGCACGAGACAGAAAAGGTATGTGATTGGTTCGTGCAACATGTGTGGTTACTTCCAACCCGTGATTCCAATCCAATCCATGCCTCTCCCAACTCGACTATTGGGAATTCAAGTCAAGTGGTCAAAATTTGAAGAAATTAAAAATTCGAGAGTCATAAGTTGGTGTTTAAGATGGTGTTTAAATTTTTCGCTTTAGAGGAATTATAGTTTTGAGAATCCTAAGTTGCTCTTATCAACAAATACAAAACAAAAAAATCATTTGAACTTTTGGGAAGTTTATTATAGTCTTTACGTTTTACATATGCACCACAACACATGCGTCTCCACAATCAACACAAACGATCAATAAATTTAGTAGCATAAATTATTTAAAACAAGAAAACTATGAAACATGCCTGTTTCCTGAACTGTAAAGAATGAAAACATGTAACAGGAAAATAGTTCTTGTACTTTCTGATTACATGTATAGCAAAAGAAATTAAGGACGTGGGATTTTAAGTTCGGAACTTAAGACCAACAACAATCAATTAAGCTTTTTTTTACTATACCTTTCTTTTACTATTAGTCAAAATTCCAAAATATTACCAAAATTAAAATAGTTCACAATGAGAGATGTTGGAGAGCCACAACCATGGTATACTTGACTTGAAATTATCTTAAAGAAGCAAAAGTTAGTTAAACTTCTATAGAAATCAACATGACAAAGAAGAACAAAATCAAAAAAAATCGGACCACAAAAATTATAATTATTCTACCGTCTAAACTATTAAGTTATAACTAAAAATCGGCAATCAACACGATCTCACTGAGCCTATATTAGGCATGTATGTCTTCTTTTTTCTCATACGACCGAAAATAGTGGGATAAGTGGGTTGCACTTGCAGTTATAGAATGACTATGACCCACACTTTAATCGCCGAGTATGATGTTAAACGAGGTTCGAACCGACAAATTACAAATGCAAGACCACATCTCCTAATGGGGAACCACGCCATGAGGGCCTGCGTGTCTTTTATTACGAGTAATATTGCACCGACCTAGTACAATGATGTGCATGTGGTGGGTAGATAAGTAGTTAGCTAGATTGATTGATATAGATGTATCCTGTGATTGCAACAAAGGATTTCTTCTCCCACAAACCAAACCAAACCAAACCAATTTCCTTTTAAGTGGAACACACATAGATCCAACAACCACTGCTGCTACTAACTTCTAATTAGCACTGTTGTGGCAGTTGTTCAAAGTTCGAACTTCGAAGGGGAGAAGGTTGGGTTGGAACCAATGGAAGTGGTCGTTGACTGGTTGGGTGTGTTTGTTTCATGCTTGTCATCCGGAATATATGTTATAGGGTTAATTACAGTTTGTTCCTCTGAATTATGTCTTGGTATCATTTTATCCCTTTAAAGTTTCAAAGTTAACAGTTACCTCTCCTAAACTTTAATTTTGTAACATTTTGCCCATTTAAACTTCAAAAACTCATTATTTAACACACATTCAATATATTTTTTCCTAATTTTTTTGTTGTATCCCTAATACACTCCTAAACATATATTTACGTGAAAGTTTGGATCGAAACGGATGTCGGATATGGTTGGAATTTCGGTTGGATTGAGTGTCTGACCCAAATTTCAACCATATCTGACATCTGTTTCGATCCAAATTTTCACGTAAATATAGGTTTATGAGTGTATTAGGGATACAATAAAAAAATTAGGGAAAAAACGTCGAATGTGTGTTAAATAATGAGTTTTTGAAGTTCAATAAGACAAAATGTTACAAACTTAAAGTTCAGGAGAGGTAACTATTAACTTTGAAACTTCAGGGGGGCAAAGTGATACCAAGACATAGTTCAGGGGGGCAAACTGTAATTAACCCTATGTTATATTGTTATGTGGAGTTCGGTACTCTAAAATTCGGATTTTAATAAGTGTAGTTGCATGACTCCATGTCTTTGCATCTTGGGTTGGTTATTGTTTCCTGTGGTTCTTTTGTGTCTTTTTTGCAAAGCACTATGGTTGTGCTTTAAATGTTTGTTTCTCATGATCAATTAAGGGTACATTTAGATTCACCAAATTTAAATTCTAGTTTCGAGAAATCGAGAATTTTGAATAGGATTGTTAATTTCTAACACTGTAACACCCCAAAGTTTATTTCCACATTGTCTAATATGAGAATGTTGGGGTGAAATATAATGATATGAGTCAACTACCATAACAATTACCAACTTAAGTTTTTTGACAATAGGTGGGTGTTGTGGGTCAGTAGGCGCATGGGTGATGGATTGAGACCCTTGCTTGAGGACGGAACATTACATATGGTATCAGAGTCTGAACAAGCCGGAATTGTGGGAACTAATGGCTACACTAAAAGGGTGAAAGTCACCTCTAGAATCTCACAACGTCTGGTGACTAATTGACTTGACCCTGACGATGACGTCAGATGTTCAAGTTGAGTAGGTTGTAACACCCCAAGGTTTGGTCTCACATTGCCTAACATGAGAATGTTGGGGTGAGATATAATGACATGAGTTCACTACCATAACACTTACCAACTTATGTTTTATGGCAATAGGTGAGTGTTGTGGGTCAGTGGGCGCATGAGTGACGAACCGAGACCCGGGCTCGGTGTGGGCTCGGGGAAGGGACGTTACATATAATTGTACTACGGATATTGATCTGTTTACCTATTTATTTACGTTTGTATTTTTTTCACCTCGTCACCACCGAAATCTTGCAACGGACCTGAAATAATTTGAAACAACACACCGTATAAATTCAAGATTTTTTTAAAAGAGGCGTCTGCAACGCCTTCTCCTCCGGGAGGCGTTCTAATCAGACACCCTGAATTTTTATTATTTTTACGGAACATAATGAGTATTAAATGGAATGTGAATGACAAAATAGTAATTGGTATATGCAATTTAAATAATTTACGGACGACGAATAACAATACCCTAGAAATAAGTATAGTATCATAAAAAAACTCCTTTCACTAACTCAACATGTTTGATTGGTATTTTTGGATTTGAAGAAAAAACTGGATACTGAAATGACACTTTCACCCTCTTAAACTTTGAATTCTCATCAACGAGAATACTTAAAAAAACCATTGTTATATATCTCACATCCAATCGACTCATTCATGTCAGTCCGTCTACGATCCCCTCCAATTCTTGTAGAATCGGAGAGACCCTATGCAATAGATCTCAACCATTGATTGTCATTTAACGGTGAAGATCATGCTACATAAAGCTTCCTGTATTAAATGATCAAAATAAGTGCAATTACACAATAATAGTGGGAACATTTTGCCATTGTTCCATTTTGTTTGTTGAAGAATCGCATGCATGGTTCCTATATTTGATCACATGAGCCGTAATTTTTTTATCTAATAAAAAATAAATTCAAATTTTGAATATTAGGAAAGAAAAAAATCAAAAAGTAGTCGGATCGCGGGTCTGAACTGGGATCGTGGAAATTTTAATTTTTTTTTGTTTTTTGTTTTTATTTTTTATTGTAATTATTTGTAATCTTTTTTTAAAATTTTTTTCAAAAAATATTTTATAATTAATACCATTTTCTAAAAATTGTTTTAATTTTTTTCAATAATCGACATCCAAATCACGTCGATAACTACGTGTATTGAAATGTTAGGTTATTTTATACAATAAAAAAACAAACTTTCTTAGCCAGAATAATAAATTATGTACAACAAAATATTAAACTAACACTAAAACTAATTAAAACAAAAAATTGGTAGCGTTATCAAAAATTCGTAGGGTGTACACAGTTACAAACATTTTTGGAAGTCGATACAGCAAAAAATTAAAAACACAATTAAAAAAATTTAAACAATAATAAAAATTACAAAACATATTTTGAAAAACAATATACTAAACAACAAATTAAAAATGATTTAAAAAAATTAAAACATAAAACACTACAACAAAAATCCTCGACTTTTATTTATTTATTTATTGTTTTTGATTTCTGTTTTTGATATTTTAAAATTTATTTTTAATCTATTTTTTAATATATTTGTTTTTGAAAATAAGTCTTCTAATTGTTATTATTTTTAAAGTTTTTTTTAAAAAAATTGAAATATTTTCCAAAATCTATCTCCAAATTATGTGGATAACAGAGCGGGTTGAAAAAATGTGTTATTTAATACAATAAAAAAATAAAATTTCTTATGCAGAATAATAAATTATTTACAACTGAATATTAAACAAACACTAAAACTAAGTAAAACAATAATCGGTAAAGTTATCAAAAATTCGTAAGTTGTACACTTATTGTAAACATTTTTGGAGGTCAATATAGTTAAAAAATTAAAATTAAAAATAATTTTTTAAAAAAAATTATAAAAATTAGAAAACATATTTTGAAATATATATATAAAACATAGTTAAAATGATTTTTAAAAAAACAAAACATAAAATCAAAAACAATAAAAGAAAATAAAAAAGTCACGAATTTTAGTTGTAGTGTTTTATGTTTTAATTTTTTTAAATTATTTTTAATTTGTTGTTTAGTATATTTGTTTTTAAAATATGTTTTGTAATTTTTATTATTTTTTTAAAAATTTAATTGTGTTTTTAATTTTTTGGTGTATCGATCTCCAAAAATGTTTGTAACGTGTGTACACCCTACGAATTTTTGATAACGCTACTAATTTTTTGTTTTAATTAGTTTTAGTGTTAGTTTAATATTTAGTTGTACATAATTTATTATTCTGGCTAAGAAAATTTATTTTTTTATTCTATAAAATAACCTAACATTTCAATACACCAAGTTATCGACGTGATTTGGAGGTCGATTTTTGAAAAAAATTGAAATCAAATTTAAAAAAATTAAAAAATGATATTAATTACAAAATATTTTTCGAAAAAAAAAGATTTATAAAAGATTACAAATAAGTACAATAAAAAAGAAAAACAGAAAATAGAAAAAAACTAAAACAGAAAAAAATTCCACGGATCGCGGTTCACACCCGTGATCGGACTACTTTTTGAGAATTTTTTTTTCCTAATATTCGAAATTCAAATTTATTTTTTATTAGATAAAAAAATTACGGCACATGAGCTTGTGAATTTTGTCATTGTAATGTTTTATACCACACATACACCTTAAACTAGCTTAATTAAGAACTGGTTTTGGGATATCGTGTGCATAATATTTCTTTTCGAAAAAAATTAGGAAATTAGATATACTAAAACCTTCCAATTTGTGGAACTTAGATATACAAACAAATCAACTCAATTCCAATAGACTTGCTGAACATTCTCATTGGCGGAATCCGTTTTGAGATTGCCCGCCCTACACCCATCATCGAGTATATGATTCAACAGGAATCATACGATGGTAGTCTGATAGAAACATCTTGTAAAATGCTTCTGATTTCTCAAATTTAGATATTTGGGCTATTATGTACTTGATTGTTCTTTCCCATGTATAGACTCCAAATTTTTCATTGATCTTTTAATCATTTTCTAAGGTACAATAAAAAACCGTTAACAGTAGGTAGACAACATGTGAAATACACATTTCGTTTACTTAAAATTCATGTTTGTGCATAGCTGTCTAACGAACAATTTCTATTTAAATTTACAACTTTTGTTCTTGTTGCATATTTGGGTTCTAGATTAGGCATTTTTTTAGTAAAGGACAATTTTCAATGTCTTCGGAATAAATTTCCAAAACCACTATATACACCACAATAAATGCAGTTGTTACAACAAAATCATCCTGACATCCTTACCATCCATCCATAAATGAAAAGCTAGAATGTGCTGAATTGGACCTCTCAAATTGTACAAGAATTGGAGATCCTACACTCCATATGGACCATATCAGTGATTCACATTCAAATCATAAAGAATTCGAGACGCCCCCACAGAATAGACTCATATATAAAATCCAAACCAACATACTCAAACAAAATCAGATCATGCTCGACAGTGTCATTAATCATGGAAACCACAGTTATGCAAATAATATCTCCACACCCTAATCACGCCATCAAACCATCAGTTTAAGTTAGGTAGTGGGGAGAAAATGGGGTTGAAAAGGAACAACCCCATGTTGCCTTGGTCAGGTCTTAAAGATGGTCTGACCATTTTATTATGATGTGCACATGCTCCTTGGAAACATCACTACAACTTCCTTTTTTAAGAGCCACTAGTGGTCTTAATCTTCACCATTGGGGCCATCAAATAACACCCTAAATGGCCTTCCAAAGTCATAACCTCAGCAGGTTCTGATAAATTAGTTGGAAAAGAAGACTTGTGTTGTGAAGTTGTTCCATAGGAAGTAAGTGGTGCAGACAACGTACCAAACATGGACATGAATGGATCTTAAACTTTTGGTTGGGGTTGGAGGATGAGACATTGGTGCAATGGGTGGAGGAGGAATTGTTTGGTGTAAGTTTGGGTGTTTGGTGGAATGCATTCCCTAACTCAAATTAATCAAATGTTCCCACTGAAACTAATTAAATTAGTTCTCCACCACACTACCACCACTTCAGAGGGAAATCAAGGCTAGTACTAAGTTTTGATGAAATTGAGACGGTGATGTTAAGGAGGAAGAAGAGAAAGTGATGTTTTGTATATACTGTTTGAATGTTTGATTACATGAGTATTTATACATAGATTAGTAGCCGTTTTGGCTTTATTTATGGTTTGACATGGAGATCCCACAAACGCTTATCTTGGGAATGCTATACGATGCTTTGGTAAACTTCATAATTAATGTCTCCAACGGTCTTTTTCTTTAACATGCCCCCTCAAGTTGGGTCTGGAAAGGGTTGATAGATCCTAACTTGAGAAGTATGTTGTAGAAGGTCTTGTGATCTAGAGCTTTGGTGAAGATATCAGCTAGCTGCTCTTTGCTTGGAACGTAGGGAACTTCTATTTGTTTTGACTGTATCTTTTCTCGAATGAAGTGGCAATCGACTTCAATGTGTTTAGTCCTTTCATGAAAGACTGGGTTCATGGAGATGTGTCGTGCAGCATTATTATCACAAAACATCTTCATAGGGTTCTGAGTTGTGATCTTCATATCTTTAAGTAGTTGACTTAACCAAATTAGCTCGCTGGTAGTTGATGCCATTGCACGGTATTCTGCTTCTGCACTTGATCGGGCGACAACATTTTGTTTTTTGCTTCGCCAAGTTACCAAGTTTCCTCCAACGAAAGTGCAGAATCCTGAGGTAGATCTTCGATCATGACTTCCAGCCCAGTCTGCATCAGAATACCCAATTATTGAGTTAGAGTTGTTAGGTTTCATCCAGAGACCTTGTCCGGGTGTTCCTTTAAGATAACATAGAATTCTTTTTACCAAATCTAAGTGGTGTGTATGAGGAGCATGCATGAATTGACTTATTAAACTGACAGCGTATGTAATGTCTGGTCGGGTAACAGTAAGATAAATGAGTTTCCCTACTAATCTCTGGAATTGCCCAATATTTGAAAGAGGGGTTCCATCTGTTGGTCCTAGTTTTTTGTTGGTTTCTATAGGAGTAGTTAAGGGTTTTGATCCTATCTTCCCGGTTTCTTTAAGTAGGTCAAGGGTGTATTTTCGTTGGGAGAGAAATAACCCTTTCTTGGAGTATGCAATTTCTATTCCTAAGAAGTATTTTAAGTATCCTAGGTCTTTGATGTCAAATTTTGACTTCAGATATTCTTTAACTACTGCTATTTGGTGATTATTATTTCCAGTTATGATGATGTCATCAACATAGATAAGTACAATGGTGGTAGTGTTATGACTATGTTTTGTAAACATGGATGCATCAGCATAGCTTTTAATAAATCCATAATTAATTAGAGAGAAGCTAAGTTTTGCGTACCAGGCACGAGGTGATTGTTTTAGTCCATATATGGATTTGTGAAGCTTGCATACCTGGTTTGGACAAGTGGCGTAGCCGGGTGGCGGAACCATGTAAACTTCTTCTTCTAGATTTCCCTGTAAAAATGCATTTTTGACATCCATTTGAAATAAATTCCATCCTTGATTTACAGCGATGGAGAGAAGAACACGGACAGTGTTCATTTTGGCTACAGGAGCAAAGGTTTCTAAGTAATCAAGGTCATATGTCTGAGTATAACCCTTGGCCACTAATCTAGCCTTATATCTTTCTATTTTTCCATCGCTATGATATTTAATCTTGTAGATCCATCTACATCCAACAGGCTTGGTACCTGGTTGAAGAGGTACGAGGGTCCAGGTGTGGTTTTTTTCCAGGGCTTGTAATTCATCATTCATGGCGTTGACCCAATTCTGGTTTTGTATAGCCTCATGGTAATGTGTTGGTTCTTTATTTGTGTCTATTGCTCCTAGGAAGGCTTGATGTTTTTTGGATATTTTTTGGTATGTCAGAAAATTTTGGATGGGGTATGTGGTGTGAGAGAGATAATAATCATTGAGTCTACTAGGAGGGCGAGATGGACGCGTAGATCTTCTTGGAGGTTCTTCTCCTCTTGGATTTCCTCTTTCTTCATTTCTCCTTTCGTCTTCGTTTCCTCCTTCGTTTTCATTTTCTCCTTCGTTTTCATTTCCTCCTTCGTCTGGGATTGGTGGTGTTGTGGGAAGGGGGTTATTGTAGGTGATGTGAGGTACAGGTATGGCGGAAGCGATTTCAGGACTGGGATTTTTGAAGAAGGGGACTTCTTCGAAGAAGGTAACATCTCGTGAGACAAAGGTTTTTTTATTTTGTGGGTCATAACATTTGTAACCTTTTTTCCTAAAGGAATACCCCAGAAAGATACATTTGATGGAGTTGTGATCAAGTTTATCTTCCCGTTTTTTGTGGACAAAACATGTACAACCGAAAATTCTAAAGTGGTCGATGTTAATTTCTTTATTATACAAGATTTCTAACGGTTTTCTATTGTTTGTAGTGGGGCTAGGAAGACGGTTGATAATATAAGTAGCAGTGAGAATTGCATCTGACCAAAAAGATTTCGGAACATTGTTTTGAAAAAGGAGGGAGCGAGTGACATTTAGAAGATGCCGGTTTTTTCTTTCCGAAACCCCATTTTGTTGCGGTGTATTAATGCATGAGGTTTGGCGAAAAATACCTTTTTGATGTAGAAGTTTTTGAAAAAGGTTGCTCATATATTCAGAGCCGTTATCGGACCTAAAGAAACGAATTTTTGCGTCAAACATGTTTTCAATAAAACGGAGGAATTCGCAAAAAACAGAGTAAGCATCAGATTTGTTTTTTAATAGATAAACCCAGGTGGCCCGTGAAAAATCGTCGATAAAACTGATAAAATACCGAAAACCGTTGTAAGATTCAACAGGGGCTGGTCCCCAAATATCAGAATGTATTAGTTCAAAAGGCATATGAGTTTTGGTGCTAGAATTTTGGAAAGGTAAGTGGGTTTGTTTAGCAAAACGACATACATCACATAATAATTCATTTTTAAAAGAGGGAAAAAACATCTTAATATACTTGATGATGGGTGACCCATCCTTTTGTGCCAGAGAACATGGTTGTTCAGAGTATGGGTATGAAGAGCTTTTTCATCTGTTTCTAGAACATAAAGACCGTTTGTGAGGATGCCCTTACCAATCATCCTCCCTGAGATACGATCCTGAAAAATAACATCGTTAGGAGCAAAAATAACATTACAATTGAGATTTTTGGTGATTTTGGCTACAGATATAAGATTGGTATCTAGGTTAGGTACATATAACACATCATTAAGAGTGTTGTTAAGTAATTTGATCTTGCCTATTCCTTTAATTGGTATTTTGTTCCCATTTGCAACCGTTACAAATTTATTTTCTAAACTTAGGTTTTTAATATTACTAAGTATTGTTGGATCTCCAGACATGTGATCAGTAGCTCCGGTATCAATTATCCAAGATTGGTTATTAATTTTTGCTGTTAATCCAGAAAAAACGGTAAAATCAGAGAAATTTAACTTACCTGGGGAATTACCAGTTCCGTGAGGGTTGTTTTGCAAAAACTCATTAAGCTGGCCCACCAGGCTTTTTAAATGAGTCGGGTTAATGGAAGGATCCGGATTACCAGATCCGAATGGATTGGATCCGACCGGGGTTATATCCGATCGGGTCGGGTTGGAGGATCCGGTAGCATGCTGAGTATAAAACGCGGAGTTATCCGCATATCCGCTAGGGTTTTGATTTTTTTTCTTGGTGTCGATTGCTCTTCCGGAGCAGGCGAGTGTTGTGGTCGCCGTCTCCGACCAGGCTGGTGTTGCAGTCGCCGCCTCCGAGCAGGCTGGTGTTGCAGCCGCCGCCGCCGAGTTGGCCGGTGTTGCAGTCGCCGCCGGAGACTCCTTCGACCCAGTTTGCTTTTGCGTTCTTTTCGTTTCTTTGTGGTCTGAGATGGGGAAAGAGGAACCAACACTGATTTCTGTTGTGTCCTTGCTTTTTACAGTTGTCGCAGTGTTCAGAGTTTTTGTTTCCGAATCTTTTCTTTACTCCTCCCTGAGCTGGGTTTCGTCCAGCGATGAAGGCTTGGTTCTCCGTGTGGTTGTTTTGATTTTTCATTGAGTTTCTTCGAGTTTCTTCCCGCTGAATGAGACTTGTGATGTGGGGAAGACTGGGAAGTTCCGGAGCCATGAGTATTTGAGACCGAATAGTCTTGTAGCTTGGATCTAAACCCACCAGAAACTGGTAGATTTGATTCTGCTCTTGTCGGTTTTGGATGATTTTTGGGTCTGCGGTGGGTGGTTCGTATATTCTGAGCTCATCCCACCTCCTTCTGAGAGTACCGAGATACTCTGTGATGGATGTCCCGTTTTGTTGTGTTTGCGCGATTTCTTGCTTGATCTTGAAGATGTGCGCGAAGTTTTCTGCCTTTCCGAAGTGGTCTCGAACAGAGTCCCACAGATCTTTCGCGCTGTCTTTATATATGAAGATTTCTGCAATGTTTGCATGCATGGAGGCAATGAGCCACGACATCACTTGGTGATCCGTGGTTTGCCACTCGTCTTGAATCTTCTCCTCTGCTTCTTCTCCTGGTTTTGGAGTTTTTCCGGTGATGTGGCCAAGCTTCCCTCTGCCGCTGAGGGATAGCGTGACCGCACGAGACCAGGACAAGTAGTTGGTCTCGTTAAGAGGTGTTGTGACGAGGCGATGAGGATTCATCACTTCGTTGACGTCCGACATTCAGGTTCGTTTTTTTCTTTCCCCCTTGGGTTAGGATGTGGGTGTGTGATGACCTTCAACCCCCTTGGATGAGGTGAGGCCAATGATGAGATTTGGAAGCTGAGGCGAGTGGATCAGTGCTCTGATACCATGATGAAATTGAGACGGTGATGTTAAGGAGGAAGAAGAGAAAGTGGTGTTTTGTATATACTGTTTGAATGTTTGATTACATGAGTATTTATACATAGATTAGTAGCCGTTTTGGCTTTATTTATGGTTTGACATGGAGATCCCAAACACTTATCTTGGGAATGCTATACGATGCTTTGGTAAACTTCATAATTAATGTCTCCAACGGTCTTTTTCTTTAACAAGTTTACTCCCCCCAAAAAAACGGGTGGGCTTTTGCCCCCACTTAGGCAATTAAAAATAGAAGCGATGCTACTTTTGAAATGTTTACTAAGTTAAAGTTAAGTTCAATCCTAACATGTAACTCATAATGTTGGAGTTCAATTTTTGATCCAAGTTAATCCAAAACTAGATCTCTTGGTGAAATGATGCTAGTTGAAAGGGTTAGGTCCTCATCTAACATCCTTAACTTGAGATTTTAGGATCGAAGGTTAGCTCCGAATATGCTTGAAAAAAGCATGGTAGTTTTTTTTTTGTATTTCTACCCTTGATTTTAGCCTTTTAATTCTAGGAAATGCATTCCGGGAGAAGGTGGGTTGCTGGTTCAGGGTGTGATTGGTTTCCTGTATAAAAAAATTAGGAAGTTGAGAATTTTTTTTCCCTTCTAATGATTAGTTAGCAGGGAAATTTCAAAATCATAAAATAAAGTTCTAACAAGAGTTTAATTACTTAAATTTATCTGCTTGGAAGTTGAGAGGAATTCTCTTACTTATGCTCTAAAATAAAGAAACTTAAGTTCATGTTTCTCTCTACTTCTTGTAAACCAATCGGACCCTCAAATAAGACTTTACATGGGGCATTTAGTTGGAAAGGATTCCAACTTGTCTATCCCCAATGAGCTGCTGCACGCAGCACATCCAAACAATTTTGAGAGCCCCAAAATCTAAGTTCCTTGCACACATCCCGATACAATTTTTTGTATTGACAGGAGAAGCAGCTTCCAAATTAACTTCTGAACTGCTAAACATCGCCCCAAAATTACTTAAATCGCCCCTTGAAATTACCAAATTGCCCTTCCTCCTATTTTTGCTTATATATCTCACAATTTCACTCTTTTTTCAAAACTTTCTCTTCCTATACCTACTACACAAGATTACGAATGTCTCGGAGGCCAGGGAAGCAGCCAGCAGTTCCCCCGGTGTACCCGTATGAGGTAACATTACGTTATTTATTTGTTTTTTAAAAAAAAAAAAAAAAAAAGTCGTCGGCGTCCGAGGGAGACGCCCCCCGCATGGGGCGGGCGTCCGAGGAAGCCGCTCCCCCTATGGGGGGAGCGGCTTCCGAGGACGCCCGACCCATGCGGGGGGCGTCTCCCTCGGACGCCGACCCGAAGCGGGAGACGTCTGCGGAAGACGTCTCCCCGATGGGGGAGACGTCTTCCGCAGACGTCTCCCCGTAGGAGGAGGCGTCTCCGACAGACGCCTCCACCTTGCGGGAGGCGTCTCTCGCAGACGCCTCCGCCTTTTTTGTTTTTTTAATTAATAAATATCATAATTACTTTAATAAATAGTGATAAATCAAAAAAATTAATTTAACAAATTCTTTTTAAGTTTAACATTTGTGATATTTAGTTTTAACAAATTTTGATTTAGTTTAACAATTGTTTTAATTTAGTTTAACAAATTTTGATTTAGTTTAACAATTTTGATAATTAAGTTTAACAAATTTTGATTTAGTTTAACAATTTTGATAAATATGATAATTTAGTTTAACAAATTTAACAAATTTGTATTTAAAATTTCAATAAATAGTCATCGGGTCACAGTGGAGGGAGAGGCAAGTCGATACCATTACACGCCTTCCGTTCTTTAGAGGATGATTCAGCACCGCGTCATCCACGTAGACGGGGGATATCTGCTTCGGTCAGGAGGGAGAGGGAGGCATTACGTCGTCGTGAGGAGGAGGATGATTCCTTCGATGATGAGCATGTGGATAGTTTCGACGACGAGAGCGACGATGATGGCCCGTATGATGTGCGGCCGGAGGTGGAGAGGCAGGGGGATTATAGCGGAGGACGTGGTCGAGCGGGTACTTCTACTTCCGCCGGATGGATGGTGCGGAAGGGTAGGGGTGGGAGGTTTACGGCCGGGGATTCGAGCTCGTGCACTGTTGATCCCCGCGCTCAGAAGAAGAAGAGGGTCCAGGACGATTCTTGGATCGTGAGCAGTATGACGCCTGGTGGTCCTTTAGATGGGAGCGTCATTCCTAGTTTCTGGGGTCACATTGCTAGACGGATCTGGGACGGAGAGGATCGGAAGGTTCTGAAGTGCCAGAATCGGCACAGAGCCTGTACAGCACTACAGGGTTGGCGGTCTACACTGAGAGCTGATATCAGAGAGGAGATTAGTGCCACGCATTTGGGGCACTTACCGTACAGCATGTTCCCTTATCTCGACATGCCTTTGATTTCGGCGTTTGTGGAGCGGTGGCAGCCTGACACCAACACTTTCCACATGCCTTTCGGAGAGATGACGATCATGCTTCACGATGTTTTCCAGATCCTGCGACTTCCTGTGGATGGTCGTCTGGTTAGTGCTCAGGGGTCGACGTCTGAGCTGAGGTGTTATGTGGCAGAGTTGCTTGGTGTCACACCTGATGGTCTGGCGAGAGATACAGCTTTATGGAGTGGTGGTGGTGTCGGCATCGACTCCCTTGAGGACCTATGCAGACGGGCACGACCTCCGCGGGCCGATGATACACAGTTGACGGCGTACCTATTCTTGATGCTCGGAGCCGTCTTGTTTGTCGACAAGAGTGGTTGTCGGATCAGACCACGCGATCTACTGGAGGCTAGGGACCCGGAGACCGTTCGTGAGTACTCGTGGGGGTCAGCGACGTTGGCATACCTGTACCGGCAGCTTGGGATAGCTAGCCGTGCGGATTGTTCTGGGATTGCAGGTTGTCTTACGCTGCTGCAGGCGTGGATATACGAGTACTTTCCTGCATTCCGCCCGCATCGTGAGCGGAAGATTATCGACGAGGGTCATCCACGTTCGGGTATGTGGGTTGTCCGGAGCGAGGACAAGAGCGATGGACGATTGCGTTCCATCCGCGCACGGCTAGATCAGATGACTGCATCAGAGGTATCAAACTTTACACCATTTATTTAATTTTAAGATGTATTATTATTAATGTGTTAAACTTTAGGTGGAGTGGTTACCCTATGGTCCTGACCCAGCAGCGGATGTCCCGAGGACTTTATTGATGGGTCTTATTCGTTATCGGGATATCATAGAGCCTTATATGCCCGATCGGGTCTTGCGTCAGTTAGGATATGTTCAGGTGATCCCGGTTGACATCCCGACACCAGAGCATGCGGTGCGGTCTGCGACAGCAGCGACGTACGACGTCAGGTTCCCCGCTTCTACAGCGGAATCGACTTGGCGGACATTTCCGAGATCATGCCGATTGTTCCTTGGCGACTTCAGACGTAGTCGCGACCCCTCCGAGTGTGATGCACGTTATCTTGATTGGTTCGGTACTTACTCACATCCTATCATCGTCCGTGGTGCCTCCCGGAGAGCAGATCGACCACCAGATAGGACGTGTGGCGATCTGGTAATTTTTTCATTTTATCTAAATTTATTTGTACCGTATAATTTGTTAATGTACGCTAATGTTAATGTTATGTGCAGTGGATGGGTAAGATGATACGGGCTGTAGACCCAATCTTGCAGATGAGGGATGAGCTGCCAGACGATGCCAGAGCTGCATGCGGAGATGTGGATCAGATCATACAGTCATGGCATACTCAGTTAGGCATCTCCGACCATGATTCGGATGATGAGTAGGCTGATCTGTTGTACCGTACTCTTAGTATTTGTATTTATATTTGTTTATCTGTTGTACGCTTAGTATTTGTGTTTGCTTATCTGTGGTACGCTTAGTATTTGCATTTATATTTGTTTATCTGTTGTACGCTTATTATTTATTATTTGTGTTTGTGTTTGCGAACATGTCGTACGCTTATTGTTTGTATTTGTGTTTTGCTTATCTGTTGTACCCTTATTATTTGTATTTGTGTTTGATAACCTTTCGTACTATTATATATAATGCAAATAAAGCAAACATATCAAAACATATTACATAATAAAGCAACACTATATAATGTACAAACATATCAAAACATATTACATAATTATACAAACATATCAAAACATATTACATAATTGTTGCCAATATGCTATCCTATGTTGGTACTCCAGCTCCCATCCAATAACACTCTCATCTCGTATTTGATACCACAGAGTCGCTATAGGAGGTACGGGGAATCCCTCATTCAATTCCAAACGAATGTAATGAGCGTAACTCCCTAAATGAGCAATAATCAACTCTCTGCACGGTCTCGTCACGGTAGGCGGACTCTCCCAAGGTAGAACTGTAAGACATGGGTATAACGAACCATCATTTCCGAGAGAGAAGAACATAACTGCACACTTGTAAAAATTTGCAATGGGAAACAAGTCCGTCCACGTCTCCATATAGTGATTCTCGCCACAAGGTCCCCCGCCCCAATTAATCCGGTGACGAGCCTCCGCCACACCGTCGTAGTATACGTGCTCATAAAAAGATGGGTTCGCAGCTATCTCATTTGAAATCGAACGACGGGCGAGTTGCCAATTGTCTTCACCACCGTGGAAAACATCGGCGACACATCGAAATCCACAGTTTCCATCAGCACGTACATCATTCCACTGGTGTAGGAATGGCATAATGATTCCTGGAATTCTATCTCCATATGGGAAGTCGTCTACGTCAGCCCGCCCAGTCACTAAAATATGAACAAAAAATACAGTTAGATATAATAACAAAAGATACATATTTACTGAAATAAATAACAAAATAATAATAATAATAAATGTAAGGATGGTATACCTGATCCTCCTCTCACTGACGAAGAACCAGAAGATCGACCACGACCTTTGCTTCCACTACCGGAAGAACGACCACGACCTCTACTCCCACTACCTGAAGATCGACCACTACCTCGCTCTGCATACTCAAACGCACTAGGGTCCCGTCGTGTCGACTTTCCCCTTGGTCGACCTCGTAGCTTTGTTTTTACTGCAGGCTCTTTCAAATTCGAATGTTCGGGGTGTAGCTGCTCGAATAAAACCCGAGAGGCAGATCGAATTACGGTAGGGTCACTTCCTGCAATCTCATCAACCAGACTGCGAAAATGTTCGGCGTCTTGAGCTGCCTGAGACACAAACTCTGCGTTCCCGGCTCCTTCCCCAATGACAAGTGTCCTCCAGAACGAATGAATCTGCTCTAAGTAAATTCCGTTTTCTGATTCAAGACATCCACGGATGGTACATGCGCAAGGTATCCCATGAGAAGTCAGAAAAGCGCACTCGCAACGATATTCAACTTCATCATCTAACTGTTGCATTCTCTTCACCTCCTGACTCAGCAACTGCAAACAGTGATGCGAAACTCTACCATTTATGTGACGATATAGAGAATGTCCGAAATTAGTCAAATTTCGCCGTCTCGAGTCTTCAAGAAAGTTTCGAATATTCGTCAGCTGCATTTCAGTAGCCGCGTTGACGCGCTCGAAAAGAGTGTCCAGAGCTGCAGTCGATGTAGAAATCCACTCTTTTAGAGCCGAATGAGCACTTTCGACCCTACAATTCGTGGTGTTCCCAAAATGAAGGACTTTGTTCGTCCAATTCAGCACAAACTTTTCTTTATGCACTAACCACGTGGTGTCCAGATACTCCGTGATAGCCGGCCACGATCTATACAAATCTTTCAGAGCATACACAGCTCTATCATACTCGGCTTCTGAAGTAGAAAGCATGATCTTCCTCCATCTTCCACGCCTCAAAGTCTCTGCCATCTCCTTATTCTTGCCGAATACGTGGTACGCGTAATTCAATACGTCTTTGTTGATGTGCCATGTGCAGAGTAAATGAGCAGAGTCTGGAAAAACCTCTCTCACTGGTCGCATAAGGCCTAACTCCCGGTCTGTTATTATTGCAGTCGGGCTGACAGTCCCCAATAACAGATCTCTCAACTTCTCCATCACCCACAAATAACTGGAGTAAGATTCATCCATCAAAATCGCATATCCAATAAGGAAATTCATGTTTGCTGGTGTGACCCCAATCATTTCGAACAAAGGCATCTTATACTTGTTCGTCTTGTAAGTCGAATCCATGCAGATAACGAAAGGATATGTCCGCAACAACTGGACTGACGTCGGATGTGCCAAAAAAGCGTGAGTGACGACATCAGTTTCTGGATCCGCCATAATCCAATGTAAGTACTCACACTGCACTGCTTGGTAGAGAAACTGCTGGACGGGATTCCGATCTTCAGATTTTGTCCTCCTCATGTAATCTCTGAAATTATAAATATGCCTTTGATTTGGATTGTCCTCCGGGAATTTTTCTTTTACTGCCTTCAAGATGTTCCGTGGTTTTGCTTGCGCCTCTGTCATATCACGAACAATCTTCTTCGCCCCAGAACTTAGACCACTAATTTGACGATGACCCTCTGGATAAACTGCCAGTCTGTGGTTGTGATGTCCGTGAGCACTATTAAAAACCAAAACCCATCCATCACGATCTCGTCGCTCCACCACTTTTATTAAGAAACGGCAACCGCAACCCTTTCTTTTGGTGTTTCTTCGAAGTGCAGTATCCATATCCCGAGACTCCATTTGATTTCGCCGGTCGCATCTCAAATAACAATCCATCCGACTATCTGATCTTGTTTTGTACGATGACACGACCAAAAAAAACCCAGCTCCGATAGCTACTTGTTTGGCCCATTTACATGCTTCATCGATTGTTGCAAAGATTTGTGTAGTTTGAAATAACTCACTGTAATCCACTCCATCACCACCGAAATCTGGAACCTACAAAAATAAAATCAAAATTAAAAAAAATAAAAAAATAAATTCGAAATTAAAAAATTTCAAAAATAATGTCGAAATTAAAAAAACAAAATCAAAATCAAAAAAAAAAAAAAAAGGCGTCTGTGTTACACGCCTGCCCCATGGATGGGGCGTCTGTGTTAAACGCCTTCCCCAACGGTAAGGCGTCTGCGTAGGACGCCTGACCGAAGGGAAGGGCGTCTACTACAGACGCCTTACCCATGGGGAGGACGTCTACATAAGACGCCTATCCCATGGGGGAGGCGTCTGCGTTAGACGCCTAGTCCATGGGGAGGGCGTCCTACGCAGACGCCCTCACCATGGGGGAGGCGTCTAATGCAGACGCTCGGCCCAAAATTTGCCCCGCGCCAGGCTTACCTCACCCGATGCATCACCCTCGTCAGACATTTTCGTGGTGTTTTTACTGATAAATTATGAATATACAAGACCATATGCCTTATTTATAGACACGGGACGATATGGGTATTAAATATATTGTTAAGGGCAATTTGGTAATTTCAAGGGGCGATTTAAGTAGTTTTGGGGCGACGTTTAGTAGTTCCCATTAACTTTCCAGTGTTTGGATTATTTTGCCGTTATTTTTTCTTTTCCATCTTCACAAATAATATTTGATTAGTAGGTACTTTGAAAATTTCGTCTGACAAGACATCTGAAAATCCATCAAACTTCTCGTCATCCAAATATTTCAAATTTTTACTACAAAAAACAACTTCTGGGGTCACTCATCCAAAAGTTAAGTTCCTACGATAATCTAACATTTGGGAGCTCCATCCAAACGAACCTAATTCCTACTTGTGAGCTTACATTTTCCTTTTAGTTCGCTTGTTTATGTTTATCCAATTTTGTCTTTCTTTTATTTCGTAGACATTTATACAACATTGTGAGCTTACTATTTTAGATCTTGTTAACTCATGAACGACCAATCAATTATAATGTAACGATGCTCAATATCTTTTTGACTCACAAGTCAGAGTTGAATTGCAATTAGTTGTCAATGAGTTAAACAAGATCCGGACCATTCATTTTGCTTGACTTAAATTTCCTTTATAAAATCCAATACGGTTTGGCGATGACTTATGATGCCACTCTATATTCAAGATTTTGTTTTGTACTGGAAAAGTCATTGTTCTTCTGGAGACAACAATTACCAGTGTAACCAACAAATGGTACATTTCTAGTCCAAGGACTAATTGGGTGTCTGTGGGTCGCAAGTTTGACTACATTCCTATAACCCGGGGTCCGTAGAATGTGTTTACGTAATTCACCTTAACAATTAAATTGACTTTACTATAACTTTTAAAAAAAAAGTATACGGTGCATCTAAAACTTGCAGGTAGGTTTAGTGACAACACCAACGTAAACGGAAAAAGTATAAAGTTCTTGCATGAGGTGTAAAAAAAAATGCATGAAGGCTTTACGTTGAGTGTAGCCTAAGCATGCACCAAGATGTGGAGACTGGAGACAAGAGAGGAAGAGTCTTTTGGAGGAAACATATGCCTCTTAACACATGATGCATCCATGCAACAACAAAATCTAGTATTCTTTGGAGAAGCAAAGTTCTTAAATTGACATCCTACCATAACTTCTGGCTTAACACCTTACAGCGACAGACTGACTGTTTCTCTAATGGGGGTGTCCAAAGGTTACTCCAGAGATAGGTGATTTGGGCTTTTAGTCAAGACTCAAGATACTATGTTTGGAAGTCGCTTTAATTGGAGGACTTCATCGTTTATAACCTACCATTATTGAAGAGTTGGTGGCACAAATAGGAGGAGCGCATTCAAACTTAGGTGCTCAATTTTCTTGCATCAAAACTAATCCCAGAAAAGATCGGACCAGACCTTTTTAAGAAATTGTTGTTAGGAAAACAGTCACACAATTCATGAAAGGTTGTGAAACAACATAATAGAATTAAACCTACTCTCCATTACTTAAGTGCTTAGATTTTGTTGAGTTAATTTTGTTGAGGTGGTAGATAACCAAATTTTACATGGTATAAGAGGAGGTTGATCAACCTATGAGGGTCCACTCCAACCCACATTATACACACTTAGATACAGAGAAAATAATCATGATTACGTGTATGGGGTAATGTTGAGCAAATACTCTCACATTAGTAAACAAGACGTAGATGTGCAACACCCTATAATAAAGTTAGATCCACTAACTTTTACCTAAATACTTATGTTTTGTTAAGATTGTTGACCAACCAAATTTCAAATTATTGATGACCTAAATTACAATATGGTAATCTTGTGGAACTAGACTGGTTATGTAGTATTGTTCGTAAAAATCTCAAGTTTGATATATGTTACATTAGTTAGGTTTGGGAAAACTGTGGTCCGTCTTAGCCAAAGCGACTAGGAAAATTGTGGTCCGTTTACCTAGCATATATCAAGCAAGTAAACAAGCACAAAAACAGATTTACGGAAAACCCTTGAGGTGGGAAAACACGGTACGTGGTGAAAACAAGTTGAAGCTTCATTGTAAACCACGATGGTTGGAGTACAATGGTAAAATTCTGAAAGCCAGATGTCTCTTAATTCTACATTATTTTCCTGTAACTAATCACACCACTACTGCAAAATAGGTTTTACTCGTCGCCCAATAGACGTCGACCTTTATGACCACCAACGTCTAGTGGGGAGGGGACAGAATAGACGTCGGCCTTTAGGGAGACCGACGTCTATATTGTATTATAGACGTCGAGTGTAAGAATACCAAGTTTGGCCGACGTCTATGGTGTATAGACGCCGACCTATAGACGTCGGGTGTGATAGTACCTTGTGTATCCGACGTCTATAGGGTATAGACGTCGACCTATAGACGTCAGATGTTCTAGTAGACCGACGTCTATACGTCATGCATGTAGAGGTTGAGGTATAGACGTCGGCTTTATATAATATCCGACGTCTATAGGTCTTAAAGAAATCTAACATGCGCGTTTTCTCTCATTCTTTTCAGACGAAACCCACCCAAACCAAAGCCGTCCCGCGACCCAACGCTCCTCCGCGACCGATCTCCGACCCATCCGCACCATCTCCGGCACCGCAGCGAGCTCCCAAGCTCTCCTCCACTTCTCCGGCCCTCTTCTCCTTCTTCCTCCGTCTTCCTCCGGCTTTCTCCACATGTAAGTTTTATGTTCGTTTTTGTTGTTTAAGTTCGTCTTCCTCCGTCCTCCGTTTTTCTCCACACATTCTATCTAAGTTAGCCTTCATCTCGTGTCGTTTGCAGCCGTCACCGCACCATCTCGTGTCTCCGAACCACAAAGAGCTCCTCCGGCATCACATCTTGTTTAAGTTCGTCTTCCTCCGTCCTCCTCTGGTTCGTCACCGCATCGTCTCTGTAGAAAAATTAATAAGTGAAAAATATAGGTGGAACGAGTCAAATGTAGTTTGAAATCATATCAAAACAGATCTTAACATGCATATTTGGTATTGATTCCGACTGAAAGTGTATTATCGAGGTTGCATTGAAGTCTAATTAAGATTTATCTTTGTTCATCGGCATATTCGAACCAATGCAATATTAAAATTTCGAGGTTTTACGATAGGTCCATCTAAATGAGAACTTAAATGTTGCAAACTGAACTTAGATTGGTTTGGTTTTCTAGCTTAGATTTGTAATGTGAATGTGAATATGATGTAATGACTTAAAGCGTCTTGTCCCATTTTCACCAGATGGTTGACGGAGTTTGCAGAGTTGTTAGAACATCAGTTGTCGGAGACTTGGAGAGTTGGAGTGAGACCAGTAGGTACAGCATTGGTGGGGCCGTAACACAAGCAAAACAAGCATTTGGTCAACAGTTTTGACTCCACGGTGAGTAACACAATCCTCTTTCTAGGAAACTTCAACAATCTCAACTCCAAAACTACATCCATCACATTCCAATCCCACCTATAGTATAGAGCTATAGATGTGTTAGATTCAAGTCACCATTGAATAAACAAACAAACATGTGTGGTGGAATTAGGAATATTGCGTTTGAATTTTATGTTTAGTGGGATTCACAAATTCCCCTGTAATTCCCTGTCAAAGTTTGGTGATTAATTATGATTTACATTAGAGTATTTGGGAGTTCGAGTAGAGGAGGATGTTGCTTGACGCTTTAGGTTCTTGGGGCATTGCTTTCTGGAATTAATTCTCGACCTTCGAGATTGCATATTGCCATGGATTGATTAAATAACATGGAGTTGATTAGTTAACGTTTGTCTTGTTGGAACTATGCTTTCTACTAAAGTTGGTCAAGTTATTGGTTCGTTTCTTGTCGTGTCTTTTATTGCATCCTTAACCGTCCATTTTATTATCTAAAAAGTAATTAGTTTAAATTTTATGTCGATTGCTTAAAGTTGAAGTGACAAAATGTCGCCATTGGAAGAATGGGACATGGCAAACAAAAGAAGACTAATAAAATATTGTGATGTGGAAATGTTGAACCTGTTGAATATTGAATTATATTTGTTAAAGAAGCAAATCCAGGAAGAGTCGGTCGACGGGATTGGATTCGGTCTACCGACGCACAACCCAAGAAATTTCGGCGAAAACGGGTCGGTCCACCGAACCAAGGATTCCAGGCACTCCGTGTGCAGCTGAGATTGGACGACCGAATTGGATTTGGTCTACCGTCAGAGAGCAAGTGACACTTCGGAACAATGGGTTCGGTAAACCGTTGAGGAGATTTTTGGTGTTCCAAGAATCTAAAAGTGTCTGGACAATTTGGCACGGTCCACCGAGGGGTTCTCGGTCGACCGAAGGGTTGTTGGAGAATTCGTTAGTTTATGGAAGAATCGTTCTCGCGGTCTACCGAGCCGCGTAAGAAGCGTTCCCTCGGTCAACCGGGAAGGATTCGGTTGACCAAATCGAAACAGGAATCACTCATATTGAAGCACACACGGTTAACCGAACAAGCATCGGTTAACCGTGTCCCCACGAATCGTTCTGTTCGGTTTTGCTTAATTGTAGCTCGGTTTTTGAGTCTATAAAAGGGTTTGTTTGCTCTTAGTTTGTTTGTTCCTTCATTGTGAGTTGAGAGATTAAGACTAGAGATAGATCTAGAATGATTTGGAGGACATATTGCCTCCATATACTTGTAATCTCGGTTGCTTCTCTTGTTGAAGAAGCGGAAGAAGGAAAGGAAACCCACAGGAGACCCCCCAATGACGTAGGCACGTTGCCGAACCTTGTAAATCGCGTGTGTCGTGGTTGTTTCAGGTGTGCATTTGTGTTTGCTTGTTTATCTCCATCTTATTAGTGTTCTTGTTGCAATTGAGTTTGGGAGTGTGTCTGAAATTAATTCCGCAATCAATATTTGTATTACGTGGTGCATTTAATCCGTGTTTCGTATAAGTGCATTGTTAGATCCACTTCCCAACAGAACATAGCTCTTTACAACACAAACAACCACATTTGTTTGCTAACAAATCTTTTTTCCCTTTCTAAGATTTTGATCTATTTCATATATTCACAAGTCTAAAATCCAGAATTATCTTCACCTGTATCTAAATAATATCCAAGTTATCATACGCTTGGGTTTCATTCAGTGAACTTATTAGACCCTTCAAAGAACCAACACGATTTTGGAGATATAACGTGTAAAATAAGATATGAAATTTCAAAAGTTTAACTTTTGCATGGGTACAAAAGTGCCCATAAGCCTTTTTTGCCAAAAATGGATAAGAGTTGCATGAGCCATGTCTGGTTCCAAGAACCCCCCCCCCCCCCGGCAGGTAAGGACGTCCATCCTTTTCCTTACCGCTAATTGTGCACAAAATGTCACGTCCAACAGCATGGAATAGGATCTGATACAAGGATGAACATCACCAAATAATAGATTTGCAGAAAAAGGATGAGACTTGAGATGATACAAATGAAATAAAAATGTATACCTTTTCATGGTAGATGGACAAGTCACGTCGTCAGGATATTCTCATGCAAATGTGACATTACAATTGGGCCTAAACTTATATCAGAAGCTCATATTTGCCGACCAATATTACATGGGCCTATACTGATGTCAGTAGTTCATATTTGCAAATTGCATAAAAATATTACGTGGGCCTAAATTTCTGTCATAAGTTAGTATTTACAAACCAATTACAAAAGGAGCTATTATTCGTGGTCGGAAAACTACTTAAATTATCCTAAAAATTATTTTTTGCCCTTAACAAATCACTTAATACACATTTCGTATTGTGTCTTTAAATAAGGTTTTGACTCAGTTTTACTTATATTCCCAGTACTAACACTACGAAAATGTCTGGCGAATCGCCTGGATCCGGTAAGGAAACGGAGACGGATTTTTTTTCCGACTCGGGCGTCTGTCTAAGACGTGATGGATGCATCTTACCAAGAGGCGCCTTTTATTTAATTTAATTTTTTAAAATTTTATGTTAAGTTAAATTTTTTTCAGGTTCCGTTGTAAGATTTCGGTGGTGATGGAGTAGATTACAGTGAGTTTTTTGATAATAAACAAATATTTACAACAATCGAGGAAGCTTATAAATGGGCGAAACAAGTTGTCATAGGAGCTGGATTTTTTTTTGTTATATTATCATACAAACCAAAAGCAGATAATCGGACGGATTTTTACCTGAGATGTGATCGCAAACATGAAATGAGTTCTCGTGATACGAATATTGAACTACGAAATAACACAAAACGAAAAGGTTGTGATTGTCGTTTTTTGGTAAAAGTAGTCGAGCGACGGGATCGTGATGAATGGGTCGTTGTTTCTAATAGCACACATGGGCAGCACAACCACGCACTTGCAGTTTATTCAGATGGTCACCGACAGGTCAGCGGACTAAGTGCTAGGGCCAAGCAAGTTGTTCGTGATATAACTGACGCACAAGCAAGACCACGTAACAATTTTGTTTGCAGTAAAGGAGAAAGTAACATCTTCAGCTCAGACGTCGGCGCCTACGCACTGACCAAACAACCCTCAACAGGATTGTGCAGAATCTGAAAGACGTCATGCAACATGATCGTCATCTCTCCGAACGGCAAATGGAAAGTGTTGGTGTCAGGCTGCCACCGCTCCACGAAAGTCGAAATCAACGACATGTCAAGGCAGGAAAACATGTTGTACGGCAAGTGACCCAATCCACTATCACTAATGGTCGTCGTCATATAATCAATCATCATTGAACGCCAAACCTGCAATGTAATACAGGTTCTGTGTCGATTATAGCACTTTAAAACCTTCCGATCCTCGCTATCCCAGATGTGTCTGGCGATGTGGCCTCCGAAACTCAGAATGACGCTGTCATCTAGAGGACCACCAGACATCATATCCGTCACGATCTCTCTCTCCTAACTGAAGCAGAAATACCCCGTCTACGTGGATGACGAGGACCTGACTCATCTGCTAAACAACGTAAGGGAATTGATTTCTCTTTTCCTCCACGGTAACCCGATGATTATTAATTCAATTTAAAAAGAAATTGTTAACGGATTTACTAAAATAATTAAACTAATTATTAACTTGATAATCAATTTATTTAGCAATTATCACAATTTATAATCAATAAACCTTTACTGAAATAATAAAATTAATTATTAAGTTAATAGTCAATTTATTTAGTAATTATGACAATTTATAATCAATAAAGGATTTACTAAACTAATTTAACTAATTATTAACTTAATAATCAATTTATTTAGAAATTATCACAAATTATAATCAATTTAAATAATTAAAAAAATTAGGGCGTCTCCGGGAGAGGCCCCATGCTTCGGGGAGGAGTCTGACGCCCGACCCAAAAAACAAACTTTAAAAAAAACTAAATAAGACATTTTATCCGATTTGAGTAATCTGAGGCGTCCGCTGGTTCTTTTCCCGGCCTCCGAGACATTATTTCTTGTGAATATGAGAGTAATATGAAGAGAGAGTGGTGTTAGGAGAGTGAAATGAATAGTTATAAGCAGAAATGGTAGAAGGGCAAAATGATAATTCGTACGGACGATATAAGTTATTTTCCGCCGATAATAGCAGTTTAGATTACGAAATCTCATTCTTCCTTGAAAGCTACAAGATTGTTGGCTCTAGGGGTGCAACGTACAAATCGTTTGTATACGACAAGGTTATTGGTATATCAATTTCTATGTCCTTTTACAAATTCAGAAAAAGATGCGGATATGGCATATATGCGGATACACATAAATTTGTATTTATATCCACCCAAAATGGATATGGATACGGATCAAAAAAAAACTATCCGGATATGGACGAATTCATATATATTATATATCAGATATAATAACAGATATCTATAATGTTAATGATAAATAATAATATATTAAAAAAATCATATGTCAAAATAAATTATTTCAGAAAATATATAATTTGTTACTAATCATATGTCAATATAAATTATTACAAAATACTATATTTTTAATGAAAATATAAATATAATTTGTTACAAAATAATAATAAAATTATCAAAGACATCTTAAGTGATCAAACCGATAGAGATATGCTTTTGGTTTAGGGCTAACGTACAAATACGGTTAGTTTTGTATTCTAAAACTTTTACTAAATTATTAAATTTATATAATTATGTAACAACCCGAATTAGTTTGGGATTAAAGACTTTGTTGTTGTTGTATATAATTATGTAACTATGGTTACTAATGCATATTAATATATGTAATTTAACATAGAATATTACAATATATAAGTTAATTATACTTATATTCATTTTTATTTTATAATCCAAATTCTAATCATCTACGAGGATAAAAGTCATGTCCATTTTCTAATTTGAATTGGGATACAAATCATCTACACATACTAAAGTCATTTTCCATATTTATATCCATTTCTAAACGGATTTGGTTTCAGATACGGATTGTGTACATATACAAAAAGTCATTACTCATATGGATATTAAAAACTTATATTCAAATCATAAAAATTTCTAATCGAATTTGGATAAACCATATTCATTTACACTTTACACCCATAGTTGAGTTACTGTAGGTTTTGAATTTGGGCTTGCTTCAAAGCAAAGTCATCCAATCAAAGTAAATAAATTTTATAGTTATGTCTGTGCTCATTGGGATTTGCTAACGTCTGAGTCAAGCAAACATGGCATTGCCCTCAAATCCTTTTTTTGCAGTTCAGGCACTGAGGCACACGTCTGGATTCAAAAGAAAAAACACCCAGACGCTGGAACCTCAACTGGATTGGCTTCTCACACCCCATACAAACCTCCACCTTTAGACGCCAAACTCCTCTACAACCCCAAACGCCACTTTGAGATTGGCACACCTCGACCCAGAGGCCAGACGCAAAAGGGTGACACTGACACCCTTATAATTTGATCCTACATGTCTATAATAGGACTGCAAAATTTCCACTCTGACGCAACTGAAATTTCAAAAGAAAAAAGGCCACTGGGAACTAAAATTGACAACTACCATGTAACTTAAACGCATTAAACAATGGGCTGAGGCCAATTTACCAAACAGTACGTCTCAAGAAATTGCGTCAATTAAAAATACAGTTTCATACATATCACATTACCATTCGTTTATATTAAATAGCAATGATACACATCAAAACTATTAATATCTTAAAATTGCAATTATTTCATTTCTAATGTACTAAAACAATGAAACGTTAAGGGACACAAACATGATGATGATGCAGCCACCACGATCAAGTGCGAGCCTCTGTTTGGTGCCACCTGAGACAGATGCCATCACAGTAAAAGAGTAGGAACTTACAAATTCAAGAGAAGAATTGCATGAAATATTGCAATTCACAAAGGAGAATGGCAAGGATTACCAGGTCATGATGATATTCTATTGGCAAAACTGATATGATCCAGTTGCCGAAGCTACCTTAGCCCTAAGGTTAAACTCGTTAGCTATAACAGGCCTAACATCAGGCACTCCAATCAAGCTCTCCAAGAATGGAAGCAACGAAAGCAGTTCTTGATCCAACTGGTCATCGAACCAGCTCTCTATGGGGACACCATTATCGACCTGAAATCCAAATGCCTGCAAAAAGCAAATTCAGCGGCCAACCAAATGGAACTTGAAAACAAGTGAACCATTAACTGAATTTAGCTTTCGATTGATTTGTACTTTTTAACAGCCATATGGTTTACCTGAGGAGAGTTGTCAACTATAACAACATGCGCTAAATCACGACCTAAAACTGACAAATCCTTCAGATAATTTCCATCTACAAAAACACATGAATCGCGGTACACACGGTGGCGAAACAATCTCCGTTTGGGGTCCAGCACATTCAGAAGCTGCTCACCATATATACTCTGACTGGCAGTGAAAATGACGACCTCAAAAAGAGCAGAAACCTTCTCGATGAAAATTTTCAAATGAGGACGACAACGGACGTATATTGTGTGCTTTTGGAGATTAAAGTTGACAGTAAAAGTAAAGTCAGCATCGCTAATATACTCAAGGGATGAATGCACCAAGGTTTCTGCAAGAAAAGAAAACAGGAAAGCATGTTTAACAGAACAAAAAGAGTACAAGGGAATAAATTCTAACTTAAAAGAACCATATGATAACAAGTTGCAAGAACAGCCAATTTCATCAACCCAAGACTAAATGAAAATATGTTCATTTTAATTTTTGTTTGCTTTTACTGTACTGAAAGTAGAAAGTTTAAGCAAATATTCCTATTTTGTCATTGTCCTATTGTATAAAGTTCGATATAAATGACAGATTAGTGACAATCAAAACCTTCACAAGTATATTACAAAATTTTAATTTAGTTTGTATTGTATTGTGAATAATAAATATACTTGTGAATAATAAATATACCTAAACCACATAGTATGGCTATAGAGTCATTCGTAAATTGCAATACAGAAAGAATAATTCAAAAGAGAACTAATTCTATGAATTACCAACGTAAATAGTATAAAAGAAACATAACTGTCAAATATTTTATGTATTCCAGAATCTAAAGGACAAACAATCAGACCATTAAATTTATATTAAAAAATCCACCACAATCTATAGACAATACCATCAAGATCCAAAACAAGAGTTGTGGATGGACAACTCCGTGTTTGCTTGGGAAGGAGCACTGGTCTGAATGAAGGGACAACTGCTGAAAGTTCGGGCAAGTTTTTTATAAAACTGTATGGATCAAAATCGTCAAATTCATCATTCTCGTCAACCTCCATAGAGACCTCAGGAACTGCTTCTTCACATGGTTCAACCTGGCATGCCAAGCTAGAGTTCTGATATATACCCGAAGTTTCAGATGAAAGATTTCCCACATTGTTGTCCGTTTCAGGATTACACGAGTTAAAAGTTGGTTCGGTAGGACGCAAATCCACAAATTCATAATAGTCATTATATGCTTCACAACCCCCATGTAAATTAGGGGGACATAATGTGCGGCTGAATTCTGTCTCTTCAGCAGAATAATCTACTTTTCCTTCAGCACCAAAGTTGTCCACCAGCTCTGTTTCAAGAGAACACAACATTAACTTCTGAGAAAATACAATGGCAGTAAGAAAATTAGTAAAAGAATATACCTGCCAGAAGAAGAAGAAAATCACGAAGATATAGATGCATACAACTAAGATTAAAAGGTTATTCCTCCAAACGGAGAAAAAAAAGTAGTCGTACTTCGAGATAAAAAAAAATCCTTGGGACAATGTCTTTACAAAATCATAACTTGGCCAACAGGTACAAAAAACATAAGGATGTCAATGATTTACCAGTATGTACAGTAATTACTCCAGCCTATAAGGCGCAAACATATAATTAGAACAACAGAAGTGCAGTACATTACTAAAAATGGCCATCTTAAACCCACCTTCCAAATCAAGGAATCTATACCAATAGCTACATAGCATTTTAGCAAAACCAAAAGCTGCCAATTTCAAAAGAAAAAAGAATCATTTTGGCTGGTTTTTAATATGTTCCTCAAACAAAGATGGACTGCCAACAGTTGACATAAACGAAGCACCTCTAACCTTGAAGATATGGAGTGTTTAGTGTTCATATTGATTTATTAATTAGCTAAATTTAATAATGCAATTTTATATACAAAAAAGTTAAAAATGTTTTATTAGAGAATTTATATTTTGAATCCTATATTTTATTTTTAATTACTGAATGTTACAAACAAGACGTCCTAAGATAGTCTAACATCACTTCTTCTTTTATTAAAATGTAGATATAATTATAAAACATTACCAGCATCTTGAATGCCACTGGAGAAATTCTTTGTGATGTGAAAGGAGGGGGAAAATATGGTGTCTGACGCATAGTGACCAGCATTCTCGTCACCTTCCTGCTAAGAATACAGGACAAATATACATGACTAACAAGACCTAAACAGCCTAAGCAATGCAAACACATAACAGAAAGATTTACAACTCATCCAATAATCCGTGGAAAGCACAAAATGCATATGTTCATGACTGAAATATTGGATAGCCTCTTAGATTAAATAAGCCCCCCGCAAAAGAACAAAGTCTAATTTCACCTGAGTAAAATTGGTTGGTTTTAATGCTGTGCAGCCCCTTTGCTTCTCAACCCTAGCACGCACGCCTTTGTTGTGATTTTTTCCAGCTTGTGAAACCTTGTTTTCTCTTGAAGGCTTTTGTGCTGATATGTGGCAAATTGTAAGCATATTATTAATAAGAGTAAATCAAATACTAAGTTTTTTTTATCTGAAAGACTCAAAGCAGCCTAACTCTACAGATAGGAAGATACAGTCAACTAACCACATAACAACAACAGTGTGAATGAATTTACATACCAGGTTTCTGTTTCCTGACAGATGACGTAATGATCTCCGAAACTGCATTAACTGCGGCCATTACTGTCCTTGTTCGATGTCCAAGGCATTTTGGACTACCAAACTCTGTTGTGGCCGTCTGAGCAACATTTTTCCTCCTAGTTTTCATAATCGTTTATAATATTATTTTCACCAGAAAGCTTATACAACAGTCTTGTAGTCTAGCACCTTTGACGGCCTGTATGGAATTGGAGACCACTTGCAAATGCAACCTTGTTTTATTAGCATCTCATTAACAGCACCATGCATTATCTCAACTGAATCTTTTGGTGGTAACAAATGGCAACAAGTGTATCAAAAGGAAACCTACAAGAATTTCGAAGATTACA
This sequence comes from Triglochin maritima, assembly GCA_963682175.1. NCBI lineage: Eukaryota > Viridiplantae > Streptophyta > Magnoliopsida > Alismatales > Juncaginaceae > Triglochin > Triglochin maritima. The sequence continues at coordinate 3,855,040 of OY821787.1, read as the reverse complement.
AACAGAATAATCCAAATGCGGTCACTCTCAACTTGGAGGAATTGACCTGCAGATATATCACCAAAGGTGGTCATGCAAAATGGATACGCACTAAACATTCATAGAAAAACCATTTTGCACTTTAAACACTTAATAACTAGGGGGTCCAATTCGAGTATTCGACATTGATTATTAGGGATATATAGTGGCGGATCCAAGGGTGGGCACACGTAGGTACGTCTCCACTCGTGGATTCTATTTTTCTTTTAAATAGTACACTTGGTGCCTTGTGTCCATTGGGAAAAAATACTCATATATTATTACTTCCCGTATTTATTAAGTTCATTTTTTAAAATGAAAATGTCACCATAATATTATTACCAGAACATCACATTCATTTAAAAATCATTTTAAAAAATTAAATAAACACAAAAGCAAACCCAATAATAAGACAAAGCCCAAAACTGAAGTTCAATTTTCATTTGTCTCTAATTCTAAGTCCACTTCCGTGCACATTGGAAAAAACATTACTTTTCTCTTGCTATTAGCTTTGGTATTACTAGTTGCAACAACAAGTGTTGAGAGATTTTTTTTAGCTATGAATATCTTAAAGAACAAATTGCACAATCGGATGGGAGATGATTGGATCGATGATGCTCTAGTTACGTATATTGAAAAAAAGATTTTTGACAAGATTGACGATGAAGTTATAGCCAAAAGATTTCAAAGTATGAAAATTGTAACAAGACTGTAAACGTAAAAAGTATTTTTATTGTTTTGAATAATATTATATTACAAATATTTATATGTTTTTTTATGCAGAATGTTTTTTTATTGTACCAGTGGGTGTGTGTGTATATATATATATATATATAAACCGTACCCGAACTTCGGAAACTGATATTGATACACTCATAATTTATCCATATCCGGTCCATATTTGAATTTTATGTACATTCATTTCTCTGAGAGATAGTTGTTAAATGTTAATTGATGCTACTTGTATCACAAAAAGATTATAAAGAACGATGGATTGATTTTAAATGTTCTAATTGAAAATGTACAAACAAGTTGCAAGTCAACTATACTCGTTGAACTGAAGCAATCAGTAGCAGAACTATTTAAACTGCAAACACCAAACCCAAATGGGAATTATCAAAACTCATTATTTCGTAAGCATTTTTTTGCAACAACAAATCAATTATCTGAATCAGCTCATCAATTTCAACAAATTTAACTACTACTCATGTTCATCACGGATAATTATTCAAAATAGTAACGTATTTGCCTAAATATTTCCGATCTCTAGTAATCAAATTCATCTCGATTCCGTCGAATCGAAATTCCAAACATAAAACCACAGATAGCAAAGAAACCCCACACAAACCATCGATTCCATCTGAAAACAAAATCCAAACCAGAAATTCAGATAAAAAACCGAAACAACAACACCCCCCCCCCCCCCCCCCCCCCCCCCACCCACCCACCCACTCCAAATCAAACCCTATAGCCCCCAGAACAAGTGGACTCCTCACCTCGGACGGATCTAGGGATCGGAGGCAGATGGCGACGTGACGGGAGGAGGAGAGGAGTGGAGTGGAGCTGATTTTGATTTTATGGAGGAAAGGGGGATTGATCGGACGGCTGAGGGTCTACGATCGGGTGTCAGGGGTATGTTCGGAAATTCAGGTGGAGGCCATCAGTGTGGATCGGGGTGTGTTGAGATGCGTGAAATTTTGAATTTGGGAATGTGGCGCGGTGGTTTGGTTCTATCAATCTTTTTGTTTTGTTACACTCGTGTGATTGGTTTGGCAGAAATGTTGATCTTTTCATGACTTTTCTTGTTTTATTAGAGTGCAAATAAGGAATTATTTTAAGTATAAAATTATAAGGTTTTCAACTCTTGAAACTAAACTTCTAAAATTTATTAAGTTTTTCTGCAAACCAATAACTGCAATTCATTTTGGAGCTTGAAAGTCTGATTCTCTCACTTCTAGGTCATTGTTACGTAAATCAATCTCACTCTGATGCATGATCTTTGATTTCATTGTTAGGTGGGGTTTGTACACACATTTGAAATTTGATTGGATCGGTAACTAGATTTTATGAGATTTGAGAATACAGAATCAAACTAGTAAATTTCGATTCTCCGTTGGACTGGATAGGTGATTCCGGCACTAGACTGAATTGGAATCACTCAGATTGTAAATTATTTTTGTAACAAAATATGTTGTTTGGGATTATTTTATTGCTAAATGTTTTTGAATTAGTTGTAATGTAGTAAAATTAATTTGTTATCATGTTAGGACTCATGTAGGATTACTTTGATGTTAGAAACATAAAAATGCGTCATAAACTTAACAAAACCATGTTACAAAATAAAATACTCTGATTCAAATCGGATCTGACTAAATTTGTTTTCAAAGTCTTCGACAACCCTTAGTCTATCTTTCCAATATAAGTGAAAACATGAGCATTAGTTTTGGAAACTACTACTCTGTATACGAAGTTACAAACCAAACGTCACTTTTCTTAAACCTTCAAACGCCAATAGGGTAGTTTGGGAGCAAAAAAATAATATTTTGGCGTAATAAAACCTCAAATCTCAAAACGCAATCTCAAAAACCACTTCCCAAACAGGCTTGAAACCTTCTACCTTATTTTGATTATAGATGCAAGATCAATTTTTTGTTGTTGTTGTAGTAGGATCAATTAATCGTAGTTAGGCGATGTTGGTGACTAAGGCACAACCATAGGTTCAAGATACTCAAGTCAAACTCACAACACTCAAGCAGAATACATTGCTATCAATGTACATAACATCTCTATGCACATATATATATACTACAAAATCACAAACATGGAACACAACACACAATTATGTAGCTTAATCCGCATCCAACATAACATCTCGGTGAACCGCACGACACACTAAAGGTTTCCTCATCTCTAGCGACAAGCGAAGACATTCTGACAACTGAACACGCTTGTTCGCCTCCCAAGTGTATTTCTGTAGCAATCGAGCTAACCATAAGTGCACAGTTGCCAGACCTAGTGCTCTCCCCGGGCAAACTCGTCGACCTGACCCAAAAGGCGCAAGTCGAAGGTCAGATCCCATCACGCTCACCTCCTCCTCCAAAAACCTCTCGGGCCTAAAGGCCCAGGGGTCCTTCCATACAGATTCGTCATGTGCGATGGCCCACATGTTAACCATGGCAGTGGTCCCCGCTGGGATGAAATGTTTGTCGATGTTTACGTCGGTAATTGCCAAGCGAGCCCAAGACAACAATGGCCCAGGAGGGTGCAACCTGAGGACTTCCTTAACGACTGCCTGAAGGTAACAAAGATTGGGCATGTCAAAGTCTTTAACGGGTCGGACTTGACCGACGCATAAAGCGATCTCTTGTTGGGCCTGGGCCTGAACTTCAGGGTGGAGGACCATCCGGGCCATGATCCACTCCAAGAGTGTGGCGACCACGTCTGCGCCTCGAAAGATCAACTCCTGTGGCATGAAGTGTCATGTTAGATCTGATTGTGATAGTGACGTAACCGTATCTACAGTAACGGTGGTGTCTTCTGTGGTGTGTGGGTTATGTCGCCATTCCCAACAAAACGTTTTTTCTTTTTGAAGGTCGTTCCCAACAAAAGTGGAGGAATCATTTGTCCGTTGGCTCTAAATAGTAAATCGGAGAGTATTAATATATATATATATATATGGAAGTTTCATGATTAATGTTGGAGTTTGTGTCCATCCTTCCTATCAACTAGCCTAGTCTAGGGAAACACTTCCTCTATAGTTTCTATTAGCATGGGTTCTACTGTATCTCTCCTTACACTGAAGAATATTCGTTGGTTTTACTCGAAAATAAAACCCAAGTTGACTCATGAAATCGATCGAATCGATTTCTACTAACTTGTTCATTTTGTTGGGTAAGCTGTGATTTTCGTTAGTATGTTGATGAAAAGATAATAAGTTACGATAAATAACTAATCGCAATTCACACGCTTACAAAGAAAGAACTACTTTCACAACACATAAAATGCAAGAAATAAGTTAATTGGTATACAATATTTAGTTTAGGTATATCGACATATGGTGGAACATTTTTGTCGACTAAGATGCTCATACCCAACTACTCAAACTGAGTTAATCTACTTGTTAGATGATTGGTCTTAGATAAACAAGATCAATAATATCTAAGATAAATAACGGGATATGATAAATATATAGCAATTACATTTTGGGATATAATTAAAAGTAGAAAGTTATTAATAAAAGGATGCGTACCCATAGGACAGCCACCATATCTGAATGACTTAAGCTTTCATGTTTAGGGAGAGACAACAAAACTCCAAGAAAATCATCTACCATGCACACTCCATCACTTATCCTCCTCTCTATTATACCACCAAAGAGCTCCTTCACCCTTATTGCAAGACCTCTAGACCTCTTCCCCACTCCATGGAAGTCCAACCATCCACCAAAGGGGAAGTAGTCTTCCAAGTTGAATGTCCCAATCAACTCATAACCTTCCCTCACTATCACAACCATTTCCTCCCAATCCACCAATCCCACACTCCCAACTACACTCCCTACCACACTCTCCAATGCTCCTCTTTGCAACACTCCCCTCAACTCCACCACCCCTCTCTTGCCCATCAACACCCCTATTTGGTCCATCATCTTGCCCACCACTTCCTCTCGTAGCCCCTCCGATGCGGCGATTCTTCGAGGGGAGAACATGTTTGTGGCCACCAAACGACGGAGGTGGCGCCAATATTCCCCTGACGGGGAGAAACCGATGGCACGGTCAAACATGAGCAATTGAGCCGAGATTTTGGCCGGTCGGTCCGCGAAAGACGGACCGGACAATATCTCCTTGGCCGTTTCGGTATGGCTGCTTATGACGACCCGTCTCGTGCCAAGGCTGAAGGCCATGAGCCGTTTTGCTCCAAGAAAGGACGAAAGCTTAGCCAAGCGACGGTGTGCTAGAGAGCCCATGAAAATTGGGATGCAACCTATGAAAGGCCACCCAAATGGGCCGGGAATGGAAGGAGGAAGGCGGTCGAGACAGCCTCTACGCCACGCAATGCCACCGGGCACAAGCCAGCCGGCAAACAGTTGAGAAAGGATGTAAGAGAAAAAGAAGAAGATGATGAAGAGAAGAGACCAAGGGGCATGGTGTGTAGTTCCAAGGCAAAGGATTATGGTTATCAAACATAACTTAGTTATCATCGTGTACATAGAATTCATGGTATATATGGTGCATGCAATTACAGGTTTCACTATATAGCTGGCTAGAAGCAAGAGGATTTGGTTTCTTGGTTTAGGTTGGAATGAATACTGACATGCCGTGCTTATATATAGGGTTTGAGTTAGGCCTAGCTATATAGGGTTTGAGGCTCACGGTATATATACATATATATATATATATATATATAATGTTTATCTATGCCCGCGCTACCCCAGGTGTCCTGTTTCATCTATTTGTCACGTCAACTTCTCTCTCCGCCACGTCAGCTTACCCAACCCACCCAAAAAAACTCATTACCCATGCTCGGGCTACCCCCACCCACCCTACACTCTCTTTACTCCACATCATTTATTAATTAAACAATTTTAATTCTTACACCGCGTTTTAACAATTTACACTTGTATTAATTGAAATTACTACATTATCAATTAATACCCAATAAATTATCAAATAACCTTAACCATGTGTTTTAGACCATGAATTAATCATCTTAAACCATACTATTAACTCATCTCGACAGGTTGTTCGGGGGTCTCGTCGGTGAGGTGGCGGGGTGGCAAGGGGGCAGTGCCCCCTGAAATTTTTTTGGATCTGAATTTTTTTAGATCTGAATCACTTGAAAAAAAACTTATTGTAATTCAATATGTTACCACAATAATAAAAATTTATCATCCCATATTACTAAAAAATACCCAATACATTATCAATTAACTTTAATAACAAAACCTCTACTAAAATATATTAAAAAAACAAAAAAATCGACAAACAGGAGGCAACATGTGTCCCCGCCCGATGGGAGCCCGTGCGCCAATTTGGGTGCTCTGGCACCCGATTGCCCACCCGGGCGGAGGCCCTGGGCGCCCGCCCGACAAGCACCCTCCCCGTTAAGGGTGGCCTAACAAGAAGCTCCACTAGGATTAATGCTTGGATCGATGTTATGCACTTCAAAGGTTTTTACCTACCTCATGGAAGTTAATCCAACATTCATCTTTAGGTGCACGTTTAGAAAAATTCAAGAACGGTTATATCTTGGCATTAATTTAGATGTGATTGAAATCAACCAAGAACAGTATCTTACATGCATGGCACAAGAACAACCCAAGGATAAGGTTACATGACCAACCGTGGTTAACTAACTCTGGCTTTGCACTTTGCGTTTAGGAAGGTTTAGTTTGTTAACCTTCGTTTACTTTTGCTTTTTTTCAAAATAAAAGCGATTACATAAATTAGTAAATGGTTTCTAGTCGAAAGCATGACTTTAATTATCATATAGTATTGTAATATAGTTTACTTTGAAGGGTCCACCCCACACGTGTGCATACATATGAGCTAGATTTAGTTTCCTTAGATCGATTATCCATATTGTAGTACACAATAGGGAGATCTATTTGGTCCAATAACACACCTTTATCTAAGCAATTAGGTGGAAGACACTAGCTTATACTACTGTTAGTACAAATCACTTCACAACCCTATTTTGGAACCCAAGTTAAGCGCACAAAGAAACACAACAGTTATGAAATTGACACCTAAGGAGACAAGAGGAGGTGTTGAATACGGATGGGTCCTTGAGAGGTCCTTATCAATGTAGTTATTGAAGACAATGCCATTTGCATCTATAGGAGTTACAGTGACGTGAAGGGTAGTGCTTCGTCCACTTGTGAGGTGTGAGAATCAAGTTCTTCAAACCGTTATCACCCTGTAACCACTTTTTTTTTTGTAGCATAACAACTAGTTATCACATCACACAAATGCAAACATAATCCTATATTGTGTAATTTAAATTTTAAACCAGTTTTATGGGCAGGCTGATGTTGATATTTCGAAGTTTTTTTAATTTTTAATTAACAAAGAAATTGTTCAAAGTTGTGAACTGGATAATAAAAGAGAAGACTATGATTTTTGTATTTTTTATTTTATCACTATCAATTACATGAAGGTTTTCCTTGTATTACAGGGTATAGAACTACATACAGAAGTGGGACCGATATGGTCATATCATATGGACAACCTTCGTCTCCTATGAGGTTGTGGACTATATTTGGTCAGAAGTTGCCTGGTGGCCAAGGTAAAAGGTATGGAAGCTTTGCTAATTTTTTGCATTTTTTATATTTTGTCTGATGCATTCACGTAGGTAATATGAAGATCAATTTACACTTAAACAAGGTGTGGAAATGGTTGGTCTCGATCATGTGATATTTGATTCCAAAAATATATTATTGTTGAAGCAATACATGCTTAGGCACATCTCTAAAAAGGAAGATACGAAAAAGACGTATCTTGCCTGCCATGTAAAGGACATAAACTTGCACTTTCTAACTTTCTATATTCGGAGATATAAGTGATATCATATTTTATTATTTCACCGGAAGAGACTACACAATACGTACCATATATTAACACTGTGTGCATGAGAGGTGGAAAGTTTTAGTTGTCGACCACCACGTATGTGTACCTTGGATTTAGTCCCAAGATTCTTAGCTGGCAACATGAATGATCCCGACCGCCTAACTTTCAAAAAAAAAAACTGTTATACTTTGACGATACAATTTAGATTTTTAGCACAATGAAAAATATAAATCGTAGCTCTTTATCTGACTCGAGCTACCCATACCTGTTGAAAATCATAAGATTTGAAAAATATTTTAAACAGGATAAAGAGATGAATAAAAATAAACACAATATATTTTGAAAATAACTTAACCTCAAGTAAATGAAAACCTTTCAGTCTTCCTTAAGCATATGGATCAATAACCCAACATTAAACCACAACTAACCCAAGTCAACCATACATATATACTTGACGTACAGCGTGTATTCCAATTTTAGTAGCACTCGTGTGTCTTGACTCTTGAGTAGGTACTTACTACAAACCACTAATTAACAAGTCTAACAGTAACTAATTAGATAGTGGAGAGGACAAAGTCGAGAAAAGGTACAAACAAGAGGGGGGTTCCAGTGTGTTCGTGGATTTCGCAATTAGAACGACGACGAAGACACGTTGACCCATTCATAACTGTAGACGTTAAGGTCCCCATATTTCTTTATCGGGACATAATGAGGCACATGTGGCGCGACAGCGAGACAAGGCATTCCTGACGCGTTGGGCCCTTTGGATATTGGAATATCCATCATCCTTCTCTGGTTTATATTTGTTTTCAGCCATTAATGTTATATTTATTCATGAACAAATATAAACACGGAAGAAGTATCTATCATGGTCTTACAACTTAAGTTACGGATTTAAAATTCTTGGAAAGCTTTTCAAGAGGTGCGAAATAGTAATTTAATATCAAATGTATAAAGTCCTAGTTAAACTAGTAATAATAATCAAAGGGAATTCAAAATGTTTTATCTAGAAAAATGATTATCTTTCTTTATTCCTTTCCTAATTACTTAAGTTTTCCACCACATTAACAATGGAACTACCGAAGTAAAAGTAAGATGACCCACAAAGTAGAGGGGACACTTAGTGCGGATTTGACCATCAATCTTGCGATGGTAGATTTGTAGTTATTATGATTTATTTTAAAATTTTAAACTTAAGTACTAAAAACTGATTTGGATTTCCATTGCTGTGACTTACTTTAAAAATTGGTGGTTCCAAAGTGAATTCAGAACATAACGAAGCTACATAAATTGAGAAAGAAAGAATCTAAAGATTTGAACTCGCTTTTTCATGGCTCTGAGCTATAATTATTTTCACCATATTTGACTGGAGTAAGGCCTTTAAGGGTCGCACATAAGTGATGTAGGATTTTCTGTTGTCGAAAATTCAAGATCGTTTCTGCAAAAAGATTAGTTTACAAATTACAACGAAATAAACTGTAAGATTTTGCATATATAAATCTTTTCTTTCCGCCCTCTCTCTCATTTTTTGGTCTTAGTTGAATATACAAGATTGATTCTGCAAAAAAATAAAAAAATTACAATGAAATAATCTGTAAAATTTTGCATATGCAATGTAACGTCCCGAAACAGCGGAAGATTTAAAATTTCGAAATAACGAATAAAACTGACAACTCAAGGCGGGAACGTCACAAATATATAAATATATGAATCCAGGTGCACCCAAAATACATGGAGTTTACAAAAGGTGTACAACTACAATCCAGATGAAAGAAATGAAAATACAAGTAGTCGTACGATCTCGCAAATGCCGAAGAGGATCCGACTCCAAAGCGCTCCGTCCTCGGTCACCACCCACCGGACCTACTGCGATCCTGAAAAAGATGCAACAACAATGCCTGAGTTTCCAGAAGGAAACCCCGTATGCCAACCCACCTATATGCATGCATCACATAATGAACCTATCATACTAGTAGCATGTCATGGCATCAACAGAAATGGAAAGCAGTTCCCCCGAAGGGTAAAACAGGACATCAGTCCGACAATCAATCATCGGGTCTCCCGAAGAGACCTACTGCAGGCACATGCAGTCTAGTAGCCCGCGACATCGCACCCCCCACACGCAGCTACACTACTCAAGGGTTCGGCAGGGAGCCTCTGTCACGTCTACGCGCCGATAGAAACAGATCTGTAAATCTCAGTGGTCGGGGCCACAGGGACCAACGGGGCCGTCGCCCGGAAGGTATAACAACATCATCTCGGTAGGTGCCCAGCCGAGGAAAACAACAAGCCGGCACAGCCTCGGCCCAACAATCATCATCGCCGGCACAACCTCGGCGGCATCACCGGCACAGCATCGGTGGTCCATCACAACAGTCCGGCACAGCATCGGACAGATCCAGACCGAAGTCTGCCAGGTCATCGGGCTCCTCGAGCCGCGAACACCAACCGCGCCGCTATAAAAGCAGGGCAGCGACCTCCGTAGCCCCAAGGGCCGGTAGTCACCTCACCCAACGCCGGTTGCGTGCCCGCACAACATCAACACTGGGATCCGCGATCCCTCAGGCCTGCTATACTACAAAGTGCCAACAATCATCTTAAAAGTCACGGTCCATACATGGAGGTGACGCGTCCCGAACACCCACACTCTTCCCAACGGCGGTCCCTGGGCAGGCACGCATCACGCGCCCACCGTCACCTCCCGGCTCACGCACAAGGCGAGGACACGGGTTTCCGTGGACAAAGTTGGTGTTCAAAAGGGGAACCAGGAATTCTGTCCTGGGCCCAAACGGTCGACCGGAAGAGGTGATTCGGTCGACCGGTTCCAGGAAGGAATCGGTCGACCGTACTCCTAAAACGGTCTACCGCTGCGCTCAACACAGAACCCCCAACGGTCGAACAAGGGTCTAAAACCGGTCGACCGAACGAGGTCAAAATCCGGAGTCTGGTCAACATTAAATTCCACTCTATCGGTCGACCGACTCAGGGGTCTCGGTCGACCGAAAACAGACAGGGTCAACCTAGTATTCTACGTCATCAAACGGTCGAACGTAAACATACTACCGGTCGAACAGACATGCAATCGGTCGAACGCAATATAAAATCGGTCGAACAAATCATGCAAAACTAACAGGTACACTTAAGTTCCGGTCGAACACAATAAGGACCGGTCGACCGATAACAGGTAGAAAATCCCAACTCACCAGCAATAATGCACTACCGGTCGACCGCCCCAAGGCATCGTTCGACCGGTGAAGGTTAAAGTCGGGCAAACAGTGCTAAAACGGTCGACCGCCCGAAGGATCCGGTCGACCGTTGGTCGTCTTCAACCTCGCGCCAGCCGAGGATTTACGAAGAAACGCGTCGCCGGAGAGGTCCTCGACCTCCCCCGACCGACCAACAACACCCTTCCTCAAGGGTGGGCAACAAAATCACACTAATGAGCGGCATACCTCAACCAACGACGACGCAACGCCCGAGCTCGCTCACGCCCGTCGCCTCCGGTAGACCTCGAGCACGCGTCGCGCTTCCTCTGGACGTCCGACCTCTGCCCGCGTGTCGTCCTCGTCTCCTCTGATCGGCGCCTCTGCTGGAGCCTCGACTGGAAAGAGATGAAGGAAGTGAAGAGAATGGAAGGAGAAGAAAAGAGGAAGAGAAGAGAAGTGCACACTTAAAACCCCCTCGCCGCTACAGTGCACACACTCCTCACCACACCCCTACACACACCCAGCCCATTCCCCTACACCATCACCTCTCTCTCTCTCTCACCACAAAAGTCAAGCCTCTCCATACCTCCCTCTCTCCTCTTTAATCACCAATTAACCCTAAACCGGGTTAGGGACCTAACAATCCACCCAACTTAAAAGGATTTCGTCCCGAAATCAAGCAACTACTCACCGAAAAGCTCTGGATAGTGCCTTCTGACATCCTCCTCAATCTCCCAAGTGGCCTCGCGCTCGCTGTGATGCTGCCACCTGACCTTCACCATCGGAATGGTCCTCCTCCTGAGCTGGTGATCCATGCGATCAACAATCTCGACCGGCCTCTTCTCGAGCGACAAGTCCTGCTGAATCTCTGGCACTGCTATCTCAATAACATGCGACGGATCTGCCACATACTTCCTCAGCATCGACACATGGAAGACGTTATGCAGACCCGAAAACTGCGGCGGCAAAGCAATCCGGTAGGCAACCTCTCCAACTCGGTCGAGGATCTCAAACGGTCCAACATATCTCGGACTGAGCTTCCCCTTCTTCCCAAACCTCATCACACCTCTGGCTGGGGAAATCTTCAGAAACACATGGTCGCCCACCTCGAAACTCAGCACTCGTCTGCGTCGATCTGCATAGCTCTTCTGCCTGCTCTGCGCTGTGGCCAGTCTCCTCCTGATCACATCCACCTTCTCTGCATACATCTGCACGATCTCTGGCCCAACTAACTGCCTCTCGCCCACATCACTCCAGCATACCGGTGATCTGCAAGGCCTCCCGTACAGTGCCTCGTACGGTGCCATCCCAATACTCGAGTGGTAGCTGTTGTTGTAGGCGAACTCTATCAGCGGCAGGTGCTCATCCCAGTGCCCTGCCCAATCCAGTGTGCATGCTCTCAGCATATCCTCCAGGGTCTGTATCGTCATCTCTGACTGACCATCGGTCTGCGGATGAAACGTTGTACTGAATCTCAGACGCGTCCCCAAAGCCTGCTGCAGACTCCCCCAAAATCTGGAAGTGAAACGAGGATCTCGATCGGAGATGATGCTCACTGGCACTCCATGTAACCTGACTATCTCCTCCACGTACAACTTAGCCAGACCCTCCAAAGGCAACGTGGTCCTGATCGCTAAGAAATGCGCCGACTTGGTCAGTCGATCGACTATCACCCAAATCGCGTCGTGGAATCTCCTCGTCTTCGGCAATCCCGTGACAAAATCCATCGTCACGTGCTCCCACTTCCACTCAGGAAGCTCAATACACTGCATCGGTCCTGCTGGCCTCTGATGCTCAATCTTCACCTGCTGGCAGACCAAGCATCGCTCCACAAACTCTGCAATATCCTTCTTCATGCCCTTCCACCAGAAGTTCCGCTGCAGGTCCTTATACATCTTCGTGCTCCCCGGGTGAATGGTGTATCTGGCTCTGTGTGCCTCCTCCATGATGTCATCTCTCAGCCCATCAACCTTCGGCACCCAAATCCGACTCCTGAACCTCAGACCACCATCAACCCCCACACTGAAATCTGATCCATCTCTGGAAGCCAACTGTAGCAGACCAGCTAACTCCTCATCCCCCTGCTGAGCCTGAACTAACCGTGAGACAGTCTGCGGCTCCACCTGAAGCCCAGCAATCACTGCTCCCTCTGTACCCTCTGTGAACGGTCTCCACTCTGACAAGGCCTCGAGTAGCCTCCACTCCTGGATGCACAGACTCGCAACAGAAACCTCCACCTTCCGGCTCAGCGCATCTGCAACCGAATTCGCCTTCCCCGGATGATAGGAAATGGTGAAGTCGTAGTCCTTAATGAACTCGAGCCATCTGCGCTGCCTTATATTCAGCTCCTTCTGCGAGAACAAGTACTTCAGACTCTGATGATCGGTGAAGACCTCGAACTGCTCGCCATACAGATAGTGCCGCCAGGTCTTCAACGCGTGAACTACCGCCGCCAGCTCCAGATCGTGAGTCGGGTAGTTCTTCTCGTGCACCTTCAGCTGCCTCGAAGCGTACGCGACCACCTTCCCATGCTGCATCAGAACACAACCCAAGCCTATCCCTGATGCATCGCTGTAAATCACGTAGCCTCCACTGCCACTCGGTAGCGTCAGAATAGGTGCTGTCGTCAATCGCCTCTTCAGCTCCTGAAAGCTGTCCTCGCACTTCTGGGACCAAACGAACTTGACGCCTTTCTGCGTCAATGCTGTCAGCGGCGATGCAAGTCTGGAGAAATCCTGGATAAACCGTCTGTAATACCCTGCCAGACCTACGAAACTCCTGATCTCCGTCACGCTCGTCGGGGCTCTCCACTGAGTCACTGCCTCGACCTTCGCCGGATCCACTGAAATCCCATCTGCTGACACAATATGCCCCAGAAAAGCCACCTGATCCAACCAAAACTCGCACTTCGTGTACTTGGCATATAGCTGCTGATCCCTCAAGATGCCAAGCACAATCCTCAGGTGCTCTCGATGCTGCTCCCTGTCAGGCGAGTATATCAAAATGTCGTCTACGAATACAACGACAAATCTGTCGAGGTACGGCTGGAAGGTCCTATTCATCAGATCCATGAATGCTGCAGGCGCATTCGTCAGTCCAAATGGCATCACCAAGAACTCGTAGTGGCCGTACCGCGTCCTGAAGGCTGTCTTCTGAACATCTGCCTCCCTGATCCGCAACTGATGATAACCCGAACGCAGATCGATCTTCGAGAACACCCTCGCCGTCTGCAACTGATCAAACAAGTCATCAATCCTGGGCAAAGGGTACCGGTTCCGAACGGTAACCTTATTCAGCATCCTGTAGTCGATGCACATCCGCAACGACCCATCCTTCTTCTTCACGAAGAGCACAGGCGCTCCCCATGGAGAAACACTCGGTCGAATGAACCCGGACTCCATCAACTCCTGCAACTGCTTCTTCAGCTCTGTCAACTCTGCAGGTGCCATACGATACAGTGCCTTCGACTGAGGTGTCGTACCCGCTACCAGCTCGATGCCGAACTCGATCTCTCGGTGCGGCGGTAACGCTGGAATCTCCGCTGGAAACACATCCGGGAACTCCTGCACAATCTTTATGTCCTCCAGCCTCCTCGTCTCAGGATCAGGAACTACCAGCGTGGCCACAAACGCTCTGCCTCCCTGCTGTATCAGTCTCTGTGCCTTAACCGCAGACACAATCAGACGACCACCTCTGCTCCTCGCACCTCTGATCAGAACATCTGGCAAACCCTCCATCGGAATCAGGATCTTCTTCTCACGGCAAAAGACCCGCACGTCGTACCGGGACAGCCAGTCCATCCCCAGTATGACGTCGAAGTCCACCATCGGTAACAAGACCAGATCTGCCGGAAAATCGTGGTCTCCCGAAGCAACTGTGGTGCCGGGGAAAAAGCTCCCCACAGTGCCCACCTCACCCATGGGCGTGCTGACCTCCAAAACATCAGTCAGCAGCACAGGGGTCCGACCCAACTCGCCAGCAAACTTTTCCGAGATGAAGGAGTGAGTGGCGCCGCAATCAAACAACACACGCGCTACTGAACCCGAAACTGAAAGCGTACCTTCCACGACGGTGTTGGAGTCCCTCGCCTCCTCAGCCTGGATAGTGAAGACTCGCCCGGTCCTCCTGCTCTGGCCCGGTGCAACAACTGATCGGCTGCCTCCGCCTCTGCCTACTGCTGGTGGTCCCGGCCTCCTGCTCGGCTCACCCTGCCTCTGAGGACAATCACGGACGAAATGCCCCATCTGACCACAACCCATGCACGCTCCAGTCCGACGGGGACACTCCTGCCCCGGATGGAACCTCCCGCAGTAAGTGCACGCTCCTGACTGACGTGCTCCTCCACCATCGAACCTGGGCCTCTTGCCCGAGTTCCCTGCACCACGACCAGCTACTCTGCTGCCGGTGCTCACTGGCGCCTTCCGCGCCTCCTGAATACACTCCCTCTGGTCCTGCTCGATGATCGTAGCATGCTTCACCGCATCTGCAAGGGTCCGCGGCATGCTGTTGATCACCCGAGATCGAAGCGGCTGCCTCAGTCCCTTCACGAACTTCCTCGCCCGCTGCTCTGGGGTCACACAAATCTCAGGGCAGTAACGCTCCAAAGCGTTGAACCTGCTGATGTAGCTCGTCAGTGTCATGTCCTTCTGCTCCAGCGACATGAACTCCTCCCTCTTCTGATCCCTGACATGCTGGGGGAAGTACTGCTCCTGAAACACCTCCAAGAACTCCTCCCAGCTGACATCTGCACGGTCATCAAACAATACTGTGGACGTAGATCTCCACCAGTTGGCGGCCTCGCCATCGAACACGTAGGTGGCCAGCTCCACCATCCTCTCAGGTGCTACACCAATAGCACGGAAAATCTTCTCTATCCTGAAGACCCAGTCCTCTGCAACCTCTGGGGCCCTCCTGCCATCGAAAGTCGGCGGGTGCTGACGCATGAACCGATCGTGCTCAGCCCCCACCCCGCTCTGAGCGCTCTGAGCAGCCTGACGCTCCAGAAACTCGCCCAGCCTGTCCCACTGAGCACCTGAAGTGTCGTCACTGGGATCACGATCGCGTGGAGAACTCCTCACGCGCCTAGGTGCCATCTGTCACCACAACAATCAACAGATAAGCAACAATGCATGCATGAGCTACGAAATTTATGCATGCCTCTAGCACTACTCCTAAGGGTGGTTCTTTAGACGAAGACACAGGAATCGACCGCTCTGATACCAAGTTGTAACGTCCCGAAACAGCGGAAGATTTAAAATTTCGAAATAACGAATAAAACTGACAACTCAAGGCGGGAACGTCACAAATATATAAATATATGAATCCAGGTGCACCCAAAATACATGGAGTTTACAAAAGGTGTACAACTACAATCCAGATGAAAGAAATGAAAATACAAGTAGTCGTACGATCTCGCAAATGCCGAAGAGGATCCGACTCCAAAGCGCTCCGTCCTCGGTCACCACCCACCGGACCTACTGCGATCCTGAAAAAGATGCAACAACAATGCCTGAGTTTCCAGAAGGAAACCCCGTATGCCAACCCACCTATATGCATGCATCACATAATGAACCTATCATACTAGTAGCATGTCATGGCATCAACAGAAATGGAAAGCAGTTCCCCCGAAGGGTAAAACAGGACATCAGTCCGACAATCAATCATCGGGTCTCCCGAAGAGACCTACTGCAGGCACATGCAGTCTAGTAGCCCGCGACATCGCACCCCCCACACGCAGCTACACTACTCAAGGGTTCGGCAGGGAGCCTCTGTCACGTCTACGCGCCGATAGAAACAGATCTGTAAATCTCAGTGGTCGGGGCCACAGGGACCAACGGGGCCGTCGCCCGGAAGGTATAACAACATCATCTCGGTAGGTGCCCAGCCGAGGAAAACAACAAGCCGGCACAGCCTCGGCCCAACAATCATCATCGCCGGCACAACCTCGGCGGCATCACCGGCACAGCATCGGTGGTCCATCACAACAGTCCGGCACAGCATCGGACAGATCCAGACCGAAGTCTGCCAGGTCATCGGGCTCCTCGAGCCGCGAACACCAACCGCGCCGCTATAAAAGCAGGGCAGCGACCTCCGTAGCCCCAAGGGCCGGTAGTCACCTCACCCAACGCCAGTTGCGTGCCCGCACAACATCAACACTGGGATCCGCGATCCCTCAGGCCTGCTATACTACAAAGTGCCAACAATCATCTCAAAAGTCACGGTCCATACATGGAGGTGACGCGTCCCGAACACCCACACTCTTCCCAACGGCGGTCCCTGGGCAGGCACGCATCACGCGCCCACCGTCACCTCCCGGCTCACGCACAAGGCGAGGACACGGGTTTCCGTGGACAAAGTTGGTGTTCAAAAGGGGAACCAGGAATTCTGTCCTGGGCCCAAACGGTCGACCGGAAGAGGTGATTCGGTCGACCGGTTCCAGGAAGGAATCGGTCGACCGTACTCCTAAAACGGTCTACCGCTGCGCTCAACACAGAACCCCCAACGGTCGAACAAGGGTCTAAAACCGGTCGACCGAACGAGGTCAAAATCCGGAGTCTGGTCAACATTAAATTCCACTCTATCGGTCGACCGACTCAGGGGTCTCGGTCGACCGAAAACAGACAGGGTCAACCTAGTATTCTACGTCATCAAACGGTCGAACGTAAACATACTACCGGTCGAACAGACATGCAATCGGTCGAACGCAATATAAAATCGGTCGAACAAATCATGCAAAACTAACAGGTACACTTAAGTTCCGGTCGAACACAATAAGGACCGGTCGACCGATAACAGGTAGAAAATCCCAACTCACCAGCAATAATGCACTACCGGTCGACCGCCCCAAGGCATCGTTCGACCGGTGAAGGTTAAAGTCGGGCAAACAGTGCTAAAACGGTCGACCGCCCGAAGGATCCGGTCGACCGTTGGTCGTCTTCAACCTCGCGCCAGCCGAGGATTTACGAAGAAACGCGTCGCCGGAGAGGTCCTCGACCTCCCCCGACCGACCAACAACACCCTTCCTCAAGGGTGGGCAACAAAATCACACTAATGAGCGGCATACCTCAACCAACGACGACGCAACGCCCGAGCTCGCTCACGCCCGTCGCCTCCGGTAGACCTCGAGCACGCGTCGCGCTTCCTCTGGACGTCCGACCTCTGCCCGCGCGTCGTCCTCGTCTCCTCTGATCGGCGCCTCTGCTGGAGCCTCGACTGGAAAGAGATGAAGGAAGTGAAGAGAATGGAAGGAGAAGAAAAGAGGAAGAGAAGAGAAGTGCACACTTAAAACCCCCTCGCCGCTACAGTGCACACACTCCTCACCACACCCCTACACACACCCAGCCCATTCCCCTACACCATCACCTCTCTCTCTCTCTCACCACAAAAGTCAAGCCTCTCCATACCTCCCTCTCTCCTCTTTAATCACCAATTAACCCTAAACCGGGTTAGGGACCTAACATGCAAATATTTTCTCTCTCTCCTTTTTTCGTTTTAATAACGAGCTTCTTATAAATTAATAATACTAAAAGCAATGTAAATAAAAGTCAAGTGATGTAAACTTTTAAGACACTTGCAAACAAATGACAGAATCTAACGATTAATGAAAGAGACGATACATATATAGTGAAAAAGGGTGAAAATACAATAAAATGAGGTCAACTGACGTGATGATAACATACAAGACTGGAAGGTCCAACGTAATTATCACTACTAAAAGAGAATGGGTACATATTATAGAGATGTATTGAAAACAAGAGCAAAGAACTTCAAAATTCCAACAGAAAGTTTCGACATCAAGCTATTCTCAAATTGCTCTCTCGAACTTGCTACACCAAATAACCATAACCACATGTTTGAATATGATATTTTAACGGGTCTCTTAAGCTCAAAACCTCTTATTTTTTGGTCGCTACAAATATTCATCTAGTCTTTGTAGTTGAATTGCATGTGAATTAACGAAGTTGTAATAATTTAAAGCATCTGAATAAAAGCAAAAGACCTCACTTCCATTTCCTTCCCGTAAGATTCTCCGCATCAACTCCCACAGATAACAGAATACCACCGAAACAAAAGCTTCAAATTCAAGTTTAATCATCTTTTATTAGTCCAAATCAATGGGAATTAGTGCTTAATCATCTTTGATTACTTCAAATCAATAGGGCATTCCACTGCTTTATCATCTTTTATTAATTCAAATCGATGGGACATTCGAGTGAACCTGTCTCGGACTAATTATCACAATTTATACTCTTAAAAGCTTAAAAAACGTCCAAACACCAATGGCGGTGAACAAAGTGGATATATCTTAAGATGCCAGAAAACACATTACAGAAACAACTTTTGCTTATGCAAGATTTTTACTTGGTGATGACGTCGTTTAGATTTTTGGGTTCCAAATACAGACCACGAAGCAAATAATGTGGCCCTAAAACGATTCGTCCTGTGACTTTATGTTACAATGCTGGATTGTTAGGTGCGTTTGGATGTCATAATTTTTTTTTTAAAATAACTTAAAAGATATTATGTGATATAAATTGAAAAATTGATTTTTTGTTTTCAAGAACTAAAACAAGAAACTTGTATTCCAGCTGAACTTTGACTTTTCATTGGAAAAATCAATTTTATCATCATAAAATCTTCTTCAAAGTAGAAAATATCATAAATATTCATCTTCAACAACTACAAAAATATTTTACTTCGAAAAAACTATATAAAAAAATCATCTTTTGAGCTTCAAAATTTTTTTGGTGTGGAAAATCTCACTCTTGAAGGTAGTGTCTGGATGCAGTAGAGAAAAATCAATTTTATGAAAAATTTGAACGGATAATCCAAACCCACACTTATTAGCCACTAATTGTAACCGACATCCAACAATCAACCTCAACCGTGAAAGAAATCCAACGGAACCAGTACAAAAAGGGAAGAGCAGAGGACAACTGGATCGGTAAAGCAAGGATCGAAATATCACATCAATCGTTCTCCAAATTCGCATCGAGGAGATATTTCAATTGAGTAGTGCGCACGAAGCACGAGTATCGATCAGCACCACCGACTTTTGAAATGGACACGAACAAATGCATCACTAACTCTTAATCCGCCAATCCTTATCATTAGGACAAATCATGCATATTTTGTTATATTTTAATACCATAAAAAAAACAAGCTTTGGATGAAGACCACAAAGAGTGAGAGGTCTACATGTAAACCTACGAAAGGACGCAACGAAAATGACGATCATGATAAGATGCGAAGCGAATGGTGTAGGTGAGAAGTCCATGTCAATGTCATACACAAGGCTGTGACTATGGACCCTAAGCTACGAACACTAGACCTATTAATTAACTTTAGGTTTTGGGCGAATATAGAAAGCAATTTCCCATCTCCATATAAGTTACACGTGCAACCAAGGAGATTGGAACGAGCTCCCTTTTCCCGCACTTCTTGTCCATTACTTTTAGTGCTGGCTTATGAAGGTTCAAGAATTAAAAGTAGCTTTAGAGGTTACTACAATTTTCACTCCACAGTAGTTATTGTCGTGAAGATTTTGTGGTCTCAGAACTGAATCAGAGATGAAAAGGGAAGTTCCCACTGACCAACAGGCTGAGTAGATAACTAACCACAGTAATAATCATAATAAAATCGCAAGCAAATCTATCTTCGACCACCAAAAGAAAGCAGAACCTGATAGAGAACGTGAGCTTTAAACACCGTTCTCTGTGAGAAATCCTGCTTGTTATTGACACTTCCTGGATATGATTGGGAAACAATACCATAACCAAGTCATAGGAAACAGGAACATGGACCCTACCAATCTTTGCTACGCGCATCCAAATTGAACTTACCTGAAAAAAATAAATGCCTGAACAAAACTCCAAAAACTTAATTCAACAAATCAAATAAGCATATAAAATGCACGGGAATTTGTAGTTTACAAATTCCAGAATGTAACTACTATTACCAATCATTTTTCATGTAATCAGAATTTTATTATACTCGTAAGTCATCCAACGAAAATATAGACTAGTGTTAGGAGGCACGACATACCTACAACATTCTTAGTACGGCCAAGTATCATTTCAATGTTCTGATGATGAATGAGATGTTGAGATGAAAAGAACCCCACGGGGGCGTCCTGTCGTTTCCATTATCTCCAAACGAGTAGATAACTACAACCAGGGATAGAGGAATGCAAAACCCATTACATGTTACATGTAATGCCATAGACACGATCAGTCCCTCCGTCAATGCCTCTGCAGTGGATGACTTTATTAAGACTGTAATTAAAATCAATCTCAAATACGCATCAAAATCGAAATAGCAAATCCAATTGACGAAAATTAAGAACAAATGCAAATCCAAAATCCAAACCACACAAAACACATAAAATTTAACGTGAAAAATCAATACGGAAAAAATCACAGACGACACAACTCAAAATCCACTATAGACAAACGTATTACAAAGAGATGCTTACAGGAGACGCGAACAAACCGACGAACATACCCGGCTCAAATTCTCCCAACGAATCAACAAGGATGCTCTCTCTCTCTCTTCTCTCAAAAACACAAAGTAGACTAATAGGAATTACCCTTAAGCAAATGGGGACGAAATTGTCTTTATATATTAGGCCTAAACAAGTATTATTTGCACCAAAATCGCGTGGAGAAATGTGCAAAACGTGGGCAGAAAATAGGTCCAACGGTCGACCGAACGGGTGGTTCGGTCGACCGATCCTCTAACTGTATTGCGAACCAGCTTTTACCGGTCGACCGAAACTAAAGTATCGGTCGACCGAAAAGCGACAATAACTTTTCTTCCCTGCTCGAGTGCATACTCGGTCGACCGAATCACTTAAGTTACGGTCGACCGAAAATCGACAAGCACTTTTGCCCATCTCCTCGTGTGTGCCCGGTCGACCGACTCCTAAGTTCCGGTTGACCGAAAATGGACAGACACTTTTGCCCAGCTCCTCGTGTGTGCCCGGTCGACCGAATCCTAAGTTCCGGTCGACCGAAAATGGACAGACACTTCTGCTGGACAAATCAAAACACACATCCGGTCGACCGAAACACTCCTTCCGTTCGACCGATCGTCTGTTTTATCCCACAAATACTTTAATCACATATTCAAGGTAAACAACAACAATCTCCACCTTTACCTTGAATAGCCCCCGAAAATCTTTGAAGGAACACTTCCTTCCTCATTGTGTTGTTGTCTTAGCTCCACCTACTTGGAACTCAAACCAACCAAGTTCACGCATACCATGAACTTAGTTGAAATAACTGGCTTCGTCAACATATCAACCAGATAATCTTCAGTGCCCACCTTCTTCACCACCACACCTCCTTCAGCAACCACTTCCCGAATTAAGTGATAACGGACGTCGATATACTTCGTCCTCTCGTGGTACATTTGATCGTTCGTCAGATGATTGACACTCTGACTATCACAATAAACAACCATTGTATTCTGACTTGGACTAAGCTCTCCAAATAAACCTTTCAGCCAAAGAACTTCATTTATACCCTCGGTCACTGTCATATACTCTGCCTCCGTTGTAGACAAAGCAACAGTGTGTTGCAACGTCGCTTTCCAGCTAATAGTTGTGCTCCCAACAGTGAACACATACCAGTCATAGATCTTCGTATATCGCGGTCTCCCGCGTAATCGGCATCAACAAACCTCATTAACGAATACGAAGATCGACCAAATTTCAAAGATAGCTCAATTGTACCTTTTAGATACCGGAGAATCCACTTCACAGCTGACCAATGCTCATTTCCTGGATTCGACATATAGCGGCGCAACACACTGACCGCCTGAGTTATATCTGGACGAGTGCATATCATAGCATACATCAAGCTGCCAATTGCACTAGTATAAGGCACACGTGACATGTATGCCTTATCTTCCTCCTTCTTGGGACACAAGTCTACCGAGAGCTTAAAATGCGCGGTGAGAGGAATTCTTTCAGACTTGGAACCCTCCATGCCAAAACTATGCAAGACTTTCTCAATATATTGCTGCTGGGAGAGAAACAAACTCTTGCATGTACGATCGCGACGTATCTCCATACCTAGAATCCTCTTTGCTGAACCGAGATCCTTCATCTCGAACTCAGTCTTTAACAATTCTTTAAGCTCAGAAACTTTAGACTTGTCCTTAGCTGCTACCAACATATCATCTACAAAGAATAATAACAAAATAAGAGAGTCATCTGAAAATACCTTTTGGTAAACGCAGCAATCATACTGCGACCTGTTGTACCCATGTCCAACCATAAAAGAGTTAAATCTTTTATATCACTGTCGAGGCGACTGCTTTAACCCATAAAGCGACTTTTTTAGCAAACAAACCTGATTCTCTTTACCCTTGACCACAAAGCCTTCCGACTAGGACATGTAAATTTGCTCATTTAATTCTCCATGTAAAAAAAACGGTTTTCACATCTAGTTGCTCTAACTCTAAATCATGAATTGCAACCAAACTCAACAAAACACAAATAGAAGTATGCTTCACAACGGGTGAGAAAATATTTCTATAATCCACACCCCCCACCTGACTAAAACCACGAGCAACTAATCGAGCTTTGTATCTCACATCTGAGACACCATCGATTTTCTTCTTGAAGACCCATTTGCAGCTAACGACCCTTTTTTCTTTTGGAAGTTCTACCAACTTCCAAGTTTGGTTCTTATGAAGAGACTTCATCTCTTCATTCATTGCACCCACCCAAGTAGCTGAATCGGGTGCCAAAATTGTCTCTGAATACCTGCTCGGCTCACCAGAGGTTCCAATATCTTCAGCTGCACTAAGAGCTTATGCAAGGATTGATTCGGCGTATCTACGATGTTTCTTGCTCAGCCGCCTCTCTCTGTCCCTTGCCAACAAATACTTTTCATCTTCCTCAGATTTCAAACTCTCTCCTTGTGTCACACCGGTATCCTCATCAGCAATCACCACCGGTGGCTCCACCTGAACTGGAGTCCCACTTGACACAGGAGTAGAAATAACAATGTCTTTCCTCGAAGGTAACATAGCAAGCTCATTATAGACAACATTTCTTTCAACCATGAGCTTCTGAGATTCCTTGCACCACAGACGATAATCCTTCACACCCAAATCGTAGCCAAGGAATATACACTTCAACGACCGAGCATTTAATTTTCCTTGATCTACATGTGCGTACGTTGGACAACCGAAGACTTTCAACTTGGATAAATCTGAAGCTCCACCTGTCCAAACTTCTTCCGGTGTTCTCATGTCCAAAACGGTGTGAAGTGAACGGTTCACTAAATAACAAGCAGTACACACTGCTTCTGCCCAAAAATCCTTAGTCAGGTCAGCATTCAGAAGCATACATTTAGCTCTCTCCAAGAGAGTTCGATTCAGACGTTCCGCTACTCCGTTCTGTAGTGGTGTGTGACGTACGGTTCGGTGTCTCACGATTCCTTCATCCTTGCAGAAATCGTTAAACTCTGAGGAACAAAACTCCAAACCATTATCCGTCCTTAGAACCTTAATTTTCTTTCCTGTTTGATTCTCAATCATAACCTTCCAGTGATGAAAATTCTGAAACACATCGCTCTTTTGTTTTAGAATATAAAACCAAGTCTTCCTGGAGAAATCATCAATAAATGTGAGCATGTAGCGAGCTCCACCTTTTGATGGAACCTGAGAGGGTCCCCATAAATCAGAGTGAACATAATCTAAAGTGGCATCGGTGGTGTGCTTTGCTGCTGAGAAACTAACCCTCTTCTGCTTCCCCAAAACACAAAATCCACAGAAGTCCAAACTGCCGATTTTCTAACTTCCAAACAAACCACGTTTGTTCAACACCGCCATGCCTTTCTCGCTCATGTGCCCCAACCTCATATGCCAAAGTTGGGCATTCTCCTCACCAGACAACGATGACGCTACAGCTGCGTCACCCACAACAGTTTCTCCTTTAAGCAAATAAAGCTTACCGGGCCCAAGCTTCTTCCCCTTCATCAGAATAAGTGATCCTTTGGTGATGGATATGCAGTCATCCTCACCACTGAATTTGTAGCCTTTGCAGTCAGATTACCTACTGAAATCAGATTCTTGTTCGCCTTTGGAACATCTCGCACATCCGATAAAATCTTGACTAGGCCATCGTGGGTCCTCAATCTGACAGAACCAATTCCTGCAACCTCGCACCTGTCACCATTGCCCATCACAACCATTCCACCTGACATTGATTCATAAGATGAAAACCAGTGCTTATTCGGAGTTAAGTGGAACGTACTGCCCGTGTCAATCACCTAACCATCGGAAGCTTCAGAAGAACCTGTAGCTGCCAACACAAAATCAAAATCGGACTCCGCAACATTCGAACCTGACTGATCACCACTATTACAACTCATCTGCTTCTCTCTGTTCTATAGCTTAAAACATTCTGATATCTTGTGACCGTTCTTCTTGCAGTAATGACAAATAATATATTTGTCCTTCGACTTGGTCTTAGATGTGTTCTTTGAGAAACTCCTCTTTTTCCCCTTACCACGAGCAACAAGTGCTTCACTTTTGCTCAACTCAGAACCATCAGACCTCTTCTCCATGTCAGATTTGGAGGAGAGTGCGTTTTTGACATCCGCAAGAGAGATGTCGGTCCTGCTATACATTGTCTCCACGAAGTGATCATATGAAGAATTCAATGAGCAAAGTAAAAGGATCGCTTGATCCTCATCAGAAAACCTTGCTTCAACTTTCTCCAAGTCCATGATGATTGCATTGAAATCATCCAAGTGTTGTTGAAGGGAGATACCCGACTTCATCTTGAATAGGAACAACTTCTTCTTCAAGATAATCCGGCTCGCAAGTGACTTCTTCATGTAGACTTCCTCTAATTTCTTTCACATACTTGCAGTCGTCTTCTCCTTCAACACTTCTCTCAGAACTTCGTCAGACAACGACAACTTAATTGTTGACATCGCCTTTCGATCAAGCTTCAACCTATCTTGATCAGACATTTCCTTTGGCAACTTGTCCATGCCCTCAAGAACGTCCTCCACCTCTTGCTACACTAGGATTGCATGCATCTTGACTTGCCACAAGCCGAAATTCACATCTCGGCTCAACTTCTCAATCTTGCAATAATTTGTCATGTGTATTTGCCAAAAAGATCGATGAAAACCCCAAAATTCAAACCAAAAGCTCTGATACCAGTTGTTAGGTGATTAAAACCAATCCCAAATACACAGCAGAATCGAAATAGCAAATCCAATTGACGGAAATTAAGAACAAATGCAAATCCAAAATCCAAACCACACAAAACACGCAAGATTTAACGTGGAAACCCAATGCGGGAAAAACCACGGACGACACAACTCCAAATCCACTATAGAGAAACGTATTACAAAGAGAGACTTACAGGAGACGCGAACGAACCGACGAAGATATTCGGCTCAAATTCTCCCAACGAATCAACAATGATGCTCTCTCTCTTTTCTCTCAAAAACACAAAGTAGACTAATAGGAATTACCCTTAAGCAAAGGGGGACGAAATTGCCTTTATATATTAGGCCTAAACAAGTATTAATTGCACCAAAATCGCGTGGAGAAATGTGCAAAACGTGGGCAGAAAATAGGTCTAACGGTCGACCGAACGAGTGCTTCGGTTGACCGATCCTCTAACTGTATCACGAACCAGCTTTTACTGGTCGACCGAAAAGCGACAGTAACTTTTCTTCCTTGCTCGAGTGCATACTCGGTCGACCGAAAACCAACAGACACTTTTGCCCAGCTCCTCGTGTGTGCCCGGTCGACCGACTCCTAAGTTCCGGTCGACCGAAAATGGACAGACACTTTTGCCCAGCTCCTCGTGTGTGCTCGGTCGACCAAATCCTAAGTTCCGGTCGACCGAAAATGGACAGACACACTTCTGCTGGACAAATCAAAACACACATCCGGTCGACCGAAACACTTCTTCTGGTCGACCGATCGTCTGTTTTATCCCACAAATACTTTAATCACATATTCAAGGTAAATAACAACATATATAGTCAAAAAAAGAAAAATCACTTTCTAGCTTACACAAGGCGACAAAAGGATGCGGTGACGAAGGAAATCAGGAGTCAGTAAGGAATGCACCTAAAACACGAAAAGTGTTGCTAGTACAGTGCTGGAAGAAAATCATCACCTTACCGAAGACAGAAACGAACTTCTATGCTGGTTATATTTAAAGATGAAATTAAGTTCCTTGTAGTAAAAATTAAAAGCCAGAGTTGGCTAAATGCATTGAGCATGTTGTCATTTAACACCAAGTAAAGAACAACTCATGCAACCGCTTTAATATAATGAATTCATTTTGATACTTACACAAGTGATACTCCCACAGGATGGGAGCTACTAGCGATTTTCCAACAAACTAGAGGAGATAATTAAATTCAGTGTCAAGTGGAAAAAAAAGTCGGAGAAAAAAAAGAAGAAATCCAACAATCAGCCAAAACAAAAAATAGTTCACTGTGACAACAATGAAAAGAGGCAATAGTAATTACTAAGCACTCTCGATAAAAGTTTATAACCAAAGGCAATGCAATTACAGACTGTAGAGTATTAGTAATAGATGAAACGTAACACTCGAATGTTTGAAACAATCTAATCAAGACATGGATCGTCTATAAAGAATGTAAGGGTTCACCCTAAATCTCTGTAAATTGTAACACCAACTTACACATCTTATAAATGAAAGATCTGGTTTATCACCATGTTGGTGATAAGATCTGGTTTAGGACCATGTTGGTGCCTGGTCTTGAGTACATCCCTTCTTCTAAGTTGACAAAAAAATAGGTGAAGATCACAATAAGAGATCTTTAGGATGAATGGACGTTTACAATTTAGGACAAAACCAAATGATTAGATTGGTTTATCCGGTCGTGGACAGTACTAGACTCATTTCAAGAATGATGCACATGCTAGAATGCACTCAAAAAAAAAAAAAAGAACAACCCCCTCCACAGGCTAAAAACCAAAGCTTTTGCCTTTTGGGTTTGTATCAACTCTCAATCCTTACTTTGTAAGAATGTGCATTATGTCTTGTGCTCAGGCAATATGCACGACAGCAGGAGAAATAATTCAGCAACAAGTAATAGAATACTCAACCACTTAAAGAGAAAGAAACCAAATCCTGAGTAAAAAATTAGATCCTAAGGCATAGTTTATGGACATCCCAGCCAGTAAATGGGCCTCTACAAGAATTAGATCCAAAGTGTTGCTTAGACAATGTTTAACCATGTCCCGGCTGCACCGGGCGTCCTGCTCCATCTCTCTGCCACGTCAGTTTCTCTTTCTGTCACGTCAGTTCACCCAACCTACCAAAAAAAACCCTTTACACATGCCCGGACTACCCCACCCACCCTACACTCTCTTTCCTCCGCATCATTTATTAATTAAACAATTTTAATTCTTACACCACATTTTAACAATTTACATTTGTATTAATGGAAATTACTACATTATCAATTAATACTCAATACATTATCAAATAACCTTAACCATGTGTGTTTAGACCATGAATTAATCATCTTAAACCATACTATTAACTCACCTCGACATGTTGTTTGGGGGTCTCGCCGGTGAGGTGACGGGGGTGGCAAGGGGGCAGCGCCCCCTAATTTTTTTTTTGGATCTGAATCACTTGCAAAAAAACTTATTGTAATCCAACCCGTTACCACAATAATAAAAATTTATCACCCCACGTTACTAAAAAACACTCAATACATTATCAATTAACTCTAATAACAAAACATCCACTAAAATATAAAAAAACAAAAAAAAATCGACGAACGGGGGGCAACACGTGCCCCCAGCCCGATGGGCGCCAATTCCGGTGCTCTGGCACCCGATTGCCCGCCTGGGCGCCCGACCCGTTAAGGGTGACCTTATAGGCATAAGGACCACTAATCAGTTTCAATAATGCTTACAGTCATATGTGATTTTTTGACTTGAACATTACCTTCGAAATTTGGAAGGGATTTCCACATACAAATCCTTTATTTTGGTCATATTTTAGGGGGGTATGTCTGAAGTCCGGTTAGAACTGGATTTCACCTGTAACGTCAGTCTATTTGTGTCGTGAACAAATAAACTAACTAGACCATGAGGGAATCATGCAACAGGACAAGGTGAACGTGAGCAGTGTTTCCAATCAACACTTATTTTATTGACTCAAAAGTACAATGGCTGCTATTAACATAGATGTGATACGGTCAAGAGAACTCCCCTTGTAATGTTTTCTCAGTAGAGTAATTTTCCTTGTTTAAGTGGTCATTGGACCAGACAGAGAAGCTTTGTCGAATCACATTTATATTTTCTCTTGCAGCTTGTGGTCTCTCTTCTTCTGTATGTGTTGCATGTTCTTGTGTTTATTACCTACAGCAACTTTTGCTGTGGGGATCAGAGGGTTCTGTTTCCCAACAATCTTTATCAAAAAACAAACATATTTTTAAATTTCAAGTGTTCCTGACAATCTACCCTTGTCTTCCATTTAATCTATTCAATCATGACATTTTCTTAATCAATCCTTCATTTGCAAATTGTTGTATATGCCTCAATATAATTTAATGATGACAGCAACATGATATTGACGACGAGTAAACCTGATTTAAGTATTTTTGACACTATTCTCTCCCACAAGAAATCTACCAGACCAGCACCCTCATCTGCCTCTAATTTTTTGTTGTTGGATCATAGTATTGAGTACATCTTTGAAGCAATTGGGTTGAAATGTCATAATGGAGTATCTAATTGTATATAATGAAGTGGAGGTATGGATGCAAAACTTCCTAGCCCAAAGCATACGAGCTATATCATTAAGAATGTAGAAGAAGATGCAAGCCATGGTACACATGCACGGCGGTTATTGTCGCAACAAGATTCTCATGTAACTTGCTTACAACGTAGATGTTAACAAAAAATAAAAAATGCATACAACATTAGATGTCTATATATTTACCTATAATAGAAATGCTCTTTAGTTCTTTACCATTCATCCTCAAATCTCAATGGATTTTCTTTCAAATCTCCTTGCACAGGTGCGAGAGTTACCGAATATACTGCGTACCGTATTAGGTACTAATTGATGTAAGGCGCCGACACAAGTTACACTATTGAATAACAATAATCAATCACAGTGTTAAATGAGTCCAATGAGTTAAGAAAGGCGACACGGTAAATAACTGCTTTGACAATTGCAGAAATATTAATTCTACAACGTATTAACTACAAAAATAATCCAGTTTGATTCACTATTAAGTATAACAGATATATCTAATTTGATAACAAAATCAAATGATTATGCAAAATCATCAATGTTGTTTGTCCCCTTCAAAAATATTCTTCCAGAATTAGGACAGGTCTTAAGAACCTCAAATGTGCAAATACACGTATGGTATCTCATCATCTGTGAATTGGTAATACCATGACGTCTTTCATGTCAGATTGTCAAGTATGGTACAATTTCATGAATTTAAGTACACAAATCCTTAGATGGCAAATGCAGGCAAATATTCACTGCAGAAAAGGACAAGGACAGAGACAACAAACTGCATTATAAGCCTCGAGCACCCAAATATTAATGAGGAAAAGTAAATTGCAGCTACCCTTCAGCACCAAAATTCAACAATAAAAGTCTTGGACTCATGGTCAAAGTTAGAGATACGAGATGATGTGTATAGAACATAAACAATAGTCGTCTTATAGATTCTCTACGTCCCAAGGTGTGACGAAACACTTGGAAATGTCATCAAAGCAGAAGGTTGCAGCTCATGCAACTAATACTCCCCTAGACCCTCAAACAACCTACTAAAATAGTCAAAGAGTTGGCAAATGTTTAGGCCCCTAGACCCTAACAGATATTGTAATGACTCGAAATAGTGGAAATAAAAAAAACAATAAATACGAGGATATTACGGCAAAACACAGGATAATAGGTGCACCAATATATATATATATATATATATATATATATATCCAAATATTTCAAAAATGTGATTACATCAAATGATATAAGATAAATGTACAAGTAGTCACAATAACCTCCAAAAATATGGAAAAACAGGATCTGACCCCAGATGTGTTCCTCTGTAGTCACCACCTCCTAACGCCACTTACGGTCTGAAATAAAACATGAAACTATGTCTTGAGTTTCCCATAAGGAAATCTCGTATGTCAAACATCTATCACATAAATAAACCAAACAACTACTAGCATGATATGATACAAAATGCAACAATACAAAATCATCATCAATACTGAGCCTCAGGGATTTCTCTCCTCGCCACAACAGACACAAATCACAACGGGTCTCGATGGTCCTCTCACCCACCATCCACATGTGCCCACAGACACCACACCCGGAATAATCGTCGACCATCACATCACGTGCACCCTGACACCAACAAAAGAAACATTCTCAGTCAACAACATGTGCACACATGTACCACTGTCGGAAACATCCTCGGGCAACAACACAAACACACCACAGATCGCTATCAGGCCGGAAATGTCTGTACTGTCCCCCAAAAAAGGCCAGAGACCCGTTGCCCTCAAAGTTGATTCCACAACATAACAAAACACCATACTGGGCAAAAACAGTCGACTGAAACAGGCATGTCGGTCGTCCGGTTCTCTCCAGGAACGCACAAGGGATCGACCGTCACCACGACCAGTCGAACCACAACTAACGAACAAAACGACCAATCGATCGAACAAATGTCAAAGACGGTCGACCGTTTTGAATGTCTACGTCTCAACATAAAATAATAATAAACGTCTCAATGGTCGAACGACAAAGGGAACCTGGTCGACCGAAAATAACAGGGACTTCCTACACTCTAGCTAAGTCACACCAGTCGAACCACGTCATACCGGTCGAATAGGGTTTAAGTCAACTTAAGTCATCGGTCAGACAGAATCAAGCTGACAGTCGACCGTTAATACAGCGCATGCCAAGTCGAGATTTGTCTAGCAAACATCGATTGAGCGATCATATAGGCGGTCGACCGTTTAGTGGTCTAGGCCCCAATCGACTTAGTTACAGGTACAATCGGTCGAACGGATCAAAAGACGGTCGACCGTTGAGATGGTTTATGCCCCCAACCGACTTACCACGGTGCATTCGGTCGAACGGCAAAGGGGCTCAGTCGACCGAAATACACTATGACTTACCTTAAACACACAACTGGTCGACCACCCGAAGGCATCGTTCGACCGGTGCAAGGCTAAAACCCGCAATTACACTAGCACCGGTCGACCACAACACACGTCAGTTGACCGTTATTCAGCAGCATTCTGCTGCACTATCACCTCCGACGAACCAACCGGCCTACCGTCGACTAAAGTCGCCACTCACGCACGTTAGGTGAGTATTAACGATGTTTGACATATCATGAAGGTTTGAAGAAACCTTTGAAGACCAACGACGCTCTCCACCGCACGATTCACCTTCTTCTCCGACGAACTCCTCCTCCGACGAACGATTGCAACGACCTCAGCTACGTCACCGCGATACTCCTGCTCACCGAAGATCACTGAGCTGAAAGAGAAACGTGTGAGAGGGTGTGAGAGATGATTTGCTTAAAAACCCTCACCTTTACCTCGTCCAATTACTTGCCTCCACCACATCAACCCTCTAAACCACATTTGCTACCCCTAACCCTGATTAGTCACCAAGCAAGTATTAGGTTCTAACAGAAATACTCTCTCAACGAGACATTTTCTTATGACAATGATATCCCCGATTTCTTCAGATTATGTTGTTACCAAGGAACGAGACCAACATGAAATTCGGACCCAAACAAGAATTCAAGCATGAGAGATGCAATATCTGCATGCATAGTCAGCAAAATTTACCTCCTAAGAATAATTGGGAGTGGTTTGCCTAAAGAAAAACTAAGATAGAATTGATTACAACAGTTAAAGAGTTGAAATGTTGGGCGAAACACACTAGAAACGTAGGATATGGTAAACAAAAAAAAATGAGATAGATATGCAGCAATGATCCATAGATGAGCCAAAAACAACAAATCAGAATACCAAAATGCAAACCACTGAACACTAGAATTTAAGTGGGACCTCTGCCTCAACCCAAAATGTAGAAAAAACATGGGCTAGAAGACGGTTCATGTACTACAAATCAATCAAGGTACAAGGCTGAACGCATGGACCTCACAACCAAAAACCAGAGAGAACTTGAAGATGAATCAACATCCAACGAGCAAAGGGAGGAAACTAAATCTCTCTATAAAACTGAATTGACAAGAAAGGTTTCATTGTTCATTTTTTTCACACATAAAGGCCATATGAAGTGGTGCTCAAACGCAAACCCACCAAACTTACAGGGACTCTGGATTTGGTTAGAAACATTGGCTTTGTCATTATATCATTTGGATAATTTTGAAGTTGTAGATTTTCTTCACCACAACAATACTCTGTGAAATAACATCTTCGATGTATGTCATCCCTTTACCAAACATTTCATCCTTGGTCATATGTGTAAAATTATGCCCATTGCAAAATACAACGAGGAGGGATTCACTACCCTTAATTCCTTAAAGCATGTTGACATCGATCTACCCTTAATGATAACTTAAATTTTAAACTCTAAATGAAAAATCCAATTCATTGATCTTGTTTAGCATCACAATATATGTATACATGTCAAAAATCATGAAATTTGGGAGTCTCTTTATATGATATTGTAAGGATAAAAAAACAACACACCAGATTTAAAAAATTCCACACCATTTGATATGATATAAAATGACTATCAAATTTTATGATCTTTTATATAAATACTAACAATGTGTTACAAAAAAGATCTACGGTTTAGATTTTCAGTTTGCACTTTAAATTTTAAATTATCAATGTGTCAAATTTGTGTTAATTTTTTTAAGAGTAGCAGGATCCCTCGAATACAACACCATATCTTCTAAACGAGGCCTCACTCTATGTGCAAATCTTTCAACTACATGACTACTTCCGTGTAGTTGTGATATGCTCAGCCTTAGTATTGCATAGATATCTCTAGTACACTACGAAATCAGAGTATGCAACGACCATCGAGGAGATGAAAAGATGAAGTACATTTATTTCAGACATCACTTCATTTAAGATGTTCTATACTCAACCAGTGTTTTAATGTGCGACCGCATAATCGATTATGCGGTCACACAAATTGGTTTTGGCCTTGGGGTCACATGTGAAACTTATGCGGCCGCATATGCGACGCACATGCCGCATATGCGAAGTGTGTGACCCAACGGCTAGTTGCCCAACTAACCGTTGGGATAACAGTGTTGTGTGTCGCACAACTGGATTGTGCGGTCACACAATACATTGTGCGACCGCACAACTCCAACACTATAAAAACCCCTATACCCCACTACTCTCCTCACAACTCTCATTCTCCCAATCTTTCTCACATTCTCACACAATTTTCATCTTCCAAGTTTCAAGTGCTCAAGTTTGGCTGAAAAGAAGACGGATTTGGTACTCGTGGTGCAGGTTTGGGAAGCAAAATCTCTCTGAATCTTCACTCCACAACTTCCTTCCGTCTTCCATAAAACAAGTGCACTCTTTTCATCCCTCTTTTAGTGTAATACTTAATTTTAGTGTAAAATGACATATAACGGACCTAGTGGTGGTGAATATCTCATGAACCTTGAAGAATTTGATCATCTTCGTCCCACAAAAGTAACTGACCCGGGATGGAAAACCACACATTACCTTAGCCTTGAATTTAAATTCAAATTTGTATGTGAATTATGTGGTTATGTTAGTAGTGGTGGAATAAATAGACATAAGCAAAATTGTTCATCCTGATAGTTCAAATGTTAAACCAATGGCATATGCATCTGCTAGTTATCGTGAAGAAATTGAATTGAACTTAAGATCAAATTCTAGAGCATATCACAATGAGAAAGCAAATTTAGATGATTACATAGACTTAGATGATGTAGAGGGAATCGGGGTCGGGTCTGGTTCCGGTCGAGGACGTGTTGATGGTAGCTCATCTTCCTCTCAACGTCCTGATCCTCAACCTCGAAAGAGGCAGAGGAACCGATCGAAATATGAACCAATGGATCGTTTTACCACCATTTGTCGTGGGCGTCCCAACGACGTCGTGGACAGAAATGAAGGTCCCGTCCAAACCACAAGACAATCATCTTAAAAAAGAAGAGAGAAAAGAAGTAAACCAACTTTGGGCTAAATTTTTCTATAGAAATTGTTTATCTTTTAATACATGCAAATCTAGAGAATTTAAAGATGCAATTGATAGAACTGCTAGACTTGGCTGGGTTTAAAACCAGTTACTCCACACGAGATTGCTGAACCCAGTCTAAGACAAAAACTTGAATCAACCAAAACCTTATTAGATTCCTATAGGGAAGATTGGAAAATATATAATTGTACAATAATGATTGATGGGTGGACTGATGGTTGTGGTCATATTATAATTAATTTTTTAGCTAACTCCCCACGGGCACCATGTTTTTGAAGTCTATCGATGCCTCTGCCCACTCCCACACCACGGACTACTTGTTTAAGTTGATCGATAAGGTGGTGGACGAAGTGGGAGAGAAATATGTTATCCAGGTAGTCATCAACAATGCCACTGTATCCGCTGGTAGGATGTTGATGTCAAAAAGAAGGTCGATATTCTGGACTCCGTGCGCAGCTCACTGTATCGATCTAATCTTGGAGGACATAGGCAAGTTGTACATCAGGACTAGGGATGACAACGGATCGGTTCCGGTTAGGGTACTAGTAGAACCGGAACCGAATTATAAATTGGGACCCAGAACCAGAACCGAATCTGGATCGGTTCCCAACATGGGTACCCAGAACCGGATCCGGTTGGTTAACGGGTACCCAGAACCGGATCCGTTGGAACCGGATTCAGTACAAAATTTGTATTTTTCAATGTGTTCTTTGCGGATTTGGTCAAAAAAATTCATCCCAAAAAACTTGTTGAAACCAATGGCCTATGGTGAGGTTTTATAGTTTGGATTTGGAGTGACAAATTCGTTTTTTCCGACGTTGGACTATACTTTCCACACAAAATTTGTTTTTTTCCAAAACAATATCTATTCAGGATAGCATTAATTACCAACTTCCATGAGTTGGTGTAGTGGTGAAGCTCATTTGATTGTGACCCATGCACCTCAGGTTCGAATCCCGGTAGATGACATTTTTTTGAAAATATTGTTCATGTCGGATCCGGTTCCGGGTCCATTGGCCAGAACCATATTCGAACCGGAACCAGGTCGGTTCTGAAAGTGTATATCCAGATCCGACCCATATTCATTTTGTCCCGGTTCGGTACCACTGGTGACGTCAGCATGACGTCATAAATATATATTATAGATATGATAATAATATTTAATTATTTATTAAGCAAAAATATATTCAAAACATCTTCAATATTAACATTTTTAGGGTTTGGGTATAGATTTGGGTTTGGTTTTTTTGGATACGTAGTAATCTGAATCACTAAATACATAATCGGGTACCGATATATAAAAAAAACAAAAAAACAGGTTTTTTTGTTGAACCGGCGGTTCAACCACCGGTTCAACCCGGTTCAGCCCTGTTCATGCCAAAAACGATTTTGGACAGTGAACCGGACCGGACAGGCCTCCGGTTCACGGTTCAACCGGTTGAACCGGCCGGTCCGGTCCGGTTTTAAGAACACTGGTTACTACAGGTCGGAAGATTGTCACCTATTTCAAGGCGCACAATCAACTGAACAAGCGGATGACGCAAGCCATTCAAGGGAATCTAATTCGTCCAGCCGTCACCCAATTTGCAATTGCATTCCTTACACTCCAAAGGTTTTGGGTGAAGCGACAAGCTTTGAAGACATTCATTGTTTCAGAACAATTTGCCGATCCAAATGCTTTTTGGCAAAGAAATGCCAAGATGAAGATAGAGACCAATCAGGTCTACGAAGCCATCATATCGACCGTCTTCTGGAACGTCACCAATGCTTTGAAGGCAAGCCAACCGTTGGTGATTGTTCTTAGGTTGGTGGATGGCGACGAGAAACCCACAATGAGTTACCTATACGATGCAATGAAGAAGGCAAAGTCGCATATCAAGGAAAAGTACAACTTCAGATCACAATTATACGAGCCTGTTATTGAGGTCATTGATCAAAGATGGGGACCCCAAATGTCAAGTCCTTTGTACTCTACCGGCTTCCTCTTGAACCCGACCACTTTCTTTGGTGCTAAGGACCGATCAGAAGCCATCAACACACACTTGACAGACTGGTTGGATGTTCTGGAGAAGATGGTCCCGAACCCAGAAGAACAAGACCACATAACAAGGCAACTGGATCGTTACAAGAATAGTGAAGGATTGTTCGCTCGACATATTGTTAGGAGGCAAATAAACAAGAAGCTCCCAACTGATTGGTGGTCTAATTACGAAAGTGAGGTTAGTAGCGAGAATTGATCTTTGAAAAAGTTGGCACTTGAAATTTTGGACATCACTTGTTCAGCATCCGGATGTGAGAGAAATTGGAGTGTGTTTGAGCAAATACACACAAAAATGAGGAATTGATTAATGCCGCAGAAGTTGAATGACCTGGTGTACGTGAACTACAACCAGAGGTTGAGACAACGATTCATAGAAATGAGAGAAAAATCAGGCTTTTTATGGTACACATTGTTTTTACTTTCCTGATTTTTTACAAATTTTTCCTGATTTTTTACTATTTTTTTGGAAAATAGTAATTAAAAAAAAAAATTAGTTGTGCGGCCGCATTATGTGATCCTGGCGGTCCAGCCGCACAGGATCCCATAATCGGTTTTAAAACCTTGTACTCAACAGGGTGTGGTCATGTCGTGGTGGTAAAGAAGAATGACATTTCATATGACCCAGCCAATTACCTTGATGACATTGGTGGTGATAACCAAGTTTAAAATCTACAAGAATTTGGTTGGTTTGAACTCTACTTGCTAAATGTTTCGATGGGGATAAAGAGTAGTGTTTTTCTTCTAAAGATTGACCAAAATTCAAGTCAGTGTGAATTAGTTTTTAGTATGGCTCGTATGATGAACTAATATGGTTTGTAGGATGGACTAATATGGTTTGTATGATGAACTGGTTTCACCTTGGTGCTCTGATCATCGAATTGGGTAGTGTTTAGTACATTGCAGTATCATGACTAAGCTTTTCCTTATTATGTGCACGCAGTTTTAAAAGCAGAAGGCATAGACAACTTTGATATCCTCTCAATACAAAAATTATAAAGGAAGTTTTTGTATTAATCTGGATCAACAAATGTTCGTTATGACAGATGTAGTTTGAACTTGTCCCACTGTGGGTTCTACGAGCTCCACCTTTGGAAGATCTGTGAGTTCTTCCTGCTTATATCAAAACTTTTGAATGTCCGGCCCACCAAATCCAGGTTGAGAGAGTAATAGTTGAACCTTAGTAATGAAAAAAAGTCATAGTTTGATGCTCTTAGTATTGGAAAATGTGAAGTAAAGGAATTTGTCATCAAGTAGTTACAAATTTCACCTTTTTAAAGGTTTTCAACCTTGTAGGTTAAGAATGACTTTTAGATGATGATTTTACTTTTCTATTGGAGGTTTTGATTCTTAAGGATTCCTCTCATCTATTAATTCCATGTTACTTAGTCATTCCATCCATGTTGCAACTATACTTTTTGATTCATAGATAAACATTTAGTTCTTTAAGTTTCTACAGTTGATTTTTCTCATTGCAATTGGATTGTGTGTGATGTCATTTGCTTTCCTTGTTGCCAATTTCATAAGAAATAATTAACAGTTGGAATGTGTTAATATACTTCTTTTTTTGCAAATCGACTTCTATACAATGAAACAAACAAAAAGCAAGAAAGGAGAAATATAGACAAGATGCAAAGAGTGCACTGATACCTTGACAAGTTTTTAGGAAAGGTGTGACATCACTACAACAAAACACGTAAACGGTGTCACCACAACTACTACTTCATTTGTTTCTCTCAGTTTCCGAATCAATTGATAAATTTCCTCAGTTTCCGAATCTCAAAGCATATATCTATAGTTGCAAAAACCACCAAAGCACAAATAATTGTGAATGGTACTGAATGAATAAACAAAAAGATTTTCTTGCATATAAGTGTGAGCTCAAGTGACAGCATGAAATGTGGACACTAAGATTTTCTTGCATATCGCTGGCTTCACTATACATTTGACATTGCAAACTTGATATGCTCATTTCACACTTAGATAGCAGGGGATGAACATGTTTCTCCAATTAGGAACCTACAACCTTAACATGCACTAACCTGAAGGGCGGGCATAAATGGAGCACAACAGGACAGCAGGCTCCTATTGATTTCATCGCAACGTTAATACAGTTAGTAACCAAGCTAATCGAATTTTGTCCTTTTTAACACTATAACAAATGCATGGGGTTCTAAGGTACTAAAAAAGATAAGTAAATTCCTCTTTACGTAATCCACTCGCACAATGTAGATTACGGATTGTGTGATAAGATCCATAGACGCGTTAATTAAGCACAACTTACCTGAATCGAATTGCCTTGAGAAGTAACACAAGCATCACACGAACGCTGGAACCCGACTTTGGCTCCACACCACAACCAGACCGAACCTTCGAGACTGCAAAACAAAATATAAGCCTCGGATTAATTTCAGAATTTTCAAAACCAGAAAAAACCCAATCCATCAACCGACAATCGAAATCACCATAGAAAGCACCTAATCACCAGATCAAAGCACCAACCACGCTAAGTCTCGCTTTACCTCAACATCGGAGCCTACGGGGCGATCGAAGCCTCTCGTAAGCCAATGTGGCGAAGGAGGAGAGCAGAATGAGTAGTACTCGTTGCTTCTTCCCCGATTCGATTAGGGTTTGTTGGAGGAGAAGTGTGGCGGTTCGTTCCTGGAATTTTTCTTCCAAGGCGGGGAAAGTGTTTATATATGGCTCGAGTCGGGATTAACTTGCAAGATGACGGCGTTTTTTTTCAAAATGACCCTCGTGATAGAATGTAAACCTGAATTGTGAAGTTTGTGTTAATGTTGGTTGTAAGAATAAATATTAGATGTGATGAATGTACGAGTCATTTAGTTTAAAATACCTTAACAAATTAAGCGTTACGATACTTCTTATCGTATGTCGTATGTTGATGTTAAAGGTTTAGAAGTGATAAAATAACGTGATTTAGTATTGCGATAGGGAGGTGTTTTCGTAACTAAATGAAGTGAAAGCAGATTATGAAAGTGCCATGTGTAAAAAGATGATTTTTATTGTTTTTATATTAGCCAAGGTCCTTTGGGTAACTAAGATTTTGACTTTTGAGACAATAATTTCATATTTAGATAATGGGTCTTAATTTTTTAAATATTCAATATACATAAATAAAACATGTCATAGATGGAAATCCATAGTTTGGATTTTCTATTTGAAATTTAAATTTTAAGATATTAACAATGATAAATTGGGTCATATTATTTTAAGGGTAGTGAATCTTTATTTTCTCTCTTTCTCTTTATATATAAATTTATATATAAAAGTATTAGAATGAGATATTATCTCATTATATTAAAATGAGCTTCAGTTGTTTAAATAGAAAATGAGCTTCAATTGTTTAACTATATCACATTCTTATTTTACAAATTCATATACTTAGTTCAACAAAATTGTAAAGTTGTTCAACAAAGTAGCGCTTAACAATGTCACGAAATTGTTCAACAACAAAATTACAATACAAAATTGCAACATGTATGTGTTTCATAATCAATTGAATTTTGTAACATAGGTTTAATTTAGGGTTTTTTTTGCATAGGTGCACTTGCAATACACTTGAGTTTATCGAATTTATTTTGATATAGTTAGCAAAGTAGTAATATTGGAACAATGTACTTGAGTTTGTCAAAATTATTTTTTGTTCACCTTTAAATTTCAAAAATTACCTTAGTACACTTAAGCAAAAATGAGTCTCATTCTAAGTTTGGGTTCGTTAACTAGTTGTTACGTCGTTCCTTCCAATTATGATGTTTGAATTGACATATGTTTTGCGTTATTTTTCTGAACTGTTGTTCGTCGTCGTAAACTACTTAAATTGTCCGTACAGATTACCATTTTCTTCTTCTACCCTTTCTACTTATATAACTCTTCATTTCACTCTTCTAACACCACTCTCTCTTCATATTACTCTTCTATTCACCAGATACAATGTCTTGGAGGTCAGGAAAAGAATCAGCATACGCCCGGGATTACACAAATCTGGTAAATTACCTTGTTTATTTTAATTAAATTTTTAAAAAAATTGGGGGAGACGGTTCCCACGCCCGCCCGACCGTTGGCTCGAGCGTCTCCTACGGACGCCCGAACATAGGGCAAGGCGTCTGCGGGGGAGGCGGCTCCGGCAGACGCCTCCCCGAGCGTTGGGGCGTCTCCGGTAGACACCCCATTTTTTAATTTATTTAAATTGATTATAAATTGTGATAAATTTAAAATAAATTGAATATTATGATAATAATGAATTAAATTAGTTTAGAAAATCCTTTATTGATTATAATTTATGATAATTACTAAACAAATTGACTATTAAGTTAATAATTAGTTTAATTATTTTAGTAAGGAATTATTGATTAAAATTTTTGGGTGGGGCGTCCGCGGGAGACGCCCCAACGAGAGGGCGGTTCCCGCAGCCGCCCGAACATTGGACTAGGCGTCTGCGGGAGACGCCTCCCACGTAGGTCAGACGTCTCCAGAAGACGCCTCCCACGTAGGGCAGGCGTCTCCCGCAGACGCACCGGAAGTTTTTTTTAAAATTATTTAAATTGTGATAAATTTAAAATAAATTGAATATTATGTTAATAATGAATTAAATTAGTTTAGTAAATCCTTTATTGATTATAAATTGTGATAATTAATAAATAAATCGATTATTAAGTTAATAATTAGTTTAATTATTTTAGTAAATCCACTAATAAAATTTTATTTTTAAAATTGAATTAATAGTCATCGGGTTGCGGTGGAGGAAAAGGGAAATCAATTCCCTTACGCGCGGTACGTAGTGTAGCAGACGAGTCAGGTCCTCGTCATCCACGTACACGTGGTATTTCTGCTTCAGTTAGGAGAGAGAGAGATCTTTTACGTCGTCGTCAGACACCTGGGGATTCTTTCGACGACGAGGATGATTCAGATGAGTTGAGGAGTCACAACGAGAGTGACAATGAGGGTCGGTATGACTTAGGGCCACATGAGGAGGCGATACATCAGTCTGGTCTAGGACGGGGGCGAGATTGTAGTCCTTCGGCTGAGTGAGTCATTAGGAAGGGTCGAGGTGGCCGATTTGTGACCGGTGATTCGAGTTCGTGCACTGCAGATGCCCGAGCTCAGAAGAAGAAGATGGGTAAGGAAGAGTTGCCCGATATTATGCCCGGTGGTCCTCTAGATGGTAGCGTCATTCTGATTTTTGGATGCCACATCGCCAAACGCATCTGGGATGGCGAGGATCAGAAGGTTTTGAAGTGTCATAATCGGCACAAAGCCTGTACGACATTGCAGGCATGGTGTTATGTGATGATTGATGATATGACGGCGACCGTCAGTGACAGTGGATTGGGTCACTTGCCGTACAACATGTTTTCCTGCATCGACATGCTGTTGATTTCGGCTTTCGTGGAGCGGTGGCAGCCTGACACCAACACTTTCCACTTGCCGTTCGGAGAGATGACGATCATGTTGCATGATGTCTTTCAGATTCTACACATTCCTGTTGAGGGTCCTATGGTTAGTGTGCAGGCGTCGACATCTGAGCTGAAGTTATATGTATCTGAGTTGCCGGGTGTCAGCCTGGAGGGTTTTAGGAGGCATAGCTCATTTTGGAGTGTCGGTGGTGTTAGTATCGATGTTGTGGACGAGTGTTGCAGATGGGGGCGACCACCACGGACTGAGGATACGCAGATGACTGCTTACCTCTTCTTACTGCTAGGTTTGTGTCTTGTTTGTCGACAAAAACGGTTCCAGAGTCAGACCACACGACTTATTGGATGCGAGGGACCCAAACCTCCATATAATGATCATCGCCACAAGCTCCCCCGCCCCCAATCAATTCGTTGACGAGCCTCTACCACATTGCCGAAACAGACACTCTCATAAATAGGATGTGCACCTATCTCATTAGAAATCGCACGACGGACGTACGACCAGTTGTCTTGACCACCATGGAAGACATCGGCAACACATCGAAATCCACAGTTGTCATCAGCACGTACGTCATTCCACCTTTCTAGAAATGGTAAAATGATTCCTGGCAGTCTATCAACATATGAGAAGTTCTCCACGTCAATCCGTCCAGACACTGTAAGATAGATAAATAACAATTCATTAAAACAACAAAATTTGGAGATAATATATTCAACCCCATCTAGATTACTGATATATATTAAATAACAACAAAGATATCGTCATACCAGAAGATCTTGTGCCCGTGTTCACGGACGATCGAGACGAATTGGAAGACCGACCACGACCCCTGCTCCCACTATTGCCAGACCGACCACGACCTCGCTCAGCATACTTGAAGGCACTCCGGTCCCGACGTGTCGACTTTCCCCTAGGTTGACCTCGTACATTAATATTTTCTAGTGGTTCTCCATAGTTCGACTGATCGGGGTGTAACTATTCGTATAAAATACGAGAGGCACTACGAATTACTGCAGGGTCTCTCTCCAAAATCTCATCAACGAGCTTCCGAAAATGCTCGACGTCTTGTGCTGACAGATCCATAAATTCTGACATCTGGAATCCTTCTCCAATGACAAGTGTTTTCCAGAATGGATGAATCTGCTCTTCCATCACCTGACGCAAAACAGTCGTACATGGTACATGCACAATGAATCTCATGTGATGTCAGAAAAGCACACCCGCAACGATATTCAACTTCATTACTTATGTATTGCATTCTCTTCAACTCCTGAGTCAATAACGACAAGCAGCGATGCGAAACTCGGTCATTTATATGTTGAAACAAGGACCTATGTAATTTGCCACAATTCGACGTCTCGAATCTTCAAGAAAGTTTCGAATATTCGTCAGCTGCATTTTAATAGCCGAGTTCACGCGGTCAAAAAGAGTGTCGAGAGCGGCAGTCGATGTAGTGATTCACTCTTTTAGTGCCGAATGTGCACTTTCCACCCTACAGTTCATAGTGTTGCCGAAATG
Source organism: Triglochin maritima (assembly GCA_963682175.1). NCBI lineage: Eukaryota > Viridiplantae > Streptophyta > Magnoliopsida > Alismatales > Juncaginaceae > Triglochin > Triglochin maritima. The sequence continues at coordinate 3,811,015 of OY821787.1, read as the reverse complement.
AAGAACTTTATTCGTCCAATTCAACACAAACTTTTCTTTATGCACCAACCACGTGTCTTCCACATACTCCTTGAGCACTGGCCAGGACTTGAAAGAATCTTTCAGATTGCAGACTGCTCTATCATAATCCGTCTGTGAATCAGAAAGCATGACTCTCCTTCACCTTCCACGCCTAAAACTCTCTGCAAGCTGCTTGTCCTTGCCGAATACGTGGTATGCGTAGTTGTACACTTCTCTGTTGATATGTCAGGTGCATAGTAAATGAGCAGACTCAGGAAAAACATCTGCCACTGGTCGCATTAGACCCATCTCCCGATCCAAAATTATTGCAGTCGGGCTAACAATATCCAATAACAGATCTCGCAACCTCTCCAACACCACCGGTAACTATACTCGGTCTCATCCTGCAAAATCGCATATCCGACGAGGAAATTCATGTTTGTTGGAGTAACCCCAACCATCTCAAACAAAGGCATCTTGTACTTGTTCGTCTTATAGGTCGAATCCATACAAATTACGAATGGGTATGTACGCAACAACTGAATTGAAGTCGGATGTGCCAAAATTGCATGAGTAAGGACATTAGTTTCTTCATCTGCCACAATCCAATGCAAATAGTTATGCTGCACTGCCTCCCTGAGATACTGCTACGTGGGATTCCTGTCTTCAGATTTTGTCCTCCTCATGTACTCTCTGAAGTTATAAATGTGTTTTTAATTGGGATTATCGTCCGAGAATTTCTCCTTTACCGCCAACAAAATGTTACATGGTCTTGCTTGTGCCTTTGTCATATCACGAACAATTTGCTTTGCCCCAGCACTAAGTCCGCTGACCTGTCGGTGACCCTCTGAATAAACTGCAAGTGCGTGGTTGTGCTGCCCATAGGTGCTACTAGAAACAACGATTCATCTATCACAATCCCGTCGCTCAACCACTTTTACCAAAAAAGACAACCGCAACATTTTCTTTTTGTGTTCTTTCGTAGTGCAATACTCGTATTACGAGAACTCATTTCACGTTTGCGATCACATCTCAGGTAACAATTCATCCGGTTATCTGCTTTTGGTTTGTATGATGATATAACAAAAAAAAATCCGGCTTCTATTCCAACTTGTTTCGCCCATTTACGAGTTTTCTCGGTTGTTGTAAATATTTCTTTACTATCAAAAAACTTACTGTAATCTACGCCATTACCACCGAAATCTTGCAATGGAACCTGAAAAAATTTAATTTAACAATTTTTTTTTATAAAAACGGACGTCTACCCAAAACTCCTCCACCAAGGTGGAGGCGTCTTAGCCAGACGATCGAGTCGGGAAAAAAATCTGCCCCCGTTACCTCGCCGGATACAAGTGTTTCGCCATATATTTTCGTGGTGTTGGTACTAGGAATGTGAATAAAACTGAGTTAAAAATCTTTTTAAAGACACGAGACGAAATTAGTATTAATTGATTTGTTAATGGCAAAAATGTAATTTTTTAGACGATTTAAGTAGTATTCCGACAATAAATAGTAGCCTCTTATTTTTAACAAAAGTTAGGGAGCATGAATCCTACGCTGGATAAGATTAAAAAATTTCAAGAATGTCAAAAATTAAAAGTATTGAAACCTTATTTAAAAGTATGATGTTGAAGTGATACTCTCGAAAGTAAGTATTTTTTACGTCATTGATTGGTTTCTTTTTATGATCTCAAACTGACTTTCATATATTGAAGCGTTTCAATAATTGCATCATTATTGGTCTTATAATTTTTTTGTTTGTTTTATAATGTATGCAGCAACTGTTAGTCCAATCATCTATTATCCAATTGTGCAATCTATCTTTACTATGCTCACAAGTCTCAGTTCAAATCCCAACAACGACATGTCAAACGTTCTGGTAAAAATGATGTTGGACCACCTCCAATTTATAGTCGTAACCCGTCTATCCCGAAGTAGAGGCAAATGTCAAAAAATTCTGGATCATCAAAAAAAAAATCTTGATCATCACTTGGTACGTTCAGTTGTGTCCTCATCTTGCATCAGATCCTGATTTGACTCACTTCGTCATCGATAATACTTCAGAGTTATAGGCTCTTTTGGAAAATAATAATAATTGAAGTTGATCAAACGGACATAAGAAGTTGGAAAAATAACTTATAAATGTTTTTATTGTATAAGCACTAATGTCTAGCGACACTTCGTCAACGTATACCATATTATTTTTTCATGGTTAACCCATGATAAAATTACCCAGCAAGTTAAGGACGTAACTAGCCGTCAGACACAACCGTGTAAATGTAATCCACTTTCGCTTAAGTGCACCAAAGAAATTTAACAAGTTTAGAAGTGCATCAAAATAAATTTAATAAATTCATGTGTATTGCTTCAATGTTACTAAGTGCACTAAAGTTAATTCTGAAATTTAGAAGTGTCTCAAAATAAATTCGATAAATTAAAGTGCATTGTTCTAATATCACTACTTTGCAATTGCACATATGCAAATAATCCTTTAATTTACATAAATTTAATCTATTGGTTTTTTATTTGATCGCAAGAAAGAAACCATGACCTCAGTTCATAAAATGAGATGAGGTCTTCATTCTAATATTTATGCATATACACACATACATACGTTGCCATCAAAATATACAAGCATCTAAAAATTATGTTGCATATATATATATATATATATATATATACAAGAATTCTCTAGTGAGTCCAGAGTTTAATTTTTCTAAATTAAGCTCCCACAATCTCATTTCAAATTGTAAGGTAGATTAAGAAAAAAACGGTTATGCTAATGAATGGTGAGATTAACTGTAAATAAAATCCAATGGTGAGATATTAGGGGCTTAAACTAAATTTGATGAACTCTGGGCTTACTAGAGCTTGACCATATATATATGTGTGAAGTTGTCATCAAAATTATATGTTGTATTTTGATAACACGTCATTACATGTATTAAAGTGTGGATATAAAGAGGAGACAACTTATTTCGAAAAACGCATCTAAAAAGATACAATGAAGGTGATCAAAAAACGAGCACACCCTTCACCCTTGTAGATTTAAAAACCTCATTTTTTGAAGATGCATATTATCTAAAAAATATATGTTGCTTGAGTTATCCAAACACATCTTAAATCTTAATAGTCCATTAAACTACTTAAAGAAGCTAAGCAACAAAAATTGTAGTTTCTAAATAACTATTATCAAATATCAATTGTGTAACACGAGATATTTTCTCTATTAAAACATCCATATTTAAAAAAAAACCCTCAATTTTCTCTCGTGACATCAACTTTTCCGATTCACAATTGGAAGTCGAGACCAACAAGCCTTGGAAGTTGGGTCCCACCAACTACCAATGGCTGGTCTCCAATAAGCCGCGTCAGACGTGGAAAGCAGAAGCAAACAACCCCTACCATTCCCGCGGCTCTGGACCTTACGAGTTGCTTGCAAACCCCAAACGCCAACCCACCTCCTCCCATCCCATGGCGTCCATCGCGATCCCTTCCTGTTCCCTCCCCAAACCCTTCTTCACCCAAATCCCAACTGCCCTCCCCCGGTCCGGACCCCCGATCTGGTGGGGGAGGGTCCGGGGCGGACTCAGGGTCGTTCTTTCCAGCGCTTCGGGTCCCGGTTCGGGGTCGGTTGTTATTCGGGACCTCGATGCGGACGATTTCAGGCACCCGTTGGATAAGCAGGTGAGAGTTGGTTTGATTTCGTTGTTGGTGGTTTGTTTTTTGGTCTGATGGAGTTCGGTTGGTTTTGGACTCAGAACACGCTGCTTTTGAGGGCTATTCCTGGATTGAATGAGGTCGGGAAGGCGATTTTAGGTACCACACCAAAGAAATTGCTTATATGTTTGTTTGTTCAAATGTTGCAATGCATTTTTTATATTCATGTGGAAGGGTTCATATTATTGTATGTGCCCCTGCTTGCGCTCCTCTCTCGGTTGTTTCAAGCCTTAATCTTCTTGAAGTTAGGTGATTGTGAGACTTGTCTATCTTGTCAGGATACATATTTTATTGATTTTAGGATACCTTAAGTTGGTTTGATGGTAAGTTGAGGAATGTTCTGGTTACAAGAAAATAGCTTGTGTATATGTATATGTTCACGGCTCCTAGGTTTTGCGATTAGGATTGATTCCTTCTTTCCCACTTTCATCCTTAATGGTAAACTTACTAGGTTTCCATCCAAACACCACAAGACATGTGTCCCTAGAACGTGATCTTTCATATTGCCCGTTCAAAGTAGAGGATCCAGCAACTAAGACAGCCCAAGTTGATAAAACTTTCATATTTTTTTGGTATTTTTAGTCCTTGATTTTAGTCCCTTGACTGTTAATTAATTGATATGGCTAAATTGATTTAGTAGTAAGAGGGCTTCTGCTTGTGATTTATAGAGGTCTTGCTCTCAGTAAAAGAAATGCTTAGGCTGGTGCTTCATATATCTATTATTATTATTTCTTGTGGTACCAATGTTGTCCACTAGGTTTTGATTGCACTGAGAAATAGATTTGATTGAATCAACTTACCTGTTAGTTGCTACTAATTTGATTTGAAAGTTGTAATATATGATACATTCTTTGAAGTCTCTACAATGGATAATATACTTCATTTTTTCTGAGTTCATTTGCTAAGAGCAGAAGGCAGCTAAAGAGTTCGACCTTATATCATATTGAAGTTTATTTAGTGCAAAATATTAGCATTCAGTCCCTCCCATTATGATTATTAACTGAGTAATTTTAAGTTGTTTAAGTTATATACTTTATTTTTTCCTTACAGAAGTTTACCAAATCATCTGGGACTTTATGTTGTTATAACAGGGCCTGTGGCAGAGCAAATCATGATTTTGGAAAATATAGGGACTTCTGTTCTTGTTGCTGAAAATCAGGTCAGTCCAGAAGACTATGCTTAATGGATATTGTGGGATGCGGTGTGTAGGTTATGAATACTGAGGTGGCAAAATCAAATTCTTCTAGGTTTGATTAATATTGCACCAAAATGGCACAATTAATCTATCATGTTTAAGATGCTCAAAGGTGTAGTTGTCGTACCAAAATACATTGAATTTGCTCCAATGGAAGAGAAAGTTATACAACACAGACTGAGATGGTTTGGACATGTACAAAGAAAACCTATGGAGGCACCTATAAGAACAAAAATATTGAATCGGATCGAAGACACAAAAAGAGGAAGAGGTAGACCACGATTGACTTGGGAGGAAGCGGTCAAAAGAGATTTAAAAGATTAGAATGTTCCTCAGGAATTTGCATTGGATAGAAATCCGTGGAAGAAGACGATTCACGTGCCTGAACCGTGACACCTTAAAGTTTCATTTCTAGCCTACCCCAACTAGTTTGGGATTAAAAGTTTTGTTGTTGTAACATGCTCGTCTAGATTATGGTTTAGTTATACATGAAATGAAAAAATAATAATGACAAAGGCAAACAAAGTACAATTCAATGGCCATTTGGGGGTAGACAAAGAACAATACGTTACACAAATCTTGTGTGTCATTGCGTATGGGGGGGGGGGGGGTTAATTTTACGATACCAACCTTTTGCCTGTACAACACACCTTTAAGATTCTTTTATTTATTTTTTGTTTGTAATGGACATAAACACAAGGAAACAGAACTATGGAGATGTTTGTGATTGAGACTTCAGTGACAGGTCCCACTCAGAATGCCATTGGCACATCTTAACAATGCCTGCTAGTTTGATGGCCAAGAATCTTATATGCAATGATGCAATCAGCAGAACCGATTTTAAGCATATGTAATTAAATTGTTAAAAGTTGATATATTTGTAGGTGATCTTAAATTACAAAACAAATGATATCAGTAAATGTTTCTTCAAATCCATGAGGACTGGTGATATTTGAACTATGATGATTCTAGTTACTTTCTATAATTTCTTTAAAATGGGAGATAATTGAGTCAGCTGCTTCTTGAAGCTAGCTTTGTAACACACAAAAAAAGAAAATGAAACATTGATTTTCAAGATAGGATGAAAAACTATAGTTAGCCTGCACGTTCATGTAAGGATGAGGATCTCTTTTGATCTCTTATGTGATTCCGAGCCATCTTTGTATAACTTATGTTGGGGCAACTTGATTTGGGGTCCTAAGCACATCTTGCTTGTAAAAGCGATGGTGGTAGCAATGAGGAGGCCGCTATTATAATTCTTTTTCCTGGATATTTCAAATTAAATCCTTTTCCTTCTAGGAGGCTTATTAGAGCACTAAACATATCAAACTATTCTCGTTTTTTTCTGTGCATATATGCAGCTTCCGGAGCTTTACGGTTTACTAATGGAGGCTTCAAGAATTTTGAACATTGCTACTCCTGATCTTTATGTTCGGCAAAATCCAGTTCCAAATGCGTATACCTTGGCCATTAGCGGTAAAAAACCATTTATTGTGGTGCACACAAGTCTTGTTGAATTATTGACCAGAAAAGAACTACAGGTTTGTCATCAGTCTGACGTTTGATTCCCTTTTCTCTCCTCCAAACAACGTGCTTTCAACAAAAAAAAGACTTATCGTATTAAAACACTCGACAATACTCTTAGCATTTATACAAATGATTATTGTGTTATTCGTGATTTCACTAATAAAGGGAAGAGTCTCTGACCCAACGTGTACTCCAAAACTTGTGAATATGATGCTTACAGCAAAAATTGTCACTTTAACTACTAAGACCAACCTTTTACAACTAACAAATTGCTTTAAAGGAGTTACACATACCACTCAAAACTAACTTTAGGAAAATCAAAAAGATCGTCGACGAAGTTTGTAAATCCTTGAATTAGTTAACCTACTAAACTGACCTTACAGTTGTCAGGCTGTAACATCTGGTTGGGTAATAGTGCTACGACTGAAAGGTCAAAGATTTTAAAACATTAGTATGTATTATTAAATGAATTTAAATAGAAGTTGCTTGACATGTCATGAAGTTATATACTGGATTCTGCATGTTGCTGTATTATCTACTGGAGCCACCAATATGCTAATTATTGATTCTTTCTATTTCTTGTCTAAATTAGGCTGTGATAGCCCATGAATTGGGACATCTTAAATGCGACCATGGTGTGTGGCTGACATTTGCAAATATTATTGCGATGGGAGCTTACAGTGTACCTGGTAATATTTGCTTTTGCTCAGGATTACTGAGAATAAATGTTTATTGTATATCTCAGATTATCTTTCTATGGCTTGGCCTCAGGTCTTGGTGGATTCATCGCACAAACTCTAGAAGAGCAGCTTTTTAGATGGGTCAGGGCTGCTGAACTGACATGTGATCGAGCAGCTCTTCTTGTTGCTCAGGATTCCAAGGTAGAGATGAACTCATTTTTAAATCTTCATCAAAGGTTTTAATCATATTTGTCGGATTACACATCATATGGTGCCTTGTTTATTTTTCCCCTATTGTAAGAGTTAGTGCCTGTACATATCAAAACCAAGCAAATAAACAACTCAATCAATGCAAGAGTGAGTGAACCACATTAACAATCTATGATGGCATATCTTTATTAGGTATTTGAGTTCTATTTTGTTGCACATTTTATGAAAGATATGGAAAAAAATCCGTCACTTTGGTTGAACACGATTTTGGAAATAGTGCAATGAAATTTCTAAAATCACAAGAAGTTCACCTTTATCACATAAAAGTCCAATTTACAAATAACAGCAGTAGCAATTGACCACAATTGCATGTCATTGTTACTATTTTCTTGTATAATTGGTTAAGACATTCCCTAACTCTGGTTTAATTCCTTAATCTGTCCTATCAAGAGGTGGTGATCTCTGTTTTGATGAAGTTAGCTGGAGGCTGCCCATCCCTTTCCGACCAGCTTAATGTTGATGCATTTCTGGAACAAGCTCGATCTTATGAGAAAGCTTCTTCAAGCCCAATTGGATGGTACATCAGGTTGATACTTCCTCGTTTAAAAAACACAGTATCTTAAGAATAAGTGATGAATTGTTAACAGATGGGTTGACTGATTACAAGTATCTGATTTATCATATTCAGGAATGCACATACAAGGCAACTGTCCCATCCTTTACCTGTATTACGTGCTCAAGAAATAGATAAATGGTCGAGGGGGCAACAATACAAAACTATACTAGGTCGTGCAGTCCAACGTGAAGCTGGGTCATAATTTGTGCAGGTAATTCTCCGAAATATCTTACAATGGTATTTAGACTATGCTTGTGAGTTGTGACTCATAGGATCTAGATGGTTCCACTTTTGCCATTGGTTTTGAGTTAGACGCCCATACTTAATTAATACTAGAACCGAAAAGGCCCAAAGTTTGGCCTAACATTTCTACGGTTCCACCTAAACCTGGGACCTGGGCCGTGCTGGCGGGCCGTGCCGGGCCGGGCTTATAGCCGTTGCGGGCCGTGCCGGCACGGCCCGCAACGGCTAGAAGGCAATTTTTTTTTATTTTATTTTTACCTTTTACCAATCCTATAAATACCCCCCACCCCTTCACTCATTCCTCACCAATTCTCTCAATCTTCTTCTCTTCTAATCATTCCAAATTTCCAATCTTCAAGCAATTTCTAAGCGGGTCGAGTTTTGCGAAAAGCGGGTCGAGTTTGAAGTAAAGTGGGTCGAGTTGAAGCTTTCCATCCGAGTTTTCTTCTCGTCCGACCGACTTCTCGCCGATCACTGAGCATTTTCTAAACTTACTTTGCATTTACTTCATTAGATTACATGGCTAGTTTGAAAACAATATTTATGCTTTACTTAGTAATTTGCATGACTAGTTCTGACGATGAAATTCAAAATGTTGCATTGCCAAATGTTGCATCTTCATCTAAATCACGTAGACGTAGAACTAGTAAAGTTTGGGAAGATTTTGATTTAGGGCAAGATGAAGATGGTAATGACATTGCATTTTGTAAGTTATGCCAAAAACAATATACTGCTAAAACTAGTGCAGGCACAGGCCATTTAACTAGACATGGAATTAAATGTAAACTTAGGCATAATTCATCTGTGCAAGATTCTAGACAAACCACAATAGATTGTAGTTCTGGTACATTTAGGAAATTTGATCCTGCTCGTGCTAGAGAACATGTAGTGGAATACATAATTAGAGATGAATTGCCATTTAGTACTGTCGAATCTAGTGCATTTAGAAAAATGTGTGAATATCTTAATCCTGAAACTAAACATATGAGTAGACGTACTTTTAAAAATTTAGCTATGAAAAGATTTGAATTTGAACGATCGAAAATTATTAACTTGTTTGAATCAACAAATAAAAGAGTAGCAATGACTAGTGATTGTTGGACCTCACCTAATGAATTTGCATATGCATGTACAACTGTTCATTACATAGATGATCGTTGGAGGTTAAACAAAAGAATTTTGTCATTTTTACCTTTAGATTATCCACACACTGCTCGTGCTATATTTGATCATGTTAGTGACATTATTTCAACCCACAAATTTAAAAAGAGAGTAACAACCATGTCTTTTGATAATGCAACTAACAACACATCTGCTGTAGAAATGTTTAAGGCATTTTTAGAACCACCCGTAAAAGGCCAATGTTTTCATATTAGATGTGTATGTCATTCTTTAAATTTAATTGTACAAGACGGATTAGAGATTCTTAAATATTATGTAAGTAATGTTAGGGAGGCTATTAGATTTTGTGGAGTTAGTAGTACATCTAGGTATCAACAATTTAGAGAATTTTGTACCTATAATGACATTAGGCCTAAGAAATTTAATTTAGATGCACCTCATAGATGAAACTCCACATATGAAATGCTTAAAATGACAATTCCATATAAACTTGCTATTACAACATTTTATAATGAAAAACAAAATAATGTCATGTTATCTGAAATTGATTGGTTAAATGTTGAATTTTTAGTCGATTTTTTGAAACTTTTTTTTCTATTTACTAAAAAATTAAGTGGACATTATTATCCAACTTCGAACTTATTTTTAATCGAAATATGTAGAGTTACTAAAGTTTTTGCAAAATATAGGTTTCAAAATAGTTTAGGAGATGTATTTACAACAATGGAATCGATATTTGCTAAGTATTGGAATCCCCCCCACTAGTGTTTTGTTTAGCTTTAGTCATAGACCCTAGGTTTAAAAAAGAAGGTTTACAAGTTTTTTTAGAAGAAATTTATGAAAACATGAACTATGATAACCCTCAAGCCCATGTAGATGCATCTATGGCTTTATTAAGAAAATATTTTGAAGAATATAGTATAACTTATAATGTAGGATCTAATGTAGCAAGTACTTCATCACAACCACCCGTTCAGCCGATGTCGTTAGAAGACGACGAGGACGCTACATGGGCGTGGTTAACCCAAAAGAAGAAAAAATATGTTTCAAATGTATGTCATAATGAATTAGATTCGTTTTTGAACTTAGATTTATATCTGTCCCCCCAAGAATCCAAAAATTTAGATGTACTAGACTGGTGGAAACACAACGAATGTAGGTTTCCCATAGTTGCTGAAATAGCTAAGGACTTATTGTGTGCTCCGGCGTCTACTGTGGCGTCGGAAGCGGCTTTTTCTGCAGGGAAGCGAGTGATGACGGATCGACGACACAGTCTCGCGCCCGACTCGATGCAGATGTGCGTGTGGCTCAAGGATTGGTTGGACGCAGAAGATAGAGTGCAGAACCAATACGAAGCCAAAGACGACGACGAAGAGACGTGGCCGGAGCAATAGACGTACGTCGAAGATTGTAGCCGAAAACACGCCAAATGGGATGAATTTTTCCTAGAACCCCTAGGTTTTTTTGTAATGATTCCTATGTTTCGGCTACAAACTTGTATTTCTCAAAAACCATTAATAAAATTGGTATTTTTTGGGGAAAATTATTTCTATTTTGAGTTGAAAATATTTTCTTAATAACCCGACACGAAAAAACCCGACCCGACCCGACACGACCCGACCCGACCCGACTGAAGGCCCGGCCCAGCCCGGGTCCCACCCCTAGTTCCACCCACCTTTAAAACATATACATGTTGGACTTATGAAATGCACACAAAAATGAGTGGTGTTGAAAATAGTCTCACATTGGAAAATCAAATATTTTTGTCTTATAAGATCCTACGTAACTCTACACATTACTGATTGGTTTTGAGTTGGTCACCTACAGTTTAACATTAACAACATATATCACATGCTACCAACCTCAAATGCTACTTTTGATAATTTTATCATCATGCTTAATTCTGCATCTCACCACTCTACTTTGTAGTAATGCTACCATTTAGATCATTAGATGTGTGCTTCTCAGGAAAATGATGTGTAGCTACCGTTAAAAGTATACTGTATATTGGAGCAGTTCAATGTGTTAGAGATGATAGTCACAACGACCGTTCTGTTGCGGCAATGTTTGCGGCCTAAAAGAGCCTTGCTGTTTGCATTGGTCTTGGATGCAAGTATGGTATGATGCCCCAATTCTTTTAGGTACCAATCATCATGATTTATAAGTCTGCTAAATGACGCACTACTGCTCATTTGCAAGTATATTTTCGACTGCAATCCATTATTATATGCAGATCAAAATGTATATGTTATTGATGATTTGATCACACTTTTGTATATATACATCTTTATCTACAGCAATAGTCCGTTCAGGGATTACGTTACTTACAGATGTGGGGATTGATGTTGATTTTCAGAAGATTTTCCCCCCTCTTCTTGGATGTCTAGTGGCCAGTGGGCAATAATTTCTGCAAGTAGGAAGAAATGCTCCTGCTTTTCTTCCCACCTTTTCCCTATAAGGACAAGAATTCCTGTCTGTTCTCGTTTCCTCTTGTTCCAACTCGAACTTGTATTTTACTTAAGATATTTCCCATGATAGCACGGCATCGTATATCCCACTAGGTGTGACTGGTGTGTCTCATTTTATTGTCCCTGATATAACAGCTGCAGCATTGTAGTGTATCATTTACATTTTTCTGTAGTTTAATGGTCTCTTTGATTCATAACACGAGATGCTGCCTCTTGTGCTTACCACAATAACTAGGATTATGAAATGAAACTGGTTGTGTACTTAATATCCTATCCTTGTTTTGTTATACCCTTGTTTCGAAGGAATAGATAGTAGAGTCAACCTTCGGAGATTGGTTTATTCTGCATTTGAGCTGTTCGTTTAGTCTCTTTCAGTTAGTTTGTTTAGACGAGCAATCTACTAGTTCTTTGTAGATCAAGCTAATAGAAAAACTAATTATGTAGAATCCAAAATAGAACACGAAACTGCTATATCGATAAATAAATAGACTGAGAAAATAAAACGCATCATAAAACTTTTGAACTATCGTGGAAGTTTTTTTATAATCTGGATCAAGATCTTCTAAGCTTAGGCACATTCTGTATTATTCTCTTAATTGAAAAGGATAAACGTGTTGTACGTGTTATTGTGTTTGGTTCAGGGATCGTGACCTTGTTTCTAATGGTTTTCAATTGTGATCCATCAATCACAAACCGAGAGGTTAATTGTTCAGCCAAGATTAGCACGTAAGTACTTCACTTTTGATATTTTTGCTAGTCAATATGATTCAATACCTTGTCACTTGTCAGACCGCAACCGATATTCTCAAAAAAGGACAGATCGCAACTGAGTTTATTTTCTTGACAATGTCCCATACACAGTACAATTATGTAAAATATATTATATTTGAATGCACCAATAGAATTTGCTAAGACAAGTAATTAACATTCTTTACAGGAGTGTAAACGGGTCAGGTATGAGTCATATGAGGTAGGTATACCTATTTAAATATTATTGTATTTGTACTCGTCTCATATTGCAGGTATTATTACATTGTGTTGATTAAGATATTACTTTGTTTCTAATTACAAAAAATTAATAAAATAAAATTGTGTTGTAGTTTTTGGTGCTACTAAATAAACAAAACAAATCGAAGTTTAATTATATATTATTAATTGTAGTTGTTTGGTGTTACTAACTATATATATTATATTATTCAATTATATATTAATTAAATAATTAAACTGATAAATGGATAAACAGATATGAGTACTCGTAACCGTTTTATTTATTAAACTAGTATGAGTAAACAAGTATAATTTTTAAATGGATACATTCGTACCCGTTTATTAAACGAGGTAGGTAAACGGGTAACACATGTCCCAGTTACACCCATAATCCTTTATTATTGGGTATTGTTAGAGGTGTTTGATGATTTTATTCTTTCAGGTCTTTTTTAGTGAAATTTTCTCCTACATCAATTTACAAAATTACAAAGATAGATAAAAATACAAACCTAGAACGACAGATTGAACTCACAAGAAAAGTGCTCTTCAGTTCACCATTTAGAGCACAAATAACAGCGTCCGGGCTACCCCCGGGCGCCCTGCACTCTCTCTCTGTCACGTCAGCTCACCCAACCCACCCAAAAAAAAACCTTACCCATGCCCAGGCTACCCCCACCCACCCTACACTCTCTTTCATCCACATCATTTCTTTATTAAACAAATTTAATTCTCACACATCATTTAACAAAATACATTTTATACAACCTGTCCGGCTAATTCAATAGCACAATCCATTAGATTTAATGTCTCATTCCAGTTATCATCGTCGGATTGACCGGAGTTTAAACTATTATCCGACATTGATGAGAGAAGAAGTTAACAAGTTGAGAAGTTAAGGAAATGTGAGGAATCAGGAGATAGATAGATGTATTTATAGTTGGGAGGGTTTGGATGTATTTGTTGCACTGTTCACGCGTGATTGCACAGTTTACTCTTTGGAAGCGTGATTAAAGTGCACGCGTGATTGCAAACAGTGCACGCGTGATTGAAAATAGTGCACCCGTGATTAAATACTGCACCTGTGATTAAACAGTGTATTGGTTTTATCAATTTCTTAATTTTAATCACTTACAAAAAATTATTACCCCACATTTATAACAAATATCCAATCCATTAATAACAAAACATCCAATTAATAAATATAAAAAAATATAAAACATCCCCCTCCCTTGGGCGCCGGGCGTCTGCCCGGGACATCCACCGCCCGGCCACGCGCCCGGGCGGACGTCCCGGGCGGGCGCCCCACGGGCGCCCCGCCCGTTAACGGGGGTGCGCCCGGGCGGGGCACCCCAGTTAAGGGTGCCCTTAAACGCACCATGGTGAATCTCTTTCAAGTTACTTTAGCAACGTCCACGCCAATCTCGAGTGTGTTGTTCGTTTGCGCATCATTTGTTGGATCTTGGATCTGAAACAACCACGTTGGCAAACCATGCTTCTCAATTTTCCACTACTTCTTGTTCTTGTTCATATTCACGTGCGTGGTCCTCCAAAATTATAATTGATATGATTGATGCCGTATGGAGAGGTAACTAGTACTTTCCAATAATGTCGTTATGAAGTTAGTTTGTCATGATAATCTCTAGAAAGTGAATACTCAAGTGTAGTATTTTTAAGTGTAACATCAATGGCAATTTTTTTATAACAATTAGAAACACATACTCAGTGCTTGTCCACGCGTAAATTTGTCATCCATTCGATTCATTACATTTTTGAAAGATATGTCCTGTGCTTGAGTATTTCCTAAACCTTCGATAATGACCTAAAAAGGATTAAAGATTTTCAACCATTTCGGTATCTGTTATTTTCAGTAGTATAGCCTTTTGAAATTTCAACATTTTTTTCTCCATCTGTTTTCCATCGAGCATGTCTCGTATTGTTCAAGTTAAAAAAGGTTGTTTCATGTTTCAACAGCAAAAGTAATATCTGCACTCAAAGGACTCCAAGAGGATAACAAATTTCTCTGCTTGAAAAAGGCATACTTTCTTATAACGAACTATCAGAAATATTATAATTTTAAAATCTTGTTTGCAAAAGTAAATCTAAGAAAATATGATTTCTAATTGCTTATTAAACGGTGTGTGTGCATGCAAGGTCGAATTAAAAAGTTATAAAAGGATTAGTTTGGATATATAATTCGTATATCCATAGGAAACGAGTTGGATTTGCATTACGTAAATAGAAAAAAAGTTAACAAGATTCAACATGAACACTTTAAAAAAGGAAAAGAAAAAAGATTCAACAAGAACGTGGCCATGTCAATCTAAATTAAAACTTCCGAGGAAAACTCGATCAACTGAACATATTGGTATGAGTCTAACATAAACCCAAACAGTACTTTATTAAGTTATTTATACAGTGTCGAACAATAAATAGTTATTATATTATCAACAGAAAAATTATTGAAAATTTTAATATAATACGACTTACAAGTTACAAATAAAATAAAACCAACCAATGGTTTGAAAGATCCAAAGCGCCGACACGAAGGCCCTGTTTGGATGGTTGGTTTTGGAATCCAATTTCTTTAAAAAACTGATTACGTGATTTGATGTTTTGAAACTAGTGTTTGTGAAGAGTTATTACCATGCGTTTGGGTGAGGAAATAACAAACGGGTAAACGAAAGTCTAATCAGCCTTAAATTACACTAATATCCTTCGTGTCCTTTCATCTTCTTCTTCCTCCTTCAACACTCAACCCTTCCTCACTTTTCTTCATCCCTTCTCCGGGTCCGACCATACTTTCAGACAAGCGCCAACGTCTGGAGGAGTGATGGTCGGGGGATGATGGGGCTTCAGGAGGTCCTCGAAAAGGGAAGATGGGGTGCCAGAATTTGGTCGCATGAGCGTTGTTGGAGGGGTTGGTGAGGAGTAATGGGACGTTGGGTTAAACCTTACTCATGTTTGGGGGGATATAGGCTGGGAATTAAAATTTCAACAATGGCATTTTGGGTAAATATATGATGGCAGTTCAAGTAAATTATTACTAGTGGAAGGGCGTTAAACAAACTTTATGTGTGGGGCCCACCATAAACTTGTAAAAACTGGTCCCCTCACGTTTCTTGATCCATGGGTTAAATTTGAAAAACTCAGTTTTACAAACACTGATTACTGTTAAAGAAACTGAAGTGTTTGGGTGGAGTTTAGGGTGAATAGTAGTTTCTCCAAGAAATCACTGTTTAAAACCAACCATCCAAACATGCCCGAACCCTTTTTACCAAGAATATCCTAAACAAATTCACCAATCCGTACCATTCCGCAAAAGTCCCAAAACAAGTAAACACATCAGCCAAAGATCCCCGACCTCTCCGCCAGCTCTCCCCTACTCCCCCCCAAACCCCTCGCGTCAGTCTCATCCCCACCCGCCACAATAAATACCCCCACCCACCCACCAATCCTAGGGTTTCGTTCCGCCATGCCGACGAAGCCGACGTCCACCTTCCCTCTCCTCCTCCTCCTCGCCGGCCTCGCCGCCGCGCACGTCGGGGAGCAGCCGCTCTCGAGGATCGCCATCGACCGCGCGGCTCCGGCGTCCCACTCCGCCTCCGTCGTCGCATCCCCCGCCGTCCTCGGGTTGAAGGTAACGCGACGTGGTGTGGCTTGTGGATTGGAGAGTTTGTTGAGATTTAAGACGGTGTGGTTTTGGTGCAGGGGAATGATTTCGAGTGGGTGCTGGTGGAGTTCGAGTCCGCCAAGCCGGGGGAGGATGACTGGGTCGGGGTGTTTTCGCCGGCGGATTTCAAGTAATTCGGTTTCTGAATGATTTTGTTTTCGTGTTTTTTTTTGGATTTGGTTGTTCTGTTTGGAAGTAGTTAGTTGGTTGTGTTGTACTCTTTTGGTTAGGCGCTGCAATGAGGCATGTTGTTTGAAAGTAGGATTAGTTGTTGGAAGTTGGGATCGTGAATTATGGTGTAGTGGTGTTGGTTTGGCTGGTGAAGACGGGCACCAGCTGAGTGGTTTGAAATTGAAGTAGATATTTACTCTTTCGTGTGCTAAGACTGGATAAGTGGATAGTAAGTTTTGGTTTCACTGTGGATGATCTTTTTGAGGTTTAGGGTGAGTAACAATTGATAACTGGTATTATTAATTAAGCATAGTAGGTTATAAAAATGGTTTTTTCTTTTACACAGGAAATGTATCTAAGTATCTTAGTTGTTTGTTGAATTGGTTTTCAAGGACAATATGGAAGGTGGAATGTGGGTTGTCGGCGTTGCTCTGCCGTCAACAAGCCAATGTATCTAAGTATCTTATGTGTTACATTCATCTCTTTAGTTAGTAAAAATTTAAAATACTTCCACAAACAATAATGGTGTTTGTTTTGCTCATGAAATAAATATCATTATATAAATGCTGTAATGTGCTGTGGTTGGATAAAGAGTTTTGGTTCTTTAGTGTTAATTTTTTCCCTTAAAATTTTCTTGTTCAGCTCATCCATTTGTACGATCGATGAAAGTCCCAAAGAGCAGGTGCCTTATATTTGTACGGCACCGATAAAGGTTTGGAAGCAACTTAAGTGAACATTTCCTCTTAGAAGAGTAATGTGTTGTAATTAGTATATGGTTTGCAACATGAAATTTGGTTCTTGCACTTTCAGTTTCAATTTGTGAACTTTTCCAATGCCAATTATGTTGAGACTGGGAAAGGCTATCTTCAATTTCGGTTGATCAATCAGAGATCCGATTTTTCCTTTGCATTGTTCTCTGGCGGTCTCACTGAGGTTTGTCAGCATACCCTGCCATTTAGCATCGGAGCCTTTTCTGAAATGTTATTGTGTTCCTTATATACTATTTCTTTGTGCAGCCAAAGCTTGTTGCAGTTTCAAATGCAATTTCTTTTGCAAATCCGAAGGTGCCTCTTTATCCACGGCTTGCTCAGGGAAAGTATTGGAATGAAGTAAGCCCATTGGTGCCATTTTACGTACACACAGATACACACATATGATGTAATATTCCATGAATGCCATTGTTTGTTTACAAGATCACTATTTTCAGATTATCTTTTCATAGAAAAAGGCATCATTCATAACTTTTATACTCTAATAATTTTGGTGTATAGATTTATTTACTTCAAAACTATAACATGTTTTTTTAAGATTTTGTTGCGGACTTGTAGTTGATCTGAACATCATGGTTACTGGTTGGTGGAACCATATGAAACTAATTTATTTAATAATTGCTTCCTCGGCTCTCATTTCATCAGTATGATATGCTGAACGAGTGAACTCAAAGCTCTAATTTTAAGTGGTTATTTTGAAACTGGCTTACTTATGATTGCTGCCTAAGCTCTTGTTTCATTAATATACCCAAAACTCTGAATTTGCTCCTTTGTTTCTAAGTATCACCCTTTTGGACCAAATTTAACCATAGAATAATAAAACATAACTTTGATTTCAACAAAAAACATTGTTGGAGAATGGCATGGACTTAGGTGTTTTTTGTGTGACAAATATCATATACGAAAATGCATGGACATAAAAAATGAGACCCAAAATAGGATCCTCGTTCCGAAGCCAACCAACTACAAAAAATAGTTACTGTTGAGTACATCTACAACCACAAGGTTTAGGAAAATTGTAGTTCATAAGCATAGGGGTCTCTGTAACATATATGAAGGCAAAATCATGTTTATTGGAAAATGATGCATGTCTATGTGGAAGTGGGCATATTAATTGAATTGCAGAGCTTGAAAAATATGCTACAAGTAGGTTCAAGGCAAAATTTTGTGGTCAGGGTGTTCCAAAGTTCTGTAATCTGGATTTAAGAATAAAGTTGGTTCTTTGTGGTAATCTGTAGATGACTGTTACATGGACAAGTGGATATGACGTGGCAGAGGCATTTCCATTTGTTAAATGGGGTCGAAAAGGAGAGCCCTCAGTGCTCACATCAGCTGGCACATTGACATTTAAGCGCAATAGCATGTGTGGTATGGTTAATTTCCAGTCCTATTGACATGATATCATTCTAACGTTATTATGAGTTCATCTACTTTACCATTCCACTCCAGAAGAAAGACCAAAAAGGAAAACCAAACAAAAGAATGGGTTTTCTTAGACTAGTAACAATTACCTTTTAATATTGTGATTGAACGTAGGAGCTTAAGTTATGTGCTGAAAGTTTTTATTTTAATTAATATTCTCCTGGTTGTAGGTTCTCCAGCACGGACTGTTGGGTGGAGGGATCCTGGATATATACATACAAGTTTCTTAAAAGAATTGTGGCCGAATGCAGAGTAGAACACTGTGGACCATTTTTACTAATCATTTAAAAAAGTGATTTTGCTTTTCTTATTACCTATAAATGCTACAGGTACACTTACCAACTTGGTCATCAATTGTTGGACGGTACATATGTTTGGAGCAAAAATTATTCTTTCAAAGCATCTCCTTTTCCTGGTCAAGATTCACTACAACGTATAGTTATTTTTGGTGACATGGGAAAGGTAATCAAAATTATTACTAAATTCTCAAAATCCTACCTCATGATTGCGTTGTTAAAAATTATAAATTGTCAACTATTGATTTGGTATTATTGTCCTATGTTTTTATGGCTTATGTTGTCATACTTGAACCTTTTTATAATACATCATCATACAATTACTTTGAGAGTAATAATAAAAATTCCAATTTCTCCCATGAGGCTTGTCAATTTAGATTAATCAGAACTCCAATAATATATTTATATATATATATATTATCATAATTAAATATGGATACTAGTTAGATATGGAATCCAATGTCGATATTTACCAAAACCAGACCTGGATAGGAATTTTATAGAAGCAAACAGCATTAAAGGATGTCTAACATGAGTATGGAAACTTAAACGTAATGTGTACATTCACATTTGATATGGATTCCATATTCTCAAAATATTATTTTTGTATATTCTCAAAATATTGATACAGGTAAACTGCAAACTGGATAATTTATATACTTTTGATCACTAGATTCATTTTATTATCCTTGGGATTGTTTTTGACATTAAAGTCACTCATAATAATTTCTAACCCCTTCTATACACTCTTGTAATTGGAGTTTAATAATCTATTTCAGGGTGAACGTGATGGTTCCAATGAGTTCAGTAATTATCAGCCAGGCTCTCTTAATACAACTGATCAACTCATCGATGACCTAGAAAACATTGACATTGTTTTCCATATAGGAGATATCACCTATGCAAATGGTTATATCTCTCAATGGGACCAATTCACATCACAAGTGGAGCCCATTGCATCAAGTATGCCATATATGGTTGCAAGGTTTGTTATTAATTTCTGGTTAAGCATTGCCTGGTTTTGGTTTCCTACAGATTATTTTATTGAAAATTCGAACCTGCTTGACAATCTAATAAACCCAATTTTCTTGTGCTTTGCCATGTGTTCTTACCTGTTAGCCCTCTATATGCCTACCATCTTAACATATATCACACTATCACCTCTCAGTCATCATGCAATCTTGCTGCATTTTTTACTAGTAAATCTCCTCATTATTACTTTGCCATCTCATAACTTATAAGTTCTACACTGATATCCTCTAGTGGCAATCATGAACGAGACTGGCCAGGATCAGGATCCTTCTTCAAAGGCATGGATTCGGGAGGCGAATGTGGTGTATTGGCTGAGACTATGTTCTATGTACCAGCTGAAAATAGGGCCAAATACTGGTAATGAACATTTCTTATAGTAGCTTGAACCTAGCTTATCAAAGCATAATTATCTATAGACATTATATATAGTAGAATGATAAATACAGTATTGAAACTTAGATAATCTGGCAAGTTACTAAATTTTTATTTTTTTTACTTGGCGACTTTTATTTCTAAGGAAGTTATATTAATCTTTTGATGGTATTAAACATACTTTTATTTGATTTTTGTTTTTCGTTTGATATACTTTTTTGATATTTCGTTATCACATCTTATGAGGTTTTCAGTGTCATTTTTTGAGACTGGGTAGTTGACTCCATTTGTTAAACTTGGTCATTTATTGGAAATTCTTCACTATTTTTATTCTCAATGCACTAGGATATAAAATATTTCTTGATGATGTCCAGCGTTCATACCATGTTGGATTTACTATTCTCTTACTTTTATTTAATATTGAAAAAGCATAGATTCCAATTTTTTTCTCTTGCAATGACATTCCCAAGATATTGTGACTAGCTGTTTAGATATTACTTCTTTGATATGAAACACCAACAAAGTTTGTAACTAGACGGGCAGATTTAGAAAAAAAAATTGATTTTACATTTCTTACAGAGTTAAAATTATTTGATAAAACCTTTTTATGTTCCCTGTTTTTCTTGTATCGAGGAGAGAACTGCTTACATTATGGTTATGGACTTATGGTGTAGGTATGCGACAGACTATGGGATGTTCCATTTTTGTATTGCAGACACAGAACATGATTGGAGAGAGGGCTCAGAACAATATGAATTCATTGAGAAGTGTCTTGCATCTGTGGATAGGCAGAAGCAACCTTGGTTGATATTCGCTGCTCATCGTGTGCTTGGATACTCCTCCGACTTCTATTATGCTCTGGAAGGATCTTTTGCTGAGCCAATGGGCAGGGAAAGCCTTCAAAAGCTCTGGCAAAAGTATAAGGTGGATATAGCCTTTTATGGTCATGTTCACAATTACGAAAGGACATGTCCGGTGTATCAGGTGCACATATTTTTTGTTTGATTTTGTTATTTGTGATGAACTTCATTATCATATAACTTAAAGCGTAGGCCTTTTTTCTCTTAATGATGTTGGGATTTAATGGATCAAAGTATCAAACTGACATAGTCAAAAACACATGGGAAGACCAACAATGATGATAGGAAGTTGCAGAGTGTAAAATTTATTTCTTCCATCATCTTTTTAAAATCCAAGCACTTGGTTGAAGGGCAGTAGACACAACACTCTGTTGGGTAGTTATTCGAGTGTTGTATCAATAAAATAAATAAATTGAGTGATGTTATATTTTCCACCCGGTCTCTAGCACTTTTAATGTACAGATAATATGAGGGAACCAGACCTCGTCCATTGACTTTTAAGATAAAATATATATATATTCATGCATTTCCTCCCTTTTTAACTGCTTTTTGTTGGTTATCTTATTGGCAACTTTTAAATAGGAATAGGACATTTTTTTGTGTATATCTACTTTTCCTTATTTTTGGTATTATCTATACTCCTTGCAATTTCCATCAGTTACGACATTTTCTTCATCTAAAATTGCAGAACCAGTGTGTGAATCCGGAGACAGCACATTACACGGGAACACTTAATGGGACTATTCATGTTGTTGCTGGTGGCGCTGGAAGTCACTTGTCAAAATTCAGCGATATACAAACAAAATGGAGTTTAGTCAAGGATTACGATTTTGGCTTTGTGAAGCTTACAGCATTCAACCATTCCTCGCTTCTCTTTGAATACAAGAAGAGCAGCACTGGTAAAGTTTACGACTCATTCACGATTTCACGCGATTACCGAGATGTGCTAGCCTGTGTACAGGACAGTTGTGAGCCAACCACATTAGCTACATAATCATGTTGTTTCTTAGGTCATATTTATTTGTAGTCCAGCATAAGAGGGCTTCTGTCCGTGTGTTACTCCTTTCCTATCATTCCCGGCTCTTATTTTTCAGCTGTTTCTAGATAAGCCAATGTCCTAGCGGATACATTTACTGTTGATGTATGATTTCTCTCCACATGGAATTTTTTTGTCCACCTGGTTCGTTGATGTGTATATAACTCTCACGCACACTTGTTTTTTTATTGTTACGTTTTACCAATTTAATATTTATATTCATTGTTCGTTGTGTCTATAACTTGTAATTTGGCATCCATGACAAGAGATCCTGGTTTGTGTCGATATTCAAGGATTTTTGATAATGAAACTTTGGTCATTCTAATTACTTTTTCTCTTCTCTCTGCTTCTATATCTCGGACTAATTTTGTTTCCCATGTATCCATGTAGAATGTCCTTAGAAAGTTAAGGAAATAGGATTTTGTTACAAGAACAATTAAAATCTCTGATGAAGTGGCAGATCCAAGAGCCTTTTCCAGTGGAGGCCAAATTATAAATAAAGAACAAATTATGCCCACATTTTAATTTTTAAGGGACTAATATGAAAGGATGATAATTCAAACGTCATACAACATCAGGATTTTACAAAATCTATCGATAATATTTCGTATATTACATATTCTTGAATCATGCAGCATGGTTTCGTAAGAAAAACATGTTTTTACTTTGAATATTTTGCTTGCGTTTGCTCGAAATCAACTGAATTATTAGAAAGCCACCGTTCTTAACGTATTTCCTTTATGTGTCACTATAAAAATATTTTTGTGTGTATGAGTGTCATTATTTTTTCAGAGATGCACTCCGTTAACATTTTTCCGTTAACTACAATTAACGATGATAAATATCTTAATATTTAATTGTAAATTTTACATAAAAATCCTTAAGTTAAAATAATAATTAATATTTAGTCTCTCCTCTCTCTATTGTTTCTCTCTCTACTCTTCTCACTTTTTTCTTTCTACTCTCTCCTCTCTTCTCTCTACACTCATCTGACGTCGTCACCTCCCTCCACACCGACCTCCTGTCAATATGTCACGTGAGAGAGGAGAGTAGAGAGAGAGAGAAAAGAGAGGAGAGTGAGAGAGGAGAGAAAAAAGAGAGGAGAGAGAGTTGTGAGAGAACAAAGAGAGTAGAGAGAGGAAAGAGAGGAGAGAGAGGAGAATGAAGAGAGATGAGAGTGAAGAGAGAAGATGAGAGGTTATGTTAATTTTTAATATAAGTTCGGATTTTTTGAAAAATTCACAAAAAAATTAATATATTTAACACCGAAAAAATATCAACGGAGTGACATCACTGAAAAGGTAATGTTACTTATGCACAAAAATTATTTTTTGTTTTTGTTTTCAAGTGATATGCAAAAGAAAATATATATATATTTTACTTTTGATAAACATTAAAAAACATAGTTTGAAATTGTGCCTCTACAACCAAAAGGCCGGGCCTTCGGCTGACAATTGGGCTATTGGTTGGGTCAGGGGCTCGGGGCGACAGGCTGCTTTTGGGTTAGTGGTCTTGATCTTATCCCCACCATTTAATCTACAATAGATCAGTTCAATACTTTCTTTTTTCCAAACTTCAGATACCAACGGTCCCTTTCTGTGGAGCGCAGCGCCGGAGAGAATATGAATATTTTATATTTGTATCCGTATTTAATTTGCAGATGAAAAAAAGTAAGTTTCTCATTAAAAATGCATATATATTTTTACCGAAGGAAACACCTTGTTCCAAGATGAAACCGTAATAATCATTTTTTTTGGAGTTTTTATTTCAGAAACTCGGTAAGTAACAAGAGGACTGTTTGGTGAAAAGCGAAATCACCATAGAAGAATCCATGATGTATGTATGCATGCATGGAATGGAATGGAATCAATCAAACAGGCTCTTTAGCAAAAGGCTGGTGTAGCAAAAGTGCGTGATGTTGGGTTTCGGTCCATGGGCCCAACATGTCTTCCTTGTAGATCGATCGATCTCCAAGAGATCCACATTCTCCGAGGCTGTGCGTGACGTAGTCGAAAGCTACAGCACGACCTTCTCTGGGCCCCATAGCATCGGATTCGATTAAGATTTTGTCGTCTTCTGGTCCACTAGGGAGTCCGGTCGGGACCACTGCAACGGCATGCGTGAATCACAATCTCTCTCTCTCTCTCTCTCTCTCTCTTTTATTTTTATTTAACTCAATTTTTTTAACCTTCTTTATTACAGTCCAACAGGTGGAGGATAATTAGCTATGGTAATTGGTAACTACTTAATAGTGAGGAGAGGCCTTACTTTTATAACTGACGTGCATGGGGAAATTTTAATTTTGATTAACGTAAGTTTGTAACTATCTACCATCGTTTCGATTTTACATATTTAATATTTCCTTGAGTCTAGCTCACTCGACGTCTCCCCCACCTACAACACAATCTCCTTTTTGTTATATGTTATTACATGATTTGTTGTTAACCAGCTTGTCTAAAAATAATTTTGGACTTCGTGGTAGAACGATAAGACTCTTATTCAAAAAAGAGTCAAAACTCCAAAACAAGAAAAAGGAAGATTAAGGTTCTTTTGGATTCGCTGAGTTTTGAGATTTAGCCGAATTTTGAGTTTTATAAGCCTCAAAACTCAATTTTTGTCGTTCAAACAACTTTTCTTAAGGTTGAGTTTTTGAGTTTTAGGTTTTTTTTTTTTTTTGTAATTTGAGTTTTGCAGGACACTAACCCAGACTAATGTTTACAAAATGCAGGAATTTTTCCCCAAATTACCTCATCAACTTCCTTATTTCCACTCCATATCCCAAAATTTCCTATTATGTGATTACGTATGTGTTACTTATGTTGTAATTATTATTTTGACTTGCAGGATGTTTTGTTACCTTTAATTCATGACTCATATTAAACTTATTTTGATGATTTTATATATGATATATTTAATTATTTATGTGGCAAGATTATGTTGTGGCTCACGGGATGTTTGGTTCGATACATGTGACTATTGTTTGTGAATTTTTTACATGTTCAAAATCCTTGTAACAAGGTTTCTTCATATATATATGATCGATTATATTCTGAGTTTTGTTAAATTTGAAGTCATAGACAATCTAATATAAGTTTGCACGATGTTTATTATTATTATTTTGGTTTGATATTATAGTTTAGAAAGTTTTGTACATTTCGATCAGTATAATACAAAGTACCAAACATATTGGTGGAAAATTAAATTAAATGCAAAGTAGTGCATATGTACTTATCTTGACAATTTCCTATTTTAAATTTTAAGTTTAAATAAATAATTCAATTGTAATTAGAAAAAAAATCAAACCATTCCAATATTTACAAAACGCAACCTAGCTCCAACTTTCAACTTACCAAACATGAGATTTGACTTTTGAGTTTTCACGAAGGGTACCAAAAGTTAAATCTTTCGTAACGTAAAACCCAAACAAGTAAATATGAGGTTTAAGATTTGGGTATGAAACTTATGTGAAGTTTTGAGGTTTGTAATTAGTCTCAAAACTTAAGTTTTCCAAACGGACCTTAAGAAGAGAATATGTTTATTCGAGAAAGAGATAAAATTCCAAAATTATGAAAGATAAAGAAGATTAACAAAACATAACTCGAGATTGATTAAATCTTGCTTCCCCTTTCAATAACATAGACACACATATTTATACTAATTTTGTAACCAACGTATCGTACTAATACATTATGCTATCAACTAATACATTTAAGTAAAGAAACTAAGCTGAATTATAAAGCAATCTCATGCAAGTTGGTATTCTAGTGGAATTCGTTGTTATAGATCATTTTACAAATGTCTGGTTTTTAAAGAAATTTTGTTTCAATAGCTGGAGCAAATGATCCCACATATAACTTATTACGCAATTTACGTAACCTTGAAGTTGAAGGTCAGGAATTGCATGTTGTATTTGGGTCGAGTAGAGTAGATAATGCAAGCAACAAATTTGATGCATTTCTACTTTCAAGAAGAAAAAAACTTTGATGCATTTCTTGATCTTATCACTCCCAAGTCATACCCATAATGCGCTATATTAAGTTCAATCAAACATAAGTTTTTCTCAGTGTAACAACTTCCCACTCAGTCATGCAGTTGCATAGACGCAATGCTGCTGCATGTCTTGGTGAGATGCAAATTAAAGACCAATACCACTGATATTGTTTGGCGATTGCATGGAAAATTAAAGGAAGGTGTGGTAGTGTAACGTACCCGAAAACAGCGGAAAATTTAAACAATAATAAAGACCGTCAACGGTCAACACAGGGCACGTCACGGGAAAACAAACCAACATATATATAAAATATATAAGATACAGACCCACGTGGAAGTCAAACTATATAAATGAGTCAACTGTGATTACAACAAAAGTGAATATTCATGTAATCACTACCTCAAACAAAAGAAGATATAAAAGAGAACAGGATCTGATCCCGGGGGCAATCTCCTCGGTCACCACCTGACTCTAATGCTACTCGCTACCTGAAATGAAAACAAACAAACATGCCTGAGTTCCCTGCAGGAACCCCGTATACCAAGCCTCCTAAAAATATAAAAAGGAATTAAAGACAATGCAATGTTATGCACATGATCATCCACCTCGGGCCCACAATAATGCCCTCACCGCCTCCGCGGCACTGAACCACTCATGCCACAAGGGTCAAGTCAGTCCACCGCTGCCTCACAAGGGTCAGTCGACACCACTGCTCCCCAAAAAGTGCAGGAAGGAACCCCTGGTACACGCCGCCACCCAAGGAGCGAGACAGCCCGCCGAATACACAACTCGGGTCAGACGACAGCCGCTGCTCCCCCAAGAGCCGCCAAGCGCGCACCCTGCCGGAACATCCTCGGCCTACCGCTAAACCCTCGCAAACTGCCCAAGGTTTACGGCACACATCCCTCACACCCCGCTCGGTAAGAGAGGAAACAGTAGTACAATAATACGCCTTCGTCGAAGGTGAAATCCGTAGCTCTCAAAGCCGGTAATCAACCGTCGCCTCAGAGCCGGTAGTCGACCTATACTCAACGGATCGCGTGTGGATAAATCCACCAACCTGCGGCAGATCGGTCGACCGCTAAAAGCACACCGGTCGACCGGTCCCCCACACAGTACACAGTACTGTACAAACAAGTCTACCGGTCGAACCACGCCAACCGAATTACCGACCAATCGGTCGAACAAAAGTCATCTAACGGTCGACCGTTTGGATGGTCTACGCTATACAAATTTATATAATATATATATATATATCCGATCGGTCGAACCAAGGGGTCGTTCAACCGATAACAGGACTTCTCAGTATCTTGCCCAAGTGACATTCGGTCGACCGGAACTGCTATACAGTTCGACCGAAACATCACAGGCACTCTACTGCTTAATTAAAATGCTCAGTCGGTCAACCGAAAGTTAAAGAGCGGTCGACCGTTTTGATGGTCAAAGCTCCCAACCGACTTAGCATCGAATAGATCGGTCGAACAAGGTTAAGGGCGTTCGACCGTTTAATAAGTCAAAACCCCCAACCGACCCATTCTCATTGTTATTCGGTCGACCGGCTAAGTGGTCCCGTTCGACCGATAACAACATAACCCCTTTTTCCCGCACAAATCTGGCATAACGGTCGACCGTCCAAGGACATCGTTCGACCGTTCGCGGGTAAAAATCAATATAATAATAGGATCGGTCGACTGCCCACAGGCACCGGTCGACCGATCGTCGTCTTCAACCTCTGAATTGGTTGAAATCCGACGGGGAATTCGACACCAACGTCGATCCCCAACACTCACAAGGCATAAGTGAGTTATATTGAAGATTTGACATACCTTTTGGTCGAGTGAAGAAGCCTCACAAGCTTTGGCAACCTCTTGTCTTCTTCTTCCCTTCTTCTTCTCCTCTTCTTCTTCTTTACTTCTTATCTCCTTCTTCTTCTCCAAATAAATCTCCTCTCTCTCACTCTCTGATAAACCAACAATGAAGCAAAACGTTTTCAATTAAATTCTTATCTAACTATATATAATTACCTCATAACTCATCACCTCCATCTCCTCCAATCCTACACCAACACCTCATCTCTCAATTCTTATCCAATTCTCCACCTCATCCTTCACTAATCAAGGTTTAATTAGGTTAATTGGTTTGGTTTAGTTTAATTAAGGTGTTTTAGATTAGGTTATTACAGGTAGAATTAACCCCACTGGATCATGTCAGTTTAGTCTCCTCTGTCATGGACAATCTAACTATAACTGTCCCATTAATATTGTCTTTTACTAGCTATTGTGTCTCTTTCTAGACGGAATTCTTTTTCTTTATCGGGGACAATCCTTACACGAGGTCTGGGTACATTTTAGGTGTATCTCTAAATTCATAATCTACTATCTCATGCCACATTAAAGTAGTTTGTACATGCATGGGTTAAATTTAATTTAAGCACCACTATCATTAAAAGAAGATATTAAATTATGGTATACATCATATATTCAAGATGTACCAACAATCCAAGATGAGTGTGTGTACCTGCGGAAAACAACGATCGCTGGCAAGATCAAACAGATCTCGTTTGAGATCAGAAGCGAGGAAGAGAGAGAGGCGGTGAAAGTCTGAGAGAAGAAAGGTGAAACGTTTTTCATTAGATTTAGGTTTAGGGTTACATGGGTATATATACTCACTTAGCCGGATCAGGTATTCTCGAATCCATTTACAACAGCACACCTAATTAACATAATCGGATCATCAGATCCACCTTGTAGGTGATGGGTCTCAGTTGGGTTGATCCACAACAATGAATCAATTTGGCTCAGCAGCTGATCACGCTTGGATTAATTGGGTTCGAGTTTTGCCTCAAGCCTTCAATTTGATCCGGCACCACCGCATCTTTGAATTGCACCCCATTCATCCTTGGTCAACTTGTTTTGATTGTCTCCGACTGATTCTGAATATTACTGATTGGGTCAATGTGACTTTTACTCCCCTTCAAACTGGGCTGAGGGATTAGGCCGAGTTTGGACCGAAGTATGCGGAATTGAATCTTGGGTAGTGACTTAGTCAGAAAATCAGCAAGCTGGTCTTTAAAAGGGATGAATTTTGTTGTGACTGATCTGAGAGCCACCTTTTCACGAACAAAGTGATAGTCGATTTCAATATGCTTAGTCCTAGCATGAAAGACAAGATTAATGGATAAATGCAGAGCACTAATATTATCACAAAATATGGTAGGGGTTTGGAAAGAAAAACTCCCATATCACGAAGAAGGTAGCTGATCCTGGTGAGCTCTGCTGTGGCTAAGGTCATCGACCGATACTCTGCTTCAGTGCTGGAGCGTGCAATTGTAGGCTGTTTCTTAGACTTCCAGGAGATACAATTAGCACCAAAAAACACACAAATTCACTTGTGGAATGCCGAGTGAGGGCACGACCAGCCTAGTCAGAATCAGAAAATGCATAAAGATATGGTGTGGTGATGCTATGAATAATCATGCATAAATTTAAACTACCATGTATATAGCAAAGAATACGCCAGACTAAAGTGAAACTTGGTTGGTGCATGCATGTGCTGGCAAATGAAGTTAATAACATGACTAAGATCTGGTCTTTTTAAGGTTAAATATTGGAGTGATCCAACAATATGACGGAACCGAGAGGGATCTGGATAAGGTTCTGAATGAGTGAGTTGATGTTTATCAAGTTTAGGTGCCAAAGGAGTAGAAATATATTTAGCAGCATCAATGTTGAGATTTTGCAAGATGCTGGCTGCATAGGCTTGTTGACATAGAAACAAGCCATCTGCATTCCTTTGAACTTCAATGCCAAGGAAGTGATGCAATGCACCTAGGTTCTTTCGTGTGGAATTCAGTAGCTAGAAGTGAAGTTAGCTGTGAAAGAAGAGAAGGATTAAAACCAGTTACAACAATATCATCAACATAAACCAAAATGGTAGACCCATGGTTTCCATGATGGTAGAAGAGAGAGTTGTCAGCAGTGTTGCAATGAAAATCAATGGCTAAAAGAAAAAAACTGAATTTATCAAACCAGGCTCGGGGGGATTGTTTTCAACCATATAATGCCTTTTTAAGTTTACAAACATAGGAAGGGTGAGTAATATCAATAAAACCTGGCATTTGAGTCATATATACCTCTTCAAAGATAGTACCATGCAAAATAGTATTTTTTACATCTAGTTGAAGCAATGACCAATTATGCATAAGTAGCAATTGTAAGTACAAGACGAATAGTGGTAGGTTTAATGACAAGAGAAAATGTTTCTAAGTAGTCTACCCCCTCAATTTGCTTATAACCTTTGGCCACTAAACGAGCCTTAAGTCTGTCAAGAGAGCCATCTAATTTTAATTTTGTTCTAAATACCCACTTGCACCCAATAGTGTGCATACATTTCTTTCTTGGAACTAACTCCCAAGTGTTGTTACCTGTAAGAGCGACCATTTCCTCCTTCATAGCTGCAAACCAACCTGGATGGGCAAGAGCTTCTTGAACTATCTGTGGTGGAGAGGGTGTTGAAATAACTTGAGAGCACATAGCATATTTGAGTTTGGTTTTTGGATTCCACTTTGGCTTCTGGCTCTCATTGTATGTAAAGGGGCAACTTCCTCGATCGCAGTAGCACGGGCTGGTTCCACATTTGTTGTGGATCCAGAGTCACCAGAGAGACTAAGAGACACATCATTAATGCCAGATGTGGTAGAGGAGTCATTCTCCCCTAGGCTATCATCATGGGTGTCAGAATTAGCAGAGGAGATAAGTTCATCATGGGGGACATTAATGGTAATAGGAATACTGTGAGGTAGAGGAGCGTGTGCAGTGGTGGGTGAAGTATTGTGAGATTGTGACAATGTGGGTGTGAGAGCAGAGATAGAACCCATTAAATTGGGCAAATCTACATCTTCAGTACCACATTTATTTTGGGTGGGGAAAGTGTCATTATCTTTAAGAAGCCAATGAGAGAAGGTGACAATAGAAGTATTTGGAGCAATAGTAGAGTGAGCTAAATAAGAATTTTTAAATGGAAAACATGTTTCATAAAAAACAAATATACTTTATGTGTGCAAGGATTGTAACAAATGTATCCTTTATGACGAATGTTATATCCAAGAAAAACATAAGGTGCTAATTTTTCTACAAATTTATTAGGCATGTTATCCCTCAGACAAAGAAAACATCTGCAACCGAATACTCTAAGACAAGAATAATCAGGTAATTTAGAGAATATAGATAATATGGTATTTTTCCATTTTTATCAGGAAGTTTATTGATTAAGAAAACAACAGTAGAAAAAGCTTCGACCCAAGAAATCTTTGGAACTCCACTATCGAAAAGTAATGTGAAGCCAATGTCAGTAATCATTCTATGTCTTCTTTCCGCAGCCCCATTTTGTTCAGGGGTATGAGGACAAGAGACTTGAAGTAACATGCCAGATTTTAAAAGATGACTTTGAAACTTATTAGATTGAAACTCTCCACCCCCATCGCACTGAAAAACTTTAATGTTGCAATCAAATTGTCTTTGTATGTATTTTTCAAATTTAAGAAGCACTCAAAGAAATCAGATTTAAGTTTAAGAGGAAAAAACCATGTAAAC
Organism: Triglochin maritima; assembly: GCA_963682175.1. Taxonomy (NCBI): domain Eukaryota; kingdom Viridiplantae; phylum Streptophyta; class Magnoliopsida; order Alismatales; family Juncaginaceae; genus Triglochin; species Triglochin maritima. The sequence continues at coordinate 3,779,036 of OY821787.1, read as the reverse complement.
TTGGTAAAATCATCCACAAAACAAGCATAGTATTTGCAATGGATCATGTTTATTACAGGGGTAGGTCCCCAAAGATCACAATGTATCTTATCAAATGGTTTATTAGTCTGAGATGTAGAGTTGTGGAATGGAAGTCTTACTGACTTGCCAAGTTGACACCCACTTCAAATAGAGTTTGATGAAGGAGAGGGTTTCAAATGAATGTAACCATCATCTTGAAGTTGTTGAACAACTCTAGGATTATGATGTCCTAATCTACAATGCCATATACGAGAGTTAACAACTTTTTGTCTATTTGAGAAGAAAACTTTGGGAAGCTTACTTGGAAGAGTATATAACTTTTCCTTAAGTTTGCCTGTAGCAATCACTATACCCGTTCCTCTACGTTTCACAAAGAATTCAGTATCAGAAAATTCAATATTATAGGGAAAGTCATTAGTGAACTTTCTTACTGATAAAATGTTTTTTTTCATGTTAGGAGCAAGAAGGACATCTTTAAGTACAAGTGATCCAGACTTATGGTGGATAGTAGCATTTCCAGTATGAGTGATAGGAATAAGACTACCATCTCCTACCATTAATTTTTCAGATTCATCTACAGGAGTGAGGTTTCGAAGTATACCTGCATTACATGTGACGTGTTCAGTTGCCCTAGAGTCTGTATACCAATTTTCTTGCTCGTCATTCACGGAGAGATCAACAAATGCTTGTGGCACCTCCTTGGTTTGATAAACATGATTGTAGCGATGGCAACACCTTAGCGCATCATGGCCAGACTTTAGGCATATTTGACAAGACACGGTGGAGCGCCTGAATCCGGATACCTCAGGCTTCTTTGGATCTTGATTTTCTTGGTTTGTGGAAGAGAAAGCAACGGTTGGAGGGGTTGGTTGTCCTTGGGAAGAGGTTTGGAACTCCCTACCTTTAGACGAGAAGCCATATGAGTGTGAAGCTTAACGTTATACAACTGAGTCCTCATCTCATGGCTCCTAAGCCGCGGTACAACCTCAGAGTAGGTAGGAAGGGGTGGCTAGAGAGCAACTGTGGTAAAAACTTGATAGTCTGGTCCTAAACCAGTGAGAACCCAGAGTACCTTGGTTTGGTCTCTGATTGGGCGCACGATTGCAGCTAGCTCGTCGCATAGGGTCTTGAACTGCCCAAGATAGGCAGATAAATCTTTAAATCTTCTTTTCTTGAGCATTTGAAGTTGTTGAAGAAGAAACACTTCACGCTCCTCCTAATCTTGAGCGGAATTCTTGAGCTCATCCCACACTTGCTTTGCAGTTTCAAGTCGAACGACGACCGAAAGAACTTCTTCTCCAAGTGTGCTTATGATCCAGACTTTAAGAAGTCGATCAAATCGCTTCCACTGCAGATACTTCATATTTGGACAAAGATCGGCATCTGCAGAAATCAACATGGCTCCGGGTTGCGAGAACTCGCCATCCACGAAGTCGTTCATCCCTTGCGACTCCATCAGACCGACAACTTGCATCTCCCAAAGCAAGAAGTTGTTGTTGTTCAACTTCATGGAGACAAAATTGCTGACATTGATATGACTAGGAAAGGGGTAGGGGTTTTCCCCATCAGTGACCGCATCTTTTTATCTTGGTGCCATGATCGTGATCAAGAGGATCATGTTAGGCAAGGAGGCTCTGATACAATGCGGAAAAACAACGATCACTGGCGAGATCAAACAGATCTCGATTGAGAACAGAAGAGAGGGAGGCGGTGAAAGTTTGAGAGAAGAAGGTGAAATGTTTTTCGTTAGATTTAGGTTTAGGGTTACATGGGTATATATATACTCACTTAGCCGGATCAGGTATGCTCGAATTCATTTACAATAGCACACCTAATTAACATAATCGGATCATCAGATCCACCTTGTAGGCGGTGGGTCTCAGTTGGGTTGATCCATAGTAATGAATCAATTTGGCTCAGCAGCTGATCACGCCTGGATTAATTGGGTTCGAGTTTTGCCTCAAGTCTTCAATTTGACCCGACAACATCGCATCTTTGAATTGCACCTCATTCATCATTGGCCAATTTGTTCCGATTGTCTTCGACTGATTCTGAATATTACTGATTGGGTCAATGTAACTTTTAAATTTAACATGACACCATCGCATCTTTGAATTGCACCCCCATTCATCCTTGACGAACTAGTAATTCGACCAACTAGTAAATCGATACGTAGGACTAAACTTCTCATTTGCACATTGTCGTCTTCCTTCAAAAGAATCGTACCATGCATCATTTTCCATGAAACTCGTATTCATGTAATTAAGATATAGGACGGTTAAAGATGCACATTTGAAGTGATGGGAAGGTGGGCCACCTGAAAGTTCCTTATCTTCTCCGTCCCACAGATACGTCTTTCTTCTACAGAAAACAATGACATATCATTACTTCCAAAGTTTCTAACATGTCTCCTTCCCGGGTTACCGTGGATGTTTGAAGCACTCAAGTCAAAAAATCGAATCCGAGTTCTACAATAGCAAACCTTCTACATATGTCAGTAATGTCACATCTTCCGGTTGTCATTTTTATAAGGAAATATATTTAATGAACATAGAGTAAATTACTATTAAACTTGTCAATACATAACGAGTATGTTACTATATGTATCGTTGTTCAAGTTAATTAGAAATAACATTATGTAGCTAAAATAACATATTCTGTTACATACTATTACACTCACACGTCTCATTATGTATATGTGGTATTTGGTGGCAAAACAAGAAATACATATCTAGTGTACAAGTACAACCAGCCGTTCATGTATAGTATGTGTGTGTTCGGGCCATTCAAAGGGTCAATTAAACATCTAGGTCATATCATCCACAAGGCCAACGTGATTGTTTCTTGAGAAGTAGGCCAATCTATTGTCGTTATTACTGTTACTATTACTATTACTACTATTCTTATTAATTATTACTGTTGTCGTTGTTACGTAATAAGTGGTAAAGTTGATTTCAATTATTACAGTCAATTGTAAATATGCATCCCATCAATCACGTATTATCGTGGTCTCACCCAGTCAGTCACCCCCACGTAGCTGTTATGTAATTTGAAGATGTCAATTTTTATAGATCTATCAATATCATTTTTTGTTGATAACCAAGTTCATTTCTTAGTATTATCGTCCAAGGTTTAGGTCTACTTGTGTGGGGGGCGGGTTGGTTTCTTACTTTGTAATCATGGTTGAGCTACAGAGAAAGCGTGGTTTCTCAATTTTATAATAAGAATACACCAAATCTTGTCGGATGAATAAAAAAGGAAAAAGAAAACCAAATATCATTATTTCCAAATCTACTTTAAACTACAAAACCCATGCAAGACATGGATGTGAAATTGTACGTCCGCTTCATATCAAGAAAAAAAATAGAAATTGTAGGTGTGCTTGCTTGGTAGTAATCAGTAAGTACATGACATGTGCAGTGGTGAGGGCAAGCAGCTGCAACAGTTGACATTATAGATGCCAATTGCCAAAGTTCCCACGAAAGCATCCTAGTCTTTTAGAAATAGTGTTCCTTTGAATCTTATGATTCTTATCACGACCCCTGAGGAATATCTTCTTTACTCTTTAGCCGTTCTAGGACAAAAATTTCAAAGTAGCAAAATTTCCACCGTCTCATTTGCTACTCCTTTATGTGATCAACCAAGCTTTAATAACACCCAAGATTCTACTCATCTTTCCAAATGGCCCAAAAGAACCAGTCTAAGTGAAATGGAATGTAACTCCAAAAACAACAAGAGATCCAACAATTATGCATCACTTTGCAGATGTGTCCACGTGGGTAGTTGGAAGTGTGGGTTGATGGTGATGCATGGATTGCTTGCAGTACTGAGGTTTAGGGTTGAAGAACAACTTCGTGAAACAGTCAATAAAGGGCTGTCAATCTTAAATTTTTCAACCACTACGATTGTAAGCAGACGAAATTAAACATGTGGTTAATGACACTGCACTGCTGTCCAACAGTAGACACTTTCAAATTTGTAAACGAGAGTGGAGTTCAACGTGCATGGTCCACGCATGTCTTGTGTACTAATTTATGTTCAAGCTATGGAAGTAAAACGTGAGTAAAACATATTTAATGGTGTTAAGAGAAGTTAGTTACATGTTGCATGGTGATTATTGGAATTTGAACCCCAAACTCCAATCCTCAACACATGCTATTAGTTATACTGATTGATTATTAAGTTGAAAAATATGTTTTATACCACCTGACTGGACCACTTTAAAGTCCAAATTGACACAATTATTTGATAAAAAAATATGTTTTTAACGTAAAGAACCTAAATTTCAGAATATATATCCAACATAATCATGCCCACCGTAGGTGAATTTATATGCTATGTCCAATTCTACCCTTTCTGTGCCAAATTAAACCAAATTCCCTTGACAGAGGCATTTATTGACAAAAAGCAAGCAAATCGATTCTGAATCTATTGTCTACAATAATATATACTACAAACCCACTGTTTACTCTTTTGCCAACTAACGTACGAAATCCCAGAATATGATTTATGACATGCTTAATTCCACTTTGATCATTGGATTAACCTCACTTGTTGATATATGTGAGGGGATGGAACTATCATTTACTCTTCAAATCGTGATGCGGTTCATAGCATGATTAGATAATTTAATCGTACCAGCCAACTTACAAAAGAAAAAAGAAATATGTGAGGGAGGTGGAATGTTTATTGTAGTAGTAGAAGAGGTTTAGACTTCAGAGAGCTAAATTGTGACAAGTAATCAAATTCGACTATGTAGCTCCAGGTTAATTATGATGTTTCGAGGCGAGCAGGTAACTAGAAAGAGTCAAAATACCAGTTTGAGTGGGAATGGAATTCAATTCGATTTGATCTCAATGAGCCGTGCCTGGTGAAATAGAGATCCACAACCAACCTCAATAACTAAAATCGACCCACAATGGAATGGTTGCTTGCAAAATGTTAATGCATGTTGGGGTTGGTGCAACGATGAATTAATGAGTTGAAGTACAAGAGTGGTTAATGCAATAGAAGAAGAATGAATCGAAATTACCACAAGGGTGGAAAATAATTTTTCTTTCTTTCACCAGAGTGAGGAGCAGAAGGGGTGATGGAAGGACTGACATGCATACGTGCTTGGGTTGGAGTGCATTAACAAGGCAGCAGGTGGTAGTAGTAGCAGCAGCAGCAGTACTACTACTACTACTGCCAATCTCATGCTTCTCGGCCCCTACTGGTCTGAATGAGAACTACACGTTGACTCGGGCCTCTCCCTGTTCTCTGACATGTCCTTGTCACTGCCTCGGGGGCTGTTGGACATTTGCTTGTGATATGCCGTGTGGTTGGTCTTCGTTAGTTGGGAGTAAGGAGACCATTCAATTGTTCACTAATCTTCATTAGAAATTTAATTAGAACCATCATTCTCTACGAATTACGTTTGATTAGTAACTAAAATGTTATATGGTACGTACAGTACTGGTTTAATTCACTGGAAATAAGCTTGGTTTAAGAATAGTGCATCTTTCAATTGAGGATGCATGTATGCCGGACAATTGGTAAGTAAACTTTCTAAGTTTATCTTGTTAAACTGTGATATATGTGTAGCTCAAACAATATAGGGGGCAACAAAGAAGAGGTAACTCAACTCGAACAAAATAAGAACATCTTACTGCTGTTTTCCGGGGGTACCCAAGCAAAAACAACATATACCAACAAGGAATTACATTGAGTAGGATTCGGTTGTGGTTCATAACCGGATCCCTTACTTTCCTTTACGTTATTTAACAAAAACTTTTAAAAAGAGAGGAAATGTTTTGAATTTTTTTGATAAAAGTTACCAAAAGATATTTTAAAGGTACAGTTGTAAAAGCAAGTTATCTTGATAATTAACAAAACAAAGTGGAATTAATGGATAGTTGATTGGTTACAATTTGTACACTAATACCAGCAGTTACATTATACAAATATAAATGACTGATTTGGATAATAGACAAGTTCATTAAGCAATACTATTTGGGTGACAACAGCTGAATGTTTTGAGACATGGTCCTTTAGTTTCTGGTGTTGAAGTAAAGCTCTGATAGATTCTTCTTTAGAATCTTATGCCTAGGCAAGGTTGAAAATAACTAGTCTGGGTCAATCCCTTGATGGCACATTGGTGTCACAAGATATGCCTTGGGCCATGGCCTCCTTTTCCTCCATCTATAACACTCGGATATCCAAAAGTCTACAACACTATTGCTTTTAATGATAATATCTGTCACCAAAACTATAGCTTAAGGTATTTGAAGTTAAACAGAAGCGGAAAAAAGATCAAATACGGATAGGAATTAAGATATTATCTTGTTAACTAGTGATTTACGAAAAATATTTAAATAAAAAATTGGATAAGAATAGGAATCAAGTACTATCACATGTATTTAACGCTACACTATTGTTAACACTTTCGAACTATCAGATGTACTATCAGTGTATCATATATACTAAATGAATTCAAGTATATCGATTGAAGCGGATGTGATCCAAACGACTTGCCACCCTATGCACATGTACTACTTGAGTGTTTCTTAACGGTGCGACTTCCATTTGCGTTTGGTAGGGATTGTTTGATGAAAGATAGAAATGTAACTTTGTGGGATTCCAGCAAGATAAGAGGTCAAATGCTTACATGCATGATCTTGAAAATGAGTTGGAATTATACCATCACAACTCTGCAGATCCAGAAGAGAAGAAAGAACCACAAAGTACAAGGAAGATTATTTTCGAAGAAAAATTGAGAGCTTTCTCTCTTAGTTCAATCCAAGCAAGCTACCAAACAAGAGAATTAAAGAGAATAGAGGTGGCATATGTATCATGCAAGAGTGTCAATGGAGCTATATATAATCATTCTCTGCCAGTTTATTATTGTAACTTGAGCATATATGTATATCACATGCAAGTACATATAACCACATCTTGTTCAGCATAAGAATAATAACAGTAATAATTAAATTAAAAATGATATGTTGAGAAATGTAACAGAGATAATGGGCCACACACCACATTCTTCTTTTTCACACCCTTGTGATGTCTTTAGCCGTACAAAAACATGAAATTCGTGATAACTTAATTTCCACTTGCAAAATGGTATGGGGGACCTCCTTTTGCTTCATCAAACATTGGTACAAGTACCAACAATAATGTAAATGACATCTTGTAATTTTTGATGTCTTCTTCCTTCTTATTAATTCCAATTCACAAGCAATGACAGACGTAATAAATGCAAGCACATGTAAGCATACCTAACTTAAGACACTCTTATCCCTCTTCTATGTGTCTTTTTCCTGTTTTTTCCTCATGTAATAACAAAATCAAGTGATGGGTGATTCAAAATTTGAAAGCATATGTTGTTAATTGCTATGTCATGTATTGGATCACTACCCTCAACTACTGACAAAAAATTGTTTCTTCTTTCAGAATTACAGGCTTTTGCCAACCCATATTTCGATACGTGTTTTTAGTGTTAGGAATTGATGTTTTCTTCATTATATCATGAATATCTATGGAAATATTACACTTTATAACAAGGTGAGAAGAAAAGAGTTTAGGAGAGATGTCTTTCCATTATATCATGAAAACTTATGGAAGTATTACACTTTATAACAAGGTGAGAAGAAAAGAGTTTGGGGAAGCATACAATATGTAGAGGTAGGGTACAACAAAAGCAACATAAGGAAAATATATTTCAAATAAATCAATTTAACACTTATAAAGTGATACCTCGCCCTTAAAAGTGGAAGCATAACAACCTTAACATGTGTTAAATATAATTCACCATGAAAACATCGAATATTATCGTCACATCTATATATCCTAAAATTACTAAGAGTAGTTCCTCTAAAATACGAAAGGGCGTTAATGGGTGGCGATCACTGTCGGTTGGGGATCTTACTCTCATTTTTAAATGAGTTGCATCTAATTGCTAATTAAGTTGCTCCTATAGTTAATTTGGAAGTTAAAAATGTTAAATATATATTAAAGAAGGTAAGAATTGTGGGACAATCATTATTCTTGATCAGGTTAACGAGATATTCGATTCAATATATGACTAGTGATAAGGACCACAAATATTCAAATAATACTTTATTTCACAAATTGTACATTTTTGTTCCAGTCTAAAAAAGGAATCAGTGGACAGTGGTTAGTGGTTACCTACCAAAAATGGACCCCTGGTTTATTCTAACTAATAGCAAACTTAAACATCTCCGGCAACTCCCAGAATATATAACATTAACTAGTTTAGGGGGGAAAGTTAGAATGTCTTAAAGACAACCTTAGCTAACCAACAATCTTCCTTTCAATATCCTCCCTTTTAAGCAAACCCTACTTAGAATCTTATGCTGTTTTCGAACCTAAGCATGCCACAACTTACAGCCACATGTGTAATCCTTTCTCATTAACCACAAAAATCTTCTTGTCTTGCTTATAAACAACACAAAACTTTGCTTAAACCCCAGTCATCACAAATCAACACATATAATAATTGTCCCTTTTTTATTTGAAACATGCATGCCCTATCTTGTCTTGCAGCAAGCTAGAAACTCTCAAGATAATGAACCTTTTTTAGAGTCTTTTGCTCGAAACTTAAATAATGGTTTCTTTGGCCTGCATCCCCCATCAAACAAATTAAGCAATACATTCATATGCATCCAGTTTTAGGAAATTATGTTTTTGTTCTTAATGTACTTAATGTCTATTAATATACATGCACACACTTCATCATTTTGCATCACATGCATGTGTTTATATAACAGATACAATTTTCTTTTATTATATTCTTTCTAATTCTTTTTACCAAAAAAGATTAATACATTCAATATGAGTTATACCCTTAGGTCATGTTTGATTAGTTATAATCAAAGATGTAATGTAATGATATTACATTCGACTGTTTGGTTGACGAAATTAAATGTTATAATCACTTTGTAATTCAATTACAAAGATAATTCAACTACACCCTTTTTAAGATAAATTGATTACCTCATTGAAAGTCACAATTCAATTACATTGCATTGTAATTAACTTATTTCATATAATTAAAACATTCTCTTCCCTATTCTCTCTTGAATTAGAGTTTAGGAAAAGATAAGAGAGAGAGAGACGATAGAGGTAAATAACATTTGTTAAAAAATTCAAAGGTTTTGTAAAATGTAGAATTAAATAGTATTTTTTTAATGTTTAGAAAAACCAACGTCACGAAATAAAATATTAACCGAATGACATTTCTAAAAATATATTAAGTAATGACAATTTAGATGACATGCAAGAATTAATACGCATACATAGATGACATATATATATAATTTAATTCTTTACCACTTTACCAGTAGCATGAGGCAAAAAAAAAAAAAAAAAGCCAACCAACCATATATAATAGGGACAACCAGGGCTGTCAACTTTGGTTCGACTCAAAAAAATACTTGACTCTAGTTGAACTTGAAAATAAAAGGTCTTGATGAAAAACAAAAAAATATCTTCAAACTTGATTCGACAAACGAGCCACTCTAATTCGAAAAAAATTCGAAGCTTGACTCGATGGTTTGTTCGAATTTTTTGTTGTTTCCTTTATAAAAAAAATTATATTTATTAATAACATAAGATAATACTTATAATACAAAATTTTGCTCAACTCGGCTCGACCCCTCAAATAATCACATTTTGGTGCACACCGACAGGTGTGAGGTGCTTGGAAGCACGTGCAGGAGTGGGTTATGATGAAGAGATAAGGTAATGTAACCCATTCAGATAAGTGGGAAGAAAGAAAGAGTGGTGCAAACAACCCACAGTTCAATAGATTAGATTTCGGGGGGGAATGTGTAGTGTGTATAGTGTCTGATTGGGAGATCTACAAAGGTTTCCAAAGATAATAGCAATTAAATCCCTGTGGCCCAACTGTTTGTTACCTAGCAACTTCTCTTGCTTCCATTAATTCCTAACCATATGCTTCTGTGTTCTAATCTCACTCTGACAATCAGAGGCAAAATTAAACAACTATTGGACTTGGTTCATGATCCCATTTATCCTGCGTCGATTTGGTTGGCATTTATTCTTTTGGATTCATTGTGTTGCATGCATAGGATCCTAATATGTTCAAAATTAACTTCTTCTTTTTACTTCATGAAACATAATATTTTGATGCAATATCACAATTATATTTGTCGTTTTATACATTCGAATTTGTTCGATACAATTCTATTTCACTACGTTTCGTACATTATGATGTTATAGTTTTGAAGTTTTTGTTTTGCAATTTGTCCACTTTTAATTGGATAGATAGAATGGAGTGGCCTGATTTCCTTCTTAACCTTAAAAGAAAAAACAAAAACAAAGCAATAGGAAATGATGTTCCTTCTTTTTTTTCTTAAGAAACATAGAGATCTTTTACAATCACAACCTTTCGATTTTCAGGTATCTCAGACCACACCATATATTGCATGCTGATGAACAACTGGGATCGTAAAGTTTTTTTGTGTGGAAGTTTCTGCTAGTTTTCTTTTCTTATCTTTTATCACCTGTGATGTTTCTACTTCAATGAATTTTTGTTAAATGTAAATATATTTAATTTTATTTAATCAAGTAGAGACCACCATCTCAAGAACTCCTATAAACGTGTATATATTTAGGTTGTAACTTGCAAGTAACTATAACTTTGACTTTGAGTACTAGTGCTGCTAGGTTTTCGTTTTATCTATTAGTGAAAGTGATTCAAATGAGAATATGAGATTCATTCAACGATGTCAAGATCATGATTTAATAATGGGGAACTAGAGATAAGAAGACCCAAAACAAAATAAAGTTAAGGACAAAATTGAGGGATAAAAAGACTTGAATCGAATAAAGGCATAGATAATGAAGAATAAAGCGTGTTGGATGTAGAAATTTGTACCAATGAAGAACACTTAAATTCCTCAAAAGCAAATCACATAAAAGCATTAGAGGTTGGGAAACATGCGTGCGTGGGGAATTTCTTACTTTCTCTTTTCCCTTGGGAATGATCTCCTTATGTTCTACTTGGATCCCAAAAGAACATGATGCCCAAACCCAACTCATACCTAAAGTGATATATCTATCTACATGACATAAAAGATGATTTACACAAAAGTTAGCCTTTTTCTTTTTAATATTTTCTGGTCTTGTTTATACTCAAAATGGAGTTTTAATTGTAGTGTAATGCAACAGAGTATGTAACCCCAGATGTGAGCAACTAATAATCATAGGTTTGTTGGACAGAGATGTGAAGGTTTACAAAACGGAAGACAAATGGTTTCAATAAATTGAAAATAGCATTAAGGTCCACCACATGTCACAATGTGGAATTATTATCAAATGCCAAATACGGATGATTGATCCTCCCAAGTTCCAAGATATAGATGATGGCATCTGAAATCAATCAGAAGTGATTGGTTGGTTATGGGACACAATTTGCACACTAACCACTTCTTGTTTGTCATTTTATAGTTTAATTTGTTTGTATACATGTGGATTATTGGAAGTCATACCTAACCTTCAAATACAATCTGATTTTGTTAGCACGTTTTTTTTGTTTTAAAAAATGAACGGATGGGAAGAGTCAACACTGAATTGACATCTTCAATTACAAGATTAATTAGTTTCGATCATTTGAATTTAAAATTGGGCTCGACATAAATTGTAGACCCACTACTGAAAATTAATTGCACCATTTAAAAATAATATAAAATTAGTTTGATTTCAAATTTTCAATAGCAGGTACAAAAGAAGGTATATGACGTTTATTTTTTTGACAATAAAAGATCAAAAAATTAGTTGTTACCTGAAAAATCATTTTGTCTTTTTTTATCACCTAGAATTTGCTCGACATCCAATCCTATTTGAGACAAGTGAGACGAAGTTCTAAACCGCAAGCGATCCAACAGCAATTTCATGGAGATATAATTAACTGCGTCGTTGAGATTCAAACTTACACTCTTACAAAAAATTAGTTGTTACCTCAAAATTCATCTCGCCCCCATCATGAAAGGAGATATTTCAAGTATGTTCCACAAAACATGCACAGCAATGCGTGCTTCACAGTTTCCAAAACAAAATAGCTAAAGATTGTGCATTATTGGTTCGGTTGGTTAAGTTGTTGCTGATCCATAGATAACATGCAAAATTTATTTATTACACACATACGTCCTCTTTAAGTCCTAATCCCTATAACAAAGTCCGCTCACATGTAAGCTTGTCAGTGCAACACAGCTACTTTGACTGTGGTGTGTTAGGGCAATTAGAGTGAAATAAGAAAGGTGAAAATTGACAAGACGATTGAAGAAGGAATCACAGAGTACAGTCCCACATTAAAACACAGAATACTTTAGAAAACACCATAATGTCTTTGGTTTTGTGTCTAATTATTAAGTTGGGATTGTATTGTCTTACAAAGGTATTCAAATGTGGCAGCGTATATTCAAGTAATTCAGTTGGTTTTGGGCTATATATGTTGAAAATGATGTATTTGATGATGTTGAAAGTAAAGATAATTTATAATGATTTCTAAGTACGTGTAGAATTAAGACCTTCCATTTAGTATACAATATATTATTATATAAATCATGTGTCCCTAATTTAAAAATCCTGACATGATCATCATTAACTATGATCCTGAATGACTTGTTCATGAACGTTCTTTCTCGTCCACGTCAGTTTTCTCTCTCTCCGACCCACTTTCTTCTCTTTTCTACACTATTCACATCTTAACCACAACCCACAACAATTTATCTCTCCCATTCACATCATTTCGAAATCTATTTTGGAAAAAAAATTAAAAAAAAATCAAAACAACTATAAAACCTATTTTAAAAAAAAATCAAACAAAAACAAAACCAAAAATCAATAAAATATTCGCACCTAAAAACTCTTCTACACTAGGTTGTGTTTAAGATAAACTATTCGTATACCTCTAAATATGCATTTGCTTCTACCAAAAGAGTTACTTTCTTACGTCCCAAATGGAAGTATCCTTTGTATATCTATGACTCATCATTTCATAAGGGAACGGTAATAGGAATTCAAGTAAAAAATCATTCGTAAAACACAACCAAGAGGGTTGAATTTGAAAAGATTTATATAAATTAAGCGAAATCTAAAAATTCATAACAACCTTCCAAAAAATTAAGGATGAAAGATAAGATATTACAACTTTTTTCTGTTTAAATTTTAATTTGTAGCAAAAACGAATATATACAAGTAGATAAATGTCGGCATATAGTTCTAAAGATTATATTTTTATACTTACGATGCTCTACTCCTGATGTAAACACAAGACATGGTAAGCGTTCATGATAGTTCTCAAACTTGTGTAGGTACAGCCTGGTCATTTTTGTAAAATAAATGTAAAAAAGAGTCCTCAATTCTTCAATTACAGTGGATTATTATTTGATTTTATTTATCTAGATACTTCCATACCTAATTAGGTAGATGTATTTGACCTAGATTGCTTATGCTTACTGTAAAACATTTTTATTGCAACTAAATTTTGGATATCTATTTTAGAGGTATTTTTTAATCAGCAGAAGTATCTAATTATTATAACTCAAGCATATGCTGTTTGATTCCCAGATACAGATATATATATATATGTTCAATCATGCTACGATTACTTTTTATTTACAATTTTAAACTATATTATATTATATTAAAATATAATCCAGAACATAACAATCAATGCAAAAGGAAAATAAGCATATACCACAAAGAAAAGTTAAATACTTCTCTGACACAACACTACTGTCTTCTGCCTCTCTTCAATCTTCGTGGCTTAAGCTTTGATGGCTGACATTGCAAGCAAAGCAAGCCATCCCTTTGCTTTATTACAAATTCTGCTTATTTATTTATCATGTTTGTTTTTAAACACTATCTTCCTTTCTCTCTCTTCCATCCTTGTCTGAGATATATCAAAAAATAAAAATAAAAAAACAAAAAAATTAATCTGACCCACATCTTCTTCTCTGTCCTCCTTTGGCTTCTGCACTACTGCTATAAGCTTCTTGTTTAGTGCCTCAGTAGTTACCACAACTACCCCCTTCCAGCCACCATCTCTCTTTCTCTCACTTAAAGCTTCTCCAAAAACATTTCTTCCTTGGCCAAAAACATTTCTTCCTTGGCTCAGACTGAAAAAGAGAAGGTGAAGAAGTACTTCATCCACTTGCAAACTCAACTTGGAAGTGCCCAACTTTGGTTTTCTCCCATGAACTCAGCCACTATCTTCTTTTTTAGTTCTTAGTTAAGGATAAGACCCATCTTGGTTTTTTCATGTGTTTTTCCATGCATTCACCAGCATTATTGCTTGATATCGTCTTTTTTTATAGATAAAATAGAAAGGAGATGACAATTTGAGCGAAGAAGTCTTAGTTTACTAACTTTTTCTTAGCTTTTGTAAGAGAAGCACTAGAACTCACAAATCTTGATCTTTTGTGTGTGTTGTAATTGTGATTCCTCTAAACCCTAAAGATTCAAAGTTTATGTTGGATTTTCGAAGCAAATGGGCAGCTAGCTAGATTAGCATCTCCAAAATCCTTGCACTAACTCTTCCCATCTTGAAGTCAAAAGGGTAAGAAGAAAAAATTACTGGTTAGCTAGTATTTATTAATCCCATTAGTTTAGTTTAGCTTACTGCTTCTAATTCATAAAACCCAAACCTCCATTTATTTTCCTTAATTTGGTTGGGTTATGGATCTTTCCCTCCACGAAGGGGACCTCCCAATCTCAATCCCAATCCCAATAACGAGCAAATACTTAGGAGATCACAACCACCAACATCACAACCATCACGATCTGCCGCAGCCGCAACCGAACAACAACAACAACGGTCCTCCTCCGCCGACATCCCCAATGGAGGACACCACACCAACCAACAACAACAACCACAACCACAACCACAGCCACAGTCACGCCAAGAAAGGCGCCCCGGTCAAGTACCGTGAGTGCCTCAAAAACCATGCAGCATCCATCGGGCGCGTTGCAACCGATGGATGTGGCGAATTCATGCCCAGCGGCGAGGAGGGAACCATGGAAGCCCTCAAATGCTCCGCCTGCAATTGCCACAGAAACTTCCACCGTAAGGAGATGGAAGGAGAGAATGCAGCAGCAATTGAGATCTACAACCCTCACTCCCACTCCCATCTCTCCAAGGTGAGGAGTAAGGTGGTGGGGCAGAAGGGAGTTCTCATATCCGGACCGGTCGACCCTTTCGGGGGGTACACTACCACTTCGGGTCACAATGTGAATATGAATATGAACAGTCTAATCCCAATGCCTCACCACATGATCATGCCGTTGGACGCCGCCATGCAGACGTCGGAGTCGGACGAGGGTGTCGGGGGGAAGGCGCCGACGTTGTTCAAGAAGAGGTTCAGGACCAAATTCACCCCCGACCAGAAGGAGAAGATGTTCGCCTTCGCGGACAAAGTCGGTTGGAGGCTTCAGAAGCAGGATGACAGTGTGGTGCAGCATTTCTGCCAGGAAATCGGAGTCCGACGTCGGGTTCTCAAAGTTTGGATGCATAACAACAAACATAACCTCGCCAAGAAAAATCTTTTAGATCAACCGCATCTTCTTCAGTCCCAGCCGCAACCGCAACCGCAGCCGCAACCAGTCCTCGAGTGAGTTACCATTTGCCAATGCTCATGATCAGTTTGTTTTGTCGTGTTGAGTTGTGTTGTGTTGTGTTGTGTTATGTTATGTTATGTTGTTGTTGGTAGGGGTGGTTATATTAGGGAGGGTGTTAATTCGATTATGGGTATTTAGTTGACCCGTTATATTAGCATGACTCACTTGGGTTGGGTGGAATGTTGGGCCGGAGTATGTTTGTTTTCTTCTTGCTTAATCAATTATCTGCTTAATTTGGTGTCTCTCTTGGCATTCATATTCCAATGTGAGTTTAGATGTTTGGTTTTGCTTGCTTGCATGGGAGTTGGGGATGGATGACAGGAGGATGAGTACTTGTGATCTTTGTTGATGTACTTGGGTCTATTGTCTTGTTGTCTGTGTTGTTCTTTAATTTGTTAAGGATTAGTTAACCAAGTTGTGGTCTCAATTTAATTATGAAGCTTATTGTGTTTTCGTATTTGTGTTTTTTTATTAAAAACATGTCCTTTCTCTTTTGAAAGGAATGGTAGGATAGTAGTATACGTAGTTACAAAGCATGGGACAAAGATTTGCTCCAGATATATTAGCACTATAACTGTAACTTTGAATTTCTTTTACTATTTTCCCAGAGTTTTATTTATTATTCGATAAATAAATAATAGCTTGTGCATGAATTAGAGTCCAAAGCAGATGCTATTTTGCTATTATTTCGTTGTGGATTAGCTCAATTGGTTAAGCACTATTGCATTTTTACCACCATTTCATTTTCTTACAGATTATTAGTTAAGTACACTTGGCCACTTGGGTGATACTACTAGGAGGTGGTCAATCCATCTCCAACAACATTTTCCCTTTAAATTTTATCTTAAGAACTCCGTAAATATTCCATTTACATTTTCAGGTCCTAAATTTTAATTCCTCGCTGCACTTCCTAAAGATATTTATGATATTTCTAGTCCAATGTAGGATTTAGTTTGAATATGTTTTTCTGCCAAAGTTACGTTTTTATATCATGTAACATGGCTACAGAAATTTATTTTCTAACAAATAGTACTTAGCAAATTAATAGACAATTACGCTTTCACAAAAAATCTAAAGTTACGTCTTGATAGAATCAACACAATGCCTAAACATTTTCTCTCTCGAAAGATCGAAGTCATTATATTTATACTGTATATTTTATATAGTATACACATAATATAAACTTCAATATTACGGTTACATTGGACTTCATCAGTTTGATGACGTTTTAAAATCCTAAATATCCTAAAAAATAGTGGCCAAATTAGAACTATGACAAGCCATACCGAAAGTTAAGAAACCTTGGATCATTTCATATCATATAGGATGCAAAAGATGTTGGATAAATTTCTAATAAAAAGCAAACCTTCACCCTTGAGGCAAGACAATAAGTCCACCTCTATTGTTTTTGTCTAAATCCAGAAGACAGTGACCACACCTGCACTGTGCTCCAAACACAGGTTCTAAATGGATATGATATGTTCAAAATGTAATTAACCCTTAAAACTAATAATGGAGGCATTCCATCCATTTTGAAGTAATTAGACGTCTATGTTGGTAGCTAACACATCTATATCTGGTCTGATCTGACTTGTCAGGGTTGCACCATCAAATCCTGATGGACTACAACTAAGGCATACCACGTCCTCCCGGGAACCAACCGAGTTGATTAGGTACGTGAGTTCACGAATTTTAGGTCACAAGATCGAATCCTAACAAGTCACTTTATTTAATGCTAATGCGTTCCGGTGAAAATGGTGTTGGACCACTCCTAATTTGGAGCCGCAACCCGCCTGTCCCAAGTGGAGACGGGTGCCAGGGAATTGGGTCATCAAAAAAAAAAACTAAGGCATACCACATACCACCTAACCCCAACAGATTTCCTCCAGTAAATATACAGCAATACAGAAAATGCATTTGATTAAAGATACGGTCTTAGCTCTTAAATGGTTGTTTCTTTTGAAAGTGACTAATAGAGAAATGTTTAGTGAGACTTGAAGAAAAAAAAATCTAAGAATGGACATTAACTGCCGTTCTTACTCAGAGTTAAATGCCTAGACCGGATATGACCATCTCTTTAGAGCGTGAACGCTAGTCTTAGATATTTCAAACATGTAAATATGGACTATTTATGGATGATGAGTAGTCCATTTTTGAGGTTATATATATTACTTTTCACTTTTTGAGTATCCAGTGTAGTGGTGTAAAAGAGCGGAGTCGTGAAATTTCGAACCATAAGTATTATCTTATGTTATTAACAAATATAATTTTTTTTATGAATTGAGCAATAAAAAATTCGAATGAGCTATCGAGTCCATCATTAATTTTTTTCGAGTTCGAGTAGTTCGTTTACCGAGTCAAGTTTAAAGATTTTTTAGTTTTTCATCAAGATTATTCATTTTCAAGTTAAACTAGAGTCGGACGTTTTTCAAGTCGAGTTATCGAGCCGAACAAAAATTGACCGTCTTAAATCATGGTGTTATAAATACAAATATGAATATTGTATAAATAATTGGATACAAATATCGATATTCATGTTTAAAATTTAAACCGATCCGAATACAAATACAAGTTCGAATGTAAATATACGAAAACCACTGCATCTTTCTTTTACTGCCGTACGTGTTAGAAATAGGAATTACCCTTCGTTGCTTGAAGCTACTCAATAATCAATATTTAACCCCGTGCATCATGTATGTATTGTATATTTGTATATCAGCTAAGCTAATATTTAGATATACTATTATCATACTGTAGATATTGTTAGGACCTAATCCCTCGTTAGGGACTAAACCCACGAAATTAGGGTTGTTGCATGGGGTTTTGGTGTGCCTTGCATGGGAAGTTGAAGTGAGATGATGGGTTTAGGGTTTAGGTTGAGGCCGAGTGCTGTAGCTTGTGTTAGGTTTTGTTTAAAAACCAAAAACTCACCTCTCTCTCTCTTTAGTTGCCAATCCGTTTCCACCCCAAACCTAACCCTTTTCCTTTGCATCCCGGCGACCAGAGGAGGAAGGAGACGAGCCTCGGCGACGTGGTGGAGGCACAAGCGAAGGAGGAGCGACGAGAACGGAGGATGGAGGGAGTCGAGGCTAGAAGCGACGCCAAAGGAGGAGGAGCTCGCCACACACGTCTTCTCCACGGTGAAAGGTATGCCAAGTCTTCATATTAACTCCCCAAGATGTGTGGGAGTGTAGGGGGCGGCGTTGGTGCCGTTTCCCCGGCAAACCCAACTGGACAGAGGTTGAAGACGCTCTGTTCGGTCGACCGGTAGTGTGGTTCGGTCGACCGAATGAGGTCTGTATGATGCCTGTCCAGGAGGGAAAATGCATGTTCGGTCGACCGGTGGTTGGGTCGGTCGACCGAGTTTTAATGAATATTAAGTTGCTGCCCGAAAATGGTCGAACGACGTTTGTGTGACGGTCGACCGTTTATGCCAAATTTTAGCGGGAATATTTATAATGGTTATATTAGTCCGGTCGACCGGTGGTTGTTTCGGTCGACCGATCCCAGTAGATAGGGTAGACAGACCTTCGGCCGACCGAGTGTGTGTCTCGGTCGACCAAACTGCGCAAAGTCGGTCAAGAGCGTTGACCATCTAAACGGTCGACCGCTCGTTGTGATCCGGTCGACCGACCACTTGCAGTTTTCCTGCAGTGAAGTGCTTGTTGATCCGGTCGACCGGAAGAGTTTCGGTCGACCGAATGCAGCGGGCAGGATTCAGGCAGGATTTCTTATCGGTTGAACGGACCCTGGTTCGACCGACAGGATATATATATGTATATAAAATGTATAGCGTAGACCTTCCAAACGGTCGACCGCTAGATTTGACCTTGTTCGATTGGTGGGTCAAATTATCTTTCCTTGGTGGATTTATCCACACGCGAGACGTCGAGCTTAGGCGACTACCGGTTGCCGAGCCCACGGTCGATCACCGGACCTCGGAGCTACGGATTTCACCTACGACGAGAGCGTATTTCTGTTGGACCCCTTGAGCCTGTGCGGCAGAGGGATGCCTTCCATGCCTGTGCGGGTGGTAGATGCCTTCTTCCTTGTGTAGGGAGGGGTTGCACTTTCCGTGTGTCGGAGAGCGAGGTCACTTGTGCCTGTGCGGCCGAGAGACGCCTTCTTCCTTGTGTAGGGAGGGGATGCACTTTCCTTGTGTTGGAGAGCGGAGGCAGTCAGTGGGCCTGAGGCGGATTTGCATTGCATGTGCATTCATGGCTTTTCGTATTTGTTTCTATTTATGTTAGGAGATGTTGGCATATGGGGTTCCTTGCGAGAACTCAGGCAGATTTTTATGTTTCATTTTCAGGGAGCAGACAGTCGTAGGTTGATGGTGACCGAGGGGAGCACCTCCGGGATCGGATCCTGTCTTCGTATCTTTTTGTAGAGGTAGCGATTACAGTAGTTATGTAGTAGACTTGTAATCGCTCTTTTGACACTGTATTATGACTTCCACGTGGAGATATATTTATATATTTGTATTCAGTTGACTTTCAGTAACGTGCCCTTGTTGACCGTTGACGGTCGTATGTTGTATGTTTATTTTGAAAATTTTCTTCCACTATTTCAGGACGTTACAGATATAGTATTCTTGTAACTTCTCCAAAGTAAGTTAAGGTATATCGTGGATGGATTCATTTATTTTCTATTTCGTCAACAGGGTTGCATATCTTTTTTTTTAATCTATGTTTTGTTGGTGATTTTAGTGTCATCAATTCATTTTAGTCGTAATGTGATTTACTTGAGACCGATGCGATTTATCGTTAGGCTCGGTAACGAGTTTGGGTAGTGCGGAGTGCACGCTTGTTGAGCTAACGGTTTATCGACCACGAATATGAAGCAGGGGTCGAGGGGGCGCAGCCCCCTCGCGGGGTCCAAGGGGCGGAGCCCCTGGCTGGAGTCCGTTTGAGTGGATAATACCAACCCAAAAGGTGTTTGTGTAACCGTCCAACCCAAAAGGTGTTTCGATTATCTTATTATAAGAGGGATTCGGTACTCAAAAAGATAATACGAAAATTGATACTCCTTCTCTACTTTTCTGATCGAAGTTCATATTGCCTGAACTCGATTGTTCCTTCTCGGATTATCCCCGCAAGGTATTCGTGCAACCCGGGCAGTGTAATAGGGTCGAATAATCTTGTTCGGAAAGTGATCCGTACACGATTTGAGAAGAATCCAGAATTATCACAACCCAGTTTCCAACATGTTTGTCCACAAATTATTTGTTGTATATCAGTACCTATTTTCTGAAGAGATATATACGTAGAAGGTCTGTATTTGTATTTAAATGAAAAATACTTGTGGGCAATATGTTTCGGTTCCGTTTACGCCGACAATTCAAAAAGGTTAAGTTGTTGAAGGAGGACCAGCCACACCACAATTGTCCCAATTGTGATACCTGTGAAAATTAATCAACTTTATTATTAAAATATTCCTCGGTAACAAAAGCATAGTTTAACTGTTCACTTGCACAAGGTGTTGGAATCTGACCATCTAAGCGCCACCAAACAGACATTTAATTATTATTTACTTACTGACATTAAGGCTTCTTACAACAGGTATTATCATTGTCACATAAGAGTATGTTCTGTTAGCCGAAGGCAATCCCAAGTAGGTTGCATGTGAAAAAGGGCTGCCTCCAAAATTGAACAATACATATAAGTAGCACATGTAGGAGGTGAATCATAATTGTCTCCCTTAGTGGTCAGGGGATGTTCCCAGGAGTGCTTAGGCAATCTAATTTCTTTGTGGAAAGAGAGTTTGTCTCATGTGGGTTTCAATTTTTTTTAATCACACTACCCTGACACCTTGTTCTTAAGATGGCTGTTTAGGTTAATAGCCCCAGGCCAGGTTAAGGCATTGGTTGGTTGTGTCATCACCGGCATGTTTGTCATGATAAAAGACAAGCTACTCTTTGCTGTGCTGACAAAGGCACATATAATTGTGGTGGTGATGTGGTCAAGGTGCAAAATGGTTAGTGGATTGGGTGCAGTTGCACTCACTCACTCACTCCCAAATGGAAACCACTTGTGTGCTTCTTCACATTGAGAACCCCTGCTGCCTCTGCCTGCCAGTCGTGCACCAGACCATAAATACTTTGCTTACTGATTCCGAATACATGAGTAGAGGACATCTTAAATCATATAAACATTCGTGTACATACATGTCCATAAGCCATAGACCATTGTTAATGGGATACGATTACACAACTCACTTTTAATAAATTTGACCTTGTCACTTATGAAAAAACATTCGCATACGTATCAGCCATCAGGCATAAAATGTATCATTCTCATGAAATCTCTTTTATAAATGATTCCTCATAATTATAATGCATGCCTATACAAGACTAAAGTTCGTTAATACTGATATAAATACCCGATAAGATCAAATTTGAGCCTGATACGAACCGTACTTGTATGTTTTGTTGGAATAAAGTAAAGGTAAAATATCACAATATAATGACATAAATGACAAGCTACCTGCTTTCACCTAAACCGAAACCTGATTTTATTATTTCCAACTTCCAAGGACAGACAAAAAATTCAAATGTATGACCTACCGAATTCTAAATTTACATAAATTTCGGTAAGTCAGGGTTCGTAATGATGTGAACTTGAATTTCCTGCAGTAAAAAAAAGGTAAATATATTGTCACGAAACGTATTACTTATGAATGGTGTCACGTCCTATCCCGGGTGGAGTGCAGGTAGGCTCATGGTTGGACCTGTGTACGAGTAGTGTAGGTTCCCACGCCAAAGACCCAAAGGGAATCTCTGTCAGATGATTGATTCCGTAGCATAAGTTCTCTCACTTAATTGTAATGAAAATTCAGTAAAAGGACTACAACAGTAGTACAAAATTGTACTTATCAATTAATTAATAAATGCTTTTTTGACTTACCACTGTTTTGGACATGTGGTTTACATACAACTATGGGATCGAATATGGTACAAACATATCCATTTTTGAGTTGCAGATAATATTACTTACGTAAGAAAGTGAATATTTACTATATATGAAGAAACGAATATGAAGTAAATATTTTTAAACGAATACGGTTAAAAATGAATATTTACGATATACATTATATAATGAGCGTATATTTTAGTAGTTGACATAAACTTGCACCTATTAAAATATAATTATATCTTAACTATTAGTTTAAAAATGTAACAAAATTATGTGTATTAGTAAAAATTTAAGAAAAAGTTGAAAAGAATATTGAAATAATAATAATTTTAACATATATAGAGAAAAACATAATATAAACCCTGCAAATTTGTATCCAACCAAAATATGCATGTATCCACAAACATATCCGTCAAATTTCATCTTTGTATCCGCAGAAAATTTTAAACCCATATAAGTATCTGCTCGGGTATGAAAAAATAATGTCAATATCCTTCAAAATCAGATACAAATTATCCACATATAATTTGTATCCGTTTGCCCCCCTACATACAACTTGTGACATCGGGCTAATTATCTAGACTTCAAAACTACTTACAGGATAGAGATCATGGCATGACAAGGGAAAATCACAAATAGGATTTGATCAAAAGTACAGCCCACAAGTGAAACTGGGCAACTTGGCAATAGGAAAATGGAGGAATTTAATACACAACGACCCGGATCCATATTTTGTTTTAAGAATGTAACCGTACAAAAAACAAGCCAGACGTTCCCATTTCGCACTGCATGTTTTGATACATTTGTCAGAACAGGGAGAAAGAAAGCATATGTTGAAAATGCTTAAGCTTACACAACAATTGTTCTATAAAGAATGTTGACATTAGAAAACCCATGGAGATGGCCGATGCCATTATTAGAACAGTGGCAGCAATTAGTAAAACGAAACTGAAGATAATTACAAATATATTTATTAAATTATGTTGTGTAGGGTACCTCACTAAGCTTTAAGATTGAACTCCTAAAGATACACTTTAGGAGTCTTTCTTTCAGCAGCTTGTTTCTGAATTAATCCGGAATACTCTTCAGAGATGCTGGAGGCTGAGATTATTACAGGTAAGCTGATTTACAACATCAAGAATACATAATGCAGCCTGTGCTGCCAGAGTGCCAGAAGACAAAAATGGCAAGAATTGCGTGCTCTTCTGCAACTCACTTACTCACATGAAATGGATCTGACACAAAATGGACAATGTCCACAAACCTCAGCAGCTTGGATTCCAGGAGACCAATATGGCGAGCAACACAAATACTCCAGCGTCCACAAAAACCTTCTCTTCATAAATTTATACGTATAATGCTATAGATCATCCAATGGAGTTCCTGAACAGTCAGGAGAATCAACGCAGGTAAATTGATTCATTTTCCTGGTAGGATCAGCAGCACAAGCGAGTCCTGCCTGGATTTAGCAATGAGTGTGACATCATCCAGCCCTGTGTGTAAATGAGACAAATTCTGAAGTATGAGACTATTTATCGTGATCAATATGAATCTCAAGAATCCAAAAACAAAACCACAATTTTTTGCTAGTGCAAAGAGACAGGAGTCCATAGTTTATTCAAAGAGCTAATATAAGTAACGACTTTCAGAGTTGTACACATCAAGTTGCAGCGTTATATTGCCCAAAGATTGCCTTGGATTCACTACCATGAGCTTCCTCAGGCTGGTTACATGTTTCCATGGGCCGACAGCATGGCTGATGCTATAGTAAAAGCTTTTCTTGTTGGAGATAACAAGAACTAGCTCAAACAAGAAGTTTGCTTATGGTGAAAGTGATGAAACCTTCAGACTACTTTGTTTTTCTAATATCCTTTCTTCTTCTCTTTCATTTATGCCCTCTCAGTGATAGATGATTCCGACATCTAAGTTTTGTTATGCCATTATTGAAGTTTGAACTATAAATTCGCAAATCATAACTGGAATGTGAAATCATCTTATGGAAAAAAAGCAACTGTTTTCAGAGATGTAGATAAGCTGTAAAAAGGGGGAAGCACAATTATTTCTCACCTGTTCTGCTGCCTTCCGCTTGAAAACACGAAAAGAACTGGAAACAATGTTACAGGACTCCACAATATGTTCTGTAAAATCAAGTTTTGCAATGGACTCCTTCAAATCTGAAGGTTTGGAGGTGTTGTGCTTCACTGGCTGTCTTGCATTCGATGAATTAATGAAATGAAGAAGTACACGAGCCTGTAATCCAAACAATGAGTTATAAGAATTGTAACAATAAAAGTGCCTATACACTTTAAGAATATATGTGGAAATAGAAAACTCGCATGGAATGCAGCTTTCAGAATGTCATCGGACTTCGCTTGATCTTTAAGCAACGCGTAAACATTTCCTTTTGCTGGGTTATAAGTAACCACATACTTCTCTTTCTGTTAACCAAATCGAAGATAATTCAAAATATAATTTCCAACATTACAGGTAAAACAATACAGTATTGTAACTAAATGCACAGAATCATTGAAATCGGGAGAGAAGGTGGTGGGGATTGTGCCTGAAGCAGAAGAAAATCAAGAAATGTAGAGACGAGCAGGAGTTGATAATAGACCATTGAAAAGATTGTTCTATCAAAAAAAGTACCTCAAACAGGGACTGTATGGAAAGGAATGAAAGAGGTTCCTGGAATGCCTCCCCAAATCTTGAACCTGAAAAGAAAATAATTAGAATGACATCCAACTAACACCATGGAACACAGGCTGATAAATTTGTACCTAAAACAACAGGTGCAATTTTTGACCCAGGAAAGCAAAAAATATTTTCTTTAGAGTTCCCTTCTCTCAATGAGGGTACATGGCCTAAGACAATGATAGCAAAAATAAATTAGATTAAAGAAAAGAGCTAACTAAGTGCAGCAGAATTTGCATTCTGATTGGAAGAAACAACAATGATGATGCAAGCTTGTGGTGAGTAAGCATTCGTCCATTTAAAAAGATAAACACCAAGAAGAATTAGAGTTTTTCGTGTATTCACAAGAAAGATACATGTCACTTGCATAGTTTCATCATTTGAGTAGAAAACTACAACGTAACTTGCTTGTGACAAAAACCCAGTTCTGTGCTTTTACCAGATTCTTAGTAGCCAAAGGCCTTCCTACGGCACATAAGTATTTCAGGTGATTCCACAAATTGCAACAGCCTGCAAGCACTTGGAGTCTATTTGCAGTTGCAATATTAAGAAGACGAGAGAGTGAGACAACAACACTTCGTCCACTATCGTTCCTTACACTCTTTCTTCGTCACTTCACGCCATAATGACATATCATATTTTAATGTTTCAGTTTCTTTGAATGATCTATCATCTCGCAAAGATAACATATGAGATCACAGATCTTTTGCTGAAAAAATAGTTCAATTGTCTCCAAGCAAGCGAATAAAATGCAGTTCTTTTTATATGTCATGATCAATATAGATGGGCTGAAGTTACCTGATAGTCCTCAATTATTCCTTGATATTATAGCATTGAAACAGTTAGAACTATAAATATATTTTTTATCAGTAGAGGCATTTATAAAATATGACCTAATCAGCAGCACAAACGCTTCAATAGTCTAGAAATATGTCCTATGAATTCTGAGACAAGTGCATGCACCACTCAGTAATACCAATATATGTTTTAAGCACAAGGATGAACATCATTTTATGTTGTTCCTCCATGCAATAGTGCGTTGCTATAAGAAAAAAACAATGAAGAACCACACCTGTCTTGAGAAAAGAATCAACTGCTACAGTAAATCTTGCACTGTTTAAAGTATGTAAAACCACAGACTTCACCTGTCCAAAGTAGGGACTATTAAGAACACAACCAGTGTATTCATATGACGGAATACAGCAATACAACTAACGCATGAAGACAGACCTCTTGATATGAGCTGAAAAGATATCCACAAGACAAGAGGACAAATGTAGCAGTTAAGGGTGGATTCATTTTTGAGATCATTATGCTTAAACTTGTCCCCAACTGTAGAAAAAAGGACATTTTATGAAGGCAGGATAAGCAAAATTTTAATATAAACTAAATCAGTTAAGACAAAAGAACTCTTCACTAATAGCTACAAATACTGTTGAGAAGAAACAACCTTCCAAATCCTAGTATGCTTAAAATGTCTGTTGTTCCGTTTCTATGCTTGACCTTCATATTTATATTGTCGAACTCACGCAAATCCAGAATTCACAAATGACTAAATTTTGAGATAGAAATACCAGATCTGCAAGATTGCTGACACATTCCCCTTTAGCTGTTACATCTCCAATATTCTCCCCTTTAGCATAGGCTTTGTAAATTGGAGTGCGTGTTGATGTTGACGTTACAGCTGCCACATTCTATACAATAAAGTGTGAGGCGTGTAAATTGTAATCTATCAATGTCTTGATCTGAAGAGTTGGTGTACAAAGATAAAAGTATGGCAAACCTTGGCTACATTGGCCACGCATGCTAGAGGGAGGAAAAGGTGTGGCACAGCAGCAGTCGCCAACTCAATACCAGCACCCAATTCCATCAAAAGATCGCCGGCAAATCGAAGCTTGAACATATTAAAAAAACAATCAATATATGCACCTTTCTAATCAGAAGGCTTACAATGTCAATCTGAACAAACTTCATTAACACACCTGTTTTAAGTCATAGTCGAACTTCTTTCCTTGCCGTGCAAAAATCATTTTGCCAACACGACCAGCTCCATCCTGTCATAGAAGAATCACTTGCTCAAGACTTGCACATGAACGTGAGCAAGATAATGTCAAACACAAATAGTATGAGCGGTATTGACACAACAAGTCCAATTGCGAGTTATCAATTCACATTTACAGAAAAACTAGCTTACAGAGGAGCAATTCCCTAATGGATAATGCAAAAGTTTGAGCTAGCCATAACCTTGAAAGCATGTAATATTACGTTAAGAAGGATAACTTCTTGCAATGGTTAGTTGAATGTAGTAGCTTAATCACAATATACTGCCATATTTGGATAATATGTGATTCATGACCCTAATTTGATCCACTAATATTGATTTTTTTTAAAAAGTAAACTCTCCCTAGTCCTCACCAACCAGCGAAGTTTAAATTTATAGATTTCATGACTGCTTTCATACTCAACATCTCTCACCTTCCTGTAATGTAGTTATCTATAAAGCTAAAGTATCCTTTAAAAAAGTATAATAAATGTGAGAGATGATCGTAGCCAACACATTCTGAAGGATCATTTACTAGACAACAGGCAGCCTACATACATGGTGTCACCACTCAGCAGGCACTCAGGCAGAGCAGCCTTGATGAAAGACTTAGATTGTTTGTATCAAGAGTTCAAAGTATTCACAGAGAAATCTAGTTTTAAGAATGAATATGTGTCTAAAAACAGGGTATGCTGACAGTTATAAGCAAATTATTATGGTAATCGAGCCATTAAGAGGAGTTTGATTCTTTTTTGCAAGTAAGTTTGATTCCCACGTGTGACTAATAAACACACTGCACGAGAAGGAAACATCAAATAGTAGTGAAAGTTCAATTCTAGCAACAACGCACAGAAACGTATTAGAGACCCAAAAACACACAACCAGTTATGATCCCAAGTAGGAGCAAGATGATGCAATCCTATCCCCAGAAAACTACGAACATCAGAAGTTATATCTTTTAAAAATGCATATAATAGGGAATGCAAGGTTCACAGTTCAAAAGATTACCTTAAGGATCCAATTAATGGCAACAGCCCCTGAAGCGGACCTCTCTCGAGAAACTCCAACTGAGCTCAAAAGAATCCTTGTTGTGAAAACACCCATTGCACCTCCAAAGAAATGCTAACATAAGAAAACAATGGCAATCACAATATTAAATAGTTTCTAACACTGAATTGCATTAGTTAAACAGATGGCATTAAATTATTTCTAGACGATTTAATGAAGATAGTTTTAGTTGTATGATAAAAACAACACAAGAGTTGATGAAGAAGTGGATGATGGATTTTATAGCTCTACCTTCAAGGCCCTCCATGTCATGTATGGCACGTAAGAAGGTGTAACACTATGGGGGAAGCCTTCTGGTACCGCGTATGATCTTATAAATGACAGCAATTCCTACATCACTTGAAATATAATAAGAAAAAATCGGATATGTGTCTCAAACTTGAAGATATTTGCAAATTTTCCAGTCCATGAATCTTCAATTCTAAGCATTGACCTATACTTGGATTCAAGAAGATAAACACAATTTTATAAGGGCCTTGAGATGTTTATCTAAGAAAGTGTACGAAGCAAGTTAGCCTTGGTCTGAGAAAGATGATATACTGAAAAGCTCAAGGTGGGACGCTTCAGGCTAGATTAAGCAGAGGGGTAGTGTCGAACCGAGATAAAATCTTGCGTCCTTCAGAGTTTTCAATAGTCCTACATTGCATTTAAAGATTATGTGGATGTGGCGTCCAAACCGCTTCAGCAAACAAAAGAACAGGATGCAAAGTTTCTCTTCAAAGACGAATATCCTGGGGGACCGGAATTCTCACCCTTCTTTAAAATCGTCGAAATCGGAAGAAGAAAAGCAAAAAGAGGGGTAAAGGAAAGTTTTTGTATCGATAAAAACACATTCACGTCTGAGGTGTTGGACTGTAGATGTGGATCCATTACTGTGTGGAGACCCTTCAATTGGACGAACTGATTTGTCCACCCAATATCATATAATGACCAAGATCAATCAATTAAAATCTGAAAAGAACAAGCAAAATCCAGTAAAAAATGTTGATAAAAAATCATGAACAATTCATCACCCGATTGAAGTTGACCACGGACATGAGAAAAAAGTCAAAACAAGAGGTATTAGTAATGTGATGTCAATGTTGGTCCTAATTGCTTAATCTTCTAAGGAAAGTTGATGGCCTTTGTTAAGTAAGGTTAGGTCATGCCCCACGAGGAGCTCTACACCTCAAAAATCGACTTGTAAGGGAGACTTGCATGCCTCTATAACCCGCAACATATACTTAGTTTTGCTCGGTGTGGAACTATTCCAACACGCCCCCGCACGCACGACCATCACATGATCTGTGCATAGAAGATACATCGGATATATGTGGATGCAACCAGGTTCACACGCTTTATATATATCTGGGTTCACACACAATGGATACAATTGGATTCACACATGCCACAAGTGGATACAACAGGTTCACACACGATGGATACAACCGGATTCACAAATTTTGACATTTTTTTGGTGGATCCCAATAACCCAAAATGAGTAAGGTTAAGTTAGATCCCACAAGTAGCTCTAAGCCTCAAAATTCAACTTGTAAGGGAGAGACTTGTGTGCCTTTATAATCCACGACATATTTAATATTACTCAATGTGGGATAATTTTAACAACCTTCATTCACTTTCTCCCTCACTTAGCACTTGGAGTTTTTCATTTTCGAGTTATTTTAACCTTTTAAGGAGATTTAGATTAATGAACCTAATTTGCAAATGTTTGTAACATAGGTTCCTCATTTTTCCTCAATCCAACTCTTTGCTTCAATAAAGCTAGGTTTCAAATAGATGAATGAGGATAGTTGACCTATGGTGTCTCTTGGGTATAAGTAAAATCAATTCAATGTCCAATTATGAATGTTAAGTGGTTTTTGGAGATAGTGCATGTAGATCCAAGGATACATAATAAACATTAGGATCATAGATGAATCCTAGCCATTGGATCTGCTAGTAGAAGGAAAAGATGTTCATTGGTTGCTTAATTTCCACCATTTGATTGAACTTGAACGATGGGATTGGCTATACATAATATGGTAGCATGACTTACAAGCTATTCAAGATTTCAAATATGGTAGAACTTGCACCAATAAAAAAAAATAGACTTATTATTATTTTAGTTTCCTTTGTCTTGATTATTACGAAACTGGAAATCTATCAACTCATGTACAGAAATGAAGGGGAAAACCAAACTCTAGTCAAGTAATAGTCCTATATAGTGGTCCCACATATAGAGGGGGTCTGGATTTTAACATTTCACCTAATTTGTAAAGACCTTTTGGGATTTCATCCTTTGATTCCTAAGAATTCTAACTCTCTACATATTTTTCAAATACCTATAGAAAGATAAACATATGAAAAATTTCCCAATTAGTCTCGTTCAAGAGTATCTATTGGCCCACTTACAGGTAAAATAAAAAACTAATCAAACTTTGAATTGAAATCCCAAACCAACCATTCCAATTTCCAAACCTTTTGGCATCACGATGTCCTAACAAATTCCGACCCCCCAATCTCAATTTGTAGCACCGCTGCTCCTCCTACGGAAACATAAACACATTCGATGCAAAACTCAAGAAGTCCAGACACACTAAGAGTTTCACAAACAATCAAGCCAATATACACTACTAAACCCTAAACAAACAAAAACATGATATAACCAAAAAAAAAACCACAATCCAACTCCACTCCATCACAACCACACCTACGAAAACGATCACAAATCCACAACTAACACAAAAACACTCACATCGACGGGATCCCTCGGCCGCCCCAACGCGACGGCCTTGACGGTCGATCCTCCCTTCCGGGGCCTCGCCGACGCGACCTCGACGTATTCCCACCTCCTCCCGTCGACCTCCTCTCGGCATACGACCCTCCCCCTCTCCCCCTCGGGGTTCGGGTCCAGAGTGGACGTCGCGGTCTCGCGCATCGTTTTGAGAACGAGCGATCGCGCGTCCGCCGGCGGCGGGAGAGGCGTCGCCGGCGAGGTCCGGACGCGGAGTGGGGCCATTGGAACGCTAGAGAGGAAGGGGAATAGTGGTTTGGGTTCGTTGGCGGGGGTTTTATAGGTGGAGGTGGGGTTTAGGTGTATTCTCAACTGGAAGGGTGGGAACAAAAGTGTGGCCGTCATTTCGGTTGAGTTTCCTTTTCTTTTTTTCTCCTGAAAATTCTAATGCTGTCGTGATTGAAATTTCGTTGTTCTAAACTAATAGTGATCCAACGTAATTTATGTTAAATTATATTATGTTTGCGTTGTTAGGTTTAGAAGTTGGGTTTGAATAGAACAAAATCACTACTCTAGTAGATGTTGAATTTCATTTCATATAATTTTTTATTGCTGAATGAAATCACTACTCCAGTAAAAAAAAATATTTTTGCAAAGCAAAAGAAACGACAGACTTCCGGAAATTCTATTAATCATAGAAAATTTTATAGTTTTCGGAATTGAGTTGACTGCCATAAACCTCGTTGTGTCATTTGTATTTCCTCACAAGCATACCGACTCACTCATCCACCCTAAGTGCGAATACATATTACATATACTCTAGCAAAGCTTGAGCTTCATTTCATGTAGATTTTTAATAGATTTCTTTTTCTTCTTTTCTTGATGACCAAGAATTCCACTGCATCCTACACGATATAAAGGTTGTGGGGTTATAGATCAGGGATTGTCCAATACCATGTGTGTGTTACAGTGCAAAGTGCAATGTTTTTACTTTTTGGATTTGGAATGTATACAAGTTGCTGTTTGGTGGAGATTTTTCCTCAAAAGTGTTATTTTTACCTTGAATCTGTTAAACAAGTAAATTTTGTTGGAAAACGACCAAACGATCGAACGGTCTCCCAAACTGGTCAATCAATATCGTGTCTGAAAATGTCTGTTATTTTCGATCGAACGGTGGTTTTCACCGGTCGACCAGATTGGAGGTCTGAAGAGTGCCTGCTATTTTTGGTTGAACGGTGGTTGTCACCGGTCGATCGGTTGGAGGTCTAAAAAATGCATGTTATTTTCGGTCGAACGGTGGCGTGCGATATTCGGATGGTGGAGCTCAGGATCTCGCGACGATTTTAGGTTCGGTTGACTGTTTCAGAACGGTTTTGCCCACGATCTGCACTTTCTCCACTCCAATTTTGGTGCAACTAATACTTGTATTGACCTAGTATATAAAGACAATTTTGTCACCCTTTTAAACATCTTAGTATCATATCTAGTTTTGATATATTGTTAATATTTGAGAGAGAGGGAAAGCATCCTTGTGGATTCAGTGAAGTAAATATTATCTGGGGTTCTCACCGGTTGGTTCGTGTGCTTTGTAAGTCTTTCTTTATAATTTGATTAACAATAGTAGATTGAGTTGTGTTGTCCGTGGTTAAATTCCTTGTGTTTGTGATTTGCATTATTTGCTTTTACTCTTCCATTGCATTCGTTATTTCGTTCCGCTACGTATATATCGGATCGATCCTTTAACCCTAACAAAAAGCAATCAGAGCTCTTTTTTTGGTTTGGATTCTCGTTGCTTTATCGATCGTTTTGAGAGAGAGGGAACTTGAAGTATTGAAGTGTTTTTTTTTTTTGCATGTATTAGATCATTATTTGTTGTGAAACTATTTATTTGAACCTTTGAACTTTAGGAATTAGTACTATACTATTATGTTGTATTTGTTAGATTTATTTGGTATTTTCCAGAAATTATAGAATTTCGTGCATATCGTGTCTATTTGTGTACTTATCGTGTATTAGGTACGTATCGTGTATATAGATACTATTCGTGTCCATTCGTGTATTATTGTGTATCGTGTTACACGACACGATAAGAATTTGTGTACAAATCGTGTCGTGTCCGTGTATACATGATAATTACCATGTTGTGTTCATGTTCGGGTTCGTGTACACGATTTCTTATCGTGTCGGGTTTGTGTATACCCAATATTTGTTAGCATCCGACCATAAATGACACGATAAGACACGTACACGACACGATTGACAGACCTAGTATCAGCTCTGTCATGTTGAGAACCCATGACGACTTGGTCAAGGTTTTGTCGGACGTGTAACACGTTCCTAAGGCGAGAAAGAATCTGATTTCAGTGGGTAGTCTGACTGCGAATGACTACAAATTCAGTGGTGAGGATGATTGCATATCCATCACCAAATGATCACTTATTCTGATGAAAGGGAAGAAGCTTGAGTCTGACAAACTTTATATGGTTAAATGAGAAACTGTGGTGGGTGACGTAGTTGTGGCGTCATCCTTGTCTGGTGATGAAAATACCTAACTATGACATATGAGGTTGGGGCACATAAACGAGAAAGACACTCCACGTCATTTCTTTTTACCTTCAGACTCTACATATGGATAAAACCAAAAAAATAAATAAATAATAAAAACATATTTTAAAAAATGATTTAAAAAACATATTTAAAATGATTTTAATCAAAATTCAAAACAAATAAAATAAAATAAATGAGCCAATGAGAGTGGGGACGAAATCAGGTGCCTAATGGGGCGCTCGATTTGTGGCCACCCACTTAGATTCTTACTGTACAACTTTATGAAAAGAGTGTAATATATTACAATAGCACTTGTGTTAGAAAATTATACTTGCGTCATGTCTTCCTATTAGAGTTCCTTGTGATTCAATAAAATGTAATGACGACATTAACATACTGTTAGACATCATCTATGACGTCTATTAGTAGTAAGTAAAAAACATATAACTGGTTAGTGTAAAAATCCAATGAGGAGCTAACTAAGGTTTTTTCACGTGTCATAAGCGCATCAAGTTACATTGAAATTGTCTTTTGATGCCGTATCATTTTATGTTATCTTGCTGCAAGTCTTTGGAGGTTGAACAACTTGTTTGTGATTTAAGAGTGTAGTTAAGGCCTTTGGGTGGGAGAATCCGTCGTTTTGTGTTCGATGTTTACGAGAAGAGAGATGTTTCCTCAACAGATTCTGAACGTGACAAAATTGCTTTCGGAATTTTGGAAGTAAGTACTGGTTTTTGTTTGATTGTGGATATGTGGGTCGAAGCGGCTGGTTTTTGTTTGATTTTATGGGTCTATTGAATTGTTGGGTTTGGATTGTAGAAACTTGTGTTCGTTGTATGAGATGGGTTTTGCCAAGTTGTCCATGTTGTGTTCAAGTAACTGTTCGTGTCACTTATCATGTATCATAATTAGTTCAAGTTCTTACTAGTATTATAATTATACAATTCGTGATTGGTAAGATGTTGATACTTGATATAAATAATTAAATTAATTATTGTCTTTTTCTTTTTGTAAAAAAACTATTATTTATGTGGTTATTGATTATGTGAAATAGATCGGAACATGTGCTGACTCGGATGTCTTACAAGAGTTAACGATGTGGCAGCAATACTGAAGCAAATTGTCGGTTGAGTGGTGGCAGTGGCACCTGAGTTGGAGGCATTTAAAATTGGGCCATCCCATCACATATGACATGGGTTTTACTTGGTTGTGAATTGGATTGGATGACTTGGACGATGGGATCCACATGTGGTGCAGCTGGTGCTTGTCTTTGTTTTTGTTATGTTATGTTTTGTTTTGTTTTTGTTATGTTTTGTTTATTTTTCAAGAAAAGAATGATTTTGTATGGTCGGCGTTGGTGGATTCTAGTTGCGATGTTTGCATGATCAATTAAAGTATAGGAAGAAGTCAAATTCTTGGTTCACAAGATCTTGATGATTTTGACTTCAATAACTCTATCTTTCAAATGGAATGAAGTCAGAACCTCTCCAATATAACGGAAAGTGATGACTTACTTTATCGAAACTTTTATTTTCGCAGTACCTTTTAAAAAGAAAAGGACAAAAAAGGATACATACCTGCTATCTTACGGCATAACGAACTCATTGCTGTAAAATATATCTATAAATAAATAGGGCGATCTGCTCTTCACTATTTAGAAAGCGCGGTTTACTTGTCGAGAGCAATTAACCTAATAACATGCCGATATTTTTTAAAATATAATTGGCAGAGAATGGTTTTGTTAATTAATTAAAGATCACAAGTTATCAGTGACAAAAGCAATCATACAACACTTTACATAAGTGTATCGTAATTGGTTTTGGAACTGGTTAAAAAGCAGTAGGAGATTAAAGAAGAAGAAGAGTGAATGCCGTGCGGCAAACAAATCGTCTCTTTTTACTTTGGCATGAATTGTAATTAGAACAAACCATAAGATTGCCAACATCACCAGACACCGGTTGACGAAGCCATTGTTCTAATTTATTAAAACAACCAATGTTTTAATAAATGCAAGTACAAATGAAAAACTGAAAGCAAGCAAGAAGGAATTGTCTTTGATAAAACAAACTACTGAAGAAAATGCCATAATAAAACCGAGCGGCACGATAATAATGGGTCACAATCCACGCTAGTTTGCTTGGGCAATCAACTCCTTGGCAGCTGCTGGTGTGGGCAATGCAGGGATGGCACCTTTCTGTGTGGTGCATATGGCTCCACAAGCGTTAGAGAATTTAAGTGCTTCTTTCAACTTGGCCTCATCCTACACAGATATAGACATCAAACCATGATTAATTAACTCATAACCAACAATGGTGTTTTTGTTTGTGACAGCGTGGAGAATGGGTTAGAGAGAGGACCTCAAAGAGGGAATTGTCTTTTGCAAGCGAGACCAAAAAGGATCCGACAAAGGCATCACCTGCGCCAGTTGTGTCTACGGTCTTCACGGAGAACCCTGGAACCGAACCCTTGAAGTTCTACAGGACAATATGGCACGGCTATATTAAATGATGCTGATGAGGTTTTTGAAAACAAAACACAAGATAGCTGGAAAAGAGAACCCACCTTGGTGAAATAACGGCAACCCTTCTCACCATCAGTCACCAAAAGAAGCTTCAGACCCTCGTACCAAAGAGACAAAACAACTGCCTCATCTTGAGGATCTCCCTTGGTTAGGAAAGCCACTTCATCATCACTCACCTGTAACAAATCAAAAACCAATGATGTTTATGTCTCTATTCAACAAAAGGCTTAGAAAATATGGTGGAACAAAAAAGAACTTAAAATCAAAAAATGAAATAAGGTCCAAATATTGGTCAATCAAGAGAGAGAGGAAGTTCGTACTATGTTCTTTCAAAAGTCTTTCATTTTTTCTAGTTGATTCGTAACACTCGCTGATGTAAAATCAAATGATATCCATGTTGTGCTTGGAAACAATGGGTTGAAATTACCAATTAAACATCATTGTGATTTCTGTTCCAAGAGCACCCACAAAAAAAGGATCTGTTCCAAGAGCTACCCGTTTTCTCACAAACACTTCGCTGTGATTTCTAACACTCCTTTACTCAGATATATTTCAGGAGAGTTGTTTCTCATTAAGAGTGCTCTGTTATTGTTTTCAGTTAGCGGTTAGATCTAATTGAAAATTCCCAACAATATACCTTGATGAAGTCAGCTTCCTTCCAGATGCTGAGGATACCATCACGAGCCGCATCTTCAGATGGCCAGAGTGGAAGGCGGACATTTGGGTCATAAGAAAGGAGAATTCCAGCTTCTTTGGCAGCTTTCATTGCAGCCAAATGGGCAGAGCGGACGGGCTCGGAGATGAGGCTGATAGAGCCATAATGATAGATTGCAGCACTCTTGATGAGGTCAAAATTGAGCTCAGCCTCTGTGAGAAGCATATCTGCGCTGGGGTTGCGGTAGAACATGAATTCCCTCTCACCATTGCTCTTGAGAGTCACGAAAGCAAGAGCAGTGCGGGCATGTTGGTCAAAGAGGACGGCATCGGTGTTGACATTGTTCTTCTTTAGGATGCCAACAAGCATATGACCGAATTCGTCATCACCAACCTGCAAATGAAACAAATTGCAAATGAATTCGTCATCTCCAAACTGAGTATGCTAAAAAGAGAGATTAGGCAGTACAGAGAATTGCCTAGTTATTGATAGACAACTATCTGCGAAGAAGACCATAATTCAGAACCAATGGCCAGGAGATATATACATACTAGATGTTAATGAATGAAATAGATTAAACAACATCCTTTTATATAAGAAAAGAAATAGCTATTTTGAGCAACGATCGAAAAGGCGGCCACCCAAGTGCCCTTCCCCCCAACAAGTAGCCGTCTTTCATTCCTTGATTTTGAGTCATTAGATTTATTATTTTTTGGATCGGTGAGTCATTTAGAAAATTATGCAGAAAAATATAAAGGATAACAACTGGATTCAATGAATAAGAGGAAATATCCCCCTTTAAAGAATGAAATTACTCATTTTTTCAGTGCTAAAGCATTTGTCACATTTAGCAACTCTTGAAACGTTATGATAATGGAAAATGATTAGTGGTAACAAAAAATCCCTATCCAAGATGAATCGCACATAAAAAATACCTTACTGGTAGATGAAAAAGTGCCAATTTCCAACAAAAAAGATGCACTGCCTTAAAATTAAGAATTCTCATCAAATCTGCGCAACGGTGATTTACACGACATGTCTCGGTTTTAAATAAAGCCCTAATCATGTACTATCTAACAACAACATTGGTTGTAAAAACACACATTTACTTACTATTATCAATTAAATTTTGTACTGTTCTAAAAGTAGTACACCCTAACAGATTGTAAAGGACAAAACAAGATATTACTCCTTTAGTAATCGCACTTTCAGAATCATAGATTGCTGTATTCTGGTAGCACAACAAGATGGCCATATGGTCCTAAAAGCTAGCCTTAAAAAATCTCCAGGCAATAATAGTGGCCGAAGTGGATGCAATACTGCACTTTTCTAATGAAAAAGCAAACTAAAACAGATTTTTTCCACCACTAAGCATCCAAAACTAACTTGTACCTGTCCCACCTGTCGCTCCTCCATTGAGTCTGTGGACCCGAAAGTTCTATTTTGAAGTCCTAACCTTTGGATATAGGTAATTGTAAAATTTACCCAACTCTTAAATTTGCACTTCTATTCTTCCCTGTAACAACACAAACTGGTGCAAGGATGGATCGGTTACACTACACTTTGCTCATGTAGTAATTTCTTTGATGACTAAAGCAAAGCAAAGAACACTTACAATTTAAGGCCCTTAGATATGTTGTTTTTGTTCAAAATTGTGTTTGCCTTCTTTCTAAATAACTATTTTTTTCCTGATCCACTCTCACACCAGTTTGCGACATTATAAGAATATAAATGCACAAACATAAAAAATATAGATAGGCTTCACAATCACCTAAATTCAGGAAAAAACTAGAGGTGAAACTCAAAATCTTTAAGAATAATATCACATGCTCAATCCATAGGTCTATCAGGTACTCCAGGTTTTGGTGTTTGATACCCCAAACATGGTATATAAGGCACCTTTCCTAAATTCTCCGACTTGATAGTCTACGGTTAAATACAAATTCACCCAATTTTGGTATCAATTAGCTTCTTGACCCTTACGTAAAATATACTTGGATGCATCCGTTGAGTTTAGGTGTTTATGTAAATTGTGCCTACCTTCTTTTTAAATAACTAAAAATTCTTTCGATCCACCCTCGTACTGCGACGTCGTAAGGTTATAAAAATATAAATCTAACAAGATATAAACTTTACAACCACCAATCTCCTGAAATAACATCACACGCTCGACCAAAGGGTCTATTTGGGACACCAGGCTTTCTCATTAGGCATCACGACAAGACATATTGGGAACGTTTTTTAACTTCAGAGACTCAAACTTTAACCCTGCTTACCTTCTTGACTCTTAGTCTCTTACATAAAATACATTCAGACGTACTCAGTTGAGATTGGATGTTTAAGCAAATTATCCAAACGCAGTGTTCATATTTAGATGCATTCAACACACTGACACGGTGTTTAATTTCAATGCACTATACTAATTTCAAAACAAAATTGTGTTCGGGTGTTTATGCAAATTACTCAAACGTGATGTCCTAAACGGGCCCAACGAGTCATGCAGGTTGGACTTTTCCTATTTTCACCTTGTTTGATCTAACCAATCGTGACTCCCAATCATCACATCCATATGAACCATTACTTGCTTAAAACAAGGATCTACCAAAATTCCAAATAATAATAATAAAACTTTTCCCGTCAAGACCAACCCCACCATGCCACTCCCACGCCGACCAATCCCACCCCAACCCGGCCAGTTCCATCCAGATCCGGACCTTCGGATCCCAGATTCGAACCGGAAAAACTCAGATCTCGCCAGAAACAAACGGACCTTCCCGACGAAGGCGGATCGGCCGCCGAGCTTGGATATGGCGACGGCGACGTTGGCAGGGGCGCCGCCGGGGGCCTTGAGGAAGCCCTTGGACTCGGCGAGAGACACCCCCGCCTCGTCGGGGACGAAGTCGATCAGCATCTCTCCCATCGACACCACCAGCGGCTCCAGCGAGAGCGCCGCAATGCCTTTGCTCGCCATCGGATCGGAAGGAAAGAATGGAAAAATAAAATAAAAAAATAAATCTGGGGAGAGGAGAGGATGGAATGAGAGGGCGGGGAGGGGGTTTATATAGGGGGGGGGGGGGGGGGTGGGGGTGGGGGGTGGGGAGGGTTTATGGGATTTTGTTGAATATTGGGGTTAATTGTTAATTAAGTGGTAATTAATAATTATGGGGTCATATCATACTTTTGGGTTTGGAAAATGGAAAGGGGTGAAAAGTAAACGGTTAGATGAGATTTTGTCGGAAGTTGGTTGCTTTTTTATCTATTTGGAATTGGAATTGCATCTTTTGGTTGGGCGGATTGTCGGGTATTTCTTTGGTTATATTTGGTTTACGATAATTCAGTGGACGTGTAATCGAGTATGTCTTCGGCCATATTTGGTTAACCGTAGTTGAGTTTGGGTGTATCAACCGGTGTATCTTTGGCCATATTTGGCTTACGGTAATTGAGTTTTGATGGAATTCAATTCGGTGTGATCACTTTGTATTCCTATGATTTTATTATTATTTTGTAATTAAATCACATTGTTTGGTACATAATATTGAAATTTAACACATGTATCTCAATGTAGTTAAAAAACTGTCTTTCATAACTTCACGAATGCTCCACAATCGTGGTTGACTTTCAACTACGTGATATGCTTTTAGTAATTTGAAATGAGTTGATTACATTAGACTATGACCTCCAATAAGGCAACTCAATTACCTTGAACAATGATGTAATTGGATTACCTATGTAATAGAGTGGAGTGGTCCAGCCAAGTCTAATCGACGTATTCAAATTTGTTTAGTAGGATATAGTTAATAAATATAAAATATGTTAAAATGTAATATTAAATATAGTAAAGATACAGTAAAAGTATATATGATAATATCATATTTGTATATGTATTTGCATTCTCAATTTCAAGATTTTCATAATTTTATAAGCTAAAAAAATAATATTTGATACTTTCTATATTTGTTTATGATTGTTGTCCGCGTTCGTTTAACCTCAAATATAGTTATGTATTATAAATATTGAAAAATAATCATATTCCTTTATATATATAAATATAACAAAGTCTGTGTTTGGACCATTTTCAGCCATAATCTATAATTAGGTTGTGGAATGATTATAACCTTCGATTTTCTAAACCAAACAATGAAATCTAATCAAATGTGTAATTATTTTTCTTTACACCATTAATTACAACGAATCAAGCACGACTTTTGAGTTATCAAAATAAAGACAAATACACTATTAGTCATGTTTTCTTTGTGAAAAGTGAAAACTATTCATTTGATGGTGGTTAAATTGGTACCTCCCATGATTTGGAAAAGTGAGAGAGAACGAATGAGAACTTTAGTTGCGAACTCGCTAGAGGGAGTAACGAGCCAACGCCCAACGAGGGTAGCAATGAGTTAAATATCAATTTTAGAAGTTGAATTTGTGACCTCACACACTTCTTGGTCATCAATAAACTCCTTGATGTGGTCACACTGTCACGTCAAAACGCATCATCAAGTTGATTTATAATCTCAATACACCATGACTAGGTAATCTCAACTAAATGTTGCAAGTTTGTATGCTTCAATGATTTCACGACAATAATTTTTGCTCCCTCTCCATGTACCTCGTGGCATTAGTTTTGCTAGCAACACTAATGCTTTACAAAAACATT
This sequence comes from Triglochin maritima, assembly GCA_963682175.1. Lineage (NCBI taxonomy): Eukaryota > Viridiplantae > Streptophyta > Magnoliopsida > Alismatales > Juncaginaceae > Triglochin > Triglochin maritima. Next base: position 3,737,563 of record OY821787.1, on the reverse strand, counting down.
TATTTTTTCCTCTTCAATGTTAATTACGTGTCAATTTACTAATCTTAGCAAAGATGACTAGGAAATACATACAACTGGGGTTGAGCAACAACCGGTATGGGTTTCGGTTCGGACAAGTTTGAATTTTTTTTATAAAAAATTTAAGGTAAAAATTCCAGACCGGACCGGTCCAGACCCAACCGGTCCGGTCTTCGATCCGGGGTCTAGTGCCTGTCTTATCTTTGATCTGGAGTCCAGATTCGATCCGATTTTGATCCGAGTTGGACCGTTTGCACAGCCCTACGTATAGCAATATCGTAATTGAGGGGTGTTTGCATAAATGTCACGTCGTGGAGAACACATCTCGAAGGGAACGACGATCTAAAATATGCATCTGATAAAGAGGTGGAGTGGAAGACGGGGAGTTGGCAGAAGCGTTTTGACGTTTTCGTTTCATGCATCTCACTAACTTTGGAGCTTTTATTTTGGTTTAGAAAAAACAAAACAAAACAAAACCAGAAACGATGCACGTGGGTTGGTGGTGGTTTTGAGGGTCCCATGGATGCTGTTGACATGTCGCAAACGGTAGATTTCGTCCGGATCACGTGAAATTGGCAGTGTTTTCTCCCCAAAACCTCTTTTGGGAGATTCCTCTGCTCCGCCACGTCAGATGGATAAGACGTGTTGACTGGTAAGCAAGGAAAACTTTTTTTTTTAATTTGATAATTGTAAGCAAAGACTATTCGATATTTCGATGGATAAAATGGAAAGTAGCTTTACTTTTGATGATTCTTTAACGTATGGATATCATTTTTTTTTATATTTAGTAATTGCTGTTAATCATTTTTATTAATTATTAGAGTGACGGCTCGCATCTCCTTTAACCAATGAGTTGTTAAGAACTCAACACGAACATAATTTTGGTTCATACAAGTGTATTCTATGGCAAAATGTTCAATTTCTGAGAGAACATTAACTTAAGAATTCTTTGGAAGTTGTAACAACATAAAATAAAAGATTTTGGTTCTTATAATGCCTAAGTATCAATTGTGATACACGGTACATGTAATTGGTAATATCATTCTTTGCATACGATCAATCAACTATAACGTTCCAAGCTCCAAAATGGTGATGATGTGCAACGTTTTAGGACAATTCAAAAGCTGATGGACTAGTTTTTCGTTAATTTTGAGTAGACAATACGTGTTACTAGCACCAAATAAAGTTGCTAGATCCACATTTACTAAGAGGTCGATTTCAAAAATTATTTGACAAGAGGATTGATGGTCAAGTAGTCTGAGAGAATATAAATTCTCAGAAGTCGTCAACCCTCGAACGCAACCAAATCTAGCAGGCGTGAGTTATTTGGTTGATGTAATTGGTGCACATTCCAATCTTTTATATATTCTTCATCCTCATTCTTCTTTAGTATCGATCACCCAATTATAATTTGAATCGCAACTTATAATCCATATAAAAAGAATAACATACGGCCCACTAGGTAGTTGTGACATAAATTAGTCATAAAATAAAAAAAAACATAAACTAGTCACAATACAATTATACAGCTGGCCATGACTGAAATATCAAATACCTCTTAATGCAGCAGAGAAGACATTTACGTGAGCTTATACTAGTACTAGCACATGGCCCACAGATTCGTAGAGCATACGTCAAACTTCAGGCCTGATACGAACTTCGAATTTAGAAAACTGGTTTGGACGTGCGAAAGAGAGGAATTAAACAAGGGTGCAATTTATTCAAGGTGATGATCCAACTTTACAAACTTTAATTAAAAAAGACAACTATATAATACAAGTTGCAGAATTAAAATTAAGAGAGAGAAAAGAAAAATCTTTATGTTTGCCAATCCAATCAGCTCTAATACTAGTGTTTAAACACAAGTACAGAACTGAAAGTGGATATGTTTACACATCACAAAAATGTGAAAGGTATTTCAAATATTTAAGGTAAATTAGAGGGTGTTTGTGATGAACCTAAAGACAAACTAGTATAATCATCATGAGATAAGCTTTTGGGCAAGACATCATGGGACAAGTAGAACGCACGTCGTCACAAACAGATACATTGTGAAATAAAAATAAAACATGTAGACAAAAAATTAATCGTGAAATTAAAGTAAATGCAAACGACATGCCTTGTGATAGTTCTGTTTTTTCAGGATAAGATACTATGCGTAATCACTTTCAAAAGACAAAAATATTGGTCAAAACTACAAAAAGCAGAGTTGGTGGTCCTATAGAGTGAGATTAGTTTGCAAATCGCAGGAGTAAATCACTTCTCTGAGCTAGAGTCCTGAGACCTAAAATTCTTAGAAGTGTAAGGCTTTCTTGAAACCTTATTCCAAGACCTCCATCATACAATTTAAGACGATTTGTAGTCTAATAATGAACCTTTAATGGTTGAAGTTCCCGAGCTTAATGCATGTAGTCATGCTTTTGCTCTCAAATTTCCTTGATTTTTGAATCCATTCAACTTTAAGGCTTTACATGACACGACATCAATAAGATGCATATTATTCCCCAGCATTATCCTGAAGAATGTTATTTTGATGACTACGAATGTTTGTAAAGGGAAACTGACTTAAACTGAACTTGGGTAATTTAAGGTTATAATAGTTCCCAAGTGGAATCTTGTATAATAAAAGTTACACTAAGAGTTACTCCCAATTGACGTCAAAATGTTAATATAAGAACACGTGGAAGAAAATATCTATCAGACATGGTAGGTGGGAAAGCAGGCATGCTGTGATTTAAAACAAGGTGGGTTTGGACTCTGAACAGGCAGAAGAAAGATGTAATGCAGAATATTAAAGGACCCACCAAACAAGATCTAAATATCATAACTTAAGGACCCACCAAACAAGATTAGATATCATGATGTTTTATTTTCTAATGTTTAACTTAGAAGTAACGCCTGGTGCAAAAGTATGGTATAAAGTCACTTCAAATTTGGAGACTAATCAATTCATAACTGAGTAAAGATTCCATACAACTACCCAAACCTTGCAGGTGGAACTCCTGCTAGTTACTACTGGTACTGGGTTTCTAGTGACTTATACTAACAGGACATTGTACGTACTCATTCGAAGTTGTAGTGCTTATCGACGGCCACGGCTACATCCCAAGTGCACTTCATGCCTTTGGGGAACTCGACCAAGTCACCGGATCCGATCTCCACAAAGTCATCTCCACGCCCATCAGGGTAGACCTTCACCTTACCCTCCAGCAGGTAGCATGTCTCTTTTGAGGTGTACTCCCAAGGAAATTTGCTTGGAGGGCATCCCCATCTAACATAGACATCAAAGAATGTGAATGTATACTCGAATATGGAAAAGTTTCAAGTGCCTGTCAGTTGTAGAGGAGATAAATTTCAGAAAAGTATGTTAGTAGGGTCTTCCAGGAACTTGGTGTAACATGGTATCTTCTATATTCTATGTGGACAGATCAGTCAGGATTGAATGCATCCTGATGTGGTTGTGGTTCACGTCCATAATTATCTTGAATCAGTTAACAACCTTTCCCCAAAAAAGAATCATACAAAATTGACATAAGCAAATAGCAACTTGAAGAAGAGATGGATGATTCTTTTCGTATCGTCATGGATGAAGAACGTGAAAAGGGGAATCCTAAGAAAGGAAAGAATGGAGTGAGTGGTTGGTGACAAAATAATCTGAAAGAGGAAAACTAAACTTCAAAAACAAAATAACAGTTTCGTTGATTTGTTGGCAACTTTTGATTTAAAATTTTATGACTTCAATGACTTCTTCACTTCCCTACTGAAAGCATAAGTTGTTACAACTAAAAAACAAGCACAAAATTAGATGAGTTTCCCCACTTCTACTATATGACTAAATAAGCACCACATAAATAAATTTCGACAAGTGGGTGACTTAGAAGTAGTCCATGGTTTCTAGACACAAGTATTAAATTATATAAGTACGTAAAAATAGAGATTTTAGGATTTGTGGACTTACTTATTCAACATCTGAAGAATAAAACTTAGCCTTGTGAGGTAATACTAGTAACAGTATAGGATCAGCATACCATTTGTGAAAGTTTTATCTGGGTATGTTTTGTGCAGGCTTAGTTTCTTCAATTGCATAATGTATTTCCAAAAGTTACAGTACAGATTTTTATAAGATTAGCATCAAAGACAGAGCCTCAAATGCTAAAAAAATTAATAGAAAACCACACTTAAATAAAAAATATATATCACAAATCCTATTATATGATGCCCAAGCTCAAATGGAAGGTTATACTACAGCATGTAGGGGTGCACATGGGTTGGGTTCAACCCGAAACCCAACCCGAACCCGACTGGTCGGGTCGGGTTGGGTCGGGTTGAGGAGGGGTTCGGGTCGGGTCGGGTTGGGAAAATCAAAAACCCGAATTTTCGGGTCGGGTTCGGGTTGAGGGGGTCGGGTTGACCCAACCCAACCCGAACCCGATTTTTATTTTTTTTTTATTTTTTTTTATTTTTTTTTATTTTTTTTTTAATTTTTTCCCAAATAAACCCGATCCAACCCGAAAATAAACCCGACCCAACCCGAAAATAACCCCGATTCAACCCAACCCAACCCAAAAATTTCCAAATTCGGGTTCAACCCGACCCAACCCGACCCAACCCGAAAATTTCGGGTCGGGTTGGGTTGAACCCGAACCGGTTCGGGTTCGGGTTCGGGTTGGATTTTTTCCCAACCCGAAAATTTCGGGTTGGGTCGGGTTGAGGCCCAAACCCGACCCAACCCGACCCATGTGCACCCCTAACAGCATGGTCATCACTCGATAGGAAAAACTAAGCTTATTTCGAAAGAATAAATTAGGATAATATTTAAGGGGAACACCTATTGTTTCATTGTTGTGGTCCTTTGTGATTTCAAGTTAACCTACATTTGTAGCAAGTTAGCAACCTTTGAACTCAGTGAGTACAAAAAAAAAAGAAGGCAGAAGCTCCAACAAAATTTTGTTTTAAACCCTAAAAAAATATGAGATTGAGTGTTATGTCCCTAACCGAGATTAGGAGGTTAATGGAGATTAGAGGAGATTTAGGGTTTGCTTTGCATGGGAAGTTGGGTTGCATGGGGAAGAGGCGGGCTACAGTGGCCTGAGGGTGTAGGGTGATGGTGAGGTTGGCGGGCACTGTAGCAGGCGGGGTTATAAAACCTAGTTTTTCTTCTTCCTTCTTCTTTTCTTCTTCCTTTCCCTCATTCTTTTCCTTCCTTGCTGGTGCGTGTGGCGGCGAGCAGCTGAGGAGGAGACCAGAGATCGCGCGGCGTGAGGCGTGCGGAGTCGAGCGCGCGGGGAGATCACCGGAGGCGACGTGCGCGAGCGGAGCTCCGGCATCTTCGTCGTTTCTTTTGAGGTATGCCACTCATTAGTGTGATTTTGTTGCTCACCCTTGTGGGAGGGTGTTGTTGGTCGGTCGGGGGAGGTTGAGGACCTCTCCGGCGACGTTCTTCGTAAAATCCTCGGCTGGCGCGAGGTTGAAGACGACCAACGGTCGACCGGATCCTTCGGGCGGTCGACCGTTTTAGCACTGTTTGCCCGACTTTAACCTTCACCGGTCGAACGATGCCTTGGGGCGGTCGACCGGTAGTGCATTATTGCTGGTGAGTTGGGATTTTCTACCTGTTATCGGTCGACCGGTCCTTGTTGTGTTCGACCGGAACTTAAGTGTACCTGTTATTATTGTTTGAATTGTTCGACCGATTTATATTGCGTTCGACCGATTGCATGTTTGTTCGACCGGTAGTATGTTTACGTTCGACCGTTTGATGACGTAGAATACTAGGTTGACCCTGTCTGTTTTCGGTCGACCGAGACCCCTGAGTCGGTCGACCGATAGAGTGGAATTTAATGTTGACCAGACTCCGGATTTTGACCTCGTTCGGTCGACCGGTTTTAGACCCTTGTTCGACCGTTGGGGGTTCTGTTTTGAGCGCAGCGGTAGACCGTTTTAGGAGTACGGTCGACCGATTCCTTCCTGGAACCGGTCGACCGAATCACCTCTTTCGGTCGACCGTTTGGGCCCAGGACAGAATTCCTGGTTCCCCTGTTGAACGCCAACTTTGTCCACGGAAACCCGTGTCCTCGCCTTGTGCGTGAGCCGGGAGGTGACGGTGGGCGCGTGATGCGTGCCTGCCCAGGGACCGCCGTTGGGAAGAGTGTGGGTGTTCGGGACGCGTCACCTCCATGTATGGACCGTGACTTTCGAGATGATTGTTGGCACTTTGTAGTATAGCAGGCCTGAGGGATCGCGGATCCCAGTGTTGATGTTGTGCGGGCACGCAACTGGCGTTGGGTGAGGTGACTACCGGCCCTTGGGGCTACGGAGGTCGCTGCCCTGCTTTTATAGCGGCGCGGTTGGTGTTCGCGGCTCGAGGAGCCCGATGACCTGGCAGACTTCGGTCTGGACCGTCCGATGCTGTGCCGGACGTTGTGATGGACCACCGATGCTGTGCCGGTGATGCCGCCGAGGTTGTGCCGGCGATGATGATTGTTGGGCCGAGGCTGTGCCGGCTTGTTGTTTTCCTCGGCTGGGCACCTACCGAGATGATGTTGTTATACCTTCCGGGCGACGGCCCCGTTGGTCCCTGTGGCCCCGACCACTGAGATTTACAGATCTGTTTCTATCGGCGCGTAGACGTGACAGAGGCTCCCTGCCGAACCCTTGTGTAGTGTAGCTGCGTGTGGGGGGTGCGATGTCGCGGGCTACTAGACTGCATGTGCCTGCAGTAGGTCTCTTCGGGAGACCCGATGATTGATTGTCGGACTGATGTCCTGTTTTACCCTTCGGGGGAACTGTTTTCCATATCTGTTGATGTCATGACATGCTACTAGTATGATAGGTTCATTATGTGATGCATGCATATAGGTGAGTTGGTATACGGGGTTTCCTTCTGGAAACTCAGGCATTGTTGTTGCATTTTTTTCAGGATCGCAGTAGGTCCGGTGGGTGGTGACCGAGGACGGAGCGCTTTGGAGTCGGATCCTCTTCGGCATTTGCGAGATCGTACGACTACTTGTATTTTCATTTCTTTCATCTGGATTGTAGTTGTACACCTTTTGTAAACTCCATGTATTTTGGGTGCACCCGGATTTATATATTTATATATTAGTGACGTTCCCGCCTTGAGTTGTCAGTTTTATTCGTTATTTCGAAATTTTAAATCTTCCGCTGTTTCGGGACGTTACAACTTGGTATCAGAGCGGTCGATTCCTGTGTCTTCGTCTAAAGAACCACCCTTAGGAGTAGTGCTAGAGGCATGCATTAATTTCGTAGCTCATGCATGCATTGTTGCTTATCTGTTGATTGTTGTGGTGACAGATGGCACCTAGGCGCGTGAGGAGTTCTCCACGCGATCGTGATCCCAGTGACGACACTTCGGGTGCTCAGTGGGACAGGTTGGGCGAGTTTCTGGAGCGTCAGGCAGCTCAGAGCGCCCAGGGCGGAGTGGGGGCTGAGCACGATCGGTTCATGCGTCAGCACCCGCCGACTTTCGATGGCAGGAGGGCCCCAGAGGTTGCAGAGGATTGGGTCTTCAGGATGGAGAAGATCTTCCGCGCTATTGGAGTAGCACCTGGGAGGATGGTGGAGCTGGCCACCTATGTGTTTGATGGCGAGGCCGCCAACTGGTGGAGATCTACGTCCACAGTGTTGTTTGATGATCGTGTGGACGTGAGCTGGGAGGAGTTCTTGGAGGTGTTTCATGAGCAGTACTTTCCCCAGCATGTCAGGGATCAGAAGAGGGAGGAGTTCATGTCGCTAGATCAGAAGGACATGACACTGACGAGCTACATCAGCAGGTTCAACGCTTTGGAGCGTTACTGCCCTGAGATTTGTGTGACCCCAGAGCAGCGGGCGAGGAAGTTCGTGAAGGGACTGAGGCAGCCGCTTCGATCTCGGGTGATCAACAGCATGCCGCGGACCCTTGCAGATGCGGTGAAGCATGCTACGATCATAGAGCAGGACCAGAGGGAGTGTATTCAGGAGGCGCGGAAGGCGCCAGTGAGCACCGGCAGCAGAGTAGCTGGTCGTGGAGCAGGGAACCCAGGCAAGAGGCCCAGGTTCGATGGTGGAGGAGCACGTCAGTCTGGAGCGTGCACTTACTGCGGGAGGTTCCATCCAGGGCAGGAGTGTCCCCGTCGGACTGGAGAATGTATGGGTTGCGGCCAGATGGGGCATTTTGTCCGTGATTGTCCTCAGAGGCAGGGGGAGCCGAGCAGGAGGCCGGGACCACCAGCAGTAGGCAGAGGCGGAGGCAGCCGATCAGTTGTTGCACCGGGGCAGAGCAGGAGGACCGGGCGAGTCTTCACTATTCAGGCTGAGGAGGCGAGGGACTCCAACACCGTCGTGGAAGGTACGCTTTCAGTTTCTGGTTCAGTAGCGCGTGTGTTGTTTGACTGCGGCGCCACTCACTCCTTCATTTCGGAGAAGTTTGCTGGCGAGTTGGGTCGGACCCCTGTGCTGCTGACTGATGTTTTGGAGGTCAGCACGCCCATGGGTGAGGTGGGCACTGTGGGGAGCTTTTTCCCCGGCACCACAGTTGCTTCGGGAGACCACGATTTTCCGGCAGATCTGGTCTTGTTACCGATGGAGGACTTCGACGTCATACTGGGGATGGACTGGCTATCACAGTACGACGTGCGAGTCTTTTGCCGTGAGAAGAAGATTCTGATTCCGATGGAGGGCGAGCCAGACGTTTTGATCAGAGGTACGAGGAGAAGAGACGGTCGTCTGATTGTGTCTGCAGTTAAGGCACGGAGGCTGGTACAGCAGGGATGCAGCGCGTTTGTGGCCACGCTGGTAGTTCCTGATTCTGAGAGGAGGAGGCTGGAGGATATAGAGATTGTGCAGGAGTTCCCGGATGTATTTCCAGCAGAGATTCCAGCATTACCGCCGCACCGAGAGATTGAGTTCGGCATCGAGCTGGTAGCGGGTACGACACCTCAGTCGAAGGCACCTTATCGGATGGCACCTGCTGAGTTGACAGAGCTGAAGAAGCAGTTGCAGGAGTTGATGGAGTCCGGGTTCATTCGACCGAGTGTTTCTCCATGGGGAGCGCCTGTGCTCTTCGTGAAGAAGAAGGATGGGTCGTTGCGGATGTGCATCGACTACAGGATGCTGAATAAGGTTACCGTTCGGAACCGGTACCCTTTGCCCAGGATTGATGATTTGTTTGATCAGTTGCAGACGGCGAGAGTGTTCTCAAAGATCGATCTGCGTTCGGGTTATCATCAGTTGCGGATCAGGGAGACAGATGTTCAGAAGACAGCCTTCAGGACGCGGTACGGCCACTACGAGTTCTTGGTGATGCCATTTGGACTGACGAATGCGCCTGCAGCATTCATGGATCTGATGAATAGGACCTTCCAGCCGTACCTCGACAGATTTGTCGTTGTATTCGTAGACGACATTTTGATATACTCGCCTGACAGGGAGCAGCATCGAGAGCACCTGAGGATTGTGCTTGGCATCTTGAGGGATCAGCAGCTATATGCCAAGTACACGAAGTGCGAGTTTTGGTTGGATCAGGTGGCTTTTCTGGGGCATATTGTGTCAGCGGACGGGATTTCAGTGGATCCGGCGAAGGTCGAGGCAGTGACTCAGTGGAGAGCCCCGACGAGCGTGACGGAGATCAGGAGTTTCGTTGGACTGGCAGGGTATTACAGACGGTTCATCCAGGATTTCTCCAGACTTGCGTCGCCGCTGACAGCGTTGACGCAGAAGGGCGTCAAGTTTGTTTGGTCCCAGAAGTGCGAGGACAGTTTTCAGGAGCTGAAGAGGCGTCTGACGACAGCGCCGATTCTGACGCTACCGAGTGGCAGTGGAGGCTACGTGATTTACAGCGATGCATCAGGGATAGGCTTGGGTTGTGTTCTGATGCAGCATGGGAAGGTGGTCGCGTACGCTTCGAGGCAGCTGAAGGTGCACGAGAAGAACTACCCGACTCACGATCTGGAGCTGGCGGCGGTAGTTCACGCGTTGAAGACCTGGCGGCACTATCTGTATGGCGAGCAGTTCGAGGTCTTCACCGATCATCAGAGTCTGAAGTACTTGTTCTCGCAGAAGGAGCTGAATATGAGGCAGCGCAGATGGCTCGAGTTCATTAAGGACTACGACTTCACCATTTCCTATCATCCGGGGAAGGCGAATTCGGTTGCAGATGCGCTGAGCAGGAAGGTGGAGGTTTCAGTTGCGAGTCTGTGCATCCAGGAGTGGAGGTTACTCGAGGCTTTGTCAGAGTGGAGACCGTTCACAGAGGGCTCAGAAGGAGCAGTGATTGCTGGGCTTCAGGTGGAGCCGCAGACTGTCTCACGGTTGGTTCAGGCTCAGCAGGAGGATGAGGAGTTAGTTGGTCTGCTACAGTTGGCTTCCAGAGATGGATCAGATTTCAGTGTGGGGGTTGATGGTGGTCTGAGGTTCAGGAGTCGGATTTGGGTGCCGAAGGTTGATGGGCTGAGAGATGACATCATGGAGGAGGCACACAGAGCTAGATACACCATTCATCCGGGGAGCACGAAGATGTATAAGGACCTGCAGCGGAACTTCTGGTGGAAGGGCATGAAGAAGGATATTGCAGAGTTTGTGGAGCGATGCTTGGTCTGCCAGCAGGTGAAGATTGAGCATCAGAGGCCAGCAGGACCGATGCAGTGTATTGAGCTTCCTGAGTGGAAGTGGGAGCATGTGACGATGGATTTTGTCACGGGATTGCCGAAGACGAGGAGATTCCACGACGCGATTTGGGTGATAGTCGATCGACTGACCAAGTCGGCGCATTTCTTAGCGATCAGGACCACGTTGCCTTTGGAGGGTCTAGCTAAGTTATACGTGGAGGAGATAGTCAGGTTGCATGGAGTACCAGTGAGCATCATCTTAGATCGAGATCCTCGTTTCACTTCCAGATTTTGGGGGAGTCTGCAGCAGGCTTTGGGGACGCGTCTGAGATTCAGTACAGCGTTCCATCCGCAGACCGATGGTCAGTCAGAGAGGACGATTCAGACCTTGGAGGATATGCTGAGAGCATGCACACTGGACTGGGCAGGGCACTGGGATGAGCACCTGCCGCTGATAGAGTTCGCCTACAACAACAGCTACCACTCGAGTATTGGGATGGCACCGTACGAGGCTTTGTACGGGAGGCCTTGCAGATCACCGGTATGCTGGAGTGAGGTGGGCGAGAGGCAGTTAGTTGGGCCAGAGATCGTGCAGATGTATGCAGAGAAGGTGGATGTGATCAGGAGGAGACTGGCCACGGCACAGAGCAGGCAGAAGAGTTATGCTGATCGACGCAGACGAGTGCTGAGTTTCGAGGTGGGCGACCATGTGTTTCTGAAGATTTCCCCAGCCAGAGGTGTGATGAGGTTTGGGAAGAAGGGGAAGCTCAGTCCGAGATATGTTGGACCGTTTGAGATCCTCGACCGAGTTGGAGAGGTTGCCTACCGGATTGCATTGCCACCGCAGTTTTCGGGTCTGCATAATGTCTTCCATGTATCGATGTTGAGGAAGTATGTGGCAGATCCGTCGCATGTTATTGAGATAGCAGTGCCAGAGATTCAGCAGGACTTGTCGCTCGAGGAGAGGCCGGTCGAGATTGTGGACCGGATGGATCATCAGCTCAGGAGGAGGACCATTCCGATGGTGAAGGTCAGGTGGCAGCATCACAGTGAGCGTGAGGCCACTTGGGAGATCGAGGAGGATGTCAGAAAGCAGTATCCAGAGCTTTTCGGTGAGTAGTTGCTTTGATTTCGGGACGAAATCCTTTTAAGTTGGGTGGATTGTTATGTCCCTAACCGAGATTAGGAGGTTAATGGAGATTAGAGGAGATTTAGGGTTTGCTTTGCATGGGAAGTTGGGTTGCATGGGGAAGAGGCGGGCTACAGTGGCCTGAGGGTGTAGGGTGATGGTGAGGTTGGCGGGCACTGTAGCAGGCGGGGTTATAAAACCTAGTTTTTCTTCTTCCTTCTTCTTTTCTTCTTCCTTTCCCTCATTCTTTTCCTTCCTTGCTGGTGCGTGTGACGGCGAGCAGCTGAGGAGGAGACCGGAGATCGCGCGGCGTGAGGCGTGCGGAGTCGAGCGCGCGGGGAGATCACCGGAGGCGACGTGCGCGAGCGGAGCTCCGGCATCTTCGTCGTTTCTTTTGAGGTATGCCACTCATTAGTGTGATTTTGTTGCTCACCCTTGTGGGAGGGTGTTGTTGGTCGGTCGGGGGAGGTTGAGGACCTCTCCGGCGACGTTCTTCGTAAAATCCTCGGCTGGCGCGAGGTTGAAGACGACCAACGGTCGACCGGATCCTTCGGGCGGTCGACCGTTTTAGCACTGTTTGCCCGACTTTAACCTTCACCGGTCGAACGATGCCTTGGGGCGGTCGACCGGTAGTGCATTATTGCTGGTGAGTTGGGATTTTCTACCTGTTATCGGTCGACCGGTCCTTGTTGTGTTCGACCGGAACTTAAGTGTACCTGTTATTATTGTTTGAATTGTTCGACCGATTTATATTGCGTTCGACCGATTGCATGTTTGTTCGACCGGTAGTATGTTTACGTTCGACCGTTTGATGACGTAGAATACTAGGTTGACCCTGTCTGTTTTCGGTCGACCGAGACCCCTGAGTCGGTCGACCGATAGAGTGGAATTTAATGTTGACCAGACTCCGGATTTTGACCTCGTTCGGTCGACCGGTTTTAGACCCTTGTTCGACCGTTGGGGGTTCTGTTTTGAGCGCAGCGGTAGACCGTTTTAGGAGTACGGTCGACCGATTCCTTCCTGGAACCGGTCGACCGAATCACCTCTTTCGGTCGACCGTTTGGGCCCAGGACAGAATTCCTGGTTCCCCTGTTGAACGCCAACTTTGTCCACGGAAACCCGTGTCCTCGCCTTGTGCGTGAGCCGGGAGGTGACGGTGGGCGCGTGATGCGTGCCTGCCCAGGGACCGCCGTTGGGAAGAGTGTGGGTGTTCGGGACGCGTCACCTCCATGTATGGACCGTGACTTTCGAGATGATTGTTGGCACTTTGTAGTATAGCAGGCCTGAGGGATCGCGGATCCCAGTGTTGATGTTGTGCGGGCACGCAACTGGCGTTGGGTGAGGTGACTACCGGCCCTTGGGGCTACGGAGGTCGCTGCCCTGCTTTTATAGCGGCGCGGTTGGTGTTCGCGGCTCGAGGAGCCCGATGACCTGGCAGACTTCGGTCTGGACCGTCCGATGCTGTGCCGGACGTTGTGATGGACCACCGATGCTGTGCCGGTGATGCCGCCGAGGTTGTGCCGGCGATGATGATTGTTGGGCCGAGGCTGTGCCGGCTTGTTGTTTTCCTCGGCTGGGCACCTACCGAGATGATGTTGTTATACCTTCCGGGCGACGGCCCCGTTGGTCCCTGTGGCCCCGACCACTGAGATTTACAGATCTGTTTCTATCGGCGCGTAGACGTGACAGAGGCTCCCTGCCGAACCCTTGTGTAGTGTAGCTGCGTGTGGGGGGTGCGATGTCGCGGGCTACTAGACTGCATGTGCCTGCAGTAGGTCTCTTCGGGAGACCCGATGATTGATTGTCGGACTGATGTCCTGTTTTACCCTTCGGGGGAACTGTTTTCCATATCTGTTGATGCCATGACATGCTACTAGTATGATAGGTTCATTATGTGATGCATGCATATAGGTGAGTTGGTATACGGGGTTTCCTTCTGGAAACTCAGGCATTGTTGTTGCATTTTTTTCAGGATCGCAGTAGGTCCGGTGGGTGGTGACCGAGGACGGAGCGCTTTGGAGTCGGATCCTCTTCGGCATTTGCGAGATCGTACGACTACTTGTATTTTCATTTCTTTCATCTGGATTGTAGTTGTACACCTTTTGTAAACTCCATGTATTTTGGGTGCACCCGGATTTATATATTTATATATTAGTGACGTTCCCGCCTTGAGTTGTCAGTTTTATTCGTTATTTCGAAATTTTAAATCTTCCGCTGTTTCGGGACGTTACATTGAGTATGTGGGTTAGATTCACTAAAATGTGAAGGATAAAGGTGCATTCATTTTACTAATTACTAATAAAGAGTCCTATAGTCCAATGCTTCAATCGTCCAAAGTCCAAACCATGTTGTTTTTATCACAAAAGATGCTTATGGTAGGGACAAATAACAGTTGCTCCCATCACTAAGCAGATCCACAGGGACCTATTGTTGCTAGATGAGCATGGATAGATCACTCCAAATGGCTTTTCCAGCTAATCCCGAACTAAAATATCATTCTTCCAATTGGGTCTTATAGAATCATAAAACTGGCCTTCAAGTCAAATAGAAGAATGATTGAACCAGAAACAATGCTATCAGAGTCATACAAAGCAATATGTTAGGCACTGGTGTAGCCATCTGTCTTGAGTGAGGACGCCGGACAGGACGCCCATTCCAATCAAGTACCGAGACGAGACCATTAATGGAAAATACTCGCAGGAAAATACTCGTTAGGCCACGCGGTCTAAGCTTCAAGTAGTACCCATTAATGGAAAAGATAAGCGACAACGAACGATAACTCGGAGACCGTCCAAACCCAAGGCGAAGGTACTATTGACATGTTGACTAGGCTTCCACAATGAATACAGGTCATCTATCGCAATTCCAACTTACATGATATGTCAATCCCAATTTCCTCTTGCCCGCATGTGATCACAAACAAATTTTCATCTTGACTTATGAGCCTAACAGTCTTATAACTAAACACCCACTCACACGATGTTCTAAATAAGCATCTAAACAACGGAACCGAGGCTGGCTTAGTTCGTGGATTCTAAGGGTTTGTTTGGAATCATATTCCAATAACCAGACCTTGATTTCTAAAACATTAAGAATCAAATGTGATTTAAAATCGACATCCAAAACCTTAGAATCTTCATATCAAGGTAACAGTATGTTTTGGAATTGATTTCGAGATTTCGTTAGATTTCTAAATCTCACCGTCAAGATGTGATTCCAACGAACCCATAGGATTATTGACATGACAACTACGATTTCGCCATAAATATAAATTGCCTCTCGCAATTCTAACTTACACAATATGTCCCATTTTCTACTTGCCCACATGTAAATCACTAGCAAGTTTTGATCCTAACTCGTGAATCTCATGCTCCATAACTAAACCCCCAATGTTCTAAACAAACACCTAAACAACGAAGCTCAGGCTAGCTTAGTAGTAAGTAAATTCTTAGGGTCCATTTGGAACCACAATCTGATAATCAAATTTTAATTTACGAAAACTTTAGCCTAAATGAAAACACCAAATTCCAAAGCCCGAAACCCTAAATGCTCACTTGGGCCAACTCCGGACGCCGAGCTCCGCCAACCGCGACTCCGGCGGGTCCTTCTCGACCTTTATCCCCATCCTCTCCGTCACCATCGCCTCCGCTGTCACCTCCAATCTCCGACGGGAACGGAATCTAGGGTTACGGTTCGGGATTAGGATCGGAAGCGAAGAGACGAATCCAGTGGCCGCTGCTGCCATTAAGTACGAGGGAAGAGTGAGGAGTCCGGAAGGGGGGAGTGTAAATAGGCAGGAGGAGAGGGTGGGTTTTGTAATTTTCCGGGTTTGAATTTTTTGGTTTCGAGGGGAGAGTTTGGTTTGGTCCATTCGTTTGTTATCTCATTCTGCCATTTGATTTGGACGGACCTGTTGATACGTGTATATATATTTTTTGATTGATTTCCAGTATTCAATTTATATAAATTATGTTCGTCAAACATGGTCAATTTATATACATGACATTTCAACTTTTGTTTTTTATTTTAGAAATGTAGGAGAAAAGATATTTTGATTGTCAACTAGATTCCCGTAATAGGAGTATCCATTGTCATGAGATGTGTGTCAAGTTTTATTGTTATTATCTTCAACATGTGATACATACCTTATCAAACGTATCTTAATTTATAGTAGTACTTACAATATCATTTTGTTATTTTTTTTTCTTAAATATTATGAATAAGGGAGGAGATGTCATGTCATAGGTCTGCAAAAGAAAATTAAGTTTTATCTTGGAATTCAAATCTTTTTACAAACATAATGGCTCAACTAGGGAAGTAAATGGGGTGGGGTAGATTTTTACCCAACTGTTACTCACTCTGCCCAAGTTAATTGGATAAGCAGAACGTGATGAGATGAGACCAAAATTTAACAACCACTATCTCCTAATAGTGGATTAGGCAAGTGCGGAGCGAGTTAGGCAAGTTGAGTGACTTGAGTCTTTATATTTTTTTATTTTTATAAATTAGAACTCATACAATCTTATAACTTAGAACATATATAACGACAACAAGTTTGTATATATCACCAAAATACTCAGAGAAAAAAAATATATACAACATAACATATAACACTTTTATAGTTTTATGTCCAAAACAAATAAAAAAATATACATAAATTGCATAATAACATAAATAGTCTTTTAGTCCAAAGACTACAAACCACAAATCCATAATCACGTTACCACAAGTCCATAACTCCATGATATAAAGTAAGATATGTTATTTGATTAAGTTAGATTTAAAGTCTTAATAATAAAATCTTAATTATATTTATAATATAAATATATATTAATTAAAAATAAAAATATATTTTATACGAATTACAGGTTAGGTGTGACAGGTCAAATCACCTCATTTATTAAATGGGTTTGGCATGTAAGGATTTTTTCCCCACAACCCGTATAAGACTAGACCACTGGTAAAACCCGCCCAATTCAGAGCCCTAGCTCAGCCCTCAAGTGATAGTTTTGTTTGATGGGCTGAATAGTGATTGATTTGAAGAAAGTCATCCGGTTTTAACCCTCTTAGGATGTCTATCTAATTCTGAGAGGTCACCTATTAGGCCTCTTTGTTCTCCGGTGTAGGATTTATAGTTTAATTACACATATTTATTTTCGAAATTTTTATGCACAATAAGGATCAATTACAATTTTTCTATGATTTGTTTCATGTATGCATCAGTTTGTTTCAATAACTAGTTTCAAAACTTTATTAAAACAAACATGTGCTTCGAATTTCATACCTAGAAATTCTCTAAAACTTCTTGATGATCCGGAGACGTTGAGGATGATTGTCGTTGCGCCGGATGCCTCCGAGTATTCACCAAACTCTAAACAAGATCGGAGAGAGAAGAGTTGGTCTCTCAATCTCCAATAGGGTTTAGAATCCAATTACTAACCCTCTTTAGTTCCCTTGAGAAGAAGATCTCTGAAAACTAAACTTAAGAATTAAGGAAATTTCGTGGATAATTATGGAGAGAGAAGTTTGCACAAGAAGATAATGAATTAATTGAATAAGGTAATGAGATAAACTTGTATTTATAAGTTCTCTCCAAATTAACTATTCATGTGCAACCTCTTGCCCATGATTTCATGCAAACTTCCATCTAACCATCCATTATTTGCTAACAAATAATCTTAGCCACGAATTAAATCAATTATGGACCAATTCCATGCGTGATCTAATTAATTCTTAAATTTATTCTGCAGTAACCGCCTGAATCGGTCAACCGTGTTAAGGGTTCAGTCGACCGTTTAGACCGGGTTTTGGTCGACCGTTCATGAACTCGGTCGACCGTTCGCAACATAATTTATTTCATCGCAATGTTCGGTCGACCGACCGAACTACTTCGGTCGACCGAAAACGAACAGACAAAATTCCTGTAGCGATCGAGACACATCCGGTCGACCGTGCAACATTCGGTCGACCGTTTTTGCACAGTGTTGCAGACTCGTCAAATTTCGGTTTAACCCCTACAAAATTTGACATTTCGGGATTAGTAGTAAATTCACAAGTTATGTAACATACTATCCTATGTAATGATAAATCATTACACCCCATAAAATTTACATCACATATGAATTTAATTTAGATTCTAATTATGTTATTAATCACAACATAATTTTGATTTCGCTTGTTCACCACATGTGTCATATTTTCTACATGAAACCCGACACACCTTATGAACTCAAAATCCATATTTCTTGTTTCCCAGTTTTGTGTTGTGACCTATGAGAGAATCTAAACTAAGTTGACAGTGATATTAAGAACTTAATATCACAAGCTATAAGCGGTATCTAGTTACACATTATAGCTCCCAATTAGTTAGATGTCTTAATTCCACTCGAACCAAAACCCGATCCATTTAGTGATGGAGTGTACCACTTGTGTTTGTCCGTTGTCACATGATATTAAGAATACACACAAAGTAGTATTGTGTTATCTTTGTATTAGTATTCATTTCTTGATCTTTTTAAGCTAGTTATAAATATGTGACTTAACTCAAATCACATTGTGCACATTATAACTTTGCTTTATCAAGGGGCCCACTAATATCATAACTCAATTAAGAGGGGCAAAGATAATCTTTTGACTAACTATATTCTCCAACAAAAGTCATACTTAATCAACCAATGCCTTTACACTACACTCATCGATAGCTCAAGACACTAGTCTAATTAAGCAATTCTTAAGTGATCGGATATAAGTCTCATATCAAAGGACCAAAGACACAGTAAAACATCAATGACACAGAAAACACAATTCTATAATGTTTTACTTATTAGGTCTATTCAGTATACAAAAGTAATATTTTCATCTTTTGTGTACCCATATTGTCACTAACTTGTAGAGCTACAATGATCTATGACCAACACGACAATCTTAACTCGGTAATTACTGTCCCATGTTAATTACCATGATTGCGAATATCTTTTTTTTATGCAAACCAATATCTTTTAGAGCTCTACGGTTAAGGGTCAAGAACATCTTCCTTAACACTTCTAAAAGACGAATAACATAAACAATGAACAAAATGATTTCTCATTCAACTCATAATAATTGACATTTAAAAGTAAAAATTTTAGAACACATTCCCTTCACGATAGACTTCAGAACAACAATGGATTTCTGAAGGAATAAGAAGAAGAAGAAGAAAAAGAAGAAGAAAAAGGCATCTAAAACCATAAACTCAAGATTCAACTCTGATACTTTCCTGCTCAATAAGCTCACAACACAAAATTATGGTGGCCTCAACTCTCAAATAACTAATACCTTTAAAAAAACTCTCAAAGAACTATAAGTTTGAACCGTCACAATTTAGAGACTAACTACTTATAATTTGCAAGTAATCAATCAATTGGTACACATCACACAGATCCTAGTGAAAACAATGATACTATAAGATCTGCTGCTACCTATTAGGGAATAAAATCTCCACCTAGGGAAGTCTTTTAAGTACTCATTATGGTGGCCTCAACTCTCAAATAACTATTACCTTTCAAGAAAAAAAACACTCTTAAAGAACTATAAGTTTGAACCATCACAATTTAGAGACTCACTACTTATAATATGCAAGTAATCAATCATTTGGTACACATCACACAGATCCTAGTGAAAACAATGATACTATAAGATCTTCTGCTACCTATTAGGGAATAAAATCTCCACCTATGGAAGTCTTTTAAGTACTCATAACCAAATTTGACAACTAACATTCATAACCATTCAGAACTAACCACATAAAACATATTAGCATGCAATCCAACCTCTACCGAAGTATGTTCAACCAATAACCCCATGTAATGCCCTACGCTTATGTACTATAATTACACTATCAATATAATAACTTCGGTCCTTCGGGAAAAATAAACCCACCACTCATAACTCGACCATCCAACTCAATTTGCTCCCAAAGAGCACCAGAAACCTGCTTGAAGACTGAGTCAAGCAGAAACCAACTCAAATATTGATTCTGAATTTCTACAGCTGAATCTCAAAATCAAAATATTACATCATAGGATTTATGAAAAAATACATGTACATGTCCTGCAAACCATGACCGAATATTAACAATTGTCTTTGAAAAGAGAGAATTGAGTGAATCAGATACCATCACCATCATATGTTTTCCACCTCTCAATAACAACCTTGAATTGATCGTCTCTTTTTCTCACCTGTCATACCATAGGTTGCAAATCAGGGTAAAAAGATTGAAAATCTGAAGCAAAATAAACATAATGGCGTGCAATGATACACTTAAAAATCTAGCTTGTAGAGACACCATAATACTTTTCATAATAAGTAATCGCTTGCCAAGCACAAACAAAGCAAGAACTATATGTGATACTCTACATGATTAGTGCATACATTATTACCTCAACCAAGGGCTTTTTACCATGGAGCAACATGTCTACACTTCTTTCAGTCTGCATGCAACAAAGACAGCAACCAGTTATACATAGAAAACATGACATAAAAAACAAACAATTCGGTTGAAATTCATAGAAGTTGATCATATTTTTTAGTCTTAGCAATAAAAACTATTAATGTACTGAAAGTGATAAGGTAATATGTTATAGATGTTTAGGATTAGCAAAATAAGCCATGCAATGAAGAAAGCAATAACAGCTTAGAACGTAAACTATAAATT
This sequence comes from Triglochin maritima, assembly GCA_963682175.1. Lineage (NCBI taxonomy): Eukaryota > Viridiplantae > Streptophyta > Magnoliopsida > Alismatales > Juncaginaceae > Triglochin > Triglochin maritima. The sequence goes on along the minus strand of OY821787.1, from coordinate 3,717,123 downwards.
TACATTACAAGGTACGAATCCTTTCAACCCATGAAATACGATATTTGATTAACAACTCTGAATTGCTCATTAAAATTATCTTGCAAACTGAATTTCAAATGAAACGATAGGAGGTAAGCTCAACAAATAAAAAAAGGTGGACAACTATATTTACTATACCCTATGAGTGACCCAGTAGTTCCTTTCTCTCATTTCTATTAAGAAAGGAAATGTTGAAGGAGCCTTTCTCTCAAGAATTGTTTTCTGTGACCGCCGAGCTCGAGCTTCTTCACTCCCTAGTCGAGTTTACGAAGCTTTGCTTCTTGTAGTCGGCCCTCCATGCCTCCCTTCATTTGCTTGCCTCCTTCCTGCGCCAAGTCTTTTAGGCTTCGTCCCGGAAGCGGAGCTTCGTGGACGAGTCGCTTCTCCCCTTCTCTACTCTCCCCGGGGACCTTCCCCTTCGGGATTCTAGATAGTAACAGTTGCCAATCCACCAACCTGAACATGAGAAATTTACCAAGACTGCCAGAATATTTAGAAAATGGAATCAAATTTTCTACAAAATAAAGGAGGCAGATGACAGGTAGGCTTGCTAAAAGAACCAAAGACCAGTTCCCACTAACGAGCTAACATGTACGTCGTAACTTAGTCACCACGTCAGTTGATAAAGAATTTTCTTGATTATAACATAAACTACAACACTATGCAATGTCTGTAAACTTAAGTTCCATCAGTCTTCAGGATTTCCTTACTTCATATAGGTAACGAGGGAAACACTTCAAATCTACCCCCAAAAAATTGGTGCATAACTTTAGTCTGAAGTCTGAACCACAGCCATGATCAAGTATTTTACTATGAAGTGGTTGACAACATCGATCAAAATATTTTGGGGAGACAAAAAAATGCAATATACTATTATAGCAATACGTTAATTCCAACTTAAAACACCATAAGTAGAAGAGTCAAAAATTCAAACCAGATCGGACAGTGTGGGATTCTTTATGATGTTCCCAAGCTGTTCACCATGTGCAGTCCCAATAAGCACTCCCCTTTCAGCAATAGACCGGCAAGCAATCCCTTCAGCCTCAGTGCCTATTTCATCAACAATCACCACCTCAGGCATATGGTTTTCAACAGCTTCAATCATGACCTTATGTTGCATGGAAGGCTTTGGCACTTGCATTCTTCTAGCACCTCCAACTGCCGCATGTGGAATATCACCATCTCCACCAATTTCATTGCTTGTATCCACGATTACCTATCCTAATTACCATTACAATGTGAAAAACTTAGTAATATAAAAAAATAGTGTAAATAAGAAAAATGAAACAAAGTATATACCACTCGCTTGTGAAATTCATCAGCTAGGACACGAGCAATTTCACGCATCACAGTGGTCTTCCCCACACCAGGCCTAAGAAATAAAGTGTTGATTGTGTAATAGTATATAAAGACTAAAGAGACAACGGTTTTCACTTCGGTAGAGTACATGGTCACAGTTAGACTTCTGTCAACCACATAATAAGAACCAAATAAACTCAATTAACAAATTTCTATCTCACACCCATACCCTTCTTTGAATGAATGGTCACCTATAAACTAACTAAGCTTGCACACATACCGTTTCAAGGAAGATGGAATACAATTCCATATTTCCATGTCAAGGTTATTAGAATTCAAATTTAGACTATAATTACTATAGTATTATCAACAAAATAACGTACCTCCCGAGAAATAAGATACTCTCATTATGGTTGAGAAGGTCACGGACCATGTCAACATGACCGCTGACGGCTCGACCTACTCTGCAGGTTAACCCAACTACAATGCCTTTCCTGCTCCTTATTGCAGATATTCTGTGCAGGGTACCCTCAATGCCTGCTCTATTGTCACCACCAAATTCTCCTACAGCACTCTGAGCTTCCTCCAGCTCCTTCAGTGATATCTGAGAAGTAGATAGCAAAAAATTTCTCCTTTATTGAGTAAGCAAATGGATCTAAATGAAATCCTAGTATTAAATATCCGCTCTTAACTAATTGTAAACAAGAACAGAAGTAGGACATAGAACTTTTAACACATTCACATTGTTCTTTTACAAGGAAAATGTATTACTCCGTACTTCTCAAAACAAAATTCATTCATAGAAAATGGTAATTAAAGAATTTGGAATTGTAAAATTGAATATACCTCTTTGTTTCTCAAATAACACCCACCAGACTCACCACGGAACCGTGCTTCTGGTCTCCGACCCAAATCCAATACAACCTAAATCAAGTGTTAAAAAAATTAGTAGTCCTTGATTGGTGCACAGTATATGCTAAAGAATAAACAGTTCTGAATAATAACCTCTAAAAGTTGCTCCCTTTTTGGTTCATTTCGGAGATTGTCGCGCAGATCTATTGGCAGAATCTACAAACATCAGTTGACATTGAGTTATTCATTCTGAAAGAAAAACATAAACAATCTCCATTTTAGCAGCATGACACGTATAAATGCACAAAAACGACTGCCGGGCATGTTCTTGTGAAGAAAAAAGTTGATGGCCAAGCAACTGAAACTAGAAAAAGAGACAAACATGGCAAGTTAAACTGACAGATATTGATTTTATCTTTTCCTTACACAGTTCTCAAAAATACATGAAGATTTGTCTTAATGGTTAAAGTTACAACATGAAAATTCACAATTGGATCCTACATTTTCTGCCTTTGCCTTCTGCTTTAACTGACTCGTGTTGGATCTCAACCAAGGTTTTCAGAACCAAACCGGACGTCGAACTGGCAACGTCAAAGACTCAAAGGTTCAGAGGTTCGACCGGGGTCGGACCGGTTGAACCGGTGACGTCAGCATGACGTCATAAATATATATTATAGATATAATAATCATATTTAATTATTTATTAAACAACAAAATATTCAAAACATCTACAATATCAACATTTCTAGGGTTGAGGTATAGATGTGGGTTTGGTTTTTTTTGGATATGTAGTAATCTGAATAACTGAATACATAATCGGGTACCGATATAAAAAAAACAAAAAAACAGGTTTTTTCCCCTAAACCGGCGGTTCAACCCCTGATTCAACCCGGTTCAATCCAGTTTAGGGCAAAAACGGTTTTGGAAGGTGAACCGGACCAGACAGGCCTCCGGTTCACGGTTCAACCGGTTGAACCGGCCGGTCCGGTCCGGTTTTCAGAACAGTGATCTCAACTCTTACTTCTTCACTAAGGTTGCAAGTTATACTTCAAACAATCTTTCATGTCTATTTTCTTAACGATGAATTCAAGATTTAGAACTTCCAGAAAATGAATCACAATGAATTTCGTTAAAAAAGTCAATTCCTTCTCCTAGTAAGCACCGTGTCACATAAAGTCCACTGACCACAACATTCTCACAAAGAACCGCCATAATTAACCAATTATTAAGTTACGACTGTAAATCTAGGAATTTAAGTTCTCAATTAGACACCGCTCCTTGCTAACTGATCAAACCCTTATGATGAGCCTTCAACTATAGTGATTAGTAACTTCTAAGTTTAAGCATATCAAGGGTCAAAGTTAAAATGCACATAATGGAGTGAAGTCGTCCATATTTGTGCCATGACTAGAGAATTATTAACCTCCCTTGGTTTTCAAAAGAAACTGGGAAATCTCCCTCCATACATAATATTTTTAAGTGATGGAACTTCCCGGCTCAACTCATTTAGCAATCATGGTGGCTTGTCAAGGTCATGTTATTTGAATTTAGTGATTTTAAAATTCTTCCGCAAACCAATAAACTAAAAACTCATCACTTCTAATGGGGAAAGCTAATTCTAAAAACGGTATATTCAAGTGATGGAACTTCCCGGCTCTGCTCATTTACCAATCAAGCCGGCTCGTGAAGCTTTGGTAGCTTGAATTTAGTATCAAATCCTCCCACAAATCAATAAACTAGAAAGTCATCACTTTTAATGGGGAAAGTTCACGGTATATTTCAAGTGATGGAAGTTCCCAACTCCGCTCATTTACTAATCAAGCAGGCTCATCAAGCTTTAGTTGCTTCAGTTTATTAGTTCCAAAATTCTTCCGCAAACCAATAAACTAGAAAGTCATCACTTGTAATGCATAAGCTCCTTCTAAATACGGTACATTTCAAGTGATGGAACTCCCGACTCGACTCGTTTACTAAACAAGCCAGATCTAGTCAAGCTTTAGTCATTTCAAGTTAGTATTATGGGAAAAAAAATCTCACAAACCAATCTCACCCTAACAAACGACAATCAATCATCTTTCTTCTCGAAACATACAAATTTATGCAAACCAAAACAACGCGAAAGCGTTAAAAAGGGGAAGCACCTCGAGGAGGGCGTGGATGTCGTCCTCCACCACGACGAACCCGTCCTCGGTGGCAGCGCCCGAGGCGGAGACCCTGAGGCGGCGGGTAGGGAGAGAGATGAAGGTCCGATTGGATGCGAGGAGAGGAGTGGGGTTGCGGCGGAGGAAGGTGGCGGAGCACGCCGGAACGGCACTCATTCCGTTCCGACTTCCAAGACTCGACTTATCCGTCAGATTCTTTCCCGATTTGGCAATGTGTGCTGACAGCATGATAGAAGTTGAGCCGGTGATAGCGGTTTGGAATTTTGGATAAGGAAATGTTCAAAATAATCACGTACAAAACTTAATTTGCAAAATATACACCAGTCGTTTTTACCTAGGTAAAAAAATCCAATATGTTGTATTTTTATTAACAGAAATGGGTCGTCCGCCCACCTCCAAATCACTCACCACTCTTCATTACCCTTCGTTTTTATATATTGAACTAGCATCATGTCTATTAGTATTTGTTGTGGGGTAAAACACGTAGTGAGAGATTTGTTGAATCTATGGTTCTGATTGTGGGAACGGGGCTGGCAGGGGCGGCAGATATTGATCCGTTTATTTACATTAAGAATTATAAACGAGTAAACAGATCAATATCTGGAATACAATTACTTACGTCCCCCGCAAGGGCTGCCGCCCCTCCCACCTCCGCACTCCCAATCAGAACCATAGACTCAACAATTCTCTCACTATGTGTTTTACCCACACAACAATTATTAGTTGGATATAATAATTTGAGTTGATTCATACATTTTTTATGAAGATTCAACGTAAGTTACATACGATGTGTAAAGATGAGACACCCGATCGATCTGTCGTTAATTGAAGATACCTTATGTAAAAATGGCACTGGTGATGTCGTTTTTATTTAGGGTAAAAACAGCATCAGTGATGTCGGTTTTAGTTAATGAAAACAGCATCACTGGTGTCGTTTTTCAGGTGCATACTTTGTCAATTAAGTTTTCCATGTGTATATTTTTCCAATTTTTTTATTTGGTGATTATTTTGAATTTTTTTCCTTTGGATAATATTTATGCGGATTGATATATTTGAATTCGTTTAATAGGATAAATTGGACCTTCGAAGAGAGAGGTGGTGTCTAGGGGTGCAACTCGGATAATATGACTCGGATACCTACTGTATCCGAATTCGAATCTGAATATCATATTCCATTACCAAATTCGAATTCGAATCCGAATTCAGTAGAACTATCCGAATCCGAAACTTCAAAATTTTCGAATACTAATTGGTATTTGGATATTATCCGAAATTGAATATATATATATATATATATATATTGTAATTAATTTTCGAATTAAAATTTTCGAATACTAAATTTTGGAATACTAATTTGTGTATTTGACCATGTATTCGAATAATTCGGATAATTCGAATTTTAAAAAGTTTGTATCCGAATTCTAATTGGTAATTTTTTTTAAACCAAATTCGTATCTGAAATTAAGTTGGTAACATTGAACTTACCAAATACCAACTAAATAGAAATTTTTCGAATCGAATACTCGGATAGTTGGTAACCATTTGTACCCTTAGTGGTGTCCCGGATTTGATATGATATTGGTGGTTGAACATTAGCCCCTTTCTTCCCATGATTTAGATATACTACGACGTGATGTACTTATCCTCACTGTACCGACACACGGTGTTTTAGGATTGTAATTTTATGTGTTGACATATGTCAATTAATAAATGAAATTTATATTGCCTTAAAAAACTGAGTATGTTTAGCACTAAGATAAGAATGTATGTGATTATACCTGACTTGTAGTATCTGAATTTTCAATTTTAAGACTTTTCATAAATTTATAAAATAAAGATGTAATATTCAATACATATTCATATCTAATTGTCGTTCGCATTTGTTACCTTCAAATATGATTATAATTATAAATACAAAATAACGACATATATATTTATTATACATATATGATACAAAATATAGAAAAATCCATATTCATTCAATATCTAAACCATTTTCGGCCCCCCTTACTAGTTTGGTGGTTTGGGTTCAAGATTATTTCGTTTTCGGTTTTTTTTCCTTCTGTTTATCGTATCAAATTACGAAAATTGTGTTCGGGTCTCTAAAATTGGGATCCCCAATCAGGATTGGGGATTGTTCAAAATCCTTAGTTTGGTCCAACTTGATTCGGATTCGGTCAACTCCAAACCAAATGTTTTTATTTTTCATATGTTTTTTGTTGAAATTGTGATATGTTTTTAACACCACATTAATTTTAAATTAGTTGTGACTTCAGAGAATTTTTATTTCAAATCATAAAATCATCTTATTTCTCACGTCAAGGACGTAAAGTCCATGCATTTCATGGTTGCCAGTTATTTTTGTGTGATTTGTATTTCTAACTTCTAAGTTGTTATATTTGGTTTGTTGATACGATTTTTCTCGATTTTGTTGTAGACTGAATTCCCAGAATTCCGATTACTGATACACCTTCCTAACCAACACACTCGTTAACTTATAGTGTGGCAGATTTGACGTATGGAAATGATCGTCATTTGCCTACCTACTACTCGTTTAGGAATACGTCTACGCATATTGCCTATGTAATTATATCCCAAGTTAAACCATGCAAGTTATGTTATTTCAAACTGTACGCATCAACATTAGTCTAAGTTCACCCGCCAAACACGATTAGCTCTTTCAAGCTGAAATTGCAAACCAAGATTCAAATTAACCCATAACATTCGGTACGTTGATGTTTCTTTAAATTGACAAATTGAGCAATCTTAGCTTGTCTTCTTCAAAGGAAATATACGACTAACACAAAAGCGTATACGTATCATGAAATATAACTTGAAACCTTAGATCTCAGTAATCCGCTTATGATCACTAATTAGTCTTGCGACAATTCAACCTCACCTCCCCATTCCTCCCCGCCTTGACCCCAACCATTCCCATCCTAACCATTGCCCTCGTGAAGTCGAAATAGAACCTCGCTTGGTTCCTGGCATAGTCTTCGACAAGGAACCTCGTGTCGGCACTCGTGAACAACGTTTGGTCCGATGTGATCGAGGACTCCAGCTCCCGACTTCAAAGCACGGAATTGAAGTAGGCATTGTCGAACGACGTCCTTGTGAAGTCGAAGGGTTGCACTGCCTTATCCCCGACCGTGCACGTACGTCTGCATCAATGTCGTCGCGAAGTTGGAATCGAACTTCTGGAGGCGGTTTTTGAACGATGCGCAGGTTGCTGCTCCTAGAGTATGGCCTCCTGTGTGGAAGTCAATAATTAGGTTATAACTTTAATTAGTTACTTTCGAAAAAGGTAGATAAAATATTTACTTACTCGATCAATTAGTTCACTTCAAGAGTATATATCTATTCATCCACTCGATCATAACATAAGGTATCTAATTAAACATCAAATCAAACTAACTAATTAAACAAAAAAAATTGTAGCTAAATGGATCATGTTAACTGATGAATGTAGTCTTATACACCTCTCTTGTTAAAACGTATGTACTTGTGTTTACATTCATTTTGTTTAAAGTAACATTAAAGGGTGAATTGGTTGAGTACCACTATAAAACATCGAAATTAACTTTATGTCACTTGATAATAACTATTTGACTTAATATCGTAGAAATATCAAAATACTTGTCCTAGTGTCATTAACTTTTTTTCCAGTATCATTTCGTTAACAAATCGTTAACTTTTCTGTTAACGTCAGTTAAGTATAATAATATTTAATAAAAATTTGACAAAATCACCATGAATAAACTCAAAATTCATTATATGTATTATAAAAATTGTAAAAAATTACTCAAATAATTTATCTATATTCTCTCTCATCTTTATCTTTCATTTATTCCTTTTCTCTCACTAAACTTAATGATTCAGTTACTAAATCAATGAAATTCGATAATTTCATATTTTAAAAATATAAAATAGTTAATTATTTTTTTATAAAAAATTCATTTTCTTATAAATATTTATTTTCATAAAACTTATTTTTTTGAAAAAATATTTATTTTTGATAAAATTTCTTTTTTCTAAAAACTATTTATTTTTTATTTATCTGATTTCAAATTCATGATTTTTAATATTTTAGTAAAAGGATCTGGTAATTGATAAAAGAATTTTTATAACAATTTTTTTTATAAAAATAAATATATTTTTATATAAAAAATTAATTAATTTGCATTTTTCAAATATAAAAAATTATCGAATTCCATTAGTTTAGTAACCGAGTCATTAAGTTTAGTGAGAAAAAAAAGAAATGAAATATGAAAGGTAGAGATGTGAGAGAGTATAGATAAATTATTTGAGTAATTTGTTACAATTTTTACAACACATATTATGAATATTATGAATTCTGGGTTTATTCAGAGTTTGTGCAAAATTTTCATTAAATATTATTATATACTTAAACATACGCTAACAGAAAAGTTAACAATTTGCTAACGGAATGACACTAGAATAAAGTTAATAACATTCAGACAAGTATTTTAGTTTTTCTATGGTATTAAGCCAAATAGTTACTTTAGGTTGCATGAAGTCAATTTCAATTTTTTTTAGTGACACCCGAGTAATTCACCCTAATATATTTTACTTTCAAGAAATGGTAGTGAGCAGTGACTAGTGAGCTATAATTTTATGTGTGTGTCTATATAAATACTGATCAATTGATCGCATGTAATTAATGTACAGGCAATTAGTCAATATATGGTTTACGATGGAAACTAGTTATGTTTGATGATTACCACTTAAGGCGACCATGTCCTGGACACTAAATCCATGTTTCCGAAATGCAGCAATAAGACCTGTGCTATTGAGCAGTGGTGAAGGGAGATTGATGGTATCTTGTATCCTTGATATCCTTCCATCTTTCCTCCCCAATGGGATACCATAATAAGGCCCTCCAGCCTAAACCACAATTTTAAATACAATCAATGCTATTGATCATGTCAATTAACTAAAATAGCAAAAATATATAACACCAATTAGGTTCTAATTGTTGTACCCAAAACACAGCATCCCTTACTGCCATTGCTACAATATCTGCACAAGCCACCACGCCTTCACATTGCCTTTCAATCTCATCCTTGGCTTCGTCAATCACCTCGAACCCTCGCAAGCTTAGATTTGAAGGAGAACTCTTCTCTGCAGTGTTCTCCTCTGTGGAATCTATTAGAATAGATGCATCACATCCCTGCATGCATGAAAAACGTTTAAGAACAAATATTTAGGTAATGAGATTAACTTTAAGTAATATATACAAGGAGTTCACGTCAAAGAATCATATCTAGTCTTAAATTAACCAAGACCGGAGAGATCAATCTGCAACATGTAATTACATATTTGCAATTAAGCTAAAAAATAACAATGCATTAAAAAAACTTAACCAATTACCTCCACAAAGCAGTCATGAAAATGCATTCTAAGAAGGCCAGCAGAAAGAGTTGGATCCTCTTGCAATGCAACATTGACTTTGTTCTTCACTATGACCTCAGCCATAGGACAACTCCCATAATAATAACCTTGGCTTAAACCAAATACACCTGACATTACTCCATTAAGCAAAACTTGGACCAAAATAATCATCTTGAGAAGGCAAGGGAGGAAAGCCATCCCAAACGATTATGGTATTACTAATTATAACAGCCAAATTCCCTGTGTTGTATAAATTAGAGGCCTGAGGGAATATATATATATAGTTGCAAACTACCAACTTGGGCATGCATGTGTGATGTTTAGTGGTGGAGCCCAAACTTTGCCAGTGGACCAAAACCATTGGGTTTATTAAAAATAATTTGTGAGAATAAGTCAATTTTTCACACTACGTACTTTTGTGCTCACAGAGTCAGACATGTCATCCATCAACTTTATAAAAGCACGGTGAACACCGTCAGCCACACTACAGTATTTGTTTACGTCATTATTTTTATTCTTTTCTTTAAAACTCTTTCAACGATCAACAAAATATATTAATAATCATTATCGTAATTATTTAATATCAACGATTCATTCGTTTTTAATTAACAGTTAATTAATAAATACGAAAATACTATTAAAATTCAGGAAACTACATTACATAGTACATTAACTGGAAATTTAAAAACTAAAACTAAAAATGCATCATTAAATATTAAACTTAAATACTAAACATAAAATACATCAAGACACATTTCCTCCAAAGCGTTACCATATATTGTCGATCAAATCGGCTTGAAGGGTCAAATGTGTGGTGCGATCACGCACTTGATCTCTCCTTCTCAAGTACCTGGTAATATCCACTACACGGTCACTCCGCACACCATCTACGAACGAACACACAAGGCCAATTTTCAGTACATGCATGTGTGGCTTTTGTTACGCATGTACCCTAAATGGGAGTCAGTTGCGCTTGGACTTCACACCGGAGACGTCGCTGAAGAAAGTCTGGGGAGTTTGAGCAGCGGGAAAAGAAAAGGCACTGACGATGTGAGTCATGCAACACCGTCAACAGATGAAATGGTGTTCGAACCATGTCCTCGTCTTGAAGGTGTTAAAAAAGCTAAAAAAAGAAAGGGAAACAACCATTTCAGGTGCAACTCGATCCTGATATGTTAGAACTGGGGAAACAATTGAATATAGCGCAAAAGTGAGAGAGGAAAAATACTTGCGTTACGAAGAACGGGTGGAGAGGAAACACATCAAAGCTGAGGCGAAGTTCCAAAGGGAACTCAACAACAAGAAACTTGATGTCCTATTTGCTCTGATGAAGAAGGAAAACAAGGGCGAATTCGATAAAGAAACACTTACTGAACTCAAGGAGTGAGCTAAATCACAAGGATATCTGTAGGTACTCATGTTTTCGTTTATATATCAATATGTGTGTTGTAGTTTATCAGTATTGTGGTAGTTTAAATTTCGTATCCGTAGGAGGACTGCATTTCCTTTCCATATTTCTGTTGTATTTCGTATTCTGTATATGTATTGTATTTTGTTTCCGAAGTGTGTGAGTATTGTACTACTATTTCTTATTTTGTTTATGATTTTTTTAATTTTTAATTTTAGTTTTATCTAAATAAATCCAAAATAATTTAATTAATCATAAAATAATTTTTCAATTAATTTTCAAAACCTAATTAATTTATGTTCAATTTAACTAATTAATACATTAACCTAATTATATATAAATAATCTTTTTTTAAAACAAAAACACACAAAAAACATTAAAAAATTGAACCAATCTCGGTCATTAATGGTCATGTTGATGGACACAAACCCAAATTTCCCTCAAAACATGTGAAATACTTAAGAATAAGAACAAATACGTGAAACAAATGATGCTTAAATACACAATGGTTGGAGCCTACAACAAGTTATGCTCACTATTGTAGTCATTTTCTCTCTCTCAAATATAACTATGTACAAAAAATGTCTATGTACAAAAATAGGCTCCCATCTTCATTTGTCAAGGGACATAAAATGGAACCCGTCATCTCTTAAAGGAATGTGTTCTAAAAGTTTTACTTTTATATGTCAATTATTATGAATTGGATGTGCAAATATTTTGTTCCTTTATTATGATATTCGTCTTTTGGAAGTGTTAAGGAAGAGACATTTGATCATTAACCGTAGAGCTCTAAAAGATAATGGTTTACACAAATCAAAAGTTATTCACAATCATGGTAATTAACATGGAACATTAATGACCGAGATAAGATTGTCGTGTTGTTTATCGATTGTTGTAGCTCTACAAATAATTGACGACACGAGTATATAAAAGATGGAAAATATTACTTTTATATATTGAATAAGCCTAACAAGTAAAACATTGTGGAATTGTCTTTCATGTCATTAATGTTTTACTGTGTCTTGGATCCTAAGATATGAGACTTATATCTTTTCACTCAAGAAGTGCTTAATTTGATTATTGTCAAAAGTTATCAATGAGTATAATGATAAAGGAAATAGTTGGTAGAAAATGACTTGTGCTGGAAAAGATAGCTAGTCAAACGATTATCGTTGCCCATCTTAATTGAATGATGATATTAATGGGCCCCTTGATAAAGTAAAATTATAATGTGCACAATGTAACTTGAGTTAAGTTACATAGTTGTAATTAGCTTAAAGAAATCAAGAAATGAATATAATACAAAGGTGACACATTTCTACTTTGTATATATTCTTAATATCATGAGGCAAGGGACAGACACAAATGGTGCACTTATATCACTAAATGGATCGTGTTTAGTTCGAGTAGAACAAAGACATCTATGCTAATTGGGTGACTATAATGTGTAGCTAGATACCGATTATAGTTTAAGATATTAAGTGTTTAATATCGCTGTCAATTTGACTTAGATCCTCCTATAGGTCACATCATAAAACTGGGAAACAAGAAGCTTGATTTTGAGTTCATATGATGTGTCGAGTTTCATGTGAAAAAGGGACACATGCGGTGAATGAATAAAATCAATATGTTACGAGAATCGACATAATTAGAATCATAATAAATTCATATGAGGTGTAATAATTTTAATATTACATAGGATAATATATTACATAAAATATGAATTTGCTAAAAACCCTAAAAGATCAAATTTTGTAGGAAATAAATCCAAAATTTGACAAAGGGAAAATCAAGGTCAAACACGGTGAACCGTTTAAGGTTCAGTCGACCGAGGTGTCTTCGGAACGGTCAACCGAACGGGGAACGGATAAACACAATTAGTTGATCGAAATTATCTGGAGTGTCTGGACAATTGGGTTCGGTCAACCGAGCGTGAACGGTCAACAGAGAGAAAATATATTGGGATATTTTCAGTAGACCGAAGGTAGGGCAATGCAAAACCCGGGTCGGACCGGGTGACCGGACCGGCCCGGACCGATCGGTCCGGGTTCGGTCCGGGAAATTCTGATTTCATCCGGTCTGGTCCGGGTTTCGGTCCAGTCCGGTCCAGACCGGTCTTTTTTTGTTTTTTATAAAAAAAATCGGGTTTTGACCGGTCCGGTCCTGAGGCATTCGGTCCGGTCTTCAGTCCGGACCCCGGACAAAAATTCGGTCCGGTCCGGACCGAATCCTCAGCCCTAACCGAAGGTGACACGGTCGTCCGATGAATTTTCATCAGGAGAAATTTTATGGGTCAACGGTCGACCGGAGCAAGACGCGGATCGTTCGAATTTTTCCATAGAATTTTTCTCATGCATATTCGGTCGACCGTCTAGCTCACGGTCCACCGAACATGTGTTAAAACCGAATAGTTCGGTTAACCGAGAAGAATTCTGGTCAACCGAAAAACACGATTTTTGCCTGAATTATTAAGAGAATAATTAGATCATGGGTTGGATTAATCGCAGATTTAATCAAATATTTTTTAGGATGCTTATATGACAATTTGAGATTAATTTTTGGATAGAATATGTAAGAGATCATGACTAAAGAATAGTTCTTGATAAAGATGTTTTTGGAGCCTATAAAAGGATCACTCATCATACTTGTTTATGTTAATGCAAAAATTCTCTCTCATTAATCTCTCCCTTAAGCACCACGAAAATCTCTTAATAGTTTTAAATTTTGGATAAAGAAATCTCAGGAGCTTAAAGAAGGATTATTAGCTAGATTTTGAACCTAATTAGAGATTGATTGACTAGCTCATTTCTCTCTAATCTTGTTTAGAGTTTGATGAACACTTGGAGGCGAATCGGCTGCCGAATCTTCTGAAAGGTTTTAGAGAACCTTTGGGTATGATCCTCTATCTTTTGTTTATTTTAATATGTGCAGGAATGTATGATATTAGAATAAACAAATACATGTACGTAAAATCAATGAAAATATGAAATCGATCTTGTATGTTTGTATTAATTTTTTTAAAATATATACATACATAGGGGCACGAAATCCTACAATCTCTCGACCAGAAATGCAACTGCATGAGCTCGCAACATAATAAACAAGAGAATTGTTGAGAGGTTTATGAACCAAGGATGATATTTCATGTCTCTCAAGACCAGCGTCAGTGAAAGGAAATGGAAACAAAAATGTTTCCATTTCCTCGGCAGAGCTGAGGATCATCAATATATACCCTCCAACCGACATTTGGGATCATTTCATCCACACAAGGTGACACCCTGGACTTATTACCCAAATGGCAAAGCCCAAAAACATAATTGCTTGACCACCTGACACCCTTATAAGCATTGTGGTCGTTTGATGCCTCTTGAGAATGAGAAAGATGGGAGGTATGAAGGAGAGGTGAATCTCTGTCTGGTTGTTTGAAATGTAGGGACTGGTTTGCTGGTCATTGGCAATTCAGAAATGAGTACTTTCAACCATTCAGCTTCCAGTCCACTTGTATCCAAAGCACAAAGTTTAGCCTCAAACGTAGATCGAGATAATATGGTCTATTTTGTAAACCTCCAGGAGACTGCACATTCACCTAGAGTAAAGACATACCCTGTAACGTTACTCTCAAAGTTTTTGGTTATCCAACTTGCATTACTGTACCCTTTGAGTACAACTCGGAATTTCCCATAATGCACCATAAGGGTAGAAGTACCCTTCAAGTACTTTAGTACTCTATCCAAAGTTTCCAATGAGTACGATCAGGACAACTTATGTATCAACTAAGTTTGCTCACCGAGAATGAAATATTTGGTCGTGTGCAATTTAAACCGTCTCTTGCACTAAAATCGTCTCTTGCACTAATACTCATCGGACCACATACATCGGAATGTATCAAATCCAACAAGTTATTCGCTCTCGAACCTTTCTTCTTGAAAGGTCTCTTGGTCATTTTGCCCATTAGGCAAGGTTCGCACGTCTCCAATGATTTAAAATCAAGTTGACCAAGAAGGTTAGCCTCTTGCAATTTCTTGATTCATTTTTTATTTATGTGACAAATAAGATAGGGCCACAAGAGTGTATCATTCACGTGAGTAGTTTTAAGCCTTTTGTAATTGATGTTTAAGATTTTGTCTATTATTTAATTCAAGCAAATAGAGATCATTCCTCACAAATGCATTTGCATAGAAAATTTCATTCTTTGATATAGACAATCAAGAATTTGAAATATTTATATTAAAATTATCCATATCCAAACACGATACAGAAATATTCTTGCTAATCGAATGCACATAATAAACGTTCATTAAACATAAATTTAAACCACTAGATAATTGAAGCTCCACGGAATCTTTTGCAATCACAACGACACTCACACCATTTCCAACCTTCAAAACCGTCTTGTTCTTCACGAGTTCTTTCCTATCCTTTAATAGTTGTACATTATAAATTATGTGTGCACAAGATCCGGTATCAATTACCCAATTATGGACAGATGTGACTAAATTTATCTGAATAACAAATATACATTTGGTCTTTTTGGGACGCTTACGCTCAATCACTCTATTGTCAAGGTCTTCCTTGTACTTGGGGCAATTTGTCCAGATGTGTCCCTTTTCTGTAGGATTTTGTGTCCCTATGTATGTGTATATTTTAAAAAAAATAATACAAACATACAAGATCAATTTCATTTTTTCATTGATTTTATGTACATGTATATGTTTATTCTAATATCATGCATTCCTACACATATTAAAATAAACAAAAGAGAGAGAATCATACTCAAATGTTCTCTAAAACCTTTCAGAAGATCCGTTGCTCGTCGAATCGTCTGACGATTCGTCTCCTAGTGTTCACCAAACTATAAACAAGATTAGAGAGAAAAGAGCTAGTCAATCAATCTCTAATTAAGTTTAGAATCTAGTTAGTAACTCATCTTTAAGCTCCTGAAATTTCTATCTTTAAAACTTAAGACTATTAAGAGATTTTCGTGGTGATTAATGAAGATATTAGCGAGAGAGAATTATATTGTACGTAATAAAACAAGTATGATGATATGTCCTTTTATTGGCTCCCAAAACATCCATATCAAGAACTATTTTATAGTCATGATCTCTTATTTTTTTCTCTCCTAAAATTAATCACAAATTGCCACATAAGCATCCTAAAAAATGTTTGATCAAATCTGGAATTAATCCAACCCATGATCTAATTATTCTCTTAATAATTCAGGCAAAAATCGCGTTGTTTGGTTCACCGAGGATTCTTCTCGGTCAACCAAACCATTCGGTGTTAACACATGTTCAGATGACCGTGAGCTAGACGGTCGACCGTTGACCCACCAAAATTTCTCCTGACGAATTTATTCGGATGACCGTGACGAAAATATCCCAAGATAGCTCCTGGATATTTTCTCTCGGTTGACCGTTCAAGCTTGGTTGACAGATCCCAATTGTCCAGACACTCCATACAATTTCGGTCAACCAAATGCGTTATTCGTTCCCTATTCGGTTGACCGTTCCGAAGACACATCGGTCGATCGAACCCTAAACGGTTTACCGTGGTGACTCTGATTTTGCCTTTGTCAAATTTTGGATTTATATCCAACAAAATTTGACATTTTGGGGTTTCTAGCAAATTCATATCTTATGTAATATATTATCCTATGTAATATTAAATTATTACATCCCATATTATATACATCTGATATGAATTTATCCTTGATTCTAATTATGTCAATTCTCATAACATATTGATTTTATTGATTTACCATATGTGTCCATTTTCATATGAAACCCGACACATCCTATGAACTCAAAATCAAGCTTCTTCTTTTCCAGTTTTGTGGTGTGACCTATAGGAGAATATAAGTTAAATTAATAGCGATATTTAACACTTAATATCTCAATCTATAAGCGGTATCTAGCTACACATTATAGTTACCAAATTAACATAGATGTCTTTGTTCCACTTGAACTAAATACGATCCATTTAGTGATGTAAGTGCACCACTTGTGTCCGTCCCTTGACTCATGATATTAAGAATATATACAAAGTAGAAATGTGTCACATTTGTATTAATATTCATTTTTTGATCTCTTTAAACTAATTATAACTGTGTAACTTAACTCAAACTACATTGTTCACATTATAATTTTGCTTTATCAATGAACTCACTAATATCATCACTCAATTAAGAGTGACAATGATAATCGTTTGACTAGCTATCTTTTCCAGCACAAGTCATGTTCAACCAACTATTGCATTTATCACTATACTTCTTGATAGTTTTTGATAATAATCAAATCAAGTACTTCTTGAGATAAATATTGTGTAATAATTATGTAATGATATTGATACAAAAATAATTATGTAATACAGTAGGTTACAAATGTCGAATAAATATTTCCGTAGAATCTAGATTAAGCCAACGTGCAAAATCATGTTTGAACAACAAACAACAAAGAATAATGACAAGAAAACACCTTACAAACCGAGCTGTCGAATTCTGACTTGCCTTAGATAAATGTTTATCAACATTCTCCAACTTTTCAAGTTCCTCAATGTGAGACTAAAACGCGCACACACGTGTGTGGAGAATAATTTACCCATCTCTTTCTACCAAGGGTTATGGGAGGAGAATGTTTATTAACATTCTCCAACTTTCCAAGTTCTCCAATTTGAGACTAAAAGAAAGGTAAGTACATGGCACATGACTCAATACATCTCATCTTAAACTCAACATTTGATTTTTCTCAATTAAGTTGTTCATAGGTCTAGTTCAAATTAATAATCCAACAATTTGTAGATCTACCGTATATACGATACAATTTTAAATTTAAATTCACACTTTCAAATTATTTTCCTGCAGATCGATCCCATCTCAAAACTATGACACCATATTTGTACTATTCAATAGTATTACAATTTGAAATCATTAGTCATTGACAACCAACACTTGGATTCAGCTCTACCTGAACTTTTTTGGCGAGCCACATTTACTGTTCAATATGCTCATCAACGCCAACCGGGAGACATTAGTGTGGTGTACTCTTTCTATACAAATTGGAGTTCGAAACCATATACTTCTATGTATCATGATCAACTAAGAAAGAAATAAAATATTGGGTTGAACTCTTCTTCAGTTTGGAGATGTGTGTGTTTGAAAGAGAGAGAAGACACGGATAAGATGGATAGTCCATACAGGTATAAATGGAGAGATGATGATAGGAGAGGAAGATGATGAAAAAGAAGATGAACTCTTCGGAATATGATGTGAGCCCCACACGAACGCGAAAGCCGACTCTGAAAATAAAATACGTACTCGTGAGATTTGTTACGTAAATCATGTTGAAAGGTGTAGGACATGATGTTAGTGTTGGACGAGTCGTTTTAATGTCTTCTTACATGCACTTATTTATTGTACCTACTTGAATGATGTTTTTTACAATAGACTTAGAAGAACACTCATAAGAAACCTCATTTTTCCCAGCAACGAAAAAGACAAGACATAAAGAGGAGGTCAACGCTTATGGGAGTTTCTCCAACAAAACAATATAAGGCCCAGCTATGGCCCAACTCGGTCGGCTCAGCCCAGCCCAACCCAAAAACCCAAATTCGAAACGATTGGTCAAAGTCAAACCAAACACCACCAACTCCCGACTCCCGTCACTCCAAAACCCCCCAAATTTCTAGGGTTCCAACTCCACTCCACTCACAATGGCTCCGATCGCCAGCGGCGGACCCCTCACCGGCGACGGAAAGGGTCTTATCTGGAAGCTCCCTACTCTAACCACCAATGACCTCGGCAAGCTCGGCCCGGGCTTCGGCGTCGGCGCCGGCTGCGGCGTCGGGTTCGGAATCGGCCTTTTCGGAGGTAAAACAATCCAATGTGGATCCTATTTTGTTGGAATTTGGTGGAAAGATTGTTTCTTTCGGTGGTTTTGTAGGTGCTGGTGTCGGAGCTGGGCTACCGGGGTTGCGGATCGGATTCGGGGTTGGCGCCGGGTGCGGTGTCGGAGTCGGGTTTGGATACGGAGTAGGGAGAGGTGTTGGTTATGATGGCGAGATGAAGCGGAGTAATGTGGGGAAGTTGAGTTTGCCTTCTAGGTGAGGATTGTTGGTGTTTTGTTTGTTTATTTGATTTTTGCAATTCACATTGTGTTATTATTAGCGGCAGTATCGGATACTTTTAATTAAGTTTATCGTGAAAGGATACCTGAAGTACGTTATCACTTGATTTGTTCTTAATGAGTGGGTCTAATCATCGTATTTTACTTACGAAATTTCAAAACCTAGTGGGGGGCATGGCCCCTCCTCCGACCCCTTATGAGTTAGCCACCGATTATGATCCTCTTACACTTTGACTGTTTGCTCTCGGGGTTAAGTCTTCGCATCAAGCGGTATCGTAGTCGATCCTTACCATTCTATAGTTCGAGTCTTCAAAAGAGCTACATCAGAAGGATTACCTATTGTTGTTGGGTTAAGTTGGAGTAGGTGGAGTGAAGGTTGCTTGGAGTTAAGGTCGTCGAGGACGTCAAATTGGAAGTGTGGTGATTTTTTGTGGTTCATTCCAATAGTGCCCTATCAGTTCTATTGCTAAACCGGGTTGGGTTATATAGTTTAGATTCTCTCACCTCAAGAATTAGCTTTCAAGGATTAGTCTTTGGTTGTAATGCATTGTTGTCAATTGATAAGATTGTTGAATGTATGTAACTATTAGAGTACAGAAAAAAATATAGGTGGGAGGATTCATTGTTCTTGAAGGCAAGTATGTAATGTCACTGACACACTGCTTAAGCATGGCAACAGAGGTATTGACTAGCAATGCAATTCCATTGACCACGAGGTGAATCCACCTAATGGAGTAATGACAATAAGTTGATAAAGTGAGATAATATACTGAGAGATTGATGCCCCTTTGCATTAAGTTGACATTCTTAACATTAACATTGATGTTCCTGAGTATGCATACGATTTGAAATTGGTGTTCCTCAATAGTAAGATTCATTTTTTTCAATTAATTAGTGCTAATGCTGTTTTAATTGTCGGTTCACCCAGTATTATTGATTGCTTCTTCATGTCAATGTCTGCTAACTGAGAGTCCCGAGGCCCCTCCCTTTCTTGACTTAGTGGTATCCATATATTACTACCCAAAACCTTTGACTGGCTCTTTTACTTTTTTCTTCAGGAATCAGGTAACTGAATTGGTTGATGACATTGCAGTCTTCACGGAAAAACAGATTGTACATGCAAGGAAACAGATCCAAGATAAATCAAGAGAGCTTGAAAAGAAGGTGCAAAGTTGGAAAAGGTGATTGTTCAAGTTGAACGATCAAGCTATTTATTACTCATCATTACTTCAATAGCTTGTATATTTGAAAGAGTGACATTGAGCATGAAACCATCTTAGTTATTCTTGGTCTTCTAGTGTATCATGTGATGTCCAACATTTCATCAATGGACTTATTTTCTTGGCTTTAGAGAGACCCTTCGTTTAATACGAAATTTCATTTTCAGACAGCGCAAGCAGGAAAATGGATCGCTGTGGTTTGCCCATATTAGTTGATTGAGTTGTTCCATCGTCAGTAGATATCAGTAGTAGTTTCAAAGGGTTGTTCTTGCTTATCAAAAAGTATCATATTGGTGATGAAATGTGTCGTGAAATGTGTCTTCTGGGACTTCCGGAATGAACCATAAGAATGTGGAGTCAACTTGGGATGTGTCATTCATTGTTTCAATCGTGAACAATAACGTGGAGTTGATGTTTTATAGCATTGGAGTTGGTATATTCTATTACGAACAATAACAACGTGGAGTTGGTATACAAGTAGGTTTTAGTGAAACTTAAAAGGTATCGTTGAAAACATTAGATGACATGCAAAAATATAAGATTTTAATTACACTCATTCAAAAGGTAACACTTTTCAAAATGTCATCAAAAGGGTTTAGTGACTTTTCAAGAGTTAGGAAAACCATCCCGACCGAGGGACTAGTTTTTATTGTGTTGGGACTGACAATGTTGAGTGAGCAAAATACTTGCTCCTTATCCCATTGTGCTAAATGGTAAACCATCCAGGTCCGTAATTCAAGAAGCGATATTCTTCTAAAAAACAAATTAACAATTGATTTTTTGAAGGGAGAATGTAGTCCTCAAGCTATCTTAGCAATTTACCGTACCAAAATTTACTGTGATTTAAATATTACGCCAATTGCCAAATTTAAATTAATTCTCTAGAACCAAACCCTTGTATTCATAGAAGAGGTAAAGGCTTACCTAAGTTACCTTTCATCAAACAACTCCGAAGAATAGAAGGTAAACATTAATCATCAAAAGTTACAGTCAAGCTCTGCACTTGACCATGTAAACATCTGCATCAAGTCTCCAAATGTAAGATTACAATTTACAAGAACTATTTTTTTTGTAAAGTTGATAATCAATAAACAAAAAGGATCAAAAATTATTTACATCTTCCATAAACAAAAAAAAGGAACAGACAAGCTAGGTCCTGCAATAAACTTTCAATACTTGTCTGGCAAGATCCACAGCCCCACTCTTCTTGTAGATCAAGTGCAAATTGTAAGCTGCTTCTCTTTTGAGGTCACAGTAGCCAGGATTTTGAGTTTCTGAGAAACACACCTCATTAGGAAACCTTGGGACAGGGTAATCTTTCTCTTCCATCTCAAGAACCCTTTCATAATATGATGCTGCAATTGTAACCAGTCCGACATGTTGACATGCTCGGGCGACATTGTACAATGCTTCCTGTGTAATACACCAAAAACAAAGGATAATATTGATGGAGATACTTTGACATCGCCATAATGGCGACACATGTAGAATAGCTAAAATTTTATAAGTAATAGGGTATGTTTACGCCCACGTTTTAACAGCAGTGCTTTTACGAATTATCAGCGCAAAACTCTATTTGAAGTCTATATGACCTACCTTCCAGTCTTTACGGTTGTATTTATTGCTTGCTTTTAGGAAATATATATGTCAAATTCAAGGGACACTTTTTCATTGTATAGGCGTTTTACACTTTTACATCTAAAACCGAGTTATGACAAAGCAAGATCAATTTTTGTGAATGGCAAAATCACGGTGGCACATTTGGAAACTAATTTTCCTATGGTAAAATTTCCAAAACACAACACTCTTACGAGTTTCCGAAAAACCTTGCACCCCACAAGAAAGTGTCAAAAGGTTTATATATTTGGCCACATTATATCCTACTTTTTGATAGGTAATACATATCCTGATTGAGACCTTAAAGAGGATGCAAAGATATAAGGTGTTTTGATTGTTAAAACCCCAAAGTGCAGTTGTAGAACATCTGCATGAATACCTACTACAAAAGTATGGATGACTGCAAGTCTACAAGAAAGTACCAGTACCAAACTACAAAAAACAAAACTTAGCTGCAAATTAGTACCTGGCTGTGATTACAGACATGCAAGTACTTGTAAAGAAATCCAAAGCCTTGTATTACTGTGAGATGCTTATTCTTGAGTCTGAATCCCAGAGCCAGGTTGATTAGAGCAGTTCCTACAGAGATAGGGAAAAGCCCTACATTACATTAGAGAAACATAACCAAGGAAAGAAAATAAGAAAGTGAAAGCAAACAATAATTACATACCAGTGCAAAGATTAACAAGTGGGTCATCAGGCTGCAGCTTATGAGCTTGTAGGTATTTCCTAGCTGCGTCTTGGTGTTGGGCATTCATGGTAAACTGATGTCCATGAATGATCATAGGAGGTATGCAATTAAATAGCTCGACATTTTTTTCGCACATTTGCATGAACTTCCCATGCTTTGGAACTTGATAATCCAACCTAAAAGAATGGGAAAAAATCAGGCAAAAGGGTTACAATAGCATTCATTCCTGAGCATATAATTTACTGGATGCTTTCAGGACAAGAATGGTGAATAAAATATAAACAAGGTGCACAAATTAAGTACATACGTAAATGCTTTTGTTAAGCTAACGGAGTTGTAAGATGGATTGAATGTACTCACATTATTCACTGTTTAGAGCATGTATAAAAACCATGTCCAATATATCACCATAGTCCATAGCTATATAAAAACGAAAAGTAACAGCCAAACCAAAAAAATCATGAATATAGATGTAAAATTATGTATAGGTATCTTTTTCTACAAAATGCTTGCATTTTCGAAAATTTGATACGACAAGCGCATGGCCATGAAATACAGGAATTTTTTACAAATTAAATTGGAATGTACAAGCTCTAGCCCAGTATGGCATATTCTCTAACCCAACATCAGCTTATGCACATTATGCAAAGACAATTTTCAGCTTATGAACATTATGCAGAAGACAAACTGCAGCTTATGCTTATCACAAGGCTTATAAAATAGCAGAAGAGCCAAAAGGCATCTTCCAAATGTTTGCGGCGCCAGCAAGTAAACAAATCTAAATGCCAAAATAGCTTAAAAAGTAAGAGCCACACGAACCACTTTCTATAAGTCACATGATTTGAGAACCAAGCTTTGACTGATAAAATGGGCACTACTAGTTGGCCAAGTGATGCCTTTTTTGTTATCGGTAGCTAATTGACCCTGGTTGATCTCTCAAAAACCAAATTTTGGAGTCACCTATTCATAAGGCCAGGAGAGCAAGTGATTTCCTAGTTAGACCGGTGATTTAACTTTTAACTGATGCATGATTAGTGATTATGGTCCCTTTCGGTAAACTAAAAGCATAAAAAATTAAAGAAACCCTAGAAGGCTAGAAGCTCTCTCCTATTCTCATTGGTGATCCTGACCCATCTGCCTGACCCATCTACCCCAAAAGACTCTTTTTCTTGGTATAACTAAATAATAAAACTTAAAAGAGAAAATAAGCATAGGATGTACCTTGAGACAACCTTATAATAACAGTTCCAGGCTGCATAACTGTTGGGATGTCGCAAAACAATGGAGCGCACGAAGTCATACCCATGTTTCGGATCTGTAGCATTATATGCTATCTCTGGGATAGATACAGGAATAATTAAACAATATAAGTAGGTAATAGCATTATACACTGTCACCAACAATGACAAAAATGTTACAAAAGTAACATTTTTAACCTTTATAAATAACTATTAATGTTAACATATGTACACTAATGTAATCCTCAAACTGCCGAGTACTTGGAGTGTTGTAATGAGGTTGGGTCGCCTTTTATTAAATATGAGGAAAAAGAACTTACGAGCTCTAAGTGAGGCAAGTTCTTTTCTCTTCTCATCGGGAATCATTTTGCATGATAATGCAAGTACATTGTTAATAATTTCCATTGCTTCCCAATATCGCCGAAGAGAAGCCAATGCTTTGCACAACTGCAGAGTACAAGGTTGAAAAGCCAAGCAGGCATTATGAGAACAAAAGTAGCATCACCTCAGATAACATCAACATCACAAAAGAAATTACTCATAATCCCCAACAAACTTAAAACAGATCCATACTCTTAGTGAGGGGGATCAACTAAATATTCTAACTTGTGAATATGTACTATGAATTTTACACAGCTGCAGAGTCAGAAGGTGAAAAGGAAAACGATCACTTTAAGAACAAAGTAATCACACCAAAAACACTTAACATTAGGCTAGAGAACGAATTACCAAGAACTAGCTACACTCAAGTAGATAGACTCTCTTAACGAACAATTTCAACACATGATGTGAACCTACAAGCATATATCAGAAATGTACAATATTAATATGGTTCCCACTAATTTTTTGTCCTTCAAATCGATCTCAACTGCTCGTAGATTGATTGTTTTGGTCCTTCAAATCGATCTTGGTCGTCTATTAAAATTCCACTAATTGTTTTGTCCTTCAAATTGATCTTAGCCGTCTATTAAGACCTCTCAAGTTTTTGGTCCCTCAAATCGATCCTAGTCCGTCTTTGAGTAAAAATGATTTTTTTTTGTTTTTAATAACCAATCCAGGATCAATCTATGAACCCCATGATTTCACATTGACCAGATAAGAAAATCACAATTCATTCAAAAGAAAAAAACAAGTTAAAATTTTAACATCGACTAATATAGTTCCATTATTATTTTTTG
Source organism: Triglochin maritima (assembly GCA_963682175.1). Lineage (NCBI taxonomy): Eukaryota > Viridiplantae > Streptophyta > Magnoliopsida > Alismatales > Juncaginaceae > Triglochin > Triglochin maritima. Next base: position 3,691,902 of record OY821787.1, on the reverse strand, counting down.
GTCACTCAACAATTTTGGTCTTCTATTACGATAAAACAATAAAAAATCTTTTTATATTCAATAAACATTTTTATTAAAAGGACTAATAAATCGAACTTAGAAGTTTGTTGATTAACATTTTTAGTCTTTCAAATCAATCTTGACGGTCTATTAATATTAAACAAAAAAATCCATTTTAGTTGGTGAATGTTTGGTATCCCAAATGAATTTTGGACGATATATATGTATATATATATTCCATATGTATATGTATATATATATATATATATATATATTCTTTTGCACGGTAAGAATCTTATTTCTCTATCTTAATTGATAAAATAATTCATTTCCAGTTCTCTTGTTCTTTGGTTTTCGCAAGTTGTAAAACAACATCATGTGTGCGACGGTTAGTCAAGTGGATGATCGAGCATGAAGTAACTTCTTAAGATTAGTTTGCTTTGACTTAGATCCATGTTTTTGCTTCTTTAAAATTAATTTCTTATCGAATTTGATTTTTGTTCTACAAATTATTCATTCTTGGTTTTTTTAAAGCTTGACAGGCGCAGGTCTTGGTTGTATAGTCTGGAATCATTGAAGGTACTCTTTATTATTTTTGAAATTTTTGCTTAATTATTCTTGCAAATTGCAAAAATATTAAAAACAAGAAGAATACGTTTTTTTCCATCATCGTTGACAAGTGACTTGAAATGGTAATCGTTTGATTTGGAGTTAAAATATCGTTAACTTATGTGACTTTAGTACTTAAGTTTTTATATATATTTTATTCAATTAGACTTTATAAGTTATTTTACGATATTTAACGCGTCTTGCAAATTTTATTAATCTATTCAATAAATGGTTTGTTGATAAAAACACTATAATTTATTTTAATGTAACTATCACATGAGCCTAATACTCATCTTTTGTTTTGTATGTTCAGGATTTCGTTTGAAGAAGACATCGTGTACCGCACAAAATTCTTGCTAGTTGAAAATATAATGATTAGAATGTTCTCATGTAGAATGATATCACCAATGCGGGTCTCAATTTTTCTAGGAAAGATGAAGCACAACCATTTGATACGTGACTTTGTGCATGGAAAACATAGGAATACCACATTATAGTATTTGTGGAATTTTATATTTTGGAACTTATTATTTGAAAGAAAAATGGTTGTGGAAACAATAGGACAAGAGGTAGGATGCTAAGAGCACCAAGAGAATTTACCCTAAAAAAGCTTAAAATGAACAAAAGGCAATATTAAAAAAGAAACTTCACATTAACTGCAAGCATACCCAATTGACCCAAATATATGGGTTCAACTCAGATTTGACACTGCTTGGCTTACATTATAATGTATGTTTATGGGAGAAACCAAGCTTGAATTGTGTTGATTCCCGTCCATTAAAAGAACTTATCTAATGAGTTTCTCTGATGGAGCTGATTGATCAATGCTTCTATAACTTAGGTACCCAAGATTTTGAATCACAACAAAGTTTGTTTTGGGGATAAACAACCTGACTATCAAAAGGAAATAAAAAGGCATTACAAGTAGAAAGATTAAATGAAGTTAAAACTGTGGCATTCGAAGAAGGGCACTCACATCCATGACAAGGGAGATTTGTACTTCCTCTTTCAAAAGTCCGGGCAAGGGTGGTTCTTGTGGCTTTTTCGGCTGTAAATACACAAGATATAAATGATACAAATCCAAATTGATTTGTAATTTGTGTGAAAAAACCCATCTTTCAAAACAAAAATACTTAACCGAGGGTTCCTCCTCCAGATCATCCTCACACAATTCCACTCCAGATGCCTGTGCTTTAGCTTTTCGTTCTTCCGTGATTGTTGTCCTTTTTTGAAGCGCTTTCTTTGCTCTAAATGCCTTGACCCTGTTCCGAAAGGAAGCAACACCATTAGATTAATTAGTTTTCTACCTAGTTTAAAACCATGGATAACTTTAAATCTGAAGCAAGACAGAGATAAAGAACAAATTACTTACAATTCTGATGGTGGCGCAATAGGCCGATTACGCATTACACTACCCTCTTGGTCATCTAGTAATTTCGCTCGCTTAGAAAGATCACTCCCAGTTGGCCTTTTTTTGGTTGGAATCTGGTTATGTTTACAAAAACAAAGAAAGGCAGAACGATCAGAATATGAACATGGTAGAAAAATGTTGCTGGCTTGAAGACTTCAAGACACAAAACGGATTCCCCAAAACGACATGAAGATCTAGAGGGATATATTTGACATTCCAATAGTTTTGCTTCAGGTTATGTAGAATCTAGTCGAATTTCACGGCCCTGTGTAACCTTCTTCACGAGCGGAACAAATTCTACAAGAAAAAATAATTAAAAACTGGCATAATTTCGGCATAAGTTGGTCAATGAGTTGGTATGGTAGAATGATCAAGTGAGAAATTTCTACTGACTGGTCATAACCTTTCTAACCAATTAAGCAATGGCTTACTTGTCAACTATAATCTGTATGTTTCTAACCCCCCCAATATCTAATTTTAATTATTGCCACAAGGCAAAATCTCAAATGATCCGGACATCCCATCAACCATGTAAGCTAAAAATCACAATACTACATCACGATTTGACATTGCAGTTACTCAGGAAAAATCATTTCAGGATTGACCGGATGCTTTTACAAGAATCAAATACAGTGACAGGAAAATTTTGCATTTTTCAACAATGGAGAAGATGCAAATTAACAGAAGTATCGAGGTAATACTGTACACGTGTCAATGTGTTAATATACTCCCATACCTTCTCATTCATCGCTTCAATTAGTAATGTTTCAGAAACAGATTGGTAGATTGTATCCACAAACTCCTCAAGCATTCCTCTTTCATGATAGATTTTAGCAAGTTGTATTTTAATCCTCCCTTCAATCCACCAGAGTTTACCTCTATTCATAGCGGAACTATCTGATGGCTCTACATTTTCTGCATCACAATTCACAAACAACAACAACAAAGCTTTTAATCCCAAACTAGTTGGGGTAGGCCATCACAATTCACAAACAAATAAATAATTTCAGGCTGTCAGCCTTGATTAAATTTCCAGGAAACATGGGCTTCAAGAGTTTTACCAGGATCTTTTGGAGGAGACAACGAAGTAACAGCTTCATCAATCCTGTCTTCTTGTACAAGAAGTGAAGATAGTGTGATTCGAGCATCAATATTGTTCTTCATTATAGATAAAGCTGAACAAGATCCCAGTAATATGAGTATCAATATCAATCCCATGTGGATGACAAAAACTTTAAAAATCTAAAGCTAAGGAGGGTGGAAGCATGGTCCTTTGGTTGAAATAGAGTAAAGATTTATCAGGATAAACGAGTAATATTGTTTTTTTCTTTCCATTTCCCTTATATCCATATCTTCCAACTTCAGCCTACTAATATTACATAAAGAACAAGTGGACATAATCTAAATAGCTATTGTGTTGAGGATCCTAACAGTCTGTAGCGAGCATGAAAATTTGAAAACATAAAAATGAAGTTTGAAATCTCTCAACCTGACTTAAATAAAATTATGCATCCACATCAAGTTCACGATTCACGACATACCAGAACAATATGTTCTAAACTAAGACATTTTGTGCAAGATTCTAAAAAATGAAGACCTTTATTGTGATAAAAAATGGCTTTCTGATTTTCCTTCAGAGATATGTAGCACTCTCCGATTTTTAGCGCCAAACGACCCTGCAGAAACAACAAGGCAGTATAACACCAAATGATTGCATTGTAAGGTTGGTACCACCTCCTTAAATATGATGAACATAACATGTATACACCTTGTCATAAGCAGTCCCTTCTAATAAATGATAATATTTCAGGGCGGACTCATAGTTCCCAAGGCTCAAATATGAGTCAGCAACTTCCATAACCAGGTCACCATTATCTTCAAGAGGCTCTTTCAACAGGCTTTGGAAAATGTGCTGATAAAATTTTAGATGATCGTTTCAATATTGAAAAGAAAAAAATTCAGTACTGTCCAATCGATTTTTTTTTACAGAAATAGTGTGAGCGCAAAAGCGATCAGTGCACAAGTCTTACATAGAAAAAAGAACATTAAAATGTCAAAATATAGAAAAAAATTGAAGAGTTAGTGGCCCAACCTCTGATTTGTCCACATTGCCAAGACATGCAAGGCAAATCCCAGATTTTACTGTTAAAGACAACGGAATTTTTTCCTCAGATGAGAAAAGGGAGTGTGCACGTTCATAAACTTCAAGGCCTTTAGCATATAAATTATTTCTCATACAAATAAACATGAGCATATTAACTACACTATCATCATCCTCTGAAAAATGTTCACTTATATAGTTTTCTAGTGTGGAAACGGCCTTCTCGATCTGGCCACACCTTAGATACATCTGAAAGAAACAAGAAAGGACAAAATTTTAGAATAAAACCAATTTACACTTAGAATAATTCACTTAAATACATCTAGACATTTAACCGGAAACCCAGAATATAGATATCCTGGCATGTAAAACAACAATATATACAACAAAAATAGACATCACTTGTCAAAAGGAAAAAAACACACCTTTAACTCTATAACAAAACTATGTTTTCATGAAGGATGCCAAAAAGGTGAAGAATCTGAAGACAATAATGTTGTAATTCTCAATCATGCTTAGTTCCACACATGCAACATTAGGTGACCACAAAATAAATAAAAAATCAAGCATTTATAAATGTCATTTATGGAGTAGAGCATAAAATTCTCTAGACATAAAAAAGGTAGTTACAAATAATATAGAATTGTTTTAATATAATAGGGAAGGACTTGTTACTGGTGCTAGAAACCACTCATAGTTACTGTCCTAGGGAATGAGGTTAGAAAAGCAAGAACTTTTCTACAAATGGGAGTGGGATACTAGAGCATATAACCTTTGCTGCCATCTTACGAGCTTCAATATTAGCAGGACATAGTGTAATTATTTGATCGTATGATTTTGCAGCTTTCAAATAATCACCGAGCTCGATATGGAGTAAAGCACGATCAAACCGAAGGCTGATGTCCGTGGGATCAGCAGTTATTGCCTTCTCAAGACAAGTTGTAGCCTGACCAGTGTATCCTTGTTCTCTGCGTCGAAGGAAGAAAAAACCAATTGAAAACATGTTTCATACTTACAGCCTGTATTTCAAAAAGTGCAAAATTAAAAGACAAATTGCTGGCTGTGCTCAGAAATGGACGTAAAGCTAAGGAAAATAGATTGATGAGATTATCATACTAACATACTAATCGAGCACTGCTTAAAAAAGAAAATTGGGTGTATTATATAAGTCTTGTACATATTACAACATGTCAACTCTAACTTCAAGCCTAAAGTTCTTTAGCTAAATAGAAAGTGGTGAACGAACTTACAGCCAACGAGTAAAATCTAGTTGCTGACTGCAGTCCATACAAAATTTCTGCACTTCTGGCATGCCTATGATTGATTGATTTAAGCTGGCCAACTACTTGATAACAGGGAAATAGGCTTAACCCCACTACCTTGCTAGACAAACTAATCCGACCAGTCAGCCTGATTAGGCTGAACAATCACCAACTGGTTGATCATTTGATGTCTTGCACCAAGTACTGGCCGACTAGCCGACTTGAAGCCTTTGAATTCATAACATGCCAATTTAATTTCCTAGAACTCGAAATTGTGCAATCTTACAAGATTCTGTCATTAGGCTAAAACTCAATCTCAAACTTATCCAGTATGACCAGATAAAATCAAACAATAATACATAAGAAAAAAACTTCAGGAAATCAAGAAATAACACACTAACACTCTTATAGTACAAAGTCTTGCTCATGTCGTCATATCCATGCATGACGAAGGATTATCTTCAACTGAAAAGGCACAAGAAATGATATATGGACTCCAAACAAACTAAAAGTAAAACACTACGAGATACACAAGTTAAGAAAATAGATCTACACAATGAATATTATCTTATCATGAAATTATGACTTGCTTATGCTGAATGAGCTTAACTTAAGAGAGAACCATTCAAAGAGCAAATTGAAAAAGGCTGCCAAGAAACCCAGTGAATCACAAACGCACATGGACCAAGATATAAGAAGTTTCCAAAGAGATGGATCCTTGGGTGTGAGGAGGGCAGCGATGATGTAAAAGCACATAGCTCTCTCCTTGTCCCCCATAACACTGTAGATGAGACCTAGTGTGTGGTGAGCATCCGATACATAAGGTGCAACCCACACAACTTCGTCTAGCAAACTGATAGCCTACCAATTTTAACATACAAGACACAATTTAGGATCATAAAATTTACAAATATTTAATCATGTGGGGCATCAGCAACAACAACAAAAAGGAAAAATGAGCACCTCACTGTATCTGCCACAAGCATAATGAAGAGTAGCATCACCAAGTTTTTTGGTGATTTCAGGGCTTAGTTTTTTTCTGTATCCTTTTCTCCTTCCCCTCTTTTTTAGCTGAATGAATTAGGTTAATGTTACACGGTTTCAAAGAGAAGCCAGATTATAGCAACACAATTGTTTTCAAAATCGTAGAGAGTTACCTAAGAATATTTAAAAAAATGTAACTGGCAGATCAGTAAAGATAGTCAAATTGAAACCACCGCCTTTAGGTGTTCAAAATGCAATCAGAAAACCAAAGTTTAAAAAGAACTTTTAAGAACACTTATTAATAATTTACCAAGACGAGCTCACCTACAATCATTACATTAATTGTAAATTGAGATACAGTTGCCTACATATTATTCAGTTATGCTGATTGTACAGAAAGTCAAATTGAAACCACATAAAACCTCAAAAAGAACAATAGAGTAAAATACCAGTTTTGACTTCCTTCGTCTCCTACAAGTCATTGTTTCCAGTATTTCCTCAAATTGAGCACCAAAAACATCATCTTGCTTGGTCTTCTTTGAGGACCCACCCCTGCAAAAATTATTAGAGAATGGTATATCTACCAACAATATAGGCAGCATATGTAGCAAATGCATATCTTTTGGTAACAAAAGTAAGGAACAAAGATAGGGATTGATAACTGTTGGTCATGGAGAGCTTTCCGCTTTTTCTCACTGAGCGCTTGGTAATCAAATTGCTTGATTTGCTGGAAAGCTTCACAACCAAGGATATCATCAACAAAGCCCATGGAGTCCATACCACCTACATCACCTTCGTCCTCGTCCTCATCTTCTTCCTCTTCATCATCCTCTGCTTCCAATTCTCGGTCCACTTCCCTTTCTTGCTCTGCATTAGAATCCAACATCTCCTCCACTGACCCCATTTAAGCTAGATGAAAACCCTATAAGTTCACAAAATTAGAATCAATACATTTCATCAAGGAATCATATATACGGACACAGGTATCCGATACGACAGGCACGGGATATGTCATTTTTTGTAAAAACTAAAGAGTACGATACAGTTACGGCAATAAAAATATTAATAGAAAATATATATATTCAATTTTTTGTAGCCTAGTGCAAGATTTAAAAGACTCAAATATTACTAAATTACCAATTGCCAATCCAAACAAAAGTTACAAAACATTTATAATTCATTGATAAATAAAAGTAACAACGTCTTCACTAAACCCACTAAGCTCAACTAAAAGCCGAAGTAGAAAAATAAAATCCTTAAAAAAGCCAGAAAGTAAGAACAAAATATAACAACAAATCAGAAGAAACCATGAACGAGTGGACCAAACACGTCAAAAAACAACGAAATCGAGAAACAAACATTCGGTTTCAACTTTCAGATGAAGCCGAAGTAGATTAGAGACATAAGTTTGCCGGAGAGAGGTCCACTGAGGCCCTTCTACGTCCGGAGAGGGTCGATGATGGACCGAGAGGGAGTAAAAAGGAATTTGGGGAAAAGGTCATGGGTTTTCTAAACTATTCGCTTTAGGACATCGTATTTATAAGGGTTAATTACAGTTTGACCGTTCAACTATATCTTAATATCACTTTACCCCCCTTTACTTTAAAAGTTGACATCTACCCCCCTCAACTTTGAAAAATCATTATTTAAACACATATTTGTCTTTTTTTGAAATTATTTGTCCTGAATTGTTATTCGTCGCCAGAGAACTACTTAAATCACTCGTGCGAATTATCATTTTGTTATTCACTCATTTCTACTCGTATATCTCGACATTTAACTCTCCTACCATTCATCTCTCTTCATCTTCATCTCATAATCATAAAAAACAATGTTTCGGATGTCAGGAAATGAGCCAACGGACACCCTGGTGTACTCAAATATGGTAAAATCTCCAACTTTTTTTAATAAAAAAATTAGGGGGCGTCCGCCGGAGCCCCCCCCCCCCTCCCTCCTATGGGGTAGGCGTCTGGCTTAGACACCCATATTTTTTTAATTTTTTTTAAAATTATACAGTGTGTTATAAATTATTTCAGGTTCCGTTCCAAGTTTTTTGGTATTAATTGGTAATTATACGGGTTGAATTACAATGAGGTTTTTGCAAGCGATTAAGATTCAAAAAATTCCAGATCCAACAATTTCAAGTGGAATGTTGCTCGCTCACCGGGGAGCGAGACCCCCGAACGACATGTCGAGGTGATATTTGTATTTCGCTAGACAATTTCGTGGTGTTTGTACTGGGAAAATGATGAAAACGTAGGCAGAAACATTATTTTAAGAGACATGACGAAATGTGTATTAAATGAATTGTGAATGACAGAATGGTAATTGTTGGGCAATTTAAGTAGTTTTCCGGCGATGAATAGTAATTCTTTTGTTTGTCATGTATCCCTAATACACTTTTAATATTAATTTTACGTGAAAATTTGGATCGAATCGGAGGTTAAATCCGGTTTGAATTTGGGTCGGATCTATTAACAATCTGACCCAAATTCCAACCAAATCTAACATACAATTAGATTCAAACTTTGACGTAAAGTAGATTTATGAGTGTATAAAAATTGTGAATGAATGTTCAAATAATGGATTTTTATAGTTCAAAAGACAAAGTGTTACAAAACGAAAGTTCATGTGAAGATAATTGTCACCTTTTTAGATTCAGTGGTGTAAAGTGAAATCAATACATAGTTAAGAGAAAGAAACTGTAATTATTCATGTTTATAAGGTAAAACTTAATTTAAAGACAAACCCTCGAACTGTTAAAAAATACACAATCAGTTGTGTTAACACTAGACGTGTGTGTCCATGAAATGTCCTCGCATATTCGTGACGTATCTGTTATTATGAATTGCCCAAACTACCTTGGATACGCAACGTATCATATTAGATGCGTATCCGACGCGTATCGGTATTCGATACGAGTGCGTAACAGGTACGCAAGGCATTTTGAAGTATTCATACTTCCGAGCCTATCAATTAACACATTAATATAAATATGCAATGTCATTATTTTACAACAAAACAATTACCGAAAAGCATATGTTATGCATCATCAAGGATAAAGACGTTGTACCGGAATTTTACTACGGAGTTTTACTACATTGCCACTTCGGTTATCATACTGAATATCTATACACTACAATGTTGAGCTTTGAGCATCCATATTTCATGTGCGAGGGATTTAGACAAAGGCAGACACTATTTGTAACTAGATTGATTAGATGTAAGAGCATAAATAACCATGCTCGGGCTACCCCGGGCGCATGGCTTTCAGCACACCCCAACTCACCCCCACATACCCCAAAATTTCCCTTAGGTCATCTTTAGCAGCGCCCGGGCACTTCTCGGGTGTCATGTTTTCTCTCTCAGCCACATCAGCTTTTCTCTCTGTCACGTCAGCACAAACCAATCTCCTAAATTTTCCTTAACCACACTTAGAAACAACTTAAGCGTCCTACATTCTCTCTTCTCCACGTCATTTGGGGATCAATTTTTGGTAAAACACAAAAAAATATTAAAAAATAAAAAACTTATTTTCATTAAAAAATTGAAAAAACGATTTAAAATGATTCTTAACATATTTTATCATAATTTTATATTTTAAAAAAAGAAGTAAAAACCCAATGGGGGGGGGGGGAATCGGGCAGGTGACAGGCCACCCTTTCAGCCTACGTGGTCGGACGCGCTACAGTGTTGCCCGACTATAGTAGCGTCATTAAGGGTGCCCTTTGTTGGCTTTTTGGCCTTAATCTTATGTTTTGATGATTTAATCAACCGAATCTTAATTAGAGTAGCACACACTATGCATTGCATATATATTGTATTGTGCTAACCTCTACATATGATCAAGACTCAAGAAAGAAGGAAATGAAGTCAAGACATGTAATTAAAGCTAAATCGAAGACATGTAATCTTGATTTCTTTTGAGTCTTAGGAACAAAGTGTAATTGAGCATACTTGAGTTAAAATCAACTTAATCACACACTAGGTTCCCTATAGAAGTCACACACGAAATTTCACATAATTTGGACTTCAATAGATCACCCAAACTTAGACCGGAAAACACCAAACCTGAACTGTAAAAGTCTGCCCACATTCGGTCGACCGCAACATGCCGTTCGGTCGACCGAATGATCAATTCTCTTGTTTGTGTTTTCACTGCCCTTATACGGTCGACCGTGTTTTACCTTTCGGTCGACCGTCAGATCATATTTTCCTGACCGTTACTCTTGTCGTATATACCCAACGGTCGTATTCGTATTAAACCAAAAATACCCCAAATGTATTTCATGTATCGGTCGACCGAGGACCATGATCGGTCGACCGTTGGTTCATCTCTTGACAAACCCAAAGTGCCTGTCCATAATCGGTCGACCGCCAAAACCTGTTTCGGTCGACCGTTCACACATTTGTTTGTCACCCCCAAAGTACCTGGACGAAATCGGTCGACCGAACCCTATCTTGTGTTCGACCGATGACTTAAGTGAACCTAAGTCGTAGAGTTGGGAGGTCGACCGTTGCTTAACCGGTCGACCGAACTGAGTGTAAAACTGCCAACCGGTCGACCGCTCTTCCCGTTTCGGTCGACCGAATTCAGCCAGAATTGGGTTCTGAACTTTCTGTTTTGTGTAATCACACTTCAACTCATACCCAATCAATCCCAACGGCTCTATTCTCTCTAATGCCTATATAAGGAGTTGTAAAACACATTTTAACACAACTCTCCCACTACAAACTTGTCCCAAACTTTAGAGAGAATCTCAAACACTCAAAGCTACAAACCTTCCACACTTAGTGATCATTTCTTCATCCTACTCAAGTGTGCTCAAGATTTAGAGAGTGTTGCTCCACTCAAGTTCTCACTTGTTGTCAAAAGAGTAAAGGCTCCGGTGAAAGCCCGAAGCATCCTTCTCGGATTGTGAGAAGAGGATTCCAAGCTCGGCGAGGGTTGTTCGCGAGTTTGACGGTTGTAAAGGCGTTCTCTCCCGGCCCGGAACGGGGAGTGGTTAGTGAAGTCGTAAGCGGAGCTCGGTGATCCGAGCGGAGCTTGCAAGAGAGGACTAGGACCCGGGTGGGGTGCCGAACCTCTATAAAAACGCCGAGTCGATTTGTGGTTTGCATATTCCTACACTTGCTTGTTTTAGTTTAAATTCCGCTGCATTTCTTTGATTGAATAAACAAGTAGGTAATTAGGTGATTAGCATTAATTGTGGACTCATAAACCCACACGATCCTACACCCTTAACCGTGCCCTGAAACCTCTCAAACACCCTACATTCTCTTCTCTCCACGTCATTTGGAGATCAATTCTGGGGAAATATAAAAACACATTAAAAAATAAAAACAAATAAAAATTATATTTTCAGGCAAATAATATATTAAAATAAGTTTAAAATGAATATTTTAACATTTTTAACAAATAAAATTTTTAAAAAAATCAACCAATGGGGGAGGGCACGTGCCCCCTACCCATCGAGCGCCAGGGCGTGAAACCGGGTCGCCCAACACTGGACGTTTAACAGGGGAGACGCCCAGGTTTTCTCCCCCGTTAACTATGGCCTAATCTAGTATAACTATCTAATCATTCTATTTGGAGAAACCGAGGGGAGTCAAAATTAAAGAGTCAAATATTTAGAGTTTTGGAATTCGAAAAGGTCTTTGATGATCCCTGAATCTTCAAACTTCACCTCGTTTCCATTTATAGATGAGGTGTTGATTTCGACAAGGACGAGACGATGCTGGAAAGAAACCACCGAAACCTAGTTTTTGGCTTCCTGAACTTAAGGTTCCAACTTCTAAAAGAAGATGGTTGTAAGTCGTATTGTTGAATCGGTTCGGACCGGGCAACGATTGGGGTGATGAGTGAGTGTTTAAAGAGTTGGGGCTATTGGACAACAGGGGTACGATGTGTGATAGGCACATAATGCTCCAGTAAATCAAGTGACGTGGGTGCACTTCATGTCTGCTGGTTCGAGCTTGTTTGATCTTAATTTCCCAAATAATCTTTAAGATCATGGTATTGAGAGATTTTTCTCCCAAAATATTTTTCTTTCGTTTAGGTCCCTCCACGTTTCATTTGGATCATTCGTGAATTACAAATGGGCTACCAAATTATTCTTAAATTAGTTTTAGGGAAATGTTTTATGAACGCAGCGCGTCACGGACGCGCTCTACGTGGACATCCATGTCAGCCCTTACGTGGCCAAAGAATCAATGTTTTTTTTGTTTTTTCTTCCTGATGTCCACTCAAATCACATTAAATGCGTTTCAACTCAGCACGTTCTCTCTCTCCACCCAAATACAAATATGATGACACTCTTTCTTTCTTCTTCATTCTTTCTCTCCAGAATAAATCACCATTTCGAGCAAAATATTAGGTCGAAGAAGCGTCTGATGCCGACTCCCAGGATTCTTCACAACGTAAGCAGCGTGAATGGGACGGTGCGAAGACTTCCCGATGTTCTACATAAACAGGAAATCTGAGATGTTATTTTTTTCCTAAACGTAATTCTTGTGGGGTAAAATATACAGTGGGAGGTTTGTTGAGTTTGTGCGGGGGTGGCAGGGGGGGTTTGTTTCGACATCATATTATTGCATTCCATATATTGAGTCGTTTATTCCCACAATAATGAAGCCATATATTATTCCGGATAACAAATACACTTATTCCGGACAGCAAATACACTTATTCCGGACAAACTTTCTGTTCCGTTTCTGGACACACTTTCTTCTTATTCTGGACAACTACACTTATTCCGGACTGCAAATACACTTATTCCGGACAACAAATACACTTATTCCGGACAAGAAATCAACTTATTCCGGACAAACTTTATGTTCCGTTTCTGGACACACTTTATTCTTAAACCGAACAACAAATACACTTAGTCCGGACAACAAATACACTTATTCCGGACTGCAAATACACTTATTCCGGACAGCAAATACACTTATTCCGGACAAGAAATCAACTTATTCCGGACAAACTTTATGTTCCGTTTTTTGACACACTTTATTCTTAAACCGGACAACAAATACACTTAGTCCGGACAACAAATACACTTATTCCGGACAGCAAATACACTTATTACGGACAAACTTTCTGTTCCGTTTCTGGACACACTTTCTTCTTATTCTGGACAACTACACTTATTCCGGACTGCAAATACACTTATTCTGGACAGCAAATACACTTATTCCGGACAAGAAATCAACTTATTCCGGACAAACTTTATGTTCCGTTTCTGGACACACTTTATTCTTAAACCGGACAACAAATACACTTAGTCCGGACAACAAATACACTTATTCCGGACAAACTTTCTGTTCCGTTTCTGGACACACTTTCTTCTTATTCTGGACAACTACACTTATTTCGGACTGCAAATACACTTATTCCGGACAACAAATACACTTATTCCGGACAAGAAATCAACTTATTCCGGACAAACTTTATGTTCCGTTTCTGGACACACTTTATTCTTAAACCGGACAACAAATACACTTATTCCAACGTAAAACTTAAAAACAAATATTTTATTATGATAAGTGTGGGCTCTGCACGAATAATGAGACTGCACGATGTCCTAGGGTCTGCACACTGTCTTATCTGTGTATTGGGAAATGAATCGTTCAACTTAAAGAACCAGCGTTTTTTAAAAAGACCAAAACGCGCGAAGAGAAATTTTGCTGACTGGACGCTGACTCAAAGAAAAATATCTGAGCTGTACAGATCCACGTAAGGCGCGTCCGTGACGCGCGCGTCCGTCTATCACGGTTCTTAGTTTTAACAAGGTCTGTTTTCAATAGCTTGGTTCTGCGTAGCACATGGCTACAGTAGAATGTCCTCAAACTCTGTTTTTTATTATTTTTTGTGGGCATTTTGCTGTCCTACCTCTACAAACTTTACTACATAAATAATAATTCATTAGTTCACTTGCTTCTAAGTTCTGACTATGGGTGACAATGAGTATCCGGAATCGAACCAGGACAAAATTGATATGGGTCGGATTTGGATATACACTTTCAGAACCGACCCGATTCCGGTTCAGATATGGTTCTAGCTAATGGATCCGGAACCGGATACGACATGAACAATATTTTCAAAAATATTGTCACCTACTAGGATTCGAACTTGAGTACATGGGTCACAGTCACATGAGCTTCATCACTACACCAACTCATGTGAGTTGGTAATTAATGTTATCCTGAATAGATATTGTTTTGGAAAAAACGAATTTTGTGTGGAAAGTATAGTCTCACATCAGAAAAAAAAACGAATTTCTTACTCTAAATCCAAACTATAAAAACTCACCATAGGCCATTGGTTTCAACAAGTCTTCTGGGATGAGTTTTTTTACCAAATCCGCAAAGAACACATTGAAAAATACAAAATTTGTACTGAAATCGGTTCCAACGGATACGGTTCTGGGTATCCGTTAACCAAACGGATTCGGTTCTGGATACCCATGTTGGGAACCGATCCGGATCCGGTTCTAGGTCTCACTTTGTAATTCGGATCCGGTTCCGATTCTACTAGTATCCAAATAGGAACTGATTCGTTGTCCATCCCTAGCTCCGACCAATCCTAGCCTCAAATGTTTTTATTTGTTTTTCCTTACATTAATCCCAAAGTTCAGTCACTTCTCTTGATTTACCATTTTCATACACTTTCCCGTTAAAAAACTGAACTGCTAAACGTCGCCCGTCTGAATTACCATCTTGTCATTCTCTCATTTCTACTTATATATCTCTTCATTTCTCTCTTCAATTATCACTCTCACTTCATCTTCCTAAAACTCATAAAAAAATAATGTCTCGGAGGCCAAGAAAATAACCAACAAACGCCCTGATGCACTCGAATCAGGTAAAAATTCCTATTTATTTTAAGTTAAAAAAATGGAGGGGGCGGCTCCCGCGGACGACCCATTTTTTTAATGAAATAAATTTTAATTTTAATTGTTAGTTAAATTGATTAATTAATTAATTAATTTTTAAAATTGTTATAATTAAATAAATTGAATAATTAGTTATAATTGTTAGTTAAATTGATTAATTAGTTAATTAAATTGTTTAATTGTTATAATTGTTAGTTAAATTGTTTATTAAGTTAATAATTAGTTATAATTGTTAGTTAAATTAATTAATTGTTATAATTAGTTAAATTGATTGATTAATTAGTTTAATTTATTTATTGATTATAATTAGTTATAATCGTTAGTTAAATTGATTATAATTAGTTAAATTGATTAATTGTTATAATTAGTTTCATTGATTGATAAATTTGTAAATTTTGTAATTTAAATCCACTAAAAAAATTATTTATAAAATTAAATTAATAGTCATCGGGTTACCGTAGATGAAAAGGAAAATCAGTTCCCTTATGCATTGTATATAGGTTAGATGATGATTCAGCTCTCATCATCCACGTAGACGAGGTATATCTGCTTCGGTTAGGAGAGAGAGTTTACGTCTTCGTTAGACACAAGAGGATTCCTTCGATGATGAGGATGTTTCAGATCGGGTGGAGAGTGAGAACGACGAGAGTGACGTTGGAGGGTGGTTGGGGTTGGAGGAGGAGAGGTCGGGGAGTATAGTAGAGGACGGGAGCGACATGGTAGTTCTTTTACTGCTGAGTGAGTCATTCGAAAGGGTAGAGGTGGTAGGTTTAGGACTGGTGATTCGAGTTCGTGCACTATAGATGCCCAAACTCAGAAGAAGATGTGGGTTGTAGACGATTCTTTGATCGTGACTGTTGCGATGCCCGATGGTCCTTTAAGTGGGAGTGGCATTCCTAGTTACGGGGGTCACATCGCCAGGAGCATTTGGGAGGGCGAGGATCGAAAGGTTCTGAACTGTCATAATAGGCACAGAGCATGTTCTACATTGCAGGGTTGGCGCTCAATTTTGAGTGATAACTGCATCAGGATCCTTACTGATATCGTATTGGGTCACTTGCCTTCCAGTATGTTCCCCCCTGCCAATCTGCCATGACATGTCGTTGATATCTGCGTTTGTGGAGCGGTGGCAACCTGACACCAACACTTTCCACTTGTCTTTTGGAGAGATGATGATCATGTTGCATGACATGTTCCATATCCTGCGCATTCATGTTGAGGGTCGTTTGGTTAGTGCTCAAACATCGATGGGTGAGCTGAAGTGTTACATAGAAGAGTTGCTCGGGGTGACCGTCGATAGTCTTTGGAAAGATAACTCCTTTTAGAGTGGCAGTGGTGTTAACATCGACGTTGTTGACGATTGTTGAAGACGGGGACGACCTCCGCGGACTGAGGACACACAGTTGACTGCATACATGTTCTTACTGCTCGGATGCGTCTTGTTTGTCGACAAGAACGGTTGCAGGATCAGACCACACGAAATATTAGAGGTTAGGGACCCAGAGACGATTGGTCAGTACTCATGGGGGTCGACGACGTTGGCATACTTGTATCACTAGTTGGGGATAGCTAGCCGTGCTGATTCTTCTGGTATTGTGGGTTGTCTGACGTTGCTGCAGGCTTGGATATATTAGTATATTTCTTCTTTTTGCCCACATCAGGAGCGGAAGATCATTGAGTTGGACTATCCTCGTTCGTGTATGTGGGCTGTCAGGAGCAAAGATAAGAGCGAGGGGCGACTCCATTCCATTCGTAGACGGCTAGATCAGATGACTGCATCGTAGGTATAAAACTTTATACCATTTATGTTTTTTTATTATTATTAATGTGTCAATGTTTTAGGTGGAGTGGTTGTCCTATGGTCTTGAGTCAGCTGCGGAAGTGTCGAGGACTTTATTGATGGGTTTTATTCGTTATCGGGATATCATGGAGTCTTATTTATCTGACCGCGTCTTGCATCAATTATGGTACGTTAAGGTGATACCGGTTGACATCCCGACCCTAGAGCATACTGTAGGATTTCATGTTTAATTATACATATATATTTTTCGAATTTTCATGTATAATAAGGATCTATTACAATTTGCTTCGATTTATTTATGCATGCATCGGTTTGTTTTAACAACTAGTTTCAAAAACTTATTAAAACAAACACAAGGGACTCCGAAATTCATACCTAGAAGTTCTCTAAAACTTCTTGAAGATTCGGAGACGTTGGGAAGATGATCGTCGCTTCCCGTTGCGCCGGATGCCTCCGAGTGTTCACCGAAACCCTAAACAAGGTTGGAGAGAAAGGAGCTAGCCAATCGATCTTCAAACAAGCTTAGAATCTAGCTACAAACCCCTTCCTTAGCCTCTGAGATTTCTCCTTCCAAAGACTTAGAAAACTAAGAGAATTTTCGTGGGTTTTAGTAGTGAATTAGGAGAGAAAATAATTTCTGAATTGTGTAACCCGATTAGGGAGAATAAGGACCTATTTATAGGTTCCAATCTTACTCTTAATCATGGCTATTCTTAAGCCACGGTTTTATGACAATTTCTCTCACAAACTAATTCCATAATGCATTATATGCACCCACAAAACGTTTGACCAAATTTGGAGCTAATCCAACCATCGATCAAATTAATCTCTTAATAATCAAAGGCAGAAAATCGACTGCTGTTCGGTTTACCGAGTCCCACTCGGTTAACCGAATTTGTCATGATCGTTTAACCGAGTACGTGACGGATGACCGAATCTTAAGGAGAAAAATTCTCCTTAACCGATCGGACCCATTCACGTCTAAAACCGAGTGCTATTCGGTTAACCGAAAATATCGGAACTTGACATTGTTCGGTCGACCGTTTCTGGTTCGGTACACCGTATCAAAGCTCCAGGCACTTTGGTCAAGTTCGGTCAATCAATTACGATTATCCGTTCCACATTCGGTTGACCGATCCATAGATCCTTCGGTCGACCGAACCATAACGGATTACCGAACTTCTACCCGATTTTGCCTATTTCAAATTTTGGATTTATTTCCAACAAAATTTGAACTTAAGGGGGTTTTAGCAAATTCACAACGTATGCAATGTATTATCCTATGCAACAATAAATTATTGCACCCCATAATATATGCATCTCATATGAATTTATCATGACTCTAATTATGTTTATATACAACATAATTGATTTTACTTGATCACCACATGTGTCATATTTTCTATGAGAAACCCGACACATCATATGAACCAAAAATCAAGCTTCTTGATTCACGGTTTTTGCGGTGTGACCTATGGGAGGATCTAAACTAAGTTGGCAGTGATATTAAGAGCTTAATATCACAAGCTATAAGCGGTATCTACCTACACATTATAGCTCCCAATTAGTTAGATGTCTTAATTCCACTCGAACCAAAACCCGATCCATTTAGTGATGGAGTGCACCACTTGTGTCCGTCCCTTGCCTCATGATATTAAGAATACACACAAAGTAGTTTTGTGTCATCTTTGTATTAGTATTCATTTCTTGATCTCTTTAAGCTAGTTATAAATATGTGACTTAACTCAAATCACATTGTGCACATTATAACTTTGTTTTATCAATGGGCCCACTAATATCATCACTCAATTAAGAGGGGCAATGATAATCTTTTGACTAACTATCTTCTCCAACGAAAGTTATACTTAACCAACCAATGCCTTTACACTACACTGATCGATAGTTCAAGACACTGATCTAATTAAGTATTTCTTAAGTGATCAGATATAAGTCTCATATCAAAGGACCAAAGACACAGTAAAATATTAATGACACAGAAACACATTTCTATAATATTTTACTTATTAAGTCTATTCAGTATACAAAAGTAATATTTTCCTCTTTTGCATACCCGTGTTGTCACTCACTTGTAGAGCTACAATGATCTATGACCAACACGACAATCTTAACTCGGTAATTAATGTTCCATGTTAATTACCATGATTGCGAATATCTTTTGTTTTATGTAAACCAATATCTTTTAGAGTTCTACGGTTAAGGACCAAGAGTCTCTTCCTTAACACTTCTAAAAGACGAATAACATAAACAAGGAACAAAATGATTTCTCATTCAATTCATAATAATTGACATTTAAAAGTAAAACTTTTAGAACACATTCCCTTCACATACAATACGGTCTGAGACTTCCAGACGTACGACGTGAGGTACACCGCTTCGACGGCGAAGACGATTTCGCAGACATTTCCAAGAGGAGGTCGACTTCACCTTGGCGACCTCACACGTAGCCGCGACCCCTCCACTTGTGTTGCAGATTATTTGGATTGGTTCGGTAGATACTCACATCCATCTCTCGTTCGCATTATTTGGATTGTATTTTTATTATTTAATTCTGACGAACATATGTTCTCCCTATTTGCGTATCTGTTATACTCTTAATATTTATTTCTGATGAACATAATTTTTTCCCCGATTTGATATATGTAATGCATTTTAATTTTGAAATTTGATAAAAAAAAACAACACGATATAATGTACGAACAAATTATACATTAAAAATACAGTAATTTAACCAATACATTACAAATTACAATCAAAATCTGCTACGTAACTGCTCCATAGATGTTCTCCTCTGCTCGTACTCCACCTCCCATCCAGCAACACACTCATCTCGCATTTGAAACCATAGGGTCTCTATAGGAGGTACTGAGAATCCCTCAGTTAATCCCTTTCTCACTGATCGTATAAGGCTTAACTCCTGGTCCGTTATTATTGCAGTGAGGCTGACAATACTCAATAATAAATCTCGCAACTTCTCCAACACTCACCAGTAACTAGACTCAGTCTCATCCTTCATAATTGCATAGCCGATTAAGATGTTCATGTTTGTTGGTGTCACCCCAACATCTCGAACAAAGGCATCTTGTACTTGTTCGTTTTGTACGTCAAATTCATGCAAATTACCGAATGGTATGTGCGTAACAACTGAACTGACGTCAGATGTGCCAAGAATGTGTGAGTAACGACATTAGTTTCTTCATCTGCCAGAATCCAATACAAGTACTGATACTTCTCTGCCTGATGCAGAAACTGCTGAGGGACATTTTTGTCTTCAGATTTCATCTGCCTCATGTACTCTCTAAAATTATAAATGTGTCTCTGAATTGGATTATCCTCCGGAAATTTCTGTTTTACCGCAAACAAGATGTTACGTTGTTTTGCTTGTGCCTCTGTCATCTCACGAACAATTTTCTTAGCCTCAGGACTAAGATCGCCGATCTGTCGGTGACCCTCTGGATAAATTGCAAGTCTATGATTGTGTTGACCATAAGTACTGTTGGAAACTACGACCCATCCATCACGCTCTCGTCGCTCGACCACTTTTATCAAAAAACGACACCCGCAACCCCTTCTTTTCGTGTTCTTCCGTATTGCAATATCCATATCCCGGGAACCCATTTCATTTCTGCGATCGCATCTCAGATAACAATTTATATGATTATCTGCTTGTGGTTTCTAGGATGATACTACCAAAAAAATTCAACTCCAATGACAACTTGTTTTGCTCATCTATTTGCGTCATCGATTGTTTCAAATATCTGCTGACTTACAAAAATCTCACTGTAATCTACCCCATCACCACCGAAATCTTGCAAGGGAACCTGAAATAATTTGAAATAACACAACATATTAAAAAATAGGGCATCCTAGCCAGACATCCCTCTCAATTTTATTTTTTAGTTTGACTTACTTCACCAGATTCAAGCATTTTGCCAGATATTTTCATGGTTTTGGTAATGGTAGAGTGAGAAATGTTGAGACAGAAACCTTAGTTTAAGAGACAAGACGAAATGAATATTAAATGGATTGTGAAAGACAAGATGGTAATTCAGACGGGCGATTTAAGTAAAAGTTGGGCGATGTTTAGTGATTACCTTAAAAACCCACGTAAAGTTATTTATATATAATGCACTTTGACTTATCTGGAAACACATTGATCCATAAATATATATGACAAAGAATGAGGCCTCAATGGAATTCTTTTTTTATACAATTTTGTACGCATTTATTACTTTTTTGCAACCTCTCTTGTATTTTATATAGCTTTATTAAACTTTTCCCACAATGGTCCACCTAAAAATTATATATTACGAATATATTACGAGGAGGGATCCACTGTTGGAAGAGATTCTAACAATGCTACTATGATATGACGGATTAAATGCACCAACGGATTATACGAATATTGATTTGCAGAATTAAACTTAACATTTGTCTCTCTCCCAAACATAATAACAACAAAAATACACACAATATAAAAGAAACAAGCAATATACGAACACACGCCTGAAATAACCACGACACACGCGGTTTTAGAATGTTCGGCAACGTGCCTACGTCCTCAGGGAGGTCATCCACGAGTTTCATTTCCTTCTTCCTCTTCTCCAACAAGAGAAGCAACCAAGATTACAAGGTTTTGGAGGCAATGCGTCATTCAAAGCACTCAAGAACTCTCTCTAACCCTAATCTCTATCAATGGAAAATCACACTTATGTGTTGTGTGTGTCGTATACAAATAAGGGCGAACAACCCTTTAAATACTAGACTCATAACTGTACAGAAAGTTGCAAAAAACGTGGGCAACGGTCGACCGGATACTTCCACCGATCGACCGATTCGGTTACCAGGTACAATTCCTAGTAATTTCAGTTGAACAATGTCCAACAAAGGTCGACCGCTCCACGGTTATCTTCAATTATCCGCAACTTTTCGTTCGAACGTTCATGAACTCCAAAAAGGTCCATTAAAAATTCGCTCGAACGGTGTCCAACACAGTGCGATCGTTTTTCCTTCTTTCCGCCTTAGACAAATTTAAACCAAGTTCTAACATCTACTACCCTTAAAATTTATTGACACACGGTTGAGTTTGACGATAAAATCAAATTTAAACTTCAATTAAAATTTCAAACCATTAATTTTGATCTACAACATATATATATTAAGAACGTCAAAAATCATAAAATTTCAAACATTTATTATTTGCAAACCTTATCCGTTAAGTAATCGTCATAATTTCATGTGTTTTTACATTAATATCGTATTAAAGGTTATTTTATAATGTTATTTTTAATGAAAGTGCTTCACTTCAATGTTTGTTGCTACTGTTGTACTTTTTAGCACTACTACTCAACTTTGTAAAAATATTTTTTGTGAAAATGTAGTGACATTAGGTTCAATTCTATAAATCTATTGTATTCATATGTTAATTTTGTTCTTAATTTTATATTTGCATGAAAAAATCTTCTCAAAAGACATTTTGAATAGACACTTGACTAAATTAGCATAATCACTGCATTACATGTTAGAAGTGACTTCATTTGAATTATACTACTAATTCAAAACCTCTTGTATCAAACATCCAGACAAAAATGAATTAAATCTCCTTATAACATTACATTTGTTCTATTATTTTAATCTGTTACAATTGGCCCGTGCAAGACACGGGGTAATTGCTAGTTGTAGAATATTCTTCGAGCATATTTTTTAACAAAACTAATATTAAAATATTGGACTTTTCTTTTCACTCTAACTTTATACTTTTTTCCTTCTACGACGTTATTAATGTTTATTTTTCTGAATTGTTATTCGTCGTCAAAAAATTACTTAAATCATTCATGCTTATTACGATTTTGCCTTTCTCTCGTTTCTACTCATATATTTCGACATTTAACTCTCCTATCACCTCTCTCTCTTCATCTTCCTCTCATAATCATAAAAACAATGTTTCAGATGTCAGGAAATGAGCCAACGGACACCCTGGTGTACTCGAATCTGATAAAATGTGAAACTTCTTATTAATAAAAAATAAAAAAGACGCCTCCTAAATTTTTTAATAATTTTTTTTAAAAATTATAGAGTGTGTTATATCAAATTATTTCAGATTCCGTTCCAAATTTTTAGGTATTAATTGGTAATTATATGAGTTGGATTACAACGAGTTTTTGCAAGTAATAAAGATTCAAAAATTTCCAGATTCAAAATTTATGCAAGTGATGAAGATTCAAAATTTCCCTTCGTTGGGGAGGCGTCTGGGTAAAACGCCCGCCCCTTGGGGGTGGCGTCTGGCTAAGACGCCCCCACCATGGGGGCATCTGGCTAAGACGTCTCCCCCATTGGGGCGTTTTACCCAGACGTCTGACTCGATTTTTTTTTGCTGAGCTTACTTCATCGAGTCCAGGCGCATCACCAAACATTTTCGTGGTGTTTGTACTGGGAAAATGAGGAAAACGTAGACAGAAATCTTATTTTAAGAAACGTGACGAAATGAGTATTAAATGAATTGTGAATAACAAAATGGTAATTGTTAGGACTATTTAAGTAGTTTTTTGACGATGAATAATAGTTCTCTTATTTTTTTTTATGGGTCAGAATTCTCCCGCATCCATCCCAACATAGTGGTCCAACACTGGATATATCGAAACACATATTTTGTCACCAGTGTCTATTGGGATTCAAACATGTCTACGTAGGGTGTCAAACCACTCCCGTAACACTTAGTTTGTTTCGTATTTTTTTCTATACAACTTTAACATACATGATAAATTTACGAAAAAGATAATTAATATTAGACCATTGGTTGTTTATTTTACATTGTAACTCTACTCATATTGAACAACAAAAGATAATTTATACTTTACCAACGAACATAGATAATAAATATGAAGCAAAACATGAATTGGTCTGAACCAAATCAAATCAGTTTGGTTTGGGTTTATTATTATTATTGAAACCAGTCTATTTTGAGTAGGCAAACATCCCAAAACCGAAACATAACTTACGCATTCCAATAGTGGGATGGGCAATTTAATGAGTCTTCAAAGGAACTGTGGACTTTGGACTGGGCTTTTACTGAAAGAAGTATAGAGGGGTTGAGCCGATTAAGGGGTCTTCAAAGGAACTGTAAGCTGGGCTTTTCTGGGTTTTATAATATAAAAGTAGAACAAAATTAAACAATCAGATAAACAAAATAGGGTCGTCAATTCGGGTTATGATACGAAATTCGAACTTGAATTCGACACTAATTTTTCGTGTTCGAGTTGACCAATTTTGGGTTTGTGTAAAATTCGAGTGTTCGGGTTGAGGTATTTCATGTTTCGTGTAATTCAGATCAACACGAATAACCTGAAATAAAAATCAATTGAAATAAACTTAAACCTAAAACCCACAATACTTATGGTGTCAGTTCGTGTGTAATTAGGTGTGTTTGAGCTAGACGGGTAAATTCGTGTTAATCAGGTTAGTTCGAGTTTTTCGGGTTAATTGACACGAACATGAAATGAAAATCGTATCAACGTGGGTCATGTTCGGGTTACCCAATTCTTGTTCAAGTTTAAGTTTAGGTTTAGGTTTAGGTTTTCATATACGTGTTCGTGTTGACATTTTCATTTCAATTTGTGTTCGTGCTTAGTAGGGCCGTAAATGGATTGGGTAAAACTGTTTAACCGTCCTAACCGAACCGACGGGTATGGTCACGGGTTGTAAAAATCATAACCATTTAATAAATGAGCGGATAAGGGTTGTGAAAATCATAACTGTTTAATAAATGCACGGATAATGTTACATGATTTAACCCGTCCTTTTAACCGTGAAACATAATAAATATATATAATATTTTGTTATATATACTATATACATATAATTGTTTGTATTATTTTGTCATTATGTGTGGATGTTTGATATTATTTTATATGAATTTGTGGCTGTTTAGATTACAAATTTTTGGAGGTTTTGATTATAAAATTATGGATATTATGATGTTTTTAAAGAAGTTTCACAAATTTTTATCCATTTAATAATTTACCCAATTTTTATATTGATTTTAGTATATATTAAATTTTAACCATATAACCGTCCAAAACCGTTTAATTAAATTAAACGGGTATGTTCATGTGTAGAGGTAAAATAAACGGGTTTCAAACCGAATCGCGAATCGTTTAATTAGGCGGGTATCGTCATGGGTAAGCTCTATAACCGCCCACGAACCGCCCATTTACAACCATAGTGCTTAGGTTCGAGTTCGGGTTGAGGGAAAAAATTAATGTCAATTCGTGTTCGTGTCAAACACAACCCGAAACGCGAATTTGACAACTCTTCTATAAGATTCAAAATGTTAAGTTGACCAACCGGATATGAACTAATTGTTGGATTTCGTACCCTATACTTGTATATATTTTAATTATAATTTACAAGAAATTATGATCGGTTTTATATTTTTCAACAATTTTATGTACAAGATTCCTAATTGTATTTCAATATGTTTAATATATTAATTAATATTGAAATACATATATTTGATCATACCTATGGGATTATCGAATCTCCTTACCAAGAGGAAGTTGAGTTGCACGTTAAATCGTCTCGGAATTCCTCAAATTGTTCACCAAACTTCAAACAAACACAATGAAACATTAATAACACAAACAAAATTCCATAATGTTTCATTTATTATGTCAATTCAATATATGAAATAAAATATTCTTAATTTCATATACTCTTGCTGTTAAAATATTTGTAGAGTTATAATACTCTTTTAACCAATACGACAATGTTATTTCGGTAATTAATGTCATATGTTTATCATTATGATTGTGAATTACTTTTTATTTATGTAAATCATTATCTTTTAGAGTTATACGGTTGATGCCCAAAAACATATTCCATAATACTTTTAAAAGACAAATACATTAATTAATAAACAAAATATTGTGACGTTCAATTTACATCAAAAGACATTAAAAAATATTTTTAGAAGACGTTACTTTCACCGGTTATTTCAACATGATTTAATCTGCACTTTACTATCATCCACTTTGTATTGGCGAGTTTCCACGTGCACACACTTTATTAGAAAACTATAAAACTACAACAATGTTTCTGTCTCGATGCCAATTAAGCTGACTCCTCTTGAAGTTGCAATTCGAAACAAATAACAAAAAAAGAAAATGAGAAAATTATGAATTTTTTACGTTTGACTGATTGACACTAAAGTACTTTTTTTTCTTCTGATGGTTGATAATTCCCGAGACTCATCTCAGGACGGTTAATTTTAACTTAGATTCGAAAAATATTCGATGGTAGTTTAACTTGAAAATAAAGGATCTTGATGGGAAAAAAATTCAACTTAAATCGATAGACGGGTCGCTTGAACTCGAAAAAATTGAGGCTAAGTTCGATAGCTCACTTGAAGTTTTTATTGTTCTATTTATAATTATTTTTTTGTATTTAGTAAATAATATAAGATAATACATATAACTCGAAATTTTGCTCGACTCGTTTACACCTTGCACCCCACATTCCGACTTATGTTTTATTGAAGTACATGAGTTGTTTCAAATTCAAATATTGTATACATTGGAACTACGTAATATCAGATGAGCTTGTGGTCCTATTGATACTCACTGTTGTACTCCAATAAGACATGTTTCACGCAGTATAGTTTGTTGCCTTTTGGTTTGCAGCATGCCTTCCACTTCAGCCACCTTTCATTAAGAGCAGTATTAACGGGAGGTCATCCTGACGACCTAGTCGTCCGGGTCGTCCAACCCAGACGCACCACGTGGCGCGTTCGGGTCGTTTTTATTTATTTTTTCCGTTGTTTTTAAAAAAAAATGTATTGAATATTTTCTTTAAATGTTAGGTTAATTTATTTTTTGTAGATGTTGAGTTTGATTATTATTTGATTTAAATGTTTTGGTGTATTATTTGGTAAATAATTTGGTATTTAAACTATATTAGCAAACTTGGATTGAAATTAAACTACATTACACCGCTTAATTGAAATTGAACTAGATTTACAACGCTTAAACGGAAAATAAATTACATCAACTGCTTACGCACGTTTGCTAACTGGATTGTCATTAAACTCAGCTCAAAGAGAAGAAAGTGAGTTGGAGAGAGAGAAAATTGATTTGAAAGAGAGAGAAAGCTCATATCAGGTCGTCCGGGTCATGATTACGGATGATCTAAGAGATTTCCAACTTTGTTTACTGTTTCAGGGAGGTATGCACTGTTTTGTTTATAATGTTTCCAGTGGGAATTTAAGTCTTCCCAAATAATAACATGTGCAGTCAGTGCTATATTGTTTGATATACATTAATGCATTGAGGACGATGCTTGGTCGTTTGCAAATGACAAAGTTTATACACGGGGTTGGTTCAATTGAAAGAACTTTGGTCTTGAGATATAGTTAAAATCATGTAATAAATCTTAATATGTACATTAGTAGTTTAGTACACGTCTGACATTTAAAATACGGAGTAGATTAATAAAAAAACAAGGAAGGTTTGGATTCCTTGAATTATGGTCGTAAGGATTGTGTTTTGCAATTGATTTTGATTTCTTAGGATGTGCACACCTTATATTTAAGCAGCATTTTTGTCTGGAAGAATATACAAATATTGTTTGGTTTCGTAACTTCAATATTAGAGAGTTCATTAGATTTGACTAAACAAGATTAGGAGAGAAACACACTATAATGGTTTTACTTAAATTTGATCAGGACATGGAAACCATGATCCTCTAGGAACTTAAACTTAAGAGTTCGGCTTAGCTTCTCTTTCCTTAAGCAAGTATTTTCAAACCAACTCAGTGGAAGTAATCAATTTCTTAGCAGGCTATGAAACATTGTGATAGATTAAGCACTGAATACGTAAATGATTTACTTGTCAAAAGACTCAAGAAGGCCATCTAATTGATTATGCACTGAATCTAGCACAATGTTTCACAGCCTGCTTAGAAATTGATTACTGCCACTGAGTTGGTTGTAACTCAGGCTATCATATTTCATTTGTCTGTAAAACTTATGTCGCTGTACCTGAGACGACCGTGGTTATGGTCATCTTCTTATCTAATGAATTATCTACTTTCAAAAAAACAAAAAAAGCAGAACAGTAGAGTGCATGCACCAGCAGAAGGCGTGATATGAGACCCTTCCAAATGGCAGCAAATTGACCGCAATATTTGGACAACAAAAGCAATTAGGGTCCCACAGTAGACATGCATGTTCCATGTGTTGCTACGTGTTACTGTTGTTGTTTATACGTGATTAAAGTATTCGTCGAATAAAACAGAGGTTCGGTCGACCGGAAGGAGTGTTTCGGTTGACCGGATGTGTGTTTTGATTTGTCCAGTAAAAGTGTCTGTCCATATTCGGTCGACCGGAACTTAGGATTCGGTCGACCGGGCACACACGAGGAGCTGGGCAAAAGTGCTTGTCCATTTTCGGTCGACCGGAACTTAGGATTCGGTCGATCGGGCACACACGAGGAGCTGGGCAAAAGTGCATGTTGGTTTTCGGTCGACCGGAACTTAAGTGATTCGGTCGACCGAGTATGCACTCGAGCAAGCAAGAAAAGTTACTGTCGTTTTTCAGTCGACCGGTACTTTAGTTTCGGTCGACCGGTAAAAGCTGGTTTGCGATACGGTTAGAGGATCGGTCGACCGAAGTACCCGTTCGGTCGACCGTTTGACCCAGTTTATGCCCACGTTTTGCACATTTCTCCACGCGATTTTGGTGCAACTTATACTTGTTTTTTGACCTACTATATAAAGGCAATTTCGTCCCTTTTGTTTAGAAGAGAGATTAAGATTAATTTCTATTGTCTACTTTGTGTTCTTGAGAGAAAAGAGAGAGAGAGAGCATCCTTGTTGATTCGGTGGGAGCAATTTAGCCGGGTATTCTCGCTGGTTGTTCGTGTCTTCTGTAAGTCTCTCCTTGTAATATGTTTCTCTATAGTAGATTGGAGTTGTGTCGTACGTGGTTTTTCCCGCATTGGGTTTCCACGTTAAATCTTGTGTGTTTTGTGTGGTTTGGTTTTGGATTTACATTTGTTCTTAATTTCCGTCAATTGAATTTGCTATTTCGATTCCACTGTTTGAGATTTGTTTTAATCCTCGACAGTTACATTGAATGTGACCATATATGGTTCTGAACATATATGCACAACATATATAATTATTGGTACTACTTTACACGTGAATAAATACGACATTCTTTTTTTTTCTCATTTTAGATGATTATTGCTATTGTACATGAATACATGATAATGCAGCATCTAACTAGTCGACCATACTAGCCAAATCCTTTCAATCCGAAGAACATTAAAAATGACCGAACACGGCAAACGAATCCAACCTTTCCCGATAGAGAGTCCCACGTACGAGAAAATGTTACAAGTGAAAATTTCCATCCTAATAGTTACGGACTTACGGTGGTTGATATTATTATTTTGGTGAGAATTGAGAAATAATAATATTCGATTCCATGTGATCAAATTACATTCCCATGAATTTAATCATTATTATTCAATTACAGGTTTTGTAGCTTTGTAATTCACCATACGAATTGCAAATGTATTTAAAAAATAATTTAATAATTTCAATACTTCCGTATTCGTTTGAAGGGATCATCAGAGCTCCGATAGATTACGACCACATACTCCGCATTCCCAACCTTAATTCGAAGATGATAAATACATTCCTAATTTGATTATTGAGTAGTTACAATCTGATATTCTCAATACATTGCAATGTAATCAATGATGTAATTGGATTATATTACACCTTCAATTACAGGCCACAACCAACCAAACAAGACCTAAATGGGTTTTTTTCACTGAGTTGGAAGGTTTGATTTCCAACAACAACGTTTTTCAAAAAAAAAAAAACCCCACCAACAATATAAACGCCTTTTGAATTATGAAACCTTCTGATATGTTTTAAACAAAAAACACGTACATGTTATTGTATTAGGCCATAAAGAAATTAGTTGGGATTGATCATAGGTTAAAACGATCCACTCACCTATACGTGTCTTACGTCCTGAGAAGTTTACTCGGTCATCAACTGGTTATTGTAGGTTCTGTCGATAAACGTTGAGCGTGGACTGAGTTTTCCTTGAAGAAGATAAGGGAGATGACCACGTTAGTGTTACATCCATCGTTTTGGGTTGTTTTTCTTTCTATAGTTGTCACGTTAACTTAACGAACTGTTGTTCTATTATCGAAAACTACTTAAATCATCTGTACGAATTACCATTTTTCCTTTCTGTCATTTCTACTTATATAACTCTTCATTTCACTCTCCTAACACCACTCTCTTTTCATATTACTCTCATATTCATCAGAAAGAAAGTCCCATATGTCAGGAAAGAGTCAAGGGACACCCCGGACAACTTAAATTTGATAAAATGTCTTATTTAGTTTTTTTAATTTAAAAAAAAAACAAAACAAATGGGTCGGGCGTTCGAGGGAGACGCCCGACCCAACGGGCAGGCGCTGGGGGAGCCACCCGCCCGTAGGGGGCGACGTCTGAAGGAGCCGCTCCCCACTTGGGTCAGGCTGCTCAATCAGACGCCCCCCACATAGGGGCTTCTCCGGCAGACGCCCCTGTTTTTTTTGTTTTTTTTAATTGATCATATATTGTGATAAATTGCTAAATATTTGGATGACCGGGTAGAGGTCGGTAAACCGACCCAAAGATTCCAGGAAGATCAAAAACTTATTGTCTTTACGATCACAGTACACTGATGGAAACTCGGTCAACCGCATGGAACATGTTCGGTAGATCGAGAAGCAAACAGTCGACCGTCCGAGACCTCACCTACTCATCAGATCTTGCACCCGTGGTTAATTATACGGGTTGGATTACAACGAGTTTTTGCAAACGATGAATATTCAAAAATTTACAGATTCAACAATTTCAAAATCCCGAACGACCTGTCAATGTGGTATTTGTAAGTCGGGAAATTTTATCACCGAGAATTTTGGATCTTGAAATTGTTGGATCTCAAAAATTTTGAATCTTAATTACTTGCAAAAAAACTCATTGTAAGCCGACCCGTTACCACCGAAAACTTGTAACGGAACCTCAAATAATTTGAGATAAGACACCGTATAATTTTAAGATTTTTTTCAATTTCTTTTGGATGAGCGTCTTAGCGAGACCCTCCCCCCCCCCCCCCCCCCCCAATCGGTGAGGCGTCTTAGACAGACGCTCCCTCCATGGGAGAGGCGTCTTGGTAAAATGCCCGCCCCTTGGGGGTGGTGTCTGGCTAAGACGCCCCCACCATGGGGGACACATCTAGCTAAGACGCCTCCGCTATTGGGGGGAGGCGTTTTACGCAGACGTTTGACCCGATTTGTTTTTGGTTGGGCTTAATTCTCCGAATCCAGACACTTTGTCGAACATTTTCGTGGTGTTTGTACTGGAAAAATAAGGAAAACGTAGGCAGAAACCTTATTTTAAGAGACGTGACGAAATGAGTATTAAATGAATTGTGAAGGGCAAAATGGTAATTGTTGGGGGCGATTTAAGTAGTTTTCGGGGATGAATTGTTGTTCTCTTAACTTAAAAAGATCTACTTGTCTTGTTTTTTTCTAAACATACGTGATCAATAGTAGTACATTGATTCTCAAAAATTCATTGAAGTCTTATGAATTTTTTTAACATGATATATAATTCTCCGACTTCCACTTCCATTTTAGAATATATGGGTTTGAACTTGGATATAGGAGGAATGATCGACTTCTTCAAACTAATTGCATTATGCCATGGTGGGCGAGCTACCATGAACGTAAGAACACCCTTAACGAGAGCTCTACAACTGGGCGCCCGGTGACCCCCCCCCCCCCATGTGATCATGTAACATTTGTGGGCATGACCATGTATCGTCCATGTAACAAATATTGAAACTAGTTTTATGTTATCTGAAAGTAACTATTTGACTTAATGTCAAAGAAAAA
Source organism: Triglochin maritima (assembly GCA_963682175.1). Lineage (NCBI taxonomy): Eukaryota > Viridiplantae > Streptophyta > Magnoliopsida > Alismatales > Juncaginaceae > Triglochin > Triglochin maritima. The sequence goes on along the minus strand of OY821787.1, from coordinate 3,659,859 downwards.
CCAAAATACTTGTTTTAATGACATTAACTTTTTCCCGATGTCATTCCGTTAGCAAATAGTTTAAAACTCCGTTAACGTTCGTTAAGTATGTTAATATCTAATGGATTTTTTTGCAGAATCACACTAAATAAACTTAGAATTCATAAAACTCATTATATGTGTTGTAAAATTTTCAAAAAATTACTCCAATAATTTATCTACACTCTCTCTCATCTCTAGCTTTCATCTCTTCGTTTTCTCTCACTAAGCTTAATGGTTTGGTTAGTAAACTAATGAAATCTGATGTTTTTTATATTTTCAAAATACAAAATAACAAAAAATATTTATTTTTCATAAAATTTATTTTTTTCTAAAAACTATTTTTTTATTTATCTGATTTAAAAATGATGATTTTTTAAATATATTTAGTAAATAATTGATAAAAATTATATTAAAAATATTGGAAAAAATAATTAATTATTTTGTACTTTAAAAATATAAAAATCATCTGGTTTTTTGCCACTCTCTATTAATTTTAACCCTAACAATTAATTATCAAAATGTCCTCAATCCGAAAATCTAAAGTTGCCTCAATTTCTTTGGGAAAAAACATCAAAATAAAAACTTCATGTTAAAAATAAACAAGATACTCTAAGATGTTATTTTTAATTTTTTTAAAATGTAGTAATTTTTAATATTTTTAGGTTGATGACAGTTTGATCAAATTGTTGAGTCAAAATTAACATAAGTGGATAAAGTGTCAACATGTGAGAGGATAACGAGGCAAACTGTTACGTGGTGCGAAGGACCAACGACGGGAAGAATAAGGAGCCAAACTGATGCAGGATCGACCCAGTCCATTTTCTGCTTGGATTTTGAAAATTCTGATGCTCAGGACATTTTGGAATTCTAACTACATTGATTTTAATTTCTATAAGATTCAACCTTTGAGATTGTTTTTTATAAATTTCGATCTTCTTACTTGAATTCCTTACACTACTCGTTCTGACAGCACTCTTTTCTGATCTTAGGTCTTAAACTTTTATACTTGAAATGGCCGAACGATTACGTCTTCATCTTAATTAATTAATGGAAACATTATAATTTACACTATTAATATCATGAGGACAAGACAAGATTGCTGAAAAAAACAGGCACTATTATTTATTTATAATACCGGTGGACACATCTTGTTCCTAGTCACCTCACAATGCTTATCCACACAGCCTTCCACTCACGTTACTCACCATGTGTGTGTAAAACTACAAAAACATAACTTTTTTTCTCGTCTAGAAAGATACCTTTTCAAGCGTCGAGATTTTTTTTTTGTGTTTGTAAAATATATAACCGCATGTTGCGTTGTCCAAGGTTGTTGGACAAGAAGACATCACTAAACGCAACAATCCTAGGGTAATCCTATCAAACTTACCACATGAAAACGAATAACGAATATAGTCAAAATTACCTATTAGAGAGCCACTACCTATAGTTTTTTAGTCTTGAAATAGAGAGCCACTACCCATAGATTTTTAATCTTAAAATATTCAAAATCACACGAGTCTTCTATCTTCTCGAATATATTTCTAATTTCGGAATAACTCATATTAGGAATCAAATAATATTTATTAATATACCTTTAATATTAAAATAATCAAGGTTATACTGGATAATAACGATAGCATGTTTTCTTTCACTGTGGAATAATCATATAATAGGTCAAATATATATAAATAAATTTTTAATATTAAAATACAGGAATTATCTAGTGAGTTTGGAACTTAATTTCATATTTTAAGTTTCAGTTTGTATTAACTTAAACTAAATAAGATTAGTAGATCAAGATCCTATTAAAATAATAAAAACCAAAACAAACAAATTTTCGGAGAAAAGATTAACCGCCCTTAAGTGCCCAATAATCTTATGTTCACCACTTGAATTTCGACACGTCAATGGTGAAACAGGAATGTCCAATTGGAGTTGCAATGTTACTTTACCATTTTCCAATATTTATAACTGCTAGGATGACGTTGTTCTCCGGCGAACGGTCGCCAGCAGGCCGTTACGGAGGCTAGCGGTGAGGCCGACGACGAATTTCAATGGTTCGTCACGGTGAACGACGTCGATCTTGTACCGTCTGACGACCGACACGATAATGGTCTTGGCTTCCATGAGAGCCAGTTCCTTCCCGATGCAGACACGGTGGCCGGCCTGGAAGACGGAGTACTTGAAGGGGTTTACAGGTGTGAAGACGCCATCAGTAAGCCACCTTTCGGGCCGGAACTCGGCCCAATCGTCCCCCCACACCTCCGGTAACCGGCCCATCGCATAAGGGTGGAAGCTGACCCTCGTGCCTTTCGTAACGTAAGTACCGTCCGGTAGGACGTCGTCGTCGACAGCGAATTTGGAGTCCAACTGCACCGGAGGGTAGAGGCGCATGTTCTCATAGACGGCGGCATGGACGTAGTGCATCCTCCCGAGTTGCTCCCAACTCACAACGTCGCCTTTCATCACACTCTCGATCTCCTCCAGCATCTTCTCCTCCACTTCCCGATGCTTACACACAAGATAGAAAAAGCTGGTCAGGGTGGAGGCCACAGTGTCCCGCCCCGCCAGCAGAAAACTAACCACTATATCCCTCAGATACTTATTATCCGATATGGACCCCATGAATCGGGTCAGCAAGTCGTGCCGTTTGGCGTCCGCCGTCGACGAACACGCCACCTCCTCCCTCCGGTGTCTTATCACCTCGTCGGCTAGCACGTTGACCAGTCTCAGAGCCTTCTTAAGCTGCCTCTCCGACCCCAAGTTGAGAATTCTCTTCAGCTTCCATATCATCGGCGACACCGAAGTCGCCCGCGCGGCGGATAGCATGGTGGCGGTATCGAAAGCGGCGGCGAATTCGGAGATCGGCATCGACAGTTTCAAACATCCCGGGTCGATCCCGAATGAGATCTTACAGATGGTGTCGAAAGTGAACCTCCTGAACACATCCTGCATCTCGATCGTCTTACCGGAGGCGACGGTCGACTCGAGGAGGGGGAGGAGGCGGTGGTGGATCTCGTCGCGGACGATACCGAACGCGAAGGAGCAGACAGAGACGCTCCCCAGCTCGAGACTGGAGAGCTTGCGCTGGAACAGCCATCGGTCGCCGTCGACGTTGAATATCCCGTGGCCAAGGAGGTCCCCGAGGATGGACGAGAAAGGCTTCCCTTTCGGGTAATTGTCGAAGCGAGTCTTGAGCATGTGCTCGACGTTGTGGTGGTTGGCGGTGATGGTGTTGCGGAGGACGTGGATGTGGATGGTACGAGTCGGGGACTGCCGGAGGAGGTGGGTCAGCCAATCGCAGAGATTGTCGAAGTCGGTGCCCCAACCGGAGGTCACGTAAGTGTAGCAAATTGGGCAGTTGCACCACGGCCGCGACCGGACCATCGTCATGAACATCGAGAGGAGTAGGAATGTGACGGTGAAGCCGAAGAAGGAGGTCGAGAAACATCTTCGGATCGTGTCCATCCATGCAACTATAACAACTAACTCCATTGAAAAGAGAGACGAGGTGGTGAGGGAGAATAAGAAGAGTGGGTCTTCACGTGTGTATATAAAGATATGTGACATCAGGTTGCGTTTGATACGATGCGTGATATTATGATTGAGATACAATGAACCGTAACAATCATATTGATATGGGTTAATACGCATTACTTCCACTTAAAAGTTAAGACAATTGCATTGATTAGGACAAATTATGGTTAAGTGTAGTGGTGAATTGGTGATTGCTTAAATCTTCTAGGGGATAAAGTGCTCCTGGATCTGTAAGTAAATTTCTTGGAGAGTTAGCAATATTAGCAACAAAAAAGAATGCAATTGTAATTTGGGCATATATATCTTTATGAAAAAAGACTAAATAATTTAAAATATCTCCAACACCCTCAAGATTTCATAATCTCATAGGAACCTCCTAATTCAGTTAATATTTTAAATTATACACTTATATATATCAACCACTAACCTCGATTTTGATCTAAAATAGATTCAACTTCAATGTCAGATAACCTTTCGAACTTTTGAACTACCATTGTCAAACAAGTGATATAGTGGATTGTTTGAGGACCATTAAATACTGAACTGCTATTCGTTATCCTAAAACTACTTAAATCGTCCTAACAAATCACCATTTTGCTCTTCTCTCATTTCTACTACTATAACGCGACATTTTACCCTCCTATCACACATCACTCTTCATCTTCCTCTTATAATCATGAAAAATAATGTTTTAGAGGTCAGTAATGAGCCAACGGACGCCCCTATGTACTTGAATCTGGATTAATATCCAACATCTTTTTAATAAAATAATAATAAAAAATTACGAGCGTCCGACGGAGCCGCCCCGCGTAGGAGAGGGACGTCTGGCTAAGACGCCTCCCCCATGGAGGGGGGGGGGGGGGGCGTTTTACCCAGACGGGCGTCTTAGCCAGACGCCCCTCTCCTACGCGGGGCGGCTCCGTCGGACACCAGCAATTTTTTATTATTTTTAATATTTTTTTATTAAAAGATAATTGATTATAAATTTAGATAATTGCTAAATTAATTAATTAATAAGTTAATAATTACTATATTCGGATGACCGATATCCCTTCGGTACACCGAATAGAGATTTCGAGAGAAATGTCGAAGCTACTGAGAATAAATATTCGGATGACCGGGTAAAGATCGGTAAACCGACCCAATGATTCTAGGAAGATCAAAAACTTACCGTCTTTACAATCACGGTAGACCGATGGAAACTCGGTCATCCGCATGGAACATGTTCAGTAGACCGAGAAGCAAACGGTCGATCGTCTCACATCTCACCTTACGATGAGTTTTTGCAAGTGATGAAAATTCAAAAAAATTTGATCCAACAATTTCAAAATTGTAAGTCGAGGCCCTCGAACGACCTGTCGAGGTGGATTTGTAAGTCAGGATGTTTTACCGCCGGGGGATTTTGGATCTTAAAAATTGTTGGATCTGAATTTTTTTTGAATCTTCATCACTTGCAAAAAAACTCATTGTAATCCGATCTGTTACCACCGAAAACTCAATTTGACAAAAAAAAATTAAAAAAAGCGGGGCGTCTGGATAAGACGCCTGAACCATGGTGGATGCGTCTTAGCCAGATGCCTCCACGATGGTACATGCGTCTTAGTCAGACGCCCGAGTCGGAAAAAAATCCGCCTTCATTACCTCGCCTGATTTAGGTGATTCGCCAGACATTTTCGTGGTGTTGGTTCTAGAATGTGAGTAAAACCGAGTCAAATACCTAGTTTAAAGACACGAGATGAAATTTGTATTAATTGATTTGTTAAGGGCAAAAATGTCATTTTTAGGACGATTTAAGTAGTTTTTGGACAACGAAAATAACCCGTTTAAGTATTATGTTTAGTATAAAGTTTAACGACGGATATTTCTTCCTTAACTTCTTTAGGAGACTTGCAAGAAGAAACGACTCGTGAGACTTCACTTTGTTGCACCCACTGACCCACGTGCTGCAATTTGCTGATCGTCAATATTTATGTTATTTGCATTTTCAAATTATACGTGTTTATGACGTCTTGTTCGCATAGGTTATAATCACGCACGAACCCATATGCCTACAATATTTAGTAAAATATATCAAATATCATTTGAAATCATGTTTTTGTCTCTAAAATTGACTATCGTCGATCTTGCTGACATAAAATCAATCAAAACTGACTTCAACGAGGAACAGATGCGCGGATTCTTTAAATCTTTACCCGCGAGATGTGTTTAGCATGAATGTCTGATCTTAACTTACCTGTAAATGCATGCTTGACAATAAATTCAAATACTAGGCGTAGTGGCTTACATGTCTGGATTTACAATCAAATGCATGCACGTAACACAAACATGTTTTTAAAGCATTTTATATATGTTAATTAAACTCTAACATATTACTCATATATTGATGTTCAATTTCTGGTCCGTGCTAATCAAAGACTATATATCTAGCATCTAGCAATTTAGGTACACCACAACATCTTTTATTAATAGGATTTCATGCAAATTGCACTTTTTCAACCAATTTGGTACTTAAAGAGTCCAAATGGAATTTGTAGTGATCATGGATAATTCTAATTCACTGCAGAGAATGATGTTGAATCAAATAACAAAATCGTAGTCAGCTGACTAATAAAATATGTAAAATTAAGTCGATCTATTTGATAATGTGTTGTCTGATGCTGATGAAAAATTGGTCTAAGCTACTTGTAAATCGAGTGGCTCTCCAAGAAAATCTTGTCTTTATTCATTTTTCAAGCCAATCAGTTAACTTAATTTTGCACTTCCCTCATCACATCGTGATATACTTAGTATGACCCATATGGGTTTTTTTTAGCAAAACTAAAAATATCTATTTAATTGCAACTAAACAAGCGAGATTTTTAGAGGTAAGAACCTTTTAGACATGCAATTATGCATATACCTGAAATCCAACCCCAACAACCATGACATGATTCCCATGGTTTTTAACATCGGAGGCTAATAAAAAAAATCAAAAGGTAACTATCAAGTGATCCGTATCTATTACGTACAAAGCGTGATTCTTTCTCTATCATCAGTCTAATTAAGTCCACCATTTGAAGATTGCCACCCTTTAGCTAATTGCAGTTACGGACAAATGGTCTTCAGTCATCTCTGCTGATGCTGGAGATTATTATATGTTCGAAGGACGTAAACAATTTGGTTCCCAGATCTGGTTTACTTTTCGAGAAAAAGCTCTGATCTTTCGTACTTTCGCGTTGGATAACATGTGGGCATTCCATTCTTAAGCAAATCTTGTTTTTTTATATTAACTTTAGTTAGTGTATTTGTCTAGATATAATAATAATATAAATATATGAAGTTGTTCAAAGTAGAAGATAATTGATGAAGATTGGGAATTTGTGTTGGAAAAAAAAACATCCCACAAGACAACTACGTCGTTAAACATGTGCGAGAACATACTCCGTAATCCCACCTTCAAAGAGGGTAAAACCGGTAAATACATTCATAATTTGATTATTGAGTAATTACGATCTTGATATTCTCAATTATACATTGTAATGTAATCAATAATGTAATTGAATTATATTACACCTTCAATTACTATTGAATTTGCTGGAGGACGAGAAACAGTAGGGAGATTGTATTTCTTCTTATTCTTCTGTATTTTGAATTGTACAAGTGTATTTATAGATTTTACAATGATATAGTCGTTGGTTACATTCTAAAATAAGAGAGGAGCGTGAATCACAATTCTTTCCTTGGGTGAAGATCCGGCAACGGCTATGGTGTAACGACTATGATGAGATTTCCTTCTGAGCCCAAAAGGTAAGTGTATCTTGGTTGTATTTTGGTATTTCCAACACACCCCCTCAAGTTGGATCCTGATAGAGGTTGAAGGAACCAAACTTGAGTAGTATTTCTTGGAAATGTTTGTAGTCCAATCCTTTAGTGAATATATCTGCGAGTTGATCTTTACTTCCGACGTAGGGGACTTCTATTTCATTGGACTGAATTTTTTCTCGAATGAAGTGGCAATCTACTTCAATGTGCTTGGTTCGTTCATGGAAGACGGGATTGGTTGCGATGTGGCGAGCAGCGTTGTTGTCACAGAACATCTTTATTGGTTTGTTGAATGGTTGCTTCATGTCTTTAAGCAGTTGTTTGAGCCATATGAGTTCGCTAGTAGTGGAGGCCATGGCGCGGTATTCAGCTTCAGCACTGGATCTAGCCACAACATTCTGCTTTTTGCTTCGCCAAGTTACTAAGTTTCCTCCTACGAAAGTACAGAATCCCGTTGTTGACTTACGATCATGACTTCCTGCCCAGTCTGCATCAGAATAACCAATAATTTCATTAGAGTTGTTTCTTTTCATCCATATTCCTTGCCCTGGAGTTTTCTTTAGATAGCACATGATCCTATCGATTATTTCTAAGTGATGGGTTCGAGGAGCGTGCATAAATTGACTGACAATGCTTACAACATAAGTAATATCTGGACGAGTAACAGTGAGATAAATTAATCTACCAACAAGTCTTTGAAATTGTCCTATATCTTTAACTGGGTCTCCATCTGTTGGGTGTGTTTTCCGGTTTGTTTCAATGGGAGTGTTGAGGGGTTTGGAGGCTAATTTACCTGTTTCGTGAAGAAGGTCTAGGACATATTTTCTTTGGGACAAGAATAAACCCTTTTTTGAGTAAGCAAACTCTATTCCGAGAAAATATTTTAAAAAACCTAGGTCTTTTATGTCGAAGTTTGATTTTTAAGTGTTGTTTAACTAGATTTATTGTTTTGTCACAATCTCCGGTGATGAGTATGTCATCAACATATATTAATATTATAGTGGTTATGTTGTTAGAGTTGTGAACAAACATAGATGCATCTGCTGAACTTTTAATGAAACCATAAGAAGTAAGGAAGTGGCTGAGTTTTGCGTACCATGCGCGTGGTGATTGTTTTAGACCGTAGATTGACTTGTGTAGCTTGCATACCTGGTTTGGAGCGGAGTGGATACCTGGTGGTGGTGTCATGTAGACCTCCTCCTCAAGGTTGCCTTGGAGAAAAACATTTTTTACATCCATTTGAAAGATATTCCATCCATTATTTATAGCTATAGAGAGAAGGACACGGACAATGTTCATTTTAGCTACGGGTGCAAATGTTTCTAAGTAATCTATGCCATAAGTTTGGGTATAACCTTTTGCGACGAGGCGAGCCTTATATCTTTCTATAGTTCCATAGCTATTATATTTGATTTTATAGATCCATTTACAACCTACGGGTTTGATTCCAGGTTCAAGAGGAACCAAGGTCCAAGTTTTGTTAGATTCTAAGGCAGTGAGTTCGTCTTGCATGGCATTGGCCCATTTTGGATTTTTTATGGCTTCGTGGAAATTTGTGGGTTCTATGTGTTTATCGATTGTGTTTATGAATGCTCTATGGTTGTTGTTTATTTTTGTATAGGACAAGTAGTCCTGAATATGGTAGGATAGATGGGTAACATAATCATGCAAGTAGGTGGGTGGTCGAGTGGGACGAGATGACCGGCGTTGAGGAGATGGTGGTGGGTTGGCTTCTACTTCTTCTTCTTCGTCTTCTTCTTCTTCTTCTTGGTGACCTTGGTGATTGTTGTCTTGGTTTTGTTCCGGAGAGTTGATTATCGGAAGAGGTGGTTGCGGTTGTACGTTGATGTCGGTTGGTGGATGTCCTTCATTATTGTTGAAGTAAGACATGTTTTCTACAAATTGAACATCACGAGAAACAAAAAATTTACATGTTTGGGGATCATAACATTTATACCCCTTTTTCTTTAAGGAGTACCCTAAAAATATACATTTTTGCGAGCTTTTGTCGAGTTTATTCATCCTTTTCCTGTGGACAAAGACAACACAACCAAAAACTTTTAGATGGTCAAGAGTCATCTTTTTCCCATTAAGAATTTCCAAAGGTTGCTTGTTTTGAAGTCGAGGACTAGGAAGGCGGTTTATGAGATAAGCAGCAGTTAAAACGGCGTCAGACCAGAAACGGTTTGGAACATGATTTTGAAAAAGAAGGGATCTAGTAATGTTCATGAGATGTCGGTTTTTTCTTTCCGCGACCCCGTTTTGTTCAGGTGTATTAATACAGGTAGTTTGATGAAAAATCCCTTTTTGTTTTAAAAAATCCTGGAAAATATTACTGGTGTATTCAGATCCATTATCTGACCTAAGTGTTTTTATTTTAAAATCATACATGTTTTCCACAAATGTAACAAATTCACAAAAAATGTTAAAAGCATCAGATTTTAATCTTAACAAATAAATCCATGTGGTTCGGGAAAAATCATCAATAAACGTAATAAAATACTTGAACCCGTTATAGGATTCGGTTGGGGCTGGTCCCCAAATGTCGGAATGTATCAATTCAAGAGGTTGCCCCGCCTTATTAGTAGAAGAATAAAAAGGTAACCGAGTCTGCTTTGAAAAACTACAAATATCACATGCTATTTCAGAATTAATAAACGGGAATAAAGTTTTCAAGACTGAGTGGGACGGATGTCCCATGCGCCTGTGCCAAAGTTCGTGGTTGGAATTATTTCCAACATGAAAAGCGGAATTTTGGGAGTCTAAGATATATAAGTCATTGACGAGGGTTCCCCTACCAATCGTCCTCTCTGTGGCACGATCCTGAAAGTATACGTCAAATGGAGTAAATACAATATTACAATTTAAATTTTTTGTGATTTTTGCTACGGATAACAAATTAGAGTTAAACCCGGGTACATAAAGGACATTATTATTGCTTTGGTTTAGTAGTTCTATCTTTCCTATTCCTTTGATTTTTACTTGGTTTCCGTTTGCAACAGTTACAAATTTATTTAGAGAGCTAGAATTATTTTCAATCTTAGAAAGTAATGTTTTATCTCCTGTCATGTGGTCAGTAGCACCTGAGTCAATTATCCAGTTTTGATGATTTGATTTTAATCTACTAGATAAGGTAGTGTAATTTTCCAGAAGTTGTTTCATACCTGCAAATTTACCTGAATGTAGAGGGGAGTTTTGCAAAAGTCCTGTGAGTTGGGCCACCAGATCCGAGATTTGCTGTGTTTGTATATTTGGGTCGGGTCCATGCGCTGGCGGATTCGGGTTGCTTACCAGGTAGCCTCTTGGATTCGGGTTTCCCGTCATATAAATTCCGCTGGATCCGGTTTCGTTGTTTCCATTTTGGTCCTGCAGCGAAAAAAGAGGGTTAGGGTTTTGGTTCGCTTGGTGGCTGTCGCCTCCTGCGATGGTGTTGTAGCCGCCGCTGCCCCCTGGTCTCATGTTGAATCTTCCATCGCTATCTCTTTTGTCGTTATCTTTTGATGGTCGGAGGTGCGGGAAGAGGAACCAACAATTGTTCCTGCTATGTCCGTTCTTTTTGCAGTTGTCGCAGTGTTCTTCTTTGCGATTTCCATATCTCTTCTTGTTGTGGTTTTGATTTTGGGTTTGGTGTTGGTTTTTTCCGACAAGAAACGCATGGTTTTCGTTTTGGTTGTTGTTGTCGGAGAGTCCTTGCGACTGAGCGGTGGTCCTTCGTCGAGTTTCCTCGCGTTGGATCATCCCGGTGACGGCTGCAAGAGACGGGAGTTCTGGTGCCATTAGCACTTGACTTCGTAGATTTTCGTAGCTTCCATCCAGACCTACCAGAAACTGGTAGATCCGGTCTTGTTCTGTCCGTTGTTGGATGATTTTCGCATCGGTCGTTGGTGGTTCGTAAACCCCCAATTCATCCCACGCTCTCCTGAGGGTCCCCAGATACTCTGTGATGGTTTTTTGATTTTGGCGAGTCTGTGAGATTTCCTGCTTTAGCTTGAATACATGTGCAAAATTTTGGGCTTTGCCGTAATGCTCGTGGATTGCTTCCCATAGCTCCAGTGCGCTTTCCTTGTACAGGAAGATCTCCCCAATATTGGGTTGCATCGAGGCGAAGATCCATGACATAACGAGGTGATCCCCGTTTTTCCATTCCTCCTGTTTGTGTTCTGTCCCGATGCCTTCGGGTTTTTTGCTTTTCCCGGTGATGTGGCCCAGTCTCCCCCTGCCGCTGAGGGAGAGAGTGACGGCGCGCGACCACGAGAGATAGTTGGTCCCGTTGAATAAGGTGGTGACCAACCGTGATGATGTGTTGGAATCTGTTTGGTTGGTTGTATGGTCGGTCATGGTTTTGGGTTTGTGTTTTGAGGGTTTGGATGTAGGTGGTGGTAGCCTTCAACCCCCTTGAACGAGGCGAAGACCGATGATGAGCTCTGGGGAGCCTGAGGTCTAGTGGTTTGTCGATTTACTGCTCTGATACCATATTGAATTTGCTGGAGGACGAGAAGCAGTAGGGAGATTGTATTTCTTCTTATTCTTCTGTATTTTGAATTGTACAAGTGTATTTATAGATTTTACAATGATATAGTCGTTGGTTACATTCTAAAATAAGAGAGGAGCGTGAATCACAATTCTTTCCTTGGGTGAAGATCCGGCAACGGCTATGGTGTAACGGCTATGATGAGATTTCCTTCTGAGCCCAAAAGGTAAGTGTATCTTGGTTGTATTTTGGTATTTCCAACAATTACAGCCAACCAAACAAGATCTAAATGTTTTTTCCCCACTTAGGTGAAGGTTTGATTTCAACCAACAACAGTTTCAGAAAGAAAAAAAGGAAAAAAACCCAACAACAATATAAACGCTTTTTGAATTATGAACCCTTCTGATATGTTTTAAACAAAAACACATACATGTTATTGTATTAGGCCATAAAGAAATTATTTGGGATTGATTAGTGGTTAAAAGTTAAAACGATCCACTCACCTATACTTGTCATATATCCTGAGAAGTTTACTTGGTCATTGATTGGTTGTCGTAGGTTCCGTCGATCGACGTTGAGCTTGGACCGAGAGTTTCCACGGCGTATGAGTAAAACTACACACAATGTAGTATGCCATAAATGTTCACTCGTGTCTCTGATTAATTCTTCCCATAAGAAAGGTAGAAAAGAAAGACAAGTTGGGTCGCACTGCACTATCTTGGGCTACTGTGACATGCGACGGGGCAAAGGATCTTGAAGTACATCATGTCGTCGTTATTTTCCTTGATGAAGATAAGATAAGAGGGACAACCACATTAGTGTTACATCGTTTTGGGCTGTTTTTACTTTCTGTAATTGCCACACTAAAAAGATCTATTTGTCTTGTTTTTAATTTTGTTGACACAGTTCTTGAGAGAGAGAAAATCAAATTTAAACTTTCAATGGAAAATCTAAATCGTAGATATTCATGTATAATATATATTGATTAATGATGTCGAAAAGTAAACCAAGTTTAACGATTTGAGACACTTCACCTGTAAGAACCCAAACCCTTGTTAGGGTTAAGCTTGGGTTAATGGTGATTAGAGGAGGATTAGGAGGATGGTTTGCATGGGGTTGTGTGGAGTGCATGGGGAAGGGAAGAGAGGCGAGTACTGTAGCGTGGAGGAGAGGTGATGGGTTTGGAAGTAGGGGACTGTAGCAATTTCGGGTTTATAACCCAAGTTCTTCTTCTCCTTTCTTCTTTCTTCCTCATTTTCCCTCATTCCTTCTTCTTTCCTTGCTGGTGCGCGTGTTGGTGGAGCAGCTGCGGAGGCGTCGGGCGAGGAAGGAGCTCGTGCGGGAGAGGTGCGGAGTTGAGCGCGCGGGGTGATCACCGGAGGCGACGTGCGTGAGCGAGCTCCGGCGTTTCGTCGTCGTTGGTTGAGGTATGTCAACTAGTTAGTGTGGTTTGTTACTCACCCAAGCGTGGGGGGAGGCGTTGGTCGGGTCGGGAGAGGTTGGGGACCTCTCCGGCGACGCGTTCTTCGTAAAACCTCGGCTGGCGCGAGGTTGAAGACGACCAACGGTCGACCGGATCCTTCGGGCGGTCGACCGTTTTAGCACTGTTTGCCCGACTTTAACCTTCACCGGTCGAACGATGCCTTGGGGCGGTCGACCGGTAGTGCATTATTGCTGGTGAGTTGGGATTTTCTACCTGTTATCGGTCGACCGGTCCTTGTGGTGTTCGACCGGAACTTAAGTGTACTGATTATTATTGTTTGATTGTTCGACCGATTTATATTGCGTTCGACCGATTGCATGTTTGTTCGACCGGTTGTATGTTTACGTTCGACCGTTTGATGACGTAGAATACTAGGTTGACCCTGTTAGTTTTCGGTCGACCGGGACCCCTGAGTCGGTCGACCGATAGATTGGATTTGATGTTGACCAGACTCCGGATTTTGACCTCGTTCGGTCGACCGGTTTTAGACCTTGGTTCGACCGTTGGGGGTTCTGTCTTGAGCGCAGCGGTAGACCGTTATAGGAGTACGGTCGACCGATTCCTTTATGGAACCGGTCGACCGAATCACCTCTTTCGGTCGACCGTTGGGGCACAGAACAGAATCCCAGGTTCCCTTTTTGAACGCCAACTTTGCCACGGAAACCCGTGTCCTCGCCTTGTGCGTGAGCCGGGAGGTGACGGTGGGCGCGTGATGCGTGCCTGCCCAGGGACCGCCGTTGGGAAGAGTGTGGGTGTTCGGGACGCGTCACCTCCATGTATGGACCGTGACTTTTGAGATGATTGTTGGCACTTTGTAGTATAGCAGGCCTGAGGGATCGCGGATCCCAGTGTTGATGTTTGTGCGAGCACGCAACTGGCGTTGGGTGAGGTGACTACCGGCCCACGGGCTACGGAGGTCGCTGCCCTGCTTTTATAGCGGCGCGGTTGGTGTTTGCGGCTCGAGGAGCCCGATGACCTGGCAGACTTCGGTCTGGATCTGTCCGATGCTGTGCCGGACTGTTGTGTTGGACCACCGATGCTGTGCCGGTGATGCCGCCGAGGTTGTGCCGGCGATGATGATTGTTGGGCCGAGGCTGTGCCGGCTTGTTGTTTTCCTCGGCTGGGCACCTACCGAGATGATGTTGTTATACCTTCCGGGCGACGGCCCCGTTGGTCCCTGTGGCCCCGACCACTGAGATTTACAGATCTGTTTCTATCGGCGCGTAGACGTGACAGAGGCTCCCTGCCGAACCCTTGTGTAGTGTAGCTGCGTGTGGGGGTGCGATGTTGCGGGCTACTAGACTGCATGTGCCTGCAGTAGGTCTCCTCGGGAGACTCGTTGTTGATTGTCGGACTGATGTCCTGTTTTACCCTTCGGGGGAACTGTTTTACCTTCTGTTGATGCCATGACATGCTACTAGTATGATAGGTTCATTATGTGATGCATGCATATAGGTGAGTTGGCATACGGGGTTTCCTTCTGGAAACTCAGGCATCGTTGTTATATATTTTCAGGACCGCAGTAGGTCCAGTTGGGTGGTGATCGGCGGGGACGCGCATTTTGGAGTTGGATCCTCTTCTCGGGCCGCTGAGGTCGACATGATTACCTTTTTATCTTCTGTTGTCGTTTTGCTGTAATCATGTATCTTTTGATAAACTCTGATGTATTTTGGTGCACCACTTTTATGATTTATGAGAAGTAACAGTCCCGCCTTTGATTATTGAGTTGATTGTCTTGATTATTATTTTTTTTAAAATTTCCGCTGTTTCGGGATGTTACAACTTGGTATCAGAGCGGTCGATTCCTATGCGGTTCCCAATGAAATCACCCTTGTAGTAATAGGATTCATGCATTTTCTTTTAGCATGCATACATGGCTGAAGTTGTGATTGTTTCTTCTGGCAGATGGCACCTAGGCGTGTGAGGAGTTCTCCACGCGATCGTGATCCCAGTGATGACACTTCGGGTGCACAGTGGGACAGACTGGGCGAGTTTCTGGAGCGTCAGGCAGCTCAGAGCGCTCAGAGCGGGGTGGGAGCTGAGCACGATCGGTTCATGCGTCAGCACCCGCCGACTTTTGATGGCAGGAGGGCCCCAGAGGTTGCAGAGGACTGGGTCTTCCGGATGGAGAAGATCTTCCGTGCTATTGGAGTAGCACCTGAGAGGATGGTGGAGCTGGCCACCTATGTGTTTGATGGCGAGGCCGCCAACTGGTGGAGGTCCACGTCCACAGTATTGTTTGATGATCGTCTGGATGTGAGCTGGGAGGAGTTTTTGGAGGTGTTTCATGAGCAGTACTTCCCCCAGCATGTCAGGGATCAGAAGAGGGAGGAGTTCATGTCGCTGGAGCAGAAGGACATGACACTGACGAGCTACATCAGCAGGTTCAACGCTTTGGAGCGTTACTGCCCTGAGATTTGTGTGACCCCAGAGCAGCGGGCGAGGAAGTTCGTGAAGGGACTGAGGCAGCCGCTTCGTTCTCGGGTGATCAACAGCATGCCGCGGACCCTTGCAGATGCGGTGAAGCATGCTACGATCATCGAGCAGGACCAGAGGGAGTGTATTCAGGAGGCGCGGAAGGCGCCAGTGAGCACCGGCAGCAGAGTAGCTGGTCGTGGAGCAGGGAACTCGGGCAAGAGGCCCAGGTTCGATGGTGGAGGAGCACGTCAGTCAGGAGCGTGCACTTACTGCGGGAGGTTCCATCCGGGGTAGGAGTGTCCCCGTCGGACTGGAGCGTGCATGGGTTGTGGTCAGATGGGGCATTTTGTCCGTGATTGTCCTCAGAGGCAGGGAGAGCCGAGCAGGAGGCCAGGACCACCAGCAGTAGGCAGAGGCGGAGGCAGCAGATCAGTTGTTCCACAGGGCCAGAGCAGGAGGACCGGGCGAGTCTTCACTATCCAGGCTGAGGAGGCGAGGGACTCCAACACCGTCGTGGAAGGTACGCTTTCAGTTTCTGGTTCAGTAGCGCGTGTGTTGTTTGATTGCGGCGCCACTCACTCCTTCATCTCGGAGAAGTTTGCTGGCGAGTTGGGTCGGACCCCTGTGCTGCTGACTGATGTTTTGGAGGTCAGCACGCCCATGGGTGAGGTGGGCACTGTGGGGAGCTTTTTCCCCGGCACCACAGTTGCTTCGGGAGACCACGATTTTCCGGCAGATCTGGTCTTGTTACCGATGGAGGACTTCGACGTCATACTGGGGATGGACTGGCTATCACAGTACGACGTGCGAGTCTTTTGCCGTGAGAAGAAGATTCTGATTCCGATGGAGGGTTTGCCAGATGTTCTGATCAGAGGTGCGAGGAGCAGAGGGGGTCGTCTGATTGTGTCTGCAGTTAGGGCACAGAGACTGATGCAGCAGGGATGTAGAGCGTTTGTGGCCACGCTGGTAGTTCCTGATCCTGAGACGAGGAGGCTGGAGGACATAGAGATTGTGCAGGAGTTCCCGGATGTGTTTCCAGCGGAGATTCCAGCGTTACCGCCGCACCGAGAGATCGAGTTCGGCATCGAGCTGGTAGCGGGTACGACACCTCAGTCGAAGGCACCGTATCGTATGGCACCTGCAGAGTTGACAGAGCTGAAGAAGCAGTTGCAGGAGTTGATGGAGTCCGGGTTCATCAGACCAAGTGTTTCTCCATGGGGAGCGCCTGTGCTCTTCGTGAAGAAGAAGGACGGATCGTTGCGGATGTGTATCGACTACAGGATGCTGAATAAGGTTACCGTTTGGAACCGGTACCCTTTGCCCAGGATTGATGATTTGTTTGATCAGTTGCAGACGGCGAGAGTGTTCTCGAAGATCGATCTGCGTTCGGGTTATCATCAGTTGCGGATCAGGGAGGCAGATGTTCAGAAGACAGCCTTCAGGACGCGGTACGGCCACTACGAGTTCTTGGTGATGCCATTTGGACTGACGAATGCGCCTGCAGCATTCATGGATCTGATGAATAGGACCTTCCAGCCGTACCTCGACAGATTTGTCGTTGTATTCGTAGACGACATTTTGATATACTCGCCTGACAGGGAGCAGCATCGAGAGCACCTGAGGATTGTGCTTGGCATCTTGAGGGATCAGCAGCTTTATGCCAAGTATACGAAGTGCGAGTTCTGGTTGGATCAGGTGGCTTTTCTGGGGCATATTGTGTCAGCTGATGGGATTTCAGTGGATCCGGCGAAGGTCGAGGCGGTGACTCAGTGGAGAGCCCCGACGAGCGTGACGGAGATCAGGAGTTTTGTTGGACTGGCAGGGTATTACAGGCGGTTCATCCAGGATTTCTCCAGACTTGCGTCGCCGCTGACAGCGCTGACGCAGAAGGGCGTCAAGTTCGTTTGGTCCCAGAAGTGCGAGGACAGCTTTCAGGAGCTGAAGAGGCGATTGACGACAGCAACTATTCTGACGCTACCGAGTGGCAGTGGAGGCTACGTGATTTACAGTGATGCGTCAGGGATTGGTTTGGGCTGTGTTCTGATGCAGCACGGGAAGGTGGTCGCGTATGCTTCGAGACAGCTGAAGGTGCACGAGAAGAACTACCCGACTCACGATCTGGAGTTAGCAGCAGTAGTTCACGCGTTGAAGACCTGGCGGCACTATCTGTATGGCGAGCAGTTCGAGGTCTTCACCGATCATCAGAGTCTGAAGTACTTGTTCTCGCAGAAGGAGCTGAATATGAGGCAGCGCAGATGGCTCGAGTTCATTAAGGACTACGACTTCACCATTTCCTATCATCCGGGAAAGGCGAATTCGGTTGCAGACGCGCTGAGCAGGAAGGTGGAGGTTTCAGTTGCGAGTATGTGCATCCAGGAGTGGAGGTTACTCGAGGCTTTTTCCGAGTGGAGTCCGTTCACAGAGGGTTCAGAGGGAGCAGTGATTGCTGGGCTTCGGGTGGAGCCGCAGACTGTCTCACGAGTGGTGCAGGCTCAGCTTGGGGATGATGAGTTAGATGGTCTGCTACAGTTGGCTTCCAGAGAGGGGTCAGATTTCAGTATAGGGGTTGATGGTGGCTTGAGGTTCAGGAGTCGGATCTGGGTGTCGAAGAGCGATGGGCTGAGAGATGACATCATGGAGGAGGCACACAGAGCTAGATACACCATTCACCCGGGGAGCACGAAGATGTATAAGGACCTGCAGCGGAACTTCTGGTGGAAGGGCATGAAGAGGGATATTGCAGAGTTTGTGGAGCGATGCTTAGTCTGCCAGCAGGTGAAGATTGAGCATCAGAGGCCGGCAGGACCGATGCAGAGTATTGAGCTTCCTGAGTGGAAGTGGGAGCACGTGACGATGGATTTTGTCACAGGATTGCCGAAGACGAGGAGATTCCACGACGCGATTTGGGTGATAGTCGATCGACTGACCAAGTCGGCGCATTTCTTAGCGATCAGGACCACGTTGCCTTTGGAGGGTCTAGCTAAGTTATACGTGGAGGAGATAGTCAGGTTGCATGGAGTACCAGTGAGCATCATCTCAGATCGAGATCCTCGTTTCACTTCCAGATTTTGGGGGAGTCTGCAGCAGGCATTGGGGACGCGTCTGAGGTTCAGTACAGCGTTCCATCCGCAGACTGATGGTCAGTCAGAGAGGACGATTCAGACCTTGGAGGATATGCTGAGAGCATGCACGTTGGATTGGGCAGGGCACTGGGATGAGCACCTGCCACTGATAGAGTTCGCCTACAACAACAGCTACCATTCGAGTATTGGGATGGCACCGTACGAGGCGCTGTACGGGAGGCCTTGCAGATCACCGGTATGCTGGAGTGATGTGGGCGAGAGGCAGTTAGTGGGGCCAGAGATTGTGCAGATGTACTCAGAGAAGGTTGATCTGATCAGGAGGAGACTGGCCACAGCACAGAGCAGGTAGAAGAGTTATGCTGATCGACGCAGACGTGAGTTGAGTTTCGAGGTAGGCGACCATGTGTTTCTGAAGATTTCCCCAGCCAGAGGTGTGATGAGGTTTGGGAAGAAGGGGAAGCTCAGTCCGAGGTATGTTGGACCGTTTGAGATCCTCGACCGGGTTGGAGAGGTTGCCTACCGGATTGCGTTGCCGCCGCAGTTTTCAGGTCTGCATAATGTCTTCCATGTGTCGATGCTGAGGAAGTATGTGGCAGATCCGTCGCACGTCATCGAGATAGCAGGACTTGTCACTCGAGGAGAGACCAGTTGAGATTGTCGATCGCATGGATCACCAGCTCAGGAGGAGGACCATTCCGATGGTGAAGGTCAGGTGGCAGCATCACAGTGAGCGCGAGGCCACGTGGGAGATCGAGGAGGATGTCAGAAGGCAGTATCCAGAGCTTTTCGGTGAGTAGTTGCTTTGATTTCGGGACGAAATCCTTTTAAGTTGGGAGGATTGTAAGAACCCAAACCCTTGTTAGGGTTAAGCTTGGGTTAATGGTGATTAGAGGAGGATTAGGAGGATGGTTTGCATGGGGTTGTGTGGAGTGCATGGGGAAGGGAAGAGAGGCGAGTACTGTAGCGTGGAGGAGAGGTGATGGGTTTGGAAGTAGGGGACTGTAGCAATTTCGGGTTTATAACCCAAGTTCTTCTTCTCCTTTCTTCTTTCTTCCTCATTTTCCCTCATTCCTTCTTCTTTCCTTGCTGGTGCGCGTGTTGGTGGAGCAGCTGCGGAGGCGTCGGGCGAGGAAGGAGCTCGTGCGGGAGAGGTGCGGAGTTGAGCGCGCGGGGTGATCACCGGAGGCGACGTGCGTGAGCGAGCTCCGGCGTTTCGTCGTCGTTGGTTGAGGTATGTCAACTTATTAGTGTGGTTTGTTACTCACCCAAGCGTGGGGGGAGGCGTTGGTCGGGTCGGGAGAGGTTGGGGACCTCTCCGGCGACGCGTTCTTCGTAAAACCTCGGCTGGCGCGAGGTTGAAGACGACCAACGGTCGACCGGATCCTTCGGGCGGTCGACCGTTTTAGCACTGTTTGCCCGACTTTAACCTTCACCGGTCGAACGATGCCTTGGGGCGGTCGACCGGTAGTGCATTATTGCTGGTGAGTTGGGATTTTCTACCTGTTATCGGTCGACCGGTCCTTGTGGTGTTCGACCGGAACTTAAGTGTACTGATTATTATTGTTTGATTGTTCGACCGATTTATATTGCGTTCGACCGATTGCATGTTTGTTCGACCGGTTGTATGTTTACGTTCGACCGTTTGATGACGTAGAATACTAGGTTGACCCTGTTAGTTTTCGGTCGACCGGGACCCCTGAGTCGGTCGACCGATAGATTGGATTTGATGTTGACCAGACTCCGGATTTTGACCTCGTTCGGTCGACCGGTTTTAGACCTTGGTTCGACCGTTGGGGGTTCTGTCTTGAGCGCAGCGGTAGACCGTTATAGGAGTACGGTCGACCGATTCCTTTATGGAACCGGTCGACCGAATCACCTCTTTCGGTCGACCGTTGGGGCACAGAACAGAATCCCAGGTTCCCTTTTTGAACGCCAACTTTGCCACGGAAACCCGTGTCCTCGCCTTGTGCGTGAGCCGGGAGGTGACGGTGGGCGCGTGATGCGTGCCTGCCCAGGGACCGCCGTTGGGAAGAGTGTGGGTGTTCGGGACGCGTCACCTCCATGTATGGACCGTGACTTTTGAGATGATTGTTGGCACTTTGTAGTATAGCAGGCCTGAGGGATCGCGGATCCCAGTGTTGATGTTTGTGCGAGCACGCAACTGGCGTTGGGTGAGGTGACTACCGGCCCACGGGCTACGGAGGTCGCTGCCCTGCTTTTATAGCGGCGCGGTTGGTGTTTGCGGCTCGAGGAGCCCGATGACCTGGCAGACTTCGGTCTGGATCTGTCCGATGCTGTGCCGGACTGTTGTGTTGGACCACCGATGCTGTGCCGGTGATGCCGCCGAGGTTGTGCCGGCGATGATGATTGTTGGGCCGAGGCTGTGCCGGCTTGTTGTTTTCCTCGGCTGGGCACCTACCGAGATGATGTTGTTATACCTTCCGGGCGACGGCCCCGTTGGTCCCTGTGGCCCCGACCACTGAGATTTACAGATCTGTTTCTATCGGCGCGTAGACGTGACAGAGGCTCCCTGCCGAACCCTTGTGTAGTGTAGCTGCGTGTGGGGGTGCGATGTTGCGGGCTACTAGACTGCATGTGCCTGCAGTAGGTCTCCTCGGGAGACTCGTTGTTGATTGTCGGACTGATGTCCTGTTTTACCCTTCGGGGGAACTGTTTTACCTTCTGTTGATGCCATGACATGCTACTAGTATGATAGGTTCATTATGTGATGCATGCATATAGGTGAGTTGGCATACGGGGTTTCCTTCTGGAAACTCAGGCATCGTTGTTATATATTTTCAGGACCGCAGTAGGTCCAGTTGGGTGGTGATCGGCGGGGACGCGCATTTTGGAGTTGGATCCTCTTCTCGGGCCGCTGAGGTCGACATGATTACCTTTTTATCTTCTGTTGTCGTTTTGCTGTAATCATGTATCTTTTGATAAACTCTGATGTATTTTGGTGCACCACTTTTATGATTTATGAGAAGTAACAGTCCCGCCTTTGATTATTGAGTTGATTGTCTTGATTATTATTTTTTTTAAATTTCCGCTGTTTCGGGATGTTACATCACCGGTGATTAGATTTTGTTGAACCGGTGAAGTGAATAAGTTTCACAAAAATGATCCCGAACTTCTGCTTAAGATGTACAAGATTGTTAACTTGAACTCAAGATTTGCCGGAAACTAAACAAAAAATCTACAAGGTCAACTCTAGGTTCTTTCCAAAATAATCAAATCGACTCACGACTTCCTTTGTGTTTGTCGTGCTAGTTAATTATATATCTTTATAAATTAAGCATACATGTATTCATGTTATGAGATATGATGACATTTCTTTCTAAAAATGACATTGTGAAAACCAAAAAAGACATTCTATATCATTTTTCAAAATAATTTATTTGAATAGGATATGCAAACCATAAGATCATTTTAAATTAATGATAGCTGACTAAAGCAAGTTGACTCATGATAAAACTTGATTTGAATCTTAATAAGTGGAATTAAGGGTCAATTTTAAACGCAATGAACTCGCAAGTTGAAATTGAACTTAAATAGACTGAATCAAATTCAACATGTCTACAACCTTAGGAAGAGATACAATGTTGTGGCAGACAAACTGCCGAAGAGATACAACCTTAGGAAGAGATACAGGGTCGATATGAGTAGGCTAATTATCATATGTAATAATAGGGCACCGCTGGATTTATTAACATTGTACATTTTAGTAAATAAAATTAGTGATGGAGAAAGCATATCCCGTGTGATTGCACTGGAAGATTTGTAGACCTCATTCGAGCAGATAAAGCAACACTTCACCTTCCATTACTTTACGGATGACTAAAATTGCATACGTGGTTGAATAGTGTGTAATCACCTTTTTTTTGACATCATACGTCCTTTCTGTCCATTTTCTGTTGCAATGGAGCAGGATCTTTTGGTCGTTGTAATTAACTGATAACTAATTAGTAACCGAATTGCTTCATTTTCAAGACCCAATAAAATCAGTGAGGCATTGGATAGAAATACCAAGTTCCTGGGAAGATCGAAGCTTTTGGGGGATTTTGCATCGTCGGACTCCTAAATAGTTATATTCATCGATCGAGATATGCTTCATGTTTCTCTCCTTACTTCAATAGCCCCGTAGAGACTTGTATTTATTATTGAAAATATAGTCCAACATTATTAAACACCAAAATCATGTAATGCTATCTTACTGTTAGGGAATAGATTCAATCCTAAAATACACAGCGGAACGAAAAAATAGCAAATCCGATTAAGAAAGAAAACACAATAATGCAAGTCACAAATACCAACTGCCCAAATCACGTAAGATTTAACGTGGAAACTCAATATGTGAAAAACCACGGACGACACAACCTCAATCTACTATAAAGAAATGTATTACAAGAGAAACTTACATAACACACGACCAACCGGTGAGGAATTCTCGGCTGAATTTGCTCATACTGAATCCACAAGGATACTCTCTCTATCTCTCTTTCTCTCAAGAATACAAATTAGACAATAGTAAAATTAGGATTACTATCTTAGATAGGAATATTACAAAGGGTACGAAATTGCATTTATATACTAGGCCAAAATAAGTATTAATTGCACCAAATCAGGTGGAGAAAAGTGCAGGACATGGGCAAAATAAAACTGAACAGTCGACCAATCGGGAGAAACGATCGACCGAACTTAAAGTGTAGCACAATCTTAAGCTCCATCGGTCGACCAAAATCTCCAAGCAATGTTCCGAAGCTTCGAGTGGTCGACCGGATGGGAATCCCCGATCAACCGAAAATCTCCAGGCACTTTTCCGGGACGAACAAAACGCAGACACGGTCGACCGTAATTGTTCAGACACTTTTCCTGGACGACAAATTACACCACCGGTCGACCGAACTTGTGGCTCGGTCGACCGTTTGTCTGTTTTACCACAGAAATACTTAATACACATATTCAAGGTAAAAAACATCAATCTCCACTTTTACCTTGAATAACCCCAGAAAGTTGAAGGAACACTTCTTTCCTTGTTGTGTCATCGTCGTAGCTCCACTTACTCAGAGCTCAAACCAATCATGTTCTAACATATCATGAACTTAGTTGAAATGACGGGTTTCTCCAACATATCTTCTGTGCTTACCTTCTTCACCCCACACCTACTTCAAACACAACTTCCTGAATGAAGTGATAACGGACGTCGATATGCTTCGTCCTCTCGTGGTACATCTGACCCTTCGTCAGATGAATGAGACTTTGACTATCACAATAAACAACCAATGTATTCTGACCTGGACTAACCTCTCCACATAGACCCTTCAGCCAAAGAGCTTCATTTATACCTTCGGTCGCTGCCATATACTCTGTCTCGGTCGTAGACAAAGCAACAATGTATTGCATTGTTGCTTTACTTAGGCAACTGCTTTAACTCATAAAGTGACTTCTTCAGCAAACAGACCTGCTTCTCTTTACCCTCAGCCACAAAGTCCTCCGGTTGGGACATGTAAATCTCCTCCTCTAATTCTCTATGTAAGAAAGTGATCTTCACATTAAGTTGCTTTTACTCTAAATCATGAATTGCAATAAACTCAACAAAATACGAATAGAAGTATGCTTTACAACGTGTGAGAAAATATCACTATAATGCACAACCTCCACCTGACTAAAACCTCGAGCAACTAATCGAGATTTGTACCTCACACATGAGGAATCTTCGATTTTCTTCTTGAAGACTCATTTACAGCTAACGACTCTTTTTCCTGTTGGAACTTCTACCAACTTCCAAGTTTGGTTCTTATAAAGAGATTTCATCTCTTCATTCATTGCACCAACAGAAGTGAAGGGAATGTGTTCTAAAAGTTTTACTTTTAAATGTCAATTGTTATGAATTGAATGAGAAATCATTTTGTTTATTGTTTATGCTATTCGGCTTTTAGAAGTGTTAAGGAAGATGCTCTTGGTCCTTAACAGTAGAGCTCTAAAAGATATTGGTTTACATAAAACAAAAGGTATTCGCAATCATGGTAATTAACATGGGACATTAATTACCGAGTTAAGATTGTCGTGTTGGTCATAGATCATTGCAGCTCTACAAGTGAGTGACAACACGGGTACACAAAAGAGGAAAATATTACTTTTGTATACTGAATAGACCTAATAAGTAAAATATTATAGAAATGTGTTTCTATGTCATTAATATTTTACTGTGTCCTTGGTCCTTTGATATGAGACTTATATCGGATCACTTAAGGAGTGCTTAATTAGACTAGTGTCTTAAGCTATCCATGAATGTAGTGCAAAGACATTAGCTGGTTAAGTATGACTTTCGTTGGAGAAGATAGCTAGTCAAAAGATTATCATTGTCCCTCTTAATTGAGTGATGATATTAGTAGGCCCCTTGATAAAGTAAAGTTATAACGTGCACAATGTGATTTGAGTTAAGTCACATATTTATAACAAGCTTAAAGAGATCATGAAATGAATACTAATACAAAGATGACACAATACTACTTTGTGTGTATTCTTAATATCATGAGGCAAGGGACGGACACAAGTGGTGCACTCCATCACTAAATGGATCGGGTTTTGATTCAAGTGGAATTAAGACATCTAACTAATTGGGAGTTATAATGTGTAGCTAGATACCGCTTATAGCTTGTGGTATTAAGCTCTTAATATCACTGCCAACTTAGTTTAGATCATCCCATAGGTCACACCACAAAACTGGGAAACGAGAAATGAGGATTTAGAGTTCATAAGATGTGTCGGGTTTCATGTAGAAAATATGACACATGGGGTGAACAAGCAAAATCAAACTTATGTTGTGATTAATAACATAATAGAATCTAAATTAAATTCATATGTGATGTAAATATTATGGGGTGTAATGATTTATCATTACATAGGATAATATGTTACATAAGTTGTGAATTTACTACTAATCCCGAAATGACAAATTTTGTAGGGGTTAAACCGAAATTTGACAAGTCTGCAGTACTGTGCACAAACGGTCGACCGGTTAACAGTAAACGGTCGACCGATCGGTGCACGGTCGACCAGACACGTCTCGTTTGATAATAGGGAATTTTCATCTGTTCGGAACAGTCGACCAGATCTATCGGTCGGTCGACCGAACATTGCGATGAAATATTTTATTGTTGCGAACGGTCGACCGAATGTTAAACGGTCGACCGAAACTTGGTTCGAGCGGTCGATCGAACCTCTAAACGGTCATTAAAGACAACATTTCTTTCAACCATGAGCTTCTGAGATTCCTTACACCACAGACGATAACCTTCCACACCCAAATCGTAGCCAAGGAATATACACATCAATGATCGAGCATTCAACTTTCTTTGATCTACATGTGCGTATGCTGGACAACCGAAGACTCTCAACTTGGACAGATCTGAAGCTCCACATTTCTTCTACTCCATTTCACCAAATTTCTTCTGGTGTTCTTATATCCAAAATGGTATGAGGAGAACGATTCATTAAATAACAAGCAATACACACTACTTATGCCCAAAAATCCTTAGTCAGGTCATCATTCAGAAGCATACATCTAGCTCTCTCCAAGAGAGTTCGATTCAGACGTTTTGCTACTCCATTCTATTCTGGTATATGACAAACAATTCAATGTCTTACGATTCCTTCATTTTTGCAGAAATCGTTAAACTTGAGAAACAAAACACCAAACCATTATCCGTCCTTAAAATAAGGAATTCCTCGAGCAACTCAGTCAGCGAGTGGTGCGTGGGAGTGAGGGCTCTCTTAATTTTCTTCCATGTTTGATTCTCAATCATAGCCTTCCAGTGCTCATAATTCTGAAACACATCACTCTTTTGTTTTAGAATATAAACCCAAGTCTTTCTGGAGAAATCATCAATAAATGAGAGCATGTAGCGAGCTCCATCTTTTGATGGAACCTGTGAGGGTCCCCATAAATTAGAGTGAACGTAATCTAAAGTGGCTTTGGTGGTGTGCTTCGCCATGGAGAAACTAACTCTATTTTGCTTCCCAATACACAATATTCACAAAAGTTCAGACTGCCGTTTTTCTGACTTCCAAACAAACCACGTTTGTTCAACACTGTCGTGCCTTTCTCGCTCTTGTGCCCTAACCTCATATGCCAAAGTTGGGCATTTTCCTCACCAGACAATGACGACGCAACAACTGTGTCACCCACCACAGTTTCTCTCTCAAGCATATAAAGTTTGTCGGGCCCAAGTTTCTTCCCTTTCATCAGAATAAGTGTTCCTTTCATGATGGATATCGAGTCATCCCCACCACTAAATTTGTAACCCTTTACAGTCAAACTACCTACTGAAATTAGATTCTTGCTCGCCTTAGGAACATGTCGCACATCCGACATAACCTTGACTAGGTCATCGTAGGTCCTCAATCTGACAGAGCTAATTCCTGCAACCTCGCACCTGTCACCATTGTCATTACAACCATTCCACCTAACATTGGTTCATAAGATGAAAAGCACTGCTTGTTCGGAGTTAAGTGGAATGTATTGCCTGTGTCAATCACCCAACCATCGGAAGCTTCAGACGAACATGTAGCTGCCAACACAAAATCGGAATTGGACTCGACAACATTTGAACCTGACAGTTCACTACTACTGGAACCCCTCTGGTTCTCTCTGTTCTGTAGCTTAAAATATTTTGTTATATTGTGACCCTTCTTCTTGCATTAATGACAAATAATATATTTGTCTCTCGACTTGGTCTAAAAGGTGTTCTTTGATAAACTCGACTCTTTTCCCTTACCACGAGCAACAAGTACTTCACTTTTGCTCAATTTAGAACCATCAAATCTCTTCTCCATATCAGATTTAGAGGAGAGTGTGTTTTTAACATCCGTAAGGGAGATGTCGGTCCTGCTGTACATCATTGTCTCCACGAAGTGATCATATGAAGAACTCAACGAGCAAAGTAAAAAGTTTGTTTGATCCTCATCAGAAAACTTTGCAACCACCTTCTCTGAATCTATGATGATTGCATTGAAATCATCCAAGTGTTGCTGAAAAGAAATACTTGACTTCTTCTTGAATATGAAAAACTTTTTATTCAAGATAATCCAGCTTGCAAGTGACTTCTTCATGTAGACTTCCTCTAACTTCTTCCACATATTTGCAGACGTCTTCTCCTTCAACACTTCTCTCAAAACTTTGTCAGACAAAGACAATTTTATTGTTGATATTGCTTTCCTATCACACTTCAACTTGTCTTGTTCGGACATTTCTTTCGACAACGTATCCACACCCTATGAACTTCCTCCACCTCTTGCTGCATCAGAATTGCCTGCATCTTGACTTGCCACAAGCTGAAATTAACATCTCGACTCAACTTCTCGATCTTCTGTTGATTCACTATGTGTATTTTCAAGAAAGATCGGAAAAACCCCAAGAATTCGAACCAAAAAGCTCTGATACCACTTGTTAGGGAATATAATCAATCCCAAAATACGTAGGGTTGTTCGCGGGGAGGGTTTGACCCGCCAACCCGTCCTGCCCCGCGTGGGGCGGGTTGCATTGGAATTTTTCTCTACCCGCGACCCGTTAACCCGTCACCCATTAACCCGTCAGACTAAACCTGGTGGGTTGTTGTTGATGTGTTACCTGCCCCGTTTACCTGTTACAATATAATTATAAAATAAGAAATATACATATTTCAGTGATCCCAATTTCTTTGCTTTATAACAAAAATAACAAACAAAGTTGGTTTTGTATTTGTTTTATTTCCTTTTCCTGTCTTAACAGATCCGTCGTTCTACTTCTTTTTCTTCAATTTCTCATTCTCACTTTACAAATACAAACCGATAAATTACATAATCTCCACACTAATAACAACATAATCACTCTTGATCTACGTATATATCTACAAATAACATCATAATCACTTCGCTATTGCATGGATGGTTTTTAGTTTTTAGTTTGTTGTTGAAGCTTGAAGCAAACATATATACTACATTTCTAACTTAACCCGCCTTGCCCCACATAACCCGCCCTTAAGTGGGGCGGGTAGATGTCATTTTTTTTAAAACCGCATCGCCCCGTTTGTAGCCCTTAAAATACGCAGTGGAACGAAAAATAGCAAATCCGATGGAGAAAGAAACCACAATAATGCAAGTCACAAACACCAACCACGCAAAACACGCAAAAACACAAGATTTAACTTGGAAACACAATGCGAGAAAAACCACAGACGACACAACCTCAATCTAGTTTAGAGAAATGTATTACAAAAAAGGCTTACAGAGCACACGACCAACCGACGAGGAATTCCTAGCTGAATTTGCTCCTACCAAATCCACAATGATGCTCTCTCTCTCTCTCTCTCTCTTTCTCTTAAGAATGCAAACTAGACAATAGTAAAATTAGGGTTTAATATCTTAGATAGGATTATTACAAAGGGGTACGAAATTGCTTTTATATACTAGACCAAAACAAGTATTAATTGTACCAAAATCGGGTGGAGAAAAGTGCAGAGCATTGGCAAAACAAAACTGAACGGTCGACCAATTGGGAGAAACGGTCGACCGAACTTAAACTGTTGCACGATCTTAAGCTCCATCGGTCGACCGTCGAGCTCCCTCGGTTGACCGAAATTCTCCAGGCAATGTTTCGAAGCTTCGAGTGGTTGACCAGATGGGAAACCCCGGTCAATCGAAAATCTCCAGGTACTTTTCCTGAAGCTCCGACTGCACAAGTTGTCGACCGGATAGGTCATATCGGTCGACCGTAAATCTCCAGACACTTTTCCTGGATGAACAAATGCATACACGGTCGACCGATGGAGACTTCTCGATCGACCGTAATTGTCCATACACTTTCCTGGACGACAAGCTACACTACCGGTCGACCGAACTTGTGGCCCGGTCGACTGATTTTCTTTTTCCCACAGAAATACTTAATACACGTATTCAAGGTAAAAAAACAATAGTTACAAAATTTTATTTGATATTCAACATCTAAGTGTTTGGATTATGTTGAAATTCACAATTGTCACATATATCTTGGAATCCAAAAAATGTAACCAATTTCAGAGGATAAGAGAAACTTGAAGCAAGGTAATTTAGACTTAGGCAAAACTTGACAAACCACAAACTTTATGAGACTATTTAAGATTTAAAAAAACTCGAAGTAGAAATTCTTGCCCAAAAGTTATATTTTAGAAGGATGTAGATGAGAACACGCAGGAAAACTAGAGTAGGAAATACAAAGATTTGGGAGATATTTGTACTTTTGTTTTCAATACTATACATACTACAACTGAGACTACTAAGACAGTAAGATCCTATTATAGTTCAAGTCACATTAAGCTAGTGGTTAGTTGAAAGATTTCTTACTTTTGAAATCCTATATAAGATGCAACCAAGTATCACAAAGCAATCCTAAGATGCCATTTTAAATTCACTGGGATTACTCCTGTTGGAACATTAATGGACTCTTTATCTTTGTGTCGTATCACGTTGTTCGTTGTATCTACTCACAACAGTGGAGAAAGTAAGGAATCTGATTTCTTCACTAATTTTAATTTAGCACGTGGCTGATAATGTTTCCAGAAAAGTTATGGCAGCTAAAGTTCAAACGAATTTTGGTTTAATTTCGAGATGCGTAAGTAATCCTGAGTGCGAACTTAACAATATGCACAGGGCTTGTGTTTTATTTACTCATTTTTCCAATAAAGGAATTTGGCAACAAATTTCCTTGTTTCTCACGTCAAAGGAATCATTAAATGTCAAATGCCTGTACTCCGTCGGTTCTCGCGACAAAATTTCTAAATATTTATGAATTACTGTCCTCGAAAATCTACATATTTCTGAATTATTCAGAGGTTGCCTACGTGTGATGACGTGGTCGTCTATGTCGTCAGGGATGACGTCAGACGAGATATAACACGTTCTTCTTACGTCCCAACGTAACTTGTGATTTTATTTTATTTTTAAATTTTGGTAGTTAGGTTTCATTAATTATGGAACTGTTTTTTTATAATTGATGTTAGTTGTCCAATAATGAAGGTTTGCCGCTACTTTCAAAATGTAGGTGCTATTAAAAAAACATATCAAATTAAGGTTTTGTGTTTGCACAATATGCACATAGCAATTTTTTTCTATAAATGATATAGTTAGTTTAATTACTCACATTCTTCTGACCATAGGTTGTTACGAGGGTTATACACAATCAACGTAGTTCTTACAGATTTCTGTGAATTTGTTGGTTGGATCGAAGATGATTTTAGATTTTGAATATGAATTTCTAGAATCCATGTCAAAAAGGTAAGTTTTTATATAGATTATGTAACTACAACTACCCTTAATTACTTCTGGAGCAAGGACAAAGGAGTCAAGATGACGTAGAAGACGAACTATTTCGCGAAAAACACGTGCTTAAAAGTTTGGTGTCGTCGTGCATACATGCAATGCATCTGGAGATTCTGGACTGCCGCACTACTGTCCCTCGTGTTTGACAACTGTCCATCGTGTTTGATGTTCTGAGGCTTAGACCTGGACCTGGGTACCGGGATCACGGGATGTGCCAGCACGACGCCCCGCACAACGCCAGCTCGACTATCGTGCCGCGGACATCAACCCCAATTATTTTTTCATATATACCTAAAGTATCCTCCTCTATCCTATATAAACCACTCAATCGTTATTATTTTTTCACACAACACAATTCTCTCAAACTTTCTTCCATTTTTCCAAATTCCAATCATCTATAAATTTTTTTGTAATTGTTTTGATTTTGGTGGATACAGGTTGATTTTGAGCCAAAACGTAAAGCTACAAGCAGACCGCTGACTTTACGACTCTGCTCTTCATTTCCTAGTTTTTTCTAATCTTTTGTAGTAGTTAATTTTAGTTAATCAATCATAATCATGACTTTATCTTTTAGTAAAAAAATCAAGTTTTTCTTTACATATTTAGTAATTTGCATTTCTTTTTTATCTAATTCTGAAGATCAGGATACTGTAGAACCCCTCTCTACTAGACCACCCCAAACAACTACTACTAGTTTTAGAAGAAAAAAACTGCTACTTGTAACAACTACCACCCCAAAGCAACTGCTACTTGTAATTATTGTGGTCATGTATATCCGGCGGCGTCAAGTGGGGGAACTGGTCATTTAGGTAGACATGTAAATGTATGTAAAGTTAAGAACAATCTTCGGTCGGTAAAGAATTAGCGTCAATCTGTTTTTAGACACAAAGAGTGGAAATTTAAATTTTCGAAAATATGATCCAATTTAAGGTAGAGAAATAATTATTGATTTCATAATTAAAGATGAATTACCATTTAGCACATGTGAATCTGATTCTCTTAGGGTAGCAATTCTCTATCGTAATTCTCAGTTTAAATCATTTTCTAGAAAAACTCTTAAAAATGTTGCATTTGATAAATTCGAAAAACAAAGATCTCTCGTGATTAGTTATTTTCATGAATGAACAATAATGTAGCATTAACTAGTGATGTTTGAACTGATCCAAATAATTATCTTTATTGTTGCGTAACTGCTCATTATATAGATGATTCGTGGTTGTTAAATAAAAAATATTTCATTTTTACCTATTTTGCATCCACACACTACCAATGTTATTTTTTATCACATTAAAGATGTTATTGTAACTAATTTTTTTGAAAATAACATTTGTGCAATTGCATTTGATAATGCTACTAATAACATTGTAGCCATAAAAATGCTTATAAGTTATTGTAAGCCACATGTATATGATTCACTTTTTTATATCAGATGTGTTTGTCACACTTTGAATATGGTAGTACAAGACGACCTTCAATTAATTAAATCATACATAGGAAATGTTATGAATGCAATTGCCTTTGTAGGTTGTAGTAGTACATCTAGATATCAGAAATTTAGAGAATTTTGGGTATATAATGATGTTAAACTCAAAAAATTTAAATTAGATATCGCCTATAGATGAAATTCTACCTATGAAATGTTAAAATCTTATGTTGATCATCTTGCAATTCAAACTTTTTATAATGAAAAAAAAAATTGAGACATTTTTAACTGACGAAGATTGGGAAATTTGTAACATTATGTTAGCTTTTTTAAAACGTTTTTCACTTTCACTAAAAGATTAATTGGACAATATTACCCGACTTCTAACATATTTATTTACGAAATACGTCTGATTACAAAAATATTTGCGAAATATTGGGGAAATCTTGGTTTTGATGAAATTTTAACTGTAATGAAGGCCAAGTTTAATAAATATTGAAATTCTCCCTCCATTTTGCTTTTGTTTAGTGTTTATTATGGATCCTAGATTTAAAATTACTAGTTACAAGTTTACTTAGAACAAATTTATGAAAACATGAATTATGAAAAAAATTCAAAACCATG
The DNA here is from genome assembly GCA_963682175.1 of Triglochin maritima. Taxonomy (NCBI): domain Eukaryota; kingdom Viridiplantae; phylum Streptophyta; class Magnoliopsida; order Alismatales; family Juncaginaceae; genus Triglochin; species Triglochin maritima. Next base: position 3,626,662 of record OY821787.1, on the reverse strand, counting down.
TAGATAAATGTAGGTCTTCGTTATACGAATATTTTGAAGAATATCAAAGATTAAACAGACAAATTGGTTCAAATGTTGCTAGTTCATTATCACAACCACCTCCAACTGCAGTGAATTTAGATGATGAAAATTCGCAATGGACTTGGTTAAATCAAAAAATACAAAATTTGTGCGAACTGAGACCCAAAATGAATTAACTGCATATCTAAACACTGAAATTACTTAAGTACTGCTGAGTTAAAATGTTTTGATGGTTTAGACTGGTGGAGAAAGAACACAGGTAGGTTCTCACTAGTCTATTTGATGGCGTGAGACTTATTATGTACTTCGGCGTCAACTATGGCGTCAGAGACTGCTTTTAGTGCAAGTAAGCAGGTCTTGTCTGACAAAATGCTAAGTTTGTCCGACAAGTCTACCTGATGAGCGTATGTCTGAAGGATTGACTCGATGTTGCGGATAGAATGCTGAACATGATTATTCACGACATCAGCAACGATGATTGAAAAATAATTAACTAAACCACTTTTTTTAAGGATTTTTTTTCTAATACCCCTTAGGATTTTTCATTACTTCTTAGGTTTAGTTAGCCTTTAAGCATTTTTTATATGTAATATATTGTTTCTCGAATTGAGTACACTATTGACTATTGTACACTTCTTAGGTTTAGTCAGTTGACTATTGTACACTACTGATTTGATAAGTAGCTAGCACTCACCTGTCGTTTACAATACTTCCATTAAGTATTGTTTGTACACTTAACTGCACAATACATGTCGAAATTTTTTTAAAGCAAAAGAATCTTGATTACTATCTGGGGTGTCTTGGGTTGTGTAAATACGTTCACAGGTTGTTCATGTACTGCAACAAGATATTTAGATATGCTTTCCGGTCGTATTGTTAGAATGGTTTGTAGGTCATACACCACAATTATTAGTTTGGATTCGGATGCATACAAATCATTTTGACCTATGTCTAAGTTGTCCACTCGAAAACAATTAAATAAATGATATTATTTAATTGAAGTTCAAGAAAAGATAATTCCAATTAAGTAAACTATCTCACGTCATACTCGATCTTTTACGAGAACGAGTTAACAAAAGTAATCCTGGTCGATCACTTTTCCGGACCAGGAACGAGAAGTGGAAGTCATAAAAAAAAGATCTTTTTTTCGCACCTCATATATACATTAATACTTAAATAATACTAGTCAAATGAAAACAATAACAAGAAAGTCCTTGATCCCAACTAGTTCGGTAGGGTATTAGTCAAATGACTAATACACGGTGATGATTATATAACTAATATTCATGTGTCGTGTAACTATTGTTAGACCTGTAAACGGGTCGGGTACGGGGCGGGTATGCTCTTACCCGTACCCATACCCGGTTAAATTAACAGGTACGGGTACGTGTATATACCCGATCCAATAATGGTGTACCCGTACCCGCCCCGTACCCGCTAAGTTAGCGGGTAAGGGGAGGGTAAATGAGTATCACCTGTTACAAAATTCCTGAAAATGTCATAAAAAAATAAAAATCGCAAAAAAAACACAACTAATCGTCAAACAAATACAAACAAACACATACAAACACAAATACATACAACTAATTGCAACAAAAATAGAAAATGCAAAGCATAAACAATCTCAAGGATGCAATGATATTCCAAAGGGCTTAATAACCACCATAAATCTGATTAGAAGCATGTGTGGTAACAGAAATACTAAAAATCAGAAAGGAGATTTCACAAATAATTACATCAAGTCCTGTTGGTTGGTATCAATTCAACGAATGGGAATGAGAATGGGAATGGGTTGATTCTCATCTAAATCAAAAGCTGTACCTGACACATATTGCAATTGATCGACGAATTTCTCCTTCCACACCACAACTAGCAACCAATAACATCAATCCTGGAGAGGAGACGAAGATGACGCAACGAGGAAGAAGCGGCGAGGAGGAGATGAAGAGGAGGAGGCGAGGAGGAAGCAGCGAGGAGACAGAGAGGAGGAGGAGGCGAGGAGACGACGGGACGGAGAGGAGATGCGGAGGAGGCGGCGGGATCGACAAGATAGGTTAGATTTGGGGGTTTTCACTTTTTAGTTTTTTTCTCTTTTCCTTTTGCATATTAAGTCTGCATATATATAACTAATATTTTATATATAATATAATATATATACTGTTACCGGGTTAACGGGTATACGGGTACGAGTGCGTTCCTTACCCATACCCGACCCCGTTTATCTGGCGGGTAAACGGGTACGGGTTAACGGGTACAAATTTCTAAACGGGTATGGATTTTTGTACCCATACCCGTACCTGTACGGGTCGGGTGGGCGGGTATACGGGTATTACCCGACCCGTTTACATGCCTAACTATTGTATTACTTCCATGAAGTATTGTGCACTCAATCCCGCAATACGTTCTGAATAAAATTTAAAGGAGAAAAAAATCTTAATTAATATCCCCGGTTTCTTGGGTCATGCAAATGCATTCAAGGATCGTACATGTACTCCAATGAGATTTAGATATGCTTCCGGATCTATAGTCACAATGGTTTGTAAGTCATATAACACAATTTGTAGTTTGGATTCGGATCCGTACAAATCTTATTGACTTATGTTTAAGTTGTTTGCTTGAAAACAGTTAAATAATAATATTTAAATAAAGTTCAAGCAAAAGTAATTAAAATAAAGTATACTAGTCGAGAACTAAAGTTTTTATGCTTTTGAGATATTACGATAAAATTTAGGTTAAAAAGGAAACATATATAATTAATTAACATTCTTAGTTTTCTAAAAAAAGTAATATTATAAAATTTGAAATTTAAATTAAGGAGGGTAAAGTAATAATAGTGGTAATTCTAATAAAAGCCAATTTTCCTCTAAAAGAAAGTTGTCTTTTGAGTGGTTTTTAAAAGAAAGTAGACCACTTGTGTGGTCGTTTTGATAATTTCCCGATATATTTATGATCTTATAAAATGTATACAACACTGACTATACAAACAATTCGCATGCATGAACCCAATCAATCTCAGCATTCTGAGAAGATTAAGAATGATAGAGAGCGATAATATTTCATGTCAGATGTTGTGGCACATCATATGTACATAAAAAAGAGAGGATTAGATAAAGCAAATATTTTGGTCACAACTCACAAGTTGAGCTTATCATTGTGCCTATTGGCAATTTGTTACACGCGCTTGCACTAGATAAGGCAACGACATTATACCACCATTTGCATACGATTTCCAAGTCTAAAATAGTATAATTTTTGGGGGCACCACAGTCAAAATGTACACCTCAAGATCGATATCGTCAATTATATTGTTCAAGCACGTTGACATGTAACTAGAAAAGGTAAAATAAATTCATTTTGTTATACTAAATATGCGGTCAAAATGTTGTCTTACCATCGCAATCGTTAGACGTTTAACGACGAAGAAATTAAATTTCAGCAACTTTTATATATATATATATAAACTGTCCAAGTAGGTTGTTTCGGAATCTTGCGAAGAAAAATTCGATCAATTGAAATACGACCAAAAGGATAAAATTGGCCATATGGTTGGATTTTTTCTTCTTTGACAATTTAATTAATCTAGGTATCTCCACGGATGATATTTTGGATAAAGATGAGTACATATTAATAATTTATCCACATCTAAGGTGGCTTAAACTCCGAAGCATCATGCGGGTTAGAAGACTTACGGATCCGCTGCTAGACCGAGGGTTAGCGAGGAGTTTTTCCACATGTATCTTTGTGTTTTAGGTTTATTTTATTTTTCGTGAATGTTCTTTTCTTCAATACTCATATTGAGGGTGATTAAAACTAACTGGAAGGAATCGAATCCTAACCGTTCCATCTTGTCATACAAGCTGTCTCATGCCTTTGTAGCTAGACAGGACATCCTCCTTCCAAACAAAAATATCACCTCTCTCCTGAGTCACAAGATCAACAATATTAAATAGATAATTTCTCATGTTGTTTGACTCCATTAGGTTATCTACTAAATGTGAATTAGTTTAGCAAACCTTACTTGTGGAGTGACGCAAAGGTCATTATTAGTTAAGTTGAGGAGGGCAAAGAAGACGTGGATCATGTGATCCACAACTACCATATCGCGATTTTGTTTATGCTAATGTAATGACTTGTAAACGTATTATTGAAAATAACAAACTAATTAATTTGCTCTATATATTAATCATCCGCATCTTTTTCAGTTGGCTGTCCAAGGATTTTGTTTAATACGCAAGTTTTTTTACGGTAAAACGTGAATATTAGACCTTTGCTCTTGCGGTAATTATATATGCCTCAATTCCATGTTAACAATTTTAAGGTTTTGGAATTTTACTAATGCTCTAGAATTAATCATTTTTGTAGATGTCATGTTATTTGATTGAGTTTTTGCATGTGTTATTTTAAAACGTTATATTTCTGTTTCTGCTAGAATTAATCACTTCTTAATTATTCGTCTTCGTACCACTGAAAAATTAGATAAATTACATTAACGTCATTATTTTTTTCACGCGTGTCACTCTAGTAAATTTTTCTGTTAACGATGTTAAAAATTATTATTTTAATAGTAATATTTATGAATTTTACCATATACAAGTTAATAACTTAATAATCCAAATTTATCAGTTTTACGATTTTCACATCAAAACGCTTAAATTCGAATAAACAAGGTTTTTAATTTTCACGAGTAAAAATGGTGATGATACAAGTGTTTTGTTTTTTTTGCCGTGAAAATTAAAATCCATGATGTTTGGAATTGAAGTGTTTTGCTGTGAAAATCATCAAAATAACAATTTAATAACTTAATATTCCAAAAATATTTTTTTAACGTCGTTAACTAAAAATTTACGGAAGTGACATGTGCGAAAAAATAATGACATTAATGGAATTTCTGTAATTTTTCAATGACACTAATACAAATAACTACGAACTATGAAGTGACGACATAAATGAAAATACAATGGTCTAAATAACACGCAAGCAAAAAAACCCTATTTGATTTGTTATGAATAAGATAGACAGCGGAACGAAATAGCAAATCCGATGGAAGAAAGAAACACAAATAATTCAAATCACCAACACCAAACCACAACACGCAATACACAAGATTTTAACGTGGAAACCCAATGCAGGAAAAATCACGGACGACACAACTCAATCTACTATGGAGAAACGAATTACAAGAGAGATTTACAGAACACACGAATCAACCGACGAGAATCCCGATTGAAATTGTTCATACCGAATCCGCAAGGATGCTCTCTCTTTTTCTCAAGAATGCAAAAGTAGATAATAAAAGATGATATAATTCTATATACAAAGGGGGACGAAATTGCCTTTATATATACTAGGCCAAAAACAAATATTAATTGCACCAAAAATGGAATAAAGAATGTGTAGATCGTGGGCAGAACTGTTCCGAACGGTCGACCGAACTTAAACCTGTAACTGATCCTGGGCTCCACCGGTCGACCGTCACGTGCCTGTGGTCGATCGAAAAACTTCAGGCAATGTCACAACACTCCAACAGGATGACCGGTTGAGAACTACTGGTCGACGGAAAAACTCAAGGAACTTGTCCCGGGCCACCAAATGCATAAACGGACGACCGGTTGAGAATTACCGGTCGACCGACGTGTCCAGACACTTTGTCCAGGACGTCCAAACATAGAAACGGTCGACCGGTGAAGAACGATCAGTCGACTGAAATTATCCAAGTACTTTGTGTTGCACGTCAAACTGCAATACCGGTCAACCGTCTGTTTGTTTTTCCCACAATAATACTTAATTCACATATTGAAGATAAAAACACACATGATTAATAGACCATCGACCATATCCATTTCAACGATTGTCATTTGAAATGACGTCACAAGCCTCAACTTCGTTCTTATATCATTAGCGACCACGAGAAGATGATCTTTACCGAGGTTTAACACAAGGGTACAATCTATAATTTTGTTAACCACAAGTATATAAGATAATTTTGTTAACACAAGGATGTAATTTTTGTTAACCTCAGATTTTCGATTTTTATTGAATATCAAATTGACAAATTTGAGGTTTACAAAAGCAAACCATTTCTACTTCCATTTAACCATATTTCGTTGAATCACAATCCTTTTGAAAATTTAGACGCTTGAATTAAAAATAAACTAGATAGTGAAATGTGGATTTTTGTTTGCAAACTGAAAATATATAAGATTATGTTTCCAGCTATGTTCACTCGTAGACAACAACCCAATTCTCCAACAATAAAATAAATGGTATGGAACACCGACAACATGTGGGCAAGTTAGACATCTTCAAAAGTCTACGCGCGAGTACGCTGTTTACTTAACCGTTTCCACTAATCATTTATCAGAAGCACCACCACAAGTAATATTTATATCCGTCCCTTTTTCATTGATTAATCATGAAGTGTCATGGATTGTTACATACACATACATCATAGTAACATACTAACATGCGCCATTTTCTTCACATTGTTTAAGTGGTACGGTTGCCCAAGGAATCACATCATTGCCATTAACAAATAATTAATAAGAGCCAAAGTCATCGTATACCAGAATTATTAGAACGGAAAGAAACCCAGAAACCACCCATGTGTGAATCACATCACATCATTAAAGATTGATCTTAAATGAATGTGGAATCTTAAGGAAAAAAGAAGCCACGTTAGTTTTGCAAATGGAAGATTAGTTATGTCGTACACTAATATTATTCAGCTGTGAACCTGAACTATCGTTTGTTTTCTAAGGTTAATGGTTTTGAAGAATAAAATATGGTCTACTTGTTGATTTTTGGTTTATTTGGTTTGGAACTTTCGATCATGACATGGAAATGTGATGGTTTTTAAAACGTTGTGGGCTGATTCCGAGGTTCCGTTGGTTTCTCTTAGTCCAACAATCCTGGGCCCACACTAAGGCCCACTTAGTGTCTAATTACTAAGACAAGAAGATAGCAGTAATATACGTTATCTTTTGTTTGCTTATTAAAGACTGTAATATATATACGTTATCTTTTGTTTGCTCATTAAAGACTCTGTAATATACGTTATCTTTTGTTTTCTTATTAAAGACTCGTGATGGGTTATTATGTTATTGTGGGTCGTTTATGTTATCCTGTCACACTGCCAATTATCTCTACTTTCTTTTGACGAATATCAATTTCCTATCTAAGCAACTTTAATCTTAGAAAAACTTTGATTTTTATGCATTAATCAAATTGTCTATCCTTCACTCTAACTATACGGGGAATTGGGACAAAGGGTGGATGCCCACCTATGGGGACAGAAAAGTGCTGTCATAAAAACAAATTTAGTAGTTCTCAACATTTATCATAACCATTACCAATCAGGATTAACCTTGTATTGAATGTTAGCATTATGAGTCATATGTTGGGATTACAATAAGAAATTTAAATGCTTCCGAACAGCATCTAACATAATTGTGTCTGCCATTTTTTTTAACCCATTTTCCTTGCATGAAAGGAAATGTTCAGCAATAAAGGTACATTACGTAGGAATAAGGAAACATTGTCTGGCAATCCAACTCAAGCAAAACACAAAGCTACAAATCATATATCGTGGTTCGGGTTTGGGTGGCACACTAGTCCCATGCATTCTTATGTTAAGAGGGCTTACATAGAGAGATTTTGTGGGATACTTAGAAAACAACATGAGACATGCATGCATGCATCAAAGTTGGTAGGTGGGCATTCTGTCTGCAGCATGGGTGTTGGATTTGGTGTCATAGCCAAGGTGGAGAGTTGTCTGGTCCTGGTGCTGGGAGTAGTGTGCTGCTGCTGCTTCAATCATTTGGTGTGGGAAAAGGTTCCTTGAGTCGAAGGGTTGGAGCCCTTCAAAGTCTGCCCCTGCTTGCACCTGCATGTTTGCTTGTTGTTGCTGCTGAGCTCTCTCATTTTCTGAAATCTGACAATGATTAGTGGAATGTTAATATTTTTGTGTTAGCTTAATTTCAATAACTCAACTTATTAAATTTGGATCTTGGAATAACTAGCTCGGATCAACAATAGGGACTAACCCATGGTTAGATCAATTAATTTTACTTTGTAAGAGCCAAGAACTGGCGGCCTGTGAAATGGAAAGCCAAAAGCAAAAGATAACAAATACCCAAGATTGAATGCATCATGACGTGCAAGTAAAGTACGCAAAAGAGAAATGTTGTGCACTTGTGTTCTAGTAATTAAGCGAATCAGCATTGTATATATATGCTCTTGATCAGTTGTATTGATCGAGCAACAAGATCATCCCCATAATTCTCCTTTCATGCATGGCAAAAGATACTATCCTATTGATACCATACTTCATCTATGAGTCAAGAACATTAGGAAGTTATTGTTGTTTCAAAATAAATGAATGAAAACGAAGGGAGTTACTAGGAAGTATCATAGAATATCTGCTTCTAGTAGTAACCAGTTTGGATAGTCACTTCTCCAAGACCAAGTGCATGTCCATTCATTTATAATCATATTTTTTGTGATTGAAGGCAATAGAACTTGTGCATATGTTAATAGACTACATGCAAGTAAATATGCTGAATTCCAACAGTAATCTCATGCATGCAAAAGTACCAAACCCTTCCTTAATGTGGACCAAACAATTTTACAGTTACACTTTATGTTTGTTATTAGGGATATATATAGCTTACATGATACGTATATACCTTGGCTCTGAGGTACATGTTCTCATTTTGAAGCTCTACTTCCTGTTTATTCATAAGAAGAAAAAGAAAACCCAATAAAATAAGCTCACATTTGAACATGAAAATGGAAAGATATCTTGCATTCATAAAATAGATTTGATGATGCAATTGAAGTGATTTACGTACCCTCTTCTGCATGAACTCAATTTCAGCAAACAACAGCTCATGCTGTAATCACAAGACAGAAAATTGAGTGGGCAGATAAGAGCTAAAAGAAGTGTTATTTAGGTTAGTAATGCTAAATATGACAAAAGTGCAGTAACATGGGCCATGCAAGTAATCTTGACTTCCCCAGTGTTTCTAGCTTAGTTATCATGTTGCATGATGTTCGTGTTTAATTAGCAGTAAAATTTACAGCTTAAGTATGTGGATCTTCCAAGTAAACGAACAAGTTATAGTAATCGAACCCCATATGTAGATGCTACATTATATGTCATCGAAAACATGGTATGTGTTCTTCATAGAAGGATAATTCGGAGTATTGAAAAAAATTATGACTTAATTAGCTAGCTAATTGAGATGCAATCATCTCCTCGTTTAGGTGTGATTCTGAACTTCATAAGAATAATTTGATATTGAAAACTTCAATGACATACTGAAGAGTTACAAAATCCTAAGTCAGATCCCCAACAACTATTGGTAGCTCTAGATCAGAGAATAATAACCATAATTACGAATTAACTAAAAAAATACGTAATGCTTAAAAAAACGAATTATGGACGTACACAAATATGTGTTTCTGACCCCTTAATCATTTTCATGAATAACCTCATGCTTCAAAATCGACTTCTCCTAGTAACATATTTTTGGGTCATTTTTCCCACGTAACTGAACATCAATTGATCTTGAGACGGATCTCTAATTTTAATTAAAAAATCCAAAATTTAAAATATTAACTTCATTTACGCGTACATTATGTATTACGTTTCGATATATGAATCTTCCAACATATAGTGATTAAAAAAAGAGAGAGAAAGTATACCTTCTTTGATCTAATTCTAGAGATGCCTCGTTCCAGTCTGTTCTCAAGCTGCTTGAGCTCCTTAACAGTCAAAGAGCTCAATGCGTCACCCATCAAGTGCCTTCAATTGAAACAAAGAAGAAAAACTCAAAATTAAAATAGTCCCTAGAAAACTAATATTGTACATGATATGCTGCCTAAATTATTCCTAACCAAAGCAAGAACGCGTATATATATTGGTTTCTGGAGAAGCATATGCCATTAACTATATATGTACTCTATGTAAAACTTATTTAATAGCACAAAGGCAATTTCAGAACAGAAGCATATAGTGTGCACTCTGCAAAAGAATAAAATTAATATTTTTATATTATTAAAAGGAACGAATGAAACACACATAAGCCCTGGGGAAAAAATAGAAGAAAATATTAATCATTTTGCAACTACTAGGATTTCAACATGCAACCCTGGTTAAGACAACCCTAAGGTGATCTTTAAAGCTATCTCAACTTATCAGTTAATATTGATATTCTTTTGCGAACAACATTGATAGGATCATTTTTGGACGACGAAAATGGTAGTATCATTTTATTTCGAATGATTGGGGAGCAACATTGATAAGATCATTGAAAGCAACGTCGAAATTGTTGATAATAGCATCATTTTGGAACTCACACTAATGATTTTTAAGATCATAAGTTGACCCACTTAAGAGTTAAGAGTACAATATATATGGTATATTGAAACTATTAACATTTAGTGAAGCGTTCCTGGATTTTATGGCTTATGATTTATTTGGTTTTCCAACATGGAATCATGATCTAACACATGTTTATATGTATCATAATTTGCCACATTAATTAAATCCTATAATATCTGAAATACTAGAAATGTAGTATTACCTGTTTGCATTCTGAAGGATTTGAATTTGATGGCGCAGCTTGGCTGCTTCTTGCTGATAGTATTGCTGCAACAGTTCAGTAAAATATATGAGTATATCCAACAAAAAGTAACTTGTGTGAAAAAATCATAAGTAATAGATATTAATAGTTTTCAGACACAAGTATATATAATTGTAGCTAGCTGTAATACACATGTAAACCACATATAATGAAATTTAATTCACACTGTGTTCTAATTAGTGTTGTATCAGTAGTGTTTAACTATTTCTTACTTGAGTGTCTGTCTCAACAATAGCTCTTGGATTTGAGGTATCAGCATGGGCCTTCTTGTACCTCTCAATTGTTGATTTTATGCTGCTAGAAGTGAAATAAAATAAAAATATATATGCTAGTGAGTAAGATATATACATGGTCAATCATTACAAATGAGAACACTCACATAAAGTCCCGTCCAAACAACAGCATAACACAATTCAACCATCGTGGGGTTCTTCAATCAGGGAGATTATGTCAATATTTAAGTAAGATCTTCATTTTGATAATGTGATCTTTTATTGTTCATAGAAGAGCTTCTTTCATAAAAATAACGATGAGTGGTTTTAATGACTAATATGTAAAAGAGGTACATTTCCTATATTTATGAAAGACTAATATCCAACTTTGGCAAACAAAGTAGACATGTTGCCATTTGTTCCTATTTTTTGTCGAGGAGATCTGTGTTAAAAATTGTCTTTGATGAGACAAGTTTGCTCAAGGGCCTTGAGGAGAAAGAGCAGCAACAGAATCTCATGCCAGAAGACGAAACTGAAGTTGAGGTCACGACTTCAAGGGAAGAATCGAATCAAGAAGTTCAGCAGGAAACAATTGACTCACAAGTAGAGGAGGAAGTTGAGCAAGAGAGTATTGCTCAAGGAAGACAAAGGAGGATCACAAAGGCACCGGTGATGTATGGTCACGATGATGCTAGTATTGCATTTGCACTTGTTACCGAATGTGGGGACCCTTGCACATTCGAAGAAGCTATTGAGCAGGAGGACAAGAACAAGTGGATGGTTGCCATGACCGAAGAGATGGAGTCTCTTCATAAGAATCAAACTTGGGAGTTAACGGAGCTTCCCAAGGGAAAGCGCGCGATTGGGTGCAAGTGGATTTTCAGGAAGAATGAAGGGTCATCTCCTATGGAGGAGATAAAGTATAAAGGAAGATTGGTGGCAAAAGCATATGCTCAGAAGGAAGGGGTCGATTACAACGAGACCTTCTCACCCGTTGTAAAACATACCTCTATTAGAGTGTTGTTAGCTATGGTAGCGATGGACAACAAGGAGTTAGAGCAAATGGACGTGAAGATAACTTTTCTTCACGGGCATATAGAGGAAGAAATCTATATGAGGCAGCCGGATGGGTTCATCGCACGAGGCAAGGAAGGACAAGTATGCAAGTTGAAGAAGTCCATCTATGGACTTAAGCAATCACGGAGGCAGTGGTACAAAAGGTTCGATTTATTTATGATTAATAATGGTTTTGTACGGTGTGATTATGATAGCTGTGTATACTTGCGGAGTCTTGGAGACGGAACACACGTGTTCTTGCTTCTGTATATTGATGATATGTTGATCCGGCTAAGGAGATGAAGCATATAGATGATCTCAAATGGAAGCTTCACGGGGAGTTTGAGATGAAAGATCTCGGGAGTGCATAGAAGATTCTCGGTATGGAGATCTCTAGGGATACCGAGAAATGTGAAATTCTGCTCACTCAAAGGAGTTATATCCGGAAGGTAAACAAGAGGTATAATCTCGAGAACGCCAAGCATGTGGCCACACCTATTAGCGCTCACTTCAAACTCTCGTTGAAGTGCAGCCCCTCTACTGAAAAGGAAAGGAGAGATATGGAGAGAGTTTCATATGCTAGTGCAGTCGGATCCGTTATGTATGCTATGATCTGCACTAGGCCAAACATTTTACACGCAGTTAGCATCGTGAGTTGTTATATGGCTAACCCAGGAAAAGAGCATTGGGAAGCGTTGAAGTGGTCGTTGAGGTACCTGAAGGGAACCGCGAATGTTAGCTTGAAGTTCACCAAAGATGGAGCACAAAGGAAAGTGGAGGGGTACGTCGATTCAAATTACGCTGGAGATCTAGATAAACGAAGGTCCACAACAGGATACGTGTTCACTTTGGGTGGAGGTCCAGTGAGTTGGAGATCGGTTCTCAAACATACTATCGCGTTGTCTACAACGGAAGCGGAGTACATGGCTGCTGTCGATGCCGGAAAAGAAGCTATATGGTTGAAGGGTTTGGTTAGCTCTTTGGGGATAGAACATGAAGTGACCAAATTGCATTGCGATAGTCAAAGTGCAATTTCTCTAGCCAAGGATCAGACGTTCCATTCAAGGACCAAACATATTGAAGTAAGGTACCATAAGATCCGAGAATGGATCGAAGAAGGGCAGGTTGTTCTCCAGAAAATCGACACAAGTGAGAATCCTGCGGATATGATGACCAAGGTTGTCAATCGGGAGAAGTTCGAGTTGTGCTCGGAGCTTCTCAATGTCCTCAGAAAGTGAGAAGGAGGGCGCTCCGGGGGTAGCGCCAAGCGGTGTCTCGTGAAGACACGAAGGATGCCGGTTCGAAGAAGACTCAGGTAACAAATCTAAAACCAAGGTGGAGATTGTTGAAAATTGGTTCATATTTGTTAAGGAAGCAAATCCAGGAAGATTCAGTCGACCGGATCCCCGGATTGGATCCGGTCGACCGACGCACAACCCAGAAAATTCCGGCGAAGACGGGTCGGTCTACCGAATTGGATTCGGTCCACCAAACCGAGGATTCCAGGCACTTCGTGTGCAGCTGGGATCGGATGACCAAATTGGATTCGGTCTACCGTCAGAGGGTAACAAGCACTTCGGAACAACGAATTCAGTAAACCGTTGGGGAGATTTTTGGTGTTCCGAGAATCTGGAATGTTCCTGTCCAATTTGGGACGGTTCACCGAGGGGTTCTCGGTCAACCGAAGGGTTGTTGAAGAATTCGTTAGTTCGTGGAAGAATCGTTCTCGCGGTCTACCGAGCCGCGCGAGAATCGTTCCCTCGGTCAACCGAGAAGGATTCGGTTAACCAAATCGGAACAAGAATCGTTCCTGTTGAAGCACGCACGGTTAACCAAACGAGCATCGGTTAACCGTGTCCCCATGAATAGTTCTGTTCAGTTTTGCTTAATTATAGCTTGGTTTTTTGAGTCTATAAAAGAGATTGTTTGCTCTTCAAAGTAACACACGAAAATTATCAATAGTTTCCTTCATTGTGAGTTGAGAGATTAAGGCTAGAGATAGATCTAGAGTGCTTTGAGAGACACATTGCTTCCAATCATTTGTAATCTCGGTTGCTTCTCTTGTTGGAGAAGTGGAAGAAGGAAAGGAAACTCGCAGGAGACCCTCCAAGGACGTAGGCACGTTGCCGAACCTTGTAAATTGCGTGTGTCGTGGTTGTTTTAGGTGTGCATTTGTGTTTGCTTGTTTATTTCCATCTTATTAGTGTTCTTGTTGCAATTGAAGTGGGAGAGGGTCAGAAGTTATTATTCCGCAATCAATATTCTATTATACGTGGTGCGTTTAATCCGTGTCGTGCTAGTGCATCTTAGATCCCCTCCCAACAATCTGTACATGAGCAAGCAGATAGACAATTTATCTCATATGTCTAAATGCATTTTGTCTCACTGTTGTTGTAATTTACTAAGGCAAATTATCACTGCTATTGTGATTATGGAGTTAATGAGCATATATATATGAAATCTTCTATCACCATCAACATTTACATAGTTAACAATTAAAAGAGATTGTAAATAACCATCTGATGAAGATATTTCATAATATTACTCGATCTAACTTAAGACCGTATACGTACATACATAAAGACTTATTTTCTTCATTTACTTGTAAGAGGTATAATATATTAAAAAAATACCCCATGTAATTAAGTAGGATTCATGGAACCAAAACCCATGTATAGGTAAAGGCAATTGATATTGATACATTTATAGTACAACAAAAAAACTTTGATTTGTCTTATTATGAACCGAAACATGATTTCAAACTTCCATCATGTATTCCACTGTGAAGATTTTGCAAGTCATGATTACATATCAAACAAAAGATATTTGAGCAACATGTTGGGAAATAATAAAGGAACTACACACAAAAATTGTGGAAAATATGTTTAATCAGGGAACATCACAAGACACCAAGAGCCAAAAGAAGCTTTTTAGTAAAACAAACAATGTAATTACGTATTTGGTCTTTTCACTTTTCTATTCTTTGAGAAAAGACTTATAACAGACGTATACAGTGGCACTGAGCTCTAGGAAACACAAAACGTCAACGCCCCATCACCTTTTGTGTTTTAATCATCACAATCTTTTCTCTTAACCACACCCCAAACCGTGAGAAGACATGTATCAGACCCCTGGTGGTCATGAATTAATGACAAATGATGGTAATGATTAATATTGGGGTTGATCCCTAGCACAATTGGAGAAAGCCCAGCAGAGAAAAGGCAGTTTCCTTGCTTGTGCTAACTCCACATGACAATGCCTGCTTAGGGCTTTGGAGCTCCAATGCTTGCATGGATTTGGAAACTGAGTGGTTCATTCTATAGTGCAAGTTTTGCATGGTTTTATGAGGGACTTGTCATATCCAAGTTCATGATTCTTTTGTTTTCAAAGAGTAAGCACCATTTCAACACAAATCTTGGGCAAATAATTTTTACTTCCAGGGTGTGATATTTTTGTACGTGAACTGCACGAAGGTATTCGACAGTTAACGAATCTTGTCGTTTGATGGAAGAAAAGCTAGAAATGAACTATTACAAAGATCATGAATGCTTTGAATTATTATCTTTTAGTTCAGTGACATCATGGCATCTATAATGAATGCATAATAATGAAAATTCTTATTAGGGCGTCCAAGAGGGGTATATTTATTAAGAATGGGCAGGCTTATAAAGACAAGAAAAGAAAGAGCAAAGAGGAAGAATAGATCATAGGAAGCTAGCTGGGTACATGGCATATTGGATTATTAATGACTTCAAATAATTGAATGCTGAAAAAAAGTGTAAAACTCTTATCAATGATTCGATATTCTTTATGTATTGTGGATTCATGTATTTTTCTTCACCAATCTACACCTTCCAATCAATTCTACATACATCTTCTAGAGGGGAAAATCAAGTTCGTAAAGATTCAAGCAATTAAAAACAAGACATTTGAAACTTAACAAACAACGATAATAAGCCAATTAATTAAATGCTTGCACATGAATGTCGACAAACACAAACTGAATTATTATTGGTAATAAGTTGGTCTCTTATTTGAGTTTCGTCAACATATTTTTAGTGCACATGGTGGATAGCTAGTACATAATTAACAAGCTAATTATTCTGCAGTACTGGAACAATTTTGCATATTAATCATCTTGTATTTCTAGTGTTATGAGTTTGTTTTAGCTTATTTTGTCTCAAGCATAAAAAGGAAATTATTCATAAAATGTGAATCACTTCTTAAATTGAAAAAAATTTAAAGAGGTAGAACCAACAAGTTGTCATGACCCTGTCCATTAAACCTTTGACTAAAGCAACAATTTTCTAATAATCGACATAAAAATATTATTTATAGGAAACATAAAGATTAAGAGCACTCTTCATCTCACTATGAGTGATCTCAGTTCAAAAAAATCGAAAGAAATAAATTTGCAAAACTCGTAGTGAAAGATTAGGGTTTCTGACCATCATCCTCAAATGTCCTAAATCTACATCTCTTAGATTAGAACATAAAAATATTTCCTAAGTAAAGCTACCCAAATCCCTCTTGGATGCAACCAACACAACAACAAAAAGTCCACAAAAATTAAAAAAAATTCAATTAAGGAGTTTTTAACCAATTCATGCTCAAGTAAGAGAAAGGCCAAAATATGCACCTGTTATTGGAGTATTCATAGAGGCGGCCGCGAGTCGAGAAGACGATAAGCGCGATCTCGGCATCGCAGAGTACAGAGAGTTCATAAGCCTTCTTGAGAAGCCCATTCCTCCTCTTACAGAAAGTGACCTGCCTATTTGTGGTGTTCTCAATTCTCTTGATTTCAATCTTGCCTCTTCCCATCTTCCTCTCAGCCAATTCCTCACTCTCCTCCTCTCCCACACCTGCCAAAAAATAATAATAATTAGGGTTTGCTTGTATGATCACCTTGGAAAGGGCAAATCACACAAAACCCAAGAACCAAAACAAGTTTGGTTAGTTAATTTACTTGGAGGGACATGGGATCTTTGGTAAGGAGAAGTCATGGTGGTGTGAGTGAATGGCCAAAGTTGGTTGTTTTTTTGGGTTTGTTTAGGTTTCTAAATCATTGAACCTGAGGTTTTTGTTGAGGGTTATTTTTGGTTGTCACCAAACTTCTGAGATCAAGACTACAGTTGTTGTGCAGGACTTTGTTACTGTTGTAGGGTTATTTTCATGTGGCCAAAGTTTTGCTACACCTCAGTCTTTGGGGTGAAATTTGCAGTGGTGAAAGTGGGTTTTATTTGTTTTCATAGAAAAAAATGGATAATTACAGTAGTAGTAATTATCTGGTTTTCATTTGACAATAAATTCTTTCATGAAAAAACCCAACAAAAAAAAAGGGTCTCTGGCGCAACTTTTGAATTAAGGTCACTGTTCCTCATCTTCAGGTTATGTAATACATGCATATCTAAAACTAATCCACAGTTACCTTCAACTTACGCATCATATATATGAAAACACAATATTAATATGGCCCAAAAAAAAATCTAAAACAAAGTATAAGGTGATGAACCAAAAAGGGCTATCAGTGCACAAAAACCAAAGTCTTCCTGAAACAAAGAGAGTCATAACAAACTTGTAACAAAGATTGAGAAAAAAGAGAGAAGCTTCTCAATCTGTTCAAGACACCATCCATGCATGGCATGCAAGAGTTGCAAAAACTAAGCCACCCATCTACATGCAAACTCCAAACCAAACTTCCCACGATATAATTTTTGATTATTCTATCCACTTACGTCAAGATCCCAGACAGGAAAAACAGCAACCCTCAAACACCAGCATCCATTTTTAGCTAACAAGAAAGGCAAGATCTACACATCAAACCCCAACCATAACCAAAAGGATAAAAATTCAACATGGAAAAAGGACATCACTCTCCAAGAAGAGATATATAAAAGAGGATGCATGAGAAGGGTTTTTGGAGGACAAACTTAAACTCATTGTTTGTTAACTCTCAACACAACACCACCACCTTGGCTGGCTTTCTTTCCAAAAGAAACTGCTAGTTGCTGCTTCCTTCCAGTTTTCCTCAGCTAACCATTCACAAAACTCACATTCCCAGATTCCCAAAGTGCTGCCTCTTTCTTCATATATACACCACTCTTGGGTATAACTTGAGTGAGGGACAGAAGTCTGGTGATGATGGGAACTTGTGCAGAACGTGTAAGATTTCTGTTCACTCTTGTCTAGACAACTTTGAAATCTAGACCGCAGTTTAATTCATTAGTTGATGGGAAAAACTGAATTAATGGCAGGGTTTGTTTTTAGTGTAGTAAAGGTCATTATGTATAGTTAATTACCTAAATGTATTGTTAAGAAAATTACCAAACATGGATATGACCGTTGTCTCTCCTCATCAACTCCAGATGGCAACATCTTCACAAGAAAAGAAATAATCTCCAAATCACCAGCCAACGGCTACATCCCGTATATCATTCATATATATACAAAATGTACCTCACATGAATATACAGAAAAATATAATAAAACAAACATTCAGATTATCTCTTCTTCCTCTTCTTCTGTGTCTGCGTACCAAATTTAATACGGTATCAGAGCATTGATCCACAAAACCTCTCAATCTCAGAACCTCCCAGAGGTCATCATCGGTGTCACCTCATTCAAGGGGGTTGAAGGTCGATCACAACCAACATCCAGACCCAAAACAAACCAAACAAAAAGACATGTCGGACGACACTGGAATCAGCCACCCCGAGGTGGCCACATCTCAGCACCTAGTCTCGACGCCTCTGAACGGGACCAACTACCTCTCTTGGGCAAGGGGTGACCCTTTCCCTCAATGGCCGAGGGAGGGTTGGCCACATCACGGTGAAAACCACAAAACCTGAAGGAGCCAGGACGAAACCAAAACAAGAAGAATGGAAAACAATGGACCACCAGGTCATGTCCTGGCTCATCGCATCTATGCAACCCAGCATCGCCGAGATCTTCATATAAAAAGAAAGCGCAAAAGAACTTTGGGATTCGGTTCGTGATCACTATGGGAAGACGAAAAACTTTGCGCACGTATTCAAAATCAAACAAGAAATCTCCCAGACACGACAAAACGCTGCCTCCATCACTGAGTACCTTGGTACTCTCAGAAGATGATGGGATGAGCTGAGGATTTATGAACCTCCAACCACAGACGCCAAAACCATCCAAAACAGACAAGAAAAAAATCAGATCTACCAGTTTTTGGTGGGGTTAAACCCTAGCTATGAAGCCATACGATCTCAGATCCTCATGGCACCGGAGCTACCGAGCCTCGCAACCATCACTAGCCTTATTCAGCGCGAGGAAACCCGAAGGCGAACCATGACCGACAACAACATCAGCGCAAATTCCAACAACCACGCCTTCACCGCCGGTCGAAATCGGGCTCAGGGCAACAACAACAACAACAACACAAAAAGGCGCTTCGGAAACAAAACAAATGAACACTACGAAAACTGTAAGAAACAAGGACATTAAAAAATGCTTGCTGGTTTCTTTTTCCTCATCTCAGGCCACTCAAGAACGGAGAAAGGAACGCCAGAGCAAATATGGTGGACGGAATCGCCGACGGCAGCACTAGCCAACCCGGAGGCGGCGATAGCCACTCAGACAACCAAAACCCTAACCCTAACGCAAATGACGAAAATGGAAATAACGGGAGGCTTTATACTCCGGATCAAACAACTGGGTTCTTCCTCAACCTGAATACATATGGGTCGCGTGATGGGTTATCGGGTGGGCAACCGGATCCGCACCAAATTAGTGCTCTGGTGGGCCACCTGAATGAGATTTTGCAAAAAAGCACCCCCAAAACAGGTAATCTATCAGGTATGGAACATAATTTAAACCTTCATATTCATGACTTTTCAGGAGCTAAATCTAGCATAAAGAATTTGATTATTATCTCTGGCTCTACCGATCATATGACTGGGGACCCTACTATGCTTAGTAATATGAAAAACAATCTAAATTTATTAAATAAATTTGTTACTATAGCAAATGGGAATCAAGTTGAAATAAAAGGTACAGGAGACGCAGAATTACTCAATAGTACTCATGATAAAATCTTATATGTTCCTAATTTTGACACAAATTTGCTATCTGTCGCTAGGATAACTAGAATGCTTAATTGTAATGTTATCTTTACTCCTCACAATGTCATCTTTCAGGACCGTACCTCAGGGAGGATGATTGGTAAAGGCATTCTCTTGAATGGATTATATGTCCTCGAACTACCTAAAGCCTTACATGTTGGGTCAGCACCAAATCACGAACTCTGGCACAAAAGGATGGGACACCCATCTTCTAGTGTGTTAAAATGCTTATTTCCCTTTATTAATTCTGAACTCTTATGCGACATATGTCGTTTATCAAAACAAACTCGACTGCCATTTTCTAACTCTACTACTAAAACTCAAATTCTTTTTGAATTAGTTCATTCAGATATTTGGGAATCTGCTCCCGTGAACTCTTACAATGGTTTTCGTTATTTCATTAGCTTCATTGATGATTTTTCTCGGACTACTTGGATTTACTTGTTAAAAACAAAATCAGATGCTTACACTATTTTTTGTGAATTTCTTGCATTTGTTGAAAACATGTATAATGCTAAGGTTCATATTTTTAGATCTGACAATGACTCGGAATATATGAGTAATATGTTTCAAAATTTGTTAAAACAAAAAGGAATTTTTCATCAAACTACGTGTATTAATACACCTCAACAAAACGGAATTGCTGAACGAAAAAATAGATATCTTTTAAATGTTACTCGTTCTCTTCTTTTCCAAAATAATGTTCCCAATTGTTTTTGGTCCGATGTTGTTCTTACTGCAACATATATTATAAATCGTCTCCCTAGTCCCACTATTGGTAACAAACAACCCTTACAAATTCTACATAATAAGAAAATAACCATTGACCACTTGAAAAATTTTGGTTGCATTTGTTTTGTTCACAGGAAAAGGGAGAACAAGTTTGATTATAGCTCTATCAAATGTATTTTTTTAGGATATTCCTTTAGAAAAGAGGTTAGAAATGTTATGATCCCAAAAATTGTAAAATGTATGTTTCCAGAGATGTGTCTTTTTTTGAGACTGAATTTTTCTTCCAAAGTAATGAAGACTACAAGACTTCCGCCACGGCTCTGCTTCCCACCATCGACCTACTCAACACAACTTCATCACGCTCTGCAAGACCCTCCTCAACAAGTCGAAGACACCTCAAGATAATCCTCATCAACAAGTTGAAAACACACCTCAAGAAAATCCTCTTGCTGGTGACGAAGGGGGAATGAAGATGAACTCCAACTAAGGAAGTCCACCCGTCCAACTCGCCCTCCTGTTAGATTTAACGACTACATTGTGTCATAGGTCACCTACCCCATTCAAGACTACTTGTCCTATAACCAACTATCCCATAAATTTCAAACCTTCTTAACTAAAATAGACGAAAATAAGGAACCCACCTCCTACCGTGAAGCTGTAGGAAATACAAGTTGGAATAATGCTATGAAAGAAGAACTTAGAGCCCTAGAAAACAATAAAACGCGGTCGTTAGTTCCATTACAACCTGGTATAAAACCCGTTGGGTGTAAATGAGTCTATAAAATAAAATATCATAGTAATGAGAAAATTGAGAGGTATAAAGCTCGCCTTGTAGCTAAAGGAAACACACAAACATATGGTCTTGACTACATGGAAACTTTCGCTCTTGTTGCCAAAATGAACATTGTTCGTGTTCTCTTATCTGTAGTTGTAAACAAAGGGTGGAACCTCTTTCAAATGGATGTAAAAAATGCTTTCTTACAGGGAACTCTTGAAGAAGAAGTCTATATGACTCCTCCTCCAGGTTACACCACAACTCCCCATTAGGTATGCAAACTTCATAAGTCTATATATGGACTAAAACAATCACCTAGAACATGGTATGCCAAACTAAGTCACTCACTCATTCTTTATGGTTTCTTAAAAAGTTCCGTTAATGCTTCCATGTTCACTAGGCATAGTCATAATATTACCATTATAGTACTTATATATGTTGATGACATCATAATAACAGGAGACTGTGATCAGGAGATAAATATAGTTAATGATTACTTAAAATCTAAATTTGACATAAAAGATTTATGATACATGAAATATTTTCTTGGAATAGAAATTGCCTATTCAAAAAAAGGTATCTTTCTCTCCCAAAGAAAATACACCTTAGACCTTCTCAAAGAAACATGTAAGATAGGTGTTAAACCCGTTAACACACCTATCGAAACAAACAAAAAGGTATGGCCTACTGACGGTACACCCCTAAATGACATTGGTCAATTCCAAAGATTAGTAGGAAAATTAATTTATCTCACGGTCACTCGTCCTGACATCACTTATGTTGTAAGTATAATTAGTCAATTAATGCATTCTCATCATACTCATCATTTAGACATCGTAAACAGAATCTTGTGTTATCTTAAAAAAAAACTCCAGGACGAGGACTTTGGATGAAAAACAATAACTATAATTCCATAATTGGTTACTCTGATGCAGATTGGGCAGGAAGTCACGATCGGAGATCCACCACTGGCTTCTGCACCTTTGTGGAGGTAACCTAGTAACATGGAGAAGCAAAAAGAAAAATATTGTCGCTCGATCAAGCGCAGAAGCAGAATACCGCGTTATGGCTTCCACTACTAGCGAGTTAATATGGCTCAAACAATTGCTCAAAGATATGAACATCAACTCTCAAGAACCAATGAATATGCTCTGTGATAACAATGCAGCACGACACATCACCTCAAATCCAGTTTTCCATGAAAGGACCAAACATATAGATGTGGATTGTCATTTCATTAGAGAAAAAATCCAGTCAAAGCAAATAGAAGTTCCATACGTCTCCAGTAAGGACCAACTCGCAGACATCTTCACAAAAGCCTTAGACCACCAAACCTTCTCAAGCATTCTTCACAAGTTGGGATCCATCAATTTATTTCAAGACCCAACTTGAGGGGGCGTGTTAAGAAAGTTACCAGACATGGATATGACCGTTGACTCTCCTCAGCTCCGGATCATCCTCCATGACAACATCTCCACAAGGAAAGAAATAATCTCCAAATCACCAGCCAATGGCTATATCCCGTATACCATTCATATATATACAAAATGTACCTCACATGAATATACAGAAAAATATAATAAAACAAACATTCAGATCATCTCTTCTTCCTCTTCTTCTGCGTTTGCGTACCAAATCTAATAGGTATCGTGCAATGTAACATTTTGTGTAAACTGGTACCTATAAGCAATCTACTTAATTAAATGAGGAATAGTGAAATAAAAATACGTTTAAACACTTGCGCGACACAGAAAATTTCATGTAAATATCTTTCTGTTTTTGAAAGCATTACGTATTTTTTAGTTAAATCTAAAAAAGCAATTGCATATTGAGGATCGATATTTGGTGGTAAACATCCAAGCACTAGAGATTTACTGTCTAAGCTAACTCCAGTTGTTAACTTTGACGTAGATATAAATGTCAAAAAGCCATCGTATCACCTCTACCTATTAATTTTGAATTTTAGATGAAATTGTTTGGCTTATATGCGACAAATTAGATATTTGTTTATTAAAGTAAAACCCCTAAAAAGCCTTATGGATAGGCCACGCTATTCTTTCATCTCCTTGCTACCTTAAGCAGAAAATAGGTGAATGTCTTGTATACTCAGCATCTTTGAATTATGTCACTAACGTCTATGCTTGACCTTTTTGTGGGTAAGTTCAAATACAATCCCATTTTAAATTTCAACGTTGGTACATATTAATGTGTTAACATCATTGTTGAATTGGTGATATAATACCAATTGGGCATAATAATAATGAACTACTGAATCTATTTGATAATAATTCAAGACTTCAAGTTGAAGAATATATATTACGCAGTCAATATCACAGAGGGAAACATGGGAATTCCTCTAGTGTTGAAAATGTTGAAGTTAGGATGTATAAAAGTCGACAAGGTATGGAATAAAGTAGCTATGGTTCTTGTGTTGCAAGTCACATATATATATCAAATTTGACTGTGCATTAGGGTTTTTTTAGTGCCATAGTTGATTAAAGTTTTAGAAGTATCTCTAACTATACGATATACATGGTAGTTACTGCCATGCGTGCATTTTGTTCAAAGAATCAAGCGACTATACAAAATGTTTTGTTAAAGAAGGTTTAAGATAATAAAACATTATATAAGATAGGTACATATAGTTATGTAACATATATATAATTTGATGGTTGCTATCCTTTTATGCTTCGTAAGATAGCACGACCAGCAAAGTTCAAAAACTTTCAAAATGATTTCTGGATTATTGAAATGCGTAAAAGCTCAGACAATCATTAACATCGAGCTCCATGTTAAGTGGCTTGGTCGGAAAATTCTTACTTGAAAGAAAATTGTCACCTCCACTTTAGGAGTGAAGAAGTCAAGTTCCGATTTTCTTTTACTTCCTATAAATCAATTACGTTTTTACCAACTTCTTTCAACTTGACAAATCAAGAAGGTAATTAACCATCGGACTACGATAAGTTTGAGTATTCTTGTTGCAGCGTTCGTACAATGACCAAGTGTCATACCTAACTTTGACCTAACGTGTGTATCATGACTTTAGGTTAATGCTTAACACAATATAAAGTTGTATAAGTAAAGTCCTTTTGTACATGACTTGTAGGTCTCGTATCAATTCACACATCTTTAGAGTATGGTGGTCCATATATAAGTTGTATGAGTTACGTATAGTATAACAAACCCTAGATTCGTACGTGTCACATGACGAAGTGATTGGTCCGCAAGATTTGAATAAAAAAACATAAAGATAAAGAGAAGATAGTACATTAGATTGGATTAGACAGTGGTATTGTTTGAGAGAGGAGATAGTGAATGACAGAGTGAGAGGGACTGGCACGTGAACTGATGGCCACCATTACTTCCCCATTTAACCATTTTGGGAAACCCTAGCTGGGCCATCCAACTTCTTTTTCCATTGCCATTTCCATGCTTGGGATTGGGACTCCCCCCACCACCTTCTCTCTCTTTTTGTCCTTGGAGTTTGAGTTTCATCATTAATCTCTTATGCTACATTTCTTGCAAGATAAATACTTATGCATTAGTAGTTCTGTAATTTGTTTTTGAAGTAGTTTTATCTTTTATTATTATTAGTATGGTTTCTTGCAAGACTATTGCTTATGCATGAGTGCGTTCTATTATTTGTTTTTGAAGTTTGAGTTTCATCATTTGTTATGATTTCTTACAAGTTACAAGATTATTGCTTATGCATGGTGGTTCTGTTATTTGTTTTCGAAGTTTGAGTTTCATAGTTCCTTATGGTTTTTAACAAAATTATTAATTATGCATGATTGATTTTAATATCTGTTTTTGAAGTTTGAGCTTTATCATTTCTAGGTTTTTTACAAGATTATTAACTATGCATGAGCTGTTCTATTATTGGAGAAGAGTGATTGTCTCTGGCTTACATGTGGACGTTTTCGTTTGGAGAAATGGTAAGACGCAGGAGAAGAAAATCATGTCGTGAACTTTTCGTTGAAATTAAATCATATAATCTTTGGTTGAAAATGTTCTATTTGACATGGGCTTTGTCTCTCTCTTCCTCCTCTCTCACTCCTTCTCACCACCACTACTACTATTACTACTACTGTCGGTTGCGGTAATTTTATGGTGATAAAAGTGTTCACAATGATGGATTTGCTTTGCTTAACGTATATGGAATTATAAAAAAACGGGTTTCCACCTTTAACAGAAATAAATGAAGTTAGATGAAAAGGTCTGCCCATTTAACAAAAGTGTCGATAAAACTTTTTTTAAGCATACATCGAACCATTTTTACTTTCTACTTGTTCTTTTTAGGAGAACGTTATACTTGGTCTTTCCAAGAGAATTTTAATGATCGTGGTGGTGGATCCAACATACATGTCTGGTTGTTGATAAAATTATATGGAACTCTATTAAATAAGTATTTCATGTTAGACAAAAAGGTCGTGGAGATGGTGGCGGTGTATGCAATATGAATGTCTAATGTCTTGGTGTTAATGAAAGGTCATGGACTCATATTCTGATTGATGGACGTGGTATAGAGTGGTGGTTCGGTTGTGGTAATTAAAATGTATGTGATTCTATAGTTCTACTAATAAGGTTTGCACCTTTAGAAATCGTGGTTGTTGTGTTGGTCTCGATAGTAATAGTGGTGTTAGAGATAGCGCTCGTGGTAGGGAAGATGGTTGGTGGTTCGAAACAAAATCCAAAACATCCGGATAATACAAAATCAAAATCCAAAAAACACAAATAACAAACCTAAGGGCAAAGTCTAAAACATCAAACACAAAGACCTGAGATGTTATGCTGACACGTGTTAAGAATGTCACGGTGCTTTGAGAATACAAAGCTCTTCTCATTTCACATCAAAGTGGCAAAATGGTTAGACCTTGTTGGCACACCAAAGGCATATTATTGTCTCCCTCTTTTAAAGTGAGGAATTGCAAGTGCATGAATGCTTGTCAACAACCAATTCATTCTCCTTCCATTAATCCATGTTGGTGGAGTCCTTTCGTGGTGGATTTTCCTATAATTGTATTGTGATCTCACTTTGGAGGTGCTTTACAATTAGATCCTTGCTCTAAATAACCCGTACCTTTCAGTGCACTATTTGTTTATTCCTAATTTCATATTTCTTCCCTAGAGCATATTTGAGGGAGAGAGATAAGAGTGGAGAACTAGTGTAATGATATTTCTACGCTTTTAGAGGTAAGGGTGCGCTTGAGAATTAATTATTGAGGGGTTCCTGGAAATTTAGTAGAGATATCAGAAATCCATTCTCAAGCAACATAGTAGTAGTTAAGATCTACGAAATTCGTATTTTGAGAACACCTAATTTTCTATTCATTTATCTCTCCTGCTGAATTAGGTTAGAGATTTTTCTGTATTAGTTATTGAATTCCAATTGACGGTCGTATAGTAACATTAACTTATAAATCTTTCCCATCGAAAGACTATTTCACAACAGACTGATTTCTCGTAATCAATTTTAAGGTTGATTTTACGAGGTTGGGGAATATATAATTCTGGAAATTTGTTGCCAAACACATGTTCCCCTTCGGTCGACCGTCCTTAACTAAACAAGAACGCTTCCTGTTGCGATTTGATTAACTGAATCCTTCCCGGTTGACTGCGGGAATGCTTTTTCGTGCAGCTCGGATTCTGATCCCAGCTGCACCTGAAGTGCCTGGAATCCTTGATTCGGTGGACCGAAGCCAATTCGGTAGTCCGAACCATGCATCGCCAAAAGTCTTGGAGTTTGGATCGGTAGACCGGATCCCATCCGGTTGACCGATTCGTCTTGGATTTGTTTCCTTAACAAATATAGACCAATATTCAACAATCTTCACCTTGGTTTAGATTTGTTACCTGAGTCTTCTTCTAACCCGCATCCTTCGTGCCTTCATGAGGCACCGTTTGGCGCTACCACCGGAGCACCCTCCTTCTCACTTTCTGAGGACATTGAGAAGCTTCGAGCACAACTCGAACTTCTCCTGATTGACCACCTTGGTCATCATATCTGCAGGATTCTCGCTTGTGTCGATTTTCTGGAGAATAACTTGCCCTTCGTCGATCCACTCCCAGATCTTATGGTACCTTACTTCAATATGTTTGGTCCTTGAATGAAACGTTTGATCATTGGCTAGACAAATTGCACTTTGACTATCACAATGCAATTTGGTCACTGCTTGTTCCATCCCCAAAGAGCTAACCAAACCCTTCAACCATATAGCTTCTTTTCCGGCATCGACAACTGCCATATACTCCGCTTCCATTGTAGACAACGCGGTAGTATGTTGGAGAACCGATCTCCAACTCATTGGACCTCCACACAAAGTGAACACATACCCTGTTGTGGACCTTCGTTTATCTAGATCTCCAGCGTAATCTGAATCGACGTACCCCTCCACTTTCCTTTGTGCTCCATCTTTGGTGAACTTCAAGCTAACATTCGCGGTTCCCTTCAGGTACCTCAACGACCACTTCAACGCTTCCCAATGCTCTTTTCCTGGGTTAGCCATATAACAACTCACGATGCTAACTGCGTGTAAAATGTCTGGCCTAGTGCAGATCATAGCATACATAACGGATCCGACTGCACTAGCATATGAAACTCTCTCCATATCTCTCCTTTCCTTTTCAGTAGAGGGGCTGCACTTCAACGAGAGTTTAAAGTGAGCGCTAATAGGTGTGGCCACCTGCTTGGCGTTCTCGAGATTATGCATCTCGAGTATTTTCCGGATATATCTCCTTTGAGTGAGCAGAATTTCAACTCCATCCAACGTCAGCAATAGTCCGTCCGTCTACGACATCAACGCACGGACCCTCTGTTGCCATGTTGAAAAGTTCCCCTTCCCGTGAATTTCTCCACCCGAAAGTTCCGTACATCACCCGCCATCGAAAGTGCAACTAAAGCTCTGATACCAGCTGTTGGGAAAGGGATCTAACAATGCACTAACACGATACAGATTAAACGCACTACGTAATACCGAATATTGACTTGCGGAAATAACTTCAGACTCTCTCCCAAACTTAATGCAACAAGAACACAAATATGATGGAAATAAACAAGCAAACACAAATGAACACTTGAAACAACCACGACACATGCGATTTACAAGGTTTGGCAACGTGCCTACGTCCTTTGGGTGTCTCATGCGGGTTTCCTTTCCTTCTTCCGCTTCTCCAACAAGAGAAGCATCCGAGATTACAAGTATATGGAGGCAATAGGTCCTCCAAAGCACTCTAGATCTTTCTCTAGCGTAATCTCTCAACTCACAATGAAGGAAATATTACACTTGTATGTTATATGTGTTGTGTGTTAAAACCAAGAGCAAACAAGCTCTTATAGACTCAAAAATCGAGCTACAATTAAGCAAAACCATGCTGAGAAAACGTGCGCAACAGTCGACTGATGCTCCTTCGGTCGACCGTCTTTAACTAAATAGGAACACTTTCTGTTGCGATTTGGTTAATCGAATCCTTCCCGGTTGACCGCGGGAACGCTTCTTCGTGCGGCTCGGTAGACCGTGAGAACACTTCTCCCACAAACTAGCTAATTCACTAACAACCTTACGGTCGACCGAGCACCCCTCGGTGGACCGTGCCAATTTGTACATGCACTTTTAGATTCTCGAAACACCAAAAATCTCTCCAACGGTTTACTGAACCCGTTGTTCTGAAGTGTCTGTTGTCCTCTGACGGTAGACCGAATCCAATTCGGTCGTCCGATCCCAGCTGCACCCGAAGTGTCTGGAATCCTTGGTTCGGTGGAACGAAGCCAATTTGGTAGTCCGAACCATGCATCGCCAAAAGTCTTGGAGTTTGGATCGGTAGACCGGATCCCATCCGATCGACCGATTCGTCCTGGATTTGCTTCCTTAACAAATATAGACCAATATTCAACAAGTTCTATAATGCATACCATCCAAATTTTGTAAATGCCCTTCATTTACAACACATAATTTATGATCTCCCCTCAATTTCATTTTATGTTTTCTATAAAAATCGGAGATACTGACAAATTAATAAATTATTGATGGGTACTCTTAAGAATGAAGGTCCTCACCCAGTATGATATGAAAATCGCTTAGTAGATGTTGACCAAATATTGGTCAAAACGAGTGGCAGGAAAACACAATTTAGGATTACAAGGTAAGAGCATTTTGAATTTATGATATCTAATTTTTAGAGCATTATGGGTTTTTTGAGGATATCTAAATAACTAAAGAAATTTTCTTTGCGTCTCTTTTTATTCCGAAAGTTCGATGTGTTTAACACGATGAAGTGTTAGATTGAAGTGTCATTTGTCAACTAGTGAAACTGAGAATTTAGTCAAAAGTAAATACTTAAGATTAGATAACCTCAAGCAACAAAAACTAATCCCTCAGGAACTGGACCACATCTGACATATCTTTCTTTCATTTACTCGTATCTAAATTATGGATTTGGACCACAAGCATTCAGCATCAGCTGTAGGGATCCACACTTCCCCACCCATCTATTTTAATTCCCCCCAAACATCCTTATTCTTCTCTGCACCTCAATTAGACATTTTGCCAAACTTAGGAAGTGAACTTAAGAGGTAAGATTGGGGACCAAAAAACAAACTACTCACTGTCCTTCAGAGAAACACTTTGGTGCAACACATCTCCCCATCTATGCAATTGAGCTTTCAGCCTTCTAATACCTCGTCCCTACTCATTTATCGCACTTGTTGGTATTCTTCGGCTCCCTCAACATGTTTTTAGAATGTAGGCTATCCTTAACATTTGGCACATTCTTGCAAAAAAATATATAATATATTTATTATTATTTAACGGGACGTATATATATATGACATGCATGTCACGGAAGAAGGAGAAAAGATCTTAGCTGCTTTGCACATGGTAGGATTTGAATCCGTAACCTTTGGTTGACATTATCTCATCGTCACTACTTGTCCTATTACACTCGTTGGGAGAATAATGATGTTGTATTTAACTGCAAAGTAAAGTATTTTACATGGAAGTAGTAGGAATGGAAAATAGGAGGATTGGTTTTTCAATTTTTTTTAACAAGAGTTTTATTTAATTTTCTGGTGGAAGAGGTTTGTTTAGGCCTAAACAGTAACATCAAGGAATGCCGAGGACCCGGGTAATGATACCCTCTAGTTGAAGGAAACTTAGATTAAAGATGAACTTGCGTGTGCCCTTCTGCTCGAGGAATCGGTGGTGCGACAACAATCACGAGTAAGGTGGTTACGGAAAGGCGACTCAATTTTTAGGTTCTACCATGCCTACCTTTGTGTGATGAGAGCCACCAATACCGTGCGTAAGATAGTTGAAGAGGGTGAGATAATCGGGGAGGATGACTGAATCCGTGCGGCCTTTAGGCGTCGCTATGCTAACCTCTTTTCTAATTGTAGTGTGCAGGAAACCACTATTGATCTAAAGGAGCACCTCAACTCCCTCTCCGTTGATGATGCTCAATACCTTACACGTGTCGTCACAATGGAGGAGCTAGAAGTCGTGGTAAAGCACTCAAACGACGATAAGGCCCCAGGTCCATATGGGTTTAACGCAAGATTCTTCAAGGCAACATGGGATATACTGAAGGCTGATTTATTCAAAGTAGATGAGTCTTTCTTTCGAGATGACATTCTACTCAAGTAGTTGAATTGCACGTCCATAACACTCATTCCAAAGAAGCAGGCGCCAAACTCGATTGATGACTAAATGTCTATTTCCTTGTGCAACATGGTGTATCAATGTATCAAAGATCCTGGTGAACAGTCTGAAAAAGGTCCTGCTGAGAC
Source organism: Triglochin maritima (assembly GCA_963682175.1). Classification (NCBI taxonomy): domain Eukaryota; kingdom Viridiplantae; phylum Streptophyta; class Magnoliopsida; order Alismatales; family Juncaginaceae; genus Triglochin; species Triglochin maritima. Next base: position 3,595,349 of record OY821787.1, on the reverse strand, counting down.
TTGTTGGAGATAATCAGAGTGCTTTCATCCGTGGTAGCAGCATTAGTGATAACATTCTGTTGGCTCACGAGTTATGTCAGGGTATGCACCTGAGGCGAGGCACTGACCATATGTGCCACAAAATTGACATGCGGAAAATATATGACACGATCTCCTGGACTTCTTTGGATGAGGCTCTGTAGCGGTTTGGGTTTAATACCAAGTGGAGGAAGCTTATGAGGGCTTGCATCAAAGCTTCTTTTGTCGTTACCATAAATGGAGGGAATTATAGCCCCTTCCATGATGTGAATGGACTCAGGCAATGTGATCCCATTGTACCATATTTGTTTGTTCTCTACATGGATGTTTTAAGTGCCATGATCAGAATGGAGGAGATCAATAGGTGATTGAAACCGCTGATGTGTGGGGAGGTCCTAGTATCACACCTTATGTTTGCTGAAGATTTGATGATTTTTGCTAGAACCACTAAGGAGGACGCCGAATCTATTAAGCAAGTGCTATATGAATTCAACAAATGCTCGGGTCTTTAGCTCAATCACACCAAAAGTCACACCTTCATCGGGAGACTGGATTGGTGACCACCTGATCGAGTATGCAAATGGTTGCCTTTCCGGTTGTGTACCTGGGGTTGTCATTATTCTTGGCCCGTCTATCTAAGGGTCATTGCTCGACTCTGATTACGCGGATTAAGGGGCATCTGAGTTCATGGAAAGGCAAGTTACTATCCCGGGCAGGTCGAGTGGAGTTAGTACACAACATCCTCACATCCTTTTGTATCTACTAGACTTCCGCCTTTCTAGTACCTCACGACGTGCTCAAGGAGATCGAGGTGATCATGACACACTTTGTGTGGGGGGTGTTGAAAATTGGCTTATATTTGTTCAGGAATCAAATCCAGGAAGAAGTCGGTCGACCGGATTGGTTTCGGTCTACCGACGCACAACCCAGGAAACTTTCGGCGAAGACGGGTCGGTCTACCGAATTGGATTCGGTCCACTGATCCAAGGATTCCAGGCACTTCGTGTTCAACTGGGATCGGACGCCGAATTAGATTCGGTCTACCGTCCAAAGGTTTCAAGCACTTCGGAACAAGGGTTTTGGTAAACCGTTGAGGAGATTTTTGGTGTTCCGAGAATCTGGAAAGTGCCTGTCCAAGTTGACACGGATCACCGAGGGGCACTCGGTCAACCGGAGGGTTGTTAGAAGAATTCGTTAGTTCGTGGAAGAATCGTTCTCGCGGTCCACCGAGACACGCAAGAATCGTTCCCTCGGTCAACCGGGAAGGATTCGATTAACCGAATCGGAACAGGAATCGTTCCTGTTGAAGCAGTCACGGTTAACCAAACGAGCATCGGTTAACCGTGTCCCCATGAATAGTTCTATTCGGTTTTGTTTAATTGTAGCTCGGTTTTTTGAGTCTATAAAAGGACTTGTTTGCTCTTCAATGTAACACACGAAAATTATCAATAGTTTCCTTCATTGTGAGTTGAGAGATTAAGGCTAGAGATAGATCTAGATCTAGAGTGCTTTGGGAGACACATTGCTTCCAATCATTTGTAATCTCGGTTGCTTCTCTTGTTGGAGAAGCAGAAGAAGGAAAGGAAACCCGCAGGAGACCCCCCAAGGACGTAGGCACGTTGCCGAACCTTGTAAATCGCGTGTGTCGTGGTTGTTTCAGGTGTGCATTTGTGTTTGCTTGTTTATTTCCATCTTATTAGTGTTCTTGTTGCAATTGAGTTTGGGAGAGGGTCCGAAGTTAATTCCGCAATCAATATTCTATTATACGTTGTGCGTTTAATCCGTGTCGAGTTAGTGCATTGTTAGATCCCCCTCCCAACAGCTTGTATCAGAGCTTTGGTTGCACTTACGATGGTGGAGGAAGCGTGGAATTTTCAGGTGGAGAAATCCACCGGGAAAGGGAACTTCTCAACATGGCAACGGAGGGTTCGTGCGTTGATGTCTCAAACGGACGGGCTATTGTTGACGTTGGATGGGGTTGAGAAGAAGCCGTCGAAGATGACCGACGAAAAGTGGGAGAGTCTGAATCTCTGGGCTATTGGAATCATCGAGTTGTACCTCTCGGATGATTTGCTTTTCGAGGAATAGGCGAAGACCGCGGCAGAATATTGGAAACTTCTGGAGGAGAGGTTCATGAAGAAGAACCTTAGCAACAAGTTGAATCTGAAGCGTCAGCTGTACATGCTTCGGATGAAGGAGAACACGTTGTTCATTGGGCATCTCTCGGTGTTCAATAAGTTGATAGCTGATCTGACTCAGCTTGAGGACAAGATGGAGGACGTGGACAAAGCAATGTTGTTATTGACGTCGCTGCCGGACTCGTATGAGAACTTGGTGAACACGATCATATATGGCAAGGATTCGTTGGTGTTGGAGGAGGTCAAGGGCACGCTGATTTCCTACGATGCAAGGAAGAATTCGAGTAGTAGCTCTTTCGAGAAGGGTGAAGGATTGATCGCAGCACCAGAAATGGGCAGGACGGGTAACAAAGGAAGAAACAACGGTAAAGCGCGGTCCAAATCAAAGGGGAGATCCTTTGAATGTTTTTTCTGCAAAAAGGTTGGTCATATGAAGCGTGATTGTAGGGCCTTCAAGGAGTCGCTGCAGAAAGGGAAAGACGGGTACAACTCCGCTAGCGTGGTGGAGGAGAAGAACGAAGTCGACGTTCTAACGGTTTGCGCTGCAGGTATTGACAAATCATCATCTGGATAGATTTTGGATACAGGAGCATCATTTCACATGTGCCAGGATAAGGAGTGGTTCACATCCTATGAGCCACTGAAAGGAGGGATCGTTGTTATGGGCAACGATGCACCGTGCACTACCGTCGGTATTGGTTCCGTACAGTTCAAGATGTTCGATGGGTGCATTCGAACGCTGACGAGTGTGCGTCACATACCGGTGTTGAAGAAGAATCTAATTTCTCTAGGAGAACTTCATACTCTCGGGTGGAGATGGTCCGGCGGGGACGGGAAGATTAAGGTCACTCATGGGGCGATGACAGTGATAAAGGGAACCAAGGTGGGCAACTTGTATTGGATGCTAGGGAATGCAGTAGCAGGAAAAGGTGCAACAAACGTTGCACGAGACGAAGACAACACCGCACTTTGGCATATGAGGCTTGGTCATATGTCGGAAAATGGTTTGTGTGAGCTACACAAACAATGACTGTTGAAGGGTGTTAAGAGCTGCAAATTAGATTTTTGCAAGTATTGTGTCTTCGGTAAACAACACAGGATTCGATTCAAGACGGTTATCCACAAGACGAAGGGAATTCTGGAGTATGTGCACTCAGACGTCTGGGGACCGGCTCAGGTTCGGTCAAAGGGTGGAGCCTAATATTTCGTCACATTCATAGACAACTTCTCAAGGAAGGTATGAGTTTATTTTCTGAAAAATAAATTTGATGTCTTCTATAAGTTTAAAGCATGGAAGGCCCAAGTAGAGAAAAGTACAAGAAAATTTGTTAAGTACTTACGGACAGATAATGGAGGCGAGTACACCTCAAGGGAATTTGCAAGTTTCTGTGAGAAAGAATGCGTCACGAGGCATTTCACTACACCGCGGAGTCCGGAACAAAACGACGTAGCTGAAAGGATGAACAGAACACTATGTGAACGGGCAAGGAGCATGAGGCTTCATGCAAATCTGTCGAAGGATTTCTGGGCAGAAGCAGTAGATCTTGCTTGCTACTTGGTAAATATCTCACCGTCATCAGCACTTGAATTAAAGACGCCTCAGGAAGTGTGGACGGGTGAACAATTTGATTACTCGAGGCTTAGGATATTTGGATGCAAAGCCTATGCGTTGGTAGATGAGACACAATGGTCGAAGCTGGATTCAAAATCAAAGGAGTGTATATTCCTTGGTTACGATAGGACGGTGAAAGGATATAAGTTTTGGGATCCGGTGAGCAAGAAGGTACTCCTACGGAGTAATGTGGTCTTTGATGAGATGAGTTTGCTCAAGGGCCTTGAGGAGAAAGAGCAGCAAGAGGTTCCCATACGGGAAGACGAAATTGAAGTTGGGGTCACAACTTCTAAGGAAGAATCAAATCAAGAAGTTCAGCAAGAAACAATGGACTCACGAGTAGAGGAGGAAGCTGAGCAAGAGAGTATTGCTCAAGGAAGACAGAGGAGGATCACAAAGGCACCGGTGAGGTATGGTCATGATGATGCTAGTATTGCGTTTGCACTTGTTACCGAATGTGGGGACCCTTGCACATTCGAAGAAGCTATTGAGCAGGAGGACAGGAACAAGTGGGTGGTGGCCATGACCGAAGAGATGGAGTCTCTTCATAAGAATCAAACTTGGTAGTTAACGGACCTCCCCAAGGGAAAGCGCGCGATTGGGTGCAAGTGGATATTCAGGAAGAAGGAAGGGTCATCTCCTATGGAGGAGATAAAATATAAAGCAAGGTTGGTGGCAAAAGGATATGCTCAGAAGGAAGGGGTCGATTACAACGAGAGCTTCTCACCCGTTGTAAAGCATACCTCTATTAGAGTGTTGTTAGCTATGGTAGCTATGGACAACATGGAGTTAGAGCAGATGGACGTGAAGACAACTTTTCTTCACGGGCACATAGAGGAAGAAATCTATATGAGGCAGCCGGATGGGTTCATCGCACGAGGCAAGGAAGGACAAGTATGCAAGCTGAAGAAGTCCCTCTATGGACTTAAGCAATCGCCGAGGCAGTGGTACAAAAGGTTTGATTTATTTATGATTAATAATGGTTTTGTACGTTGCGATTATGATAGTTGTGTATACTTGCGGAGTCTTGGAGACGGAACACACGTGTTCTTGCTCTTCTATGTCGATGATATGTTGATCGCGGCTAAGGAGATGAAGCATATAGATGATCTCAAACTGAAGCTTCACGGGGAGTTTGAGATGAAAGACCTCGGGAGTACAAAGAAGATTCTCGGTATGGAAATCTCCAGGGATACCGAGAGAGGTGAAATTCTGCTCACTCAAAGGAGTTATATCCGGAAGATACGCGAGATGTACAATCTCGAGAACGCCAAGCAGGTGGCCACACCTATTAGTGCTCACTTCAAGCTCTCATTGAAGTGCAACCCCTCTACTGAAAAGGAAAGGACAGATATGGAGAGAGTTCCATATGCTAGTGTAGTTGGATCCGTTATGTATGCTATGATCTGCACTAGGCTAGACATTTCACACGCAGTTAGCCTCGTGAGTCTTTACATGGCTAACCCAGGAAAGGAGCATTGGGAAGTGTTGAAGTGGCTGATGAGGTACCTGAAGGGAACCATGGATATTAGCTTGAAATTCACCAAAGATGGAGCACAAAGGCAGGTGGAGGGGTACGTCGATTCAGATTACGCTGGAGATCTGGACAAGCGGAGTTCCACAACAGGGTACGTGTTCACTTTGGGTGGAGGTCCAGTGAGTTGGAGATCAATTCTCCAACATACTACCACGTTGTCTACAACGGAAGCGGAATACATGGCTGCTGTCGATGCCGGAAAGGAAGCTATATGGTTGAAGGGTTTGGTTAGCTCTTTGGGGATGGAACAGGAAGTGACCAAATTGCATTGCGATAGTCAAAGTGCAATTTATCTAGCCAAGGATCAGACGTTCCATTCAAGGACCAAACATATTGAAGTAAGGTACCATATGATCCGAGAGTGGATCGAAGAAGGGTAGGTTGTTCTCCAGAAAATCAACACAAGTGACAATCCTGCGGATATGATGACTAAGGTCGTCAATCGGGAGAAATTCGAGTTGTGCTTGAAGCTTCTCAATGTCCTCCGAGAGTGAGAAGGAGGGCGCTCCGGGGGTAGCGCCAAGCGGTGTCTCATGAAGACACGAAGGATGCGGGTTAAAGGGAGACTCAGGTAACAAATCTAAACCAATGTGGGGATTGTTGAAAATTGGCTTATATTTGTTAAGGAAGCAAATCCAGGAAGAAGTCGGTCGACTGGATTGGTTTCGGTCTACCGACGCACAACCCAGGAAACATTCGGCGAAGACGGGTCGGTCTACCGAATTGGATTCGGTCCACCGATCCAAGGATTCCAGGCACTTCGTGTGCAACTGGGATCGGACGACCGAATTGGATTCGGTCTACCGTGCAAAGGTTTCAAGCACTTCGGAACAACGGTTTCGGTAAACCATTGAGGAGATTTTTGGTGTTCCGAGAATCTGGAAAGTGTCTGTCCAAGTTGGCACGGATCACCGAGGGGCACTCGGTCAACCGGAGGGTTGTTAGAAGAATTCGTTAGTTCGTGGAAGAATCGTTCTCGCGGTCCACCGAAACGTGCAAGAATCGTTCCCTCGGTCAACCGGGAAGGATTCGGTTAACCGAATCGGAACAGGAATCGTTCCTGTTGAAGCAGCCACGGTTAACCGAACGAGCATCGGTTAACCGTGTCCCCATGAATAGTTCTATTCGGTTTTGCTTAATTGTAGCTCGGTTTTTGAGTCTATAAAAGGACTTGTTTGCTCTTCAATGTAACACACGAAAATTATCAATAGTTTCCTTCATTGTGAGTTGAGAGATTAAGGCTAGAGATAGATCTAGAGTGCTTTGGGAGACACATCGCTTCCAATCATTTGTTATCTCGGTTGCTTCTCTTGTTGGTGAAGCGGAAGAAGGAAAGGAAACCCGCAGGAGACCCCCCAAGGACGTAGGCACGTTGTCGAACCTTGTAAATTGCGTGTGTCGTGGTTGTTTCAGGTGTGCATTTGTGTTTGCTTGTTTATTTCCTTCTTATTAGTGTTCTTGTTGCAATTGAGTTTGGGAGAGGGTCCGAAGTTAATTCCGCAATCAATATTCTATTATACGTGGTGCGTTTAATCCGTGTCGAGTTAGTGCATTGTTAGATCCCCTCCCAACATGGGGACCCAAGAAGATGGTGGCGGTCTCATGTAAAGATATATGTATGCCAAAGAAGGAAGGTGGGTTGGGCATGTGGTGCTTGACTGAATAAAACAATGTAGGCATGCCTCGCTTTGGAGCAGGTGTATGCAAAGTAAGTACCTTCGGAGTCGCTCAATATGGATGACACGACCACCGTCCATATGTTTCTGGGAATGGAGGGGATACTGCCAGTACATGAAGTTGCAAGGGAGAAGATGTTCTTCACGATTGGTGGTGGGAATACAGTATGGTTCTTTGAAGACCCCTGGTGTGGTCCACCCCTTATCTAGCAACCGTCTGGAGACCAGGTTCGATATGATCTTGGCCTTCCCCATGACACTTTTGTGTCTCACCTTATAGACAATAGTACGTGGAGGTTGCCGCCACCACCAAGGATGCTTCTCTGTCATCGGTCGTACAACATTATGCAGCTATGGACTCGACTCCTTTTGATTCCCGTGGGTCAAGGCGAGGATGAATTGACTTGGGTGGGTGTCGATGATTTGGCACAAATGGACCATTCCCAAGCATGCGATCACGTTATGGAGAGGATTGCATGGCAGGCTAAGCACGCACGACTTCATGAGGAGTAGGCACATGAAACTGGTGATGGTCTCATGCTGCCCGCTATGCAAGGAAGCATACGAAGACATGGCACACCTCTTTTGAGTGTGCCCCTTTATCAGGGAGGTCTGGAACACCATTCGAGGGCTGCTTGGAGATGATGGAATCATAACAGAGACACTAGTAGGAGGGATATTGCAGTTGAAGGCTCAAGCGAAACCGAGAATGCACACGCTCATGATTAAACTCGCTATTGGGGTTGTAGTCTATGAATGCTGGATGGAACGGAACCAACGTCTATTTGATGATGATGAACGACGATCGCAGGAGGTCATCTGAACCATTAAGGATGTGGTTAGGCTGAAGAGCACATGCGACAAGGATCTTATGGCTGATATACACACACAATTGCTGCTGGTCGCGACATGGTCTTGATGTACTTGTTATGTCTGTTATACTCGATGTAATAGGATAAATCACTAGATCCGTTTGGGTCTTGATGTGCTATCTGGGCGTACGCGTCTGTACACGCCCCGAGAATTATATTTGTCTGTAACACTATTTATATAACTTAATAAGATTGGAGGTGCGTCTCCCTTTTGTCTCGCAAAAAATAAGTAACATCAAGGAATGCTCATTTTGTTATTGACAAGTACATATTTTCTCTTGGTATTGTAGTCAAAGTTTGCTCAACATAAGTAACAGGTAAATGTGGAGTTCATTTCAACTCAACCCTTTTCAAGTTATGACATGGCAATTGCTGTTGATGTTTCTGAGACTCACCTAAAGTGTAATGATACATCACCGTGGATAAATATATCTATCTTTTTTTTCTTCTGAAAGCTAAAAATGTATATTTGTCTGTGATATCTAAAACTGACAACTTAAAAAGAGAATCATGTGAACCTTCAGTTGTTTAAAACACAGCTGAGCTAAGGAGATGAGTTCTATGTATCCATGCTGCTCCATGAAAATTTTAGCTGCATCATCAATTCTTCAGTTTACTTTTGAAAAGAAATTTGTCTGTCAATAAGCTCAAACATTAACATAAATAAACAAGAAAAGTATGAATAACTTTAGATGAAATATCCAACATTCTTAGCAAGTATGGTTTGCAGGCATTTTTCATTTCTTCTTCTAGTCTACATAAACTCTCTCTTGTTTATAAACTTAAAACATAATTAGTTGTATGTAAAACACAAGATGTGTTATAAATTAGAGATCTCATATCATTGATATCAAGATAATAAAAGGGCATTATGAGATATTAGTTTCATATCCTGAAGTATAAACACTTGATGTCATCTTAAATTCAAATGTATATAAAGTGTAAAAAAATACGATAATGTTTTTGAAGAGCATTCTTCAATTTGGATGGATCCATTGACAAGCTCCAATGGCCATATATTCATGTATATATTCAACAATTTAAATCCACAAGTGTCTTGTATAGTTGTACCAACAATGCAACGCACCAACAAACTTCGTAAAAGACTACCATGTCGAAGTTCATAAAACCATAATTGAAGTTGTAATAGCATTTTAATCAAGATTGTATTGCAAGCTGGCCACATCTTGTTTCATTTGAACCATCCTAGAAGGACAGCAAATACAAACCTTGAACAAGAAAAGTAGACTACACACAAAAGATGTGCTCTGTTTTCAAAAGAGAAGTGCCAAGCTGGTATTAAAGCTCTTATTTTGGTTACCACTCCTAATCTTCATTCAAGTTGTTTTGCTCCTTTTAGTAACTAAACTACAAAATGCTTCTTGTAAGTGACTTTGCTTTATCAAAAAGTAAGACTAAGACAGACATTTATCGGGTTTGGGAAGCCATGTAACATCATCTTAGGGTCATAGGGTGTATGGTAGGAAAATATCATAAGTAAAATTGTACACCAAAATGACTTTTGAGTGATTGAATTGCAGAAAACTTCAAAAAACTCATAACTAAATTTCTAACCTAACATTTATAATCCAACCAAAGTTTTATCTAAATTTTTTGTACTTAAGATGAGACAACTTCTCTCACTTTCACTCTATAATCCAACCAAAGTTTTATCTAAAAATTTTGTACTTAAGATGAGACAACTTCTCTCACTTTCACTCTATAATCCAACCAAAGTTTTATCTATTAAAGACATTGTGTTTTTAACTTCCACTCGTTACTAGCAAACCAATCACACCATTAGTAACAGTGTATAGAACAAGGTCAGTCACGTTACATTAGTCAAATAATTGCATATGCTTTATTTGTTGGATAGCGTACATGAAGGACCATGGTAGGTGTTACACCCTTAAAGTCTTCCGCCAGAGGGTGTTGATGTGTGCAGATTGTTTGGGGAACATCGGGTGGCTATATGAGCATAGATGTTATATGGGGGAGAGACTTCAACTCGAAGGTGAGCGCCTACGGGACTGCACTTATATGCAGTTGGGAGCGTAGGGCTGGTTGGGAGCTGAAGCCGCTTCCCTGACGAACCCAAGGCAGGGCGAAACCAGTCGATGTTGTCTCGCGTGCAGAATAGCTGACTGTGTGTGCATGTATATGCGCGCGCACAGTGCTGTGCGGGCGTGTGCGACTTTCACCGCACAACTCCGTAATAATTGGTATCAGAGCCAAACTTATACATCCTGAGATGTCCCGTGAAAGACCTGCAAGAGGCGAGTAGCAGGGAAGCTTGTACATCCAAGGTGTATCAGACGGTTTGGGAAACTCCCAAGCTGCAATCCAGAAGCTGCATAGTTGGCCATGCGCTTGTGGGTGAACGTAAGTAGCCAGGAAACCTTAGAGAGGAATGAGGGGCATATATTCCCACTCGCAGAATACCTGGATGGTGATAAGTAAGTTGTACACGAGGACGTGCACGATTTTAAAGGGATGAGAGTTTGTCACACCCTTAAAGTCTTCTGCCAGGGGGTGTTGATGCGTGCAGACTGTTTGAGGAACATCGGGTGGCCATATGAGCATAGATGCTATATGGGGGAGAGACTTCAACTCGAAGGTGAGCGCCTACGGGACTGCATTATATGCAGTTGGGAACGTAGGACTGGTTGGGAGCTGAAGCCGCTTCCCTGACGAGACCAAGGCAGGGCGAAACTAGTTAATGTTGTCTCGCGCGCAGAATAGCTGATTGTGTGTACATGTATATGCGCTCGCACACACAGTGTTGTGCGGACGTGTGCGACTGTCACCGCACAACTCCGTAATAGTAGGTGTTGTGCCTTGTTAGTTGTTACAAGTAGGATTTGACCTTATCTTCTTTTAAGATTTTGCTCTACATTTAGGGATTTTGTACTCAAGATTTGAGCTCGCCAACAACATTTGATTTTTTATGTTATATAAATGTCCATTCCATCTTACTTGAACAAGAAAAAGGGAGCAAATATAAATGTCCATTCCATCTTATATAAATGTCCATTTCCTACGAAGTTACTAGCAAATATTAACATCGTTAAAATTATAATTAATTTGAACTTTAAGTTCTCATTCTAATTATCTTTAGTAAATGTTGACATCTCACTTTCTTAATTACAATGTCAACTCCCAAACTTTTAGCTTCAACTTTAGGAATGCAATCGACCAGAAAGTAGAGACATTCAGACTTACATGGACCCGGAGTACTACGGCCTCCACCATCTCACGACCAAGAGCGACGTGTACGGCCTCGGGGTGGTGATGCTGGAGGTCTTGACTGGAAAGAAAGCGATATTCAAGGATGGGAATGGGGTCCCAACGAGCGTGGTGGAGTACGTGGTGAATCTAAAATATGTCAACATGTACATTACAGTATAGATATAATTGCATATAAATTAGGAAACATATATTTGGCTATCTGAACGAAAAAGTAAAATAATTAAGATCAGAGTTGTATTTCAGTCCAATGTCTAAGCTAGTTTCTAGGTGTCACTTGATAGAGATAAACTGCAAAACCGCTTTTAAATTACGGATCTGGCTGTGCAACTACATACGGCTTACTCATGAGAAGTGGCTTAGTTGGAAGAGTGTTGAGTTAATACATTGCAGTTTGAACTGTTATATACTGTATTGTTTGCCCAATACAATTTTTTGTTACTAATTCTGGAGGAACATATCAATTAGATGTAGAATACAGAGAACGAACTGAACATCCTCCAATCATAAAACCGACCATCAAGGAATAATACTCATGAAACACAATTTAAAGCTTCGAAGAGTTCCAGACACGAGACGGTTATTATTTTCTATCTCTGCAAAAATGGATTTGAAAACTTAAAAGTTTCCACCTGTTAAAAACAAACTTACCGTTGTGGTTGCCTCATCCAAGGTGACGATTCAGGAGATCAGACGAATGGAGTATTCAAGACAATAAATGCAACAACGGCTCCAAATCCTCTTGTATAAATTCAACAATCAAACTCATGTAATAGATACAACAAAATCAAATAACATTCTTCTTCTTCTTCTTCCAAATCCATACTCGCATCATTTTTAGCATGGTATCAGAGCGTATGATCCATACGTAGTCTCAGTTTTCCCCAAAATCATCATCGACCTCACCTCATTCAAGGGGGTTGAAGGTCGAACACCCCTCATCCAAACCCAAGAAGAAGAAAAACCAAAACAGACATGTCGGACGGCAATAGGAATCCACCGGAGATGGCGAATCCCCATCGCCTCGTCACGACGGCCCTAAACGGGGCCAACTACTTATCCTGGGCGCGCGCGGTCACGCTCTCCCTCAGTGGCAGGGGGAAGCTTGGCCACGTCACTGGGAAAACTCCAAAACCAGAAGAAAATGCATCGGAGAAACTTCAAGATGAATGGCAAACCTCGGATCATCAAGTGATGTCATGGCTTATCGCATCCATGCAAAATCACATCGCCGAGATCTTCATATACAAAGAAAGCGCAAAGGAGCTGTGGGACTCAGTCCGAGACCACTACGGCAAAGCCGAAAACTTCGCACATATCTTCAAGATAAAACAGGAGATAGCGCAAACTCAACAACACGGGACTTCAGTCACTGAGTACCTCGGTACTCTCAGAAGAAAATGGGACGAGCTAAGGATATACGAACCCCCAACCTCTGACCCAGAAATCATTCAGAAAAGACAAGAGCAAAATCAGATCTACCAGTTTCTGGTAGGGCTAGATCCGAGCTACGAAACCATACGGTCTCAAATACTTATGGCTTCAGATCTTCCAACACTCGCAAACATCACAAGTCTTGTTCAGCGCGAGGAAACAAGAAGAAATACAATGAACAACCACAAAAATCAGAACACCGACAACCAAGCCTTCATCGCCGGTCGGAACCAAGCTCAGGGAACGAAAAAGAGGTTCGGAAACAAAAGCAACGAACACTGTGAAAACTGCAAGAAACCAGGACACAACAAAAACTCGTGCTGGTTTCTATTCCCGCACCTCAGACCACAAAAAAACACAAAAACAAATCTGGTGGAAGGCAACTTCAGCAACAACAACGGCCTGCTCGGAGGAGGCGGCGGCGCCAACCTGCTCGGAGGAGGCGGCAACGCCAACCTGGTCGGAGGAGGCACCGACAACACCTTCCTGAGCGGCAGCCGACCAAAGGAAAACGAAAAGTCGCAAAACCCTACCGGTTATGCGGATAATGGAGCGTTTTATATCGATCGCCGATCCGGATCCTCCAACCCGACTCCGCGGATCCGATCCGACAACACGTCCACCGGGTCAGACGCTATCGGGTATGGGTCGGGTTACCCGGATCCATCAAACCCTGTCCACTTAAGAAATCTGGTGGGACAGCTCAACGAGTTTTTGCAACAAAACCCTTCTGCAACAGGTAATTGCACAGGTATCAACAACTTTCTGAATTTTACTGCTTTCTCTGGAATGGTAACCAAATTTCGTAGTAAATCCTGGATTATCGATACCGGAGCCACCGATCATATGACCGGAGATCCAACACTACTTAGTAGTATAAAACAAAATTTAAATTTAGTAAATAATTCTGTAACAGTTGCAAATGGAAGTAAAATACAAATTAAAGGAATAGGAAAAACAAACCTAATTAACAACACATGTGATAATATTTTATATGTTCCTAAACTCGATGCTAATTTGATATCGGTGGCCAAACTCACCAGCAACCTCAATTGCAATGTTATTTTTTCCCCTAATGATGTTATTTTTCAGGATCGTATCTCAGGGAGGACGATTGGTAAAGGCATTCTCATGAATGGTCTATATGTTCTGGAAACCAGCGAGAAAGCAAACCATACCCAAACCATAAACGAACAAAATCTCTGGCACAAAAGAATGGGTCACCCGTCATCAAGTGTGTTGAAATATTTGTTTCCGTCTTTTAAAAATGAATTATTATGCGATATTTGTCGTTTTGCTAAACAAACGCGATTACCTTTTCAAAACTCTAGCACAAAAACTTATATGTCTTTTGAATTAATACACTCTGATATTTGGGGACCTGCCCCCGTTGAATCATATAATGGTTTTCGATATTTTATTAGTTTCATTGACGATTTTTCTCGTGTCACTTGGATTTACCTATTAAAAAACAAATCCGACACTTACTCAGTTTTTTGTGAATTTCTTCGTTTTGTTGAAAATATGTTTGATGCAAAGATTCGTATCTTTCGATCTGATAATGGCTCTGAATATATGAGTAATTTATTTCAAAAACTTTTAAAAGAAAAGGGTATTTTTCATCAAACCTCGTGTATAAACACACCTCAACAAAATGGGATTTCAGAACGGAAAAATCGACATCTGTTAAACGTCACTCGTTCCCTTCTTTTTCAAAATAATGTCCCCAAGTTGTTTTGGTCTGATGCAGTCCTCACTGCTACTTACATTATCAATTGACTTCCCAGCCCTATAATTGAAAATAAAAAAACCATTAGAAATCTTGTATAATAAAGAAATTAACATAGATCATTTTAGAATCTTTGGTTGCACATGTTTTGTTCACAAGAAACGTGAAGATAAACTTGATCACACCTCGATCAAATGTATCTTTTTAGGATATTCTTTTCGAAAAAAAGGGTACAAGTGCTACGATCCAGAAACGAAAAAAACATACACCTCTAGAGATGTCTCTTTCTTCGAAACTGAACCCTTCTTCAAAACCTCCACAACTGAAGACGCTTCCGCTATACCAGTACCTATAAACACACCTTCAGCAATTCTAGGAGGAGAAGACGAAGAACGAGGAGGAGAAGACGAAGGAGAAAACGAAGAAGGAAGAAGAGGAGGAGGAGAAGACGAAGACCAAAGGGAAACAGAGGCCCCCAGAAGATCTTCTCGTCCGACTCGTCCTCCACATAGGTTTAACGATTATTTCCTCTCACACACCACTTATCCTATTCAAAACCACTTATCCTACCATCACATCTCACAAAAACATCAAGCCTTCCTAGGGACACTAGACACAAATAAAGAACCAACCACCTATCATGATGCCACAAGTAACCCAAATTGGGTCAAAGCCATGAAAGAAGAAATACAGGCCCTAGAAAATAACCAAACCTGGACCCTTGTCCCACTCCAACCTGGCATTAAACCTGTAGGATCCAGATGGATTTACAAAATCAAGTATCATAGTAATGGGAAAATAGAAAGATATAAGGCCAGACTTGTTGCCAAAGGGTACACCCAGACCTATGGCCTCGACTATCTCGAAACATTTGCTCCCGTTGCCAAAATGAATACTGTCCGGGTCCTTCTATCTGTCGCTGTTAATCATGGATGGAATCTATTCCAAATGGATGTCAAAAATGCATTCTTACAGGGAAACCTCGAAGAAGAAGTCTATATGATTCCACCGCCTGGGTACACCACTCATCCCAACCAGGTATGCAAGCTTCATAAGTCAATATATGGACTAAAACAATCGCCTCGTGCCTGGTATGCCAAACTCAGTCACTCTCTTCTTAGGTATGGTTTTATTAAAAGCTCTGCTGATGCCTCCATGTTTACAAAACATGATCATAAAAACACTACCATTATTCTCATTTATGTCGATGATATTATAATAACCGGTAATAATAATCAACAAATAAGTTTAGTCAAGGACTACCTAAAATCTAAATTTGATATAAAAGACTTAGGAATTATGAAATATTTCTTAGGTATAGAAATTGCTCATTCCAAGAAAGGGTTATTCCTTTCACAACGTAAATACACCCTAGACCTCCTTAAGGAAACAGGGAAAATAGGATCAAAACCTACCACCACACCAATAGAAACTAATAGGAAGATAGGACCCACAGATGGCACGCCATTAACCAATATTGGACAATTCCAAAGATTGGTAGGAAAACTAATCTACCTCACAGTTACTCGACCAGATATCACCTACGCTGTAAGTCTTATAAGTCAATTTATGCATGCTCCCCACACACATCACTTAGACTTGGTTAACAGAATCTTATGTTACCTAAAAGGCACACCCGGGCAAGGACTTTGGATGAAACCTAACAAGTCTAATTCAATTGTTGGTTATTCTGATGCAGATTGGGCTGGAAGTCACGATCGGAAATCTACCACTGGCTTCTGCACATTTGTTGGAGGAAACCTTGTTACCTGGCGATCTAAGAAGCAAAATGTCGTTGCTCGCTCCAGTGCAGAAGCAGAATATCGTGGAATGGCATCCACTACCAGCGAATTAATCTGGCTCAGTCAGCTTCTCAAAGACATGAATATCACAACCCAAGGCCCGATGAAAATGTTTTGTGACAATAACGCAGCTCGTCACATCGCAACAAACCCTGTCGTTCATGAAAGAACTAAACATATCGAAGTTGATTGCCACTTCATCCGAGAAAAGATTCAGTCAAAAGAAATAGAGGTTCCCTACGTCTCAAGCAAAGAACAGCTGGCAGACATCTTTACCAAAGCTCTGGATCACAAGACCTTCTCCAATCTTCTTTTCAAGATGGGATCCATCAATCCTTTTCAGACCCATCTTGAGGGGGCGTGTTAAAAACAAACTTACCGTTGTGGTTGCCTCATCCAAGGTGACGATTCAGGAGATCAGACGAATGGAGTATTCAAGACAATAAATGCAACAACGGCTCCAAATCCTCTTGTATAAATTCAACAATCAAACTCATGTAATAGATACAACAAAATCAAATAACATTCTTCTTCTTCTTCTTCTTCCAAATCCATACTCGCATCATTTTTAGCACCACCCAGGAAAGGCTTTAGAAACCAATCAACATAACGAGAGCATCGAGTTCCAATTGCCTGACAGAAATTGACCATGTAAGACAAGTCACAGAAATGCACCATTGCATCTGCTATATGCAAAGTATAATATCTTCTATATGTAAAATGTAAGTTATAAATGAGATAACTAGAACTCCATTGTCTTGTAATGACAATAATTACTCGAAATAGAAGCCCCAACAAGTTCCCATACGTAACTACTAGTCTTCTTCTACTCAGTCTAAGTTCACCAAAATGCATAGGAAACAAAATGGCGGCCACACATAAGCTTGTAAATTAACTGGGATTGGGAGACAAAACTGTGGGACTAACCATTATTGGAAGATTTACTTGAAGCACTTAGCATCCAGCAGGGCCTCACCATCAAAAGGTTCCAAATCCTCGATCATGGCATTCACCCGCTCCTTCTGTGCTTCATCAGTTATGTCAACCTTCTTCCACTCATAGAGCTCCATGTCATAGCACTCGTCAAGTACAAACTGTGGGATCAAAAGGTTCTTACAAGAAGGATACAGACAAATTCAAGAGTAAATGATGAAGTCCATTTTATCACACAGAAGAGCAGCCAGATTTAGGTTCAGATTACAGCAAGAAAGAAAATTATGACATCATAGGGCTAACAAGGCTTCTACCTGAACTCAATATCTGTGATTCTATTCAACCAACATATGTGAAATATGACCAACAACCAAGTGATTAAAAATCAACTCAAAATGATATCTTTCTCTTTTCCAAATAATTTATCACTAGACAGCTAAAGAAGAAATGTTCGTATATTTATTTACTTGCAACAGAGTAACATACCTTTGATGGCAACTTCATGGAAATTGGTCTTAGTATTTGAATACAGCCTTTTCCAGTCGTTCAAAATCATCTTGCTTGGAGGAAGCAAGTCAAGAGGATTTTTTGCCTTTGGCTTAGGAGCTTCTTCCTCAGCAGGAGCAGCCTCCACCGGTTTAGTAGCCTCTTTTTTAGCATCTTTCTTGGCTTCTTTTGGCTTCGCAGGCTCTTTGGGCTGATCTGGCTTCTTTGACTGCACAGGTGGGATAGACTCTGCCTGCTTTATCTCTCCAACCACTTTCTTGAAATTCGGCTGGTTAACTAAGGTCCAGAAGTACCTTTCAACATGAGGGAACTCTGAAGTAAAATTCTTGGTCATGATCCACTTGAAGCCATGAAGTAAATTGCAAACCATCACAATGTCAGCAAGAGTAACAGCATGCCCAACTAGACACGTATTAGTTGCAAGATGAGTATCCAATGCTCCCGAACTTCTTTTCAAGGAGGTAATTGCATATTCCTCGGCCTGTTAAATTAGAGCATAAGATAATGGTTCTGAAGAATGTCGCAATATCTAACAATATGGACTAATAATATGGACTGATAAACTGACAGGAGGCAGGTAAGGTGCACCAAATCCCAATCTGGGATAAAGCCATTTTCCAATATTTGCGTCAATCTCTGTGGCAGAGAAATCCATCCATTGCTCAATGTGAGCCTATCAACAAGTAGAAGAGCATTAGATGACAGGAGAGACTATAACTGCAAAGCATCTCATTTAAAGAAACACAAGGCTAATGACTTACATAGTCAATCAAATGAGAACCACACAAAGGACTGTCATTCTTCAAGCGAGCAACTACAGGGGAAAAATTAAGCATATCAATAATTAAACCGCAAGGGAAAATCGAAAAAAGATCAAAATATGACTTACCATAACGAGCAATGGCATTGCTCTCAAAGATCGGACCTTCAGGTGTCTCCAACACAGGAACCTAGATACATGTGTGTAGATATTAGGATTGTGATGTCTAGTTTAAAATCTACACTTATTTAGAAACATGATATGTAGCTTAATGAAACTGTACCTTGCCAATTGGATTCATCTTAAGGAACTCATGTAAAGACCCTAACCTTGATTAGGGTTTAATAATGATTAGGTGTGCTAATTGGAGGGTTTGCACGAGAAGTTGAGGAGGAATAGGAGGAGTGTTGTTGTTGATGGGTTGGGTGACGTGAATGAGGTGTGGGTTGTGGAGTAGGGTGGTTGTGGATGGTGTGGTTGTTGTTGGTGTTGGGTTTGAAGAAGGAGATGCACATCTCTCTCTCTTTCTCACGTTTTCCCTTCTTTCTTCTTTTCTTCTTCTTCTCCTCTCCATCCATTCCTTCCTCTCCCTCTGAAGCTCGGGCGGCGTAGTGGTGCTAGCAAGGCGCGTATGAGGCAATGAGTGATGGGCGTGGTGCGGTGCGAGGTGGTGAGCGTCGGAGGCAAGCAAGGCGGTGAGCTCCGGTGTTCTTCGTCGTTCTTCCAAAAGAGGTATGCCAAGTTCTTGAATTAGAGGCCTTTAGTGATCACCCACGTTGGGGTGATGTTTTGGTCGGTCGCGGGAGATCGGAGACCTCGCCGGCGACGAGGGATCGGCGTAAAACCTTAGCTGGCGCAAGGTTGAAGACGTCTAACGGTCGACCGGGTCATTCGGACGGTCGACCGAACGTAGTGTTTTTCGACTGTCTGTGGTGTTTCGGTCGACCGGGTCCATGTGTTCGGTCGACCGGAACTTAAGTGTATCGGACCTTCATTTGCTGTGTGCGGTCAACCGTTGTATGACTTAGAAATATTAGGATACCGTGGTAGGTTTCGGTCGACCGAGACCCCTGAGTCGGTCGACCGATAGATTTGATTTTGATGTTGACCAGACTCCGGATTTTGACCTCATTTCGGTCGACCGGTTTTAGACATTCGGTAGACCGTTGGGACTTATGTTTTGCGCAAATAGTTCGACCGTGACAGACGCTTCGGTCGGCCGATTCCCTTGTGGAAGCGGTCAACCGAGTTGTTACGTTCGGTCGACTGATTCCCTTGTGGAAGCGGTCGACCGGATGTCACTTTCGGTCGACCGATTCCCTTGAGGAAACGGTCGACCGAGTTGTCTCTTTCGGTCGACCGTTTTGCACATGACAGAATTCTTGGTTCCTCTTAGGATGCCAACTCTGTCCACGAAAACCCGTGTCCTCGCCTTGTGCGTGAGCCGAGAGGTGGCAGTGGGCGCGTTACGCGTGCCTGCCCAAGGACCGCCGTGTGGAAGAGTGTGGGTGTCCGGAATGCGTCACCTTCATGTATGGATCGTGACTAATATGATAGATTGATTGGACTCATTGTAGAGTAGCAGCCTGAGGGATTGCGGATCACATTGCTTCAGCGGGCATGCAACTGTCGTTGAGTGAAGTGACTACCGGCCTGAGGGGCTACGGAGGTCACTGCCCTGCTTTTATAGCGGCGGAGTTGGTGTGTGCACGTGGAGCTCGTTGACCCTGCAGACTTCGGTTTGGATCTGTCGATTGTCTGGCCTTGTGTGGCGGATATGTTCGACTGGCCTTGATGGCAGTTATTGCACGTGCCCGTGCGGCCTGTGTGGCGGCGGGAGGGACCCTGTGCGGCCTGTGTGGCGGCAGGGAGGATCGCACGTGGCCTATGTGGTTGCGGCGATGAACTGTCGATGATGTGTTCCGGCAGGTAGCTCGATTAGGCACCTATCGAGTGAGGTATCGTGCGGCCTGTGTGGTGCCGGTGATGGACCGACCTGAACGACGGCTCCGTTGGTGTGGTGGTGGACCACGATGTTTTCCGATCTGATTCTACCTGCGCGGAAGTGCGAACGTCTCCTCACCGATCCTTTGGCTTGTGTAGTCGCGTGTGGGGATGTGTTGCGTACTGTCCGTTAGACCGTATGTGCCTACGGTAGGTCTCTACGGGGACTCAATGTTGGACTGTGCGGCCTGTGTGGCGGTGGTGATGTTAGACCGTGTGGCCTGTGTGGTACCGACGGTTGTTGGACCGTGCGGCCTGTGTGGCAACGACGATGTTGCGGACCGTGTGGCCTGTGTGGCAGCGGTGACGATTGTAGACCGCGGGGCCTGTGTGGCAGCGGGAACGATTGCAGGACGGATGTCCGATTTTGCCCTTGTGGGAATGTTGTTTGCTGCTTTATATTTCATGTCATGCTATACTAGAATGTTAGGGCATATAGGTGAGCTTGTCATACGGAGTTTCCTTATGGAAACTCAAGTATTGTTGTTGCATCTTTTTCAGGACCGCATTAGGTTCTGGCGGGTAGTGACTGAGGGAGATTGCACTTTGGGATTGGATCATGTCGTCTACCTACTATAGGTTGTCGTGATTACATGTACTATGTGTTTTGTGTTATGATGTAATCACTCTTTTGACAAACTCTTTTGTAATATGGTGCATCAGATGTATTTGGGTGTTTTTTCAGTAATGTCCCCACTCTTGATGGTTTTATCCTTGTGTTCCTCTTGATTTTAAAAGTTTAAATTTTCCGATGTTCGGGGATGTTACAACTCAGGTGTCTTGTTCGAAACACCCAGTTCAAAATTATTAACCAGTTCAATTTGAACACTGCTGTATTCAGCTGCAATGAGTGCCTTTAAGGCATTTTTGTTTCCGCTCCCAGCATGCAGTACCTAAACAAATAACAAAAGGATGAGAATCCTGAAAGAAACTAAAAGTAAAAGAAACCATAGATGAAAACCAATAGAGCGAATTTGTAGATTATCAGCAAGTAGAAATGAAATTGACATCAAAAGCAACGTGATGATAATCAACAAGTTAATACAGAGTCAGCTGTAATAACTAAAAAGTCCATATAATCCAATACACAACAGATGGCAAGAGATTCACAGTAATGACAATACACCAATAGATGGCACTAAACAAATCAGCTAGTAAATTCATTTTGCTAAAGCACTCATTCCAAAAAAACAATGGACATGGTAAACCCACATGGCCTCTTGTGGCCTGGGATTGAGTCCCTGCCTTTACTTGATAAGGGTGGTTGTGGCTTGTGGGTCTTTTCTCCTCACCGATTCATACCTCCACCAATCTACTATAGAGTCACAAACTGGTGCAGGGTGGGTGGTGCACTGGTGCAAAAAATCCTCAGTTACAAAAAAATAAAAAATAATTTTTTTTGGCATGATTAACAAACGAGAGTGCTCTCAACAGTCACATATATCCAATACAGGTTACAACATGTATATGACATGGGTAAGCCACATGGTTTTCAAAATCCATTATAACACAATATATCCTAAACCAGTACATCTATTCCATCCCAACGCCAAGGCTAGGTTTGCTTCGTCGTAATCAAATATGTAATGTAATAAAATTACATCTATTCCGTCCAGGAAATTTTACCAGTGGGGGCACATTTCTAAGAATAAAAATGAACCAAATAAATTCATTCAAAATTAGAAAATTATATAGCGTATATACCATACTTTAGTAATAATATCAAATTCTTACAAAATTCCTTTACGCCTTTTGTTAATATCATTTTCTAAATAGAAAATACACCCCTCTCAGTGTAAGTAATCAAAAAATTGTTCATTACTTCATCTCTCGTCCTATTACGAAGTTGACTTTTGAAGATCTTGATAGTTTTTTTATGACCCAAAATTTCCTCACATTTGTCCCCACTCGAGACATATGGGTTGTGATTCCAAGTTGAAGGTGATCCAACACCATCTTCATCGAGTCGTAATTAACTATGTCTATTAATTGAAAGGTTGCAGTCCAAGTAGTTAGTAGTCCAACACACCACACAATACACATGTTTCTTTATTATTTTTCTAAACAAGATTGTTGTAACATCCCGAAACAGCGGAATTTTTAAAAAAAAATAATAATCAAGACAATCAACTCAATAATCAAAGGCGGGACTGTTACTTCTCATAAATCATAAAAGTGGTGCACCAAAATACATCAGGGTTTATCAAAAGATACATGATTACAGCAAAACGACAACAGAAGATAAAAAGTAATCATGTCGACCTCAGCGGCCCGAGAAGAGGATCCAACTCCAAAATGCGCGTCCCCGCCGATCACCACCCAACTGGACCTACTGCGGTCCTGAAAATATATAACAACGATGCCTGAGTTTCCAGAAGGAAACCCCGTATGCCAACTCACCTATATGCATGCATCACATAATGAACCTATCATACTAGTAGCATGTCATGGCATCAACAGAAGGTAAAACAGTTCCCCCGAAGGGTAAAACAGGACATCAGTCCGACAATCAACAACGAGTCTCCCGAGGAGACCTACTGCAGGCACATGCAGTCTAGTAGCCCGCGACATCGCACCCCCCACACGCAGCTACACTACTCAAGGGTTCGGCAGGGAGCCTCTGTCACGTCTACGAGCCGATAGAAACAGATCTGTAAATCTCAGTGGTCGGGGCCACAGGGACCAACGGGGCCGTCGCCCGGAAGGTATAACAACATCATCTCGGTAGGTGCCCAGCCGAGGAAAACAACATAGCCGGCACAGCCTCGGCCCAACAATCATCATCGCCGGCACAACCTCGGCGGCATCACCGGCACAGCATCGGTGGTCCAACACAACAGTCCGGCACAGCATCGGACAGATCCAGACCGAAGTCTGCCAGGTCATCGGGCTCCTCGAGCCGCAAACACCAACCGCGCCGCTATAAAAGCAGGGCAGCGACCTCCGTAGCCCGTGGGCCGGTAGTCACCTCACCCAACGCCAGTTGCGTGCTCGCACAACATCAACACTGGGATCCGCGATCCCTCAGGCCTGCTATACTACAAAGTGCCCAACAAACATCTCAAGTCACGGTCCATACATGGAGGTGACGCGTCCCGAACACCCACACTCTTCCCAACGGCGGTCCCTGGGCAGGCACGCATCACGCACCCACCGTCACCTCCCGGCTCACGCACAAGGCGAGGACACGGGTTTCCGTGGCAAAGTTGGCGTTCAAAAAGGGAACCTGGGATTCTGTTCTGCGCCCCAACGGTCGACCGAAAGAGGTGATTCGGTCGACCGGTTCCATAAAGGAATCGGTCGACCGTACTCCTATAACGGTCTACCGCCGCGCTCAAGACAGAACCCCCCAACGGTCGAACCAAGGTCTAAAACCGGTCGACCGAACGAGGTCAAAAACCGGAGTCTGGTCAACATTAAATTCAACTCTATCGGTCGACCGACTCAGGGGTCCCGGTCGACCGAAAACTAACAGGGTCAACCTAGTATTCTACGTCATCAAACGGTCGAACGTAAACATGCTACCGGTCGAACAAACATGCAATCGGTCGAACGCAATATAAATCGGTCGAACAATCGTGCAATAATAATCAGTACACTTAAGTTCCGGTCGAACACAACAAGGACCGGTCGACCGACAACAGGTAGAAAAATCACAACTCACCAGCAATAATGCACTACCGGTCGACCGCCCCAAGGCATCGTTCGACCGGTGAAGGTTAAAGTCGGGCAAACAGTGCTAAAACGGTCGACCGCCCGAAGGATCCGGTCGACCGTTGGTCGTCTTCAACCTCGCGCCAGCCGAGGTTTTACGAAGAACGCGTCGCCGGAGAGGTCCCCAACCTCTCCCGACCCGACCAACGCCTCCCCCCACGCTTGGGTGAGTAACAAACCACACTAAGAAGTTGACATACCTCAACCAACGACGACGAAACGCCGGAGCTCGCTCACGCACGTCGCCTCCGGTAGACCTCGAGTACGCGCCGCGCCTCCTCTGGACGTCCGACCTCTGCCCGCGCGTCGTCCTCGTCTCCTCCGATCGGCGCCTCAGCTGGAAGAAGGAGAAGATGAGTGAAATGGAGAGAAAGAGAGAGAGAGAGAAGAAAACGCGATTTTAAACCCCCAACCCATCTCTTCTCCACAGTAACCCGCAACTCTACACCTCTCACCCATCACCCGACCACTGTAGCTCGCCTCTTCCCCATGCAACCCAACTTCCCATGCCAAGCAAACCCTAATTCTCCTCTAATCTCCATTAGCCTCCTAATCTCGGTTAGGGACATAACAATTGTAATTCTATCCTATTGTTTCCATATGTGATAACATAATGAAACTTGTAGAAAACTAAATAAGCATATATGATGGGCTTTTTAAAAAAAATCCAGTGGGAGCATGTGCCCCCACACCCAACAAGGTGGATCCGCCCATGCCCGAAGTTACGAAGGTCACTCGCCTCGTCACCTGAGGCAACCAAGCCAGGGTAGGTGAGGGTTGTAGCCTCAAACTCTATTGAGGCTCTTCCCTTCAAAGAGGTTGTGGCCTCTTAGCCTTTTTGATTGCCTCAAACGCCTCATCGCCTCTAGGACCTCTTTCAAGATCCCATCATATGAGTCTAGTAACACCAAAAATGAGTCTTAAAAGTTAAAACCCTGTTATTTGTAACCAATAACGAATTCATGCAAATTAAAGTCATTTTTTCTGTTACCTAAATCATTTTCTGGTTAAACCCATTTTCTAGTTAAGATTAGAAGCTCATTTGCTTTTTACTTTGACAGCTCATTCCTATTTTCATAGTTAGGTATTTAGACATGGAACCCAGGAATTCAAAACTCCTTTTTAGAAAAATATGGTTGTTTTCACTTTTTTATTGCTTCAATCAGCTATCGCCGCACCTCTCGCCTCAAAACTCGGGCCAGTTTCAGACCCATTGCCTTTGATTACACCCTTGATTACGTTCCATTGTTTAGTTGAAAAAATTTAAGGTTGCAATCCACTACATAATCAAACTACAAGGTAATCCAGTTACACCCTTTTCAGGATAATAAATTACCTCGACAGGCATCGTAATCAAATTACAGTACACGGTTGAAAGTCGACCTCAACCTTGTCAGAAGCTTCCAGGCGCTGCAACGACCTCCCTCGATATGTGTGAGTCGAAGCTATTAAATTACTAATTAATTTATAATTGCGTTAGGATTCACATGGTGAATTCCAACCCTACCAAACAATAAAACCGATGACGAAGAATTCAGTTCGTGGGAATGTAATTGAATTCCATATAATCCAATTACGGCGAACCAAACACGACCCGCACAGAACACCACAACGAAATCACACTCACGTGCACTCATTTCTCGTCCAAACTACCAACTTCATTGTAACAAAATGATCCAAAAACTAAGAAACGGAGGTGGGTTAATAAATCACTAGAGCCATGGGTTCGGGCGTGGGACGACCGGTGGTGGAGGTCTGCGAGATCGGAAGGGGAGCAAAACCCTATAGAGATGGATTTGGTGGGTGAGGAGTGCTTGATGTGTAAAGGGGAGGGGCTGTCAAATTTGTGTCTTGGGGTTCTGTTTGACGCTGACACGATTTTTTTCTTTCTATGACCCGAATCTGAATGAAACGAGGAAAGGAGCGTTAAAATCTAAACTTAAACTCGAACAAGAATTAGATAATCCAAATTCGACCCACGTTGCAACAATTTTATTTCTAACCCCAAATAACTCGAACTGACATGATTAACAAAAATTAACTCGACTAACTCAAACACACCTTATTAACACAAGTTGACACAATATAAGTTTTATTTCAATTGATTTTTATTTTGAGTTATTTGCGTCGACTCAAATTACACGAAATAAAAAATATCTTAACCCGAACTCGATCCGAATTACAATTCGTGTCGTTCGTGTCACCCAAAATATGACACAAACCCGAAATGGGTCAACCGAACACGAAAAATTAGTGTTGAGTTTGGATTCAAATTCCGTGTCATGACCTGAATTGACAGCTTAGGGAGGGATTGGTAGGAAAAGTGACACAAATGTTTGGAATATTACTAAAAATGCCAAACCATACCATTTCCGTCGTAAGTATTAATTAATAGCAAAAATTTCAAAATAATAACCTAATAATAAAAAATTGGAAGAATATGCACGTTGAAAACTTAATTGACAAAATATGCACATTGAAAATGGCACATGTAATGTTGTTTTCATTAACTAAAAACGACATTAGTAATGCCGTTTTTACCTAGGTAAAAAAGAAATCCGAGATGTTGTGTTTTATATGAAAACAATGTTATAAAATAGAATCTGAGATGCTATTTTTTTCCTAAACGTAATTTTTGTAGGGTAAAATACATAGTAGGAGATTTGTTGAGTCTATGAGTGTGTGCGGGGGTGGCAGGAGGCGACAGCGCCTGCAGGTAAACTGATCCCATCATATCTAATTAAAAATACATATTTTGTTTCGACACCCTATTATTGTATTCCATATATTGATCTGTTTAGCTACATTAAGAAATATAAACAGGTAAACGGATTAATATCCGGAATACAATAATAGGGTGTCGCTCCCGCACAAACTCATAGACTCAACAAATCTCCCACTGTGTGAGTAATCATAACAAGACGCCTCCCATTGCGTGACAAGTAGTAATCATAACAACTGGCAAAGCGTCTTACCCCACAGGAATTACTACTTGGATATAATAATTTGAGTTGATTCATACAATTTTGATAAAGATTCGACGTAAATTACATAAGATGTGTATCTTAGCTGACTTGGTCACCAACTAGATGAGAGTAAGATGTGAGTTCTGTTTCCACTCTCACAACCATAACAAACTAGGGTTGACGTATTTTTAAATTTAAGTTAATGCATCGATTGATAAATTATCCGTTTCCCGGAGAACGAGACTCACAATCTACCCGTCACTATTTCTTTTTTACCTAGGTAAAAACTACATCAGTGATGTCGTTTTCAATGTGCATACTTTGTCAATTAAGTTTTCAACGTGCATATTCTTCTAATTTTTTATTATTAATTTTTTTCCTTATTAATAAGCCGGATTGTTTTTTGAATAATCATAAAAATAAAATGGGCAAAATGTAAGACTTAGAAAACATTTTTGACAAAATATGAAAATGAAAACTTATTTGGCAAGATTTTCATTTCTCATATTTTTCCAAATAAATTTTAAAGTTTTATATTCCGAACTGTTATTCGTCGCTGTAAAACTACTTAAATCGCTCAAAGATTACCATTTTGCCCCTCTACCCCTTTCTACTAATATAACTCCTCATTTCACTCTTTTAACACAATTTTCTCTTCATATCACTCTTCTATTCACCACATAAAATGTCTCGGAGGCCTGGAAAAGAACCAGCGGAGACCCCTGACTACTCACATCTGGTAAATTACCTTGTTTATTTCAATTTTTAAAAAAAACATTTTTGAGTCGGGCGTCCGCGGGAGCCGCCCGACCCAACGATCGGGCGGTCGCGGGACGGCCATTTATATGCTGAAACAGATGACCTATGTACTGTGCCAAATTTCGACGTCTGAAATCTTCAAGAAAGTTCTGAATATTCGTCAGCTGCATTTCAATAGACGAGTTCACGCGGTCGAAAAGAGTGTCGAGAGCGGCAGTCGATGTATTGATTCACTCTTTCAGAGCCGAATGTGCACTTTCCACCCTGCAGTTCGTAGTGTTGCCGAAATGAAAAACTTGATTCGTCCAATTCAACACGAATTTTTCCTTATGCACCAACCACGTGTCTTCCACATACTTCGTCAGCACTGGCCAGGAACTGTAAGAATCCTTCAGATTACGGATTGCTCTATCATAATCCGTCTGTGAATCTGAAAGCATGACTCTCCTCCACATTCGACGTCTAAAACTCTCTGCAAGCTGCTTCTCCTTGCCGAATACGTGGTATGCGTAGTTGTACACGTCTTTGTTGATATGTCAGGTGCATAGTAAATGAGCTGACTCAGGAAAAACCTCTGTCACTGGTCGATCAGACCCATCTCCCGGTCCGTAATTATTGCTGTCGGGCTAACAATATCCAATAACAGATCTCGCAACCTCTCCAACACCCACCGGTAACTAGACTCGGTCTCATCCTGCAAAATCGCATATCCGACGAGGAAATTCATATTTGTTGGAGTAACCCCAACCATCTCAAACAAAGGCATCTTGTACTTGTTCGTCTTATACGTCGAATCGATACAGATCACGAATGGGTATGTACGCAACAACTGAACTGAAGTCGGATGTGCCAAAAATGCATGAGTCAAGACATTAGTTTCTTCATCTGCCACAATCCAATGCAAATACTTATGCTGCACTGCCTCCCTGAGAAACTGCTGCGCGGGATTCCTGTCTTCAGATTTCGTCCTCCTCATGTACTCTCTGAAGTTGTAAATGTGTCTTTGATTCGGATTATCGTCCAGAAATTTCTTCTTTACCGCCAACAAAATGTTACGGGGTCTTGCTTGTGCCTCTGTCATATCCCGAACAATTTGCTTTGCCCCAGCACTAAGTCTGTTGACCTGTCGGTGACCCTCTGAATAAACTGTCAATGGGTGGTTGTGCTGCCCATAGATGCTACTAGAAACAATAACTCATGCATCACGATCTCGTCGCTCCACCACTTTTACCAAAAACCGACAACCGCAACCTTTTCTTTTCATATTCTTTCGCAATGCAATACTCGTATCACGAGAACTCATCTCACGTCTGCGATCAAGTCTGAGGTAACAATCAATCCGGTTATCTGCTTTTGGTTTGTATGATGATATAACCAAAAAAAATTCGGCTCCTATTGCAACTTGTTTCGCCCATTTACAACATTCCTCGATTGTTGTAAATATTTCTTTACTGTCAAAAAGCTCACTGTAATCTACTCCATAACCACCGAAATCTTGCAACGGAACCTAAAAAATTTGAATTTAACAGAAAATTTAAAATAAAAAAAACGGGCGTCTGGTTAAACCGCCTCCACCTTTGTGGAGACGTCCATAGGAGACGTCTGCACAAAGGTACAGGCGTCTGTCTAAACCACCTCCACCTATGTGGAGGCGTGTTAGGCAGACGCCTCCACCTTAGTGGAGGCGGTTTAGCCAGACGCCCGGATTCAGGTGCTTCGCCAGACATTTTCGTGGCGTTGGTACTAGGAATGTGAGTAAAACTGAGTCAAACACCTTGTTTAAAGACACGGGACGAAATCGGTATTAATTGATTTGATAAGGGCAAAAAGGTCATTTTTGGGGCGATTTAAGTAGTTTTCGGGCGACGAATAGTAGTTCCCTTTATATTTTGTCAATTTTATTTTTTATGATTATTTACAATAAAAAATACTAATAAGTATAGATATACCTTAAACTAAATACGCCTTAAAATGATATTAGATTAAATTATGGATGTTTCTAAAAAAACAACACAAAAAAGCGAAAAACTTCCTCTGAATATGTGTGAAATTTGATTAATCGCTGACAGAGATGAAAATGCAAATGAGTGATTGAGATGTTTCGAAGTTTAGGAGTAAATTGAAATCGAGTTATGGTTCGATGGATGAATTGTAATATATCCATTTTTATGACTTAAAGATGGCACTAGTGCTTAAGAGGAGGTGAGAGAACGTTAACCAGGTTCACCAAGAAATTGAATTTCGCTATAGAATTTTGGACTAACGTCCAACCTGTATGACATCGTTCATCCTACAAACTGGATTGTGCCCAGAGGAAGAGAAGTATTCAATCGTTCTAAGTTTTTTTCTCTTCAGGGGTATGGTGTGGTGGTAAGTGGGCAACAAAAGTCTCTCTCATTTAAGTTGGTGACTCTTTTCGTGTAACTTCCCTAATCCGTACTCGGAACACGTCGATAATCACAATACTAAAAGGAGGCAAAAAAGAGACATTAACTGAAATAACCAACTACAGGTCTCAATTAAAATATATTATAAGTCAAAGTCAAAGTACAATGCGGAAGAGAAATACAAGAACTCTGAATCTTACTACATAACTACTGAGATAAGTAGGAAAAATATATGACACTGAGCTCAACAGATCCAGTCCACGCGTCCCAAGCCCAAGTCGCCTTCAGTCACCTACCGCGTCCCACCTGCATACAAACAGGCACGTCTGAGTCTCAAAGCAAAACCCAGTACACCACCCCAACCCGACATCGAACAATGTCTAGCCATCCCTGACGGCTCACACTGGTCTCGTGTTCCAAGGAGGTCACGCACCCAGTGAGGTCGAGTGTGCACCTCAACCCCCACCGCGCATCCAACCCACAAGGCAACACTCGACCCGCTCTCACGGCAGAACTGTCACACGTCCCAAGGCAACCACGCGCCCATCCTGGTCGAACGTGCACCCTCGACAAGACCACGCATCCGGCCCACAAGGCAACGCCCTACTCCAACCACGCACCCGAGCCCGCGAGCAACACTCCCAAACGGCCACCCGTCACAACGCTAGTGAGCTGACTAGTTCTGCATCCGACTTCGGAAGCCGACCACACGCCCGAGCCTGTTAGCAACGCTCCTTAACGGTCACTCGCCACAACGTGGATGGACCCTTCCAAACCGCATTAACACGGGGAAAAACCTACTCCGGGAATCCAACCACAACGCCCGAGCCTAGCTCCAACGGTCACTCGTAACAACGTCGGTAAACCATCCCGGACCGCCCTAACAAGGGGACACCCTAACATCTAGTCATACGTGCCTCACGCGTCTTCTCCACTTCTCGACCACACGTCCGAATCCGTGAGCAACGCTCTAACGGCCACTTGTAACAACGTGGGTGGACAATTAGTTACATGAACCTCTCACATTCTCATAGTCTCACTAGGCAATGGGGTAAATGCAATTTACCCCCAACAGCACGGGTCCACAACCCCGACAAGTTATAGAGCAATAACATGAACCGAACTACAAAATCATATAGGAGCACGAAGAAAAAATACAACTTTAAATCCACAATCAATGTACAAGGGTATAAGTGTAAATCCACCAAAATTTCTAGACAAATCAAAATTCTCATAAGCTGAAAGGGAAAATAGCAATTTTCCCTAATATTAATCATTTAATCATATACAAACAAATCCATGGGTTTTTCAGTAATTATTTCTGGTTATTATTAATTAAACAATTAATCTCGGCATTTCCAATGCAATTAATCCAATTGTTAACTATTTAGCCAAAAACAACTCAACCATAGGGTTTCTTCTGTAATTATTCCAATTAAATATTAACTAATCAATTTCAACAACTTTCAGGATTTATCATGCAAATTACTCAACTAAAATCATTCAACCACATATTAAACAAACCAGGGACTAACATGCAAAACATACACACAACAAAACCCAAACCTAACCGTCGGCCCACCGCCGCCTCCGGCCTCCGGCATTCCTGTCCCAAGGCAGTCGGCCGTGACGATAGCCACCACCAGCCCGCGGTGGCACTGTTCGAAAGGTCGTGCACGACTACAGTCCGCACACGGTTGCGCACCTCCGGCACGATTCCGACTGGCCTGCACGCGGCGCCAGCCCACGTGCGCCACTCCGGACAGCCTCCTCTCGCCTTCCCGACCTCCTAGACTCTAAACTAGGGTGGATGGCGTACCTCAACCCGAAGCGACGGGAGAAGAAAACCGGAGAAGGGGAAGCCTCACCTCCGCGCCTACGCGCTTAAAACCTCGTTGGAGCCCTCACCGCCACGATCGTCATCGTCGGAGCTGCTGGAGAAGGAGGAAGGAGAAATGTGAGGGTGGAGGTTTTGGGTTTAGGGATTTGAGTGTATAGGAGGAGTGAGAGAGTTAACATTTTGACTCATTTTTACCGTGCTAGCCCTCCTAGTATTGAAATTGGTGTGGAGGCGAGTTGAAGAAGTTATCGGTTCTCATAAAATTATATTGCGGGATTTCAAACTCTCTTGTAGCTTATATGTCCAAAGTGATTTTTTATGGTTAAAGTCATGAGTTCGAAGTAAAAATTCGAAGAATGACTTTTCGCTTACAATTATAGACTCCCATCTCGATTGAGTAAGGGAGCTCTTAAAATCAATTTAACCAAGAATAGATTAAATGGAATTGAGGCAAGACGAGGTCTTCCATTGAAAAAGTCACACAATAACCTAAAGCGTCTACTGTAATACATTGATTCAGCTTAAATTGTTCATTTCCTCTTTGGTCATTCAACAATATAACCTTTTTTGGTTAGAAAAATGATATATGGACTCGGGCGTCAGGGACGTGGCCCAGTTGGTTGTTGATGTGGTTGTACTGATGTGTCAATTTCAATATTTTATTATCACGTCAGTGTGGGTGCGTGTGCGTGACAATCTATGCGACGGTTCGATTCTAAATACATATTTAAATACTTTTTTTCTTCCATCATTCCTCTACGACTCTACCCTCTCCCTAAACTTTCATATTCCGTCTTCTTTATCTCGAATATGTCCAGAATGTAATTCCAGAATATGTCCATAATGTTTCCAAAATGTGTCCAGAATCAGTCCATAAAGTATCCAGAATCATTCCATAAAGAATGTGTCCATAATGTTTCCAGAATGTGTCCATAATCATTACATAATGTATCCAGAATGTGTCCATAATGAACAAGAATCAGTCCATAAAGAATGTCTCCAAAATCATTTCATAATCATTTCAGAATGTGTCCATAATGTTTCCAGAATGTGTCAAGAATCATTACATAATGTTTCCAGAATCAGTCCGGAATGTTTCCAGAATATGTCCATAATGTTTCCAGAATCATTCTAGAATGTGTCCATAATGTGTCAGAATCAGTCCATAAAAAATGTGTTCAGAATCATTCAATAATGTGTCCAGAATGTTTCCAAAATGTGTCCACAATCATTCCACAATATTTCCAAAATGTGTCCAGATTCAGTCCATAATGTTTCCATAATGTGTCCATAATGTGTTAGAATCAATCCATAAAAAATGTGTCCATAATCATTCCAGAATGTGTCCATAATGTTTCCAGAATGTGTCCAAAATCATTCGAGAATGTGTCCAGAATGTCTTCATAATCAGTCCAGAATGTTTCCAAAATGTGTATATAATCAGTCCAAAATAGAAACATAATTCCAGAATGTTTTCTTTTATCGGGAATCATAAATCCACAAATCATGATTCTCCTTTATGGGAAGATTCCCCACGTTTGCTAACGTGACAAGTGACGTGAAGCGCGTCCGTGACTCTCCTTTATGGGAAAATTTCAAAGGATTTGTCAATTCAATGCTTATTTTGCCTACGTGTTTATTGAGTGGGTACTGAAGTGTAGCGCGTCACAGACGTTGCGCGTCCGTGTATCAGCTTCCTTTTGGTTACTCCATTAACACATATTTAATTCTCATTGTCTTTATAACATCACTTTCTTTAAGTCTTTAACCTCGAAACCCAACCATCACTTTCTTAACCATATATGAAGATTTTTTATGGTTTGTAAATTGGTCGTGTACTCATTTTTATTTTTATTGTTATTTTTTACCTTGAATATGTGAATTAAGTATTATTGTGGGAAAAATAGAGACGGTCGACCAGTATTGCAGTTTGACGTGCAGCACAAAATGCCTGTATGTTTTCGGTGGTTGGTTCGTGTGTTCTGTAAGTCTTTTTTGTAATTCGTTTATCTATAGTAGATTGAGTTGTGTCGTCCGTTGTTTTTTCCGTATTTGGTTTCTACGTTAAAATCTTGTGTCTTGCGTGTTTTTGCGTGGTTTGGTATTGGTAATTTGCATTATTTGTGTCTTTTTTCTTCCATCGGATTTGTTATTTCATTCCAGTGTTTATTTGTGATTGATCTTATTCCTTAACATTTTCTTTACCTGACTTTCTTCTTTAGCGGCATCTTTACGGTAGTTCCTTTCTTCTTTAGCGGCATCTTTACGGTAGTTTCTTTTGATTCGAAATTGAAAACCTAATTTAAACAAAGGAGGAATGGGAGATCAGTTGTATATATTTTAGAAAATTGAAGCTAATTAACAAAAAAGTGGTATTTACATAGTTAAAGTATTATTAATGCAATCTGCTCCCTGTCACGATCACGAATCATTTACTGCAGACTTGTAAGCAGCGTTTCATTTATTACTTATGCTTCGAAACAATAAGCACTACTTGCAATTATTTCATGTACATTTATTTCAAACCAAAAATATATAATTTGTTTTACACACTTACACATGATACTTGATCAGTAATTTGACAACACACCCGTGGGGCCATCTTCAATGGAAAAGACCAACCATTATTGACCTGTTCTCGCCAACCACTTCGGTATATAATCATGCACCAAACGAGTGAAGGAACTATCATTTGATTCATTTCTGTCCCAAAAAAAACAGAGATGGCTGAGGAGGCGATTCCACTGCTGACTCCTTACCATATGGGAAATTTCTCCCTCTCACACAGGTATCAAAATCTATCCAATTTATGTAACCAGTACAACATTTTTTGTACGTCAATGTGTGGTTTATTCGTGAACGAGCTTAGTTGGTAGATCTTTAATTTTAGATTTGTCAGTGTTTCAGGATATGAGTTATATATGTTGGTATTTAATTGAAAAATACAAAATGCTTTAAAAATGTGTGATTTGCTCGTAAACGAATGAGTTTGACTGAGTTGATAGATCTCTAATCTCCAGTGAGTGGAGACAAAAGTTCCAGTATATATGAGTTGCATGTTGGAATTTAATTAAAAAATGGAAGATGCTTGTGGAAAAAGTGTGATTTGTGCCTCTAAAAGAATATGTTGGCAATAATTAGAAGTTTTTTTTTCTTTTCACTGTTTGAGATTTTAACAAGACCACTCTAATTTATTGTGATAACCAGAGTAGTTTTGGCACCACTGACAAGGCAGAGATCTTTCAAGAGCATGCCACAGAAACATGCCATATTATACTACTCACAGAGGGCCACAAAGGGTGGTCTCTTGATAGCAGAAGCAACTGGTGTCTCAGACACAGCACAGGGGTAGACGTCTAATATAATTACTTGGTTTTGCACACCATGTGTTTGTTGCTTTGTTTCTAAAGATGATGATGTTTGTGAAGGTATCCAGACACGCCCGGGATATGGACCGAGGAGCAAGTGGAGGCTTGGAAGCCCATTGTGGAGGCTGTTCATGAGAAGGGTGCTGTTTTTTTCTGCCAAATTTGGCATGTTGGAAGAGTCTCTAGCTATGGTAATTTTGTATTTTGATTTTCACAAGAATTGTGTACTCTACCCAAACCTAGGATGCAAAACCCACTATCATTGGGGTTCAATATCTGATCTTATCTATTTCAAGAGTAGGGATCTGCCATTGTGCTAGTCCAAGTTGTTCGTAAACTTTACATGGTTGTGGCTATTTCTATGATATCACAAGCATATTCGAAGAGTTTTCTACCCTCCTTTGTTAGTACTTTTGTTTGTCTTACATATTAGTGCTAACTTTTTCTTTAGAAAAATGTAGCTTCGTCCATTTTAGTGCATTAGTAATATGAAGAATTGGTACTCATGTTAGGCGATTTCTTTTATTTAGGAAATGAAATTCAAGTTTTTTTTTATAATTACTGTTACGATTAGATTTCAAGTGTTGGTTGGTTCATGTTGGGTGATTTGAATAGAAAGAGAAATTGTTTCGCAATTCCGGTGGAACTGCATTCTGCAAAGAATTCAATTGGTACACAAAGTGTCAACTATAAGAAGGTGGGCAAACCCAATTTGCACTAGGAAGGTTGAACATGTGCTGTAGTGTATATGAGGGTAGATTTGGGGTTTCTAAGATAAGATTTGCATTTCTAGGATTTCTATGTTACAAAACATTAATTTAATTGTCATTTCCAAACCATTCTCTTGGGGCCGTCACTGACGTAGTACAGAAGACTATTCTTGTTGTGGTTGTTTTCGTAGTAGCCATGAAAGGCAGGGACTAATCTTTTCCATAATTTGTTTCTATAATTGTGCAGGTAAGCAGCCTAATGGACAGGCACCGATCTCTTGCACTACCAAGCCAGTGATGCCTCAGACTCGAGTCAATGGGGAGGCCATTGCAGACTTCTCTCCTCCCAGAATGCTTAAAACAGAAGAGATTCCTGGAATTGTAAATGACTTCAGAGTCGCAGCAAGAAATGCCATCGCAGCTGGTAGCCAATTTTAACTGATTCACTTGGAGTTTCTTTATTGATTGTAGTTGATCTATGTTGCAATGTTTTATACCATTATTTGGTCAATATAAAAAATGCTAATTCCATATGGATGTAAGGCACTATGTTTCCCAGACTGTAGTTTTTGACAAAACATATCTCTCTAATCTCACTTCAGAAATTAATTTGATGAAGTTCTACACTGATTGTGTCCCAACTTCGTAATTCAGCTCTCAATCTAGCGAAGTTTGTTTTGTTCTTCTCTTTTGCAGGTTTTGATGGAGTTGAAATTCACGGTGCACATGGCTATCTAATCGAGCAATTCATGAAGGACAGTGTCAACGAGCGCACTGACAAATACGGTGGAAGTATGGAGAATCGATGTCGTTTCGCAATGGAAGTGGTCGAAGCTGTCACAACAGAAATAGGCCCCGAGAGAGTCGGCATCAGGCTATCACCCTTCTTAGACTACATGGATTGCTACGACTCCGACCCACTCAATCTCGGCCTCTACATGGTCAACTTGCTCAACAAACACAACATTCTCTATTGCCATTCCGTGGAGCCACGAATGGCCATAGTTGATGGGAGGAGGAAACTCCAACATGGTTTGCTTCCCTTGAGGAAGGCCTTCAATGGCACTTTTATCGCGGCCGGAGGTTACGACCGAGAAGAAGGAAACAAGGCTATAGCAGAGGGTTATTGCGATCTCGTTGCGTTTGGCCGCCTTTTCTTGGCTAATCCTGATCTTCCCAAGAGATTTGAGGTGAATGCCTCGCTTAATAAGTATGATAGAGAGACATTCTACATACCCGATCCGGTTGTCGGGTATACTGATTATCCTTTCATGGAATCCGAAGATTAGTAATTTGTAAGATTATGTGATGAACAATCATTATCGCTTGCGATTTGGTTACAGAACCAACCTTTGAATTGCTGAATAAATTTACAGTTGCTATGGATCTTACAAGTAAAACAAAGGGTTGTAATGAATGATTTGGAAGGGCAATCTTGAAATGCTTAATTTTGAGAATTGGAGGATCATTACTTTTTTCATTGTATTGATAGTATAGTTCCTTTTTTTTAATATTTTCCTTTAAAGAGTTGTTTGTGATCGTTCACATGGCCTTGTTAAGTTATTAGCCATCAAAATGAATGTAGAATGTTTGGAGTTGAAGTTGTTGCTTATTCTTTGATAGGTTGTTATGTTTTTAAACCATATGTAGTTGATTATCCCTTGTGAGCGACATCTTATATTCCACACATCTCTTGTTGTTTTTTAACTAGAATATGTAAATTAAGTATTTCTGCAGGAAACAGTAAAAACTGTCGACCGGGCCATAAGTTCGGTCGACCGGTGGCGTAGTCTTTCGTCCAAGAAGAGTGCCTAGAAGTTTCCGGTCGACCGGGTGGTCTCAATCGGTCAACTGTGTATGTGCTTTGTTCGTCCAGGAAAAATGTCTGAAAAATTTCGGTCGACCGAGTGGCCTCAATAGGTCGACCGATTGCATAGTTGGAGATTCAGAAAAAAGTGCATGTAAGTTTCCGGTTGACTGATACAGTTCAAGATCATGCTACAACTTAAGTTCCAGTCGAACGTTCGTCCCGACCGATTGACCGATTTGGTTTATTTTTCCCACGTTTTGTACTTTTCTCCACGTCAAATCTTATATTCTTGTCTGTTTTGTGTGGTGTATTGTTTGTGGATTTGCATTATTTGTTTCTTTCTCGATTTGTTATTTTTTGTTCCGTTGCGTATTTTTAGATTGATTCTATTCAGTAACATCTCTTTTTTGAAATGAGTATGTGTCACCTAGTAAAAAGTACTAATCAAGTTTAATAAAAACTCATACCAGCAGAGCATATCCTGTTTGCTTATAAACACGAAGAAATGTGTTCAACACTGTCAATTTTCAAAAGTTAAAATCTTCAAACTACAGATGATACCACCGTAATGTAATGTTCATTGGCCATGACTCTTACTACACTCCTAGTATGGCGACAATCAGGAGTGTTGTCAACGATTCAGGTTGTGATGAAAATTTAAGAGTAATTGAAAAAAATTAGAAAAAAATCAATGGAATTAGATCTACAAATTGGGTGAAATTCCAAATTTGTGAGTCACTCCACCACTTCAATGTACTTGTCACCGTGCCTGCCGACAACGAACCAACCTCCCAATTATGATAAGGCCAATACTTGTTTTGGGCTCAGCTGATCCCAAATGTATAGGTGGGTGAAGCTAATCTCCCGTCGGTCCAAGTTAATGAGTAATTTTAGATCCAAACCCAAACATTAGGTCAGCTAATAATATGTGTTTATTGTGGAATAATAATACTAGTGTTGTTTGAAAAGCAGAAATAATACTAGTGTTGCATGAGCTCATAATATGCGTTTCTATTGTAGAAATACCGATGTTGCATAATGATCGTAGTGTAATGCCTAATTGTTATTTATGTATGTCGAAATTTCTAAATCATATTAGGCTTTTAAGGTGGCATCAAACTAATCCTACCGTCCATGTAAGTGTGTAAATCAAATTGCTGATCTACTAAAATAACAATTTTAATGACACTAGGCTAAGAAGGATTTTGGTCAACAATAGTTAAGAACTATCCCTCCCCGGTTTAGGGAGAGATCTCAAGAGTTTATGATACGATTGGTTTGGAGCAAGTGAGGAAATTTTAGAATTTTAGTTTCGATTTTACTAGAATTTAAAGTGAAAGTAAAAATTAAATCATTCAAAATACAATCTTATAAGGTTATAAAAAAATTAGAACCAATTTTCAAAATTCCATTAAGTTTTCGTTCAAACCAATAATCAGAAAGCACTCTCAAATTTCAATTCCCATGTTTTCCAGCAAACAATTACACTTATCTATTCTTAAAAGATGAAGCAAGCACCGTTCTTGTGACTATAAGACAAAATATAGAAAGCAATAAAGATTGACAAAATAATATCAGCAATGACGATCAGAGACAGAAAAGGTACACAACTTAGGCCCGGCTGCACTGTTTATCTTGGAAATTTCAAAAGTGGGTTTAAGTCAAAAGACGAGAATCAAAGAAAAATAAACTAGAACCTCCCATAGTGGTGGTGTTGAAAAGAGAAGCATTATTGCTCTTAATACTTGTATATAAGGCCACAAATCAAGATTGATCATGGAAAGCAATCCTTATTTTGGAAAGAAAACAAGAGATGGCTCAAGAAATGGCTCCACTTCTTACGCCCTACAAAATTGGAAACTTCTCCCTTTCACACAGGTATTTAAATTACTAGCTTAGTTTGTCTGATTTAAATAGATCTATTTGCACATAACAAGTCATTTTTCAATAATATAAACATGGGAGTTGGTGTTTATGAAGTCCTCATGTCAGTTTCAATTGAAATGAAATATAAAAATAATAACAGTAATATTGATATTTGATATGAATTGCAATTGAAATGAAATAAAGGTCATATCTTGTATAATAACCAGATGTTTGCTTTGTTCCCAAAATTTATGATCTGTTTGGTAGCGTGGGTTTACCGTTTCTGAAAACCGTAAATCAATTTGTGTGAATGGACCTAAAAATCAGATTATGTCAGTCCACAAGCTCCTCCGATGACCTTTTAGATTCTAATTCTATCTTGGACAATAATCAAATTGTAAATTCTCGACAACATTAAGGAGATAATGGGACAATGGATCAGAGATTTGTAGGAAACTATGGACCAAAACTCAATATCCGAACGAATATTTAACATATGGTTTTAACTTTTATGCTCTTGGAACTCTAGTTTCAAACTTAGAATTGTCGAGACCTTAGATTTTTTTCGATTTCATCCCTTTCTACAAGAATTGTGGATTTACCGTTTCCATTGTTTTGTGAAATAGAATTGTCTTAGCACCTTTGACAAGGCAAAGATCTTTCGGAAACATGCCACAAAAACATGCCATACTATACTACTCTCAGAGGGCCACAAAAGGTGGTCTCTTAATAACAGAAGCAACCGGAGTGTCGGATACAGCCCAAGGGTAATTCTCTCGTTACCCTATGTTTGTTTGATTTGTTCTTAATAACGTCATTTATTTCGCTCATACACTGTACATAGGTGGGATCTTTTTGTCCATTCTTACACGTTAACATCGTTCAACATTGCTTAGTCCTCTGTTTGATGTAGTTGAACACTAAGAGCACCCTTAACGGGTGCTCTTTGCCTGGGCGTCCTCCCTTAACGGGAGGGTGCGTCTCCATTCGTCCGATTTTTTTTTGTCTTTATTTTTCTTTTAAAAATAAAGATTATTTATATATAATTAGGATAATGTATTAATTAGGTAAATGGAATTTAATTAATTAGGTATTACAAAATAAATGAAAAAATATTTTATAATTAATTAACAAATTTTTGATTTACTTAGATATAAAAAAATTAAAAAAATCATAAACAAATTAAAAAATAGTAGTACAATACTCATACATTTCGGAAACAAAATACAATACAAATATAGAATACGAAATACAACAGAAATAAGGAAAGGAAAGACAATCATCCTACGGATACGGAATTAAAACTACCAGAATACTAATAAACTACCACAGACATATTAAAAACATAAACACCTACAGATATCCTTGTGCTTTAGCCCACTTCTTGAGTTCAGCAAGTGTTTCTTTATCGAATTCCTCCTTGTTTTCCTTCTTCATTAGAGCGAAGAGGACATCAAGTTTCTTGCTGTTCAGTTCCCTTTGAAAATTCGTCTCAGCTTCGATGTGTTTCCTCTCCATCCGTTCTTCGTAACGCAAATATTTTTCCTCTTTCACTTTTGCGCTATATTCAATTTGTTTCCTCAGTTCTAACATCTCAAGATCAAGTTGTGCCTGAAATGATTGTTTCCCCTTCTTCTTTTTGGCTTTTTTAACACCTCCAGGACGAGGACATGTTTCGAACACCATTTCATCTGCTGACGGTGTTGCGTTACTCCCATCGTCGTCGGTGTTTTTTCTTTTCCCGCTGCTAAAACTCTCCGGACTTTCTGCAGCGACGTTTCTGGTGGGAAGTCCAAGCGCAACAGACTCCCATTTAGGGTACCTACGTAACAAAAGCCAAACATGCATGAACTGAAATTTGGCGTTGTGTGTTCGTTCGTAGATGATGTGCGCTCCATGGATGGCATCGTCCTCGTTGTAACCGCTTCTCTTTCTCTGCACCGCCTGGTCGAAGCAACCGACCCATTGGTTCACAGATGGCAATGTACGCCTCCATCGCCCCTTCAATGATTCATCGTTACGCTCTACTACACCTGGCTCGCCTGAGTCATTGTAGATGCGCTCCACACGTTTCTAGAAGGACTTCATTTTTTGGTTTGTCCCAACCACAGCATCGCCACTGACAGTCAAGTAAGCTGAGACAAGTCGTTGATCCTCTTGTGCGGACCACGATTTTTGCGACCTCATCGTCGCGGTTTTGTGTGTTCCCTGGGTCACGGTTTCTTCATTCAAATCAGTTGTATAGCGGCTTGCATTTCCACTACTTTCGCCACTTAGGAGGCGAGTATACATACCCATTGGGAATTGGGTTTGCCATTCTTCCTGAGTTGGCGGTTGGTATTGATTGTGTGGGTAGAACCCTGGGTGTGGTAAAAATTGGCTTTGGTGGGACGGGTGGAATCCTGGTTGTGTGGTAAATTGGCTTTGGTATAACAGGTGGAATCCTGGTTGTGGAACATTTTGGTAAGGGAAAAAGTATTGGCTTGGGGGTGGACGACGTGGAGATCGTCGGTAATCTGGTGAACCATTGCCTTCTGAAGATGACATTGTCAGTAGAGAGTAGAGGTGAGTAGAGAATTATGGTGGAAGAAGTAAGATTGGAATAGAAGTGAGTAGAGAATTAATGTGGTTGGGGTATATATATGGAAGTAGTCACGCGCGTACTGTAGGTCATCGATCCAATCGTCTCGTCTTTTGTGAGTCACGCGCATACTGTAGGTCCTCGATG
Source organism: Triglochin maritima (assembly GCA_963682175.1). Taxonomy (NCBI): domain Eukaryota; kingdom Viridiplantae; phylum Streptophyta; class Magnoliopsida; order Alismatales; family Juncaginaceae; genus Triglochin; species Triglochin maritima. The sequence goes on along the minus strand of OY821787.1, from coordinate 3,552,933 downwards.
CTTGAGAAGTTCAAGCCTCGATCCAATCGTCTCGTCGTTTGTGAGTCACGCGCATACTATAGGTCATCGATGCCTGAGAAGTTCAAGCTTCGATCCAATCGTCTCGTCTCTTGTGAGTCACACGCATACTGTAGGTCCTTGATGCTTGAGAAGTCCAAGCCTCGATCCAATCGTCTCGTCTTTTGTGAGTCACGCGCATACTGTAGGTCCTAAATTTTAAATTTATTAATTTGTGGTTTTCTAAATTTTAATAATATTTTTCGTATTTTTTAATTAAATGTTAATTAAAAACGAATGAATTGTTGATATTAAATAATTACGATAATGATTATTAATATATTTTGTTGATTGTTGAAAGAGTTTTGGAGAGAAGAATAAAAATAATGACGTGACAACAAATACTATAGCGTGACTGAGTGGATTTGGTAATGGTTAAGGATTTTGTAAGGGGGTTGGTCTGTGCTGACGTGGCAGAGAGAGAAGCTGACGTGACTGAGAGAGAAAGCAGGGCGCCCAGGAACTGCGCGGGCGCTGTTAAGGATGCTCTAAAGAAGCAAACTGTTCTCTTGAATTCTTAAACACGTTTTCAACTATAATTATGTGGTAGGAAAACAATATTTAAGAAGAGAGAAGGAACTCATGTTGGCAATTTTTATATACACACAAAAAAAGTATTGGTTCTTGGGTTAGTTCGAATTCTATCATTAATTATTACTTTTTATATACACACAATAAAATTTTAATGATCTAACCTTAGAACCAATAAAAAGTTGGTTCTAGGGTTAGTTCGAATTCGATCATTAAAAATTTCGTAAGTAGGCTTGAGTTATGAGTAAAAGACCAACTCGATCCGAATAGATAAGATCGAATCAGAACTGTTTCTCATTCCACCTAACTCAATCTGTGCTTCTTGATTATTTTTTTGGGGTTAATTCATTAAACTAATTGACATATTTAAATTACTCTTATTCTTTTGAATGTGTGGATTTTTATTTTCTTAAAGTTACCCGGATACTCCTGGAATTTGGACAACGGAACAAGTCGAGGCATGGAAGCAGGGCCGTCTCGGAAATTTTTGAGGCCCTGTGCGAAAATCAACAACGAGACTCCTAAATTTGAAAAAAATTATCCTCCTAGTTTAAATAATAAAAAATTCACTAATTTAATGCAATATTAATTGATTTTTTTTGTCCTCTTAGTAATATTTGAGACAAATTTATCAATGTTTAAGTGTTATTTATGTGTTAACACTAATTTTCTTTGCAACCCAATAAGACCATGTACATTTTTTTTTGAGGCCCTCTCAAAGTGAGGCCCGGAATGAGATCCGGAGCAGGAGCTCACCCTGCTCCTGCTATTGGGTCGGGCCTGCATGGAAGCCGATCGTGGAAGCTGTACATGAGAAGGGTGCTAAGTTCTTTTGCCAGCTTTGGCATGTGGGAAGGGTTTCTAGCAATGGTATGATCATAAAGTCTTAACATTTCTATTATTTCACAAGCACATTTTTCCAATCACTTATTTATTTATTTCATATAGAAAAGACAACCTCGTATCGTTACCTACACTCGTCGACCAATTTCATAATGTTTTCCGACATATTGAAACCCCATGTTGTAAAATAGCTAGAATTTTCCTCTACCCTCCCCAAGTTTACGTGTTGTATTGGATACTGTTAAATTTAGTTGATTCATCACATTAACAAAATATAAACACTTAGGTGAAAGATAATCGATCTAACTCTATCATAAAGTATTGCATACAATTTGTGTTTAGGAATGTGAGACTATTTTCTCAACATATACATTAAATAACAAAAAATTTTAAAAACAAAATGTTGTCCAGGTAGAGTTTTTTCTTCTTTCTGTTGTCATGTTCATGTTCTTGTTCTTATTCTCATTCTCATTCTCATTTCCCAATAAATAGGGAAGACATTAAGAGTTCTCACGATAAAAAAAACGCAGAAGTCATCTTCATTATACATTTTTTACCTCGTAGAATTTCCATAAATGTATTTATGAACTTCGTTTCTATGCTCTCATTATTTTAGTTCTCTTGAATAGACGTATAGTTTTCATAGTTTTTGTCTGGATGGGTAACTTTTACTCGGATGACTACAGTTTTTTCTATTAAAACAACTTGAATTCGGAATTTAAATTTGTGAAATTACAAAAATAACTCTTTTTGAAAAAAATATGAAAGGCTAAAAAACGATCAAATATTTTTATTAAATTTATTATGCTAAAAAATGACAACTCTTTAAAGTGATATATCATGACAATCTAAAGAAATTTCATTTGCAGAAGCTATAATTTTTGCAATTTCGTCTCTGACAAGTGCCAACTAGGAAACATCTCACTTAAAAATGATATATTTAGCTACAAAGATACATGATATGTGTTTGATAATTTGGTTTTTATTTTTTTTTCCACTGAATATATTGCTCCTCTTGTGTATGATGACAAATAAGTAATTATACATCTCCTAGTCGTCCGACTAGATTTGGTTGGAGTTTTTTTTTGGCAACTACAAGTTGGAACATTTTCGGGCTATAGGAGTTGGAAGGCAAGTCAGTAACCCAAATGACCTCCAAACTTGTGATCGGAGTTTAGTTGGCAACTTGATTTTCAAGTCGGCGTCCCAATCGCAGTCAATATGCGATTCTTATGTACTACTTGCAATCAATTTGTTCCAAAATTGACACATTGTTTCCTTTTAAACAAAGGTTTGCAGCCTAATGGGGGAATCACCGATCTCTTGCACTGATAAACCAGTGACACCTCAAATTCGACAAAGTGGAGAAGCTTTTGCTGATTTTTCTCCTCCTCGAATGCTGAAAACAGATGAGATTCCTCAAATCGTTAACGATTTCAAGGTGGCTGCGAGAAATGCCATGGAAGCCGGTAACAAACTCAACTTCAATTAACTTTTTAGAATTCCAAAAATATAGTTTACTTCGTCTGGTCATAGTTAAACATATAAAATATATGAGTAAAAACACATATTGTCGGCTTTTTATTTGAATCCCAATTCACGTGTTGGGATTCAATCTTTGGTTAAGGTTGATCCAAGAAGTGAAATCTACCATCTCAAGTAGTCCGAGTTGGTTTAACATTTCTAATAATTTAAGACATCATCTTGCATCGAAAACGAAATAAATGCCTAACATGCTAATTGGGTAGCTATTTTTCCTACCAAGAACAAAAGTTCAATAGAAATTGTAGGTTTTTAAATGCATTCAGACAAAAACCTTGAATTCTTAATAGACTAGATTATAATAGAGAGAATCAAACACAAACACTTTTCTCCCAAAGGTTTCGATGGAGTCGAAATTCACGGTGCAAATGGCTAATTGATCGAGCAATTCATGAGGGATGGTGTCAATGAACGCACTGATGAATACGGTGGCAATCTCGAAAACCGGTGTCGTTTCGCATTAGAAGTGGTGGAAGCCATAACATCAGAAGTGGGGTCAGAAAGGGTTGGAATGAGACTCTCACCATTTGCGGACTACATGGATTGCCAATTTGGACTCCGACCCACTCAATTTAGGCCTCTACATGGTTCAATCTTTGAACAAACACAACATTCTCTATTGCCATGTTGTAGAACCAAGAATGGCCATAGTTGAAGGGAGGAGGAAACTCCAACATGGTTTGCTTCCCTTGAGGAAGGCCTTCAATGGCACTTTTATCGCGGCCGGAGGTTACGACCGAGAAGAAGGAAACAAGGCTATAGCAGAGGGTTATTGCGATCTCGTTGCATTTGGACGCCTTCTCTTGGCAAATCCTGATCTTCCCAACAGATTTGAGGTGAATGCTTTGCTAAATAAGTACAATAGAGCAACGTTCTACTTAGCTGATCCTATTGTCGGGTATACTGATTATCCTTTTATGGAGTCTGAAGATGAGTAGTTTTTGAGATTAATGAGAAACACTGACATTGTGGCTTGCGTTGGGGATTTGTGATCACATCGAATTGATGAAGAAAATCTGGAACCTTTACAGGTAAAACAAAGGATTGTTATGATTGAGTAAGTGTTGAAAACATCTTACCGTTGGCTCCTCCGACGATCCATCTCCTCGAGACACCCTTTCCGTATTTTCACAAACATTAATTTCACATTTATGAGGCCCCAACGAATCTATTGTATTTGTATAAATACAACACAAATCATGTAATACAACAACGAAAATATATACAAAAATATTCTTCTTCTCCATCTCCTTCATTTCAGCATGGTATCAGAGCGGTAATCCGCAAGCCTCAGACCTCCCTACTGTCCTCATCGGCCTCACCTCATCTAGGGGGTTGCAGGTCGATACACCCACATCCATACCCAAAAGGAGGAGAAAAAAATAAACCCAAAAACAAAAGCATGTCGGAAAGAAGTCACCTCGAAGGAGTCATGCACCGCCTGGTTTCCACACCCCTGAACGAGGCAAACTATCTCTCCTGGGCACGTGTCGTGACTCTTTCCCTCAGCGGTCGAGGGAGGATCGGCCACATCACTGGGCGAACACCAAAACCAAAGGAAGGATCTGATAACAAAGCCCTGGACGAATGACAAACTGCCGATCACCAGGTCATGTCCTGGATCATCGCGTCTATGGAAGCCAAAATCGCAGAAATATTCATCTACAAAGACAGCGCAAAGGAGCTTTGGGAAGCCATTCAAGAGCACTTCGGAAAAAATCAGAACTTTGCACACATCTTCCGGATCAAGCAAGAAATCGCACAAAACCAACAAAGCACCCGGAGCATCACTGAGTACCTCGGTACTCTCCGACGGGCGTGGGACGAGTTGGGGGTTTATGAACCTCCGACAACCAACGTGGACATCATTCAACAAAGGACAGAACAAAACCGCATCTATCAGTTCCTAGCGGGACTGAACTCGTCTTTTGAAAATATCAGAAGTCAGGTGCTATTAGCACCAGAGCTTCCTTCTTTCGCCGCTATCACCGCGATGGTTCTCCGGGAAGAATCCTGAAGATTAACCATGGCTCATCAGCAAAAGGACGAAAATGAAAACCAAGTTTTTTTCGCCGGAAAAAACCAAAACCGAAGCCACAACAACACAAAATCATTCGGAAAACACAAAGAAGAACACTGCGAAAACTGCAAGAAGATCGGACACAACTCCAACAACTGCTGGTTTCTCCACCCACACCTCCGACCTCAAAGAAACAACAAGAACAGACAAGCAAATAGGGTGGAGAACATCGCCGACAGCAGTGCCAGCCAGCAGCCCGGCGGAAGCGGGAGCGGCGGCAGCCGAAGCGACAAAGAAAACCCTAACTTTCTTCTGTTTGCGAAAAATGCAGGTTTAAATAGTCCCAGCAAATCCGGATATCACGACCCGATCCGAAACGAAGTAAACCGAATCCAAGGCGGATCCAGAACATCCGCGTTACCCGATTCCATCGGGTCTGCTTGTTTCGGATCTGGTAATGGAGCACCCGACCCGGATCCGATTCGCCGGTTGGTGGATCATCTAAATGAATATTTGCAAACTACCCCCCCCCCCTGCAACAGGTAATTATGCAGGTAGTAAAAATATGTCTGATATTGCACTTCTTTCTGGATTATCTAATAATTCTACAAATAAACCTTGGATTATTGATACCGGGGCCACAGATCATATGACCGGAGACCCGTCTTTGCTTGATAACATTACTCACAATCTGCAACTATTAAATAAATTTGTTACTGTTGCTAATGGAAATAAAATACAAATTGAAGGAATAGGAAAAGCAAAATTAGTCAATAATACTGGTGATAATATTTTATATATTCCTAATCTTGATGCTAACCTAATTTCGGTAGCCAAAATTACTAGCAATTTAAATTGTAACGTTGTATTCACTCCTAACAACGTATTTTTTCAGGATCGTATCACAGGGAGGATGATTGGTAAAGGTATCCTCCAAAATGATCTATATGTTCTGGAAACCAATCAAAAAGCATATCATATCAAAATTGATCATAATCTCTGGCACCGAAGAATGGGTCATCCATCTTCAAATGTGTTAAAAATTTTATTTCCTGTTTTTTCGTCTGAATTATTATGTGATGTATGTCGTTTTGCTAAACAAACTCGATTGTCTTTTTCAAAATCTAGCACAAAAACTTATATTCCATTTTAGATAATTCATTCTGACATTTGGGGACCTGCTCCTGTTGAATCTCATAATGGCTTTCGATACTTTATCAGTTTTATTGATGATTTTTCTCGAACAACTTGGATTTACTTGCTAAAAAACAAGTCTGATACTAACTCAGTCTTTTGTGAGTTTTTACGGTTTATTGAAAATATGTTTGATGCAAAAATTCGTGTCTTTCGGTCTGACAACGGCTCTGAATACATGAGCAATTTGTTTCAAAATCTTTTAAAACAAAAAGGAATTTTTCATCAAACTTCGTGTGTTAATACTCTGCAACAAAATGGACTTTCAGAAAGGAAAAATCAACATCTTTTAAATGTCACACGATCACTTCTTTTTCAAAACAATGTCCCAAAACAATTCTGGTCTGATGCTGTTCTTACTGCTACTTACATCATAAACCGTCTTCCTAGTCCTACAATTAACAATAAAAAACCTCTCGAAATTTTATACAATAAAGAGATTAATCTTGACCATCTTAGAGTTTTTGGGTGCATCTGTTTTGTTCACAAAAAACGTAATGACAAACTCGACTACAACTCCATTAAATGTGTTTTTTGGGGTATTTTTTTCGGAAAAAGGGATATAAATGTTATGATCCCAAAAATAAAAGAATGTTTGTCTCAAGAGATGTCACTTTCTTTGAGACTGAACCCTTTTTTACACACTCCACTAAAAACGCTTCCGTTCCACTACCAACCTCTCTTCCTCAAATACCAAATACTACATCTGGACTCGGAGGAGACCAAGGAGGAGATGACCAAGGAGGAGATGACGAGGATAACACCCAAGACCAAAATAACACTGAAGGAGAAGATAACAATGACCAAAGAGAACAAGAGATCCCAAGAAGATCTTCTCGTCAAAGTCGACCCCCTCCTAGATTTAATGATTATTTTCTTTCTCACACCACTTATCCTATTCAAAACCATCTATCCTACCACCAATTTTCACAGAAACACCAAGCCTTCTTAGGAGAAATAGAAAAAAACAAAGAACCCATTTCTTATCATGAAGCCACACAAAACAAATATTGGGTCAAAGCCATGGATGAAGAATTACAGGCCCTAGAAACCAACCACACCTGGACTTTAGTCCCTCTCCAACCAGGCATAAAACCGGTTGGTTGCAGGTGGATTTACAAAATCAAGTATCATAGCGATGGAAAAATAGAAAGGTACAAAGCTCGTCTCGTTGCTAAAGGATATACTCAAACCTACGGTCTTGACTATCTTGAAACCTTTGCCCCCGTAGCAAAAATGAACACTGTTCGCGTTCTTCTCTCTGTCGTCGTTAACCATGGATGGAATCTATTCCAAATGGATGTCAAAAATGCTTTTTACAGGGAAATCTGGAAGAAGAGGTCTATATGACTCCACCTCCTGGGTACACTACTCATCCCAACCAGGTATGCAAGCTTCACAAATCTATTTACGGACTAAAACAATCGCCTCGAGCCTGGTATGCCAAACTCAGTCTCTCTCTCCTTAAGTATGGCTTTATTAAGAGTTCTGCAGATGCCTCCATGTTTACAAAACATGATCATAAAACCACTACCATTATACTCATTTATGTTGATGATATTATAATAACCGGTAATAATAATCACCAAATAAATTTAGTTAAAGACTATCTAAAATCTAAATTTGATATAAAAGACTTAAGAATCATGAAATATTTCTTAGGCATAGAAATTGCTCATTCCAAGAAAGGGTTATTTCTTTCACAACGAAAATACACCATAGACCTTCTTAAGGAAACCGGAAAACTAGAATCAAAACCTACCACCACACCAATAGAAACTAACAGGAAGATAGGACCCACTGATGGCACGCCATTAACCAATATCGGACAATTTCAAAGATTAGTAGGAAAACTTATCTATCTCACAGTTACTCGACCAGATATTACCTATGCTGTAAGCCTTATAAGTCAATTTATGCATGCTCCTAGCACACATCACTTGGACTTGGTAAACAGAATCTTATGTTACCTAAAGGGCACACCTAGGCAAGGACTTTGGATGAAACCTAACAAGTCTAACTCCATTATTGGTTATTCTGATGCAGATTGGGCTGGAAGTCATGACCGGAAATCTACCACTGGCTTCTGCACATTTGTTGGTGGAAACCTTGTTACTTGGCGATCTAAGAAACAAAATGTCGTTGCTCGCTCCAGTGCAGAAGCAGAATATCGTGGAATGGCATCCACTACCAGCGAGTTAATCTGGCTCAGTCAGCTCCTCAAAGACATGAACATCACAACCCAAGGCCCGATGAAGATGTTTTGTGACAATAATGCAGCTCGACACATCGCAACAAATCCTGTCTTCCATGAACGAACTAAACATATCGAAGTTGATTGTCACTTCATCCGAGAAAAAATTCAGTCAAAAGAAATAGAAGTTCCCTACGTCCCCAACAAAGAACAACTTGCAGACATATTCACCAAAGCTCTCGATCACAAAACATTCTCTACACTTCTTCACAAGCTAGGATCTATCAATCCCTTCCAGATCCAACTTGAGGGGGCGTGTTGAAAACATCTTACCGTTGGCTCCTCCGACGATCCATCTCCTCGAGACACCCCTTCCGTATTTCCACAAACATTAATTTCACATTTATGAGGCCCCAACGAATCTATTGTATTTGTATAAATACAACACAAATCATGTAATATAACAACGAAAATATATACAAAAATTTTCTTCTTCTCCATCTCCTTCATTTCATTCTTGAAATGCTTATAGTTATGAAAGTTGAGGTGTTATTACTAGTATTTCCTTTTTCCATGAAGTTGTTATATTTCGATAATTTTTATGGTTCATATGTTATCCCTCGATGTCGCAAAGTTAATTAATTATGAAAATGAATATTTTGTTGAACCTGAAGATTTTTACATGCATGGAATACGTGTTTAGCACTTCAGTCTTGAAGGCTGGAAATCTCTCTTGCTGTATATGTTTCTTACTGCATAAAACCTCTTGAAATTTCAAATTTATTCTTATATATTATGCATTTCCTGGGTTCTTTTATATTAGTGACGACAAACCTACTTAAGAAATTGCAAATCTTTTCTTATCTGTTATGCATTTTCTAGGTCCACTTAACCATGACAAAATCAACGTCTTACTAATCCGAAAGATAAGATCATTAATCCAAACTTTTACCTCTTCTGGAAAAATTACATTATCATAGTTATACATTATAGGTCTCGCTTAAAATAAGAGTAATAGGAGGGTAGAAATTAAAAGTTTAATTTATTTGTACCGATAAACTATATAACAAATCCTTTAATACTTGTAAATCAGTACTCTTTTTCTGAACCACTACGAACTTGTACGGTTGTATGTGGTGAGCTAATCCACGACCTGCCCAATTATCGATTTAATATTAAATCAGCTGCTAACTTGATTTCCTCAGCTTTTTATTTTTTAAAAGGAGATCCTTGGAATGTTTGCGTCTGAGAAATTAAGTGTCAACCTGGATTTTTATGTTAATGATATTATAAGTCTTTTTTTTAAATGTGTTCACCTTTATTTTTCGCAAGATAATGTCACCATTCGATTCTTAAATCATCTTTAACAGTACTTTACTTTCTTTCTATGTCCACCCTTAATCGTACCCTGAAATTCCTTAAACACTCTACATTTTCTCATATTCAAGTCATTTGGATATCAATTTCTAGGTAAAATAAATAAAAAATTATAAAAATTAAAACAAATAAAAAAATTTAAAATAACTTCAAAATAAATATATTACCATCAAATTGGAAAACTTTTCGAATTCGGATTATGTTCAAATTCCTATAACATATTTTTATATACTTTTTGTTGTATAATCTAAAATATTTTGGAAAGTTGTTTAAAGAGAATTATATTATAATTTGCTTTTACATTTTTATTATGTTTATATTTACAAAAGAAATAACTTTATTTTTTATTAACTAACAGTACAAATATTAATAACTACATATATTGGATGTCAAAATTAGTATTTTTGGATATTCGGATATGGTTTAACTTATATCCTAATTCGTATCTGAATTTGAAAACGGTAAAAAAAAATCAATATCAATTCCAAATTGTATTCGGTAAAAAAATTTTACCAAATATCAACCAAATTGTAATTTTCGAATCGGATACTCGGATAATTAGTTAGTATTTGCATCCATGACTCATCTCGCTATGTGTTTTCGTCCGGACGCCTGATAAAAGAAGTCCATTAAGAGTTCTCTTAAAGACTGTTTACAGTTATAGAGTGTCTACCCTTCAATTCTGTCATTTGTCCGCCCCTGATTAGTATGTGTTGTAATGTTCATATTTTCATATTTAAGAGTGGGCACATGTAGGCACGATTATTCGAGGGATTTCTAACGTGTTTGCTTTCCCATTTATGTTCAAATTAGGAATTTATTCACAATTTCTTAAAAATTTTACTACAAATTTTACTACTACACATAGCAGTTATTACATTTCTAAGAAAATCGGACCCTCTTTTTGTCTTTATTGTAACTTTGTATGTATAGCTGTATTGACCAGGTGACCACTTTCATAACAACTGGATTAGTACGATTGCAACTTTATACGTTTGATTGCACATGAAACTCACATCGTGACCTCATGAGTTCGATCCGAGTCGATTCCAGTTTCACTTTATTCTGACATTTTTATTTCGAATCAGATTCATCTTGACAAACATTCTTATTAAAGTTGCTCTAATACCATTCTTAACCTACATGATCATTGCTCTAATAACCATGATCATGGTCAACCTAGTCATTAGTTTTCTTTCTTTTCCACGTCAGTTTCTTTCTCATCCACATTAGCTCTTTCTCTCCAACTCATTTTCTTTTATTTCCAACATTATTCACATATTAACCACAATTCATCACAACGCATCTCTTTCCTCAACATCATCTTTTCTTTCCACTAACTTTTATTATATTCCAAAATCAATTATATTTACCCAAACATTAATAATTCAAACAAAAAATATATTTAATTAGCGAATTATTAATAATTAGCAGATACATAGTATAAGATTTGTTGAGTCTATGAATTTGATTAGGAGTGCGGAAGTGATAGTGGGCGACAACCCCTGTGGGGGACGTGATGTTGATCCGTTTACCCGTTCTTGGTGATTATTTTGAAAAAAAAACCCAACTATTATTCCAACTTAATAAATCTCAATAAATACCCAACTATTTTCAAAACAATACCCCCAAATAATTTAAACCCAATTATATAACAATCAAAATAAAATAAAATTAAACAACACACCGCGTGGCACGTCCTTGCGACCAGGTCGGGGGGTGATCGGGTCATCCCGAAGGTGAGGGTCGACGACCCGATCGTCCATGGGGTCATGAGCACTCACGACCCGTTAATTGTGGTCGTACTAAGTTCAGGTATATTGAGAATCTTTTCTACGATCTTAAGACATGTTATGATAAACAAAAGCAAATGGTGTTACCAATGGAACAACACTTGAGGAGAATGTCTTCTTTTAGGAACCACCCGTCTTAAGAGACCATTACATTATTTTTTGGGGAATTGCTTTAATGGTAGTTTAGCTATATTTTGATCTAAGATTTGAACCATTAATTTTAAAATGTAATTTTAAACGCCATTAATTTCAAACGTAACTTTTCAATACCAGAAACTCTCCTCAGCTCATAAACGCATCAGGTAGCATTTCCACTTGAACCAGTTGGTTCAGAACATAGACTTCACAAAAAAGAACTTCACAGTCAACTATAAAGCAAAAGAAAATAATAGAAAATAATTAAAAAATTTACCTGACGTTGGTGTGTGCGAACGACTGGATACCACGAGAGACTTAAGCATGTTGAGATGTGTGCCACCGAAATATACGGTAAAAAAAGGAATAATTACAATTTGCAATCCTGAACTATGGATTGATATTACTTTATACCCATGAACTTTCAAAGTTAACAGTTACCTCTCTTTAACTTTCATTTTGTAACATTTTGCCTCTTGTTTAAAAATCCATTATTCAACACACATTCGACTTTTTTTCCTAATTTTTTTCGTTGTATCTCTAATACACTCCTAAACCTATATTTAAGTGAAAATTTGGATCGAAACGGATGTCAGATATTGTTGAAATTTGGATCGAATTGGTACTAAATCCGACACAAATTCAAACCATATTCAACCTCTGTTTCGATCCAAAATTTCACGTAAATATAAGTTTAAGAGTGTATTAGGGATGCAACGAAAAAATTTAGGAAAAAACATCGAATGTGTTAAATAATGAATATTTAAAGTTCAGATGAGCAAAATATTACAAAATGAAAGTTCAGAAGAAGTAATTGTTAACTTTGAAAGTTTAAGAGTACAAAGTGATATCAATGCATAATTCAGAGGATCAAACTGTAATTAACCAAAAAAAACAATGTGTTAGCTTATCGTTGAACAAATGGAAACAATTTCACTTGTTGCAAACAAATACGCAAGTACACAACCCAGAATGTTTTGACAATTACATAAACTTAGTTATAAAAAAATACATGGAGCAATCTACCGAACCTCATGAACAACATAAACATTTCATCAAAGAATAACACAGTAGTACAACATAATATGGAGGATATGGCACACAAAAAATCATTATATGGACACAGATGAAGAAAAATGTAATATAATTCAGTAAATATTGCAATTAAGAAAAATATTCCTGCAAAATTCCCAAAGCTCTAGCTTAGAAACTAGTTTATTTTTCAATGAAAATCAACAGAACTTCCACAACTATTCAAAATATCTAATCCCAAGTAGAGTTCTCTCTCTTATACAACATACTATATTACTATTCCTTGCACCAAAATGGCTGATATACCTTACCTATCCAACATCAATGACCAATTGAATAAAAATCGGTCTTCAACGTAATGCTAGGGTATTGTACCATTCTATACATTTAATTCAGAGATTGGTGTTTCTTTTGGGAGTTCCAACTTTCATCTTGAAAAGAGCATGTGTTCTCCACTGAAGCACCCATTATCACCGTTCCAGAATCCAGAGTATCAAAAGCAAATTTCTGTAAGTAATTAAGTAGTTCCAATTCAGTTTATAAACAGAAAGAAGCTTCGGCAAATTGGTATCTTTTTTTATAAAGAAAATTGCTCCACTCAGCCAATATACCTTAGATTAAAAGATGATTCCCAGAGCTTATTTTCTTTGTTCAAGAAGGATAGATCTCCAAATCAACAATTTAAAATTTTCGAATTCCAACAAGCAATAGTAAGTACTAGTAAGACAATATTGGATAACTTTGAGACAACCATTAACAACGTTTTGGTACTTCCCGGTACTTCCCGGTACGTCATACCAACTCACACATTCTTAAATTTTCCTTAAACATGTCCAAATACAACCCTAACGTCTTACATTCTCTCACATCCATGTCATTGGAGATCAATACTTAGTAAAATAAATAAATAAAATACAAACAAATAAACGATCATATTTTCATAAGAAAAAATAATTAAAAAATAATTTTAAAACATTGTTTTTAACTATTTTAACAAATTTAAAAAAAGACCAATAGGGGTCACGTCGTCCCCCCTTTAAGCGTACAAGGTGAAAAACTGGGTGGTTTCCCACCAAACTCATCAAGGGAGGAAAATTTGAGCACCCAATTGAACAGTTTCCCTCGATGGTAGGCCTTAATCTCAGTAAGAGCACCCTTAACGGGTGCTCTTGCCTGGGCACCCAGGCAGCCCTCCTTTAATGGGCAGGGCGCCCAGGGTGCATTTCCGGGCGACAGGCTGCCCGAGAATGCGCCCTGGGCGCCCGGGCGGGGGGCCACGTGGCCCCCTCCCATTGGTGCAATTTTTTTTTTGTGTTTTTGTGTTTTTGTTTTAAAAAATGTTTTAAAAATAATTTAAAATCGTTTTTTCAAATTTTATTTTATGAAACTAAGTTTTTTATTTGTTTATATTTTCTAGAATTTTTTGATAATTTTTTGTGTTTTGCCTAGAATTGATCCCGAAATGACGTGTAGGGGAGAGAATGTAGGGCACTTGGGGTGTTTTTGGGTGTGGTTAACAAAAATTTATGGGGGTTGGTTTGAACTGACGTGACAGAGAGAGAAGCTGACGTGGCGGAGAGAGAAACCATGGCGCCCGAGAATTGCCGGCGCTGTTAATGATGCTCTAAGCCCACTTCTACAGTTCTACTACAATATTTAAATTATAAATGTCATGTGTTGTTTGAAACACTGTTACCAGCGTCAAAATCATTTAAAATTCTGACTAAATGGAACTCGGAATCTAGTGCACCTTTGCAAAATAAAGCATAGTACGTAGTACACTGAACTACGGATATTTTTTTCAAAAAAAAAACAGCAAGGGACATTAAAATTGGAACTAGTTTAGCATAAATACCTTCATAAACTCAGAATCTAATTCCTTATTATTGTTTATTCTTTGGTGAGAACCAAAGTTGTTTCCCATCACTAAACACTGGAGTTTGATGCACTAAAGAATTAGACGGATGACTTCCAACCATCATTGTCATACCCAAATGATAATCATTGAACAAGCTGATGCAATTGTGCAAAAAAAGAAGAAAAACCAATAGCTTTAAAAAAATCATAACGATCCAACACATTGTGCTGTGCTGGCCGTGCATTGGATTATAGGCATATTTGCATTCAATATCATGCACAACGTACTATTTGCATCTACACATATCCTCAAATTTCTCTGACTTGCACCTCCCTAACAAGCATGCTAATTGATAGGAAGGCAAACTTTTAGAAGTTTGTCTTTTAGAGCATCCATAGGCCATCCCTTCCGGGATACAAAACTTCGGCCATCCCAGGTAGGTCGTCCAACGACCTGGGCTGACCAGGTCATCTCCCCCTTAACGGGGGAGATGACTGGGTGGTGGATGACCGGGTCGACGACCCGGTCGTCCATTTTTTTATTTTTTTTTATTTTTGTTTTGATTTTTCTGTTTGAGTTTTTTTTTAATTTTTTTTGTAAATACGTTTTATAATTGTTTATATTTTTAGAAAGTTTTATTTTTTTAAATTTTTTTACTAAGGTGGATCCTGAAATGATGTGGAGGAGAGAGATAGGTTGTTGTGGGTTGTGGCTAAGAGATGAATAATGTAGGAAAGAGAAGAAAGTAGGTTGAGGAAAGAGAAAACTGATGTGAAAAAGAGAGAGAAAACTGATGTTGAAG
Organism: Triglochin maritima; assembly: GCA_963682175.1. Classification (NCBI taxonomy): domain Eukaryota; kingdom Viridiplantae; phylum Streptophyta; class Magnoliopsida; order Alismatales; family Juncaginaceae; genus Triglochin; species Triglochin maritima. The sequence goes on along the minus strand of OY821787.1, from coordinate 3,537,555 downwards.
AGAGAGAGTTGATGACCAAGTAGTCCAGGTTATGGTTAGTGATGACCTTATCGGGCTTAAATTACCGGACCCACAAAAACTATGCCCAACAAGTCAGCAAAAAACAAGTCCACCCTCGCCCAATTTTCCACCAATCAGGGGGCACGTGTGCCCCCTGGTTGGTTTTATTTATTTATATATAAAATGTTTAAAAATATGTAAAAAAATATTTAAAAATTATTTTAAATCGATTTTTCAAAAAAATGAAAATATATTTTTTATTTGTTTATATTTTTTTTAAAATTAATATTTATTTGTAGTTTACCCAGAATTGATCCCAAAATAACGTAGAGGGGAGAGAATTTAGGATGTGGGTTGTTTCTGTATGTGATTAATGAAAATTTGAACGAATTGATTTGTACTGATGTGACAGAAAGAAAAACTAATATGACTGAGAGGAAACAGGACGCCCAGGAAGTACGCTAAAGATTGTCTTAGTGGTTATCAATTAGATACACAAAGATAGTTTTATGACATAATAATAGCTTGATATTCTTCTTAAATGCTAATCTCTGTACAGTGAGCACAGGAATAGTGAAGCGAGACAAAAACAAACATTATAAAAAAGTTACTTGTAATCAATTCAATTCATTCTAATCAACACAAAACTATCATTATCACTTAAGTATTTAGTGTGGAAATTTTCAAATATTTTGGTTATGTACCTCCGGTCAAACCCCTGGTATTTTTCCTAATTATAAGGTGTAAGTATTTATGTAAATACTAGTTTTAAATGAATATATGATATACAAGTACCATTAAACATGAGCAACTGAAAGCAGTAGCGGATCCAAAAGAAAAGCCTGTGTGGGCACCATGCAAATATTATCAACTTAAAAACTAATTATGTAGTATTCCTTGGAGGAAGTTTTTTTTAGAAACTTATCTAAATCCTATAATTAAAAATAATTATATGTGAAATAAAAAATTACAAGAACATAATCTATGAAGTTTTGAGAGATATTCACATAAAGACGTAGATCTTACAGGAAAAAAATAATCAGATAAGGTGTTCGTTGATAGGAAACCTACATGATCCATAATTATGAATTAAAAAAAAAAGATTTTGGAGGACTCCCTCGGATGGAAGTTAGGTTGCAGAAATTGAAGCTCTTGGAACTCAGAAGAGTACTACTGCCCTCTATATACTTAGTTACAGGCATGTAGACATGTGGCGAATTATATGTCGTTTCTAGGTAAGGTCTTGTTTTTTACTCTTGTTTAATTATTTATGTATTACTTGTTTATTTATTGGGTCAGTTTGGTTGAAGAACTAAGAATTAGTGACTTTAAAATTTTACATAACTTTGTCATGTTTTATCTTGTAAAATAAGATAATAAGTGTCATAGAAATTAAATAATAATCTACGGGGGCTTTTCTCTACTATAATGAACTTGGTAAATATATTAAGTAATACATATATATAGTTTTTTATCCAAAAGAGCACCAAGTTTATTATGTACAGAAATTCATGAACATTAGCTGGAACTTAGTATTTCTCATCCAACATACTTTTTAATGTTTTTATACAATTCTAATTAAATCCAATTAATCACCTCTAGTAAGGTTTCCTGTACCAGAGAATCGACCCCAATTGGTACATTTTTGTCTAATATTGTCCAGGAGTAGCAGTATAGTATAATCAAAATTCATGAACATTAGCTGGACTTAGTATTTCTCATCCAACATACTTTTTAATGTTTTTATACAGTTCTAATTAAATCCAATTGATCACCTCTAGTAAGGTTTCCTGTACCAGAGAATCGAACCCCAGTTGGTACATTTTTGTCTAATATTGTCCAGGAGTAGCAGTATAGTATAATCAGAATTTCACTGATGTTTTGAGTTATTGCATGTTGCTGCCAGCCAGACCATATACTATTGTTAAATATACCACCATCCTTCACTGCAGTATAGTGGTGTGCTCACGCTATCCCACCCGCACATTTAGACCACCGTTAACTGCGTCTGGGAACTCTCAATCATGTCAGTTTCTTTCTCAGTAATGTCAGCTCAAACAAACCCCCCTAAATTTTTCTTAATCACACCCAGAAACAACTCAAATGTCCTACGTTCTCTCCCTTACACGTCATTTCGTAATCAATTTCAGACAAAACACAAAAAATTATCAAAACAATCTAGAAAATATAAACGAATAAAAAACATATTTTCATAAAAAAAACATTATAAAAACGATTTTAAATAATTTTAAAACATTTTATAAAACAAAAACTCAAAAAAAAAAATTGGGTGGGGAACGTGCCCCCCACCCACCCCATCCACCCAGATGAATTGGCCGCATAAAATCACCATTTTGGTGATGTGTCGAGCAGTTGGTTCATCCACCCGACGGGTAAGGATGGTCTTAACTTACACTTTAGGTCACCAATTTTTACATTTACCACGTCAGTTTTCTTTCTTTACGTTATACTTGCCCAAAACCCCCCAACTACTTAGAATTTCCTCTTAACAATGACAACTCACTGGAACTTAAACATTTTTTTTCCACGTTATTTTCTTTTACTTTTTTTAATTCTTTCACAACAATCAACAAATTACATAAGCAATTATTATTGTAATCATTTTAATGTAATTAATTAACACATTTAATTATTAAATCACGAAAATATTATTAATAATTAATCAATCACGCTACATATTACACTAATTGAAATTCTAAAAATTAAAATCCATACTACAAGAAAACATTGTTAAATGTTTATGGATTTTGATTACAAATTAAAATTGTTAAGAAAAAAAGAACTACAATTTTCTTAATTACATAACCAACCGTTAAGAAATTAAAGCTAGGAGCGTAAGTATTACTCGATAATAGTAAAGATTGAGTAATTGTAATTTACTCTGTCAAATGATAAGTAAAAATGGAAAATGCACACAGATCGTTACATTCTTAGGATACGTACAAAATTAAAGTTACTCTCTCTTAACTATTATTTGAAACTGAGATCGTACTTTCAAGTCCAACCACCAGAACAATCACTTTAGCACACACTTCTTCAACGGAGTGAAGATTACTGGATTTCACTCAAGTATAATTATAACAACAAGAAAAAAAATACTAAAAAATGTGAAGGCAGTAAAGTGATTAGTTTCTAATTGAAGGTTGAACGTTGATATCGTTAAATTAATTGAAGATACGTACTCCTGAAATTTTACCTTGAATAAAACATATGCAACAAAATATTGTCCGCCAGAACACAATCTTTGTGGCAGACAGGAAACCATGAAAGAAACTCGGAGGAGAAGCTTTTCGCTTGTGTTTAGGGCTAATCCAAGCATCGAGCTTTAACCCATTGGGGAATACTAACAGGTTCCTTCAGGACTAGACTTATATCTTTTTCCATGGCTTCTCACGTTTTAAATGGACAATACAACTGGTTTTCAAACTAAACTGATGTTTAGTCATCATAGAACTGATGTTGTTAACTAAGTATCCTGACACGTTTTGATTTGACGAAATTCATAGCTTTCATGTTATGTGCTTGGTTTTTTATCTACTATTACGTTCTTCATCATAAAAGTGATTTATCAACTAACTATTTTTACTCACATAGATACGATCGATATACGAACTTATCTTATATTCAAAGGTTTCAGGTTGTAATACTAATATGTATGTTTGCACTCACTGAGAAACGTATTGCTAGGAAAACATACCAGACGGTGTCATGGTAATAGCTCCCCTCTAACTTTAAAACATATTGTTTTTCTTCTCGATTGGTTTGCATGTAAAAAGTCTTTACAAAATTAAAAAATTAATTCAATCTTTTCCTACTTCTGTACTGTTCAGGATAGTCCCATCTACGAGTTAAAGGCCTCAAACTATGCTTTTTCCTAATAAAAAAACTAAAGAACCCGGGCTGCTGGCAGCTGCGTTGTGGGCATGAAAAAGAAAATATTTTTTCTATTATAAAAAAGGAGAAAAGGTTGTGGTGGGTGTGCATGCCAGACCATCTTACGGTTTATAAAATTAATGCTCCAATGAGAGTTAACAAGGTATTACTGAACTTTGCCCGCCACCGGCCCACCACCATATCACAAGATCCGCCCGTAGTACTACTGTTCCTAGTTCTTAACAACATATAGCTGCTCAAAAGAAGCTGCACAGGACAGTGTGCAATATAAAGATTTATTATTATTATTATTATTTTATTGTTATTATTATTTTTGGTGACATTGTTAATTCCATTTGAATGGTTCAAAGGTTCAACCCATTTATTTCCAAAACTAGTCTTATTCATATGCCTACATTTTAAATATATATTTAGCTGAGCTTTTGTAAGTGCTAGGAGCCTAGGATGCTTGAAAAGCTTTTCTACCTCCGTCACGCTTGAAATAATGTTGCTAGGAATTCCTCAATACTGTTATTCAAAGTTGTTGTTAATAATAAAGCTACGCAAGTGGTTGGAATCCTGAAACACACATCTAATTCAAGAAGTTATAACGTTCTCTTGTATCAGTAGAACAGTGATTATATTAAAAGAATTGGTGCACGACAACAGCAACATGCTTGTCCTAGTGAATGATGTGTAAAGAGTTCAAATCCTACAACTATTCTACGCCAGGAATTATACAAAGAATAAACTTAGCTCGATCTCCTATATAAATCAGCCATTGTTAATGCAAGAAGAAACAAAGTGGGTAGAGAAACATAGTTAAGGGATTTACCTATAAGCTAGTTCAAACTAGTGGAAGGATTTATGTGTCACATAACGAGCAGGAAAAACAAATCAAAGACATATGGCGCGAGGAAAAGTTCAAGTAAGGCTTGTAGAAAATCCAGTACATAGACAGGTTACCTTTTGCAAGCGTCGCACTGGACTGCTCAAGAAGGCAAGGGAGCTTTCTGTGATGTGTGATGCTGATGTCGGTCTTATCATCTTCTCTTCCAATGGGAAGCTCTTCGAACTTGCCACCAATGGGTATGCATGGTTTTTCTTTCCATATTCTTCATTGAATCCTGGGGGTATGTCAGGCTAACTAGGAATCGAAATTATTGATAAATACTGTTGTTTATGAAGGACTATGCTGGGATTAATCGAGAGGTACATGGGATCATGTGATGGATCCCAAACCGAAAGTGAAGTCAGCAAACCTCAGGTACTCATGGTATTGGTAGAGGTAGATGATGTCGACGTAGAATGTGGAGATGATAAGACAAATTTTAAAGTAGATCAGTTTTGCACTTTTGCGTGAAAGAATTGTATACAAAATTGTAGCAGCTATCATAACAGACCTTATATAAGTTCCTTCCCGTGTACAGCATATATAATTCTATTCAATACTTTGACTCCCAAGTTGCTCATCCAAACAGGAAGCCGAACAGGAGATGTTTATGCTGAAGCAAGAAATCGAGAGGTTGCAGAAGGAGCTGAGGTTCTTGCACCAATTATCTTGCATGCATTTCTAGCTATCTCTACCAGTATTTACATTCCTATGATTGGAGTCAAATGCTAATTAACTTCTTACATAAACAAAAATAAAAAAAGAAGTATAACGTTTACTAAAAATTGGGTAAGAGGTATCGTGAATAAGAATTGACAATATTTATAAAACTTCATCATGAATTGAAGTATCAGAATGAACATATTACCTGCTTATTTATACAGGTTTGTCACAAAGATATATCCTCAACCATATGTTTTCAATTGCAACCTCTTTAATTGCTACAGATGTAAATTCAAATTAAAACCATGAAGACATTTCTTTTATCTTCATGTATTCACATTAGATTTTATCATCCAGAGTCCATATTTATGCATGTTTTAAACATTTATTTCAAGTCATTACAGATAGAAAAGCATGAACACTATTAGCAGAAAATAATCTTTCTTGAATTGACTATTTGATATTTCAAAGAATTTAAGGAAAAAAATTCTTAATACATCAAAGACGATCCTATAAACAGGTGCATGTTTGGAAAAATGACATTGGAGGATCTACATTCCCTGGAAGGGCAACTTGAGATGTGGACTTGTGACATCAGGGCCGCAAAAGTAAGATAAATACTAGTCTCGGTTCTTGTACACTTTTGATACATATACTGATACCGAGAAAATCCATAACCTTTTGCATGAAGATGGAGAGAATGGTTCAGGAAATACAGTCACTGAGAAATAAGGTGAGGCTTACTTTCCTAACTTGCGTTTTGTTTTTCTTTTCGCTGAAATTATATTCTTTGTGATATTTCAAGTTGCTTGTTCATCATAAAAATGTGAAAAATTCTATGCCGTTGGAACATTTTGCGTTTCTAAGATCGTCTTATGCAAGGTGCAAGAGAAAATTATTGTGACATATTTTTCTATGTAATGTAACGCAGTGGGACGTCTCTAGTTTCTACAATTGACGGGGATGAATGATACCACTATTGTTAGATTAAGGACCTAAAACCTAAGCTTTCTAGTAAATGTGTTCGAACAGTAGTCACCTATTATTTCAACTTTCAAGTAAATGTATTTGATGTTGAGAAATAGAAATTGTGGGAAATGGAGATACAAATAAAAAGGCTGTCTTTTTTAATTGCAAAAAATGCATAGACGTAACAAATTTACCCATCTTACTAATTACAGAGTCAATTGTTATTGACATAATACTATACTAATAATATGTAGAACTAATGAATATTTGATGCATGAGCAGGAAGGCATCCTGACTGCAGCCAATGATATACTTTGGGAAAAGGTATCTTTTTTCTTTAAGGTTTAATTGCAAGATTTAAATGAAATTGTTCATTCCGTTGGTTCTGTATCGACTGACTAGTGTATCATGTTTTCCTGGTCGCAGATTATAGAACAGAACTTTACGCAGATAGGACAGCATGGAGTTTTCAATCCCCAAGTGATAGGAGACATTTCTTACCCACTAACTCTTCAGGAACAGATATTCGAACAGCAAACCTATTTGCAAGAATGAAATAATTTGTCGGTCAACTATGTACACCTGGGTGTATTTTACTGCTTGTTCGTGTGATTGTTTATGTCTAGTCCTAGTCGTAGTAGGAAACACCGAAGCAGAGAAAAGGGTCTGAGATGCAAATATTTGCTAGATTTGTGTTATTATTGCCGAGGCTCCTCTTCTAGATGTTCAGTGTTGATATCCGTGTGTGACCAATATTATGTAAAGTGTAAACTCGATGTCATTGCAGACAGTTAATGATCTCCACATCTTGCACTTTATGGGTATGTACTAAAACTGCAAGAAAAATATCCTCCACTAACTCCACTTCCAAAAACTAGCTTACAGACTTAAAGTACAGGATAAATTTTAAATGTTTTACCACAATCTTCTGTGTGCTAAATACCTCCAATCAGTTACTCTAGTCGTTGGGTTTACTTAACTAGTAGGAGAAAACCTGTCCTGTAAATCTATAATGAACCGTGGAAATATATTTTTTTTTCACCGTCATACAAGTGAAGTTGAAAAGGACAGAAGACCAACTGCACCTTAGCAAAATAAATTCAGGTGGTTATAAGCATGGCATGAAAAAACAGGCATTTTTCGCATGACTGGAAGAACATTTTCTTCCTTCTGCAGTGCTAACAAGTAACAACTAAAATAATGTAACCATAAATATCCATACTAAAGATATTAAATTAGAAATGCTTTTCATAGGTTAAAAAAGATGGAAACGTAACTGCACAAGCCCAAATAATTGGAGAAATAAGCACGGCCACCCTAAAATGAAAGTGTAAAGTAACAACTAGGATAATGTAAACAGGTCTCTTTTAGAAAAAGGCACAGTAGAAGTAATAAGGTGTTATACAGATAACAATCAGATTAAAGAGAACAGCCCAAGTTAGCTAACGTGAACCAGTGAGGCTGTGACATTAAGCAGATTGTCACTGACTTAGTCCATTGTGACAAGATACAAGAATGCTACCTGAAAGCTAGAAGTTGTGTCAACATAACTTTCTGACCATATAGATAGATTATTGGAAGTAGGTTATCCATGATCAATGATCTATGAACGTGAAACAATAGCAGGTAGGTTATCCATGAAATCATTATATGAGTTTGATTTGTATTCCCAGGTAGAACTCATATTTGAATTCGACGGTGTCCTCGTTAACACCACATGTTACAAATCAAGGGTGTGTTTAGATGTCCAGAAACGTGACACGACACGATTCTTATGGAGTTTTTGACGGTTTGCGTTCTGACCATTTAGGTGCCAAAATTGAGTTCTAGTTTTTAGATGTCTAATCTGGACGAAAAGACACATTAGCCCTTCCTTCCATGTTATATATTTTGGTTATAAATCTTGGTCTTCAATTGAGAAGAATTAACTAATAGTGGCTTTAATCATGCATATTTTGGAGAAAATGATGGATATTGGGTTGATCTCAAGGGAAAGTTTAATTTTGAGATGGTGGATTAGTTTCTAATAAGGGTATTCAATGAAATAATCTAATAAAATCAGGATTATAATAGTAAAAATCTAGTGGAAAAATATGTAATTGTACAAAAAAACGATGTCCCAATAACAAACATTTTACGTGAGTCACACTCAAAAACTGGAAAAAAACTCACTTTCTCTGTTTTTTAAAGTCAGTGTTAAATGTAAAAAATTGAACAATTTTTTTAAGGAAAGTGGGGTCTGACCATTTTTGTTTGGATGTCCAAACATCAAAAACTGACATTTTATCAAAAACTGTATGTTTTTGATACATCCAAATGCACCCATGGATTTGAAAAGCAGTTCTAATGCAATTCACACCCCTTACCAGTTACCACTGTGCATCAATTCTACCCGATCAGACCAACTCAAAACACAGAAGTGCCGATCAATGACGTTACCTTCACTAGTTATAACAATTAATCAAATGAACAATAAAGTCCAAACAATAGGTATTCGCTTCACTATTTCCAATAAATAATCCAACTCAGAACATTAAAAGACAACCAACACATCTTCCCCTAACTAAAAAAATCCAACACAAGACATCAACCATCACACATTTGCTACACTATTTCAAAACACTCGATGTTTGATAAGCAGGTATGACCGTATAAGTAGCCAAGTCCGATATAAACCAATCTCCAGATCGTAATAAATGACAACATAAGCGACCTTATAGATAAACCAAACGCTGAATCTGACTAAAAGTGAGAAAAAAACAATCCATACACCTCAAGTTCTCTTCCACTGTTTCAATTAACCTCTGGATGGGTCGTAATCGGAATGCCGAATCTGATTGAAACGAATCAACAACTCTCCTCTTTCTACATTTCAATAAATCTGACTTCCAGATCCTAATCGGAACAATACAAGTGACGCTGAAGAAAAATTGAGTGCCAAATCAAACAAAAACTATCAGAAAGGGGTCCCATACGTCTCCTCTAACTTCCCTTCCGCAGTTCCGCCGCAAAAATTGATCATCTCGTCAGAATGACAACAACATCAAGAGAATCAAACTCCAGACCAGATCGAAACAAAGAAAACAAAACAAACCGACGTCGACCGGACACCACCAGCGGTGTCCGAATAAAAACGAAATGCCGAGATCGACTGTAACGAATCGACACCTCTCCTCCTCCTACATTTCGACAAATCCGACTTCGAGACTCTAATCAACCCAAACCAAGCAACGTAAGAGAAAAATCAAAGGCCGAACCAAACCAAAACCAAAACCAAAACCAAAAGTAGCAAAAACGGATCCACATGTCTCCTCCAACTTCCCTTTCTCTGTTACTCCAAAAAACCGATCAACTCATCGCAATGGCAACAACATCGGAGGAAACGAAACGAAGAAAACGAAGGAACACGTCGTCGCTTCCATGAGCGAATGAAACTCGAAACGAATACGGGAGGAGAGAAAAGGAAGAAAGAGAGGAGAGGATTCGACCTGTGATCGCTGGAGACGGCCGGAGGCGGATGGAGTCGTCGAGGTCGGAGTCGTGTGGCGGTGGAGAAGGTTCTGGAGGCCGAACACGTTTTTATAGTGGGAGGGGCTGCTTTCGGAACCGTGAACGGTAGGTACTTCACGGAGTCCGTCGCCCCCGCCATCTACTGGAATTTGAACTTTCGATCCCAGCCGTTGATTAAGATTTTTTTTATATCAAAAACTCGAACTGCTTCAGCGTTGATTAGGATTGTACGATTATTTTATTTTTACACCGGAAATTCTCACAACCGTCCTACTTTTATGGTGGACGGGAGTATAAAGCTAAACATGAAATCAAATAAATGATACTACTAATACTATTTTTATTACGTTAAAAATGACAACACAAATAAAAATAACGTCGTAGATATAACAAAACCCAACATCCGAGATACAATTTTTCCACCAATTAATAAATAATAAAAATATTGAAATACATACTCACAAAACATAAATAATATTTTGCACAGAACTCATCAACAACGATCAAATATATTTCACAAAGTAAAATCAATTTTTAGATCATTTATAATGATATAAATGTAAAACACTACATAGTCTTTAACACAATAAGTTTTCTTTCCTTTTCTTCTATATGCCCCGAAAATAACTAATATTTATTCCAAATATGAATAAATGAGGGGAAAATCTATTTTTATAGCATAGAATCAATTAACTATAAATAGCACTAGAGCACAACACTCTTCCCAAATCACAGAAGCATTAATCAACACACAACAATACGACACAAATATCACCAAAATGAGAAAGAAGCAATGTATATTACGTGCATATTCTGATGGGAAGAAGCAACACACAAGCAACACAGAAAATGGTTTTAAGAATCTGAAATTTCAAGTAAAAATAGAAATCAGTGGGGAACAAGACGTGGGTGACTATTTTTCCTGCGACATCGTTTTCATTAAACATGTAAAATTAAAACGGTACACGTGATACCATTTTAATGTTATAAAAATAGTAACGGATGTGTTATTTATTTGACTTATATTTTGTCTGATAAGTTTCTCAAATTATATTCTTCTAGTTTTTTTTCGTGATTATTTCGAAATTTTTTCAAATAAGTTATACGATAGGTGTATTTTTGAGTCGGTGATGATCACTTGTCCGTATTTCAATACATTACGAGAACCAATGTTTCGTCAAAGGTCCGCACTCTTACATGTGAGCCACGTGGAAAACGGAAAAACTAGGTTGCACATGTGGAAATTCTCTCGTCTACAAGTTAACTTTTTAATAGGGTGTAAATAGGGCGGGTAATACTCGTATATCCGGTCACCTGCTCCATTGGGTACGGGTATGGACACAAAAACTCATACTCGTTTAAAAATTCAAACCCGTATACTCGTACCCGTTTACCCGGTTAATAAACGGGTCAGGTACGGGTATACGCATTACCCGTATACCCGTTAAGATATATTATATATTTTTATATAATATATTTTTAATATTTTATATGTTATATATTATATATTTTTATATATAATATATATGTTATATACTATATATTATATTTTTATATATTATATATTATACCCATTTACCCGCCCCGTACCCGCTAACTTAACGGGTACGGGTCGGATACGGGTATACATATTTTGTGCCGGGTATGTACCCGTACCCGCTAATTTAGCCGGGTACAGGTAGGGTCATACCCGACCCGAACCCGACTTGTTTACACCCCTACTTTTGAAGTTCGATGATACACCTGTTTGTGTTCCAACACATCATGAGAACGGAGTGTTCTGTTATAAGCCCGCACTCTTCGTAGTTCTCTCATCATATGTGATTTACGTTAATTCTCTGAGAGCACCATTAACCCCAACCCAAGATTCCCCTTCCAATCCAGTTTCTCTCTCCGTCACGTCAGCGAAAAACACTATGCAACCCACCCCAACCCATTTTTCACTCATTAATCTCAACCCCACTTTCAACCCTCTCTCTCATCCACATCTTTTTATTACCTCAATTTCTATTCTATCACAAAAATACACAAACTACTAAATAAATTATTTCTACAGTAACTTAATTTAATTAAATTACGCTAATTGTCAAATAACTTCGAAACTTTAGATTTAATAATGGTCACTCCAATGGGTTGGTCGGTTGAGATTTATTAGTAATTCTTTGCCGAATGTTTGGGTTACTAATGTGTTTTTGGGTGAACCTGGGTAAATTCATGTATTCTATTTTGCTAGTTAATTTTCTTTAATTACTTACATTTATTTTTACTAATTTTGATTAATTATTTACATTTATTTTACTATTTTTTGTTAATTATTTTCGTTTATTATAATTTTCAGAAATTATTTCTAATTATATAAAAACATATGCATATCAATTAAATATTATTTAACAAATAAAAAAACTAATTTTTAATTTTTATTTTAAAATATAAAAAAAATTGGGTCAACCCAGGTCGGATCCCCGACGTAGGTCGCGACCCGACCTGGACCGTCCCCGTTAAGGGGCCTGAGGTCGGGTCGACCCCAAAAGACCATCCGTTAAAGGATGTCTAACAGATTTTTATTAGAATCATGGGTCATATCAATATTGCACAAACAATAATACAGACAACAAACAGGATTGACCGATTGAGATCAGGATTGTCCTTAAAAATCTTAGTACAATTAAAGCAGTTTAATTATTAGGAAACACATCTATAAGTCAACCATCAGACTGGCCAACACAACAATGACAAAGACACTTATAAGTAGCATTAATCCGCTTTAATGGAGCTTAATTTAGAGGGCAAGCATTGCAAGCTGCTGAATGTTGATCGGAAACACGTCGGACGGAGAGGTGGAGGTGTAAGCTTTCCTGGCGTAGACGACATTCGCGGACTCCGTTGGGTGGAAGGCATCCCAAAATACATACTTGGTTCGATCCTCGCATGGTCGTTGCAGAGGCAAGCATGTTATCTGTCCATTGTTCCTTCCTACTCCGCAACATCCTTTGTCTAGAACCTCAAAACCTATTCCAATCAATAGTAAACACAGTCATATATAGTCATATTAATAAAGAGTCAATACAACATTGGTGATTCGCATAAGTACTTATTTTATAAGTACTTCATTAACGTATGACACATTACCAGAAAATATGCAAGTGAAGAGATTTAACAACGTAGAGTCATTGTGATGTTACCAAATGCACCGGGATTTTGGACGACATCTTTCCCGCCATCAAAGGTATTCAAGTACACGAACTTGGCGTCGTTGAAACGTGAATTGTAACGCCTAACGATCTTTATCAGTCCAGAGTTAAAGAGGGCGATGGCCTGGTTTATCGTCTCGTTGCAACGGCTTCCGTTGCCATTGTTGTTGTAACGGGCTAACTCGTAGGGAATGCAACCAATCTGACCAACACCTCCCAATATCACCTTGCGTGCGCCCATATCATAGAGTTCCTTCGAAAAACCCAGAAACCAATTTTAATGTTGATTATAATATATAATGGTGTAACAGTACAAAACCTGACGGTTTTACAAAAAATATATGCTCATTTAAGAGGGTATGATGCACACACACAAAAGGATTACTTTCAGGCCATTGACCATGCTTGTGTCAATGTATTATATTTTTTGCATATATATATATATATATATATATATATATATATATATATATAATATTACTTTACTCACTTTTAGATAATGTTCGTAATCTCTGAGGAGGAGGTTGGCATAAGTTGTAGGGCTATAGATGTGGCTAGAAGTATACATGGTGGGCATGAAGTAGTTGTTAAGGTAGTCATTACTTCCCATGCCCACATAGAAGATGCATTTGCTAAGGTGGTCACACAAGGCATTGCTGTTCCCTCTGAACATCCTTCTCATGGTTTCAACTGTACGGCTGTAGTGTTCTACTTGCTCACCCATCGGGTAGTGTCCTCCCTGCAAGGATCAGACCATCAATCTGTGTTTCAAATATTTTTCATTACGCTGTTTCAAATCTTAGTGTTACTATGGTCTAATGGGCGGGGATGTTTGTCTTATTTACCAACATAAAATGCGCACTGTATATACAAAAAAAAACATTGACTTTGAAATTGATGTTTGGTACTTAACTAGATTGCTTCCGGTTTCGTTTCGGATACCGGCCGCACCAGAAGCGAAGTTCAGCCCTCCTAGTATGGCTCGGCCACGGGTGGTTGCATAAGGAGGGATGTAGCTTCGGAAACCAAGAAGTTGAGCTGCAATTTGAAATATATATCGTGTATGTAAGTTATATTGTTGTAACATTTACATTTGGTTGCTCCACTACCTCATAAATTCTAATAATTAAAAAGCGCATTTATGGTAGTGAGATCTCAAACGTGTTTCAGCATATATATTTTTCATCACAAGCAGTTGAAAAAATTGCAAAAAGTAACCATTATTTTGCAGTGTTCGACGTATAAAAGGATATGTATAACCAACAAACTTAATATACATGGTACCAGAGTGAGACGATCAATACCTAGTACATCAACCAAACTTCTGCCATTGGTGAACCTCCCAGAAGAGCCCTCAGGGAAGTCAATCCCATATGGCATGTAATTAGCCCGAGCCAACGTCAAAATCTGGTTATTGTTTCCATTGTCGACAAGCGAGTCACCAAAAATGAAAAAACATGGTACCTGAGGATTTGAGGGAGCACTCTCCACTCCCAAGACAATTACCCCCGCCAGCGCCGCCACCACCACCACCCTAACCAAGCCTAAATGCAACATATCTATCAATTTAAATTTCTTCCCTTCTTCTTGAGTACTGTTGATCATGGGGATTCCGGTGCTGTATTTATAGTCAGCGGAGGAGGGTTAATGAGATTTGAGCATCATGCATGCATGATTATTGTCATTTCTTATTTCTTTTGTTTTTGGGGAAAATATCATGCATGCATGAAGGTTCTGGGAAGAACAGCACGTGAAGGGTTTAATGGGAATTGTAGGTGGTTCATGCATGCATAAACTATTTTTGTGGCGAGAGTTAATGGAAATGAATAAAGTAGAGGTGGAGTTTATGGTTTTCTTAATAAACCCGTGATATAGAAATCAACTTTTCTTTCTTTGGTATATATTGTCGCCACAAGCCGAAAAAACCGTGAAGTTGTTTTATTCTCGAATTAAAATTTTGTTGGGAGATGATCTAACAATGCATTTAAACGAAACACGAATTAAACGCACCACGTAATACCAAATATTGATTGTGAAATTAACTTCGGACTCTCTCTCAAACTCAATTGCAATAAAAACACTAATAAGATGGAAATAAACAAGCAAACACAAATACACATCTGAAACAACCACGACACTCGTGATTTACACGGTTCGACAACATGCCTACGTCCTTAGGGGGTCTCCTGCGGATTTCCTTTCCTTCTTCCGCTTCTCCAACAAGAGAAGCAACCGAGATTACAAGTATATAGAGGCAATAGGTTCTCCAAATCACTCTACATCTATCTCTAGCCTTAATTTCTCAACTCACAATGAAGGAAATAAATGTTGTATGACATATGATATAAGACTAAGAGCAAACATGTCCTTTTATAGACTCAAAAACCGAACTACAATTAAGCAAAACCGAACAGAACTATTCGTGGGGGTACGGTTAACCGATGCTCGTTCGGTTAACCGTGTGTACTTCAACAGGAGTGATTCATGTTCCGATTCGGTTAACCGAATCCTACCCGGTTGACCGAGGGAACGATTCTCACGCGGCTCGATAGACCACGAGAACGATTCTTCCACGAACTAACAAATTCTTAAACAACCCTTCGGTCGACCGAGAACCCCTCGGTGGACCGTGTAGGATTTCATGTTTAATTATACATATATATTTTCGAATTTTTATGTATAATAAGGATCAATTTTCAATTTTCTATAATTTATTTCATGCATGCATCAATTTGTTTCAATATCTAGTTTCAAAACTTTATTAAAACAAATATGGGCTCCGAAATTCATACCTAGAAATTCTCTAAAACTTTTTGAAGATTTGGAGATGTTGGGGATGCTCCTCGCTGCGCCGGATGCCTCCGAGTATTCACCAAACTCTAAACAAGATCGGAGAGAGGGAAGCTAGTCTCTCAATCTCCGATAGGGTTTAGAATCCAATTACTAACCCCTCTTTAATTCTCTTGAGAAGATGATCTCTTAAGAACTAAAACTAAACTTAAGAATTAAGGGATTTTCGTGGAGAATTATGGAGAGAGAATTTTCGCACAAGAAATAATGAATTCAATTAATTGGGTAATGAAATAAGCTTGTATTTATAAGCTCTCTCCAAATTACATATTCATGTGCAACCCCTTGCCCATGATCTCATGAAAAATTCCATCTAACCATCCATTATTTAATAATAAATAATATTAACCACGAATTAAATCAATTATGGACCAATTCCATGCATGATCTAATTAATTCTTAAATTAATTCTGCACAAAATCGTCTGGACCGGTCAACCGTTTCAAGGTTCGGTCGACCGCTCGAACCTAGTTTCGGTCGATCGTTCTATAACTCGGTCGGACGTTCGTAACAGGAACTATTCCATCGCAATGTTCGGTCGACCGACCGATCACATTCGGTCGACCGTTCGAACAGATGAAAATTTCCTGTTATCGGTCGAGACACGTCCGATCGACCGTGCCCGATCGGTCGACCGTTTACTGCTAACTGGTCGACCGTTTGAACACTGTTCTGCAGACTTGTCAAATTTCGGTTTAACCCCTACAAAATTTGACATTTCGGGATCAGTAGTAAATTCACAACTTATGTAACACATTATCCTATGTAATGATCAATCATTACACCCCATAATATTTACATCACATATGAATTTAATTTAGATTCTAATTATGTTATTAATCACAACATAATTTTGATTTTGCTTGTTCACCCCATGTGTCATATTTTCTACATGAAACCCGACACATCTTATGAACTCAAAATCCTCATTTCTTGTTTCCCAGTTTTGTGGTGTGACATATGGGAGGATCTAAACTAAGTTGGCAGTGATATTAAGAGCTTAATATCACAAGCTATAAGCGGTATCTAGCTACACATTATAACTCCCAATTAGTTAGATGTCTTAATTCCACTCGAACCAAAACCCGATCCATTTAGTGATGGAGTGCATCACCTGTGTCCGTCCCTTGCCTCATGATATTAAGAATACACACAAAGTAGTATTGTGTCATCTTTGTATTAGTATTCATTTTTTGATCTCTTTAAGCTAGTTATAAATATGTGACTTAACTCAAATCACATTGTGCACATTATAACTTTGCTTTATCAAGGGGCCCACTAATATCATCACTCAATTAAGAGGGGCAATGATAATCTTTTGACTAACTATCTTCTCAAACGAAAGTTATACTTAACCAACTAATGCATTTACACTACACTCATCGATAGCTCAAGACACTAGCCTAATTAAGAACTCCTTAAGCGATCGGATATAAGTCTCATATCAAAGGACCAAGGACACAGTAAAATATTAATGACACAGAAACACATTCCTATAATATTTTACTTGTTAGGTCAATTCGGTATACAAAAGTACTATTTTCCTCTTTTGTGTACCCTCACTCACTTGTAGAGCTACAATGATCTATGACCAACACGACAATCTTAACTCGGTAATTAATGTCCCATGTTAATTACCATGATCGCGAATATCTTTTGTTTTATGTAAACCAATATCTTTTAAAGCTCTACGGTAAAGGACCAAGAGCCTCTTCCTTAACACTTCTAAAAGACGAATAACATAAACAAGGAACAAAATGATTTCTCATTCAATTCATAATAATTGACATTTAAAAGTAAAATTTTTAGAACACATTCCCTTGCCAAATTGTCCAGACACTTTTGTATTATCGGAACACCTAAAATCTCCTCAACAGTTTACCGAACCCGTTGTTTCGAAGTGTCATTTGCTCTCTGACGGTGGACCGAATCCAATTCGGTAGACCGACCCGTCTTCGCCGAAATTTTCTGGGTTGTGCGTCGGTAGACCGAATCCAATCTGGTCGACTGACTCTTCCTGGATTTGCTTCCTTAACAAATATAAGCCAATATTCAACATATTTTTGTAGTGTAGACTCTCAGAAATGTAGTTAACTGGGTTGACGATGAAGTCAAATTAACTTTGGGATTTTTGCTTGGGTGCACTTGCAAAAGTCTTTATTGGATCTTTGCTCACCCGAACCGTTTTATTGGCCAGAAACACCTGCAAAACTCAGTATTTGCTTGGGCGCATTTCTCATCTAACGTCGTTGACGGAATCTCATTAGCTTCCGACGTCGTTAACGGCAAACAAACGGTGTTTAACTCCGTGGTCTTAAAGCAGCTACCTGACCTATAGTTCGGTCGACCGTTCAAACGATGATCATCCGAACTTGGAAGACTCGTACTTGTTTTCCAGTGTCCCTGGTGGCTTTGAAACGGAGGACCGAATCCTATTTGGTCATTTGTTTATGGTGGTCCTGTAAATCCAACAAAGTATCTGTTGTGTAGGAAACGGATGACCGAATCGAACGTGATACTGAAGGTCAAAGTTTGAAAAAGGTACAACGGTCGTCCGATCAAACGGTCTGATCCGTTTATTGGGGACCAATGATATGATTCAAATCTTCACCCAACAGATACGGTCGACCGACTCAGGTTCGGTCGACCGATCATGAGTCCCTATATATACTTACTCCCCTTCAATGGAGGCATAACCTTTTCCTTTCCCTTTTTTCCACCCCTCTTCCTCACCTTTATTCCTCTAAGTCCCACCTCTCATCCTCATTAGTCCTCCATATTCAACCTCCTAGTTTGCGCCTCTCTTTCTCCAGCAGTCCTCCTATGGCGTCTAATTCCTCCTCATCCAACTTCTCCACCGAACGTGAGAGGTCTTGCAACACCGAACCTATTGTCGACCCCCTACCTCTTTGCGACTGTGGTTTGACATGCAAGATATACACCTCAAAACAGCAGAGGTCTTACCGCCATCGATTTGTGCGTTGTCCAAACTACTAGGGGTCAGACCGGACAAAATGTACCACATTCCGGTGGTTGGATTTTTCTGAGGAGTCGAGTGATGTACGCCCTTCACGTGATCAACTCCAAGGGGCAATTATGGATCCGTTAAGGGTCATTGAAAATAAGTCGATTTCCTCAACCAAGAAATGTTGGAGGTGTGCGATAAATAATGCTTCAAATCCGCTTTTGTGTATGATTGAGCTGCGCACCAAAGAAGAGACTGCAATAGAGCTCCTGGGAATTTTTTCTTGAAATTTTTGTACAAGTGACGTATGCAACTTCTGTGCTCACAACCTGGGTAAGTGTTAGACACCGCTTCCTCAAGTCCCTTGCATCGGTCAGATATGACGACTAAACCTTCCGGTCGGCCAACTGATTCCATCAAATTATCCATGAACCACTGCCAAGAAGTCTCACTCTCAATATCCGCAATCCCAAATGCCAACGGGAAAATGCCATTATTCCCATCAACTGCAGTCGCAGACAATAAAACTCCTCGATACTTGTACTTAAGATGGCATCCATCAAGCCCTATAACAGGTCTGCAACCATCTAGGAAACCCTGCCTACATGCATGAAAGCACACAAATAAGAACTTAAACCGCTTGTTTAGATGGACCAAGAACTCAAACCTGATCACACTACCAGGGTTCTACCGATTTAATTCACCAGAAATGTGGGCACTAACTCGTATTGTGAACCGTCACCTCCATGAAGCTTCTCCATCGCCAGCTGTCGACCTCTCCAAATTCTGTGATACGGAAGCTTAAGGTGGTATTCTCTCTGAAGTTGGTCTGCAACATTCTTGATTAAGAGGCTCTCATTCTGTCTTAACCACGGTAATGCTTGAAAGGTGATCCAGTGTTTTGTAGCCATCTTTGAAGCACACCTATTGACCGAGGAGCAAGTGTGAGGCATTCGCAAGGTCTTGATTTGAAACACTTTCGATTCTTGCATACACGACGCATGGATTCTCCATTTGCAGTGGAGGTCTTGGCACTTCGCTGTCACTTGATCTGGTTGGCTCTTAATAAAATCCACAACACTCTCTGTCAATATACAATGTTGTATCAAAGCCATGCGGAAGCATGCGACGTCAGAAAACATTGCCCCAACAATCATCTCTGGATTCTTCATATTAACATGAAGTACTTGTGGCCCCTCGTCAAAGTTGTAGTTGAAGTCGTCAAGAATATCATCACCGACAGTGTCATCAAACTCTGGAAAAACAAATCATGCGTCTTCTTCTCTTTCAAAATCTGACTCTCTCCTCTGCATGTAACTAGGTTCATCTTCATTAGACTCCAAAGCTTCACCCATGTCAACATCATCACGGTCCTCTATTGTGGGGTCTTCGTTTAGGACAACCATTGATCTTCTCCTACGACTTCCACTGCCGTACTGTCTTTCACGTCTGCCATCCTCGACATCTTCATTTTGCGTCGGTACTTGTGGAGGCTCAACTAGACATGGTGTTTCATGTGGGGCTATTGTTGTGCCTTCCATTGACACTTCTATCTCCAGAACAACTGGACATTCAGGTTGATCTACACTTCTACTACCTGAACATGAATCTCCAAGGAGTGGTGGTTCAATTCGACACACTTCTTGAAAGGAATGTGTTCTAAAAGTTTTACTTTTATATGTCAATTATTATGAATTGGATGTGCAAACATTTTGTTCCTTGATTATGGTATTCGTCTTTTGGAAGTGTTAAGGAAGAGGCACTTGGTCCTTAACCGTAGAACTCTAAAAGATAATGGTTTACATAAATCAAAAGTTATTCACAATACTGATAATTACACATGGAACATTAATCACCAAGATAAGATTGTCGTGTTGGTCATCGATTGTTGTAGCTCTACAAATAATTGACGACACGAGTATATAAAAGAGGAAAATATTACTTTTATATATCGAATAGACTTAACAAGTAAAACATTATGGAATTGTGTTTCGTGTCATTAATGTTTTATTGTGTCTTAGATCCTAAGATATGAGACATATCTTTTCGCACAAGATATGCTTAATTTGATTATTGTCAAAAGCTATCAATGAATGTAGTGATAAAGACAATAGTTGGTTGAACATGACTTGTGCTGGAAAACATATCTAGTCAAATGATTATCGTTGTCCCTCTTAATTGAGTGATGATATTAGTGGGCCTCTTGATAAAGCAAAATTAGATGGTGCACAATGTAATTAGCTTAGAGAGATCAAGAAATTAATATAATACAAAGGTGACACATTTCTACTTTGTATATATTCTTAATATCATGAGGCAAGAAACAAACACAAGTGATGCATTTACATCACTAAATGGATCGTGTTTTGGTTCGAATGGAACAAAGACATCTATGCTAATTGGGTAACTATAATGTGTAGCTAGATACCACTTATAGTTTGAGATATTAAGTGTTTAATATCGCTGTCAATTTAGCTTAGATCCTCTTATAGGTCACACCACAAAATTGGGAAACAAGAAACTTGATTTTGAGTTCATATGATGTGTCGGGTTTCATGTGAAAAATAGACACATGTGGTGAATGAATAAAATCAATATGTCATGAGAATTGACATAATTAGAATCATAATAAATTCATATGAGGTGTATATATTATGGGGTGTACTAATTTAATATTACATAAGATATGAATTTGCTAAAAACCTCAAAAGATCAAATTTTGTTGGAAATAAATCCAAAGTTTGACAAAGGCAAAATCAGAGTTAAACACGGTGAACCGTTTAGGGTTCGGTCGACCGAGGTGTCTTCGGAACAGTCAACCGAACGGGGAACGAGTAAGCACAATTGATTGACCGAAATTGTCTGGAGTGCCTGGACAATTGTGTTCGGTCAACCGAACGTGAACGATCAACCGAGAGAAAATATCTTGGAATATTTTCGATAGATCGAAGGTGACACGGTCGTCCGATGAATGTTCGCCAAGAGAAATTTTGGTGGGTTAAAGGTCGACTGAGCAAGACGCGAATCGTCCAAATTTTTCCAGAGATTTTTTTCTCATGCATATTCGGTCGGTCGTCTAGCTCACGGTCCACCGAACATGTGTTAAACTGAATGGTTCGGTTAACCGAGAAGAATTCTCGGTCAACCGAAAAGCACGATTTTTGCCTGAATTATTAAGAAAATAATTAGATCATGGGTTGGATTAATTGCATATTTAATTAAACGTTTTTAGGATGCTTAAGTGGCAATTTGAGATTAATTTTAGGAGAGAATAAGCAAGAGATCGTGACTAAAGAATAGTTCTTGATAAAGATGTTTTTGGAGCCTATAAAAGGACCATTTTTCCTACTTGTTTATGTCAATGCAAAAATTCTTTCTCTCATTAATCTCTCCCTTAATCACCACGAAAATCTCTTAATAGTTTTAAGTTTTGGAGATAAAAATCTCAGGAGCTTAAAGATGGGTTTTTAGCTAGATTCTAAGCTTAATTAGAGATTGATTGACTAGCTCATTTCTCTCTAATCTTGTTTAGAGTTTGGTGAACACTTGGAGGCGAATCGGCGGGCGATTCGACGATCAACGGAACTCTAGATCTTCTGAAAGGTTTTAGAGAACCTTTGGGTATGATCATTTATTCTTTGTTTATTTTAATATGTATAGGAATGCATGATATTATAATAAACAAATACATGCACGTAAAATCAATTAAAATATGAAATCAATCTTGTATGTTTGTATTAAAAAAATTAAAATATATACATACATAGGGACATGAAATCCTACACTTATTGCATATTGCTCCCATTGAGTGTGACACGAGGATCCTCCACATTGTTAGTCGTAGAAAGTTTTACTACACTAACAAAGACGTTCAACTCCATCTTCGGATTGGTGTGTGTTAGAGCTGCATCTATATCATCATCTGAAGAAATGATTCAGTACTCTTTTATCTTTGGATGAGGAATCATGTAATCAATTTGCAATGCTTGGTTCACCCCGACCTCGACAAACTTCTCAGTCCACCTCTTAAGCTCACTAAAATTGATGTTCTCGATCAAAATCATCTCCTCTACCCCTCTAAAATTCATAGCACGACTACGCCCCCTTCTCATCACCCATTGTCCTCTAATGTGCAATTTCAATTGAGTATTAATGATCTGAACATCCATGTTGACAAACGTTAACATACATCATCTATAACATACATACATACATACATACATTCACAAACAAACATCATCTATGGTGTTTGAAGAGTAATGGGTTGTCTAAATATTCAAAGAACACCATTAACCCAAATAGAACAATCTCTAATTTGCCCCAAATTGACCATTGTAGTCTTCAATATCATATGCATACCTTAACCTCCGCCCGGCGAACCCACTTCGAGTGTGCATTGCTTAAAGCCAACGACGATTGGGACGCAAGCAAAAATCCCAAAAAAGCGAGTTGGAGGCCGACAAATGTGGGAGAGAGACCCCTTAGACGAAGTAGGTGTGGTAGATGGGGCTTGTAGGAAGAAGATGGTGACAAATGTGGCTTGGAGGAAGAAATTTGGGAAAGAGAGGTGAAGAAAGGAAATGGAGATTTGCCTCAAAAGAAAGGGAAAATAGGGTTAATAAGTTCATTATCGCGTTCTATTCGGTCGAGCGAATCCACTTCGGGCATCCGTTTCCTACACAACAGATACTTCGTGGGATTTACTGGACCACCATAAACGGACGACCGAATCTGCTTCGGGCATCTGTTTCCTAGCCACCAGGAACACTGGAAAACAAGTACGAGTCTTCCAAGTTCGGATGACCGTCGTTTGAACGATCGGCCGAATTATAGGTCAGGTAGTTGCTTTAAGACCATGAAGTTAAACATTGTTCGTTTGCCGTTAACGGCGTCGGAAGTTAACGAGATTCCGTCAACGACGTTAGATGAGAAGTGCACTCAAACAAATACTGCATTTTGCAGGTGTTTCTGGGCAATAAAAAGGTTCGGGTGAGCAAAGATTCAATAAAGATCTTTTGCAAGTGCATCCAATCAAATACTGCGTTTGGTGTGGTTTTTACTAGGCCTCGTACTCTAGTGTCAGCGTAGATTCCACTTAATTATATGACTACTTGCTAGTAGCTAATAAACCTAGTAACGTAGTATGGACTATGGATTTGATTTGACATTTATTGTAAAGGAGGGTAGTGTGTGCATTTACGTGTGATAATAAGAATTTTAAACAACGTATTAGTTTCTAAGAGTGACTCTTCAGTTTCTAAACCAGCATCAGTAGATAATTGTACAAATACATTTAAAGTCTACACTGGATAAATCAATTTAGTTTATTGGCGGTGATAAAGTAGTATAGTATATATATATATATAACGATATAGGAGTTCCAAAAAGGAACAGTGAAGAAAGCAACTTCAAATTAATGATGTCTTTGGGTGGAAAAGGAAGACCAATGGAAATGCGTACTTTCTAGCCAAAAGTCGCCAAACTCGAAAACTAGGATGGTGTGGTGTCCCTGAATATCGGTCGTAATATCTCATGGTAATATTGTGATGTCCTGCAAATGGCAGGGCATTATATATGTTGTTCATTGTAATGAATTAATGCACGTGGAAAAAGTAAGTTGAAGAATATAACGAATGAACATATATACTGTATAAACAAGACGAGTATAGCCATTTTCAATTATCCATCCTCATGTTTGTGGTTTGACGCTAAAATCTTTGTAAGATTTCACACATTTGTACCTTGCTTTTGCACCGTGTCATATTTATAGTTGGGATATAGAAACTACGTACAGTGGAAACAAATCAAGTTTCTAGTTATTGAATTTTTTTCTTCAGACAATACTTCTACAGTCTAAATTCTTATATCTCTTTGTCATGTTATGTGAGATATCCCTTCCTCTCAAAAGGATGTCTACTATTTAACGGGTCAAGGAATTCTTGCTACTTATTTGGTAGTTGTTTAAGTGCAATTCACGATCATTAACAAAGTTACGGATGACAGTGCATTATTGTGAGTGGTGGTTTTGTTTCACCATCTAACTTCACTATAGCTCGGAACCTTATCATTAATATGTATTGTTAATTAGTAAAATGAAGTGTATCAAGATCTCTTGGCACGTATCATGTTGTCAAGATCTCTTGGCACGTATCATGTTGTCGTATATAAGAATCACCAAGTCGCAAAAAATTAATTTAGAAACTGATGGACTATGTGAGGTAATTATACATTAAATATTATAACTTGGGACTGCATGTTGGATAGGACGAACATAAAAAATATAACACAATTGTTATAATTATATTTGATCATATTAACAGAAGTGGTCCCGTAGCTCAGTTGGTTAGAGCGTTGGTCTTATGAGCCGAAGGTCGCGGGTTCGAGCCCCGCCGGGACCATTTTGTCAAATATTTATTTCAATTTTAAAAATCTAGAATACTTGCAGAAAACCGACTTTTGCATTTCATAAAAGTAGTTCAAGCAGCTATGAACCCACAACGCCCGTAAAGGCTTGATGAACTCGTACAAAATAAGCTGAGTACATAACAAATTTAACTTGGGATTTACAACTTCTGTAGGTGGAGTTTATATATTAACAAAGCTTTTCAAGTACTATTGTTAAACATAAATTTGTTTCCTTTATTTGTTGTTATTAAGAATTATGTGATTTATTATTTTTAAAAGTATGCATATTCAATATCAAAAGTTTGGATCCACTGATACCTACCAAGGATGACATGCATGAACAAGAGAATGCATGTTGTTGAGTCGCAGGGTGTAACGAGGCCTTGAATATAGCATAAGTCACAAAAGGTAGCCAATGCAAGGTAAATCAAGATGTACGTACATTGATGCTAAACCTTTAAGATTAACAAGAGAACACTCCTTTTTAATTCTTCTGTTATGGGTGTTTTCCAAATTTAGTTGTTTCTACCATCTTTGATAAACAAAAACACTACATGTTTTGTGCCGGTCCCTATCTTAAAAGTAGGGTGGTTTGGGTTAGTTGCGGTTTAGCTCCTGACCTTTTAGTTGTTGGCATTTTGCATTCATGACTTTTAAAACGTAACGGTTTGTCCTCTTATTCTTTCACTTGTTGATAGGGCTGTCAATTTTACACGAAACACGATAACACGACACGAAAACGACACGAAGTTAGCGGATATGGATTGAGAATTTGAACACGATTAATAAATGGGTTGGATACGGCAACACGATTATTAAATGAGTTGGATATGGATTTCTGCTGCAAAAACGATTAACACGATTAAGACACGATAAAACACGATAAGTAATTGGGTAATTAGGCACACGATTACGAATACGACACAATTAATACACGACTAATACCGACAAGTCTATAAGTAATATATAAGTTATAAATTATAATAAACAAATTCTAATAACTGAATGTCATATTTATAATTTTACCAATTATATATATAATTGGTTTGAAACTTTGAAGTTTGAACTCTGAACTCTGAACGAGTGGATAATTGTGTGTTAAACGTGTGTTAAATGGTGTAAACGGTAGCGGTGTTAAACGTGTACACGAAGTAACCCGTTTAATAATCGGGTATAAACGGGTTGGATATGACAACACGATTATAAATGGGTTGGATACGGCAGAAATTTAGCAACACAATTATTAAATGGGTCGGATACAGCGCAACACCTAGAGCTTATATATAGGAGTTGATACGACACGATTAGCACACGACACGATTGACAGCCCTACTTGTTGATACTTCACACCATCTTGTTTGTTTTGACACAAAAAATGACTAATTTGTCATCAACCTGAAAATCAAATATTACCACAATTGTTTTAGAAAACATTAAAAATAACCCCATATAGAGCAGTTTATTTTTAACTTTAAATATTTTTTGATGTTTTACAAAAACACTAAGTCAACTTTGGATTTTCAAGATGAGTGCATTTTGGTTATTTTTTGGTCAAAATTGACAGAACATTAATTTTTCCACGTTCATTAATTCATTACAATGAACAACATATATAATGCCCTGCCAATTGCAAACCGCTAAGTTTATTCAACATGTGAAAACACATTAGCAAACTGCTAAGTTTTAAAAGTCACTAAATGTGAAGTGTCAACAAGTGAAAACACAAAGGGACAAACTGCAATGTTTTAAAAATAAACGGTGCAAAGTGCCCACGAGTGAAATGTTAGGAAGCAAACTACAATTAGTAACAACTCCCTTGTACACATGGGTATCAGGGTATGTACATGTCACATGTGCAAGGTAATATAAACAAAACTTGAAGAAAATCCATAACAATAGACTCACCGACAAAACAGTGGCACAGAACAACCCACAACACAACAAAGAAACCCATCAAAGGAAATAAAAAAGAGTCCGGATTTAGCCACACTCAAAACCTACGTCGTTTCGACGTCTACGAACGTGGCGTCCATGTCGACAAATCTCGAGCAACACATGTGACCCTCGTCACCCTACATATTTGGTTGTCGGTTTCGAGCTATAGTGTGTAATGTACAACGAGTTGTCAAATCGTATTTAAGTTTTTGAATCATTCATTGTAAGGTTTCGATTTTTAAAAGATACAGGGAGACACAAATTGCTATCCCTCCAAAATAATGTACTTGCTCTCACCTATAAAATGGTGTCCCTTCGTCTAGAAATCTCGTCCAGAAATCTTGTCTAGAAGTGTAAGATTTCATGTTTAATTATACATATATATTTTCGAAATTTTTATGTATAATAAGGATCAATTACAATTTTCTTTGATTTATTTCATGCATGCATCGGTTTGTTTTAACATCTAATTTCAAAACTCTATTAAAACAAACAAGGGCTCCGAAATTCATACCTAGAAGTTCTCAAAAACTTCTTGAAGATTCGGAGACGTTGGGGATGCTTCTCGCCGCGCCGGATGCCTCCGAGTGTTCACCGAAACCCTAAACAAGGTTGGAGAGAAAGGAGCTAGCCAATCGATCTCCAAACAAGCTTAGAATCTAGCTACAAACCCCTTCCTTAGCCTCTGAGATTTCTCCTTCCAAAGACTTAGAAAACTAAGAGAATTTTTGTGGGATTTTGTGGTGAATTAAGAGAGAAAATAATTATTGAATTGTGTGTATCAATTAGGAAGAATAAGGACCTATTTATAGGTTCCAATCTTACTCTTAATCATGGCTATTCTTTAGCCACGTTTTTCTTTATATTTTCTCTCATAAATTAATTCCTTCATGTATTACATGCACCCACAAAACGTTTGACCAAGTTTGGAGCTAATCCAACCATCAATCAAATTAATCTCTTAATAATCAAAGGCAGAAAATCAATCGCTGTTCGGTTGACCGAGACCCATTCGGTTAACCGAATATGTCACGATTGGTTGACCGAGTACTAGACGGATGACCGATTCTTAAAGGGAAAAATTCTCCTTAACCGATCGGACGAATTCTCGTCTAAGACCGAGTGCCATTCGGTTAACCGAAAATATCGGAACTTAATATTATTCGGTCGACCGATTTTGGTTCGGTACACCGTACCAAAGTTCCAGGCACTTTGGTCAAGTTCGGTCAATCAAATATGACTATCCGTTCCATGTTCGGTTGACCGATCCACAGATCCTTCGGTCGACCGAACCTCAACGGATTACCGAACTTTTACCCGATTTTGCCTTTTTCAAATTTTGGATTTATTTCTAACAAAATTTGAACTTGAGGGGTTTTAGCAAATTCACAACTTATGCAATATATTATCCTATGCAACAATAAATTATTGCACCTCATAATATATGCATCTCATATGAATTTATCATGATTCTAATTATGTTATATATTACATAATTGATTTTACTTGTTCACCACATGTGTCATATTTTCTATAAGAAACCCGACACATCATATGAACCAAAAATCAAGCTTCTTGTTTCACGGTTTTTGCGGTGTTACCTATGGGAGGATCTAAACTAAGTTGGCAGTGATATTAAGAGCTTAATATCACAAGCTATAAGCAGTATCTAGCTACACATTATAGCTCCCAATTAGTTAGATGTCTTAATTACACTCGAACCAAAACCCGATCCATTTAGTGATGGAGTGCACCACTTGTGTCCGTCCCTTGCCTCATGATATTAAGAATACACACAAAGTAGTATTGTGTCATCTTTGTATTAGTATTCATTTCTTGATCTCTTTAAGCTAGTTATAAATATGTAACTTAACTCAAATCACATTGTGCACATTATAACTTTGTTTTATCAAGGGGCCCACTAATATCATCACTCAATTAAGAGGGGCAATGATAATCTTTTGACTAACTATCTTCTCCAACAAATGTTGTACTTAACCAACCAATGCCTTTACACTACACTGATCGATAGTTCAAGACACTGATCTAATTAAGTATTCCTTAAGTGATTAGATATAAGTCTCATATCAAAGGACCAAAGACACAGTAAAATATTAATGACACAGAAACACATTTCTATAATATTTTACTTATTAGGTCTATTCAGTATACAAAAGGAATATTTTCCTCTTTTGCATACCCGTGTTGTCACTCACTTGTAGAGCTACAATGATGTATGACCAACACGACAATCTTAACTCGGTAATTAATGTTCCATGTTAATTACCATGATTGCGAATATCTTTTGTTTTATGTAAACCAATATCTTTTAGAGCTCTACGGTTAAGGACCAAGAGCATATTCCTTAACACTTCTAAAAGACGAATAACATAAACAAGGAACAAAATGATTTCTCATTCAATTCATAATAATTGACATTTAAAAGTAAAACTTTTAGAACACATTCCCTTCAAGAAGTTCATCCAGAATTTCATCCAAAAATACTTCCAAAAATCTGTCTAAAACGCCGTCCAGAAATGTTGTCCATTTGTCCACAAATGTTGTCCATTCGCCCAGAAATGGTGTCCATTCGTCCAGAAATCTCGTGCAGATATCATGTCTAGAACTCTTATCGAGAAGTCCATCCAGAATTTCGTCCAAAAATCCGTCCAGGAATCTCGTCCAGATATCCTGCGAGAACGCCGTCGAGAAATGTTGTTCATTCGTCAACAAATATTGTCCTTTTGTCCAGAGATGTTGTCCACTCGTCCAGAAATGTTTTCCATTCGTGCAAAAATGATGTCTATTCGTCCAGAAAATGCTTTCCATCCGTCCACAAATGTTGTCCACTCGCCCATAAATGTACTCCTTCGTTAGTTATTCGTTAGTTATTCACTTGTACCGTGATTTTTTAAGTACGTTGCGTTATTCAGAAAATATAGTTTTCAATTCCACGAAGTTATTTGAATAACCCTAAAAAAGGTAGCATGTTGTGTTTTACTTTCTTTTTTCTTTTTTATGAAACATCTGATTTTCAAAATATATTATTTGAATTGGATATTTGGATGACTTGAAAATTGTAGTTTTAAATTAAAAACCTTTAGATCGTCATTAACGACGCCCGAACACTTCCTGGACGTACGGTTTTCTCTCACAGTCACATCAGCTTCTCTCTCAGCCACGTGAGCTCAAATCAACCCTCACAAATTTTTCTTAACCACACCCAGAAAAAACTTAAGCGTCATACATTCTCTCTCATCCACGTCACTTGGGAATCAATTCTAGGTAAAACACAAAAAATGTTAAAAAATATAAACAAATAAAAAAAATTCATAATTATTTTTTTGAAAAAAATAATTTTTAATAATTTTTAAAATATTTTTGAAAACAAAAAAAAAATCGACTAATCTGGAAAGAACACGTGACCCCTACAGAAAAGCTCCCGGGCGATTCCTTCCGGAACCGCCCCCTTATCTACTCAAAAACGCCGACCCTTATTTTTAAAAGTTAAAACAATGACAAAGACAAAAATAAAATAAAATAAAAAATCCCAAAAACAATAAAATTCAAAAACGCCAACCCTTATCTACTACTCTTCCAATACCCTCCTCCCTCTATCAGTCCGCTCACTCCGGCCATGACAAGGAAGAAGAAGGAGCTGCTGGCGTCGGCGCCCTGGCGGGGAGACGACCACCTCGACGGCGCGAGGCTCCGCTCCACCAACCAACCCGGCGGCACTCCCACCATGTACGTCCCAGGGAAGCGTTCCGTCTCCTCCAAGCCCCGGGCCGACGACGACCCCATCGAGATCGACCCCGAGCTCCGTTACAGCTTCCAGAGGAATCTCCGGGTCCGTTCCTGCTTTTTGCCGGGAAATTTGGGGATTTGGTGTCGAATTCGTTGGGAAAGGGGGGTTTTGCTGACTTGATTCCCGGGTTTTTTGGTTTCGGTTGGGAAATTTCGTTGGTTTATTTGAGGTTTCAGATTAACATTTTTCTATTTGTGCCGTGTTTGCATCACGAATATGGTTACGATTATTTTTTCTGCGTTTATAGTGCATAATTGTAATTGGAGTTAAACAGATGCGAGTAATAATCTAATATGGATATAATAAATCAGATGCTATCTTCTTAGCTTTTGATTCATTGAAATCTTCTTTGAAATGAGAATTTGGATACGAATAAGAATGGGATATTGTAGTATATATTCTTAGTGCTACCATTACCATTTCTGTTACTTCGTTTAAATGGATTTTAAATTTTACGATCGTATCCAAATAAAGGAATTTGAGTCTGTCAGTGTGAAATTTGTGGGTTTTGACCACCGGAGAAGGCGTTTGTTTTGGTTGCTGTGGGTTGCTACAGTTAGCGGTCTGGTTATGTGGTATTGTTTTCTTTGAATTGTGTTTTAAACCATTGAAATGAGCTCTATTGGTGCTGTTGTTGTGAGATTGTAAATTATGAGTTTTTTTACCACCAAAGATTATTGTTTTTGGGGGATGTTGGGCACTTGGGCTGTTGGGGTTATTTTGGTTTTGCGCGAGATTTCGGTCTTATGGGGATTGTTTGATTTGGGTTGAATTTTATTTTTTTTAGTTTCAAATTAGATTTTTTACGGGTTCTTTGCAGGTTTAGGAGTTTATGACATAAGTAGTGCTTTTACCATCAACTTTGTTTTACTTATGGTCGTGGTTGAGCTGAATTGATCGTGTATTGGTAGCTCAACTGAGGGTTTGTTTGGATATTGGTTTTAATTTTGAATTGGTCTTTCAAATTTTGCTTTTGGGATCATTTCTCGCTTGAAGATAATCTTAACTCTGAAGACCCTGAACCCAGAAAATATTTTACAAATAGGATCTTGTTGATTTTATGATTATTGTGCTGCTTTCCTTTGTTGAAATGGTTATTAGACATGGTAGTGGCAATGTAGGGTTGCAGGTTTCTAATACTGTTTTTTATTCTATGTCTAGCATGCTTTGTGTATCAAATGATCACTGGTTGTCAATTCCTTGTATCCATGTGTTAAGTCCTATCTTAGAAGAGGATGTTTGTCTATTTCTTTGCTTTAGTTTTTTTTATCACATTTGTTCGCTGGCAACTGAATGTATCTTAAACTACTACAACAGCCTTTGCTGGCCCTTATTCGATCTTTTGGCGGTTTCAGTTTAATCATGTTGAAAGTTCTGAATGCTTTTTTCATGTTTCAAATACACATCTCATGCTGGCATGTCTTACTCGTTGATGCAGTTTTTGCAGCATGTTTTCAGCATCGACACCATTGTGAAACCTCTCCCTCCTGCAATGGCATATAACGTGTCTCGCAATTTGAGCTTCTTCACTCGTATCTTCACCCAATTTATTGGTAAGCTATCTAGTGCCTAACTTCCTGTTATTGTCCACCATGGCAAAAGATACAAATGACAAAATAGTAGAATGGAAGATGACTAAAATTAACAATTCAGCTTAGATTTTGATGTTTTTGAAGGATAAAATAGAAAGCTATCCAATGCCTGATTTCCGTCCTTGTCCACCATAACGAAAAACATGAATAACGAAAACAATAGAAATGGAAGATTTTTTTAAGGTTTTGATTGTTTGAAGGACAATACAATAATAATTATAGGCCTGTTACTCTACCAAATCGAGAAATACAGTGTTTCTCATAATTTAGCTTGATACTGGAATTATGTTTTTTGTTTCGATTTATAAAATTAAAGTCCTTTTCTAATATATCATATTTCTTTTAGGTGATTATTTCTGCCACCACATTGTTGTAGTTAAACTGGAAGTAGTTGTTTGGTTTTCAATTTACTTCACTAAGAAATGTCAACTCTATTTCTTTTTCTTTTGGATCGGGATGTGGACTTTATTTCATCCAATTTCGCAACTATTTTCCTTGCAGATCCTGAGGGAATCGCAAATGCTCAGAAATCTCTTGGTCTAGGGCAGGAAGAGAAGGCCCGCCGTGTTCGTTGAATTGCCACCGTTACTGAGAATTTTGAGTCTTGAACTGGATGCTACTTTGCTAGGATTTCCTGTTTTCATATCTCTACGCACATCTCCAAGCCATAGATTTATTGACTGTTTTCCATAAAGAGTGAAATGCTGATTTTGTTCTCCAACTGAAGTGCAACTAAAATTGTGTTATTTAAGAGTCATCTTTCATGATTTCTTACGCAGAAACTGCAAAATTATGCAGTTTATCTTCAGTTGGTAATGGCGAGATGTTGTCCAACTTGGTTTTGTCCTAACGTTTTGCCGAAAAAGTCCACTCAAATAGAAAACATCTGCTTTGATTAATCAAGGTACGATGTACCATGTGATTTAGTTAGAAGACTAATTTAATGAAATTTAACAAATTATTATTTTAACTTTTTAATAAATCATCTAATTGAGATTGTCAAAAGAGAATATCTTAGCATGAGTCGCTTCCTCTCCCTATGCGAATTACCACTCCGAGAACGGATGGTTCTCTATCTTGAAGAACAGTCAAAGTTGAACTATTATTTTCCAATTTCTCTGGATTTAAAATTTTCAACCAAATGCACATTTCTATACTCATAATGCTGAATATATAAGCCCAATTTTCTCCCTCTGAAAAATCTCAATAAAGAAAAGAAAGTAAAGAAATGCAACAAGTTTAATTGCAGTAACGATAAGTCTTGCTATATGCAGTCTGTGTAGAAATATAAACATAATTTCTCAGTTAGGTGTATGTACAAAATCAATGCTAATTCCCACTGCTGTATGTTTGGAACAAGTAAGTCAAAATCTTCTTGTAATCGCCCATTTTTATCCCTGTGTTGGGATCTATTAGGTAAGGCACCTGCATCAGAAAAGAATAACCAATGAGCTAAACTATTACTTGATCTTCTAAATGGTAAATCTCAGTTTTTGATTTCAAAATGAAAAAAAAATCACACACAAACCATGTCAGTGGTCTTGTATATATGCTTTGTTCCTATAATTACCTCATTGGAACCAGAAGACTGGATCAAAACTTCATAACTAGGTGACCCTTTTCCAACATTGTGAATGATGTAAGGAAGTTCCAGTTCGCATAATGCCTCGCGGACGACTCTAGCATACTGCGAAGAAAAGAGGAGAAAATTTTAGTACTGATTGTGCTAGAAAGTTAGGAAGAGCCTTAAATCCTTACCGCATTGTTTTCGTAGGAGAAAAGCTCCAATTTTTCTGAAGGTGAATCTTTTCCTGCTCTATCCCATAGTGACATTCCTCTTCCTGCCCTAAGGAGAGTTGGCATCCATCCTGTGAACAATGTGCTGCATTTGTTTAAGAAAATATGGTCAGCCTCAGAGGATCCTCCTAAAAACCAAATGAAGTTTCTAATTGGTTGTTTATTTCATCGGGCGAGTATCAACACCAATACTACCTCAATGCCTCAAAAAAGGCTCCTGCATGACAAGATAAGGTTGAATTACCACTAGTAATCAGAGGTTGTTTCCAATCGAACCATTTTGATTTGATGCATAATTGATTGTCTTCCGTTTCACAAAAAATAAGAAATGCAGATGGTTTAGAGAGTCATTTGATTTAGTCAATTCAAATCCAAAATACAAAAAAATGTTTGATTTGACTCACTGAAAATGAACAAATTCGTAGAGAGTACAACTATGAGACTGTTTTGACAAGTTAAGTCTCAGGTTCTGCTCTATTTTGGCTAAGCTCTCTTTTCCAAAGCTGGTTTGCCACAATGATTTTATGGAAATGTGCTACGCGAGCATTTTTAATGCTAATATATGAGCTGCGGTTTATGGCAGATTTATTGTTCTCTGTGGAAGATCATCCTCTATTTGACATTCCAGAGTGTTTGAGCTTCATGTCAAAAAGTTGATTATACCGAGCATATGAGAGCAGAGTGTCAGTCCCATAAATGTTTCTCCTTTTCTCAAAGAGCTCAAAATATTTATCCAACCATTGATAGAAACGTGAAAGAATCATAGACAATTGACGAGATAGGAGTTGAGAATTACCTCTCCAATAGTCCAAAAGATGGTTGTCTTCCATTTCCATACTCTTGGAACAAATACTTGACAATATCTCCTGCACAAGTGATACAAGAAGATATATTGTGTAATGCCCTAAGCATACTATATAGTCCCACACTCCTACCTGAAAAACAAAATATTAAGCACTATATTTTATCATCATGTTTTAGTGTCAAAATTTGCAAGGCTATGAAAGCTAGCAGCTTTTTTTGCTCAAGAAAACACTATCATCTCGTGACATTTTCCACCTATTTGGCATTTCTTTCATCTTGGCAGGAAAACACATGAAGTTTTCTGGGTATAGAAATGAAAGGAAAAGGTGGTGCTTGCAGTACTATATGCTTTTATTTTCATTGACATTCTTATATCAGATCAAAACAATGATGCAGCCGAACATTATGATGTCTAAGTAAAGACATTAAGGTCGACAAACAGACACAAGAGCAGAATTTCGCCAAATTTTGTTTCCAAAGGACAAAACAAGCATGGCGTTGAAGAAAGTGACCAAGAGATTTTACCACTTTCATACATGGCCGCTCCAGTATTTGGATCGACCAAGAGAGGAAACCTGAATAAAAGCAACATTAGGCGATAAGCAGCGACCCTTTTGTCCTAGAACTGGGATTTCATGAGCACTAAACCAGAAGAGAAAGTATTAATATTTGCAGAAAGAAATGCTTACTGTTCCTTGCCACCAATATTCCTAACCATTTCTCTATGCCTTTGGGAGCCTTTCGGGCAGGGATATACCTGCATTTCTCATATCTAAATAATTAGACCTACATGGCCATATGGAAACACATATGATCTGTACGGCAAATCTCAATTTCTGTGCTCTAGAAGCATAGTAACCCCAAGCATGCCAATTACCTTATAGGGGGAAAAATGCGGACATTAGTTTTTCAGAAAAAGGCTATTACCGACTCTTGTGTTCTGCAGACAAGTTTTATAACTCATCTCTGTTTATTCCATTTTATTTCAAGTGGCATATAAAATGTGAGTTAAGGAGAAGTAAAATACATAAGGTGGTAAAGTATTTTCACTTACCTCGTAAGACAGATCTAGTTCAGTCATGGCCTCTCGAACCCTTCTGCAAAAGGGGCATGCCTCTGTTCACGTAATCACATATAATGTTTGAAACATCTTATTTTGGTTAGTTATGCAAATTGAAATCGGAAAAAAACTGAAAATAAGCAAAAATCCAATCAATTTGATGTTTCAAAATTTTCCAAGGCCTTGTATTCCTTCTTATGTTTCAGAAGTTCACTCCAATTGGATTGACTTTGGAAAGTTTGCCTAGTGCTAGTATTAATTAATACTTATTTCGACATTTTTCTTGCAATAGTGGAAAAACCATTTGTATGCACAAAATCTTAGGTAGAAATGGTGCTGAATTTTTTGGATACCACAGCCCATCAATACCCAACTCAGGAAGCTTACCAAATTCAAACAGTTGCAAGCGCAATGGAGGATATTTCCTGTCCTCTTGAGCTTGTGTCACCGATCCCCAAGGAAACCGCGCTAAACTAGATAACGAAGTTGTTGCTACCTTGAAGAAAAAGGAAAAAAATTGGAATAATATATGGCAACTCGGAATCAAATGGAATATCTGAACAAAGAATGCATCATATCAGAATTTACCTCTAAGACATCATTCCTTGGTTGGGAAGGATCTCCACTCTGCCAACGGTAACACAAAAAAAGTAAAAGAAATCATAAATTTCAAATGAAAGACATCTACAAACGTTTTGAACTTCGGTCTAGTTTGACTCCTCAAACACTGAATAAATTACTAAACCCCTTAAAACATGTTTTTAGTTTCATGAAAAATACATTGCAACCTCCAAATGCAGTTTATGTATTGCTCTCACATACAATCTATAAAACATCCAGAAGACAACAAAATCTAACTGAACGAACCAACTGGTGTTAGAGAATACTCCCACCTCTAATAATTCGGGAGCATTCTCACGGGTTAAAAGACAGTCGGGTCACTCCAGTCAACACCAATTGGTTATGAGTTGGGTACCCATACTTCGACAACCAACAACTAATTCCAACATGTCCACAAAATTACCAAAAACTCACCCCAAATAGCCTGAGAAGAGGACACAGCAGGGACAAGAGGCTACTGGAACCGGATCGATTTCCGACACCACTTGCGACCGAAACACTTTCCTGGTCCGTACTTGGCTCTGTTCCAGTGGATTTCACCAGGAACCCTCCATGCAAGGGGATACGGTTGCTTTTCCAGCGAAACCTCAACGACCCATTTGAGGAATCTGATGGTTTTACCGGAATTTGAGGGATTTGGACCGGGAAGTTGGTGGAGTGAGGAGGCGAAGACCGATAGAGGGAAGTGGGACGAGAGGTTGGGGAGAATGACATTGAGTTTAATGTTTGGTCTTGTTCACCGCACGAGTTCAGGGCAATCTAATCTATTTAAATCTGGAAATAAATAATTTCATGACTTCAATTGAGTGGGACATCGGACTGTACACAATCCTTTTTCGAACCCGAATATAGAACCGACTGGATCGGATTCGGTCTGGTTCTCGGTCCGCTTAACTTCGTTTTTTATTTCTTTTAGTTTATTTTACTTTTAAGATTTTTTTACTAAATATTGATGTATTTGTATGATTTTAACATTAACTTCATCTTAAGTTTGTTCTTTGTGTAATGAAAGGTTAGTATTAAATCATAATTTCAAAAGGTTTTTTTAAAATAAATTCCTTTTAAAGGATAATTTACTAATAAAAAATAAATTGAAACCCAGTCTGGTTTGATGAGTGTTGGATTTTACGGTTTACCTGTGATTTACTATTTGTAAGTTGTAAGTAGTACAAATATATATATTATGTTAAAGTGAAGAAACATTATCTTTTATGTGACAACAACTGAATTGCTAAACATCACCCCAAAATTACTTAAATCGTCCCTTGAAATTACCATTTTGCCCTTCTCTCATTTCTACTGTTATAACGCGACATTTTACCCTCCTATCACACATCTCTCTTCATATTCCTTTTATAATCATAAAAAATAATGTTTTGGAGGTCAGTAATGAGCCAACGGACGCCCCAGTGTACTCGAATCTGGTAAAATATCTAACATCTTTTTAATAAAAAAATAATAAAAAATTACGGGCGTTCGACGGAGCCGCCCCCACGTAGGAGGGGCGTCTGGGTAAGACGCCTCCCCATGGGGGAGGCGTCTTACCCAGACGCCCCGCCCATGGGGGAGGCGTGTTATCCAGACACCCCGCCCATGAGAAGGGCGTCTGTGTAAGACGCCTCCCCCATGGGGGAGGCGTCTTACCCAGACGCCCCCTCCTACGTGAGGCGGCTCCGTCGGACGCCCGTAATTTTTTATTATTTTTTAAAAAAGATAATTGATTATAAATTTAGATAATTGTTAAATTAATTAATTAATAAGTTAATAATTACTATATTCGGATGACCGATACCCCTTCGGTACACCGAAAATTCAAAAATTTGCAGATCCAACAATTTCAAAATCCAAAAAATTTCCAGGGGGCGCTGCCCCTTGCCACCCCCGCCACCTCGTCGGCGAGGTGGAATGCCGCTCGCTCACCGGTGAGCGAGACCCCTGAATGACATGTCGATGTGGTATTTGTATGTCAGGATGTTTTACCGCCGGGAGATTTTGGATCTTAACAAATGTTGGATCTGGACATTTTTTGAATATTCATCACTTGCAAAAAAACTCATTGTAATCCGACCTGTTACCACCGAAAACTTGCAAAGAAACGTCAAATAATTTGAGATAACACACCGTATAATTTTAATTTGACAAAAAAATTTAAAAAAAACGGGACGTCTGGCTAAGACGCCTGTACCATCGTGGAAGCGTCTCGCTAAGACGCCTCCACCATGGTTGAGGCGTCTTTGCCAGACACCTCCACGATACTAGAGGCGTCTGGCTAAGATGCTTGTACGATGGTCGAGGCGTCTGGCTAAGACGCCTGTACCATGGTGGAGGCGTCTTAGCCAGACGCCTCCACGATGGTACAGGCGTCTTAGCCAGACGTCCGAGTCGGAAAAAAAAATCCGTCTCCGTTACTTTGCCTGATCTAGGTGTTTCGCCAGACATTTTCGTGGTGTTGGTACTAGGAATGTTAGTAAAACTGAGTCAAAAATCTTGTTTAAAGATACGGGACGATATGGGTATTAAATATATTGTTAAGGGCAAAAATGTCATTTCAAGGGGCGATTTAAGTAGTTTTGGGTCGACGTTTAGTAGTTCCCGACAACTCGACTAGAAATGACATCTCAGGTGAAGACGTAAAGTTCATGCAACTTAGTTGTTTTCGGAGTACTGCAATGTCTAATTCCTACACTTAATCAAACCGTTGGTATTAGATTTAATAATTGGTCTCATTTTGTCGGATTTGTTTGATGTCGTTGTGGTAAGTATTCCCGCCGGTGACCGGGGTTCGATCCCCGGCATTCCGGCAACGTTTTTTTTATATTTTGCATGTTTACCCTTCTATTTTGATGGTATCGCTTTTAAGTTTTAACCCGTTTCCACTTTCTACCTTTTTTCCGTAAGATTTAAATTTGAAGGTCTAGCATCATATTTATATCTCAATTACATGAAACCTTTATCCGTGCCTTCTTAATCCTTATGCAACATCAGCATTTTATTTATAATTTTTCAATGTATACATATCGTACTCCAAAAAATACTTGTGCTTATCGGTATTTAATTTCTCTCAGAACCAAAACGTATACATATCGTATTCCAAAGACTTTTGAAGTCAAAAAAGATTAAAACGCAAAGCATAACACCATACCATTTTAGCACTGAATTCTGCACCAATTAGAAGGGAAAAAGTGTGGGGGAAAAAGCTCTCTGACCAGAACATATAACGTTTGATTCAAAGAGAAATCGCGTTTTCTTGATCTAAGTTTGTTTAATATAAAAACCCATCCATGGTAACGCTACCCATTGTTGCTGTTTGCAAAAGTAGTTTGATTTCTCCAAATATTGTAGAGGTTTCCACTCACTAAATAGGAGAAAAATCAACAATGTGC
Organism: Triglochin maritima; assembly: GCA_963682175.1. NCBI lineage: Eukaryota > Viridiplantae > Streptophyta > Magnoliopsida > Alismatales > Juncaginaceae > Triglochin > Triglochin maritima. Next base: position 3,497,216 of record OY821787.1, on the reverse strand, counting down.
AATCCAACACAACTCAATGCAACGTCTCTACTCTTGTTGGTTGTGTTGTTCATGGTTTTGCCTGTGCTTGTGGCCTCCAATGGTAATGGTATATTTCACTTCCAAAAAGGAAATTCGACTTAATTTCGCATATTGCATTGTATATTTATTTTATTTTGTGTTGGGTATGTAAATCCATTTTTATAGAGTAGTTAAGTTTTTCAATCCACATGCAATTCCAGACACAAACGCCACCACCACCAGTAAGTCCGATTTCGTATCCCGAATGGAGCAGAAGCTGGGAAGAGCCATACCAACCCGATCACTGCTAAACGGGTGCTTCCTACGCCCGTGGGTGTGTCGCGACCGACCTTTCCTCCTCCAGCCGAGGCTATGCTGCAATAATCGATGCGTCGATGCGAGCTCCGACGAAGATAATTGCGGCTTCTGCGGCGTTCGGTGCCCGTTCGGGTTCCGTTGCTGCCGGGGCATTTGCGCGAACCTCAACGTCGAACCGTTGCACTGCGGGCGTTGCTTCCACCGCTGCTTCTTGCTCCAGCCATGCCTGTTCGGGATGTGTGGGTATGGAGGTTGAGTTTTTGAGTTTTGGCTAATTTAGGCCTTATGTCTGGTAATATATATGTACCTGATGTTGTCGTGTTATTGTGTTAGTAGTGTTAAGCATAATTTGATAATCGCTGGTCTTATATGGACTGGAAATTACTAACAACATGTTTGGATGACATTTTCATGCTAAAAATGTCCAATAATCATTGTCAGGCCAAAAATTATTGATTATTGTTCTAACTAGCATGTCTGTGTCTGGTGTATGCGATTTTCAGTTATACCTAATTTAGTGTGGGAATACCATTGGGCCTTGCAATGTAATCGTGTAAGTAGGATGTCTAGTAAACATATGTACCTGATTTCATGATCGAATTCGTGCTAGTTACGTCAAGTATAATTTGAAAATATGACCTTATATAGGATGGTAATAGCTAATAACATGTTGGGATGATATTTTCGTGATAACCAAACATGTTCAACAATCATTATCAAGTCAAAAGTTATTAATTATTCTGTAAATAATATTGAATGTATCATTTTCGTGCAAAATTCAACAAGTTTGTAATATTATATCTTTTTGTATTTTTATTTTCATGAATTGTCATAAGCTAATAATAAATAAAAGTTTAACCGTTTTAAAATTGTGTATAAATCGTGTTACCAATTCAGGTCATAAATTTCATATTTTGGTGTAATCACATAGTCACGGCCTTTGATAGCTCTAAATGCAATGAGAGAAGTTCAATGGAGTTGCACGTGTTAAACAATTGATTCTTTCATTTGTTGTTGTTTTTGTGGTGGATCATTAAGTAACTAAATGGAATTTCAGGCAAAATATGTTGGTGGAATTTACTCCAACTAGAATTAAATTTATCAATTTAAACGATTCTTAGTGTGTAAGTTAGTATTCAGGAAAACTTCAAGGAGTGGGGAAGTGAACCTACAAAATGAGTTATAGATAATTGATAGTTTGAGCTCCGAGGAACTTTTAAAATTTTGGAACTAATTTATATTAGGAAATTCAAGAGAAAATATTTTACTTTTTCCAAGATATACACAAACAAAAGAAATATATGAGTTCAAAGGATTGTTGTTCCTCTATACGAGGGAAAATACGAGGGTTCCTCCATATTTTAAATTTCTTTTTTTTTTGTCACCGGGAAGGTCATTGATATGCTTTCACTTTGCAGTATACAAACGGAAATAGAAATCTAAAAACTAGAACGAGACTAACTTGTAAACGTGAAATGAGACATACAATTAGAAGAGGTTGAATAATATGTCCTGGTATTTCTGTTTTGGGGTAACCGAACGGGTCGAGATGGGATTGGGAAGAATCGTCGCAAGAGAAATTCAAATAAGAAGAAGAACGACACCTTCCTCCCTCTCCCCTCTCTTCTCCGATCGTCTCCGATTCTGCACCGACGCGGAGACCTCCAGGGTGAAGATCTTCGACCGCGACCTCAAGCGCAAACAGGTTCTTCTCCCGCCTCTCCTTTTCGCTCCCCTTTTCGTTGATCCGCTGACGAGGTGGTGGTGTGGTGGTGTAGAGGGACAGGGCGGCGTGGGTCTCGAGAAGGAGGGACGAGTTCGTGGATTCCGTCGCTGATAATCTCTTGGATCGTCTGGAGGTTAGTGGATGATCTTTTGTTGGTTTGCCCGTTCGGATCCTTTGGTTTTCGGCGTTTGATGCTGAAGTTGGTTTTAGCCTATGTGTGATTGGTTTCCAGAGAAGGAAGTCAGTGAACTCGCAGAACTCCTGTTTCAAAATTTCCTTGAAATATGGAGTGGAAGTAGGGAAGTCACTCCAAGTACACATTTAAAATGTTCTAGAATTCTTAAAATTTGACTTCCAAAACCTCATTAAGAGTGTGATTGGTATCCTAGTAAACTTACAGGGAGTGGGTTGGTAGCCTATGAAACTTTAAAGAATCTGGAAGTCAAGTTCCAAAAGGACTTCTAGGACTTAAAAATATTCACAACTTCCGCTCTAAAATGGAAGGAAGTGAAGCTATACACCTCCCTCAACTTCTTAGGGTATCAATTAGACTTTTTCCTCCAAACCGATCGTCAGAAAATAATCTAGAAATCTAGTTCTCCCACTTCTGAGTTGTGTTCCTGTGAAATAATCACATCCTAGGAGAACTTAATTTCCAGAATGATTTATGGTGATTGACTTGCGGGAAAACTTAGTAAAGCTCTAGATAGTTCAGTTTTGAGAGTTCTACGCTCTTATGAAATTGTACTTCGAATGACTTCCCTATTTCTCACTTTCAAGGAAGTCATGGAATCAGAATTCTGGAGTTTTCTCATTTTCTGCAAACCAATCACACCATTAAGTAAAAAAACATGAAGATTTAGTATCGAAGAATTTGTATTTTTTCGGCTCCATTACGTAATCAGGGAGATGATTCCACTGTAGAAGCAAAACCTATTAAATATCTTAATGTTTGGTTTGATGGAAGTGAGTATCTTTTCAGCTTTGAAGCTAGAATTTGGTGGGCTTAAACTCAAACCGTGCCCAGCATCTGCTTTAACTTTGACTTGGTTGTATTGAGTTATTTGTTGCATGATCATGTAAATGAATAGAATATGTGTATTACAGCTTTGACAAAGTTGCAAGAGGTGTGCAAGGAGAGCTTTAAGTCAGATAATGCGTTAAACGTTATTTCAAGATAGCATATCTGTAGTGGAAATTTGGAATCATCATTTTAGGTTAAAATCTTATGAAAATAAAATCATATTTGAGATATCAGTTGATATAAAAATATATTGCATGTCGTAGGAATGGATCGGATTAGAAATGAAAACATTCGTGAGAGAGTTGGAGTTGCTTCAATGGAAGAGAAAGTTATCCAACACATACTGAGATGGTATGGACATGTACAAAGAAGACCTATGGAGGCACCTATAAGAATATGGGTGTTGAATCGGATCGAATACATAAAAATAGGAAAAGACAGACCACGATTGACTTGGGAGGAAGCAGTCAAAAGAGATTTAAAAGATTGAAATGTTCCTCGAGAATTTGTATTGGATAGAAACACGTGGAAGAAGACGATTCACGTGTCTGAACCGTGACTCCTTAGAGTTTCATTTCTAGCCTACCCCAACTAGTTTGGGATAAAAGACTTTGTTGTTGTTGTATGTCGTAGGAATCATTTACCGTCCATTACAATATCTAATTCAGTGTAGTTTAACGATAAATGATTTTGATATAAATTTAATGATAAGCATTTTCTTCAAAATGTATATTGTTGTAAGACTGCATGTTGAAGCAACAAATATTAAGAAAAGATTTCTTTTTATAAATCTGAAATTTCACCTCAATATTTTGTTTGTAGTTGAAAATGGGTCTTGCAGTGGTTGATTTTGATTGTTTGCCTTTTCTAGGATTGCAAAAAATCATTTCCAACAGCATTATGTTTGGGGGGCTCCTTAGAGGCTGTCAGACGACTCATACGTGGGCGAGGTGATTCCTAGCTCTTCGTATGGATTCTTTTCACTGTCTTATTTTTACTACAATTAACGTTATTTGTCCAACCTCTCCCTTGTTCTTTGTAGATGCATAATAACTTTGTAATACGACCATATTTGCTGGCATTTTCTGTTTTTACTCTTTCTCTTTTTTTGAGTGCAACTTATGTGATGTAGTTTGTAGGTTTTTTCCTTCTTTCGGTCATCCTATATTTTCCCACAATACAAGTTTTAACAAGGAAAGCAAAACATCTTGATTTTGTGTTTCCTGTTCATCATGATGCTAGTTTGTTGTGCTGATCCTAATTTTGGATTTACATTTTTTTCTTTCTTTTGGATGTTTAGTGTATAATAATATTATAATTTTATGACTGCTTGACTGCTGAGTTTTGACTCTTTGGCCTTAGTTCTGAGAGGAAACTTATTTCTGGTCTAAATACATATGCTGGAAAATTATATACATTTTTGTGATGTGAACTCCATTGAGCATCAATGATGACTGATGAATTGATTTTATTGCTGTTAGGTGCTATTGAAAAGCTTATTATGATGGATATGTCTTTTGACATGGTTAAATCGTTGAAAAATTCAGAAAAAGAAATATCTGATAACAATTTTGAGACATTCTACATGGTTGGAGATGAAGAGTTCCTTCCAGTGAAGGAAAGGTGTGTTTACTTTGTCATTTGATTGGAGACATTTTGCTCACAGTGGGAAAGTGATGCTTGTAGGCAATTTCTTAGTCCATGTTAAAGAATTGGAGTATATTTATGTTCTGATTTATGTTCCATATGAAGCTCACTAGATTTGGTCATGAGTTGCTTAGGCCTTCATTGGACAAATGATCTTCCTGGAGCCATGATCCAAGTGAGTGCCTCTCTTTGTTAATTCAAGTTTCACTGTGATATTGGTCGGATCTCCCATTGTGCATTTTTTATTGTTTGGTCAACATTTATATGCTAATGCTATGTATCATGACAGAGCAGACTGGCACTGAAGCCTGATGGTCCATCCATATGTAGCTACTACTTTGACTCATTCAGATAAACAATGGGTTCAGATTACATTTTTGCCCTTAACAATACTACGTCGTCCCAAAACTACTTAAATCGTCCCTTGAAATGACATTTTTGCCCTTAACAATATATTTAATACTCATATCGTCCCGTGTCTTTAAACAAGATTTTTTGACTCAGTTTTACTAACATTCCTAGTACTAACACCACGAAAATGTCTGGCAAAGCATCTAGATCAGGCGAAGTAACGGAGGCGGAATTTTTTTTCCGAATCGGACGTCTGGCTAAGATGCATGTACCATGGTGGAGACGTCTTAGCCAGACGTCCTGTTTTTTTTTTAATTTTTTTGTCAAATTAAAATTATACGGTGTGTTATCTCAAATTATTTGACGTTTTTTGCAAGTTTTCGGTGGTAACCGGTCGGATTGCAATAAGTTTTTTGCAAGTAATAAGATTCAAAAAAATTTCAGATCCAACATTTTTTAAGATTCAAAATCCCCCGGCAGTGAAACATCATGACTTACAAATACCACCTCGACAGGCCGTTAGGGGGTGAAACATCCTGATTTACAAATACCACCTCGGTGAGCGAGCGGCATTCCACCTCGCCGGTGAAGTGGCGGGGGTGGCAAGGGGGCAGCGCTCCCTGGGAATTTTTTGGATTTTGTAATTGTTGGATCTGGAAATTTTTGAATTTTCGGTGTACCGAAGGGGTATCGGTCATCCGAATATAGTAATTATTAACTTATTAATTAATTAATTTAACAATTATCTAAATTTATAATCAATTATCTTTTTAAAAAAATAATAAAAAATTACGGGCGTCCGACGGAACCACCCCACGTAGGAGGGGGTGTCTGGGTAAGACGTCTCCCCAATGGGGGAGGCGTCTTACACAGACGTCCGTCCCATGGGCGGGGTGTCTGGATAAAACGTTTCCCCCATGGGCGGGGCGTCTGGGTAAAACGCCTCCCCTATGGGGTAGGCGTCTTACCCAGACGCCCCCTCCTTCGTGGGGCGGTTCCGTCGGACGTCCGTAATTTTTTATTATTTTTTATTATTTTTTTATTAAAAAGATGTTAGATATTTTACCAGATTCGAGTACACAGGGGCGTTCGTTGACTCATTACTGACCTCCAAAACATTATTTTTTATGATTATAAGAGGAAGATAAAAAGAGATGTGTGATAGGATGGTAAAATGTCGCGTTATAGCAGTAGAAATGAGAGAATGACAAAATTGTAATTTCAAGGGGCGATTTAAGTAATTTTGGGACGACATTTAGCAATTCAATTACTTTTCTGTGGTATAAAATTGAAGCATACGCGTGTTAAATTCATGGGTAATTTGCTACTATACACCTACCATGTGACTTAATTGTCAATATGCATTTAAATATTTAGTATTATCAAATTTTATGATTTTTGATATCATTAATCTACGTATGTTGTAATTTCGATTTGGATTTTCAATTGGAGTTCATATTTGATTTTAGGGTTAATTACAGTTTGCCCTCCTGAACTATGCATTGGTATCACTTTGCCCCTCTGAAGTTTCAAAGTTAACAGTTGTCTCTCCTGAACTTTAATTTTGTAACATTTTGCCCTCATTGAACTTTAAAAACTCATTATTTAACACACATTCGACGTTTTTTTTCCTAATTTTTTTGTTGTATCCCTAATACACTCTTAAACCTATATTTACGTGAAAGTTTGGATCGAAACGGAGGTCGGATATGGTTGGAATTTGGGTCGGATTGAGTGAACAACAAAAAAAATTAGGAAAAAAAACGTCGAATGTGTGTTAAATAATGAATTTTTGAAGTTCAATTGGGCAAAATGTTACAAAATTAAAGTTCAGGGGAGGTAACTGTTAACTTTGAAACTTCAAGAGGACAAAGTGATATTAAGACATAGTTCAGGAGACAAACTAATTAACCCTTGATTTTATTAGCAAGTGTAACCGTGTGTTAACGAATTTAAAGATAGTAGATCCCTTCTCATATATAGTATATATAAATATATAATATATCTTAACGGGTAAACATGTACAAGTAATACGTATACTCGTGCTTAACCCGTTTATAAATCGGGTAAACGGGTACGGACATACATGTATGAATTTTTAAACGGTATGATTTTTGTACCCATACCCGACCGGGTATACATGTATTATCTATTCCGTTTACCACTTACCACCAATGCAAACACCAAGAATAGACAATTCAGATGATATGAATCCTGGTGTGAGTAATCAAGTTATCATCTTACCGCATCTTCAAAATTCAATACCGTGTCTGTCACTCGAACATACTCAACAATTCTACCCTGCACATAGTTTCCACTTTGAATTGCTATTTAAGAACTTTGAATGTCAAATTTGGAAAACAGATGTATTATGCAAACATTGAGATATGCAAAAAAAATGATACAATAACAAGCCTCTGAAGTGATATTGATAACTGTTCTATCGTTCGAGTGATTTATATTGTTCTCGAGTAACTATTTTTGTAAAAAATATGACCTATCTCTCAGTCGATTCTGAAATAACAAACACAACGTAGGCAGGCAGAATGTACATTTTACTTTCTGTTAGTTAGTTTCCTTGACACCACCACCGAAGACCAACAAGCTGTAAAGATGCACCTGTTGTTCCTCTAGCTAGTAGAAGCTAAATCTAACCAATGGTAAGTGAGACAAACCCAATTCAGTAGTGTCAGTATGTGGTTTAGAAGTTTTCACATTAGTCAGCACAATACCGTAACTTCCTTTGCGCCAAGGAAGGCTTCTCTCTAGCGTTAGTTTTCTCTTCGTAGCAGATTATGGGATAATACCATTTATCCAGGGATTCAGAACATCGATTGAGTAAAAGATGAAATCCACAGAAACTGCGTCCGAAAAGCCATTTTGTGCAACAAAACAAAAAGTTTCAGGTGACCCTTAACCGTGATTCCTCGCTGTGTCCTTTTTGAACCCGTGCTCTTCTCACAGCGTGTTCAATTTGCCTTTCGTGTTCTTTAAGCATCTCATCCATGTTTCCTCCGGAGGGCATCAAAGGCCCCGAGTAGAGTATTCTGCTTTTCTTAGTGCCATAAGCCTGAAACGAAACCATTTACCAAGAAATTCAAGTTCAAATTTCGAAGACCAGGAATAGACAGTCGGCTCGGAAATATTTTACGAGACAAGCAAACGATATGATAAATTCCAAACTTACCAAGGCAGAATCCTTGACTTCGACCCTCTCTTCTTTTTTATGGGGATAGACAGGTTTATGAAGATGTGTCCATTCCGGCTTCTTGGAAGCCTCCACGACATCTTCCTGACCTCGTCTAGATCTCTGCTCTTGCAATGCTGGCTTGGTTCTCCTCTCCCAACCATCTGGCTTCACTAGTGCCAGTGGGCCAGACAAATTACCCAAATTTGTACTTATGCGTTGCGTATAAGACCTTTGCGTCTTCAAATCGACAACATGTAGACCTCTTCTAGCACTCAAAGACTGGCTAGCAACGGTTTCATGCTCATCATCTGTCGCTTTCTTAGAGCAAGAAGTATTGTTTCGTGTTAATCCCCTACGAGGGTCCAAGGGAAATCCCAAGGCACTATCTTCAGTGTATTTCTGGCTGGAGCTCTTGTGATTTAGTTTTGCCGGCCTCCTCTGCAAATAAAAAATATAAAAAATTAGAGCAGCATCTCATGAAAACTTATCTGCATGTATGAATTGAAGACCCCTGGCACCATAAAATAGCTCAAAACATGTTGCGGGAAGAAATGGTTATAAAGAGTAAAATACCTCCATCTTGGTTGTGCCATTGTCCACTTCTCTCGGTTCTCTTGAGCATCTTCTCGAGGATCTTTCCCTGGTATAGTTTCATGGTGATAAAGTTGGTTATAAACATGATAATAAATAAAAATGTAGGTCAAGCACTCGTAAAACTAACAGGCAGTACCTTCTAGCTGCCTCCTCCCTAAGTTTAGCATCGAACTCCTTGCTTGGTGGGTATTTTGGCAAAGATGAAGGGTCACAAGCATAAGGTTTTGTTTTGAAAAACTGGAATAAACATACCAAGAGTAGTGAGCTTGAATTCATTAAACAATAAAAAACTGGAAATGCTCATCCTGAAAGAAAAAAACATGACAGGAAGAGAGTAATGGGATATTACTTCACTTTCAAGTGCGGATTTTGCCGTTCCTCGATTTTGTGGTTCAATTGCAAGGAGAACATCCAAAAGAGCTAAAGCTGAGGCAGGGAAGTCCTTGAATGTTTCACGAACACGTCGAGTGTAAGGGTGTTGAGGTTTGAAAATTGTAGCATGTGGCAACTTTGAATTCCGCCAATATTCTTCAGATGGCGAACCACATAGCTTAAAAATCTTATGCAATTGCTCCACCTGAATAAAGTTTAAGCACAATAAGTTAGCAGCAAAAGCACATTAAGTTCAGTACTAAGAAGCTGGAATAAAAATTGTGATTACAAAAGATTACCTAGCATGAAAATGCTAAAGGGTTCAGAACTCATGGCAAGCATCATCAATCTCTTAAAATTAAATTTGAATCCAAACTAAGAGAAATGCAAAACACGTCTTTTGTAAATTTTTAAATTGTAAATCAAACATTCAAATCATTCGAAAATTTTGTAGTATTTACAAATCATGCTATCCAAATGAAACCTTAGATTGTTCTATTGATGAGAAGAAATACCTCTGTCCTCCCTGGCATGATGGGCTTCCCGCCAAGTAGTTCAGCAAGAATGCAACCACTACTCCATAAGTCGACAGCAACACCATACTCAGTTGCACCTAACAACAACTCAGGAGGCCGATACCACAGGGTTACAACACGGCTAGTCAGCGATTGCTTCTTATTAGGACTGAAAAATGTTGCAAGCCCAAAATCTGCAATTCTCAGGATGCCATCGTTGTCAATCAGAAGATTTGAACCTTTGATGTCTCGGTGCAAGACTCCACGACCATGACAGTGCTCAAGCCCACATAGAAGTTGTTTCATGTAACATTTGATCTACCGTACATGAATAAAAATACTTATGAGAAAATGCATCAACCAGAGAAATTTTCAGATGCAACCAGTGAACAATCAAGAAGGGTAGGAACCTGTGACTCGGGAAACTTGCTAGGTGTTGCCGAGAGACCAGCAAGATCATGCTCCATATATTCAAACACAAGATATAGACTGCGAGATACCTTTGATGCAACCAAACCTTCCAGCTTTACTATATTGGGATGATCGAGTCTACGAAGAACATAAACTTCCCTTGCCATGAAACGGACACTCTCAGGATCCATGTTAACAAAGCGCACTTTCTTCAAAGCAACAATTTTTCCAGTCTCAAGGTCACGGGCTTTGTATACATTGCTATATGTTCCCTGACCAATCTGATAAGAGAGAAAAAAATCAGTCTAACACATGCCAATTTGGAACTGATATTTTTGAGAATTACATGACAAATAACATCATGCATCTCTCAGTTTAGAAAGAAGTGAATGGTCAAGCTGAACTATAACAAGTAGTGAACTGTCATGATTTGAAGTGATAGATGGAAGGAATATATGTTAGAAATTTCTATTTGGTGGGCTCACATATATATTTATTTTATTGTATTGTACGTAGGACGTTGTGACGTTGTCAAATATATAAGACTGGTCATGGTCTAATATGGAATTAAAATTATATGGGCTTATAAAAATATTCATTAATAAAAATGAGTCAAACATGTGTAGAGCCCATTAGACGTTCGGTTGTGATTGATGGGCCCACAACCGAATTATAGATAGGGGGTGATGGTCCCTAATCGGACACTACAACAAACAACCACCATAACAATATACAGTTTTTTCTTCCCCATTTGAGAGATCACAAGGAAAGTGTTGAGGCCTAGAAGACCAAGATTCAGGTAGTAATTTACGCTTCCGTCGTGGATCAATGTAAGTCTTTTAACATATTCTATTTTTGTGAATCGTTATTTATTAATTTAATCTTGAAACTAATTTGTAGTAAAATTATATTGTTTTAGATTCTACGGATTCTAATTTTTCTATTAATATATTATATCATCAATATTTAAGAACTTGTCAAGATAATTATTATTCCATTTGGTAGTTATGGGTTTATAGATAAATTATATTTCATTTTCTAAGGGTAACTAAAGGTTTTATTTATAACACCCCCACAATAAAATAGAACCGAGTTCACATTAGCATGCTTCTTCAGTTCTATTGCTAGAAGATAAGGTGAGATGAATACACAACTTTCAATTTATTCTTCAATTTTCATCATCAGCAAAAACCAGTAGAATTGTAATAACAAAGCACTAAAAGACAACTATAAAAAAAAGGGCAACTCACCTTGTCTAATTTCTCGAATGAATCTGCCTTCCTTGGAACCCAGCCTTTTATCGCCTCTCCAGCCACCGAAGCAAGCCAGGATGGCCATCCAGCAGCCACTTGTTCACCTTTAAACCCGTCTGGAACTTCAATGATCTTGGGCTTATGTTCCATCCCGCTTGCATCAACAATATCAATACCCACCATTTTTTGGAGCAAACTCCCTTTCTGACTCAAAGCTGGCACGTTAACTGCCGATGGAGCAGACATTTTCTTCTTCCCATCGTCCAGATTTATCTTGGGAGAACTAACAGCAGTTTCCTCTGCCCCATGTATCAATCCAGTATTGTTATCCGCATCTAAGACCGTGACACCATCTTTCTTACACAATGCGACAACTCGCTTCGAGAGCAAACTTGCGCCTTTGTCTCGTTTGATGTCGGCCTTCTCATTCGATGAGACTCCTTTCACGCATACGCATCCCATGACATAAATATCTAGACAAAAACATCAAGGTCAACAATGGAGCACAAATGAACAAGAATCGAACAATGTGACAACTCCATACCCAAAATCTGCAGGGTCCACCTTTACGGAGAAATTCCAAAGCCGAATTTGGCACCTAAAAAAGCAAGATTTGCTCCTCCAGAGGAAACCCAGATGCAAAAGTTAGTCTTTTTTCTCGATGAACACAAAAGGCAGATCCAGATCACCACTTTTTTGCCAAACAAGTCCCAAATTATGATAAGAAAACAAATTTTTAGACCAGACCAAAAACAACAGCAGTTCAAAACCAAATACTTACAATCAAAATCGCACTCAAACGCAGCCCCCTCTCTTCCAGAAACCCCTGAAATCACAAAAAAGGCGAACCGCAGTTAGAATAAAAAAAGTTCTAACAAATACGGAAATACCCACAACAGAAAAAACACAAAAACCACAAAATCTCGACCATTTCGAACCCAATCCGAGAAAAAAACATCGACCCAAAACCCGAAATCAGCAAAGAAACTTACCTGCACGATCAAAATCCGACCTTCGCACGAAAATCAGAAACCCACTTTCCGGGCAGTGGAGTGGGAACGGGAAGATATTAATTTTTTTTGGGAGGAAAGGAGATTAAGGAAGCAGAAATGGGAGTCCAGCGTGGAGTTGAGGGTAGACAGGGTGGAGTGGAGGAATAGAATAGGAGAGAAGGGGATGTGGAAGGCTACGAGTGCGGGAGACCGAGAATGTTTTGGGTGTTTGGCGAAACCGAAACGAACAGTCTTTGACTGCTGGATTCTGTTGGGTTTTGGATTGGTTTGGGTCGTTGATGTTTCTATGTTGGCTTTTGCTTTGGTTGTATGATAATCATTGCTAATTATGATTGTATTATGAGTAATGGTTCGAAATTCGGTTTGAAAAATATTCAGTTCGAACAGTATCCGATCTGAATAATATTCGATTCGTCTAATATTTGGGACATACGAATGTGAATATGAATATTGATACATCTGATTCGAATAACATCCGATTCGAGATTGAATATATGTTTAATAAGATTTGTATCCATGTTTATATCATATACTTATGGAATACATTATTATACCTAGAAGTATTCATATTTCAACCTTGTGTGATTATATTTTGAATATATAATTTAAATTTATTTATTCAAATAAAAATACATCTACTTTAGGCACATTTATTCAAGCATTGAATATCGTTATCATTTTCAGAATATGGAGTTAGAAGTTAAGATAAAGTAAATTAATATTTGAAACCAAATAAAGTTATAAATGTGACTATGTATAAGAATTTGTCTAAGTAAAAATGAAAAATGTTACAAGGTGGGGCATCCACTCCGAATCCGTCAAATATCCGAACGGATATAGACTTTTCATATCCGCAGACAATCCGTATCTGTATCAGTATCCGTAAATTTCATGCGGATGCGAATATAGATATACCTATATCCGATCAGTTGACACTCCTAATTATGAGTTTTTTTTATGAATAGTGGATTTTTATTAATAATAATAATAATTTTGGAAGTTATAAGTCACAACATCCAAACATATTACAGAATTGTATCGTCAACATGATATCGCAGCCTAACTGCCGCTGCTAACCACAGGAGAAGGGGCCTTACTGGGTCTCGTGTACATTATGAGCGTAATTTTCTGTTGGTTTATATTTCTTAGACCAATGGTGACATCAATATAATTCCAATGTCTCAAAAGAAGTTCTACTATGAGTTTTTGAATGTAGGCAATCAAATTTGGTTGTATGATAAAGATCGGTGATTATGATTGTATAATGCGGTGTATTTTTTTTTTGATGTTTCATTTGTTTAGATCAATATTAGCATCAACACCAAACCAAAAAAAAATTGGTGTGAGTGAGGCAGAGTGTTCGAACATGCGCAATCGTACTCTTGATGAATATTATTGACATGTTGGTTTGATGGATGGTTGATGTTATTTCATGTGAACAAAAAATACATATGACTTAAAATCATTTTGATGAATACAAAATGTCCAAAAAGTAATTCGGTTTTGACTAGTTGGAAATGGGCAAATACTAACATTTCATAGTTACATTAGATATTTCACAATATTACTAATTCCATGGTGTTTTCTACAAATTACCCAAATTTCGGAATGAAATGTGAAGTCCTGCTTAAAAATGTACTGTTGTTTTCGGATGGAAGGATGTAGACTTTTTTTAAAGCATTTGGATTGGCTACTTTTCTTCTCAAAAAATTATCTGAAATCCCAGAAGAAGAAATAACTGTTAGAACCAACATGTCAGAATGTTTCATAAATTTCTTAAATCTTGGAGTATAAATATTTTAGTTTAAGAAGTATAGTAAGACAATTAACAACTAAATAAGATATACATGGAAAGATACCAAAGCAAAGTATATCCTCGAATTAACAACTAAGGCAGAAAACATGCTTACCACGATCTGTTTGTTTCCAAGCCAATTTAAGAAGTCATTATTAAAAATTTATTTTTTGGGATAATTTCATAAATATCCTTTGACGACTTAAAATACCTTTAAGCGTTTCAAATTTTACTTATCATATCTGAATCAATATCCATCTATTTCATCCAAAACTTTTAAGTCTACCTGTTCATCGGGATTTGGTTAATCACCGGTAACAATGTATTTGTTCTACCAGCAAAATTTCAAATTTCTACAACCCAATGTCATTTTTTCACAACCTAGAACTTGAAAACTCGCAATCCATGAAATTTCAAGTGTTGCATCATATTCATTAAGATCTTTGCTCGGTTTGCTGTAATTGGATTACATGGAATCCAATTCCACGTAATTATATTACATTCCTATGAATTGGATTCCATTTAATTAAATTACATTGTTAGGTAACATTAGAATTCATTTTGGTAATTGCAATGTGATTCAACAATTAAACTTGTGATTTAATAAGTTTGATTAATGCTCGAGAAAATTGCCAAAGCTCCGTCATACTTCCGACAATATCAAAGTTGAGTTTTGTCTATGTGACAATGTATGAGTAATTTGAAACGACTTGATTGTATTGCAACGTAATTATATTACCATCCTCGTGAGGTAATCTAATTACCTGGAAATGAGTATAATTGGACTACCTCCGTAATTAGATTACGTATTGATTATAGTATTCAATTTGATCAACCAAACAAAGGAATATAATCAGATTACATTACACCATCGGGCGATCCAAGTATGACCTAAGAGTGTAATTGGTTTGCATCAAGTTCAAATACATTTTCATGTATTTTCTGACCACCCATAAATTCAGTGGTAAGAATGTAAGATAATACAATAACGTAGGGGTAGGGTAACTGAAATATTAAAGGTTTGGGGTAATTGAAAACAATGAGTTTGACCCATATATACTTTCAGTGACTTCAACAATGTTTATAAAATTTTCACGTTTAAAATGAAGATGGAAGAACCCCACTCACTCAACGTAATATCATAGGAATAGGAAGCCAAAAAATAGTTAAATGTCTCCATCCAAATAGAAAGCTCGAGAAGGTTTGATCAATCCTTTGACCACTCCATTCAAGAACTTGCTAATAGCCACACATCTAACAATCACTATGGAGTGTTTTTCCCTCTTTAATTATATGTAACCATCTATTTGAGTTAAGACCGGAAAAGAATGGATTAGGCTAATTATATTATCTAAACCAACCGGCCTAATTATAATCCTCACTAACTACTAAGAGCAACTAAAAACTATTCACTAATAAATATGTAGCTAATTAATATAGTCTAGATGTATATATATCTCCATGTCATCAACGGATATATCCAATTCCTCTAGACTTGTCTCATATCTTAATTCCCCTCCATTTGCCCACACTGTGGATTGTAGTGGCGGCGGCGGAGGTGGTGGGAGTGACGGTCCTTCCGGCCGTTGAGCTAGTAGTTGAGCGTCTATCGCCATACCAGAGTCAGATGCAACCCTTTGCACTGATCTAGGGGATGTGACTCCACTAGCCCGCACCATTGACGCAACGCTTTCTGGAAAATTGAGGAGTCTCCTTGACGATGATGGGCCTCGAAGGAGGAAGACAGCGGTATCGTGGGCCACAGCTGCCGCTTCAGGAGTAGAGTAGGAGCCCAACCAAAGTCGCTCTCTGGAGCTTGGAACTCGAATCTCTGACACCCATTTGCCCCATCTCCGTCTTCGAACGCCCTTGTACTTCTTTTCGCCTTCCATGACCCTGACTGACGAGGGATGGTAGGAATGAAAATTTGGGTTGAGGAGCTGAAGTGAGTGTTTTTGGTTTGAGAGGGAGAAGGTGGTGGTGATGATCTTTTATAGTTTGTTAAGAATGGTTTGATTAATTGGAGTGTTTGGTGATTGGTTGAAAGTCCACTATGTAATTGGATGGTGGATGTGGAGTTTGACCCACATGAGAGATGGAGTTGACATTCTCCTAATATCAATGAACTGAGGTCGGCAGTCAAAGTTAATGTTGTCAACCATAAAAGATGTTTCTTTCTCTCTCTCTCTCTTGGTTTTTGGACGAGTGATTAAGAAGATATCAACTTTTGATTCCATACAATAAAACCAAGTCATACTTTTACCGGTCAAATTAGAGGTATGGAAAAATATATCTATCAAATGCGCACTTGTCTCACACAGTCACACGTGGACGTCACGTTTGCGTTTTGGTTTGTCTTTCCTTCCCCATTGAAAAACTTGATTTCCCGAATAATTGCCTAAAGTCAAAACAATAAGGTCCAATGTTATTTGATTTCATTTAGATTATTCGTCTAATTCGTAGTATCTTATTAGTCATAATTTAATCCGGTAAGATCAAGGTAGAAATAAGCTTAGATTATTTTTCTCATACGCAGAGTGCATTCGTGCGTGATAAAATATGTATTTGAAATTTAGATGTTCTCAAATAAAAGCCCTTTTATGAAAAATTTGGTTAGTTTAGTAAAAATAGTGAATGAACGTGATATCAAGTTTAAGGATTTAATATCTTTTATAATGGTTAGATTACGAGAAACACAATATAAATATCTTCTCGGAAAATTTTAATTGAAAATTACTGTGATCGAGCATTATAATTCAAACTATAATCGTTCATGTCAACTAAATTTGAACTCTAGATTGTAGAAAAATATTTTACTTAAAGTGGATCTGAAAATCGGATTCTAATTTTAGACCAAAAACCGAAGAATCCCACTGGTTTCTTAAAATTAGAATCAAAATGTTACATTTAGATTTGTGGCAGACCTCCATTTATAGTTCTATTCGTCATGTAGTTTATTGGCAAACTCTAGGCTAAAATTATCACATCCAAACGGACCTTAACTCACCACTCCCGGACATGTTTTATCATTTGTTTTTTTGAACTAGTAAAATAAGAAAAATCCTTATAAAATGTAAAATGATGCTTTTGCATAGCGCAGTACTAAATAATTATAGTTTGAATTTTGAAACAATATCAACTTATCTGAAGCAGGATGAATTTGTTACCTTTAGAGGTCGTTAGTGCTTGATGTTGGATTTTATCTTGGATGGATAGCATCAATTTTTATTCAAAGATGGTGGTTATTAGTTAGTGGTGACCACACGTAATGACTGGATCATGAGCAAACACGATTTGGGCTCACTGATAAGTGATAAGCTTGTGAGTTGTGAGCCGACCTCTAGCCGACCCACTTAACAAACTTTATGCAAATTCATTACTCAAGAAGCTAGTCAGTTCAATGACTTGGGTTGCCTTTTTTCTTTATGATTAGGATGGTCTCACATTTATTGCATCCAAAGACGAACGAATGTGGTCGGTTTATTTTAGTTTACAAAAAAGTTGGCAAAGTTGAACACATTTTAAAGCAATTTTTCCTATATGGATATCAATATTTTACTTATCCAGTAAATTGTGCTAATTTCCACTTCACTCATTTCGTGCTACTGTCCGACAATTCCAATTTCTAAGTTACTCAAAAGAAACATTGAAAGATGAACAAATGATGCTTTGGCTGATAGATTTCAAGATACTTCATCCCATATTGTGACATTTATTTCGAAACACGTCTTCAAATCAGAGTACTCTTGGGGGGGGGAAAAGAATTTCATCAAGCATAACAGATCCAAGCAATTAACATGACTTTGAATATTGAAAACGAATTTCCAACAATTTCTCTCATTTCAATCAGTGGTAAAAAAAAACGTAATGCTTGACTGAGAGAACTGAGGTTTCCCTCATTGGGTATGCCCACAATACTTAATGTAGCTGTATGGTTAAGATAAAAATAAAATCTACAAAGAACTGAAAGCTTTTGAAGCTGCATAAATAAAGTCCAAGAATCCTGTTCCTTTGAGAAGTCCTTTTCCAGTTAAAAGTTCAAAATCTATCAACAATAGGAAGCCTATAACTGCAGCCTTCCCGTTGATTAACTCGTTTTTTGCTGTAAATCCAAATCCACCGACACCCTCATCGACAATCATTCTCACCTGGAGAGAAGTGGGTAAAAATAATCAGTACCTGTGCGTATTTCTTTAAATTTGATTTTATTTAATAAATACTTAATATCGAACCATATATACAGTTGAGGTGATGTGAAGCGAATACCCAAATGCATATCAGGTTGCTTTGTTAAACTCAAAACACAAAAGGCAGAAATTGGTTTAACAGTGGATTTATCAATTTGAGAAAGAAAAAAACACTAATATGCATTCCGGGTCAAAGGAAGTATTTACCTCGTCAACGTTGACATCTGATGCAGTGACTCCAGGTTGAGCTTTGCCACTGAAAACAATTTCTGCAGATCCTCCAGCATTAGAAGAACCCATGCTTATATATATGTTTTCTTCATCGGTCTTCACTGGGTATATATACAGAGACCTCAGAGAGGGAGTAAGGGCCCTCAGGACAGGGTTCTTTGGATACCATTCTTTGACTTCTCCTGTTCTGAGATCAAAGGTACTATCTGTTGTTGGGCAAACTATGCAACCATCCTGTAAAGAGTAATCATGTGAAAACTGGTTTTAGTGGTTACAATAAATATGATTTACATATCACATAACTATGGAATTCAACCACATAATTTTTATGGCCGTTATCACTCAAAAATAATGTAAATTTATCAGCAAATGCCTAATGATAAGTCTATTTTCTCCATTAGGCATATAATATCATCTTTAGGTTTCACTAATTCATAAAACCAATGCTTGTGCCTTGTATAGCAAACCTCACACGGCTTGGTATCTCCTTCAAGACAAGAATGAGCCATTGAGATTATAATATGATTATCAACCATGATAACAAATGAGAAGCATATATGTTTCAGGCAGGCACTTAACTGTACCCATCTACCCATTTTCAGTGATGAACTAATCAAGCTAACAACAAAGTTGAATGATGGTAGTCTGTTCTAAAAATTTGCAAAATTTGATTTGTTGAACACTTTTTCTAAATTTCAAGTAAAAAGATAGGAGATGGAGGCATAACTTTGTCAAATTTCTATACAATTTTCATATGAACAATGTAGATTATATATACGACAATTTTAAGTTGGAAAAGGAAGAAGAGACGTGGTTTTTGGTGACATGTTTCTTTTTGTGTTTAGTGGGGGATGACAAGTGTAAACTTTAAATCACGGAATTATATTCTAAAATTCCCCACAAATTCATCACATGTTCACATACAAGTTATCTCCAAAACTCAAGTTTCAAATCGATAATAATTTTCTGTAAACCATACACTATTAATGTAAGGACCAGTCCAAATCCATGTAACTATGTAAGATTTGTTCAAGTGCGTTAAGTATAAATCCACTAACTTGCAAAATCCTCATAATAACCACTATAAATGAATTAAAATGCTTAAGCTAAATTTATATGGTGGTAGATTCATGCCACTATAATTCCTACGAATTGTGTTGCCTAACAATCTGGGACTACAATCGGTTTGTATGAGAACCTAAAGGAAGTGGGTAACTCAACTTCTTAAATGACTTTTAGGTGATTGTGTCCTTGGAAACTTGGAGAACTTCGAGAAAAAAATGGAACTTAAGCTCGTGATTGAATTCCATGATTTGACATATTGTACTTGGAAGTACACAACTAAATGAGTTCCTTCAACGTCCAAAACAATCACACCCTAATAAGTGGCTAAGGGTGATTTGTTTTGCAGGAAAACCTTAAGGAAATGACAAAATTGAACTTCTAAGATGAATTCTCAATGATTCTGAAGTTCCATAACTTTCAGAAATTGTACTTGAGATGAATTCCCCTATTCCACTATAGAACCAAAGCAAGTCAAGTTCCTGTATTCTCCCTAAATGTGTTTCTTTCTCATTATGACACAAAAAACCGTTCACTTTAGCATGGAAAACATATCTGTAGCGATAAGTAGAAACCCAAGTTGTGTGAATTGCGCTTTTAGTAACTTAAAATTCCAGAACTGGAGTTCTAGACTTCCCTCCAACTCCTACAGACCAAACACACCCTACAAGTGTGATTCGTTCGCAGGAAAATAGTCCTGAAGTAGAACCAAACTTCCAGAATAATTCCCGATGATTGGTTTCCGTGATAACTTAATGAACCTTATAAAATCCTACATGAAATGAATTTCCTTACTTCCACTTAAAATTCCAGGGAAGTCAAGGAACATTTGGAGTTCCTCCACTTCCCGCGAACCAAACACAAGCGACGAAAACGAAAAGTGTAGGAACCTGAGTGAGCTTAGCATTGAGAAGCCCCTCGCTATAGGCCCCCTCGGCGGGGGACCGATTCTCGACGGCAAAAACCTGGTCCTTATACCACAACAACAGGATGGCGTCCCCGTCCTGGAGAATGACCCTCCTCTCCCCCTTGGGGAGCGCGGCGAGGGGCACGACGGGGATCCAGTTGCGTCCGTCGACGGCGGGCGGGGAGGGGCCGTCGACGGCGACGTTGGAGACGTCGGCGGAGCGGCAGGAGAGGGTGCGAGGGGAGGCGTGGGGGAGGGGTGGGAGGGAGAGGGGCGGGCGGGGGTGGTGGCGGAGGTGGGGGACGGAGAGGGCGAAGAGGGGTGTCGGGGGTTTGGGGAGGGTCGCCATTGGAGGGGAGGGGAGAGGAAGAGAGCCACAGGTGGGGGAGTGAGGATGAGAGAGAGGAGGAGAAGATGGCCACGACTGCTGCCAACTCTTAAAAAATAAAAACTGCTCTTTTTTTCATTCCATTAAAAAAAAGGTAAATTACATGTTGCTCCCTGAATTATTATTTTTGATGGTTGGATTTCATTGAAATTAAATGCAGTTAAAGGAAAGTCATGGTCCACGTACAAAAGGTAGTATGAATGTATGATAGTAGGGTATCGTTTGGCGTAATTACAAGATAAGTCAGATCAAACATAGTTTCTAACCTAGTAAGATAGTCGCAACGACTCAAAAACCAAGTACTCCAATGCTACCCACTGAAACGCCCAAGCAGAAGAGAAGCAAGTTTATACTTTGCTTCTCAAAAGTCGGCATCTAGAAGCCTTAGAGGCAAGATATTAATCTGTCCCAAAGAGGAGGTAACCAAATGTGTTTTGTAGACTAAGAGATATCTTTGGATGCAAAATATCTCAGACACGTGTAGGGTTGTATGTAAAGGAAGAAGCCAAGTTCCTTTTGTACTCGGGTGAGGCCTCTCCTATATAAAGAGGAGACCCCTTTATATAGGAGAGGCCTCACCCGAGTACAAAAGGAACTTGGCTTCTTCCTTTACATACAAGTTGTGGATGTGTTCTACTTAAGCAATCTAGCCAAATTGGGTGAGAGGGAAGAGGCTGTCAAACCCGAGCAACTCAAGGGAGTTAGTGTGTTTGGGCCGCACGATTCCTACAAAGAAGTGTAGGTGCGTGACACCACGCTCTCTAAACTAGTAAACTTTGTTCCCCACGTTTGGCACAGTTGGATCTCCACCTTATGCTCTCGCTGAGTGACCGGATCTTCAAGTGCCTATAGATTTTTGACACGGAACGAAAGCGAAGGTTGCTGGAATCGAGTTCCGACGGCGGCTCCAACACAAGATTGAAGAGAGTAAACTCTCGGAATCCACCATATATATATGTATATATATATATATATATATATATATATATATATACTATATACATGCTCCACCTTATGCTCCAACATATATATATGTATATATATATATGTATATATATACATGCTCCACCTTATGCTCCAACATATATATATATGTATATATATGTATATGTACATATACATATATATACATATACATGTATATGTACATATACATGTACATATACATATATATATATATATACATATATATATATGTATATACATATATATATATGTATATACATATATATATATATGTATATATATATATATACATATATATATATATATATATATACATATATATATATATATATATATATTACGTTACAAGGCATACTACTCTATCCCACGCATGCATGGAATCCATCGTGAGTAGTTCACAACCTTATCCCACGCACTCAAGTGCCACATCATTTACTATTACACAACTAAGGTTAATACCCTTGTCTAAAGTCAACTAATTCATACTAGTCTAGATCTACTATGTAGTTAAAGACAACTAAAACATACTTCAAGATCTTTTGCTGCGGATGCATTGCAAGATCCTTGAATAAGCTCTCCAACTTACTACTAGATCCTGGACATGCACCACATCTCCCCCCTACATCAGTTTTGGTCTGGCGGCAAGGACTAGCTATGATGGTCACCAATGGGAACAAGGTGTTGAGGATCATGCATGGGTGCTGGGGTGGGAAGTTTATTTGCTGGGAAGAGAAGTTCATCTGCGTTGGTACCGCTCTACTTGTTGTTGCATTATCGAATAGTAGTGTTCTTGCTCTCTTAGTACGTAGCAGTGATCACTCGTAGACTTTGAAAATAAAGAGAGAATATCGTTAATTATTATTAAAAAAAAACAAGTCTAACCAACAGAAAATGATTTTGGACACAAGGAATGTATCACAATTGGTTTAAGAACTAGTTAGGTGGGAGAGGACTATGTAACACACATTTATAATTAAAAATAATTTTTCCAATATTTTTTTTTTAAAAGGGACAAAAAATGATTTGATCAAAACTCAAAGTGGTCATAAACCAACTTGTACTTTAGTTTACCACTTCTAACTCAACTAGTTTAATTTGATGTTTAGAACGAACAACCATTGGTTAAAGAAACTCAAAGACGATCAATTGAGTTATTGAACTTCTTTAGTTGTTCAGTTGTTACTATCAATTCATTTTCTTTGGTCACTTGAGCCATGTTTGGTTCGTTGTAATCTAAGGTGTAACGTAATCCAATTACACTCCCTTTCAACATGATTAAGTTACCTCATTGGGGTTGCAATCCAATTACATGCAATGACATCAAGCTATTCCAAATTACTTAAACATTGTTAAGTAATCAAAACTCAACCTAGTAATTGTGTAATATTGAGTTTTCTTTTATTTAACTAATGTATCTCCCTCACTGTATTTTTACGTGGGAGCTCCAACAACTTTTTTGGGCATGTTAGAGAGAGATGTGCTTTAATATCTTACATTATGCACTTATAAAAAAAGTGAATAAATTGTAGAACATATGTGGTCATGAAAAATAGGGATTCCATTTATCAAATTTATGTTATGAATTACAATGCGATTCTTTTATTGCATTTTGGCATTACCGAACATAATTTGATTAAAATGAATTCAATTCACGAGAATGTAATTTAATTTTCCATGTAAATTAAGTTGAACTGAACATGACAATCTAACCTCACCTCCTCTTCGAATCCACCAAAAACCTGCAACCGTTGGTTATCTTCACTCTAAACACCAATCCACCATGGACGCTTACACTCTCCTCTCCCCACACCCACCTCCGATCCTCTCCACTACTGCCCGCCGCCCCCCCAAACCCAAACCCCAAACCCTAACCTTCCCAATAGACACCAAACACCCCTCCGCTATCGCCCGCCACCTCCACCACCTCGCCACCACCAACCGCCTCTCCTCCGCCCTCTCCCTCCTCGACCACCTCTCCGACCGCTCCATCCCTGTCACCCCCACCGCCTTCTCCGCCCTAATCTCCGCCTCCCTCCGCGCCCGCTCTCTCACCTCCGCCCTCGCCATCAAGGCCCACCTCGCCGCCAACTCCCTCCACTCCAACGCCTTCCTCCTCACCAAGCTCGTGCTTCTCTTCTCCTCCCTTGGGGCTCCCCACCTCGCCCGAGACCTGCTCGACCAAATTCCCCACCTTACCAGCGTCTTCCCCTGGAACGCGCTGCTTAGGGGGATTGTTATTCGAGGCGCGCGCCGGGGACGGGAGGCTGTTGAGGTGTTCGATGAAATGCGGAGCTTGGGTGTCGAGGCCAATGAGTATAGTTATTTGTGCTTGGTTAAGTCGATCGCCGGGTCTCCTTCGGCGACCCTCGCAGCGAAGGCTCATGCTAGTCTTGTGAAATCAGGGTTTATTAATCACTCTGTTCTGTTGATGACGAGTTTGGTGGATATGTACTTTAAGTGCAGGAAGCCGCGGTGGGCGCTTAAGGTGTTCGAGGAAATTCCCGAGGGGTGTGTTGATGTCGTGGGCTGGGGTGCGGTGATTGCCGGGTTCGCACATAATGGGTTGAGGCGTGAAGCGTTGGAGTACTTTAGGTGGATGGGGGAGGATGGGTTTGAGCCGAATTCAGTGGTTCTTACGACTGTGCTTCCTGTCATTGGGGAGCTTGGGGAGCGAGATTTGGGGAGGGAGATACATGGGTTCGCGATGAAGCGGTTCAGGGATTATGCTAGACGGGATTTCGTGTTGTCGGGCTTGGTTGATATGTATTGTAAGTGTGGGGATATTGTGTCAGCAAGGCGGGTTTTTAGTGGGTCGAGTAAGAGGAATACGGTGCTTTGGACTGCTTTGATTTCTGGGTATTCGTCGAGTAGGAGGCTTGACCAGGCATTGAGGTCGATCATATGGATGCAGCAAGAGGGTGTGAAGCCGGATGTTGTGTCCATTGCCACGGTTCTTCCGGTTTGCACGAAGCTGAAGGCTTTGAGGCCTGGGAAGGAGATTCATGCTTATGCTTTGAAGCGTTGGTTTCTGCCAAACATTTCGATTGCTACTTCTTTGATGACAATGTACTCGAGCTGCAGGAACTTGGTATATGCCAGAAAGATTTTTGATGGGATGGAGAGAAAGAATGGTGTGGCGTGGACCGCGATGGTCAGTTCTTATCTCAAGAACGGTAGTTCTCACGATGCGCTGGGCATGTTCCGGTCAATGCAGTTGTCCAAACAGAGACCAGATTCAGTTGCAATGGCTACGGCATTGAGTGCTTGTGGCGAATTGAAGGCTTTAAAGCTTGGGAAAGAAGTCCATGGACAAGTGTTGAAGAAAAAGCTAGAATGGCAACCTTTTGTTTCAGCCGAGATCATTACCATGTACGGGAAATGCAACAAAATTGGAATGGGAAAGCAAGTTTTCGACCACGTTTCGTCCAAAGGATTGTTAACTTGGACGTCAATAATCAACGCCCACGGATTTACCGGATTGTATAGTGAAGCCATAAATCTTTTCGGGCAGATGCAGTCAGAGGGTTTTGTTCCTAATAAGTTCACTTTTGATGTTGTTCTGTCCATTTGTAACAGAGGTGGATTGGTTGATGAGGCTCTCAAAGCATATGATTCTATGGTTTTGAAGTACAACCTGAAACCATCAGAAGAGCAACATAATTGCATGGTAGACCTTATGCAGATCAGCGGTCAGACCCAGCAAGCTCGTAGGTTCGCTAAGTTGAGAGAATCAGCTCTGGCTTAGAACTTTAGAGTTGCTATCTGTTTTTTTTTTTTTTTGAAAAATAGATGAGATGCCAACGAAGTGTATAGGCGAAGCTTGAATTATCATTTGCATAGTTTTCGTTCTCTAATTGTTCAATAATAAGCGAGCATAGGCATAATTCAGAAGTCAGAGGCTGTGTTTTTTAAGCCCTGTATTTTTAAGCTTTATAAGTGCCTTGTCTGTTGAGTGTTGACTAATGTGCTAAACAAGGATAAATACTGGCGCAGATCGGAAGCTATCGCCGGACCTCGGGCTCCGGCAGCGAAGTATCGAGGGAAGAAGTTAGAATCCACTAACCAACCCTGTCACCAAACTCCTTCAAAGGAGAAAGAAGCAGAGATAAATTCGAAATTGTTTTCCACCCAAAGGGTCGGTATTTCCTTTAAATAGCAGAACTCTATTATAAGATAAGGTTGATACGGTTCCTAACGGCTATTTCAGTTTCAGCAAATAAAGCAACAGAAAAAGTGACATTTTCCTACCAACTATGACAGCGAATAAGACAAGGAAAATTTAATCCTAAAATTTAGAAGCTACTAGATAAAGTTCATGGCTTGGTTTTATTTTGTTACATCCATGGTATACGTGTTGGTCCTGTGTTGCTCCTAACGTGAGGTTTATCTTCTGCCATGCACTTGGTCCCACTCCTCCATGTACGCGAGTGCCATTTCATCTACATCATCCTCCTCCACCTCTGAGGAACTCGACCTCGAGTTAATGTCTGGATAGGGGAGACTTGTGGGTGGGTGGTACTCAAAGAGGTCACGCACGTTGAAGGTGGGGGATACGCTCATGTCCCGTGGGAGGTCGATTACGTAAGCGTTGTCGTTTATACGCTGGAGCACCTTGAATGGACCGACCTTACGCGGGGCCAGTTTGCTTCGGGGGTCTCCCGGGAACCGCTCTTTCCTCATGTGTATCATGACTAGGTCGCCTTCGGCGAAAATCTTGGTGCGTTGATGACGGTCGGCATGAGCTTTGTACTTAGCATTGGTCTCTTCTAGCTTGGTTCGTACTTTTGCATGCACGTCCAGGAGTTCGTCCACCAACTTGTATGCATGCGGGCTACTCTTCCTGTTAGAAGGCAAGTCGACCAAGTCTACTGTATGACGGGGAGCGCTCCGATAAACCACTTGAAAAGGTGAGAACCCAGTAGCAGAATGGATCGAACTATTGTATGTGAATTCCGCTTGAGCGATTGCGGCATCCCAGTGCTTGGGCTTCTCCCCGCAAATACTCCGAATTAGATTTCCCAATGATCGATTTACCACCTCCATCTGCCCGTCGATTTGGGGATGAGCCGTTGTACGATACTTGAGAGTAGTCCCAAATCGACGCCAAAGGGTGGTCCAAAAAACTGCTAGGAATTTTGGGTCTCGGTCCGAGACGATGGTAGTGGGTACCCCATGTAGTCGCACCACTTCTTGAAAGAATAAACGTGCTACATGTAAAGCATCGGAAGTCCTCTTGCATGGTACAAAATGCGCCATTTTCGAAAATCGATCGACCACCACGAAGACGGAGTCTGATCCCCTTTGGGTGCGAGGCAAGCCGAGCACGAAGTCCATGCTTAAACCAGTCCAACATGAGTTGGGGACAGGTAGAGGCATGTATAGGCCCGTATTTTGCCCTTGCCCTTTCGTGACTTGACACACGTTGCAACTTTGGACAAGGATAGTAACATCTTTACGAATTTGAGGCCAAAAGAAACGCTCCATGACGAGGGCAACGGTCTTGTCCCGTCCAACATGGCCAGCTAGTCCTCCGCCGTGGAGGTCTCGCACCACCTTCTCACGTAAGGAAGTCCTGGGCAAACAGAGAACGTTACCTTTGAATAGGTATCCCTCCAATATGTGGAACCCATCAGTGGGTAACCTTTTTGAACATCTTTCCCATATGGTTGCAAAGTCCCCGTCGGTCTCATAGAGTGGCTTTAAACATTCAAACCCCACGATTTCTGCTTGCAAAGTGACCATTAGCTCCCGACGCCTACTAAGAGCATCCGCAACTCGATTTTGAGCACCCGACTTATGCTTGATCACAAAAGCAAATTGCTCTAAATAGGAAGCCCACCTTGCGTGTATTTTGTTGACATGTCGTTGGCCCTTAAAGTGTTTGAGAGCTTGGTGATCGGAAAAGATCACGAATTCCGCCGGGATTAGGTAGCTCTCCCACGTCTTGAGGGCACGCACTATTGCGTATAGTTCTTGTTCATACGTCGACCACTTTTGCCTCGCGTCATTGAGTTTCTCGCTATGAAACGCGATTGGGTGACTCTCTTGAGATAGGACTGCCCCGATTCCAACGCCACATGCGTCACATTCCAGCTCGAACACCTTCTCGAAGTTAGGTAAAGCGAGTACAGGAGCGGTAGTGAGGTGCTCCTTGATTTTCTTGAAGGCGTCTTGAGCCGCCAATGTCCATATGAACGGACCTTTTTTTAAGCAGTCCGTAATGGGTGCAACAATAGTACTAAAATTTCGAATGAAACGTCTATAGAAGGTTGCAAGTCCATGGAAGCTTCGTACCTCCGTCGGAAGCCCATGCAAGCCCATGGAAGCTTCGTAACTATGATCATGAACCTAAAAAAATAACCGTACTGCAATTTGTATTCAATTTTTTATTCGGAAGATAAGTTTACCACAAACCGAATGGTCAACTATTGGGTGGAAGGCCACATGAATAGATAACTGTGGAAAGGATGTAATTACAAGTGAAGCAGGCTTCCTTCTGGCTTTCTCGTGGGATGCCCTCCCCGTGGCCAGAGGATGTGTTTGTTTGGGTGTGTGTCTTGGCAGCAACAAAATCGAACGGCTGGTACGTGATAGAAGTGAATGGACGGTGGTGATGCTCCCAAAGGATATATCTTTTATAGATGGATCATAGATGGGTGTGGATTCTGCAATGGACAAATTATGAATCGCTCTTTGATATTTGGGTCCAATTCATATAACTTTTGTAAAATTTAAAATGAGACAATTCATCGCATTTCAAAACACCTTCAAGCCTGATGTAGCAATTTTCCCAAACTTGAAAGTAAGATTGCCAATGTTAATTTCTTACGTGACAAGATAAGAAGAAATAATACACGATAACACAAAAAAATGCGGTTGCTTACGTTAGTTACAACGATTTGTCATTGAAAAAACATGAAATAAACTTACACAAGTAGACACAAAAAAGACACGATCACATGAGAGAGAAAAACACAATTTACATGAAACTGACACGTTAAACATCTATTGTATTTTAATTAATTAATTATTATTTATCAATTATTGTTGGTCACATCTCGTGAAACATCAATATGTCATAATATTTGTTTATCACCGATCTTAATATGATATATTTTCTTAAAGATACAATATACACGAAAACTAACGATACGTTGAAAGTTACATACAATTTTGAAATTCCATTTCACATCAACATTGCAGTTTGCACGTAAAAAAGCCTGGTGACAAATGCAAACCCTAAAAAAAACCCAAAAAACTTCCAAATCCTCCCGCCCAAAGCCGCCTCAAACCCCACGACACGAAACCGGCGGTTACCACCGAAATTAGGGGGAAACGAATCTCTTCGTATCCTTTCATGATCTTCTCCATTCCAATCCACTTCCTCCTCTTCCAATTAGGAGGCGATCTCGACTCAGATTCGTAGGTAAGAACCAGATCTTCTTCTTTCTCTTTTAGTTTGCTGGAAATCTGTGTTTCCTCTTGATTGAAATCGTGCGAATTAGGGACTTTGGTTGGAAGGTGGAACTGAAGTGGATTGTTTTTTTTTCTTTTGGTAGTGAGATTGGCTTTGTTGAAGTCGGAATTGTGAATTTCTGTATTTTGTAGACTGATGCTGATAACAGTTAAATAAATAAAGTGATGTGACCAATCATAATTGGTCTAATACAATTGATGAGGATTGATGACTTGTCATATTTTGATTGGATGCTTGGAGGTCACATGGATTCCATGTTAGTTAGAGTTAGTTTTAGTAGTTAGAGTTAGTTGGAGTTAGTTAATTGAAGTGATTGTTGTAGTCTATAAATAGGTCATCACTTGTACTTGTATAATCATTCATTTGAATAATGAAATCTTAGTTTTGGTTATTGTGTTTGTTTGGAGTTTTGTGCCACTAGAAGAGCACTAATTGTATCGGTTCGTAGTTGGTGATCGCATTCGCGAGTCCGGTCCGGAGTGGATCCGTTGTGGGCTAACAATTTGGTATCACAGCCTCCTCTGGACACAACTACGATGAGGAGATCACTTTCTTTAGAGGAGATTAGCCCCTACGAATATTGTGGCGACGAAGGCGTGGAGTTTTGGATAGCGTACATGGAGGAGTATTTTGCTTCCAAGCAAATATGAAAATCTTTTCAAATCCGTATGGCGGGTTATTATCTCGTCGAGGAGGCGTACGAATGGTTTCGGTCGTGGTACCGCACTCATTCAAAAGCTCCTACATGGTTGGATTTTGTTCAAGCATTGGTATTTCGATTTGGGAGTGAAAATAAGGAGCAAGATGAGGCCCAACAAAAGGAAATTTGTACAATGCAAGAAGATCCTATGCTCATGTCTCATATGGGTGAAATGTGTGCAATTCAAGAAGATCTTATGCTCGTGTCTCATGTGGGTGAAATTTGTGTAATTCAAAAAGATTCTATCCTCATGTGTAAGGTGGTTGATGAGGCTACTGTCACCGGTCGTGTTAGGAGTCCTTTAGAGACTCTCAAATTTCAACTTTTTCGAGCTTTGGCCTCGCCAAACGCTCTATCCCCGCGGGGAAGATTGAAAACACCAACACAACCGTACAACTCCCTCGGTTTCCCGCAGAGTTTAAACAAGCACAAACGAAAACGTACACACAAACAACGTTGGCGGAATCACAACTCTTTATTGCAATGAACAAACGAATTACAATTCCTTAGGGATGGAAGAAGGAAGGAAAAACCCGATACAACTAGAAAACCCTATCTCTAGTCGTGATGCCCTTTCCACAGGTTGGAGGTGCATCCCTTTTATACATGTTGTGAGCCTCCCACTACATGCACACATGGAGAACCACGATCCCCACTATCACCTCTAACTCTCCTTTGGTTGTGGGGGGAGTGGGGCAAAACCGAATGCCCACTCTCCCCACTAAGGCCACTCTCTCTAGTGCCTCCTATATATCACGCATGGGGTTATAACCGAATAAAACGGTTAAGGACTTGGTCAACCTTGACCAGAACGTGGGGAACATGGGGAACATGTTGGCTGGTTCGGTTTTTCTCCAAAACCGAATGCACACGTTGGAGAGGCATGCATTAGTGGGGCTTGACCCGGTCAGCCCCCTCATGCCATCTCCATTCGGTTATGGACCCACTCCATAACCGACTCCTATTTTTAAGGACAAGTATAACCGATCCCTATTTTTAAGGAGAACAATTTTGGCCAACACAAATTTTCCCCGATTCGGTTACGGACCCGTTCCTAACCGAATCCTATTTTCAAGGAGGGCTTGCCTAACCGTTCCCATACGATTTGCAGCCTCTCTTGACTCGTTCTCAGTCCTTGCTGACCCCTATGCAAGTGTCTTGGCTTCCCAAACATCCACGCCTCCACTCCTAGGCATTGCTTGCCCACGCACGCCTCCAAGGCGCGCCTATGTGCTGCCCGGGCAATGTCTAGTGCGTGCCCTCATAGCCACAGCCCCATCTCGTGCTTCCCCAAGCGCGTTTGGTTGCCCGCAAGTGAGGATGCACTTCCCAAGTGCCACGCCCGCGCCATGCTTGCTGAATCTCCTCGACCTCCCTTGGACATCCTCAGATTCCAAGCATTGGTGCTCTTCCACGAACCCTTGCGCTCCAAGCCACCAATTGTGCACTTCTTTGTCTCTCATGTAGTCCCGGCTACTAGACCCGCCTGGTTGGTGCACCCTAGGCGTCTCCCTCAATCTCAAGTTGGTGACAGCTACCATGATATGCGACGAAATGGACTTCTTCATTGGCAACGACAAAATTAGAGTTCGAGAGAAAGCATCACTTGGAAGAAGAAATGACATATATTGTTTTTGGTCTCATCCCCGAACATCTTGAGGTCCTCGCCGACGACACACCATACTCCATCTTTATCATTGGCGACCACGAGAGTGTCGAATTGGAGCGGAAGTGCTTGCATTCCGTTGTCGATCACTACCTCATCAGCAATCTCATGGAGATCAAAGAGCATGCACGACCATACAAGGTGACACGTCAAGACTTGGAGGAAAAGAAGTTGTTAAGGGGGCTAGTTGTTTTGTTGGGCTATTTGCAGCGAAGACCCTTAGAACAACTAACATCCAGCTCTTGTATGAAAGATTCCACGTTGTAGGTGAGAAGCCTCCGGCTGAGCCTCCACCAAAATCCATAGGCTCCTCCTCCTCTTCCCGTCGGAGCACCAGAATCGTTGTAGGAGCTTCCACAACGGCCACCCCCACTCCCACGACAATGATGATGGATCTTCAAGCTCGGTCTCACCGCCAATGTCATCTTCGTCGAGTATAGTTTCTCCAACGACAAAAGCCTTGACTTCATCTCCAGACTGCCGCCACGATACTCGTCGAGGGATCCATATCCCATGACAAAGCCGCTGAGAACACCGCCATCGTCGTCCTCGCCAACACCTTCCTGTGTTGTTCCCTCGCGGTTGGGGTCATTCCATTGTCAACAAGTATTTTGTGATTGATGTTGGGGAGAAACAAAGTATCAACAAGATAGTGGAAGGTATGCACACCAAGTGTTTGCTGAAATGCCTTAAACACTTTGTGAGTCGAGCGTCTGCTACATGGTGCATGGAGAATTTCCTTCACTGCTGGGCAGAACGATTTTTTATTTAGGTTCTTCTTGTGGAGGTAAGAAGATCAATGGAGAGGGAAATGTGGGATCTTTTGTGGGTAATTCGTCGAAAGATTTGATTTTGGGAAATGGGTCGAAGTTGGATTCCATTGCAATGATTGGAAATGAGAGTTCTCAGGCTTCTCCACCTTCCGACATTAAAAGGAAAGAAAGGTAGGAAGAGCATGACTCAACGAAGCATCTTAATCAAACAAGAGGTTGGTACAGCATCAACCGACACAGTATCTGACATCAGAGGAATTGAGCATTGGAAAGATCAAGTTCAAAGCCTTTGATTTGGGGGGACATCAGATTGCTTGTTGTGTTTGGAAGGATTACAATGCCAAGGTCGATGTTGTTGTATATCTTGTTGATGCCTTCGACAAGGAAAGTGTAACATCCTCAAAAGCGGAAGAAATTTTAAATTTTTAATAAAACACAACACGAGGATATTACCAACGAAAAAGGCCAACAGGTGCACCAACATATATACAATATATATCTGAGAGTTTACAAAAGTGTGATTACAACAAAAGATAAGGGAAATATACATG
The DNA here is from genome assembly GCA_963682175.1 of Triglochin maritima. Classification (NCBI taxonomy): domain Eukaryota; kingdom Viridiplantae; phylum Streptophyta; class Magnoliopsida; order Alismatales; family Juncaginaceae; genus Triglochin; species Triglochin maritima. The sequence goes on along the minus strand of OY821787.1, from coordinate 3,464,099 downwards.
TAATCACTCGGACCTCAAAACCGGGAAAGCAGGATCCGGTCCCGAAAGCACCCCGCCTCAGTCACCACCTCCTAACGCTGCTCACGACCTGACATAAAACATGAATATGCCTGAGTTTCCCGAGAGGAAACCCCGTATGCCAAACCTCTATCACAATAAATGAATTAGACATCTAAAAGCATGTATGGTATGAAATGCAACAACTAATCAACGTCTCACTGGGTCCCCGGGAACTCTCTCCCTACCACAGTAGACACCAAACAGTGACGGGTCTCACGGGTCCTCTAGCCCCACCCTCACACACGTGCCCCAGGCACCTCAGCCGGAAACTCCCTTGGCGACAACACACGTGCCCCAGGCACCACGACCGGAAATATCCTCGGTCAACACACACACGTGCCCCAGGCACCGTTGGATTACTCTCAGGTCGGTATCCTCTGTACCGCTGCCATCTTGAGCTGTCCAGAAGACCACTCTCAGGCCGGCACCGTCACCCCTGTAGGGCCGGAGATCCGTTGCCATCTTGAGCTGGCCCCACACGCGAACCACCCTCAGGCCGACACCGGTCACCCCACTAGGGCCGGAGATCCGTTGCCTTCTTGGGCTGGCCCGACAACGCCCGTGAACCAGTCTCAGGCCGGCACCGGTCACCCCACTAGGGCCAGAGATCCGTTGTCATCTCGAGCTGGCTTCACAACACAAGAACACACAAAAACCGTACCAAACGGTCGAACGAAATCTCCCAACCGGTCGACCGAATCCTCTCAGCAGGACTGGCCCAACCAACAAAACTGTCAATCGGTCGAACGGCAAAGGGGTCCCGTTCGACCGAATTCGACCAGTAAAAACTCGTGCCACAGTAATATGCACCAACGGTCGAACGACCCAAACTCACCGGTCGACCGAAAACGACCAGTACAAACACCGAAAACCGCGTAGTGCAACGGTCGACCGAAACATCTCGCGGTCGAACCAACTTAAGTCATTTTAATTCGCCGGTCGAACGAGTCAACAAGGCGGTCGACCGTTTGGATGGTCAACGCCCCCAACCGACTTACAACAGTGCTTTCGGTCGACCGGCAAAAGGGTCCCGTTCGACCGAAAACACGCAGAACCTTTTTCCCTTGATCAAACGTACCACCGGTCGACCACTCGAAGAGTATCGTTCGACCGGTGCAAGGGTTTCCGCCCAAATTTCTCTACAACCGGTCGACCGAACCATGCCACCGGTCGACCGATTATAGTGCAGAACGCAGCTGCACGGGTCCGACGAGTCCTCCGGCCTACCGTCGACCACCCCAACACCCACCAAAGCATAAGTGAGCATCAAAGTAAAGCTTGACATACCTTGAAGACTTGAATAAGCCCTCGAAGACTCGACGACGAGCTTTTCCTCGCAAAACACCTCCTCCGGTGAAAACCAACCGAACGACGATCTACCCCTCTCCGGCGAACGACCGAGCTTCACCTCGCCTTCCGAGATCCACCCCACGAGCACCTTCACATGTCGGAGATCTGATCAGAGAGAGGGAGAGAATTTGAGCAGGTGAGAGAGAGAACGTGAGAGAGAGAGAGAGTCAAACACTCACCACTTAAACCCTTCTCCCCAAATCTCCACCATCCATCCCATCTCATCCAAACCAAACCAATCTCAGCCCTCCATCTTAATCCACTCCATTAAGCACCTAATCAAGGCCAAAATAAGATTAGTCTTAAGAAGGATTAAGGATATTACAGAAAGGTTCGCTGAGTCGAAAATAGAGCTCGATGCGCTCCTCTCCGATGACTCACTTGCAACCGTCCCCTTCCTTATCCTAGGTAACAAGATTGACATCCCATATGCAGCTTCTGAAGAAGAGCTGCGTTTTCATCTGGGTTTGAACAACTTCACAATCGGAAAGGGCAAGGTGAATCTCACAGACTCCAATGTTTTGATAGTTCTAACTTACGCTCTCAAGGTGTTCGACATGATGCTTGCATGGGCTCGAGAGAGAGAGAGACGTTGGGGCAGCCAAGACCGTGTTTTAGATCACGATGGCAAATCTGGAGGACGAGTTCCAGCATGTTATGGTGAGAAACGACTAGTAGTTGGGAAAAGTTACTTGTTGGAGGACTGTGCACGAAGGGTGTTCGACGAAATGCATGGGTGGATGTCGCTCAACGCAGAGGATGAGAAGGCTAGGAAGATGCATCTACTGATGGAACCACTACCTTCAAGACTAAGCTCAAATGTGTGTGGCGTCAATCGTGGGACAGAATGCCTCCAAAACCACCACCACTTGAGCTATGGGAGTCGCCGGGAAGGATCAAGCCTAATGCCTTTTGAATGGTTTGGTTTGAGATTTTGGATTTCGTAGATGCCTTCCTTCTTATTTCTTGCAGCACATTAAAGATTTCACATTCCCGTGGAAGTGGGTTTACCCAACCTTGATATCAATGTTGCAAGGAAGGCTGCACACAAGATGCTCGATGAAATGACTGTATGGGCTACATTAAACACTATGAGGCTACAATTGAACATGATGAGGGCTGGCACTAAGATGGAAGATTGGGCCAAACGTCGATGCCTCACCCAGAGGATAATTGAGGACGTAAAGGGAAACAATTCCCTAGCAAGGTCACCAGGGGTTCATCATCCAAATTCGTTGCATTTCATCCACAACCTTGGGGACAAGATTGATTTTAAGGGGGGAGGAATTGATAGCGGTCAAAATAAATAAAGTGATGTGGCCAATCGTAATTGGTCTAATACACTTGATGATGATTGATGACTTGGCATATTTTGATTGGGTGCTTGGAGGTCATATGGATTCCATGTTAGTTAGAGTTAGTTTTAGTAGTTAGAGTTATAGTTGGAGTTAGTTAATTGAAGTGGTTGTTGTAGTCTATAAATAGGTCATCACTTGTACTTGTATAATCATTCATTTGAATAATAAAATCTTAGTTTTGGTTATTGTGTTTGTTTGGAATTTTGTGTCACTCGAAGAGCACTAATCGTATCGGTTCGTAGTTGGTGATTGCATTCGCGAGTCCGATCCGGAATGGAACCGTTGCGTGGCTAACAGATGCTTTGTTGGGAAGTAGTGTTAGAGAGCAGTGAGATAGAGTAGGGAATTTTATGTGGAATCGTTTTTAAAAACCGTGACACGTTTTTGGGGTCAAATTCTTGGGTTTGTGCTTCATGCGGTTATCGAGAATGGTAGGTTGTGGTCGAGTTGCGGATTTTGGTGCAGTGATATGATGTGTGATGTTATGATAATTTAAAATGTGTCGATTAGGTTGTAGTTATTAGTTATTAGAAAATGAGGCACTTATTGATGGTAAGGTAAAATATGACACCAATTCTAATTGGAATCCCGTTTCAGTAGTTTATCACGATGCAATTGATTAGTAGGAAGTGAATAGAAGTTTATAACTTGAGTTAGTAATCCAAACTTGATTTAACTTCAAAAGTATCGGCACATTTGTATGCTTATGTTAAAGAAGAGGGGAATCACATGTTTTAGTGCCATAATGAAAGAACTTAACTTCCACAGATTAAAATAATTGAACAAAAATAAAAATGAGAGGGCTTAACTTCACTTGATTAAGTGAAAGTGGGAGAGCCCCTTCCAGTTATAATCTTAAGTTATGACATTTCAATATTGGGATATTTTTAGTCAATCAATCTCTTACAATTCATCACAAAACTTTAGTTTTTTTCATTTCCTTTTGAAGTTTCTCCCCAAGCTAATCACAACTTATAAGCAAACTGAAATGTTCGATTAAGTTGTTTTCTTGCCACCTCTGTACCTCTAACTAAATATAGCCTACATGCTTAAAATATTCTACATTGCGAGGTAAATATGCACCGCGCTATATGACTGCAATTATGTCGTGTGTTTTTATGTTTCTCTGTAAATACAAGTCTACATATCTTGAATTGTGGTTCTTTAGGTTATGTTACCATGAAGTTGATGCTTAATTGCAGCCTAGGTAAACTGTTGCAAGTATTAAAACGTACCTTCTGGCAGACTAAATTAATATAGTGTTTTACTATCGCAAAAATGTATAAATTAAGGGTTATAGGTGTTTCTCCTACAGAGAAAACCAAGCATAAATCCTGAGGTCGATAGTGTTCCAACTACTGCTTGATTCTGTAAGATTTCATTAAGTCGTATAAACTCCTTTGGGTTGAATTTGCAAAGTTTAAGGTGTTCTCATTTTGCGTCACCAAGCACTGTAGTTTTACCAGGGAATCAACACTCTCATGTTTCCTCCAAATTAAGAGTAGGTTGAGGTCTATCTTATGATTTGCAAGATATTCGTCCGTCATTGAGATTTCAGTACCCTTATTTGCTACACCCATAACTACAATCTCATATTGCTTATGTTAGAAAAGTTGCTTTTTGTTTATCCAGCATTATGTTTCCCCCTGTTTTGTATTTTTAATGAACAATTAGCAACCACTTTCCTCTTTTTACCTCGTAAGTAATTTAACTGGTTATCGTGTAAGTTGAAGTCAAACCCAAGATTGATAAGTGTCATTAGTAGCTGTTAACATGTGTTTGCATCATTTGCACCTTTGAAACCGCCACCCGTCCACAAGCAAGTGAAGGTAACTTTATTAACTAATAGATATTACTAATCTACGGTGTTGGAACATTTGCTCACCAAAGTTTTTGATCAATATAATATTCATGTCCTTGCAGAAACAGATCATGCCCTAGCTTACGTGAAACACCTATCTAACTAGTAGTAGTAGTTTGACACACGAGGTAGCACACGGCCCATGCGCAGAAGTATAGCATTTAGCAGCCACTTTTAGGCCACTATAATTCTTTTCTTGATCCTTTTCTGGTGAAAACTGGAAAGCTACTCCTTTCTTGTGCACAGCTCAATTTCTGTCGGGTTATTTATCCGATGACAATGATATCAATTATTCAAATTCGAAAGGTGTATATAAGTAAGATCCTCCACTCTTGGAAAAAGGATATAATCTGCCTATAATTTGCTTGTAGTTTAGGTAGGGCACAATTCTCTGTTCATGGAAATGCTCCTCACACGTCTCTTTTTGTCCCCAAGCTGATCACGTGCTATTATACGCCTCTTCCCCAATATTTTCCTAAAAGCTTTTACCTTGTTTTATATCATGACGATAATAGCTTTTCTTTGGACTAGGGCATTTGGATGGGAGCAGATTTGCTCCGCTCCCATCGTCAAGCTGCTACAGTGTGATGATGTCATCCAACACATAGGGATGGATCTCTAGGAGTTGGACCCGTAACATGTTTTGTATTGGGATGAAAAAACTCATGGGAGGAGCTTCTGGAGTTCCTCCACTTGTTGGATTTTTGTGATGATTTTAACCATGTTCGAGCATATATATATGCACAAGTTTTTATTTAATCAAATTTTGAGAATAATTTGAGAATTTACTTCGACAAGACATTTGGAACTCCTAGAAGTCTTCTCCTCATCCAAACAACTCACAATATCTGATGATGAAACTGCTATGACATTCACATTTCCAAAAGTTAGTCTCCCACCAAAAGTTTATATCTAGGAGCCACATCCAAACCAAGTCTTCGAGTCTGAGTTCAAAATTTTAAACTAAAACGGACTTAAAAACACAGATGGGCCCAGTCAGGCCCTTTTCGGCCCATCCACCATCACATGGGTGTACCACGTCCGCAATTAAGCTCGACCAATTGCACATGTAGGACCCGTCAAAGCTAATCCATTGAGGTCCTTATCATTTGAATGGATAATTAGGATGGTGGTTGGTGACTGTGTGCCCTACTTGACTATAAACTCTTTTCTCGCCTCTCGGCCATTTATCACTACCAATTTTCCTCAACAACTACGTAGATCTTAGATTGTGCCAATGGTTTGCACGTGTGGTGCAAAATCAAAGTTAACCTTTATTTTTTAAAATATTATTTTAAAAATCTTTTTTTCAATATGTCTGTCCTTTAAATTATGTCTTCTACTACATAGTGTTTTAGTGTTTCCAGCGTCTTTAGCCGAAGACCCAAATGTTAGCGGTAGGGAGAAATTTAATCTTAGGTTTACACAATGATTTGATTGATTTTTGTAATTAAGCTTATCACAATGATTGATAACTTTTATCTCGTAAGTAGACCTGGGTAACAGGTTATAGGTAAAATCATATCTGAATATCCGAAAACATCAACGTTGACATCCAATATATGTGATTATTAATATTTGTATTGTAGTTAATAAAAAATAAATTTATTTCTTATGTAATTATAAACATAATAAAAATGCAAAAACAAATTATAATATATTTCTCTTAAAATAACTTTCTAATATATTTTAGATTATACAACAAAAGATATATAAAAATATGTTATAGGAAATTGAACATTATCTAAATTCGAAAAGTTTTCAAATTCAAATATGAAATTAGTAAGTTATTAAAAATTGAATTCGGATTTGGTATGTTTATTTGGAATTCGAATTCGAATACAGATTATATCAAATTCAAAAATATCTATTTACATCTCTACACCCAAGTCTACTCGTAGTACTGTAAAGTGATAGTAAGAAAAATTAAAGTTCGAAGAAAAGTAAAATTAGCTGAGATATCTATATATATATATATTATAGCTTTAGTTGGTGCGTATTCTTAACCAAAGAAAAAAATGAAATTGTTTTGTTCTTAAACATCACTTGGATCAAGCAAAAGCAAATAAGGAGCGGTCTTGTCGGCCGAATAATGTAGAATTGAAATACAAGCTTGATCGTTGTCCTTGAATAAAATTAGAAAATAGGTGAGGTGTGCTTGTAGGTCCGTCACATGCAAGATAGATTCCATTGACATGACCTTGGCGGACTGGGTTAGGCACCCGTGCCCGTTGGTAAGGTGAAAGGCAGTGGCACCCCCGCACCGACAGGTAAGATGGAAAACTCATGTAAAACTAAAATGGGTAAATGTGCAAGTTTTGTTAGGTGTGAAAGTTATTATTATTATATTTGGTTCTTAATTTTATAATTTTATTAGTTTTCAGGACGATGCTTCAATTTGTTAATTGAGTTATTTGGAAGTGAGATTCAAATGTTAGCAATTCAATCCGAAATTAACCTTTAAAAATTTCACATTTAAAGATTTTTAGTTTCAATTGTGTGATTGGTTTGTAGAAAGTAAATAGAAGTTCAAAATTTTAATTTTTACGAATCCAATTCACACACTTATGAATATTTTATGTTAAAGTGAGAATAGTAGTTTTATTCATGTGTTAAAGATTCATATTGTTTTCTTATTCTGAGGAGCATTGATTTCAAATATTTTTTATTTTTACCTTCACTCTACTACCCAGTACCCACCTTATTCTAAATCTCAAACATAATATCGAGATTGTTGCTATTTGATTCTTGATGTTAACCATTTCAAGACAAAAGAAAAAAATATAAAATGTAAGTTAAGTTAAGTTTACTTGTTCGTAAAATTCATTTAGAACAATCCTATACCCACAATCACAAAATGCACACCCTTGTGATTTGTGAAGAAGCAAGCATCTTATGCCTACCTATAATCCTATAATGTAGCCCATTCTCACCCTTTTCACTTGAACCGTTCAATTCACAGTGCCATTATCAAATGGGCAAATTGATGTTCACCTCTTAGGATGTTTCCCATTCTTAATAACGTCTTCCCTCTCTCTCTCTCTCTCTCTCTCCCACTTCCAAGTATCCACTTGCTCTTCCACTCCATCTCACATGCAAGACAGTGACTTGCAGATCCCCAAAGGCATAAGCCTGCCCAGATCAGTGGTTTTCGTCATATTCTAGGCTCACCCTCTACCTTGGTTTGTTCTTCTACCTTCTAGGTTTGGTTTCTCTCTGAGATCTAGGTTTGGTTTGAATTTGTGTTTCTCCCGCATTTTGCTATCTGAAGGTCTTCTAGATATGTATTGGTGTTGGTGTGCATTTTGGTTTGAGTTTGAGAATCATTTATGTTTGGGTACTAATTACTGGGTCCATCCATTCTTTTATCCTGCTTTAACTTTAAGTTATTTTTATTCTTAAAATTTTAAATAAAATAAAAATACTGTACTAACTCTAGTAATGATGTTTGATTTGTAATTTTTCATGTTTCCTGAAAGGGAGAGAAGAAATTAATTTGTTTTTTAATTGTGGTATGCACTGTTTTTCTTCATAAAGACCTATTCTACAAGCAAGTTTCAAGATCTGAAATTTTGTGATTTTTTTTTACTTTATTTGAAAATAACCAATCAAGTGGTTTTCTCTTAAAATCAATTTAACCAAGAATATATTAAATATAATTGAAAGCAAGCCGAGGTTTTCTATCATGGATTATTTGCAGTTGAAACGATATTTTTAGTTTGATGAACTACCTCTTAAAAATATTCATGGCTTTGAAGGAATTTGCACTTAGTAGAAAACTAGCAGTTGTATGAAATGCTGGATTTTGAATTAGATATATTTCAGTTTTACGTATGTTTCCTAATGAGGTTTCACTTCTCTAGGGATTTTTTTTTTTGTTTCTTGCTTTCTTGTTTCCACGGCGCTTTTAAACCTGTAGAATTTGTTGCAGGAGTAAAACTGAAAGGTTTGTGTAACTACCTCATTCAGAAGCTATGGCAGCTGATCTTGATCAAGCTTATGCAATATGGGCTCATGAGCAATTATCTGATCCCAGCCAGTCTGAGGTATTCCCAACCAAATACTTTCTCTATTTATCTTGTTGGTCAATATATATTATTGGTTCTGGGAATTTTCGACTGGTTCTGGTCATGAGCTTTTCTTTACATTTTTTGTTTATTGTTTGTGTCAGGGTTTCTAATCATCTGTTTTTTAGTCTATTGGTCATATTTTTGCCCATCTTAGTTTGTTTGATGTGTTATAAACAGGAAGTGTCAATAGCCCAAATGCTTGATCATGGCTCTATATCCTTTGGAAGATATGCCGTGGAGTCTCTGTCTTGGGAGAAAAGGTCGGTCTTTGGTCATAACAGAAGACAGGAAGAGTTAGAGAAATTTAAAGCTCCTGGTTTAGTGGCCAAGAAGAAAGCATACTTTGAGGAATATTACAAGAAGATCCGTAGTACAAAAGGTGTGGCTGATGATAATCAGCAGACAGAGGTTGCATTAGATTATGGAGCTGATAGTAGCATCAGTAGCCAGACAGGGGAAGAAGATGAATTTATTATACAAGCCAAAGACCCTCTAGAGAATGTTCCTGCTGCTGGCCACCGGGGGTATTGTGATGGAGCTCTAGTAGATCAGAAAAAGGATCCAAGCAATTCCTTTTCAGTTGGATACTTTGGTTCAGATTTTTCAGTGTCACGTTCTGGTTCACAGAATAGATATTCGTCAGAGCTAAATCCTGAAAAGAAATCCAGTGACACCTGCTGGATTACTTGTTTGGATGTGGCTTCTCAAGACTCCAAGAGAACTCAACTTTCTGAAAATTCGGAAAAAGGTTCAAGTGATGTGTCTCAGGTGACACACTTAGATGTTTGTTCTGGTTTTACAGGAAGAGAAACCTGCAATATCATCCTAAAAAGTAATAATGATGATGCATCTCAAATACCACATAAAGATGATGTTTCTGCAGTGTATGATGCTGGACATATCAAGAATGAAGTTTGCAACACTGACTTAGAGACAAACTCCAGGAAGAATGACTGTTCAACTTCTGATTTTGAGCCTTGTTGTTCGTCACAGCCAAGGCACTCAACTTCCACACGCTCAGAACTAGACATGCTAGCTCCCGATTGTAAACAGAACCAAAAAAAATCATCTGCTTATAAAAAGAAGTATGAGTCAAATATTAAGGCCAAGGTATGAATACTGATGTTTATACTTTTCAAATATCAAGCCCATGGTATGAGTACTGATGTTCATACTTTTCTGCACAAGTAAACTGGACCACTTCGATTTTATGCTAAAATATCATGGAAAAGTTCTTTTGGAAATTGAATCTTATGTGGAATATGGCTACTGTTACTGTATGTTGTCATGTTTTAAATTTTCTCTAGACTGTTTTGCAGTGCTAATGGGATCTCCTTCCTGCTAAGGATAGTTAGGTTAACACAATTTCGAAGTTGGAAATGTAATATATGAAATGAATCTTGTGATATGTTCAGTGGATGACATGGTAGATAATAAAAAGGCACATTGAAGATGTGTTGGCGAGGCTGCCCTAGATTTGGAGTAATTAATGCAAGACTCAAAAAGTCAGACATAAATACACTTTCGTGCATTTCCAAACTTTGTATGTACAATTGTATATTGATTTTCCAAAAAAAGAAAATCACATTATATTATCTCATTTTGGCAATGTTTCACTTTCACAATCTTTAAAAAACAATATATAAGTCAAACGGCCTTAGTTAGTTGAACTTTGCTTGTAAAACTTGATCCCAGTTTGTGAAAAATGTTACTTGATATGGGGTACATTCATTCCATTCCCGGGCTTATTTGGTATTTTTATAGCAAGTGTTGGATTTGAAGCTTTTTGAGTGTTTGCTCATCACAATCTATGATCTACTGGCTCTGAATATTATGATGCATGCAAATGCTATTTATTCCTTTCATTTATTTTGAGTCTGCTGATTTTGATGTCTTCAATTGTTTAGGAATCTGTTAGCACTTTTCTTGGTCAGGCTAAGCCAAGAGACAAAATCAGAAGAGATCAAGTTAAGTCATGTGATCAATCGAAACATTTGCAACAGAAAAAAGTCTTCAATGCAGCAAGCACTAACAATTTTAGGAAAATGGATAATTCCTTGCTGAGAAACAACGCATTGAGTTTGTTATCTTCATGTAAGCCAACTCAAGTACGTGCTAAGGCCACCATACCACGCCCTTTTTCTTTTGCAAACGAGAAACGAGTAATAGTAGAAGAACAGAGACCAAGTACTGGACTAAGAAGTGCACGTGAGAAAATTAACACCAGAGCTGCCACCACATTTAGATCTTTGAATCATGGACGACATGAGCTGTTGCTGCAGGTCACTTTTAACATTGCTTCTGTTTCAATTTTTAGCTTGACCATCCTTTTTAAAATCACTTTGAAGGAAACATTTTTCATCACTGTCCAACTGAAACATTCTATTTTGCAATATTACTCTGTGCAACAACTTATCTGTTCTCACCTTGTAATAGTATATCCATTAAGGGGGATTTTCTTGGTCAGTGACTATTAGCATCTTAACATCTGTTCACCAATCCTGCTTTATTATCTTAAACAAACACTTACATTTCTTTTTCAAAGTTCTCTTAAGCTATCACAGTATCACTTGCGCTTAACCGCTGACATGGTCCTGCAGAATACTCCTAAGAAGGCAACTGTTTCCAGTAGTGCAACTTCTAGTAAAGTTGAAGAAAGAAGCAGGTTTCTGTTTATCTATTTGATTTTTTGTATATTCCTGAAGTCAAGGGATTCATTCCCCGTCCATTTCTCACTGTCACTATCTCCTGTCTGTAGGCAACAGCAACTGCCCTCCAGGAAACCTCTAGTAGGAAATCAGCTTAGTAAAGTCATGGGAAGAGATGGACTAGGCGACAGGTCAAGACCACGGTAATAATACAGGATATCCATAATTTCTTCGATAATTTGTTAGTTGTCATTCTTGTTTGGTTAGAAATGTATGCTTACCAATGCTCAGGTAATGCCTACTCCTAGGCGTTTGTGCGGTCGCCTAGTGTTGGGCGATCCAATTTAATTTTTTTGGTTTTAATTAAAAAAAGAGAGAGGGAAAACAGGAAAAAACATGAAAAAACAGGAAAATGCCCAAAAAATATAAAAACAAACATTACATGTTTGGACTTAAAAAAGACACCTAGTTCACCGACCATAGTCTCAGTAGGTACTCCCTCTACCTACCTAAACACTTAGGCCTTTTATTTTATTAATGCTAGAGTTTGTAATATAATTTATAAAGCAAAAAAATTACAATACAAGTGCCCTATTCATTCAATTGGACACATTGTTCTAAAATCCAGTTAGGAACTTCAGTATCGTTGTTTTCTTCCGAGTCATTCAGATCGTCAACGCAGACGTCCTCGTCGGTTTCTTCATCATCGGTCGGAATGAAGTTTTCATCGACATCCCAGCGAGCTTCAGAACTCGATGCACTTGGATCTCCATAACTATAACAAGTTATGTTGATGTCTTCATCTAAACCTTCACTTAAGAAAGGTGTAGTTGAGGACGTCGTGGATCGACGGGCCCGTTTTCGTGAAGATGAAGATCCTAAGGCAGCTTCCTCCTAATTCACATACTAAGGAATTTTTATCATTTAACTTAAGTAGTGATCACATTTCCAACCGGGGTCATTACTTCTACTAGGTCTTAGGTGATCATAATCTCCGTGTGTCATTGGCAAAATTGGTCTGGGTTCATAAGCCATTAATTAAGATTCTAAATTAACAAAAAAATTAAGCTAAATAAGAGAGTTAGAAAGTATGCACTTAATTGATCGAATCGGAAAAAGACTTCGAGCACCGGAATTCTTGAACACCGGAGTGGCAAAGTTGGAAGCTTGGAAGAATTGAGAATGAGAGTTTGAGAGAGTTGTAGGAGTAGAAAGAAATGGGTGGGGAGGGGGGATAAAAAATTTATAAAAAAAACAGACAAAGATAGCAGTTGCTACTGTAGCAACGTCTATATTACTATAGCAACGTCTAGTTTTAACTTGCCGTTGCTGCACAGGGTCGTGTCTGTGCGGTCACCCTGTGCGATATGCGGGTGGTCGCTCAGGCGACTGCCCGGCTGAACATAGATGCTTACAAGCCTTGATTTCTTACATCTTATTCACTAGGTTTGAGCCTCATTGGAAGATATTCTTCTAGTTTTTAACATTGAGAGTTTGTTGTTCAGGTCTATCAACCTCCCTGCATCGGAGAGGCCTCAGCCTCATCTTATTTGTAAATCCCCTTATAAACAGGAGGTAGACACCTTTATACTTCCAGTCACTTTTTATTTGTTTCCTTTGTCAGTATTTTTTTTTGTTCATTTTAAGAACATAGAAGCAAAAAAAAATTCCTTCCTGAAAGACTTTCCAAGGTGTGGGTGATTACTGAACATCGTTATAGGGATGCACTGTAGGTGCTCAATCAAGATAAAGGAGTGGAGGTCTATATTACATAATCAAACTTAATGAACATGTCAGCGTATTTACATTAAGACCCTAAAGAGTATTTTTAAGTCTTTTTTTTTTCTTAGGAGATTTGGACAATAAGAGAATGAATTTCCTTCAGAAATTTTCTTTGACTTAAAGTACAACTTCTGACCAGTAAGTATCTAAATAGGAAAGGTAGGTTCAACTAAATAGTACTGTGAACGACTGCACTGTTACCAGTCTTTTTCTTAGGTTGTTTGCTTTTAAGGTTTATTTTTTCTTGTGAACTGTGATATAAACAAAATTAGAACCTTTCTGTTAACTGAAAAATAGAAATAGATTTGGGTTAAGGGTTTATATATTGTCTCATGTCTAAACATTTGCTCACATGTTCTTCCTGATCAGATACTGAAACATTTAGACAATCACCACACAGACAACGCCTAGCACATTGATTAACTAATGCCCTCTAAAAGGAATGAGTACTGATGTACTAAGGATCTTGGCATATTCAGAAGTTGGAAAAGCAACCCTGTGGAATTACTTTGTAGTTTGATGTTGCTTTATTGATTTCATAAAGAAATGTGCATTTCTCTGATAGAAATATGTTAAGCCTATTGGGGGAAAGCTCAGTCTAGAGTTTATGCAGGGGAAAGTTGATAGAGCACATGAATCTCAGCCTGTTCGTAGCGCTGCTACTACAGCAAGAAAATCAAAGACCGAAGTGAAGAAGGTTGGTGATTTTAATTATATGTTATCCGATATGGTGATAAACTGTCTCGCGTCATAACCTCCTAGAAACTCTTTTAACTCTAGTTATGTGATCCAGACCTCCATCAGACCATCTGAGTGCTATTCTTTGATATTTCAATCTTCCTTGAACCGTAAATAGTATTGAGCATTGATGTTGGTATTCCCTCTATTCATGGTGCATTCTTAACTTCTTTTAAGTGGTATTTCGCTTTTGCGATTTGTTAGTATGGTTGCTCACAATACTTGCAAAATCTTCGCGTCTTTGCAGACACTGCCACTACAGAGGAATAATGTGGCCATCGACAGGAATAATAAGCTCAGGTAGCTCATCTCATCTCATCTCATCTGTTGACACATTGCTTCTTTATAACTTCATATTTTGGATGCTTAGTTGACTAATTTTCGTAGTTACAGACCGGAGGTGAGGCACTGGAGGTGATGTCATGATCTGAAGTCATGACTACACTTGTAATGGGCATCCATCTACGACCCAACTTCTTCAAGGAGGAACAATTTTGTAAGCCTGTAGTTCCAATTCTCTTCTGGTTGTGATTATAGTAGTAGGTGAGTTAGCTGGCTTTGAATTGTCCAAGCCGTACAAATAGAGTATGTCTTTGTTGATGTGGCACTGAGTATATGATTTCAAACTTCTATGGATAATCCATGTTCTTCCTTTTCCAAGCTTCTAATCTATGCTGTATAGACCATAGATTGGTTTCTCAGAATCAGCTTCAATTTGCTTTGTTGGAATTAATATAGAACGACAGCCATGTACAGCTAGAAAACATGATATTGCCTCCGGAACAATACCGTCTATAAAGAAGTGTGTTTCTTTAGAAAATAATTGAACATGTGGGGTTCGTTCATCATTCCCCAGACTAAGCATGGACTTCTGAGTTCTAAATATGAAGTGATTTATTTAATATTTTGAATCAACATAATATAATAGCTCTTTTTTTTCTGTCATCCATCAGCCTCTTACCTTCCGATGTCCATTTATGTATTGGTAACCACTAACCACACGATATTAATTTTACTTATCAGCACCTGCGTGGCAAGATCAAGTTGTGTTATCTTCCACCAAGACGATGTTGATTAATGTCCTACTAAGCAGCTTGTTTATGATCATGAAGTCTAGTATAAGTTCCTTGCTGCCAAAACATGATTTGATTTTCTTGTTGTCTGCCATGTCATTCTTATTTTCTTCTGGATGGACATCTTTTTTGGTTTTGAGCTTTTAGAGAAGCATGTGAATAAACTTACTAAGAAATTGAGTAACTTTTTTATGTTTTGTATTTTAGTTTGAGCTGATCTGAGGAATATAAAATGAAAATCAGAGTAATATAACCTTTTAGACTACCATGATGTGACTTTGCAAGTAAAAAATGCTTCACAAAAGGTAGACGTGTCTACCATCCAACCTCCGAATTTCAGCTAAAAATCAGGAAATATCATATCAACAAAAATCACTCCAACTTGGCAACTGTCTATGCCAAACCTTAACGTTTGAGGAAAGACTTTGATGCCATTCATTTGTAAGATTTAGATTATGCTTTAATGCCAACAAGACATGCACTGGGTCTAGGTGGTCGATCCATGTCACCAACCAAAACTAAAGGTGGATGAAAATGAAAAGGGCAACAATATCATACGAGGATTTTACTCAGTTGGTATCTTTGGAGTCTTTTATAAAGTGGACAAGATCTATCATCTATGCATGCTTAAGGAATCTTTCACAAGGGAAAATGTTTATTGACCGCTCTCCTGGACGCTCTCGGAGGACGCTGCTGAGTTGGACAATTCTAGCTAAGCAAAAGTTTAATTTTTTTAAGCAGAGATGGCAACCGTATTTAATGCATCTCAAATTAGACGCGCTCCAAATCAGACCTGGTCATTCCTTTTGGCGCTCCAACCTGCTCCATACATCTTTTTGACGTTTCATCTTCCCGTAGCCCTTACACCTATGAACATGCACGGAATGACGACCGCCACTTTTTCATTTCTTTTTCGTTCATTTCTCTTCGTTTTGAGAGTAATTTTCACTCAAATGGAAATTGTAAAGATGTCTATCCGGACAAAAATGTCGTTAAACGTTCCTAAGGAGAAGATGATTTTCCCATCTTTCGAAGAAGCAATAGCCTTTTACAACGACTATGCTGATGCTTGTGGTTTTGGGGTTAAACTACGACATACTCATTACGACGGTGGTGTTGTTACCCGAGCTACGCTTACTTGTTCCAAGGAGGGCAAGACACCAACAGACCAAGGTCAAGGCATAATGAAGCCACGTTTATCGAGTAGAGTTCAGTGCACGACTTGCATCAGGGTTTCTGGAAACCCAGCAAGGGGTTACCAGATTAACTTTGTCGATCTCAATCATAACCATGAAATGCTTCAGGAGCACTAGATGTGTTTTCTAAGACAAACGATTTGTACCTGAGGCCGCCATAGCACGAATAGCGTGCAATGATGCTTCTGGGATCTCTGCTGCTAAGATCATGCAATCGTTTGTTGTCAAGGCTGGGGGGCATGACAAACTTATTTTTAACGATAGAGACCTAAGGTTTGTATTTTTTTGACGTTATTTTGTTTCTAGAAATCTGCGGCCTTAATATTTTTCTGTGCACAGGAATGTTATAACCGAAGTAAGGAATTTGAAAATGGGACTTGGCGATGCACAAGCTCTTCAGAACTATTTCATTAAGATGCAGAAGATTGATGCAATGTTTTTCTATGTCATGGATATGGGTAACGAGGGAAAACTAAGGAACGTTTTCTGGGCTGACTGCCGTTCCAGAGCTGCCTATTCATACTTCGAGGATGTTATATGTTTCGACACTACATACCTCACAAACAAATACGACATGCCCTTTGCACCATTTGTAGGAGTTAATCACCATTTCGAGTCTGTGTTGCTCGATTGCGCTTTGCTATCTTCTGAGACCACTGAAAACTACTTATGGCTGTTTCAGACGTGACTTTCGTGTATGGGCGTTACGTTTGAAGAGTTCGTACTCGTATTGATGGGGTTGTCCTTTTTACCTTAGGATTTGTCCTTTTTAAGTCTTGTTTCATAATTTTTGAGTTACTGTTTTCCGTTTTTAAGTTTTTATTCATTTTTAAGTCGCGCATCATCCTTTTTAAGTTATGTATGTTCCTTTTTAAGTTTTGTTTGTTCCTTTTTAAGTTCTGTTAGTTTCTTTTTAAGTTCCGTCTTTCCTATTTAAGTTGCTATTTTTTTCCTTTTTAAGTTCTTTTTCATACTTTTTAAGTTATGATTGTTCATTTTTAAGTACTTTCCCTCCTTGTTAAGTTTCTATTTTTCCTTTTTAAGTTACCTCGTTTCCTTTATAGCGACTTTTCTTTTTGCTTTCGTACTTGTATTGATGGGGTTGTCCTTTTTTACCTTAGGATTTGTCCTTTTTAAGTCTTGTTTCATACTTTTTGAGTTACTGTTTTCCTTTTTAAGTTGTTATTCATTTTTAGGTCGCACATCATTCTTTTTAAGTTTTGTTTATTCCTTTTTAAGTTTTGTTTGTTCCTTTTTAAGTACTGTTGGTTTGTTTTTAAGTTATGTTTTTTCCTCTTTAAGTTGTTTTTCCTTTTTAAGTTTTATTTCATACTTTTTAAGTTATGATTGTTCTTTTTTAAGTACTTTCCCTCCTTCTTAAGTTTCTATTTTTCCTTTTTAAGTTACCTCGTTTCATTTATAGTGACTTTTCTTTTGGCTTTCGTACTCGTATTGATGGGGTTGTCCTTTTTATCTTAGGACATGTCCTTTTTAAGTCCTTTTTGAGTTACTGTTTTCCCTTTTTAAGTCGTTATTCCTTTTTAAGTCGCGCATCATCATTTTTAAGTCTCGTATCATCATTTTTAAGTTATCTGTTCTTTTTTAAATTTTGTTTATTCTTTTTTAAGTTCTTCTAAAACTTTTTGAGTTACTGTTTTTTTCTTTTTTAGTTATTCATTTTTAAGTTTTGTTGTCCCTTTTTAAGTGTTGTTTTTCCTTTTTAAGTTTGATTTCATCATTTTTAAGTTGTGATTGTTCCTTTTTAAGTAATTTCCAACCTTTTTAAGTTTCTTTTTTCTTTTTAAGTTACCACGTTTCCTTTATAGCGACTTTTCTTTTTTCCTTAAATATCGGTGTTGTTGCAGATATCCCTCCACCAGCTATCATAACGGACTAATGTGGGGTCATTACTGCTGTTGTAAGGAAAGTCTTCTCATGCCAGACACCGATTTTGCATTTGGCACATAATAAACAAAGCTTCCGTGAAGTTGCCGACGTAGTATCGTCAACACATATTATTTGATCTAAAATTGATTGTCTACGACTCAAAAAACCCAGCTGAATTTGAGCGGAATTGGCACGATTTCCTGGTTGATTTTGACTTTCAAGATCATAGCTGACTCCAAATAATTTACGGTATCCGTGAGTCTTGGGTACCTGCTTACTTGTGTGATTGTTTTTTCGCGGGAATGACTTCTACCCAAAGAAGCGAAAGTATGAACTCATTCTTCGACAAATACTTATCTTCTAAAACCACTCTTAAGCAGTTCGTTCAACAATACGAACTTGCTCTCCGTCACAAGTACGAGAAGGAAGCTCAATCGGATTTCGATTGCCTGCATAAGAAACCCCAATTGGTTTCAATATATCCCTTCGAGAGGCAAATGAGTGAGTTGTATACCGTAGGGGATTTCAAAAAGTCCAGTTACAAATTGGTAAGATGATGAACTGCGACCTAACTGAGGAGTTGCAATCAGACGACGCGTTGCATTACAATTGCACCCTGCAAACTCCAATTCTTGAAGCAGTGGGTTCCGAGGGATGCTGCAGTCCCTCAATTGCACCCTTGGTTTGGTGCTTGTTGACTGACAATCACTATTTGTTCGTAGGGTTGGCTGAGTTTTTTCAGTCAGACCAATGATTTCTCTCTCTTTCTGCGTAAAGGTCGTCAGCTGAGTCTGATTGAATTCGCCCGCGTAAATTTTTGAAAGGGTGATGTCACGTTCCTTCCATTTCTTCAGGATGAGCCGTTTTCCAAACATGCTCGACCAACGATTCCACTTAGGATGGTCACTCATTTTAGGCTCTCCCAGGTTGAACTTCTCACACAACCATACCTAAGAAGGAGAAACCGAATAAAAAATAGTTACCTAAAAAGGAAGAAACCGAACTTAAAAAGGAAGAAATAGAACTTAAAAGGGAACTAACAAAACTTAAAAAGGAACGAACAAACCTTAAAAATGAACAAACCTATCTGAAAAAAGAACAAACAGTCCCTAAAAAGGACTAATTTTATAAAGGAAGAACAACAACTTAAAAAGGAACAAAACAACATTTAAAAAGGAACAAACAGATCTTAAAAAAGAACAAATAAAAATTAAAAAGGAAAAAACAAAACTTAAAAAGGAAAACAACTTAAAAAGGAACAAAACAACATTTACAAAGGAACAAACAAATCTTAAAAAGGAACAAACAAAACTTAAAAAGAAAAAAAAATTAAAAGGAATATAAAAGAGGAACAAATAGCACATTAAAAAGGAACAAACGCAACTTAAAAGGGAACAAGTATAACATAAAATGGAACAAACTTATCTTAAAAAGGAACAAACAGTCCTTAAAGAGGACAAAATTTAAGAAAGAAAAACAACTTAAAAAGAAACAAACAACATTTAAAAAGGAACAAACAAATCTCAAAAATGAACAATGGAACAAACGCAACTTAAAAAGGAACAAATATAACATAAAAAAGAACAAGCATAACTTAAAAAGGATAAACAACCACTTAAAAGGACAAACTCTTACCTAAAAATGAAAAACTCATTTCTAAAAGGGAAGAACCATTACCTGTAGTACATCAACACACTCATCGACGTATCCCCTTCTTAAAATAGAAGAACCGGTAGATCTCCTAGCACGTAGATCCCGATTGACCTTCTGCAGGCCCATCACAAGTGTCTCGTGAACAACCTCGGCCCACACGTACTTGTGTAGCCGATTCAAGTCAGCCAAGTGGTCGAGGAACCAATTTTTTGTTCGATGGGTGTCATCGCAGAACAAAAAATGGTTGAAGATGTAACAAATGAGTAGCCGGACGTACTCCTCCTCCTCATCACCCACATATCTCGTAGCCATCATCTGGGCAAAAAGTTGGGTGTTGTTCAGAATCTTCTTCTTTCGGGTTGCGACTTCCTTCGGATGCATCCTTACGACATTCCCACGTAATATGAGCCCCAAAATTAGAGCAACGTCTTCGGCTGTGAAGTGTACTACCCCATAGCTGATCCTCAACCCCACCTCCTCGGGGTCATAGTGTTCCACGAACCAGTCGATAATGTCATTATCGACAGGAACGTTGGAGAGGGTGATGAAGTGACCGAAGGGGTAGCCCGGAAGGCATCTTTCTCTGTGTTCTTCATCTTCCCTAAGACCTTCCCTATTGGGGTCCACGAACATTTGGAGGGCTGGAAGTAATGCGTAGAAGCCTAAGAAGACACCAACCATATGAGAACATTCTTTTTTAAAGTATCGCAATTCAATGTTACGATTAAAACGACAAACCTGATGCACCACCACCCCCGAAGGAGAAGCTTGACGTGGAGAATCCATGTCGTCGACGGATATCTAGGGTTACGAAAAAGAACTGGAGTGATGAATCAGAGAAAAATTGAGAAAGGGAATGTGAGAAAGATCATAAACGGTTTTGGTTTTCTTTCACAACTCGGGATGTGAACAGACGCCGGTATGGTGTCCTTTCCCGGTCTTATCGATGCGTTAGAAAGGGAACCGTCGCACGAAAGTCACATGGGTTTTTCCATTTTTCGAAAAAACACGTGCTTTACTTTTGGCTGACTGAACAACTGACTAGATGCCACATCAGCCGCGTCTGGGACGCGCGCGGTCGTGTACAAGGACTCTTTTATAAGTGTGTATAAATATGAAAAGGAGTTGGTGAAGTGACCAATCTGTTTTTTTACTGAATTTGTAGTTTTTGAGCGGTCTAAACATTAAGTTTGTTCTTATGTCTTGATTATTTCTCGATTATTTAAAAACTAAAAAATTATAAAGGTGCCAACTGAGGTAATCGTCGTTCAGTGGCTATACTTTATCTCCTAGAAAATCTAATGAATCTATACCTATTTAATGTTAAGATTTTTTTTATAGAATATTTAAAGTTAAGGTTTTTCTCTCTGATTAATCCTTCCGTTATTCCATATTGCAGTTGATGCATCGTTCTTCTTCTGTAGTTTTCCACCCTCAATTTTTTTGGTTGTGGATTTTTCCTTTTTTTGGGTTGGGATTTCCATTTGTTTTCAACCTACGATGTTAATACTTGCTCTAATTTAATATAGATGCTAAAAGACAAACGATACGGACTTCGGAACACAAAGCTCTGTAATTATTTTAAACACTAACGACGATTTGATTATCTGAATGAGCTTTGACTTGTTTATTTAATTTCAGGTCAAGCTTGAATCAGGTTCTTACAAAATTGAACTAAATTGTGGCCCTTAAGTGAGTGTGGATTGGTTTGAACTTTTCAGTTGTGTGTACTTGTTGAAGACGATAATTCAAGTTCTATAATAATTATAGTGTAAATATTCAATTTTTCGTATACATTCATGTCGTCAACGCGTTAAATTGCACCCTATTTTTATGTTCATGTTTCAAAAATTATCATAACTCAACTACTTAACCACAAAAGCTTGTATCATGTAATCATGTTTAGGTTGTGTTTCATCACTGTACTTTTTC
This sequence comes from Triglochin maritima, assembly GCA_963682175.1. Lineage (NCBI taxonomy): Eukaryota > Viridiplantae > Streptophyta > Magnoliopsida > Alismatales > Juncaginaceae > Triglochin > Triglochin maritima. Next base: position 3,442,491 of record OY821787.1, on the reverse strand, counting down.
TTCTAGTGTCACGCTATCATGTCTCAGAGGATGTCACAAATTAGGTTGTTCAGGAGGAAGTCATACGTAATTATTTTTAATATTCATCTTTATAAGCAAACTATCTTATTTTGACCAGCTAAGTCACCTAAGTGAGAGCCCCATGACCCCCGTCCACAATAATATCCATATTTAATTATTTGAATATTAGCCAACACTTCTTGAATTTAGTAGTTAATAAAGGAGGTTTAGACTTGATTTGTATAGTTCCTGGTCGTAGCCATCTGTCCCCAGCCACATTAACAAACCTAAGTTGATTTTTTTCTAATAAGAAACTAAAAACAATCCTAAAACTAAATTAGAAGTCAAATACTCTACTTCCAATGGATTAAATGAAGCTAAATTGGGATGGTTTTAATTGGTCAAGCAACAAATCGTGGAATTTAAGACCCTCAACTAAAGTTATTCACATATATGACTTTTTAATTCCTCCCCATGAGACCCTCAACTAAAGTTATTCACATATATCAATCAACTTTAGTAGGTGTTAAGTTTTCTTTTACGAACAAAAAGTAAATTTTAACTAGTTGGCAGTGGACACAAATTCGATCCCTAATATCATTACAATCCAGTGATCCACGGTTAGTAAATTGTGAATCTACGATCTACATAATAAAATAATTAAAACACTACAACTATCAGAAAACCAAAGTTATAATTCCTTAAGTTGAACAAAAGACTTTCGGGATAAAAACTACATTTACTTCGGCAAATCGCCCAAAGTCGATTTTATTTATTTATTTATTTTTGAAGAAAGAAATTTTCCATTGAGAACCTCAAAATCTTCAAAATCAGCACACCACGTAGGACTAACACCACCACCCTTATTAATATTAATATTACGCCTACTTACGTCACGCCCCCGTGAGATCCCGATCCAGCTAGGCTCGGTAACCTGAACCCAAACCTCCGCCTCGGGATTCCCGAACCAAACTCCAGCTGGAACCAGGTTGTCTGCAACTCACCCTCGCCCTTACCTTCGTTTCCTCCCTCTCTCTCTCTCTCTCTCTCTCTCTCCATTCCATTCCATTAACCCACCCTTTCTTTTGGCATTCCTTCCTATACTTGTGGGATGATTTCGAAAATAAATCCCGTCGTCGTCGTCTAGGCAGGGTCCGTCTCCGGCGGTGCGGCCGATGCAGCAACTGGACCCATGTTAGCGGTGGAGAGCATGCTTGGAATCCGAGATTATGCTTGCAACCCACGTCCTCGGCGTTGCCACCGTCTCCCTAGTCCTAATACTCTCCCTCCTCGGCCTCCTCTGCCTCGGTTACACCATCCACTTCCGTTACCGGGTTCGCAACCACCCGGGGGGGCTATCGCCGCTCCAGTACTTCCACGGCCCCTGGGTCGCCAGGATTGCCATCGTCGTGCTTTCGATTTGGTCCGGTTTCGGTGAGATCGTGAGAGTCAATTTGCTTAGAGGTGAAACCCGGTTTTTCGCTAAGCTAATATGGCAGAAGAGTGTGTGCGAGTTTTACCTCGTGTCAAACGTTGGATTCGCCGAACCGAGTTTGTTTCTCGTCGTTATGTTTCTACTCAGCGCGTCGATGCGGAGTCCGCTGAGTCGGAGGAGTTGGAATGGTAGGGTTGGGTTTTGTACGGTTTTCTTTTGCCTCCCGATGTTCGTCGTTCAGCTTGTCCTTGTTTTTGTTGGACCGAAGTTGTACGACGAGGAGAAGGGTCTAAGGAAGATGCACAAGTACTTCATAAGTAGTTCGTCGTGGACGGGGGACCACTTCGTTTGCACGTATCCGTTGGTTAGCACCTTCGCGCTCGGGCTTTTCTATTTCGTGCTGATAATTTATGTTCTGTATGTCGGATTCGGGATGGTGCGGTCGGTGATTAACAAGGGGTTGCAGAGAAGGATATATTTTTTGGTCGGTTCGATTGTGTTGTTTCTACCTTTGAGGGTTTGCCTGCTTGGGAGTTCAGTGATTCCTCGCCCGGGTGGTTTGGTTTATGAGTCTGTCGTGTTTGTAGCCTTCCTCATGCTGTTGTTTTGTGCCTCCACAAGTGTTTGTTTGCTGGTTTATTATCCCGTGGCGGATTCCTTGGCATTGACAGGTTTAACATACTTGGAACTCGAAGAGGTGCCGTTCGATGACTACTTTGATGGTGCTTCTTCTCTAGCTGTTAATCAAAGCCATTTTGAAACGGGGAGGAACTCTGATGCATCAATTAAGCACGGCTCGATCTCTTTCCGGACGATGCTTAGGGACGAACTCCCGTTGGCAAGTGAATTCGGGGAAGCTGGTCTTTTCTCTCCCGCCACCCCTATGAACTCTTCACCTGGCGAATTCCAACCAATTCGATCTCCCGTATGATTTCTTGGTACCCCAGAACATGAGGAAACAAAACATGTGACCCCTGCCAATTTTCATTTTCCTTAATACCAGTTTTGTTTTTGAAGTAGAGTTGGATGTAAAGCCTTTTCCCCCCCCACTTAATTCAGCAGTTTAATAAGATTGCTTGTTCATATTTAGCTATTAAAAATGGTGTTTGTACACCTTCCTCATTTCTCTTGTTGTCCATGTTTGTCAGTGTCATGTCTGATTGATTGTTCTTTGGATCTAAAGATCTTTTCTTCCCACTTGGGAAATATTGTAGCAACTTGTGGGGACTGGGTGAGGATGTACAGTGGATCCATGGGAACTGTGATCCTTGGATCCTCCATCTTTGGTATCATGTGGGTTGAAGTTTCTGAAGACAACTAGGCCATTCTTTGTTACATGGCATGTGACAAGGTGGTAGCATTGATATATAGTCCTGAAAACAAGTCAATAAAGTTGCTGCTTGTTAACATCAACCTTCTTTTTTACAGCAGCAATTAGTCAAGTGCATTGAATCTCTCAACATTCATTACCACTGGATTTTGTTTACTAAGTCAAACTGTTTTTTCTGTTGGGTGATCAAAACATAGATGTTCCAAAAATATATATGAATAGCCCTCCAAACAAGTCAATAAAGTTGTTGCTTGCTGTTAACATCAATTTTAAGCTTATGATCTTTTTTTTTGGCAGCGGCAAATAGCAATTGGTCAAGTACATTCAATCTCTTTAATCTTTATGTTCATTACCACTGGATTTGGCTTACTTGCTAAACTGTTTTTTGTTGGATGTACCCAAAAAAATATCTATATAAATGACAGAATGGGGTATCTTAATGGTATCTTAATTTGGAAAACTTTTTGCCTGTTGCTGTGTTTTTCATGAATCATGACAGTCAATGAGCACATGGTGATGAGTTCTTGTTATTGTTATATGTTATGACATTATTATGAAAGTGCAGTATGTTACTACACATATGTTGGGATATTTCATGTCTCAAGGCACATGCATATTCTGTTTTGCACTTACCAGTGGGCTGGAAGAAACATGCCACATGCAGTCCCCTTTCAGATTGGTCCTATGGAACTCATTTTCTTGTACATCCACAGCTGTTTTAAAGTCTCAAGTGAATCTTCCCATGTTCTTATTTAGGCTTTTGTCTGCAATCAAGGTTTTGGGAAATTCATACATTACTATTTGTCTGCTCTTCTCAATTGCAGTTTTAATTGCTACCTTTCAAGTATTAAAATGCTCAAAATGTTGTGATGGGTTGGAGCAGTTGTTCTTACACTGATATACTTATATACTCCTCTGAGTAACTCTCCCTTTTTTGTTGTTTATGTTCTTTCTTTTGTCTTTGGATCCATTATATATTATGTGGTTGGAAAAAGAAAGTTCCATCTATGTCTAGTTTTATATTCTTTGCAGTTTGCCCACATGGTTTTTAGGATTCCATCAGACGTCTTTGCGAAAATAGTTTAATGCTAATGATGATCTCTTCAAACGTCTTTCCCATATAAGAGGGTGAGGAGAAATTTCATGTCGATTGTAGTAGCCTAACTTCACCTAAATGTCCTCATTATTATTATTATTATTATTATAAAAAACTATTATTCTAGGTTAAATAAGCAGTAACATACTAATGATATATGAATTTAAAATTTAAAAATTATTCGAGTTGATTATAAAGCACCACATCTCCATAAGACCAAGTCTCTTTTTTCAGCTAAACTGATCAATTTTAATGGGCATCCGGCCTACGTAAACATCTTCCCAGAGGCGGCCCGGCCCACGAAGGAGAGATAAGAATCGTAACTTTGTGATCCCACACATGGGCCGGGCCGGCCACACTTTTCATAGTTGATGAGGTGGTTACAAAATTATGTTTTTGAGTATGAATGAACGATAAACTTTTCATTTGTATATTTCTTTACACCCTTATTAAACTTTCATTCCATTAGATTTCCTCTCCTCTCCTCGCCTCTTCACTCATAGTCGAGAGGATGAGATGGTTTGCTAAAGAGAAAGATTGTCGACAAAAGAGGATAAACTTAAACAAGAAGTAGTTTGTATCAAGAGTATCAATGGATATCCGAAATCTGGAAATCAAATTGCATCATTATTTTAAATAGAACATTTTATCTGAGAAAAATTATATCTGAAATCCGTATTCGTATCCGAGATGAAGTATCCGCTAACTTGCTGTGCGAATATGAATATTGATGTATCCGATCCGAATAATATCATCTCCGGAACTACATATCCACATTTCCACATTGTATGATTATATTTTCAATATATAGTATATATTTATTAATTGTCATAAAAATGCATCCACTAATTCCACTAACTTAAGTATTGAATCTTGTTATTATTTTCAGAATACGAAGCTGAAAGTTAACATACATTGAATTAACATTTCAAACCAAATAAATGTGATTATATAAATATTTTTCCCGAGTAGTAACAAAAAATGTTATGAGGTTTACTATTATGTTTACGGATGTAGATATTATTTGTATCCACTCTGAGTCCATCAAATATATGTACGTATATAAATATGGATATACCTATATCCAATCAGATAACACCCTAAGAAAACTTTACTTCCCTCAAAGTTCATAGTTTGAGAAGATAAGGGCGTAAGTCTCTTTAAAGAATATGAAAGATCTGTCTGGTTTTCAATTTTTGATCTGTCTTTTTCTAGATTCTAACACGCAGTTAGGGGTGAGCAAAACCCGGTCCGGACCGGAACCAACCGGTCCGGGTTCCGGTCCGGACCAAAACAAAAAATTTGGATCCGGTCCGGTCCGGTCCAATTTTTTTTTAAAATTTGGACCTGATTTTTTTTTCCAGTCCGGTCCAGACTGATGCTCAGCCCTACACGCAGTTGCCCCCGTGAAACTCAAAGCTGACTTGTCGGCTCCAAAATCGACACTTAAAATTAAAACAATACATCAATAAAACGTGTCTCGAGTTTGAATGTGTTTTAATTTTGTGGTGCTAGAGTTAGTCTACTTTTTCAAGATTCCACCAATCAACTGTGTATCCCACAATCTGGGCTAAACTATCTGCTGGTGGATTATGTGTTCACATCCGTCTTCTTTGATAAAATTTGTTTTTTTGCCTCAAAAAGATATTTCCACCAATCAAACCATAGTATTTCTTGGTTGGTTAGGCTACCTTCGTAACAAAGTAATTGATAAGATAATTGATACGACTTTTATTCAAAAAAGAGTTAAAACTCCAGAAAATTGAAAGACTAAGAAGAAGATACATTTCATATTTGATGAAGGGATAAAACTCTAGAATTGCGAAAGATAAAGAAGATGAACAAAAATAACTTGTAGTTGGATTAATACTTGCTTAATTTCATTCATGTAATAACCAATACATGCTAAACCCACTAGATATTGAACAAATCAAATAAAAAACTCAATAACTGATTAATCTAACTTACTAAATATAGAAATAGTCAAATGATGTGTGGATCTATCCTTAGTACTATCGATTGTAGTTTACTATATTGTGAGAACATTCGAAAGCACGGAACAAAAAAAGATAGCACGGGTTGAAAAATCAAAATCACACACTAGTCAGAAGCTACTCTAGTCTACATGTAGGACAATGTTGTTTTACTATTTGTTTGTGTGACTTATTTACGTAAACTATCTCTGATCACTATTATGCAACATCACGTTGGAATCTTACGTAGATTTGGTCGATTTTGTGTCTACTAAATTGAAAGCCACAGCACAAAGAGCACTCATAACCATGGTATTATTTAATTGCTGTTTTGATTATATGTCACTCGAAAACAACTGAATTAAAAAATATATTATTACTTAATTATTTGTCTTCGTGCCAGTGCCATTGTAAAATTATTTTCTTTACTCATATTTCAAGACGTTATTAAAATACTATAAAATAAATTATTATTTAATAGGAAAAAGGAAGAAAATATTATTTAATTATAGATTTACAAAATTCTCCTAAATTTTAACAAAAAAATAATATTTAACTGAAACTTTTATAAAAACTTCCCTAAACAATTGAAAATATATATTCACCTCTCTCGTTCTCTATGTATCTATCCTCTCTCTCTACTGTCTCTCTCTCACACCCCATTAAAATCCTAATTTTTGGCAACTTAGAAAATTCCGGTCAAACCATCTCCTCCCCTCCAACATCCATGTCCCTTCCCACACCCCATCCCACGCAACCCAGCCCAACCCAATGTCCCCTCCTTCGATCCTGGCCGTCCAAATCACATACGACGACGCTCGCGGACTCCACCTTCCTCTCGCCTCGTCATCCTCGACGACGACGACACGCCCAAAACCATCTGATAAACCCTATTCTCTTTCTCATTGTTAGGGTCCGGTAATCTGGTCTCGTTCCTCGCAGGTGCGTCAGGGTTGATCTTGTTGGAGTCTGTTGAGGAAATAGTCCCACATTGCTAAACAGATGTACAACACTTTATAATAAAGTTGGATCAACTATCCTTCACCTAAGTGCTTAGGTTTTGTTGAGGTGGTGGACCAACCAAATTTAACATGGTATCAGAGCGGATCGATTAACCTGTGGGGCCCCACTCCAACTTATATTGTCCACGCGTAGACACGGAAAAAATTATCTTAGTCACGCGTGCGGGGGAGTGTTGAGGAAATAGTCACACATTGCTAAACACAAAAAGTGTATAACACTCTATAATAAAGTTGGATCCACTACCCTTCACCTATGTGCTTAGGTTTTGTTGAGGCGATTGACCAACCAAATTTAACAGAGTCCGATGAGGAGGAGTTGGATGGGAGGGACGAGACAAAGAAGGATTTGGGGGAGGAAATAGTTGGATTGAAGGAATTGGAGGTTAGTGGAGATGAGGCTTTGTTTGGAGAATGAGCGGCATTGAGGATCAGTTTGGTGGTGAACGTGGCGTGGAGGATTTAGAGGAAGATGAATAAGTGTTTGTGTGTGACGAGGTGCGAGGTGGAGGAAATAGTGCGGCGAGTCTGGGTGGAATAGAGGAGTGGTTTGACAGTGAGGTTTGTTGTTCGTGGTGGATTGAGGGACCTTTTGTGAGAGAGCAGAGAGAAGAGAGAGAGAGAAAGTAGAAGAGAGAGAGAGTAGAGAGAGAAAGGAGAGATGGAGAGAGTACATAAACATGAGAGAGAGGAGAGAATACGAGAGAGGTTAATGTATTTTTTGAAATTGTATAGGGAAGTTTATATAAAATTTCCAGTTAAATTATAGGGTTTTTTAAATTGATTTTTTGTAAATTTATAATTAAATAATAATTTATTAAACGACATTAACGTGGTCACAGTGGAGCCATGAAATAAAGAAAATAATTTTACAAACAAATATGTAAACAACGATTACATTCGTATAATTAGTTGTTTTTAAGTAGCGAGCATGTCAAAAAAAACTTGTTTCATTTGACAAAAACTCAAAACGAAAGATCATAGCAAATGCTTCGCAACAAATAGCTTAATGACATTGACATCACCGTCTTCTTTTCCTTGCAATTTTTAACATTGATCCGTTAAAACTTGAAATCATTACATTTAGTAAATCCGTGGGCTTAATCTATTTAAAATTTTCTAACTATTTTTCAACTTCGAAAGAGCAAGTTATAAGTAATTATTTCGAATTAATTATATTGCGCAGGTAGTTCGCATGCATGTTGAATGGATGTGGTTGGTGTGTTCTTTTCTTTGTTTTATCTAGAAAAAGAGTAGGTGGTCAAGGCATGGCTTTCAAGATGAGATTTCTTCCTATTCCGATATAAGTTCGTTTTTTTTAACATTTTTATAATTAAGATCGCCAGATGTGTCATCTGCGAACATAAGGTCATCTCTACCCATTACACTTTCATATATGTCAACCTATTCATATCACTACTTTCTCTTCGTCACGTCCGCATGACATTTTTCTTTTCTCTCTTTCAACTATTCAACCCTCAACCACAACTCACTCATAAAATGGTGACATAATCACATCAATACTCTCTCACTTCTACCTCATTTATTTTCCTCTCGTTTTTAATTTCCCACAATTCTCATTAATTATATCACATGTTTTACGAAAATTAATTATATCACATATTTTTTAAAAATTAATTACGAAAATGTAATTAAATTTATCACTTTATCAACATTATTAAAGTAATTACAACAATCTATTTTGTTTTATTTTTTAAAATCATTTTAAAACTTTTTTCAAATCTTTTTTTTTCAAAATAAGTTTTTTGTTTGTTTTAATTTTTTTAAACTTTAATTTATTTTTTAGAATTTTATCTAAGATTGACTCCCAAATGATGTGACAGTGAGAAAATGTTGAAAATTTAAGTATTTTTATCTAATATAAAAAAAATCACTATCCAACATAATAAATTATTTACCAGTGTATCGGTAGGCGGTAGGCGATCGCCCCTCGCGGTGGTCGCCTGGGCGACCATTGCTTTTCGCCCAGCAGAGCTGGGCGAAATAGGCGATCAGCTAGGCGAGAGCCGTTGGAGCTCAGCTTTTTAATTTTTTTAATTTTTTTTTCAAAAATTACAAATTTGCCACTACCCCAAATCCTATATAAACCCCTCCAAACCTCTTCATTTTTCACACCTCTCTCATTCTCTTCTTCTTCCTAATTCTATTCTCATCATCAAGTTTCCTAATCACGAAGTTTTTGCGATTAAGTCTCTGGTCTGGTGCTTAGTTTTGAAGTTGGAAAGTGAAGTCTCTGATCCGGTTCTTCATTCTTCAACCGCCAAAATCAAGTGTACTCTTTCTAACTTCTCTTTAGAATTAAATTAATTACTATTTTTTTCATATTAGTCTAAATTTTTATATTAGTATAGTTTTAAGATATGGCTTACGTACCCGACACTAGTCTCCCAATGCATCACGAGAGTTACGATGACCTAAGACCTACCCGTACAAATGACCCTGGTTGGAATACTGCCCATTACATTAGTGCTAATGATAAAAACTGCAGTGTCTGTGAGTTATGTGGTAAGGAAACTAGAGGTGGTATAGCCCGTCACAAACAACATCTTGCACACACACCCGGTAGCAATGCTAGACCTTGTGATAAAGTTCCTGACTCTATTAAACAAGACATAACTGCATACACGATTAGAAATAGTAGGACATTACAAAACGAAAATGTATGTCTTGATGATTATGTAGACCGAGAAAACATAGAATTTGATCTAGAAACCGGGTCGGGTTCCGGTTCTGCTCGGACCCAACCTCCCGTTCTCGCCCCGTTCCTGGTCGAAAGAGACAAAAACAACGTTTGTGGGCACCATTTTGCGGCCGTGGGAAGGACATGGTTTCCGGCCCCCAACAAACAACCATCGAAAGAACCTTTAGAAAAGAAGATAGGAAAATAATTAATCAAAAATGGTCTAGGCTTTTCTGTAGATGTGGTATATCATTCAACACTGTAAGGACGCCAGAGTGGAAGGAAGCAATATCCGCCACTTGTACTTACGGACCCAGACTTAAACCCATGACGTATCATGAAGTTAGTGACTCGTGCTTTAAACAGGAAATTGACTACACTAGAGGTATACTAGAGTCGTACAGACAAGATTGGGCAACATACGGGTGCACGTTGATGACAGATGACTGGACTGATAGGTCCGGTAGGAATATAATCAATTTTCTAGTAAATTGTCCGACAGGTACCATGTTCATGAGGTCTGTAGATGCTTCCGGTCATTCTCACACCGCAGACTACATGTACAAGCTGATGGACAAGGTAGTTGGCGAGATTGGCGAAGAACACGTTGTTCAGGTGGTCACCGACAACGCCGCCGCGTACGTACTTGCTGGTAGGATGTTGCAGCAAAAAAAGGAGATTGTTTTGGACTCCCTGTGCAGCGCATTGCATCGATCTCATCTTGGAGGATATTGGCAAGTTGTTTTTGAAGACTATTGCTTTAGCTCGTAAGATCATCAAACATTTCAACAGCTCTGTCATGTTGTTGAAGAGGATGCGAATTGCCATTGAAGGGAACCTGCTACGCCCTGCTGTCACGAGATTTGCCACCGCCTTTCTGAGTTTGCAAAGGTTGTTTCTGAAGAAAGACAAACTCCGAGCCTTTGTTGTTTCCCCGGAGTACAACGATCCTAATGCAAGTTGGATAAAGAACAACAAAAAGAAGGAGATCTCTACTGAAGTTGCCGAGACCATTCTACAAAGTGGTTTCTGGACCAACGTCGTGAAGGCACTGAAGGCCTCACAACCTATGGTCCAGGTTCTTAGACTTGTTGACGGCGATGAGAAACCACCGATGGGATATCTGTGTGACGCAATGGAGAAAGCCAAAGAACAAATCATGAGGAACTTTGACGGAAACCCGAGGTTGTACAAGCAAGTCATCGACCTCATCGACTCCAGGTGGGGTCCAGGGAAGATGATGTCCTCACCACTACACTCAGCTGGTTTCTTACTCAACCCTGGTACCTTCTTCTCCGTCCCGCCTCAGGATCGAAATGTAGCTTTCAATGAGCATATGCCTGGATTCATGGATGTCGTAGAGCGGCTCGTTCCCACACCTGGAGAACAAGACAAGATTTGCGGTCTACTTGATCGTTACAAGAACTCCTGCGAAATATTCTCGAGGGATATGGTCGTTAGACAAAGGTCGGAAAGAAGACCTATAGATTGGTGACAATCGTATGACGCAGACATGGGAGAGACTGCATTACAGAGGTTGGCCCTGAGGGTGTTGGGATTGACATGCTCGGCATCAGGTTGTGAGCGGAATTGGAGTGTCTTCGAGCAGTTGCACTCAACGAGAAGGAACAGGTTGGCTGTGAAGAAGATGAATGACTTGGTGTATGTGAACTACAACCAAAAGTTAAGGCAAAAGTTTCAACAAATGATGGAGAAGCCTGGATTTTATGACCCCATCAGTGTGGACTGCGATCTTTTCGACGAGCATCCATGGTTGGTAGAAACTGAAGATCCGGTCTTCGTTGGAGAGGAGCTTACATGGGCCGATGCCGAGGAAGCAGCTTTGGGACATTCTTCTTCACGGAGACGCTTTGCTCGATCCATGTCCACTGCATCTGACGCGCGGTGTTCCACTGCATCTGACGCGCCATTATTAGGTCGTGGCATGGATGATGCCATCATTCACATCAGTTCTCGAGATCCAGGTGCATCGAGTTCTCAACCACCGATGGACATCGACGAGCAATATGTCCAATCCGACGATGAAGAAACTGAAGAAGATGATGTCTACGTCAACAATCCGAACGAGAACGACTCCGACGACTCTGATGGTGGTGGAGGATATGATATGGTTCCCAGTTGGACATTAGATCAATGTGTCCAATGAAATTAATTAGTTACCTTGTATTTCTAATTTCTCTCTTATCTGCTATTGTATGAACTCTGAGTTACCTTTGTAATCGTACTACTAAGCAATAAATTGTATACCTAAGTGTTTAGGTGGGTAGAGAAGGTGCCTAGTGAGGCATTGGTCGAGGAACTATGTGTCTTTTCGAAGCCTAAACATGTATGATATTTTTGAAAATATTTGTGCATTTTTTCTTATTTTTTCCGATTTTCCCGATTTTTTATCTATTTTATATAAATTAATTGAATTAAAAATTAAAAAAATTACCGTCCATTCCTGGACGGTTGCACAACCGCCTAGGCGACCGGACGCCTCCGGTCGCCTAGGCTCGCCTAGACGGTACCTGAACATTGTTATTTACAATTAAATTTAAAATAAAAATTAATTAAAACAAAACACACAAAAAACAAAATTTAAAAAAAACCCGACCTAGTCGTGAGAATGGGCGGCAGATCGCCAGATCCCACGACCTGACGGTCTCCCGCCCATTTTTGCACCCCGAATGAGGGGTGCAAAAAAATGCCGACATTATGTCGGCATTTTTCTGGTAAACCAGTTGAGGGTGCCCTAACATGACAGCTTGCCAGCTTCCTACGACGTGTTAACAAAAAATGGGGTACAAACATAACATCAAACCATAAAATACATTAATTGCCTTTATTTCTCTACGTACTTGGACGTCTAACGAATTAGCTTGCTAAAGTCTATTAGTAGGTCAAGATGTTCTACTCCTTCATGTCACCAAGATTTAGATATCTTTGACTCTAAGCTAGTATCATCCATCGACATTTATCTAAATGTCAACATAGTCAAATAAACATTCTATTTTTTTGTCACATCAACACGATATTTTTCTTCTTTTTTTCTCTCAACCACAACTCACTAATAAATATCAATCTAGTCACATCAATATTCTCTAACTTCCACCTTATTTATTTTCTCTCTTTTTTATTTTTCCATCATTCCATTTAATTATATCACATAATTTATTTATCATAAAATATTATAATTAAAATCGAATAATTATGGATAAATGAAAATAAATTTTAAAAATAATTACGAGACCGTAATTTTCACTATATGTATGATTTGCTATTGGTATCCGAAAAAAATCCAAAAGGATTTGAATTATAAGAAATTAAAAAACTTAATACAGTGGAAATCCAATAATACCTATCTAAAACTATAGAATTTCTAAATCCATGCCGAGTTATGGGAGTCGTCCCCTGCTGATGTGTATTTTAACGTCCAACAGGAATTTGTGATCCCAAAACGATCCACTCGGCTCCGAAACTGTTACGTTAAAATCTAAAGCCGAAACAACTAGGCTGTAAATGGGCGGTTATAAGGCTTACCCATGAACCTACCCGTCTAATTAAACGGTTCGCGGTTCGGTTTGAAACTCGTTTATTTTTACATCTACCCATGAACCTACCTGTTTAATTTAGTTAAACGGTTTTGGACGGTTAAATGGTTATATGGTTAAATCTTATAAGAATTGGGTAAATGGTTAAATGGATAAAAACTTGTTAAACTTGTCAAAAACATCATAACATCCATAATTTTATAATCAAAACCTGCAAAAATTCATAATCTAAACATCCACAAATTCATATAAAATAACGTCAAACATCCACACATAATGACAATAATAATACAAACAATTATATGTATATAGTATATATAATAAAAGGGTCAGACTCTAGTGAGCTCATGTCTCATCAAATTTAGTTTAAACTCCTTACCATCTCACAATTGGATCTTATTTATGGTTAATCTCATATTTAATTAGCATAACCGTTTTTATCTTAATCTACCTTACAATTTGAAATGAGTGGTGAATATTGTGGGAGTTTAATTTTTCTAAATTAAGCCCCGGACTCACTAGAGAATTCTTGTATAATAAAATATTATATATATTTATTATGTTTCGCGGTTAAACGGACGGGTTAAATCATGTAACATTATCCGTACATTTATTAAACGATTATGATTTTCACACCCTTATCCGTCCATTTATTAGACAGTTATGATTTTTATAACCCGTAATTCTACCTGTCAATTCGGTTAGAACGGTTAAATGATTTTTACCCAGACCGGTTTACGACCCTAAAAACGACCATCCACTTCGAAAGCAAGGAATCCCAGAGTGGGGCCCTCTTTTTTGTTTCTTAGAAACGCAGAAAGCGTGAGAGTTCAATAGTCGTCGTCTTTGCGGTCACCACACCCCAACTAACTCCCACTCCTATGTACAAACACCCCTCGCCGGATCCAACCCACGGAAGCCATTTCCGCCATCTCTCTCCTCAGGTCAGTTCTCTTCCTCTCCTCTCCTCTCCATTTCCTTCTCGTGCCTTGCTCGTTTCCGCTCCGGAGGAGTGGCGACGGATTCAGTTCGACGATTGTCGTTTCCGCGATGGTTGTTTTGTTTGTTTTTCGTTTAGTTGTTGTTGTGGGAAGAAGTTTGACGAGATATGATTTGGATTGGGGAAGAATTATGGAATTAGGGAGTGATTTGTAGCAATATGCATTTTATGATAAAGCAAAGAAAACATCTTTTTCTTAGAAATGATTGGTACAAATATGTATTTTTTATGATAAAAGTGAAGAAAAAATCATCCATTTTCTAACACAACTATACGGGACTCTTTTATTTAAGCTAAAATACAAGGAAATTTACATCTCTTTGTTTTTTAATGGGAGTGGGGGAAATCCTGTCTTGTGAACTTTTTTGGGTGTTGGAAGTCATGAGACTACATCTCCAGAAATTTCAAATTTTGGTGCACTAATTTTTGGAAGTCATCTGAAAACTTTTTTTAATTGAAAAATGTTATTTTCTAATGTTCGATGGATTTTTCTCGAGTTTTGTATGTTTTATGTCATTTTGAAATTAGGCCTGTCATTTTTTTATGATGGATATGCTATGGTGCAAAATGTCGGGACAACTTGACATGATAAAATATAATGACATATAAGATAAGTTTTTTTATTTTGTTTTTGTACATCTTAATTATGTCGATTAATATAGAATTAAATAAATAAATAAATTTAAAGTTCATAACATTTGATCTTAGTATGCCCAATTTATCGGTCCAAAACTCATAATATTGCTTAAAATTCAAAAGCACACCTGACATAGTACATACTATTTTCTTGAGAGAACTTGTTGGTCACTTCTTGACATAACAATACATGAGAATATTCAAATAATAGGTTCATATGAAATGCTTATATCCTAAATATGAATAATTAAAGTCATTGTGGAATATCTTTCAGTACGAGAGGATTGTTACATAAAAGGAATTATGTCAGACGACCTTGCCCCTTTTGTAGTAATTAAGACAGGCTGAATAATATTGTTATATCCTTGAGTTTAATTAGGAAGTAGATTAGTGGTTTTGAGTGTTGAGGGTAAGGAGGAGGTGTGGGTGACGTAATGGAGAGGTGTGTTTGATGGGATGGAATGCTGGTGGTGAAGGGTTGGTGACGTGAAGGAAGCATGGGTGTGTTGTTGTGTGTGTGGATGCTTGTTTGGTGGGAGAAACTCACACACCACTTTTCTTCCTCACGTTTTCTCTTCTTTTTTCATTTCCTTCTCACACCAAGTCTTTATCTCTCTCCCCTCAGCTCCATTGATCGACGACGAAGGAAGCAACTACGACGAGCAAGAAGATGGTGTGATCGTAGCCTTGAGTTGGGTAGAGCTTAGTGCGAGTGGAGCGGACGTCCGAGTTGCTTACTGGAGTGGATTGCAAGCGGAGCTCCGGTGATCGCCGAATTAAACGCAAGAAAGGTATGCCGGCTTCTTAGTATGTTTGGTGGTTGCTCACCCTCGTGGGAGGGTGATGTTGGTCGGTCGGGGGAGGTCGGAAACCTCTGGTGTGACGTTTTCCGTGAAAAACCTCGGCTGGCGCGAGGTTGAAGACGACCATCGGTCGACCGGGCCCTTCGGGCGGTCGACCGAGTGTAGTGTTTTTGTCTGCCTGTTGTGTTTCGGTCAACCGGTTCCTTGTGTTCGGTCGACCGGAACTTAAGTGTACTGGATATTATGCATGTTTGCGGTCGACCGTTATATGACGTAGAAATAATAGGATGACCCTGTTAGTTTTCGGTCGACCGAGACCCCTGAGTCGGTCGACCGATGTTGACCAGACTCCGGATTTTGACATCGTTTCGGTCGACCGGTTTTAAACTTTCGGTAGACCGTTAGGACTTATGTTTTGCGCAAATATTTCGACCGTTGCAGACGCTTCGGTCGACTGATTCCCTTGTGGAAGCGGTCGACCAGTTGTCACTTTCGGTCGACCGATTCCCTTGAGGAAAACAGTCGACCGAGTTCTCTTTCGGTCGATCGTTTTGCACAGGACAAAAATCCTGGTTCCGTTTAGGATGTCAACTCTGTCCACGGAAACCCGTGTCCTCACCTTGTGCGTGAGCCGGGAGGTGACGGTGGGCGCGTTCCGCGTGCCTGCCCAGGGACCGCCGTGTGGAAGAGTGTGGGTGTTCGGGACGCGTTACCTTCATGTATAGATCGTGACTAATATGATGGATTGATTGGACTCATTGTAGTATAGCAGGTCTGAGGGATCGCGGATCCCAATGTATGATGATTGTGCGGGCACGTAACTGTCGTTGGGTGAGGTGACTACCAGCCTGAGGGGCTACGGAGGTCGCTGCCCTGCTTTTATAGCGGCGCGGTTGGTGTTTGCGGCTCGTGGAGCCTGATGACCTGGCAGACTTCGGTCGTGACCCGTCCGATGCTGTGCCAGACGTATTGATGGACCACCGATGTTGTTCCGGTGATGCCGCCGATGTTGTTCCAGCGATGATGTTCCGCCTATGTTTCTCAGATGGATACCTACTGAGATGATGATTGATGGACCGACCGAGCGACGACTCCGTTGATGTGGTTTCGACCACGAAGTTACAGATTTGTTTCTTATGGCGCGGACCTGGCGGACGTTCCCTGCCGAACCCCATGATTAGTATAGTCGCGTGTGGGGAGCGTTACCTCTTGTTCCGTTAGACCGTGTGTGCCTACGGTAGGTATTCTCGAGAGACCCGATGATGATTGTCGGACTGATGTCCCATGTTACCCTTCGGGGGAACTACTTTCCTTACTGTCGATGACATGACATGCTAGTAGTATGATAGGTTCATCTGTACTACTGCATGCATATAAATGAACTTAGCATACAGGGTTTCCTTATGGAAATTTAGGCATTGTTGTTGCATCTTTTTCAGGACCGCAGTAGGTCCAGTTGGGTGGTGATCAGCGGGCGCGCGCATCTTGGGATCAGATCCTCTATTTTGACCACTGAGGTCGACATGATTACGTTTATCTTCTTTTGTTGTTTTGTTGTAATCATGTATCGTTTTTGACAAACTCTGATGTAAACTGGTACACCGCTTTTATGTTTTTATGAGAAGTAACAGTCCCGTCTTTGATTATTGGTCTCTGATGTTTTGATAAATAATTTTTAAATTCCCACTGTTTCGGGATGTTACAAATATACTCCTTATGGCGAGAGCCGTTCATTATATCAGCCATTTATATGTAGTTTTCACAAAGAGAAAGAGAGGTAATATCTGGTCATGTAACAGTTTAACCTTTTGGCACTAACATATTTCACAACAATATCATATTTAAAATGTTTAACCAAAAGACATTGTTTGGGCGAATACCTCTATTTCAAAGTACATATATTTCATGATGTTCCTGTTCGTGCAGAGTCTTTCAGAGGCCCCTGACAAATCCAAGATGCCGGAAAGTGGTTACCGAGAGGGAAAGGAACAGGACGGCCTTGTTTCCAATTCAAATACTCCTCTAGTATGCTGAATTTTACTTTCTATTATGATTTTCTCTCTTTTTGTGGGTTCTGATCTTTCTACTGGTGTCAGGTTTTTTCAGAAAAATATTTCATATATGACTCAGTTTATTAGCTTCTGTTTTCGGTAAATCATTAGACATACCAAAGAGTGTTTGCATACAAATAGAGACATAAATGCTGATTCTACCAAGTACACTAGTTTCCTGTAAAAACCCAATCTACTGTTATTGACTTATCATGCTGCAGCTGGAAATCTTACTCTTTAATCTTTATACTGTTACGACAATATAATTAATATATGGGAATTCATGAGCATCCTTGCAAATTTGCAATGGGTATGCTCTTAATTTCATGCTGATGAAGTCACATGCATGCCATCATGCTTGATTGATCCTTTCATGTCCATGTGGTGAAAATGATTGCACAATGATGCTTCACTTGAAGAACTTGATCACTTACACATTTATATCACATCATAACTCACAGAACATAGTCACGGACTGCCTAAATTTTCATTTTTTGTGGTCACCGTTCATGTTAGGAAAAGGTTAGTGGTAAGATGAAGTACTCGTTTCTTGGCCCTTCATCTTAGCTATCTTTCTGAAACTTTAGACATTAAGAATGTGTTTGCTCCTGTGGCATCAAAGCTTCAATTTGTTTTGGTATGACGGGAATGCTTTTGATCTAAAATTTTATATCAGACGCAAGTTAAGAATACATATTGTCTCCATCATAAGACCTGCTTTATCACATAATAACCAATTATATATTGTTGTTTGGTTTTTTTTGTTTTACTTATAACATTTATAAGAGATCTGTTGCTGAAACCAGAGTTACTTTCATAGGCCAAAGTAAACCATGTGCAGCCTCCCCAGTATGCTTGGACTCGGAAGTTAGATAGTGAAGGAAATCCCATGTCTGAATTTACACTAACATTGAAGGAAGTGGTAACACTGGTAAATCTTCATTCCTTTGTGTTTTATATTTGACTTTCCTTGAATCGTTTTTTGATAAGATAAGGTACGTTGATAATTTAAAGATGCATTTCACCTTGGATTGAAAAATATCACTATTCTCTGCATGCAGCATCTCACTAAAAGCTGGATTTTTTATTATTTTTATTCTATTATAAAATTACCATTATTTAGTATGGTGAGATGGACAACTAAAAAAAGCGAGGAGACAAATCGGGAGCTTACACATCCAGAAAGGCAAGAAGATTTATTTAAGGGGGAAAAATCAGTATATGGTTCAGTTGTTCCCTAAGGAGTTTCTAACTTAATTTGAAGTTCATACATACAAAAGAATTCTATGATATTGTTATATGTGGGAAAAGACATTCAAGACACCTATACTTCAATAAAAGAAGTGACATTTTTGTACCTCAGAAGCAAATGTGATGTGCAAAATCCTTAAAAAGGATTCATGGGGTGGGTGCATCAAATTTTGATATTAAATCATATGAAGTTAGCACCTCCATTTGTATCTATAATGTGATTTCATCTGGCTTTAATCTGTAATTACCAATTACCATTCTCACCTTATGATCGCTACAAATTTTCAAGTTCAGATGTGCAAAGCACACCCTAGTCATACATTATGTGTAGGATGGTTCAATTTTTAATGTGAAACAGTGAGAATTATTGTAGGCAATTATCTCATATTTCATCAATTATATGCCTTTTTTTCACGCATAATATATCTAACAGCCACTGCACATCTTTAGGCGCATTGTTGTCTGGAAAATGCTGTACCATTGTCCATTTTTTTTACTGCATGTCATTGTTATTAATGTGTTTCCTTCGATAAACTATCTTTCTTTTCCTACTGGGTTGAAAATATTCTTCTGTTGTTTTTTGTCTAAGTGAAGGGTTCAGTGGGCATTAGGCTGCTACTAGATGTCGTAAATGAGATTTCCATGGGACAGGTTTGTGTTTCTTTCATTGCAATTTTATCCATACTTAAGGTCAGTGTGTTCTCTTCAGAGCATATCGTGTACATATGTTCCCAACTGATATTTTCTTGTTTATTTGCTAATTATTCTCAGGTACCAGTAATAGATCCTTTCCAAAGGCGTAAAATTTCTTCATGCAATGGAGTTCCTCTCGGCGGAATCGGGTAAGTCTATCATTGTAAAATGTTATTATTCATTAGGAACATGACATAATGGTTGAAATATGAACTATTTGTTCTACCGAATAAAAAAGTACTATCTGGGAGAGCTTACCTGTGTTATATGTATGCCATCTTCACCCTGTTTTTGTAGCAGCTTGATATTGTTACAATTTTCCAAATCCATATAATCATTTGCACCTTATTCCCTTCAAGAAATTATCAGTATGTTCACATATTTTCTGTGAGCATTGATGTTATTGTTTCATATGCTGCATTGCTTTGAACAGTGATTTGGATCCATTATCAATAATCGACAGAGTGTAATCAGTTTTAGGATCTTCATTGGGATTATCTGATCAAGTTCTCATTTTTACAGTGCAGGGAGTATAGGAAGAAGCTACAAAGGTTATTTTCAGAGGTTGCAACTCTTTCCTGGGTCATGGGAGGAAAAACCTATCCTCGCTGATCAATTTTCGGTATGTCTTAGAAACTTAAGAAAACAATTCCCAAGGCATTCGATTCCTTAATATGGCTTTCAATTTTTCTCGTTGTAACTAATTTTGGTTACTCTCCAAAAGAAAGTGGGTATTACCCAGAAAAAATCATGTTAAGAAACACAAACCCTTCTGGTATTTGGTAATCACCTTTACCATCCTATGGACCATCCATTATCCTTTCTATTTCCCATTACTTGCTGCCCATTGAAAATTGTCATTGTTAATCTTGACTTCTGAAATAAGATATTCTTTTCTATATTGGTAATAGCATGATAGTAAGTAGGATATTGAAATAAATTACAATTTTCTTGTCATGCTTTTCCAAAATATTTTTTCTCAAGAGAATATTCATTGCGGAAGACAGTTCGTATTGTATATGAATTTCAGCAGAAATAACATATATTGTTTCATTACTATCCTTGCGATGTGCTTCTAGGCTTTTGTTAAACGAGGTGATGGTAAAAGACTTTCTACTGTTTTATCTCCACAGAACGAAGACCAGCTTAAGTAAGTAGACTTTCACGTTCTGGTTTTTGTTATACAAGAATACTTTGTAAGAAGAGAGAGAAAATAAGGCAGAGTAATATTTTTCTCAACAACTTCAGATTTTACAAGAGCTTAGCAACAATTGTCTCTGCAGGACGAGTTCCATCTCTGGTATTGGTTCCTGGGATTGGAATCTGAACGGGTCGAATTGCACATATCATGCTCTGTTTCCCAGGGCATGGACTGTGTATGAAGGTAAACAGATTTTCGAACTCATAATCATTGGATTTCAGTCTTTTTATCATGTTTTATTGTGCTTTTGGAAATGCAGGACAACCTGACAAAGAGCTCAAAATAATATGCCGTCAGATATCACCCTTTATTCCTCATAACTATGAAAAGAGCAGCTTACCTGTTGCAGTATTTACCTTCACAGTACGACCAAGTTCGATTTCTAGAAATTTTATGTGGACTATAATTCACTTGTTTATTTAACTGTTTGATTGCTTGTATTCCAGCTTATCAATTCTGGTGAAACCTCCGCTGATATAACTTTGCTTTTCACTTGGGCGGTAAGCCTTTGTATTAATCAATCATTGCTTTTATTACCAGAAAAAAGTCATTTATCGAGATATACAAATATAAAATTATCTAAAATCTCATTAACAAATAGCGTGAGACTTCATCTCCCAGCAATCCATTCCGAGTGAGGTGTGTAATTGCACGTAGCAAGCCTGAGAGGTGGTAAGATGAATACACACCACTGCACTGCCAAGACAGATGCTCTTAACTTTCAGATTATTTTTGAAGTGATTAAAAGAATTCACAACTTGGGTCCATTTTAGGCATCTAAGGCCATCCTTAACGTATGGTCTTTTGGGGTCGGGTCGGGTCTCGACCTGACCCCAGGCCCTTAATGGGGGGCGGCCTAGGTCGGGGACCCGACCTGGGTTCCGACCCGGGTTGGCCCAATTTTTTTATTTTTTTAAATAAAGATTAAAAATTAGTTTTTTTATTTGTTAAATAATATTTAATTGATATGTATATGTTTTTATATAATTAGAATTAATTTCTGAAAATTAAAATAAACGAAAATAATTAATAAAAATTAGTAAAATAAATGTAAATAATTAATCAAAATTAGTAAAAATAAATGTAAGTAATTAAACAAAATTAGTAAGATAATTGTAAATGTATATAATTAAAGAAAATTATCTAGTAAAAATAATAGGTAGAGATTAGAGAATTACTAATAAATCTCAAAAATAAAAAATCTTCACGGGACGCTGCCCCCTTGCCACCCCCGCCACCTCACCGGTGAGGTGGAATGCTGCTCGCTCACCGGTGAGCGAGACCCCCGACCGACCCGTTGGAGTGATCATTGTTAAATCTAACTTTTCGAAATTGTTTGACAATTAACGTAATTTTATTAGATTAAATATATTAACATTATTAACTATTATCAATATTAAAAAATATAGGTAATTTTTTTATTGATATGTATATTATTTTATATAATTAGAAATAATTCCTGAGAATTAAAATAAATGAAAAAATAATAAGATAAAGTCGTAAAGATAATTTATTTAATAGTTTGTGTATTTTTGTGATGGAATAAAAAATGAGGTAAAATAAATAAATTGGAGGAGAGAGTGTGTTGAAAGTAGGGTTGGGGTTAAAAGATGAAAAATGAGTTGGGTTGTGGGTTGTATAGTGTTTTTTGCTGATGTGGTGGAGAGAGAAACTAGTCGGGAGGGGATTTTTGGATTGGGGTTAATGGTGGTCTAAATACTTCACAAGATTTAGTTATGATTATACGATGGAAGATCACTCTTTAAAGAATTTACTTACAGAAGAGCAATCATTGGAAGCTCTAGAGATATGACATGGGTTAACAGAAGTGCTGCATTAGTTCTTCATCACATCTATGATCTATTATAAAATTATGATAGTCTATCAAATCCATCTTGGCCTTCCATTTCGTAATCCATCAAATCCATCTCAACTATCAATTGTCAATGATCTTAATCCTTGCAATATTCTTAATGAGATCCATGTTAGTGACCGTGTCCTAGTTGTTACGATATTTCAAGTAAAAGAACACTTCATTAAATAAAAGTATGATGCACTATAACGTCCCGTTCTTGGGCCCGCATCAAGCCCGAGTCCAGTCCGTCACCTACGAGTCTACTGGCCCACAACACCATCCCTGAATTTGTCACGTAAGCTTAAGCCAATTGGATGGTGTAGTAGTAGACTTATGATATCAATTATTACACACTACCAATTTATCATTAGCCGATGTGGGACTAAAGTGTTTGTGGTGTTACAACCTACCTCACTCAAACACCCAACGTTCTCGTCAGGGTCAAGTCATTATCAGTCACCAGCGTTGTGGGATTCTAGAGGTGACTCCTACCCTCTTGGTGTTACACTTAGTTTCCACAATTTCAGTTGGTTCAGGCTTTGATACCAAAATGTTCAACGGGTATAAAACCCCTCTTTGGAAAGTCTTGCTCTCTTCTAATTTGTTGCATTACCCTTTAGTGAAGCCAGCAACTCGCAGAGTACGAAAATTTGAGTAAGCTTTTAGATCAGGTTGGCTCGCTGTAGAATTCCCTTTAGAATTCCATTAATCCTTTTCCAGGGAAAAGTTTACCGATGTTATCTACATTTCCCTTCCTCTCCAGACATGAGCTTTGTAAGTTTAATTTCAGATGCTTCCTGCTTCACCATTCATAATTTCTATTTTCCTGAGGTCTGCCATCAATTCATGTCCTATTTCAGTTAGTGTCAACCTACATGATATACTCAGTCTGTTTTTCTTCATTTTTTCTTTCCGTTCTGAATATTGTACTTATCTTTGTTCTTCCAGACCCTTCATACCAGTATACGAGTCATGCTGCATTTAGACTTGTCTGCTGATCTCCCATACCGAGTGCTTATCAGGAAGGGGTTTATTCCATAACAAAGATAACCATATATAACTGAACATTTTTTTTGTGAAGTCTCTCATTGAGCCGAGATTTTAACAAAGAAGAGTATGAATTGCTAAAACTTGCCTTCATTGGCGAGTAAAGGGTCCCTTCTGCTTATAGTGAAAATATTTATGTTCGATCATAGTTTATTTTAATTTCATGCAGAACTCTGTTGGTGGAAACTCTGAATTTTCTGGCCAGCACACGAATTCAAAGATGATGTAGGTCCACTGCGATGATTTATCTGCTTACCGGCATGCATTTCCCAGTTGCAATATATATGCTATTGAAGCTTGAGAACTCTGTTTTATCCATGTTTCTGTGTGTGACTTCTTTCTAATGGCATTTTCTATAAACATCAGGGAAAAAGATGGTGTGCATGGTGTTCTTTTACATCACAGGCTAGTTACTATTTCAAACCTGATTGCATATTCATGTTATAAATTCAAAAAAATTCCAGCAATTTCTCACGTTTAAAAATAATAATAATTCAGGACTGCTAATGCACAACATCCGGTCACATTTGCTATAGCCGCAGAAGAAACATCTGAAGTTCAAATCTCTGAATGCCCATTCTTCTTAATATCTGGAAAGTCTGAAGGCCTCACAGCGAAAGATATGTGGACTGAAATTAAAGAGGTCAGATTTAACCTCTGAAATTTACTTCAAAATGTCGGCTCTTTTACCAATATGATCACCAGTTCTCCACTCTTCATTGAAAAAGATGCCTATTACTGTAATGATCTATGTCAACTCTAGCAAGTTCTAACTCATGACCAGAACCATTGAACATAAACACTTTTATTGTACTTAATTTTGTTAACCCCTTAAGAAAATGGTGGACATGCGTATATATGCGAGTAAAAATTAGACAATAATTGGTACTTTAAGATTTTATATTACTTTAAACTGTCTTACAATTTCCTATTATAAAAGTAGCATGCGAACTCATGGTTGGTACGTCTTCTCTTCTAGTAGCATGGATCTTTTGACCGGCTTGATTCCGGAGGGCCTATTTTTTCGGAGCCAGGATCGTCAATTGGAGCTGCTGTAGCAGCCTCAGTAACAGTTCCAGCTCGTGGTGTTCGTACCATAACCTTTTCTCTGGCATGGGCATGCCCAGAAGTAAAATTTTCTAAAAGGAAATATTATAAAAGGTAAAGATGTTTTTATGCATATAAGAAATTGCTTATCTCAATTATTTTAAATATTAAAATGACCAAAACTGAAAACAGGCGCTACACCAAATTTTACGGCACTCTGGAAGATGCAGCGGCAAATCTTGTACATGATGCCATTGTTGGTAATTGTCATGTTCTCTTATAATGGGCTTTACAATTACTTGAATATTTAGCTTCAACTTTGAAAAATATGAACTTGTTCAAAATATACAAACTTGTTCAAAATATTCTAGCAAAGTATCAAGCAGACAAGGCTATCCATAGAATATGCTAGTACTACATGTACAAATGATATAGAAGGCAGAAATCAAAAACCGTAACTTCTAGTCTTCATGCAATCAAACGTGCTAGTGGGAACTATTGCAGAAATAGCGTCAGAGATTGGGTCTCAAAGACTAAAGTGGTTGGAACTTGAGAATGTACCTGGCATGTGAGTGTGTTGAGGGAGAGGGAAGCATGGAGGGGAAATCACTAGAAAATACGTAAATGCTTATTGCCAAGTCCCATTATTTTGCATCCAATTTCACCCCTTCCTGTTGCAGATCAATTTCTTCCCCAAATCAGACCACAACTTTAAACCCTTGAATTGAGTCAACGTCAACATTAGAGCACCGTTAACAGTGCTCGGGCAGTTCCCGAGCGCCTGTTTTTCTCTCTCAGTCACTTCAACTTCTCTCTCAGCCACGTCAGCTCAAACCAACCACCTAAATTTTTCTTAACCACACCAAGAAATAACTAAAACGCCCTACATTTTCTCCCTTCCACGTCATTTGGGGATCAATTTTAATTAAAACACAAAAAATGTTAAAAAATTAAAAAAATATAAACAAATAAAAAACATATTTTCAAATATATTTTTGAAAAAATGATTTTAAATAATTTTTAAAACATTTTAGAAAACAATAAATAAATAAAAAACAAAAAAATCACCTAATCCGCAATCCTGGGTGATCCGCCCTCCCATTAAGGGAAGGCTTTTCGGGCGTCCAACACCTCAAACAGAGGCACCCTTATGGGAGTGAGAGCACAAATAACAGCGCCTGGGCTACCCCCAGGCGCCATGCACTCTCTCTATCACGTCAGCTTCTCTCTCTGGCACGTCAGCACACCCAACCCACCCAAAAAAAACCTTACCCATGCCCGAGCTACCATCACCCACCCTACACTCTCTTTCCTCCACATCATTTGTTAATTAAACAATTTTAATTTTCACACAACATTTAACAAATTACATTTATATAATTCTAATTCTAATAACATTACAATTCTATTTTAACTCGAAATATTATTAATAATTACTGATAAATCACGAAATTATTATTAAATAATACGGAGTCACATTACATTTAAGATAGACTGAAATAGGAAATATTACACTTAAAGTTAAGAAACAACAGTACATATTACATAAACTAAACTTTCAAATACTACATTAGCAACTACGTTAATCTATTTTCAAACTGCTCCTCGTCCGTAGCGTTGTCATATATGCTCGATTAAATCACCTTTCAGATCCAAATGTTGGTTCCTGTCACGCACTCGACCTTGATTGACAAAAAACTCGTGAATATCCGTTATACGATCGGGCGAATACAATGTTTCCTCAGCTGAAGTTCCAGGACGATCTT
Organism: Triglochin maritima; assembly: GCA_963682175.1. NCBI lineage: Eukaryota > Viridiplantae > Streptophyta > Magnoliopsida > Alismatales > Juncaginaceae > Triglochin > Triglochin maritima. Next base: position 3,416,033 of record OY821787.1, on the reverse strand, counting down.
CCATAAATTCGCGAATATCTCCAAAATTAGCATAACAATCGCGTTCGTCCTTCACTATAATGTTATGCATGATGATACAAGCTGTCATTATTTTGGATAGAACTTCCTTGCTCCAGGCAAGAGCCGGGTTTCTGATGATCGCGAACATCGTTTGCAACACTCTGAAAGCACGTTCAACATCTTTACGCGTTGTCTCCTGCACTTCAGCAAACAATCTGTGCTTCGGGGTGTGAGGGTGAAGGATGGATTGGATAAAGGCCGCTCACTGTGGGTAAATATCATCAGTAAGATAGTATCCCATATACCTCATAATTTACAGGGGGTGCTCGGCCTTCCAGTATGTCGTAAAAAACCAGATATTGTTGCAGGACGTTCAAGTCATTGCATGAACCCGGTATTCTGAAGGAGTGTCAGATCCATAAGTCGGACGATGTCACCGCCTCAAGGATCAGAGTTGTTTTCCCAACACGTCCTTGATGTTGTCCCTTCCAAGCAGCTGGACAATTTTTCCACTCCTAGTGCATACAATCGATACTCCCCATCATACCTGGAAACTCACGTTGCTCACCAACGTAAAGTTCACCAACGTAAAGTAGGCGTGCCAAGTCATTTGCAGTTGGCCGACGTAAATACTCAGGGCCGAAGATGTGAATAACACATTCACAGAATTTGAGGAGAGCATTTCTGGATGTTGTCACACTCATTCGTAGGTACTCATCGATTTCATCAGCTGCAACGCCATATGCTAGCATTCACATTGTTGTCGTACTTTTTTGTATGTCGGAGATACTCATCCTACCAGTTGCGTCTGGTGTTCGTTGGAAGAATACATCAGATGCTTCGATGACATTGTGGATGCGCAGAAAGACATGATTTCTCATCCGAAATCTTCTCCTGAAAAGAGTATCAGAATACACATTGTTGTCAGAGAAATAATAGTCTATAAGGCGTCTATAACCTAGTTCACGATATCTATCTGAGTTCGTCGTTCTCATTCGACGTTGCTTATGACGTGTAGTCCTTTCATGAACAACCCGACCGGCCAATTCAACAACGCAGTCCATTATATTTAATGTCTCATTCGAGTTATCATCGTCGGATTGACCAGAGTTTAAACTATTATCCGACATTGATGAGAGAAGAAGTTAACAAGTTAAGAAAATGTGAGGAGACAGGAGATAGATAGATGTATTTATAGTTGGGAGGGTGTAGATGTATCTGTTGCACAGTTTGCTCAGTGGAAGCGTTGTTAAAGTGCACACGTGATTGAACAGTGCACGCGTAATTAAACAGTACGGGCGTGATTAAATAAAATTAACATACATTATTAACAAATAATCAATACATTAATCCAAAATACCTTACATTAACTAAAAACACCAAATACAAATCATTTAATCTCCACTAAAATATCAAAAAAAAATTGACGAAGGGGAGTGGGGGACATGTGCCCCCCACCCGGGGGCACCCTGGGCATTTGCCCGGAACGCCCGGGTGGGCGTTCCGGGCGGGCACCCTGCCCGCCCTGTTAACGGGACTGCGCCCGGGCGACTCACCCCCGTTAAGGGTGCCGTGAGGGTTCGGACATAGCAACCATACCTTTGCAAATTAGAGAGATTGTTTCTGGTTTATCCAATTCCATCCCTTTAAATCTGGAAATTCAAAAATCTACCTACCATGGTTGACCGCCATGATACCGTGGTAACATAACTTATTATCTACACGATCAACCTACCTACTTCTCAAAGAAGAAAAATATATTATATTACAAAAGGGTAAAAAAGACTACAGGAGGCATGTGGCCATCTTAGCTATAAGACCTATTGTAGCCATAGGTCCATATGCATACGTAATTTACAAATTTACAATGTTTGGGCTCTCACGTGGCATGCACGACTAATCTGGAAAAGGTTCTGCCATGTATTTGCCTTTTTTATTTATGGAAATATAGTTTAATAAGCATCAATTTGTTCTTCATTAATAAGGCAGCTGCCAACATGATTAGGCACTCCCATCATTTGTACAATTTAATTCTGCACATTTAATAGTCATTTTGGTTGCCACATTATTTAAAGTGGGTAAAGACCATTGTCGATTCTTCTTTCTGTGGAAACAGAGAATAGGCAATGGGAGTCTGAAATAGAAGAATGGCAAATACCTATTTTGCAAGACAAAAATCTTCCTGACTGGTTAGCTTCCCATGAAGTGCTATCCAAAATTAAAACAAGCCATCTTAAATTTCAACCTAAAAATCTCGTATTGCAGGTATCGTGTAATGTTATTCAATGAGCTCTACTTTCTTAATGCCGGGGGGACGATATGGACAGGTATATTAGGTTCTTAATGGGAACTTTTTTGAAGTACGGTCTGACAATTTGCCTGAAATACATGACTGACTTTGTTCTGCAGATGGATCACCTCCATTACAAAGCCTGGTTACAATAGAGACAAAGAAATTCTCCGTTGACATGGCCAATTTAACATCTAATGGTTCAAGCATCATTCCCCATCCAAAACTCCAAACTGCAGTCAATGTCCTTGACAAAATGACATCTGTATTTGAGAAGATAAATACACCAATTGCGGAGACATCTGCATTTGGGACAACATTACTTAATGAAGGAGAAGAAAACATCGGCCAATTTCTCTATCTCGAAGGGCTAGAATACCGTATGTGGAACACTTATGATGTTCATTTTTACTCTTCTTTTGCTCTCGTCACACTATTTCCAAAACTCGAACTTAGCATTCAGAGGGACTTCGCAGCAGCAGTGTTAATGCATGATCCTGAAAAGGTACAGATTATGGCTGACGGGAAGAGTGTCTGTAGAAAGGTTCTTGGTGCAGTTCCTCATGATATAGGACAAAATGATCCCTGGTTTGAGGTGAATTCTTACAAACTTCACAACACCGATAGATGGAAAGACTTGAATCCTAAGTTTGTTCTTCAAGTTTATCGTGACACGGTAGCTACTGGAGATAAATCTTTTGCCCGGGCGGTTTGGCCTTCTGTTTATACAGCACTTGCTTACATGGACCAGTTCGATAAAGATAGAGATGGAATGATTGAGAATGAAGGTTTTCCTGACCAAACTTATGACGTTTGGTCTGTTTGTGGTGTAAGTGCCTACACTGGGGGACTCTGGGTTGCAGCCCTGCAAGCTGCTTCTTCACTGGCCGGGATAATAGATGACAAAGCATCCCAAGATTATTTCTGGTACAAATTTCAAAAGGCAAAATCTGTTTATCAGAAGTTGTGGAATGGTTCTTACTTTAACTACGATGACAGTGGGAGCAGCACAAGCTCCTCAATTCAGGCTGATCAACTGGCTGGACAATGGTATGCTGTGTTAATTCATCTCAGTTCATTAATAAAAATTCTTTGTCAAGATATACTTTGGAAATGGATGATGATCCCCTTGAACTCCTACTTGAGTTCTATTGCAGAAAAAACTTGCATCTATTTAATCGTTTGTTTGCACCTAAAAATCGCACGATATTCCAATGACTTCTTAAAGGGTTTCATTATTTGTTTGACCATTATATCAGAATAGACTGGGTACATGCATTTTTCTATTTCTCAGTTATGTGAATTGGCTGTTCACCTCCAGGTACGCCAAAGCTTGTGGTCTCCAACCAATTGTTGACGAAAAGAAGGCTCAAAGTGCATTTGAAAAGGTTTATAATTACAACGTCCTGAAAGTAAAAGATGGCAAATTAGGTGCAGTTAACGGAATGAAACCAGATGGTACTGTTGACCTGAGCGCGATGCAGTCTAGGGAGATATGGACAGGAGTAACATATGCAGTTGCAGCTGCTATGATCCAAGAGGGCATGGTTGAAACAGCATTTAAAACTGCACAGGGGATATATGAAGCTGGGTGGTGTCAAGATGGACACGGGTTAGTTCTTTTTTCTCCTAATTCCTTTTTGTATAGTCAAGATAAAATTATTCTAGTAGTTATCATATTATTTTTGTGTTACCTAGAAATCAAAATTGATCAGGCAATTTTTTCATCGACTTACTTAGCCTCACTTGAGTTGTGTTGAGCAACACCACGTAGTTCGTTGTTGTGTAGTAAACATGTGTGAAATAAAAACTCAACTTCATCATTGCAAGCACTGATTTGAAGATTGTTCAATTCATTGTATCCTCTTGCATGTATTAGACAGTTCTGACCAATAATGAAATTTCTGTATCGACCTAAGCATTTCATATGCCGAATTTCAAAACACAACGATGTGTCATTTTTTCGATGGGATTTTTACTATCTCCAGTTACTAAAATAGAAAGCCGTGGGCGTATTATAGAAACAGTAAGATGGACAATTGATGTGATTTGAAAAACTACTGTCTTCCAGAACATAACCTTATAGAACAAAGAAGCGTACCAAATCTTGCTCGTTGTGACTTCTAGAAAAGCATAAAGATGGGTTCTTACTTCTTACCATAGTTTGAAATTATGAAACAGTTATTCTTTTCAAACTCCCGAAGGCTGGAACACTGATGGCCAGTATCGATCTCTATGCTACATGCGGCCACTGGCTATATGGGCAATGCAGTGGGCATTATCACCACCAGAGCTCCTCAAGGTGCAAGCTGCCACTGAGCCAAATGAACGCGACCTAAGTATGCAACATGCAGGATTCCTGAGGGTGGCAAATCTATTGAAGCTGCCAGAAGATACTACTCGGAGCTTTCTTCGGGTTCTTTACGACATCACTTGCCGAAGAGGTTGACCTTTATAATCAAATTACCATTCCCATCTCGCAGATTGATGTTTCTCATTGCTTTTGTAATGATTGGGAACCAGAATGCTACTAAACCTCCATGGCTCCATTTATCCATTAATGATTACATGTCATTGTTTATGAATAATGCTGACATGTTAAACCACTTGTATCTAACTATTCTTGTCAGCAACCCGAAACAGTGGCTATGATAGTATATCGTCTATTGATCTGTGATTACATTTGCAGTGTATGGACATCATTACAGTGCAAACTATATTTAGAAATAATGATACCAATATGAATGTTGTCTAACTCGTTGATAAACAATCACGGATTTGATTTTTGAGCTCGATGGCTTGACGAGCTAACACATGAACTTTGATCTTCGTGTTTGTCAACACTTTGATACGGCTCAAGAAGCACTTAAAATAAATATTAGCTTAAAAAATATCTGAGGTTTTAATTCACGTGTGATCCATACATGTATTTTAATCACTAACCACATGCTCAAATCCCAAGGACTCAATCGTACGGATATTACAAGACAACATGATCCATAGGATCGTATGGACATGTCCATACGACATATGATTTTTTCATTTTCTTTGGAGAAGCAAGCTCGACATTGAAAATGCCTTCTTGAAATATGATATCTACGTGCCATAACAAATCGAACAAGCGGTAGGTTTTGCACATCTTCAACTCGTTTTGCTGAATGAATTGAACTCGATCAGTCTAAATGTCAACATGAACTACGATATTGAGCTCAATCCGACACGATTTTACTCCCGAAAAATTAAGTTAAACACAAACTAGCTCAGATTCGTGTAAATCATCATCCCTAATTGTAAGCATTTCCACGAATTCAAGCTTGAAACTCGACTTAGCTCGGCTCAAGTTGGACCCCGAAAGAAAACTCTCCTCGTTTTTGCTAAAATTATCAAACTAACTAGAAAATAAAAATCTCATAAGTTGATATTTTAAACGAACCGATTAGCTTGAAAAAAGTAAAAAACTCGAACTCGGCTAGAAACTTGACTCGAAGTTTATTAGATTATTTCGCACATATAATATAAGTATATATAACAATAAAATATTAATATTCAAACTCGAAAATTTCATTCCACTCTCACGCGTTTGTTTACCTCCCTTGATTACATTACATCCCATTTCATATTCATTTCGAAAAAACCAACACACTCCGGAACACTCTTCACCTCTCCCTCTTCCCTCCAAACCCTCACCCTCACCTTCCCCAACCCAAATCCCTCCATGACCGACCCCACCACCCCCGAGGAGTCCCTACCGTTCGCCCTAGGCCAGAGAGTCCACCCCTTGGGGGACCCGCGTAGAACCGGCACAGTGAGATACATCGGCCCCGTCGACGGCTACGCCGGCGACTGGATCGGCGTCGACTGGGACGACGCCGAGGGCAAGCACGACGGCGTCGTCAACGGCGTCCGGTACTTCGCCGCCCGCGAGGCTAGATCGGGTTCGCTCATTAGGCCGAAAAATCTGAGCGGCGGGATATCGATCTTGGACGCACTCCAGCTTAGGTATAGGGGCGACTACACCAAGGAGGAGGAAGGTATGGAACTCTTCTATGAAATGGAATGCTTTTTGGATTTGTGTTTGGTTGTGAAAACGAGTCGGATCGGGTCGGGACGCACCTATTAGGGCGTGATTGGTTTGATGGATATGGTGTTTCGGTGAGGAGTTTAGTTCCCTGAACTCCGGTTTACTTCGTCGGTAGAAATGTATGTTTGTGATGAAGTCGACGGAGGCATAACTTGACTTCCCTCGTTTGTCCGCGTGGTTATTAGATCTGTGCTCAGGTTGTTAGTTAGTTTTTTTTTAATTGATAGTTTGTTAGAAATTATGAAAAACTCGAGTTCAAATGGAGTCGATTGTGATGAGTCAAATGCTGTATCTCAGGTTGTTAACTGTATTTAGTTTAATGAGTCTAAAGTCAAGGTTTGAACCAACTCAAGTTTTAATAGAGTGCAACATCCTCTTAATGAGCTAAATATCTGCTAAATGTTACAACTTGAGCGAAACTTGAGTTCTAATGTAGTCCCTCATGAGCCAAATGACCCTCTTTGATGAGTTGAATAATGGTTGATGTATATTTATATGTTTTGCATGAATTAACTTGTGTGCTATAAAAGATGATTTTTAAAATCATAATCTTCTTATTTATGTGCACATTCAACAAAAGGTTTATATTTTGATGTGATATTGTATCTACTTTCTAGTAAGATGAGTAAGAGACATGACAAACACAGGTTGTTTTTCATATATAGAACTACTTCAGACAGCAAGCTCTTATTGAACTTAATCGTGGTTGCGCTATTTGTTTAACAAGGTTAAAGTTGGGCATTTTTTATTTATATTGTCCATGCTTCGTACTGCCCTTGGCGTTTCACTCACTTCTTTACATAGTGGTTAGTTGAACATGTGATGTCAGGTTGATTTTCATGGTTTAAGAAGACATGGTTATCTGAAGTTAATCATTAATACTTGGAAGCATTAAGCCATCATATATGATTCCTATGGTTTGCTGTCTAAGTTAACCATTTCTTGTTCCATTAGTTAAGAAGTCAATTTGGCGTTACTGAGTTTACTGTTTTCACAAAGTGCTATTATATCATTTTGAAAATTTGAAGGAAACCCTGCTGTTCCTTTTTCATAATGCTGATGAGAGTTTTGATCATAGAAAATCTAAGGGAAAAAGCATGCGGTGGCACCAAAAAGAAAAATAATAATGTCTTCAAGATGGCAACATGCGTCGTTTGGATTCAATAATTTTTATGCAAAAGAAGTGCAGAGGTAGCTGAAATTCTTTCTAGTATTGCAGATGAGATGTATGTTTTTTCGACAAGAAAAAAGCGAGTATCTGTACAACTTGTTGGGAAGGATAAAATACAAGAGAGGTTGAATCATTTTCAGGAAATGATCAGCGCATCTATTGCCTACATGGGGGTTTCAACCGTTGGATCAGAGGAAGAGATCTCAGCTGCAGTACCAAGTATTTTCTTATCAACTAGAATTTATTTGTGTTGTTTTGAGTCCGCTGGGTAATATCTGACTAATTAAATTAATAAGTATTTTTAACGTGTTATTTCTATCTGTTTGTATGGCAAGCTAGGATTTTGGATCTTCTTGTTAATTATATGTGGGATTTATGTAATGATAATTACATATGGAATTCATCCGATCTTTTTTATGAATAAAATTTGAAATTGGTTGATCATTCATAATCGAATTGAAGCCATCATCTAATTCAACAAGCCTCATGAGGAGGTCAACCCTCAAACTCACAGTAAAACAACAGTACCTTTGAAGTAACCAATCAACAACAACAAAACAGTACCTTCGAAGTAGCAAATGAGTCATGTAACATGGATTAAAGAACAAATCAATTTTAGCTACCACTTGTTGATTTTGCCAAAGATATATTCTATGTCTATACCTACCACAGACTTATACACCATTGCGAATGCTAAGGCATCTATATTTTGACAATTAGCATATTAATTCTTTTGACATTGTCCATGCTCCGGCACAGAATGTACATCATCATTAGCCTTGTATAAGTGGATTCAAGTTGCTAAAGTCATGATGTCTGGCACTACTCTGGTGTGCATGAGTAATGTTTCTTTTACGGTGTCAATCGTACAGTTGCTTCTCTTATAGTCTTATGACATTTTATCCTTTGATTTTTTGCATGTCCTACCGTCTTAAGAATAATAAAAAATTGACTAGAGGATTTACATTAGCACTCAAAGCCTTAGTTTAATACCTTGAGACAAGGTTTTAGTTGATTTTTAATTTTTCAATGCAATCTGGGTACCTCTGAATTTCAACCGGAGGAATTGATAGAGAGATTTGGTTGATTTAACTTTTCCTCGTAAGTTGAGAAAGAGCGGGAAGGGCAGTGTGGATTGACTAGCTCGATCATGGAGGTATAATTTTTCTTATCGAAATTCATTTCACCTATTGATTAAGTTGTTTCCACTGTGTCAAAGATTAAGTTGTTTTTTGATATTTGGAGCATCATGGACTATATCAAAGGGCTATTTAAACGATCTGCATTTCTTTTATTGTGAAATCGCAGATGGTCAGTTGCATTTGCATCTTTTGGGTCAATTGGAAACAACCTCACTGTTTTACAGTGGTCGGGTTGTGTACATCCGACCCCCCCTAACCTCGCTTAGGCGGGAGCCTCTTCTGAGGCATTGGGGTTATGTTGATGTTGAAATTCATTTCACCTATTCTTAATTGAGCATGATTAGTTGCTCTATCCTTCAAAATATCTCCGCAAATATGTCCAGTTCCCACAACATATAGCTTGGCAAGTTACAACTGGAAGAGTATTGCTTTATTTGCAAATTGAAATCTTATTTATTAATTAGTACATAATTTCATTTCAGATCTTAAGGAGCTCGACATGGCAGGCAATTTGCTTTCAAATTGGCAAGTATGTCGTCCTTATACACCATATTGTTATCACACAATATTTCTCATAAAAAACAAGGGCACCTTAAGGGTTTAAACATTTCCACATTTCTACCAATCATGAAAGCTATCTGTCATATTTTAAGTGTTGTTTTGTTTTATAGAATTGGTGGATGAATGACAACAACCATAGAGCTTTCAGTCCCAAGCTAGTTGGAATAGGTTAGAAATAAAAATAATGAAGTGAATTAAATGTTGTCATGGTTGATTTGTTGTGCACAGAAAAAAATTCCTTTTCGGTGCAATTGATTTTTCATTTGTCTCAACTTGATCTTCACATTGACAGTGGTCGCTGCTTTGTGATCACATTCTATGGAGGGACTTGGACTAAAAAATTTACCCTTACTAGGAGTGCTTTAGTCTTCACATTTGTCTGTTGTGTGACATCTTGTTGCAAACTTATTAAATTAAATTTTAAAAAAAGAATGGTTTGTAATTATTAGGTAACATTATGCAAAAGTATGGTATTTCGCATTAATTTTTTATGTTGGTTGGCTATATGAAAAAGGTCGATACATACGCGTTCTGTATGCAGTTATGTTACACAATCTTCTTATAGATTGGCAAAGCAGCACAAGCATGTGCTTACGAAATATCAGGAAGAGTTATCATGTATCTTGTTACATTTCTTTTTTGTTATAGGATGTCGGAGCCATTTGTAATTCTTTGCCAGCGCTCGAGATTCTAAATCTTACAGATAGTCATATAGATAAGGGTATAACTGACCTTCCCTTACTTAAGAACATCCGCATATTGATTCTTAATAATTGTGGAATCACATGGAAAGAGGTACGATGCTCTTTCCCAACTGCTTCTATTGTCCATTGTGTTCTCTCTTGTATTTGCAGTAAATAATATTGTTATAATTTCGTTGAACAGGTGGATGTACTTAAAAGATCACTCCCTGCCATTGAAGAACTTCATTTAATGGGGAACACGTTAAAGATAATAATGGTCAGTATTGGTTAAGATTTTCTGTAATGGTCATTTGTGAAAAAAACCCTACTGTAATGATCCATAGCAGTGCATTTCTAAGAACCAAATGCATGTCCTAGGATGGACCGATAGTGGATTGTCCGGTGACGGTGGATGGAATTTCACTGCTAGCAAATAAACATTTACTTGAATTTTTATATGATAGACATCTGTCAAGATGCCCAACCTTTAAATTGATCTTTTCCTGAGTATAATTACATGACCCATTGCAACTTCAATAGTGGATAGTTCTTGTTGTTTATTTCCATTTCCGAAATCAGAGTTCCCTTTGTTTTGGACAATTTGTAGTTCTTCACCCCCTAATATCATCATCACACGATTTGTGCAGAATGCACCTTGCAGTCCGATGATAAATCATGTTGAAGGATTTGACTCTCTAAAGGTCTTGAATTTGGATGATAACAATATTGATTCATGGGATGAGATTTTGAAGCTTTCTCAATTGAGAAGGTGAAACTTCAAATTGCTTTTCACAGAGATATGAAACAGTGGTGTTATTTTTTAACAACTTACATTTAATATATATATATTGGTTTCAGATTAGAACAGCTTTACCTAAACAAGAACAAGTTAAAGCACGTCTTCTATCCTTCGTGTAAGCAGGAAGTGAACACTGAAAAGGATCACAAGAGATTCATGAGGGCTTTTGAGAATTTGCATTGCCTTCTATTAGGTGACTCCCCTTTCTCTTTTTGCTGCTCCAGTGCTCCCCTACAAAGGGTATTTTGACGTCAAAATACCACATTGTTGCTTAAGAAATGGTAATCAATGACATGCATCAGGATGCAATGAAATTGAGGATTCTGCCAGCGTTGATTCATTGAATTATTTCCCTTTCTTAATGGTGAGCAGCTTGTTATACAAGTGCTATGGTACCTCTGTTTTCAATTTTTCATTGTTATTCCAGCAGGTTTTTCTTGTGTCTGGGTGAGATGAAACTAATTTAGTATTTTCTTGCCAATTAATTACTTTTAATGTTTGTCAAGTGGAAATAGTTATTAGATTTTACATTCGTTATCATATTGTGACTCATGTCTGGAACCATATTTCTTTCTGTAGGAACTATATATTCTTCTCTCTAGATATAATATTTTTTCAGTTTATTTTGTTGAAATAGAATCCAGAAGTTCTGATTCTTTGCTGATGAAGCATTTACACTTCGTTTAGGATGTTAGACTTTCTGGTAATCCAGTTGCTGATCTGGCGAAAGGTGGTATGCCACGTTATATCTTGGTTGCACGCCTGGTGAAAGTTAAGATGTTAAATGGAAGTGAGGTACTTCCTGAGGTTTTTGAGCCTTTGCATCTTCTTTTACCATATTTATTGAAAGTTGCCTATCAGTATATCTTTTGCCCCTTCCAGGTAAGCCAGCGGGAAAGAAAAGAATCTGAAATCAGGTTATTGATTTTCTCATGAAATTCTCTTTATTTTAGTATGATGATATTTTAGAAGGTCACGTTTCATACGTCTTTCTTTAGTTTAGATTAATGAACTTAAAGAAGTCCCCTGCGCTTCTGTGAAAGTGTTGTTTTGCATAGTTTTTTTTTTACCCGATTTTTAACCTTCGTTTGAGTTATTTTTCATCTATTCGTGTACGGTTTGTAGAAAGTTATTTTCCAAGTTACAAGATTCATTTGATTATGATGACAATTAGATGGAGCTACTTGTTTTTAACTTATTTTTTAAGTTAGCTGAGAAGTGACATAGAAAGTTTGGCCCACAAAAGAAATATTTGCTTCATCAGGTGAGACAGATATCAGTTATTCAGTTATTTAAACGATGTGTGACTATTCACCCATGCTGCAGGTATGTTCGCCATGTTATGGCAAAAATGCAATCTGATCATCCAGAAGAGATCAAACAATCGCACCCAAGGTGTGTACTTCTAGCGGTATTTAACTTTACCTTCTCCATGTCTCAATTGCTCTTTAAGTAATATAGGAATATGGATACATGCAAAAAAAAGGAATATGGAACATGCATGTGAATCTTCTGCTTCATGATATGGATCAAGTTCATCAGATGCTTCATTTTGGCCAAAATGCAATCTGATCATCCAGAAGATATCAAAAAATTATGGACCAGTATTGCTAGCAACTAAGTGACAAAAGACAATTAATGTCTTTGAGTGTGGCCTCCAGATGAATTGCAGCAGACCTGGAACGGAAAATGAACAGAACAATACATGAGAATTAAGTAGTTCTACTGGGGTGGTACACACAATCTAATTGGAAATAACTGTCTTGTTTAATCTACTCTGGAATTCAGTCAAAAATGAGTTGAAGTAAACATCAGATAAAATACTTGCAAAACGACAGGGGTTAATAATTTGTTCATTCATGCAGCATGTCAACATGCAATTTTTTGCCAACGGATAACCTCCAGAAGACTTTCAAGTAACAAAAAAAGTTTAATATTACTTTCAGAAAAATTCAATCATATGCAGAAATGAAATAAGTTATTTTCCCCAAGACCAAGTTCACAGTATGACAAGATAACATTGTATTACAGACAGAGATCTAATCATTTGATGAACCTTAGAATTAGATTGACACTAATTAACAACTATATAGGATCAAGAGTTTGCAATTTGGAGCTGATCAGGGTCAGGCTATTATGACAAACCACACATTTGCCATTGCAAATCCTACCTTCACCTTTTCCAATAATTTTGTGATGCAGATTTGCTGAGCTGAAGATACTTCATGGCATAGATGATGAAAAGCCATCAGATGTAAGGACCGGTCCTCAGAAGTTGGCTTCAACAATGCTGTGTATGGAAGATCAATACTCAACGTTGTGCATTATCTTTTTTTTCTTCAGTTTATGTTTTATATTCTGAAATTCCTTTTTTTTGGTAGCTCTTACCTTGAAATGTGTGGGAGCTTCTTTTGGGGAAAGGCCACCTCTAACAAAAAAATTGCCACCCTCAACCACTGTATGCGTTGTCTTCCATTGTACTTTACAATTTACATTCATATTGTCTTCAAGTCTTGGCTTCTGAGTTTGAGTTACTCCCTTAAATTTAGTTTTTCCTTTAATTTTAGACATTTCTGAGTTGGACGTTGTGCTCATGTGAAAGGTTTTTCTTATTGTTATGCTTCATTTGTTTTCTGTTCTAGGTTGGCAGGCTGAAATCTCTATGTGAAAGCTTTTTCAAGCTGAAATCTATGAGACCAAGACTTTTTCTCGAAGAAGAGGTATGTTCTATAGTTTGTAGATTTGGTTGTTTGTCATTGCTAAACACCTGACTTACATATATTTGGACAGGCTTAATCTAGTAACAGTTGTCTGTCCATGCATTCTGTCCAACCCACAGCAAAAATCCATTAAAATTACATTTAGGTTAACACTAAAATATCTGGTTTGTTTGATGATTTTGTCTCCCGTTAATTGAAGGCTCTTTGAGGGCATTACCTGCGCCTCAAAATTATGGCCATTAGTCATGACTAATGGGATATGAGGAACTTATATGATATTATGGTCCAAGTGAAAGGACCTCCATTAGCATTTAAAATTGGATGTTGGATGCTCTTGGTCCTGTTTGGCATGTCTGGAACGTTGATCATGAGCATTTAGATTGATGGATGTCAGAGAAAAAGGTAGGAAAGGGGTTTTATCATTGACGTAGCTTATCTACTTGTCCCATGCTCCTCTATGACCTGCTGATTGATTGGTCTTAAGGGAGATATAACGTGATTGGGTTCACCAAAAGATGGAGGTCAAATAACTATCATGGCGAAAGGGCGGTGCCCTTTGCATCTGTATTTCGTCACGTCAAGTTGCAGGGCGGACATTGGGATATGAGCTAAGATTAATGAAAGCTGTTTCTGACTGTTATAGGGCATGAAACATGTAATTCAATTGAGGATGCTTATCCATTAAGATAAACATATGATATCTGGTAAATCCGCTGTAGCCTTGAGTTGCAGAGGTTATTAGTAGTCTGAGGGGAACACTATTTAAAAGTTAAACAATCGAGTGTTCAACTGTGGCAAGATAGATTTGCGGGTCATTAGAAGTAGTTAGAATTTTCTATTTCTTTAGTTGTTTTTTGTTTTTTCGTATCTTATGTCTAACAGTAACTGGTTATTTATCATAACAGAGTTCACCATTACCATTATTACTTGATGATGAAACGGCCGCCTTGATGGATCTTGGAATCAGCTGTACTGCAACAATTTTGGTTGATGAAGAAGTCTAGCTTACCACCCGAGCACAGTTATTTGAATACTTCTTTCAATGCACTCTGTACAAATCATTTGTGGACAAAGTACAGAAAAGAGCTCCAAGATCTAAGCTGTGATATTAACTATGATTGATTTTTAGTACACAAATTTACCAATAAGTTTTCCATATGATTATAGGTCGGCCCAAATAGTTTTTCAGATCTTTTAATGCTCGGTTTAATCGGCCCCATAAGGCCCATTAGTTTAAGTAAAGCACGGCCCAATAAGGTTTCCGGTTTGTTACTTCGTAGAGTCCCGCCCAATAAGTTGGTTTTTGAATTTAAATGGGCCGAATATCTTTTTTTCACTGATATTAATTTTTACATGTAGAATCGGTTACATGATTAGCTAGTTTATAATCCTATTCACTGGAAAAAAATGTTAGGGTAATCCGGCCCAATAAGGTTTCCTGGCTGGGCCTTACCTTGCCAAACGGGGACACGCCCCCCCGGGCCTTACCTTGCCATACGGGGACTCGGGCCCAGGCGGGCCCGTGCGTTTCCGACCTGCCCTTTTTAAGTTTTTTTTAATTTTAATACCTCCGAAAACTTTAAAAAATACTTCCAAATATTACAAAAATACCGTGCCCGACCCATGCCTAACGGGCCGGTACCCAGGAGCCAGGACTAATATTTCAACATGTATAGTTAGTAATTCTACCAAGTAATTGAAATGACAGTTCGAACTTTGAAGGTAGTTTACAATAGTGCAAGTAAATTTTTAGATTCCTGGACTAACTTGACATCACAAACAGAGTCGATCGAGAGATTCTCTGATTAAGATAACTTCAGACTGCTTTGTCAAATGCATGCTGTCTTGTCTAACATGTCTACCACAATCTAGTATGTATGATACAAAATTTCTGTCTCCCGTAGTCACCACCAGCCAGCTTGGGGAAAAAATGGTGCCACTTCAGCTCGCGGTATAGAGTTTCGAAACATACCAGCTATGACACATTCAAACCATGTCAAACGTGTTCGTAGTATCTGAAGTCAAAGTTGCTAAAGACGTGTCCTTAAAACATCTCTGAAATCTCCAAATAACGCTTGGAGATGGCGAACAAAATATTCCAAGTGTGCTAGCCGGGTGGAGGAACATTGCCGTGATAACTAGCATTCCGTGGTTGTCCAGGAGTGGGCTGGTCATAGCCTGCTGGATTTGCCAAAGGTTGAGCATATCCAGCCTGATTAGTAGTTGTAGTGCCAGCAAGAGCAGGATGTGTAGGTTCTGGTTGGTATCCATACCCATTGTATGGCTGAGCATATGCAGAAGCTTCTACTTGAGGGGCATTTGAAACATATGGATAATGCTGCACCCCGTTCATAGCCACCATAAGCTGGCACATTATATTGCTGCTGCTGATGGGCAGGTTGCATGCCATAGAGTGTGGGGGGCAGAATGAGAATAAGAACTTGCGTGCCCGTATCCAGATCCTTATGACTGTACACAGTAGGATGCTGGAAAATAGGGGGGAGGCCTTTGTTCCCACCCACCACCATAGCCAACCACTAACTGCGGTGGAGGCCTGGCTCCTAGTTCCCACTGAGAAAATGTGGGTCCAAAAGAACGATAAGACTGTTGGCCATATACACCAGAAACAGCTCTCTCAGGAACCTGCTCAAAAAAAGCTAAAGCTTTATCACTAAAACAGAGACAACATGCTAGTGGAACAGTTTTCAGCTCATGTAGAATGAAGCATAAAATATGTCCAATTAACATTGCATTAAGATGTCATCTGAACATTTCAACCAATGTGAAATACACAGATATAAAAAATGTGACAATTCACAAAGAAAATTAATGAGCATTTAGATCACTATAAATTGGAAGCATGAGAGATCATAACATAGCGAACACAAACCATTGGAAAAAAGAAGAGAGGAGATGATCATTCCCCAGTGCAAATACCACCTAAAATTATGCAAATTTAGAACGGCATCATTTAGACTGACTGGTTTGTGGTGAAAGGACAGAGGTACAAACCCAAGGAGAAAAGTGAAGCCCAATTTCGCTTCTTCCAAATAATAAGGACGAGAGATCATTTTGATTCCCCTTGAAAATGAACTTGGGTGTGACGATGCACAAAGGTCAAAAGGCATGTCACTTACCATTCCCCCATGAGTTGGTGAGACGTTTAGACTGACTAATTGAAATAAAGAAACGTAGCAAATAACTTAGGGAGGCCTGTGGCATTTGGAAAATGGCTTCAGATGACAAATATTGAAAACATTGCCAATGTGCCACAAAATGGTAACAATGAAGTCGCCTTATTAAATCAATCTATTATATTGGTAACTTTACTAAATCGATCATGGCAAATTTGAACACCGAAAACAACATTGATGAATTTGGGGCATCTTTATTTGAATGAAATGACCTTTCTCATCATGTAAGCAGCCACCTGCAGGCTCCTCAGACTTCAGTAGGGTAAATATGCTCCTTGTGGAAATAATAAAGACTTTGAACCAAAATAAACTGTGTAGTAACCATCTTGGATGCTTGTTCCCTTAGGGGGGAAAACTGATGCAGGAGGAAAACCCACAAGAAAGCCGGAGTTCCAAGCTGAGGTGCTAGTCGTGCTAACTATATAATCCGGCTAAAATATAATGAGGCAATGCATTGGAAGGGAAAAGTAACTGAATTTTGTCAGAAACAGCAACTGCTTCCTTCTATTGTTAAGTTAAAAGTGCCAAAGTATTATCCTATTTATAGATAAATCAAGAATAGGTCAATGAAACAATTACAAAACTGTAATAGTAAGAAAGGAAATCACACTACTTTGTAATCTCTTGATTTTTTACATGAATGGATCTTCATAACGCAAAACTCTAGAGCTTATCCTTCTAGTAAAATTATTTGACACAAACAATTAAATCAATACCTTCTATCAAATGATGCATGCAGCAAGGTATGGAATTGGCATGTGGACTTAGACATTTCATTCATAAAAGTGCAGATTTATCAACTCAAACAGCAGAAACTGAAGAAAACAAGATAAATTTCTGAGAATGAATGTGGCAAGGTGAGAGGAGTCTGCGGATAGCATCATGAAGCAATTCATGGGACCACGTATTAATCCAACACACTGGAATCAATCAAGGCATGTACAAATGAAAACATCTTAGTTGCAGGAAAATTTCAACATAAAATATATAGGACACCGGGTTGTTGTAACAAATGCACACTGATGAACTGGAAGTATTTTGAACCTCAAGATGTTCTTACCAGCTACTCTTCAAGTGTAAGATGTATTTCCTCATACCCTCTTCTGAAGATGAATGAACGATGGTGGTGATTTGATACATCATGAAACCAATGTAGCCAAATTTGCATTATGAATGTTGACCAATTCGAATTTTGGTACCTTCAACATAAATAAACCATGGCAATGGGTTCAGATGAAATCACATAATATTTTGACCCTTAAATGGTAGTATCGTCTCCAAACATGACACAATTGGTCGGCTATAAAACACACTTAGCATCATAACATGAATAAATATTGTATATATATATATATATATATATATATATATATATATGCATATCCGACATAATTGACACCGGGTACTAAACATAAAGCTTCTTAGAATAAATTCCTATCATTTATTTCTTTCATTTCATTTTCTATTTATATTGGGGGGAAACCTCCTCCAGGGTAGAGGAGATGAAAAAACCTCAACCCTAATCTAATTACATACTAATCCGAGCTAATGACGCCCTCAATTCGGATAATAGTTCACTAAATTTATTTAACGGAAAATGCAACAGAAAATAAGAAGTCAGCGGTTGAAGATGGGAAAACAGTGCTCAGGACTTGATCTGGACAAGAAAATCTGGACGTCTGGACAAGAAGATCTGGACGTCTTGACCAACGGAATTACAATCTGGACGTCTGAACCAACTGATTTACAATTGCTCTCTGACCTTGGATGAAGATCCAACGGCACTTATCAAACTGCTGGACCCAATGGCTTTTGTTGATTGACTTCAATCCATTCCAGGGCACAGAAGATCGACATTATCCGATGACCAGGTTAAAAACCTGATTGCTAACCTGGAGTGTTCATCCATCCCCTTCAAACCACTCTCATGAAGTTTAGATATTTTTCAAGTTTTTATTTGACCGCTTCTTCAACGGCTTAATATGTTAAACACACTCTTCCTTTCTCTTTTGCATGGTCGGAAAGGCCAAAGGTTCAGTCCAAAATAATACCACTCGCCCGTTGAATTTTTGTCCATGGGCTTGGTTGGGCAGAAGTATACATGACTGCATGCGTTATTGCAAAACTAATCTTATATTCTAAGGTTGTAACTAGTTGATTTCATGATGTCTTTAGCTAGTAATTACAGGCTTGTCAATTATCTTGTTTGTGTAGGCTTCGTGTCAGAAATTGTGTATTTTTGTATGCTATTTTGCCATAATTAGAAAATTTGATTGCTAATAGCCAAATGTTACTACATATTGATGTTCTCATACTATGAAAACTCTTCTTTGACAACTTTAAAGTAAAAAAACAATTTCATAGACTACAAAAGGTTTTAACATGTCTGGTTCGGGTTATTGTTTGGAAAATTCATATACAATCGTATCATTTCATGTCAAACCATGAATTTTTTTTCATGTTAGATAGTCATAAAATATGATAATTAGACTAATCGACCATAAATAAATATTGTCTTTGAATCGTGATTTTGTTTTGTGTCGTGTAAAATCATGTTATCATGTCGTGTGGAAAATTAACAGAACTGAGTAATTAGTTTTTATTAGCTTAGCTTAGGGTTTCTTCATCTCTCTCCCGTTACGGGAGGTTTTTCCTCACGTATAAAAAGAGAATGGTATAGAAAATGTCATCTGATTTTGCCAGCATACCTTGTATCCTGGAGGTCTAAGATCCTTGAATTCCTCACTTAGGGCACAGCCGTACAGAGGAAGCTCAAATTCCACCAATCTTGTTCTATTTTTCAAGTCAAAGTGCAGACTCGATCAAAACCATCACGAGTTTGGTTTGCTTGCCGATCTTGATAGGAAACCTCTCTTTTTTATCGGTAAAAAGGTCAACACTCAACAATAGGAATCAAACACAGGTTACGAGTGACTACAAGCTGTTGACAAACCAACAAGCCATTACAGTTCCATAAGTACTACACTAAGTCTACAAAATTTAGTTGGTACACCAACTCTACAAAAACCTAAGCACTTAGAGGAGGATGGTGGATCTAATTCTCTTACATATTGCCTTAGACCTTTAATCTTGAGCAGTGTGGGAGCATTTACTCCAAGATGAATAGCATCCGTTTTAATAACATGTCACTCTTAGGATCCCAACTCACAAATCTCTAGAATCACACTCTTCCAACGATATGGTAAAAACTACGATCGAAACTAAACAGAACATGAAAACGTGAAAGTCGCACAAACCACAGTACCTGAGACACCCGTCTTCGCCTCAACCTTCTGCCTCTTTGAATCTAGGGTTTCCGCTCCATTCTTTCCTAAAACAACCTCCTCCTCGGGTTTCGCCTCCGCCACGCCCTCGTCCCCGCCGTTCTCGAGCTCCTCGTGCTTCCTCTTGAGGTCGACCGCGACCTCCACGGCTTCTTCGGCGGCGACAGGGGGGAAGTCGAAGACTGGGTGGGAGCGGGAGGCCGATATTCAGCTTCCGCCATGGTAGCGATTGGGAGGGTTAGGGTTTGGGTCGGAGATGGAGAATGTGTTAGGGTTAGGGTTTTGGAAGGGAAGTTGAAGGGCGCGAGGTTACGAAGAAAATGGAATTTGAATAATGGTTTGTTTAAGTTCTAACCAGCTCTGGATTTTCTGTTATTTGTAAGTCTAAGCTCATTTAATTCGCTTTATTTTTAAAAAATGTTACTTGGGATTCTTGTTAATAACATTTGGTGAATCTTCAAATCTCACAAACACAAGCGTTTTGGTGTAGTGATATCGTTATTGGTTAATGTCTTCTTTTACAACCAAAGAGGAAGAAAAAATATATAAAAAATTATAGTATAGCTAAAATTAGGGGTTACTATTCGTCGTTCAAAAATTACTTAAATCGTCTTAAAAATTACATTTTTGTCCTTGACAAATTAATTAATACTTATTTCGTCATGTGTCTTTAAACAAGGTTTTTAACTCAGTTTTACTCACATTTCTAGTACC
This sequence comes from Triglochin maritima, assembly GCA_963682175.1. NCBI lineage: Eukaryota > Viridiplantae > Streptophyta > Magnoliopsida > Alismatales > Juncaginaceae > Triglochin > Triglochin maritima. The sequence goes on along the minus strand of OY821787.1, from coordinate 3,395,394 downwards.
AACACCACGAAAATGTCTAGCGAAGCACATGGATCCGGCGATGTAACGGAGGTGGATTTTTTTAATTTTCTGTTAAATTTTTTTTTTCAGGTTCCGTTGCAAGATTTCGGTGGTGATTGAGTAGATTACAGTGAGTTTTTTGATAGTAAACAGATATTTACAACAATCGAGGAAGTTTGTAAATGGGCGAAACAAGTTGCAATAAGAGCCAGATTTTTTTGGTTATATCATCATAAAAACCAAAAGCAGATAACCGGATGGATTGTTACCTGAGATGTGATCGCAGACATTAAATGAGTTCTCATGATACGAGTATTGCACTGCGGAAGAACACAAAAAGAATAGGTTGTGGTTGTCGTTTTTTGGTAAAAGTAGTCGAGCGACGGGATCGTGATGGATGAGTTGTTATTTCTAATAGCACCTATGGGCAGCACAACCACGCACTTGCAGTTTATTCAGAGTGTCACCGACAGATCAGCGGACTTAGTGCTGTGGCACAACAAATTGTTCGTGATATGACAGAGGCACAAACAAGACAACGTAACATTTTGTTGGCGGTAAAAGAGAAATTCACAGACGATAATCCCAATCAAAGACATTTATAACTTCAGAGAGTACATGAGGATGACGAAATATGAAGACAAGAATCCCGATCAGCAGTTTCTTAGTCAGGCAGTGCAGTATAACTATTTGCATTGGATTGCGGCAGATGAAGAAACTAATGTCCTCACTCACGCATTTTTTGCACATCCGACTTCAGTTCAGTTGTTGCGTACATACCCTTTCGTAATCTACATGGATTCGACGTATAAGACGAACAAGTACAAGATGCATTTGTTTGAGATGGTTGGGGTTACTCCAACAAACATGAATTTCCTCGTCAGATATGCGATTTTGAAGGATGAGACCGAGTCTAGTTACCGGTGGGTGTTGGAGAGGTTGTGAGATCTGTTATTGAATATTGTTAGCCCGACTGCAATAATGACGGACCGGGAGATGGGTCTGATGCGACCAGTGGCAGAGGTTTTCCTGAGTCTGCTCATTTACTTTGCACCTGACATATCAACAAAGACGTGTACAACTATGCATACCATGTATTCGGCAAGAGCATGCAGCTTGCAGAGAGTTTTAGGTGTGGAAAGTGGAGGAGAGTTATGGTTTCTGATTCACAGACGGATTATGATAGATCAGTCCGTAATCTGAAAGATTTTTTCAAGTCCTGGCCAGTGCTCACGGAGTATGTGGAAGACACATGGTTGGTGCATAAAGAAAAGTTTGTGTTAAATTGGACAAATAAAGTTCTTCATTTCGGCAACACTACGAACTGCATGGTGGAAAGTGCACATTCGCCTCTGAAAGAGTGGATCACTATATCGATTGCCGCTCTCGACACTCTTTTCGACCGCGTGAACTCGGCTATTGAAATGCAGTTGACGAATATTCGGAACTTTCTTAAAGATTCGAGACGTCGAAATTTGGCAAACTACATAGGTCATTTGTTTCAACATATAAATGACCGAGTTTCGCATTGCTGCTTGTCTTATTGACTCAGGAGTTGAAGAGAATGCAAGACTTAAGTGATGAAGTTGAATATCGTTGCGGGTGTGCTTTTCTGACATCATATGAGATTAATTGTGCATGTACCATGTACGAGTGTTTTGCGTCAGGTGATGAAATTTATTTAAAGCAGATTCATCCATTCTAGAAAACACTTGTCATTGAAGAAGGAGTTCAGATGTCAGAGTTTGTGGATCAGTCAACACAAGACGTCGAGCATTTTCGGAAGCTCGTTGATGAGATTTCGGAGAGCGACCCTGCAGTAATTCGTAGTGTCTCTCGTATTTTATATGAACAGTTACACTCCGATCAGTCGAACTATGGAGAACCCGCAGAAAATACTAAGGTACGAGGTCGACCTAGGGGAAAGTCGACACGTCGGGACCCGAGTGCCTTCGAGTATGCTAAGCGAGGACGTGGTCGGTCTGCCAGTAGTGGGAGCAGGGGGCGTGGTCGGTCTTCCAATTCGTCTTGATATGTTGATAGACTGTCAGGAATCATTTTACCATTTTACCCTTGGGGAGGCGGCTCCGGCGGCCACCCGACCCAAAAAAAATTAAAAAAAAACTAAACAAGACAATTTACCAGATTTGAGTAATCCAGGACGTCCGCTTGTTTTTTTTTCTGGCATCCGAGACATTTTTTTCCTAATGAATATAAGAGTAATATGAAAAGAGAATGATGTTAGGAGAGTAAAATGAAGAGTTATATAAGTAGAAATGGTAGAATGGCAAAATGGTAATTTGTACTGACGATTTAAGTAATTTTACGACGATGAATAACAGTTCAGTAAAATTATCGAAAGATAATAATACCGGTGAAAATGATCAAAAGGAAGCATCGTAACTGGACTGAGAAAATGTTTTATTTCATAGATCACGATGACAAAGTAAAAGAAAGTCAATGGTGAGAAGGACAAGACTACATTTTACTTGAATAATGTGTTATTCTCTTCTCTTGTTTGATGATATACGTGAAGGGATGAGATAAAAGAAATTTATGTTATCATTTTACGACTTTAAAGTACTTAGGTAAACTCCTGCGTAGGCAAGGTTCTGATCAGAATCAACAATCTTGCTGCTTTAAAACCTTAACTTCGAAAACTTCACGACGACAATTAAAGCCCCCACGGAATGACTGACTAGAATAAAGCCACAAGTCTTTAGAATCACAATTCCTTAATTTAAACATGGTGGGCAAAAATAAACAATGGAGTGTTAGACTTCACTTGTAAATGAAATTACAGGATGATAATGAGAATAGCTGTTTGATTGGTGACTTCAACTTTTGAATACAAGCCCAAATAAATTTAAACCAATCAACATGGGAGCCTCTTCGAAGAATCTAAGATCAACAAGCATATTTGCAGAAGATTGCAACCGCGGCTGTCACAGCAGAATGTCCTCTTGTACACTGATATTAAGCGTCTTATTTGGTAGAACAATGCTTTTAATTACGACGACTTCGTCATCCACCGTCACAGACTCTCCTGATAAAAGATTCTCAGTGGGGTTAGTATTGAGGGCGAGAATCAGCTAATGGCAAAAATGATTAATAAGATTAAGTAAAGCTATTGAAGGATAAAAAGACAAAAAAGGATGAGCATATGAAGTTACCAAGAATTGTAATTCCAAGTTTTTCATTGTAATCTCCGTCACCCTGAAAATAACCAAATTTAGACACGAGAAATGTCCTGAACGAATACAAGAAACCTAAGAAAAAGTTTAACTGCATGTTCTAGAAATTCATCAATCAGAATTTGATAGACATCACAGGTCCTAAAAAAATTCAAATGTTGACCAGATGTTGATGGGCAAAAACAAAAAAACTACGGTGACTCCTCTATTATAAGCTAGGACATCAGAAGATGTCACTCAAAAACCAATTACGAGATTAGCAGGGGAAAACTGTTACTAGTTACTGTTCCAACACAGATAACATGTCTTAACTATAAACATATTTTCATGTACAATTCATTTATAAATCAACGACAAGAATATGTATATTACAACCAAGCAACTGCAGTTAATGATTGACAGAAATGTTAAAGTTTTGATCTGATGTTTATGTATGTACTATTTTTCCGAATAATATCATTTCCAACTCAAAATATCAAACAGGAATTTCTACGGGAAACTTTTTCACTGGCTAGTAGCTAATTCTTATATTTACAGGTGAAATAAGGGTGCCATGAATACAATGGTGTGCAGAAAACATTTTACTAGCCCGCAGCACGTTTTTCTTGAACTTGGTGTAGTGCCCCAGGGAACCGTTGCATGTATATATGGCAGTAGACAATGGTTTTCAAATTTTATTCTGTTAACAAGAATTCAAGGGAAGTACCCAGATAACAGTGATTGGTCAGAAAGTACCCAGATATCCAAGAGAACAAAGAGAAAAACCAACCTGTACTCGTGACCATTTACCAATGGAAGATTTCCATCCAACAATAGCATGTATTACAACAGCATTTTCCTGTGAAATCTTAGAAAGTTGCATGATTTGTTCCAAATGATAAGCACAAATAGCAACTGAAAATATTCAAACCTTAATTTCAACGTCATCTAGAATGATGCAATTGATAAGCCTCACACCTGCTCCTATACGAGCATTGGCAGAAATTGAGACACTAGGCCCAATCTGTATCATCAAAAAGAAAGAACTAACAGATCCTCCCAAAGAAGCACTTGCTGAATCTATCAAGCTATATGATTGTTGAATACCAAAAGATCAGCTTATGAATCATTCACCGACTCACCGTGGACTGAAAATCATTATCCTTGATATATCCCTTTAATGCAATTGTTATTTATGCCATCAAAGTCATTATTACTTTTGCACTGTCAAGGTGAGATCTACATACAATTTCTCAAGGAAGAGATATTTGACCAATGGCCGTAAATGTGACAACTATTCTGGAATACGCTACTGATTCAAATTGTTTAAGCATATGCAACTGTGTAAACATATCCATAACAGAAGAGATTTTTCTTCTTCTTCTTCTTCTATCGGTACCCATAACATAAGAGATTATCATTAGAATCTAATACAGAAGCAGACATCTTATGAGATTAAAAATATAGAAAAAATTATCAAAGCAAATATGCATAACAGATGTCAGATGCCTCATCTTCAAAAATTACTAAACCAACAAATAATTCCTCATTCAGGAAACTGTGTGGAAAAAGTAATCCAACCAACGTAACTGTCTACAAGTTGTATATTTCACAAACTTGTCAGTAACACGGATGCTGATTGATAATGAAACATTCAATATTTATCTTTTCATATAGTTACCGAGAACATGCAGAACGTCCAGGAAGTTATGCACTCTCTGATCACTAAGTAAATAGATGTTGAGGAAGACAAATCACATCAAAGAACATGCATAAAATAGAACCCAATAAAACTGTGAACATTATAATGGTGAAACCGATTACCTTTGCTGTTGGATGTACTTTGGCGGATGGATGAATATAAACATCGCCGATGACTGTAGGTCCCCTGTTGCCATCCCCACTCCCAAGAAGTTGAGGAGAAGTAGAACGGAACAGGGACAGGTACAATGCTGAACATTTCAACGCCATCCTGAAAATCATGGTTAACATGTTAAATATTTTCCCTTGGTCTGTGATATGTAACAAGAAAAAAGTAGAACAATCGCATTGTATTCCGACCCTGGAGTTTTTATTTGTTCCCAGAAATCCTGGGTTTCATATGTATACAGCAACTTCTTCCCAGCAAGAGGTGACAATATGTCTTGGTCCAATCTAACAAAATCAGCTGGAAGGGACCTGTTAGGAAACAAATACCAGCAATTGGAATAAACGGGAAAGAAGTCTGAAATGTCTAATTACTTAACATAAGTGGGATGAGAAAGAAATATAATAAAGCCTCATCATATCAGTGGCAAGCTAAGATGAGAAAACGATACTTGGTTGCGGACTGGAGGGCCTCAAAGCTGGACACACGACGTAAATGAGCTGCCAATATAAGAATAGAGAATTATAATGAATCTCAATTTGTTGTATTACAGGAACAATCCTCATGGTTCCATCATGAGTTGTTCATCTTTTTAAAGTTTATCGATCTGCTAGAATAAATGAAACAAAACCCACAAACCGGCCTTTCTGAAAATCCTCAGTACACATTAATAAAAAGGAATTCAACTCCAATATAAAAAGATAAAGAAAAAAATACTGACCTCTTTCTCTTCTCTGTTTGAACACGTCCTCAATCTCCGAAAATATATCCGGAGTGAATATGTAGACACCACAATTTATTCTGTCACTTACCTAGCTCATAGAAGTAAACGAATATGAGTGAATATAGAATAGTGAAGCAGATTAGGTTGGTATTAATAGCAACTAGGATGGTAGATAGGGGATTGATAGCAACTAAAGATTTATCTGATATCAAAATAACATAGCATCTCAAAATGAAAAAAAGATAAATGAATTCTACGAACATATCTCACTTACAAATGTCTCGGGCTTCTCTGTATAATGCAACAGTTCATTCGTGACAGGATCAGCCACCAATTCACCAAACTGGTTGGCGGTATCAACAGATACCTACAAACAATAAACTAATGTCTTGATACATTTACTCCATAAAAGAAGAAAAGTAGTAAAGGTGAAAAGAAAAAAATGAACGAATGCAAATTGAGTCAGTTAAGTGCACCTTGATGACAAGGATTGTCCCCATACCACCATATGCTTTATGAGCCACTGCCACAGGAAAATAATAAACAAAAAGTGCAAGAAGAATACTTTTTAAACAGTTGACCCATAAGGTACAATTTCATAATAACAGATGACAACTTAACGGCCTCATGGGTAAACAACTTAACACCCAAAGAAGGTAGTTACTCAATAATGGGGACAGCAATGCTGCAGCCAACATGAGGTAACACAGTTCGATGCAATTCATAATTGATCTAAAATGAATATGAGTTCAATTTTGACATCTCTTTGAATAATGGAAGTCACAACCTTACTCGCCTTAACAGCATTCTCGTTTTTTTCTCTCTCTTTCATATTAAGGCTATTAGCTGTTTTAAATCTGGAGGATTAAATAAGGTTAGACAGTAGAAATAATATGAAGTACATTGTTCGGAAATGGAGGCACTGAACCTTCATGTAAAAGGATACACAACCAGACACAACACATATTCTAACTTAAACCTCATTCTGATGACTATTTGCACAAGAACAGAGAATAATAGTTAGTGACTATCAGAACATAGATCACTTTCTTGATGATTTCAGCAAGGTACACCAAAAGATCCTTACAAAAACTTGTAGGAACTCAATGAAATTTAAGCAGCAAGGTCAAATCAAATGGGTGTGTACACAGCCCATAATAGATATTTTGGATTACCTAGCATGTCTGAAAGGGGGAAACTACAGCAAACGTCACAATTAAGAAGAAAGATGTGTGACTGCAAAAATCCAAAAAAAAGTTATCAGAACCTTAATTCGAATATTTTGAAGGGAAAAAAACTGCATCATAACTTGATACTAAACATTAATACGTCCAACAGAAATAAGAAGGTAAAAGAAAAATCACAAGCTAACTGAAGGCAACCAAACTAAAATAAATATATAGTGTGTATCAGAAGATAGTGTCGTACCGGATTGTCCTCCATTATCATGTCTCTACATTTGTAAAGCCCTCCTGCCGATCCATGTGGTTTCTCTTCTTTCAAGTATCTAAATGAAAGCAATATAAGTGAACAACACTCGACTCGTACCAGCTACTAATGTCGCACACAATATAACTTCTACTAGCAAACATACCGGACAGGAACTCTAAGCTCATTGGAGATGGAAGACACATATAATGCAAATTCACGCTCTTCGTAGAATCCAATCAAGTAAATTTGTGCCAAGTTTGGGATCTACAAAAGAAGAAGAAGAAGAAGAAGAAGAAAAACCCTTCAAACACCATGTCTTCCTAATACATCAAACAACCAAACAAAGTCAACCAAAAACCGCACTTATTTGCAACATCACAACTCGAATCCCCCAAAAGAACATTCGAATTCCGCATTTTCCCCCACAGGCAGAAACAACACATTCGATCCAATGCACAAAAATTCACAAAAAACCCTAAAACCCGCACTTTTTTGCAACATCACAACATGAAACCCCCCAAAAAAACATTCGAATTCCGCATTTTTCCACATTCGATGATTCGATCCAATGCACAAAATCCCACAAAAGAAAACCCCCTAAAAATCCCACCTTTTTGCAAGCGGAGATAGGGTGGTGGATCATGGGCTGCCCGGCGAGCGGAATCAGCGGCTTGGGGACGTTCAGCGACAGCGGCCGGAACCTCGTCCCTGAAAACGAGCCAAACGACGAGATCAGCAAACGAACAGATCGGAGGAGTCGCGAATCGAGGTTCGGTACCTTTGGTGGGGCCTCCGACCATGATGACGGCGACGGATCCCTCCTCTGGAGTCGCCATTGGCGGGGAGGATGTGGGTTTGGATTGAATTGGATCGGAGTCGAGTGCGATGGTGGTGGTGCTGTTTTAACTGTTTGTTTGTTTGGGACAGGCGTGATGTCGTGATGTCGATTTTTTTCTCTCGTTTTTTCGAGTCTCTGGTTTTGGTGGGTGAGATCTAACTATCTGGTGATGGATCTGAGGAATATTCTGTTATAACTAGGGGTGCACATGGGTTGGGTTCAACCCGAAACCCAACCCGAACCCGACTGGTCAGGTCGGGTTGGGTCGGGTTGGGGAGGGGTTCGGGTCGGGTCGGGTTGGGAAAATCAAAAACCCGAATTTTCGGGTCAGGTTCGGGTTGAGGGGGTCGGGTTGACCCAATCCGAACCCGATTTTCTATTTTTTTTTTATTTTTTTTTTTAAATTTTTTTAATTTTTTTATTTTTTCCCAAATAAACCGGTCGACCAAACATCACTCGGTCGACCGTTTCCAACCCGAAAATTTTGGGTTTTCAAGCCACCGGTCGACCGTTTAAGCACAGGTCGACCGAACCCGACCAAGTTTAAGAGAAAATTTCCGAATTCGGGTTCAACCCGATTCAACCCGACCCAACCCGAAAATTTCGGGTCGGGTTGGGTTGAACCCAAACCGGTTCGGGTTGGGTTTTTTCCCAACCCGAAAATTTCGGGTTGGGTCAGGTTGAGGCCCAAACCAGACCCATGTGCACCCCTAATTATAACCCTCGCTTTTTTGTTGGGTTAATTACGATTTATACCGCATCGTGGGGGTCTTATATCATTCTTTTTCTAACACTATCCATGAACATCTTTGTTAAAGCTTTCATAGTCTTCTTAGATTTTGAATCGAAGTATTTCGTTTGAAGCGAGTCACTCACAGATGTCAACATTAGACCGTAAACACGGTTCTCTTGGTCTTCCCACTTTGCTTTAGCATCTTTCTCGTTATCGGTTGTCTTCTTATTTAATTTTGGGATTTCACCATCAAAATATGAGATAGTTTCTCAAACTTCAACACGATATTAAGCTTCAGTTGCCAGCTTATGAAGTTGGAGTCATCATTTGCCAAATGATGTTTTTCAATCATAGATCACACAAATAGGTTGTATATTCGACATTTCTACAAAACAAATTATACATGAGATTTAATATCAATTTTATATTTTGAAAATCAATACCGCAAATAAATAACATGTCCACGAATGCAGTAATTCAAGATCCTATCAATTATAATATAAACTAGCTAAGAGCTATCAGATATATTATAAAATCAAGGTAAAAAAATATTTTCTAATCGTAACAATTTCAAAATATTGTAATAATTGCATTTTCAAACTCTTATGACTCTTGTCATTTTAATTAAGAGAGAATTTGATCAATCCTCCTAAGAAAAACATTTTTTCTCGAAACCGAGTTAAGGCTCCAGGTCATGTTAAGAAAACTTATTTCATTTGATACGAGATACGTTTATCCATTGTATTCACAAAAATTACACTTGGTGTCCACTAAGGGTGAATCACACATTGTACATCTATTTATGGCACAACAATAGACAACCTTATATCTCCCACTATTCTCAAAGATGGATGAAGTTATCTCCTGCTAAGGGCGAGCAGAATATCCCTCGATCGATGGTTGTTAGTGGGTGAAATAAGAAAGAAAAAATACCCTTAATTTTTCGTTGGACAATTTAAACATTTATATGTGATTTTAGAATTTTGGTGATCATACATATTTATATCTATACACATCCTAACATTCATACATACAATCACATACATGTCAAGCACACAAACATAAATATATCGGTGTGAGTTTTTATACTCCCGTGACCTTGACTCTTGCGCTTCCTCAGCATCTTCTTCGCGACTTCCTCTTGCACCATGGATGTAAATATTTGAAATATATAAACATGCATCACACAATTTTGAAAATTGTCTAGTACAAGTCTTATGTAAAAACTCTCTCATATGCATACATATACATAGAAATAGAAATTTGACTTTTACATATACATAAGCCACTGTAATTGAATAATATATATATACATTCATTCATTCACACATGGCTTCGTCGGAACATACAAACTCACATATCCCTGCAAAAGAGAACTCGAGCAACGCATGTACATATACTATAAATTACTCGATTTAGTTTATCATCCGTCTCTAAATCAAACAATTCCAAAATCATTTGAAATCCAATAAAAATGATTTTGCACATCGATAGTTCAAAATACAAAACATTTGAACCGTTGTTAATCCAATTTCCAAAAATAAATTTTTAAGGAAAGATAAACATGTCTTTTTTCGTTTTGTCGATTTCTTATAAAATAATCATTTAATTAAAAACAATTTTTTTATATTTTAGACATGAGTCCAAATCTTAATTCTAACATTCACATAATGTGTTTCAAAACATTTAAAACTAACAAAAGAATTAATTTGAATTAAATCAACAAAACTGCCGGAAAACTCAAAAAGACATAAAACTCGAATTGTTTCGCTTGGAGATGACAAACTAAAATTAATTTTATAGTCTAAATATTAAAATATGAACTAAATGCTCTTATACCACTGTAGGATTTTGTGCCCCTATATATGTGTATATTTTAAAATTTTAATACATGCATACATGATCGATTTCCATATTTTCAACAATTTCATGTACATCAGTTTATATTTATTCCAATATGATATAATCAATATATGTTAAAACAAATATAAGAGAATCATACACAAAGGTTCTCTAAAATCTTTATAAAGATCCGGAGTTGCGTCGTTCGTCGAATCGTCTGCCGATTTGTCTCCAAGTGTTCACCAAACTCCAAACGAGATTAGAGAGAAAGGAGCTAGCCAATTTAATCTCTAAATCAATGTTAGAATCTAGCTAATAACTCATTTATGCTCCCTAAGAATTTAATCTCCAAAAGCTTGAAATAATTAAGGAATTTTCGGATGAATTAATGTGTGGTTAGGAAGAGAGAAATTTTTGTATTAATTAAAACAATGATGGAGAGAAGACTTATTTATAGTGGCTAACCACTAACTCATGATCTCTTGTTTTTATCTCCCTAAAATCAATCACAATTTGACACATAATCATCCACATTTAACTATAAATGGAATAATTCCAATACATGATTAATATTAATTCCTTATTAATTCGGGCAAAACCGTATTAACCATTTTTTGCCTTTTACCAAATTTTGGATTTATATCCAACAAAATTTGATATTTGGTTTTTTTTAGTAAATTCATATATCATGTAATATATATCATGTGTAATGTCAACCATTACACCACATAATACATACATCTCATATGAACTTATAAATGATTCTAACTATGTCATTTTCATGACACATTGATTTTATCGATTCACCACATATATACTATTTCACATGAAATTCGATACATCGTATGAATATAAAATCAACATTCTTGTTTTCCCAGTTTTGTGGTGTGACCTATAGGATGATCTAAGTCAATTGATAATGATATTAAACACTTAACATCATAAACTATAAGCAATATCTAGCTACACATTATAGTTACCCATTAACATAGATGTTTTTGTTCACTTGAACTAAACGCGGTCCATTTAGCGATGTAAGGACATCATTTGTGTTCATTCATTGCCTCATGATATTAAAAATATACACAAAGTATAAATGTGTCACATTTGCATTTTATATTCATTTCTTGATTTCTTAAACTAATTATAAAGATGCAACTTAACATAAGTCACATTGTGCACATTATAATTTTGCTTTATCAAGGGGTCCAGTAATATCATCACTCAAGTAAAGAGAGACAATGAAATCTTTTGACGAACTATCTTTTCCAGCATAAGTTATGTTTAACCAACTATTGTCTTTATCACTATACTCGTTGATAATTTTTGACAATAATCAAATTGAACATTCCTTATGTGAAAAGATATGTCTCATATCTTAGGATCCAAGACACAGTAAAACATTAATGACACAAAATACAATTCCATAATGTTTTACTTGCTCGGTCTACTCAATATATAAAAGTAATCTTTTCCTCTTTTATATACTCATGTCATCAAATATTTGTAGAGCTACAATAATTGATGACCAACACGACAATTTTATCTTGGTAATTAATGTTCCATGTTAATTATCATGATTGTGAATAATTTTTGATTTATGTAAACCATTATGTTTTAGATCTCTACGGTCAAGGACCAAGAACATCTTCCTTAACACTTCCAAAAGACGAATACATTAATCAAGGAATTTTTTACACATCCAATTCATAATAATTAACATATAAAAGTAATCTTTTAGAACACATTCCCTTCACGATCTGCATCGTACATCAAATGTAGATAATCGGGTAAACAAATCAATATCCGGAATACAATAATGGTGCGATCTGCCGCCCCCTTCTACCCCCACATTACTAATTATACCCATAGAAGTCTTTTTTTCCGGATATTGAAAACAAATGAGGATAATCGGAGGGCCAAAAGCTATAGTTGACGAAGCGACAGCGGAGTCGTTCTAGTATACCACCCAGTTGTGGTGAATTTTTCTTAATTCATTAGGTTGGTGCCCACGCCGAAACTTAAAAATATACTTATAAATAGGCATGTAAATGAGGTGGATAATACCCGGTTGTTCGTCACGAAAATTTGTACATGTATACTCAACCTATAAATTGGTGCGGGTACGAGTATACTCCTTACCCATATATATGAATACTCGTATACATATTTTAATATATATAATTATAACATGTCAAATATGTGATGAGATTTTTTAATATATTTTATTATAAGTTAAAACTTGTACTATAAGAAGTTGAACATACTGGTGGCTATTGTTTTAGATTTCTTATGATGTTTAAAATATATTATTACTAGTTTATGCCCCTTTTAAGTATTTACAAAGTATCTTTAATTGGAATTTTTATATGTTATACCTAAATGTCTGGTTACCCGCCACATACCCGATTATTAGATTGATACGAGTCATGTATGATTATGAATTTCTGGGTCAGGCATATACCCGTACCCATTTACTCACGGTATGGGTATGGGTATGTTCATGCTCTCCCTCTACAGACTCGGTTACATGCCTACTTATAAACATATTATATTGTAGTTAGATGCGCATGTTATGGTCTTAACTAATATATAACATTCTTAATTGCTCCTCATATCACAGATATGTAAATTTTATTCAATCATTTTGTATTAGATCCCATTTGTTTGATGCTTAACGCAACAATTTCGCCTTATGAAATAAATGACATGAAAATATATCAAAGACAATCAAGACAAAAAATGTGAGGAATGATTTAATTAAATTTATTCCTTATATTAATCTTATTTTAAATTGATATTAAATTAATTATGCCCTGATATTTTTTGTTATGCATCGGTAGTTGTTGGCAACCTTCAAGGTCAAACATCAAATCCCCAAACCAAATATGAACACACAACGACACAGTACTACCTTTAAAACAAAAACCTAACATAAATGTTCGAAGAGGACACACACGCGTAGGAGAACAAAGCGAGGCGGAGCAGGTTTTGCTCCCACCACTCTCCGCCCCATCTAAGCGGGGCAGGGGCCAAAAAATGCTACATGCTCTGCCAAAGTGTGGACTAGGTGGAGTAGGTTTGGCAGATTATTCTTTGATGAAAGTTAAATACGAAAAATTCATACATTTTCTTTAAATATTTTCCATTTTGATCAAAATTATATTAAAAAATCATGAAAAAATATATCAATCGAGGTATGTTTTTAAAGTTAGATACAATCAAAATTAAATATAAGACAAATACAAATAAGAGTTATTAGATCATGCGAGTGAGTTATGCGGACACACACCCATATATGTACGCCACACGTCAGGATAAGACAATATGTTGCAAAAACAACTTATTTAGTAACCTTAACTTCTGCTTGGGTCACTATTACCTCGGAGTTAGAAATGAATGACACGTAACATGTTTGCAGCTCAGAAGAGTGGAACGTTTTTTGGGCTAAATACCTCTAAATTTTTAGTTGCTGATAACGTTTTTAACTCGAAAGATCGGCAAAAAGTTATCTACGATCTATTTTTTAAAATTAAGATCTAGGAATCTGACTATTGATATTTAAAAAATCAAGCAGAACGAAATCAAATGTGGTTACAAGTTTAAGGGCTAGAAAATACAAATCTTGCAGTGCCTTTACTAATTAAATAAAATCTGAATCGAAGGAGGTCACTTGACCCTTGCTCTACTTGACACTGTCCCAGCATGTATTTTAGAGAAAGAAAATAAAATGGTGTCAAGTGATGAAGCCTATCATATGTATATTTCGATTACTTTATTTTTGGGATGCATGTATTAATTTTAGATATCCATGTTTACTTATCAATGAATTAAGGGTTTTTTTGCTTGGATGTCACTTCAAAATAATATAATTCCACTTTATGTCATTACTACCAATATTTATCATAATGTCCTTATTTTTAAGGATTTTTTGCTTGAATGTCACTCCAAAACAACTAATTTCACTTTATGTCGTCATTACACTAATATTTATCATAATGTCATTATTTTGAAGGAGTTTTTGCTTGTGTGTCACTTCAAAACAACTAATTCCATTTTATATCATCACTACACTAATATTTATCATAATGTCGTTGTGTTAAATCGTTATTTATATTAATGTCATTATGTTAAATCGTTATTTATATTAATGTCATTTTAAAAGTAGATCTCACGTCAACTCAGCTAGGTGTGTGTACAATCTGGTACGGTCCTGAATTTGGACCTTAATCGGACCGAAATGGACCAGAATGCCGGTAGATTCAGGTCCAATCTCCGGTCTATGGATATGCTTGATTTCAGGTTTCTGATTCGGTCCGGGCAAAACCCAGAATATTCCGATCGGACTAGTGACCTGGGTTTTTAAAATATATTATTTTTCATGGGTGAGAAGTAAGAAAACCCATGAAATTTTTTTGTTTAGAAAATGAAATTTGGACCCGGTTTCACCTATGAATTTATTTTATTTTAAAAAATCAGGGCACTGGTCCGGAATATTTCGTGTTTTGCTCATACATGACTGGAAACCCAGAAACAAGCATTTCCATGGATCAGAGACCAAACCTAAACCACCTGCCCGATCTAGACGGGTCCATTTCTGGCCTGGTTCATGTCCAAATTAAGGTATGTACCAGATTGTGGCATGTGACCCATTTTTAAAATTACATTAGTATAAATAACGATTTAACACAATGACATTATGATAAATATTGGTGTAATGATGATATAAAGTGGAATTAGTTGTTTTGAAGTGACACCCAAGAAAAACTCTTTTAAAATAATGACACTATGATAAATATTAGTGCAGTGATGACTAAAGGTGGGTACCAGGCCGGGCCTGGAGAAAATAAACGGGTCGGGAGGTAAACATACGGGCCGACCCGTTTGTTCACTAAACACTAAGAAATAAAAACAGACTGTCTCTTCTAACCGGCCCGCAACCCGACGGGCAAAGCCGGGCCGGGCTTGACCTCATTGAAACAGACTGACCCAACCCGTTACCCAGCTTTAGTGATGACATAAAGTGAAATTAATTGTTTTAGAGTGACATTCAAACAAAAATTCTTTGAACATAATGACATTATGATAAATATTGGTGCAGTGGTGACATAAAGTGAAATATATTGTTTTGAAATAACATTAAAGCAAAAACTCTTTTAACGTAATGACATTATGCAATGAAGACTCGTGAATTAAATGTAGGGTTATTTGCATGGATGCACTTGCAGAGTTGCAATATTTGAGCAATGAACTTAAGTATCATGTATTTATTTTAGTACATTTGTATAATTCACAAATTGTGCACTTAAATCTGACATCGTTGGTCATCGTGCCTTCCATCTACCTTTTGTCGTTGCTACTTTCTTCGTTTGTGTTAAGAGACACTGGACTCTTAATCTCTCTTGCCATTTTTTGGTGCCAAACCACCCGTCAACTTCTTCTCACCCAAAATCCAACACACTAAATTATTGATTATTTACCTTTTGTGTTCATTATTTACCCGTCATGTAGTTCTATCTCTCAACCTTCTTTTACCCAATTAGAACATATTTAACAGCATCCGGGCTACCCCAGGCGCCTTGCACTCTCTCTCTGCCACGTCAGCTTCTCTCTCTGCCACGTCAGCTCACCCAACCCACCCAAAAAAACATCTTACCCATACCCAGACTACCCCCACCCACCCTACACTCTCTTTCATCCACATCATTTCTTAATTAAACAAATTTAATTCTCACACAACATTTAACAAATTACATTTTATATAAATATAATTTTAATTACATTATAATTATATTTTAACTCGAAATATTGTTAATAATTACTGGTAAATCACGAAATTATTATTAAATATTACGGAACCACGTTACATTTAAGACAAACTGAAATAGGAAATATTACAATCAAAGTTAAGAAACAACAGTACATATTACATAAACTAAACTTTTAAATACTACATGACAAACTACGTTAACCGATTTTCAAACAGAAGTTAAGGAAATGTGAGGAATCAGGAGATAAATATATGTATTTATAGTTGAGTGGGTTTGGATGTATTTGTTGCACTGTTCACGCGTGATTGCACATAGTGTACGCGTGATTACAAACAGTGCACGCGTGATTGCAAACAGTGCACGCGTGATTGAAAATAGTGCACCCGTGATTAAATATTGCACACGTAATTAAACAGTGTATTGGTTCTGGAAATTTCTTAATTTTAATCACCTACAAAAAATTATTACCCCACATTTATAACAAATACTCAATCCATTAATAACAAAACCAAAACTAAAAAAAATCAAAAAAAAAATTAACCAATGGGAGGGGGACACGTGTCCCCCTCCCATGGGCGCCCAGGCGTCTGCCCGGGACGCCCACCGCCCGGGCAAGCGCCCGAGCGGGCGTCTCACGGGCGCCCCGTCCGTTAACGGGGGTGCGCCCGGGCGCCCGACCAGGGCGCCCGAGCAGGGCACCCCCGTTAAGGGTGCATTGCTCCAATATAACAACTTTGAATACGGGGGCGCCCGGGCGGGGCACCCCCGTTAAATACATTGCTCCAATATAACAACTTTGAAAGTGCAAGCAAATATTCCTTAAATGTATTGAACCATAACTCTAACGAGCTGACCAAACATTACAGTTGAGTATAACTGTGCAAACCCAAAATAGGAAAGGTTGAGGCACACAACAGCATAAAAAATTAGTTCCTCGATTGTTCTTTATTTTTGTTCCACTTCCATCCTGTTATCCACCGTTAATTCTTTTATTCGATCTGGAAAGTCATAGTTCTGGGCAATAATAGCCGTAATTTTTTTATTTAATAAAAAAAAAATTCAAAATTTTAAATTTAGGAATTTTTTTTTCTTTCCTAAATTTAAAATTTTGATTGTTTTTATTAAATAAAAAAATTACGGAATAATAGTTGTATATTGGAAATTGGAATATGCTTAATATCAATTTTGTTAAAATGTATTATAGGCAACGTATACGATTTTCAAAGCTGTGTATTTTCCCTACTTTTTCGACATTCTATACCACTCGATAATTTGAACAAATTGGGAGAGTAAGTGACGCAGTTGATAATTCTATGCTCGTTGTAACGCCCCGAGCCCGGACAGGTGCTTATCCGCCCAAACCCGGTGTGTTAAGATACGATTTGCGATCCTGAACGCTGCGCACTCTGATATTTAAATCCATCTGATAGGCCCATAATAATCTGAAAAATATAATCAACAAATTGTGAGCTCGACAGCCCGCAAGTACCAACCATCAATCAAACAGAATCATAATCATGTGGAAAATAATACATAATATGACATCCAGTCAAAAAACACGATCAAGAGATATGCATCACAAATAAAATACATGCATAAAAATCTGGAACCCCCATTCGGATTCGACCACATCCTGTGCTTCTGAAATCTATCAATCAGTCAGACGCACACCTGGTAGCTCCACACTAACGACAGGCAGCACTTTCCTTTCTCAGGTGGCTCCATGCTGTCTGCTAGGCAGCTCTTTCCTAAGTTGCTCTGCCAGAAACATACACACAGCCACATGACATGTCGACCGAAACACCACCATGTAATCATATGCATATTCATAAAATCAACATCAATACTCAGCATGCATGCAACTACGAATATCAAGAGAGACAGACATGATATGAAACTAAAGAATAACGAATCAATATTTGCCTCAAAATCTCCATCTTTTTCTTCTCTATATTCTTCTCAAAATTCCATCTTCTCCTAAAACCACACAATCATCCAACAATCTTAATTAGCCCATTAAGATATTTGATTATTACCTCAACAAAAAAATTCAGGATATTACATTCTACCATCCTTAAAAGAAATTTCGTCCTCGAAATTTGATGTCAATATTGTCTCAATCCGAACAAATCAATACAAAATTTTCAACTCATTATTTATCAAATCTAAAAACCTAACACCACTTATCGCTCATAATTTAGATAATCAATCCAACCAAATCCAAATTCACATTTGAACTCAAGTCCAAATATCTCTAAATTAATCTTTCATTATTTATTAATAATTTGGTAGCAAATCCAACCAAGTCAAAATTCACATTTAAATCAATAGTCAATACTTCTAAATCCAATTTCTTAAATTCTAATTCAATCAAATTTTTATTTCAAATACAAATCCCGACTAATTCCGAGGATCGTATTACTCTGATACCATTTGTATCGCCCCGAGCCCGGACATGTGCTTACCCGCCCAAACCAGGTGCGTTAAGATACGATCCGCGATCCTGAACGTTGCGCACTCTGATATTTAAATCCATCTGATAGGTCCATAATAATCTGAAAAATATAATCAACAAATTGTGAGCTCGACAGCCCGCAAGTACCAACCATCAATCAAACAAAATCATAATCATGTGGAAAATAATACATAATATGACATCCAGTCAAAAAACACAATCAAGAGATATGCATCACAAATAAAATACATGCATAATAATCTGGAACCCCCATTCGGATTCGACCATATCCTGTGCTTCTGAAATCTATCAATCAGTCAGACGCATACCTGGTCCACACTAACGACAGGCAGCCATTTCCTCTCTCAGGTGGCTCCATGCTGTCCGCTAGGCAACTCTTTCCTAAGTTGTTCTGCCCGAAACATACACACAGCCACATGACATGTCGACCGAAACACCACCATGCAATCATATGCATATCCATAAAATCAACATCAATACTCAGCATGCATGCAACTACGAATATCAAGAGAGACAGACATGATATGAAACTGAAGAATAATGAATCAGTATTTGCCTCAAAATCTCCATCTTTTTCTTCTCTATATTCTTCTCAAAATTTCATCTTCTCCTAAAACCACACAATCATCCAACAATCTTAATTAGTCCATTAAGATATTTGATTATTACCTCAACTAAAAAATTCAGGATATTACACTTGTACTAGTCAAGATTATATCTTGCTCTTTCAAATAGTACTTATAGTCCAATTTTAATTTTTGCCCAGGAAATTATTTTTTAATTAAGGAGGTAGAAGTTTCATATTGAAAGGTATATATTTAATTCAAAAAAATCGCCCGCTAAATTATTCCCTGCCATTACCGGAATTCTTTTACTACCGTCGTTCCAAGAATAAGAGAAGAAAAGTGAGAATGGAAGTTGGAAGAGAAGTGATCTTCTTCACTTCTTACGGCTGTTTAGATAAAATTACTGAACTGCTAAACATCGCCCCAAAATTACTTAAATCACCCCTTGAAATTACCAAATTGCCCTTCCTCCTATTTTTGCTTATATATCTCACAATTTCACTCTTTTTTCAAAACTTTCTCTTCCTATACCTACTACACAAGATTACGAATGTCTCGGAGGCCAGGGAAGCAGCCAGCAGTTCCCCCGGTGTACCCGTATGAGGTAACATTACGTTATTTATTTGTTTTTAAAAAAAAAAAAAAAAAAATGCGTCGGCGTCCGAGGGAGACGCCCCCCGCATGGGGCGGGCGTCCGAGGAAGCCGCTCCCCCCATAGGGGGAGCGGCTTCCTCGGACGCCCGCCCCATGCGGGGGGCGTCTCCCTCGGACGCCGACCCGAAGCGGGAGACGTCTGCGGAAGACGTCTCCCCGATGGGGGAGACGTCTTCCGAAGACGTCTCCCCGTAGGAGAAGGCGTCTCCGACAGACGCCTCCACCTTGCGGGAGGCGTCTGTCGCAGACGCCTCCTCCTTTTTTGTTTTTTTAATTAATAAATATCATAATTACTTTAATAAATAGTGATAAATCAAAAAAATTAATTTAACAAATTCTTATTAAGTTTAACATTTGTGATATTTAGTTTTAACAAATTTTGATTTAGTTTAACAATTGTTTTAATTTAGTTTAACAAATTTTGATTTAGTTTAACAATTTTGATAATTAAGTTTAACAAATTTTGATTTAGTTTAACAATTTTGATAAATATGATAATTTAGTTTAACAAATTTAACAAATTTGTATTTAAAATTTCAATAAATAGTCATCGGGTCACAGTGGAGGGAGAGGCAAGTCGATACCATTACACGCCTTCCGTTCTTTAGAGGATGATTCAGCACCGCGTCATCCACGTAGACGGGGGATATCTGCTTCGGTCAGGAGGGAGAGGGAGGCATTACGTCGTCGTGAGGAGGAGGATGATTCCTTCGATGATGAGCATGTGGATAGTTTTGACGACGAGAGCGACGATGATGGCCCGTATGATGTGCGGCCGGAGGTGGAGAGGCAGGGGGATTATAGCGGAGGACGTGGTCGAGCGGGTACTTCTACTTCCGCCGGATGGATGGTGCGGAAGGGTAGGGGTGGGAGGTTTACGACCGGGGATTCGAGCTCGTGCACTGTTGATCCCCGCGCTCAGAAGAAGAAGAGGGTCCAGGACGATTCTTGGATCGTGAGCAGTATGACGCCTGGTGGTCCTTTAGATGGGAGCGTCATTCCTAGTTTCTGGGGTCACATTGCTAGACGGATCTGGGACGGAGAGGATCGGAAGGTTCTGAAGTGCCATAATCGGCACAGAGCCTGTACAGCACTACAGGGTTGGCGGTCTACACTGAGTGCTGATATCAGAGAGGAGATTAGTGCCACGCATTTGGGGCACTTACCGTACAACATGTTCCCTTATCTCGACATGCCTTTGATTTCGGCGTTTGTGGAGCGGTGGCAGCCTGACACCAACACTTTCCACATGCCTTTCGGAGAGATGACGATCATGCTTCACGATGTTTTCCAGATCCTGCGACTTCCTGTGGATGGTCGTCTGGTTAGTGCTCAGGGGTCGACGTCTGAGCTGAGGTGTTATGTGGCAGAGTTGCTTGGTGTCACACCTGATGGTCTGGCGAGAGATACAGCTTTATGGAGTGGTGGTGGTGTCGGCATCGACTCCCTTGAGGACCTATGCAGACGGGCACGACCTCCGCGGGCCGATGATACACAGTTGACGGCGTACCTATTCTTGATGCTCGGAGCCGTCTTGTTTGTCGACAAGAGTGGTTGTCGGATCAGACCACGCGATCTACTGGAGGCTAGGGACCCGGAGACCGTTCGTGAGTACTCGTGGGGGTCAGCGACGTTGGCATACCTGTACCGGCAGCTTGGGATAGCTAGCCGTGCGGATTGTTCTGGGATTGCAGGTTGTCTTACGCTGCTGCAGGCGTGGATATACGAGTACTTTCCTGCATTCCGCCCGCATCGTGAGCGGAAGATTATCGACGAGGGTCATCCACGTTCGGGTATGTGGGTTGTCCGGAGCGAGGACAAGAGCGATGGACGATTGCGTTCCATCCGCGCACGGCTAGATCAGATGACTGCATCAGAGGTATCAAACTTTACACCATTTATTTAATTTTAAGATGTATTATTATTAATGTGTTAAACTTTAGGTGGAGTGGTTACCCTATGGTCCTGACCCAGCAGCGGATGTCCCGAGGACTTTATTGATGGGTCTTATTCGTTATCGGGATATCATAGAGCCTTATATGCCCGATCGGGTCTTGCGTCAGTTAGGATATGTTCAGGTGATCCCGGTTGACATTCCGACACCAGAGCATGCGGTGCGGTCTGCGACAGCAGCGACGTACGACGTCAGGTTCCCCGCTTCTACAGCGGAATCGACTTGGCGGACATTTCCGAGATCATGCCGATTGTTCCTTGGCGACTTCAGACGTAGTCGCGACCCCTCCGAGTGTGATGCACGTTATCTTGATTGGTTCGGTAGTTACTCACATCCTATCATCGTCCGTGGTGCCTCCCGGAGAGCAGATCGACCACCAGATAGGACGTGTGGCGATCTGGTAATTTTTTCATTTTATCTAAATTTATTTGTACCGTATAATTTGTTAATGTACGCTAATGTTAATGTTATGTGCAGTGGATGGGTAAGATGATACGGGCTGTAGACCCAATCTTGCAGATGAGGGATGAGCTGCCAGACGATGCCAGAGCTGCATGCGGAGATGTGGATCAGATCATACAGTCATGGCATACTCAGTTAGGCATCTCCGACCATGATTCGGATGATGAGTAGGCTGATCTGTTGTACCGTACTCTTAGTATTTGCATTTATATTTGTTTATCTGTTGTACGCTTAGTATTTGTGTTTGCTTATCTGTGGTACGCTTAGTATTTGCATTTATATTTGTTTATCTGTTGTACGCTTATTATTTATTATTTGTGTTTGTGTTTGCGAACATGTCGTACGCTTATTGTTTGTATTTGTGTTTTGCTTATCTGTTGTACCCTTATTATTTGTATTTGTGTTTGATAACCTTTCGTACTATTATATATAATGCAAACAAAGCAAACATATCAAAACGGCAACCGCAACCCTTTCTTTTGGTGTTTCTTCGAAGTGCAGTATCCATATCCCGAGACTCCATTTGATTTCGCCGGTCGCATCTCAAATAACAATCCATCCGACTATCTCATCTTGTTTTGTACGACGACACGACCAAAAAAAACCCAGCTCCGATAGCTACTTGTTTGGCCCATTTACATGCTTCATCGATTATTTCAAAGATTTGTGTAGTTTGAAATAACTCACTGTAATCCACTCCATCACCACCGAAATCTGGAACCTACAAAAATATATTCAAAATTAAAAAAATAAAAAAATAAATTCGAAATTAAAAAAATTAAAAAATAAACTCGAAATTAAAAAAACAAAATCAAAATCAAAAAAAAAGGCGTCTGTGTTAGACGCCTGCCCCATGGATGGGGCGTCTGTGTTAAACGCCTTCCCCAACGGTAAGGCGTCTGCGTAGGACGCCTGACCGAAGGGAAGGGCGTCTACTACAGACGCCTTACCCATGGGGAGGACGTCTACATAAGACGCCTCTCCCATTGTGTAGGCGTCTGAGTTAGACGCCTCGGCCATGGGGAGGGCGTCCTACGCAGACGCCCTCCCCATGGGGGAGGCGTCTAATGCAGACGCTCGGCCCAAAAATTTCCCCGCGCCAGGCTTACCTCACCCGATGCATCACCCTCGCCAGACATTTTCGTGGTGTTTTTACTGATAAATTATGAATATACAAGACCATAGGCCTTATTTATAGACACGGGACGATTTGGGTATTAAATATATTGTTAAGGGCAATTTGGTAATTTCAAGGGGCGATTTAAGTAGTTTTGGGGCGACGTTTAGTAGTTCCCTAAAATTAAGATGCTCAAAATATAGAGACCATGCATGTTATCAAAACACATATGATGATTTAATTTTTAATTTAAAAGTAATGTGAGGGTGCATTAAGCAAATATGACTTTGTTTTCTTTTCACTTCTAATTTGGAAAGAAAAAAATGGTTTATGTCGGACCACAATTTTTTTTATAGCCATTTCTCTCAAACAGGGAAAATCTAGTTTCTTCTCTCATCCTGCATTTCTTATGTCACCTGCATTTCTCATGCTAAGTTGGAATCTTAATCTATCATTAGTATTTTGTCATATGTCGGCCATGCTTATTCAAGGAAGAATTCGTACACGATCTTACAAGGATATGCAAACTTTAGAATTGTAGTTCTTAGTTTAATTCTAAAGTTTTCTTATGTTTTATATATTGCTTTAATCGACTGACTGTTTTTAATTTAGTTGTTTTGTTCAAAAGCTAAAAAACAGGTCTTCAAATGCAATCGAAAGCTACAGTTTAAATTTGACTAATGATTTTTATTTGAATTTTTGCTTTGAAAAATCTTCGACTCCTCCGAGAATTAATCTTCGGTTTTTGAATATAAACTTGAACAAGAAGAGATTCTAAATGCATAAATATGTCCAGCCATGCAAGCAGAGGCCAGTCAAAGAAACTAACTGAATGGGATTTATAAAGAACAATTGAACACGTCAATTACTAGTTCCAAATAATTGAGAAATTATAAATTAATTTAGACAATAATTACCCAAAAAAAATACACACATTTCAACTGGTTAGTATTATAATTAACTTCATTAAATAATTTAAATATCTTTTTCAACATTATATTTAGGAGTCCTTTGAAAAACAAACATTATATTTAGGAGCTCATCTTTTTCAACTTAGCAAAAATAGGCATTCATAAACTCATCTATCATACTAACAAAAAAAAGAATGACGAAGTCAACTCATGATGACCTTTAATGCAAAACAATCTTCCAAAGAGTAGTTGTGGGCCTTGCACCACAAATTAAGAACAAATGTCAATGACAATTGTTCAACAAATACATATTAATTGCAACAGTTGGTGTGTTTTGAAAATATGTTAAGTTTTCATCTCGAAACACATGATAAGTTCAAATCGGTGGTGAAACAGTTTAGACACACACAAAAAACTAGCCGTGACGGATCCAAAAGGAAGGATTTATCATACAAAAGATAAGTAATTTTATTATTTTAGATTTAGACTAGCTCAGTTGATTATAGCTCAGTTGATTTTTCGATCTTGCAAAATAGTCAAATTTGATTATAGAATCCAGGTATATCTTGGAAATTGTACCTTAAATTTTAGTTATGATAGGCAAGAGGATAAATAAATTCTTTCGGAAAATAGATTTTAATTAATTAGAAAATACCAAAAATGTCTTAAGTAGACATTATCCACATGACCGGATCTAGAAACAAAGATAGTCAAATGGGATAATAAAGAGCAGAGAAAACACTTATATATCAGACCATGATCTGGATAGTCAGCACGGAAGGCATAACCAGAAGCGTTTTAGTTGAGGATTGAATCAAACAGCTAACTAAGTCTCCAAATCTTAACTTCTGATTTACTTGATTATTTTTAAAGATGTGATAATTAATCTCCAAACCATGGCGTTTGCTTGGTATTATAATTAATACTCGCCGAGAGTCGTGGTTGGTAATCACATGATTTAGTCATATGTGCAAATGTTGTAGGCGTCCAATGTTAAAAAGTGGAATTTGTCGTCAGTAGGAAGAAAAAAGAATAACTGTCTCTTAGTATGTGGTGTTAATTTTATAATAATTTGTAAGGAAAATTTTCAACTCCAAACGTAATAACGTTCAAGCGTGAAGTCAATCGTGTGATGGCAGCAGGTTGTGTAGGAAGATATGATCAAATCGAAGTGTACTCTACCCTTAAGAGTATGAAATAGTAAAAGTATGGTAGGTTATGTTGAACATTGGAGTTGTTAGTACTATTAAAATGGAGTGTATTAACAAAAAAAAATTGAATAACTGATAAGGCAAATTTCTGCATCCTCGTCTTACCTAACTAACGAGATCTTAAACCAGTTGAGATACATTTCTTGTGGGATACATTTCCTGTGTTTATTGCACCCAAGCACAAATTAGATCAACATCTCGGCTCGAGTGTGGGCTTGGCTGTAAGTCTTTTTATTTAGTTTGGACAATGACAATTGAACTTTTGTAAATGCAACCTACTGGACTACTCGGATTCAATACACGATTACACAGGTTTATTGCACCAGCTAGCTGGTCGAAGACCTAGCATGCACCATCGATTATACCAGACCATTGCTTCGATTATAAACTTAACGATGCCATGCATGTAATGGAAATTAAGATAAAACAAAAACTCATTAATAAAATTGATAAAAGAACTGTGACATCCTCAAACATCGAAAAATTTGAACTTTTAAAAGGACAATCAATCAATTAAATCACTACACGAAGATGTTACGGAAACACTAAACAACAGGAGCACCAATATATAGATCATATATATCCGAATGTTTCAAAAGTGTGATTACATCAAAAGACTATGAAACAAAAGTACATGTAATCACTACAACCTTAAAAATGAGGACTAACATGATCGGGTCCTAGGTATGCTACTCCGTCGTCACCACCCTGAAAAGAAAATATGTAACTATGCCTGAGTTTCCATAAGAAAATCTTGTATGCCAAACTCCCTATCATGTATGAACATACAACAAAAAGATATACAAAGTGTTGTAAATAAACATTGACATCAGCTGGGCTCCAGGGTCCTCACACCCAACCCCACAACACACACAATCAGGACTCCAGGGTCCTCACACCCAACCCCACAACACACACAATCAGGACTCCAAGGTCCTCACACCCAACCCCACAACACTCACAATCAGGACTCCAAGGTCCTCACACCCCAACCCCACAACACTCACAATCAGGACTCCAAGGTCCTCACACCCAACCCCCACATCAAATGTGCACACAAAGCACCACTGCCGGAACATCGTCGGCCCACAAACCCCGTCTCACAAAGATGCCCGCTCCATCAAAAGAGCCACAACACGCTCCGTAGAGCCACCACCGATCGATATCAGGTCGGTTTGTCCTTTCAGTTGTCCCAGAAAGGTCGGTGAACCTGTTGCCTTCAAATTCGATCACACACCACAAAACACAAGACAGAGCAACAACAGTCGACTGAACCACGCGTACCGGTCCACCGACTCCCTCAAGAAACAAGCATAGTTCAACCATCACCTAGTCGGTCCAACAAATCTAACATACATTGGTTGAACGAAAAGTCATGGTCGGTCGACCGTTTGGATGTTCAATTCCCAAGTTCAACTAACAAAACGACCAATCCGTCGAACAGATGGTCATAAGCGGACATTTGTTTTGAAGGTCTACACCCCGAATTTTATTAATAATAATCATCCCAATGGTCGAACGACAAAGGGGACCCGATCGACCGAAAACAATGATTTCTAATGTTTCTTCTCAAGTCTACAATTGGTTGAACGAAGCACGAACCGGTCGAACATACCTTAAGTTAACTTAAGCTATCAGTTGAACAAGTCAGGCGATCAACACTTTTGAATGGTCCAGGCCCTAACCGACTTGCTATAGGTGAAATCGATCGAACTGGTTATCAAGACGGTCGACCGTTTAGATGGTATATGCCCCCAACTGACTCACCAATAGTGTCACCGGTCAAACGGCAAAGGGGATCCGTTTGACCGAAAATATCAGAGTCCACCTGAAATGTTTAACCGGTCAACCGCCCAAGGGCATCGTTCAACCGGTGCAAGGCAGAAACTCGAATTTACATTAGCATCAGTCGACCAAGGTACATGCTGGTCTACCGTTATTCAGCAGCATCTTGTTGTTCAGCAATCTCCGACGAGTCTAACGACCACCATCGACTAAACCAACCACTCACACACCTTGGGTGAGTATTAAGGCTTGAAGAAGCCTCCGAATAACCACAGTGATCATTCCTTGCCTTAATCATGCTTACTCTGGTGAGCTCTTCACTCCAACAACGTGTTAGGATCTATGATCATCTAATCGTTATATAAATGCGGAATTAAAAACACTAATCGAAGGATTAAGAGATAAGACGTGCAAACTACAAAATCGAAAACATTGGAGTTTAGAGAGGTTCGATACCCACACCCGGGTCCTAGTCCTCCTCACAAACCTCACTTGATCCCCAGAGCCTCGCTTACGGTTCCAATAACCGATCTCCGTTCTGGGCCGAAATCAACGCCGTTTACAACTCCGAGCCTCCCAAACAATCCTCGCCTTGCTCGTATGTCCTCTCACAACCCGAGAGTGAGCTTCCTCGAAGCTTTACAACTTGATGATTCTTTGATGTGGAAGTTGAATCACAATCTAACTAACACTCTATACTTGAACACACTTGGATATAGATATAGAATTTGATATGCAAGTGGTGAAGTTTAAGCTTGAGTGTTGAAGAATAAGCTTTGAAGGTTTGAGAATTTAGAGCACCAAGATAGTTGATGAATAGAGGGTGTTAAGGGTTGGTTTGTGTCTCTAGAGTGGTGTTTATATAAGCTTCAGAGCTTAGAGATCCGTTGGGGAGTTGGTGGGAAAATGAACCAATGAGAATGCAAGATGTGACTTAAGCTCGGGCAGATTTCGATGCATATTCGGTCGACCGTTAACAGAACGGTAGTCCGAAGGATTGGTCTGAATTAAGCCTACGGTTGATAGAAAGTGGTTCGGATCACCGTGCACCAACTTCCAGTAGTTTTTATCAATTTAGCCCTAATTAAGTTCAATTAACCGAATTCCATTCGGTTCACCGTTCCAAGGTGGACAATAAGTTTGGTTGGGCTTTGATCTACTTAAGTTCGGTTGACCGTTTACACTTCGGTAGACCGACGTTAGCGCGAGTTTTGTGTGATAGTTATAACTCAAATAGTTGTTGAGTGCAACGGTCAAGTGTCAATAGTCGTTGGGCACTTAAAGCCAAGAAGGACTCGGTTGACCGAAATGTATTTGGTCTTCCAAAGTGGGACAAGTCAATTGGGCTCTAGGGACTCAATTCGAATACGACCGTTGAAGCAAAGTCCAAAACCGGTCCAGAGTTATTCGGTTGACCGAAGGTGGTTCGATCTTCCGTTGGGGGAATTCCAGAGAACAACTAAGTTTTACTGATGGGAAGTATTCGGGTATCCGAAAGGTGTTCGGTAGACCGAACTAGACAGGATTCGGTTGACCGAAGGTGGTTCGATTTACTGATGATGGACGAGATAGAATCCTAGTGCTCAAGTTTACCTTAAATCTTATGGACTTAATAAATACAAAATTACATGTCTTGGTCCAAATCTTTGATTACAAGTCTTGAGTCTTGATGTCTTTGTCCCAATGCTCTTTTCCTTGATTGTCTTGATCAACATATTAAGATGATTGCAAGTATACAAGTATGTATGCAATGCATGTAATCATGTTTGCTTACTTTGATTGATTAGGTTGATTTATTAAGATTAATTTAATTAATCATCAAAATTAATATAAATTAAGACCTAAAAGCCAACACAATGATCACAACTCCTCCGGCAACACCCACTACGGCTCCTTGCTCGCTGATCACAACTTCTCGTCGAACACTAGTGCAGAATTGGCTTTACTCGTCGCACAATAGACGTCGGCTGTTGTAACAGACGACGTCTATTGTGGAGAGGACAGAATAGACGTCGGCTGAAATGGAAGCCGACGTCTATGTGACACTATAGACGTCGGGTTTTGAAATAACACGTTTAGCCGACGTCTATAGTGTATAGACGTCGACCTTTAGACGTCGGTGTTTTAGTACCTTGTGAATCCGACGTGGCATGGAATGAGAGTACGTTCTATCCCATTTTTGTTAATTAAGTTATGAACAAATATTTAGCGAATTCCTATGTTTGTAGTACCGGAAGCAGGTTGGAAATACGGAATGCGGTTACTACGTGATGAGATACATGGAGGAAATCCTCGATGTGGCAACTCAAGACGTATGTCTAACCGAGGTAATGTAGATCGTTATTCAATTGTATATTCAATTGTAGTTTCAATATTTAGTTATTAATACTCAACACACTTGTAATTTTTTGATAGGTTTTCCCAAAAAATAGTGATCCATTCTCGCAACAAGAGCTCGATGAAACTCGCGACCGATGGGCTCGCTATTTCATCAGAAACATGCTGACGAACTAAGAGGTTCTACTGCCAATTGTATTTTTTGTAATTTAGTTAACAAGTGCACTTGTATTACAAACCTACACTTTATGCCTTAATATAATCGCCTTAATTTTAGAATGAATTAATTGCAAGTGTGTTGAATGTCAATTGTGTGGTTGTATTTTTGTGTTTGTGTTTGTGCATGTATGCTTGTGGATGTATGTGGATGTATGCTTGTGAGTCAATTGTATGGATGCTTGTGGATGTATGTGGATGTATGCTTGTGAATGTCAATTGTATGTGGGATGTATATGGATGTATGTGGATGAAATTTATAGGTGAACGAATTTGGTGCAGTTGTATGTACACGACGACGATGACTAAAAACAATTTCGTCGGATCCTATTTATTTTTTTTTGTCCAGGTTTGGGAATAGACGTCGGCTGTTTATATAAGCCGACGTCTAATCCTCTGAAGAAACGAATAGACGTCGGCTTCCTATGTAAGCCGACGTCTATTCCTAAAGTATAGGCGTCGTATATTATAGACCCGACGTTTATCCCTAAAGTATAGGCGTCGTATGTTTATTAACCGACGTCTATACATTAAAGAATACACGTCGGCGTCTAATTACAGCCGACGTCTATTCGTTAGGTATAGACGTCGGCTATACGACGGCCGACGTCTATGTATAGACGACGCACACATATACGTCGGATGGGAGTGTGCTTATATCCGACGTGTATATGCCCTTATATCCGACGAATATTCCCTTTTCTGTAGTAGTGGAAGTTCATTGAGGAAGACGAGCTGAGTGGAGATAGAGAAGAAGAAGGGAAGAAGTGAAAGTTTGGCACTTATAAACCCCTTCACTTTAACTCTTCCCATCACAACCCTACACCTCACCTCCCACGCAACTAACCTCACAAAGATTAGGATATAACAAGAACACTACATTTTCTTCTATAACTTTAAATTAGTTCTAGTAAAGAACTAAAGTCCCATTGACAGAACTAAACCATAACCAAACCACCCCGACATCAGTGGCATAGCAAAACAAAAACCAAGAATAAAAGTCCTCAAACTACTTGGGGGACAGAGTAAAATCCGGGCTTTTGACCACCGTTTTGACCGGTTCCGCCGTTGTCTTGTGCCGACCGTTTCCTTAGCCTAATCAATTTTCCCACTCCTACAAAACAAAAACAACCAACATCCACGCCTTTAATTTAGTCAACACAAAGATCAAATCAACCACGCCACCTCCTTCCCTCCAACTCCATGCAATCCATATTTAAACAAACACACATGTTACCATACTTTCACACACATTAATAGATGATGCAAAGCAAAGCCGAATAGAAATATAACTACTACTACTACTACACGTTTGATATATAATTGAGATGGTTGGTTCAGCTGATCTTGGCCTTCCTATTGTGCTTTCCCTCCACTTCTTCAAGATCATCATGGCAATCAGCTCTAGAGCCTCTCCTTCGCCTTCCAAGCGGGCGCCTGAGTTGTCGTTCGCTCCCGCGAAGAGAAAGAAGGAGAGTTTGATAAGGAGTTTTGGAGATGAGGGCTTTGAGTTTGGCTTTGGGGAGGGAATTGTGCCTTGGAAAGGGAAGTTGGAGGAGAAGGTGGTGAATCGGATGACTAGGAGGAGACCCGCGAGGATTGTTGTGCCGGAGAGTTGGAAAGAGGAGGGGTTTGAGGAAGTGGAGAGGGTTTTGGTGGAGAAAGAGAGCTCTTTTGAAGGGGAGGGGTATTGGTTGGCTAACAAGAGAGGTAACAAGCAAGTGATGGAAGATGGGTATGATGTTGTGACCAACATCAATGGAAACCCTAAACAGGTTTGGAGATCTAACACGCTTGTACTTGTTGCATGTTATTGTTCTAATTCATGTCACATTGACTTGTCTTGATCGAATTGTTGCCCTTTTCTTAAAGTTTGATATTTTTCTTTTCAACAATATTTCAAAGTTTTAGATTCAAATTTCCAATCACGAAGCTAATTACAGAAATCATTACCTAGTTTCCGTAGATGGACTTTTTCTTTTTTAAAAAAAAATCGACCATTAATGTTTCTTCTTGTTCAAAGCTCCATAAATTAAACATCCATGACTTTTTCAGGTCAAGATGTAGGAATTAAAATGTTAGTCAACCACTAAGGTTTAAGTAGGCGTGCTATTGCATGCATGTTCCTTTGAAAAACGGTCAAGTGTATCTTAATTAGCCAAGTTGTTTAGTGTTTCTTATAGACTAAATTATTATAAGAAATTAGTTCGTTGGACATTTCTCCCCAGCTTGTAATTGTAGATGAAATCACCATTAAAGCTTCTTACTTACTTCCGTCAAGGCCGGCGTCAAGCCATAAGGAAATATTATTTTTTTTGAAAAAAAAATCTACTCGAACTAAACCCAAATTATATATAACTAACCATTGTTGGGTTCAATCTTTAGTTTTGCCTATTTTAAGATTAGAGAACTACAAATTAAATCTGCCTTAGTTGGATGCCTGGGGATTTCACAAATCAAACACCTTTATTGGAATAAGTAGTTAGTAACTTAACACTTAGCATTAACAGTCCACCAACGTTATAACTCAGGCAATGCAGCCAACCTTATTGGTTAAAAGGGTTGATGTGTCATGTTAATTTCGGCTCTTGGTTAAGAGTTTCATTAAAAATCTAACTACTTATTAAAACAAAGTAATAACTTGATTAGATATCTAGAAACTAATTCTCATTTGAGACATAGAAAAACTCTACTACATGCATGAGCATATGAATAGATAAAAAATATCCAAGATGACTTTCAAATTACATCTCTTGCATGAGTAACAAAAGAACTTATTAGTGGATTATAAGAATAGCTTGCTTTACCCTTTTGACAACAATCTTCTCTTGTACTGTTTTAAAAGTCTTTGTGATATGTATTTGTCTAAAGTCTAAACCAACAATACTTTAACATATCTACATGGATACGTGGCAGGCATACTTTGGTGTGTTTGACGGGCATGGAGGGAATGCGGCTGTGGACTTCGTCTCGAATAATCTTGGGCATAACATCATGGCAGCTTTGAATGATATTCAGACACCAGAATCAGCCATTAGATCTGGTTACTTAACCACAGACCAGGGCTTCCTCACTAAGGTATCATATGTTTGGATATAATTTTCAACTCCCAACAACTCAACTTTTATAAATTTGCACCTTCCTCGCAAGGAAAGTTGAGTGTGAACTTGGAAATTGGGTGGTGATTTAATGCTATCACGTAAGAATGCTGAAAAAGTCGTCTATGTAGTTTAGGAATTGGTCATGCTAGAATTGAATATATACTTACTATAGGTCATCAACTCTTCTAGCCAGGCTCCAGCTAGTATGGTGAAGATTGGTAGTAAGTTATTGGTTGGTCCAGTGATTCTTTGAATTTAAGCACTAAAATGGAGATTATACTCTTCTAGACATAACTTTAATTCGTAGGATATATGAAACTTTATTTCTATTAATAATAATGCGGACGTATCTATGACTGAAATTATTTTCTTATCGGACTATATGAATAAAGAGTGGGGGTCCTTGATCAATCTTAGAGTGTTAGAATTAGTACTTTTGAGACATATGGGAAGATATATATATTTTTTCAACAAGTTGCGGTTTTAGAAGTGTCAAGACCAGTTTATCATACGTCAGCTATACAGGTTGTATATATCCTAAAGTTCAACTCGAATATCAGATTCCAACTAATTTTAAACATAAGGTTTCGAATGAAGATTTAGTTGGATTAAACGGTATCTATGATCGATATTGAGGTCAAAATAAGAGTACTACTAACATTTAGACAAGTTCTAATTAAATTGAGATGGATGGTCTTCTATATATGGCAGAATTTGGGCAGTGGAGCATGTGTGGCCACAATTCTCATCAAAGATGGGCACATTCACGCAGCAAATGCTGGTGATTGCAAAGTTGTGATTAGCAAGAATGGTGTAGCTCACACTCTGACCACCGATCACCGCCCCGGAACCGAGCCAGAACGAAATCGGATAGAGAACACGGTGAGTACTAAAACATCACATGCATTACTTAACTACTCTATCAACTAGCTAGTACGAACTTAATTTGTCTATTGAGTTGATGTCTGATGTGGATCGTTTCACCGGTTGTGTTCTAGGGAGGCTTCGTTAGCTGTCGGAATGGAGTGTGGAGAGTGCAAGGCTCGCTTTCCATATCGCGAGCCATCGGAGATTTGCATATGAAGGAGTGGATCATCTCCGAGCCGGAAATAAAGACTACTAGTCTAAGTCCTGATTCCGAGTTTCTAATATTGGCCACTGATGGTCTCTGGGATAAGGTAAGACAGATTTTATATATGTACGATAAATTAGCATTTGAGCTTCCATTTCAAATCATTTGGTATTTTCTTCTAATGTGGGTTATTCGTAAAATGGAAAATAATTATCATGTATAAGAAAAGGTGGATTTTGAATAATATATATATTTGGAAGTATTTTAACCTTTTGGAAAGACGAAAACTAGTGATACTTGTGTCAACATCGATATGGTTTTCATGGGTAATTTCATAAATACCTTGCAAATAACATAAAAATATATATCACAAATATCATTCGATTTTTTCTAGTATCTTAGATATTTTCCATTGAAAATAGTATCATTTATACTCTCATACTGAACTAGACTTTGATGCTGAAATGGTAAACTGACGCTTCTGAAGTTAATTCCATATATATGAAGCTAGATCTACTAAAGCTTAGCATAATTACGATCAAATACTATAAAAGAGTATGATTAATTGAAAGGTAGAGAAATCTAGATCCAAGAAAAGTTATTGGAAGATATATTTTGAAGAGTATGCTTACTTACAAAATTATCCCATTATCGAGCCATAAAAGATAAATTATAAAATATTAAATCCACATTAATAATTTCTAAGTATAGAAATCCCAATTGGCTACATCTCAAATGCTTTGAAAAGTTCAAGCAATGACATATTCAAAAGGTATCCTTAAGATCACAACTGTCATTTGCAACATTTTTTTGTTTTGATTTTATGTCATTTGCAACAAGATAAGAAATAAAATTAACAGTCAAAACATGTTACAATATCTTGTATTAACTAAACAAACTTGATCCATATATTTTGTCAGGTGACTGGTCAGGAGGCAGTTGACATGGTCATGAGGGGCAACAACACCATGAAATCGTGCAAAACACTAGTTGACTTAGCCACAAGTAGGAACAGCAGAGATGACATAACAGTCATGGTTGTAAATCTCAAGAGGTTTGTGGAAGAAGATGGTTAAGGCATCAACAAGAGTGAAAGAACATGTCTTGAACATAAGATCTTGGTCTAGTGGTTAATTTGTTGGATGGAGACGAAGAAATGGAAGACAAAAGATCATGGTTGGTAGATCTTCTTTCTTTGATTAGTCAGAATCCAAGATCTATACTTCGATTACATGTTTGCGATTTAACTAAAAGATCGTGGTTGGGACTTGTGGTTGTGGGAGTGTACATTATCAATTAAAGTTGTGCATGTATTGAATTAATTACATGCAATATTTTTGGGGAACCTTGAAGTGGCTCTTGTGTTTTTGCGGAACATAGAGCCTCTCAAATGCAATTAGATCACCTTCATTAGGGGTGCACATGGGTTGGGTTCAACCCGAAACCCAACCTGAACCCGACTGGTCGGGTCGGGTTGGGTCGGGTTGGGAAAATCAAAAACCCGAATTTTCGGGTCGGGTTCGGGTTGAGGGGTTCGGGTTGACCCAACCCAACCCGAACCCGATTTTTTATTTTTTATTTCCCAAATAAACCGGTCGACCGAACATCACTCGGTCGACCGTTTCCAACCCGAAAATTTCGGGTTTTCAAGCCACCGGTCGACCGAACCCGACCAAGTTTGGGAGAAAATTTCCGAATTCGGGTTCAACCCGATCCAACCCGACCCAACCCGAAAATTTCAGGTCGGGTTGGGTTGAACCCAAACCGGTTCGGGTTGGGTTGGGTTGGGTTGGGTTTGGGTTGGGTTGAGGCCCAAACCCGACCCAACCCGACCCATGTGCACCCCTAACCTTCATGTAGATGTCTATTTTTTCTCTCTTTGGTACTGAAAGGTAACAAGGGATGTAGCTCGTTCTTGTCTTCTTTTTTACCTTAAATTATAAGTTATTCGAATTCGTCAATGCCTGGGAAATTCTCTCCCATTCAGCTTGTGTGAAAATTTGATCAAAGATATTTTTTTTATCAGTACAGTGCTTGTCACATCCCGAAACAGCGAAAAATTAAAAATTTATAATCCAGACAAAAGAACTTAATAATCAAAGACGAGACTGTTACTTCTCATAAAACAAATAGCGGTGCACCAAAATTACATCAGAGTTTGTCAAAATGATACATGATTACAACAAAACGACAAAAGAAGATAAAACGTAATCATGCCGACCTCAGCGGTCCGAGAAGAGGATCCAACTCCAAAATGCGCGTGCCCGCCGATCACCACCCAACTAGACCTACTGCGGTCCTGAAAAATATATAACAACGATGCCTGAGTTTCAAGAAGGAAACCCCGTATGCCAACTCACCTATATGCATGCATTACACAAATGAACCTATCATACTAGTAGCATGTCATGACATCAACAGCAAGGAAAACAGTTCCCCCGAAGGGTAAAACAGGACATCAATCCGACAGTTAACATCGGGTCTCCCGAGGAGACCTACTACGGGCACATGCAGTCTTACAGCACGCGACATCGAAACCCCCCACACGCGGCTACACTACTCAAGGGTTCGGCAGGGAGCCTCTGTCACGCCTGCGGGCCGATAGAATACAGATATGCAAATCTCTGTGGCCGGAGCCACTGGGACCAACGGGGCCGTCACCCGGAAGGTATAACAACAACATCTCGATAGGTGCCTAGTCGAGGAATCAACATCGCCGGAACAGCCTCGGCCCAACAATCATCATCGCCGGCACAACCTCGGCGGCATCACCGGCACATCATCGGTGGTCCATCACAAACGTCCGGCACAACATCGGACGGTCCAGACCGAAGTCCGCCAGGTCATCAGGCTCCACGAGTCGCAAACACCAACCGCGCCGCTATAAAAGCAGGGCAGCGACCTCCGTAGCTCGTAGGCCGGTAGTCACCTCACCCAACGTCAGTTGCGTGCCCGCACAAACATCAACATTGGGATCCGCGATCCCTCAGGCCTGCTATACTACAATAAGTCCAATCCATCAAACACATTAGTCACGCTCCATACATGAAGGTGACGCGTCCCGAACACCCACACTTTTCCACACGGCGGTCCCTGGGCAGGCACGCAACACGCGCCCACCGTCACCTCCCGGCTCACGCACAAGGCGAGGACACGGGTTTCCGTGGACAAAGTTGGCATTCAAAAGGGGAACCAGGATTTCTGTCCTGGGCCCAAACGGTCGACCGGAAGAGGTGATTCGGTCGACCGGTTCCAGTAAGGAATCAGTCAACCGTACGCCTAACACGGTCTACCGCTCCGCTCAAAAGACAATCCCCCAACGGTCGAACAAATGTCTAAAACCGGTCGATCGAACGAGGTCAAAATTCGGAGTCTGGTCAACATAAATTCATATCTATCGGTCGACCGACTCAGGGGTCTCGGTCGACCGAAAACAGACAGGGTCAACCTAGTATTCTACGTCATATAATCGGTCGAACGCAAACATACTACGGTCGAACAAGCATGCATAAAAATCGGTACACTTAAGTTCCGGTCGAACGACCCAAAGGCATCGGTTGACCGAAAACAGACAGAAAGTCCCAGCTCACCAGCAAATACGCACTACCGGTCGACCGCCACAAGGCATCGTTCGACCGGTGAAGGTTAAAGTCGGGTAAAACACTACTTTCGGTCGACCGCCCAAAGGGACCGGTCGACCGTTGGTCGTCTTCCACCTCGCGCCAGCCGAGGTTTCTCACGGAAACTACGCCGAAGAGGTCTCCGACCTCCCCGTCCGACCAACACAACCCTCCCACGAGGGTTAGAAACCACAAAACCACACTAATGAGTCGACATACCTTCCACCAAGACGACGAAATGCCGGAGCAACGCTCGCGCCTCCGTCACCTCCACACGCGCGACCTCCTCCTAGCGATGACCTCCTCACGCCGGAGCCTCCGCGTCCTCTGGAACACCCGAACAAGAAAGAAGAAGGGAGGAATGAGCGTTGGAATGGAGAGGAAAAGGAAGAAAGGAAGAAACGTTGGGTTATAAACCAAACTCGGCTCCACAGTGCCCTACCCATCCGACCCATCACCTCTCCCCCTCATCCACAGTGCACGCCCCCAACTCTTCCCAATGCACCCACACTTCCCCATGCTAACCCATCTTCTAATCCAAATTAACCCTAAACCAAGGGTTAGGGTTCTAACAGTGCCTATCAAGAGAAATAAAGTCGGTTTTCGTTTGGTATTGTAAACCATAGAATTAAAAAAAACAATTTAAGAACTAAATTCTTCAAACGTCAAACTTGAACCAATCTACCTGTAGAGAACGACAATCCTATTTAAGCACAAACAAGTTTCTCTTGAAAAATAGAGCATTGTAATGGATTCTGTGGAAAAAGTGTCACCATTCTGCATTTTTAGAGCATCCAATATCATAACTTAGGTCGTCATACACACTCTCTCTTCTTTTCTCTTTCTACCACGTCATCACGACCAACATCTTTTTTTCCTTCACTATTCACAAATTAATTTCCTTATCAATTTTTATTTTATTCCAAAATCATTTATATTTACCAAAAATATTAATAATATATTTGAAAAAACTAAAATACCAATAAATCTCATATTTCCAAATTACATATAATATTTTTTTATTTAACCATCAATGATTGACAAATACTAAATATCATTAATATTAATAAAGAAAATATTACATTAAATTAAACAAACATAACTGGATATGTCCTTAGGGCATCCGTAATGCGGATCGTCGACTGGGTCGTCAATCTGAGCACGGATTTTAAAGCATTTTTTTTGAAAATTAGTTTGAATCTTTTTTTTTTTGAAAATACATTTTCTAATTGTTTTGATTTTTTAGAAAAAAAATTCTTTCCAAGATCAACCTGAAATGATATAGAGGTGAGAGATATGTTGTAGTGGGTTGTGGTTAAGAGGTGAATAATGTAGGAAAAAGAAGAAAGTGGATTGGGGGAAGAGAAAACTGATGTGGGAGAAAGAGAAAATTGATTTGGAAGAGATAGAGAAAAAATAGAAACTGATGTGGAAGAGATAGAGAAAAATGCTTATGATCATGTCGTCTCGGTCATTGTTACTAATAGTAATAGTCTTAATGCGATATGTTGAGTTTTATCACGAACGCAGTATTTATTCACCATGTAACTGATAATGTCAAGAATACCAATAAACTCCTAATTATTATAACAAATACCAATAAATTTTGTATTGTTATTTTTTTATCAATTTTAATCTGTTTTTTAAATCTTGTTTTTACAAAAAATATGTTTTCTGATTGTTTTTATTTTCTTAATTTTTTTAGTTTTTTCGTGAATCGACCCAAACTTTTCAATACACATCATTTGGAGGTTGATTATGCAAATAATTATAAAAATAAATAAAAAATATAAACAATTATAAATCGTATTTTAAAAAAATATTTTTTTTAAAATAAAATAATTTGAACAAAAAACAATTAAGAAAACCCCCTACCGACCTAGGTCATGTCCTGATCGCTCCAGCGACCTGGTCGATGACCCGGTCGATGGATCACCGGGTCATCCTTCCCATGACCAGGTCGGTCATCTGCAGATGACCTCCCCACAGTGGATGGTCTAATAAATCTTAACTAGGGATGATATGAGAGAATTGGACTGGAAACTATATTGGTCTTGGG
Source organism: Triglochin maritima (assembly GCA_963682175.1). Classification (NCBI taxonomy): domain Eukaryota; kingdom Viridiplantae; phylum Streptophyta; class Magnoliopsida; order Alismatales; family Juncaginaceae; genus Triglochin; species Triglochin maritima. The sequence continues at coordinate 3,355,474 of OY821787.1, read as the reverse complement.
ACCGTAATTTTTTATATAATTAAAAAAAAATCAAAATTTCGAATTTTAGGATTTTTTTTCCAACACTACTCCGATCGTGAGTGTGACCCGCGATCCGTCCCCCTAAATTTTTTTTTTTTTGAAATTTTCACGGAACTGCGATCCGTGAAAAAAAATTTAAATTTTTTTTAATTTTTTTTTAAAATAATTTTTTTAAAGTTTTCCGTTTTAGTTTTATTTTCTTTATTTCTGTTTTTATTTTTTATTATAATTATTTGTAATCTTTTTTAAAATCTTTTTTTTTCAAAATATGTTTTCTAATTTATATTATTTTTTAAAATTTTTGAAATTTATTTTTAATTTTTTCAAAAATCGACCTCCAAATCACGTCGATAACTGGACGTATTGAAATGTTAGGGTATTTTATATAATAAAAAAATAAAATTTCTTAACCAGAATAAGAAATTATTTACAAATGAATTTTAAACAAATACTAAAACTAATTAAAACAAAAAATTGGTAACATTGTCGAAAATTCGTAGGGTGTACACACATTACAAAGAGTTTTGGAGGTCGATACAGCAAAAACCTAAAAACACAATTAATTTTTTTTTAAAATAATAACAATTACAAAACATATTTTGCAAAGAAATATAATAAAAAACTTAATTAAAATAATTTAAAAAAATTCAAGACATAAAACACTCCAACTAAAATTCGTGACTCTATTTATTTTCATTTATTGTTTTTGATTTTATGTTTTGATTTTTTAAAATCATTTTAACTATGTTATATATATATATATACTTCAAAATATGTTTTCTAATTTTTATAAATTTTTAAAAAACATTTATTGTGTTTTTAAGTTTTTGCAGTATCGACCTTCAAAACTGTTTGTAATGTGTATCCACCCTACGATTTTTTGACAAATTTATAAAAATTAGAAAACATATTTTGAAGTATATATATATATATATATATATAATATAGTTAAACCATACAAATTTTGAATATAAAATATTTTGAAGTATTAGAAAACTGTTTCTAATGTGTATCCACTCTACGAATTTTTGACAACGTTACCAATTTTAAAATGTACCTATATTGGTATTCGAAATTTAATTTTTTTTATTAGATAAAAATGTACCTAGTTAATACTATATTCTAATTTTTTTAAAATTTGTAATGTTGTCCAAAATTCGTAGGGAGAATACACATTACAAATAGTTTTGAAGGTCGATACTGCAAAAAATTAAAACACAATTATTATTTTTTAAATTTATAAAAATTAGAAAACCTATTTTGAAGTATATATTTTGAAGTATATATATATATATGTATAACATAGTTAAAATGTTAAAATGATTTTAAAAAAATCAAAACATAAAATAAAAAGCAATAAAAGAAAATAAATAAAGTCACGAATTTTAGTTGGAGTGTTTTATGTTTTGAATTTTTTCAAATCTTTTTAATTAAGTTTTTTTTATTATATTTCTTTGCAAAATATGTTTTGTAATTGTTATTATTTTTTTTAAAAAAATTAATTGTGTTTTTAATTTTTTGCTGTATCGACCTCCAAAACTGTTTGTAATGTGTGTACACCATACAAATTTTCGACAACGTTACCAATTTTTTGTTTTAATTAGTTTTAGTATTTGTTTAAAATTCATTTGTAAATAATTTCTTATTCTGGTTAAGAAATTTATTTTTTTATTATATAAAATACCCTAACATTTCAATACGTCTAGTTATCGACGTGATTTGGGGGTCGATTTTTGAAAAAACTAAAAATAAATTTTAATTTTTTTTAAAAAATAGTATAAATTAGAAAACATATTTTTAAAAAAAAGATTTAAAAAAAGATTACAAATAATTATAATAAAACAGAAAAATAGAAATAAAGAAAATAAAACTAAAACAGGAAACTTTAAAAAAAATATTTTTAAAATTATATATTTTTTAAATTTTCACGGATCAAAAAAAATTTTAAAAAAAATTATTTTAAAAAAAAATTAATTTTTTGAAAATTTCAAAAAAAAATATTATTTTTTTTGGGGGGGGGGGGGACGAATCGCGGGTGGGAACCGCGATCCGTGCCCCACAGGTCGCGGGTCACACCCGCGATCAGAGTAGTTTTGGAAAAAAAAATTCTTCCTAAAATTCGAAATTTTGATTTTTTTTATTATATAAAAAAATTACGGTCTTGGGATGGTATATTATTATTATTATTCTCAAAATGTTAAATTGTCAAAATCTGAAGATTTAAAGGCCAAAATTATATAGTTATAAAAATAACCTCCATGATTCTGCAAGTCTAACTCATTGAACCTTATAGCTTAATCTTGACAAGAAAGTCAATTGTTTAGATGGCTATAACTGACCTAACAACTTCAAAAAATTATAATTGCCATAAAAAGGTTTAACCGTTTGAGGGTTATGAGATATGGGTAGGCGGCCAGCTGGATAAGACTTACTACCAATCATTACAGTATGGGTGATGGACCAGCTCCTCCTCAAAAAGGCAAAAGGGACAATTTTGTAAAAAAAAATTAAGCCCCAAAAGAGTTGGAGAATGGAGATACCTTGGAATCATCATAAGATAAGGTTAGGTTGGGATAGAATGTTGTGCATTCTCTTCCATGAAAATTTGTAGCAGAAGAACAAAATAATATAAATCATAGGAATCAGGGATCTTATATGATGGATACCAACCCTTTCCGATATCAAGCTTCACTGGACCTGTAAATTGCTATGTTATGTCTTGACCCTTGTTTAGTGGGTTAGTTAGTGTTTGGGTTGTTGAGTGAAGAGAGATTGGATTGGACGGGTGAGATTGGTTGGGAAGAGAGTATATAAGGTTTGATTTTTTTCTCTCTCTGTTCTCACTCGTCTCTCACTCTAACATCACTCTCAATTCACTCTCTCACTCTCTAATCTTTTCGCTCAAGCTCCTTGAAGCTCCGGTGAGGTTGGGTGTGCGACGTGTGCGGCGGTCGTGATTGTCGGAGTTGTAGTGATTGTTCCTTGGGAGGAATTCGCCGAAGAAAGCATGTTGGCGTGGAAACACTCGCGGTTGATCTTCTAAGGATTCTCCAAGTCTTCAAGGTGTGTCAAACTTTACTTTTATGCTCACCTCAACTAGTGTGAGTGTTTGAGTAGTCGATGGTAGACCGAAATGCTCGTTGGAGTTTGTGCAGCTGAATTCTGCTCTGTTTTGGTCGACAGGTGCTCGATTCGGTCGACCAGTCGTAGTGTAATTTGGGCGTTTATCTCTCGCACCGATCGAACGATCCCCTTGGGTGAACGACCGATTATGCATTTTGAGCGAGATGATGGAGGTTCTGGGAGTTTTCGGTAGACCGGGACCTTTTGTCGGTCGACCGAAAATACTATTTTATGTCGGTTGGGGGTGTAGACCACAAAACGGTCGACCGCCCTGTGATTTCGTTCGACCGATGACTGAAGATAACTTAAAGTTTGTTTGACTAATTGTTGTTTCGGTCGACCGGTGTAGTTTGATTCGATCTCGGGATTTACTGGAAATTTTCGGTCGACCGGTTCGTCTTGTTGTTCGACCAATTGTGCACTTTGAGCGAGAGGAGAGAATTACTAGATGTTTTCGGTCGCACGAGTCCCCTTTGTCGTTCGACCGGTTGGTAGTTATTTCGGTTGGATATGCGATCCGCATCCAATCCATTTTCACTCCTGCGTAGCGGTGGAGCGGAAACCCGCTCCGCCCCACTCCGTTTGCAATCCTACCACCATGCCACTAGGGGTGAGCAAAATTCGGTTCGGTCCAGGTGTCCGGGCCGAACCGAATTTTTCGGTCCGGGAGACCACAACATTTCGGTCTTCGGTCCGGTCAAAGACCGAAATTTTAAGGGTTAAATTCGGGTTTTGGACCGGACCTTATTCGGTTCGGTCTTCGGTTCGGTCCGGTCCCGGACCGAAGCTCACCCCTACATGCCACCATGTGTTATTAAAAGCTTCTTAGACCGTCAGTAACCATGACCCGGACGATCTGGTCATGACCTTTCTGTCTTCCAAATCAATTTTCTCATTCTTCCACATCAACTTTCTCTCTCTTCAACCCATTTTCTTCTATTTCCTACACTATTCATATCTTAACCACAACCCACGACAACTTATCTCTCTCGTCTACCTCATTTGGGGACGATCTTGGGAAAATTTTAAAATTCTAAAAAATCCAAACAATTAGAAAACATATTTTCAAAAAAAAAAGATTCAATCTAATTTTTAAAAAAATCAAAACAAAAAAAACTTTAAAAAACGTGCTTTGAAAGACGATCCGTTACTGATGCCCTTGAACCTATGTCATTCATTGGTTATGTATTTTGGGACAAATTATAAGTAGTGAACTCGAATAGTTCATAACAATTACCTGATTTAACTCGAAATTTTTCATCAAAATGATTATTACTTACAACAAGTAGTGTACAATAAACTAGTTTATGTCAATTAAGAATAAGACTTCATATATGACTCATATTATTTATGTGCGTTCAAAATCAAAATTTTGTAAGTCATTGATAAAGAGATATAAAGAAATGAACATATAAAATTTATCTGGCACACATATATATATATGATATGACTCATAAATTTTTCATAAATATGCAAACCCTATTATATTCATATGTAACCCGATCTCTTGATGTCATATCAAATGATTTTTTTTGACACACACATATATAATATGTCTCATAAATTAATATCTATGGTGTGAATTAATTAAAAGTTTAAAAGTTAAGTCATAAGAAAGTTTGGATCTAGGCGTCTAAATGAGTCGAGTCGAGAGAAATTTCGAACTAAAAGTATTATCTTATGTTATTAGTAAATACAAAAAAATAATTATAAATAAAATAATATAAAATTCTAGTCGAGTTTCAATTTTTTCGAGTTCGAACGACTCGTTTACCGAATCAAATCATTTTTTTTTGTTTTTCATTAAGATTTTTTATTTTAAAATTAAACTAGAGTCTAATTCAAACTAAATTACGGAGTTGAGCCAAAATTCAAGGTGCTATTTGGATCTCTCCTGGCTTGAAAATCTCACCTTTACTCATCTCTAATCTCTCCTCCTCCACGGCTCAACCACCAAAACCTCCAACCGTCGTTCCCAATCCCACTTCCCATGGACGAAACCTCCCCCAACCCTAATCCCCTCCACGAGTGGGAACTCCTCCCAATTCCCCTCCCCGCCGCGCCGTTCCCGTCGGACACCATAATCGACCCCGACAACGGTGTGACCCCGGACTACTTCACCGTCCACACCCCCTCCCAGTCCCCTCCCTACACTCCCTCCACCCCCTCCGTCGCCAGCTGGATCGACCCCTCCTCCGACTCCCGCTTCGGGTGGCCTCCCGAAGACGATGACCGAGTAGGGTCGGAGGTGGGTCCGGTCGAGGAGGAGAAGGGGAAAGAGAATGAGAAGGGGTGGTGGAGGGGGGTGGTGGAGGTGCTGAGGTTGTACTTGGCCAAGGGGAGGTTGGTTTGGGGGGTTTCGGTATTGGTTGGGGTGGTCGTGTTGGGAAGGAAGTTGTATGGGATGAGGAGGAGGGGGGGAGGTGCGGCGGTTAGGGTCGGCGGCCGCGTCGACGGGAAGGTGATCGTTTCCTTTTTATCTTGTTGTTCTGTTATTATTGTTGTCATGTAAAACTTCTCAGAAGTGGGGAATTGTACTTCAAAATGAGTTCCAGGTGATTTTTCTCTGGAAAAAAATGTAAAAAATATGGAAGTCAAGTTCTGGAAGGACTTCCATTTCCAGGACCTAAAAAGATGTAGTCGAAGAGTGACTTTCCAAAATTTCTACTCTTAAATAGGAGGAAGTCATGGAAGTGAGGTTCTAGACTTCCTAGCCCGACCAATAAGGGTGTTGTGATTGGGAAGTGGAAGGAAATCTAGAACTTTGGTTCATGATAAATTGAAAAAACAAAATCATCCATTTTTCTGACACGACTAGAAGAGGCACTTGTATCTGAAATACATAGAACTGGGCTTCCTTTGGTCTGGGGTGAAAGTGTGGGAGCACCATGCAATGTTTGGAAGTCATGGAAGTCCAGCTAAAAAAAAAGTTTTTCTGGCAAACTAATCACCATGAAGTTGTATCACTTTCCTATAGTTTTCCTGCAAACTAATCACCCCATCCTAAGGGCATGACTCGGCTATTGTAATAATACATTTGATTTCAACTAAAGTTTTGTGACAACTTACAAGGTTGTTGCGGTACAGTAAACTCTTGGATGGCAACCACACCTAGCTTCGTGTGAACTGCTACTATGTTGTTGGTTTGTGCTGAATTGTGCTTTTGGTGTGATGAGAAATACACTAGAGAAGTATGGGAGCGTGTCACATTGAATTTGTGATTAGAATTCTTCTTTGAATTTGTGTTGATTGGCTCTCAACCTAGGAGAGCTCAGCTAATCAGCTCCTGAAGTTAGTCATTGAGCTAAGACAACTTAGTTTATCATTACATTCTGGTTATCTGTAACACCATTGTAGGACTATCGTCTATCAAGTATGGACAGTAATACAACGAATGTTGTACTTTTTGTTTGTTTGTTGATATATTCAGTTGGCAAGGTGAATTAGATTGTTTTCCTTCCGTTTTTAGGAAAATTTGGAATATGAATGTTAGTTTTGTCTTGGGCGGTAGAGTCTTATGAGATTGGATTAGTTGTCTAAGAGGCTGTATTTCGTTTTTTAATATAATTTTTTAGGTGCCCTTTGCAAAAAACTATCATAATGCATGGTTCAATGTAGATAAGCATAATACTACATATTATTATTTATCTTCCTTATTGATTATTGGGAGAAGTTTTAGTGTTTTTGCTAATAGTATGCTATTGTGATACTGATGTGCAAGCTTAACCTTAAGGTATTTGCTTTGTTGGACAAGCAAAAGTCTAGTTCTTACTTGTTTAGACTTTCTCTGCTTTTCCATTGGCTTGTCCTGAAAATGTGTGTTATGTTTCTATGTTTTCCCCCGAGGAATGGAAGCCATACGACAAGTTATATTCCATTGAACAATTTCTCCATGTTTCTATTAGTTTTTTTGAGTTTTTCACTGTTAATTAGGGGATTTCCCTTCAAAATCATACATTTTGACGTGCTTTTGTAAGTACAAACACTTGACTCACTTTCACTCTATGAAATCCGCAGAGGGCGTCCCAGTTTGTGTTTGGAACAGCACGCCTGAATGAAGCATTCTCAGTGGTGAGGCGGACACCGACCATAAGGACAACTCTGCCAACTCCACGACTGACTCTATGGCCTACATTGGCCTTCACATGAGCATTATCCATACTTCGAAGAAGTCCAACGACGTTAAACAATTCTGGGAGCAAACTGTTTTGCACAAGTCATCCATAGATGCTCTCTCATGGGCGAATTCCTAATCCTATGATGTAATATACCCTGTAAAGTGGTGCTATATCTGTATGCTTTCTTCCTTTGCAACATTGCATAGCTGGGCTTGGTGTCTGTTGTTTTTAAGTCTTCAGGTGTGTACAGTTGAATTTGTTAAGCTGAAGTAACGGTGTTGAAGTAAATTAAGTTACAGAGATTTGACTTTTATGATACTAGGGTCTGTTTTGGATAATAGAGATCTGAAATCTCCAAATCTTCCTGTTTTCTACAACATTTAAGAGACTAAATGGTATTGTTTATGCCATGCTTATGTTTTCTCCTTAAAACTGTAGTATTTGTTGTGCTCATTGCTGTCTTTAATTATACGCATTGTAATTTGTCGAGATAAAAAATTGTGATCCCAAGTGGAATGGAAGAAGGTTATAATGAGAAAAAGATTTTAGTGTAGATGGCTATTAAGCAAGAAGTACTTGGATCAAAGATCACAGGGGGTGGATGCAACCATGGATCCACAAAAGACAATGTTCGGCCTTTCAATGTACTTCGGCAATGATATGTCGTCATGATTCCTCATGCATGCCTTAAAAATGAATAAGGTGGTGATTGGTGAGTAGATTGGGGAACAAATATAGTAAATACCCCATAGTACCATCCAAACTGAAGGTGGGCAATTACCGATCAGGCAGTAAGTAAACAAAGATATGTAACTAGTTAGGTGAGGTGTAATTAAGATTCAAATTTGTTCTTTTATGTCGTACCAATCCGTGATTGATGCGATGTAACTTCTTATATTAAAAGACAAGTCAATTGGAACAACGATTAATTGCAACTAGCAGTTGTGAAAATTAATGTTCTTGGCGTTTGTTTGGCTGCAAATCAAGGATGTCAAAACAACAAATACGGTATAGAGAATGCATACAAATTAATCATTCTTTCTTTTCCAAGCAGACATTGCGCACCAGACGTGTGTGTGCTGATAAAACTACGAAAAGAAACACATGCTACTTGTCTTGTACTTAGATATCTAAGTTAAGATATGTGCACGATAAAGTAGTCGATGTACACCTATTAGTAACTGTTCTGAAGTACTTTGAACTTCACAGATTTAAAGTCAAGGTTTCTTTGTAAATTTAAGTGCAGAATCTGATATAGTATCTATTTAGAGGTGCTTATTGGATGACAGAATTTGACAAATTCTATGATAATACTGACACATGATATGACACAGTGATGCATTGGGAATAATTAATATTTAACTCAATGTAATTTACTTTTGTTGATGACTAAAATTGCCTCCATTCGAAGTGAAAAAAATACAGTTAGGTTTGCTAGAATGATTTGAAAACATACTAGTGAACCACGTGACAGCATCATCCATGTTTTTCTACCATCATTTTTTTGAAAATAAAAACCGTTGAATCTGGTAACATGTGATATGATGAATGAATACTAGCTAAGTAAGATTTGAAGCCATATTAGCAAATATCCCATTTGTGTGATGCTTATAAAACGATACACTCAATGTGAACCATATAACATGATTTGTTTTGTTTACAACATATAAAGAGAGGTCTATATGAATTTTACAAGATCTAAGGCTTCTAAGATAATAATAAAAAAGTTTGAGTGGACAAAGTAAATGATAAAATTGCAATGGAAAATTCAGAATCAAAACATCAACGATGTTCTACCTGTTAGTAGAGAAATGATAACAAAGTAGAATCTCTCCTGTTAATTCTTACGAGGAGGATATCTGTTATATCCTAATCTTTGCTTAGGGGGCTAATTGAGGATTAGTGAGGAGGTTTGCATGGGGAAGGAGTGGTGCACAGTGGTGTGCATAGGGATGGAGGAGAATAGGAGGTGTAGGTGATGATGTGGGGGCGGGTACTGTAGACGTAGGAGGGTTTTGTTGGGTTTAAGAAGAAATATCTATCTCTCTCTCACTTGCTCTCTCTCTCACACTTTTCTTTACAATCTTTCCGGCGAACGAGAGGCGTGTGGAGGTCGTCGCGCGGGGAGGCAGTCGTGCGCGAGGAGGTCTCCGGAAGCAACGTGCGCGAGCGAGGCTCCGACGAGTTTCATCGTCTCGGGAAGGTATGCCGACTTCTTAGTGTATTTTGTTGTTCTCCCTCATGTGAGGGATGTGTTGGTCGGTCGGGGGAGGTCGGAGACCTCTCCGGCGATGAGTTTTGACGTAAATCCTTGGCTGGCGCAAGGTTGAAGACAACCAACGGTCGACCGGATTCCTTCGGGCGGTCGACCGATGTAGTGTATTTGCCCGACTTTAACCATCACCGGTCGAACGATGCCTTGTGGCGGTCGACCGGTAGTGCATTGTGCTGGTGGGTTGAGATTGTCTATTGTGTTTCGGTCGACCGGTTCCTTGTGTTCGTTCGACCGGAACTTAAGTGTACTGAATAGAGATGCATGCTTGTTCGACCATTTATTGTTATGCGTTCGACCGTTTTATGACTTAGAACTGCTAGGATGCCCTGGTAGTTTTCGGTCGACCGAGACCCCTGAGTCGGTCGACCGGTAGTTTTGAATTGTTGTTGACCAGACTTTGGATTTTGACATCGTATCAGTCGACCAGTTTTAGATCTCTGTTCGACCGTTGGGACTTAGGTTTTGCGCAAAGAGTTTGACAGACTTTCGGTCGACCGATTTCTTTGGGGAAGTGGTCGACCGGGTTGTCTCTTTCGGTCGACCGTTTGTGCACAAAACTGAATTCACAGTCCTTTTTAGGATGCCAACTCTGTCCACGGAGACCCGTGTCCTCGCCTTGTGCGTGAGCCGGGAGGTGACGGTGGGCGCGTACGCGTGCCTGCCCAGGGACAACCGTGTGGAAGAGTGTGGGTGTTCGGGACGTGTCACCTCCGTGTATGGATCGTGACTTGATGTGGTGGATTGATTGGACTCATTGTAGAGTAGTAGGCCTGAGGGATCGCGGATCCCAATGTATGATGTCCGTACGAGCACACAACTGTCGTTGGGTGAGGTGACTACCGGCCTAGATGGCTACGGAGGTCGCTGCCCTGCTTTTATAGCGGTGTGGTTGGTGTTCGCGGCTCGTGGAGCCTGATGACCTGACAGACTTCGGTTTGGACCCGTCCGATGTTATGCCAGACGTATTGTTTGACCACCGATGCTGTGCCGGTGATGCCGCCGATGTTGTTCCGACGATGATGATTGATGGGCTGATGCTGTTACGGCTATGTTTCTCAGATGAACACCTACTGAGATGATGATTGATGGACCGACCGAGCGACAACTCCGTTGGTGTGGTTTCGACCACGAAGTTATAGATCTGTTTCTTATGGCGCGAACTTGGCGGATGCTTCTTGCCGAACCCCATGATTAGTATAGCCGCGTGTGGGGAGCGTCACGTCTTGTTCCGCTATACCGTATGTGCCTACGGTAGGTCTCCTTGGGAGACCCGATGATGATTGTCAGACTGATGTCCTGTTTTACCCTTCGGGGGAACTATTTTTCTTACTGTTGATGACATGACATGCTACTAGTATGATATGTCCATTTGTACTACTGTATGCATATATGTGAGCTTGGCATACGGGGTTTCCTTATGGAAACTCAGGCATTGTTGTTGCATGTTTTATTTCAGGACCGCAGTAGGTCCAGTTGGGTGGTGATCAGTGGGCACGCGCATTTTGAGATCGGATCCTCTCACTCGGATCACTGAGGTCGACGTGATTACTTGTATTTTCCCTTGTTGTTTCTGATGTAATCATGTAGCTTTTTGACAAACTCTGATGTAATATGGTGCACCGTTTGAATGTTTTATGAGAAGTAGCAGTCCCGCCTTTTGATTATTGGTCTCTGATGTCTTGATGATGATTTTTAAATTTCCGTTGTTTTAGGATGTTACAATATCAGTTCCATATCTATGTATGTCAGAAGTTCTTCTGTCTAGAAAATATCATCCGCCGATTATGTCACTAAGAAAGAGATCCTAATAAAAGGGTAAAGCACAACCTCAACTGTGCGGAGGAAGGAAAAACCACAAGTTCCGACCGACACGTTTACAATAGCTTAGGAAATAATGCACCATTTCCTCACATACGGAGAGAAGGTTGACCATATATTCATGGTGCAACTTCCAATTGGTTTACATTCATGAACAGAGAATGAAAATGAAGTAGACAGATAATACGGGAAGGGATTAATGAGCTGTAGATGGTGTTATGTAATTTAAGAATAGTGTTAAGTAAGCACCCAATAATTAAGTTCCAAGACCCCACATGTAAGGCTGGACAATGCACATTGTTTGGATTACCTTGACAATGAAACCTCATTCTTGTTATATATTTTTTCTACTAATGTATAAGGTGACAATGTTTCATAAACCATAGGGAGGTGGAATTTCCCATTGTTAGGAATGAAAAGTTCGCTTTCCAGTGATAGCCTTGTACTACAAAAACTGTTGCATGGGGTAGTTAACTATGAAAAACAAATTCCTACAGTGCAACCTCCAAATACAAGGACAGTTTGTTTTATTGATAGCAGCAGACAATCCTAGTTTAATTTTTTCCAAGCATTGATAATTGTATACACTTTATTTGTTACATGAGACCGTGGATGGCTTAGCCACCATGTGTTGTTAATTAAGTCTTTGAGAATGAATTCGATGTTTCGGTTGCGTGTTATGTCTTTAACCGAAGATGATGAAGATTAAGATTCACACACGTCTGAATAACCTTCTTGGTGCATATAATAAATGATGTGAACAGGTGTGAGCAAAGTGTGGTTATAAATATATTCTCTTTGCCGCAATGATTTCATCATACGAATGGAGAAGCAAAAGGAGGCGGAACCAGGGGATCCTTGCTATGACATAGATGAAGGTATCGTTCGTTCTTGGGTGGGGAATTGCAGAATCATACCAATATAAAGTTCAAAAAGAATTCTCTCCTTAGTGTGAGATAGGAAGTTATTGGTTTTTGGTATTTAATGTTTATTTATGAGATTATTTGTGATTATTGTAAGCCTTTGTTGTTGCACTTATTTTTATTTTTTGGCAAGAATTTTTGCATTTATTTCTGAACTAGTTTCTGAATTTTCTGTTCAGCTAACATTATTACAGGTTATTAATTCGATATCTCTATGATAATGCTGACAAAATCAAGCATCAAGCTCATTTAGAAAGAGAATGACAGTGAATAAATATTCTCTACCATTTGTATTTTTTCCATTTAGCCAGTGATTATAGTTCACTTCATTTTCTTTAGTTTCTACTTTCTAGCTTCTTTTCTTCATTTATTATTTAATTTGTAGTACTAGGGAGCTTTGCAGGGTCTAATGAGGTTAACTATACTATATTCGAATTTTGGCAATTCGTTACTATAGAGTTAATCGGAGAACATGTTTGAAAATGTGAGATGCATGTTTAATTATTAGGAATGGTTGTATTAGTTTGTTTTGCTACTCAAACTTGTACTGATGTGAATATAAAACAGATGGACGTGGTAAGATTGTCAAGCTGAATCATACTGATGAAGTGATAAAAGAAATACCCGTTGCAGAGCCGAAGAATGTCGTAATCAAAGAACAAGACGGTCACGACATGTCTCTTGACGAAGAAGACATGATCTACCGCCTCCATCGTCTCCTCGGGGACAGGCATATATAATTAGCATCGGCTCTATTACATTTCTTCTCTTCCTTTTTATATTTACCTTGCCATCAATTGAGTTATTCTGCGAAAAATACAAGAAAAGATAATAAACTTCAGGCTTAATAAATAAAACATGTTCAACAATGGCAGCATATCCAATATAAATGCTAATTAACTAAGAATACACGTTCGGTTTAAATATGCATTGGCATAATAAAATTGATCTGATCACTAAGGCACATCAAAAGTCAAAATCTACACGAGAAAAATTAACGTTGTCTTCAAGAAATAGATGCTAATATCTGCCCAAGATAAGAATGGAGTACGTTAAAAAAAGTACAAACAATATCAGTCTCAACTATTGCCAGACAACAATATCTAAGAAATATATCACCAACAAGAATGTAAATTATTCTCAGTTAACCAAGACAAACATTTTCCAGTATTTACTCTGCAAATTGATACTAGCTAATATCTTGTTTTGATGTTCAGGTGGAGTCTGATAGCGCAGCGATTACCAAATAGGACGGCTGAAGACGTAAAGAAGTACTGGGAGATGAAGAATAAGAAGATAGAAGAGCACAAGATTTTCAGACCCAAGTTTGTGAGATTAAGTCCCTACTTCAGGTTTCGCGAGTCTAGTGCTAGTAGAAAAGGGGAAAGGGAAGAGTAATTAGTACATTCCTAGAGCAATAAAAAGGCAAATCGATAGTATTATTATGTAAGTGATCGAAAGCTACAATTTATAGAAGACCAAATTGTACTGATTTTTATGGCGCCATCTAAAAAATCGTTGAAGTTGAAATCTCCAGCTCTATTACACGTATCGACTATCGTGCTCATCTATATCATAACATTCTCATTGTAGGAAACGGACACTTCGTGATATCTTAACCCTTGTTTAGGGTTTAATTGTGTTTAGGAGGCTAATGTGAGTTTAGGGAAGGTTTTGAGGAATGATGAGGTGGTGGTTAGTGATTGGTAGAGGGTTGTTGGAGGGGTATTTAAAGATATTTTTGTCTCTCACACTCTTTCACTTGTCACTCTCCCTCTCACTCTCTAATCTTCTCCCTCTAGCTCTCTGAAGCTCCGACGAGGTTGAGTGAACGACGAGCAAGGAGTTGTGGTCGCGGTTGCGGGAGGAGTGGTGATCGTTGTGCGGGTGGATTTTGTCGGAGATAAGGCTTTTCGTGCGGAGGCGTTTCACCGAAATCTTCAAAGGTTTCTTCAAGCCTTGCTTTTATGCTCACCTAAGATTGCGTGAGTGTTGAACTAGTCAACGGTAGGCCGAAAGACTCGTCAGACATTTTGTTCAGTAGATTTCTGCTGCTTTCAGTCGACCGGGTAGTGTTACGGTCGACCGCCGATAGTGTAATTGTGGGGTTTTGCCTTACACTGGTCGAACGATGTCTTTGGGCAGTCGACCGGTTGTGTGTTTGAGGCAAACCCTAGTGTATTTTGGTCGACCGGGGCCACTTCGCCGTTCGACCGAATACATTGTGGTAAGTTGATTGGGGGTGCAGACCATCTAAACGGTCGACCGCTCTTTTGATATGATCGACCGATTCTACCAGTAGCTAAGTTGGTTGGGGCGTAGACCATCCAAACGGTCGACCACCTATATGATTTGTTCGATCGATAGCTTAAATTAACTTAAGGTTGGTTCGACCGGTGTGTGTCTTGGTCGACTGGTCGTGAACCTTGAGGAAACGTGAAATCCCTGTTATTTTCGATCGACCGGGTCTCATTTGTCGTTTGGCAGTTGGGACGTTTATTATTATTAATGTTGGGGCGTAGACCTACTAAACAGTCGATCGCCTGTGACCTTTGTTCGACCATTTGGTCGTTTTGTTCGTTATTTGTGGTTTTGGTTCGACCGATCGTGGAGACGGTCGAACTCTTGTGCGTTCTCGGAGGGAACCGGTAACCGGTAGATTGGCATGTATGTGGTCGACCGTTTCTGCCTAGTTATATGTTTGTGATGTTCGTTTAATCGATTGAAGGGCGATTGGTTTTCTGGTCCCTTTGAGGGCAACAATACGAACTGGTCGGTCCGATAGCGATGTGTTGTGGCTCTTCCGAGCATGTGTGTTTGTTGAGACCGTGACTCCGGTAACATTGATGCGAGATCGTGGCTCTGGTATAAGATTTAAAACCGTGGCTTCGGTAACATTGGGGCGAGACCGTGGCTCCGCTAACATTGAGGCGAGACCGTGACTCCGGTATAAGATGCAAAACCATGACTCTGGTAACATTGATGCAAACTATGACTCCAGTGATAGAGGCAATGTGTTGGTTTACATATGTTATGCATGTGCCATATTTCATTCTGTTATGTTATTCATATATGTGTTAGGGGTTGGCATACGAGGTTTCCTTCTGGAAACTAATGCATTGTCGTATGTTTGTGTTTCTGGCCGTGATCGGCAATATGGGTGGTGACTACCAGATCATGTTTTCTCTCTTTTTGGAGGATGTTGTGATTACAATTGTATATTTCATCTTATAATCTTTTGATGTAGTCACTTTTTGTAAAACTCAGATCTATATATTCGAGATATATGATGGTGCACATTGTGTTGTGTTTCGTAATGTCCTCGTGTTTCATTTGATTCAGTTATTTTCTCTTTTGATTTTTTTTAAAAATTCCATTGTTTCAAGGACGTTACACACTTAATTAACCATCGTATCTTGGAAGGCTAATCTCTTCCAGATTTCTGTTTCTTCCGGTGGAAACAAATTCCACTGTGACAATCGAAAACTTCAGATAATAATTACCATGATATAACACGCAATGGGCACCTTCTAAATTCTTCTATAATATTGCCCATGGATGCATCCAATTGGAGAATTACTTTTCCGTAAAAATCTAACCTCCAAGCCACTAAAATTGAATGCACGAATTAATTGAAAAATAAGAATATAGTCAACATACAAAGGGATCATAACAACCTAATTAATAAGCAAATCAAATATAGAAAAATCATATAATAATCTTTCAGCATTCAGAAATCCACCCAATAGTTAAAAAATTAAAGCAAGAAAAAATCTACTTTTTTCAATGCTAATATGGAAGAAGTGTTCTTTTGTTCTTAATTGTTAACTAAATCTAAACAAACACCAAATTAGCAACAACCAGAAACTAATGATTAGCAGCAAGTAGTTTACGCATAACTATATGCGTTCAAAGAGTCATAATGTATCAGTTATTTTCACTCATCCAGTCATCTTACATGTAACATCCCGAAACAACAGAAATTTAATTTTTTTCATCAAGACATCAAAGACCAATAATCAAAAGACGGAACTGTTAGTTATCATAAACATCCAAGCGGTACACCATATTACATCAGAGTTTGTCAAAAGCTACACAAAAGGAGATACAAGTAATCATGTCAACCTTAGTGGTCCGAACGAGAGGATCCGATCCCAAAATGCGCTCCCCACTGTCACCACCCAACTGAACCTACTGCGGTCCTAAAATAAAACATGCAAAACAAAACCTGAGTTTCCATAAGGAAACCCCGTATGTCAAGCTCACCTATATGCATGCAGTAGTACACATGAACCTATCATACTAGTAGCATGTCATGTCATCAACAGTAAGGAAAACAGTTCCCCCGAAGGGTAAAACAAGACATCAGTCCGACAATCATCATCGGGTCTCCTTCGGAGACCTACCGTAGGCAGATACGGTCTAACGGAACAAGACGTGACGCTCCCCACACGCGGCTATACTAAACATGGGGTTTGGCAAAGAGCATATGTCAAGTTCACGCCATAAGAAACAGATCTGTAACTTCGTGGCCGAAACCACCCCAACGGAGTCGTCGCTCGGTCTGTCCATCAATCAACATCTCACTAGGTGCCTAGCTGAGGAAAACATAGCCGGAACAACATCGGTCCATCAAACATCATAGCCGTAACAACATCGGCCCATCAAACATCATAGCTGGAACAACATCGGCCCATCAAACATCATAGCCGGAGAAGCATCGGCCCATCATCGCCGGAACAGCATCGTCGGCATCACCGACACAGCATCGGTGGTCCAACATACGTCCGGCACAACATCGGACGGGTTCGGACCGAAGTTCGTCGGGTCATCAGACTCCACGAGCCGCAAACACCAACTTTGTCGCTATAAAAGCAGGGCAGCGACCTCCGTAACCATCCAGGCCGGTAGTCACCTCACCTAACGACAGTTGCGTGACCGCACAACATCATACATTGGGATCTGCGATCCCTCAGGCCTGCTACCCTATCATGAGTCCATCAATCCATCACATTAAGTCACGATCCATACATGAAGGTGACACGTCCCGAACACCCTCACTCTTCCACACGGCGGTCCCTGGGCAAACACGCGTAATGCGCCCACCGTCACCTCCCGGCTCACGCACTAGGTGAGGACACGAGTTTCCGTCGACAGAGTTGACATCCTAAAAGGACTGAGAATCCAGTTCTGTGCACAAATAGTCGACCGAAAGAGACAATCTGGTCGACCGTTCCCATAATGTTCGGTCGACTGAAAGTCTACAACGGTCGAACTCTTTGTGCACAACTGAAGTCCCAACAGTCGAACAAGAGTCTAAAACCGGTCTACCGATATGTGGTCAATATCTGGAGTCTGGTCAAAATCAATCAATACTACCGGTCGACCGACACAGGGGTCCCGGTCGACCGAAAACTACCAGGTCATCCTAGCAGTTCTAAGTCATATAACGGTCGAACACATACCAAACAACGGTCAAACGATCATGCATAAGAATCGGGTACACTTAAGTTTCGGTCGAACAAAAACATAGAACCAGTCGAACGAAATCCAACAGGCAACCCCGACCCACCAACACATGCAATACCGGTCTACTGCCACAAGGCATCGTTCGACCGGTGTTGGTTAAAGTCGGGCAATTGCACTAAGTTGGTCGACCGCCCGAAGGAATCGGTCGACCGTTGGTCGACAACAACCTTGCGCCAGTCAAGGATTTTACGTCGTTTCTCGCCGTCGTTGAGGTCTCCAACCTCTCGCGACCGACCACTACATCACCCCCTCACGAGTGAGCAAGAAACTAAACTAATAAGCCGACATACCTCTCTGAAGCGACGAAACCGTCGGGGCCGACATACCTCTCTAAAGTGACGAAACCGTCGAACCCTCGCTCGCCCAACGTCGTCTTCGGAAACCTCCTAACGCGCTAACCTTCACACCCCTCACAACGGGATTGATCGTCCGCCCTCGTCACCGACCACTCGAGCTTCAGTCTTCTCCACTGCCGCCGGAAAAGGAAAGGGTGAGTGATGTGGTGGAAGGAAGAAAATGAGGAAGAAGAAGATGATGAAATGGGTTGGTTTTCTCCTTAAAACCCAAACTCAATCCACACTCATCCCCCCACCATCCCCTACCTACGCCCCATCACCTCACCTTACCTCCCCCACCTCAACCCATACCTCTCATGCCTCCTTCTCTCTCCAAGCCAAGTCAAACCACCACCTAATCACCACTTAACCCCTAATTGGGTTTAGGGACATTACATTACAAGTATTAATTTAAGCAATACTTATTACTGAGACGGTAAAATATGGGTAAATAACAACTTATGACCATAAACAAATTACAGCGAAATCGACTTTCAGTCGAATTCAAGAGTTACCATTTTTCATGAATCTACTCTCTTCTACCTCTACACATGCACGCCGTAATAAAAACTACGCAACGTACATTTTAGTTAGCAAACAGTGATATCGGGTCGTTCGAAAGGAACAATAGATCCAACTTTAGTCCAACATTGCCGTACCAAACACTATGCATGGCTTCGAAAGGCAAGCAACATTGAATTTGAATGCAATACAAACACATGGAAGTGAATCAACCAAGCATGCATATGAAATCATGAACGTAGACTCACTACTATCAGGACTAGACATTACACGATGAAGCCATCGGATCCACTAATGATCACATGCAATGCGACTTCGAAACACTACAGCTAAAATATCATCAATTGTAAAACGACAAGTAATGCTAAGAATAGACATGGACGGATTTGATGCAAAAATTGGAGAGCAAAATCACACCTCACTGCAAGATTGCAACCAACTTGAATTTGGTAGACGAACAAATAATTAGTGCTAATTAAGAGCAAATTAGGCAATAACCTCAAGAAGGTGGACGCGCCGGAGTGGTTATCGATCGGGCATGACTAGAAATCATGTGGGCTCTGCACGCGCAGGCTTGAATCCTACCGCCAACGCCTTTTATTTTAAT
Source organism: Triglochin maritima (assembly GCA_963682175.1). Classification (NCBI taxonomy): domain Eukaryota; kingdom Viridiplantae; phylum Streptophyta; class Magnoliopsida; order Alismatales; family Juncaginaceae; genus Triglochin; species Triglochin maritima. The sequence goes on along the minus strand of OY821787.1, from coordinate 3,336,203 downwards.
TTTTCCTTCCATGTCAATGTTGTACAACAGTGCCATAGGCCCATTTTCATATAACAACCAGGCCTCTTTATTATCATCACCAAGTGTCAACTTCCAACGCATCAAATTCAAGAGTTGAAATAAAGTAAGGGTGCTCCAAAAGTCGAAATCAATAGGCCGAAAAGAAAAGATTGAATATATATGGAAATTCTTTAGTTAGTTTGGAAGTCGATTTTTCTATTTTAAAATTTTGTCCTATCTACTACTAATCTGAAATTGTAAGGTAGATTAAGGTTATGAGTGATTATGCTAATAAATGATCTCATAGTGTATATTAATCGTAAAATAATTGTAATTTAGATCTAACAGTGAGATTGAAAGTAATTTAAATTAGTAAAATAGACTCTGAGCTCATTAGATCTTGACTATATATATGTGTGTGGATCTGGAACATGTGATCTCCGACACAAGCTACAAAATGACAGAAACATCGTCCTGAAAATGTACCTTATCTAACGTCAATACAAGCACAAATAAAGCTTGAAAGGAAAATCCATGCATTCCCGTGATCTTAGATCTTGGTTAGACTCCAACCACTGACTTATGTTCACACTTCAAAAGTTGAAACAAGATTATCAACTTCTGATTAAGAGACATCCACGTAACTGACAACCCCCCAATGTGTCCATGTGTTCGTACACAATCACACAGTGTCACGTGTTCACAAATATGTGGTTCCAAATCAAAATCTTCTACGACTTATCACAACACTTTGAGCCCACTTATATATCCTATATATATGAAATGAAGTCCCAATAGGTGATCTCACACAACTATTCCATATCAAGATCTCCACTTATATCCCAAGTATATATACACCACCAACTTAGTACATTCTTGATCATAATTCTCACTTAGTTCTTGAACCCATGGCCTTAAGCAACACCCCAAGTGAAAGAAACCTGCTAAGGACAGCATCAGACTTGTTCTTTGAGCTAATCAAAGAAGCCAATCGCTCTGAGGTGGTCGACTCCAAATGCGAGTGTTGTGGCATGTCGGAGGAGTGCACTCCCAAGTACGTCAAGCGAGTTCGTCGCCAGTACTGTGGGAAGTGGTTATGTGGGCTTTGCTCCGAGGCCGTCAAGGAGATGATGGGGAAAGATAAGGTGGCCATTAAAGAAGCTGTTTTTGCCCATATGAAAGTATGCACACGGTTTAATAGTATTGGTCGATCGCAACCAGTACTGGGGCAAGCGGTAGCAATGGGTGAGATCTTGAAGAAGTTTTTGGCAACATCGCTGGAGAAAAAAGAGTTGAAGGAGAAGAAGAATGTTGGAGGGATCATGAGGACTTCCAGTTGCATGCCAGCAATAACTAACTAATTATTATTAGAAGCATAAGTAACATATGCATGAGTTTGGTTTTGCTTTGTTGGTTAAACTAGGGTTTCTTTTTTTGGAGATTTGGAACATAAAAACTAATTTATGTCTCTCCACTATTTTTCTAGCCTTAATTGGACCAGCAAGCCTTTTTTTGATTTTCCATTGCAAAACCTCTATTGTACTCCTTATATGGAGTTTTTTTGTGGAGGTATTTCTGCATGGATTTGTAGTATTTTGTACGGTATTTTCCCATAGCCGTGGTTACGGAACTGTTGTAATGTGGTCCAACTTTTTTAAAGGATTGCGATATATAAAAGTATGGTTTATTATAATAAAAATATATTAGTTGGACGCATATTTTGTGTAAGTTGTTTTATTTAATAGTTTGTGAGGTTCCGGTAAATAAATTAAGTCATTTAGGGGTCTTATGGATTAGTTTTTAGGAGTTGATTTTAGACAATCCATCAGAAAATAATCCAATTTCATCATCCAAATACTTTTAAAACAGAAGTTAATTCTCCAGAATCGATTCTACACCTTTGATTCATGCTCTCACATCTCTTTCCTCTCCTAGTCTCCATTTTTTGGCTACTTTTATGGATTCTTCATATATTATTAATATCAGATTACTATATATGTTGTCATCATTGACTCGTTATCTATTAAACAAAAACTATAAGTCTGTCACTACTCTAAAAAAACCTTAATTGGAAATTATTAATTTAGATGTTATTTAGTATGTTTCAAGTACATAACTTAAAATTAGTAATAACAATACGTAAAATTGGTAACAACAATAATATTACTAACCATAACAAGTACTAAAAACTCATGACAAACTTTAATGTACAACATAACATGCAAATTTTAAAATATACGTTCTATTAAAAATTATGAGGGTTATGATCTTTATTGGATTACTTCATTTATTAAAAAAATTACAATATGAATGTATGTAAGTTGTTTTAACAAATGAGAGAATCAAAATAACTAAGCGCGTCACATTAAGAATCAACTTCAAACGAAGAATCAGATTCCTGAGATTTTCTACAAGAATCCATTCTGGAAGAAAAAATTAACTTCTAGTAGCTAATTCAAACAGTTCCTTAGATAATATTGAGACAACTAGAAACATACTATGAACTTAAGTTTTGTTTTTTTATAAGAAATGGAAATGAAACCAAATTTGATTAAAAGCTAATTATATATCCAAAAATATATATTTGCTTTACTAAAGTTTTTGGCCACAAGGACTTCGAAACCATCATGATCTCCATATCGGAGCCTCAAGAAGAAGAAGAAGAAGAGAAGACATAAAATATTATCATTCCCTCGTAATTGATTCCCAATATTCTATCTAGTATAAAAGAGAATCTATGGAACCATTTCTTCATTGTGAAATATTGGAGGTATTGCTTACATAATTAGTTTATTCCAAATGTTGGATCGCTATTAATGCTAATGTTTTCAAATATTTTGAGGGTACTTCGAAAATTATATGCCGCTTTGATATGTCGTAAATCTAAAGATAAATCTGAGCTCTAGGTAAAATTTAGATCCGAATTTTTAGATCATATATGTACAAGCAACTCCAAAAAAATAAAAAATCAAACATAGTATACTCCAAAAAAAAAATTAGTGAAGGAGGAGGAGGAGGAAATGAGATATCACGTATGATAGCAGAAATAACAGCGCCCGGGCTACCCCCGGACGCCCTGCACTCTCTCCCCGCCACGTCAGCTTCTCTCTCTGCTACATCAGCTCACCCAACCCACCCAAAAAACACTCTTACCCATGCCCGGGATACCCCACCCACCCTACACTCTCTTTCCTCCACATCATTTCTTAATTAAACATTTTAATTTTCACACAACATTCAACAAATTACATTTTATATAATTCTAATAACATTACAATTCTATTTTAACTCACCCATATTGTTAATAATTACTGTTAAATCACGAAATTATTATTAAATATTACGGACCCACCTCAGTGGAAGCATGATTAAAGTGCACGCATGATATTATATCATACTATTAAACCACATCGACAGGTCGTTCGGGGGTCTCGCTCACCGGTGAGCGAGCGGCATTCCACCTCGCCGGTGAGGTGGCGGGGGTGGCAAGGGGGCAGCGCTCCCTGGAATTTTTTTAGATTTTGAAATTATTGGTTCTGGAAATTTCTTAATTTTAATCACTTACAAAAAATTATTACCCCACATTTATAACAAATACTCAATCCATTAATAACAAAACATCCACTAAATAAAAAAAAATTAAAAAAAAATCACCCAATGGGAGGGGGACACGTGTCCCCCACCCTTGGGCGCCCGGGCGTCTGCCCGGGACGCCCAACGCCCGAGCACACGCCCGGGCGGGCACCCCACGAGCGCCCAGCCCGTTAACGGGGGTGCGCCCGGGCGCCCGACCAGGGCACCCGGGCGGGGCACCCCCGTTAAGGGTGCCCTGACATCTTCAAGTGAATGCTCCAAAACTTAGTATGCAAGTGAAGGAAAGGTTGATATTTTCTTGAGAAACTACGATTTCGACGGAATATATAGTGCCATCTCAAAACAAATTACGTATCGGCATTCACTAAGTATCTATTGTTTAACTCTAGAAGATTCATATGAATAAATTCTAGCTAGAAGATCCTTACGAAAATGTTTCTTTAATTTTCGGATGATGTACCTACTGTCCGTATAATTTAAATTAACATGCATGGTTGATGCTTTGGTTTGTCGATCATGCCCATTGAGTGAACTTATTTCATCCTAGAACCACTAAATTGATCAACATCTAAAGTTACCCCAAAAAAACCCGCACCCGTGTTTCCATTAATATTCCAGAAACTAAGGTGAACCAATCTCCTAACTTGTAAGGTATTCATTATTTCTCATCTTCCATTCGAGTAAACAAAAATATAAAATGACCTAGAAGTGCGATTAGACTCATGGGTGTTTGAAATGTAAATGTAAAAAAGGCTTTAAAATTTTGTACTTTAATATTTCGAGGAAATATGTCAGGCTTAAGTACGTCTCCTTAAAGCATGCATGCTTAAGTTTTGGATAAAGGAGAGACGAAGCAAAGTGATTAAGGTTGTCGTTTTCGTCTTTATCCATCATTTTCTTGGGTTTAAGTTTCTTGATGTCAAGTTCCAAGTACATTGATTACTTAAAGGTCCATAACCGAATGATTTATTGGTGTTCTCAATGACCACATCGTATCTACAATGTAAAACTATCAATATATATAGATGAGGATGCACTACCTTTAAATTTCATTGACATACGATTACGTTTGTTAATAAAATCACATATGAATTTTAAATTGAAAATCCAAACTATAAATCTTGATCTACAACATATGTAGATTAAAGATATCGAAAATCATAAAATTTATAATATGTTTTACGTTGTATCTAAAGATGTAAAAATGAACACACTACGTTCGCTAAAAACCAATTTTCTAGATCTCATATGAAACAAATACCAAATTTTATGATTTTCAATATCCTTAATTTACATATGTTGTAAATCAGAATCTACTGTTTGAATTTTCAATTTAGAGTTCATATGTGATTTTATTAACAAGTGCAACAATATGTCAACGAATTTTAAGGTTAGTGAATCACTCCTCATATATATATATGGATCCACTACTCTTAAATTTCGTTGACACACTATTGCGTTTGACGATAAAATCAAATCTAAATTTCAAATTGAAAATCCAAACTGTAAATCTTGATCTACAACATAAGTAGATTAAAGATGTTGAAAATTATAAAATTTAGTAATTGTTTCATATAATATCTAGAAATTAGTTTTTTTAATAAATGTAGTACGTTCATTTTTGCATATCTAAATATTACATAAAACGTATTCCAAATTTTATGATTTTCGACGTTCTTATTCTACATACGTTGTAGATCAAGATCTATGATTTGAATTTTCAATTTTAAGTTTAGATTTGAATTAACGTCAAACGCAACAGTGTGTCAACAAAATTTAAGGTAGTAAATCTCTCATCTCTCTCTCTCTCTCTATATATATATATAGGGTCAAGCTCTAGTGAACTCAGGGCTCATCAAATTTAGTTTAAGCCCCATACAATCTCACCATTTGATCTTATTTAAAGTTAATCTCACAATTCATTAGCATAACCATTTTTTTCTTAATCTACCTTACATTTTGAAATGAGTGGTGGATATTGTGGGGGTTTAATTTAGTTTGATTAAGCACTGGGCTCACTTGAGAATTCTTGTATATATATATATATATATATATATATAACATAAACAACTTGGGATATAATCTCAACCTTTGGAGTTGCTATAACGTGGAGAGGAGTGTGAATAAAGGTTGCGATCACGCTCATGAATGCGATACTTCACTCCATTACTCCACATCAACTATGCACGTCAATTCATGTCATTTCCAAATGATATTTTTGTTTGAGTGCACTTGCAAAATTCGTTTATTGGATCTTTGCTCTCGCTTAGTTTTATATTGACCAAATACACCTGCAAACTCGAGTAATTACCTTGATGTGCACTTCAATCCCTCCTCCGTTAACGACATTAGGCAGATCTCCGTTTGCATCTGACGACGTGGTTTAGGCAACAATTAGTCTAATCTGTTGGCTTTTTGGCCTTAATCTATGTTTTGATGATTTAATCAACCTAATCTTAATTATGGTCATGTAGAGTAGCACACATGTTGCATTGCATATATATTGCCTTGTGCTAACCTCTACAGGTGATCAAGACTCAAGGAAGAAAGGAAATCAAGTCAAGACATGTAATCAAACTCATTTGAAGACATGTATTTTGTATTTCTTTAAGTCTTTAGGAACCTTGTGTAATTGAGCATACTTGAGCTAAAAACTACTCAACCACACACTAGGTTCCCTATAGAAGTCACACACAAAATTTCACGTAATTTGGACTTCAATAGACCATCCAAACTAGAACCGGAAAACACCTAAACAAAACTGTCCAAAACGGTCGACCGTTTTAACCTTTCCGTTCGACTGTTTACACATTTTTTTAGGCCATTTGTTTTGTCGTATTATTCCCAACGGTCGTATTCGTATTATTCCCAAATACCCCAAAATTACCAAACATCCGGTCGACCGAAACTTTCCTAACGGTCGACCGAACCAACACAATTTGGTCTCCCAGAAGTGCCTGGACTAATTCGGTCGACCGATCTCCTGAGCCCGTTCGACCGTTAACTTAAGTTAACTTAAGTCAAAGCTGAAATTTGACCAAACGGTCGAACGGAATACCAAATTCGGTCGACCGTTTGTAGGCAGAATTGGGTTCTGCAGGTTTCTGTTTTGTGTATCCTACACCAACTCTTACCCAATCAATCCCAACGGCTATAACTCTTTTGGAGCTTATAAATAGAGATGTAAAACACATTTTAACACATCTCTCCAACACCTATTTGTCCCCAACATTAGAGAGAAAGCTAAACACACTCAAAAGCTCAAACCTTCCACACTTAGTGATCAATTCCATATTCTACTCAAGTGTGCTCAAGTTTAGAGAGTGTTGTTCCACTCAACCATTGTGAAAGAAGCAAGGGTCTTGGTGAAAGCCCAAGACACGAGTATAGACTTCGGTGAGAGCCCGAAGTGATCCTCTCGGATTGTGAGAGGAGGAGCCAAGCTCGGCGAGGGTTGTTCGCGAGCTTGAAGACTTGTAAAGGCGTTCTCTCCCGGCCCGGAACGGGGAGTGGTTAGTGAAGTCGTGAGCGGAGCTCGGTGATCCGAGCGGAGCTTACAAGAGAGGACTAGGACCCGGGTGGGGTGCCGAACCTCTATAAAATCCCCCGTGTGATTGTGGTTTGCATTTTCTATTCCCTACTTGCTTGTATTTGTTTTAAATTCCGCTGCATCATCTTTTGACTTGCAAGTAGAGTTTGTTTAGGATTAAATTTGTTAATTAGCCTTAATTGTGGACCCATAACCCACACGATCTTACATAATTAACCATCCTAATTAAGCTTATAATCTCGCAACCAAACTTAACCCTCTTCCCTATAAATCAACCTAGGGCAGACAATCGTTTGTTCTGTTGGAATTGGTTTATAATTGTTAATACATGAATTCAGGGAGAATCGGTCGACCGAAATTCTGGTTCCGGTCGACCGAATTACTCCAGGAGCCATGGGGCTCGGAACAGATCAAGGATCGGTCGACCGGTTCGGGGAATTCGGTCGACCGAAAAACGTCAGTAGATTTGGAGCTCAGATCAATCGAGATTCGGTCGACAGGTGCTGGGCACGCGGTCGACCGAAAAGCGACAGTAGATGCGAGATGAAAATCGACATGCAGATCGGTCGACCGGTGTTGGACTCGCGGTCGACCGAAAACGTCCAGGAGCTTCGGGCGCTATTCAGAAGCGCGGAACGGTCAACCGGCTCGGGGTAAGCGGTCGACCGAATGTTGGCAGTTACGTGAACTAACCGAAAACTGGTCGACCGATGGGCAATGCCGGTCGACCGTTTTGAGGCAGTTATGCACGATCTGAATTATTCTCTGCACGAATTTAGCCCATTATAAATAGGTTTTTTGCCCTAATCTTGTAACACAACATACAATAATTATTTCCTTGAGAGAGATTAGGCTAGAGAGAGATCTAGAGTGTTTTGAGAGACATATTGCTTCCAATCGATTGTAATCTCGGAGACTTCTCTTGTTGGAGAAGAACTTCAAGGAAAGGAAACCCGCAGGAGACCCCCCCAAGGATGTAGGCATCTTGCCGAACCTTGTAAAATCGCGTGCGTTGTGGTTTGCTTCAGGTGTGTTGTGTGATTGCTTACTATTTCATCTTATTTGTGTTTACTTGTTGCATTAAGATTGGGAGATGGTCAAAAGTTATTATTCCGCATTCAATATTCGTTTTCGTGGTGCGTGTAATCCGTGTCGTATAAGTGCATTGTTAGACCCCCCTCCCAACACGTTCAACACCACCGGACTGCCATCTCCTTCCCACTTATCGTTCACCACCACCGAATTGCGTTCCCGCCCCTCCTCTACCCGATCGTCCTCTTTCTGGACCACCGTTGAAGTTAGGATGTTGTCTAGGGTTGGATGAGGACGACAAATCAAGTGGTGGGCTTGCACGGACTAAAGGGGAACAATGTTACGACATGCTACAAGGGTGGTTGTCGATATAGTTCCAGAAAGGGTAAGGTCAAGTGGATGCGCTGGAGAGAGAGATTTCAATAGGTCAGGGATACACTCAAATTATGGGGTTTTAGGGGTGAAGAAAAAGAAAGTCAAAATCCATAAATGTAGAGCTAATTCTATTGTTGATTAACAAATTTACGATCATTTTTCAAGTCGAGCTCGAGTTGATTAACAAATTTATGAGCATTTGTTTTCAAGTTAAACTAGAGTCGAGTTTTTCGAATCAAGCTCGAGTCGAGGTATCAAGCCGAACAAAATGTGCCTGAGAAATTTAATTTGAATATCCTTTGGTATAGATTTATCAAATCTGTACTTTACCCGTGCATCTTATGTACTTTCTTTTTGTAATAATGCGCATTGATTTGTAAAAGCTAATATATATCTTAGGCATGTGATCTTTGATGTGAAACTAGAAACTGTTGCAACTTCTCATCAGCACATATGATGTTGTGGTTATCTACAGAACCACAACTCAACTGTGGATCACCAAAAACTAACTGAAGATATGTCAACTTTCTTCAAGTTTAACGTGAAATGAGCATGAATAAAGATTAGAGCCATGCGCATGCACGTGAAAATTTATTACATGAATCATTTTAACTTTGTGTAGTTGATGTCAATGTCAAGAAACAGAAAATTGCTGGTTAATTAAGGACGAGCCAAGCAAATTAAGTTTCACCTTCTATAAAGTCTTCAACATTTTCATATCATATATTCACATATCATCATAGTCTTTCAATCACACTTCTCATGGCTCCAACCCACACCACATCCCCTACTCCAGAAGTGCAACCAAAGGAAAGAAACCTTCTAAGAGCAGCCTCCGACCTCTTCTTCGAGCTAACTAAAGAAGTTGGGGTTGTCGACTCGAAATGCGAGTGCTGTGGCATGTCGGAGGAGTGCACTCCCAAGTACATCAAGCGTGTTCGTCGCCAGTACTGTGGGAAGTGGTTATGTGGGCTTTGCTCCGAGGCCGTCAAGGAGATGATGGGGAAAGATAAGGTGGGCATTAAAGAAGCTGTTTTTGCCCATATGGATTTTTGCGTGCAGTTCAACAGTATCGGTCGATCCCGACCGTTGTTGGGGCAGGCGGTTGCGATGGGGGAGCTCTTGAAGAAGTTTTCGACGTCGTCACTGGGGAAAGAAGAGTTGAAGGGGAACAAGAATAAGGTTGGAGGGATCATGAGGACTTCCAGTTGCATGCCGACAATAATCAATTGAGTCAACTACAAATTGAGTTAGTGTAGTTGGTAGATTTAAGTGATCAGTCGACATCCTGAAATTTAATTAGAGTAACCCACTTATTGACTATTATGTCCATTAACCTAAATATATTAGGGTTTTTATTTGGATAGTGTGATAGCCAATTAGTAAACTCCATCCTTTCTATTGTCCTAGTAGAGATTATGTCCACTACCAAACCTCCTGTACTCCCTTGGTTAGTAGGAGTTTTTTTGTGGTTGGGATTGGTCATTATGTAGAGGCTTCCAATTTCACGAGATGGATATCTAATATTTAATATGTGTGATGGAATATAATTTTAAGTTTGGTAGATATAACTGATCTCTTGGGAAGACAATTTCAGTTCTTGAGATTATACTCCCATGGTGGGAATTGAAATTGCAATGATGTACTGCATTTTTTTCTTCTTCCGTGGAGTACGTTTATTTACGATTAATTTCATAATACATCAAAGGTATATCTTTCGGCAAGGTGGTTTCATGATATATATAAAGTTAACAATGGATCTTGTTTTTTTATAGTGACGAATTAATTCACTTTCATGTTTAAATTGAGTAATAGTTGGTATCTCATCTGCCCACTTATTTCTTTATAAAGCTTATTTGTAATTAAGCTTTATGTTACTCTGAGAAAAATTACCTTACCACTACATGCAAAATCATAAATTATGAACTCCCTCAATGTGTGTGTGTGTTTTATTTCACTAAGCCATGATTAATAACATTATAACAACAAGGCAGACACACCACCATCTATCCATCGCATGATACAATAAAAAAAACAAAAATCAAGAAAGACTACAAATAAAAACTCCATCCAATTAACTAACATTGTTTAGCCATTCTCACCTCAAACCCCCCACCTTGTCTCTCCACAACAACATAATCCATATAAGTCCCAAACATCTTATCCCATATAGTAAGGAAAGATTGGCCCATATTGTACTTGCCACCCCCCAACATGTGGTGGACCTCATGGTAGGCCACATTGTTTTTAAGAAAATGGAATGGATTCCAAGGGATGTACAATCCACTATGGTCATCCATGGCCTTTAGGTAGGAGAAGGAGTAGAAGAAGGCGGCCGTTCGCGGCGACATGCCGGAAAATTGGTACGCTAGAATTCCCGGGATGGTCTCGATTATGAGGCCGTCGACCGGGTGGTTGAATTGTGTGCCGGCCGAGTATGGTGTGGTGAGGAGGTGGTGGCGGGAGTGGAGGTTTTTGTAGAGGAATTTGTTTTGGTGCATTAGCCAGTGGAAGAAAAATTGGGCCCCGTCTAGTATGACTAGGCCCACTAGGAATTGGGCCGCTATTGCCCACCATGGCTGGTTTTGCCTTGCTGACGCGGCGGCACGATCGTCTGCCAACTGTATATTGTAGTACCAATAGGAATTAACTCAATTAGTATGTCAAACACCTACAATATTGAGATTTTGATAAAAGTTATTAATCACTTTCAAAATAAAAATAAAAAATCAGAACGAAATGGTTCTTCTCAATTATACATCAAATTATGCTGTTGTAGAAACTTTTGCTATGTTCGACATATTTTTATTTTGATGTGGTTTAGTCAGATGTATCCATTACATTTTGACCTTTCAATTTATAGTTTCATACCAACAACATCGAACTTCAAAACATTGGCATGATGATGCAAAAAAGAGGTAGAACTAATAAGTGATAAGTAGGTAGAATTGAAGGTTTTGATGTACTCATGAACAAAATGAAGGCACCATACATAAAAAAATCCTTAGAAAGAATATATCAATTATTTTTGTGGGCAAAAAGAAAATGAAGTATACCAAGAATAAGGTGATGGAGACGGTGGATTGAACTACTTGTTGGAGAAGTGCACCAACATAAACCTCTCTCCTTGTGATGAAATTCTTGACAATCTCATCCTCCTTCGAATGCAACCTATACTTCTTAGTTTTACCAAGCAATGTATAAATACAGAAAAAAATCCAGTAGAAGACAATCGGAACATAGGAGGCCATGAGATAATCGAAAACCAAAGGGTCCATTCTGATATCGTTTTGGGGGAAAAAAAAGAATTAGAAGTCACAAAGCAGGAAGAATTAAGAATCTAAGATGGTCTCCTCTGCATTGCTCAGTACTCACTATATTATGGCAAGAGATTTGTGTGCTTAAATACGACAATTAAAGGGGCCCACTGATGGACTGTTGAAATTCAAGTAGACTCCATGTTGTGACTCCAAATAAATGAAGGTCCTTAAATAGGGGACCATGGCATTTCAATTTATTAGTCAACTAAACAGCATTAGTATTATTGTATGGTATGATTTCATAAATGCTATCAAAAATAAATATTTTTCAGATGATTCAAAATATCATTAGGGCCCTCTGAAGAGTAGTGATATATTAGATATCCTTAAGTTTGAGCAGACTTTAAACCCAAATTAAATTGACCTTGGAAGCTTCTATTAGATACTTAAGTATGAGAATGAACATAGAGAATGTTTAAGCTCTAATTACGGTTCCCCGCGAGTGCATTAAGAAAGATCTTGGGTATTATGTAATATTGAAGAATGTTGATTATTTTTTGAATTTTAAGAGGGTATTCATGAAACTACCTCTCACGAAGACCAATTGGAAGTACTTATTAAATCTTAAATGATGTTCGGCCGTTTCTTGTTGGCTAGTAAATTTATTTACTCAAATTTTCAATGCCAGATTACCATCATTGGGCGTTGCCTATGAACATCAAAGTGGCTGATATTGATTATTGGTCAATGGGATAGTTGGCATTAACAAGTTCGGTGGTATTAATTAGAACCGGATAAGAGACATATCCAGACTTGGTCTTGATCTCCACTATCATCGACACAAATATCTTAAAAGTTCACTTGGGTACAATATCACAGGTAGAATATAGTATAACTTGCATTCTAAACTCAAACCGTAGCAAAAATCGTTATCAGTTCATATTTTTTGTTTCGTTAAGTAAGTGGATTAAAGCTCAAAACATACAAGATTTAGTAGATGTTCAAGGAATAAAGCACTAGTCTCAGGCAGCAGTTTGCTGAAAAACAAATCAAGAAAAAATTGTGATGTCTTGAAAATTATTAATTAATTTAGGTCCATCACACCAAGAGCAATTTGCTATGTTACTTGTGATCCATGAACATCTATAAGCTGAGAACTTAATCAGCTTGAAATGAAAGGTACTACAATATATTTGAAAAAACCTGCCTACTGGGTGTCGAGGAGGAAGTTTGTTGACTTTGTTCATGACCTGCCTAATTGAATATGAATATACAAGAGCGATCTGAATATGTGGAGTTTTAAAAAGGAACACTACAGGAATACTTAGGTTAAACTTGAAAGCAACAATAACCAGTGCAAATTACATAGGCATTAATCAGGTTGGACGGAAGGGAGGATCACGGCGAACAAATTTCCATAAATTTTTTCCGTTGTCTTCTTTGGTCGAGGAACTTCTTTGCAGACTCCTCACTAACCATCACATATACCATTCAGCACGGCCCTCTTAGATGAGTTAACCGCCATTGTCGTCCATCTCCCTTGCGACATGTGTCATGTGCGGTTGGTCTTGTAAGCGAGACAAGAGAAGAGAAATCTCTTGTGATGCCATATCCAAACGTTCACTAGACTTGGAAGCTTCTGATATCAGTGTCGAAACCATTGATTGTAGAGACTGAATCTGTTCAGCATGTTCACTTGGAACATTTCCTGAGAATACCTTCATAGGCAATGAGTTGACTCTCCGCCAACGAAGTGGCAAGTAACGACCTGGAATCTGAAAACAGTTCCCAGTTGAAAGAACTCGAAGGACATGCCGACACAGGATACCGGAGAATTCAAACATATGGCAGCCGCATGAAAGGATATCTTCCTGAGGATTCCAGATGACCTTCCTCCCACCATCGATTTTTGTGTGATGCCTTACAAGAAAAGAGCCGTCATCCATCTGAAACGACGCGTAATGAGTCGCCATGACAAGCTCATCCTGGAGCTTACAGAAGGCATAAGGTGTAAGGATAGTTGCGGCATGAGATTCCATGGGAGAACCTGTTTTGAGGCAAAGGTTTTGCAAATTCTGTTGCATCATTTGTTTTTCTGCCGCTTGATCTTTAAAATCTGCAGCAATTGTCACCTACATTAAAAGGCGTCATTCTATTTAGGTATTTCTCATTATGTGGCAAATTTATCACATTCAGAGAAAGAGCAACATGCATCTATCAGGAATATTAACTGAAGCAGAAATTTAAATTCTAAAAAAGCAGGTTAGAAAAATAAGCATATGATTATCATGAAATTGCAAGTAAAGAGTTCACTACCACAAACTTGTTTTTTTTCTATTGATGAACACGTACTTGAATTTAAATGATATTTATGATTAGCTAACATTAAAAAAAACAATAAGGTCAGTGAGACGGGGGTAAGTTAGCATTGCACTTACTTGCTCAAGGAAATGAGCGACACGAGTTTGCATGTTCAAGAAGCGCTGAATAAAAGCGTTAATTGACTTTGATAAGCTTGGCATAGTCATTCCAGCGAAGAAATGGCTCCTCAAGTAAGGCAAGGCCCAACGATTTCGATATGCAAAAAGAGTAGCAATATGTTTGTTCCGGTGGAACCCAAATAAGTTAACCATCTCTCGCCAACCACGCTCAAAATCATCTATGCTTTCCAAATTATAGAGCTTATAGAATTCAGATTTCCAATCGTTATACCTTTCTCCCAGAACTGCATTAAACCAGGAGGGGAACTTTGCCATAAGAAGCCATATGCAAAGGGCATGTTTTGTGTGAGGCATCTCCGACGCGATTGCATTTTCCACGCAAATGTTTTGAACGGTAAGAATTGTTTGAGGTGCCCTTCCATTCATCAAGCTCAAGAATGCCTGTCATGCACGAAATGTTTTTTAAATATGCGAAGAAACATGAAAACATGCTCTGAAAAGGTATTACCTTCAGTGCCCAAGAAAATGAGTGTATACTCTCGTCTCGAAGTAAAACACAGCCAAAGAAGCAAGGCATGCCATAATTGTTAATGCCAACCCACATTCCTAGTGGCATGTCCACGGTTGTCAAACGGTGCGTCGTATCAAACACAACCGCATCTCCGAAGACCTCATACGACTGTATGGAAGATGCATAAGACCAAGCAATATTTTCTAGCTTGTTGTTTGCATCTATTGTATATTCATATCTAAAGTTTGCATCTCTTTCCTTGATGTTTCTGCACATCCTAAGGAGATCAAGACTTTCATCATCCTGGTCAACTTTTTTAAATGCCTGCAAAAGGTTTCTCACATCTTTCTCGGTGAATGGCAGATAACCTGATTTAATACCTTTCTCTAACTCCATTAGCCGCATCATCTGTTGAACAGATATACCGGTCTTTGCGAACATCAGGATACGACTTTTATCACTCTCTGAGATTGTGCGGTATGCAGGAAGAAACCTCACTTGATTAGGTTTTAGGAGTTCATGGTTGTGATCATTCACATAACCTGTGACTCGCCACTCAGGGTTATCCATGTTTACAGTTTTGCTGATTCTCAAGTAAGCCTGGCAACCACATCGAGATGATTTTCGGTTCCTTTGAGGTTTCGAATCATTTGGGGCTTTAATGGGTGTAATACCAGCTCGATGACAGACAAAGTAACGTCTTGTAAGACCCTTTCCAACTCCATCTTTACCTTCAGTTCTATGACGCCGAATCGAAAAGCCACAGCACTTCGCAAATTCACTATAAAAGTCATAAGCAGCATCATGAGTTACAAACTTTTGGCCGATATAAGGACTTGCACCATTTGATGATTCCAAGGATAGTGTTGTCCCATCAGCTTGCTCTTCAGTGCTGCTTGTATCATCTAGAGAAAAGGATCTCTGATCTGAGGGATCACCATAGGCCTCTAACACCACCCTAGCTTCTCCAGACATTTTAGTTCTCATATCAGAAAAAAGTCACTGAAAACGTGGGCTGCATAAAAAAGGAAAAACCATTACAACTGAAAAAATGACAAGCATTAAACTTATTGGAGAAGAAAAGTCATAAAAACAAGAATACCAAATTACCAACTCTGTCTAAACAATGATTTGGGGAAAAAACACAAAATTAAAATTCCAATTTAGCTCAGGAAGGAAATAAATGCTTGCATCTATCAAAGAGCAAACTAACAAGGATAGGGGCGAGGGTCGAAGGTACACAATCATACCCTGGTAATCAGAGAGGTTGGTTCCAATTGACCCATTGATTCCATGCATAGTTGATCATCTGTCATTTCACAATAGGTATGAAATACAAACAATTAAAAAGGCATCTTGATTTAGTTAAATTTTAGTCCAAAATGCCAAATAGTTTGATTTTTGACTCATTGGAAATGGTCAAGGAACTACGTTTGAATTTGCAAAATTACAATTTCAGTATTTGACGACCAACTAAGAAGATATACTTAAGCAAGTTACTCCTAAAATAGAACCAGATTTTTTCTTCATAACACATAAAAAAATGGTCAATATAAATTGTTCTTTGAGCGGTCGAGATAATAGACGAAGGTAAACAACAACATTGTGAATATTAAACACTAGTCACCAACTCTAATACATTATATGTCCATTTCCATGGGAGTTAAAAGTTAACTATTCTTTAGCTTTGGGAAAATATTCCCGATCACTTCTCAGCTGTCAATATATTCACTGTCAACATAGTCGTACATTGCTTAAACCAAGAAATGTGTAGTACTCAATAATAGAGTTGGATTCAGTTTGAAAAATGTGGGACCGTATCCCCAGACAATAAAGGGCTAAGAATCGGCTGGAATTAAAATTTGATAATCAGACTTTGATTCACAAGAATCAATAATCAAATGTGATTTACATTTGACATCTAAAAACTTAGAATCTCCATACCAAGACTAGGGTACGTTTGGGAACTGATTTTGCGATTTAGTCAGATTTTAAAAAAAAAAACTAATGATCAAATTCTAAAGAGACACTGTGTGTTTGGGTACACATGTTGGTTATGATGGATTATGAAGAAACTGGGTTTTCAAAGAATCAGAGGTTTTCAGAACACCAATTGCAATTTTGCTTGAGTGCATGTTGTGCAATAACCCAAAATTATTGAAACCCCCAAACAAACCCTCCACTTCTCCCCGAATACCTTTTCCATTTGGGTTTTCCTTCTTTGATTCTTTCTCAATCCTCTATGTTTCTAGATTTATTAGTTCACGACATATGGGAAAATTACCAAATAAAGATGAGTGTCATTCAATAATCTCCCTAAAACTGGAGAAATGTAATGGAAAAATAATAATTAATTCACCAAAAAGTAAACACAAACCTCATCTACGCCATTTAGAACCAAACTCAAATCCCCTCATCTACATCGGTTTGGGAGGCGATGACGAGATCGAAGAAGTGAATTAAGGTTAGGAACTTAGGGTTAAGGTTTGGGTTTGCAGATGAGGATGGATTGAGGTTGTAGAAACTTCAAATGCTCGAGGGTAAAATCGTCAGAAAAGTTGAGGAACTAGAACTGTGATCCAGAAGATAAGGTTCATAGCTTCTTGATTTTTGAGCTCTTCATACATACTTGAAGCTAAGTTTCTTGGACAAACTAAAACCCAAATTGTGTGTTCGGCTGCCTCCAGCCCATACTCAAGAGTTTCTCGGGGAAACACATGGCACAAAACAACATTTCCCAACCAACCTGACAAAATGGTTCATAAGTTGTCCACATTTCCTATCTATTATGAAATTTCAGATAGTTGTTTACGTTTTGGATCACTAGTAAGTAGAAACAACCTCTCCATTGGTTCAGGGTAAGGCGGCATACATCCTACTACGGATAGGAAATCGATAACAGAAGGATAAACACAATGGGTTTTTTATTGGCAATTGGTTGCCTTTGTTCATTAACACCATCATTAACCCCAATTATATGTTCATTAACACCATGCAAGTAAATAATAAGATAATAAAAATTCAATTAACAAATAGGAATTAGAAAAGATATCAACTCAACCAACTAATTTAGAATGAAATCCGGAATTACACCTATCACTTAACATAACTACCAACCTCAACACATTATCAGTAGACCAAACAAATTTTCATTCCATTTACGAACAAAAAACGTACTAATTTCGCCACATTTACATTGCATTTCTGCAAACGATTCGAGGAATCCGAAATAAGTTCCTCAACACATCAAACCAAACATCACACAACAGAACGTATAAAAAGAAATTCGGACAAATCAAGGAGAGATTAACAGCTTTCCGTTGATTGGAACCTAAAAACAGCAGAATTGAGGGAATTCTCACCGATTCAGGAAGGAAGTGAGGATCCATCAAATCCCGGGATCGAGAGGAAACCCTAACATGCGCCGCGAGAAGGTGGTGATAGTACAGCGCAATCTATCACCACAAACTATGCTGACCGTTCGATCTAACAATCTTTTGGGTTTTGCGCACCAATACCTCAGGAAAGGCGTATTGGTGGTTAAAGTCCTTGAAGAATTTAGATTTGTTATTTGGTGTAGTGTCTGTAGATGGTAAGTAACATCCTGACTAGAAGAAAAAGGCTAGGATTATATATACCTTTCAACATCTCCCACCAATTAGAGCATCACTTTATTTAGGGTTACAACTGCAAATGTTCATGAAGTTATAGAGTGGGAGGCACCGGAGGTAATTGGAGGGGTTTAAAATTAATAAGTATCCTAAGAGTCGTAGCCATTTATTCTTATTATTGTTGGATACAGGAAATGCAGATGGATATTCTACTGCAACTTCATAAGGAAACATCGTAAATATAATAATGGTATTATACTTGTTTTTTTTATTTTTCAGTACAATCCTATCATGAAACTCCCGTGCTCTAAACAAATCAAAGAATATGAGCTGACAACTGATAATGACCAAGGGTGGGTTTGGATGGTTAAAAATTGATCAAATTTCTCACAAAAATTGAATTTTCTCTCTCCTGCAGCCAAACACTATCCACAACGGAGTGATTTTTCCAAAAACCTCGTCAGTTAAAAAAAATGAGTTTTTTAGTTTTTTCAAAGTAATGTATTTTTGTCATTATCAAAGATGAATATTTACAATATTTTCTACTAAAAAGAAAATTTAAGGATATAAAACTGACATGTAAAAAGTCAAAAAAGATAGGTGGAAGACAATTTTTTGGCTCTGTCTTAATTTTCAGGGACAAGAAATCAATCTTTTAATTAAAAATTTATGTGAAATCACACTTTGTCTTTAAGTTGAAAATTTCTTAATTTCTTCGACATTGTGCGACCTTATTAATACTAGAGACACATCTTGTGGCCAAATTGGCAAAAAATGTCAATTAGTTAAAATTCTGGTGGCAACGCTACGCGCCATAAACCACAAAACCAACCAACCGTCATGGCTTTTCAGTTAACACTTGGTACTCACCACGTGACCTCCAATCTTCCAGACATGTTCAGTGTGGACTGGTGGGTACTCCTTTCCCACTTCAAATCACCTTCAAAACCACAAACATCAACCCAAGAACACATCTTGGTGAAGTTCGGTTTGTGGGTCCAATCCCATTCTACTGAAAACTGCTCTTTTGGGTCGGAAAAGTTGTTTTGTGTGTGTGTGTGTGGAGAATGAAGAGGGGTGGAGATGGAGGTGAGTCGGAGGGAGAGGAAGCTGAGCTGGGAAAGGACACGAGCTTCGTGGATAAGGATAGGAGACCTTTGCTTCTGAGGAATAGGAAAGTAAACACAACTTCTCAACTCGCAATCATAGGAGCAAATGTTTGTCCAATTGAAAGTCTTGACTATGAGTAAGAATTTTAGTTTTTAATGGACTGCACTTCTACTGTTTGAGAATATGCTCCGGACATTGCTACGGTATCACACGCTTGTTACTTCTTCTCGCATGGAATAACATGTATATTAGGAAAAAAATTCAAAATAATCAAAAAAAAATAAAAAATTGGAAAAATATGCACTTCAGAAACTTAATTGGCAAAGTATGCACATTGAAAAACGGCACCACAGGTGCCGTTTTCATTAAGTAAAAACGGCACTGTAGATGCCGTTTTTACCCTTAATGAAAACGGCATCAGTGATGCCGTTTTTACTTGGGCAATTTTTTTCTTGGTTTCGAGATGTCGTTTTTATCTAATACATGTTGAACTAGAAACGGGTCGGTCGGGGGTCTCGCTCACCGGTGAGCGAGCGGCGTTCCACCTCGCCGGTGAGTTGGCGGGGGTTGCAAGGGGGCAGCGCCCCCTGGAAATTTTTTGGATCTTCAAATTGTTTGATCTGGAAATTTTTGAAACTTCGTCACTTGCCACCAACTCATTGTAATTATTGTGTGTGTGTGTGGGGGGGTGTAACTCCAACACATTGGTCAGATCACTTTGGAGTTGGGACATATTATCCATTATAAAAAATTGGTTCGAAGATCCAACTGGTAATTTTTTGATAAGTAATGTGGTGTGATAAATTTCCAGATCAAACAATTTGAAGATCCAAAAAATTTCCAGGGGGCGCTGCCCCCTTGCAACCCCCGCCAACTCACCAGCGAGGTGGAACGCCGCTCGCTCACCGGTGAGCGAGACCCCCGACCGATCCGTTTCTAGTTCAACATGTATTAGATAAAAACGACATCTCGAAACCAAGAAAAAAATTGCCCAAGTAAAAACGACATCACTGATGCCGTTTTCATTAAGGGTAAAAACGGCATCTACAGTGCCGTTTTTACTTAATGAAAACGGCACCTGTGGTGCCGTTTTTCAATGTGCATACTTTGCCAATTAAGTTTCTGAAGTGCATATTTTTCCAATTTTTTATTTTTTTTTATTATTTTGAAATTTTTTCCTATATATTAGCCCGTCAGGAGTAGGATAAGAAAAATGTCTTGCATGTTTTTTTTTCTTCTTGTTGTTGTTAACAAAAAGAACGTCTAGAAGTAGTAACATCGAAGAAAAATTCTAACCTGTGATCTTTGGCACAGGAGGCGCCTTGTGTGCCAGTGAATTACTGGAACATAATCGTGCTCCTGTCATGTTTGATCAGTTGTTGTGGGCTCATTTCCATATCTAGGAGTTTCATTGTTGATATGTTATTTTGGTGTGAGATGGAAGCTATAATTGTTGTTTTCCCAATTGAGTTTGTAACATCCCAATTGAGATGGAAGCTTCAAGTATTTTCTCCCATTTCAAGCTCTTTTGTAAGGTTTTTGGCAAGAAATGAGTTTTTGCTGATTTTTTTTTTGAATATTATTGTAAAATCATCTTCCATTTCATCCCTTTTTATTCAGATTTTCATTACTTTAGAGTTTGACCTCTTAGTTTCATGAAGAGAATTCTGTTTTGTTTTTTTTGCAGAATAGTGGAGAATGATCTGTTCAAGCAGGATTGGAGATCTAGGTCCAAAAGACAGATTGTTCAGTATGTAGCCCTTAAATGGGCATTTGCTCTTCTTATAGGCTTGGGAACTGGATTAGCTGGCTTCTTCAATAATATTGCAGTAGAAAACATAGCTGGTTATAAAATGTTATGGACAAGCAATCTCATGCTTGCAGAAAGGTAAAGCATGAGTAATACTAAACTCTTATTACAAACTGGCCTTGTAGTTTCCCCTCAATTTATTACCAAGTGACAGTTGCATTGTTTTTGCTGCCATTTTATCATATAAAATTGCTAAATATTCCTAGACAGTTGAATAGTACAAGTTAATGTCGCAGATCAGATAGTTTCGATGGAAGACTTGTGAATTTACGATCGTTAAGCTTATTATGGACCATATCTAACAAATTTGGTTGGTCTACACCTCAACAAAACTTAAACACTTAGGTGAAGGGGAGTGAATTCAACTTTATTATAGAGTGTTGTACACTTTTTGTGTTTAGCAATGTGAGACTATTTTCTCAACACTCCCCCGCACGCGTGACCGGGATAATTTTCTCCGTGTCTACGCGTGAACAATATAGGTTGGAGTGAGCCCCCACAGGTCAATCGACCTGTTCTGATATCATATTAAATTTTGTTGGTCCACCACCTCAACTAAACCTAAGCACTTAGGTGAAAGATAGTGGATTCAACTTTATTATAAAGTGTTGTATACTTTTTGTGTTTAACAACGTGAGACTATTTTCTCAACAGTATCATTCTTATTTGTTGTTGGATGTTAAGTTTTTAAAATTTAGATGTAAAATCTCTTATTCTGAGGTTGTTCTTGGTTTTCTATGAAATTGAAATATATAAGTCTGTCCACCGAAACATGACATGGTATTTTACAACTACTTCATTTCTTTATGATATTTTGAAAAGTCTCCTTTTATCTTCTGTCCTTGACAAAAAATGGTATGCCTATGTTCCCTTTACTTTAGAATTTTTTCCCCCTGTAATCGTAACTGCAACTTAATTTTCTTTTATATTCTTCAACAACGAATAGTTAATGATGCCTCCATCTAGAAAAGCAAGGTTAATGAATGAAGTCATTTTTTCTTTGAATTTCTTAGGAATATTGTTCCTAAACATTGTTCTTTCAAGAATGGTTTCAGATAATTACTACACTATGGCCCTTTACATACAGGTACTATGCGGCTTTTATACTGTATGCTGGGTCCAATCTGATATTAGCAACAGCAGCTGCAAGCTTATGTGCTTATATTGCTCCAGCAGCAGCTGGATCCGGCATTCCTGAAGTCAAAGCCTATCTTAATGGAATTGATGCAGATTACATGTTGGCTCCTAGTACCCTCTTCGTGAAGGTAGTCTCGAAACTCAAACGTGCACGTTTAGCTTCACATTTCAAGAAAATATCTGCAACATTCTCCTAAATACTCTTGTCTTTATATTTTTCATGTGAAGCTACATATTACTTATGAAATAACTCTTAGATATTACAATATTACTCTGTCTTTAAAATTAAAGATTTAATAAAGTCAAAGAAAATC
Organism: Triglochin maritima; assembly: GCA_963682175.1. NCBI lineage: Eukaryota > Viridiplantae > Streptophyta > Magnoliopsida > Alismatales > Juncaginaceae > Triglochin > Triglochin maritima. The sequence goes on along the minus strand of OY821787.1, from coordinate 3,313,458 downwards.
CCTGGTTTGATAGACTTCATTTAATCTTATACTCTTAGATCTTAGAAACTTATAATTTACTTGACTCCAGATATTTGGTTCTATTGGTGGAGTTTCTTCTGGATTTGTCATGGGCAAAGAGGGACCTTTGGTGCACACAGGAGCATGTATCGCTTCGTTGTTAGGACAAGGTGGGTTTCACAAGTACCACTTGACATGGGAAGGGTTTAAATACTTCAAAAATGATAGAGATCGGCGAGACTTGATCACTTGTGGTGCTGCCGCGGGTGTGGCAGCTGCCTTTCGTGCTCCAGTTGGTGGAGTCCTCTTTGCCCTCGAGGAAGCTGCTACTTGGTACTTCACAATTTTGTAAAGGACGATTACTTACCATAAAATTACAGCAAAAGATTGATTGAGTCATGCCAAAATAATTCAAACTTAATAGTTTAGCATATTTATATCATATAATGAGACATTAGTAGCACCCTTTTTCTAATATGTAGATCTTGCAATCACAGTTAACTTCAAAGTCAGTACATTTTAATTTTCATAACACACTCTCTTGTATTCGGTGTTTGCGTTCCAAAGAGCATTTAAGAAACAAGTTAATAACCATTACTACACATCATATATCAAGTATAATTTTCTTTTATCCTGATCCTTAGCAAGTACTTTGAGCTTCTAGCTGGTGAAGAAAATATACGAGAATCAACTTGTCAGTCAATATTAGTAACAGAGCATGATTTACCGAAACCATTTATATATGCTGATAATTTTATATGTGAATGTAGGTGGCGAAGTGCTCTCCTGTGGAGGACATTTTTCACGACGGCTGTAGTTGCAGTCATATTGGAAGGCCTGATAGGATATTGCCGCTGTGGGAGGTGTGGATTTTTTGGGGAGGAAGGATTAATAATATTCAATATTGGTTCAAGTGTTGCCACATATAGCACCACTGACTTCATAGCAATTTTATTTATTGGAGTTGTTGGAGGCATATTTGGAGGTCTTTACAACTTCTTGATGAATAAGACCCTTCGCACCTACAGTCTCATCAACGAGTAAGGCTGTCATACTTGTTAAGATCATCATGTTCATATTGTCCTATTTTACACCATCGATTCTAATTTTACACACTTGTGGTATAAAGTGCTCAATTTCTATTAAATTTGGTGAGTTTAGTTGACCATCATTATGCTATGTCGCTTCTAACTTGGTTTCTATGAGTAAGACTATCTGTTACTCACAAAAATGTTTTACAAACTACTGACGTACATCAGAGGTAAGGCCTAAACAAATGCAACCAGTTGGTGAGGTAGAAACACAAAGTGTTAGAGATCCCCTGACTCTGTCGAGTACTGACCTACTGAACAGGCGATACATCAGTACAAGACATCGGTCAAATGTAACTTGTCTGGGATAATTGACCGGCTCTTCAGGCATTGTGCACGATCATGACATTCTTAAAACTAGAGAACTACCATGTACGATACTATTTTTCATTGTCTAACATCTACCATGCTATGAAATTTATGTTGTAGTATTCGAGAAAAAGTCAATCTCCTTTTAATTTTATGTTTCATTCTTGAATTGTTATCTAACTGTAGGAGAGGACCAGCTGCCAAGATTGTTCTCACCATTTGCATCTCGCTTCTCACCTCATGTTGCTCTTATGGATTCCCTTGGCTTGCCAAGTGCATTCCTTGTCCTGAGGGACTCAAAGAGAAGTGCCCAACAATTAGTAGAACAGGAAATTTCAAAAACTTCCATTGCCCTGCAGGCCACTACAATGACCTTGCCACCTTGTTTTTCAACACCAACGATGTCGCTGTCCGTAATTTATATAGTGGTATCGACGGATATGAATTCTCCCTTTCCACTTTACTCGTCCACTTTGCCTCCGTCTACTGTCTTGGCCTTGTGACTTATGGTGTTGCTGTCCCTTCTGGATTATTTATTCCTGTCATACTAGCCGGCGCCTCGTTTGGCCGATACGTGGGGACCCTTCTCAACTATATATCAGAACTCAAACCCAGTCTGTTTGCATTGCTCGGCTCTGCTGCTTTTCTTGGTGGGACAATGAGAATGACTGTATCAGTGTGTGTAATTGTTCTTGAGCTCACTAACGATCTATTTATGCTTCCTTTGCTGATGCTTGTAATACTTATAGCCAAAACCATTGCCGATAATTTCAACAAGGGTGTTTACAATGTGATTATCGATATGAAAGGCCTTCCTTACATGGAAGCTCGTGCCGAACCTTACATGAATAATTTGGTTGCAAGAGATGTGGTTTATGGGCCACTTGTGACCTTTTCAGGCGTGGAGAGAGTGGGCAATATAGTTCATGCTTTGAGGTTCACACAACACAATGGATTTCCAGTTGTTAACGAGCCGCCTTTCTCGGAAGCTCCGGAACTGTGTGGGCTTGTTTTGAGGTCTGATTTGCTCATTCTGCTCGAACGGAAGAACTTCACGAAGGATAGAGTGGAGATGGGCGCTTCTCGATTGCTTTGGCAATTTCGAGCATTCGACTTTGGAAAGGCTGGGTCAGGAAAGAGTGTGAAGCTTGATGAATTGGATGTAAATGAAAGGGAAATGGAGATGTATGTTGATATTCATCCAATTACGAACAAATCGCCATACACGGTGGTTGAGACGATGTCGCTTGCCAAGGCTGCAATTCTGTTCAGGGAGCTTGGGCTTAGGCATTTGTGTGTTGTACCAACAACGCCTGAGGTAATATTATCCGCTATTTTACATCTAAGAAGATTGACATTCATGTTTAACACCTTAAAATGGACTTAGTTACTAGTTGTGAAGGAATTTAGGCATAAAGACAATTACAGTTTATCCATTTTTTCTTGAGAAGAGAACAGTTATCTGAACTTCCTATTGCACTCTCACAAAACTTTTGTAGTTCTGATAAGTTCTTTGCAACTTTTTATGACCGTAATAATAATAAATGCCAAATTTTCAAGCTATACAGGTAAATAAAACATTTCTAATTCTTTTTTTCCCTTCCTATGTCAAGTTCTTTTTTCCAAAGTTCTGACACATTCTATACATCATTTTTGTGTACTATTGGATGTTACATAAATACATCTGAGAAATATCACCTTTTTTGTTTGATAAGGCTTGTCTGATGAGAAGTACTCATGTTTTGGTTGGAATTTTATTCCTTCTTGCAGAGACCACCAATAGTTGGAATTCTAACAAGGCATGACTTCATGGCAGAGCATGTTCTTGGGCTGTATCCTGAACTTGATCCTCGCAACTAGAACAAACTGGCAAGTGCATTTTTGCATTCACCAAACAAATGTTTTAGTTATATCGAGACAAGTAAAATTATATGAACTTTCTGTTAATTACTTGCTTAAAATTAGCAGCATGTTATATATATGATGTTTTCACGACTGATTTTTTATTTTTATTTTGCTTTGATTTATGAGTATATTTTTAATATTCAATAACTTAACACACTTGTGTCTAAGGTTTACCTTTGGGTGTCTGATTAAATGCTTCCAATTAATTTGGTCATTACCTTTGCGAATAAAAGAACATTGTAAATTTGCCACTCAGTATTCGGTGCTTGGGTATAGACTTTTTTGCCTAAAGATTTCGAAACTGAATTTAGCCTGAACTTAACAGGTGACAGTTGTTGTAGGTTAACTCATACTCGTTATCTTCTTGGATGTCAAATATTACAAAATGCAAGAAAAAGAAAATGTGTACGGACTGGTCATGAGGGCTGTTCTGATGAGTCACAATGTTACATATTCTATTCTCGACAATGTACAATTATTATATGGTGCTTTTCTAGAAAATATGTATATGTTCTGTTTATAAACCTCTATCTTTTATTTTTGAATTGCCTTTATGCTTTGGTAAAGGTGGTTAAAAAAATAAAATAGTCGAATGATGTTGAGATCACCCGATTGATGGAACAAGATGGCCATGGATTTATGAAGATATGGCAAATCTTGGATCAAGATTCGGCTTTTGCAAAATATTGCTTGGATTCGGACGCAATCACTTTGCTTGGAGTGAGGACTGGAGTTCTCCACTTGAGTCTGATTTTGACTTCGGATTTTGACTTGGCTTTCTCACTTACCTCTTGATGTGATTTAACATGTTAACCATGATTATCGATTTAATGTTGTGGATATATGGTGTTATCTACTTAAAGATGTCGTCAGGAAAATATTCCCTCTGGGTAGGAAATGTTATAAAAGAACTCAATACAGTTTCTTTTGTCTGGTATTGTCGTGAAATACTATAAGTTAACTATGTCTTCTACTCTTAAAATACAACAGCGGTTGAACATGTAATTTATTTTCTTTCAAATTGTTTTCTATGTTTACATTACAATATTCGAATTGTTTTATTGAAGAATTATCCACAATCGTGATTATTTCAGAATTAAAGATCTACAGGATAAACGTATTTAATCGACAATCTTATCATATTTGAATGACAAAGAAGTGAATGCATTTGAAACGTAATCATAGTTGTTGGTTCTCTTTTTTGTCGTATTTCCTTCATTTGAAAACAACACACATAATAGCAATATTTAGAGTTTATAGAACACCAAAGATGTCCAAACTATTCAACGCTTAGTTTATCCTACCTTTGAAGTTTTAACGAAGTCTTTCATATATTCTAATGTAAAGTTTGACACCCAAATTAATATAATTAACCTTTCCAATCCAAATGATTAACAAAAATAAGGACCTACTTCCATCCTCTCAATCTCCCAAACCGAAAAGGTAATTTATTTTTATGTGCGCATGCTTGCGTTCTGGTCCAATTCTTGTTGATTGGCTATACCCACGTCCTATTATATGAAGCATCACTTTTCTTGATCCATGAAATAATTATATTATTATTCTCGTGAACAACACAAAATAGTTTTCAAGTCTCGATCCATCCGCACATGCTGCAATATTTTAATCAATGGTAGTCCAAACTATTCAAGTCTCAATGAAATAAATTAGGTAAGCATTGTGATTTCAACTCCAAATCTCTGCTTCTCAATTGTAAAATCATTTTCACTCATACCATGATACCATCATTTTGATGCCTCCTTTAAACTTCTTAGTGGTGTTGCTTTTACAAGTCAAAGGAATAGCATTTTCTCTTAACGGTAAATGACAACATCAAGCAATTTTAATCACCTTTTAGGATTGTCTCTTTCCTTCAAATCTTTCACTGGAGTCAACAGATAAGCCTTCTTTATGAGTAATGACACTTGCGAGGATTCCTTAGACCATCACTAATCATGACCTGGACGACCTGGTCATCAGCTATCTCTTTCTTCAAAATCAACTTTCTCTCTCTTCCACATCAGTTTTCTCTTTCCTCAACCCACTTTCTTCTCTTTCCTATACTATTCATATCTTAACCACAACCCAACACAACCCACAACAACCTATCTCTCTCCTCCACATCATTTCGGGGTCCATCTTGGTAAAAATTTAAAAAAAATTAAAAAAATTCTAAAAAATCAAAACAATTATAAAACGTATTTTCAAAAAAATAAAATAAAAAAAAACTCAAACCAAAAAATTAAAAAAATCAAAACAAAAATCAAAACAAAAAAAAATCAAAAAAATATTTTTTTATTTAATGACCGGGTCGACGACCCGGGCGTTCCAGGCGTGGGGACCCTTAACGGGGGAGATGACCCGGACGTTGAAACGGAGGAGATGACCCGGACGTTGAAACGGAGGAGATGAACGGGGGGAATCCCCCCCCCCCCCCCCCCCGTTAAGGAATGCCCTTACAAGCTACAATTTTGGCAAGTCAAGAGCTTCTCAACCACTGGATAATTTCAATTCAATTCAAAACTCAGAACATTTTCAAGAGCATGTGCATTGAAGATTTGAAGTGCATTAGAAAAGGTACCCCACCTAACCATTTTGGCCAATGGGATGTTGTAGCAAAACATGAGATTTGTCAGAGAAGTCCATCAACTTTGTTTCTAGGAATGAGCTCTATTCACTTTAACTAACTTCATACGTAGAGTGGGGATAAATTAACTGAATTGCTAAACATCGCCCCAAAATTACTTAAATCGCCCCCTTGAAATTACCAAATTACCCTTCTCTCATTTCTACTACTATAACGCGACATTTTACCCTCCTATCACACATCTCTCTTCATCTTCCTCTTATAATAATAAAAAATAATGTTTTGAAGGTCAGTAATGAGCCAACGGACACCACAGTGTACTCGAATCTGGTAAAATATCTAACATCTTTTTAATAAAATAATAATAAAAAATAATAAAAAATTACGGACGTCCGACGGAGCCGCCCCCACGTAGGAAGGGGCGTCTGGATAGGACGCCTCCCCCATGGGGGAGGCGTTTTACCCAGACGCCTCCCCCATGGGGGAGACGTTTTACCCAGACGCCCCGCCCAAGGGGGAGGCGTCTGGGTAAAACGCCTCCCCCATGGGGGAGGCGTCTTATCCAGACGCCCCCTCCTACGTGGGGGCGGCTCCGTCGGACGCCCGTAATTTTTTATTATTTTTTATTAAGATAATTGATTATAATTTTAGATAATTGTTAAATTAATTAATAAGTTAATAATAACTATATTCGGATGACCGATACCCCTTCGGTACACCGAAAATTCAAAAATTTCCATATCCAACAATTTCAAAATCCAAAAAATTTCCAGGGGGCGCTGCCCCCTTGCCACCCCCGCCACCTCACCGGCGAGGTGGAATGCCGCTCGCTCACCGGGGAGCGAGACCCCCGACCGACCTGTCGAGGTGCTATTTGGAAGTAAGGATGTTTTACCGCCGGGGGATTTTGGATCTTAAAAAATGTTGAATCTGGAAATTATTTGAATCTTCATCACTTGCAAAAAAACTCATTGTAATCCAACCGGTTACCACCAAAAACTTGCAAAGAAACGTCAAATAATTTGAGATAACACACCGTATAATTTTAATTTAACAAAAAAATTAAAAAAAAAACGGGACGTCTGGCTAAGACGCCTCCACCATGGTTGAGGCGTCTGGCTAAGACGCCTCAACCATGGTGGAGGCGTCTTAGCCAGACGCCTGTACCATGGTCGGGACGTCTGGCTAAGACGTTTCAACCATGGTGGAGGCGTCTCGCTAAGACGCATGTACCATGGTGGAGGCGTCTTAGCCAGACGCCTCCACCATGGTACAGGCGTCTTAGCCAGACGCCCGAGTCGGAAAAAAAAATCCGCCTCCGTTACTTCGCCTAATCTAGGTGGTTCGTCAGACATTTTCGTGGTGTTGGTACTAGGAATGTTAGTAAAACTGAGTCAAAAATCTTGTTTAAAGACACGGGACGATATGGGTATTAAATATATTGTTAAGGGCAATTTGGTAATTTCAAGGGGCGATTTAAGTAGTTTTGGGGCGACGTTTAGTAGTTCCCTAAATTAAAGATTGAACTTGAGCATGGGGGGTTTGGTGTAGCTAATGGAACATAGAATATTGATGGGATAAAGAATGTGCATCAATAACTGTTTGACATGTGACATTCCATCCACTTCACTGCCAAGCAAATAAAATTCTAGAAAGGGTTCAATTTCAAAGTATCTAATGGATGTCATATAGTTTCCAACTCATGCAATGACATAAGTGAACAGTGTCTCACCACCCTGTCCATGAAGGCCTACATTATCAAATATCAAATATAAGATTGGGTCCCCCAAACAGGAACAAATCTAGAAGTATTATTTGGTGTAAGATATTAAGAATCTTTTGATGCTTCAGATCATATATTAACAAAAAATAATTGGTGTATTAGTATTAGACTTACTGTAACGTCCCGAAACAGCGAAAATTTAAAAATAATATATCAAACATCAGAAACCAATAATCAAAGACGGAACTGTTACTTCTCATAAAACATAAAAGCGGTGCACCATATTATATCAGAGTTTGTCAAAAACGATACATGATTACTGCAGAACAACAAAGGAAGATAAATGTAATCATGTCGACCTCAGTTGTCCGAGTAGAGGATCTGATCCCAAATGCGTGCGCTCGTCGATCACCACCCAACTAGACCTACTGCGGTCCTGAAAAAGATGCAACAACGATGCCTAAGTTTCCATAAGGAAACCCCGTATGCCAAGCTCACATATATGCATGCAGTAGTACAAATGAACCTATCATACTAGTAGCATGTCATGTCATCAACAGTAAGGAAAACAGTTCCCTCGAAGGGTAACATAGGACATCAGTCCGACAATCATCATCGGGTCTCCCGAGGAGACCTACCGTAGGCACATACGGTCTAACGGAACAAGACGTGACGCCCCCCACACGCGGCTACACTAATCATGGGGTTCGGTAAGGAGCATCTGCCAGGTCCGTGCCATAAGAAACATATCTGTAACTTCGTGGTCGAAACCACACCAACGGAGCCGTCGCTCGGTCGGTCCATCAATCATCATCTCAGTAGGTGCCCATCTGAGGAACATAGCTGGAACAACATCGGCCCATCAATCATCATCGCCGGAACAACATCGGTGGCATCACCGGAACAACATCGGTAGTCCATCAATACGTCCGGCACAACATCGGACGGGTCCAGACCGAAGTCTGCAAGGTCATCAGGCTCCACGAGCCGCGAACACCAACCACACCGCTATAAAAGCAGGGCAGCGACCTCCGTAGCCCCTCAGGTCGGTAGTCACCTCACCCAACGACAGTTGCGTGCCCGCACAATCATCATACATTGGGATCCGCGATCCATCAGACCTGCTATACTACAATGAGTCCAATCAATCCATCATATCAGTAATGATCCATACATGGAGGTGACGCGTCCCGGACACCCACACTCTTCCACACGGCGGTCCCTGGGTAGGCAGGCGGAACACGCCCACCGTCACCTCCCGGCTCACTTACAAGGCGAGGGCACGAGTTTCCGTGGACAGAGTTGACATCCTAGCAGAACCAGGAATTTTGTCCTGTGCAAAACGGTCGACCGAAAGAGACCACTCGGTCGACCGTTTTCCTCAAAGGAATCGGTCGTCCGGAAGTGACATCCGGTCGACCGCTTCCACAAGGGAAATCGGTCGACCGAATGTGACAACTCAGTCGACCTCTTCCTCAAGGGAATTGGTCGACCGAAGCGTCTGCAACAGTCGAACTATTTGCGCAACACATAAGTCCTAACGGTCTACCGAAGGTCTAAAACCGGTCGACCGAAACGAGGTCAAAATCCGGAGTCTGGTCAACATCAAAATCGAATCTATCGGTCGACCGACTCAGGGGTCTCGGTCGACCGAAAACTAATAGGGTCAACCTATTATTTCTACGTCAAAACGGTCGACCGCAAACACATGCATAATATCGGTACACTTAAGTTCCGGTCGACCGAACAAAGGAACCGGTCGACCGAACACAACAGACAGACAATAAATACTCTACTTCGGTCGACCGCCCGAAGGGCCCGGTCGACTGTTGGTCGTCTTCAACCTCGCGTCAGCCGAGGTTTTTCGCCGCTCTCGACGCCGGGGAGGTCTCCGAACTCCCCCGACCGACCAACAACATCCCACCAACGTGGGGAAGCAACAAAACCAAACTAGAAGCCGACATACCTCTCAAAAAGCAACGAACGCGTCGGAGCCTCACTCGTGCCTCCGTTGCCTCCGGTGATCCTCCTCGCGCGCTAAGCTCCGCTCACGACCACCGCTGGTTCCACCTCCGTCTCCTCTGGTACCGCTGGAAAGAAAGAGGAAGGGAGAATGAGAGAGTGAGGGAGAGGAACAGATTTCTCTCCTCAAAACCCAACAAAACCACATCACCCCACCCCTACTCCATCACCCTATCCCTCATCCACAGTGCACGCCACTTCTCTTCCCCATGCACCCACTGTTCCCGACACCTCTTCCCTATGCAACTCCACCCTAAACACCTCTCTCCTCCTAATACCCTCATTAGCACCCATAATGGGTTTAGGGTTCTTACAATCCTCCCAACTTAAAAGAATTTCGTCCCGAAATCAAAATAACAACTCACCGAAAAGCTCTAGATACTGCCTTCTAACTTCCTCCTTGATCTCTGATGCATTGCATACATTGTATCATATGTCTTTCATTTAGATTACTTTTATATCAATAAATGCTACTAAGGTATGTGTTTAGTCTTATTTACAGAATACAGGGACCTGAATGCAAATTACCCACATCCCGAGCATAAACGCGTGCAAAAAACTCATTTCTATCATAAAGACCAAGCTCAATATTATTGGGTTACGAATGGAAATGTATCCAAGCATAAAAGCATTCAAGTCCTAATTGCAAAAAGAACAAGGACTTAAGCACAAAAGTAGCCGGGGACTTAATTGCAAAAAAATCAAGGACCTAATTGCAATTCACGAGTAGCTTTTATTATCTTGGAGAAAATCTAAAGAAAAATCAATGTGAATCTCCAAATATACGAAGGAAATAATTCGGAGCTCAAAAGAATGGAAAGAATCAATCCAGACGCGTAAAGGAGGATCAAATCATACCATAAACATTCAACTAAAATCTGGACCAAATCAGAGCATGATATGCGGTGATTCCGCCGCATATCACACATACCATGCGGCGATTCCGCCGCCCCCTAGTCGATCCGTGTGCTCCAATTTTGTCCAGTTGTGTCTGGACACGTGTACTCTCCAATTCTATACTTAGGTCTCCTGTAACAACTATAAATAGACCCGAGAACGATGTTAGAAGGGTCCTTAGTCTTTGGTTGTAGTTTTTATTCTTAATCTTAGTTTTGTATTCTTCTTTTCATTAATAAAATTCTGTCTTTTATTTCTTACTTTTAGTTTTCTTTTGTAATGTCTCAAGGACACATTCTTCCTCCCTCTATGAGTTTCTAACTCCTTCCAAAGGATGGAGGTGACGGATTTAGGGTGAAGAGAAGATGAATGAATGTTATTATTTTAATTTCGTGTTAGTATATTTTGATTACTTGAGTTTATGTTAAATCATTTATCATGTAATGCTTTATAACTAATATGATTTATTATAAGTTTCTGAATTCTCTAATCTAAACCCTAAATCTAAACCTCCACCCAACGGAAGTCACTTCTTTGTTCTTGTTTTAGTTTTAATTGTTCTTGTTTCTTGCTTTAGATAATTAAAAATCAAAAGTCTCAAAACCAACTTATTTCTTCTCTCATTCTTTCCCCCAATCGAAATCACACTAATAACAAAATCTCTCCCTCCTTGTGTTCGACCCGTATTTGTCACGTCTCCATTGACGCCGTGCACTTGCGGTATAAATTTAATTCTCATCAATCTCCCAAGTGGCCTCGCGCTCACTGTGATGCTGTCACCTGACCTTCACCATCTGAATGGTCCTCCTCCTAAGCTGGTGATCCATGCTATCAACAATCTCGACTGGTCTCTCCTCAAGCGACAAGTCCTACTGGATCTCTGGCATTGCTATCTCGATAACGTGAGCTGGATCTGCAACGTACTTCCTCAACATCGATACATGGAAGACGTTGTGAAGACCCGAAAACTGCGGTGGCAATGCAATCCGGTAGGCAACCTCTCCAACTCGGTCGAGGATCTCAAACGGCCCAACATACCTCGGACTGAGCTTCCCCTTCTTCCCAAACCTCATCACACCTCGGGCTGGGGAAATCTTCAGAAACACATGATCGCCCACCTCGAAACTCAACACCTGTCTGCGTCGATCAGCATAACTCTTCTGCCTGCTCTGTGCTGTGGCCAATCTCCTCCTGATCACATCCACCTTCTCTGCATACATCTGCACGATCTCTGGCCCCACTAACTGCCTCTCGCCCACATCACTCCAGCATACCGGTGATCTGCAAGGCCTCCCGTACAACGCCTCGTACGGTGTCATCCCAATACTCGAGTGGTAGCTGTTGTTGTAGGCGAACTCTATCAGCGGTAAGTGTTCATCCCAGTGCCCTGACCAATCCAGTGTGCATGCCCTCAACATATCCTCTAGGGTCTGAATCGTCCTCTCTGACTGACCATCTGTCTGAGGATGGAACGTCGTACTGAATCTCAGATGCGTCCCCAAGGCCTGCTGCAGACTCCCCCAAAATCTAGAAGTGAAACGAGGATCTCGATCGAAGATGATGCTCACTGGCACTCCATGCAACCTGACTATCTCCTCCACACACAACCTAGTCAGACCCTCCAAAGGCAACGTGGTCCTGATCGCTAAGAAGTGCGCCGACTTGGTCAGTCGATCAACTATCACCCAAATCATGTCGTGGAATCTCCTCGTCTTTTGCAATCCTGTGACAAAATTCATCGTCACATGCTCCCACTTCCACTCAGGAAGCTCAATACTCTGCATCGGTCCTGCTGGCCGCTGATGCTCAATCTTCACCTGCTGACAGACTAAGCATCGCTCCACAAACTCTGCAATGTCCCTCTTCATGCCCTTCCACCAGAAGTTCCGCTGCAGGTCCATATACATCTCTGGAAGCTAACTGTAGCAGACCAGCAAACTCCTCGTCCCCATGCTGAGCCTACACCACCCGTGAGACTGTCTGCGGCTCCACCCGAAGCCCAACAATCACTGCTCCCTCTGAACCCTCTGTGAACGGTCTCCACTCTGACAATGCCTCGAGTAGCCTCCACTCCTGGATGCACAAACTCGCAATTGAAACCTACACCTTCCTGCTCAGCGCATCTGCAACCGAATTCGCCTTCCCCGGATGATAGGAAATGGTGAAGTCGTAGTCCTTAATGAACTCAAGCCATCTGCGCTGCCTCATATTCAGCTTCTTCTGTGAGAACAAATACTTCAGGCTCTGATGATCTGTGAAGACCTCGAACTGCTCGCCATATAGATAGTGTCGTCAGGTCTTCAATGCGTGAACTACAGCTGCCAACTCTAGATCATGAGTATGGTAGTTCTTCTCGTGCACCTTCAGTTGCCTCGAAGCGTACGCCACCACCTTCCTGTGCTGCATCAGAACACATCCCAAGCCAATCCCTGACGCATCGCTATATATCACATATCCTCCACTGCCACTCGGTAGAGTCAGAATAGGTGCCGTCGTCAATCGCCTCTTCAGCTCCTGAAAGCTGTCCTCACACTTCTGGGACCAAACGAACTTGACGCCCTTCTGCGTCAATGCTGTCAGCGGCGATGCTAGTCTGGAGAAATCTTGGATGAACCGCCTGTAATACCCTGCCAGTCCTACGAAACTCCTGATCTCTGTCATGCTCGTCGGGGCTCTCCACTGAGTCACAGCCTCGACCTTCGCCGGATCCACCGAAATCCCATCCCCTGACACAATATGCCCCAGAAAAGCCACCTGATCCAACCAAAACTCACACTTCGTGTACTTGGCATTAGGGGTGAGCATCGGTCCGTCCTACCTAACCTTCCAAAACATTTAGCACTACTGCAATTAGCAATAGGATGGGGTTCTTTCTTGGTTGAAAGCAGATGCACATTGCAACCCACTGTTGCACTTACATGAAGACAAACCACAATCAGACATGGAGCATGCTTTGTCACTGTGACAACCAACAAGGTGGCAAGGTGGGCCCCAACTGACCTTTCTCCTAGATTTGGAGAATCTGGCCAATCCATACATACACCCCATTCCATTTAAGGGCCTCAGAGCTTCGGACAAGGTGAAAATCAGAAGCAGCAGCAAGAAGATGCTAGATAAGAAAAAAGTTTTTCTTGATACTCAAACATTTAATATTTTCAGTTAAATCTGAATGTAACACAGACTACACAGTACTAAAACTTAATTTATAATTCAGACTTACATGAGAATATGAGATTATGATCTTCCAACTAAACATTAAAACATGGACATGGATAAAGAAGTAAAGGAGTGGAAAGTAGGGAAAAAGAAAGAAAAAAGAGATTCTTCAACCGACAGGCAAATCTTAAGTATTCCTCTCCACAAGTGGGACCCAACACAAACACTAAACACATCTCTGGACCTCTGGTCTCTATTTGTCTTTGACACGAAAGACTCAATCAAACCAGCACTGCCCAACCCTTTATAATTGCTGGCCTTCACTGCTTTTATTTTATTTGTAGTTTTTTGTTGTTGGTTTTATTTTTGGGGGTGATGGAGAATGAGGAGGTGGTGGTGGTGGAGGAGGTGGGGGATGGAGGTGAAGTGGGAGGTGTGAGGGTTCTGGTTGTTGATGACTCATATGTGGACAGGAAGGTTGTGGAGAGGTTGATGGTTAAGAGTGGGTTGAAGTTTGAAGGTAAGGTGTTATGTAATTTCATTTGGTTTTGATGATTTTTTTTCTGGGTTTTTGTTTGGATATGGATTGAATTACTTAGGTACTTTGCATTGGAAGTATGTGTTTAAGGCTGTTTCATGGATGGTTCTATGTTGTTTTTCTTGTCTTAGTTATTAGTTTTGTGTTTGGTTGTTTTTTGTTGTGGTGTATTGTGTTGCGTTGGGATGACTTTGTTTTGGATCTTCAGTGCATATCATTGCTTTCCTGTTTAGAGTTTTTGTTTGCTGTTTGTTGAGTTCGTCTTTTTTATATTCATATATGGAAAAAATGACGTTGCAGGAGCGCTGCAGTCATCTTGCTGTTACACCATATTCTCGGTCACTTCTGAATAGTTTTTTTCTATGAAAATTTATGAGTGAGATATACTATTTACTATGTATAAAGAACATATGGTAAATATTTCAGATTAAATGAATTATCGTAGACCTTGTTCTGAACACTTTGAAATTCAGTAAATTTCAGGAGTTCAAATATGAGCATTTTAGATCAAAGGTGAAATTAATTTCGATTGACCTAAATTTTTAACATGTTGTAACTTAAAAGATAAAAATACATGTGATTAAGTTTGATTTAGAAAATTTAACTTTAAAATGTCTTAATTTTGAATGTCACGACCAAGTTAGTTATAGGAGCTCCTACAAGTTAGTTAATTTTGAATGCCTACGTGAAGAAGTTGGTTTCGTGTTATTTTAATTTATTTATTTATTTGAGATACGATGAGAAGAAAATAGAGATGCATTGGTTATGAAACCAAAGTCAATGTCGTTGGTGTTGAATTAAGATTTGAACTTGAAAACTTTGGTTTGAGAAACATTCTAGATGTTAAGTTTGGTTTAGTGTTACTGCAAATTGCAACACTCTTGGTCCTTGTTGATAACTTTGTACAGAAGTTTTCTTGTTTGTCTATTACTTGTGGATTTTTGGTTTCTGTTATTTTTTATATTTGATTTTTCCATCCTGAAATGAACAGAAAACCACTAAGTTTTTAGCACCACAACTATCCATTTTGGATTGCTCACACAGTTACCACTCAATGCCCTTAACTGTATCTCTTTGAAAGTTATTCATTTCTTGCTTTCTAATGATTTTTTTGGTCATTATTTCAGTTACAACAGTTGATAGTGGAAAGAAGGCCATGGAAGTTCTTGGATTGACCAAAGACAAAGCTGCTGCTCACACCTTTGACGTATGTGAGCAGTATTGCTTAACCTTCCTACTTGTATGTTTGATTAATTTGACAAAACTACCACTGCAAAAGGCAGCACCTATAAAACTGTTTTTATGCACCCTCAAGCATAGATTATGTCAATCTTAAAATGTCAAGTTAGATTTCACATGTCACAATAACTTGCTGATATTCATCTGCCAAAATTTCTAAATCTGAACTCGATAAATTATGATGCAGGAAAGGAAATTTGACATGGTACTCACTGACTACTGCATGCCAGAGGTCGACGGCTATGGGCTTCTTAATGCAATCAAAGTATGTATCTGTTTAACTTAATCATCATAATTCAGTATAATTAGTAGTAATATATATGTTACGCTTGATCTCGTATGATAAGGCGAATGTATCTGAATCAGAAATCATCAATGAAATCTCAGGAAAATGCATGTTCAGCATCAATTCCAGTTGTGATAATGTCCTCTGAGAATGATTCCCAGAGAATCAACAGGTGCTTTATTATCAATGCATTTGAAATCCAATAAAAATTCTGAACATTAGCAAATCAGAATATTCTAATTCAGAAAAGTTATTCTTAAAATGTAATTATCTATTCTAGATGCATTGCAAATGGAGCTGAGGAGTTCATCATAAAGCCCCTCCAAACAAAAGATCTTCAGAGACTAAGAAGTTATGCAAAGCCACAAGCAACTCTTGCACCTAAAGCAGGTGCTAAGAGGAAACTACCGCTCGATGTAATGACTGAAGGCAACGATGCAGCAAGAAGGCCTCGATTGGCTGGAGTTGCTGTAGCCTGAACAAACTCATTGCATCGCATCGGCGTATAACTCACCATGGCCTCACAAGAGTAGTTCAAAAGTTGCTAAATCTCACTTGCTCTTGCTCATCATAGCCCTTGAGATTTCTGTAATTAGTACCATATGCACACCTAATGAGTTTGTTAACCTTATTTTTCTCTTATTTCTGTTTTTAGATTTGGTGGCATCTTTCCTTGACTGAGAATTTTATTGAAAATTAATGAAATTATTTGTAGAGCTAGACATGCGTGTTGTTTCAAATTTCTAGCAAAACAGGTCTTACATGTTTGGATCTTGTCATGCTTTGCATTGTTGACCAATAACATGCTTCTTGAGCCATTTTATGTGGCAATGACTGAGCAGTTACCACTGGTATATGCAAGAGCTGATTAAGTATTGAAGATTAAATTTACCGAGGCTCACATTGATAAATTGGAAAAACAACAGCGTGAGAAGCAAATAAGAACTAAATCTGTCCTTTTAATAGTGTACAAGGAATCTAAATTAGGTAATGATTACGATTATGTTCAACGTGTGTACAAATCAAATCAGAATGATTCTATCCTTAAATCATGTCAAATTATCTTCCTTCGATTCTCCATCAATGTTGACAACTATTGTTTACATCCCCTCAAACTGATGACGAGAGATCAACAACTATTGTTACATCCCCCTCAAACTAATGATGAGACACCAACAGTTTGTTGGTAAACACATGATGATGAGTGGTCGTATTCCTATGTCATTTGGTGAAAAAGTCTGTCAACTGTTCTTTTGAAGAAACATGAGGAAGTGTAATGATGACTTGTTCAAATTTCTATCGCAAGAAATGACAATCCACTTCTATATGTTCATAAAAAATCAGATTACTAGCTATCTTTGCAGCACCCTCGTTGTTGCAAAATAGAGGAGTATATGAGGCTTCAATAATGTCAACATCAAGTAAAAGGCGGCACAACTAACAATTTCTCCGCATGTTGATGACATTGCTTGGTACTCGACTTTAGTAGATGATTTGGATATTGTAAATCTAAGAAAGTAAGGAAGTGCTAGAAACAAACAATACCCAGTTGTAGAATGACGAGTGTCTTTACAATCAGCATGGTCTGTATTAGAGTCTCGTAGCTCTAACGGTGAATCAACAAGGTAGGATAGACCCCCGGTAGATGTAGATCATAGGTACTGAATGACGCGATGGATAGGTATCAACTACAGTTGACGTGGGTTAGAGACAAACTGGCCAACCAGTTACACAACATGAGCAATATCGGGACATGTAACAGTCAAGTGGACAAGAATACCAAGAGCTTTCGGTACATGGTCGGATCAGAAATTGACCTGCCATTGTCTCGACCATTCTTGACATTAAGTTCCAGTGGGGTGTCTACAACTTTGTCATCAGCAAGGCCTGTTAAAGTAATAAGATCATGAGTGTACTTTGTTGACAACGAAAATACTCATATGAGCAACAACATATTTCCAGCCAAGGAAGTATTTAGCCAAACCAAGAGCCTTCATTTGAAAGGAGAAGGTCATTTTTCAACCATTGAATTCCCTGAAAATCATCCCCGATGATAAGAATGTCATATACTAAGACAAAGATACCTCCAAATGCAGATTTGGAGATGAAGAAAGAGTAGTCATTATGACTGTGTATATCCTTCCTTGGTCAGAACAATTTTGAGCTTTATGAACCATGCTCTAGGTGCTTGTTTCAATCCATAGATAGTTTTGTGAAGTTTGCATGCCATTTGAGGAGGAGAAAAGAACCCAAGAGGAGGTCGCATGTAGTCTTCTTCTGATAAGTCACCATTAAGGAAGGTATTTTTTACATTCATTTGGAAGACATCCCAATTTCGAGTACTTGCTACAACAAACAAAGTGCGAACAGTAGTCATTTTGACAACTACAACAAATGTTTCTTCATAATCAACCCCATACTCTTGGTTGAAGCCTTAAGCAACAAGTCATGCCTTATAGCGATTCAAAGAGCCATCAACCTTCAATTTGATGGCATAGAACCAACTAACGGATGACCCATTTAGAACCAACTAACGGATGATTAATGGGAGCTTGAACCATGTCCTATGTATGATTTTGTTGCAACACCTCCAATTCTTCTTGCCTTGCTTGAGACCATTCTTCACTCTCGGCTGCTTGTTTATAAGAATGAGGAATAAAAAATGAATCAAGTGTAGAGAATAAACAAAGTCGATCAACTTGTTTAATGATACGTGTAGATCTACGAGTAGGAAGAGGTGGTGGTTGTGGTGGTGTTGGAAGCATGCCTGAGTCTGGAGTTGGTGATGGAGGAGGTATAGGAGGACAAACTCTTCTCTGATAAGTAATAATATTCTTCAAGTGATTTGAGAAAGACTATAAAGGAACATTGATAACAGTAGTAGTAGTAGAAGTGGTGGGTGAGTAAGGAAAGTATGGGATATCCTCCAGGAATACAACATTTCTAGAAAATCTCATTCTTTTTGCTTCCCAATCGCAACATCAATAACCTTTTTTGT
The DNA here is from genome assembly GCA_963682175.1 of Triglochin maritima. Taxonomy (NCBI): domain Eukaryota; kingdom Viridiplantae; phylum Streptophyta; class Magnoliopsida; order Alismatales; family Juncaginaceae; genus Triglochin; species Triglochin maritima. The sequence goes on along the minus strand of OY821787.1, from coordinate 3,294,707 downwards.
GTTTCAAAGTATCCAAGAAAAATGCAACAAGCAACTTTAGCGTCAAGTTTGGTATACTCAGATAGGCCTTTTAGAACATAACAAGTGCATCTAAGAATACAGAGAAGTTTATAGTTAGGTTCATTGTAGGATTCTATCCTAGTCCTAATCCTAATTGTGCTTTGTTGTTGTTTAGGTGGTGATTAGGGGGAGTTGGTGATGGATGACTGGGATTGAGAGGAGATGGATGAAGGGCTTGGATGATTTGGATGAGATGAGTGGTGGAGATGGATTGGGGAGGAGTGGATGGATGAGATTGAAGGGGTGAGAGATATTTATTGGTAATCCTCTCTCTCTCTCTCTCAGTTGCTCTCTCTCACGTTCTCTCTCTCTCCCTCAGTGGTGATCTCCGACGTGGTGGTGATCTCCGGCGAAGTGAGGATCGTCTCCGGTTGCTTGGTGGTCGGAGGTGAGTTGTGGTTTACTAGCCCATCCCTTGTGTTTTCCATTTCTCTCTCTCTACCTCACTCGAGTTCTATTGTCGTGGTTGGTTGGTAGAGGTTGTCGGAGGTGGTGTTGTGGTTGTGGATCATCGAGGAGGCGATTGATCGTCGTTTGGACGCGAGGTTCGTCGACGGATCGTGATTTGGGGAGACGTGCTTGTGGAGGCATCGTCGTGGTTCTTCAAAGGCTTCTTCAAGCCTTTTGGTATGTCAAGCTCGCTCTCTTAATTATCGTGAGTAGTTGGAAGTCGACGGTAGGTCTTTCGGTTCGTCGCAAGTAAACATGCAGCAAATTTCACTGCTTGATCGGTCGACCGGTTGGTGCAAATGGTCGACCGATCGTGAAGAGAATTCGGGTTCTGCCTCAAATCGGTCGAACGATGCCCTTGGGGTGGTCGACCGATCGTGCGTAGGAGGCAAGTATGGTGAGATTCGGTCGAACGGGTCCCCTTTGCCGTTCGACTGTGTGCACTGTCTTAAGTCGGTTGGGAGCGATTGACCATCCAAACGGTCGACCGCTCATTGACTTCGTCCGACCATACCTTAAGTGAGAATAGTGGTCGGTTCGACCGAAGGTGGTTTCGGTCGACCGGACTTGTGTGTTGAGCGTGGGGAACGCTCTGGTGGAATTCGGTCGACTGAGGAGGTCTCAGCGTTCGACCGGATTCGTGGTGCGTGTGAGGGATTTTTCGCTGGTGGGATTCGGTCGACCGAGAGTGCTCGGGTGTTCGACCGAATTCGTTGTGGGATTTGTCCCTGGTAACTTTCAGTCGGACGGGGCCCCTTTGCCGTTTGACCGAATAGTCATTTTGTTCGTTGAACCTGGGAGTTGACCATCTAAACTGTCGACCGTCCCTTTGAAGGGGATGTGTTCTAAAAGTTTTACTTTTAAATGTCAATTATTATGAATTGAATGAGAAATCATTTTGTTCCTTGTTTATGTTATTCGTCCTTTAGAAGTGTTAAGGAAGAGGCTCTTGGTCCTTAACCGTAGAGCTCTAAAAGATATTGGTTTGCATAAAACAAAAGATATTCGCAATCATGGTAATTAACATGGAACATTAATTACCGAGTTAAGATTGTCGTGTTGGTCATAGATCATTGTAGCTCTACAAGTGAGTGACGACACGGGTATGCAAAAGAGGAAAATATTACTTTTGTATACTGAATAGACCTAATAAGTAAAATATTATAGAAATGTGTTTCTGTGTCATTAATATTTTACTGTGTCTTTGGTCCTTTGATATGGGACTTATATCTGATCACTTAAGGAATACTTAATTAGATCAGTGTCTTGAACTATCGATCAGTGTAGTGTAAAGGCATCGGTTGGTTAAGTATAACTTTCGTTGGAGAAGATAGTTAGTCAAAAGATTATCATTGCCCCTCTTAATTGAGTGATGATATTAGTGGGCCCCTTGATAAAGCAAAGTTATAATGTGCACAATGTGATTTGAGTTAAGTCACATATTTATAACTAGCTTAAAGAGATCAAGAAATGAATACTAATACAAAGATGACACAATACTACTTTGTGTGTATTCTTAATATCATGAGGCAAGGGACGGACACAAGTGATGCACTCCATCACTAAGTGGATCGGGTTTTGGTTCGAGTGGAATTAAGACATCTAACTAATTGGGAGCTATAATGTGTAGCTAGATACCGCTTATAGCTTGTGATATTAAGCCTTTAATATCACTGCCAACTTAGTTTAGATCCTCCCATAGGTCACACCACAAAACTGGGAAACAAGAAATGGGGATTTTGAGTTCATAAGGATGTGTCGGGTTTCATGTAGAAAATATGACACATGGGGTGAACAAGCAAAATCAAGATTATGTTGTGATTAATAACATAATTAGAATCTAAATTAAATTCATATGTGATGTAAATATTATGGGGTGTAATGAGTTGACATTACATAGGATAATATGTTACATAAGTTGTGAATTTACTACTAATCCCGAAATGTCAAATTTTGTAGGGGTTAAACCAAAATTTGACCAGTCTGCAGTACTGTGCAAAAGTCAACCGATGAATAGTACTGGTCAACCGATGAACAGTACCCGGTCGACCGATGAACAGTAACCGGTCGACCGATGAACAGTACCCGGTCCATGATGAACAGTACCGGTCGACCGATGAACAGTAACGGTCGACCGGTCCAGACGGTTTTCTGCAGAATTAATTTAAGAATTAATTAGATCATGCATGGAATTGGTCCATAATTGATTTAATTCGTGGTTAATATTATTTATTAATAAATAATGGATGGTTAGATGGAATTTTGCATGGAATCATGGGCAAGAGGTTGCACATGAATAGGTAATTTGGAGAGAACCTATAAATACAAGGTTATCTCATTACCTCCTTAATTAATTCATTATTTTTCTTATGCAAAATCTCTCTCCATAATTCTCCACGAAAATTCCTTAATTCTTAAGTTTAGTTTTAGTTCTTCAGAGGTCATCTTCTAAAGGGAACTAAAGAGGGGTTAGTAATTAGATTCTAAACCCAATCGGAGATTGAGAGACTAGCTTCCCTCTCTCCGATCTTGTTTAGAGTTTGGTGAATACTCGGAGGCATCCGGCGCAGCGAGGAGCATCCCAACCGTCTCCGAATCTTCGAGAAGTTTTAGAGAACTTCTAGGTATGAATTTCGGAGCTCCTTTATGTTTGTTTTAATAGAGTTTCTGAAACTAGTTTGTTAAAACAAACCGATGCATGCAATAAATTCTAGAAAATTGAAAATTGATCCTTATTATACATAAAAATCCGAAAAATATATATGTATAATTAAACATGAAATCCTACACCCTTGACTTTGGTTCGACCGAATAAGTGTGGTTGGTGGGAAACGGTCGACCGATGGAGTGTCGATCAATGCGATTGCCCTGTATTTGCTTGATTCGGTCGACCGGGACTTTTGGTTCGGTCGACCGTTTGTGTCCAGTTTTGCACTATGGAGGTGTTGTTGTTGTGGTCGTCTGTGTGGGGCGAGTTGTGGTGTCGATGTTCTTCCGGCAAGTGTGCTAGGGTGCACGAGAGTTGCGGTGGTTGGTTGAAATAGACCTGGAGCCCAGTGACGGTGCGAGAGCTTGGGATTGGCTGAAATAGGCCTGAGGCCCAGCTTAGAATTGTGGTGTTGCGGCGGTTGGTTGAAAGAGACCTGGAGCCCCGTGACTGTGTGAGAGTTGCGGTTGGTTGAGATTAGACCTGGAGCCCAGCTAGTCTGTACGGTGGTTGGTTGAGATTAGACCTGGAGCCCCGTAGTGCGTTCAGGTTGGCTGAAATAGGTCTGGAGCCTGAGCAGGGACCGCGTGTAGGGTTGGTTGAAATTAGACCTGAAGCCCTTAGTCGTGTCGTGGTAGCTGCGGTTGGTTGAGATTAGACCTGGAGCCCAGCTTGGCGACGAGTGTGTGATACGGTGGTTGGTTGAAATTTGACCTGGAGTCCCGTGACTGTGGTGTGTGCTGTGGTTGGGTGAGAGAGCCCTGGAGCCCAGCTCGTTGAGATGTTTTTCTTGTTTAGTAGAATTGCATGATAGGGTGTCTTTCAGTTCATGTATTTAGAGTTTGGCATACGGGGTTTCCTTCTGGAAACTCAGGCATTGTTGCATGTTTACTTTCAGGCCGTGATCGGCGTTAGGGGGTGGTGACCGAGGAGAGGAGCACCGCTACCGGATCCAGCTTTTTCTCAGTTGAGGTCGAGTGATACTGCTTCCATTTGTATAGTCTTTTGATGTAATCACAACTTTTGAAATACTCTGATGTTCGTATATATATATTATATATATGTTGGTGCACCCGTGTTCAGTATTTGCGTAATATCCTCTGTTGATTGTGTGTTATTAAAATTTTAAATTTTCCGCTGTGTTGAGGATGTTACATTCATATCCAAATAACTTTTGCAATGGGGAGACATCATTAAGTACACAGATGTCATAACACTTTCAGCCCAAGATATCTTGGGAAGTTGGGAGTGAAGTGGCAGTGCTCAGGACGTTTCCATAATATGTCTATGTTTCCTCTCCGCGACACTATTTTGTTGTGATTGATGGGAGCAACTTCTTTGATGAATAATGCCTTCAACAGATGTTTCAAATTGCAATATATTCTCCTCCAAAGTCCTAACCAATTTTTTTGTTCTTCTTTGCAAATTAAGTAGACACCATGCTGCAAAAGAATTTAAATACTTGAACAGTACTGACATGTGGCACATAAAGTAGACCCATGACAAGTGAGGCCAATCATCAACAAATAATACATAGTAAAATTTTCCAGATAAAGATCCAACACGAGAAGAACCCCATACATCAGAATGAACTAGATCAAAAGAGGTTGAAGAATGAGTAATACTCAAATGGAAAGGTAGAGTATAAGATTTTCCAAGAAGACAATCATCACAATGAGGTTGAAGAATGAGTATTACTCAAAGAAATATGATGAAGAACATCTAAGGTTCCAGTCTTATGATGTGTTGCACCTGCGTCTAATATCCACGAGTTTTGTGTACCATGTTTACCAAGAGTTGAGGCTTGGAGAGCCTGAATGACCTGCTGAAGTTGTACTTCAGAGTTAAGGATGGACCAACAATATTTTCAGAAGTTGTGGCAACATATCCTCTTGGAGGAGCTTTCTTTGGTGGTCTTTCTTGCAAGACTCGATAAGATGAGATTGTTCCTTGCAATTTTTGCATTTTTTGTGTTCTCGCTCCCTTTCTTCTTCTTACACTGATTTGCAAGATGTCCCAACTCATAGCAGGCATAACATTCTTCTTTGCTCAGGTCACAATGTCTCCACTTGTCAAGGCTTAAGACAAATGCAGTTTCAGATGCAACATTTGAGAATGAAAGAGAGGTGAGACGAGTTTCCTCCACAATCAACTCCGAAAGAACATTGTCAAGAGATTGTTGCACACCTTTGTTCAAGATGGAAGCACGAACATGTTCAACCCCCGGTCTCATTTTCATCAAAAAATGGCAATATCTGGTTTCTTGGTGGTACCATCGTATCCATTTCATTCCAAATCATCGTCATGGAAGAATAAAATTCTTGAACAAGATGAGATCCTTGAGATAGAATACTTATCTTATGTTCCAGTTGATACAACTGAGCTTCATTGTTTTGCTTATAGAGTTGTTAGAGATACTCCCACATATCCTTTGTTGTTGTAAAAGGACTCAGATTGGTAGCAATTGAGTGATCAATAGATTTCATGATCCATGTCTTGATTCTTGCACTATTCATCCATTTTGAGACATCTCCCCTGGTTTCTTGGTGGTACTATCGACGTAAATTTTGAAAATAGGATGACCATAGAAAATATTTTTTTCCGTCAAGTCTTACTGTCGGGCGATGAGAAGACTACATCTAAGCAACAAAACAAAACAAAGTAGATGGGCAATGATTTATTCTGCAATATGCATCAAGAACGGAAAAGAAACAAAGAGGATTGATTCTAAATCACACCCCAAGGATGACACCGACTTGGAGGGGAAGAAGCCTTGACAAAAGGAGACTAAAGAAACCTCAATAGAACGATGACAACTATGTGTGTGATCAATCTACAGCTCTGATACCATGATAAACATTGGAAAAATAAGGATGTGAGAAACAATGAGAACTGAAGTTTCTGTCTTTTTCATTTAGAATTTACCCTCTTTATGGTGTACAAAGAATCTAAATTAGGTAATGATTAGAATTATGTTCAGAATTATTCTAGCCTTAAATCATGTCAAATGATCTCGGGTCCATTCTCCATAAACGTTGACAACTATTGTTTACACAAACTTTCACTTGTTCTCTTTACCGGAAAAATTCACATTGCCCATTTCTTGAATGTCAAGCCAGCATATGGATAGAACATCATTACCGTGCAGTATATGAGATGGGAGGCTAGAGCTGCTTAAATACTTCGGTAAATCCAACTGGGGTAGTTTCCAGTAATCAACTCAACTGAGCTAGTTGGTAACTTTTTTAGTCTCACAAATTAGTAGGACAGGGTCAAACCCAACACTATACAGTGAGTTGCATCTTGACCTACGGAACATGATGAACGCTATCAAGAGCTTGCCTTATATCACTACCAGTGAGTCTTTAAATAACTATAACAAAGCATAACCCTGTGGGGAAAAATGAAAGGAAAAAATCATATACAGAAATAAAAGATAGTGATCATGATCAGCAACAGCATGGTTTTTATTATTTAAGTAGCTGAAACAAAGTTCACCTGTTGAACATACATGATTTATTCATGATCCATCAGACAGAACAAGGAACAGAAATAAGTATATATTATAAAGAGAATTATCACAAGATAAGAATGAAAATAGCAAAGCTACTGCTAACTAGCAACATGACCCAACTGTGATTCACTTTGCCAAAAAAATTAGGTTTATGTATTCTATAAACACCCAGAAAGAGATCTACAAGTAATTTCAAAACTGCAAAACAACCAAAAACAAAACTTAGAAGGATCACCACGAGACCCTGGTTCTCCAATCTGGCCTGGTTGGTCCGAATTCTTCGGACCTCCAACCTGCAAATTATCAGTCAGATTTGATGTTACAAACAAGCATGTATGCAAATGGAAGTATCTATTTCGGGGCACAGAAGAAAAATTAGCATGTGGAATTATGTGTGACACCTCAATTATAGTCTCCAATTCCACATTGCTTAGACAAAAAATAAAACTCACTGTATCTATAGAGACATGTACATGTTAACACAATAATTTTCAACTTAAGCATATTAAAAGTTCATTATAGGCTTGTTAGGAGGTTGTTATGGGCCGGTGGACTTATCGAGTAACTAACTGAATTGAACTCCGCATGGGCTAAGAATAGGTCGTTATATGAGACTATACTTTGATAGATGAGATCACTTCGCTTTAGACTAGCCAGTAGACTTCTCTTGATTAATAGAAGGTTGAAGGAGACTACCATAAAGGTTGTATCTGGAAGAGAATATTTGAAATATTTGAAGTTTTGGATGCAGATTTTATCATTGTTTCTGATGAAGATAAACATATGGAATACTGGAGAAATCAAACAAAGTGATAACTGATAACAATAAGAATATTGCATTAAGAAATTGAGTAAAAGACCAACCTTAGTGCAGCATTATCTTCTGCTAGTCCAGTTACTTGTAAAGAAACCATAGATTTCCATGCAAGAAGCTCCTCAACAAGTTTATCCTGAGACAAATAAATAACTGTCAAATATTGACAGATGTTAAGAGTATCTTAAAAAGTGGCATCAAAGGGCATTGCATACAGATTCATGCTGTGAACTTCGGAGGTTCTTTATTTCATGTCTAGTCTGCTCCAAAGCCAAATCCTTGCGAGCAATTTCATCGTCGATGTCAGTGAAGATCTTTCCATACCTACCTTTTAATTCTTCAGAATAGCGTTCTAAAACAGCACAGTTCACATCCAGTGAGTGCACCTTTCGCATCAGTGTTTTAAGAACAGTGTCCCCGGGCATTCTTCCAATCTGATTTGGCCTAGATTCCGATAACTCCTGCTTTCCATCTTTGGTCTCCACTTGTTCAGCACGAGCTTCAGGTAAAATCTCATGATAAATATGATCCCCATCAGTAGTTGAGGGCGACGATGGTTCGTTGACAATAGCTTCCTCTGAACTAAAATGACTATCCTGGTCTGAGATGAGATCCTCTAACATCTTTTCAACGGCATCCACCCCATACACTTCTAATGCACTCAAAGTGCAGTAAAACTCCGAACCATAATGGCTCAGCAGATTAAGTTTTAGATATCTTGCCCATTTCGGCTCTTCAAGAACAAATTTCTGTGCATGCTTCACATTTGTGGCCGTGAAATTTCCAATTTTTATCCAACTATCTGTTGGATAGACCAGACTACTCAGCAACTCAAATTCTTTTACGTTGGACGAGTAATGTTCAAAATTCGCTATCTGCAAAGTATCCACCAAAGTCTCCTCTGACAATTCTATAACTATATGTTTATCCTCAGCTGAGCATGGATTTCGCAAGTACTTATCCTCATTTTTTCCTAAGATGCTGGTTACATCTTTTGCTTCCTTGTTAGAAGCGAGCACCTTTGCTCCTTTGGACGCAGATGCGTAGTTGTATTCCTTCCCATCAGGTTCGACACGATTTATAACAGAATTAGCTTGACCAGTTCCTTTCTTTTCCTTTCCGATGAAAGATCTGCTTCTAAATTCATCAAGACTAGGAGCAACACGAGATGCCTTCTCGCTACTTCGAGAGTTTCTCCTTTCTTCTTTGACCTTCACACAGGATACCTCATCTAGTACTTGTTTTTTTTCGACCAGTGTTTCAGTATTTTCATGCTCTTCTCTGATGAAATGTTTGTCTTTGTCACCACTAAACCCACCGATTCGAACGTAGACACTTTGGTTACTTAACTTCAATTTAGTCATTCTGCCATCGACTGGATCTTCTGAAAACAAAATTTGAGAATGTTCAACGTCATCCCTGACTTGTTTGCCTGTTTTTGGTCTGGTTCCAACTCTAATTGATGCAGGTAGCATTTTGAAAATATAGTCATGGAAAAAAAAGAAGAAAAAAAATTGTGGCTGATTAACAGTTCATAGTTCATACTTACTAAAAACTTGCTCAACACCTCCATAGGTCCTCTAATGTTGTGCTGTGCATTTAACAACTAACTGCTTAATAGAGAACAACAAAATGGATTGGAACGTTCACTGTGAAGAACAAATGCTCAAATTCTAAAACTGAGAACAATTCTCACATAAGAAACTGGGAAGAATAGTTTGAATTATTAAATAAAATTTCATTGTTTCATTTGCAAATCCTCACCCATATAGCTATTTCCTCTGCTAAATCTGCAGCTGAGAAGAAAGAAAACCCCCCATGAGATGAGAAGCACAGAAATGGTGTACATTTTTTTCCTTCCGGAATCAGCAATCTCCAATTCTGCTTTTCTCTTGAGAAGAGCTTTGCGCGACCGCTGCATAGCTCATCAATGGGATTCAAATCTGAAGAAGAAAAAAAAAATCAAACACAAATTTCACAATACAAAATACCAAAATTGCATGACAAAATCAAATCCTGAACTAATAAAAGAGAAAAATAGGAATACCCAACATTCTATCCAACACATATAGAATAAAGAATCCAATTCCAACATAGCACCTAATTACACTAAAAAAGACACTTTGCCACGAACTGAAGGAAAAATTATACCTTTTTTTATATCAAGATTAGAATAAAAGCAATGTTATATTGAAAGATTGCCTACTTCACCGGCGGTGCCAGAAATTCCGGTCAGTGTGATCGAAATCCACGATTGAACGTAGAATTTTATTATCATTTATCTCATGTACGTACATTAGTACATTACTATTGGTGTTGACAAAAATCCAGAACATAAAGAAACACCAATCCAATGTTAATGAAGCTAATTCCGAGAAACACGGGATCTAACTCTCTCCTTACACCTAAAATAACAACATAATTTTTTTCCCGATACAAATCATACAATCTTCTTATATTTTTCGGATACTAACTAAGCGATTTTCCAAAATCCAGGACGTCGACCGTACACCTAAACACTCCAAATAGAACCGATTTTTCCAATACAAACTACTCATATATATATTCCAATACTAACTGAGCTATTTTTCGAAATTCAGGAAACCGACCTTCCTGGCACCTAATAATGCTCCAAATAAAACATTTTTTTCCCGATAACATAAAACAAAACAAAACAAAACAAAAGGAAGAGTTCGGACGTTACCAAACAGAAGTAGATCTTAAGGATCTCAGATCCGAAGACGATTGGCAAATTGCACCAACCATTCTTCGAAACCAATCCCTCTCCAAACCAGCACTAACATATAGGAATGAAAGAGGAAGGAGAAGAGAAGTGTTCGAGTGAAGGTGCGATTGGTAAGTGATGGACGGTAGGATGGGTGGGTGGTTTCAAATGGACGGTGGGGATCGAGGGTGGTGACGTGGTTTTGCGGGAAATGTGTTACGGACCACTTTGGGACTGTGTGTTTGTCTTGGGTTTGTCGGTTTTATGTAGATCTGGGAAAGAAATCTGTGTTTGGTGGAGGGTCGGATGATTTGGTATGAAATCATGCATTTAGTGTTTTATCTATCGTTTTAAAATCTGTTTGAAGAGTTTAACTGGTGTTAATAATAATAAAATATTATTATAACAGTTGTGAATATGTCGAAGATCATTGGAAACATATGAATAACAAGACAAGAGAAGAAAGATTGATACATTTATCTTATCTATCTTCAATACATAATACAACAGCGTATATATACACATAGATGTGTAAAAGTTACATAGTTTACACTAAATAAGGATATAAATACAATACACATTACAACATATTTTAATAGATGAGTTACAGCGAATTGGTTGGAAGATGAGCAATCTTAGAAAGTGAATCATCTACTATATATATTTTTCATAACAATAGTTATATTATTATGTTGACTGAGTAGTGTTCCTGAAAACGGGTCGAGCGATGAAAAAGGAAAAAAAATGACAAAAGAGGAAAGACATTTACCTAAAAAAATCAAAATCGTACAAGCAAATGGATTTTCCAAAAGGAAAGATTTTAAAGGAAAATCGAGGGAAAACATCAAAGTGTTATCACAAGACTTTTTTTGATAACCCCCTCCCGAAAAAGATCACAGTCGCCCATAAAATTAACATTTGAAAGGAAAAAAAAGTTATATAAATATCCCCTTTAAAAGGGAAGCAAAAAAGACATCTCAACAAGAAAGATGGAATGAATATAAACGAATCAAGTTGGGTCAAGACGATTCAAATTTTCAAGTACCAAATGTTAATGCATTATTACATTATAAAACACACAAACATATCTATAAATTCGACCACGCGAATCTCGATTTGAACTTGTGCCTTTCCTAGTAAAGTACAATCGGTCGTATAACATTTTGAGCAGAAGAAGTTGTTTATGTTCAACTCGTCCATTCTTGTGTTGATCTCCGGTGGAACTTTTTCCAAATCAAACTCGGCTCGTGTTTCAGCACTTCCAAAAGCACGAGCTGAAATTAACGACCCAAATTGTTCTCGCACCACCTGTCTTTCCAATTAGTCAAAATCAGATATCGAATAAGTGTAAACGAGTCAAGTTGAGAGAAAATTTCGAGTCCCAAATATCAACATGTATTATTACAAAATACAAAAAACATAATAATAAATGGAACAATAACTCTAAATTTCGAGTCGAATCTTTTTTTTTAGAGTTGGAAGAATTTTTTATTTTTCATCAATATTTTTCGTTTTCAAGTCCAAGACACTTCTAGGCAAGAGAAAAACGGAAGACCAGTAGATGCGCTAGAACTCTGTTCTAAGATGTTTTTGCTGGTATTGACGCAGATAAAAAAAGCGGTAAAAAATCCTTTTTCTAACACGGATTTTGAGCGTCTCATCTATTCTATCTGGAGAATCCTGTTTCCAGGAGGAGTGAAGAGTAAGGGCTTCCCCCACTTTTTTGTTGGAGATGTTAAACGAGAGTCGTAGTTCAACCCAGAGTTGATCGTCCTGATCGAATTTAACGGTTTTATTGATATGTTTTGGATTTAAAGCAGGTTGGAACAGTAGAGTAGAAAAAACAAAAAAATAAAACAATTGGGCCGAAACAGCCCACCTATCCAGCTCGAGTTCAGGCCCACGGCCCAAAGAGCTTAATCAAACGTTGTCTGTCTATGTCTTCCTGGTTGAAGTCGGCTGAAGCAAGGAAGGATGTTCAAAAAATCGATCGAGGCGAGGTCGCAGCAGAGGCTGTCGGGAGCCGACAAGAAGAAGCTCAGGAGGACGGTCAGGTATAAGTTCCCCAGAGCCTCCGATGCCGACATCGACGCCTTGCTCCCTCCCAAGGTACCCTAACCATACTTTCGTTTCTTCTAATTGCTCCTTTTCTTGTCTGATTCTTTGACGTTCGACGGAAAAGTGGTTTTAACTCGATGAAATATAATAATAAAATGTGTGTTTTTGTGTTATGAGTTTTTTGATCCCTCCCTTCATCACCGATTGGTTTTGAGTCGGGTACCTACACTTTGATATTGTAGGTGTGGAAGTGGTTTAGATAATATTTGCTGCCACAAATTCAAATTCGTTTAGTAGGATATAGTCATTAAATGTGGTAGTGGATATGGTAACTGTAGTAGTATTGGTTATTGAGTTTGTGTTTGATAATATTCAATTGGTATTCAAGTCTGTTTTCTCAATTTGAACATTTTTCGTAGATTTGCAACTTGAGATATTATTGTTATCCGAATTTGTTTAACTCCAAATATGCTTGTGTACTATAAAAACCAAAAATTGATTGTATCTGTGTTTGTTTACGTTATGCAAACATGTGGAAATGTCGATGTTTGCTTCATATTCTCTCCGTTTCCAATCCTAGTTTTCTGTATCATACGAGAATTTTGGTTTTTGAAAGAGCAAAAGCTTAGTAGTATCATATATAAGAAATTTGTTTTTTAAGCAGTACATTTGATTGAGGAAGTTGGATATTTGAAACGAAATACATAGTAAGGAGTGAATAGTAATTCACCGATCGGAACAGCATTGGCATTCTATTTTATGTTTGTAGCATATCAACAATGCAGTTAAGTCTTTGCAAACAACTTACTTACAAATGAACTCGTTAAACATATCGTGACATTAGTATGAAATCGATGCATATGATGTAAACATGTATGATGACAAACATTTAGTGTGTAATGGCAATATTACTGGGGCTTACCACATCCCTTTTCTTGGTGATGCTTGGCTTTCTAGGATTGAACTTGTATTTGGAAACAAAACTTTGGTGAAATATTTTGTACGTCTGTTGTTGCATATGTGCATATGATGGCAACCACCCAGGTTACCATAGATTGCTAGGGAGGATTACGCAATGGTGTAATATTTCATACGTCTGTTGTTGCGTATGTACATATGATAGCAACCACCCAGGTTACCATAGATTGCTAGGGAGGATTACGCAATGGTGTAATATTTCATACGTCTGTTGTTGCATATGTACATATGATAGCAACCACCCAGGTTACCATAGATTGCTAGGGAGGATTACGCAATATAGATGGATACCATACTGCTTTGTCCTTATTTCTTATTTGCAGACCTTTTTAATGGTTTTAACTTTCGTCTTTCAGATGGAGATGACAGTAACCAAGTTGTCCAATAGAGCTCATATCTATGGCATAGAAGGTGGTTTTCCGATGTTTTTTGATGTTGATGGACGAGGCTCTGAGATATTCCCAACAGGTTTTGTTCCAAACCATGAGATATCAGCATTTCCAAAGTCCAATTTCTATGTTCAATTCCTATTTTTGTTCATTTTTTGCAGAGATTTTTTTAAGACTTTAGATAACTTTCTGTTCGAGAAATTTAGTAGTATGACTTTAGTGGGTCAGAAATCCTCCCAAAAACAAAGCCAATAAACAACCTATCTAATGTATAAATTGGTCGTGAAAGAGTGGGTTGGGGCTTGGAAGTGACTTGGCTTGCTTTGTTATTCAAGAACCACTCTTTTTTTACTCGACCACCACATTTGATCCCTTAGGTTGACATGCAGACACCAAAACCACATGTGTGATGACATGTCAACCAGTGAGCTCCATCAGTTAGATGTTCATTTCCTTGCTATAAAGCTTGCCTGATTTGGCAAAGATGCCCTTCTTTGTGTTCTTCCTTATTGGAACCACCTAAAAAGTTTAACATTTTATCTTCACATGCCTTCCTTAGCGACGTTAGGGTGATAATAAAGGGACATTATGGGATTCCTGGTGAGGTAGCCTCCTAATTCAATTGAAGTATTCATGCTTCGAAACTTAAGGTGGTACAACCTACTAAAACACAACAATGCTCGGGAAACGCCTAGGCGTTTGGGCGGTCCCTTTTTTATTTTATTTTGTTTTAATTAAAAAAACTTGGAAAACCATGAAAAATACAAATAAAATATAGAAACAAACCTTACATGTTTAGGCATAAAAAAGACACCTAGATCACCAACCAAAGTCTAACTAGGTATCCTCTCTACCCACCCAAACACTTAGCCTTTTTATTTTATTAATTTGAGAGTCAGTAATACAATCTAGAAGGAAAAAAAATTACAATACAAGTGTCCTCATTCAATTGGACACATTGTTCTAAAGTCCAGTTAGGAACTTCAATTGGAAGAGTTTGAGAATTGGAAATGAGAGATTCAAATAGTTGTAGGAGTATAATGAAATGGGTGTGGAGGGGGTATTTACAGGAATAAGTCGTGTGTGTGTGTGGTGGTGGGGGGTTAAAAATATTAAAAAAAACAAAAACCTAGTAGGTGCTACAGTAGCAACGACTAGTTTTAACTGTGTGTGGGTGGTCGCACCCGCTAGGCGACCACCCATCACAACCTTGAAACACAATGTGTTCTCTACTGAACAAGTAAAACTACTATCTTCTCCAAAAGATCATCTATCTATAAGATATTGTAGCATATCCTGTATTTGCGCTTTGTACATCATCATTTACAAGTTATAAACATACAACGGACATGGAGTACTTAATCTTAGACAACAAATATTACCAAATATTTGGATAATTTTGATCAAGTTGGTCTGTTGGTGACTTGGTGTACTCATGCTTTGTTCTTTATCACCTTTATCTTGTCATGGAGTTTGATTTTTGGTATCATATGTTGCTGAAGGGCTTGATTGCGGAAACCATTTGGTCAAATTGGTTTGGTTACCAGTCTAGAGTTGCATAATCTGAGAAAAATCAATCACAATCTTGAATTTGGACATAATTTTCTGAGGTTTATTAAGCTCTGACTTTTTTCACCAAAATAATACCACAACTGCTCTGACCATGATCCTTGCAGTGTACGCACTCTGGCAGGTACCTGAGCTGTTACCATCATTCATGCTCAAGGGAGGTGGAGTTTCCCATTACATCATTGGTGGTGCTGATTTGATGTTTCCTGGTATAAGTGTACCTCCAGAGGGACTTCCTTCGTTCTTAGTGGGAGAGCAGTGGTCGGTCACAGTTCCTGGCAACAAGGCCCCTATAGCAGTGAGTGTTCTTTAATATTCTAAACTTTCTAGGGTATTTATAACTAATTAAATAATTGTTATATAATCTCAGTATTTCATAGGTTGGAGTCACTACAATGAGTAGCTCAGAGGCTACGAAAGCTGGGTTACGTGGCAAAGCTGTAAGAATAACACATCACTACCCTGACTCGCTTTGGTAAGTATACCATGATGACATTGTGCATTCTGGACTTATTCTTAAGAAATTTAAGGGCCTAAATAATTTCTTGCTCCTTGAAATATCGGGCAGGAATTCAGTTGAGGGTCATTATGTTCCCAATGCAGGGTTTTTTGAGAATGTTGTTCTTGAAGATCCTGCATTATCTTTGGCATCAACAACAAGAGATGTTTGTGAGGAGGCAGTCAATGATACAGAAAACGATGTTGGCACCCTTGATCATGAAGGGTCCATTGATGTTCCAGAAGTTTCTTCTAAAATTAATGTGGATAAATCAGCTCATAATGAAGTTGGCGTGTCAAATCATGAAGAGCTGACTGCTGATATCAAGGGCCTAAAGATTTCTGATGGGGCTTCAGTTGAAGAAATTAGCAAGGAACCACCAAATTTATCTCCTGAAGAAATTGTTTCTCTGCTTGATAGATGTTTCCTACAAGCCCTGCACACATCGGTTAAAGACAAGGATCTTCCGTTGGCTGGGAGCATGTTATGGTTTGTCACTCAAAACTTACAACATGTTATTTCTAAAAGAGAGGCATTTTTGTCCTATCACACCAATATAATATTGAGTTGCTGATGGGAGAAATTTTCTGGTTATAATCAAATTGATTGCTTAATTAAAAAGGACGATGTGTGGACTTGGGCACACATTCGACACTCTACTTTTTGAACCATGTAGGCTTGTGGAAGAAATTATTTTCGTCGTCTTAGGGTTGCTTTCAACTTGAAGCATAACTTTCATCACATGACCAAATATTTGGAAAAAAATGGAGAATTGTAGCTGGTTCTTTACCAATTGATACCGACTCCCCAAAATTTGTTAAACTTAAAACTAAAATTGGCAATAACCACGTGTTAAGCCTTTTTAATACATAAACTATAGATCCTATTAATTATTGTATGGATCCGTAGTACCAATAATACTTTATCCTGGGGCTATTTGGTGGAATCAATTCTGAACTTTTCAGCAAGTTGAACAGAGATCTTTTATAAAAGTGTAAATACAGTTGGGATACAATAATACTGAAAAATATTATTGATGGAAGTGTTATGATTCGGATGATCATCTCCATCTGTCCTGCAGTCATATTCATCAAAAAATTATTAGACTCTTCAGTTTGCAGAATTGACCAGCTCTCCTAAAAATAAAAATCCAAGATAAAGATTCAAACCTAAACTCTAAAGGAGTCTTTTCTTGAGATGAAACTGTTATGGATGAGCACACTGAATAGTATAATCTAACTGTTTGGCAGAAAAATCAAAGAAGCTCAATGTTATTAATTAAAATATTACGTCCTTTATGAAACTGAATACTTTACTGTTCATACAGGTCTGGGCATGTGCTACCTTGCAGACCTCCAGGTACTACTCTGGACATCAAAAAGTCATCTCATAAAAAGCTCTCAAAATGGTTGCAGTCAAAGTCATCCACTGGGCTGGTAGTTCTCTTTCCTCTGGGTGGTTTTCCTAGGAAGCAAAATTTTGAGGTTTTAGTACAAACTATAGCATTTCAGACAAATATATTGAATCAACTAGTGGTACTAAGGTTCGCTTTCATCATGATGTAATTCCACTGCTAATCTGGGCTTTTGAATATGAAATTTCAGTGAGGTGTTTAGGATAATATATATACCATGTAACCATAAAGTTTATAAGTAAATGACATCGTAATTTTTCTCTGGAGTTTCACTTTTACCAGCTCTTGCATTTTTGCCCATACTGAGTATAAACTATGAACTGTTGGCAGATCACTGTTAAAGAGGATAAACATAAAAAAGAGGTTGTATTACTTTCTGTAAATCGTCTTCATCCAGAGTACACATCCTTCAGACCGGAGAAGCAACAGGTGGAGGTTCATGAGCAGAACTCTAGTTCCTTGGCTGGTGATGCAAGCCAGAGGAAGTTACAGTTTGACGTGGTGGAGTTATACAAACCAAGTACACACGTAAATCCTATATTTGTGTCTGTTGGAGCTGACCCAGCACAATTTTACAGCGCATCAGAAGCTACAGATATTGTTTTCAGGTAGCTTTATTTTTGACTTTTGAGGTTTCTTTCGATTATTTTTTTTGCTTCTGAAAATGTGGTATGCCTTTAAGGTCCATTGATCAAGGTAATGGACATTGTGTTTCTTTTGGGACGGTGCAAGGCGTTATTTTGAGGTTTCTATTGAAAATGTGGTATGTTCCAAGGTAATGGCATTATGTTTCTTTTGGGATGGTGCAAGGCCTTCTGAAAATGTGGTATGTTCCAAGGTAATGGCATTATGTTTCTTTTGGGATGGTGCGAGGTGAGATGAGTAGATCTTTTCCTTTCACAATTGCCTTGCAAATGTGACAAATTTAGTTTCCATAATATTTCTGCTCGTAAAGGCAAAAATTTCTGGAAGTTGAGCAAGAGTAATACCGAGGAGTGAGGTCTGACGATATTAATTGTCATATTCCCATTGCAGATACATTGAAAATGAGAAACTTGTCAAGCCGACGAACAAGGCTATGGTGGTTCTAGATGCTACGTTGTGTGATGCCCTTTACAAGGGAACTGTGAAGAAAGGATCAGCTTATCCTGCAGAAATTCATAAAAAGGATCTTGGAGCCACATTCTTGAATAGGATGCAAGTTCACCACAAGGTAACAAGGGAAAATGAGTCAACTATACGCAAAGGTGTGATCAAAACTATTCAGATATTGACAGAAAGACGACAAGGTAACAAAAAGATGACCAGAGTTTCGGGTCTGGAGTCATTTTTGATTGACCCTGAATCATTAGCATCAGAGCTTCAAAAGAAATTTGCATGCAGCACAACTGTGGCTGAGCTTCCAGGTACTCTTTCATACAGTTTTTGTCCTTAAAAATAGCGACAAATTTCATATTTCTATGTTAAAGTAAAAGGGATTTGCTATCCATCTTACATTAGGGTCGTTTCCATTGCACACCAATGCATATGAGGACACTTTAGAAGCCATTTTGGCCTTTTCAGTTTTAGATCTGCATACACTGGTGTCGTGTACTAATTATATCATTCCTACAATTTTTGGCTCTAGGACAGTAATTGTCTTTGAGGCTTCTATTATAGAAGGTCCTTGATAGGCAGAGTTCTTTTTTCGTTATTGACTTGGCGGTAATACACATTTTCCTTCCAGGTAAAAAAGGACATGAAGTATTGGTTCAGGGTGGTGTAATCCAGGACCTCGCAAAACACTTGGTTGACCATTATGCGGTTCCAAAGAGATACATTGAGATTCTGGATAAAACCAAGCGATGAGAAACGTAATCCTCTTTCTCTTGCCCTGTTTTTTTGAAGATTATTTTGCTTCTCTTTTGTACTGGATGAGTAGCGTGGTCATTCATGGTCTTGAAATGCTCTCGTTTGAGAATCTTCTCCGAGTAAGATAATTTTAAATCAGGCTGACATTTCTCTTGCATTATTGTTCACACACACATGACTAGTTCATTGATGTGCCCATTATTGATATGATCTGACTCTGATATACTTAAACTCAATCATATTTGTATGAAGTATACTTATCGTATGTCTGAAATACATAAACGTTTCGAACATGGTTAGCAGGTGGGCATTTGCAATTATGAAACCTCAACCAGAGATGACGTGCTCTGCAGCAATTTGATCAAATGTTGAAAGCGCAAAAAGTGTGGTTCTTGTTACTCACCAGTCACCAGCATATAAATGTTATGTTTAGATGGCGTGAGAGCCATTTTCTTTTCTTTCCTATACTTCTGATCTCATGTGACCTGAATTTGTCTCCTTTGGTGGGCCGTTGGTACATCTAGTAGCTTTTGCTGTACAATTTTAGGTATACCAAACTATTTCTATGTATACCCATATATGAGTAAGTTATTGAGGTAACACAAATTATATTATTGAGGCCACATTTTTGCTATCTTCAGAACCACAAATTTGGTTGTTGTCATCTCCTGCTCTAACGTACAGAGAAGAAATGCAAGCTATGTTTTTTTTTCTTTGATTGTCCAGAATCTATGACATCCATTCTCATTTTGGAACAAATGAGTTGTGGTTTTAAACTGGAGATGACATAACACGGTGTTGGAGTATACGCTGGTAAAAGATATGGTAAAATGAACCTACAGGATAGTAAACTCGATTGTTGTCACTTTGGTTACAGTTATCAGTTATTTGTTTAGAGGCTGAGATACGCATTGGTTTGCTTATGTAAGAATCTTAACTGTGTTGTCACTGTTATTAGATGTTGACAGAGGTGTTGCAGAAGCTCGAACTAATCCCTCTGTGTTAAGCTCTATATTTAGTTGCACCCAACTTAGGTGTGGTGGCTTTCAACTTCTTACTTCTAGGCTTCTAGTTTTATTTTTCCTATTGTGAGTAATGGCTTCACTTGTTCAACTACCACACTTATTATTTTAGAAAGATTCTCTCGTCCTTTGTTTTTTATTTAATTATGTTGTCGGATTGTTTCTTCTTCGTTAATCCGACGTCTTTGCTTAAGCCAACTACCTTTACCTCCTCGTTAAGTTCGTGACCTGTCTTTGCTATGACATCACTGCTCTATCAAATTATTCTAGGAAAGCATGAGCTACACGATTTAATAGGTGGCAGCAGCCACGGAACCACCGCCCATAAATAATTTCTATCAGACTGGAAAGGCAGCTCAACAAGTTACCAAGGTCGGTGCATCTAGATTGTTTTTTTCTTTCTTTCTGATAAACAGATAATTTAGATTAATTATAAAATCTGGTTGTGAACATACTATCCCAGAATAAATATTACTCCAAGACACAAATCCCAAAATCAAATTTAGAAATGATTAGACCAAGCAAAAATTAAGTCTGGCATATCAACCCGTGGTTTACAAATTTGCCGAATCGTTCCTCCAAGGTGCACGTAGATTGTTGTATAAAGTTTGATGAAGGCAAGGTTGGAACTTGGAAGTTACGCTTTTGCACTACTAATCAACGAGAAAAACAGAATGTCATTAATTTGGAATAGTGCCGTAAACGAGCTGAAATCGAGCGAGCGAGTAGGCTCTACTAGAGCTTGACTTGTTAAGTTTTTCTCACACTCGTGACTTTGGTCGAGCAGAAAAAGTCGATCCTGCTCGACTCATCGCATACTAACGAGCCGCTCGGCTCGCTCCTGCTTAATTAGACAATATTGCTTACTGTTTTTGTTCTTCTGATTTGTAGAATAATATCCGAAAACAGTTAAAATGGTAAAAATGTCTAAGCTAAGATATGATTATCCAACCAATTATGCAAAATAAAGTGCAAGTTCAAAAAAAAAGTAAGTCTCCACAAATTAAAAAACAATAGTTGTATAATCAAAATAAATAATTTTTTTTTACTTTATATTTAAAAAACAACACAAAAATAAACCAAATGATTAGGATTTATATATTTGAAAACCTATATGGGTTGTGTAAATGGTAGTGAACAACGAGTATAATGCGACCACTGAGTAAGCATGTGTTTGCTCGTGCTCAGTTGATTTAGTTAGTCGAACTTATTTCTTTGTTCGTGCTTGACTCGCCCAGTATAACCGAATGAAAGCCTGCCCGCCACCCCGTTGGATTAGAATTTGATAGCTCTAGATATTCGTCTTTTTTTCTGTCTCCGTACTTCATCTAACCAAAACGTGTTGATGTACAAATCACGTGGTTTTGCAAACCTTTAACGTGGGTGAGGAGAAATCTTTATTAGCTCTGAATGAACAGTGAATCTTTCGCACAATAATAGACTTTCATCCTTAGCGGAAGAAAAAAACACATAAATGTTGCTCGAATGAGTAATGAAATGCTACGCTGCCTCGATGACCATTATTGACCAACAGACCAACTGCAGAACTTTTTGAAATGTTTTCCACGCTACTAAATTTAGACATCAGGACGTGATTAAATATAACAGTAATATTTATCTTTAGTCTTAATTACTATACAGTTGGATTTACAAATTGGTCTAAGTTTCACTATCCGATATGTTTGCAGTTGAAATGCATCTTTTATACGTGTTAAAACATGTCTTGAGGAATGAGAGTAAAAGTTCATTGAGATTGGGGGTAGTCACAGGAACAAAATTTTACTCTTTTCTCGTAAAAACAATACATTTTAAGGGGAAAAATTACTCCGTTGATAAAAAGGCCACGTTAGAAATTGAGCAAACTAAACCTCGCAAAGTTTTTTTATTTTTTGATCGGTAAGCCTGGCAAAGACATTGCATCCGTTTTTCAAAGATATACATATATCATTTACAACTGCAAATACAACCGAATATTGAACTTCAAATTTTAATGCACAAGGATATAAGTCTGCATTCGTAAACATATACAAATAAAAAAAATTACAATTTACTCTCGTCAACTATTATGCTGTATTATTGACACCGTTAAATATTATTTGTCACACTTACACTTCACTTCATGAACTATAACTTGATAACGTAATAACCCCTTTGGTTAATTTTTTTCATCCAAAACTAATCGTCATGTGACATCACATGATTTTTACTTTGCTTTGTTGCAAAAATACCCTTACACAAAGCAACCTACCGACCTAATTTTCCATTAGCATGTTTGAAACCATAAATCCTCAAATTAAACCCCTTCGCTTCCGATCTCAAACCCGCGTCTCCAACCACCAACAAGCGAACCCCACCACCAGCACCACCAACAACAAATCTCACTTCTTGTTATAGACGATCCTAAATGGCTATGGAATATTAGGATTTTGAGGAGGAGAAGCTTTTGGGAGATTAGGATTTCGAGATTGAGACTTGGGGTAGAAGAGAATGAGAGTTTTTGTTGGATTACGTACATATTAATAAGAATAAAATATACTTAAGTTGTGGGGTTAAAGAAGATGAATCATCCGTATGAATTTGGATTACATAACACTTCCGCTTGGATGATCACGTTTATACGTTAGAATGTTGTCTCGTTAAAAACATTACCAAGAAAAATCTGATGAGATAAAAACTTGATAAAGGAAAAAAGAATGCAACACGTATGATGTTTACCCTCACTTTAGCATACATTCTTCAAACAACGAACATTAATCTCGTGAACAAGTTGCTCAAAAGCTGTGATAGGAAATGACTTTGCGAATAAATCTGCTAAGTTCTCGCTCAATCGGATCTAACACACGTTTATCTCTCCATTTTATTGCAAATCATGTGTTGAAAAGAATTTTGGTGAAATGCACTTTGTTTTGTCTCATTTAATGTAGTATTCCTTAATTTGAGCAATGCATGTAGTATTATCTTCATATAGTAGTGTTGGGCTATCTTTTATCATTTTCAGATTGCATTCTACTTGTATACGTTGAATTAGTGATCTCAACCATACACATTCTTGACTAGCCTCATATAATGCAATCAATTCATTTGTTATACGTTTTCGATCTATCTCGTTAAACTTTGCCAAGTAAAACCATGTGGGACAAAAACTTGATGAAAGAAAAAAAAGAGTGCAAAGTGTATAGTTCTCCCTTTAAATTGAATATATATTTACAAACTTACATAAATAATATAACATTATGTTTATGTGTCGTTAAAAACATTGCACAAAACTTAGTGGGAAAAATAGCTAAAGAAAAATGAGTGCATGACATATGCTGACACAATTGTACAAGCTACATCGTTAAAAACTTTTAACCAATAAAAACTTTGTAGGACAAAAATTGATAAAAGGAAAAAGAGTACAACTATATGTCTTCTGCGCTTTATTTTCAGGGATAATCGTATTTCAGTGATGATAACTGAAAATTTGCTCCCCCAGATTCGTAGTTCACCAAATTGTATAAAGATTGTAACATCTCCACAATAACACAATTTTTGTTGTTGTTGTGGATCAAATATGTAGGAGGCATCACTGAAGTAAATATTTATCTCATGAATATAGTAAGTAAATTTGATAGATCTGTAAAGAGGTAACGAAAAATATGTTGCATGTCATTTGAATGTTTTCGAAGAAACATTATGCCTACATAAACAATCATTGCAAAAGTATTAGGTTTAGTTTTGTATGCAATATATTTTATGACATTCTAGAAAATGGACTTCAGATCCTAATCCAAGATCTTTAATTATTTATATGTAATTGGATCTTTGTTTACACAGTACAAACAATTGTCATTGCTGTGTTTTCCAGGCAAACTTTCTTTGTATAATATCTGTTAATATATTTAAACCATTGTAACAATTGTCTTCTGGAGAATGTTCGAACTACATGTCGAAAAATAGTTGATTTTTCTCTACTCATTGATTTCAAAATTTATCATTCAAAATATTTCACAGGTATTTAATATGTTAAGGTGTTCCTTTATCATATCATTCTTCGAGATAATGTGCACATTCTCTTTGTTTGTTCATGTGATGATATTTTCATAAGTTATATCGTATTTCTCCCTTATAATTTGTCTGGGGCAATTTAGTCCTTTAGAGACTCTCATATAAATAATAACATTATCAAATGACTTGTATAAATTTGTAGTCATAATGGATGTTGGATTTTGCAAAAAATTATTGTGTCATTACTCGCTTTATAATGTACCATTATGTTATTATAATGTGATTTCTATTCATATTCTTCAGAAATTAGGACTACATGTCCAAACAATGTATTTATTGAGCGAGTACGGTTCTACATTGTTCGTCTTCTTTTATCCATTTCAAATTCTAATGCTTCTGACATCCTTATAATATTATAAGTTCTGGATCCAAATTTTCTCTTGAATTAACATGCTACTAAGAAGGTGAATTAGTCGTCGATGATAACTTCAATTATTTATGTTTCTCTCTCGTATCAACATAGTTGATTGCAACTTTAGTAATAATCAAATTCTCGTCGTTTCCCAAAACACTAGCCAACAACTGCTTTTATTTTACGGTGTTTATATTCTTCAGGAGGTGCAATGAATGACTAACTTTATTTTTCATTTCCACAAATAATATATGTTCTGGTGCCACGCTTCTGAGGTGGGTTGAGCACAAAATATATTTTATCCTGTGGAAATCTTTACTTTATGTTATGTGTATTATGTCAAGTAATACAAGACTTAATCACTCATTTGTGATCAATAAACACGTATGACAATTACTTGCTAGGTATTGCAAGTTAATGATTTTTTGAACTTCAAGTTCAATCATACTTGTATGTATATTCTTTTCTGAACTTCAAGTTCAATATCATATATATTTTTGGCATTTTTAAGCTTTTGACTTTCTCCCCTAATGTCAAAAAAATGTCTCTATATATAATTGTTGGAATAGACAATAAAATACATCGCCTTTAAGAGCTTCAAATATTTTAATATTATCAAGAATATGAATCATGATGAAATGTTCAATTTAATTGGAGGTCATTACATTGTGGAGGTGGTAACCAAAAAACAATTATGTAAAAGAGATCGCAGAAAACATTTCATTCAATATCGTACAATTATATAAAATAAGGGAGTATTTATAATATGTTCTTTGTGTAATATAAAATAGGAGAGATTTTCTCAATAGCATTTTTCATGTCCGGCATGATTGTGGTAATTATAAAAAAACTTTACTTCAACTGTAAACTCAATACGAGTCATTCTGGCAATTTGAAACTCAATAAATTTCTTAAGACTTAATAAATAAAATGCATCATTTAAAACCAAGATAATTCCACTTGTAACAGTAGATATGTATCATTTCGCGCTCCACCAAGTCGATCCACAAGTTAAGAATCTTTTCTCACGATCAACATCTTCAATTGGTTAAGCTAGATGCATGATCGTACTAATAACGTATTGTAAAACAAATAAACTCTACTTAAATGGTGGGGTTAAAGAAGATGAATCATCTACATAAAATTAAATATCATGACAAAATTAGGATTATGTCCCGAAGTTAGAATGACCACTCAAGTTTAGTCGAGCTATCCAACCATTTGCTACCTATCAATCATGGAGATCAAATAGAAGTCCCGAAAATACTTTCTTTGTTGTTGGTAACGTGTACATATGATAATCACTATTTTTGATTTTACAAAAAAAACATGGTATTTAATTTACATTTTCATGTTTTCGAAATTCGATACTAAATTTGTCTAGGTAAAAAAAGGAAGATTTTTCAAAAAAAAATTAAAATTCCAAAATAAACCTTTTCGGAAAATATTTTTCATACTAAACATGTTGTCACCACGTCGCGACACGTGGCAATGACAGGTTTTGTTTTTTAGTGTATACATTCGGTAAATATTTTTTTGGAGAACTTAGCGTTTGAAACGTCGAGTTTTTTTGGAGAACTCGGCGTTTGAAATGTCGAGTTCTGTAAAAAAATTAGAATAACTCGGAGTGTCGGATGCCGAGTCCTTCGTAACACAACTCGATGTTTAAGACAAAAAGTTCTACATAGTTCGAACACTCAGGGGGGTGCAGAGCCTGTTCGGATGCATAATCGAACTCGACAATAAAGGTGTCGAGTTCTGTAAAAAAATAATTCATTAACCAATACTAATTAATATAAAAAATAAAGTAACATACAAAAAAAGACCAATGGGTGGAGACCGGAGCGGCAAAATGTCTCTCATTTTGCTGGCACCTCAAACTTAAGACTTTTATGTAACCAAATTGACGCATCATATTATCTCATTAAGGTGGTTAAGGTGGTTACACACAGAAGAAATTAAGTCCACAATCATCTTCTTCTTCCCTTTGTCCTTTGGTGTGTTTTCTTTCTTCGTCTTTGGCATACGTTTTTGAATAATGTTATGTAGTAGCACACATACTTGGACTATGTGAACACGTATAGGAAAAAATGAAGATGATCTAAGAATGACCCACCTTATAAACCAAAGGGAATGGGAGGGTGTTGGGTGGTTGGAGAGAGGAGGTGGGAATCGGCTGGGGATGAGCTTGTTGAATGCTGTCGTGAGCGTTTGGAAGAGTTTCGTAGGGTGGAATGAATTCTTGTTCTGGGGTGGGTGGGTAAGTTTTTTTTTACAAAACTCAGCTCCTTCGTTGTCGAGTTCGATTATGCATCCGAACAGGCTCCGCACGCTCCTAAGGGGTGCAATTTTTTTTCAAGTGTTGGAACTATGTAAAACTCGATGTCTTAAACACCGAGTTGTGTTACGAAGTACTCGACATCCGACACTTCGAGTTATTCTATTTTTTTTTATACAGAACTCGGCGTTTCAAACACCGAGTTTTGTATACTCTAAAAAACAAAACACATCGCCGCCACGTGTCGCGACGTGGTGGCAGCGGGTCAAGTATGAAAAAACCTTCTAAAGAAGTTTATTTTGAATAAAATTAAAATAATTTTATTTTGAAAAATCTTCCAAAAAAAATCATTCCAACTCAGTATCCAAAGTATCAAATTCCAGAGAAAAAAAATCCAAATTTAACCGCCGGCACTTGACGTATTTTAAGATGAATGTTTATAGTATTCTTATAATTTCTTTTAATATTTCAAAAAAATCCAAAAAAAAAACATTATAAATGTATAGTAAACCCAACTGTCCAAACCAACCTCAAAAAAACCGTCCTTCCCTCTCTCTCCCTCTCCCAAACCCTAACCCAACCACCAACGAACAAACCAACCATGGCGTCCACTAAACACCCGAAACCAACTCCACCCCTCCCCTGGAAGACCAAACTCTTCCTCACCATCGGCTCCTTCATCTCCGACGCCGCCTGCCGCCCCAACCTCACCGTCAACCGCCGCCTCCTCTCCCTCATCGAACGCCCCGTCCCACCCCTCTCCACCTCCTCCCTCTCCGTCTCCGACGTCCGAATCTCTCCCTCCCTCTCCTTCCGCCTCTACGTCCCTCTCCAAGCCCAAACCCCTCTCCCCGTCCTGATCTTCTTCCACGGCGGCGGTTTCGCCTTCCTCTCCCCTTCCAACCCCCTCTACGACCCTGCCTGTCGGAGATTCTCCATCTCTCTCCCTGCCGTCGTTGTCTCCGTCGACTACCGCCTCGCGCCGGAGCACAAGTTCCCGGCGCAGTACTCCGACGCGTTCGACGTGATCTCGTTTCTGAAAGAGAATTCCGGTAAGTATTCGAGTTTCGCGGATTTGGGGAGGTGTTTCGTCGGGGGTGATAGTGCTGGAGGGAACATTGCTCATAACGCGGCGAGGATGTGGGCGGAGGAGGGGAAAGGGGAGGTGGTGGTGATTAGAGGGGTGGTTGCGATCCAGCCGTTTTTTGGTGGCGTCGAGAGGGTCGATTCGGAGGTGAGATTGGAAGGCGCGCCGTTGGTGAGTGTTGAGAGGACGGATTGGATGTGGAAGGCGTTTCTGCCTCAAGGGGAGGATCGTGATCACGAGGCTGTTAATGTGTTTGGACCAAGAGCGAGGAAGTTGCCCGATGGGTTTCCGCCGGTTTTGGTTGTTGTTGGGGGATTCGATCCGCTGCAGGACTGGCAGAACAGGTATATCTGTAAATCTCATCCCACTCGAATCGAGCTTTGTTAGTTAAATTTTGTTGAAATTTGATTACGTACTAGAGTGTCAATGAGCTATGCTTAATCATCTTAAAGTTAAATTTATGATTGAACTCATGTTCTCAATAGTCAATATGTTATTTGGGATATTAAGGTTATGGTTTGCTAACTTGGTATTTCGTGGTTATAAACTCCATTATATCACACACTTGAAATGTGGTAACCTTTTAGGATTATCTCAAACACTTTTAGTATATTCTAATAGGCTAATACCATATATAACCTTTCAACTTGTTCAAATTAAACTCTTATATTCCATTTGATGTTGATATATTATAGAACATGTTCAATTTTTATATGAAATCAATCTTGCGTTTGCGTTGAATCTCGGGTGGAAAAATTGCATTCCACCCCCAGACGCCTCAGACGCTTGAGTGTGCACCCAAACTACAAATGTTGGTTTTGGAGTTTCTGGATTTGTTGCGTCTGGAGACTGGAGAAGGTTTTATGCTGAAGAAAACAAAGTCTAGAAGAAGCCATTGTGGAGGAGCGTCTAATGTGTATGGGAATTTTACTGCCTCACCCCAGACATGTGCATCTTTCGTCGCAGACGCAAAAAAATACATGCTACCAAGCGAACCCTTGAGGTTTAGGGTAACACTCCAATAAACCAGAAGTTAGGAAACCACATCCTGGGTCTAAACCTTTGTCCTCGATGTAGGGGACAGCTATGCAGCTCATTTATTGAATTAGGCCATTCGCTTCTTTTTTTTTGTGAGGATTTAAGAAGTTTGAATTTAGCATGATATCATTAAACACCAATGTGTATCTATGGAACTTTCCTTTGATTTGAAAGCATTTAATCAATAAATGGTCCCAATAGTTGATGTAGACAACTTATTAGGATATTCTTATGATTACTAAATGTTTTATGTCGATGATGTTGTCATGTAGATATGCAGATGGGTTAAAAGAAAGAGGAGTGGAGGTGAAGTTGGTATACTATCCCAACGCGGTCCATGCTTTCTATTTGTTCCCTCAAATTCCAGAGTCTGCATTGCTGACAGAGGAAGTCAGATCTTTCATCCAGAGTAAATCTTCTACTGGCTAGGTGACCTCATAAAATAATTTCTCGTTGTTGTTATCTAATTTATAATATGCTTGTCCTTTCTCCTCCTCATTTTCATTTGTAAAATAGACCGTGTGTGTATTTATTAAGCAATAAGCATGATTTCAATTTCCTATTACAGTGACTTGATACGTGCTCCATCTCTTTTTTATATTTTAGTTTGTGATCGTTGCAATTTCTTTTCTTTTTATGGTAATGTCGTGATATAGATGACAAGTTCAGCAAACCATTTATGGGTAGATGTGGATGGAGAACTCTATTTTTGACCAAAAAGACTATATATAAATAACAATCAGTATTATATGTTCAACTGTCGTCAACAATCAGTATTATATGCTATGCAGTTCACAATAATTAATGATGAGCAAATGACTTTAATCATTTTTTTGGTAAGATTAAATCATGTGTTTGGTGTTTATTTAATCACGATACAATGCGCAGATTCTTCTGAAGCCACGAGTGGTCATATTTTTTTCCCAAAGGAAATTTCATATCGGACAGTTGACGTTTGATAGAGTTTAATACGTGTCATGCACTTCAAATGGATCATTTTCTGATTGAAATTTTAATCTCTATATTCATGAATGAAACTTTTTTTTTGGCACTTGCTAATTAAGCACTCTCACCAAGCCTCCTTTTTTTTTATTAAACACCCTAAACGGTGCGTTTAGATAAGAGAGAAGGAGGGAGAAGAAAAGTAATAGAGAGAAAATTAAATTTCTCTCATTTGGATGGACTTTGAAAGAAGGAAAATAGAAAGAATGGGATAGAAAGTCCCTATACAAAATGCATCTTCAACTCTCTATCCAAAATAGGAGAAATTTGGGGGGAAAGTTGTTTTCTCTCGTAATTTCCCATAATACGCCCAAAATGAAATAAGAATATAAACACAACCGTGATTGTTTTAGTAATATGTAGTAAAAGTATCTTTCTCTTCTCTCTTTGACTCTTTACATACTTCTATCATACGAGAAAAAATTACAACACCTTTTCTTCTTCTCTCTAAATCTGTACTAAGTCCTTGTTTAAATATTTTGGGTTAAGCTGCGTTTGGACTCTGGCACCAAAACCGACTGTTCTCGGCAACTCTTGAGATGTGGATTTTGAGGCCTAGTTCTAGATTAATTGGACGTGGATCTGGACAAGTATCGTAATTGCTCAATTACAAAATAATTGTTGCATTCTCTAGGCCTAGATAAAGTAGTCTGCTCCAATATTTTTATATATGGGCCTAATTCGAGTCTACAGTTTTTCCCCCACTTTTTGAGAGCTTATACGGGTCTTGGAACATAAATAACAGTGCTTCCGACGTCATGTTTCTTCTCTCTACCACTTCAGCTAACTCAACCAACTTAAAAAAAACATCTTAATCACACTCAGGTTACCCCTAACCACCATA
Organism: Triglochin maritima; assembly: GCA_963682175.1. NCBI lineage: Eukaryota > Viridiplantae > Streptophyta > Magnoliopsida > Alismatales > Juncaginaceae > Triglochin > Triglochin maritima. The sequence continues at coordinate 3,264,009 of OY821787.1, read as the reverse complement.
TATTCTCTCTCATCCACGTCATCTTGAGATCAATCATAGGTAAAAAATATAAAAAAATCACAAAAAAATCTACAAATAAAAAACAAATTTTAGAAATTATTTTTTGAAAAAAACATTTAAGACGAATTTAAAATAAATTTATAATCATTTTTAACAAATAACAAAAAATTAAAAAAAATGTCCACACTTACCCCCCACCCCCGTGCGCCTGACTGGGATGCCTGCTGCCCAGGCAAACACCCAGGCGTTAACATGAACCAAATGCCTACTGGCCGTTAAATATGTTCAAGTTATAAACAAGGTTAGCTAATTGGCGACGTACTTAAATATCTAGCAAACAAACCATGTAATTAAATTTCTAGTGGTATTAATGATTAATGCGACTGACCATGAACCCACGATCATGGTTAATGGTTGGTTCGTGGAGTGGAAGCAATCGATGAATGTAATCTCAAACATATATAAAGTTCATATATGTATCCTCAGAAAATTATGCAATTGGTAAAGGATTCATATTTTTTCGTGGAAGCATAAGGTGATTGATCTAGTGGTTTCCCAGTGATAATACTCCAAAGAACAAGTTCCATTACTTTCCTCTGCACAAGAATTGGATTCTGAGTTCATTTGAATTGAGGTAAGCCATTACTAAGTTCCATCTCATGCATGCCACAACCTGAAATAAGATAATGTTATATGCGTATATACCCTTTTACAGTGGGTATTATACACGTGATATAAATTAATTAGTACAGTAATATAAATACAATCAAGGAAAACTTTGTTTTAACTAAATTTAGGATACAACATGTGTTTACTGAAACTTGATCACTTATATGGCTACTGCAAAACTAAATATGTACCAACTAACTTAGCTCAAAATGCAGTTATATGCGTGATCTTATGGTACTAATTATAATAAATTTATTTGAGTGCATATGGATTAACTCCAGCTATCTAATTCTAACAAAGTAAGCATGATTTTTAGTGGCTTCATGTGAGATTCTCAATACTAAAAGTGATCCTCTCAAGTTTATGGAATGGGAAAGTCAAAACAGAAAGTTCTAAACTTGCAAGCAAAGAAAGACGGTGGACATCAAGCAACAATTATTTTTCTTAGAACCCATTGGTACAAAACTTAAATCATGTTTATGCAAGAAAGACTAAAACCAACCCTACTACTATTGCATGGGCAATTGGAAATCATTTCTTTCCTTTCTTCCATTTGTTTTTGTTTTCCAATGAAAAAGTTGGTGTTATCTCAAACGAAAATATCTGTGGTTGAGATCCAAAAGGTCAACAAATCCAATTTGACAATTAAAGAAAGGAGAGAAACATATGGTTATATGGGATTATGGGCTCACCAAATGAACATTGGGTTGGATATTCTTTAAGATATCCTAAATCTCTTCTTGGTGTGTCTTTGATTCTCTCTGCGGCTCTGCCTAAAATCTGACCTCAGTTTCTCCTTATCACACATCACATAGCAAACAAACAATCTGTTCTTTTCCATAGATCCAACCATATGTAATCTTCCATATTTCTCTCTTTATTATATAAAAACTTATGCTTTTTTTAAGAATAGACATCTAATTCTTGCCCATTGGCTCTTGCCCTATCAGAGTGATTCAGAGAAACCGAGGACCGTCCACGTTTCTTATCACTTATTCAAATATTATTATTATATTGCAACCCATGCGAATTAACATCAAATTTCTTAAACATCCAACTTCCACTTGTGTGTTACATATGCACAACATTTCACTTGCCAAGCTAATATTGAAGGACGTACTATTTATATGGCGAAATTCCTTGGGCATTCTATAGAATTTTAACTTTAAGATGCATCAATTCAGTATCTCAATTAAATTCATGCACTTTAAGAATGTACTATTTTGAGACCACTAGTAAAATAATATTTGGAGGAATATGTTGTTGAAGTGATTCGTTTTTAGAAAGAGAGTTCAAAAGTAAAATTGAGATACAATTCGAATGCAGTCAAATATTTGTCCTAATTTTGTGAATTAGGATTTAGGACTCATGCTTTGAAGAGGCAAAGTAAACTTGAGATATATTTTAAATGCAGTCAAATTTGTACACAACCTTGTTGTCTAAAATAACATATAATATACTGAAATGTACCCATGTGTCACGCCAAATGCATAAAGACACAACTGATGTAATGTAAAAGAAGATCAACTTGTGAAACAAAATATATATATATCAAAGAAAAGATCCAACTTCTTAGATAGTCATTCAGATTGGGAAGCAAAGATTCATGAAAGCTCTCCCAAAAGAACATTCCACCCTTTGGTCAGTAATTAACATAAGAAACACGAGATAATTGAAATACTTCCCTCACCTTTGCATTTCACCATAAATCAAGTTGAAATTAAAATAATAAACTTAACAATAGTATGAATACCAAATAAAATAAAATAAAATCTAAAATAGCTTATGGTTGAAGAATTGTCATCCAAACATTTCTCATTATCCGATATTCTAGCTAGCCGTTGGATATGGACATGCGTGGCTATGCTTGACACACTATCTGCTCCTCCTTTATTCTCCATGTTTAATTCCCTTCTCTACATGTAACATATTAATATAAATTAATTATTATCGCCCTATAAAAAGACCCAAAGCTCAACTTCTACTACTTGGTCTAGAAAACGCTAGCTAGCTAGCTACCCACAAAGATGGCCGGAAATGAGTGGATCAACGGCTACTTAGAGGCCATCCTCGACGCCGGCTCCAAGAAGTTGGATGGAGGAAGCAACGATGGAGGAGCAATTATCGCCCCGGCCGCGGCTGCCCCGCTTGTCCCTGGCCTCACTTTTAGCCCCACCAAGTACTTCGTGGAGGAGGTCATTAATAGCTTCGACGAGGCCGATCTTTATAAGACTTGGGTCAAGGTAATTGATGATTGTTTTCCGATCGAGATGTATGTATTCATGAATTAGATATGTAGAATTTGTGTTTGTGAATTAGCGAAATACTTGAAAATTATATTTGATAAGGAAAAAATGAAATGTTTTAGGTTATCGCGACAAGGAACACTAGGGAAAGGAATAATAGATTGGAGAACATGTGTTGGAGGATATGGCACTTGGCGCGAAGAAAGAAGCAGGTTGGGAAAATAGTCTCGCATTGCTTATAATAATTACATGATTTTGATACATGATTGATGTAATGGGGTGGTGGGGCAGATAGAGGTTGATGCAGCTCACGGGTTGTCAAAAAGACGGATGGAGAGAGAGAGAGGTAGGCACGACGCGGCGGCTGATATATCGGAGCTCTCTGAGGGAGAAAAGGGCGAAAAAGGCGAAAAAATCGACAATGGTGATGCTTTGAAGAGGCAAATGTCAAGGATGAACTCTGAAATCCAAATTTGGTCCGATGAAATTACTAAGAAGACTAAACTCTACATAGTTCTCGTTAGGTATATAAATGATCATTGGAGACTAATATCTTAAGTCTATGTAATTTCAATATTAGACATAGTTATCAATGGTTGTGAAATTTTGTAATTAATTTGCAGCTTGCATGGATTGGTACGAGGGGAAAATATGGAGTTGGGTAGAGACTCCGACACTGGAGGGCAGGTGTGTATCTAAATCTTATTTGTTGTGATTTTACCATGTTCTAAAAGAATTCCACGATCAAACATGTGTTTTCTTTTAACAATTTTGATGTAAAATTTGGAAACATCCATTTTGTCCCTCAAAATTCATTTAAGTACTTAAGTGAGTACAGTAGTAACACCAAACTAGTATAAGGTGATTTACATATTTTTCTTGAAAGACATTTTTTCTTTCCAATTTGCAAGTGCAAGCGGATTATTCTGTGTTTATACGTCTAACCAATTATAGTTAGAAGCGGAATTATGATTTTTGGCGAACCTATAATTGTTAAATTTTCAAAAAAAAAATGTAGCAAATATGTTAGTGTTTTAGTTAATTTATCCAAAAATGTTGATTATGGTAATGAACAGGTGAAATATGTAGTAGAGCTTGCAAGAGCCTTGGCTGCCACAGAAGGGGTCCATAGGGTTGACCTATTGACTCGTCAAATCTCCTCACCGGACGTTGACTGGAGCTACGGCGAGCCGGTCGAGATGCTCAGCCTTCCGGCCGACCTCGACTCCTCCGAGCCCGGTTGTGGGGCCTACATCATTCGAATTCCGTGCGGTCCCTGTGAGAAGTAAGCATATATACTTTTGTATGACTATATGTCCGTGATCAACAAACATAAATCCTTACTTTTGAAATCGATGTCTGAATTAATATTATCTTCTTGTTGTCTCATAAATTCTTGCCATATTTCACAATTTGGAATTATAAAAAAAATTGAGATTTTTTAATATACTTTTGTGTGTGTGTATATATATATATAAGCAATTAATTAAAATTATTTCAATACTTTTTCAAAGTTAGAAATATTAACCTAATTTCTTATTGGGTTGTGCTAAATAGGTACCTCGCTAAGGAGTCACTATGGCCATACATCCCGGAGTTTGTAGACCGGGCCTTAGCCCACATCATCGACGTCGGTCGGTCCCTCGGAGACCAAACCGACGAAGGAAATCTAGTATGGCCCTACGTGATCCACGGCCACTACGCTGATGCGGGCGAGGTGGCGGCCCAATTGTCGGGTGCCCTTAACGTGCCAATGGTGCTCACCGGTCACTCATTGGGCCGAAACAAGTTCGAGCAATTGTTGAAACAAGGAAGGTTAAGTAGAGAAGACATTAATTCGACTTATAAGATCATGAGAAGGATAGAGGCTGAGGAATTCGGGCTCGACGCAACGGAGATGGTCGTGACTAGCACAAGGCAAGAGATTGAAGAGCAATGGGGGCTTTACGACGGGTTCGATCTGATAATTGAGAGGAAGTTGAGGGTGAGGATGAGGAGAGGAGTTAGTTCACTTGGACGTCACATGCCTCGTATGGTTGTAAGTATCTTAATATTGATTAAATTTTCCCAAGAAGAAATGCAACTTATGACCCTTAGTACGAATACATGCATGTACTATGATGACTATCTTAACTTGCATGATAGTTTAAAGCAAGATTGGTTTGTGTTGGAATTAGTATCTAAGATACTCATTGCTTATTAAAAGTATTAACATTAAATGATAGGATCGTGTTCACTATGTTCGACGATGTTTAGGTTTATTAAGAAGTCGGACCAATATATCAAATAAAACATGATATTTGGTTCCACTTTAAAAAAATTATATCAGGAAATATATAAAGAGAACCTTTTCTCCAATCACTCGATACATATACTTTGCAGTTGATCGGAATTTTAAGTGATGGAAATGTGATGGTTCACAGGTGATACCACCAGGAATGGATTTCAGTTATGTGCTTGCACAAGATTCTGCAGACAGTGACATGGATCTTCAGGCTCTGATTGGCCCCGAAAGAGGACCCAAACCCAGAAGAAAACTCCCTCCCATATGGTCAGAGGTAATATTTTCCAAATATTTATGTACAATTTCATCTCAAAATGTTTCAAAGTAAAACAATTAACATCTTATAAGTCATAAGAATATCCTCCACAGGTTATGAGATTTTTTACAAATCCTCACAAACCAATGATTCTGGCCTTGTCACGACCTGATCCGAAGAAGAACGTCACCACACTCATCAAGGCCTTCGGCGAGAGCCGCCACCTTCGAGAGCTAGCGAACATGGTATGTTTCCGAAGCGTGGCCATTTCAAAATTTTAATTTAAAAAAATGGAGGAGAAATATAAGTTTTGTACACATACCTGCATTAACTCCCTTTACATTTCAAGTGCTCAATTTTCTCATATTAGTATATTACAATTACCAAATGACTTTAAACTAAATAAATAACTTAATGCAACTAAAAAATAATATTATGTGAGAAGTGAGCAATTCAGCTAACTCTTCTTGTCAACTTATGTATGACTAATTTATGGTTGCAGACACTTGTTCTCGGTAACAGAGATGATCTCGACGAGATGGCAGGTGGCAGCGCGGCGGTGCTTACGACGGTTCTTAAGCTCATTGACAAGTATGATCTTTATGGTCAAGTGGCTTACCCTAAGCACCATAAGCAGTCCGATGTCCCTGAGATTTACAGACTTGCTGCTAAAACTAAGGTGCTTAATTTGTATACTAGCTTTGTTATGATTTGTTAGAGATTTTCATTGAGCTTTGTCACATTATAGGTTTTTGATTTGTTTACATATTTTATTTACAGGGAGTTTTCATTAATCCTGCCCTGGTAGAACCTTTTGGGCTCACTCTGATTGAGGTATGTATGGATTCTTTCTTTTCTTTTCTGGATATGATTAATTTTCTTTGAAGTATATGAATTTGTATTTTTAGTTTGATATTATTAAATAAATATCTAAAAAAGCATATATGTGTCAAAGGCCATATATATAGATGTAAAGAGTAAAGTCAAACTACATTCCATTTTAGTGTGATTAAATAAATATCTAAAATCTTTTGTTTTCTTGATTCTAATTTGATTAAGTAATGCTTCAGGCAGCAGCTTATGGATTGCCAGTTGTTGCCACAAAGAATGGAGGGCCAGTGGATATCATTAAGGTAATCAAGTAAACACTACCTAGACATGTTTGATTACCATTCGGCATTCAAGTTACAAAATGATGGTTTAATTTTGTCATCACAATATCAATTTGCCGACTTGTTTTTAATTGAAAGGCCGTTATTATATTAAAGACACGAATCGCAGCTTATCCGAAAGTTTCAGTACAAAGGAAAGCTAGTTAGGAGTTGAGAACATAAATTAAGAAACTAATTTGGTGATTTGAATGATCCTTATCACCCAACTCATGTAGCATTTAGTAGACATTTTTCATTTTGAAGGACGTATTTGACTATTTGTGCAGTGTAGTTTGTAAATAAATAAAAAACGAGTTTGCAAAAAATAAATAAAAGTTATGAATGAAGTACTTAAGATTTTGGAAATTGCGAACAGGCCCTTAACAATGGTCTCTTAATCGACCCACACGACTACAATGCCATATCGGAAGCACTTCTAAAGCTGGTCGCCGATAAGGGTCTTTGGAACGATTGCCGGAAAAATGGACTCAAGAACATCCACCGTTTTTCGTGGCCTGAGCATTGCAAGAATTACCTCTCCCATGTTGAGCATTGTCGGAGCCGCCATCCGACCACCAAGGCAGCCGCTCCTCGTCCACCAGAGGAGCCCATGAGTGACTCCCTCAAAGACGTTGAAGACCTTTCAATCCGCTTCTCTATAGATGCAGGCACCGGTGAGGCAAAGCCCACAGATGACGGTGTTGCGCCTGGACTCCTCGATGTACTCCGTCGACAGCAACATATCCGAGCCAACAATAGCGGGAAAACTGCTGCTTCATACTCACCAGGTCGGCGCCTAAGGTTGCTCGTTGTCGCCGTCGATTGCTACAATGACGACGGAAAAATAAACATAGAAGAATTGGCGACGGTTATCCGTTGGGCCAAGGGGGTTCCCGGGGTTGGTGGGCCTATTGGGCTAGTTTGGGCTACAGGATCCACCGTGACAGAAGCCACTGACGCACTTAAGGCTTGCCAGGTGGCGGTTTCCAATTTCGACGCGTTGATATGTAGTGGTGGGTCCATGATTTACTTCCCGTGGAAAGATATGGCGACGGATGAGGACTACATGGCTCATGTGGAGTATAGGTGGCCCAAAGAGCATGTGAAGTTAACTCTACCAAAGCTTGCAAAGCTAGAGAGGGGCCAGAATGATGAAGATGAGTTGGTGGTGGACCAAACAGCTTGCACCTCCAACTCCTATGCCTACTCCTTCAAGATAGGAGCTAAGGTATATTATATATAACCCGAGATTGTAACTATAATCGTAAAATCTTAATCAACCAACTATATACGATTAATATGGATTAGAAATCGAATCTCGACATGTAAGTCTATTACATGTTGGGATTTGATTTTAAAAAGCTATCGTTGTAATTATATTAATGTCCTTTAAACATTGCATCAGGCATTGAAGATTGATGACTTAAGACAAAGGCTCCGAATGCGTGGCTTCAGATGCAATTTAGTCTACACTCACGCTTGCACGCGTCTAATTGTGGTTCCTCTTTTTGCCTCAAGAGCAAAGGCGCTAAGGTAATTAATCATCATGTAGCAATATAAATCATATATACATTCTAATTTGACATAAGCTTATTATTGTACGTACGTACCCTTGCATTATTAGTATCTGAATATTGATATTATCTTACGAATAGATATTTGTGGATACGTTGGGGCATCGAGTTGCCGAAGATGGCGGTGTTTGTAGGAGAGAAAGGGGACACTGACCATGAAGAGCTCCTTCTTGGCCTACAGAAAGTGGTTATTCTTAAAGGAGTGGCGCTTACCGGAAGCGAAAGGCTTCTCCGAGGGGAGGACAACTACAAACGAGAAGATGTCGTCGACGAGAGCAGCCCAAATGTTGCCTCCGTCGAGGAAGGATTTGGTGATGCTGAGATTTTGAATGTGCTCCAACAGCTTGGCTTTAAATGATTAAGCCAACTGTTAGTGTCTATACGTTGATTATTACTTATAAACCAACCATTACGTATATGACCACAATTGTATAAATAATGGATGGTCGATCAAAAGAATAAATCTTTTCAATGCTACTTTTGGAACTACATTTTTGCTTATTCACTTCTGTAAATATATCCATCCATGATACATATATTTTACTTATATGACCACGAACGGGGGACGTGTTGCCCTCTGTTCATTAATTTTTTTTTTTTTTAAAAACTTTAAAAAAACACATTTTAAATTATTTAACATTTTTTTAAAATATGTTTTTTATTTGTTTTGATTTTGTAGATTTTTTGTTAATTTTTTATATTTTACCTACGATTGATCTCCAAATTGTTGAGAGGGGGATCTAAGATGCACTAACACGACTACGAATTAAACGCACCACGGAAAAATAAATATTGATTGTGAAATATTAACTTCGGACAATCTCCCAACAATTGGTAGCAGAGCTTTGGTTGCACACACGATATCAGAGGATGCACAGAACTTTCGGGTGGAGAAATTCACCGGGAAAGTGAACTTTTCGACATGACAATGGAGGGTTCGTGCGTTGATGTCGCAAACGGACGGACTCCTGTTGACGTCTGATGGAGTCGAAAAGAAGCCGTCGAAGATGACCGACAAAAAGTGGGAGAGTCTGAATCTCCGGGCTATTGGGATCATCGAGTCGTGTCTCTCAGATGATCTGCTTTTCGAGGAGTCGGCGAAGACCGCGGCTGAATATTGGAAACTTCTGGAAAAAAAAGTTTATGAAGAAGAACTTAAACAACAAGTTAAATATGAAGCGTTAGTTGTACATGTTTCGGATGAAGGAGAACACGTCGTTCATTAATCATCTCTCGCTGTTCAACAAATTGATAGCTGATCTGACTCAGCTAGATGACAAGACGGAGGATGTTGACAAAGCAATGTTGTTATTGATGTCACTGCCGGACTCGTATGAGAATTTGGTGAACACGATCATATATAGCAAGGATTCGTTGGTGTTGGAAGAGGTCAAAGGCACGTTGATCTCTTACGATACAAGGAAGAATTCTGGCAATAGCTCTTTCGACAATGGTGAAAGATTGATTGCAACACCGGAAGTGGGCATGACGAGTAACAAAGGAAGAAACAACGGAAGGGGTTGGTCGAAATCAAAGGGGAGGACCTTTGAATGCTTTTTCTGCAAGAAAACAAGCCACATGAAGCGTGATTGTAGGGTCTTTAAGGAGACGCAACAGAAAGGGAAAAAGAAGTATAATTTCGCCAGTGTGATGGAGGAGAACTAAGCTGTCGTTCTAACGGTCTGCGCTGCAGGTATCGACAAATCATCATCTAGATGGATTTTAGATACAAGAGCATCATTTCACATGTGCCTGGTTAAGGAGTGGTCTACATCCTATGAACCACTAAAAGGAGGGATCGTTGTTATGGGCAATGATACACCATGTCTACCGTCGGGATTGGTTCCATACAATTCAAGATGTTAGATGGGTGCATTCGAACACTGACGGGTGTGCGTCACGTACTGGCGTTGAAGAAGAATCTGATTTCTCTAAGAGAGCTTGATACTCTCGGGTGGAGATGGTCCGGCGCACGGAAAGATTAAGGTCACTCATGGGGCGATGACAGTGATAAAGGGAACCAATGTGGACAACTTGTAATGGATGCAAGGAAATGCAGTAGCAGGAAAAGGTGCAACAAATGTTGCACGTGACGAAGACAACACCGCACTTTGGCATATGAGGCTTGATCATATGTCGGAAAAAGGTTTGTGTGAGTTACACAAACAAAGACTGTTGAAGGGTGTTAAAAGCTGCAAATTAGATTTTTGCAAGTATTGTGTCTTCGGTAAACAGCATAGGATTCGATTCAAGACGAATATCCACAAAACGAAGGAAATACTGAGTATGTGCACTCAGACGTCTGGGACCAGCGCATGTTCGGTCAAAAGGTGGAGCCAAATATTTCGTCACAATCATCGACGACTTCTCAAGAAAGGTATGAGTTTATTTTCTGAAAAATAAATTTGAAGTTTTGAGAAGTTTAAGGCATGGAAGGCCCAAGTAGAGAAAAGTACTGGAAAATTTGTTAAGTACTTACAGACAGATAATGGGGGTGAGTACACCTCAAAGGAGTTTACAAATTTCTGTGAGAAAGAAGGCGTCACGAGACATTTCACTACACCACGGAGTCCGGAACAAAACGATGTAGTTGAAAGGATGAACATAACATTGTGTGAACGGACAAGGAGCATGAGGCTTCATGCAGAACTGACGAATGAATTTTGGGATGAAGCAGTAGATCTTGCGTGCTACTTGGTAAATGTTTCACCGTCATCATCACTTGAATTAAAGACGCCTCACAAAGTGTGGACGGGTGAACTATTTGATTATTCGAGGCTTAGGATATTTGGATGCAAAGTCTATGCGTTGGTCGATGAGACACAAATGAATACATATTCCTTGGTTACGATAGGGCAGTGAAATGATATAAACTTTGGGATCCGGTGAGCAAGAAGGTACTCTTGTGGAGTAATGTGGTCTTTGATGAGACACGTTTGCTCAAGAGCCTTGAGGAGAAAGAGCAGCAAGAGAGTTCCGTACGGGAAGACAAAATCGATGTTGAGGTCACAACTTCAAGGGATGAATCGAATCAAGAAGTTCAGCAGGAAACAACTGACTCACAAGTAGAGGAAGAAGTTGAGCAAGAGAGTATTGCTCAAGGAAGACAAAGGAGGATCATAAATGCACCGGTGATGTATAGTCACGATGATGCTAGTATTGTGTTTGCACTTGTTACCGAATGTGGGGACCCTTGCACATTCGAAGAAGTCATTGAGCAAGATGACAAGAACATGTGGATGGTGGTCATGACCTCTGTTCTGAAATGCGGTCAGATGCGGCCGCATATGCGGATGCGACGCGATGCGGGGGAGATGCGTATCGCATCTCCCCGATGCGGCCCTCCGGATGCGGCCCGCATCTTGACCCGCATATGCGGGTAGATGCGGCCGCATATGCGGATAGATGTGGTCGCATTTCAGAACACCCATTTTTTTGTTTTTTGTTGTTGTTATTTTTGTTGTTTTTTGAGTTTTTTTTATCTTTTTTTGTTTAATATTAACTTGTTTATCTTAGAAATTATTCAAAAATTTACCTAAATTTTTAGTTACATGTATATAATTTATAATTAATATATCTATATTATATTATTTAATTATTAAATCGCAAACCGTATATGCACCCGCATTGCATCTGCATATCGCATATATCGGATGCGGTGTCTCGCCGCATCGCATCTGCATCCCGCATTTCTGAACCTTGGTCATGACCGAAGAGATGGAGTCTCTTCATAAGAATCAAACTTGGGAGTTAACGGAACTTCCCAAGGGAAAGCGCGTGATTGTGTGCAAGTTGGTTTTCAGGAAGAATGAATGGTCAACTCCTATGGAGGAGTTAAAGTATAAAGCAAGGTTGGTGGCAAAAGGATATGCTCAGAAAGAATGGGTCGATTACAATGAGATCTTCTCACCCGTTGTACATCATACCACGATTAGAGTGTTGTTAGCCATGTTGGCTATGGACAACATGGAGTTAGAGGCTTAGAGCAAATGGATGTGAAGACAACTTTTATTCACGGGTACATAGAGGAAGAGATCTATATGAGGCAGCCGGATGAGTTTATCGCACGAGGCAAGGAAGGGCAAGTTTGCAAGCTGAAGAAGTCCCTCTATGAACTTCACCGAGGCAGTGGTACAAAATGTTTGATTCATTCATGATCGATAATGATTTTGTACATTGCGACTATGATAGTTGTGTTTACTTGCAGAGTCTTGGAGATGGAACACACGTGTTCTTACTTCTGTATGTGGATGACATGTTGATCGCAGCCAATGATATGAAGCATATAGATGATCTCAAACTGAAGCTTCACGGGGAGTTTGAGATGAAAGACCTCGGGAGTGCAAAGAAAATTCTCGGTATGAAGATCTCCAGGGATACCGAGAAAGGTGAAATCAAGCTTACTCAAAGGAGCTATATCCAGAAAATACTTGAGATGTACAATCTCGAGAACGTCAAGCAGGTGACCACGCCTATTAGTGCTCACTTCAAGCTCTCGTTGAAGTGTAACCTCTCTACTGAAAATGAAAAGAGAGATGTGGAGAGAGTTTCATATGCTAGTGCAGTCGAATCTGTTATGTATGCTATGATCTGCACTAGGCCAGACATTTGACACGCAGTTAGCCTCGTGAGTCGTTATATGGCTAACCCAGGAAAAGAGCATTGGGAAGCGTTGAAGTGGTTCTTGACGTACCTGAAGGGAACCATGAATGTTAGATTAAAGTTCACCAAAGATGGAGCACAAACGAGGTGGATGAGTACGTTGATTCAGATTATGCTGGAGATCTGGATAAGCAGAGGTCCACAACATGGTACATGTTCACTTTGGGTGGAGGTCCAGTGAGTTGGAGATCGGTTCTCCAACATACTACCGCATTGTCTACGACGGAAGTGGAGTACATGACAAATGTCGATGCCGGAAAAGAAGTTATATGGTTGAACGGTTTGTTAGCTCTTTGGGGATGGAACAGGAAGTGGCCAAATTAGTTTGCGATAGTCAAAGTGCAATTTATCTAGCCAAGGATCAGACGTTCCATTCAAGGACCAAACATATTGAAGTAAGGTACCATAAGATCTGAGAGTGGATCGAGGAAGGGCAGATTGTTCTCCAGTAAATCGACACAAGCGAGAATCCTGCAGATATGATGACCAAGGTGGTCAATCGGAAGAAGTTCGAGTTGTGCTCAAAGCTTCTCAATGTCCTCAGAAAATGAGAAGAGGAGCGCTCCAGGGGGTCGCGCCAACGGTGCTTCTAGGAAGCACAAAGGATGCAGGTCAGAGATGGGTAAGGTAACAATTCTAAACCAAGGTAGAGATTGTTGGAATTATTTTGTAGAATTGTTAAGTACAGGAAAAAGTCCAGGATTCGTCAAAAGGTGAGTTTTGATCGACGGGTGCGGGGCACGCGTTCGGCCGAAAACCACCAGGAGCGTCAGGTCTCGGATTGAAGCAAGAATCGGTCGACCAGTGTTGGGCACGCGTTCAACCGAAAACCAACAGTAGCTTCAAGTCGAGAATCAACATCGCGGATCAGTCGACCGGAACTTAAGTTAACTTAAGTCACGATCGACCGAAATATTCCAGGGACTCCCAGGCGATGTTCAGAAGCGCTATTCGGTCGACCGACTCGGGGTGAGCGGTCGACCGCAAAATGGCAGTTACGCGCAAAACAGACAATCAATCGACCGATGGAGAATTCTGGTTGACCGTTTGCAGACGGTTTTGCTCACAATCTGCACTTTATTTGTACGGTTTTAGCCCACTATAAAAGGGTTTTTCGCCCTAATTTTGTAACACAACATACAATACTTATTTGCTAGAGAGAGATCTAGAGTGCTTTGGAAGACATATTGCTTCCAACCGTTTGTAATTTCGGAGACTTCTCTTGTTGGAGAAGGGCTTGAAGGAAAGGAAACCCGCATGAGACCCCCAAGGACGTATGCATCTTGCTGAACCTTGTAAATTCGTGTGTGACGTGGTTTGCTTCAAGTGTGTCGTGTGTTTGCTTGTGATTTCCATCATATTTGTGTTTTCTTATTGCATTAAGATTGAGAGAGAGTCCGAAGTTAATATTCCGCAATCAATATTCGTTTTTCCGTGGTACGTTTAATTCGTAGTTGTGTTAGTGCATCTTAGATCCCCCTCCCAACACAAATGACATGGAAGCGAGAGAATGTAGGGTGTTTGGGGTGTTTCTGGGCTTGATTAAGGAGATTTTTTGGGTAGATTTGGTGAGTTTACGTGACAGAGAGAGAAGTTGATGTGGGAGAGAGATAAACTGAGATGACAAAGAAAGAGAACTGATGCTCGGGGTAACCCGACATCGTTAAACATGGTCTAAGCCCACCAACAAAATGTCTACATCACACTGTGCTAGATAGACGCCCATGTTGGAAAAAAATCCACCTCCGTTATCTAACTAGATCTAGACGTTTCGCTAGACATTTTCGTGGTGTTAGTACTAGGAATGTTAGTAAAAATGAGTCAAAAATCTTATTTAAAGACACAAAACGAAATGAGTATTAAGTGATTTGTTAAGGGTAAAAAGATAATTGTTAGGATGATTTAAATAATTTTTAGACGACAAATATTAACCACTTATCTTAATTGAATTAGAATATTCTTCTAAGCAGAAAGATGTAATCATAATATATTATTGCTTTAGACTACGAAGCGATCTAATCATGCCCGGGTATCACTTCAATCAACATCTCAAGAAAATCCCGTATATCATAAACAAACCGAGATATTCGATCTCCACTCATTTTTAATCCATGCGAAATGAATAAGGACAAACATGGGATTATTTGTTAAGCAATCTTGAGAAATCTAGACATTTCTTAAGTGACTCTGTTTTATGAATTCTATGGTGTGAAAAAAAGAAGTATGTAAGGTACTATGAAATATCAAAATGTATTAGTAACATCTTGAGTTATATGGAAGGTTTTATCGTGTAAATTTCAATTTAATCTCATTGTCGGTTCATCACTGATCATTCAGTTAAAAAAATAGAACAGAGACAAAACAAAACAAAAAACCCACCCACCCAGTCAAGCACATGTCAAACTGACAACCGACAATGATATTCCTCTAAAATCTGCATGTTTCGAAGTGATCTCCAAATCCAAACCCACGAGTGATAAGTAGTTGTAGTTGCAGTAAATACTAAATAGAGGTTTACAATGGTAGATCCTTATTGTTTTCAATTGTTTGTTTCTATCAAAGCTGAATTTTAAAAAAAAAATCATCGAATAAGAAGAATATTTTCTAATGTTTTGGATTAATTATTAGTTTGATGTTGACATTTAATTTATAAAGTTATTATAATATTGTTTACAATTCTAACAGTGCTTTCGAATTGTTGAGATAAAAGGCAAACTAATAGTCATCCGTTTAAATGTTGTTAATTTAATTAAGTTATAAGTTGTATAAGATAATATTTGAAACAAACTCGTGGTTTCATTTTTAATTTTTCTTTATTAGTTTGAGAATAGTCGATGAAATAATAAATTTGAATGTTTAATCCTAAATATAACAATTAGATATTTTGGTATGAGAGCGGAAGCAATATATATAAAAAAATCTTATCCCTCCAAAGATACTGTTTGGGATAAAAATGCAAAGAAACACCACATAAGTGGGACCACAACATCCCATGTTTTAGATCTCCACATGAAGTACAGTCTTGTCTTTGTTCTTCCCATCTCCTCCAAACCCAATTCCAATCCACTCTCTAGATTCTGCTCCGGAGATTTCGCCAGTAAAACAGTTATTTACGTTTAATTTCTTAATTCCTTTTTATTTTACTCTGACTTATTCTCTAGTTTAATCCTCTGGAATGCTGCATTGCTTCTTCCCCTCTTGCTCTTGTTCTTTTCGAATCCTCCCACCTTGATGTAGATTGAAAAGGACCCTTTTCAGCATTCCATCTTAAAACCGTTTTCTTGTTTTGGGTCGTCTTAATTTGCTCTATTGGTGGGAAAAGGCAATTCTTTTCTGTTTTTTTGGTGTTTCCATTGAGAAAGTTGCCGCCTTTCTTCCATAAGGAGTGATTCTGCGTTCTGGGTCTTTGTCTTTTTCATCTTGAGATTGTGATTTCCAATTTGATTTGGTTTTGAAGTTCAGGTTTAGGGTTTGGCTCAGTTTGTTCCATCTTTTTGGATTATCGGGGTTTTGATTAAGTTTTAGGGGGTTTTGTTCTTTGTTCTCTTTTTGTGTTCTTTGGGAATTTGAGGTTTTGGTTCTGTTTTAGAATCTGGTTATGTCTTGTACTTCTCCGGATCCACCGGCTTTTTGCACGGATTCTTCCCCTGAGCTGAAACTCTACCAGGCTTTCATATTCTCTGTGCCTGTCTTTTTCACACTTATACTCTTGTTGCTGTTTTATTTTTTCTATCTGAGACGGCGTCGAGCCAATTGGGCTTCCATTAGGATGAGAGTCTCGTACCAGGCAAGAGGGGACATGCCCAGAGTAAGTTGTGCGAGTTTGTTGTTTCTGGATGTTATCGTGCAATGATAAGTATTGCCCTTGTATTTAATGAGCAAATTGTTTTTTGTGTTCAGCTGTCGGAATTGGGTATAAAGAAGGAGATCAGGGAAATGCTTCCGGTGGTCGTGTTCAAGGAGAGTTTCTTGATCAGGGAAACACAGTAAGAAATTCCTTTTTTTATGTTTGATTGTGTTTTATTCTTTTACTTTCATGGAAAAGGTTTTATTGATTATTTTGACAGTAAACTTAATTGTTAGGTATGGTTCTCTTGTTGAAGAACTTGCTAACTTATTTTGCAGTCCGCAATTTCTTGTTCACCATGTATTATTCCCTGGTTATTTAGGTGCCTTGATTAGGCCATATTTGGTGATAAGTGATGTCTCAAAAACTGCATCTGAGTTTTGTTTTGTTTTTGTTTGATAAAGAAACTTAACTCGAATTGTTATCTCGTTATTCCAGAAATCTAAGTTACATGGTTCCAACTTCCAGTTGTGTAATTTCCATATATTTTGAGTTCATATGTTTTTTATCCAGCCTAGAGTTCAAATGTGTAAATTCGTAAACTGATAGTCTAGCTTTTTTTAGGCGGTTTGAGTCGCTAACAGTTGAGGTTGCAGAAAATTCCTCGTGTATTTCAATTCTCATTTCCTACTGTTTTGAAAGTGATCAGGGGATATTTTCAGTTGCTGCTCACATCAATTTTGTAATGCAGAAACCTCTTAACATCCAAAAGGAGCAGCATATAGTTGTCAAACCAAACGAACAAAAGTCCAATAGATTTTCACAAGCAGTTGAAGCTCTTTAATTCTTGTACGAAATCTCTTACCTTTGAGTTTACATATAATACTGTCATGAATTTGTTTGCCTTGGTCTGTTTTTGTCATCTTTCTCTATCATTTATTGTCGCTACCCATACAAATGAAATCATACCAAGTCGTTCCTTGAATGTTTTGTGTTTGGTTCCCTATTCCAGTGATCTATGTTTTACATATTCATGTTCGTTCATTTAGTGTTATCTTTAATGAGTTGTGGAGCATCATTGGTTCCTTTCGTAATTGGTATCTTCTCTTTACCTGTTTGCCTATTTTTGGCTCTCAGGAACTGAAGAAGTCTGTGCTTCAGGCATCTGCTTCAGCCCTAGTCCAAAACGTAAACAGGATTTTTTACCCCATTTATCTCTCCCTCTTTTGAAATTAATTGTATGGGTTAGATGGCATTTGTTTTTTTTAGAACTTTCACGCATTATTGATTTTTATCCCTAGTTTATATTCCGATTGTTTCTCACCTTAACTGCACTTCTAGTATTGGCATTTTGGTATGTCTAAAACTAGTTGATTTCTAGTTGGTCTCATCTTTAAAATTATGCACGACTTGCACTTCGATTTCTAGCTTTTTTGTTTTAAATCACATCAAAAAAATCAGAATACCTACGTGTGGTTTCTCCTTTCCCATAGACATTAACAATCAATCTTTGCTATCATACAAAGTAAATTTCAACCCGACCCCCTAGACCAACCATAGAGAAAAATCCCACGGAAGAAGGAATTTTATTTTTTAATTTTGTTTTCATTTGTTTCAGTGGATCTGTACTTATAAAATACCGGACGCTTAACTAAAACTCAGAGGATAGTACTTAGCTATGCATTGACTCCTTTCAATGTTAGTTAGATTCTTAAAATTCAATGAGTGTCTCTGTTTGAAATTGACTTTTGCAAACTGAAAATCATTCCTTTTCTGGCAGATGCTCGGTTTGCTTAGGAGAGTACAAGTCCGACGATCAGCTAAAGAGGATCCCCCCGTGTGGCCACACTTTCCACGTTGAATGCATCGATAGCTGGCTCTCAAACCACATAACCTGCCCTCTATGTCGTGCATCTCTAATTCCAACTCCCAAGGCAGAAACTGTTCCCACGACCCACGACGGACAAGAAGTTGATCTTGAAGCACAACACGAGGATGAGTCACAATCCCACGAAGGATCAACAGAGTGCAATGGCGAGGGCAGTGGAGTGGCGCGGCAGGAAAGTGTAGCAGAGGTGAGAGATGGGCCTTCTTTTTGTTCCTAGAGAAATCAATTCTGAAGCATGTGTTGCTGTTTAGAGTTGGTTTGGATTTGAGATCATGAGGGGAAATAAATATTAAGAATTTAGCCTTATGTCATTGCATTTTACATTTGCGTGGAGAATATTTTGCTAAAATCAATTTCAGGTTTTAGCATTGTGAATGAAAATCAATTGTTGTGTGATCAGTACGACTTTTTTGCAAACTTTTACTTACATGATCTCACATCTTAGCAATTGCATATTAAATTATTAACTCCTACGATTATTTTCTCTAGTGATTTTGCAAAATAAAATCATCATTTATTGAAATGTGAAATTGCTTGTAAATAGATTTCATGTTGTCTGAACATATTAAAAAATTGTCTATTTCAGAAATATTAATCAAACTTGGCATTCTCCCAGCATGTTTTATTGTCAGAAAAGATTGCAAAATTAAAATAGTGTAACCATAAAAGAACGGTTCCCCTCATCTGCAATCTAATGACAGTCAAATCTGGCTTCTTTACTGCATGCAACTTTCTGCTATAACTTCAGATGTAGCTGCCCTCACCACACAACACAATCATCCTTACATACTCCCTGCTATTTCTGTGGAACTTACCAACATATTCAACCAAAAATCATGTAAATTGTTTCAGTTAGATGCCGATTATCTTAATATATTGCTTATTGGCATAAATTATTGGTGGTAAAATTGATCATTTGAGGTGTAAATGAAACATGTATGAAGTGCAGCAATGTGTTATATAGATGATCTATGTTCATTGAATTCAAATTCTTCTCCTGTTTAAAAAACACAACGTTTCTTACATATTTGGATTGAAGGAGTTAGACATGTGATAGTTTCATATTGATAGCATACATCCCACAACAGTCTTAGAGAATTTCTTGTGATTAATTTATTTGGAAAGCTTTATACCCAATTCTCATGGCCACGTTGGGATACTAGCGTATTTAAAGTTTGCGGTCTAAGGATGTTGCAATATTTTCATTATATGTTGCCATCTAGTTATTATAATGACATTTTTTTTATCTCATGCTTTATTTTCAAGCATATACATGCATGCATATCATAACTATAAGGTTTTTCTTTGTGTGTTCCTTAAGAAGTCGCAAAATGGGTTCGTGATTATATGAGTTTATGTGGATGACCTAACCATAATCGGAACTAAAAAGGAGCTAGAAGAAGCTCATTCGTGCCTGAAGTAGGAATTTGAAATCAAAGACTTAGGACAAACTAAGTATTGTCTCGACTTGCAGATCAAGCATTTACTTGAAGGAATTTCATTGCATCAATCCAATTATATAAAGAGGACTTAGGAGAAATTTTATATGGATAAGTCTCATGCTCTTAGTACACCAATGGTAGCATGCTCACAAGAAATGAGTAAAGACTCATTTAGACCTAAATAGGCTGATGATGAAGGATTAGAACATGAAGTTCCATAGCTTAGCGTCATTGGAGCACGATAATATCTTGCAAGTTGCACTAGACATGATATTGCATGGGCAGTAAATGTTCTAGCTAGACATAGTGCTTCTCCAACCCGAAGACATTGAAATGGCGTTAAACATATTTTCGTTACTTCCAAGGATCTTTGGTCTATTTTACCCTCGAGGTAAAGATTTCACATAGATATGATACTCTGATGTTGACTATATGTCTGATCCAAATAATCCCAAGTTACAGACTGGTTATGTGTTCCTACGTGGAGGCACTACAATTTCTTGGAGGTATGTAAATCCAACTTTAAATCACTCCGAGATTATCGCATTGTATGAGACCGTCGAGAATAGTTAAGACATTTGAAACAACACATTTGTTTTTTGTGTAGTTTAACCTCAATCAGTGATACTCCCACTACACTATTTGAGGACAATGCATTTTGCATCACACAAATGAATGATGGATATATCAAAAGTGACAGGACTAAACATATTTTTCCTAACTTCTTTTGTTCACATGAACTCCAAGAGAAATATCCATCAAGTTCGCTCGAGTGACAAATCTTGCAGATTTGTTCACTAAATTCCTACCGAGTTCCACATTTGAAAAGCTTGTATATGGAATCGGTATGTGTAGACTTGGTCGATTACATTCATCAACGGGTGAAGTAATTTTCATCCCTGGATGATGATTATCCTAGAAGGATAAAACTAAGAGTTTATGGTTGTACTTTATTTTCCTTTGTCAAATTTTTTATCTTACTGAGTTTTTCTTGATCAAAGGTTTTTAACGAAGCAACTTGTATAATGCTTGATAATATGTGCCATCTACTCTTTTCCTTATCTGGTTTCTCCCATTGGGTTTTCTAACAATGTTTTTAATAAGGTATGGACATAGTGCAATAATGTCCAACGGGAAGTGTAATAAATGGACATTACTAAATATATGTGACCTTTAGTATCCGGAGTTTTATCTAGCTAGAAACATGTGTAACAGTCTAACATACCTAACGACGAAACGGATGTAACTGTTGTAACTATATAATAGTTGTAAGAGTCGAACGTTATAACTGTTGAACCTTATTGTAACCTTTACATCTTTGCCTACATAAGGAGAATATTGTGTATTGTATTGTCTCAACAAATAAAAATCTCTATCTTATTTTTCTCCCCCCACATACTTGTTTATATTGTGATTGTGGTTTGATTGAATTGATTTCAAAGATCACCGTTCATTTTACAACAAAGGTCATACTGTTATATATTTAACTTCAAAAGAT
This sequence comes from Triglochin maritima, assembly GCA_963682175.1. NCBI lineage: Eukaryota > Viridiplantae > Streptophyta > Magnoliopsida > Alismatales > Juncaginaceae > Triglochin > Triglochin maritima. The sequence goes on along the minus strand of OY821787.1, from coordinate 3,242,552 downwards.
GTCTTTTTGGTCTCTTGAATATTCTTGAGACTAAATTTAAAAGGCCATTGATGCAACAAATTATAGCTTTTGTGGAATCCATATTGAACACTACATTTTATAAAAACTGAAAATTTTAAATTCCACATGTAGCATTTTTTAGAGAAAAGAAAGAATGGAAAACATGCAAAACTACGTAAGAATAATTGGAGTGGAAAACATCCAAATGTAGCCCTTATGGTTTATGTAGTGGAGGGGAAGATGAAAGAGTCTTTGAGGAGGAGTGTGAGGTGGATTAAGGAGAGATGCACCCAAGTGGTCAACAATTTGTGGTGATTCTTGAAATTGGTTAATGGCTTCTTTTTTTTTTGGAATTGAGTTCTTTTTTTTATGTTTCAGTTCCATTTTGTTTCAGCTGATGGTTTGGTATACTTTTTGTTGAAGGTTGTATTGTCTATTTTGATGTTTATGTGAGTTTGCATGGTTGGAGTCATTTAAGAAGATTTTGTTTTCTTTGTTGATTTTGTTAACCTGTGTCTAAAATTGAAGCTTCATATGTTTGTTTTTGTAGTTCCATGGGAAGTTTGTGTGTGCGTGTGTGGTTAGTTTAGAAGGATGGGCAATTGGGCATGCTTCGGCCCATTGGTGTTTATCCTTTGCACGAAGCTCTTAATGTGCTAAATTCCAGTTCTTAAATTAGAAATCCTCAAGAAAGAGAAATTTGATTTAATTTCTCTTGGGCTTTATTTATGTGTGAAATTATCATCGGAGGTAAACGAGTCGAGTCCAACAAAATTTTGAGTTATATGTATTATCTTATGTTGTTACTAAATACAAAAATATAATAAAAAATTCGAACGAACTATCTGCTTGAGCCTAAATTTTTTTCGAGATCGAGGAGCTCGTTTACCGAACTAAGATGGAAGATTTTTTTATTTTTCATCAAAATCATTCATTTTCAAGTTAAACTAGAATCGAACGTTTTTCAAGTCGAACTATCGAACCAAGCTAAAATTGACAACCCTACAAGATCTTTGATTCTCTACTTAGAACAGTCACTTCATCCTTGTTCATTACAACAGTTGACTAAGATGCATGACCATCTTGATAACAATTAAGGAGTTTAGTGAGCTTAATTATTTACTGCAAAAGTTAAGATGATTGAGCCACCTGCAGTAAGATATTGCTTCAGGTGTGTGAATTATATACCCAACATTTTAAAATTTGGAACCTCGATTTGGTACAACATATGATGAGGATGGCTTACCTTCGCTACAAATTTGGTTCTGTGATCAAAATCCACGATTGCAAATGAAATCTTTCTAGCTATTTCTAACCTTTGTAGGCCCCAACTATACAATTCATGATGGCCAGCCAAATGGCTTCTTATATTCATTATAAGATATGATAATTTGAGTAATGATTTCGTTCTGATACAAGTTTGAGTGCTAAATGGTTAAGCCTATACAACAATGGTTAAACCTACACGACAATGTCAAAATGAATTGTCTAGAGTGCACAACTCAATTCAATAATACAACATTGATATGTCTATTTTCGTATTGGCGCAAATTGGAATGAGATAAGAAATTTAACGGGCAAAAATCCCAAAAAACAGAAACACGTTATGACTCAAGTCATGACCAAGTCAGACAGACCGAGTCTGACAGGTAGTCCTTCAGACATCCCTGTCAGAGTGGGTCCCACTTCACACATAATCTCTATTAAAACACAAAATCCACATCACCTTTCCGTCATAATCCCAAAATCAAACATTTTAAAACTTCCCCTGTTGCGTGTGTTTTTGTTCCTATCTTTCAATCCCACACTATTTTTTAATCCTCCGAAAACAAAACAAAAAAAGGTTGAATCTTTAGAGCTATTTTGGCCGTTTGCATCGAATAATTATGGTTAGTTTGCATCTCTCTTTATTTCTTGGCTATTATTATTGTTATAGTTAGGTTCTACTCGTTTGATTGAAATTAGAATTGGGAAAGATGGGATCTTTTGGTTGCTTGATGGTAAGGGTTTTAGTCTTCTTTCCCAGTAATTTTTTTATTAATGCCAAAAACAGTTAAATTAGTTTGGATAGCCTTTTCTTCTTTTGTTCTATACTTGTTTGTTGGATTTTAGATGTTTGTTTTCTGTTTTTTGAAGAATTCTCATTGAGTTGGACTAATAAAGCCGTCGAAATTGGAAAATATGTGCTAATTAAGTAAGGCTGGTATTTTTTTGGTTGCTTGCAAAGGTTTATTTGTTGTTTTAAGGCACTTATCTGAATTCAGAAAGATAAGAATAAGAAGAAAAAAAGGTTAATGTAAGATTGCTTAGTTAGTTATAAAGGTTGGATTCCTTGCATGGCATTGGAAAGATGTGATCTTTGGTTGGTTGGTTTCTTAGGTTTTATTCTTGTTTCTCAATTATTTCTATACACTATAAACACGTCCTACTCTTTGTTCATTTCTTATGTTCAGGGCTTCCCAAAATCAGCATTGTTATTAATTGCTTGAAACATGTCATTCTTGGTTGATTTCTAATTACATTGAAGCTGAGATCCAGTGTTTATGTTCTATTCTATTGTTTGAGTCGATCCGCTACCGAATTCAAATGCCAAACATCCACAATATAAGGAGGAAAAACTCTCATTTTGCTTAGCTGCGGTTCGGACTTATGGGATATCGAGGTGGCCACACGGTCCACTATAGCTGTGTTTTCGATGGAAAAGAGAAGCTACATTCTTATAACAATGGAGGCCAAGAGATGGAATCCCTTTCAGACCTCTGCTTGCAGCACACCCCTCATTTCCATGCTTGGTACTTCCACTCCACCAGAGGAAGAACATATGGTTTTCTAAATGACCCCAATTATACGTATTTCGTCATTGCCGACTCGAGCATTCCTAACTCGGAGTTACTAGGATTCCTTGGGTTTGTACGCGACAGATTTATGAAGTCAAGTAAGAATAGTTCAGCAGACGTTATTGCTGTAATCAGCAAAATGGTGTTGGTGTTGGAAAACCTGCCACGGTTATCGTCATACGACGATATCCTATCAGAGAAGCCCCCACAATTGGATGGATCGACGTCTTCTGAGGCACCACTATTGGGGAAGTCCGGCGCCAAGCACGACATGAAGAACACAAAGGATCGGTCAGTGGATGTGAATGTAACAGGAGTGCCAATAGAGCGAATTGAGGCAAATCACTTGCAGAGAAGTACAAGTTCGAGCAATTTAAGTAGACGGCAGTGTGCTAAGAAATTGTGGATGAGATATTTGAAGATCGTCATCGTAATCGATGTGTTGTTGTGCTTGTTTATGTTTGGCATTTGGTTGGCGGTTTGCGATGGTTTGCGATGGTTTTCGGTGTCTGTCCGGTTGAAAGATATCAACCATCAGTCTGGCCGGTGAATGTTGAAGGGGCTATAAACACCTTCAGACAAGCAGAATCACCTCTGTTTTGGTGTATATGTAATTATCAAATTGTGCTTTAGTTTTTTTGTAGAGATCATATTGTACAAAATGATTGCCAACTTTGCTGTTTCTGAGACAGATGTGCAGATATCAGAAAATTTAGAACGCTACTTCAATTGTTGAGTACAGCAAACTGCCTTTGCAATAGCTTGCTATTTCTAAAAACAGCCGGATGTTTCCTTCTCTAAGACTTCCCTAGAAACAACTTACATACATACATGTAGCTCACAAACTTTGTGTTGCAGGGTATGTCCCCCACAAATTTTATGTGAATCGTTCCTAAAAAATAGATCGTGATTTGAAGTAGAAATTCAAATGACATTCCCACCAGACTAGAATTAGGATTCAGCTGATCTTCAGTCGCGCTGTTAATGACCAATCATTTGTTTCTTCATCTTGGAATTTTCTCAGTACCAATTAATTCAAATTAAAAAAATGACAAGAGCACACTTGAGATGGGAATGCAACTATGGAAGAGCACATGAACGAACTATTTGTGTACATAAAGATATCATCACTTCCACACAACATTGGTACAAAGAGTTCAGACAAATACTTAATTACAAATTGGATTTCAATTAACAGTCCAACAGTCATGCTGATATTAATGTTTCTGGGAAGATCAATAAATATGTACAAAAACTGCTGAGCAAATGATTATACTTCATTACAGAAACAACAAGAAAAACAGAAGCAAAATAGCAGTTCATGCTATAATCATGCCTATTTGGTAGCATCCTTGATACATAGAAGGATGAGAGGGAGATCGAATCAATGATCAATCCCTATACCATGTGTAAATGAAACGATTTTCACACAAACAACAAAGGAAAGTCATCTATGTCCAAGATTTTGAGGTCCACATTTATATACCACAATCGGAACACCAAAAGGCACATATGAGGATGATAGCTATTACCTTCTACCCTTCTGCCCAATGTAATCCGTCAACCAATAGCATAACCATCACTGGACGTTAAGGTCATAAATGACTTCCGTCTTCAATTTGACTTACCACTACCAATCGCAAGTAGTATCGATATCGGTAACTCTGCTGGAGCTGTTGGCCAGGGGCTGCTTCACCTTTCAAACACCCAACCATCAGTGCCTCGTAGCCGGTCATCAGCATGTGAAATTGAAGTCTTGGGCTTGACGCCTTCTAGAATATCTGGAAGCTTAGTTTTCGGCGACAACCTCTTGGCTTCTTCATAGGTATAGATGTAAATTTTTTTCACCATAGTGCAAAACTCACTGCATAGTACAAACACTAAACAAGTTAAAGAATATGTAGATACAGAATTACAGATTGACGAGAAACACAACCATGTCACCCAAAGATGAACTTGTAAAGGTTGAGAGTATTACTCCCACGGGTCGTCTCCAACCAGCATTTTATCATCTTCATCGTCAGTGAAAACAACCTGCCATTTCTCAGTAGATCCACTAAGTTCGCCCTCAATGCCAAACATCTCCTCCAACCTCTTGAGAAGGTCACCATACCCATCAAGTCTTGTCAAATCAACTGCTCTTCCAACAGCCATGCCATGCATTAAAACCTGGAAAAAAATTGTTCAATTTGGAAAACTACCTCGCGGCGCCACAAGAAAACATGGGAGGGTGCAATGAACTACCTTTGTGCAACTACGGGTTTGTCGGGTCGGCACCTCCTGAGGTGATCGAAGACATGATTTCTCAGGATCACTGCTGACAGTATGAACATCAGATCTGTTGATTGTATATGGTTGTGACTGCCTATCTGAATCAGAATCTAATGCAGTGCCGAGATGGTCTTCCACAACAGGAGCTGACAATGGCAAGGTTTCTTCGACATTGGAGCTTTCTACAAGCTGTATACCAAATAGCCTGCATCCATTACCCGTTTCTTGCCTCCCCTCGCCTGATTCTTTGTTGACAATACTACAGGCAGTTTTAGGTTCTTTTCTTGAAGTGCAGTACATATTATTGCTGGAAATTTGAGGGTGTGAATTGTTTCCAGTGAATCCAATCGTGCTGCCTTTCGATGCAGGAGAGAATAGAGCATTAAAATTAGGAAATGCATGCTGGTCATGAGCACGATGTATACCAGAATATGATGCATTTCCAGTGGTATCGGTTGAAGGTTTCCAAAACCCTGATATACATATATGGGAGTCATTTGTTAGAAAAAAGTCCTACCATAACATTCCACAAGAAGTGAAAGAAGAAAAGAACAGTAGGACGGACATCACCAACACAGGAAAAGATAAAGGAAAGCTAAGAACAATGAAAATGAAAAACTGAAGTATTTTTTGGATTTTTTTGAAATTATGATCACTATTCTTGAAACTAGAAAGTTGTGTTGTCGAAACTATAAGCAAGTTTCTAAAGGAGCATACCATTTCCTGGGGGAAATGGTGTGGCTGTTGATGGTGTAACTGTAGGACGTGGGCGCTTGTTTCTTACAACTGGGTGAGAAATTGGAGCATCAGTAGCAACCAACGGCTCAAGCTCCCATGGTGAGACCCTTTCAGGTCTAGGGATGGAAGAAGATTCATCCCATTGGACCTGCATGTTCAATGAAAAAAAATAACACATTTTTTAGTCGGATAGCAACAACCTAGATATCAACAGTACAAGAAATTAAAGCAGATCCAAAATAAGATACAATCAAACACCCCAGGTGGGTGCTTTCACTTGAGAAAAAAACGTATTGTTGTGTTAAATAAACCCCTTCCAGAATTTCAAGTAGCATCATTTCCCACCTTGAGAGATCTCCAATCAGAACCAGCCCAGCATGATGATATGCTATCCCCAACACCTACTATGGTTCCACTAAATCTGAAAAACGTAAATAGAACCCATTAAAGTTTTTCAAAAAGAAGTCTTCAATCTAAGGTTATATGGAAGTTAACAAGTATACCTTCTCTCAGGAGCTTCTTCACCTTCAAACCTCATCTTGAACCTCATGCCAACAGAGAGCTTGTGGCTCCTAGCTTCGAGATACTTATTGACACTTACAATGAACTCAGAGCGGCTTGTCCTATCATAGCATAAGTCTATTTCAGCATCAAGGATTTCAAAAAAACTTAGTGTCATGGTTGATTTGCAAACAAAACATGACGTATGAAGCCTAAAATGTACTCATGGTTTTTCAAGGAGAAGGTATTCGTGTTTGAAACTACAATATGGAATAAGGATGTATCTGATAATGTCCCAAAGCAAAACATGTAATACCTCGGTTTGTAGAATACAGAAAAGAGCGTCCCAGTTGTTATAGCATGTGATGCAGTTGCAAGAACTCCAAGATGCATGCTATGGCTAGATATGACAGATGAAGGCATGTTGTTCAACTGCCTCATTACTCTCCTTACGCCAACTCGCAAGTCCCCATTCTCTCCTCTGCGCAACACAGTAGGATAATCAATCAAGAAACCAAGTCCATAAGATAATTACAACATTCATGAAAAAGCAAATCCTCACCTAAGGAAGATAAAAGCATCCCCTGCTACCAATCTTTTGGAACTTACGAAGACACTCCACCCTGTAGTAAGCAAGTGTCTTCTAGGTTGTCCTGCACAAGAATAGAATAGAAAAATAAACAAACAAACAAACAAATCAAGATTTCACGGGGAAAAAATTCTTGGCAAGACAAAAAAAAACCTCGAAAAATATGGCGAAAACGCCACTCATTGCCATGTAGGTCGGTTGCAACAAGTTCCTGCCAAGGTGGCTGTTGGGACATATCCTGATTAAAAAACAAATACATGATAAATGAGGTAGCACGATCAGGGAATACATATTTACTAAGGTAGTCCACGGAAGCAAAACTAACCAAGGGAGGAAGGCATTCATCAGCATGCCTCCTGAGAACAGAAAAGCCTCCATGAGTGCTAGTGTCTGAAGCAGTCAATGTTTTGCAGAAGGAATGGACAATACATGGTTCTGGCTCTGGGACTGGAGGATCAGGACTGTTGACTTCAATTTGCTGATCAACGATTAAAGCATGTGGAAAGAGTTTTTTTTATCATTATGTGGAAATAAATTATTGATCTATAAAAAGTATTTAGCCAAAACTAAGTATCTGAATCCTACAGATAAATTCTATAATACTTCCCGATGGATTTGCTGAAAAAGGAAATACTCAATATGAAGAAAAAAGATTTCCAAATAAGTTCCCAAGTCCCAACTAAATAGATAATGGAAGCATTACTCACATCTACTTCAGGTTGCAAAGTGACTTGTGCATAAACTTCATCCGTTTCCTGTTCAGCCTACAAAGCAACAAGGTTGAGTAATTTCCGAAGCAAGAGTCTTCTATTCAAAAAAGCAGAGGCAAGTTCTTACCCGAAGCTGAACATGAACTACTCTGCAGAGAATTTTAGATGGTAAGTCAAACAAAGGCACCTGCTGGTCAAGTGCTTGATTGGTTGACGCCTCAAGCTGCAATAGGAGCAACAATCAAATCACAACTGCGCTCAACGAGAAGTAAAGGACAAAAACAAGTACTTAAAAATGAAAACATCCACGATTCTGATTCAGAATTTGTGAGGCATTGTATACAACAATAGGACAAAAATGTGATATTGACTCGACATTGTTTTTTGGTTCCGAGTCGAAAACAATTATGAAGTATGAAATATATAAATCTGCTTTTTTCTTGTTTCCATCCAGAGCTAAGTGTAAGAAGGGATTACTGAGACACTTAGGGACTTACTCGGTCATTTGTGAAACCAGAAACCATAAAACATTTCAATCGTCATATTTTTTATCATAGGAGAATTCATTAGTGGGCAATATTTCAAAGACGGTATATAGCTCAAGTGGTTAGTTACAACTTACAACAGAAAAATACACGTCTGTCTTACTATTGAAAAGCATAATTGCTGATAAGAGTAAAATGTAATTTAGTAGTTAGTTACAGTTAAGCATACCTGTTCCATATGACCTTGGGGAAAGTAATAAACACGCTCGCCTTCTCTAGGAACATTAACCAGTGGCCCAGCACAGGCATGCCATAGCTCTCTAAACAATGCATCACCAGATGAACCTGGACAAACAGGGTAAATAATCAAAACACTAAACATCATACCAACTTAATAAAACACATGAAATCAGATAATGGAGCATAATATATTCCATAGTGGGACGAACCCAGACAATTTTGGCTAACTCATGCCACTTCATTCTCCACCATAACAAAAGAGGAAGTCGCAATCTAAAGAGATACCAATTTGAAATCCAAAAGATGAACTACCCCTTCGAGACGCCAAGGATTAAAGACCCAATTTTTTTTATTTAATCCACATAAATCCGTCATCCGTGATGCTTTTTTCTCTAGTGAAAAAGGTTTAGTATTAGTTTGTTTATTCAAAACAGGAACGCAAACCGAGAAAAAAGGCCTTTTGAAGGAAGAAACAACTACAGAGCACAAAGTTACAATCATTCCCCAATCAAAAAACAAAGATAAAAACCACAAATAACGAACTCGAAACAACATTTCAAATCCATAAATCCGTTAAATGAAGCAAAAATAACTAACACTAAACACTGTTTTTTGAAGTCCACAAAAGCAAAAGCAAAAAAAAGCCAACACCAAAACAAAATCATAATTTGTTAAACGTCATCTCAAAGCCATAAATCAGGACAAGAGTCAAAATAACAAACTCCGAACACCACTTGGAAACCATAAAAACAGAAGCTAACGAACTTCAAGTCACAAAGGTAGTATCAAAAGCAAAAAATAACGAACTCCAAACCCAAAAAAACAGAATCTTCGACAAAAACAACCAACTCCAAACCCCATTTCCAAGCCAAAACAAAACCAAAACCAAACAAAAAAAAAACCCCTTAAAATCCATCTCTCAAAACCCACGAATCAAAACAACATCAAACAAACCCCACACCAAACCCATAAAAACACAATCTTCGATTAAAAAAAACCCAAATCTCACCGGAAGCCGGAGAAGTAGCAGCGAAGGCCATAACTTTCGACTCTCGAACCCAAAATCCAACCCTCGGAACCCCAAAAAGGATCGACCTTTGGACCTTCCAACCACCAAAGGCGTTACCCCCAATCAATACCCCCACCAACTCCCGCAATTACTCCAACTGAAACGAACCGGATTCGCCACAGAGAATCGCAAACCCGCCTTTAACTTCCTTCCGGAAAGGGAAACCCTAAGATTTGGGGGAATTCGGGAGGAGACGTTGCAGCTACACTTCTATCTCAAGTTCTTGTTTATTGCTTCCCCTTTTGGGTGAATGTCAGTTTGGCTGTCGCTAGACATATTGCGGGTTTGTTGTGGTCCTGGTCTTTGTTAACTTTCGAAAAAGAAGGGGTTACTATAATCACGACTGTGATTAGAATCGTGTTGTGTTTCGTTACTTTCGAGTAAGAGTCAAGATTAATAACATGTTATATATATTTATTTATTTTAAAAAAATTAAGTTAATTAATTAACTAACAAAATATATTATTTATGTCACTTTCCACTACTATATAAATTAGGCTTCTTAGGACGCCAATCGAGAGAGATTAGGCTTCTTATGACGAGAGTCGAGCGAGACTTAAAGTTTGACATGAGAGCTAGGGCATAGTTAACCAGGAGGGTGTGACCCCTCCACGTGTTAACGGGGCGGGCGACCGTCTACCTGGGGTGGAGGCACATGTCCTCCTGTTGGGTGATTTTTTTTATTTGTTAAAATTATTTATAAATTTATTTTAAATTGTTTTTTCAAAAAAATATGAAAATATATTTTTTTATTTGTTTTGATTTTGTAGATTTTTTGTGATTTTTTTTATATTTTACCCATATCACCAAATGACGTTGAGAGAGAAGAATGTATGGTGGTTGGGGGTCGTCCGTACGTGATTAAAGGAATTTTTTGGGTGGATTAGGGGAACTGACGTGACAGAAAGATGAATCATGACACCTAGAAGTAGCACGAGCACTGTTATTTTTGCTCTTAGATACAGGAAGGATTTCATCAAAGATATATATAGTTATTGGCAAGGATGGGAAGGCATGTTGTGGTGGACTTGGGTTCGAATGATTGACTGTAATTTTGTGATTGTGTTCGATGTTGTACAGAACGAGTTTTACTTAGGTACGTCCTCTTAAATTTAAGCGTGTTTCTTTGCTAAACTTGTGCGACGCAAGTCATACTTGGGTTGATTTCTTAGTTTGTCAAGCTTGAATGAGAGTTAACGTTTGACTCATCGTGAAATCGTCAAACATATGTAGAGTGTTGACTAATGCCTCCTTCCGATGACCTTGGAGTAGGTGACTAAAACACACTAATTTACTCATGGGTGTTTGTAAATTTACCTACAACACTTGTAAAGGTACATGAGTCTTACTCGAGTGGTTAATTAGCCAGCCTTCTCAATCGCACACACTCCTCCAACAAATCTTCTCACAATCCTGACTGCACATCTCCATCGAGATGATGATGATGATGATGATGATGGAACTTTGCTGGAAAGATAAGAAGGCACTACGCCCTGTCCCCGGACAATCATCACACACCTGTCAGTGGTTTGGTCCACACCCTGTCTCCACCTGTTTCTCCACATCTGGCCTTTGGATGGGGGACGGAGGGTTGGGATGTTAGCAATATACTGAAGTACTTGTGGGTATTGGTGAAATTATCTCACTCACTAGTAATGAGAGTTAACGATTATTAAAACGGGCAAAATAATCAAAGGTTTAGTGAGGATTATAATAGACTTGGATCTTGTTTCAATGTAGCGTGATTATTAATGTGAGTAGATCGTGTCATGCACTTAATGGTCGAAGAAAACTTCAATCATATATACTATCCACTGTAATGTACTTCTAACAGTTAAGTTTCTGTTGTGGTATTAATAATTAATAGCCTTCAAGTTCTTGTAATTTTTTTATTGAATTAATCGTGTCGTTCACTCATTGGAGCAAATAATTTTTATTTTATTTTTTGATAAAAAGAGCAAATAATTTTATAACTTTATTTTTGAAAAAGACAATTTATTATATTCGGGTTAAGTAACACTTGAATTGTTTGATTTTATGAGAATATAAATTTCGCTACACTATTGTCACGACAAGTTGTTGATGTGATGCATACATTATTGCCGTTATTTTGTTGTCAAACACTTAATAATCTCGGCTTTGTTGCCATAAAATATCAACTAACAAACTTATATTATTGTTAAGTGCAGCATTTATTCTGTAAAAATATAGACATTGAATTTGTAAATATCACCCAGAGTACTTGTATTTGTTTTTCTACAAATATGTTGTAGTGTAATATTCAACAAAAAAGATTTTATTTCGTGTGTTTATATTTTGGTTGGGCTTTTTTGGTTTAAATGGTAGAAGGTAACTGTCACCGGTCGTGTTAGGAGTCCTTTAGAGACTCTCAAATTTCAACTTTTTCGAGCTTTGGCCTCGCCAAACGCTCTATCCCCGCGGGGAAGATTGAAAACACCAACACAACCGTACAACTCCCTTGGTTTCCCGCAGAGTAAACAAGCACAAACGAAAACGCACACAATAACAACGTTGGCGGAATTGAACTCTTTTATTCCCATAAACAATAGAATTACAATCCCTAAAGGGGTGGAGGAAGGAAGGAAACAAACACAAGGACCATTAGAAACCTTATCCTAATGGTGGCGCCCTTTCCACAGGTTGGAGGTGCACCCCTATATATACATGTTGTGAGCCTCCCACTACATGTACTTCGTGGGAATCCATGATCCCCACTACACCTCTAACTCTCCTTTGGTTGTGGAGGAGTGGGGCAAAACCGAATGCCCACTCTCCCCACTAAGGCCACTCTCTCTAGTGCCTTCTATAAATCACGCATGGGCTATAACCGAACCCTTCGGTCAAGGCTAGCTGGAAACGTGGGGATCATGCTGTATTTTGCTGGAATACATGTCTTCAAAACCGTCCCTCAAAATAGGAAGTTGTGCAAGTGGGTTTGACCCGTTCAAATCCCTTGCACATCTCTCGTTCGGTTATGGACCCGTTCCTTAACCGAATCCTACTTTTTAGGAAGTGCACCTTCGGTTCCTATTTTCAAGGAATGCATGCACCACGACTTCTACTCCTTCCAAACCGAATACTACATGCAAGGAAGTCATGCGCGTATTGGGGCTGACCCATTCAGCCCACGCTTCCCTCTTCCTTTGGTTGGTGGACCAAGTCCATAACCGTCTCCACGAATGTAGCCTCCCTCCTTTGACTTGGTCTCCACGCCTTTGTTGGGCTGCCCACGCCTTGCTTGGTCACCGATCTCGGTCCTTGCTTCGCCCATGGGTAGTCCTCGTCGGCCCGCACCATCCACCACCAGTTGACCGGTATTGACTCGTGTTGACTACGATCCTCACCTAGTCTCCTTGTGCTGACCTGGTGTTGACTCCTTGTCTTTAGCCTCCCAAGCTCCTGCGCCTCCATCCTAAGCATTGCCCGCTCATGCCCACCTTCATGGCGTGCCTAAGTGCTGCCCGGGTCATGCTTAGTACATGTTCTCGCACTTCCCAAGTGCTACGCATGCGCCTCGCTTGCTGATGCCCTTAGACCTTCGCTTGGGTGTCCCCGGACTCCAAGCTTTGGTGCTTTCCATGCGCCTCGCGCTCCAAGCCACCAATCCACGCTATAGACTTTAGAACATCCGTGCCTTTGCCTCGCTCGCCCATGCATGCGCCCCGCGCGCGCGCATGTCGCCCGAGCATAGCTTCCTCGCGCCCGTGCTACGCGCACGTCCTTGGACTAGGCCTTTCACTCCATGTTCGTAGCCTCGGCTACTTGCCTTCTTGCGCGCGTTTTGCCGCTGCCTGCCACTCGGTTCCTCCTCCACGCTTCGCCTTGCGTGTGCGCATGCCCGCGCAACTCGAACCTCCTTGGCGCTTGCCTTGCAAAACCCAGGGGGGGGTACTTGGGCTACCCCCGTTGCTCACCTCACGCCTCGCGTTTGGTTTGCCTTGTGTGCTTCGTAGTTCCTTGTGATGCTCCAAGCTCACGAACCTGGCCCGGTATGGCGCACCCTCGGGCATCCCCGAGTTCAACCCGGTGACAGTAACCTAGACATGTAAGGTACTAGGTCTCTCATATTCAGCTTATGATTTTGCTCATGAGTGATAAGTTTTATTTCGTGTTCTTATGTTTGCGGTTAATTTTGTTAAATATACTCACGTAATTTTTAGGTTTGACCTTCTCGTGTTCTTTGTTGAATTCTATACAATTGTTTTATACTTTATTGAATTAAAATTGCCTTTGTGATGTAGTACATGCAATTCAAAATTCATACAAGAGATTTAATTTGTTCTACTTATCTATTCACGATATTTGTTAGAAGTTCATATTTCTTTAATTTTGTGTGATATTTTGTAAAATTTGAGATTGTTTTGTCTCAATGTAAAAGTATGTTGTGTTAACTATTAAAGTTTTTATATTGATTTTAGTTAATTTAGTGATTGATATGTACTTGTCAAAATTTAACCCCCACTAACTTTTTTTTTTGGGCCCGCGCACCGCTGGTTATGTAACATATATCCTCAACCATTCGGTAAGCCTCGCAATTATATTTTGCTATTGAAGTAGTGTGTACTTAGTAATGTTTTACACGAGTCGTTTGTTTCAACCGTTGTTTCTTTATCAAAAATCAACCAATAATGCAATATCAATAATAACTTGTGAATTTTATCCTTTCACATGGTATACATTGAAAAACAAAACTTGTATACATAAAAAACTATGATATAATTGGAAAATGCAATGGAAATTATAACTCAATGTCATCCCCTGATTGAGAGTTTAGTTGGATGGAGGACACCGGCCGGTGCCAAACGAGGTTTTTTTTTATAAATTACAATATGATACAATTGCAAATAAGCACAACGCTTTTGGGTGTTTGGAAACTACCACAGTTTTTGAAAAAAAGCGACGGTTCACGACACATGTTTTGATGGCTTTCTCAGATTTCACATTCTGACCGTTTGGGTGTCAAAATTGGGTTTTAATTTTTGGATGTCTAATCTCGACAAAAAGACACATTAGTCATTCACTTTATGTTATAAAATTTGGTTTTCAATTGAGAAGAATAGACTAATAGTGACTTTAATCATGTATATTTTTTAAAAAATAGTGGATTTCGAGATGGTGTTAAGGGAAAATTTAATTTTGGGTGAGTGAATTAGTTTCTAACAATGGTCTTTAATGAAATAATCTAATAAAGTTAGGGGTATAATAGTAAAAAATCTAGTGACAAAAGATGTAATTGTACAACAAACAATGTCCAAATAACAAACATTTTACGTGGGTTCCACCCAAAAATGGAAAAACTCACATTGTCAGTTTTTGAAACCTAGTGTTAAATGCCAAAAATTGGGCACAATTTTTCACAATTCTGAGGTCCGACATATTTTGCTTGGATGTCACAAACCGAAAAATCATGATTTTATCAAAACCGATGTTCTTTTTTAAGGCATCCAAGCGCACCCTTTGAGTTTTTTCATGAAGTGGTGAATGTTTGATTAAGGGTAAGGGTGGATATGGATTACCAAAAAAATGGTCAATTTTTTCCCTAACTTCAAACATTGGATTTTCTTTTTCCTGCATCCAAACACTACCCACAATGGTGAGATTTTTCAAAAAACTCCTAAGCTCAAAAAATGAGAATTTTCTATTTTTTTCGAAGAGAAACATTTTTTACCCTTATTGGAGATGAATAATTACTGTACTTTTCTACTTGGAAGAATGTTTAAGGAGAGTAAAATTGACTTTTCCGGTAAAAAAATCAAAAAACCGGGTGGGAGACACGTTTTTCTATCTCTTATCTTAGTTTTTGGGAACAAGAAAACTTTTTTTTTACTTTGTGTCAAATAATATCTTTTAAGTTTTTTTTTAAATTTCTACGATGGTCTAAATGCACCATAAGTTTGATAGTTGTGTTATGTGGTAGCCTTTTCAAGGCAAAAAAACTTTATACGCAAACCATGGTTAAGCTCCATCCAAATGGTTGAGTCAAGAAGAAGTCGAGACCCAACGCCACATATTATTTTTTTACTTTTAAAATACAAAAGTGTCCTGCAAATTATCTACATTCTACAAAACACAAAGGTGATTCCAATATTCAAAAGGATTAAAGTGTGATGATTGTGTTAGGAATGGAGGGTCTAAAGAATTTGTCTGGGTGGTGGCAGGCAGGGGGATTTGGCCAGTCATGTTTGGGAAACAAAAGTGGTAAGCTTTGGGTGTAATTATTCTACACCAACTTGACTGCCAAGATAAGGACTTTAAGGGTTGTTTAGTTCATGCATCCATTTTGTTATATGGCAACTTGTGGGATTTGATTATTGTCGTGTTTGTCTTTTATTGGGTTTTCCTTTTATTTTATCCATATTGCACCGAGATCTTATATTCTGTATTTTTATGAAATATCAAACCCTCGGCCGACCCCCTAGAGTTTGATATTTTAACTTGTTTGTAAGTTGTTCATATATTGTACAGAAATTTCTATTTTATTTTATGTCTTTTTCTAGTTTATACATTTGGATTATATTCAAATATGTGAT
Source organism: Triglochin maritima (assembly GCA_963682175.1). Lineage (NCBI taxonomy): Eukaryota > Viridiplantae > Streptophyta > Magnoliopsida > Alismatales > Juncaginaceae > Triglochin > Triglochin maritima. The sequence goes on along the minus strand of OY821787.1, from coordinate 3,226,561 downwards.
AATTTGATGAAAACAAATAAATATGTCCTCATTGCCGTAATTTTTTTATTTAATAAAAGAAAAACGAAAATTTCGAAATTTAGGACAAAAAAATTCCAAAAATAGTCGGATCGTGGGTGTGACCCGCGATCCGTGGAGGCAAGGATCGCGGCTCACACCCGCGATCAGTCCCCAAAAAAAATTTTTTTTGACGGATCGCGGGTAGGAACCACGATCCGTCATTTTTAAAAAAAAAATAAATTCCTGAAAATAAAATTACTGAAAATTATTTCACATATCGCTGTTGTGAACCGCGATCCGTGAAATATTTTTTTTTTATTTTTTTTCTTCTGTTTTTCGGTTTTAGTTTTATTTTATTATTTCTGTTTTTATTTTTTATTATAATTATTTGTAATCTTTTTTTAAATCTTTTTTTTCAAAATATATTTTCTAATTGATATTATTTTTTCAAATTTTTTTAAATTATTTTTAATTTTTTCAATAATCGGCCTCCAAATCACGTTGATAACCCGACGTATTGAAATGTTAGGGTATTTTATAAAATAAAAAAACAAAATTTCTTAACAAAATTAATAAATTATTTACAACCGAATATTAAACAAACCTTAAAACTAATTAAAACAAAAAATTGGAAACGTTATCAAAAATTCGTAGGGTGTAGACACATTACAAATATTTTTGGAGGTCGATACAGCAAAAATTTAAAAACACAATTAAATTTTTTCTAAAAATATTAACAATTACAAAACATATTTTGAAAACAAATATAACAAAAAAAATAGTTAAAACGATTTAAAAAAAATCAAAACATAAAACACTACGACTAAAATCCGGGACTTTTTTTATTTTCTTTTTTTATTTTTTTATTTTACGTTTTATTTTTTTTCAAATCATTTTAACTAGGGCATTGTAGCGAGGAGGGGTGTTGGGTTTTAAACGTGATTTTCTCTCTCTCTCTCTCTCATTTCTCTCCATTTCATTCTTCTTCTCCTTCATCCAGCAGTGGAGACGATCGGAGGAGGCGAGGACGTCGTGCGGGAGGAGGTCAGACGTCCGGAGAAGGAGAGGTGCGTGCTCGAGGTCTACCGGAGGCGACGTGCGTGAGCGAGCTCCGGCGGTTCGTCGTCTTTGCGTGAGGTATGCCGCTCTCTAGTGTGGTTTTATCGTTAACCCTCATGAGAGGGTTGTGTTGGTCGGTCAGAGGAGGTCGGAGACCTCTCCGACGTTGAGTTTTGGTGAAGAAACCTTGGCTGGCGCGAGGTGGAAGACGACCAACGGTCGACCGGACCCTTCGGGCGGTCGACCGAATGCATGTATTTTGTCTGTCTGTTGTGCTTCGGTCGACCGGGTCCTTGTGTTCGGTCGACCGGAACTTAAGTTTATTGGTTCATTATGCATGATGTTCGGACGTTGGTTTTCGTTCGGTCGACCGTTATATGACGTAGAATAATAGGTTGACCCTAACTGTTATCGGTCGACCGAGATCCTGAGTCGGTCGACCGATAGTTTAAATTGATGTAGAAATGTCATGTTAGTTTTCGGTCGACCGGGACCCCTGAGTCGGTCGACCGATGGATTTAATTAATGTAAAAGATGTACTGTTAGTTTTCGGTCGACCGGGACCTGAGTCGGTCGACCGATAGATTTGAATTTGATGTTGACCAGACTCCGGATTTTGACATCGTTCGGTCGACCGGTTTTAGACCTTCGGTAGACCGTTGGGGATTGTGTTTTGAGCGCAGCGGTAGACCGTGTTAGGCGTACGGTCGACCGATTCCTTTCTGGAACCGGTTGACCGAATCACCTCTTCCGGTCGACTGTTTGGGCCCAGGACAGAATTTCTTGTTCCCTTTTTGAATGCCAACTTTGTCCACGGAAACCCATGTCCTCGCCTTGTGCGTGAGCCGGGAGGTGACGGTAGGCGCGTTCCGCGTGCCTGCCCAGGGACCGCCGTTGGGAAGAGTGTGGGTGTTCGGGACGCGTCACCTCAATGTATGGAGCGTGACTAATGTGTTGGATGGATTGGACTTATTGTAGTATAGCAGGCCTGAGGGATCGCGGATCCCAATGTTGATGTTTGTGCGGGCACGCAACTGGCATTGGGTGAGATGACTACCGGCCTACGGGCTACGGAGGTCGTTGCCCTGCTTTTATAGCGGCACGGTTAGTGTTTGCGGCTCGTGGAGCCTGATGACCTGGCAGACTTCGGTCTGGACCTGTCCGATGTTGTGCCGGACGTTGTGATGGACCACCGATGCTGTGCCGGTGATGCCGCCGAGGTTGTGCCGGCGATGATGATTGTTGGGCCGAGATTGTTCCTGCTATGTTGATTCCTCGACTGGGCACCTATCGATATGTTGTTGTTATACCTTCCGGGCGACGGCCCCGTTGGTCCCAGTGGCTCCGACCACAGAGATTTGCAGATCTGTATTTTATCGGCGCGCAGGCGTGACAGAGGCTCCCTGTCGAACCCTTGAGTAGTGTAGCTGCGTGTGGGGGGTGCGATGTCGCGTGCTGTAAGGCTGCATGTGCCTGCAGTAAGTCTCCACGGGAGACCCAATGTTAACTGTCGGACTGATGTCCCGTTTTACTCTTCGGGGGAATTATTTTACTTTCTGTCGATGTCATGACATGCTACTAGTATGATAGGTTCATTTGTGTAATGCATGCATATAGGTGAGTTGACATACGGGGTTTCCTTATGGAAACTTAGGCATCGTTGTTACATATTTTTCAGGACCGTAGTAGGTCCAGTTGGGTGGTGATCGGCGGGCACGCGCATTTTGGAGTTGGATCCTCTTCTCGGACCGCTAAGGTCGACATGATTACGTTTTATCTTCTGTTGTCGTTTTGTTGTAATCATGTATCATTTTGACAAACTCTGATGTAATTTTGGTGCACCGTTATTTGTTTTATGAGAAGTAACAGTCCCGTCTTTGATTATTGAGTTCCTGTGTCTTGATTATAAATTTTTAAATTTCCGCTGTTTCAGGATGTTACAATTTGGTATAAGAGCGGTCGATTCCTTTGCGGTTCCAACTGAAATCACCCTTGTAGTAATAGGACTCATGCATTTTATATTTTTGGAATGCATTCATGGCTGAAGTTGGTGATTGTTTCTTCTGTCAGATGGCACCTAGGCGCGTGAGGAGTTCTCCACGCGATCGCGATCCCAGTGACGACATTTCAGGTGCTCATTGGGACAGGTTGGGCGAGTTCCTGGAGCGTCAGGCAGCTCAGAGTGCACAGGGCGGGGTGGGAGCTGAGCACGATTGGTTCATGCGTCAGCACCCACCGACTTTTGATGGCAGGAGGGCTCCGGAGATTGCGGAGGACTGGGTCTTCAGGATGGAGAAGATCTTCTGCGCTATTGGAGTAGAAGCAGAGAGGATAGTGGAGCTGGCCCCCTATGTGTTCGATGGCGAGGCCGCCAACTGGTGGAGGTCCACATCCACGGTGTTGTTTGATGCCCGTGTGGATGTCAACTGGGAGGAGTTCTTAGAGGTGTTCCATGAGCAGTACTTTCCCAAGCACGTCAGGGATCAGAAGCGGGAGGAGTTCATGTCGCTTGAGCAGAAGGAGATGACTCTAGCGAGCTACATCAGCAGGTTCAATGCCGTAGAGCGTTATTGCCCAGAGATTTGTGTGACCCCAGAGCAGCGGGCGAGGAAGGCACCAGTGAGCACCGGTAGCCGTGTAGCCGGTCGTGGAGCGGGAAACCCGGGCAAGAGGCCCAGGTTTGATGGATGAGGAGCACGTCAGTCTGGAGCGTGCACTTACTGCGGGAGGTTTCATCCAGGACAGGAGTGTCCCCGTCGGACCGGAGCGTGTATGGGTTGCGGTCGGATGGGACATTTCGTCTGTGATTGTCCTCAGAGGCAGGGAGAGCCGAGCAGGAGGCCAGGACCACCAGCAGTAGGCATAGGCGGAGGCAGTCGATCAGTTGTTTCACCAGGATAGGGCAGGAAGACCGGGCGAGTCTTCACTATTCAGGCTGAGGAGGCGAGGGACTCCAACACCGTCGTGGAAGGTTCACTTTCTGTTTCTGGTCTGGTAGCTCGAGTCTGGTAGCTCGAGTGTTGTTTGATTGCGGCGCCACTCAGTTCTTCATTTCGGAGAAGTTTGCTGGCGAGTTGGGTCGGACCCCTGTGCTGCTGACTGATGTTTTGGAGGTCAGCACGCCCATGGGTGAGGTGGGCACTGTGGGGAGCTTTTTCCCTGGCACCACAGTTGCTTCGGGAGACCATGATTTTCCGACAGATCTGGTCTTGTTACCGATGGAGGATTTCGACGTCATACTGGGGATGGACTGGCTGTCACAGTACGACGTGCGAGTCTTTTGCCGTGAGAAGAAGATCCTGATTCCGATGGAGGGCATGCCAGATGTTTTGATCAGAGGTGCGAGGAACAGAAGGGGTCGTCTGATTGTGTTTGCGGTTAAGGCATAGAGACTGATACAGCAGGGATGCAGGGCGTTCGTGGCCACGCTGATAGTTCCTGATCCTGAGACGAGGAGGCTGGAGGATATAGAGAGGTAGTGCAGGAGTTCCCAGATGTGTTTCCAGCAGAGATTCCAGCATTACCGCCGCACCGAGAGATCGAGTTCAACATCGAGTTGGTTGCGGGTACGACACCTCAGTCGAAGGCACCTTATCGTATGGCACCTGCTGAGTTGACAGAGCTGAAGAAGCAGTTGCAGGAGTTGATGGAGTCCGGGTTCATTCGACCGAGTGTTTCTCCATGGGGAGCGCATGTGCTCTTCGTGAAGAAGAAGGATGGATCGTTGCGGATGTGCATTGACTACATGATGCTGAATAAGGTTACCGTTCGGAACTGGTACCCTTTGCCCAGGATTGATGACTTGTTTGATCAGTTGCAGACGGCGAGAGTGTTCTCGAAGATCGATCTGCGTTCGGGTTATCACCAGTTGCGGATCAGGGGTGCAGATGTTCAGAAGACAGCCTTCAGGACGTGGTACGGCCACTACGAGTTCTTGGTGATGCCATTTGGACTGACGAATGCACCTGCAACATTCATGGATTTGATGAATAGGACCTTCCAACCGTACCTTGACAGATTTGTCGTGGTGTTCGTGGATTACATCTTGGTATACTCGCCTGACAGGGAGCAGCATCGAGAGCACCTGAGGATTGTGCTTGGCATCTTGAGGGATCAGCAGCTTTACGCCAAGTACACGAAGTGCGAGTTTTGGTTGGATCAGGTGGCTTTTCTGGGGCATATTGTGTTAGCTGATGGGATTTCGGTGGATCTGGCGAAGGTTGAGGCAGTGACGCAGTGGAGAGCCCCGACGAGCGTGACGGAGATCAGGAGTTTTGTTGGACTGGCAGGGTATTACAGACGGTTTATCCAGGATTTCTCCAGACATGCATCGCCGCTGACAGCATTGACGCAGAAGGGCGTCAAGTTTGTTTGGTCCCAGAAGTGTGAGGACAGCTTTCAGGAGCTGAAGAGGCGTCTGACGACAGCGCCGATTCTGACGATACCGAGTGGCAGTGGAGGCTACGTGATTTACAACGATGCATCGGGGATAGGCTTGGGTTGTGTTCTGATGCAGCATGGGAAGGTGGTCGCGTACGCTTCGAGGCAGCTGAAGGTGCACGAGAAGAACTACCCTACTCACGATCTGGAGTTGGCAGCGGTAGTTCACGCATTGAAGACCTGGAGGCACTATCTCTATGGCGAGCAGTTCGAGGTCTTCACAGATCATCGGAGTCTAAAGTATTTGTTCTCGTAGAAGGAGCTGAATATGAGGCAGCGCAGATGGCTTTAGTTCATTAAGGACTACGACTTCACCATTTCCTATCATCCGGGGAAGGCAAATTCGGTTGCAGACGCGCTGAGCAGGAAGGTGGAGGTGTCAGTTGCGAGTCTGTGCATCCAGGAGTGGAGGCTACTCGGGGCATTGTGATTGACATCATTTCATGCTCATATTTGTATCTTATATCCATTATCTTACACCTAAGCAATGCTACGTGACGAGTTTTATGTTTAGTTTTCAGGAATAAAGAGGTTTGAAGAGAAGAGCCATAAAAGGACCCAAAAGCAGGAAAAAAAGGACTTAATTGTGAGACCTAGGGACTGAGATGCAATGGAGAAGGACCTGATCGTAAGACCGAAGGACCTAAGAGCAAAACAGGAAACTCCACACCATCATGGGGAGTATTTTGGCAATTCGATTCGGGTCGGAGCTCCAACAAACCAAGTATATGCATCAAAGACCAAGAAATGCTTCCAGAGAAGCCCAACACAAAACCCAGACAGATCTGGGCCTTATAGGCCGCCAATTGGCGGTCTGGATGAGCCCAACTCTGCTAAGCTCACTCCTGGACTTGTATTATCATGTGTTTAGGCTATTTTTGGTATTGGTTTAGGCCCACATCGGGGGATTGTCCCGGATTAGCTTTTTCCATGCTTATAAATAGAACTCTTCACCTCCCATTGTACCCATCTCTCTCTTTGGTGGCCACCTTCCCCACTAAGAGTGAAGCCTTGAAACAAAACTCTGGTGGAGGAAGTGCTACTTGTAATTGAGTGAGTTAATAATAGATGTTTTCCTTTAATTGTGTTGTTCATCTCTTAGTTTAATTTCCTTTCATATGCATGCTTGCTTGTTTGTTTTGTTTTATGCTTCTTTAATATTTCTTGCTTGATTAATGTAGTTTCATTTCAGTATAATGCTTTCTTTTGTTAGAGTAGTTAGTTTAAGTATGTGTGAGTAGTTCCATCCCCATTTGGGGGGTGGAGAAATATGTGATGTAATCATGTAGTGTATTAAGTGTGTGTTATCTTAATTCCTTGAGCTTTAAATGATTTCCATAACCATCTAATGGGTCTCCACTCTTATCTTTGATATGCTAATGCTCTTGAATGAAGCTTAGCTTATGCTTTGATTAGTGGATCTATTTTATGGGGAATGATAAGGTTAGGATATGGATAGGAATTAATATTGGAAACACAAGTTGTAGTGTATGAACTCTTGTTGCCTTTACCTTAGCTAATGTCTTGTATGTTTTAATGATGTAGTCTTATCTTAATTCATGTGGAGGCATAGTAGGGTCTAGTCTTTATACTTGAGTTCATTTAGCTTCATTCCAGTTATTGTCTTGTATGTTTTAATGATGTAGTAAAATCTTAATTCATGTGGAGGCAAAGTTGGATGTAGTTTTATGATTTCATGCACTACATGTTGTGAGGAGCTTAATTACACACACACCACACACACATCTTTATGTTCACATCATTTCTCTACCCCCTTTGGGGTTTAGTTTTTCTTGCTTCTTTTCCATTTCCATTTGCATGTTAGTGTAGTTTAGTGTAACCAACCTTTCTTCCCTTTCTTTACCTCTCGCCTTCGCACAAACCAAGTGTCGACACACCTCCAAGTGGACGACCCGTATTTGCCACCGCTTCAACGCGGTCGTGCACTTGCGGTTAAATATAAAACGATCAATCAAGTTTTTGGCGCCGTTGCCGGGGAGGTGCTCTGTCCAGACCTTGGTTTGGACGATTCGAGGGGTTTTTAATTTTTTTTGTTTCCAGTTTTCTTAGTTTCAGGGAACCATCAGATCAAGGGGAGACTACTGGACAAGTTTGAGGGACAAAAGCTTCAAAAGGACCGCCAATCAGCGGTTGGAGACCGCCAATTGGCGGCCTGGTGAGGGATTCGTGCTCTCAAATTTTTGCTGGTAGTTAGTTCTGTAATTTGTGTAATCTGGGAGCCCTATTTTGCATGCTTTGACTTCGGTTTGCTCCCAGATCATTAATTACTCCCCCATTAATCAACTTGGCCCTAAAATCCAAAGCAAAAGACTAGACGTTCTTATTTGTTTAGGTCACGCATCATGTATTGACTTAGGCATATAGTTGTCTTTTCTTTTAGCTTTATTTTCAGTTGTTGAATGCTGGCATGAGGTACACATTTCCTACACTCATTCATGCATCTCGTATGCCCATGCATTAGTTAGTAGGAATTGCATCAGGACAAGAGTGAGAGAGCGTTTGATTGGAGCGATTGATTGCTAGATCTAGGATCAAATCGCTACCAAGGAGGGGCTGTCCCATAAAAGATAAGGTGGGGGATTTCATCACCCTTTCCTTGGCCCCAAAAATCACTCTTAATAAAGCCTTAACTAAAAGCAAGTAGACATTGGCCCTAGGATTGTGGGCGCACTAGGAGAGTAATCTAGTTGAGACCGTTATGACCTGATCGGCATTGTCTACCTTGTCGATAGTAGGAGGTACTGGATCTCCGGATCTCGTATCACTTGCTGGGCATTGTGGTCCTCGTTGTAGGGAGGTGAGGCGTGTTGAGGCTAGTGACCTCGAAGTTGGGCGTCGTCTAGCCTAATGACCCATTGTCTTACATTGTTTGAGCCATGTTTGCTAGTTAGGCTTCTTCCTGATCCCTCTACCCATGCTAGCTCTAGGGATTCTTCCCTCCTCACCTGAGTCCTCTCCTCATCTATTCTCTACGTATAGTCTCCTCCTCTAGTACAACTTCTGTTGAGTGTTTGTTAGAGTCGAGTCGAGCATTTTATGCGAGGTTGGGCTCGTTCTGGTGAGAGCGCTCGACTCGAGAGAGTGCATTCTTCTGAGATGGACGGTCTTGGTGATCGACCATCTCTGCCTCGTGCTCCTTTGGAGCAAGAAGCCGAGTCGTCTAGTGGTGGCGAGGGAGACCGGGTTCCATACATGGAGTACCTCGGTAAAAAGCTCCCACCACCACGTAGACCTCCTTCTCCTCCTCCTCTGTCTCGAGAGGAAGGGAGATTCGGTCAGGATCGAGTTCTTGGTGCACAACCACCTTTAGCTCGACATGATAGACCGATGACTTTGTGGGAGCAGACCAATCCTGTTCGGGCCGCGCAGCCTTCTTGCATAGTTGTTCCCCCTGCTCGCGGGAACAACTATGAGCTGAAACCTCAATATGTGAGCATGCTTCCAACCTTTACTGCCAATAAGGAGGATCCGTATATCTTTATACGCGAATTCGAGGAAGTATGCTCCATGTTCAAGCTTCAACAACTTGACGAGGATTCAGTCCGGTTGAGGATGACTTCTTTTGCATTGAAGGATAATGCGAAGAAATGGATGTATAGCCTCCCGGCGAGCTCGATTCGGTCTTGGGATGACTTTGTGACCGTCTTTCTGAAGAGATTTTTCCCTCAAAGGAAAACTCAACAGATACGGCACCAGATACATCAAATGTATCAGACCGGGACTGAATCTTTTCATGGTTTCTTTGAGAGGTTCAAGGACCTTCTCCAGCAATGCCCTCATCATGGACTTGAGCTATGGCAGCTGTGCCAGATTGTTTATGGGGGCATCAACTGTTGGATTTCATGTTTAATTATACATATATATTTTTCGAATTTTCATGTATAATAAGGATCTATTACAATTTTCTTCGATTTATTTATGCATGCATCGGTTTGTTTTAACAACTAGTTTCAAAAACTTATTAAAACAAACACAAAGGGACTCCGAAATTCATACCTAGAAGTTCTCAAAACTTCTTGACGTTTCAGAGACGTTGAGGAAGCCAATATTCGCTTCTCGTTGCGCCGGATGCCTCCGAGTGTTCACCGAAACCCTAAACAAGGTTGGAGAGAAAGGAGCTAGCCAATCGAACTCCAAACAAGCTTAGAATCTAGCTACAAACCCCTTCCTTAGCCTCTGAGATTTCTCCTTCCAAAGACTTAGAAAACTAAGAGAATTTTCGTGGGTTTTAGTAGTGAATTAGGAGAGAAAATAATTTCTGAATTGTGTAACCCAATTAGGGAGAATAAGGACCTATTTATAGGTTCCAATCTTACTCTTAATCATGGCTATTCTTAAGCCACGGTTTTATGACAATTTCTCTCACAAACTAATTCCATAATGCATTATATGCACCCACAAAACGTTTGACCAAATTTGGAGCTAATCCAACCATCGATCAAATTAATCTCTTAATAATCAAAGGCAGAAAATCGACTGCTGTTCGGTTTACCGAGTCCCACTCGGTTAACCGAATTTGTCACGGTCGTTTAACCGAGTACGTGACGGATGACCGAATCTTAAGGAGAAAAAATCTCCTTAACCGATCGGACCCATTCACGTTTAAAACCGAGTGCTATTCGGTTAACCGAAAATATCGGAACTTGACATTGTTCGGTCGACCGTTTCTGGTTCGGTACACCGTACCAAAGCTCCAGGCACTTTGGTCAAGTTCGGTCAATCAATTATGATTATCCGTTCCATGTTCGGTTGACCGATCCACAGATCCTTCGGTCGACCGAACCTCAACGGATTACCGAACGTTTACCCGATTTTTCCTTTTTCAAATTTTGGATTTATTTCCAACAAAATTTGAACTTGGGGGGTTTTAGCAAATTCACAACTTATGCAATATATTATCCTATGCAACAATAAATTATTGCACCCCATAATATATGCATCTCATATGAATTTATCATGATTCTAATTATGTTATATATAACATGATTGATTTTACTTGTTCACCACATGTGTCATATTTTCTATAAGAAACCTGACACATCATATGAACCAAAAATCAAGCTTCTTGTTTCCCGGTTTCTTGCGGTGTGACCTATGGGAGGATCTAGACTAAGTTGGCAGTGATATTAAGAGCTTAATATCACAAGCTATAAGCGGTATCTAGCTACACATTATAGCTCCCAATTAGTTAGATGTCTTAATTCCACTCGAACCAAAACCCGATCCATTTAGTGATGGAGTGAACCACTTGTGTCCGTCCCTTGCCTCATGATATTAAGAATACACACAAAGTAGTACTGTGTCATCTTTGTATTAGTATTCATTTCTTGATCTCTTTAAGCTAGTTATAAATATGTGACTTAACTCAAATCACATTGTGCACATTATAACTTTGCTTTATCAAGGGGCCTACTAATATCATCACTCAATTAAGAGGGGCAATGATAATCTTTTGACTAACTATCTTCTCCAACGAAAGTTATACTTAACCAACCAATGCCTTTACACTACACTGATCGATAGTTCAAGATACTGATCTAATTAAGTATTCCTTAAGTGATCAGATATAAGTCTCATATCAAATGATCAAAGACACAGTAAAATATTAATGACACAGAAACACATTTCTATAATATTTTACTTATTAGGTCTATTCAGTATACAAAAGTAATATTTTCCTCTTTTGCATACCCGTGTTGTCACTCATTTGTAGAGCTACAATGATCTATGACCAACACGACAATCTTAACTCGGTAATTAATGTTCCATGTTAATTACCATGATTGCGAATATCTTTTGTTTTATGTAAACCAATATCTTTTAGAGCTCTACGGTTAAGGACCAAGAGCCTCTTCCTTAACACTTCTAAAAGACGAATAACATAAACAAGGAACAAAATGATTTCTCATTCAATTCATAATAATTGACATTTAAAAGTAAAAGTTTCAGAACACATTCCCTTCATCAACTACAACACCCGCACATTGTTGGAGTCGATGTGTCAGGGTGACTTCCAAATGAAACCCATCGAGGAGGCATGGGACACTTTTGAGTCCATGGCTGAGCGTACCTTCGAGTGGGACACCATGAGAGAGCCACCAGCCGCCAGGTCTTCTGGTCGAGCTGGATCATATCATGTTGAGTCGACTATCGCGTCTGAGGCGAAAATGGCTGCTCTCATGCGTAGGATAGAGAGTTTGGAGATGGACCGAGCTCCTGTAGCTCAGGTCGCTACTCCCGGGTGTACTAGGTGTGGACTGTCGGGACATGATGACTTGGAGTGCGCTTACGCTCAAAGGGATACTGAGCATGCAAATGCGATGTATCAACAAAGACCCCGAAACGACCCGTACAGTTATTCCTACAACCCGGGATGGCGTAACCATCCTAACTTCTATTGGGGGTCTAGTGGAGGCCACGGTCAGAGCTCGCACGTTCAACCTCCACCTCCACCTTATCAACCTCCACGCCCATCGACGACCTACCAACCCCCACATCAAAGGTCTCAGCACCATAATTACCAACCTGGTCAGGCCTCTTTGTCGGGTTATTCTAACCAGACTCCACCACCCCAGCGGGTTGACCCTAAGGACTCTACCCTTGAACAAACCCTTCAAATGTTCATGCAGAGCACTCAATCCATGTTTGCGGCCAGCAATAATTCGGTCAAAACATTGGAAATGCAAGTTAGCCAGTTGGCTCATCAGCTCCATGAACGTGAGAAGGGTCAGTTACCGAGTCAACCTGTGGTTAATCCCAGGGGTCAGCCTGCTCATACCAGGAAAAATGTACACAATGTTGAAAGTGATCCTTCCCAACATGCCAATGTTGTTCATACCTTGAGATCGGGAAGGGTCGTTGACAACAATGTGAAAATGCCGGAAGCCAACCCTGTTGGCGAGACTTCCGATGAGAGTCTTGAGCCTGTCCAAGGAACCTAATTCTGAGACTCCTCCTCGTGATTCTTATGTCCCCAAGGCACCATTCCCTCATCGGTTGACTAAAAAACGTGATGAGCATTGGGATAAGATCGTTGAGGTACTTAGGCAAGTAAAGGTGAACATTCCGTTGTTGGGCGTTGTTCAACAAATGGCACCGTATGCCAAGTTCCTCAAGGACCTTTGCACCACTAAGAGAAAAACAAATGTGCCCAAAAAGGCCTTTTTGGCCGCCAATGTGAGCTCCATATTGACACAGCCCATGCACGTCAAGTACAAGGACCCAGGTTGTCCAATTGTCTCTTGCATGATTGGCAATGTGACAATCTCTCAAGCTTTATTGGATTTGGGGGCATCTGTGAATCTTCTTCCTTACTCAGTCTATGTCAACCTTGGAATAGGCGATCTTAAACCAACGAGGACAACCCTACAGTTGGCTGATAGATCCATCAAAATTCCACGAGGGAGTGTGGAGGATGTCCTTATCAAAGTGGGTGAGTTCGTATTTCCAGTTGATTTCATCATCTTGGATACCGAACCCGTGTCCAACCCACAAGGACAGATTCCTGTGATCCTTGGGAGGCCATTTCTTGCGACATCTAATGCTTTGATCAATTGTCGCAATGGCTTGATGAGGTTGTCTTTTGGAAACCTCACGGCGGATTTCAACATCTTCACTCTTGGTAAGCAACCTGAGCTCTTCGACGACACTGTCAGAGCCAATTTCATCCAGGACACGGATGAGCCTGATTCATTAGGCATGTTCGACTCACATCGACATATTATTGAGGTGCCTAATGATCAGGTTGCGAGTGAAGAGGATCTTGAGGAATCCGACAGCATATCTCTGGACGAGGAGGCACATCTGGGTGCTTGCTCCTCTTACCCCGTGGCCCTTGAGCCACTTGAAAGTAACTCTGAATCCGACAAGGACCCACCTCTGGTCGAGCTTAAACCGCTCCCCGATAACCTAAAGTACATCTTTTTAGGGGATAATGAGACCTTGCCACTCATTATTGCTTCTGATCTTGAAAAAGATCAAGAGGTTTCCCTCAAAAGAGTACTCTTTGAAAACAAAGAGGCGATCGGGTGGTCCTTGAAGGATATCAAGGGAATTAGCCCTGGTATTGTTCAGCATCGGATCCACATGGAAGAGGATTCTAGGCCCCGCAGGGACCCACAACGAAGATTGAATCTTGTACTGAAAGAAGCCGTCCGAAAGGAGGTTCTTAAGTGCTTGGATCATGGCATGATCTATCCTATCTCTGATAGTTCGTGGGTGAGTCCTGTCCATGTGGTTCCCAAGAAGTCAGGCGTGACGGTTGTGGAGAATGAGCATAATGAGCTTATCCCGACACGCCTGCAGACTGGCTGGCGAGTTTGCGTTGATTATCACAAGCTCAATGCGGCAACGTGGAAAGATCATTTCCCGTTGCCATTCATTGATCAGATGCTGGAAAGGTTGGCCGGACATGAGTATTATTGTTTTCTTGATGGATACTCCGGTTACAACCAAATTCCCATCGCCCCCGAGGATCAAGAGAAAACCACATTTACTTGTCCCTTTGACACGTTTGCCTATCGTCGCATGCCCTTTGGGTTATGTAATGCGCCGGCAACGTTTCAAAGGTGTATGATCAACATCTTCTCCGATATGGTTGAGCGTTTCCTTGAGATCTTCATGGACGACTTTTCCATATTTGGCGCTTCCTTTGATGAGTGCCTTCATCACTTGAGCCTTGTCCTCAAGCGATGCCGTGAGAAGAACCTCGCTCTCAATTGGGAGAAATGTCACTTCATGGTGAAGCGAGGGATTGTACTTGGAAATGTGGTCTCAAGTAGGGGAATTGAGGTTGATCCCGCCAAAGTGGGTATCATTGCTAATCTCCCACCGCTACGTAATGTGAAGGATATCCGCGCCTTTTTGGGGCATGCTGGATTCTATCGGCGGTTCATTCGGGATTTTAGCAAAATTGCTCGACCTCTCACCGCCTTGTTGGCTAAGGATGCCATTTTTGAGTTCACTCCGGATTGCCACCATGCCTTTTTAACCTTGAAGAAAGAGTTGACTTCAGCTCCCATTATTAAGGCACCGGTGTGGACTGAACCCTTTGAGTTAATGTGTGATGCATCTGACTTCGTTGTGGGAGCAGTGCTTGGGCAACGATTGGAAAAATTGCCTCATGTGATCTACTATGTCAGTAGAACACTCAATGATGCCCAATTGAACTACACTGTGACCGAGAAGGAATTCTTAGCAATCATATTTACTTTGGAGAAATTCCGGTCGTACTTGATTGGCTCCCACGTGATTATCTATTCTGATCACACAACCATCAAGCACCTCATTGCGAAGAAAGATGCAAAATCCCGACTCTTGAGATGGATCTTGTTGTTACAAGAATTCGATCTCGAGATTCGGGACAAAAAAAGGTGTGAAAATGTTGTAGCTGACCACTTGTCTCGTCTAGAGACGACCAACCCACAAGACCAAATCATTGATGACAAATTTCCTGACGAGCAGTTGTTCACGATCAAAGATAACCCTTGGTTTGCCGACATCGTGAACTATCTCGTGACCGAGCAACTTCCTGTGGGTTGGTCAAAATCTGACCAATCCAAATTTAGATCTTATGTCAGATTCTTCCACTGGGACGACCCCTACCTATTCAAATACTGCTCTGACCAAATTTTCAGGCGGTGCGTCCCAAATACCGAATTCCAAAGTGTACTCCACTTCTGCCATTCCAAGGCATGTGGAGGACACTTTGGAGCAAAGAAAACTGCTGCCAAGGTGCTCCAATCTGGATTCTACTGGCCCTCTCTTTTCAAGGATGCTTACGACTTTTGTAAGCAATGTGATAGGTGCCAGCGCCTTGGCAGGATTGGTCGACGTGACATGATGCCTTTGCAAAATGTCCTTGTTGTCGACATCTTCGATGTGTGGGGCATCGATTTCATGGGTCCCTTCCCGAACTCGTTCGGGAATGTTTACATTCTGGTGGTTGTTGACTATGTGTCTAAGTGGGTTGAGGCTATACCCACAAAGACCAATGACAACAAGGTGGTCACCAAATTCTTGAGGGACATTTTGCGCGATTTGGTACTACTCGTACCATAATCAGCGATAGGGGCACCCACTTCTGTAATCGCTCCTTTGAAGCGCTTATGAGGAAATATTCGATCACCCACAAGCTTGCGACCCCATACCATCCGCAAACTAGTGGGCAGGTCGAAATCTCTAACCGTCAATTAAAGCAAATTCTTGAGAAGACGGTTAGTTCCTCGAAGAAGGATTGGTCTACCAAGTTGAATGACGCGTTGTGGGCTTTCCTCCACTGGGCACCTATCGAGATGTTGTTGTTATACCTTCCGGGCGACGGCCCCGTTGGTGCCAGTGGCTCCGACCACAGAGATTTGCATATATGTATTTTATCGGCGCGCAGGCGTGACAGAGGCTCCCTGCCGAACCCTTGAGTAGTGTAGCTGCGTGTGGGGGGTGCGATGTCACGTGCTGTAAGGCTGCATGTGCCTGCAGTAGGTCTCCGCGCGAGACCCGATGTTGACTGTCGGACTGATGTCCCGTTTTACCCTTCGGGGGAACTGTTTTACTTTCTGTCGATGCCATGACATGCTACTAGTATGACAGGTTCATTTGTGTAATGCGTGCATATAGGTGAGTTGGCATACGGGGTTTCCTTATGGAAACTCAGGCATCGTTGTTACATATTTTTCAGGACCGCAGTAGGTCTAGTTGGGTGGTGATCGGAGGGCACACACATTTTGGAGTTGAATCCTCTTCTCGGACCGCTGAGGTCGACATGATTACGTTTTATCTTCTGTTGTCGTTTTGTTGTAATCATGTATCATTTTGACAAATTCTGATGTAATTTTGGTGCACCGCTATTTATTTTATGAGAAGTAACAGTCCCGTCTTTGATTATTGAGTTCCTGTGTCTTGATTATAAATTTTTAAATTTCCGCTGTTTCGGGATGTTACACCAGTAGTAGTCCAGACATGATTATTTACGGTACAATAGACCTTCTACTTAAAACAGAAGGACAATGGACATTAAAATCAAAGAGGATTTGAAAAGAAATAAAAAACCATCCATTCTTACTCATCACTAATAATTTTTTGATGCTCAAAAATAGAAGTTTTTATTTGTCAACGTAGACGGTGAAATACGTATATAAACAAAAAACACAAATGTAATAGACCGTTTAGTTGGAATCAGAATATGATATAATGATGTACTTGCACTAAATATATCAATTTTGAGAATATCTAGAAAGTGACCCAATAAGATTGACATTAATGATACGAGAAAACACGATTGTAGGGTAACATAAAAGTATAAAATAGTGGCAGAAGTAAAACCACTAACGAGGAATCCAAACTTTGTGCTGCACGTCGTTTCTTATTATTTTAATGTTTTTGGAGATGCGTTAATGACGTGATTAAATGAATTTCAATTGACTTTGGTGGGCAAAGTTCGACGATTAATATGTTACAACAACAAACAAAAAGAATGAAAGAAGACTTTATTGAACGTTTATGTTTATCTTAAGAGTTATTGGTTGGCATCCCTAATTAAGATAATAGACAGTGACGTTATAACATAATTTTTCAGACCCATGTGAAAGTTACTTTTTAAACTTTATTAATAACTATTTTGTTGTGGCGATCAAAGCATTGGAATCTGAATGATTTAATTAAAAGCATTAAAGATTCCAATTTAACAAGTAGACCCTTAAGTGTCTTCTGTTTGATAGGAGCGTTTTTTATTTATAAATCCTAACGTTGACTTCTTACACTTGTATTAATGAAGTTACATCTGAGAGGAAACAAGTTCTCTTTGCTTTGAGTTATTTCGACCATCATCGATCTCGGCATGTCATGTGCTAAGTTAAGATGCTAATATATCGGAGTTTAATTCATAATCAAAGAATTGTAACGTTCTCAAAACAACAAAAAATTTAAAACTTTTCAAAAGAGAAAATCAACTTAATCAAACGAAACCCAATGACATTACGAAACACAACACAATGTGCACCATCATATATCTCGAATATATATAGATTTGAGTTTTACAAAAAATGATTGCATCAAAAGAGTATAAGATAAAAATATATAACTGTAATCACAACAACCTCCAAAAAGAGAGAAAGTATGATATGATCCATATAGCTCTCCTACGCAGCCACCACCCATACTGTCGATCACGACCTGAAACACAAACATGCGATAATGCCTGAGTTTACAGAAGAAAACCATGTATATCAAACTCCTAACACATATATGAATAACATAACTGAATGAAATATGACACATGCATAACATCAGTAAAACCAACACATTGCCTCTATCACTGGAGCCACAATTTGCCTCAATGTTACCGGAACCACAATTTTGCATCTTATACCGAAGTCACGATCTCGTCTTAATGTTACCAGAGTCACGGTTTTGTATCATATACCAAAACCACGGTCTCAACAAACACACATGCTCAGAAGAGCCACAACACAACGCTATCGAGCCGACCAGTTCATATCGTTGCCCTCAAAGGGATCGAAAAATCAATCGATTAAACGAACATCACAAACACAGAACTGGGCAGAAACGGTCGACCAAACACACTTGCCGGTCGACTGGTTCCCTCCAAGAACGCACAAGAGTTCGAACGTCTCCACAACTGGTCAAACCAAAACCACAAATAACGAACAAAACGACCAAACGGTCAAACAAAGGTCACCGACAGTCAATCGTTTAGAAGGTCTACGCCACAACATTAATAATAATAAACGTCCCAGCGGTCGAACGACGAAGAGGACCCGGTCGACCGAAAATAACAGGGACTTCACGTTTCCTTAAGATTCACGACCGGTCGACCAAGACACACACCGGTCGAACCAACCTTAAGTTAACTTAAGCTATCGGTCGAAAAAATCATATAATACGTCACTCGTAATGTCTTGTTGTTAATTGAAAAATGACATATAAGTATTTTTTTATAAAACATTTCTAACATAATGACACTAAATCATCACTTCTTCGTAAAACTACAAAGGATGAAATTATATGCATTAAGCTTCATGGTTTTGATTGTGTAAACTCGGTAACGTAATACGGTAGAAATTTGTATTTAAATTATAGCCTTACATCAAAAAATTGTCTATGCGTTATAGTTTTGATTCATGGCGTAGTACGTCGACACATATTGCTTAATCATGGGATTGCGCATGGTTTTCGAAAATAGTTGTATTAATGCTTAATAAAACCTAATTAGTTTTGATGCTAAATAATATTTATTGTTTTATTGTGCAGAAATGTATATGAAGTATAGCTATAATATATTTAGATGATTAATATTGCATAGTTTTTATTTTATTAAATTACCAAAAATATTTACTTTGTAGCACAATAATTCTTATTTTTTAAATGCTTATATATATATACAGAAATTCTTTATAACGTACCTGAATAATCTCCATCCTCGTAATCAAACAAGAATGTACACAAAAACAAATCAAAAATTCGTATGTATATTAAGCTCCAAAGAAATAAAAATCTACTGAACTCTGCAATTAAGAGTGAACTATTATGGTTCATCTATAAGTGAGGCCCAGGGAAAAACATGCGTCTTCTTTAGGCCCTACAAGAATAACAACAATGGAAAACCCTTTATGCCCATGGTAAAGTTTACTTAAATGATTCTTCAATATCATGCTAATATTTATTTCGTGCAAAATGACTATACTATTATGGTTGCGTCACTTGCGTGTTATTACTTATTATATTATATATATTTAGCCAGACCACGAAGACCAGAAACAATTTGGTTGATTAGATAAACCCCAAGAGTGTGGTTTTCACCGGCTGAATAGCTACTAATAAATGGCATGCTGGGTCGGTATGTGATGGTGATAAGTAAATCAAGTTTTTAGTTTGTCCTAAGAAACAATTTGATTTGACATTGATTGATTTTCTTTTTATTATCATATCATCCAACACTCCAGTCATCTTTTGATTCTTCAATTTAACTCATCCCTCTCCGTTTGTTTGTATTCTTGATTATTTTTTTGTTCTTGTCAAATTTAAAGACGGTTTACTGTTTCTTTGTTGAATATCTCAACTAGTCTAAATACTAACCGACGTAAGTTCATACGCGACCTTCATAGCAATATGTGGTATCAAAATTAATAATTAACCCCCACCATTTACGAAAAAGATCAATTTAAGTACAAGATATCTATCTACCTATTATCGTGGTTGACACGTCTTAACACCACTTGTAACATTCCGAAACAGTGGAAAATTCAAAAATTATCATCAAGATACCATAGACCAATAATCAAAAGACGGGATTGTTACTTCTAATAAAACATTCAAGCGGTGCACCATATTACATCAGAGTTTGTCAAAAAGCTATATAATTACATCAGATATAACAAAAGGAAGTTCAAGTAATCATGTCGACCTCAGAGGTCTGAATGAGAGGATCCGATCCCAAAATGCGCTCGCTCGCCGTCACCACCCAACTGGACCTACTGCGGTCCTGAAATAAAACATGCAACAACAATGCCTGAGTTTCCATAAGGAAACATCGTATGCCAAACTCACCTATATGAATGTAGTAGTAGTACTCATGAACTTATCATACTAGTAACATGTCATGTCATCAACAGTAAGGAAAATAATTCCCCCAAAGGGTAAAACAGGACATCAGTCCGACAATCATCATCGTGTCTCCCTCGGAGACCTACCGTAGGCACATACGGTCTAACAGAACAAGATGTGACGTTCTCACACGCAGCTATACTAAACATGGGGTTCAGCATGGAGCGTCCGTCATGTTCATGCCATAAGAAACATATCTGTAATTTCCTGGTCAAACCACCCCAACAGATCCGTCGCTCGGTTGGTCCATCAATCATCATCTCAGTATGTGCCCAACTGAGGAAAACATAACTAGAACAACATCAGCCCATCCAACATCATAGCCGGAACAACATCGGCTCATCAAACATCATAGCCGGAACAACATCGGCCCATCATCGGCCCATCATCGCCGGAACAACATCGGCGGTATCGCCGACACAGCATTGGACGGTTCCGGACCGAAGTTTGCAAGGTCATCAGGCTCCACGAGCCGCACATCATCATATATTGGGATCCGCGATCCCTTAGGTATGCTACTCTACTATGAGTCCATCAATCCATCACATTAAGTCACGATCCATACATGGAAATGACACGTCCTGAATACCCACACTCTTCCACACGGCGGTTCCGAGGCATGCACGCATAACGCACCCGTCGTCACCTCCCGGCTCACGCACTAGGCGAGGACACAGGTTTCCGTGGACAGAGTTGACATCATACAAGGACTAAGAATTCAGATCTGCGCACAAACGGTTGACCGAAAGAGGCAATCCGGTCGACCGTTCCTATGAGGTTCGGTCGACCGAAAGTCTGCAACGATCGAACTCTCTGCGCAATACCTAAGTCTCAACGATCGAACAAGAGTCTAAAACCAGTCGACCGAAACGTGGTCAAAACCCAGAGTCTGGTCAAAATCAATCAATACTAACGGTCGACCGACTCAGAGGTCTCGGTTGACCGAATACTACCAGGGGCATCCTAGTAGTCTAAGTCATCAATCGGTCGAACATGGCATAAAAACAGTCGAACCAAACATAATGCAACTTAAGTTCCAGGCGAACCAACCAAGGAAACGGTCGACCGAAATCGAACAGGCAAACCCCCGACCTACCAGCACAAGACATCGTTCGACCGGAGTTGGTTAAAGTCGGGCAAATACATTAAATCGGTCGACCGTCCAAAGGAACCGGTTGACCGTTGCTCGTTTTTGGAACCTTGCACCAGCTAAAGATTTACGTCGCACTCGTCGCCGGTGAGGTCTCCTACCTTGCGCGACTGACCACCATATCACATCAACGCGGGTGAGCAAAAAAATCACACTAATGAACCGGCATACCTTTCGAACACGACGAATACGTCGGAACCTCGCTCGCGCAACGTCGCCGCCGGAAACATCCCCGCGCCAACCTCCGCACACCTCACGCTGGGACCGCCTTTTCCGCCAGAGCTCTAGCAACTGAGGGAGAAGATGAGTGCTTGGTGAGAACGTAGATGAAGAAGAAAAAGAGAAAATGAAGGAAGGGTGTGTTTTTAATCCCAAAACACAACCCAACCAACACTCCCATACCTAAACACCCAACCAACACTCCCACCCATACCTAAACACCACACCCATACCCATACCCACCCCCACGTCACCCATGCAACCCAAGTCAAACCAGCCCTTACATCTTTCTCACTCCAAGCTCCTCTTAACCATCACTTAACCTCTAACGATGGTTTAGGAATTTTACACCACTAGTTTCAAATGGTTACGCTGATTTGATTACCATCCCCTTCCTAAGATCATCAGGAAAAATCATAAAATCGATTAACATTGTTCCCAGGTCACGTGAGATGGGTTGGCAAAGTGGAAACATGTCCGTCCCAAGTAGCATGAATATAAATTTATCCGCATGAGCTGGTGGTGGGCCCCACGTGGGAGGAAAGGGTGGTGGTCTGAGTCTGACTGGCAACCCATGTTATGTCTGTGGCCTTCATGTCGCTTTCTCGGTCAAACAAACCACTCCATCACTAGCTTGGTTAGTTGCTTACAGCTGCTCTGCTATGGACAGGATAAAACACAAACCCTTGTTGTCATTATCAAGGTTTTCCCTTTGTTTCTATGTTTTATGTAAATTGAAGTTGTTCTCCTAAATTATAAGACTAATGAATGTTCTTGAAGAAAATACTGTTCCTTTGTTTCTATGTTTTATGGTTTATTATGTCTTTTATTAATAAATGTTGTCCTTGTGAAACGAAGATTTCATTCAACTTTTATTATGACTAGAACGTAACGACAAAGTCTCTAGGAGGAAGGTAAACACGTTTGCTAATATGATAAATCATTGTTTTTGAGTGCCCTGGAATATGGATAGTTTCGCTCAAAAGGAATGGGAAGACTTTGCAGCACTCGATACAGAAAATGACTCACCACTTATTCACTCCAAGTCCAGCAAAGTCCGTTGCGCAGCAGGCAGTGACAACAAACGAGCAACTCCCTGCCATCATGCAGGCACGACTGGAAGATGATCGGATGACATACTCATACAGTCATACTAGCAATCGTCTAAGAGTGAGATCCGGGAGATTAATCGCATAGCTGAAATAGAAGAATAAGTCCGAGAGAGGCTAGCAGCGGAGGAAGCCAGGCGGTAGAAGCAAGGAGGCGCTACTTTGAGTATGACGTATATTCGCAGCCAACCAACTCTATCCCATCGGCCATGACCTAGTGACCTTAGCTTGTCTACCATGCTGCAGGCCTAATGCACTAGTCTTTGTTGTTGTTGTTGTTGTTGTTTTTGGTATTTTGTTGTTGTAGCTCGTAACAATCAACTATTTTAATTAATGAAGCAAAATCTTATTCTAAAAAATAAAAAAAAGATTTCGTTCAACTTTGAGAAACTGCAGTCAAAGATAAATCATTTATGAGAGGTTAAGTTTGACTGAAACGTTTCATTACAAATACCCAAGTTGTAGTTTGCTTCTAGGTAGAAAGGGGTTGTTATGAGATCAACCTCCAACTCATGAACGGGGATGTATATTGTCTTACTTCTTAGTTCTTACATGTTTCTCTTACAACTCGTCCTTTTTTTCATATGTTATGCCTGCAATACGTACTAATATCATAACTTTAAAATAAAAAGGTTAATTTTAATTATTAATACAAATTATACAACTATACGTCCACGTTCCATCGAGCACAGGTTGTTACGAGAGAAAGATCAAACTCACGTTCCAATGTTCCATCCTGTCGAGTGTAACATGTTTCACTTTGACTTGATAATTTATGGAAATTTTGTTTACATTCATTTAACTGGAAAAAATATGATATCATGGAGAAAATGGCGGTAGAGTTGGATGAATGATGGGAACGGTCCCTGACGTTTTCGTTTGAATCCCGCTTTTGCCCATGCTGTAATTCCAAATATGCCCCTACTCACAATTACCACCACAACTAATGTAACTAGTAATTAGTTAAAACTGGTAATTAGTTGAATTCCAAATGGGGAACTGTTGTGCATCCAAAAACTAGCTCTCTTCTCATTTCTATTATTTTGATTGGAAAGCTTTTTCATTGTTTGTATAATTGTTTATTTGTTGTCATTGTATTTATTTTTAGGCTAGTCGATTTCGTATCTTACTAGTATTTCATTTACTAACTGAATCGTTATTGTACGTAACAAATAATATTTTTTTCTAATATAGATGATTGAAGAATACGAATATGATATGATTGTTTGATTAATGTGGAAAAAACTAGGTACTTATAATTTGAAAGTGCATACACTAGTAGATTTATAGATGGTCAAATTGATGGGATTTTGGCATCTATTATTTTCCCTTAGGCCATTTTTACATCTTTATCTTAATCTATGATGCTTTATTTTTTATATAAATGAAAAAACAAATCCATTCAGGTGAAACTTTACATACTTAAGGAAAAAAAAACGTGGAAATCGTAAATTCTAGAAATATACAAGGGCATATGTGTCCAAAACTAATATGCATTGTTTTCCATCAAACGGAAAATATATAATGCTCGCATCCAATAGCCTCTTATCTTTCCTTTTCCCACATTTTCCTTTTCCCTTCTCTCTCCTATCCATCATCTCAAACCCTAGCAAAGATCACACAACTCTACTTCCACTATTTCTTAGTTGGTTTTCGTTCTAGAGATTGGTGAGAAGAATTAAGAAGATGACTCCCCATGGATTGGTGGCAAAATTTGGTGACACAACCTACACAAAGGTGTTTGTTGGGGGGTTGGCTTGGGAGACTCAGAAGGAGACCATGAGGAGCTACTTTGAGCAATTTGGTGAGATCTTAGAGGCTGTGGTCATCACTGACAAAAACACTGGCAGATCCAAGGGTTATGGATTTGTAAGCCTTTCCACCTCATACCTTTTGCCTTTCAATTGTGTCTTCTGGTTGATAATTGTTCTCTTAATTCTTTTATTAGACTGGAATCCTCTTAATTGTTGATTTGTGTTTGTGTCATGATGTTGGATTCATGGTTGATTTCTTAATTGGGATCATTGATGGTTTTTGCTATTTAAGGAAAGCATGATTAAATAATTTTCATGGAAATCACAAATGATATCATGTTTTGGGTTTCGTTAAAACTTAGAATATATGTTTGAAGAAGGATTTTTTTTGAAACAAGCGATTATGATGTGTTTTGTCTTCTTGAAGCTTTCCTTTTGATTCCATAGGTTACCTTTCGTGAACCGGAGGCGGCGAGGCGTGCTTGTGTTGATCCGGCACCGGTGATTGACGGAAGGAGGGCTAATTGCAACCTTGCTTCTTTTGGCGTCCAAAAAACAAAACCCACAACTCCACAGCATGGTATGGATGTTAATTTCCTTTCCATCTTAGATATTAAGGTGTTTTATCTTTTAATCAGTTATTGCCCTTTTATTATTTCCACTTTATGATCGTATGCGTTGTATTTGTACCTTCTGTTCTTTGGCTTTCATGGAATAATGCAGTCCCACAATCTCAATTGATTGAAAGTGTTGTGTACAATATTAAACAACAATTGGGACCATGAAAAAGTCTTTATATTTTGTCATAGAGAATTGTTTCTTTGGGAATGGTTGTTGAAATATCAAAGATAAATAATCATATCATCCGATTATACCAGTTAAGATTGTTGGGACAGCAATGAGAATTACAATCTCAATATCTAATTATAAGAATTTCTACCTGGTAGGTTTATAAAAAGATAGTATTGTAATGAGAGAGGGCAGTATTGTACATGTTTAATTTTCTGAAGACATGCAAGTTGCTAAAGCATAGAATTCTTAATGCCATGACCTTGACTATGTGCTAGCTGTGATGGTTATGTTGATCAGCTTTGTTTATTTGATATGATCATATGACAACTGTGTGAATATATAAAAGTTTTGGATGATGAATAATCAGGAGGCCTAGGGGTTGGAAGGAACTTCATCAAGTCTTTTGGAGGTCTCCAAGGTGGAGGTGGAACAGGCTTTCCTTCTTCTCCCACTTTCCCTCACTATGCCATCCACCATGGTGTCCCCTACAATGTTTATGGGTAAGCTTTAATTAACAACAGTTGCTTACAGCTAGCTTGGAGCTTATGCAATGCACGTGCATGTGCTCCACTTTTGTTGCCCACCTTTCTTGTTCATTATCATTAAATTTGACCCACTCTCTCTCTATCTATTTATCTCGATCGATCATATGAATTTTGTTGTTCTAATTTAATATTTTCCATAACATTGTCACTCTTTTGCAGACTATATATACTAGTTCTTATATACCATTTGAAAACATTAGTGGAATCTATGATTAGTACAAAGCTGGCGTTTTAATATTTCTGGGATTAGGTTTTAAATTCCTATGAATCAAATCATGGTTATGGAATGTTGGAAATAGATTCAGCATTGCATCAGATTTTAGAGAATCTTGTTGTCTTGGCTAATTCAAAAATTAGTCTAATCCATCTCATATGTGAGTTACAAGGAACACGCATTATATGTGGATGTGGTGGAGCTTTTTTATATCCTAAGACATTAGACATGTATAGTATATCTTACCATTTTGGCATTTCATTATCTTGCATTAGTCTATGGATCTTAATATTATTGGTTTTCTCTCTCTCTCATTGCTTTTCTATATATTTCACTTAGGACTGAATCCACTGATGTTTTTTCTTTGAAAGAGTTCTATCCACTGGTGTTATATTGTCCATCTTTTTATACTCTCTCTCTCCCCCCTTCAGGTTTGACCACCTCATCTTAATTTCTTCCCAACTCCCATGCACATACAACTGGATAAAGCACTAACGTGCTTAGTTCATCATCTCATGGATTCCATTCCTCTTCAGGGAAATAAATTAATAATAATTGTACGATAGAGTGCATGAAATGGGGATCATATGCATAACTGCTTAAGCCATCTCTCTCTCTCTACTGCCAAGATGTAGAGACATCCTTCAAGCTGTATATCACGTATATACCACGTTAATTAAGGTTAGATTGATTAATAGTAAAAGTTGTAGTACTGCATTGGCTTGGGTTCATGCATGCGTATACGTGGTTGACAACTTGCTATTGCATGCCTGCCGTGTATTCACTTGAAAATTTATTCATTAGTACATAACATATGATACTCTTATTTCTGTTTCTTAATAATTTACGTGTATTATGCTTTATATCTTATTATCTTACATTCTTGTTGTTTTTAGGTACTCTGCTTATTCTCCAGACTACAACTACCCCGCGGTCCGTCCTCTAACTACTACTTTTGTTCTCCCAATTCATTATACTTCTGATTATATAAATACTAATTAGTGAAAAATAAAATGATGCAACACAAGAAGTATATCACAATTTGTATAAACACTAGTAGGATGAGATAGGGAAGCAAGTTCAACCCCTACCAATGTAACCTATGGTCGTGGAATGCCATTACGAATCCAACTTAATTAATAATCAGTTAAAGGTATATCGTGTTACTATTTGGTATCTCAAAGTATTGAAGTACGAGAGTAAGATACTGTAAGAAACCAAATCATATAAATGATGTCCTCTTTCCAATCTTTCACTCTTAACTCATCTAACCAAGCGATATCAATATCAAATGTATGATACGCCCATGATTTAGAGAAGTTGTACATATATCAAATGGCAAAACGTATTAATGCTAAAAATAATTTCTTCAAAGCACTCAATCCATGTGTTTTTGGCAGAGCTACTACAATGTGTATGGAGAAGGTGGAGCTCAGTATCCAATATATGGAGGGAATTCTGGTTTGGTGAATGGAGCAACTTCTGGTTTCTACCCATACTATCAATATGGTCAAGGAGGTGCTGCAACAACTTATGGTACTCAAGGCTATGGTGTGCACTATCCTGGGATGTACCCAAGCATTGCCCCACACCACTATGGAGGGTCTACTATACCTGTTGCACCAAGCCCACCACCTCAACCAGGTTAATTAGCATGCACTTATAATTAACACACACTTTCATGTACATGAGAATGAACTTATTATTTACATGCATGAAGGAGCATAAATTAGTCCATATTTTCTCATTATTATGTATGCATGGCTAGCTTTAATTTGTTTGTTGTTTGGCCTTAAATGTGACAATTTGCATATCACATACAACTTTGTAAATATGAAGTATAGTGTTGTAACATGTATATTAATTTGTGCGGGATGGATATTTAGGCCGAATAATTTCGAACCAAATTAAAATGCAAATTTAGGCCGAAAAATTGAAACCACATCACCTTTTGCTTTTGACTGAACCTATTTCTGAATCAAACTAAAGTGTTTTGTACTTATATTATTTCTTACTCTTGCTTTTCATGATATATACCGTATTAGTTACTATGATATATATATATATAGTTCAACACAAATATCAAACGTGCTACTCATATATTTAAGATCACATCTCCACTCAAACTCTAGCAAGGCAAACGTTTATTTAACACGACTTCTAATTATTCTTACTTGATATATATACCTTAAATTGAAGTTGAAATTCTACTCTCTTTGAATAGAAAACGATTCTGCTTGGTTATAGTTGATAAAGCAATACACACAATTGTCTGAATGGGGTTTTCCCTTGAAGTTGCTTTACATGTGGTGGCCTTACTTATGTACCTTCTATTTGTTGTACTAATATGCTTGATTAATAGTGTGTTTTACCTTAATACAGGCATGACAATGGCTATTCCAACTCTCCCAACTCCAGCTTACCATGCTTACAGACCCATAGCAACTCAGTTCACCCCATCAGCAGCACCTCATGAGCAGCCCTTGGCTTAACCATTGTCTCATCTCTACCACTCATTTAACTCCTAATTAGGAGTTATAACCCACATTAGCATCGACTCCTTGGATCAGGAATTCCAAGCACAAGCACTTCATGTCTAGGATGGACATGAACCATGCATGCATGTCCACTAAGCTCTCCCCCCCTTCCTATTTCTATTCACATCCATGCATCACAAACCACCTAATTAACTTCACTTGACCCTTCATGCTCAACATCAAAACCCAAATTTTGAGACCAACAACTCAACATGATTACACGACCTTAATCATCCTTGCATCTTCCTAGTGAAGACCCTTTTGAAGCTTTTGGCAAAGGCGCCTAGACTGCACCATGTTCTGATGTCAGACATGGTTGTAGTGAGTTACATCTTACAACCTTGAACCTTGTGACATCCCATGTGCTGCCAACCATATCTGAGCCTCCAGTTTGACCAACCAATCAAATTACACAATGTAGGATCCAGCTAATTACTAACTCACATGGTTAAGCTCTAACAAGGGATTAGGGTTTAACCTCCAAACTATACATGTTTAGTGGAGGGTAATGTGTGTTTTTGGCATTTAACTCCACCTCATGTCCTAACCTCTCGTGAGCCCCAATGATGGCATTGGGATCCAACCACATAAGGTAAAAAATGGTTTCCCTTTTTTTCTCTTGTTTTTGCTTCTGATTTCCTTGTAGAAGAACATCATGTTACATCCTAAGGTGGGTGCAACTTCCTTAAACTCCCTCACCAACCATGGTAAGAACAAAGAATCGTCCATCATAGATTCATAGCTGTTTCTATCAAGTTATGTTGTCTCTCTCATGTTCTCAGAAGACTTGTATAATTAATTATGTGTATTTTTAATTACTTCCTTATGCTTGACTGTAATAAGTAGGAATTTGAGACTACCTTGCTGAATTACCACTTACAAGTTAGTTTGTATGTTGTACTCCTATGCGTTGGCTGTAATAGTTAAATAGTCATGCATCTTATATATCCTGAGTTAATTTGATGCTGTTTTTTAAAAAAAAAATCATGAAAAAAGGATCACGTTAGTATTTCCTCTTTTGTCAACATAAACATAACCAGCCTCTCATTACAAATTAAATATGTTTGTTTGTTTGGAGAAGTTTGAAAAGATTTATAGAATTTGTAATTAAAAAACAGTTTTAACATTGATCATTTTTTCAAATTTATGTGGTGTTTGTTGTATCTACCTATGAAGGGAATTGATCAGTAGAAGCATAATTGTCTCTCTTCTGAGTTTTGACTAGAGATGCATTAGTCACGCTTCATATTTTATGTTTTACATGTTTAAAAATTTCATCTACATGCAAATATCTAGGGAAATTACGAATAGTTTTGACGTGTTTACCTAAACCTTTGAATAGCTGAACTGTGAGTAATGAGTAATGACTAATGACTGATGACTATCTTTAAAATTAGAATATTTATTCATTTTTGAGTACCAATACTGAGCTTTGGTCTGAATTGTTTTATTTTCCTATAAAGCAATTAGACTACAATAACGAAGAAAAACTACGTAGCAAATTGTTCCACGCTAATCGTGGTGCAGAAGAAAATATCGAAATAAGTTTACTTAAACTTAGTTTTAATGAGGTTCCGGTAACCTCCTCTTACGATCGAGTTTTTGTAATTTTAACATCAAACAACTGTAACTAACGTAAAAAAATAGGATGGTCATTTATCAATAATTGCAAATTCAATAAATCGTAGGACCATTAGCATGTTTATCTTTTCACTTCTTCCCAAAATACTCATGCCTAAATCGTGAGATCCACTAACACATCCCTCTCTCTTTATGTCTCGATATTTTAAATTATTTTAGAAATCGACCGGGTTCGATAGTACTCAACGGTACGCGATATATATGGCGGGTCGATGTGTATGCTCGATAGTTATACTTGGCTATGGTTCGGTTGAACTCGATATGTGTCATATAGAAACTCGATATGTGCTCGATGGTCAACATGATAAATGTTCACATGTCGAAGCGTTTCACTTTGGCAAGGGACATGTCATTATTATGCGAAGAGACACAACCGTTCGCTATTCCTCCTTTTTGAGGATATAACCTTTCATTATTGCGTGAAGATGCACAACTCTTCATTACAGGGTCTATAAAATTAGAGGTTAGGGTGTCTTTCATTGTATTGTGTATTCGATCCCTCCCATTTAGTTGTATATTTGATTCGTCTCCACCACTCAAAAAAATAGTCTTCCAACACAATGCCAACGACGACTACTCTGACGAAGCTGAACACATCCTCGGTGAACCAATATGGGGAGGTTGTCCCCCCATTGAAATATCAAGAGTTTTACCTCTACCCTATCGCACATGTAGGTGCGGTTTGAAAGCAACAAAGATATGGTCCAACACTCCGAACAAGATTAGCAAAACGTTCTATGTTTGTGGCTTCTCGGAGCCAACCCTTCGCTATCGGTACTTCGTCCCAATGGAACACTAGTGCCATCGGTGGATAAACCCGACCAAAGTGTAAAGGACCCATGGACGCGGAAGCTTCTCTGGAAGGCTGCTAAGTTGAGTTAGAGTCAAAAGATAAACAAAACTATCTTTTGGGCTTGCAGACGACATCTAAACAGATCATTCTCTTCCAATTGACTTGGAAGAGATTTATAAATTTTGTGTGTTTGTGTTTTTTGTTTGTGTTTGTGATCTCTTCTTATTCTCTCATTGTACCTTGGTAATAGTTCAGTAATAACTCGTTCTTAGCTCGATGTTAGTGTTAGTGTTTTTTGTTTGTCTTGTGTATGTGTTTGTGATCTCTCATTGTTCTCTCATTTTACCTTGATAATAACTCGATGGTCTATGACTTAGACGAACCATCATTTATTTGAATCTTTTTAGGATTTAGGGTTTAACAAAAATTTAGTTCGATAATAGCTCGATGGTCATTGTGCAGTTTCAAACGAACAACTTCGCAGTTCAAGTCAATCTTGTCCTTCTACCTAGATAGAGCTCGACGATTGCTCGATGTTGGTTGATGGTTATTCTATTACCTCTTTGACTACGTCGTTTGCATGAGGAAGATTGAAACAGTAACACTATTCACAACCATTCACAACATTAGAATATTAACAAAAAATAACGTAAACAACATAATTGTTTGTGTATCGACCACATATCTACAAACAAACAAGGTTGTCAAAGTTAACAACTAACACATACTCAACAAAAACAAAAAAAACTATCACAGAATAAAACATTAACTAGAATAACATCAACAGAGTGTTCTTCCAAGCCAGGAGGCACCTCAGGCAGTGAGGAGGGCGTGTGGTCAAGGATGGGTGTCTCGGCGAGGCAGGTCGCCTCGTAGTTGGGGCAGGTGTGCTCTAGGAAGGGGGTGTTGGGGTCAGTGTCGTCGGGGTGGGAACTACGCAAACCAAATAATGGAATATCAGTGGACATTGACATATAACCACATGTAACTGAAAAAATAAAGAAAGAGACGATTAAAACCTACCACTATCGATGAGGAGGTCTACCATCGTGTCTTGTACGACGGCCAAACGACGCTCCACGTCGGCGATCATGTGGTGGAGTTCCGCCAGGGTATGCTTGACCTCCTCTAGTGATTCCAGGGGCAGTCGTACCGGAGACATGACATCATGCACGTATAAGGTGCATTTCTTGCGTCGCGGGGCCCTACAATGCCAGGTCACTTGCACCAGCCCGATTGAGGACTCGACACACACCCATCGTGTGGCGTAATTGCACAAGCAGAGGATGTCTTCGATGGGTGAGACCTCGGCGATGTCGTCGTTTCACATCATCCTGGGACTGGAATGTGGTTGGGGAAGAAGGCGTTGGCAAAGTAAGTGTAATAGTGTAAGGCCGAAATAAGAGAATTGTGTTTATACTATCCTGATGACAGATGCGACGTCTGGAGAGAAGGTAACCAAACAGTAGAAAACACCTTCGATTATCGCTCGTTTCAGTCACACTCATATAGTCGAGAGAAGGTTAAGAGAATATCGAGCTCATGTCGAGTACATATCAAGCTCATCGATGCCAGGTTCCCAACATAGAGAACTCTCTTTCTT
Organism: Triglochin maritima; assembly: GCA_963682175.1. NCBI lineage: Eukaryota > Viridiplantae > Streptophyta > Magnoliopsida > Alismatales > Juncaginaceae > Triglochin > Triglochin maritima. The sequence continues at coordinate 3,194,065 of OY821787.1, read as the reverse complement.
CATCATATCATGCGCATATCGAGCCTCCCACTAGTATGGCTTTTCACACTTTGCTTATAACTGACGAGACGTTTCGACAGAAGGAAACCCGACCATCGAAAACACCCTAAAAAGATACATGACATTAACAGTAGCGTTACCTATCGAGTACAGATCGAGTTCATCAATCCCAACATAACGTCACCTCGAACCACACATTGGTACCATTTTAACGCTTCCCTCTTAATTTCTGAGTTGACGTTTGGTGATAAGGTAAGTGAAACAACAAAAACATCAATAATCTTGTCGTTGTTGGTCGAGTAAACTATTGAGTGCATATCGAGCTCATCGATCCAAGCAAAGACGATTATCTTGCTTCATCATATCGAGGTCACATCGTACCGCAATTGTGCATTTTCACGCTTCGATCTTAATTACTAACGTGACGTCTCGAGGGAAGGAAACCGAACTGTCAAAAACTTTCTCAGTAATCGTGTCATTGTGGTCGACTAAATTATCGAGTGCATATCGAGCTCATCATATAGAGTACATATTGGCGTCATCAGTCCCAACAAACAAGACTCTCTTATGAACTCTGTAACAAATTTTGAGAAGTGGAAAGATAGGCAGATATATTTTGGGGAGAAGTTAAAAGATAAACATATTTTTCAAATGATGTCAATGTTGAGGTATTTTTACAGAGGTTGGAACACTTCGAGCATAAATAGTCAAATTTTCCTTTTAGATTTATGATCTTACAAAGTTAATTTATATATAGTATAACAATACATATGAATAGAATTTAGTTATAATAAATTAAAACATAAGATATAACTAGGTTTGTAAACAGTATATATTGCATTTTTCAACCTTGTAGAGATCTGTGCATGTATATATCCATATCGATAAAAAAAGAATAATTTTTTTAATATCCATATTAGTATCCTAAAATATCCAAATAGAAATATGCGTAGAGTGCGTAGGTATAAGTGTTACTTTCAGGTGAACGAGAACCCCCAACGATCCTCTTGCTTCTCCCGACAGTAGGATTTCCATGGACCCAAATTCTTGCTTCTTACTTAGGGTTCAAATCAGATTGTTGCTCTGATGATGCTTGTGTGGGTGTTGGATTCGCTCCAAATGTGGTGGTTTGTTTTTGTTGTTGTAGGTTTGGAATGGTTGTTTTAGTTTGGATTTGAGTTGTTTGTTGGATTTCGGCTTGTTAAGCATAAGCATCAAAATGTGTTACTATGAGATCGGATTGTTGTTTCGATGCTTGGAATTTGGTTGTTGGGAGAATGTAGGGTTAGGCCAATGGGCGGGCAAGTAGAATCGATTGATGTTCAGTATGCATGTGTGGATGTTGGTTTTGAGACGTTTGGGTGTGGATCGGCTCAAAATGTGGTTTGAAGTTTGTTTGTACTTGTAGGTGATGTCAGATTGTAAGCATTTGGAATGGTTGTTTTAGTTTGGATTTAAGTTGTTTGTTGGATTTTAGCTTGCTAAGATTTTTTTTGATGAAGTAAGCATGAGCATCAAAATGTTTTACTGTGAATTTTGACTGTTTGGTAAGATTGTCGTCCATTTGCTCCACTGTTGACCAACTCACATGTTAGTTGTTACTTAGGTTTGAATCTTGCTTTGATGGCATCAAAGGTTGTTGTTGTTATTGTCTGTTGACTTGCGTGGAGTTGGAACTTGAATTTTGTTTGTATGGTGATAATGAAGAGTGTAGGATAAGGTCAACGAACATGAGATTGGATTGTTGTTCTGATGCATGGAGTGAGTGTTGGGTTTCAAGATGTTTGTGTGTGGATTTGAAGTTTGTTTGTAGGCAATGTAAGATTGTAAGCATTTGGAGTGGTTATTTGAGTTTGGGTTTTGACTTTTGAGTAGTTGTTTGGATTTCATCACTAGTGCAGCATAACCCATACTCGTCGCCCAATAGATGTCGGTTGGTACAACAACCGACGTTTATATTGTCCTATAGAAGTCGATTGTTTGAATACCCATGGAAGCCAACGTCTATACCCCGCCAGTTATTCTCCAGGTCTATAGACGTCGAGGTATAGACGTCAACTATACGCAACAACCGACGTCTATATGTCTTAAAGAAATCGAACAATTACGCTTTTTTTCATTTACTCCAGACAAAATCCCGACCAAACCCTAGCAAACCCTAACCGTCTTCCTCCACTTCGACAATTCCGACAAATCCGACCATTCTCCGACTAGCGCAGCCTCCGCGACCCCGACCGTCTTCCTCTGCTTCCCCAACCACCGTAGCCTCCGCGACCCACGATTATCGTCGTCGCATCGCCGCAACTGCGCCCTCTGACCTCCTCCTCCGTCGCAGCTTTCTCCTCCTCCTCTGGTTTGTGATTAACCACCCTTAATATGTTTAGATTGTGGTGTTTGGATTTAGAGTTTAGATTGTGATGTTTGGATTTTGATTTGGATTTGTTTAGTTTAGATTTGAATTTTGGATTTGTTTGGTTGACGAGAATGAAGTGTGTTTAAGTGAAAGTGGTTAATTGAAGTGTAAGAATATCCTATTAATCTTTGATGTGTTGGTTTAACGTTGGAGGTGACGAGTTCTTTCACATGACTCCAGGTTGAAACAAATTTGGATTTATAAAGACACCCACCACATGTAAAATGCCAAAGTGAAAGTTGGATAAGTGGAGTCACTTGATTAGTACGTTCACATCACTTAAATATATATAATTATTTGAGTGTAGATGTGGATGATTTATTATATTGGCTTAATGAATTAGATGTGACACACAATCACGTTGATCTTAATTTGGATATTTATTGGCAATATTTAATATGCAACTTATCATTATGTTTAGGATTATTTAACAAAGCCTAAGTCAACGGATGAGTTATCCATTTTGATAAGTGATAGTCACTGGATGCTTGCCGTTCTATGTCCAGAGACTAATTTGACCCATTGGTTTGATCCTTTGGGGTCGATTAAATTAAGGGAATCCATCAAGAAACTTGTCTCAACGTAAGTTCGTTTTAATAGTCGTATTTGTAATCCGTGTATTCTTATTAGTATTATCGACTTCATATTGAATAATTTGTGCTACTAAGGACAATGATGGTTTACAGAGCGTTAGATGAAGTAAGAACAACAACAAAAGCGGGAGTAACATGACATGGAATGTGAGTAAGTACTTTCTCCTATTTTTGTTAATTAAGTTAAGTAATGGAATATATATTTAACGAATTTAAATTTTTGTAGTACCACAAACAGACTGGAAATACGGAATATGGTTACTACGTTATGAGAAACATGGAGGAAATCCTCGAAATTGCACCTCAAAAATGTATCCCAAACCGAGGTAATATAGATCGCTATTTATTGTATAATTACAGTTTCATTATTTAGATTTAGTCTGTAACATCCCGAGACAGCGAAAATTTAAAAATTCATAATCAAGACAATGAAACTCAATAATCAAAGACGAGACTATTACTTCTCATAAAACAAATAGCGGTGCACCAAATTACATCAGAGTTTGTCAAAATGATACATGATTACAACAGAACAACAAAAGAAGATAAAACGTAATCATGTTGACCTCAGTGGTCCGAGTAGAGGATCCGACTCCAAAATGCGCGTGCCCGCCGATCACCACCCAACTGGACCTACTGTGGTCCTGAAAAATATATAACACTAATGCCTGAGTTTCCAGAAGGAAACCCCGTATGCCAACTCACCTATATGCATGCATTACGCAAATAAACCTATAATACTAGTAGCATGTCATGACATCAACAGAAAGGAAAACAGTTCCCCCGAAGGGTAAAGCAGGACATCAGTCCGACAGTCAACATCGGGTCTCCCGAGGAGACCTACTACAGGCACATGCAGTCTTACAGCACGCGACATCGCACCACCACACGCGGCTACACTACTCAAGGGTTCGGCAGGGAGCCTCTGTCACACCTGCGGGCCGATAGAATACAGATCTGCAAATCTCTGTGGTCGGAGCCACTAGGGACCAACGGGGCCGTCGCCCGGAAGGTATAACAACATCATCTCGATAGGTGCCCAGTCGAGGAATCAACATAGCTGGAACAGTCTCGGCCCAACAATCATCATCGCCGGCACAACCTCGGCGGCATCACCGGCACAACATCGGTGATCCATCACAAACGTCTGGCACATCATCAGACATGTCCAGACCGAAGTCTGCCAGGTCATCAGGCTCCACGAGCCGCAAACACTATCCGTACCGCTATAAAAGCAGGGCAGCGACCCCCGTAGCCCGTAGGCCGGTAGTCACATCACCCAACGCCAATTACGTACCCGCACAAACATCAAACATTGGGATCCGCGATCCCTCAGGACTGCTATACTACAAGGTGTTTAATCAATCCATCATCTTAGTCACGGTCCATACTTGGAGGTGACGCGTCCCGAACACCCACACCTTTCCACACGACGGTCCCTGGGCAGGCACGCGGAACACGCCCACCGTCACCTCCCGGCTCACGCACAAGGCGAGGACACGGGTTTCCGTGAACAAGGTTGACATTCAAAAGGGAACCAAAAATTCTGTCCTGGGCTCAAATGGTCGACTGGAAGAGGTGATTCGGTCGACCGGTTCCAGAAAGGAATCGGTTGACCGTACGCCTAACACGGTCTACCACTGCGTTCAAAACACAATCCCCAACGGTCGAACAAAGGTCTAAAATCGGTCGACCGAACGAGGTCAAAATCCAGAGTCTGGTCAACATCAAAATCAACACTATCGGTCGACCGACTCAGGGGTCTCGGTCGACCGAAAACTAACATGGTCAAACTATTATTCTACGTCATAAAACGGTCGAACACAAACATACAATGGTCGAACAATCATGCATAGAAAAATCAGTACACTTAAGTTCCGATCGAACAACCCCAAGGAACTGGTCGACCGAAACACAACAGGAAGTCCCAACTCACCAGCAATATGCACTACTGGTCGACCGCCACAAGGCATCATTCGACCGGTGAGGGTTAAAGTCGGGTAAATAATGCTAAATCGGTCGACCGCCCGAAGGACCCGGTCGACCGTTGGTCGCCTTCAACCTCGCGCCAGACGAGGTTTTACGAAGAAACACGCCGCCGGAGAGGTCTTCGACCTCTCCCGGCCGACCAACACCTCCCCCACACTTGGGTGAGCAACCAAAACCACACTAACAAGTCGACATACCTCGAACAAAGACGACGAACCGCCGGAGCCCGCTCACGCATGTCGTCACCTCCGGCCTCCCTCGCGCTCTGCTCCCACACGAACACCTTCCTCGCCCGACGCCTCCGCAGCTGCTCCACCAACGCGCACGCAAAGGAAAGCAAGGAATGAGGGATTGGAAGGAGAAGAAAAGAAGAAAGAAGAAGAAAGGAAAGGATTGCTTGGGTTATAAACCCGAAACCGCTACAGTACCCGTAACCCCCTCACCATCACCTACACCTCCTACTCTCCTCCAACCCATGCAAACCACTGTGCACGTGCCTCTTCCCCATGCAAACCCTCCTCTAATCCAAGATTAACCCTAAATCAAGGGTTAGGGTTCTAACATAGTCTGTTGATGCATTGCATACATTGCATCATATGTCTTTCATTTAGATTAATTTTATATCAATAAATGCTACTAAGGTATGTGTTTAGTCTTATTTACAGAATACAGGGACCTGAATGCAAATTACTCATATCCCGAGCATAAAATGCGTGCAAGAGAGTCATTCCTGGCATAAAGACCAAGTTCAAGATTATCGGGTTTCAAATGGAAATGCATCCAAGCATAAAAACATTCAAGACCTAATTACAAAAAGGACAAGGACTTAAGCACAAAAGTAGACAAGGACTTAATTGCAAAAGGCCAATGACCTAATTGCAAATTACGAGTAGCTTTTATTATTATGGAGAAAATCTAAAGAAAAATCAATGTGGATCTCCAAATATATAAAGAAATAAAGTCGAAGCTCAAAAGAAAGGAAAGAATCAATCCAGATGCGCAAAGGATATTGAAATCATACCATAAACACACAGGAAAAATCCGAATTAAATCGGAGCTAAAAAGGTGGCGAATCCGCCGCACCAAATTAGATCCATGCACTAAAATTTTTACGGGTTGCGTGTTGACACGTGTATTTTCCTATTTTATACCTAAGTCCCTTGTATCGGCTATAAATAGCCCTGAAACGATGTTGTGAGGGTCCTTAGCTTATGTTCTAGTTTTTATTTCATAATTTGGTAATAAAGTTTTGTTGTTTTATTTTGTGTTTTTAGTTTTCTTTTGTAATTCCTCTAGGACCCCTTCTCCTTCCCTTCATCTATGAGTTTCTAACTCTTTCCAAAGGGTGGAGGTGACGGATTTATGGTGATGAGAATAGAATAAAGTTATTATTTTAATTTCGTGATTAGTAGATTTTGATTACTTGAGTTTGTGTTAAATCATTTATCATGTAATGCTTTATAACTAATATGATTTATTATAAGTTTCTGAATTCTCTAATCTAAACCCGATATCTAAACCTCCACCCAACGGAATTCACCATCTTTGTTCTTATTTTAGTTTTATTTGTTCATGTTTCATGCTTTAGAAAATTAAAAACCAAAAATCTCAAAACCAAACTTATTCTTCTCTCTTTATTTCTTCTACTCAAAAATCACACAAATAACAAATCTCTCCCTCCTTGTGTTCAACCCGTACTTGCCACGTCTTCATTGACGTCGTGCACTTGCGGTATAAATAAAATTCTCATCATCGGTGTCCCAAACAATAGCCGACAACTTGAGCTCCATGTTGGTGTCCCAAACGGTACCAAGATTGTAAGCATTTGGAATGGTTGTTTTAGTTTGGTATTTTAGTTGTTTGTTGGATTTGAGCTTGCATAAGCATCAAGTTGTTCTATTGTTTTTGATGGTTTGGTGCTCCACCTTTGTCCAACCACTAGTGCAGAAAAGTCCATATACGTCGGATATATAGTGGTATAGACGTCGGATTTCGACGGTCCAAGTACCCGACGTCTATTTCCCAGTCGTCTATTCATTGTTGTATAGACGTCGGCTATATACGACCGACGTCTATACAGTGTATACACGTCGGCTATATACGACCGACGTCTATTATATGTTAATTAACAAAAAATACATTGGAACGTATATCGGGCATTCTGCACTCACATTAATGAAGCCCAAACAACCCAAGTGCCCCTGGTGCCAAACGTTTGACAAATAACCACGAATATGAAGCCCAACATGCGCAGGTGCCCCAAGTCGTTCCCGTTCAGCGGTAAAGGAGTGGTGGAGTACATCAACCACACCAACAAAAATAAATTCTCCGATGTGGGACTAAACTTTTACGCCTTATAGACGTCAGATATATAAGTTGACCGACGTGTATACTTAGAGCATGACCTATAGACGTCGGTCATGCTATCCATCCGACGTCTATACATTGATATATCAATAATTAATAAAAAAATACACCCTATAGACGTCGGCCATGCTATACATCCGACGTCTATACATGTGTTAATAGTAAAAAAAACGTTGCAACCATTTTGAGCCTAAGTGCCCCAAGTGCCAATCTTTTGACCTTTAAATATATATATATATATATATATATATATATATATATATCACTTGCATTTTGTTGTGTGGTACCAAACTACAATTTGAAAGTAAAGGAGTGGTGGAGTACTTCAACTCCACCAATAAAAAACTTTCTCCAATGTGGGACTAAATATGTCACCATATACACACATGTGTACAACACAACACACATGTGATTGTAATTATTTTTAAATCCACATTATTCTTATACAAAATAATCCACATAAATTCTTACATGAAATAAATCCTAAAAATTACGTTATTTCTTATACAAAATAAATTCCAAAAAATGAGTTAATTTTTACACGAAATAAATCCCAAAAAATTGTGTTATTTCTGATACAAAAGAAATTCACATAAATTCTTATACGAAATAAATCCAAAAAAATAAACAAAAAATATTTTCTTCTTTCAGGAGGTATAGACGTCGGTTATACTAAACAACCGACGTTTCTACAAACCTATAGACGTCGGATGTCCAAATATCCGACGTCTATACCTATAGACGTTGGATGTTTGTATATCCGACGTCTATTTGGTGACGTCTATCGAGCATTCTGCACTAGTGAACACGCTTGTTAGTTGTTACTTAGGGTTAAAATCTTGCTTTGATGCCATGCTATGTTGTTGTTGTCAATTGACTTATGTGAAGTTGGAATTTGGTAGTTGGGAGAATGTAGGGTCAGGTCAACGACATGAACACTTAAGATCTCATTGTTGTTTTGATGCATAGTGTGAATGTTGGTTTAGGAATGTCTTGTATGGGTGTACTTGAAATTTTGATTTATTCGTGTTGCCGTCAGTCGAATTCATTAGGATATAACTTGTAAGCATGCAGAATGTTTGCTTTTAGTTTGGGATGTGAATTGTTTGTTGGATTTCAACTTTCTATGAGTTTTATCACTGAAGTAAGCATGAGCACATGTGCAAGTGAATTTTTTTCTCTGCTCGCGGATGTGCTACATCTGCGATGTAATTGTATTGGTCAACTCTTAAACCTTGTGTTTGGCAATGCAAAAAAATGTGGTTGGACTGAGTTGCTTATAGGAATTTGGTTCTTAGTTTGATACACTTAGCTTTTCTGAAGAGATGGACTGTAATTATTGGATCTTAAGATTTTCACTGTGCATTTCTAGAGGTGAGTTCCGTAGTGATTTGATGACGATTGCGAACTTATATTTGTTTTATGGGTTTCCATGTGGATATGCATGTTTCCCTTCGTTTGTGTTATTGGTTGATATTGTTAATACTGTATCAGTGGTTGTTAGGACTGACAATTCAGGTTATGACACGAAATTCGAATCCGAACCCGACATTAAATTTTCGTGTTCGGGTTGACTCATTTTGGGTTTGTGTCAAATTCGGGTCGACACGAATGACACAAAATGTAATTCGGGTCGAGTTCGAATCGAAGTATTTCGTATAATTCTGGTAGACGTGAATAATCCGAATCATAAATTGGAAAACCTTAACCCTAACCTAAAAACAAAACAACCACAACCTTCCTTCAGCCGTCCTCTTTCTGCACCCTTTAACTCCAAGGCTCCAACCCCGTCACGATCCTCTCCTCCCGCAGTCACGACCACCACCACGGTCCCGCACTCCCGCAGGCCACAGCACCACCCTCTCCTCCCGCAGCCACCACCACCACCACTGTCCGCAGCAACCTCTCCAACTACCACAGCCGCCACCACCATTAGGTCCATTACCTTATCTATATTTTTTATATTTGAAGCTTGTTATATATATTGATGATGTTTGTGGGATGGAATTAGGAGTATTTCTTAAATTTCTAAAATATTTCTTAGATCTTGAAAGTATGCTATCTTTGAGTTGCCCCCAAAGTGTTTTGAGGAAATGCTTCTATGAATCCCTAAGTAGCTACCTTTGAATATTTGAGATTCGTTGTTATTTTATGGTCTGAAATTTTAGTCCTTTGTTGTATTATATCTTTCAAACTTAAATGTTGGGTAATTACTAGTTTTGGTAGTTTTGTGGCTAATATAGTTTTATTTACTTGTTTCTAAAGGAAATCGTTATCGCAAATGGACCATGTTTATAGTTTTTTAAACAAATTTGTGATGTTGAATGTTAAATATTGGTGAAGGTTTATAATTAATTTTGTGTTAGTTCGTGTTTATCAGTAGTGTTTGAGTTAATCAGGTTAATTCGTGTCAAACGGGCCAGTTTAAGTTATTCGGGTTAATTTGTGTTCATGTTAAATTCGTGTTGAACAAGTCAATTCGAGTTATTCAGGTTATTCGTGTTCGGGTTAACACGAACACGAAAATTGAAGTCGTGTCAATGTGGGTCGTGTTTGGGTTGTTTTATTTGTGTTCAGGTTTAAGATTATATTTTTTGTGTTCGTGTTCGTGTCAACCAATTCATTTTAATTCGTGTTTGTGTCCGGGTTGAGGAAAAGAAATTCGTGTCAATTCGTGTTCATGTCAAACACGACACGAAACACGAATTTGCCAGCCCTACTGGTTGTCATGTTCTTACATATACCATATGTCAAAGTGCCATTTATTCTTCTAAATCTCGTAGGTGAATGATTGTGGATCAAAATGAGTTCAAGAAGAGGTGCTGCAAAGGGGTTTGTTGCTGCTAGTGGCGGCAGCCCTTCTGAAAAAGGAAAAGGTTTCACAGAAGGTTCTGCTTCTGGGAATAGTAGCACGGTTGCTGAGAGATTGAGTGCTAACATGGCAAATGTACCTGTAGATCCCGAAGGTGATGGTAACTGGGAAGTTTACACCAAGAAATCCAGGAGTAAGGGTGGGTCTGATGGTGCAAAATTCCAGGGAAACACAAATGCAGCAAGATCTTCTTGGGGGCAGCAGAGGGCAGGTGGCGGTGCCAATGGTGCGAAGAACATTCAAACTGAAAATGTTAAAGATCAAGCTTATGATGCTAGGAAGCAGGGTGGGAGAGAGACTTATCGGCCACAACCAACCGGTAGAAACTGGGAATCTGCTTACATGGCACCAGCCGCACCAATTCCATCGGTTGCTCCACCCCTGCAAAATGGTTGGCAGTGGGCTGCAAGAAGTGGTCCATCCTCGCAAAAACAACCTCATGAGAGTGGGGGTGCCATGAATGGTGCAATTGCCCTGGGGGAATCGGCTGGAGGATATGAATCAGAAACGGGAACAACTACGCAACAATTGGATGATAGTTCTGATGAACATGACTTTGCTGAAGATAGTGATGATGATCTTAGCAATGGCTACGGTTCTGATGCAAGTGAAAAGGACCATGAAACTAAAAAAAAGAAGAGCTGGTTCCGAGCATTATTTGATGAATTGGACATGATGCCTGTTGAACAGATAACGGACCCTACAAGGCAGTGGCATTGCCCAGCATGCAAGGGTGGACCAGGTGCCATTGATTGGTACAAAGGCATCTTACCTTTGATAACTCATGCGAAGACCAAAGGAGCCAAACGAGTGAAACTCCATCGTGAACTTGCAAATCTGTTAGATGAAGAACTCCACAGAAGGGGCGCTTCAGCTACACCAGCGGGTGAAGTATTTGGTAAGTGGAACGGCCTACAAGGGGGAACCAGTGATCATGAAATTGTGTGGCCACCGATGGTCATTATAATGAATACATTTCTTGACAAAGATGAGAATGACAAGGTATTCATTTTTCCCCTTCTATTTGGTATTATAGATTCAATTCTCATACAAATGGACCTTAAGTGTGGTATAGACCATCTTTTCAGATTTTCTATGATAACAGTTGACACTTCTATTTGTGTATCCGTTAAGTCACGAGGGATTCACATGTTATAATATTAAGTACACAATGATAATAAATTATAACAAATATATGGTTTTCCAATCAAGATTTTAACTTGGGTAAAGTTGCATGACTGTCTTGGATGGAGATAGAGATCAATATGAATGTTGTAGGACAGAATTACTTGTTCAAGTTGTTTGGATTTTTACATGATTTCACATCTACACTGCAGTGGCTTGGCATGGGAAACCAAGAGTTGGTAGATCACTTTAGAGACTACAAAGCACAGAAAGGTCGCCATTCTTATGGTCCTCATGGGCATCGTGGGATGAGTGTTTTGATATTTGAAGCTTCTGCTGTTGGTTACCTGGAGGCTGAAAGATTGCACAAGCATTTTGTAAATCAAGGTACAGACAGGAAAGCATGGGAGCGTCCAAGTAGACAGCTCTTCTATCCTGGTGGAAAACGACAGCTTTATGGTTATTTGGCTCGCAAAGAGGATGTGGACGTCTTCAACCAGCATTGTCAAGGTAAATGTCCAGATGTTTCATAGTCTTAGACCTTGTACCTCTACTCGCTCTATTATCAATACGATATCTGGACCATGAACTCCTGTTTTGGCTGTTCACCTGCCTGAAGTGTGCATTTTTGCACAATTTGAGTGTTGAAATACAACATGTCAACACCAGATGAGATTGAAGAAATGTTTTCATGTATTTTCAGGAAAATCAAAGCTGAAGTTTGAGATGAAATCCTACCAAGAGAAGGTTGTGAGCCAAATGCGGCAAATGAGTGAAGACAATCAACAATTGGGATATTTTAAGATTCAAGCTGAGAGGAAGGAGCTACTCAAAAAGACCCTAGAAGAATCTCTCGGAGTTGTCAGCCAGAAACTGCGTGAAACGACGGAAGAGAACCGTATCGTCAGGGAGAGAACGGCAGAGCAGTATAAAGAAAACAAGCTAGAGGTATTCTAAGTTAGCTACCTTTTCATATTATTGTTAAATGCTTCTGTAAAAGACTAAAGTTCAAATGTCTTTTGGACTCGATGGTTTAAAAAAATTGTGTTAGTTTTGTCCTAGAAAATGGATTAGAGATGAACATGAAGCAGCCATTCTTGGAAACCAATTGACAGTTCCCAGATTACATCTCTGTCTATGTAGACCAATTTTCTTACCATGTTATCTATTGTTTTTTTAGATGGATTATCAAGAGAAGTTCTTTAAGAAGCAAATTGCAAAGGTTCAGAAAGAGACACAGGAGAAAGAAAAACACTTCGAAAAATTGTTGCAAGAAGAGCGTGCAAAAGTCAAACAAACTGATGTCAACTGTGGAACAGAAAAGGATATCACACTCAGGTGCTTAACTGTGACCTTTTTATTCCTAAAGCACTATGAGGATCTACGGTTTTTACGATTTTTGCGTCCTGTTTGGCTTTAGATGTTGCTTTCAGGTTTCAGGACTTAAGAATCATAACCAAAACTTTCCTTCTAGAGAGTACTTTATAATACATCTAATTTAGTCCGCCACATGCTGATTCTCGTTTCATGCTCTTGTATTTCAGCGTCTCTTAAAATAGAATAGTTTTATTCTTAATCACACTGATGATTTTTTATCTTCTGATTTCTTTCTCATGTACTTCTCTCTATACCCACCAGAAAAGAAAAAATTGCAAAGTTCATCGATAGCCAAGTTAAAGGAGTTGAAGAATTTGAAACTGCTAGGGAAGAACTGATGCATGCACATGAAGAGAAAAGGGTCGCCATGAGACTTAGACATCTTGAAGAGGAAGTTGAGTTTGAGAAGGAATTCGATGCTTCGCTTACCAGGTTGATGGAGAAGTATGCTCCTCAAACTTTTGGTGCTTCTGCTAGCACATGAAGGCTGTTATAAGACATGACAAGACAATGCACAAATGAACATCTTGTCCCGGACTTGCTTTTAGTTGTTTCCTTGATCAGATTGTTCTATCATTTCTCACAGATTGATTGTGAGGAAATTATTCCTCGTAAACACCTAATTGAAAACTGAAATAATTTTCATCAGGGTGTAGTTGAACCTTAGACTTTCGACACTAAGAATGCGTTTGGATCACTGAATTTGGTACTTAAATTTGTGATTGTCATTCTTACGAGGGTTTGAATTTGCTCACCACTAAAAAATTAGTACGATGGAACTATTGTTGTCATAAATCACTTTTGTTTTTCACTTTTTCACAGTTTATGGCTTGCTTCCTGGTAGTTGCTTTTATTTTTCTTCCCATGCGATTGCAATGCTTCATATCTTATGTGACTACGTAACATCTCGAAATAGCGAAAATTTAAAAATTATTTATCAAGAATCAGAAACCAATAATCAAAGACGAGACTGTTACTTCTCATAAAATCATAAAAGCGGTGCACCAGTTTATATCAGAGTTTGTCAAAAACGATACATGATTACAACTGAACAAAAGAAGATAACGTAATCATGTCGACCTCAGTGGTCAGAATAGAGGATCCGATCCCCAGATGCGCGCGTCCGCTGATCACCACCCAACTGGACCTACTGTGGTCCTGAAAAATATATAACAACAATGCCTGAGTTTTCAGAAGGAAACCCCGTATGCCAACTCACCTATATGCGTGCATTACACAAATGAACCTATCATACTAGTAGCATGTCATGACATCAACAGAAAGGAAAACAGTTCCCTCGAAGAGTAAAACAGGACATCAGTCCGACAGTCAACATCGGGTCTCCCGAGGAGACCTACCGCATGCACATGCGGTCTAATAGCACGCGACATCGCACCCCCCACACGCGACTACACTACTCAAGGGTTCTGCAGGGAGCCTCTGTCATGCCTGCGGGCCGATAGAAAACATATCTGCAAATCTCTGTGGTCGGTGCCACTGGGGACCAACGGGGTCGTCGCCTGAAAGGTATAACAACATCATCTCGATAGGTGCCCAGTCGCGGATCAACATAGCCGGAACAGCCTCGGCCCAATAATCATCATCGCCGGCACAACCTCGGCGGCATCATCGGCACAACATCGGTGATCCATCACGAACGTCCGGCACAACATCGGACGAGTCCAGACCGAAGTCTGCCAGGTCATCAGGCTCCACGAGCCGCAAACACCAACCGCGCCGCTATAAAAGCAGGGCAGCGACCTCCGTAGCCCCATAGGCCGGTAGTCACCTCACCCAACACCAGTTGCGTGCCCGCACAAACATCATGCATTGGGATCCGCGATCCCTCAGGCTTGCTGTACTACAATGAGTCCAATCAATCCATCATCTTAGTCACGGTCCATACACGGAGGTGACGCGTCCCGAACACCCACAAATATCCGAAAATTAAAAAGACCCATCACAAGTTTTAATTATTATGATGTGGTTTTGTTTAAATTTTAGTTATTGTGATAAGCATCATAACTTTTACTGTTTCTTGTCATTGTACCCCTCTTATGAATAAACAAGATTGTTGCCTTCGGTTATCTCTTGATTTCTATTAAGAATTTTTATGGACTGAGTTTTTTTTATTGTACCATGTTCTCCTACAGAAGTTCTAGATCACGCGCACTCTTTCCCTTGATGGAGTTGTGCATTTCTTAAACTCTAAAAATATGACTGATGCTAAGCCACTTGATTTGATCGATGATGAAGATAGTGATGTTTAGATTGGTGTAGATCAGCAAACAAGACAAAAATCGAGATCCAATTTACTGTGAAGTAAGATTCCTTACCATGTCGATTTTCCAAAAATTGACGTAGTAGAGTTTTAATTTCAGATGTTTGACTGCAACATGTCTCAAGTAAGTAGTTATAATATCGAGGACACTGAAGAAGAAGATGACAACGACGATCAGTCCCCACAACGTTAGACCGTCGCACCACCACCCTCACATCCACAACGACGTTGTAAATGAATAGGATTAATGTCATGAGCAAAAGCTATATACTTAACATTTCAAGAAAACATGCAAATTTACCAACAAACAAATCAAATTAGATAACACACATATAAAAGATTCTTCTTTCGAAACTTGTCGCAAGAATATAATGACTAGCTTATTTCATTATGTGTAGTGTGTTTCAATTTGATTACCTTTTCAATATCTGTAATTAAAGTATTATATGTGACGGACATATGCAAAACGAACCGTGTGAATTTCACGTTGAAACTAAGAATTTTAACTTTTTTTAATGTCTAAAGGTTTTATTTATGTCCAGGGTGAAGTGAATTGTACAATAAGTGTAGTTACCATGAAAAGTCACTACATGCAAGCAAATATTTTTTGGTATGAATAGTTGAATTTTTGTCAACTTCAACCCTAAGCATTAAGTGCTGCATTAGTATAGAAATAATACGTGCAGTTCCTAATTTCATATATAGGTCGACTTGAACTAGCACGTCGAAATGAAAATTAAGGAAATGTTTTGGTTTGAATTTTTCAGCTGGTAGCGATTTTCTGCATTGATTATTATGAGTATTTTTAAAAGAAATTTCTATAGATATTTTCAATCTGATTATTAACCTATTACAAGCTTTATTAATATTATTAGAAAATTAAAAAACTAAATATGTCTTGAACGGGTGGTGTAAGAAGGTTGTCTTGTAGGAATTTCTTCATAAAATCCATGTGTTTTGTTGCTAGGTGATCTAATGGACCAAATACTTTATTAAAGCGTCAAGTGAAATGTAATTATTTGTATTAACGTATTATTTTTACAAAGGTATTATTTTTATTAACGTATTATTTGTCCACGTGGAATGCCAAACACCAAACCATGTGCGGTCACTTGTTTACATGAGTCGGTTTTATGGAATTTGATATTGATTGAACTTTAGAATTCTCAAATCAGTTTCGATGGTATCACTTGGAACAAGGATATTCTGGATTAAGTCATTCTCATTATTCTAGAAAATTGTACTTATATGCTTGCATTCAGTTTTTTTCACTTGGTAAATATGTTTTGCATTTTCAGTGATTAATTTCCATATAGGATGGGAATTGAAACTTTTCTAAACTAAATAGTACGTACAAGAATACAAAACAAAAAAGACAAAACCAATTTCAAAACTACGTCATTCGAATTTCTTAAAATTTAGATTAATATCTTAAGATCATGCTAATTTTTCTTTTTCTTACAACTAAGGGTCCTAAACTTGTAAGACTATCAGAACCACTCGGTCATTCACAATTTATACTTACCATCGATCCAAGTAACCGCTGGGATCAAAGAAACCTACAAATAACATTGTCGGCATTTACAAAACAATTCAATATGCATTAAAAATTCAAATTGTATATACTTTTTCTTGACAGCTGGTCAAGAAATTTAAAATAGTCTATTTTCATCATTTGTTTTCTAAATCTAATGAATTTTTATAAGATATTCTGTGGTCGCTTACCCGGAATACTTTGGTAGTGCACACCACTGAGCACTGATCGATTATATATATTATGACTATCGTGCTCCAAAGTCCAAACAGTACAACTAGCAAAATATGCAGCTATAAAAGGCATGACATGCATCTCAACCTCATCAAATATTAAGTACAAACAGACACAACAAAGCATTTCGACTAAATCAATGGAGATGGCAAAGTCATTAGTGGTTGGCTTGTTGGTGGTTATGTTAATGACCAACACAATCCAAGGGCTTGATACGAGTTGTTTTCAGAAAATACAAAGTTCATGTCGTGATACAATTTCTGCTGGAATCGCAACATGTTGCACTGCGTTAGTTAGTTCAACCAAAACTAACATCGAGTGCTTATGTTATGTGTTCAAAAAAATCAACTTCACCAATAGAGATGCTATTGCTCTCATAAACGATTGCGGCGGTAAATACACTGGAACGACTTTATGCCCTACCTTGCCTGCAAGTAAGTCCAACTATTTGACAACTAAATAAATATGGAGTGTTTTAATTTTGAAATATAAATGTACAAACTTAGATTTCTTTTTTATTGTAACGACAGAATCACATGATTTACTGCCACCAAATCTAAATGTGGCTGGACTGTCTGATGCCCTTGCCAAAGTTGGTAAGTTTTTTTACTAGATCGAACCGTGTAATTTTATTTAATTTTTTAATCTTTTTGTAAGTCTAGAATAAGCGAGTAGAATATTTTTGTGGTAATCCTTGTTAACTCTTATTGGAATTTTTTCATGATCAAATTATGTATTTAAAAACAAGAAATCCTGCGAAGCATAATTGTCATATTTGCAGTTTTATATTTCCGATTTTTTTTTTTATGATGAAATTCGTTACTCTATTTTTCACAACAATTTGAGGATCTCTGTAATCATTATTTGTTACGTATTTTGCAGAAAAATCCAAAAAACCAAGTCGTTGAGATTTACCAGGTATGTCCTCACGTCACGTTAATGATAAAGTGATTAGTTTCCTTTAACGCATAAAAAAACAATTGCTTTTCTGGTGCAAGGAAACTTAAGTTTTTGTCTCCATCACAACACCACCAAGATAGTTATATAACTATATAATATGTACTAAAGAAAGAACTGATAGGACTTTGATGCTAAATAATGATTTTTATCTTATTGATATACACACTATCCATATCCACGTGGGTTCTGAGATTTATATAATTTAAACCAATCAAATTGTTATGCATGTTATAATATGGTTACATTAATAACCATAAAGGCGATGTCAACATTTTATTGTTATCAAATTAAAACTTCAATACATTTATATATGCGTTTAATGTTTTTGTTCTTTCAGATCATTGAGACATTGACGACCCTGATCTCATCTCGACGATCATTGTGGCTTGTCTGTACGACTTTAATCTTATCTTTATCTTTTAAAACTTAAAATAAAGATCACTTGAAGTGATCACCGGTTGGCTTGTTTACGTCCTGTTTGTGTGACATATCAATAAAGACCGTGTTATTTTATGAATGAATATTTGCAAATGGTTTATTACCGTTTCATTATCTTTGTGCTTCAAAATGAATGTATTCATTCTAAAATCCTTGTCGTCGTGAGACTGACCTTGACTTGAAGAACTAGTGAGAGCCTGCTATTCATCAAGAACATTTGTGGACGAGATAATAAATTATCATTATATATATATATATATATATATATATATATATATATATATATATATTGAGCTTGGAAGTTAATTTTTTATTTTAAGCCTCCATTATATCACTACACATCTGAAAATTGTGAGGTAGGTCATAAGAAAAACGGTTACGTTAATTAAAAGTGAGATTAATCGTAAATGAGATTCAATAGTTAGATTGTAGAGACTTAAACTAAATAAGATGAACCCTAGACTCACTAGAACTTGACTATATACACACACACACATATATATATATATATATATATATATATATATATATATATATATATATATATATATATTAAATTATGATTTGCCCGGTCATCTTTGAGATACAACACTTTGTACCTCTATCCATTGAATGTGGAAACCATCACCTGATGTTTGCAGGGGAAGTTACCCCCTCTCATTTTTTGACAATTTATTCCAAAAGTATCTTTGAACCATCAAAAATACAATTCGACTCCAACAAAATGTACACTTGAATCCCATAGAATAGAACTCCTACCATTTGAACCATAATTTTCTCTTGTACGGTGGGATTATGATCTCGTGGGAGTAACATATGATTTGGGTCTATACTACTACAAATAGTACTTTTGCCGACAGAAGGCTCCGTCGGCAATAGAGACGAATTCCATCAGCATAAGCACTTGCTGAAGGAATTTCCATTGAAATTAGTGTGCCGACAAAAGTACCGTCGGCAACAAAACTTGTTATTTCTTTCTCCCGACAGAAATTCTATTGGCAAGTGACAATCCAGAAATTATTGCCGACGGAAATTCCGTCGACATTGAAATGTTCCTGCTAAAGAGAAGCAGTCAATACATTCACAATGACCCCATAACGAGATGGGTTTAGAGATCCTGCAATAACCACAATTTGAATCGTAGAGAATAAAACTCCTACCATTTGAACCATATTTTTTCTTGTACGGTGAGATTATGATATGGTGGGAGGTTTTCATTACTGGTTAGGAAATAAATTGTTGAAAACTTTCAAGAGGGGTGACACTTGCAGAGATTGCAAAGGTTTGGGGGTTAACTACTCAGTTTCAAATAATAGGGGTGTGCAAAATGCTATAGATCCATTGATAAGTAGGGTAAACTGAAATTCTCCCCTTATATAATCCACTCATCAAATTTATAATCTGATCAACTACACACCAATGTAGAGTACTATGTAGGATCGTAACGGGACTTAGTTCTAATTACCTTTAACCTTAATTACCTACTTGTTTGAGCAATCAAGAATATGCAGTGGAAATAAAAACTAAAACAAGCAAGTAAAGAAAACTAGGCAAACCACAATGAAGGCACCAGAAATTTTATAGAGGTTCGACATCCCGCCTACTTCCTCTCTTGCAAGCTCCGCTCACATCTTCACTATCAACCTAGTTCCGGGCCGAGATAAAGTCTTTTAAAAACAAGTTCCACGAACACCCTCACGAGCTTGACTTTCTTCTCTCACAATCAGAGATGAACATTTTGGGCTCTCATCAAAGTCTATACTCTTCGTCTTGGGCTTTCACCAAGACCCTTGTTTCTTTGCAACAGTGGTTGAGTGGAACAACGCTCTCTAAACTTGAGCACACTTAAGTGAGAATAAGATTTAAGACTAAAGTGTGGAAGGTTTGAGGCTTGAAGTGTTTGAAGCTTTCTCTCTAATGTATTTGACAATATGGAGTG
Source organism: Triglochin maritima (assembly GCA_963682175.1). Classification (NCBI taxonomy): domain Eukaryota; kingdom Viridiplantae; phylum Streptophyta; class Magnoliopsida; order Alismatales; family Juncaginaceae; genus Triglochin; species Triglochin maritima. The sequence continues at coordinate 3,173,943 of OY821787.1, read as the reverse complement.
TGAGAGTTGTGTAATTGTGTTATAACCATTGGGGTTAAGTTGGGTAAGGTTTGAGTGAGAATCACAAAATAGCAACTTGCAGGACCGAATTCTGGATAAGTTCGGTCGACTGAATCGGACAGAACGGTCGACCGTTTGACAATTTTGAACTCGATTTGGTCGACCGATAAATGAACGGTCGACCGGATTAAGCTATAACTTAGGTACACTTAAGTTAGTGGTCGAACACCGAATAAGGTTCGGTCGACCGAAAACTAACAGACAAATATGTAAACCATAAAAAGATGACCCAGAAGATTTTATAGAGGTTCGACACCCACACCCGGGTCTTAATCCTCTCTTGCAAGCTCCGCTCGATATCCCTCGAGCTCCGCCTACGACTTCACTATCAATCTCATTCCGGGCCGAGATTAGGCCTACAACAGCAAGCTAGCGAACAACTCTCGCCTAGTTTGGACTCATCTTCTCACAACCCGAGAAGGAACACTTTTGGCTTTCACCGAAGTCTATACTATTTTGTCTTGGGCTTTCACCAAGACCCTTGCTTGTTGACAAATAGTTGTGGAGTGGAACAACACTCTCTAATTCTTGAGCACACTTTGAGTAGGATATAACAATTATCAAAGGTGTGGAATTTAGACTTAGAGTGTAGTGTAGGAGCTTTTAGGATTGAGAGACTTCTCTCTAATGTATAAGACAATTGTGTGTGGGAGAGTTGTCTAACCAATGTGTTCAATCATTTATTTATAAGCTCCTAATGTGTTATAGTCGTTGGGGACAAGTGTGATAAGTGGTTGTGCAAGAAACACAAACAGAAAACTACAGCACACTGTTCTGGCTAAATTCGGTCCACCGAACCGGTCAAACAGTCGATCGGATGTGAAGTCCAGGAAAGTCCAAAAAAGAAACGGTCGACCGAGCAGGGGACGGTCGAACGAAAACTGGTTATAACTTCAGTTCACTTAAGTTAACGGTCAAACAAAAAAGTTTGTTTGGTCGACCAAAAACTAACAGGCTCTACGGGATTGTCAAAACAATTAAGTTCGGTCGACCAAAACTGGGTCCATGGTCGACCGGTGAGCACTTGTATTTTTGGGGTTTGGATAAAATGTAAATACAACCGTTGGTATTATACAACAAGTCTAACAGGCAAATGACACGTGCAGACGGTCGAACAAAATGGTGCAACGGTCGACCGATTTAACACTATTGGCTAACAAATTAACTGATCTAATCGGTCGAACTGAGAACTAGTTCGGTCGACCGATTTGGCTCAAACAGTTCAAGTTTGGTTTTAAGTGTTTTTCGGTCTATATTTGGGTGACCTATTGAAGTCCAAATGTTATGAGATTTTGTATGCGACTTCTATAAGTAACCTAATGTCTATGTGAATGAATTTTAACTCTTATATACTCAAGATTACATAGATTCCTAAGACTCAAAAGAAATATAAAATTGCATGTCTCCAATAGCTTGATTACATGTCTTGACTTGAATTCCTTTATTCCTTGAGTCTTGATCACCTGTAGAAGTTAGCACAATACAATATATATGTCATGCATAATGTATGCTACTCTACATTGATTATAATTAAGATTAGGTTGATTAAATCATCAAAACATAGATTATGGCAAAAAAACCAACATTACATTTTACCCATATCTCCCCCTTCTTCCTTTCCCTTTCCTTCCTTCTCCCTCTCGTCATCTCTCTATTTCTGCTTCTCCCTTTTGACATTTCTTAATTCTCTCTCTATCCATCTTTTTCTCTCTCATTCTCTCAATCTATCCATCTCCCTCCTTCTCTATCTCTCTCTCGTTCTCTCTCCCCCTTGTTCTCTATCTCCATCTCTCATTTTCTTTCTGTCTCTCTTTATTTCCTATTCCCTTTAACACTCTCCTCTCCCTCATTCTATCTCCCTCGTGCTCTTTCCCTCTTTTGTTCTTTATTTACTTCTTAATATGTCTTTTGTTCTCTCTCACTCTAGTGCTCTCTCTTGTTCTCTCTCTTACTCTCATCTTGGTCTATGATTCATCGTTTTAATTCCACTACACAACGTTAATGACGACTTGGCAAGCATGGGTCAATCCATGGGTAGTTGTTTGTGGATTATTGTTTATTGTTGGCTTTTTTGCCTTAATCTATATTAATTTTAATGAGTAATCAAACTAATCTTAATCAATCAACCTAATCAATCAAAGTGAGCAAACACGATTACATGCATTGCATACATATGTGTATACTTGTAATCATCTTAATAGGTTAATAAAGATCATCAAGAAAATGAGCATTGGGACAAAGACATCAAGGCTCAAGACTTGTAATCAAAGTTTTGGACCAAAAGATGTAATTTGTATTTATTGAGTCCTTAAAGTTTAATGTAAACTAGAGTACTAGGATTCTATCCCATTAAGATTTGATAAACCGAACTCTTCACGGTTAACCAAAACATTTCTAGTTCGGTCCACTGAACACCTATCGGTTACCCAAATCCTTCCCATCAGTAAACCTTAGGTTGTTCTTTGGAATTGTCCTGACGGAAGACCAAACCACCTTCGGTTGACCGAATAACCCTGGACCGGTTTTGAGCTTTGCTCCAACGGTTGCATTTGAATCGATCCTTTAGAGCCCAATTGACTTGTCCTAATTCGGACGATCGAATATCTATCGGTCAACCGAGTCCTTCTTGGCTTTAGACGCCCAATGGCTATTTACACGTGACACTTGACCGTTGTACCAAACGACTATTTGAGCCTTAACTGTCAACGCAAAACCCGTGCTAACTTCGGTCTACCAAAGTATACACGGTCAACCGAACTTGAGTAATCTGAGCTCAACCAATCTTACTGTCCACCTTGGAATGGTGAACCGAACTTAAATAGGGCGAAATTGAAAATAGTTACTAGAAGTTGGTGAACGGTGATCCGAAACCTATTCGATCAACCGTATGCTTAGTTCAGACCAATTGAACCTTCTTGTTTCGGATTACCATCCCATTAACGGTCGACCGAACCTGCATAGAAATCTGCCCGAGCTTTAAGCAAATCCTTGCTTCTCATTGGTCCATTTCTCACCAACACCCAAACGGCTACTAGAGTTTGAAGGCTTATAAATAGGACCCCATTTGTTGGTTTTAGAAATCTTGAACACTTTCTATCTATCATATACTCTAAGTCAAATCCTCTTCATCTTCAAGCTCTCATTCTTCTACACTCAAGCCAAAACTTCACCACTTGCATATCCATTCCACTTCAATATCCAAGTGTGCTGAAGTATAGAGTGTTAGTTAGATTGTGATTCAACTTTCATATTCAAGAATCACCAAAGAGTTGTAAAGCTTCGAGGAAGCTCCCTCTCGGGTTGTGAGAGGAGACACAAGCAAGGCGAGTATTGTTCACGAGGCTCGGTGTTGTAAACGACGTTAATATCGGCCCGGAATGTAGATCAGTTAGTGGAACCGTAAGCGAGGCTTGGGGTATCGAACGAGGCTTGCGAGGAGGACTAGGACCGGGGTACGGTTCCGAACCTCTTTAAACTTCAGTGTCGACGATTTTGTGGTTTGCAATTGTCTCATCTCTTAATCTTTCAATTAGTGTTTTAATTATGCAATTAGTTTAGTGATTAGAAGGACATCGTTCCTAACATTTATCCCATACTTGAATGAGGATAAATAAATTAATAATTTTATGCCACAAATTTAGTAAATGAAACTACACTAATCTCTACACTAGCTAATGACACGAGGGTAAAATAATTAAATAAAAACCCTAGGAGTGGAGATGAATAAGTGAGGTGTGTGTGAGTTTCGTGCACATTCTTTAAGCACAGGTGAAAAGTGTGTGAGTTACAAGTTGAAGCTAACGTGGAATCCAATTGTAGAACACAAAAAATGGCATTCATGGTAAGATGTGTATTAACATGAATTTTAAGTATAATTTCAACTGTGCAAGTATGCTTTAAGTACGTAGTGTGACCATTAAAACATCAATTAATCCAAAGTACACTCTTGTACATTCATGTGAACATGATTCAAACCAAGAAACCATCACCATTTCTTTTTTTACAAATTGTGAATCTATACTGGAATAGAATGCGCAGGAGTGAGCAGCCTAAAGAAGGAGAGATGTAAATTTTGGTGGAAAATGAGGATTTTTTAGCACGAATCGAGTGAAAACTGATATTGGAACTCTAGTCGCCCTTAGAGCTCTCCCGAAATCATGTTTTCTTCTCCTCTCTCTCTCATTCACTCTCATTCTCCCTATCTCATTCTCTCATGTTCTCTTTCCCTCTTTCGTTGTCTCTCGCTCTCCATGTCTCCTTCTCTCTATCATGCTTTTCATTCTCTCTCTTTTCTTCTTCCTCCATCGTGTTCTATATTTCTCTCTCAACTGTCTCCATCTCTGTCTCTCTCTCTATCTTATTTTCCCTCCCTCTCCCTCTCTCTTATCTTTATCTTTCTGTCTTTCTCTTTCCCGCTCTCTTATACTCTCCTTCACCCTTGATCTCTCTTTATCCTTGTGTCATTCTCTCTCTCTTTTCCTTTCCATCTCTCCCCCTCTCTCAGTATTCTTCTCTCTCTTTCTCCTTCCTTCTCTCTGTCCCTTACTCTCTCTTGCTCTTTATTTCTCTCTTGACCTCACCCGTTACTGCGTCTCTTTCTTCTTTCTTTCTCAGTTTCTCTTTGCCACTCTCTCCCTTTCTCTGTCTCTCCCCCTCACTCTCTCCCCCCATATACCTCTATCCCTTCCTCTATCTCTCCCTCCTCCTACTCCTCCACAATATTATCTCTCCCCTCTCCTTCACCCTCTTTCTTTTTTTGGATTCTCTTAATCTCTCTGTCGTTGATATTTCCTTTTTTCTCTTTATCTCTATCTCTCTCCTTCTCCCTCTCTCTCTCGTTGTCTCTCTCCTTTTCCCACCTTCTTTATCTTTTCTCTCTCGATCTATACCTCTCTTTCTCCTTCTCTCTCTTGCTTGCTCCCTCTCTCCTTCTGTCTGTCTTTGTTCCCCTCTCTCTAGCGGTCTTTCATTGTCTAGTTCTCTCTCTCCCTCGTTCTCTCTCTCGTTCTCTCTCTCAATTCCTCTCCATCTTTCTCTAACTCTCTTTCTTCCCGTATCACTCTCTCTCCTTCTCACTTTGGCATTTCTATCTTTTTATGTCCTTCTCTCTTAGTCTCTTTCTCTCTCTCCTCTCAATTCCTCCTACTTTATCTCTCTCTCTTCTCGCTTTGTCTTACTCTCTCTATCCCCCTCTCTCTATCATTCTCTCTCCATTTTTATTTCTCTCTCTCATTGTTGTTGGCTTTTCTCTCACTATCTCTCTCCCTCATTTTGTCTCTCCTTTCTTCTGTCACTCTCCTTCTTTTTCTTTTTCTTTCTCTCTATCTCTATCTCTATCTCTCTCCTCTCCTCTCTCCTTTTCTCTCTTGCACTCTCACTCTCTTTCTCTCTTTCTAGTTTGTTCTCTATGTAGGTCCTCTCTTTGTTGCCCTTTCTCCCCTTGTCTTGTTCTCTCTCTCTCTCTCTCATTCTCATAAAAGTTCAAAATCGACTTAAAGTGGGAAATCTAGCATTTTGACAAAGTGTTAGAGATGGAATTTAAGTGTCTATTGGCCTAAAGTTTTCCATTGCAACTAATACCACCAATCATGTTTTGAATTTTTTTTGTAAAATCATAATTCTAAAACACATTTTATCTCGTTTTCTTATAACTTCTTAGTTATTATAAATCGTAAAAATAAAATATTTAAAATAAATAGTAAATAATAAGTAATCAATAACAATGATATAAATAAAGGTTAACTAGAGATATATCCCTTGAACTCTACCCTAATACTTAGAGTCTTTATACTTTAAAACATCACAATTATACCCCTTTAACATTGGGTTTGTAAGCCTTCACCCTTTATCCATTGATAAGTGAGTAGTTATTGTTTGACCTCTATGTTATGTCTTGATTTCACTTTACCCCGTAAACTTTAAAACGTGTCACTCATCGTCTGTAATTTCATTTCGTAAGATTTTCTTTTTTAACTTTAAAATTCATTATTTTCACACACTTACCGTTTTATTATTTTGTTTGTAAATTGTATGCCTAACACACATAATCTTAAATTTATTGAAGTTCAGATAAAATCAGAGGTCACATCTTGTTGAATTGTGTAGTCAATCCGACCAAAATTTTAACCAAATTTGACCTCTAATCTGATTTGAACTTCAACATGTAGTTAAGGTTAGGAGTGTGCATGTTAGGCAAACAATGTAAAAAATGATTTTGATCAAAAGCTTTTGAATCCAATGGTTATTTATTGGCGTAAAAAAAGTAGATCCAGGAAAATTGAAGATCTAAGTCATCTCCAAGGACTAAAAAAATAATAAACAGTAGTTTTCTACACGGCACTGTATAGTTGCTATAGACAAGCACTTTATTAGTTTTAAACCAGCAAAAGATACAATTTTGAACCCAAAGAAATTACACCGTATACCTGCTATTTAAAAATAAACACATAAATACCCGAACACTTAGATAAGATTCGGAAGTTTTACAAAGTTTTCCTCGGAAGTTCCAATTATAAGGCTCATTGATTTTCATAACCCAAACATGGAGTTCCATGATTTCATTTACTCACCTTGGAAACATAGGAAAGAAAGTATGAATCGGTCTCAAGCCTAGCCATGTTCTCCTCTTCCAATGTGATCCAAATCTCCATTCCATCACCATCCTTCCTATCGGAGAAGAATATTGTATTCTCCCAAATTGTGTTGGCCGTTCCAACCCACACAGGCTTTCCCCACCCGAAGTCCAGTTCATAGCAAGGGAAGTTCACCCAACTCGAGAAGCAAAGAACCTCAACTTCCTCCCCCGAGAACATGGACGCAACATTCATGAAACTCTCACCCGATGCTGAGGACTCTTTAACATTGTCAAGCAACTTGTTTATGTAGTCTTCGTCTATGGTGTTGATTGCATTCCTCAGTTTGCCCTCCAACTCGACTTGTGTCGCCTTGTTGTCATCCCAAAAGGTTGGTTTCACCGGTGGAGTAACAACCATGTCCGCGATGTTCCCGAAAGACGATCCCGGAGGAGGTGGTGTTGTAATTCTTGTTCTTAGGTTAACTAGAATGTTCGCTATGACGTCCTTTGGGGATGACGATGACGAATATGATAATGATCTCCCTACGCTCTGCCAGAGTAGTGCCATGACCGCCACGTTTCGAGTCGGATTTGAGCCCATTGTGTTGCTTGCGACACGGAGGGAGGATATAGATGATGAATCTATTATGAACCTAACATTTCGAATAAAACGCTGGTTAAGTAAAATAAAATGTGCATAAATTGGTATCAGGTAGGCATACGCATATGTCAATTATTAGAAGATGTTGTTTGACCATACTTCTTAGTTGGAAGAGAAATTTACCAGTAACCCACTTGACAACTACATAATGGGAAGAGGAAATTATGATTTTAGAGCTTAGACACTCACACACATTATTTTTTGAAAAATAATGTGGGACATCTAACCAAAGTATCATGAAGTTATATAATGTTTTGTTGAAATTCTAAACTACTTAAAAAGTATTAACGTAATTATCCAGTAATACAAACTTCAAAACTATTTTTTTTCAATTTTATCTGTTCTACTCCACCGGGCTAGCCTCAGTCGGTACAAACTTCAGTACAAACTTCAAACTTGACCATACCTCTTTGTGACCAATGCCTTTGCAGAGAAAGGAATATCATCTGATAGGCTGTCAATATTCCTTTTCGGTGGAAACGTCTTCCACGCTTCATAAAGTTCCTCGTCACCTTTTTGAGCTCCGGTCGCAGTGGCGGCCCAAGAGTTGAGCGTGTTCACTAGGGAGCAACCATCAAACACCCGATGCGAAGCCACTACCCCCAAAGCCAAACCCCCGCACTCGAACACGTTCGCCTGAACCATCAAAAATGGGTCCTTCTCGCGAACAATCCCGTTAAGTCGGGCCGGAAGGAGCCCTCCGAATTCCACCACATTATCACAATCGAGTGCATCACTCATTTGTCCTTTTACTTGAGCCACCAAGAACTCGACTCCGGTGTCATTGCAATCGATAAAGTCAATGCCGCCCATATTTCCGGCCAAGGGGTAGAATTGGACCAGAAAATCGGACAAGGACGTCTTTAGCCGGAGAAGCTTCTCCGGCGTGGACATAGTGGAGTCTGCGCAGTAGTAAAAGATTACTTCTACATAAGAGTGAGGCATGATTTGGTCGATATAAGAGATTGTGAATTTTGATTTGGAGTCGGGAGTCGGAGTAGAGGGTTTCATGGTTTCATGGGACACAACTTCTACGTTCAACATTTCTCTACAATTTTCCTTTCTCACTTGTTGCTGAGATATGTAATAGGTTTTTTTGATGGTGGAATGGGTACTAATTATTTATTTGAATACAGTATATATAAAGATCCTAACGATGTCAACTTGTGCATATTTAAAGTATTTAGTCTACAATCATAGACTTCTCCCTTACACAGCGCCAGGAACATGCAAAAAACATTTTGGCTTACAGAAATGATAAGTCTACGTATCTATCGTAACGCGAACGCTGTCAAAGAAAGATATTTCTCTATGCGTCATATTTTACACATAATTTTACTTCATTTTGGCCGTAAAAAGAAGACTTAAATATAGAGCCAAACATTTTATGAGACATCTTTCTTTACCAACAGCAAGCATGTATTCTAAAAAGGACACTGTGCCTGGCAGCTGTACATGCATGTCCACACCTATACAGCCGCCAGGTAGATGCAAAAGCACCATAAAAAAAAGGTAACTATTTATGGTGTAATTAATTGGTACTAATTATTGATCTGAATCCAACATATTTAAGGATCATAACATAGTCAACTTCTCGAAATTGAAAGTATTTAATCTACAATCCTACCCTTCTGCCATATACAGCCGCCAAGCATATGCAAAAGCATTTGGGCTTAGAGAAATGATACGTCTACATATCAACCGTAACGCAAAAGTTATCAAGAGTTTTTTTTGCTGTGTCATATTTTAGAAATAATATCTATATGGTAACATCCCTTTGGCTGTAATAAATAAAGATTCGAATATATAGAGTTAAACACGTTTGAAACATCTTTCTTTGTTATAGTCATTTTATCCCGGCCGCCCATTTAGAAGAGCAATTTAGAAAATAAAATATTCTAGAAGGAAATGAAACGATAAGTAATCTAGTCAAACAAATTAAACACCATATCCTTGTCCTTATATGAGTAAGACATGTCTTATCTTCCTTGGCTTTTCTTCTGAAATATAAACTCAATAGTCAATACTACCCAGTCAAAAGGAAACGCCTTGCGAACTTGAAAGGCATCACTAGTCAAAAAAGGAGACGCCTTGAGAACCTGAAAGGCTGAAACCCCAAAATAGTAACGTTCACCGTTAACCACCGGTGTACGCCACCACTAGCAATTCTACGCGCACACACATTTGTATACATGCATTTAGGAAAATGTTAAGTAGACGCGCGCGTCACGGACGCTATTTACGTGACGGAAAACTTTTATCCATTCAGCATCCAGTCAGCATATACACTAAGCTTCTCAGAGCAATGATGTCTTTCTTATTTGTCTTCCCGATGCATTAAATGCATATCTACGGAGATACCACCTTTTCTTTTGGCGCTCAACGGAGATCCACTAAAGATCCCTTAACGTGTCACATCACCTATTTTTTTACTCATTTTCCTTTTTTTCCGGACAAGCGCATGACTCATTCCGGACACAGTTACTATTTAATCCTGATAGTTGGAACACTTATTCCGGACAAGCGTACAACTTACTCCGGAATGTTGCCTTTTTCTTTTATTTTCCCGATGCGTCCACAATCGCATTTAATGCTCCTCAAATCAGCACGTCCTCCATTTCTTCTTTTTTGGCGCTTCACGGAGATACAAAATGTTTTGGCTACCTTATTCGGATCCTATGAACCCTTCTTTTTTTCTTCCTCCCTTTTTGCTGTACTATAATGGCACTCGCTAATGAATGCTCACAGCCGGCGCATGCCTCAAACGTCCCGCAAGAGAAGATGTATTTTCCTTCCTTCGAAGAAGCCAAAGCATTTTACGTTTCCTATGCCGATTCCTGTGGTTTTGGTGTGAAGATAAGGCAATCTCATTACGATCGTGGTGTTGTTATACGGGCCACTCTTACTTGCTCCAAGGAGGGTAATGCTCCGGGAAACCAAGGTGAAGGTAGACCAAAACATAGGTTATCCGGTAGGGTCGAGTGCACTGCTCGGATCAGGGACTCCGGAAATCCATCCAGAGGCTACGTAATTAACTACGTAGATCTCCAACATAACCACGTCATGTTGTCGGACGATCAGATGCGTTTCCTCCGACAAAAACGATCCGTCCCGGATTCCGCCATAGCACGCATTTCGTGTAATGATGCTGCCGGGATATCGTCCGCCAAGACCATGCAATCTTTTGTGGTCGAAGCCGGAGGTCATAACAAATTGTCTTTCAACGAGCGAGACCTAAGGTGTTTTGTTTTCTACTTAACTAGGTTGATGTTACCCATTTTGCTTTGTCATAAAAATTGTGTTTTGCAGGAATGTTGTGTACGAGGTTAGAAACCTGAAGATGGGAATAGGTGATGCCCAAGCTATCCAAAATTATTTCATCAGGATGCAGAAGAATGATTCCCAGTTTTTTTACGTAATGGATATGGACGACGAAGACAGACTACGAAACGTGTTCTGGGCCGACAGTCGTTCTCGAGCTGCGTACTCTTACTTTGGTGATGCCATATGTTCCGACACAACCTACATAACCAACAAGTACGACATGCCTTTTACCTCATTTGTGGGGGTAAATCACCATTACCAGTCCGTCCTTCTCGGTTGCGCACTCCTCTCTTCCGAGACGACACAAAATTACATTTGGTTGTTCCAAACATGGTTGACGTGCATGAACGGTACATACTTTGTCTGTCCGGTTTACATTATTTGTCTGTCCGATTTACGTTTTATGGCTACCCGTTTTACGTTGGATGTCTGTCCGGTGTACGTTGTATGTCTGTCCGGTTTACATTATTTGTATGTCCGGTTTACGTTAGTTGTCTGTCGGGATTACGTGTTATGTCTGTCTGGTTTACGTTGTAAGTCTGTCCGGTTTACGTTATTTGACTGTCTGTTTTACGTTTAATGTCTGTCCGGACAACGTTTTATGTCTGCCCGGTTTACGTTTTATGTCTATCCGGATTACCATCTGTTTTTATCTGGTTTACGTTATGTGCAGATATAAGCCCCCCGGCGATCATAACAGATCAATGTGGCGCTATAACTGCGGCGGTGAGGACTGTGTTCCCTGAAGCGCGGCACAAATTTTGTATATGGCACATAATGAATAAAGCGCATGTGAAGCTGCCCACGAAGTACCAGGAGCATACGTTGTTTGAGCTCAAAAACTGTGTATTCGATTCCAAGACTCCGGCTGAATTTCAGCGTAATTGGCAGGGTTTTCTCGATGATTTCGAGTTCCACGACAATAGTTGGCTCTGATCCATTTATGCAATTCGAGAGTACTGGGTACCTGCATTTGCGCGAGATTGTTTTTTCGCCGTAATGACATCAACCCAGAGAAGTGAGAGTATGAACGCCTTTTTCGATAAGTACCTCACATCTAGGACGACACTTAAGCAGTTCGTTCAACAATACGAACTCGCACTCTGCCACAAGTATGAGAAGGAAGCTCAGTCGGATTTCGATTGTCTTCATAAGGCTCCGCAATTGATTTCGAAATATTCATTCGAGAGGCAATTGAGCGAGTTGTATACGGTGGGGGTCTTCAAGAAGGTGCAATTAGAAATTGGGAAGATGATGTACTGCGATATCACGGACGAGTTCAACGAGGAGGACATACTCCACTTCAATGTGACTGAACATGTATTGACACATATGCTCCCATTGTCGAAACGGTTCGCAGTGCAAATTAGAGATGTGAAGTGGTCATGCAATTGCAGAATGTTTGATCACGTCGCTCTCCCTTGTTGTCACGTTTATGTTGTTATTGCACGACTACATCCCAACGCGTTGCTCCCCGAGTCTTACATCCTCAACATATGGAGGAAGGACATCCGAATGAGCTATCGAGACAACTTTTCCCTTCAAAATGGCACGACGGAGAACGATGCGGTTCGTCGCCATGACGACATAATGGGTCGTGCGGTTTGGATCGCCCAGGCCGCTTTCGTCTCACACGACAGATATCTTCATGCGGTTGAGGCACTTGACTTGCTTAAGGAACGTATGCAACGAGCTGATCCTGGGCTGGAGGGTACATCCGTTCTCAATCCGGATAAGACAAGACGAAAAGGCAGACCGCCGAGCAAACGAAGGATTTCTTTGTCTGAGAAAATAATTAAAAGTAACGATAGGAGCATCATCAGGAAGAAGGCTCCACTGTCGCTGCACCAAGTCGCACCCAAACCTGGGGATCACGACTTCAATGATTGGGACATGAGTTTGTATTACGAGGGAGTTCCTCCTTGATTATTGATTTTGTCATTTGTTGCAATTACTCTATGTAAAACTTCAAACTTATTATTATGTCTGGATTAACTTATATGTCTGTCCGGTTTATGTTATTTGTTTGTCCGGATTACGTTATATGTCTATCCGGTTTACGTTTTATGTCTGTCCGGATTATGTTTTTTGTCTGTCCGGATTACGTTATATGTCTGCCCGGATTACGTTTAATGTCTATCCGGATTACGTTATTTGTCTGTCCGGATTACGTTATTTGTCTGTCCGGATTATGTTATTTGTCTGTCCGGATTACGTTATATGTCTGTCCGGTTAACGTTTTATGACTGTCCGGATTACGTTTTATGTCTGTCCGGATTATCGTGATTTGTCTGTCCGGTTTATGTTATTTGTCTGTCCGGATTACATTATATGTCTGTCCGGTTTACGTTTTATGTCTGTCCGGATTACGTTTTATGTCTGTCCGGATTACGTTTTTTGTCTGTCCGGATTACGTTATATGTCTGCCCGGATTACGTTTAATGTATGTCCGGATTACGTTATTTGTCTGTCCGGATTACGTTATATGTCTGTCCGGTTTATGTTATTTGTTTCTCCGGATTACGTTTTATGTCTGTCCGGATTACGTTTAATGTCTGTCCGGATTACGTTATTTGTCTGTCCGGATTACGTTATATGTCTTTCCGGTTTATGTTATTTGTCTGTCCGGATTACGTTTTATGTCTGTCCGGATTATCGTGATTTGTCTGTCCGGATTACGTTTTATGTCTGTCCGGATTATCGTGATTTGTCTGTCCGGATTACGTTTTATGTCTGTCCGGATTACGTTATATGTCTGCCCGGATTACGTTTAATGTATGTCCGGATTACTTTTTAAGTCTGTCCGGATTACGTTATTTGTCTCTCCGGATTATGTTATTTGTCTGTCCGGTTAACGTTTTATGTCTGTCCGGATTACGTTTTATGTCTGTCCGGATTATCGTGATTTGTCTGTCCGGTTTATGTTATTTGTCTGTCCGGTTTATGTTATTTGTCTGTCCGGATTACGTTATATGTCTGTCCGGTTTACGTTTTATGTCTGTCCGGATTACGTTTTTTGTCTGTCCGGATTACGTTATATGTCTGCCCGGATTACGTTTAATGTCTGTCCGGATTACGTTATTTGTCTGTCCGGATTACGTTTTATGTCTGTCCGGATTATCGTGATTTGTCTGTCCGGTTTATATTATTTGTCTGTCCGGTTTAAGTTATTTGTCTTTCCGGATTACGTTATATGCCTATCTGGTTTACCTTTTATGTCTGTCCGGTTTACGTTTTAGGTCTGTCCGGATTATCGTGATTTGTCTATCCGTTTTAAGTTATTTATCTGTCCGGATTACGTTCTATGTCTGTCCGGTTAACGTTTAATGTCTGTCCGGTTTACGTTTTATGTCTGTCCGGTTTACGTTCTTTGTCTGTCCGGATTACCTGATATGTCTGTCCTGTTTACGTTATTTGTCTGTCCGGATTACGTTTTATTTCTGTCCGGATTATGTTATTTGTCTGTCGGTTTACTTTTATGTCTGTCCGGATTACGTTTTAGGTCTGTCCGGATTACGTTATTTGTTCAAATCATTCAACCCAACACTAATTGTCCATGTATTGTTCCAATCATTCAACCCAACACTAATCATTCATCCATGTATTGTTTCAATCATTCAACCCAACACTAATCATTCATCCATGTATTGTTCCAATCATTCAACCCAACACTAATCATTCATCCATGTATTGTTCGTAACAACAGTATAAAAATTTGAACATGTATAACCTATAAAAAACAATGGTCTATGTAACTATTAGTTGTGTAAAGTAAAACAAGTATTTTTGGCCGATTATTGTTGACCGCACACCCCAGAGTCTTCAAGTAACCAGTTAGCCAATTAATTCGCCCCTCACACGGTGGATAACCTTGGTCTGCTTCGGCTTCGTCGGATCAGCATTCACCATCAAACACCTCATCCAGTACAAAACGTATGTCCCGCAGTCGTTACTCCCGGCTAGCTGTCGTTGGCTACCATTCCTCTCAACTATCAGCGGCCAATCGATCTTCAACAACTCTCGCCAAAATTCCATCAACTGAAATGTTGTGCATTCATGAATTCCGAGACACCGGGAAGGATCTTCACCTTTTCCCAGCGAACGGGACATACTGTTGTACTGAATGAACTCTGATCTCGGTCCGTGGGCAACGAACAGAGTCCAGTGGCCAGACTTCCAGCATGACTGTGCGATGATGGTCTCTGCCGCATTTAGTCCAACAATTTTGGGGAGTAGACAGTCTTCCATTATATCTCCTCCATGTCCCTCCACAATTCTTCCCGATTCAAAGGTTGATATGCAAACAACCTTTTGCGGCCCTCCTCTTCTGACCAGGACCTCGATTGGGGCGTCCATGGTTTCGTTGATGAATTCCGATTTTAGCGTTATTATTTCCTTGAGATGTTCACCGGTTATATTGCAGAGGTCCCCCCCTCCAGATCACCTCTTTTTCGTCGCGTTCGGGAGCCGTGAGATTCAATAAACGTTGTACCTCATCAGGTTTCAACGATCTCAAGGCGGTCACATCCAGATCAGGTCTCGTCGAGGAGACATGGGCGGCCATAACATCTTTGGCGGCTTCTTTGGCCTCCTCTATCTCTTTGTTGGCTTCTGCGGCCTTCTTCTCTACCCCCTTTTGGCCAGATTTCCTGTACGCTTAGGCTCTATCTTCTGTGCGCAAGCGTGGTCTTTTGGTCCGCAATTTTGTTGGGTGCATTTCCCTCTCCCTATTCCTTTTCCTCTCTTCATCCTTCCTCTGTCGTTCCTCCTCCTCCTTCCTCGTCTTCTCTTCCTCATTCCTCTTCCTCTCTTCCTTCTCCCTCTTCAAGTTAATCCTCTTTTCCTCTTCCTCCTTCCTCTTCCGTTCCTCCTCCTCCTTCCTCTCTTCCTCCTCTTTCTTCTTCTTAATCCTCTCTTCCTCTTCCGCCATCTTCCGTTCCTCCTCCTTCCTCATCCTCTCTTCCTCATTCCTCTGCCTCTCTTCCTCCTCCATCTTCTTCCTCATCCTAACTTCCTCTTCCTCCTTCCTCTTCCGTTCCTCCTCCTCCGTCCTCGTCCTCTTTTCCTCATTCCTCTTCCTCTCTTCCTCCTCCCTCTTCTTCCTCTCTTCCTTCTCCATCCTCTTCTTGTCTTCCTCCTCCCTCTTCTTCCTCTCTTCCTTCTCCCTCCTCTTCCTGTCTTCCTCATCCCTCTTCTTCCTCTCTTCCTTCTCCATCCTCTTCCTGTCTTCCTCCTCCCTCTTCTTCCTCTCTTCCTCCTCCCTCTTCTTCATCTCCTCCTCCTTCCTCGTCTTCTCTTCCTCCTCCCTCGTCTTCTCTTCCTCCTCCCTCTTCTTCCTCTCCTCCTCCTCCTTCCTCGTCTTCTCTTCCTCCTCCCTCCTCTTCCTCTCTTCCTCCTCCCTCCTATTGCTCTCTTCCTCCTCCCTCCTATTCCTCTCTTCCTCCTCCCTCCTCCTATTCCTCTCTTCCTCCTTCCCACGGAGTCCTTCAAGACCGATTTCGTGTCTCAGCCTCCGACACTCCTCTTGAGAGATCCTCAGTTCTTCCTCCAGTCTGTTAATTTTTTCGGTCGCCTGCCTAAGGGCTGCTTCGGCTTGCAGCCAATTCGTCTTAACCTCACTCAGTTCCAACTCTTGTAGTAGTGGGTCACATGGAATGCTGCATTCACTAAGTTGTACCCTTGGTAGAGTGGATGTTGAAGGTGTATCCTTCGAGGCGACCTTTTGTGCGGGAGTTGCTTCTGAAGGAGGAATTTGATCCTCTATCATCAGTTCATGCTCCCTTTCGCTGAGTGTCGGAGTGCCCTTCAACTCAAATTTGACCCAATAAATCCCATGCAAGTTGATGCCGCGTTCCTCCCATTTCCTCAGGATTAGACGTCTCCCAAACATTTCTGTCCAACATTTGAACCGTGGAAATGCTGAACTGGGATCCCCCAATTTGAACTTCTCGCAAAGCCACACCTGCAAATAACAATGAGTTAGGAGAGACATAAATAAATAAATAAGAATGTGTTAGGAGTGACGTCCTCATAACGTAAACCGGACAGAAATAATAAATCCCGGACAGACTCATGATAAATCCCGGACAGACACATGACTTGTTCCGGACAGACAAATCACTTATTCCGGACAAACACAACACTTATTCCGGACAGACATAACACGTATTCCAGACAGACACATGACTTATTCCGGACAGACACAACAGTTATTCCGGACAGACACAACACTTATTCCAGACAGACTCATGACTTATTCCGGACAGACACAACACTTATTCCGGACACACAGAACACGTATTCCGGACAGACACAACACTTATTCCGGACAGACACAACACGTATTCCGGACAGACACAACACGTATTCCGGACAGACAGAACACGTATTCCGGACAGACACAACACGTTTTCCGGACTGACACAACCATTATTCCGGACAGACACAATACTTATTCCGGACAAACACAACACTACTATCGGACCAAGTTGCTTACTTGTAATATGGCAACACATCCAGACACGCAGCCCTGCTTCAGAGTGAAGTTCCCAGTCAATCTCCTCCTCGACAGGTCCCTTTTGGCTTCCTCCAGACCCCTAACCAAACAAGCGTGAACTGCATTTGCCCACGCATATCTCTTGAGGCGCTTGAGGTTCTTTAGGTGTCTCGTGTACCACACTTTAGTTCGCAGGGTTCCATCGAAGAACAAAAAACGATTGAAGATCATACAAATAAGGAGACAGACGTGCTCCTCCTCGTCGCCCATCGCACTCGTGGCAGTAAGATGACCCAGTAGCTGAGTGTTGTCGAGGTTAACCTCGTCTCTCTTCTCTACGTACATGGGTTCCATATCAACTCTTAGCCCATGCACTCTTAGCCCTAGTATCAGGGCGACGTCTTCTACCGTAAATGGGACGACCCCAGTTGCTATTCTCAACCCGACCTCATTGGCGTCGAAGTGTTCGACGAACCAACCCACGATCTCATTATCAGTTGTCATGTGAGGAAAAGTGAGGAAGTGACCGAAAGGTGTCCCTTTGAAAACGTTCTTCTCCTCCCCCTTCATCCGACTGAACTGCCGGTGAATGGCCGTCAAACCGCATTTAGTTTCGCAGAAGTAGTATGTGCTTCCCTGAAACAACAAAAAAAATATTAAAAGTCGATGTTGAACCCTAAAATCATCAAAAAACACATCCGGGTTGACGACAGACCTGCGCTGCTAGAATTTCAGGAGCAATGGAGGTTTCAGGGACAGAAGAATCCATTTTCGCCTTCTCTGGTTTTTTCTTCGACTCGAAATGGGACGACGGTTTTTGGATGGGAAGAGGAAATGAGGAAAGGGCCAATTAGGAAACTGGACAGACAGATACTCGAATGCTCTACAGACTCTACTGGTGTACGTGAAGTGTAACCGTCTAATCGTGATTTGGGGAAATGAACCGTCCCACCCAACCAGCCGTCTTTTTTTTCAAAAAAATCAAGCCCACGCAGAAGATATAGCTGACTGGATGCTGACTCATCAAATCGAAACTCGTCCACGTAAGGCGCGTCACGGACGCGCGTCCGTCTATCACAGCCCATGCATTAAACACTAATGCAGTCAAATCCATCCTTGTTAATGCATGACTCACCCATGATTATCGTACTTACAGGTCAGATCTAGTTTTTTTTGGGATGGGACAGGTTGTCTCACATTTGTCGAATTGTTTTTTAAGTATCCACGAATTTAAGATGATACTTTAAATTAATTAATTAATTAAAAATTAAAAAATATACTTCCTAGTTAAATACGTTAAAATTCAAACATTTAAAAGAAATTTTTACAACCATAAAACATGACACATCAGTTAAATTGATTTTATTCTTGCAACTCAAATTTCAATATCCAAACACAAATCATGTGGTTTGGGAAGATTAATGAGTTATGTTCATTCTTAAGTTTAAAATCGATAAAATTTAAACAAATAGATGGAGCAAAATAGTGTATAAGTATAACATAAAATTATAATAAAAGAATTTTGTAATAATTGTTACTATTCATGCTAATTGTTATTTTCGTTCATGGAATTGCAGGCTTTAGATTTATTATTCATTTTACGACTATTATGTATAATGACATTGATGAATAAATTTCCTATAAATGTTAGTTTAATTATTTTAAGTTTTCATTTCATTTTCAGCTAACAAACAAACTCAACAATATCAAAGTGAGATATAACAACATGTCAATAAACATAATTGCACTAAAAAAGTAAGATTATGTATCATAATAATAAAAGTCAAACCTCAAACATCCACAACACCTAACTTAATTCTATGCAATGTTTATTTTTCAACTAAAAAATTATCAAACTTACACAACAATGCAAGACGGATCTAACTTCAGTGTGGGAGTAGATGGTGACCTGAGGTTCAGGAGTCGTATCTGAGTGTCGAAGGTGGACGGGCTGAGAGAGGATATCATGGAGAAGGCACACTGACCGAGATATTGTTGGGAGGGGAATCTAACAATGCACTAACTCGACACGGATTAAACACACCACGTATAATAGAATATTGATTGCGGAATTAACTTCGGACCCTCTCCCAAACTCAATTGCAACAAGAACACTAATAAGAAGGAAATAAACAAGCAAACACAAATGCACACCTGAAACAACCACGACACACGTGATTTACAAGGTTCGGCAACGTGCCTACGTCCTTGGGGGGTCTCCTGTGGGTTTCCTTTCCTTGTTCCGCTTCTCCAACAAGAGAAGCAGCCGAGATTACAAATGATTGGAAGCAATGTGTCTCCCAAAGCACTCTAGATCTATCTCTAGCCTTAATCTCTCAACTCACAATGAAGGAAACTATTGATATTTTCGTGTGTTACATTGAAGAGCAAACAAGCCCTTTATAGACTCAAAAAACCGAGCTACAATTAAGCAAAACCGAACAGAACTATTCATGGGGACACGGTTAACCGATGCTCATTCAGTTAACCGTGACTGCTTCAACAGGAACGATTCCTGTTCCGATTCGGTTAACCGAATCCTTCCCGGTTGACCGAGAGAACGATGTCTTGCGCGTCTCGGTGGACTGCGAGAACGATTCTTCCACGAACTAACGAATTCTTCTAACAACCCTCCGGTTGACCGAGTGCCCCTCGGTGATCCGTGCCAAATTGGACAGGCACTTTCCAGATTCTTGGAACACCAAAAATCTCCTCAACGGTTTACCGAAACCGTTGTTCCGAAGTTCTTGAAACCTTCGGACGGTAGACCGAATCCAATTCGGTCGTCCGATCCCAGTTGCACATGAAGTGCCTGGAATCCTTGGATCGGTGGACCGAATCCAATTCGGTAGACCGACCCGTCTTCCCTGAAAATTTCCTGGGTTGTGCGTCGGTAGACCGACTCCAATCCGGTCGATCGACTCTTCCTGGATTTGCTTCCTTAACAAATATAAGCCAATTTTCAATAGATATTTCATTCACCAATGAAAGCCAATGTATAAGCCAATGTATAAGGACCAGCAGCGGAACTTCTAGTGGAATGGGATTAAGCGAGACATAACAAAGTTCGTGACAGGTGCTTGGTCTGTCAGAATGTGAAGATTGAGCATCAGCGACCAGCATGATTGATGTAGAGTATTGAGCTGCCATAGTGGAAGTGGGAGCATGTGTATAGATTTCCTCATCGATTTGCAGAAGACGAAGAGATTTCGTGATGTGATTTGGGTTATCGTCCATCGACTGACCAAGTCAGCACACTTCTTAGCTATCAGGACCGCGTTACCTTTGGAGGGTCTGGCTAAATTGTATGTTGAGGAGATAGTCTGACTGCATGGAGTACCAGTGAGCATCATCTCTGATCGAGACCTGAGGTTCACATCCAAATTTTTAGGGAGTCTGCAACAGGCTTTGGAGACACGTCTGAAGTTCTGTACAACGTTTCCCCCATAGACAGATGGTCAGTCGGAGAGGACGATCCAGAGTTTGGACGACATGTTGAGGGCTAGCTTGCACATTGGATTGGGCAGGACATTGGGATAAGCACTTATCACTGATAGAGTTTGCTTACAACAACAACTACCACGCGAGTATTGGGATGACACCGTACGAGGCCCTGTACGGTTTGTTGGAGTGATGTAGGCAAGAGGCAGTTGGTTGTGTCTGAGTTAGTGTAGTTATACGCTGACAATGTTGATGTGATCAAGAAAAGACTTGCACCTACTTAGATCCGGCAGAAGAGTTACACTGATAAGCGTAGACGAGACTTAAGTTTTGAGGTCGGAGACCATGTGTTTCTGAAGATCCCCCCATCCCGGGGAGTAATGAGGTTTGGGAAGAAGGGAAAGCTCAGTCCGAGGTATGTCGGACCATTCGAGATCCTAGACTGAGTTGGAGAGGTCGCCTACCGGATTGCGTTGCCGCAATAGTTTTTGCGTCTTCACAACGTCTTCCACGTATCGATGTTGAGGAAGTACGTAGCAGATCATTCGTACGTGATTCAGATTGAGGTTCCGGGGATCTGTGAGGATTTGTCTCTTGAGGAGAGACAAGTGGAGATAGTGGATCGAATGAAGCATCAGCTCAGGAGGATGACCATTTTGATGGTAAAGGTCAAGTGGCAGCATCATAGTGAGCGAGAGGCCACTTGGGAGATTGAGGAGGAAGTCCGTAAGAAGTATCCAGAGCTGTTTAGTAAGTTCTGGATTTAATTTTGAGTACGAAATTCCTTTAAGGAGGGTGGGCTAGCTTGCACATTGGATTGGGCAGGACATTGGGATAAGCACTTATCACTGATAGAGTTTGCTTACAACAACAACTACCACGCGAGTATTGGGATGACACCGTACGAGGCCCTGTACGGTTTGTTGGAGTGATGTAGGCAAGAGGCAGTTGGTTGTGTCTGAGTTAGTGTAGTTATACGCTGACAATGTTGATGTGATCAAGAAAAGACTTGCACCTACTTAGATCAGGCAGAAGAGTTACACTGATAAGCGTAGACGAGACTTAAGTTTTGAGGTCGGAGACCATGTGTTTCTGAAGATCCCCCCATCCCGGGGAGTAATGAGGTTTGGGAAGAAGGGAAAGCTCAGTCCGAGGTATGTCGGACCATTCGAGATCCTAGACTGAGTTGGAGAGGTCGCCTACCGGATTGCGTTGCCGCCATAGTTTTTGCGTCTTCACAACGTCTTCCACGTATCGATGTTGAGGAAGTATGTAGCAGATCATTCGTACGTGATTCAGATTGAGGTTCCGGGGATCTGTGAGGATTTGTCTCTTGAGGAGAGACAAGTGGAGATAGTGGATCGAATGGAGCATCAGCTCAGGAGGATGACCATTTTGATGGTAAAGGTCAAGTGGCAGCATCATAGTGAGCGAGAGGCCACTTGGGAGATTGAGGAGGAAGTCCGTAAGAAGTATCCAGAGCTGTTTAGTAAGTTCTGGATTTAATTTTGAGTACGAAATTCCTTTAAGGAGGGTGGGCTAGCTTGCACATTGGATTGGGCAGGACATTGGGATAAGCACTTATCACTGATAGAGTTTGCTTACAACAACAACTACCACGCGAGTATTGGGATGACACCGTACGAGGCCCTGTACGGTTTGTTGGAGTGATGTAGGCAAGAGGCAGTTGGTTGTGTCTGAGTTAGTGTAGTTATACGCTGACAATGTTGATGTGATCAAGAAAAGACTTGCACCTACTTAGATCAGGCAGAAGAGTTACACTGATAAGCGTAGACGAGACTTAAGTTTTGAGGTCGGAGACCATGTGTTTCTGAAGATCCCCCCATCCCGGGGAGTAATGAGGTTTGGGAAGAAGGGAAAGCTCAGTCCGAGGTATGTCGGACCATTCGAGATCCTAGACTGAGTTGGAGAGGGGATGCATTGCATACATTGCATCATATGTCTTTCATTTAGATTACTTTAACATCAATAAATGCTACTAAGGTATGTGTTTAGTCTTATTTACAGAATACAGGGACCTGAATGCAATTTACCCACTTCCCGAGCATAAACACGTGCAAAAGATTCATTTCTATCATAAAGACCAAGTTCAAGTTTATCGGGTTACAAATGGAAATGTATCCAAGCATAAAAGCATTCAAGTCCTAATTGCAAAAAGAACAAGGACTTAAGCACAAAAGTAGCCGGGGACTCAATTGCAAAAAGACAAGGACCTAATTGCAAATCACGAGTAGCTTTTATTATCTTGGAGGAAATATATAGAAAAATCAATGTGTATCTCCAAATATATGAAGGAATTAATCCGGAGCTCAAAAGAATGGAAAGAATCAATCCAGACGCGCAAAGGAGGATCAAATCATACCATAAACACACATCAAAAATCCGGATTAAATCAGAAGATATTGTGCGGCGAAATCGCCGCATATTACATGCATCTTGCGGCGAAAACGCCGCCCTCTTAGTGATCCGTGTGCTCCAATTTTGACCAGTCGTGTCTGGACACGTGTACTCTCCAATTCTATACTTAGGTCTCTTGTAACAACTATAAATAGACCCGAGAACGATGTTAGAAGGGTCCTTAGTCTTTGGTGTTAGTTTTTATTCTTAATTTTAGTTTTGTAATCTTCTTTTCATTAATAAAATTCTGTCTTTTATTTCTTGCTTTTGGTTTTCTTTTGTAATGTCTCAAGGACCCCTTCTTCCTCCCTCTATGAGTTTCTAACTCCTTCCAAAGCGTGGAGGTGACGGATTAGGGTGAAGAGAAGATGAATGAATGTTATTATTTTAATTTCGTGTTAGTATATTTTGATTACTTGAGTTTATGTTAAATCATTTATCATGTAATGCTTTATAACTAATATGATTTATTATAAGTTTCTAAATTCTCTAATCTAAACCTTAAATCTAAACCTCCACCCGACGGAATTCACCTCTTTGTTTTTATTTTAATTGTTCTTGTTCTTGCTTTAGATAATTAAAATCCAAAAATCTCAAAACCCATTTATTTCTTCTCTCCTTCTTCCCCTTAATCGGAAATCACACTAATAACAAAAATTTCTCCCTCCTTGTGTTCGACCCGTATTTGCCATGTCTCCATTGACGCCGTGCACTTGCGGTATAAATTTAAATCTCATCAAGTTTTTGGCGCCGTTGCCGGGGAGGCGACGCAGATTTTGTTTTTTGTTGATTTCGATTCTATTCTGTTTATCTTGTGCGCGATCTAAGTTTTTGGATTTGTGTTTCAGGAGACAACAGAGTGCACGGCGAAATCCGAGCACGATCTGAGCTAAACGAGCGGCGAAATCGCCGCACCTATAGAACAACCTGCGGCGGAATCGCCGCACACTTGGAGATTCTGGGCTTCAAACTTTTCTGGGACGCGCATCATCGCTGGGTGGACGTGTGGAGCTACTGAAATTTCGAGAGCGGGCGGCGAACCCGACTGAGCATTGCGTAGGTAACCTTTGTTGCCTTTTTCCTCGTAATTTCTAGTTTCAGAAAATTTCCTTTTATTAGAATTGCACGTGTTAAGCAAAAATTCCATAAATTGCAATAATTCAACTCTGACCTAAAAATTGGCAAAATTAGAAAGGCCTTAGTGCATGCATCATCTAGTGTTTTGTATGCATTATTCTTGCTAAATTCTTGCAAATCAATTTCCGTTGAAGAGTGCTGGAGTCAAGGTACGTATCGTGGTTTTCATCGATTGCATTTAAGCATATAATCTAGTTTGCATACAACCTTGCAATTGCCCCCTCTAAAGACCATTGTTTGACTATCTTTGCTAGATCTAAGTTAAACTATCTTAAGGGCAACTCCGTACGCAAAGATACGGTGGGGATTTCATCACCCTTCCGTGGCCCACAAATCACAATCCTAAAGTGTCACCCAAGCCTTAAATTAAAATCAATTAGACATTGACCCTTAAGGACTCGGACTCAATTAAGGAGAAGAATTGGTTTGACTTGCTATGACCTGAAGCCGATTGAATTTAATTTGGTGTCTAGAAAGTGTTTTTGTGTTGACGTAAGTCTTCCAAGCGAAGTGGTTGTCTAATTGACACCGACTCTGTCGGAAGCGCCCCCACTAGCTATACACGGCCTGGCCAAGTTGGTTTGATTAGTGAGGGAGGTGAATCAAGCAAATCAATTCGACTCAACCAGTTAGGAGTCGTCTAGATCTAAGCGACACTAGGTCTAGGATTGTTTGAACCGTGCTTTCTTAGGAATTTTCTGACCAACCCTCTTTCTATCTTTAGAGTTAGGTTTCCCTTCTCATCTGAGTCTTCTTTCTCTTCTCACCTAAATTCTCTAGATTAGGATTCCTTTCTCATCTTGCCCCATTCTATTGTTTGTTTCCCTTTTGAAAAAAAAACATAAAAAAAACGAAAATTAAAAAAAAAATTGTAATTAATTCTTGAAATTAAATTTGGAATTTAAATTTGGAATTTGAATTCCAAAATTGATTCAACCCGGTGCACTCAGATTTGGATTCGGGACTTGAGTAATCGACTCTCACGAGTTCATCTAGATTCCAGTCTGGAACTTAGCCCCAATCCACCTGCTGTACCACCTCACCCGGATCAAATGGGTGAGAACGTAGTGGACCCGCCTGTTGCGCAACCTATAACTCTGAGGGATCGATGCTATCCAGCGAGGGCTGCTCAGCCATCGTGCATCGTTATGCCCACCATACCGGGTCGCGACTTCGAACTTAAGGCACAATACATGAGTATGTAGCCTAAGTTCACCTCTAGGGAAGACCCATATCTCTTCCTTAGAGAATTTGAGGAAATCTGCTCTCTTATGCAATACCAGCATATCCCTGAGGAGGCAGTGCGTCTGAAATTTGTGCCTCTTGCACTAAAGGACGACGCTAAGAAATGGCTATATAGTCTAGCCGAAAGATCTATTAGGAGTTGGGCTGAGTTTGTTCAAGTATTCCTGAAAAAATATTTTCCCAACCATAAGACTATGGGGATTAAGAATGAAATTGTTGCATTCGTTCAGTCTGAGAGCGAGCCGTTCTATTCCTATCTAGAAAGATTCAAAAGTGTTCTGACCCAATGCCCTCATCATGGAATTCCGAGATGGCAATTATGCCAAATTATTTATGAGGGATTGACACCCACATCTAGGGTTATGGTAGAATCTGTAAGCCAAGGGAACTTTATGTCGAAAAATGAAAATGATGCCTGGACTTTTCTTGAGGAATTAGCTGAAAACAGTATGCAATGGGACAATGCTAGAACACCGCTTAACCCGAGTATTGGATCTAGAATAGCAAGTCAACCCAAACCATGTGTCTTAGCTGTAGATGCCAACATAGCGGCTGAAGCAAAACTAGCTACCCTTATGCGCAGAATGGAAAGTTTAGAGCTACAAACCCAAAATCGAGTGAATCAAGCCTCGACTATCCCGTGCTCTAGATGTGGTCAGACTGGTCATGTAAAGGAGGATTGTGCAGAATGGGACCAAGTTAATGCCATGTATAACCATGCTAGAAATGACCCATATGCATCAACCTATAACTCGGGTTGGCGTAATAATTCCAATTTCTCATCAAACCAACAGGGTCAACCTCCTAGACAACAACCGAACCCGTATAACCAAAATAATACATCATCTGGGTTTAGTAACAATAACGATCATGAGGTTAGGTTGACAAGCTTGGAAAATTTGATGAAAACTTTTATACAAACAACCAACCAGACCTTCCAAAGGCTAGAGACACAAGTCAGCCAACTAGCACAAATAGTAGGTGAAAGAGAAAAGGGTCGGTTTCCAAGTCAACCTGAGGTGAACCCTAGATCTAATAATTCATATCAGTCCTATCAACCACCTTCAGGAAATAACAACCCTAGACCGGTTCAAATGGTTAATGAAGAAGGACTGTTCCAACAAATAAATGTTGTAGTATCATTACGGTCCGGAAGACAAGTTGATAACAATGTGGTAAATCCTAGAACGTCTAATCAACTTAGCCACCAAGCAACCACATATGACCTAACCAGTGAACCCGACGTCCAATCTGAAACGCCCAACCCACCTACTCAACCGGAACCCATAGCTCAACCTGAACCTGAGCGAGTCTGTGTTCCTAAAGCCCCATTTCCCAATAGACTCAAAAAGAACTCAAGTGCACAAATGGAGAAAATCTTGGAAGTATTTAAGCAAGTTAAGGTGAACATTCCACTCTTAGACATGATTCAACAAATACCTGCTTATGCTAAATTCTTAAAAGATCTGTGCACTAAAAAGCGAAAAACGAACGTACCAAAGAAGGCATTCTTAACTGCAAACATAAGCTCTATCCTTTCCAACTCGTCTCCTATAAAATATAAGGATCCTGGATGTCCCACAATTTCATGTGCAATAGGAGATACTTATATTAACAAAGCCCTTCTAGACCTTGGTGCTAGTGTTAACCTACTCCCATTCTCTGTCTACGAGCAACTCAACCTTGGTCCATTAAAACCCTCTAAGACAACCCTTCAATTTGTTGATGGCTCTACTAAGAAACCAAGAGGTATAGTCGAGGACGTTTTGATCAAGGTGGGTGACTTCATTTACCCAGTGGATTTTGTCGTACTAGATACCGCACCTGTTGTAGATCCTAAGAGACAAATCCCTGTAATACTAGGCAGACACTTTTTAGCCACTTCTGAAGCTTTGATAAATTGCCGAAATGGGCTCATGCAACTATCTTTTGGAAACTTAAAAGCTGAATTTAATATCTTTCATGTGGATAATGAACCAAAAATAGTATGCAATCAAAGTGATGTTGTGATGAGATCACGTATCTATAAGATTTCTGAATCAAATAAATCATCACAAAATCAAAAATCAAATGAGAAAAGGGGGAGTAATTCATCTATACACCCACCATCACTCGAGCAAATAAGATAACCTATTTATGTGAGGGGTGTGGAATCTGTGACTCAGAACTCTCATTGCAACATGGGGAACAATTCAACTGGACACATGCACCAATATGGTGTCATTCAATCCAGTTCTGACTATGGTTGACTTTGAGCAAATTCCACCCTTCCACCGCAGTTCATCAAGGTAATAAGTGCATTTGCTTTATATTTGCATACATTGAGGACAATGCATGATTTAGGTGTGGGGGGGTGTTTATGTATATATTTATCTATATATTCTGTCTTTTATTTAAAAATAATAATTAATGTTTCATGACATAGCTTAAGATTGAACTACTAAAACCCGTGTACAAATTGCATTGAGTTTTTGTTCCTTATTATATAGTTCTGCTTGTAGAAATTGTGACATAAATCTAAGTTCCAAAGAAATAACTCATTGCCCTTTAAGACATGTATGCACTTAAATTGGATGAATCAAATCTTTGAAGTGGTTGATAAAAAGCAGAGGTTGAGGAAAATATACCGGGAAGTGTGGACTTCTAATAGCAATTAAGCCTTGAGGAAAATAAAAATAAAAATAAAGGAATAAAGTGAAGAAAACACATTTTGCAAAATGATTACAAAAGCCCAAGCCTTTGAGTCACTGGTCCGTAGGGGTATCTTGAAACCCGGTAACTTGAGTCTACCAGCTCGGGATTATCGACCAAACTCGCTACACGAATGCAAAAGGGTAAAAGTGTCAAAAAGCAAATGTGTTGAATCACGGAAGAAAAGAAAAAAAATAATAATAATACTCAAGGCCCAAAACTAAAAGAATGATCCATGCCATGGTTGATCCGAATGATACTTCACCACCAGAGGAGGCGTGCAAAATAATTCAAGTGATAAACATGTGTAGAAGGGTTAGTGGTGTGAATGTTGGAGGAACAAAGACCAAGTCATATTTTTAATGAGTTAGATTTATATAATGAGCATGCAAAAATTCTTAGTGAGATGTATAAGGTTGAGGTGGAGATATTAAGAGCCATTAATAGAATGTTGATTTAAGACTTTGTGGGTGTGTCAACTGAAAACCCTCACGAGACCAAACTCGTCCCCCTTGGCAACAAGGAGGTTTAAAGGCTTGTTGCACATGCTAAGTGCAACCGTGATTCCTACGAAAGTGAGTTAGGATTTCCCTGTTTTTATTTTTCGTATCTTCTGTTTTGCTAGGGATTAGCAAAATCTAGGTGTGGGGGTATTTGATGCATTGCATACATTGCATCATATGTCTTTCATTTAGATTACTTTAACATCAATAAATGCTACTAAGGTATGTGTTTAGTCTTATTTACAGAATACAGGCACCTGAATGCAATTTACCCACTTCCCGAGCATAAACGCGTGCAAAAGATTCATTTCTATCATAAAGACCAAGTTCAAGTTTATCGGGTTACAAATGGAAATGTATCCAAGCATAAAAGCATTCAAGTCCTAATTGCAAAAAGAACAAGGACTTAAGCACAAAAGTAGCCGGGGACTCAATTGCAAAAAGACAAGGACCTAATTGCAAATCACGAGTAGCTTTTATTATCTTGGAGGAAATATATAGAAAAATCAATGTGTATCTCCAAATATATGAAGGAATTAATCCGGAGCTCAAAAGAATGGAAAGAATCAATCCAGACGCGCAAAGGAGGATCAAATCATACCATAAACACACATCAAAAATCCGGATTAAATCAGAAGATATTGTGCGGCGAAATCGCCGCATATTACATGCATCTTGCGGCGGAAACGCCGCCCTCTTAGTGATCCGTGTGCTCCAATTTTGACCAGTCGTGTCTGGACACGTGTACTCTCCAATTCTATACTTAGGTCTCTTGTAACAACTATAAATAGACCCGAGAACGATGTTAGAAGGGTCCTTAGTCTTTGGTGTTAGTTTTTATTCTTAATTTTAGTTTTGTAATCTTCTTTTCATTAATAAAATTCTGTCTTTTATTTCTTACTTTTGGTTTTCTTTTGTAATGTCTCAAGGACCCCTTCTTCCTCCCTCTATGAGTTTCTAACTCCTTCCAAAGGGTGGAGGTGACGGATTAGGGTGAAGAGAAGATGAATGAATGTTATTATTTTAATTTCGTGTTAGTATATTTTGATTACTTGAGTTTATGTTAAATCATTTATCATGTAATGCTTTATAACTAATATGATTTATTATAAGTTTCTAAATTCTCTAATCTAAACCTTAAATCTAAACCTCCACCCGACGGAATTCACCTCTTTGTTTTTATTTTAATTGTTCTTGTTCTTGCTTTAGATAATTAAAATCCAAAAATCTCAAAACCCATTTATTTCTTCTCTCCTTCTTCCCTTTAATCGGAAATCACACTAATAACAAAAATCTCTCCCTCCTTTTGTTCGACCCGTATTTGCCACGTCTCCATTGACGTCGTGCACTTGCGGTATAAATTTAAATCTCATCAAGAGGTCGCCTACCGGATTGCGTTGCCGCCATAGTTTTTGCGTCTTCACAACGTCTTCCACGTATCGATGTTGAGGAAGTATGTAGCAGATCATTTGTACGTGATTCAGATTGAGGTTCCGGGGATCTGTGAGGATTTGTCTCTTGAGGAGAGACAAGTGGAGATAGTGGATCGAATGGAGCATCAGCTCAGGAGGATGACCATTTTGATGGTAAAGGTCAAGTGGCAGCATCATTGTGAGCGAGAGGCCACTTGGGAGATTGAGGAGGAAGTCCGTAAGAAGTATCCAGAGCTGTTTAGTAAGTTCTGGATTTAATTTTGAGTACGAAATTCCTTTAAGGAGGGTGGATTGTGATATCCTAACCCTTGTTTAGGGATTTTTTGTGTGTTTAGGAGGCTAATGGGGGTTTAGGGAAGGATTTGAGATTGATGAGGTGGAGGTGTGTGATTGGTGTAGGGTTGTTGGAGGGGTATTTAAAGGTATTTCTCTCCCTCACTCTCTCACTCGTCATTCTCCCTCTCACTCTCTAATCTTCTCTCTCTTTCTCTCTCTCTCAAATTCTCTGAAGCTCCAGTGAGGTCGAGTGATTGGCGAGCAGGAGTTATGGTTACAGTTGCGGAGAAGGTGTGATCGTTGCTCGGGTGAATTCGCCGGAGGAAAAACATTTTGCGAGGAGGCATTCGTCGTCGTTCTTCGGAGGCTTCTTCAAGAGTTTAAGGTATGCCAAGTTTTTATTGGTGCTCACCCGAGGAATGTGAGGTGTTGGATTGTGCATCGGTGAACGGAGGTCGCGACGATGATCATTGTGCAACAAGGTTGCTGCAGGTGATCGGTCGACCGACGTGTGTTTCAGTCGACCACTCACACTGTAATCGCAGGAGTTTTACTCTTCACCGGTCGAACGATGCCTTGGGCGGTCTTGTAGTTGTGTGATTTGGGCAAGCTTTGCTGCTTTTCGGATGAACGGGTCCCCTTGTCGTTCAACCAGTTACACTATTGGTAGGTCGGTTGGGGGCATAGACCATCTAAACAGTCGACCGCCTTTTGATATGTTCGATCGATTGTACCTGTAGCTAAGTCGATTGGGGCCTAGACCTTAAAAATGGTCGACCGCTTGTGACCTTTGTTCGACTGATAACTTAAGTTAACTTAAAGTCTGTTCGATCAGTATGTGGCTTGTTCGACCGATCTTGGACTTGAGGAAACGTGAAGTCTCTGCCATATTTTAGTCGACCGGATCCCTTTTGTCGTTCGACCGTTGAGACATTTATTATTATATTATGTTGAGGCATAACCCTTCAAAACGGTCAACCGCCCGTGACCTTTGTTTGACTGATTGGTCGTTTTGTTCATTAGTTGTGGGTCGACCGAACGTGGAGACGGTCGAGCCATTGTGCGTTCCTGGAGGGAACCGGTTGACCGGCAGGTCTATTACGATCGATCGTTTCTGCTCAATCTGGTGTTTTGAGGTGAGTGTGATCTGCTTTGAGGCAACGGGTTCACCGACCTTTTTGGGGCAACGAACAGACATACTGACCTGATAGCGATCAGTGGCGGGTTTACGGGGCGGGTGCCTTTGGTGCACGAGTGGTATGTTGGCCGAGGTTCTGTCAGGCGGGTGCCTTGTGTGCACATATGGTGTGTTGGCCGAGAGTCTGTCCGGCGGGTGCCTTGTGTGCACGTGTGATTTGTTGGCCGAGGTTCTGTCTGGCGGGTGCCTTGTGTTCACGTGTGATTTGTTGGAAGAGATTCTATCCGGCAGGTGCCTTGTGTGCACGTGTGGTTTGGGGGTTGGGGTGAGAGGACCCTAGAGCTCGTGTGTCTTCGTGTCTGTTGTGGTTGAGAGAGAGATCCCCGGTGCCCAGTATCAACAACGATGTCATGTTTCTGTTGCATTTTAAGCTTTGTTGTTGTAGTTGTTCATATATGTGTTAGCGGAGTTTGGCATACGAGGTTTTCTCATGGAAACCCAGGCATAATTCTATGCTGCATTTAAGGTCATGAGCGGCGTTAAGAGGCGGTGACGGCGGTGAAGCACTCTTGGGACCGGATCCTACTGTCTATCCTTTTTAGATAGTTTATGATTACATGTATTGTATATACTCGTAGTTGATATCATTGATGCAATAATACTTTTGACAAACTCTTGTATATTGGTGCACCTTTGGTGATGTATTTGTGTAGCGGTCCCGCTCTTTTGGATTGTAATCTAGTTGTTATTTATTTTAAATTTTCCATTGTTTTTGGGACGTTACACATAAACATCGGTAGCTTCAGTAAGTAGAATCAGATTTCTCTAGTTTACTCGAGTCCCTCTGCTTATTTTTGTTTTGTAGGTGCCAACTCTCATCAACTACATAACTCGTCTTCTTGCCAAACTTGCAAAATTTTCTTCCTTTGCATTTTGACTTAGATCTTGACAAGCTCTTGGCCTTTCTCATTCGTTCTACCTCTCATGACCGAAAAAACCATTCCCCATGTCTACAAAACCCTAACATATCCCTTACTCTCTCTCCTCCCTCACCCAACTCACCTCCCCCCACCTTCTTCTTCACCCGACCCAAATCCTAAACCCACCCATTTCAGGCCACCCAACCACCTCTGATCTCCAACGAGAAGCTTCGACAACAACAAGGGTCTTTAACAACGCGGGTGTGGCACCGACGACGTCGAGGCGATGAGGTACGCCACCCACCTCCGTTTCTTTTGTGCCTAAGGGGTTCGAAAGGAGATGTCAGGCGAGGGAGAGGCTGACTGGTGGACCACGTGTGGCGGCTAGAGCAGCCCAAAGGTCGTGCGTGGTCATGCCACTGCGCTGGTGGCGGTGGTCGTCGACCGTTGCAGCAGCGACCGACCTTCTAGCGGTCAACGACAGGGACATGGGTCGGATGGTTGTAGCGGGAATAGGGTTAGGGTTGATAGGTGTGGGGTTTTGGGTCAATTGCATGAGGGCCCTAAAGTTTATTTAAATTTAAGTTGGATGATTGTTAAATCGACATTTTGCAGTTTATTCGTGGAATTTTTAGTGTTATTGATTAATTGTTTAGTAATTGGAATATTTGCGGAATAAATCGGTAATTTAATTGTATTTGATTAAATGATTAATAACTAGATTACTTGTTGGAAAACCATGGATTTAATTGTAATTGTTTAATTGATTAATAATTGGAATAATTGTTGGAAAAACTTTGGATTTATTTGTATTTGAATAAATAATGAATAATTGTGTTAATTTCTTAATAAACCTTGGACTTTCTATAATTGTGAAAAATGATTTAATTTAAGGAAATTTGCCCTCTTTTCCCTGGAATTCCTATATATTTGTAGAAAATTCTTTTAATTGGAAAATTTATTGTGTTTCCCCCAAACTTATGGGAATTATATTTTGTACAAAAGTTTTGGTAAAATTGCAATTATACCCTGATAGTTTTGATTGTGGGCTTAGAGCTATGATTTCATTACGTTGCTTATAAGATTTTGTAGCATTGTTTATGTTCATTGCTCTATATTTTTTGTTGGGTTGCGTGACCCATATTGTTGGGGTAAATTGTGTTGAGCCCCCTGTCTTATATGTTGGTGAGAGAGATTCGTGGAACTGGTTGCCCGCGAGCCCAGTTCCAGTGGTCACTCGTAACAATGCTGGTAAACCATCCCGGATCGCCAAAAACAAGAAAAACATTCTCATAAACAAGAGAATAAATTGTTTACATTGTCTCCTAAATATGAGACTTCACTATATATATAACTCATCATTGTGATGAGGTTAAACTCACTAATATTAGGTTGTCTTCACCGTAAAGTTGAACCGTCAAAACATATATACAACACATCTTTGTTACGAGGCTTAACTAATTAAAATTCGACAATCTTCATCATAAAGACGAAGTCGATACAAATAAAAAAATATACAAAAATATTCTCCTAAGTATGAGATTAAATTAACTATTGGACGATATTGTAATATAAGAACGATCGACGATATAACAAAATATGTACACAATTCCCTCCTTGTTATAAGGCTAAACTAATCATTTGGTGATATTCTAATATAAGAATTATCATCCCCATAACCAAATGTGTACATAATTCTCTGCTTGGGTAAGAGGCTAAACTAACATTTGTTCAATGATCTCATAATGAGAAACTCGAATAATAACATACAAACTTAAAAATACTCTGATATATAAGAGTATGATCGCAACGATACAATGATCTATTTCTATAAATAAAGGAACAAATCGTCAAATCTCATATGAAACTCAACATATACAAAATCTCCTATGTCACGAAGCTAAACTAATTGTCTGACGATATTATAACAAAGTATTATCGTCAATAGAGCAACATATGTATAAATTTCCTCCATGTCATAAGGCTAAAATGGACTAAATCTTGGTGATCATAATAAAGACAATTGTCAAACCAAATCTAAGCAAATAAATAAAACTGTTACATAACTATTCTTATTGGTTACAAGATTAAACCTACCATATTGTGACGATATCTCACAAAGAAAATCATTGAATTATCCAAAGCACAAGTTAATAAATCCTAGTTCTACCTACGTCAAGATATGAAAATCATTTTAACTCATGACGCGAGTTTAATAAAATATATCTAAAATTGTTAATATAACAATAATTTTAGTTTATAATTTGCGAAATGATGTTTACGTATATTTCATTTGTGCAACATTATTTATTTCATATTTATTCTTCTATTCAATAAAAGAAAAAATATTGCACATTATTTATTTCATTCTACTTTAGTTATTTGTATTTATGTATTTTTTTGTACGAACGAATGATACGAATATGACGTGATATGATTAACTGGACCATGAACTCCTGTTTTGGCTGTTCACCTGCCTGAAGTATGCACTTTTGCACAATTTGAGTGTTGAAATACAACATGTCAACACCAGATGAGATTGAAGAAATGTTTTCATGTATTTTCAGGAAAATCAAAGCTGAAGTTTGAGATGAAATCCTACCAAGAGAAGGTTGTGAGCCAAATGCGTCAAATGAGTGAAGACAATCAACAATTGGGATATTTTAAGATTCAAGCTGAGAGGAAGGAGCTACTCAAAAAGACCCTAGAAGAATCTCTCGGAGTTGTCAGCCAGAAACTGCGTGAAACGACGGAAGAGAACCGTATCGTCAGGGAGAGAACGGCAGAGCAGTATAGAGAAAACAAGCTAGAGGTATTCTAAGTTGGCTACCTTTTCATATTATTGTTAAATGCTTCTGTAAAAGACTAAAGTTCAAATGTCTTTTGGACTCGATGGTTTAAAAAAATTGTGTTAGTTTTGTACTAGAAAATGGATTAGAGATGAACATGAAGCAGCCATTCTTGGAAACCAATTGACAGTTCCCAGATTACATCTCTGTCTATGTAGACCAATTTTCTTACCATGTTATCTATTGTTTTTTTAGATGGATTATCAAGAGAAGTTCTTTAAGAAGCAAATTGCAAAGGTTCAGAAAGAGACACAGGAGAAAGAAAAACACTTCGAAAAATTGTTGCAAGAAGAGCGTGCAAAAGTCAAACAAACTGATGTCAACTGTGGAACAGAAAAGGATATCACACTCAGGTGCTTAACTGTGACCTTTTTATTCCTAAAGCACTATGAGGATCTACGGTTTTTACGATTTTTGCGTCCTGTTTGGCTTTAGATGTTGCTTTCAGGTTTCAGGACTTAAGAATCATAACCAAAACTTTCCTTCTAGAGAGTACTTTATAATACATCTAATTTAGTCCGCCACATGTTGATTCTCGTTTCATGCTCTTGTATTTCAGTGTCTCTTAAAATAGAATAGTTTTATTCTTAATCACACTGATGATTTTTTATCTTCTGATTTCTTTCTCATGTACTTCTTGTTGGAGACTTGGGGTTGTGATAATCCTGGACTCTTCTCAGATCGTGTACGAATCACTTTCCGAACAAGATTATTCGACCCTTTTACACTGCCCGGGTTGCACGAATACCTTGCTGGGATAATCCTGAGAAGGAACAATCTCGTTCAGGCAATATGAACTTCGATCAGAAAGGTAGAGAAGGAGTATGAATTTTCGTATGTTTGTTTTGAGTACCGAATCCCTCTTATAAAGCAGAATGGCGGTTGGGCGGTTACACAAACACCTTTTGGGTTGGTATTATCCACTCAAACGGAAATACATAAAATCCAATAAAATTAATATGGATTTTCCGAAGGGGCTCTGCCCCTCGACCCCTGCTTCATATTCGTGGTCGATAAACCGTTAGCTCAACAAGCGTGCACTCCGCACTACCCAAACTCGTTTCCGAGCCTAACAATAAATGGCATCGGTCTCAAGTAAATCACATTACGACCAAAATGAATCGATGACACTAAAATCACCAACACTTCTCTCTATACCCACCAGAAAAGAAAAAATTGCAAAGTTCATCGATAGCCAAGTTAAAGGAGTTGAAGAATTTGAAACTGCTAGGGAAGAACTGATGCATGCACATGAAGAGAAAAGGGTCGCCATGAGTGTAACGTCCCGAAACAGCGGAAGAAATTTTTCAAATTTAAAACACAAACATACGACCGTCAACGGTCAACAAGGGCACGCTACTGGAAAAGTCAACAGAATATATATATAAATATCTCCACGTGGAAGTCATAATACAGAGTGTCAAAAGAGCGATTACATGTCTAATACATAACTACTGTAATCACTACCTCTACAAAAAAGCTGAGATGACAGGACCCGATCCCGGAGGCACTCCCCTCGGTCACCACCAACCTAAGACCGCCTGCTCCCTGAAAATGAAACATAAAATCTGCCTGAGTTCCCGAAAGGAACCCCGTATGCCAACATCTCCTATATATACAGAAAAACAGATGAAAAAGCCAAGAATGCACATGCAATGCAATCCGCCTCGGGCCCCATACATGCCCCAACCGCGGCGGACCATCTCCCAGCCGCGCCAGGGGCATGGGAAACATCCCCCACCCTGCCAATCCAGGCCCACACGAGGGGGGTCGCCGCACTCATCTCCCAGCCGCACACAGGGGCAAAAGGGAGGCATCCCCCCTGCCAATCCAGGCCCACACGAGGAGGTCTCGGCTTTCCTCCACAGGGAAAGTGCATCTCCTTCCCCCACCAGGGAAGAAGGCATCTACCACCCACACAGGCATGGCAGGCATCCCTCTGCCGCACCGGCATCCACGAGGGGTCCAACAGAAGATACGCTCTCGTCGTAGGTGAAATCCGTAGCTCCGAGGTCCGGTGATCGACCGTGGGCTCGGCAGCCGGTAGTCGCCTCTGCTCGACGTCACGTATGTGGATAAATCCACCAAGGAAAGATAATTCGACCCACCAGTCGAACAAGGTCAAATCTAGCGGTCGACCGTTTGGAAGGTCTACGCTATACGTTTTATATACATATATATCCTGTCGGTCGAACCAGGGTCCGTTCAACCGATAAGGAAAACTGCATGAATCCTGCCCACTGCATTCGGTCGACCGAAACTCTTCCGGTCGACCGGATCAACAGGCACTTCACTACAGGAAATCTGCACGCGGTCGGTCGACCGGATCCAGAGCGGTCGACCGTTTAGATGGTCAACGCTCTTGACCGACCTTGCGCAGTTCGGTCGACCGAGACACACACTCGGTCGGCCGAAGGTCTGTCTACCCTATCTACTGGGATCGGTCGACCGAACAACCACCGGTCGACCGGACTAATATAACCCTTATAAAATATTCCCGCTAAAATTTGGCATAAACGGTCGACCGTCACACAGACGTCGTTCGACCGTTTTCGGGCAGCAAGTTATTTTTATAAAATATCGGTCGACCGAACCTCACACGGTCGACCGAAACACTACAATATCGCACTGAACAGGCATCATTTAGACGCTGTTCGGTCGACCGAGACACACAACGGTCGACCGAACCAGTCGTCTTCAACCTTGGTTCAGTGGGATTTTCGCCGGGGAAACGGCACCAACGCCGCCCCCCTACACTCCCACACCACTTGGGGAGTTACTATGAAGACTTGGCATACCTTTCACCGCGAAGAAGACGTGTGCGGCGAGCTCCTCCTCCTCCGGCGTCGCTTCTAGCTTCTTCTCCTTCTTTCCTCCGTTCCCGGCGCTCCTTCTTCGCATGCGTCGACTTCACCCCGTCGCCGGCGCTCCTCCACGTCCTCTGGTCGCCGGGATGCAAGAGAAAATGGGGTGAGTTTGGGTGGGAAACAAATGGAAAGGGGAAAAGGGAAGAAAAGGGTTGGGTTTTAGATTTTATAACAAAATCCTACACCTACCCCATACACCCCCTCCACCCTCACCATACCTCACACCTTACTCCACCCCACTCCTCTCTCCATACCTCCTCACTCTCCACGTCCTTACAATCCACCCTCCTTAAAAGGATTTCGCCCCGAAATCAGAAGGGTAACTCACCGAAAAGCTCCGGATACTGCTTCCGAACTTCCTCCTCGATCTCCCAGGTGGCCTCGCGCTCGCTGTGATGCTGCCATCTGACCTTAACCATCGGAATGGTCCTCCTCCTGAGCTGATGGTCCATCCGATCGATGATCTCAACTGGCCTCTCCTCAAGTGACAAGTCCTGCCGGATCTCAGGTACTGCAATCTCTATCACATGTGTCGGGTCTGCAACGTACTTCCTCAACATAGAAACATGGAAGACGTTGTGAAGGCCAGAGAACTGTGGTGGCAAAGCAACTCTGTAGGCGACCTCCCCGACACGGTCCCAGATCTCAAAAGGTCCGACATACCTCGGACTGAGCTTCCCCTTCTTCCCGAACCTCATCACTCCCCGAGCTGGTGAAATCTTCAGGAAGACGTGATCTCCAACCTCGAAGCTCAAGGTCCGTCTGCGTCGGTCAGCATAACTCTTCTGTCTGCTCTGTGCTGTAGCCAACCTCCTCCTGATCAGGTCAACCTTCTCTGCGTACATCTGCACAAGCTCTGGACCCACTAACTGCCTCTCGCCTACGTCACTCCAGCATACCGGCGATCTGCACGGCCTCCCGTACAATGCCTCATACGGTGCCATCCCAATACTAGCATGGTAGCTGTTGTTGTAGGCGAACTCAATCAGAGGTAGATGCTCATCCCAGTGTCCAGCCCAGTCCAGTGTGCAAGCCCTCAGCATATCCTCCAAAGTCTGGATAGTCCTCTCTGACTGACCGTCTGTCTGAGGGTGAAAAGCTGTACTGAATCTCAGACGTGTCCCCAGTGCCTGCTGCAGACTCCCCCAAAATCTGGATGTGAACCTCGGATCTCTGTCAGAGATGATGCTCACCGGTACTCCGTGCAATCTGACGATCTCCTCTACATACAGCTTCGCCAGACTCTCCAAAGGCAAGGTGGTCCTAATGGCCAGAAAGTGCGCCGACTTGGTCAGTCTATCGACTATCACCCAAATCGCGTCATGGAACCGCCTCGTCTTCGGTAGCCCCGTAACGAAGTCCATCGTCACGTGCTCTCACTTCCACTCTGGAAGCTCGATGCTCTGCATAGGCCCAGCTGGCCTCTGGTGCTCGATCTTCACCTGCTGACAGACCAAACACCGACTCACGAACTCTGCAATGTCCTTCTTCATGCCTCTCCACCAGAAGTTCCGCTGCAGGTCCTTATACATCTTCGTGCTCCCGGGATGGATGGTGTACTTCGCTCTGTGTGCCTCCTCCATGATGTCATCTCTCATCCCATCAACCCTCGGCACCCAGATCCGCCCTCTGAATCTCAGACCTCCATCGACCCCAACACTGAAATCTGACCCCTCTCTGGCAGTCAACTCCAGCAAACTGGCCAACTCATCATCCTCATGCTGCGCCTGTACTACCTGTGAAACAGTCTGTGGCTCTACCCGCAATCCAGCTACCACTGCTCCCTCAGAGTCCCCAGTGAACGGCCTCCACTCTGCCAATGACTCAAGCAGTCTCCACTCCTGAAGGCACATGCCAGCAACTGATAGCTCCACTCTCCTACTCAAGGCGTCTGCAACTGAATTCGCCTTCCCCGGATGGTAAGAGATGGTGAAATCGTAGTCCTTAATGAACTCCAACCAACGACGCTGTCTCATATTCAACTCCTTCTGGGAGAAGAGATACTTCAGACTCTGGTGATCGGTGAACACCTCAAACTGCTCACCATACAGGTAGTGTCTCCATGTCTTCAGTGCGTGCACAACGGCTGCCAACTCCAAGTCATGCGTCGGGTAATTCCTCTCATGAGTCTTCAGCTGCCTCGAAGCGTATGCAATCACCCTCCCGTGCTGCATCAACACGCAACCCAAACCAATGCCAGACGCATCACTGTAGACCACAAAACCTCCTGTGCCGCTCGGCAGCGTCAAAACTGGAGCTGTCGTCAGTCGTCTCTTCAGCTCCTGAAAGCTGTCCTCGCACTTCTGGGACCAAACAAAAGTGACTCCCTTCTGCGTCAGGGCAGTCAAAGGTGCAGCTAACCTCGAGAAGTCTTTGATGAAGCGACGGTAGTAACCCGCCAATCCAACAAAGCTCCTGATCTCCGTCACGCTCGTAGGGGCTCTCCACTCAGTCACTGCCTCTACCTTCGCCGGATCCACCGAAATCCCCTCTGCAGAAACGATGTGACCCAGAAATGCGACTCTGTCCAACCAGAATTCGCACTTTGAAAACTTAGCATACAACCTCTGGTCTCTCAAAATGCTAAGTACAATCCGCAGGTGCTCTCTGTGCTGCTCCACATCGGGTGAGTAAATCAGGATATCATCCACAAAGACCACGACACAACTATCCAAGTACTGCCTGAACGTCCGGTTCATCAGATCCATGAAAGCCGCCGGAGCGTTCGTCAACCCAAAAGGCATCACCAAAAACTCATAGTGCCCATATCTGGTCCTGAATGCTGTCTTCTGGACATCCTCCTCTCGGATCCTCAGCTGATGGTATCCTGAGCGTAGGTCGATCTTAGAGAAGACCTTCGCTGACTGCAACTGATCGAACAGGTCCTCAATCCTAGGTAGGGGATACCTATTCTTGATGGTGACCTTGTTCAGCATCCTATAGTCAATGCACATCCGCAAAGACCCGTCCTTCTTCTTCACAAACAACACTGGCGCGCCCCAAGGTGAGACACTCGGTCTGATGAATCCAGCCTCCATCAGCTCCTGTAGCTGCTTCTTCAACTCTGCCAACTCTGCAGGCGCCATCCTGTACGGGGCCTTCGACTGCGGTGAGGTGTCTGCTGCCAGCTCAATGCAAAACTCCATCTCTCGCGGAGGTGGCAATCCTGGAATATCATCTGGAAACACCTCTGTAAACTCCCGTACCACATCTATCTCGTCCAGCCTCGGAGACTCAGCCTCTGGAACAACCAGCGTCGCCAGAAACGCTCTGCAACCCTGCTGCATCAACTTCTGAGCCCTCAAAGCTGACACCACAATGCGGCCTCCTCTGTTCCTGACTCCTCTAATCATGATATCAGGCAACCCCAACCTCGGAATCAAAACCTTCCTCTCACGGCAAAGGACACGCACGTCATGCCGGGACAGCCAGTCCATCCCAAGAATAACGTCGAAATCCTCCTCCTTCCTCGTCTTCTCTTCCTCCTCCCTCGTCTTCTCTTCCTCCTCCCTCTTCTTCCTCTCCTCCTCCTCCTTCCTCGTCTTCTCTTCCTCCTCCCTCCTCTTCCTCTCTTCCTCCTCCCTCCTATTGCTCTCTTCCTCCTCCCTCCTATTCCTCTCTTCCTCCTCCCTCCTCCTATTCCTCTCTTCCTCCTTCCCACGGAGTCCTTCAAGACCGATTTCGTGTCTCAGCCTCCGACACTCCTCTTGAGAGATCCTCAGTTCTTCCTCCAGTCTGTTAATTTTTTCGGTCGCCTGCCTAAGGGCTGCTTCGGCTTGCAGCCAATTCGTCTTAACCTCACTCAGTTCCAACTCTTGTAGTAGTGGGTCACATGGAATGCTGCATTCACTA
Source organism: Triglochin maritima (assembly GCA_963682175.1). Lineage (NCBI taxonomy): Eukaryota > Viridiplantae > Streptophyta > Magnoliopsida > Alismatales > Juncaginaceae > Triglochin > Triglochin maritima. The sequence continues at coordinate 3,132,058 of OY821787.1, read as the reverse complement.
AGTTGTACCCTTGGTAGAGTGGATGTTGAAGGTGTATCCTTCGAGGCGACCTTTTGTGCGGGAGTTGCTTCTGAAGGAGGAATTTGATCCTCTATCATCAGTTCATGCTCCCTTTCGCTGAGTGTCGGAGTGCCCTTCAACTCAAATTTGACCCAATAAATCCCATGCAAGTTGATGCCGCGTTCCTCCCATTTCCTCAGGATTAGACGTCTCCCAAACATTTCTGTCCAACATTTGAACCGTGGAAATGCTGAACTGGGATCCCCCAATTTGAACTTCTCGCAAAGCCACACCTGCAAATAACAATGAGTTAGGAGAGACATAAATAAATAAATAAGAATGTGTTAGGAGTGACGTCCTCATAACGTAAACCGGACAGAAATAATAAATCCCGGACAGACTCATGATAAATCCCGGACAGACACATGACTTGTTCCGGACAGACAAATCACTTATTCCGGACAAACACAACACTTATTCCGGACAGACATAACACGTATTCCAGACAGACACATGACTTATTCCGTACAGACACAACAGTTATTCCGGACAGACACAACACTTATTCCAGACAGACTCATGACTTATTCCGGACAGACACAACACTTATTCCGGACACACAGAACACGTATTCCGGACAGACACAACACTTATTCCGGACAGACACAACACGTATTCCGGACAGACACAACACGTATTCCGGACAGACAGAACACGTATTCCGGACAGACACAACACGTTTTCCGGACTGACACAACCATTATTCCGGACAGACACAATACTTATTCCGGACAAACACAACACTACTATCGGACCAAGTTGCTTACTTGTAATATGGCAACACATCCAGACACGCAGCCCTGCTTCAGAGTGAAGTTCCCAGTCAATCTCCTCCTCGACAGGTCCCTTTTGGCTTCCTCCAGACCCCTAACCAAACAAGCGTGAACTGCATTTGCCCACGCATATCTCTTGAGGCGCTTGAGGTTCTTTAGGTGTCTCGTGTACCACACTTTAGTTCGCAGGGTTCCATCGAAGAACAAAAAACGATTGAAGATCATACAAATAAGGAGACAGACGTGCTCCTCCTCGTCGCCCATCGCACTCGTGGCAGTAAGATGACCCAGTAGCTGAGTGTTGTCGAGGTTAACCTCGTCTCTCTTCTCTACGTACATGGGTTCCATATCAACTCTCAGCCCATGCACTCTTAGCCCTAGTATCAGGGCGACGTCTTCTACCGTAAATGGGACGACCCCAGTTGCTATTCTCAACCCGACCTCATTGGCGTCGAAGTGTTCGACGAACCAACCCACGATCTCATTATCAGTTGTCATGTGAGGAAAAGTGAGGAAGTGACCGAAAGGTGTCCCTTTGAAAACCTTCTTCTCCTCCCCCTTCATCCGACTGAACTGCCGGTGAATGGCCGTCAAACCGCATTTAGTTTCGCAGAAGTAGTATGTGCTTCCCTGAAACAACAAAAAATATATTAAAAGTCGATGTTGAACCCTAAAATCATCAAAAAACACATCCGGGTTGACGACAGACCTGCGCTGCTAGAATTTCAGGAGCAATGGAGGTTTCAGGGACAGAAGAATCCATTTTCGCCTTCTCTGGTTTTTTCTTCGACTCGAAATGGGACGACGGTTTTTGGATGGGAAGAGGAAATGAGGAAAGGGCCAATTAGGAAACTGGACAGACAGATACTCGAATGCTCTACAGACTCTACTGGTGTACGTGAAGTGTAACCGTCTAATCGTGATTTGGGGAAATGAACCGTCCCACCCAACCAGCCGTCTTTTTTTTCAAAAAAATCAAGCCCACGCAGAAGATATAGCTGACTGGATGCTGACTCATCAAATCGAAACTCGTCCACGTAAGGCGCGTCACGGACGCGCGTCCGTCTATCACAGCCCATGCATTAAACACTAATGCAGTCAAATCCATCCTTGTTAATGCATGACTCACCCATGATTATCGTACTTACAGGTCAGATCTAGTTTTTTTTGGGATGGGACAGGTTGTCTCACATTTGTCGAATTGTTTTTTAAGTATCCACGAATTTAAGATGATACTTTAAATTAATTAATTAATTAAAAATTAAAAAATATACTTCCTAGTTAAATACGTTAAAATTCAAACATTTAAAAGAAATTTTTACAACCATAAAACATGACACATCAGTTAAATTGATTTTATTCTTGCAACTCAAATTTCAATATCCAAACACAAATCATGTGGTTTGGGAAGATTAATGAGTTATGTTCATTCTTAAGTTTAAAATCGATAAAATTTAAACAAATAGATGGAGCAAAATAGTGTATAAGTATAACATAAAATTATAATAAAAGAATTTTGTAATAATTGTTACTATTCATGCTAATTGTTATTTTCGTTCATGGAATTGCAGGCTTTAGATTTATTATTCATTTTACGACTATTATGTATAATGACATTGATGAATAAATTTCCTATAAATGTTAGTTTAATTATTTTAAGTTTTCATTTCATTTTCAGCTAACAAACAAACTCAACAATATCAAAGTGAGATATAACAACATGTCAATAAACATAATTGCACTAAAAAAGTAAGATTATGTATCATAATAATAAAAGTCAAACCTCAAACATCCACAACACCTAACTTAATTCTATGCAATGTTTATTTTTCAACTAAAAAATTATCAAACTTACACAACAATGCAAGACGGATCTAACTTCAGTGTGGGAGTAGATGGTGACCTGAGGTTCAGGAGTCGTATCTGAGTGTCGAAGGTGGACGGGCTGAGAGAGGATATCATGGAGAAGGCACACTGACCGAGATATTGTTGGGAGGGGAATCTAACAATGCACTAACTCGACACGGATTAAACACACCACGTATAATAGAATATTGATTGCGGAATTAACTTCGGACCCTCTCCCAAACTCAATTGCAACAAGAACACTAATAAGAAGGAAATAAACAAGCAAACACAAATGCACACCTGAAACAACCACGACACACGTGATTTACAAGGTTCGGCAACGTGCCTACGTCCTTGGGGGGTCTCCTGTGGGTTTCCTTTCCTTGTTCCGCTTCTCCAACAAGAGAAGCAGCCGAGATTACAAATGATTGGAAGCAATGTGTCTCCCAAAGCACTCTAGATCTATCTCTAGCCTTAATCTCTCAACTCACAATGAAGGAAACTATTGATATTTTCGTGTGTTACATTGAAGAGCAAACAAGCCCTTTATAGACTCAAAAAACCGAGCTACAATTAAGCAAAACCGAACAGAACTATTCATGGGGACACGGTTAACCGATGCTCATTCAGTTAACCGTGACTGCTTCAACAGGAACGATTCCTGTTCCGATTCGGTTAACCGAATCCTTCCCGGTTGACCGAGAGAACGATGTCTTGCGCGTCTCGGTGGACTGCGAGAACGATTCTTCCACGAACTAACGAATTCTTCTAACAACCCTCCGGTTGACCGAGTGCCCCTCGGTGATCCGTGCCAAATTGGACAGGCACTTTCCAGATTCTTGGAACACCAAAAATCTCCTCAACGGTTTACCGAAACCGTTGTTCCGAAGTTCTTGAAACCTTCGGACGGTAGACCGAATCCAATTCGGTCGTCCGATCCCAGTTGCACATGAAGTGCCTGGAATCCTTGGATCGGTGGACCGAATCCAATTCGGTAGACCGACCCGTCTTCCCTGAAAATTTCCTGGGTTGTGCGTCGGTAGACCGACTCCAATCCGGTCGATCGACTCTTCCTGGATTTGCTTCCTTAACAAATATAAGCCAATTTTCAATAGATATTTCATTCACCAATGAAAGCCAATGTATAAGCCAATGTATAAGGACCAGCAGCGGAACTTCTAGTGGAATGGGATTAAGCGAGACATAACAAAGTTCGTGACAGGTGCTTGGTCTGTCAGAATGTGAAGATTGAGCATCAGCGACCAGCATGATTGATGTAGAGTATTGAGCTGCCATAGTGGAAGTGGGAGCATGTGTATAGATTTCCTCATCGATTTGCAGAAGACGAAGAGATTTCGTGATGTGATTTGGGTTATCGTCCATCGACTGACCAAGTCAGCACACTTCTTAGCTATCAGGACCGCGTTACCTTTGGAGGGTCTGGCTAAATTGTATGTTGAGGAGATAGTCTGACTGCATGGAGTACCAGTGAGCATCATCTCTGATCGAGACCTGAGGTTCACATCCAAATTTTTAGGGAGTCTGCAACAGGCTTTGGAGACACGTCTGAAGTTCTGTACAACGTTTCCCCCATAGACAGATGGTCAGTCGGAGAGGACGATCCAGAGTTTGGACGACATGTTGAGGGCTAGCTTGCACATTGGATTGGGCAGGACATTGGGATAAGCACTTATCACTGATAGAGTTTGCTTACAACAACAACTACCACGCGAGTATTGGGATGACACCGTACGAGGCCCTGTACGGTTTGTTGGAGTGATGTAGGCAAGAGGCAGTTGGTTGTGTCTGAGTTAGTGTAGTTATACGCTGACAATGTTGATGTGATCAAGAAAAGACTTGCACCTACTTAGATCAGGCAGAAGAGTTACACTGATAAGCGTAGACGAGACTTAAGTTTTGAGGTCGGAGACCATGTGTTTCTGAAGATCCCCCCATCCCGGGGAGTAATGAGGTTTGGGAAGAAGGGAAAGCTCAGTCCGAGGTATGTCGGACCATTCGAGATCCTAGACTGAGTTGGAGAGGTCGCCTACCGGATTGCGTTGCCGCCATAGTTTTTGCGTCTTCACAACGTCTTCCACGTATCGATGTTGAGGAAGTATGTAGCAGATCATTCGTACGTGATTCAGATTGAGGTTCCGGGGATCTGTGAGGATTTGTCTCTTGAGGAGAGACAAGTGGAGATAGTGGATCGAGTGGAGCATCAGCTCAGGAGGATGACCATTTTGATGGTAAAGGTCAAGTGGCAGCATCATAGTGAGCGAGAGGCCACTTGGGAGATTGAGGAGGAAGTCCGTAAGAAGTATCCATAGCTGTTTAGTAAGTTCTGGATTTAATTTTGAGTACGAAATTCCTTTAAGGAGGGTGGGCTAGCTTGCACATTGGATTGGGCAGGACATTGGGATAAGCACTTATCACTGATAGAGTTTGCTTACAACAACAACTACCACGCGAGTATTGGGATGACACCGTACGAGGCCCTGTACGGTTTGTTGGAGTGATGTAGGCAAGAGGCAGTTGGTTGTGTCTGAGTTAGTGTAGTTATACGCTGACAATGTTGATGTGATCAAGAAAAGACTTGCACCTACTTAGATCAGGCAGAAGAGTTACACTGATAAGCGTAGACGAGACTTAAGTTTTGAGGTCGGAGACCATGTGTTTCTGAAGATCCCCCCATCCCGGGGAGTAATGAGGTTTGGGAAGAAGGGAAAGCTCAGTCCGAGGTATGTCGGACCATTCGAGATCCTAGACTGAGTTGGAGAGGTGATGCATTGCATACATTGCATCATATGTCTTTCATTTAGATTACTTTAACATCAATAAATGCTACTAAGGTATGTGTTTAGTCTTATTTACAGAATACAGGGACCTGAATGCAATTTACCCACTTCCCGAGCATAAACACGTGCAAAAGATTCATTTCTATCATAAAGACCAAGTTCAAGTTTATCGGGTTACAAATGGAAATGTATCCAAGCATAAAAGCATTCAAGTCCTAATTGCAAAAAGAACAAGGACTTAAGCACAAAAGTAGCCGGGGACTCAATTGCAAAAAGACAAGTACCTAATTGCAAATCACGAGTAGCTTTTATTATCTTGGAGGAAATATATAGAAAAATCAATGTGTATCTCCAAATATATGAAGGAATTAATCCGGAGCTCAAAAGAATGGAAAGAATCAATCCAGACGCGCAAAGGAGGATCAAATCATACCATAAACACACATCAAAAATCCGGATTAAATCAGAAGATATTGTGCGGCGAAATCGCCGCATATTACATGCATCTTGCGGCGGAAACGCCGCCCTCTTAGTGATCCGTGTGCTCCAATTTTGACCAGTCGTGTCTGGACACGTGTACTCTCCAATTCTATACTTAGGTCTCTTGTAACAACTATAAATAGACCCGAGAACGATGTTAGAAGGGTCCTTAGTCTTTGGTGTTAGTTTTTATTCTTAATTTTAGTTTTGTAATCTTCTTTTCATTAATAAAATTCTGTCTTTTATTTCTTGCTTTTGGTTTTCTTTTGTAATGTCTCAAGGACCCCTTCTTCCTCCCTCTATGAGTTTCTAACTCCTTCCAAAGCGTGGAGGTGACGGATTAGGGTGAAGAGAAGATGAATGAATGTTATTATTTTAATTTCGTGTTAGTATATTTTGATTACTTGAGTTTATGTTAAATCATTTATCATGTAATGCTTTATAACTAATATGATTTATTATAAGTTTCTAAATTCTCTAATCTAAACCTTAAATCTAAACCTCCACCCGACGGAATTCACCTCTTTGTTTTTATTTTAATTGTTCTTGTTCTTGCTTTAGATAATTAAAATCCAAAAATCTCAAAACCCATTTATTTCTTCTCTCCTTCTTCCCCTTAATCGGAAATCACACTAATAACAAAAATTTCTCCCTCCTTGTGTTCGACCCGTATTTGCCATGTCTCCATTGACGCCGTGCACTTGCGGTATAAATTTAAATCTCATCAAGTTTTTGGCGCCGTTGCCGGGGAGGCGACGCAGATTTTGTTTTTTGTTGATTTCGATTCTATTCTGTTTATCTTGTGCGCGATCTAAGTTTTTGGATTTGTGTTTCAGGAGACAACAGAGTGCACGGCGAAATCCGAGCACGATCTGAGCTAAACGAGCGGCGAAATCGCCGCACCTATAGAACAACCTGCGGCGGAATCGCCGCACACTTGGAGATTCTGGGCTTCAAACTTTTCTGGGACGCGCATCATCGCTGGGTGGACGTGTGGAGCTACTGAAATTTCGAGAGCGGGCGGCGAACCCGACTGAGCATTGCGTAGGTAACCTTTGTTGCCTTTTTCCTCGTAATTTCTAGTTTCAGAAAATTTCCTTTTATTAGAATTGCACGTGTTAAGCAAAAATTCCATAAATTGCAATAATTCAACTCTGACCTAAAAATTGGCAAAATTAGAAAGGCCTTAGTGCATGCATCATCTAGTGTTTTGTATGCATTATTCTTGCTAAATTCTTGCAAATCAATTTCCGTTGAAGAGTGCTGGAGTCAAGGTACGTATCGTGGTTTTCATCGATTGCATTTAAGCATATAATCTAGTTTGCATACAACCTTGCAATTGCCCCCTCTAAAGACCATTGTTTGACTATCTTTGCTAGATCTAAGTTAAACTATCTTAAGGGCAACTCCGTACGCAAAGATACGGTGGGGATTTCATCACCCTTCCGTGGCCCACAAATCACAATCCTAAAGTGTCACCCAAGCCTTAAATTAAAATCAATTAGACATTGACCCTTAAGGACTCGGACTCAATTAAGGAGAAGAATTGGTTTGACTTGCTATGACCTGAAGCCGATTGAATTTAATTTGGTGTCTAGAAAGTGTTTTTGTGTTGACGTAAGTCTTCCAAGCGAAGTGGTTGTCTAATTGACACCGACTCTGTCGGAAGCGCCCCCACTAGCTATACACGGCCTGGCCAAGTTGGTTTGATTAGTGAGGGAGGTGAATCAAGCAAATCAATTCGACTCAACCAGTTAGGAGTCGTCTAGATCTAAGCGACACTAGGTCTAGGATTGTTTGAACCGTGCTTTCTTAGGAATTTTCTGACCAACCCTCTTTCTATCTTTAGAGTTAGGTTTCCCTTCTCATCTGAGTCTTCTTTCTCTTCTCACCTAAATTCTCTAGATTAGGATTCCTTTCTCATCTTGCCCCATTCTATTGTTTGTTTCCCTTTTGAAAAAAAAACATAAAAAAAACGAAAATTAAAAAAAAAAATTGTAATTAATTCTTGAAATTAAATTTGGAATTTAAATTTGGAATTTGAATTCCAAAATTGATTCAACCCGGTGCACTCAGATTTGGATTCGGGACTTGAGTAATCGACTCTCACGAGTTCATCTAGATTCCAGTCTGGAACTTAGCCCCAATCCACCTGCTGTACCACCTCACCCGGATCCAATGGGTGAGAACGTAGTGGACCCGCCTGTTGCGCAACCTATAACTCTGAGGGATCGATGCTATCCAGCGAGGGCTGCTCAGCCATCGTGCATCGTTATGCCCACCATACCGGGTCGCGACTTCGAACTTAAGGCACAATACATGAGTATGTAGCCTAAGTTCACCTCTAGGGAAGACCCATATCTCTTCCTTAGAGAATTTGAGGAAATCTGCTCTCTTATGCAATACCAACATATCCCTGAGGAGGCAGTGCGTCTGAAATTTGTGCCTCTTGCACTAAAGGACGACGCTAAGAAATGGCTATATAGTCTAGCCGAAAGATCTATTAGGAGTTGGGCTGAGTTTGTTCAAGTATTCCTGAAAAAATATTTTCCCAACCATAAGACTATGGGGATTAAGAATGAAATTGTTGCATTCGTTCAGTCTGAGAGCGAGCCGTTCTATTCCTATCTAGAAAGATTCAAAAGTGTTCTGACCCAATGCCCTCATCATGGAATTCCGAGATGGCAATTATGCCAAATTATTTATGAGGGATTGACACCCACATCTAGGGTTATGGTAGAATCTGTAAGCCAAGGGAACTTTATGTCGAAAAATGAAAATGATGCCTGGACTTTTCTTGAGGAATTAGCTGAAAACAGTATGCAATGGGACAATGCTAGAACACCGCTTAACCCGAGTATTGGATCTAGAATAGCAAGTCAACCCAAACCATGTGTCTTAGCTGTAGATGCCAACATAGCGGCTGAAGCAAAACTAGCTACCCTTATGCGCAGAATGGAAAGTTTAGAGCTACAAACCCAAAATCGAGTGAATCAAGCCTCGACTATCCCGTGCTCTAGATGTGGTCAGACTGGTCATGTAAAGGAGGATTGTGCAGAATGGGACCAAGTTAATGCCATGTATAACCATGCTAGAAATGACCCATATGCATCAACCTATAACTCGGGTTGGCGTAATAATTCCAATTTCTCATCAAACCAACAGGGTCAACCTCCTAGACAACAACCGAACCCGTATAACCAAAATAATACATCATCTGGGTTTAGTAACAATAACGATCATGAGGTTAGGTTGACAAGCTTGGAAAATTTGATGAAAACTTTTATACAAACAACCAACCAGACCTTCCAAAGGCTAGAGACACAAGTCAGCCAACTAGCACAAATAGTAGGTGAAAGAGAAAAGGGTCGGTTTCCAAGTCAACCTGAGGTGAACCCTAGATCTAATAATTCATATCAGTCCTATCAACCACCTTCAGGAAATAACAACCCTAGACCGGTTCAAATGGTTAATGAAGAAGGACTGTTCCAACAAATAAATGTTGTAGTATCATTACGGTCCGGAAGACAAGTTGATAACAATGTGGTAAATCCTAGAACGTCTAATCAACTTAGCCACCAAGCAACCACATATGACCTAACCAGTGAACCCGACGTCCAATCTGAAACGCCCAACCCACCTACTCAACCGGAACCCATAGCTCAACCTGAACCTGAGCGAGTCTGTGTTCCTAAAGCCCCATTTCCCAATAGACTCAAAAAGAACTCAAGTGCACAAATGGAGAAAATCTTGGAAGTATTTAAGCAAGTTAAGGTGAACATTTCACTCTTAGACATGATTCAACAAATACCTGCTTATGCTAAATTCTTAAAAGATCTGTGCACTAAAAAGCGAAAAACGAACGTACCAAAGAAGGCATTCTTAACTGCAAACATAAGCTCTATCCTTTCCAACTCGTCTCCTATAAAATATAAGGATCCTGGATGTCCCACAATTTCATGTGCAATAGGAGATACTTATATTAACAAAGCCCTTCTAGACCTTGGTGCTAGTGTTAACCTACTCCCATTCTCTGTCTACGAGCAACTCAACCTTGGTCCATTAAAACCCTCTAAGACAACCCTTCAATTTGTTGATGGCTCTACTAAGAAACCAAGAGGTATAGTCGAGGACGTTTTGATCAAGGTGGGTGACTTCATTTACCCAGTGGATTTTGTCGTACTAGATACCGCACCTGTTGTAGATCCTAAGAGACAAATCCCTGTAATACTAGGCAGACACTTTTTAGCCACTTCTGAAGCTTTGATAAATTGCCGAAATGGGCTCATGCAACTATCTTTTGGAAACTTAAAAGCTGAATTTAATATCTTTCATGTGGATAATGAACCAAAAATAGTATGCAATCAAAGTGATGTTGTGATGAGATCACGTATCTATAAGATTTCTGAATCAAATAAATCATCACAAAATCAAAAATCAAATGAGAAAAGGGGGAGTAATTCATCTATACACCCACCATCACTCGAGCAAATAAGATAACCTATTTATGTGAGGGGTGTGGAATCTGTGACTCAGAACTCTCATTGCAACATGGGGAACAATTCAACTGGACACATGCACCAATATGGTGTCATTCAATCCAGTTCTGACTATGGTTGACTTTGAGCAAATTCCACCCTTCCACCGCAGTTCATCAAGGTAATAAGTGCATTTGCTTTATATTTGCATACATTGAGGACAATGCATGATTTAGGTGTGGGGGGGTGTTTATGTATATATTTATCTATATATTCTGTCTTTTATTTAAAAATAATAATTAATGTTTCATGACATAGCTTAAGATTGAACTACTAAAACCCGTGTACAAATTGCATTGAGTTTTTGTTCCTTATTATATAGTTCTGCTTGTAGAAATTGTGACATAAATCTAAGTTCCAAAGAAATAACTCATTGCCCTTTAAGACATGTATGCACTTAAATTGGATGAATCAAATCTTTGAAGTGGTTGATAAAAAGCAGAGGTTGAGGAAAATATACCGGGAAGTGTGGACTTCTAATAGCAATTAAGCCTTGAGGAAAATAAAAATAAAAATAAAGGAATAAAGTGAAGAAAACACATTTTGCAAAATGATTACAAAAGCCCAAGCCTTTGAGTCACTGGTCCGTAGGGGTATCTTGAAACCCGGTAACTTGAGTCTACCAGCTCGGGATTATCGACCAAACTCGCTACACGAATGCAAAAGGGTAAAAGTGTCAAAAAGCAAATGTGTTGAATCACGGAAGAAAAGAAAAAAAATAATAATAATACTCAAGGCCCAAAACTAAAAGAATGATCCATGCCATGGTTGATCCGAATGATACTTCACCACCAGAGGAGGCGTGCAAAATAATTCAAGTGATAAACATGTGTAGAAGGGTTAGTGGTGTGAATGTTGGAGGAACAAAGACCAAGTCATATTTTTAATGAGTTAGATTTATATAATGAGCATGCAAAAATTCTTAGTGAGATGTATAAGGTTGAGGTGGAGATATTAAGAGCCATTAATAGAATGTTGATTTAAGACTTTGTGGGTGTGTCAACTGAAAACCCTCACGAGACCAAACTCGTCCCCCTTGGCAACAAGGAGGTTTAAAGGCTTGTTGCACATGCTAAGTGCAACCGTGATTCCTACGAAAGTGAGTTAGGATTTCCCTGTTTTTATTTTTCGTATCTTCTGTTTTGCTAAGGATTAGCAAAATCTAGGTGTGGGGGTATTTGATGCATTGCATACATTGCATCATATGTCTTTCATTTAGATTACTTTAACATCAATAAATGCTACTAAGGTATGTGTTTAGTCTTATTTACATAATACAGGCACCTGAATGCAATTTACCCACTTCCCGAGCATAAACGCGTGCAAAAGATTCATTTCTATCATAAAGACCAAGTTCAAGTTTATCGGGTTACAAATGGAAATGTATCCAAGCATAAAAGCATTCAAGTCCTAATTGCAAAAAGAACAAGGACTTAAGCACAAAAGTAGCCGGGGACTCAATTGCAAAAAGACAAGGACCTAATTGCAAATCACGAGTAGCTTTTATTATCTTGGAGGAAATATATAGAAAAATCAATGTGTATCTCCAAATATATGAAGGAATTAATCCGGAGCTCAAAAGAATGGAAAGAATCAATCCAGACGCGCAAAGGAGGATCAAATCATACCATAAACACACATCAAAAATCCGGATTAAATCAGAAGATATTGTGCGGCGAAATCGCCGCATATTACATGCATCTTGCGGCGGAAACGCCGCCCTCTTAGTGATCCGTGTGCTCCAATTTTGACCAGTCGTGTCTGGACACGTGTACTCTCCAATTCTATACTTAGGTCTCTTGTAACAACTATAAATAGACCCGAGAACGATGTTAGAAGGGTCCTTAGTCTTTGGTGTTAGTTTTTATTCTTAATTTTAGTTTTGTAATCTTCTTTTCATTAATAAAATTCTGTCTTTTATTTCTTACTTTTGGTTTTCTTTTGTAATGTCTCAAGGACCCCTTCTTCCTCCCTCTATGAGTTTCTAACTCCTTCCAAAGGGTGGAGGTGACGGATTAGGGTGAAGAGAAGATGAATGAATGTTATTATTTTAATTTCGTGTTAGTATATTTTGATTACTTGAGTTTATGTTAAATCATTTATCATGTAATGCTTTATAACTAATATGATTTATTATAAGTTTCTAAATTCTCTAATCTAAACCTTAAATCTAAACCTCCACCCGACGGAATTCACCTCTTTGTTTTTATTTTAATTGTTCTTGTTCTTGCTTTAGATAATTAAAATCCAAAAATCTCAAAACCCATTTATTTCTTCTCTCCTTCTTCCCTTTAATCGGAAATCACACTAATAACAAAAATCTCTCCCTCCTTTTGTTCGACCCGTATTTGCCACGTCTCCATTGACGTCGTGCACTTGCGGTATAAATTTAAATCTCATCAAGAGGTCGCCTACCGGATTGCGTTGCCGCCATAGTTTTTGCGTCTTCACAACGTCTTCCACGTATCGATGTTGAGGAAGTATGTAGCAGATCATTTGTACGTGATTCAGATTGAGGTTCCGGGGATCTGTGAGGATTTGTCTCTTGAGGAGAGACAAGTGGAGATAGTGGATCGAATGGAGCATCAGCTCAGGAGGATGACCATTTTGATGGTAAAGGTCAAGTGGCAGCATCATTGTGAGCGAGAGGCCACTTGGGAGATTGAGGAGGAAGTCCGTAAGAAGTATCCAGAGTTGTTTAGTAAGTTCTGGATTTAATTTTGAGTACGAAATTCCTTTAAGGAGGGTGGATTGTGATATCCTAACCCTTGTTTAGGGATTTTTTGTGTGTTTAGGAGGCTAATGGGGGTTTAGGGAAGGATTTGAGATTGATGAGGTGGAGGTGTGTGATTGGTGTAGGGTTGTTGGAGGGGTATTTAAAGGTATTTCTCTCCCTCACTCTCTCACTCGTCATTCTCCCTCTCACTCTCTAATCTTCTCTCTCTCTCTCTCTCTCTCTCAAATTCTCTGAAGCTCCAGTGAGGTCGAGTGATTGGCGAGCAGGAGTTATGGTTACAGTTGCGGAGAAGGTGTGATCGTTGCTCGGGTGAATTCGCCGGAGGAAAAACATTTTGCGAGGAGGCATTCGTCGTCGTTCTTCGGAGGCTTCTTCAAGAGTTTAAGGTATGCCAAGTTTTTATTGGTGCTCACCCGAGGAATGTGAGGTGTTGGATTGTGCATCGGTGAACGGAGGTCGCGACGATGATCATTGTGCAACAAGGTTGCTGCAGGTGATCGGTCGACCGACGTGTGTTTCAGTCGACCACTCACACTGTAATCGCAGGAGTTTTACTCTTCACCGGTCGAACGATGCCTTGGGCGGTCTTGTAGTTGTGTGATTTGGGCAAGCTTTGCTGCTTTTCGGATGAACGGGTCCCCTTGTCGTTCAACCAGTTACACTATTGGTAGGTCGGTTGGGGGCATAGACCATCTAAACAGTCGACCGCCTTTTGATATGTTCGATCGATTGTACCTGTAGCTAAGTCGATTGGGGCCTAGACCTTAAAAATGGTCGACCGCTTGTGACCTTTGTTCGACTGATAACTTAAGTTAACTTAAAGTCTGTTCGATCAGTATGTGGCTTGTTCGACCGATCTTGGACTTGAGGAAACGTGAAGTCTCTGCCATATTTTAGTCGACCGGATCCCTTTTGTCGTTCGACCGTTGAGACATTTATTATTATATTATGTTGAGGCATAACCCTTCAAAACGGTCAACCGCCCGTGACCTTTGTTTGACTGATTGGTCGTTTTGTTCATTAGTTGTGGGTCGACCGATCGTGGAGACGGTCGAGCCATTGTGCGTTCCTGGAGGGAACCGGTTGACCGGCAGGTCTATTACGATCGATCGTTTCTGCTCAATCTGGTGTTTTGAGGTGAGTGTGATCTGCTTTGAGGCAACGGGTTCACCGACCTTTTTGGGGCAACGAACAGACATACTGACCTGATAGCGATCAGTGGTGGGTTTACGGGGCGGGTGCCTTTGGTGCACGAGTGGTATGTTGGCCGAGGTTCTGTCAGGCAGGTGCCTTGTGTGCACATATGGTGTGTTGGCCGAGAGTCTGTCCGGCGGGTGCCTTGTGTGCACGTGTGATTTGTTGGCCGAGGTTCTGTCTGGCGGGTGCCTTGTGTTCACGTGTGATTTGTTGGAAGAGATTCTATCCGGCAGGTGCCTTGTGTGCACGTGTGGTTTGGGGGTTGGGGTGAGAGGACCCTAGAGCTCGTGTGTCTTCGTGTCTGTTGTGGTTGAGAGAGAGATCCCCGGTGCCCAGTATCAACAACGATGTCATGTTTCTGTTGCATTTTAAGCTTTGTTGTTGTAGTTGTTCATATATGTGTTAGCGGAGTTTGGCATACGAGGTTTTCTCATGGAAACCCAGGCATAATTCTATGCTGCATTTAAGGTCATGAGCGGCGTTAAGAGGCGGTGACGGCGGTGAAGCACTCTTGGGACCGGATCCTACTGTCTATCCTTTTTAGATAGTTTATGATTACATGTATTGTATATACTCGTAGTTGATATCATTGATGCAATAATACTTTTGACAAACTCTTGTATATTGGTGCACCTTTGGTGATGTATTTGTGTAGCGGTCCCGCTCTTTTGGATTGTAATCTAGTTGTTATTTATTTTAAATTTTCCATTGTTTTTGGGACGTTACACATAAACATCGGTAGCTTCAGTAAGTAGAATCAGATTTCTCTAGTTTACTCGAGTCCCTCTGCTTATTTTTGTTTTGTAGGTGCCAACTCTCATCAACTACATAACTCGTCTTCTTGCCAAACTTGCAAAATTTTCTTCCTTTGCATTTTGACTTAGATCTTGACAAGCTCTTGGCCTTTCTCATTCGTTCTACCTCTCATGACCGAAAAAACCATTCCCCATGTCTACAAAACCCTAACATATCCCTTACTCTCTCTCCTCCCTCACCCAACTCACCTCCCCCCACCTTCTTCTTCACCCGACCCAAATCCTAAACCCACCCATTTCAGGCCACCCAACCACCTCTGATCTCCAACGAGAAGCTTCGACAACAACAAGGGTCTTTAACAACGCGGGTGTGGCACCGACGACGTCGAGGCGATGAGGTACGCCACCCACCTCCGTTTCTTTTGTGCCTAAGGGGTTCGAAAGGAGATGTCAGGCGAGGGAGAGGCTGACTGGTGGACCACGTGTGGCGGCTAGAGCAGCCCAAAGGTCGTGCGTGGTCATGCCACTGCGCTGGTGGCGGTGGTCGTCGACCGTTGCAGCAGCGACCGACCTTCTAGCGGTCAACGACAGGGACATGGGTCGGATGGTTGTAGCGGGAATAGGGTTAGGGTTGATAGGTGTGGGGTTTTGGGTCAATTGCATGAGGGCCCTAAAGTTTATTTAAATTTAAGTTGGATGATTGTTAAATCGACATTTTGCAGTTTATTCGTGGAATTTTTAGTGTTATTGATTAATTGTTTAGTAATTGGAATATTTGCGGAATAAATCGGTAATTTAATTGTATTTGATTAAATGATTAATAACTAGATTACTTGTTGGAAAACCATGGATTTAATTGTAATTGTTTAATTGATTAATAATTGGAATAATTGTTGGAAAAACTTTGGATTTATTTGTATTTGAATAAATAATGAATAATTGTGTTAATTTCTTAATAAACCTTGGACTTTCTATAATTGTGAAAAATGATTTAATTTAAGGAAATTTGCCCTCTTTTCCCTGGAATTCCTATATATTTGTAGAAAATTCTTTTAATTGGAAAATTTATTGTGTTTCCCCCAAACTTATGGGAATTATATTTTGTACAAAAGTTTTGGTAAAATTGCAATTATACCCTGATAGTTTTGATTGTGGGCTTAGAGCTATGATTTCATTACGTTGCTTATAAGATTTTGTAGCATTGTTTATGTTCATTGCTCTATATTTTTTGTTGGGTTGCGTGACCCATATTGTTGGGGTAAATTGTGTTGAGCCCCCTGTCTTATATGTTGGTGAGAGAGATTCGT
This sequence comes from Triglochin maritima, assembly GCA_963682175.1. Lineage (NCBI taxonomy): Eukaryota > Viridiplantae > Streptophyta > Magnoliopsida > Alismatales > Juncaginaceae > Triglochin > Triglochin maritima. The sequence continues at coordinate 3,115,565 of OY821787.1, read as the reverse complement.
GGAACTGGTTGCCCGCGAGCCCAGTTCCAGTGGTCACTCGTAACAATGCTGGTAAACCATCCCGGATCGCCAAAAACAAGAAAAACATTCTCATAAACAAGAGAATAAATTGTTTACATTGTCTCCTAAATATGAGACTTCACTATATATATAACTCATCATTGTGATGAGGTTAAACTCACTAATATTAGGTTGTCTTCACCGTAAAGTTGAACCGTCAAAACATATATACAACACATCTTTGTTACGAGGCTTAACTAATTAAAATTCGACAATCTTCATCATAAAGACGAAGTCGATACAAATAAAAAAATATACAAAAATATTCTCCTAAGTATGAGATTAAATTAACTATTGGACGATATTGTAATATAAGAACGATCGACGATATAACAAAATATGTACACAATTCCCTCCTTGTTATAAGGCTAAACTAATCATTTGGTGATATTCTAATATAAGAATTATCATCCCCATAACCAAATGTGTACATAATTCTCTGCTTGGGTAAGAGGCTAAACTAACATTTGTTCAATGATCTCATAATGAGAAACTCGAATAATAACATACAAACTTAAAAATACTCTGATATATAAGAGTATGATCGCAACGATACAATGATCTATTTCTATAAATAAAGGAACAAATCGTCAAATCTCATATGAAACTCAACATATACAAAATCTCCTATGTCACGAAGCTAAACTAATTGTCTGACGATATTATAACAAAGTATTATCGTCAATAGAGCAACATATGTATAAATTTCCTCCATGTCATAAGGCTAAAATGGACTAAATCTTGGTGATCATAATAAAGACAATTGTCAAACCAAATCTAAGCAAATAAATAAAACTGTTACATAACTATTCTTATTGGTTACAAGATTAAACCTACCATATTGTGACGATATCTCACAAAGAAAATCATTGAATTATCCAAAGCACAAGTTAATAAATCCTAGTTCTACCTACGTCAAGATATGAAAATCATTTTAACTCATGACGCGAGTTTAATAAAATATATCTAAAATTGTTAATATAACAATAATTTTAGTTTATAATTTGCGAAATGATGTTTACGTATATTTCATTTGTGCAACATTATTTATTTCATATTTATTCTTCTATTCAATAAAAGAAAAAATATTGCACATTATTTATTTCATTCTACTTTAGTTATTTGTATTTATGTATTTTTTTGTACGAACGAATGATACGAATATGACGTGATATGATTAACTGGACCATGAACTCCTGTTTTGGCTGTTCACCTGCCTGAAGTATGCACTTTTGCACAATTTGAGTGTTGAAATACAACATGTCAACACCAGATGAGATTGAAGAAATGTTTTCATGTATTTTCAGGAAAATCAAAGCTGAAGTTTGAGATGAAATCCTACCAAGAGAAGGTTGTGAGCCAAATGCGTCAAATGAGTGAAGACAATCAACAATTGGGATATTTTAAGATTCAAGCTGAGAGGAAGGAGCTACTCAAAAAGACCCTAGAAGAATCTCTCGGAGTTGTCAGCCAGAAACTGCGTGAAACGACGGAAGAGAACCGTATCGTCAGGGAGAGAACGGCAGAGCAGTATAGAGAAAACAAGCTAGAGGTATTCTAAGTTGGCTACCTTTTCATATTATTGTTAAATGCTTCTGTAAAAGACTAAAGTTCAAATGTCTTTTGGACTCGATGGTTTAAAAAAATTGTGTTAGTTTTGTACTAGAAAATGGATTAGAGATGAACATGAAGCAGCCATTCTTGGAAACCAATTGACAGTTCCCAGATTACATCTCTGTCTATGTAGACCAATTTTCTTACCATGTTATCTATTGTTTTTTTAGATGGATTATCAAGAGAAGTTCTTTAAGAAGCAAATTGCAAAGGTTCAGAAAGAGACACAGGAGAAAGAAAAACACTTCGAAAAATTGTTGCAAGAAGAGCGTGCAAAAGTCAAACAAACTGATGTCAACTGTGGAACAGAAAAGGATATCACACTCAGGTGCTTAACTGTGACCTTTTTATTCCTAAAGCACTATGAGGATCTACGGTTTTTACGATTTTTGCGTCCTGTTTGGCTTTAGATGTTGCTTTCAGGTTTCAGGACTTAAGAATCATAACCAAAACTTTCCTTCTAGAGAGTACTTTATAATACATCTAATTTAGTCCGCCACATGTTGATTCTCGTTTCATGCTCTTGTATTTCAGTGTCTCTTAAAATAGAATAGTTTTATTCTTAATCACACTGATGATTTTTTATCTTCTGATTTCTTTCTCATGTACTTCTTGTTGGAGACTTGGGGTTGTGATAATCCTGGACTCTTCTCAGATCGTGTACGAATCACTTTCCGAACAAGATTATTCGACCCTTTTACACTGCCCGGGTTGCACGAATACCTTGCTGGGATAATCCTGAGAAGGAACAATCTCGTTCAGGCAATATGAACTTCGATCAGAAAGGTAGAGAAGGAGTATGAATTTTCGTATGTTTGTTTTGAGTACCGAATCCCTCTTATAAAGCAGAATGGCGGTTGGGCGGTTACACAAACACCTTTTGGGTTGGTATTATCCACTCAAACGGAAATACATAAAATCCAATAAAATTAATATGGATTTTCCGAAGGGGCTCTGCCCCTCGACCCCTGCTTCATATTCGTGGTCGATAAACCGTTAGCTCAACAAGCGTGCACTCCGCACTACCCAAACTCGTTTCCGAGCCTAACAATAAATGGCATCGGTCTCAAGTAAAACACATTACGACCAAAATGAATCGATGACACTAAAATCACCAACACTTCTCTCTATACCCACCAGAAAAGAAAAAATTGCAAAGTTCATCGATAGCCAAGTTAAAGGAGTTGAAGAATTTGAAACTGCTAGGGAAGAACTGATGCATGCACATGAAGAGAAAAGGGTCGCCATGAGTGTAACGTCCCGAAACAGCGGAAGAAATTTTTCAAATTTAAAACACAAACATACGACCGTCAACGGTCAACAAGGGCACGCTACTGGAAAAGTCAACAGAATATATATATAAATATCTCCACGTGGAAGTCATAATACAGAGTGTCAAAAGAGCGATTACATGTCTAATACATAACTACTGTAATCACTACCTCTACAAAAAAGCTGAGATGACAGGACCCGATCCCGGAGGCACTCCCCTCGGTCACCACCAACCTAAGACCGCCTGCTCCCTGAAAATGAAACATAAAATCTGCCTGAGTTCCCGAAAGGAACCCCGTATGCCAACATCTCCTATATATACAGAAAAACAGATGAAAAAGCCAAGAATGCACATGCAATGCAATCCGCCTCGGGCCCCATACATGCCCCAACCGCGGCGGACCATCTCCCAGCCGCGCCAGGGGCATGGGAAACATCCCCCACCCTGCCAATCCAGGCCCACACGAGGGGGGTCGCCGCACTCATCTCCCAGCCGCACACAGGGGCAAAAGGGAGGCATCCCCCCTGCCAATCCAGGCCCACACGAGGAGGTCTCGGCTTTCCTCCACAGGGAAAGTGCATCTCCTTCCCCCACCAGGGAAGAAGGCATCTACCACCCACACAGGCATGGCAGGCATCCCTCTGCCGCACCGGCATCCACGAGGGGTCCAACAGAAGATACGCTCTCGTCGTAGGTGAAATCCGTAGCTCCGAGGTCCGGTGATCGACCGTGGGCTCGGCAGCCGGTAGTCGCCTCTGCTCGACGTCACGTATGTGGATAAATCCACCAAGGAAAGATAATTCGACCCACCAGTCGAACAAGGTCAAATCTAGCGGTCGACCGTTTGGAAGGTCTACGCTATACGTTTTATATACATATATATCCTGTCGGTCGAACCAGGGTCCGTTCAACCGATAAGGAAAACTGCATGAATCCTGCCCACTGCATTCGGTCGACCGAAACTCTTCCGGTCGACCGGATCAACAGGCACTTCACTACAGGAAATCTGCACGCGGTCGGTCGACCGGATCCAGAGCGGTCGACCGTTTAGATGGTCAACGCTCTTGACCGACCTTGCGCAGTTCGGTCGACCGAGACACACACTCGGTCGGCCGAAGGTCTGTCTACCCTATCTACTGGGATCGGTCGACCGAACAACCACCGGTCGACCGGACTAATATAACCCTTATAAAATATTCCCGCTAAAATTTGGCATAAACGGTCGACCGTCACACAGACGTCGTTCGACCGTTTTCGGGCAGCAAGTTATTTTTATAAAATATCGGTCGACCGAACCTCACACGGTCGACCGAAACACTACAATATCGCACTGAACAGGCATCATTTAGACGCTGTTCGGTCGACCGAGACACACAACGGTCGACCGAACCAGTCGTCTTCAACCTTGGTTCAGTGGGATTTTCGCCGGGGAAACGGCACCAACGCCGCCCCCCTACACTCCCACACCACTTGGGGAGTTACTATGAAGACTTGGCATACCTTTCACCGCGAAGAAGACGTGTGCGGCGAGCTCCTCCTCCTCCGGCGTCGCTTCTAGCTTCTTCTCCTTCTTTCCTCCGTTCCCGGCGCTCCTTCTTCGCATGCGTCGACTTCACCCCGTCGCCGGCGCTCCTCCACGTCCTCTGGTCGCCGGGATGCAAGAGAAAATGGGGTGAGTTTGGGTGGGAAACAAATGGAAAGGGGAAAAGGGAAGAAAAGGGTTGGGTTTTAGATTTTATAACAAAATCCTACACCTACCCCATACACCCCCTCCACCCTCACCATACCTCACACCTTACTCCACCCCACTCCTCTCTCCATACCTCCTCACTCTCCACGTCCTTACAATCCACCCTCCTTAAAAGGATTTCGCCCCGAAATCAGAAGGGTAACTCACCGAAAAGCTCCGGATACTGCTTCCGAACTTCCTCCTCGATCTCCCAGGTGGCCTCGCGCTCGCTGTGATGCTGCCATCTGACCTTAACCATCGGAATGGTCCTCCTCCTGAGCTGATGGTCCATCCGATCGATGATCTCAACTGGCCTCTCCTCAAGTGACAAGTCCTGCCGGATCTCAGGTACTGCAATCTCTATCACATGTGTCGGGTCTGCAACGTACTTCCTCAACATAGAAACATGGAAGACGTTGTGAAGGCCAGAGAACTGTGGTGGCAAAGCAACTCTGTAGGCGACCTCCCCGACACGGTCCCAGATCTCAAAAGGTCCGACATACCTCGGACTGAGCTTCCCCTTCTTCCCGAACCTCATCACTCCCCGAGCTGGTGAAATCTTCAGGAAGACGTGATCTCCAACCTCGAAGCTCAAGGTCCGTCTGCGTCGGTCAGCATAACTCTTCTGTCTGCTCTGTGCTGTAGCCAACCTCCTCCTGATCAGGTCAACCTTCTCTGCGTACATCTGCACAAGCTCTGGACCCACTAACTGCCTCTCGCCTACGTCACTCCAGCATACCGGCGATCTGCACGGCCTCCCGTACAATGCCTCATACGGTGCCATCCCAATACTAGCATGGTAGCTGTTGTTGTAGGCGAACTCAATCAGAGGTAGATGCTCATCCCAGTGTCCAGCCCAGTCCAGTGTGCAAGCCCTCAGCATATCCTCCAAAGTCTGGATAGTCCTCTCTGACTGACCGTCTGTCTGAGGGTGAAAAGCTGTACTGAATCTCAGACGTGTCCCCAGTGCCTGCTGCAGACTCCCCCAAAATCTGGATGTGAACCTCGGATCTCTGTCAGAGATGATGCTCACCGGTACTCCGTGCAATCTGACGATCTCCTCTACATACAGCTTCGCCAGACTCTCCAAAGGCAAGGTGGTCCTAATGGCCAGAAAGTGCGCCGACTTGGTCAGTCTATCGACTATCACCCAAATCGCGTCATGGAACCGCCTCGTCTTCGGTAGCCCCGTAACGAAGTCCATCGTCACGTGCTCTCACTTCCACTCTGGAAGCTCGATGCTCTGCATAGGCCCAGCTGGCCTCTGGTGCTCGATCTTCACCTGCTGACAGACCAAACACCGACTCACGAACTCTGCAATGTCCTTCTTCATGCCTCTCCACCAGAAGTTCCGCTGCAGGTCCTTATACATCTTCGTGCTCCCGGGATGGATGGTGTACTTCGCTCTGTGTGCCTCCTCCATGATGTCATCTCTCATCCCATCAACCCTCGGCACCCAGATCCGCCCTCTGAATCTCAGACCTCCATCGACCCCAACACTGAAATCTGACCCCTCTCTGGCAGTCAACTCCAGCAAACTGGCCAACTCATCATCCTCATGCTGCGCCTGTACTACCTGTGAAACAGTCTGTGGCTCTACCCGCAATCCAGCTACCACTGCTCCCTCAGAGTCCCCAGTGAACGGCCTCCACTCTGCCAATGACTCAAGCAGTCTCCACTCCTGAAGGCACATGCCAGCAACTGATAGCTCCACTCTCCTACTCAAGGCGTCTGCAACTGAATTCGCCTTCCCCGGATGGTAAGAGATGGTGAAATCGTAGTCCTTAATGAACTCCAACCAACGACGCTGTCTCATATTCAACTCCTTCTGGGAGAAGAGATACTTCAGACTCTGGTGATCGGTGAACACCTCAAACTGCTCACCATACAGGTAGTGTCTCCATGTCTTCAGTGCGTGCACAACGGCTGCCAACTCCAAGTCATGCGTCGGGTAATTCCTCTCATGAGTCTTCAGCTGCCTCGAAGCGTATGCAATCACCCTCCCGTGCTGCATCAACACGCAACCCAAACCAATGCCAGACGCATCACTGTAGACCACAAAACCTCCTGTGCCGCTCGGCAGCGTCAAAACTGGAGCTGTCGTCAGTCGTCTCTTCAGCTCCTGAAAGCTGTCCTCGCACTTCTGGGACCAAACAAAAGTGACTCCCTTCTGCGTCAGGGCAGTCAAAGGTGCAGCTAACCTCGAGAAGTCTTTGATGAAGCGACGGTAGTAACCCGCCAATCCAACAAAGCTCCTGATCTCCGTCACGCTCGTAGGGGCTCTCCACTCAGTCACTGCCTCTACCTTCGCCGGATCCACCGAAATCCCCTCTGCAGAAACGATGTGACCCAGAAATGCGACTCTGTCCAACCAGAATTCGCACTTTGAAAACTTAGCATACAACCTCTGGTCTCTCAAAATGCTAAGTACAATCCGCAGGTGCTCTCTGTGCTGCTCCACATCGGGTGAGTAAATCAGGATATCATCCACAAAGACCACGACACAACTATCCAAGTACTGCCTGAACGTCCGGTTCATCAGATCCATGAAAGCCGCCGGAGCGTTCGTCAACCCAAAAGGCATCACCAAAAACTCATAGTGCCCATATCTGGTCCTGAATGCTGTCTTCTGGACATCCTCCTCTCGGATCCTCAGCTGATGGTATCCTGAGCGTAGGTCGATCTTAGAGAAGACCTTCGCTGACTGCAACTGATCGAACAGGTCCTCAATCCTAGGTAGGGGATACCTATTCTTGATGGTGACCTTGTTCAGCATCCTATAGTCAATGCACATCCGCAAAGACCCGTCCTTCTTCTTCACAAACAACACTGGCGCGCCCCAAGGTGAGACACTCGGTCTGATGAATCCAGCCTCCATCAGCTCCTGTAGCTGCTTCTTCAACTCTGCCAACTCTGCAGGCGCCATCCTGTACGGGGCCTTCGACTGCGGTGAGGTGTCTGCTGCCAGCTCAATGCAAAACTCCATCTCTCGCGGAGGTGGCAATCCTGGAATATCATCTGGAAACACCTCTGTAAACTCCCGTACCACATCTATCTCGTCCAGCCTCGGAGACTCAGCCTCTGGAACAACCAGCGTCGCCAGAAACGCTCTGCAACCCTGCTGCATCAACTTCTGAGCCCTCAAAGCTGACACCACAATGCGGCCTCCTCTGTTCCTGACTCCTCTAATCATGATATCAGGCAACCCCAACCTCGGAATCAAAACCTTCCTCTCACGGCAAAGGACACGCACGTCATGCCGGGACAGCCAGTCCATCCCAAGAATAACGTCGAAATCCTCCATCGGTAGCAAGACCAGATCTGCCGGAAAATCTTGGTCTCCCGAACCAATCGTGGCGCCGGGGATGAAGCTCCCCACAGTGCCCACCAGACCCAGGGGTGTGCTGACCTCCAAAGTGGCAGTCAACATCGCAGGGGTACAGCCCAACACTCCCGCAAATCGCTCCGAGATGAACGAGTGTGTCGCGCCACAATCAAAAAGCACTCTAGCCTCTAAACCTGCCACAAGAAGTGTACCTTCCACGACGGTGCTGGCGTCCCTCGCCTCCTCTGCCTGGACAGTGAAGACTCGTCCAGTGCGCTGACCCTGCTGCGGTGCTGCAGGTCTCCTAGCTCCGCCGCCACTGACACTCGGAAGTCCCGGAGGTCTGCTCGGTCCAGCGCCCTTGCTAGGGCAGTTCCTGACGATGTGGCCCTGCTGACCACAACCATGACAAGTAATCGACCCAAAGCAGCGCCCAGTGTGCACTCTGCCACAGCTCCTGCACGCCTCTGGCTGCGGCGCCCCTGCTGCCTCGATCCGGGGCCTCTTGCCCGACTTCCCCGAACTCTGCCCTCCTGGCCTCCCTGAGGATCTCCCTACCGACCTCCTATCATCCTGATAATTCTCCCGGTAGTCCCTCTCCATGATAGTGGCGCTCCTCACTGCGTCCGCCAAGGTGCGTGGCATGCTCGACAACACTCGGGTCCTCAGATGCTTCCGGAGTCCCCCGACAAACTTCATCGACCTCTGCGCCTGAGTGACGAAAATCTCCAGACAGTAACGCTCAAGGGCGTTAAACTTCCCAATGTACTCCTCCAGTGTCATGCTCCCCTGCTCCAGGGCCAAGAACTCCACCCGCTTCCCGTCTCGCACATGCTCCGGAAAGTACTGCTCGTTGAACTCCTCAACGAACTCCTCCCATGACACATCCTCTCGACCGGTGAACACAACTGCTGAAGTCGACCTCCACCAGTTCGCTGCAGCTCCTCTCAGCACATAGGTGGCCAGGTCCACCTTCTTCTCCGGAGTACAGTCGATAGCCCTGAAGATCGTCTGCATAGTGAGGATCCACTCCTCAGCTGCCTCTGCATCCATCTGCCCAGCAAAAGTCGGAGGGTGCTGCCTCATGAACCGGTCGTGCATCGCACCGGCCCCCGCCTGCGCACTCTGCGCTGCCTGGCGCTCTAACATCCCGCTCAACCGCTCCACGGTGTCGAACAGGACTCTGCGCTCTGCCTCCCGGGCCTCCTCTCTCGCAGACTCACTCGAACTGCGAGTCTCAGCCGCAGGCACCACCCGTCTCGGAGGCATCACTCCGCAGAACAAAAAGACTCACATCAGAATGATCATGAATGCATGCAATGGACCTCTAGACTCTAATCCTAACTCGATGGTGGTTTCTTTGGGAAAAATACGCCGGGATCAAGGCTCTGATACCAAGTTGTAACGTCCCGAAACAGCGGAAGAAATTTTTCAAATTTAAAACACAAACATACGACCGTCAACGGTCAACAAGGGCACGCTACTGGAAAAGTCAACAGAATATATATATAAATATCTCCACGTGGAAGTCATAATACAGAGTGTCAAAAGAGCGATTACATGTCTAATACATAACTACTGTAATCACTACCTCTACAAAAAAGCTGAGATGACAGGACCCGATCCCGGAGGCACTCCCCTCGGTCACCACCAACCTAAGACCGCCTGCTCCCTGAAAATGAAACATAAAATCTGCCTGAGTTCCCGAAAGGAACCCCGTATGCCAACATCTCCTATATATACAAAAAAACAGATGAAAAAGCCAAGAATGCACATGCAATGCAATCCGCCTCGGGCCCCATACATGCCCCAACCGCGGCGGACCATCTCCCAGCCGCGCCAGGGGCATGGGAAACATCCCCCACCCTGCCAATCCAGGCCCACACGAGGGGGGTCGCCGCACTCATCTCCCAGCCGCACACAGGGGCAAAAGGGAGGCATCCCCCCTGCCAATCCAGGCCCACACGAGGAGGTCTCGGCTTTCCTCCACAGGGAAAGTGCATCTCCTTCCCCCACCAGGGAAGAAGGCATCTACCACCCACACAGGCATGGCAGGCATCCCTCTGCCGCACCGGCATCCACGAGGGGTCCAACAGAAGATACGCTCTCGTCGTAGGTGAAATCCGTAGCTCCGAGGTCCGGTGATCGACCGTGGGCTCGGCAGCCGGTAGTCGCCTCTGCTCGACGTCACGTATGTGGATAAATCCACCAAGGAAAGATAATTCGACCCACCAGTCGAACAAGGTCAAATCTAGCGGTCGACCGTTTGGAAGGTCTACGCTATACGTTTTATATACATATATATCCTGTCGGTCGAACCAGGGTCCGTTCAACCGATAAGGAAAACTGCATGAATCCTGCCCACTGCATTCGGTCGACCGAAACTCTTCCGGTCGACCGGATCAACAGGCACTTCACTACAGGAAATCTGCACGCGGTCGGTCGACCGGATCCAGAGCGGTCGACCGTTTAGATGGTCAACGCTCTTGACCGACCTTGCGCAGTTCGGTCGACCGAGACACACACTCGGTCGGCCGAAGGTCTGTCTACCCTATCTACTGGGATCGGTCGACCGAACAACCACCGGTCGACCGGACTAATATAACCCTTATAAAATATTCCCGCTAAAATTTGGCATAAACGGTCGACCGTCACACAGACGTCGTTCGACCGTTTTCGGGCAGCAAGTTATTTTTATAAAATATCGGTCGACCGAACCTCACACGGTCGACCGAAACACTACAATATCGCACTGAACAGGCATCATTTAGACGCTGTTCGGTCGACCGAGACACACAACGGTCGACCGAACCAGTCGTCTTCAACCTTGGTTCAGTGGGATTTTCGCCGGGGAAACGGCACCAACGCCGCCCCCCTACACTCCCACACCACTTGGGGAGTTACTATGAAGACTTGGCATACCTTTCACCGCGAAGAAGACGTGTGCGGCGAGCTCCTCCTCCTCCGGCGTCGCTTCTAGCTTCTTCTCCTTCTTTCCTCCGTTCCCGGCGCTCCTTCTTCGCATGCGTCGACTTCACCCCGTCGCCGGCGCTCCTCCACGTCCTCTGGTCGCCGGGATGCAAGAGAAAATGGGGTGAGTTTGGGTGGGAAACAAATGGAAAGGGGAAAAGGGAAGAAAAGGGTTGGGTTTTAGATTTTATAACAAAATCCTACACCTACCCCATACACCCCCTCCACCCTCACCATACCTCACACCTTACTCCACCCCACTCCTCTCTCCATACCTCCTCACTCTCCACGTCCTTACAATGAGACTTAGACATCTTGAAGAGGAAGTTGAGTTGGAGAAGGAATTCGATGCTTCGCTTACCAGGTTGATGGAGAAGTATGCTCCTCAAACTTTTGGTGCTTCTGCTAGCACATGAAGGCTGTTATAAGACATGACAAGACAATGCACAAATGAACATCTTGTCCCGGACTTGCTTTTAGTTGTTTCCTTGATCAGATTGTTCTATCATTTCTCACAGATTGATTGTGAGGAAATTATTCCTCGTAAACACCTAATTGAAAACTGAAATAATTTTCATCAGGGTGTAGTTGAACCTTAGACTTTCGACACTAAGAATGCGTTTGGATCACTGAATTTGGTACTTAAATTTGTGATTGTCATTCTTACGAGGGTTTGAATTTGCTCACCACTAAAAAATTAGTATGATGGAACTATTGTTGTCATAAATCACTTTTGTTTTTCACTTTTTCACAGTTTATGGCTTGCTTCCTGGTAGTTGCTTTTATTTTTCTTCCCATGCGATTGCAATGCTTCACATCTTATGTGACTCGTGCAGCTGTTACTGAGGGATTATGAGTTTTTACCAAGGTTCAGATATGCGGGATGCGGAGTGGATGCGGCAGGGCACCGCATCGAACATATGCGGAATGCGGATGCGATGCGGGTGCATATGCGGTTTGCGATTTAATAATTAAATAATATAAATTTACGTATTAAAATAATATGTGGAATACACATTTAATAATATGCATTTACATATACGGAAAGCGGGGTACTGGCGGGAGTCGAAAATGTTGGAGTGTCACGAATTTGGGGATCGAGTGGGGAATTTGGGAATGGTCTTTTGTTTGTAAAATTGGTTAAAAGTTTTTTTCTTTACAAAATAAGTTAAATGGGTAATCGGATAATCAGATATCTTTCGGATTTTGACCCAATTAGATTTGAAATATGCCTATTTGATATGCGTTGCATATGCGGCCGCATATGCGCCTGCATCGGCCGCATATGCGGATGACAATGCGGTCCGCATATAGGAGGCCGCATCCTTAGGATGCGATGCGGATCGCAGCCGCATCGCACCCGCATCCGCATATGCGGCCGCATCCGGCCGCATATCCGAACACTGGTTTTTACTATGTCACAATTGGGTTAGCAATCAGTATTCATTTCTTTGATGTAGATTTTGAATTGATGACCATAGTCTCAAAACATGTCTTATTTATCCCTTTTGTTACATCCTAACCCCTTGATTATATGGGCTTAATTGTGTTTAGGTGGAGGCTTAGGGGAGGAGGAGATGGAGGGCTGAGATGGTTGGGGGGAATTGTGATGGATGGTGGGGATTGAAGGAGAAGGAGTATAAAGGTTGGTTGGATTCTCTCTCTCTCTCCCTCACTCGTTTTCTCTCTCTCACGCGTGTGTGTCTCTCTCTCTCTCTCTCTCTCGATCCTTCACATCCAGCGGAGAAGGAGCTCGAGGCTCGTCGGAGCGTGTGGCCGGAGGAAGGTGATCGTGTTCGAGGAGTTCGTCGGTGGAGAAGAGTTTTGCGAGGAAGCACTCGCCGGGATTCTTCAAAGGCTTCTTCAAGCCTTAAGGTATGCCAAGCTTTAGTGTAGACCTCCTTTTAGCCTTTGCGAGGGTTGGAGTGGCCGGCGGTAGGCCGGATGGCTCGTCGAGAACCTTGCAGCAGCATTTCTGCTCTGCAACGGTCGACCGGCGGGATGGCGCGGTCGACCGGTCGTAGTGTATTTTGGGCGGAAAACCCTTGCACCGGTCGAACGATACTCTTCGAGTGGTCGACCGGTGGTGCGTTTTACCAAGGGAGAAATGCTCTGTGTGTTTTCGGTCGAACGGGTCCCCTTTGCCGGTCGACCGAAAAGCACTGTTGTAGGTCGGTTGGGGGCGTTGACCATCTAAACGGTCGACCGCTCATTGACTTCGTTCGACCGACGTTTAAGTTAACTTATTGGCCGGTCGACCGGGAGTGTGGTTTCGGTCGACCGTGTAATGCGGTTTTGTTGGGGGATTTCCCTGGTTGGTTTCGGTCGACCGTGATCTGAGGGTCGTTCGACCGTTGGTGCTTTTGAGCGAGAGAGGATTTTCCCTGTTGGATTTCGGTCGACCGTGATTTGAGAGTCGTTCGACCGGTTGGACGTTAATTCGGTTTTTCTGAGGAATAGTTGTGGTGTTCGGTCGACCGTTGGGGTTCTTCCGTTCGACCGTTTGGGCACTGTTTTGCATATGGATGCCTGTGTCGTGTGTTGTTGGATCCGCCTCGAGGGCAACGGGTCTCCGGCCTTTTTGGGGGCGACGGTATAGACATTGCCGGCCTGAGAGGAGGGTCGTGTTGTGGCTCTGAGGAGCGGGTGCCGTGTGTGCACGTCGTGTTGTGGCTCTGAGGAGCGGTGCCGTGTGTGCACGTTGTTGTTGTGGCTCTGAGGAGCGGGTGCCTTGTGTGCACGTGTGATTGAGGGGTTGGGGTGAGAGGACCCTTGAGACCCGTGGCCGATGATGTTCCGACGGTGCCTGGTGTGCACGGGAGATTGTTGTGTTTTACTTCATTTCATTTCATGTTTCATTACGCATTTTATGTTCATAATTTAGGGGTTTGGCATACGGGGTTTCCCACGGGAAACTCAGGCATATTCATGTTTTATGTCAGGTCGTACGCGTCAGTAGGAGGTGGTGACTACGGACAGGAGCACCCAGACCAGATCCTGTCTCTTTTGGTTCTTCGAGGTGGATGATCTTCCCTTGTACATGTGTTGTATATCTTTTGTGTTGGGTTGTAATCATCCTTGACTCTTGTATTGTACAGCTTTTCATATTATATATATATATGAACTCGTGGTTTGGTGACGTCCCCTGTGTTAATTCTTTATCTGTTTAAAGTTTTAAATTTTTCCGCTGTTTCGGGGCGTTACAATTTGGTATCAGAGCCTTCGGTCCCGGTGTGCTTGTCCAATGAAACCACCTTAGAGGTCTTGCATTAGTTTCCATTCATCATACATTCATTCATAATCATTAATTCATTGTCGTTTCCTGTCCTCTTGTGTAGATGGCTCCGAGACGTGTGAGGCCACCTTCACGTTTTAAGGACGCCAGTGAGGAGACTGGTAGGGAGGACAGAGAGGAGGAGGAGAGGAGGACCCTTCAGGGGACTCTTGGTAGGCTGGGCGAGTTTCTTGAGCGCCAGTCTGCACAGGCCGAGCAGGCAGGGGCGGGGGCAGTGCTGGATCGGTTCATGCGACAGCACCCTCCTTCCTTCGATGGCAGTGGTGAGCAGGAGGTAGCTGAGGATTGGATCTTCAAGATCCGGAAGATCTTCAGAGCGATTGGGTGTCCTTCTGAGAGGCAGGTGGATCTGGCCACCTATGTGTTGGACGGTGAGGCGGCCAACTGGTGGGGGTCCACGTCGGCTGTTGTGTTTGAGGACAGCGAGGAGGTGGGCTGGGAGGAATTCCTCGCGGAGTTCAACCAGCAGTATTTTCCCCAGCATGCGCGGGATAGGAAGAAGGAGGAGTTCCTGGCACTCGAGCAGCGAGAGATGACGCTGACGGCCTATATTAGCAGGTTTCACGCCCTGGAGCGTTACTGCCCGGATACTTATGTGACACCGGAGCAGAGAGCTCGGAAGTTTATCCGAGGGTTGAGGCCACAGTTCAGGTCACGTATGACCACGAGTATGCCGCAGACTTTAGCTGATGCAGTGAAGTTTCCGACGATCATGGAGCAGGACTACCAGGAGACGGTAGAGGCCAGGAAGGTGCAGACGAAGACCAGTGTGCGACCTGGAGATCAGATTTCGGGAAATCCGGGCAAGAGGCCCCGGATTGATAGTGGTGGATCTCAGTACTCAGGGCAGTGCAGGCAGTGCGGTAGAGTTCACCCCGGGCGCGGGTGTGGGGCTAGATCTGGTGCGTGCCATGGTTGTGGCCAGATGGGTCACTTTATTCGTTCCTGCCCGAGTAGGTCAGGTGGACCTAGTGGACGACCGGGTTCCTCCTCTGCTAGCGGAGCGGGACCGAGCCGACCAGTTGCACCCTCCCAGCAGGGGAAGAGTGTGGGACGTGTCTTCACCATTCAGGCGGAGGAGGCTAGAGATGTCAGCGCTGTGGTGGAAGGTACGCTTTATGTTGATGGTTTGATTGCTAGAGTGCTTTTCGACTGCGGGGCCACACACTCGTTCATCTCTGAGCAGTTTGCGAGCGTGTTAGGTCGTACCCCTGCGATGTTGACTGCCACGTTGGAAGTCAGCACACCCTTGGGTTTGGTGGGCATTGTGGGGAGCTTCCTCCCCGGCGCCACAATTGCTTCGGGAGACCAGGAGTTCCCGGCAGACCTGGTCTTATTACCGATGGTAGACTTCGATGTCATACTTGGGATGGATTGGCTGTCCCAGTACGATGTTCGGGTCTTGTGCCGAGAGAAGAAGATTCTGATCTCGATGGAGGGTCTTCCTGATTTGCTGATCAGAGGGACTAAGAGTGGAGATGGTCGGATTTTGGTTTCGGCAGTGAAGGGTCAGAGGATGATTCACCAGGGTTGTAGAGCGTTCTTAGCGACGCTTGTGGTACTAGATTTGGAGGCGAAGAAGTTGGAAGATATCGAGGTTGTTCAGGATTTTCCTGAGGTATTTTCTGATGAGATCACCGGGTTACCGCCTCACAGAGAGATCGAGTTTGGTATCGATCTGGTAGCAGAGACTACACCACAGTCGAAGGCTCCGTATAGGATGGCGCCTGCGGAGTTAGCTGAGCTGAAGAAGCAGTTGCAGGATCTGCTAGATTCAGGTTTGATCAGGCCCAGTGTTTCACCCTGGGGAGCTCCAGTGCTCTTCGTGAAGAAGAGGGATGGCTCGCTGAGGATGTGTATTGATTATCGGATGTTGAATAAGGTTACCATTAGGAATCGGTATCCTTTACCCAGGATCGAGGATCTTTTCGATCAGTTGCAGTCAGCGAGGGTCTTTTCGAAGATCGATCTGCGATCCGGTTACCATCAGTTGAGGATTCGGGATGCAGATATCCAGAAGACAGCGTTCAGGACGAGGTACGGGCATTATGAGTTTTTGGTGATGTCGTTTGGACTGACGAATGCACCAGCAGCGTTTATGGATCTGATGAATCGAACCTTCCAGCTGTATCTCGACAGGTTTGTGATTGTCTTCGTGGATGATATACTGGTATACTCACCAGACAGAGAGCAGCATCGGGAGCACCTGAGGATTGTGCTTAGCATTCTGAGAGATCAGCAGCTCTATGCTAAGTACAAGAAGTGTGATTTCTGGCTAGATCGGGTGGCCTTTCTGGGACATGTAGTGTCAGCAGACGGGATTTCTGTGGATCCAGAGAAGGTCGAGGCTGTGACTCAGTGGAGAGCTCCGACCAGTGTGTCTGAGATCAGGAGTTTTGTGGGCTTAGCAGGTTATTATCGTCGGTTTATTCAGGACTTTTCCAGACTTGCTTCCCCACTGACGGCTTTGACACAGAAGGGTGTCAAGTTCGTTTGGTCGCAGAAGTGTGAGGACAGTTTCCAGGAGCTGAAGAGGCGACTGACTACAGCACCGATTTTGACGTTACCGAGTGGTAGCGGAGGCTATGTGATTTACAGTGACGTTTCTGGTATCGGTCTGGGTTGCGTGTTGATGCAGCACGGGAAATTGGTCGCTTATGCTTCGAGGCAGTTGAAGGTTCACGAGAAGAATTATCTGACTCATGATCTGGAGTTGGCTGCGGTGGTTCACGCGCTGAAGACCTGGAGACATTACTTATATGGAGAGCAGTTTGAGGTTTTCACAGATCACCAGAGTCTGAAGTATCTCTTCTCGCAGAAAGAGTTGAATATGAGGCAGCGCAGATGGCTAGAGTTCATAAAGGATTATGACTTCACCATTTCGTATCATCCGGGGAAGGCGAATTCTGTCGCGTATGCCTTGAGTAGGAAGGTGGAGTTGTCGGCTGCGAGCTTGTGCATTCAGGAGTGGAGGTTGCTTGAGGCCTTCACGGAGTGGAGACCTTTTACGGAGGGCTCTGAGGGGGCAGTGATTGCGGGACTTCGAGTGGAGCCGCAGACAGTTTCGGGAGTTGTTCAGGCTCAGAGAGCAGATGATGAGTTGGTCAGTCTGATGCAGTTAGCTGCTAAGGACGGATCAGACTTCAGTGTCGGAGTCGATGGGGGCTTGAGGTTCAGAGGTCGGATCTGGGTACCGAGAGCAGGTGATCTGAGGGATACTATCATGGAGGAGGCACATAGAGCCAGATATTCCATTCACCCGGGAAGTACCAAGATGTATAAGGATTTACAGCGGAGTTTCTGGTGGAAAGGGATGAAGCGAGACGTAGCAGACTTCGTGTCCAGGTGCTTGGTTTGTCAGCAGGTGAGGATTGAGCACCAGCGGGCAGCAGGGCAGTTGCAGAGTATAGATCTGCCAGAGTGGAAGTGGGAGCACGTGACTATGGATTTCGTCACAGGGTTGCCGAAGACGAGGAGATCTCACGACGAGTCTGCAGAAGGCTTTGGGGACTCAGTTGAAGTTCAGCACAGCTTTTCATCCACAGACGGACGGGCAGTCAGAGAGGACTATCCAGACGCTAGAGGATATGCTGAGAGCGTGTACTCTGGATTGGGCAGGGTTTTGGGATGAACACCTGCCGTTGATCGAGTTTGCCTACAACAATAGCTACCATTCGAGCATTGGGATGGCACCGTACGAGGCTCTGTACGGTCGGCCTTGCAGATCGCCGGTATGCTAGAGTGATGTAGGCGAGAGGCAGTTGGTTGGACTAGAGATTTCTCAGATGTATGCTGAGAAGGTTGGCGTGATCAGACAGAGGTTGGCGACGGCTCAGAGCAGGCAGAAGAGTTACGCAGACAGGCGTAGACGAGAGTTGAGATTTGAGGTGGGCGATCACGTTTTCTTGAGGATTTCACCAGCTCGTGGAGTGATGAGATTCGGGAAGAAAGGGAAGCTCAGTCCGAGGTACGTCAAACCGTTTGAGATTCTTGATCGTGTCGGAGAGGTTGCCTACCGTATTGCTTTGCCGCCGCAGCTTTCGGGTATTCACAACGTTTTCCACGTTTCTATGTTGAGGAAGTATGTTGCCGATCCATCGCATGTGATTGAGATCTGTGTTCCGGAGATCGGTCAGGACTTATCTCTCGAGGAGAGACCCGTGGAGATTGTAGATCGGATGGAGCACCAGCTCAGGAGGAGAACCATTCCGATGGTGAAGGTCAGGTGGCAGCACCATACCGAGCGTGAAGCCACTTGGGAGATCGAGGAAGAGGTCCGGAAGAAGTATCCGGAGTTGTTCGGTGAGAATTGGTCCTAATTTCGAGGACGAAATTCTTTAAGGAGGGTGGATTGTTACATCCTAACCCCTTGATTATATGGGCTTAATTGTGTTTAGGTGGAGGCTTAGGGGAGGAGGAGATGGAGGGCTGAGATGGTTGGGGGGAATTGTGATGGATGGTGGGGATTGAAGGAGGAGGAGTATAAAGGTTGGTTGGATTCTCTCTCTCTCTCCCTCACTCGTTTTCTCTCTCTCTCTCACGCGTGTGTCTCTCTCTCTCTCTCTCTCTCTCTCGATCCTTCACATCCAGCGGAGAAGGAGCTTGAGGCTCGTCGGAGCGTGTGGCCGGAGGAAGGTGATCGTGTTCGAGGAGTTCGTCGGTGGAGAAGAGTTTTGCGAGGAAGCGCTCGCCGGGATTCTTCAAAGGCTTCTTCAAGCCTTAAGGTATGTCAAGTTTTAGTGTAGACCTCCTTTTAGCCTTTGCGAGGGTTGGAGTGGCCGGCGGTAGGCCGGATGGCTCGTCGAGAACCTTGCAGCAGCATTTCTGCTCTGCAACGGTCGACCGGCGGGATGGCGCGGTCGACCGGTCGTAGTGTATTTTGGGCGGAAACCCCTTGCACCGGTCGAACGATACTCTTCGAGTGGTCGACCGGTGGTGCGTTTTACCAAGGGAGAAATGCTCTGTGTGTTTTCGGTCGAACGGGTCCCCTTTGCCGGTCGACCGAAAAGCACTGTTGTAGGTCGGTTGGGGGCGTTGACCATCTAAACGGTCGACCGCTCATTGACTTCGTTCGACCGACGTTTAAGTTAATTTATTGGCCGGTCGACCGGGAGTGTGGTTTCGGTCGACCGTGTAATGCGGTTTTGTTGGGGGATTTCCCTGGTTGGTTTCGGTCGACCGTGATCTGAGGGTCGTTCGACCGTTGGTGCTTTTGAGCGAGAGAGGATTTTCCCTGTTGGATTTCGGTCGACCGTGATTTGAGAGTCGTTCGACCGGTTGGACGTTAATTCGGTTTTTCTGAGGAATAGTTGTGGTGTTCGGTCGACCGTTGGGGTTCTTCCGTTCGACCGTTTGGGCACTGTTTTGCATATGGATGCCTGTGTCGTGTGTTGTTGGATCCGCCTCGAGGGCAACGGGTCTCCGGCCTTTTTGGGGGCGACGGTACAGACATTGCCGGCCTGAGAGGAGGGTCGTGTTGTGGCTCTGAGGAGCAGGTGCCGTGTGTGCACGTCGTGTTGTGGCTCTGAGGAGCGGGTGCCGTGTGTGCACGTTGTGTTGTGGCTCTGAGGAGCGGTGCCGTGTGTGCACGTTGTTGTTGTGGCTCTGAGGAGCGGGTGCCTTGTGTGCACGTGTGATTGAGGGGTTGGGGTGAGAGGACCCTTGAGACCCGTGGCCGATGATGTTCCGACGGTGCCTGGTGTGTACGGGAGATTGTTGTGTTTTACTTCATTTCATTTCATGTTTCATTACGCATTTTATGTTCATAATTTAGGGGTTTGGCATACGGGGTTTCCCACGGGAAACTCAGGCATATTCATGTTTTATGTCAGGTCGTACGCGTCAGTAGGAGGTGGTGACTACGGACAGGAGCACCCAGACCAGATCCTGTCTCTTTTGGTTCTTCGAGGTGGATGATCTTCCCTTGTACATGTGTTGTATATCTTTTGTGTTGGGTTGTAATCATCCTTGACTCTTGTATTGTACAGCTTTTCATATTATATATATATATGAACTCGTGGTTTGGTGACGTCCCCTGTGTTAATTCTTTATCTGTTTAAAGTTTTAAATTTTTCCGCTGTTTCGGGGCGTTACACCTTTAATTGTGGATTTGACATCATTTTAGTTCAGGTTCAAATACACAGTCCGGCTTCTTGGTAAAATATATTGCCTGTAAGTAGTAGTGTCTTGATTCACACTAGCTGATAGTTTGCAAGAATTAAGGAGTACTTTCAATCTTTCTTTCATCTGTCATCAGATTGGTTTTCTTGTTAAGTTTTTGCTTCCTTTCGGAGATTGTTTCATTTTTCATGTTGAAAACTCTGCTTCTTACTTCTTATGCGTCAAAGTTGATCATACTTCTGCATAGAGATGTGTCTATAATGGTTTCTAATCATAAGTCAGCACTCCAAGCTAAATGTATGATTTTTTGTAATAGTTTTTACAAACTTTAATTTCTATAAGAAATAAGTTCAGAAGATAAGTTATTCCCAAAAGTTTATATCATGTGTTTCTGCCATGCACTATCACCTATCGTTGAAAACATTTTCTTTGGGTGATCAGACACTAACTGTTCTACCATTATCAAAAGACAAACATAATTAGAAGGCACAAAAAAAATCCAGTGAATACCGTGTTTAAGTCCACTTGATGAGATTTTGTGCGTTGCAGCTGGTGGATTGTATATGCAGTCAAATATTGCGGTTCCAGAATCCAAACACGGATCACATGCAGATGAGCACTGAATAATTTCTCCTGATATTGTCATTTCTGTCCATTGTTGGTATTAGGATCTTATATGACTGTTGAGTTTTGGAACTTAATTGGGTTTATTGTCCACAACACAAAAGGATGTAATACAGGAATTCAGGGATTATCACAAGTTAAGAGCTGTATTGCTCACATAGAATCTAAGTGGGTAACTGAAAAGATGTCTGTTTCCTCTATTTTCTGGTTTGGTGTTTGTTGTAATGCTGTAATTAATACATAAACCAATTCATTTAACCTTATGAACTAAGATGATAGTCTTAACGTAGTATCAGCATGCCTATGTCACTAACAAATGCAGTCAATGATATATAATGCCATCACATCCCAAAAAATCACACTGCCTAAATCATACATAATCAATCACTTTAGCAAAGCTGATTGCAACGTAGTTGCAAACATCATGTCAAAAACATTATCGGAACAAGAGAAAAAATGTGAATCTATATTCCCTTGGTGTTCCAATTTTCTGTCAGTGGGACTTTGTGCACCACACAAATGGAGGAAAGTAACTTCTCAAATCACTACTAAGATATCCCAATTAGGTAGAGCATCATATCTCCCCAAGCATATTCTCCTGTCAAAATTTTGTTACCTGTCTCCACCACATCCATGCTTGAGTCTCAAAATGGATGGCCTTCAAGAAGAACCATGTGCTCTCCTAGTACTATCACAAGATATGCATCTCTAGAAAGGAGGAAAAAAATGACACAATTAGGTGTAAAGTTTTGATCTGGATTGACTCAACCTTTTCAAGGGTTGATTAATCCTGTGCTTATTCCAGCCCATCACTCTGATCTGTAAGTTCTTTTTACTTAGGAGAGATACTGAGGAAGGAGAGAGGATAAGGGTAAGAGCATTGTTATCTTTTAAAATGGTCTATATGTTATTTCATATAATGATCGGTAAGTGTAGTTACACATTAGAATTTGATCGATACAACTTTTTTTCAACGTTAAATTTCCCACTTTTTTGTAATATTACACACTTCAATTTTTTTCGCCAATATTACAAATTTCAATATTTTCCTTTTTCCACAGTGTTATAGACTTCAAGGTATTTTCTGTAATATTTCATTTTTCTCTCCCTCAAGTCAAACTCACATTTGTCTGACTACTAACTGAATTATGCTCAAGTATTGTCATTTAGTAAGTCAGATATGACAGTGAAATTTACCCAGGTTAACTAAAATATATCAAGTATTTTATGATTTTCTAGGAAAAAAATAACTTATAAAGTTTTCAATTATCATATAGGTAGTCTTTAGTAAAGGTGGCTATAGATCTACAACCTCATCTTCACATGATGCTAATGGTGGATATGGAAGTGTTTGTCATGTCCTTTGCAGTAGCACATTGCCATTGAAGAATATGGAATCCAAAGTCCTTCGATTTTCAGAACCATTGGAACTTATAGGACATAATCAAGCTTCTTACTTTGATGAATGAGATTAACAGGGTAGAATCAACATTAAGACCAGATAAGACAAAAGACAACTGACCAGACCTACAAAGATAGAATCCAAATTATTGGAGTGCTACTTCTGCAGCACATCACAATATATGTGCAACCTCTCATTCACCCTTTACATACCTATGACAGTATGATGTAATGATCTGTTTGGTTGATTAGAAGGCTATGCATGGCCTATGGTCACCTATTTTACTTGGTTGGAATGATTGGAGTCAACATTTTTTATAATTTATGTATGATCATGGAGATGAGCCTACACTTCATGCTAACATTTATAACTTTTCCCATGAAATATCAGGTTCTGTTTGAATGGATTGACTCAACATTAATCCTAACCAATATATAATTTGAAGGTCATATTGCTGGAAAGAGTAATGATGGTAATGTATAGGTGTGACTTGTGAGTCATGAAATTATCTGATTCAAGTGGAGATTGCCACTTGTATTAAGGATAGTGCAGCATTAGTTCAGTGCCTTCCTTAGGTGGTTCTTTTTGAGCACCAACCTTCTGAACTTATCCTTTGCTCATTAGCAAGCAATACATCGAAAACTTATCTAAACAATACATATCAAGAATGAAAGGTGATGCATAATATTATTGCATGATTCTAAAATTCATGGATTAGATGGCTCCAGGATGTTGAGGGGGCTAGAAATCCCTCTTTAAGAATGTATATTAGTTGAGCATAACTGGGTGGTATCAGATGTTCTGCTTATAGATAGCTCACGAGTTCATGTGATGAAAAAAATGAAACTTCTATGAATTAGCCAGGTTACTTTTAAGATAATATTGTATGAAACATTTTGAATAAAAAATTGCATTGGACAAGAAACCTTTCAAATATATAATTACACTTACCAATTATTCTCAAGTAATTGATCTACAAGTCTTATTAACCCTTCAAACAAACAAACAAAAAACAGACATATTGGCATGCAACATGCAGATAATTATGCATGTCCATATAATTTGTCTTTTCTGTTTGAGATGACCATGCACCTTATCCCTGGAACTACTGTTCTTGATGGAAGAGGTGATGGAGAGGGAGAAATAGAGGTAACTGTCACATGGGTTGTTAGAACAATACATTACATTACATTACATTTCAAAAGGAGGCATAACTTTCCAAGGAAAGAAAGGAAAAGAAGCAATGGGAGCCAATGCCCACTTCTTAAAAAAATGAGGACCAGAAAGACAACAATAACCCACACAACATGTTTGTGCTACATGTAGAGTACATTCCAATAGCACTTAGATGGGAATGCATGTCCCATATTAAAAGACCCAATGTTGTTGGTTACTTGGAAGAAAAAATTAGCTTAATGCAAGGCTTTTGACAAAGCTTGTGATTGGAAGTAAATTGGGTGGCTTATGCAACTTAAACACCTTTAGCTTAGTTGGGTGGTTGCAAAGATTACATCATTGTTTGCAAAACAACTACCATTTTGACTATCAAGTAAAGAAGTTTTGAATTTTGATAGTTAGGCATTGTGCACTTTGAGACTTGAGAGTTGAGAACTTTTCTTTATAGTGGTTTGTTTTGACATGAAGCGAGAATGTGCAATGCTCTGCATTACAAGGCTCCAAGCCAACCAAAATTGACAAAAATAGCTTGATGTGCTTGATGGAGTTGCATGCTTGGGAACAAGAAAGAGCACTACAAAGATGGGGTTGTGCTTTGTTGAAACTTTGAACATTAGTACAATTTTATTTCAAAGTCTTATTTGGTTTTATGTATGTGAAAACTTTGAAACTAAATTAATTTACATCATAACAAAAATTCTAAGACATTATATAGCCTCTTGATTGATTTTTAAGGTACTTTCACAATACTCACCCGTACACAACCGATTGAGTTCCTCTGTGACTCGAGATCCGACTCTTCTAGTTGAAGTGTTGAACCTACAAGGATTAAAAAAAAAACATCACTTGGGCTCTGACATCATGTTGATCGTAGACGCATGATTTGAACTTACTTGATACGTATGAATGAAAAATCATTTTTCTTAAGTACATAAAAGCCAATCAAAATTCATAAGACATTACTGCCGAAAGCACAAATGACACAATTATTAAAATAATATCTTGAAGCAAATCAGAAGAGGAAGCTTGTATGACCTACAACCACATTTTCCCACTAATTAGCTAATAGTAAACCTCAAGTTGGTAGGCACATAAAAGGTGAAGGCATTAAGCTACCCAACCATATATAGAATCTAATGTCATGTATAACACGGATTCCTACAGGAAATCGCAATCATTTCAATCCACATCAAAGTGGGCAATTCAACCAACCCAATTAAGCCCTTAAATCCTTCTTTTCTCCTAACTAATTTTTCCACAGCCTCGTTGACATGGTAATATTTGAAAATTCCGGGTCATTCCAAAAGTTTTCTTCTTAATTCTATCAAGCTAGTCTGAAATTTAACCAACACGGACCCTCAACTTGCAAGTTAGAAACATTTAAAATTATCAAAGTAGAAGTAAAGATGCATTAGGCTTAAGCAAAAAGAGAAGTTGGTTGATGCAATCAAATACATTTAAAATTGAAAAACACAACATCCACTATGGAGGGTAAAAAAGTTGGTTAACTATGAAATGGCTTGAACAATATGAAAAGAAGAAACACATTTGTGTGCCCAACTACTAACCATTGTTGTCTCATTGGTTCTTTAAGCTTTTGGAAAGTGTTATTGGTTGGAATAGAAGGAGTGGGTCATTATCCATCTCTTGGGAGGAATGAGTGAATATCTTTCTAATACATGTTATTTAATTTAATTAAGTCAAAAGGTATTTAGATGCAAATACGTTTGAAAAGTTTTTAAAAGCAATACAGACTAAATTACAACATATTGTAAGACGAAGAAACGAGAAGATTTTGACTTTCTTATTCCAAAGTTGCAAAAGTTACGTCTATGATCACACGAATAGTTAAGATTAATATTGTTAGTGTTTTAAGAATTAAGAGACAAGAAGAGTTTTCTTTTTGTTTTTTATTTGTCTTCCAACATTTGCTTTCCATTGTGGATTGTAATAATAATGTCTTGTAGACATCCAAATTGAAGCGAGGGTTGACTTGGGAGATAGAGATCTCATGATTGTTCTACCACCCCATAACAATGGGGAAGAAAAATAACCCTCCATTACGTGTTTCTTATCCTAAAGTTGACACCTATAGCAAGTGTAGCATTTAAACTTTCATTCTTGTATTCATATTTCATATATAGATTCATAGTTTTCGTTTCAATTGAAAACAAATATAGAATGATTGAATATATATCCTTCAAATATTTCAAAATTTACATCTTTAAGTGTTGTATAATATTAAGGTACCTTCAAACTTGAACAAAAAATATTATTTTTAGCCATTTTCCGCCATTTTGACATTATATTATTTTAAATTATTTTTCAAATTGCATTCGATGAATCAAATAAAATCTCCAATTCACCAATTGAGCACATGTTAGGCATGAACGGATCATAATATATATGGAAAATAATTTATGAATTTCTTTTAATATGTCATTTATGACGTTCCTGACGTGGAAGGACATGATTCATTCAACTTGTATGCACGTATGTATAGTCTTTTATCAATTATTTAATTTGTTTTCAAAATTAATTACGTGATAAACTAGGCGTATGTTAAATTCTCAATGTATGTTATCATTGACATTCCAAGATGTATATATGTGTGTCACGCGGGACTGATATGTGTCCCTCGTCGGATTGGTGTGTCCCACACGGAACTGATGTGTGGTCCTTGTTAGACTGATGCGTTTCATGCAAAACAGACATATGTATCTATTCTTTGCATTTAAAGTGTCTTACTTTATGGGAAAATTAACTGCTTCTTACGTTTTTGGAAATCGTATCTTACTTTATCTGAGATCGTATTTTTAAATAAAAATAAATAAAAAACACAATATATATATATATATATATATATATATATATATATATATATATATATATATTCCTAAGCTTAACGCACGAAAACAACAGAGGGATTAGCTCCGAGAGTACTAAGAAAGGTGCTAATGCCAGCGGGTAATGAAAAGCTTAAAAAATGAAGTGCATTTCTTTGAAAATCCATACCTATTCATACCTACAATATTCAAGATATAAGATACCTATAAATATTAGAAAGTATCAGTGTTACTTATGAAAAATTATCCCAAAATATAAATGCCTCCAATTTTTTAATTTAAAGAGACCAACACGACCTACAACTAAATTTCCAAGATGTCTTGTGGGGTTATTGATCCAAAAAGATTAACATTGATTCTTAATTAGTATCTTTCATACAAAAATCAACTTCAATCGATACACACAAATGATCATGAAATATTTTTCCCAACTCATGCATTATCAGAATGAAATCATGAATGCCATATTATCATAGTTGATTGTCTATCTTTTGATGTGGTCCGTGTTTTGAAATATCTTTCTCTTTTCACATTTTATTATTCTACAAGAAACTTTTTGATAACGTTCTCCTACTTTTACAATGAATCAAACAAATTCCCACAGTTTTATATTCTAAAGTTGTGGATATTGTTGAGGTGACAAAATCAAATTTAGGACCATCACTTACAATCCTTGTAACGATTTGTGGTCTTAGTTTTGAGAATCTTGAGAATGCATGTAACAAAACAACCTTTCGCCGAAGTAAGTCTATCACAAGTGAATCTTGTATGGATCATGCCATTGTCAATTTCAAATTGATGTGTTTTCTTGAATCGATTTTGTGTATTTCACAACAACAATAATGTGGAACTTTTGTATGTTAAAATGGTGGTAATAGAGGAATAAAGATGCATGCATGCATGTTGTATCACATTCCCTCCCTTTTTTTTACTTGTCATGATGTCCACTCAAATATAAATAGGCAATAGCAAAATTTTCATGCAAATTATATGAGAGAAAAATGAATTTAATATTTTTCAAAATTGAATTCGTGTAAATTACTTAATGGTCAACCCTAGTCAAACTCATAATACAACACATGTACTACTTATTTGTTCTACTTAATACGCATTGGATATGTTAATGAAGAAAATTCCACGTTGGAGTTCCAATTTTTTAACAAAAAAGAGATGAAAGTTGGCAAAAATAATAACACTTTATGAATTCATTGGCATCATCTCTTAAAAAATGATCCATCCATTGGCATCATCTGCTAACACACCACTTTCGGCCGAATCAAGAATATTTGTACTAATCGTAGTCCGATTATGAATGTTTGTACTTAAAAGCAACAAATCACTTACGTTCATGTGGAGTATTTGATATTAAATTAGCCAACCAACCAATAATACACATGTTCTTTTTGACTAATAAATAAAAAAATAAAGTCCGGGATCAATGAATCGATGCAAAATATTCTCCTCGGAGTTCCAACTTTGTACTCTGTAAGTACTACAATATGATATTTACATAAATCTTTCTTAATATCCACATATTTCACGCATATCGGACTCTGGACCTACAATTAGGGATGCACATGGGTTGGGTTCAACCCGAAACCCAACCCGAACCCGACTGGTCGGGTCGGGTTGGGGAGGGGTTCGGGTCGGGTCGGGTTGGGAAAATCAAAAACCCGAATTTTCGGGTCGGGTTCGGGTTGAGGGGGTCGGGTTGACCCAACCCAACCCGAACCCGATTTTTTATTTTTTTTATTTTTTTATTTTTTTATTTTTTTTTCCCAAATAAACCGGTCGACCGAACATCACTCGGTCGACCGTTTCCAACCCGAAAATTTCGGATTTTCAAGCCACCGGTCGACCGTTTAAGCACCGGTCGACCGAACCCGACCAAGTTTGGGAGAAAATTTCTAAATTCGGGTTCAACCCGATCCAACCCGACCCAACCCGAAAATTTCGGGTCGGGTTGGGTTGAACCCAAACCGGTTCGGGTTCGGGTTGGGTTGGGTTTTTTCCCAACCCGAAAATTTTGGGTTGGGTCGGGTTGAGGCCCAAACCCGACCCAACCCGACCCATGTGCACCCCTACCTACAATATTCATTATTACTAATATTATATAATATAAACAAATTTCATTTGGATTACTAATACTAAATGAAATTAAATATTATATAATACATATATACTTCTATTTAGATAGATATTTGTTTTTACCATTAAATTCATAATCGCACCGCTCACATGTAGTTGCTTTCCAATAGAACACCTGAGATCAATTTCATAATACTCCGTTTGTACCATTCTTAGATTCATTTCAAGCATGGTTTTGATTGTGACTCCATCATAGGAATAAGAAATAAACCCTCTAGAGTGTAGTGAAAATGACTATCCGGATTTTTACATCCTTTATCTTATTGGTGCAACAAATTACAATGCGGATTTTCCAATTATTGACAAATAAAATTAAACAAAATAAAATGAAGAAAATTAAACCAAACCAAAAAAAGACAAGAAAGAGATTAGCTTAAACTAAGCAAACTTCCAAATCCATCAGACCAATTGGGCCCACATTTCCAACTCTGTTGCCCCTTTGGTTGATCCAATTTGATGGGCACTTCTCAAACCCTGTTCTTGATCACCACCCTTTAGGTAATCCTCCCTTAATCCCACATTAAACCTGTTTCCAACCTCACAGATTCAATCTTTTGGTGTAAATCCGTTTTGGGTCATCCCCAAAAGCGTTTTAACAGTACTAAAACCACTAACACCATAATTTTTTAATGCTTAATCACTTGTGCAGAGTCATAATTAGGTCTGTGGGCAGATTTGTTGAGATTAGCACAAATTTGACAAACGCAGAAGCAGTAAAAGGCATGATGATTTGTACTAAAGAGAGCACTTATGGTGGTTACAGCTCATAAGAGGAAAGTGGGAGAAGTGGAGTGGTGGTGGTAATGTGAAGATGGCAATTTTGGTACTCGAAGCACTACAAGCTAATAATGTGGCTTTTTTGGGTGTTAATTTAGCCAATGAGCTTATGTGGGTTAGTGCTGTTTTACCTCATCAATCTCTGGATTTGAGGTTGTGCTGTGTTGTGTTGTTCTTACTATTAGAAAACAACTTTGACCTCTGAAATATAGAATTGTATCTGCCCACTATGTGTTTGTTGTGTTGTCAACTTTCTTTTTTCATGCCATGCTTACATATGCAGGAGATTTTGTATTTCTACTGCAAAGGATCTTAACATTATTGTCCACATTAAAGATTTGGTAATGACATCTTTTTTCGGTTTATCTTATTGATTGTTTGCATTTCCAGATAAAATGATTAATCAATGTATTGCTATCTGTTATTTACATTGAGATATGATCAGATAAGATAAATCTCAAGCGTCACGTTGAATACCGAAAATCAACATGTTGTTTACCTTGAATATGTGATTAAAGTATTCGTGGAATAAAACAGACATTCGGTCGACCGGAAGGCGTTCAGTCGACCAAATGTGTGTTCTGTTTTATCCAGCAAAAGTGTATGTCCATCTTCAGTCGACCGAAACTTAGGATTCGGTCGACCGGGCACACACGAGGAGTTGGGCAAAAGTGTCTGTCCATTTTTGGTCGACCGGAACTTAGGTTTCGGTCGACCGGGCACACACGAGGAGTTGGGAAAAAATGTGTCGGTTGATTTTCGGTCGACCGGAACTTAAGTATTTGGTCGACCGAGTATGCACTCGAGCAAATAGGAAAAGTGTCTGTCCATTTTCGGACGACTGCTACTTAAGGTCTGATCGACCGATAGAACCTGGTTTGCGTTACGGTTAGAAGATCGGTCGACCGCTACTTAAGGTCTGATCGACCGATAGAACCTGGTTTGCGTTACGGTTAGAAGATCGGTAGACCGTTGGACCTAGTTCTGCCCACGATTTGCACATTTCTCCACGCGATTTTGGTGCAAATTATATTTGTTTTGGCCTACTATATAAATGCAATTTCGTCCCCCTTTGTAATAGAGAACAATTAGATTGATTGTTATTGTCTACTTTGTATTCTTGAGAGAAAAGAGAGAGAGCGTCATTGTTGATTCGGTGGGAGCAAATTTAGCCGGGTATTTTCGTCGGTGGTTCATGTTCCATGTAAGTCTCTCCTTGTAATACGTTTCTATAGTAGATTTGGAGTTGTGTCGTCTGTGGTTTTTCCCGCATTAGGTTTCCACGTTAAATATTGCGTGTTTTGCGTGGTTTGGTGTTTTGGATTTGCATTTGTTCTCAATTTCCGTCAATTGGATTTGCTATTTTGATTCCGCTGCGTACTTGGAATTGGTTTTAATTCCTAACAACTAGTATCAGAGCTTTTTCGGTCTAAATTTTGGGGGTTTTCATCGATCTTTTGTCAAGTACACATGGCAAATCACTTGAAGATTGAGAGGTTGAGCCGAGATGTGAATTTTGGTCTGTGGCAAGTTAAGATGCACACAATTCTGGTGCAGCAAGAGGCGGAGGACGTTCTTGATGGCATAGACAAGTTGCCAAAAGAAATGTCCGAACAAGACAAGTTCAAGCTTGATCGAAAGGCGATGTCAACCATTAAGTTGTCGTTGTCTGACGATGTTTTGAGAGAAGTGTTGAAGGAGAAGACAGGTGCAAGTATGTGGAAGAAACTAGAGGAAGTCTACATGAAGAAGTCACTTGCGAGCCGGATTATCTTGAAGAAGAAGTTGTCCTATTCAAGATGAAGTCGGGTATCTCCCTTCAGCAGCACTTGGATGATTTCAATGCAATCATCATGGATTTGGAGAAAGTGGAAGCAAGGTTTTCTGATGAGTATCAGGCGATCCTTTTAGTTTGCTTGTTGAGTTCTTCATATGATCACTTCGTAGAGACAATGATGTATAGCAGGACCGACATCTCTCTTGCGGATGTCAAAAACGCACTCTCCTCCAAATCTGATATGGAGAAGATGTCTGATGGTTCTGAGTCAAGCAAAAGTGAAGCACTTGTTGCTCGTGGTAAGGGGAAAGAGAGGAGTTTCTCAAAGAACACCTCTAAGACCAAGTCGAAGGACAAAGATATTATTTGTCATTACTGCAAGAAGAAGGATCACAAGATTTAAGAATGTTTTATGCTACAGAACAGAGAGAAGCAGAGGGGTTCTAGTAGTGGTGATCAGTCAGGTTCGAATGTTGCTGAGTCCGATTCTGATTTTGTGTTGGCAGCTACAGGTTCTTCTGAAAATTCTGACGGTTGGGTGATTGACACGGGCAGTACATTCCACTTAACTCCGAATAAACAGTGGTTCTCATCTTATGAATCAATGTAAGGTGGAATGGTTGTGATGGGCAATGGTGACAGGTGCGAGGTTGGAGGAATTGGCTCTGTCAGATTGAGGACCCACGATGGCCTAGTCAAGATTTTGTCGGATGTGCGACATGTTCCAAAGGCGAGCAAGAATCTGATTTCAGTAGGTAGTCTGACTGCAAAGGGCTACAAATTCAGTGGTGATGATGATTGCATATCCATAACATAAGGATCACTTATTCTGATGAAGGGAAAAAAGCTTGGACCCGGTAAGCTTTATATGCTTAAAGGAGAAACTGTGGTAGGTGACGCAGCTGTAGCGTCATCATTGTCTGGTGAGGAGAATGCCCAACTTTGGCATATGAGGTTGGGGCACATGAGCGAGAAAGGTGTGGTGGTGTTGAGCAAATGTGGTTTGTTTGGAAGTCAGAAAATCGGCAGTCTGAACTTCTGTGAATTTTGTGTTTTGGGGAAGCAGAAGAGGGTTAACTTCTCAGCAGCAAAGCACACCACTGATGCCACTTTAGATTATGTCCACTCTGATTTATGGGGACCCTCTCATGTTCCATCAAAAGGTGGAGCTCGCTACATGCTCACATTTATTGATGAATTCTCCAGGAAGACTTGGGTTTATATTCTGAAACAAAAGAGTGATGTGTTTCATAATTTTCAGCACTGGAAGGTTATGATTGACAATCAAATAGGAAAGAAAATTAAGGTTCTAAGGACGGATAATGGTTTGGAGTTTTGTTCCTCAGAGTTTAAGGATTTTTGCAAGGATGAAGGAATCGTGAGACACCGAACCATACGTCACACACCACAACAGAACGGAGTAGCCGAACGTCTAAATCGAACTCTCTTGGAGAGAGCCAGATGTATGCTTCTGAATGATGACCTGACTAAGGATTTTTAGCAGAAGCAGTGTGTATCGCTTGTTATTTAGTGAACTGTTCACCTCACACCGTTTTGGACATGAGAACATCGGAAGAAGTTTGGACAGGTGGTGCTTCATATTTGTCCAAGTTGAGAGTCTTCGGTTGTCCAGCGTACGCACATGTAGATCAAGGAAAATTGAATGCTCGGTCGTTGAGGTGTATATTTCTTGGCTACGATTTGGGTATGAAGGGTTGTCGTCTATGGTGCAAGGAATCTCAGAAGCTCGTGGTTGAAAGAAATGTTGTCTTTAATGAGCTTGCTATGTTACCTTCCAGGAAAGACACTGTTATTTCTACTCCTGTGTCAAGTGGGACTCCGGTTCAGGTGGAGCCACCAGTAGTGACTGTTGATGAGAATTCTGGTGTGACACAAGGAGAGAGTTCGAAATCTGAGGAATATGAAGAGTATTTGTTGGCAAGGGACAGAGAGAGGCGGCTGACCAAGAAACCCCGTAGATACGCCGAATCAGTCCTTGCATATGCTCTTAGTGCAGCTGAAGATATTGAAACCTCTGGTGAGCCGAGCAAGTATTCTCAGAGGCAATTTTGGCACCCGATTCAGCTGCTTGGGTGGGTGCAATGAATGAAGAGATGGAGTCTCTTCATAAGAACCGAACTTGGAAGCTGGTAGAACTTCCAAAGGAAAAATGGTCGTTAGCTGCAAATGGGTCTTCAAGAAGAAAATTGAGGGTCTCTCAGATGTGAGATACAAAGCTCGATTAGTTGCTCGTGGTTTTAGTCAGGTGGAGGGTGTGGATTATAGCGATATTTTCTCACTCGTTGTGAAGCATACTTCTATTCGTGTTTTGTTGAGTTTGGTTGCAATTCATTGTTTAGAGTTAGAGCAACTAGATGTGAAGACCTCTTTCTTACATGGAGAATTAGAGGAGCAAATTTACATGTCCCAGTCGAAGGGCTTTGTGGTCGAGGGTAAAGAGAATCAGGTCTGTTTTCTGAAGAAGTCGTTTTACGCGTTAAAGCAGTCTCTTCGTCAATGGTATAAAAGATTTAATTTTTTTATGGTTGGACATGGGTACAACAGATCCCAGTATAACAGTTGCGTTTACCGAAATGTATTTCCGGATGACTCTCTTGTTTTGTTATTACTCTATGTAGATGATATGTTGGTAGCAGCTAAGGACAAGTCTAAAGTTTCTGAGCTTAAAGAATTGTTAAAGGCTGAGTTCGAGATAAAGGATCTCGGTTCAGCGAAGAGGATTCTAGGTATGGAGATACGTCGCGATCGTACATGCAAGAGTTTGTTTCTCTCCCAGCGGCAATATAATGAGAAAGCCTTGCATCTTTTTGGCATAGAAGATGCCAAGTCTGAAAGAATTCCTCTCGTCGCACATTTTAAGCTCTCGGTAGACTTGTGTCCCAAGAAGAAGGAGGATAAGGCATACATGTCACGTGTGCCCTATACTAGTGCAGTTGGCAGTTTGATGTATGCTATTATATGCACTCGTCCAGATATAGCTCAGGCGGTCAGCGTTGTGAGTCATTATATGTCGAATCCAGGAAAGGAGCATTGGTCATCTGTGAAGTGGATTCTCTGGTATCTAAAAGGTAAAACTAAGGTATCTCTGAAATTTGGTCGATCTTCGTATTCGTTAATGGGGTTTGTAGATGCCGATTACGTGGGAGACCGCGATAGACGAAGATCTATGACTGGTTATGTGTTCACTGTTGGGAGCACAACTATTAGCTGGAAAGCGACGTTGCAACACACTATTGCTTTGTCTACAACGGAGGCAGAATATATGGCAACGACCGAGGGTATAAAGGAAGCTCTTTGGCTGAAAGGTTTATTTGGAGAGCTTAGTCCAGGTCAGAATACAGTGGTTGTTTATTGTGATAGTCAGAGTGTCATTCATCTGACGAATGATCAGATGTACCACGAGATAACGAAGCATATCGACGTCCATTGTCACTTCATTCGGGAAATTGTTGCTGAAGGTGTGGTGGTGAAGAAGGTGGGCACTGAAGATAATCCGGCTGATATGTTGACGAAGCCAGTTATTTCAACTAAGTTCATGGTATGCATGAACTTGGTTGGTTTGAGTTCCAAGTAGATGGAGCTAAGACGACGACACAATGAGGAAGGAAGTGTTCCTTCAAAGATTTCCGGGGGCTATTCAAGGTAAAGGTGGAGATTGTTGTTGTTTACCTTGAATATGTGATTAAAGTATTCGTGGAATAAAACAGACGTTCGGTCTACCGGATGTGTGTTATTTTATCCAGCAAAAGTGTTTGTCCATCTTCGGTCGACCAGAACTTAGGATTCGGTCGACCGGGCACACACGAGGAGCTGGGCAAAAGTGTCTGTCCATTTTCGGTCGACCGAAACTTAGGTTTCGGTCGACCGGGTACACACGAGGAGTTGGAAAAAAATGTGTCTGTTGATTTTTGGTCGACCGGAACTTAAGTGTTCGGTCGACCGAGTATGCACTCGAGCAAACAGGAAAAATGTCTGTCCATTTTCGGTCGACCGCTACTTAAGGTCTGATCGACCGATAGAACCTGGTTTGCGTTACGGTTAGAAGATCGGTCGACCGTTGGACCTAGTTCTGCCCACGATTTGCACATTTCTCCACGCGATTTTGGTGCAACTTATACTTGTTTTGGCCTACTATATAAATGCAATTTCGTCCCCCTTTGTAATAGAGAACAATTAGATTGATTGTTATTGTCTACTTTGTATTCTTGAGAGAAAAGAGAGAGAGCATCATTGTTGATTCGGTGGGAGCAAATTTAGCCGAGTATTTTCGTCGGTGGTTCATGTTCCATGTAAGTCTCTCCTTGTAATACGTTTCTCTATAGTAGATTTGGAGTTGTGTCGTCTGTGGTTTTTCCCGCATTGGGTTTCCACGTTAAATATTGCGTGTTTTGCGTGGTTTGGTGGTTTGGATTTGCATTTGTTCTCAATTTCCGTCAATTAGATTTGCTATTTTGATTCCGCTGCGTACTTGGAATTGATTTTAATTTCTAACACAACAGAAGTGGGTATTTTGCCTTTCATTGTTTTGCGAAATGTTCCTTTTCGATCGTAAGTATAAGCATGTGGTGTTGTAAGAAGAATGGGTTTGAAACTATAATGTATCAACATTTTGTAATTTCTTTGTCAGTAAATACAATCAGTATAACTTGTTTGGACGATATAATGTGAAAATGATGTTGAAAATGTAATTTTCGAGACTTTTTATTCTTGAGGAACACATGTAAACAGTCATATTCCTTCACTTTCCTCAACCTAGTCCAACAACATTTTATTGCTTTAGACCATTACTACTTGTTTATAGTTAATTACATAGCTTTAGCTAGCCTAGATGTATCATATCACATTGATGTCTTAGACATGCCCCCAGAAATTCACTACAAATTTGTTGTCACAACACAACAGACTTCATAGGAGGCTAACTTTCTGCTTCCTACACCACTTACAAAGCTATACCCACTTCTAATGTCTTTTATTAATTTAACACTTCGATTAGAAAATATTACTGTAAGTATGAAATCATAATTGGGTTTATTAAGGCAGTCCATTTCCAAGAAGTTTTGTGTGGGAGACAAACTTTGTGTTCCCTCCCCTTCTGCATACTTAAAAGCACAACAAACTCTGACCATCTCACAGTCCCCTGCACCTTCCAGCAGCTCCTCAAAGCCCACCATTGCTTTTACTTGATGTAGAAATCCCATTCTTCCTTTGCCACCTCAACCCATCCACAAGTTCCAATTATAAATAGCAGCAAGAACACTCCTCCAAGCATGTTCTCCTTGCTTGTGTGGTGGTTGTAAGTCTGAAAGAGTCCACCTGTTTAAGAGGGGTAGAGATAGAAGAGGTCTTTTGTAATGGATATTCAGGCAAGGCAGGTTTTCAAAAAGGAATCCATGGCTACCGAGGTCTCGGTTGATTGGAGAGGCAAAGCCTGCAAGCCCAACAAACATGGGGGCATGAGAGCTGCGGTGTTTGTGTTAGGTCTCTCTTTTTCACTCTTTCTTATGTCTTTATGTTCTTGTTGTGCCATGAATGGTTTGTCAAGTACTTCAATCAACATAGTGCAATCTTTTCTGTTAGTTTGCACATCTGTTTTTCTAAGTAGAACTTGCTGATTTCGATCATAGAAAGTGATTTCAATACGAAACTACAAATCATACATCTATAATTGCTCGAGAAGGTCTTTAATCATTCAAAAACCTTGTCTTTTTACTGAAACATGGATTGTGACCCTTTTCGGTTCTTGTGAGAATAGTCTCTCTCAACTATTATAATCTCTTTTTTGTTACCTTGTAGGCCAGAGATTCAACTATGCTGTTCATTTCTCAAGTGTAGAACTATATTTAACATGTTAGATCATGATTAGTTTATAGGTCTCTCCTATATTGTTTTTCGAATTGTAATTCAGGAAATAAGAAGAAAAATGTGAAATGAAATGTCACTGATTTAATTTGCGATTTTCGATAAGAGATTCAGATTAAATTTTCTATGTGGATCGTAATTGTAAATATTTAAACTCACTAGCAATAGCATGCTGCTAATTAGAACAAAAATGTCTTGAGCAGTGTTTCTACTCTACTTCCTGGTCATGTCTTCTTAACGGGCGTTTGTGTTCCAGGAATCCAAGCCTTCGAGATAATGGCAATTGCTGCTGTTGGGAATAACCTCATTACTTATGTGTTCAATGACATGCACTATTCCCTGTCGAAGTCGGCTAACATAGTGACGAACTTCATAGGGACCATATTTCTCTTGTCCTTGGTTGGTGGTTTCCTATCAGACTCTTACCTTGGGAGCTTTTGGACCATGCTGATTTTTGGGTTTGTGGAGCTCTCTGTAAGTAACTCCTACCAATTTTTTTGTACTTCAAATATGAATCAAATCATAAAATATTAGCTATGGATGGACTTTTCTTTCTATTCTAAAGAAATATAGCTTGTGCTTTGAAAGAAAAGCATAGCATGAGAAAACCACCTTACACCTTTTCTTTTTGTTCAACTGAATCTCCATATCCATAAGATGAAGATGAACAATATGCCACCTTTACTTTAAAAGAATAAAAAAAGTTGAAATTGGTAAAGTGACACTAACAAATTTTACCAACCAGAGTCTCATCCAGAAAGGATATGAAAATGACCACCTTGTCTTATGTGAGAAAATTGGTGTTATCATAATAGCTTGTGCGCCTAGAAAAGGTTGATATTCCGTCCCTAGAGGAAGTTGGTATATCCCTATCAGTCAGTATTCATGTAACTCTTTGTGCACAGATGCGAATAGCTTTGTCAGTCAAAACACATAGCAGTAGTTTGAGAAGTATAGTGGCAAAAAATAGTATCACTATCAGTCAGCATTCATTTGTCTTTTTGTACATACATGGCCATGGTTTTCACAGTCAGTACATACAACAACGTTTAGAGAAGCATAGTGCAAAAAACTGTTGGTCCTGTTGATCTAAAATAGGAGAAGGTAATTTTTATTCATATGCAAGAGAATATAGACTACATCATATAGAGGAGGGGGAAAACCCATATGGATTATGAAATATAAAACAATTGATTGAGAAAGACAAGTGACAACTAGGCAACATGTATGATATAACTAATCATATATGTGTATGCATTCCTTTGTTGTGATTGTCTGTTATGTTTGCTGCTGTCGAGGTGCGGCAGCTAATGTGGAGCCATACGTAAATACTTTGTATCTGTAATATGATTATTTATCGTTATGTTAATGTGATGGGATGCCACAATTATCGTTATCGTGACCCAATGCAATAAGCCGCCAAAACATGTATCATCATATTAGGGGTTTTGCTTTTTACTGTGAGATGTACGTATGTATTGAAAGTCAGGTCCATAGGGGAGAAAAAGTTCACATATTTTGTCATGTGATAAATTTAGTAATGGCTGAGATTCGGCAATTGAATTTTTATCTTGGTTCAGGGTTTTATACTGCTGTCTGTGCAAGCTCATCTGCCCCAGCTGAGGCCCCCCAAGTGTGACATGCTAGCCGAGGGGAGCCAGTGTTCGGAAGCCAAAGGGTTCAAGGCTACCATATTCTTTGCCGCCCTTTATCTTGTGGCCCTCGGCAGTGGCTGCCTGAAGCCAAACATGATGTCCCATGGGGCTGACCAATTCAGGAAAGATGACCCAAACCAATCCAAAAAGCTTTCCACCTACTTCAACTCTGCCTACTTCAGTTTCTGCCTTGGAGAGCTCATTGCGCTCACCGTCCTCGTGTGGGTCCAGACACAGTCAGGAATGTATGTGGGTTTCGGTGTATCGGCAGGCACAATGGCATTGGGCCTCTTTTGCTTGATTGGTGGCATGGTATTTTATAGGAACAAGCCTCCACAGGGCAGCATTTTTAAACCAATTGCAAGGGTATGATTCGGCTCTTGTCTTACATGCTTTCTTTCTCTCTTTCTATCAATTGTTAATGTACTTGTTGTCCCTACTTGGGAGATATGATGTCCCATTCAACCGATTAAATTTTATAATTTGAGTTTTTGTTCGTTTACTTATGACTTTATGACGTGTCATTCAACCGATTAATATTTTTAAAAGTTAAAAGTATATATGAGTTATGACTTTAGTGAGTGATTTATGAATATTGTGTTGTTTATAACAAATGAAAGGTTACCTTTTGTTGATGGGATAAACAAAGGCCTAAGTAGATGTTTTTCCACATACACCCACGCTTTTGTAGAGAGTTGAGATCAATCTTTGATGGGAGTAAACAAATGTCAAGTGGTAGGCATTATCTATGGCTTTCTGTCCCCATCTATTTTATATCCATGTATGGTTATTAGAGCACAATACATTAGGTTTGCCTGAAAATGTCTTAAGAAATTATAGTTAATTTACTGATCAAAAAATAATAATCTTAAGAATTTGTACCTGAGAAATTGCATTGACCTGTTGATTTTAATTGGTTTTAATCTTGTTTTTCCAGGTTTTCGTAGCTGCAATCACAAAGAGAAAGCAAATCTGCCCATCTAACTTAGACATGCTTAATGGAAGCGAAGCCGATCCTCGATGTCTGGGGGGTCTCAACCCCACAACCAACACGAGGAATTTGTTTCACACCAATAAGTTCAGGTCAGGACACAGTTTGATCACTTGCTCATCTCCTCCGAAGTTATGAGAGATTTTTTGTATTTGTTTTCTATTATAATAAGACATTGGGAATGATAACAGATTCTTGGACAAAGCGTGCATTAGAGCTCAAGATGGTTCAAACACGAAAGAAAGTCCCTGGAGGCTCTGCACAGTGACCCAAGTTGACCAAGTGAAGATAATTCTTTCCGTCATACCGATATTCGCATGCACAATAGTCTTCAACACTATTCTAGCACAACTGCAGACGTTTTCGGTCCAACAGGGAAGCTCAATGGACGCCCGGTTGACCGATAACTTCAAAATTCCACCAGCTTCACTCCAAGCAGTACCATACATCATGCTAATAGTCCTGGTCCCCGTTTATGAGGTTGCATTTGTCCCACTCACTCGTAAGTTAACTAAAAATGAATCGGGCATTTCCCCACTTCAACGTATTGGTGTTGGGCTATTCACTGTGACTTTCTCAATGGTTGCGGCTGCACTTGTAGAGAAGAAAAGGAGAGAGATGGTTGTAGATTCAGGCAAAGTTCTCTCCATCTTTTGGATTGCACCGCAGTTCCTAGTGTTTGGGCTCTCAGAGATGTTCACAGCCGTTGGTTTGATCGAGTTTTTCTACAAACAGTCATCGTCAGGCATGCAGTCTTTCCTTACAGCCATCACTTATTGCTCGTACTCGTTCGGATTCTACCTGAGCTCGGTGCTGGTGTCAGTTGTGAACAAGATCACATCTAGCACATCCAAAAATGGATGGCTAAGCAACAATGATCTGAACAAGGACAAATTGGATCTTTTCTATTGGATGTTGGCAGCACTTAGCCTTCTTAATTTCTTCAACTATCTCTTCTGGTCAAGGTGGTATTCTCACAACTCAGTTCCACACCCAATTCACCCAAGTGGCTCCTACACTGGTGAAGAACAGCAAACCAATTTCAGCTCTTCAAAGCATATGGATGCTGACCTGCCTTAGCTGAAGGGAGAAAAGTATAACTCTTAATGATTTTTTTTCTTCTTTGTATTAAAGTAAAGAAAAAGTAGAGGGGAAGGCAAAATATTGTAGACCCCACTTACTTTGTTTAGTGTTTGGTTGTTGTTTACTATGTCTAAAATATTAGGAGACTCTAGGAAATATATGTAAGCTCCTTGAGTGGATTCCAAGGATCTTTGTTCAGATACTAGAATGTTACTTTGTTAGCAATGATATATAAAAGATGGTTGGTCTAGCTCCACCATCAAGGGTGTGATTCATTCTCCTTGAGTGAAGCCCTAACCACATGTTTTTTATAATAATATTGCCTTTTCATACATGTAATTACAGCCACAGAGAGTCAAGAGTCTGATTTAGTCTGCTATAAAAATTTCATAATGATGTAATACATTGAGCCCATAAATTTTTGGAAGTTGAGATTGTTATGTTGATAGAATTCATGTTAATTCCTGCTTTCCAAGTGTAAAATTATGATGAACATAGGTGTTACACACTTACACTAGCAGTGCCCTTATGATAAAGTTGATCATTAGGAATAAAAGTCCACCTTGCTGTTTGGTGGACCATTAAAAATTAAAGTCCACCATTTAGTGTTTGGTGTTGTCTAGAGAGGGATTTATAGTGGAGCCACCATTTGTAAAGTTATTTTTCTTGTGATTTTGTGCTTCTATTTCTTTATTTCCCACAAACTTTGACTTTACATGAAGACCAGGAGTTTCTCACCCCAACCATTTGAATCCTAAATTTGATTGAGGATTGGATGGTAACGTAGTTAGCAATGACGATGCAAGTGTACTCCATCAGATTGGTTTGGTTTGGTTCTGATCAAATTTGAAGTTCAAATTATAATTCCAGTGTAACATAACAAGAATAAAACCCAACACAACCCGGTCCGACCCGTTATAATTCAGTTTAGTTTCCTCTTGTTTTTCTTATTTAGTTTCCTCTGCAACATAAAGAAGTGGGAACTCCAAAAGAAAATTCAAGTTCAAATGTTTATTTATTCTTAATCAGAAAGATATTAATTGAATCTGGCCAGAGACTTTCCTGTCAAATGATTAAAGCAGACAATTAATGACATCTCTAAGTATGGCATTAGTATGAATCCAACATAAGCTATTTGTTGTTCAAGTGACAAATATTTTAAAATCCATGGGCGTGACATGCATGACTGAACTACCATCACAACATGGCCTAGATGATGATGTTTTGATTTGCTCGATACATTTGAGTGAGATTCCACACTTTCATATGTGAATGTTTTCAGGACAAGCCAGAGTTGTTTACCCAACAACCAATTGTCTCCAAAAGATAAGTTTGGTGCATTCCTCTGAGTGTCTTCAACAAGGTAGACCAAGGACCACTCTTCACATTCTCCACCATGTTGATGCTTATTTTTTTGGTTGATGACATGTTTCTTCTATATGATGATATGAGCAGACACAAAAGTAAAATATATGCATACCTCTCTTGTAGAATATATGAATTTGGCATGTTTAATTCTTTAAAACTGTGGGTTCTTTTGTTTCGCAATTCTGTATGCAATTTTGCATTGGATGTTTACTATCTGAAAGAATGATTCACAAATCAAACTGGAAATGCAGAATTATGCTGGAAAGGATTGTGCTTTTATTGAAAGAAAAAAGAAAAAAAACAGAGACTAAAATTCCACTAACTCATACATAAAATCCAGCATTTTAAAAAATGTGCTTACTATTTCCATCTTTATCTTAAATGATTGCATTGCTTTGTTTCATTAAGAGGTTTAATAATATGCACGGATTAGGTTCTGAACACTTTCAGCTGTATCCAGAAAATTTACTCTTTCTCTAATTACAAAAGAGTAAATGTAACTATAGAAATGTTGCACCCTCTAGCTACTACAAGTCTACAACTCTTTTTTCTTTTTTTTTCTTTTGGAAAGTATGCCACCAGAAGAGTAATATAGCCTCACAAAGAAGTTATAAAACTACAAACTTTAGGCATTTGAGACTTGTGAGTCACTGGTTAGTTGCTCTAATTTGAGCAACTACATTATTATAAGAACATGAAGCCTATAGGTCCATCCAGGACTCTAGGTCGTAAACTAGAATCTATAAAAGTTTTATAGAATGCTGTGTTTGCCAATTCGTAACCAAGCAATAATTTGTTCTGCCAGTTCCAGACATCTTTTTTTGTTTATGTTCTTAAAATTATTCACGTTCATATGCATGTCAACACAAAACTCAATGTTTCTTAAAACATGAATAATGAAACAGTCTCAGATTCTGGTTTAAAATGAATCTACAAAATCACAAAATTTAATCAATCCTGCATTTGAAATTGTATTACTGTTTTTGTGCTATTTGAATTTTTAAACTCTTTTGAGAACGCAATGACTTGATATAAACATTTAAAATTGAATTTCGGAGAAGAAAATAATCTGGCAAACATAATTTCCTTAAGGGCGCTTGCTGACAAACCCATAACATGCTTGGAGTGAATGTCTCTTCCCATCAACCTAATCCAACAAGTCTATCATTGAGACAAAAATGAATAGAAGGAAAGCTACAAAACCTATTCATTAAACAACCCTTTTATGGGGTTAACTTACATACATCTAACTTCCCAATATATGTTTGTCTTCAATCATTTTATAGTTAAAGAGATATGTTTCTAACAGAAGCAAGTATTCTAACGACTTCCCTTTATCTTTTAACCAGTCGTTTTCAGGCTTTCAATTGAACAAAGCCAAGTCCAATCTGAAACAATGGTATAAATTCTATTCCAGTGCAAACAGACTAGCCTATATAAGCATCAGTTCCTTCTGATTCATCTCATACATTTCTTTTGATCTCTAACATGGTCTCCGGCCGGGGATTCTTTAAGGCAGTCAGCGAAAGACCAGCTCAATCGGAGAAGAAAATGCGAGGGAAACCGATACCTGGGAAAGCGATTTTGGCTCTTTGCACAGCCAGCTTTCTTGTTGGGCTTCTTTTTAGCGGCCAGATGTCGAATCCGGCCCCATTGGCGGATGATAACCGAACCCATATTGGCAAAATCAAGTCTAGAGCTCATTTTGTGACACAAGATTGCCATCTCAAACGTGTAACTATTCTCAACACCATAGACATAGTAACTAATATAGAGTTTTTGCTTCCATATCCTTCATTTTGATTACATTTTTCTAAATATCCTCCAGTTTGAACTGTTATGAAAAATACCCTTTTATGTGTTATTTTAATCATGACTGAGTGTGGAATTTTATTATGGTAGAAACTAGGTGAGGATGATCCGAAGAGCATAATGGGAGAAGTAACCAAGGCTCACAAGGCTGTACAGTGAGTCCAAAACTTTGTGTTTATGTCTTACTAATGCTGAAGCATTTTATTGATGTTATTAGCCTTGGGAGAAGATTTTTCTTATTCATGTCTGTCAGGTCTCTGGATAAGTCTATATCGTCTCTAGAGATGGAAATGGCGGTGGCACGATCACATGCTACGGGTGGAGGAGCTCCTCTAGGGAAGGTGTTTGCCGTGATTGGGATCAATACTGCATTTAGCAGCAAGAGAAGACGCAATTCGCTTCGCGAAACTTGGGTGCCTAGAGGTAATGCACAAAAAGGCTGATTATATGTTTTGTGGCATGGTATAGACCGCAATTTGACACGAAAACGACTCGAAATACCAACAGCTTCATGTGTTAATACTTTTTCATAATACATTTTATGGTCTTACACTAAACACAATTTAACACGAATAAGACTTCATGTTCTACCATTGTCCTAACACTAGCTAGTATGACACAACTCAAGTAACATTTTTCGTCGATTTTTTTGAAGGGTCGGAGTTGAAGAGATTGGAGAAGGAGAAAGGAATAG
This sequence comes from Triglochin maritima, assembly GCA_963682175.1. Classification (NCBI taxonomy): domain Eukaryota; kingdom Viridiplantae; phylum Streptophyta; class Magnoliopsida; order Alismatales; family Juncaginaceae; genus Triglochin; species Triglochin maritima. Next base: position 3,070,946 of record OY821787.1, on the reverse strand, counting down.
TGATAAGGTTTGTGATTGGACACAGTGCAGCGCCAGGAGGCGTCCTTGACCAAGCGGTGGACGCCGAGGAGGCTGAGACGGGTGACTTCTTGAGGCTGGATCATGTGGAAGGATACCATGAATTGTCCTCCAAAACTAGGATTTACTTCTCCACTGCAGTGTCCATGTGGAATGCCGAATTCTACGTCAAAGTTGATGATGATGTGCATGTCAATCTTGGTAAATTTAAATTTTACAGTGTTTTCAAATTTATTCTTGTTAATCGTCGAGCCGCTAGTATTAGATGTTCTTAGATATCTACCAACTGAATTGACCCTTCATTTAACAATTTTGACAATGCTATTATAGCTTCTATTTTCCAATTGCTTGGATAAATTTTTATGGTCATGGTTAGGCATGCTTATGGCTACCTTAGCTGAGCATCGTGAGAAGCCGAGGATATACATTGGCTGCATGAAGTCTGGACCAGTTTTATCTCAAAAGTAAGGAAATGTTCTTCTTGCTATAAAATTATGAATCAAAGATTGGTTTGTGATACTGATGTTTTGTTTGATCTGCAGAGGGGTAAAGTATCATGAACCAGAATACTGGAAATTTGGAGAACAAGGGAACAAGTATTTCAGACATGCCACAGGACAGATATATGCCATTTCCAAAGATCTTGCTGCCTATATCTCAATCAATTCGTGAGTGCAAATGAAGAAAAACGATTTTTATTGATATTATTCTATGCCAATGATACTGCATTTGAGTTAGCCCAAGTGATGTATAAATCTGAACTGTGGCCTGTGGGTGAGAAATGCTAAACGATTCATATTTAGTTAGACATTTTTTTCACCCATATAACAAACTGTTTTCTTGTTCAGACATCTTAATTAACTTCTTTTGTTACTGTTTTAAGCTTACTAACTGGTGAAAGTGGCCATTCCTCGCAGTGCCATCCTACACGGATACGCCAATGAAGATGTGTCCCTCGGCTCGTGGCTCATTGGCCTAGAAGTCGAGCACGTTGATGACCGGAAGCTGTGTTGTGGATCACCTCCAGGTAACACAAACGTACATATAAGCACACATACATCACACATCAGAAATTTCTAACGTATCACTGCTGCATAGCATAGATTGCGAGTGGAAAGCACAAGCCGGAAACGTTTGTGTCGCATCGTTCGATTGGTCCTGCAGTGGCATCTGCAAGTCCGTCGATAGGATGGAGGCTGTGCACAGCTTGTGTGGAGAAGGCGATGGAGCAGTGTGGAATGTAACACTCTAAAACAGAGGAGGTTTGGACAACTTAGGAACATAGGGCTCTGTCACGCTTTTCCCAATTCAACTTTTTTGCTTTAAATGTTGTGTTGAGTTTAGGTTTATAACAACTAGTGTGAGTTTTAGTTTTTTAACTTAGGAAACGAATGACTATTACTATATGAAAATTTGGTCTTTCATTACCCTCAAAAAATTTGCTAATTTTTTGTCAATATTCACTCATTAAAAAAGGCAAATTGTACTTTACATTATAATTGAACATCATAAGTAATTTAAATCAAAGACGTATATGTGTGAGATTTTCTTGGTAAATAACATTACCTAAAAGCTGATTCTAGTACATTACTTAATTTATATGCTTGAAAAGAGAAACATCAAACCCTCTATCTCTTACCAACATCATTTCTAGGAGTGTGTAGCAAACCAACCATTTTCCTCGGCTTGTATGGCATGGGCATGAGATTTAAACTAGGAGATTTGTGCAATTTCCAGAAGGATTTTGTTCAGGGCCTGAGGCTTCGAAAAGAAAGGGCAATGGTCGCTGCCTTTGATCTTGTAGACTCCATTGGGTGGGTTCTCGCGGACAATCTTTTCTTGGGCATCAGGCGACAACAAGCGGTCATCAAGAGTCTGAATGAAGTACTTTTTCACGGTTCCGTAATTCTCCGACGTAAGAGAGAGCTTCTCCATGATGGGCTTAAGTGGAATTGGTCTAACTGAGACTGTTGCTAGAGCTATATCCTGCACCACACGACTTTAAGTTTTTATTTTCTCCAGAGAAACATGGGACGGGAGACATAATCCCAAGTAATCAAAGCCTTGCATATTTACCTTTAGAGGGGACTGGTTGAAGTAGAGAGCTTTGACATGTTCTTTGTCAAACATAAGGGCAGTAGGAGATCTATCTTTACCATTACCATACGTCAGAAGTGGTGATTGTTGCATGAAAACTTCAGCGGATGCAAGCTGCAAATTAAGATCAGTAATGAGGATCCATAAAAGTCTCACAACCATACGAGTGAAGAATGTATTAACTTTGATTCATATAATTCACACTTTAACCTTTCTACATATTGACCCAATTTATAGGTCCAATCATTTAATATAAGTGTGACACCGAGAATGCCATAAATTATATGTGAATACTAAATACTTTCAGCTTAGATATAGAAGTTATGGAGCACACTTGGGCTGTATATAACAAATTACACTATTCACTGTATTCATCCTTCACCCGCTTGTACTATCGTAAATTCCTAATTAACAAGATGACATAGATTATCATTTGAATAATTTAAGTCATGCATGACCATTTAAACTTGAAACCTGTAATTCTCTCTTCTCAAGACACAACCAGTACATAAACTGATATCCATAGTCAAGTCTATGAGATTGTGAATTTGGTTAAATACCTCCTCTGCAAATACATCATATGGTCTCTGTCCATCTAATACCATAGTAGCAGTAAGGAAAATTGCTTTCGAGATTTTCTTTGGGAAACGCTCAGCAGCATAAGAAATGCTTGCACCCCCACAACTATGACCTACTAAAACAACCTGATGAAGAAAAAAGAGTTCAGAAAGTGAGAAAAAATTAACCATCCATTGTACTAACAGGAAGTGTAGAGAACTATTTCCACCTTTTCATCCTCCGGAAGCTTTTCAAGGAAATCAATCAGTGGCTTCACATACTCTGCCAATGTCTTGATGCTGTTTGTGTCATTATGATCTATTCCAGACCCTGTGAGATCGAGTGCAATTGGTTGCAACCCTACCTCCTCCAATAGGGAAATGGACTTGTACCAACACCATGCCCCGAATCCTTCCCCATGAATGAGAACAAACTTCTTCGTCTCAACATTTTCACTTAGTTCTGTAACCTGGACAATGATAGAGAATAAACAATATCAGTATACATTGTTCTGTAACCTGCATAATTCTTACCAAGTTACGAAGTGAAAGAATATCATGATGAGCGCATAGTTTGTAACGGAAACTACAGATGTAGCAGAAGAGACCACTCTTGTAGAGAATGTCTGGAGGGAAAATGTCTAGAATGTTTTTTATATTTCATCCAATAATGAATAATTACAATTATTATCAAGGGGTAAAGACACTTTTGAAGAGGTATATTGCAAGCTCAAAAGAATATGCAACAGCACACCATTCTTATCCTCTTATCAATAACTATGTCTCTTTCTTTATCTTGGTCAACATCATTATATAGTTTTCCATGAAAAAGTTTCCTTCTGAAGTATATATGATCACATATTTTACCACAGAATTAAGATGGCAGGTATTTGAATTACAATGAGAAAGCTTCACTTTTATTTTATTATTATCCATGCCTCTCAATATCACCATGCTATCATCTTTTGAAGAAAAATATTTTAACCAAAATCATTGTCATAGATGAACCAATCAGGAATCATCTGATTGCAACCACTTTAAAGAAAAATGAGGTATGAGATCATGTGGGCAATGATAATGATGTCATCCAGAGAAATCCAAATGGCAGATTAGCTCCATCATGGCTTCGAGTAAAGAACACTTCACAATCAACTACATTTTCAGATCTGACTACAAACTTAAAAACCAAAAGGTGCCAAAAATTTAATAGTTTGTTGATCAAACATTACCACAAAAAGTAAGATTGTAAGACATTACATGATACATATTGGGTATGTGACTCATGGATCAAAATTTCATAAAAAGGAACTTCAACATAAATTTGGGCTGCAAAAAGACCTGTTTCGCATTGGTGACCGATTCTGGCAAATTCCTCCGGCGGGACGACCCAATCCGGCGCGACATGGACCCTTCGAATCGCTGAGACAACTGGTGCTGCTGAATTGCCATAGCCAGAGCTTGCCGGTGCAGCATCTCCTCCTCAGATGCCATCTTCCGGTGAGACCGGGAGTGCCTCCTGCTCCCAGCTCTCACCTCACCTCTTTGCTCAGTCTTGGGCATGCACAGTACATTACCCATAGTGGAAAAGCTTGCAAAATTCCAACTTTGGAGGCAGAATCTCACCAAATTAAAGCAAAAACATCAACTTTAGAGGCAAAACATTCACCAAACTAAACTTGAAATTTCAAACTTTGGGGGTAAAAACCACCAAATCAGGGTATGAAATTCTAAACTTTATGCTCAAAATTACTAACCAGACCAGTATCTCGACTTCCCAGACTAAATTTCACCCAAAAAAAACTAAATCTCAACTCAATACAACCCAACTTCGGAGCCTAAAAACCACAACAAAGACCTCAAACTCCCAATTCAAAATCTTCCTAAACAAATCTAAAAATGGAAAGTTTGGATTCTTTCCAACAAACACGCAATCCACGACCCAAAGCCTAAAATTTTAAGGGCAAAACCCCAAAATCGGGACCTTTCCTTGCGCAAACCCCAGAAAGATTCAATCTTTAGCGTACCCAAAACCCCCAAACCCAAAAACCAACTTCAGGGAAGAAAAAAACAGGAAATTTCACGGAAAGCGGAGATTCCGTGGAGGGAATGGAGTGTTAGGAAGGAACCCAACACTGATTTGTAGGATTGGGGATTGTTGGTTTGGAGGAGAAAAGGGTTTAGGGTTCGCGATTGGGACGGGAATGGAATTGGAACCCATCAGCGTCAGGTTTTGATGTGTGTGTGGTTGGGACTATAGAAGTGAGGAGTTAATGAAGAGGACGTGAGAGGTTGAGGGAATGGATTTTTTTTATTAGTTTTTGGTAGTTTGAAAATTGAAAAATCAGATAATAATAATTTAAAAGTCGGTCGTCTTATAGTTAGGTGGTCGGATACAAGATTTATATATACAAAGATCAAATATCAAATTTTAATATTTGCCTAGAGTGTTTTCGGGTTGGGAAATGTTTGTTGAACGCAGTGCGTCACGGACGCGTTCTACGTGGACATCCATGTCAGCCCTTACGTGGCCAAAGCATGAATGTTTTTTTGTTTTTTCTTCCTGATGTCCACTCAAATCACATTAAATGCGTTTCAACTCAGCACGTTCTCTCTCTCCACCCAAATACAAATATGATTACACTCTTTCTTTCTTCTTCATTCTTTCTCTCCAGAATAAATCACCATTTCGAAGAAGCGTCTGATGCCGACTCCCAGGATTCTTCACAACGTAAGCAGCGTGAATGGGACGGTGCGAAGACTTCCCGATGTTCTTGTCAACGCTCCGTGGTGAAGACTTACGTCTGTTCGGTTTATGTTGTACATCTCTCCGTAATAAATCACCATTTCGAGTAAGATATTACGTCGAAGAAGTGTCTGATGCCGACTCCCAAGGTTCTTCACAACGTAAGCAGCGTGAATGAGACGGTCATGTTTAAGTCTTACATCTTCTTTCCGATTTACTGGGAAAATATATATTATTTTTGTAATTTGTGTGTGTTTGTGTTTGTAATGGAAATCTGAGATGCTATTTTTTTCCTAAACGTAATTCTTGTGGGGTAAAATATACAGTGGGAGATTTGTTGAGTTTGTGCGGGGGTGGCAGGGGGCGGCAGCCCCTGCGGGGGACGTGAGTCCCCCCCGCAAAGCGAGCGGACAGAGGGAGCGCGCTTTGCGGACGTTTTTTTGTTTCGACATCATATTATTGCATTCCATATATTGATTCGTTTATTCCAACAATAATGAAGCCATATATTATTCCGGACTGAAAATACACTTATTCCGGACTGCAAATACACTTATTCCGGACAGCAAATACACTTATTCCGGACAACAAGTCCACTTATTCCGGACAAACTTTATGTTCCGTTTCTGGACACACTTTATTCTTAAACCGGACAACAAATACACTTATTCCGGACAACAAATACACTTATTCCGGACTGCAAATACACTTATTCCGGACAAACTTTATGTTCCGTTTCTGGACACACTTTATTCTTAAACCGGACAACAAATACACTTATTCCGGACAGCAAATACACTTATTCCGGACAAACTTTCTGTTCCGTTTCTGGTCACATTTTCTTCTCATTCTGGACAACTACACTTATTCCGGACTGCAAATACACTTATTCCGGACAGCAAATACACTTATTCCGGACAAACTTTATGTTCCGTTTCTGGACACACTTTATTCTTAAACCGGACAACAAATACACTTATTCCGGACAACAAATACACTTATTCCGGACAGCAAATACACTTATTCCGGACAACAAATCAACTTATTCCGGACAAACTTTATGTTCCGTTTCTGGACACACTTTATTCTTAAACCGGACAACAAATACACTTATTCCGGACAACAAATACACTTATTCCGGACAGCAAATACACTTATTCCGGACAAACTTTCTGTTCCGTTTCTGGACACACTTTCTTCTTATTCTGGACAACTACACTTATTCCAGACTGCAAATACACTTATTCCGGACAGCAAATACACTTATTCCGGACAAACTTTCTGTTCCGTTTCTGGACACACTTTCTTCTTATTCTGGACAACTACACTTATTCCGGACTGCAAATACACTTATTCCGGACAGCAAATACACTTATTCCGGACAAACTTTCTGTTCCGTTTCTGGACACACTTTCTTCTTATTCTGGACAACTATACTTATTCCGGACTGCAAATACACTTATTCCGGACAAACTTTATGTTCCGTTTCTGGACACATTTTATTCTTAAACCGGACAACAAATACACTTATTCCGGACTGCAAATACACTTATTCCGTACAACAATATACACTTATTCCGGACAGACACATAACGTAAACAGGACAAACACATAATGTAAACTGCACACACACATAAAGTAAGCTAGACAAATTAAGTTGATCCAACGTAAAACTTAAAAACAAATAATTTATTATGATAAGTGTGGGCTCTGCACGAATAATGAGACTGCACGATGTCCTAGGGTCTGCACACTGTCTTATCTGTGTATTGGGAAATGAATCGTTCAACTTAAAGAACCGGCGTTTTTTAAAAAGACCAAAACGCGCGAAGAGAAATTTCGCTGACTGGACGCTGACTCAAAGAAAAATATCTGAGCTGTACAGATCCACGTAAGGCGCGTCCGTGACGCGCGCGTCCGTCTATAACTACTCTTTTGGGTTTGTGCACTGGAAGAACACATCAATGCTCGAACTCTACTTTGGATTAGCAACCATTGTTTTTTTCTAAATGAAAACGTTAACACACCGACACTAATTGTTCATCGGTCATCGCCGCCATTTGTAGGAATATTGTTTGGGTGTGGTTTTTGAGGTTGGGGTGATCATTCAAAACCACATATTGCTAATAATTAATTATTGTGGGTTTGATGGAAGAGATTGAGGTTTGTACTTTTCTTTGCCTTTCATGTGTGGCAAGTCAGTTAGAAAGTGAATAGATAAGTTTCTCTTGTGCCCAAAAAGAAACAGAGTTGGGAAGGAACTACTAACCAAGGGTATGGTTGACAAGTAGGTAAGAAGAAATAAGTCTCTTGACTGGGATTTTGATTTCCTACAACTTAGTTAGTAACAATTATTCTGGTATTCTTGTCATTTTAAGTTTGTACGTCAATTTGTCTTTATAGTATCAAAATTGTGGAGGGATCAAAGAAGTTTTCAGTTGTAAACATGAGAATGGAGAAGAAACAAGTAACTGAAATTTGAGAACAAACGTGTACTCAACTAGAAGATTAGAATAGAAAGGAGTGTGAAGGTGGATAATGACAGCTCTCTTGCATGTTATTCGGGAATTAGGATGAGTAGTTGTGCAACTTTGGAAGTTGACATACAACGGGTTTGTTGCTTCCACTTGGAAATCGTACTAACTTATTTTGTTTTTTTGAACTGCAAAATCTTCGTTTAGTATTTTAAATATATCTCTGGACTTGCAAAGTCAAATTCTAGTATCAAACCACCTTTTTTGTTTGGTCACCAAAGTACAGTAGATGGTTGTAAGAAGTATTCGAAAACTAATATACCATATTCTAAGGTTATGTTTGGTCACCAAAGTACAGTAGATGGTTGTAAGAAGTATTCGAAAACTAATATACCATATTCTAAGGTTATGTTTGGTTTGGACTTCCTGATATCCAGTTTTTCAAGAAACCAGTTCTCAAAATTAATTACCAAAACAAAAACTACTCCCCCACCGAAACATGCTCCATCACCCAAATCAATCCACCACCAAGGCAGAAGCTGGGACTTAAATTGGTGACACAGTAGCATTTATGCTCAAGCAGTACAATCATGTGGTGGTGTTTTCTTATGAAAGGTTAATCATGTGGTGTTGTAAATGCTTGATAATTAATGTAGTTTATGATTAATTTTGCTGTCCCACTGGGCAACCATCAACCACATGGAGATTGGAGGTTACGCCCATTCCCTTGTCCAAAGAGGTGTCACTTCCATTTTCCTCATTATAGGTACATAATTACTTAGTCAACATCTTCACTAACCAAACCACCAGCTCGCATATATCATAAACTTCATATTATCTTATAGATAAGTTTATATTAGTGGACCTTTGAGATTTTATCAGGCTTCCAGCTTACTCGGCTCAGCTCCTACCACGTTGCATGGCTTCGTTTAATTATAGGTATCAAAATTCAAATTTTTGATTGATATCATTTCTGGTTGGGACAACTACTAAAGTTTAACTATGTTTTCTGGTTGGGAACCTACTATACTGGAATTTTTTTAGCACTTCCGTGTTCAATTTTCTAAGCCAAATGCATTCTATTCGTGGTTGATGGCATTATGAGGGGTTGAGAGAGGTTATTATAATAACTTGATTTTCACAAAAAAATGGGGTTCACCGTAAATATTGGATTCACCACAATTTTTGGATGACACTAGATGTGACAATATGCTTTAACGCATCTTCTTTGTATCAAATTTATTTACAACCAGACGTAATTTACACAAACCTAAACCCGACATTTTTATAATGCAGATTGAAAATGAAAATCCAAACCCGACACATTGATTACGTGTCAACCCAACCCGACTAATTTAACCCATTTGATAAAATGGTTGTGTACGGGTTAGACTTACTCATATATGTGTTATTTGTAACAAAAATCAACAATCAATTGAAATTAAAAATAGATTTGATTTGATTAGAAGAAGAATATGGAAATTGCAAAATATAGTTATGCAGTTGGATGTTGATTGGTAATTAAAATAGTTTAAGTAAAAATGAAAATTATGTTTTTTATTTGATGTAATATTATAAATAAAATGTATTAACTATATAGATAGATAGATATAAACAGATTGATACGGTTTACATGTGCTAAATCCAAAAGCAACCTATTTAATTACAAAGTCAATCGAGTTAACATGATTATAACCCAAACTCATTGCATTTTCCATGTAAGGTTATCAAGGCCGAGTTCAAATTGTCACCCTAGATGACACGAGTAACTGAGGGGATATTTAAGAGTTTACTATTATTATTCATTGATGGTAGCTCACCAAATACCAACTTTACTGGTGATGAAGTCACGAAACCTTAACAAATATTGAAAAATACATCCAAAGATTATTTACGAAACCATCCTTGAAGATCGCCATTATGCAAATACAAGTTCTGTTTAGAGCAAAAAAAACGAATCTAAAACATTGGAGTTGCATGCAATTATCCACTGGCCAGTAAGAGGAGACGTGGCCATTAATGCCACACCAACCGAGCCACTTCTACTAAAGACATTATCTTTTTTCTGTGTGTTTGTGTTTGTGTTTGAGTTTTGTTTTAATCGAGTAATCGGTTAAGAAAAGATCCATTTAAATGGAATCCAAATAACCAAATCACCTCAAAAAACCCTAACAACACAACGAAACTCCCTCTCTTCCTCACGCCGTCGCCGGTGACCAACACCACCGGAGTCCCTTCGTCCCTATCTCAACAACTCGCACTTCTCCAATTAGTTCCATTTTTAACTCTTTTTTCTAATGAAATTCCGATTGGATATAATTCTCCTCTCTTTTTACCTTCTTGTCGTATATAATTGATTGTGTATTTGAGTTGATGCTTAAGGCCAAAGGAGTTTCATTTAGAGTAAAATCTTAGAGGTTTATCAATTAGGTTGTTTATGAAAAAAATGATTAGCACCTTGAAATCGATTACGATGTGTGATTATCGTATTGAGTTCATGAGTAGTGAATTTTGCGAGATGTGATATTTTCTCTTTTTCGCTTGTTGTGACTTTTAGTTATCGTTAGTAAGTCTTTGAGTCCATTTAGAATCACATTTTGATAATCGGATTTTCTGAAACCCGACCAAATCTTGGAATCGTTCCCAACGTACCCTTGCATTGGTAATTTTGTGGGATTCTGATCCTAATCCTATCCTAATTGTGCCTTAATCATGTTTTAGGTGGTGATTAAGGGAAGATGGAATGGATGGCTGGGATTGAAGATGGTTGGATGAGGGGTTGAGATGGTTGGGGTGAGATGAGTGGTGGAGATGGAGAGGTATGGATTGGATGGTTAGGATTGAAAGGTGAGAGATATTTATGGTTTCCCCTCTCCCTCTCTCTCTCTCTCTCTCTGTTGCTCACGTCTCTCTCTCTCACATTCTCTCCCTTTCTCAGTGCACTCCGACGAGGAAGAAGTAGGTGCTCCGGCGTGTGGTGGAGGAGTGCTTCGGAGTCGTTGTGGTGGCCGGAGGTGAGTTGTGGTTTTGCTAACCCATCCCTCGCGTTTCCTTTTCTCTCTCTCGACCTCACGTGTCCTGTGATCGTGGTGGTAGGATTGGTGGAGGAGTTGGAGTGCTCGAGTGTGTCGAGGAGGTGATTTATCGTCGTTTGGACGCGAGAGTCGTCGACGGATCGTTTTTGGGGAGGCGCGCTCGTGGAGGCGTCGTCGTGGTTCTTCAAGGGTCTTTTCAGACCTTTAGGTATGTCAAGCTCGCTCACTTAATTACCGTGAGTATTTGGAAGTCGACGGTAGGCCGTTCGGCTCGTCGCGAGTAAACTTGCAACAGATTTCACTGCCTGATCGGTCGACCGGTTTGTGCAAACGGTCGATCGTTCGTGAAGAGAATTCGGGTTCTGCCTCAAATCGGTCGAACGATGCCTGTGGGGCGGTCGACCGATCGTGCATAGGAGGCAAGTCTGGAGAGATTCGGTCGACCGGGTCCCCTTTGCCGGTCGACCGTGTGCACTGTCTTAAGTCGGTTGGGGGGGCGTAGACTATCTAAACGGTCGACCGCCCTTTGATCTCGTCCGACCGTGACTTAAGTGGACCTTGTGGTCGGTTCGACCGAATGAGGGTTCGGTCAACCGGACTTGTGCGCTGAGCGTGGGAAACGCTCTGGTGGAATTCGGTCGACCGAGGTGAGCTCGGCGTTCGACCGGATTCGTGGCGCATGTGAGGGATACTTCCCTGGGCTGATTCGGTCGACCGAGATGTGCTCGGCGTTCGACCGAATTCGTTGTGGTGTTGTGGGATTTGTTCCCTGGTGACTTTCGGTCGACCGGGACCCCTTTGTCGGTCGACCGATTGGTCGTTTTGTCCGTTGGACCGGGAGTTGACCATCTAAACGGTCGACCGTCCCTTGATTTGGGTTCGACCGAACGAGTGTGGTGTTGGGAATCGGTCGACCGATGGAGTGCCGGTCGAAGTGGATTGCCATGTATTTGCTTGATTCGGTCGACCGGGACTTTTGGTTCGGTCGACCGTTTGTGTCCTGTTTTGCACTATGGAGGTGTTGTGGTCGTGGTTGCCCGTGTGGGGCGAGTCGTGGTGCCGATGTTCTTCCGGCAAGTGTGCGAGGTGCACGAGGGTTGCGGTGGTTGGTTGAAAATAGACCTGGAGCTCCGTAACCGTGTGAGAGCTGTGGTTGGTTGAAAATAGACCTGGAGCCCAGCTAGTCTGTACGGAGTTGGTTGAAATTAGACCTGGAGCTCCGTAGTGCGTTCGGGTTGGTTGAAATTGGACCTGGAGCCTGAGCAAGGACCGCGTGTAGGGGTTGGTTGAAATTAGACCTGGAGCCCTTATACGTTTGGGTTGGTTGAAATTAGACCTGGAGCCCTTGGTCGTGTCGTGGTAGCTGTGGTTTGTTGAAATTAGACCTGGAGCCCAGCTTGGCGACGAGTGTGAGTCGCGGCGGTTGGTTGAGATTAGACCTGGAGCCCCGTGACTGTGGTGGGTGCGGCGGTTGGTTGAGATTAGACCTGGAGCCCCGTACCTGTGGTGTGTCCTGTGGTGGAGTTGTGTGCTCTAGTGCTGGGCGTGTTGTGATGCTTTTCTTGTTGAGTAGAATTGCATGCTAGGATGCTTTTATTTCGTACATTTAGAGTTTGGCATACGGGGTTTCCTTCTGGAAACTCAGGCATTGTTGCATGTTTACTTTCAGGCCGTGATCGGCATTAGGGGGTGGTGACCGAGGAGAGGAGCACCGCTACCGGATCCAGCTTTCTCTTAGTTGAGGTCGTGTGATTACTGTTTCCTTTGTATATGCTTTTGATGTAATCACAACTTTTGTATACTCTGATGTTCGGATATATATTATATATATGTTGGTGCACCTGTGTCCCTTTTATTTCGTAATATCCTCTGTTGATTGATGAGAATTAAATTTATACCGCAAGTGCACGGCGTCTATGAAGACGTGGCAAGTACGGGTCGAACACAAGGAGGGAGAGATTTCGTAGTTGATGTTATTTTTTGATTAAGAGAAAGAAGGAGAGAAGAATCAATTGGGTTTTTAGGTTTTTGGATTAAGTAGCTAAACATGCACAAATAAAACTAAAACAAGAAATAAGAGAGAAATCCGTTGGATGGAGGTTTAGATTTAGGTTTAGATCAGAGAATTACTGAAACTTATTGTAAATCATGTTAGTTATGAAGCATTACAAGATAAATGACTTAACATAAACTCAAGTAATCAAAATATACTAATCATGAACTTAAAATAATAACATGCAATTCATCTTCTCTAACCCTAATTCCATCACCTCCACCCTTTGGAAAGAGTTAGAAACTCATGGAGGGAGGAAGAAGAAGGGATCCTAGAGACATTAAAAGAAAAGAGAAACAAAACAAAATAAAACAGAAATTTATTACTAATGATCCAAGACCAAAGGTTCCAAGATGTGTTACATTCGTCCTACGAGGCTATTTATAGTCGATACAAGGGATACCAATACATAAAAGGAGAGTACACGCGTCATCGCACCACAGGCCGGAATTTCAAATTTCAAACCCTAAGAGGGGCGGCGAATTCGCCGCCTGTTATGTACAATATGCGGCTAAAACGCCGCCCAGGTTGAAGATATTGCGCCCGGATTTCTGTCATGTGTTTATGGTATGATTTTATCCTCCTTTGCGCGTTGGATGGATTCTTTCCAATCTCTTGAGCTCCGGATTAATTCCTTCCATTGTTGGGGATTTATTTTTGACTTTTCTTTTGACTTCTCCAACACAATAACTTTGCCCTTTTATTTTGTAGTCAGGTCCTTGACATTTTGCACTTAAGCCCCTGACCTTTTTGTGATTAGCTCCTTGAATGCTTTTGTGCTTGGATGCATTTCCATTTGAAACTCGATAAACTTGAACTTGTCTTTATGATAGAAATGAATCTTTTGCACGCGTTTATGCTCGGGATGTGGGTAATTTGCATTCAGGTCCCTGTATTCTGTAAACAAGGCTAAACACATACCTTAGTAGCATTTATTGAATTAAAAGCAATCTAAATGAAAGACATATGATGCAATGTATGCAATGCATCATTGATCGAGTGTTTAAAATTTTAAATTTTCCGCTGCTTTGAGGATGTTACAACTTGGTATCAGAGCGGTCGGTTCCAGTGTCCTTATCCAAAGAAACCACCCTTAGAGTTTTAGAGTCTGCATTAGCTCATGCATTCATGGTTTTGATGTGTGTTGTTCTTTGTGTGTAGATGCCTCCGAGACGCGTGAGACCTCCCCCACGGGACCGTGACACCAGTGGGGATACTGGGAGTACGGACTGGGCTGAGGAGCGGCGGATGCTCTATGACACGGTGGGTCGACTGGGAGCGATGTTGGATCGCCAGTCAGGCAGAGGAGAGCCAGCGGCGGCAGGAGCGATGCTCGACCGCTTTATGAGACAGCACCCGCCTACCTTTGATGGTAAAGGAGAGTCTGAGGCTGCGGAGGACTGGGTCCTGAAGATTCAGGAGATCCTTCAGGCGATTGAATGCCCGCCTGAGAGGCAGACAGGCTTGGCAACTTATGTGTTGGGCAGAGACGCGTCCAACTGGTGGAGGACCACATCTGCAGTGGTATTTGAGGGCAGGACTGAGGTCAGCTGGGAGGAATTCCTACGGGAGTTCAATGAGCAGTATTTCCCCGAGCATGTCAGAGACGGGAGGAGAGAGGAGTTTATGACTCTCGAGCAGGGAGAGGCGACCCTGGCTGAGTATACCCGGAGGTTCAACGCGCTGGAGCGTTACTGTCCGGAGATCTGTGTGACGCCGCTGCAGAGGGCGAAGAAGTTCATACGGGGGCTGAGGAAGCACCTCCGTACTCAGGTGACCTACAGTATGCCGCAGACGCTGGCAGATGCGGTGAGATTCGCGACGCTCATTGATCAGGATTACCAGCAGAATTATGTTGAGGCCAGGCGAGCACCGGGGAAGGTCAATGGACGTCCGGGTGCTCCACTAGCAGGGAATCTGGGCAAGAGGCCCCTGATCGGAGGAGGTGGGTCACGCCAGCCTGAGGCGTGCAGAGGTTGTGGCAGAGTTCACTCTGGAGAGTGTTGGGGCCGCGCAGTGTGCCACGGGTGTGGCAAGCCAAGACATTTTATGAGAGATTGTCCGAGTGGGCCAGGCGGGTCCAGCAGGCAGTCGGGACAGCCGGCAGGTGGCAGAGGCGGAGGTCGCCGACCTTTTGCGCCACAGCGACAGCAGGGTCAGAAGACCGGTCGAGTCTTTACCATCCAGGCGGATGAGGCGAGAGACGCCAGCACGGTGGTGGAAGGTACGCTCTTTGTTGCTGGGTTGAGTGCGAGAGTGTTGTTTGACTGTGGGGCCACACACTCGTTTATCTCGGAGCGATTTGCGAGCGTGTTGGGCCGTACCCCTACGATGTTGACTGCCACGTTGGAAGTCATCACACCCTTGGGTCTGGTGGGCATTGTGGGGAGCTTTCTCCCCAGCGCCACGATTGTTTTGGGAGATCAGGAGTTTCCGGCTGACCTGATCTTGTTGCCGATAGAGGACTTCGACGTCATACTGGGGATGGATTGGCTGTCCCAATACGATGTGCGAGTTTTGTGCCGGGAGAAGAAGATTCTGATCCCGAGGAAGGGTCTACCTGATGTGTTGATCAGGGGGGCGAAAGATAGAGGAGGCAGAGTGATTGTATCAGCAGTGAGGGCACAGAAGTTGTTGCAGCAGGGTTGCAGAGCTTTCGTGGCCACTTTGGTAGTTCCAGATCCAGAGGCGGAGAGATTGGAGGACATCGAGATTGTTCGGGAGTTCCCCGATGTATTTGCAGATGATGTCACTGGGTTGCCGCCTCACAGAGAGATTGAGTTTGGGATCGACTTGGTAGCTGGGACTACGCCGCAGTCGAAGGCGCCGTATCGGATGGCACCTGCGGAGCTGGCAGAGCTGAAGAGGCAGTTGCAGGATCTGATGGATACGGGGTTTATCAGCCCCAGTGTCTCGCCTTGGGGAGCGCCGGTACTCTTCGTGAAGAAGAAGGATGGATCACTGCGGATGTGTATAGATTACGGGATATTGAACAAGGTTACCGTGAGGAATCGGTATCCTTTGCCCAGGATCGAGGACCTGTTTGACCAGTTGCAGTCAACGCAGGTGTTCTCGAAGATTGATCTGCGATCCGGTTATCATCAGCTGAGGATCAGAGAGGCAGATGTGCAGAAGACAGCTTTCAGGACGAGGTACGGGCATTACGAGTTTCTGGTGATGCCGTTTGGGTTGACGAACGCACCTGCAGCGTTTATGGATTTGATGAACAGGACGTTCAGTCAGTACCTCGACCGGTTCGTGATCGTCTTTGTGGACGATATTTTGGTTTACTCGCCAGATGTGGAGCAGCATCGAGAGCACTTGAGAGTTGTACTTGGCATTTTGCGGGACCATCAGTTGTATGCCAAGCTGTCGAAGTGCGAGTTCTGGCTGAGCAGTGTCGCCTTCTTGGGACACATCGTGTCAGGTGACGGGATTTCCGTAGATCCAGCGAAGGTCGAGGCCGTTACACAGTGGAGAGCCCCGACTAGTGTGGCAGAGATCAGGAGCTTTGTGGGTCTGGCAGGTTATTATCGCCGTTTCATCCAGGATTTCTCGAGGTTGGCTTCGCCGTTGACGGCTCTGACGCGGAAGGGCGTTGAGTTCGTGTGGTCCCAGAAGTGCGAGGACAGTTTTCAGGAACTGAAGAGTCGGCTGACGACTGCTCCAGTTCTGACACTTCCCAGTGGCAGTGGTGGTTTTGTGATTTACAGTGACGCGTCAGGCGTTGGACTGGGATGCGTACTCATGCAGCACGGGCAGGTGGTTGCATATGCTTCGAGGCAGTTGAAGGTGCACGAGAGGAACTACCCCACTCATGATTTGGAGCTGGCGGCAGTGGTGCACGCTTTGAAGACCTGGAGGCATTACTTGTATGGCGAGCGATTCGAGGTATTCACCGATCATCAGAGCCTGAAGTATCTGTTTTCGCAGAAAGAGCTGAATATGAGGCAGCGCAGATGGCTCGAGCTGATTAAGGATTATGATTTCACCATCTCGTACCATCCGGGGAAGGCGAATTCGGTTGCTGATGCTTTGAGCAGGAAGGTGGAGGTTACCGCAGCAGGTCTTTGTATCGAGGAGTGGAAGTTGCTTGAGGCGTTGACCGAGTGGAGACCGTTCACCGATGAGTCGCGAGGTGCAGTGATCGCAGGGCTGAGAGTGGAGCCTCAGTTGGTCTCGAGTATTGTTCAGGCTCAGAGTACTGATGATGAGTTAGCTGGGTTGCTGCAGTTAGCTGCCAGAGATGGATCAGACTTCAGTATTGGAGTTGATTGTGGACTGAGGTTCAGAGGCCGTGTCTGGGTGCCGAAGGGAGGAGATCTGAGGCAGGACATTCTGGAGGAGGCACATAGATCCCGTTATTCGATCCACCTGGGCAGCACGAAGATGTATAGAGATCTTCAGAGGAATTTCTGGTGGAAGAAGATGAAGACGGAGATCGCAGAGTTTGTTGGCAGATGTCTGATTTGTCAGCAGTTGAAGATTGAGCACCAGAGACCTGCAGGGCCGATGCAGAGGATCGAGCTTCCAGAGTGGAAGTGGGAGCACGTGACGATGAATTTTGTCATCGGGCTCCCGAAGACGAGAGGATTCCATGACGCGATTTGGGTTATAGTCGATCGACTGACCAAGTCGGCGCACTTCTTAGCTATTCGGACCACTTTACCTCTGGAGGGTCTAGCTAAGTTGTATATTGAGGAGATTGTCAGGCTTCATGGGGTGCCTGTGAGTATTATTTCAGATCGAGATCCGAGGTTCACTTCCAGATTCTGGGGGAGTTTGCAGCAGGCCTTGGGGACTCGGTTGAAGTTCAGTACGGCATTCCATCCGCAGACAGACGGTCAGTCTGAGAGAACCATCCAGACGCTAGAGGATATGTTGCGAGCGTGTACTCTGGATTGGGCAGGTCATTGGGATGAGCATCTGCCATTGATCGAGTTCGCCTACAACAACAGCTACCATTCGAGCATTGGGATGGCACCGTACGAGGCCCTGTATGGGAGACCGTGTAGATCACCAGTATGCTGGAGTGATGTAGGCGAGAGACAGCTAGTTGGTCCTGAGATTGTGCAGATGTATGCTGAGAAGATTGATGTGATCAGACAGAGACTAGCGACTGCGCAGAGCAGGCAGAAGAGCTACGCAGATAGGCGTAGGCGAGAGCTGAGATTTGAGGCTGGTGACCATGTCTTCCTGAGGATTTCACCATCTCGAGGAGTGATGAGATTCGGGAAGAAGGGGAAGCTCAGTCCGAGGTATGTCGGGCCGTTTGAGATTCTCGATCGGGTTGGAGAGGTCGCCTACAGGGTTGCGTTGCCGCCGCAGTTTTCGGGTCTTCACAACGTCTTCCACGTTTGGATGTTGAGGAAGTACGTAGCGGATCCTTCTCATGTGATTCAGTTGGAGGTTCCAGAGATCCGTCAGGATTTGTCTCTTGAGGAGAGACCGGTTGAGATTGTGGATCGGATGGAACATCAGTTGAGGAGGAGCACCATTCCGATGGTGAAGGTCAGATGGCAACACCACAGTGAGCGAGAGGCCACTTGGGAGATCGAGGAGGAGGTCCGGAAGGAGTTCCCGGAGTTATTTGGTGAGCGTCAGTTTTAATTTCGAGGACGAAATTCTTTTAGGAGGGTGGATTGTGGGATTCTGATCCTAATCCTATCCTAATTGTGCCTTAATCATGTTTTAGGTGGTGATTAAGGGAAGATGGAATGGATGGCTGGGATTGAAGATGGTTGGATGAGGGGTTGAGATGGTTGGGGTGAGATGAGTGGTGGAGATGGAGAGGTATGGATTGGATGGTTAGGATTGAAAGGTGAGAGATATTTATGGTTTTCCCTCTCCCTCTCTCTCTCTGTTGCTCACGTCTCTCTCTCTCACATTCTCTCCCTCTCTCAGTGCACTCCGACGAGGAAGAAGAAGGTGCTCCGGCGTGTGGTGGAGGAGTGCTTCGGAGTCGTTGTGGTGGCCGGAGGTGAGTTGTGGTTTTGCTAACCCATCCCTCGCGTTTCCTTTTCTCTCTCTCGACCTCACGTGTCCTGTTATCGTGGTGGTAGGATTGGTGGAGGAGTTGGAGTGCTCGAGTGTGTCGAGGAGGTGATTTATCGTCGTTTGGACGCGAGAGTCGTCGACGGATCGTTTTTGGGGAGGCGCGCTCGTGGAGGCGTCGTCGTGGTTCTTCAAGGGTCTCTTCAGACCTTTAGGTATGTCAAGCTCGCTCACTTAATTACCGTGAGTATTTGGAAGTCGACGGTAGGTCGTTCGGCTCGTCGCGAGTAAACTTGCAGCAGATTTCACTGCCTGATCGGTCGACCGGTTTGTGCAAACGGTAGACCGTTCGTGAAGAGAATTCGGGTTCTGCCTCAAATCGGTCGAACGATGCTTGTGGGGCGGTCGACCGATCGTGCATAGGAGGCAAGTCTGGAGAGATTCGGTCGACCGGGTCCCCTTTGCCGGTCGACCGTGTGCACTGTCTTAAGTCGGTTGGGGGGGCGTAGACTATCTAAACGGTCGACCGCCCTTTGATCTCGTCCGACCGTGACTTAAGTGGACCTTGTGGTCGGTTCGACCGAATGAGGGTTCGGTCAACCGGACTTGTGCGCTGAGCGTGGGAAACGCTCTGGTGGAATTCGGTCGACCGAGGTGAGCTCGGCGTTCGACCGGATTCGTGGCGCATGTGAGGGATACTTCCCTGGGCCGATTCGGTCGACCGAGATGTGCTCGGCGTTCGACCGAATTCGTTGTGGTGTTGTGGGATTTGTTCCCTGGTGACTTTCGATCGACCGGGACCCCTTTGTCGGTCGACCGATTGGTCGTTTTGTCCGTTGGACCGGGAGTTGACCATCTAAACGGTCGACCGTCCCTTGATTTGGGTTCGACCGAACGAGTGTGGTGTTGGGAATCGGTCGACCGATGGAGTGCCAGTCGAAGTGGATTGCCCTGTATTTGCTTGATTCGGTCGACCGGGACTTTTGGTTCAGTCGACCGTTTGTGTCCTGTTTTGCACTATGGAGGTGATGTGGTCGTGGTTGCCCGTGTGGGGCGAGTCGTGGTGCCGATGTTCTTCCGGCAAGTGTGCGAGGTGCACGAGGGTTGCGGTGGTTGGTTGAAAATAGACCTGGAGCCCCGTAACCGTGTGAGAGCGTTGGTTGGTTGAAAATAGACCTGGAGCCCAGCTAGTCTGTACGGAGTTGGTTGAAATTAGACCTGGAGCTCCGTAGTGCGTTCGGGTTGGTTGAAATTAGACCTGGAGCCTGAGCAAGGACCGCGTGTAGGGGTTGGTTGAAATTAGACCTGGAGCCCTTATACGTTTGGGTTGGTTGAAATTAGACCTGGAGCCCTTGGTCGTGTCGTGGTAGCTGTGGTTTGTTGAAATTAGACCTGGAGCCCAGCTTGGCGACGAGTGTGAGTCGCGGCGGTTGGTTGAGATTAGACCTGGAGCCCCGTACCTGTGGTGTGTCCTGTGGTGGAGTTGTGTGCTCTAGTGCTGGGCGTGTTGTGATGCTTTTCTTGTTGAGTAGAATTGCATGCTAGGATGCTTTTATTTCGTACATTTAGAGTTTGGCATACGGGGTTTCCTTCTGGAAACTCAGGCATTGTTGCATGTTTACTTTCAGGCCGTGATCGGCATTAGGGGGTGGTGACCGAGGAGAGGAGCACCGCTACCGGATCCAGCTTTCTCTC
This sequence comes from Triglochin maritima, assembly GCA_963682175.1. NCBI lineage: Eukaryota > Viridiplantae > Streptophyta > Magnoliopsida > Alismatales > Juncaginaceae > Triglochin > Triglochin maritima. The sequence continues at coordinate 3,050,280 of OY821787.1, read as the reverse complement.
AGTTGAGGTCGTGTGATTACTTTTTCCTTTGTATATGCTTTTGATGTAATCACAACTTTTGTATACTCTGATGTTCGGATATATATTATGTATATGTTGGTGCACCTGTGTCCCTTTTATTTCGTAATATCCTCTGTTGATCGAGTGTTTAAAATTTTAAATTTTCCGCTGCTTTGAGGATGTTACAAATTTGGTATGAAGATTCTACGCTTTTAGATGTCAATTGTGAATCGTATTCCATTCTTGATTTCCAAGAATCAAAATTTGATTATCGAAAAGTGATTCCAAATAAACTCTTATTTTTCACAAATGTTGTCCTACTCTACTTATTAAAGCTAGAGGCAATGTCAATGTGATAAAGTTGGTTTGAAACGCCATATTCTTGTACAGTCACATTTGAGTTCTTTTTTCACTTGTGTGACTTGTCTTTCGTTTTCCACGAAGTTCCATTTAAAGGTACCACACTGCTTATCTCTTTCTCTGCACTTGTTTCTCTCATGTATGTTGTTTTCTTTTCTTTTTTAAAGGATTTTACTGTTGTTGGTGCTGGAAGAGAATCATATGCTTTAAGTAATTGTTGGGCTGCAGATCAGATGCTCAAGATGGTCACTTCTATAACTTTTTAGTTGGTTTTTGGGTATTATTATGTGATATATAATTGAAGGGTTTGATTCCAAATAACATATTACCGGTCTACGTGTGTGAGGTCATTCCACTATCTTCTGTTTGAACAACTACTAAAGTTTAACTATGTTTTCTGGTTGGGAACCTACTATACTGAAATTTGATTATAATTTTTTAGCACTTCCATGTTCATTTTTCTAAGCCAAATGTATTCTATTTATGGTTGATGGCATTATGAGGGGTTGAGAGAGGTTATTATAATGACTTGTTTTCACAAAAATGGGCTCCCCACGAATATTGGATTCACCACAATTTTTGGATAACACTAGAGGCGGAGATATGGGTTCACACAATCTGTGTTGGTATCAAATTTATTTACAATCCGACGTAATTTACACAAACCTAAACCCGACACATTTATAATGCAGATTGAAAATGAAAACCCAAACCCGACACATCGAATACAAGTCAACCCAATCCGACTTAATTAACCCATTCCATAAAATGGTTGTGTATAGGTTAGACTTACTCATGGAGTTACATGTGACAAAAGACAGTGTGTGTAGTTGGATGTTGTTTGGTAATTAAAATAGTTTTAAGTAAAAGATGTAAAGGTATGTTTTTTTAATTTGATTTAATATTATAAATAAATGTGTATATATTATATAGATAGATAAATTTTTAAAACGATTGCATACGTTTTACATGTGTTAAAGCCAACATAGCTGGAAAGTAAGAGGAGACGTGGCCATTAATGCCACACCAACCGCCACTTCTACTAAAGACATTATCCATTTTTGTGTTTGTGTTTGTGTTTGAGTTTTGTTTTGGTCGGAGACACAGTAGTGATGGGTTTGGGAGTGATTGGAGCTCCATTGCACCTCTCCTATCCTTTTTCTTCCACTCCCCTTTCAAGCCGAGTTAGGGCTTCGGTTTTGGCGCCAACTTCCAACGATAACCTGCCCTCCTCCACTACCTCCAATTCCTTCCCGGGTAATTTCTAGTTTCTCCACCAAACGATATTTTGACATGGAAGATCCAATCAATTAACAAAAGTAGATAACATGTTGGTAAAATGCATATATGCAATCCACCATTGATAATTAGAACCAACTCCGACCAATAAATTAAAAGGCAATCTAATAACATATCAAAAGTTCATTTGAATCCATGGGTTTTAGTTCATGAATTCCTTAAGATATACACTGATCTGAATTTGCTGCCGCAATTCAATATCTTTAGTCCAACAATACTTACTGAGATAAGGGTTTGCTCTTGTAATACAGCGCTTATTCTGAAGCTACTTTGGCATTGTCGATTGACATGTTCAATGTTATTTTGTTGGATGTTACCAGGAAAACCAGAGGCAGATGTTGTCGTAATTGGAAGTGGTATAGGTGGGCTATGTTGTGGTGGATTGCTATCTAGATATGGGCAGGATGTGCTAGTACTAGAAAGTCACGATCTCCCGGGTGGTGCTGCACATTCTTTCAGGATAAAAGACTACCAATTCGACTCCGGTCCATCCTTGTTCTCTGGTTTCCAATCAAGAGGTCTTCAAGCTAACTCTCTTGCTCAGGTAAATGGTCATGTTATGTATGAAAATATGTGACATGTTGCCCTTTGATTTTGGCATGTTTGCAGACCATCAAATAACACATAGACGCCAACACATTGCAATTGGTTTAGGTGGTTCGAACTTGCACTAAGACACATCGACACTAATTGGAGCATTCGCATGTGTGAAATTCATCAAATTGGTCCATGATTAGAGACACAAACGACCATCTGCAATTTCACATTATGTATTAGTTGACATTCGCAATGTTAACCCCAAAGTCTCAAAACAGGCTTCCACCTTAAGCGTGGGTAAGGAGAGGTCAGAAAAGCAAACAACATAAAGTAATTTTTGTTATGTCGACTATAATCCCAAATCCAGAAGTAATTTAATCTTTAACTCCATAGGAGATGGACATCCGTAGTCTATAGGCACTTAACTATGTTCTTTCAGTGGATTCTAATGTTTACAAAATTATTTGCAGGTTCTAGATGCTTTGGAGGAAACTGTTCCTTTTGTTTCCTATGAATCCTGGATGGTTCACATACCCGAAGGGAAGTTCTTATCAAAATTTGATCCTACAAAATTTATGAAGGTGAGTTACTCATTATTTAGCGTTCTCATTGGATATCGAAGAATTCCATTTTTGTAGATCAAATTCGGCGAAACGGAATCTGTTTTGCATTTTGCTAATCCGGTATCTTATATTGTCGTTCTGTTAAGGACCTAGAGACGTACGCAAGCCTGGATGCGGCTCGTGAGTGGACAAAGTTGCTTGTGAGTAATTTTAGGTGTTTAATTTGTCTCCTGAAAACAAAACAAAAAAATCATCCTGCTTCTGTTTGTTTTTTGTAATGAATTGCTTCTGTTTATGGTCCATAACATGGTACTCATTTTTTAATTGACTGTGTTTATCCAAATGAAATACAAATATGAAGCCTGAACTTCAATGTTGAAAATATGAGTTGTCTGCCTTTCATCTTATTGACATAAAATGATGACTTCGGCTTACCACTGAACTTGGATTTGAAGTGCTGTTTTTTTTTTCCTTTCGAATTTTGTGTTAAATATATATATTTTTTCAATAATTTAAACAGGACGGAGTACTTCCGTTATCCGCGGCAGCGATGGCTCTACCACCTCTAGCCATTCGAGGGGATCTCGGTGTTCTCTCTACAGCAGCTGCAAGATATGGCCCTTCTCTCATTAAATCATTTATCGAGATGGGCCCCCAAGGAGCTCTTGGTGCCACTAAACTCCTTAGACCCTTCAAGGAGGTCGTCGATTCACTAGGACTGAAAGACCCGTTTGTTCGCAATTGGATAGATTTGTTATGCTTCATACTGGCTGGAGTGAAAGCCGATGGCATATTATCGGCAGAGATGGTAATAAATATCTGTATTCTTTATTTTGCCTTCAACTTCATAACGCAGATTCTCAACTTAATACATTTCAAACATACTTTACGACTTTATCGGACGAAACAACTCATTTTCCTTTGTTATTCTTATTGCTCAGATTTACATGCTCGCAGAGTGGTACAAACCACCAGGATGTTCGCTTGAATACCCCTTGCAAGGAAGTGGGGGAATTATTGATGCGCTTGTCCGGGGAATGCGGAAATTTGGAGGCAGATTAGCCGTAGGTTCTCATGTTGAGAATATCATAATCGAAAATGGTCGAGCTACTGGTGTGAAACTAAGAAGTGGTCAAGTAATCGATATGTTCTTATTAATGGTCATCTGATATCACAATATATACTACTGTAATCTGATGTAACAAATCCAACAACTGCAGTACGTACGCGCCAGAAAAGCTGTTGTGAGCAATGCATCTATGTGGGATACTCTAGATCTGTTACCGAAGGATGCGATACCGGAAAAATATCAGGAAAATATAAAAGCGACACCTCAGTGTGACTCGTTCATGCATCTTCACTTGGGTTTCGATGCAAAGGTACTAAACTTTTCATTCCTTAGTTATCCTCATATCAGTAAATGTCGTTCTTAATTTTCACTTTAACAGTATCTAACCACACTGTCAAGAGTTATTCCCACTTTCCATGGTTTTTTCATCAAAAGAAAGCTGTCTAATTTTTGTTATTGTGATGTAGATATTTCATTTGATACTCTTATAAATTGTTCCCTTAACAAACTTTATGCTTCTATATTTATGGAAGTTGTTAGTAATCGATAATTTTTCGTTTTTGTTTATAGACATGTTAACCAAAATCCCCTACTGAATTGTCAGGACATCCCTGAAGACCTTTCGATCCACCATATCGTCGTCAATGACTGGAGTAGGGGAGTTGATGCTGACCAAAATGTTGTTCTGATCTCCGTTCCAAGCGTGCTCGGTAAGGAATTGGCACCTCCTGGGAAGCATTTGCTGCATGCTTACACCCCAGGAACAGAACCATTTAGCCTATGGGAAGGTCTCGATAGTAGGAGCGCAGAATACAAGTCACTCAAATCTGAACGCTCGGAGGTAATAAATCATGCAACATCTAGTGCTTGTTTTTTTCAAGCCATTTCACTTTACTACTTTGCTCGGGTGACCAATTCTCGAAACATGACTAAGTTTTTTTGCAGCATGGACGCATAATCTTCTCAGTATTCCACTCAACACAACTTGTTTATACGTTACAAACCTGAAATCAAACAATAGCATATACATATATTTTCAATTATGCAAATCCTCAGTGTGTTCGGTTTCTATTCTTTACTGTCATCTAACTGTTAAATATGTGATGTATGAATAAGGTACTGTGGAAAGCTGTCGAGCGTGCGCTCGGGCCAGGCTTCAGGCGTGAGAATTGTGAGGTTAAATTGGTCGGAACGCCTCTCACCCATCGACGATTCTTAAGAAGAAATAGAGGAACTTTTGGCCCCGGGATAAGAGCCGGGGAAGCAACATTCCCGGGGCAATCGACTCCCATACCGCAGCTTTTTTGCTGCGGTGATTCGACCTTCCCTGGGATTGGAGTCCCAGCAGTTGCTGCAAGTGGTGCCATAGTTGCCAATTCTCTGGTTTCAGTTTCAGAACATTCTCAATTGTTGGATGCCATTGGAATTTAAGCATGTCTACAGTCAGTTACAATACCATAGTCTGTTGTTATTTCTTTCTGCTAAAAAAATTACTTTGTGAGTTGATCACTTGTTAAGAGAGAAGTTGTGATTGGTTCACCATTTTGTCAAAACCTCAATGGCTATAGAAAATATTAGCATACTCGATGATATTTTTGACAAATCATTGGGTTGGCCGAGTAATTTAAGGAAATTGGTTGACATTTATTTCTCTTTGTTACTCAATTTTCACATATGAACAACGACGAATATTAATTCAAGTTTCAAGAGTGAGATTCAAGGAAATATTAGTTTTCAGATGACATTTTGACAAAATAATTGTCTTAAAGTGACATGCAAATGAAAAACCCTAGAAGATAATACAAAACCAAAAAAAGAAGATCAACCCGAACATGAACCATCACCTCGTGTTACTAAACAAAAAAATGAATTACACCTCAAAATGGTGGAGTGACGCGTTGTAGCACGAATGTATGCTAATAACATTTGCATTAAATTATAACATCTTAGACAACCAATCACGCTACTTGAGTTGAAAATTTATTTGTTTTGAAATAATCAAGACTCTGTTCGGAAATGCTGTCCGATGCGGTCGCATATGCAGGTCACGATGCGTGTCGTATTTCAGAACACCTATCTTTTTGGGGGTTTTTTGGTTTTTTTTCTGATTTGTTTCATATTAACTTATTGATCTTAGAAATTATTCAAAAATTTACCTAAATTTTTAGTTACATTTATAATAATTTATAATTAATATATCTATATTATTTAATTATTAAATCGCAAACCGCATGTACCTCACGTCTCGTATTTCTAAACCTCGGTAAAGACCATGAATTGAATCTTAACGATCACATTCCCATGTTTGAAATAAAAAAATAAGACGTGGATGTAGAAAAGCATCGTAGCACATCGAGGTGTCGTTTGGAATTTAATAGAGTAATCGGTTAAGAAAAGATCCATTTAAATGGAATCCAAATAACCAAATCACCTCAAAAAACCCTAACAACACAACGAAACTCCCTCTCTTCCCCGCGCCGTCGCCGGCGACCAACACCACTGGAGTCCCTTCGTCCCTATCTCAACAACTCGCACTTCTCCAATTAGTTCCATTTTTAACTCTTTTTTCTAATGAAATTCCGATTGGATATAATTCTCCTCTCTTTTTACCTTCTTGTCGTATATAATTGATTGTGTATTTGAGTTGATGCTTAAGGCCAAAGGAGTTTCATTTAGAGTAAAATCTTAGAGGTTTATCAATTAGGTTGTTTATGAAAAAATGATTAGCACCTTGAAATCGATTACGATGTGTGATTATCGTATTGAGTTCATGAGTAGTGAATTTTGCGAGATGTGATATTTTCTCTTTTTCGCTTGTTGTGACTTTTAGTTATCGTTAGTAAGTCTTTGAGTCCATTTAGAATCACATTTTGATAATCGGATTTTCTGAAACCCGATCAAATCTTGGAATCGTTCCCAACGTACCCTTGCATTGGTAATTTGGTATGAAGATTCTACGCTTTTAGATGTCAATTGTGAATCGTATTCCATTCTTGATTTCCAAGAATCAAAATTTGATTATCGAAAAGTGATTCCAAATAAACTCTTATTTTTCACAAATGTTGTCCTACTCTACTTATTAAAGCTAGAGGCAATGTCAATGTGATAAAGTTGGTTTGAAACGCCATATTCTTGTACAGTCACATTTGAGTTCTTTTTTCACTTGTGTGACTTGTCTTTCGTTTTCCACGAAGTTCCATTTAAAGGTACCACACTGCTTATCTCTTTCTCTGCACTTGTTTCTCTCATGTATGTTGTTTTCTTTTCTTTTTTAAAGGATTTTACTGTTGTTGGTGCTGGAAGAGAATCATATGCTTTAAGTAATTGTTGGGCTGCAGATCAGATGCTCAAGATGGTCACTTCTATAACTTTTTACTTGGTTTTTGGGTATTATTATGTGATATATAATTGAAGGGTTTGATTCCAAATAACATATTACCGGTCTACGTATGCGAGGAACTTAAAGTAATGTCTTTTTCCATGAATATTACTATTAGCTCTGATGACAATATTGTAGGAGCCTTAGAGCTTAGTGAGCGCTGAGCACAATTTTTTTCCCAATAGTCTTCTCAATCGAAAGTTTTATTTGTTTTAGATAATTTTAGGATATGAAGAAGGAAATCCAGAGTACTTGTTTTGCAGTTTGGCTCTGCATTTTTCTAAACAACCATTTGTTTCAGATTGTACTGGATAGACATGCCATAAGAGGATCCAAGATAAGTGTTAGTTTTTTAGGCCAAAATCTAACATACTGGCAATTGTTTATTGAAAGTTTAGCTTTGCATGCGTGTGGACTTTTTTTGTGTTAATATGGTTGGTTCGTAGTTAAATTAAAAATCCATACCTTATTCGTCAGTTAATAGATTTAGATTTGTAGAGATGAATGCTAATTTTTTGCTTGTAATCTTGTTCCATCCAGAGATTTGCGCTGATTGTAATATGCTGATACGAATGCTAATTAGCTTATTCCTTTTATTTGACCATCAAATTAGCATATCCTGTTACGCCCATCTTTTACAATTCCCACGAGTTGCTGAATGCTCATATATCTTACTATGATATATGAAACTTAGTTTTTTTCCAATCAAACTTTCAAGTGAAAAAACAAATCCTTACTATGCATGCTCATATATCTTAGTTTTATGATACCTATTTTTTCTAACTTTCTTTGTTATTATTCTTGCAAACAGTTGATCCAATGGTAGAACCCAATGGACCAAAACCTCAAACGGTTTCGGACCCCTCACTCAAGTTCAGAACGAAGAAATGGTGGATCTTGGTATCACTCAACATCTTCTTCCTACTTGCAGGCCAAACTGCTGCCACACTTCTTGGAAGATTTTACTATGACAAAGGCGGAAATAGCAAATGGATGTCCACATTGGTCCAGACAGCTGCCTTTCCAGTTCTCTTCCTTGCTCTCTTCCTGATTCCCAACAAAAAATCCACTTCCTCTTTAACCACCTTTGCCATTTCCACAGGCCCCTCTCTTGGAAAACTCGCATTTGTATACATATCGATCGGTCTTTTAGTTGCGGCCGACGATCTACTTTACTCGGACTTCTCTACCTCCCAGTCTCCACTTACTAGCTTGTATGCGCCACTCAATTGGCCTTCAATTCTGTTTTTTCGTACTTCCTTAGCAAGCAAAAATTCACAGTGCTTATTTTTAACTCTGTCGTGCTCCTTATCTTCTCTGCCACCCTTCTTGGTGTCGACTCAAGCAATGACAACAACTCCAACATTCCCGTGAGCAAACGCCCACTCGGGTTTGTCCTCACACTGGAGGAGTTTGAGGCAGGAAATGGAGGGATTTGTGGAGGGAAAGGTGTCATATGTTATGACACTGGTTTGGACTGCTGTCTCATGGCAAGTTGCTTCTGTAGGTGTTGTGGGGTTGATATTCGAGGTTTCTTCTCTGTTCTCGAATGTCATAAGCACTCTGGCTTTGCCGGTGGTTCCGGTATTCACTGTTGTGTTCTTCCATGATGCAATGGATGGGGTGAAGATTATGGCTCTGCTACTGGCAATATGGGGATTTGCTTCTTATATTTATCACAACTTTCTTCATGAACATAAATCCGTGAATGCTGTTAGAGATTAGGATGATCAGGACAGTAGGGAGAATTCATGATTTATTTATTTATTTATTTTGAGGGAAAGCAATACAATTGAATGAATTAAGGCTTGAGAAAACAAGCGCAAATTTATTTTTTTTAATCCTTGGTGAAGCAAAATAAATAAAATCACATGGGTTTTATGTGATTTTTTTGTTTTTGTTGTTGTTTAAACAGTAGTTTGTATCAGTTATCTAAGGTTACATATCCAAAGAAAAGTTTAGAATCTACGAAGTTCAGCTTATGATTGCTTCCAAGTACATATAAATATATAATGAGCAAATGAAAATATATATGATGTTCAGAAAACAAAGCCTTGTAGCGCATCAAGGATTGTTGTAAAATAGAAGGTAATGGCGGCAGAAGTTTTATCGCATCATTCTTGTTCATTTGATTTGTGGATGATTTTTATGAATTGTTATTCTTTTAAGATGACGACTAATGCCAGAGTGGGCTTTCGTATGATATAGCTTTAAATTACCAATCTGTTTTACCTTTTATGGATCTGAACCATAACTAAGCTTGTCGACTTATTTTTTTTACCGTAAGTATAAACCTTTTTTTGGGGTTCTATTTTGAACCTTGATCGGTTCGTGTTCAGTTATGGATAAACCCAGAAGTAATACGTATTTTCCAAAACAAAGATATCTAAGGGTTTGGTTTGACGTGTTTAGATGTGCACTTATCTTGTCGTAAGCGTAAGTACATACAACCATGGACAAAAAAATTAGGATTTTGTGTTTGTTTTTGGAACTTAGATGAAATGGAGATATACTCCTGTGTTTCTGGACTTTGTATAGAAAGGTTTTAGTTGTACTAGAGGTCAGTTCTTTGTCAATTTGATTGATAAGAATCATGTGTTTACGGTCTGCACCGGATCCACACAGATTTGTGGAAGGAATGACTCAAATGAAACTCATTCGCTAGGACTCGCAAGCCAATATGTCTGGTTTAATCAAATTCAGGTTCGAATATGTTCAACAATAAGTGGCAACGGAGTGGGAAGGACGAACTAAGGCTAAACATAAGGAATTCATATTCTTTTATTCCATTTTATCGTTGTATAGTCTAATTTCTCCTTCGATTTAGGGATTATGACACAAAGTAATGTCATTCATTTTCCTTCAAGGAGGGGCATATGCTCCATAACTTCTATTGAAGAATGCTTTAACCAAAGGCGAGGAAACCAATGAAAACCAAAGTTGTAGACATCCGTACACTCCACCAACCTATTACCGATTTCGATTTTGCCTGAACCTAGATATCTTAGCATTTCCAAGTCAATTTACCAAACTCAATATCCGACACTCTCTTTTTAAATTCATTTTCTTACAATGTCAAAACATATACTAAAAAAAGACAATTGTAATGTGTCTATATACTTGAGTAGTAAAAAATAAATTAGGGTCTTTATTTTGTAGCACAAATTGAGGTGGAAAAAAATTTGAGGTATCTGTTCTATAGCACGCAATTTTTTTTACCACACTCAAGATCCTATAATATCTCATTTTCTAAATCATTTTCTTACAAATTCAAAACGTGCACGTAATGGAGTAAGGAAAAAATGTAATTTTTCCATAACAAGCGCATTATTTTTCATACATACAAATTACGTCCCTCTGACCAGATATCCTAGCCCGACCCCGTCAATTAACCAAACTCAAGATCCTACAACATCTCATTTGTTGGACCGAATTTTCACCAAAAGAAAAGGACTTCCAAAAAAAGAAGAAAAATAAACAACTTCGGCCCATTGGGCCCATCAATCCTCTATATATATATATATATATATATATATAGTCTTCGTTCCCTCCTAGACATGTTTTCTCTTCCGCCGAGACCAAACCAACCAGCAAAGGTCGCTTCTTTGGGATTGTTTTTGCTGTTTGATTTTTGTGTTTTGGTCGCTTCTTTCAGTTGATAGAAAAACTTTTAAAACTTTGTTTTAATATGGGTAATTGTTTCCTAGTTGTCAGCATTATTTGCAAAAAAACTATTTGTCTTTTTAAAGTATTTTCTTGTAATTAATTTTCCTTGTGGTGAAGCAGATAACTCTGACAAGTCCTGCTGATTGCTTGTGATAATCAGGGTTTGCTTTATTGGACTGCCATTATATTCCTTGTGATTAAGCAGATAACTCTTACGAGCCCTGCTAGTTGCTTGTGATAATCGAAGTTTACTTTATTTGGTCTGCCATTATTTTCCTCACGATGAAGCAGATAACTCTTACGAGCCCTGTTAATTGCTAGTAATAATCAAGGTTTACTTTATTCGGACCAATGTTCTGAAATGTGGCCAGATCAACCCTATTAAATGGTGTCTTACCGCATCTAATTCGCATCTGGCATTCCTAAACCTTGATTCGGACTACCTGGTCCGGGGGTATAAGCAAATTAATTCTTCATTCGCTGTTGAAGCAAATTAATTGTAACATACTTCATCTGAGCTATAATGTTATTAAGTGGAACTACATTTTTTAAGTGGTCGGATGAAGATGCTAATATTTTCTTTTTTCAATTTCTAGCTTTCAGAAAGTTTACTTAATAGATTACATGTTGATCTAATTTTGTTTGTATTTAACTGTTTATTATTTTATGTTGCAGTGCCATGGCTTGTGTTGCATATAAAATTATCAATTCTCTCATTGATCCAGAAGTTCGCACTACAATAAAATTCCTCAGTTGTCAGAGCTCTGCAACTTCATGCTCTTCTATCTCTTTTAGTCGACGGAACAATCTTTTATCTTTCCATGCCAGAAGATCCAGTAAAATATCTTCAATAGTTTTGAAAAAAACTCCAATTACTAGCAAACAATCTATTCCCTCTAGGAATGCCGCTGGTGTTGGCTCTGGTGAGAAACTTCAAATTATAACTTGATTTTTAACTAGCCCAATGAAGTTTTTTTGCACTATATATTTATCCTTTCCCCCATTGGTTACAGGAGAGAGAGTGGCTGTGTTAGTTATTGGTGATGGGGGAAGGGAGCATGCGCTTTGCTATGCTTTGCAGCGCTCTCCATCTTGTGATGCAGTTTTCTGTGCTCCTGGCAATGCAGGGATTGCACTGTCTGGTACAGCAACTTGTATTCCAGAACTTAATTTTTCTGATAGCTCTGCTATCATCTCGTTTTGTCGAAAATGGGACGTTGGACTTGTCGTCGTGGGTCCAGAAGCGCCACTTGTTGCTGGCCTTGTGAATAACCTTCTAGCGGCTGGAATTCCGACCTTTGGCCCTTCAGCAGAAGCTGCAGCACTTGAGGGATCGAAGGGTTTTATGAAGAATTTGTGTGATAAATATGGTATTCCCACGGCGAAGGTACGTTTCTTCATCAGTGATGGGTTGCTATGAGAACGTAATTCTGTACTTGTTAATGCCTTTGTATATTCATATGATAGTCTTGTATCTTTCCTTTTCTGAAGTCACTTCGTGGTACCTTCTGTATTAGAGAAACATTCATAGTAAGTCATAACTAATATAATCCATCATAAATGTTTCCTAGTTGCTACTTCCAACTTTGTAGATATTGGTTATCAATGGATATCCAAAATCTGAAATCGGACCACATCTGTATTCGAAATTGAACATTTTATCCAGGAAAAATTATATCTGAAATCCATATTCATATCCAGGATGAAGTATCCATCAACTTGCAGAGCGAATGTGGATATTGATGTATCTGATCCGAATAACGTCCGTTCCGGGACTACATATCCGTATTTCAACATCCATATCTATATTTGTATCCATATACTTATACAATACGTTATTATACCTAAAAGTATCCATATTTCTACATTGTGTGGTTATATTTTGAATATATTTTTTAATTATTTACTCAAATAAAAATGCATCCATTGTTCCGTTTATTTAAGCGTTGAATATTGATATTATTTTCAGAAAATGAACCCAAAAGTTAACATAAATTAAATTAACATTTAAAACCAAATAAATGTGACTATGTATAAGATTTTTTTCTAAGTGAAAACACAAAAATGTTATGAGGTGGGTCATTATGTTTACGTATGCAGACCTTATCCGTATATGTTCTGAATTAGTCAAATATCCGGGCGGATATAGACTTCTCATATCCGCAAACAATTTGTACATATAATTTTTATTTGGATACGAATGTAGATATACGTATATCCAATCCGTATCTGATCCGTTGACACCCCTATGATATGATCATATAAGATAGATGATTTAGTTGGGTTCTTCATTTTTCTTAGTCTTTTATACTGGATTATTTATTTCATATGTTCAACAAATGATTGGATATGCTGGTCTTCCGTCTTATATGTAACGATTACTATGTGTTTCCTCAACCACGTAAGATGAGTTGCATGGATCTTTGTACAAATGAGTTCTTTAAATGTTCCAAGCTAGTATACAATATTAATACTGATGATAAAATTCAGATCATTATTTCTTATTATTTTACTACTATTTTTCAGTATAAGATATTTGCAAACCCATCCGATGCAAAACAGTATGTGAAGGATCAAGGCGTGCCCATTGTCATCAAGACTGATGGACTGGCTACTGGGAAAGGAGTTGTCGTAGCAACGACCTTGGATGAAGCTTATGAAGCCATAGACTCCTTGCTAATAAAGGGCTCTTTTGGCTCAGCTGGTTCTCAAATAATCATCGAAGAATATCTCGAAGGAGAAGAGGTTTCTTTCTTTGCCTTGGTGGATGGCAAGAATGCTCTGCCACTGGAATCTGCTCAGGATCATAAGCGAGTTGGAGATGGCGATACTGGTCCAAATACTGGTGGAATGGGGGCGTACTCCCCTGCTCCAATATTAACAAAGTATCTTCAAGCAAAGGTCATGGAATCAATAATTCTACCCACTGTGAAGGGGATGGCTGCAGAAGGTTGCCCATTTGTAGGAGTTCTCTATGCAGGGCTTATGATTGAAAAGAAGTCGGGATTGCCCAAACTTATCGAGTATAATGTTCAGTTCGGAGATCCAGAATGCCAGGTTAGTGAAAGATCGGGTTGTTTTTAGGACTTCCGTAATTCTTTCAAGTATATAGTCTGCAAATCAAAATTGCAACTCTATTTGATATGGTCGAGAACTTTGCTCAATTTTGGTTGGGAGCCTTTTATTGTCACTGGCCAAGGTGGTGCTAGATTCCTCTAACAATCAGCTCTCTTTTTTTACCGTAGGTGTTGATGGCTCGACTGAAGTCAGATTTGGCTCAAGTTCTGCTTTCAGCTTGCAAGGGTCAGCTTGGGTCAGTATCACTAGAATGGTCTCCTGGATCAGCGATGGTTGTAGTAATGGCTAGCCAAGGCTACCCGGGAAGCCATGAAAAGGGTACCATAATAAGAAATGTAGACGAAGCAGAGCTCATAGCACCAAACGTCAAAGTATTCCATGCAGGTACTTCTATTGATTCAGATGGAAACTTCATTGCTACTGGCGGGCGAGTACTTGCTGTAACAGCTCATGGAAAAGACATAAAAGAAGCACGGAGTAAAGCATACGACGCAGTTGAAGAAATAGAGTGGTCTGGAGGCTTCTATCGACATGATATCGGCTGGAGGGCGATGCCTCTTTCCGATACTAAGTTTACTGGTTTATCTTTTGGTATCTTTTACTAAGTTTCTCTGAACAATGCAAGCCATTCTAGTGTAGGTTAGAGCTTTAATTTTATTGTTCGTGTTAAGAATGTGAAAACTGAAAAGTGGAAATAAATAAACTGCATATTCTTGGAAGGATAATGGGAAATCAGCTTGTGGGGTTAAAGTAAAATATTTGTGAATCCTTGATTTTCTAATAAATTAATAAATGGTAATCTATCTTATTAATCTTATTAGCAACAAAGCCTTCTTCAAGCGAAATCATGAATATACAAAACAAAACATGAGTATTAGAGTCATGTGATAGTTATACTAAAAAAACTTTTGATAGTTACGAAAGACGAGTATTAGACAAATGAATATCAAAAATTCATTAACCAATTATTGAATAGATCAATAAAACTTGTAAGAGCAATAAATACTGTAAAACTACTTATAAAGTCATTAAATCAAAAATATGTATCTTATCCTTACAAACTCTAGAAAAACTTGAGTAGTAAATTCACATAAGTAAATGATATTTTAACTACAAATCAAATGGTTATCATATCAAGTCACTTAGCAAGGACGGGGAAGTAAAATATAAAAAACTTCTCCGTCCAACTTTTAATATTTTTGCAAGTTACAAGAGTAATTAAGCCGAAAAGTTCAAAAATAATAAAGAGAAGTACCTTTCATAATACGAGACTACACAACCAAAACCTCTGTCTATTAAACTTTAAAAAAGAGTCGAGAAGGAATAATTTTAATTTGTAGAAAAAAATCAAATTCAAGATGATAAATTAATTTAAAAGAGAAGATATCGATCTTACTTCAAACTAACTAATCTTTAGAAATTACTTCATGTTTGATCCTCAATTTGGCTAACCATCGTACACGTCCATGCGTTAATGTATGCTTACAACTTGCGAAAACTAAAGAATAACATAACTGGGAAATTTTTTTATCGATTAAGAAAAATAAAAAGAGATTCTTACCAAAGTTCAAAAGTATATATATATGGTATTTTCTGGTTGGGACCATGAAACTCTTTTTTATTGATCGGAGTTGAAGATGTAAAAAGTGGATTTTTGGTATGGAGATCATGGAATTTGTGTTTTTGAAGGTATATATCATACAAAATAATAGACGAAAGAAATGAGAAATTGTAATTTTTAATTTTATTAAAAATTAATAAAATCATAAATTTTCAAATTGATTACTTTTTGAAAAGATAAATTTATGTATTGTTTTCAAAAGTAAAATTCTTAAGTTTTTAATGAATTTTAATGGACATAACTTTTCATATTTATAATTTTTTTGACGAGGTATAAAAAAGTTCCTCAATTTTGAATGTACTTTGGAAGGTTTGTAAGTTAGGCTGATCTGGATTTCAAAATTTATTTTATTTTTGAATTTTAAAAAATGATTAAACCTATATCGTTGTCTCATTTTTATTGCGAACATGTATTTTTAAATAATTATAAATTTAAAAGATAAAATATGTATTAATTTTTTTGTAGATTTAAAAATAAGTATGAGCCTAAAATCATGAAAAAATATAAAAATTCGCTCCAAAATTCATTTAAGATATCAAACATCCAACGACCAAAATGAATTTATTTTATATTTTATATTAATAGACAGTAAAGATCGATTTGAGAGTCTAAATACGTTAATACAAAACACATGAAATTAATTCGTTAGCTCTCTTAATAGAATATTTATTGAATATATAAAGATTTTTATCATTTTCTCTTAATATACGACCAAAATGGTTTTGAGGGACCAAAAAATAACATGGGAACTATATTATTCAATATTAAATTTTGAACTTGTTTTTTTTGTAATATTGTAATTTTGTTATGAATGTGAAATCACAGGGGTCATGGTGATCATGGGTTGATAGGTTTTTTATTAAAAACTAAAAAAATAATAATTATAAACCACTCAGATCAATTTGAGGGACAAAAAAATTAGGGGTTAATTACAGTTTGACCCCCTGAACTATGCTTTGGTATCACTTTACCCCCTTGAACTTTCAAAGTTAACAATTACCTCCCCCGAACTTTAATTTTGTAACACTTTGCCCCCCTGAACTTCAAAAACTCATTATTTAACACACATTCGACGTTTTTTTTCATAATTTTTTTGTTGTATCCCTAATACACTCCTAAACCTATATTTACGTGAAAGTTTGGATCGAAACGGAGGTCGGATATGGTTAGAATTTGGGTCGGTTTGACACTCAATTCGACCCAAATTCCAACCATATCCGACCTCCGTTTTGATCCAAACTTTCACGTAAATATAGGTTTAGGAGTGTATTAGGGATACAACAAAAAAAATTAGGAAAAAAAACGTCGAATGTGTGTTAAATAATGAGTTTTTGAAGTTCAGGAGAGCAAAGTGTTACAAAATTAAAGTTTAGGGGAGGTAACTGTTAACTTTGAAAGTTCAGGGGGGCAAAGTGATACCAATGCATAGTTCAGGGGTCAAACTGTAATTAACCCAAAAATTAGAGACCTCTTATTAAACATCTGAGATTAATTCGAAGGACCAAAACTTAATTGGATTTTAATAGACGACCAAGAATTTTGTAGATTCCATTACTTCCTTTGCTTCCATTAGAGGATCCCTCCGGTTCCAACCTTTTGTGTCAATTTATGATCCAACACCCAATTGTTAACTCATGTCTACGATTGGAATCCTAAAGCTATGAATATATCTACTTAAGGACGTGCCCAAAACTAATCACATCTTTGTTTTTTTTCCAATAATTTTGAAGTGCCAAAAAAGAGTGAGAACCGCATTATTATTTAGATATCAAAACTGAACAGCTAAACGACGTTCCAAAATTATTTAGATCGTCCGTGTAAATTACCGTTTTGTCATTATCTCATTTTTACTTATTTCTGCTCCCAATAAGTTCTTTTCTTTTCATACTACAACAAAAAATAACCATGAAAAATAAAATCAGAGTAAGAATGTGCGTGTGGCAGGGGACGCTAGTCCCCCGCAAAGCGAGCGAGTAGAGGAAGCGCGTTTTGCGGACGTTTTCGTTTCGACACCATATTATTATACTACAGATATTGATCTGTTTATCTATTTATTTACGTTTATGTTTTTTTTCCACCCCGTCACCACCGAAAATCTTGCAACGGAACTTGAAATAATTTGAAATAACACACTGTATAAATTCAAGATTTGAAAAAAAATAGGACGTCATAGTCAGACGCCCTCACCATGGGTGGGGCGTCTAAGGAAGACGCCCTTACCATGGGGGAGGCATCCTAGCCAAAAGCCCTGATTTTTTAATTATTTTTTACGAGACACAATGAGTATTAAATGAATTGTGAAGAACAAAATGGTAATTAAGACGTACGGTTTAAGTAATGTTAAGACGATGAATAGAAGTTTCCCGTAAAAAAAGCACTATATATATATAGGGTCAAGCTCTAGTGAGCTCAGGGCTCATCAAATTTAGTTTAAGCCCTCTACAATCTCACCATTAGATCTTATTTAAAGTTAATCTCATCATTCATTAACATAACCGTTTTTTTAATCTACCTTACAATTTAAAATGAGTGGTGAATATTGTGGGGGCTTAATTTAGAAAAATTAAGTCCAAGGCTCACTAGAAAATTCATGTGTGTGTGTATATATATATATATCTTACGAGGATTGCGACGAATCATTGTTTTTTTCTGATTTTTTGTGTGTACATCATTAATAATTTTTATCTCTAATTGGAGCTAATATTCTTTATAAAAGGGTGGTAACTGGAAAGTGATAACCAACGGAACTGGACTTTCGACTTTCTTGTGACATAAACATATGTCATCGGGAACAAATTTATGACACTTTCCTTACAATATTTGATTACCATTAGTCATTACTCGTTATTAAAAATGTATTAATTATCTTTTATCAACAAGGGAGAGTCATTTACACAATTGAAAACGTATTAATCATCTTTTATCTGTTCATCCGAGTCATATATGTTAGAGAGGATATAGATGTTAAATATAAAATCAAATGCTGTAGTGGATATGGAATTGGTAGAGTTTATGATAAAATCATTTAGTTTGTGAAAATCCCTAATGTTGTAAACAAGTTGAAATCGAGCAACCATGCTCAGTTGAAGGTCGGTTTGCTTAGTTTTTCTATTTGGTCTTGACTCGAGTTGAGCAGAAAAATTACTTGTGTTTGGCTCGTTACATGCTTGCGAGTTGCTCGGCTCGCTCGTTTACTTGTTATAATGTTATTTTTATGCTTAATTTGACAATATTACTTATTATTTTTTTGTTTTCCAGTTAGTAGAATAACATACTAAAACAATTTAATGGTAAAAAGATCTAAAACACCGTATAATTATCCAACCAAACATGTAAATTAATGTGAAAGTTCAAATACAAAACATACTAATAGAATAGTAGTCTCCACAAATTGAAAATTAACTTTTGTTTTCGGTTAAGGGTTGGTTCAGGGTTGGTTCGGATGATTTATTTGATTTATCAATAATCAAACCAAATAAGAGTTTTTAACTTTTTTTAAAAAGACCAAAAATAAACCAAATGTTTAGGGTTTGGATATTTGGATATTTATATGGTTGTGTAAATGAGTGAAAATGGTGGTGTGATTGAGTTTGGATAGTAGATATAAATTGAATCCAAACAAACGAACAATGAGTGTGAGTGAGCATCAGTCTACTCATGGTCAATTTGTTAGTTAATCAACCTGATTTATTAGATCTTGTTTGATTTGTTACCAACCGATCCAAGTCATGATTTGAGTGGGAACTACCAGGCCCGACACACTTACGTCCCTCTTTGCTATTCATAATTCCGAGCTGACATATTAATATTATAATAATTTGTCTTGCATTTGTGTCTAATCTCATTGATTAATCGTAAAATCTAAAATTATTAGCACTCGTACACGGATCCGAGTCCAAGAACCTGTTAACCCACTAATCAGATCCCCGACCGGCAGCGAATCTAATCTCTCCCTCTCCCTTCCATCGAAATCACGTGACACGACAACTTTAGGACTAGATCTCGCGACCGTTAATTGAAAAGACTATTCGACCCTTGCCTTCTAACAACCGATAGGGGCGATAGTGGCCCATCGAAGGGTAATTTCGTAATCCTAATCCCAACCAAATCTTGATGACAGAGGTATTATTTGTGCCTTTCCCTCTTAATTAGGGTTCCAAACTCTTTCCGTTTCCTGTGCAAACCCATAATTAGGCTTCTCCAATCCCTGTTTTAGTTGCGTTAAGACCATTTGTGAGTTCTTCGTGTTGCTTTTGGTCTCAAGATGTGTTTTTTTCTGAGAAATTTGGGATTTGGAGTAGTTTTGGTGCTCATTTCTTTGCTTTCTCTAAGAAAATTTGGAGCTTTGGTGTCTGGATGAGCAGTTATTGGCTGTTCGATCTGTGATTTTTGACATCCACCACCAAGTTTTGATTTTTGTGTGATTTGATCATAGTTTGAACTGAAAATTCAAAGATATAGCTTCTTTAGATATCAAATTAGTTTTTTTTTTTTAAATTAATTTTTTTTACCATCTTTATGGTAGTGTGATGCTATGTTGGTGAGAGTGGTTGCATAATTTAGTTGAGATTTGGTGGCCATGAAGTTGGAATGAAGAGGAAATTGGTTTGTGGCATTTCACATCATTGGCAATATTAAGTTGAAGCATTTTGGTCTTGTGTTTTGACATTTGTGGTATTATTTCACAAGATGGGTGTTATCTGAAGTTGGGAATTTAGTATTTGCTATATAACTGTTAGTTTCTCCATTGGAGGCGGAATGCCTGGAGCGTCCGCCAAAAGCTCGCTAGGAGTTATGACTGTTCCAAGGCCTCTCACATCGATTTTGCTGTCTATAGCTGGAATAGCTGTCTACCTTGTTATTGCTTCGCGGCTTCTTGTTAACTATCCTATTAGTTCCACAATTTTTGGACAAATTATAAATGTCGATCGTCTGGGAATGTTAGAGCCCAAAGCTAACTGAATTGCTAAACATCGTCCCAAAATTACTTAAATCGCCACTTGAAATTACCATTTTGTCATTCTCTCATTTCTACTGCTATAACGCGACATTTTACCCTCCTATCACACATCTCTCTTCATATTCCTCTTATAATCATAAAAAATAATGTTTTGGAGGTCAGTAATGAACCAACGGACGCCCCAGTGTACTCGAATCTCGTAAAATATCTAACATCTTTTTAATAAAATAATAAAAAAAAATTACGGGCGTCCGACGGAGCCGCCCCCACGTAGGAGCGGGCGTCTGGCTAAGACGCCTTCCCCATGGGGGCGGTGTTTTACCCAGACGCCTTACCCATCGGGGAGGCGTTTTACCCAGACGCTCCGCCCATGGGACAGGCGTCTTAGCCAGACGCCCCCTCCTACGTGGGGGCGGTTTCGTCGGACGTCCGTAATTTTTTATTATTTTTTAAAAAGATAATTGATTATAAATTTAGATAATTGTTAAATTAATTAATAAGTTAATAATTACTATATTCGGATGATCGATACCTCTTTGGTACACCGAAAATTCAAAAATTTACAGGTCCAACAATTTCAAAATCAAAAAAAAATTGACAAAAAAAACTTAAAAAATAGGAGCGAGACCCCCGAACGACCTGTCGAGGTGGTATTTGTAAGTCAGGATGTTTTACCACCGGGGGATTTGGAACTTAAAAAATGTTTGATCTGGAATTTTTTTGAATCTTCATCACTTGCAAAAAAAAACTCATTGTAATCCGACCGGTTACCACCGAAAACTTCCAAAGAAACGTCAAATAATTTGAGATAACACACCGTATAATTTTAATTTGACAAAAAAATTAAAAAAATGGGATGTCTGGCTAAGACGTCTGTATCATCGTGGCGGCGTCTGGCTAAGACGCTTACACCATGGTTGAGGCGTCTTAGCGAGACGCTTACACCATGGTATAGGCGTCTGGCTAAGACGCCCGTACCATCGTGGAGGCGTCTGGCTAAGACGCCTGCACCATCGTGGAGGCGTCTGGCTAAGACGCCTCCACGATGGTACAGGCGTCTTAGCCAGACGCCCGAGTCGGAAAAAAAATCAGTCTCCGTTACTTCGCCTGATATAGGTGTTTCGCTAGACATTTTCGTGGTGTTGGTACTAGGAATGTTAGTAAAACTGAGTCAAAAACCTTGTTTAAAGACACGAGACGATATGGGTATTAAATATATTGTTAAGGGCAATTTGGTAATTTCAATGGGCGATTTAAGTAGTTTTGGGTGACGTTTAGTAGTTCCCAAAGCTAATCAGGCCCATTAAGTCCTGCATATAAGTCCACATGCATTGTAACTCTAATTAATTGTAACATTCATTGTATCTAATACTAGTCTACATTCATTGTATTAGAATCATCTAGATTTTCTATAATTTGTGTCTAGGTACAAATGTATCCATGGTTCTAGTAAGCTATAAATAAGCCTCTACCACTTTCATTCTAAATCAATGAGAATCAATCTATTTTCTTCTTTGTGACTAGTTTTCTCTCTAACATGGTATCAAGAGCTAGTATGGTTAAAACCCAAACCAATACCTCTTCTTGATTATTTTTTTCCCAACCCAGCCCATCTTCATCTTTCCCTTCCTTTCTGGCCCATAACAAAACCAAGAAAATCAACCCAGCCCATAACCAACTTCATCTTGGAAACCCTTCCCCTTCTTCATCCAACGGTGTGGATCTTTTCTTTTCTTTGCCACAGATTGTGTTTTTTTAAGCAAAATCCAATCGTTCATCTTAGCCCATCCAACGGTCTCCAACACTTGTCTGCATCTGTCCGTTCCATTCTCTATTAACGGTCAGGATCGACTGAACTTTCTTTTCTCTCCTTAAACATCCGGCCGTTCATCCATCAACGGTTCTGATTGCTCCTCGTTTTTTTCTTCTTTCCAACGGATTGTGTTTCTCAAAATTAAATCCGACCGTTCGCCTGCTTGATCCAACGATCCCTATCCCACTGTACCCATTCCCATGGATTGTGCTTCTTTCAAGCAAATCTGTTCCGTTGCTTCAATCCAACGTTCCTCATTTCTTACTGAATCGCATCCGTTCCTTTTCAAACTGACGGTTGCGATAAACTTTGTCCTCATATAAAAACTTACAACCTAGAAATCTTGCCATTTTCTTCTCCTCCTCTCCAACTGTTCCTCTCCGCGGTGCTTATCTTGAGCACCTTCACCACATCGAGACCTACCTTGGCGATAGTCTCGCGCTTTTATCCTCTTCTGGGTTTCTGGTGATCTTTATCCTTTTTTTTCTCTCCCGTTGTTTGTTTTAAGCTATGATGACTAACAGTCAGAGCTCCATTCTCATATCTCCGTTTTCATAACAAACTACGAACTGCTTTCAACTTCTTACAGTACCTTCTTGATTTGCAAAAAAAAACATCGCACGATTTTTTTCTTTCTGTCATCTGTTAGTTCTTGCGGTTTTTTTTTCTTTTCCTCGTTTTTTAACAAAAAAAACTATAAAGTCATTTTCTGATTTTTTTTCCTTCTTTTCCTTCCTTTGGATTTTATCTTCTGGTAGCCATGACCACTTCTAGTCAGAGCTCCACTAGCATGCCAAACACCACCACTTCTTCCACCATATCTGTTTCTGGAAATCTATCATTTCCCATACATGTGCGTCTTGATCGCACGAACTACCTACTTTGGCGCTCTCAAATCATGCCCATTGTTCGTGGTAATGCTCTGTATGGTTTCCTAGATGGTTCTGTTCCTACTCCTAGTCCTTTCTTAGACGACGCTCAAACCATTCCCAATCCTGACTATAAAGCATGGTCTCGTCAAGATCAACTACTATTAGGATGGTTACTTGCGAGTTTTTCTGAGGGGGTGTTAGGTCAAACCGTAGGATGTACAACTTCTCGCTCTGCTTGGGTCACACTTGAGAAGGCCTTTGCCTCTCAGTCTCGTTCTCGTATTATTCAACTCAGATTACAAATTCAAACAACAAAAAAAGGAAATCTCTCTATTTCTGAATATCTACAAAAAATGAAATCTATTGTTGATAACTTGTCTGCTGTTGCTAATCCTGTCTCTGATTCTGATCTCATTCTTTATATTCTTGTTAGGTCAGGGACTGAGTATGACTCTTTTGTTGTTTCTATATCCACTTGTTCTAATTCCCCAAGTTTAGAAGATTTACATGCCATGCTTCTTACACATGAAATGCGGTTGGAAAGCAACCTCTCTACTGCTCTCCCCTCTGTTAATGTTGCCACTCGGGCACCTGTGCCAACTAATCGAGGAGGGCGCACTAACAGAGGCAAAGGGCATGGTCGTGGAAGGTTTTTCAACAATAACAATAATAATCGTCCTCCCACTCCTAACTTGTCTGGTAACCCCCCTCGACCTAGAGTTCAATGTCAAATCTGTACCAAAATGGGTCACAATGCCCTTCAGTGTTACAAACGTTTTGATCAATCCTTTCAAAATCCCTCTCTTTCTGCTATGATGGCAACTTCTTGCAACATAGTAGATGATGCCTGGTATCCTGACTCAGGAGCCACAAACCACCTGACAAATGACCCAGACTCACTTCAGAATTCAACAGACTATACAGGTTGTGATTCTATCAGAACAGCTAATGGAGCAGGTTTGCCTATCCTACGCATTGGTTCTTTTACTGTTTCGTCGTCTTCCAAATTACTAAAAATGCATGATGTTTTCTTTGTTCCTAGTGTTACTCGAAAACTATTAAGTGTAGCTAGATTCACGTCAGATAACAATGTATATTTTGAATTTTTTCCCAAACATTGCTTTGTGAAGGATCTCTTCTCGGGTCAGGTCCTACTACGGGGGCACCTTGATCATGATATTTACAGACTACAACTTCCTAGTTCTCTACCTAGGAAACTTGCATTCCACGGTGAACGAACCTCTGCTGATATCTGGCACAGACGACTGGGACATCCTTCTGCACGCATTGTTCACTCTATTTTACATAAACATGCTCTTCCCACTGCAGGAAAAACTTTGCTAAATAATTGTCATACTTGTTGCTCTATTAAAAACAATAAACTACCCTATACTACTACACACATTAAAAGTAATATTCCTTTAGAACTAATTCATTCTGATGTTTGGGGCCCTGCCCCTGTTACTTCTCACACTGGTTGTCGATTTTATGTCAGTTTTTTAGATGATTTCAATCGTTACACTTGGATTTTTCCTATTGCTTCTAAGTCTGATGTCTTGCCTACTTTTCAAAAAATTTAGTTACAAGCAGAAAATTTCTTTTCTTGCAAAATTAAGAGTTTTCAAAGTGATTGGGGTGGTGAATACAGATCTGTTTCCAAATTTCTTGAGTCAAATGGTATTTCTCATAGAATTTCTTGTCCTCATACACATGAACAAAATGGCTCTATAGAAAGAAAGCATAGACATATTGTTGATTGTGGCTTATCTATTCTAACTCATGTTTCTCTTCCTGTTTATTTCTGGGATCATGCATTCTCTACTGCTGTATTTTTAATTAATCGATTGCCATATGCTAACTCTTCTATTTCTCCATTTGAAAAATTATTTAAAACTGCTCCAGACTATTCTATTTTAAAAGTATTTGGTTGTTCATGTTTTCCCTGTCTACGACCTTATAATACCAATAAACTGCAACCTCGTTCTCGTCAATGTGTATTTTTGGGATATAGCACTATGCATAAAGGATATAAATGTTATAATAAACATACTAATCAGATGTTTGTAGCCCGCAATGTTATATTTGATGAAACTCATTTTCCTTATGAGGGGGCCAATAAGACTAAGGTATCTGGCAGTAGTAGTTTATCTACCTCTACCATACCTATCTTAACCAATACTGACATTGCTACTCCAGTATCTCCTACTTTGATTCCCACTGAAACCACTCCAAACTATTTTCCTTTATCCACAACACAACATTCAAATTCTGACCCTGAACCCACCTCCTCACTCAATCCCTGTCATCCCATGACCACAAGAAATAGAGATAATACTAGGAAAGCTAAAACCTTCCCTGGTTTTTGAAGGATTTCATGTTTAATTATACATATATATATATTTCGAATTTTCATGTATAATAAGGATCAATTTTCAATTTTCTAGAATCTATTGCATGCATCGGTTTGTTTTAACAAACTAGTTTCAAAACTCTATTAAAACAAACATAAAGGAGCTCCGAAATTCATACCTAGAAGTTCTCTAAAACTTCTCGAAGATTCGGAGACCGTTGGGATGCTCCTCGCTGCGCCGGATGCCTCCGAGTATTCACCAAACTCTAAACAAGATCGGAGAGAGGGAAGCTAGTCTCTCAATCTCCAATTGGGTTTAGAATCCAATTACTAACCCCTATTTAATTCTCTTGAGAAGATGATCTCTCTAGAACTAAGACTAAACTTAAGAATTTCGTGGAGAATTATGGAGAGAGAATTTTTGCACAAGAGATAATGAATTAATTAAGGAGGTAATGAGATAACCTTGTATTTATAGGTTCTCTCCAAATTACCTATTCATGTGCAACCTCTTGCCCATGATTCCATGCAAAATTCCATCTAACCATCCATTATTTATTAATAAATAATATTAGCCACGAATTAAATCAATTATGGACCAATTCCATGCATGATCTAATTAATTCTTAAATTAATTCTGCATAAAACCGTCTGGACCGGTCGACCGTTCAAGGTGCGGTCGACCGCTTGAACCAATATTTCGGTCGACCGTTCAACATTCGGTCGGCCGTTCGTAATAGGAATTATTCCATCGCAATGTTCGGTCGACCGACCGATCACTTTCGGTCGACCGTTCGAACAGATGAAAATTCCCTGTTATCGGTCGAGACTCGTCCGGTCGACCGTGCCCTACCGGTCGACCGTTTACTGTTATCCGGTCGACCGTTTGAGCACTCTTTTGCAGACTTGTCAAATTTCGGTTTAACCCCTACAAAACTTGACATTTCGGGATTAGTAGTAAATTCACAACCTATGTAACATATTATCCTATGTAATGATCAATCATTACACCCCATAATATTTACATCACATATGAATTTAATTTAGATTCTAATTATGTTATTAATCACAACATAACTTTGATTTTGCTTTGTTCACCCCATGTGTCATATTTTCTACATGAAACCCGACACATCTTATGAACTCAAAATCCCCATTCTTTGTTTCCCAGTTTTGTGGTGTGACCTATGGGAGGATCTAAACTAAGTTGGCAGTGATATTAAGAGCTTAATATCACAAGCTATAAGCGGTATCTAGCTACACATTATAGCTCCCAATTAGTTAGATGTCTTAATTCCACTCGAACCAAAACCCGATCCATTTAGTGATGGCGTGCACCACTCGTGTCCGTCCCTTGCCTCATGATATTAAGAATACACACAAAGTAGTATTGTGTCATCTTTGTCTTAGTATTCATTTCTTGATCTCTTTAAGCTAGTTATAAATATGTGACTTAACTCAAATCACATTGTGCACATTATAACTTTGCTTTATCAAGGGGCCCACTAATATCATCACTCAATTAAGATGGGCAATGATAATCTTTTGACTAACTATCTTCTCCAACAAAAGTTGTACTTAACCAACTAATGTCTTTACACTACACTCATCGATAGCTCAAGACACTAGTCTAATTAAGAACTCCTTAAGCGATCGGATATAAGTCTCATATCAAAGGACCAAAGACACAGTAAAATATTAATGACACAGAAACACATTTCTATAATATTTTACTTATTAGGTCTATTCAGTATACAAAAGTAATATTTTCCTCTTTTGCATACCCGTGTCGTCACTCACTTGTAGAGCTACAATGATCTATGACCAACACGACAATCTTAACTCGGTAATTAATGTTCCATGTTAATTACCATGATTGCGAATATCTTTTGTTTTATGCAAACCAATATCTTTCAGAGCTCTACGGTTAAGGACCAAGAGCCTCTTCCTTAACTCTTCTAAAAGACGAATAACATGAACAAGGAACAAAATGATTTCTCATTCAATTCATAATAATTGACATTTAAAAGTAAAACTTTTAGAACACATTCCCTTCAGTTTTCAGACCTTTGCCACCACCAGACATCCTTTGTCTGCTTCCTCTCTCCAAGGCACTGAGCCAACTTGCTTCTCTCAAGCTTCTAAAGATTCTAACTGGAGAAACGCAATGGATGATGAGTATAAGGCCCTAATTCTGAATAACACTTGGACCCTTGTTCCTAAGTCTCGTGCTACAAATCTGATAGGTTGCAAATGGGTTTTTCGGCTGAAAAGAAATCCTGAGGGGTCTATACAGCGGTATAAGGCTCGTTTAGTTGCCAAAGGATTTCATCAAGAGGAGGGTATTGACTATTCTGACACCTTTAGTCCTGTAGTTAAGCCCGTAACTATCAGGATTATGCTTACCCTTGCCATTTCTAATAATTGGGTAATAAAACAACTTGATATTAATAATGCCTTTTTAAATGGAGATTTAAGTGAACATGTCTACATGTCTCAACCACCTGGTTTTATTAATAACTCTTATCCACATCATGTATGTTTTCTTCATAAAGCTATATATGAGCTCAAGCAAGCCCCTCGTGCCTGGTTTACCAAATTAGCTCATAAACTTAGATCTCTTGGGTTTTGTCCCACTAAATCTGATTCATCTTTGTTTGTATTACGAAATAAAGGACAACTACTATTCATTTTAGTGTATGTGGATGACATTATTGTTACAGGTAACTCTCCTCTGTTGCTCCAACAGGTGATTTCTCAACTCAACTCTGCCTTTCCTTTAAAAGACTTAGGTTCTCTTCACTATTTCCTCGGTATTGAAGCAACCTTTCACTCTACCGGGTTATTTCTTAACCAACACAAATATATACAAGACTTACTTGTTAAAACTAATATGCAAAATGCTAAAACTATGTCTTCTCCTACATGTCCAAATGTTAAACTATCTAAAACGGGAGGTACTCTCATGACTAATCCGTTATTATAATTTTAGGCTTGTCGACGCAACTATTTATGCTGTAGTTCCTGGAGCTATAAGAAAATTTATAGTTACAGTTCAGTGATGTGCTCTTCATTGACATCATTTTCTCTTCAAAAAGCTAAATCTGAAACTCGCTCTTGCTTGGTAGTTGATACAGAGCATACTAGTTACCTTTGATAGTTGCCTGATGTTGTGAGATGTTTCAACTTTCAACTGAGTTGCGACATATGTTCGTGACTTCGGGGACCTGCTGAAAATTTAATGTTGTTGTTTAGGATGCCAAGTGGGCTATGGTTAGCTGGGTTCTCACAAAATGTTCCCAGTGCTTGAATAATACTCATGTAGTGACCACAATTTTCTAGCTATTTTTTTTCTTCTTCAACCTTAATTAATAACATTACTTTGTTTTGTGTTTCATGGTTTATCTTCAGCACTCGTGCAGATATCGATTTGCTTTCAGGTGGAAGCCCCCTCAAACCATGGCAGTCGACGTATGCAGAGATGGTTCTTCAATTCAACATCCACGAATATTATTCGCATATGGTCCTCGTGGCTTGTCCAACAAACCTCAGATGAATTTGCTCCAAAAGGTGTTGTCAAGCTTCACCTCAATATCCCTGATGAGCAATTCTTTCCAGCTTATATTCTAACAAATTCTAGAGCTCTTTCTTTTAGACACAAGAAAAAGTGGTCTCATACTACATTAACATCAGGTTAACGTCATGAATACTTTCTAAATACTTCATTATATATTGCCTTTATTGCTTTCATGGTGATCCAATTTGATTGCAATACTCAATCCGGTAAACTTTTTATACTAATTTTGACATTAATGTCGACTTAAATTAGATACTGTTTCACATGAAATTGATTTTTGAAGCTTCAATTCAATACTAACACGCCATGATGATCCTCAAAGTGTTAAAATTCTAAATATAATTCAACGTGACTATAAAATTGAAAAATAATAATGAAACGTCAACGAAAATCCAAACCTTCCAATCATATACATAAAAAGTTATTTAGAGATAATTGAAAGTTAACCAAACTCCAAAGCCAGACAATAAGAATCTATCAATAAATTGTCGATCGTGTTATGTACTTTTCGTGTCGAATAATCGTGCATTTTCGTCATATTTTGAAAGATAACATATTAAGATTGCTAACAATCAAATATTATAATACATCGACGTTTCAATGTTACCAGCACAATTATTTTCAAGTAAATAGGAAATGATGCCGAATTGTGTTTTCTCATGTCAAATTGTGTCATGTTATTTTATTATTAATTAGCATAACTAGCCTTAACAACAAAAAAAATCTAATCGTAATTCCGTGTTATCGTGTTATGTAAAAATAATAATAAACCTAAATTCACGTCCCTTCAATTCCGTGTTATCGGTTATAAGTTATAACTAACAACTATTTAAAATAAACAAAATACTTGAAATACAACTGAATTGCTAAACATCGCCCCAAAATTACTTAAATCGCCCCTTGAAATTACCATTTTGCCCTTCTCTCATTTCTACTGCTATAACGCGACATTTTACCCTCCTATCACACATCTCTCTTCATATTCCTCTTATAATCATAAAAAATAATGTTTTGGATGTCAGTAATGAACTAACGGACGCCCCAGTGTACTCGAATCTGGTAAAACATCTAACATCTTTTTAATAAAAAAATAATAAAAAATTACGGGCGTCTGACGGAGCCGCCCCCACGTAGGAGGGGGCGTCTGGCTAAGACGCCTTCCCCATGGGGGCGGCGTTTTACCCAGACGCCTTACCCATCGGGGAGGCGTTTTACCCAGACGCTCCGCCCATGGGACAGACGTCTGTGTAAGACGCCTCCTCCATGGGGAAGGCGTCTTAGCCAGACGCCCCCTCCTACGTGGGGGCGGCTCCGTCAGACGCCCGTAATTTTTTATTATTTTTTATTATTTTTTTAAAAAGATAAATGATTATAAATTTAGATAATTGTTAAATTAATTAATAAGTTAATAATTACTATATTCGGATGACCGATACCTCTTCGGTACACCGAAAATTCAAAAATTTCCAGATCCAACAATTTCAAAATCCAAAAAATTTCCAGGGGGCGCTGCCCCCTTGCCACCCCCGCCACCTCACCGGCGAGGTGGAATGCCGCTCGCTCACCGGGGAGCGAGACCCCCGAACGACCTGTCGAGGTGGTATTTGTAAGTCATGATGTTTTACCACCGGGGGATTTGGAACTTAAAAAATGTTGGATCTGGAATTTACCTTCAATCCGTCCTCTTCTCCTCCATTCCCCCAAAAACTTTCAAAATCCCCAATTCCAAACCCTAATCCCTCATGGAGACGCCCCAATCCGGACCACCCCCACCAATCCCGACACCGCCCGACCTCGAGTCCTTCAGGCAACGCGTACACACCATCGCGTCCCGCGTCGACGAGGTAAGCCAAAACTAACCTCTCTTTTCCCCTCGATAGAGAAATTCGTGGGTTCTGACGTGTGCGGGTTCAGTTGGAGGGACGGGTGAAGGCCGTGAGGGAGTTCTTTGAGAGGAAAGGCGGGATCTTGAAGGAGAAGGGGAAGAAAACTAAGAAGGGGGGTGGGGATAGGAGGGTGGAGATCGAGGCGGCTGCGGCGAAGAGGTTGCAAGGGTTGAAGGGACGCGTTCGGACTATACTTCGCCAGGTCTGTGTTTCTCGGTTTCTGTAAGCGAGTTCGGTTTCCTTTGAATTGTTGTTTTGGGAAATCAATTGATTGTCAAATGGATTGAGCTTTGGTTTTGGTACGAAGTGGTTGAAAAATTGTGTTGTTAGCGTTGGTTGAACCGGAAGTTGGACTAAATCCTTCCCTTGTGAGCGGTCGAAGTGAGGGTTGGACCAGTTTCTTATTAATTCTATTTGAGAACCGCTTGTTTGGTGCTTTTTTTGTTAGGGTTTTCTACTCTATTCACTTGAACTTCGGATCCGACTTGCTATTGTTGGGTGGTAATCGTGGTCTACAGTATTTGAATAATACAAATCTATCAACTAAGCTAGCCCCAATTAGGTATGTATGCTTGGTTGGTTCGTATTGTAGTTTTTGTTCTGATAAAGAAACTACAGTATGAATATCGTTTTACCATGGAATAACAAAGCAACACCAGTGCACATAGCTCCCACTTTACGGGTGGGAGGAATATGTTTTCACACAATCATTCCCTTATCTTTTTTTGGCAAAGAGACTGTTTCCGTGACTTGAACTTATGACCTTTTGATCACAAAGTAGTTTCCTTAGCTACTATTTATAAGAAGTTACAACCCTTTTCCTTATATGTGTAGTAGTAAGATTTGATGCAAATTTCATGATGTGGGAAACCATTTAGGAATTACTAGGCCATTTGTCAGTTCTCATGTTGTCATAATATGTCTTAGATAAGTTAGATTCTTGCTTCTTAGTGCTTCCCTCTTGCAATTTTTAGTCATTTGTATTTTTGGTAATTACCCAATGAAGTCTCTTAATTCCTATGAATTTCCTTCATCATGAACTGTTTTTGTTGCAGTTATCAAATCAAAAGTATGCTGATATATTTATGCAGCCTGTTGATGCTGAAGGGCTTGGTTTACATGATTATTACGAGGTAAAATCAATATTCTTTGATTGACTTAGTATTCTTAAGGTTGTAGTTTTTTTAAACTTGGTTGAGAAAAACTTGTTTCATGGTTCCTATTTTGCTAGCCCATCATGCAGAATGCTTGCATGATTTAGAATTATGCAAATACTGTTTAACCCCTTTAGTTATGTTAATTTTGCTTTTAACTTGTATCAGAAACTATAGCATAGTTGTTGTATGTTACATCCTACCGGAATGCTAGATGATACCTTATTGCCCTATTGGTGACATTTCATTTCCTGCCTCTTCTATCCTTTTGACACCACGACCATACTTTTGCTTGCTCGGGCCATTCCCTTTCTGAATAAGTCCATTTTTTATGTATTAGATCATCAAGAAACCAATGGATTTGGGTACTATCAGGAGCAAGCTGGAAGCTACGGATGGTACTGGTTACAAGAATGTCCGGGAAATTTATGTTGATGTAAGACTGGTTTTCGAAAATGCAATGAAATACAACGCCGAGACACATACTGTCCACATTGTAGCAAAATCTATGTTGGATATGTTTGAGAAGAAATGGCAGCAACTGCTGCCCAAGATTGTGGAGGATGTAAGATTTGTTTTTTACTATTTGCAAATTAGGGTTTAGCAGTTGCAACTTGATGACTGCATTAGACATTGTATTTCATAACAAATGTCTACCCTTTTTTGTCAGGAAACACAACAAAAGGAAGAAGCTAAAGTAGTAGCACAAACAGATAACTTAATTGAACAAGAGGTTGCTACTGCAAAGCTAGCTAAGGATGCAAATCAAGAGGTATGTTCATTTCAGAGATATTGTACCTTCCCAAGAGGAAAGTGCCTCTTGGTCGTATCATGTGAACTAGAGAGGATAGGAGGTCACCTTTGCATTATTACTCACAAATTGCTTGACAGGAAAGTGCCTCCTCTACTGAAACTGAAAAGCAACTCAGATATTATAATTATATATGTGTATATTTTTAATTTTCTTTATTTATCGTATTTCAATGGAAGCAGAATGTTGGTTTAGGATCTTATGTGATGGATATAAATTGAAGCCTTAATAACTTCTTCTGTGCTCTTTCCAGCTAAAAGAGCTCGCTACATGTTTGGAGGAACTCAGAGAAACAGTTGTCAGGAACTACAGGTACTTATATAATTGGAAATGGAGCACCATTTATGCACCACAAATAGGTTTCTGTCATTCTGCTCTTGTCCAGCATACTTCCATTTCTCATGTAGCCTTTTAGATTCCTGCAGGCAGCATACTTGTCTAGTTATATTTGTGAGCATGTACATGTTTATGCTTGCCATAACTAAAAGGATACTTGGATTTCACGACAAAGCAAGAGCTAGATGAATGTTAATACCACCGAGCATGCAAACTTGTCATTAACTCTAATTCAACGATTTGCATTATTATATTATATGCAAGCAAGCTTGATGTCTAGATCCTAGTCGTCCATATTCTTACATGCATGGATGTAGAGTTGATTCTCTATTCTTGGAAAATGTGGTTGAATCATGATTTGTGACAATCTCTGACCATTCTCTAATTCAAGGGAATTATTTCCTTCTATGCTTATTTTGGTTGGATATCTCCACAGGAAAATGAGTACAGAGGAAAAGAGGAAAATTGCCAATGGATTTTGCAAATTACCTCCTGAAGATATTCAAAAAGGACTTCAGATAATTACTCAGAACTCAAAGCTTGTAGGCACACCACAGGGTTTGCATATTGACATAGACACACAGGTTGTACTCTTTAATTATTCTTGAGCATCTTCTTTTATTGAAGATTTTTGTAGCTCGACCATTCAATGCCTATTATAATAAAGGTAGCCTTAACTCTTACAAAAAGGAAATCTTCCTAATCGTACTGTATTTCATACATATACACATAAGTACAGTGATTAAAATACAGGTAACTTGTACTTTGCTGTTTCAGCAGACTCTATCACACAAGCACTATGAGAATAGTTGTTGAATGTAACTGGAAAATTAGATATATTTGTCAACAAGGTAGGCTTAGAATCAGACATTTGATGTATTATGCATTATCTATGTTATGATTGTATAGGAGCATTCTTCATGTTGCTATCGGTCAATAAGATAATCTTGAGCTATCTATTCAGTGGTAGTTGACTTAACCTAGAGTCACATTTGCACGTTTGACCAATTTTATCACTCGTCTTTGATTTCATGATTTTAATTCTTATACATAAATTAGCCGAGCATCATTTTCGGTGAAATGGAAGATGGACCCATTTGGATTCAACACCTTTCCTAGTTATAATTAGTCAATCAATTTTTGTACCTTCTGTGCAGAACGAATCCACGCTATGGAGGCTCAAATTCTTTATTGATTCAAAATTGGAGCTACAGGCTAAACGAAAGTCTGATTGTACGCGAGCTGGTAACACAAAACGGACGATCAATACTTCTGATGGTATTAGTGTTGACAAACGCAAGATAGATGATGTTGACGCTCCGAAAACCACTAAGAAACGCGGCAAAAAAGCTCCCTCTTGAAATAAGGTCCTCTCCTCCTCCTCGGTCAACTTGTATAGCTTTCAAGTTTTTTAATAGCTTTTGATGTTCATTCCAAAATCCAAAATATCTCTATAATCCCATACCGAAGTCATATTATGGCTTCGATGCTTTCTTGTGTTTATACCAAAACTGCTATCTTGACCTTGTTGGATTCCATGTGTGGATGGGGTACTAAAGGGAATTAGCAAACATCTCTAGTGCTTCATTATTCTTCTTTTACCCAGACAAACCACCCTAGTATGATATGGTATTACAGCCCCAATAATAATACAAGAAAGCTACATTTAATGTCGTGAGTATTTTTATATTTTCTTATCTTGTCTTCACATACTAACATAAGTTCAGTTTCACCTGCAAAGTCATGGCATGGTGTTAATATGGTTAAATTTAGGCCATCGAGGTTTCCCTTATCAACTATCTATATGTTAGAGCACCCTAACGGTTGTTCTTTGAGTTAGGGTCTGAAGGGGACCCAACCCCAGCCCCCTTTAATGGGGGGTGGACCCAGGTCAGGTCCCGACCTGGGGGGCGACCCGGGTTGGCCACGTGGCCAACCCGGGTTGACTTAAAAAAAAAATTGTTAATTTTTTTTGGGTTTTTTATTTGTTATTTAATATATAAATGATATATATATAGTAATTTATATAATTAGAATTTATTCGTGAAAAATAAAATAAATAAAATAATTAATGAAAATTAATAAGATAAATGTAAATAATTAATTAAAAATAGTAAAAATAAATGTAAGCAATTAAAGAAAATTAATAAGATAATTGTAAATGTATATAATTAAAAAAAATACCTAGTAAAATAGAACACATGAATTT
Organism: Triglochin maritima; assembly: GCA_963682175.1. Classification (NCBI taxonomy): domain Eukaryota; kingdom Viridiplantae; phylum Streptophyta; class Magnoliopsida; order Alismatales; family Juncaginaceae; genus Triglochin; species Triglochin maritima. The sequence continues at coordinate 3,014,740 of OY821787.1, read as the reverse complement.
ACTCAGGTTCACCCAAAAATGCATTAGTAACCCAAAAAATCGGAAGAGAATTATTAATAAATCTCAAAAATAAAAAATCTTCAAGGGGCGTTGCCCCCTTGCCACCGCACCACCTCATCGGCGAGGTGGAACATCGCTCGCTCACCAGGGAGCGAGACCCCCGACCGACCCGTTGGAGTGATCATTATTAAATCTAAAGTTTCGAAATTATATTGCAATTAGCGTAATTAAATTAAGTTAGTTAGTAGTTTGTGTATTTTTTTGATAGAAAAGAAAATAGGGTAATAAAAATGATGTGGATGAGAGAGATGAAAGTGAGATTGGGGTTAAAGAGTGAAAATGGGTTGGGGTGGGGTGAGGTGGGTTGCATAGTATTTTTTGCTGACGTTGCGGAGGGAGAAACTGATTTGGAGGGGGAATTTTGGGATGGAGTTAACGGCGCTCTTAGACATTTTTTTAGCTCAATTACTTACGGTGGTCAATGCCTCAGTGGTCGGTCACATGCATCTGCGTTGGCTATTTTTAATTTTAGCCCACCCCGACCCAAACATGTTATATTGATTTTTATCTTCACATGTTATTTTATTATTCTATTCTTTTCTTACCTTTTTTTGTTGGAAGGATTCCTATCTTATTGTGTATTTCTATTTTCATATTTTTTTAAATTACTCGTTTGTGCAGATTTTGTTGCCTTTTAGTCAAGTTTACCAAAAATGATACTTTTTACTCCATTTGTCACATTCATATCAATTTCTTTAAAATAGATTTAGATCATAAAATTATTTTAACAATCTATCTCTCAATTACTTATTCCTAATATGATTCTCTCACATCTTTTGGTATTTTGCACTTGTCGAGAAACACCGCCAAAAACTAAAAAAATCAAAATTCTTTATCAAACCCCAAACCCTCCTAATTCAAAGTCTTGACAGCAATGGGCCATAATCCCTTATTCCTGATGCGCAACGACAAGGACAACGACCTTCTTGTTCTACGGCTTGGATGACCGATTATCTCTTCTAAGACAATAATTTGAGAATCTAAAACCTTACGCATGAGAATGTGTCTGTCAATGGCAGTGGCATAACAAATAGGGGTGTAAATGAATATGCTTTATTGGGTCTGTATTCGTATCGGATTTGAAATTTTAACAAGATGGATACAAAATTTTAATATTGGTATCTGTTTTATATGGATATGGATATGATTTTTTTGTATCCGTAGATTATCAGAATTTTCATCAGGATCCGGATTACAAAATAAAAATGGATATGAGTATAACTATATACATAATTAGTATCTGTGTCTGTATTTTTAACACCCCTACTAGTTTCAAGTAGCACATAATTCTATATTAAATTACATATATCAATATACATTTATTAACCATTTAGTAACACAAATATCACATAAATATGATAGGTTATGTATAGGTTTTACAATACAAGACCAATTGTATTTACAAGTCAGCCTTAACCCAAAGCATTATATCAATTTATGTATTTAAGATGTCTTTAGTAATTTCTTTATTTTTTGTAATAAATTATATTTAGGTTTCTTTAACATACTAATTTTAATGTATTATTATATACCAGTAACAATATTGATATCCATTTTTATATCTGATTTGTACATGAATCCACTCTTATCCGGATGGTTTATATCTGATCTATCTGTTTTGGGCGGATATAAATACGAATTTTGGATATCCGCACATGTTCCTGTATCCGAATATGTAAATTGATATAGATATGCTCATATCCGTACCGTATATGTACCGTTTGCACCCCTAAATATCATACTATCAATGATTGATACTTTAAAGTGCAATTTGCCATCTTCAAAACACAAAAAACTAACCAAATTCAGCTATGAATTTGACCAAAGGCGTTGTAAAACATGAAATTTTAGTTGTTAAGGAGCGTCTAGTTGTTTACAGAAAATTTTATCATTTTTTGTCAAAATAACTTTGCCATAATCACCAATTATACAATATGTGATAGTCTACTTTACATTTAAATGAGTAAATAATAGTTAAAAGAAATAATTGAGTTTAAAATTTAACAGTCTAATTTAAGAAAGTTAGTTTGTATGAAAATATATAAGAAGAAAAGATTGAAAATTGTAATAATGTCTTGGGGCACAACCGCACAAGACCCCACATTGTGTCCAACATTGATTTTATTATCTGTAAGGTTGATTTAAAATTTTCAAGGAAATCATTGTCACAGTCTAGATGGCTGTGCATGCACATACAGCCTCGTCGGCCTCTTTGTAAAATGTATCCCAGTAATTAGTAAACATGATGTATCTCCCCCATTGTGAGCCGAATAGGCCGATATATAAATAAATTTTCCATGTTTTTCCTGGAGGTGTGGTATAGTTGCGGTTTTATATTTATCCCTTACATATGAAATGCTCCCATGAAATAAGGTGGTGCGTCTTATTGCCTTTGATATCTCTAGTCTCTCAGTAGTGTTGAAATTTTAGTTTTAAGTCTATTGATCCCTCTTTTCATTCAGATATTACCGATATATCTTCTTCCAAATACATAGTAACAAAATTACAGGTGTGTTATTACATATATTAAAATAAAATTATTCTTTGGCTTTAACTATATATGGTTTGAACTCTTGCACCTTATAGAGATGGGTTTGATTTTCGTTTGGATCGGATTCGAGTTAAGTTTGTAGCAAAGGCAGATCGGAAATTAACTGCCGCGGTAAAATAATTCCGAGGCACTTCTTTCCCGAAGATAAACCAAACATGGTTGTTGGTCTCGTCAGAATGAGAACCTAAACCATAAATATATTTCAGTAGAAATCCATAACCAAAGTCAGATACATCATAGATGAAAACAGAAGTGGAGTTACATCGTTTATCGATCACAAATCACAATACGTGGAGAGACATGCTTACACAAACTTCCATGAAAGCAAACAAAAAGTAATCGAAATATACAAATGAAAGAAGAAGAAAATCCTCGACTCTGGAGGCAATAACCAAAGGCACCTCTCATCTTTAAGAGAACGAAAGCACGTTACAGATTGAACTCTTATTCCGAATTGCTTTTCCTTCCCTTCAAAGTTATCTAATTCTGATGAACAAGATTAATTCAAAACCTGATTAGTATACTAACTAGTGTAGTTAATCCCCACCAAGTCCAGAGACCCAAGCAACAACTTAATAATTATTAGTGCAATAGGTCCGGGAATAGCTTGTAGCAACTCACACTATCCTTGGAGGAAGGGTTCTCGAGTTTTTGTTCCGGGGACGTCGAGGCTGACAGCGAATGGTCTCCGACGAGGTGCCGTGGGTACTCCGACAGCATTTGAACCACCTCTCTCATCGTGGGGCGCTCGATGCTGTTATCTTGCGTGCATAGGAGAGCTACGTAGAAGATATGCATGGCTTCTTCGATAGGAATAATATTGGTTCCCAACCTTGGATCGGTTATGAGGGTCACACTCTCCCTCTTCGACCTTGTCGTCGTCTTCGCCCATTGAACGATATCAATGCCATCCCCGAATTCTCCCACTGGGCGACGACCGGTGATGAGCTCCAGAAGAACCACACCGTAGCTGTAGACATCACTTTTCTCGTCCACCTTCAATGTATATGCGTACTCTGCAAAAAAAAAAAATTTTTTTTTGCAAATCATTAGATTAATTACTCCAAAATTCAAATTAAAGAAAAAACCAAACAAGCTAGATAAGCCATAACCATAAGTTTAATTAAAAGTTTTTTTTACGGAAAAGACATCACAACTTTGAAAATGCTACATTTTTCATTAAGGGTGAATTACCGTTATCTTTCTCAATTACAACCTAATACTAAAATCATCCCTTAGAGTACGAAAAGACCTAAACAGCCCTTTAATTAGCTAGTTATGAAAAACTCTTCCTTTGTTAGCCTTCGGTAAGAGTACTGTGTATTTCCATTATTTGTAGTAGTCATGACATTATTTGTCACATTGAAAAGGCATAACCAGACAATTATTTAATCTGAAATTTATACCCACTTCAACATATGTTACTATTTACTTATTTAGAAGATTCCAAAACTATACGAAAAACATAATTTCCACATAGGAGTGAAGTAAATAAACAACCGGATCCTGTAAGAACCCGACAAGAGCACATACCCGGAGCAATGTATCCATAGGATCCGGCAACCGCCGACATGCACTCGGACCCTCCACCATCCGGCAAGAACTTAGCAAGCCCAAAGTCCGCAACGTGAGCCTCGAAATTAAGGTCCAACAAAATGTTATTGGACTTTACATCCCTATGGACTATAATCGGGTCGCAGTCGTGGTGAAGATAGCAAAGCCCTCTGGCGGATTCTAATGCGATCCGATAACGCAAGTCCCACCCGATAAACTCGCCCGCCTTCCCATGCAACACCCCGCCAAGGCTCCCATTGCTCATGTACTCGTACACTAACAAATTGGTGTCGGAATTGGAGCAGAAAGCTAGCAATTTTACGATGTTCCGGTGTCGGATTCTGCCGAGGGTGAGGATCTCGGCTTTGAACCCGTGGTCGTGTCCGGATGGGGTTAGCCCGAGTAGGCGTTTCACCGCGATTTCGTCCCCGTTAAGGAGACGTCCAATGTAGACCACACCCGCCCCGCCTTGGCCTATTATGTTGGAGTCTCTCATGCACTCGAGGATGTCGGCGACCGTGAATTGGACTTTAAGGAAGGTGGTTAGCTTCCATTTGGCGGTCGGACCGCGGTTTGTCATTCGGGCTTTGACTATTACTGCGGTTGCGAATATTAGGGAGCACAAGAGGAGGCTTAGCGCCAAAACTAATTTGAAATCTCCCCGAGCCGTTTTCGGCCCGGAACGGAAATCGGATTGGTTGCATGGATTGTTGAGGGTTGGGCCGCATAATTGCGGGTTTCCGGCGAACGAGGAGGCGTTGAAGTACGCGAATTGCCCCGTATCCGGTAGCTTTCCAGAGAGGTCGTTGAAGGAGAGATCGATAGTCGTGAGACTCTTCATTCCTCCTAGCTCTCTCGGGACCGTCTCGTTGAGCTTGTTCCGTGACAAATTCAAGTAATTAAGAATCCCAATCCCAGCAATCTCAGCCGGAATGCGACCGGTTAAGTTGTTTCGGCTGAGATCCAAATAAGTGAGCTGCCCACATTGCCAAATCTCCTTCGGAATCCCACCGGACAACGCATTCCCACCGAAATCGACCTTCGAAACGTGCCTTAAAACCCCGATTTCCGCCGGAATTGGCCCATAAAACCTGTTGTTCTTAAGCAACAAAGTCTGGAGGGAAGAGAGATTCGAAATGGAGACCGGAATCGTACCCGTCAAGAGATTATCCGACAAATTGAGCTGCGCCAATACCGACGACCCCTCGGTCGGGTCGGGATTCTCGGCAACCTCCCCGGCAAGATAATTGCTCTGAAGCTCCACTAAATTCAACAACGGCAGATACAAAAACCCCTCCGGAATGCTCCCATTCAAGTAATTCTCCCCTAACCGAACTCTAGTCAAGCTTGAACACTTCCCCAACCCCTCCGGTATCGGCCCAAAAAGGAAATTCTTCAAAAGAATGAGAACTCTTAGCTTATTGGTTAAACACAAATTCTCCGGTATCGTTCCGGTGAGCTTATTCGACGACAAATCGACCATCTCAAGCCTCCCATTACTCCCCAATTTCTCGGGAATTAATCCAGTGAAGTTGTTCATGAATAACCCGAGCGTTGTGAGCTCCGGTAACTCCGCTAAGAACTCCGGCACCGGCCCGTGGAACCGGTTCATGAAGAGGTTGAGCAGTTTAAGTCCCCGGAGACCCCCGAAAGTGGGGGGAATTTCCCCGAAAAGCGCGTTGTTGGAGAGGTCGAGGGAAATTAAGTTAGTGAGGTTCCCTATCGCCGCCGGAACCCCACCGGTGAGCCGGTTTGTGTGCAAGAACAATATCCGTAACTCCGATAACCCCCCGATTCGCCCCGGAATTCCGCCTTCCAAACCGCAACTCGATATGTCAAGTTCGATTAGATTTCTCAAATTCCCGATGCTTTCCGGTATCACACCTTCGAAGTCGTTGTAGTAACCGAGCAAGAGGTGGGTGAGATTGGTGAGGTTACCGAGCCGGACCGGAATTCGGCCCCGGAGATCGTTACCGGAGAGTGACAAGTACTCGAGGGAAGTTAAGTTACCGTAGGAATCCGGAATCTTCCCGTAAAAGAAGTTCCCTCCGAGGTCGAGGTGTTTAAGCTTACTTAACATCGTTACCGAGTTTGGAAGTGGGGACGTGAAGTTGTTGTCGTAAGCGTCGAAAACCTCCAGCTCTGGAAGCTTCGAGAAGACTTCGTTAATGTCTCCGGTGAGCTGGTTCGACGAGATGTTGAGAATTCCAAGCTTGTCTAACCCAATATTATTGGACTTGGTTCGGATCCTGAAAGTACCAGACAAGTTGAGATTGGATAAGTCGAGGGAAACAACGCGACCACCGGAGTCGCACGCAACGCCCGGCCAACCGCAGGGCGATATGGAGTTCTCAGAGACATTCCAGCTGTCGAGTGCCGGAGATACGGATATAAACCCGCTTTTCAGGTAAGCCAAAGCGGAAGCGTCTGCTGCTGAAGCTGATGCTGCACTAACGGATGCAGAAGAGGTGGTGGTGAGGAGCAAAATGAGGAGCATTGTTTTGGGAAGCATTATTTTCAGCTGAAGATTAATGGTTTTTGGAGATTTCAAGCAAGGTTTAATTTGGTGTTGGTTGAGTTGGTTTGGGCATTGAGTGGAGTGGAATGGATTGAGATTGATCATTCAAGTGAGAATAATGAATGGTTTGAGGGTCTTTATTGTCTTTGTTCTTTGCTTTGTGGAGACTGCAAAATTTCCCAAGTGAGGCTTAGACTTTAGACTTTAGCTGTGGGAAGGGAAAAAGAGAAAGGACAGACAAGTCCCTTTACTTGAAATTATTAGTTTGCAAAGCTGAGAGTTGATTAGTGAGTGGGAGTCTGGAGAGGAGAGTAAAACCAACAATAAATAGGCCCCACGAGCACAAGGAGTAAGACTCATTTCATTTGGTTTTGAAAACTTAAGTTCGAAATTTTCAGCGGATTAAAATGAACAATGTGTCTCGGTCAATCCGGTGTTGGGTCATCTCAATTTACGGTTGGGATCGGCGAGGTTGGGTCAGATGTCACTTTTGAGTTTTGAGAGTTCGTCTAGTTAATAAAGATCGTTTTGGATGTCGATCCTATGTGTTATTGATTTTTTTTACAAAAATCTGACTTTTGATCCATTTGGTTTTCGATCCTATTGTATTTTTTCGGAGTATAAACAAGTAAATTTTAACAGCGTCTTATTTATAATCTTCGTCAACCTGTCACCTAAGTCAGAATGATTTTTGATGAATTTTAGGTGATAAAATAAAATAAAAAGAAACCTGAGGAGATATTTGTGTCAAAAAGTAAAAAAAACATGAGGAGATCGATCAATAAGTACTTAAATAGTATGGTTGGAAATATGTTGGATTGTGAGGGGATCTATAATTAAACTCTTCATGTCTTGTGCACTAGGTGTGTCTGATCCATGACAGGTGTGGGCAATGTTGTATCTGTGGAGTCAGATATGATATGGCTGTGGTGGTGGTTTTAGCTCTCTTGCCATTGACCAATGCAAGTGTCCAAAACTCCATGGCTGGTCTAGTTCTTGTTTTTTTATGTTCTTAAATGAGAAATCACAGGGCCTCATGTTCTTGTTTTCTTATGGTCTCACATGCAACTAAAATCCTTTTTAGTAGGTGGATTTTTTTGGAGTTTGGGATGGGAGATTAGGAAATTAAGGGGAAGAATACAGATGGATTTGAATGAAGAGGATGCTATCAGCAAGTGGAGATATGAATAGTGTTTATTTACTTTTAAAAAAAAGACTAACTGAACTTAAGTAATGTTATTTTGGTCTTAACTATTCAAAATGAAAAGACAGAACTATAAATAATATGAGGTAATATCAATTGTGATTAGTTCGAATTGTAGACTTTTAATCTTGGATTAGCTAGGACTAGGGGTGCACATGGGTCGGGTCGGGTTGGGTTGGGCCTCAACCCGACCCAACCCGAAATTTTCGGGTTGGGAAAAAACCCAACCCAACCCGAACCGGTTTGGGTTCAACCCAACCCGACCTGAAATTTTCGGGTTGGGTCGGGTTGGATCCGAATTCGGAAATTTTCTCCCAAACTTGGTCGGGTTCGGTCAACCGGTGCTTAAACGGTCGACCGGTGGCTTGAAAATCCGAAATTTTCGGGTTGGAAACGGTCGACCGAGTGATGTTCGGTCGACCGGTTTATTTGGGAAAAAATAAAAAAAATAAAAAAAAAATGAAAAAAAATAAAAAATCGGGTTCGGGTTGGGTTGGGTCAACCCGACCCCCTCAACCCGAACCCGACCCGAAAATTCGGGTTTTTGATTTTCCCAACCCGACCCGACCCGAACTCCTCCCCAACCCGACCCAACCCGACCAGTCGGGTTCAGGTTGAACCCAACCCATGTGCACCCCTAGCTAGGACTAAGAATCCATATATGGCATGTGATCACATGTTTGAGATTTAACTATAAGCTTTCCAAAAAAAGTGAGGGTAGTGGATATTTGTTATTGCTCCCTTTATTTTAAGATTTCATCAAACCTAATGCGTGATCATGATAGATGAGAAGGATGGTGATTATAGTTGAATGATTATGTTCCAGTAGGCATGATTAGGTCTCAACACCTGCATGAGTAAACTAAAGAACTGATGTAACACCAAGCTAGTCTAGGCATATATGTTGGATTTTTATGTAGAATTAATGATTGAAACTTTTATTCACTTTATTCCTCACCTCCCTTCCTATCTCTCGCCAGGATGGGACCAAGCAAAGCTCTTGGAGACTGGGAGGCAAAAGTAAAGGGTGATATGTATAAGGTGTTGATCCCCCACTTCTAAAGAAGATTGGCAAAGTAAAAGATCAAGAAAGATGTCCATCACCCTTCCTCACATGGAAAAGAGTGCTCTTGTATACATGTATTCTTCCTTCTTTACTTCTTTTGTGCTTTTCAATTAGGAGTTGGGGAATCCTTAACCAAGTAAAGAACATGTGTTGTGAGTCATGCTTCCACATTGCATTGTGTAAGAGAATCTAAGCTAGCTTTTGGGGCCAAAATTATGCCATGCAGGGATTCCTCATCCTTAAAACTTTTGACATTTTACAAGATCAAATTCTGATCACCACATCTATCTCAACTGCATGAAATGAGGCAGCAATCACATGCTTATAGTAAAGGTAAAAACTTGAGTGGGAAGAGATCAATTGCTTTTTACAAAATTGAGCATCTCTCTGGCTATATATAGACAGCATAATTGGCACTCTTCCAAAGTAAGGTGAGATTCCAAAGTAGAAGTTGTACTGAAACTACCAAAGAGGAGGCTAAATGCAACCTCTAGTATGTACTTAACACAAAATGACGTATATGGTTCTATGTAAATTCATTGAATGGTGATTTATAGTGGTAATTACAAATGCGTTATGTGATAACCATTTCGGATTTCCCAAATTTAATGGAATGCACAATGACTTATGCCACCTATATTCGGCCATGCTCTGGTGAGTTGTACTATATGGTTCTTAAATGGTTGAGAGCTAACATGATTATATCTAGATGTTGTCATTCAAGCGAAAACAAAATGCAACAAAAGGAATTATTGTTGGTCCATTGCACACATCTCAAGCTACATTCCTATATGGGGAGTAGGAAAATGATATATCTTCTTATCTCTGTTTCATAGCACATCAACCAAAAGATTGCATGCAATTGCACTACTCTTTCCTTTCCTCTATGTGCAATTCATTCAAACCATCTTTCTCTTCACCCAAGGGCCACACTTCATTAAATATTTGCACCCACTGTTGAATGGTTGCAGTGAAAGAGAATGGCAAGACATAGAAAGACAAAAAGAGAGTAAAGAAGGCAACTAAAGGGAGAATAGTAGGAAGTAAAGCAAATACACACCATTTATCTAAAGAGATCTCTCCTTGGCTTCTATGACAAGGGGGGCATCTTTGGAAGGTGCTGTTTCCAACTCATCCTTTCACATTTTTTATTTGCTTTGTTTGCATGGATTGTCCTTGTGTATAGGCTTGCTTTTGTTTTTCAGTGGCATCAAATTTGAGAAGATTGTGTTGTTGTGGTACTACTCAGAGATAGAGAATTTTAAGTGTCTATGTTATTCCAATACAAAACATCACATTCGAGCTTCTTCAGTAGCTTATCATGGTTCAAATCTTGAGGGTCTGACATTGGTTTTGCACCATGTTTTGGTTACATAGTCAATGTCGTCTCGTGAGTCGTGACTCTCGGCTCTCTGATCTACTTAATTACCACTTCTTATAATAAAAGGAAAAAAACAATCCATATTTAATGAAATTAGTTTTACCGCAAAGATATATATCGTAGAAGTTAAGTGATGAAAAGAATAGAACATTAAACATAAAAAACTTACTTATCATTAAACTATGATAATATCTCTTGTGTGTCAGAAAAGATCAAGTGTAAGTACATAATTATTGCACAAAACGCTAGGAATAATGCATGATCTTCTTGGAACACCTCCATTCCATTGTTTTGCTCTTATTTTCATGACTCATTTGACTCCCAAAAGTGGTCTCACCAGTCACATCTCCCACTAGGTAGGGGAACTTAACTTAGGAAGAATAATTTATATATGCATGTTGGGAACGGGAAGGAATTGGGGACTGGGTTAGATAATGCTGTTTCACTTATTCCCAAGCAAGCAATCACATTTGCTCTGAGAATGGCAACTCCGATGAAGCTTGAGAGAGACATGCCACTGATGATGTCTGGCCAAAATTTGCATTTGCTTGCACAAATATTAAGGTTCACTGTATGTCCCACAGCGTGGATGGATGTGGCAGGTTTAGTCGTTGGGAAAAGAAATTGCATGTTGGCAGATATATATGTATTGCCAGATATTAACTTTCAAAATAAAGATCGTGTACCACTTGTGTCCGGAGGGGTCATAAGTTTGATCATCACCCTCGTAACAACGTAGAATAAGTCAAATACAGATCCATAATCCACCTAATAACTAAAATTAACCATACTAGTTATCAAAAAACTTTCAACATAAAAGTATATATTTTTTATAATAAAAGCAAAGGTGTGTTAATTAGAGGGGAACGAGGTTACGAGTGACTTATAGTTATCTTAGTTATGGTACTTCGTTGCGACATACTTTTGATGGTTTATTTTCATGAAATTTTGTAAATTACATCTATCATGCACGAGTAACATTTGGCAAAAATTTCAAACAAAATGGATGAGAACATAAGTAACCTAGATCTAACAATTTAATATGTTTTAGATTATAGTAGATAAGAATGAATGTGCATGATTTAGTTGATTATAAAAATATGATTTTAAAAATGCTAAACATGAAACACCATAGTCAAGATTAGGGGTGCAAATGGTTACCAACTATCCGAGTATTCGATTCGAAAATTTCTATTTAGTTGTTATTTGGTAAGTTCAATGTTACCAATTTAATTTCGGATACGAATTTGGTTTAAAAAAAATTACCAATTAGAATTCGGATACGAATTCGGATACAAGCTATTTAACATTCAAATTATCCGAATTATCCGAATTATTCGAATACATGGTCAAATACACAAATTAGTATTCCAAAATTTAGTATTCCAAAATTTTAATACTAAAATTTAGTATTCGGATTCGGATAGTTCTACTGAATTCGGATTCGAATTCGGATTCGGATAGTTCTACTGAATTCGGATTCGGATTCGGATAGTTCTACTGAATTCGGATTCGAATTCGAATTTGGTAATGGAATATGGTATTCGGATTCGAATTCGGATACAGCAGATATCCGAGTTATATTATCCGAGTTGCAGCCCTAGTCAAGATGACTATATATAAGTGATTCATGGCCATATTATTTTCTATTAGTTATCATATGTTTTATTCTGAATTCTAAAATGCCCTAGAAAATATGAGGACGTAGTCATGTGATATATACCAACGCTACAACAACAAAAATGTTTGATATTCATAGAGTGTCGTACTTTCCCCCCATCAGAACTGTTTTTTTCTTCCTCCAAGCAATAATGAGATGGATATGAATTTGTTTTCGGTAGCATAAACAAATTATTATCATGTACTTTCTAAAGAGACTTGTAAGATGCCAATATTCTCATTCAATACTGAATAATATAAATTAAAAAAGGGTCTCACAACAATGCTTGCATAAGGTTTGCGCTGCACGATAATATTAATTAATTTGTTCTTATTAATTTCTTCAGACTTACCACTTTCATCTTAATTTATCCTATTATTTCCCATCCAACAACTAAGGAACCAAAACCAAGTATTCCACAATTAATTCATCACCATCACAAAAATCACTTTCTTAGTGGGTCGCATATGAATGGATTAAGATATCATCTGCAAAAGGAACATAGAAGTGGCAAAAGGTTAAACAACCATTAATAGAATCTCACGAAACATTTGGAATTGGTTACGAAGTCCAAGACAATGTGTGTGACCTAAACAATTCTTCAAAGGCTATACGTGATATTCCAATTCAGTTCGAATCGTTACCAATCTTGCATTCACTAGGGTCTTTTGCATCAATTTCCCCTTAAATCCTTAAAAATCGTGTAATCGTAATTAATTATCATGTTTCGATTAATTCTTTATCTATATATCCCAATGTCTTCCTTTGTCAAATTTCTTTTAATTCGTTCCTTTGTTTTGTTTTGATATATACTGTGGTGTTTTTGTCAACATATACCTTAGCTTCCTACTATTGATCTGAGGACCTTAAAGGCCTATATTTTTGGCAATTCCATCTTCCAAAGAATTTCCAGTCATTCCATTTCTCTATTTTCCTCTTAAAACATCAACTTTACTCAATTTAAATATGGTAAATGTAACAAAGTAAACAAACACAGAAGCGACATCTTACAGCAAAGCATACAGATATATAGTTACATGTTCATTAAGAGAATATCCGTGCAAAAACTCCAATTAATTAACTATGTCATATTGAGCAAGAAGACCTCCATTTGACATAATGCATTGACCTTTGTAGAGGGTCCACTCCAAAGCAAACTAAAGCTAAACAACTACAAGTTGACACTTGACAGGAGAATATAGTTTGTAGTGGAAGTCCAAATTATAAAGGGAACTATTATTCGTCGCCGGAAAACTACTTAAATCGCCCTAAAAATGACCTTTTTGCCCTTAACAAATCAATTAAAACCGATTTCGTCCCGTGTCTTTAAATAAGGTGTTTGACTCAGTTTTACTCACATTCCTATTACCAACACCACGAAAATGTCTGGCGAAGCACCTGAATCCGGCGAGGTAACTGGGGCGGATTTTTTTTCACGACTCAGGCGTCTGGCTAAACCGCCTCCACCAAGGTGGAGGCGTCTGCCTAACATGCCTCCACATAGGTGGAGGCGTGTTAGGCAGACGCCTCCACCTTGGTGGAGGCGGTTTAGCCATAGGTGGAGGCGTGTTAGGCAGACGCCTCCACCTTGGTGGAGGCGGTTTAGCCAGACGTCCGTTTTTTTTGTTTTTTTTAATTTTTTGTTAAATTCAAATTTTTCAGGTTCCGTTTCAAGATTTCGGTGGTGATGGAGTAGATTACAGTGAGCTTTTTGACAGTAAAGAAATATTTACAACAATCGAGGAAGGTTGTAAATGGGCGAAACAAGTTGCAATAGGAGCCGGATTTTTTTTGGTTATATCATCATACAAACCGAAAGCAGATAACCGGATGGATTGTTACCTCAGATGTGATCGCAGACGTGAGATGAGTTCTCGTGATACGAGTATTGCACTGCGAAAGAATACGAAAAGAAAAGGTTGCGGTTGTCGGTTTTTGGTAAAAGTGGTGGAGCGACGAGATCGTGATGGATGGGTTATTGTTTCTAGTAGCATGTTTGGGCAGCACAACCACCCATTGACAGTTTATTCAGAGGGTCACCGACAGGTCAGCAGACTTAGTGCTGGGGCAAAACAAATTGTTCGGGATATGACAGAGGCACAAGCAAGTCCCCGTAACATTTTGTTGGCGGTAGAGAAGAAATTTCCGGACGATAATCCTAATCAAAGGCACATTTACAACTTCAGAGAGTACATGAGGAGGACGAAATCTGAAGACAGGAATCCCGCGCAGCAGTTTCTCAGAGAGTCAGTGCAGTATAAGTATTTGCATTGGATTGTGGCAGATGAAGAAACTAATGTCTTGACTCACGCATTTTTGGCACATCCGACTTCAGTTCAGTTGTTGCGTACATACCCATTCGTGATCTGTATGGATTCGACGTATAAGACGAACAAGTACAAGATGCCTTTGTTTGAGATGGTTGGGGTTACTCCAACAAATATGAATTTCCTCGTCGGATATGCGATTTTGCAGGATGAGACCGAGTCTAGTTACCGGTGGGTGTTGGAGAGGTTGCGAGATCTGTTATTGGATATTGTTAGCCCGACAGCAATAATTACGGACCGGGAGATGGGTCTGATGCGACCAGTGGCAGAGGTTTTTCCGGAGTCAGCTCATTTACTATGCACCTGGCATATCAACAAAGACGTGTACAACTACGCATACCACGTATTCGGTAAGGAGAAGCAGCTTGCAGAGAGTTTTAGACGTGGAAGATGGAGGAGAGTCATGCTTTCTGATTCACAGACGGATTATGATAGAGCAGTCCGTAATCTGAAGGATTCTTACAGTTCCTGGCCAGTGCTGACGAAGTATGTGGAAGACACGTGGTTGGTGCATAAGGAAAAATTCGTGTTGAATTGGACGAATCAAGTTCTTCATTTCGGCAACACTACGAACTGCATGGTGGAAAGTGCACATTCGGCTCTGAAAGAGTGGATCACTACATCGACTGCCGCTCTCGACACTCTTTTCGACCGCGTGAACTCGTCTATTGAAATGCAGCTGACGAATATTCGGAACTTTCTTGAAGATTCGAGACGTCGAAATTTGTCACAGTACATAGGTCCTCTGTTTCAGCATATAAATGGCCGAGTTTCGCATCACTGCTTGTCGTTAATGACTCAGGAGTTGAAGAGAATGCAGGACTTAAGTGATGAAATTGAATATCGTTGTGGGTGTGCTTTCCTGACAACACATGGGATTCCTTGTGCATGTACCATGTACGAGTGTTTCGCGTCAGGTGATGGAATTTATTTAGAGCAGATTCATCCATTCTGGAAAACACTTGTTATCGGAGAAGGAGTCCAGATGTCAGAGTTTGTTGATCAGTCAGCACAAGACACCGAGCATTTTCGGAAGCTAGTGGATGAGATCTCGCAGAGCGATCCTGCAGTAATTCGTAGTGCCTCTCGTATTTTATACGAACAGTTACACCCCGATCAGTCGAACTATGGAGAACCCGAAGAAAATACTAAGGTACGAGGTCGACCTAGGGGAAAGTCGACACGTCGGGACCCGAGTGCCTTCGAGTATGCTGAGCGAGGTCGTGGTCGGTCTGGCAGTAGTGGGAGCAGGGGTCGTCGGTCTAATTCGTCTCGATCGTCCTTGAATACGGGCACATGATCTTCTGGTATGTCGATATCTTTGTTGTTATGTTATTTAATATATATTAGTAATCTAAATGTGGTTGAATATATTATCTCCTAATTTTGTTGTTTTAATGAATTGTTATTTACCTATCTTACAGTGTCCGGACGGGTTGACGTGGACAACTTCCCATATAATGATAGACTGCTAGGAATCATTTTGCCATTTCTGCAAAGGTGAAATGACGTACGTGCTGATGGCAACTGTGGATTTCGATGTGTTGCTGATGTCTTTCATGGTGGTCAGGAGAACTGGTCGTACGCCCGTCGTGCGATTTCTAATGAGATAGGTGCACATCCTATTTATGAGACAGTCTATTTCGGCCATGTGAGAGAGGCTCGTCAACGAATTGATTGGGGCGGGGGAGGTTGTGGCGAGGATCATTATATGGAGGTTTGGTCCGACTTGTTTCCTATTGCGAATTTTTACAAGTGTGCGGTCATGTATTTCGCAGTGGGAACGGATGGTTCGTTGTTCCCGTGTCTTACTGTTCTACCTTGGGAGTGTCCCTCTACCATGACGAGGCCTGTCAAAGAGTTGGTCATCGCTCATTTAGGGAGTTACGCTCATTTTATTCGTTTGGAATTACTTGATGATTTCCCAGTACCTCCTATAGCGACCTTATGGTATCAAATGCGAGATGAGAGTGTTGTTGGATGGGAGGATCAGTACCAAAGTAGGATGGAGTATTGGAACAGGTTACGTTGATTGTAATTTGTAATGTTTTGTAATGTATAATATATCGTGTATTTCTACTTATATCGTGTTGTTTTTTTTACCGTATTTTAAATTTAAATATTATTTCATATCTAAAGAAATAAGTTGAAAATCTTTTCGTGAAAAATAAATATTAAAAAATACGATAGTCAAAGAAATATGTAGAAGATATGTTCGTCAGAAATAAATAATAATAGTACACAAATAAACATAAGCATATACCAACAAATGTACTAACAGTGCAACAAAACGAAAGTAAAAGCAAGACAACTACAGCTCAACATCTGAATCATGGTCCGAAATGCCCAACTGGTTGTTCCAATCCTCGATCAGGCGATCCCAATCTGTACATGCAAGTCTCGTCGCCTCACTCGGCATGACGTCTCTCTCTTGCAAAAACGGTTGCGTACACCGTATCGCCCTACTCATCCACTGTATGTAAAATAGAAATTAGCGTACAATAACAAAATATACTTACAATTAAATATAAAATTAGATAAACTTACCGCATCGGCACATGTCCTATCCAGTGGTCTCTCCGGTCTCGGAATGATACCGCGTACGAGCAGTGGATGTGAGCACCTACCGAACCACTGCAAATAATCTGGAGCGCAGGTGGAGGGGTCGCGGCTACGACTCAGATCGGCCAGGTGTAGTCGTCCTAGTCTCGGAAATGTCCTCCAAACCGATTCCGCAGACGAAACGTTGTGCCTGACGTCGTACATCGTCGCAGTCGCAGACCGTACTGCATGCTCGGGCGTCGGGATGTCAACCGGGATCACCTGAATGTAACCTAACTGACGTAACACGCGATCAGGTATATAAGGCTCTGTGATATCCCTATAACGAATAATGCCGGCAAATGTAGTCCTCGGGACAGCTACAGCAGGCTCGGGACCATACGGTAACCACTCCACCTAAACGTTTATACGTTAATAATAATAAATTTAAATTTAAATAAACGTGAATGATATATACATTATATACCTGCGATGCAGTCATCTGATCTAGTCGTCTACGAATAGAAATAAGTCGACTCTCGCTCTTATCCTCGGCCCGGACAGCCCACATACGCGAACGCGGATGGCCACGCTCAACAATCTTCTGCTCACGATGTGGGCGGAAAGCAGGAAAATACTCATATATCCAAGCCTGCAGCAGTGTAAGACAACCCGTAATCCGACCACAATCAGCACGACTAGATATGCCCAGCTGGCGATACAGATATGCCAACGTCGCCGACCCCCATGAGTAATCACCAATGGTATCTGGGTCCCTCGCCTCCAATAAGTCGCGTGGTCTCAGTCTGGAACCGCTCTTGTCGACAAACAATACGCAGCCTAGCAGTAAGAAGAAATAAGCAGTCATCTGCGTATCCTCAGTCCGTGGTGGTCGCCCCCGTCTGCAACACTCGTCCACATCGTCGATACTAACACCACCGCCACTCCAAAATGAGCTATCCCGCCCAAGACCCTCCAGGCTGACACCCAGCAACTCAGATACAAATAACTTCAGCTCAGATGTCGGCGCCTGCGCACTGACCATGGGACCCTCAACAGGAATGTGAAGAATCTGAAAGACGTCATGCAACATGATCGTCATCTCTCCGAACGGCAAGTGGAAAGTGTTGGTGTCCGGCTGCCACCGCTCCACGAATGCCGAAATCAACGACATGTCGATGCAGGAAAACATGCTATACGGCAAGTGACCCAATCCACTGTCAATCACGGTCGCCGTCATATCCTCAGTCATCACTGAGCGCCATGGCTGCAATGTCGTACAGGCTCTGTGCCGATTATGGCACTTCAAAACCTTCCGCTCGTCGCCATCCCAGATGCGTCTGGCGACGTGGCCTCCGAAACTCGGAATGACGCTGCCATCTACAGGACCACCGGGAATAATATCCGTGACGATCCAAGACTCGTCATCACCCCTCTTCTTCTTCTGAGCTCGGGCGTCTGCAGTGCATGAACTCGAATCACCGGTCACAAACCGGCCACCTCGATCCTTCCTAATGACCCACTCAGATGAAGGACCACCGTGTCGCCCCCGTCCTCGCCCGGCCTGATGTACCGGCTCCTCCTGTGGCCCCAAGTCGTATCGGCCCCCATCGTCACTGTCGTCGTGACTCCTCAGCTCATCTGAATCATCCTCGTCGTCGAAAGACTCTCTAGGTGTCTGACGACGACGTAACAGATCTCTCTCTCCTAACTGAAGCAGAAATACCACGTTTACGTGGATGACGAGGACCTGACTCGTCTGCTATACTACGTACCGCGCGTAAGGGAATTGATTTCCCTTTTCCTCCACGGTAACCCGATGACTATTAATTCAATTTTAAAAATACAAATTTATTAATGAATTTACTAAAATAATTAAACTAATTATTAACTGAATAATCTATTAATTTAGCAATTATCACAATTAATCAATAATCCTTTACTAAAATCGTACACAACTAATTACTAACATAATAATCAATTTATTTAGTGATTTATTTATTAATTATCACAATTTATAATCAATAAACGATTTACTAAACTAATTTAACTCATTATTATCATAATATTCAATTTATTTAAAATTTATCACAATTTATAATAAAATTAAAAAAAAAACCGGTCGTCTGCTGGAGACGCCTACCCTACGTGGTAGGCGTCTGCCGGAGACGCCTACCGTACGTGGGAGACGTCTCCCGCAGACATCTGTTCATTGGGTCGGGCGGTCGCGGGAGACGCTCGACCCAACGATCAGGCGGTCGCAGGAACCGCCTCCCCCAAGGGGGAGGCGATTCCGGCGACCGCCCTCTCGTTGGGTCGGGCGTCTCCCGCGACCGCCCGACGCAAAAATGTTTTTTTTAAATTAATTGAAATAAACAAGGTAATTTACCAGATGTGAGTAGTCAGGGGTCTCCGCTGGCTCTTTCCCTGACCTCCGAGACATTTTATTTGGTGAATAAAAGTGTTATATGAAGAGAAAGTTGTGTTAAAAGAGTGAAATGAGGAGTTATATTAGTAGAAAGGGCAGAGGGGCAAAATGGTAATCTTACGGACGATTTAAGTAGTTTTACGGCGACGAATAGCAGTTCAGATTATAAAAGTCGGCAAATAGATACACACAAAACCCCACATTTCACGTCCAACATGCACTTGTCTTTGTCTCCCTATCATTGCACTACGACTCTCTACCTTCTTATATATGCTCCTCTAGCTCTATTATTGCAACATGCACGCGGGTAGGTTAATTACTATTTCACCTAAACACCGAGTTGAGAGCTCATTCAAAGAATTTAATAACAAGTAACAACGTACGCATGCTATTTCACAGAGCCAGTTAGGCACGACGTACGTACGTACAAGAACGGAGAGAGAGAAGAATATATAATGGTTTTGCATGACAAACTTTAATAGTAAGAGTCACACTCAGTAAGCAAAAGGAAATGCTAACGAGTTCAAGAATGACAACTCAAGGATTAAATTCTTGGTAAGTAGTCTTCCGTTCTCATGCATGCACATACATCTAGGAAGCATGTCCCTCGATCGTATCACGTTATGTGGTAGCATTATTCATGACAAACGTTCAAGATTCACATATTATAGAGTAGTAGGAGATGCTAATATGAGTCCGAAAATTCCTGGTTAATTTTTTGTGCATAATGTGAATATGAGGATGCAATTAGAGGTAATTGTAACTAGACGCTCAAGTCGATCACAATTAGGATGCAGATAGATATATAAAAAAACATATAGTATATTCAAATTCGAATCTGAAATAAGTCACCAACGTTATCACAGTGGGCCTGAAAGAGAGCCCAAGCCCAACAGACTCTCTTTCTGACGTATTATCAGGCCCAAACCCAACATTCGGATTCCTCAACCATCCACTCAACCCGATTATCCCCAACCAAACGGATCCACTTAAAAATCGATCTCTCCTCCATCCCGACCTGATTACACAAACGGATCCGAAAGCCAACACCCTCCCTAATCGGATCCTAACAACGTCCTCACTCCGACAACACCACCCTAATCTCTATCCCTTCCGTTTCGGTTCCTCCGCCCTTCCCTAAACCCCCCAAACCCTAATCCATGCAGACCTCCTTCCTCGTCTCCTCCACTCCTCTCGTCGTCTCCCCGGCCGATCCCGCCGGGAGACGCGCGCTTTGGGTTCGGAAAGGGGCGAGGCCGAGAGGGTGCGTTGTGGCTTCGGCTTCCGGTGGAGAGTCCAAGGGTAAGACGGAGGGAATCGTCGGGTTTGTGATTGATTTGGTTGATTCCGTCTAGTTTAGTTCGAATTTTGTTTCGTGTTGGTGTTGAATTTTTATCGCATTTGATTCCGAATTGGAGCGAATCCGAGGGTGAGACGAGGAGAATTGTGGGGTGTTGTGTTTGAGGTGTGAAGTCTGTGAGAACAGGGAAGGTGTCAGGAATTTAGGTGATGAGGTGAGAATTTGTAATGACGTCGAAAAAATTTGAAATTTGTTGGTTAGTTTGATTTGTAATTATGTTGAGGTTTGATTAGGTATTTTCACTTATAAGTTGGTAAATATATACTCTTGTATCAGACTAATTGGGTATTATTTTATCTACCTGACTTGCTATTAGTATCCGCAAAAATCCAAGGGGATCGGAATTGTAAGAAATAAAAACCCAGGGGGCTCGAAATTCAAAAATACCTATATAAAACTAGGCAAGATCCTGGGGGTCAACCGACTCTCCTTGCTACATGTATCACCATCCCTGGGTGAGAAAATGTCGAACCGAAGTGAACTTAGTTAGGTGATTTGTGTTGTATTGGTATGGTTTAAAGTATCGGAAGGGTTGAGGTTGGTGGGGTGGGTTTTTTTTTGTTTGAAACTTGTATTTCGACTTGTCATTTGGTTTCAATTTGATTAAGCATTGTTGATTAGTGTGTTGGATTGTGAGGGTTTATAGAAGGCTTTCAATCTAGGGTAGAATTTTGGGAATTGTGTGTTTTTGCCGTCAGAATGGTGAATTTTCTGGTAGTTGCAGGTGGCATGAATTTTTGTTTGTTTTGGACTTTGATGTTGGCTTCACATTTCTCCGCTGCTTGCCTGCTTGGTTAGGCATTGCTAATTGCTCTGTTAGAATGTGATGGTTTGTAGAGAATGAGAACACACTTTTTTTTGTTTCTGCTACTTTTCTTTGGTGTTGGCTTTGAACCCAAGTGTGGTGGGGGATTATGAAATCATCCGTTTTTGCTTCTTTTGGGGAGTCCAAGGGTAAGATGAGGGGAATTTTTCCATTCGATGCTAAATTATGTGGTTTTATGTTCGGTTTTGAGAGGTCTGGAGCATGATAATGCAGTTTTTTTCCGCCTCCACTAATCTTGGTGGAATGGAAGGCCTTGCGTCGTAGGGGCTAAAGTAGGATTGTGAAATTTGTGGTGTTTGCTGTTGCAATGGTTAAATTTTGTGATAGTTTTTGGCACGGATCGAGAATATTTTGGTTGGAACGAATGGTGGTGCGAGGTGCATGTTGTGTCGCTGAGAACTGACAACAACCAAATCAAACATGTGAGTTGTTTCTGGCTGTAAATGCAAGGAGTTGTTGGCCAACCATTTCTATTTGAAAATCTAGGCCTAAAGGGTTTAGTTTGAGTTGTCTTCTTCTTACAATGAAAATGCCCTGTTTCGTGTGTGTGTCAATCTATTGCATCTCACCATTCGGTAATCTTATTCTGAGATGTTTTTATTTGTTAGTGATGAAGATGCTGTCGAAAGAATGTTTTGCAAAAATTTCAAGAAACACAGAGACATCCTCCGTTGGTACTCCACCGTTGCCAGTATCACCTCCACCTTCATCATTGTTAGTATCTTCTTTACATTTCAAATATAATGATATGCTTATAGACATACTGTGTGGACTGTCTTCAGCAGTTTTGCTTTATTTCCCCCCCTTGAGATGGACCTCTTTCTATCTTGAATGCCTAATGATTATTGAATTTCCGTTGTAGTGGTTCACCCCTTTTCTGGATCGGAGTAGGAGTTGGGATTTCTGCATTGTTCTCATGGGTGAGAAAATTCATTGACAATCTAAATCTAGAATTGTGTCCACTTACTACAGGGATGGTCCTTTTAAATTTTTTAATTTGATTCCTATCATTTCACATCCTTTTGTTACCTTGTCAGGCTGCTAATCGTGCAAAGGTGAGCATTTTTTAATTCTCCCTTGAAGATATTGAAGGTATGATATGTCAATTTTTTTCTAAAAGTTGGGCAACTAAATGCAAATGTGTACAGTTGCTTGTTTGTGCTTATGGAAACATTTACACTTCATATTAGAGGTTTGACATCATTGATTGGAACTCCCAATTGGTGCCAAAGATGGAATGCAACACTTAAGTAATGATAATTTAAGACTTATGACTTGCAATATCTAAATATGCTGAAAATATCTATATTTACTAGAAAAGAACTGGTTATTGATGTTTTTGTTAACTTGTCCTCACATCTCTTTCTAACCCCCAGGACTTACCTTTTAAGTCTCAGTTACCGATGCTAATAGAAAGACTGTAGGAGTAAGGTTGCGGTAAACGTTTAAATTGTTGGTAGTGTAGACAAAAGGCCCTCCGTAGAAAAAAATGGTAACTTGTTACTTAGATTTAGTCCTACTACATAGTTTAATAAATACTAATCCTAACACGCCTTCCTTTTCCCATTTGATCCTAGAATGGGTTAGTAACTTAGGATGTTATACCTTGGATTGTCTGGTAATTCAGCAACATGTAAATTTCATTTTTTACAACTCACAACACTGCGTTCCTTTTGCAATAAGCGAAGTTACAACTTCTGATACAATTGTATTTGTCTTATCTATTTATCAGTTGACCTCAAGAAAATAATACAAACTCATAAAATGAATTGATCTTGAATGTGATTAGAATTATGCTATTCAACAAGCTTTCAAAACTATGGGTTCAATGGCACAAGAAAAAGGCCCATTCGCTACCTCTGGCATGTTTCCTGGGACAACTTTCCCTTCTAACCCACAAGCCTCAAGTTTCAGAATGCCACCACCACCTCCACCTCCACCTCCTGCTGTTTCAAAATCAACTGCGGCAGTAGATGCCACCGATGCAAAAGTTGAACCACCACCAACAACCAATACAGAAGATGTACTTAGTAACGAAGAGCCGAAGAAATATTGTATGTGTAATATGCCAATTGTCCTTTAGTAATTTTTGTAATTACTTTTTTATTGATCGTATTGTCTTCTGCGTCCTTTTGAATCTTTCAAGCTAAATTCATTGACAATTGACTCTAACATGTTTCTTTCATTCATCTCTAGACAACATTATTTTCTTTTATCTACTAAAGTATTTCATTTGAATCATGGACTTCCTGCACCTTAACACTACTTTTTTCTTTTCTCTCCAATATTTAACTCCTCTTTGCCTTATGTTTCACCATAGTGGTTTAATTGACCTTACTAGTCGGACTAGCCATTAGGTGTCTAGTGGCCTTGGGCCAACTAATTTCCTAACACTTTGTACCCTAAGTCTAAGATTGGGTATTTGGGGGTAGTCCAACTAACCACTTATGATAAAGAAAAAATCCTAAGTCTACCCACACTGACCATACAACCACCAGTTCCATCCCAAGAAACCAATGAATGCAATCCCTCCTGGGGCTTCTCCAACCCTCCTATTTGAGTCTTTTATTGATTATTATTTTTACTTGTTAGCACGTATTAGAAGTTAAATTTATCTACCAATAAATAGGTTTAAATTTATCACAAAAACAATATTTTTTGGGGGGAACCTGCCACATTGGGCAGCGGACACTAGTGCACTAATCTGACTTGTCGGCAAGTCAACAACTAGTCGCCTGGTAGCCCCAGGCCGATTTGTGGTCAACTGCCTGCCTTTAAATCCTTGTTTTGCAATCCCCAAAAGACCTGCGTTTGATACCTCCTAGAATTATGGGCCATAACAAGTATTATAAATGTCATTCAGTCATTGTATAATTTTTCATGCATATGATGCGTGGATATGTTTTTTTATATATATAATTGAATTCTTGACTGCTATATTGAGGAATCAAATATCACAAACTATAACTTAATAGTCTATATGTCTCAAGAACTTTATAATGAGCATTGACATGGCATCAATTTGGGGTTGATCTGGGTCATCCAATGCCCTCGCACAAGGTGTAAATGTTTGTGTTTTTTTTTCTTTCCTTAAGTTCAAAGACATATAAAAGTTTTGCCCGATGCTGCACAGAAGTAGGAATTTGATACATGTGTTTGACTGAACATGGTAAACCCTCAATTTCTTTAAAGGCATTAAAGGAGGGATAAATATGACAATTGTTTTGAGAGATGGAAATACACTGATTTATAAAAAGAACGGTACAAAAGTTCTCATCAGAAATTGTATAACAGTTTTCATCTTAACCAGTCTGGTACTTTGCCCTCTTAATAATGTTTCTAGTTGAAGAGCTGATTAGAAACACTTCAACGTTGAATGTAGCTTTCGTTGATATTTCTCCGGAAGACGTTTCACAAACTGGTTCTTCAGAAGGTTTCCGTTATACCAACGAAGTGAGTCTTTGTCATTGAGCACCAGGTTTAATATGTTTGGTATATTTATGATTAATTAGTGTTATTCATTTTTTCATTGATGTGGTTATTCGATTATTAGGTTGTTCAGCCAAATGGATCTTCTGTTAAGCAGGATAAAAGTGAAGCATATGAGCAATCTCAGTCTCGTAAGTAGTGACTTTAAGTTATTTAATATGCTACCATGTTCATGGATAATCTCATTCTGTATGTTTAGTATTGGGTGTATTTCCTCCTTAATATTGATTTCCTAGACAATTAAATCCTCCCTTAGTTATCATTGGCATTTGTGTGTGTTTAGCTTTACACGTTCACCTCATGAAAACAGATAACATTATTTACTACAGTTTCAGGGATTAAAAGCAATGCCACCCAAATATGAAATATTCCACCATAAGGCAAGAGGGCCAAGAGTTCCGGCTTCCTTGACGGGACTTTTAGGAATGTCCGAGATCCATTTTAACCAAAATTCGCTAAAATCCTCACCCACGTCGACCATACCCATGGCAAGCTTAGAAGGAAGCTTTCCCAACATAGCTTTGGTAATCTCATAATATCTGAAAAGGTGATCGTTCCACTCTTCCTCCACCAGACATAGTAAACATCTGCTAGTCAAGCTTCAACCCCCTAGATTTTAAGGCGACATCCGTCAGAGTCTTACTGTGAAAAATCAGCCAAGTCAGGAAACAAATTTTTGGTGGCGCGTTATTGTTCCAAATCACGACACAAGGTCTAAAGACGGTCCTGAGCCAAGAAGAATGTGATAGAGGGATTTGACCGAGAAAGAAAGATTAGATCAGAAATTCCAAATATGGGAATCAGATTGTTTCCTGACTTGGTTGATTTTTCACGGTAAGATTCTGACGGAGTTCGCCTTAAAATCTAGGGGTTGGAGCTTAGCTTGCAGATGCTCACTATATCTGGTGGAGGAAAAGCATAATGATCACATTTTCAGATATTGTGAGATAACCAAAGCTATGTTAGAAAAGCTTCCTTCTAAGCTTGCCATGTGTATGGTCGACGTGGGTGGGGATTTTAGAGAATTTTGGTAAAATGGATCTCGGACATTCCTAAAGGTCCCGTCAAGGAAGCTGGAACTCTTGGCCCTCTTGTCTTATGGTGGAATATTTGGGTTGCACGTAATAGATTACGGTTTGATAACAAGAGAATTGTACTTGGGGAGATTTGGCAAAAGACTGTTCGGGATGTCTACTTGTGGATGAAAACTTCGGGGATTACAGTGGACCTTTTGGTTTAGAATCGTTCGTTGTTGGGTGACTGCGAGTTTTTATGCTGTTTTTCCCCACATCTTGTGGATTTATCATGGACAATTCTTTTTCTGTTGTGGCTTTGTTGAAATACTGTTTCCGACTTGCTTGTTGTTTTTCGGTTATTTTTTGTTTTTATCACCTCTTGTATCCCTTTTTACTAAAGAAGTTACTACAGTTTAATTGCTTTATTATCCCCCATATTCATTTATAATTGCACATTTGCACATGCAGAAAAATCACCTGTTATGTCTGTGGAGGCATTAGAGAAGATGATGGAGGATCCGACGGTGCAGAAGATGGTCTATCCGTAAGCAAACTGCTTACTATCTTGCTTGTGAAAATCTTTGTCTCCTTCACCTATTATTTCATCTAATAATTTATCATTTCTAGTTGGATACTTTATTGTTGCACTATAAATTATTGAACCCAATAAGTCAATAAGTTTTGTCTTTTTAATAGTCATGTTGCAGTTTTTTTAATCTATTATACTATTTGAAATGCACCGTTTTTAATCCCTAAAACCATGCCAAACCGCCATTTCTTGCAACACATATAAAAATGCTTTTTTATCGGTATATGTAGTAGTAGTTTACTTATCAAGTTTATTCTTGGTGAGAGATTCTCAAGTTATAAGGTTGCGCAGTATAGTTTTTGAGGTTATGCATTTTATGTACATGTGATAATAATAGGTTCTTATGGAATTAAAGTGCTATGAGGTTAGAATTTGTACGTTGGATAATCTATTCCATTTCAATGTTCAAACCTTAGGAAAGCAAGTTTAAACCCGTAAAGTACATAACAAGAGGTGAGTTTTTGTACGTCAGCGTCAACTTCAATTAACTTCAAGATCATTCTGGCAAGTTCTGTGAACTTTGAAAGAAATCTTCAACATTGGAACTTCACTTAGAAGAGAAAAGAAGAGAGAGTAAACATGGCCGAGAAGGCCAAACTTTGGATTTGTTCTCAGACACGTGGATGTGATCTTTTGTAGTGTCAGGCAGTGTTATTTGATGTGATCACTTATAACATCGTTTAGATTCATATAAAGAACATTGTTACATGTGAATGGTCATAGACTCAGAAATAATTTGTAATTTGATCTTAGGATGTAATCGTTTGAATACCAAATGTTTAAGTCTGAAAAATTAAACTTATAAGGAATAAAATTTATATATGCTGACCCTGTTTTATTAGATTAACATGTTGAGGTTGGTTTTGACGTAACATATTTCAACATATAATAATTAGCTGTTCCTTTTAAGTTCAAAAGGCATAAACGTATATTTTCAATTGTCTGCAGGTATTTACCTGAGGAGATGAGAAATCCTACTACTTTCAAGTGTAAGCTACTTTTTGTGTGCATTTATGACCTTATGCAATGTACATCTCTTTAATTTACTTTGGTTAATTTGAAGATGTATTTGTATATTGTTGTCCTTTGACAATAATTTTTTTCGTTGTCAACCACTGCCTTTAATTTCGTTAGGGATGATGCAGAACCCACAATATCGTGCACAGTTACAAGAAATGCTGTAAGTACCTTCCATGGTTTTAATCTGATAGGAAATTGTTCTTTGTTCCTAACTGAGACACTTAAGTTTAAATTAAATTTGATATTGGGGAGGTCATCATTTTCTTCTTTAACTTTTTAAGAATAAATAATCAAAAGAGAAAATCTTACCATTAATTGTCAGTTAAATGCAATTGAGATATCTTCTGCTAGCATGAGTTTCCCAGATTTATATCCAACTTACAATATTATTCTCTATGTAGTTTAGTTCTGAAACTTTTACTTAGGCTGGGCTGAAGCTTTGTCTCTAGTGTCTGTCTATTTTTTAGAGCATATTTCATGGCAAGATCATATGGGCACCCCATGTATCATTTTTGAACGTATGTAAATTCGATTGACACTGACATCCTAAAAAGATGTAGTCTTGGTTTGTGATTATAAAAGGACGCAAAGCCGATTAATTTTGGGTTGGTTTAGTTCTGAAACTTTTACTTAGGCTGGACTGAGGCTTTATCTCTAGTGTCTGTCTATCCCTCAGAGCATATTTCATGGCAAGATCATATAGGCACCCCCTGTATCATTTTTGAACACATGTAAATTCGATTAACACCGACATCCTAAAAAGATGTAGTCTTGGTTTGTGATTATAAAAGGGCGCAAAGCCGATTCATTTTGGGTTTGTTTCCTATTCTACCAAATACTGATTCTACTGGATCTAATTTGGGAGCGAGATCATCCCTGGATGGTCCTTATTTCTTAGAGTATATTAAAACTGGTTCAAAGGAACAAACATTTTTTTCCTAATCTTGAGTTCTGGACAAGCCTACAATGTTGGCAATTCAAATGATTGTATTAATATATATCATAAAAATCAGTAATTCCATGTATTACCATCACTGTACAAGTAGATTACACACCCACTGTTGGCATCACCACCCTGCAAGTTTTAGACCACAGTGAGATGCCCCGCCTGCCCGACGTTGGGCATTCCGGCCATTCAACACCAACCATCATCACTGTATGATCAACTTTGGTAATTTTTTGGTGTGTTCTAACTTCTAAATTCTAATTGGCCAACCCTGCTTCTGAATCCTCTGGTAGTTGAGAGCTCTAAACGCTTGTGGTCCTCTACCTCAATACATTATAGATCCAACTGTGCATCGTCTTTTTTTATATAATAAAAGAAACTAAAGTCAGCTTCCTGGTGTATCGGACTTGAGTTGTTTTATGTTTGTTTGAGTCTTTGCCAATCATGTCATTTTTTTTTACCAATAAAGGGATTTCTTAAGTTGAAATCTGTGTTGTATTATACATGCCAAAAGATATGAATCTCTAATGTGCTTACTGAACCCATCAATAGACCATTAACTTTGTTACAAAATAGCATGTATTGTGCAGTAGTTATATATATTCAAGGTTGGATCCTCATTTAGCTCTATTGACTTTTACAATTTACACAGGAATAACATGGGTGGAAGCACCGAGTGGGACAACCAAGTGATGAATTCATTGAAAAACTTTGACCTCAGCAGTCCTGAAGTCAAGCAGCAATTTGGTAAGAAAGTTGTTAATGATTGGCCAAGTCTTTTATAAGGAAAGTTTCAGCTTTTCAGTAAATTCCAATTATAGTTGAAAATGGTATTTGGCAGTGTATATCAGAAAATTATTTTTCCTGTCAAGGCAACATGGAAATTCTTGATATTCTTGTTCTAAATGTAGTAACTGCCTTTATCGGAGTGTATTTGCTTCTTTTTACTTCTTGCAGATCAGATAGGACTTTCTCCTGAAGAGGTTATCTCGAAAATCATGGAAAATCCCGATGTTGCTATGTCATTTCAAAATCCCAAAGTTCAAGCGGCCATCATGGATGTAGGTTAATGGCCAATTTCACACACTTTGACCTTCCATATGCAGAATAATGCGTTGTTGATTTTTTTGCTTTATTTTCAGTGCTCACAGAATCCCCTGAATATAAGAAAGTATCAAGATGACAAAGAGGTGAGCTGCGCTTTGGTGTTAATAATTGTGTTAATCTATTTTCTTTTATTAATATAATTTTTATCTTCACTGCTTAAAAAAATAGTGGTGGTTCATCTGTTAATAGATATAGAACCTTTGATTGAGCAAATAATTGACTTTCACCTAAAAGATGGATGGTGGTTACACTTTTACTTTCTCATATAATAGCTCATTTACAAGATTGGATTATAAGCAGGCTCTGCAAAATTCCTCTAGTCCCCTAGATGCATGAACATTACCACTTTTACTAGTCAAGTGCTGACACCTGCGAATCTAATCAGTGTATTGATATTCAATAGAGATTCAGGCTTAAGTTTCGGCCTTTAATTCTTTTGCACTTAAGCTGACTTGGGTTATTTAGAGTATCACACGGTGGTTGTCTTGCATTACCTTTGCCATGGATGTATAAAGAACAAGTTAAATATGTCTCGCTACTTCAAAAAAATGCAGCATATGTGCTAAAAGGTCTTTCATTTGTATATAAAACGATATGGTTCAGAAATGGTTGTAGATGCCATTTTGGGGTCATCTGATAAAATTGGTACGGCATAGAGAAGATTAACATGACTCCTACGTAAGGGATTGAAAGGTGGTTAGACGGCCACTGGACGGAGGAAGGGCACTGGTTGTAGATTAGCATAGGAAGTCCCACGTAAAGGTTGACACTTCCAAATAGAGAAATGTTTGCAGGCACAACTATTCCATTTTTTTTGCAAGTAACAACTATTCCATATTCAATTAACTTTCGAAAGAATCTCACTAGGGATTAAACAACCAAGTACAACCCACAAGATAGACTGTTAGAGAGTTTTTTCTCTCAGATTTATTCAAATTTATTTGACCTTTTCTCTTCTCAGGTCATGGACGTGTTCGACAAAATATCACAACTCTTCCCAGGAGTATCCGATTCTTTTTGATAAATTATAGATTGCTACAATCATGTGCCAAGCTAGAGTTTTGATCAAGGAGGACTTACCCATTTCCTTGGTCGTTGTCGATGGAGTGTGGCACATTATGCCACTGGTGTGATAGTACATAAAGTTGTCTCAGAGAGTTGAGCAATTATTGGTGCACTTAGCCAGAACTCTTGTTTCTTCACTGCAATCAATGATGATGACGACATCAACTATTGTGCAACTTCTCTTTTTGTAGTCTAGGTGCTGTTGTTGTTTTTGTCATGTTTCAATATCATTACTTGTAGTGGTAGTAAACACCTTATTTGATAATTAGTCAAAAAGTTAAGCTTTCGGTGTTCATCAACACATGGTTTGGAGCCATTGGTGTTAAAAATCAAAATATTTTTCGAGTTGGTTTGTTCCTTATGCGAGCCGAGATCAGATGAACACTGCCATGTAATATTAGCTCTAACCTATAAGGGTTTTCAGGGGTTCTTAATACATATC
Source organism: Triglochin maritima (assembly GCA_963682175.1). NCBI lineage: Eukaryota > Viridiplantae > Streptophyta > Magnoliopsida > Alismatales > Juncaginaceae > Triglochin > Triglochin maritima. The sequence goes on along the minus strand of OY821787.1, from coordinate 2,983,590 downwards.
AATATTTGTTGTTCACAAGTTGTTCAGCTAATTAAAGATACTGAATATACATAGTTTTTACTCTATGAGCTTGAAGTATTCTTTGATTTTATTGTAATACTGAGGGGGAGTACTGTGGATCTAAATCTTTCTTCTTGGAGATTAATTACTGCAGCCAGCACGCCATATAAGATACTCTTGGTTAGAGGCGCCTTTTGTAATTTAAGTTGAAACTTTTGCGTCGTATATTTCAGATCTCGAGATTTCAAATGTCTTACAGTGTAACTTCGAGCTGATAAAGGACCATGTATAATCTGTTGTTTTTTTGCTTATCTTGTTATTAATTTATTATCAATTCGGGGTGTCATAACTATCATAAATACCAAATTGTATTAGTCAAAATCTTGAGTAGCTGGACTTGATTACGAAAAGTCGCTGCTCCAATCAACATGAGAGTTTCAGTTTTTCAGCCTTGACTTCTCTCTTGTATACATTAGAGATGGCTAATAAACTCCAACACAGCAACCACTAATCCGATGAATAAACAACTTAAATGAGGGGTCATTAACATTCTAGCTACTGTTTAGTTCATGCTCTTGGATCACTTTGTCGGGCTCTATATGAACTTGATTGGAGATATTAGAATCACAATTCACGTGTCCAGACAACTCCACATCTACATCTATAATGTTCCAAAGTTGGAGCTGACATTTGATATTTGGAATGCGCACACATACAGTTTAGCAACCGTGTCTTTTCTACGACATGGAAGTTCTTGGAGTAACGGATCTCTCAATAATTTAATGCATTTTCTTTGCTCAACAAGACATGATTAGAACACGCAATACAGAAGAGAACACACCGACACTGCTATTCTCTTTCATCCTCTACGGTGAACTTTCGATAATCGTTCCACTTACACATAAGTTACAATGAGACGAGTTATCGTAAAATCTTGATCTCGACTCTTAACTATTCTGATATTAAAAATATCCCGACTAAACTGTGACATACAATTTCAATTCTTCTAACTACGATTTATAGACCTTTTTGTGCATGAAATGTTACCAATAAACACTTTAGTACTTACATTCATTTTGATGTAATTAATTATGGTTTATAATAATCGTTTTACTAGATGACGATCTTAATATTAACAGTTACATGCTTGGCATGAAATGCTGACCGGTGTACGTTGTTGCTGGTCTCATTGACCACGTAACGTAAGACTTATCTGATTGGACACAACATCACCAATAAGTTCACGAACATATCTACACTTAAGTCATCAACTTGCATTTGACAAATATTTTGTACTTAACATGGAGTACCAAACGTTCTACACCTGTCGAACAACATCAGGAGGAAGAATTAGAAGAACTATTCAGCCATCATATTTGGATGGTTTGCCAGCAAATACTTGTTATTATCTGGATTTTCTTTCATCAATTAAACTAGAAGCTCACGTGTGCTCGAATGTTTCGTTTGGTTTCGGAATAAGTTGGAATTGGTCAAAATAATCGAGGACAAGTGGTCATTAGTTCACGGACTTCCTCGGAATGTTACACTCAAAGTGATGGGAGAAAATCTTCAAAAATTCACCCATAAATGGTTATTACAAATGAAATAAAAATTGATAGGTTCAGAAGTTTGAAGTATTAAAATGATTTTTGGTCATAAGTGAAGGTACTAACTAATAAGAAATTTTATCCTTCAATTTAATGTGTAAGTTGCAACTCATTAATCTAAATTATTTTACCAACTTTTCCTTTGATTATGAACATATTCAATCAATTAGTGAAAGTTCTTATTTATAGAACCCATTCTATAATTCACTCGTGCGATTTGTCTCTTAATCACACCCAAGGATCATTACCACATGAATTATCTGGTATGGCCCCATAATTTCAGTTAACTTGCCGCCCCAAAACTTAGCTTACTTATCACAATCCAATGCACAGAATCTACCAACAAATCTTGGCATCTCACATGGAGACATGACATTGACACTTTTGTTCAATCCACACAAAATAACATTATGTTTTACATAATAACAGTTCTCAAACAGTGGATGATCTCCTATATTTTTAGATTGATAAGAAAGAAACCAAACTGATGTGGGCCTTTAGTGGGCCCTTTTGTCTTGTCCAAGTGGGCCCATTAGCCCTGTAAAGTTACAAATCCGTGATCAAAAACAAATGAGGCTTATATATTCCAAACCGTCTTTGGTCTCTTGGAGTGTACAATACAATAATGGATAATTCCAATTCTCTACGTCACTTTTTGTTTGGAATACTTATGGCTAATTGGGAGTGTTAGCAGATAATATGGTGTGGATTTGGTTGTTCTTTCTTATCCACACAACCACAAATGGTTTAAATTCTGTTGCATTTCTTATTTGCACTTTGTTCTCTTAAATTATGTAATCTTTTTTGTGCTACTTCTATTATCTCATGATACTAATTTGTATCCATTAATTATACTAGAATTCAGAACTAAAATCTTAGTTATTCCAGAACCGAAGGCCAAGAAATATCAGCCTGAGTTAATCCCCTTTGGTGACCTTATTACATAAAGTTGAAAGCAAAATTTTCAGACTTAAAGTTGAAAACTAATGGAAGCTAATAATCTTGGATATTTTGGATTTCAATAAATTAAGAAATTGAAAAACTGTAACATGCTTATATCTAAGGGTTTATTGCGTCTTCCAATTTTCTCATTTGCCTAATATAGTTCGCGCTAGTTTCTATATGTTTGGAACAATTTAATGTACACTCGAAATTTCCAAAGAGGACGTCAAAATTAATTGCATGACAAAACTCTAATTTCGCAACTTCAAATTCAATGCGTAGACTTGGTGATATCCTAAACTAATTAATGCCAAACTCCCCCCCTACAACTCGGTTAATTAATAAGATAAAGGCATGCTACGACTTCCCCAAAAATATGTTGGTTAGATAAATACAGCAGATGATTGTTAAAAAATTACAATTGTAATCCTTGAACGGCACTTGCATTTTTTCTCTCTTTTAAATGACCAACTAAATTCGGAAAAAATAGAAAAACTTACACAAAACTCTCATCCTTATGTTCACCCTCCTTAACACAAATGGTTCAAATATTATATGCTCAGATCGACATGTTTGAATTCATTTAGTAGAATACAATCAGTAAATATAGAATCTGTTTAAACGTGGTAGAGATAATAGTATAAGGTAAATATCTAATCTGTATTCGAGTTTTTAATTTCAAGATTTCTCAGACACATCCGTATCCGATTATTGTCCACATCCGTTGAACCCCAAATATGATTATGTATAATAAAAACCAAAAAAATAAAAATATTTGTATTCATATTCATTATATAAACATAATACAAATACAAATATAACAAACGCGATATCCGTATTTGAACTGTTCTATGCCGTAGTAACCAATGAAGTAATATTCATTTGAGTAACTGTCGGAGGGTAAAACGGTCAAATGGCGGTTATTTAAAAAAGACGAACCGAACGAAACCTTCACTTCATATCCATCTCGTGTTCTTTTCCTTTTCCTCGTCTTCTCAACCACCCTCTCCTCTTCCAATCCCCCAATAACCCATCTTTCTCCCCATAATACCATCTACAATGGAGGAGAAGCCAAGAAACCACCCAAACTCGTCTTCACCTCGCGAAATTTCCGTTCTTGTGGCGTTCTTCGGGCCGGAAATGATGGACTGGTGGTGAAGTTGGAGTCTTTCTTGCCTTTTTGGAGTTCGAATTGGTTTCGGAGATTTGGGTCGAAGTCGGAAAGTGGTTTGGTGTTGACCCTTTTGAGGGTTCGGTTCTTTACATTGCGAGGTTTGTGGGTTTTTAAGTTTTTTTTTATAAAAAAATTAGTTTAGTTTTGATGCAATTTCAAGTTGGGATTTTGGATGAGAGGTGGAGGATTGTGATGGTGATGAATGCGTTACGGTTTGTCTTTTCTGAAAGATTCGTTTTTTAGTTTTTCTCTTTTTCTTGGGTTTTTTTCGTTGTATTTTGTTAGTGTTTTTTTAATGAGGTAATGACCGTTTGAAGTTATCCTGATAAAGCAAGAATTATAGTGATGTTTAGTCGATATGTTGCAGTAATAGTTTTATTGTAATGACTTTTTCGGTTTTATATTCTCATTAAAAGATTTTTTCTCTCTCTCTGTAAAGTCTGAATTACTTTGGTGTTATAAATAGTTTGAACCACTAAGCACTCCTTATAGTTCCTGTATGTGTTCTGCATTGTGCTTCTGCTTCCTTTGGTTTTGGTTCTTATTTCCATTTATTGTGTTTTTTAAGTAAACTTTCTTCTAAAGAAATCCTAATTTTAAGGACACCTTAAATCTGATGGCACTTTTGAAATTACAGTGATGGCTTGTCTTAGTCTTATGACAGTGGAGAAAATTTAACGCTACTCTAAAATGCTGGACTGGCCTATCAAATGTTTATAGGAAAAAAGACAAAAAACATGGTATAAATTTGGACATTTGATGGAGTGTTTTTGTGTACAATCGCTCTAATGCAAGCGACCAAACAAAACAATTTTTTTTTTTGATTCTGTTCCTTACCAGTTACCAATTACCATTGCTGTAAGAATTCACATAAATTTCAGAAAAAAAAGAACTTAGTATCAGACAATTCACATTATTTTTGTAGAAATTAGTACTTTTTTCTTAGCCCTCCTGGTTTTACTTTCATAGAAGCACTGGTAGTAGTAATAATAGTTGAAGAGTAAGTTTTGGTGCACGTTTCTTCAAAAAAAAAAAGAAATTTTGGTGCATAATTTTGTCTCATCCTTTAATTTGATCGATCACCATCATTTCTAAACTCTACTTCGTGACTCACTCTACGGTCATTTCACTGTGTTATCATCTGAATTTTAGTTAATTCACCTTAATTATGTGGTAGGTAGTGGACACAAGTACACAACTATGTGGAGCATAAGTGATTTTTGTATTAAGCAATATGACTATGTTAGCAAACCATCTACATCCTTCTGTATGATATCAACTATACCGTTTGTATCAACTATTGCCCCACCTCTTTTATGATACCGTCCTAAATGATCTGTGCAAGCCTTTTTCAATATCATGCCATTTCATTGTGAATAAATAATGTTATTGAACTATTATTTGTTTGTCTTTATTCCATTACCATGGTCACAGATGAGACATGGCGGATGGGTTGTCCTGATCCATGAGTTGTTTTTTTTTCAGCCAATTATATTTTTATCCTCTATGCTTACATTCTAATCATAGTGTCAAATTAAGTGGAAAAAACTAACTGATTTTTCAAAATACAAATATAAAACTACAAGATGAAAAGTTGAAAACTTATTACGTTTAGTGTTTGTCTGTTTTAATGACGATCTGGTAACTTGTGGTACAAAATCTTTTGTTGTTGTGTGTGGGGATAGATAATTGGAGTTTTTGTTCAATAGTTTGGCTTGCTTCTGTTCCGATCCAAATGACCACCTATTAAAAGCTCACAGTGTCTGTTCACTTGATTACAAATTTCAATTCATTGTAAACCAATGGACAGTTTTACATGTCACTTGCATCTATGCTTAATTGCTTATTGGAAATTATAACTTTAAAGCTTAACTATTTTTTCACTTTTCATCTTTCACTGTTTACTATGGTAACAACCAAATGTTTAATCTCCTCTGCCTTCTTCTATGAAGGTTTTCTGTGCCTGTAATCGCAAATTATCCACTTTCTTCTTCATCTATGGATTGATTCAAAGCCTGCAATCTACACGATGGATCTGATTATATCTGATTTCCGCTTATTTTTCATTTTGTATGTGCAAACTGAAGATTTTGTTATGCGAACTCTTGTCTTATGAACTATTTATTTTGGAAAGTTAAAGCTGTTATATTCAAGTTGTGATAATCTGAAGTGATGAGAAATAAAATCGATTTTTCTGCTTGAATTTGTTTACTGTTTTATCTTCTGCAAAAAATTGCGAAACCGATTGATTGTGTTTTGTTGGATGTTATATGTTCTCTAACTATGAGTTTTGCTGTTTCGATCATGAAGAGAAAAAGGCCCGGAAAGTAGCGCAATGGCAAAGTTTACGTTGCCTGATCTTCTGATGATAGCCATACTCTTGCTGTCCATGTTCCAAATCTTCAACTCAGTTACAGTTGAAACTCAGATTCTTTTGGAATTTAAAAACAAGCTTGTGGATCCTTCCAATTACCTCAGCAACTGGAGTGAGTCTCAGCCACCTTGCCAGTTCTCCGGTGTCACCTGTGACTCAACCTCTGGCCTCGTCACCGGTATCGCCCTTCGGAATTTGGCACTTTCTGGTGAGATATCGCGGTCCATATTCAGCCTTCCAAACTTAAATACTTTGGCACTCGGGCAGAATCACATCTTGGGTACTATTCCATTGGAGATTCTGAACTGCACCAGTCTTCAGTTTCTTAATCTCTCCAACAATGCCCTGACCGGTTTCCTGCCGAACCTCTCGTCCCTTAAGAGCCTGAAGTTGCTTGATCTGTCGACCAACCGGTTTTATGGGAATTTCCCCGAATGGATCGGCAACTTGGAGGGACTAATCCAGCTGGGTCTTGGAGAGAATAACTTCGAGAAGGGTGTAATTCCTAAACAGATCGGTAACTTGAAGAATTTGACATGGCTGTTCCTGGGGCAATGCAACCTTGCTGGGGAGATACCGCCTTCTGTTTTCGAACTAACGTCTTTGTCTACCCTGGATTTCTCCCGCAACCATCTCACGGGATCGTTCCCCAGAGCAATATCGAATCTCCGAAATCTCTTTAAAATTGAGCTGTACCAGAATCATTTTACCGGAGAGATTGCACCGGAGTTTGCCAACCTTACTTCATTGCGTGAGCTGGACATTTCTCGCAATCAAATAGGCGGTAATCTCCCAGCCGAGTTCGGCAAGTTGAACCAACTCACAGTGCTCCAGCTTTACCGGAACAATTTCCAGGGTGAGCTCCCGATTGGGCTCGGCAATTTGAAGCATCTCACTGCCTTGTCTATTTACGAGAATGGATTTTCCGGGGAATTTCCTCCCAACTTGGGCCGCTTCTCGCCTCTTAATAGCATCGACATATCTGAGAACAAATTTGTTGGATCATTCCCGAGTTTCTTGTGCCAAAACAACAACCTCCAGTTCTTGCTCGCGTTGGAAAACAATTTCTCCAGTGAATTTCCAGCGTCCTACGCAGACTGCAAGTCGCTGGTGAGGTTCAGGGTCAGCCAGAATCGCCTCACGGGTGCGATTCCAAGTGGTTTGTGGGGACTACCGGCAGCAAATATAATAGATTTGGCAGATAATGACTTCATTGGAGGCATCTCTTCTGATATCGGGAAGTCTACGAGCTTGACTCAGCTATACTTGCAGAACAACCGCTTTTCGAATAACCTCCCAGCAGAGATCGGTCAGCTTTCGCAGTTACAGAAGCTCATTGCCAACAATAATTCCTTCTCCGGGCAGATTCCAGTCGAATTTGGCCACCTAAGCCAGCTGAATTCTCTGCATTTGGAAGAGAATAGCTTGACAGGATCAATACCATCCGAGGTTGCTCAGTGTGAGAACATCGTCGACCTCAACTTGGCCGATAATTCCCTTACCGGTGACATTCCTCAATCATTATCTTCTCTGAATTCTCTTAACTCGCTGAATTTGTCTGGAAACAAGCTTTATGGCTCGATTCCAGTAGGACTTGAGTGGCTGAAGCTCAGCTCCGTAGATTTATCTCGCAATCAGCTGTCAGGGAGAATTCCATTGAGACTCGTCACAATCGGTGGTGATGGAGCGTTCTCGGGCAATGCTGATCTTTGCATCGATGGGAAACCAGCAAATGCGGGCCGGAAAGAGTTGAGAACTTGCCCATCAGTTCACAGGGATGGAAGTGTCAGAAAGAAGTTGTTAACGGAAATCATACTGCCATTTATGATCATACTTTTTGTCTCTCTGCTTTTCGTTGGGTACCGTAGTTTCAAACTGGATGAAGCCCGCCAAAAAGGGGGAATTGAGCAAGATCAAGATTGGAAGATAAAGTCATTCGTCCCAGAAGAGTTCGACGTACGCGAACTCTACAACCTGGAAGAGGAGAATTTGATAGGAAGTGGCAGCACTGGGAAAGTGTACCGATTGCATCTACGAAAATCGGGACGGACGTATGCGGTGAAGCAGTTATGGAAGGGATGCGAGGCGAAGGTGTTGGTAACAGAGATGGACATTCTCGGGAAGATAAGACATCGGAACATATTGAAGCTCTGCCATTCGGTAAAGACCGATGGTTACAATTACCTCATTCTCGAGTACATGCCCAATGGAAATCTATATCAAGCCATACGCCGAGAATCTAAAGGGGGCATGACAGATCTGGACTGGAACAGGCGGTACAATATCGCTCTTGGTACTGCAAAGGGTATCATGTATCTCCACCATGATTACGAGCACGTTATCGTTCATAGAGACATTAAATCCTCCAACATTTTGCTCGATGAGGAGTACGAAGCTAAGGTTTCGGATTTTGGGATTGCAAGGTTAGTTGCTCGACAGGAAGACTCCAGTTCTTTTGCTGGTACACATGGCTACATTGCTCCTGGTATGTTTCAGTTACATTTTTCAAATATCATTTTCTTTAGGAAATAAGTATTGAAAAGAGGATGATGATAATAAACCACCATTCAAGGGCATTCTACCAAGGTTGTCTACTGGATTCGAAGATTTTAAATTTGCACTGTGATTTTTCTAAAAAGGATAGGAGTTTACTCAAGGAATTAGAGAGAGAGAGAGAGAGATCTTTAAATTAAGATTGTCTGTTTGTCTCAGTCTCCTGAATTCTATAACTTGTACATACTCATGAATTATTTTTATCTGAACTGAAATTGCTCGTTTAATGTCTCAAAACTAATGATTGATAACTAATGTTTAAGGTGCTTTTTCTTAGTCCTTTGGTGATTGGCCATCTATTAAACTTTCCTCTCTGTTTTCACAGAACTTGCTTATTCTCGGAAGATCACAGAGAAGTGCGATGTATACGGTTTCGGTGTTGTCCTCCTGGAGCTACTAACTGGACGAGGCGCGATCGCACCGGAACATGGCGAAGGAAATGACATTGTCTACTGGGTCTCTTCCCATCTCAATACCAACAGCATATCAGAAATTCTTGACAGTAGGATATCATCTTCCTGCCAAGAGGAAATGATCAAGGTTTTGAAAATTGCAATCCTTTGCACCGCCAGGCTACCGTCGGGGCGTCCCACCATGCGAGAAGTAGTTAACATGCTCGCTGACGCTGATCCTTCTAGCCCAACTAGCAAGTCTAAGAGCCTTGGTAAACACTAAGGACTGCTAGTTTTCTTTTGAACAAGTTTTGTTTTTCTAAGCATTATGTAATATATCTCTTTTGTTTTTCTAAGCAGAAGTAAGTTAGGCATCATACCAGCATCAGATGTAAATGCAATAATGTCCCTCATTTATGCTTGTATTTTTGTGGGCAGATTTGAGAGTTCAGAATTATTTAGTGAGTATATTATCTAGTTTATCCTTCCCTCATTGTGTTTCTGGGCTTTTGTTGGATGGATTATGGATGATAAACTAGTCATAGATAATTAGTTCTAACCTTCATGGGCCATATTGATGACACACTACTAATACTCGATGGAGCCATTTAGTACACAACATAATTAAATTAGTTTTTAAGTGAGTTCTAAATGGCCTATGTTAAAGTCAAAACCATTATTTACTCAATAAAAATTGAAGGTTCCAAAGTAACACACAGATATATTAAACATAATTAACCAAATAATATAGGTAGCATTAGTTTTACGATGGAATTTTCCATGCACATGGAATGACATACGTAACTCTACTGTTGGAACCGTAATCCTAAAATTTACTTAAGAGAGAGAATAGTTATGTGGTTAATTAGGTTAATGGAGTGATTAGTAAATTACCTTTATATCTTTGGCTTAAGAGAGGTGTCGTGTTGAATGCTTGGAAGGTGAGGTGATGACTAAGGGAAAAGGTAAAGTGACGTGTGGGTTAGTAAGGAAGTGAGATGTGGAAAGTGATTGGAGGATCGATGTAGAGGTAAAAGTAAAAGTGAGGTTACATATGTGTGTTGAGTTGATGTTTCTCAGTGGAGAAGTTCTTGAGGGAAAACGTGGAGTAATTCGTGAGGGAGAAGGTAGCGAAGAAGGTGAATAGAAGAGAGGTGGAGTGAATCGTGAGGTGAAGGTTGAGTGTGAAAGAATTATAAAAAGAAGAGGTGATCGTGTGGATGTTTGGGTCGACTTTAATGTTTTTCTGGTGTAAGAGATATAACTAAAAGATGGAGATTGAATGTGGTTTGTGGAAATCTTGTGGTTGCGAGAGACAGGCTAGTACTAATTCGTTATTTTTCAGTTTCATATCATATATGTCTCTCTTGATATTCGTAGTTACATGATCAATATTGATTTTATGGATATGCATATGATTGATTGCATTGTGGTGTTTCGGTTGACATGTCATGTGACTGTATGTATATTTCTGGCGGAGCCACTTAGGAAATAGCTACTTATCGGGCAGCGTGGAGCCACCTGAGAGAGGAAATGACTACATGTCGTTAGTGTGGAGCTACCAGGTGTGCGTCTGACTGATTGATAGATTTCAGAAGCACAGGATGTGATCGAATTTGAATGGGGATTCCAAATTGTTATGCATGCATATCATTTGTGATACATGTCTTTTGATTGTGTTCATTGACTGAATGCCCTATTCTATATTATTTTCTACATGATTATGATTCTGTTTGATTGATGGTTGGTACTTGTGGGCTGTCGAGCTTACAATTTGTTGATTTATTTTTCAGATTATTTATGGGTCTATCAGATGAATTATATATCAGAGTGCGTAACGGTCAAGGTCGTGGATCGTATTAACGCACCGGATTCGAACGGGTAAGCACGTGTCCGGACTCGAGGCGTTACATCTACAGTTTAAAGGCTTCTATTCTGGCGTGACAAATAACAATGAAATCGATAATCGATTCACATATAGACAGATCTATAAGTCAAACTCCAATTCCTTTACTGTTCTTCCAACACATGCATGATGGATCCAACGATGTTCTTTTGTAATTTTTAAAATTACAAATTATTAAGAACTTTGTTTTTGTAATTTCAGATTTTACTCCCATAGTATATAGTATATACCCTTCTACTCTATACCAACTCCACCTCAACCTGCAATTACTTTTTTCTTAACTTGCAAAGTTGAAAGCAAGTCAAATTTCACTAACCACAAGTTGATAAAAACACAACATAAATTCGTATCATGAAACTTATAATTCTGAATCAAGTCAACCAACTTGAAAATGAAAAAAAAATGACGAAGAGCTAAATTAGAAAATAACTATTCAACTGAAAGATAACACCCATAACCCATATGTTTCATTATTATGGCTAATTTGAAACATAGGTCTCATTCCATGGCCGTGATTGGGGGTGGATAAACACGAATCAGAACTTAATGATTACTTGATTAGTTAAGATGTTATCTAATTTCTATAAGTTAGGCCTACACTCACCTTGACCATTCATTATTGTCAAATCAAACTGCTAATATTGGTTTTGTATTTGCCTCCTGTTTTCATCATTATTGATCAGATGATGATTGACATTCAAACTGTCAGTCCTATGATTTAATTAACCGGGCTCATTATCTTGTGGAATATTTGGGTTTTGCACTTGCAGGTCCATTATTTGTTTGTTTGTTTATTCATTTATTTATTTCATGAGAATACTATGTCAACCACCTCCACGCATGATAATATACATTATCACAATTTCAAATGGTCAAGTTGCTATTCTACGTTTCTAACTAATGCCATAAAAAGAAGCATATTATTATAACTTTGTTTTAGTAGATATATAATTGTAATAACCTTAATCTAAACACCCTAATTAACCTAAACTAAACCTAATTAACCTTAATTAAGCTTGCTACAGTAAAGAATGAGGTGGAGTTGAGGATAAGATTTGGATTTCCTATAAATAGGAGTGTTAGGTTAAGAAAACGTTTTTCTCATTGCTTGAGTGTTTCAGAGAGTAAGAGAGAGGATTTTAGAGGAGAAGAAGAAGGAGAGAAGGAGAATGAGAAGAAGTGAAGGAGAAGAAGTTGGGTTGAACTTGCCAAAGCTTGGAAAGCTTCCACGAACTTCAAAAAGGTATGCTAAGTCTTCATTATAACTCGCATAAGCTTTGTGGGTGTTGGGGATCGACGTTGGTGTCGAATTCCCCGTCGGATTGCAACCTATTAAGAGGTTGAAGACGACAATCGGTCGACCGGTGCCTGTGGGCAGTCGACCGATTCTATTATTATATTGATTTGCACCCGCAAACGGTCGAACGATGTCTATGGACGGTCGACCGTTATGCCAGATTTCTGCGGGAAAAATGGTTGATGTTGTTATCGGTCGAACGGATCCACTTCGTCGGTCGACCGAAACAATGAGAATAGGTCGGTTGAGGATTTTGACTTATTAAACGGTCGAACATCCTTAACCTGGTTCGACCGATCTATTCGATGCTAAGTCGGTTGTGAGCTTTGACCATTAAAACGGTCGACCGCTCTTTAACTTTCGGTCGACCGACTGAGCATTTTAATTAAGCAGTAGAGTGCCTGTGATGTTTCGGTCGAACTGTATCTCAGTTCCGGTCGACCGAATATTACTTAGGCAAGATGCTGAGATCCCTGTTATCGGTTGAACGGACCCTTGGTTCGACCGGTCGGATATATAAATATTGTATAGCGTAGACCATCCAAACGGTCGACCGCTAGATGACTTTTGTTCGACCGATTGGTCGGTATTTCGGTTGGCGTGGTTCGACCGACATAATTGTTTGTACAGTACCGAGTACTGTGTGGAAGATCGGTCGACCGGTGTGCTTGTAGAGGTCGACCGATCTGCCGCAGGTTGGTGGATTTATCCACACGCGAGTCGTCGAGTATAGGTCGACTACCGGCTCCGAGGCGACGGTCGATTACCGGCCTTGAGAGCGACGGATCTCACCTTCGACGAGGGTGTATTATTGTTGGACCTCTCATATCGAGCAGGGTGTGAGAGATGAGTGTCGTAAACCTTGGGTTGTTTGCTGGGGTTTGTCGGTAGGCCGAGGATGTTCCGGTAGGGTACGCGTCTGGCGGTTCTTGGGGGAGCAGCGGCTGTCGTCTGACCCGAGTTGTGCATTCGACAGGCTGGCTCGCTCCTTGTGCGGCGGCGTAGTACCACGGTGCCTTCCTACGGTGCTTAGGGAGCAGTGGTGCCGACTGACCCATGTGAGGCAGCGGTGGACTAACTTGACCCTTGTGCGGCAGGAGTGGTTCAGTACCGCGGAGGCGGAGATGGGTATTATTGTGGACCCGAGGTGGATGATTATGTGCATTGCATTGCATTGTCTTTAAATTCCATTTTTTGTATTTTAGGAGGTTTGACATACGGGGTTCCAGCAGGGAACTCAGGCATGTTTCAATTGTTTTCATTTCAGGTAGCGAGTTGCATTAGAGTCGAGGTGGTGACTGAGGAGGGTGCCCCCGGGATCTGATCCTGTAGTTGTCAGTCTCTTCTTTTTGAGGTGATTACATATTGTATAGTTTTTGTTGTAATCACAGTCAGTTTCTATATTTGACTTCCACGTGGATCATATTTATATTATATATGTCGGTTTGTTTCCAGTGACGTGCCCATGTTGACCGTTGACGGTCTTTTATATTGTTTAAATTTTTCGTTGTTTCCGGGGACGTTACAATAATAGTTATAGATGATTGTTGTTCCAAAAAACATAAATATTTGAACTCATTTGTAGAGTCATGTACCTGGGTCGGGTCCGGTCATGCTTGAGTACATGACCAGACTCATATAAATGACTAGAATATTATTACTTAGAAGTTGCACGACATAAAAACATGCAACTCTTTATTCGTTTCCAAATTAAGCTTCATTTGAAATTTGCGTTGATTTTCTTTCTTCTTAGCATGTTTGCGAGAACAAATTATTGTGTACTTATGCAAACTAACCATGATAACACATCTAAACTAAAAACATAACGAAGGAGATATTTTCACAAACAACATGTAGTATTTAGTGCTTTTATAGAATCAAATGATCGATCAATTGGTTACTTAATTAGCATAGACTCATAGTTATAAGATGACCAACTTCCTAATCAGCAAACAATGGTTAGTCGTTGTATGAGTCGTTCTCTTTGAATAAATTGTTAGTTGGTTATTACCTAATCTGCCTACAAAATATATTTTTTACCTAACAAGTCTAGATAGTTGGAGAAGATATAAGACCGAAATAAATGTTCCTCTTTAGTTAGACTTTGATTTCTTATCCGAGTCAAATGCTTCTAGTAAAATTACACTAATGTTAAAGCGTCTTCGTCCTTCTCAAAGTTAATTAATATTGTTTCTAGGGGAGGGTTCATTTCTTGTACAGATATGAAAGGAATTAAACAACAACATCTGAAATGGGATCATGCGTAAATGTCAAAAAACTACACAAGATTAAGTTGAAACTCTACTAACCATCACATTACGTAAGATAAAAATGTAAACAAAATATATTTAAATATGTGAAACACTAGATAATGGGGTAGTGACCAAATTTGTGTTGTATATATATATACACACTTTTTTTTCAAGTAAAAGGAAGGTCTTTGACTCTTGGTTGCATGTATATAGTTGCACATATATGAACTTACTATAAACTGGGTTTAACCGTTTAATTGTCATTGCACTTGTGTTTCAGAGTTATATGTTGAACTAAGAAGTGATTATCAAATCAATTAAGATCTTAAAATAGGAAGAACAAATTGTCAATGGATTTTGTTAGAGTTCTATTTCTCACCCATCAATCAATATGTGAGTTGCTTCAAACCTGTGGTCTGTTTTCCAATAATGTTACTCTATTCCAAAAATGAACTCCCTCGCCATAATTAAACAGTAGTACTCATTTGCATCATCACATTTTATTAGTATGGTTTTGTCCAACAGGAGAGACAGAAAAGATGGAAATTACAAGCTACTAATTAAGACCTCCACAAAACAAAGTTGAATATATGAAGTTGGTTGTGCTCTCATTTAAAGATTCATAATAAATAATCAAAGAGCGTAGGTAAGACAACCTACTACAACTAAATACACATATAATATATGCCATCCCAAATACTATATATGTGTGCTTGTTTCATATTTATTTAATTATGTCTTGTTTTAGAGCAGCCTAATCCAATGTTCACATTGACTTGTGAACAACATGTATATGTATATGTATATATATGTATATATATATATATATATATATATATATATATATATATAGATGTGAGCCCCAATGTGGTTTGTTTGGTGTTAGATGAAAATCATGAAATAATAGTGTTTGTTGGTTTGTGTATTGTCTACCATTACTGTAACCAATTAGCTATACCTCTTGTTTGCTTTGTAGTTTATATGTGCTTTGGTTTGAAGTCAATATGAACATAAAGAGAGGATGCATTGATATTTGTTTTTTCCGGTGTAAAAGCTCAAATGAAAGCAAGCATTCTCAAGCACAAAGATGGAAAATGTACCCACGTAGACAACAATGCACATTATTATATGAACTTTGTCAACAACATTGGACAAATATTTAATGAAATGAGCGAAGGTCAAACATTATAAACATCATGAGAAGATATGCTGCATATGCACACTTCCAAAATAGTATACGACCTAGTTCACATATAACTAAATTTGCCCACTTAATTAATAGGATCTATATATGGAGCATCATGTAATCAAGTTTGAATTCTTATCTACAAATACTGAACAAAATTAAAACCCAAAACGTGGCATCATCCTTAACCATGTAAATGTACCTCAAATTGACCATTAAAGTATTTAATCTACCAATGACATGTGGCATGCCAATTTATACCAACAAACATAAATTAGTTTCCAACATCATCAAATAAATTCAATTGTAACCGTAGATGTAACTAATGTTCACTCACGTATTTTTGGCACATCCTACGTCAGTTCAGTTGTTACGCACATGCACTTTCGTAATCTGCATGGATTCGACGTATAAGACGAACAAGTATAAGATTCTTTGTTTGAGATAATTATGGTTACTCCAACAAACATGAATTTCCTCCCTGGTTATGCAATTTTGAAGGATGAGACCGAGTCTAGTTACCGGTGGGTGTTACAGAGGTTGCGAGATCTATTATTGGATATTGTTAGCTCGATTGCAATAATAACGGACTGGAAGTTGGGTTTGATGCGACCAGTGACAGAGGTTTTCCTCAGTCTGCTGATTTATTCTGCCCCTGACATATCAACAAAGACGTGTAATATGAAGAGAGTTTAAATTTACAAAAACTAAACAATGCATTTTACCAGATTCGAATAGACTGGGGCGTTCGTTGTATCTTTTCCGGACATTCGAGACATGATTTTGGGTGAATATAAGTGTAATATGAAGAGAGAGTTGTGTTAGGAGAGTGAAATGGAGAGTTATATAAGTAAAAATGACAGATGTGCAAAATTATAATTTGTTGGGACGATTTAAGTAATTTTCTGACGACGAATATCAATTCAGTTGAAATATCACCCAAGTTATTAAGTTAAAAAAAGTTAAAACTCTTGGATACTGAAAAGACACAGGCGGGGGTAGGAGCACCCGTAACTTCACAAACTTTGTTGGAACAGCTGACGAGACCGGGGAGAGTGCAGGCAATCTCGTGACACAGGCAGGATCGAGTAGGAGCAGCTGGGGTTAGACGGAAAAGATTTGGGCATTAACAACCCGATCGACTAATATCCAGTAAATTAGGACAATGATTTTAGCTTTGGTGTTTAGCAACTATATATGTTTGTTGCGTCTTTTGTGGTAACCGGAGAATTATACCTTAGTCATGATCTTTTGTTATAACTTTAGATCCAAGACTGACTGTGGTTCATACTCATACTGAAACTTTATTAATCAATGAGCCATAACTTCAACAACAAAAAAAACAAGACGAAAAGGACAACAAAATTAACTATGTATATGATATAATAATCCTTGTGACGTTTAAATTGAGAAACTATAGGAAGCCGAGTCAACCTTAGTTTTAATATTTACATTACAGAGTCAAGCATAGATGTCGGTAACACGAGTTAGGTTTCAAAAATAGACTTTTATCAAACATACAGACGTATAATATGTACGTAGTGTATGTAACATGACAAAAAAAACAAAGAAAAAAGACCACGACAAAATTTGTAATGAATCCTCTGTATGGTTGTACTAATGTTGGTATCGAACCATTGACTATATTATCAAAATACAATAAATGGAAAAACAATTGTTAAGTATAATTTGACTAGTATATGGATTTCATTAAATCCTTTATACACGTCTATATATTATGAATAAACTACGCATCCAATGACACTAGGGTCCTTCCGAGAAAAGAAATTAAAGAAAAAGTCAGTCCTTCGAAGTCGCGAACATATGTGATTGCGACGAGTTGTGGTTGACATTTTGAAGACGACGAGATTCGTAAGATCCGCTCCGCCTCGGAAGTTGAATTAAATTAGTCTTAGTCGTATATCAGGCTGCTTCATTAGCTGTTCATCATACCCCCAATATCATAAACGCAATTAATCAAATTTTATTTTAACTTTGACCCATCACTACTCAAATTAAGGAACAAATCGTGATTGATAACTCATCAACTAAATATGTTATCCTTGCATATGCATACACATATTTAGTAGAATGACAACATATACATATGTATGTTTATGTATATTTATGTTTTGTAGTTTACACAAAACAAGTTTGAAAGTGATGGGGTGCGTGTTTACGTTATATTTACTTCTTTCCAACTCATTTTATGTGTTCGTTGATGATATCAGCGTTATATACTTATATGTAAGTTTAATTTAGATACATTGGGTTATTCAACGTTACCAATTTCATATTCATTTACTGGATGAGTATAGAGAAAGTACCGGTAATGAATATACACATATACTCAATATTAGTCGTTAGCCATTTAGGAGATGAGTATATGAAGTTATTTTTATATGGGTCATTTATCCACTCAAACTTACACCCGTGTGTGTCTATCATCAATGCATTGGACAATATAGGTGTAATTACGAGGATATCCCACTCATTCGAATTCGAAAAAGATCAATATCTTCGGGGGTTTTCTTTCCTATAGAAGAGTAACTTTGAGCCATACATTTCTTTTTGTATTCGTATATTCGTCTCCACCTGAAGATGGTATCGAACAAGTTCCCATTAAATATAAAAACCCTACTTACACACTCATTTTATTTATTTTTTGGATAAATCATAAATGATAGGGTTAATTGACCACGAGTTGTTACGCAGTTGGTAGTCGAACTTACGTCTCAACCTCGGCCGATTAGTGATTGAATCAGTTAAAATGCACATCATGTGTCCCTTGTGCACACTAGTAGTACTAATAACATAACTATCGATTAAGTTAATATATACCCAAGACAACGATACTTGGCATGTCCGTATTAACTGAGACTTAAGGTTTTGACAGACCACCTAAAAATATAGTGTGGGGGCTCCAAAACCAACAGAGCAACAAACCCTAACCCTAGTTGCCCCATCACTCTCTCTTTCTAGTGTGCACAACCCAAATGACTTTTGGGTTGTGGATTCAAGCTTCTTCTACAGGTTAGTTGGAGATCGACGGATAGAAGAACACAACATACTAAGGCAACTGACTTGATCATGTTCCACTACGTAAGAATTGATCTATATCTTCGTATTTATTTGTTATTACCAAAAATAACAAAACAAACACAAGTGGTGTAGCTCAATTCGTAGTCTCTAAGCGGATTATGTTCAAGTTCACTAGTTCCAACCCTAATGGGGATACCAGTGTATGTTTAATTTCAATGTACTGTAGTAATTCCCAAAAAAAAAAAATGTCTGAGTGAAATATGCTTTCAAGTCACCGTTTCGAATCTTAGTTGGGACGTTGGTGTATGTTTAATTTTAATGTATATAGCAATTTTATAATAAAAATGGTATGTAAGTTAAATATGTTTCGGAGAGAAAAAATTCCGAAAAAAAACCCTAACCACGTTAAGACGTTGAGTTGTTGTCCCTCCAATTTTATTTTAAAATGGAGCAACCATTTTAAAAAGAAAAAGAAAAAAGCGTCGTCTCTACCAACAAAAAATCAAACGACTAAGTCAGTCAATCAGTCGATCTCCATCCCAACTCCGCGTGCCCACGCAAAAACACACTTCAAACCCTAACTCAAACTCAAACCCAAACCCAACCATGATCCAATGCCTCCTCCACTCCTCCTAATCCTTCTTCTCCTCCCCTCCTTCCTCCTCGCCGCCCCACCCTCCACCCTCGCCATCGCCCGCTCCGGCAACCAAACCCTAATCTGCGCTCTCCTCCGAGACGATGCCCTCAACTGCACCGCCTTCCCCTCCCTCCGTACGCGTTCCTATCCCGCCGCCAACCTCTTCTTCTCCTCCCTTGCCGCCGGCGACTCCTTCCTCTGCGCCGTCTCCTCCTCCTTCTCCTCCCCTTCCTCCCCCTCCCTCATGCGCTGGTGGGAGTTCCCCGATTCCCCCTCCAGTGTTGGGAGGAGAATTTCCGTTAAGAGGCTCTACAAAGGTGTCAGTCTCTCCCGGCTTGTCGCCGGTGACTCCCACGTGTGCGCGCTGGTCGGGGAGGAGGAGAGGGAACCCTACTGCTGGCGCTGGCCGGAGTTGAAGTTGCCGGAGAAGAAGAAGAATATATTTGTTGACATCGCCGTCGGCGGGGAAGTCTTGTGTTTGCTGTCTAGTATTGGTGAGATCAAGTGTTACGGGAATTCGAGTAGTGGAGTCATCGGGAACGAGCCCGGTGGGCCCCACACGGTTATCGCCGCTGGGACCGACCAGGCGTGTGGGATTCGTGTAAACGGAAGCATCAGTTGTTGGGGTGTTGGATCGTACGAGAAGTCGCCGGACGGGGTGTTTACGGCGGTCGCGGTGGGCCGTAGCCGAGCTTGCGGGCTACGACCCACCGGAATAGCCGTTTGTTGGGGAAACGATAGTATCTTCGTGTTGCCGAAGGGATTGGTGAACGAGGAATTGTCGGCGGTGGAGGCGAAAGGAGACGTGTTTTGCGGGGTGCTCAAGCGGAATTACACGGTGGTGTGTTGGGGTAGCGAAGCATTTGATCGGAGTGGTAGTGTTGTCTACCAAAAGGTTCTCCCGAGACCGTGCGTCCGGTCGTGTCCGGCGAATTACGGGTTGATGGATGGAAGCGGGGAGATGTGTCCGCCCGGGACGATCATGTGTGAGCAAAGAATTATCATTACTGGGCCTGAGGCTGAGGCACCACCCCAGGCGGTGGCACCGACGACCGATGGTCCGGCTCCGGCCGGTTCGAATAACAAACGGTTGGTTTATATGGTGGTTGGGACGGTTGGGTTGGGAGTGACCGTTGTGATTGTGTTGGCTTTGGTTTTTTACATGTTTTTCAAGGAGAAATGCTGCCGGTGCCACCGAGTGCACGACTCCGGTCCATTGGAGGACCTTCCGGTCGGAGGAGGGTTACCGAAACCAAGAGAGATGCCTTCGTTGGACCGCCGGCTTAGCGAGCTTATCAACCAAGGACATAGCTCATCCATCGAGGAGTTCACGTTCGAGGGGTTGCTTGCCGTCACTCGTAATTTCTCCGAGGAGAAGAAGATCGGGTCCGGGAGCTTCGGGTCGGTGTACCGAGCCTTGTTGGATGATGGCCGGGAAGTTGCTATTAAAAGAGCTGAGCTGAAACCGTCCTCGTCAGGATCACGCCAGGCGGGATTCAACAAGGAACACGCCTTTCTTTCGGAATTGGCGTTGTTATCTCGTGTGAACCATCGCAACCTCGTGCGCCTCCTCGGCTTCTGTCGGGAGCGCAACGAGTTGGTTCTAGTGTACGACTACATCCACAACGGCACCCTCCACGACCACCTCCACAAATACCCGAACTCGCCGTTGTCTTCTTGGGAAAAACGGCTGACCGTGGCGTTGGACGCCGCCCGGGGGATCGAGTACTTGCACCGGTACGCCGTCCCCGGGATAATTCACCGTGACATTAAGTCGTCAAACATCTTGTTGGACAGCACGTGGACGGCCAAAGTGGCCGATTTCGGGCTGTGCATGATCGGTCCGGAGGACGAGAATTCCCACATCTCGCTCCGGGCGGCAGGCACGTTCGGGTACATGGACCCGGAGTACTACAGGACGCAATGCCTAACTACTAAGAGTGACGTCTACAGCTTTGGGGTGGTTTTACTGGAACTAATAACGGGGTGCAAGGCCGTGCATCGGGAACAGAATGCCGGTTCGAGCCTAATTAGCATAAGTGACCCGTGTAATGTGGTGGACTTCGCGGTCCCCCACATAGACAACGACGACTTCCAAAACGTTCTCGACCGGAAGCTCCCACCCCCGAGGCCCTCGGAGATCGAGGCGGTCCAGCAATTGGGGTACCTGGCGGCCGATTGTGTTAGGCGTGAAGGACGGGACCGGCCCGACATGTCGGAAGTGGTATATGGATTGGAGATAGCATTGGATGCGTACGCCGAACCGCCTTTGGTCCGTTCCGTCACGACGCATTCCGTTTGATGGTGGGGCCGAGTTGGGGAAGGTTAGATGGTGGTGCAACAACAATCAACAAACAACTGTCTGTTGACAAAAACAAGGCAACAACTTTGTCATGTCGTGTGCATAATATTCTTCATTTTGGTACCGGATTTTTTTACGATTTTCTGTTGGTGTTAGTTTTGTGATTTAGATTCTTTGATTAAAGGTTGATAAAGGCAGCTTTGGTGGCTCTATCTTTCTTTCTTTTTTTATTTCCGGAAAATTAGTTGTTGTGGACTTAGAATTCGGGGCAACTCGGACTTGTTTTCGAGGATTTGAAGTGGAGAAGGGGACGTGTGGTGTTGGAGTAATACCAACTCCTCTTGTCATTTCTTTTGTGTTCTTCGATTGGGTAAGGTGAGCAATAGCGGTCATGCAACTAATCTCCAATATACCTACCCAAGCCAAGATCATCACAAACCGAGGATGTTATCAATTTGAAGTCAACTAGGCCTACAAATTATTTTCTCAAAATTAAAAAATTCTATTTTAAAGTGAGAAGAAACACAAATTTGTATTTTATTTTTATTTATTTATTTTTGGTTAGTTTTACGTGTTTATAGTTGATTTAGTGAAAAAAATACCACCAATCATAGTATAAAATATTTTTTGAATGATTTCTTGTGAACCCATTGGTGTAAATAAGTTTGCTCGTGAAGATAGAATGATTTTAGTAAATTGTTGTGTTATTTCTGGATTTATCTAAAAAAAATTCATCAATATTTATTAGATAATTAACAAAATTAGCAGAGCAGCCACTGACGTGGATGTTCACCGTGCTGGGAAAGGTTTTGCTTTTACCTAAGCAAATATTCAATGTTCCATCTGAGTCCAAATCGCCTTCTTTGATGCCATGACGTGTGTCTAGTCCGAGAAAGCCCTTAATCATATATTGTAGTCGTGTTTGAACATCATCTTTTACTACCGTGATGTTTTGCAACTCAACGAATTACAACCTATAACTACCATGTGAGAAGCAGTTGAGAGGTGGAGCTAAAACCACTTTAGGTGAACCACAACATCAACAAAAATAAACAATGGCAAACGCAGAATCCAAGCACAAATTAAGCATTGAGGCATGTCATAATCACTTAGCAACCAAAGGGATAACGAATCAATCGTGGACGGAAAGTTAACATAACAACTAAAGTTGAACACAATACAGAGATGGCTGTAGCTGTAAGTTAAATTTTGCTAGCACCAATGTGGAAAGAGACCATTATTTTCAAGTAGCAAGTAATAGCACCCTTGTGATTGCGACACTCTCCCCCACCTAATCCCTTGTTCTTGTGCTCGCAAGACAACATGAGTATGATTTTAACAAACTTGACGTTTCTGTAAGAGTACAAGTTGGTTGTGGCTGAGGTAGGTAGGATTTGAATTTCACTCTCATAACAATCCTAGATGTCAAAATTTAAATGAGTAAAAAATCCAAAGGGCTCAAAATCCCCCTAAGCATCCTCACAAATTAGACCGAGATCAGTCAAATGGTGGACGTTTCGGTCGTAACAACAGAAGACATGGTCGCCTCAAAAACACCAACTCTTCTGGACAGTCAGGTGGTCGATCGTCACAACCGAACATTTGTTCTTCCAACCGACCACGAGTTTACTGTCCGATATGCAACAATGATATCTGAGAAACATCTTAATGGTGGTTCAATAATGATATAAATGGATAACGATCTATGTTAATAAAAAAAATTGTTTTTTGTAGCACATTCGCACCCCTGCTCTTCTGTGGTTCAGGTTCAAGTCGCACGTGGGAGTTGATTTCCAATACGCGTGAAGTTGCAGAATGGGTTTACCAATTGCCACCACAAGTAAACAGATGACTCCGGATTCCATGAATCCATTACAAAGAAAGTCAAGAAAAGTTACATAGTTTGGAATAAGACCATTTCTTCCCTCCACTTATGTACAAAACAAGTCCACATTACGAGCTTACTAAGAAATAAAAAAGTTCCAATCAAGTGTTCAAAAACTTCTGTACAAAACAAGTCCACATTAAGAGCTTATAAAAAAAATGGTCTAAACTAAGTGTTTTTAATTAAGTTCCAATATAAACCCAAAACTGTGGATCTACAACCAAGAGTACCAAATATAGAACAAAATACTTATGCAACTTAGGATTATTCCCTTTGTTTTCGATGACCTAAACATAGTGGTACTACAGTACTACGCAGCATGAAGTGTGGTGGGGGGGATTGGGCCCTCGGCATGAGAGCACAAATTTGTGCAGACGTAATCAGATTGGATTCAGATTGACGGACGTGAAGACAGGAATTTTCAGCAATAAGAAGACAAATGCAATGATGTAACATTTGTGTCCATTTTCAGAAGAAAAAAAGCCACAGCAAGACATACATCCGATAACGAATAGAGTTTTCAGCTAAAGAACTTATAACAGTAGAAAATGTCAAGGAAAAAAATATATAATGACTAAGAGCATCTTACGGTAATAAGAAATCACGTTGCTACAAGTAAACTTTTTTTTTATGATCCTTGCAGATATGTTGCTAATCCTTTTTTCCAAAAAATAATCCTTTTACGTGAAGAGTGACTGTCGGATGTAAATATGAGATCTACACACTACAGCCTCTTTGACTGTTCATGGATAGAGGATGGAACATCACTAACAAAAGCCTCTTTGACTGTTCATGGATGGAGGATGGAACATCACTAACAAAATATCCAAGTTTTACCGGTTTATTTTGAACAGCACTGGACTTAATTTAATCTATATGATAAGTCCATTTCCAAATTCTGGCCTATAAATTAAGGACAATATTTTATAAGTTAGAATGAAATAACAAATAAAAAGAATTACCTTAGATCTTTGACTTTATAATAATCAAGATGGACTGTACCTTCAACCACTAAGCCGCATCCTGAATATCATTAAAATATGGCAGAAAAATCTTTCCAAAAAATCCCAAAATAAAATAACATACATTCTACGAAAAAATTCATATCCCATGCCAGAAAAACAAAGAACCGAACTTCCCCGGGAGGCGAGCAGCAGGGATTATAACAATAACCTTAAAATCTAAAGTATGCAACACAAAGGAATAACAGAAGATATACGATAAGGCATAGAAATGCTTTCGTCATTACACAATTTTAATTGGTCAGTTTATGGGAATAGAAAGTCTCACAATGCAAAGCACAGACCTGATCTGCTCAAACAAGGCAAACGACAAAATTAGTGGTGGCATCAGATACGTACCTCATAGGCCATGGCACAGTTCCGATCTGTTGCAAAAACATTAGAGACGTTTTATCATGGTGTCCCATGACTCCCATCTGGATCTTCTCGTCTAAAAACAAAGCTTACCAACTCAATAATGTCAACAGTGTTCAGTACGAGCAAATAACATAAGTTTTCAACAGCAGGCAGCAGCTAGACTCCTAAGAAAACCATAACTGTAAGGCAGCCCAAAATTAGCTAAGAATGTAGAAGGCTGCGAAAGTACATGCCATTCCTCCATCAGCTGCCGCCATCATCCTACAAGAATTTGCACGCCCTTCTAAAATTCCAAATTTCAAATAATAGTAAATTCTGGATCCACTTTTCATGTCTCCAAAATAGTTCTCAATCAAATTAGAATAAACAATGTCAGCCTAATGAACAAGATTTACATTTCCTTTCATAATATTAGTAATTAGTTGGATCTTTTACAGTGGAAATTTTGAATTGAGCAAAATGTATGAAAACTCAACTCCAAAATCACTACTGTTTCAGTAGTGCTGCCACAGCAGCACGAATAGGATTGCCTTTATTTGATGATGAGTGAAATAGACAACCCAAGGAGTGGGGGCGATTCCATACAGATCTTTGGTCCTCCGGGAAAAGTGTCTTGCATATGTGCAAGATATCATGATTCTCTAGACGTGATGAATCCTCATATAGTGTATCACATGACTCCTGCGATAATCAAAACTCCGTGAGTATAACATTTCCCTCCACAATTAATTCCATTGATTTCATCAAACATCATGAATCACGAAACATGCATAGATATCTTAAAATCAAAAGGTACAACATATTTGTTTAGATTATCTCGATTTTCATCTAATAGAGCGTGTTAAACAAACGGGTGTCTAACCGATCCAGTTTTAAAGGAAGGAAACCTAATGGTGCATGTAACACTTTTGTTTAGTTATACGTGGATCAAAAGGTAAAAGAACTGAGAATTTGCAGCTAGGAATAGTGACAAAATTCGAGTACAAAAGTCTTGGGATTGTTCTTGCTAATCGTGGTTAAGTGTGTGGTGGACATCCTTGGACAACCAAACAATATCTTCTACAGTTAACGGACTAACTCAAAAGGTAAAAGAACGAACTCGGAAATGTTTAGTCACACTTCATACAAATCTAAAACCGGAGGCCAACACAAGCACTTATTTCGCGTCTATGTTTTATGTTTTGTAATTCTTACACTAATGCACTATGAAGACAATATTATTTGAAAAGCTACCTCTTGCTGTATCAGTCGATCGTGGTCTTGATGTCCATCTTCATCTTGTAAAATACTTCTTTCATCATCTGTTTGTGTCGCAAAGCCAGTGTCATAGTCGTGTACCTGATACAGTTCTGAAGAGTCATCCTGCAAGTCATTTTGATCGTGCAAAGACCTGAATGGAGCACTTGCATCATTTTTGGAAGGAAACCCCATCTTGTTTGCACTTAGGTCTTTCTCTGCAATCTCGTATGGCCCGGTACTTTGTTTCTCAGTCACTTCACCTTGTTCAGGTTCTTCAGTGTCATCTGAAAGGAGCTCTGGCGACTGGCCGACAGTTAAGGAAGTATTTATGCTGTCAAGGTTATTAGTATAAAAACTTGGCTGCACAGAAAATGAGGCAGGAAGACCAAGTTAAGGTTTGTATCTTCAGAAAATTGCAATTACTATATGACTAATTTTAGGGTTTAAATTATTTAAAAAGGCCAACTAAAACAGAACCAATAGGGACCGTTTAGGAACTGGCACATTTGTTCAATAAATACATAAGTTTTTCACCTTTTTCATACCTAACTACCTCATGTAAACCCTCTACAAATCTACATATTTATTCATCCAATAATTGATAATGTAAGTTTCTTGATGATATCCTCAAAGGTGTCATATTTCATTTCTAAACCCTCGACTACAAAAGTTGATTCTTCACAAACCCAACCTCCATAAGCATTCAAGTACCTTGTTAGTGCTCTATGGTTGGGTACTTGGGTAGTAAATGAAGTTTAGGGCCACAATGTGATGTATCCCAATATTTAGGTCTACAGTAAAATCCAAGTGCAGTGCCATCAAGCAAAGCAACTAACTCTATAAGGTGTTTCATGATTATTACTTTTTTCTTAGTGGTATATATTTCATGAGTAAATTGGGCAAGGAAACAAACTTAACAATGGAGGCAAGGCAACCTCTTGTTTCAGCTTGGAAGAGATATTTGCATCCTTTACTATTTGATTATCAACATTTGATGAGTTTTCTTCCTTTTCTTTCCTTCGACGCCGCATCGCGCAAGCAGCACACAGGCATCCAATTTTGTGATGATCAATTCTGACACATAAGGAAGTGCGTAATTAACCTTTTGAAATAAATATATCTAAGATTCTATAATTTTGAACAATACTTGGTACAATACAGGAATTAAATTGGTAGGCGAGAGCATATTGCTATCAAACAGAAGTAAAACAAAAAAAAGAAACACTAAATATAACAACAATGCCACCATATTTGTAGACATAGCAATCCAAGTTGCTTAGTACGTCATGGATGTTGTGCCCAAGGCATGAAGATACAACTACTGAACTTCACAAACCATAATGCCTCTATGCAAGAATATTTACATGAATTCATGAGTAAATGACATAAAGTAGAAGTGTAGAACTTACCCACGCCTGCGCTTATTCTTCAGAAATTTTCCTTTTGGGTATGGCTTCTCTTGCTGTGTTTGTACAATGTCTTCGGTAGTCCCTACAGTGGAAAAATACAAGATACCATTACTTGACATTGTTCTTTCACATAAATAGATTCAACGCTAAGACTAGCCCTCCAATACCCAGACTCCCAATCAACAGTACGTCTAAAATTGAAATAGAAAACCAATTAATTGTTTAAAAAATCATGGAGACAATAAAACATCAAAAGAAAATTTAAGACACCGATCAAACACTTGCCTAATTTTGAATTTTCAATTGTCTGGCTTGTCGATAAACTAACTAAAACTAGTGCAAAAGTTGGTGCCCTGCAGCTAGAATATTCAAAACGATATAAAATCAAAAGATATATGCATACAATGGCTAATCTTATCACAAGAAAATCCTGTACACAACTTCTCACCATTTGGATCATGTTCTCTTGCGTCATGAATTATAATTTCTGTACATATTTGTCAATAATATACTGGATTTCTGATGGACAAAATACTATATGAATTACCATTTTCCGTGCTTGGAATATCAGTATATAAACCAGCTGCCATCCAACACTTCAGAAAATTCTTTTTAACCTTTTTCATAAGATCAACAATATAATCACCCTTATTGTTGTACTTGTAACAATTGTCCCAGATGAGCTGCACATCCTTGAATACATCTTCCGAGTTTGAGTAATTGCGGCCTTGATCAAGATTCTCCCTAATTGTCCCAAAGTCCATGGGGGAGTCTATAACATCAAAGTAGTCCTTCAACAAAATTGTGCTTCTTAGTACATAGCCTTTAAATTAATGATAAAAACAATTTTTCAGTATTCACAAACATAAAGATAATGATGTCAACTAATCCCAAAATCTGGAATCAGAAAAATACATCTCTTTTCTGTTCGGTTACTTCAGTATCAGTCTGAAGTCATTTATTGCTACGCCGAAACTCATAAATGGTACTATAGGAGATACTCACTCAACTAAAAGTAAGGAAATAGTATTTAAAATTCAGAGAGTAACAAGAAAAATATAGCAAGAATAATAGTTGACAGTCGGAAATTACATTTAAAGGGTGATCAAATTGTAAAGCTAAAATACCAGTATATGTAATTATCTCAATTCAAAATCAAGGTGAGACATCATTTTGGGATACCATTTCTAAGATGTGCTCGTTTAGTTATGACTTATGACACTGAGACGAGAAAAAATAGGGAAAATAACAGAACTGTCTTTTTTGTGACGACTTAACTGCACAATAAATGCTGTCAAGTATAATGATCAAAAAAATTCCGTCAAGATAAAAGTACAAATCTCAGTAGGCCAGATAAAAAGGTTAACATTCTTTCTTTTTTCCTAAGCTAGTAGACCATTGCCACATGGGAGTTGGAACTGCAACTCCAATAAAAAGATTTGGATCCTAATATACAAAATAGCCCTGCTTTGTTGAACTAGAAAGTGCAATGCATGCTTACAGGAATCCCTAGAGCAACAGGATCAACTGGGGTATTGAAGGGTTCTGCTGCATCCATTTTCATTACTTTCATTATCACCTATACATGGAAGAATCAAGTGTAAGTAGAAAACAAGGTGTTAAATATACAGAGAAACTTATGCACTATTATTGATCTCACTTCAAGTGCAGTGTTCAATTCTTTCTCATTGTACTTAGAATCCAAATAAGTGGACTTCACATATTCTCTTTGCTGGTTCCTATGGACTGATGAATCCTCAGTCCTCTCATTATCTATTGAGATAACGTTTCTTTCGCTCAGCATCTGCGCAGGTTTGCTTTGATCACTGAGATGCTTGTCTTGAATAGCTGTTAATGAAGAAGTTAAACCCCTAGAAGATATGATTTTTATGCTTCCAGCTTTCCTTGAAGGCTTCTCGAAGGACCCAATTTGAACATCAGGTATTGGCTCATCTGAGGCAGAAGCATATTCCCGATTTTCCATATCCAGGTCATTTGCTGACACTGGCATATTTGGATTGCTGGTACTTGTATCATGCTCTGATTGCAGTTGGTTATCAGCATGCTTCAGTTCCGAAGGTAGAGAGGGCCTAATTTTTAGCCTCACCCGTCCTTGGCCTGATTTTCCAGTAGAGACTTCCATCGCTGTATCGGAAAATTCAGAAGCCATGTGGCTTGCCTTATCAGCGTCAGGAGATTCAGTTCCAGGATTAAAATCAGGCTGCCTAACATCATTCTCATCCAAGTCTTGGACATCTTCAGTGTTTGTTGACAATTTCTCTTTTTTCTTTCCTTTCTTATGTCCTTTGTGTCCCTTCTTCCGTTTCATATCTTCAAGATTCTTTAGAAGAAAACTCCCTTAAGAAGATTATAGGTGGGAGAGTTGACTCCAATAACGAGCTCAAAATCTACAACAGGACCCAAATTCAACAATGAACAAATGTAAGTGGAGAAAGGGAAACTTCAGCAAGCAAAATTACTAGTTGCATTGGATTAAACAAGAAGCCAAGATTGATCACAAATTGCATATAGGTAATAGTAGGAAATAATTTATAGTAAATCACCACAGAAAATAGTAAAAGAATGCAAGATTGCTAAGTTTCTAATGAACATTCACATTGAAACAAGCATAATTAGAATCACATTTTGATAATCAAAAATCAAGAATCAAATGTGATTTGAACGGACATTGAAAAACTTACAACAAACATACTAAGGCTACGGCACATTTGGTTAGGAAATTATTCTAAGAGATTATCTAAACGTGATCCGAAACGGACGAAACGCGTAACGAAGTTTCGAGGAGAGAAATTAGGCGACATCCATCGCTTCTAACCTAAAAGCAACTTTAACATCCCAAACATTTCTCCAAACCAGGACTCCGATTCTGGACGGATCCCTTCCAAATCAACGGATTAAAACTTTCGCAAGTCAATTGGGGGACGTTGTTGGAGTTCTCGTCGAGTTCAAAACCAAAGGTGTTGTCGTAAATTTAAGTTCGGTGAAACGGTTGCGACTTTGGGGAAAGGAAAGGGGAATTGGGAGTGTGGGAGAGAAAGCGAACCTGAAGCGACGGGCGTCGGCGCCGGAGACGCGCCGGAGTAGGGAACGGAGGGCGACGATTAGGGCAGCAGAGAGAAAGGACGTTGTAATTATGTTTATTATATTCACTTTTATTATATAGTATGTAATATTAAAAGTACTAAAGTACTATTATAATTATAAATCGCTATATTGTGTCGTTTTATGAACGTAGACCCGTTTGTATATGTGATATCAGGTTTGGCTTCTCGTGGAGGTTGGAACGGCTACAGTGCCGGAAACACATCCAAACAATGTGGTGTAATACAAACTAATGCTTGTATTTGTGCGGATGGAGAAATTGAAGTGGATGAGCTTCTTAGTTGTGTGGATTCTCAGAAAACTCAATATTTTATCACTCTAACATCCAAACACTTTGGATTCTTACAAAAATCTAGATTCATGGTGCACCTCAAATTCTCAAATTTACCTGTGAATGGAAAAACTTCTCATAAGAGTTTCTCTAAATTCTTCAACGGTAAATGCCAATTTTTCACAACATATACATCCAAACACTTGATGCAAAAAATGAAATTTTGGGCCAAAAAATCTAGATTTTCCAAGTGAACCAAAAAACCCAGATTCTTGAGAATTCAGACACCCAAATTCTCACACCCAAACACACCCCCTTGGTGATTCTAATTTTTTTTGGATCAATTTATCCTAGTATCATTTGGAGATCAATCTTGAGGTTAAAAAAATATAATCAAATAAAAAACATATTTTCAGAAGAAAAAATTTGAAAAAACATTTAAAACGAATTTATAATGATTTTATTTTTAATCATTGTCCGAAGACAATTTAGAAAATTCTTTTAACAAGACATCTCTCACTACCAGAAGTCTTCTGCTTATCCAAATAACTCTCAAACTTCAAGAAAAAGTGACTCCTGGATTCACGTTCCCAGAAAAATGACTTCCCATTAAAAATTGACATTTGGGAGCTGCATCTAAACTAAGACATTTGTGATTTTAGTTTGCGGTGTCGAGTCAATTTGACTAGTCAATTCATGAATTGCAGGAACATGTCTCAAAACAAGTATTATGCGAATTAAGTAGGGAGACATCCAAATCTTTAACTCAATTACTATTTATTCTTTGTTGACATACAAGTAATTTTATAATGTTCAATTAGCTGATGGCACAAAAGTTAAAAAGAATTAAGAAGGATTGATAATGAGTCTAATGAGAAATTAGTTGCATTGAGGAGGTATGAGTTAGAAGCAATGTATTATGTCAATGACCTTTGAAATCTATTAGTCTGGTCGGTCTCAAATTAAATTGGAAAGTGACTTATGGATTCCTTTTAACAAGTCATTTACGACGTTCCTGATGTGGAGGAAAGTCAAGTTGTATACATCTAGTTGGTGTTTGTGCACATGAAACTATTGGGAAATGACTTTTGTGGTTAAAAGACAAACAACGGTAAATAGAAACTAGAGGAAATAAAAAAAATTGACTAAGATTCTGTTATTTGCGCAAGCCACTAGAATCCACTGAAAAATTTAAAAACTTAATTAATTAATTGTTTTTTTTCCGAAAATTGATATTATCTATAAACGTTGTATATATAAATGTATAATTTTATTGTGAAAAGTCTGTTGTACGTTAAGATTTAAATATACATTGCACATTTTAGTTTAATTTAACTCAAAAATGTGATGCATGAATTATATATTATATACATATATATCTTGTTGAAGAGTAAAATTATATATTATAGAATTTTATTTTAACAAGACAATATTGTCATGATTTTTTAAAGATAATTTAATTTAAGTTCAAGATGTATTCTTAATCTTGATTATCTTGCTTATTGTATAATTTATTAACATATTGTCATGATTTTTTAAAGATAATTTAATTTTAAAAATATGATTTTAATGTTTTTGTAGTTAAGTTTATATGTAATAAAAATAATTATTAAATAAGTTTGATAGACATGTACATTTTTACAACTTTCCTGCATTTTCCGTTGGTTTCATGTGTGAGGTATAAGAAACTGAAGGAAAATATTTCGGTACATTCTGGTTGGTAGAAGGAAACAGAATGATTTTTTTCCAAGACTGACATAAACACCAGAAAAAATATTTTATTAACTATTTAATTTGTTTACAAAATTGACAGCGTAATAATCTAGGTGTCCGTTGGTTTCCAATGCACATGATCATTGACATTCCAAAATATATAGATGTGTGTCTCACACGGAATTAGTGTATCTCACGCGGGACTGATGTGTATCCTATGCGGAACAGATGTGTGTTCTGCGCGGAACTGGTGTGTCACTCAGGGGATTTGTGTGTGTCACACGGCACTGGTGTGAGTTACACGCATGACAGATGTGGATCACACACTGAACAATTGTGGATATCTCCTTTGCATTTAAAGTGTCTTATTTTATAGAGAAATTAACTCTCTCTTATTTTATTGGAAACTGTATTTTTAAATAAAAAAATAAAAAATACAAATGATGCTTCTGGTACCAGGACCCAATCAAATTTGATTAGTTTTCAAACGTGATGTTGGTGACTTGAACCGGAGGGAAGCATGAAGCGCACTAATAAGCTGGCTGTTTTTGGAGCACTGGACAACAGACACTAAACAACAAAAGTACAAAACCAAGACCACTCCACTGTCAGCAACACTCCTGCACCTGGCCTGGAGCCTCAACCGCAAAAAGCTCGTGCTACTACTGGTGGGGAGAATGATGAAGGAAATTAAAGAAGTTTAATTCTCCTTCAGTTGATTTTGGTTAGCAATCATTCCGTACCTTTTAAAACTGATATCTATATATTTTAGAATTACTTTGAGGTCTCGTAGACGTTAATTAATTTAATTGGAAATACCTATTGTTAGACATGAAGACCAATCAGACCCACACAAATGAAGCCCAGCCCAATAGAACTGTTTCTCCTTAAGAATAAACATAATTCAAACTATTGTATACTTAGATTTTAGTCTCATACTGCTAAATACATATATGTAATCAATTGACTGTTATATAAATATACTCATCTTCCTCACTTATCTGATAAGTGAAAGAAGAGATTCATTTGTTCTTCTTAAGATTTTGATCATTATAACATAGTATCAAGAGCCAAAAGACTAACTGTCTTTTTTTCTTCCTCTTTCCTCTTGTTTTCCAATCCAGCCCAACATTCTCCTTCTTGGGCCAGAGAAATTCCACAAACGCGTTTTACTGTTTTTCTTTCTTGCTTCTCCACGTGTCATCACCTCATTAGTTCGCCTGCAGTTTTCCGGATTGCCAATCCTCGCCATCCAAACAAACACAAACCAGATCCATCGGCTAGGAAAGCACGACTCGTGGTGTGTTGCATCTGTACCACAGAAGAAAACACACCCTAGATCCAACGATTGCACACGAAGAATTTATATTCCTCTCTTCCACCGCAACCATCACTTTTTCCCCATTTCAACCACAGCACAACTCTGCCTCCTTCGTCTCTGATCTTCTTGTTCCCTTTCTTTTTCTCTTTCTTATTCTTTGTGATATGGTATCTTGGTTAGTTTTCGTTTCTTGCTTGCTTTGTGCTTGATCGGAAGAGCCTACCACGACTCTACAAGAACGAAAATTACTGTTTCTTTTTCTTTGTTCTTGTTCATTTCATTCGGTTTTATGATCTTCTTTCCCACGCTTCTGCAACTTTGTTATATAAATAATCATATTTTTTTATGGATCTTTTGTTTTTCTCTTGATTTTGTTTTCTCTCCCAATTTTCTACTTATTTTTCCTTTTGTGTGGTTCTTGATCAGTGACTATTGCGGCCTTGTTCAGTGTAAATAACACTACAACGGATTCTACTAATCCAACACCACATGCACTTGTATCAAACCCTTCTTTTCTTGTTCATATTCGGCTGGACCAAGGCAACTATCTCCTCTGGAGATCTCAGATCCTCCCTATTGTCGAAGGACATGACCTATTTGGATTTTTGGATGGATCTCATGCTTCTCCACTGCAATATCTTACTGATACTGATTATATTGCTTCTAAAGATAATCCGGCTTTTGTGTTTTGGCAAAAACAAGACCAACTTCTATTAGGTTGGCTCCTTGCTTCTTTAACTATAGAAGTTCTTGGAGATGTAGTTGGATGTCATACCTCTCGGTCACTGTGGAAAACATTGGAGAAACTCTTTGTTTCCCAATCTCGCTCCCGTATAATCCAACTTCACCTTCAACTTCAAACAACTAAGAAGGCAGATCTTTCCATAATTGCTTATGTTCAAAAAATGAAATCGATTTCTGATAATCTTGCTGTTGTAGCTAATCTTGTCTCTGATGTTGATCTCGTATTACACATTTTGTCTGGTCTTGGTTCTGAGTACGATCCTTTTGTCACTTTTGTTACTACTCGTTCTGATGAACTTTCAGTAGCAGATCTTCATAGCATGTTACTTACCCATGAAATCCGACTTGATCGAAATACCGTCGGAGATGCTACTGCTAATACTGTTGTTAAGAGCAATAACCGAGATCAGTCAAATGGTGGACGTTTCGGTCGTAACAACAGAGGACGTGGTCGCTTCAAAAACACCAACTCTTCTGGACAGCCAGGTGGTCGATCGTCACAACCGAACACTGGTTCTTCCAACCGACCACAAGTTTACTGTTAGATATGCAACAAACCTTTTCACTTTGCCTTGCAATGCTACAAAAGGTTTGATCAGTCCATTCAACCCCCTTCTAATCTTTCTGCCATGATGGCTTCTGCCTGTCAAGTCTCAGACGATGCCTGGTATCCGGATTCGGGTGCCACAAATCATCTGACCAATGACACTGGTAGTTTCCAAACATCTGCTGAATATACGGGGAATGATCTCATTCGCACTGCAAACGGTTCAGGTTTGCCTATCTTAAAAACTGGGTCCTTTACCATTCCTTCCACTAAACGACCTTTTTGCATGCATCAAATATTTTTTGTTCCATCTGTTACTCGAAAATTATTAAGTGTTGCTCAATTCACTATGGATAATAACGTTTGTTTTGAATTTTATCCTCATTATTGTTTTGTGAAGGACCTCCTCACGGGTCAAGTTTTGCTCCAGGGACGGCGTGAAAAAGGGCTATATCGTTTGCATCTTACAGATTCTTCTAATTCTCGTTTAGTTTTACTTGGTGAAAGGGTTAAGTTGAATACATGGCATAACATACTTGGTCACCCTTCTAATCAGGTCATTCGATCTATCCTCCATCAACATGATCTGCCAGTAACTCAATCTAACACATCTCTTTACTGTGATACTTGTCCAACCATTAAGAACAATAAACTACCATTCTATTCTACCGATTCAATAAGTACTGCTCCTTTACAATTGATATATTCTGATGTTTAGAGTCCATCCCTTGTTATTTCTCGAACTGGACACAAATACTATGTTAGTTTCATCAATGATTTCAGTAAATATGTCTGGTTTTTTCCTATTACCTGCAAATCAGATGTTTTTTCTGTGTTTAAACGTTTCAAATCTCAAGTTGAATTTTTTTTTTCTACAAAAATTAAAAGTTTTCAAAGTGATTGGGGTGGTGAATATTGTTCATTCTCTGAATTTTTGAGTAGTCATGACATTATTCATCGACTCTCATGTCCCCATACCCATGAACAAAATGGTGTTGTTGAACGAAAGCATAGACATATTGTTGATATGGGCTTACCACTTCTTCATCATGCTTCTGCAGCTAATTCATTATGGGATGATGCTTTTAGCACTACAGTATTTCTTATTAATCGATTACCCTCTCGTGTTATTCACAATTTATGTCAATTTGAAAAACTTTTTGGTTTTAAACCAGATTATAATGTTTTAAAGGTATTTGGTTGTGCTTGTTATCCATGCCTTAGACCTTATATGAACAACAAGTTACAACCATGATCAAAACAATGTGTCTTTTTAGGGTACAACTTCTCTCATCGTGGATATAAATGTTTTGATCTTGTATCTAAACGCATGTTTATTGCTCGCAATGTTATTTTTCATGAACAAAAATTCTCATTCAAAAATGATGTTACTAAGCATAAACATGTGGATTCTGGTAGTCGAGACATCATCTCTTCTATCATTCCACAACCTATTCCTGACATAGCTAATCAGAATGTTCCAGTGCCTCCTACGATAGGTCCACCACCAGTCAACCCAGATACCACACCACCAGATATCCCACCCCCTCTACATCAACCTCCCTCACCAACAGACACTCCACCACCACCAGATATAACCAACCTCATTCATCATATGACCGCTCGTACCCGAGATCATACTAGGCAACCCAAACTTTATCCTGACTATCAAGTTTTTAATGCCTCTAAACATCCTTTACGTGTCTCACCACTAGAAGAAACTGAACCCACATGTTATTCCCAAGCTATTAAGGATAGGCGCTGGCGTTCAGCTATGAATGATGAATATAATGCTCTGATTAAGAATGTGACTTGGACACTTATTCCTCATTCCTCTAATGTCAATGTTATAGGTTGTAAATGAGTTTTTAAAATTAAACGAAATCTTGATGGTAATGTTCATCGCTACAAAGCTCGCCTTGTTGCCAAAGGCTTTCATCAGGAAGAAGGTTTGGACTTTCATGAAACATTTAGTCTTGTTGTTAAACATGTTACTATTCATGTTGTGTTGAATATTGCCTTTTCTAAAAACTGGGTCACGAGGCAATTAGATGTAAGCAATGCATTTCTTCAGGTTTTCTTCACGAGGATGTTTTTATGATTCAACCTCCAGGTTTTTCAGATCCATCATATCCACATCATATATGCAAACTTCGGGGGAACTGTTTTCCTTCAGTTCGGGGGAACTGTTTTCCTTATTGTTGATGACATGACATGCTACTAGTATGATATGTTCATTTGTACTACTGCATGTATATAGATGAGTTGGGCATACGAGGTTTCATTATGGAAACTCAGGCATTGTTGTTGCATGTTTTATTTCAGGACCGCAGTAGGTCCAGTTGGGTGGTGATCAGCGGGCGTGCGCATCTTGGGATCAGATCCTCTCACTCGGACCACTAAGGTCGACATAATTACTTGTATCTCCTTTTGTTGTCCTGATGTAATCATGTAGCTTTTTGATAAAACTCTGATGTAATATGGTGCACTGCTTATATGTTTTATGAGAAGTAACAGTCCCGTTTTTTGATTATTGGTCTCTGTTATATTGATGATAATTTTTAAATTTCCGCTGTTTCGGGATGTTATATATCGATTTTGTAAATGTTACATGTTTTGAAAAAATAATTAAGAAATATTATGTTGAAATCAGATCTTTTGAGAGATAAGACCCAAACACCGCAAGTCGGATATCCTTAACTACGGTAATTGATAAGTATGATAGTTTTTTATTAAAAAAATACCTTCAAATCATTTGATAAAACCGTTATTTCAAAAGTGTTATTTGCAACAAATAGTAAACAAAAGAAACTTTTAATGTCACCAAAGTTTCCATAAGCAACATGCATCACATATATTATAAACTCTTTTACATCTAGCCGCAAAATTTTAAGAACATTAACTTAGTAAAATACTAATACATGTCCTCAATACACAATTCCAGAAACCCACAAACTAAAACTAAAACTAAAACTAAAACTAAATATATATATCATATCATTGGCAATACTTGTCACGTCCTGCAACGTTGGTTTTCACTTCATTATTGCCTTTCTTCTCGTTGTCTTCTTTAGCTGTTGGTAACAAATCAAATCAATTAAACCTAAAGTTTTTTTTTGATATATACATGAAAGAAAGTAAGAGATAGATTATTGTGTATACGTACTCGAAGTGCAGTGTTTGGACTGATATGTGATTAGGGCTGTCAATCGTGTCGTGTCGTGTGCTAATCGTGTCGTGTCAACTCCTATATATAAGCTCTAGGTGTTGCGCCGTATCCGACCCATTTAATAATCGTGTTGCTAAATTTCTGCCGTATCCAACCCATTTATAATCGTGTTGCCATATCCAACCCGTTTATACCCGATTATTAAACGAGTTACTTCGTGTACGCGTTTAACACCGCTACCGTTTACACCATTTAACACACGTTTAACACACAATTATCCACTCGTTCAGAGTTCAGAGTTCAAACTTCAAAGTTTCAAACCAGTTATATATATAATTGGTAAAATTATAAATATAGCATTCAGTTATTAGAATTTGTTTATTATAATTTATAACTTATATATTACTTATAGACTTGTCGGTATTAGTCGTGTATTAATCGTGTCGTATTCGTAATCGTGTGCCTAATTACACGATAACACGAAAGCCTTTTCACAGAGCCCACAAACATCCTACAAAAATTGAAAATATTAATTGATTAATGCTCATATATAAGAAATCACAGGAAGAAAAAAAATAAAAAAAGTTTAGCAGACTTACTCCCATGGGACATCACCCACAAGCATCCTATCTCCTTCATTGTCTTCATAAAGAAGAACAAGATTGGAAGATCTTGTGACACATTCATCATTCTCAACATTATGAGATTGTTTAACTGGAATACAAATTGCAAAGTAATTAAAAAAAATCCATGCATAGAGTACTTACTTTCATGAAAGAGATCATGTTTCATGCATGGTTTTTGACTATCGAGATTTCTAGTCTTAGATCAGTCTGAATCAATGTTCGAACTTGAACATCCTGATAATTACATGTTGGGATTTAATTAAGAAAAAAATATAAATACTAAAAAAAAGTAACAATACTTAATAAGATTTTTTTAGGAAAATAATAATGAAAGAGTAGTTACCATAGAGAAAGTTATCAAACATGCTACGAAGAGCACAAGAGAGTGACTCATATCCATCATATGCCATCAAATTTATCTTTCTTCCAACAGCAAAGCCTTCCATGTTCACTTTCACAAACATAGCATATTTATTTTCTACTTTTTTTTCTTTGTTATCCCATTTTTCCGAGCAAATTTTCGACTTCTTTGCTTCCTTCTCCTCCTCTTCTTCCTCCTCCTCCTCCTCCGTGTTCGACTTTGACGGTCGTGGGTTCACCATATTTTTCCTCGAGGCTCGAATTGGCGGCCAACCGACGACTGGTGCGGGTTGAGAATCAGTACTACTGCAATAATATAATAACTACTTATCAATAATTATAATATTGTGGTGACACCAAAAAATAACCCACGGTAAACATGTTGTTAAATATTATATAATAAAGTTGGATCCATCAGCTTTCTCGTAAGTACTTGGTTTTTTTTAAGGTAACAACAATAATAATATCGATTAAGCAAGTGTTTTATATTATAAAAAATACCACTTAATATTTTAACTACCCTTCATTTTCTACATGATCGAGGCATTAGATTGGAATGACTTAGGTGAGAGTTTTCTTAATTAAATGGGAATTTAAAAAGGATTATATATGGCTTTTATTGAGAAACCGGAAAGTGAATGACAATACACGTGTGGTCAAGGTCATGCTAAACTACAAAGTATTTAATTAACAATAAGGTTAACTACAAAGAGCACATGCATGTACTGGCAGCACTCACAAGGGCTAATTATTGGTCTTACAATGATAAGATCAACATCTTTAGATCACGTTGCCGACATCTTCTTCTATATACGTGTTAGATTTTAGTAAGAAAACAAATTCTTGTTAGTTTTACCAAGAAAAAAATTTGAAAGTCACAAGTTTCGTGTTTGTTATAGTAAGCAAAAAAATTAAAATTACAAGATAACAATACGTTCTCTAATTATTGGTCTTACAAATATTGCATGTTAATAAGTTTTCCTAAGGAAAAAAATGAAAACCACAAAGTTAACAAACACATCCTCTAGTGTGCAACCTCTCAAATTTCTAATATTGCCATGCATTTGATTTTTTTTAATATGCTACAAGACAATACAATTCCATGCATATAAACATTTCCAAATATTATTCTCACTCAAGTAACCACCATATAAAAAGCCATATGAATTTTACACGAAAACCCCTAACAAACAACGTAACCCATCATAAAGAGCTATACTATCTTAATTAGTTTCTCAAGAGACTAGAATTAACCTCAAGTGGCCGGAGGTGGCCGGACGGTTATTGGCATTAAGATGCGCTTGCTCGAACACAGCCTTCTCCTGGCGAGCGGCGAGGCTCCACGGGTGGACAAATCCAACCCCGGCCGGGTCGGAGAACCACCTCTTGTTTCCAAGGCCACCAGTGGGAGGGTGCAACGCCGGTCCGGTAAAGGTCAAGAGCTTGCCACCGGTGAGCTTCGCGTTTCTCCGGTGGTCGTGGGCAGGCAGTGACATGCCTAGTGTTAGCTCGAGGTGAGCTTGCTTGGTGTCTTGGTTGGCTTCTTTGCATGTATATGGATGGAGTGGGACTTCCATGGTAATTAATTGTGGAGAGAAGTGTGGGATGTTTAGAGAGTTCAATTGAGTTTCTAGAGAGAGAGAGAGAGAGAAGGTGTAAGTAGAGAGGAAGTGAGAGAGTTGGGAGGAAGTGAGTTTATAAGCATTTGAAGAGAGGAGATCAGATGGAAGTTCTGGAGTGAGGATCGACAATATTCTAATTTGTTGAGTCTATGTAGAGAAAATCCGACAATTAATTAGTTTAGAAACATGCTTTCGTATCTAACCACTAACCACACATGTTTTGTTAATTCTTTTTCCAAACATGCATACTACAAAGTACAAACTCCCTAAACTTGAATCTCTAATCTAATTCAAATTCAAATTCATCACAATGACATCCGTCTGTTCCAAAAGATCAGCACTTAAACTCTCGATGAAAACCAATTATATAAAAAAAGACTTTCGATTGTACACGATATTTTTAAAAATGTCTAGTTGAAAGTGTGCTAGAAAACACAATACTAAATAATTGCATAGATACTTTTCCAAAAAATTAAAATTGAGATGACAAAATTAAAAATCAACTTTTTATACATGACTGTTTTTGTAATAGACAAATTTGAACAAATTAAGATTTACAAGTCCTCGGACATACATTAAAACAGTGTATAACGGATTGGTCATTGGATTATAAAAAAAATTAAAAATATAAATTAATTTGAATTAGCTAGGATATGATATGCTTATGAACATGTCTTGGTCATATTGTCCCAATATAGATGCATCCAATGTATTCGATAAATTTGCATTTCTAACTGTGAGGTTGTTTTGGAAGGGCATCAAACATGAAAAACGCGTAAGACCAAATCACACAAAGCCGGACACATTTAAGTAGCTCATGAATAGCGTGCAACAATGCATGGTTATATGTCGAAAAACATAGATTCAACTTAACAAAGGGCTCCACATCTGCTGATACATGATACAATTTCAAATGAGTGATGGTTGAACAATGTTCTCATTTCCCTTGCAACTTCTATAAAAAAAAACAATTAATCTTCTCAAGGCCTAAGTTTCGAAACCTCACTCGTTGGGTGGGTGCAATCAAGGGTGGTTTGATATTGCGATTCGCAAAGCCTAATTGGTATATATTGGAGTGTGTTTGTGTGGGGTACTGTGGCTACTACATCAGGGCTTTCTTTTCTTTCATTGCCTTCACCGTTATCTATCTCTCTCCGTCACACACACACATTTTGGAACAAAGATATCGAAAGAGAATCAAACATGTCTTGGATATGCACACACTTTCTTGTCTTCCATGATTATAATCAAGCATTTAAGCTACTTTTTTTTAACTAGGTAGGTGGGCACCAATATTAACATTGATGTAAGTTTTTCTTACAAAAATCATGAGAAGATGGAAAACACAAACCAAATGGAAAGCTTCTTGATTCAGAATATGAAAGCCAGGGCTTCATATACTTAATTACAAAACATTTAATTAAGTTCGGAGTTCGAGTTTTATAATTGTTAATTGTAATTTCATGTATTAGATAACTTGTGGATTCTTTTTTTTTTAATTTAAAACATGTGAAAACTTGATTAAGAGAAAAGTTGACATAGTTTGCCACTATCAAGCTTTGGTATAGGACATAACACAAGTAAACCATCCAAGAGGGAATAAGAGCTAGGAAGGTGGGAAGAAGAGGGCCAGTGGAGCTTAGCTAATCATGTCTCAACACACTAATATATGCTCTCGAAACATAAAGAATAATATTGGATATAAAGGCTTCTTCTCCGTAATGCATGCTGACTTAATCAATACTAGCTTGTGTTTCTTATCTTTTTTTAATGTTTCATATTGATGTTAAAGTGTGGAATAAAGTTAAGCAAAGATCTGAGGCTGATTGTGGGGTTCTGAGATCTTCCATGTACAGTGATGATTCCAATCTTAATATGTTTATTTATGTATGCGTGTGTAGAACTAGAAAGAAGGATAACCGCATGCATTATTTATTATAGTTATATAAAACAAGAGAACATGATAGCGAAGCACTTTAACTTAGTCGACAAGCTAATTATTTAACTTAGCTTCTAACCAAATGTTACCTGCTCAAATTCTGAGTGTAACATCGAGAATGGTAGTAGTAATTACATAGTCAGTGTTTTCATTCCTTTTTCGAATTCTACTTAACACATATACGTGTTTTTTTACGGAGTAGTATTTACAACTATTTACCCACCGAAAAGATCAAGCGAATTGTTCTGATACTATTATATACATATTGAGCATTTTAGCAACATTTTTCTCTTTAATTATGTCCAATGAGTATTGCTTGCTTATAAAGAAAGATTGTGATCTCTTTAGTTAGAGAAGGTATTATGGAAGAAGATATGTGAGAATCTCATGATTTAAAGAAATCATTGGATCAATGACAAGTGAGGAACATGTTCACATCACAGACAACTTTATACGCATTAACTGCTTATTCATTTGGAAGTCTGGTCTAATCTCTACCAATCTACAGATTTTATTGACTTGCAACAGCATATGATTATGTATTTGACCACCAAAATCAAAATATTTAAACCTGAAATCATTGAGAGTACTGTAGATATATATCTCTTATAAAATAAGAAAAATTCTTCATGATATAGATGAAAAGGCATGGAAATCGAGTGTGATCTACTTAGCATTGTAGTTATAAATAGATTATTAGTTAGAGATTATTTTACTATGAGTTTTAAAGTGTTACTGAGAATTACACTATAAACATGTGCTTAATGTTCTTAGTTATGATAACATTTCGCTAAACTAAAATAATGAGAAATGCAATAAAGATGTAGTCAAAGATATGATCAACTTGACATATAATACTAAACCAACAAATTTAGTGGGATAATGCAAAGAAACATTGACTGACATGGAATCTAGATAGTTTGCGGAAGCATGCCTCTTACTTAGCCCACAAAAAATCTAATCATTTATAAATTTGATGGTTAGCCTTTTCGGCTTTCTTGAAAAAATAGAAATGAATAAAAATATGAAAGCAATAGCTAGCGGTAACTGTGACCCTGTCTCATTTTTTTTCATACTAATCTTGAAGACTAGGGGTGCACACGGGTCGGGTTGAACCCGAAAACCGACTCGAACCCGACTGGTCGGGTCGGGTTGGGTCTGGTTGGGAATGAGTTCAGGTTGGGTCGGGTTGAAAAAATATGAAAACCGATTTTTCGGGTCGGGTTCGGGTTGACCCAACCCAACCCGAACCCGAAGATTTTGTTTTAATCTGGACCGTCCACTAGATATAGAATA
Source organism: Triglochin maritima (assembly GCA_963682175.1). Taxonomy (NCBI): domain Eukaryota; kingdom Viridiplantae; phylum Streptophyta; class Magnoliopsida; order Alismatales; family Juncaginaceae; genus Triglochin; species Triglochin maritima. The sequence continues at coordinate 2,939,283 of OY821787.1, read as the reverse complement.
ATCTGGGTCGTCCGTCCCTAAACCAAAAAGGTTGAATGCCTCCTGTCCCAAATCGATCCCCGCCTCCTCACCTTCTCTCCTCCCTCGCGGCGGCCCTCAAATCTCCGCCCCCTCTCCTCCTTCGCGGTCGCGACCTGTCGGATCCAAAGCCCTAATCTGAACCGCAAGATCTCCGTCTGGGCACCCTCGCTCGTCCCCATGACGCCTGACCCCGATCCCAAACCCTAACCTCCCCTCCCTGTTCCCCTCCCTCCCCACCACCTCTCCCGTCGTCTCCCCTCTTCTCCACCACCACCCCTCTCCCGGGCCCGCCTTCCCCCATCGTAAGAAGCTTGTTGCCTCCAAAGCCCTCGTTTTCGCTTCGCCCAAGGCTGGAGGAGACGATCTGCTGCTCGGATAAAGATTGGATCTTTCTGATTTTTTTGGCTTTGGAGGTACAAAAACAAGATTTTTTTATTACTTTGATGTGATTTCAAATTTTGTTGTTTGTTGGTTTCGCCTAGTGTTGTAATATTACTGTGAGATTGAAGTTGGATCAGTAAATATTCAATCTTTTTCGTTATGATGCTTGCCTCAAACGTGGACAGTTATAGAAACGGTTGATTATCTTTATTGTTGTGAATTATTTGAGATTGAAATGTTCTTTGCTTGCATGACTTTAACTTTTTTTGTCTTCTTTACTTGAAACCTTTATTGTTTTGGCGTTCTTTATTTTACTACTACTATACTTTTGTAATGAGGCACAAACCACAACAATATTTGTTTTTTAAATATGATTTAATTCGGGTCCAACCCGATCCGACCCAACCCAACCGGAAAATTTCGGGTCGGGTTGGGTTGAACCCGAATTGGTTGGGTTCGGGTTGAGTTTTTCTTAAAACCGAAATTTTCGGGTTGGGCCGGGTTTTGACCCAAACCCGACCCAACCCGACCCATGTGCACCCCTATTGAAGACTATTTACTTAGTGTTGGAGATATGATTAATAAGTACATGAGGGAGATGTAATTGTTAACCACCTCTAATGACCCCATCAGATATTTATGATATTGAAGAAAAAGAAATGACAAAAGAGAATAAAAACTTGATCTTTCTTTTCTTATTTGGATAAAATTGAGATGAAATAAGTTCATTCGTTTCCATAAGTACCTGAAGAGAAATAAAAAATGATGTTCAATTAATTCACCAATATAACCTTCTTATGGTTTTAACTTAGATCAAACAATAATGGAAAATGATATTCAACTCTTTTTTTTCTTTTTCTTTTCTTAATTGTATGGAAATCAGAGAACAATGATATTTTTTCTTTTTTGTTGTTGAAAACGAACTATTAATTTACAAATCATAAATCCTAGTTACCACCCAACTAACATCCATGACTCCATGTATATATGTACAAAAAAAACAGTGCGTGAACTGATATGAATCGTAATTTGTGGTCCAAAGTAATTATAACAATTGATGGTCCCGTTTTGGGAATCTAAGTTGTGGAATGTGAGGATCGTAGGTAGAACCTCACTTTTGTTCTCAAAGTGAGATGAAGTAACAATAATAACACATAAACAGTAGCACAGAGTTATGATGGAAAGCAAACACCAAATCAGATATATACCTCAGAAAGCCATTGGTTGTTTGAAAGAAGATGAGGTGAGTGAGTGGCTCATCTTGGCAATTATGGCTTGACATATGCATCTTAAAAAAAGTGCATGATGGGCTCTATCATGCAATGCCTTGTGTTGTGGGAAAGGACAACTCGATATTATCTTAATCCTAACATATATGGACGGCCATGAGTTCTACCACATTAAAAACTAAGAGTTAGTGAAGCTTTTCTCTTAATTTATCTTGTAATAATGCACATGTTGCATATATTGTGGTGAAACATGAATTAGGTGTTCTTCTATGGATGCATTTGTTGCATTAGAAGCGAAAGGGAAAATAAAAATTTATAAAGACGATAAAATTAATAAATATCCAACACCAACGAAGTAAAGAAGTCATAATCTCGGTTTCAAAACTAGTCTTTAAGAGGGTATTAACGAAATACAATACGAAATAGGTGATGTCATATATATTCCTCTTGACCACTCACCCTAATCAGTCAGAGAGACAAGTATATAAGTACAAAACAACAACAACAACAACAAAAATCATACCCACATACACAGATAACCTATTATATACCTAAACTCAATTTGTACAATCCAAATATAGTGATCTCTACAATAGAGCTTTAACTTTTCAGTGAGTCTGCTTAACTATGCTTTGACAATTCTGTAACTGATACTAAATGTAACGTCCCGAAAATAGCGGAAAATTTGAACAATATAAAAGACCGTCAACGGTACACCGGGCACGTCACGGAAAAACAAACCAACATATATCATATATATAAGATATAGATCCACGTGGAAGTCAAAATATACACAAGAGTCAACTGTGATTACAACAAAAATGAATATACATGTAATCACTACCTCAACTAAAGATACAAAAGAGGACATGATCTGATCCCGGGGGCACCCTCCTCGGTCACCACCTCAACTCTAAAACTCCTCGCTACCTGAAATGCAAACAATTGAAACATGTCTGAGTTCCCTGCAGGAACCCCGTATGCCAAACCTCCTAAAATACAAAATGGAATTAAAGACAATGCAATGCACATGATCATCCACCTCGGGCCCACAATAATGCCCCTCTCCGCCTCCGCGGTACTGAACCACTCCTGCCACCACAAGGGTCAAGTCAGTCCACCGCTGCCTCACAAGGGTCAGTCGGCACCACTGCTCCCCAAAAGTGCAGAAAGGAACCCTGGCACTAGGGCTGTAAATGGGTTGAAATTTACCCGCAACCCGCCCCGCCCCGCCCCGCTTAACGCGGGTTGCGGACAAAAAATTGCTACCCGCCAACCCGTCAACCCGCCACCCGCACAACCCGCATAATAAGCGGGGCGGGTTGCGGTTTTCTCCCAACCCGCCCCGCATAACCCGCAACCCGCATAAGCCTTACATGTTTTTGATTTTTTTGTATTTAGTTATGATTTAGTTTGTATTTAGCTTTAATTTTTTTTATATAGCTTTAAAAACATACATTGATTGATTTTTTCCTTCATTTTTGTACTTAACTTTGATTAAAATAGATAATATTAAAGAAAATAAATTGATTTTTGTATTTAGCTTTAATAAAAAAATTAAACCCGCCAAACCCGCCAACCCGCCCCGCATAGCCTAGTCCATCCTTACGCGGGGCGGGTAGCGGAATTTTTTTTTTGAACCCGCCCCGCCCCGCCCCGCCTACCCGCTTAACTTTGGCGGGGCGGGTAGCGGTGGGGCGAAAACCCGCCCCGCCCCGCCCCGCTTACAGCCCTACCTGGCACTACGCCGCCACCCCAGAATCGAGTCGGCCCGCCGAATACACAACTCGGGTCAGACGACAGTCGCTGCTCCCCCAAGAGCCGCCAGACGTGCACCCTGTCGGAACATCCTCGGCCTACCGACAAACCCCAACAAACAACCCAAGGTTTACGGCACTTATCCCTCACACCACGCTCGATATGAGAGGCCAACAATAATACGCCCTCGTCGAAGGTGAAATCCGTCGCTCTCAAGGCCGGTAATCAACCGTCGCCTCGGAGCCGGTAGTCGACCTATACCCAACGGATCGCGTGTGGATAAATCCACCAACCTGCGGTAGATCGGTCGACAACTACAAGCACACCGGTCGACCGGTCTTCTACACAGTACTCTGTACTGTACAAACAAGTGTATCGGTCGAACCACGCCAACCGAATTACCGACCAATCGGTCGAACAAAAGTCATCTAGCGGTCGACCGTTTGGATGGTCTACGTTATACCAATTTTATATAATATATATATCCGACCGGTCAAACCAAGGGGTCGTTCAACCTATAACAAGGATTTCAGCATTTTGCCTAAGTGGTATTCGGTCGACCGGAACTGAAATACAGTTCGACCGAAACATCACAGGCACTCTACTGCTTAATTAAATGCTCAGTCGGTCGACCGAAAGTTAAAGAGCGGTCAATCGTTTTGATGGTCAAAGCTCACAACTGACTTAACATCGAATAGATCGGTCGAACCAGGTTAAGGATGTTCGACTGTTTAATAAGTCAAAATCCCCAACCGACCTATTCTCATTGTTTCGGTCGACCAGCTAAGTGGACACGTTCGACCGATAACAACATCAACCTTTTTTCCCGCACAAATCTGGCATAACGGTCGACGGTCCTCAGACATCGTTCGACCGTTCACGGGTGCAAATCAATATAATAATAGGATCGGTCGACTGCCCACAGGCACCGGTCGACCGATCGTCGTCTTCAACCTCTGAACAGGTTGCAATCCGACGTGGAATTCGACACCAACGTCGATCCCCAACACTCACAAAGCTTAAGTGAGTTATATTGAAGACTTGACATACCTTATTGACGTTTGTGGAAGCTTCTCAAGCTTTGGCAAACCTAACCCAACTCTTCTCCTTCACTTCCTCTCCTTCTCCTTCTCTCCTTCTTATTCTTCTTCGAATTCGCCTCTCTCACTCTCTGATTAACTTGAGGAAGAAGAAAAACGTTTCAAATAACTCTTACCCTCATATTTATAGTAAAACCCAATTCTTATCTTCAACTCCACCACATGCTTCACTGTTCATGGTTTAATTAATGATTAATTAGGTTTAGTTTAGTTTAATTAGATTGTTTAGATTAAGGTTATTACACTAAACCTTAGAAGTTTATAAATACTTGTTTGTTTATTTATTGATGTACAGCATTATTGTTGTATATGTATTTATTCTTTCAAATATAATACGTTGACTCGAGATTTACTTAGACCAGTGAATAAATTCTTTGAGAAAGATATCCATATCCATGAACGCAAATAAAGTGCTAGCTCCTCATTTACACTCTAATAGAGCCACATAATCATGTACTAACTCTACATCTTTGTTTACGGTCTAGTTTTAACAGGAGCGATTAAAGACTAGTACTAATAGTATACTTTCCAAAGATTAATTAGTACTGACAGTAGCTATGTTTTGCTACCTCCTAGTGGTGCCACATGCATGCGGGCTGTTGGATATGGTTGAGGTTGATATTGGCAAGTTTTTATATGCAAGTGTGGTTTGAGAAGGAATGAAGGATCACATCAAGAATAAGAGATTCACCTATTGAGGATAGAAAGGCCACAGTGAAATGATAATGATGCATTGTTAAAGTTTAAAGTGAATTATGATGAGACCTACAAGGTTGTGCCATGTTAACTATCATCAAGATCACCACCAAGGTTGTGACTGGTGATGAGTGCGTGCCTCTTTCACAATTGGTTCTTTAAAGTGTGGGCATTGATCAGTGAAACTATGTGTGAAAAAAATAAGGTGCATGGCAAATTCATTAGGTTCAAGACCCAAAAGTAATTTTAAAAAGACTATAAAAGTACAAAAAGAAGAACAAAAAAGGTTTCACGAAGTTAATGGTGCTTTACATCCATATTCAGTCTAGTCATCTTCAAAGCTTTTAGTTTTTCACTTTAAAATAAGCTCAACTACATAAATTAAAACACAACAATGATTTCCTAAATGAGAAAAGAAACCACCCATTTCTTAATGAAAAATCAATGCAATGTTGTTCCTAGAAACCCATCAAAATGTCCACTCAGATGTTCAAAACAACAATTATGTGCAAAATCTAGAACCTCATCCTATTTTGTTCATATAGTAAAACTCATGTGCAGTCACGGCCTCTGATTGCCTCCTTATTATCAAGAATCCTACATTATAGTTAGACTTGGAATAAAAGAAAGCGACCGGCCAATGGAATAAATCAACTAAATGCTACCCGAAGTCCAAATTCCATGCAAAGACAACATTGAAGCTCAAAAAGGAATAAGACCAACATCTCAATTCCCATTTAAACCCCACTTTCGTTGGTGGCCTAATTGGAGAATGTGATATGTCCTCCTAGTGGAATGGAAAGAGAATGTGAGGCAAAGCAAATGGACCATGCTGGCATGAGGGAGCCATTAACCCCCATCATCATCATCATCATTATGATCATCATATATGTTGTTACTCAAACAAATATCTTCTTCTCTTCTTCCACAAAGATCTCAGAAGTGCACTATGTGGATGTGCCTTTTTTCTCGTGCCAATTGTGTCTTTTCTTAGTTGCACTATGGATTAAAGTGTCTTGTAAAGATAACCCTTTGTGTTAACGAAAACTTTTAACTTCTGCTTAATTACTTGATTCAAAGTATGTTGGATGTGTAGTCTTTAGCCCTTTCGCAAAGTAGAAGATGAGAGCATAGGAATAGAGAAATATTTCTGGAAATATGTGTGATCATCCTAATTCTCAGGCTTGTTGGATAAACTGAAATTGTCATTGTTATTATGCATGTTTTGTTAAGTTGTATAGTGGGTCTCTTTTCTTTTATAATCAGAGTGATGTCATGGCAACTCAAAGTTTTGAATGGATAGGCCGAAATGCTACCCTAAGACCATAAATAACAGTGTCTGGGCTACCCCGGGCGCCCTGCTCCCTCTCTCCGCCACGTCAACTTCTTTCTCCTCTACACTAGCTCACATCACCACCCAAAAAACTGTACGATTTTGTGTCAATATGTATGTGTATATTTTAAAAAAAATTAATACAAACATACATGATCAATTTTATATTTTCATTGATTTTACGTACGTGTATATGTTTATTCTAATATCATGCATTCCTACACATATTAAAATAAACAAAAGAGAGAGTGTCATACCCAGAGGTTCTCTAAAACCTTTTAGAAGATTTGGTGTTCTGTTGTCCGTCGATTCGGCTCCAAGTGTTCACCAAACTCTAAACAATATAAGAGAGAAATGAGTTGGTCAATCAATCTCTAATTAAGCTTAGAATCTAGCTAATAACCCACATAAAAGCTCATGAGATTTTAATCTCCAAAACTTAAAATACTAAGAGAATTTTCGGATGAGTTAATTGGGTAATTAGGGAGAGAATTTTTTTGCATGTATTAAACAAGTAAGATAAATGGTCCTTTTATAGGCTCCCAAAACACCTATATCATGAACTATTCTCTAGTCATGATCTCTTGTTTTTTCTCCCCTAAAATTATTCCTAATTTGTCACATAAGCATCCTAAAAAACGTTTGATCAAATTTGAAATTAATTCAACCCATGATCTAATTATTCTCTTAATAATTCAGTCAAAAATCGTGTTGTTCGGTTAACCAAGACCGGATGAACGTGAGTTAGATGGTCAACCAAATATTCATGAGAAAAATTCCATGGGAATTTTTGGTCGATCCACGTCTCACTTCGGTCGACCGTTGACCCACCAAAATTTCTCCTGGTGAATCTCTTCGGACGACCGTGTCTCTTTTGGTCTACCGTAATATCCCCAAGACAACTCCTGAATATTTTCTTTCGGTTGACCATTTACGCCCGGTTGACCGATTCCAATTGTCCAGATACTCCAGACAATTTCGGTCAATTATTTGCGTTATCCGATCTTCGCCCGGTCGACCGAACCAAAAAAGGTTGACCGTTTTGACCATGATTTTGTCTTTGTCAAATTTTGGATTTATATCCAACAAAATTTGATCTTTTGGGGTTTTTAGTAAATTCATATCTTATGTAATATATTATCCTATATAATATTAAATCATTACGCCCATAATATATACACATTATATGAATTTATTCATGATTCTAATTATGTCAATTTTCGTGACATGTTGATTTTATTGATTCACCACATATGTACATTTTCTCATGAAACCTGACACATCATATGAACTTAAAATCAAGCTTCTTGTTTCCCAGTTTTGTGGTGTGACCTATATGAGGTTCTAAGCTAAATTGACAGCGATATTAAACACTCAATATCTCAAACCATAAGCGATATCTAGCTACACATTATAGTTACCTAATTAGTATAGATGTCTTATTCCACTCGAACTAAACATGATCCATTAAGTGATGTTAGTGCACCACTTATGTCCGTCTCTTGCCTCATGATATTAAGAATATATACAAAGTATAAATGTGTCACATTTGTATCATATTCATTTCTTGATCTATTTAAGCTAATTATAACTATGTAACTTAACTCAAGTTACAAACTTAACTCAAGTTACATTGTGCACATTATGATTTTGTTCTATCAATGAGCCCACTAATATCATCACTCAATTAAGATGGTCAATGATAATCGTTTGACTAGCTATCTTTTCCAACACAAGTCATGTTCAACCAACTATCGCATTTATCACTATACTTATTGATAATTTTTGGTAATAATCAAATCAAGCACTTCTTGAGTGAAAAGACATAAGTCTCATATCTTAGGATCCAAGACACAGTAAAACATTAATGACACGAAACACAATTCCATAATGTTTTACTTGTTAGGTCTATTCAATATATAAAAGTAATTTTTTCCTCTTTTATACTCATGTCGACAATTATTTATAGAGCTACAACAATCGATGACCAACATTACAATCTTATCTCAGTGATTAATGTTCCATGTTAATTACCACGATTGTGAATAACTTTTGATTTATGTAAACCATTATCTTTTAGAGCTCTACGGTTAATGACCAAGCATCTCTTCCTTAACACTTCCAAAAGACGAATACAATAATCAAGGAACAAAATGTTTGTACATCCAATTCATAACAATTGACATATAAAAGTAAAACTTTTAAAACACATTCTCTTAAAAAAAAACATTAACCACGCTAGGGCTACCCCACCGACCCTACACTCTCTTTCCTCCACATCATTTCTTAATTAAACAATTTTAATTCTTACACCACATTTAACAAATTATATTTTACATAATATTAATTGTAATTACGGTATTATTCCAATTGACGAAATGATTAATATTAATAATTAGTAATTAAGATTAATAATTAATATTAAACCACGGGAAATTTTAGTAATTAAAATTAGGAATACATGCGTACAGTACACGCGTGCAACAAAAGTAGTCCGCGTGAATGCACAGTATCCGCGTTGATGTACAGTACACGCGTGAATGCAAAATGTCCGATTTTCTCTCTATATATACCTTATACAAACACAACATAAACTTCACACAACTTCGCAATGTCTTCTCCAGATCACCACCGTTCTCCCCCGCCGTTCCCAATCAAATCCACGTCCACACTATCCACAAGGATACCCCCGTCCATATTTCCCACAACCAGTCCAATAGTAAAACTTCTTATTACGCTCAGTCATTCCAATAACTAGACTTCTCCCAATACGAACCATCATTCCCACCACTAGACCAAAACCAACAATTTCCACAATACACACCATCATTCCCACAAAATCAACCCGAATTTCAGATGTTTGGTCGCAACATGTCACAAGTAAGTACTCCTCGTATGGAGGACACTCACGAAGACGACCAACATGACGATGAGTCCCCACCACGCCAGACTGTCGCACCACCATCCTCACGTCCACAACGACGCCACAAAGTCCAAGCTGTCAAAAGAAATTCGAAGCTGTGGACCACACATGAGGACGAGGGACTCGTGTTGGCGTATATGGAGGTCAGTTCTGATGCAATGACGGGGACAAACCAGAAGGCTACTTCCTTGTACACCAAAGTAAAATGGGTTTACGACATCTCCGTTGATGAAACGGACCTCCCTGAGGGGAATGCAGAGTCCTCAAAAGGACAGTGGAGGAGAATTATACCTGATGTCAACAAGTGGGTTGGGTGCTTCGATCAGGCGTACCGACGAAAAAAGAGCTGGCAGAACGACGATGATGTCGTCCGGCAAGCTCCCCACATCTACGAGCGCACTAATAAATCTATTTTTTTACTTTGATGTTTGGGTCATGTTGCGTAGGTACCCGAAATGGAAGTCCCTGCTATCTGGAGCAAATGACATGTGTGTTGGTCGGGAGTCCTTGAATTTTCATAATGAAAGCAGTCCCCATTGGGGAAGCCTTGGGAAAAAAAGAGCATTGATGACTACAGAACGCAATCACCATCGGAGGCAGAAGAATGACGACAGGATTGTCTGCACGCCCACCAGGTGTGAAGGAGACAAAAAACAAGGGTAAAAGTTCATTAGACCCTGGAACTTGCACAACAAATTGCATACAACGTCCAAGTGAGAGAAGAAGATTTCTCCAAACAGGGGGAATTAACGGAACGTAATTTTCAAAGACATGTCTCTGATGAAAAAGGACAACCCGTCAGAGCGGGATCAAAAAGCAATTGTGAAACTCATGGACTGAGCGAAAGAGAATGGTTTCATGTAGTTTGTTAGTTCATATTAGTTCGTATTTCATGCAGTTTATATTACGTGTAGTTTGTTGTATTTCGTATCGCTCCGTATTTACGTCTACTTTGTATTTTGTACCGCAATGTGTTGTTCATATGATGTTTTAGTATTAATATATTTCTAATTTGAACATTAAATATGGATTTATCTTTTATTTGAGCATTAAATTTGATGTACTGCATAAATTTAAAATATTTTTCAAATTAATAACATCAAAAATTATCACCCCACATTACTAAAAATACTTAATACATTATCAATTAACTATAATAACAAATCCTCCACTCAAATAAAAAAATTTAAAAAAAAGTGGACCAACGAGGCATCACGTGCCGCCCATCCGATGGCGTCAGACCCGCTAAAGGTGCTCTAAACACGTTTCGTCAATGTCACTCCAAGGACATTTATCCTCGCAAAATCTACTATTTGGAAACATTAAGACCAATTTTAATCTTAACCACATATACCTTACTAACGTTTTGCTAGTATAAATATCAAAAGGAAAGATAGTGAAACTAACTCTACTACGGAAAAGTTACATGAATTTTCCTTTCAACAATGTGATACGCGTGGTTGATGTACTGACACGTTACCGGTTAACGTCGACCATCATCTATGGTACCAAACAAGTGAAGAGTGTCACTTGCCAATTGCCATTTCTTTTGACAAAAAGCAGCACATAAATACATTAGGCTAGTGTAGATTGCCATCTCCACTTGGGACCATGGTTTAAAAATCAACGTTTTGAAAACATACAACTCGACAAAGCACGGTACCCATAAAATCCAAGACAAAATAATGTACTAGTAGGAGATCCATCCAACATCAAGTGGGACTAACACTGCTACAACATGCTCGACATCATAAAAGAAAACTAAACCTTGTCAACGATATCAAAAGTGATTAAGTGAAGTCTTAAGTAGTTTGAGTTGACGCGTAAGTCAACTGTGTACTCATTCCAACCTTAGTTCAAAATGTTTCTACCATATTAGTCAGCCCATCGGAGGATCATCAAAATGCGATTGCAACATTAAAGAACCTCACTAACCTCAGGAACAATATTTGTGGCTAATTCTAAAAAAAAACTTAGCACGTTCAGTTAAGGAAAATGAACTTAAAAAACCAAAGTCTATATATATGTAAAAAGAAATCCACAACCTATTTTTCTCTGGCTTCCAAAATGCACAACCTCGAGATTAGATCAAAGTTCAATGCAGTCGTTTCAAAACCTCCACGGGAACTTCAACTATTACAACAACAGTCACCCGGGACACAGCCGAGTTGACTGGGTGAGTTGACTGGGTATGTGAGTTCACACTCTAAGTCACAAGATCGAATCTTAACAAAACATTTTATTTAATGCAAATGTATTCTAGTGAAAATGGTGTTAGACTACCTCCAGTTTGGAATCGTAGCTTGCCTGTCCCAAGTGAGGACGGGTGTCAGGAAATTCTGGGTTAGAATTTGAGTCGAATTAGAAGTGATATCAAGACATAATTCAAATGGACAAACTGTAATTAACCCTTTATTTTAAGGCAAAGAAAGTTGGCTATGTTTTAAAAACCAAATTGAACAAGTAGGTAGACCGATGTTCGACCGAAAATCAAAAGTTACAAGTCGATTCACTAAAAAAAATCTAAGCCCTCATCAAACCAGATCAAACCGGGTTAGACCGAGAAAAAACTGTCAGTTTGGTCACTGGTTGAACTATATAAGTAAAAAGTTAAAACCTCCTAGACTATTTTTTTTATTTCAATCTAGTCCAAAAACATTATTTTGTTACAATCACCTAACTTTTCAAATATAATTAGTATTTGGAGTCTGTGAAAATGTAGATTATAACAAAAAAAATAAAATTAATTAACATTATGTAATCCTAAACTTTATCTTTTCTTTTTTGTTTATGATTTATTATTACTATATAATAACTACTATTTTTCAATATTTTGTAAATTTCATCAACATCAACATAACCTCAATGCCTCAGAAGAGGCTCCCGCCTAAGCAAGGTAAGGAGGGGTCGGATGTGCGCAACCCTACAATATAAAACAGTGAGGTTTCCAATTGACCCAAATGATGCAAATGCAACTGGCCATTTGCGATTCCACGATAAAAGAAATGCAAATTGTTTAAATAGTCATTTGATATAGTCAATGATGCTCTAAATGTCAAAAAACAACTTCATAATTAATTTTATAATTAATTTTAATTACATATGTTATATAAACACTTTAGTAACTTCAATATTTGGTAAAATTTATATAAAATTCGGTTCAATTAGTTAGACCACTGATTGGACCGTCATCCTGGAGTTAGTTTAGTTCAACTCTCGGTTGAACCAAACCATACATTTATCAGTTCACTCTTTGGTAAAGAGTTCGGTTTCAAAAACCTTTGTTTCATCAAACATGTTGCTCCTTTTCCACTCAAACAAAAGACCATGTAAAGTTAAATGCAATATTGATGTCTCTGTCGTAACATTTTCCACAAAAATGTGTGCTAGTTAGTGATTACAAAGAAGAATTACCTGCCAAAGTGCAGTAAAAAAGGCATCGCTCTTTTGTTAATGCACACTCCAAATTACATTCTCATGTATGACAGCAATTACTTCAGGTGGCCAAGTGAATGACCTTCAATGCTTTCTCCAAAGCTCAAGGTAGATCATATTTTACATGAGCTAGATAGAGACCACAAGCTGGGGCCATTGGAGAAGCAGTTAAGGATTTTGCATTTAAAATTCTCTCAACTGCAATTTGTTAAATGTGCAAAAGAAATTGACCAGTTAAACTCAGGATCAAGAGAAAGATCACATTTCTTCTCCTTCGGAAAAAAGAAAAAGAGCAAGATAAAGCTTTACCATCATCAGCCATCAGATCCCCAGTACCTACAGATTTCAGAAGACCTACTAGAAGCCTGACCTGAGAAGTTTAATTGACATTAGATACTGAAAAACTCCAGATATTGAAACAAATATCATCGGGTGTTTACCATTAAGTATTAAAGTTATATTATAAGGCTAACAGCCTAAGGGTCCGCAAGAGTTGTTGTGGCCTTCAATAACAGGATACTCGTGATGATATTATCAACAAGACAAGTTGTTTCATACCTAAGGTGATGATATTTAAAACACCCAACGTCGTATCTCTGTCTTCCTATTGAATTAGTACATACAATTTCCAAAAAATTGATTTTATTTTATATTTTTGAAGGACAAACTAATAGTGTGCAAACATCCTATTAGCAACCACATGTTGAACTTAGCCGTCGGCTCATCGTCACACTAGTTTTATAGGCTAAGCGACAATGATAATTTCTACTCTACAAGTCTCTATATCAACAAATAGGAACATCATATTGGTGATTCCATGGAACACTAGTTTGTATACTAGAGTTGATTGTAGGTTCTTTTACTAACACATGTATATCTACAAGCTTATGGTCGATTGGCAAAGAATGTCAATCCTCGGAACAATGTAGATCCCTACCATGTACATTGAATCAAGAGAGTTCATCAAAACCTAGTGATGCTACGTCAAGAGAGTTTAGACACAAAATATGGAAGAGATTGACAAAAGCCTACATTCTCCATCCTAGACAAGTTGCAGCAAAATGTCCATCCTGGAGCAATTATAACTCGGAAATGTATAGCTGTAGAGCATTTTATAACACATCTTTGCAAATATTACGAAATAAGGTTTCCAACAGAGATGGTCATAGGAGAGGTTTTTAAAATTTAAATTATTGATTTTAAGCAAACCACGACAGGAAACCCATGTTCAATCAATTTGTTGATGAATTACATCTTGGGCTCCATTAATGACCCAAAATTTAAGGGAATGCCATGTTTGGCTACAAAATTAGTCATTACAAGTTGAAGTTCCTTTGCATCAGTGAATATTGATAACAGATGAAGAGAATCTCATCCATAAGCTAACTTGGTTTTTCGGTATCAGCAAAACTAAGATAGAAAACTATATCATCATCATTATTTACATTTGAACTTTAAAAGCTGGACATATAGGATAGGTTACTTTATTTGATATATAAGATAAAAATTCTCATCCATAAGCAAAGTTGGTTTTTCAGAATCAGCAAAACTAAGATAGAAAACTACATTATCATCATTTATTTACTTTTGGACTTTAACCCGACATATAGAAGAGGTTTGTTCTTTTTATTTGCTTGTTAACGTGTGCTCAACTATTCAACTAATTCAAGTGCACATTTACATTAACAAATTAAACCTTTTCCACAAAAGGCCCAACTATAAATTCCGCATCATTGCAAGGTAAAAACAGTATCAATGTCAACGGCGAACAAACATGTGTAATATATTTGAAATTAAATTGCATGCTCAAGAATTTGAGATGGAGAATACAAAACCAACCTGATGGTAGAGGAAGGACCGAGCCCTTGCTGTGTTGATGAAGCAACGATGCATTTCATTCTTTCCGAATTCCACACCAATTGTAGTATCACACAGGCCAATATTGATGCCAAGACTGCAAGAAACTGCAGTTGGTTCAGATTTCATGGTGCTTCCCACGCACTGTTCGTTGACGTTACCTTTTTCTCCTTCCACACTAGTTGATCTGAAGGTCAGTGATGGAAGAACCATTTCATAAACATGCAGTTCATCCAAGGTTTTAATGGGAGACTTGGTCTGCAGTACAGGTAAGCTATTATATATTGGCCAGGTTATTAAGGCATTTTATGATGATGATAATACAAAATTTTGAAAAGCACAGTATAGTATTAAAGATTTCCACACAAAAAAAAAGTAGTAAAGATTTTCACGTAAAGACAATGACCTTTTTGTTGGAGATCACATGTTAAACATCTTGTTCAGGTGTTTGTATTAAAAATAGATTAGTAATAACACAACTTTCATGATATTACGGTGTTGCATTGCAATGGGAAATTCCCCATAACAACCAGACAAAAGCAAGCCATGAAAGAAAAATAATCCCAAATTGTATTACCATAAATTAGTTAAACAAAACCTTTGTCCAGGAACTGCAAGGCTGCAACTGTGTAATGGACGAATGGTCCGTATCACATTACTATAATACAACATGAGTGAAAGATATAATCTATTTTGTTCTTTTAGTGCTAAAGCAGGCAAATAGATTTGGCGTAACATTTTGGCAAACATAATTTCAAAGGCTATAACTATAAAACCTACATGACCCTCTGCAAGATTTGAAAGTTGAAACCCAGTGGGATGCAAAGTCTGGAGTTAATGCCATTGTCAACTTTTGATGTTCTTTACGATCGGAGACAAGAAGTCAATGCTTCAACTAAGACCACAAGTACAAGGGAAGATGATGTATTGCAAATATCCTTAATCTTTTTAGTAACCAACTATGACAGCTCAAAAGAAGCATAAAAAGAAGGTATAATGGAATAATCTTTCAAAGGTATAAGCTGGAACTACAAATAGAAAATATAGTCATTCAATGTATTAAGTTATTAACAGTTCAGTACAAGAGGAACTAACCTGACAACGAGCACCTTGGAATGAGCTAAAATCATGGCAACCCACAAGCATGCTGCAGGCTTTCTGCAAGAAGTACATATATATAATCTAATGGAAATAAACCAAAGCTCAAGATATTGGAGAAAATGACAGTAAATGACAAACCTGCATAGCTTGGAGATTCAGCTCCTCGGTGACATGCCAAGCACGCCCTTTCTCAAATAAGGACAAAGGTCCAGGTCCCGAAAGCAGCCGGTAGAAGTATCTGTAATTAAGATGTCGGGAGGACCACATAAAACTTACCGTCAGATGTTGGGTATGGAGCGTTAAAAAAATGCAGAGTTTCAGGCATAAACAAGCACCCAAGGAACACCCTTTCCACATTCATCAAGATCATATCGCTAAATTTTTTATATCATATAGATACCAATAACCATCAAACTACGAAAAAGAAAAAGGGGTGGAAGGAAACTAGACCTTTGAACCCCTAAAAGGATATTGAATTTACCTACGTGCGGTTCTGAGCGTTGAATCTAGCATGAAAACTTGCAGGCACGCATCGAACATCGACAATCCTGATATCACCTTCGTCTTTCTATGATGACCCAAGTTATGGAAACAAAAACAATCAGCCAAATAATTTCAAATAAAGAATTTGGCACTGGCCAAAATGACGATATGCAGTAGATTTGGCCCACACCAGGTGGTAACTCATAAGGCATGATTGGAACCAATAAGAGGGTACTATGAATAGTATTACTCCAGTCCATAGTAAGTAGTGTATTATTATTTGAATTAATTGAAATGGCAAATGCAACAGAAATAGACAACAAGCTTGTTTCTTAGCAAATGTAATGCAAAAATAAGAACAAACCTGTAGGAAATGATTCACGGCTTTTCTAACAACTTGAGGGTCATGTGGAGGTAACTACAAATGCAAAATAACATAAACAATAGAGAAAAATTGTGGGTTAGATGAAGCCTGAAACATTATGTTGAAGACACAACATAATGTTTATCTGCATCCCGGCAGATAAACATTATGTACAAAACCAAAGTACGTATTTCCCACGTTACCCTATGTTGTGATGGTCGAACCGGAGCCATCTCCAACTCGTGATCGAATAGCTAATTGATATCTCCTTCTTTTCGGGATGGGCGGGGGAAAGATAGGCGATGGGACCGGTCAGCAAGGATAGCTGGAAAATCTTTCTACTGCTTTTTGGTCTCAAACTAGGGCGACAACTCATAATGTAAGGGCTATGACTGCAATCTCTCACGATATGATGCATGACTGTATGGAGGTGGGTGTACGCCGAGGTCCATCTTGAACCTCTCCCTTCTCATGCTAATGAGTTTCCTGATGCTCTAGTTTACCTATAGCAATCCATCATGCCAAGTTACAGAACTTCAAATTCAAATACATGAGGTGGTAGAGACGTGGTTCATGTAGGCTAAAGAAAACACGGTTTTTATGTCGCATGCCTACATTGACTGTTTAAAGTAGTTTGCTGATAGATTAAGATATTTGTTATTACTCAAGCACATATTTCTTAACTCTCTCATATAATAGTACAACAATCAATCATATTCTACACCAAATAATCTTAAAGAAATGCTAATAAGGTCTTAGTAAGCATTCACCAAGGAAAATTGTTATGACTTAATTCCTAATTAAGTGACTGATCAAGTTTAAGGTAGGCTAATGAGTTTTGGCTTCTTAGGTGGAGGATGAGTTGGTTTGTTGAGAGTGAGGTGTTGGGATGAGAAGAAAAGGTGAAGGCAATTCTCCTTTGCCTTGCATACGTGGAAGGATGAGAAGAAAATGTGAAGGCAATTCTCATTTGCCTTGCATACGTGGGAGGATAAGAATGATTGGTGAAGGCAATTCTCTTTTGCCTTCGCACGTGTGTGGAGAGAGAAGGAAGTGAGGGAGGTGGATTGAAAGCTATAAAATGAGGTTTGAAATGAGAAAAAGATGGTTGTTGGTTTTTATTTTGTTTGATTAAGTGAAGAATCAAAAGAGTTGAGAGAGAGGTCAGAAACAAAGAGGAGAATCAGAAGAGAATGAGAAAGGTCGGAAGGAAATCGAGCTCCGACAAATCAAGTTCGCCGGAATTCGAAGAAACGAAGTGGTGCCACCGGCGACGTTTGGAGCGTTATTGACCGTGAGAAATGTATGTCAAGTTCAATTAGATGTTCACACAAGGTGTGTAAGTGGTCGGGGGCGTTGTCGCAGGTCGAAGACCTCGTCAATGTCAAGGTGCAGCAAAGTTGTTGCACTGGAACGATTGACTGCTTGTGGTGTTGGTCGACCGGTTGTAGAGTAATTTTGATATTTTTATCCGCACCGGTCGAACGATGCATTGTGACGTCGATCGGTTATGCTTGATTTCAAAAGAAGAAAATGATTTTTTCTAGTTTCGATCGAACGAGACTCTTGTTGTTCAACCAATTGGATCAAAAGTAAGTCGGTTAGGGCCTAAACCATCTAAATGGTTGACCGCTCCTTGATTTTATTTGACCGATTACATTAAGAGAACTTAAATGTGGTTCGATCGATTCATATTTAGGTCGACCAGTGATGACTTAAAGAAATCGTAGGAATTACATGTTATTTTCGATCGACCAAGTTCCCGTTGCCGTTCGACCGATTGAATGATTTATTTAATAATATTGTGACATAGACCTTCCAAACGGTCGACCTTTGATGCCCTGACCGATTTACTTTTGATCCAATTGATACACTGACTTACTTTTGATCCAATTGGTCGAACAACAAGAGTCTCGTTCGGCCGAAACTAGAAAAGAATTATCTTCTTCCCGCAAAATCAAACATAACCGGTCGACCACCACAAGACATCGTTTCGACCGGTGCAGGTAAAAATATCAAAATTACACTACAACCGGTCGACCAACACCACAATCGGTCGACCGTTCTAGTGCAACAACATTGCTGCACTTTAACATTTACGAGGTCTCTGACCTCCGACAAGGCCCCGACCACTCACACACATTGTGTGAACATCTAATTGAACTTGACATACATTTCTCACGGTCGACAACGCTCCAAACGTCGCCGGTGGCACCACTTCGTTTCATCGAATTCCGGCGAACTTGATTTGCCGGAGCTCGATCTCCTTCCGACATTTCTTCTTCTCTTCTGATTCTCCCCTTTGTTTCTGACCTTTCTTCTGAAACCCTCTCTCTCAACTTTTTGATTCTTCACTTAATCAAACAAAATAAAAACCAACAACCCTCTTCTTCTCATTTCACACATCATTTTATAACTTTCAATTCACCTCCCTCACTTTTTCTCTCTCCACACACGTGTGAAGGCAAAAGAGAATTACCTTCATCAATCATTCTCATCCTCCCACGTATACAAGGCAAAGGAGAATTGTCTTCACATTTTCTTCTCATCCTTCTATGTATGCAAGCCAAAGGAGAATTGCATTCACCTTTTCTTCTCATCCCAACACCTCACTCTCAACAAATCAACTCATCCTCTGCCTAAGAAGCCAAAACTCATTAGCCTACTTTAACTTGATTAGTCACTTAATTAGGAATTAAGTCCGAACAAAAATGCTAAAAAGTACTACTTCTCCTGCTCTTCGTTTGCTTATGCACTCTACATCTGCATGACAAACGTTCGATAATGCATGTACTCCTGCATCCTAAACGAATAAACAACAAATTATGACATGTAAACAAATACATATATATAACATATGGGGATGAAGAGAAAAAAATAGTATAGTTCCATCAGTGAAATATCCGTACATGGCAGACGAGATAATGAAAATAAAACAAAATGTGAAATGTGTCTTCCTTAAATGATTTTTTGCAGGAACTTAAAGTCCCAAATAATGACACCCAGGGACGGATGGACCCTTGTGCCTGGTGGGGCACATGCCCCACCATTAAAAAATTAAAGTTTCAAATTTCTTTTTAAATGGAGAAATTCACTTCATTTATGACTAAATTTGACGAGAAGATTTCAAATATAAAAATATGTTGTCCCGAGAAGTATTATGTTTTGAAGTAGTAATCCACGAGTGACAAATCTTCATCATTTTTTAGTTAAATTTTTTCTAAGTGTCTCTGATCTACAATTGCAAGAACTTAAAAATCGATTAAAAAAGGTAAGCAAAGAATCACTTGTTTGTATGTCTTGTTTCAATCTCGTTAACCGATTTTCTTTTTTTGACAAAAGAAGAAGGAAATTGATCCGACTTGCTTAATTCTATCCTAATGAATTTTCAAGTGTCCAATTGATATTCTTTGAATATTCATTTGACAATTTCATTGTTGACACTCGAAATGATGAGAGATTTTAGAATGTGAAGAATCTTAATGAGTTTTTCGTGAAACTTGTTAAAACAAACAAGCATGAAACTTATTCAAATGTCTACTTACTATTGAAATTGGTGTTACTTCTTTCCGTGGCAACGACATGTGTTGAAAAAGTATTTTTCGGAATGACTCTAGTGAATGATAAGTTGCATAAAAGCATGGGAGATCAAATGTTGAATGATTATTTAGTTACTTATCTAGAGAAATTTATTTTTTGGTATTAACATGAATGTTATTATAAATTAGTTCCAAAATATGAAAACTAGACGAGAACAATTGTAATAATTTTAAAATACTATGATGTTGTAATTTGAAATATTTACAACATTTTGCTTCTAACTTTTTATGAAATATTAATATTTTTGACTTGTATGCTATTTTTTGGTTGTCGATTGGTGCACTAGTGCGTGATGTCATATCATACTTGAAATCCTAGATCCGCCACTGATGACACCCGATGATATTTCTCACAAATTGTTACCATAGTCACATGTTGATGCTACTGTCATCTAAATGATGTTTGCCTTGATTTATAATGGACGCTTCTAAATCCCAATATCATAGAGCTATCATTAAACAAAAATAATAGAAAAAACAAGAAAATAGCCCAAAATATGCAGTAAGAAAGATATGTACAACTACAATCAAGAATACACCCCACTCTATAAGACATTAACACGGAATACTCCAATGGAAAGATTCAAATTCAAACATAGGAATTATGGCAGGCTGTATAGAGCTACTTTCATTAACCGACACTCATGATGATACCTATAATGTGGAATCACTTGAAAGTGTTACAGTAAATATCAGTTGGCTTCTTATGGCTTTAAGAAGTGTATATTGGTAGTGATTGTTATTCATTTGCTATTTCTCGAACTTGCATTTGAGTAAGCGAACTTCTGCACATTAATTGGTAAGTGAAACATTACAATTACGATTTCCCAATTAATCAACTAATAAGCAAGTACAAAACAACAACTGGACAAACATTACAGGTTAGATTATAAACTCACAGTTCGACTGGAGCAGAAAACGGAACCGGCTGCCCAATGAAGTTCTGGAAAGCATCCTACAACAACATATACTCAACCAATTAAAAACAACAACATGCGAGACATAGAACCACACGAAGAGGAGAATGTGGTTCGACCTGGAGCACCCCCACAACAGTCCGGTTGTTCAGTTGCCACTGCGAGCCGGAGAATCCCGTTCCGATATACTCGACCGACAGCAAATACCTCTGAACGCCGTGATTCGATCCGTCACCACATGCCACCACTCCACCTTCTTCCTCCTCTCCGTTCACCGATGCCGAATTCACACGAAAAACGAATTTGTTCCGGTTCGTTCGGAAACCAACTCGTTTCGTTCCAAACCCAAATGCTTCCCCACCTTTTGAGCTTGGAGTTCGAAGGAAGCGGAAGCTCTGGAGTCCGAATTGGATCCGGGTGTTCATGTTTGGGATCGAATTCTAGGGTTTTGGTTAGATTGGGGATTAGGAATTTGGGGAGGTCGACGGGAGTGGAGTGGGGTTTGGTTTGGCGGGAGGAAAGGATAAAATTTTGGGGGTGATGTGGGCTTTTCATGGGCCAGATTGAGCCCAGGTACGGCCCATTAAGAGTGGACTTTTTGGAAGTTCATTCCATTTTGAGAGCTTTTTCACTATCTATAGCCCACTCAGGTGAGGCCCGGTTACCGTCCATTATAGCAAGCTTTTTCGAAGGCCCGTGTCCATTTTGAGTGTGTTTTTTCGACCGCGATTTCGTTTATTCTAAAGTCATATGTCTCACATATCAAAGGATAAAGGTAAGTTCTAATGTATGCTTTTAGTCCTTGAGTAGCTATTTTAATTCCGAGCTTGCCTGTGTTTGAAAAGATGAAAATGCATCCTTGTGATTTCTCTATCGTCGATAAAAACTTGAAGTGAGGAACGTTATAAATTATATGACTTCTCTTACTTGTTACCATGTATGTGTGAAGTGTAAATAAATAAGTATCATCTCGATTGTTGTTGGTTTGGAAAATAAAGTCGAAGCTTTTAGTGGATGATGAAGTTGGAACTTTGTCTTTGTGGGATGAGAATTTGTTGGAAGAAAGGTGTTGTGATTTGGGGATGTGGATTGTAGTTTGAGTTTCATTGGGATTTTAGTTGGTTTTGGTTTGGAGAGATTCAAACTTTTGTGGGATGAAATACTAAAATACTTCTCTTTTGAAGATTTTGATTTGCAATTGTGCTAGCTCGGATTCAGTTACCATTTATGAGTATGGTTTGGGGATTTGATTTACATTTTGGGTGTATTGGAGATGTTCTTGTCTTCTTCAGGAAAATGGGTCATTTAGTGAAAGCAGTTGTAAATTTCATCCTTGCTTTACTAAAATTTTGCATTTCCCATTCGTGGATCTTCAATGATGATTTTTTTTGGTTGACTGTTGGTAAAAACATATCATCCATTGTGAATTATGGCTTAAAGTTGGGGTTTTCTATAACTCCATTTGTAATTGGGTTCTATGTTCTCGATTTGTTTAAGGAAATACTTGAGTTCGCTAAATCACCTTCATTGGACTTTTTATTGCTTGATTAGACTCAAGCATTGCAAAAGTCAGAACCTCGAAGGTTATGATATCAGGAGCTCCGGCGTCTGGAAAGGGAACTCAGTGTGAGCTCATCAACAATAAAGTAAGTTGCTTGTTCCACACACTTTTGGTATAACATTCGTGTCATTTGTAGAGTGTAAGACATCAGTTTGGTTCTTTTAGGTGCAATTGTCCTGATTTACATTTTACTTGATTGCATGTATGAAAGCATTTCAATCTGTTTTTTACCCCTCCATTAAAATGAATATCACATTGCCAATTTACGTGATCATCTATGTTTTTTGATGAAAAAATTTACCAAATGATGTGGTGGTGGATGGGTTTTTTACTTTTTTTCCTTATGCCTATGTATCTTTTGTGGTGGTCAGGTCCATTATTTTTTTAATGGTTATTTGTTTGTAGCCTTATAGTCTATCGTCAAATAGAGATTCTCTAGACCTCTGTTACAGTTTCAATTTTTCTATCTTATCACGCTACTTTCCGTCTAGATTATACCATCCTCAAACTATACTTTTAACATATTAATCAGTATAAAATTTAATTTAACCTCAAGAATATTTCATTGCATATTGAAGCTGTCAATGGAGATTTATACTAACATACCGTTGCAAATCAGTACAAACTTGTACATATTTCTGCGGGTGACTTACTCAGGGCAGCAATTGCAGCAGGGACAGAAAACGGAAAGGAAGCAAAAAGGTACATGGAACTAGGAAAGCTAGTCCCTGATGGAATAGTTGTCACGGTCTGTAAGTTGTTCTATGGATCTGGGTTTTTTTCCCACCGAGTGCTTACTAACCCTCAAGCATGCATGGTTCCAGATGGTGAAGGAACGATTAGCTCAACCTGACGTCCAAGAACATGGGTGGCTTTTGGATGGATACCCTAGAAGCTTGTCTCAGGCAATCGCTCTTGAAGATTCTGGAATTCATCCTGACATCTTTATTCTCTTAGATGTAAGTACTTTGTTGTAATGTAACTAATGTTTGATTATTCATCTTTATCGTTGTTATGCCTCAAGTATAATCTCACATTGACTAGAAGAGAAAAAATGGTGGAGGCTATAAGGAAAATGAGTTTACTACCGCAACAAGTTCAATTTTAAGCAATTTAAAGGTTAATTTGTAGTGACATGTATGAAGTTGTTGCAGGCTAGCAGGCTATAGGTAACAAACTGGAACAATCTCTACCCAAATTTGGGCATGCGTAGTTACAGTCACGATCTCAAAGAATTTCCAGTGAATCTCCTATGAGATTTTCATCTAGATGTAACTGAGCATCAGCAACATTTGCCTATGGTTTAGTAGTCGTGGTGTTTTTCTTTTTTGATGAGGCACGTCTCGAAAATAGAAGTAAATAAAATAACCAGTACTCGTCAAGGATCATATAATTAAAACATAAGATAGAAGATATCCTTACCATCATGCAATACCTTCTCTTTCATGTCATTGTTGGTCTGGAACTTTCAAACAAAGAAGATATCCTTACCCTCATGCAAAGGATGGAAATATATTGATTACTTGCATTTTGTGTAGGTATCAGAGGAGAGTCTTGTGGAAAGAGTAGTTGGCAGAAGCCTTGATCCTGTTACCGGAAAAATATACCATTTGAAGTATTCTCCTCCTGAAAATGAAGAAATTGCTTCAAGACTAACCCACCGTTTTGATGATACTGAAGAGAAGGTTTGCCTTTCATCAATTTCACAATTTTGGCTACCATGCTGTCTGAAATTTTGCGGGTAGAGTACACTTGGGAGTTTGCTCTTAGAATAAACGTTTGGTTCCTAATGCATGTCCCCTCTTCCTTTGTGAAGGTAAAATTGCACTTGCAGACACATCAGCAAAATGTGGAATTGGTACTTGGTGTATACAAGGACATCATTGTCAAGGCAAGTTCACTAGTTGCTTTTATACTGACTACTATAGATATCGTTTTTGTCTATTAGAACTTGTTGACTTGATGCTCCCTAACAATGACCACCTAAGGGCAAGGCTTGTCTAAGATCCACTTCGTCAGACCCTTAGCATGAGAAATGTTGTTTCATTCTGTCCAATATTTTTTTCTTTTGGCCTACTCAAGCGAGGATAAGTCGTCCAAATATGGAATTGAGATTGAGCAAAGTAGCTTATATTATGGCAGGAAAGTGTTACTATTATGGGATCCTAGCTTTATCAGATCAAATATGCACTTAAGAGTTAAGACTAACAAAAATACATATTAGTGTCCTTTGTCTCTCTTTTCCATTGCTCTCAATCTCTGCCTTTGTTTGTTGCTGGGATAATCTATTTTCCTTTGTTCCCGTGGACCCATAATCGTTTATCTATATTTAAAGCCATAACTTTGAAGTCCCAGCTCCATGTACTGTATATACACACTAAAATTGTTCTTCCACCAAGGTATCGAAGGAATTTGTATCCATGTTTGCTTATTAATATACGTGTAACCAATTACTCAGTATGTTGTATGTTCTCATTCTTCATTCAGGTAAATGGAAACACATCAAAGGAAGAAGTTTTCGCTCAGATAGATGCCGTGATATCTTCAGTCCTTGAGAAAAGAAGGCCAGCCGATTCAGCCGTAGCTGGGACTGCTCGATGAGGACCTTTTGGTGACTTAATGTAAAGTTATATCACAACGTCCAGCATTACCTACCGAGGAAAGCATAGAGATCGCTTCATCCTTGCCTCTCTTCACCCTACACAATGTTAACTTTGTGTTGGGAACCTCTAGTGTTTTTTTTGTTTCCGTAAATATCGACAAATTCAAGCATTAAACAGTGTAATTGTTTCCGAGTTTGTATGATGTTTGTTTCCGAGATTGCATTGAGATGCCTCTAACAAGTGCCCTTGTGCATTTGAACTGGCGGATTTATCTTCTTTTTCTTCATTGGCAAAACAAACTTCCTAATAGTCATTCGTCAAGCGAATGTAAAAAAATGTAGAGGAATGCTTGCTCGTAATGATCCATTCCATCCTATTTTTGTTGGGAAGGAAACGTGAACTATATAGATAATGCTAGATAGAATTAGTTGACTAAGAATCAAAGTAGAATGAAGCAGATTCTCAAAATCTTTTGAGCACTAGGAAATGTTTCTGAACTGAAATAAAAGAATTTAGTACACGATTAAGGAACACTAAAACGAAAGATTTGCAAGCTGATACAGAAATTTGTGTAACTCTGATATGTAAGCACTAATCATTTACTCTCCCCATGTTTCAAAGACTAACAACAAAATAAGAAAAATGATGATAAAATTCTCTAGGTTAATTGATTAGCCTATTCAAAACTAGACTGTAAGGAGACGAAAGCCGATGAGTAATGCGGCTAATCCAAGCTCCTATTCTCCAGTGGACGGACAGCACCGTACAATGGCTTCTTTGCTGAACCAAAAGATGTGTCCATGACAGAGGTAGCTTTATTTGGGCTTGCCGATAAGCTCACATCTTTCATTGCTTCTTCCAAATGTCTCTGGAAAAAACCAATATCATCATAATAGTTAGAAACAGAAAAGACCAAATATCAGTAAACTTCATAATAGAAAGTAATCAAATATTGGTTCTAACATATACTGTCCAGTATCGGTAACATAGCTATCAAACATTAAGGTCAGTACTAACCAGAAACATTTACAACATATATCGCCTAATATTGGCGATATACAACATACAACATATATCGCCTAACACTCACAACATACAAAAAAGCCCACAAATCGTGCTCCATGTTTCGAACTGAATGTATAATGACAAACTTAAGAATGTTCTTCTATAATTACTTTGAATCAAATATTGGAACCAAGCAAAGCAACATCAGAACAAAGAACATGAAGTCTGATTAAAGCAACGTCATTTTCATTACCATGGAAATTGATGTCTTCTCACTTTCTCCTTCTTGATGTACTAATGCAGGGATGCAGTCTCTTTTGGCACGTAACAACTTCTCCCTTTTGTCATAAAACTCAAAATCATCAAATATGGACGTCTCTGCTTGATAGTTCTTAAAAATCTGAAGCATTTGTAGACCTTGAGGTAGTCTTATCTGAAAGGGAGGGAAATATTCAAGTGACAAAGAACAAGAGTCACTGAAATAACTTAAAAGGAATACATTTGCACATTAATTTCATCTATGTGGATATTAAATGGAGCAAAGTTTTATCATGTTAGGCAGTAAAGGGCCACATAGAAGCTAAATAAAAAACAGTAAACTCTTAATGGCTGGGTATAATGATGACTGATAAGAACAGAGAACCACTTATCTTTGGAATGCATATTGAAGTGGTAAATGATACTTTGGAAACATCAATATCATCAGAAAGATTGCTGCAGTAACTTCAAAGTTCAAACAAACACAAATATAAAGATAATATTTACCTCTTGGGTATCCCTGCTAAAGAAAACAGGTTTGTTATCGTTATTTTGGAGAGTTATACTCCGGAATTCAGCATTTGGTACGTCCTTCACAATGTGCCATTTCAAAGGAAAGAAACCACTCCAACGTTCCTCTTGCCAGAAATCCATATTTTTCTTAAAGTCAACTGGTCCCATCATCTCCGCTATGCCTATAAATTTTCCACTAGTATTGACCTGAATCAAGAAAGTGACAGCTCTTAGTCACAATATGCCAAATCATTCAAATGAACAAAACTCAAAGAAAGACCATACTGGAAAGGAAAAGTTAAACATGATGAAATGAAGTTGATTGTTACAGATATACATAAATTGTCAACCACTCAACCCCTGATGCAATGTCTATTTCCAACAGAGTCAGATTTAACTAATTTTTGACTTTTGGATTTTAATAGACTAACGCTTCTAGGATATACATATATTGCCAACCGCTCAACCCCTGATGCAATGTCTATTTCCAATGGAGTGAAAGATTTAACTATTTTTTTACTTTTGGATTTTAATAGACTAAATCAAAATTTCTCGATAACCTATATGCTTCTAAAATATACATAAATTGTCAACCGCTTAAACCCTGATGCAATGTCTATTTCCAATGGAGTCAAAGATTTAACTAATTTTTGACTTTTGGATTTTAATAGACTAAATCAAAAATCATCGATAAACTATATGCCTCTGCTACTCATTGCGAAGCAGTAGAAAATTGTGGTGCTTTAAATCAATGTTCAATTGAAACGAGGGTATGGGTGTCTATAGCCACCACCTTTACCCATCTTAGAGCCATTGGGGTCATATTGAGACTGCAGACGTCAAGCCTAGATGCCAATAAAAATATATGCTCAGGCGATAAGAATTTTGTTCAAACCCCTTTGCCAAAGAAAGATAGAAGAGAGTGAACCTTTCTCCTGATGGAACTTTAAATGAAATTTTATGTAAGGCACTAGATTGAATTTCTAGATGCAAGATTCATCAATTTGCCGAGTACATCTCCAATATTTTCCCAAGGCAGAATAAAGTTGCAGTTTGTGTACTTTGATTACTTATCAATAATGTTTTATGGTTTGAGATATACTACAATTAGCTCATACAAGACTGAACAAAGATCGCAATAAGTGTAGTTCCAGTCTATCTTAACATTTATCATTTGTGTTACGATAAACTAGTTATGACAGATTCTAAATGGCAATTTCTCTACGTTATATGATGATTCAAAATGATAACATGCTCATTATAATGTATATACGAGAAGCCACTAATTATCACCGGAAGATTAATTTACATGTATTCAACATGTTCGTGCAAGGAACAAGTAATTACAACACAAATATGAAAATACGACAATACAGCTAACACAGAGGTACATACTGTAAAAATATTCCTACTTACCGAGAAAAAGAGAAAGATGGGGCATCTGATGCCTGTATCTTTGGTTATTATTTCTACGTCCTTGAATGCATCATCAAGTTTCTTATTACCACCTGGAGTGCTAGCCCAGACACTGTATTTGATGCTCTTATGAACGTCGTCCTCGTTATATGATTTTATCATGTAGAATTTAGCATTTTCATATCTAACTGGGAAATCTTGCAAATTGTATTGACCTGTATTTATAATACTGCTTGAACAATCTTTTTCATCAGATGAACTTGAAGGGTTTTTCTTTCTTTCAGCACGAGGACCACAGATTAACTCAGAATTCCCTTCAAAGTTGCGTCTTTGATTGAACTTCTCTCGCACATTCATCTGGTTGTATTGTGTCCAAACTCGTCCATTTGACATGATGCGTGAAGGAATGTATGAACTTGGAATATATCCACCATGTACGGGTTGATCTGGCTGAAAGGTGTATTTTCCTGTAGGATAGAAATCTTTTGCGGTTTGGAAGGCATGATTACGACGGTTTTGTTGTGGTGTCTGGAACCAATAAATCGTACAATTACAATGTACACAAAATAGGACAACAATTGCTAATTGACTCTACACGACATATGAACAAGTTAGAGAAAATACAGTGTAGATAACTTACATTGTAATGAACTGGGACTTGATCTTGGGGAACAAAATAGCCATTGTTGTTCCATCTAGAATATGACCCATCGTGACCTAGCAGATGCAAACAAAGATTTTTGTTATGGAGTTTTCTTCAAGATTCTAAACTGAACATATTTAGGGTGAGAAACTTGATTTTTGACATTCAAGCTAACCTGGATAAGAATAGCCATAGGCATTTTGTGGATAGTAAACAACCTGCTCCTTGACTTGCTTCCAGTTAGCATCCCCAGCCTTATAACTTGAGTTGGCATTTCTTACAGAAGAAGCAGATTCAGGCAAATTAACAATGTCTGCAGATGCCTGAAATGCAAAGAAATTTGAGAACAATCCAAGAAATTAAAAGTGCAGCATAACACATAGTAAATGGAATGCCACAAACATAAAAAAGAATAACATCCTGCATGATTGCATACCATGTTTGGCTTGGCGAAACCTGAACTAGAAACCAACTCGTTAGGCATGGTTGTATCTGTAGATGATGGCAAAATACAAAAAACTGAGAAAGCTTCCTTCATTCATCTTGTGCTATATTCTAAAAATAAGGGGTTAAATGCCACATTGCAGGTTTATGGCTTTGACAATATCAATCTAAATGACGATGCAGATATAAAAATTGTGCCACAAGAGAATGTAAGTATGAAATAACAAATAGAATATAGCAAAGTGTGGGAACAAGGAATACAATAGAAATTAAAATGATGACAGATGATAAATACTAAATGAGGAAGAAGACACTATAAAAGGAAAGGAAAATGTTTTATGAACGGCCCGGAAAGGAAATCCTAAGAAAAGTTAAGAAACACGTCACACCACATGTGCCTTCCGTATAAAAAAATGTTGCAAAACTAGGGTCTATAGACATTGACAGTCCCCTCCACAGATGAAGGCCAAGTCAGCTTACAATTAATTTCAAGTGTGAGAATAAAGTGGGACAGATAAGACAGCATGGTTCACCAGTTCCTACAAAATATGAGTAATTCAACGAGTACATATACAAATGAAAACAATAAGCATCAAACTATCTATTAACGAGCATGTTTTCTATATGTTCAAATTCACAGGATGCTTAAGTCATATCGAGCTGAATATGTTAATGGCCGTTCCTAATTCCTGAACGTGAAACCGCTCCAAGTTCTCTATATCTCACAATAATGAATCTGGACTTGAATAACTACTGGAAATAGAGCTACCTTATAAATCAATTAAAATTCAAGGGAGATAAGTTCCTATATATTTCAACACAATACTATTTCGAAGAACATGCCCACACTAAGGTGTAATGAGCTTGACAATAAAAAATGATCATAGAAGTAGAAACATATGATTCACGAAAGTTGATGTATAAGCATTATTAACAATAAATGTCAACAGTAAGCCGGTGATGTATTAGATAAATATCTTTAGGTGAGCAATGACATAGACAAACCTTTGTCTCTCTCCATTTCTTCCAATGAAGAACAACAAAAACAACACAATCGACGTACAGTATCACCTAAACCACAAAAAAGGTCTTTATCAATCATCAACTTCTTTGGAATAAACTAAATGTCTTTCTGTTTAACAGGTTAGCACCACCGGAAAAATCACTTCTTCGTGATAACAGAAGTATAGCCAAAAATTTTTATTAAAATTTTAAAACCCTTCGTTAGACACAAACAACTCCTTCAAGTCCCGCATTCAAAACATATTCCCCACTCCCAAATGAGATAGCATCAAAGCAATCATAACAATCATTTCAGAACAAACACTTCACCAAACACACTTGGTCAGTAAAAATTATCCCACATATCGAATTGCAAAGGCATCAAAACAGACTCTGAATTTGTCTAAACATCAAACAGGAATATATCCAACCAATACAAGTTTCTTGATCAAGCATTACAATAAATTCCATACCTCCAAAACAAAGAACACCAGAAAAAACTAAAACAACCACTCTCTCCATGAAACGTCCTTTGGTCCAGAACCTCCATCAAACACAGAAATAATCGACTTTCCTAATCCATGCTACCCCAATACCATAAAATCAAACCAAGGAAATGTTTGGTACACATCAGAATCCACCCGAAACAGAAGACGACCAAACATTTGAGAACAAATCACTTCATCAAACACAGCATTCTCAATCAAATCAAAATGTATTACCCATATCCAAAGAGACCCCAGGGAACCCAAAGAAGATTAATCAAACAGAAACAACGTTCTCCGTCAAGCATAACATCAAGCCCAACCATACCTCAAACCCAAAGAATAACAAAACTGCCTCAAACACCCAAAGAACACCAAAACAACTTCTCCTCCCATCCAAACCCAAAACTAAGACTTATCTCCTCCCAAAATACTCCACCGAAATAAATTTATAAAAAAAGCACCAACTTTCGTAAGCCTGTCAAAAACAGACTTCAACAAACTCTCCCTAACAATATGAACCAACATCAAACCCAATACAAACAACCTTCTCAATCAAACAATGCACCAAATCAACAAAAAAATCCTTATCTACGCGTCTCGAGACCATCAAAATCGACTCTTTTTACTATTCCCAATCCAAAAACCATCGAAACAGGCTCCAGCAAACTCCCCCTCGCAACCAACCACCAAATCAACTCTCCCGATCATGCATTGGCAAAAATTATCCAAAACAACCCATTAAACCCAAAACCACATCCAAAAACCTCCACCAAACTCAAAAAACCACCAAATCAACGTTCTTAATCAATCATTGCAACGAATCACCACAAACAACCTCAAACAACCCCTCCACCCCTTCGAAATCCAAAACCACAACCGTTACCAACCAAAAAAGCTCCACCAAACCCAAAAAGACACCACCTTTCCCAATCCATACAACCAAATCAACGTTCCTGATCAAGAATCACCACAAACAACCTCAAAAACCCAAAACCACGACCATTTCCAACCAAAAAACCTCCACCGACCTCAGAAAAGCACCGACTTTCCGAACCCACGCGTCCCAACACCACCAAACCGACACCACAAACACATCAAAACCTCAAAAATCCGAACCGAAGTGGAGGGGAGGAGAAAACCTACCGAATCTAGAAGGGTGGAAAGGAGCGCCGCAATGGAGAGAGACCTAGACTGGGGTTCTTATATATAGGAAATTGTGACCGTCCGATTCGGATCTGACGGCGCTGGATCGCGATGAAACGCAATAACGGAGTAGCAAATAATGACGGGTCTTGTCCGGTTTTAAATGTACGGAAAATGGTCAATTCTTAGTGAGGTGACCCTCTGGAAATCGTTAAATTGCACGGAATTTTGTGCCGTTTGTGAGGAGACCCTCATTGTTTTAATAATTTGGGTTGGCTTTTAAAACTTTTGCACCCAAACCTGGTTTCGTGACTTTCAACTTATACGGAAGACCGGTTCAATTTTGTTGTCGTTCAATAAATTTATTGTACATTTTCGTTGATTTTAATAGTTACAATATTTCAACTAGCACATCAAAGACATAGTCAAGAACAATATACGGTTATTTTTTAAATTTTAAAATATACAATGTATGTGTGTTTTTTGAAGTATTATGTTCAAAGGAACGGAGCAAATTTAAATAAACATAAACCCCAAAAAAGTGAGAACAATGGATGCAAGGGAATTCAAACATATTTTGGTTGCAACTAATAATTTAACTATTTGATTTTTATACAAAAAATACATTGTGTGTTTTCTTTAAATTATTAAGTATTATAATAACAAAATGATTGCAATTATAAGCTCCACATGAGAAGACCTGAGAGATTTAAGAAGGATTCAAACTATTAATAATAAAACAGATCAGGTTGCAATTAATAAAACAACTCGTTATCTCTGACATGAAAGACACCTTATTTGTTTTTTTCTTCTTCAAATCATCAACTATCGTGGTAGAAGCAAATGCAAACAAACATAAGGTTCAAATAGAGAGGAAATGATGGACGTAAAGTGGTTTTGAACCTGCAATATTTAGCTAACAATACTTCAAGTTAACCAGAAAACCAATATGTCACTAAACTAACACAAAAGTCGACAAACTATCATTCAACAATTAAACTAGCAATCTTAAAAAACAATAACAATATTTCATCCTTGACTATTTGTTTCAAACCCATGTATAGTAATCAAACCCGCCATTTCATGACAAATGAGACACGTTGGTTGACATTTTCTTCAAAAAAATTAGGTAGGGATGAGCAACCGGTCTGACCCGGACCGAATACCGGACCGGTCTAAAACCGATTTTTTTACCTTAAAATTTTAAATAAAAAAACTCAGATCGGTCTGGACCGAAATCAAATTGACTCCGGATCCCAAACCGAAGACCAGATTGGTTGTTGCTCACCCCTAGAATTATGCATTATAAATACAACATGAAGTGACGAAGGAGACGCAGATTCACAAGCTTTAAAGAAAAGGAACGATGTAAGTAAGAAGGATCCAAACTTGCAACCTATGGTTACATGTAATAATCAAACCCGTTATCTCTAACACAAAAGGCCCTTCATGTGTCTTTTTTTCTCATATTATCATAGCAATCAAGCTAAATACAAACTTGCACAAACTTTGTAAAAGAAGAAATGAATGATCCAAACTTGCATCTCTTAGTTAACAACACTTCAACATAACACCTAACATGCCAGCAAACTACCGAAAAGTCAAAGAACTGTCATTCAACTATTAAATTAACAAACTTAAAAATATTAATTTAACAGAAATTTTAATAAAAACAGCATTTGATCCTCCATTGCACCTGTCATTGTACAACAGGAAACGAGAAAATACATGATTCGAACCAAACATCCTTTCCTATAGGATTCGTAGTTATGATTTTTTTTCAAGTTTTACTGTTTTTTTAAACACAACGACATACTTAAAATGCTTATCTATTTTTTTAAAATAACTATCTTGTGTAAGTGAGTACATATCACATGCTAGAGTTAACTCTCTCTCTCTCATCTCTTTAGTCGAAAAGAGTCCAAAACAAACCATTTTGAACTAATAAACACTAAAACACCCAATATGTCGGCAAATTGCGAAGCACGTTTAACAATCAAATCAACAAACTTAAAAAACAATTAAATTACTAAACACAAAATAAATAACAGCATTTCATCCTCCATCACCGGCCACAGGTCTCAAACCTCCAAACTCAAATCTCCCTCACCACTTCCAAACCCTTCCCAGATCCCAAACCAAACCCTAACCCGTCCAGATCCACGATCCCCCGGATCCGTCCGCCCATGGCGACGAGGAACCGGACCCCGCTCTACCGGAAGTACCGGGACGCGCTGCGGAACGTCCGGGTCCCGACCGTCGCCGTCCAGAGCCAGCACGGCAATGGAGGGGGCGGGGCGGCAGGGAGCGGTCCTGTGATTGAGATGGTCAGCACCTCGCTTTTGAACCCCAACCGGTCCTACGCGCCCCTTAGCACCGTCGATCCCGGAAGCTCGAGGTCAGCGTTCCGGTTTTATCGCCTTTTAGCTGATCTAGTTGTTTTAAATTGACGTATTAGTATTAAAGCACTGGATCTGATTAGAATTCTGTAGTTAAAGCGTGGCTGAAAGAGAGTAATGAAGAAAAAAGGACCAGAATTTGGCGTTGTTAGAAATTGGGACTCAGGCTATAGTAGTGTGGTTGAGAAAGACTTGATTTATTGTTTGTGTATTGTGTTGGTTGGTTGATGTTTTGGGGGGTAATTTGCGTGGTAATTGGCTTAAACTTAGTGGTTAGGCTCTGCAATTGTTGAGATTTGGGAATAGTAAGATGTTCCAATTTTAGATCTGCAGTGCCCTAAATTAAGTTAGATCTTACCATTGAAATGTAGGAATGAGTATAGTGATTGTTGTGTGATCCTATGTCACGGTAGAATTTGCTAATATGGTTTTATATCGTATTTGGATAGTACATTCATTGGATGGCACGTTACCATGTCTAACAAATTGTATTTTTAATAAAAGGATGTGTGAAAAACACGACGTGAAGTGGGTCACATCTAAGGTTGAAGTAGTCAAGTGCAGTTTGAAGCCATACTAGTAGATAGAAGAGGGGTCAAGAATGTAGGAGTACTTACAACATTCCAAGACTGGCATGAATGAGTACATTGCGATAATTTTTTTTGGGAATGTGACCAAATTGATATTTCGAAAGGTTTGCTTTCCCTAAAAACCACAACCAATTCTCTTTTCTTAATGATCACATTTTTCTTGTTGATTATTAGATAATCGATGTGTGTCGTTCTACTAGTTGATGGTTCATTAAATTTAAATGCTAATATATCTGGACGGTCAAACCAAATATCATGCAATATTTAGATTTACACAACTCAAGGCCAATGGGGGGACTGATTCATAAACATTGCAAATTAAGCACATCTGACAAGTTACAACACCGTACTATATTTGCATAAGCATGGGTGGGTGAAGTGATAGTGACAAAGTACCACTAGCTTAAATTCATTCTGCAGTTAAAAGTAGAATTTTATATATAAGAAGTTTTTGTAGGTCTGTGTAGAGCATGGTAAATCATGTTTATGGTCTTTTCTACTTTTCGAGACCAGAACAACTTAGAACTCTTTCCTTCTTTATCCTCTTCAATTTTAAGTACTTCTATTGCCCCCTGTGTCACAAACATGGTCTCCTCTTTGAATGACTTCTTAAATCCCACTTCACCTGTTAGTATGTTATGGAATTTACAAAATTACAAGGAAAGTTCTGAGTTTTACTTTATGCTTTGGAAAATGACTTGGTAAGTATAATAAACTTTCAGCATTGTGAATCATTTAGTAAGATGACATTGGCATGCAGTGCAGGTGCAGTCACAATTGGTTTACCTCCAGCTTGGGTGGACGTCTCTGAAGAGATTGCAGCAAATTCGCAACGTGCACGAACTAAAATGGCAGAGCTAGTGAAGGCCCATTCAAAGGCCCTAATGCCTTCTTTCGGAGATGGCAAAGAAGATCAACGTGCAGTTGAGTTGCTTACACATGAAGTAACTAACTTGTTGAAGATATCTGAGAAAAAATTGCAGAGATTATCTGCAAGTGGCCCCTCCGAGGATTCTAATGTCCGAAAAAATGTCCAGGTGCATGTCATTTTATATTGCATCATTGATGGGAATGTTCACAAGATTTAGCCTTCATCACATATTCGCATTGTTTCTCTTCGTCAAAACAAAAGGAACCATCGGCATTTTTTCCTGTTGTAGGAAAATGTATGAATGTGTTCTTCATTAATTGAGATATTGCATATTTTTTATGTCGCTGCTGTAAGATTCGTACATAGTTTGTATTCCTTGTTTGTTCTGTAAGTATTTGGATTTTCATCCTTTTCTTACCATCATTTTTTCCTGAAAATGATCCTCAATCTTTATAGGAAGTATTTAGATCTCAACGATTCTAAGTAAGATCAAGTGACCGAATGAATAAGATTTTCCAGTGTTTCCTTTATTACCAACTGTTGAAAAATGGATTTGATTTGTTAAGAGGAGAATGTTATTTGGGTTTGATAATTTGGTGCCTCTTTGAGCCTACTACTTCAAGATTTTATACTTAATTGGCAGAGATGTTTACCAATTCATGGCAACAAACCTTGTATGGATTCATAACCTCCCAAACTTTCAAAGCACAAAGCACTTAACGCGTATGCATATATGTACTCCTGATATTTATCTTCTTGAGTAATTTTGCAGCGCTCGCTTGCAACTGACCTTCAGAGTCTATCTATGGAACTCCGGAAGAAACAGTCAACATATTTGAAACGGTTACAACAGCAGAAAGAGGTACTGTGATGTCTCTCTACTTCTGCCAGTATGTGTGCGTAAAGTCTACAACTGCCTTGACTGGTCTGAAATTTCAATAATTCCCGACCCGTTTTTTGGTTCATTATTTGTGTATTGCAGGGTCAAGATGGCTTCGATTTGGAAATCAATTTAAATGGGAATAAGCGTGACCAGGAATATGATGATCTTGATGATGTGGTATGCACATGTCCCCATATAGCAAGTTTCTTTTATTGTTCTGATTTAATATGAAGCTTCATATTAGCATTTACTGTATGCAATGACTCAATATTTCTCCAACTTGGCACTAGACGTCTAGCTTCCTTGTGGAATCGAACACAAATGCCTTTTTCTGACATATTCCAACTGGTTTATTTTTAATAAACACCAGCAGCACAAAATTTGATGCTAATTGTTCGCAGGAGTTAAGTGACCACCAGATGTCACAGCTGAAGAAAACAGAAGCTTTCACAAGAGAAAGGGAGAGGGAAATTTCCCAGGTAAACCTTTCTTTCTGCTCAATGAGTATCCTGCCACTGATGAGGTTGTTTATGGATATAAACCTAAGACTTTTTCTCAGGTTGTGGATTCTGTAAATGAACTCGCACAGATCATGAAGGATCTCTCTGTCCTTGTAATAGACCAGGTATAATGCCATGCCATTATCTGTGTGACTTATACGTCATCCACAACATCTCATCTCATGCTCCTTTTTCCTTGTCCATGCAGGGTACTATTGTCGACCGAATTGATTACAATATTCAGAATGTTGCTGCATCTGTGGAAGAGGGCTTCAAACAGTTGCAAAAGGTTCATACTTCATAGTTTCCTTTTTTATAGTCTGCATGTTTCATAGATCCACATTGTTTCAAATATCTTATGTGATCATCTCTCCTGATTCCAGGCAGAAAGAACTCAAAAAAAGGGGGGCATGGTGATGTGTGCCACAGTACTTGTCATCATGTGCTTTGTCATGCTTGTTCTTCTTGTTTTGAAGGAGATACTTTTTTGATCTGAAGTGGTATAGTCGCTTCTGGTTCGAACTCTTATCTCAAGGAGATAATGCCCATCACAAAGAGATCAAAATGACTGTATTCACATAGTACGGCGTCAGCAAATGTACATCATAACACAAGCTGAAGAGAAATGAGATACGAATTCCCCTCATGGTTTGGAGTTCATTATGGTACACTATCAATTCATTGTATTGTATTAGCAGTGAATAAATTTTTACACATTCTTTGCTTTCAATTATTTTGCCGTGGTGTGTCTTTAACTTATTGATTACTGGAGTAATGGTTCAAGTGTAGATTTCAAGCCGAATTGCAGAACATGTAAATCACAAGGAAATTATACATGTCGATAGGTTTGCAGTGATAATTGTTACACATTTTGGTACATATTTGTCATCTTTCCCCTCTTTGCTCTGGTGTGAGTCCTCCTTTGCCACAGTTAGGGCAGCTCTTCATCCCAAATCCTTGGCAGTCAAAGCATCTGTCACGAACAAGGGTGAAATTAATTAATATTTATTTTGCAACAGAATGTTAACTTCAATTTATATTTTGAAGCAAAATTGAGACATGGGAAAAATTATTTACTTCCATCTCTCGAAGATGTTGCCATTCTTCTTGTTCCTGCCCGTCCCCTGAACACAAACCAAATCAGAATTTTAGCTTTCACCTACTCCAGATGAAGTTTCCTCATGGTTCCGTTTGTAACCTAATTTTCAAAAGATTGATTCTATTGGTCATGAATTCATGATTTCAATTGACATTAATGCATGTAGATATGTAATGTTTCAAACAACATAATCATTTTGAGGAACTCAGGTGTATGTGTGGTCTGTGGATATGGTGAGGAAAATTTGACTATCTATGCTCCAAGTGATCTAACCTTTGAAAAAAGTCATCTACTTTAATATCTTCTGAAAAATATGTTTATTTTTTCACTTCTTCTCAAAATACTCATGCATAAATCATTGGATCATTCATTTTCTCCATATTTCTCTCTCTCTTTCAACACTAAAAAATCGTGAGGTTTACAGTTCTCTGTACCCAAACGATTCGAATTCCGTTCGTCATAAACGTCATCAAAAATCGTGCGATGAAAAATAGTATTTTTTTTTAAAACCTAAAGTATCGATGTCATATTGGCCACATATCAAGTCCATTGAGTCCATCGGTTTACAGTTCTCCACACCCAAACGATTTGAATTTCGTTCGTCATAAAACATCCTCATACAGTGAAAACGACATCGAGCCTCTATCGAGCACATCAAAACAAAGTCAACATTAAGTTAAAACAGACTCAACAAACTATTGTCGAGTCTTATCAAGCTCACATTCAAAAGGAATCGAGCATATCGAGCACAACAATTGCGTTCCAATCGAACATCTATCGAGCCCATCGAGTTTCGTTGGAAACAAAGAAGATCGGTCTGACTTCCATCAATTCAATCCACTCCATAAAACACTCAATCTAATCATACTGAGTTCACATGCAAAAGTAATTGAGTTTATCGAGCACAACAATCGTGTTCCTATCGAGCTCATCGAGCTTCGGTAGAAACACAGAAGATCTTTCGAAATCACTTTCCGAACATGCACAAACAACCCTCTCGAAATACATATTGGTTTGACTACGACGGGGAAATATTACGTGAAAAAGAGAGAATATGTGTGACAGAGAGAGATTTTTAGTTTTTTTAAAGGTATGAGAATTTTAGGGAGAAGTGAAAAAATAAACATATTTTTCAGAAGATGTCAAAATGAAGATTTTTTTTCTAAAAGTTAGACAACTTGAAGCATAGATAATCAAATTTTCCTATAGTGATCAGATGGTATTAGTTCCTCAAACTCTCGATAGTTCAAATTTTTAAAACTCGTTGTAACATCTCTATCGATAAATAACAAAAGGAGCCATCAAATATCAAAACAAAAATTGATATGAGTTTTGAATAATATTCATAAAATCAAAACACAAAACCAATAATGTGATGATCAGAATAAGAACTACCTTGCAACCAGGGCATTCAATTGCACCTTTGCCACCACACTTCTTGCATCCATTTGCCACCTATATATAGTTTAAATAAATTCCTCCATGTAATTATCCATTCGAATGCATTACAATTTTTTAGGCTACCAAAGCCATTTAAGTTACAGATATTTACGTTCAGAAATGGCTTATAAGGTAATAACAACAGCAAAAGATAACCAATTAAGAGAGCATCTGATTGTTCGAAGAACATTACTTTCTGATAATTATATCAAATTGGAAAAGAATCAAATTAAGCTTGACTTTTAATTACTTGAAGATGATTATCCAACTTGTAACATACTTACAGGCAAGAAAGGTGAACGTCCAGTCTTCATGGAGTAAGTTTTGGTCATCTCGGCTCGCTTTGCTGAAGAATCACAGTGCAATATTGAGGGGAGAGGAAGAGTGATGGTCTGCATTTTGCTGTGAGGAATGAGAAGGAAGAGTTTGGCAATTAAACCGTTGGTGGTCTGGGTTTAGTTTGGTGTGGATGTGTTGGCGAGAGTTGGTAGATTTGAGCCACATAACTTCAAAAAAAAAAAAGAATATTATAGATTTCTAGTGGTGGTGGTGGGGACAGGGAATAGGGTAATTATTGAAGGGTTATTGATTGTTGTATATGTTATGTATCAAGAAAGTCGATATGTCCGAGTGGTTAAGGAGACAGACTTGAAATCTGTTGGGCTTCGCCCGCGCAGGTTCGAACCCTGCTGTCGACGATTCGTTTTTTCTTTTTAAATTTTTAGATCACCTTTTCCAATTCTGGATATTACAAAATTCCAGTTGTGTATATTACCTTAACGTTTTTTCATTTGCAAGGAACCACTAAAACATTGTTTTACTAG
The DNA here is from genome assembly GCA_963682175.1 of Triglochin maritima. Taxonomy (NCBI): domain Eukaryota; kingdom Viridiplantae; phylum Streptophyta; class Magnoliopsida; order Alismatales; family Juncaginaceae; genus Triglochin; species Triglochin maritima. Next base: position 2,898,404 of record OY821787.1, on the reverse strand, counting down.
TTCTGTTGCCTACAACAACTAATCCTCTTGTGGTTGGTAATCCATTTTTTAAAAATATATTGTATTTTTAATGACATTTTAATAGGTAACCCAATCCTTCTTCCATACTAATCCAGGATTAGAGCTATGCCAATCGAGCTTAATCCCAATTGGTATAGGTTGATAATCTATCATTAAAAGTGGGTGATTAAGCTTGCTGCTTGGCTATGAACTTTATTGTGTCCACGAGAGTGAATAGGATAGATGGATTTGCTATGAAATTGCGGAGTACAATAGGCAAACGGTTTTCATTCCACAACTCCATCTCACTTACAATTGCCAAAATAAATGAAGAATGGGAGTCATTCCTACACCTACTGAAATGTTACAAGCTTAAAGTACACAACTATATTGAAAGTAAGACATCAAGCAGACAAAGCACTGAAGAACCATATGCTATTGCTATGATGTCCTTTATTCAACTACTACCAAACCAAGATACAAGCTTCAAGCACTTTCAACAATTCTATCATTTTTCAATTTAGTTGATCTCAACTACTGCTCGCCCGACAATTTCACCTCGGTCAAGCTCTTGGTATGCATTTTCTGCCTCTTCCAACGTGCACACTTTGGAAACAGAATCTTGGAGATTGAAGGTGCCACTCTCTGCAAGCTTCACAACCTGAGGAAGATCTTGCCTAGCTCTTGCCCCATAAGAACCAATTATTTTTATCTGCTCAATACATTACCATGTCCAAAGTCATTAAAATGCACGACTTAATAAAATACGGTGAGAATGATGCCCTTTATTTTCATGTTGTCGAACGAAAATAACTAATCTAGATGTTAATAGATGATTACTCAAAATCTAGTGCTGAACAAAAAACAACCAATCACAGGATAACAAGCAACAATATTCTGCTTGGATGGTGGAATAATGACCATGAGATTAAGTCATCATAAATCACTACATTATACCTGTCTACGTACAAGCCTTGTTATATCAACCTCCCCAATGGTGCTTGTTGGAGCAAGACCAATCATTACTGCTTTGCCTCCATCTCGTACACTTTTAGTGCATTGTACAAATGTCAGCGGCTTACCAAGTGCCTCCACAGCTATATCTACGCCCATTCCGCCAGTCAACTCCTGTGAGAAGAATGGTCATGTATAATCCAATAGTCAGAACCATGATGACGAGCTTTACAAAATTTCAAGCCTTCATATAGATTGTCAGATGACAACAGAAGAACATCATTTGATGTAATTCTAGATAGATGAGATACGCTCGAAGAAGTTGGGAGGGGAAAATGGGGGCACATGAGCTAATTCAAGAATCAACTGTTTTGATTCCTTGGCCTGCCTAGTGTGATACCAACTAGGTTTTTTAATGAATTCAAGTGAGCGAAATTGGAAGACTAACATACCTTGATTCTCTCAACTGCGTCTTCTTTTGCTGCATTTATGGTATGCGTAGCACCAAGCATTTTGGCATTTTTAAGCTTTTCATCCTGAACATCAACAGCAATGATCTCTGCAGCTCCAAAAGCTTTAGCTATCTGCAAGCAACTGAAGCAAACGAATTGATAAGAGCCAAAGCATTAACAGAACCACCCAGAGGGGCTTGGGGAAAAAAAGAAGATAGATTAACATGTAATGATAGCATTCAGAAGGGATTTTCCAAAAAAATTGTGATGATAACTAGTATGCTGTAAGCATGTAGACTGGACCACAAGCTAGTCGACAAACTAAAAATAATTAGTGATAGGAGAGCATGCAAATTATCATTTTATTGATCAAATACATATTGTTACTAACATGGTTAGTATTACTTTTATAAAACCAAGGGTTTCTAGGCTATGTCAACTTTTCCATGGTCCCGACTTGATCAATTAGATGAAATGTCAGCATCAGCTACAAATCTGGCAATAATTGTGTTAGTTTAAGTCTCAAAAATATAGAATCCAAAAAAAGTTATTTTCCAAATCATGTATCCATAAACACTAACAGGATGATTGTTGACTTCCTGCCCAAGATATTTTAAGAAATGATAAAGAGATGCAGACCAAAAAAAAGTTACTCATATCTTATAGGACATTAGTCATCACTACCTAGTAACTAAAAAAATTGGTCAACCTATGGTCTGATAGTACCACCTTTCCAAACAATTTACAAGGTGAATAGAAAGTAAGCACATCACCTAGATCCAACACCACCAATTCCTATCACAGCAATGGCATCTCCAGCACGCATTTCAGCTGCATGCCGCATGGCACCATATGCAGTGAACACTGCACATCCCAAAATAGCAGATTTGGTGTATGGCAATGAGGTGGGCAAGACAGCTAATGCATTCGCAGGCACAACACAATATTCAGCCATCCCTCCCATGCTATACATGAAGACAGGCTTCCCTATGAAATGGATTAGTATTTTTATGAGAAAAGCTAGAAGTAATTATGGAAGGTAAAACTTTGTAATGTACATCAACCAATTCAAATTCAAAGGATTAATATTACACGAATTGTGGAAAAATCATGCCCTTCAAAAGATAGTTATGTACAAAAGGCTTAATTGAGAAGCAAAATTGATACATGAGGACAAGTTACAATGCGTCAGGATATGTGTGGCGTATAACCACCATTGCAAATGATACATGGAGTTGAGTTATTCAGATATCTCTTACTCATTAATAAATGTACTTCGAAAGGCTTCGGAATCGGTAGCCAATCTACGTTAGTGTAACACTGTAACAGGTAGAGAATGCATACATACACTACAACTGCTTTCAATTGTATAATAACTTGTATAATAACAGTGTAGCACAAAGGTAAGTACCACTATTGCGCAGAAAAAGGCGAGTTTCACCATCATATAGTGTCCCTTTCGCACGGTTATAGGCAAAAAAATCCTCACACAAGTCTTCTTGACCCTAATCAAAATATTAAAAGAAATGGGCTCAAAACGCTCAGCCAGTTAAATGTGGTGACCAAGAAAACAAAAGGAAATACTGAATTAGTTTTAAATATAAAACAAAATACCTTGACACAGTAGGAGCAATTACCACAAGGCATTATAAATGCGCCAACTACATGTGTTCCAATTGGAAACCTGAAAATGCAGATCCACGTTTAGTTACTTTTTTAATAGTACACGTTTTCTCATTGTCTGTTAACATAAAAAAAATATAACAATTCCACCTACAAGATCATAATATTGGCAACTTATACGTGAAAAGCAGCAAAATAAGGGTTGAAATGTTGGATTTCCCCCCTACAATTTCCCGTTTTATTTCATCTACCTCTTTAGGATTCTTCTATCTGAATGCGCTCCATGCTCTACTACCTCCCCAGTGATTTCATGACCCACAACACAAGGAGATGGGAATGGAATTTCACCTTTCATGACATGAAGGTCAGAGTGGCATACTCCGCATGCTGCAGATGCAAGCAAAAGGGAACAAAATCGGGACTAAATATCCAACAATCCAAACCAGAACCAAGCAAAAAATATTAAGATCATAGAAGGCAACTGTTGAAATCTAAAGGGATGCTTCTTCAGTTCGTACATCGAAGAAAAACTGGTGGACAAATAGATGAAAATGACAGTTCCAACAGTTTAATTTCATGTTTACATATTGTGGACCTGAGTCAGTTTGTTTGATTCACCAAATCTGTCATTTTTCATGCAACATTTTGCGACCATGTTGTTTGGAATTTCCAAAGGTTAATTTAATGAGGAGTATAAATATCACATCTTTACCGATATCTATGATTTTTTTAATCATTGATATCTATGAAATTATAGTCACCAAATAATAATATTATTAATTTGATGTTCAAATACGGCAGACGTTCCAAACCGACGCATGCATTCGAACCTTAAAAACGCAGAGAAAACCAACCATTCAGCTGCAGTTCCAAAATTCTGGCCGTATCGATTTTCAAAACAAGAAATACCCAGATCCTAGAAATAAAAAATAATTAGGAAAGCATACTAAAATTGGAAAATTTACACTTGAGAGTTGAGCCACATACAACATCAAAAAAAGGGACGTGATTCCCAAGTGAATGGGAGGCGATTCACTTATTCGAACTGTGATTCCTGATAAGTTCATTCCTAGCCTACCTGAGCTAGGTCGGGATAAAAGGCTTCATTTGTCCGAATATAAGCCAAACAAGGGATTAAATAAAAAACAAAAAGATTGGATCCTAACTAAATCCTCCAAACCAACCATAAACACCAAGTACTTAACAAAAATTATACTAAACACGAAAAAAATCACACTTGAGAGCTGAGTAACACCAGAAGAGTTCCGATTCCTAAGTGCATGCACGAACGAAAGCCGAAATACAATTTTTTTTAATAAAAAACTCAAAAATGGAAATTTTACACTTGAGATACCAAATCCAAACTCCCTTCTTTTTCCAAAAAAAAAATAATCTCTTCCCAAACCTCTTGTCTTGATGAGGACCTCCCCGGCTCTAGGCTTCGGCATCCGAAATTCCTCGATGGAGAGCGGGCGGTTCGGGTCCCAGAACACGGCCCCGCGCATGAACGCTGGGCCACCGGCGAGGTTGTATGCGGCGATATCGTCCTTGGGGACGCCGGAGGAGAGGGATCGGAGTCGGATCCCCGATTTGGGGATCCGCCGGAGGACGTAGCGGGCGAGGAGGGAGAAAGGGGCCATTAGAGAAAAGGGACACGAGAGAAGAGAGGAAGGTGGTTGGGGTTTTTTATAGGGGCGTGAGGAGAGATTTTGGACCGTTCGATTGTGGCGCGATGATGAGAGTTGGCGTTATCCGGTTTTTTGGAATTTGTAAAGAGAATTCTTTTTCTTTTTTTGAATCTACCACTTAATTGCCGTGTTTGGAACTAAAATCGAAAAGGTTCAAGAGTCTAAGCATTGAAATTCAAAAAAAAAACTCCTTATCGGTCAGCTAAATCTACGATGGTTGTTTGGGTGCCACTTCACAATGTCTGCATCAGGAGATAAATTGTATTTTTATCTTAGACATGTTGAACGGTTGAAGGCCACCAAACAGAAATTATGTGTCACCGACATTCCGACAACGTTCGTGACATCTTAAGTTTTGTGTTGTTTTAAGCTTTTGAAGCGAAACTAGCTTGGGTGAGTGAGCTTCTCAAGCGTCTTAGAATTTGGCTACTCATCTCAGACGCTTCACGCAAGAACAAATGAGGGGTAGAGAAAAAAAATGGGACGCATGTATCTCTAACACAAGACGCCATATGCATGCTTCCCAAATGAAGCCGATATAAGAGAGTAGTTCAATGAAATCTCTCCTCGTAATTCGGAACACCACTAGTAATAAGTCATTCGAGTGAAACTCTGGATGCAAGTTTGAATAACTTCTGGTTGAGGATTTTTGTGTCTTGGCATTGGATCACTTCCTGCTAAAAATTAGAGCTCTCCTGTTCGAAGTGGGGATGGGTGTGATGGAATTCTAAGTTATCAAGAAAATGATATGTAATTATTTAAGTTAGGTTAATGGTTGATTGCTTTACAAAAGTTGAATTGTCAAGAGACGTGCCCTTAACCATCATTTTATACCGTATGTTTATGTTTAAATTTGTCTAGTATACAAGTAAACCGTGAAGTGGTAAGATATCGGTAAAGTTGTTTGACTAGTGAAATTTGTATGCTACAAAAGATGCATTTGAACTATGTAAGTATCGCACACATGTACTTAGTTAAGTTATTCGTTTATCAGTGCACATAATATTTCGATTTTCCAAGCAAAAGATGACTATCAGGAATCACAATATATCTCATGATTCCTTCCTCCAGATGTGCTAATCTGCCAATGAAATTCGTACCAGATTGCAAGTTTACGTACCCTTGACTGTTATGATTAATGGTGATTGTTTGCATTAAAATTGTGGTGTCTGAAAGGGTGAGAAGCACATGAGATATTCCTGCCACGTAAGCACGTAGTTGGACCATGGAGAAATCCAATAAACTGATAATAAGACGTCGTTACGTCACTGATTACGACTTCGGAAATCACGACAAAAGATGGCCAAAAATTGAATTTTCCTTTCAACCAAGATACTCTTCGAAGTTTCATGAATTGGGCGTGTTTAATGTCTCGAGTCTAATTTAATATTAATCTATAAATCTGGTGTTCAAGAAGAAGAAGAAAAAGGCACACTTAAAAGGTCACGAGTCCGATAAATCAAAACTACAAATTAACATGCCTAAACGTAATGCCGTCAAACCACATTCCAAAGGCAAAAATGCCATTACAAACGTGATGTCAAATATCGTAACAGTCTAAAATTTAAAAAAAACATCTATATCCATTTAACTACCAAGATAACATCCCAGGATCTCAAACATAACAGATGCACCCAAACAGGGCTCTGTCAAAACTAAAAGACTAATCTCCCTTGACCCATAACACTTGAGCCTCCATAACTTTTATCTCAAATCTGAAATGACATTAAGGAAAGTATCAATACTGGTTTGTTGTTAAAAAGTAGGAGGGAAAAGGAAAAGGAGGCTTGCACATACCTAAGAACTATTTTTTAGATGTAAGGTCGTCGATGGTCATGTCATCGAGAGGTTTGTTGAGCCTAAAATCATCAACTGCCTTGTCAAATGTACCCCTGACATGTTGGCACATTAGCATGAGGTCTTGAAGTGCATCTTTTAACACGTCTTTGGCGGGATCACCTGTTAATCAGGACAGCCGACAAATTACAACGACGTTTAGGGGATATGTCTGCGAACTGCGATAGATCATAAATGGAGAAAAATATGTTCGACAGTCCAACTTCAATTGGATCTAGCATTTTTAATTGAAGTTTTACAAAAGAAACCAACAACCACCTGAAATTTTACTCTAGTTCTTGTAAGGGAAAGTAAAGTCCTCACAACCATCTAATTTCATTGAACAGTTGGTCCTGAGTTTCTCATCAGCTAAAAAAGTTAAATATTATGATATTTTTCTAATATGGCTATAGAGATCTAATAGAGAAACAGAAGGCTATTTCTTTATATCCATCAAATTTGAAACAAAACACTTTCAGAAACGCAAGAATTTGTAACTGCAATATTAGAATGCTTCCACGGCCATACCACTTCTAGTTCTGCATATTGTTACTGTGATGTATAAAAGCTTTTGTCAATCCCAAGAAAAAAGGTCAATCCAAATGGTCCAAGACGAAATGCAAAGAAACATGGCCACATTAACCAATAACTACATGGCAACAACATTCAAATTAAACAAAACAGTCCAGTCACAGCTGAGATCTGAGAAGCAAGGGACACACATTACCTGTGGTCTGAACTCTTATATTGACCTTGTTGTCGGAAGGATGGGGAATGCTATATCCACAAAATTCTACTCTTGGACTGCAAAATGCAATAATCATATCAAAAATGTGAACTGTGAGGACTTCACAATAGCATAGAACTTTCAGTACTTTGTCATCGCAAGATGTAGACAAAGCCAAATGATATAGAACATGAGATTAAGAAATAAAAAGTAAGCCACTTGCACGCCTCTCCAGTCATGGAAGAATATTGGAGTTTTTCTCCGAAGCACGTTTCTACGAAAAAACCCAAAAGTTAAATAACAAAAGACAACAACAAAACCTTTATTCCAAAACTAATTTGGATAGGTAGAAATGAAACTCATCAAGCATCATGGTTCAAATACGTGAATCGTCTCTTTCTATGCTCTTGCCAAATGTCAAATCACGCATCAACAAAGCTACTTCCTAGGAAATCTTCGGAATGAAATATTTCAGTTCCCATGTGAGCTTTGTGAAAAAGTCAAATGTGAGAAGGAGAAACCAAGTTTTGCAAACCAAAGGTAGAAGAAGTCCGTGTTCCACTCAATTGTTGCCATGAATGTATAATTGTATCAACACCAAGTACTACGCATAATAAGGAAACCTAAAGAAAATGCTAAACCTATTAAGAACGCTCTCAACAGACCTGATATCAACCAAAAGTCGTCTCACAACCAACATACCTCATATCAACCAATAGACCTCTCGCAGATTTAGTTTTTAAAATTTGCCTCGGTTTCAACCAAATGTCCATTTTCTCCAATTTCCGTAAATTTAAACGTGTTGTTTAACTCTTCGCAAACAAGTTCAGAATAACTCAACTATTCCCAGTCAATCCTAACATCAACCAGACTCTCCCAGTCGGTGAAAACCAAAAGGATCCTTCTTTGACCAACTACAACACATCCAAACCCTCCCTGATTATCTTTCAAACAAAAAAGTTTGTATCCCTGAGAGAAAAAAGGCATATGATTTTACAAAGCTTGTTATCTCTATAATGATGGTGGAAATTCAACTAACTACGTAATTAAAGTCAAACATGACAGACACCAGCGCTTACTCCCGACAAGCGAAAATTGAAAGGATCCTTCTTTAACCATCAACTACAACATATCCAAACCCTCTATGCTTTGCTTCCAATTTAAAAAAAAAAACACAATCCCGAACAAAATGTCGTACGATTCGACAGAAATTTATCGTCTCCGTAGTCATGTTTGAAAACGCACAATAAGTTAATAAAACCATCAATTAGAACATAACCAACCAACCCCTCCCTGATAGATTAACAATCGTTACACATTCCCAAGCAAAATAGGATACAATCCGGCAACAGCTTGTTATCTCCGAACTAAATAGGTAAAACCGGAAACGTCGAACATGAGAGTGTGAGATTACTCTTGGTTTAGGGTGAATCTGACGGCGTTGGCGAGCGTGTGGTCCTCGTCGATGAGGGAGAAAGTGGACGACCTCAGGTCCGTGAGGGAACCGTGTTCCATCTGGAAGGGAAACGAAACCCTAATTGGAAGATGGGAATTGGGGGAGAAGGAGAAGGAGGAAAGGGGTTTTTGTGGTTGGGGTCTTGGGAATTTTCGTTTTGGTTTGTTGCAGTTAATGTCGTTGATTTTTGCGTATTTATTTTCTGGTCCCCAAAGATCGAGTTTTTTCCATTCTGAACTGTTATTCATCGTTGGAAAACTACTTAAATCGTCCGTACAAATTATCATTTTGTCATTCTACACTGTATACTTATATAACTCTTCATTTCACTCTCCTAATACCACTCACTCTTCATATTACTCTTATATTCACCAAAAAGAATGTCTCGAATGCCGGGAAAAAAACTAGCCGACGCCCCGGATTACTCAAATCAGGTCAATTGACTTGTTTAGATTTAAAATAAAAATAAATAAAAATGCGTCGGGCGTCCGCGGGAGGCGCCCGACCCAACGGTCGGCCATTCGCCGGAGTCGCCTACCCCTTGTCTCCCGCGGACGCCCGACCGAAAGGGAGACGTCTGCGAGAGCCGTCTCCCCGATGGATGGGGCGTCTTCGGTAGACGCCTCATTTTTTTTAAATTATTTAAATTGATTATAATTTGTGATAATTGCAAAAAAATGAATATTATGTTAATAATTAATTAAATTAGTTTAACAAATCCTTTATTGGTTATAAATTGTGATAATTACTAAATAAATTGACTATTAAGTTAATAATTAGTTTAATTATTTTAGTAAGGAATTATTGATTATAAATTGTGATAATTGCTAAATAAATTGATTATTAAGTTAATAATTAGTTGTGAACGATTTTAATTAGTTGTGAATGATTTTAGTAAAGGATTATTGATTATAATTTGTGATAATTGCTAAATAAATTGATTATTAAGTTAATAATTAGTTTAATTATTTTAGTAATCTATTAACAAAATTTTATTTTTAAAATTGATTTAATAGTCATCGGGTTACCGTGGAGGAAAAGGGAAATCAATTCCCTTACGCACGGTATGTAGTATAGCAGATGAGTCAGGTCCTCGTCATCCACGTAGACGGGGTATTTCTGCTTCAGTTGGGAGAGAGAGAAATCTTTCACGTCATCGTCAGATACATGAGGATTCTTTTGACGACGAGGATGATTCACATGAGTTGGGGAGTCACGACGAGAGTAACGATGGGGCCCGGTATGGCTTGGAGCCACAGGAGGAGGCGATACAGCAGTATGGTCGAGGACGGGGGCGACATTGTAGTCCTTCGGCTGAGTGAGTCATTAGGCAGGGTCGAGGTGGTCGGTTTGTGACCGGTGATTCGAGTTCGTGCACTGCAAACGCCCCGAGCTCAGAAGAAGAAGAGGGGTGAGGACAAGTCTTGGATCGTGGCGGATATGATGCCCGGTGGTCCTCTAGATGACAACGTCATTCCAAGTTTCGGATGTCACATTGCCAGACGCATCTGGGATGGCGAGGATCGGAAGGTTTTGAAGTGCCATAATCGGCACAGAGCCTGTATTACATTGCAAGCTTGGCGTTCAGTGAGGACTGATGATATGACAGCGATCGTTAGTAACAGTGGATTGGGTCACTTGTCGTACAACATGTTTTCCTGCATTGACATGTCGTTGATTTCGGCTTTCGTGGAGCGGTGGCAGCCTGACACCAACACTTTTCACTTGTCATTCGGAGAGACGATCATGTTGCATGACATCTTTCAGATTCTGCACATTTCTGTTGAGGGTCTTATGGTCAGTGTGCAGACGCCGACGTCTGAGCTGAAGTTTTTTGTATCAGAGTTGCTAGGTGTCAGCCTCGAGGGTCTTGGGCGGGATAGCTCATTTTGGAGCGGCGGTGGTGTTAGTATCGAGGATGTGGACGACTGTTGCAGTCGGGGGCGACCACCACAGACTAAGGATACGCGACGACTGCTTACCTCTTCTTACTGTTAGGCCGCGTCTTGTTTGTCGACAAGAGCGGTTGCAGAGTCAAACCACGCGACCTATTGGAGGCGAAAGAGCCAGATACCATTGGTCAGTACTCATGGGGGTCGGCGACGTTGACATATCTGTATCGCCAGCTGGGTATATCGAGTCGTGCTGATTGTTCTGGGATTACGGGTTGTCTTACACTGTTGTAGGCTTGGATCTATGAGTATTTTCTTGCTTTCCGGGCGCATCGGGAGCGGAAGATTATTGAGCGTGGTCATCCTCGTTCGCGTATGTGGGTTGTCCGGGCCGCGAATAAGAGCGAAGGTCAACTTCTTTCTATTCGTAGACGGCTAGATCAGATGATTGTATCGCAGATATATAATGTATATATCATTCACGTTTATTTAAATTTCAACTTTATTATTATTAACGTATAAATGTTTAGGTGGAGTGGTTGTCGTATGGTCCTGAGCCTGCTGTAGCTGTGCCGAGGACTACATTATGGGCGTTATTCGTTATAAGGATATCACAGAGCCTTATTTACCTAATCGCGTGTTACGTCAGTTAGGTTACGTTCAGGCATAACGTTTCATTCGTTGAATCGGTTTGGAGGACATTTCCGAGAGTAGGACGACTTCACCTGGACGATCGTAGTCGTAGCCACGACCCCTCCACTTGTGATGCAAATTATTTGCAGTGGTTCGGTAGGTGCTCACATCCACTTATCGTACGCGATATCATTCCGAGACCAGAGAGACCACTGGATAGGATATGTGCCGATGCGGTAAGTTTATCTAATTTAATTTGTAATTGTAATGCATATTTTGTTTTTATTGTTAATGTACGCTAATTTTTATGTTACATACAATGGATGAGTAGGGCGATACGGTATACGTAACCGTTCTTGCGACAGAGAGACAAGATGCTGACTGAGGATACGAAACTTGCATGTACAGATTGGGATCGTCTCATCGAGGATTGGAACAGCCAGTTGGGCATTTTGGACCATGATTCGGATGTTGAGCTCTAGTTGACTTGCTCTTACTTTCGTCTTATTATATGTTGCATTGTTACTACATTTGTTGGTATTTGTTTATGCTTATCTATGTACTCTTATTATTTATTTCTTACGAACATATCTTCTACTTATTTATTTAACTATCGTATTTTTAATACTTATTTCTCACGAACATATCTTCTACTTATTTCTTTAGATATCGTATTTTTAATACTTAAATTTAAAATCTGGTAAAAGAACAACACGATATAAGTATAAATACACGATATTATACATTACCAATGCATTACAAATTACAATCAAAATGTACTATGTAACCGGTTCCAATACGTCATCCTACTTTCGTATTGATCCTCTCATCCAACAACACTCTCATCTCGCATTTGATACCACAAGGTCGCTATAGGAGGTACTGGGAAAATCATCAGCTAATTCCAAACGAATAAAATGACTGTAACTCCCTAAATGAGCAATGACCAACTCTCTGACAGGCCTCGTCATGGCAGACGAACTCTCCCAGGGTAACATAGTAAGACACGGGAACAACGAACCATTCGTTCCCATTGAGAAATACATGACCGCACACTTGTAAAAATTAGCAATCGGGAACAAGTCGGCCCAAACCTCCATATAATGATCCTCGTCACAAACTCCCCCGCCCCAATCAATTCGTTGACGAGCCTGTACCACATTGCCAAAATAGTCACTCTCATAAATAGGATGTGCACCTATCTCATTAGAAATCACACGACGGGCGTACGACCAGTTGTCTTGACCACCATGGAAGACTTCGACAACACATCGACCTCCATGTAATAATTCATGGCAATCTATCAACATATGAGAAGTTATCCACGTCAGTCCTTCTGGACACTGTAAGATAAAGAAATAGTAATTCATTAAAACAACAAAATTAGGAGATAATCTATTCAACCCTATCTAGATTAGTGATATATATTAAATAACAACAAATATATCGTCATACCAGATCTTGTGCCCGTGTTCACGGACGATCGAGACGAATTGGAAGACCGACCACGACCCCTGCTCCCACTACTGGCAGACCGACCACGGCCTCGCTCAGCATACTCGAAGGCACTCGGGTCCCGACGTGTTGACTTTCCCCTAGGTTGACCTCGTACCTTAGTATTTTCTGCGGGTTCTCCATAGTTCGACTGATCCGGGTGTAACTGTTCGTATAAAATACGAGAGACATTACAATTTACTGCAGGGCCGCTCTCCAAAATCTCATCAACGAGCTTCCGAAAATGCTCGACGTCTTGTGCTGACTGATCTACAAACTCTGACATCTGGACTCCTTCTCCAATGACAAGTGTTTTCCAGAATGGATGAATCTGCTCTAAATAAATTACATCACCTGACGCAAAACACTCGTACATGGTACAAGCACAATGAATCACATATAATGTCAGAAAAACACACCCGCAACGATATTCAACTTCATTACTTAAGTCATGCATTCTCTTCAACTCCTGAGTCAATAACGACAAGCAGTGATGAGAAACTTGGTCATTTATATGCTGAAACAAAAGACCTATGTAGTTTGCCAAATTTCGACGTCTCGAATCTTCAATAAAGTTCTGAATATTCGTCAGCTGCATTTCAATAGCCGAGTTCACACGGCGAAAAGAGTGTCGAGAGCGACAATCGATGTAGTGATTTACTCTTTCAGAGCCGAATGTGAACTTTTCACCCTGCAGTTCGTAATGTTGCCGAAATGAAAAAATTTATTCGTCCAATTCAACACAAACTTTTCTTTATGCACCAACCACGTGTCTTCCACATACTCCGTGAGCACTGACCAGGACTTGAAAGAATCTTTCAAATTACGTACTGATTTATCACAATCCGTCTGTGAATCAGAAATCATAACTCTCCTCCACTTTCCACGCCTAAAACTCTCTGCAAGATGCTTGCTCTTGTCGAAAATGTGGTATGCGTAGTTGTACACGTCTTTGTTGATATGTCAGGTGCAAAGTAAATGAGCAGACTCATGAAAAACATCTGCCACTGGTCGCATCAGACCCATCTCCCGGTCCATTATTATTGCAGTCGGGCTAATAATATTCAATAACAGATCTCGCAACCTCTCCAACACCCACCGGTAATTAGACTCAGTCTCATCCTTCAAAATCGCATATCCGACGAGGAAATTCATGTTTGTTGGAGTAATCCCAACCATCCCAAACAAAGGCATCTTGTACTTATTCGTCTTATACGTCGAATCCATGTAGATTACGAAAAGGTATGTACGCAACAACTGAACTGAAGTCGGATGTGCCAAAAATGCGTGAGTGAGGACATTAGTTTATTCATCTGGCACAATCCAATGCAAATAGTTATACTGCACTGCCTGACTGAGAAACTGCTGAGCGAGATTCATGTCTTCAGATTTCGTTCTCCTCACGTACTTTCTGAAGTTATAAATGTGTCTTTGATTGGGATTATCCTCCGGGAATTTCTCCTTTACTGCCAACAAAATGTTACGTGGTCTTGCTTGTGCCTCAGTCACATTACGAACAATTTGCTTGGCCCCAGCACTAAGTCCGCTGACCTGTCGGTGACCCTCTGAATAAACTGCAAGTGCGTGGTTGTGCTGCCCATATGTGCTATTAGAAACAACGACTCATCCATCACGATCCCGTCGCTCGACTGCTATTACCAAAAAACGACAACTGCAACCTTTTCTTCTTCTTTTTGTGTTCTTTCGTAGTGCAATACTCGTATCACGAGAACTCATTTCATGTTTGCGATCACATCTCAGGTAACAATCCATCCAGTTATCTGCTTTTGGTTTGTATGATGATATAACCAAAAACAATCCGGCCCATATTGCAGCTTTTTTCGTCCATTTACAAGTTTCCTCGATTGTTGTAAATATTTATTTACTATCAAAAAACTCATTGTAATCTACTCAATCACCACCGAAATCTTGCAACAGAACCTGGAAAAAAAATTAACAGACAATTAAAAAAGGGCGTCTGGCTAAGACGCCTCCACGTTGGGGGAGGCGCCTCGCTAAGACGCCTCTACCATGGTGGAGACGTCTTAGCCAGACGTCCGAGTCGGAAAAAAAAATCCACCTCCGTTACCTCGCCGGATCCAGATGCTTCGCCAGACATTTTCGTGGTGTTGGTACTAGGAATGTGAGTAAAACTGAGTCAAAAATATTGTTTAAAGACACATAACGAAATGAGTATTAATTGATTTGTTAAGAGAAAAAAGTAATTTTTAGGACGATTTAAGTAATTTTCCGGCGACGAATAGTAACCTCCTTTTCCATTACCATATCTAGTATGGTATTGTCTAGTTTTTGGGGTTGAATCGGATTTTGTACACCATTAATGCATTATTTTTGTGTGCAAAGCAATCATGTCATGTATACAATTGTTTAGCACAGGTTTGACTTATTCATGGTTACTATCGTATCCCCCCCATGTTGCACCTTCGGGCCTGCATTGTGGGTGCGATTTGAAGAAAATAACCTGTTTGACTCAATTAGTCATGCCAGAACTTGTGTGATTAGAGCAAACATTTTTTAGTTATCGTGTGATCACTTTTTTGGGACTACAAAGGATGAGTACAAAACTTGAAATATCGTGTCGTACACAAGGTAGAAACTGACAAATATGGTTTTAACAATAACAACGAATCCAAAGAGTCACTTTGAATACTAAGGTCGGGTTAGTGCACCCGGAATCCGGGGGAATCCGAGGGAAAAGAAATCAAATTCCGGTTGACTCCGAAATGGACTGCATTTGTGCATTGTAGGGAATCCATGTCTCGGATTCTGTCGGATTCCGTAGTAAGTGTAAAATTTTCTTTGAGTTTTCACTACTTAAACTAGGAATTTTTTTCAAAATATTTTTTTTAAATTACCAAAATAAACCTCCATTAAAAGTATTTCTCAAACTAAACCCGCTGCCACCACGTGGTGACACGTGGCGGCGGCGGGTTTTGTTTTTTTTTTGCATAGAGAACTCGGCATCACCAGTGCCGAGTTCATCTTTTGAGAACTCGGCACTGGTGATGCCGAGTTTAACTTTGGTTTTTTATTGGCCAACACTTGAAATTTTCACTCAGGAGATGACACTTGGTAGAACTCGGCACTGTTGATGCCGAGTTGTACCAAAGAAAACTCGGCATCACCAGTGCCGAGTTATATCTGGGAGTATTGCCCACCACTTCATATTCCACTCGACGGTTGTTGCCAGGAGAGGTGACAGATAGAACTCGGCATCCCCAATGTCGAGTTCTATTTGGACATGTTCTCCTAACACTCAAATCGTGTGTGAAATGGGTGGACGACCAAGTCTACAATAGAACTTGGCATCTATAATGTCGAGTTTAATAGGCATAAGTCGAGTTTAATAGGCTGAAGTAGGCAAATTTGCGGTCCTAAAAAATACATTACATTCATTCGTCTTACAATTAATCAACTCTAAAAAAGGATTTAAGTCGTACATTCATTCAAGTCATAACAAAATACATTACAAGTCTTACAATTAATCAACTCTTACATTCATTCGTCTCATTAAATAGTTATATACAAAATATTTTGCTATATAGGTTCCTTGCATCGCTTTCGGTTATGCCCTATACCGCCGCATCTCCCACACCTTACCCTTCTTCCAGAGTGTTCGTCCATCTCGTTTCGGATTCACGTTGATTTAGGCCGACCGGGAGGTCTTTTGGTTTGGGGAGGCTTCATTGTGATGTTGTCTCGATCTGGCCAATACCTCGCATCAGGAATTGGGATAAATATCAGTTTGTACGCCGCCCTGTACATTTGAACATCATAATACGGGGACACCAAATGTGAAGTGTTGACATTTGCATGTCTGCCACTGCAAACTGCTAGTACATGTGAACATGGGACGTGCATTGCAATTATGTATCCACAAGTGCAAGTAATAACTCCTTCAAATTTCACGAGGTATTTTTTCTGGTCATTGACTTCAACCTGGTACATCAGCTGGTGGTACCGAGTTACTGTATGTGTTCTGGCCAGATTACTGTTTATCATCACCACGGTGTGGACTGTCGGTACATATGTTTCATTCCACGACTCGGCGACGTCCCTTCTTTTAACAAAGAATTTGTTCAAGCGGAGAAAGGTCAACAAAATCATGGTTGTAATTGGCATACCGCGTGCCCCTCGTAAGACATTGTTGAAGTTGTTTGACATGTTTGTTGTCATACATCCGAAACGTCGACCTCCGTCGTGCCAACAAGTCCATCTTTCCAAAGGACCTTGATGTTGAATCGACTCGTATATCGGTTTATATTCCTCTGCAATAGCCTTCATTAACTCTTCAAATTTCATAAATGAATGAGTTTTACCCGCTTCGTAAAACTTGATGTGTCCTAATCTTTCCTTGCAATTTCGATGTTAAGCAAGATTTGCTTTCATGTGTCGAAGACAGAGTCGATGTACATGACCCTCCGAAGGTGGAAATACGGCTCGCACACAAGCATTTATTCCTGAAAATCTGTCGGTGATAATACACAAATCGGGTCGCCTTGTAACTATACTTGCCAGCAAATGAAGGAACCACGTCCACGACTCTGTATTCTCGCTCTCTACAACAGCAAATGCCAAAGGAAAAATTCCGTTGTTTGCGTCCGTGCCCACAACAATTAGCAATAAACCTCTATATTTGTTATAGAGGTGCGTTCCATCCACACTGACAACAAGTCTACAATAATGAAACCCACTAATTGAAGACCCGAATGCCCAAAACACACGCTTAAACATCTCCTCGTCTGAATTCACCTGGACAAACTCTATTTCGACAACAAATTCTTCATTGTTCTGACAGAGAACTGTGACGAACCTTCGCAAATCTTTAAAATTATCTTCTTCGGCACCATATATTCGGTTCAACGTTTTTTGCCTAACATGTCATGCTTTAGCGTAACCGATTTCAAGTGAGTATTTGGTCTTCACCCTTTCCATTATTTCAGCAAGAGTAATTGTGAACTTAGTTCTAACAGATGACATTATTGATGAGAATTAAATTTATACCGCAAGTGCACGGCGTCAATGGAGACGTGGCAAATACGGGTCGAACACAAGGAGGGAGAGATTTTGTTATTAGTGTGATTTCGATTGGGGGAAAGAAGAAGAGAAGAAATAAGTTGGTTTTGAGATTTTTGATTTTTAATTATCTAAAGCAAGAAACAAGAACAATTAAAGCTAAAACAAGAACAAAGAAGTGAATTCCGTTGGGTGGAGGTTTAGATTTAGGGTTTAGATTAGAGAATTCAGAAACTTATAATAAATCATATTAGTTATAAAGCATTACATGATAAATGATTTAACATAAACTCAAGTAATCAAAATATACTAACACGAAATTAAAATAATAACATTCATTCATCTTCTCTTCACCCTAAATCCGTCACCTCCACCCTTTGGAAAAAGTTAGAAACTCATGGAGGGAGGAAGAAGGGGTCCTTGAGACATTACAAAAGAAAACTAAAAGTAAGAAATAAAAGACAGAATTTTATTAATGAAAAGAAGAATACAAAACTAAGATTAAGAATAAAAACTAACACCAAAGACTAAGGACCCTTCTAACATCGTTCTTGGGTCTATTTATAGTTGTTACAAGGGATCTAGGTATAATATTGGAAAGTACACGTATCCAGACACGAGTGGACAAAATTGGAGCACACGGATCGACTAGGGGGCGGCGTTTCCGCCGCACAATGTATGTGATATGCGGCGATTTTGCCGCACAATCTTCTCTGATTTAATCCGGATTTTTGCTGGTAGTTTATGGTATGATTTGATCCTCCTTTGCGCGTCTGGATGATTTCTTTCCATTCTTTTGAGCTCCGGATTAATTCCTTTATATGTTTGGAGATTTACATTGATTTTTCTTTAGATTTTCTCCAAGATAATATTTTGGTGCTTTAATTGCAATTAGGTCCTTGACTTTTTGTAGTTAAGTCTCCGACTACTTTTGTGCTTAAGTCCTTGTTCTTTTTGCAATTAGGACTTGAATGCTTTTATGCTTGGATACATTTCCATTCGTAACCCGATAATCTTGAGCTTGGTCTTTATGATAGAAATGAGTCTTTTGCACGCGTTTATGCTCGGGATGTGGGTAAATTGCATTCAGGTCCCTGTATTCTGTAAATAAGACTAAACACATACCTTAGTAGCATTTATTGATGTAAAAGTAATCTAAATGAAAGACATATGATGCAATGTATGCAATGCATCAAATACCCCCACACCTAGATTTTGCTAGTCCCTAGCAAAACAGAATATAAAAAATGAAAACAGGGAAATCCTAACTCACTTTCGTAGGAATCACGGTTGCACTTAGCATGTGCAACAAGCCGTTAAACCTCCTTGTTGCCAAGGGGGAGGAGTGTTGTTTCCTGAGGGTTTTCAGCGGATATACCCACAAAATCCTGAATCAACATTTCATTAATAGTTCTCAATATCCCTACCTCAACCTTATACATCTCACTGAGAATTCTTGCATGCTCATTATATAAATCTAACTCATTAAAAATATGACTTGGTCTTTGTTCCTCCAACATTCACACCACTAACCCTTCTACACATGTTTATCACTTGAATTATTTTGCACGCCTCCTTTGGTGGTGAAGTATCATTCGGATCAACCATGGCATGGATCATTCTTTTAGCTTTGGGCCTTGAGTATTATATTTTTTTCTCTTTTCTTCCGTGATTCAACACATTTGCTTTTTGACACTTTTACCCTTTTTGCATTCGTGTAGCGAGTTTGGTCGATAATTCCGAGCTGGTAGACTCAAGTTACCGGGTTTCAAGATACCCCTACGGACCAGTGACTCAAAGGCTTGGGCTTTTGTAATCATTTTGCAAAATGTGTTTTCCTCACTTTATTCCTTTATTTTTAATTTTATTTTCCTCAAGGCTTAATTGCTATTTAGAAGTCCACACTTCCCGGTATATTTTCCTCAACCTCTGCTTTTTATCAACCACTTCAAAGATTTGATTCATCCAATTTAAGTGCATACATGTCTTAAAGGGCAATGAGTTATTTCTTTGGGACTTAGATTTATGTCATAATTTCTACAAGCAGAACTATATAATAAGGAACAAAAACTCAATGCAATTTGTACACGGGTTTTGACAGTTCAATCTTAAGCTATGTCATGAAACATTGATTTTTTTTTAAGAAATAAAAGACAGATCTATAGATAAATATATACATAAACACCCCCCCACACCTAAATCATGCATTGTCCTCAATGTATGCAAATATAAAGCAAATGCACTTATTACCTTGGTGAACTGCGGTGGACGGATGGAATTTGCTCAAAGTCAACCATAGTCAGAACTGGATTGAATGACACCATATTGGTGCATGTATCCAGTTGAATTGTTCCCCATGTTGCAATGAGATTCCTGAGTCACAGGTTCCACACCCCTCACATAAATTGGTTCTCTTATTTGCTCGAGTGACGGTGGGTGTGTAGATGAATTCCTCCCTTTTTTCTTATTTCCTTTTTGATTTTGTGATGATTCAGAAATATTATAGATTCGTGATTTCATCACTACGTCACTTTGATTGCATATTATTTCTGGCTCACTATCAATATGAAAGATATTAAATTCAGCTTTTAAGTTCCCAAAAGATAATTGCATGAGCCCATTACGACAGTTTATCAATGCTTCCGAAGTGGCTAAAAAGGGTCTGCCTAGAATTACAGGGATTTGTCGGTTAGGATTTACAACAGGTGCGGTATCTAGTACGACAAAATCCACTGGGTAAATGAAGTCACCAACCTTGATCAAAACATCCTCTACTATACCTCTTGGCTTCTTAATAGAACAATCAGCAAATTGAAGGGTTGTCTTAGAGGGTTTTAGTGGACCAAGGTTCATTTGCTCATAGACAGAGTATGGGAGTAGGTTAACACTAGCACCAAGGTCTAGAAGGGCTTTGTTGATAAAAGTATCTCCTATTGCACATGAAATTGTGGGACATCCAGGATCCTTATATTTTATAGGAGATGTGTTGGACAAAATAGAACTTATGTTTGCAGTTAAGAATGTCTTCTTTGGTACGTTTGTTTTTCTCTTTTTAGTGCACAAATCTTTTAAGAATTTAGCATAAGCAGGTATTTGTTGAATCATGTCTAAGAGTGGAATGTTCACCTTAACTTGCTTAAATACTTCCAAGATTTTCTCTATTTGTGCACTTGAGTTCTTTTTGAGTCTATTGGGAAATGGGGCTTTAGGGACATAGACTCGCTCAGGTTCAGGTTGAGCTACGGGTTCAGATTGAGTAGGTGGGGTGGGCGTTTCAGATTGGACGTCAGGTTCAATGGTTAGGTCATATGTGGCAGTTTGATGGCTAGATCGATTAGACGTTCTAGGATTTACCACATTATTATCAATCTGTCTTCCGGACCGTAATGATACTACAACATTTATTTGTTGGAACGGTCCTTCTTCATTAACCATTTGAACCGGTCTAGGGTTGTTATTTCCTGAAGGTGCTTGATAGGATTGATATGAATTATTAGATCTAGGGTTCACTTCAGGTTGACTTGGAAACCGACCTTTTTCTCTTTCACCTACTATTTGTGCTAGTTGGCTGACTTGTGTCTCTAGCCTTTGGAAGGTCTGGTTGGTTGTTTGTATAAAGGTTTTCATCAAATTTTCCAAGCTTGTCAACCTAACCTCATGATCGTTATTATTACTAAACCCAGATGATGTATTATTTTGGTTATACGGGTTTGGTTGTTGTCTAGGAGGTTGACCCTGTTGGTTTGATGAGAAATTAGAATTATTACGCCAACCCGAGTTATAGGTTGATGCGTATGGGTCATTTCTAGCATGGTTATACATGACAGAGAACTGTGACGAACCTTCGCAAATCTTTAAAATTATCTTCTTCGACACCATATATTCGGTTCAACGTTTTTTGCCTAGCATGTCATGCTTTAGCGTAACCGATTTCAAGTGAGTATTTGGTCTTCACCCTTTCCATTATTTCAGCAGGAGTAATTGTGAACTTAGTTCTAACAGATGACATTATCAAGTCGCATACAAAATTAGTACTGCATTGTTTGTTGTCGTTTAGCAATATCGGATTGGAACAAGTGTGCTCAGCGTCGTATGTTTTAACTTGAAAATATCTACAGCCTTTTGGAACAGACGCATGTAGGCGTCATTTGCAGTTATCTTCATCACGACGAATACAATGAACAATATACCGTTTCGTTGAAGAAACCACAACTGAATGCTGAACAAACTTTTTAATGTGCCACGATTGCAGAGCATGAACCAAATCACCTTTCGTTGGGAAAATTCGTTTATCCCAGAAAGAACGACCATCTTCCGTATGACAATCACTCTGTTCCAAATTGTTCGCAGCATCGAAGAATGAGTGTTCAATTACCGAATTCTCTATCCAGTTGTCGTCCTCGAAGATATCAGGAAGTTCATTAAGAGTTGGAACCATGTCGTTGTTAGCAACTGCATCATCAACAACGTCGTCGTCTTCACGGTTTATGGATTGTCCCATCGCATATATGACATCCTACGTCTCCGGAACGACTTCATTAGTAGAAACACCTTCAGGTTCATCTTCTACAGCGAAGGGTGTGTTGTAATCCCCTAATTCCTCAGTGTACAGCTCTTGAATGGTCGCTCAAACTGTAGATGATCTCTTCTGTGCGACCGATGCTGAATGAATTGGTGATTTTCCGCCAACCAATTAACATCCGACCTTCCCTGAGCCAATTTCACTACATGTCTCTCCACCAGCTTTGGAATGTGCTGTTGTAGACCGAACTATCTCATCACTCGGTCTGGACAATGCATAACCACCTCACCAAAATTTATAAGTCAAGTACGGCTCATCCAGATCTCTGAACCTTCCGTACATAGTGGTGGTAACTGACTAAGATCCAAATTTGCATAAGGCTCCCAGATCACTTGATCGAATTCCTGCACGTTCAGCTCATTCCGATAAAAATCAAGTGTCGTCGTCTTCGCACTACCCTTGAATGTTCTTGGTCGTCTCCAACGGGACCCTAATGGTGCCCTCTCGTCCTCCGGGTATAGTAATGGTCTGCTCTTCAAAGGTCTCCCAATGTGTAGATGTTCCCAGCACCACAACTGTAGGAACGTAAGAAAACCACACAAATATTTCGTCGGAATCAGTGAGGCTTCGTCTAACATGTGATATAAGTGGGCCAGAGCCGCACTACCCCAACTTTACTCCGATGCGACTGCCAAATCTCCGAGCAAAGACATGTACTTCAAGTAAACCATCGTACCACTCTTATCTGCCAAAATACTACATCCCAGCTGGAACAGAATGAAGGCTCTGGTGTGTCGTGTAACTGTCTCCTCGTCAACATCAAAAGGCAACTACTGAAACTGAGTTTGCAACCAACCCAGAGTTACGGAACCCTTACGACCCAAGTCATCGGGGACCTGACCCAATAAATCCATGCACACCTCTGACCAAACGTACTCCTGAGACTCACACAACGGCAAACCATCTACGCGCAAGCTGGTAATCATCGAGATGTCACGCAAGGTGCACATGATCTCACCATGTCGCAGGTGAAATGAATGAGTCTCCGGTCTCCAACGCTCGACCATCGCCCCCAGCAAGGTATGATCCAACTGAACTCGGCCCAACCGAGTGACTGTGTCAAACCCTGCCATATCTAGCAGAAACAACATCCTCTCATCAGTGATCTGTCATTCGTTGAGCTTTGATCCATGCTCAACGCATTTTACACCATCAACATCCTTCTGCATAAATTTAGAGAAATGTCAGAATATTGAAATTCACGTGCAAATATTTAACTTGAAAACGTAAAATACTTACAAAATCTTTGAACAAGTCGAACTTGTGGTTGGCCTGCAAAACCAACATTGATCTGTCTACCGGACCGTGTGAAGCGTAGCTACCTCTAACTGAACCAGTACTAGAACCACCAAACTCCATCTGTACATAACACGTTAACAAGTGAGATGGTTGTTCTTCATTACTAACTACTTAAAAAGTTGAGAATACTCTAATGTTTTAAAATTATCTCAATCGAGTGTAGTAGCAAACGACTGTAAACGTCGAACAATCTCTCCAATAAAACCAACTACAATAAACAACATTATGAATCATGTCAGATTTTTTTTAAAATTTTTGACAGAACCTCTCCTATATTTTTCAAATTGGTAAATTCAAACCTGCACGGTAGAACAAACTAACAATACTACAAAATTCAATTCTAACATACATTAAAACTCACATACATTTAAACTCAAATAAATCACTTTTAAGTTTACATTCATTCAAATTAACATACATTCAAACCTAAATAACAACAAAAAATCTAATTTTAATCACAATAATCATATTTAAATTCAACTACTTTTAAGATGACTACCGTAGACCTATAATCAACAAAACTAAATTCAATAATCAACTATCAAACAAGAAATAAAACGTTTTGCCTAAAAACCCAAAATCGAATTCGAGTTTGCACCAAAACGGGTTCCTAAATCAACAAAAACACTACAATCATACATAAAACAACAATGTATATCATCCTAATACATAAAAGGCAAGAAAACGGTGGAAAATGAAAAAAATCGAAACCCTAACCTTAAAAACTCGGAAACTCGGCGGATGGGAGAGGGGGGCGTCGGGCTGCTTTTATAGCCCGACGGAACTCGACGTTTGTAACGCCGAGTTATTCCTTTAGAACTCGGCACTGAGAGAACCAAGTTCTATTTAAGTAACTGTTCTCCTGGCGCGTCAATCGTCTCATGCACGATCTGAACGCCAAGAGAACAGTTTCTTAAATATAACTCGACACTCTCAGTGCCGAGTTCTATTTGAATCACCTCAGTAAAAAATGTTAAGTGTTGGCCAATAAAAAACCAAGTAGAACTCGACATCCCCCATGCCGAGTTCTGCCAAGGAGAACTCGACATCACCCTTGCCGAGTTCTTCCAAGGAGAACTCGGCATTACCAGTGCCAAGTTCTCAAAAGATAAACTCGACATCACCAGTGTCAGTGCCAAGTTCTCCTTGGAAGAACTCGGCATCACCAGTGCCAAGTTCTCAAAAGATAAACTCGACACTGGTGATGCCGAGTTCTCTATGCACAAAAAACAAAACCCGCCGCCGCCACGTGTCACCATGTGGTGGCAGCGGGTCTAGTTTGAGAAATACTTTTAATGGAGGTTTATTTTGGCAATTTTTTTTAAAAAAATATTATTTTGAAAAAAAATCCTTTTTCTATCCCTGGTTGATATTTGTTTTAAGAAGTGACATATATTCATGTGTAAAAATTAGTTGCTTTAAAAAAGAGCGATGAATATGAAATATGGGATATCATGACTCACATTTAAAACAAGTCACCAAAATATGGTTTGAGATCATACCAACTAGAGTTGTAATTCTGTAAATAAATGTTTCGTGGGCAGTTGTCGGGCTTATCAATATCTATAATCATCTAATTAAACAGTTCGTGATTCGATTAGAAACTAGTTTATTTTTACCTTTACATATTCCATACCCATCACAATTAAGTAAAAAAAGTGATTAAATAATTATATGGGTAAAACTTAGTGGATTCTAAAACTGAACTGCTAAACATCGCCCTAAAAATACTTAAATCGCCCCTTGAAATTACCAAATTGCCCTTCATCCTATTTTTGCTTATATATCTCACAATTTCACTCTTTTTTCAAAACTTTCTCTTCCTATACCTACTACAGAATATTAGGAATGTCTCGGAGGCCAGGCAAGCAGCCAGCAGTTCCCCCGGTGTACCCGTATACGGTAACCTTACTTTATTTATTTGTTTTTAAAAATAAAAAAAAATAAAAAAAAGGGGGGGGCGTCTCCCTCGGACGCCCCCCACTAGCGGGAGACGTCTGGGGAAGACGTCTTCCCGATGGGGGAGACGTCTCCCCCAAAGAGGAGGCGTCTCCGACAGACGCCTCCACCATAGGGGAGGCGTCTCTCGCAGACGCCTCCACAATTTTTTTTAAAATTATTAAATCTGATAATTACTTTAATAAATTGTGATAAATCTGAAAATTTAATTTAACAAATTCTTATTAAGTTTAACATTTGTGATATTTAGTTTTAACAATTTTTGATTTAGTTTAACAATTGTTTTAATTTAGTTTAACAAATTTTGATTTAGTTTAACAATTGTGATAATTTAGTTTAACAAATTTTGATTTAGTTTAACAATTGTGATAAATATGATAATTTAGTTTAACAAATTTAACAAATTTGTAATTAAAATTTCAATTAATAGTCATCGGGTCACAGTGGAGGGAAAAGCAAGTCGATACCATTACACGCCTTCCGTTCTTTAGAGGATGATTCAGCACCGCGTCATCTACGTAGACGGGGGATATCTGCTTCGGTCAGGAGGGAGAGAGAGGCATTACGTCGTCGTGAGGAGGATGATGATTCCTTCGATGATGAGCATGTGGACAGTCCCGACGACGGGAGCGACGATGATGACCCGTATGAGTTAGAGCGCCCGGAGGTGGAGAGGCAGGGGGAGTATAGCAGAGGACGTGGTCGAGCGGGTAGTTCTACTTCCGCCGGATGGATGGTGCGGAAGGGTAGGGGTGGGAGGTTTACGACCGGGGATTCGAGCTCGTGCACTGTTGATCCCCGCGCTCAGAAGAAGAAGAGGGTCCAGGATGATTCTTGGATCGTGAGCAGTATGACGCCTGGTGGTCCTTTAGATGGGAGCGTCATTCCTAGTTTCTGGGGTCACATCGCTAGACGGATCTGGGACGGAGAGGATCGGAAGGTTCTGAAGTGCCATAATCGGCACAGAGCCTGTACAGCACTACAGGGTTGGCGGTCTACACTGAGTGCTGATATCAGAGAGGAGATTAGTGCCACGCATTTGGGGCACTTACCGTACAGCATGTTCCCTTATCTCGACATGCCTTTGATTTCTGCGTTTGTGGAGCGGTGGCAGCCTGACACCAACACTTTCCACATGCCTTTCGGAGAGATGACGATCATGCTTCACGATGTTTTCCAGATCCTGCGCATTCCTGTGGATGGTCGTCTGGTTAGTGCTCAGGGGTCGACGTCTGAGCTGAGGTGTTATGTGGCAGAGTTGCTTGGTGTCACACCTGATGGTCTGGCGAGAGATACAACTTTATGGAGTGGTGGTGGTGTCAGCATCGACTCCCTTGAGGACCTATGCAGACGGGCACGACCTCCGCGGGCCGATGATACACAGTTGACGGCGTACCTATTCTTGATGCTCGGAGCCGTCTTGTTTGTCGACAAGAGTGGTTGTCGGATCAGACCACGCGATCTACTGGAGGCTAGGGACCCGGACACCGTTCGTGAGTACTCGTGGGGGTCAGCGACGTTAGCATACCTGTACCGGCAGCTTGGGATAGCTAGCCGTGCGGATTGTTCTGGGATTGCAGGTTGTCTTACGCTGCTGCAGGCGTGGATATACGAGTACTTTCCTGCATTCCGCCCGCATCGTGAGCGGAAGATTATCGACGAGGGTCATCCACGTTCGGGTATGTGGGCCGTCCGGAGCGAGGACAAGAGCGATGGACGATTGCGTTCCATCCGCGCACGGCTAGATCAGATGACTGCATCAGAGGTATCAAACTTTACACCATTTATTTAATTTTAAGATGTATTATTATTAATGTGTTAAACTTTAGGTGGAGTGGTTACCCTATGGTCCTGACCCAGCAGCGGATGTCCCGAGGACTTTATTGATGGGTCTTATTCGTTATCGGGATATCATAGAGTCTTATATGCCCGATCGGGTCTTGCGTCAGTTAGGATATGTTCAGGTGATCCCGGTTGACATCCCGACACCAGAGCATGCGGTGCGGTCTGCGACAGCAGCGACGTACGACGTCAGGTTCCCCGCTTCTACAGCGGAATCGACTTGGCGGACATTTCCGAGATCATGCCGATTGTTCCTTGGCGACTTTAGACGTAGTCGCGACCCCTCCGAGTCTGATGCACGTTATCTTGATTGGTTCGGTAGTTACTCACATCCTATCATCGTCCGTGGTGCCTCCCGGAGAGCAGATCGACCACCAGATAGGACGTGTGGTGATCTGGTAATTTTTTCATTTTATCTATATTTATTTGTACCGTATAATTTGTTAATGTACGCTAATGTTATTGTTATGTGCAGTGGATGGGTAAGATGATACGGGCTGTAGACCCAATCTTGCAGATGAGGGATGAGCTGCCAGACGATGCCAGAGCTGCATGCGGAGATTTGGATGAGATCATACACTCGTGGCATACTCAGTTAGGCATCTCCGACCATGATTCAGATGATGAGTAGGCTGATCTGTTGTACCGTACTCTTAGTATTTGCATTTATATTTGTTTATCTGTCGTACGCTTATTATTTGTATTTGTGTTTGTGTTTGCTAACATATCGTACGCTTATTATTTGTATTTGTGTTTGCTAATTTGTCATACGTTTATTATTTGTATTTGTGTTTGCTAACGTATCGTACTATTATATATAATGCAAATAAAGCAAACATATCAAAACATATTACATAATAAAGCAACAATATATAGTGTACAAACATATCAAAACATATTACATAATTGGTACAAACATATCAAAACATATTACATAATTGTTGCCAAGATGCTATCCTATTTTGGTACTCCAGCTCCCATCCAATAACACTCTCATCTCGTACTTGAAACCACAGAGTCGCTATAGGAGGTACGGGGAATCCCTCATTCAAATCCAAACGAATGTAATGAGAGTAACTCCCTAAATGAGCAATAATCAACTCTCTGCATGGTCTCGTCACGGTAGGTGGACTCTCCCAAGGTAGAACTGTAAGACATGGGTACAACGAACCATCATTTCCGAGAGAGAAGAACATAACTGCACACTTGTAAAAATTTGCAATGGGAAACAAGTCCGTCCACGTCTCCATGTAGTGATTCTCGCCACAAGGTCCCCCGCCCCAATTAATCCGGTGAAGAGCCTGCGCCACACCGTCGTAGTATACGTGCTCATAAAAAGATGGGTTCGCAGCTAGCTCATTTGAAATCGAACGACGGGCGAGTTGTCAATTGTCTTCACCACCGTGAGAAACATCGGCGACACATCGAAATCCACAGTTTCCATCAGCACGTACATCATTCCACTGGTGTAGGAATGGCATAATGATTTTTGGAATCCTATCCGCATATGGAAAGTCGTCTACGTCAGCCCGCCCAGTCACTACAATATCAACAAAAAATACAGTTACATATAATAACAAAAGATACATATTTACTGAAATAAATAACAAAATTATAATAACAATAAATATAGGGATGGTATACCTGATCCTCCCCTCACAGACGAAGAACCAGAAGATCGACCACGACCTTTGCTTCCACTACCGGAAGAACGACCACGACCTCTACTCCCACTACCTGAAGATCGACCACTACCTCGCTCTGCATACTCAAACGCACTAGGGTCCCGTCGTGTCGACTTTCCCCTTGGTCGACCTCGTAGCTTTGTTTTTTCTGCAGGCTCTCTCAAATTCGCATGTTCGGGGTGTAGCTGCTCGAATAAAACCCGAGAGGCAGATCGAATTACGGTGGGGTCACTTCCTGCAATCTCATCAACCAGGCTGCGAAAATGTTCGGCGTCTTGAGCTGCCTGAGACACAAACTCTGCGTTCCCGGCTCCTTCCCCAATGACAAGTGTCCTCCAGAACGAATGAATCTGCTCTAAGTAAATTCCGTTGTCTGATTCAAGACATCCGCGGATGGTACATGCGCAAGGTATCCCATGAGAAGTCGGAAAAGCGCACTCACAACGATATTCAACTTCATCATCTAACTCTTGCATTCTTTTCACCTCCTGACTCAGCAATTGCAAGCAGTGATGCGAAACTCGACCATTTATGTGACGATATAAAGCATGTCCGAAATTAGTCAAATTTCGCCGTCTCGAGTCTTCAAGAGCGTTTCGAATATTCGTCAGCTGCATTTCAATAGCCGCGTTGACGCGCTCGAAAAGAGTGTCCAGAGCTGCAGTCGATGTAGAAATCCACTCTTTTAGAGCCGAATGAGCACTTTCGACCCTACAATTCGTGGTGTTCCCAAAATGAAGGATTTTGTTCGTCCAATTCAGCACAAACTTTTCTTTATGCACCAACCACGTGGTGTCCAGATACTCCGTGATAGCCGACCACGATCTATACAAATCTTTCAGAGCATACACAGCTCTATCATACTCGGCTTCTGAAGTAGAAAGCATGATTTTCCTCCATCTTCCACGCCTCAAAGTCTCTGCCATCTGCTTATTTTTGCCGAATACGTGGTATGCGTAGTTCAATACGTCTTTGTTGATGTGCCATGTGCAGAGTAAATGAGCAGAGTCAGGAAATACCTCTCTCACTGGTCGCATAAGGCCTAACTCCCGGTCTGTTATTATTGCAGTCGGGCTGACAATCCCCAATAACAGATCTCGCAACTTCTCCATCACCCACAGATAACTGGAGTAAGTTTCATCCATCAAAATCGCATATCCAATAAGGAAATTCATGTTTGTTGGTGTGACCCCAATCATTTCGAACAAAGGCATCTTATACTTGTTCGTCTTGTAAGTCGAATCCATGCAGATAACGAAAGGATATGTCCGCAACAACTGGACTGACGTCGGATGTGCCAAAAAAGCGTGAGTGACGACATCAGTTTCTGGATCCGCCATAATCCAATGTAAGTACTCACACTGCACTGCTTGATAGAGAAACTGCTGGACGGGATTCTGGTCTTCAGATTTTGTCCTCCTCATGTAATCTCTGAAATTATAAATATGCCTTTGATTTGGATTGTCCTCCGGGAATTTTTTCTTTTACTGCCTTCAAGATGTTCCGTGGTTTTGCTTGCGCCTCAGTCATATCACGAACAATCTTCTTCGCCCCAG
Source organism: Triglochin maritima (assembly GCA_963682175.1). Classification (NCBI taxonomy): domain Eukaryota; kingdom Viridiplantae; phylum Streptophyta; class Magnoliopsida; order Alismatales; family Juncaginaceae; genus Triglochin; species Triglochin maritima. Next base: position 2,867,689 of record OY821787.1, on the reverse strand, counting down.
AACTTAGACCACTAATTTGACGATGACCCTCTGGATAAACTGCCAGTCTATGGTTGTGATGTCCGTGAGCACTATTAAAAACCACAACCCATCCATCACGATCTCGTCGCTCCACCACTTTTATTAAGAAACGGCAACCGCAACCCTTTCTTTTGGTGTTTCTTCGAAGTGCAGTATCCATATCCCGAGACTCCATTTGATTTCGCCGATCGCATCTCAAATAACAATCCATCCGACTATCTGATCTTGTTTTGTACGACGACACGACCAAAAAAAACCCAGCTCCGATAGCTACTTGTTTGGCACATTTACATGCTTCATCGATTGTTTCAAAGATTTGTGTAGTTTGAAATAACTCACTGTAATCCACTCCATCACCACCGAAATCTTCCAACGGAACCTACAAAAATAAAATCGAAATTAAAAAAATCAAAAAAAATTCGGGCGTCTGTATTAGCCGCCTACCCCATGGGTGGGGCGTCTGAGTTAAACGCCCTCCCCAAGGGTGAGGCGTCTGCGTAGGACGCCTGACCCTAGGGAAGGGCGTCTACTACAGACGCCTTACCCAAGGGGAGGACGTCTACGTAAGACGCCTCTCCCATTGCGTAGGCGTCTGCGTTAGACGCCTCGGCCAAGGGGAGGACGTCCTACGCAGACGCCCTCACCTTGGGGGAGGCGTCTAATGCAGACGCCCAGCCCAAAATTTGCCCCACGCCAGGCTTACCTCACCGGATGCATCACCCTCGCCAGACATTTTCGTGGTGTTTTTACTGATAAATTATGAATATACAAGACCGTAGGCTTAATTTATAGACACGGGACGATATGGGTATTAAATATATTGTTAAGGGCACTTTGGTAATTTCAATGGGCGATTTAAGTAGTTTTGGGGCGACGTTTAGTAGTTCCCTTCTAAAATGGACAGATAGATTGAGAAATGGTAAAATAGGTAAGAAACTTTCAAAGGAATAAACATATAACTAGCTAAAAGTTATACTACCTACAACATTAACATCAAATATCCACAAATTCGTAATTAAAACATACACAGATTCATAGTCAAATATCCATATATAACATAAAACAGACAAATTACACAAGTATCACGCAACGAAAGGACAAACACATTTTGAATTTAGAAACATTATATATATTATTTGTATTTTTCGGTTAAACATTTAAATGTCGGGTGAAAACTCTTATCCTTAATGATTAGGAACCGTACACACCCTTGCGGTTCAGGCGATTAAATTATTATTACCCTACCCTTTTATAACCATAATACCAACCCATCTCAAGACCTAAGATACTACATTTTGAACTTAGATTCGTTTATTTCACCCAACTATCACAACTAAGTCTTAAAAACACTAAAAAATAAGAACACAAAAAACTACCAGATGCGCAGTTTTACAAATATTTTTCAACATCGCATGCCTTTGCAAATTTATTAAAAAAAATATGAAGGGAACTGCTATTCGTCGTCCCAAAATTACTTAAATCGTATGGCTAATTACTATTTTGTCATTCACAATTCATTTAATACGCATTTCGTCTTGTCTCTTAAACTAAGACTTCTGTCTACGTTTTCCTCATTTTACCAGTACCAACACCACGAAAATGTATGGCGAAACGTCTAGATCCGGTGAAGTAACCTTAGCAAAAAAATTCGTACTGAGTGTCTATGTAAGTCGTTGCCCCCATGGTGGGGTGTCGGGGCGACGACTTACACAGACGCCTGCCCCATGGATGAGGCGCCTGGGTAGGGGCGCCTCCCCCATGGGAGTGACATGGGGGGTTCCCAGTAGATTTGAGTGAGTTTTTTTTGTAAGTACACACGTATTTGGCGAAACAAGTTGTCATCAGAATCAAGTTTTTTGGTAATATAATCCTATATATCACAATCAGATAATCATATGAATTGTTATCTGAGACGCGATCGCAGAAATGAAATGAGTTCTCGGGATATGGATTTTGTAGTACAGAAGAACACGAAAAGAAAGAGTTGCACTTGTCATTTTTTGATAAAGGTGGTCGAGCAACGTGAGCGTGATGGATGAGTCCAGTTTCTAATAATACTCATGGTCAGCACAACCACAGACTTGTAGTTTATCCAGAGGATCACCGACAGATCAGCGGTCTTAGGGGTGGATGTATCCCGCAGCCCCCCATGGCTAGGGGGTTGTCTGCGGGAGCCGCCTCCAAAGGGATGGGCGTCCGCGCCAGGTGCCTCTCCAAACGGGCAGGCACCTGCGGGAGCCCACCCCAAATTTTTTATTTATTTAAAATATATTAAATAAATGAGATATTTTACCAGATTCGACAGAACATCCGTTGACTCCTTTCCTGGTCTCCGAGACATTTTTCTTGATGATTATGAGAGGAAGATGAAGAGAGAGTAGTTGTAGGAGATTGAAATGAAGATATATATAAGTAGAAATGAGAAAATGATAAAACAGATGACTATTTAAATAATTTTTGGAGACATTTAACCGTTACAGAAAATGAACAATTCAAAAAATGTTCCAATAATTAGAATCCGGGTTTATACTCCCGGGAAGAAACCCGCCCATTCCACTCCCACTCCCACTCTCACTCCCACCGATGGAGCACGACGACCCGATGGAGACGGGCGAGAACCCTAACCACCCAACCCCGAAGATCCGACGCCTCGACGAGTCCGTCGTGAACAGGATCGCCGCCGGCGAGGTCGTCCAGCGCCCATCGTCGGCCGTCAAGGAGCTCGTCGAGAACAGCCTCGACGCCGGCTCCACTTCCATCTCCGTCGTCGTCAAGGACGGCGGGATCAAGCTCATCCAGGTCTCCGACAACGGCCACGGCATCAGAGTAAGCCACTCCCACCCCCGAGCTCCCACTCTAGGGCTTCGCGGTTAACGATACTTGTTTTGTTATACCTCTATTGGGGAAGTTCAAACGATGCTTTTGATTAAGGTGTGATTGGTGGCCAGGAAATTGGGAAACTGAACTTCTAAAATGACTTGTTGGTGATTGGTGGTAACGAAAACTTAAAATAAAAATAAAAATCTGGAACTTGAGTTTCAAGGAATTTCGTAACTTAAAATTTGTCATATCTGATATCACCTTAAGGAACTCACGGTTGATGATACTTGTTTTGTTATATCTTGGAAATTGAAACGATGCTTTTGATTAAGGTGTGATTGGTAGCTACAAAATTGGGAACTGAACTTCTCAAATGACACGTCGGTGATTGGAAGTACTGAAAACTTAAAAATTTCTGGAACTTGAGGTTTAAGGAATTTCGTAACTAAAGATCTTGTCATATCAGATATCACCTTTAAGGAACTCGCGGTTAATGATATTTGTTTTGTTATTTCTCTATGGAACTTCGTAGAATCGTAGAAATAATATATCATTATATGGAACTCGTTGAGTCGTAGGCGTTTATCAGTGTAAGTTATTCCCCATTTATTAGTGTGAAATCTGCATAGAGTTGGCTTGTTAATTGTTATTCATTCCTGTTATGAAATTGCATTAGACCTTTAGTATTTGAAGGTTGCCATGTTGTATTGTATTTAAATGCTGATTGGTAATGCTGTACCTTTTATGCATTGTGCCGTTGATCAGTACGAAGATTTGCCGATACTTTGTGAAAGGCACACAACTTCAAAACTGTCAACTTATGAAGACCATAACGTCTATGGGTTTCAGGGGAGAGGCTTTGGCTAGTATGACATACGTTGGACATGTCACAGTGACAACCATAACTGAAGGTCTGCTACATGGTTACAGGTGCATTTTTTCTTCTTTAAAATATTGTGTATTTCTCCCTAATAACTCTATTATCATGCTTCAAATGATTTTGGAATTTGTATTCTTAGGTGCCATTGGTCCTTGCAGGGTATCCTATAGAGATGGAGCAATGGAGCACGAACCAAAGCCATGTGCAGCAGTAAAGGGAACTCAGATTATGGTTGTTATTCATTTTGCATTTAATTTTGAGTGTACTCCATTAGATGACCATTTTACTTAAGAAGTTTATGGATCAGTCAAATTAGTAATTCCTTTTCATTTTGGTTTAGGTGGAAAACCTCTTTTACAACATGCTAGCTCGAAGGAAAGCCTTGCAGAATTCCAATGATGATTACGCAAAAATAGTGGATCTGATTAGTCGTTTCGCTGTTCACAACATACATGTTGGTTTTTCATGTAGGAAGGTTAGTACTATAATTATAAGTGTGTTTATCTTGGCATCTGTATTGCAGTTCCAAGTATCTTGTTTTAAGATGCCTTCTCTTGACAGCTTGCTTTTTAAATTCTTAATTTTGTAAATTTTCTCCTTCTAGCATGGTGCAAATAGAGCTGATGTCCACACCATCGCTGCCTGCTCAAAGTTGGATGCTATAAGGTCTGTGTTTGGCCCGAGTGTTGCTCGTGATCTAATGGGAATAACTACTTCAGATGACAATCCAATGCACTCTGTCTTTAAGATGGATGGCTTTATCTCAAATGGCAACTACTGTGCAAAGAAAACAATAATGGTGTTGTTTATTAATGGTATGGAGCTATAAGTATTCCTTCTTGTTCACTTAATTAGACGGTAAATGATGGTCATGGTCAAGGTTATTAACTAGGCAAAATTAACTTGTCATGTTTATTATTTTCTCCACTAGAAGTCATGGTGTTGTATAGGAATAACTCTTGTTTGGCATGGAAAGAAAACAAAGATGTTCAGTAGTAATCTTGAGAACAATTCCATACAAGGATTGAAAGGCGGCTAGGCGGTCAATGGGCGGGGGAAGGGCAGTTGGGCGATCCTTGGGCCGACTAGGTGGCCATAAATCACTAGGCGCACATTTCAATCACTGGTTCCATATTAGAAAATTTGATGGCATCTTTTAAGCGGTATAATATTGGATAACTTTACTCAACACCTTTCGGTTTTCAGATGGAAGCTCACACTTTAGTCCAATGGCCTACTGTCTGCTCAAATATCCAACCATCATTGGATTTATACATGTTGGTCTTGAAAATACCACACGGGGGCTGATGAGATAAATATGGAAGCCCACACAATGTAGTATGATATCATAGTTCAATGGCCCGATTGCTACCCAACATACCCATACAACTTTTAATTCACACATGTTGGAGCTGAAAGAGACCATATGGTAAGAGGGGGAGCGCCTTTGTCCAGGGAAGGCGTACGTAAATACTGTTCATCAACAGAAGTGCAACTTTGCATATGTTTGAAAGCAACTTCACAACTAGAAGATTATGGTAGTCATACATCCACAATTCGCTCTGCCATCCAAGATTACCTTTTGTTCTCTCTGTGATTTTCTTCAATTGAATAATTCTTTTGTTTTTGTTGGTTGGGCACTTCTGTGTCCTCTATTTTAGTATACCTATGTCATTTGTTATAAGAATTCGTTAATAATTGTTTCCATTCTCTTTTTCAGATAGGTTGGTTGAATGCACATCCCTAAAGAGAGCTATAGAAGTTGTATACTCTGCAACACTACCAAAAGCTTCCAAACCCTTCATTTATATGTCTATTACTCTTCCACCCGAGCATGTTGATGTGAACATACATCCTACAAAAAGGGAGGTATGCTATTAAAATATGTTTCAATTTTGTACGTCATAAATTGTTCAAAATGCTGCATATCCATGTGAATTGTGAAAGATTAGAATTCATTCCGTTAAATCCCATTGTCTCTTTGGCTCCTACCAAAGGTATAAAAATGAGAAGGAAACAAATAAGTATCTGGGAGAAAAATGACCACTGTAATGAGGAAGGCTTGTGGAAGACAATATCACGTGACACACCAATATAAGGTTCACATGGGATGACAAATTTGACATTACAGGGCATTGAAGTTCCAGTCATTTTCTTCATTGGCTTTCTGTTATGGGCCACCTATTGCAATATGCATGCTCAGCACCATATTTTGTTTTCAGGTAAGCTTGTTAAATCAAGAAAGTATCGTGGGTACCATTCAGAATGTTGTTGAGTCCAGGTTGATGAACTCCAATACATCCCGTATATTCAACACCCAGGTTCGTTTTCCAACAACTGAATTGGCACTCCACTGTTGAACTGGTGTATTTTATGCTAATATCATGTCAGTTAAATAATATTTATCCGAGCTTATCATGATCCATCCATGAAATAATTTAGAGTTTTGATAGCTTATGTTATGTTGCAAAAGGATTGGACCTCCGTATGATTTATAGGTCTCACATCTTTGTAGAAAATTAACTGATATGAAGCTGTTCAACTGTAATGTTGGATGCTACATCTTACAATAATCATTTCACAATGAATAACTCATGAGGCAAGTGAATAATTGATTTCGATTTATGAGGGCTTTTTCACTGAACATGCAAATTAAGTTTTAAGTACCAAAGGGATTCAGCCAGGAGTTATAACCTCCACCTTGTTAGTGAGTGCTAGGATCATTTCTTAAGGTCCGAGTTCTTGACAATTTTCTATGAATTTGGTAAAAATGAATAAATTTCAGAATATTTTAGGATTTTTATTCGACCATCTTCTTAAATTGGACATGGTAACTGCCTGACCGTTGTCTATTAAGCAATGGGAAAAAACTGAAGTACTTTAAGGATTCACTAACTTAAGAATGGGTTTTGCTCTTCTAATTCTTAATGTTATCTCCAGCCTTGGTATTATTTCCATGCATGTGGCAGGTTCCATGTTCTTCTGGACCTTCTTTTCTCAATTCAAGCAAGGAAACTGCTCTCAACTCCCCATCAACTGGTGTGCAGCTTATATTCTCTTCACTGTTCAAGCAAACGAAATTGTTTCTCTTATCACAGATATATATATCTTCTCTCAGCTTTACTTTCTAGGCCCGTGGTTGTGGTTTTAAATAGGTCTATATTCGCTTGTATTGTTCTTTCCGAGTGAGTTCAGTTTATTTTCATTTTGACTTGCTCCTGCAATAGGATCAAAGAGTCAAAAGGTTCCAGTACACAAAATGGTTAGGACTGATTCAAGGGATCCAGCTGGCAGACTTCATTCGTATTGGCAAAATAAGCCTACCACTTGTGATGAAAAGAGATCTGATTTATCTTCCGTGCGGTATGATCAACTTATAGTGTTTTTTTATCAATAATGTTTATAGTACTATATTTAATTCTCGCAAAGAAGGCTTGGGTTTGTAACGGATTGGAAACATTCATCAGATGATGCTATAATTGGATTACCTAGGATTCCCTCAAATCAACAAGCTCCTGAATTCTACCAAATAGACTAAAATCCACCTACCTAGTTATAGTATCGGTAACCCTATATTCACTACCTCAACATAAAGTCCTAGACGTCCTGTTCTTATACAATTAAGTCAGTCACTCGGTCCTAACACCAGAGGCATATGTACAGTCACAAGGCCTTGCTATTCAATATTATAGTCTAGTGAATAATTGTTTTGAAAAATATCACCATAAAATAAGTGATAAAGTGGAGCTAATCAATTTTAAATTCGAGGTTATTCATATGCTTGTTATGTTTTTTCTCAATAGCATTGCTGTTCGACAAAGAAGAAATCCAAAAGAATCTGCAGATTTGACTAGTCTCCATGAACTTCTCAGCGATATTGAACAGAGCACACATTCAAGTGAGCCGTATGTTAGGTCTAATGGATATTGTCAAAAGTTGCACATATGTTGGAATGGCTGATGATGTTTTTGCATTAGTTCAACATGATACACGCCTTTACCTTGTAAATGTGGTAAATGTGAGGTAATCTGTTACCATGGTAATGTCTTTAGATATTTCATATTTGTCACTTATTAAACATGTTTTTCTGGTAATATTACATGCCTTTACCAGTAACCATTTACCTTTCCCCTTCAGTTTATTGCCTTTTACTTGTATGACCAATAAATTAATATTCTACATTATTCCTGCCTTTGAAAAGGACCATTTGACGTACCTAGATTTTAAAAATCCAATTTAAAAGTCCTTGAAGCTTTTGCAACTTACATCATTGTATTGCCATAGCAGTTTTGCGGTGGTCCACTGCCACAAGTGATCATCCAGTCACAGTGGCTAATATTATGACCATATTTATGTTTTCTATTTTATTTTATGCTTCGGTTGCTTTCACTTTGGTGGGTACTGAAGATATTGATACTCAAACTATCAAGCATTATATTGTTACATGAAATTATTATTTGTAGTAATGTTGGATGGGATCGGCTAATGCTGCCTTCTTGATGTGTTAAGGGGCTGATGTACTGATATGGCACTGGGATTTTTTTTGGGTTTCTGCCTTGTCTGGTCGAATTCCGGGTGATGTTTTCTGGCTTCTGGGCCTATGCCCTGTGGACCAGAACCATTCTTAGTTCTGTCTGCTCTTGTTTTTTTTTGTCATTCTGTTTCTTTGTTTAGTCATTTTCTGTATCTACTTTTACCCTACTAATGATAACAAAAATCGTTGAGTAATCTCTGTAAATTTGTAGCATTACCTTATATGATTGCAGGTAGTTCTGCTAATACTGCTTGATGCTTTACTTAAACCTTCTGTTTGCTGTATTTTTTTTTAACAAGCCATGATTTATAAAATCATCTGAAGAGGGAATATCGTTTTAAACTGCATTGTGATTCTTAGTATGGAACCAGAAGCTCTTTTTTATGCACATGGGCTGGCTATAGTTTTGAACACATATTTGTTTTTCTTTGTCTAACTATAGTTGCCCTTCATTCATCATCAGCAAAGAACTCATGTATCAGCAAGTTCTACGTCGTTTTGCTCATTTCAATGCCATACTACTTAGCGACCCAGCTCCGTTACATGAACTAATAATGATGGCATTAAAGGAGGAAGATCTAGATTCTGAAGATAATGAAAGCGGAGAATTTAGACTCAAGATAGCAGAGGTATGATTATTTGGGGGTTTGAAACCTATGGCCTTTCTAATTAGGTTTGAAGAATATCAATTCTTGCCTTGATTTTTCATTACTTATTCATGTAGAGTAGACCTTGTAACTCCTTTCATATGTCAAGAGGCATTATCTCAATAATGAGGTGTCAGTTTTTCTTTAGTATTTTTCACTTTTCTGGGAGTTGAAGATATTTTAATCATAAGATTTGATCTTTTCCCTAAGAATATCATTGGAACTTTTCATATGCTAGGAGACATACCTCAATGGTGACGTGTTACTTTAGGATGTCTTCACCTTTTTCTGAAGTTTAGCATTTTTTTAATTTAATTAGAAATTCAATGCTTTCTCCTTGAGTATCGTTATTTTGAGGTCTAATCTAAAGCATAATCTGCCTTTTTCTTTGTTTCCTGAGATTTCCTTTCTTTGTATGAGTTTAAGTTTGCCTCCCCCCTCCGCTCATTCTGTACATCTTTCCATTTCTAGAGGTGAATATTTGTTTCTTCATGGGGTGCAAACACTGAATACTTGCTTTGAATTTATTTTGTACTTAAACCCAACTATCACGTTGCTAATAAGAATTCATGCCCTTATGCACTCATCCTTTCTTTTATTATAGTGCTCCCTTCTTATTGGAAGATGAACAAGGGGTTGCAAGGTAGATGATTCAATATGATATGCATCCTTTTGTTTTTATATGAATCAGGAATTGTCGCCAAGTGGGGATAAATGGAAGATTTCTGTAATGCTTACCCTGTGTGATTGACATTTTCCTTCTATTGGAAGGATATGTAATTTTATATTCACGAGCATTTTGCATTTATGCCGAAGGATCTTTTTGTTGCCTGAATTTTTTTTGAAAAATTCCTATGTTGGATATTCTGATTCTCAAATGTTTCATATTCCTTCTCAGGAAGTAATTTTGCATTAGTGGTACTTGGCAAAAAAATAACTTTGCATTAGTTCATCGTTTCATTTTGGGAGGTGAAAATCTAAATCAAATATTTCTTTTGCACTAGATGAACACAGAGATGCTGAAACAAAAGGCAGAAATGTTACAGGAATTCTTTTGCATTCACATTGATCAACAGGGGAACTTGACAAGGCTTCCTGTTGTACTCGATCAGTACACCCCTGACATGGACTGCATTCCAGATTTTTTGCTGAGTTTGGGTAATGATGTATGTTTCCTCCTTCCATTCATATCCTTTCAGTGCTTCGGCCCTCTTTATGCATAATCTTTGGTAGTTACGGACTTATAAGTTTAATATCTTACTGCTGGATGGTTTTATAATTGTGTGAAATGTGCTGGCTTTTATCTGCCATCACATTTACTAGATTGGTGGTAATCTCAACTCATACTCGTCTTTGAAGGGTCTTTCTTCTACAGAACTTTCCTTCCTATGTTGATAGTATCTTAAAACTTTATCCGTAATTTTTTTTTAAACTTTTCGTTTGTCTAACTGAGACGTGCTGCGATGACTACTGAGGTAACGTATTGGATTGACACTGAAAATAAATATACATCTCCTGGGAGCTTATCATATTTAAATAATCTTACAGTGGTTGAGGTTGTTGTGAAGTAATGAATCTGACCTAAACATAGTTTAAGCATTTGATTTTGCAAAAGATTCACATTCTCATATGATTTTGTTTATAACAGTGAACTACTTATTAGTGATGCATTTATAATGACGAAGGTCAGCATCTTATTATTTAATTTACACACTCCCAGAGAAGGATATATACGGTTAGCTAACCTTTTTGTTTTGGAAGTAGCCAAGTACTTAAGTTTGTAGATATTGTTCACTATAAAAGGTGAGTTTTATTTTTATCCAGGTACTTACTCTCCTTCAAATGTGTCTACTAGCTAGCACGCCATATACTCTTTGCTTGCTTTTAAAGAACTTGCTTTGAAAAGGTTATCTACTTTATTTTTATTTTCTTTGACAAGGTTAATGTTACTGTACTTATTGTAGATTGAATGGGATGATGAGAAACAATGTTTCCAATCAATTGCTGCTGCTATTGGTGAATTCTATGCGATGCATCCCCCTATTCTCCCAAACCCATCAGGTGATGGATTTCAGCATTACAGGAAAAACAGGGAATTGCCTGGAGTTACACAGAATAAAAGGGAGTCACCAAACGATCTTGGTATGGGTCTTTTGGTTGTGTGATATTTAAAATGCCTTTTGGATTATATGGGTCGGTGTCCTCCAGTTATAGTTTGAATAATATAAGCCTTTATGAGCTATGCTGCACTGCTCTAGCTAGTTTGAGCAGAAATTGGCAATTATTTTGAAAGCTGTATTCTGGATGATAGAATATGTTATCCGAGTTAAGTTTGGATAGTAAGTTAGTGAACCATGTGATGCAGGATATGCTCATGATTTTTGTACCCGTGATGAATATGTTTCTTGTAGTATATCACAAAGTCTTCATTCTTAAATTGAGCTTTTCAATTATTTTCAGGTCAGAAAAGTGGCAAAGAAGAGGAAATTGACCAGAACTTACTCTCCGAAGCAGAAACTTCATGGGCACAGCGTGAGTGGGCGATTCAGCATGTTCTATTTCCATCGATGAGACTTTTTCTAAACCCACCAAATACGATGGCTACAAATGGGTCTTTTGTGCAGGTTTGCTCTTAATGGATACTCAATACTGTGGGTTTTTTTATTCTTGTATTCTTATTCTTTAGCTAGCATAGCTGAATCATGTTCTCAGTGTACAATTTGAGTATTTGACTACTGTATTAGTTGCATTTTTTTTTGCCCTTCATCATTAGTTGCATTCTTAAATATGAACTTCATTGCTTTAAAGCCAGGCGATAATCAAAAACACACTCCAGTGGTGATTGATGGTATGTATCCATTGATAACCTTCTGTTAGGTTTAAATATTTCCAACAAGTCATGATTACGAGACATAAAATGATACGTTGACAAATTGAAAATTGATAATGACCTTTTTATTTATTTTCCCCCCCAATTTTATACGGCATCAACACATTTTACCACTTTTATAAACTAATAAATTCTTTTTACTTGAGATCAATTGTTGGAGAACATATAATACCTAACAACGTTAATATGTCATGCTCCTTGGATCCTGTAAGTCAAATACTCTAATATCTCAAAAGTTCACTAAACTTTGTACTGGCTTAATACGCATAATTTTCTATAACATGAAACGATAAGGTAATGAAAAATGCATGAGGCAACCTAATTACCAAGTACACCTGCAATCTCCATACAGAGCGTTAAAAGTGAAAAACAATTGTTTGGAACAAGACTTAATGAAAAATTATGAAAGCCATCATATATTTACTAAGTCTTGTTCAATTTGCGATGGCAGGTAGCATCTCTGGAGAAACTTTATAAAATATTTGAAAGGTGCTAGCTTATTGTTTTGGTCAGTTGGTTGTGCCTTCATAACATTTCGGAAGAATGAACATGGAGCTGTGTACTGCCGACCCGCTGCTGATTTATCTTTTGAAGATGATACGGACAGAATAGGTGTGAGCATCTAAAAACTCATAAATGAGCTCGAGATGCTGATTTCGTTCGTAGAAGACAATCCAAGGACAGGGAGATTGGTATTACATTTCCGTTCAGGAAGAAAGGATTGTAGATTTGTAAATATTGTATTGTAAAGATGTGAAAGTTGCTTTAGTCGTTGAGTGGTATGTTTCTATCATTTTCCTGCTTTAGATAATTTTACCATTCATTCCTTCATTCCATCTGTCTTAAGCAGCAGGCCAGGGAGCTCATCTGGGAAAGTTGTGTTATAAACGTTTTGAACTTTTGATGCAAGAAAATTTTGGAACCACTGGCACATTACAATGCTTAGGGCTGTCAATGGGTAACTAGTCTGAATGTGTACTTGACATTTTGGGCCAAAATTCGGTAAAGCTTTCTTGCTGTTACAAGTTATTTACTTCTAAAACAGACGTCATGATACGTTAATTGTATGCTTATATATAACTTTGGAAACAGATTATACATAATTCACGTGAGAAGGAGATCGTTCAATCTTTCCATTTTCTAAAGTTATTGTATTTCTATGCTTGTAAGGCAAATGGGAAACCTTTTAGGAAGTAATCACCTGTGCTGAAAACTCATTTGCAGTCAAGGCAGATCTGATCGTGTTAACCACCCTCTGAGCTGCCTGGTCTCAACAGCTGTTGCATCATCACGACCCATTACTTTCTTTGTATGACGACTTACTAACTTAATACTATAACTGTCAAGTAAAATATCATTTTATTAAGTTAGGCGTTAATCGGATACTTTCTTAAGGTCACGCCAGAAATGCAAACGTAATTCAAAATTAATTGTGGAATAAATTAAGTATTGAGATGTTAGTTTTGACTTGCTCAGCTTGGGTCCGGTGTATACTTAGTGGGGGTTTTCCAAGCTGTCCCTTTTGAAACAAGATCCTCGCGCGGCCCACGAAGGTCGGTCTTCTCATCTGGCACGTCATGAGACACGTGTATTCAAAACAGTAAACATTAATTTGCAACATTTTTTTGATAAATTTATTACGAAAAGTTGTTTGCGAATTGCGATGTTCGCAAATCTGATCGTGTTAACCTGTGATCGTACATAGGTGACATCCGTATACTATTTTATAAATCCGAGCTTTCAAAAAAAAAATCCTCTAAGAAGTAAGAAACCACAAGCAATTCAAGAAAATACACACACACGCATGCAATTGACTGTTTGAGGTTCTTTTCATACAATGGAAATGTGAAGCTTCGCTGCTTCAACGCGTAGTTTGTTGCGGTAAACTCTTTGTATATTCGTGTTAACAATGGTGCAATAGGTTTAGAGGTGTAAATGGGGCGCAGAATACCCGAATCGGGTATGAATACGGGTACAAAAAACATACTTGCTTAAAAATTCATATCCGTATATATTATATATATGTTATACCGCCCTATCCGTTTACCCGCACCATACCCGCTAACTTGGGGTACGGGCACATTTTTTAGGGTCGGGTATATATTCGTACCTATAACTGTTAATTTAGTCCGAGTATGGATACGAATAATGACATATTCGACTCGTACCCGACCCGTTTATACCCCTAAATCGGTTAAGCATAATCCTAGATATTATCAGCTTATGCCCGAGTCAGTGACCATAATCCTTTTCTTTTTTCGAAGAAAATGATCTTTTTTATATATACTAAAATATGACTTTTGACTTTTATTCGTGCAATATTAGAATGTAACTTTGACTCTTATTTTCAACTACTTGTTTTACAACATATATCATTGTTCTAGTTTTTCATAATGTTTTTACTTATTCATTACAATTAAGGTACCAAGGGTAATACAAGGAAAAGTCTAAATATATAAAAAATTGATAAAAATATTTTTACATTTTTACCATCATAATCATCCCACTCCGATTAATCTCATTCCAAAGTAACCCCCCTCCCCCCCCCCCCCCCCCCACAAAAGCAAACATGACCTGCACAGTACTCAAATTGTTTATTTTTTATTTCTCTGTATAGATCTCACACAAAACAATACACACCATACAAATACAAATACGAATTCAATTCCAATTCTCGTAACATCCTACCTGTGGTTGTCGATATCCGAATCTATACTCGATTCCAACAATTAAAATCAACCCTAGCTCTTAGCAACAAAAAAAAAACACAAAAAAATTGAAAAATAAATATATAAAAAAGTGGGGGAGCAGAGACGAAAAAAACAAAGGAGGCAACGAATTCTCTCTTCCCGGCCACTCCGACTCCAAAACGACCGCCATTGATTCCTCTCTTTCTCTCCCTCTCCCATCCACACCCAACCCCTTCCACTCCACTCTCCTCCCCGTCCTCCGACCTCCCGTCCGACCTCCTCCTCGCCGGGAACAGTCCCGTCTTCAGCTCCCTCCAGGTCAATCCCCGACTTGCCCTTCCTTTCCTGAGATTCCGCCGTCTAGGTTTTGGTCCGCTTGTTTTTGGTTTGGATGTGTTGTTTGGGGTTGGGTTGGGGCGGGTTTGGTCGTGGAGTGAGAGCGGGTTTCGTCGTGGTGGTGGAAAGAGCGGATCTTTAGGGTTTCGGAGAGGTAAAGATCGCTCCTTTTGCGTCTTTGACTCGGCTTTGGTGTTTTCTTGATCTTTGCTGACTGCGTTCTTTTGCCATCGTTCCGTTTTTGGACTCAGGAAGGGTTTTTAAACCGTAGTTTGCTTTCGTTTCCGACGTTTTGGTAACATTAAGTCGTTGCGGTATTTGTTTGTTTGTCCATTTCGGACGTGTCGAATATCAATATGTTTTCTTGGCATTTGGATTATCATGGAATGAATCAAAATGGGCACTTTTTCGATATGCATTACTTATTTATCGTGAAGTAGTGGATGTTTACTTGCGTTTCACATAAATGGGTCGATTGGAAACAACCTCTCTAATTAACAGAGAGAGAAGGGAACCTGCATGCATCAGCTTCCCTTACCTGCCTAGAAGGGAGCTTCTTCTGAGGTGCTTGATGTTGATGTTGGGAATGTAATCCCACATTGCTCAAACCAAGAAATGTAAAATACTCGGTAGTACAGTTTGATTCACTATCTTCTTCTTCATAGGTTTTGTAGAGGTGGTGGATCATCAAATTTCATATTTGTCTCCTTTTGGTGGTGTGGTTATGATTTGCTTCGCTGTTCCTTGATGCCGTTTTTGTTTCTTCTGATGTTGTATTTAGGTGTTTTGCTAGAGGATTGTGGGAGTTGAGTCTTGCCGATGCCTCTTTACAAGAGAAAGTATTTTCCTCTAGTGGAAACTCCGGAGGGCTTGGATCCCGACGAGCATGTTTTCCAAGTACGCTTTACAAAGGAGATATTTAGAGACTACCAGTATCCTCTGTGCAGTAGAGTTTTATTTCATTTGACTATTTTGGAGCTTTAGGTTTTTACTTTAATTAATTTCCTTTATCTGGCTTGTACCTTTTAAAATGAATACTGCAATGAAACTGATTTTTTCTATGGAATGGAAATCATGCAAAATTCGGCTATGTTATCAGATGATAACCTATTTTTCACCACCTGTTATGGTCTTAAACTATGATGGTTTTGTTCTACCTGCTTTACAAACCACCTGGTCAATTCTTTCAACTCATCCATTATTCGTAATATTGAGGATTATAACTTGCTACATGATAAAACTTACAATATATTGAATGAAATACCAACACCGTATGGTTTCTAACGGTACCAACAAATTCTAACCATAATTTGGGACATGGTTAAAGAAGTCTGTATGTTGTATTATTACTGTTTGTTGTTGTCCTTAATATATTTCAGAGATTATCTGAATAGATTGAATCTATACCGAGAACGAGTCTGGACATGCAAAGTATCTGGGAAAACTAACTTGACATACGAAGAGGCTTTAGTCGCAGAACATCGTGCAACTGAGAAAGTCCAACAGATACCTGAAGAACTCATACACCCAATCTTGCAGATAGTTCAATTTAGTAAGATTTTGTTCCACAAACTTATTGACTCCAAGCAAGGTCACCTCACCTGCATTAGTTCTTATCATTCATGCCTTTTTCAAGTTTAGAAGTTTATTATTCTTTCAAGTATTATTTATCAATATTAGTCCCCATTAACTCTTTTTTCTTGTCATAATCACTACTTTAAATGTTTATAATCTTTGAGATCACAATCTGTTGTATTGAGTGTATTCAACTAAAAGCACAATACCATATACTTATAGAAGTATAAACCACAGAGCATACCTGAACACTAAAAATATACGGGTTGACAAGTTGCTGCCTTGTGTGCGGTTTTGTCATGTTCTCTGGTATCTGCTTGAAAATTCAACGTAGTAATTTGAAAAACATGCTTACTATCATTTGACATGCCTATTTTCAGTAAGTTGTATATCTTTGTGTGTTATTATCATGTCATGATTACTCAATGCTGTTTATATTGGCCAATAAAAAAATGGATATGTCTTAATTGTTTCCCGATAGCTTCTCATAAGTTCATGTTCTCCTTTGTTTCCGAAGGTACCCTTAACTTGACAGATCTTGTCGAGGCAGTGCGTGTTGATCTTCAGGGACGCCTTTTTGTTGGAGCAGAATTGCAAGGAAAGAAAAATGAATTAATCTGTGATTGTAAAATCTTGAAAGCTATAAGTGGTTCAGATCACACTCTCTATGAAGTTGGTTGGTTCGATAAACACAAGAAAGTGACAGATACCTCAACTTTAGATGAAAGTTTTCTAATGCAAAAGAGGCCACCTGTTAGTAGGAGCATGCTAAGATCATTTATAAGGGATTCAACTTCACAGAGTTCTCCATGGATAGTTCGTGAAAAGTTGACTAAGAAGCATGGACTGCCAATAGAACCTCCAAAACAAGTAGAAAATAGAAACAACAGAAAGAGGAAAAATGCTGAGCAAGAGAATGGGAAAATAAAGAAGTCCAAGGAAGGTAAAGTTAGATAGTACTATTTTATATTTTACCACTAGTGTAAAGTTGTTAATTGTTATTGGTGATGAGAATTGATTTGTAAATCTACATCTATCATATATCACCCATTGTAGTGGTGCTTCACAACTCACAAGCTACAATCTATCCTAGGTTAAGGTTGTTTGGTATTATGTTTAGTTGTTTACGATATTTAGCTGGTTCTAATAGCCACTAATCTTATATTCAAGAATTGGAACATAAGTGACACCGATTGAATGTTCTTTCGTGAAAATAATGTAAAATGAAAATTCTTAGATCTTTCAGTTTTTTGCTTTTGTTTTGATGTTGACTTCTGAGTAAATTTCTTTAGATCATCATTCTAATCATCTAATGTTTGGTTAAATTTTTTAATATGTTTTATTTAGCATTTTAATATGTTTTATTTAGCATTTTACCCCAACTAGTTTGGGATAAAAGGCTTTGTTGTTGTTGTGTTGTTGTGTTTTATTTAGCATTTTCTTTTGTCAAGATCAAAGGCTGGGTTTCCATTTGAAAATATGATTTTTCCAGTTTTTTTTAATGAATGTGAAGAATACTAGTAGAGAGCAACCTGGTGCACATGGCTCCTCGCTTTGCAAGGGTTAGGGGAGGGTATGCTTGTATGGGATATGAATTACACTAGTACTAGGAAAAACTGCAATTGCAACAATGTGTAGTGTTTGTAGTTTGTACGCAATTTTCTTCCCATAGTATTAGCTGTTTCCAATCTTAGTTATGCTTCTATTGGAAAAGTTGCCCTGGATCTTTCCCCTTCAATTCCTTCCCTCCCCTCCCTGAAATATAGATTGGTTCATGTAACAACTAACATCTGAAATGGGTACCTTTTGGCATGTTATTCTATTTTTAATACTTTTAGTAACCAAATTGGTCGACTGTTTCTTCAAATCAGAGGCTGTATTGATTTTCTTTGTTTTATACATTTCATCAGCTGGTTGTTTAACACATAATTGATGTTGGTTTTGTTTCATTCTATGCAATGTCAAAATATGAAAGACAGTTGGGATACACTTCATGTTTATGTGATGAATGTTTGGGTGGTTCATTGCAATGGCAGGTGTCGAGAAAGTACACAAAGAGCCCATCAAGTATCCAATCGATGACCTTCTCGTAGAGCCTGCAGCCATGGATCATGCTCTTACAGACCGGCCTTCTCCTTCAAGAGATTTTAGAGTGCCAATGGAATGTGTTGGTGATCTTTTAATGGTTTGGAATTTTTGCTCTTCTTTTTGCAGGCTTCTGAAATTATGGCCCTTCTCACTTGATGATTTTGAAAAGGCAATATGCCAAAAGGACAGTAATTTGGTTCTTATCATTGAAGCACATTCAGCGATGCTTCGGTTACTTGTAAAAGACAAAGGAGAATATTACTTGGCTCTCCAGAAAAAGAATCGAAAGTCAAAGGTAAGTATCTAATTGGTACCAATAAAGTTACGACTAATAGTTCCTTCCCCATTCTGTTTTTTGGTATGATTCTCATTATTTCAATGGATTGAACTTTTAATTTCTGCACATAGCAGATCAAACTTTTCAATTGGAACGAGTACTTGTGTGATTTTTTGGAGATGGATGACAAGTCTGAGGTAGCTTATCAACTGAGGACTTTAAAGCGAGGACATTATGGACTTCTGGATATTCATGTGAAGCTGGGAATCTTATGCAAACTTGTCGCTGAGGCCCTCAACACGGATGCTATCAGAGATCAGCTAAATGAAGACAATGCACATCTGCAAGCACTTAAAGCTGCTATCAGGGAAGAAACTCAAAAAAAGAAAGAAGGGAACCATCTGAAGAAAGATGAATGTAGCACCAATTGTGAAAACAATAGCAGATTGAGTAATGGTTGTGATTATGGGTCCAGAAGTACCCCCACACAGGCCAAAAATTCTCCAAGTAAATCTAATGTGGACCTTGAGTCTTCAAGAAACAGCAATGTTCACAGTGGGTATGTAAAAACTGTGCAAAGAAATTTTGTTTCCTTTCTTTCCTTTGGTCTTTATGCATAAAAGTTATCATTTTTTCATTCTACAGGGAAAAGAAACTAGAAGTTTACTCCAGAAGAAATAAAACACCAGAAAATGGAGCTATTATTTCAGATAAAACGGATGTCCCAACTATCACAGAAGAAAACAACCAACTGAAGCAAAAAAGGAAGGATGGGGCAAGTGACCACAAGAAAACTGAAATGCAGAAGGTTCCTTATCCCTACATCCTTACTAGTTGTTACTTGTTAGATGATTGGATGTATCATGTTTGTTACTTCATTTTAACTTCAATTGAGCTGAAACATTTCTTACCCAACAGAAAGAATCTTTGGAAAGAGATATAGGAAAAAGGATGAGGACAGATTCTTTGGGTAAAGATAGAGACTACAACAGGTATTGGTTTTTTCGACGTGATGGGAGACTTTTTGTTGAAAGCTCAGATTCGAAGGAGTGGGGATATTATACCACCAAAGAAGAGGTGATGATGCAGTTTTGTGTACATGCTTGCACACAATGATGTGGTTATAGTTTTCCTTGTGTATCAGCTTAATGTTTTTTTCATTCTGTATTTGAACAGTTTGATGCATTCATTGATTCCCTTAATCAAAAAGGTGTGAGGGAAAAGGCTCTTAAGGGACAGTTGGAAAAACATTATATGAAGATTAGGTATGCTCC
Source organism: Triglochin maritima (assembly GCA_963682175.1). Classification (NCBI taxonomy): domain Eukaryota; kingdom Viridiplantae; phylum Streptophyta; class Magnoliopsida; order Alismatales; family Juncaginaceae; genus Triglochin; species Triglochin maritima. Next base: position 2,847,657 of record OY821787.1, on the reverse strand, counting down.
TTACTCCGCTTAACTGCTGACCTTGCTTCTGGTTGATCCTTTCGAATGTCCAGTTGTCCACATTTATCTATCAAAAGAATAATATGGTTCAGTTTTGTTGGTGATATAGTTATTTTCTTTCTTTCAAAGTTGTCTTTTCTCGTGTATCCACTGAACTTTCTTAAGTTGCATCACTTTATGCTTCTGGTCAGAATATGTGTTTTAGATCTTTTATCATCTTATAGAGATAATTATGAAGTGAAAAGGTAGGCCGTGTTGCCATTTTATCATTACATGTAAGGTGAATATCATGTGGACGAGCTTTGTATTACTGATTAGTGATACAGGTTGTACAGGAACATTATATTTTTTTGGTATCAGACGAGTTAATGCGATGAAACCAAATCTTTTGCGTCAATAAACTGTTTGGTTCTTTTTGTAGTTTTACTCACCTTGGTACCTTCTATTTAGTAGATTTTCTGCAATGAACTTTATGAAGTTTCCTTGGTCAAATATAAGAATACACTCAGCAGCATTCGTGCTATAGATGCTGATATTTTGTGCTTTACTTTATGTTGGTTGCAAATATCTGTTTTTATTTCTACGGTCTTCCCTTGGAGACCCCGACAAGGTTATTTATCATCCTATAAGGCTATATCTGTGTTTGCTTTTCAGTTCGGCACTACAGAAGAGATCCAAAGAGGTTGCTCAGAGAATTTTACTGGAGGATGCTGTGCTGAGGCGATCCACGCGGGTTCGAGCCCAACCTAGAGACGGTCCGGAAACTGCCTTTCGCAGATACGTCAACAAATGGAAAGAGGAATGACACCTAAAATAAATCTAATTGGAGAGACTGCGTACGGAGGAAACTGACTCTTGATTTCTTCAATCCAAAAGAATTTTGGTGGAGGTTATTTAAGTGGAGGTATAGAATTTCACATGATAAACAACAACCTCGTTTTTCTTGGTTGCTTGTTAACCAAATTTTAAGTTACAGTAGTTGTAGAATGCAAGAGATTCGTTTGTTACTGGCGTTTTGCTACACACTTGAACAGGAACCTGTAGGTACAACGCCATTGCCTTTGGACGGCTTGTCCATTTTGGGGATTATTTCTTCAAATTAGTAAAATCAACTTACATTTGCAATATCTATTTTTGCATGTTAAGTTTGGTGTGATGATTGTTGTTGGTCCATCGGTTGGGTGTCTTGACCAGATGAGAACAGGATTAGACATTAATCTCCTTTAAGGGTTCATTTAAGTTTATGCAATTGTGTGAAATACTGTCATGATTGGAGGCTTTAGAACGGTTGAGTTGTTAATGGTTGTTTAATATATCAAGTATCAACACGGTTTACCCACCTTTACGTTGGAATGTATTATGCAAATCAGGAACCGGGTCGAGTGTGTTGGGATATGGTTGAAACTTGAAACTGCGCTGCATTATTCAATCTAATTGTCATGTAATTTTTTGGAGTCACATGGTTAAACCTTTATATCATAAAAATATGGTAAAATGAGCCACCGTGCTTATGTTAAGCATCAAAGCGGTCTGCTTTAAGATCATAGGAAGATTGCAGAAAATCATCTAGTTCGGATTTCACTGCTCCTTTCACAGATTTTTTTAATCACTGCTCGGTATTAATGGGAATGATTAAAGGAGCAAAATAAATAAATGACGTTCCTTTCTTTACCAAAATAAAATCCCTATATTTTAATATCACTAGAAATTCACTATATTTTAGTATCACTCATCAGAAAAGAAGCGGGCATTTGGTCTAGTGGTATGATTCTCGCTTTGGGTGCGAGAGGTCCCGAGTTCGATTCTCGGAATGCCCCTAAAATTAATTTTTGTATTTTGGTTTCAACCCAGCATAGAAATAAATAATAATGTTCAATGTACTCTAGAGTTTCAACTCTAATGAAGCCGTACTTTGTTGGTTCTCTTAATCTTATATAACTGATTTATATAGATAATGAGTGGTGATTCAAAGATCTAAAAGTCTAAATTTTCTACATGGAATTTAAAACAACGTCAAACAAATTTTATTACCATAACAATATAATGGATCCCACCACCTCACATAAGATATTATTATTTTTATCCATACATACAAGTGGGAAGTGATACAACAAAATCCTTCAACGTGGCAGCAATGCAATCCATCCAAACCCAACCACAAACCTCCAATCCAAATTCACTTCTTCCTTCTCACAACAACAACCAAAAGAATCTCTCTCCCATAATTCCACTCAAGAAACACAAAAACCAAACTAACACAAAGAGAGAAACAATTAAGTTGCACTGCAACTATGGAATCCATTATATGTGCAAACAGTTGCTGTGCCTTTGCTTCTTCCCACATAGTCCTCAGCAGCAGTAGCAGGTTGTGGAGTGGGAGAGCAAAGAGGAGAAATTACAATACCAGGATATTCTTCTCTGCTTCTGCTGCCACTAACCAGGAGAAGGAATCTGATTGCAATGAAGAAGAATGTGCTCCTGACAAAGAGGTTGGTTGTCACATTTCTCTGGAGCCTTTTCAACTTAATTGAGTTTTCAATGTTTTTATTAGAAGCAATTGTGTTTTCAACGTTGCTTCTTTTGATGAGTTACTACCGACCGTGGTTAGTTTAGTTGGTAGATCTGGTATTAAAATAACAACATTTCTGTCGAGTTTTTTCAATTTATGTTATCAATGTTGCTTTCAGACTTTTTGTTATGGCATTTTGTATTTTTTTAACTATCTCACAATATGTTGTCGAAATTCGATCCCAGGTTCTATCGCTGAGCTAGCCCAGTTAATGCTGCTTTGATGAGTTATGTATGATGTTGGTCTTTCTAGTTAAAATGATTCACTTCTGAAAACATCTTCTCGATTTCTGTATTCATAACCCAAGATGAAATATTGTAGTTGTTGTTGGAAGGTAATATCATGACAATATTGAAATGCCATAGGCCCTAGACAAAGTTTTTTTAGGAGTGTTATGGAGATAGAATCATGCGTAAATTGTCATTCCCAGGAATTGAACCTACGACTTTGACACAGGAGACCCCTTGAGTATCGGTGAGTTATCAAAAAGTGTTCAAATTACCCTAGTGGTTTTGAATCATACTTGATACAACTTAATTTTTTAGATGTCATGTAACCGTCTGTAACGAGTAAATAATAGAGTACCATGATTTCAATATAGGCTTACTAATCACATATGGTTCAGAGGATACTAGTTTATCCAAAGGACTTAAGTAGGATATCCTAGATAGAGGCTACACTTATCATTTTTGTTGTGTTTTTTCAAGTGTTCAATTTCATGATTGCTTTGTTCAAAAGTTATCATAACTCCATGGTATTTCCAGAGTGGTGGTGGTTGAGTCTCAAGTACCAAGTCCTGACCGGTGTTCTTTTCTTTCTTAAATTTTGCAAAACGAATGTCATCGACTTACAAAGCCACTCCCTAAATTTTGCTTATTCTCTGTTCTTTACATCTAAACTTAGCTTGTATGGTCAATTTTTTCTTCTTAAGATGTTCCATTTTTGCTTTCATCTATATTTCCTTATGTACATAATGTGTTAGTACTTAGTATAACATTCTTCAATCCATTCAATTTCAAACTAAGATTGACAGAAAAAAGGTTTTCATTGAACAATTTTCGTTTTCTTCATCACATTTCTTTTCTGTAAAAAAAATGCAGCAGTGGACGTGCACTTTATTTTTCGAGGTTATCTACCAATGAAATCAAATAATATCGACTACACTCTTAGGCCTTAGCATGTAACGTCTGAACATAGAATGAAGTTCTTGATAGGAGCAATGAAGAAATTATACTGATGTTATGCTTGCAGGTTGGTAAGGTGAGCATGGAATGGTTGGCTGGGGATAACACCAAAGTGGTTGGAACATTTCCACCTAAGAAAAAGGGTTGGACTGGCTATGTTGAGAAGGACACTGCTGGCCAGACAAACATCTACTCCGTCGAGGTTCGTCTTTAAACTATTGCTTCGTATCTTAATGTTATATTATCGACTCAATCGTTATGTTTCAAGTTCAGTTAACTAGTTGAATGCTAGTTTTTGTTTAACAAGAGACAACAAATTGTTTCATAATGCATGTTATTGTCCTAACCAGCCAGCAATTTATGTTGCCGAGAGCGCCATAAGTTCCGGAAACGCTGGTTCCTCGTCTGACGGGGCTGAAAACACTGCCGCAATAGCTGCAGGATTGGCCCTTATCGCTGTTGCCGCTGCCGCCTCAATTTTACTTCAGGTAGGCAAGAATGAGCCCAAGATGCAGATCACGGAGTACTCTGGACCACCACTAAGTTACTACGTCGGTAAGTTCCAACCAGTGACAACTGTGGAAGCTGTGACTACTAATGAGGCCCCTCCTGTTCAAGAACCAGAAGAGGCCCCTTCTCCTGAACCAGCAGAAAGCAGTTTATCAACAGATGCAACCACCCCTGAGGTTCAGGTGGTAGTTATTGAGTGATGGTTGGATTTTTCTGACTTGATATATTTTGGTTTTGGAAAGTAGTTTATATGTCCACCTTTTGGTGTCTGTGGTATGTCGGGTTCTGTCTCCATGGAGATCAGTGTAGATATGAAAATTGAATACAGATGTATTTTTTGTTGTGCTGCTCACCTATATGATTGTATTGATTGTTCTCTCGTCCTCAGCGATGGTTTCATATAATTCTTGTCATTACAGCGTCAAGTGTAGGTAGTAACAATCACATTGTGTGCTGAAGTTCATTTTAAATGTTACCAAGAATTTAGTAAAAGGAGGTACATGAACAGATGATACTCTCACAAGTTCTAATGTGCGGTTGCAGTTTGGAAGAAAAGAATCTCTTGGCAATTTTTTTTATGGTGCATGTCCATATAGCTTTAAGAAAAGAAAGGTAGAAACTTCGGTCTTAGAACTTCACGTTAGCATAACATTACAATCTTGTTAAAAAGTTGACGGAACAACATTTTTAAAAGATTGGCACGCCAACATTTTTTTTTTGAAAAGCATTGGCATGCCAACAGTTGCACCTGTAGCACAGTTTCTGCTGAAGAAATTTGGTGTTCAGATAGCTAGCAATTCATACCTGAATTTGATCAATGAAAGACCGCCATTCCATCTGGAATTTTTAACCACCATATTCGAAAGCAACTTGATTTTATACAGAACGATATCGTGAATTTAAATACTTCCATACGACCATACGGGTTAGCTACACAGGAATCTATAACTGCTTTTCTTAACAAACGGTTTATTCTATACTTTACACGGTTAATATACACAAGCAAATCCTGCTTCATAATCGCACTTCTAGTTTTGCCTTTTTCAATAATGTAACTTCTAATTTTGAAGCAAGGATTCATACCATGACCTATGTACTTCGCCTGACACCTTAGCCATCACAATCACTCTCTCTATGCTATTTACTAACTGATCTACAAGCACAGAAGCTCCTATACGGCTTAAAGCACTACTTGCCAACCTTCTTCCGTGTTCCCCAGTTCCGCCCAGGACAATTCCACGGCACGCCAAGTAAACCGACTTGGACACTCCTTCAAACACAGCATCTCCTGCCTGCAGGCTCTTGATCAGAACCTTCGCCATCACTTCTCTCTTTCCTGCAAGTTTTTCCTGTGACGATGCACTGACGATTGTGTCGATTATTTCGACGATTCCAACGTCTTGAGTGCTGTTGAGGAACTTGTAAAGCGTCCTTGCGCAGCTGGAGATTGTGTTTCCCAAGTCTGTGGCTTCCATTGTAATGTTTTCGCTATACAATATTTGGCGAAGAACCAACATACTGCAAAAGGAAAAACAATGAAAATCATCTGGAGTACAATCATAAAAAATACAAAAGACGTAGAGAGATGAGCGTGACGAACCTTGTAGCAACAACAATGATGTTCTGCAGGTTACCCTGTACAGCTCTTAATCTTGGGAAGTTGAGGCTGAGTGTCTCAGGCAATTTCTCCTTTGTTAGCCCTTCTGTTCCGCATACTAGCTTCAACAAGCCAATCCTTAGCAACAAATCAATGGGTTCCCCCTTGCACTCAGTTTCTGGAGTAATAAATGGGAAAACAAGACAATGAAGATCAGAAATCCAAAAAAATTAAAGAAATACAACAAAAACAATGACCCAAAAATGGTCAATTAACCACTATTTTCCCAATAAATTCCATTTTAAGTTGGAGGCATTTGGAAACACTATATGTGAATATCTATATTCATAAAAAAATTCATAAGAGTATGAACGAACCTGATACACTAGGGTCCACAGCGAGAGATGATGATGCGCCTTTGGTTGAATGCACTATGCTTCCACCACTTCGTAAAGCAGTTGCATGAGGAAGATACTGAATGAAGGATAAAAATTAGCCTTGTCCACCTAAAAGTGTCATATAAATTATAAAAACAGGAGGCAAAACTAACTTGGCTTGTTGCTGACGAGGGAACAGATTGGGTTACATGTTCATCCCACTCCCCTGAACTACTATCCCTCACAGATGATATCCACTGTGCTGTTAGTGGTATCCTGTTTGAAGCATCGATGGGTAGACCATAGCGATCTATGAATGAGTTCATCAAGTACTCCACTCCAGCCGGGCCTTTAATAATTGGTACCATCATCTGGATGCGAGCTTTACTTATTTCTTCTTTCAATACCTTCATAAATGACAATAGGTGAGGTCAAGGAGAGTAAAAACAGCAAGTCATGGGTGAAGCATAACAACAAAGTAGCAAGTAATAAGGAAGAAACACAAAACCATACCTGTATTTCATCCAGAACAAACCGCAAGGCCTTCACTACTGCAGCTAAGAAAGAGCTGCTTAGTTTATCAACTGGTTGAGCAATATCAGATAACTCCATTAGCAATTTGTGGTGGGTCTTTGCCATCTCATCTTCATTTGCTAGAGCTGACAGTTTCCGTAGCATGGACAATGCATATCCCAAAATTTTCCCAAGATAATCTATATCATGGGTTCCAGACTCCAATAACTGCCAGCAGAAACAGAAAAAGGCAGATCATGAGTACGATATGCAACAGCTAGTATTCAAACTTGTATAAATATCATCTAACTTAATATTTTCGCATACAGCCATTTGGCTGTATATCTATTTAGGAAACCATGCTAACCTGAGTAAGAATGTCAACATCTATGCTATCACGGATGTCCTGCTTCCAGATTTGAGGAGCCAATTCACATAACTCATCCCTCACCTCCTTCACAAGTGCAACTATCCGTCCATAATCAGGCTGCTCATTGCATAAAGAATCCATGATTCCATCCCAGTATGCCTTCTCCATTGCGTCTTTTATTTTTGCCTATAAACACATGAATAATGAGCTTGTACTAAGAAGCTAAAACTAGGTTAACAAATTAATTAACTTCCTTTAGAGTTATAATACAAAATGTAACTGTTTCCAGGTGAAAACTAATCATATCTACTGCATGAGACATACTCCTGGAAGGAAATATCTAAGTAATTACTAACCTTGAGAATGACCTCATCTTTATCAATAGCTTCATAACCATCTGCCAAGGCACGAGACTTGTGGAGAAATTCATTCACAAGAAGTTCATTCCCAAATAGTATTGCTTCACTAGAAGAAGGAACATCTTTCATAGAGATGTCTTGATCACTTAACAGCGAGGATACACCATCTGGAAACAGGGAACGAACAACAGAACCTGCTCTTCTATCATTTGCCAATGTATCTTGTTTCTCTGATGATGACGTTGATGGCTCTGATGAAGTTGGCAGCAAAGGTGATGAAATATGAGATACTGGTGCTGTGAAAGTACTCCCATTCTCCTTTGCTTCAAAAAATTTAGAACGTGCGTCAGTTAATGCAGTTTCCATGCGTTCAATGCCAGCATCCCCACTGAGATGTTTCACTTTCTCCCTAAGAAGCCTTTGATCTTCATTGACCTAGTAAAGTCACGAAATACAGTTAACTTCCATTCAAATGTCAACTCTTATCAAATCAAGAAATGCAATAAAATGAACAGTTCATGCTTACTTCTTTCTGAACAGCCTTCATATCATGAGTCAGTGCAACACCATCTTGTCCTTCTGAAGTAAATTTACAGGTATGCATCATAGAGAGCTCAAGCTGGCAAGCAGCTCTCACAAGATCATCCTCCAATGATCTTGCATCTTTGACCTTCCAGACAACAAAACGATATAGGTAAGAACGCCAAGCTGCATCAAAAGCTGCCAACTGAGATCTGAAGCAAAGCTTTTTCGGTAACTCATTGGAGGGACCTTGAGCATCTGAGATGCCATTTGGAGAAAGATGCCTTGATGGACCATTTAATATAATACCGATCAGAAGCTCAAATTCCCTGACGAAACTAGTAGCTGATTCTGCTAGCTCATTTTCACGTTCCCCTTGACCACTTAAAACTGCATCAGGGTGACCCAGTATCATATAAGCACAGAGCACCACTCGTACTGCATATCTAGATGGTTTCTGAGTTTCTCGGGGTTTAGATTTTTTTGACCCTCTCTTCGTTTCCCCTCTGCTCCGTCTTGCTTCACTGGGTGATCCTCTTTTGCTGGGAGAGCCCACATGCTTCAGAAGATGATCTAAACTCTTGGGACCAAAAGGATCAGATGTCTGCAAAAGCATAAAACGGCTTTCCAATCTATCAAGCAAGGATTTTACGGTTTTTAGAGTCACACTTGATTGAATAAGACTAGCAAGCTGCTCAAAGGGTACAACTCTGACAATGTTTCCGTTAATTCCCAAGGCTTGATAATCCTTGGCAAGATCCATAGTAGTCCTTTTGGTTTTCACATACTTTCTCCAACGCCTGAACAAGTGCCCATGTTCAATAATAATTTAATTTAGAATCCGTTTTTATTTTTTCTTTAAAGAGTAGGCATAGATACTTACGTTGCTAATTTTCTAGAGAGAAGATCCCCATGGTTCTGAATCGTGACTGCAACAGTCTGCTTAGAGCTACTCGGGTTCCCTCTCTGTTTCAAGTACTCTGCCCTCTGTTGCTTTGCCTGTTTAATGTAATAGTTACATAAAGTTAGGTTAATTTTACCAACAAATATTAAACATGTTCTTTGCAATTGCTTTGCAGTTAAAAAATAGAACTATAACTTTCCAAATACTCTTAACGTTTAACCCATTCCCAGTTACAGGTAGTAAGTATGTTTCCTACCCATGGACAACCTTATATAACTATGACAGGTTTAGAAGCAGTCATCATAACATAAGACAAAAAAGTACAAAAGCATTCAAGTTAGCAGTTCAAATGTCATGAGTAAAATAAGCACCCTTTGTAGTCGTTCCTCCAATTGTTCTTTCTTTTTCCTCCTTTCAACTTCTCGTTGGAGGCAAACAAGTTTCGCGACCCGACGTACTTCTGCAATTCGGCTATGAGCCCGTTTTTGCTCTGCCTCCAGCAATCTCAAGCGCTTCTTCTCCGCAGCAGCTCGTTTTTGATGAATTGCCATTCGTATACGTTCTCTATATTTGTTTTCACGGTTGACTCTCTGCAACAAGGACCTAGCAGTCCTTTCCTTCACAACAGCTCTTCTTTGCAAGTTCATTTTATGGAGACGCATTCTGTTAGCGCGAGCCTGCTGCACACGACATTCAACTTTAGTTCCAAGCTTTTCCCGTTCCTCTTCGAAACGTTGTTCCACACCATTTTTAGCAGCTTGCCTTAGTTCATCCAACCGAGCCAAACGCATCTGTACCTCTGTTAGGATGCTTATCCTATTCAATATTCAAAACCTAACATTAGAATCTCAAATTGCTATTCCGATAAGCTTAATATTTTAAAAGAAGACACACTAAGGTGATATTTATAATTATAGAATAAAGAAAGTTGTCTTCCCACAGAAAGGGACAAATAGTATTCATGATTTTATCCCTTCAACTCTTCAAGTACATCAAAGTGAATGAAAGAATGAAACATGCGAAGAAAAAATACAAAAAAATAATCAAGACAAATTTTTAAAGCCGGAAATATAAATTAAGGAACAAATTTTGGAGTACATACACTCAACAGAAACAGCACAGAAAATCAAATTAACTTTTGTACTTCTTTCAAAATATAAAAAAATCAAAATTTCAATAAAGACCCTTAAAAGTTTAACTCGGTGTGAGTAAGCTCAAGATTCCCCGTTTGTTCCTACAAGTACGAGCAAAGGGTGGTTGCAAGCAGAAGATTGGATGGAAATACACACAATGAGAAGATATCAAACTGAACTGCAAATTCTACAAAAAATAAGCATGACCCAACCATAATTTTGTATTGAAACCACCTTTTCTGCTCAGCAGCATAAAGTCTTGCTTCTAGGCGCTGGCCGAGGTCATCCTCCTGCGATGACCAGGATGGACTTCTTGGCTTTGGCCGGGCTTTACTCGACAGCCACTCATGAAATTGCTGCATTAGAAAGTAAAACACAATCACAAATAGTTGAGTATGAGCAGAACGAATAAAGAAATTCAAACTAACAAAATCCAAAGCCAAATATAATAACATCATAAAACAAACTGGAATTTAAATGTACCATCAGGTATACAACCAAAAAATACAAAAAGATGAACAAAAAACACGGTTTTTTAAACCAAACAAAACAAAACTTAAAACCAAAATGACTCCATAAACAGATTTCCGAAATCCCTCCCAAACTCCAATTCGAACCAAAAGTGATGAAAAAAATAAAGCAATTACACCCAATACTCCCCAAAAGTGATAAAAGTCGAAACTTTTTTTTTGTTTTGAAAAGCTTCGATTTTTAACACTATATCGGAAACAAAACAAAAAACAAAGCACAATTTTTTTAAAAACCAAAGCGCTCCAAAACCATTCATCCACACTCAAAACCCCCAAAAAACCCAAATTAAACCCCAAAAACCCAATTTAAACCCCCCAAAAGCTCAAAAACAGTACTTGGCGACGGAGATCGGCGTCCCTAAGCTTAGAAGCGATCTCCTCGGCCGTGGAAGCCCCACTACTAACCTCCCCAAGCCGCCTCCGGATCCTTCTCGGCACCCTCGCCGCCGGCGACCGGGACTCGTCGCCGATAGGGAAATCGAACGCCACGCCCGCCGCCGTCGTCACCGGCTCCGCCCAATCCTCGCCGGTAATCGGCTCCATCGACCCAATCTCCGTGGTTTGGGTTTGCTTCTGGAGTGGAATTTTTCCTCTTTTTTTCACTTTTTCGGGGTTTTTTCGTTTTTTTCGGGGAAGCGGTGGGGTTTATATAGGGAGGGTGAGGGCGCCGTTAGGTGACGGCTCCGGTAAAGGTGAAATGACGATAATGCCTTCAGGGGATCCGGTTGGTTTTACGGGAAACGTTGTTTAGATAAGAGATTAATAAGGCGAGTATGAATTCAAATGGTAACCATTATCAAATTTCAAAATTATAATTTCATTGGTATTTGGAAAAGAATTTTTTTACCGAATACAATTTGGAATTGAAATTGATTTAATACTTTTTACCGTTTTCAAATACAGATACGAATTCAGATATATGTCAAATCATAACTGAATATCTGAAAATACCAATTTTAATATCCAATATATGTGATTATTAATATTTGTATTGTGAGTTAAAAACAATAAAGTTATTTTTTATGTAAATATAAACATAATACAAACGGAAAAGTAATTATAATATAATTATCTTAAAATAATTTTTCAAAATATTTTATATTATAGAACAAAAAATATATAAAATATGTTATAAGAATTTGAACATTATCCGAATTAGAATCCAAATTCGAAAAGTTCTCAAATTCAGATATGAAATTGATAAACTATAAAAATTCGAATTCGAAAATCGGATACAGATTACTAAATTCGAAAATATCCATTTTTGCATCCCTAATTTTTAGATAGGGCTGTCAAATTCGTGTTTCGGGTCGTGTTCGTGTCGACACGAATTGACACGAATTTGTTTTCGCTCAACCCGAACACGAACACGAAATTTAAAAAAAACCTGACCCGAACACGAACACGAAATTCTACAGCTAAACCCGAACACGAAATTAGTAACACGAACACGACCCGAATTGACACGATTTTTTTTTCGTGTTGGTCGAATTCGTGTTTCGGGTCGTGTTCGTGTCGACACGAATTAACACGAATTCTTTTTGTCAACCTAAAAACAAAATATTCATGATTAATCATCACACTCTTTTAAAATATGAAAGGCTACAATGATACATCCATAAACATTCAGAGACTTGGAGATGTGGATCGGAGATTTGGAGGAGTTGGAGACGGTTGGAGGCTTGAGAAGTTGAGATTGTTTGTTTTAGTTAGGGTTTTTTATTCTCTATTTGAAATTCGGGTATTTCGTGTCGACACGAATTACCCGAAACCCGAATTTGATAAACCTAAACCCGACCCGAATTACACTTCGTGTTGTTCGTGTCGACCCGAATACGACACGAACCCGAAATATGTCAACCTGAACTCGAAATTTCGTGTCGTGTTCGGGTTCGAATTTCGTGTCATGACCCGAATTGACAGTCCTATTATTAGAGATGTAAGTAGGGCGGGCCTAAGCTACGCGGGTATGTGGGGCGGGGCAAAAATCAAAAACCCCCTACCCGCCCCGCCTAACGTTAGACTAGGGGAGGCGGGGCGGGTTATGCGGGTTTGGCGGGGTTTTTTAAATGTTTTTTATTTTTCCTAAGAAAAATAAAAGAACATCAAAACTTGAGAAATAGTAATCATTTATTGTATTTTTTGGAAATTTGGATGCGCGATGAGTGAAAAATTAGACATTTGGTGAATGTTGAATAATGACTTGGTACGGTGGGTTAATGGTTATGAGTAAAATTGAAACATTAAAATGATTTTGGTGTAAAACATTAATAATATATTTGATTAGGCGGGTTGCGGGTTATGCGGGTGGCATGTTAGCGGGTTGGCGGGTAACATTTTTTTGTCCGTTATCCGCATTGAGCGGGGCGGGGCAGGTTGTGGGTAAAATCCTACACATTTACAACCCTACTGATTATGAGTAACCGTCTAAGGGATTGTGTCGTGCACACGTGGGAACGTTTCTTTGAGATCTTTTTCACAAATCACCATCACTTTTAGAGACGTCCCTAAGGTCATATTTAACAGCGCCCGAGCTACCCTTGGTGTCCTGCTTTCTTTCTATGTCACGTCAACATCTCTTTCTGTCACGTCATATCAGCTCACCCACTCCCAAATTTCCATTAATCATACTCTGAAACCCCCAAACACTTTATATTCTCTTTCCTCCACATCATTTTTTTTCTTTTTTAATTTTTTACAGCATTCAACAAATTACATTAAATAATTGTAATTATTATATTTAATTAACTCAATAATAATTATTAATTAATATTAAATCACAAAAAAATTAAAAATTTAAAAACTACATTACATATTACATCAACTGAAATCCAAAAAATTACATTAAAAATATAATAAGACGTTGTCAATCTGCATTTTCTCTGTAACGTTGTCATATATTCTCAATTAAAATCGGATTTGAGACTCATATGTTTCTGCTTGTCACACACTCAATCTTTATTGGTCAAATACTGGTTAATTTTCATGATACGATTGGTGGAATATTGCAACGAGTCCTCCTCAGAACTTCCACGACGATATTCGATAAATTCGTTTATATCTTCGAAATTAACGTAACAGTCGTGTATGCCATCCACTATCATATTATGCATTATGATGTAAGCTGTCATTATTTTGTTAAGTACATCCTTACTTCGTGCAAGAGTCAACTTTCTGACGATCGTGAACCTCGCTTGCAACACTCCAAAAGTGTTTTTCGGGTGCCACACTAGATGCTCGGGGAATCCAACCTGACGAGATGTAAGTTCTTTTGGATTTCTAATGCCTCGACGAGATGTACGATTATTGATTTTGTCTTGATCGTGGTATTTGAGTGATATTGTCTGATCGATCAAACTGTTAAATTGAATTTGAAGATGTTAAATTGAAGAATTAAAAGAGTTTGTTCGTTATTGAGTGAATTATTCTATAGATTTTTTTAATCTTTTTCACTGAATTGCATCTAGAGTAAGACTCGCTCCTTTGCTACATAGTCCATTACTCTGAGACTACAAATTAAACAATTGAGCTACCCATGCGATCTTAATTAATCTTCACCAACTAGTCCAAGTGTAGTTTTTTTCATACAAACTCTTTAAGTCTTCTATTCGGTTGAGTTGATCATTAGTTGAACAAGTTACTCGGTTTTATTTTCAAACAATGTTCAAATGATGTTATTAAAACAGTTTTTTTTCAATCCAAGAATTTTATTGGTTATTTGGAAATCATATAAATAAGAAACTTTGATTTGAATTTTTTCAATCCAAGAATTTTATTGGTTATTATATGATGAATGATTTGTGTTATCAAATGTCCGATAAGTTTATTTAATTTATTTTCACAAGAAACATTCACATTATCCTAAGATTTTATATATTGTTATCTACTTTGTCATCCGATCCTAGGGTAGTAAATTTTTATATATCGATGTATTCTACATGTTTTCAAAAATAACCCGTGGGTTAAGACCAGTACTCTAGAAAACCTAAAGGTATGACCGAAGTCAATGTCCATATAATTGACAAAAAATGGTACTGATATGTCATTATATATAATTAATTCTTCTTTCACTAATCACTATCTAGATACTTTTTCTTTCTTTGTGGGTTAAGTTATGGATGATTTCCTATTGTTGCCACACCTACACGGCTACACCTCAATTAGTCAATTACCTAACATGTGAACACCTTTACATTGTAATTTACCTAACACTTAGTTGGATCACAATGTTTATTTTCTACGTCAACATTCAACAAACTTAGTAAAATATTTTTTATATGTGGCAAGGGAGAATCGAAACAAGTTGGGTTTCTTTTTGGGTACAAAGCAAATTTGAAAAGGAAATTTGACCTTTTTATGGTCCAAGTTACACAATCTCTCGGGAATTTTTTCACATTTTGGTTCTTTTTGAAAAATATACTTATTTTTCACTTCTTCCCAAAATACTCATGTTTAAACCGTGTGAGATCATTCCTTTCCAATTCTTCTCTTTATTTCTCTCTCTCTTTCGACCCTCAAAAATCGTGCGGTGAAAGTTCATATCGCGCACATATCGAGGACATTGAACCCATCGAGTTTACAGTTCTCCACGCTCAAACGATTCGAATTCCGTTTGTCATAAGATGTCCTAAAAAATCAAGCACGTTCTATCGAGCTCCATCGAACCTCTATCACGCACATAAAACAAACTTAACATTAAATTAAAACAAACTCAACAAACTATTGTCGGAGCTTTATCGAGCTCACATGTAAAACGAATCGAGTCTATCGAACACAACAATCGAGATCATATCGAACTCATATCGAGCTCATCGAGCTTCGTTGGAATGAGTGTCCAAGATGAGTGTCCAGAAAGAGACTAATGTATGGACAATCCTGGACAGGTACTGGACAAAGTGTGCCCAGAATGAGTGTCCAAAGTGTGTCTAGACTGGGTGTCCATAATAAATGTCCAGAATTGGACCAACGTCCAGACAAACCTAGACACGGGTACTGGACAATCTAAATTATCGAGGTCATATCGAGCACATCGAGTTTACAGTTCTCCACACCCAAAATAATTCAAATTTTGTTCGTCATGAAACATCATCAAAAATCATGCAGTGAAAATGACATCGAGCTTCATCAAACCTCTATCGAACACATCAAAACAAACTCAACATTAAATTAAAACAAACTCAACAAATTGTTGTTGGAGCTTTATCGAGCTCACATGTAAAAGGAATCGAGTCTATCAAGCACAACAATCGAGTTCCCATCGAACTCATAACAAGACCATCGAGCTTCGTTGGAAACACAGAAGATCAGTCCGATTTCCGTCGATTCAATCTACTCCACAAAACACTCAGTATAATCCTATCGAGCTCACATGCAAAAGTAATCGAGCTTATCGAGCACAACAATCGTGTTCCTATCGAACTCATATCGAGTCGATCGAGCACCGTTGGAAACATGGAAGATGCCCTTTTTGGTATCCAAACGGTTATAATTCCTAATAAATCCCAAGCCCAAAAATAAGTGTGTCCAGAAAGTGTGTCCATAGAGTATTTATCGAACACATCGAGCTTCGTTGGAAATTAGTTTAGTCGAAGCCGGAAGAAAATGAGATCCAACGCTTTCGTATCCAGTGACTCCAGGAAGGAGATCAAAACACAGTTTTTTCATCAAATGACTAATGCAAGATGGAGACAAAATAGAATCCTCTCACTGAACATTAACGACCACATAACATACTCTAAAACATTAATTAGGCAAGAGATAATTAATCATTTTAGAGGTAGATTCAACGATGGCAAGGGATTCAAGGTCCTCATTCAATAGGAAATGATCATCAATCGAAAAATTGAGGAATCTCTCAAACTTATTAAGGAGTTCACTTTGCCAGAAATAAAAAAAGCAACGTTTGGATTGGCACCAAACAAGTCACCAGGTCCGGATGGAATTAATTTGTACTTCTACCAACAAATGTGGACGGAAGTGAAGGATCATTTAACCCAATTAATTCAAAGGTTCCAAAATGCAAAAATCTCACATCACGAATTCAAAGACATCAACCAATCTTTTAAAGCTCTCATTCCTAAAAAATCGGGAATTGAAACTGTAAGAGACCTTCGACCAATCTCGTTGCTTAATAGTACATACAAGATAATAGCAAAAGTTCTATCAACTTGGCTATCAACTGCTATTAACAAAGTAATTCTTTCCACACAGAGTGCCTTTCTAAAAAACCGACAACTTATGAATACGGTAATTGCAACCCTTGTAAACAAAAAT
This sequence comes from Triglochin maritima, assembly GCA_963682175.1. NCBI lineage: Eukaryota > Viridiplantae > Streptophyta > Magnoliopsida > Alismatales > Juncaginaceae > Triglochin > Triglochin maritima. The sequence goes on along the minus strand of OY821787.1, from coordinate 2,830,816 downwards.
AAGAAACAAGGGTTAATCCTTAAATTGGATTTTGAAAAAGCATTTGACAAAATTGATTGGGATTTTTGCTAGTTAATCTAAATGCAATTGGCTGTCCCATCAAGTGGTGCACGTGGATTCACTTACGTATTTCCACAACAAAAACATCAATATTAATCAATGGTAGTCTCGAGGGTTACTTTACCTCAACGAATGGGCTTCGCCAGGGGACCCACTTTCACCCCTACTATTCATCATTGTTGCAAATTTCCTAAGTAATATGCTCAGACTAGGATGCCAAAACAAACTTATTTCCGGAGTAAACTTTGGATCCGAAGAATCGGAAATCCTAAACTTACAATTTGCGGATGACACTATCCTTTCTTACACCCCTCTAGGGATAACATTATAAATATTAAGCGATTTTTTGTTATCTTTGAGTCTTTATCTGGTCTCAAGATAAACTATGACAAATCATGTCTTAGTGGGACACACATCACCACACACTGGTTAACCCAATTTAAGGACCTCCTAGGATGCAAATTGGACAAAGTACCATTTGATTATCTAAGGATTCCACTGTCAAGCAAACAAGGAGGCAAAACGAGTTGGAACTCAGTGGTACAAAAAATGAAAAATAAAGTTGGAAACTGGAAAACCAAAAAATTATCTTTAGGTGGGTGTATCACGATGATTAACTCGGTACTCACTCCACTTGCATCGTACCAACTAAGCTTTAGAAAAACCCCAACCTCAATATTGGACGAAATCGATCAGATCAGGAGAATTTTCTATGGAATAACTCACTTTCCAATAACAAAGTAAAAAATCTGGTGCGTTGGGGTAATGTATGTAGACCAAAAAAATTTGGAGGTTTAGGAATTCTGAACATCAAAATAGACACTTTGAGTCTTCAACTAAAACAAATATGGACTATACTAACAACAACACAAAGCCTTTGCAAGACAATTATACTACAAAAATACAAACGAAACTCAAGTCTTGGCATACTGCCATGTAACAAAGGAAAAAGTTCACCCTTTCTAAAAGAACTTATAAAATGGATTCCAACCATATGCCGATTCAGCAATGTGACGGTTAAGAATGGAACCAACACACTCTTTTGGTATGACATATGGTACCAAGGCAAGATTCTTAGTGTAGAGTGGACAAGTCTGTTTAATGCTAGTAAGGATCAATACATAACTATAGCAACACTATTTCAAGATCAAGTATTTGAACTACCGTGGTTCAAGAAACGTTTTATAGGAAATATCTCATTCGAACAAACTATGAATCTCTACAACTCGTACATCGCATTCTCACCTACCGATGAGAATGACACAAGGCTTTGGAAAGTCGAGAAAAATGGGAAATTAATTAACGACCAAGAGTTGTTACATGTTTCTGATTGATGGAGGAGAAATACACGCATTGATGAAAGAAGTATGACAAACACTTAGCCCGCCAAAAATTAAGGTTTTTAGCTGGGTACTTAACAACAACAAAATATTAACAAGGGACCGATTAATTAAAAAAAGGGTTAACATTGACGCCATTTGCCCAATGTATGGGTTAGAATCGGAAATAATTCAACATTTATTTTATGATTGCGATTTTGCTGCATTGTTTTGGGATAGAGCATCCAAGATTGATCTTAATAATATTAGGGGAAATAACACTCCATTTCGAATTGGTGTTCAAGATCAACTCGATTTAGGAAACAAGGAATGAAATGTTCTAATAAATTGTTTTTTTGGACATTATGGCGTGAAAGAAATAATGGAATCTTTCGAGGAACAACACTAACTCTTGACTTATTACTTAACAATATCTTTGTTTTAATGGAACTCTGGTTAGGTACACTGAACCGATTAGGACTCCCGCTACAGGAAGTGTGAAGCATTAAGAGAGCTCGTACACTTGTTATGGGACAAACTCCTCCCAGTCTCTTCCCGATGCAGTTGGATTCACCATCATACAATGTACTGCCACTGGTTAACCATCCCAGTATCATTGTACGTGTTATCACCAATAAAGAAAGAAACTCTCTAACGCACTCAGGAGGCACCTCACCGTTTGATAACTAAACAATCAACCCGTGGCAAGACGATGAACTAATTCTGTTTGGTTTCCTACGTCTTAGGAACTTTACAAGGAAAAAACTATTTTAAATTATTTCACAATTATGTTTGGTATCGCATCGGATTTAGCTGTGGATCAAAGTTAAAATCCTTTATCTAATGCAATATATACCTAATTATCAAAAAGAAGAAGAGGGGTAATATGGGAAAATAGATTTTCTTTTGGATGCAACGAGGCGGCGATTGGATTCAACGTGCACACGTCAACTCTTGCGTCCGGCACTTTGAGATGCCACGTGGGACCACTCCAAAAGACTACATCACCGTCTTGTCCCAATCTATTGACGAATGTGTCCTTCCACAGTCGCCTACGTGTCCTAGACCGTTAGGTTAGGTGTAACCAGAAACTCCTCTAACCAATAGTTATCAAACTACTATTATCAAAAAAATAGTTATCAAACTCTTCTTTGGTCTATTTTGTACTGGAATTAGGACGATTGTGGTAGTATGTGTTTCGATGTTGGTTAAAAAGAGTGGATATATATATATGTATGTATATATATATATGTATGTATATATATATATGTCACGAAAATACTAGATTACGACGGTAAATGTTTGGTTAATGAATCTACGGTCACTTTTACGTATCATTAGTGGAGATCGAAGGGTGGACACACGTAGACACGTACCCACCACGTAGATTCTATTTTTCTTTAAATAGTATATTTGGTGTATGTGCCTATTAAAGGAAAAAATATACTAATATATTATTACTTTCGGTATTTATTACTTCATTTTTTAAAACGAAAAGGTCACCGTAATATTATTTATTAGGGCACTACATTCATTTTAAAATTATTTTAAATAAATAAATACAAAAACAAGCTCAATAATAAGACAAAGTCCAAAATTGAAGTTCAATTTTTATCGGTCTCTAATTCTAAATCCACTTTTTGTTTGTCTTGTGCCCATTGGAGAAAAATATTACTTTTCCATTGATTTTCTTGCTTATTAGATTAATGATTGGATCATTGATGTTTTGGTTACGTATATTGAAAATGAGAGTTTTGACAAAATTGACAATGAAGTTATAACTAATAAATTTCAAAGTATGAAAAACTCATTTAGAAAAATTATAACAAGAAAGTAAAAAATAAAAAAGTTTTTTATTTATTTTATATAATATTATATTCTAAATATTTATATACATATTTTTACGAAGAATATATTTTTATTGTGCGCACCCATACGACCACTGCATGCATATCATGATACCAAACTATATATGTGATATTTAAATCTCTCTCGCATAAAAGTAGATAACATTAACGATTTACACCCAAATGGAGGAACTGATTGAAAAAAAGGTCGTACATGACAAAGTTTCCTCTAACGTTTCTAGTAACTTAAACTCTTTTAAGTTTTAACATATTGCAAATTCCATCTCTGGAATTTTCTCCTCAGGGATGACTTGATGACACCCTAGTTGTTGCCTTGGATTTGGATCCACAACTCACCCGCTAAGAGTAGGAGAGAATCTCAGTGATTTCCTGTTAAGCAAAGCCTCGTAATGATTGGATGGTTGTAAATTTTGCAATAATATATAATTCAAGTCAAAAATATTAACCTAAATATGGGGAAATAGGGTATTTATGTGTCTGAAAATTGAAAAGACATAAATTTTGAGGTATACTTCAACTTAACAATGTAGATTAGAAGATGATAATTTAGAACTAGATCGAAGATGATAACATCATCTGACTAAAACTATAGGCATAGACGCAAACAAAGTTTAGATGTTGACACGAACAATATAGTTAAGATCACCATGGGATTTCAGTGACGCGAATCATAAATTTAGACAAATTCAGTTCATGAGAAGTACAAATTAAGACAAACTGTTGTTAGACTTTGTCAAGTCATGGGCATGCTATTGATGGATTCCTTTGTGATAAACACTAATCATAATTTGGATGTTTTCAATGGATTTAATATCTTCGAGATGAGTTTAGATCCAAAACGTACATCAATCTAGATTTGGCGCACCTGAAAGAGATTGATGTATACGAATAGATGGTGGCGTGACAAATTTGCCCACATGTTCCGGTCCATTTTGATGTACACAACATATATAAATTTTCATACTATGACATATTATATATGATTACGTGAGTTTTTTGTTCACTGGTATGTATTCGGCAATCATCATCCATCAACTTCAATAAATCTAAATATGGAATTAGAGATCGAATAGATAATGTAGACAAAGATGTTTGGCTCTTTCGTCCAGTCAATAATTGCGTGGTTTGGTTTATTAAATTGTTACAATGGTTTGGTGCCTAAACCCTGATTAGTGCATAATCAATAGTTACACGTATTTGCTTGGATTTAGTGGAAGAGTGATGCGTTTTGTTGTTCACACATATTGCTTGATTCCATAGTATTTGACTAATTCACACGTAATATTTATTGCAAGGCACATAATTCAACTTTTTTGACGTGGATAGGATTTGGGATGTTATAGAGTGCTTGACATTTTTTAATTTATGTCATAACTGAGTTAAATGAATGGTATATCTAGAAGTTGAAGCACTTCTAAATTCTAACCGATAATCATACGAGACTTTCATGATTCTATTTAGCAATAATATATATCCAAAGTGATTGCAATAGAGTAAGGTTAGAATGAGCCCCGGGCTCATTTTGTTTAAATGAGCTCCTCAAGATCTAACCATTCATCTTAATCTGAATGGTTGTGGGTGTTTTACTTTAAGTAAGGGTATTAAAGTAAATGTGTTGGTCTTCCCAAACCCTTCAATCAACGTTACCAAAAGAAACCCAATTTCTTCCTTCTATTTTCGTCATCCTTTTCTTCTCACCCTCTAAACCGTTAATGTCAATCACTACCACAGATTCTTCGATACATCTTGCTTTTGTTTGGTTAGTTTTTGCAACTAATTTCGGTTTTGTTTTATTTTTTGATCCTGATTTCAGTTCTGGGTGATTTATTTTTTTGCAGCAAATTTCATTTTTGCTTGGTTTTTTTATGCAGATTTCGATTATTTTTGGTTGTTTGCTCTTAATCTTGGTTTTGTTTGGTTTTAGGTTTTGCGGTAAATTTCGATTTGGCTTTATTTTTTCTTGTTTATTTCGTTTTTGTTCGTTTTTTTACTCTTGATTTCTGTTTTTTTTTAGATTTTTGCTGCTCAATTCGATTTTTACTTAGTTTTTGGCTGCTGATTTTCGTTTTCATTTTGTGGATCTTTAATCTTGCGGCTTATTTGGGATCTATATAATTTTTGGTAGAACATTGGGTTTATATGAGGACTTGTGGGTTTGGAATTCATTTCGATTTGTATTTGTTTAATGAAAATCGATTAATTGGGTATAGGATGTGCTTTTTTTCGTAGTTTCCTTTTATTTGTAGTGGTGAAAATTTTATTTGGTTGAACTACTATTTGTTTTCAGAGGGCAAAAATTCCAAATTATGGAAATTGTAGAACGAAATCGAACATCTTGTAAGTCCGGATAAATCCAATCAGGTCTACTGGAAAATGGGGTAAGTTTGATTTTTAATTACTTTTGAAAGCGGATTTTCACATTGAAAATTGTGATATTAACATAATAAGTAAAATCGTAAATAATTTTGATTTGTAATAGGAAAATCGTAATGGTGCCCGCAATATAAATATGAGTACTGTAATATGATATTGAAAACTGTAATATTGATGTTTCGAACCGTAATATAAAATTGATACCTGTAATATTGACCATTTTAGTTGTAACTAGAATATCTCTCTTGCGATAGAGGTGGAAGATCGAAATTTAGCAGTAATCGTATTCAATCAGATCTTGAGAAAAAACAATCAAAAGTCATAGACAATGTAAAACGTGCATGCAATATTCGAACCACGACTCGAGAACTTGTCCTACTAGGAAGGATAAGAAAACGCGAGTACTTAATCTTCTTTGTCAAAATGCATTATACTTGATAATTGTCTTATGTCGTCTTTGGGATTTTGCAGGGTTACAACTGAAGATACATTTAAATTGCAGGAATAAGTTGCAAGAGAGATTAATATACGTGGACAGGATAATACATGCAAGGAAGAATAAAAAAACTATTACAATCTCCTACATGAATACACTTCATTTTTTAATTTTTGATTTTTTATTGAAACATTCTGTTACTCTTATTTTTGTTGAATATGTTAGGTTTTGTCTAACACAATGGTGAATGAGTACAGGTTATGTAACTTGTATGACTGTATCTATTAGAAATAGTATTACAGTAATAACGGTAATATCAAAAAGATGTTGTAATATTATTTTGTAAAACGTAATATTAAAAAGGTATTATATTCACAAAACGTAATATCAAGATGTTGTAATATTAATTTGTTAGACGTAAGATAAAATTATTTTTACTCCTTCCCAAAATTAAAAAAAAATGGATGGCTAATAATGTGTAAAATGTAATGCGGTTCTTGATATGAGGTTTACAAACATTTCAATAAGTGATCGAAGATTATAACATGTGTTAAAAAACTTTTACAATCTCCTACAAGAATACACATCATTTTTTAATTAAAACATTCTGTATAGTTTTATTTTTGTAGAATATGTTAGGTTTTGTCCAACACAATAGTGAATGAGTACAAGTTATGTAACTTGTATGATTGTTTCTATTGACAGTAATATTACAGTAACAACCGTAATATCAACAAGATGTTGTAATATTAATTTGTTAGACATAAGATAAAATATTTTTAGTGATGCGCAAAAAGAGATGGATGACCAACTCATGTTAAAATAAAATATTGATCCTATAAAAATCAGCAACTTGTATGACTGTATCTATTAGCAGTAGTATTACGGTAACAACTGTAATATCAACAAGATGTTGTAATATTATTTTGTAAAATATAATATTAAAAAGATATTACATTCGCAATACGTAATATCAAGATGTTGTAATATTAATTTGTTAGAAGTAAGATATAATATTTTTAGTGATACACAGAAAGAGATGGATGACTAACTCATGTTAAAATAAAATCACGATCCTATAAAAATTAGTAACTTGTATGACTGTATCTATTAGTAGTAGTATTATGGTAACAACCGTAAGATAAACAAGACGTTGTAATATTATTTTGTAAAACGTAATATTAAAAAAGTATTACATTAACAAAACGTAATATCAAGATGTTGTAATCATCCTGCTCCTTCAAACTAACTATTTTAGATACTCCACATTATTAAAAATTGCAAAAGTTTATGTAAGAGTAACATTGAATAGGAGATAGTAATCATAATCTGTAATACTAGTTTATCAACACTCAAGATCTCTATAAAAATCAGCAACTTTAAAGATTCAGTCATACATACAACAGTTGCATGAAAATTGTAATATTGTATCATTCGAAAACACAAAATTCCAAAAAAAATCCACTGAACTATTTGGAACTTGTTTCACGAAGTATCATAGCAACGTATTCAGCACGAATCCGAGTAATATCTTCATCTCCAAAATCAAATATATCTTTTCCTTCAGAGAGATATTCTGCAAACTTCAATACATACAATCCACAATTCAAACTTGTGGCTGATTGCTGGGGGACAAGAAACATGTTTTATTTCTCAGCTCTTCATATTCTCAAAAATATGCGTCATTTCGAAGTACTTAGCCACCCACTTAGACTCCAAAAAAGTAACATTTAAACCCATAAGAACCAAACATACCTATTGAAAACTGAAAATAATAAACTTTAAATCATTGCTTAATAGAAACAAAAAATAATGGTGAATGAGTACAAGTTATGTACCTTGTATGATTGTGAGAAAGTTCAAAATCTTGAGTATCTCAATTTATTTTGAAAAAGTACTACTAAGAATGGGAGTGAAGCATGTTACTAAATATTAGCTGTATCTATTAGCTGTAATATTACGGTAACAACCGTAATATCCAAAGGCTGCTGTAATATTACTTTTCAAAATGTAATATTAGAAGGGTATTTACATTAACCATACGTAATATCAAGGTGTAATATTATTTGAAGCTAACTCTCAACCACCAACAAGGTTCGAAAAATTCTTGAAGGCGAACATCACGCGCGTCTCCACCAAACGAACTAATTACAACAATACATGTTACAAGTTCAGCAAAGAAAGTTACTTGTCCATGACAATTAAACTCTGTCAAATAGAAATAGGAAACTAAAACCAAGGTGCTCATTTATTGAAAAAGGATACAAGTGGAAAACACAACCAACATATATAGAAGAAGGAAATAAACTACCAAAAATGCAAACAACAAAAAACGTGATCTCTAACACCAAGAATGGTAGGAGGTGGAAGAGCATGATTTCCTTGAAATACTCAAGAAGGTTTTGATCTTCATGGTCCATTCCAAATTGTTACCATGTCAATAAAAAATAACTACATCAGCAAAAACATTATTCTTTAGCAACATATGCAAATCAGAAAAATAGTTGAGTACAGTTGAGGTTAACTTGCATTTCACTGCTGAGATTTTTTTGAAAATTTACAAAAGAAGCATACGGTTAGGATAACCAAAAGAAGAATTTATTTTTTGCTCCCATTAATTTCTGATGTAGTTGTCCTGCACTCAAATTCATTTTGATATCCAAAAGACATAAACCAAATTCAAAACTATTCTCTGATCATGTTCCTCCCTGTTTTGGATCATGGAATAAAAAATGAGAAACAACTCAAATGTATGTACTGAAAAGTCTTATCCTAAATTCCTGAACCGAACACAAAACATTCTTCCACAGTTATTGTTGGTTTCTTGAAGAAAGTGTGTGTTTTTTTACAAAACATCCATGTCCAAAATCAGTCAGGAATTCAGAAATTCAGACCTTAACCCAAACTGCAAACCCCAACCCCAAACTGCAAACCTTAACCCCAACCCCAAAAGAGAAATAAAAAATCATACCAATCAATGGCGTTGGGGGTTTGTCCGCTCGCTCTACCACGTGATTCCTCCATTTCGGTTTGGGGATGAGGGATGACGTTCAAGGATTGAGGATGGCAATGATGGTGGAGGTTTAGGTCGACGACGATGCCGATGGCGATGGCGTTGGGGGTTTGGGGATGACGAGGTGGGGATTTTTTGTGAGCCGTGCGTGGGTTTGGTCCGTCAGGGGTTTCCTTCGATGGAGAGGAGAGGGTTTGGTGCGTGGGAGGTGGGGTGAGAGGTGGGGGGAGAGGATTTTGTGTAGGGTGAGGGTTTTGAGAGGATTTTACAAGTTTTTGTTAAATTCCGATTGTACCCTTTCTTAAGTAATTGTAACAAGATTTAATATCAATGGTTGGATTTGATTTTGATGGTGGATGTTTAGGGAGCTCATTTAAGCTTAAATGAGCCCTGAGCTCATTCTATAATTTCTGGATTGCAATATATATATATATATATATATATCCAAAGAGCAAGAGTAGATTTCCATTTATTGTCAACTAATGTATCTTCATCATGGAAATTAGTATGTAATTACCCACATAATTCAATCAGCAACCTCTTCTTTTAATGTCAGCTTATATATAGGTCTCCAAAGTGATTAACCAAATTACAAATAAAAGCAAGCCATCTTCTCAAGACTAAGCCACAAATATGTAATTGCATCAAAATTTTCATTTTTGCCTTCAGATCTACAATTACATTGGAGTTTCTTGAAGTTTCATTTGCCTATTTCGTGAATTATGGAACACGAGCGAAGATGCTTTGGTAACACTGTTCTTTTCTGTATGCCGTGCATAAGTTTTCCTTCTCAGAATTATTTTTTTTTGCTTCTTTCAAACAAAAAGTGCAGAAACATTATTTTCTAACACAGTCAGCGAAAGTACCATTCAAGATGAAGGAGATTTGATTTAAACCAATCGAATTTAATATCTAACACCTGACTCAAACCCTTTTTTTATTATTATCACTTAGGTCCGAAAATAAATTAACATGAGACAATTGTAATTGTGCAAATAAAACCATTATTCAGAACATTGATTTCCAATTACAAAATCAACCAACATGCATCTTACAAATCTCCCTCTCCTACATCAGTCCTCGGATCAATTAACAACTACCCTTGCTTCGAATAATATTTCACACTTAAATTTTAAAAAATAAGTTATAACCAATCAAATGTAATGTCCAATGCTTAACTCAAAACTTTTTTTTCACTTCGGTCCTTTAACAAAATAAAGTGAAGCCAGCCAATTGTGATTGCGTTAGTAAAAGCATTATCCAAACATTCATATCTAATTACAAATCAACTAACATGCATCTTCAAGAACAATTCCTCTCATGTATCACCTTCCTCGGATCAATTAACAAAGATCATTGATTTGCATAAAACATCGTTAAGCATCATCCCTCATGTGGAACACCACCAAACAAAATAATGTTATAATAATGGCCCTCTCTTTTCCAACATAAATGATATTCTTACCCAATCACACGAGGGATGTGCACATTAAATTGGGCAAAGTTGCAGAGACGTGTTGGATAAAGGGTTGAGTGGTGGTGACCTACAACGATCCACTTGGGTGAGTGCTCCAACAAAGTATATATTTGTGGTGGAAGAGTTTGAGGTTGGAATCCAAGAGGTGATCAAATGCTTGAGCCCCACCACTCAAATGCAATCTAATCTTACTTTCTCTTTTTAAAATTAGAAAGTGGTATCATCCAATAGTTGACCCCCAAGTGTTTTTGACTTTCGGTTTGTGAGTATATAAAAGCAGTTTTGTTTTTGTTTTTGAAGGAATGTCACTAATTATATTCAGATAAGCTAAGGAGGCTTTGGACGAGGTAGATTCTGGTTTCTTTACGCCGTGAGAGTCGGTATAGTGTTTGAAGGTCATCCAAATACTTTTGGGTTTCTCAGAATCTAAGCTCACCGTGCACGTCTCGATGATATTTTTTGTATTGATGGGAGAAACTCTCTGTTGGTGAGTTTCTCGAGCTCTCACACCACCTACAAAATTTGGATCATCATATCTCTGTTGAATTGAGGAAATTCATTATTATTTTATATCATGTTTATATCTAATTTGATAACACTTTAGAGATTTTATTTGACAAGACATTTGGTGATCCACTGAGCTTCTCGTCATTCAAACAACTCTGACTTCTGCTAGGAAGAAGTAGCTTCTGGGGTCAAAAATCTAAGAGTTTACTTCCTACAAGAATCTAACATTTGGGAGTCACATCCAAACGCTCTTAAGAGTTCCAATCATGTTTGTAAAGATACCAGAACGTTTGTGTGCGTAATAACGGAGACATGCCCTTGACCATTATATCATGTTTCATACATGCTTTTGCATATCTCTCTTTCCAAACTAATTACCAAAGTGAATTAAGGAACTTCTTCGAGTGATCATCTGACCCGTTATTCATTTCCCATTTGGATAAGAAAAAATATTTAGCATTTAGTGGGATGGATCCTGACCAAGTTGTGAAGCGAGAAAAAGATTGTTGGTGGTTCCAGAAGTCCATTTTCCTTAGATATATACTTAATTTGCTGCGAAAACTCTTGATATATAGTAGAGAGGTTGATTGGTTCAGAATTCGCCATAGAGATTTTTGAGGAAAAGTGATTCATTGAAGCAACGGTGATCTTTGAAGTTTAATCCTCCAAGTTTGTTGGGGAGTTTGATTTTTGTCCCGCTGATTGGGAAGAAAGCATGCACGATCGAGAGCATAAACTCGATTTACCCCACCAGAATTTAGGAGCAAGTGTGTCATATTTTTGTAAGATATATGTTGGGAGCAAAGTGGTTGACATTAATGAAGCTTTGACTTCAGAAAGGAAGTTAAAAGAATCGATGTTGATTATCGAGGGTCAGGTGCTTAATCAAAACATGCTAGAAGTTCAAACGGGAAAAAGTCCAACATGTGCATTTTATCTAACTAGCGTACAATGTTTAACAATATATCAATTATGTCTACCTCTGGATGTTATAAACTCCTGAAGATTGCTATTGGTGGCTAGTCGTAGAGAGAGAGAGAGAGAGAGAGAGAGAGAGAGAGGAGAGTTTGAGAGAGTGGAAAGAGAGAACATTGGGGAGAGAGAGTGAGAATGAGTAAGTTTGAGAGAGAGTGAAGAGAGAACATAGGAAAGAGAAGTGAGGCGAAGAGAGCTTGAGAGAGAGGAGAGAGATAGTGAGGGTGGAAAGAGAGAGAGGGGTTGGAAGGGAGACAAAGGGTGTTTGAGATTTTTTATTATTGATTTTAAGGATATCTATTATTTTATAATGTGTAAAATTTCTAACAAAATCATAACTGAGTAGACCTTACAAATGGTAGATGTGTATATACATATTAAAAACTTAAGAGTCAAGGTGCCCAGAGGTAATGTTGGGACCTAATCCTAATTAATTAGGGTAATTAGGTTTTAAGCTTCCTAATCCCTCTTTGGGATTTTTTTGTAGGATGAGTGGCTGTGTTTGGGTTGAAGTGGAGGCTTGTGATTGGTTGGGTTCAAGGTGAGGGCTTTAAGAAGCCAAATCTCATCTCATTCTCATTTTCTTCTTTCTTTCTCTTTCTTTCTCTCTATCTCTCTCTCTCACTCTCTTAATTTGTCTCCCTCTCAGAGTGTTGGTGAGCTTTGGTGGAGTGGACGTCGAGGAAGAAGAAAAATTCAATGCAGTCGACGAAGTCCTCGTGATCGTCGCTCGGAGTAAAGTTCGTCTGAGAAGAGTTTTTGTAAGAAAGTGACCGCAGTGGTTCTTCGAAGGGTTCTTCAAGCCTTCAAGGTATGCCAACTTCTACTTTAAGACTCACCCAAGGTGTGCGAGTAGTTGTGTTAGTTGACGGTGGCTGGAGGCCTTGTCGAAGATAGTTGTGCAGCAACTTGCTGCACTGTAACGGTTGAGCGGCGTGTGCCTTGGTCGACTGGTTGTAGTGTGATCTTAGGAATCTGCCTTGCACCAGTTGAACGATGTCCTTGGGTGGTCGACCGACTAAGTTTTTAAGGCAGACTCTGATAGTTTCGGTCAGATGGGTCCCCTTGCCGTTCAACCGGTCACACTATTAGTAAGTCGGTTAGGGGCATAGACTATCTAAACGATTGACTGCCTTATGATCCGTTCAGCCGATTGCACTGTAGTAAGTCGGTCAGAGCTTAGACCATCTAAACGGTCGACCGCTCTTTGATTTCGTTCGACCGGTTACTTAAGAGAACTTAAGTTACATTCGACTGATTCGTATTTAGGTCGACCGGTGATGACTTAGAGGAAACGTAGGAAGTCCTTGTTATTTTCGGTCGATCGGGTCCCCTTTGTCATTCGACCGTTGGGATGATTATTCTAATGGGATAAGGGGTGTAGACCTTCCAACGGTAGACCGCCAGTAGACTGTTGTTCGACCGTTTGGTCGTTTTGTTGGTTGGGTTCGTTCTACCGGTTTTGGTGACGGTTGGACCTAGACCTGTTATCGGAGGGAATCGGTCGACCATTGTTGCCTTGTTTTGCACTTTTGAGTTAATGCTTGTGTTTGTCTAGTGGGATTGGGTGAAAAAGCCCTGAAGCCCTGTTTGTTGATCGTACTTGCTGCAGTTGGGTGAAAAAACACAGGAGCCCAGCTTAGTGACGATGTTTATGTTCAGTAGTTTTGTATACCATGTTATACTTGAGTGTTGTCTTTATTCATGCATGTTATGGAGTATGGAGTTTGGCATACGAGATTTCTTTCTGGAAACTCATGCATCATTGCATGTTTAGTTTTCACATCGTGAGCGACGGTAGAGGGTGGTGACGGCATAGAAGAAGACTAGGGATCGAATCCTGCTTGTCCATCTTTTTGGAGGTTGTAGTGATTACTTGTACTTTATTTTATAGTCTTTTGATGTAATCACACTTTTGACAAACTCATATATATATTGGTGCACATTGTGTCGTGTTTCTGTAATATCTTCGTGTGTGAGTTTTGACCATGTTAGTTGTCAGGATATTTGTTTTAAATTCTTCTGTTGTTGAGGATGTTATAGGTAAATACTGAAAATACGGATGCACGCAACTGATTATGATTCATTCAAGGGGCATAAAACCAATTCACCCTTTCATGTTTTACATTCACTAATCATGGTAGATTGTAAAGTATGAAAAAACTTGGCTACAGATAATACAAAGAGTACATTTGCTAATTTACATTATGTAACGTCCTCGAAAATAGTGGAAAAAATTAAAATGAAATTTCAAGAATTAAACCCAGAGAACCACGATGGCATTACTCATAAATACACAAAAGGAGCACTAATAGACGGGAGTTCAAAAATATGATTACATCAAAAGACAAGAAGAATAACAAGTAATCATAACAACCTAAAAATTAAGACGAGAGGATCAGATCCTGGTGCGTTCATCCTCTGTCACCACTCACTCAATGCCTGAGTTTCCATAAGAAAACCTTGTATGTCAAGTCTACATACATGCATATGAATGTATAGTACAATGAACATATCATACTAGTACACATGATATATAATAATATGACATAAAGCCTTCCCCAATCAGGGTAATAAAGAACAACAATCCCACCAACAACATCGGCCAAACATGGGTACCCATCACATCCACATATGGTCGTACAGATGTATATGCTCACATAAGCTGAGTCATAGGCTGCCCACACAAGCTGACGCATTCTTTGCTCACCTCCTCCGCCATAAAGGTTGGGCAGTTACCTCCGTCTCCATCAAGACCGGTAGTCACTTCACCCCCACGGAGTTGCATAACAACACCAAACGTTGGGATCCGCGATCCCTTAGGTCTATCACATAAGGCATGAAATGCAACATTGTGCAAAAAACATAAAAGCAATAAATCTAATCTGGGTACCAACGGTCGACCGAAAATAAGCACTTGGTCGACCATTCGGAAGTTGAACCAGAAAGAGGTCTGAACTACAATCGGTCGAACAAACTTACGTGCAAAACGATTGTACAAAGGTACATGAACGGTCGACCGTTTGCATGCTTGAAAATCATTAAATAAACACAATAACGGTCGAACAACAAAGGGGTCTCGTCCGACCGAAAATAACAGAGTCTTCATTCGTTCCACAAAATTATAACCGGTCGAACCGAACACTAATTGGTCAAACACTAATTCAGTACAATTAAGTTAGCGGTCGAACTGAGTCTAAGGTAGTCGACCGTTTAGAATGTCTAGGCATGGAAATGACTTAATTTAGATGCACCGGTCGAATTGCAAAGGTGTCCCGTCCGACCGAAAATAACAAAGTCTCCTTCCTCCCGCCAATTATGCACAACTGGTCGACCGTCAATAGGCATCGTTTGACCGGTACGGGGAAAATTCTAGTATTTACACTAAGACCGGTCGACCAACAATAATATAGGTCGATCGTTCCAATGCAGAGTTGTTGTTGCACCTTATCACCGTAGAGGCCTCTGACATCCGGCGACGAACCAAACCCCCCACACATCTTGTTTTTAAGATCGATGAAGCTTCCAAACGTCGCCGACGATCTTCACTTCCGACAATCCGACTCGACGCAATTCAACTCCTTCTTCCGACTTCCCCTCCTCTTCTAACTCTTGCTTCAGTCCTCTCTTAGTCTCTTCTCAACTCTCTCGATTCTTTTACTTCTTCTTACACTCCTCTCCCGCTCTCCTCTAAACACAACCTTTATATTCAGCAAAAGTCACCGCCATCCACCCTTCCTCTTAGGGGTGAGCTTCGGTCTAGGACCGGACCGAACCGAACCGGACCGGACCGAAACCCGAATTTTCGGGAAGTCCGGACCGAAGACCGGACCGAATAGGTTCGGTTCGGTCCGGTCCGGTCCGGGTCGGTCCAAAACCCGAATTTTCCCCTTAAATTTTCGGTCCGGTCCGGACCGAAGACCGAATTTCCAAAATTTTGTGGACTGAAGACCGGACCGAAAAAATTCGGTCCGGTTCGGTCCGGACCGAAAAATTCGGTTCGGTCCGGGTGCCCGGACCGGACCGAATTTTGCTCACCCCTACTTCCTCTCACACCTTGACAGGTGGAAAGGTTTATGCAAATTGCACTCAAACCCGATCTTCCCGTAAAACTACACAAACACCCAATTAGTTCATCGGATTACCCTTAGACCCCTAACAAGAACTTAGATCCAAACACATTAAGTGGTCAATTGTTTGTCCAAAGTTTCACTGGGGATGATTAGTATTCGTGAGTTTCTATTTCGTAAAGCTTAATTACAGACATCGAGGATATAACGCCCTGAAGCTGTTCTCAAACTTTGAATGGGTGAGATGGTGTGACTCGACCATCTCTCAACTCGATTGAAGATTCTATTACATCTTTTTCTCTCCATATCCACTATCACACACAAGCTATTGTCGTCATATATAACAATAAAAGTGATGTATTCTATGAATTATAGGTTTATAATTGAAGAAAGAAACAAGAATATATTACCAGAGCTAGAGGACGAACGATACGATCTTCTTACGCTTCATTCACCAATTAACAATTTCTATAGAACATCTTAGCGATCAACAGTATCAATTCCTTTCTCAAAATCACACTATATTTGAGCAAATTTATTTTAGCATATGTCATTTGAATGGAACGATGGAGAGACATTGAAATATGTGAAATACACATATGGGACCTCATTGTGGGACAAAGGAAATAATTGACACCTTATTCCTCACATTGGTTAGCTACACCTCATCAAATTCCAGTGATCATATTCAGTATGGGTCTGGGGCTTTGGTCCTTTTGGGTCCCTCTCAGATGTCATTTTCTTTTAACAAATTTCTGATACTAGAATCCTACTTATCTAGTCTGGGCCTTCATATTGTGAGGTAGAAGAAAGTGGATTTAATTTATGTTACTTCTGAAATAAGGTTTTGTCAATGATTTTCTCCTCCTCCATTTTGTGTTTGCGAGGAGTGTGGATATTGGAGAATCACTGGTCAATTACCTTCACTCTATCGTCTCGGCTCAATTGAGGATTTTATTACATCATTATTTTCATATCCACTATCATGCACATCTTGTTGTTGTGAGCCTATTAACATAGCCAAAATAGATGATACAAATAATATATTTATATCAAGATATCAATTCTTTTATTAAAAAACTGTGTCATAATTTCAATATCCATTATGAGCGCGTCCCCGATTAATGCATAATCAAAACTTACACGTAATTGCTTGGATTTAGTAGAAGAGTGATGCGTTTGTTGTTCACACATATTGCTTGATTCCATAGTATTTGACTAATTCACACGTAATATTTATTGCAAGGCACATAATTCAACTTTTTTGACGTGGATAGGATTTGGGATGTTATAGAGTGCTTGACAATTTTTAATTTATGTCATAACTGAGTTAAATGAATGGTATATCTAGAAGTTGAACTTACATTCTAGTTATTCCAAGAATCGAAAGTCAAAACAATACCAATTGAAGCACTTCGAAATTCTAACCTATAATCATACGAGACTTTCATGATTCTATTTAGCTATATATAATATATATCCAAAGTGACTGCAAAAAAAATAATCCAAAGAGCAAAAGTAGATTTCCATGCATTGTCAACTAATGTATCTTCATCATGGAAATTAGTATGCAATTACCCACATAATTCATTCAGCAACCTCGTCTTGTCATGTTAGCTTATATATAGGCCTAAAAAGTGATTAACCAAATTATAAATAAAAGCAAGCCATATTCCTCAATGGCTTCTCGGAAATTGCATCAAAATTTTCATTTTTTTGCCTTCAGATCTACAATTGCATTGGATTTCTCTTGAAGTTTCATTTGCCTATTTCGTGAATTATGGAACACGAACGAAGATGCTTTGGTAACACCATTCTTTTGTATATGACGTGCATAATTTTTCCTTTTCGGAAAAAAAAATCCTTCTCTTTCAAACAAAAGGTGCAGAAACATCACATTGTGGGAAGCTGACACAGTCAGCAAAAGCACCATTTCCAAGACAAAGGGAGATAGGAAGAAAGATATTATCTTAAATTACGGTAAGATATTTTTAATTATGGTCGAGTAATACTTATATCTTTTGAATTTTAAAATTTTGCATTCGTACTCTTGAATTTTGATTTGCGTAATACTTTAATCATCTTAAAATAAAATTGTTATTTTTCAATATATTTCTCATTTTTTTGTCGAAAAAATTCGTATTGTTCACCAAAACATGTTTCTTATGTACCATATGACAAATTTTGTATCAAATGGACTGTCATATTTTACTCGAATTTGAGACTAATTGATATAAATTTTGACTCAAATTTTGAAGTAAATTCGACATCCGATTTAATTCAAACTTCACCATAAAGATAGTTTAGAAATATATTTGACAAACAACAAGAAAAAGTTAAGAATAAAATTAATAATGGTGTTGAAAAATAACAATTTTTTGATTGAGACAGAGTCAAAATGTTATGCAACTCAATATTTAAAGTAGTGTGAGTGTGACATTTTAAATTAAAAATGTCAAAATGTTACTCGAACATAGTTGAAAGTGATAAACTGTAACTTAGCTATCAAAGTCTTTCATATTAATATTTCAAAAGAAAATTTAAATAAAAGATTTATATGAAGAAGAGAAATACTGTTACACAACCCATATTATTCAAAATAAAGACGGTATAATAATTAATATGAATGAACGAAGATCGTATAATAATAGTAATTTGTAGCAGAACTACATCCACTATTTCACTTTTAAATTCCAAAAAAATAATTAACCAATCAAATTTAATATGTAGCACTTGACTCGAATTTTTTATACATTATCATTTAGGTCCAAAAATAGAGTAACATGAGACAATTGTAATTGTGCAAATAAAACTATTATCCAAAACACTAATTTCCGATTACAAAATCAACCAACATGCATCTTACAAATCTCCCTCTCACACATCACTTCCTCGGATCAACTAACAACTATCCTTTCTTCCAATAAAACATGGTTGATCATCCTTCACGTAGGCAGGTGGAACAACACCAACCAAAATAAATAATGGTCCTCTCTTTTCCAACTTGTATCCACACATAACACAAATTTTTAATCCAATCACATGTGGGATATGCACATTAATTAAATCGCACAAAACGGAGACGTGTTGGATAAAAGGTTGAGTGGTGGACCTACAACGATCCATTTAGGTGAGTGCTGCGACAAAAAAATGTTGTGCTGGAAGAGTGTGAGATGGGGAATCTAGAGGTGATCAAAATGCTTCAGCACCACCACTCAAATGTCAATCTAATCTTACTTTCTTTTTCATAATTAGAAAGTTTTTTCTTTCATTAATGGATAATGCTAAAGTTATGGTCCACAGTTCCGAGAAGGAGTTCCAAAACAAGCAGCAAATAATCAGGTTTTTTCGAATAAAGGTTTTTAAAACTAGAAAGTTGGTAAAGAAGAAAAAACTTAAAATTTACTGATAAGTCTAAATAAGAAAAAACTATATAAAATCCTAAGATAATGTTAACATCTCTTATTAAACTAAAATAAATAAATTTATTGTTGGTGATTTTAGTGTCATCGATTCATTTTAGTCGTAATGTGATTTACTTGAGACCGATGCGATTTATCGTTACGCTCGGAAACGAGTTTGGGTAGTGCGGAGTGCACGCTTGTTGAGCTAACGGTTTATCGACCACGAAGGTCGAGGGGGCGCAGCCCCTCGCGGGGTTCAAGGGGCGGAGCCCCTGCGGGGTCCAAGGGGCAGAGCCCCTGGCGGGGTTCGGGGCAGCGCCCCGAAAGCTCTTCGGGAAATCCATATTAATTCTTTATTGGATTTTATGTATTTCCGGTTTAAGTGGATAATACCAACCAAAAAGCGGTTGTGTAACCGCCCAACCGCCATTCTGCCTTTTCGATTTATCTCATTATTAGAGGGATTCGGTATTTGGAAGAACACATACCTTTTCTCTACCTTTCTGATCGAAGTTCATATTGCCTGAACGAGATTGTTCATTCTCAGGATTATCCCCGCAAGATATTCGTGCAACCCGGGCAGTGTAATAGGGTCGAATAATCTTGTTCGGAAAGTGATCTGTACACGATCTGAGAAGAGTCCAGGATTATCACAACCCGAACTTTCCAACATTTATTAGTAATTTGTTAAACTAAAAGTAATGCAATTTTTTCATTATGAATGTAACATAAAATTCGAAATGACCGACCATTGTTTGCAACACACACTGCAGTTACACAATAATACTGTATTGCCAATAAAACTAAAAAAAATACATTTTACAATTATAACAATATTCTCATTCATGGACAACTTGTAGGATTATTTTGATGTATAACATGGAAAAACACTTTCTAGATCCGCCACTGATGGATCTAGAATATCGGCTATTTCGAGTATTATGAGATAGGGAAATGTTTGTTGAACGCTCGCGTCACGGACGCTGCTAACCCAGTCAGCACACTGGCTGATGTGGGCAACCCAGTCAGCAGATGCGGCTGAGTGCGCACTCTCCCCAGAAACAATTTCTTTGTTTAGTTTATTCCTCGTTTCGTACAAATTTCTCCATCCCTCATTAATGCATCTCAAATCACTCACGTAATTTTGGCGCTCCTACACAGACTGAAGACTAGTTACTCAACATTCGTCCTCCTATTTCTTCCCTTCTCTTTATTAATAAATTCATTTTTTTCCGGACACACACATCAGTCATTTTCTTTAGTTTCTGGACAAGCGCATAACTTATTCCGGACACAGTTACTATTTATTCCGGACACAGTTACTATTTATTCCGGACACAGTTACTACTTATTCCGGACAGACGTACTACTTACTCCTGAATTTTTTTGCTGTTGTTTTATTTTCTCGATGCGTCCACCATCGCATTTAATGCTTTTCAAATCAGCACGTCATCCGTCTTCTTTCTTATTCTTTGGCGCTTCACGGAGATACAAATATGAGTGTCTAGGTTATTCCGATCCTACGAACCATTCCTTCTTCTCTCCTTCCTCCATTTTTGTTGTACTGTAATGGCACTCGTAAATGTGTCCTCACAGCCGACTCATGCCTCCAACGTCTCTCAAGTGATGATGAATTTTCTTTCCTTCGAAGAAGCCAAAGCATTTTACGTTTCATACGCCGATTCCTGTTGTTTTGGTGTGAAGATAAGGCAATCTCATTACGGTCATGGTGTTGTAATATGGGTCACTCTTACTTGCTCAAAGGAGGGTAATGCTCCCGGAAACCAAGGTGAAGGTAGACCGAAACATAGGTTATCCGGTAGGGTCGAATGCACTGCTCGGATTAGGGTCTCCGGTAATCCATCCAGAGGCTACGTAATTAACTACGTAGATCTCGAACATAATCACGCCATGCTGTCGGAAGACCAGATGCGCTTCCTCCGACAAAAACGATCCGTCCCGGAGTCCGCCAGAGCACGCATTTCGTGCAATGATGCTGCCGGTATATCTGCCGCCAAGACCATGCAATCTTTTGTGGTCGAAGCTGGAGGTCACGATAAATTGTCTTTCAACGAGCGGGACCTAAGGTTATTTATTCTCCACTTAACCTGGTTGAAGTTACGCATTTAGCTTTGTCATAAAAATTATGTTTCGCAGGAATGTTGTGAACGATGTTAGAAACCTCAAAATGGGACCAGGAGATGCGCAAGCTATCCAAGATTATTTCATCAGGATGCAGAAGAATGATTCCCGCTTCTTTTACGTAATGGATATGGACGACGAAGGCAGACTACGAAATGTGTTCTGGGCCGACAGTCGTTCTCGAGCTGCTTACTCTTACTTTGGAGATGCAATATGTTTCGACACAACATACATAACAAACAAGTATGACATGCCTTTTGCCCCATTTGTGGGGGTAAATCACCACTACCAATCCGTCCTACTCGGTTGCGCACTCCTCTTCCGAGACGACACAAAATTACATTTGGTTGTTCCAAACATGGTTGACGTGCATGAACGGTACGTGTTTTATTTTGTCTGGCTTTGTCCGTTTTATGTTATGTGCTTGTCCGGTTACCCTTTACGTCTGTCCGGTTTACGTCTTTTGCTCATCCGGTTTATCCCTTACGTCTGTACGGTTTACGTTTTTTGCTCGTCCGGTTTACCCTTGACGTCTGTCCGGTTTACGTTATTTCTGTCCGGATTAACATATGTTTTTATCTTGATCGCGTTGTGTGCAGATACAAGCCCCCCGGCGATCATAACAGACCAATGTGGCGCCATAGCTGCGGCTGTGAGGACTGTGTTCCCTGAAGCGCGGCACGGATTTTGTATATGGCACATAATGAATAAGGCCCCTGTGAAGCTGCCCACGAAGTACCGGGAGCATACGTTGTTTGACCTCAACAACTGTGTATTCGATTCCAAGACTCCGGCAGAATTCGAGCGGAATTGGCAGGGTTTTGTAGATGATTTCGAGTTCCACGATAATAATTGGCTCCGATCCATTTATGCAATTCGAGAGCACTGGGTACCTGCATTTTGGCGGGATTGTTTTTTCGCAGGAATGACATCAACCCGGAGAAGTGAGGGTATGAACGCCTTCTTCGATAAGTACCTCACATCAAGGACGACACTTAAGCAGTTCGTGAAACAATACGAACTCGCAGTACGCCACAAGTATGAGAAGGAAGCTCAGTCTGATTTCGATTGTCAGCATAAGGCTCCGCAATTGATTTCGAAATATCCATTCGAGAGGCAATTGAGCGAGTTGTATACGGTGGGTGTCTTCAAGAAGGTGCAGTTAGAAATTGGGAAGATGATGTACTGCGACATCAAGGATGAGTTCAACGAGGACGACACATTGCACTTCAACGTGACCGAACATGTATTGACACATATCCTCCCATTGTCGAAACGGTTCACAGTGCAAATTAGAGATGAGAAGTGGGTATGCGATTGCAGAATGCTTGATCACGTCGGTATCCTATGTTGTCACGTTTATGTTGTTATTGCCCGAATACGTCCAAACGCGTTGCTCCTCGAGTCTTACATCGTCCACCGATGGAGGAAGGATATCCGAAGGAGCTATGGAGTCAAGTTTCCCCTTCAAAGTGGCATAACGGGGAACGATGCGCTTCGTCGCCACGACGACATAATGGGTCGTGCGGTTTGGATCGCCGAGGCCGCTTTCGACTCAAACGACAGATATCTTCAGGCGGTAGAGGCACTTGAGTTGCTTAAGGAACGTATGCAACGACCTGATCCTGTGTTCGATGGTACATCCGTTCTCAATCCGGATAAGACAAGACAGAAAGGCAGACCGCCGAGCAAACGAGAGATTTCTTTGTCTGAGAAAATAATTAAAAGTAACGTTAAGAAAATCATCAGGAAGAAGGTTCTACCCCCGTTACACCCTGCAGCACCCAAACCGGGGGATCACGATTTCGATGACTGGGACATGAATTTGCATTACGAGGGAGTTCCTCCTTGATTATTGTATTTGTCCTTGGTTGGAATTATTCCTATGTAATTTTGTTGAAAGTCATTGTATGTCTGTCCGTATTATTGCATAAGATTCAACCCTTTCTTTGCTTGTTCGTTTGTGAATTAATTTCTGATGGCGACAAATATATTTAAGTAATTTTAGTTTGTTGTATGTCTGTCCTGATTACGTTATATGTCTGTCCGGATTACGATTCATCAATGTCCGGTTTATGTTTTATTTATGTCCGGATTAAGTGACCAGTATGTCCGGAAGACGTACTTATGCTGTCCGAATTACATTGTTTGTATGTCCGGATTACGTTAATTTCTGTCCGGAATAAGTTTTATTTATGTCCGGATTAAGTGACCAGTATGTCCGGAATACGTAATTAGGTCGTCCGGATTACATTGTTTGTCTGTCCGGATTACGTTATATGTCCGTCCGGAATAAGTTTTATTTATGTCCGGATTAAGTTACCAGTATGTCCGGATTACGTTATATGTCCGTCCGGATCACGATTCATCAATGTCCGGATTACGTTTTATTTATGTCCGGATTAAGTGACCAATATGTCCGGAATACGTAATTATACTGTCCGGATTACATTGTAAGTCCGATTTACGTTTTATTTCTGTCCGGATTTCATTGTATGTCTTTCCGGATTACGCTAATGGTCTGTCCGGATTACGTTATATGTCCGTCCGGATTACGTATCATGTATGTCCGGAAACAAGAAAATAATTTTATAAAAACCCAACACCAAATGTCCTTGTATTGATAAATCATTCAAATAGTCTATGTAATTTTAACATGTATACATGTATAACTTTGGAAAAAAATTGTTGAGTGCGCAATGGTGCAAAGTAAATTAAAACATTTTCTGGGCGTTTATTGTTGATCGCACATCCCAGAGTCTTCGAGTAAGAAATTGGCCAAATCGCCTCTAAAACGGTGAATAACCTTGCTCTGCTTCGGCTTCGTCGGATCAGCATTCTCCATCAAATGCTTCATCCAGTACAAAACATATGGCCCGCAGTCGTTACTCCCCGGTAGCTGTCGTTGGCTACCCTTCCTCTCAACTCTCAGCGGCCACTCGACCTTCAACAACCCTCGCAAGAATCCCGCTATCTTAGACGCGGTGCATTCATGAGTTCCGACAAAACGGTTAGGATTGTCACCTTTTTAAGTGTGCGGGAGAGGCTGTTGTACTGAATGAACTCTGATCGAGGTCCGTGGGCAACGAACAGAGTCCAGTGGCCGGCCAAACAACATGGCTGTGCGATGATGACTTCCTCCACATTTAGTCCTTCAATTTTTGGGAGTAAATAATCTTTCCTTATATCTTCTCCCTGTCCCTCCACAATCATTTCCGATTCGAATGATGATAAGCAGACCACCTTTTGTTGCCCTCCTCTTCTGAGGAGTACCTCAATTAGGCCGTCAAGAGTTTCGTTGGTCAATTCTGTTTTTGGCGAAATTATTTCCTTGAGATCACCCCTGGTGATATTGCTCAGAACCCCCCTCCAGATAATATCTTTTGCTTCTCGTTCGGGAGCCGTTGCATTCAATAAACGACGTACCTCATCATTGGTCAGTGTTCTCAAGGCGGTCGCATCCACATCGGGCCTCGTGGACGAAACATGGGCGGCCAGTTCATCTTTCGCTGTTTCGTCAGTCTCGTATATTTCTTCACTGGCTTCTTCGGCCCCTTTTGTTTTTGTGGTGGCTTCTTCGGCCTCCTTTATTTCTTCTTGTTTTTCTGCAGCATTCTTCTGTGCCTCATCTTGGCCAGATTTACTTTGCGCTTCGTCTATATGTTCTGTGCGCAAGCGTGGTTTAATGGTCCGCATTTTTTGAGGGTGCAAAAGCGGTAGCGCTACCACAGCCTTCCTCTTTCTTTCCTGTTGTCTGCTCATATCTTCCTCCTTCTTCTTCTCATCCTCCTTCCTCTTCTCTCCCTCTTCCTCCTTCCTCTTCTTCCTCTCTTCCTCCTCCCTCTTCTTCCTCTCTTCCTCCTCCCTCCTCTTCTTCTCATCCTCCTCTTCTTCTCTTCCTCCTCCCTCTTATTCCTCTCATCCTCCTCCCTCTTCTTCTTCTCTTGCTCCTCCCTCTTCTTCCTCTCTTCCTCCCTCTTCTTCCTCTCTTCCTCCCTCCGCTTTTTTCTCTCTTGCTCCTCCCTCTTCTTCCTCTCTTCCTCCTCCCTCTTCTTCCTCTCTTCCTCCCTCCGTTTTTTTCTCTCTTCCTCCTCCCTCCTCTTCTTCTCATCCTCCTCCCTCCTCTTCCTCGCATCCTCCTCCCTCTTATTCCTCTCATCCTCCTCCATCCTCTTATTCTCATCCTCCTCCCTCTTATTCCTCTCATCCTCCTCCCTCCTCTTCTTCTCATCCTCCTCCATCTTCTTCTTCTCTTGCTCCTCCCTCTTCTTTCTTTCTTCCTCCTCTCTCTTCTCCCTCTCTTCCTCCTCTCTCTTCTTCCTCTCCTCCGCCTCCCTCTTATTTCTCTCTTCCTCCCTCTTTCCCTCTCCTCTGCCTCCCTCTTATTTCTCTCTTCCTCCTCCCTCTTTTCCCTCTCTTCCTCCTCCCCACGGACTCTCAGCCTACGACACTCTTCTTGAGAGATCCGGAGTTCTTCCTCCAGGTTGTTAATTTTAACGGTCGCCTCCCTAAGTGCTGCTTCGGCTCGCAGCCAATTCGTCTTCACCTCACTAAGTTCCAACTCTTGTAGCAGTGGGTCACATGGAATGCTGCATTCACTGAGTTGTACCCTTGGTAGAGTAGATGTTGAAGGTGTTTCCTTCGAGGCGACCTTTGCTGCGGGAGTTGCTTCTGCAGGAGGAAATTGATCCTCTGACAACAGTGAATGCTCCCGTTCACTGAGTTTTGGGGTGCCCTTCAACTCAAATTGGCCCGAGTAAATCCGGGACAAGTTGATGCCTCGATCTTCCCATTTTCTAAGGATTTGGCGTCTGCTAAACATTTCCGTCCAACACTTGAACCATGGAAATGCTGACCGGGGATCCCCCAATTTGAACTTCTCGCAAAGCCACACCTGAAAACAGGAATGAGTTAAAAACCAGAAACATAACTTCCCCAGGACAGACACAACTCTTATTCCGGACAGACGCAACACTATTCCGGACAGACAAAACTCTTATTCCGGACAGACAAAACTCCTATTCCGGACAGACGCAACACTATTCCGGACAGACAAAATACTTATTCCGGACAGACACAATACATATTCCGGACAGACAAAACTCTTATTCCGGACAGACGCAACACTATTCCGGGCAGACAAAACTCTTATTCCAGACAGACAAAACTCTTATTCCGGACAGACAAAATACTTATTCCGGAAAGACACAATACGTATTCCGGACAGACAAGACAATCATTCCGGACATATACAGGACTATTCCGGACATGCAACACACTTATTCCGGACAGACAAAACACTATTCCGGACATACGTAATACTTTTCCTGGATAACCTCAAGACACTTATTCCGGACAGAGACAACACTATTCCGGACAAACACAAGACTTATCCCGGACAGACAAAACACTTATTCCGGACATAAACCAACACTACTCCGGACTGACACAACACTCATTCCGGACCAAGATGCTTACTTGTAATACGGCAACGCAACCATACACGTAGCCCTGCTTCATAGAGAAGTTCGCTGACAATCTCCTCCTCGAGAGGTCCCGTTGGGCTTCCTCCAGGCCTTCAACCAAGAAAGTGTGAACCGCATTTGCCCACGCATATCTCTTGAGGCGCTTGAGGTTCTTAAGGTGCTTCGTGTACCACGCTTTACTTCGCAGTGATCCATCGAAGAACAAAAAATGATTGAAAATCATAGAAATAAGGAGTCGGACGTGCTCCTCCTCCTCGCCCATCTTGCTCGTGGCGGTAAGATGACCCAGTAGTTGGGTGTTGTCGAGGTTAACCCCGTCACGTTTCTCTACGTACATGGCTTCCATATCCACTCTCTGCCCATGTGCTCTTAGTCCAAGTAGAAGGGCGACGTCTTCTACCGTAAATGGGACCACCCCAGTGGCTATTCTCAGACCGACTTCATTGGCGTCGAAGTGTTCGACGAACCAACCCAGTATCTCGTTGTCAGTTGTGACGTGAGGAAAGGAGAGGAAGTGACCGAAAGGCGTCCGTTGGAAGACATTTTTCTCATCCTCCTTCATCCGGTCGAACTGCTTGTGAAGGGCCGTGAAACCGCACTTGGTTTCGCGGAAGTAGTACGTGCTTCCCTTAAACCACCAAAAAAAATTGTTAGAGGTCAATAATGAACCTTAAAATGAACCAGAAAGAACGTGGTTGACACAACACCTGCGCGGCTACAATTTCAGGAGCGATGGAGGTTTCAGGTAGAGAAGGATCCATTTTCGCCTGGTTATAATTTTCGTTCGATTAAAACAGGAATGAAGGTTTTGGATGAGCGTATGGAAAGGAACTCCGGGTGAAATGGGGAATGGAAAAGGAGAAGACTTGGGAGGAAAGTTACTTGAATGCTGTACCGCCGCTACTGATGTACGTGAAGTCTAACCGTCTAATCGTGATTTCGGGAAATGAACTGTCGCACCCAAAAATTCGTAATTTACTTTTCCCCGCGCAGAAGTTTTGGCTGACTGGACGCTGAACTGGCAGCTGACTGGTCCGTCCACGTAGGAAGCGTCACGGACGCGCGCGTCCGTGTATAACATATGTGGATGCTTATGGTCGCTTATGTGTCCGTGTATAACATATGTTGATGCTTATGGTCGCTTATGTGTCCGTGTATAACATATGTGGACGCTTATGTATAACTATTGTATTCCACCCAAGGTTTTCAGAACTGAACCGGTCATCGAACCGATAAAGCTTCGGTTTGGTTCAATGTGGTCGAACCACGGTCCAACTACGGTCGGACCGTTGATGACGTCAGCATGACATCATGATTTTTGAGACCCGAAGTTGGACCGGACCGAATAAATATTAACGGTCGGACCGGTGGTCAGACCGGTTTGAACCGATTTTTGTAAAATTATTTAATATATACACACACCAAACGTTAAATATAATTCATGATATCAAACACAATTTACTTAACGGAACAAATTTGCTTGAATACGAATTAGAGAAAATATTATTTGGATTAAGAATCTAAAATCAAAATCAATCTTCAATATTATCCATGACATCATACTTACGAAGGGATTTGGTGTGGGAGAGAAGAGTTTGTGGGTGGTGGATTTTTGTTTGTAAGAATAGAAAAAAAAATCATTATATTTTCTGATTTTAAAAATTAGGAAAATTTGAAATATTTTTATGTCCGGTCCGACCAACCGGTCCAACCCGGTCGGACCGGGTTCAATCCGGTTCAGAACGGTTCAACTAGAGGCTCGGTTTTTTAGTTGAACCGGCCGTTGAACCATCGGTTCCCGGTTCGACCGGGTCGAACCGTCCGGTCCGGTTTTTAAAACCTTGATTCCACCCTAACACATGGATTAATACCACTGATGCTTATGGTCTAACATATGTGGATGCTTTAGTGAGTTGTTCTAAAAGATACTAATACTATTATGTCATGCATGTAAGGCTAGGGTTCTCAGAAAGATGTCAATTTTATTAAAGGTGTTGTGGACTTTTATTTAATGCAGTAAGCTCTGTTTTTTATTATAAGACAATCGGCTCTGCTAGTTTGCTCGTTAACAAGATCCCTCAACAAGAAATTCGGCTCGTTTTGCTCGTTCAAACTTGTTTAAGGCTTGATGAACCTTCTCTAGAACTTAGTATTTATACATTACATATAACATGAACATATAACCTAAAATATTAAAATAAGATACATTTGTAAATTATACTATGTAATTTTAGTTTATTGGATTATAGTTAAGAGTATGTATATATGTAACATATAAGTATATAAATTTAAACGGGATTTTATCGAGCTAACCGAACCAAGTAGGGCTTCACTCGTTTATTAAACATGTGTATTCTTGTGTTTGAGCTTAGCTTGTTTACTGAGCTCGAGTTGAGCAGGCCCGGCCCAATAGCAGAAGCAGGGTGAGCTCCTGCTCCGGGTCTCATTCCGGACCTCATTTTGAAGGGCCTCAAAAAAAATTGTACATGAGCTTATTGGGTTGCGAATAAAATTAGTGTTAACACATAAATAACACATAAAACATTGATAAATTTGTCTCAAATATTGCTAAGAGGACAAAAAAATCAATTAATATTGCATTAAGTTAGTGAAATTTTTATTATTTAAACTAGGAGGATAATTTTTTTCAAATTTAGGAGCTTCGTTGTTTATTTTCGCACAGTGCCTCAAAAATTTCTGAGACGGCCCTGGAGTTGAGTTTTATCGACCCGAGCTCGAGAGAATTTGCAAGTTCGAGCGAAATCTATAGTGAATAGTATTGAAAAGAGTATACAAAGGGGAGTGATATGACATGACGAATTAAAAACAATTATAAACAGTTGATCATTGTCGGCATCCTTAGCTCCATCACGTCGTCGACAGACTACCAACATCATCGTTGAGATCAAAACGACCGCGTCGCCTCTCCTCTCCACCAATCATGAATGCATTGGCCTCCCTTCGGTTAGTCAATATCACGTCGGTCACTCCTCAACCCTACCCATTCTCTCGCCACCACCATCGTCATCGATCTCGTTGCTCTCACCGTAGATCTCACCACCTTGGCCAATATTGCAACCCTCGCCTTCGATCCTGCAAGGATTGTGAGACAGTAGACCCATGGGTGACGTATCAGCCTCGAGTTAGCTCGGAGACGGGACAGTACAAATGATATTTAGAACTCTTAACCAACCGGAATTGTGTGAACTAAGTGCTACACCAATAGGGTTGGACACCTCTGGAATCCTGCAACGCTTGATCCATTGATTGATGAGTTTGACCCTGTCTGTCGAGGAAGTTAGATGTTCAAGTGTAGTATGTTGTAACACCTCAAAGTTGCATAACTTAGATATTCTCCTTAATATTGAATTTTCTTATTAAGACCAATTTCCGTCGAGACCTTATCAATGATTACTTCCATTCTTTTGGAGGTTTCACTAGCTGCTCGCTCCTTGAGGTTAATCTTCCCTTATTTTTAACCAACTTCTTTGTTGGTTAGTCTATTTAAACTGCATCTGAGGACTGTAAGCGTTGTGTTCTGTTTTACGTCCTTTTATTGATTGGGTAAGGCCCGTAAGGATGACTTTTTATCCACTCGTACGGTCGCTTCCTTCCCCACTGCGGAACCCAACAGGGATCTTAAATGATTTGCTGAGAAACTAATGTCATTAGGAGTGTATCACCAACCGAAACGTACATGATTGTCGTGACCGTTAACTTATTTCATCCAATTATAGAGATGTCATCAACAGCATGCTACAGTTGGTTACACATGAGTCATGTTTTCAAAATAATAAAAAGTCATTATACATGAACATCAGAATCTGGCAGTAAGCAACTTAGAAAATGCCTTTGTGATAGGCAAGTGAGTTACAAAATAACCAGATCGAAAGAAAAAAAACGTGTTTGCAACAGGAACCAGCACAAATTATTGGAAGCGGACATTATTTGGAAAGATACATACGCATGGAAACGCAATAAAAGCTAAGAGAATGATCTATCACCTCAGACCAGCCACAGGCCAACTAAATCGGTAGCATTGAAGATGACTCGCCAGGTGCATATATTAACACAAAGGGGAAGAGTAGCAATCTGGGGTTCACTTGGAGGAGACACCAACCAGACAATCAAGAATCAACCAATACTCTTCTTCCATTCGGTATTTCTCTAACAAGTTCTCGGTGGGTTTAGCCACATGAAGATGCAAGCTTCAAATACGGAGGGAACCTGTAACAGTGTCCCGTCCAGAATTCGCATCTTTGTGGTTCAAAGAAAGATCAGCAAATCTGGAATCTAAGTCTCTACTGTTATTGCGTCTATGACTACGGGTGGGAGCAGGCTGCTGCTGTTGTTGCTGTTGGCATACTGCCTGGAGACGGGCAATCTCCCTTTCCAACATTTCCTGCTGGACTGCAGTGAAAGATAAACAAGTGAATGGTGAAATGCACCAATGCAGCAATGTTTAACGTAAAATCAAAAGGGAAATCCATCTTAATCCATAATCAACATATCTCAAGATGGAAAGAATAATATAGCAATGCAAGAGAAAAGTGCCTCAATGTTTTGTCAAACTATATTATAAATTACTCCCAATTCCCAAGTACAAGAGAGGCCTGTGGCTGTATTATAAACTATATTATAAATTAACTCAATGTATATATTATAAACTATATTATAAATTAACTCAATGTAGATTAAACTGTTATATCTGCCAACAAAGCTTCTCTATCCATTTTCCACACCCAAACTAGACTTACTATCTGAATCCATCGAGTTTCTTTTGTTGAGTCTATGTCTCTCTGGGTTTTGTTACACTACACTTTTAAGAGGGTTTTCTAGCAGTTGGCTCTTCTCTGTAGGGTATTTTTGGCTAGGGTTGTGTTTTTTCATTTTTGGTTCTGTTGGAGTTTCTCCTATTTTCCTTTTTCTTCCCTTGCACGCGACACTGCTATTATTAACAAAAAAAATACACAAGGCAAATGTCGATGCTGGGAAGTCACTAATAAGTAAGAATCTAGAATTTTCTCAACAAACTTGATGACCCTAGTCCCTCGATGTGGGTGAACTAAAAAGTAGTTGATATCTCCCAAGGAATCATACTTTATAGGATTCTCTAGTCTAGACAATAAGCTGCGTAAGGAGATTAAAAATACTCACGGTGCTTTAAGAGCTGTTCCTGGGCTAGGCTGTCCAGTCGTTGCTTGAGAGTTTTATTTTCCAAACTTAGTATAAGATTCTGCTGGTCAAGAAATTGAAGTTCTGCTGAAGCTTCAGATCCTTCAGCCTACCAAGAGCAAAAAAGGGTCACATTACAGTTTCATGCTATCATTGATCATTTTGTTTTACATGTATTGATTCTTTCATTTTCAAATAAATACAAAGTAGACAATGAGCTCATTGGCCTATTTATTATCTTTTATACACTAATACAAGGAGACAAAAAGTACTTGCAAATCACTATAATTTACCTGCAGAGCTTGTACATTTCTCTCCAGCTCGGCAATGTACTGAAGCTTGCGGACCCGGGATCTCTGAGCAAATTGCCTGTAAGAAGTAAGAATAAGTTGAGATGATTGAGAAGGATCCAAAAAATTGTTAGTTGCAAAACATTAGTGTAATTGTGGTTTTTAATTTTCTTCTCTAGAAATGAGGCAACGATGTAGGTAGTAAAACCATGTATTGTGATCCCCTCCATGCCATTTATAGCATCAAACTAAGTGTAGCCTAGTAGGAACCCGTAAAATAGAAAAATAGTTAAAGAAGATGCCACTAAAATTAGGAATGAATAATTGGATTCTACCTACATTGCTGTTCATAATCCTTACCTTTGCATTGCTTGTCATCCAAAGTTTTGTATACTTGCAAAATTGTCCACGATTTTTAGTTGATCCACACTTCAATTGACTTGCAACAATAATTACACTATGGCATTCTAGATACAAAAGGGCAATATGTTGCCATATGTCCAACAACCAACTGCATTTGCAGGACTTGACAAAGTCTAACATTTTCATGGGCATTAAAATGATCCTAAATATAAAGGCTCCATTTTATTGTTTCTGAACCATGATATTTACATGCAACAGATGTACAGAATCCAAATGACTAATTATGATGACTGCATTCATCTCAGTGTCTTGGTTTAGAACTCTTCGTGAAGAAGAAGAAGAAGAAGAAGACTTTCAGATCGCACAATAAACCATAGTGGGAAGATTACACACAAAAGCATGTTTAAAGTTTAAACAATTATTCCTTTTGTAAGTACTAAATGTTCTTCCTACAGACAACGTGTATAATGAACCAGTAATTAACCAGCTCAATCTTCCAAGAAATCATTGTTATGAATTGACAAGCTGCTTAGCCTAGGTGATAGAATCAAACAACAAATTTCCATGCTAACTTTCTGCTTTCAAATGGCATCCAAGCACAATCAATGAAATTTCAAATACTGGATGCTTCTAGTCAGAGTAAATAGTAAAAAACAGGAAAGCTTACTGTTTCACTCGTTTTTGGTCCGTTTCATTTTGAAAATGTTTGGCTTGAATAACTTCTCTTCGTTCCAAAGAACCTCCAACATTTTGAGGAAGCTCCTCTTGATCTTGGGCCTCAGATCCTGTACAGGCCACAGCATCTGGATCACTTATGTGTACTGATGGGGCTGGACCATGATGGGATGGGAAATTAGTTGGATGAACCCCAGCTTCTAGGTTAGTTTCCAGTCCCCTATCTCGTGGCTTACCGAAATTGCTTGAATCCATGTAATAAGGGCCATATGGTACATTTTTTCGGTGGTTAAAATCCTCAGGACCCCAAGAAGGCATTCCCATTCTGTTGTATTCATGTAAAGTTGGATTATCTATTCCAGATGCAACATTGGACATGTCCAGGTACGCAAAGGAATCACTTGAGGAGCGTCGATGAGCACCTCTCCTCACAGGGGTTTCTGGTTCATCAAGGAGATCATCTAACCAGGAGGGTTGTTCCTCGATGAAGGTAGTTGCCGAAGAAGTGCGTTGGTGATGCTTATGCCCATCTCCTGGTTTTGGGATACCATTTGCTGATGCACAAGGACCAGCAACATGATCAAAGTAAGTTGATGGCATGCTCGGAAAAGGACTTTTGGGTGGAAGAAATGATTGCTTCCCTCCTGAGGCTGGACTTCTTAAGTTTGTGCCTTTCACATTGGCCATTCTAGAACAGAATTAGAACCTGCTGCCACCAGAAAATAAACAAAGATGAGATGAAAGATACATAAATGTTGAAAGTAGACTTTCTAACACCCTTCCAAGAGATCAAAGCGGCCTGAAACTAATATGCAACAAAAAGATCTAAAAGTGAGAGGCTATCATAGAGGAGAGCTCTTTGACAGCCATTAGAGCTCTACACAATAGCCACTTACAAATCTGCCAGCTTCATATCTTCTTTCTTTAAAGATATGATGGAACATGTATAAACATTGTCTTGTGGTTAGGATTCTAATTCAGTAGATAAACTAGCAACTGGTAAAGGGCCAGCATTATCACATAACCAAACAATAAACAATCGAATACGGTACTGTACAGTCTGTCCAACAACCACACTGATGAGGTCTACTAAGGTCCTAAATTTTTTTGAAAAATTGAGTTTCGATTGGGGCCTCGGGAGCCAATTGAACCGGCAATTCTGAACTCTGAACTACAACAAGGAAGACACGTCTCGCTCTAATCCTTCAATGGAAGATCCCGTTTTTGTTCTTTCGAGACAAACGTCGATTTGTCTAACGACAATCACAACCCACATTCGAACACGTCAATCTAATTCACTATTCGTCACAACTTCTTCTACCAAATGAATCTTAAAAAACAAATCCACAAACGGAGAAAGTCAACCAAACTTCAAACTCCCAAATATTTCCACAAAAACCAAAAAAACACTTCAAGATTTGAAAAAGAAGAAGTTTTTTCCATAAAAATCACAGAAGTCCAAAGAAAAGACTCCACCTACAAACTCTCGATGCTAAATCTACAATCTCAGAAAACCCCAAATCCACCGATCCCCCGTCTCAAAACCCCACCTTTCCACGAAAATCCCGAAAATCAACTCCGATCCACCGAAATCTTCCAAACACTACAACAAAGCATCCGAACAACCAACCGAATCTCGGATTCGGATTTCGGGAAAGAGAGTAGGGAATGCGGTTACCGGATCGGGGGTTGGGGGAAGAGCGGAACCCTAGAAGTGGATGCGACGGAGGAGGAGGAGGAGGAGGTGGTGGTGGTGGTGAGGTGTTTTGGTGGCGTCGAATAAAAACGCGAAAATATCACGACGTGCGGATTGGTCCGCTACAGCCTGGTATTAACGGATAAAATGACGTTTTGGAGATAATTATGGTGGTTTGGGGATTTTTAGGTGGGGTTAATTGCTTGGTTTAATTGTCCTTGGTTAAGTTAATTGGTCACGTGTTCCTCGTTGGTTACTGTGATTTTTTTGGTGAGAATAAATTGGAGTTTGTTAATCAGGGTAACATTTTAATGCTCGTACTTCGAGTGATTGAAATTCGTCATTCTACCTCAGTTGACATTTAGGGTGTGACGGTGATGCAAAAAAAATTAGAAATAAGAAGAAAACAGAATTCCGTAGAAATTAATTTTCATTGGATAAAATTCTGTCGTTGGTGTCTATTTCTATATTCCGACAGAAAATAGATTTTGTTGTTTGTGTCTGGAAAAATCAAAGTGAACCCCCAACCCTGTCGGAGAAATAACCTCTACGAGAGGCTAGGGTAGTCACTGAAGAAGATGTGTTGGTCATCAGAGGTGTCGTCGTAGAGCACCAAACCCCAAACCTCGTCAAGGTTTCAAAACAACATACGCGGTTCTATGCGAAATTGTGCCCAGGACCGCATATGCGGTGGTGCGGTGGCATAAGCGGTCGCACAACTGCATATTTTATTTTATTTTGAAATAAAATCGAAAAAAAATTAAAATCAGACAACATATACACAGTTATCTCTCACCCACCTTTCTTCCTCGTTCTTCTTCTTCAACCTCTCGCCTCCTTTTTTTCTTTTTTCTCTCTCAAAACCCTCTCCCAACACCATTCTCCACCCCACCCCACTTTCATCATGCCCTGTGCGACCGCATAGATCGCACAATGTTGGGTGCGACTGTGCGATGGTCGCACATGCGACCCCATGCCCCAACTCGTTTTGTGCGACCGCATAATCGATTATGCGGCCGCACTTAAAAACAATGAACCTCGTCGGACCGGAAGAGGGAGGATGTCTTTCATTCATGGGGGGGGGGGGATTCTGTTACTTTTGGTGGAGAGGTGACAAAAAGGGGTGGAATTTTCGTTTATACCTGGAAAACCAACGGAAAGCCATCTCGATTTCCCTTGAGTGCACAAACAATAGAAATTAGTCGTCAAATGGGAAATTGTTTTCCTTTCATTTCTTTTCTCTCGGATTCCAAGTGCCCCCCCCCCCCTTTTTCTTCGTTGGCTTGCTAATTTGATTTTTTATTGCTGCTAAACTTGCTACTGTGTTCCTGTATCTATGGCTTAAATCTTGTTGCGTGTTTTGTTTCTAGGAGATGTGGTTCATGGCTTTTGGATTTTATTATTAATGCAATTTATCATTGTTGGGTCTTGATGGCTCCTTTGATCTAATTTAAAGTACTCTACTAATGATCAATTAAGTAGTGGAAAAACAAAAGTAGAGACAACAATCAAACCACAAGAAGACATTTGATTTTTATAGATGTTCGGCACCCCAATTTGTATACTAGACACTGAGAAAATGGTCGACCGGTAGGACAAAAACAGGCGAATGGAAACAAGAAAGGTTACTTTCTAGTTTTGGGTCTAATTCGGTCGACCGCTAGGTGTGGTCCGGTTGATCTAAGGTCTAGAGTCCAAATTGGGTAAATAGTTGGTGGAGAAACGAGAAGAAAATGGCTCTGAATGGAAATTTGAAAACAATGATCGGTAGGACGAAATCATTAGAACGGTCGATCGTTTTGCCAAAGAGTTGTTAACAAACAGTCAAATGGAACCAAGTCAACCATTTTGCACAAGTTGGTTGAAGTTGAGTACGGTGGTTTTCTGGTTAATGTTTGGGTGACCTATTGAAATCCAAATAATGTGAGATTATATGTGTGACTTGTAGATGGAATCTAGAGTAAGTGCGGATGGATATCCCAGCATATATGCTCAAATTTACAGTTGTTCATAAAAACTTAAATAAAGATAAATAACATGTCTTCTAAAGTTTGATTACGTATATTGACTTCAATCCTTTCTTTTTAAGTCTTGATCATTTGTTAAGATAGAAGTATGCACAATACAAGTATGTGTGCAATACATGGAATGTGTTTGACCCAATTTTATTGTGATTAAAATTAGATTGACTAAATCATCAAAATTAATATGATTAAGGCCTATAGGCCAAAAATCCTTACTAAAAAACCTATGCAAAGTTTTATTCGGGCCTTCCAGCAGGGAAATCAATCACATTAAAGAACTTGCTAGGCGGATACAGACGTCGAAGAAGTGGCATGCTTAAAGGACGAAAAGAGGCTCGATGAGAAGGAACAACAAAGGTATTACAGACACTATGATGTATCCCTCTTTGATTGATACCTAAGGGGTGTTAGTGGCGTGGAAAACAACGGAAAATGATTTTAGCAGTCAAACGGAAAAAAGAATCTGGTGGAAAGTAAAAGACCTTTGACCGAATTTTGTTGGTGGTGCATTTCTCCGGAATACAGCAGAAAACATAATCCTGTCTTTCGCGCCTATAAGTAGAAACTGTGAGAAACTTTGTAGCTATAGTTTAATTTATAAATGAAAATATGTTGCTTTAAAAAGCAATAGTTTTACCATAAATAATGTCAAGAAATATAAATGTTAATATTCAACTAAATCACGTAGAATTTGTGATATTTTCCCGCATTGGATCTGCCAGCTCTTTTTGTGTTGTTGAAACAATCTAACTTGCCTTTCGAACTTCTTCCTCGCCATCTTCAACCATTTGTGATTTTGAGCTTCCTCGCCACTGAGCTCAACATCAAAATCTTCAAGCAAATCAGTTGTGTTTCCAACCCCCAGTTGTGTTTCCAACCCCCCTCCCCCCCTATGAAAACTTATTTTGTTGTAAATAAGGTTTTGCTTTGCTTGGGAGGCGGAATTTGTAATGTCGGGTAATTAACAATAGTGATTAAAATGGTCTGAATAATATTTATTGTGACTAAAAAATTCGTTTAGTATGATCCAGTTACTAGATGTAGAGCACGTTTAAATGCGGGACATATATGGTTTAGCGAGGAATTAGTTTTAGGATGATGAAATTTCATCGTAATTAAGGATTCTAACAAGGATAAAGAAGCATGTATTGTATTTCTTGGTAATTTTGCAAAATCAGTAGACAT
The DNA here is from genome assembly GCA_963682175.1 of Triglochin maritima. NCBI lineage: Eukaryota > Viridiplantae > Streptophyta > Magnoliopsida > Alismatales > Juncaginaceae > Triglochin > Triglochin maritima. Next base: position 2,792,278 of record OY821787.1, on the reverse strand, counting down.
AATAGGAATTGCTTCTTTTTTTATAAATACATTTTTACCATATACTTTGACTGTATCATGTAAGTTGGACTCGACTGGAAAGTTGTTTCTTCAAACGTGCAAAATCTTTCGTAAAATAAAGGGTTAATTATAGTTTGACCATCTGAACTATACTTTGATATCACTTTGCACTCCTGAACTTTCAAAATTTACAGTTACATCACTTGAACTTTCGTTTTATAACACTTTGTCTCCTTGAACTTTAAGAATCTATTATTTAAAACTCACATTCGTCCAAATATAGGTGATATTCAATCTGATCTAAATTCCAACCAAATATGACCTCTGTTTAAATCTGAATTTTCACGTAAATATAGATTTAGGAGTGTACTATGGATACAAAAAAATTGCAAAAAAACGACGAATGTGGATTTAATTAATGGATTCTTAAAGTTCAAGGAGATAATGTTATAAAACGAAAGTTCATGTGAGATAATTAGAGGTGCAAAGTGATATGAATGTATAGTTCAAGTGATAAATTGTAATTAACCCTAAATTAAAATGACTCGATAATATGATTGGTATCTTCCAGACCAAATTGTTCAAACCACAACGTGCTGCCAATGTATACTTAAGCAGAAAATAAGTTAAATGATAAACGTTTTAAGTTGCACGAGTGCATGACTCACGCTCAAGCTTAAACTTGAAAATGAGTTTCATTTGAAATTAATCTGTAACATTCGAAAATCCATTTCATTGATTAAGTGGGGTTCTTTGCAAATTTTATTATTTTAAATTATTAGGGAACACTAAACCCGTTTGGATCGCAGGAGATTCTGCTCCTTCACGTGCTAGAGCTAACGCAGTGTTGCTAGTGATCCAAACACCTATTGGGATCCTTGGGAGCCAACTTTTAGCGAGGAATTCGAAGCAAGATTTTGTCTTGTACAAGGAAGTTAGGTGAGGGAGTTTCTTAGTTCTTTTGAAATTGTGTTTTTGTTTAGACCAATTTGAATCTCAGGTAAAAAAAATTCAATTTTTTTATAAAATATATTTAAAAAAATATTTTCAGAAGAAAAAAATTGAAAAAACATTTAAAATAAATTTTTATTTAATCAAAGTCTTGGGATAATTTAGAAATTTCATTTGACTCACTCGCTAACAAAAGTCTTGTCTATTCAAACAACTTCCAACCTTCAAGAAGATGTTGCTCCTGGATCCACATTTCCAGAAGCTGACTTCTGATCAGAAGCTGATATTTAGGAGTTACACTCAAACACACTATAAGCTTTAATGACACAACAATTTTGCCACGGACACCCGACCCTAAAAAAAGTTTAAAAAAACCCAACTAAATGTGACATTTTACCAGATTCGAGTACGTCGGGCGTTTGCTGTCTCATTTTCTAGCAATCGAGACATTCTTCTTGATGATTATGAGAGAAAGATGAAGAAAGAGTTGTGGTAGAAGAGTGAAATGAAGAATTATATAAGTAGAAATGAGAGAATGACAAAATGTTAATTCGCATAGACGATTTAAGTAGTTTTAGGACGATAAATAGTAATTCAGAAATTATTCTGTGACATTAATTGGGGTTCTTTGCAAATTTTATTATTTTAAATTATTAGGGAACACTAAGCTTCAGTGGCACAACAATTCTGCCAACTTAGTTTGTACCAAATTCACTGCCGCCACATATATTCCTGGAACAAACGTCGGAGCAATAATTGGAACTAAGAATCAATTCACAAGTCAATTGGGAAAAATAACTATTTTTTTGGTCATTTTTACTTTTGTGATTAGGATGTGAAAGCAAGATACGAGGCAAGAGGAGTCATCATTAAGAAACCATTAAAGTTGGATTACGACTTTGAAAGGCCAAAGGTGACGTTATGTGTTTCTTCAATTGCATCATTTACAATCACAAGTAAACTTTGTCACTTTACGCATTGATTGCAATCTATTATATTCATCTGTTTGGGTCTTTCTTGATGAATCTCATGTCTTATTAGTTAGAAATTCCCACAAGGCAGCAACATCTGCTAATTAAAACTATTTCCTAATTCAGCGGCTCAAAATTTCTTCAATGAATAGCTTGACAAGGGTTGAAGTCTTCCGTTTTTATTTATTTATATTATTTTACTTTTGCATATAGTAGATAGCAATACTGATAACTGAGCTTATTTAGCCATGTATTATAAGCTCTATTTATGTAAAATATCTTCATAAATTCTCTCTTCTCTTTATCATTCGTGTAGGTTAATGTAAACCCGATTGCCAATTATTATCACAAACTTACCAACCTTCGATATGAAAGGGGAAAGTTGAAGTCTGATTCAGATGAATTTCCTCAATCTAAATCAATCTTATTAGCGATGATGTTGTTAATTCCTCCTTAGCTTCCTTCAATATAATAGATGTGTCCATGACCACAATTTTCGTTGAGTTTCAATTATACCATCAATCGTGAGTGATTTGGGTGTTATCTGTATCCAAGACATGCTTTATAAACACTAATTATATCTTACAAACTAGGCAAAAACCAAATGATAGGTTCATCAAAGAACACAATTTTGGCATAAGCTATTATCGATCTACTTCTCTACCCATGCATGCATGCGTTAGCGTGACTCGGGATCGCAATGCAAACACAATGGTTTTGTCTAATAGCTTTCAATATTTGAGTGTTTTACTAATTTTCGTGAACTCAAACCCAACTAAACTAAGTCTATTACCCTTTGAGATTCTCATTCATTATTTTTTAAAATTTTATATACTCCATTTTATTTCTTTTAAAATCTCGAACATGTGAACTTTTTTTTTCTTTCGAATTTATCTCTTGTCTTGACTATATAAGAATAAAGATCTCGAGGGGCACACATATTTTTATTAAAACAAACATTGTCCTTGATACGTAATGACATGTAGTGTGACATAGTTTAATCAACTAAGGTGGCAAATTCATTAGCTGTAACAGTCCACAAAATATTAAGAAATCACTTTCCGTTGGCGTAGGGTCCAGTCAGATTCATGAGGATCAGAAGTAGACGATTGAGGTGGTAAATGATCTGTCATGTTCCCCACCAAATGTAAAGTGCCTCTCACACATATTAGATTGATGCAAAACCAAATCCCAAGTGGCCTGGAGGTGGAGGAGCTGTATGTCCCCTTCATGTCTGTGTTGTGTCGCACACATCATTCTCTTTGCACTTTGGGTGTTGTTTTTGTTGAATTATTGAGTTTGGACTAGACTCGTGAATAACTCAATTGAAGAAATCTAATGTTGAGATGAATATGAGAACTTTTGTCCCATGTTCCATGTGCTCACCTCACTTTAGTCCTACATTGGTGAAGCTAACAAGTTGAAGGATGTTGATAAACATCATATTCACTTGATCATTTGTAGGTGGAAAGAGATGATGAGAGACTTCTCCACACGCACGCCCGCCCGTCCCGTTCCGTCCCGGTCCGGGGCATGGCGTGGCGAGGCGAGGCAGCGGGGTTTTTGGGGGAAATTAGAGTTTTAGCCTCAGGGTGACGGTGTAGGATTTTGTGTCTCTATGTATGTATATATTTTAAAATTTTAATATAACATACAAGATCGATTTTCATATTTTCAGCAATTTTATGTACATCTATTTGTGTTTTATTCTAATAACATGCAACCTACATTTATTAAAATAATCCACAAGGATAGAATCATACCTAAAGGTTCTCTAAAACTTTTTTGATGATCCGGAGTCGCGTCGCCCGCTGAATCGTCCACAGAATTGCCTCCGAGTGTTCACCAAACTCTAAACAATGTTAGAGAGAAAGAAGCTAGTCAATCAATCTCTAACAAGGTTTAGAATCAAGTTAATAACCCCTCTTTGAGTCTCCTGAGATTCTAATATCAAAACTTAATTTTACTAAGAGAAATTTCGTGGTGATTAGGGAGATATTAATGAGAGAAAGATTTTGCATTAGTATTAAAACAAGTAGGAATAGGTGCCCTTTTATAGGCTCCCAAAATATCCTTATCAAGAGCTATTATTTAGCCATGATCCCTTATTTTTTTCTCCTAAAATTAATCTCTAAATTCCACTTAATCACCAACAAAAAACGTTTTAATTAAATCTGGAATTATTCCACCCATGATTTAATTAATCTCTTAATAATTCAGGTAGAATCGTTCTTGTTTGGTAGACCGAGTATTATTCGGTCAACCGAATCATTCGGTTATAACACGTGTTCGGTGCACCGTGAGCTAGACGGTCGACCGAATCTGTATGAGAAAAATTCCCTAGAATAATTCGGACGAACCACGTCTTGTAATCGGTTTACCTTTGACCCACCAAAATCGCTCCTGGAACATAGTCATCGGATGACCGGGTCACCTTCGGTCTACCGAAAATACTACTTCTCGGTTGACAGTTTCCAATCGGTTAACCGAACCCGATTGTCCAAGCACTCTGGGCAATCTCGGTCAACCAATTGTGCTTACCCGTTCCCTATTCGGTTAACTGATCCGAAGATGACCTGGTCGACCGAACCATGAACGGTTCACCGTGTTTGACCCCGATTTTACCTTTATCAAATTTTGGATTTATTTCCAACAAAATTTGATCTTTTGGAGTTTTTAGCAATTCACATCATATATATATTATCATATGTAATATTAAATTATTACACCCCAATACCCCATAATATATACCTCATATGAATTTATTATGATTCTAATTATGTTAATTCTCATAACATATTGATTTTAATTAATTCACCACATGTGTCTCATTTTCACAAGAAACCTGACATATCATATGAACTTAAAATCAAACCTCTTGTTTCCCAGTTTTGTGGTGTGACCTATGAGAGGATCTAAGCCTAATTGGCAGTGATATTAAACACTTAATATCTCAGACTATAAGCGGTATCTAGCTACACATTATAGTCACCCAATTAGCATAGATGTCTTTGTTCCACTTGAACTAAAACACGATCCATTTAGTGATGTAAGTTCACCACTTGTGTCTGTCCCTTGCCTCATGATATTAAGAATATATACAAAGTAAAATGTGTCACCTTTGTATTATATTCATTTCTTGATCTCTCTAAGCTAATTATAACTATGTGACTTAACTCAAGTCACATTGTGCACATTATACTTTTGTTTTATCAAGGGGCCCATTAATATCATCACTCAATTAAGAGGGACAATGATAATCGTTTGACTAGCTATCTTTTCCAGCACAAGTCATGTTTAACCAACTATTGCCGTTATCACTACATTCATTGGTAGCTTTTGACAATAATCAAATTAAACACTTCTTGAGTGAAAAGATATAAGTCTCATATCTTAGGATCCAAGACACAGTAACAACATTAATGACATGAAACACAATTCCATAATGTTTTACTTGTTAGGTCTATTTAGTATATAAAAGTAATATTTTCCTCTTTTATATACTCGTGTCGTCAATTATTTGTAGAGCTACAACAATCGATGACCAACACGACAATCTTATCTCGGTAATTAATGTTCCATGTTAACTACCATGATTGTGAATAACTTTTGATTTATGTAAACCATTATCTTTTAGGGCTCTACGGTTAAGGACCAAGCGCCTCTTCCTTAACACTTCCAAAAGACGAATACCATAATCAAGGAACAAAATGTTTGCACATTCAATTCATAATAATTGACATATAAAAGTAAAACTTTTAGAACACATTCCTTTCAGATGAGTGTATTTAATTTTTGGACCTCATGTTAATTGTTTTTTGCAATTAAGTCCTTGACGGTTACAAGATTAAATACATATACATATATATATATATATATATATATATATATATATATATATATATCAGTCGGTTTCCTCGTGGACACACACGTTTTCATTTCCATCATCTCTTTACGAAACCGTCCCTTTCCGACGATTTCAGGTCTCCGAATCCAGAGTCCCCGGCGACCGATTCTTGCGAGGTTCCGCGCTGCTTTCGTGGTTCGTCGACTCCGGTGTGCACCTGCTCGACGGTGAGACCTTTCTACCCTGGGAGAAAACCGGCAAACCATCAAACGCACTGGTATGTGGGTTGATATTTTCTCTGAGGCAAGTCGCCTTCCGACGGCTCGGTCTTTGATGTCGTCTCTGATCACTGTTCATTCGTTTCTTGTTTTCCTATACATGTTTTTGTATGTTGGTTTTATTTGGATCCTTACAGAATATTTATTCGACGTATGTAACCCACTGTATTACTTGAATATATTTGTAATTGGATCAACAATCTCAGTGAAAATATTGTTAATTATGTCATCTAATAATTCGTTTGCGCCAAAAGTGGACATGCCAGGCATGCTGGAAAAAAAATCCAGGCAGAATTTCAAACGTTGGCAACAACGTATGAAGATCTGGTTGACCTCTATTGGTTTAGTTGATGTAATTGAAAAGACTTTTCCACTTTCTGAAACTGAAGATCCCAAAATCAAAGCAGCACAAGAACTGTGAGTAAAGAAGGACAAATTATGTCGAGGTTGCATTCTGTTGGCTCTGTCCAACGTGCTCTTCGATGTTTATAGTTCGTCCTCCTTTGCTTCTGTGATTACAAAGGATTTATGAGATGAGTTGGATCAAAAATATAATACTGAGGCCTTAGGCCATGAAAAGTATTATGTTGGAAAATTCCTAAAGTTTCAAATGGTGGAAGGCAAGTCAATTACTGAACATGCCATCAGTTTATGATCTTAATCCATGGCTTAAAAGAGGATGACATGAAGCTTCCTGAGAGGTTTCTGGTAATGCCAATTATTGAGAAGTTCCTTAGATCCTGGGAGGACTTCGGGATGTCTCTAAAGCATAGGAGAGGAAAACTGACTATGGATGACCTCATGGTTGCTATTGCAATCGAGGAGGAACATCGGGGTGAAAAACCTGTGATGCTTGTAGAGTTCCAACCAAAGGCAAATGTATTAATTGGATCCTCATCTAAGTCACATTTTAAAGGAAAACCACAATCTTCTAACAAGACAAAACCTAAGGCCAGAATCCAGAAAAAGTCAACAAACAAACCATGTTGGAACTGTGGACATGTTGGGCACTGAGCTAAGGATTGTCCTTCTAAAAAAAGCCAAACGCCAACAAGGTACCACTGAATCGACTCCACATGTCAATGTATTAACTGACGTGGATGAGACCAACAATAAGTTTGTTTCTGTTAATCCTCAAGTTTTATCCATTTATGAACCACGTGAGTGGTTGGACACTGAGGCTAATGTGCATGTATGTGCTGACAAGTCCATGCTTGTCTTTTACCAGCCTGTTGATCGTAGATCTGTGGCGACGACCAATGGGAATGTTGCAAAGGTGCTTGGAATTGGACGTATCGACTTGAAGTTACCTTCAGGACGAGTTCTTTCACTGCACAGAACACATCATGTGCCTGTTGTTCGTCGTAATATTATTAGTGGTCCGTGTCTGGTAGTTGAGGGTTATGAAGTAACATTTAAATGTAACAAAGTTGTGATTACATGTGAACTATCAATGTTTCAAAAGAATGATGAACTTAAATATGATTCCGAAGTATGCTATTGAGAATAAAAAATGTCAAGTGTGTGTACAGACTAAACAACCGAAAAGACCGTTTCATTCTGTGACTAGAAATACTAGTATTTTAGATTTAGTACACACTGATACTTGTGAATTTAATGACATGTTAACTAAGGACAAAAAGAAATATTTTATCACTTTCATTGATGATAGTTCAAAGTATTGCTATGTTTATCTTTTGAAAAGTAAAGATGAAACATTATCTAAGTTTCTTATTTTTAAGAATGAAGCAGAGACACAAACTAAAAAGAAACTTAAGAGGTTGAGATCTGATAGAGGTGGTGAATATACGTCCAATCTGTTCGAACAAGTTTGTCAGGATTCTCGCATAGTTCATGAGGTGACGACGCCGTATTCTCCACAATCTAACGGAATTGCTGAACGAAAAAATAGAACATTATCTGATATCATTAATGCATTATTGGAGAGTTCAGGATTACCCAAATATATGTGGGGAGAAGCTTTGAATACGGTTTGTCATATTCTGAATAAAGTTCCTCAGAAACATAAGGAGGATAGTCCATTCGAACTCTGGTGTGGTCGAAAACCTAGCCTTAAATATCTTAAAGGTTGGGGTTGTCTTGCAAAAGTGTTAATCTCTGAACATAAGAGGAAAAAGCCTGGTCCCAAGACTGTTGATGCAATATTTATCGGATATGTGATTAATAGCTATGCGTACAAATTTTTGGTAATCAAGTCCGAAATATCTGGCATAGATGTTAACACAATTGTTGAATTTCGTGATGCCACATTTTTTGAGGATGTATTTCCCATGAAATCTGGAGTTCCTCAACAAGTTTCTTCTTCAGTTGATCCCTCTACGTCTGGTTCCATCCACGAGCATGTGGAAAGGATGACAAATGTGGGGGCAGATTCGTCTATTGCCAAATTTGAGTCTTCTCAAGCTCAAGTTGAAATTGAACCAAGAAAGAGCAAACATTCTCGAATTGCCAAGGATTTGGGAAGTGATTTTATCACATACCACATCGAGGGTGTTCCTAACACTTTCAAGGATGCTATGGCTTCATCCGAAACTAAACATTGGAAAGATGCAGTTAAGGTCGAGATGGACTCTATTGTCTCTAATGGGACATGGGAGTTGGTAAATCTTCCTCGAGGTTGTTCAACGATCGGTTGTAAATGGATATTTAAAAAGAAATTAGAACCAGATGGTTCCATTGATAAGTATAAAGCCAGTTTAGTTGTCAAGGAGTTTAAACAAAAGGAAGGAATAAACTATTCTGATTCTTATTCTCCAGTGTCTCGTATGACTACTATCTGAGTGCTCTTAGCATTGTCGTTTTTATATGATTTTACAATCCATCAAATGGATGTAAAAACTACTTTTCTTCGTGGTGATCTTGAAGAAGAAATTTATATGGACCAACCTGAAGGATTTGTAGCTTTTGGAAACGAGAACAAAGTTTGTAAACTTGTTAAGTCTCTTTATGGACTTAAATAAGCCCCAAAAGCTTGACATGAGAAATTTGACAAAATTATACTATCATTTGGATTCCAGGTTATTGATTCTGACAAATGTGTCTATTACAAAGTTCAAGGTAATGCATGTATTGCATTGTGTTTATATGTTGATGACATTTTACTGTTTGACTATAATCTGAATATAATACATGAAACTTAGTTCTTCTTGTGTACTAAGTTTGAGATGAAGGATATGGGTGTTGCAAATGTGATCTTGGGTATCAAACTGACTAGGTCAGTTGATGATATTTCCATATCTCAATCTCACTATCTTGAGAAGATTCTTGAGAGATTTGGCTATACGAATTGTAGATCTGTGAAAAGCCCATATGATTCATCAAAACCTTTGTACAAGAACAAGAGTGGTGTTCTAGTTTCACGACTAAGATATTCTCAGATTATAGGTAGTTTGATGTATCTTGCAAATTGCACACGACCAGATATTTCATTCTTGGTGAGCAAACTTAGTAGATACACAAGTTGTCTTGATCATACTCATTAGGAGTCTTTGGATAGAGTACTTAAGTACTTGAAGGGTACTTCTACCCTTGGGCTGCATTATGAGAAATTCTCAGTTGTACTAGAAAGGTACAGTGATGCAAGCTGGATAGCCAAAAACTCTAGGAGTAACGGTGTTACAAGGTATGTTTTTACTCTGGGTGAAGACACAGTCTCCTGGAGGTCTACAAAATAGACCATATTGTCTCGATCTACTTTTGAGGCTGAACTTTGTGCTTTGGATACAAGTGGAATGAAAGTTGAATGACTGAAAGGACTCCTTTCTGAATTGCCAATGACTAGCAAACCAATTCCTGCAATATCTGTGCATTGTGATAGTATGACTACTATTGCAAAGCTAAGAAGCTCAAAGTATAACCACAAACAAAGGAGACACATCCAAGTCAGACTGAAGTCTATAAGGGAATTGATCTCAGAAAGGGTGATAGTTGTTGATTTTGTTGGTACCAAAGACAATACAAGTGATCCTTTCACCAAAGGACTTGATCTAGCTAAAGTTCTGAAATCCAAGTTGGGGATGAGGTTGAGACACATTTCATGACTCATCTAGAATGACAACCCAACCAATATGAGTGTAGATCTCGCGAAGTTGGTTCAATGTGGTAATAACAAGTTCTTGAGTGAGTCAAATGCAACTCATTGGTGATACATTGTAGGTCATACATTGTATCTGTGTCAATACCCCAAAGAATGGATATGTTGCTGAATTGCAAGTTTAGTAAGAGTGTAGACTCTGAATGAGTTCAAGTCTTTGAGACAAGATGTTAGCAGTGCATCTTTGGAGAAGTCCAACTATGTGAATGCAATTGTGTGACCGCAATTAGAGGAATGTGGGTCATTCCTTGAAAGAATTCATGAAACATGATACAGATGCATGACTGTAAAGCATCAACCTTGTAGATTGCAGCATAACCTTCTTAGTGTTGTTCTCAATGGACATCTCCACACAAAAGGTTCAATCAAGTTCAAGACTTCGTTTCACTTAGTTCCTGTTGGGGTAAAGTTGAATGACTCAGGTCGTGGTTCAAACCCGAAAGGTACCATTACTGAAAGCACTAGGCTGCAAGGTTTGGTCGCTCGATCAACAATGAATTTGTGGGGATTGTTGGATTATTGAGTTTGGGCTAGGCCCATGAATAACTCAATTGAAGAAATCCAATGAGATGAATATTAGAACTTTTGCCTTATGTGTCATGTGCTCACCTCACTTTTAGTCCCACATTGGTGAAGCTAACAAGTTGAAGGATGTTGATAAACATCCTATTCACTTGACCCTTTGTAGGTGGAAAGAGAGGAGGAGAGACTTCTCCACACACACACACCCGCCCGTCCCGTTCTGTCCCGGTCCGGGGCATAACGTGGCGAGGCAGCGGGGTTTTTGGGGGAAATTAGAGGCTTTAGCATCAGGGTTATGAGTGTATTTAATTTTTGGACCTCATGTTAATTGTTTTTTGCAATTAAGTCCTTGACGGTTACAAGATTAAATACATATATATACCACAATCCGTTACTTGATTAAGCAAGTAAGGAATTAGTTTAAAATTGATCAGAATAAGGGACCATTCGATCCTACATGACACACCTAATATTACATGAGTTGTGAAAAATTACTTCAAGCAGAAGAATTAGGGTCACCTGTACATGCAAGACGATTTGGCTGAATTCGACAATAGCTTAATCCGTTTTCCGTTAAAGGTCATCTGTATTGTTATAATTAAATCCCGATATGCAATATGTTATGTCGTGGCAGATCCATGTTCTATGTTAGTCTAAAGTTTAGGATCTCTCTAGCAGGTAGGGTTGTAAATATGTAGGGATGAACCAAACGTGCAATTCATAAGGTATGAATAAACATGAAATTCATAGACGTGCTACATATGTACAACCCTAATCGCACTAACGGGTGCATGGGTAGAAAAATCTTAAACTTTTAATCAAGATGACAAGTAAGGTCAAGATGACAAGTAAGGTCAGGTATGAAAATCGTAACTGTTTAATAAATGAGATACGAGAGTTCACCTATCTATTTAATCGTTTGACTGCAAAATATAATATATATTATAATAATACATATAATTTATTTATTTTCTGATTTTCTAAAATTCTTACAATTTCATACTACTTATGATGTTTCTTTATATGTTTGCCCTTACGTGGATCATTTTGTGGGTGTTCGATTACGAAATTATAGATGTTTTGATTATAGATTTATGAAAAAACATTATAAATTTGTGGATAATTGATGTTAAATATTGTAGGTATTATAACTTTTAACTAGTTGTCCATTTATCCATTTGATAAGTTTTTGCCAATTTAACCATTTACACACTCCATATATCCATTTTAATATCCAATAAGATTTACCTATATAACCACCCAAAATTGTATACTTAAATGGGGCGGGTAAGGTCACGAATATAGGTAAAAGAAACATGTTTTTAACCGTAAACCCTATGACCACTCATGAATGGTCATTTACAACCATACTAGTAGGTTACAGGTGATTTATAAAAAGAGCTTATTACGTTACTTATGTTATTGTCGTCCATGTTTATTGGTATTGTGGAGCATTATATCACGTAATTTTCATATTTGTTACATGTAAAATAGAAATTGGAATGGATGATTTCTTTTGAACTTTTAAATTGGTTGTATCCGTTACATGTTCATTTTTGAATTTTCCCCTCACTTTTGTGTCAATGCATAAGTGTATATCTATGCACAGGTATATAACCAGGAATTGCAAGAGGAGGACAATTTAGGAATCAGATTTAGAATTTTGGATTTTTAAAAAAAAAATCAAAATATACTAAACTAACAAATTCGTAAAATGACATTTTACACCTGGAAAGAGTTTTTAACCATTTTTAGATAATTTCCCGTATGAAAAACTTTACCTTCCTTTCTAGAAGACGTAGTAGTTGTTAAATTTGGTTGGTCCACTACCTCAACAAAATCTAAGCACTTAGGTGAAGGGTGATGGATCCAATTCTATTATAGAGTGTTGCACACATTTTCTGTTTAGCAATGTGAGACTATTTTCTCAACACTCTCCCGCACGCTTGACCAGAATAATTTTTTCCGTGTCTACGTGTGGACAATATAGGTTGGAGTGAGCCCCCACATGTCAATCGACCCGCTTTGATACCATGTTAAATTTGGTTGGTCCACCACCTTAACAAAACCTAAACACTTAGGTGAAGAGTGATGAATCCGACTCTATTATAGAGTATTGCACACAATTTGTATTTAGCAATGTAAGATTATTTTCTCAACAGTAGTATTGTTATTTTTTTATTACCACAATTTCCTAATATCCGACTCATTTTTTTAGACGAACTGCGGTTTCGAACCAAACACCGGATAATGGAGGTGTATTTTTATGTGTACCGTGGTACTAACGTTGTTGATTTGTTAATTTCTTAGTTAGCCAAAAAGAAAAAAGGAAATCCTAACTTTAACATCGTTTTACTTCCAATCACACAAATCACACGCCCGAGGTAGTGTTTGAATATTTAGTTTTCTGTTATGAATTCTCATGGAAACAAACATTATGGATATTTATTTTTCTGCTTAGAATTCTTATGGAAACAAACGTTATTTTACAGGAAAAAGATATATGATTTGACGTGTTCTTATTCCAAAAAAGTACGACAAATCACAAAATCTTGTATTTCTACTAATATTTTAACTTTTATGATTACGAGAAAAGTCAACTTTATTTTTACGGATCTTATTTCAAATAGACTAATATTATAAATAAAGATTAATAAAAATGTATCTTCCAAACACAAATACAATTACAAATGATGGAAAAACTTATTTTTGACAAACTCCACATCCAAATACTTCCCAAACATTCCTCTGCTTACCGACTCGAAGCATTACCGTTAACAAAGCCTACCCCAACCAAAACCCCCAAATCAAAACCAGAATTGGCGATGCCCGATTCCGGCGACGGCGAGCGTTGCTTCTTCGCCCGCGGCGGCCCAGTCTACGTCCCTGATCTCATCAGCCCCGTCACCTCCATTCTCGACCTCAAATTCGCCTTCGTTCGCGAACTCCAGGTCCGGTCGACGATTCCGTTTCGGAAATATACGAAAACTATGATTTGACCGTGTTTTGAGGTTTGGTTGTTCGAATTCAGGGTTTGGAAGAGGAAGTGACCGCGACTGGTGATTTCGAGGACGAGCTCAAGTACGAATTTGGTTGTTTTAGTCGATTACGTTCGTTTGTAGATAATAATAAAATGTAGTTTTGGGGGGCGGGGGGATTATTTTCTCTTCTATATAGTGTGAGTTGGATGTTTTGATCAGAATTTTGGGATTGATACGAGCAAAAAACTGATTTCTTTGAAATTAGAAGACGCATAGTACAGAGATGGTAGGAATGCCTGGAGAAAACTAGAAAACAATATGCATTTTTCAGTAAAAAAGAAATGATTTTGATGATCAAAGGTACAACCTTTTGCTGCCAAATTCTTACACTAAATAGTTTATCTCCAAATGGATTACTAATGTGGAGGAATCAGGAATTGCTTAAGTTCATGTTAATTGGAAATTTGATTGCACGACTTGCTTTGTGCATGTGTTGTGGTTATCGTGATTTGTGTACCACCGTTTTCCTACTTTTTGTGCCTTTCCCCTAATAGTATTCTCTGATATGATTCTTGAAACAGTGTCGATGAGCTCAAAATTTTCACCGAGGAAGAACTTGTGGAGAAGGCCTTGAAAGACGATCTTGAGGTTCAACCTTGTAGTCTTTGTACGTTTAGTTCCTCTTGAAGTGCCTTCTGTTTTTTTTTCTTGTTATTTATTTTGTGGTTTGTCTTTGCTTGAATGCTGCAGGATTACGAGGATAAGACTCAGTTGGTTGACTCTGGGCAGTGTTCCTATGAGAAGTAAGCATCTTGTTACTCATTGAAATTCTTTTTTTGAGGGTTAGAGGCATGCAATGTGCATCCATATAATCGTCTGAATGTTATTAGCCTTTCATCACAGGACAGATGATAGTTTTAAAATACCAGAGAGCAAGAATTGCACTGTGGAAAATACAGCAGTTGAAACCAGGGAATCAGGCCCTGCTAGATCATTGGACGATTGCACCATTTCTTCTCAAGCAGCTCATGAACAATTGGTAGAAAGGAAGAGTAAATTGAAGAAAAAAGGGAAGAAAAGAGGCAGAGTTTTTGATAGGAATAGTCAGCCGCTCAATTGGGAGTATGCCTCTTCTATCTTCTTTCTCTTGGCAAATAATTTGAACACAAATATGTGCAATATTGGGTGCACGGTTATTGTTATTTAGTTGACGTGCGACGTGTGGAGCACAGAGATATTTTTGCATTTTTATTTCTCCAAGTCATGTTTAAGAAACACATTTCTTTATTGTAGCATTTTTCAGAAAAAAATAATCTTATAGAGCATGGTCATGCTGCATCAATTCCTTGGTCCCTTCCATGGTAGTTTAAATTTCAAATGCCTCCTTGGTTTTCCTCACGTGATTCTAAATTACTTCTTAGTTTCATAATTGCTATGATGGATTGATTAGGGTAAACTCTTGAAGGAGGACATGAAGCTTTCTGCTCCGATATAGATTCATTTGCTACATGAAAGATAAATATTTGGAGAGAATGCTTGTATAATATACCTTTGATGTTATTTTCGAAAAAGTTGATCGTGGGTATTGCCTGTGTTAATTATCAGGGTGATTATTTTGGAAAGGTAGAACAACTTGCTGGATTGAAGAAAAAACAAGAGGAGGACAAAGCAGCAGCTAGACTTCATTCATTCAAGTAAATGTTTATGTTTAGGGGATTTTAGCAATACCAATATCATTCCCATTGTGTCCATTAAACACGACCTTCCATATTATTTTAACTGATTGGATCTTTTTCTGTCTACAGTGGAAGTATTCAACTCACTGAAGGAAATGTTGCAACTCCCGAAAAGATTGAAAGGTTGCAAGCTCTTCGCTTCATAACTTCACCGCTGAAGGTAAGTGTCTTGAATTTATTGTTTGATTGTTTCAGATTTTACGAAGAGGTAGATTATTCAATGTAAGATCTCTGCTGAACTATACTTTTCAAACTCTCTTTCCAGTGCCATTTGCGGTTAATGGATGCTGGTGTGTTCTTAAGAAGCTAATTCATCAGTTTTCCTTGTGCCTGATTACACAGAAACTCAAAATAGATTTCATAGAAACCGACTTATATGTGATGATAGGCACTTCTAGGTGTTGGTGTTTCACTGTCCTTCCTGCTGATATAAGTAATTATTCCAATCTTCAGTTTCTAGTACCCTTTTTTATCAATCCAATCAACATAAAGTATTATCTAATGTTTTGATGCATTGAGGCTCTTATCTAGTATGGGCTTGTATTACATTTTCAATGTAAGAGCTGTTGTATTTGGAGCAATAAAAAATATTATGTTCTATGTCATGTAGTCTTGTATTATGTTGAAGTTTTTGTGTTAAATTCAACAAAGCTGCATACTATTTTTTCATTCTTTTCATGTGCTCAATTCTAACTTAAATTGCGAGATCTTTGCAATTTAACTTGTCATAGGGTAGTTAATCAGATTTCACTTAGTTCCTTTTTGTTTTTCAAAAGGTTTTACATCTTGATCATGTTAAATTTTCTGTTCACAGGTGAGATCATTGCCTGCGAAGAATATGCCAATAACCAATCCCGAAGTTGTACTCTGTGTTGAAATATACAGTAGCAGAGCCACCTCAACGAAGGTAATAGATGCCTCCTTGAGTTAACAATAGGGGAAAATTCAGTACTCCAAAGATCAGCCTTAAAATATACCTCATCATTTCTTAGTTCTAGTGGTAGTTATATTTCTTAATCTTCCATGGGGATTTTACAACAATTTACACTAATGACACTTCCCTCTGAAACGTCAGTACATAGATGAACATTTAGTTGATATGCTGATGCTTTGCACTAATGGTTCCAACAAGCGTTTGAATTCTGGTACATGAATGATTCAAATGGGAACTAAGCTAGATCCATTCATGATAATTTGTTTGATACTTGAGGATGCATGTTAGAAAACTTGTATTTATTTCAAATAGCAGTCATTTTTTCTTACCACTTATGAGGGTACATATGATATATCTTACTATGACACAGCCATGTGTATTTTTTTCGTTTTCATTTCTCTATTAAATTTGTTAGTTCATCCACGATTATACTGTAAAGAGCACTAAATGAAGCATTCAACTTTGGGTATAATGATTCACAATGTCATTTCTGAAGTGAAACATCTTAGTTGGGATAAAAATTAAATTGTTTTTCCCCTTTCTTGATGCTTCTTTTGGAATTTAAATGGAGTTGCAATGTTACATACAAACAATTTATCTCATTTTAAGTATAATGTGCAGCCCATTCTGTTTTTGTGGTTAGGTCAGGATTTCTTATATGTAATTTTCTGTGTAGGTCGTAACTATCCTGTTTAATGTTTTTTGCAGACCCAGGAATTTTTAGTTCTGGGACGACAGCTGCTAACAGAATGAAGAGATAATATCTATTGTTTGACAGATCAACTCATGCACGAAGCTGGCCAACATGATCCCTCAGGATATTTCCTTATTGAAGTAAATAATATATTATCTTCTGATTTGTCATTCATTTTTCTTGTTATCAAATATCAATACCCATAAAAAAATGTTATTGATAACTTTGTTTAAATCTCTTTTTTTGTATAATTATCATGTAGGACTGGTTTCTTAATGATCTGAGAGATCCATCAGCTATTCACTACAGCAAGCCAATACTTGACTGGCTTTGTGATTCTAAAGTTGAGGCTGAACAAAAGTGGGCGCTTATTTTATATGGAGAACTACTGAAGAAGCAAAAGGACATGTTAGGAAATATGACGAAAACCAATTTGCCTAACTTGAAGTCCACTGACATGCATAAAACTCGATTCTGTGATCTGCGGTTCTGGTTGGGAGCTGGATATCTTTATTGTCACCAGGTTTATTCTTTTTCAGAAAATATTTCGATAATGTTTACATATATCTTGCTGTTTTGATGGTGCTTCCATTTGTTCTGGTACTAATGCCACAACTTATGCTGATATATGGAATGTCAGGGCGACTGCAAGCACACTATTGTCATAAGGGACATGAGGTTAATCCATCGCGAGGACGACCAAAACATGGTTGCATATCCAATTCACACATTTCGAATCAAGCTTCGAATTCAGAAATGCTGTGTGTTATATGTGTGCTGCCACCAAGGTGACTGTGGACGATAAGTGGGCTAAGAACAACCCTTGTTATTTCTGTGATAGTTGCTACTACCTTTTTCATTACAATGAAGATGGCACTTTGTTGTACAATGAGTTTACGGTTTACGACTATCGTCATGAGTAACCTTTTGAAGGTTATTTGAAGCAGTGATTTGTAGGTTGGCAGACGAAATCTTCAGTTGGTCTTCATTGCAGAAAATTTGACGATCAAGAGTGTAATTAATTTAAATTGTTTTCTTGTGCTTATTCTGTAGTGATTGTTGCGTCGCCTATCGTAAGCATTGGTACAAACTACAAACTAATCAAGTCGTCCTCTACCAGCCCGAGTCAGTTTTATTTAGCAACGGAGTTAGTTTGCACGTTGGCTTGACCTCGACTTGATTTGAGCCGTTATTTTTTAGTTGTAAACAGTTTTCACTTATAGGAGATACTAATCAGCATCAGGGAGACAAGAAGTCAGTCCTAAAATCAAATGAAACAAAAAAGCTAAAATCACAAGATAATATCGTTAAAAATGGTAACAATCTAATTGTGGCTTAATTGCAGCTGGTTTTCTTTTCCCCAGTTTCATTTTCTTTTAGTAGCGAGTACTTCTTTCATCCACATAATGAAAAGGTGAAATAATTCCTTAATCAATAGCAATACCTCATAAATGAGGTAAAAGATGACAAATTAATATTCTCATCTCATCCATAATAGTAGCTCGTAGTAGTTTGTCTCTGGGGTTCAAAACGGTCCGGATATGAGCAGATTACTATATTTGTACCATATTTATATAACAAAAGCAAATATAGTTATTTTTTGTTTTTTATAATACATAACCACAGTCGAAGTTAAAGACATGCGAACAACAATTGGATACAGATATACCTTAAAATTTTACGAAAAATCTTGAAAATAAGAATTAAGATACAAATATGACCCCAGTGGTGGAATCAGGAATTTCATTGAGGGGGCGAAAACATAAAGAAATAAAATACAATGTTTAAATTTTCATAAAAGTTACAACTGAACTTGATGAATTTTCATATTTTGAAAAGGTACAAAATTGCATCGTCGTTAATTTTACCAAGTAAATTCTTTTTTAATATAAGTCATTAAATTGTTCAACCAGTGATCCTTCCGTTCTATTGTGCAAACAATTATTAACAATTTTTAGATTAAAATAATGACCTTCCAATTGTTGCAGTTGCAATAAGAATGGTTAAAACCAATCTCACTAGTAAGTAAACCAGAACGTATAATATTTCTTTTCTTCGTCTCAACCGTTTTATTTGCTAAAACATCAATTCATTTGACTAAAGTTGACTAAAATCATTTGAGCTATGCATTTCAAAAATATATGTTTGAAAATTCTCAATAAAGTCTAACACAACTTACAGTGAAGAATAATATTTTGTTAAATGAATTAGTTTGTGTAAATCAAAATCAGTGAAAATTTTAAGTATATCTAAACATGACACAAATGAGTTGTATTTGTTTAATTCTTGAAGTTATGTATTAATGGCAAAAAAGCAACAACTTTGCATGATAATGACAAACTTATGATTTCTTGAACATTTCAGCGTGGTTGACTATTAAGTACAAATTTTTCATCCACTGAGTTGAACATATCAATTAAGCTAAATAATGAACCATAATGTGAACCTTAACGATATCAAAATTTTCTTACTTTCAACCTTAAAAAAATTAAATTTAAGGGAGGGGATGACCACTCCCATAATATTTAGTTACACCCTTTAGAAAATAATATATATTACTATTCCTTTATAAAATTTTCAAAATTTCGGGAGAGATGATTGTAATCATTACTCCTATAATAAGATATAATAAGATATACACTCTTATATCTATCGTTACCATATTCGATATCACATTTAAATAGATTTTACATTTCATGACTATATCCTACTAAACAAATACAAAAATGTTAATCGGAGCGGATGCTATCCGGTTTAACGAGACAAAAAAAATCAGAATAATTAGTAAAAAAACATTTGCAGAATCTGATAAATACTTTCAGAAGTAAATTTAGTTTCGATGTAAAAGTCCATTATTAATATAATACTACAAAATGAAACTAAAACTGACGCACTGGGTTTGGTGGGTTTGGGTTTGGTTGGAAGAGGGAGGCATCATCGATCGGATCTGAGGATGGCGTTGATCTCGGCGGTGCGGGAGTACGTGGGTCGGATGCTGCAGGACATCTCCGGCATGAAGGTCCTCGTCCTCGATTCCCAAACGGTACCTTCTCACTTCCTTCCTTCCTTCTTAGGGTTCCGAGATGGATGGATGGATGGATCCGTTGTCGTGTTTCTAGATGAATTTCTGGTAGTGATTGCTTTGTGGTTGATCCAAATTAATTCGGGTTCGAAACCCTTTAAATTTTTTGGTTTGATTTGATCGATTGGTTGATTTATCATGGTGTGACTGAGCTTCCAGCTGTGATTCTCGTTCGACGATTTGAAGCTTCTTAGGGTTCCGAAACAATGAGATGATGATAATGATGATTCGGACGACTTCAATTCACTGTCGGAATCGTTTAGACAAATTGATGCTTCTTAGACTAGTATAGTAGTATGAGAAGATTAAGGTGATTTGAAGCTTTTACACTTCCTCTGCAATTTGCAACAATAATAATGGTTTGTGGTTTGCCGAAGCTTTTGCATGTGTCCATTTCTAATGGAGTCAAAAATTAAGTTATTTTTGGCTTTTGGGGACTAAATCAGTGTGGTTCATATAAGTTCTCTGCAATTTTTATTTATTGTGAATTAGCAGAAAGTTGTCTGGACATCAGATCACGGGTTAACCGGAAAAATCTCTCTATCATAGGGTGACATAGGTATGGTTGTGTATATCCGACCACCCCTTACCCTGCTTCAACATGTTGATGATGCTGAAGGTTTTGCATTTGGAGTGTGCTAAACTGTCAATACATAAACACTTTATTTCAGTCTCAACTACCTGTTACACTAGAAGTACCTAATTGTTCTCTAGATTTATAATTAGTCTGTAGAAGTACCTGAAATGGTGTGATGTGAAGATTAGGTGTTGCAGATGGCTGTGATCTTCCATACCATTAACATTAGTAAAATTTTAGATTATTTGATCAGGTGTTCCAACAGATTTAAGCCGATAGTCTATGAAATGCAATGAACTATGGTTATCATGTAACTCCTGGCATGGCTTCGACGCGCAGGTTAGCATAGTGAGTGTAGTTTATTCTCAGTCAGAATTGCTGCGGAAGGAGGTATTTTTAGTGGAACTTGTGGATACAGTCTCCAAGGAATCAATGACCCACCTCAAAGCTGTATACTTTCTCCGTCCAACATCAGAGAATATTCAGCATTTGAGACGGCAGATAGCAAACCCTAGATTTGGGGAATATCACCTGTGTAAGTTTCTTCCTTTTTGTTCCTTATGCTTCTATATAACTTCATAAATTAGTTTTTTTTCAAGTGAATTAATATATTTTGTCACTTATGTATTCTCTGCAGCATGAATCATGTTATTTATCTTTTGAAATTTCTTGTGGCTTCCTTTCTTTAATAATAAACTACGACTCTACAGTTTTCTCAAATATGTTGAAAACCACTCAGATCCAAGTTCTTGCCGATTCAGATGAACAAGAAGTAGTACAGCAAGTTCAGGTAAAACTATTGTCATGACTATTATCACTACTAGTAATATCATTATTTGTCGGGGAACGGTTTGGTCATGAACGTAATATAAATCAATTATTAACATATTACTTTCTTGGTGCCACCTTTCGATGTCAAGATATTATACTGTGTTATGAACCATTGTCATATATTTCAGGAATTGCATGTTTTGTGAATGCAAAGAGTGATCTGATTCTTCATCTGTGATTGCTTTGTTTCTGCAGGAATTCTATGCAGATTTTTGTGCCATTGACCCTCACCACTTCACGTTAAATATAAATTCAAACCACATGTATATGCTACCTGCTGTTGTAGACCCTCCAGCTCTGCAAAACTTTTGTGATCGAGCAGTTGATGGCATTGCTGCTATCTTTTTGGCTCTTAAGCGAAGACCTGTAATAAGATATCAGCGAACTTCTGACATTGCAAAAAGAGTTGCACAGGAAACTGCGGTGAGCATTGTTGATCTTTTTTCCTTGATTGTTAATGGACTCTAATATCCAGTTCCAATGTGTTGAATGATGTCTTTACTGAAATGGTGAACGGGATATTACCTGTAGAAGCCTAATTCTATATCAGATGCCTATTTTTCCGATGTGATTCCTGGTTTTGCTGGGGCTTTTTGGCTAGGGTAGGGAATTTTAATAGGTCATTTTCAATTTGCAGAAGCTCATGTACGAGCAGGAAAGTGGCCTCTTTGATTTTAGGCGTACTGAAGTTTCTCCACTCTTGTTGGTTATTGACAGAAGGGATGATCCTGTAACACCATTGCTGAATCAATGGACATACCAGGTGTTCTTGATTTTTAAATCCTTTAACCAGTCTCTAATTTCAACACTAACCTGGCAACTAGAACTGATTACGCGAGTTCTCTATTTGTGCTTCCAGGCAATGGTCCACGAACTTTTGGGTATCCATGATAATAAAGTGGACTTAAAAAATATTGGGAAGGTTCCCAAGGATCAACAGGTTGATATCTATTTAGGCTTCTATCGTATCCTCATCCTTAGGTTTTGAGAGTTTCTATGATTTTTCTTTCTTTCTTGTGTATCATAGGAAGTAGTGCTGTCATCAGAGCAAGATTCATTTTTCAAGACTAATATGTATGAAAATTTTGGAGATCTTGGAATGAATATAAAGAGGATGGTAGATGAGTTTCAGCAAGTTGCAAAGAGCAATCAGAAAATCCAAACTATAGGTACTCGGACGACTTTTTAATGTTTTTTTGCACCTTCCGTGTTTAAAAAGTTTTGATGCATGTCATTTCTGGTGATTGATCGTCATCAAAATTAATAGATGCAATTTAATTGTGTTTTGCAGAGGACATGGCCAAATTTGTTGATAATTTCCCTGAATATCGAAAGATGCATGGTAATGTGTCCAAGCATGTAACGATGGTCACAGAATTAAGCAGGATTGTCGAGGAGAGGAAACTAATGTTGGTCTCCCAAACAGAGCAGGAGTTGGCATGTAATGGTGGACAAGGAGCAGCCTTTGAGGTTGAGTGTTTCCTTTGACTGTTTGCATGTTTTTCTTCATTGCATAAGTTGCCCTGACGTTTTGGTGTTTTTACATTTTTGGGGGAATTTATTGTCCCCCCCCCCCCCCCCCCCCCCCCCCCCCCCCCCGTATTTGAGCCAAGTCCCTGAAATTTTGGTCTTAAGAAATCGTGTACCCTTGTTAAGCCAATTTTTTGTGTTGTCGTGAATGATGACAGCACAATATTTTTGCATGTTGTAGATCAATAATCATGTTTTATAGACACATTTATCCTGCTTACACCTATTTCTTCATAATTTTCCAAGTAGATCAAGTGAAGTCCGTCTTCCTTTATTTGACTTAATAACGAACACCCGAAAGTGAATCTTATACTGTTGAGTTTAGCATCCCATGGTTATATTCCATTTTTTGTAATTCTACAAAATCATATGCTAGCTGATCATATAGCATAAGACCTTGAAACTTATCCTTTAAGACAAACGAGGCAACTCAAAATTAAACCTGAAAATAGTACAATACACATTCTGAAAGACAACTCACTTCAAGTGAGTGTTTTTATGTACCTCTACGCCAGTTTGATTTTTTTTTATTGTGTCCTGTCGTTCATGAAGCGTGTTGTTTTTCCATAGCCTTAATCATCAACTCTCTTTTACCATTTTAAAATGTTTCTTCAAAATGAAAATCAATAGTAAATACTTCATTCTGTAGCACTTCATGTTACCTAATGTGCTCCATTTTTGTTCATGTAGGCTGTCACTGAACTGTTAAACAATGAAAGTGTTGCTGATATTGATCGATTACGCTTGGTAATGTTGTATGCTTTGCGTTATGAGAAGGAGAGCCCTGTTCAACTTATGCAACTTTTTAACAAGCTTGCTTCACGTTCTGCAAAATACAAGTCTGGTGTAATGTAACTAAACTGATTACTTCTTCTGTGTCAATCTTATCCTTCACTCTGTCTTCAATGGGTATAGATTTCTGTCTATATGATTTTTTTTCCTGTTTACATTTCCATACCTTTACTTACAACTTATAGCTAACCATTCATCATGAGCTGCCAGCAGTTTTTTAAGAGCTTTGTAGCAAGTTAGAGTACATTTATTTTGGTGTCGTTTTCTGTGTCCTTTTTCTCTTTGATCTTTTGAAAACTTTTAATCAATTGCCATCAGCTCTGGTATATGTGATTATCACCAGTTTCCATGATATTGTCTGTTTCTACTATCTACTAAAAATATCATATGGATGAATGGATGATGCATATTTCTCCTCAGTTCAACTTTCTAACCAGGTACCAATCCAAAAATAAAATTAATCAGTTAGAAATATTAGAAACAAGGTTTTGGTTGATTTATATATGAGCTCATATTATTATTAGTTTTATCTTTTTGTTGATTACTTTTAAGCACCTCAATAGTCAATGTACTAATGTAATGCATTATTATGTTAATAGAACAGATTGTTCAGTTTCTCCTTAAGCAAGCTGGAGTTGACAAACGAACTGGTGAACTGGTGATCTATATGGAAATCGTGACCTATTGAATATTGCCCGAAATATGGCTCGTGGACTCAAGGTTGGCTGGAGTTTCAAAACAAACTTGCACCTTTATTTCTATGATTATTAAAAATGGAATGGATGTTTAAGTGATCATTAAAATTATAAATTTTCTTTTGTACTAGGGTGTGGAAAATGTCTATACGCAACACCAGCCTCTTCTCTTCCAAACTATGGAGAGCATAGTCAAGGGTCGAGTCAAAGATGTGGACTATCCATTCATCGGAAATCACTTCCAACAAGGAAGGTTTGTCAAGCAAAAACAATATAACAAAAGTTTGTACTCTTTTCATTTCTACATGTCACGCTATACAAAATAATTGGTAGAACCCAGGGGAGGACCTTCAAGGTCTTGTTTTGTCATTATAGTGTATGCACGTGCAGGATTGAATGAATCAGAGATTGGCCTGAAGTTCCTCAGATTCTTTTTATACCAAGTGCTTTTCTTCATTATAAATTTTAATTCCCTCAAACTTGGGTCATGACAAAGCATGCATGAAACACATTGTCTGCCCTTCTTGTTTTGACTTTTGATACATGATTCGGATCTATTGTTGTCCACCTTGTAATGCAGGCCTCAGGAAGTTGTGATATTTATCATTGGTGGTACAACCTGTGAGGAAGCTCGGACTGTGGCATTGCATAATATGGCAAATACTGGAACTCGTTTCATTCTCGGTGGTTCCGTTGTTCTAAACTCCAAGAGGTTATTGTTCCATTGTTTTGGTGTTGATACTGAACTATAAGCATTCTTTCGGCCACAAGAGCTATATGTTCTTTTTTGTCTCTCGACAACTTTATACTAATGTTTGTTCGAAGATCGTGTTACTTACGTCGCTGTTGCTTTTATGTTGAGAGAAAAAACAGGTTTCTGAAGGACCTAGAAGAAGCCCAAAGAATATCCCGTTCTTCCACCACCATTTAAGTTCAACATCAAGATTTATTTCTTCCATACGGACTCTACTGATGCCTGCTACACTTGAAGAGTATATTTATCATCGAAGCAAAATACGGAAGCACCTTGATCTTTCCTTCCACCCCCCCCCCCCCCCCCCCCCCCCCCCCCCCCCCCATTATTTTCTACTCTGGGATATTACTCGGAGAATTTAATGTATCAAGAGATCTGGTTTTCCTACCTTCCGGTTTCTTCTGTAAATCTGGAGTTTTATTGTACACATTCTGTGTTAGAGAGGATTCTTTGATTTGACATTGGTGCTTTGTCTAATCAAATCAGTAGAAAGTATACCACAAATGTAACTATGACATGTTTTGTAAAAGTATACGGTGTTGCACTACACGAATATTTTGTTTTGTTGTCTCGATTGTCCCGTCAGTTATAACTTGTCTTGATGAGTCTATGTTAACTTGTTAACTTCTAGGAAGTAGAGAAATTTTAAATTCCTTTTCTTTAACTTGGGCTGGTTCTAAATGAAAGCAGAATTCTTTCTTAGTTCTTACTACTAATTATGAAATTTCAATTTGAAGGCTTTTCCCCTTCAAATTTTCTTGCAAAACAATCCGAATATTTATCCTCCATTTCCGCGTCAGCTTCTGAAATCAAAGGGGATAAAAGAAAATGGTATAATGTTCTTCAAGTAAACACTAATCATTCGGTTTCGGTGACCCCATAGCGCAGAGGATTAGCGCGTGGTCGACTTTTTCTTTTCTTTTTTACACTAAAATTTGATATGAAACTCGATTTTTTCTTTTCTTTCCTTAAGATGCTTTCCAAACACACCATAAATTTATAAACATCAATCATTTCCTTCACAAAATAAACGAAGTTCCATTTCATGTTTCAGTAGTTTAGTCGTTACATCTTATACACAATTGTAAGCCAGAAAGTCAACCCTTGTGATCTAAAACTCTCACTTCTCTAGACGAAATGTTTAATAAGATGGAACCAAAGACGAAAACAAGGAGAACACAACACAACACCAAACTAATCAACCTACAAACAAGCAGCACACAGTCATCGGAACCATGTCAACAGGTGCATCAAGAAAGTGCAAATCCACAACAGCCTGGGGAGAAGACATAATCTCTTATGGACCTTGAAAATCAAATGGATCCTTGTCGGATAGATCAGCACTTCCGCCGCGTGAACTGCCATCCCGACTATGTAGGGAGAGACCCCTCATGTGTCCTGACACACTGGAACCGTCAGCCTTCTCCTTAAAGAACTTCTCTCTCTCAACGTGCTTCGATGGTGGAGGTGGGATGGAGACTAGTGGGGGTGCTGCCACATTCGAACCATAAGAGGTTGGTAAGGATGGAACATCTTGACCGCCGTTGGAAATATTTGAAGACACTGGTTTTATGCACAGGGGCCTGGATTTTGCCCAAGTCAATTTCTCATCTGGGTCAGCTATAAGAGAACGAGGTGGTACTTCTGACTGATCTTTGGCACATGCTTTTCCCTTCCGTATTCTGACGATGTAACGAGAAATAAATTTTTAAGTAAATTCTCGTCTCAAGTTAATTTACGACTCATCCATGGTAAAACCAAGCAACAATATGATGACCAACTCTAGACACCATCAGTCTATTTTTTTTAATCCTTTACATAAACCAATACAGATCCATTAGTTCCCTCAACAGTTCAGCATTTACAAAAGAGACATGCCTTGGGGTAACAAGAATGTTACTAATCACTTACCCTTATCTTTACGTTGGCCAAGTGTTAATTTTTTGGTTCTTCAATTACCAGGGAAGTAATAGTACTGCTTAATTTTTAATGTTCCCTCGGTTGTTATCTGTCTATAATAAAAGAAATGTCCCCGTGGGATTATACCAGCAAGAAAAGTTCATCATAGGATCAACATCAGATATCTTTGCTACATGTGATAAAATCGGAGAAGAAAAAAGATTCACCTGTGAAGTAGAAGATCCAGATTCTCTTCCTCTTCTGCTTCTTCATGATCATTAATAAAAGTTGCACTTGATGTAGAATCAACTGAAACAAGTGCATCATGCTTTGCAAGAGCCTTTTGAAGCTGCTCATTAAGTTCAATAGCAAGGGAGACCACCATCTCATCTCTGCATAGGGGAAAAACTGAGGTGCAAATTTTATATAAATCAGACGATTGTTCTAGCCCCTAAGTTGCATGCCGAAAAACACAACTGATTTTCAGAATACTCAACAAATATATTGTCAGTAGGCAACAGATTTTTAAGTAATCAAAAGCAGTGACAATTCATGTGTATGAAATAATTTGTTCATATAAATAAGTAGAAACATGGATTCAATTATGAAGGAAAAAATATGCATGGAATATAAAGTAGCTTATGATCAAATGAGCAAACAATAATGTCCCCTCCGGCCCTCTGTTTCCACTCCATGAACATTCATTTTTAGAACCGAAAACCAAAATGAATGAGATAAATAGCTGGTCCATGTGAAAGACTTTTGATCCTATTGCCGAATTCAATTCTTAAAATGGTACTTTGTTCTGTTGTGTATCAAGTGTTACTCGAAAATCGAACTAGCTAGGCACCCACCGTTAAATACGAATAAGAAATAAAACTTGCCTTGATGTCATTACAAGTTGCATAACACGCTGCTTTTGGAATGAGCACTGTTCCACTAGGTCCAGCGTGAACTCATCCTTTCCAGCCTGCATATTCTCCATAAAGAGAGAAAAATATCTATAAATTGCATATAAGAATAAGACAATGTCTAAAGAAAGATACCAGAATACATGTGTTCTCAAAACTAACAACAAGCAAAGAATAAGTTAAACTAACATGCTCCATTTCCACTGACCAATAAATATATATTTTATTAACAACAAAAGCAGAATGTTTAATAAGAACCAGACACTATCATGAACAATAACATTTAATATATTTTAGACAAAAAAGATGTCCTTGTTGGCTGCTTTCATTTTGGTCATTGAGGAATTCTCTCAGCCCAACCGTGCACCAATTTGCTGCACTGCGAGAACAAGTGGAAATAATGTGACCAAACGACCCTGATTAGTTGTTAGGTAAACTTGGGACTCAAACCTGCGCTGGGAGGAGGCATAACACCTCTTCCAACTGCTAGGTCATGCCCATGTGGGACTCAAACTTGGCAATTTCACTGTTATTATCATAGTATACTTGTTGAAGTCACACCTGTGGATGTCGAGCATCCAAACCATCCAGCACTTCACATAGGACCTCAAGAACACTGCTGGCCTTCTCAATTATGCTACAGCAGAATTATCACATTTCAGAAAACAAAATTATGTTTGGACTACTAGAAAAAGAAAATACCATAATGAAAAAAATCATATTCTGAGCTTCCGGCAATAGAAACAAATCAACAAGGTCCCACGTTATGACTATTATCCATCATCAAGAAAGCATCACCATTACATGTTACCTAGAAGCAGGATCGGGAGGTGCAGTTGATGGCTTCGTGACACCATTGCATTCAGTACTGGCAGGATTTTGAATAGGTATAATATTTGAATGGACTTCTGGAGCTGGAAGGTTGGCAGGAGTGGCACGCAGTCTCTGTGGAAATTGCACACGAGCAGACTGGGAAACAACATGCCTGAATGTTATTTTACTAGTTTTATCGTAGTGAATAAAGTAAAATGAATATACCTTCTTCCTTAAAATCACAGGGACAAAAATGAGAATTAATATATCAAAGATCACGATCAAGCAAGACATAGCAGAAACATCACTACCAAACATCATGTATTGTAGGGACATCATGCTCTTTACGACGAATTACTTTTCATGAAAAGTCACTACCAAACATCTAAGCAATTTGATTTGGCATCTTTGTATCTGCTAGTGTTCACAATATCGCAAGCCATATTACTAAATCATTAATGAATGTCCATTATTGGAATTATATGTACCTACCACCAGATCATAATATGCAGCATAATATTGTGGAAACTTCCCAGAGGCCCCACCTAATGCTGTCTGCGTAGCATCAAGAAGGAGAAATATCTTTTCCCTCACAGGCAGCTCAGACTGAACCATGCAAGGCAAGAGTTAGGATTTCTAAACATTGTCCCTGTAGACCTATACATCATTTGTATAGAAAGGACTCACCTTCTTTTTTACTATCTTCACTAGTATAGGGAGAAGCCCATTGTCAATTACCTCCTTGTGGACATGTTCTCCACAATTATTCAGCAGCATCTCTAACAACTGAAATAGTATACAAATATACGGAATGAATGTCAGAGATTTAGTTCATATATGAAGAACTGTGAATTTGGTATTGTTGTATGCAAGGATTTACGGGCTGCAGAATGCATAAAATTTGGTACTCACCAAAACAGCCAAAAGTTGAGCATTGGGGTCCTTATGTTGCAAGCGTTTCTTAATAGACTTGATGACATGCTTCCCTTGCCTACCATCGAAAGACAAAATCAAAGAACAAGTTGACTGACCAACAAACACATCTCAGGAAGATGAAACATAAATACATGCTTCAACAGTGAAGAGACTAGGTGAAATGCTGGTTCAAGTATTAATGCAAATGTTAGTGATGACCAATCTAGAGAGGAAAGGAAAAGGCTCAATGTTACAAAGATTGACAAAAGTTGAAACACAAAGTGAAAAAAAGGGATCAAAACCAAAGGATATATAAAGAAGAAAACGGAATTTGACTTCAAATTGTACCATGAGAAATCCAGACTGTTTACCAGAACTCAAAAAAGAGAGAAATTTACAGTTATCCTCAATATGGTGTCATCTTAATATGATATGAATTCTCAGAAAGTCTTCTCCCAACAAACTCCAAATAAATTCATTTGTAATAGTCCGTATCTACTTAAACCAAGGAACCAGAGAGACAATAATGACTCAAAAGATGAACAGAATGTAGGTAACAAAACAGAAAGAGAGAACTATTTCACGAGTGCTTACCCATGGTCAGAGGCAACTATTTCACATATTTCAATATTTTTTGTCCATTCCATCTCCTTGAGTCTCTCATCTGTTGCAATATTGACAAGCTCGGTCGCCATTGTAATCCCTCAACTGCACAATGAAACTCCAATATGAAAAATATCAAGAACCTAAACTGGATTCATGCTTCAGCAGTAAGCAGAGAGACAATATAACTCAGAGCTAAGCAACAGAACAAATCCCATATATCAGGAAAATGATCATATCTAGACTTCACTTGGACATATAGAAGATTTAAAATGGAAATACTTCACTGAAGAAATCTACATAAAACTAAGAAAATCCCTTCACATTCAACTTCAAGACAACAAAAATCACAAATTCAGGAAATGGGAACTCAAACACTTGATCAGACAAAAGAGCAGAACAACACAAATGAAGGATTGAATCAGCAAAATGATCATAACAAGACCTCATTTGGACATACAACATTCAAAAAAGAATTCTTCACCAACCACATCTAGAGAAAACCAAACCATATCTGATCACAACACACTACGTTTCATAACAATCATTAAAAACTCGAAAATTACAAAACACACATTTCAAAACTCAAAACACTTCACCTAGCAAAAGCAAACAAATATAGACTTCACTTGGACATAGAAGAGTTACCAGCACAGTAATAAAAACCACAAAAAAGAGTCACATTTCAGAACCCAAACAAAAGCACTTCACTGGTAAAATAACATCTCGACACAAAGGACTCTGTAAATCAGAAAAAATGATCACAACAATACCTCTCACTTGGACATAAAGCATCCAAAACAGAAACCTAGACGGAACCAAACATATCTGATCAGTGATCACCACACACAAGATTTCAACCACAAGTCCACAACAGACATTAAAAACTCAAAAATCACAAAAAATAACATTTCAGAGCTCAAAAACACTTCCTAACAGGATATTAGTAAACTACCAACACTAACCAATCAAATCACTCTACACCAAAACTCTAAAAAGAACCAATGCTTTGCCTTGATATATGACGTTGCAACAGAATCTATATGTAACCAAACAAATCCTATCACCACCACACACAAAATTTCAACTACAAGTCTAAACACACATTAAAAACTCGAAAAACACAAAAAAACACAAACCAAAATCACTTCCTAACAAAATAAAAATCAGTAAATAACCAACACCAACCAATCAAGTCTCTCGAACTCGAAAAAAGAACCGAGTTTAAGGCTTAATAAATAGAGTTGGGACAGAATCTAGTTGTCTAATCGCTTTAACTGCCGGCACCGACCAGAGAAACCAACTCCGGCACGAATTCCAACGAAATTGGGAATATTAAAGTGGAAAAAAAGGAAACTCGTGGCGAAGCAACCGACCATCGTGCGGGAAGGTTAAAAAAAGGGGAATCGGATGCTTCACCTGAGTTGCGTGAGATCTCGAGGCGGAGAAGAAAACAAAACAAAACCCTAATTTTGTTGGGGGTTTTTCTTCTTCTTTTGGAGAGATGGAGAAGAGCGGAAGAATCTTTTGCTTTCTTCGCCTCCTCACTCTGTTTCACTGTAAAAATGTAAATTACCATATAATTTTTATTTAAAATAATAATAATTTTTACCGTATTTTAAAATAAAAAAAAGATAATGGACGAGACTCTTAAGACGACCAATTAAACTTATAACACTTAGTGTTGGACAAATCGTAATTCGGTAAGTGAAAGATTCTTATATACTTCTACTTCGTTTGTAGATTATCCATCGATGATTATAATACATACTTGTGTCCAAGTATGGTTCAACTCTCTACTGGAGTCTGGAACTGATTTTTGTAATTTTTTAGGAACAAAAATAGGAGGCAAGGAAACTTCAGTTCCTAAAATATGCACTTTTCACGTCTTCAACAATTCATGTTTGATTTTGCATTTTAGGAACTGAATTTTCCTTTCAACAATTATTTTATCCACTACATAAAAAATATGTTTATCGGTGTGATGTTAACTGATCATATATGTTCATGTCTTTGAAATGAACAGGATCTTATTGAAGTTGACACTATTTTTGGCGGGACACAGTGGTTGCCTTTTTTCCAGGAAATTTTGCAAACACAACCTTTTAAAAATATAAAAAGCAACAACTGGAACACTCCTTTTCAGGTGTCGGCCGTTTAGGAACTGAATTTTCCTTGGGAACTACTAAACGTCGCCCCAAAACTACTTAAATCGCCCCTTGAAATTACCAAATTGCCCTTAACAATATATTTAATACCCATATCGTCCCGTGTCTATAAATTAGGCCTACGGTCTTGTATATTCATAATTTATCAGTAAAAATACCACGAAAATGTCTGGCGAGGGTGATGCATCCGGTGAGATAAGTCTGGCGCGGGGCAAATTTTGGGCCGGACGTCTGCATTAGACGCCTCCCCCAAGGTGAGGGCGTCTGCGTAGGACGTCCTCCCCTTGGCCGAGGCGTCTAACGCAGACGCCTACGCAATGGGAGAGACGTCTTATGTAGACTGTAGGATCGTGTGGGTTATGGGTCCACTAATCACTTTTAATCTAATCCCTAATTAATTAAACAATAAACGCAGCGGAAACAAATTTAAAAACAAGTAGGGAAATTAACAGAAAATGCAAACCACAAGAGACGCGTCAGTTTTTATAGAGGTTCGGCACCCCACCCGGGTCCTAGTCCTCTCTTGTAAGCTCCGCTCGACTCCGCGAGCTCCGCCTACGTCTTCACTAACCACTCCCCGTTCCGGGCCGGGAGAGAACGCCTTTACACCACAAGCAACGCGAACAACCCTCGCTTGCTTGAATTCTTCCTCTCACAATCCGAGAGGGACACTTCGGGCTTTCACCGAAGTCCTTGCTTCTTTTGACAACTCTTGTAACTGAGTGGGATTCACTCTCTAATTGAGCACACTTTGAGTAGGATGAGTATATGATCACTAAGTGTGGATTTTAGGCTTGTGGAGTAAAATTGGGAGCTTTGAGGATTGAGAGCTTCTCTCTAATGAATTGGACAATTGGAAGTTGGAGAGTTGTGTTAACAACAAGTCTTGATCCTCTATTTATAAGCTCCTAAGGTTTTCTAGCCGTTGGGGATAGATTTGATTGGGTTTTGTGCAAGATACACAAAGCAGAAAATCGGGCTGCAAATCTGTCCAGAACCGGTCGACCGAAACTACTAAACCGGTCGACCGTTCACTTGATTTCAAGGAGAACGGTCGAACAAAAGAATATTCGGTCGGACAAACGAGCTAGAACTTAACTCTACTTAAGTGAATCGGTCGAACCAAAGTATGGAGCGGTCGACCGAAAAGGGGATTCGGTTGAGACAAAGGTCAATCGGTCGAACGAGAAATGTGTCGACCGATAGCAGGGAATTTTGTTTCTTGAAGAAATGTTCAACCGGTCGACCGAAACAAGGTCGTCGTTCGACCGGTTACCGAATGTATTTTGGGGTTAAGTTTGTTTTATACGAATACGACCGTTATAGGAATACGACAAGAAAAACGGTCATATTAAAATCCGGGATCGGTCGACCGAAAAGGTAGAACCGGTCGACCGGTAGAGTTCGGTAAAAACACTGTGGAGAGTCTGTTATAAACCGGTCGAACTGAGAACTGGTTCGGTCGACCGGTTCACACAGGAAATCTGGGTTTAAGTTTATAAGTGATTTCCGACTAAGGTTTGGGTGATCTAATGAAGTCCAAATAATGTGAAATTTCGTGTGTGACTTCTATAGGGAACCTATTGTGTATGTGATTGGTTTTTAACTCTTGTATGCTCAATTTACACATGTTCCTAAGACTCAAAATAAATCAAGATTACATGTCTTCGATTTAGCTTTAATTACATGTCTTGACTTCATTTCCTTCTTTCTTGAGTCTTGATCACCTGTAGAGGTTAGCACAATACAATATACATGCAATGCAATATGTGTGCTACTCTACATCATCATAATTAAGATTAGGTTAATTAAATCATCAAAACATAGATTAAGGCAAAAAAGCCAACAATCTCCCCCTTTTTGATGATGGCAACCTATATCTTAATTCTATCTAAATACATGGAATTTGTATATGTAAACTATGCATATTAATGCTCCCCCTATGGATGTGCATAGTTTTTATTCAATTTTATGCCAAATTCCAAGTTACCCCCTTAATTATCTCTCCCCCTTTGACATCCATCAAAAATAATAATTATTTAAGACTTTAAGCATAGAATTTGGATGTCTTGTAATGAAGTTGCTCCCCCTAAATTTTGCACTTCATTACTCTAATAAAAGATATAACATTTAAGCTCCCCCTATCAATAAGGCTAAATGGAAACAATGAGTATGATTCAAGTTAAGTTCATTTAAGTTTCAACTTAAGCCTTATTATAACATCCATTTAAAATTTGACATTTAGAATCAATGGATGTGATAAATGATTTGCAATGAATAGGGATAAATGATTTTCAATGAATTGAACTATATGATATGTCAATTAAGCATGTGAAACTAGATTAGCGCTAATTTTCAGAAAATTTCAAAGATAGAAATTTATACCAAACTTGAATCTTAATTAGCTCCAATCTCATTTGGTGATGCAACCGGATTCGAATTCGACGCTTTGGCTCACCCGGTCACCACCAATCTCCTCCTCAAGTACCTACAAGTGTAGATTTTGGTACCCAACCTACTTTGGGTCCTTGAACATTAGCTCTTGGGATCCAAACCATTTTGGTTTTGGGTGCCCACACACTTGAGGAACTATGGTTAATGAACATATGCTTACCATTTAGAGTAGTGTGAGATACATGGTTTTTCAATTTAAAATTGTAACCTAAACCATGTTTTTGCAAAGATTGTCTTTGACTACCTAATAGCATGTTAAGCATATGAGTTCCATTAGTGAATCTTTCTAAATCTTTTCTTAATTGCAAGTTAGAAGCTTGAAGATTTAGTTGATCACAATCTATAGGTGTTGCTCTTAATTTTTCAAGATTTGATGCGTTCTTTTCAAATTTAGCAATCACCTCATTCTTCTCATTTATGCATGTATCAATTTGGCTTTGAAGATCTTTGATTAACTTTCTAACATTCTTGTTTTTATCACATATGATCTCATATTGTTTAACTAAATCATGGAATGCATTTTGAAGTTCATCATAAGAATAAGTTTCTTCTTTAGAACATGAACTATCACTAGCATATGATTTAGATGAGCAAGAATGTGATCTACTAGAGTAAGAGTTAGAGGATACCTCACTTCCTTCATCTTGAATTGCCATGAAGCATGAGTGAGCCACTTCTCTTCTACTTTGCAAGGAAGAAGACGATGATGATGGTGATGAAGAATCATCCCATGTAGCCTTGTGTGCCTCCTCCTTCCTTTCTCTTCTCTTGCTCTTCTCCTTTTCTTTTCTCCTCTCCCTTCTCTCCTTTTTCTTCTCCCCTTCTCTTCTCTCATTTTCACTCTCCTCCCTCTCTTTTTCTTTTTCTCTTTTCTCACTTCTTCTACCTCTTCTTTCATTCTTTTCTCCTTTATCCCTCTTGAGGTATTTGAAGAAGTCTTGGGCAAGGACCTCAATGTCCTCTTCTTCCACCCTCCTTGGCTCATCAAACTTTGCATGTAATGCCACCACGGACTTTTTCTTTGAAGCTTCCTTCTCTCTTCGATGACTCAATTGGAGCTCATAGGCCATGAGATTTCCAATGAGTTCCTCCATCTTTAATTTTGAAAGATCGTGCGATTCTTCGATTGCCACGACCTTGTCTTCCCAATCGTTGCTCAATGACCGGAGGAATTTTCGAGTCATCTCTCCTTCATTTATCCTTCTTCCAAGAATCAAAAGAGAGTTAGTAATATCGGTGAAGCGAGTGTTCATGTCGCTTATGTTCTCACCGATTTGCATAGAAAATATCTCATATTTATGCATGAGGAGACTTATCCTAGTTTCTTTGGTTTTGCTATCACCCTCATGATGCATTTGTAACCTATGCCATATTTCATTTGCACTTTCACATCCCCTAATTCTATTGTATTCTCCCTCATTAAGGCCACAATAAAGAATATTCATAATTTTTGAATTCATTTCAATTTCTTTCATTTGAGCCCTAGATAGAGAATCTAAATCATCTTCATTTGGGGGTATGTATGGATTTTGAATAAACTTCCAATACTTAAGGTCATTTGATATTAAAAAGATTTTCATTCTATTTTTCCAATAATCATAATTTGACCCATTAAGCAAAGGAGGCCTTGTGGTGCATAAACCCTCTAAGTGATTAGATGTGCTAGCCATGCTAAAAATACGATTAAGTATAGAATTTAGCTAACAAGGCTCTGATACCAAATGTAGGATCGTGTGGGTTATGGGTCCACTAATCACTTTTAATCTAATCCCTAATTAATTAAACAATAAACGCAGCGGAAACAAATTTAAAAACAAGTAGGGAAATTAACAGAAAATGCAAACCACAAGAGACGCGTCGGTTTTTATAGAGGTTCGGCACCCCACCCGGGTCCTAGTCCTCTCTTGTAAGCTCCGCTCGACTCCGCGAGCTCCGCCTACGTCTTCACTAACCACTCCCCGTTCCGGGCCGGGAGAGAACGCCTTTACACCACAAGCAACGCGAACAACCCTCGCTTGCTTGAATTCTTCCTCTCACAATCCGAGAGGGACACTTCGGGCTTTCACCGAAGTCCTTGCTTCTTTTGACAACTCTTGTAACTGAGTGGGATTCACTCTCTAATTGAGCACACTTTGAGTAGGATGACTATATGATCACTAAGTGTGGATTTTAGGCTTGTGGAGTAAAATTGGGAGCTTTGAGGATTGAGAGCTTCTCTCTAATGAATTGGACAATTGGAAGTTGGAGAGTTGTGTTAACAACAAGTCTTGATCCTCTATTTATAAGCTCCTAAGGTTTTCTAGCCGTTGGGGATAGATTTGATTGGGTTTTGTGCAAGATACACAAAGCAGAAAATCGGGCTGCAAATCTGTCCAGAACCGGTCGACCGAAACTACTAAACCGGTCGACCGTTCACTTGATTTCAAGGAGAACGGTCGAACAAAAGAATATTCGGTCGGACAAACGAGCTAGAACTTAACTCTACTTAAGTGAATCGGTCGAACCAAAGTATGGAGCGGTCGACCGAAAAGGGGATTCGGTTGAGACAAAGGTCAATCGGTCGAACGAGAAATGTGTCGACCGATAGCAGGGAATTTTGTTTCTTGAAGAAATGTTCAACCGGTCGACCGAAACAAGGTCGTCGTTCGACCGGTTACCGAATGTATTTTGGGGTTAAGTTTGTTTTATACGAATACGACCGTTATAGGAATACGACAAGAAAAACGGTCATATTAAAATCCGGGATCGGTCGACCGAAAAGGTAGAACCGGTCGACCGGTAGAGTTCGGTAAAAACACTGTGGAGAGTCTGTTATAAACCGGTCGAACTGAGAACTGGTTCGGTCGACCGGTTCACACAGGAAATCTGGGTTTAAGTTTATAAGTGATTTCCGACTAAGGTTTGGGTGATCTAATGAAGTCCAAATAATGTGAAATTTCGTGTGTGACTTCTATAGGGAACCTATTGTGTATGTGATTGGTTTTTAACTCTTGTATGCTCAATTTACACATGTTCCTAAGACTCAAAATAAATCAAGATTACATGTCTTCGATTTAGCTTTAATTACATGTCTTGACTTCATTTCCTTCTTTCTTGAGTCTTGATCACCTGTAGAGGTTAGCACAATACAATATACATGCAATGCAATATGTGTGCTA
This sequence comes from Triglochin maritima, assembly GCA_963682175.1. Lineage (NCBI taxonomy): Eukaryota > Viridiplantae > Streptophyta > Magnoliopsida > Alismatales > Juncaginaceae > Triglochin > Triglochin maritima. The sequence continues at coordinate 2,754,068 of OY821787.1, read as the reverse complement.
CTCTACATCATCATAATTAAGATTAGGTTAATTAAATCATCAAAACATAGATTAAGGCCAAAAAGCCAACAATCTCCCCCTTTTTGATGATGGCAACCTATATCTTAATTCTATCTAAATACATGGAATTTGTATATGTAAACTATGCATATTAATGCTCCCCCTATGGATGTGCATAGTTTTTATTCAATTTTATGCCAAATTCCAAGTTACCCCCTTAATTATCTCTCCCCCTTTGACATCCATCAAAAATAATAATTATTTAAGACTTTAAGCATAGAATTTGGATGTCTTGTAATGAAGTTGCTCCCCCTAAATTTTGCACTTCATTACTCTAATAAAAGATATAACATTTAAGCTCCCCCTATCAATAAGGCTAAATGGAAACAATGAGTATGATTCAAGTTAAGTTCATTTAAGTTTCAACTTAAGCCTTATTATAACATCCATTTAAAATTTGACATTTAGAATCAATGGATGTGATAAATGATTTGCAATGAATAGGGATAAATGATTTTCAATGAATTGAACTATATGATATGTCAATTAAGCATGTGAAACTAGATTAGCGCTAATTTTCAGAAAATTTCAAAGATAGAAATTTATACCAAACTTGAATCTTAATTAGCTCCAATCTCATTTGGTGATGCAACCGGATTCGAATTCGACGCTTTGGCTCACCCGGTCACCACCAATCTCCTCCTCAAGTACCTACAAGTGTAGATTTTGGTACCCAACCTACTTTGGGTCCTTGAACATTAGCTCTTGGGATCCAAACCATTTTGGTTTTGGGTGCCCACACACTTGAGGAACTATGGTTAATGAACATATGCTTACCATTTAGAGTAGTGTGAGATACATGGTTTTTCAATTTAAAATTGTAACCTAAACCATGTTTTTGCAAAGATTGTCTTTGACTACCTAATAGCATGTTAAGCATATGAGTTCCATTAGTGAATCTTTCTAAATCTTTTCTTAATTGCAAGTTAGAAGCTTGAAGATTTAGTTGATCACAATCTATAGGTGTTGCTCTTAATTTTTCAAGATTTGATGCGTTCTTTTCAAATTTAGCAATCACCTCATTCTTCTCATTTATGCATGTATCAATTTGGCTTTGAAGATCTTTGATTAACTTTCTAACATTCTTGTTTTTATCACATATGATCTCATATTGTTTAACTAAATCATGGAATGCATTTTGAAGTTCATCATAAGAATAAGTTTCTTCTTTAGAACATGAACTATCACTAGCATATGATTTAGATGAGCAAGAATGTGATCTACTAGAGTAAGAGTTAGAGGATACCTCACTTCCTTCATCTTGAATTGCCATGAAGCATGAGTGAGCCACTTCTCTTCTACTTTGCAAGGAAGAAGACGATGATGATGGTGATGAAGAATCATCCCATGTAGCCTTGTGTGCCTCCTCCTTCCTTTCTCTTCTTTTGCTCTTCTCCTTTTCTTTTCTCCTCTCCCTTCTCTCCTTTTTCTTCTCCCCTTCTCTTCTCTCATTTTCACTCTCCTCCCTCTCTTTTTCTTTTTCTCTTTTCTCACTTCTTCTACCTCTTCTTTCATTCTTTTCTCCTTTATCCCTCTTGAGGTATTTGAAGAAGTCTTGGGCAAGGACCTCAATGTCCTCTTCTTCCACCCTCCTTGGCTCATCAAACTTTGCATGTAATGCCACCACGGACTTTTTCTTTGAAGCTTCCTTCTCTCTTCGATGACTCAATTGGAGCTCATAGGCCATGAGATTTCCAATGAGTTCCTCCATCTTTAATTTTGAAAGATCGTGCGATTCTTCGATTGCCACGACCTTGTCTTCCCAATCGTTGCTCAATGACCGGAGGAATTTTCGAGTCATCTCTCCTTCATTTATCCTTCTTCCAAGAATCAAAAGAGAGTTAGTAATATCGGTGAAGCGAGTGTTCATGTCGCTTATGTTCTCACCGATTTGCATAGAAAATATCTCATATTTATGCATGAGGAGACTTATCCTAGTTTCTTTGGTTTTGCTATCACCCTCATGATGCATTTGTAACCTATGCCATATTTCATTTGCACTTTCACATCCCCTAATTCTATTGTATTCTCCCTCATTAAGGCCACAATAAAGAATATTCATAATTTTTGAATTCATTTCAATTTCTTTCATTTGAGCCCTAGATAGAGAATCTAAATCATCTTCATTTGGGGGTATGTATGGATTTTGAATAAACTTCCAATACTTAAGGTCATTTGATATTAAAAAGATTTTCATTCTATTTTTCCAATAATCATAATTTGACCCATTAAGCAAAGGAGGCCTTGTGGTGCATAAACCCTCTAAGTGATTAGATGTGCTAGCCATGCTAAAAATACGATTAAGTATAGAATTTAGCTAACAAGGCTCTGATACCAAATGTAGGATCGTGTGGGTTATGGGTCCACTAATCACTTTTAATCTAATCCCTAATTAATTAAACAATAAACGCAGCGGAAACAAATTTAAAAACAAGTAGGGAAATTAACAGAAAATGCAAACCACAAGAGACGCGTCGGTTTTTATAGAGGTTCGGCACCCCACCCGGGTCCTAGTCCTCTCTTGTAAGCTCCGCTCGACTCCGCGAGCTCCGCCTACGTCTTCACTAACCACTCCCCGTTCCGGGCCGGGAGAGAACGCCTTTACACCACAAGCAACGCGAACAACCCTCGCTTGCTTGAATTCTTCCTCTCACAATCCGAGAGGGACACTTCGGGCTTTCACCGAAGTCCTTGCTTCTTTTGACAACTCTTGTAACTGAGTGGGATTCACTCTCTAATTGAGCACACTTTGAGTAGGATGACTATATGATCACTAAGTGTGGATTTTAGGCTTGTGGAGTAAAATTGGGAGCTTTGAGGATTGAGAGCTTCTCTCTAATGAATTGGACAATTGGAAGTTGGAGATTTGTGTTAACAACAAGTCTTGATCCTCTATTTATAAGCTCCTAAGGTTTTCTAGCCGTTGGGGATAGATTTGATTGGGTTTTGTGCAAGATACACAAAGCAGAAAATCGGGCTGCAAATCTGTCCAGAACCGGTCGACCGAAACTACTAAACCGGTCGACCGTTCACTTGATTTCAAGGAGAACGGTCGAACAAAAGAATATTCGGTCGGACAAACGAGCTAGAACTTAACTCTACTTAAGTGAATCGGTCGAACCAAAGTATGGAGCGGTCGACCGAAAAGGGGATTCGGTTGAGACAAAGGTCAATCGGTCGAACGAGAAATGTGTCGACCGATAGCAGGGAATTTTGTTTCTTGAAGAAATGTTCAACCGGTCGACCGAAACAAGGTCGTCGTTCGACCGGTTACCGAATGTATTTTGGGGTTAAGTTTGTTTTATACGAATACGACCGTTATAGGAATACGACAAGAAAAACGGTCATATTAAAATCCGGGATCGGTCGACCGAAAAGGTAGAACCGGTCGACCGGTAGAGTTCGGTAAAAACACTGTGGAGAGTCTGTTATAAACCGGTCGAACTGAGAACTGGTTCGGTCGACCGGTTCACACAGGAAATCTGGGTTTAAGTTTATAAGTGATTTCCGACTAAGGTTTGGGTGATCTAATGAAGTCCAAATAATGTGAAATTTCGTGTGTGACTTCTATAGGGAACCTATTGTGTATGTGATTGGTTTTTAACTCTTGTATGCTCAATTTACACATGTTCCTAAGACTCAAAATAAATCAAGATTACATGTCTTCGATTTAGCTTTAATTACATGTCTTGACTTCATTTCCTTCTTTCTTGAGTCTTGATCACCTGTAGAGGTTAGCACAATACAATATACATGCAATGCAATATGTGTGCTACTCTACATCATCATAATTAAGATTAGGTTAATTAAATCATCAAAACATAGATTAAGGCAAAAAAGCCAACAATCTCCCCCTTTTTGATGATGGCAACCTATATCTTAATTCTATCTAAATACATGGAATTTGTATATGTAAACTATGCATATTAATGCTCCCCCTATGGATGTGCATAGTTTTTATTCAATTTTATGCCAAATTCCAAGTTACCCCCTTAATTATCTCTCCCCCTTTGACATCCATCAAAAATAATAATTATTTAAGACTTTAAGCATAGAATTTGGATGTCTTGTAATGAAGTTGCTCCCCCTAAATTTTGCACTTCATTACTCTAATAAAAGATATAACATTTAAGCTCCCCCTATCAATAAGGCTAAATGGAAACAATGAGTATGATTCAAGTTAAGTTCATTTAAGTTTCAACTTAAGCCTTATTATAACATCCATTTAAAATTTGACATTTAGAATCAATGGATGTGATAAATGATTTGCAATGAATAGGGATAAATGATTTTCAATGAATTGAACTATATGATATGTCAATTAAGCATGTGAAACTAGATTAGCGCTAATTTTCAGAAAATTTCAAAGATAGAAATTTATACCAAACTTGAATCTTAATTAGCTCCAATCTCATTTGGTGATGCAACCGGATTCGAATTCGACGCTTTGGCTCACCCGGTCACCACCAATCTCCTCCTCAAGTACCTACAAGTGTAGATTTTGGTACCCAACCTACTTTGGGTCCTTGAACATTAGCTCTTGGGATCCAAACCATTTTGGTTTTGGGTGCCCACACACTTGAGGAACTATGGTTAATGAACATATGCTTACCATTTAGAGTAGTGTGAGATACATGGTTTTTCAATTTAAAATTGTAACCTAAACCATGTTTTTGCAAAGATTGTCTTTGACTACCTAATAGCATGTTAAGCATATGAGTTCCATTAGTGAATCTTTCTAAATCTTTTCTTAATTGCAAGTTAGAAGCTTGAAGATTTAGTTGATCACAATCTATAGGTGTTGCTCTTAATTTTTCAAGATTTGATGCGTTCTTTTCAAATTTAGCAATCACCTCATTCTTCTCATTTATGCATGTATCAATTTGGCTTTGAAGATCTTTGATTAACTTTCTAACATTCTTGTTTTTATCACATATGATCTCATATTGTTTAACTAAATCATGGAATGCATTTTGAAGTTCATCATAAGAATAAGTTTCTTCTTTAGAACATGAACTATCACTAGCATATGATTTAGATGAGCAAGAATGTGATCTACTAGAGTAAGAGTTAGAGGATACCTCACTTCCTTCATCTTGAATTGCCATGAAGCATGAGTGAGCCACTTCTCTTCTACTTTGCAAGGAAGAAGACGATGATGATGGTGATGAAGAATCATCCCATGTAGCCTTGTGTGCCTCCTCCTTCCTTTCTCTTCTCTTGCTCTTCTCCTTTTCTTTTCTCCTCTCCCTTCTCTCCTTTTTCTTCTCCCCTTCTCTTCTCTCATTTTCACTCTCCTCCCTCTCTTTTTCTTTTTCTCTTTTCTCACTTCTTCTACCTCTTCTTTCATTCTTTTCTCCTTTATCCCTCTTGAGGTATTTGAAGAAGTCTTGGGCAAGGACCTCAATGTCCTCTTCTTCCACCCTCCTTGGCTCATCAAACTTTGCATGTAATGCCACCACGGAGTTTTTCTTTGAAGCTTCCTTCTCTCTTCGATGACTCAATTGGAGCTCATAGGCCATGAGATTTCCAATGAGTTCCTCCATCTTTAATTTTGAAAGATCGTGCGATTCTTCGATTGCCACGACCTTGTCTTCCCAATCGTTGCTCAATGACCGGAGGAATTTTCGAGTCATCTCTCCTTCATTTATCCTTCTTCCAAGAATCAAAAGAGAGTTAGTAATATCGGTGAAGCGAGTGTTCATGTCGCTTATGTTCTCACCGATTTGCATAGAAAATATCTCATATTTATGCATGAGGAGACTTATCCTAGTTTCTTTGGTTTTGCTATCACCCTCATGATGCATTTGTAACCTATGCCATATTTCATTTGCACTTTCACATCCCCTAATTCTATTGTATTCTCCCTCATTAAGGCCACAATAAAGAATATTCATAATTTTTGAATTCATTTCAATTTCTTTCATTTGAGCCCTAGATAGAGAATCTAAATCATCTTCATTTGGGGGTATGTATGGATTTTGAATAAACTTCCAATACTTAAGGTCATTTGATATTAAAAAGATTTTCATTCTATTTTTCCAATAATCATAATTTGACCCATTAAGCAAAGGAGGCCTTGTGGTGCATAAACCCTCTAAGTGATTAGATGTGCTAGCCATGCTAAAAATACGATTAAGTATAGAATTTAGCTAACAAGGCTCTGATACCAAATGTAGGATCGTGTGGGTTATGGGTCCACTAATCACTTTTAATCTAATCCCTAATTAATTAAACAATAAACGCAGCGGAAACAAATTTAAAAACAAGTAGGGAAATTAACAGAAAATGCAAACCACAAGAGACGCGTCGGTTTTTATAGAGGTTCGGCACCCCACCCGGGTCCTAGTCCTCTCTTGTAAGCTCCGCTCGACTCCGCGAGCTCCGCCTACGTCTTCACTAACCACTCCCCGTTCCGGGCCGGGAGAGAACGCCTTTACACCACAAGCAACGCGAACAACCCTCGCTTGCTTGAATTCTTCCTCTCACAATCCGAGAGGGACACTTCGGGCTTTCACCGAAGTCCTTGCTTCTTTTGACAACTCTTGTAACTGAGTGGGAATCACTCTCTAATTGAGCACACTTTGAGTAGGATGAGTATATGATCACTAAGTGTGGATTTTAGGCTTGTGGAGTAAAATTGGGAGCTTTGAGGATTGAGAGCTTCTCTCTAATGAATTGGACAATTGGAAGTTGGAGAGTTGTGTTAACAACAAGTCTTGATCCTCTATTTATAAGCTCCTAAGGTTTTCTAGCCGTTGGGGATAGATTTGATTGGGTTTTGTGCAAGATACACAAAGCAGAAAATCGGGCTGCAAATCTGTCCAGAACCGGTCGACCGAAACTACTAAACCGGTCGACCGTTCACTTGATTTCAAGGAGAACGGTCGAACAAAAGAATATTCGGTCGGACAAACGAGCTAGAACTTAACTCTACTTAAGTGAATCGGTCGAACCAAAGTATGGAGCGGTCGACCGAAAAGGGGATTCGGTTGAGACAAAGGTCAATCGGTCGAACGAGAAATGTGTCGACCGATAGCAGGGAATTTTGTTTCTTGAAGAAATGTTCAACCGGTCGACCGAAACAAGGTCGTCGTTCGACCGGTTACCGAATGTATTTTGGGGTTAAGTTTGTTTTATACGAATACGACCGTTATAGGAATACGACAAGAAAAACGGTCATATTAAAATCCGGGATCGGTCGACCGAAAAGGTAGAACCGGTCGACCGGTAGAGTTCGGTAAAAACACTGTGGAGAGTCTGTTATAAACCGGTCGAACTGAGAACTGGTTCGGTCGACCGGTTCACACAGGAAATCTGGGTTTAAGTTTATAAGTGATTTCCGACTAAGGTTTGGGTGATCTAATGAAGTCCAAATAATGTGAAATTTCGTGTGTGACTTCTATAGGGAACCTATTGTGTATGTGATTGGTTTTTAACTCTTGTATGCTCAATTTACACATGTTCCTAAGACTCAAAATAAATCAAGATTACATGTCTTCGATTTAGCTTTAATTACATGTCTTGACTTCATTTCCTTCTTTCTTGAGTCTTGATCACCTGTAGAGGTTAGCACAATACAATATACATGCAATGCAATATGTGTGCTACTCTACATCATCATAATTAAGATTAGGTTAATTAAATCATCAAAACATAGATTAAGGCAAAAAAGCCAACAATCTCCCCCTTTTTGATGATGGCAACCTATATCTTAATTCTATCTAAATACATGGAATTTGTATATGTAAACTATGCATATTAATGCTCCCCCTATGGATGTGCATAGTTTTTATTCAATTTTATGCCAAATTCCAAGTTACCCCCTTAATTATCTCTCCCCCTTTGACATCCATCAAAAATAATAATTATTTAAGACTTTAAGCATAGAATTTGGATGTCTTGTAATGAAGTTGCTCCCCCTAAATTTTGCACTTCATTACTCTAATAAAAGATATAACATTTAAGCTCCCCCTATCAATAAGGCTAAATGGAAACAATGAGTATGATTCAAGTTAAGTTCATTTAAGTTTCAACTTAAGCCTTATTATAACATCCATTTAAAATTTGACATTTAGAATCAATGGATGTGATAAATGATTTGCAATGAATAGGGATAAATGATTTTCAATGAATTGAACTATATGATATGTCAATTAAGCATGTGAAACTAGATTAGCGCTAATTTTCAGAAAATTTCAAAGATAGAAATTTATACCAAACTTGAATCTTAATTAGCTCCAATCTCATTTGGTGATGCAACCGGATTCGAATTCGACGCTTTGGCTCACCCGGTCACCACCAATCTCCTCCTCAAGTACCTACAAGTGTAGATTTTGGTACCCAACCTACTTTGGGTCCTTGAACATTAGCTCTTGGGATCCAAACCATTTTGGTTTTGGGTGCCCACACACTTGAGGAACTATGGTTAATGAACATATGCTTACCATTTAGAGTAGTGTGAGATACATGGTTTTTCAATTTAAAATTGTAACCTAAACCATGTTTTTGCAAAGATTGTCTTTGACTACCTAATAGCATGTTAAGCATATGAGTTCCATTAGTGAATCTTTCTAAATCTTTTCTTAATTGCAAGTTAGAAGCTTGAAGATTTAGTTGATCACAATCTATAGGTGTTGCTCTTAATTTTTCAAGATTTGATGCGTTCTTTTCAAATTTAGCAATCACCTCATTCTTCTCATTTATGCATGTATCAATTTGGCTTTGAAGATCTTTGATTAACTTTCTAACATTCTTGTTTTTATCACATATGATCTCATATTGTTTAACTAAATCATGGAATGCATTTTGAAGTTCATCATAAGAATAAGTTTCTTCTTTAGAACATGAACTATCACTAGCATATGATTTAGATGAGCAAGAATGTGATCTACTAGAGTAAGAGTTAGAGGATACCTCACTTCCTTCATCTTGAATTGCCATGAAGCATGAGTGAGCCACTTCTCTTCTACTTTGCAAGGAAGAAGACGATGATGATGGTGATGAAGAATCATCCCATGTAGCCTTGTGTGCCTCCTCCTTCCTTTCTCTTCTCTTGCTCTTCTCCTTTTCTTTTCTCCTCTCCCTTCTCTCCTTTTTCTTCTCCCCTTCTCTTCTCTCATTTTCACTCTCCTCCCTCTCTTTTTCTTTTTCTCTTTTCTCACTTCTTCTACCTCTTCTTTCATTCTTTTCTCCTTTATCCCTCTTGAGGTATTTGAAGAAGTCTTGGGCAAGGACCTCAATGTCCTCTTCTTCCACCCTCCTTGGCTCATCAAACTTTGCATGTAATGCCACCACGGAGTTTTTCTTTGAAGCTTCCTTCTCTCTTCGATGACTCAATTGGAGCTCATAGGCCATGAGATTTCCAATGAGTTCCTCCATCTTTAATTTTGAAAGATCGTGCGATTCTTCGATTGCCACGACCTTGTCTTCCCAATCGTTGCTCAATGACCGGAGGAATTTTCGAGTCATCTCTCCTTCATTTATCCTTCTTCCAAGAATCAAAAGAGAGTTAGTAATATCGGTGAAGCGAGTGTTCATGTCGCTTATGTTCTCACCGATTTGCATAGAAAATATCTCATATTTATGCATGAGGAGACTTATCCTAGTTTCTTTGGTTTTGCTATCACCCTCATGATGCATTTGTAACCTATGCCATATTTCATTTGCACTTTCACATCCCCTAATTCTATTGTATTCTCCCTCATTAAGGCCACAATAAAGAATATTCATAATTTTTGAATTCATTTCAATTTCTTTCATTTGAGCCCTAGATAGAGAATCTAAATCATCTTCATTTGGGGGTATGTATGGATTTTGAATAAACTTCCAATACTTAAGGTCATTTGATATTAAAAAGATTTTCATTCTATTTTTCCAATAATCATAATTTGACCCATTAAGCAAAGGAGGCCTTGTGGTGCATAAACCCTCTAAGTGATTAGATGTGCTAGCCATGCTAAAAATACGATTAAGTATAGAATTTAGCTAACAAGGCTCTGATACCAAATGTAGGATCGTGTGGGTTATGGGTCCACTAATCACTTTTAATCTAATCCCTAATTAATTAAACAATAAACGCAGCGGAAACAAATTTAAAAACAAGTAGGGAAATTAACAGAAAATGCAAACCACAAGAGACGCGTCGGTTTTTATAGAGGTTCGGCACCCCACCCGGGTCCTAGTCCTCTCTTGTAAGCTCCGCTCGACTCCGCGAGCTCCGCCTACGTCTTCACTAACCACTCCCCGTTCCGGGCCGGGAGAGAACGCCTTTACACCACAAGCAACGCGAACAACCCTCGCTTGCTTGAATTCTTCCTCTCACAATCCGAGAGGGACACTTCGGGCTTTCACCGAAGTCCTTGCTTCTTTTGACAACTCTTGTAACTGAGTGGGAATCACTCTCTAATTGAGCACACTTTGAGTAGGATGAGTATATGATCACTAAGTGTGGATTTTAGGCTTGTGGAGTAAAATTGGGAGCTTTGAGGATTGAGAGCTTCTCTCTAATGAATTGGACAATTGGAAGTTGGAGAGTTGTGTTAACAACAAGTCTTGATCCTCTATTTATAAGCTCCTAAGGTTTTCTAGCCGTTGGGGATAGATTTGATTGGGTTTTGTGCAAGATACACAAAGCAGAAAATCGGGCTGCAAATCTGTCCAGAACCGGTCGACCGAAACTACTAAACCGGTCGACCGTTCACTTGATTTCAAGGAGAACGGTCGAACAAAAGAATATTCGGTCGGACAAACGAGCTAGAACTTAACTCTACTTAAGTGAATCGGTCGAACCAAAGTATGGAGCGGTCGACCGAAAAGGGGATTCGGTTGAGACAAAGGTCAATCGGTCGAACGAGAAATGTGTCGACCGATAGCAGGGAATTTTGTTTCTTGAAGAAATGTTCAACCGGTCGACCGAAACAAGGTCGTCGTTCGACCGGTTACCGAATGTATTTTGGGGTTAAGTTTGTTTTATACGAATACGACCGTTATAGGAATACGACAAGAAAAACGGTCATATTAAAATCCGGGATCGGTCGACCGAAAAGGTAGAACCGGTCGACCGGTAGAGTTCGGTAAAAACACTGTGGAGAGTCTGTTATAAACCGGTCGAACTGAGAACTGGTTCGGTCGACCGGTTCACACAGGAAATCTGGGTTTAAGTTTATAAGTGATTTCCGACTAAGGTTTGGGTGATCTAATGAAGTCCAAATAATGTGAAATTTCGTGTGTGACTTCTATAGGGAACCTATTGTGTATGTGATTGGTTTTTAACTCTTGTATGCTCAATTTACACATGTTCCTAAGACTCAAAATAAATCAAGATTACATGTCTTCGATTTAGCTTTAATTACATGTCTTGACTTCATTTCCTTCTTTCTTGAGTCTTGATCACCTGTAGAGGTTAGCACAATACAATATACATGCAATGCAATATGTGTGCTACTCTACATCATCATAATTAAGATTAGGTTAATTAAATCATCAAAACATAGATTAAGGCAAAAAAGCCAACATAGACGTCCTCCCCTTGGGTAAGGCGTCTGTAGTAGACGCCCTTCCCTAGGGTCAGGCGTCCTACGCAGACGCCTCACCCTTGGGAAGGGCGTTTAACTCAGACGCCCCTCCCATGGGGTAGGCGTTTAATACAGACGCTCGGAATTTTTTTGATTTTTTTAATTTCGATTTTTTTTGTAGGTTCCGTTGGAAGATTTCGGTGGTGATGGAGTGGATTACAGTGAGTTATTTCAAACTACACAAATCTTTGAAACAATTGATGAAGCATGTAAATGGGCCAAACAAGTAGCTATCGGAGCTGGGTTTTTTTGGTCGTGTCGTCGTACAAAACAAGATCAGATAGTCGGATGGATTGTTATTTGAGATGCGACCGGCGAAATCAAATGGAGTCTCGGGATATGGATACTGCACTTCGAAGAAACACCAAAAGAAAGGGTTGCGGTTGTCGTTTCTTAATAAAAGTGGTGGAGCGACGAGATCGTGATGGATGAGTTGTGGTTTTTAATAGTGCTCATGGACATCACAACCACAGACTGACAGTTTATCCAGAGGGTCATCGTCAAATTAGTGGTCTAAGTTCTGGGGCGAAGAAGATTATTCGTGATATGACTGAGGCGCAAGCAAAACCACGGAACATCTTGAAAGCAGTAAAAGAAAAATTCCCGGAGGACAATCCAAATCAAAGGCATATTTATAATTTCAGAGATTACATGAGGAGGACAAAATCTGAAGACCGGAATCCCGTCCAGCAGTTTCTCTATCAAGCAGTGCAGTGTGAGTACTTACATTGGATTATGGCGGATCCAGAAACTGATGTCGTCACTCACGCTTTTTTGGCACATCCGACGTCAGTCCAGTTGTTGCGGACATATCCTTTCGTTATCTGCATGGATTCGACTTACAAGACGAACAAGTATAAGATGCCTTTGTTCGAAATGATTGGGGTCACACCAACAAACATGAATTTCCTTATTGGATATGCGATTTTGATGGATGAAACTTACTCCAGTTATCTGTGGGTGATGGAGAAGTTGCGAGATCTGTTATTGGGGATTGTCAGCCCGACTGCAATAATAACAGACCGGGAGTTAGGCCTTATGCGACCAGTGAGAGAGGTATTTCCTGACTCTGCTCATTTACTCTGCACATGGCACATCAACAAAGACGTATTGAACTACGCATACCACGTATTCGGAAAAAATAAGCAGATGGCAGAGACTTTGAGGCGTGGAAGATGGAGGAAAATCATGCTTTCTACTTCAGAAGCCGAGTATGATAGAGCTGTGTATGCTCTGAAAGATTTGTATAGATCGTGGCCGACTATCAGGGAGTATCTGGACACCACGTGGTTGGTGCATAAAGAAAAGTTTGTGCTGAATTGGACGAACAAAATCCTTCATTTTGGGAACACCACGAATTGTAGGGTCGAAAGTGCTCATTCGGCTCTAAAAGAGTGGATTTCTACATCGACTGCAGCTCTGGACACTCTTTTCGAGCGCGTCAACGCGGCTATTGAAATGCAGCTGACGAATATTCGAAACGCTCTTGAAGACTCGAGACGGCGAAATTTGACTAATTTCGGACATGCTCTATATCGTCACATAAATGGTCGAGTTTCGCATCACTGCTTGCAATTGCTGAGTCAGGAGGTGAAAAGAATGCAAGAGTTAGATGATGAAGTTGAATATCGTTGTGAGTGCGCTTTTCTGACTTCTCATGGGATACCTTGCGCATGTACCATCCGCGGATGTCTTGAATCAGACAATGGAATTTACTTAGAGCAGATTCATTCGTTCTGGAGAACACTTGTCATTGGGGAAGGAGCCGGGAACGCAGAGTTTGTGTCTCAGGCAGCTCAAGACGCCGAACATTTTCGCAGCCTGGTTGATGAGATTGCAGGAAGTGACCCCACCGTAATTCGATCTGCCTCTCGGGTTTTATTCGAGCAGCTACACCCCGAACATGCGAATTTGAGAGAGCCTGCAGAAAAAACAAAGCTAGGAGGTCGACCAAGGGGAAAGTCGACACGACGGGACCCTAGTGCGTTTGAGTATGCAGAGCGAGGTAGTGGTCGATCTTCAGGTAGTGGGAGTAGAGGTCGTGGTCGTTCTTCCGGTAATGGAAGCAAAGGTCGTGGTCGATCTTCTGGTTCTTCATCTGTGAGGGGAGGATCAGGTATACCATCCCTATATTTATTGTTATTATAATTTTGTTATTTATTTCAGTAAATATGTATCTTTTGTTATTATATGTAACTGTATTTTTTGTTGATATTGTAGTGACTGGGCGGGCTGACGTAGACGACTTTCCATATGCGGATAGGATTCCAAGAATCATTATGCCATTCCTACACCAGTGGAATGATGTACGTGCTGATGGAAACTGTGGATTTCGATGTGTCGCCGATGTTTTTCACGGTGGTGAAGACAATTGGCAACTCGCCCGTCGTTCGATTTCAAATGAGCTAGCTGCGAACCCATCTTTTTATGAGCACGTATACTACGACGGTGTGGCGCAAGCTCGTCACCGGATTAATTGGGGCGGGGGACCTTGTGGCGAGAATCACTACATGGAGACGTGGACGGACTTGTTTCCCATTGCAAATTTTTACAAGTGTGCAGTTATGTTCTTCTCTCTCGGAAATGATGGTTCGTTGTACCCATGTCTTACAGTTCTACCTTGGGAGAGTCCACCTACCGTGACGAGACCGTGCAGAGAGTTGATTATTGCTCATTTAGGGAGTTACGCTCATTACATTCGTTTGGATTTGAATGAGGGATTTCCCGTACCTCCTATAGCGACTCTGTGGTTTCAAGTACGAGATGAGAGTGTTATTGGATGGGAGCTGGAGTACCAAAATAGGATAGCATCTTGGCAACAATTATGTAATATGTTTTGATATGTTTGTACAATTATGTAATATGTTTTGATATGTTTGTACACTATATATTGTTGCTTTATTATGTAATATGTTTTGATATGTTTGCTTTATTTGCATTATATATAATAGTACGATACGTTAGCAAACACAAATAAAAATAATAAGCATATGACAAATAAGCAAACACAAATACAAATAATAAGCGTACGATATGTTAGCAAACACAAACACAAATACAAATAATAAGCGTACGACAGATAAACAAATATAAATGCAAATACTAAGAGTACGGTACAACAGATCAGCCTACTCATCATCCGAATCATGGTCGGAGATGCCTAACTGAGTATGCCACGACTGTATGATCTCATCCAAATCTCCGCATGCAGCTCTGGCATCGTCTGACAGCTCATCCCTCATCTGCAAGATTGGGTCTACAGCCCGTATCATCTTACCCATCCACTGCACATAACAATAACATTAGCGTACATTAACAAAATATACGGTACAAATAAATATAGATAAAATGAAAAATTACCAGATCGCCACACGTCCTATCTGGTGGTCGATCTGCTCTCCGGGAGGCACCACGGACGATGATAGGATGTGAGTAACTACAGAACCAATCAAGATAACGTGCATCACACTCGGAGGGGTCGCGACTACGTCTGAAGTCGCCAAGGAACAGTCGGCATGATCTCGGAAATGTCCGCCAAGTCGATTCCGCTGTAGAAGCGGGGAACCTGACGTCGTACGTCGCTGCTGTCGCAGACCGCACCGCATGCTCTGGTGTCGGGATGTCAACCGGGATCACCTGAACATATCCTAACTGACGCAAGACCCGATCGGGCATATAAGGCTCTATGATATCCCGATAACGAATAAGACCCATCAATAAAGTCCTCGGGACATCCGCTGCTGGGTCAGGACCATAGGGTAACCACTCCACCTAAAGTTTAACACATTAATAATAATACATCTTAAAATTAAATAAATGGTGTAAAGTTTGATACCTCTGATGCAGTCATCTGATCTAGCCGTGCGCGGATGGAACGCAATCGTCCATCGCTCTTGTCCTCGCTCCGGACGGCCCACATACCCGAACGTGGATGACCCTCGTCGATAATCTTCCGCTTACGATGCGGGCGGAATGCAAGAAAGTACTCGTATATCCACGCCTGCAGCAGCGTAAGACAACCTGCAATCCCAGAACAATCCGCACGGCTAGCTATCCCAAGCTGACGGTACATGTATGCCAACGTCGCTGACCCCCACGAGTACTCACGAACGGTGTCCAGGTCCCTAGCCTCCAGTAGATCGCGTGGTCTGATCCGACAACCACTCTTGTCGACAAACAAGACGGCTCCGAGCATCAAGAATAGGTACGCCGTCAACTGTGTATCATCGGCCCGCGGAGGTCGTGCCCGTCTGCATAGGTCCTCAAGGGAGTCGATGCCGACACCACCACCACTCCATAAAGCTGTATCTCTCGCCAGACCATCAGGTGTGACACCAAGCAACTCTGCCACATAACACCTCAGCTCAGACGTCGACCCCTGAGCACTAACCAGACGACCATCCACAGGAATGCGCAGGATCTGGAAAACATCGTGAAGCATGATCGTCATCTCTCCGAAAGGCATGTGGAAAGTGTTGGTGTCAGGCTGCCACCGCTCCACAAACGCAGAAATCAAAGGCATGTCGAGATAAGGGAACATGTTGTACGGTAAGTGCCCCAAATGCGTGGCACTAATCTCCTCTCTGATATCAACACTCAGTGTAGACCGCCAACCTTGTAGTGCTGTACAGGCTCTGTGCCGATTATGGCACTTCAGAACCTTCCGATCCTCTCCGTCCCAGATCGGTCTAGCGATGTGACCCCAGAAACTAGGAATGACGCTACCATCTAAAGGACCACCAGGCGTCATACTGCTCACGATCCAAGAATCGTCCTGGACCCTCTTCTTCTTCTTAGCGCGGGGATCTACAGTGCACGAGCTCGAATCCGCGGTCGTAAACCTCCCACCCCTACCCTTCCGCACCATCCATCCGGCGGAAGTAGAACTACCCGCTCGACCACGTCCTCTGCTATACTCCCCCTGCCTCTCCACCTCCGGGCGCTCTAACTCATACGGGTCATCATCGTCCCTCCCGTCGTCGGGACTGTCCACATGCTCATCATCGAAGGAATCATCATCCTCCTCACGACGACGTAATGCCTCTCTCTCCCTCCTGACCGAAGCAGATATCCCCCGTCTACGTGGATGACACGGTGCTGAATCATCCTCTAAAGAACGGAAGGCGTGTAATGGTATCGACTTGCCTTTCCCTCCACTGTGACCCGATGACTATTAATTGAAATTTTAATTACAAATTTGTTAAACTAAATTATCATATTTATCACAATTGTTAAACTAAATCAAAATTTGTTAAACTAAATTATCACAATTGTTAAACTAAATCAAAATTTGTTAAACTAAATTAAAACAATTGTTAAACTAAATCAAAAATTGTTAAAACTAAATATCACAAATGTTAAACTTAATAAGAATTTGTTAAATTAAATTTTCAGATTTATCACAATTTATTAAAGTAATTATCAGATTTAATAATTTTAAAAAAAAATTTGTGGAGGCGTCTGCGAGAGACGCCTCCCGTATGGTGGAGGCGTCTATCGGAGACGCCTCCTCTTTGGGGGAGACGTCTGCCGAAGACGTCTCCTCCATCGGGAAGACGTCTTCCCCAGACGTCTCCCGCTAGTGGCCGGCGTCCGAGGGAGACGCCCGCCCCATGCGGGGGGCGTCTCCCTCGGACGCCGGCCACTTTTTTTAATTTTTTTTTTAAAAACAAATAAATAAAGTAAGGTTACCGTATATGGGTACACCGGGGGAACTGCTGGCTGCTTGCCTGGCCTCCGAGACATTCCTAATCTTCTGTAGTAGGTATAGGAAGAGAAAGTTTTGAAAAAAGAGTGAAATTGTGAGATATATAAGCAAAAATAGGATGAAGGGCAATTTGGTAATTTCAATGGGCGATTTAAGTAATTTTGGGGCGATGTTTAGCAATTCAGTTTTCCTTTCAACAATTATTTTATCCTGTTAGGAATTAAAATCAATCCCAAATACGCAGCGGAACAGAAATCGCAAATCCAATCGGCTAAACTTGAGAACAAAACGCAAATCCAAAATCCAAACCACACAAAACACGTAAGATTTAACGTGGAAACCCAATGCGGAAAAAACCACGGACGACACAACTCCAAATCTACTATAGAGAAACGTATTACAAGAGATGCTTACAGGAGACGCGAACGAACCGACGAAACAACCCGGCTCAAATCTCTCCAAACGAATCACAAGGATGCTCTCTCTCTCTTTTCTCTCAAGAATGCAAAAGTGGACAATATGAATTAACCTTAAGCAAAGGGGACGAAATTGCCTTTATATAGTAGGCCTAAACAAGTATTAATTGCACCAAAATCGCGTGGAGAAATATGCAAAATATGGGCAGAACTGGGTCCAAACGGTCGACCGAACGGTTGCTTCGGTCAACCGATCCAATAACCGTATCGCGAACCAGCTTCTACCGGTCGACCGAAATTGAAGTACCGATCGACCGAAAAACGGCAGTAACTTTTCTGGCTTGCGCGAGTGCATACACGGTCGACCGTACACTTAAGTTCCGGTCGACCGAAATTCAACATGCACTTTTCTCCCAACTCCTCGAATGTTTCCGGTCGACCGAATCTAAGGTTTCGGTCGACCGAAAACCGACAGTAACTTTTGCCCAACTCCATTTGTGTGCCCAGTCGACCGAATCCTAGATTCCGGTCGACCGAAAAGCGACAGACACTTTGCTGGACAATTCAACACACAACCGGTCGACCGAAAACACCTTTCCGTTCGACCGAATGTCTATTTTCCTGCACGAATACTTTAAACACACGTTCAAGGTAAACAACAACATCCACTGCATAAAAAATACGTCACTTCGTGGAAACAGATTCGTTCTACCGTGACAGCTGCTTCCCTCCTTTTGAAGACATGAATGATTACAAATGGATTGCTTTTTGCTGTAAAAAAGTTACAAATCGTCTGTATGGTCTTCTCCAACACAACACCAATCAAACTACGCTGGTGTCTGAAAAATGTATGTAATGTAGATATAAATAAGATTGGTCGCTTTAGACATTCGTAAATTTCAGCCAGACATGAAACAAATCAAAGTCACATCTTGTACTGACTTGTTTTCTTTCCAACTGTGGAAGCAATGCCTTCAAAAAGATCAATTCTTCTCTTTCCAACTGTGGAAGCAAAGAACATTTTTGCTTTAATGCCATTGCATCTTTTCTACTAAATTCATATAAAGGTACCCACCTCTCATTCCATAGATGTAGCTACAATATCTTCTGGCTGAGTTAGAAGATCGAAGACCAAACAAGGCAGGTAAACATATGTGAACAAGTGTATCTTTTCATGTAAATAAAGATAGATCTTGCTAGTGTTTTATATAATTGCCATGATAAAGTATCCTATAGAATCATCAATCATGCTTCATTCACAGACACTGTATTAATGTATCAACCCTTAAATTTTATATTTTGATGTTACCAGGCATACCCTCCCAACTTATGTTGGTTTTCATAGTTCAATTCTGATCCCTTAATTTTATAGATATGTCTTATTTGATTTATAAGGCAGATTTATATATGTGTGTGTGTATGTATGTATCTTATTTGATCACATACGATCTTAAATATTCACAAACACATGGAATTTTCTCAAATTTCTGCTAGTATAATTTGACAATGTAAGGAACATTATATTCTTTCTGCTAATCATCTTTCATTTTAATGCATTTATGAGCACTAATACTACACAACGATCCTAATCATTCATTTCCTTGGATGACTGAGATCAAACTAATTGGACCTCTCCAACTTACCTTCAAATGTAGAAGGTCTCAGTCTTCTAGGAGCGTGCTTTGGACGAGGAAATTAAATGTTAGCTAATTATAAAAAAAAATGATCCCAGTCATTCATTTCAAGTAGATCGCATATCTACTTGAAGACACCATGACAAAAAATTATAGCATGATTATAAATTAAATGGTGAACGACGGAGAAAAACAAATTTATGCGAACATCAAAATAGTATTGATGACATCGTGACAACAAAGAAATTAAATCTTTAATTTGTTGATTAAACAAGTCATGACTTCCATCTTAATTTTAATATATGTCCCCATCATATATACTTGGTAAGTTTTGGCTTACATAAACAACCGTACCATGTTGTTTTTACATCTTAAGTTTCTCTTTTAACTCATTCTTCTCTAAGAATAAATTCTTATTGCACGTGGTACACATGCTATATCGATCATAAATGAAGTACTAACCAAACATATATATAATTTGAAATCATCCTAGATTGTAGACAGACCGACCAATCAAACACACATGGAGGCGAGCATGTCACTTGTCCCTTACAGAGAGGAAATTAATGATGACAAAAGCAGTGAGATCAAAATGTTAAACATGGACTATGACGAAAACAACGAAATGGAGATGTTAAACGAAGGTGAAATCGAGTTCACGATGTCGAAAATAGTAGGCGGTAGACCGGTCGGATACATTCCCGGGGTCATACTAGCCGACCCGGAGTGGATGAGGTTGGTGAGGGCGAGGTTGAAAATTCAAAAATCATGCACCATATTCGAAGTCCCGGATAACATCAGGAACCTGAACGTGAAGGCTTACGAGCCACAAGTGGTCTCCATCGGTCCCTACCACTACTTCAATTTGAACGACACTCGATTCGACAATTTAAAGAATTACAAATGGAGGTGCGTCCAACAACTTGTGTCCCGAAACACTACAGTCAAAGCCGAGCAAGAGGAGGTAATCAAGAAGTGCATGATGACATTCTTTTCGCTCAACGAAGATGTCAAGAGTTGCTACTTTGATAAGTACAAGATGGTTAATATCGTCGATCAAGCAGTTTTGATGCTTCAAGATGGTTGCTTCATTCTAACTCTCTTGCTCAACCTTCAAAAAGAAGGTGAACAAGATGAGCTTCCAGTCCCAGAGACGATGTGGAGAATGGTGGAATTGGACCTACTCAAACTCGAGAATCAGATACCCTTTTTTGTACTCGAACTTCTTTTTATGATACTAAGGACCCCCGAAGACGAGGACGTCCGTCTTGTCGACAAAGCCTTGGAATTCTTCAACGTTAATCTTTGGCCTAACAAAGTTGTGTCCACCACATTCAAACCATCCACCACTATGACATTCCACCATTTGCTCCATCTCTTCCACTCCTCCCTTCTTCTCGAATATTCAAAAGGCCCAAAAACGACGACCGACAATATTAATGTTGATGAGGAGAGCCTCATTCGGGCCGAATGGATACCCAATGCGACCGAGCTTGACATGAGTGGAGTTAAATTGAGAAGCAAGAGGAACACGTCCAGTCTCTTGGACATAACGTTCGAGAAAGGGGTGCTGGAGATACCATGTTTGGAAGCCCGCGATCACACAGAGACTTTGTTGAGGAACCTCATCGCATTCGAGCAAAGCTACCCAAACACCGGAATGCAGCTCACCACCTACGCGTTGTTCATGGATTGCATTGTCGACAAGGTGGAAGATGTGAACTTGCTCCGGTCCAAAGGCATAATTGTAAACAGACTAAGCACAGAAGACGCAGTTGCGGATCTCTTCAACAATCTCTGCAAAGAGATTCATTACTCTCTGGACAAGAACTATCTCTGCGGTCTCTTCATCCAAGTTATACAGTTAAGTTTCCAAATTGATTAACCATCACAATTTAGCTTATCTGATCGACTAAAAATATATAATGATACAATATCTGATCTTGACTATTCCAACGTCGTTATGATTGTAGGTATCATGGGAGGAAATGGCATCGATACCGAGCCGGACTCGTGCGTGACTATTTTAGCAATCCCTGGGCTATCATCTCTTTGGTTGCTGCTACAATTCTTCTGATGCTCACTGTTGTTCAATCCTATTTTGCAGCTTATGCGTATTTCAAGCCAACCTAGACATGTCACGGTTCATGTTTGCATTGGTTCTACAGGTGAAGTGTTTTTTATATTCTAAAATAAAACTATGTTTTAAGCGTTTGATATCTTGTATGTAATTGGTATAAAGTAATTTATGGTGTGTGGGTTTGAAACTGTTCGTGAATTTGCAAGGCACTTATCCATATAATACATACAATGTGTCTATAATAAAGAGGCTAACTACTCTGCTAAATGCTAACAGTGAAACTTCGATTTTAATTTCCGAAATTAATTGTCCGACTAATCCAACCCACATTCGAGAGTGAAGACCACAATATCAAAGTGGTTTAGACACAAATAACTAAATGAGAGGCCCATCAGCCCAATAACCTCCCTAATCACAAACTCAATCAGAGATATGAACCAGAATTTTCATTTCTTGACTATTTTATTGTTTTTTTAACGGTTCGGTCAAAATGCAAAACCACAACCCAAAATTTCAATTTCTAGCAAACAAAATGCTTCGAAAAATCACAAATTTAAATCAAACAACCTAAAATATTTCATAAATAGCCTAATCAACAAAAACAATTCATGTACAATTATGAGTCTAAATACAGAGATACGGTCAACGAGTGTAGAAAACATCCTACGGAATGTTATACGAACATCAGAGTGTTTCACGGATCGAACCACATAAACTAACTTATCTCCTAAGCCTAAATTTAATCAAACACACACATAATTCAAATCTTTTTTTGATAATAGACTTAATTAGTTTATATTATCCACAGCATTAGAACCACATCAATTAGCAGCTGGACAACCCTTGGTCCCCTCAAACCCCTCCTTGGTTGGAGTCTCTATTAGTGTTTATTAATTGTCATTATTGTTGGTCTTCCAAATGTTTATCAACAACTTCACATCATGCACGTCGTGTCATATGAATATACTTATAAATGTGCTTGTGTATTCTCTATTGCTATTGCTATTGCTATTATTATTATTATTATTATTATTATTATTATTTGGTCATTTGGATACCGATGTAGCCTTTTAGTTTTGATTCTCTTCATCCGTAATATATTATATTGAAAGTCGTAATTATTCTCAGTGACGGATAATTTTACAATTCATTTGAAATCCGTACATACATTGGCGTACTTTACTTGGTACCATATATTTTCACCATTTATCTGGTTGATTCCATTCACATGGCATCATCTCTACTTGTCGGTCTTTTTATGGTTTAACATGTTGGATCGATAGTTGCAATATCTAAAATGTAAGGTGTTTTTGGATAATATACAAAGCTATAAGGGCCGTATAGCTAGCCATGCATACATATGGCCAAAATAAAAGAAACAATGACCAAGTTCTCATCATATATCATGGTGGCAAGTATACCATCATGCATCCAACATTTTTTTTTCAGCCTAATCATTTATTCAAAACAATGGGCTAAAAATCAAATAACAGGATGACTATAAAATTTCACAACCTGTTAAGAGAGTAAATATGATATTCGTGGGCGATTTCTCGAATTCTAGTCAGGGGTCAGGATTTAATGATTTATAAGGACAACGACAAATATGTTGGAAATTAATTGGTTGGTTTGATTTGAAGTTTGATCAGGTATTTTACTTACCTATAAGTGGGTAAATAAATGCCTTGGAATTTCCGTCAAATGACCTGGCCTCCCCTGACTCTTCTACCGTCCGGGTTGGCCGGGAGTGACAAGGATGCCAATGAAAGGTTCTTGCAATGGAAGCTCGGTACCAAGGGTTGAGGGGAAGGTTGCTTTTGACTCTAAGTCTTGAAGTGGAATCAAGTATAAGGGAATCTGTCCTCAAGCTATCTAGAAGTGGAACTTATACAGACTTTGAAGCGGAATCTTATGGAAATATCATAGAATAAGGTTTGATACTATTCATGTAGATTCCGTAAATATTTGATTCCAAAAATGAAAAATTCGAAACAATTGGGACTTTTTCGGAGATTGGATGCAGTTGTTAATTCATGATCTTGCATGTACATAATGAAAAATTCATTCTCGATTCTACGAGATATTTTTTGAAAGTGTGATGTTGTTCCAGAAGAAACAGGATGAGTCACCTCGTATGTGTGTGCGTAAACTACCGTGCATTGAACAAAGTGACCTTGATGTGGAACCCTCGCCTCCTTCAAAGCATACGGAGAAGAATGTGATGAACATGAAGTTTCTTATTCACGGCCAGTACTATACCCATATTTTAAAGAATGGATGTTGGTTGCACTTGGTACCGACTAGCACCTTCGTTTCCCCTATACCAACTAAGAATATAACTCGTCGCAGTCGCAAGCCGCGCTGGCTCAAGTGCCTCACGAGCTCTAGAGACGCGACATGATAAATCCCCAAACTCGCTACGAGTCCACTCACGTAGGCGGATTCGAACAACATATTTTTAAAGTAGGCAATTATAATTTGAATTTTATCCAACTTATATTGGTATTGGTATTCTGAAAATTCTTTTTTTGGAGTTGGAATCCTAAAAAATAAAAAAATTCAGAGAAGTTGAAATCCGAAAAGGGTTCCTTGGAGACCGAGGAAATCAGGTCGCATAACTCACCTCCTTATCTGTGGCACCACCGTTGACAATATTAATCGTTAACGAAGAAAAAGTTACATTTTTCTGAGAGAACTAAACCATCCAAAGATAATTTACTTTAGTCAAAATCAGTGGACTCAAAATTGAATTCTCTTTGACAATATCAACATTATTATTATTATTATTATGTTGTTGTTGTTGTTGTTTTTCTTTGTCAAATGCATACCAAATGAAGGAAAATAATTGGAATGCATGTATCATATATGCACGTCTAACTCTTCAAGTAATTTGCTCCATATATGTTCCTTTTAGAAAAATAAGTGTTCATTTTTTAGATATAACATTTAAGATTTTATTTGACAAAGAAGCAAGGCTATTTTTAAAACAATAATATTTTTATAAAAAAATCTTAAGTTTGGCTTTGTTTACTGTCAATTAGGGGTGCAAACGATGGTGCTTTTGATTACATAAATATTATATTTGTTTTGATATACTGTATTTATCCTTATATACTTCATAATGTCATATTTTTATTTAACGTATCTTGAGGTGATGTGACCATTGTGGCCATAATTTCATAAATCGACCTTAAGATGTTAGGTGGCCATTGTGATAATAAATTCAATTAAGTCACACATCAATTGTAAGAAAATGACATATTGAATTGGAAATATATTTATCTGACTAATAAATATACTTTAAATTTTATTGATTACTTCGAACAGTAAAAAGAAAGTCCATAACCACAATAGCCTTTCAAATATCATAGTCATAGAGTCAATGTTACCCTAATGCTTCTAAAGAGGCTCCCACCAAAACGGGTACCATTCAAATATATATCACGATTATGTAAAATCAAACTTTTACTAAGGATAAAATTAATAGATGTGTTACACAAGATATTCTCTATTAATTTGGTATTGCATTGAGGAAAGTGATACCTTTACCTCGAGAGAGTTGGTCTAAAGGGCTAAGGGCATTTGAGAATATCCGAGCTAGATTTCTATAATCTAGATTTGTTGGAACTATCAAGTTAAAGCTTCAAGGTTAATTATGTTTCGCTTACAAATGAGTATTTTTTTCCATATAGTGGAAAATATTAGAAGTGAATATTATTCTATGATTTTTCTTTTAAAATTTGTTGCCGACCATTATGTGAAACCATCACGCATTTAGTTGTGTGCTTAACAATGGTTTAGACCAATAATAATAATAAATTAAAATAAATAAATAAATAAATAAATAATTGATGTTCTATTTTATATTTGATGACACTATCCGAGCAAAATAAAGCAACTGGCTTCGGAGCCAAGCGTAATAAAACATAGAATTTAATTGTGATTAGTTCTATCTATATATGTACAAGATGATGACATACAAGCACCTACAGTATATATAAAATATCTGCATTACACCATTGATATATTAATGCATTTCGAAGGTATGGATGCGGACATGCCAAAATAATAATTACACCAGATGACGTATAACGCAGACAAATTAAACAGCCAAGATAATTATTGGTATTGGACAGACGCCAACGTCTCCATCTACCAATCCAATTTTAAAAAAAATTCAAAATGTGTTAATGGTTTGCATGAAGAGAATAAGGTTTAGAACTCAATTTAAAACATTCAATTTCATTTCAAAATGTCTTGGAAGAAAAGGGAAATACATATTTGTGACGATCATTCGAAACTGAAGTCATCAAAAGTGGAGTTTCGAAAATTAAACTTCTAGAGCTGGAGTTATATACTTCTCTTCATTTCCAGTCGACAAATCACACATTAGTAAAGATGTAACGGAACTCATGTCAAGTATAGGTTTTTAAGTTACCAACCTCCATTGAAAATTCCAATTCCAAGAGTTCTAAGTTTTTCATGAAAAATTATCACATTTAAGTCAAGTTAATTTCCTGAACTTTATAAAATATTCTTTTGAACCAATCATACCTAAAAATTATTCTAGATGGCATTTGTGGTGGTATAAATCAATCAAATCACGAGCTCCAGGTATACCTCTTGGTACCGTGGAGGCGGAGAGGAGAGCAGATTAGCATAAATAATTAACAAAACAAATAAAACACTATTTCTTGACAAAGAACCAATAATACACTATTCCACCAATACAAAAATAAACACAGCAGGCGTGTAGACCCAAACCAAGTTTGGTTTCCACGCCAACATACAATATCTTAATTATCACCCCTCAAACCCCAACGCCTTAATCCAAAACAACTACAAGGTTTGACCCTTTTCATATCTTCCATCGCAGGAACCAAATAATTTATATCCCAAGAGAAAAGAAAGGTAGAGAAGCTAGCATGATTGATTGATTATCACGTTGACCCAGTTTTTGTGTCACCATATATATATAAATATGTGATTCTGATCTGGGTTTGTTGCAGCATAGCTGAATATCAGCTAACATGGAGGAGGCAGCAACAGAAGAAGTGGAGGTTTTGAACGGTCGAGAGGAGGAAGAAGAAGAAGAAGATGTTGAGAGAAGTGGGAAGAGGAGGAGAGTTGGAGATGTTGGAGGGTCTGAGATTAGAGTTGCTATTAAAGGGTTGTCTTTGGTTTGTAGCTCTGATGACAAGAGTACTGTCTCTACTTCTGCCTTCTTATCTGTCTCCAATCTGCTCTTGCTTGTTCTTGGTAATTTGTAATTTGAGATTGTTCTTGATCATTGACAAAGAGTTTTGTTATATTTTTAATTTTGTTTGGATTAATTTTGGTTGCAATATATATATAAATGAGTATGATTCCCTTTCGAACTTGTGGCTAACACATGGTCTGTGGGGCTCTGCAGATAAGGTTGGGCCGACGATGGCAGTGTTGAGACAAGACGTGCAGCGTAATATCGAGGTGAGTGTTAATTAGAATGGTCCCGTAAGTAACGTTCTTAATTGTGACTAATCATAAGACGCCGAATACGTTTAATTAAAGCCAAGGATATGAGAACCACACACTAGTCATCTTAATTTCTCGTGTTATAGTTAGATTTTCTTTTCTTCCATTTGGTGCCAATGACTCAATGAGGGCCCTATGTCATGCTCGTTGTCTTGTTTGGATTCAATTACCCAAGACTTTTTTTATTTTTAAATTTTTTCTTGTCGTGTAACAAATATATATGTACCTTTTAGTTTCTTCTAAACTATCTGTTTTCTCTTCTCTGGGTACGTAATTTTTGTCTCTTATGTGTTGGGTTTTTTCTACGAATTTCTTGGTTATCTCATCCTGTTTTAGATAAGATGTCAGGCTAAATTCAATGGCAGGTAGTCGCGTAGGAGGGACGTCTCATCTACTTCTTTAGACTTCGCATATGATTCATCATTTTATAACAAAACTAAAAATATGTTTCTATTACAGTTTTTTTTCTTAAATGCCCCTTCAATAAAAATTAATATGCATAGATCAAGTTTAATAGTTATATATTACAAGATTAGAGATATATCAACTGGACAGATAAGTAATTACAACTAATTGGGTATGTAATATTACTTGTGATTGTTTTTGATAAGTAGCACTTATGTTAGTTAATAATTAGTGATTTTGTACGTTAGTTATGAACTACAATTCACGATTCAAAAAAAAATACAACATTTCAAAGTTTAAAGTTTGTCAGTTTTGAATTTATCACGATGTAAATTTACCTAGACATAATTTTAATGACAACATAATCTTTATTTCTTGTTTGGGAACGATTCCAACCCCTTGTCCTTTTTCTGCAAAACTTTTTACAGACACCTGAGGTTATTTGTTTTATTACTTTCATTAGTTGAGATGATGTGGACAATCTTGATTCCTCAAAAGTAGATGCTGTTTTGACACGTTCATGTTATATTATAGAGATTAGAAGACATGTTTGTGTCAAACCCAAAGGAATCCGAAAATCTTGTGGAAATTCTTAAGAAAGAAAAGAATGGGAAGATTTCGAAGAAAAACACAAGTTGCAGCAGAGCTGTTGTGTGGCTCACTAGGTACTTAAACAGTTAATTTTTTAAGTTTAACAGTGAAATTCTTGTTTTATACAATTATGCTCCACTTACATTTACCAATCAATATTGGCGAGGAATATCCCAACTTGTAAGTTCATATTTTAGGTACAAGACTTTTTAACTTGACTCTTGAGGTATTAGAATTAGAGCTTAAAAAAACATGTGATGGTGTTTTATTAGTTTCATTTAATTTTTTTTTGGACAAGCAGGTCTTTGGATTTTGGAATGGATTTGCTGTCAAGATTAATGGAAGATACAGAATTAAGTCTTGAGGAAGCTGTTGAAGAAGCATACAATAACAACTTTAGGCCATGGCATGGTTGGATTGCAACAGCTGCTTACAAGGTTAGTCTAAGAATTCTTCGTTTAATTATAATTACAATGTTAACTGTTGCGTGGACTTATGTAATTGATTTTTATTTTATTTTTTGTATATGATGTAATTGATCATTGGCTATTCCATTTTTCTACAACTTAGAAATAATTGGTGAACAACATGTATTTTTTGAATCAGGGTTTTTTGCTTGCAAGACATTGCAAAATACCTGTTTTGCTTTCGTGCTACTAATTTTTATTTTTTTTGTTTCCGAGCATGCCACCGTAAAATTGGTGTATTTATCTTTGTGTCATTACTATTATAGACCATGTCATTCTGTTGGATTAGTTATTAATCCTCCCTTACTTTTCCGTTTGTTAGTTTTTTTTCCTTCCAAATTTTGTTTTTCCCACCCCTCCACGATTGGTGGATGCTGCTCTACGCCCGTCCAGGCCGTCGTCGACGGCCGCTAGGCAGAAACCCACAGACCATGTCGGAATTGGAAGAGGTTAAATAGTTGGGGGGAAGAAAGAGGGGATTTGCTGAAAGGTCACTGGAGTTTGGGGCATTTGGAGGAGGTGGAAAACCTTAGGTTATTTTATTTTATTTTATCTCTTTACTACTCGCCCACGTCCATTTTTAATCTCAATCTCTCAAACATTAGAATGAAACTACTGAGATTCGGTGTATGGCTTCACTATCTCAAGACAAGGAATCTCCGACTTGAGCTAACCCAAGTTGATGAAAATCTTAGTTGATACCATAAAAAAAATCTTACTAACTAAAGATTAAGAGCTTTGACTGGGATTAGCAATGACATCCAATTAGATATTGTCACATGTTAAATGACAAACACTAACAGAGTGACATGGTCTGTAATGGTAATGGTATAAAAATAAATACACCAACCTCACATGGCACACTTAGAAATACAGAAATAAGTAATAGTACCAAAGTGAAAAAAGTACTTTGGAATGGTGTGCAATCAATAAATCCTTTGAGTAAATACCTTATATGTGTCTCCTATTTACAGATTACCTTTGTATTCTCGTAACTGCATAAGTACCGTTCATGTAATTTGTGATAATGTCCTATGTCCTGCCACTAACTCCGTTAGTTATATGGGTCTAAATAGGGCCAGTAAATACTAATGTATGGTGGAGATAAATACTTCAAAAAAAAGATATAAATACCCTAGGTCTAGATGACATTATTCTCATGGTCAATTTTTTTTTATATTGCAGATGAGGTATTTGGTGAAGTAAATACCCTCCACATTTGTAAAATGCCCAGCGTATTTTCCATATTTGGTAAATATCTTTGGTATTCTTTCTAAGATTAATATGGGTCTAAGGTTACGAGTTTAGGGGAGTTAGCATTAGTCCTATAATAGTTGCCAAAATAAAATTTCCCTTCTGAGTTATGACAATCTAAAGCTAATTAGCTACCTCTAACTTAAGTATATATATTTGGTCCTGAAGATGGAAATTACTAACCTTTTCTCTTGTTTTGCTTGTGTCTCTGTGGAGTCTCATCATCACTTTATGTTTTCTCATCCTCCTTTTGGCCAATTTTCATTTGATGTCTCAACTCCAATAACTTTCATGAAAGGTTGCATTAAAGCTACTTCCAGATAGGAAGAACTTCACAGAATTGCTTATGGGCAAAGGACAAGACCACACTTTTCTAAGAGAAGACATCCAAATCTTGGTTTCACTTCTTCGGCCTTTTCTAAACGATATCCATTCTCACCTGGTATGAATTCTATTAATTTTGTCTGTCATTTACAATGTATTATCTGAATTCCCTTCTTAAATTTACTATTTGCATGTCTTAAATTTCAATTGCAGGAAACTTTGGAGCTGAACAAGTTCAAGTCCGACTGCATGTAAGAGAAGTGGTCAGAATTTTGAGACCTTTGCATGTAAATAGCTTAATTTAATTTCGTGTTTAGTAACTTCTGGACCTTTTTGGTTGTAAATATTAAGGTTCCGTCAAATGTATTTGTTAGCGGGTTTGAACTTGTAGTTCTAGTAGGCAAAGCATGCGACTTTCGGAAGAAATGTGATTGTCGTTTAAAGAATTAGAGAAATGTTTTAGAGTTTTGTACAAAACTTCGTAAAGGTATCAGATGCTTCAAGCTGAAGATTTATCCTTTTGTTTTCTTCACTTACGTAAGCATTCACGTCATTCAATTGTTTATGTGTTAGTTTTCTTATAAAATTCGCATTACCAATAAACTTAGTAATTCAATAATTTAAGTTGACATTGTCGATGTTGTAGGATATTTCTTTTGCTTCTTTTTCATACTTCTTTTTTATTTATTTGATGAAATCAGTGCAACCCGGATACAAAAAAAAATCATTGTCAGACAACAAACTATTAAGTACTTCGGGTTTATCATCAAACTTATCGGCAACATCTCGAATAATATCCTCTAACCGATTATCATATATCATTAACATTTTTCTGTGAAGAACTATCACTTTCTTCGTTCGTACGTATTTCATTCTCACCATGTCATATCCAACGTGTGTATCATTCATTAAAATATTTCTCAAACATATGAACAATGATCTCTTTTATATCTCTTAAAAATATGTTAAGACATTTTTTACATAGACATAAGAAATTTCTTTCGTTTCTAATAACGCATCCTTTTGTTCAAACTCTAGAAAATTTATCAACTCCGTACTCATACTCGTTACTCAATCGACTTGCAAAAATCTAATTTCGATTCATTGTTATCTACACAACAACACAAATAATCGTAATATAAAATGAACTCAATATACATGAATTTTAGGACCAAAAACCTCGATTTTGATTGAGAGTCCAACGTTTGAACATTGAAAACCTCAAACTCAACATGCAAATGCGTTCTTTTGGCAACTAATAATATTTGACAAAAATACCTTTTGTAGACGAATGGGGTTTCGACAAGACGAAGGAAGGTTGTCGGCGTGCGAGGCTGCAAGGTGCTCGGCGTGTTGAGGCTCATTCGTGCTAGGTTGCGGGGGTGCTTGGCGTGGCGAGGCTTGGGTGTGCTGGGCTACGGGCATGCAGGGTGTGTTGGATCAGAGATATGTTATGGGGGTGGCGGTATGGGTTTATGGGTTATGGACTTGGCTAGGGTTAAGGGGTCGAGTATTAAAAACATGACATGAAAGAAGTTGCCAACAACCGTTTTCGAGTAAAAAATAAATAAATCAACCAACAAAGACATTAAACCTGTAAATTTCTTTCTTTATAGACTCTAAACTTGAATAAAAAAATATTTTTCAACCAACAAAAGAGTTTATAGCCAAATAACATGACACAGAAAGACTTACACTTTGGTGTTGTCAGAAGGAGAGGTCGCGCGAGCAAGGGGAGATGAATGCTCTGGTAAGGGAGAAGAAAGGTTTGTGTTTGTTGAATTCTGGGTTGGGGGTGTTGTTTGAGTTACGAATACCATTCCACGTCAGATAAATTAAACACCAACGTGGAAGACTCTCTACCATGTCGGTCGCCGAAACCGACATGGAAGGGTATGAATTATTTTATTTTTTTGAAAAATAGACCCTTCCACGTCGGTTTGCGTAACCGTTGACGTGGAAGACCCCTACCACGCCGGTCTCCGAATCCGACGTGGTAGGATATAAATTATTTTATTTTTTTTTTTGAAAAATGGATCCTTCCATGGTCTACCACGTCGGTTTGGTGATATCCGACGTGGTAAGAAGTCTGCCACGTACCACGTCGGTTCGGTAATATCCGACGTGCTAGGGGCGACGTGGTAGACCGATTTTCCAGCAGTGTGAGGAGGTCTTTTTAATTTATTAGTGGAATGATAATGATACAATTTTTTTGGAAATTTAGATCTAATTGGTTCTAGCTGAAATACAAAGAATGACTCAGTCTGTTGGTATACAATTCCAAACTTTTGTTATTTCGAAGTCAAAGATTTGCACTGAAGGAGATGTTGTATCGGTGAAACCTTTTTCTACTATAGTGTCATTATACTCTAATGGGTAGAAGGTAGGACTGACAAATTTGTGTTTCGTGTCGTGTTTGACACGAACACGAATTGACACGAACTGTTTTTCCTCGACCCGAACACGAACACAAACACAAATTAATAAGAAATAGTCGACACGAACACGAACATGAAAATCTAATCTTAAACCCGAACACGAATTTGGTAACCCGAACACGACCCACGTTGACACGAATCCATTTTTCGTGTTCGTGTTGACACGAACACGAATTAACCCGAATAACTCGAACTGACTTGTTTGACATGAATTTTTACAAACACGAATTTACCTGAACACGAAATAACATGTTTGACACCAATTATGATATGTTTGACACAAATTTACACAAACACGAATTAACCCGAACACGAACTAGCATGTTTGACACTAATTACACGAAACACGAACCCGACCCGAATTACAGTTCCTGTTATTTGTGTCAACCCGAATTACACGAAACACGAAATACTCCAACCCGAACCCGACCCGAATTACAGTTCGTGTCATTCGTGTCGACCCGAATTACTGTTCGTGTCATTCGTGTCGACCCGAATCGTGATATTTAGTGTCGGGTTCGGGTTTCGTGTCATGACCCGAATTGCCAGCCCTAGTAGAAGGATATTTATATCGGGACTTAAGGCAACCTAAAAGGGATTGGAAATGCCTAAACTAGCCCTAAGTAATCCGGCTCACGTAACAAAATGTCAAATGATCTTTAGAATCCAGAGAAGGTTGAGTAGGCACTATCGAACATGAATTGTTTGTCTGATGGCCAGTCAGACATTCGATCAAGAGAGAACGGTCGTCCGAAGACCATAAACGACTTTGACGAAAGTGAATCAGGCGATCGACAATAAAACAGATATCCAATCATGTTTGTTGTCTTCAGGGCACACGATTAAAGTCCATGATGCATTTTTTTTGATGACCCAGAATTCCCCAGCACCTGCCCTTTGGGAAAGACAAGTTGCGACTCCAAACTGGAGGTGGTCCAACACCAATTTCACCGAACGCATTTTCATTAAATAAAGTGTCTTGCTGGGATTCAATCTTGTAACCTAAGGTGTGTGAAATCACTCACCCAACCAACTCGGCTGCCTCGCCCGGGGACTCCATGATGCCATGTTGCTGACTTTTAAACGATGGTATTACAGAAAGAAAAATATAAAAGAGCAAAAAACTTGGGTATGGTCCGATTCGGAGTGGATTTTTTGGGTTTGGACCATCCCATTAGGATCGGATCAATAGAGATTCGGTCCAGTCCTAGACCAGAAGATCCGTTTAAGCAGGTTTTTATACATAAACCATGGAATATTGATAATCATCCGATCATTTTTCTTAGAAGTCATTTAAATTTATTTCCCCAATAGAATACTCCACATGTCCCAAAGCATCGTATCGTACATGTAAAATAATCATTTATACAGTTTACATTTTCTGAGAGAAACATTTCAGAATTTGTAATATTTGGTCCTACGACCATCACATGATTGTTTTTTTTGATAAACAGATAATTTCGATTGTAATTTTTTGTTACGGATATTTTGTTGATTCAACAATCAACAAATAATTTCAACTTTCAAAAAAAAAAATCAACAAATTTTCACAACCTACCTTTCGAAAAAGAAAATCCACACCTCTAGAATGGCGGCGCCTAACCCACAAAACCAAGAACTTTTACATTTACCCCTCGAGATTTCTTGAATCTGCAATAAGCCCCAAAAGAACAGACATATATGCATGTCTTAGAAGTTAGAGAACGCGTAGCCTTTGCACGAGGTACAGTGAAGCAGACCACATAACAACAGTTACGTGAATTTGAAGATGTGATTGGAATTTGGTGCAAAATTGCAACAGGGAAGACAAAAACACAAATCTAAAGATCAACCTTATCGAGTAATCGAAAATGATGTTGGGGACCAGATCTTTACTTGCTACGTCAATGGGCATGCACCTCTTTTCCCAACGATTTTTGGTCGTGTACATGTTAGTAGAAAAGATAATGTTGGGAAGTCATCATTCAAGCTTGATTGCTAATGAAGCATATATTTGGCAACTCATAATTTCTCAGATGGATAACTTGTATTGTGGTTTCATGCCATCAGGATTTGATGAGTACAGCATTTTGATATTTGATGAAAATGGATTATATGTCTTGAAGGAGAGATGATTCCATCAAATTGAAGGATATGGTACAAGATTTTTAGGAGGTCAGTGGCATCAAATTAAAGGTAAAGATGGCAAAACCCCTTTTATGATATCTTTCTTGATTAAATTATGAAAATAAGATGGGATCAACATTTTACTCTACTTCAAGTACAAACCACATTCACAGTCCAACCCATGTTGTTAGGGTCCACTGTGTGTCTGTGTGGGTTTAGTTATACATCAGGTAATAAGGAATGGCTAATGTGAATATAACCTAATAGAATTTTCCAACCTACAAGATAGTTTTGTATGAGTTCTTATATTAGTGGTGTTGAAAGCCATTTAGAGTGAAAGTCGCCTGAATTGAGTTCTTATATATATATATATATATATATATTGCGGATGCTAGTCTATCGCGTGGGTCTAATCTAAAAGTCTCACATCAGGTAGATTTATTAGAGTGCTAAGATTTGTTATAGTTATGAGTCATGCGAGTCTAGTCTAGAATAGTCTCACATCTCATAACTTACAAACTAACTTTTAAGACGAGTTCGAAAATCACATTTCAGAAGTACACACTGTTACATCAAACCTAAGACATTGAGATCTCAACCAAAAGACAATGATTCTTCACCTGTGCAATGTTTTTAGAACTGGCTTCCACATTCCATAATTCCATTAGCTGTTTGGTATTGTGTCTATTCCAACAGACCAACTTTGTTACCAACAACATTGTTATCACATATCTCTTCCCACCTAATCCGAAACCACTAGGAAGTTTAAAACATCAGCATGTGTTTGGAATCCAAAGGCTGAAGGACCACTTTTCTTGGTATGTTTTTCCTGTGTTTGTAACATGTTTTTTTCCCTTATATGGTTTTTTTATATTCCTACTTGTCCTACATTTTTGGGCACCAACAAAGATTTAATGGTTTATATGATTTTATCTTCGTGAGTTATGTTTTATGGATAGTTTTGTTTTGTTTGGTGGTTCTTCTAGATAAATCAGTGTCATTGGTTTTGTGATTTATATCTGGCGCCACACATTATATGGGCACGAATTTCCATTGATTTGTGTTCAGGTAGCCCCTGCTGAAGCACCAGAACAACAGCATGAGTGGGTCGATCGGTGCGTCTTCTGGTTCAGCCGAGCCGAGGCATCGTCTCCTTGGAGCTTTGTGAGTTGTAACTTAAGTTGTTGAGTTTCTCTGTTGATTGTTTATGTTTATTAAGCTTTATTTGAGTTTAGTTTTTAGAAGTGGTTTTGTGGTTCGATGTTTCAAGAAATGCACAGAACTTTGAAACAATAAGTTTCCATAGAACGAACTCTTTTCATAAATGTCTGATTGTCTCAATTGAAGTTAGTTCAGTCAATAGATCTCTAATTTAAAAATATAAAAATAACCAAAACTAAATATCAAAAACTAACGACAGGAGGTTGCCTCGTGGGTTAGGTAGAATAAATTAGATAATTCTTATGAAAAACCATTGTCTATTTAAGATTAACCAATCTATCGTAATTCTAAGGATTAGTCAAGTAGATATCTCTCTTCTTTAATGGAGTCCTTAGTTCTGTCAATCTGTCATTAAATTTATAAACAAAGTGCATAAATGATTTTTTTTCTTCAAGCCAGAGAAGATCTAGATGAACAATAAGGCCTGATAATGATAAGTCCTACACTGAAAATAAACAACTAAGATGGTACATTTTCTACCCATATCAGTCAAAGACGATCGTCCAGATGGACCCCTATTTCTTATACTGAGAAGAAAGTATTCATGTTATCCATAAACCATTTGTGATGTCAAATTCTCTAGGTTCTTACATGTATGTCTGATTGCACTTGGTTCTGGTATTGAATTTTCTATCTTGTGTAAGGGTTGAATGATTTTATCGCAGTGGCGCCATAAACCGAAGAAAGTCCTCCACTCGAGACAAGAAAGCAAACAATGACTCCACACAAGAAAAGAAATCGACCCACAAATTTAGTTCTTTGAAACTAATTTTATTTCTTGCCATATCTGCCACTTTCTTTACAATCTTCCAATTTCCGATGACGTGCCAAGACCGTCGATCTGATGTACATTACAGGTACATTTTATATCTCACTGTTATCAACTCTTAAGCATACAGTCAGCATTCATCCTGAGCTAGGATCGAACTTTACACGAGATTCATAGTTGCATTACTTACGATTTTTTATTATAAATGTTGTCTTTATATTGGTTTGGGTTTTTCAGTTTTTCAGATACTACATGGATATGGGCTCGTAAAACGGTCGATTCCCATGGCACATCGGATTCAATTCTGAAAGCCGTTGGAAGAATCACTGGAGGGAAAAAACTAACCAGAATAGGACTGCTGAATTTCAATGAGACAGAGGCCACAAACTGGAATAATTTGTTTCCAGACCTGAACTCTTCCATCATAGAACTAGACAATGTTGATTCCACCTTAACATGGGAAACTCTATATCCCGAGTGGGTAGACGAAGACAAAAGCTCTTGCCCATCTCTTCCCTCGCCTCGAACCGCAAAATGTTACCAACTCATAGTAGTAGTGCTCCCTTGCAACAAGTCTGGGGAATGGACTAGAGACGTAACTCGATTGCACCTACAGCTTTCTGCTGTCAAACTTGCTGTGGATTCTGCAAAAAGACATGATGAAGTGCATGTTATGTTTGTGTCTGAATGTTTTCCTCTGCCCAATCTTTTTCGATGCAAGGATCTCGTCTTTCGCGAAGGCGGCGTGTGGTTGTATAAACCTGACATGGAATTGCTTAAGAGAAAGATTGAACTCCCTGTTGGATCCTGTAAAGTTGCAGCAGTCCCACAAGAAAGCAAAGGTTTGTTATTTCTCAGTTTCTTTATTTGATGCTTTTTTTTGTTCTTCTGAATGCAATGTTGTTTAGATGTTTAATTACGTGATCTACAATCACTTTTGCCTCACATTAACTAAGACAAAAGTCTACTAAAAATGAAATATTGTACCATCACTTCTACTTGAAATTAAAAAATTAAGGTATTTTTCTTATTGGTGCCTTAGTTACCGAAGTTATGTTATCTTAAACCATACGATCGACTCAAGAATTCAATACATTTAATTACGACAGTAATTTAGTTTGATATCCTAATTTCATCAAGTCAGTACTGTTTTTTTGGTTAAGAATTCAATACCACCAGCATTGGCCAAAAACTACTGTGGAACCTTATATTATGGAACTCAATCAAAATTCAGTACCATTCATTATAGCCCAAATCAAATCAGGTACACAAAAATTATGGGAACTATAGTACCTTGAATGATGAAAGTCATCAATCTAACATCCTTAACTGTGACTGAAAACCACCTAAAAATTTGAACTTCGGTAAAACTCGCATTTCTTAAACATTTACAAGTAAAATTATCAATCTAAAAAATGTTCTGGACTTAAGTTCATCAGTTGTATTTATGGTTGCAGTTGAATTTGGTAATGTGGAAACAGGAGGTGTGCAATCTAACAAAAGACCCCGCGAAGCCTACGCCACAATCCTACATTCCGCAGACCGCTACGTCTGCGGTGCAATCGCGGCAGCCCAAAGCATCCGAATGTCGGGCTCAACCAAAGACCTTATAATCCTAGTCGACGAGACAATCCACTCCGACCACCGCCACGGCCTAGAATCCGCTGGTTGGAAAGTACGAACCATAACACGCATTCGTAATCCGATGGCCGAACATGACTCCTACAACGAGTGGAACTACAGCGAGTTCCGACTCTGGCAACTCACCGACTACGACAAGATAGTATTTATCGATGCGGACTTGATTATCCTACGTAACATAGACTTCCTATTCTCAATGCCCGAGATAACCGCGACGGGAAATAATGCAACTCTTTTTAATTCGGGTGTTATGGTCGTCGAGCCGGATAATTGCACTTTTAATCTCCTGATTAACAACATAAAGACTTTCAAGTCTTACAACGGGGGAGATCAAGGGTACTTGAACGAGATATTCACGTGGTGGCATCGCGTGCCGAGACGAGTGAACTATCTAAAACACTTCTGGGTTGGGGACGAGAAGGAGATAATTAAGGCGAAAAACCGCCTTTTCGCGGCCAACCCACCTCAACTGAATGTCATTCATTACTTGGGCCAGAAGCCTTGGTTGTGTTTTCGCGACTACGATTGTAATTGGAATGTTGAATTGTTGAGGGAGTTCGCGAGCGATGTCGCACACGAGAGGTGGTGGAAAGTGCACGATGCCATGCCCGAGAGGTTGCACAGGTTTTGTATGTTGACTGAGAATCAGAAGAGAATGCTTAAGTGGGATAGGAGGCTGGCTAGGAAGGCGAATTTCTCGGACGGGCATTGGAGAAGGGAGATTACTGATCAGAGGCTTACAATCAATGTGTAGTTAATCTGTGCTCTCATAGCTCTTCATTGGAATATTAATCTGAGTTCAGATTGTTTGTTTATAATATATAGAATGTTGTTTTAATTTGTTCTTGTTTTGTTGGCTTTTGTTCTTAATTTGTAGTGCAGATGTGATTGTGCTCTGCCTTGGTTTGTTACAGGATTGTTCTTGCATGTAGGATTCATTTGTAAACTAGATTTATTTGGATCTCATTATAAAATAAAAACTCTTTTATTTAGTGATGATCAATTTTTTCGTCTCTCCACTTGTAAATTTCGTCCCCAGATGGAATCTCCATTTACTTTTCTTCAATCCCCAATTACAAGAGCTTCCTAGGAAGATTTTTCACCAACCTAATTGACTAAATTCTAGGTCTAGAGGAAAAAGAAGAACAAATATAAGAGAGATTTCTCTCTATAACACATTAAGGACAATCTCAGCCATCTAAATTAAAATAGACAACTCTGATCAACAATTGCAAATTTGGAGCAAGAATGACTCAATCAGAGCATGCAACTGGGGTTGTCTCGGCCGGATCCGGGTGACTAGCAGTCCTAGTTAGTTTGATCGGGTCAGGTATGCATTGAAACTTAAGTTTTTGTTTTCCCCATGTGGGGCTCAATCCTAGTCCATATGTGCTCAGGAGAAGGTGCTGTAATGGTAGGAAAATATCAAGCATTGGGTTTTGGGGTTCTTTTGTGCAATTGAAAGTTTCCTTTCATCAAGGGAGACCTAGGCATCGGTCAAAGTAGACCTGGGTATCGGGTCGGCCCAGTGGTCTATTCGTGTCAGTCCTCTAGTTCTGCCGGCAGGCCCAGTATTTTTTCTTAATTTTAAGTGTTTTTGTCGATTTTTTGGAGGTATTTTAGGTAATTTAAAGATTTTTTGAAGTATTTAAAAAAAATTAGACAGACCTTGTCGGACCAGCCGGGCAATACTGAACCCGTTTGGCCGAGGCTGGGCCTTGAGCTCGCCCGACTCCTCAATAGGGTCACTAGAGGTTTATTATTAGTTCCTTGTTCTTGCAGCGGATAGACCCAAAATGTTTGTAGTACCACCATTCTACTTGTAATTGAGTCTTTTTGTAACGCCCCGAAACAACGGAAAATTTAAAACTTTTAAAAGATATAAGAATCAACACCAAGGTCGTTACCAAACCACATATTATATATATAAGTGATACAACGTCTGATACAGGAATCAAAGATGATTACAACAACAAAAGATATACAACAAATGTGAGAGTAATCATCAACCTTAAAACTACAAGGACAAGATCAGGTCTGGGTGTCCCCGCCTGCAGTCACCACCTCTTATTGATGCTTACGACATAAAATGCAACAAAACTATGCCTGAGTTTCCCATTGGGAAGCCCCGTATGCCAACCCCTAAGATATGAACATAACAAATATATATGAGACATGAAATGAATAATGCAACGAGAAACACATTTGACATCGTCCAACTAGCTCTTGGGATCTCTCTCCCAACCACAGTTGACGCCACCACTCGGGTCTCAAGGTCCTATCACCCCAACCCCACAGTCACTTGTGCACACAAGGCACTGCCGGAAAATCATCGGCCACGGGTCTCAAGGGTACTCTCACCCCAACCCCACAACATACGTGCTCACAAGGCACCGCCGGAAAATCATCAGCCACGGATCTCAAGGGTCCTCTCACCCCAACCTTACAACATACGTGCTCACAAGGCACCGCTCTGTGGAGCCACAACCACAATCTTTCTCTCAGGCTGGCATGTCTGTACCGTCGCCCCAAAAAGGTCGGGGATCCGTTGTCCTCGAGGCAGATCGAAACCACACACAACACAAGCATCCATATGCAAAACTGTGCCACACGGTCGAACCAAAACCCTCAATCGGTCGACCGAAACTCCACTACTATTCTGAAAATACCCGAAATAACGTCCAACCGGTCGAACGGCAAAGGGGACCCATTCGACCGAAATCCACCAGTGAAATCCACTTTTCTTACATAACCAATTGGTCGAACGAATCCAAACTTCCGGTCGACCAAACACCGCTAGTAAAACCCACCAACAATCTGCACGACCGGTCGACCGAAACCACCCTTCCGGTCGATCAACCTTTAAGTCAACTTAAGTCATCGGTCGGATGAGTCAAACAGGCGGTCGACCGTTTAGTTGGTCAACGCC
Organism: Triglochin maritima; assembly: GCA_963682175.1. Classification (NCBI taxonomy): domain Eukaryota; kingdom Viridiplantae; phylum Streptophyta; class Magnoliopsida; order Alismatales; family Juncaginaceae; genus Triglochin; species Triglochin maritima. The sequence goes on along the minus strand of OY821787.1, from coordinate 2,712,936 downwards.
CCAACCGACCTACAACAGTGCTTTCGATCGACCGGCAAAAGGGACCCGTTCGACCGAAAACACCCAGAGCCTCTTCCTCTTGCCAAAATTGCACCACTGGTCGACCACCCTAGGGTATCGTTCGTTCGGTGCAATGATATTGCCCGAAATACACAATGCCTGGTCGACCGCACCAAACCACCGGTCGACCGTTCAAGAGCAGAAAAACTATTGCATGCCCTTCAACGAGTCTTCCGGTCTACCGTCGCTCAAACCAACACTCGCAAAGACTTAAATGAGTGTTAAAAAGCTTGACATACCTTTAAGGCTTGAAGAAGCCTTTGAAGAACAACGGCGAGCGCTTCCTTGCAAAACTTCTTCTTCTTCGGCGAAAACCTCGAACGCGATCACCTCGACTCTGGCAATCACCTGAGCTCCTCCGAGCGTCGTCAATCTCGCCTCCACAATTTCCCCCGAGCTGGATCAGAAAAAGATTGGGAGAGATGAGAGACGCGAGGGAGAGTAGGAAAAGAGAGAGAGAGAGAGAGAGAGAGACAAAAGAATTAACCTTTTTATACTCTCCAGCTCAACCCATCCCAACCGTCCAAATCTCAATCCTTCTCTAATCCACCACCTAATCACAATTAACCCATTAAGCAAGGTTTAGGATATAACACTTTTTTGCATTTATGTCCTTCTATAACTTGTTATTCTTACAACGACACTTATAACAAGCACTCGAGTAGCATTCAAATATGGTAAAATAAGGTCAAAATAATATGAATATGCAACATGATATGTGAATGATCCATTACTCAAGGGTGCGATGCATGAATCATAACAAATCTTCTTTAGATGTATATGTTGTTTTGTCACTCAGATTGGGTCTGCTCAATCACAAGGACGTTTAAAGCTAGAATTATTGTCTTTCTTAGCTCCATTAATATCTCTTGACTCTCCAAGAAACAAACCACAATCTCTAAGTCCGACCTCTCCGAAGCAGTGTAATATCTACTGCAACTACTAAGTCCTTTGGATCATGTGTTTGCTGAAGGATTTGGGAATTCTACTCTCCAATGCTCCTACCTTGTTTGTACGAATCGCAATGCATTGCTGCAGTTAATTATATTTTCGTTGTAAGAACAAGACATGTTGAGATTGAAATATGTACACTTCGTTCCGGTAAGATCGAGTTGCTTTGGGCCTTATCATCGACCACCAAGCATGCATGTATGTTCCTCTCAACAACAACTTGCAAATGTTCATATAAAGTCGTTAGTTTGTTACACAATCCACTTTAATAATTAAAACTAATCCTGCCACTTATAATGAAAAATAGAATAAAAACTAACAAAACAGCTTCATCATCACTGTCAAATGGATCTTGTGCATTATCTATGTGATCATTTTTGGTCAACAAAACACATCAAAATGTGTTTATTTGAAAGTTAACATCAAAATATGTTGTGACTTGTGTCTTGTGACCACCTTCTCAAGAGTCCAAACTAACTAGTGCCTACTCTACTCGTTAGGCAGTGAGTGGATTGATAGAAAAGGGCAACACCACCACTACACCTCCATCAACTCCCTCCCTGTGACCTTTCCATTCCGAGCAAACCCTAACTTTCTCTTTTCCCACAACAAACATGGAAACCCCGAAACCGTCCGTCAGAGTAAACGTCTCATCAAGTGGCATATGTGTTTGTTATCGTACGTGCAATGCATGTTCTAATTTTCAAATCTCCATCACTACGTTTAGTCACCCACTACTCCTTTCACTTTCATGCAAGCTATAGCAGCTGGTTACGTAGTTTTGTGGAATCCTTTTTGGGAATTGATGGGAATCATTTGACAAATCAAAAGACATTGTCACATGCAGCCATTCGAGCTAGTCTCGGTTCATGTGTGGCTTTAGAGTCTAGTACGTACTATTCTAGGTTTGTTGTACTATGGTATGTATGAGACGGAAAGATACATGAAACATAATTTTGAATGAAAATATATACAGCACAAATAAATTTTAAGTAGGTTATAAATATAATTGACTTGTCTTGGGAACCAATTTGAATCTCATGAAGGTGTTCGAGTGAAAATAGACCTGAGTTTAAGTGAGCCCACTCTACTAAAGAAGGTGGAGCAGCGGGACAAGGAGGTGTGCTATGCAAGTCCGTCCGACATTGTCGGTTGGTGAGAGTAATGTAGAGGAAGATCTTCTGGTCACGCCATTAGCAACGATCGAGTTCCATTAATTACCGCCTAAGAGCAACCAATAGCTTGTCGAAAGGGCTCTCTACGAGTGGCTACCTCACTGGTTCAGGCTACCTCACTGGTTAGGGGTGAGCATCCGGTCCGGACCGGACCAGATTTTTATCCGGGGTCCGGACCGAAGACCGGACCGGACCGGTCAAAAACCGATTTTTTTTAAATAAAAAACAAAAAGACCGGTTCTGACCAGACCGGACCGAAATTTTAAAATCTTCCGGACCGAAACCCGGACCGGACAAAATCACAACTTCCCGGACCGAACCCGGACCGACCGGTCCGGTCCAAAAACCCGGATCGGTTATGTTATGTCCCTAACCTAGGTTTAGAGTGCTAATGGGTGTTAGGAGGAGAGATGGTGATTAGGAGAAGGTTTAGCATGGGGAAGAGGTGATGTGTAGTGTTGCTTGGGGAAGAGGAGGGGCGTGAACAGTGACGACGTGGAGAGTGATGGGTTGAGGGTGTAGGTTATTGTTGGTGCAATTTTGTTGGGTTATGAGGCAGAAAACTCATCTCTCTCTCACTCATTCTCTCTTCCATTTCAATTCCCTCTTCTCAGTGGGTCGGTTGGACGACGAGGTGCGGGAGTCAGCGTCGGCATTAGGCGAGCAAGAGAGACGCGTGGAGTGAGGTGATCGAGCTCGGCTTCGGGGTGGTGGATGCGTTGAGAGAACTCCGGCGTGCTCCGCCTTCGTGTTGAGGTATGTCGGCTTCTAGTGTGTTTTGGTTGCTCACCCTCGTGGGAGGGTTGTGTTGGTCGGTCGGGGGAGGTCAGAGACCTCTCCGGCGATGTTTTCCTCGTAAATCCTCGGCTGGCGCGAGGTTGAAGACGACCAACGGTCGACTGGGTCCCTTCGGGCGGTCGACCGATGTAGTGTATTTTGATTGCCTGGTTGTTTTCGGTCGACCGGTTCCTTGTGGTTGGTCGACCGGAACTTAAGTGTAATGGATTTTTTATGCTCGTTTGCGGTCGACCGTTATATGACTTAGAATTACTAGGATACCCTGTCAGTTTTCGGTCGACCGAGACCCCTGAGTCGGTCGACCGATAGTTTGAATGGATGTTGACCAGATTCTTGATTTTGACCTCGTTTCGATCGATCGTTGTTAGATCTCGGTCGACCGTTGGGACTTAAGTTTTGCGCAAAGAGTTCGACCGTTGCAGACTTTCGGTCGACTGATTCCCTCGATGAAGCGGTCGACCGAGTTGCCTCTTTCGGTCGACCGTTTTTGCACAGGACTGAATTCCTGGTTCCGTTTAGGATGCCAACTCTGTCCACGGAAACCCGTGTCCTCGCCTTGTGCGTAAGCCGGGAGGTGACGGTGGGCGCGTTACGCATGCCTGCCCAGAGACCACTGTGTGGAAGAGTGTGGGTGTTCGGGACGCGTCACCTCCATGTATCGATCGTGACTAATACGATGGATTGATTGGACTCATTGTAGAGTAGCATGCCTGAGGGATCGTGGATCCCAATATATGATGTTTGTGCGGGTACGCAACTGTCGTTGGGTAAGGTGACTACCGGCCTAGATGGCTATGGAGGTCGCTGCCCTGCTTTTATAGCGGCGCGGTTGGTGTTTGTGGCTCATGGAGCCTGATGACCTAGCACACTTTGGTCTGGACCCGTCCGATGATGTGCCGGACGTATTGATGGACAACCGTTGCAGCGCCGGTGATGTCGTCGATGTTGTTCCGACGATGATGATTGATGGGCCGATGATGATGTTCCAACTATGTTCCTCAGATGGGCACCTACTGAGATGATCATTGATGGACCGACCGAGCGAAGGCTCCGTTGGTGTGGTTTCGACCACGAAGTTACATATCTGTTTCTTATTGCGCGGACTTGGTGGATGCTCCTTGCCTAACCCCATGTTTAGTGTAGTCGCGTGTGGGGAGTGTCACGTCATGTTCCGTTAGACCGTATGTGCCTACGGTAGGTCTCCCAGGGAGACCCGATGATGATTGTCAGACTGATGTCCCATGTTACCCTTCGGGGGAACTGTTTTCCTTACTGCAGATTACATGACATGCTACTAGTATGATAGGTTCATTTGTACTGCTGCATGCATATAAGTGAGTTTGGCATACGAGGTTTCTTATGGAAACTAGTGCATTGTTGTTGCATCTTTTTCAGGACCGCAGTAGGTCCAGTAGGGTGGTAATCAGCGGGCGCGCACATCTTGGGATCAGATCCTCTCTTTCAGACCACTGAGGTCGACATGATTACTTTTATCTTCCTTGTTATTCTATTGTAATCATGTATCGTTTGACAAACTCTGATGTAATATGGTGCACCGCTTATACATTTTATAAGAAGTAACAATCTCGTCTTTGATTATTGATTTCTATTGTCTTGAAGAAAAAATTAAAATTTCCGCTGTTTCGGGATGTTACAGGTCCAAGTTTTTCTGCCCTATCACTGGTTCCTGTAGAAGTGGAGCTCAAAGTGGGGGTGGAGGTCGGAGAATTCTAGCTAGGTCATCAAAAGAAAGACTCACCCTTTTTTTACTTCAAAGTACTAGTGCAATGAAGCCATGGAGATGTTTGACAAGAATATGAAAAGGTTATTGGATTAGTTTAATCAAGCTTAGTTGAAAGAAGGTCTTAAATGTTACAATTGAATAATTCAATCAAATTAGAGTGTATTTCTACGTTAAAATGGAATATAAATATTTGAATATATGTTAGGATCTTCAATGTAGTAGTTCGTATGCGAAATAATGAAAATAAAACCAAAAGACCTTAAACTAAATAATTCATCGAATATCTGACATTCATCTAGCAATCTCACAAATAATGAAACAAACAAATAAGTACAACACCAGATTTACGTGGAAATCGAATTGAGAAAAACAATAGCAGCGGAGACAGACCAGGCTTCACTATGAGAATGTTTGAAGTATAACGGAGAATGAAACCGGAGATGATTCGTTACACCGAATTGGAAGTTTACAGATCCTCCAACAACAATATAATTTCTCCAAATCCAAAACTTTAAGGAGTATATATGGTGGTTAAACCTACATCTCAACTTTGGTGGTTCTTTTTTCTCTCAAGATTTCAATAACATTAAAGTTTTAAACAACTTAAATAATTATAAGAGAAGTTTAGGACAAATGTAAATGTCTTAATAATATCCAAAGTATCATTAATGAAAATCGCTTGCATCTAGATTTTAGTCCACCATTTGGAAAATGATCAACTATTCTTCAGGTTCAAGTGAATCATCATGTTGTTATTGTCCTTTTGGTTTTGATCAACCTTTGGCCAGATGATAGACCAAAATTGAACGACCCAATAAGATTTGGTCGACCATTCGTGATGTTGTTCTTCAGATCAACTTTCTGACAATATATTTCAGAGATATTGCCATTAACGTAAAATAATAACGTACAAATATATAATGACCCACTTGTGCTAACGTTATTGGGTGTAACTTTAACAACATGAAAGATCAACTTTTATAAGTCTTATAGAAGATCGATCTTTTGATTCTTGTCATCTCTACCTTTCCTGATTTGGTCAGTCTGATTTATGTTAACCTTTATTGATTTAATGGCCATCTAAGTACAACCAACAATAGGCGATGATGGGTTGATGACATGATTGAAGAGACGTACATAATATCTATGAAGATTGAAGAGTGTCACTTTGGGTTTGATGTCATAGATGATACTTATCTAGTTTGACATTCTTACGCTCGCAATTTGGGTAGCATTAATTATCTTCTCATATACAAGTCTATTATCTCATGGCTCTCTTAATTATCTAAGGTCTAATTGTAAAAACGAATCGTTATATTTCATGTATACATTTAGATCATATTTCTTGTTGTATGTTTATCCACGAAACGTTTAGCGGAGAAGTTTAATAACCTAATAAACATATAATAAAAAGACCCAGTAGATCTTTGTTGGACATCCTTTAGAGTTTTGCCGGTGTTTGTAACGGTTTTGAGAAACCTGAATTGTTTCTATAGAAATTTTAGCTATATATGAATTCGATATGATAATGATATTGTGAGAAAATATCAAAAATGGCTCAAAGATTGTTTGAAAACAATAGAAATAACCTATTTTTTTAAGGAAATAGAACACAATAGTTTTTTCGGCAATATAGATTTTTTTAATAAAAAACATCAAGTATTAACCACTTTTTTAATTATCTTCAGGTAATTATCATTATAAAAGAGTAGAAAGACATTTATGTAAATGATCAACATGTGCTTGACTTCTTGATGCATGTGGTTAGCAGTTAGCACTCGCATTGGTCCCTCTCAAAGTCTCAAGTACTCAAGTTCAGAGGGGTCTAAGCATCGACATTAGAAAACCATAAACAAGGAAACCTCGTGCACTTTGGTTATCCACAACAGTACTGGTAGATATCCTATCATGTCCATGCATGCATGACAACTAAGTTTGGATTTGAGCTCTTTTTGAAAGAAATATTAATGGTGTTAATTTTCTTGATTTGATTGTGAAAATTTAATCTTAAGTATTTAATCTCTCCAACCAAAAAAAAACCCCATCATGGCTATCTTTTTGATGCAAAACTAATTTTCAAAACCAAGTTATAACTTTAGGGTAACTGTAGTATTATAGGTTTACACTAAAATTAGGTTAAATCATATCATGCATGAACCAAATTGATCTGCCGTATTTGCTTTTAGAGCTATTGAGTTTGACTACTTTGGCCTTTTTCATAGATTTGTTCTTCACAGCTAGGCAGGACGAGACTGCGGATAACATTGTTCCAAATTAAGTTGTGAACACAAGACACTATAAAGGGCACTAGAGTTTATGCTTGGCCAAAGAGAAGACTGATCTTCAGGTGTCATTCATGATGTAAAGGATCGTTTCATCCTCTGGAGGAAACTGCGGTTTCCACTGGATAAGTCAAGATATGCACTTAAAAAAGTAGTATAATTATTATATATAATCCTTCAATTTCTGCAAAACATCATTATCATTTGTTTTTCTATTTATAATTATAGGATTTCATTTCCCCCTTGTTGGAAATATATTGTGATTCCGAGTAACTGAGAGATGGGAAACCACAACTGCAGTTATTAAAGATGCCAAAGATCATATCGAAGATGATAAACTGTGACCGTATCAGACTCAACTCTAGTCAGATTGAACTGGAGTCTAATCACTAATACAGAATAGTCTTTACTCGTCACCCAATAGACGTCGGGTGTTCTAACAGCCGACGTCTATTTGGATGAAGATAGAATAGACGTCGGCCTTTCTAAAGGTCGACGTCTATGTAATACTATAGACGTCGGTTGTGGGAATACTCATTGAATCCGACGTCTATACCCTATAGACGTCGACCTATAGACGTCAGATGTTATGTACAACCGACGTCTATACCACATGCATATAGACGTCGGAGAGTAAACGTCGTATGTACATAACATCCGACGTCTATAGGTCTTAAAGAAATCGAATAGTTACGTTTTCTGTCATTCATTCCAGACAAAAACCCAACCAAATCATTGTCGTTCCGCGACTGAACCCTCCTCCGCGACCGATCTGCAGCAATCTCTGGCACTGCAATGACGTTCCAACCTCTCTCCCGTCCTCCGGCCCTCTTCTCCTGTCCTCTGTTCTCTCCTCGACCATTGCAGCGACCCTCCCCCTTCGTCTTCCTCCACTTCCCTAACCACCGTAAGAGTTTTGGTTGGTTTAGTTTCGGATTTTAGGTGGATTTTGGTTGTGTCCCTATGTAAGAGTGTGTCCCCATTAACGGCATTCATGCAGGGCATTTGAGAAGAAGGAGGACGCGCGTTCGAGAAGAAAGAGGACACGCGTTTGCTGGTTCGTGATTCCACCCATTTTGTCTCTTAGTTTTAATTGTTTCAAAAACACAAAGATCTGACCTCACAACAGTAGAGTGCTTCTGTTTAATATGGATGTCGAATATGCTTCTCACAATATGTTCCAAAACCAAAAGATCTGACCTCCAATATGTCTATTTTATTATACGTATTATTTAATAGATTAAAGTGTAGCCTTATGTGCAAAAAAGAGTAGAGTGCTTCTCACAATTGTCGTCCTCTTTGGCAATATTACCAATCCCTACAATTTTAGGTTCAAGTGGTAATTTTTATTCCACTTCTCTAGATGTGACGATTATAGCTACTTAAGGCACCATCATAACTCATAAGATGAGTAATAGCAAGCGTACATAAAATAATACTCTATTGATTACCAATAACACCTTTAAATTACGTCGGCTTAAATGTAAACCAACATATTAAATATTATGTACCCTTCAATGTATATGTTTGAAATATCATCCACAAATTATTTTGGTGTTGTGTCGAAGTTTGAGGGGTTTGGATGTAGTGAGTGTGATGAATTGGGTGGAATTGAGATCAAGTTTAGATCTTGTACTGTTATAAAATTTTCTTGCTAATTCCAGGATTTGAAGATTTTAACATAGCAAATTTTAGGGGAGGTTCTGTCAAAATTTCAAAAAATATATAATCTCAATTGTTATTAATAACATAATATTTTAAAATAATAACTTAGATTTTATATTAAAAAGACTATAACTTAGATCATGTAAAAACTTATGTTTAATTAGTTTAGTGAGTTCATACATTTATTTATGTTTATTAATGTTTAGCTTAGTTAAATGTTTATTTATTTATGCTGAAAACAATTTATTTTGTTTACTTAAATGTTTATTTATGTTTAGTTTCTAATAACTCATTCCCCCTTAAGCAACTTGGCTTTTAATAACATAAGTAAAAGATTAGACAATATTGCTAAGTCATTCATCATATAGGATTTGCATTCTTTGTATTTATTATTTATTTTACGATTTCTATCGTAGATTGCTGGTGTAAGGTACGTAATCTCTTTCACTCAACATTCATTAGAAATCACGCATTAGTTAGTAGGACTTGCATTGGAACAAGAGTGATGTGAGTGTTTGTTTGGTGTGTTGTTTGTTAGATTAAGGTATGAAAAACACTTAGGGGACAATCACCTATAGGAGATGAGGTGGGGGATTTCATCACCCTTTCCTTGACCCAAAAATCACTTAATAAAAGAGTCTTAATAAAATCAATTAGACGTTGACCCCTAGGATTTCCGGACGCATTAAGGAGAAGAAATTGTTTAAGACTGTTATGGCCTGAACGTCATTGCCCATCTAGTCTCTCTGAGATTTTAGGAACCTCCGGGTTCTTGATTTACTACAGACTAATTGTCCTCGATGTTTAAGACCGTTTCGGCCTGAACGTCGTTGCCCATCTAGTTGTAGGATCGTGTGGGTTATGGGTCCACTAATCACTTTTAATCTAATCCCTAACTAATCAAACAATAAACGCAGCGGAAACAAATTTAAAAACAAGTAGGGAAATTAACAGGAAATGCAAACCACAAAGAGACTCGGCGTTTTTATAGAGGTTCGGCACCCCACCCGGGTCCTAGTCCTCTCTTGTAGACTCCGCTCGACTCCGCGAGCTCCGCCTACGTCTTCACTAACCACTCCCCGTTCCGGGCCGGGAGAGAACGCCTTTACACCACAAGCAACGCGAACAACCCTCGCTTGCTTGAATTCTTCCTCTCACAATCCGAGAGGGACACTTCGGGCTTTCACCGAAGTCCTTGCTTCTTTTGACAACTCTTGTAACTGAGTGGGATTCACTCTCTAATTGAGCACACTTTGAGTAGGATGAGTATATGATCAAGTGTGTGAAGTTTAGGCTTATGGAGTGTAGAATTGGGAGCTTTAAGGATTGAGGTTTCTCTCTAATGTATTGGGACAATTGGAGTTGGAGAGTTGTGTTAACAACAAGTCTTGATCCTCTATTTATAAGCTCCTAAGGTATTCTAGCCGTTGGGGATAGATTTGATTGGGTTTTGTGCAAGATACACAGAGCAGAAAATCGGGCTGCAAATCTGTCCAGAACCGGTCGACCGAAAATAGTAAACCGGTCGACCGTTAACTTGATTTCAAAGAGAACGGTCGAACAAAAGAATATTCGGTCGGACAAACGAGCTAGAACTTAACTCTACTTAAGTGAATCGGTCGAACCAAAGTATGGGGCGGTCGACCGATAAGGGGATTCGGTTGAGACAAAGGTCAATCGGTCGAACGAGAAATGTGTCGACCGATAGCAGGGAATTTGGTTTCTGAAAATATGTTCAACCGGTCGACCGAAACAAGGTCTTCGTTCGACCGGTTACCGAATGTATTTTGGGGTTAAGTTTTGTTTTATACGAATACGACCGTTATAGGAATACGACAAGAAAAACGGTCATATTAAAATCCGGGATCGGTCGACCGAAAAGGTAGAACCGGTCGACCGGTAGAGTTCGGTAAAATCACTGTGGAGAGTCTGTTATAAACCGGTCGAACTGAGAACTGGTTCGGTCGACCGGTTCACACAGGAAATCTGGGTTTAAGTTTATAAGTGATTTCCGACTAAGGTTTGGGTGATCTAATGAAGTCCAAATAATGTGAAATTTTGTGTGTGACTTCTCTAAGGAACCTAGTGTGTATGTGATTGGTTTTTAACCCTTGTATGCTCAATTTACACATGTTCCTAAGACTCAAAATAAATCAAGGTTACATGTCTTCGATTTAGCTTTAATTACATGTCTTGACTTCATTTCCTTCTTTCTTGAGTCTTGATCACCTGTAGAGGTTAGCACAATACAATATACATGCAATGCAATATGTGTGCTACTCTACATCATCATAATTAAGATTAGGTTAATTAAATCATCAAAACCTAGATTAAGGCCAAAAAGCCAACACTAGTCTCCCTAAGATTTTAGGGACCTCCAGGTTCTTGATTTCCTACAGACTAGTGGGACCTCGAAATTAGACATCGTCTAGTACTAAGGACCTATAGTGGACTTTAGGCTTGTTTTGGCCTTGATTGCTTAGTTAGGTTTCTAACCTTCCTTATTCCCACACTGGATTAATGACTTCGTCTCCTATCCTCTGAGTCATTCTTTTCTCATCTTAATGTCTCCAAATCTTTTCATCTACGAACACATTCTTTTAAATTGAAATTTTATTTATTTCCTTCAATAATAACTATCATTTTTGTTAATGTTTAGATTGAAATTGATCGATAGTGGATTCTTTCAAACAGATTGAGTGATGAGTATGAGAACGGAGTGAATATGTTCTTAGAGGTTGCCAAAAAACATTCAAAATAAACGAAAGACAACGACATGGCGTATTGCACGTGCAATAAGTGTCATAATATGTCAGTGTTGACTTTTTGGAAAATGAAAGAGCATTTGTTTGATAAATGTTTCGACCCAAATTACAGACGGTGGATGTGGCACGACGAAAATGAATCATTTAGTCATTCTAAGAATGACAGAGACAACGTTAGTGTGGAAGATCACTTAGAGGAAATGGTTCAGGATATGACTGGAAAGTTTTCGTCCAATCCCGATTTACTTGGTAGTTTGTTGAGTGACAATGAGAAGTCGTTGTATAAGAGTTGTACCGATTTCACTAGATTGTCAGCGGTGTTAAAGTTGTACAATTTAAAAGCATGAAATGGTTGATCCGATGTCAGTTTCACATCAATGTTGAAGTTATTGAATGAGATGCTTCCAGATGATAATGAGTTGCCAGATAGAACTTATGATGCTAAGAAAGTGTTGTGTCCTATGCGAATGGAATTTTATTTTGTAATAAGTTTCTAATTATATATATAACAGGGCTCATTGGATGTTTGTCGTTGTATGCCCCACGACTAATTCAGCATATTGGTTTGATCCGTTGGGGTTGAATAAACCAAGAGACTCAATAAAGAAACTTCTAAATCTGTAAGTTCGTTTTAGACATCGTATTTGTAATTCGTGGATTTTTATTAGTATTATTGAATGAAGCTTTTCAATAACTTGTGCTACTCATGACAATTAAGGTTTACATAACGTTAGGTGGCAGGAGAACAACCACAAAAACAGGAATAACATGACATGGAATGAGAGTATGTTCTCTCCCATTTTTGTTAATTAAGTTTGGAACATATATTTAGCGAATTTCTATGTTTGTAGTACCGGAAGTAGATTGGAAATACGAAATGTGGTTACTACGTGATGAGATACATGAAGGAAATCCTCGAATTGACAACTCAAGACGTATGTTTATCCGAGGTAATATAGATTGTTATTCACTTGTATAGTTCTAGTTTCAATATTTAGATATTAAAAATTTTACTTGTATTTTGATAGGTCTTCCCAAAAAGTAGTGATCCCTTCTCGCAACAGGAGCACGATGATACTCGCGACAGATGGGCTCGTTATTTTATCAGAAACATGTTGATGAACTAAGAGGTTCTCCTGTCACTAGTATTTTTTTGTAATTTAGTTAACAAGTTCACTTGTATTACAAACATACAATTTAAGCCTTAATATAATCACCTCAATTTTAGAATGAATGTCAAGTGTTTATGTATGAATTAATTCCAAGTGTGTTGAATGATTGTGTATGTTGGTATGTATGTGTTTGTGCATGTATGCTTTTATGTTTGTGTTTGTGCATGTATGCTTGTATGTTTGTGTCTGTGCATGTATGTACATGTGGATGAAAGTGTGTATGTATTTGGTGCAGGATGTATGTACACAAATTACAAATACGATGACTAAATACAAGTGTGCAGGATGCTTTTTTGTTTTTGTCGAAGTTTAGGAATAAATGTCGGACGTTTGTATTAGACAACGTCTATTCCCCTGAAGAAAGGTATAGATGTCAGTTGTATGTATCAGACGACGTCTTTTCCTAAAGAATAGACGTCGTCTGTTATTTCACCGACGTCTATGTGTACGTCGTCTATAAGTATAGACGTCGACAGATACATACAACCGACGTCTATTCTTTAGGTATAGACGTCGGATTTTCAGCGTCCGACGTCTATGTATAGATGACGTACACATAGACGTCGGATCTGGAAATGCTTCGTATATACCCCCATACATTCGACGTATATTCCCTTTTCTGCAGTAGTGAATGAGGTTTGACCTATGATTAGGGATGACAACGGATCGATTCTGGTTCGGATATTAAGAGAATCAGATCTAAATTCTACTTAAGTACCCAGAACCTAATCGGATTCGGATCGGTTTCCAACTTGAATACCCATAATCAGATTCGGTGGGATTATGGGTACCCAGAACCAGATCCGTTGGAACTGGATCTGGTACCAAACTTGTAAAAAAATTAATTTTTACCCATAGAAACTCTTTTTTTCCATTTTTCACGACGACTTTTTATGGTTAATTTTTTTATTTTAATAATACACCGGTTATGGATCCGATTTCAGTGGTTAGAACCGGAATCGGGTTGGTTCTTAGATTGGGTAACCAGATCTGATCCATATATGTTTTACTCTGGTACGGTTTTATCCGTTCTGGATACTCATTGTCGATGTTTGGTCAAATAAATGGAGGCTTTGTGAAGACTTTCCCCTTTGTAGGAGGACTGCTATGCAATTTTGTTTTAGCACATATTCATCGTTGGTTTTTGATTTTTTGCATTATTTGCCTAAAACACTTATAATCTTAATTTTATGTTAAACTTTGGATAAAATTAGATGTCCTATTTGGTTGGAATTTGGGTCGGATTGGTAGTCAATCAGACTTAAATTCGAACGAGATCTGACCTCCAATTTGATTCGAACTTCAACATAAATTAGGATTGTGGGTATATTAGGTATACAACGTAAAATATTTTTTAGAAATATATAACGTCGATGTGTGGGAAAATAAAGATTCATAAAGTTCAGAAGACAAGTATTACAAAACGAAAGTATAATAAGATTGATTGTCATTTTTTAAAGTTCAGGAGAACAATGTGAAATTGGAACATAATTTATAGGAACGAACTATAAATAACCCTAACGTGTCTTTTACCTTGAGAGCCTAAAGTACCTTCAATATTCTGATTAAAAGGTTTGAGGTAATTAGCTAAAGGATTTGACGGAAACTATGTTGTTATTTGACATGAGCAACTTTCCATGTAATATTCTCGAGTAAAAAAGATGACCAATAAAACGAAGCACGACATCTATGTTTTTGTTTTTTTCTTTATTGCATGGTAATTCTGCCACTAAGATTTCATGCTACTCATACTCTTCTCGGCTGTGCAATTATAGATGGTCCACATCAATTCAACACCAGTTAAATAAATGTCATTGTCTTCTACCCTTGCGATATAATAAGCATAGAAGAAAAACTGATGCATGTAAATTGCAACTTTATGTGCGTAAATGTGTTTTTATATATTTTCATATTACACGGTCAAAGTGGACTAAATCTTTGATTCTATATTGTTGTTTATGTAACATCTTCAACGCAACGGAAAATTTAAAATTTTAATAACACACAATCAACAGAGGATATTACGCAAATACTAAACACAGGTGCACCAACATATATATAATATATATATATATGAACATCAGAATATTTCAAAAGTTATGATTACATCAAAAGACTATACAAATGAAAGCAGTAATCACTCGACCTCAACTGAGAGAAAACTAGATCCAGTAGCAGTGCTCCTCTCCTCGGTCACCACCCCCTAACGCCGATCACGGCTTGAAAGTAAACATGCAACAATGCCTGAGTTTCCAGAAGGAAACCCCGTATGCCAAACTCTACAATACATGAACTGAAAGACACCCTACCATGCAATTCTACTGAACAAGAAAACATCTCAAATAAAAGGCTGGGCTCCAGGGCTCTTTCACCCAACCACAACACACACCACGGTCACGGGGCTCCAGGTCTAATCTCAACCAACCACCGTCCCACACACTCCTCGTTAAGCTGGGCTCCAGGTCTAATCTCAACCAACCGCAGCTACCACCACACGACCAATGGCTCCAGGTCTTTTTCAACCAACCCAGACGTCTAAGGGCTCCAGGTCTTTTTCAACCAACCCCTACACGCGGTCCCTGCTCAGGCTCCAGGCTTTTTTCAGCCAACATGAACGCACTACGGAGCTCCAGGTCTTTTTCAACCAACCCCGCACAGACTAGCTGGGCTCCAGGTCTTTTTCAACCAACCGCAGCTCTCACACAGTTACGGGGCTCCAGGTCTCTTTCAACCAACCGCCGCAACACCACAATTCTAAGCTGGGCCTCAGGCCTATTTCAGCCAATCCCAAGCTCTCACACCGTTACGGGGCTCCAGGTCTTTTTCAACCAACCACCGCAACTGTCGTGCACCCTAGCACACTTGTCGGAAGAACATCGGCACCACAACTCGCCCCACACGGACGACCACGACAACAACACCTCCATAGTGCAAAACTGGAGACAAACGGTCGACCGAACCAAAAGTCCCGGTCGACCGAATCAAGCAAATACAGGGCAAATCACCTCGACCGGCACTCCATCGGTCGACCGATTTCCCAAACCACACTCGTTCGATCGAACCAAAGTCAAGGGACGGTCGACCGTTTAGATGGTCAACTCACAGGTTCAACGAAACAAACGACCATTTGGTCGAACGGCAAAGGGCCCGTTCGACCGAAAGTCACCAGGGACAAATCCCACAACGAATTCGGTCGAACATCCGAGCACTCTCGGTCGACCGAATCCCACCAGGGATATAATCCCTCACTCGCACCATGAATCTGGTCGAACGCCAAGACCTCCTCGGTCGACCGAACTCCGCTAGAGCGTTTCCCACGCTCAGCACACAAGTCCGGTCGACCGAATCCACATTCGGTCGAACCGACCACTCCATCCACTTAAGTCACGGTCGGACGAAGTCATAGAGGCGGTCAACCGTTTAGATGGTCAACGCCCTATCCGACCCATGACGGTGCACACGGTCGACCGGCAAAGGGGACCCGGTCGACCGAATCTCACCAGGCTTGCCTCCTACGCACAATCGGTTGACCGCCCCAAGGGCATCGTTCGACCGATTTGAGGCAGAACCCAAATCTCTTCACGAACGGTCGACCATTTGCACCAACCGGTCGACCGATCAGGCAGTGAAATCTGATGCACATTTACTCGCGACGAGCCGAAAGGCCTACCGTCGACTTCCAAATACTCACACTACTTAACTGAGCGAGCTTGACATACCGGAAGGCTTGAAGAAGCCTTTGAAGAACCGCGACGACACCTCCACGAGCGCGTCTCCCCAAAACACAATCCGTCGACGAACCTCGCGTCCAAACGACGATCAATCGCCTCCTCGGCGATCCTCACTCACGATTTCACCTCCGGCAACTTCCATCAACCAACCACGAGCACCCAAAACCACAAAAATGAGTAAGGTCGAGGGAGAGAGAATCCAAACAAAAAGGGGACGGAATCGCACCCAACACAAACTCACCTCCACGCAAGGCTCCGAGTTCCACTCGCCGGAGACCACCTCTTCTTCCACGCCGGAGCACACCTACTCGCCGGAGCTCAACCTAGGAGAGAGAGAGAGTGAGACGTGAGTGAGAGCAAGGTAAGGGAGAGAGGGAAAAATCACCAAATAAATATCTCCTCCCAAACCAATCCTCGCCATCCATTCCAATCCATCCATCTCCACCACTCATCTCATCCCACTCCATCTCAACCCCTCGTCCATCCATCTTCAATCCAAGCCCTCCATCTTCATCTCCCCCTAATCACCACCTAAACACATCCAAAAAACCCAATTAGGATTAGGATCTTACAGTATATGCTAACCATATTGATATGATGAGACATTCACTACTATCATTAATTATGAGAAGATATTTAGCTCTACTAAAAAAAGTCATGCAATTCTTTTGAGATCGAGGATATGAACCTACAAATTCAGAAGGAAGATATTAATTAGCTGATATTAAATAATGCAAGTCCTTGTAGGGATGGGTATGTGTTTTGTGGTTTTATGGAATTTGATGCGTGCTTTATTGGAATTTGATGGGTTTTTGTTTTTATAGAAATGCAAGATAAAGGAGGATCCTTGTGTAAGTAATATTAACCCAAATCTGGAAAAAAATTCAAAATTTTAAATTGAATCACTGGCCCATGATGACTATGTGGAACCAAGATGAACTTGATGCACCAGTATCGATTCAACATTCTAGGATTGGGTCCAAAATTTGAGAAAAATTGTCTGAGTCAATATCACCAGACTTAAACCCACACCGATTAGGCTCAGCGATTCGAATCATATTATGTAAAGTAGTTAATCGGTCCATGTTTAATTGGGTATTCGTTAGATCCGATGAATTTGTATTGGCTTATTCGGTCTCAGTTTATAGAGTGGTTCGATCAAATTTTGATGGTGAATCTGGATGTTTCGATCAAGCGAGCCTGATGTATAAATATCTTGTGACAGTGAAGAAATCCTAACAACAAACCCTAGCTTTTATTTCTCCGCTGCCTCTTTATCTTTCTTCTCCTCAAACCCTAACCCTAATATTCTTGAATTTAAGCTCCTGAGACCTGTTGTCTGCTCAGATCACGAGCTCAATCATCTTTGCTCAGATCTGGTGGTCTAAACACATCAGAGAGAGAAGGGAAATAAATCCTTGAAAAAAAGTCGAAAATTACCAGGAATTGAACCTTAAAGTATTCATATTATATAGCTGATTTAAAATGTTCTTTATCTAAATCATATAAACTTTAGAATATAATTCACCATGCTAAGGTAAGATTTTGTGACGTTCATTGTGTCATAGCAATGCCCACCAATTAATTGAAGTGTCGTTTCGGTTGATTAGATGGTTTTGGTGCAAAGTAACAAATTTTGTGGTGGTATCTTGAAGACTTGTGTCGGGGACTTTTGAAGTATCTCACCACCCCAACCATTAAATTCATGCACTCGTCATCCATGAAATCCAAAGACGTGGAAAAGCCTGCAGTGTTTCACGAGAGACATCTGCAGCCGTATCATTACCCTATCTTCTTCTCTTTATTGGACGTAATTTTCAATCTGCGTTGCTGTCGACATTCTATGAATGATTTGATTAATTGTCTTTTAAGTTACTATACTAAGTTCGTGTGATATTGGTAGTGACTCTATTATCACAACATATATATGTTTCAGCTTCAAGTACAATGGCATCAATGAGCACACATTTATTAGCATACTATGACACTTTCAGTGTACATAATACACACGGTTACTTTATCAAAATAGAAACATAAATATATTCCTTAAAAAATTTACATTAATACATAAGTTACATGCATAAGGAGTTCAAAGAAAAACATACACATGTTGTGGGCATTCACATTAAACCGTATTTACAACAATTTGACGGCCTATCTTTAGGTCTACATATAACAATCTTGGATTTGATATGTATGATCAGCTGACTTATCAAAGTGTTAAAATCCTGTAAGAGGATCACCATGCATGGATATTTAATTAAAAATATATATCGAAACTTGCTTTTACATATGTCGTAGTAAACCTAGTGTTAAAATTGCTAATGCAAATTAGGAAATAAGTGTCACGATATATACGTCAGATTCTTAAACGAACGACGCCTAACATTATATACGTCAATCACGATATATACGTCGGATTCTTAAACGAACGACGCCTAACATTATATACGTCAGGTATGACTGTAATTAATGCCTATACAGAGACATAGGGATGCATGTGTTATAGTAGGCCGACGTCTATAGGGTGTATAGACGTCGGCCTATGTGAAGTTGATGTCTATATAAAGACATAGGCATCAGTGATTTAATCGGCTGACGTCTATAGGGTGTATAGACGTCAGCCTAATATAACACTGACGTCTATTGTAGGTGTTGTAGTTTAGTCCCATATCGGAGAAGAATTTTTGGTTGGTGGGGTTAATGTACTTCACCACTCCTTTACTTCTAAATGAGAGTTGTGTACCATACTACAATAGGCAAGTGAGATATATATATTTAATGGTCAAAAGATTGACACTTGGGATACTTAAGCTTAAAATGACTGATTAATGTACATATTGAATGCTTGCTACATGTCGTAATGTATTTTTATTGGGTTATTTAAAGGTATAGACGTCGGCTACTCTACATAGCTGACATCTATACATGGTATAGACGTCGGTCATATAAACCAATGTCTATACACCAGGGCATAGGCATCGGGAACATAGAAGACGGTCGTTGGACTGCCAAAATTCATCGTATATACCCTTGTATATCCGATGTATACGGACTTTTCTGCACTAGTGCATTTAGATCGTGCAAAAATTATTGTCCTACCAATGTTACCAATGTTAGACTTCATTTGCCGGCCTTACAATGTACTCTATTTGAACACTTAGGTGTGATTCTTATATATGTACGCTGGAATGGAAAAAAAACACGAAAAGAATGGAGCACTATACGAAAATTTATACAATAGTACACCCACTGTTGGTATTTCACTTACATCCTACAATTTCAATTAAAACCTTGACCATTTGATACCATTTTACAAAGTCGACCCATTACTAAGCACACGTAAAGTATGATAAGGTCCATCACTAATCACTCTGTTGGCCTACTAGAATCTCACAATAGTTCACTCGCAAAATAATATTTGCACAGTTCTAACTATTTTTCATGCCCAAGCAATGTAGAGTCATAATCTAAGGTGTTACAGTAATTATACAACAAATTAAAGCTTAATAAACCTAATGTTTGCATCTAATGACTCCCCGGCCCAAATGTCTTATTGCTTATTTATTTGGAGAATCCTCTCTTCCTAGATGTATGAAACGCTCATTTCTCTCTCTCTCTCTCTCTCCCCCCACTCTTCCTTGTGATTGCACACACTCCCAACAAAACATACATATATGGATCCCAACAACATCAAGAACACAACCACAAATGGATGTTGGGATCTAGACATGAACATGGGCATGGGGAACCACCCCCTTCACCTTAACCAAGAACTTCACATGGACTTGTTCCACAACATGGATCAATCCCAACAAGCAACACCACTCCCACCACCAAACCCCCTCACAACAATTCCTCAATTGGGACCCCCCAATGAAGCAAGAAGTTTTGAGAAGATTAATTATGAAGTAAACGTTGGAGAAGAAGAGGAGGAAGGTGAGAGATTGGGAGCTATGAAAGAAATGATGTACAAGATTGCGGCTATGCAACCGGTCGATATCGATCCGGCCACCATCCGGAAGCCCAAGAGAAGGAACGTCCGGATAAGCGACGACCCGCAAAGCATTGCCGCCCGCCACCGCCGCGAAAGGATAAGTGAGAGGATCAGAATTCTCCAACGGTTGGTCCCCGGTGGCACCAAAATGGACACTGCCTCCATGCTCGACGAGGCGATTCGTTACGTCAAGTTTTTGAAGAGGGAAGTGCATCAATTGCAGGCCCATGGCCAGCAATCGCCTCTCGGGGCGCAATTGGGGACTTCTAGTGGTTGGCCGGTGAGGACTACTGATGGTGTGGGACCGTCGTCTATGTCGGCCGGAGGTGGAAGTGGAAGTGGATTAGGGTTTGGCTTCTCTTTTGGTGATGGATCTTCTTACCCTTGAGGTAATTGGGCAAGGGCTGATTGTTTGTTATTGCATGTTAGAAGCTTTGTTAATTTACACATATTGTATGGTTATAGTTGGATTAATTAGTGAATGTCAACGTGTAAGTAATTAAAAGTTCGATTTAATAAGCCTCATTAGTTCATCTCTTCTTGAGTTCAATTCTCTTGGGTGAAGTGTTCTCATGATAGCAATAGGATCATATCATGTAAGTTTGTTAAATTATTACTTAATACATGCGTGACTATTTGTACAAATTTTTAGTTGAATTAATGAATGTTTATTTAAGTCTGAATTTAAGATTATATAAATAGGTAAATCTTGTAAATTTTAAATCAATGTATGTTTTAGTTTTGTTCTTCAATTGTTTTTCCATTCTCCAAATCGTTTATAGATGTTATTATTTGATTGTTTACTAAAAACCCATATTACTATCAATTGCTCAGTGAATGTTAACAAGTGATTTTCAATAAAAATTTTTAGCAATTATGTTATTTAATAGAAGTTAAGTTAGCTTGGTTGATTACCTAAAATATTCTTACCCCAAAGTTAATATGATCGAATTGCAGTTAAGATTTTCTTTTTGTTCTTCCTCGTGCTTTTGAAGAAACAAAGGAATAAAATATTAATTAAATAAACTCCATTTGCCGATCTCCAGGCATTTCTTTCTCCTGTGAAGCATTGTTTTGTCCATAACTTGACGATCATTCATCATGGTTGGAAGAAATTAAAGGTTTTATTTTAATAAGCATGATGTATTTTTTGTTCTTCGGTCCGAAATGATGAGTTTGTTACACGATGTTTGACTAAGAGGGTCATGAAATGATGAGTTTGTTACTGACCTTGAGTTGCGTACATGTTATGTATCCATGCATTGATATTTTCTGTGCTCAACTTTGATTTCTCTGAGACAAGATATTGTATTCTATGGGATTCTTCTACATGTTGTGTGAAATCTATGTTGGAAGGTAGTTGGGAGGAGTCTCTTCTTGGAAAGTGAGCATGCAACGTAGAGAAACCTATTTTTTGGTGTTGCACCTCACCTTGCAAATTGCAATCATAACTTGGGACTTATTATTGCTGTCCATGTCAGAATTTGGATTTACATGGATTTTTCCGGAAAGTAATTTGACAATTCCGAAAAGAAAAATGTTTATATAGTGGAGTTTTATATTTAATAATAGTCATAACAAGGAATTTTATCATTTTTCTTGGGATATATTAGTATGTTTTACAGTCAAATTAGCTAGTATATATAGTGCTCTTGATTTATAAAGAGAACAAAAATTCTTGTGGGATTTCTGAAAATATCAAGGTTATACATCTTGAGGTTTAAGTTATGATGGTCTATTATGAGATTATAGGTAGCCAATTTATTTTATCATTAACGAACCATAATTTTAAGCCCGTCTGAATACGAATACTTACGCTGCAGGTATGTCAAGAAAAAAAATCATCCTCGTAGACCCTTCATGAGGATTAACTTAAAGTTGGAAAATGATATATCAATTAAAATTATCATTTGAGTATAGTGATTCTACATATTAGATCAGTTCAACAGAAATTCCCGAAGGCAGATAAGATTGG
The DNA here is from genome assembly GCA_963682175.1 of Triglochin maritima. Lineage (NCBI taxonomy): Eukaryota > Viridiplantae > Streptophyta > Magnoliopsida > Alismatales > Juncaginaceae > Triglochin > Triglochin maritima. Next base: position 2,690,621 of record OY821787.1, on the reverse strand, counting down.
GTTTTTTTTGTAAGTGAGATCATTTTATAGTCAATCTTTATTTCCGTATTCATCCTAATTTGAAGGAAAAGTACTTTATAATTGATTCGAAAGTACAAATAATGAATTAGCTAGCTAAAAGGCAAATTAATGCAAAGAATTGTCACAAAAAAAATACTAGCAATGTTCAACTTTGCGTAAAAGAGGGGCAGATGATCTCTCACAAATCCGAATAAAACAGGTTCGTGCGGAAAATTTTACAACACTTCCGACAACAATCACTACTCGTCACCCAGTCTTGCCAAACACCAATGCTGAATTAGAAGTAATTTGGATAATTTTCATCCTCATGCAATATTGGAGGTGATGGCTAAGGATGATGAGAGGCGTCTGGCCAAAGAGGCATGAGCAAGTGTGGAGCGAGATATGACCTTGATGGAGACGGACATTTTGCCCCGTCGTACCAACTCACTCGCTGACACGGATACCCGATGAAGTCTTTCCTAGACAGGGTGCTATGTTAGTATATTTGTTGCTATATTTCGATCGCCATAGTGGTTGACAAACTTTGTCATATTTTATGTGATCTCTTAAGCATTAAATCTAGACGAATGTAATCTTTCAGAGAAGTTGTGTTTTGCAGCCTCTTTTATCTAATGCAATCTATCCATTATCAAAAAACCTTAAGAGCTCAATCATCTCATACACGGTACCTTTTTTTAAAATTCATTATTATTTATTTCACTATATATATAAACTAATCTTGTGATGTGCTCCAATTTTAGAGTGGGTAAAATCAACACGGTTAGATATTAATATATATGTAACAGTGGCATCAAATTCACAAAAAGAAAGATAGTGCAATTCTTGATTTTATCAGACAGGAAATTAAAGACATATGACTTCATTTAATTAATAAACTTCAATATAATTGAGAAGTTTATAGAGTTCTTTCTAAAGCATAAAGCATGTAGTTATTACCGTATGATCATAGTCTTAACCTTAAAAACCTTTGCTTTCGCTCATTCACTGCACTGTACATATACCTAGACATAATTCAAACATGCATTACGAATAGTTGATGTGATCTTACTTCATTAAACTGCTCGGATGTGTATTTTATTTTTAGTATGTATGATATGCTGAACCGACGGCAGTTCTGGCCAATATGAACAGTTAGTAGCAACAGTGTTATGCGTGATTTTTTTATTGGAGCATTGAAGTTGGAAGAGATATACGTGCATAAAATATAAAATTATTAGCATGAGATGATAGTAACCGATCAACGTATTTAAGTTTGCAGAGGATAGGCATCAAAAAAACACTCAATTCACTACGTGACAGACTCTACCAATCATGCAACGAATCATATTAGTTGGTTTATAACCTCAGTTCTCTCCCTCGACCTCAGGAATTATAATAGAATCAATTCTATAATAAATAAAAAAATCCGACGACCTTAGATGGCAAAAGCCCAAAATGATTACCCAGAGTAAGCTTGCAGATTGAAATTTCTATCTTAAACTTAAAACTTTTCATCTTTGAAGCTTGTGTGTTACAATAGCTTCGATCACAAATATGCTACTCAATACTTAATAAGAATTAGAACCTTCGATGTTTTCCTGGTGTATCATAAGTCACAATATTTGACTTCCTAAAGTGATATCTCTCTCTCTTGATCGATCGACGTGGTTTCACCGTTACAATGCTCGTGAAAATTAAAAATACATATATAAAGAAAATTAGGATTGAAAATCAAATATTAAATGCATGTACAAGGAACAGTTAAATTTGGTTTTAAAATCTTAGAAAATTATGGACACACAATTAGACTGGAGGAGTTTATCACTTGTCAAATGAAAATTTGACTTTCTGTGTCTTAAGTTACTCAACCTCTGGAAAAAAGTTTTCATTTTGTCACCCTTTGAAAAATATGACTATTTTTACACTTCTTCCCAAAATACTCATGACAATCTCGTGTGAGCACTAACATGGAACAACTTATGTCTGCTTTGTTGGAATTGATGACGTTGATATGGCATCTACACGATGAGCTCGATATGCACTCGATAGTAGTTCAATAATTTAGTCGACCTACAACGACACGATTATTGAGAAAGTTTTTGTCGGTTCGGTTTCATTCCCCCTTCAGACGTCACGTCATTATTTTAAGAGTGAATCGTGAAAACTGCACAATGGCGGTATGATGCGACCTCGATATGATAAAGCAAGAGAGTCGTCTTTGTTTGGCTCAACGAGCTCGATATGCACTCGATAGTGACTTAAGAGTTTACTCGACCAACAACGACACGATTATTGAGGACGTTTTTCCTGTTTCACTCACCTTATCACCAAATGTCAACTCAGCAATTAAGAGGGAAGCATGAAACAAAGACATTGCAACAACGACATTCCAGTCCCACCATGATGCGCAACGACGACATCTCTGAGGTCTCACACATCAAAAACATATTCTGTTTGTGCGGTTACGCCGCACGATGGGTGTGTGTCGGGTCCTCAACCGGTACGGTGCATGTGACCTGGCGTTGTGGGGCCCCACGACGCCAGAGATGCACATTCTACGTGCATGATGTCATGTATCTGGTACGACCGCCCCCAGAACCACTGGAGGAGGTCAAGCATACCTTGGTGGAACTCCGCCACATGATCGCCGACGTGGAGCGTCATTTGGACATCATACAAGACACGGTGGTAGACCTCCCCATCGACAGTGGTAGGTTTTAATCGTCTCTTTCTTTATTTTTCAGTTACCTGTCGTTATAAGTTAATGTCCACTGACATACTATTATTTGGTTTGCGTAGTTTCCACCCGGATGACACCAACCCCAACACCCCCTTCCTGGAGCACACTTGCCCCAACTGCGGGGCGACCTGCCTCACTGAGACACTCATCCCTAACTCAACGTCCTCGTCACTGCCTGACGTCCCTCCTGACTTCGAAGAACACACACCAGGTGGACTAGGAAGAGGGCGAAGTTATTTTAATTATTCTAGTTAATGTTTTAATCTATGATACTTTTTATTTTTGTTGTGTATGTATTAGTTGCAAACTCTAACAACCTTGCTTTTTTGTAGATGTGTAATCAATACACAAGCAGTTATGTTTTTTACAATATTTTTTGTTAATATTCAAATGTTGTGAATGATTTACGTTGTTTTTTGTTAATATTCAAATGTTGTGAATAGTGTGATTGTTTCAATCTTCCTCATGCAAACGACGTAGTCGAAGAAATAATCGAACAACCATCGACCAACGTCGAGCAACCGTCGAGCACTATCAAGGTAGAAGGACATGCCTGACTTGAACGGGTGAAGTTGTTCGTCTGAAACTACACAATGACCATCGAGCTATTATCGAACTATTTTTTTTGTTAAACTCTAACCCTACAAAGATTCAAATAAATGGTGGTTTGTTTAAGTCCTAGTCCGTCGAGTTATTATCGAACCATTTTTGAGGTTAAAGGAGAAAGCAAGGAGAGAAAGAAACTTCATTCAGACTTCGTTTGAAAATACTCAAATAAATGGTGGTTCGTTTAAGTCTTAGACTGTCGAGTTATTATTGAACTACCATCGAACCACAATCAAGATTAAATGAGAGAGTAAGGAGAGAAAGAAACTTTATTCAGACTTCGTTTGAAAAGACTCAAATAAATGATGTTTTGTTTAAGTCCTAGACTGTCGAGTTATTATCAAACTACCATCGAACCACAATCGAGGTTAAATGAGAGGGCAATGAGAGATCACAAACACAAATAAAAAACACAAACACAACGAGTTATTATTGTTCTTGATAGTAACTATTACTGATGTACAAGGAGAGAACTAGGAGAAATCACAAACACAAAGACACAAAAATTATATATCTCTTCCCAATCAATTGGAAGAGAATGATCTGGTCAGATGTCGCATGCATGTCCAAAAGATAGTTTTGTTTATCTCTTGACTCAACTTAGAAGCCTTCCAAAGAAGCTTCCGCCCCTGGGTCCTTTAAGCCCCGAGTCCTTTACGCTCTGACTCAACTAAGAAGGGTTGGCTTTGAGGAGTCACAGACGTAGAACTTCTTGTTAATCTTGTTCAGAGTGTTGGACCACAACTCTGTTGCCTTCAGACCACACATATATGTGTGATAGGGTAGAGGTGAAACTCAAATATGGGGACAAGCTCCTCATATTAGTCCACCGATGATGTGCTCAACTTCTCGGAGTAGTCGTTCGAGGCATTGTGTTAAGAGGCCATTTTTTAGGTAGATGAGACAAATCGAATACAAAACTAAATGGAGGGGATCAAATACACAATAAAATGGAAGACATCCTAACCTCTGATTTTATAGACCCTGTAATGAATGGTTGGACATCTTCACGTAATAATGAAACATTGTGTCTTCTCAAAAGGAATGAATTTTGAATGGTTGCGTCTTTTCGCATAATAATGACTCGTCCCATGAATGTGACATTTCACTTTGACATGTGAACATTTATCAAGTTGACCATCGAGCGCAATCGAGCCCATATCGAGTTTCTGTATAACACATATCGAGTTCAATCGAACCATAGTCAAGTATAACTATCGAGCATACAAATCGACCCGCGCTACCTATCGTATACCGTCGAGTATCATCAAACCCGATCGATTTCTAAACAATTAAAATATCAAGACAGAGAGAGAGAGATAGTTCCAGAAGATGTTAGTGGTCCCACGAGATAGAAAGATGTATTTTGGGGAAAAGTGGAAAGATAAACATATTTTCAGAGGATGTCAAAGTTGAGATTTTTTTTCCAAATAGGTGAATGAATTAATATAGTTTATGCCTTATATGATTTTATCATGGGCTGATGAGATGAGCCCAGTTGCTTCTGTTTGATCTTTGCCGGCCCAGTACGAGGCCCAGATGGACTTTGTGATTATGATTGGTTCATATAAATTGATATTATTTTCACATACATTTTAGTTCGAAGAACTCCGTTGTAATTAAGAACCAGGTTGATATTTTGGTTGTTTTTTTATAAATTTAGTTATATTTGAAGAGTGAGATAAGATAATATTTCATGTATTTTTTAGGTTTTCATGGTTTCACTTAATTTTAGAGGAACGTGGAAACATCTAGGTGCGAGTTTTCATTAGAAATATAGGACCAAAATAGCGGCACCCTTAATTAGAAATAGAAATATATGACAAAATAATTGAACTTTGATTATTTTTTCTTCAAAGTTTCAGATGATTCCACTTTCTTATGAGAGAATAAAGACTCAAGTGAAGATGTATAAATCTATGTATGTAGGCTGTAGCAATCTATGTGGAAAATCAAACCTTGATAGTCTAATTTGGAATGTCTTAATACATAACGATAACGTATCTCACAATCAAATTTATGACCAACCAATAAGCAAATCTAACAAGTTGTGCAACTTGGAATATAGTAGAGTTTTCAAACATCAGATGAAGGTCCCTTTACTATTTCGAATTGTTTATTTACACCTCTCCTGAAAGAGGATGAGCTGTTAAAATAGAAAGGGAAGATATTTTTGGACAATGCATTCAACATGCATTATTGTTGTGACCCACTCTTCCTCGTGTACTTGGTCACTTGTTTACATTTTCGATAAGCTAATATAGTCATAAATATTGATGTCATACTTGATTAATTCTATCTTTCATGCGAGCTACAATACCTTATAGGTTTTTAGTGCACTTATGTTTATTGCTTAACCTTCTTCTAAAAAGAACTTCTGGCTAAATATAATTTGAAACTATAGTAACATATCTCTGAAATAACATATTGAACCCAAATATATTATAGTTAGAAAATTCAAAGTTTTAATCAATTCTCTAAGTAAACATATTCTAGAAGCTAGACGAGTGACCCCTGCATTTGAAAAGGTTGTTCACCAATAACCATGTTTTCCACATAGACACTTAATGAAGGAAAACCTTCGAGTGTCTCACTTTTACAAAAAAAAAAAGAGTCCATGTTGTGTAAATCTCCTTATCTCATATGAAGACATTTAAAAAAGAAATTAAAAACAAAAATAAATTTTTACCATTTATCTTCAAATCTGAATAGAATAGGATTGCAAATGGATAGTATCAACTTTTCCTTTCCTAACATCTAGTTGGTCAAATAACTAGTTGAGTGAGGATGATGGCTACATGTTGGATGATTACTCCCGTTAAAACTAGTCTATATAGAATGTATTTACTCAGACTATCTTAATGATTAAAATTAACTTTACCGCTTATTTTTTTTAAAACTTTTCTTTTCTTTATTTTCCCATTTCTTTTCTTTACTGCTATTTTTTTTAAAGGTCTTTTTTAAGGTTCCAATTTTCAAAGAAGGGACTGTGTGATGAAGATTCTCAATGTTTGACCTCTAAAACATCCAAAATTAGATCCACCAAACTTTCCCATTGCATTGCATGCCACAAAAGCATCTCATCCTCTAGTGCACAAAATCCCAAACTTGCACCAACAACTCTGACACCACAAGTGTGTCATGTACCAAAAAGACATGACATGCTTATCTTTCCAAAATAAATTCCCCCAACGGCTCTTTTTCCAAACTAATATCAAAACTCTCTGCTTTCCCACTAGCGTTCTGGGTCTGTTCTTTTGGTGTGTAGGATGGATTTTGGGTTTTGGGTCTGGAGAATTCTGGGGTTTGGGTTGGTTCTGGGGTGGTGTTGGGGATACCCAGAAGAGGACTTGGTGGGGAGATTGCCAGGGCAGCCTAAGGTTGGATTCAGACAGTTTGCTGGGTATGTGGATGTGGATGTGAAGAGTGGAAGGAGTCTTTTTTACTACTTTGTGGAAGCTAATGGGGAACCCTCTCACAAGCCCCTCACTCTCTGGTTGAATGGAGGTGTGATTTTATTTTATTTTATTGTAAAAATATGCCCTTTATTGTGTCTGTATATGAAATTTTGTGTGTTTGTTTGCATTTGCAATTCATGTGTTTCAGAGAGTTTTGTTGTGGAGTTAGTGATTTTTTATAGGAAATATGTTCTTTTATGTGGCTTTTTTATGTGATTGGTTTGTGCGTTATTCATACTTGTTTCTGTGATGTTGTGTTGAATGGAGGTGTGGTTGTGTAATTTTGCTACCACCTTCTTTTCTTACTTTTTTTGGGTAAAAATGTGGACTTCAAATTTACTGTGTTTAAGTTTGAAATTATGTGTGTTGCCAATGAACATGTTTTTGTTTACAATTCATGTGTTTCAGAGAATTTGGTTGTGGAAGTTTATATGTTTTTCATGGAAATGTGTTCCTTCTTTTCTTACTTTTTTTGGGTAAAAATGTGGACTTCAAATTTACTGTGTTTAAATTTGAAATTATGTGTGTTGCCAATGAACATGTTTTTTGTTTACAATTCATGTGTTTCAGAGAATTTGGTTGTGGAGGTTTATATGTTTTTCATGGAAATGTGTTCCTTCGTGTGCCTTTTTTGTGTAATTGGTTTGTACTTTCTTCATTTTTTTATTTTTTTTGTAATGTGGTGTGACATATATGTTTTGAATTGTATATGTTTCCATATCAAATTCAGCAAGCGCAGTTGGTAAATTTATCTTTCTAAGGGAAAGTTTTATGTTTGTAAGTGGTTTGTATATCATTGATTTGTGTTCTCTTCACACTTCAAATTTGCCTTTTTAACTATATTGACATTTTTTGTTCCTTTTTAGTGCATTTTTCTTCTGAATCTTGGATCCTCAAACTCTCAAAGCTTGTTTGGTTTAATTTCTTAGGTGAATTTTAATAATATGGGTTTACGTAATTTTTGGGGATTAAAGTTTCTAAGATGGTGTTCAGGGCCTGGTTGTTCTTCAATGGGAGGGGGTGCTTTCACCGAGCTGGGACCTTTCTTTCCAAGAGGAGATGGGCGTGGACTTCGTACTAACAAACATTCATGGAACAAAGGTGACACTTTTGTTTGCATTCTAGTTAAGAAGAAAAAAGTTGTAGGATTTTATATGGTCCAATTTTTTTTAAAATTTGTTTTTAATTTTCATGAAGTGTCAAATCTGCTCTTTGTTGAATCTCCTGCTGGAGTTGGATGGTCTTATTCTAACACAACTTCAGATTACACTACCGGAGATGCCAAAACTGGTAAGCAAACAAGCCAATCTTTGGCCAAAAATAATAATAATAAGTAAATAATTTGCTATCATTATTCCATTAGTATTAGTGTTAAACATGTTCAAATTAGAGTTTAACCGAAAAACCTCAGTCTGTCTGGTGTTCGTATCTGAATTTTCGATTGCTGTTTCAACAGCTAAAGATATGCACACGTTTTTGTTGCGGTGGTTGGAGAAGTTCCCGGAGTTTAAATCGAGGGACTTGTTCCTCACTGGAGAAAGCTATGCAGGTTTGGAATCATAACATAACATCAGAATAAATTCAGCCTAGAGTGTTGTGTATCATGTAATAATGCTTGGTTTTGTCTGCAATATTGACTATATAGGTCACTACATTCCGCAGTTGGCTGATGTTCTTCTTGATCATAACACAAAGTCAAATGGTTTCAAGTTCAGAATAAAGGGAGTAGCTGTAAGATTAAGTGTCCACTCTGAATGCTCTTGTGTTCTTTGTCTCTGTGAATATTTGAACTTATGTATCATACTTTTTGTGGGGTTGCTTGAGTAGATAGGAAACCCACTTCTGAAGCTTGATAGGGATATTCCGTCAACTTTCGAGTACTTCTGGTCTCACGGCATGATCTCAGACGAGGTAGGACTTGCAATAACGGCAGAATGCGATTTTGAGGACTACACCTTCAACAGCCCACACAACATAAGCAAACCATGCAAAAAAGCGATAGAAGAGGCCAACGAAATAGTCGGGAACTACATTAACAACTATGATGTGATCTTAGATGTTTGTTATCCATCTATTGTGGAGCAAGAGCTCAGATTGAAAAAATATGTATGTTCTCCTTCACAGAGAACGATCCTCATGAATTCATGAGTTTATGTTTGTTTACTGGTTTTATCGGTTTGTTCGAATTTGCAGGCCACAAAAACAAGTGTTGGTGTTGATGTATGCATGAGTTATGAAAGACGGTTTTACTTCAATCTACCCGAAGTACAGCATGCTCTTCATGCAAACAGGACTAACTTGCCTTATAGCTGGTCGATGTGTAGCGGGTAAGCGCTTCATTATAGTATGTCCGAATGAATATTTCATTTGAAAAAAAATTAATTCAGTTGGTTTTGTGGTACTTATGTTCTCATGCTATCTTTTGTGATTATTATCGGATTATAGGCTTATAAAGTACAACTACGATGATGGCAACCTCGACATGCTTCCAATCCTCGAAAGAATTATAAAGAACAACATTCCAGTTTGGATCTTTAGGCGAGTCGTTTCTTTTAACATATATCGCAAACGATTCCATCTAAAGATGATCTTTGTTTTTATAATAGTTTTACATAACTGAACTACAGCGGAGATCAAGATTCAGTTGTGCCACTTCTGGGATCTAGAACGCTAGTTCGCGAATTGGCAAGCCAGCTGAAGTTAAAGATTACTGCCCCCTATAGTGCTTGGTTTCACGAAGGCCAGGTAGCCAGTTTTTATCTGTCAAGCTTCTTCCAACTTAATCAAGATCACTACACCCAATGTGATTTCATTTCATCTTAAACCACACAGTAATTAAAAACTCCATACTTGTATACTACAACAATTAAATTATAACATGATTTGAAACACTATAATTGAAGAGAGTTAGTTGAATCTCGAAACTCTTAAATTGTGCCTTCATTTCTTTTTCTAGCTTAAAAACATATTTGAGTTGTGTTTATTTGTTTGTTTTGGAAGGTTGGTGGATGGGCAACTGGATATGGAAATTTGTTAACATTTGCAACTGTAAGAGGTGCTGCTCATATGGTACCTTATGCACAGCCAGAAAGAGCTTTGGTGTTGTTTGACTCGTTTGTGCAAGGAAAGAGACCCCCAAACACAACCCATCCTTCCATCGACTAGTCGATCTTCGCAAAAGAAGACAAACTAATTATGAAGATTCAGCAATTTGCTCCGCATGGAGGAAATAAAATTCTACCAAGAAGTTGGTGACTTGTTCTTCCCCAGGCAACAGATGCATTAACAAAAAGATGCATAAACATTGTTGTGTGCTCTTAAGTGCTTTGGTGTATACCCAATTATTGTCTTTCAGAAATAATATGTTAGATTAATAAAATTGGCATGTAGGCCTTTTTTTGCCATTTTTAAGCATTTTGTTCAAGTCCTATGTTAAGGTTTTTTTTTGGAGATCAGGTTTGGTTTGTGTTGATGCTTGCTAGCTAGAAATTAGCGTAATCCAACAAAAAAAACACAGAATTAGTGAGTCAAACATACATCAAACATAATGTCCTGAAGTTAGATGACTGTTTGATAACAATAAGAGTGAGAACAGAAGGCTGTTGAAACTGGAAAAGATAACAAAACACTGGAGCTTTGGCATCCTGGAGGGTTCTCCGAACAATGAATAGAGTAAAAAGGACTATTTCATTAACATTTTATTATCCGAGGTTGTTAGGAGCTGGTCAAGTGTACAAGAGTAACGTAGAAATACATTTTGATAGACAGAATTTCTATTGATCAAGTGTGTGTAATACAAAGTATTACACTCCCTGTTTGACATAAACTCCTCTTCTTCTAGTACAAAAAGAAAAAAGAATCGGGGTTAAAAAAATGGTCGCCAAGTTTCCATCTTAGCTGCTTCAGAAAAATGATCTAGGGTAGAGAATTTCGTCGACAGCTACCAGAAAAATGAAGAAATAGTGGTATGTGTACATTGCTAGATCCCAAGACTAAACTGAATCCTCTGTTGTTCCTGAATCTCTGCAGAGAACAAAATGTACATAATGGAAAGTTCAAAAGAAATGACATAACTAATCAATTATCCATGTTAGTAGTCTCAAAACTAATAAATTTGGAGCTTCAACAAATTATTTTTCATCTGCAACTTACTGATTACCTTCAGAACTCAGTTTGCTTAAAAATTATATTACAATTGGTTACTGTTCCATGGACATGGCTTTCAGTTATATTGGCGTGAAAAGTATTGACTTTTTTTATACAATGTATCGAGTTTGGTACATTGTAAGTTTCTAATGACTTGTACCTTCCGGTTCAGTGAAATGGCATGCCTCAATTGGACAGCAGGTAAGAGAAGACCAGCTCATTCCATGCATCAGGAACTCCAGGAAGACACCAATGGCTGCAGTCTACAATGGATGGTTGATGGCTCCAACTGCCAATGTGGGCATCACTCCTGTATGCCCCCATTGAGGTAACATTAAGAACTGTTGCTGGAACTTTCATCTTTTCAACCACATCAGCTAGTATGTCCGAGTACTCGTGTTGATCATTCCCATTGGCATCAGGCATAGGCTGCTGGGTCACTTCGCAGACCTTATGGCCCGTTTCACTACTGGAAGAATGGCACATATAAACATGTCAGCATTTTAAGCTTTTCCAGATGCTAATATTAAGCAAAATAAACAGGTAAGGCTTGTTTCCATCTGTTTTACTGGAAAGAAGTATAATGCTGTCCTGGTGTAAATCACACACCAGATTTCAATCTCTGATGTCATTCGTATTAGAATCAGAAATCCCAGTATTTAGCTTGCACATTTAATTCATACTGGAAAAATTCTTCATATCAACAAGGAATTGACTATAGTCTCTTAAATTCAGGGCATCACATTCACAGAAGGAATACTTTTTGATGTACTTGGTGGGAAAATCATTTAAGAGTTCAGACATAATATGATGGCATTTTCTGAAATCTTGAAAATTGTTTTGTTAAGTAGACATCAAGTGAATTTCCCCTACAAATTGACACTAACAACATAAGGTAAGATTGTTGAGTACTAGTTAAGTTTCCACTCCAAGGAGACTTCAAGAAGATTATGAAAACTGGAGGCTTAATGTGTTTTACGCTACTATGGTCACCTGGTAGGGATCTCAACAATTATGCTGCCTAATAATCAGATAACGCAGTATACTACAGTAGACAAACATAAAAAGAAAAAAGAAAAAACACACGAAAGCAACAAGTAGTCTCTTCTTTCTTAAACCGTGTCAAAGGAGAGTACAAGCTAATTTCTTTCAGACCTAATGAAGGGGATTTTTTTATTTGTAATTGCAACAGGAGTAACCGTACAACAATAATTAGTATCAGCATTAACAGGAAGTGTCCACTTTCAGATCCTCCAAATGCATCAACTTACTGAGAAGTGACTCCACATCAGTACCATGAAACTTGAACATTAATCAGTATTCAGTAACACGAAACTTGAATTGCACGGTGTTTCAGAAAGAATATGACGAAAGAACTTGATTCAAAACATATAACATAGTTATCGTTGAAACCATTACATTCCTGACGCTTCCAAATAATAAAGAACATACCTCCAATGGGAAGGTTCAAATGTCCGGAAGAACACTTGAGTTCTATTTTTATCGATCATTGTTTCTACCCATTCTGCCCATGTCTCCAATGCGATCCTGAAGGCAGCATTGATCGGCATACCAAGTTTGAGTGATCCCCCTACCTGGAAATAGCAGCCACTGACATAAAACACAAACCAAAATCAGTATTTCTACTTCTAATGGTATTGCAGAAATACAAAATATTATTCATTCCTTCCGTAATAAGAATCATAGCATGGCTCTTTTCTTTTTGAAAAGATTTTCAGTAATTAAATATTAGATAATAGTGAGGTTATGGACCACCACCTTGGTCACAAAAACTGAAAAACATACAATAAGTTTTTGGTGCTCTAAGCACCCTGATTAGGTTACAATCAGTCATTCAAGTTCCATACTACCATGGTTGATTTCTTTTACTTACACTGATGTGGTCCTCACATAAATTGTTATTGTACAGCAAGGCATAAGCTACCAATACCATTAGAGAGCAAAACCATTTTATAGGAAAAGTCAACCAAGGAAAACAAAAAATAGAAAAGATTTAGAAAAGAAAGCACAAGTAAAATCAAAACCAGCAAGGAGGTCAAATTAGGCTAAATACAAAACAGAAAACCAAACATCATCAAGTGATAAAGTTAGTAACAAAACAAACAAAAAGCAAACAATCAAATTCTCTTACATGTCAAAGAGCTTGACAGGAGTCCACCAATGGCCCGAGTTAAAAACAAGCACATCAGCATCAACCCACTTGTAATTAATGTCATCCAACATATCCAACCTAAGCGTCGACTTAACCCGTCTCGGCCCGTGCCTTGGCGATGCGCCTTGCTGAACAAGAAACACGGACCTAAAGAACTCGATGCTCAAATTAAAGTTCCGAAACCTCACACCAAGAAACCGAATCGTCTTCGAGATCCCATTTCCATTGACTTCATAAACCTCATTGGAGTCCTTAACTCCGGTCATGAGCATACAAATCATCGACTCCCACTGCGTCCGGCTCATTGAGTCCCCAACAAAGACCACTCTTTTACCTCTCAATCTCTCCAGAATCGTATTGACATCGAATCTCGGGACGTCGCAGCCCCGCGGCTTCCACCGCCAGCGGAGGTAATTCGTGTCGGAGCGCCCGTTCGCGAGGCAATTAAATCCGCGCTCCGCGAAGGGGCAAAGGGAGCTGTTGTAAAGCGGGTAACTCTCGTCTCGGACCCAATTCCCATCGAAAACGTCGCAAACACCTGTAAAGGAAGAGAATTCGAGGGAAAGATCCGTTTTTGATGGGGTTCGGGAGGAGAGGAGGTAGAGGGAGCAAGCGAGGGCGAGGGCGAGGGAGAGGAAGAGGGATCCGACGGCGAGGGAGGAGAGAGAGGTGGGTTTGCGGGCGCGGGGACTGCTGAAGGTTAGGATTTTGCGGGTCCGGGAGAAGGGGAAGGTCACCATCGCCTCATCGCGACCAAAGGTGGCGGCTTTATGGGGGGATTTGGGGTTTGGAGGTGAAATCGGGGATTGGGTCGGTGAGATTTCGGGGATTTGAGGGGGGATTGGGAAGGTGAGGGTTGGATGAGGACGAGAGAGAGGGGAAGGTGGAGGACGGACGGAGGGAGAGGGAGTGTGGTGGTGGTGGGGGGTTATATATGGAGTTGGTGGAGGGGTATTTTAGTCTTTTGGATTGGATTTTTAAATTTGGGTTAGGGGTGGTGATTTTAGAGGGGTTTTGATAAAAATATAATAGTAGCCAGGTTATTTTACACGATTGATGTTGTTGGTGGATTATGGTTTCGGAGAAATTGAACTGTGAAAAGGTTGATGCTCATAAAAATACACAACAACCAAGTGAATCAGAGGATGTGAAATTACATGAAAAGTTTGTTAATATTCAAATTAAATGATGCAATCTTTGTACTCTTTGTCAGACATCCAGCTAAGAGCATCCTTAACCATTGGTCACTTTTCGGGCGCCCGTAAATCCACTCACCACATCACTGAATTTAATATAAAAAAATGCAAAACCAGCGCCTGGGAAAGGTGTTGGGTGGGGGGCACGTATCCCCACCATTGGTCACTTTTTTTTAGTTTTTTTATTTTGTGTTTTTGTGTTTAGAAAATGTTTTTAAAATCATTTAAAATCGTTTTTTCAAATTTTGTTTTATGAAAATAAGTTTTTTATTTGTTTATATTTTCTAAAATTTATTGATAATTTTTTGTTTATGACGTGCAGGGGAGAGAATGTAGGGCGCTTGAGTTGTTTCTGGGTGTGGTTAAAAAAAATTTAGGGAGATTGGTTTGAGCTGACGTGGCGGAGAGAGAAACTGACGTGGCTGAGAGAGAAACCAGGGCGCCCGGGAACTGCCTTGGCACCGTTAAGATGCTCTAAATCACATGGTTTGCTCCACTCCAAAAATGATCAACCTCTTATATATTAACACGAGAGATCACAAAAACAAAGGCCCAATAAAATAAAAATACAAATACAAAACCACCTGAGAGAACTTTGAAGTATTAGCTTAAATGATTAATGTTTCCCACCAAATCTTACATGTGAAATTGACAGCTAACACTGCAACCTCCCTGACTTGTTCCTATTATGTTTGGGGATCATTATCTTAACTTTATTTATAAGTTACTTCTTTTGCCGGAAATGTTGTCTTGGCTAGTGGTCGTTTTCTAATCCACTAAATAGAAATCTAATTTTGGAATTCCATAAATCATTGATAGCGATTTAAAATAAATGTTTAAAGTGTGTTTTCGGTCTTCCAGTTTATTTTCTTGTTCTTTTTTAATATTTGGGTTTCTTCTAATTGTCGGCCCGTTTGTATTGGGCTGAACCTGGGCTATCTTCCAAGTTAATAACCAGAGTAGGCCCAAATACTACTTAATAGGCCTTTGCAAGTAAATAATCAGAGTGACTCAAATGCCATTTAGTGGGCCTTGTGTTCAGGCCTTATTACGCGAGTTTCATGGTGCATTTGGGTTCTCACGCGATAGTCTGACTCTAACCCGACACGAAAATAGTAATTTTAGATTTGGCATAAATGAGTTTGGGTCGGAATCGGATTGACACAATTGACTTGGTAACTAAATGGGTTGGGTTTGGGTCGGAATCCAACATATTTATATATGTCTAAATTATATATAGATCTATTTGCGTTTACAATATTATATATAGTTACAAAATTAACAAGAATCTTCGCATTTTCCATATTCTTAAGTCAAAATATTTTAAGTGGCAATCAACTGCCAATTTGATAACTATTTGTGGTAATTTTCATAATCTCTTCCAAATCAAATTCTAATTGTTGTTTAGTTTTTTACATAAATAACAGTTATATGGGTAAGTATAACTTGTATACAAACACGACCCATTTAATAAAAAAGTTAGATGAGTTGGGTGAGGTTGACATGATTTTAGATGGGTCGGGATTAGGTGTTCATTTTCAACCCATATAATAAACGTGTCGGTTTGGTTTGTGCAAATTGGGTACGTATGGTTGTAAATGAGTTTGATACAAATACGACACGATAACCCATATTGCCACACCTAGTGGGTCATATCAACTAGGTGGATTAATTTGACGGAGATATAATTTGTATTCTCGCGGTTTCAAAAAAAAATCAATTTGTAATTTTATGGATTGAAATTTGAGAATAAAAAAAAGTGAAAACGAACTAATTAACCATCAAGAAATGTAGAAAGGAAACTAGTTTGAACAGGAAAAAAGTTTGTAATTATAGTGAATATACGTTTAGTTAATTCTATCCGAAATGCTTCTAATGAATCCAGATGCTGACCAAATTGAAGGATATTTCAGATATAGATTTAAGTTGTTTAAGATAACTAAAGGGACATTAATGTTATTAACCTTCTAAAACCTTCCAATAATAAGAAGAAATATGTATCTTCCCACTCCCTAAGCCAAGGCATGATGGAGCCAAGGGAAGTGTGCAAGCAAAAGAAGCTTAGCATGGGAGCCAAGTCGCATACACTAACCCAACCTTGAAGCCTAAATCCCACACCTCAAAACAAGGAAAAACAACCACAAATATAGACCCACACACTCCCACTTGCACACCTACAATTCAAACCAACGTCCTACAAATCCCTCACACCACCACACACATTAATCCATCTCACTCCAACACATATAAATTCAAACCATACAAACTTGTAAGTTATAACAATACCACATATGGCCACCTTTGATCCTTCTCATGTTTATGGCTTCCCATACCTCTCCCCACCTCCACCTCCCTTCCTCTCTCCTCCACCACCTTCATCACACTTCTCACCACCACCCCACTCATTCCCACCACCACCACCTTTCACACCCCCACCACCAAGCCACCACCACCATACAATCATAATCGTGGTGTTTCTCTCCGTTGGTGGGCTCTTCCTCCTCGCCTGTCTGGCTGCAGCATTATGCTGCATGGCCAAGAAAAAGAAGAAGAGGGTGGTCGAGACGGACGATGTGGACGTAGAGGAACATGTTAGAATCCAAGAGGCCGTCGTGCCGGGGAGACATGGGGAGCAAATGGTGGTGGTCAATGTTGAGGATGATGTTAAGGTTCATGAACATGTTCAGAAAGTGGAGGTTGAAGGTGAGAGTTCCGGCGGTCAACGCCACCACCACCATCATGATCTTGGTGGAAATGTTGAGGGTGGTGATGAACAAAGTGTGATAGTGAAGTGATGGGGTGGTGGTGTGTTTGCTTGGATTGGATGTTGTGGCTAATAATTTGGTGTTTGCTTGGTTGTGTACTTGTGTTGCGATTTGTTTGTTGATTGAATAAACTTGTTGGGCTTAAGTTGAGCTTGACTAAAGACTTATGTTGTATGATATGTGGAATCCTTTTTATTGGGCTTGCTTTTTTTAGGCCCATAAATATCCTACTTATTACATTTTCAGACTTTCAGGTTTAGCCTGTTCAGGTAACTGGAGGTTACAGTTAAGCCTTTGAGCTAATAATGATGTTATCCAAGTTTTTTTCTTCTTCAGACAATTGAGCTTAAATTCATAAACACAAGAAAGATTTTGCAGTAAATTCTGTTTTCTGAAATATTGGCATTTTTCTTTACTTTTTTTACATAAATAATGTTTACTTCACTTTTTTTTCTTTTCTTGGTTGAAATATCCCACTGCATAGGTTGTACTGTACTTGGCAAGAAAAAAATTCCTGAATTCATTAAGAAATTTGGCAACCAAACCAAGAATCAAAAACAAATCCAAAATTCTAACTCTTGGAATTGAGTATGTTTATGCCAAGTCAGCAAACGCCCAACTACTCAAAGCAATGGTCAATGGGAAAAGATTCGATGGAAACGAGGATGGCTTTTAATTAAGATCCCAAAACAAACGGAGGCTGAAATCCAAATCCACCCACAGGAATCAAACAAGCAAGAAGCAATCCTGCTTGCTGCACATCTCCAACCAAAACAACAGCTCCCACCCACCGGTTTCTGCTCTCTACATGTCCTCACGTTTTACACAACTATTCCCATATTGCCCTTAACCGGTCCCCACCATGTCCATTTGGTAGGATTTTTTTTGTACCATGAATTTCTTGTTTTGGTTCATCAATCATAAATACGTAGAGTATTATAGTTTAGACTTTCGATCGTGCTCTATAATCCAATTCGATGGAACCTTTTGTTTTGCATTTTCTTGCATTCTTAAGACTTTATCTTAATGAAGTTCGAGATCCACTTTGAGAGCTTCGCGTGCCCATACTAGGAATCACGTAACCAACTTCAACAGAAACCACATCGTATGCCGATGAACCACCAAAAAACGTAAGAATAAAAACACTAATCTTATATTATAATTAACCAAATCACAATCCCACAAACATAATCACCAAAAAATCTCATTAATAACCACACCCAAAGCTGCCCCCCACTCCACTGTTGCGGACATCAATCCTGGAGTGACCATTTTGGGCTGCTACTTCTGCTGATAATTTCAACAATTAAGAGGCGATCATAAATGTT
The DNA here is from genome assembly GCA_963682175.1 of Triglochin maritima. NCBI lineage: Eukaryota > Viridiplantae > Streptophyta > Magnoliopsida > Alismatales > Juncaginaceae > Triglochin > Triglochin maritima. The sequence goes on along the minus strand of OY821787.1, from coordinate 2,672,206 downwards.
TTGGGCAACGAAGGTCTTTGGAGTGATGCTCAAACAAGTTCGTCACGTATCTCACCTGTGAAGCCATTTAAGGCTAGATGATTTATCTATCTTTGATTGCGTGATTATCAGACTTTTGTGCTTGTAGTCTGCTAAGGCCAAACTATTTGATTTCCGATAAATTAATGGACTGATATGTCCATCACATAAAGAGGGAAAATTATTTGACTTCTTTTGTTCTGATTTATCGGCTAGAACTTTATTAATGCAATTATCAACTTATGAAAAAAGAAGAAGAAACCACCCAAACACCCAATGGCAACCCCGTAATTCCCCAAAACTTCAAGCCCATTTCCACAACCACTTTCCATACATATAGTCAACCCCACCTTACTAAGAAACTTAACCTTCAACTTAACCAGTAACCACTCCAAAGTCCAAACCAAAGACTCCTCCCCATGCATAGTCTCCACGTCCCCCCTCCGGCCACCGTCTCCGGCCACCGTATCAAGCCATCTCCGGCCATAAAACACTCAATGCCACCATCGAAGCTGGAAATCTTCAAGTCCCTCCAACCCTGGGCCACCACCACCCTCCTCCCCCTCCTAAAACCCGTCTCCACCTCCTGGCAACCCCAGGACTTCCTCCCGGACTCCTCCCAACCGTCCTTCTACGACGAGGTCAGGTCCCTCCGGGACCGCACGGCGGAGCTCCCCGACGAGTACTTTGTTGTTCTGGTCGGGGACATGATCACCGAGGAGGCGCTGCCAACGTACCAGACGATGATAAACACTTTGGATGGTGTGAGGGACGAGACGGGCGCCAGCGGGTGTCCTTGGGCGAGGTGGACGAGGACGTGGACGGCGGAGGAGAACCGGCATGGGGACTTGCTTGGGAGGTATTTGTATTTGAGTGGGAGGGTTGATATGAGGATGGTGGAGACGACTGTGCAGTATCTTATTGGAGCTGGAATGGTAATTAATTTATTAATTAATCATAATTTTAGTTTTTTAACGGTTTTTGTAATGTTACACACTTACTTAAGTTTTTGATTATAGGGGTGGTCTGTCTGGGACACTACTAACTTTTGGTGTTTAGATTATTCTTGAAAGTTGATTTTGAATCATATTTTCTAAACTTACCAAAAGCTAGAAATACACGAGTCTAGTAGTATAGTAACCAACCAACTTATGTTTTGAGACAACAAGCAGGTGTTGTGGGACATTAGACTTATAAGTGACGGGACTATACTCAACTACCAAAAGTTAACTAGATTGGAGAAAAACTAATCTTTTTTAGTTTCTTTATTCTCCTCTAAAATCTCAACTACCAAAAGTTAGAAACAACTGCCAAATGTTGTTTGGAGACCCCAACTAGCTTTTAGGTGATTATGTATAACTAGTGTTAAAGCTAGCGAAAATTGGTTATTGAGTTGTTAACAACAGAAGAGTTGTTTAGAGTGATAATGTTGGTTTGTTAACTTTTCAAAAAACAAACTTTCTAACTTTTTTATTTGACAGAATGTGAAAACATATAAATCCGGAAAGAGTGTGAAGAAGAACAAAAGATTCAATGATTTGTAGCTTTTGAGATTTGAGCTGTGGACACTGGAAACCACAAGCTGAGCAATGGTTTTAGTTGATGGTTTTGGTGTTGCAACTACTTCATACCGAGTTTTTAGACCATTAATTTTTCAATATGCGAGTTTTCTTAGCATTTAATTAATGTTCAAACATCCTTTTAAGAATATCATATTCAAAGAAATGGCATCTTGAAATGTGAAGATTTAATCAGATATTAATAGAAAAGTTTTCAAACAGTTTTTTAAAGTTGTTTTTAAGTAATATAAACCAATGTTCAGGCACCGCCTAGGCGAGCCTAGGCGGCCGGAGGTGTCCGGTCGCCTGGGCGATCGCCTAGGCGGTTGTGCGACCGCCCAGGTCTGGGCGGTAATTTTTTTTTTAATTCAATTAATTTTCAAAAAATAGATAAAAAATCAAGAAAAATCGGGAAAAATAGAAAAAAATACACAAATATTTTCTAAAAATACCATACATGTTTAGGCTTCGAAAAGACACCTAGTTCCTCGACCAAGGCCTCACTAGGCACCCCCTCTACCCACCTAAACACTTAGGTAAACAATTTATTGCTTAGTAGTACGATTACAAAGGTAACTCAGAGTTCATACAATAGCAGATAAGAGAGAAATTAGAATTACAAGCTAACTAACTAATTCCATTGGACACATTGATCTAATGTCCAACTGGGAACCATATCATATCCTCCACCACCATCAGAGTCGTCGGAGTGGTTCTCGTTCGGATTGTCGACGTAGACATCATCTTCTTCAGTTTCTTCATCGTCGGTTTGGACATATTGCTCGTCGATGTCCATCGGTGGTTGAGAACTCGATGCACCTGGATCTCTAGAACTGATGTGAACGATGACATCATCCATGCCACGACCTAATAATGGCACGTCAGATGCAGTAGAACACCGCGGGTCAGATGCAGTAGACCGGAGACATAATCGCAAAAACTTGGTGATTAGGAAAGTTGATGATGAGAATAGAATTAGGAAGAAGAAGATATTGAGAGTTGTGTGAAAAATGAAGAGGTTTGGAGGGGTTTATATAGAATTTGGAGCTAGTGGCAAAATTGTAATTTTTGAAAAAAAAATAAAAAATAAATAAAAAGTAGAGAGCCGTTGGAGAGCCTCCAACGGCTCTCGCCTAGGCGATCGCCTATTTCGCCCAGCCGAGCTGGGCGAAAGGCGGTGGTCGCCCAGGCGACCACCGCCACGGGCGACCGCCTACCTGAACACTGATATAAACGTTACATAAAAATTATTTCCATGTGTTACTTACATCTTCCCATTAATACATGTAGGGCTGTGCAGAACCGGGTCAAACCGGACCGGACCGGTCGGTCCGGGTTCGGTCCGGAAATTTTTGAAAAAATCCGGTCCGATCCGGGTTTCGGTCCGGCAAATTTTAAATTTTCCGGTCCGGACCGGTCCAATTTTTTTTTTTTTTAAATTTAAGCCAAAAAATCGGGTTTTTGGATCGGACCGGACCGGTCCGGTCCGGTCCGGTCTTCGGTCCGCCTATCCTAATTTTTTCCGGTCCGGTCCGGTCCGGACCGGACCGATGCTCAGCCCTAAATACATGAATGAAAGAAAATCCTAATTATAATGTTTTTTTTATTTTATCTACTCTCTAGCCAATATTGTTTTTAATCTCAAATATGCAAATACGGGCGTTGGGATTCCATCCATGATCCTAGCCAGTTGGTATAATAATAGCCATTATACGGGTGTTTGAAAGTTGATTTAAATCCTAATTACTTACATCTTCCAACTGAAGTACCCCTCAGTTAGTATAATAATAACATAATCTCGATTACCAGTGAATTGATACTAATGACAAGTGGATTGGTATTAATTTCAGGACCCAAAAACAGAGAACAACCCCTACCTCGGCTTCGTTTACACCTCCTTCCAAGAGCGTGCCACCTTCATCTCCCACGGCAACACCGCACGCCTAGCCAAGCACCACGGGGACACGACCCTGGCTAAAATCTGCGGCACAATTGCGGCCGACGAGAAGCGCCACGAGCTGGCCTACGGCTCCATAGTCGCCAAACTCCTCACCCTCGACCCCAACACCACAATGCTAGCAATCTCTGACATGATGCGTAAGAAAATCACAATGCCAGCCCACCTCATGCGCGACGGCCGGGACGAAAACCTGTTCGAGCATTTCGCTTCCGTAGCGCAGAAGCTTGGGGTATACACGGCCGGAGATTACGCAGATATAGTTGAGTTTTTGGTTGGGAAGTGGGAGTTGGAGGGGTTGGAGGGGTTGGATGGGGAGGGGAGGAAGGCGCAAGAGTTTGTGTGTGGGTTGGCCGGGAGGATGAGGAGGGTGCAGGAGAGGGTGGAGGAGAGGGAGAGGGGGAGGGAGAAGAGGAGAGTGAAGTTCAGTTGGATTTTTGATAAGGAGGTTTTGTTGTAAGGGAGATGGAGGGAAGTTCGTTTGTGTTTGAAAGTTAGTTGCTTGTTTTGTTTGTGTTCTGTTTTTGTTTGGATTATGGTATGGTTATGGAATGTAATAATTCAATATTCAATAATGTGATGGTGTCTTTTTAGAATTGAAAAAAGATTATGAGTCTTGGATACATATTAAGAAGTTGTAATGACCCAATGAGCTAGACATGAAATATTGGACACAGTCAGAGATCAAAGTTGAATTTTTGTGTGGCCCAGAATTCTTCAGGACATATTTCACTTTTTTTGAAAGTGATTGTTGTGTAATAAATAATACGCAATTATAAGTTGTGAATTGCCTAAACCAAATGTCGTGGGTTTAATTTATAAAACTAGTGATTCATATGTGTGTGTATTTGTTTGGTTAAATAACAAAAAAATATAGTGGTGCATGTTTTAAGTTGGTGGCAGAGTGAGATGCGACAATGGTGGGCATTGGTACAGGAGGTGTGACAAGTGTTTGATGTTCTGGTGACAAGTGGCATGGAGACGTTTATACGTTCATTTCAGCTAAATCATTTGTATCATGCATTAGGATTATGTTCAAGCAAATTAAATCCTTAAGGAGAGGAAGTTAGAAAATTAGGACTAAATTAGTTAAAGACTTGAGACTCAGAAAGGTTCCACCACCGATGGTGTGTGACAACACAAGAAGAACCCAGATAACACTTTGTAATAGAATTGAATCAATTATCTTTTACATAAGCACACTTCTCTACATTTCTCTTTGCCACACTGATATCTGCTTCTGGGAGACCAAGGTTGGTTTGTTTCATTGACATAATTTTTATTTTAGTTCAGTGTATCTTGTTTGGGGATTTATATGTTTGTTTATGGGGTGGTGGCAGGGACAAACTCCTGTGTTCCCTCGCATATTTGGACATGAGGCAGGAGGGTATGTTTTGAATTCCTGAATATTTCGAATTTCGTTTTCTTTTGTCAAGTTTTCTTTGAATTTGCATATTCTGTGTTTCTGATTTTGGTCTTACATGTAAAGAACATTTGTATATTCTCTATCTTTAATATGGATATGACTCAACTCAATTCATTTGTTTCCCATCATGTTGTAATCTGGAATTTGATTACCAAAGTTTATTTCAATTTTCACGCAGTTTTTATTTAAATTATGGAATATAACACTATATTTAGTTGTTGTTGTTTTTTATGAAATGGTGATGGATATTTTGAAACTTCATATTTCAGATCTTTATGCTGTATTGTTGCCTAAAACATTTTTGCTAATGGATTTCGTAAAATAGATTAATAGAAGTTTACGAGACATACTCAAGGATGGCATGTCGTTTCCTTGTAAACCTGATGTATAAATTTCTTGATTCAAACATCGGAATTGAGTCGAGTTTATTACATTATAGAAAAGATGGAAAAAATTGTGACACGTCCAGAATATGATGCAATACCAACCTACGAAGTACTTGTTTTATTAGGCTAATCAAATCAAATCTATTGGAGACTAAAAGTTTAGAACTTTGGGCCAAACAATGATATCTATCACTATTCAGAAATGCTCATCACAACATATTATTTCATGTCTTCCAATTCATTACTCCTGTTCTGTGTTCCAGCACACAAGTTTGGCTCCACTGACCTCATCAATCCAAAAGACCACAATAGATCTATTCAAGAGGCCTCTTTAATCTTTGGCTTTAATCTTACGATTAAACAAGTGTTATCTCCCATTGCAATTTTTAATAATCACAATTCTTTCTTAATTTGTAGGTTATTGTCGAGATGAGTGATGGAAGGGTGGACTACAGCATCGAGTGCACCGGCAATGTTAAGGGCCATGATCTCAGCTTTCGAGAGTGTCCACGATGTATGTCAACTTAACATATTGCAATGGCTACTCTATTTTCTATTAATCCATAACCACTGTACCAATAATAGTCATAACACAACATCCATTAATTGTCACTTTTAATTATAAGAGTTTTTATTTTTATTTTTTATGATCTAGAATTTCACAACACCCATATTTCCACTTTTAATTATATAATTGTCACTTTTAATTATAGACAATAATGGAGTTGAAATTTCATGCAGACGACGTCTTACTTCGTTTTTCTTGCTGCGTCATTGTGTTGAATTCTCTATTCTAATTTTTGTAGATGTGTATGATCGTGCCTCTAAGCATTGTGACATTGACAATAGAACTTAACGCCGTTTAAGAATGTTGAATTCGGTTGGTTCAACCGACGTTACTCTAAATATACCTACTTGGCTGTGAGCAGGTGGATATAACTTAATTAATAGAGCCTATATCTCTTAACACCTTGTGGATGATATGGTTTGAAATAGAGCACAATATCAATCAATTTGATCTAAAAATGTTTCAAATTTAGTTGATTTATTACCTCTTCAAAACCTAAGTATTATTATGCGAGAGCAAGAACATAGATCTCTCTCCTAGCTCTCATATTTTGACCTAGTCAATCTTAGATGGTCCTGACTTGTAAAATCCCAAGCTTTGGTGAGGGCGTGAGGCTAATGTGGTTTAGGAGAGGTTTAAGTGGATGTTGCCTTGGGAAGAGGAGGTATGGGAGGTACGGTGAGATGACTTGATTGGATGGGGAGGTAAGGTAGGTGTGGGAGGGTGACGTGAGTTACTGTTGGTGAGAGGAGTTTTGTTTTAAAAGCCAAACGCCATCTTCCTCTTTTCTTCTTCTCGGTTCTTCTTCATCTTCCTTCACCCTCACTAAGCAACCATCCCTCTCTCCCTTAGTTCTCAGTGACCAGAGGTGGAAGGCACGACCGTGGCAATCTTAGAGGTCGGTGGAGGCGCTGGTGTGAGATGCACGGGACGAGCATTCGAGGTTGCGGACCTGACGTGAGGGTGTGTGATCTCTGGCATGCGTCGGCGTCTGCGAGAGGAAAGGTATGTCGACTTGTTAGTGTGGTTTTGGTTGCTCACCCAAGTGTGGGGGAGGTGTTGTTCGGCCGGGAGAGGTCGGAGACCTCTCTGGCGGCGTGTTTCTTCGTAAAACCTCGGCTGGCGCAAGGTTGAAGGCGACCAACGGTCGACCGGGTCCTTCAGGCGGTTGACCGATTTAGCACTATTTACCCGACTTTAACCTTCACCGGTCGAACGATGCCTTGCGGCGGTCGACCGGTAGTGCATATTGCTGGTGAGTTGAGACTTCCTGTTGTCTTTCAGTCGACCGGTTCCTTGGGGTCATTCGACTGGAACTTAAGTGTACTGATTTTTCTATGCATGATTATTCGACCGTTGTATGTTCGCGTTCGACCGTTTTATGACGTAGAATAATAGGTTGACCATGTTAGTTTTCGGTCGACCGAGACCCCTGAGTCGGTCGACCGATAGTGTTGATTTTGATGTTGACCAGACTCCGGATTTTGACCTCGTTCGGTCGATCGGTTTTAGACCTTTGTTCGACCGTTGGGGATTGTGTTTTGAGCGCAGAGGTAGACCGTGTTAGGCGTACGGTCGACCGATTCCTTTCTGGAACCGGTCGACCGAATCACCTCTTCCGGTCGACCGTTTGGGCCCAGGACAGAATTCTTGGTTCCATTTTGAATGTCAACTTTGTCCACGAAAACTCGTGTCATCGCCTTGTGCGTGAGCCGAGAGGTGACGGTGGGCGCGTTCCGCGTGCCTGCCCAGGGACCACCGTGTGGAAATGTGTGGGTGTTCAGGACGCATCACCTTCATGTATGGACCATGACTAAGATGATGGATTGATTGGACACTTTGTAGTATAGCAGGCCTGAGGGATCGCGGATCCCAATGTATGATGTTTGTGCAGGCACGCAACTGGCGTTGGGTGAGGTGACTACCGGCCCTTGGGGCTACGGAGGTCGCTGCCCTGCTTTTATAGCGGCGCAGTTGGTGTTTGCGGCTCGTGGAGCCTGATGACCTGGCAGACTTCGGTCTGGACCCGTCCGATGTTGTGCCGGACGTTTGTGATGGACCACTAATGTTGTGCCGATGATGCCGCCGAGGTTGTGCCGGCGATGATGATTGTTGGGCCGAGACTGTTCCGGCTATGTTGATTCCTCGACTGGGCACCTATCGAGATGATGTTGTTATACCTTCCGGGCAACGGCCCCGTTGGTCCCCAGTGGCTCCGACCACAGAGATTTGCATATCTATATTCTATCGGCCCGCAGGCGTGACAGAGGCTCCCTACCGAACCCTTGAGTAGTGTAGCCGCGTGTGGGGGGTGCAATGTCGCGTGCTGTAAGACTGCATGTGCCTGCAGTAGGTCTCCTCGGGAGACCCGATGTTGACTGTCGGACTGCTGTCTTATTTTACCCTTCGGGGGAACTGTTTTCCTTTCTGTTGATGCCATGACATGCTACTAGTATGATAGGTTCATTTGTGTAATGCACGCATATAGGTGAGTTGGCATACAAGGTTTCCTTCTGGAAACTCAGGCATTGTTGTTATATATTTTTCAGGACCACAGTAGGTTCAGTTGGGTGGTGATCGGCGGGCGTGCGTGCATTTTGGAGTCAGATCCTCTACTCGGACCACTGAGGTCAACATGATTACATTTTATCCTCTTTTGATGTTCTGTTGTAATCATGTATCATTTTGACAAACTCTGATGTACTTTGGTGCACCGCTATTTGTTTTATGAGAAGTAACAATCCCGTCCTTGATTATTGTCCTTTATCGTTGTGATTGTGAATTTTCAAAATTTCCGTTGTTTCAGGATGTTACATGACTAGTCCATAATTTGATACAATCTGTCTTAGCTCTCTATCCTTTGACAAGTCAATCTAGAGTAGTCTTGACTAATACAACCTCGAGTCCATGATAATCATCCGCACTTCCATCCTTGTTCGTTAAATTAGAAGACAAATGTGCAGACAACATAAGACCTCTTCATCACACCACCTAATTTTCTTCTTCTTCCAAACTTAGCCCCCAAGTATTGGAGAGTCTTTCCAACTTCGAACTCCAACCTAATACAACGTTTCCTTGGAAGAGTCCCACTGATTCTTCACAAGCAAGTTTCCTAACATCCACTCATACTATAAATACACATTACAACCACCCCATTCCTCAAAAACAGGAGAAAGACAAGATTAAGTAGACTGATTGTCATAAGATGGGGTTGTCCATTCTTTCATGCTTCACATCCTCCAAGGTGGAAACAATGGAAGCCACATGCAAGAGAAATGAGAAGGAACAAAAGGTGGTGGAGAAAGGGTGTGGTGAGAAAGAGAAGAAGAAGGTTGTGAATAAGCAAGAGAATGGTGCAAGACTTGTTGTGCCTTACTTTCCTCTACACACTCGTCATGGTCTCTTGTAATTTTGTAGCTAATGTTATTTGAGTTGTATGTATGTAGTGCTTCTTTAGTTAGTCATTACTAGGAACTCTGATGTGTATTTTTTGGTTTAGCAATAATCCAGTGGACTAAATTTTAATTGAAAATTCTTGACGTCTTTCCTCTTTTTTTTTTAAAATTTAATCTAATCTACCCTGTGGGATTCTAATCCTAATTGAGATTTAATGATGTTTTAAGTGGTGATTAGGAGGAGATGAGTTTGGACGGCTGAAATGGAGTGTTGATGGATGAGGGGTCGAGATGGATTGGAGATTAGATGGACGGTGAGGATTGAAGTGGGGTGAGATATTTATTGGTGATTTTCCTCTCTCTCTCTCTCTCCTAGTTGAGCTCTGACAAGAGGTTTTGAGCTCCGGCGAGGCAGTGGTGGTCGTCGTGTGTGGGTTGCTCGTGGAGGTGAGTGTTGGTTTCTTAACCCTTCCCCCTTGTTTTGGTTCTCTCTCTCAACTCATCTCGTTTCCAGTGGTTGGGGAAGTGATCAACGTTGGATTGTGTGGTTGTGGCTCGACGAGGAGGAGATCGTTGATCAAGCGTGATGTTCGTCGATGTATCATGATTTTGGGAGAAGTGCTCGTGGAAGCGCCGTCGAGGTTCTTCGAAGGTTTCTTCAAACCTTCACGGTATGTCAAACTTGTAGTTGTAGCTCACTTTTGTAGTGTGAGTATTTGGAAGTCGACAGCAGATTTACTGACTGATCGGTCGACCGGTTGGTGCAAACGGTCGACCATTCTTAATGAGATTTCAGGTTCTACCTCACACCGGTCGAACGATAACCTTGGGGCGGTCGACCAATTGAGCATTTGAGGTAAGCCTGGTGTTTTTCGATCGAATGAGGCCCCTTTGCCGTTCAACCGTGTGCACTGTTGTAGGTCGGTTGGGGCGTTGACCATCTAAACGGTCGACCACCTGTTTGACTTCATCCGACCGACAACTTTAGTTGAAATAGTGGTTGGTTTGACCGAAGGTGGTTCGGTCGACCAGAGCTGTTGTTGAGAGTTGGGGGAATTCCCTGGTGGAATTCGGTCGACCGAGAGTGCTCGGGGGTTCGACCGGATTCATTGTTGAGAGTTGGGGGAATTCCCTGGTGGTTCGACCGAGAGTGCTCGGGGGTTCGACCAGATTTGTTGTTAAGAGTGATGAATTTTTCCCTTGTGACTTTCGGTCGAACGAGTCCCTTTTGTCGTTCGACCGATTGGTCGTTTTGTTCGTTGAACCTGGGAGGCGACTTCTAAACGGTCGACCAGTCCCTGACTTTGGTTCGACCGAACGAGTGTTGTTGGTGGGAATTGGTCGACCGATGGAGTGTTGGTTGAGGCAATTGCCCTGTGATTGCGAGATTCAGTCGACCGAGACTTTTGGTTCGGTCGACCGTTTGTGTCCATTTTTGCACATTGGAGGTGCGGTTGTTGTGGTCGTCTGTGTGAGGCGAGTTGTGGTGTCGATGTTCTTCCGGCAAGTGTGCTAGTGAGCACGAGTGTTGTGGTGGTTGGGTGAAAGAGCACTGGAGCCCCGTAACTGTGTGAGAGATGTGGTTGGGTGAAAAAGCCCTGAAACCCAGCTTGGAAATGTGTGTGTTGCGGTGGTTGGTTGAAAGAGCCTTGGAGCCCCGTAACTGTGTGAGAGTTGCGGTTGGGTGAAAGAACCCTGGAGCCCAGCTAGTCTGTGCGAGGTTGGGTGAAAAAGCCCTGAAGCTCCGTAGTGCGTTCAGGTTGGGTGAAAGAGCCCTGGAGCCTGAGCATGAACCGTGTGTTAAGGGTTGGGTGAAAAAGCCCTGGAGCCCTTGGACGTTTGGGTTGGGTGAAAAACCCCTGGAACCCTTGGTCGTGTCGTGGTAGCTGCGGTTGGGTGAAAAAACCCTGGAGCCCAGCTTGGCGACGAGTGTGTTGCGGTGGTTGGGTGAAAAAACCCTGGAGCCCTGTAACGGTGGTGTGCTGTGGTTGGGTGAAAAAGTCCTGGAGCTCCGTAGTGCGTTCAGGTTGGGTGAAAGAACCCTGGAGCCTGAGCATGGACCGCGTGTTAAGGGTTGGGTGAAAAAGCCCTGGAGCCCTTGGTCGTGTCGTGGTAGCTGCGGTTGGGTTAAAAAAACCCTGGGGCCCAGCTTGGCGATGAGTGTGTTGCAGTGGTTGGGTGAAAAAGTCTTGGAGCCCTGTAACAATGGTGTGATGTGGTTGGGTGAAAAAGCCTTGAAGCCCAGCCTTGTTGTTGTGCTTTTCTTGTTGGTAGAATTGCATGCTAGGGTGTTTTAGTTCGTGCATTTTAGAGTTTGGCATACGGAATTTCCTTCTGGAAACTTAGACATTGTTGCATGTTTGCTTTTCAAGTCGTGATCGGCGTTAGGTAGGGTGGTGACCGAGGAGAGGAGTGCCGCTACCGGATCCAGTTTTCTCTCAATTTGAGGTCGGGTGATTATTGTGTTCGTTGTGTAGCATTTTGATGTAATCACGTTTTTGATATACTTTGTTGTACATATATATTATATATGTTTGTGCACCGTCTTTTTGTTTTGAGTAATATCCTCTGTTGATTGTTGTGTTTTAAAATTTTAAATTTTTCCGTTGTTGAGAATGTTACGTACCCGATTCCATTTTAAATCTCTAACGCCTAAACATGAGAATGACACTAATAAGATTTGATACATGATCTTAACTATTTCTGGACAACGAAACTCCTAACTGATCTAACCTCAATTTATACCTTGTCTTTCTATATCAAAGTGACTTCAAGTGATCAGAGCCTCATGTCTTATGGAGCACTGAAAGTATATATTTCTTTCTCAGTAGTGAAAATCACAACCATATATAAAATCATTAACTATGTGCTCATTAACCCTACGTCGAAGGGGATATGTTCTATTAAAATACAAATATTCTTATTTTTGTTAGATTTTGAAGGTGGTATACATTTTGATCTATTTATCGCCAATTTGTCGTTTGTAATATTTATTATTTTTTCTTAAGGATCTAACTTTCTTACCAAGTTCTGGAAATACATTCTTTTAAAGGAAATAAAAAATATTTAATCCTAAGTTACGGACTGATGGTTTTCTCCCATATTCATCAATTTTGGGTTTTGTTTTGCATACCTGTTGTTTGAGTGGTGCCAAGACGAGTAAACTTGGTGATTTGGTATTGTACTGATTTTAGTGTTGGTTGCATGCCTTTTTGTTTATCATTATTGTAACACGCAAAGTTATTTGGCATAATTGTTTCATAATAAATATGATATATTCAATTAAATATAAGAAACATTCGTGCCAATCCAACGACATTAGTATCTGATGCACATATAAACTCCCATGTTGTCACTACACATCATAGTTGTGCAAGATCATAGATTCATCATTCACCTTTCCCACAAATTACAAGTCGATTGAACATATTTTATATTTCAGAATTTCTGTTCTTGGTGATGACTTAATTAGACATATTCATGCTAATCTAACACCAGTAATTGGTACAACACTCCCATGTTGTCAGTACTATATATAATTAAGTTTGTAACACATTGTAGTTGTGCAAGTTGATATAAACAACAATCCTCGATGAGAATTACTAATTTTGGTCCCTAAAAATATCTACTCAATCATATTCCTACAAATATCCCCCTAAAAAGTACAAGATATAAGCAAAGCAAAAAATCGTATTAATTCTATCTTGAACAATATTATAATTTTAAGTTGTGCTCTGTATTTCATTTAATTCACGCTTATTTCTTCCTCCAGGAATAAGATGACATTGCAAACTGAGGAGGTCGCGACTGAAACATAATTTGGATCATATAAACTAATGTTAGTACAAAATGTTCAGTAAGCATCTTAACATTTTTTAGATCATATTTGATTAGTTCTACTAACAAATTGGGTTACGTTTGGATTGAAAAAAAATCTAATAAAAATACATAAATTTTCTACTGAGGTTGTGACTTAATTTTTTTATTTTAAGGTAGATTAAGATTATAAATGGTTACGTTAATAAATGATTTTTAACGATGAATATTAATCGTAAAATAATCGTAATTAAAATCTAACGATAATATTAAAATGTACTTAAAGACAAATAAAATATAAATCTCCTTGGGAAGTCCAGTGTGCGATGAGTGTGAGACTTCCGAAGATGGGAAGCGTGAGAGGCGTCTCCCGGAATCCGACGATCCCCTTCGGTCGGGCCCACCAGATCGGAGCCCTCGCCCTCGTCGCCGTCACCTTCCTCCTCACCCGCCTCCTCGACCGCTCCACCCTCTCCGCCCCTCCCTCCCTCTCCCTCGTCCGTCCCCTACCCTACTTCAAGATCTACGTCTACGACGACGCCGAGATCGACGGACTGGGACTCCTCCTACGCGGGAGGGACGGCAACATCTTGCCCGGCTCCTGCCTCAAGGGCCAGTGGGGCACTCAGGTCCGTTCCTCCATCCCTCGACTTTTGCGCTTTCTTTTTAGCTTTCTCGATTTCGATCCTAACCGCCGAAACCATGATTTTGAACCGTACTTGATTCACCAGGTGGAGTCTCTCCGTTTGTAGAAACTAGTAAGACTGGTTATTCCTAGGTGTGATTCTGAATTGAACGAAAAAACAGCATCACAAAATCAAGCATAAAATTGAACTCATCAATTCAGGTCGGTGCCAGGAATTTAAGTCAGAGTGTCGGAATTTGTAGGGGTATTCTAACGGAGTCAGAAATTCATCTACCTATATAATTATTGGTAAGAAGAAAATTCCAGAGGGGTCGAATCAAAAAATGCTAAAAACTCATGGAGTTCTTTACAAACCAGATTAAATTCCAAAATCCAGTCCTGGATCGGAATCACGTAAGGTCTTCAAAATATAGGCAAAATATCAATAATTCCTGTCAAAAAGAGAGAAAATTTTCAAGCCATCCCTGCTGTTGGTTTCTTGTGAAGGAACGTTAATATTTATCAACTCAAACATCCGCAAACTTACTGAAATATTCATGATTTGGTACATATGATTCACTATCTTGGGTTCATGGTCATCTAATATATACATTAGCTAACATTTTAATTTTTGCTTCTTTTTCTTCCTTTTTTTGTAATTGTGTTTTGTCATTGAAATTTAGGTCAAGATACATCAACTGCTTCTACAGTCAAAGTTTAGGACGAGGAATAAGGAGGAGGCGGATCTGTTTTTTGTTCCGACTTATGTAAAGTGTGTGAGGATGAATGGAGGGTTGAGCGACAAGGAGATCAACCAAACTTTTGTGAAGGTAAAGGGAACCATTAGCAGTTATGCAGATGCTTCATTTTCATATCTGCAGCTTCTGTGATTGTTTAAGTGATATTATGAAAATTCGAATACCTTGTGCAATATATATGGTTATTTAGTTTAAGTTTCTGTGGTGAATACCTTTGTCATTGTCTAGGAATGAGAGAGCAGGTTTCTATATTCTACTCTGTGTATTTAATGGAAGGGTATTGTTTTAGTATCTGGCCCATGCTTACCAATGTAATCAAACATATTATTGTTGATTTGGGCTATTGTTTGTAGATCCTGATACTGGGATTTGTATTTATTATTTATGTGTTCATTTGAATATGTTTATATAATTTCAGGTTCTGGGGCAAATGCCGCATTTCCGACTCTCAGGTGGTCGAGACCACATATTTGTTTTTCCCAGGTAACTTAATATATGCCTTTTATTTTTCCGTCAAAAGTTGTTGTACTATGATATTTTCATTATGTAGACGGTAAAATCTCAGTTCATTTGATTGGTGATAAACCTCTATTTCTGCTCAAATAGATACTATGAAAAATTGATGCTAGCAAAATGGCAAAGCCTCATAGTCATGCAGATATGATATCAGATTTAATTAAACCAGTGCAACAACTAATGTTGATCAGGGAAACTCAAGTAAATACTGGGAATGTGCTGCTTCTTATATCATTCTTTACTTGATGGCTCGAAAAACTTCACCAAACATAATATAAGTATTAGCCCATAATTTTTAAGGTCTGAATACCAATACAAGAAACAAACATATTTTTCTAAAAGTTCCTAAAATGATTGTTTTCTTTTTTCGCTGTCCAATATAATGTTCTGACTTAGTTTTCAACTTCAAATAATTGATAGGCTTCTCAATTCATGAGTTTTTGAGAGGGAATATAGCAGAAATTTATTGTTCTCTTTATACAAATATGCAGTGGTGCTGGTGCACATCTGTTTCGGGCTTGGTCAACATATATAAATAGATCCATCATTCTTACTCCAGAGGTACTGGCTGCTTAACAAATATATGCTACTGTACTTGGTCATCCTTGCTTGTTTTTAGCTAGTTTATATCATGGTGATTTTCTTGACATTAATACTACTAGTTTATCTGGATATACATTAGTGCAGGGTGATCGAACAGACAAGAGAGACACAAGTGCCTTCAACTCATGGAAGGATATAATAATACCTGGAAATGTAGATGATGGGATGACTACATTACATGGATCTCCTGTTATTCAACCTATTCCTTTGTCAACGAGGAAGTACCTAGCAAATTTTCTAGGTCGTGCTCAAGGAAAAGTTGGCCGCCTTAAACTAATCCAACTTGCTAAGCAATTTCCTGACAAGGTTTTCCTTTCATCCCTGCATTAGTTCCTTTCATGGTCATCTCTGAATTTTTTTTTTTGTTTATACACACACATGCATATTCTCCGTCAACATATTGTGACACTCAGTGAAGAACATATGGAGATATTTAGTTATTGTTATCGTATAAATAAGGGAAGCTGAAGTTTATTCATTTGCTTACTGTGAAAGCCAATGAATTTTTTTGTAGGGTGTATAGTTTACAAAATCATTACCCTTTTGTACTATTGTTTCCTTGAGACAATATTTATTTAATTTTGTGAACAGCTTGAATCTCCAGAATTGAAGCTGACTGGTCCTAATAAACTGGGAAGAACGGATTATTTTCTTCATTTGAGGAATGCCAAATTCTGCCTAGCTCCACGTGGCGAGTCATCTTGGACTCTGCGCTTTTATGAAGCTTTCTTCCTGGTCTGTCTCACTTCCATGTTTACCTACTCTATGACAGAATTTTCTGATGAATTTGCTAGTTTCTTATCATTTGCAAAGACTTGGGGTCATACATTTTTTTATTACATCCTATGTATTGTCATTGAAGATATGCATTTGAAAGTCCTAAATGTTTCACTAAATGGAAATGATAATTTCTTATATTGCAATTGAATTGCATTTTAGTATGGGTGAGATATTTTGCCCGTAAAAAAGGGGCTCATAAGTCATTAGCCACGAGGATTTGTTCTTTTTGAACGCCGACAATAAGTCAAATCTGTATAATTTGTTGTGGCCGATCGCTGGGTTTCCAAATTTTAGATATCATGTAGGATAATTATTATTTCCTCTCTTTACTTAACAGTATTTTTACCCTTAAATAATCTTTACTTTGATGTACTTGCATAACAGGAATGTGTGCCAGTGCTTTTGTCAGATCAAGTTGAGCTGCCTTTCCAAAATGTAATTGATTACACTAAAGTGTCTATTAAATGGCCATCTTCTCGAATTGGTGAGGAACTCCTGGACTACCTACAATCCATTCCCGGTAAGTATTCCCTCTTATTACTGTCTAAACCCTGTTGCATGCAAATGCCTGAAGTCCCCTAACCATAGTTGTTTGGCATTGGACACCGTTTATTCAGATGAAACAATTGAGGAAATGATAGCACAAGGTAGGCAGATAAGGTGCATGTGGGTTTATGCTTCAGAAACTGAGCCATGCTCTGCAACGGTCGGGATCCTACAGGAATTGCAGGCGAAGGTCAGGCGTTTCCATCAGTCTACTGAAACATTTTGGCTGCACAATGGGTCTATTGTTAACAGAGAGTTGGTTGAGTTCCATAGCTGGAAAATACCCGTTCCGTTGCCTTGACGACTTCTGATAGAACAAGTCATATTACCACCAGAAAAGGAGAGCAAAAGAGCAACTTAGTCCGTAGTTTTCTGTGTGTAAAGCTTCACTTGGATGTAGAGCTCCTGCCCACTTAGTCATATTCTACTGATATGATTTGCACATTAGTTTTGTAACAGCGATTTTTTTTAGCTTCTACAGGCAATCTCTTTTGTAGATCATACATTGTTAACTGATGGGATATTCTTGTGACCATAAGATCTAAGATCTTTGTACACAATTCAATTGCTCATTTCCTCTATTCCACGTGTTTGTATTCCTAGAAAGTGAAGTGAGTGATGATATACGCACATTCATTAAGTTAATTGTTGTTGGTTAAGTTGAACGTGAAATCTATAGAACGACGCTTAGTCAATGGGTTATCTTGACATATATAAAATTAATAAAAAACTAACTACGGTTGCCCCTATAGCTCAGTGGTAGAGCGTCAGTCTTGTAAACTGAAGGTCTGTAGTTCGATCCTGCATGGGGGCAACGTTTTATATAGTAGTTATCCTGTTTTTTTTGTTGGAACATTTTTTTCTTAAACATGAAAATTAACATAATTATGGGCAGATCCTTGATTTAGAACTATATATGTATGGCGTAATTTTTTTGGGTGTCAAAAAATTCAGAATTATCAATAATATTCCAGAATCAACATGAAGCTAGCAAACATCCACATCCACACAAAGTTATAGCAAAAAACATCCAATTATTATGTGGTCCTACAAGACAGCACCATAAAATTCCAACCTCTGATTCTCAAACTCAATGTTTCAAACCACAAACACAAGGAGGAAAAAATAAATACAACTCTATCTCTATTTCAAGTTACATTACTTCACTACCTACTCTTCTCTTCTCTTCATCACATTTGAAGCCAAAAACCAAACAAACAAGAACAAAAATGGCTTCAACAACCTTCATCAACTCCTGCTTCACCAGTGTAAAAAATGGCATGAAGCCATCCATGATTATCAGAAACTCCTCACCAGAAATGGGTGATGGAAGGATAAAAGAAAGTCTCACCACAAGAAGAGAAACACTGGCTTCTGGCCTATGTTTGGGTGCTGGGTTGGTGTTTGGTTTCCCAGGAGAAGGTTTGGCAGTTAAGCAGGGTCTTCTGGCTGGTAGGATTCCAGGATTATCCGAACCAGACCAAGATGGTTAGTTTTCTATTTTTTTATTTTTTATTTTTTTCAGAATTTCTGTCTTCATAAAATATAAGATGATTCAAACTTGATGTTGTTTTTCACTTTTTCCTTTGTGCTAAATACTCACTTTCCGTATGTCGTAATAATAATATATTATTGTGAACTCTAAGTACAAGATATTTGCTCAAGTATTATTAGTGAATGGTGAATGTTCATAAGTAAACAAATTGCTCAGACAGGTTGGAGGACATACAGGCGACCGGACGATAAATCGGGCGGGCATGGTGTTGGATGGAGCCCAATAATTCCTTACAGTTTTTCAGTTCCTCCAGGATGGGAAGAGGTAATATGATTCCTAACATTTAAAAAGTTATAAAGTTTTTTCCTGAAAATATTTTACTTACATTTTATTAATTTAACCCAAGACACAACTCACATTTATTGGGCTCGATGCATCGTGTTTGTTATTCTAAAGCTAAAAATCTATCAACCGAAATTACCTCAACTGACAATTGGTACGATGTTATAAAGTTGAAGCATGTACATGACAAATTTAAATGGTTGTTTGGTTTTAGGTTCCTGTCTCAATTGCTGATCTCGGAGGAACTGAGATTGACTTAAGGTTTGCAAGTCCTCAAGATGGTCGAATATATGTTATTGTAGCACCTGTTCTGAGATTTGCTGGTAAGTTTTCATTTCCCCTTTCTTGCTTTACAGATAATCTTCTCCAGGACATTGAATAACACACAGACCTCAACTGGTTTGCTCTTTTGCAGTCCTTTGCCAATTTACAATGTTCAGAAATCATAGATAAAATGAACATTATTAATTTCACAAAATGAACAAAGACAACTATGATAAAATGACTGCATTGACAATAGACAAACATATTACATGATGTTTTACTTCCATCACCTATTAGATCTTGGAGATAATGCCGCAATTGAAGAAATAGGAACGCCCGAGAAGGTGATCAGCGCTTTCGGGCCAGAAGTTATAGGTGAAAATGTTGAAGGGAAGGTTATGAGCATGGAAGTTGCAGAGCATTCAAGGAGAACATATTACAAGTTTGAACTTGAACCTCCCCATGCGCTCATAACAGCAACAGCTGCTGGAAACAGGCTCTACTTGTTCAATGTAACTGCTAATGGTAAGTCTCATCGTCATCGTGCACAAACAGTTACGATTGCGGATTTCAGCTTCTGATTACTATAATTAAAAGTTATTATTATGAATATGCATGTTACACCCTCATTAGGGGACATAAAGTTTAAAGGAGTAAATAGAGGGGAAACTAATAAGTATATGATTTTGTGCAGGACTTCAATGGAAGAGACATTCCAAAGATTTAAAGAAGATTTCAGACACCTTCAGAGTCCTATAAATTTATGAATTTCAGTTTTCCCACACTATGAGAGCTTAAAGAAGCTGTTTCTCTTCATGGATGAACTACAGTTCCTAGTTCTCAACTCAGGGTAAAGTAATGTTATGCCTTGTTGTATACATATTCAATACTGAACATGGAGTTTGAAAAGAAGGTTGGTTCAGTCGATTGAGCATAGCCCAACAATCTCACACGAGCACCACAGTTTCAACTAATAATGTTAAAGCTTGAGTTTGCAACGGCATATTCAATGTTATCTTGTTAAGTACTCCCTACCTGACTTGTCTCAACAAGGTGTGACTACATTCAGATTTTGCACATAAGACTACTGCACATGGTCATTGATCTGAATGCAAGGCAACGCAAAAGTTTTTCCCCTCAAAAGTACTTGGACTAGACACTGAAGAAGAGAACTAGCTCCGCCGAGAACTTACGATTACTCAGGTTTCCTGAGTGTTTGGATTAAATAAGGGAACTGCACTCTAAAACTTGTATTTGATAAGATTAATAATCTTAGAGTTTCGAAAGAGAGACCCACTAAATTTACACTAATGAACAAAATAGCCGATCGACAAGTTCAGTCATTATTTTCTTGTTGAGGAACCAAACAGAGACCAAACAAATTCCTTTACGAGTAATAAATACACAATGACTGATATTTTGCAAAATGACATGTTCTTTGCTAGAAAACTTGACTACCTTAGCTAAGTCGAAGTATTTTCTTGTTATCTGGTGGGGGGTTTCTTGGCAATGCAGATGCACTCAGGGAAAGGGTTCTCATAGAAAGATTCTTCAGTCCTAAATCGACCACGACCCTTGATCCCTGGCTGGGCGCCGTATCGTTTCCTCGGAGCTCCTTGCCTGTTTATGTACACATTTTTAGTCAATAAAACCTATATTAAACAGAGAACAGGACAATGTAATTATTGTTCCTATTAAGAAAATTTTCTTGTAAGAGATCTGGAACAAAATGATGATTAGGCACATAAAGCAAAAGGGCAAGAGATGTGTGAATCTTTATTGTATTTTGCAGTGAAATGCTGACAACAAAGAAGAGAAAGGTATTGTGTGAAGATGAAAATACCTGAATTTGTGCATCTTGGTTACAAGGGATGATACCGACAATTCACCTTCTTTTAGCTCTCCCTTTTCCATCTTGTCGAAAATTTCTACTAATCCTTTCCTGTAAACAAATCCACGGCCATGACAACCACATTGTATTTTGTGTTTCAATAACAAAACCATGTTACGCTTGACCCTTGTGGCCATCTACTCCCAGCAATTTCATTTACAAACTTATCATACAGTAAATAATAAAATAAATATGACAGTGTTACACTCTCAACCAACTTTCCTTTAACATGTTGAACCCCACGCAGATGTAAAACTACATACTGGAAGTTATTGAATCACCATCTCAAAATGCACTGTGTTGGCTGTCAGCTAAAGAAAGCAGAAGCTTAATTAGTATTGGAATTCAGCCTCTGCTTTAGCCCTAAAAGGTGGGGACTAGGGAATTAGGGATCTATGATTAAGTATCAAAAACCTATGGCTAATTACATATCCATGCTTTAAGCTACGAAATGGCACAGCAAAGTGATCTCAGGATCTTATAACCTGAAGGTACCAGAATCCCCCAATTACCTAAACACTGCATGCATAAAAGAAACTGCATTAAAAATTTATGATGGTTACAATTTAGGCCACGAGTTTTAGTTACAAGGGAAACTATAAACAAAGCAGTTCACGAATTTTAGCTTTTGAATTAGACAATCTTAGGTCATCCCAAAAGTCCCCGCAAAAAAAGGAAATGTTGCTAAAGCATAAAGCTTGTTTTTCGTTTATTGCATGATTTTCAAGCCACTTTGTGATACACCATAATTTGTCAAAGTGACTGCAAGTTTTTATGTGGTTTTAGCCTCTCCAAGAATATGGAAAAAGAAGATAACCTGTCTGGGCTGATGGTCTTACGATGACCAAGAAATCTGCGGTGTCCTTCAACTGCTCTTGCCATATTACCCGTATAGGAAGGAACAAACACATCACTCTCTACAGAAATTATATAATCTAGAGCTGCATTTTGAGATGCATGATTACCCAACACCTTCAGTTCCTCAGAGGTAGCCAAATTCTCCTGCAAAGGGAAAGAACATTATATAAAATGGTAGTCCATGAGACACCAGAAAAGTGCAAGCTTACCATCACCAAACCTCAAAGATATGCCTAGATGATAACTAACCTTCAAAACCAAATTAGGAAAGCGAGATCTCAGTTCAGAAATATATGTATTGCCACCAAATATTTCACCAGCAGCAATGTAAATCCAAGTGGAAGGATCAAAACCAAAAGCTTGGAGAAAAATTCCTGTCTCCTTCGGTGTAAGAGGGCAATTACCACCAATTCTTTGTTCTGTCGCATTTATGTACTTTAACTTCCAGTGGCTTGTTTTCTCTCTGAAAAAGGATAGCTATCAGTTGCTGGTGCATGGATTCATGAATGATGAAATGAAATAGAGGTTAAAGAATTACCTCATTATTCTCAGGTCTTCAGCTTGAGACTCAGTCAGCCCATGAGTACAACCAGTAAACGCTAGCATGTCCTTTTCATAGCGTAAATGAAGAGCAATGTATCTGCCATGCGACTTCAACCGCTCCACTAGCCTCTGTGATGTCATCGTCACGTAGACTCAGAACCTAATTGATGCCCCAAAGGAGATCTCTTAAAAGCATAATTTACATGATTAATGCCAGGAACATGGCATAGTAACTCTTTCAAACAATATAATAGGGTATACCTTCCCTAAGTTCTCAATCTGTGGAGAAAATCGAAGTGCATTGTATAAGGTACGACAACGAAGTCTTTGTATGTCAGTGGGAAGTTCATTGTTTGCTAGTCTTGAATCGGATTTAGGCACGTGAATGACCTACATAAGTCATATTGGTTAAACTATCATACAGATGAAACAGAAGGCGGAATTATTATACAGCTGTTCTTAATAACTGCAAAAAAGAGAGTGAAGAATGCATACAAGAAAAAGAAAAAAAAGAAAGTTTATGACATAAATATGGCAATTATAAATTGAAGTGCGAAGATATTCATCATATTTGACAATCTTTTAGTTGATTGAAACTAACCACCTTAATAATAAATCCTAAATTTTAAATCAACGTTAATTTACATTGACTGATAGTACATCATATCTTCTAGCAAAGGTCGACCAGATAATTAGTGTGTTTTTCAAGAAACAAATATCTGAGCAGAGTAACTCAAATGGAACTCTGATTCTGGATGAATATACACCAATACCTTCAACCGAGCACAGCAAAATGCACCAATTACTTAGTTGTCTGTACCTTACAATAACAAAAAACATCAATAACCAAGCAACATTCAGTCATTCTCATGTAACATTCCAAAAACATCGAAAGCTTAAAGCCATTTGAATTATCATAGTTTTTTTATGAAAAAATGAATTATCATAGTTGATTCGGCTACATATGATTGTTGTAAGTTGTCAAACTTTAGTAAATTTGAAGGCTGCTTTTAATTTCCTGTTTTCCTAACGGTTTTCGTGGGTAACTTCATCAATGACATTTTTTTGAACGTGTTTTGCATGAGGGGAATAATGAATGTGGAGGGTTGGAACAGGTTTTGCTTGTAGTTGTTCAAGCCCTTTTTCTTTGTCATGGTTGTATTTTCTGTTTCTTTAGTATGAGATTTTTCAGCTGGATTTTTTAAGTAATCAGCATATACGTAGACAACTGTGCCTAATAATATCAGTTCATTCATGTACAACCACAACAATTCTAGGGGAAATATTCTGTAGACATTGTTTTTCAACATTCTGAGTTTGACATAGCTGATATAGAAACACATTCAGGACTAAGAAAGAAACTTAAGTAGCTTTTCATGAAATTCCAATTTCATCAAGAATCAAGATTCATAGTGCCTTTGGAGTTCCAAGTTTTTCTAAAAAAAACAAATGATATAGAACTATACACTATTCAAATACAACAAATGGATATTTAAAAATACATACACTTTGTGGGTTTTAGTTAACAAAAAATATTTGAAAGAAAATCAAAAGTTAAATCCAAGTACCTGATAATTCATCCACAAGCTGGTCAATTCTTGGTAATAACCATAGCTAGCCCAAGAAGAGAAGTGCTTACGTGCTCGAGGAACAGATTCCAATTGCTTAGGCAACTCCTTTACAATTCTTATATCACCTTCTAGAGCCTTGATAAAATTATCCTCATCAAATACGTCAGAGAATGTACTGTGAAGCAAGAGAAGTAGAAGAAGAAAAATTATGTTAAGATGTTAGTATTGATTAATGAAAAAACTGAAGAACAGATCAACTTTGGAATAATCATGCGATAATACCTTGAATCCTGCCAAAATGATTTCTTATCCAACTGAGGAATAACTAAAGTTGCATTCATTATCCGTGCTATGGCAACCATGTCACTTATCTGAAAAATGACAGGTTATACATAAGAGGAAAATCCAAATATAATGTATTTTTTGATACTGAATAAAGCAATTGTGAAATTATATTTTAGGTCTGGCTATGAATTAATGTGCCCAAGCATTTAACTTGCATACAGCCTCCTTCGGAAGTTGAGAGGAAGTGGAAATAGTTTGCAAAAAAAAAATCAACTTCAATTATTTGATGTAACAAGCTTGAAAAATAAAATAAAATAAAAGGATGCAACCTTTTTTAACTAATGCTCCAGCTAGAACAGAAAAGTTTCATTTAGAAAGTCTCTTGTACTTAGGGGGAATAGTATCAAGATCATTGTACTTTAGTTTCATGTCAAACAACTTCAAATTGAAGTTCTGCACAATTTGAATAAGCATCATAGATATTTAAAAAAAGGCCTTTCTAGGGGATGTTAATGATTCATGATTGTTACGTTAGAGAAACTCTTGTAGAAGTTTTAGTCAATACTCTTACTAAACTAGCAATATATACATAAGAAACATATCCAAATATAAAGTTATTGGACAAAGAAAAATAGCAGTAGTTAGAGAACCTACGCCAGTTCGCATTTGATTTAGCCCTCCATTGCTTCTGACAGTTATGTATCGATCTGAAACTTGGGGAACTGTGAGGAAATAAAATCATTGTGATGCACAATATAGGCAATTGAAAGCTGGCAACAACACATCGACCAATATCATCACCTCTCGTGCATTTTTTTACCGGTCATCACCTCTCATACGTAGGACTGATATTTCTTGCAACTACCATCTAAGTCAAGGCATTTTCTAAAATGCACCTTGAGACCTAATTGCAGCTTTCGAAGAGTGGACTCATTATAATTGCCTTTTGACTTTCTACGACCATAGACTCAACAGTTGCAGATACTGCTTAAGTGTGAAGCTAAAATTCTTGATGCTAACCTTTGTCTGATAAAGTATTTTTCAACTTGATACTAATCTAACTTACAACCCAATCACAATACCGGCTACCGTGTAGGCCTTGGAATAGTCAAAACCAAATTTACGCTCCTTTGCTGCGTTTCATCCTAGGGATGATTTGGGTAGAACCGTAGAATAGAATTTCTTTTTAGGGAAACAATCCAATTACACACCAAAACTGCCACTTTTAAAATGAATGCTTTCACTATATTGACTTTAGAAAAGCCCCCAAATTGCATCCTTTCAAGGTACCGAAGAAAACAATATATTGTCAATGGTTGAAGACCTAAATGTACAAACTGAGCACTGTTCTGGTATAAGTTTTGGAAGTATTCTTTGGAAACAACATTAGTTTAGAGCAAACCTCTAACAAACGTAAGCGAACATCTACACTAATGATATCGGCAATCCAACCAACATCGGACTAAAATGGCTGCTATTCAGGGTGTGATTGTTAGCAATGAAAATTTTAAGGAAGTGGAAAATTGAAATTCTAGAATAATTTATGAATGCTTGATAAGTAGGAAAAGTTTTAAAAAAAATGGAACTTCAGTTCCAATAGGAATTCAATAACATAAATTTTGTAGTTAGAGTGAGTTTCTTATTTCCAGTCTAAAATTCATACTAGGTGTGATTGGTAATTTCGAAAACTTTCAGAAATAGTGGAAGTGACTAGTGCATGATTGGTAGCTTGAAATACTTTTAAAATATATAACTCAAGTTTCAAAAAGACGTCCTAGGCTTAAAAATATGTACTTAGAGCAACTTCCCCAACTTTCACTCTAAAATGATGAAAAGTTGTGGAAGTAAAATTTCAAATTTTCCCAAACTTCATTAGTACCAATGACATATTTAAGTCATTGGCAGGTAAGAAGTGGAGGGAAATCTATAACTCCACTTTCATGACCTCCTCTCATTATGCAACGAAAGTGAGGGATCTCACCCTATAAGTACATATTTATTTATAAGTTGTGAAACTTCTCCTAAAACTCAAATTTCAAAGAATTGTAAATAGGGAAGTCGTTTTAAACGTTTGGTTCCTCAATTAAAGATCATGGTGCCAATCACAACCTTTAATAGGGTGTGTGATTGATTGGTATTCACGAAGTTGGGAGAAGTCTAGAAGTTCAATTCCACGACTTCCTCTCATTTTGGAGTGGAAGTTGGAAAAGTCACTCTAAGTGTATATTTTTAAGACCTGGAAGTCAAGTTCCAGAACTTTTAAAGTTCTCTAGGCTACCAATCACCCACAAGTTCCCCACTTCCTAGAAATTCTTGAGAGTAACTCACAATCACACCTAAAGGGAAGTGTAAGTGGATTTTAGACTTCCCTTCATTCTACTTCCTACCTACCTACCTACCTACCTACCTACCAATCACATCCTAATTTCCATTAACCTATAAAAACAACCGAACACAAGAAAGAGGAACAAAGATTCGACCTACCTTTATAGCCGCTTGAGGGTTTAACGCAGGGACTGAAACCGGAACCGGAGGAGCGCCAGAGCTTCTCGTCCCCCACCTTCTTGTGAAAACCCAAACCAAATCACACGCGAATCCAAATTACAAAAAAAAGTGTCGAATTGGGACGAAATTTAGGGTTCGCTCACCTTCCGACTGTCGGATGGAGGCGAGGAGGTGGTTGAGGTGTTTAGGTCGTCGATCTGGAACTGAGAGGAGACGAAGAAGAAGAATGCGAAAGTGGAGAAGACGAGGAGAAGGAAGACGTAGAAGGTGACGGAGGAAGAAGAAGTTTTGAAGGGGAATTTGGGTCGGTATTTCGCCATTTCATCGAGATCGGATCGGATCAGTTGGAAAGGAGAAGGAGAGGTTTGCTCTTCTTTCTCACCGCATACTCGTGAATTTCACGCTCGCCGGGTTAGGACTTAGGACGCGGGTTCGAGTATCATCTCTCTCCTGTACGCCCGCTATCCGTATATTCGATTTGAAATTTTTATTTAGTTGATATTTGATAAGTTTCATGTTATCAATTTAATTTCAAACACGAATTTGATTTAAATAAAATTACCAATTAGAAATCAGACACAAGTTATTTAAAATTTGAATTATTCAGATACATTGTCAAATACATAAATTAGTATTCGAAAATTTAGTATTCGAAAATTAATTACAATATACATATCTATTTAATTTCGGATAATATCCGAATACTAGTATTCAAAAAAATTGAAATTTTGGATTTGAATTCAAATATTTCTACTGAATTCGGATTCGAATTTGGTAATAAAATTTGAAATTTGAAATCGGATATATTAGGTGTCCGAGTCAAATTATTCGAGTTGCACCCTTAACTTCATTAGATCGATCTTCGACACTAAAGGGTCTGTTTCAGTATAGATACGGGTGAATTAATCGTGGACGGGCAAAAAACAATATGACGAACTCAAACATCTTATTAGTCAAGAGTTTTAACGGGACTTACTAGCAAAAGACTTAGATCCGGAAGTGATTTTTAAAACCCATTTCGTTTTGGATAGTATTGATTCAACACAGTTTTCTATAAAATCAGACTTCGGAATCAATTCTGTAATTTTTTGATGATTGAATAGAAGTTGGTTTTGATCAAAAGAATTTTGTCAAAATAACATGCAAGATTCAATCCAACAAGACAAACAATTAAAAAACCTCTTATACACCACCAGCAACTCTTAAATCTTTTGATGGGAATGATAGTAATTTTTCTAAGTACCGTAAAGACAATGAAGTATTTTTGCCCCAAAATCTGTTATAGTATTT
Source organism: Triglochin maritima (assembly GCA_963682175.1). NCBI lineage: Eukaryota > Viridiplantae > Streptophyta > Magnoliopsida > Alismatales > Juncaginaceae > Triglochin > Triglochin maritima. The sequence continues at coordinate 2,644,209 of OY821787.1, read as the reverse complement.
TAAAAATCAATTCTTTTTTCGATTCCAAAGGAAAGAGAGTACGTGTACTGGGGCAGGATTTACGGAATTACGGAATCTAATTCTCACGTTTTGGCAAATTTGATTTTTCCAATAGATTTTCTGTCAAATCTCCTTAAAAATCAGTTCCACAGAGGAAGTTATTGTTTATTGTCGGAAAACTACTTAAATCGTCCCAACAATTACCATTTTGTCATTCACAATTAATTTAATACGCATTTCGTCCCGTGTCTTAAAACAAAGTTTTTGCCTCAGTTTTAGTCACATTCCCAGTACCAACACCACGAAATGTTTGCGCGAAGCGCCTTGATCCGGTGAGTTAAAGGAGGCGGAATTTTTTTGACCGTTTCGGGCGTCTGGCTAAGACGCCCCAACCATGGTGTGTGGTTTGACTCCCTCGCCTCCAATAGGTCGCGTAGTCTGACTATGCTATCGCTCTTGTCGACAAACAAGACACAACCTAGCGGTAAGAAGAGATATGGAGTCATCTGCGTATCATCAGTCCATGGTGGTTGTCCCCGTTTACAACAGTCGTCCATAACGTCGATGCTAATATCACTGTCACTCCAAAATGAGTTATCCCGCCCAAGACCCTCGAGGCTGACCCCGAGCAACTCTGATACAAAAAACTTCAGCTCAGACGTCGACGTTTGCGCACTGACCATACAACCATCAACGGGAATGCGCAGAATCTAGAAGACGTCATGCAACATGATCGTCATCTCTCTGAATGACAAGTGGAAAGTGTTGGTGTCAAGCTGTCATCGCTCCACGAAGGTCGAAATCAACGGCATGTCAAGGCAAGAGAACATATTGTACACAAGTGACCCAATCTGCTATCAGTAATGATCATCGTCATATCAACAGTCATCACTGAACTCCAAGCCTGCAATGTAATACAGGCTCTGTGCCGATTATGACACTTTATAACCTTCCGATCCTCATCCTCCCAGATGTGTCTGACGATGTGGCATCCAAAACTCGGAATGAAGCTACCATATAGAGGTCCACCGGGCATCATATTCGTCACGATCCAAGAATCGTCCTCACCCCTCTTCTTCTTCTGAGTTCGGGCGTCTGCAGTGCACGAACTCGAATCACCGGTCACAAACCGGCCATCTCGACCCTTCCTAACGACTCACTCAGCCGAAGTACTACAATGTCGCCCCCGTCCTCGACCATACTGTTGTCTCGCCTCCTCCTGTGGCTCCAAGCCATACCGGCCCCCATCGTCACTCTTGTCGTGACTCCTCACCTCATCTGAATCATCCTCGTCGTCGAAAGAATCATCAGGTGTCTGACGACGACGTAAAATATCTCTCTCTCCTAACTGAAGCAGAAATACTCCGTCTACGTGGATGACGAGGACATGACTCATTTGCTAAACTACATACAACGCGTAAGGGAATTGATTTTCCTTTTCCTCCACGGTAACCCGATGACTATTAATTCAATTTTAAAAATAAAATTGTGTTAATGGATTTACTAAAATAATTTAACTAATTATTAACTTAATAATCAATTTATTTAGCAATTATCACAAATTATAATCAATAATGGATTTACTAAACTAATTTAACTAATTATTAACTTAATAATCAATTTATTTAGCAATTATCACAATTTATAATCAATAATGGATTTACTAAACTAATTTAACTAATTATTAACTTAATAATCAATTTATTTAGCAATTATCACAATTTATAATCAATTTCAATAATTTTTTAAAAAAATGGGCGTCTACCGGAGACGCCCCACCCTAGGGGAGGTGTCTGCCGGAGCCGCCTCCCCCTAGGGTCGTCGTCCGCCCGTTGGGTCGGGCGTCACCCGTGAACGCCCGACCCAAATTTTTTAAAAAAACTAAACAAGACATTTTACCAGATTTGAGTAATATGGGGCGTTCGCTGGGTTTTTTTTCCGGCCTTCGAGACATTATTTCTGGTGAATATGAGAGTAATATGAAGAGAGAGTGATGTTAGGAGAGTGAAATGAAGAGTTATATAAGTAGAAATGGTAGAAATACAAAATAATAATTCATATGGATGATTTAAGTAATTTTCTGGCGATGAATAACAGTTCAATTCCCCAAACGGGACTTAATTCTTCGTGTCTGTCAAACGAAATCATTGTTTGACAAACACAAAAGGTTCGAAACTGATTGTAACTTAAGTATCAGATTTTGGTCCGTAATTCTCTCTCTCTGTCCGTTTGAAGAAATGCTGATTCTCAACGACATAGATAGATTCTGGTGTTACAGTTTTGTACTGATCTCATAAAGCCAACTAATTTACAGGTTCCCGACCACAAACTAGGCAATTACATGTCAAAGGGCACAACAGTAATTTTTGGCTACTTCAAATCAAAAGTTACCAAACAACGATATTCATGAAAAGTGATTTTACTGGGATATGTGACTGAATCGATTTCACTTGAAATCGATTATCAAGAATCATATCCAAACGGGAACTCAATAAGATACGAATCCGCAATCTACTATTAGTAATTAAAATTAACCGTATCACTGTTCGTGAGTTTTGCTCAAAGTATGGTAATAAATAAGGTCACGGTAATTAAACGAGGAGAAGAAGAATGTCCCAAATCAAAATTTAAGAACTCCCACCTGCACGACTTACCTAACAGGTGAGAATCTGAACTTCCGGTGCATGGGATTAAAGTCTCCATCTTCTTGTAACCAAGTGTATACTACACGCTGGTTTTCGGAAATCTGACGTGGTAAGATTTTAATTTTAAAATATATATATATATATATATTAAAAAGATATTTTACCATGTCAGTTTTTCCAACACTGACGTAGTAAGAAAGTCTTCCATGTAGGTTTTAGTAAAATCGACGTAGTAGGAGATCTTCCACGTCGGTTCACATACACCGACGTGGAAGCCACCCGTCCACGTCGATTTGTAATTAACCGATGTGGTAGGTCGATTTTCTATCAGTGCGACACCGTAAGAAATGACAATACGATGTTCACAAGAAAAACATTTATTTGTTTTTTATATATTCGTGGTGAAGTTTTATGTGTAAAGGTCATAAAACTAGTAACTAGACAGTTGCTAAAATGATTATTCGCCAATTGAATCTGACTAGCTAGCAAATTGTCATCGAGATGTTTGGATAAGCAAGCAGTAGCTATAAATCTAAAATCTAGTTGCACGTCTATATAGCATGAGATTTTGTTGAACTTGTAACCATCAGACAATATTGTTATGACCCGATTTATATCGTCACTTGTCTAAAATAAGCTAAGAAAACACAACAAGCATTTGCTACTTGTTAGGCATACACAACTTGAAGTCTTATGGCTATTCTCAGTAGCTAGTTAACTTCTAAGTGCTAACTCTAGATCTCGTCCCGAACGCACCAAAATAAAATGTACATGACTTAACATGAAAACAACATAATTATACGATATCATTTACACGAAATTGACTTGTTTAGTGTGTTTTGACTAATCAATTATTTATTACTTTAGAATGGTTATTTAAGATGATAATTGATTAGATGATACAATCTTATTATTACCCGGAACTCTACATTTAACTTTGGCATGCAGTAAAAGAAGGTATTATTACAACTTATAAAATAAGTACATAAGCTTCGAACATTTCAACAAGTCATCTTCCAAGTTAGCACATACAAACGGAGAAGAAAAATGCACACACAAACCGTAAGACAACAATTTTACGTGGAGACCCTTTCAAGAGAAAATTACGGCCACCTCAAACCCTAATCTTCACTTTGCTGGTATGTTTCTTGTCAGCTTGGACGCTGCGTGCAAAAGCTTAATTTTTTGTGATTTGTAACCCAAAATTGTATTTAGATCCTTAATCATATTGAGTCTGATTTTGGTAGATGTTTTAAAGATAAAGAGTTTAGCAATCAAAGCTAAACTAGTTAGCACTTAGCATGACTCCAATTAAAGCCTCTCTAATCAATTCCAACAGCATATGTGGTAGCGCACAACCAATAATACGAGGAAATATTTTAAAAATATTGTTGGATTATTGAGTTTGATCTAGACTCGTGAATAACTTAATTGAGTAAATTCAATGTTGAGTTGAAGATTCTTGCAAGGTTACGCGGTGTTCTCGTGGACCGTCGACTCTGTTGTACGTCTGATCGACGGTGAGAGTGTGATATCGTTCTACCCTGGGAGAGAACTGACAAACCATCAAACTGGTATGTAGACCGATATTTTCTCTGAGACAAGTAGCGTTGTTGAGGTCGTCTATGATTACTGTTTCTTTTTTTGTTTTCCTAAACATATTTTTGTACATTAGTTTTATCTGGATCTTTATGAAATATTTATTCAACATACGTAAATATTATATTACATTAATTTATTTGTAGTTGTTACCACAAATACTATATTGCCTTTGCTTCAAATGTAAGAACCAAAACATACAAAGTTATCAAAACAAACCCGACCCCACTAAAACAAATCAAGTGATCATCACAAATAATCATTCATATCACCACTTCACCAACCTCCCTTCCCTTCAACTCCAAGCACCAACCATGCATAATGCACAAATATTACAAACTCGATCCAAACTCCATTAACCAACCCTCCAAAAAACATCTCCCAAACATGTCACTCCTCTTGCTCCTTCTCCTTCACCTCCTCTCCACCACCACCACCACCGCGACTTCGACCACCTGCACGACTAAAACAACCCTCCGGACCTACAAAACCTGCCTCTCCCTCCCGACGCAGTCCGCCTCGCTGGCATGGACATACCACCCCTCAAACTCCACCCTCCACCTCGCCTTCCTCGGCTCCTTCCTCTCCCCCTCCGGCTGGGTCGCCTGGGGGGTCAACCCGGCCTCCCCCGAGATGATCGGAGCCCGCGTGCTAGTCGCGTTTTTCGACCCTTCCTCGGGAGGGCTCACCGTCCTCCCTTTCGTGCTCGGACCGGATGTTAAGCTCCAGCAGGCGCTGCCGACGTCGAAGGCGTTGGACGTTCCGCTTAAGACGGTGAGGGTGGTCAGGCGAGGCGGCGGACGGGGTCCGGTGGCGAGCGGGGACGTGGTGGAGATCCATGCAACGTTGAGGTTGGATGGGAATGGGACGAAACTGCACCACGTTTGGAATAGGGGTGTGTACATGCAAGGCTACTCTCCTACTGTGCATCCCATGTCACCCACTGATCTTAATTCTCGTGCCACTTTTGATGGTAATTCAATACAAAATAGTTAGTTATTAATTATTATTTTAGTTTCTTGATAAGCTAAATCTTTTTTTAACTCTTCTCAAGAACTGGTGTTTCAAGAAATAAAATAGAAAGCAGTTACAATTGTAACTTTTGATTTTCAAAATCTCATTTGACTCAACATCCAAACTTGGTCTATGTGTATTATAACATAAAGTGATAGAAGTGGTTGGAATTCTATCCACCTAAATTATTACAAATTTAAAGATCTAATCAGTTAACGATAATAAGAGTCGAGAATTGTGTAAAAGTAATAAGAAGATTTTTTATAGAACTTAAAGAGTTTTAATTATTATTATTATTATTATTAAGAGACAAATGTACGTGAACACATAAGTCTCGACAAAAATTACAACCAGACACTTAAGTGTCAACCAAATTGCGAAGGATACCAAGTGTCGACTAATTACAATAAAGTCTATGGCGACACTTCACTTCTTTAGTCTATAATCAACGACTATTTGGGATGGTTTGAAGGATCGGAAAATTCAAACTATTTCTTGTCGTCCATATATTCTACATTCAAGCTAATGGTTGACATGTATGTTCATATACATGTGCAGTGACAAACAAGACCCCTACCGACGTACCCACCGTCATTCCACTTTGGGTCCGTCCGGCGCACGCCATCCTCAACTCCGTCTCGTGGGGTTTCCTCCTCCCACTCGGTGTCGCCTCCGCCCGATACCTCCGGCAACACGCCTCCACTACTCCCTCTTGGTTCTACATCCACTCCACTATCCAAATCACTGGGTTCCTCCTTGGCACTGCCGGTTTCGCCCTCGGAATCATCTTAGGCAACTCCTCTCCAGGTATTTAGAATTTTATTTAGCTTATCGTCTTGTTAAATTCAAACACCACCTCTTAGAAACCAAACATTTAAATGGGTGATACTCAATAATTTCATCAAACACTTAATTAAGTGAGAAATAGTAGACATAATTTATCGTAGAACGTCCGTTACGTGAGTAATTTTCTTTTGAGCAATTCGAGACCTTAATTCTGATCTTAATTTCCTTAGTTAGGACTATTCTTCGTGTCTGCTTATAAAAAAATAATTAAATACAAACAATCTTCCAACTGAACTAACCACAATTAGTTTGTGTAATGATGAGTTAATCTTGTTGTTAAAGGGTCCGGTCCAATAGTTTGATTTGTTTAATTTTAACAAACTTGGTTTTTGTTTGAATACGTAATTGGACTGTCAGTTTTAGTGTGTGTGGCTAAAAATTAGGGTAGCAGTTATTTAAGTAAAGTTTACGTGGTTAGTTTTAGAAAACGTGGGTTGTAATGTTAGTGGTGCAGTTATGATTTTGTATTTGATTATATAATACGAAAAACCAGAAAATGATGCAAGTGTTGAGCATCGCAAAATCCTCTGTTTTTGTTTGTGTTTCAAGTTTATTACTGGCTTTAGAGAAAACCAACATTTGGTACCAGAGCCAGGTTGTCAAAGCAATGGCCGGTGACAAAGGAAATCAATCTAAGACGCTTGCAGTCGTCAAACCGACGACAAGAGGAGCCTCAATCCCGATCCAATATCCAACGTTAAGCGAAACGAACTGCAGCATATGGGCTGTCAAGATGAAGATAATCTTGCGTTCGCTAGGAGTATGGTCAGTGATCGAAGGTGGAGACACAGACGACGACAAAGATCAAGGTGCCATGGTAGCCATTTCTCAAGTCGTGCCAGATGATGTGATGATGGCAATCGCGGAGAAGCAGACGACAAAGGAGGCTTGGGACGCACTCAGGGAGATGCGGGTTGGTGAAGATCGCGTCAAGAAGGCACGCGTACAGGTGCTGAAACGACAACTGAACAAGTTACACATGGAGGATTCAGAGACAATAAATGAGTTTTCCATGAAGCTTACCACGCTGGTGGGTGAGATCCGTTCACTGGGCACGAAGCTCGACGACAACGAAGTTGTTGAAAAATTGTTCAGCGCAGTTCCAGATAGATTTCTCCAAATTATTGGAACGATCGAGCAGTTTGGCGATATTGAGAAAATGTCGATCTCAGAAGCAATCGGCCGTCTCAGAACCTTTGAGGAAGGACTTAAAGGATGAGTACACACAAAGGGCGGGGGAGAACAACTACTTCTTACCCAAGCCGAGTGGGAGGCACGATGCACAAAGGGAAAGAAAGATGAAGGTTTGAGCAGCACCAAAAGAGGACGTCACGGGAGAGGACGTGGACGTGGGCGTGGATATGGTGGAGGTCGAGGAAATGGTGAACGCACTAATGAAGACCGAAAGCCACGCAACTTCGACAAATCCAAGGTTAAGTGTTTCAATTGTAATGAATACGGTCACTTTGCAAAAGAGTGTCCCAAACCAAACCGAAGAGAAAGAGCAAACCTTTTAACAGCGCAAACCGAAGATGAACCGGCACTGTTGATGGCCGAAACTTGTGTTCTCAGCCACGCAATACAGAACGAGCAAGTGTTACTGCACGAAGACAAGGTGGTGCCAAAGATTAAAAGCACCCGAGAGAAGGCTTGGTATTTAGATACCGGCGCAAGTAACCACATGACCGGTTGTATCGAAAAATTTGCTGAAATTGACACGACCATTAAAGGGTCAGTCAAATTTGGGGATGGCTCGGCTGTAGAAATCCAAGGAAGAGGTTTGGTTTTGTTTGAAGGCTTCACAGGTGAACATCGAATACTTACTAATGTCTACTACATCCCGATGTTGAAGAGCAACATAATAAGCCTTGGCCAGTTAGATGAGAACGGATGCAAGGTTGTAGTTGAAGGAGGTGTTATGACTATTTTGGACAGATCACAAAGGCTACTAGCAAAAGTGAACAGGTCAAGCAACCGGTTGTATGTGTTTAACATAGCACCAGCCCTACCCGAATGTTTTCTGGTAAGGAGCAAAGAAGAAGCGTGGCGATGGCATGCAAGATACGGGCATGTGAACTTTCATGCCTTGAAGCTTCTAAGTCAGAAACAGATGGTGCACGGCTTGCCTATAATCGAGCATGAGGACCGCATCTGTGATGGTTGTTTGATTGGAAAACAACACCGAAATCCATTTCCAGCAGTGGCAAAATTCCGAGCAAAATCACCTCTTGAACTGTGGCATGGAGACTTGTGCGGGCCAATAACTCCTGCCACACACGGAGGCAAGCATTATTTCCTACTATTGGTAGACGATTGTACAAGATTCATGTGGCAGGTGCTGATCCGAAACAAAGACGAAGCATTTGAGGCATTTAAGAAGGTGAAAGCTGCAGCCGAAATGGAGAAAAACAGCAAGTTGAAAGCTTTGTGCACGGATCGTGGCGGCGAATTCACCTCAAATGAGTTCAACACTTACTGTGAGCTGTTGGGAATTAAGCGTTATCTCACGACGCCTTACTCTCCTCAGCAGAACGGAGTTGTCGAACGAAGAAATCAGACGGTGGTCGGCACGGCAAGGAGCTTGTTGAAAAGCATGGGAGTCCCAGGCGAATTTTGGGGAGAAGCGGTATCAACTGCCGTGTATCTCTTAAATAGAGCACCAACAAAGAGCGTCGTTGGTAAAACTCCCTATGAAGCATACTATGACCGCAAGCCAAGTGTCGATCATCTTCGTATTTTCGGATGCCTTACACATGTAAAAGTGGTGAAACCTCACCTTTCTAAGTTGGCTGATCGTAGCAAGCAAATGGTGTTCATTGGTTATGATATGAATACAAAAGGCTATCAGATGTTCGATCCAGCGTCAAGACGAGTTGTGGTGACACGAGATGCAGTGTTCGAGGAGGAGAAGAAGTGGGAATGGAGCAGAAACCCAGTGGCAGAGACACAACCGGTTGGAGGCTCGTTTGCAGTTCATTATTTTTCTGTTCCGAGTTCATCCGACACGACAAGGCAAGGAGACGAGTTAGGGGAACCCGACTCTGATGCAGCAGATTTCTCAGACCCATTTCATTCCCTACCTAATGAGCAAGACTAGCACCTAACACCTGTGACAAGCACAAGATCCAGAGCCCCTGATTCAAGTACACCACACACTCCAGATGAAACTTTTGATGGTTCAGCCTCAACCGAAGTAGTGCAGCCCACAACATCTGATGAGAGTTCATTAGTAGGACCACGGGGTAAGCGTGACATCAAAAGCTTGTACGATGCAATAATCCCAATAGAGTTGCAATATTCGGGGTTGTGTTTGTTAGGAGAAGAAGAGCCGTCAAGTTTCGAAGAAGCCAAGGCAGATCCGATGTGGAGAAGAGCAATGGAGGAGGAAATTTCCTCTATTCGGGAAAATGAAACTTGGAAGCTTGTTCCATTACAAGACAACCACAAACCTATAGGTCTAAAATGGGTTTACAAGCTTAAGAAGGACACTCAAGGCAGAATTGTTAAGCACAAGGCAAGATTAGTGGCAAAAGGGTATGTTCAAAGACAAGGCATAGACTTTGATGAAGTTTTTGCCCCTGTTGCTCGGCTAGAGACAGTACGCTTGCTGATCTCTATTGCGGCACATGAAGGATGGGAGGTGCATCACATGGATGTGAAGTCAGCCTTCCTCAATGGTGATTTGGAAGAGGAAGTGTATGTCACTCAACCACCGGGTTTTGAAATAAAAGGAGAAGAGCACAAAGTGTTAAAACTGCACAAAGCATTGTATGGTTTGAGACAAGCACCTAGAGCTTGGAACTCAAAACTGGACAGGTCATTGAGGACACTCGGTTTTCAGAGGTGTTCTTTAGAACATGCCGTGTACATGAGAAATCAAGGCAAATGGAATTTAACTGTTGGAGTCTACGTGGATGATTTGATCATAACTGGAGAGTGTGTTCAAGACATAGACAAGTTCAAATCACAGATGAAGAGATTGTTTAGCATGAGTGACCTTGGGTTACTAAGTTACTATCTGGGAATTGAAGTCTGTCAGAATTCTAAAAGGATTACACTCAACCAGTCGGCATATGCAAGAAAGGTTTTAGACAAATGCGGCATGAAAGATTGCAACCCTTCGCAGATCCCGATGGAACCTCGTCTGAAACTGAGCAAGGAAAGCTCAAGTCCACCTGTAGACACAACTATGTACCGAAGTATTGTTGGTAGTTTAAGATACCTATCGCACACACGCCCAGATTTGGCATTCTCTGTCGGTATGGTGAGTAGATACATGGAGAAGCCCACAACAGAGCACATGGCTGCAGTAAAGCACATACTGCGGTACGTGAAAGGAACTTTAAACCTCGGTTGCGTTTATGAGAAGAAGGAAGGAAGCTTGGAGCTTACCGGTTACTCCGATAGTGATCTAGCTGGTGATACTGATGACAGGAAAAGTACCTCAGGTTTGATATTTTTCCTTGGGTCAAATCCTATTAGTTGGTGTTCACAAAAACAGAAAGTGGTTGCGTTATCTTCCTGTGAAGCGGAATACATTGCTGCCTGTGCAGCAGCATGTCAAGGAGTGTGGTTGGGACGACTGTTGGCAGACTTGTTAAAGACCGAGGTTAAGAAAGTGGTTCTAAAGATCGATAATCAGTCCGCAATTGCATCGAGCAAGAATTCAGTTCACCATGAGAGGAGCAAACACATCGATACCTGATTCCACTACATTAGAGATTGTGTTGAATCAGAAATGATTGAAATTCAGCATGTTTGCACAGAAGATCAGCATGCTGATATTCTGACAAAGTCGCTAGCAAGGATGAAGTTCTTGGAGATGAGAGAAAGGATAGGTGTGCGGATCATCAGTAGAGAACAACAAGCTTAAGGAGGAGATTGATGAGTTAATCTTGTTGTTAGAGGGTCCGGTCCAATAGTTTGATTTGTTTAATTTTAGCAAACTTGGTTTTTGTTTGAATACGTAATTGGACTGTCAGTTTTGGTGTGTGGCTAAAAATTAGGGTAGCAGTTATTTAAGTAAAGTTTATGTGGTTAGTTTTAGAAAACGTGGGCTGTAATGTTAGTGGTGCAGTTATGATTTTGTATTTGATTATATAATACGAAAAACCAGAAAATGATGCAGGTGTTGAGCATCGCAAAATCCTCTGTTTTTGTTTGTGTTTCAAGTTTATTACTGGCTTTAGAGAAAACCAACATGTAACAGGTATCACTTATACCCTCCACAGAGGCCTCGGCATAGCGGCATTCTCCACAGCCTCATTGCAATCACTGGCACTGTTATTCCGACCGAAGACAACGAACCGGTTCCGGAAGTACTGGAAATCGTACCACCACTTGATCGGGTACGGTTGCGTGGTGATCGGGTTGGTGAACGTGTTCCAAGGGTTTGAGGTGATGGGGCTCGCAACGGCGTTAGTGAAGTTGGTGTATTGCTTGGTGTTGTCGACGTTGTTGGGGATGTGTTTCTCCTTGGAGGTGAACTCTTGGGTGTTGTTTTGTAGGAAGTCTAAGGAGGAGAAGATGAGGAGGGAAGGTGAGGGAGGTTTTGGGATGGTTGTTAAGGCAACTATATAGCTAGTGGGGGTGGTCTTGTTTTGCATTTCAATTTCATTACGGCGATGGTAGAAGGATGTTTTGAGATTGATTTTGATTGTTGTGTGGAATTAGATGTTCCAGTCCTATTTATATATGGGACGAACTGGATATGCTCGTGGATTTTTGTTTGAATGTCTTATATGGTTGCTTTCTTAGAATAACATGTAGTATATATGTTAGATCCTGTTACCATTTCTTAACTTTTGGAGGGAGTTTGACTCCGCCCTTGGAAATTGATATGAATAAAGAAATGTCCGTTGAAAATCTCCTAATGGCTAACCATTAATAATATTAATAATAGAGTTTTAACCATTGGCAAATGGCGATCTTATAAAAAGAGGTGTCCACCGACCAAAATGTTGCCCTTTGTGCAAAAATCAAATTGAATAGGTAAATCACATCTTCCAAGAATGCAAGCTTAATTTTTATATCCTCAGAGCATCCGTAATCATTATCTATATAAAAATCATCGCAATTTTCTCTATCTGTCGTTTCAATTTTTCCACTCCACAACATTTATCTACAATTTTTTTTTATTTTCTCAATCATGATATTTAAAAAACAATCTTATTGTTAAATCAACTGCTCTCTTTTTACAACAGATGATTCAACTTTTTTCTTACATTTTACAAATAAATTATTTATTTCATAACTGAAAAGGTTCATTTTGACATTTTCCCTGTGAGCGAGTCCAAACTTTTATCACGTTTAAATACGAATTAATATTACTAAAATTTGCTACCAATTTTTTTATTTTCATTTTTTAAATTAATTGTTTGTCAAACATGGGTATAAATATATTTTTGAACATTAGTATGTGTCCAGTTTGAGTTAACTACCAAAATCTAATATTCAAAAATACAATATTTAGAACACGATGAGATAAAAATTATGGTGATTTTTGTAATAAAAAAGAATTTCTTCTAAAATATCTTGATTTTAAAACAATACAATCATCTTCCTATATTTTATTCAATTCCAAATACAAGTAGATCTCTATTAAATATATATTAAAAACAAAAAAATCACCTGATCCACATGATATTTAAATGACTGCTCCTTTTTTACAAAAAAATCATTCAACTGATTTTATACATTTTACAGATAAATAAATAAATCATTTATCACGTTTATGTACAAATTAATATTACTAAAATTTGCTACCAATTTTTTTATTTTTACTTTTTTGAAATAATTGTTTGACAAACATGAGTTTAAATATTTTTTCAACATTGGTATTTTATGTCGTTTGAGTTAACTACCAAAAATCTGATATTTCGAAAACACAATATTTAGATAACAATATGACTGTCTATCTGTAGATAAAAATTATGATGATTTTTGTAAAATAGATATTACTTTTATTTTCTAAAATATCTTGATTTTGAATATATTGTAGTCAATTCAAAATTCAAGTGGATCTCATCACTATTAAACAAATATTAAAAACAAAAAAGCACCCCATCCACACGTCCTACTGTAGAGCGGCTGCAGCCTATGCATCTCTCTCCAAAAAATATTTTTTAAAGGAAAAAATTTCAAAATAAAAAGTTAAAAAGAAAAAATTGAAAAAATATGCACGTGGGAACTTAATTGGCAAAGTATGCACATTGAAAACAGCTGTAAATGTCGTTTTTACCCTTAATGAAAACGGTATCACTGATGCGCGTTTTCACTTGAGCAAATTTTTTCTTGTTTTCGAGATATCGTTTTCATCTAATACATGTTGGTTCGCAACGGGTCGGTCGGGGGTTGATGCATTGCATACATTGCATCATATGTCTTTCATTTAGAGTGTTTTTATATAAATAAATGCTACTAAGGTATTGTTTTGAGCAATTGTGCAGAATTCAGGAGTTACAATGCAATTTACCAATATTCGAGCTAAAACGCGTGCAATGGACTTAGATGGATCACAAAGACCAATTAGCTAGAGATTCAAGCTCAAGTTGAAGTCCAATTGATTGCATAAGAAGTCAGGGACTTGATCGCAAATTAGAAGGACTAAAAAGTTATTTTGGAGGAGTATTCAAGAAGAAATCAAATTCGGATCTCCAAAGATATGCAATAATTGATTTATACACGTGGAGGCCACCTACAACATACCAAAAACACACCCACAAAAACACGAAGTCATCTGGACCATCCATGCGGCGGAATCGCCGCATCTAACGGTCAATATGCGGCGGAATCGCCGCATGGGTTGTGATCCGTGCCTCCTATTTTCGTCCAATTGTGTAGTAACATGTGTCCTTCCTGATGCATACTTAGGGTTTCTTGTATCGGTTATAAATAGCCCCGAAATATTGTGTAAGAGAGCTTTTGGTATTACATTTTAAAGCAATAAAATTCTGCCCTTTTAATTCTCTATTATCTTTGTCTTTTGTAAGCTTAGTTTTAGATTAATGTTTCATGTTCTTAATTCCAGTAGAGTAATTTAGTTGTTCTTTATTTTTTCTCTTAGAATAATTTGTTGCGTGCTTAGAATAATTGCTTTTATTTTCCTAGATCGTAGTTTAGTATAATAATTCCTTCTTCTTTTTTCTCGTATTCTCTTGATGATCTTCATGACCCCTTCTCCTCATCTTCTCCCCATGGGTTTCTAAAACCCTCCAAAGGGTGGGGGTGACGGATTTAGGGTTAGAGAAGAGAGATCGTTTTTATTTTAATTTCTTGTTAGTGTTTTGATCATATGAGTTTTTGTTAAATCAATTATCATATGATGCTTAATATCTCACTTGATTTATAATAATTTTCGTAATCTCGAATCTAACTCGAAGATTCATAACTCCCACCCACTGGACTCTCATCCATAGTTATTTCTTCTTAGTTTTTGTTCTTGTTGTTCTTGCTTTAGAAAGATAAAAAAAAAATCCAAAAATCTCAAACCAACACTATTCCTCTTTTGCTTTCCTTAATCAAAGAAAATCACAACAATATAAGAATCTCTCCCTATTTGTGTTTGACCCGTACTTGCCACCGCTTCAACGCGGCCGTGCACTTGCGGTTAATATAAAATCTCATCAAGTTTTTGGCACCGTTGCCGGGGATGCGACGAGAACTTCAAGTTTTTTTTGTGATTTCTTTTGTTCTATTTGGATTTTGATTTTCGCGATCTAACGTTTTCTCGGTGCTTTTCAGGAAGTATTAGAGACGACACAAAAATCCGGAGGCGATCCAAGGCGTGACGGTGGCGAAATCGCCGCCCCAGCAGTGTTGTTTGCGGCGGAAACGCCGCACGGGTTGGACATCTGAGCCTGAACTTTTTCCTGGACGCGAACTATCTCTAGGTGGACGCTTTGAGGAGCTGGAACTTTTCGAGAGCGGGCGGCGAACCCGACTGAGCGTGCGTAGGTAACCTTTGTTGCCTTTTCCTCGAAATTTCTATTTTCGAAAAATTTCCTTCTTGGTAGAATTGCATGTGTAGGGCAAACTTCCATAATTGACACTAATTCAACTTGTGACCTAAAAATTTTGCAAAATTAGAAAGGCCTTAGTGCATGTATCATTTAGAGATTTTCTCGCATTATGCATGCTAAATTTTGCAAATCAATTCATTGTTGAAGAGTGCTGGAGGCAAGGTACGTGCGCAGTTTTTATCGGTTGCATTTAAGCATATAAATTAGTTTGCATACAACCCTTGCAATTGTCCCCCACTAAAGACCAATGTTTGACTATCTTTGCTAGATTTAAGTTAAACTATTTTAAGGGCAACTCCGTAGGAAAAGATACGGTGGAGATTTCATCACCCTTCCGTGGCCCACAAATAACAATCCTAAAGTGTCACCCAAGCTTTAAAATTAAAATCAATTAGACATTGGCCCCTAAGGATTCAGACTCAATTAAGGAGAAAATTGGTTTGACTTGCTATGACTTGAAGCTGATCGAATTTAATTTGGTATCTAGAAAGTGTTTTTGTGTTGACGTAAGTCTTCCAAGCGAAGTGGTTGTCTAATTGGCACCGACTCTGTCGGAAGCGCCCCACTAGCTATACACGGCCTGACCAAGTTGGTTTGATTAGTGAGGGAAGTGAATCAAGCGAATCAATTCGACTCAACCAGTTAGGAGTCGTCTAGACTTAAGCTACATTAGGTCTAGGATTGTTTGAACCGTGCTTGTTTAGGAAACTTCTGATCAACCCTCTCATCTATCTTATGAGTTAAGTTTCCCTTCTCATCTGAGTCTTCTTTCTCTTCTCACCTCAATTCTCTAGATTAGGATTCCTTTCTCATCTTTTCCTCTTCTATTGTTTGTTTGTTTTTCTTTTTCTTTTCCTTTTTTTGAAAAAAAATATTAAAAAAAATCAAAAAGTAATTGATTCTTGAATTTGAATTTGGAATTTAAATTTCAAATTTGAATTCAAAAAATTAATTCAAACTGGTGCACTGAGATTTGGGTTCGGGACTTGAGCAATCGACTCTCACGAGTTCATCTAGATTCCAGTCTAGAGCTTAGCCCCAATCCACCTGTTGCACCACCTCACCCGGATCCAATGGGTGAGAATGTAGTGGACCCACCTGTTGCACCACCTATGACTCTGAGGGATCGGTGCTACCCAACGATGGATGCTCAGCCATCGTGCATCGTTATGCCCACCATACCGGGTCGCGACTTCGAACTAAAGGCACAATACCTGAGTATGCTGCCCAAGTTCACCTCTAAGGAAGACACATATCTCTTCCTTAGAGAATTTGAGGAAATCTGCTCCCTTATGCAATACCAGCATATCCCTGAGGAAGCAGTGCGTCTTAAATTCGTGCCTCTAGCACTGAAGGACGACGCTAAAAAATGGCTATATAGTCTAGCCGAAAGATCCATTAAGAGTTGGGCTGAGTTTGTTCAAGTGTTTTTAAAGAAATATTTCCCCAACCATAAGACTATTAGGATTAGGAATGAAATTTGTGCATTCGTTCAATCTGAGAGCGAGCCATTCTATTCCTATTTAGAAAGATTTAAGCACTTTCTGACCCAATGCCCTCATCATGGAATCCCAAGATGGCAATTGTGCCAAATTATCTATGAGGGATTGACACCTACATCTAGAGTTATGCTAGAATCTGTAAGCCAAGGAAGCTTTATGTCCAAAAATGAGAATGATGCTTGGACTTTTCTTGAAGACTTGACTGATAATAGTATGCAATGGGACACTGCTAGGGCACCGACCAACCCAAGTATTGGATCTAGAATAGCAAATCAATCCAGATCAGGTGTCTTAGCTGTAGATGCTTCTATAGCTGCTGAAGCGAAATTAGTCACCCTTATGCGTAGGATGGAAACCCTAGAGCTTCAAACCCGACCCCTAGTAAATCAAATCTCTTCTGTTTCTTGCTCTAGGTGTGGTCAAACTGGTCATGTTTTGGAGGAGTGTGCACACATTTCTTCGGACATGGAACAAGTTAATGCTGCATTTAATCGTCCTAGGAATGACCCTTATTCGTCAACCTATAATCCAGGTTGGCGCAACCTTCCCAATTTTTCATGGAGCCAAGGGAATTCAAATCCTGCACCCATGCCTCAGCAAGGCCAACCACCTAGACAACAAATGTATTCAAACAACAACAACAATAATAGTGATAGCCAACATTTGGAAAACATTAATAGTGATAGCCAACAAGGCCGATTAACTGATTTGGAAAACTTAATGAAAACATTTGTTCAAACAACTACTCAATCTTTTCAAAAGCTAAAGACTCAAGTAAGTCAATTAGCACAAGTTGTAGGTGAAAGAGAAAGAGGAAGATTCCCAAGCCAACCCGAGGTGAACCCAAGAATTAACAATCCACATAATCAACATATGGCATATCAACCACATCAACATATGCCATATCAACCACCTCAACCATTTAATCCTCAATCATTCAATCCTCAACACATTAGGCCTCCACCTAATATACCACATAATGCACCACCTCCTAATGTGAACAATAACAACAGACCAGTTCATATGGTTCAAGAAGAAGAGCAAAATCAACACATTAATGCTATACTTACATTAAGATCTGGAAAATCTGTTAATAACAATGTCACTCACCCCTTGGCTAATGAGCCTAATAATTCTGTCACACCTGAGCCATCCAATGAGCCACCAATTCAATCTGAGGAACCAATTGAAATTGAACCCACTGAACCTGAAAGAGTATTCATTCCTAAAGCATCATTCCCTAATAGACTTAATAAGAATCATACAAATCAAATGGAGAAAATGTTGGAAGTCTTTAAGCAAGTAAAGGTAAACATCCCTTTATTAGAAGCTATTCAACAAATTCCACCTTATGCAAGATTCTTAAAAGACTTATGCACCAAAAAAAGGAAAACACAAGTACCAAAAAGAGTCTTCTTAACTGCAAATATAAGCTCTGTGTTAACCCAACCCACACAAATCAAATATAAAGACCCTGGTTATCCGACTATTTCATGTGTAATTGGTAACACCTTAATCAATAGGGCCTTGCTGGATTTGGGTGCTAGTGTTAATCTGCTTCCCTACTCTGTATATAAAGAATTGGATATAGGAGACCTTAAACAGACTAGGACCACACTCCAATTGGCTGATAGATCTGTTAAGATTCCTAGAGGTGTGGTTGATGATGTTCTGATCAAAGTGGGTGAATTCATATTTCCTGTGGACTTTGTTGTCTTAGACACGGAGCCTGTTGCTAACCCTAGCAATCAAATTCCTGTGATCTTAGGAAGACATTTTTTAGCCACTTCCAATGCCCTAATCAATTGTAGGAATGGATTGATGAAATTGTCATTTGGGAATTTGACAACTAAGCTAAATATTTTTAACTTAGGGAAGCAACCTGGAATTTTCTCTGATGAATCGAGTGAATTGAATTACATTCAGGATTGTAGTGGAGATGAGTTGATTTCGGATTACTTAAATTTCACCCAATTGGATGAAGTTGATTTTCAAAAGAACCTGAGTGGTGAGGCCACAATTTGTGACCAAATCAATTATATAGGTTCGAATCGATCTTCACCCAATTGGTCAGCCTTAGGTGGACTTTTAGCCGAACCAAGACCTCAATCCAAACCCTCACTACAAGAACCACCATCACTAGAGTTGAAGCCTCTCCCTACTACATTGAAGTATGCATTTTTAGGACCCTCATCCACCCTCCCAGTTATCATAGCATCGGATTTGACCCCCAATCAAGAGAATGAATTGTTGAGAGTCCTCAGTAGGAATAAAGAAGCTATTGGATGGATCATG
This sequence comes from Triglochin maritima, assembly GCA_963682175.1. Lineage (NCBI taxonomy): Eukaryota > Viridiplantae > Streptophyta > Magnoliopsida > Alismatales > Juncaginaceae > Triglochin > Triglochin maritima. Next base: position 2,625,288 of record OY821787.1, on the reverse strand, counting down.
ACAGATATCAAGGGGATTAGCCCATCTATAGTCCAACATAGGATTCATTTGGAAGATAATACTCAACCCCGTAGGGATCCGCAAAGGCGGCTTAACCCGGTCCTAACTGAGGCGGTCAAAAAGGAAATACTTAAGTGGTTGGACAATGGAATTATATACCCTATATCCGATAGTGCGTGGGTTAGTCCTGTTCAGGTTGTCCCTAAGAAATCTGGAGTTACTGTAGTTGAGAATGAGCTTAATGAGTTAGTCCCGACCCGTATCCAAACCGGTTGGAGGATTTGCATTAACTATAGAAAACTGAATTCTGCAACCCGTAAGGACCACTTCCCTCTTCCTTTCATAGATCAAATGTTAGAACGGTTGGCCGGATATGAGTATTATTGTTTTCTAGATGGATATTCCGGCTATAACCAAATTCCTATCGCTCCTGAGGATCAGGAGAAAACTACCTTCACGTGCCCATTCGGCACGTTTGCTTTCTGTCGCATGCCCTTTGGCTTATGCAATGCTCCTGCCACATTTCAAAGATGTATGGTTAGCATCTTCTCTGATATGGTAGATAACTTCATGGAAATTTTCATGGATGATTTCTCTGTCTTTGGTCCCACTTTTGCCAATTGTTTGAACCATTTGGAATTAGTACTAGTAAGGTGTAAGGAGAAGAACTTGACCTTAAATTGGGAAAAATGTCATTTCATGGTTAAGAATGGAATAGTACTTGGTCACATTGTGTCTAAGGATGGCATTCAAGTGGATAAAGCCAAGGTGGATTTGATTAAGCATCTCCCTCCACCAACAAATGTCAAAGAGATTCGTTCATTTTTAGGGCATGCCGGATTCTATCGAAGGTTTATCAAGGACTTTAGTAAGGTGGCTAGACCATTGACTGAATTATTAGCGAATGACTCTAAGTTTGAATTTTCTGATAAATGTTTGGAGTCCTTTAACCACCTTACGAGGGAATTGACGTCGGCACCCATTATTCATTCACCCGATTGGACCCAACCCTTTGAGATAATGTGTGATGCATCGGATTACGCCATAGGAGCGGTGTTCGGTCAGAAAATTGAAAAGAAACCTCACGTGATATATTATGCTAGTAAAACATTTAATGATGCCCAATTGAACTACACGGTAACTGAGAAAGAATTTCTAGCAGTCATTTTTGCCTTGGAAAAATTTCGACAATATTTGATAGGCACACATGTGATTATTTACACGGATCATGCGGCAATAAGACATTTAGTGAACAAAAAGGATGCCAAGCCGCGTTTATTGCGTTGGATCTTACTACTGCAAGAATTTGATGTCGAAATCCGTGATAAAAAGGGTTGTGAAAATGTAGTCGCCGATCACTTGTCTAGAATTCCTCTTATCCCAGTGAATAACACACCAGTGAATGAGAACTTTCCGGATGAACAGATTATGGCTGTGTCTGGCAAACCATGGTTCGCCGATATAGTCAATTTCTTAGTAACTGGTGTGACCCCGACTGAATGGTCTAAGAACGATCAAGCCAAATTTAGGTCCCTAGTAAAGAATTTTTATTGGGATGACCCATATCTTTTCAAGTATTGTTCGGATCAAATCATTAGAAGATGTGTTCCTGAGGAGGAATTTGCAAGTATTCTATCTTTTTGTCATGACCAAGCATGTGGAGGACATTTTGGAGCTAAGAAAACTGCGACCAAAGTTTTACAGTGTGGATTTTATTGGCCCACCCTATTTAAGGATGCATTTGCATTTTGTAATTCTTGCTCTAGATGTCAAATGCTAGGAAAACTCTCTCGTAGAGACATGATGCCTCTGCACCCTATTCTCATAGTTGATATCTTCGATGTTTGGGGTATCGATTTTATGGCCCCGTTTCCAATGTCTTTTGGGAAGGAGTATATCTTGCTAGCTGTGGACTATGTGTCCAAGTGGGTTGAGGCTATCCCCACAAAATCCAATGACAACAAAGTTGTTGTCAAATTTCTGAAGGAGAATATTTTCTCCCGATTCGGTACTCCACGTACCATTATCAGTGACCGGGGTACTCATTTTTGTAATCGATCATTTGAAGCTTTGATGAGAAAATATTCCATAACTCATAAGTTAGCTACCCCGTATCACCCTCAAACAAGTCGACAAGTTGAGGTCTCCAATAGACAAATCAAGCAAATTCTGGAAAAAACGGTTAATGTCTCACGTAAGGATTGGTCTGTAAAAATTAATGATGTGTTGTGGGCCTATCAGACCGCTTTCAAGACCAATTTAGGAATGTCCCCTTACCGGTTAGTCTTTGGAAAAGCGTGTCACTTACCGGTCGAATTGGAGCATAGAGCCCTTTGGGCTGTTAAGCAACTTAATATGGATTTAGAGGCAGTTGGTAATGCTCGAAAATTGGATTTAGTTGAGCTTGAGGAAATAAGAAATGAGGCTTATGAGAATGCTAAAATTTATAAGGAAAAGACCAAGGTTTTTCATGATAAATCCATCGTTAGGAAATCTTTTTCTCCTGGACAGTTGGTCCTTCTCTATAACTCTCGTCTTCATCTCTTTTCCGGCAAACTCAAGAGTCGTTGGACCGGCCCTTTCATGATCAAAACTGTTTTCCCTCACGGAGCGGTCGAGATCAGTAATCCGGAGAACGGTGAAAACTTTAAAGTTAACGGGCATCGATTGAAGCCCTACTTAAATCGTCCCTCCAATGTTGCAGAGGAAGTTGTGTTTTTACACGCAATTCCTCATTCTGATTAAGTTTTAGTTTATTTCTAAAAAAAAAACGAAAAAAAAAACGAAAAAAGAAACGTGAAAATAATAATAATGGGTACTTGACTTATTTTGGAAAACGGTGGAAGTACATGTCTTTTTTCTAAATCTAACGTATACCACTTTAGCAGTATTCTATCACCATGGTGTTTCCTGAGAAGAACTTCCACCCGTTGCTTGTTAGTGATCAAAATGGCACCCACTTTTACGACGAAATCATAGCACGGAGTTGGAGCTACTTGGTCCATAATAACAATGATGTGTACTGCCCTAGCTTAGTGGATGAGTTCTATAGCAGTATCACTAACATAGACCTGTGATGCATTGCATACATTGCATCATATGTCTTTCATTTAGATTACTTTTATATCAATAAATGCTACTAAGGTATGTGTTTAGTCGTATTTACAGAATACAGGGACCTGATTGCAAATTACCCACATTCCGAGCATAAACGCGTGCAAAAGATTCATTTCTATCATAAAGACCGAGTTCAAGTTTATCGGGTTCCGAATGGAAATGAATCCAAGCATAAAAGCATTCAAGGAGCTAATCACAAAAAAGTCAAGGGCTTAATTGCAAAATGCCAAGGACCTGATTGCAAAAGAAAAGGATCAAGTTATTTTGTTGGAAAAGTCAAAAGAAAAGTCAAAAATAAATCCCCAACAATGGAAGGAATAATCCGGAGTTCAAGACAATGGAAAGAATCATCCAGACGCGTAAATAAAGATCAAATCATACCATAAACACATGACCAAAATCCGGACCCAAGCAGACCTAATTGTGCGGCATTTTCGCCGCACAACACCTTCAATATGCGGCGTTTCCACCGCCCAGTCATTGATCTGTGTGCCCGATTTTTGTCCAGTGTCGGGTCGACGCGTGTACTATCCTTTTATGTATTGGTATCCCCTGTATCGGCTATAAATAGCCCTGTAGGACGAATGTAACACATCTTTTGAACCTTTGGTCTTGGATCATTAGTAATAAATTTCTGTTTTATTTTGTTTTGTTTTTATTTTCTTTTAATGTCTCTAGGATCCTTTCTTCTTCCTCCCTCCATGAGTTTCTAACTCTTTCCAAAGGGTGGAGGTGATGGAATTAGGGGTAGAGAAGATGAATGCATGTTATTGTTTTAAGTTCGTGATTAGTATATTTTGATTACTTGAGTTTATGTTAAATCATTTATCTTGTAATGCTTCATAACTAACATGATTTATTTCAAGTTTCTCCATTCTCCAATCTAAACCTAAGTCTAGACCTCCACCCGACGGAATTCTCTTCTTTGTTCTTGTTTTAATTTTAATTTCTTTTGTTTCGTAGTTTAGTTAATTAAACCAAAAACCCCAAAAACCCTAATTGATTCTTCTCTACTTCTTCCCCCCAATCGACATCACACTAACAACGAAATCTCTCCCTCCTTGTGTTCGACCCGTACTTGCCACGTCTTCATAGACGCCGTGCACTTGCGGTATAAATTTAATTCTCATCAAGTTTTTGGCGCCGTTGCCGGGGAGGCGACGAAGATTTTGTTTGTTTTTGTATTTTCGATTTTTTTTCTGTTTATCGTGTGCGCGATCTAACTATTTGGATTTGCGTTTCAGGAGACAACAGAGCGCGAGGTGAAATCTGACCGCAATCTGAGCCATCTAGGCGGCGAAATCGCCGCACCACCAAGAGTATTTGCGGCGGAATCGCCGCACAACCTAGGGATCCGGTCTTCAAATTTCTGGGGCGTCGTCGGCATCTCTGGGTGGTCGCATTGAGCTACTGAAATCTCCGAGAGCGGGCGGCGAACCCGACTGAGCATTGCGGAGGTAACTTTTCTTGCCTTTCTCGTAAAATCTGAATAGTTGAAAAGTTTCCTTTCGTAGAATTGCACGTGTTAGGGTTACAATTCCATAATTGGAAATAATTCAACTCTGACCTAAAATTGGCAAAATTAGAAAGACCTTAGTGCATGCATCATATAATGTTTTGCTTGCATTATTCTTGCTAAATTCTTGCAAATTAATACTTGTTGAAGATTGCTGGAGGCAAGGTACGTATCGAGGTTTTTTATCGATTGCATTAGAGCATATTATCTAGTAGCATACAACCTTGCAATTGCCCCCATTAAAAGGACCATTGTTTGACTATCTTTGCTAGATTTAAGTTAAACTATCTTAAGGGCAACTCCGTAGGAAAAGATACGGTGGGGATTTCATCACCCTCCCGTAGCCCACAAACCACAATCCTGAAGTGTCGCCTAAGCCTAAAATTTAAAATCAATTAGACATTGGCCCCTAAGGACTCGGACTCAATTAAGGAGGAGATTGGTTTGACTTGCTATGACCTGAAGCTAATTGAATTCAAATTGGTGTCTAGAAAGTGTTTTTGTGTTGACGAAAGTCTTCCAAGCGACGTGGTTGTCTAATTGGCACCGACTCTGTCGGAAGCGCCCCCACTAGCTATACACTAACTGGCCAACTTGGTTTGATTGGTGAGGGAGGTGAATCGAGCAAATCAATTCGACTCAACCAGTTAGGAGTCGTCTAGATCTAAGTAACACTAGGTCTAGGATTGTTTTGACCGTGCTTGTTCAGGAAATTTCTGACCAACCCTAATTTTTATCCTTTAGAGTTAAGTTTCCCTTCTCGTCTGAGTCTTCTTTCCCTTCTCATCCTTACCTTTCTATTGTTAGTTTCCCTTAAAAAAAAATTAAAATTCAAAAATTCAAAAAAAAGAGTAATTGATTCTTGGAATTGAATTTGAAATTTAAATTTCGAATTCAAATTCAAAAATTAATTCCAACCGGTGCACTCAGATTTGGGTGCAGGATTTAAGCAATCGACTCTCACGAGTTCATCTGGACTCCAGTCTAGAGCTTAACCCCAATCCATCTGCTGCACCACCTCACCCGGATCCAATGGGTGAGAACGTCGTGGACCCACCTGTTGTGCAACCTATAACTCTGAGGGATCGATGCTACCCAACGATGGCTGCTCAGCCATCGTGCATCGTTATGCCCACCATACCGGGTCGCGACTTCGAACTTAAGGCACAATACATGAGTATGCTGCCTAAGTTCACCTCTAGGGAAGATCCATATCTCTTCCTTAGAGAATTTGAGGAAATCTGCTCTCTTATGCAATACCAGCATATCCCTGAAGAGGCAGTGCGTCTGAAATTCGTGCCTCTAGCACTGAAAGACGACGCTAAGAAATGACTATATAGTCTAGCCGAAAGATCTATTAGAAGTTGGGCCGAATTTGTTCAAGTTTTCCTAAAAAAATATTTCCCCAACCATAAGACTATGAAGATTAGGAATGAAATTGTTGCATTCGTTCAGTCTAAGAGCGAGCCGTTCTATTCCTATCTTGAGAGATTTAAGAGTGTCTTGACTCAATGCCCTCATCACGGAATACCGAAGTGGCAATTATGCCAAATTATTTATGAGGGATTGACACCCACATCTAGAGTTATGCTAGAATCTGTGAGCCAAGGGAACTTCATGTCCAAAAATGAAAATGATGCCTGGACTTTTCTTGAGGATTTAGCTGAAAATAGTATGCAATGGGACAATGCTAGAACACCCATCAACCCGAGTATTGGATCTAGGATAGCGAGTCAACCCCGACCAGGTGTCTTAGCTGTAGATTCCAACATAGCGGCTGAGGCAAAACTAGCTACCCTAATGCATAGAATGGAAAGTCTAGAGCTACAAAATCAATCCCGAATGAATCAACCATTGTCTATCCCCTGCTCTAGATGTGGTCAGACTGGTCATTTAATGGAGGACTGTGTGGACCTGGAACATGTTAATGCCACATTTAACAATTCTAGAAATGATCCTTACGCATCAACCTATAACCCAGGTTGGCGTAATCATCCCAATTTTTCGTGGACCCAACAAGGACAACCTCCTAGACAACAACAAACCCCATATAACCAAAATAATACATCATCTGGGGGTAATAACAATGGAAATCATGAGGTTAGGTTGACAAAATTAGAAACTTTAATGACAACTTTTATACAAACAACCAACAAATCATTCCAAAGGCTAGAGACACAGGTCAGCCAATTAGCACAGATAATAGGTGAAAGAGAAAATGGCCAATTTCCAAGTCAACCTGAGGTGAACCCAAGAACTAATAATCAATATCAATCTTATCAACCACCTTCAGGAAATAACAACCCTAGACCGGTTCAAATGGTTAATGAGGAAGGACCGTTCCAACAAATCAATGCTGTAGTATCATTACGGTCCGGAAGACAAATTGACAATAATGTGGTAAACCCTAGAATGACTAATCAATCTAGCCATTAAGCACCCACATATGACTTGACCATTGAACCCGACGTCCAAATTGAAAAGCCCAATCCACCTACCCAACCTGAACCTGTAGCTCAACCTGAACCTGAGCGAGTCTATGTGCCTAAAGCCCCATTTCCCAATAGACTCAAAAAGAACTCTAGTGCACAAATAGAGAAAATCTTGGAAGTATTTAAGCAAGTTAAGGTAAACATTCCACTCTTAGACATGATTCAACAAATACCTGCTTATGCTAAATTCTTAAAAGTTTTGTGCACTAAGAAGAGAAAAACGAATGTACCAAAGAAGGCGTTCTTAACTGCAAACATATGCTCAATTCTTTCCAACACATCTCCTATAAAATATAAGGACCCGGGGTGTCCCACAATTTCATGTTCAATAGGAGATACGTTTATCAATAAAGCCCTTCTAGACCTTGGTGCAAGCGTTAACTTGCTCCCATTTTCTGTCTACGAGCAACTCAACCTTGGTCCGCTGAAACCCTCTAGGACAACCCTCCAATTCGCTGATTGTTCTGTTAAGAAACCGAGAGGTGTAGTAGAGGACGTTTTGATTAAGGTTGGTGACTTCATTTATCCAGTGGATTTTGTCGTACTTGATACTGAACCTGTTGTAAATCCTAATCGACAAATCCCTGTAATTCTAGGTAGACCCTTTTTAGCCACTTCGGAAGCATTAATAAACTGTCGAAATGGGCTCATGCAATTATTTTTCGGGAACTTAAAAGCAGAATTTAATATCTTCCATATTGATAATGAGCCAGAAATAATATGCAACCCAAGTGATGTTGTGATGAGAGCACGTATTTATCAGAATTCTGAATCAAATAAATCATCACATAAGCAAAAAGGAAGTAAGAAAAAAGGGAGTAATTCATTTACTCAACCACCATCACTCGAGCAAATAAGCGAACCAATTCAAGTGAGAAGAGTGGAATCTTTTCCTCAAGTCAACATGGGGAACAATTCAACTGGATACATGCATCAACATGGTGTCATTCAATCCAGTTCTGATTATGGTTGACTTTGAGCAAACTCAACCCCTCTACCGCAAGCCGACGCAGGTAATCAGTGCATTTATTTTATCTATGCATACATTGAGGACAATGCATGATTTAGGTGTGGGGGGGTGTTTATATATGTACATATCTATCTATTTGATTTTCTGTTCTGCTTTATTTAAAAAAAAAATTCAATATTCTATGACATAGCTTAAGATTGAACTGCCAAAACCCGTGTACAAATTGCATCAAGTTTTTGTTCCTTATTATATAGTTCTACTTGTAGAAATTGTGACATAAATCTAAGTTCCAAAGAAATAACACATTGCCCTGTAAGACATGTGTGCACTTAAATTGGATGAATCAAATCCTTGAAGTGGTTGATAAAAAGCAGAGGTTGAGGAAAATACACCGGGAAGTGTGGACTTCTAATAGCAATTAAGCCTTGAGGAAAATAAAAGTAAAAATAAAGGAATAAAGTGAGGAAAGCACATTTTGCAAAATGATTACAAAAGCCCAAGACTTTGAGTCACTGGTCCGTAGGGGTATCTTAAAACCCGGTAACTTGAGTCTTCCAGCTCGGGATTATCGACCAAACTCGCTACACGAATGCAAAAAGGGTATAAGTGTCAAAAAGAAAAAAAAGCAAATGTGTTGAATCACGGGAAAAAAAAATTACTTTAAGATACTCAAGGCCCAAAGCTAAAAGAATGATCCATGCCATGGTTGATCCAAATGATACTTCACCACCAGAGGAGGCGTGCAAAATAATTCAAGTGATAAACATGTGTAGAAGGGTTAGTGGTGTGAATGTTGGAGGAACAAAGACCAAGTCATATTTTTAATGAGTTAGATTTATATAATGAGCATGCAAAAATTCTTAGTGAGATGTATAAAGTTGAGGTAGGGATATTGAGAGCTATTAATGAAATGTTGATTCAGGATTTTGTGGGTATATCCGCTGAAAACCCTCAGGAGACAACACTCCTCCTCCTTGGCAACAAAGAGGTTTAACGGCTTGTTGCACATGCTAAGTGCAACCGTGATTCCTACGAAAGTGAGTTAGGATTTCCCTGTTTTCATTTTCTTATATTTTGTTTTGCTAGGGACTAGCAAAATCTAGGTGTGGGGGTATTTGATGCATTGCATACATTGCATCATATGTCTTTCATTTAGATTACTTTTATATCAATAAATGCTACTAAGGTATGTGTTTAGTCGTATTTACAGAATACAGGGACCTGATTGCAAATTACCCACATTCCGAGCATAAACGCGTGCAAAAGTTTCATTTCTATCATAAAGACCGAGTTCAAGTTTATCGGGTTCCGAATGGAAATGAATCCAAGCATAAAAGCATTCAAGGAGCTAATCACAAAAAAGTCAAGGGCTTAATTGCAAAATGCCAAGGACCTGATTGCAAAAGAAAAGGATCAAGTTATTTTGTTGGAAAAGTCAAAAGAAAAGTCAAAAATAAATCCCCAACAATGGAAGGAATAATCCGGAGTTCAAGACAATGGAAAGAATCATCCAGACGCGTAAATAAAGATCAAATCATACCATAAACACATGACCAAAATCCGGACCCAAGCAGACCTAATTGTGCGGCATTTTCGCCGCACAACACCTTCAATATGCGGCGTTTCCGCCGCCCAGTCATTGATCTGTGTGCCCGATTTTTGTCCAGTGTCGGGTCGACGCGTGTACTATCCTTTTATGTATTGGTATCCCCTGTATCGGCTATAAATAGCCCTGTAGGACGAATGTAACACATCTTTTGAACCTTTGGTCTTGGATCATTAGTAATAAATTTCTGTTTTATTTTGTTTTGTTTTTATTTTCTTTTAATGTCTCTAGGATCCTTTCTTCTTCCTCCCTCCATGAGTTTCTAACTCTTTCCAAAGGGTGGAGGTGATGGAATTAGGGGTAGAGAAGATGAATGCATGTTATTGTTTTAAGTTCGTGATTAGTATATTTTGATTACTTGAGTTTATGTTAAATCATTTATCTTGTAATGCTTCATAACTAACATGATTTATTTCAAGTTTCTCCATTCTCCAATCTAAACCTAAGTCTAGACCTCCACCCGACGGAATTCTCTTCTTTGTTCTTGTTTTAATTTTAATTGCTTTTGTTTCGTAGTTTAGTTAATTAAACCAAAAACCCCAAAAACCCTAATTGATTCTTCTCTACTTCTTCCCCCCAATCGACATCACACTAACAACGAAATCTCTCCCTCCTTGTGTTCGACCCGTACTTGCCACGTCTTCATAGACGCCGTGCACTTGCGGTATAAATTTAATTCTCATCAACCTGGACAGTGGGTACATTTTACTGAATTGGAGAAACAAAGTCTGGGCGATTGACCTCAACATCATCTCCAACTTGACTGACATACCACAAGGGGCCTCCACTTTGCCATCCGAGGAACTCAGTTTCTATCGGTCACTCATGGGACCAGATTGTGTGCTTAGCCGTGATCGGGGTATCAAGGGCACATCCATGTACCGGAATGTCTTTACAGCATGTAGGTGGGCATGCCAAAATGTCACGAGTAATACCCACAACACCTCTTTTCGCACAGTTGAGATGGGCATCGTTCACTCCCTGATGACCCGTGATCGCACTTACTGTATGTGCCGACGGCTTCTGACCACCATTGCAGAAGGCCACCAACGCAACTCCCAATCTCTGCCATGCCTCGTCACCACTATCTGCAAGCACTTTATGGCCTATGAGTCTTTCTGGGTGTACGAAGCCGACATGCTCCCTTGTACGGTGGAACGAGAGACATCCTCCTACCGTGGCACTATAGCGGACCTGTGGACACCTCCAGAAATGGAGGATGCTATGCAATCAAGTGAGTCGTCTGAAGACTCCGCAACATTCTGGGCTCAGTCAACCCCAGAAAACTTTGACGAGCATAGGTCCCGAATGTGGGGCGGGATGAAGCGCCTCAATAGCAAACTGAACAAAGCACTCTCCGACCGTAGAGAGTCGTCATCCCGAAGGCGGTAACTTTATTATTTCTTGCATTTCCTATATTATTCAATTTTGCATACATTGAGGACAATGCATGAAATAGGTGTAGGGGGGTGACTAGTTATCTACCTATCTGTTTTGTTTTTATTTCCCATTAAAAATCATTAAAAAATAAAAAATAAAAAAAATCAATGTTTCATGACATAGCTTAAGATTGAACCACCAAAACCCGAGTACAAATTGCATTGAGTCTTTGTTCCTTATTATATAGTTCTGCTTGTAGAAACTATGACATAAATCTAAGTTCCAAAGAAATAACACATTACCCTTAAGACATGTATGCACTTAAATTGGATGAATCAAATCTTTGAAGTGGTTGATAAAAAGCAGAGGTTGAGGAAAATATACCGGGAAGTGTGGACTTCTAATAGCAATTAAGCCTTGAGGAAAATAAAAGTAAAAATAAAGGAATAGAGTGAGGAAAGCACATTTTGCAAAATGATTACAAAAGCCCAAGCCTTTGAGTCACTGGTCCGTAGGGGTATCTTAAAACCCGGTAACTTGAGTCTGTCAGCTCGGGATTATCGACCAAACTCGCTACACGAATGCAAAAAGGGTAAAAGTTTCAGAAAAAGTAAATGTGTTGAATCACGGAAGAAAAGAAAAAAATATACTCAAGGCCCAAAGCTAAAAGAATGATCCATGTCATGGTTGATCCGAATGATACTTCACCACCAGAGGAGGCGTGCAAAATAATTTAAGTGATAACATGTGTAGAAGGATTAGTAGTGTGAATGTTGGAGGAACAAAGACCAAGTCAAACTTTTTATAAGTTAGATTTGTATAATGAGCATGCAAGAATTCTAAGTGAGATGTATAAGGTTGAGGTGGAGATATCGAGAGCTATTAATGGAATATTGAATTAAGACTTTGTGGGTGTGTCAACTGAAAACCCTCACGAGACAAAACTCGTCCTCTAAGAAAACTTGGAGGTTTAAAGGCTTGTTGCACATGCTAAGTGCAACCGTGATTCCTACGAAAATGAGTTAGGATTTCTGTGCTTTCATACTTATATTTCTCATGTTTTGTTTTGCTCGAGACTAGCAAAATCTAGGTGTAGGGGCATTTGATGCATTGCATACATTGCATCATATGTCTTTCATTTAGAGTGTTTTTATATAAATAAATGCTACTAAGGTATTGTTTTGAGCAATTGTGCAGAATTCAGGAGTTACAATGCAATTTACTAATATTCGAGCTAAAACGCGTGCAATGGACTTAGATGGATCACAAAGACCAATTAGCTAGAGATTCAAGCTCAAGTTGAAGTCCAATTGATTGCATAAGAAGTCAGGGACTTGATCGCAAATTAGAAGGACTAAAAAGTTATTTTGGAGGAGTATTCAAGAAGAAATCAAATTCGGATTTCCAAAGATATGCAATAATTGATTTATACACGTGGAGGCCACCTACAACATACCAAAAACACACCCACAAAAGCACGAAGTTATCTGGACCATCCATGCGGCGGAATCGCCGCATCTAACGGTCAATATGCGGCGGAATCGCCGCATGGGTTGTGATCCGTGCCTCCTATTTTCGTCCAATTGTGTAGTAACACGTGTCCTTCCTGATGCATACTTAGGGTTTCTTGTATCGGTTATAAATAGCCCCGAAATATTGTGTAAGAGAGCTTTTGGTATTACATTTTAAAGCAATAAAATTCTGCCCTTTTAATTCTCCATTATCTTTGTCTTTTGTAAGCTTAGTTTTAGATTAATGTTTCATGTTCTTAATTCCAGTAGAGTAATTTAGTTGTTCTTTATTTTTTCTCTTAGAATAATTTGTTGCGTGCTTAGAATAATTGCTTTTATTTTCCTAGATCGTAGTTTAGTATAATAATTCCTTCTTTTTTTCTCGTATTCTCTTGATGATCTCCATGACCCCTTCTCCTCATCTTCTCCCCATGGGTTTCTAAAACCCTCCAAAGGGTGGGGGTGACGGATTTAGGGTTAGAGAAGAGAGATCGTTTTTATTTTAATTTCTTGTTAGTGTTTTGATCATATGAGTTTTTGTTAAATCAATTATCATATGATGCTTAATATCTCACTTGATTTATAATAATTTTCGTAATCTCTAATCTAACTCGAAGATTCATAACTTCCACCCACTGGACTCTCATCCATAGTTATTTCTTCTTAGTTTTTGTTCTTGTTGTTCTTGCTTTAGAAAGATAAAAAAAATCCAAAAATCTCAAACCAACACTATTCCTCTTTTGCTTTCCTTAATCAAAGAAAATCACAACAATATAAGAATCTCTCCCTCCTTGTGTTCGACCCGTACTTGTCACCGCTTCAACGCGGCCGTGCACTTGCGGTTAATATAAAATCTCATCAGGGGTCTCGCTGCGAACCAACATGTATTAGATGAAAACGACATCTCGAAACCAAGAAAAATTTTGCCCAAGTGAAAACGGCATCAGTGATACCGTTTTCATTAAGGGTAAAAACGACATCTACAGTGCCGTTTTTACTTAATGAAAACGGCACCACATGTGTCGTTTTCAATGTGCATATTTTGCCAATTAAGTTTCTCACGTGCATATTTTTCCAATTTTTTTCTTTTTAACTTATTATTTTGAAAAAAAATCCTTTTTTAATCCCAATATCTATCACGACTCACTAGAGTCTCAACATGTGTGCTTTAAAAGTGTTGCAAGTGATGTTCGCGATCATCAGAAACTTGACTCTTACCTTGAGTAAGGACGTACTATCCAAAATAATAACATGATAGTGAAAGACGAACAAGACTGTTACGCTAATCTTGGAGATATTCGCAAATTTAAGGGAGATCGACCTGAAACCACTGAGGAGGAATCAATGCAATATTCGACCGATCGTATAGCGAATATTCACGAGTTTTTTTGTCAATCAAGATCGGGTGTGTGACATGAATTAACATTTGGATCTGAAGGACGATTTAATCGAGCATATATTGCAACACTACAGAAGATGAGCGGTTTGAAAATAGTTTGAAAAAAATTAATGTACTATTTTGAAGTCCAGTTTATGTAATATGTATTGTTGTTTCTTAACTTTGGATGTAATATTTTCGATTTCAGTGTATGTAATATGCAACGTGGTTTACTAATATTTAATAATAATTTCGTAATTTAATAGTAATTAATAAATATTTTCAAGTATAAGTAATTAAATATAGTAATTAGATTTAGAATTATATAAAATGTAATTTGTTTAATGTTGTGGAAGAATTAAAATTGTTTAATTAAGAAATGATATGGAGGAAAGAGGGTGCATGATGGGTGGGGGTCTGGGCGTGGTCAAGAGATTTTTTGGGTGGGTTGAGTGAGCTGACGTGAAAGAGAGAAGAAGCATGACACAGGGATAGCCCGGACACTGTTATTCTTGCTCTTTGTATTTTAGGAACACCCAATGTTATTTCAACATCCAAAATCACATCCAATCGTCACGAGCCTACTTGAGTGCACAAATGCGTTTATATACTTTAGCTACACAATAATATCTCTTTGAGTATCCAAAACGTGTTTGCCACAAGCTAGTAAATATCCAGCTTCTAGAATCCTCTTAGACATTCTCTGGGAGGTAAATTTTTTCAAAGTTCACTTTAGGAAGTCAAGTTTGATTTGGCTTTTAACTTTTCATTGTTAAGATATTTTCTGGAAGCAAAGTTGTCATTGTATTTTGTTTCCTCTAGTAGCGGCATTTCACAATCTTTTTATTATTTTCATACTTTTGGACTATTTGGAATATAGAAAACAATTGTATTTTTCATATATACCACTCCAACTAGAGAGGTCATCATGCACAACCTTATTACCAACACGGCAATCTAAATCTCGGTTCTCCACTCCAATCATAGCCATCATTTTTCTTTCAAACGAGACATTCTCCACAATAAGGCATGCAATTTGTTGATGATAAACACTCATTATCAAAATAAAAGTTAAGATGATGTATTTTGCAATTTTCTTGACATAAAGTATTACCTTTGTAACTCTGACGTATGTGTTGACATTTGTCTATTGAATGGATAAAAAAATTATCTTACTTTCTAAAAAAGAATATCTTCTATGCATGAGAAGCTTGTATTTACCATCTTCCCTCTCGCGTTTTGATGTAAATTGCCTAATCTAAGGTGCATTTCGTGATAATTATGCAATTTCTCCAACCGCAAACAACTTCACATGTCCTCACCAAATAATTAGGACTTTGGAAGAACATCAAGTTGCGTTAGGGATTTGGTATTGTACAATTTGACATAATATTTTTTCTTTCATTCAAGTACTACGTTACCAGGTGAATTTAAAATATATATCACAAGCCACACCTAACTTCAAATTTCTGTAAAACGTTCAATTTTTGAATTCATTAGAGTTGCATAGATTTTATAATTAGATAAGAAAAGGGAACTACTATTCGTCGCCGGAAAATTACTTAAATCGTCCTAAAAATGACCTTTTTGCCCTTAACAAATCAATTAATACCGATTTCGTCCCGTGTCTTTAAATAAGGTGTTTGACTCAGTTTTACTCACATTCCTAGTACCAACACCACGAAAATGTCTGGCGAAGCACCTGAATCCGGCGAGGTAACTGGGGCGGAATTTTTTTCACGACTCGAGCGTCTGGCTAAACCGCCTCCACCAAGGTGGAGGCGTCTGCCTAACACGCCTCCACATAGGTGGAGGCGGTTTAGACAGACGCCTCCACCTTTGTGCAGGCGTCTCCTATGGACGCCTCCACAAAGGTGGAGGAGTCTGTCTAAACCGGCTCCACCTATGTGGAGGCGTGTTAGGCAGACGCCTCCACCTTGGTGGAGGCGGTTTAGCCAGACGTCCGTTTTTTTGTTTTTTTTAATTTTTTGTTAAATTCAAATTTTTCAGGTTCCATTTCAAGATTTCGGTGGTGATGGAGTAGATTACAGTGAGCTTTTTGACAGTAAAGAAATATTTACAACAATCGAGGAAGGTTGTAAATGGGCGAAACAAGTTGCAATAGGAGCCGGATTTTTTTTGGTTATATCATCATACAAACCGAAAGCAGATAACCGGATGGATTGTTACCTCAGATGTGATCGCAGACGTGAGATGAGTTCTCGTGATACGAGTATTGCACTGTGAAAGAATACGAAAAGAAAAGGTTGTGGTTGTCGGTTTTTGGTAAAAGTGGTGGAGCGACGAGATCGTGATGGATGGGTTATTGTTTCTAGTAGCATGTTTGGGCAGCACAACCACCCATTGGCAGTTTATTCAGAGGGTCACCGACAGGTCAGCGGACTTAGTGCTGGGGCAAAGCAAATTGTTCGGGATATGACAGAGGCACAAGCAAGACCCCGTAACATTTTGTTGGCGGTAAAGAAGAAATTTCCGGACGATAATCCTAATCAAAGGCACATTTACAACTTCAGAGAGTACATGAGGAGGACGAAATCTGAAGACAGGAATCTCGCGCAGCAGTTTCTCAGAGAGGCAGTGCAGCATAAGTATTTGCATTGGATTGTGGCAGATGAAGAAACTAATGTCTTGACTCACGCATTTTTGACACATCCGACTTCGGTTCAGTTGTTGCGTACATACCCATTCGTGATCTGTATGGATTCGACGTATAAGACGAACAAGTACAAGATGCCTTTGTTTGAGATGGTTGGGGTTACTCCAACAAATATGAATTTTCTTGTCGGATATGCGATTTTCCAGGATGAGACCGAGTCTAGTTATCGGTAGGTGTTGGAGAGGTTGCGAGATCTGTTATTGGATATTGTTAGCCCGACAACAATAATTACGGACCGGGAGATGGGTCTGATGCGACCAGTGGCAGAGGTTTTTCCTGAGTCAGCTCATTTACTATGCACCTGGCATATCAACAAAGACGTGTACAACTACGCATACCACGTATTCGGCAAGGAGAAACAGCTTGCAGAGAGTTTTAGACGTGGAAGATGGAGGAGAGTCATGCTTTCTGATTCACAGACGGATTATGATAGAGCAGTCCGTAATCTGAAGGATTCTTACAGTTCCTGGCCAGTGCTGACGAAGTATGTGGAAGACACGTGGTTGGTGCATAAGGAAAAATTCGTGTTGAATTGGACGAATCAAGTTCTTCATTTCGGCAACACTACGAACTGCAGGGTGGAAAATGCACATTCGGCTCTGAAAGAGTGGATCACTACATCGACTGCCGCTCTCGACACTCTTTTCGACCGCGTGAACTCGTCTATTGAAATGCAGCTGATGAATATTCGGAACTTTCTTGAAGATTCGAGACGTCGAAATTTGGCACATTACATAGGTCCTCTGTTTCAGCATATAAATGACCGAGTTTCGCATCACTGCTTGTCGTTAATGACTCAGGAGTTGAAGAGAATGCATGACTTAAGTGATGAAATTGAATATCGTTGTGGGTGTGCTTTCCTGACAACACATGGGATTCCTTGTGCCTGTACCATGTACGAGTGTTTCGCGTCAGGTGATGGAATTTATTTAGAGCATATTCATCCATTCTGGAAAACACTTGTTATCGGAGAAGGAGTCCAGATGTCAGAGTTTGTTGATCAGTCAGCACAAGAAACCGAGCATTTTCGGAAGCTAGTGGATGAGATTTCGCAGAGCGATCCTGCAGTAATTCGTAGTGCCTCTCGTATTTTATATGAACAGTTACACCCCGATCAGTCGAACTATGGAGAACCCGAAGAAAATACTAAGGTACGAGGTCGACCTAGGGGAAAGTCGACACGTCGGGACCCGAGTGCCTTCGAGTATGCTGAGCGAGGTCGTGGTCGGTCTGGCAGTAGTGGGAGCAGGGGTCGTGGTCGGTCTGGCAGTAGTGGGAGCAGGAGTCGTCGGTCTAATTCGTCTCGATCGTCCTTGAATACGGGCACAAGATCTTCTGGTATGTCGATATCTTTGTTGTTATGTTATTTAATATATATTAGTAATCTAAATGTGGTTGAATATATTATCTCCTAATTTTGTTGTTTTAATTAATTGTTATTTACCTATCTTACAGTGTCCGGACGGGTTGACGTGGACAACTTCCCATATAATGATAGACTGCCAGGAATCATTTTGCCATTTCTGCAAAGGTGGAATGACGTACGTGCTGATGACAACTGTGGATTTCGATGTGTTGCCGATGTCTTTCATGGTGGTCAGGAGAACTGGTCGTACGCCCGTCGTGCGATTTCTAATGAGATAGGTGCACATCCTATTTATGAGACAGTCTATTTCGGCCATGTGAGAGAGGCTCGTCAACGAATTGATTGGGGCGGGGGAGGTTGTGGCGAGGATCATTATATGGAGGTTTGGTCCGACTTGTTTCCTATTGCGAATTTTTACAAGTGTGCGGCCATGTATTTCGCAGTGGGAACAAATGGTTCGTTGTTCCCGTGTCTTACTGTTCTACCCTGGGAGTGTCCCTCTACCATGACGAGGCATGTCAGAGAGTTGGTCATTGCTCATTTAGGGAGTTATGCTCATTTTATTCGTTTGGAATTACTTGATGATTTCCCAGTACCTCCTATAGCAAACTTATGGTATCAAATGCGAGATGAGAGTGTTGTTGGATGGGAGGATCAGTACCAAAGTAGGATGGAGTATTGGAACCGGTTACGTTGATTGTAATTTGTAATGTTTTGTAATGTATAATATATCGTGTATTTCTACTTATATCGTGTTGTTTTTTTACCGTATTTTAAATTTAAATATTATTTCATATCTAAAGAAATAAGTTGAAAATCTTTTCGTGAAAAATAAATATTAAAAAATACGATAGTCAAAGAAATATGTAGAAGATATGTTCGTCAGAAATAAATAATAAGAGTACACAAATAAACATAAGCATATACCAACAAATGTACTAACAGTGCAACAAAACGAAAGTAAAAGCAAGACAACTACAACTCAGCATCTGAATCATGGTCCGAAATGCCCAACTGGCTGTTCCAATCCTCGATCAGGCGATCCCAATCTGTACATGCAAGTCTCGTCGCCTCACTCGGCATGACGTCTCTCTCTCGCAAGAACGGCTGCGTACACCGTATCGCCATACTCATCCACTATATGTAAAATAGAAATTAACGTACAATAACAAAATATACTTTACAATTAAATATAAAATTAGATAAACTTACCGCATCGGCACATGTTCTATCTAGTGGTCTCTCCGGTCTCGAAATGATACCGCGTACGAGCAGTGGATGTGAGCACCTACCGAACCACTGCAAATAATCTGGAGCACAGATGGAGGGGTCGCGGCTACGACTCAGATCGGCCAGGTGTAGTCGTCCTAGTCTCGGAAATGTCCTCCAAACCGATTCCGCAGACAAAACGCTGTGCCTGACGTCGTACATCATCGCAGTCGCAGACCGTACGGCATGCTCGGGCGTCGGGATGTCAACCGGGATCACCTGAATGTAACCTAACTGTCGTAACACGCGATCAGGTATATAAGGCTCTGTGATATCCCTATAACGAATAATGCCGGCAAATGTAGTCCTCGGGACAGCTACAACAGGCTCGGGACCATACGGTAACCACTCCACCTAAACGTTTATACGTTAATAATAATAAAATTAAATTTAAATAAACGTGAATGATATATACATTATATACCTGCGATGCAGTCATCTTATCTAGTCATCTACGAATAGAAATAAGTCGACTCTCGCTCTTATCCTCGGCCCGGACAGCCCACATACGCGAACGAGGATGACAACGCTCAACAATCTTCCGCTCACGATGTGGGCGGAAAGCAGGAAAATACTCATATATCCAAGCCTGCAGCAGTGTAAGACAACCCGTAATCTGACCACAATCAGCACGACTAGATATGCCCAACTGGCGATACAGATATGCCAACGTCGCCGACCCCCATGAGTAATCACCAATGGTATCTGGGTCCCTCGCCTCCAATAAGTCGCGTGGTCTCAGTCTGGAACCGCTCTTGTCGACAAACAATACGCAGCCTAGCAGTAAGAAGAAATAAGCAGTCATCTGCGTATCCTCAGTCCGTGGTGGTCGCCCCCGTATGCAACACTCGTCCACATCGTCGATACTAACACCACCGCCACTCCAAAATGAGCTATCCCGCCCAAGACCCTCCAGGTTGACACCCAGCAACTCAGATACATATAACTTCAGCTCAGATGTCGGCGCCTGCGCACTGACCATGGGACCCTCAACAGGAATGTGAAGAATCTGAAAGACGTCACGCAACATGATCGTCATCTCTCCGAACGGCAAGTGGAAAGTGTTGGTGTCAGGCTGCCACCGCTCCACGAATGCCGAAATCAACGGCATGTCGATGCAGGAAAACATGCTGTACGGCAAGTGACCCAATCCACTGTCAACCACGGTCGCCGTCATATCCTCAGTCATCACTGAGCGTCATGCCTGCAATGTCGTACATGCTCTGTGCCGATTATGGCACTTCAAAACCTTCCGCTCGTCGCCATCCCAGATGCGTCTGGCGACGTGGCCTCCGAAACTCGGAATGACGCTGCCATCTACAGGACCACCGAGAATAATATCCGTGACGATCCAAGACTCGTCATCACCCCTCTTCTTCTTCTGAGCTCGGGCATCTGCAGTGCATGAACTCGAATCACCGGTCACAAACCGGCCACCTCGATCCTTCCTAATGACCCACTTAGATGAAGGACCACCGTGTCGCCCCCGTCCTCGCCCGGCCTGATGTACCGGCTCCTCCTGTGGCCCCAAGTCGTATCGGCCCTCATCGTCACTGTCGTCGTGACTCCTCAGCTCATCTGAATCATCCTCGTCGTCGAAAGACTCTCCAGGTGTCTGACGACGACGTAACAGATCTCTCTCTCTC
Source organism: Triglochin maritima (assembly GCA_963682175.1). Classification (NCBI taxonomy): domain Eukaryota; kingdom Viridiplantae; phylum Streptophyta; class Magnoliopsida; order Alismatales; family Juncaginaceae; genus Triglochin; species Triglochin maritima. Next base: position 2,604,360 of record OY821787.1, on the reverse strand, counting down.
CTAACTGAAGCAGAAATATCACGTTTGCGTGGATGACGAGGACCTGACTCGTCTGCTATACTACGTACCGCGCGTAAGGGAATTGATTTCCCTTTTCCTCCACGGTAACCCGATGACTATTAATTCAATTTTAAAAATACAAATTTATTAATGAATTTACTAAAATAATTAAACTAATTATTAACTGAATAATCTATTAATTTAGCAATTATCACAATTAATCAATAATCCTTTACTAAAATCGTACACAACTAATTACTAACATAATAATCAATTTATTTAGCGATTTATTTATTAATTATCACAATTTATAATCAATAAACGATTTACTAAACTAATTTAACTCATTATTAACATAATATTCAATTTATTTAAAATTTATCACAATTTATAATAAAATTAAAAAAAAACCGGGCGTCTGCGGGAGACGCCTACCCTACGTGGTAGGCGTCTGCCGGAGACGCCTACCGTACGTGGGAGACGTCTCCCGCAGACGTCTGTTCATTGGGTCGGGCGGTCGCGGGAGACGCCCGACCCAACGATCGGGCGGTCGCAGCTCGAACGTCACAAATAGATAATAGATCTTTACGTGTACTTCTTTTCCTTGAGGACGTCTTTGCAATTTTCGCAGACGCAAATGCCCCCCAAACGCCACACCGTACTCTTCTCGCCGATCGCCGCAAAGACGCCGGCGGCGGATCTTCTCTTTCGCCGGAGACGGCCAAGTTCTCACCTTTCCCCTCCGATTTCGTGTTTTAGTGTAGAAAGATTTGATTTTTCGGGATTCAGGGAGAAGATGTTGCGCGTCGGAAGAGTGCCGTCTAGGGTTTCCAACTTCGTAGGAGATGTTTCGCCACAGAGCCTCTGGGAACTCCGTGACATGGTAACGTTTTTTTGCTATATTTTGTGATTTGTTAAAGATTCTGTAATTTTTATTGTGGATTTGAGTAATTGAAAGATTGGGGTAATTTGATGTAGTTTGAATGAGGGAATAATTCAATGAGATTTTTGCGGAAATTTAGGGGTTTGACTTGACTGGGTTGTTTAATTTAAATGTCATTCGGTTAAGTGTTTGAATGTTTTTAGGGATTTTATTTGAGTTGGTTAAGGTTAGAAACCTATATTACATATATTCATCAATTGATTAGCACCGAACGCTTGTAACAGAAAGGAGTACTTTTTTTGTCCGAGTTCTTCAAAGTTTTCGACTAAGTTCTACTTGATGGACCGATAAAAAAGGTTCCGATTGGTAGGATTAGGTATGAGTCTGATGTTATTTTTAAACGTTGTTGCATTGTGATACATAGTTCTGATTGCATGTTTGATGGTTTGCCATATGAATCATTTAAAGGGTCTGTAGGAACGAGTCTATTTTAAATAACTGAGTTCTAGCTCTTGAATTGATGTTTAAGTTTAGATAGTCACAATATCACGCAGAGTGTGGTTCACTTATATCAATGGGATAATTCATTAATTATGTTATATCATGCAATTATGGAATCGTGATTTCTAGATGTAGGTTTCCATATATTTTTTGGTAGTAACTAGCAAGATTTGCATATGTGGGTGCAGTGACTGAAAGAATTTCGTTGGCTATTTTGAAATGTCGCTTGATACTTGGTTTGGAATTAGAAACTGCACAAGTAATAATGTATGGTGTGGTTATACATGTAATAGTTTTTTTTTCTAGGATGTGATTCTACATCGAGTCACTAGTTTACTGGGTTTTGGTATATATAGGATAGCAAGAATGATTTCGGTGATTAGGGTTGTTGGTTCCTGTAAAAAGGTATCTGATAAGGGTAAAATGTATAAATATTCTATGTTTTAGTTTAGTTAGTAAATATTTGTTCTTGAAGGAGCCATGTACATGCACTATACGACTTGTTAATTTACTTATTTGGAGCTTGAGACACTAGTTGTTGTCTCTTTTGATGCATTAGTGCTGCTAGTAATCTTCTTTACATGCATTAGTTTACATGACTATTTACTCATACATCAGTTGTTTTGGTGGATATATTTTCTATAAGTATTATTTTTTTGATGGAATGTTTTTAATCCAAAAATCAAATCTTTTGTAGCATATTCTGCACCTTTCTTTCCTCCAGAAGCATTTGCATGAAGTTTATGTTTTTGTTGGAGAAAGTGGAATAGAGGATGTTAAGCATCAAAAGAGCAGTACCTGCCGTCTCCAACCATCTGGAGGATGGTTTGTCTGAAACCGTTGTATGTGGAAAACAGTGCCTTGGAAAGTGCTGCTTGCCAAGTGAGTACTTGCTCAGTTCCCCAGCTAATTTGTGACTTCCAGTTTTGTTTCAAATGGAATTGTGTGTTTTCTAAACAAAACCCTCTTTACAGCTTGAATTCCTGTTTGATTACGGTTTTAGAAGATTGTCAATGATAACGCAAATACTTAGACAGTCTCGAAATTGGCATGTATTGCTTGGTTTTGTACATTATTTTGTTTTGCAAACAGAGAGACCATGTGATCCTTTAAGAGTTTTGTAAGCACGCAGATAGCTCGTTTGGAAATTCTGAAGTGATGCAATCAAATAGAACCTCATAAAAAACTGTAGTTATAATCAAAGATGGCAGTAATAACATAATGCAGTTGTTTTTGTTTCATTCATGTTTTCCTTGTTTCCAACTGTAGTATGTTTCAATTTCTGTACACAGTACACTGGCCGACTGTTAAATTTCTTTTTTCTTAATCAGCATCACACCTTCCCCTTTATTAGCTCTCCAGTTCACTTTCTCAAATTGGTGCTTGGGAAGGTAGAACTCATGACTCTTTGTTCATGCAAGATCAGGTTATACCAATTTTCACCCTTTATCATGTTAATATGGTGTATTTTGTTGAAACAGTGGGATGATAAGATGTGCCGGGGTTCTTTTCGCTACGATGTTACAACTTGTGAGACAAAGATCATCCATGGCAGTCATGGCTTTATTGCCCAATTAAATGAAGGTCGCCATCTGAAGAAACGCCCTACTGAGCTCTGTGTTGATTGTGTACTTCAGCCCTCTGACCGAAAGAAATTTAACTTCACCAAAATTGCACAGGAAGAAGTGCTCTTCCGTTTCGAAGAGAGCTGCAACAACAGAGTTCATTATACTAATAACGCTCCAGTCACCGTAGCAAGCCATGCCAATATAGTAGCAGTTAATGTAAGCTTGTAATGTATAAAGGTATGAGTTATTTTCCACAATTGGCTTTTATGATTTAAACCTGAATTTCTGATTGCCAGGTCAGTCCCATTGAACACGGTCATGTGCTTTTGATCCCTAAAATACTCGAGTGTTTACCCCAGAGGATTGATCCTGAGAACTTCTTGCTTGCTCTACACATGGCAGCTGAAGCAAGGAACCCTTATTTTAGATTGGGTTATAATAGCCTGGGTGCTTTTGCGACAATCAACCATCTCCATTACCAGGTCATTAGCATGTGTTTTACCATCATATGAAGTGTTGCAGTTGTAATGCTTTGGGAGCAAAGAACTTCAAAGTGTTTCGGTTTCTTGTAACAGGCGTATTATTTTGGAGCCTCATTTCCTGTGGAGAATGCCCTGACTGAAATGGTACCTGTAGAAACATCATCAAAGAGTGGAGTGGTGGTGTCCCGTCTCCTGGATTATCCTGTGCGAGGTTTGGTTTTCGAAGGTGGAAACAGCCTGCAGGATCTTTCAGATGTTGCATCTAGTGCTTGCATTTGGCTGCAGAATAATAATGTCCCATTTAACGTGCTAATATCAGACGCTGGGAAGAGAATCTTTCTGTTCCCTCAGGTAGGTAGCTAACATTATCCTTCAAGCTCACTCCCGTTTTACCGGAAAGAAAACTAGTGTTGATGTTGTTTTTCTTACAAAAACTAGCTTTCAACTCTTATGCCATTTTTATCTCAAAGTGGAGTTATTCATGGGAAGGATGGGTAAATATTGGTTTTTAATCTGGAAGCATTGCTGTTGTATTTAAACTCGTTTGGGACTTGAAATGCATTGAACAATTCAAGTCATTGCAAATCATGTTAATTCATTTGTTGGTAATTCTTGTTGCACATTGCTTTTTTTTAAAATAACTTTGGCTCCGGAAGAAAATTTTGAACTTCGCTTTCGTTTCTTTAAAATCCATGCAGTGTTATGCAGAGAAGCGGCGTCATGGAGAAGTGAGTCAAGAATTCTTGGATACTCAAGTGAACCCTGCCTCCTGGGAGATTAGTGGGCACATGGTGGTGAAGCGGCGGAAGGATTACGAAGAAGCAACCGAAGATTTTTTCTGGAAGTTCTTAGCTGAAGTTTCTCTTTCGGAGGTTGGAAGCCAAAAGGTAGTAGCAACTAAGCAAAGTGCACATCCAAACAATATTCCAGTTCTGGAGTACTATATTGGGTATTGTACCATAGAAGTTTCAAAGGAGAGACTTCTGCTGAAGTCTTTGTTTGTATTTGTTAATTTGATATTGGGTATTCAATTTCTTCTGGTTTGCTGAATTACTATGTGTTGAAGTCCCAAACTAATGAGATGGTCAATAGACTAAAGATTTGGTTCTTCGATTGGTTCTTCTCATGTACTCTATTACAGTCTAGAAATATACGTGTGGAGAGTAATGAGATAGTCAGTAGACAAGATTTGGAAATCGACTTCCTTCACTATATATCAACCCTATTCCTTCTAAACATGCACAGTTGTTAAACTCTTCTGATGTGATACGTGTCATATTTCCAGGTGTTAACTATGGATGTTGGAGCATTTAATGATACCAACAATACATGATTAAATTCTAGACTCAAATTCGTTGAACAAGCATAGAAGTCTTATATAACACAGCTTCAAATACCACGTGGTGTCGATTCATATTTCGTAGCCCATATGGACAGCATTAGAACCCTAACATGCATGGCAAATCTACACTAGTTGGTGTTAGATGTCTTCCATGCGAAGCAGCTTAATCAATTGCATGCAACAACCAAACTTGGATTCCTTCGCAATCTGGTAATTCTAATAACTAGAACGCCATGCTTCTGAAGCCATAGGATTAGTGACTTCTGACGTGGATTTTAATTAGTCGTTCAATTGATACTTCTTGTGATTTCAAGATCTACTTGTGGAATAATATGAATAAGATTGTTGTTCTTCATATTATAAATAGAGGGAATAGACTCGTATGAATAAGATTGTATGAACTATGAACAACGATATGATAAAGATTGTGTCATATGTATCTATTAATTGATTGAAAAGGTCAAATAGTACATTGGGTTTGAGTTTGTAGGTGGATATATTACTTGATCCACCCAATGTATTTATGACGATGTATCATTTAACCTTCAACAAACAAAAAATACCCATAAAGAAAAACTTACTGTGATAATAACTGCAACATATGTAGTGTTTTAGGGTTGTCCTGTCCCTAAAATGGTAAAATCATTTCGAAGAAGAAATTCAACATCGTTGACATGATGGTTAATTTATTATAGCTAAATTAAATCAAATGCTAGTGATGTGAATATGACTAAACTTGAGGGTGTAAATACAAAATAAAAAATGTAAATCCTAGACGGCTATACTATTTTTAGCTTTTAGCCTTTTACATCCTTGTCCAATCTCTGGCACAAACATACAAACTTGTGAAATTTGAATTCTTTATATTGGCCTTTTCCCTGAGATGGTATTATATTTCTTGCCAAACTTACTTATCCGGTGAGATCAAAAGGTTGGTTCATCATTTAATCCTATCTTTCTGAGAAAGGCTATCTTTGTTAGGGAATGACGTATAAAAGTCACTAATGCTTTTATTGGACCACTTTAAGTAGGAAACACTCTCCTAAATCAGATCACCAATTTCGAAAAGAGATGTTGGTCGGTGTCTTCATGTATACTTCAGAACTTCAATTTCAATTTTGAAACATAAAATATCGAACCTCAAAAATAATGTTTGGATGTGGGGTCCTTTTCGTCTCCAATAATTCTGTTACTTATAATAATTTTGACAAATATGCACCAAACATGTTTACTGTCAAAATATTTTCTTGAGAATGTTTATAACAATTACTATTATAGAAGTAGGACAAACAATTAAACATGTTACATGGTTTTCGGTTATCTTACAAAAATAAGATGTGGTAGTATAGTTTAAAATTACACTCATTTAAAATTTCATTCGTTAGGTTCTTAGGTGCATGTCACATCTATCATGTGCAAATTTCCCACAAATTAGTGCTTTGAAATCAATATTAATGTAATAAAATTGATATGAAATCTAAAATTCAAGAAAATTCTCGTACATGCAGTTGTCAGGGTCACTAGATAGAGAATATCTCAAGGAAATGTGATATATAACTCGTTACAGTGGAAGTATCTGACTTTATATTTTGGCAAAAGAAGTCTCAACTTGCTAATTAATATATCCGTAAGTATCAGAGGATGTCCTTACATGTTGTTGCACACCAATTACATACTCTCTTTAATCAATTCACGAGCAACTAATTTCTTTTTACATCCTAACCTCGCCTTCTGCATGTAAACATCAAACTCAGAAAATAGTAGCCAACAATGTACGAGTTTTTGGATACATTATCCGATTACGAATCGTCATCTAGAGAGTTTGCAGGCAAACATAGAAAATTGTGAATTAATTAACATCACTTTCAGAAGTTGAACTAATGATCTTTGATACAAAGTAATCAATACAATAACCATATACGAGTCGAATCAAAGCATAATAATAAACATGACAATGAAAAGAGTATCCGATCATGTACGAGTTTTCTCAATAACTGATAAAAGGAAATTCTGATTGTGAACGTTCATCTCGAGAGATTAAGCAAACGGACAAAATTATAAATCGATAGACAATTACTTTCGTGAGCTAACCACATTCGAGACGAATCAAAGCATAAAAACAACAAAGCAAGTAAACATGATAATGAAAAAAGCATCAGAACATGTACTAGTTAGTCTTCTCAATAATTGATAAGAGGAAGGCAAACCAAAAAAAAAAAAAAAAAAATCGTGAATTAGACCTCTCTTGACGGGAGGTTATTTTTTGGACGTCCCAAATGCTTAGGTGGGAAACCGTCCACCGGTTTCCGTATGTGCGTTAATGGTCTTTTTTTAATTTGTTAAAATGTTTAAAAAAATTAAAATTAATTAAAATTCATTTTTTTTATTTTTTATCTAAAATTGATCTTCAAATGACGTGAAGAGAAGATGTAAGGTGTTCAATTTGTTTCTGGACACGATTAAGAGAAATTTAAAAGTAAAGGTGGCCTTAATTAACCATAATTTTCTTGTGTCGAACTTACGACTTCTGACGCAAAGTAATTAGTAAAACCACATACGAATCAATCGAATCGAAGCATAAAAACGACAAAAAAGCTAGCAAGCAAGAGATAATGATAATTAATGATAATGAAGACAACACCAACACCACCACCACCACCACCACCTGCGTCCAATTCCCTCCGAACCCGGGCGAGCCCATATATTCAACCACATCTCCTCACCACTCTTCTCACTAATCCAACACTCAACTTACTTACTATAAATACCCACCAAATCCCTTCCATTTTCTCTCCCCATTTCTCAGACCAAGAGAAAGAGAGAGAAAATGGATGTTCTGCATTTCATCTTCGGCATCTTCGGTAAAACCTTCTTCTTCTTCTACTTCTACTTCTAATTCTACTTCTACTTTTTTTTCCTATAGTTTTCGTGTTGTTTTTTTTTACTTTTTAGTTTTCGTGTTTTTTTTTACTGTTTTTTGTTGTTTGATACATGTTTGTGTTTTGTTCAGGGAATGTTACTGCTCTGTTCCTGTTTCTCGCACCAGTGTGAGTTTCTTCTTCTTCTTTTTCTGAGATTTGAGATACTATAATTAGATTCGATTAATCGGAAAATGAGAATATGCTAAAGGTTTTGTTGTTTTGGAGGGATGGAAGAAAGAAAAGTAGAACAAAAATAGATTTATCCGCTAAGATTTGAGATGCTTGATTTTTTTTATTTTTTTACGGAAGAGTTGTTTTTTTATTACTATTTGATGTTATCCTAAATCTTAGCATTAGCGCAGTTATCGAGGAGGATTCTGATGTAGAAAAACGTGTGTTTAGTGTGGCATTTTTTAAATTAAAATGCATTAGTTAGTAATACGAGATTCATAATGGATTTTTTTAAGAAAACAGTACATTAAATTTTAAAAAGTTAATTCCATTTGTTGTTTTTGTTTTCTTTTTTGGGTGATTTTGGCAAGATTTGAAGAGTAGGAGTAGAGTCGGTTGGTAATTGGTGGATTGCAACTTCTGCTAATCGCAGCAAAACGCCAAAACCATTTCTTACTCTCTCTTTTTTTTTTAAATTTTGCTTTCACGTTTTGGTTTGGTTGTTGAAATTTAAACCACACGTTTTTGGTGAATTTATGCTTGCTGTGGTTTTGTGATATTTTGGCTGGGTTTTGCTCTGACGGTAAGAAAACAAGCTTTTCTGTCTTGTTTTGTCTTGTTTGGTTTTGTTCTGTTCTGGGGTTCAATAGGGTGGGGGTGTGAGGGAGACCACACGCTCACTATCAGTCGTCACTAATTAGGCAGTAAACGGGGTGCGACGGGACGGCACGGGTTTCTGCTACACCGCTGGTTGTCCCACCAAATTTTGGTGGGTATATGAGGTGGGGGTGGGTTGAATTCTTTTTATCCACTTAAGAGGTAAGACGGGTTGAATTATTTTTTTCTTTTGAAAATCATATTTTGTTAGAATTCAGATCCTATAAGAAAAATGATGAAGTTTAAAATTAACAACAAAAAACTAATCACAGGAGCCGCTTCTGCTCTGATAGTGGCAGCGGGAAGGAAGGCGGTGGGGGTTGTGGTCACCGATGGCAGAACGGAGAATTTAGTATTGAACTATATTTATGATATATTAATATAATTAAAAAAAACCCGCCTCACGACCCTATCAGTAATCAGGAATCGTTACTGTTCTGTGCCTTTTGGCAGCTCAATTACACCTCTACTTTTTTTTAGGAATAATTTATGCGATAGATAATTCACCTCTACTTAGCGATATATTATTGTACATTTCTTATAAATGGTTGGAATTAATTTTGATTATCACTGGTGGCAAATAAAACTACATTTCTCTTGGATGCAATAACACTGACATTTTGCTGGACATCTTGGTAAATTACACTGAGACCAAATGTAAGAAGTTTTTAATCAAAAACCATGATTGTGACATGATGTGTTTAGTAAATGTTTTTGTGTTACACGTAAAATAGCTTAGGGAAGATTCCAGATTTGTTGAACTTTTGCCATTTCGAAAGTTTTGCATATATTGTTGCCTAACGCGAGTGTTTTACAACGTGCAAAGTGATATCGTTTTAGTGCTTATTACGCAAACGTGGGTTACACAAATAAATAAACAATAAGTGCAACGAACACTAAAATAAAATTCTCATTAGAATTTCATGCTTAAACGTGTCCAGGTGATTATGGTAATAGGATGAGTGAAGTAACCTCAGTTCATAGATCCTCAGGTAAACATGGTTTGTCTTGGATTTAGTCAAATTATGTATATAAAAATTCAAAATAAAGTCATAATTAAGAAGGTTTTGCAAATATTAAGGTTTCAAGTAAAATTAGTTTCATGAGTATTATTGATGGTTTAAATGAGGTTTATTAGTCCATGAATGGAAGTACACCTGCCAGCTGGAGCATTTTTTTTTTACAATTGATGCGTGTATTGCTCTGTAAATACAATTAGCTAGTGTTTGTGTTCATGATGTGCTCCAAAGTAACTTCATTGCAATAATTTCCAGTTTATGTATTAGTCTATTGCATTCTTGGTGAGGAAAGTGGGTCTCATTTGGAAATGAAGTTGACCACTTTTTTAATGTTGTTGCCGAGTATAGAAGAAAAGGTTTTAACTTCCATAAAGCTTACTTAATCTGACATGGTGGACCACATAAAGATATGGATTGAGATGCCCATTAATCTTGGAAAGGTCCACTTCAACAACTAATGTAGAAAGTTAATGTAGTGATATGGTGAATATATGATCACAGTTTCACAGACAAATTTCTGGTACCACAAGTTGATTATATCTGTTTCGTGAATTATGTCAGGCATGAAGGACCATTCTCACCTAGATAATGGATCCAATATTTTTTGCTGCCAAAAAACACTCTGATAATTTTGTTGTTAAACAACTGTCACAGTATAATATTGTTGACACAGAGATAGACAAAATCAGATATCAAGTGCACTCTCCCGAAGCAGATTGCAAGATATGATTGTGCTAGTATGATGTCAAGTACAAAAACTTAAAAAAATTACCTTTAAATTGATCAACAAACAAACTTATATATGTTACATCTCGAAGCTGACGGTTACACATATCTGACATGTTTGTACTATACACTACCTATTTACACTAAGAAACTGTTATGTATATACACATAATAATAAAGATACAATATGAATCAAAATAAGTAAATATGAATCTATGATATTTTGGCCTTGTTCTTACGGGCGTGCAGGTTGACGTTCAAGAGAATAATAAGGTGCCGGTCAACCGAGGACTTCTCCGGCATACCCTACAACATGACGTTGCTGAACTGCCTGCTGGCGGCGTGGTACGGCCTCCCCTTCATCTCCCCCAACAACATCCTGGTAAGCACCATAAACGGTGCTGGAGCTGTGTTGGAGCTCATTTACGTAGTCATCTTCCTGATTTTCGCCAAACCGAAGATCAGGGCCAAGATGGGCACACTGCTGGGGCTTGTTTTCACTGTCTTTGCCGTTGTCGTGTTGGTCTCGCTTCTAGCGCTTCATGGGAACCACAGGAAGATTTTCTGTGGGTTGGCGTCCGTGATCTTCTCCATCGTCATGTACGCGTCCCCACTCTCCATAATGGTACGTATATGTGTAGTTATATACCTCTATTTTTTAACCTGGTTTGAGCCTGGAAGAGAACTAATGAAATGCTTCTAAATACGGATTTAGCCTTGTTTTATACTAACTTTATTTTATATGTTTGTATGTGGGTGACAATGATTCTTATATTCGAATATCGTCCAATTGTTAGTTTAACTTCATAACTAGGAGGGTGCTATATATATAAATGAAATACACCACAAACATGCTCCTTGTGATGAGGTTAAACTTACTAATATTAAGTTGTCTTCACGATAAAATTGAAGCACCAAAACAACTTTTTTAGCTTGCGTTTAAGTACATATGCCATTCTTGTTTTGGTACTTCGAGAGTTACAACTATATGGGAATTGTTCATTTATCCTTACTCTTTCGATCAACGAGCTGAATCCCTACCATTTGTTGCCATTATGCCAGCTCTTACTATACTATTGTCCATCAGTCAGTGTTCTTCATCTTGGTCATATTTTGGTTGATGAATTCTAATTTGCTGTGGTTATAATAAACACATCATCATATTTAGCTTACGGTTTCACTTATCTTGACGCTGTTACACCTGTATGTTCACATTAGTAGTAACTTCTTTACTCAAAAATTGCGTAATAATTTAAACATGAGAATTTTACATCTGATTGTCAAAATTAAGAATGATTCAAGTATTGTATTCAGTATAATGATATCAAAATGGAGGATACAAGTGACAATCTTTCGACTGCTAAAGTGTTCCTACTGAATTGTGGTCATCGTGTGTGTGCAGAGGTTGGTGATAAGAACAAAGAGTGTGGAGTTCATGCCGTTCTTCCTCTCGCTCTTCGTGTTCTTGTGTGGAACATCATGGTTCATCTACGGACTTCTCGGGCTCGACCCTTTCGTCTACGTAAGTCGAACTTAAAGATGGAACCATATACATGTAACAGATGCTGAATGATCTAATTTATGTTTGTTTTCTTTGTTACAAACTTCAGATCCAAAATGGTGTTGGCAGTGCTCTGGGACTGGTGCAGCTCATTCTCTACGCGATATACCGGAAGAAAGAAGTGGTCGACGGTGGAGAGGTTGGACTTGGAGAGGTGAAGAAGCCATCAAATGGAACCAATGGAAGTGTTTAAAGCCTATATATTTCATGTTTGTTTTCAGTGATTGTAATTGTCAAGTGTGAATTCGGTTTTCCTTAGAAAATGTAGAGTTTATGTTGGAACTTGTAAACGAGTCTAGTCGAGTTCAAAGTTGAGTAGCAAGAAAGTTGAACTTGGTTTGATTGTATGCTATTAAGAAATCCTTCTTTGGATAGAGCTTTTTTTACATGGTACGGCGCATGATGTTCTGGTTCGCAAAGAATTTGAGTGGGCCCTTGGGCCCAGGCCCATGGCATAGTTGGAAGTGCATTTTACTAACTTTGGAGAACGAAGAAAAATTAAAGGCAAACCGATCCATTTGATGATTTTGGATAGGAAAATTTGACTTTCTATATTCCAAACCTAATTTTTCAAAAAAAAATATTCATTTTAATTCTCTCCGAAAAATATACTTATCTTTCTACTTCTTTCCAAAATACTCTTGTCTAAACCATGTAATAATATTTCCTTTCAATCATTCTCTATCTCTTTCCGTCCTCAAAAATCGTGTGATGAACAATTCATATCGTGCACATATCGAGTGCATCGAGTTTAGAGTTTTCTACACTAAAACGATTCAAATTTTGTTCGTTATAAAACGTTCTCAAAAATCGTGCGGTAAAAAGTCGTGTTTTTTCATAAAATCTAAATTATCATGAACATATCGCGCACACATCGAGCTCATCAAACTCAATGAGTTTACAGTTCTCCACATTAAAACAATTCAAATTTCATTTGTTATGAAACGTTCTCAAAAATCGTGCAGTAAAAAGTCGTGTTTTTTTTTATACAACAAAAAAACTAAATTATCGAGGTTATATCGCGCACATATCAAGCGTATCGAACCCATCGAGTTTACAGTTCTCCACACCCAAATGATTCGAATTTTATTGATCATAAAACGTCCTAAAAAATCGAGCACATTCTATCGAGCTTCATCGAGCATATCAAAAATAAATTCAACATTAAATTAAAACAAACTCAAATATGATTTTTTCCCCAGATGTTGAGCAACGTGAAGCATAAAGAATCGAATTTTACTTTAAATAAGTGTAAAGATTATTTCTTTCCTATGAACATTAGACACGTACTCTTTAGAGTAAATGTATGATGACATTTGAATCACCGCATCTGAGACCAACATGCATTTGAGATCCCATACATATACTAAATTATTAATAAGGGTTAATTACAGTTTGCCCTCTGAAATATGCATTAATATTACTTTGTCCATTTGAACTTCAAAAACTCATTATTTAATACACATTCGACGTTTTTTTTCCTCATTTTTTTGTTGTATCCCTAATACACTCCTAAACCTATATTTACGTGAAAGTTTGGATCGAAACAAAGGTCGGATATGGTTGAAATTTGGATCGGATTGAGTGTCAATCAATTAATAAACCATGCATGTATAATGTAGCATCATTACATTACCTCTATTTTCTGCCTTTTAGGAATCAAATTTGGATTTTTTACATAAAAAAATCTTATATTTAATTCGTACTATTTCACTTTTTTGGACAAATACATATTTCAATCCCAACATATAACTCACATGCTGGGATTCAACCCTAATTTGACCAACTAAAATAATCCCAATTGGACCTACGACACCAACAATAGGTCTCTCGAACGTAGCTAAACTGGTGAAGGGAGTGATTTCACACCCATTAATAAAATACGCTCAGTGAAAGCCGCATTGGGTCACCCTTAGTTTGGAATTTCAACCACCTGTTTCACACAGGGAATGAGTCTCAAGGAATTCGGGGTCGTAAATAAAAGTTATGGAATGAAATTTAGGGGTCCTAATGCATGTGTGATGGATTCATGAGCACACTTCCTCCCTCAGTTTCCCATCACCTCTCCACACAAAATTTGCACTCATGTTTGAAACAAGGTTTGGACATGTACATGCACCAGTGGCTATACAACTGCACAATCTTCATAATTTGACAACCTCGTGATCATGAACACCTCATGCCAATAATGGAGTGAGCAAACCTGTTCCAATCCAAGAATGTAGTTGTCACACGATGGGCAGTTCAGTTGGGCACATAACAACATCTTGCTTTTCTCCAAAACTATAAAAATGACAGAGAGAATGGTGGCAGTTGCAACATTCATGTATAGGAAGCACACGAAGAATGTGCATAAGAATTGGTGATTTGATATGGTTGTGCGTGTCTGGAGGTGTTGCAGTGATTGGGACATCCCAACTAATATATATGGAGAAGACGTATTTATTATATATAGGAAGCTAGCGTTTGGATGTTTTCAGCTTAAAGCATTTTTATATATATGGCAACCCTTATATATATATGGCAACACATGGCAACCCTTTTATATATATATATATATGCCAACGTAGGAAGCCAGCGTTTGGATGTTTTCAGCTTAAAGCATTTTTAACTGTCGGGCGCCCACCCGGGCAGGCGATTGTGCGCCGGGTCTCCCAGGTAGACGCCCGGGCACCCTGGTCCTTTTTTTATTTAAGGTTTAAAATGTTTATAAATTCGTTTTAGATTGTTTTTTCAAAAAAAACTGAAAATATTTCTTTTATTTGTTTTTATTTTGTAGATTTTTTTTGTGAATTTTTTATATATTTTATTCAAGATTGATCTCCAAATGACGTGGAAGGGAAAGAATGTAGGGTGAGTGGGGTAACCGGGCGTGGTTAAAGGGTGTTTTTGAGTGGGTGATGTGAGCTGACATGACGGAGAGAGAAAGCATGACGTCTGAGAGTCCACCTCAAAACGTTGTTATTTATGGTCTTAACGTCTAGGGAGTCCACCTCAAGAACCTCTCTTCCTCCTCCAATAGTACCTTGAGTTTGGATGTCATGGTTGAGCTCCACAAATCAAATATGTGTTCCACTGTCGAGAACAATAATTTATTTAATTTAGGGCAATTATATATTCTAGCATTTTCATTTACTGTTAAAGCTTTAACATTGCTTAGGGGGTGTTAGTGGCGTGGAAAGTGATTTTCGGAGTCAACCGGGAAGTAAAGGAAAATAGAATTCAATGGAAAACAGTTCCCCTTTGACTGATTTTTGTTGTTTGTGCATGCGTCGGAAAGTAATTTGGGGAAGTGGATTTTCTGTTGTTTGCTCATACTTCTTATGTCCAATGCGACGAGTCGGTCGGGGGTCTCTCTCAAATGGACGAAGCACAATGTAAAAATTCCAACCATTTGGATAAGAAAAATGGACGACCGAACAGGTTTCAGTCGGCGAAATGAGACTTCTCAGAGTGAACATAAACGGAAGACCGACTAAGTTCGGTCGTCCGAACGGGTCATTCCAGTTACGAATTCGGTGGACCGAATGTTTGACGATCGACCGAAAAAATTCGGTTTCCGTGGCTTTCCGATCTCAAAGTCACGGAAAACTCAAAGAAAATTTTATACATACCACAATTTTCTGACGGAATCCATGTCTCCGTGCACAAACAACCCCTTTTCTGGAGTCAACCGGAATCCAAATTCCGTTTCCGTCGGATTCCCTCGGAATCCGACTGCACAAACCCCCCCCCCCCCCCAAGGGGTGTTAGTGGCATGGAAAATGTCGGAAAGTGATTTTCGGAGTCAACCGGAAAGCAGAAGAAAACAGAATCCAGTGGAAACCAATTTCCTTTTGACCGAATTCTGTTGTTTGTGTCTGTTTCTGGAATCCGACAGAAAACAGATTTTGTTGTTTGTGTCTGTCTCTGGAATTCGACAGAAAACAAATTCTGTTGTTTGGTTTCCATGATAATTTGCCTAGTTCCCAGCAAAAAACCCAAAATAGTAATAAAAAAAATCAACACCAGAATGTTGGATGCTAGGACTGTTATAACATCGAACATGCTACTTTTCTCCATCTTCTTACAGAAATTTGAACTTCCATCTTTATCTAATCATGTAATTACATAATTCATTGTCTAGTTAAATTCTTAAGTTCAACTTCCAAAAAGTAAACAAAGTTATTAAATTTGTTCTCTGGAGCGCTTGAGATCTTGTGTACATTAATAAATCACACAGTAAAGTAATTCTATGTGATTTTATCCTAACATAGTAACATACATTTCTCTTTAACCAAAACCTTAAAAAGGAACCCAAGTAATTAAAATTTGAATACTACAATACAACTAGCATACTGACTTAAATTGTTTAAGTTTAAACTTAGGTGCACTAGATTGAGGCTTTGTTTCAGAAAATATAAAATCTACAATACCCATTTGAGTCACATACTTCTAAACCAAACAATCACCTCAAACATACAAATTGATGCTACGTTCGGGAACACATCACTCTTACATTTACTTATACAAATTGATGCTATGAAATGCATGACTTCATCAATCTCCAGTACTTCCACAAACCATATAAAACATACATACAAGTAACCCGAAAACGAACAAAGCCTTAAAAAGAAACAAACCAAAACTCGATTCGTGAGTAGAGTAGGAAACAGAATCACTCAATCACTACACAAACAAAGACACCATTAAAAAAAGAATCAATTTTTAATCAAATTACATTAAAAACTCCACATCAACCAAACCAGAAAAGAAAAGTGATACCGTGATCGGGGTCATCGGGAACGAAGGCGACGTCGAGAAGAACAACGTTGGGGTCGATGGGGAGGAAGACCCTCTCCCATTCCGACAGCGCGGGCTCCTCTGACCTCACCGGGTCCGAGAACCCGAGAAGCGGAGCCACCACCAGCGCTCCGGCACTCTCAGTCTTCATCTCGCGCTGCGTCTTTGACGTCCGCCCGGCGTCGGGAAGGGATGCGCGAGGGGAGAGGCGGGAGCGGCGGGGGAGCAAAGGGCGATGGAGAATGGAATGGTGGACGCGAAGCGTCGCCACCATTGGAGTGGAGAGTTTTTGTTTTGATTCGTCGTCTCCGATCACCTCAGAGCACTGTTGGGCGGAAGAGGGCGGAAGGAAGATATCATGGGGAAGGAAGGAGGAAATCGGTTTTCCTTCGGATTCGGAGGGGTGAATATGAGAAAAGCGAGGATAAATCTATTATATACGTCGGAATCCAAGAGAAAGTTGGGACGGATTCCCCATCTTGCACAAACACCCTGTTTTGGTCAGTCAACCGGAGGTTTTTTTTTCCTTTCCTTTCTTTCCTTCCGATTCTGAGGGCACAAAACCCCCTTAGTGTAATGTTGACTTTTATGGTTGGAAATCTCTGTCTTGGTAGTTGAAAACATGTGTTTGCTGATGTTGATAAGGGAATTTTGTTGGGAATTGTCTGATTATAGTTGAAAAACCCAATCATCATAATTGCAAAGTAAATGTAAATCATGTGAGCAGCACTCGGTGGCAAATTTGTAAGTACATGTGCCTAAGAAAGAAAAAGGTCATGGGTGGGATAGATATTTCACACCCACTATCGTGTCAAGCTTCCAGATCCATGAGTAAAATGGAACTTGGAGAAGCTTTACGTACAATTCATAAGTGTAGCCAGGGGCGGATTCAGAAAATAAATCTGGGTGGGGCAGACTTTCTATAGATTTGTCAATTTTTTTTTGAAGACCCACAATTTTAAGTTGATACTTTAAATTAATTAAATAATAAAAAATTGAAAATATCCTTCCTATTTTTAACCTTTTTTCCAAACCTGAATACATTAAAATTCACATAATTAAATAGTTTAACATAAAAACCACAAATTAAAGTCATTACAAAATCATTCTTCTAGACTTCATGTCTTGAAAATATTTCATGATCACTTCATCATCAATGGAATCAAATATATCATGTTCTATGTAAGTGACGAGACAATCATTCATCCAATCATCACTCATCGTGGCATGGAGTCTGGTCTTGACAATCTTCATAGTCGAGAATGCTCTCTTAACTGTTGCGGTTGCTACCGGTAAAGTTAAGGCTAACTTGATAAGCAAAAAAACCAAATGATAGGCCTTATCTATTCATTTCTCAACCATCTTCCTCGCAAGATCAACAATGCCCGTTAAATTTGAAAACTCTGGACTACTTCTCACATGAGCAATGTAGACATGAAGTTGAAGTTCAAGCATTAGAAGTTCATTCTCATTGAACTCCACAGGATAGAAGGTAGCGAATTCACATAATCTCTTTTCATCGAATTCGAAGAAGTTTTTACGTGGATCCAAACACGCCATACAGAGGAGTAACTCATTATTAACATCGTTAAAACGATCATTAAGCTCCTGAAGTTGGGTGTCAATCACTACATGGAAAATGTCATTCTTGAAGTAATGGAGATGCGTAATTGCTCGATCTCCACGTTTTTTCCTTCCTTGAACCGCAAGTATACATTCCATATCAGGGACATCTATATGTTGCTTCACACAGAAATCACAAGTTTTCTTAAACAAATCATCCCACCAATTTTCTCTCAACTGTTGTAATAAATCCTTTGACAGTTTAACAAGTTTGATGCTATTGACCAAATCTTGATCTTTCCTTTGAAGTGCCTGTGACAAGTCATTTGTTAATCCCAACACTCTAAACATGAGATTCAAGAGCAACACAAATTCAAATGTCTGCATCTGTTTCAAGAGACCAATCACTTCCATCTTTTTCTGCCTATTTGTACCATCATCTGCTACAATATGCAAGACATCGATTACAGGGTTGAACAAAGTCAACAAACTCACAACAGAACGATAATGTGAACTCCAGCGTGTGGCACCTGGTCGTGCCAAACACAATTCTTGATTCAAACCTTGACCTGTTTCGAGGTCTCCACTACTCACACCATCAATTACTTGTTGTATCCGTTTAATTCTCAATATATCTTTTCTCTTGCAAGAAGCACTGACCACATTACAAATCAAGGAAACATAATCGAAGAAGTCTGAAAAGGATTTAATGTTGCTAGCGGCTGCCATCATTGCCAACTGAAGCTGATGAGCAAAGCAATGCACATAGAAAGCAGACTTGTTTTCTGCCAAAATTAAGTTTTTCAGACCGTTGAACTGACCAGACATGTTACTTGCACCATCATACCCCTGACCTCGAACATTAGACAAGCTCAGACCATGATTACTGAGAATCAACTCAATGGCAGCTTTAAGTGACTTAGCCGTGGTATCCATAACATGAACAACACCAAGAAAGCGCTCCACAATGCAACCATGTTTGTCCACATATCGCAAAGCAACTGCCATTTGTTCTTTATCTGCTGCATCCCTAGCTTCGTCAACGAGTAAAGTGAAATAACTATCCCCGATATCTTCAACAATAGCTCGAGTAGTTAAAGTGGCAGCAACATGGGCAATATCTTTTTGAATCGACGGTGCTACTAATTTCAAATTTTCAGGTGCATTCTTTAATGTCACTCTCTGTATCTCCTCATTCAACTTTCCTGAGTACTTTAGGAGCGAGAGGAATTTACTTCGCCTAGATGAGGTCTCTGACTCATCATGTCCTCGAAAAGAACATCCCTCTGTTAGAAGCCATCGAACACATCCAACACTTGCCTTCAGACGAGTGTGGTAATCCTGTTTGGCTTTATCAGATACATCAGACATGATGATATCAATATGCCGAGATCGATTCATCAAATCTTCAGCAGCCATAAAGCAGAAATTGTGGGTGCTTCCGACATCTCCCATATGGTTTGTCAACCTTTTTTTTCCTTCCAATACTTGAAACCTTCCTTAACAAATGCTTCATGATCACCATGTCCAAGCTTGCCACTGAATAAATAGCAATAGAGACAAATGCTGCATCCTTTGATTCATTGTAATCCAACCAACTGTACTCTTTATACCAATTGGGATTGAATTTACGATTTATTCCGCAAATTTTTGTTTTAGGAAAGTTGTCAAGTATTGGTTGATGAGGACATTTGGTGGTATACGCCCTCCGAATATTCTCCAATTCAACAGAGTTCTTTGCAAGATCAGAAATAGGACGTCTTATACCCGGGTCCGCAACAATATCATCGCCTATGAAATTAGCTTCATTTGAAGATCGACATTTATTACGTGACTCTTGAGTGAGTTCAATAGTCGAAGGTTCAGATCTAGAATGTTTACTCCCGCTTGAACTTGTAAAGAAAGTTCCAATAAATTTCTCCATCCTAATTAAAAATTTCCAAATTTCTTTTAGACAGCATGCATAACACAAATCTGATCACACATTAACATCTCAAATTGATATTTTTCTTTCAACTAGACAACCACAATATCAGAATACTCAAAAGTCTCAAACATTCTACACTTCAACTTATTTATTTTTTTTCTTTCCACATCCATTCAACACTTCAACTTCGACAGTTCGACATGAATATAAACTTCGCAAAATCATGAATATAAACTTTTATTTTTCACATCAACTTGAGTTGAAACATGTGATCTTTCTTGATTATTACATGCTTAGGTGAGAAATGACAAAATCACTAAAGAAATACATATAAAGAAGTGGCATAAGAGAAACTATTTTCCTTCCAAAATATGTCATTGAATCAAACTCTGGACAACTTGAGTTAGACATTGCATTAAAGACCGACATATTTTCATGATCGAATGGATTTCAAGACGTGAGTTCGTAACAATATTTTTTTCGTATCCATGGCTCTAAAAACATTGCAGATGAGTGTAAAAATGCAAGAGCAATTTTTTCAAGTTGGAGACCATTATTTCAATATTTATTTTAAGGAATCAAAGAATTTTTGTTGTGACACGCAATGAAAAACTCATTTAATTTTTGAATCAGGGATTTCGAAATAGTAGTAATTTTACCTTCATTCAGAGGCGGACTCCGAAGGAGTGGAGGACCGGAGGCAGGGGCGGATCCGACTTCTGAGTTTTGAGTAGGGGAGGACCAGACTTCCAAAGGCAGGGGATGAGGGCAGGAGTGGGAATGCCCGAATGTGGGATGCACGGAGACCGGGAGACGGAGGACGGGTGGAGGAGGTGAGAACTGAGAAGTCCACGGAGGAGGGAGACGGAGTTGAGGAGGAGAGGACTAGAGGAGGGTTGAGCTTGGAGGAGAGGAGGGTGGAGGCGTGGAGCTGCTGCATGCTGGTTATGTGAAGAAATTAGGGTGAAATTTTTTTTTGGGGCTTTTTTTCTCAAATCTGGGTGGGGCAGCTGCCCCACCTGCCCGTAAGGTAGGTCCGCCATTGAGTGTAGCAACTTCCCCCGATCAGGGAGTGAGCCCAGGTCGGGTCGCGAATAAGTTTATTAAGGGAGTTTTCGATTGTTGTTGATTCAATCTTCATGGTACGTGAAAATGGTGAATAAGTTTATTAAGGGAGTTTTCGATGCCAAAGAAAGTCTATAAAAAACATGCATAAAATGTTTTTCACGTGAATGAAATTGTCATTAAATACTCAAACAAATAGCTATAACAAAAAAATATTATCTTAATTTACATTTTTCCAACAAAATGATCGATGTCATTAACCAAAAGAAATCACATCATTTATATAAGGTTCGTGATGATGCCATATATTTCACCCTTCTAGCCCATCATTATAATGTCGACATTTCTTCTTGTGAGACTTATCAAACAAACTTATTGATCCTTAAAAAGATCAACGTATGTTATTGTCATGGAAACTTGGCATATTCACTAACTCAATCATTAATTCGGAACTCAATTATTATAAGAAGATGAACTTAACTAGCTGGTTGTGACCAATGTTTAGATACGATTAAAAGAAACAAAAGAGTCCCCCCTTCTTTTTATTGATTAGCTATCGCTGATTCTGTCGTCACATTGCAGAAGTGTAATAAAAATATCTAATGTTTGATTAGTTTATGGCACAAAGTACCCACGTAGCATAAAAAATGACCCAAGAACTTTGCCCTCTCGAGAATGCCAAGAGACGCAAACATTCAAATAAGATTTGGAATTTGTATGATTTGCCCAAGTTTAAGCACTTTGATGTTGTTTTATACCAAGGATTAGTGGATTGTAAGTGGGAGAAAACAAGTTAATAAACCTCAAGTTTAGGTGTTAAATAAATATCACTAGTTTGCTCCCTTACTTCTAGACGTTAGAAGTGTAAACGGATAGATATCCGATCCGTTTAAGGTCGTAATTCTAGTATTATCGTTTTGATCGAGTTATATGACTCCAGTTATATTTGGTGTTGCTGATTTTTTTTAAAGTATGATTTTGCTCCTTTCCCCGACTTTTACGGTTTTGACTTCAGCAAATTGAATTTCAAAATTTACAAAAAAAGAAACATATTTTGGAAATAAAGTTCAGCATAGTACTTTTTATTTAATTCTAAGACATGGTCAAACAAAAGTGAAAAGTCAATATCATAAAAACTTATTTCCATCATTTGGCACCACAAAAACAAAAAAAGAAAGTTTTCTTATCGAAACAGTAGCCAAATGGGAGAACTAAATTGTTGTATGACTATCAAATTAATTTTTTTGTTTCATTTGTTATCCATATATAATATATTCTCACTTGTTTTGTATCCTGCTAGAATCAATTTGAACCTAACTTGCTTCTTCTTGACAGGTCTGATCCAATTCGTTCAGTATTTTTTTTTTCACAACCTGTCCCTGCAATTTAGATTCGGATTGGGATAATAGGTTCAAATTTTGCTGCCTTTTTTTTCTCGTCTCCCGGAGCATTGTGAAGACGTTAGGAGGGAATACGTGAAACCGCATATTCGAAATCTCGTTGTGCATGTCAAACATTTCCTGTATAAACGGTGTGGACCACCTCCAGTTTAAAATTACAATCCGTCTATCCCAAGTGGGAGGTAGATGTCGGGAAATTCTGGATCATCAATTTTTTTTGTTTTCGTATTATTTTGATGAGTTAGGCAATTGGTTGGACCAATAATCTTGGTATCATAAAAAAGAAGTCAAATAAGACAAGTAATTTTGTAGGTGTTATTTCTTTTAGTCTCGCAATCGAAAAATTTCTAACTCGAACCTTGCATCTACCGCTCAGTGTGTCCTGGGCTAGTTACCCAGCGAACCTTAGATCAAAAATTAGACCATTTAGAAGTGATAAAACGAAACAAATAACATACAAGTAAGCAACCACATCACATACTTTTTACGTGGAAATCTTTGTAGGAAAAATCACGACTACTACATGTTGTCTGATCCCTAATATCTTACATCAAAGAGAATGTAGACACGAGTATTTATAGGAAAATCCTAATTCTATTGCTATCTATATTATACATAACGTGAAAATCCTTGTAACAAAAATCACGAGCACATCATGTTGTTTAATCCATAATATTTAAATCAAAGAGAAGGCAAATTTGGACGTCTAAAATAAAAATTCGTTGAGAATACGTATACAGTACACGTAGTTGTAAGGAGCAACGAGTGCAGAGAAGGAAGACCATTTGACTTGTTTAGAGAGAGAGAGAGAGTAGAGAGAGAAGATGCGAAGAAAAGCAAAGAATTAGCGAAATCATCAAATCAAACAAACCGCATCTTTGGCGTCCGCAAGGACAGAAACATTACAGCTGACAGTCCAGTACAGAACACATACACCTCTCTCTCTCTCTCTCCTCCCAAACTAATTGTTATTTTAATTAATATATAAATAAATAAAAAGAACAAAAACAGAACACAAAAGTTTGGAATCACACATCGGTTTCACTAAACCGGAGAATCAATCAACAACGGATAACAGAACATTACGGATTCCGGTTTCGACTCCGACCCTTTTTCCGGCCGCAAAGCGTCCAACCACGTAAGTTTTTTTTTTTGGATTCCAGATTTCTTTTTTGGTTTTTTTTTGGAGTGGAAAGAGTGGGTGGGGTGAAAATCTTGTTTGTTTTAGTCTTTTTGGATTTGTCTTCTATTTTGTGTTCTTGGATTTGACTTCCGTTTGTCTTTTTTTAAGGATAAATATTTTTTTGTTAGCTGAAAGAGTAAAATTTCACCTTTGTGTTCTTGTAATTGACTTGTGTTTGTGTTCTTATGATGAAAAGAAGGATGTTCTTAGTTGAAGGAGTTAAACCTCACCTTTGTCCTCTTGGTTTTACTTCTGTTTTTGTTTTCTTTATTGAAAAGTAGAAAAGTCTCATTTCGTCCTCTTGAATTTGATTTGCATTTGGTTATTTTATTTTGGAGGAAAAGATGGATTTTTTCTCTGTTGGGAGAATGAAAAGATCTCATTTTGGTCCTCTTGGGTTTGATTAGTATCTATTTCCTTTTTCGGAGGAAAAGTAGGATTTTGTTTTTGCTTGCTTGAATCAAGATTGGGTGATGAAATTGCTCTACCACTACCAATGATAAATTATTTTGTGGTTTTGATTTGTAGATTCCCCGCACTTGATAGTGATGCCTTCGGGACCTCCTACTCCCATTGGAGGTGCACAAACAATAAACCCCTCACTCCTTCGCAACAGCTCGGGCTGGCTGGTATCAGGAGCTCAGGTCGAATTGGTGGGCTCGCAACCATCGTTACCGTCTCTCGTCTCGCAACGTGGGCAGTTTGGTAACTACGGGAATATGAGTGTGTTAGGGAGCATTTCCAATGTCAACTCCCTTATGAGCAACAATTTCAGCAATGGAGTATTCGGACTCGGCACTAGCAACTCCTCCATCCCCATGAACCTCCAACAGCATAATTCTGGTGAGGGCGTGACAGGTATGGTGGGCTCTGCCGAGCCAGATCCACTGCGGAACTTCCAAAATCCTTCTGGAAACCAGGTTAGGATGGAACATTCTCTGGTTGAGGCGTCGTCTCAGAGCATCCACCAACAATTCTCCTTTCCTCAGGGTCCGCAACAGTCATTCGTGGGTGGATTGGGCAGTGCTGCTCCAGTTAAGATTGAGCAGCAGATGAGTTCGTCGGATCAGCTCATGTCTCTGCAACAGTTGCCGTCGTTGCGGAATCTTTCGTCTGTGAAATTGGAAGGTCAGCAACTACAGCACGTGAGAAACTTGGGTCCCGTTAAACTCGACCAACACCAACAACCCGACCCCTCATTGTTTCTACAACACCAGCAGGAACAGCAGGTTCTGCATTCATTGAGGCAGACTTCTCAGACCGCTGTACCGATGAATCTTCAACAGCAATGGATTTCGCAAATGCAACAGCAACAGCAACAGCAGCTTCTCAAGACACTTCCTCAGCAAAAGCAGGCACTTAATTTGGGGTCCCAAGCAAAATCTGTTTCTTACGAACCAGGGATCTGCTCTCGACGTTTGACCCATTATATGTACCATCAGCAACACAGACCAGCTGTATGCTTTTAATCTTTTATCATGTTGGGGTTTGCGATACTTGGGCTCGTTGAATTTGGACTGTAAATGTTTTTTGTTATTATTACCGCTTCACATATTTTCCTCTTATTTTAGGATAATAATATTGAGTTTTGGAGGAAATTCGTAAAGGAATACTTTGCTCCACATGCTAAGAAGAGATGGTGTGTTTCTCTATATGGAAATGGGCGACAAACTAATGGTGTATTTCCTCAGGTGTGTTAAAATCTGACTTGGTAAAATATCGTAATTCATGTTACATATCATGTGGTATGCAGCCTGAAGTCTACCTTGTATTCCTACCTTCAAGTGTTGTGATGAATCTTAATTTATTTTCTAAGTTACATAATCAAATATTGGTGGTGGAACTTTGTTTTGAATGTTTATGTTTTTTTTAAGGATGTATGGCACTGTGAAATATGCAAGCGAAAGCCTGGTCGTGGTTTTGGTATGTGAAAGATAACTCATAATTTCATTTTTCTATAAGAGTCCATAAAAGATGTGTCACTAACCTGGTTCTTGTCTTGTATCAGAAACAACTGTCGAAGTGTTGCCAAGACTGTTAAAAATAAAATATGATAGTGGTACCCAAGAAGAACTTCTTTATGTCGATATGCCACGTGAATATCAAAATGCATTGGGACAGATAGTACTTGACTACGCGAAAGCAATCCAGGAAAGCGTCTTTGAGCAACTTCGTGTTGTTAGAGATGGACAGCTACGAGTTGTATTTTCTTCAGATTTAAAGGTTAGGATTGCACTTTGTAATTTTCAATGGTATTTTCAATCTACTAATTTGATTTCAATTTGCTTAGATTTGTTCATGGGAATTTTGTGCCAGACGTCATGAGGAGCTTATACCAAGGAGACTAATAGTACCACATGTATGTCTTACGATTTTGTTATGAATTATGATACCAACTCTTTTGTGCATATATTCCTTTTGTGTGGGAGAGTGTAACCTTAAATTTTTTACAGGTTAGTGAGTTGGGACTGGTCGCTCAGAAATATCAGATCTCCACGCAAAATGATTCTTCAAATGCTAACTTGTCCGCTCAGGATTTGCAAAACACTTGCAATGCGTAAGTTTTTTCTCTCTCTCTCTTTCCTGAGTTGTTACTCCTCTTCATTGTGCATGTTTACTGTAGTTGCTTCATGTGTTGGTTGGAGTTTCAACCTAGGATTTAGAAAATTATAGTTTGGCATGAAACTCTTGACATTTAATGCGAAATCGTTCGGCTCTTCATTATAATATTTGATCACCTTAAACTAGATTATACTCTCCAAACACCCAAAGGACATTCCTTATCTTGAACACCCAACACACGTTACTGATCTTGCCATATTGGGAATGGATTAAAAATACATACTTCAATTATGTGATAGCGATAGTTTTCTTGGTTGTATTGTTGTATGACATATAGCTATTGTAGGAAAATCATCTTTATGTCAAATCCAAGTTTTTTCTTAATTCGTTTATAAACTATATTTATGCTCATGTCAATATGTCATTGATTATTCTTGTAATTTACCTTTTTGGGTATCTACATCTTGACAATTTTCTTTTGTATTGTTGAATGCATAAACGCATATAGTTGAAACATGATTAGTACTTTTTATTAGGCAAGTGGATCCCATTGGACTTTTATTTTCTTCCAGATTTGTTACTTCTGCCTGTCAGATGGCTAAATTGCTGGAGGTGCCACTGGTAAATGATCTAGGATACACAAAAAGATACGTCCGTTGCCTTCAGGTCTGGCAGCTTAAACTTCACTGTCACCGAAGTACCTTTACTTCTCTTCTATGTTAATCATTTTGATGTCAATTGGGAAACCATTTAGGTTGCAGTTTAGGAATATGAATTCGTCGTAGTTTGTAGTTTGTAATGCGGTATTGCCTTGACTGTTTCATTTTTGTGGTAAATATTCTCATGAAACGTGTCAAGCGACATCTCTGTTAATTCTTACTGCAGATATCTGAAGTGGTTAATAGCATGAAAGATTTGATCGATTACAGCAGAGAAACCGGCACCAGTCCAATGAGTAATCTTCTGACTCAATTCTTTTAACCTCCAAATCTGGATAGATCCATAAATAATTGTAGTCTTTTCGTAGTTCTTTTTTTTGTTCCTGAGCATATATGCACCTCAGTTTTGATCTTACTAACAATAAAACCATAGTCTTAAGATTTTTTACATGTGAGCTCAGACTTCCAAATGTAGTACAGAATGCATACTAAACCCTTATAAACCAATGGATGCCTCACCTCACTTCTGGAGTTTATGGCCTTTGAGTCAGTTTCTATAGGTTCCAAATATGCAAAAAATAAGCAAACTGCAGGGAATAACATCTGTGAATATGTAACTGCATGCTGATTCTTTTATCACACTACTTTATTTACTGGATTAATTTTTTCTTATTAATATTATATACTTTTCAAGTCGCTGTTTTACGAATGCTATAGTGATTGATAAACATCAAATGTTCAAAGTTCGCTTCTTTTATTCTTTCAGCGAGCTTGGTGAATTTTCCCCAGAGAAGCACGCAATCTGGAGTCCGCATACCACCGTCCCAACAGGTACAGAAACAGCTGGCATTGGACATTACAGGTATCAACTCCTCCGCCACTTCTGGTATGCAAACATCTGCGGCCGGCAATGGCACCATGAGCCTCAGTAACATATCATCACATGCTGTGTCACCCACGACATCTGCAAGCACCATTGCAGGACTACTACACCAAAATTCCATGAACTTGAGACAGGAAAACCCAATCAACAATTTTAGCAATCTTTACAGTGGCAGAAACACAATGCGAATTCCGTCAACAGGCTCTTCTAATTCTATCCCACAGTCTCAACCTGATTCTTCTCCATTCCTTTCTGCAGCACCTTCAACACCTAACAACCATGTCCATAGATCCTTTCACAATAACACATCCCACTTGAACCCCACGAATTCGTCGGGCAACGTCTCCTCAGTGCAGCAGCCGGTTAGTCAACCCAATGATGCCAAACCGAACAACGCCCAGAGTTCCATGCATCAAATCATGCAAGAAATGATGATGTCATCTCAGTGTAACGGTCCTTCCATGGCAAATGATACGATAAGTGTCGGTGGAATTCCCCAACCTCTTAATGGAGGAAACTACTTAGCTGGTAATCACAACACGAGCATGGGCATTGGTGGGTTCAGAATGACAGGAGCGAATGGTTCAACTGTAACTGCAAGTGGTATCCGAGCTGCATTGGCTAACAGCACCATGTCTTTGAATGTGGGAGTCGGAATGAAGCCAGTTGTACATGACCAGTCATTGGATCATCGGCATCAGTTGGTTGTAGGTAACCGGCTACTTGGCAATGGTCTCAGTATGCTAAATGGTCACAATAATGGACAGTTTGATTGGAAGCAGACTCCTTAAGAAGTTGACAGCTTAATCCTACGGATGTGTGTCGTGTTATATGAACTCTTGTACTACAAGAAAACATGTTTGCAACTCGCAAGCCGTTCAGCTTATAGTTTTTTTTGGATAAGCAGAACCGGATGCTTCTCAAGTACATAAAGGAACAACTGGGTTCCCCAATCGGAATGGTCCATCGCTCTTCTCCACTTACATTGTGGTGTTTTGACGGTAATACACGGTGTTTATACAACACACCATTGCTGCAGTGTTTTAACATGAGAAACATGTCATTGGTGGTTCTATTTGCGCCGCTCGGTGATGTCGATGTGCGAGGAATTGGCTGTCTGAGTTGCTTTTCCTTCACAGGGATATTATACCTACACATAGAGAGCTCTTCTCTATCTAACAATATTAGTGGATATGTGCTTCAGATTTGTTGGCAAGGATGTATGTGATATATGGCCTAGCCTTAGCTGCAAAGTATTGAGGAAGTTGCAATTGGCAATGCTTTCTCTGCAACTTATGGTCTCATTATGTAACTCATCATATACATTACTATTATTGTGCCACTGATCTATGGGATATATTCCACCTCAGAATGTGCCTTTTTTTTGGAAATCTTCTTCAAAATGTGGTTGATTGATTGGTATCAGGTCAGGTGTGAAATTCTGAAATCGAACACTTTTGAATGTCAAAGCATGTTTCTTGACAAAGTAAATGATCATGTTTAAATATTTGATACAATTGTGAAGATTTTTTTCTATAGACGGATATCTTTCAGCACACTTGGTGATATCTACTTTTGAACAATAAGTTGATCGGCAACGGCAATAAAGAAACTTCTTATGCTTTGGTAGTATCTAAAGAAGTGTTTTATTAAATTAATTGAGCCTAATTTCTTGGTTAACATTTTTGAGTTCCTTACACTCCCAAGTGTGGACTTCTGTTAACCATAACGCGTTGTGGTCTGAGGATCACAATTATCTTTAATTCCTATTTTAGCAAACAAGAAATTGCGTTGTCTTAATGCAGAGCTTGACAACTAATTAAAGACGTTCTAGAATTCATGTAAATGCACGTTGTTGACCATTATAATTATTTTTTAGTTTTCTTATCTTTCCATGCAAGCAAAACATAACTTATAGGATAATTACTACACCCACGTTATCCAAGCATTATCATCATCTCAGCATCATCCTCGTCTCATAAATTAAGATTAACTTGTAAGATTTTCTTGTGATTGATCACTTGTGGAAGTCACTCATGTGTCAACTTCTGTTGTCAATTATAGAATATCCACTTGGGACGTAGCTCAAGTTAATATATGTTTTTGACAACGAGACCACTTCAACCTCCTAGTTAACATGTAATTAAGGTGAAGCTGACCAGAGTTTAGAGTGGAATTACGCGTGGGCAAATGTTTATATATTTCACGAATGATTCATGGTATTGGGACTGTTTCGTATTAGTCAACTGACGCTGATTGTTGTTGTTTAGAGGTACAAATGGATATTGATACAGATATTAATGAATAAGTTTTTACAGATACTTTAACGAGATTGAATTTCAAACGTTTTACAAATATGGGTAAGAAATCACACACAACGTTGTTCGTATACATTTCACTTTCAAATAACGGTCGTCAAATTTTTCATGAGATGGCGTATAAGTAACTTGTAGGAAGAATGTCACATGCTTAACCCAAAAGTAGTTGCCGGTGAGACACGCCGGGTTGTTTTCGAATTGACTTTAGAGTACTTAATTTTAATCAAAATAATAATTACCTTAAGATTGGGAAATAGACAGTTAGCAAGAAAACATCGAGTTTCTAGGTTAGATAAACTCTATTTAATATGGGTGCAACAACCTAAAAGAAAAACCTACCAATGCCACTACCTTGCAACACAAATATTAAAACCATACGTCATAATAAAATCCTGGAAGTCAACTTGTATGGATTATTGAGGATTGTAATCCATGGTTCGAAAATCTAGATTTTGTTCCATATTTTTAAATATTTATATGAGGATATATAATTGAAGGGAATGGCAGAATATTTTATATTGTTCATGGAAAAAGAATCTTACATTTCACATCTCATGTATATATACTTATCATTTTCTATTATATATTGTTGGATTATTTATATTGGAGAATATACAAGATTGATTTTGTCGTTTTATTCCATCCATTATTATGTTTGTTGGGTACAATTGGAAGTTATGAATTCTGATGTTTACGCGAACAGTTTATTTTTATTTAAAAATATATACCCTTCTTATATTTTGCTTAAATTTGTAAATGTATACCCTGAATTTTCAATATTTAGTTGAGTTTACAATTACTAACATTTTGCCGGTGCATTTCAAGATTGGTTGCTTCCAAACCCCTTTTATTGTTGTATTAGAGAATTATTATATCGGGCTTAAGATCTAGTGAGTTCAGAACTTATCTTATTTGTTTAAGTCTCCTACAATTTGACCATTAAATTTAATTACAGTTATTTTACGATTAATATTCATCATTAAAACATTTTATTAGTATAACCACCACAATTTAATCTTATTTTACAATTTCAGATGAACGGTGGATACTGTAGAAGTTTAAAATATGTAAGTTCCGAATTCACTAAAAAAATACAATATTATAATAATATTATTATTATAAATAGTTGCATGCAAATGAAATCCTGAGGCCATCTTTGACGGATGACCAAATGGGGTCGGGTCGCGAGTCAAACCGACCTCATCTCCCTTAACGCGGGAAAAGCCCAGGTCAGGCTAGGTTGCAACATGTGTTGGCCACATGGCTAACCAAGGTTGTTTAATTTTTTTATTTGTAATAAATGATTAAAAACCACTTTTTATATGTTTAATAATATTTAATTGATATGTATATTTTTTATAATTAGAATTAATTTCTGAAAATTAATGGTGCCCAGAAAATCTGAAATCCCAAAACATATTACATTTTCTATCATTCAGTCATTTGATATCAATCATGTGAAAAAATTAAAAAAAAACATATTTTCACAAGAAGAAAAATTAAAAAATGATTTTAACTGATTTTAAAATAAATATATTAACATTATTAATTATTATTATTTGGAATTAATTTTAAATGTATATAAATAAAGAAAATCAGTAACTATTATTAATAAAGATTTGATTTTTTTAGAAAAAAAGATAAAAAGAAATAATTTGAAGGGGAGAGAGTGTTGAAAGTGGGGTTTAAGTTAAGAAGTGAAAAATAAGTTTGGCTGTTGATTGTATAATATCTTTTACTTATGTTAAATAGTTTGAGGTCGATGTTACTTATCTTTTACTTATGTTAAATAGTTTGGCTGTAGATTGTAAATAGTTTGAGGTCGATGTTAAAAATGACCTTAGAAGTTTAGTTATGATTTGGGCCTTATACTGCATTTTCAATATTTTCTAATGATGTGTTATTATCATTATTAGAATATTAGTTGCATATTATATGAAATCCTGAGTTGTCCAGTGATGTTTTGGATCTGATGGCGTGACAAAAAGTGAGAATGATCAAGATTAGTTATCTTGGACGGACTCATGCGATTGGGAGACGTGTACAACATTAACTATTGTTTATGTATGAAACATGCTTCCTTCATATGTAAGATAACAATTAATATTATGAGTTTATCATATGTAATGCAAGGTGAATTGTCACTAATCATTTCATATGTTTCTCATATAAGTTTAACTCATGGACGAATCATTTTAAAAGTCATTGACAGACAAGAAAGAATCGTTTTCACAGATAATCCTTTCTACTTAAGTTAGGGTAATTAATTAAGCTTCCCACACCAACAATTTATTTTAAATTTGCAAATCAATATTTTTTTCTATTCGTCGAAAGTGTTCGAATTAATTTTATACTGCAAAAACTTAAGAAATAATTTAAGTGACCCCTAAATAAAATGAGGTACTGGAACAAGATATGGTGGGGCTGATAAAATTGCCACCCTAAAATAAAACATTTAAATGTGTTAAACGTGAATAGGTTTCATTTGTGCGGATAGTGTGCTTGTTTTTTATCTCGTTATTCTTTAATGTTAGTGTTAATTTGATGAAATCTCGATATTTGAAACACAAATCACATGTTTATACTAGTAAAGGTGAGTCCCACCCCCATCTAGCCGTGATCTGATCGAAAAAGTGAATTACGTGAAAGGTTACATGCTTTTACATAAAGTTTTTTTGAATATATCACAACAAATGACGAAATTAACAATTCGTACAATGAATATATGACAGTATGGTTTGCAATATACTTTATTGGATTAGTATTATTTTGTAAAACACATGGGGAATTTTACATAAAAAATATAACATAATAATTATATCTAATTTTTCGAAATCCATTACATTTTTCAGTTCACTTAGCATGGAAAAATGTCGCATTGGATATACTTTTGTCTACCGACACACCCACTAGTGATCCTTAATGATAATTCAAATGAATAGTACATAATCCTCAATTACGTATAATATCATTTAAACAAACATGTTTTTTTACAATTAATGAACTTATTGACAAAGATAAATCCAACACTCATCCCTACCAAAACCAAAGGAGGTTTCACTGAATTAGGAATTAGGAATTAAGTGTCGATTTCCATAATTCCATGTGCAAAACATATGTTTCTCTCTTTCTTTTTCTTTTAACATGTGATGGCTTTGCTAACCTTATCCAAACCCCCATCTCACCACCAATCAACTTGTCTCTCACCATTATTTATAAACCGAGTTTCAATTTAATATTGCGATTTTGATGTTGATGTCACAATTAGTGAATTAGGTCTCCAAGAGGACCACATTTGCAATTCTTTGCACCTTCCCGTCTGGGTTGTTACATCACTGTATTATAATCTCAATAAACATTTACTATCTTATTGGCGTCACCAGAAAATGCACTTATTAGAGATAATATTGTGTCATGAGTTCAAGTGTAAGAATTTATAAAACAATTTAGGAAGATGAAATTTAAAGGAGTCCAAAATCGAAGGGTGTCGCAATTCTATGTCCCATTTGGATAAAATTACAATATCCAAAAAAAATCACATGCAATTATACAAACATGTATTCACTGTCTGGTAATAATGGAGCCTAAACAAAACCTTAATTAGCAGCCTACTAATATAGTATTAAGCATGCAATATATTAAGGTGTGGGTGACTAATTGAATTGTAAGGACTGCTAAATGGAGGATCAAACCAAGCATATAGTATTAGTTATTAATTGTACATGAGATAATATTTAAATGGGATGATATAAGTAAAGTATAATAATTGGAGGTTGTGCTTAGCTGTTAGGAGGCGCGTATTATTATTATTATGAAAGGTTTTGTGATGTGACGACTGACGACCACCAACTCGTTGTCCACAGTAGGTGTGGTTTTAAATAAATTAAGATGATGTGACTTAAATGACGTTGCTTTATCGACGCAATATTAACGATCACAAGTTATTGAAATTCATAAAATTAGACATCCATCTTCAACAAGATCAAGACAAAAATAATAATTAATGCATTCTCTTGATCTTATACAAAATGATAATTTTTTTGATGACTTATGTAATTTTTGGATTTTCGATTATATAAAAAATCAGAAAATGTATTTAAAGAATTTTCCCTTACGTAAACGAAAGTTCAAACACACTGTATACTACATGACTGCATGGTTAAAAACCAAATCCAAAAAATAAAATAAAAAATCCCGTCTCCTAGCACGTTTAACAAAAAATAAAATAAAATAGTAAACAACATTATTTAACAAAAAATAAAATAAAATAAAATTAAAAATTAAAAATAGTAAACAACATTATTTAACAAAAAATGAAATCCAATGACTCCAGTCACGTTTGACGTTTCTCTCTCTCCACTACCGCCAAACTCAACTCCACCACACTAAAAACCAAATCCAAAAAATAAATCCAAAAAAATCCCGTCTCCGACCTCGCGAAGGCCACGACAAAAGCCGAGGAAGATTCGACCCACACACCCCCTTTCCCCTTTCTCCTCCACCAAACCCTAACCCTAATCACACCCCAACTCCACCCAACCCACGATGCCGGCGTGGTGGCTCCCTAAGGCGCGCTCCAAGGCCAAGGCGAAGTCCAAGGCGCGGAGCTTCGACTCCGCCGCCGCCCAGCCGTCGAACTCCCCCCGGGAGAGCTCCGGCTCGCTCTTCTCCTTCGACTCGGATGTCGACAGGAGGGTCTGCCACCCTCTACCCCGGCCTGGGGTCGGGGTGGTCGTCGATCAAGGCTCCACTGGCGCGTCCGCGTCCGTTTCGAGTGTCAGCTCGTCGGGGTCGTCCGAGGAGACGCCGGATCTTGCCTTGTATAGGTGAGGGACGGAGGAGTGGAGGGGAAAGTTGGGGTTTTTGGGGGAAAGTTTGGATTTTTATGTGGTTTTGGGGACGAAGTTGGGATTTTTTTGGTGTTCTTGGGATTTTTGGGGAAAACGTTGGGTTTTGGGGATTCTTAATTGTGCGGAAAGATGAGAATTTTGAAAGTTTTGTGATTTTTTTGTAAAGTTAAGATTTTTATGTGGTTTTTGGTATCTTGGAGTCATGTTGGGATTTTGGGGTAATTGTTGGGATTCTTAATTATGGGAAAAGACGAGAATTTTGAGAGTTTTGTGATATCTATAATTTTGTTGGTTTCTTTTTTGGGAAGTTGAGGTTTTTATGGACTTCGTAACGGATGTCGTTTTTGGTTTGGGGTAAAGATGGGTTCTTTAAGGATTTAGTAACGGATAGGTTTTAATTCCGTGGAAGGTGTGGTGTTTGAGAATTTTCTAACTGTTGGTGAGTCTTGCTTGTTTTGGGTAGTAATAATAAATAAATATTAGAATTTCAGGAAAAAAATCGTGTCTTTTTGTGAATTTGATGGGCTTGGTAACTGCTGGTGCTTTTATTAGGGGGGAAATGATATTTTTAAGGAATTGGTAACTGCTGCTGTTTTGTTTGTTGAAACTCTGCGGATTTTGCTGGAGTTCTTTCTTTTCTTTTCTAGTTGTGTCTTCTGGTTTGCAGTTTGTGGACTTGTTCCTTTTCTCTTTTGAGATCACATTCTAATTTGAGCTTTAGATCTGTTTTTCAGATGATTTTATGTTTGTGGTTTTAGATATTCGGAACCTGTGAACATGCCGAGAGGGAGAAGTGTGACGCCCGATTCCAAGAGACAGAATCATGTTGGAGAGGATAACCATAACCAGCTTCTGTCATGTAGTCCAGTTTTGGAGCATCAGAGACTCTCCAACATCCGTATTTCTCCCAGAAAGAATGGCACAGCTCATGGTTTCGATAATCTTTTGAATGGAACTGCATCCACGCATCGGACGGTTTCCTCTGAAAATGTATTTAGTCCAGGATCAAGAAGTCCTGGTCCCGGATCAAGAAGCCCTGGTCCTAGGTCGAGGGGATACACACTTCCTACCTCACCAGTAGGTTCTAGAGTTTTTAGTGCCAGTTCGGATACAACAACTGGAAAACAAGATGATCTGAGGAGTGCATCTCACCCGCTGCCACTTCCTCCTACCTCTCCTACCTCTCCCGCTTCACGCTCTTCTCAGTCAAAGTGGAAAAAAGGGAAGCTTCTTGGAAGGGGTACATTTGGGCATGTTTACGCTGGATTCAACAGGTACCTTCTCTCTGCCTTGCAGACTATCATGGAGTAATATCCATGGTAAAAAAATGTAAATATTTTGTATAGCTGCAAAATTATCCAAGAATTTAAGAGTAGCATGTCCAATCCTCAAGTAGTGATAGCTTCTTCGTAACTAGTTAGGAGGTTCAATTCTTTGATGATAGAATCGAAGTGTTTATTGGCAGTATTTTAGTAATTTTGGTGGAAATCTGGCATTAGCACCCAGAAAAAAATGGCTTTACCCATTCAAGGTTGATATAGTGTTCTGTTATAAAAATCATGTCTGACATTTCGAAGTGTAAAAGGGTGTTTGACTCTTGGTCATATGTATTTGATACTTGGCAGCGAAAATGGCCAGATGTGTGCTATTAAAGAAGTTGAAGTCATTTCTGATGATTCAAACTCCAAAGAATGTCTCAAGCAGCTGTCACAGGTACTTTATTTTGCCTTATTTCCATTCCTTATGTATCTTTTATGGGCTAAACTTATATTTTTAGTTTCTCACGTCAACATAATACTATCAGTACTTAAGCATTGGTGCTAACTCTGTGATGCTCGCAGGAAATAAATTTGCTCAGTCAGCTTTCTCACCCAAATATTGTGCAGTACTATGGCAGTGAACTGGTAAACTTTCAAAATCACCA
The DNA here is from genome assembly GCA_963682175.1 of Triglochin maritima. Taxonomy (NCBI): domain Eukaryota; kingdom Viridiplantae; phylum Streptophyta; class Magnoliopsida; order Alismatales; family Juncaginaceae; genus Triglochin; species Triglochin maritima. Next base: position 2,567,413 of record OY821787.1, on the reverse strand, counting down.
TTTTCTTGTGAAATACACTTCCCAGCAGTTGGTCTTATGATTCTTCTGGGAAAACATTAAGCAGTTTGGTGCTAAATATATATATAAGCTTTACTTATTCTTATGGAGAGCATCTGCTCCTTTGTGTTAAATATATATAAGCTTTACTTATTCTTCTTGACAAAATGAGAGAGTATCTCTATCTTTTAAAGGTATTAAAACTAAAAGATGAATGATCTTAAATTCATTTTGTTTCATTCTACCTTCTTAGATTCTATATCTTGTTTACTCGGAAGGAGAGGATTTTAGCTGTTTTAATCATAAGAAATTCAAAATCTAATGCAGCCATAAATTTATGAGCAATATAAAATTATTCTTCAGCAAAAGTAGGCAGCAATCTTTGAGATCATCGAGGCTTCCAATCTTAGTTGTTCTAGGCACTATGGTTGCCCTTCTGAACTATAGAAAAAGCTTACCTGTCTTCCATCTATTATTTGGATGGTTTATGTTCTGATTTTCTAGTTTATTGCATTATTCCCGTAAAGCCATTTGCTTATCTGAAAAATTCAGTGTCTGATTAATAATAATAATAAATAGTGTTTGATCGGTCTATCAATTTTCTCATACAGGTTGATGACACACTATCTGTGTTTCTTGAATATGTCTCTGGTGGTTCAATTCATAAGCTACTTCAGGACTATGGCCCTTTTGGAGAGCCCGTCATCCGAAGCTACACTGGACAAATTCTCTCTGGGCTTGCTTATTTACATGGGAGAAATACCATACACAGGTACCGTTCCTGCTTTGTTTTTCTTGCCTTCACGTAAACGTCGCCTGTTAGCCTACCCAATTAGTTAGGGACATGGGAGTACAGGCTTTGTTGTTATTGTTGTACATAAACATGACAATCGGAAGCTGATCGCTTTTATTTTGCAGGGACATCAAAGGTGCCAATATACTTGTAGATCCCAATGGTGAAATCAAGCTTGCAGACTTTGGAATGGCTAAACATGTATGGTCCCCACCTATTCATCAACAAAGAATAAAGGATTTCATTGTATAACATTTTCAACATGGAAAAGAAATATTTCTTCTCATACTGGAAGGTGATCAATATAACTGCTAATATGGACAGTGATTAGAAGTTAGAACCCTCTAATTTAGACATTTCGTTAATTTCCTTTTAACTTTCCTTCACTAGAAGAGCATCAAGACCTACATCAAATGATTTTTGGAAGAGATAAATAACAAGGAAGACAAAATGGTGGTTACTTTTGCCAAAAGATGATGGAGAGAAAAGAAATAAAATGAGAGAGGTTACAAATTATTATCTGAATCTGATACTTGCACAATTTCCTGTACATCAATTTGAGAAGTCTTACGTGGATAAATTTATAAATCTTGTTTTAGATGTTCATTCTTACCAATCTATACAGCAATGTGTTTTTCTCCAACATTCTGTCAGTGTCAGTTCTTCAATTGAAGCTAGCTTAAGGCAGCTGTGCTCAGAATACATATTGCCATGAATGTCTGAGGATTTTTGTTCACCAATGTTGTAATATTTTCACTAAAACTAATCCATGAAAGCGTTGACCCAAAGGGCTATTCCTAAAATTACTTGGAAATTTGAAGGTTCAACTCAGAACCTAATAGGTCCTTTTGTTTAATGTTGAGATTGTGGAACACTAGTATGAAATTTCAAGACCTCGCCTCCAGACATGCAGAGAAAATTTAAGAAAAAGAATGGATAAGGGAAAACTTGCACCTTGTTGGCCTTAATATCATGTTTAGGCAATATGCTTGTTATGTTAAACTTATCTGTGCAGTTAGTAAGTTACGCTTGTCAATTTTGATGCAGATCTCGTCATATACTTCAATCCGGTCCTTCAAAGGAAGTCCTTATTGGATGGCTCCTGAGGTAATTTTGGTACCCCTGAGCAATCTTCTGGATCCATGAAAGACTTGTGCTTGTATTTGCTCAAATGGTCTTTACTTTTCTAGGTTATCATGAACAGCAGTGGCTACAGTCTTGCTGTGGATATTTGGAGCCTTGGTTGTACTATTATTGAGATGGCCTCTGCTAAACCACCTTGGAACCAATTTACAGGGGTACGGGCTGTGTGGCATCTGCTTTTTGGAAATTCAATGACCTAAATGAACTAATTTCAGTATTGAATTTTGTGCTTTCTTGATGCTTATATTGTCTCCCACATGAAAACACAGGTTCAGGCAATATTTAAAATTGGGAATAGTAAAGACATTCCCGAAATTCCTGATCATATGTCAAATGACGCAAAAAACTTCCTGAAGCTTTGTTTGCAACGTGATCCATCTTCCCGTCCTACAGCAGCACTACTTATGGATCACCCTTTTGTTAGAGACCAAACAAAAACAAAAATTGCAAGTGGCAATGCCGTCAGAGATGCATACCCTTCACTCCCAGATGGAAGTCGTTCTCCGGTATGGGTCCCGGGATGTTACATTTCTCCATTAAAGCATCAATAATACTATGTAATTCTATTTTGTTCTCAAATTATTAGTGACCAATTCCTTGTTTAATTCACAATAGTTGTGCTATAAGTTCCTCTAATTAAAATTTTGATCACAGGTATTTAGGAAGTTTAGGCTTTGAAAATCATTGTCTTCATTGCTGTTTAGAGTTGTTTCCTGCCATGCAACTGGAATGATATGTTATATTTTTCGGTGCTTCAATTTTTATTCACATTAGTTACCGATGTGTGCATGGTATTCTAGAGAAAATATGGAAGCACAAAAGTAGCCATCAGTTATTTGTCACATTGCTTGAGATGAATGGAGTGCTTGGTATTTGTGCTTCTGACATCCTCTGATTGAAATATTTCACATCTGGGAGCGTTGGTTTTTGTTGTATCCTTCAGTTGGTATAAATGTACATTGTTCGAACTTAGAAGTCATTTAAATGACTAGTTGGGTGAGGGTGAGACGCAGGTTCGATTCTCATCCCTGTAACAACCCGTGGTTGGTGGGATGCACTCACGCAACCCACCTTAATAATTAAAATTAATTCTACCAATTGTAATTTTGGATCTTGGATCTCGAGATCTTAGCATTAATTTTAATTATTAAGGTGGGTTGCGTGATTGCATCCCACCAACTACTGGTTGTTACGGGGGTGGGGATTGAACTTTTGTCTCAGTCAGTGTAAATATAATTGCAATATAATTTGGCCTGAAATATGGGTTTCTTCTTTTTTGCTTTGTTATTTCGAGTTTCCATTTTTTTAGTCATTGTATGCTGCAAGTTTTACCTTTTCATGGGGCTTGTTCTGACATTCTTTTCTAATCTATCTTAATTAATATTTTCCTTTGAGCATAAGGTTATGTTTCTGGTGTTCTTTGTTGCAGACTGCCAAAGATGTTGCAGCCAACAGAAGCATCTCACCGTTGCATGATAGAGATTACACAAGACCTACTCTTGGATACTCAAATTACAAACCCAATAGGTAAAAACTAAATGTTCCATCCATTTTGATTAGTGCAAACGTCTTTGCAATCTAACCAAGCAAGCACTCATTCTTTGTCAATATGTAGCAGTGATTTGGTGGTGAGAATGAACATGTCTTTGCCTGTGTCACCCTGTTCAAGTCCTCTACGACAGTTTCGACAGTCTAACTGGAGTTGCCTGCCTTCTCCACCTCATCCAGCATTTGCATTAGGAACAGCTGGTCTGGGTACTAGCTCGTATCCTCTCGGACACAGTAGCAGGTACGCAGATCATTTGTCGGACATGGCTGTAGTAAATGGTCCCACACTCTTTAGCTTACCAAGAAGATAATGGACGATCTATTGATGGAAGGAGGCTCAATGCCTGCAGTTCAGCCTCTGCACCGTCTCCGAATGCGCGATCATTACAACCACCCAAACCTGGGTCACTTGAACATTCACTAGGTGGCTTTGATGGTTGGTGGACATACTTGTTCATACGAGCTGTTAATATGTATTTTTCTAATCTTATGGGTGCTTTGTCTGCCTCACAAGGATGTGACCATGGCAATGTCGTCATATAACACATAAATGTAAGATCACTTGTTACATGTTTTGTAGTCTGTACAGAAGCATAATTTGCAGGGAACATTCTCAGTTCTTAATATATCTCCTGTGCCTTTTGTTGTGCTAATTACTCATGATATTAGATAAAATGGTAGAACTCCTATTTCTCGATGTCTCTATTTCAGACATCAGTCACATCTATTTGGCAAAATGGGAGTACCTAGTGAGAGCACAGATTTATGTCACTAACCTCTACCGGTCTGTCCCTGCAGGATTTTTGTTGTTGTTGATAAGTTGGTATCTTCATTGAATTTAAAGCTTTTGCCAAAGGTCTAACAAAGTAGGTTCCTCACAAAGAGGTTACAAAAACCAGGCATATCCGCCCTCAGATAGCATTCAGGTATGATCAAATCAACTAATCAGCAGAGTAAATATGTATCCTTCCGCTATTCCTCGTCTCCCCAATGACCTCCAGCGACCGCGATTGAGCGGACCGGCTCCACTGTTGCGTTGTTTGCTCGAATGGTAACACCTGGGTTAGCATCGTGACTTCGTGAGATCCCATTGCATTGGAATGACACCATTTGTTGAAGTCCCCCAAGCAATGGTTATAGCTTTCTTAATGCCCAATGTTTGTTTCAAGAATTCACCGTGCCTCTTCGAAGTGCCTAACCTGGGTCTCGATTTCGAGATCTTAGCATATATTAGTCTATATGTCACACTACTTATCAATGCTCGTATGGGTTTTTTTAAACAAGTGGTAGAGGTTAAATCAAATTATTAGTGGTGGATTGTAAATCTACGTTCTACCGACCAGAAGTTGTCATGTGAGCGAGACTCGATGTGCATTCTATCTACCATGTAGGCATTTTTATTTAAACATATTAACCAAAACTTATATTGCCAAAATTATAAGGAAACCGCCCACCAAAAGTCAATTTCTTCCTGATGGATCCCATCAGACCCACATGGTCGACCATTTCTCTTAGGACAGAACAGATTAATGCTTGGAATGGGACAACAAAGCATGTGGGGCCATTTTAGATCCAACTTAGACTTCAAAAAGTCTAATGTGCATGTAATCCACCAATCTTTTGGATGAAAAAAGCCAGTTGACTTCAACACCATAACTTGCAAACTGATTGAACATTTGGCAGCTCTCCACTCCCTACTCAATACTCATATCATACCACCACATGAGTCTGAATATGTGACCTAATCTCTGTTTGGTGCAGTGTGGAAGCACTTCTCTTTTGTATTTTCTTGTATTAGTGGACATCCCACAAACCTCTTTGGTCAACTATTTGGTCAAATCCTCTTGGGTCATATTGGTTTGTTATTTTCTGATGTGGTAGTACTTGGGGGCTACAATTTGTTAGGCACCCTACCACAGCAATGGTTTCATTTAAATTGAATAATATCTACTTGTAGATGCACAACAAACGGTAGCATCAGAGATTAATCTTAAAATGCTGACTATGAAATTGACTCAATAGCAAAGTCATGTTGTTATGTTTCTCCATCACTTTTCTTATTTTAACATCAAAGGTCTCATTGAAATCCATCCTACAAGTCACAATAGATCAAATATAAATTATAAGAGTACACATGTTGTGATTACTTTATTAGCAGGTAGTCTACGGGATCTCGATTTGGAGCCTGTCAGCAAATTCATTTCCTTAACTGATCATAATAACTACTTATCTAGAGGGGAAAATAACTTTTTTTTTACTTGCAACAAAAAAAAAACCTTTTCACTTGATGGTCAAAACTATGGATCAATTCCATGTTTTTAATAAAAATTCAATTACAGATGTTAAAGTTTTGCTTAGGATCGGTGATCATTCGATATTGCTCGGATTGTGAGAACAAACCATGATTTCAATTGTCTACAGTACTCTTGTAATCTTCAACGGCAAAAGACCCAATATGTAGTAATCGTTTATGGTTTATCAAAAAAAAAGCGACTCAATGTGGGGTAATCATTTGTGTTTTATCCAAAAGAATTTGTCATTTGGGTGAGAAGTCGAGTGTATTTAAGTAGCAAAAGACAAGTTTCTTGGAGTTGAGAATATTCTATCTGAAGCATCTTCAATTATCTGCTTTCTATGTCAAAAGGTTTTATTAGTTTCTTGTTTAGCAAACAATTTTTTTTATTTTATGTTAGTAGATGGCACAAGCAAAATTCATTTGAAAAATAAAATTTAAAAGCTTGAGATCCTAACATAATGTTTAAGATTCGTATGTCTTCCAAATTTGTACATCCTAGATAATCAAATAATGGTATAATAAGCCTTAAGTTTCTCACTATTTATCGGTTTTATGACAATTCTGACAGATAGCTTCCATCTAAATACCAACTTTATCGGTTTTTAACTTTTGTTTCAGAATATTATGGTATTGACGATCCATACTAAGATCTAATGTCGACTGGTAAGTCGTCTGTGGAGGGAGGTTGAGTAATTGTACTAGAAATAATAATTAAAAATAAAAGAATAAAAACACTCCCTTGAAAAGTTAACTTTGGCTGCGCAGATTAATAGATTTTGTAGATATACCCTTTTAAGAGACGATATTACAAATACAAAGACAACATTAGAAGTTCGATTTCCACTTAGAAATCCTATGTTGTCTATATATCCATTCATCTTAACAATGTTATAAACTACAGTAAGTTTGGTTCAAAACGTTTGTAGGAGTAAACGTTTATCAAAAGGAAATTCAAATTCTTCCAGTTTACTTTAAAAATCTTCCTTCTACTTATGTCGAAGAAAAGAAAAATAAGATTTTTTCCGCTTAATTACTTAATTATGATGTTTGGTGCATCATAATTAGAGTTCCGAAAATTTTAAAACCGAAATCTTTTTTTTTTCTTCTTCCAATCACAAAGAATTTAAGGGTTTATGAGAAAACAATTTCTACAAAAATCTTAAAAGTATAATATTTTTGGGGTTAAAATCGAAAATCTGGATTCCGCGAAATGCCAAATCTCCGCTGACCCAAATCATCAGCTCGAGACAAAAAAAAGGGAGTTTTGATGGTTTAAATATCTCTATCTTTTCTCCTCCCGCAACTCCACGGTCTCTCTCTTCCTCTCCGAAAGGTTGGGTTTCCTTCGAAACTTTGATTTTGGGTTTCCTTCAAAACTGTGGGTCTTTTTTTTCTGGGGAGGGGGGTTGAGGTGAAATGGTGTTTTGATCTCGAAACTACATCCAAGTTCCCACCTTTGGCCGTTTTTTGTGTTCCACTTAACAAGTTCGATTTTGGGTTTTTGTGGGTTTTGGGTTTCCTTTGAAAAAATTCAAAATTGTTGGGTTTAGTTTGGTTTGGGTTTGAGAGATTAAAAGGGTGTTTCGATCTCGAAACTACTTTGCTTCATGTTTGGTTTTTCTTTGTTTTTGGTTTTGAAGTGAAAAGAGTGTTTTGATCTCAAAACTACTGTAAAGCTCCCGCCTTTGGCTTTTTTTCTTTTTGAAAAGACCGATTTTGGGTTTTCTTCGTAATTCGTATTTTATTTTTGAGGTTTGGTCTGGTTTTTGATCTCACCATAACCAATTTCCCGCCCTATAGGCTATAGTTAGTTTATGTACGAAATTTTTTATTTTGATTTTTTAATGTGGATTTATCAAGTGACCTGTGCTTTTTTTTGTTTTTTTCCCCCTTTGAGTTAGTATTTAGCAGCAATTGCTTTGGCCGTAAGATAGGAAAGGTGAGAGCTTTTCTGTGCTTACAAGGTGTATGATGTGTTTCCTTATGTTCTGGTGATTTTTTTTTTAATTTATTTTGGTGTTTCTAATTCTCGCTTTCCACTCTTAGTAGTTGGTACTAGTCAAAATTTTGATCTGGGTTTTATTTTGAATTTTTTTCTTTTTGTATCTTTTTTGGTTTTCTACTTTTACTTTGGTATGGTATTTAGCAACACTTCTGTTTGAAAGGGGAGAAGAGTTGGATATTTTTGTTATTGATTCTAACTTTCTTATTTGTTTGGGTTTCTTTTCTTTTGTTGGAGAAAAAATGCTGCTTTTGTTTGATGATTTTAGTTGTGGACTCTTTGTTTACTTTTACCCAATTTGGAGCCTAAAGTAAAGAGGGAAAGATGAAACCATTAGTTGGTTAGGTTATCACTATGTTCTTGGATTGAGTTGAAACATTGAGCTTTAAGGATTCTCACTAGGTTAGTTATAAGGCTTTGAATGGTCTTCAAATTGTTCTTGTTTTGATTTTCTGGAAATTCCGCCATATCATAATGTTAGGAACAAATCTTTACATTCTATTACTCGGTAATTGTTTCTAGCTTGTTTTGTGCTTCATGGAAAGCAAATGTTTAATTGAAAGATTATGCACATATATAATGTTCCTTCCTGCATGGTTTGTCATCAAATGCTTGAACTTTGCTGAAGTTACTGAAGATTTCGATTTTATTAATCCAAATTCGGTGGTGGTAATCAATGTGATTTGGTTTTGCAGGACCATGACTACAAGTAATTCTCTTGATAATTCATTTCTTGAGAGACTCACAAGAAATGATGCTACTCGATCATTGTTAAATGAAGAAATGGGTAAGTTACTGAATCATGAAGCAGATTCAGTAACAAGTCCTGTTGGCGGTGGAAAAAGAGAATTGTTTAGCAGGCAGGCCCAATTCATTCAATTTCACCTATCCATTTGGTTCTGCGATGGTCGAATTTAATGTGATAATTTAATTGTTGTTGTTAGGTTATCTTCAAGTACAAAATCCCTTTCTGATGGTGATACGGATCTGGAAGGAGGTAAAGTCATGAGAGAGAGAGAAAAAACATCACGTTTTTTCAAGCCAACGAGGATTCATAACCAAGCTTTGTTATCTGGCCTTGCATATTGCATATCCTCGTGTAGCATGATACTAGTCAACAAGTTAGTGCTCTCGGGTTACAATTTCAATGCTGGATTTTTTTTGATGGTTTACCAGGTAGGTAAACATTTCTGGTTTATCATCGGATTCATCGGTGTTTTTTCAGTTTACCCTGACTTATTTGTCCAGTCGCCATGTTCTTTCAGAAATTTGTGTTTCATTCAAAAGATATTAATATTCAAAGTTCTCTGATGTCTTTATTCTGCTCGGTTTGCAGAATCTTGTATCGGTTATTGTGGTCTCTGCTTTGAGTAAGTTTGGTATGATTTCAACAGAACCACTAACATGGAGATTAATCCGGGTCTGGCTACCTGTAAATGTTATATTCGTGGGCATGCTTATCACAAGTATTTTCAGGTAAGTACTTTCAATGGTCAGGTCAACTATCAAGTTTTTGCGGCCCAGTGGTCCATCTTGCTCTTATAAATACAAATCAATATAGTAAATTTTGTAGGCATATTTGACTTTTATTTTATAGGAAAACAGTGTCTTTTTCATGGTCGTCGAATGCCCTATTGACTATTTATGGCAAATCAAATGATTTGTCCTATATATCTTGTTGTTAAGTGACTACATTAGCTTCGAAGCATCTGTATGAGCCTATTGCCTGGTGATTCTAGCATTAAGCTGATAGCCTCCATCTCATTGCAGGCCTCATGTTTCACCTGCTTTTTTGAGTCGGGAAATAAGTGAATAAAAAGTACTTCTATTGTTGTAGAAATGAAAAACTCCAGTTCCATCTGATAGCACAGAAGCTAAAATCTGATTCATAAACATGTTTTGAGTTAGCATTCTCTTAACTGCATGTTATTTCTAATTCACTCTTATTTTTATTTGCAGTCTGAAGTATATTAATGTTGCTATGGTTACTGTTTTGAAGAATGTAACTAATGTAATTACTGCACTGGGTGAAACTTATCTGTTCAATAAGCATCATGGTGGGAGGGTGTGGGCTGCTCTATTTTTGATGGTACGTTACTTAGCAAGATGGACCTAAAAAACATTGCAGTCCATATGTTAATGTTCTATTGCTATGTTTTATGTGATTTGAGACCTTCTGAGTAGTTTAGTGTTTTTATTCCACGCTATCGAGCTAATATACTATTCTGGGTATTGTTCTGCTATGTTGTGTGACTGAAGATTAAAGATGATCTAAGTTTTAAGTTGGGAGATATTGCTATATGCATGCTTCTTAGATAAGAAGATTGCCAACACAACGGTTCTAAGAGTCTGAAAAAGTTGGGGGTATTTTGTAGCTTTTGCCTTTGGATAATGTCCTGTCTCAGGATAACCGAATTGGATATATTATGCTACAACAATGGTGAGACATTCTTGAGGTTTTATGACTTTATCTTGTAGTTATCATTCTTTTTGCCATTAATGTGACGTGCAAGCACTAGAGGAGTTGGGTATCTAAGTTTATCTTTAGGCGAAGTTTGTTGGAAGAGGGATCCTTATGTCCCCTAATCCACTGTTTTGACCAAAACCTAAAATAAGATGTTACACAACTCTTCATGTTGCATTTCTTTTGCATTTCCATATTTTTTAGAAATTCATAGAATTTAAGATAGTACATGGTTGGAAACTTTTTATGTGGATTAGAACGTTTTTTGCAGATCATCTCGGCAATATCTGGTGGAGTAACAGATCTATCTTTTCATTCTGTTGGTTATACATGGCAGATCATCAATTGTTTCTTAACTGCTTCATACTCGGTAAGTATACTGCCTTAACCTTTTCTGTGTAACCCAGAGATCCTTCTTTAAAATAAGGTTAATTACAGTTTGCCCCCCTGAACTATGTCTTGATATCACTTTGCACTCCTGAACTTTCAAAGTTAATAGTTATCTCCCCTGAATTTTCATTTTGTAACACTTTGCCCCATGAACTTCAAAAATTCATTATTTTTAACACACACTTGATGTTTTTTTCCCAATTTTTTTGTTGTATCCCTAATACACTCCTAAACTTATATTTACGTGTCAATCCGACTCAAATTCCAACTATATCCGAATCCGTTTCGATCCAAATTTTCATGTAAATATAAGTTTAGAAGTGTATTAGGGATGCAACAAAAAGTTGGGAAAAAACGTCGAGTGTGTTAAATAATGATTTTTTGAAGTTAAGAGGGCAAAGTGTTACAAAATGAAAATTCAGAGGAGGTAACTGTTACCTTTGAAAGTTCAGGGGTGCAAAATGATATCAATGCATAGTTCAGGGGGTAAACTGTAATTAACCCTTAAAATAATTCAGAACTGGAGTTTATTATAAACCTGAACCAGGTGTAAAAGGCCTAATGTGTGTTAAAGACCGCTTTAGATCCTGATGATCTAGCATGTCTCAAAAAATGTAAGTGAGAGGTTTCAGCTTTCTCTAAAAGCAGATGCTACATACTGGTTTCTCTTTCTGCAAAAAGGCAGTGGCTTCTCACTATTTTGCATCATAGGACCAAACAGATTGAACATATCTATGTGCATTCTAAGTGTACAACTTGTGAAGTCATTTTGTCTTATAAAGTATTTGTTGGAAACGTGTCTTTATGTCGACGGTCCACGATTTTTTTCATAGGCCTTTGAATTTCGTTCGTATTTCGTTGGTCACATCCGGACAAGGAAGTAAAAGCACATTAGCATGCCATCTAGTTGATCACTTAATTTTGTACATAAAAAAGGCTTACACCTTGGTTGTTATGCTACTTGAACTTACGTCAATTAGTTTGCTTTTCCACAAGTAAAGAACGAATGCAGACTTATAGGGTTAGGTTAGCTGAGTTTCCAAAGAAGCAAATGGGATTTTTCATTTCTTCCTTTCTTGAAGCTGGTCTTCACATCATACATGACAAATATGTCTTCACCTAGCGTGCCAAATAGTTGCCCTTTTAGTTGAAAGACACAACAATATGCAGATCACAGTTGAATAAAAACTGAAATCACTACTATTTCTATGCTGGTACATCGAAAATTCATATGTTCAACTGACTTATAAATGTTTTTTTATTACACAGCTATCACTGCGGAGAATCATGGACATTGCTAAGCAAGTTACAAAATCTGGAAACCTTAATGAATTCTCGATGGTTCTGCTCAATAATCTTCTTTCGTTACCCTTGGGATTTTCCCTTGTAATTGTGTTTAATGAAGTGGACTACCTCTATACAACGTAAGTTCCCCCTATAATTTTAAGTCTTGTGATGGCATTTTTTCCCGTATACGGTTATTGACTTCAGAGATGATCAAAGCAAGCTTGTCAATGTCAGTGCTGTTTAAACTGTTCACTTTCATTGAAACATGTCTGTATCTTTGGTGCCCGACTGCATGTTAAACTTTCATAAACAATGAAGCCATGCAATTACACAATCTGATGCACATAACATAACTTATGATATTTTCCAGACATTTTGAAGTTCATTGCGTGACAACTGAACTGACAAATGTGATAATGATCTTTTATTGCTGTCACATAATGGATGTTGATGCTCTTGCAATGCTCTTTTGTATACATTTGTTGGTTAGACAGCTGATAAACCGAAATCCAGCTTATGAGATAAAAATAAGGTCAAACGGATTCCTGTTGCCAGATTGACAAAGTCATCTTTGTTGTGAATTCTGCTTTAGTTCGTTTTCATGTTCAAAGGCAAAGAATGTAGTGTAGCATAATCATTATTACACATGGTTATCAAATAATATTTGTCTTATAAAAAGATTAGAAATCAATAGTACAAATAGAAGAGTACCAACATAAAGGTTATGTGAACGTATATAGCTGCAATTTCCATGCCATTTCATTATTATATATTGAGTATTGTTGGTATCATTACTAGCCTCTTACTTTCAGATTTGCTGTGATTATCTGACTCAAAATAAATAAAATGGAGATTGACAATCACAATTGACAGGCCCCTTCTGAAAATGCCCATTTTCTGGCTGGTGATCACTGCAAGTGGATTTTTAGGTCTTGCTATCAGCTTCACTTCCATGTGGTTTCTTCATCAAACTGGTGCCACAACATATAGGTAAAGACTTCGTTGGTTTTATACTATTTTAGTGGATCATTACCATAAACTTAGAAAATGAAATACACACATGTTGACCTTCTAGTGTGCCTATTTAAGCACTGATTAGATTCATTGCTAAACCAGTGCTTTCGGGAAGCCACCGACTTGCGAGTCGGCTACCCAGAGGCCCTGATTTCTCGCAAATATTCATCTCATTTTAAATTCTGTCTATGCTCATCTGTAACATAGACTACATAGTGGTCGATTGATCCTATTATTCCTGACATGCTGCATGTGTGGTATTTAGAGAGATTCTGCTATTCAAATATCAATTCTTAATTTATTTACGTGGCTGTTTGGCCGACAAAACTGATTCGCAATGACTATTTGAATTGGTTTCCAGATCACAATCTTATCTACCTGAGTTATTGTTTATTGTCGTCCTCAAATTGACTCTCTGCTTGTCTGCAGCCTTGTTGGATCTCTTAACAAGATCCCTCTATCTGTGGCTGGAATCTTGCTCTTCAAAGTGCCAACTAGCCTGGAAAATTTCACAAGCATCCTTTTCGGTAGGTCCTTCAACCGTTTATTTACTGTGCCTCCTCCAATCTATCTATATTAAACATTTGCACCTTCCAGGTCTTTTGGCAGGAGTGTTCTTTGCAAAAGCAAAGATGCGAGAGCGGTCTCAAAGTTGAAATACTTTGTGATTAGAAACCTAACAGGGAAAAAGGGTGAAAGATGGAAAGTCTTGGGTTTTACATATTTGATCCCGCCTGATGGTCACACGAGTTATTGAGAAGATTTCTTGTTCTTAAGAACTTTGAAGCTGTTGAAGCCTAAAGAGAGAGGCCTTCCAAGAGGTCCTTTCTTGTATTGTTATAGTCTCAAAAGAGGAGAGAAAGAGTGCTATTTTTTTGTATTTTGTGGCTTCCATTTGAAAAAGTGCTTACATGTATAATGTATTACAACCAACAGTAGGATACGATTTGCCACAAAAAATGTACCATATTGCTTCAACACTGATCTCTTATCCCTGAAAGCTTAAATTTCTAGTCTGTAAAGTGAACACAATATGATTCAAGGCATCTCCAAAAGATATACTCTATGTTGGGTTTTTATTTCCCAAATACTGCTGATCAACTGGTTTGGTCTCATATGGCAGCATGGGTCATGCCATTTCACATTGGCTTTGATGTCGTGCCACTATACGTTGACTTTGATTTCATGCCACTTTACATTGACTTTGAGATGTGATGTTTAGCAAGAACAATAAGAAGTCAGAAGCATCAATAAGCAAGCAGAAGGTTAGAGTATGACGTGTATTTGGAGATTGCTTAGAAATTTTCCAGGGTGGGAGGATACATTTTTTGCATCCAAGAGTTTTAAGGATTCAACAGCATTCAAGCTTTTCGATTGATCATGTTGTCAAAAATAAATCCAGAAGTCAAAACACTAAAGTCCAGTCACTAACCAATCAGAATACCAGAATGTCATTTTTCAGAAACCTCGTGAATTCATAATTGTGATGTGTGTTTATCCTTGTATGCCAAGATTCAGATTAAAGTAGTCTTCGAAACAGATCAGATAATAGTTAAGCCGAGACGGTACGAAAAACTAAAGGCATCAGAATTGCTGTGGAATACCATCCGAATAAATATGTACAACAATCGAGTTAGATTCCAAGGTCAATAACTGGACACCACAGGTTGAGGAAAACGGAGCTCCAACTCTAAACATCTCATCTGATTTATTTCTCACTCTATTTTAGTTCAGGGTTCAACGTCAGTACAGTAGTGAATTTTCCAACCACAAGCATACACAGTTACATAATAAACAGATGAAAACAACAAAGATAGGAGTGGTTGGAAGAATCACACTTAATTTAACATCGTCCGATAGCGACAATCTCTTTATTTCCATGCGGAAGCGACTACCAAAATCTTGTCTTCCCACCCAAAGTAGAGTGCCCCGGACTCTTCCTTAACCTTGTATCTGTTGCAGTACAGATTGAGTTGCGCTTTGATTTCCCCGTTCACGTATGAACTTAATGGACAAGACACGAAACCCGCCATTGTCATCCTAGCCCTCCACTTACCGGCAACTTCATACCTTAAAATTTTCAAAGACATCGAGTAGAACCATTATTAGATGTGTTGTTAAATATCAAATCTGATGAGATTGAATTTTCACTTACCTTTCAATGCGGTCTGCTCCCTCGCAGGCAACAATATTAACAATGTCCCTTGCAAGGCACTGCCTTTCCACATTCATCCTGTCTGGACTGTCCCTGGGGAGTGTTGCATCCAGTGACTCGAAAACCGCGTGATAGTAATTGTAAACCTCGACAAATCTGTAATTCCCAACATGACTTGTGAAAAGTACAAATGCAAGCAGATTACAGCAAGAGAATATCTTAAAATCAAATTCTCTATTTTTCATCTTGCAGGAACAGATAGTAGTAGAAGGGTTTACTGTTCTTTAAATGACATCAAATTTTAACCCAGAAAAAGAATATTCTGGAACCCCTCTTAACAGTCATCTCCAGGAATGTAACTTTACGTATGAAATTGAAATGTTTAAACATGAAATCCTTTAATTGGCTTGTTCACGATCTTGATAGAAAAGCCGCTTTAGTATCATTATGTAAGCAGTTAAAAAGATCTTCAAAGAACGTATAGATTAAAAAAAGGGAAAATGGTTCATAATTGGGCCGTCATCACAGGAACGCGACTTATTCCTGTAATAATTTCCCTTTCATTTGAACAAAATAAGATGCGTGGTGAAGGACAAACCTCGGAAAGAAAGGAGCAGTGTTGGTATTCACATCCTGCTCAACGACAGTGACTAGCTTTGGTCCAAGGCCTTTCACCATCCGTAAGAGCTGGTCCCTCTGGTTCACAGTGGACACACTTTCGTCTGGCATATGGTGGAGCTGATATGCAAAATTAACAACGAGAGCTTCACCAGTGCGGCAACCAAGCATTGAAGGTGTAACATCAGCTGTCTTGGACGCAATTGCCCGGAACTCAAAGGGAATATGGAGCTCCTCTGCGAGCTTCTCAAGGCGCAGCCCGATAATTCTCAAGCCCCCAACCAAACGTTGCACCGATTCAGGATCATCAACCCCAGTTATTCTCAAATGTGGCTTCTTTGCTCGGGTTGAGAGAGCCTGCATCAGAGTTATGTATTGGCTACCTTGGTTGATGTCGAAATCTATGATGTGAACTTTCTCTTCGCCCTTGAATGACTCAACAATTGCACCATTTGCTGCCATGAAACCGAATTTGAAGCAAGGACAAATCTCAAAGAGAATCTGCATGGCCGACAATCGATCGGAAGTTGGAGGCTCCTTGCATTTAAGAGCCTTGTATATGCCTCGACCCGAGGAAGCCATCCTTGCAGCAAGGCCCTCCACCAAGTATGCGGAAAGTCTTTGAGGAGGATCACCCTGTATTGAAACCATTTGTCGAAGATCGTTTATAATGACCGTCGCTTCTTCAAAGTTACCTTCTGAAATGGAAGCAGCACACTCAAAAAGTAGCTGCTTTGGGGTTTTCGGCTCTTTGATGCTATCTGCACTGCTGATATTCGAATCTGAGGAAGACTCTTTAGGTGAACTTGGGAGCAAAAGATTTTTCATGGGCATGACCCAATCGTCGTCAATGCCCATGTCATCACTTTCATGCAATATTTCATCATCAGTATCATTGAGCAGCTCTTTTTCCAATTGCTGTAGTTTTGATCTTATTTCATCTCCACCATAACTCTTCTCATTCTCTGGACTTAGCTCATCAGACATGGTCCCTGAGTTTTGATTAGAGATGCTCGAAAATGACGAGTTTGGCTGCTTCAAATTTGAAAAACAAGATGAGTACAGGTTTTCACTACAAATGGAAGATCCAGAATTGCATGTGAGCTGATAGGGTGCTGCAGAGACTTGTGGTTGGTACTGTGATCCGAGCTCAAGCTGCTGTACAGAACTTTGCTGATTGTTAACATCCAAGCAATAAGATGCAGGTCCATGAAGGAACATCTGATTTTCTCTTCTGAAAACTTGATTAGGCAAATTGGAGCTTGTGCCGCTACCTTTGCCAACGTAAGGGGTGATAGCAGGATCTACTTGCTGGACTATAGACATGAGGAAGAAAATTTATGTGGCACAATACAGAAACAGGAGTCGAGTCAACTATTTTTTATCTTCAAGCACTTGAAGTATGAACTGCTGGCAAAACCTCCCAAAAATAATCTCACTGGTAATTTAGTAGGGAAGATTCCACTGTCTTTTACGCGAAATCATTTTCCTGGAGGGAAAAGGAAACATCAAACATGGATGAAGACATGCCACAGAAAAATAAGCAACATATGTGAAAGACATATCTGATCAAGTATCATTTAATCCGACACTTCAATTTGTTTCCCGAGAATTTTTAACAGAAAAAAAAATCCTGCAGAATCTTAATTACTGCCAGCAGAGTTCCCATTGCGATGCCATTCTTAGGCAAAGCCTATTCCTAGTGTTTCTTTAGAATCTTTACCAGACTATTTTTTTGAATTGATGTTTCTTTACCAGATTTGTGCTCAAATGTACAATATGAAGCACAATAAAAGCAGATAGAATCATCACTACCCAAGAACTAACCACCATATATTCATAGCTATATGATCACGACATATTAAAGAAAGAAGTATAAAGCTTCCATGTGCTTTGTTTATGCGCACAAAATCCTCAATACTAAAAGCACCATGGTGCAAGTGGAATTCATAAAAGTCCCAATTTATTTCCCTTTGTTGAACTCATAATTACTGTCCATTGAAAAGATTTATTTACTTACTTGTTTCGGAACTTACATACAGGCAATTATTTGATTTTAAGGAGATAGAAGTCTAAATACCAACTGCACAACATGTATAAGGAAATAGCAACCAAACAATAAGCCAACTATTAATCAAATTTGACATATCAAATTACAATATCAATTAAGTCCACTACCTACTCTAACGAAATAGTCTAAACATGTTCTGAAATTGGAGACTAAAAGTGGAAGCATAGCACCCTCATATTTGCTAAAATCAAAAAATAAAGATTGCGTGGTCAACCCAAGATTGGCATGGGAAATTACTATTAATAGACTATAGATGTAAAAACCAATTCAATCATAATTACTTTGATCTACTCTACAGCAACACCATTCAATCCATTGTCCCATAAGGTTGTGAAGAAATAAACAATGGATCCAGACTCCAGTATGCCACAGAGACAACTAATGGGCATAACTTAGTCTTCAATATCTCAGAAAATGGAAAAAGAGAAGAGTTTGTGGCAAATTTCTTTAACTTTTGTACAGGAAAAGGAAGTGGAATCTGATGGTAACTTCAAAAGTCTTCAGTTAGTCAAAATAGTATCATCAATTACATAAAGGTTTGAAGATTTTTCTGGAACATCTAAACACACGTGTAATGAGGTACAATTACCCAGACAGTATGATCACATATCAAACAGTTCCAAAAATTCCCACAAACTTATGTATGATATCAAATCAAGGAACTGAAAACACAATCTCTGGGTTATAAGAAAACGCAACAAACTTCTGCAAATAACATAAAAGAGGTAGTCTTAAACCCTAATCTGCATAACCATATGAACCAAGAAACATGTTTAAGCAAGAAGAAAGCAAAGTCAGGACTCAGGGCATCAAAAATCTGACCATTGATTCATGATTGCAGATGCATAACCGAAACAACATGCCATACATACGATAAACAAAATCTAACACATACCCAATAGAGAGAAACCAGATGAGAAGCCCTCCTCCAAAACAGACAAAGACCCAGATGATCAAACACCCTGAAAGGGTTAATTACAACATCAAGACTTGATTTTGACCAAAAGAGACAAATACCCAAATGATATAACCTGCAAAGGCCAATTAGAGCAAAAGGACAGGGTTTTGACCAACAAAGAATCCGCAGGTGAGAATATCTCCCCCAAAACTGAGAAAAACCCAAATGAGCAAACACCCTCAAATGCCTAATTAGGGCAGAAAGATCAGATTTTGACTAAACATTAAACAGAGAACTGAAGGACATGGCAAAAGGGAAGAAACCCAAAAACCTGTTTTAGTCCCACCACTAATTCCCAACAAAAAGTCGGTAGGTAGCCAAATTAACAAGGAATGGTTCAATCATAGTCTTATAGATCCAGTGGGAGGAGGAGGAGAAGGAGAAGGAGAAGAAGGGCAAAGTGAGGTCCAAAGATATCCAAGAAGACAGAGACATTGCGCCGAAGTCTAAAAGTACAAAATCCGCTAACATCCAAAGTCTTTATCTTAAAATAGAAGTGCCACGTAAACAAATAAATAAAAAGACACAATGTCCATGGGAACCTAATATGCATCTCAAGTGATTCACTCATTCACGTACCATTTGGGTGAGAGAGCTTACGTTGGATTATTAAGTTCAAGAGAAAAATAAGAAAAAGACGAATTCCTTTGAAAGTTATTGTCTCATACGTGTTTTTTTGTTTGTTTGTAAAAACGGATGATATACTAGATAGATAAAAGATTTCGAAATATTAACCACAATCCACGTCATACGTGTACTGCATTTTAGATTTTTTTACCCATCAGAACCTTCCTTACACCATCACTAATCATGACCTAGACGACATGTTCATCAACTTCCTCTCTCTTCAAATTAAGTTTCTCTCTCTTCCACATCATTTTTCTCTTTCCTCAACCGACATTCTTTCTTTCCTACACTATTCACCTCTTAACCACAACCCAACACAACCCACAATAACCTATCTCTCTTATCCACATCATTTCGGGGTCCATCTTGGTAAAACTTTAAAAAAATTAAAAAAAATCTAGACAATTATAAAACGTATTTTCAAAAAAAAATATTAAAAAACTAAAACAAAAAATTCTAAAAATCAAAACAAAAAACAAAAATTAATATTTTTTTATTTGACGACCCGATCTTCCGGGTCGTCAACCCGGGCGTTTCAACACCCGGGTCGATGACCGGGTCGAAGATGACCAGGTCATCTCCCCCGTTAAGAGGGAGATGACCCGGTCATCCCAGGTCGTGGACGACCTGACCTGGGATGACCGTGTTTTTCATCCCGTTAAGGGATGCCCTTACGGGACCTTTTTCTTGGTCGTTCTTAACCGGTCATGGATGACCGTGAATTTTTTTTCTTAACGGGAGGTCATGAACGACCGGGTTGTCGGGTCGACGACTCGGTCGTCTATTTTTTTAATTTTGTTTTTGTTTTGATTTTTTTAATTTTTTGTTTGAGTTTTTTTTAATTTTTTTTAAAAATACGTTTTATAATTGTTTTTGATTTTTTAGAAAAAAAATAATTTTTTTTTAAAATTTTACCAAGATGGACCCCGAAATGATGTGGAGTAGAGAGATTGGTTGTTGTGAGTTGTGTTGAGTTGTGGTTAAGAGGTGAATATTGTAGGAAAGAAAAAAATAGGTTGAGGAAAGAGAAAGCTAATATGGAAGAAAAAGAAAGCTGATTTTGAAGAGAGAGCTGATAATCAGTGATTATATTAGTGTACATGATATACCAGGTAGATAAAAGATTTCGAAATATTAACCACAGTCCACATCATACGTGTACTTCATTTTAGATTTTTTTACCCACCACTAATGCTGCCCATTTGGCCATAGGTGTGACCATTAGCATAATAAATATTGCAGATGAGTTGATAGGTGTTTATGTCACCCCTTACGTGTGATTGCGGATCAAATTCATAACCATTCCATCGCAGTACTTTTTGTAGTATTTTTAAACATTCCATCCCAGTCACCCGCAAATTACTTTTTGTAGTATTTTTCGTGCTGATTAACATTTTAACTTTTACGTTCCATTTAATACATATTATGTCTCTTAATTATCCTCATTCTCTCAATTCTAATATCAACACCAAGAAAATGTCTGACAAACCGTCTAAATCTGGCGCAAAAATTTAAAATAAAAAAATATTCTGGGGGGCATCCAGACACATTTTTTTTTAATTTTTTTTTGATTTTATGTGATGTGTTATTTCAAGTTATTTCATATTCCGTTGCACAATTTCGGTGGTGACAGAGTAGGAAAAAAACACAAACGTAAAAAAATAGATAAACTGATCAATATATGGAGTACAATAATAGGGTGTCGAAACAAAAAAAAACGTTTGCAAATCACACTCCCTTAGCTCGCTCGTTTTGCGAGGGACTAGTGTCCCCTGCATTTCTACTCATATTTTATTTTTCATGGTTATTTTTTGTTGTTGTATGAACAGAGGAGAGTCTATTAGGAGCAAAAATAAATAAAAATGATGAAATGGTAAAATGATAATTGGTGTGGGCGACTTAAGTAATTCGCAGACAACGTTTAACGGTTCATTTTGTGTGTTAATATTACTTGACAAAAGTTATTGAGACGAGAGCTTCTTGGATTTCGAATTTTTAGTGTTGTGCTTGATTATTAGCCGACGAAAACATTAATATGATTGGAGAACTTTTACACATGATTAATGTTTTTATTGAAGTTTTATTCCGTTAATGACATACTTTAATTTGAGTTGAATAATTGTTACGTGACCATCGACGAAGTGCTGATAGTAGGACGGAAAATTGGTAGGATCAAAATCGTTTATCTGTTCTAACTGAACTGACAGATAGAATCACGGGTTGTAAAAATCATAACCGTTTAATAAATGGACGAATAAGACTTGTGAAAATCATAACCGTTTAAAAAATGAGTAGATAATGTTACATGATTTAACTCGTCCGTTTAATCGTTTAACCATGAAACATAATGAATATATATAATATTTTGTTATATATACTATATAAATATAATTTTTTGTATTATTATTATCATGTGTGGATGTTTGATGTTGTTTTATATGAATTTGTGTATGTTTAGATTATGAATTTTTGGATGTTTAATGTTTTTAACAAGTTTGATAATTTTTTATCTATTTAACTATTACCTAATTCTTATATCGATTTTATTATCTATTAAGTTTTAACCGTATAACAATTTAACCGCTCAAACCCGTTTAATTAAATTAAACAAGTAGGGGCACGAGTAGATATACAAATAAATGAATTTCTAACCACATCGTGAATCATTTATGTAAATGAACAGTTTAATTAGACAGATACGATCAAGTAAACTATCATCCAAGACATAGCAGATAAACTTGGATTTTTCTAAGGATCAATAGTGTAAACAACGTGATTGTTCCAGAATATTTTACCTTTTTTCTGATGGCCGAGATAAGTATTGAAGTAAGTTGATGGGAATTGAGACTTGTGAAAGGCAGAGGCAACAGCCCACAGAGAAAGTGGGATGGTTTTAGTGTCTTGTCTTGTTTATCTACCATTTACCTTACTGATTAATAATATAGTAATCGCCACTATATATGTATATATAATATAAATAGTATCACAAGATATACGTACAAACAAAAGAAATATATTTGTCTACCTGACTACCTTTTATTGTTGATATTATATATATGGTTTGTACTTTGTATTTGTATTATAGATGGATAGAGTACTAATTGGATAAATTATTGACAAACTCACGAAAGTGTTATAAAATTAAAATATAAGAATGTGATTGACATGTTTTGAAATTGAGGGGGTTAACTCGATCCATGCATGATGCATTGATGCATATATAATAAGGTGTAAACCGTGAGGGTTATCTGCACCTGACATTTCATGAAAGCAACATAAGCGTTAAAAACTGGCTTATTTCTTTGGATATGCTCACAAGTTATGGCTACCCAATTTCCAATCGATAATATTATTATGAATTCAAAATAATAATGATCCAGAATGATTACATGAGACCACCGTTAACCTCAACCTAAAAATTCTCCCAATTCAGTTTCTCTCTCCGACACGTCAGCAAAAACCACTATACAACCCACAATCCAACCCAACCCAACTCATTTTTCATCTCTTAACCCCAACCCCACTTTCAACACTTTCTCCTCTAATTTATTTCTTTTTACCTCATTTTTTATTCCACCACAAAAAAACACAAACTATCAAATAAATTATTTTTACAACGACTTTATCTTATTATTTTTCATTTATTTTAATTCTCATGAATTATTTCTAATTATATGAAATAATATACATATCAATAAAAAAATTACCTATATTTTTTAATATTGATAATAGTTAATAATGTTAATATATTTAATCTAATAAAATTACGTTAATTGTCAAACAATTTCGAAAAATTAGATTTAATAAAATTAGATTTAACTGATTTTTTGGGGTTACTAATGCGTTTTTGAGTGAAGCATGGTAAATTCATATGTTCTATTTTTACTATGTAATTTTCTTTAATTATATACATTTACAATTATCTTACTAATTTTGTTTAATTACTTACATTTATTTTTAGTAATTTTCATTAATTATTTACATTTATTTTACTAATTTTTATTAATTATTTTTGTTTATTTTAATTTTCAGAAATTAATTCTAATTATATAAAAACATATGCATATCAATTAAATATTATTTAACAAATAAAAAAACTAATTTTTAATCTTTATTTAAAAATAAATAAAAAAATTGGGCCAACCCGGGTTGGCTACGACCCTAACGGATGGCCTAAAAGAAAAATATTTGATTAACTTGTGCTTGAGAAATAGTTCCAAAAAGAGGGCTGAAGAATGAGAACTATTCCATTATTGGTTATTGGTCAAATAATTCATTGACAAATGTTGCTCCCAGAGGAAGTCTTCTTTTGACCCTATAGTTCGTTCGGCGTAATCGTTTTTCTATAGCAAAGTTTGGTTGTTTGGATCGTTTCCTTTGTTTTGTTATTAAAATGAACATTTATGTGCATCCTATTTATTTGAAATAGCAGAAATCATTGCATAAACAAGAGTGTGTAATTAAGGTGTGATTGATATTCAAAACTTTTATGAAAATTTGAAAAATAACTTTCATGATTTTTCCTTATTTTAGAATGGAAGTTTTAAGTATATATTTTTAAGACATGAAAATTCTCATGGAACTTAAGTTTTTCATACCAGCAATCCGCAAAACTAATTGTGGAAGTTTAATAACAATCACACCCTTGAACTAAAAAAAAGTCGAGCAATTGAGAGGTGTAACCGTGTAAGGAAAACAAGGAGATTTTTTACGGATCCAAAACATCTCAAACATAAATATCTTTTGGATCAAATTCAAAGGTAGATTGACATTTGATTATCGAGTACTAAGATAAAACCGAGTTTTAGGCTTCTTAAATATCTGGATTATCAGAGTAGGCCCATAAAAGTGAGTTTTGGGCTTCTGAAGTTCGGATTTTATAATACTAATAATAATAACATAAACAAATGGGGTCTTCGAGAATCGAGATCGATGGCTTTTTAATAAACTAAAACATTCTTTCATTTGGATGCAGAAGTCCACTTACCATGCCTAAAATTACACTTAAACAGACCATTTTGTCTTAATTTGTCAATCTTCTATAATTTCCCTTTATTTTTCATTTCCCAACCAAAGAAACATGAGCTCTAGGTATTTAATATATTTCTAAAAATATAGAGAATATTTTGTTAGTCATTCCACGTATCATCATGACCCCATTTGTTTCTTGGTGTATTAGTAAAGGTTCTAAAGTAGAAGGGTCATTGGGGAAAATAGGAGAATTAATTCCTAACTGTAAAAGGTTAATTCTCCAATAAAATGAAACGAATTAATTTTCATAAATTCAATTATATGAGAGAAGATTAATGGAAAAATAAGCAGCTTCTGCAACAAGAGAAAGGGTCTTCGTCTGCAGGTTGAAATCAACAAACAGTTGCTACCTGCTAAAACTTATATTATTTGTTTATATGAATAAAAAACGATATCCTAATCCAAATTATAGCGATATATTAAACATGCAATCTATCAAAACAATCACAATCAAACTAGCATTAGTATGTTCTTATGATAAAAATATTAGCATACTTCAACATTCAGTTAACCCAATACACATTAATGTCCAACATAATTGTACTTCCAGACATGCAACTCTTCAACCAGAGCAAATTAATTAATCGAAGTTTGAAAATCACAGACATGGATTTATGAAAGGTACTTTCGATTCATTCACTAAATTTCCTTCACAAGACTAATCATATATAGTAGTTAACTTGTCATTCTCTCAAACCTCATGCTTTCCATGTAAAATCACAAAAATAAGGAACCAAAAAATCCCAAGTTCTCAACAAATCATGTTAAATATATAACATGCCGTGGATGTCATGTATGTTAAATAACAAAAAATTAACAGATCAAGAAATCCAAAACTTCCACGTTAAATAACATGCATGTAAAGGTATATACATATATGTATGTTTGTAAATCATTGTACATAATTTTTTTCTTAAGTTCAAGGGACGTTTGGTATCTTCTAATCAAGTATCATATAATTAATGGGGGAAAAAAAAAACCAAAAGTTGCACCACACGCAATCACATTTCCATATTTTACACTTTGCCTAGAGTTAATTAACCTCTCAAACACATGCTACAGATCAATAGGAGGAATCGATAATGAGGGTCGAGGCGGCGAAGAGGGGATTGGTTGGGAGTAACCACCCCATAACAATATGAATTAAATGAAGAGAATGGTTCAATGGACGGAATTGGTTAGTTTGGTGGAAATGGCCATTGTTGGTTCATGTGGGGAATGTTCAAATTTGGATGGCCGTTGAGGAGGATTGGAAAGTTGATGGGTATGGCTTAGGCATGATGAGGTGCCTTTCTCAATTGGAAATGGTGCATTAAAGTGTAGGTCAGAATAGGTGTGTGAAAGAAGAGGTGGAGTTCATTAGGTTAGGTAATGTACATGCATGTAGTCAGTGTGTGGAGGAATAGGATGAGGTAAGTTTGTTGTTAGATTAATTTGTGTTTAACTATTAATGTTCATGGGTTTGGTTGGATTATTATATGTTTATAGATGGAGGATATGTTTTGGCTACAATAGTTAGATCATTAGAGGCTTGTAAGAAAACCAAAAGTTTTGGTCAAAGTGAATTGATAATATGAAGGGTACGTTTAGTCTCATTTGATATTCTCCAACCACAATTTCATCAACTATATACGTACTCATGCATGCATCAACATGCAAAAATAAGCTTAATTAAGTTGATACACAAAACGGTTATGTAAATTAAGTAAACACCATAGGGTTGCATATAATAACTAATTACAATTGTTGTATTATAAGGAAAGACTAATTATTTTCTCAACAACTTTGAATAATTACAGTCCCACACAAAATTACATGAAAAGGAGCCCATATCGGAACTTATACTATAATGATGTTGTTGTTGAAGGGTGAGAAAGATATTGATGTTGATGTGGGATAGCAATAGAGTTTCTATTTGTAGGAATTGGCTAATTTCAGGCTTAGTTTGGGAACTCTTTATTTGGGTCTTTTAATTTTATAAAAGGGGAAATAGCATGTGAGTTCAGCTGTCCCCTTCTTATCCTGGCTTAATCAAGGAATATCCTTTAGTTCACAACTTTATTTATCATTTAATCATGGTTGGTGCATCTAATTTAATTTAATGGATCTGAATTTGTTTTAAGTCCAAGATTAAAATTTTAGAACAAAATCAAGGTGATTGTGCCTAATCGTGTAGGTGTTTGAGATTCGACGCTTAAATTGTAACATTTACTAAGTGCATCTTTTATGATACTCCATTGGTTGGTTCCGTTTGCCATTTGGATAAGAGAGCCCATCTAGTTGAGAACTTGAGATTATCTTAACTAATATCTTATTAAGAAATGCAAACAAGAATCGGCCAAAACATAATTGTTTTATGGTTGCGTGTTATTTTGAAAAAAATTATATTTCCATTTCTGCTATCGGTATTTCTACACGTGATACTACAAAAATACTATCACTACGTTGATACCATTATGTTTTCGGATTTGTCACTCCATTGACAATTTATGTTAATGTTGTTAGTTGTTACTGTTCTGTTAACAAAGTTAATAAAATTAATACTTTAATGATAATTTTTATAAACTCTACCGCGTATAATTTATTAACATATTTTAGTCATTTTCCTAACAAATCTTCTATCTCTCCTTCGTTTTCTCTTCATTCTTACTCTCTGAAGTTAAATACAAGCTTTGAAATGAATCATTTCACAAAACTTGCAAAAAACAAGTTTGAAATAGAAAGTACAAATCCCTTCCCTCTTCCTCTCCGATGACACAAGACCCCTTGCTTGATGCAATTGTCGATCTCATGATGGTTTCTGCCCCATACCCCCATTGACTCCCTCTTCCAAGTCGTCGAGTACACCTTCTGATGCGCCGTAGAAAGCAGCGGGCGAGGAAGGTGGAGCGGGAACAACGACAACAAGTAGAATATCATAAATCTTTAGCTACCTAGAGGGAGCATAGATCTACTTAGAGGGTGAGGTGGTCGGAGCAGGCGGAGACGGGGTTGGAGTGCAGGGTGAGGAAGGTGGAGGAGTAGACATGGGTAATGTACCGTGTCGGATCCGGGACATCATGTCGAGTTTTCCTGGGTCAGGCCGGGTTTTGATTTTCCGGTTGTTTTTTTTAATTTGAAGTAAGTATACAATCACAATTGAATTAACAAACACAATTTATTTCTCCCAAAGTAACAAATTTATTTATTAATAATTGTTGACTCAAATTGAGAAACAATATAAATACATAATTTGTTACATATTAAAAAAGCCTGGAGGCTAGCTAAATCTAAGGACTAATTGAAAAACCTAAAAGGTATTCGGAAAAAAAATACTTTTAAACGGAATGGTTTAGTTAATTCATCTTCAATCTTTATCGTCGTTGTTGTCGTGAAGATTCATGTTTTGTATTTTGTCCGCAGCGTCTATCCAATCATTGAGGCATACGCTCATCCTGATCGACTTGTCGGACAAGCCTTGTCTCTTGTCACTCAAGACACGTTTACCTGCGCTAAATACAGAATCTGACATCACAGTTGCATTGGATGACATAATAAGTCTCGTGATATTAAAGAGACCAGTGAAAGCCTACCTGAGTTCTTTCTCCACCAGACTAAAACTTCAAAAACTTTTAACTTAGTACTTAAGTACATTTTAGTGTTTAAATATTCAGTTGATTCATTTTGTGTCGGATTGTACTTTTTTTTGACTTAACCAATTTCATTGGGAGTCGTCATCATCTAGATCCATTACAGTTGCAAGTTGTGATGGTGAACTAGAAACATTTGAAATTATTTGATTTACATTATGTAGTCTTTAATATTTTTTAAAATATTTGATTAATAAAGACTTACGACTATCTACATGATTTTGGAAATTTTCATAATTCATATTTACAAAAATTTCTTCCAAGAAAACTTGTAAACCACTTATCTTAAATGTAGGATTCATAATAAAAGTTAAACAAATACTAAATGGAGGATGATTTCAATATTTATTAAACTGAATCTCCATTATATTTAAAATTTCAACAAAACCATCATGTTGCTTATATTTTGCAAATACCATAGTAATTGGAAATAATTCATAGATAAATATGTTAGAGGTGGGGTAATATTGTCCACATAATCTAACAGTGAAGGTTGAAAAATGTTTCAAAAAATATAACATAATTTTACAATTATCCCAATCTATGGTGGTTAACTGAGACTCATTTGTTTTTAATTATAAAAGGTTGTAATTGCAAGATTATAAGGATAACAACAGTTTAACATTTCATATGTAAAATTCTATCTATGAGAGACATCTAATTTAAACTTCATATGTCTAATTTCATTATATGTACAAAATTCTCTAAATACCCGATATCTAGATGTACTACTGCAACCTACATAAGCAACTGCATTCTAATCATTTTCTAAGTAAAGTTTAATTATGGTAAATCCATTTTGTACTATCAAGTTCAAAGTATGACAAACACAACTGATATGAAAGAGTAAACCATCTCCAAGTGGATGACAATAACTTATAAGCATTTGTATTGCTGAATTGTTATTAGTGGCATTATCAAATGTAATTGCACAAACTTTTATTTTCAAGATTATTAGCTACCATGACATCTTTAATATGATCAAATATAACATTGGTAGTGTGTGGATGCAAAATAGGTAAAAAATAATTTTTTTGTTAATTGAACACACTGAATCATCTAGATAATGAGCAGTTACACAACAGTAAGGATAATTATTTGGACCGGTCCAAAAATTACTAGTTAATGCTACCTTAATGTTATTGACGAAAAATAATTAATCATGCATTCTCTTTCTTTACCAAATTTATCAAATGTAATATTTTAGGTGTTCTTCTAGAAAATAGTTTAAATTACGGATTATGGTAGAGAATTGCTTCCCTAAGGCCTTTAGATTTACATGTGCTAAATGGTAGTTCATCTCTAATTATGAAATCAACAATTATTTCTCTATCGTTAATTGGACAATATCTTCTAAAACTGATTGACGTGATTGACGTCAATCACGTCAATTGGACAATATTTAAAGTTTCACTAGTTGTGTCTAAAACTGATTGACGTGAATCCGCTACCGATGCTACATTATTCTTAACTATACATGCAAGTAAATGTCTACTTAGATGATCGGTTTCTCCACTTGACTTAGCCGAATATACGTGAGCTCAATGTTTACAAGTAGCAATTAGTTTGCCCACATCAGTTCGTCCTTCATCAAAATCATCTCATACTGGAGATGTTTTTTTCCTAGTAGTTGTACCCTTAGGTCTAGGTGGATTAATAGGAGGGGAGGATGATTATTATTATCTTCAGAATCAGATGTTAAAGCTATGAAAATTACTAAACATGCAAATAAAAAGTGATACTTTTTTATAAATGGGAAAATGATGATGATTGATGAACTAAAATTAACTACTACAGAAGATTAGAAAAACCTGGGAAATGGAGTGGAGGAGTCGCGAAATTGATGGTCAGCGGTCTGCTTGTAGCTTTAGGCTTTACGCTATAGCTTAAATTCGACCCATTTCCACCAAAATCAGACCAACTAGAGAAAAATCGAGTAAATAAGTTTTGGAGAGATTTAGAAGAAGAGTAAAAATTTTGTGTGAAGAAAATGAAAGGGTTGGACGAGGGGGCATTTTTATTAAAAAAATCACTCAACGGCTCTTAGGCTACAATGTCGTTCCAGAAACGGGCCGTATCTGTTGGCCTTTTGACATTAATCTATATTAATTTTGATTATTAATCAAACTAATCTTAATCAATCAAAATGAGCAAACACGATCACATGCATTACATACATACTTGTATACTTGCAATCATCTTAATAGATTAATCAAGACAATCAAGCAAATGAGCATTGAGACAAATACATCAAGACTCAAGACTTGTAATCAAAGCTTTGGACCAAGACATGTAATTTTGTATTTATTGAGTCCATAAGGTTTAATGTAAACTTGAGCACTAGGATTCTGTCCCGTCAAGATTCGGTAAACCGAACCCCAGACGGTCATCCAAAACCTTCTAGTTCGGTCCACTGAACATCTATCGGCTACCCGAATTCTTCCCATCAGTAAAACTTAGGTGTTATCTGGAATTGCCCGATGGAAGACCGAACAACATTCGGTCAACCGAATAGCCCTGGACTGATTTCGGACTTTGCTCCAACAGTCGCTTTTGAATCAAGTCCTTAAGAGCCCAATTGACTTATCCTCATTCGGACGACTGAATACCTATCAGTCAACCGAGTCCTTCTTGATTTTCGGCGCCCAACGACTATTTACACGTGACACTTGACCGTTGTACCCAATGACTATTTGAGCATTAACGAATACCTATCGGTCTACCGAAGTATACACGGTCAATCGAACTTGAGTAGATCAGAGCCTTACCAATCATATTGTCCATCTTGGAACGGTGAACCGAATGGAATTCGGTTAACCGAACTCAATTAGGGATAAATTGCTAAAAGCTACTGGAAATTGGTGAACAATGATCCAAACCCTAATCGGTTAACCGTATGCTTAGTTTAGACCAATCAATTCCTTGTGTCTCAGACTACCATTACTTAAACGATCGACCGAACCGGTCTAAAATCTGCCCAAGCTCAAGTCGCATCTTGCTTCTCATTGGTCCATTTCCCCCACCAACTTCCAAATGACTAATAGAGCTTGAAGACTTATAAATATGACCTTATTTGTTGGTTTTGAGACTCTTAAACACTTCTTATCTATCTCATACTCAAAGTCAAATTCTCTTCATCTTCAAGCTCTCAATCCTCAACACTCAAGCCAAAACTTCACTACTTGCATATCCAATTTCATATCAATATCCAAGTGTGCTCAAGTATAGAGTGTTAGATTGTGATTCCATCTCCATAGTCAAGAATCACCAAAGAGTTGTAAAGCTTCAAGAAAGCTCCCTCTCGGATTGTGAGAGGAGACACGAGCGAGGCAAGGTTGTTCGCGAGTCTCGGTGGTTGTAAACGACGTTGGTCTCGACCCGGAACGGAGATCGGTTAGTGGAATCGTAGGCGAGACTCTGGGGATCAAGTAAGGCTCTCAAAGAGGACTAGGACCGGGTGCGTGTCGAACCTCTCTAAACTCCGCTGTCGACGAATTTGTGGTTTGCAATTGTATCTTCTCTTAATCATTCAATTAGTATTTTTAGTTCCACAATTATCTAGTGATTAGAGGACCATAGATCCTAACAGTATCGGCACGACTCGTTACCCATGTCTAGAGAGGAGGGGGAGGTGAGTTCAGACAAAATTTTAAAATTATATTGGGTAGATTTCATAAAAATTACAAAGTACGTAGAATTGAATGACATTTATTAGATTATTTACAAAAGATTTTATAAATCTTATATTTAAATATTATTCACCTGAAAATTAACGATAAAAAAACTTGACGGAACTACAAAACCGAAAATATAAGAGCACCCTTAACGGGTGCTCTTTGCCCGGGCGCCCTTCGGGGCGCCCGGGCAGCCCTCCCTTAACGGCAGGCCGCCCGGGAATCCGCCCTGGGCGCCCGGGCGGGGGGCCACGTGGCCCCCCCATTCGTTCGAGAATTTTTTTTTGTTTTAAAAATAAAGATTATTTATATATAATTAGGATAATGTATTAAATAGGTAAATAGATTTTAATTAATTAGGTATTATAAAATAATTAGAATTTTTTTATAATTAATTAATTTTTTTTTGACTTACTTAAAAATAAAAAAATAAAGAAATAATAGTACAATACTCATACATTAGGGAAACAAAATACAATACAAATACATAATACGAAATCCAACAGAAATAAAGAAAGGAAATACAGTCCTCCTACGGATACAAATACATAATACGAAATACTGATAAACTACCACAAACATATTGAAAACATAAGCACCTACAGATATCCTTGTGCTTTAGCCCACTCTTTGAGTTCAGCAAGTGTTTTTTATCGAATTCGTCCTTGTTTTCCTTCTTCATTAGAGCGAAGAGGACATCAAGTTTCTTGCTGTTCAGTTCCTTTTGGAAATTCACCTCAGCTTCGATGCGTTTCCTCTCCAGCCGTTCTTCGTAACGCAAATATTTTTCCTCTTTTACTTTTGCGCTATATTCAATTTGTTTCCCCAGTTCTAACATCTCAGGATCAAGTTGTGCCTGAAATGGTTGTTTCCCCTTTTTCTTTTTGACTTTTTTAACACCTTCAGGACGAGCACATGTTTCGAACACCATTTCATCTGCTGACGGTGTTGCGTTACTCCCATCGTCGTCAGTGCTTTTTCTTTTCCCGCTGGTAAAACTCTCCGGACTTTTTGCAGCGACGTTTCCGGTGTATTTCCAAGCGCAACAGACTCCCATTTAGGGTACCTGCGTAACAAAAGCCAAACATGCATGAACTGAAATTTGGCGTTGTGTGTTCGTTCGAAGATGATGTGCGCTTCATTGATGATATCGTCCTCGTTGTAACGGCTTCTCTTCCTCCGCACCGCCTGGTCGAAGCAACCGACCCATTGGTTCACAGATGGCAATGTACGCCTCCATCGCCCCTTCAATGATTCATCGTTACGCTCTACTACACCTGGCTCGCTTGAGTCATTGTAGATGCGCTCCACACGTTTCCAGAAGGACTTCAGTTTTTGGTTTGTCACAACCACAACATCGCCACTAACAGCCATGTAAGCCGAGACAAGTCGTTGATCCTCTTGTGCGGACCACGTTTTTTGCGACCTCATCGTCGCGGTTTTGCGTGTTCCCTGGGTCGCGGTTTCGTCATGCACATCAGTTGTATAGCGACTTGCATTTCCACTACTTTCGTCACTTAGGAGGCGAGTATACATACCCATTGGGAATTAGGTTTGCCCTTCTTCCTGAGTTGGCGGTTGGTATTGATTGTGTGGGTAGAACCCTGGGTGTGGTAAAAATTGGTTTTGGTGGGACGGGTGGAATCCTGGTTGTGGGGTAAATTGGCTTTGGTATAACGGGTGGAATCCTGGTTGTGGAACATTTTGGTAAGGGAAAAAGTGTTGGCTTGGGGGTGGACGACGTGGAGATCGTCGGTAATCTGGTGAACCATTGCCTTCTGAAGATGACATTGTGAGTAGAGAGTAGAGGTGAGTAGAGAATTATGGTGGAAGAAGTAAGATTGGAATAGAGGTGGTTGTGGTATATATATTGAAGTAGTCACGCACGTACTGTAGGTCCTCGATCCAATCGTCTCGTCTTTTGTGAGTCACACGTATACTGTAGATCCTCGATGCTTGAGAAGTCCAAGCCTCGATCCAATCGTCTCGTCTTTTGTGAGTCACGCGTATACTGTAGGTCCTCGATGCTTGAGAAGTCCAAGCTTCGATCCAATCGTCTCGTCTTTTGTGAGTCACGCACATACTGTATCTCCTCGATGACTGAGAAGTCCAAGCCTCGATCCAATCATCTCGTCTTTTTTGAGTCACGCGCATACTATAGGTTCTAAATTTTAAATTTTAGATTTTAAATTTATTAATTTGTGGTTTTCTTAATTTTAATAATATTTTCGTGTTTTTTAATTAAATGTTAATTAAAAATGAATGAATTGTTGATGTTAAATAATTACGATAATGATTATTAATATATTTTGTTGATTGTTGAAAGAGTTTTGGAGAGAAGAATAAAAATAATGACGTGACAACAAATACTGTAGCGTGAGTGAGTGGATTGGGTAATGGTTAATGATTTTGTAGGGGGGTTGGTTTGTGCTGACGTGGCAGAGAGAGAAGCTGACGTAGCTGAGAGAGAAAGCAGGGCGTCCGGGAACTGCCTGGGCGCCGTTAATGATGCTCTAACGAGCACACAACACTTTTGAAGTGACATATAACGATGACAGAAATTTTAAAAAAAATCTTGGCACACAAATAAAAAACTTATTTTTTTTGAAACTAAGTCACTGAAAGTACACATATTTTCTCTCGGACAAGACATGATCGTCAACAAAAGAAGCTTAACAGTGTCTTAAAGCTCGACAGTGTCTTAATTTATGTTCTACACCAACTGCGGGATGGTCATAGAACTTAAAGTTCCTTCACCGATAACAAATTAACGGTCTTATATATTTTCGTGAGAAAATTGACAACATTGCTAAAAACTTAAGATGAGTAATGGGATAAGAATCTTACACGAAAGTTAAAAGGACCAATTACAGAATAGAAACGTTAAGCTCCTTCATTCTTATGATTTCTTATAAACCAACACCCTCCTGCTAATTAAGAAAACAGGCAATATATTATTATATTAATGTTGTGGTGGTTTACGAAGTTAGAACATAACCATCTCGTAATGTGTCTATCAACCATCGAAATCAAACACTGTCGTCCAAGCACTAATGATAGCAATTTGATAGGATACTAACCAGTATATCTCACCATCAACACGAACCAATTCTTGCTTTGTTTGCTCTTTATTAAACTTTACTCAAATCCCAATTTAATTACTAGAAATTAGAACTTAGAAGGCGATGACAAGAATCTGGTAACCAATACCTTCCACCTAAGGATGGACATTAAGATGCAACAACTTAACCACATGCATTTAAATTAGATGTCTTTCCATTTGTAATCACGTAATATATCTAAAGTTCCACATGTAAAATTCTCTGGTAATGACATTATTTTTCATGTGTAACCAAGCAAAAAAATTAAATCCATTTAATTACTACGTATAACTACAGAATAAACTAAATGTGGATTTGTGGGATTTAACTTTGCTGAAATTAAAATATTTTGACTTCTTAATTAATACCGATCATCTTTACTCTTGGAATAACGGAGATCGATGATCATAATCCAACAAAGTGGGTCACATCTTGAGTTTAATTAAAAAGAAGTAGAAAACTTTCAGAAGGGGATAATTTCATTCTTAAAATCGTCTCCATCAAGATAAAAATTTGTCGGGCAAAATTTATTTTATAGTTAACTGTCCACCAACACTATATAAAATAGAAATTGGAAGAACCGTGCGCCTAACTTTAAGTTGGAACTTCCAGCTGTTGCACCTGAATGATATGGAAAAAGAGAAATGATCTAAACAAGAAATTTCAAAAGCTGCACCATTCACTTTCTAATTCCAAGTCCTCATTAAAAGCTCATTCTTGTCCCACTTCAAATAAAACCATAACCTAAGTTAAACCAACAAAATATACACTAATCTAAGTTCATGTACCATGTATTTATATGGGCATTCACCCTATTATAAGATACACATGGAAGGAAATGTACATGTACGTTTAGGAAGCCATTGGAGGAAGTTAATTATGGAAGTGTGGTCTTATTTAATAAGTTGTTGCACCAAAAGCTATTTCTGTGCTTTTGTAAGTGTTGCTCAAACCAACAAGGAAATGATCGGTACCACATTTTAATTAGGAAGTTATGAAGGTAGTTGAGACTTGACAAGGAAGGCTATATATGTGGACTTTGGGTATGTTAGTGTGTTATGGGAAAATAATAACTAGAATAATTTGTTAGGCAAAAAACCTCAAGCCCAACCATACACTTCCTAATGTAACCGCTTCGTCTTATTTACATAAATTTCACGAGTCGTTTGTGACTTGCATGCCTTGTTATGAAAACACCTTGTCTTAATTGAACTCTTAACTTTGGATGGAGATGTTAATTGAATTATCAAAAGATGTACTAATTTCACAATACAAGCTTGTTAAAACCGAAGGTTACTTCAGTCTTGTTCTCAACTTACTTCGTGATTTTGTCATTCTCACAGCTACTCGATCCATTAGAACCAACTTAGTTGATAGATTCTTATAGTTATATATATAATCTAGCAATCAATTTTTCGTGAACCCGTCGTATCTTAGATCATATGTTTTAGTTAGAGCATGCGAGAAAAACTTAAAAAACATGCTTAATTAAGGAGAACAATTTTTCACTTTTTGAAAAAAAAAATAGGATTATGGTACGTATAGAGGTCCCTCACATCTAAGACATATTGACGTTTGAAAATGTTCTTTTACGATGGAGATATCTCTTGACTTCCAAAACGATGCCAATGCATATACATTACAAACTTGCAATTACAAATTGGGCATAGTTTTTGATACTTCCATATCTTAGACAAGTAACAAAAGTGACATCTGATCCAAACATAATTTTAACAATACAAATTAACCTTTCCTAGTTATCAACCTCTTCTCTAATCTACTCATCTGTTTCAATCCCCATTCATGCACTCAATCTTTTCCCCACTACATGACCACTTGTCTCCTCCTAAGTCAAACTAACTCATGCACACCTTCTCTTATATATATATAACCCTAACTAGCTAGCTGTTGACAGAAATTCTGGTACAAACATGTCTGCTGATGACACAAGATCCTGCCCTAGAGGTCACTGGAGGCCCAGCGAAGACGAGAAACTCCGGCAGCTCGTTGAGCAGTATGGCC
Source organism: Triglochin maritima (assembly GCA_963682175.1). Lineage (NCBI taxonomy): Eukaryota > Viridiplantae > Streptophyta > Magnoliopsida > Alismatales > Juncaginaceae > Triglochin > Triglochin maritima. The sequence continues at coordinate 2,530,593 of OY821787.1, read as the reverse complement.
CTCAGAATTGGAATTCCATTGCTGAGAAGCTCCAAGGAAGATCAGGTGAGTAATCAAAAGACAAATTAGTTATAGCATCACACATCCTATAATACATCATGCATGTGACACTAAATAATGAAGTACAACTTTACTTTGAACATGTTTTCCTATTTAGACATCATAACAACAACATCTTCTGTGTATACACCCCAAAAAATTTGATGCATCACACATGTCTACATATGTATAAATCCATGATGCACTAATTAACGAAGTAAAAGAAAAACATGTTATTTTGATTAACACAGCGTAACTACAACATCTTTTGTTTGGTTTCATTGAATACAACATAATAACAACATGTTGTGTTGAATACGATATAGCAACAAAGAAACATGAATTTTTGGCTTGATTTGAAAGATGATGGTATATATCTTTAATTTGTTAATTTGTAGGTAAGAGTTGCAGACTAAGGTGGTTCAACCAACTCGACCCCAGAATCAACAAGAGACCATTCACAGAAGAGGAGGAAGAGAGATTGCTTTCAGCTCATAAACTTCGAGGCAACAAATGGGCCTTGATTGCCCGGCTTTTTCCTGGTCGAACCGACAACGCGGTCAAGAACCATTGGCATGTGATCATGGCTAGAAGGCAGAGGGAAAGAAGCAAGCTCTTTGCAAAGCACCACCACCTCCTTCCTACCCCAAACAACCCCGGCTTCTTCCGCCACTTCTCTGCCGAAGAATTCAATACCGGCCGCCTTTTCGACTTTCGAAACAAGCCCAAACATGGAAAGTTGTTTAGGAAAGTGACATCTAGCTCATCCTCCTCTTGGGCCTTTTCTACTAATCTCTCATCATCACCTTCTAGGGACTACTACAGCTCTAAGTATAATAAGTATGGGATTTTGGAGAGCTCAGTTTGTTCCACTAACTATAAGAGATATGTTTGTGGTGGTTCTAGTGGATTGTTTTCTCTTAATCAGGGTTGTTCAGTGAGGGTGGTGGACAAGAATCATGAGGTTGTAAGTGGCCAAGAACAAGAACAAGGACATGATCAGGCCAGCTTGAGAAGCCACAAGGATGTCCACTTCATTGATTTTCTTGGTGTTGGAATAAGTACATCTTGATTGCTAGCTGTAATTTTTGTTAAGTGCCACCTTATTGTTAAGAAAAAAAATTCATATGGGTGAATTATATTTATCAAGTAATTATAATTATATGACATTAATGTAGTACGTTGTAGGTTATATACATAAATGAAAATGTATGTGGATTCGATGGAATGCCTTAATTTGTTTCTGTTCATTATTTAGGTGTGTTTTAGTTATGAACGTTGATGTTTACATTAGGTGCACGTGCAGTTGCATGTTTGAGAACATTAATTTCTGTTTCTTGTATATTTGTTTTTTTTATAATGGTTGGCTTGCATTAGAAAAAAAAGGAGAAGCTGTAAAAACCACAAGCTCTCTAATTAAAGTCTACACCATATTACAACACAATATATAATATCAGTTTCCAACTACTATGGTTTGTTGTATATTTGTTGTTGCAACTTTCAACGGAGATTGGAGAACTGTTGAAAACAAACAGCCGGATCGAAACAACCATGGTGTAAAATCTTATGAGATAAGATGCCAATAATCAAGATCACCAATAAGCAAGATCACTAACAATAGGTCGTATGATTAGTTTTAGTTATATGTCGATTTTTTTTATTAAAAAAAGTTATTATTATGATCAACCTTCTTTGTAATCAAACCTGACTATTAACCTCCTGATAACTTTGGCCCACCAATACGTTATAAATGTCAATACATGTCTATTTCCGGTTTCTGAGATGTACTTATCAAGACAAGCTTTTCTTCTTTAGTTAACCTTTATATTGATTCTTAAACATAAGTTAGAGAAATTCCACATGCATGTAACGAAGTAAGTTTTCTACAACTGCACGTCTTCAATTTGTTTGAAAAAATATCGCAATATATCTATCTAGAAAATTCATTAAAGATCACACTTGAAACTTCTCCCCGACGAGGAGAACAAAAAACAATTTAAAGCAACAATCGGACCACTGGAATCTTAAGTTAATTCGTGTTTAACTTCAACATGTGCCGCATAAAGTAGGATTAACCAACTATTACCTAATTGAAATATTGGTTGCGCTACCACTAGCAATAATAATACAATCCAATGTTTGGAGCTTTAGTTAAGGTGTCAAATCAATACCCCAAGATGTGTTACCTTGAAGCTAATTGAGATTAGATTACCATTGAAACAAGTTAAGATGCATGAATCCTCACGTTGACACGCCAAAAATGACAATGATGCGCACTAATACGCATCTTTGATTGTTCTATCGAACTTAATCTTCCTTGAAATGTTCTTGAAGACAAAGCATCGACACACAATCAAGAAAGAGATCTCAGCAACCTATCGATAATAGTATTAAGGTTAGTATACATCTGTATCCTTCAAGATTATGTAAAATGTTTATTCATTTCGGGTCAAATTCTAGTGAGCTCAGGGTTCAACAAATTTATTTTAAACCCCTTACAATCTCACTATTGGATTTTATTTACAGTTAATCTCATCATTTATTAACATAACCGTTTTTTCTTAATCTACCTTACAATTTGAAATGAATGGTGAATATTGTAAGAGCTTAATTTAGAAAAATTAAACCCGAAACTCACTAGAGAATTCTTGTATTCATACATATATACATATATATATATACATAGATATATATATATATTTATATATCCCGTTACTTTCTTTGACAACGTCTTGGTCGATCATAGTTTTGACTAAAATTTATAGCATATGGGCGATGGGCCTCGTGGTCAGAGTTCGTCCTCTTAAGTTCATTATAGTATCTTTATTACAGAAAGAGAGTTTATTATAACATCGGAAAGGTGAGATAAAAAGAAAAGAAGAAAGAGAATAGATATTATGTTACTAAACTTCAGAAATATAAACAACTTTCTCAAATACCCTTAAGACTTAGCTCTTGCAGCAGAACATCGACAATCAAAGTGTAAATGAATTGATCTTTGAGTTTTTTTCTTAGGTGCAAAATCTAAAAAAGATGCTAATATCTGAAATAAATCTATTTTTCCATATTTTACTTGGGTGGATTTTTCGTTTTCGTATTATTTATTGTACAACATCTTGATTGTCAAAATGCTGTGTCACATGTTCTATTAAGAAAATTACAAAAAATCATTTTAAAATATTAAAAAAAATCATTAATGTTAATAACAAAATTTAAAAAGAAAAAAACCCAACCCCTCTCTCTTGGGAGAGTGGGGTGAGAGAGGTTGAGTTTTTTTGTTGTTGTTATTAACGATGTTTTTTAGGAGGTTTTTTTGTAATTTTTCTTACAAAAGGTGACGAATTTACCATTTTGATGGTCGAAGTGTACCACGATAAAAAATAAAAATACAAGGGGCATCCAAGTAAGATTCGGAAAAATAGATGTATTTCAGATTTTTGCATCTTTTCGAGGGACACCCAAGAAAAAGATCAATTCCTTTACACTTAGATCGTCCATGTTTGACAGTTTGATGCATGAGCTAAGTATTAAGGATATTTGAGAAAGTAATCTATGTTTCTAAAAGTTTTGTAACATAATATCTAAATAACAATTGCAAAACAATAATTTTATGTATCACACACCAATCGAAAATAACTTGTATTCCCATGCAGTGGCGGATTTAGGAGTAGTCTCGCGTAGGTAAGTGACCACCATCCCCTCCTAAATCTCTTTTATATATTAGATATGTGACCACGCAAATTAATTTTTTAAATATTAATTAGGAAAATATTTGATGTAATTTTATATAGAAAATGTTTAATGAACGCTCAAGTATAAATAAAATGTAATTTTATATCATTCATCCCCTCACACCCTACATTCTCTTCATTTCACGTCATTTATAGGTAAATTCTAGGTTAAATAAATAAATAAACAAAAAACAAATGGAAAACATATTTTCAGACAAATATATTTAAAAAATATTTAAAATGACTTTAAAATAAATACATTAACATTATTTAATAATTATTAAAAAATCAAAGAATGGGAACACGTGCCCCACAACGAATGAGACCACCAACAACCCGTTTTGACGCCCGAATATGTCTTCGGGGACACCTCCCCACTAAGGACTTAATGTTTAAATTGGATCGATCGTAAGTATAAAAAGGACAAACACAAAGTTTAAAAGTGTAGCACGTTATGGACATCCATGTCCACCTATAAGAGTCTTGTAAGTTGACCATCCTGATATTTTGTTCTGATCCGCCATTGTTCCCATGGTTGAACCAAACATAGAGTACATGGGGAAAATATTGCAACTCATATCTCACATATACATGCAACGTACCTAAGACGTCAAATGTCCTACCACCACGTACCGACTTGCATTTGAATATTTTGCAAATTACAAGACGTCGAAGATACCTAAACGGGGTTTTGGTATACTTTAATTCGAGCAAAAGTAGAAGTACGGGTAGAACCATGGAAATGTAAAAGGAAAAAAAAGAGATTACTGTTTTTGAAAGGAAAAAAACCCCTTAAATACATGATATCCCAGTTGTGGATTTGCCTCAGGCTGAGAATGGATCGGACCAACCTTCAAATATTTGTACCATGTTTTACAGGATTACAAATACGGATACCGTTATTTTTCGATTTCATAATACATAACCATAAAGGATTTAAACAGATAAGAATAAAGATTCGAATCAAATATTATTATCTTCCAAGCTTAAACATTTGTGAAAAAACTTGACCAAGTTTCGGCTACTTCGCCAGCAACACTCCCACTCTTACTCCACTTCTCCGGCGATGGCGATGGCGATGCCAATGCCAATGGTCCACCTTCCCAGCATTCCCCATTCCAATGGTAGAAGAAGAATCAGCGCCGCGGCGAAATCGACCCGCATCCAGCGCCTGATCGAGAAGGAAGGAGCCGTCCTAATGCCCGGCTGCTATGACAGTCTCTCCGCCGCCGTCATCCAGAAGTCCGGATTCAGCGCCGGATTCATCTCCGGTTACGGCCTCTCCGCCTCCCTCCTCGCCACCCCCGATTTCGGCCTCCTCACGTGAAGACCATAATTACAACTTTGTTTTCGAGGTTTCTTAGGGTTTTCACTTCTGAGGAAGGAAGCAGATTGAAGAATTAAAATCATACTTTTTTATCTATGATGCGAGTTATTTATGCAAGTTCAAAATCTTAAAATTGGATATATTGTTTACAATACCATTAAGACAAAAATAAAAATGAACACACTATCTTTGTCGGTTTCCTGATCATATATGAAATTATTATTAAATTTTACGATTTTTTCGACCTGCATGAATAACTTACGTTATAGATCCAAATGTACCGTTCAGATTTTTAATTATATCAAAAATTGAAAATGTATTGAAGTAACTTGATTCTCAAGTAAATGGAGGGAATTTCAATCCCTTTGTTATAACTTATAAGGGTTTTGGTTTGCAGAAAGTGAATGAAAAATCTAAACTCTGGTTCCAGAAATCTAGTTCTCAAACCTGGTGAAAGTATGATTTGTTTGCAGGAAGTCGAGAATTTTAGAACTCCAGTACATTAACTTCCCTTGATTTTAAAGTGGAAAAGTGAAAGTTATGCCTAGTACATAATTTTAAGTCACAAAATTTGAAAGTTAAGGTTTCCCATTTCCTTGATATTTCCTTGCAAACCAATCACTCTCTTAAAGTGAGGTGGTTCGCATTTTTAAGTCATAGAAATTATATTGGAACTTAAGTTGTAGAATTGTTTAAGTATTAATCAAGAAGAAGTCATTTTAGAATTCAAGTTCCCCAATTCGTCGTACTCTTTTCTGACTACCAACCACACCCTAAAGATTGTTTTTTTAGGCCTCCGGAGATGGCAGAGACGGCTCGAGCAGTGTGCCGGGCGGCTCCTCTTATACCTGTTATTGTTGATGCTGGTACTTGGCTTCTCTGGCTTTGTTTTGTTCTGCTTTTTTGCCTCTTTGTTTTGGATGTTGGAGTTTGACTTTGTAGAATAATGATAGGGTAGTGGGTGGTTCTTGGAGATCGACATTCGGCTATAATGTTGGGAAAAATGTAACAACATTATTATTCCCAACATTGGGAGATCTATATGTATGGACCGGGATAGAATTCCAGCAAGTGAGTTATAGGTTGAGACTTATTTAAAAAAAATGTAAATTCTCTTAGATATGTGTCTTGTGCAATGTGAGACATTTTCCAAACATTAAGATTGTTTGGAATGATCTATGTGGTTTGCCATATTTAGGGGATTTAACAGTTTCAACATGGTTCAATCGGGTCCTAAGAATGAGTCTTTGGATACACTTGATTCTTACAAATAATGTGGATTACTAGATGGAATGGGAGTTCTCACATATGTAATGCAGTTTGGATGACTAGTTCTGTAGGTTTCATCTCAGTACCGCAATCTTATGTGTAGACTTTGAGGGCTAACAAACTAGAATTATGAGTCATAACTTGCTTTGTCATGTAGCTCACCTTATGTTCGGTTTCCTTTTTTTGAAGTTAGTATTTGCTTCTTCTATCATTTTTTTTTGTAAAACCCAATACCATGTTGATTATTGGATGTCTTACTTTTACCGACATCTTGATGTTGCTATGAATAAAGTTTCATTATAGTGGAGTAAACTATAATTAAGATTTACATTCCTTTTTTGCAAGATACTGGTGGTGGAAATGCCCTCAATGTTCAAAGGACAATTAAAGATTTGATTGCTGCAGGTGCTGCTGGTTGCTTTCTTGAGGTATCCTTTAAAGTGTTTTGTGTCATTCAAGGAGAAATGCCCAATACATGACTATCTTTTTTTTCAGGATCAAGCATGGCCGAAGAAATGTGGTAAAGAAACATACCTAACTGGATTATTCTGATTGCTAACCTACAGACATTCTTGTGGGAATGATGGTTTCTTTTCAAACATATATTTTTTCTATTTACTCACTTCCTTGTTGTTCTGGTGATCTTGTCCGTCCACCAAGGTCATATGCGTGGCAAGCAGGTATTGACAAAATTCTTTGTACATTTTTCAACTGTCAAAGAGGCATCCTGCTTTTTTAAGAAACAAATTAATGTAGTCAATTTCAACATTCAATATTATGACTCTGAACTTCTTGTTAAAACCCCAGTCTAATTCTATCCTCTCTGCCTGAATGTCTCCTTGACCTTTCAGTCAAAACCCTGCAGGCATTTGCTGCCTTATAATCAGCACTCCATTTTTTAAAATTACTGATGTAATTATGCGCCCGTTCCAGGTGATACCAGCTGAGGAGCACGCTGTTAAAATAGCATCTGCAAGAGATGCAATTGGTGATGCTGATTTTTTCCTTGTTGCTCGTACTGATGCTCGTGCAACATCACCTGAAACAGGGCTAGCTGATGCCATTTCACGCGCTAACTTATACATGGAGGTATCATATTGATCACTTCCGTTATTATGTTGCGAACTTGTAGATTAGGTAGTCAGCTACTAGACTATAGAAGTAACTCACGAGTTTTACTTGAATTTGCACCTTTTTTCTAGTCATACAGTACACGCATTTCCAAAATAGATACCTGCAGATATATCTGGTCATTTGGGTTACTGAATGTACAACACGGTCCTTGAGTATCTGGTTTAGAAAGCAAGGAGTAAATTGATATTGGATGCATATTTATGTGTACCCAAAGTACTCTATTCATGAAAGGGTATTTGTATAGTATTGTCATTTCAGATGTTTTCTTCCCCATCTGTGCATTCCAGATTCCAGTTATAGGCTCAGATATATGGAGTAAGAACTTACATTCAAGTGTTGTGTGACTTCAGTGCTGATGCTTGCTTGCAAACTAAATGTATAGGCCGGTGCTGATGCATCCTTTGTGGAGGCACCAAGGGACGACAATGAACTCCTCGAAATCGGACGTCAAACCAAAGGCTACCGTGTCTGCAACATGCTTGAAGGCGGAGTGACTCCCCTGCACACTCCCGATGAGCTCAAAGCAATGGGTTTCCATCTGATTGTGCACCCACTTACAGCACTATATGCATCTGCTCGTGCTCTAATCGACGTTCTCAAAACCCTGAAAGAGGCTGGAACAACCAGAGACCAGCTCCATAAATTAGCCACTTTTGAAGAGTTCAACAAGTTGGTGGAACTGGAATCCTGGTTTGAACTGGAAAGCCGATATTCCAAACTCAAGAGTACTGTTGAGGCCAGTGCGTGAGCCTGTGAGGCAGACCACTTCCCAGTAATGCTTGTAGGATGTGCTTAGTGCTACCTATTTGGTCTTCATTCATCATCTCTGTGTTTTCGTTTATTTTTCCTTAGCTGTAGAGACTAATTTGGTCGAACCCATCGTGTTTGAGACTTAATGGCAACCACGTATTTATCCAGGTCTTGTTGTTTTTATGTCAATTTTTTTGTAGTTGATTAGGAATTTTTTTTATAAAATCTAGGGGTCTGGTTGCCAATGGATCCTAGATATGATTCCAATTTTATTCCCGAACTAACATTTTGGATTTTAATTCTTACAAAAACATTTATATTTCCTAAGGTAAGTTTAAAAAAAATCTGCTCCTTGGTTAGAAAACTTACTTTAGGAAAATGTTTGTAGGAATCGGAACTTAAAATGTAGTTTGGAATGTTAATTTAAAGAAATGGAATTCTATCTAGGAATCTGATGATGAGTGAACATTGAAAATCATGACCAAAAACTACTCCATCTAATCAAGTTTTACTTCTTTAAGAATCATGAATTTTACATTTTGACTTGGAATTTTGAACTCTTGCACTAATATTAACGTTTTGACGAATGTTAATTTTCAAGATCGCAAAAATAATAATACTGCAAAGCAAGACTGGTTTTTTTTTTGTTGAGAAATTCTGATTGAAAATTCAATTATTTCATCAAGACCAACGAAGAATGGAAATGTAAAAATCTAAATCTAGTACTAAACATTATCTTCTCCTAAGTCAATGAATCATACATTCAGAAAGGTTTATACTTGATACAGTATATTAGGATACACACCACTTTTACACCATTCAAGAATTACCGTTCTGAAAATGTAAGGTAGATTAAGAAGAAAGTGATTATACTAATAAAATGTGAAATTAATCATAATGAAATTGCAAGAGACTTAAATTAAATGAGATTAGTCCTTAACTTACCCGAGTTTGACGCTATTACCGTATGTCTAGACTATAAAGAGAGAGAAAAAAATTGTTTTGTAAATGATCCTACCAAAACAAACTTTCCGAGTAATCACAAACTTTGGAAACCAAAGAAAACCCTAATCCACCCGTCAAATTCCAGAACCCCCAAACCCAACATTGTGGATGGAGATCAAGGAGTCGATTGACGACATCCCGGTCCAGAACCCCTCCTGCGAGGTCCTCTCGGCGGCGGACCTGACGTGGACGAAGCTGCGGACGAACGAGCACGTGGACGACGTGGCGCTGATCCCCTACTCGAGGGTGGACGAGTTGATCATCGGCGAGGGCAACAACCCCGAGGCCCCCACCAGGTTTCACATCGAGCGGGGCCGGAAACGCCCCAGAGGTTCCCTCAAGGACGACTACAAGCCCGACGAGTACCTCGTTTACAGACTGTAAGCCCTGAAACCCCTCTTTTTCTAACCTTCCTTTTACGCCGATGCCGAAGAAAAGTCCCTCTTTTGCTCGCTTTCACGCCTAATTGAGTTGATGGTGAAATGCAGAATGGTTTAAATAACAATGGTGTTTGATAGAAGAAGAAAATTTGCAGTAGTATATTATATTGTAAGCGTAAAACCCATCTTTTGCTTGCTTTCACACGTAATTGAGTTGACTGCGATATGCGGAATGGTTTGAATAACAAAAATAAAAATTGCAGTGATATATAAGACTGTAAGTGCAAACCCCCCTCTTTTGCTTTCTTTCACGCGTAATTGAGTTGACGGTGAAATGCGGAATGGTTTGAGTAACAGCGGTGTTGGATGGAAGAAGAAAATTTGCAGTAATATATAAGACTTAGAGGAGGGGTGTCTATTATCTTTATGGAATTAGAGTGGTCGATCTTCTCATGGAATTCTATTCTAGTTCTTAAGTGTTGGTGGTGTGGGGGTAATGTTACAAATATAGAAGTTTGGTATAGTTCACATACCAAACATTGTGATTAATTTCAAGATTCACATTTTCATGGTGGAATTTCTTGTACCATGCATTGTGTGTAGACCGTGGTGTACTTTGCACATGCCAAAATTTAAGACAATTCTTCCTTGTCGACTTTTTATTCTTGTTTCATAAAAAATAGCTATTTAAGTTTACACTTGGTGATTTTTTTTGTTGTTGAAGTTATTGGTGTTCTTTTGGTCCTGAGAATTATGGAGAGGGAGGAACCATTTTACCGAGTCGGAGATATAGGCTTAACACGAGGAATCGTGCTGCTAGACCTCAATCTATGCGAGGATGTACATGCCATTTTGCAGTTAAACGCCTTTATGCGCGACCATCCGTTGCGATGATAATATACCATGAAAGACGTCACATTAACAAATCCGGTGTAGTATGCCATGGTCCGCTTGATAAAGATGCCATTGGCCCTGCTGCCATGAAAGTTTCATATGTTGGTCCCGAGGTTCAACAGCAAACAATGTCCTTAATTTACCTTGGCATTCCTGCCGAGAATGTGTTACAAACGCATATTGAAGGAGTTCAACGTTATTGTGGATCCAGCGCTGGGGCCAATGCTTCGCAGTATGTCAAAAAGCTCGAGATGATTATCAAACGTTCTACTCATGAACTTGATCTGGATGATCAGTCTAGTATCCGATTATGGGTGGAAAAGAACAAAAAATCTGTCTTTTTCTACCAGGATTCTTCCGAGAATGATCCGTTCATTTTGGGAATTCAGACAGAATGGCAATTGCAACAGATGATTCGTTTTGGGCATCAAAGTCTTCTGGCTGCTGACTCTTCATTTGGAATAGGCAAACTTAAGGTACTTGCTGGGCTTGTCCCTAAGAGGATTCATCCGAAGTTTGCTTTCTATATTTAGTTAGATTTTTCTATGGTTTTATTTAGAATTTAGCTGCAAAGCCATTTTTCTAATACATTTCAACTGCAAGATGCTAGATGACTACGTAATGACATATTTCGGATAATACATGTAGGTAACAACCGTAAAATTTCTAGATTCACAGTTAAATAATTTCCATGTAGAAAGTGGAACTGGGTCTTGCTAATCCATTTGATATACAAAATTTAGCAGCCCATTATTGTATTAGCTACATCTGTCAGTCATGAATATTGGTTTGTAACCAAGCGGAAATGAACCTATAACCTTCAAAAGACAGCGATCATTTTACCCCATTCTACTTTATCTGTGTCACACAGGTACTTGGTATTCATATTCAGCTGTATTTGACTCCTTTAGGTTGTGTGCTATTGAAACTTATCTTTATGTGCCTTCTTGCAGTATCCCCTTTATACCCTTCTTGCATTTGATTCTAGGCTACATGCTCTTCCTGTTGCATGGGTCATAACTCGAAGTATTGCTAAAGGAGATGTTTTGAAATGGTTGAGGGCTCTTGTAACTAGGACACTTGAGGCAGATTCATCTTGGAAGATCAGTGGTTTCATGATTGATAATCCAATTCTGGAAGTTGACCCAATCAGGTGATCATTCAAGTGCTATACCCCTATCAAATTCAATGTTTTGGGTCATTACATTTATCTTCTTAACCATCCAATATAATTCTTTCAGGGAAATTTTTGGATGCCCCATCCTTTTCTGCCTTTGGCGTCTCAGGAAATCGTGGCTTAGAAATGTCATTAAGAGGTGCATTAACATCGAAGTTCAGCGAGAGATCTTCAAACGTTTGGGGAAAGTTTTGTACAGTATCTGGGACGCAACAAATCCTATGGAACTTCTGGCAGAAATTTTTGAAGACTTCATTGATCAAACTTCTTTTGTACAGTACTTTGGAGACCGTTGGGTTCCAAAAATAGGTAGGATGGACTTTACTTATTACGTCAGTTTTTATTGTGCGCAAGTTTGTCTAATACAAGAAACTTGCCTACTTGTGTAATGGAATTTCGCACTCATCTAATCCTTGTTGTGTTAGAAATGTGGCTTCAAACCTTAAAAGGTTTCACCGTAACCGGCATTGAGGCATGTGGAGCTATTGAAGCATATCATGTGAAGCTCAAGCTCAAAGTTTATGATGACCCGCCTCTTGGTTCACTTCAACGTGTTGATTGGTTGGTTCACAAGCTAACTACAGAGATCCATTCTAGTTATTGGCTTGACAGATATGCTGATGAAAGTGGTTCATTTCAAACAGTAAAAGAAGATTATATTGCTTCTACTGCATGGCAGAGGGCTTCACAAATCCCTGATGGTGATGTAACACTTGATGATAAAGATCACCTGTTTGCCAAAGTTGTTAGTCAAAAAGATAGAAGCCAGTCACATGTTGTTTGGAATCCGGGTTCAGAATTTGCTTTCTGTGACTGTTCTTGGTCACTGCAGGCAAACCTTTGCAAGCATATTATTAAAGTTAATTCATTCTGTCATGGTCAGGAAGATTATCTGCCATCATTGTCTTATCAGTCATTCAAAGGAATTATACAAAATCTCTGGAAAAAGCCTATGGATGATTCGAAAGAACTTGATCTGTCAGTAGCCTGGACTAATCAGGTGCATTGCGAAATGCAGAGGCTAGTGGAGCTTTACTCTTCAACTGACATCGGCCTTGTGGTTAAAGAGTTGCCTGTGAATTGGGTTTGCAAGAAAGGCAGAACATTTCTTGGCAGACCAGCTTCTAGCGGATTGGCTTCACTTCCAGGCTCAAGAAGCAATGCACACGGGCAGAACTTGTCCAGAAAAAGAAATAGAAAGAGGAAAAGGCTGTCCACATTGAGATAAAGTGGCTGAATCAACAGAACCCTGGTAAGCAATTTTTTATCTGTACTAAATATGGTGCATTAATGCATCATGGATTCATCCTGATATTCTAATTTCTAAACTCCAAACATCTTATATCCTTAGTCCACAGTTTTCAAGAACTTGTGTATTTCAAATGTTATCTTGGAAGTGGGCGGAGCTGGATTTGTCTTATTTTAAATTTTACGAGGATGTATTGTGGGTTGCCAATAATTGTTGGATTTGTTGGTGACTGGCCATATCACTGATACATTCTTGGCATTTCTTTTAGCAGATTTGATACTGTCGTCCTAAAGTTCATGGGTTGACCTTACCGTCTTGCTCTGGTATATCCCTTGAAATAGAGACCCAGAAGATTATTAGTACAATTTCAAATGATATTGTGTATTTGGAGGACAGCATGTCTGAAGACCTTGATTTGTCCGAAATGGGGAAATCAGAACCTGCTTGGTGCTATGAGACAGTTCAAGGAATAACAGGTGAGGATCACACAGTTTCTGTCAATAATTTCTTAACTAGTGATTTCAAACAACCCAGATGCGTGAAGATAATGGGGAGGATTCTATGTTTTGAATATGGTTGATGCTTGTCTATGAACAAGGGGCCAGCAATCTGGAATATTTTTGCACATTATGAACAAGGGGGCAGCAATCTGAATTTTTCTTGATGAAGTAGAACGGTGTTACGAATTGGCATAACAATTTTGTACATTGGTGGTTTATTTGACATGAAATCAAAGTCATTGAGGGGACAATCTATTTTCCGTTCCCATAGGGAGCCACCACAACATCAGGCAGGGTCCTGAAGAAAAGCATCCTAAGTTGCTGTTAACTGAAGGGATTGGCGAAGCACAGAAATCATAGCTTAATTATTAGCAGGGAAGACTTCCAATTACTTCTCTGTAAGTAAAGTTTTACTTCCATGAGGCACAGACATTTAACTTTAATATTTAGTTGAGAAGTATTTATTGAAATTCTCTCTAGGCCTTTGGTGAAAGTAATTTTGCTTGGTAGTTCAGCTTGTATGTTTTGTTTCAAGATTACTGCTAGAACTCTGGTTCCATTCTAGTCCTTTGGTTGATTACAGAGGTTGATTTTTTGAATTTGGATCCTTTAGATGTCGTGTGGTGTATATTTGATTTGTGAGTCGTAGATCTGTTTCTCATTACTTTCTTTTCCTTTTTCTAGATCTTGACCAACTTTATTATTAAAAAAGGTGCTTGCATCAGTTCATTGAAAAAAGCTTGCATTAGTTCGATTTCGCTTTAATTTAATCCCCGTTTCTTCGTCAACTGAGAGACATTAAACGCGTTCCCCCACTTATCCCTACGCAGATTTTCAAATTCTATGGATGATGTCTGACGTTTGACATACACCAAGATATCCTCTTCAACCATAACATCTCAACTGATGAAAAATCGGTGGCTATTATATAAAAAAAAAAGATGATGAAAAGTCAATTTTTACTCATTCAGAAGTAGGATTTTCCAATTTCCATTATAAATGTGCACACGTTCAACAAACTCCCCCAGACAACAACAAATTGTATTGTTCTTTTAAGAGTATTCATTAGCTTCTCAAATTAGGTATGTTTCTTTGAGTGAAGGACATTTATTGTTGAAAAAACAGTACGACGTATGATAATAAATACCGAAGAAAACTATGCTTATCCAAATACTACTGTTTAGATGTTGGAGGAGTATTATTAAAAATATATTCGACAAATATTTTATGTTACTACAGTTTACAAAAGTATCATTTATAATAAAAGAATCGAATCCAATATACATAAGATAGACTCGTGAATAGAAAACTATACTAGCTACCTACCTAATTCACCTTCCTTACAACCAAAGGCAACTCCTATTATCCTATAGGACCTATACCACTACGACGGCGACCAAATAGTGTAGTGCTCCACTGCTCCTTACCAAATCCCACCCTTCAGACAACAACCCCATGTTTCTCCATATTTGCACTTATACCCTCGAGGACCCAAAGGCCAAAGTAAACGAAAAAAAAATGAAATCCCCAACTACAAACTACTTACCAAACAAAACTACCTTCAAATCCATCAAACCCCCAATCCAAGGGTACTTCCTCACATCCAAACTCCAATTGGATTATAGAAAAAAGTCCTCGGTCAAGTCAACGCTTAATCAGGTATTCAACGCTACGGATTCTACTTACGAGACCACTTCCACCCTTCCGGTCCCATCTAAACCTTCGACCCCACTAAGCCAAATCTGTCATTCTTGACTTTAGGCCTAATATCCTCAAACAATTCAATACACAAATCTTACAAATACAAATGACACATGATTACGTGAACATCTTATAGATTTACCAAGAATCACAAAACGAAATTCGACTCTATCAATCAATCATCTATCGATTAAGGGTCCATCCCGGGGACAAGAGGTTGCAATAAGAATAGCTAGACGTGGCTTTCGAGCTAACATGTGTTATTTAGTTGATGCTCATTTCCCAACCACAAATCTGTGTGAAAAAACCCAGATGCCACAGGTTGTTTGGGAACCTCATGTTACGCCATCGTTATCTCAACTTTTATCCAATACAATACGACATTTTTTCTACGTCACGTCGTCACAATTTTTTATCCAACCTGACATCAAACACCTCCCCAACCCAACCCAGTATTTCAACACTCTCTCTCATCTACGTCATTTCTTTTTACATTCTTTTTTATTCTTTCACAACAATCCACAAACTATATAATAAATTATTTTTACAATTACTTAATCTAATTAAATAACAAGTATTTTGATTAAAATCACAAAAAAATTATTGATAAATAATAATTGACAACTACATGTGACAATAATTAAAATATTAAAATACATATTACAAAAACATTGTTAATTTGCATTCACTCTATAACGTTACTATATATTCTTAATCAAATCAGATCTCAAATCCAAATGTTTCTGTCTCTTACAAACTCAACTTTTATTTTCCAGATATTTGTTAATATCCAAGATACAATCGATGAAATAATGCAATGTTCATCATTAGAACTTTCACTGATGTTTTGATGTCTATCTTGGATAAATTTATTTATATCAGCAAAATGATCGTAAGAGTCACGTTCATCATCCATGATCATATTGTACATGATGCATGCAATCATTATTTTGTTAAGCATGTCACGATTCCATACAAGAGATGACATTTCACGATCGCGAACCTAACTTGAAACACTCCAAGCGCGTTCCACATTTTTCATGTTGCTTCCTGATATTGAGCGAATAATTTATCTTTTGATATTAGGAAGAATGACTGATTGGATAAATGTAGTCCATTTCAGATAAATACAATATGTAAGATAGTAACTCATATCATACTGAGAACAATTGGCAACATAAGTTACAGGTGCGCGCTCGACTTTCAGGTATATCATTGAAAATCGGAGATCGTTATAGGGCATTTAAATCATTACAAGAACGACATCATTTAGTGTATTTGTTGAAGGATTGTAATTTAATTATCATAATTTAAATTAAATGAAGATTAACAGAAATTTAAATCAACACAATGTAAGATTAATAAAAATTAAAAACAAAACAAAAAACATTTAAATTAAAAAAAATTGAAAACATATTTAAAAAACAAATTTAATTGCAATGTAATTTCGCCTAAATTAAATGAAAATTGACGAGAATTTAGATTAACACAAAATAAGATTAATATTAAAAAATCAACACAATAAAAAAATCAAAATTAAAAAAAATGAAAAAAATGGAGCAATGGCCTGAGTCACGTCGACCTCAGAACCCACAAGTGTGGGCGCGACCCTCGGTGGTAGGGTGCTTGGGTTGCACCCCAATCATTAATCCGCCCTCAGGCACTCCCGACTAAAGAGCACCCTTTCGGGCGGGAACCCGATCGCCCTTGGGTGGGGTGCACGCGTTCCCGCCATTGGTTTTTTATTTTTTTAAACTGTTATAATAATAATTGTTATTAATATTCATAGTGTTAATAGTTAATAGATGATTTTTTAATTTAATATGCATTTTAGTTTTAATATGCAAATGTAATATTGTTTAAATAATTTTTGTAATTTTTTAAAATTAAATACGTAATTTTCTCCCATAAAAAATAATTTATTAAAAATTAAAAAAATACAGATTGACAATGTCTTATTGTATTTTTTAATTTAATATTTTGGATTCCAATTAATCAAATATGTGGTGTGGTTTCCTATTTTAATTTTTTTTTCGTGATTTAATATTAATTAATAATTATTTTCGAAGTAATTAATTATAGTGATTACGGTAATAATTATTTAATGTAATTTCTTAATTGTTGTGAAAGAATTAAAAAAGAGTAAAAGAAAATCGTAATTTCATATATAATAAAAAATTCAAAATTTAGGAAGAAAAGAAATAGAATTTCGAAATCTACTCGGATCGATCCATCGAATTTTAAAAAAAAATCTTTTCACAGATCGCGGATGTGAACAACGATTCGTCAAATTAATTTTTCTTCTTCCACGGATCGCGGTTGACACCCGCGATCTGTGGAATTTTTACCAAAAAAAGTTAAAAAGAAAATTCACGGATCTAAGGTGTGAACCGCGATCCGTAGATATATATATATATATATTAAAAATAAATAATTTTTTATATTTTTATTTTTTTCGAAATCATTTTTTATCTGTTTTTTTTTTCAAAATATGTTTTTTAATTGTTTGTTATTTTCTATTTTTTTACAAATTATTTACAACTGAACAACGAACTTTTGATTTGTGACTTTTTTGTATTTTATTTCTGTTTTTATTTTTTATTGAAATTATTTGTAATCTTTTTTTAATTTTATTTGTCAAAATATGTTTTCTAATTGATATTATTTTTTTAATTTTGTTTTTAATTTTTTAAGAATCAACGTTGTCAAAAATTCGTAACATATATACTTATTACAAACATTTTTGGAGGTCGATCCATCAAAAAAGTAAAAACACAATCAATTTTTTTTAAAATAATAACAATTAGAAAACATATTTTTATGTTTAAAGATAATTTATAAAAAAGTCACAAATCAAATTATCCCGGTTCAGTTGTAAATAATTTGTAATTTTTTTTTGAAAATAATCAAAAATAAAAAACACAATGTTTTAATTTTTTTTAAAACATAAAAATATGTTTTGTAATTGTTATTATTTTTTAAATGTGTTTTTAGTTTTTTGTTGTATAGAACTCCAAAAAAATTTAATTTTTTTGTAGAAATGTCACGGATCGTCGGTGTGAACGACGATCCGTGGAAGAATTTTTTAAAAAAAATCGCACCCGCGATCCGTGCAAAAAAAGATTAGTATTTGACGGATCGCGTTTCACATCCGCGATCCGTGCCTCTGCGGATCGCTGGTGTGAACCGCGTTACGAGTAGATTTCGAAATTTTTTTTCTCCTAGATTTTGATTTTTTTAACATTATATATAAAAAATTCGGAAAGAAAATGATTCAGAAGAAAAAGAATGTAAGGTATTTTGGGAGAGTAGTTATACACGGACGCGCGCGTCCGTGACGCTACCTACGTGGACGGACAAGTCAGCTGCCAGTTCAGCGTCCAGTCAGCCAAAACTTCTGCGCGGGAAAAAGTAAATTACGAATTATTGGGTGCGACGGTTCATTTCCCGAAATCACGATTAGACGGTTCATTTCCCGAAATCACGATTAGACGGTTAAACTTCACGTACATCATTAGCGGCGGGACAACATTCGAGTAACTTTCCTCCCAAGTCTTCTCCTTTTCCATTCCCCATTTCAGCCGGAGTTCCTTTCCATACGCTCATCCAAAACCTTCATTCCTGTTTTAGTCGAACGAAAATTATAACAAGGCGAAAATGGATCCTTCTCTACCTGAAACCTCCATCGCTCCTGAAATTGTAGCCGCGCAGGTGTTGTGTCAACCACGTTCTTTCTGGTTCATTTTAAGGTTCATTATTGGCCTCTAACAATTTTTTTTTGGTGGTTTAAGGGAAGCACGTACTACTTCCGCGAAACGAAGTGCGGTTTCACGGCCCTTCACAAGCAGTTCGACCGGATGAAGGAGGAGGAGAAAAATGTCTTCCAACGGACGCCTTTCGGTCACTTCCTCTCCTTTCCTCACGTCACAACTGACAACGAGATACTGGGTTGGTTCGTCGAACACTTCGACGCCACTGAAGTCGGTCTGAGAATAGCCACTGCGGTGGTCCCATTTACGGTAGAAGACGTCGCCCTTCTACTTGGACTAAGAGCACATGGGCAGAGAGTGGATATGGAAGCAATGTACGTAGAGAAACGTGACGGGGTGAACCTCGACAACACCCAACTACTGGGTCATCTTACCGCCACGAGCAAGATGGGCGAGGAGGAGGAGCACGTCCGACTCCTTATTTCAATGATTTTCAATCATTTTTTGTTCTTCGATGGATCACTGCGAAGTAAAGCGTGGTACACGAAGCACCTGAAGAACCTCAAGCGCCTCAAGAGATATGCGTGGGCAAAAGCGGTTCACACTTTCTTGGTTGAAGGACTTGAGGAAGCCCAACGGGACCTCTCGAGGAGGAGATTGTCAGGGAACTTCTCTATGAAGCAGGGCTACGTGTATGGTTGCGTTGCCGTATTACAAGTAAGCATCTTGGTCCGGAATGAGTGTTGTGTCAGTCCGGAGTAGTGTTGCTTTATGTCCGGAATAAGTGTTTTGTCTGTCCGGGATAGGTCTTGTGTCTGTCCGGAATAGTGTTGTCTCTGTCCGGAATAAGTGTTTCGTCTGTCCGGAATAAGTATATTGTCTGTCCGGATTAGTGTTGCGTCTGTCCGGAATAAGTATTTTGTCTGTCCGGAATAGTGTTGTGATTGTCCGGAATAAGAGTTGGTTTATGTCCGAATAAGTATTTTGTCTGTCCGGAATAGTGTTGCGTTTGTCCGGAATAAGAGTTGCGTCTGTCCCGAATAAGAGTTGTGTCTGTCCGGAATAGTGTTGAGTCTGTCCGGAATAAGTATATTGTCTGTCCGGAATAAGAGTTGCGTCTGTCCGGAATAAGAGTTGTGTCTGTCCGGAATAGTATTAAGTCTGTCCGGAATAAGAGTTGCGTCTGTCCGGAATAAGTATATTGTCTGTCCGGAATAGTGTTGCGTTTGTCCGGAATAAGAGTTGCGTCTGTCCCGAATAAGAGTTGTGTCTGTCCGGAATAGTGTTGAGTCTGTCCGGAATAAGTATATTGTCTGTCCGGAATAAGTATATTGTCTGTCCGGAATAAGAGTTGCGTCTGTCCGGAATAAGAGTTGTGTCTGTCCGGAATAGTATTAAGTCTGTCCGGAATAAGAGTTGCGTCTGTCCGGAATAAGTATATTGTCTGTCCGGAATAGTGTTGCGTCTGTCCGGAATAAGAGTTGTGTCTGTCCTGGGGAAGTTATGTTTCTGGTTTTTAACTCATTCATGTTTTCAGGTGTGGCTTTGCGAGAAGTTCAAATTGGGGGATCCCCGGTCAGCATTTCCACGGTTCAAGTGTTGGACGGAAATGTTTAGCAGACGCCAAATCCTGAGAAAATGGGAAGATCGAGGCATCAACTTGTCCCGGATTTACTCGGGTCAATTTGAGTTGAAGGGCACCCCAAAACTCAGTGCACGGGAGCATTCACTGTTGTCAGAGGATCAATTTCCTACTGCAGAAGCAACTCCCGCAGCAAAGGTTGCCTCGAAGGAAACACCTTCAACATCCACTCTACCAAGGGTACAACTCAGTGAATGCAACATTCCATGTGACCCACTGCTACAAGAGTTGGAACTTAGTGAGGTGAAGACGAATTGGCTGCGAGCCGAAGCAGCACTTAGGGAGGCGACCGTTAAAATTAACAACCTGGAGGAAGAACTCCGGATCTCTCAAGAAGAGTGTCGTAGGCTGAGAGTCCGTGGGGAGGAGGAAGAGAGGGAAAAGAGGGAGGAGGAAGAGAGAAATAAGAGGGAGGCAGAGGAGAGGGAAAAGAGGGAGGAAGAGAGAAATAAGAGGGAGGCGGAGGAGAGGAAGAAGACAGAGGAGAAAGAGAGGGAGAAGAGAGAGGAGGAAGAAAGGAAGAAGAGGGAGGAGCAAGAGAAGAAGAAGAGGGAGGATGATGAGAAGAGGAGGGAGGAGGATGAGAGGAATAAGATGGAGGAGGATGAGAAGAAGAGAAGGGAGGAGGATGAGAGGAATAAGTGGGAGGAGGATGCGAGGAAGAGGAGGGAGGAGGATGAGAAGAAGAGGAGGATGAGGAGGGAGGAGGAAGAGAGAAAAAAGCGGAGGGAGGAAGAGAGGAAGAAGAGGGAGGAGGGAGAGAGGAAGAAGAGGGAGGAGGGAGAGAGGAAGAAGATGGAGGAGGATGAGAGGAATAAGAGGGAGGAGGAAGAGAAGAAGAGGAGGATGAGGAGGGAGGAGGAAGAGAGAAAAAAGCGGAGGGAGGAAGAGAGGAAGAAGAGGGAGGAGGAAGAGAAGAGGAGGGAGGAGGAAGAGAGGAATACGAGGGAGGAGGAAGAGAAGAAGAGGAGGGCGGAGGAGGAGGAGAGGAAGAAGAGGGAGGAGGAAGAGAAAAGGAGACAGCAGGAAAGAAAGAGGAAGGCTGTGGTATCGCTACCGCTTTTGCACCCTCAAAAAATGCGGACCATTAAACCACGCTTGCGCACAGAACATATAGACGAAGCGCAAAGCAAATCTGGTCAAGATGAGGCACAGAAGAATGCCGCAGAACAACTACAAGAAATAAAGGAGGCCGAAGAAGCCACCACAAAAACAAAGGGGGCCGAAGAAGCCAGTGAAGAAATATACGAGGCCGACGAAACAGCGAAAGATGAACTGGCCGCCCATGTTTCGTCCACGAGGCCCGATGTGGATGCGACCGCCTTGAGAACGCTGACCAATGATGAGGTACGTCGTTTATTGAATGCAACGGCTCCCGAACGAGAAGCCAAAGATATTATCTGGAGGGGGGGTCTGAGCAATATCCGCAGGGGTGATTTGAAGGAAATGATTTCGGCAAAAACAGAATTCACCAACGAAACTATTGATGGCCTAATTGAGGTACTCCTGAGAAGAGGAGGGCAACAAAAGGTGGTCTGCTTATCATCCTTCGAATCGGAAATGATTGTGGAGGGACAGGGAGAAGATATAAGGAAAGATTATTTACTCCCAAAAATTGAAGGAATAAATGTGGAGGAAGTCATCATCGCACAGCCATGCTGTTTGGCCGACCACTGGACTATGTTCGTTGCCCACGGACCTCGATCAGAGTTCATTCAGTACAACAGCCTCTCCCGCACACTTAAAAGAGGTGACAATCCTGACCGTTTAGTCGGAACTCATGAATGCACTGCGTCTAAGATAGCGGGATTCTGGCGAGGGTTGTTGAAGGTCGACTGGCCGCTGAGAGTTGAGAGGAAGGGTAGCCAACGACAGCAACCGGGGAGTAACGACTGCGGGCCATACGTTTTGTACTGGATGAAGCGTTTGATGGAGAATGCTGATACGACTCAGCCGAAGCAGAGCAAGGTTATTCACCGTTTTAGAGGCGATTTGGCCAATTTCTTACTCGAAGACTCTGGGATGTGCGATCAACAATAAACGACTCTGGATTTTTTAATTTTTTTTACAAAGTTATACATGTATACATGTTAAAATTACATAGACTATTTGAATGATTTATCAATACAAGGACATTTGGTGTTGGGTTAAATTATCAATACAAGGACATGTATAAATTATCAATACTCTTAAACCGGACAACAAATAAACCTATTCCGGACAGCAAATACACTAATTACGGACAACAAATACACTTATTCCGGACAGCAAATACACTTATTCCGGAAAAACTTAATGTTCCGGTTCTTGAAAAAAATTATTCTTAAACCGGACAACAAATACACTTACTCCGAACAACAAATACACTTATTCCGGACAGCAAATACACTTATTCCGAACAACAAATACACATATTCCGGACAACAAATACACATATTCCGGACAACAAATACACTTATTCCGGACAACAAATACACTTATTCCGGACAACAAATACACTTATTCCGGACAACTTTTTGTTCCGTTTCGGGACACACTTTATTCTTAAACCGGACAACAAATACATTTATTCCGGACAACAAATACGCTTATTCCGGACAACAAATACACTTATTCCGGACAGCAAATACACTTATTCCGGACAAACTATTTGTTCCGTTTCGGGACACACTTTATTCTTAAACCGGACAACAAATACACTTATTCCGGACAACAAATACACTTATTCCGGACAAACTTTTTGTTCCGTTTGGGGACACACTTTATTCTTAAACCGGACAACAAATACACTTATTCCGGACAGAAAGTACACTTATTCCGGACACACTTTATTCTTAAACCAGACAACAAATACATTTATTCCGGACAACAAATACGCTTATTCCGGACAACAAATACACTTATTCCGGACAGCAAATACACTTATTCCGGACAAACTATTTGTTCCGTTTCGGGACACACTTTATTCTTAAACCGGACAACAAATACACTTATTCCGGACAACAAATACACTTATTCCGGACAAACTTTTTGTTCCGTTTGGGGACACACTTTATTCTTAAACCGGAAAACAAATACACTTATTCCGGACAGCAAGTACACTTATTCCGGACACACTTTATTCTTAAACCGGACAACAAATACATTTATTCCGGACAACAAATACCCTTATTCCGGACAACAAATACACTTATTCCGGACAGCAAATACACTTATTCCGGACAAACTATTTGTTCCGTTTCGGGACACACTTTATTCTTAAACCGGACAACAAATACACTTATTCCGGACAACAAATACACTTATTCCGGACAAACTTTTTGTTCCGTTTGGGGACACACTTTATTCTTAAACCGGACAACAAATACACTTATTCTGGACAACAAGTACACTTATTCCGGACACACTTTATTCTTAAACCGGACAACAAATACATTTATTCCGGACAACAAATACGCTTATTCTGGACAACAAATACACTTATTCCGGACAGCAAATACACTTATTCCGGACAAACTTTTTGTTCCGTTTCGGGACACACTTTATTCTTAAACCGGACAACAAATACACTTATTCCGGACAACAAATACACTTATTCCGGACAAATTTTTTTTCCGTTTGGGGACACACTTTATTCTTAAACCGGACAACAAATACACTTATTCCGGACAGCAAGTACACTTATTCCGGACACACTTTATTCTTAAACCGGACAACAAATACACTTATTCCGGACAACAAATACGCTTATTCCGGACAACAAATACACTTATTCCGGACAGCAAATACACTTATTCCGGACAAACTTTTTGTTCCGTTTCGGGACACACTTTATTCTTAAACCGGACAACAAATACACTTATTCCGGACAACAAATACACTTATTCCGGACAAACTTTTTGTTCCGTTTGGGGACACACTTTATTCTTAAACCGGACAACAAATACACTTATTCCGGACAACAAATACACTTATTCCGGACAAACTTTTTGTTCCGTTTGGGGACACACTTTATTCTTAAACCGGACAACAAATACACTTATTCCGGACAGAAAGTACACTTATTCCGGACACACTTTATTCTTAAACCAGACAACAAATACATTTATTCCGGACAACAAATACGCTTATTCCGGACAACAAATACACTTATTCCGGACAGCAAATACACTTATTCCGGACAAACTATTTGTTCCGTTTCGGGACACACTTTATTCTTAAACCGGACAACAAATACACTTATTCCGGACAACAAATACACTTATTCCGGACAAACTTTTTGTTCCGTTTGGGGACACACTTTATTCTTAAACCGGAAAACAAATACACTTATTCCGGACAGCAAGTACACTTATTCCGGACACACTTTATTCTTAAACCGGACAACAAATACATTTATTCCGGACAACAAATACCCTTATTCCGGACAACAAATACACTTATTCCGGACAGCAAATACACTTATTCCGGACAAACTATTTGTTCCGTTTCGGGACACACTTTATTCTTAAACCGGACAACAAATACACTTATTCCGGACAACAAATACACTTATTCCGGACAAACTTTTTGTTCCGTTTGGGGACACACTTTATTCTTAAACCGGACAACAAATACACTTATTCTGGACAACAAGTACACTTATTCCGGACACACTTTATTCTTAAACCGGACAACAAATACATTTATTCCGGACAACAAATACGCTTATTCTGGACAACAAATACACTTATTCCGGACAGCAAATACACTTATTCCGGACAAACTTTTTGTTCCGTTTCGGGACACACTTTATTCTTAAACCGGACAACAAATACACTTATTCCGGACAACA
The DNA here is from genome assembly GCA_963682175.1 of Triglochin maritima. Lineage (NCBI taxonomy): Eukaryota > Viridiplantae > Streptophyta > Magnoliopsida > Alismatales > Juncaginaceae > Triglochin > Triglochin maritima. The sequence goes on along the minus strand of OY821787.1, from coordinate 2,505,251 downwards.
AATACACTTATTCCGGACAATTTTTTTTTCCGTTTGGGGACACACTTTATTCTTAAACCGGACAACAAATACACTTATTCCGGACAGCAAGTACACTTATTCCGGACACACTTTATTCTTAAACCGGACAACAAATACACTTATTCCGGACAACAAATACGCTTATTCCGGACAACAAATACACTTATTCCGGACAGCAAATACACTTATTCCGGACAAACTTTTTGTTCCGTTTCGGGACACACTTTATTCTTAAACCGGACAACAAATACACTTATTCCGGACAACAAATACACTTATTCCGGACAAACTTTTTGTTCCGTTTGGGGACACACTTTATTCTTAAACCGGACAACAAATACACTTATTCCGGACAGCAAGTACACTTATTCCGGACACACTTTATTCTTAAACCGGACAACAAATACACTTATTCCGGACAACAAATACGCTTATTCCGGACAACAAATACACTTATTCCGGACAGCAAATACACTTATTCCGGACAAACTTTTTGTTCCGTTTCGGGACACACTTTATTCTTAAACCGGACAACAAATACACTTATTCCGGACAGCAAGTATACTTATTCCGGACACACTATATTCTTAAACCGGACAACAAATACACTTATTCCGGACAAAAAATACGCTTATTCCGGACAACAAATACACTTATTCCGGACAAACTTTTTGTTCCGTTTCGGGACACACTTTATTCTTAAACCGGACAACAAATACACTTATTCCGGACAGCAAGTATACTTATTCCGGACACACTATATTCTTAAACCGGACAACAAATACACTTATTCCGGACAGACATATAACGTAATCCGGACATACTTGTAACTTAATCCGGACATAAATATAACTTATTCCGGACAGACATACAACAAACCAAAATTACTTAAATATATTTGTCGCCATCAGAAATTAATTCACAAACGAACAAGAAAAGAAAGAGTTGAATCTTATGCAATAATACGGACAGACATACAATGACTTTCAACAAAATTACATAGGAATAATTACAACCAAGGACAAATACAATAATCAAGGAGGAACTCCCTCGTAATGCAAATTCATGTCCCAGTCATCGAAATCGTGATCCCCCGGTTTGGGTGCTGCAGGGTGTAACGGGGGTAGAACCTTATTCCTGCTGATTTTCTTAACGTTACTTTTAATTATTTTCTCAGACAAAGAAATCCGTCGTTTGCTCGGCGGTCTGCCTTTCCGTCTTGCCTTATCCGGATTGAGAACGGATGTACCATCGAACACAGGATCAGGTCGTTGCATACGTTCCTTAAGCAACTCAAGTGCCTCTACCGCCTGAAGATATCTGTCGTTTGAGTCGAAAGCGGCCTCGGCGATCCAAACCGCACGACCCATTATGTCGTCGTGGCGACGAAGCGCATCGTTCCCCGTTATGCCACTTTGAAGGGAAAACTTGACTCCATAGCTCCTTCGGATATCCTTCCTCCATCGGTGGACGATGTAAGACTCGGGGAGCAACGCGTTTGGACGTATTCGGGCAATAACAATATAAACGTGACAACATAGGATGCCGACGTGATCAAACATTCTGCAATCGCATACCCACTTCTCATCTCTAATTTGCACTGTGAACCGTTTCGACAATGGGAGGATATGTGTCAATACATGTTCGGTCACGTTGAAGTGCAATGTGTCGTCCTCGTTGAACTCATCCTTGATGTCGCAGTACATCATCTTCCCAATTTCTAACTGCACCTTCTTGAAGACACCCACCGTATACAACTCGCCCAATTGCCTCTCGAATGGATATTTCGAAATCAATTGCGGAGACTTATGCTCACAATCGAAATCAGACAGAGCTTCCTTCTCATACTTGTGGCGTACTGCGAGTTCGTATTGTTGAACGAACTGCTTAAGTGTCGTCCTTGATGTGAGGTACTTATCGAAGAAGGCGTTCATACCCTCACTTCTCTGGGTTGATGTCATTCCTGCGGAAAAACAATCCCGCCAGAATGCAGGTACCCAGCGCTCTCGAATTGCATAAATGGATCGGAGCCAATTATTGTCGTGGAACTCGAAATCATCTAGAAAACCCTGCCAATTCCGCTCGAATTCTGCCGGAGTCTTGGAATCGAATACACAGTTGTTGAGGTCAAACAACGTATGCTCCCGGTACTTCGTGGGCAGCTTCACAGGGGCCTTATTCATTATGTGCCATATACAAAATCTGTGCCGCGCTTTAGGGAACACAGTCCTCACAGCCGCAGCTATGGCGCCACATTGGTCTGTTATGATCGTCGGGGGGCTTGTATCTGCACAAAACGCGATCAAGATAAAAACATATGTTAATCGGGACAAAAATAACGTAAACCGGACAGACGTCAAGGGTAAACCGGACGAGCAAAAAACGTAAACCGGACAGACGTAAGGGATAAACCGGACGAGCAAAAAACGTAAACCGGACAGACGTCAAGGGTAAACCGGACGAGCAAAAAACGTAAACCGGACAGACGTAAGGGATAAACCGGACGAGCAAAAAACGTAAACCGGACAGACGTAAGGGATAAACCGGACGAGCAAAAGACGTAAACCGGACAGACGTAAAGGGTAACCGGACAGGCACATAACGTAAAACGGACAAAGCCGGACAAAATAAAACACGTACCGTTCATGCACGTCAACCATGTTTGGAACAACCAAATGTAATTTTGTGTCGTCTCGGAAGAGAGGAGTGCGCAACCGAGTAGGACAGACTGGTAGTGGTGATTTACCCCCACAAATGGGGCAAAAGGCATGTCATACTTGTTTGTTATGTATGTTGTGTCGAAACATATTGCATCTCCAAAGTAAGAGTAAGCAGCTCGAGAACGACTGTCGGCCCAGAACACATTTCGAAGTCTGCCTTCGTCGTCCATATCCATTACGTAAAAGAAGCGGGAATCATTCTTCTGCATCCTGATGAAATAATCTTGGATAGCTTGCGCATCTCCTGGTCCCATTTTGAGGTTTCTAACCTCGTTCACAACATTCCTGCGAAACATAATTTTTATGACAAAGCTAAATGCGTAACTTCAACCAGGTTAAGTGGAGAATAAATAACCTTAGGTCTCGCTCGTTGAAAGACAATTTATCGTGACCTCCAGCTTCGATCACAAAAGATTGCATGGTCTTGGCGGCAGATATACCGGCAGCATCATTGCACGAAATGCGTGCTCTGGCGGACTCCGGGACGGATCGTTTTTGTCGGAGGAAGCGCATCTGGTCTTCCGACAGCATGACGTGGTTATGTTGGAGATCTACGTAGTTAATTACGTAGCCTCTGGATGGATTTCCGGAGACCCTGATTCGAGCAATGCACTCGACCCTACCGGATAACCTATGTTTTGGTCTACCTTCACCTTGGTTTCCCGGAGCATTACCCTCCTTGGAGCAAGTAAGAGTGGCCCGTATAACAACACCACGATCGTAATGAGATTGTCTTATCTTCACACCAAAACCACAGGAATCGGCATAGGAAACGTAAAATGCTTTGGTTTCTTCGAAGGAAGGAAAATACATCTTCTCTTGCGGGACGTTTGAGGCATGCGCCGGCTGTGAGGACACATTAACGAGTGCCATTACAGTACAGCAAAAAGGGAGGAAGAAGAAGGAAGAGTTCATAGGATCCGAATAAGGTAGCCAAAACATTTTGTATCTCCGTGAAGCGCCAAAAAAGAAGAAATGGAGGACGTGCTGATTTGAGGAGCATTAAATGCGATTGTGGACGTATCGGGAAAATAAAAGAAAAAAACAACATTCCGAAGTAAGTAGTACGCTTGTCCGGAATAAGTGTTCCAACTATGCGGATTACATAGTAACTGTGTCCGGAATGAGCATGCTTGTCCGGAAAAAAAAAGAAAAATGAGTAAAAAATTAGGTGACGTGAAACCCTAAGGGATCTTTAGTGGATCTCCGTTGAGCGCCAAAAGAAAATGTGGTATCTCCGTAGATACGCATTTAATGCATGGGGAAGACAAATAAGAAAGACATCATTGCTTTGAGAAGCTTAGTGTACATGCTGACTGATTGCTGAATGGACAAAATTTCTCCGCCACGTAAGTAGCATTAGTGACGCGCGCGTCTACTAAACATTTTCCATTTTGGGAGGGGGGATTGATACGACGTGTCAGATAGAGAAAAATTCGGGCATGATCATTGAAGTTCTTCCATCCATACAAAATTGCAAATTGTCCATACTTTTGTTACTGATCCTACGATTCCTACTTATATTATTATCCGGACCAATTCCACCCCGACTACTCCTTCCCTTCCCCCACCAACTAAACTCCAACCCCAACGCCACCACCGCCATGGATAGCGAGCCGGAGGATCTCCAATTCCTCGGCTTCTTTGGCATCTGCCGGGAAGCCACCAACCTCACCCTCTCCTGCCGATCCCTCTTCCTTCGGATCGCCGCCGCCCTAATCGTCCCCCTCTCCTTCCTCTTCCTCCTCCACGTCCAGATCTCCGACCGCATGTTCTCCAAAATCAACCGAGACACCAACGCTCTCGACAAAGCCCCCGGCGGCAGCGCCTCTGAGGACGCCCTCCTATGGAGACTCGTCCGGGAGTGGGGCGGCTTTTTCCTCTTCAAGGCCGCGTACCTCGTCGGGGTTCTCGTCTTCGCGTTGCTCTCGACGGCTGCTGTGGTTTATACGATTGCTTGTGTTTATACGGCCAAAGATGTGTCGTTCAGGTATTGGATTGGTGGGATCTTGTTTAGCTCCTATTCAGTTTGGCTTTGCTTTGAAGTGCTCTTCTTTCTAATTGAAGCTTATACTTTGCTGGAATTTCAATTTTTAGTTGTCATGCATGTTTGGGGTATTTCATGTTTTAGCTTGTTGATCTTGGTTTGATGTAGATAGCTAAAAGAAAAATGGTTGAATGTGCTGTTCTATTTAGGAGTTGGTTGGAGTTGTAGTGTTTGGTTATTTTATTTATTGAAGCTGATAGCATGTATCGTTCAGGTAATTGGATTGGGAAATTGTTAAGATGAGATCGAGTTTGGCGTTCAAGTGGTGTTGTTTTTATTAACTGAAGCTGACAGTTTGCCGGAATTTTAATTTTTAAGACGGGATATAAGCGAATTAGCTGTTTTGAGTATTGAATTCAGTCTTTTCATTTGAATCTGAGATTGGCACGCATGTTTGGGGGATTTCATGTTTTAGCTTGTGGATTTTGGTTTGATGTGATGTTCATTTTAAGGGTAGGTTGGAGCTGTGTAGCTTGCAGAAGATTCCGATTTTTCAGCTGAGGCATGCAGGCAATTAGTGCTTTTTAAAAAGAAGTTTAAGCTTAATCCTTCAATTTGAATATAAGCCTGTCATGCATGTTTGAACTGTTTCAAGTTTTAGCTTGTTGATTTTGGTTGGTGTGCTGTTCTTTTCACGGGTAGGATAAGGTTGTAGTGTTTGGTCAATTCTTGAAGCTGATAGATTGTCACAAATTTACAAATCTTTAACCTAAAAATGCAGAAATGAGTCAAAGAGAAAATTGAAGCTTAATCTTTTCATTTGGATCTTAGTTTTTCGGGAATTTTTGGAGTGTTGAAAGTCTTGGTTCTGTTGATTTTGGTTTGGTGATGTTGTTTTCAGGGTAGCTCGGAGTTGTAGTGTTTGGTTATTTCTTGCTTGCCAAAATTTGATTTTTTTTAGCAAAGAAGTGCAGGTAACTAGTTGGTTTTAAAAGACAAATCGAACTTAATCTTTTAATTTGAATCTGTGCATGTTTGGAGTTCAAGTTTTAGCTTGTTGGTTCTGGTTTGATGTGTTGTGTACAGTGTACTTGTCTAGTGTTTTTGAGATATTGTGTGGACTTTACAATTTTCTGACTTGTGAAGTTGAACGTGCCGTGCTTCTATGTTTTTTTTGTAAACGAGAACGGAAGTCTGCAATTGTAGATTCCAAGGTTTGACGAAATTGCCACACCCAAAAATTGAAACTGTGACCTTTTGTCACATGGAAACCTTATCTGCCGGTGAACTACTTACATGCATTCTACTTCTATAAAATGAGTATGAGTTTGAACTTGCAGCAACTTTTGTATTTTATGACATTGATTTTTTTTTGTGGCGTTCTTAAGGGTTGGTGAGGATTTCGGTTGCTGATTCATGTTCAGATTGTTGGGTGTTCGCAAATATTTATTTAACTTTCTAAGTCAAACTCAAATTGCACCCCTGAAATTGGATATCCAAGTTCTAACAGCCTTTATGTTTTTAGTTTGGATTTTCATTTTTTTGTGAATCCATTTTTGGGTGATTCGAAGCTTTGTCATTTTCAAATTTTTTCCGTAATAATCACATTGGATGGAGCTCACATTGTTCATGAGGCAAAACTGTCTACTGAAAAACTGGGTTTGTAAATTGGCACACAAAGAATCTACCTTTTTCGTTTCTGTTAGACACCTAACTTAGTATTCTGTTGCTCTGTGTTGAGATTTGAGTTTGTCCTTGTGCCTTTTAGTTTCCGAAATTTCAGCTTGTAGGTTTTTGTTTGAAATGTTAGATTTTGAAAATATCTGTAGATTTTCTAAATCAGATTTTATACTGTTGTCAAGAATAGAGCAGTTATTGTTGAACTTCTGACTAGTTGGAAATGGTAGAGTTGCCCTCCTAAATTAATTCATTTTGTTGTTCTCTAATCTTTCCATGTATGGGCTAGACAGAGTTGACATGAATCGAGCATTGAATGCTTTTACTTGGTGGTATAGTAGATTGCGTTATTCTCAAGGAACTGGTGGTCTGTCCTTGACCTTCGATTTCAGTTATCCTTCATGCTTCATCTTTCATCCAATGCGTGTTGTGTAGGTGTTTCTTAGTAGTGTCAGACATTTTAAGTTTTTCTATCACAGATCTCTTAAGATGAGATGGATTGTGATCCAATTATCTCCAAAGTGCAGTGATACTTTCTTTTTATTTTTCAAATATATGAAACATCAAATTTGAAGTGGGCAGAAGTTAATGACCTCATGCACGCCAATCTAAACTAGCTACATGTTTGATGATTCAGGAAGATCTTAACAGTAGTACCAAAGGTATGGAGACGTCTCATGGTCACTTTCCTATGTAGCTTCGTCATCCTTTTCGTCTACAACCTTGTTGTGGTCGTCCTCCTAGCCTTCAACATTCTCTTTCTTGGCTCTGGCACAGTTGGCATGCTCTTGTTCATCATTATCTTTATTGTATACTTCATTGGTCTTGTCTACATCAGCATTGTGTGGCACCTTGCAAGCGTAATCTCTGTTCTTGAGGACCAGAAGGGTGCTGCTGCCATGAGGAAGAGCCAGCAGCTTATTAAAGGAAAGGAGCGGGTAGTGGCTTTGTTGTTTCTCCTCTTCCAGTTCTTATTTGTTGGAGTGGAGTTGCTATTTGGGCACACTGTGGTTAAAGCGCAGCAATCAGGACTGGGGTCGAGGTTGGGATTCGCATTGTTGTTGCTTGTGGTGATGACAGTCCTGGTGCTTTTGGCTTTGGTAGCGCAGACTGTAGTATACTTTGTTTGCAAATCCTTCCACCACGAGAGCATCGATAAGGGAAGTCTTGCGGATCACCTAGAGGTTTACATGGGTGAGTACGTGCCTTTGAAGGGCAGAGCTGTGCAGTTGGAGCAGTTCGATATTTGAAGACAGAACAAAGAATGTTTGATATGTGCACTTTGATTTGTTTTCCCTCTTTGTCACATAAGACTGTTATATTTTATAGACTGATATAGATATGTGCACTTTGATTTGTTTTCCACTCTTTCTTGGTAAATGTTCATGGAAGGATCCTTTGGATCATCATTCATTTGATCAACGTTTAAGAAGTGGCTACAGCCAATCCTGGTTTATTTCCTCGAATGTAAAACTTTTGTTGTGACCAAAAGTTCAGAACATTGGGGTGCATTTTTTCCCCTCTTTGCAGATACATCAAATTCACAATAGTGTAGGTCTTTTAGTTACTCCACAATATATTGGTTTTTTTGTGGTGTGATATGCTGATCTTCCCGTGCCGCAAATTTTACTTTCATTTTGGGACTTTACTCTTTGGAGAACGTATGTTTTTGTTGCGTTTGCAGGCAATGTTTGTGGTGTTATTTGGTGGTAATTGGTCTTTCTGCATGGATTATCCGCTCTCTTGCAAATTTATGGTTCACTCAATCTACAAGATGGTTGAGGGCGGGTGATGGTTTTCGCCTCTTGTTGATCGGGTGTTGTATTAGTTTTTATGGATCTTAACTCTTATCGCACTTCCTAAGTTAACCACCTTGCTACAATGTTAGTCCATGTAGTGATTTTGCCTTCTATTGGGGTCGTTATGTTGTGATTGGTGTGCATTCACTTCACTATACCAATCATGTATTTCAAACGAGTATTAGCAGCTTAAAATGCATCTAAAGCCTAGCATATAACGGCAGAGAAGTGAGCTTGGGGGGACAAGGGGGGAAAAGCAATTTGCACCGCAAAATCTTTGTAGTGGCGATGAATAAGTTGGGGGCTGTGTGAAGTTCTCCAACCTCTTTCCTCGATATAGTCGTGAATCGAAGCTAAAGTTTCTTTTAAGTCCTTAATAATAGTCCACATCACACATTTTACACCTTCAAAATCTCCAACACCCCCACCACATCAAGATCACTCTCTCTAATTATTTTTTAGATCTTCAAATATACTGTAAAATTGATATATGGAACTACCGTCCACCACAACATCATCCGAGAGTCCGAGACAGATCCTAAAACAAATGACCAAAAATATCACATACCACAAAAGAGATGCAATCTATTCTACAATTTACCCAAAAGAAAGATAAAGTCGTTAGAAGGGTACGAATGCAAAACAATCAACTCACCTAAAAACCCATCTCAGCCGTCAGATCGTCCACCTCAGACCCCACAATCCCTGTTAAATCTGGTAAAAGTCCAGCTAAGAATCCATACTGGAACTGGAAAAGGAAGCAAACGAACCGCGATTCGAGGAAAAAGCAACGAAAAAATCCCCTATTTTTTGGTCGATGAGGCGGAGGTGGTTGTGTGGATGATGACGAAGACCACCATGTCCTCCAGATCGCCGCCCGACGTTCTCGTTAGTGGCGGCGGAATCAGGTTCGGAGTCGAGGGTTTTGGATTGGAATGTGAGGGGTTTGAGGTTTTTGGGGTTTGGATTGGAGGAAGGTTTGAGGGTTTTTGATTGAGAAAGAGAAGTTTTTTTTTTTTTTGGGGGGGGGGGGGGGGGGGGGGGGGGGGTTGTGTGTGTGGTGTTTGCTCTCCTTTTTTTCGTTGGGAATGAGAGGGGGTTTTAGGAATTTGTGTTTTGGGTAGGGAAAATGAATTCTTTTTTTTTGGTTGTTAAGTGTTTTTTTTTGTTGAGGGGTTTGGGTTTGGATTGGAGGAAGGTTGGGTTTTTGGAAGAGTTTTGTGGTTTTGTTGAGGGTTTTCGATTGGGAAAGGGAAGGATTTTTGTTTTTGTTGAAGTGGATCGGGAATGAGAGGGTTTTTTAGAAGGTATCTTGTCGACTTAGCTTTGTTGGTGTTCCACTTCCCACAAGCCTATTCCTAAACATCATTTCTTATGCTAAAAGGGAACCCTTAATGGACTTATAGGGCTTTGTTGACGATTTCTGCATTTAGTTGTTTATTGGTTGGTGTAGATTGGAAAAGAAGATTCTTGAAACAAATTATTGCTTTTTATGTTCAGTATTGTTGTATGTAGGCCTTAATGTCAAGCAAAAAAGTTTTTTTTTTGTATTTTGTTTAGATTTTGTTGACAGTCTTTCTCAGTTCTAGCTGATATGTATTAGAAATAAACCATTTTTTTCAACTCAATTGATGTTTTACTTGCTGCAATGGTCTTCTTGAACTTTGGCAATGATGCAAAAAAAGAACACTTTATTACACGTTGGTGATGTTTACGTTCTAATTCGTTTTCCAGTTTCTCAGGCTTCGTTGCTAAAGTAGAAACACTTCACGATAACCGTTCTAAGGCTTTGCTCCATTATCATTACCTATTTGTTTGTTTTTTAGCTTTCGTGCAGGAAATCAAAGTGGAAGATATAGCTATGGATATTGCAGTTTTAAGGGTAAGCGGTCATCAATGGAGGATTTCTTTGAGACAAGGATATCAGATGTGGATGGTCAGATGGTTGCATTTTTCGGTGTTTTTGATGGTACAGTGAACGTCATCCATCCTTAGCATTATATTTATAATTTAAGTGATATTGAAGGTGTATACAAAAATGTTTTTTTAAATCAATTTACTGCAGGCACATGTTACCTTTATAGTGGCCAATCATTTACATTAGATCTTCATTTGTTAGTATTTTAGTTTATTTTTCCTTTGAGATCTTAACATACGACATCAATATATGACATGCTTTTTTATAGGTCATGGCGGTTCACGAGCTGCACAGTATCTCAAGACCAACCTTTTCAAAAATTTGAGAAATCACCCTGAATTTATCAATGACACGAAATCAGCAATCGGTCCGTGGTTGGTTGAATTTCCTAAAAACTGTTATGCTTATTTAGGTCCCTGGCTTTCTTCTTATTTCCCAATATGATATTTCCTATGCTGGTTGCAGTTGAATCATTTAGACAAACTGATACTGATTATCTAAATGAAGAAATTGGTCAACAAAAAGATGCTGGTTCAACTGCATCAACAGCCCTACTACTAGGTGATCGAATTCTTGTTGCAAATGTTGGGGACTCCAGAGTGGTTGCTTGTAGAGAAGGTTCAGGTCGGTGTTCCTCTTTCATCTATTACCAGTATATTATTGGACATCTTTCGTTAATAGCATGGCTAATTTCCCTTCAAGTTGAATGTCCATTACTTGGGGCTTTTTACAAATCATTTTTATTTTTTTGAGCTACATGGCCAAAAAGTTCAACTAAATATTGGCTTATGCATCCCTTGTTCTGTTCTCTGCCACAAATGACTGATTCTTTTTATTTACTGCAGCAATCCCATTATCTGATGACCATAAACCTGATAGGTCTGATGAGCGGGAACATATAGAAAATGCTGGAGAATTCATACTCTGGGCAGGTAATTGCAATTTTGGTGATGCTGGTAGTCATCATAATGGTCATTGTAACCCAGCTTCTCTCCTTAACCCTACCATGCAAGAGGTGTGGCAACTTTACTCGTCCCCTTCAATGATGTTGAGCAGGAACATGGAGGGTGGGTGGTGTTCTTGCCGTCTCTCGTGCTTTTGGGAACAAATTGCTTAAGCCCTATGTGGTTGCAGAACCTGAAATACAGGTTGCATTCATCTTTAAGAGTTTTATTATATTCAAAGACCAAATTAAATATTATGTTAAATCCTTATCATCATAAGTTGGCAGCTGTGATGAAGTAAAGTTTCACATTATAATATATCACAATATATCAATGTGAGAGTGGTAACTGATAACGTTCTCTACATCTCCATCCTCTTTTTGTGAGTTCAAGTGAAAGGGGAAAGAAGTTGACAGTAAAACACCCAGATGAAAAGCTCTAAACAATCCAATTCATCTGCATACTGATATCTAGAGGTAAAACTAATCCGTGATTATCTAAAAATTGTTAAAATTATAAATGGTTAACACCCTCAACTAGTTCGGGATTAAAGACTTTGTTGTTGTATAAATGGTAAACAATAATGTGCCTTTTTTTTCTTTTTTGGAGTTGTAGATGATTTACTCAACCTTTTAATGGTAAATGTAACCTTAATGCATGTTATTGTGCTTTATCCTGTTGTACCTTTTAGGAAAAAGAGATTGAAGGAGTTGAATTCCTCATAGTTGCAACTGATGGGCTTTGGAATGTCATGTCAAACACGGTAACTATGTTCTAGGCCTTTCATGCTCCACATGGACATTAAATTTAATCTTGAGATGCATATGACTGCTAATTTTGTTACATCATTGGTTTTCCTTTGAGGTTTCGAATGTTGTTGCTTTCTTGCAAAATTTGACTGTTGCGGCAATGTGAAATGTTTGTTTCATGTTTAGGATGCTGTGGCGTTAATACAGGAGATAAAGGATGCTGAAGCAGCTTCCAGAAAACTTGTGGACGAGGCTTATGCTAGAGGCAGTACAGATAACATCACCTGCGTTGTTATTCGGTTTCAATAGCTAGAATAAATCAGCAGTTGAAAATTAAGCTGCACAGCATTGTGTTTTTCATCTGTTGTGTGGCTGTGCCCAAAGGTCTTAATTTTCTTTTCAAAATGTATTCATGTTGTTGTGGCATTCTGGAATTTGCATGTCACGACCCAGATTACCAAATTCAACTAATTTTGTGTGGCTTATTGCACCATTCTGTCATGTACCTCGTTTTTTTGTACCAAATCTTTGATTTTATGTTACTGACATTGCTTATGTTCTGATTTCTGTTTCTCATTGGTTTCAGTCGCATCAGTGTTTACATTTAGTTTCTTATTTATGTTGTTTTGGCTGGCTCTCCATGTAACCATGAATTAATATATGCGAAAATTTTAAAATTAGATGAGCTCATAGGACTCCCATTCGTGATACATTATTTGTGCGTAAGTAAGCAGTTCTCAAATTTCTAATGTGTTTGGTTAGAACCTGTACAGAAAACGATCCTGGGTGTTCTCATGGAGAAGGTACCATCCACCCTTTTATTTCTTGGTTTGAAGAGTTGTGTGTAAACGGCAAGGGTTCCATATGGAGGTAGTTGCTTCAAGTTATTAGCAGCAAATCCGGAACTAGACTCATGTTTTGATTGACTTAACGGAATTTAGGTTCATAAAAATGACATGTAGAATTGAGTGACGTAACGGAATTTAGGTTCATAAAAATGACATGTAAAATGGTTCATAACAAAGCATATCAAGAATGCGAAAAATTCTCGCGAAATATTCAACCGCAGAAACTACGATGTCATGAGGTTGGATGGGACGGAAATCTTATGCTCTCTTATTTTTGGAACAATTGGAAATGTAGGAATGTATCCTTCTTTAGGTTGGACAACGGTGATTTGAATTCCACCTTGAAGAAGATGATTTGGATACAATTGCTACTCTTCCCTATCTAACATGGACTGGTGGATGAAGATATCACCTCAGTTGATTGTTTAGAAATTGTGAAAATATTACTCAAACATCAACTAAGGTTGTTTGGATGTATACTTCGTAACCTATTCCCTTGTAACTTCCTCTTGGTGCAAACACGCTATCCCTTGATAACTTGTAAATTGTAATGGTCTAGGACTAATAAGTTCGGATTAGTTATCTTTTAGTGATATAAAAAATTTAAAGTTTTCAAAAAGAAATCACAACAAATCATGTTTTGTGGCTTTAGATCACATTGTAACCAAACCAATCACATACTTAACTTCGTCTTAAAACATAAGAACGGATTCACACAAACACAATCAATACATGCGCAAAAACCAACTTAGGGTAGCTTATTTGGGAAATTTCTAGTTTGCGATAGTCATGATTTAAGACAATGGATCAAATCCCAGTAGTCTCATTTCCATATTTAGGTTTTTTAGAATTTAAAATGGGAGTGGGTCGAATAGATAAAATAAAAATACACATGCAAAAGCAAAAATAGATTTTTGCTTAGGTGCACCTCCAAAAGTGGTTTATTGTGCTTTTGCTAAAAAAAATTATTGCTCCCGAACACCTAGGAATCAAAGTAATTGTTTCGGTTCACCTCTCTCAGACGTCGTTAACAGTTTCCGTGACACTGTTAATTGCCTCGTGGTGTCGTTATTTGGGTCGTTAAATCCGAGAGTATGTTGCTAGTGTCACGTCCTCTCACGCGAGGCCTCCTACTACGACGTCGACTCCCTCCTCCGCGTCGCTACCTCTCCCCCACCCTTCTCTGGCATCGACACTTCCCCTGTTTGCACCGTCTGTCCCTCTACCGGCCTTGTCGCCTTCACCTTCGACTATGATGGATCTGTTTGGATTGCATCGTCAGCCACATCTACGCCTACAACTGGGCCCTTTCCCACACCTCCGCCATCCGGACTCACATCAACCACATCTCTTCTCTTCACTGTATATCCCCCGAAAATTTCCGCCATCGGATCCACTGCCTCCCTCGGACTCCAATTCCATCTCCGAAGACCACCACAAGGCTTGATTGACCTCCATCACCACCGGAGACCACCACGTCGAATTTGTCAATTGGATAGATATGTCAGATTTGAGAATCCACAAGGCTCAAGTGACCTCCATCACCACTGGAGACCACCACGCCCCTGACAACGTGGGAGTGGGAGTGTTCGCGACGGTCGAGTTCCCGCACAAGGAGAACTACATCCTTGAGGTGGATAAGGAGACTCTGAAAGTGAGATCGGAGATCAGACGACAGAGCGGGAGCTCGATGAGGACAAGGGACACGAGGCTATCATGCTTGGGGAAGAAATAACGACGTCACAAGACAACCAACGGTGTCACGAAAACCGTTAATGACGCCTAAGGGAGGTGTACCTAAGCAATTACTTTGACTCATGCCTAGGGGTGAGCTTCGGTCCAGGACCAGACCGGACCGGACCGAACCGGACCGGACCGAACCAGACCGGACCGGACCGAACCAGACCGGACCGAACCAGACCGGACCGAAACCCGAATTTTCGGGAAGTCCGGACCGAAGACTGGACCGAATAGGTTCGGTCCGGTCCGGGTCGGTCCAAAACCCGGATTTTCCCCTTAAATTTTCGGTCCGGTCGGGACCGAAGACCGAATTTCCAAAATTTTGTGGACCGAAGACCGGACCGAAAAATTCGGTTCGGTCCGGGTGCCCGGACCGGACCGAATTTTGCTCACCCCTACTCATGCCTAAGCAAAAATCTCAAAAAGAGAAACCATATACATGATATGCCATTACTGAACCGCAAACCCAAAACCACAAGGTCCTCTGTGCAAAACAAAGTAACAAATCCAAAACCGACCAACAAAACCTAAGACTTAAAACGAAAATCAAAATCAAAATCAAAATCAAAATCAAAATCAAAACCAAAACCGAAACCCAAAACCTTTCCGCATAATTCCCAATGACGAAGTGCCTACGCATGTTTGGATGTTTAAGATTTAAAATGAAGATGAGAACAATATAGTAAAAAATAAAATTACACATGCAAAGGAAGAACTTGTTTGTACATGATAATTGATATGGCATTACTGTCCCACTTGAAGCACAAATACAAAAACTACAAGGTCTTCTCTGCAAAACAAAACCACCAACAAAACACAAAAACCCTAAAACCAAAACCCAATCCCTTCTCTCCCAAATTCCCCTCCGATGGTGAAGCGCCCACGCCCTCCTCCGCGGGACCTCGAGAACGACGAGGAAGCCATGTCCCAACTCGTCGGCGTCAGCTCCAAAGCCGACCTGGAAAGCCGCGAGCGGGAACGGAAGAAGGCCAAATCCGGCGGGTTCGAATCGATGGGGCTCAGCGCCAACGTCTACCGCGGCGTGAAGCGGAAGGGGTACAAGGTACCCACCCCCATCCAGCGCAAGACCATGCCGAGGATCCTCTCCGGCGCCGATGTGGTCGCGATGGCCCGCACTGGGTCTGGCAAGACCGCGGCTTTCCTCGTCCCTATGCTCGAGAAGCTCCGGCAGAATGCTCCCCATGCGGGGGTTAGGGCGCTTATTCTGTCGCCTACTAGGGATTTGGCCATGCAGACGCTGAAGTTCACTAAGGAACTTGGGAGGTTTACTGGTATGGTGGTGGTTTGTGGTCGGAATTTGATCTTTGTTGGTGTTTGATAGATTTGGAATGCAAATTATGCGGATTTTGATGGAAATTTGATTTATGTTGATGTTCGGTGGTTTTTGATGGGAATTATGCAAAACTGAAGCTTTGGAACTCCTAAGTTGAATTTATTTTTGGTCAAAGTTTAATCTTTGTTGGTGTTCCGTTGGTTTCGGGTGCGAATTATGTAAAAGTGAAGCTTTAGAAATCATAAAATTGAATGGAACTTCTCATCCTTAGTTGTAAGCATCTTCTCCATTTGTACATTGCCAAGAGTATATTGTCTTCAAAGTTCAGATTTTGAAGTAAAAAGGTAGCTCAGCGGGTTTAGCGAGCTATGCTGTTGGTTTCTGATAGAAACTTGATCTTTGTTGGTGTTGGATGGGTTTGAAACTTTGAATGGACATTATGCAAAATTGAAATTACAGATCAAGTGACAAGTCAAAGTTATGTGAAGTTATGCAAAAGTCAGTGTTCATACTTTTCTAAATGATTCCTAGCAAGTAGTCTTGTATTTTCACCTTTCAGATGTTATAGAAGCATGTTTTCCCCTTATAAATATATTTGTTATTTTGTATACTGGAGAGCAACTAGGTTTGAAATTTTAGCTTTACAAGGAAAATAAGCTTTTCCCCACTTGCGAATATCTCTTTCTCAGTTTCTCTTATACCTACCCATATGTTAGATATGGTACTTATTCCTGAATATGAACCTTTTCAAGCCTTTGTCATTGTGGACGAAAAGAACCAGTGTAAATGTCATAAAAATATTGTACCTTTTGTATATTATGTGTATTGGATCTACATACTGTTCCTTAGTATCTGATTTTGTAATTTCTGATCATAATGTGTTAATGGCAGATATTCGCACTAGTTTATTAGTGGGTGGAGATAGCATGGAAGAGCAGTTTGAAGAGTTGGCTCAAAATCCTGATATAATCATTGCCACACCCGGTAGGCTCATGCATCATTTGGAGGAGGTTGAAGGCATGTCACTACGCACTGTCGAGTATGTAGTGTTTGATGAAGCTGACAGCCTTTTCGAGATGGGTTTTGCAGAACAGTTGCGTAAGATCCTCTCGCAACTGAGTGAGAACCGTCAAACTTTGCTGTTCAGTGCCACTATGCCCAGTGCTCTTGCTGAATTTGCTAAGGCTGGTCTCCGGGACCCGCAGTTGGTTCGCCTTGATGTAGAAACTAAGATAAGCTCAGACCTCAAATTGGCTTTCTTTACTTTGCGTCATGAAGAAAAAGTTTCTGCCCTTCTATATCTAGTCAGGGAGTACATCAGTTCAGAACAGCAAACATTGATTTTTGTCTCTACTAAACATCACGTAGAGTTTCTCAGCAGTCTCTTCAGAGAAGAGGGTATAGAGACCTCCATCTCATATGGAGATATGGATCAAGATGCCAGGAAAATAAATATCCAAAAATTTAGAAGCAGGAGGACAATGTTACTTATTGTTACTGATATTGCTGCAAGAGGTATTGACATTCCCTTGCTTGATAATGTAGTGAATTGGGATTTCCCACCGAAGCCAAAGATATTTGTCCATAGAGTAGGGCGTGCTGCTCGGGCAGGCCGTACAGGTACTGCGTATTCCTTTCTGACAACTGAAGATATGCCTTACCTTCTTGACCTTCATCTTTTCCTGTCCAAGTCAATTCGACCAGCCCCAACCGAGGGTGAGGTTTTGCGAGACCCCGACCACGTGTGGCCTCAAATCAATGAAGCTCTTGCAAATGGAGAAACAGTTTATGGCCGGTTTCCTCAGACAGTTATAGATCTCATCTCTGATAAAATTCGAGAGACCATTGATAGAAGTGGAGAATTGCTGTTATTGCAAAAGGCTTGTGTGAATGCCTTCCGTTTATACTCAAAGACAAAACCATTGCCTTCAAGGGAGTCTGTCAAGAGAGTAAAGGACTTGCCTCGTGAAGGTTTACATCCAATATTTAAGGACATACTGCAATCAAATGAATTGGCAGCACTTGCATTTTCCGAGCGTCTAAAGAATTACAGGTTGACTTACTGTTCATCAATGTTATGTTAAACTGCCCTTGTGGGGTTGTTATTTCACCTGATTCTTATTTCCAGTTGGTACCCCAGAACTTGGTGATGTTTACAGTTTTTGGCTATATGTTCAGGCCCAAGCAGACCATTTTGGAGACTGAAGCTGATGCTTCTAAATCAAAACATTTTAAAGTAAATCTACTTTCTCAATTACTGTTTTGGTAGACTCTGCGGTTAAACACACGCAAACACACACACACACACATATTGTTTTCCATGGTTGAGAGTCAAAGACCTATACACTTAAATCAATATTTTTGTGTGTAATCTCATGACCAGCTGCTGCTACTACCATACTGATTGGATCTTTATTTTGTTTTATTATGTTATGTTTCTTTTTATTCTGACATTCATCTTAGGTATGCTTTGATAAGATAAAGAAAGAAACATAGAGCAATGCCCTTCTGACAATAACATCATGAGATATTGTTATATTTCATTAAGTTTGTTTTCAGCAGGACGATATCTGTGCCCTGTGGGTTATAGTTCAATCTAAAGTTAAATATGCTATGTTCTTACAAGTATCTGAACATTGTTTGAATGATAACTGAACATTATGACATGTTTTTTGCATATGCATTTAATGCAGGGTCCCAGTCATTGGCTAGAAATTATGAAGAAAAAGCGAGCAGTTCATCAGGAAGTGATTAACATGGTGCAGAAAAATCAATCAAGTGAAATATCACTGAAGGTAGTTATGTATTTGTTATTTTGGATCGTAAATTGTAAAGTAAATTCCGTCCGATTTTTTTTCTAAAGTGAATAAATAAAGGCTGTTATGAATGTTTTGTTTTTAAAATGTGAAATATGATTGGCTTAATTTTATGTGAATAAGACTAGAGAATAGTGATACCATTGGCTTATTCCAGTTTTAATGCTTAATGATGCTGCAGTTTCTCCCATAAAAATGATGTTGCAATCTCTAATTCCTTCTTGTTATTGTTGCAGTTTCTAATTACTTGAAATGAGTAATTCCACATTCCTGTACGCATTTACACTCTTCATATTACTTCGTTAGTGTTGTACTAGTGCTTGAGTGGATTTCATCAACATCTTATATATTATGTTGGAGTAGATTACTCAAAAATTTCAAATCCCTAAAGCTTGTAAATTTTTATGAACATAGCGTATCTCCTTGTCTCACCATGCTGATTTCATCGTAGAAGTTAATTACTTTAGTTTGTCGGTAAAGATATGCATGCTGTTGTTTTCATGTCAAACTAGAACGACATTTAAGTTTGAATTATAAAAATTTGTCCTTGTTATTTCTTGTGATGCTGAAGGTTGCACATGAAGGGAAGATGTTGAAGGGTATAGAGAGAAAGGGTAACTTGCGTCTTCTTTATCTTTGATATTTATCATTGTCTTACATGTGACTTATGGACTCTATTATTTGCCTCCATTCTCAGTTTAGGTCCTGGATGTATACAACGTAAAAAACCAATCAGTATGAGACAGAAATAGACCCATGGACTTATTTATCCACGACCAAATTTCAGAATTGCTGATTTATGTTATTGAGTTTGATAACTTTTTTTGTATCCTCTTATAGATATTTATAATTTAACGTCAAATGCATCAATCTTCAAAGATGAGGAATACTACATAAGTTCATTCCCAGAAAACATGGTATGTACCTTCCCTTCCTCTTGCATATACAAGACTACTTGCCAAGTTCTTTTTATTGTGAATTCAGCTGTATTGCTATGACTTGTGAGAATGTTTAAACAATAGTTTGATGACCAAACTCTTTCTCGAATAAATCTCACGAGCTGTATACCTCTAATGATCGATTTATAATTTTCTTATTTTCAGCACTCCGAGGCAGGATTATCAGTAAATGCCAATGAAGGCTTTGTATCAAACAGGTAAAAAATGTTCTGGCTAAGGGATTTTCATATCTAGTTGTATACAATTTTTTTTTTGCACGCATAGAATATGTTTTCTTTCATGCATCAAGATATGTTTGGACTTTTTTGATATATATATATATTCATATTTTGTTTCTTTAGTAGATGTGTCTTCATGTCCTTTTTTGTTCATTGTAGTGATAAATTTAGGTCCACCTATATACCTGAACATTGCCAACTTGAAATGCCTTACAAGGTCTTTTCAAACATCAAATATTGCTACTTTTAGATTTAGTAAGCTATACAAAGAATTTGTGTACTTGCAAAAACTTCTCAACAACAAATATTTGAAAAAAAATGAATTTGTATCTTAAAGCAGCTCTTGTACATTACAAAAATTTAGAAAACAAAGACTTAAGAAAACATGTTCTTGAATAACGACCAATAAAGACATCAAAATTTTAATGGTGGCTTTGACATAAATAAAATAAAATGAATTGGAATTTTATCTTCTAATAGGAACTGCATATGCCTATCCCACTAGTTTGTGATTAAAGGCTTTGGTGTTGTTGTAATAGGAACTGCATATTCGACTGCGCGTGGCCACATCTGCGTACGTCATCCAAGATTATTCTGGGTGATATCCATCTTGTAATTTAGGCCAAGAAGAAACAAGACTTATGATCACATGTAGGGTTGCATAGGTCACACTTTTGAACACTAATCATGGGTGCGAGGTTTGATCAAGACAATAGTTTTTAGATTAAAAGGGTCAGTTATTGCCTGTGGGTGCAGAATATGATCCAAAGAATCAAAACACTAGTTCTAGAGTAGAAGGGTTTGATACAATGTGGCCATAGGATGACACTTTGATAGAAGTTTTCCTCCTGAAGATATTCTACCCACTTACTCAGTATTGAAAGTGTGTTTGCAAAAATAGTATTTAGTACAATATATTGTGTGGTTTAATCACGTGTAAAACAATTCCTGGTGTACCTGAAATTAGAGGAGATACAGTAACAATTAAATACTGTGAAATCCTATGAGGTGTTTAATACAATATATTGTGTGGTTTAATCATGTGTAAAACAATTCCTATGAGGTGTAAATTGTCAATCAGATTATGGTTTATTGACAAGATTACATTGTGGAAAAGGTGTGGTGTTGCTGCATATGTTGTGTGTACTTATTATTGAAGTTTTGATGCTGCTCTTTAGTTTGATACCCGATACCCGTCCTTATATAATGTCATTATAAAGAATACGCTTTTAGTTTCATATTTGTTATCCTAGTCTTACTTGATTTGGAGAATTCATCACTTTTTAACAAATTTCTTCTATCTGTATACATTCCAAGGCTGGATTCTGCAGTTTGTGATTTAGTTGCAGATGATAGTAGCGGTATGCAGAAACAAAAAGTAGTTTATCATTGGGATAAGGTAATTTCTATTTGCTGGCTCGACTTATTTTCTTTTGTACGTTGATTTTTTGTTAAGTTATTTGTTTCTTTTATGTGTTTGCATCTTTAGAGAAGCAAGAAGTACATCAAACTAAATAATGGTGAGCGTATTACGGCGTCTGGAAAGGTACATATGCTCAAGTCCCTTTACCGCAAGATACGATTATGTACTTTGAACCTTTTGTTTATCCTGTTTCTTTCAGTGATATATTCATGTGTTGTAAATACATTTAACAAATAGGCTACATTCTGGAGACACTTTTATCAGAAGTCATCTAGAATCTAGATTTTACCCAAGTACCCAACTGTTGATCTATTTCCTGACTTCCTACCTTACTGGTTTGCTTGCATTGTTAAACCTAAATTTCAATAATGGCTTGGGGCTATTTGCAGGTGAAGAATGAGAGTGGTGCAAAAGCCATGTCCGGCTCAACAGGAATATACAAAAAATGGAAGGAAAAGTCACATTCGAAGATCTCTCTCAGTGGAACGGGTTCTTCTGAAGGAGGTACAGAAGCTTATTTGCCAGGTGAAGCTTCAAATTGGAAGACTTGCATGACGTACAGTAATTTGCTAGTGAAGTGCTGGATGTCATATGTAGATTAAGATAGAACAGTATATAAAATGCATTCTTCTTATTTTCACTGTTAACCAAGTCCAATTTATGGGGTCAAATAACCATCTGTCTGAAGTCAACAAACTGTAAACTGTCTCCCTGTTTATACATGCATTTTGCATTGATGATATCTATATCGTATTTTCTGTCTTTTAAATGTGTCACTGCATGTCATCTTGATCCTACAGGTGGTAATCAAAACAAAGGTAAGAGCAGAAACTTTGGGGTGGGTAACAGAATGAGGTTTAAAGGTGGAAAGAATCGGCGGCTTGTGCCAAATGCAAATATCCGGTCAGAGCTTAAAGATCCCGATCAAATTCAAAAGGAAAGACAGAAGAAGGCCAACAAGATTGCCATGATGAAGAATAACTCTAAAGGAAAAAAGTTTGGAAAGCACAAAATGGGATCAAAAGTTGGAAGGAAAGGAGAAAATGGTGGAAAATCAGGGAAAGTGAGAAAAGGTGGCGAGGGCGGAGGTAAAGGAGGCAAGGGAGGCAAAAGGAGGTAAAGCTAAGTATCAAGACTGATGAAATTATTACTTCTAATTTCATTTCCTTATTGGCCTAATCAGTTTTTAACCTTTTGTCCTGCCCCTATTGTTCTCTAATTTTGCTTTATCAAGCTTCAGATTGAGTTGAGTTTTTGGAAAGTTTGTGCTTGTATTAATGTATTGCTACTCTGTCCTTGTAACTGAGGGTTAACTTGCATGGCTTTTGGTTGTAAAACAACCCGATATAAGTTATTATATATTTAATTCCTTCTGTAAAATTAGTTATTAAATGTATTTGCATGACATTCGGTGAGTCGCTATCGGAGAATATATTAGTCATGGTTGTCTGGTGATGCTTTTATCTTATTAGGAGTTGGACATTGCAGTTCCAATTATCCCACTAAATAATGAAATTATGGTTCCTGTGAGTTGCGACTACTTTTCGACGGAAACCCCATATGCCCATGTCTTTATTGCATTAATTATTGTTGACTCTTGGCACGAGAGCTTCGTACTCCCAACTAAATCAATTTGTGTGTGCTACGTAAATCCAAAGATCTCAATATTCTAAACCTTTAGGTGGTTCAGGGACAGAAAAGGTGTACATCTTGCAGAAAAAGGTCGTGTTGAACAGAACTCGTAGAAGAGGAAAAGCTTAGGTTTTTCAATGGGAGCAGGCGAGCAGCAAGTATTTTTATGCACTTCCCTTCCTGTTGTGGGGACAATGGCCCGACCACTGTTATAAGTAGCTATCTCAAGCTTAATAATGTTTATTTGGTTTCAAAGACTGTCAACTTTGACCTGAGCAAGAGCAACCAACACAAGCTTAAACAATTTAGTCATTATCACATGCTAATCAAAGGGGTTCAAGCGCTAGTTGCAATGACCTTTTAGAACCGTGAAAAGAAGTCACTAAATAAAGAGTCGAGCCACCTCAATGAAAAAAAACAAGGTTCAAGCAAATCTTTGGGATGTGTGGTTTGCAAGTTTGCAACTATAAAACTGAAGTTGGCCCAACGTCGGCTGTGAGAGATATCAATATGCAACAATTCTTAATTAGAGGTGATTCAAAATTATATCCGAAGGTTGTAAAACCGCAACTATAACCTATATGTATGCGTCTCAGGTGCACGTAAATTTTAATACGCTGATTCAATAGTTTCAATTTAACTTAAACGCCATGCATGGTACGGCCTTAGTTATAAAATTGTATCTTATAAAAGGTTCTCCACACAAAGTACAACTAATCACCATAGAATGCCTAAAAATCAAGAGCCCATCCACACCTCCCAACCATTGGCCGAAAAGAAAGAAAGAAAAAATAAAAATCCACAAGAACACAACACATGTAAACACATTCAAACCCAAACATCTGAATCAAAAACGCATTAAATTAAACTAAACTAAACCCAAACCAGCCCACACCAACTAACAAACAAACTAACAACCATCATCCCAAACAGAGGAACTAAGCAACTTAAGCAACCCCCTGGCCTTAGCCTTGGCTCTACTCCCACACTGACTCTGCAGCAACAACAGCAACTGCGACAACACCCCGGCGTTAACCGCCTCCTTCTGCGCCTTCGCGTCCCCGCAAACCGCCACCAACGCCCCAATCGCCCGCTCGCTTCCCCCCTCATCCGAAGCCGACACTCTGAAAACCATCTTAACCAAAACCTTAATTCCATCTTTGCTTCCGACCACCGCCTTTCGACCCTTCTCACCCGCCGCCACCACCTCCACCGTCCCCACCGCCTCCGCCAAATTCCTCCGCCCCATGCCCGATAAGTACTTCACCACTCCCTCCACAATGTTCTCCTCCACCGCAATTGCTCTATTCGATTCCGACTTGCAGAGGCTCGATACCGCTCTTATTGCGGCTTCCGATTCCGGGGTTTGGGATCCGAGGAGGGATATTAGAACTCTGAAAACCCGCCTTTCGCGGCCGATATCGATCGAGAGGTCTGGGATTGTTGCGGAGAGTTCGATTAACTGGCACAGATTGGATCGGATTTTACCCGTTCCGTGCTCGAGGAGGCTCACCATTGCGGAAAGATTGGATCTTTGTTTCAGCATGTTAAGGGATTCCAATTGCTTGGAAGGCGAGAGCCGGAGAACGCAATCCGATACGAGTTCGATGGTTTCGTAACTGGAATTGGAATCGGACCGGAAGAGGAAGTCCAGAAGCAAAGGGAAGAATCCCAATTGGATCAAACAGTCTTTTCCGGTGTCGGATTCGGACGAGAGTATCTTAATCTTCCTTAGAGCCTCGAGTTTGGATTGCTGTTTGGACGTATTGGTGGAAAGTATTCGTCTCAGGATGGTGAAAGACGGTTCGGAGTTTGGTCTCGGTCTGGGATCGATTCCGGAGAGGAGCCATTGGTCGATGAGGTGCCGGAGCGTGTGGTTCGGCACCAGACTGGTGTCTTGTAGCCTCTGCATTGTGACCGGACAAGTTAAATTGCCACCCGATAACCACTTCTCTATGCTGCTCCTATCGTAGGTTTGTCCAGTGCTCAGCGTCACCGGATCGGTGAAGAGATCAAGCGAAATCGGGCACCGGAACAAATGCGGTATGCTCATTCTCACCTTCCTTTAACTATACTACTCTCCTAACACAAAAATTCTAGGAAAGGAGTGTGTTTTGTTGGAGTTTGGATTGTAAACAAAGAGAAGTTGAAAAAGGGGAGGTGGAGATGTGGAGAAGAATTTTGCTTTGGATATTCATATAGACACTAGAATAAGGAGAGGGTGAATGGATTTGATTCCTTGTGGATTGGTAAGATAACAAAGTTGGAGAAGAGAAAACCACATGTGAGATGTGGTTGTTTGTTCTTGTTGGGAGGGTCAAAGGCAGGAATAAAGATGGAAGATGAAAGATTGGAATCAGATGCTAACATAGGCTCACAAACACCAGTAGTGGGCAATGCCCAGTGACATGTCCTTGTCCTGTTCAGGAAGAGAACATTGGATTATGAAGTTATGTTGGACTTCTCGGGAAATCTAACTGAAGGTAGAGATGGGTAATCAGTCAGAGTAACCCATCAAAATGAATTCAACAAAAGGAGATTTGAACCCCATTATTTATCTGCACAAAAGGAGGATGGAAATGTGGAAAAGGAAAGTTGGATATTATTAATTATTATGATAAGGAATCATGAAAGTCACAGGATTTTAGAGGAGGACAACCAATGCATGGGCAACAAAAACACTGACCAGTGACCACACACCTATGACCAAGGACCACGGACCAACATGATACATGTCAGAAAAATACACAACGTAAATATCTCCCATGCTCTTAAAAAAACATAAATACCTACCTTTCAAATAATATTATGTAAAAATGTTATCTTACTGCTCACCTCATATTATACATAGGCAATGACAAATTAATTTATAGTTTAGTTGGTTGTACAGCAACAACAAGCTAAGTTAGTTTAGTTGATCATTTAAAAATATACTAAACTACGTACTGCAAAAGACGACAATCTTAACAGGATCCTTAAAACTATACCAAGATGACAAATTGAGTTGATAACTATGGTGTGTAAGGTCTTAAAACTCTTTAGTTGGTCATCTAAGAATATATTAGTATTTTTTTTTCGATAACTAAAATTTTCCTCTCATCTCTCTACCACTTCTAAACAAAAATTAAGTGTAGAAAAAGAAAGTTGAAGTAACCCAACCCTAATCACAAAAATCTATCTACAAATCTACAACTATGGTGTGTATGGTCTCCGGTGTAGACGTGTAGCAGCCATTGAAAAGCCTTCTTGGGTCCAACCTCGAGCCATGAACCCAATACACTAATTTGGACTATATAACATGCTTCCACCGTTAAAATGTGAACTCTGTAGCCTTTAAGGGTGGCAGCTAAGGCATAGGTTGGGGTGTGTTGAGCTTTGGATCACATGAATTGTGAAGTCTGTGTAATCACTGCCTTTTAAAATGCGTTCTTCCTCTCTTTCCCCCTATGGAACTGTTTACCAATCATTAACTAATTGTTTGATTAAGAATTAGCACCAACATCCTCACATATTTTTTATTACTAAATAATTGGTTTGGGAAATTTGCATGGGGATCAGGCCAAGCAAGCATATCTTGACTGTCTTTGATTTGTGGTGTGTTGTGTGTTACTTTAATTATTGCGGAAAGTCAGGTATTTGATCAAATGAAGTTATGTTTTGGACTGTTGATGATTTATCCTTTTTTTATTGTTTTTACAGTTTGTAAATTGTTGACCACTTTTTCTCTCGAAAATGACATTATTAGTTTGGAATGACTACCGCCTATGAAATATCACTGCCTCAACTAAAATCACAACTATCACCATCTTTTCTTTCCGTAAGTGTCATATTTCTGAACCCGGCCAATGTGGGGTTCTTCCCCAAATCGCTTACCAAGGGGATTTTTTTGTTTTGTTTCTTGCATTGCTAAATTCCCTACCGAATGATGAATAAGATTCTATTGACATCACCACTGCCTATCAGAAGTTGGATCATGTCATCCACTAACCAATTTAATCCCACATTGTTAATGCATACGGAAAGTGTGATAGAGGATATAATAGAGTTAGATCTATTATTCACTACTTAAGTGCTTGAAATTTGTTGCGAGATCGATTGTGAGTGCCCACTCCAATCAGATCGTAGACACATGTTGACTAACCAAATTTACATGCATTGCTAAATTGCCTACCGAACCAAATGAGATTTTATTGTCATAAACAGTGCCTATTAATTAGAAGGTTAGAGTAGTTGGATATTGAAATTCCATTTTTGCAAGATGTTAGGTAAGATATGCAAGTGCTATAAAACATTTCGTCCTCTTCATTAATTTTCTTAAAGTTTGATTAGGTATTCTATCATGAAAACTATTGGAAAGTAACTAGTTCACTTCATCATTTTTCTTGTTTTCCATTTTATTAGTGTTTTGTAGATAGATTTAGCATGTGGGAACCACAAAAGAAGAGTTTCTTAAGTTGCCTGTTGGAGTAATTGAAATGGTGTTTGGAGAAGTTGGAAGGGTGCAGTTCCGTTAGTGATCAAAACGGAATAGCAAGTATACTTCAACAAATTGCCCACAAACCGAAAGTAAAGATTTGATGTCAATGTTCGGAATCACATTCTAATCATGTCAGCGTAACCTAGTCAAATAAACAAATGAATTGACAAAGACAGAACTACTTAACAACCACCCTTTGGAAATTAGTTATTGTCTTAAGAATTAGATCAACATTTATTAATTTGGTATTGTTTTTTCGTGGTCTGAAGAAAATCATTTTAAAATACAAAGTGAAATTTTGATAAATCATATTTGAACTAAAAGTAAAAAAGATCTTGAACCATGAATAATTAAAGTAAAAAAGACATCAGTACGGTCACAATTATTTCCAAACTTATATTATAAAAAGAAAAAAAAGTTCAACACTTAAAAGTGGTCAGGGGTATATTTGTTCCTTGTTCAACATTTTTTGGGGATTATGAATTTATGATGTAATGAGTTAATAAGATTAAGCGGCATATTCTTGGCAGCCTGAAGACCATATTCCACCATCCAATTTGCATGTTGAGTCATCGACTATTCAGCTAATCATGCTTGACCATCCAATTGCACGTGTGACTAAATAAGACAAGTCTGACTAATCCCTCCACTTGTCATGGAATTCTTTGATAATTTTGTAAAATTCCACTTTACCACATTTAAATTGAGGTGAGGTGCACATAACTGATTGGATATTTAGTGATTGCGAAATGGAGAATGTGACCCTGTCGCTTGAATAGTCCTACTCAAAGTTTATTTAGTGATCTAGTTGACCATAGACTGAAAGTGAAAGAATTCATCTAAATCTAAATTTTTCTATAAAGTTCTTTATTTTTTTGGTACAAATGCAGAGGTCAGTAAGTCATATGAATATTCTAAGTTAAGAATCAGGTTAATTTATAACTGAGAAGTATAGATACTAAATCACTTTTCATTTCTCATAGAATCGTAGGTTTGTTTAGTAAGGACAATAAATTAGTCACGTCCCACGAATTAATTCTCAATTTAAAGATCCGGACTTTTACAAGCCAAACATGTATGAATTAACTTTGAAACTTGAATGCCCCACTTGGAAACCACATTGCTATATTCTTAGAGAGAATCATTTAGTCATAAGCTGTTAAAATCTCAAGGAGGAAGATGAGATCGAGAAGAGAGAGATTTGCATATGAATCTTGAAGGGAAAAAACCATCAACCAACTCTCCCAGACTCCCACTTATGCTCAAGTTGATTGATGGAAGAAAAAAAAAACCCTATTTTTAGTTTTTTACATGGTAAATGGATCCTTTTACAACCCATCAATCAAGGATTCATATTAAACAGTCTAAACGGGTTAATATTTGACCCGATAAACATTACAATCATAGCAGTAGTTAAAGCAAAACTAGCCTTCTACCTGTTTGATGAAATGTTAAGCCAAGCTGCATTAACCCAATCAGACTTAAATTCCTTTAAAGCTTTGCAAAAAAGGAAAAGAATCATTTGGTCATAAGAACTATAACTTAAGAGGAGTATATACAAATGTCGTTTAGTAGTTCTAAAGTTAGTTTTGTGTTGAACTGCAAACATGAAACAATGTTTGAGTTTTCATAACGAAAATCCCGTATACCAAGTCCACCTAACCGTGTATGAATGTATAGTGCATAAAACCTATCATACTAGTATACATGACACACATTAATGCAACGTGAAAACCTTCCCCATCCGGGGTAATAAGGGACAACGGTCCCAGTCGGGTTGCTCACACAAGTTGACACATTTACTCAAACAAACTGACACATTCCCGCCGAAAAGAAGTCTGTGCAGTCATCCCCGCTGCCACACAGGTTGGTCGGTCACCTCTGTGACCATCAATGCCGACAATCACCTCACCCCACTGAGTTGCGTGATAACGTAAAGCATTGGATACGTGATCCCTTAGGTATACTACATAGGGGTGTGTGTGGTTATGAAATACAATAAGACATACACGACCAAAAAAAAGGACACGTGTGTGACAAGTATCAACACTTTTCCACACAACGGACACATGTGTAGACACGATCATCACAACCATTGTCACTTCCCGGCACACACTCAAGGCGAGGGATACACGTTTTCGAGGATAAATGTGGCACTATCAAAGAAATAAGGAAAACAATATTGGGCACCAACAGTCAACCAAAAAAGGCAAAGTGGTTGACCGTTTCCTCTTGAAAAGTTCAAATTGGCATACAACCGGTCGAACCCAAAGGTAGTACTTCAAGGTAAATTGGTCAAACCAAGGTAAAAGGGCGGTCGACCGTTTGAATTGTCTATGCCAGAGTCCAACCAAATTAACAAGACAACAGTCTGATAATAAAGGGGTCACGTCCGACTGAAAATAACGGGAGCTTCTGATCAAGCCCCAAACTAACTATATCTGGTCGACCAAAGGCACAAGTCGGTCGAACACAAGGTAGTATAATTAAGTTAACAGTCGAACATGGTCTAAAGCGGTCGACCGTTTAAAAGGTTTTGGCCCAAAGTAAACCAAACAATCAATGTAACGGTCGAACGACAAAAGGGTCCCGTCCAACCAAAAATAGAACTCTCTCATGCCCAACAATTATGCACAACCGGTCGACCACCGACAGACATCGTTCGACCACTGCAGGACAAAATCTAGCAATTACCCTATAACCGGTCGACCACCAACAGACATCGGTCAACCGTTACATGACAGATTCCTAACTGTCCTCATCACCGGCGAGGCGTCCGACCTCCGGCGATGAACAAAACCCCTCACACTCCTAGTGTGAATAATCTAATGGAACTTGGCATACATTTCTTCGATTGTCGGAGTTCCATCGGAGCTCCGATCGTCTCGACTGCCACCTCCTGTGCTGCTGAGCTCCTCCGACAACCACGACCTCCAGTCACCTTCAAGCATCGCCTCCACGCCGGCCACGCACGTGCCTACGTCACCACACCGATGATCACGCCAGCAACACCTTGATAGGGAAGAGAGGAGAATATGGCGAGGGAGAGAAAAGTTTGAGTGAAAAAGAAAGGTCGAGTGAGTTTCTCTTACTAATACCCTCTCCAACCACCCAAGCATGCAACACATGCTCGTACCATCCGTGCACACTCCAACCATGCCTACCATCCTCTCCAAAGTCAAAATGACACCTAATCCTACATACTAATCACATTAACCCCCTAATCTAGGTTTAGGTTATAACATCAATGTCATAACTTTCTACATTAAATTTAGACAATATCCCAGGTAGGGGTGAGCAACCAGTCCGGCCCAGATCGGACCAGGACCGGAACTGGATCGACTCCAGACTGAAGACCGGACCGGTTGGGTCCGGTCCGATCCGGAAAGGGGGGTTTTACCTTAAATTTAAATATAAAAAAAAATTTGGACCGGTCAGAACCAAAACCGAATTTGCTTCGGAGCCTAGACCATACCGGTTAGGTTCGGTCCGGATCGAAACCCGGACCAGTCCTTGCTCTCCCTTGATCCCAGGGATTCTACCTTCAAGCCCAACATTCACTTAAAAAATTGTGAAGCGACAGGGACAAGGTGAATCGGAACGCAATGCTGGATAGAACTTGTAATATAAGGATTAGTGAGCTACATGTTACTGTCATTGTTTAGATAAAAGGATGTCGTGATCTCAAACTCGATTCCAATAAAAAAAGAAAAGAAGTAAGCTTAATCAAATGTTCTAAAAAAAGTAACATCATCGCATTGGTTGGATAATAGAAGTCTGTGATACCTACAAACACGAGCCTACTATATCATGAACTTTTTATCCAAGAATTTTATTGACTCATTTTTTGTAACCATTAAATAATTATCGTGGGGTCGAGATTGAGGAAGTCTATTTCCTAAATCTTCGAGGATTTAAGAGGATCAAGATCTATTATTTCGAGTAAATGAAATGTCGGGTGGGAATTAGGACCGGTCATTATTCATAAAATTGGAGGTCGAGAAGTCCACAAAAGTGCGTATAGATTATAATACACACCACCAAAACCTAAGAATGCTAACGAGGGCAAGTAGATTAATAGGTAAGTGAGGTTACCGTATGAAATTTTCCTTTGAACAAACCACTTCTAGATGAAACCAAGTCCGACCACGCACCAACTTTTCCAATTCTAGAATCTTTGAACCGTGATTGATTTGCCGTTGTTGTTTTCTCCATCCAATTGCAACTTTGTCTCAATCATGTCTGTTTTTTAAATATCAATAATTCCAAGTAGTCATCTCTTTGGATCCAAACTCTGAACTCAATCCATGTCCTGATACGACACCACCATAATCCTCCTGTATCTTGTTAATAATACATCACTATCATGTACTACTGCATTTGTTCCAAGTAGAATTCTTGATGACCATGAAACAGGGAATTCCCACTTTGATGGATAAGAAAGTTTGATTAGTTGCACGTAGTAGGAATATAGTATTTTGATTTCCAAAAGTTTCCAATAACAAACGCAAACATGAACATATGTTCAAAGGGAAATTTATATTTCC
Source organism: Triglochin maritima (assembly GCA_963682175.1). Lineage (NCBI taxonomy): Eukaryota > Viridiplantae > Streptophyta > Magnoliopsida > Alismatales > Juncaginaceae > Triglochin > Triglochin maritima. Next base: position 2,473,482 of record OY821787.1, on the reverse strand, counting down.
AATAGATTGATCATTTTCTAGTTTATTTCCAAATGATGTCGAAATATAAATCCTGACAGTTTTTGGTCACATTAAGGAAACCTAAAGCATGCACCGTCAATTTAGTAGTTTATGTTATATATGAAGTTTTGTTTTCCGAAGGACCGAACTCATTATATATAGACATCAAGAAGTTACAATGAAGTTCAAACGGAAATTAATGTCAAAGAAGGCTTTGTGATACAACACTAAATTTGAAGAAGATAAAAGATTAAAACTCAAGTTGAAGCTAGTACTTGTTGTACAAATTTATATTAAATGAAACATTTAAGATAGTGATCGAGCGATGGTAATGTCAGGCAAAAGACAAGTGTTCTAAATAATCCAAGCATCCATATGTCGTGTACACGTACGAGAGAGCGCTTTGAAAGCGTTGGGAATATGTGGGTTTTGCAAGTCACATATGGAGGATCTCCCGGTTTCATGGGTGACTGTGGAGGTTTATGTTTATGAATTGAGATGTATGTGAGGTGAATATGGAGAAACTTAACAAAATTTCCAAAACAAGCTACAAAGTACAAACTCATATAAACTTGGGCAATGGAACAGTGGAAGGGGAGGAGAGAAGAAGAAGAAGAGGGGGAAGGGAGAGAAAGAGGGGGGGAATAGAGCAAATTCTCGTTACTGCTTTTATTACTCTTCCTCACTTATATACTCCATATAGGAGGAGTTAGTTATGCATGGCCCTAATAAGGTGTTAAAAGTAAAGATTGCTAGCACTAGCCTATACTATGATATGGTTATGATATTGTGCAATGTTTTTTTCTACAAAGTCCTTGAGATGGTTGGGCCTTCTACTGGGCTCATGGGCCTTGTGGCTGTTCAGTTGGGCTGGGCCTCAACACTTGGAATATTAGATCTACTTGAAAGACAGTGGGCCTCTTTTGTGTGGAGCTACTTAAAAGCAAATTTTCTTATGAGAGCAAATTGTTAAGTTACACGTTGCTTAAAGCCTCAAACTTCACACTTGCATTGGGCAATTTTAGAGCTCCAATGACATTATAGTCTTTATAAGATTATATATATATATATATATATATATATATATATATATATATATATATACAGTAATTCTCTAGTGAGCTCCGGGCATAATTTTTCTAAATTAAGCTCCCACAATATTCACCCCTCATTTCAAAATGTAAGGTAGATTAAGAAAAAAACGGTTATGCTAATGAATGGTGAGATTAACTGTAAATAAGATCCAATGGTGAAATTATAGGGGGTTTAAACTAAATTTGATGAGTCATGGGCTCACTAGAGCTTGACCATATATATATATATATATATATATATATATATTGTGTATAGAAGTTAGCCATGTAACTATAAGAACCCTTTCGGCGCAAAATAGAAGCGAAATTTGTATAAATAAACCTTTGGTCAACGAGTTCCAACATTAGATTAGAGGGGACAAGCTCAGAGTTGATTGGGGAAACTTTTGAATCTACCAAGAGATAGATAAGTTGGAATACGTTGCAGATACATAGGGTTCGTTTGGAAGATGGGGCAAGAGCGTTGGTGTTGGCGGTGTCAAACCACCACCAGGTTTTGGTTGGGTCTCCCACGACGCTACCCACTTTTGACGTCCACTTTTCAGTCACACATGTTTTGTGAAATTTGCAAACCTCTTGACATTTCAAACGATTGATTCCATGTGATCAAACACAAACATTAAGAGAAAAATACTTCTCAATCTCCAACGACTAGAACATTAAAACTTAAGTCTCTGACTCTTAAGTCTGTATCTCTCTGATCCTTACAATACCAGAAACTAACGAGTTAGGTAGAAAGTTCCTTGTTATAATTTTTGTTTTGTTTTCGTTAAGAGATAAAAATAAGAAGAAGAAAAGAAAAAAAAGGTGGGTGCACTCATTTAAACCACTAATCCCAACTCAAAAGCCCCCAATTCGAATTCTTAACTCCCCGCTAATGCACGCCCCCACGAAAAGGGAGAAGAACTCGACCACTGAACTAAACCCTAATTTTATTCTTCAAACCCCCATCTCTGTCATTGATCCGTCCCCATTACTCTTGTTTAATCTCCCCTCCCTACCATGTGCTCCCAACACGGATCACAACGACCCCCTTTTCTGGAGGGATCGAGCGGGGAGAGGCTACAGAGACGATGGCGGCGGAGACAGAGTACTACGATGAAAGATGAAAGATAAGAGGAGTATCTTAAACATGAAAGACAATCTCTCCTCAATTGAGTTGATTGAGGGAGAGGTGATTTTATTTATACTTTGATAGTGTGATGTAAAAGTTACAGTAATCAATATAGGACTTATCTAAAGTTTACAAATGTGAATAAAACTTTGTATTGAGATATCTCGGCCTAATGGGCCATATCTGGATGTGTTATACATTCTGGGCTTTGATCCTTAACACGCCCCCGCAAACGAATCAGGAGATTGGTCACATTGAGCTTAGAGCGAAGCAGTCCGAATCGGTGTGAGGAAAGCAGCTTAGTTAAGATGTCTACTAGTTGATCTTGACTGGAGACGAACTTGACTTGTAATTGTTTTGTGGCAACACGTTCGCGGACGAAATGAAAATCAATCTCCACATGCTTACTTTGTGCATGGAATATTGGATTTGAAGCGAGATATGTTGTGCCTAAGTTGTCGCACAAAAGTGTTGGAGGATGTGGCTGAGGGAAGCCAATTTCGGGAAGAAGATTTTGAACCCACGTTAGTTCAGTTGTTGCATGCGAGATACCCCGATATTCGGCTTCGGTGCTGGATTTGGCCACAGTGGATTGCTTCTTAGATTTCCAAGCGATTAGATTTTGACCAAGGAAAACACAATAGCCAGTGGTGAAGCGACGATCATCAGTGTCTCCGGCCCAGTATGCATCAGAAAATGCATGTAGTCCGCTTAGGTTCACTGATGATTTGTGGAAATTTAAGCCATATGTTATAGTGTGTTTGAGATAGCGTAAGATGCGTTTAATCGCAATCCAGTGTTAAGTAGACAGACTGTGCATGAATTGACATACTTTATTTACTGAATAGGTTATTTCTGGTCTTGTAATAGTGACGTATTGAAGGGCACCAACAGTGCTCCGATAGAGGTGAGGATCACTCATAGGCTCACCAGTATAACGAGATAGCTTAGTTTTACAGCATGCAGGTGAAGAGATGGGTTTTGCTTTATCCATTTTAGTTCTAAGTAGTAGATCATTAATATATTTGTGTTGACAGAGAAATAAACCTTTATTTGTAAAATGTGATTCTATTCCTAAGAAATAGTGTAATGAACCAAGATTTTTAAGAGAAAAGGAGTTAAGAGTAGATACAACCTGATCCAATACTAAACTGATCTTACCTGTTATGATTATATCATCAACATAAACGAGTGCAATGATAATGTGAGCACATGTTCTAAGAATAAATAAAGAATTGTCGGATTTAGAAGAAATAAAACCAAGCAATTGCATTTTGTCTGCTAACTTCTTGAACCAGGCTCGAGGTGCCTGTTTTAAGCCATAAAGGGATTTGTGAAGACGACAAACATGCTGAGGAAGGTTTGGGTTTGTGAACCCTGGTGGTTGGGACATATAAACTTTCTCCTGTAGATCACCATGTAAGAAAGCATTGTTGACGTCTAATTGTCTTATAGGCCATTGTTTAGCGAGAGCAATAGATAAAATAATACGTATTGTAACACCTTTGACAATAGGACTAAAAGTTTCGTCATAGTCTAACCCAGGTTCCTGGTGATACCATTTAGCTACTATACGAGCTTTGTACCGATTAACAGACCTATCTGGATTTCTTTTTATTTTGAAAACCCATTTACATCCTACTACATTAGAGGCAGAACTAGATGAGACTAATGACCACGTTCCATTGGAAATCAGAGCATTGTACTCATCAGACATAGCTTGTCGCCATCTACCATTCTTAGCAGCGTAAAGCAAGTTGGTTCTGTGTCAGAAAGAGATGTGGAGGGAAGTGGGTATTTGGTGGTGGTATAAACTTGATAGTCAGGGAACTGTTTGGATTTCCTAGTGTGATCCTTGGCTTTGGTTGTCATGGGGTGAGATTGTGGATGTGGTGATGGTGGAGGAGGTGGTGAGGAAGGTGTAGGTGTTTGAGTTGGTTGTGATGATGTTTCTACGTCTGTGATAGGGCAGGTAGAGGTAGTATGATTAGGGTGTTGTGTTGTGATTGGGGTGATGTGAGAAGGATGAAGGGTAGTGGATGGCACTGTTGTTGGGGCAGATGGAGGAACTATGTTAGATGTACAATGAGCAAGTATGGTAGATGAATTGAAGGTTCTACTGCCAGATACCCGTTTCTCCTTATTAATAAGCTCATCATGGAAAGGAAAATGGTTTTCATTAAAAATGACATTATGAGAAATGAAATTGCGCCCAGATAAAACATGCAGACACTTATATCCTTTATGAGATGGACTGTACCCCAGAAAAACACAAAGTTTAGAACGTGGTTGCAGTTTATTCGATGTATAAGGTCGTAAACATGGATAACAAACACAACCAAACACTCAAAAACGTTTGTAGTCAGGTGGTCGACCGAAATGTTTTTGATATGGAGAAATATTATGAGAAACAGAACTAGGTAGATTATTAATCAGGAAACATGCAGTAGAAAAAACTTCAACCCAAAAATTATTAGGGACAAAAGGTGTTTAAGAGAAGTATCTTAAACATGAAAGATGATCTCTCTTCGATTGAATTGATTGAGGGAGAGGTGATTTCATTTATACTCTGATAGTGTGATGTAAAAATGACAGTAATCAATATAGGACTAATCTAAAGTTTACAAATGTGAATAAAACTTTGTATTGAGATATGTAGGCCTAATGGGTCATATATCTGGATGTGTTATAGATTTTGGGCTTTGATCTTATCAACGTTAAAGCATTGTTGTTTTTCTATGATGCCAAACATGTGCGATGGTGATTATTTTTTTATGACGCATGACTGTGACATGCTTTAATTCAATAATAGTACTATGCGTGAGTTCCTAATCCTTTAAACTGATAATGAACGTCCATTGAGAACTCATCTCAATCGTTCGTATTTTCCTCATCATTCTCATGATTTTTTCTGATATTTAAAATATTTGAAATGTTTTAATGCTTGGCGGGTCAACTATTTGAAAAATATTTAAAATGTTTTTTATATGAATATGAAAAATCACCTAAATAACAATATATTTTAGGAACAATGTATAAGTTATAACTTTTAACTGGTAATTTGTTTAAGATTAAGTTGTAATTTGTTAGATTAAAAATTAGTAATGAGTTAAACAATTAGTTCATTAGTGATAAGTTAGATTATATATTATATGTGTATATAATAATATTATTATTATTTTATTTTAACGGGTTGTCAGGTTGAGTGTTTGTTCAACCCTAGCTCAACCTACTAGAAAGCAGTTTAACGGGTTAATAAGTTTATTTTCTAAACGGATAAAAAATGACGACCCTTACTCGGATCCACTAGGTCATGTTTTACAGGTTGAACCCGCCCGATGTACAACCTAGGGTCCAAACCCTTTGTAAATTCAGCCACATCACTGTCAATAACGGGAAAAGTACACCATGTTTTGGCACGATGCATGGATGGATAGTACTCCTTTAGTTTGGGTTTTCATCGTCGGTGAATTAAGATTTTGTAACTGTTTGTCTAACTTTTCCTTTTGAACTAATGCTTTTCGCATATTTCCACTATTTGTCAAACTTTTGTTTATTTGCTAATGCTTTTGACCTATTTCATATTCATCGGCTTGTCAGATGAGCACATAGCCTATCAACCTATTTTTCAAAGTTCAGTAAGTTCGTTTATTTCTACATATTTTGCTATGATGTAGCTTTCGGAGTGGACATTCTGCAAACAATTGGATATGTTTACACCAGGCAGGCGGCTAAAGAAATAGCGAAAAAAGTTATTTACTTAGGCGTTCCATTTTTGGCGGAGTGGGTGCGTAACAAGGGACATTATTGGAAGTCACAAGTTACAGCAGCAAAAGGTGCAAGTTTTTATTTACAAGTTTTTTTAAGTTTCTATGCTCGCCATTCTGGAGTCTGGGGAAATATACTACTTGACTCTTATATTGGCAATTGTGGCTCAGGTGCTTTGCAACTACTGCAGTTGCAGGAAGACATCTCTCGGGAGTTTAATATGGGCATTAGCCATAGTGACAAAGACGTTGAAGCGCATAGGAAAAGTCATCATGACTTGATGATGAGTTCCTTCTGGAGACTAAATGTAACGTCCCAAAAATAGCGGAAAATTAAAACAATAATAAAGACTGTCAACGGTCAATACTGGGCACGTCACGGGAAACAAACCAACATATATAAGATATAGATCCACATGGAAGTCAAAATATACATAAGAGTCAACTGTGATTACAACAAAAATGAATATACATGTAATCACTACCTCAACTAAAAATACAAAAGAGGACAAGATCTGATCCCGGGGGCACCCTCCTCGGTCACCACCTCAACTCTAAAACTCCTCGCTACCTGAAATGCAAACAATTGAAACAAGCCTGAGTTCCCTGCAGGAACCCCGTATGCCAAACCTCCTATAATACAAAAGGAATTAAAGACAATGCAATGCACATGATCATTCACCTCGGGCCCACAATAATCCCCTCTCCGCCTCCGCGGTACTGAACCACTCCTGCCACTCCAAGGGTCAAGTCAGTCCACCGCTGCCACACATGGGTCAGTCGGCACCACTGCTCCCCAAAAGTGCAGAAAGGAACCCTGACACAACGCCGCCACCCCAGGAGCGAGTCAGCCCGCCGAATACACAACTCGAGTCAGACGACAACCGCTGCTCCCCCAAGAGCCGCCAGACGCGCACCCTGCCGGAACATCCTCGACCTACCGCTAAACCCCAGCAAACTGCCCAAGGTTTACGGCACACATCCCTCACACCCCGCTCGGTAAGAGAGGCAACATTAATACAATAATACGCCCTCGTCGAAGGTGAAATCTGTCGCTCTCAAGGCCGGTAATCGACTGTTGCCTCGGAGCCGGTAGTCGACCTATACTCAACGGATCGCGTGTGGATAAATCCACCAACCTGCGGCAGATCGGTCGACCGCTACAAGCACACCGGTCGATCGGTCCTCCACACAGTACTCGGTACTGTACAAACAAGTGTATCGGTCGAACCATGCCAACCGAATTACCGACCAATCGGTCGAACAAAGTCATCTAGCGGTCGACCGTTTGGATGGTCTATGTTATACCAAATTTATAATATATATATATATATATATATATATATATATATCCGATCGGTCGAACCAAGGGGTCGTTCAACCGATAACAGGGATTTCAGCATTTTGCCCAAGTCTTATTCGGTCGACCGGAACTGAAATACAGTTCGACCGAAACAACACATGCACTCTACTGCTTAATTAAATGCTCAGTCGGTCGACCGAAAGTTAAAGAGTGGTCGACCGTTTAGATGGTCAAAGCTCCCAACCGACTTAGCATCGAATAGATCGGTCGAACAAGGTTAAAGGCGTTCGACCGTTTAATAAGTCAAAACCCCCAACCGACCCATTCTCTTTAATTTTCGGTCGACCGGCTAAGTGGACCCGTTCGACCGATAACAGCATCAACCCTTTTTCCCGCACAAATCTAGCATAACGGTCGACCGTCCATAGACATCGTTCGATCGTTTGCGGGTGCAAATCAATATAATAATAGGATCGGTCGACTGCCCACAGGCACCGGTCGACCGATCGTCGTCTTCAACCTCTGATCAGGTTGAAATCCGACGGGGAATTCGACACCAACGTCGATCCCCAACACTCACAGAGCTAAAGTGAGTTATAATGAAGACTTGGCATACCTTATTGACGTTTGTGGACGCTTCCCAAGCTTTGACAAACTCCACCCAACTCCTTCTCCTTCACTTCTTTTCCTTCTCCTTCTCTCCTTCTTCTTCTCCTCCAAAATCACTTCTCTCACTCTCTGGAGAAATCAAATGATCAAGAAAACGTTTTTCCTTAACCTCATCTCTATTTATAGAAGAAAACAAGTTTATCTTCAACTCCACCTCCAAAGCTTCCAACCATAGCAAGCCACCTCATGCTATACTAATCAAGGCTTAATTAGGTTAATTAGGTTTAATTTAGTTTAATTAGATTGTTTAGATTAAGGTTATTACACTAAACGTAGTAGATATAGAAGCAACTCTTTTCAACGTATGCCAAATGGTAATAGTGAATATCAAATGACATTTTCTATTTTTTGATTTTTTTTCTATTGCCTTAATGTTTTTGTATGTAATAAAACTCTACTCATATTAGAAATACATGAATTACATTTACAGGTGTAAGAAACCCTTATAGTTTGATTATGACGGAAAGAATGGGTATTATAGTTTAAATCGATGTTAGAATTTTACCATACCCCTGTTTTCTCCATCTAGCATGAGATTGAATCACACCTTGAATTCCCGACTAAACTTATTTAAATATTTATTATCTTACGAAACAATCAGATTCAACTGTATCTCATGTTGGCACACGTTGATTCTTGCTATGTCAATACTTATAGTCCATTGAATTTAGATATGAAACTTTTTTACATTTTATGTGACACATGTAGTAATGCTCGATGTTATATATTCTGAAGTCAATGTTACCTTTCTCTATGTCTATTTTTGTTTAGCATGTTATTATAGAGTCCACTGCTGACAGTGATATTAACTAAATAGGTTTTGCAAGAAAGCCATGTGAAGAAGGAAGAACTTAAAACAAGAGCAGTAAGTCTCAAAATTCTTGGGAGAATTTTTCAGGTACACCCAACAATTCGTGAGATCTTTTCATGAATTATACTTTTCCACTGATGCTCATGCTACAAAAAGAATAGAGTCAGCGCTCTTTCTTTCATGTAGTATTTTCTCACTAGCAAATTCGGTTTCATAAGAGTTCAGCTTACAGGACAACTCATACAAAGATAAAAAAGAAATATCTTGCTTACATTTTTCTTAAAGTGATTACTCATTGTTCGAATAATATTTAGAGAGGAAAACATTCAACACGTGAAGCAACAAAGAAAAAGCTGTTTTAGATGAAGATAGTGGAAGTAGCTCAGATGAGGATTTAGTTGAGTTTATGTCAACATCAGCTACATATCGAACGCTAATAATGACTCAGGTGAGTTTGTATTACGAATATTCTTATATTTTCCGAAGCATAAATACATGCCAGATGTCGTGAACTTATAATATGATTTTACTTATGAGTAACCAGCATAATCTTTTATGTTTGGTTTTGCTTCAGAGCATTGGCAAACTATTCAGATGTCTGTGCAGCCCAGAGGTGGAAGATGATGACAATTAAAGCTTGAATATCATATTCTCTTGTATGAAGACGAACCTGGGATAGACGGTCTTATTTAAATTCTAATAGGTTATTAGCACGTGTTGCAGGATATCAAATTTCGTGAGTTATATTTTTGATATTTCTTAAAAAACGATAACATTTAAACAGAACCGTCTCGGAAATTTTTGAGGCTCTGTGCGAAAATAAACAACAAGGCTCCTAAATTTGAAAAAAATTGTCCTCATAGTTTAAATAATAAAAATTTCACTAACTTAATGCAATATTAATTGAATATTTTTGTCTTCTTAACAATATTTTAGACAAATTTATCAATGTTTATGTGTTATTTATGTGTTAACACTAATTTTATTCTCAACCCAATAAGCCCATGTACAATCTTTTTTAGGCCCCTTCAAAATGAGGCCCAGAATGAGGCCCGAAGCAGGAGCTCACCCTGCTCCTGCTATTGGGCCGGGCCTGCATTTAAATATCTTTGTATAAATACGATGACTTAGCATTTTTTATCTTTAAATAAACATTAATATCACTGCATCTCTAGAAAAATAAAGAAATATCATGAATTTTGAAAATTAGAATTTTTATCGGTAATGATCCTAATAATGAAATGAATGATCACATATGTAACCATTCATCTCGAAAATAACACTCTTAAATTGACTACTCTCACCACCATCACGAGATCAAACTCACAAAAAACGTTTAACTCGACCGTAAAACACTAAGAGAATATTTAAAAGGAAAGAGACTAAACGATATAAGTAGAGGAGAAGAATCCTTACAACTTAGCGTGAGTACAGGTGATGGTAGAAACCTAATCTAGCAAACATAACTTAAACAAGCTTAGATTGGCTATGAGTCCTTAAGCTAGACGACGCATAACCACAACTCCCCACACTCCCGAACGCCTCAACTCCCTCGACCGAAGGTCACAAAGTAGAATGAGAAAGTCAATTCCCGAAGGTTTTAAAAGTCTCAATGCAACTAAACAAACAACGACATTCCGGCCATGACGTTAAGAATGAGATTATCTCTTAAGTGCGTCCGAATCCTAGGAGTCAATGTCTATTTGATTTTAGAGAAGGTTTTTGCTTAGTGTAATTTTTGAGGTGAAGGAAGAGGTGATGAAATTCCTCATCTTATCTTTCACTGGGACAACCCCCTTAAGGTAGTATGATCCCTAAACGAGCAATCAAACACTCACTTCACAATTGTTCCAATGCAACATTACTAACTAATGCATGAATAAGTGAAGAAGGTGTCGTACCTCACGTTAGCAATCGACAACAATAAAAGTAAAATAAGGGAAAGACAATGTGCGTGCAAGGCCTATGTATGGTGCATGACCTAGATGACATTCATCTATTCGTTTTGCTTTGAGTTTTAATGTCCAAGTTGTCTTAAAGAGGGAGATATGCATGTTAAATTAATTTCTGACATCAACACAAATCATATATCAAGTGAACAATGGCATATACCAACTAGAAATAGCAAGACAAAGCTACAGGTGAAATAGAAAGTGAAACAAGCTCATCAAATCCGCCACTAATGGATTGTTCGGGGAATCTGGTTCCAAAACTTATCTTGGATGCTCCTTTGCAACAATGTAGTGCGCTGTCCACTTCTTCCCATGTCCAGTAGAAAAAAACTAAAAATAAAATGTAAGAAAAACCCACAAAAATGGTGGAAACAACAACGACTACGACCAAGTTCCTGGCTATGACACCAAAAACTTGATGGATCATTTTAATAATTGCAAGTGCACGGTGTTGGTGAAGACGTGACAAATACGGGTCAACCTCAAAGAGTTGTGAGTGTTGCTGTGACTATCATACTCGAGTGAGAAATGAGAGGAGAATGAGGAGATTATGCTAACTAACTACACTAAACGATGAATTAATCAACAATTAAATTAAACCCCCATGGAGTGGAGGTGTGTAGGTATGTGTGTGCGAGTGGTTCTTAATTACATAGTCACAAGTGCGTAAAGTATGTGAAATCAACTAGAAACTAGTGTGGAGTTTAATTAACATCAACTACATTTTCCTGAATACATAACTAATATAGTTAGACATGAAGTTAAGATGCACTTTGGGTTCTCAAGAATGAACTAAATACATAAAGTGAACATTAAAACATCAATTAAACATTCATAGAACTCAATACATCGTTGTATTCTCTACTAATCAAGCATCTATACATAACAAAAAAAATCAAAATATCATGAATTTTAAAAATTAGATTTTTTATCAAATTTCAGGAGTTATATAGTTTTTGATGACTTCAAATTTTCCATCTTTATATGATATTAATATTGTTACACCTCTTAGGAAATGAAAAAAAATCATGAATATTAAATTTTATAATTTTTAACAAATTTCGTGAGTTTTAATAACGATAAAATCTAAATACCTTGTACAAGTGGGATGACTTAACATTCTCACCTTTAAATCAATATTTATATCACTACACTTCTCGAGAACTGAAAAATATTATGAATTTAGAAAATTAGAATTTTGGTCAATTATCATGACTTGTAGCCTTTGATTTTTTTTAATTCGAAAACTATCAATTTTTCTCATCTCAATAAAAAGTAGAGTTTCTTAACTTTTTCATCTGCAAATACACAAAAGTATTTTCATGCTCTCTTAAAATGAATTTTTAAATTTAGAATTTTTATCATATTTCTTAAGTTGTAACATTTTATTTCTCATCAAAAATGATAAAATCAAAATATCTTTGTATAAATTCGGATGTCTAGACATCTTTCATCTTTAAATATATATTAATATCATTACAACACTCAGAAAATGAAAAATATCTTGATATTTTTTAGTATAATTTTTATCAAAATTCGTGAATTATAACCTTTATTTTAATTCAAAAACGATAAATTTTTCGCATCTCAATAAAAAATTGAGTTTCTTAACCTTTTCATCTTTGTATACACGAAAATATCTTCACATCGCCCAAAAGGCAAAAATATCATGACTTTTGAAATTTGGATAGTCTTTGATATTTTCTCGGATACGATAAAATCTAAATATGTTTGTATAAATAGGATGACTTAACACTCTAACCTTTAAATAAATATTAATATCAGGACACCCCTCGTGAAATGAAAAATACTATCAATTTTGAAAAATAGAGTTTTTGACAAATTTCGTTAGTTATTGTAGGCTTTGATTTTTATTCGAACGATAAAATTTTAACTTCTCAGTAAAAATGGACTATCTTAACTTTTCATCTCAAAATATCTGAAAGTGTCATCATGCCTTCCAACAGGCCAACACAGGAGAAAAATATCATGAAAATAATTATATATAAATAGGATGACTTTGAATTTTTCACCTTTAAACAAATATTAATATCATTGCACCTCTCCCAAAATGAAAAAAAATATTATTAGTTTTAAAAATTAGATTTTTTATCAAATTTCATGATTTATAATGGTCTTTTATTTTTATTTGGAAAGGATAAATTTTGAATATCTCAACAAATATTGAGATTCCAAATGTTTTCACATCTGAAGACCCGAAACTAGCTTCGCGTCTCATTAAAAATGCCAAAATATCATGAATTCAATTTTTTAACAAATTTCAAGAGTTAAATATCCTTTGATTTTTCTTAGAAAAAGATAAAATTTTAACATTTCAATAAAAATGGATTTTCTAAACCTTTTCATCTCCAAATACACGAAAGTATTTTCATGCGTTTCTAAAAATGAAAAATATCAAGCTTGAAATTTAAAATGTTTATAAAATTTCTTGAGTTTAATTTCTGACCGAAAATGATAAAATCAAAATATCTTTTTATCAATAGAATGCCTTAACACTTTTCATCTTAACTGAAATTAATATCATTACGTGTCTTAGGAAATGAAAAGATATCATCATTTCAGATTTTAAATTTTTTAATCAAATTTCTTGAGTTATAAACTTATAGCCTTTGATTTTTCTTGGAAAACAATAAATTTTAAATATCTCAATAAATATTGAGTTTCTTAACCTTTTCATCTCCGAATACATGAAAATATCTTCACGCCACCTAAAAAACAAAAAAAAATCATGACTTTTTATATCAATTTTCTAGAGATATAGTCTTTGTATAAATAGGATGACTTAACATTCTCACCTTTAAATAAATATTCATATCACTACGCCTCTCAATAAATGAAAAATATTACAAATTATGAAAATAAGATATATTTTTCCAAATTTCGTGAGTTACAACCTTAATTTTTATTCGAAAACGATATAATTTAACATCTCAGAAAATATAGAGTTTCTTAACCTTTTCATTTCCAAATACACGTATCTTCATGCCTCCTAGAATATAAAAAAATATTATGAATTGTGAAATATAGTTCTTTCTCTCAATTTCCACGTGTTACGCATTCTATTTCTCCTCTAAAGCGATAAAATCTAAATAGTTTTATATAGATAGGATGACTTAACATTTTCTTTGTTAAGTAAATATTAATATCATTCACCTCTCTAAAAAGGAAAAAAAATTATTTTGAAAGTTTGATTTTTTATCAATTTTTGTGAGTTATAGTCTTTGATTTTTCTTCGAAAACTACAAAAAAGAATAATGTCAATAAATATTTAGTTTCTTAATCTAAATACATGAAAGTATCTTCACGCCTTATCAAAAGAGCAAAAAAACATTTTAATTTTGAAAATTGGAACATGTATTAATGTTCTTGAGTTACGGTCTTTGATTTCTATTCGAAAACGAGAAATTTGATATCTCAAGAAATATTGAGTTTCTTAACTTCTTTATCTGAAATTTCAAATCATTATCATACTTCTTGAGTTATAGTGTTTCATATTTCCTCATAATATATATATATAAGGTCAATGAGACTAAGGAGCTCTCATGACTAACTTGATTGTGACACTCAAACTTAACACATTTTAAAATTAATATTTTTAAATCGACCCTAATCATGTGTATCATTATCTCTTAAACTATAACATGTTAAAATTTTAAGACAATCGATGTTAATTTCACTGTTGATCTTAAATGCTCATATTTGAACGGCGGAAATTTACTGAAGTTTGAAGTAACCTGATCATGATGTACGATGATCAATTTGATCTGACATTTTTACAACAAGTTCCTTACATATTCTATATTCCACCCATAAATTTTCCTTGAAAAAACCTAACCAGGAGTGGCTGAAATTGTGGTGTCACAACCGAGATGGTTGTAGGCATCATACATATACATTTGTTTATATATGTGTGTGTGTAAAATTGATGACTTGACATTTTTCATCTATAAATGAATAATAACATCATTACATCTCCGAGAAAATGAAAAAAATATCATGAATTTTGCATTTAATTTTTTATTATCATATTTCGTGAGTTATAGTGTTTGATTTTCCTTCAAAAATGATAAAATAATTATTGCGTTTCTCAACTTTATCAACTCCAAATATACAAGAATTTTGAAATTCATATCTTTTATTATTTTTCTCGAGTTATAGCCTTTGATATTTCCTCGGAAACGATAAAATTTAAATATGTTTGAATAAATAGGATGACCTTACAATCTCACCTTTAAATAAAAATCAGTATAAGTACCCCTCTAGAGAAATAAAAATAATTTGAATTTTGAAATTTAAATGTATGTTAATTTTTGTGAGTCATAGCATTTTTGTATTCGAAAACGATAAAATTCTAACAACTTGATAAAATTTAATTTCTAAATTTTTTTATCCCTAAATATAAAAAGTATATTCACGTCTCATTAAAAATGTGAAAATATCATAAATTTTGAAATTTAAAATCTTCATCAAATTTCGTGAGCTATATCGTTTGATATTTTTTTTTCAAAATTGATAAAATTTTAATATCTCAGTAAATATTACCTTCTTGATGTTTTCATCTCCAAATACATGAAACTATCATGCACACCATTCATGAATTGAAAAAATATCATGGGTATAGTCTTTTTTTTTCTTCACTTTCATCTCCGAATACACGAAATTATCTCCACGCCTCATTAAAAACGCAAAACTATTACGGAATTTTGAAAATTAGAATCTTTATCAAAATTTTGGTCTTCCATATTTTATCTCGAACGATAAATTTAAATATCTTTGTATAAATAGGCTGATTTAACATTCTCAATTTTAAGTAAATATTAAAATGATTACGCCTCCCAAAAATTTGAAAATATCATGAATTTGGAAAATCAATTTTTTTGTCAAATTTCGTGAGTCATAGACTTTTGATTTTTCTTACAACGAAAAAAATTTATATCTCAATAAATATTGAGCTTATTAACCTTTTCATCTCCAAATACACATAAGTATCTTTAGGTATGTCAAGAAATAAAAAATATCATGAAATTTGAAAATTAGAATTCTTATCAAATTTCTTGAGTTATTCATATTTCTTCGAAAATCTAAATATCTATTTTATAAATAGGATGGCTTAAAATTTTGACCGCTAAACAAATTTTAATATCATTACATCACTTAAAGAATAAAGAAAATCATAAATAGGATGACTTTAAAATTTTCATCTTTAAGTGTATTAATATCATTACACCTTTTAGGAAATGAAAAAAAAATCATAGATTTTGAAATGTTGGAAGGGATAAATCTCAATATCTTTACATAAATAGAATGAGTTATCAATTTTCATCTTTAAATGAATATTGATATTATTACACCACTCAGGAAATGAAAAATATAAGAATTTTAAAATTTAGATATTTTTTAAATCAAATTTCTGAGTTATAGCATTTGATTTTGTTCTTTGAAAATGATAAGATTTTAATATCTCAATAAATATTGAGTTTCTTAACTTCTTCATCTCCAAATACACAAAGAATCTTCATGAATTTGGAAAAGTAGAATCTTTTTTAAATTTCATGTGTTATAGTCTCCGATTTTTATTTAAAAACGATAAAATTTTGATATCTCAACTATTGAGTTTCCTAATCCTTTCGAGTCCAAATTAGACGAAAGTATCTACACACATCTCAAGAAATGAAAACTATGTCGAATTTAAAAAAATAGAATTACATTATGCTTCATGAGTTATAGCCTTTGATTTTTATTTGAAAGAAATAAAACCTTGATATCTTCATAACTATTGAGTTTTTTAACCTTTTCATCTTTAAATAAATATTAATATAGTTTCATCTTTAAGGAAATGGGAAAATATCATGAATCCTGGAAATTAGAATTTTTATCAGATTCCATGAGTTATATAGTCTTTCATTTTTTCTTGAAATATATAACAAATATTGCGTTTCTTATCTTTTTCATCTCCGACTACACAAAATATCTTCACGTCACTTTAAAAAAGCATAAATATCATGAACTTTGAAAATTAAACTATTAATCAAATGTCGTGATTTATGGCCTTTGACTTTTATTCGAAAATGACCAAAAATTAATATCTCAATAAATATTGAGTTTCTTAATTTTCTCACATGCAAAGACACGAAAGTATCTTCACCTCTCTTAAGATATGAAAAATATCATGAATTTTGAAATTTAGAATTTTTATAGAAATTCCGTGAGATTGTTTTTTGATATTTCGTCGAAAATGATAAATCTAAATATTTTGGTATAACTAGGATGAATTAAGATTTTCACTTTTAAAAAATATTAATGTCGTTATACCTCTTAGGAAATGAAAAACGTCAAGATTTTTAAAATTAGAATTTTTTATCAAATTTCATGAGTTATAGTCTTTAACGATAAAATCTTAATATCTCAAACTGACAAAAATTCTTACCGTTTTTATCTTCAAATACACAAAAGTATTTTCACGCCTTTCAAGTTATAAAGACATAATGAATTTTGATTTTTTATTTTTGAAGTTTCGTATGTTCATAAATGAAAAAACGAACAGAATCAAATGTCAATTAGACCTGAAACGTTGAGCTCGTTCGCAAATATGTAAGCAAATGTAAGTAGCCAATTTGCAAGAATTTAAAAAAAAAAGTGTCTAAGACACACAAAAAAAGTGTCTATGAAGCCCAGGGCCGGCCGAAACAGTTTAAACTAATCTGGCAAAGATGTGATGTCCAGCCCGAAAGCCCAAAACCATTATAGCGTAAAATGGGCCAGGTCAGCCTCGCCAGGGTCATTCAATCCTCCAACGTGCTTCGGGTGGCGTTAGTAAATCAAGGTCCAAAGGCCAAGACCAATTAATCCGAGGTCCGGATTAGTTGAGGTCCAGGCCGAGGGGCCGAGGGGCCGAGATACCGAATCCCAGACCCGGGCCTACTTAATTGTAAAATGGGCCCCGGTAAAATTAGAATGGAATGAGGCCCAAGCCCATCAAGGACGTTTTTCGGGTAATCTTAAGACGCTGAAAATGGGCCGCATGTTCTACTATTACATTCCGAATGCCTAGGCCTGGAGAAATACAAGCCCAAACCAATTTAGCAGGGATCACAAGCAGCAGCAGCAACGCCGTTCACCGAATTTCCTAGGGTGATGCCAACTTTTTATTTATATTCAACAAATACACACACACATGTCGAAATAAACAAGAAACAGATCGGCAGTGGCAGAGCCTGCGATGGAAGGAAACGTAGAAAGTCCACAAACCAGCAATATTTACGAACGAGGAAGTCTCGGGATTATTACTTCGACCAACAGTAACTGTATATTATTTAATAGGCAGGGGGCGATATGAGATTCCTCTCTTCACGGCGAGCCTGGAAAGTGCAGGCACAATGCACTGAAGTGAGGCTCAGACATCCACTGATGACAAGTGAATGCCTCCCTAGGCAAGTGTGAAGATCTGGAAACGAGTCACAGACGGCCTGGACAGCTGGTGGAGTCAATGCAGTACACTGGCTGATGTTAAGACTTGTGAGGCCTTTGTCGTGACACAAATGAGAGGAGCTCCACTTCTTCTCATCGGATCTGCCCCTTACATGGCTGTTGGCAAGAGAGTACATTGCTCTGTCAGTGATGTTCTGGCAGTAGTATAACCCCAATGACCTCAGGCGAGGGCACCCTTGTGCCAGAGCTATCACACTCTCATCTGCAACAAGTATACAAGGTTTAAGTTTCCACTGCATTAGTTTGCAGCATTACACATAAATAAGAAGCCATGGAAAACTTCTCGAGAATGCCAAGAATAACTGCTAAAAGAAAAGGATGTGACTGATAAAAATATATATACCTGTTATCAAAACGCAGCCACACAAGTCCAAAGCTCTTAGATCAGGGCAGCCAACTGCCAGACTGATAACACCATTGTCACCCACATCCTCGCACCATCCGAGATTTAGGTACTGTAATTGATTACAGTTATATGCAATAGCCTGCATTCAGCACACAACCCGGATAAATTTTCAAGACCATAAGAAAGAAGTAACGCCAAGGGTCCTTACTCCTTGGGGATAGCTACGCAGAACAGAGTTTTAGGGCAAAACTCAGTCAAATCATAATTTTATTCCCTAACAAAAAAGATGTACCATTTTTTGGGGGTCACAAAACGAAGTTCACTAGGATCTTCTTTCTATTGCCAGTTGAAGATGGAAGAGGAAACGTGACTTTGTGAAAAAACTACCAAACAACACATCCTTCTAACTCAAGAAGTCACAATTTTCTATAATTACAACTCATTTCCACAAGGCATTTGTTGCCAACTGCCAACCTCCATAGGTTGTATTATTGACGTTGGAATAATTTTGAAGACAGCAGACAAGTCAGGTTGGCTTCAGTCCTACTTTGCATGACTAGTTAGTCCAAATGATCCATTTGAAAGCATTAGACCAACTAGCCGGACTGGAAATCCTTGTCATTGTTTTTTTTTAAAACAGATCATGCTTTTTAGATATTGTAGGTAAGGCTAGCTTGAACGGTTTAATAGTAGCAGCATACGAATACAACATATGGATACCCCTTGGGTTTAAGCATATCTCTGGTTCAAACACAAGTAATTTCATGTGGGATATTAAGCAATCGTCTATTGATAAACTCTGGAATTTATGAAGCCCTTTAGACAGAGGTAACTTATTTGTTCTGATTTTATGACAAAACTTGAACAATGTAATTATTATTTTGAAAGCAAAATTAATATAACTATTAAAACCATGCAATTAACCAATAATTTAAAAAATAGGTTTTAAAATTGGACGTAATCAATCTCAAAAGTTACCATGAACTTAGTCTCATTTAAAAAAAAATATGCAAAAAGCCGTAAGAGCGGTAATCAATTAACCTGGATTAATGAGTACAACTAATTAGTCATACCTGTAAGGCTATATCTGATGCCGCTCTTACACATCCACAAAGATTTAACTTCTTCAAGTTTCGGCATGAGATGGCAAGATACACAAGAGCAGAATCTCTAAATGCCACGCATCCACTGATATTTAGCCTGGCTAGATGAGGACATCCATGAGCCAAAGCATACAGGGAGACATCAGTTAGCTTTTGACTTCTACTGAGATCCAAGTCACGCAGATCGTGACAGTAACTAGCAATAGCCTCAACCGCATTGTCCTGAAGTTGAGGTCTGTTTTGCCTTAGTGTTAAAGACTGTAGTCTTGTGAATTTTGGGGCGAGTGACAGGACAAGATCGTTCATGTGGTCTTTGCACCTGAAAATGGATAACGTAGAAGTCAAGATTTATTCTGAAAAGAAGACATAAAAAATAGAAGTTTATTTGGCTATTAAATAAGGTTGCTCTTGGAAGTTGTAATTTCAAGTTCTCAAAACAGAAATACGCTGCTGAATAAAACTCCGATACATAACAAATAATAAATGACTATTCCACAGGGGGGAAAAATAGAATAACCTATTGCGTAGTAAGAACTCATTCCCATGGCAAAACAAGTCTATTTATACATTCCTATCCAGCATAGATTACAGAATACAGATTCAAAGGTTGTCGACTCTAAACGACAACTACAAGTGTAAGCCACATAGGATCAACAGTAGCTTGCCCTTTCAACTATCAAATGTTTCACTAAATCTTGTATAAAAAACAAAGTTTTTTTTCCAGTCTAATCTCTCATCATCATCAACATAACCCCAATGCCTCAGAAGAGGCTCCCGCCTAAGCGAGGTAGGGGGGGTCGGATGTACGCAACCCTACCACTGTAAAACAGTGAGGTTGTTTCCAATTGACCCAAATGATGCAAATGCAACTGACCATCTGCGATTTCACAATAAACGAAATGCAGATCGTTTAAATAGCCCTTTAATATAGTCCATGATGCTCCAAATGTCAAAAACAATTTAATCTTTGACACAGTGGAAATGGACAATCTAGTCTAATCTCTCACCGTAAAAAAACAGCATTTAGATAATCATATTCCGAAGTGACCAAAATACCCTTATTTTAGCCATGGTAATCACCCACCAAAACTGTCCTAAAAAATTTCCAAATTAAAAAGGCAAGATGGCAAGGAGCACTCTTCAAAGGAGAAACTCACGACCGAACGAATTCCGGATCCCTCAAATCACAAATTAGTGAACTGAAAGTCAAAATAACAAGGGGACAATTCAAAGAAAACCAGGAATAATGTGTGAAACAGTGGAGTGGTTGTTTCATGACAAAACACAGCCATCTAAATGATTCATGAGATAAATCACTCTGACCATTAGAATAAGAACGTCAAAAGGTTTTGAAATTACTTTAGGTGATTCAAACGTGAAATTACGAGAAACACATATTGAAAATATGAACACTACTATTTTCTATTTAAGATAAAACAAAAAAGCTAATATTAGGACCAACTATAATGATATAGCGACAACTATAACATTAGGACCAGTAACCCAATTGTTCTCCATGCCACAAATAATAAAATATATAAGTTTACGAAATGGCATGGAATAAAGGAAGATTCAACCATTCTAAATACATTTTAACATCACAAAGTAGCACCAAAGAGTTAATTTTAGATTTGACAAACTACTGACCTGACTACTCCAAGACACACGAAGTACCAGCTGGGCTTCCTCAAGCTGGTATAAAACTACTTACTAGCAAACAAGATTACAAGAACAACGAACGAGTCAAATACAAACTATTTTCCAAGTAAAGTGCCAAGAATTGTGAAAATAGAATCATTTTTCCCCTCCACTGCCATATTTTTTAGGACAATAGAAGACAACACCTTCGAGGGAAAGTCGGAAAACTTATTACCAAGACAAGGAGAGCTGTGTGAGCCCTAAGCAAATGGCTTCCCTCCAGCCAGTACAGACGCCAGACGCGACGATCATTGTTCGATCGTCCAAAAGTGAGATGATCCTAAGCAGAAGCTCCATGGGAAGGTCCTTCCAACCCACCAACCCTACTCCCGCTCCTCCCACCTTGCTCTTCCCACCACCAGTAACCATGAGGTTCTTGAACCAGAAATCCAACTCCCCTGTCCCTGGCCTTCCTGCAACCATCTTCAATTCTTCACCACAAAACCTAGAAACGGAACTCTTCTGATGAGTAAAGAAATCAAATTTACAGCCTCAAAATCCGAAATGGAAAAAAGAAGAAGAAAGCCCTAAAACGAGAGTAACAGTGCAAAACCACAATTCGAACCCTCAAAGGTAGAATCTTTCCCAAGAAAAAATCACACTTCAAACCTCCTTTGAAAAGTTAAACGAAAACGAAATTATAGCCTCAAAATCCAAATAAGAAAGAAAAACCCTAACCAAAAACACAACCTAAACCCTTAAAGCTTGAATCTTTTCTAAAAAACCGATAATCAAACAAAAATACTAACCAAAACCTTGAAAAAACAACTTTGAACATAAAAAACGAAAGTACGAACCAAAATCTGAAAATCTTCACACAAAAAAAACCCAACTCCGAACAAAACTCAAACCCCAGCCACCCGATGACGTCCCAAACGCGAGCGTTGAAGGTTAAAACTAGAAACCCCAAAAGAGAAAGAAGAAAAGAGAAAACACGATCCATACCGGAAAGTTCGAAAGCGACGCGTACCCTAACGATCCCACGCCACACGTTCCTCCCCGAATAAAGAAGAGTGGAGAAAAGTTGAACGAAAAACCAAGAGAACACGACACGCCAGAACCCCAACACACGACCTAGGCTTCCGGAGAAAGGAGGAAGATTAGGGTTTTGGTTTGGAATGGAAGAGACGAGAGAAGCGTGTGGTCTTTTCTTGCTTGCTTGCTTGCTTTCTTAGTTTCGTGGTTTGATTTCTTCGTTGGAATTGTTTTATTTAGGGTTAATTACATTTTGTGAACTATACCTTAGTATCACTTTGCACTTCTAAACTTTCAAAGTTAACAGTTACCTCCCTGAACTTTCATTTTGTAACATTTTGACTCCCTGAACTTCAAAAATTCCTAATTTAACATATATTCGACGTTTTTTACACAATTTTTTTTGCTGTATCCCTAATACACTCCTAAACCTATATTTACGTGAAAGTTTGGATTGAAACGGATGTCGGATATGGTTGGAATTTGGGTCGGACTATCACACAATTGGACTCAAATTCCAATCATATCCGACCTCCGTTTCGATCCAAACTTTCACGTAAATATGGGTTTAAGAGTGTATCAGGGATAGGACAAAAAATTGGGGGAAAAACGTCGAATGTGTGTTAAATAATGAATTTTTTAAGTTCAGGGAAGCAAAGTGTTACAAAATGAAAGTTCAAGGGAGGTAATTGTTAATTTTGAAAGTTCAGGGGTGCAAAGTGATACTAAGGTATAGTTCAGAAGGTCAAAATGTAATTAACCCTTTTATTTATTTTTGGGTTTCTTTCGGTTCACACCCTTCACTTCTGGTGTATGTGCTATTTGACTCATGGACTTCGGCTTGGTAATGGACTTCTTGCCCCAACTACAACTAAAAGCTCAATTATTACCTGACATTAGCTTTTGTCTTATCACCACTTGAAGCACAATGAGAAACTATGCTTTCTGCTTGAGATTCTACTCGACTTCACCGATCCCATTTTCTCTTCTGCAAGAGTACCTGCCCAAAAAGTAGTCAAAAAATGACAATTTTTTGCCTTGAGGGAGCATAGATTAGAAAAGATGAGAGAACGTCACCCCAACAAGATTCTTCGACACTGTTCACTTGGGGGTTATAGGATTTCGTGAGCTTCTGGTGAGAAGCTATTTTTAGAAGATGTTTCGCACCTCATACGTGGCGAAGCTAACTTTTTGTCCATAAGTTGGGCTCAAAGAGCCGAACCAAACACACCTTATGTCTCAATTTATGGGTTTCTCTTCTGTTTCAACATGCACTGTCTTTAATCATTTTTCATTGTGTAGAGATTAAATGTCTATTATACCATCTAATAATTATTCTTAAATTTCAACCAAACACACACAGAAAACTAAGTATGTTGATCTCCTAGTTTACAAAGATGTTGACTCAAAGAAATTTCTTTAGTGAATGAGAATTGATTCTCTCGGACTTTTTATGTTATTTGTTCATCAAAAGCTAAAAATAAGTATATTGTAAATAAAAAATAAAAAATAGATAGATAGATGAAGCAATATGTTTTCCATTCTATCTTTTCAACGAAAACCATTATACACATAGTAGATTAAGCAAAGTACAATATTATTGTTGTACCGAATACCAATAGTTGAAAAGTGAATTTATGTTTTAGTAATTAAAGTCCTAAACTTCTCTATACTTTTCCTTACTACCAATCACACTCTTGGTCAAAACAAATTTGATTTTAGAAGTGTAAGTATTATCAAATACCAACCAAAGTCTAGTGGTGAACTGTACAATATCCTATAACTGAATGGTGCAAACTAAAACTTATCTTTTATTTTTAATTATTATACGGCGCGGCGGGGGGTGTTTTAATGCAATTTCCAATGGAGTGGTGGGGAAGTACAGGAAAAACGGGCCGGAGACGTGTAAACAATTGAGGGACGTGGAGGATAGAAGAAGA
This sequence comes from Triglochin maritima, assembly GCA_963682175.1. Lineage (NCBI taxonomy): Eukaryota > Viridiplantae > Streptophyta > Magnoliopsida > Alismatales > Juncaginaceae > Triglochin > Triglochin maritima. The sequence goes on along the minus strand of OY821787.1, from coordinate 2,449,201 downwards.
TGAGGGTGGAAGAACGGGCCATAGGTTCAAGGGTATTTTCGGTGTTTCAAATATACATATATATATATATATCGTACGAACCAGAGGTGTATAATTAAACTTTAGATATAATATAAGAAAAAAAAGTAAAAGTCTAGTTAAAAATTCTCAGATTCAAATCGAAAACTAACCGGTTCAAACTCGAATTTGCTTAAGCTTGACTCCAAATTTTTATTGCGTAATTTGTATTTAATTTTTAGTATTTTATAATAATATGCAAAATTCAAAATTTTGACTCCATTGGAGTCGTTTACACCCTTCCCTGATCACCAGGATAATTGGGAAGTGATCGATTGATCTTACAATTTAACAATGATAAATGAAAAGGCGGGTCAAGTTTATTTACTTGAATTTGCAATACCGTACACCTGATATTAGATATGTCGTTTAAGTTTTTTTTCTCAAATTTGTTGTTTCTTCTATTTTTGTTAAACACAACACCCCTTGTCAAATATTCATCTTCTCTTTTAAAAATAAACGGCTTGTTATATATGAGTATCTGTCACATGTTAAAGCAAGTGCTAACTAATATCGGTAATAATCCATAGCAACAAATCCTTTCTCAATAAGACCTAATAGATTGATATTTGGGTATGGAATGGGCCGTCAAAAATGACTCAAAAAGTCAAATAAAAAGATGATTTCAAATTGAAAATATCATATTCATATACTTTTCACTGCAAATAAAACACTTCGGAACAACAAAATACATACGAACATACATAAATTGCGAACATCCTAAAGAACACCAATTTGTAGGTGTGCCATTGGTGAAAAGTTTTAAATAATAAAACAAGAAGTTCAAAAAATGATACGTTTTCAACAGATTAGTAAGTTATGCTTTATGGTTTAACTTATATGTAAATATCTTTATGTTTTTCTAATCAATTATTATTCAAACTTATAGCACGAATGAAGCTCCAGAGACGTGGTGTAATTGGCTTGAAAATGTGGTGTGCAATCTCAAGACATAAATTCGAACTCAACCTAATTAGACAATTCTACATCTTGTACGGGCCACCTCTAATTTAGACGCAACCTACCTCTAACTTAAAGCTACAAGTGGACTATTTTATCAAAATTCTTCTGAATTGCTAAACATCGTCCCAAAATTACTTAAATCGTCTCTTGAAATTACCATTTTGTTCTTCTCTCATTTCTACTGTTATAACGCGACATTTTACCCTTCTATCACACATCTCTCTTCATCTTCCTCTTATAATCATAAAAAATAATGTTTTGGATGTTAGTAATGAGCCAACGGACGCCCCATGTGACGGGCGTCTGGGTAAGACGCCTTTCTATGTGGGGCGGCTCCGTCGGACGCCCGTAATTATTTATTATTTATTATTATTTTTTAAAAAGATAATTGATTATAAATTTAGATAATTGTTAAATTAATTAATTAATAAGTTAATAATTACTATATTCGGATGACCGATACCCCTTCGGTACACCGAAAATTCAAAAATTTCCACATCCAACAACCTGTCGAGGTGGTATTTGTAAGTCAGGATGTTTTACCGCCGGGAGATTTTAGATCTTAAAAAATGTTGGATCTGGAAAAATTTTGAATTTTCATCACTTGCAAAAAAACTCATTGTAATCTGATCGGTTACCACCGAAAACTTGCAAAGAAACGTCAAATAATTTGAGATAACACACTGTATAATTTTAATTTGACAAAAAAATTAAAAAAAACAGGACGTCTGGCTAAGACGCCTAGACCATGGTATAGGTGTCTGGCTAAGACGCCTAAACCATCGTGGAGGCGTCTGGATAAGACGTCTTAGCCAGACGCCCGAGTCGGAAAAAAAAATCCGCCTCCGTTACATCGCCTGATCTAGATACTTCGTCAGACATTTTCGTGGTGTTGGTATTAGGAATGTTAGTAAAACCGAGTCAAAAACCTTGTTTAAAGATACGGGACGATATAGGTATTAAATATATTGTTAAGGGCAATTTAGTAATTTCAAATGACGATTTAAGTAATTTTGGGACAACTTTTAGTAGTTCCCAAATTACTTTTTCCAACTCAGTAGCATTGAGTCAGCTCTGACTTGAGTTGCACCCTTAGGAATACTATTTTTGACGGTGTGTTCCATCTTCCAACTGCCAACTAAGTTGTTTGAGGAATACTTCAAAAAAAAACGAACAACATGTTTACTTCAGAATCTCAGATGTCATCATGCCAATATCATGTATCAGCAGCACGACACATAATTCTCTTTTCCTTCTTCGAAAAATGCTTACGAAAATGTTCGCACTTCGATTGGTTGAGATCGCAATCACCTCAACTCCTCATCTCACGTTTTATCATCATCAGTTATCTTTCCTATAATTATTATGGTATGCCGTTGAAGAGAGCCCAAATTGATTACATACTTCTTCGTTGTCCAACAATACTTTATTCATATATTCTTCACAATTGATTCTCATTCTTATTTAAAACTCGTCTTATTGGTTGGATAGGACGACCATTATCAAATCGGTTCTTGTTTAAAATATGACCGCAAGACTACGTCTGGCTCGCGATTTTTTTGCTGTTATGTTGGTCGAATATCCGTTTAGGAACTTGATTAATCTTTACAAGGCTGAAAATTATCTGGTACAAGTCTAATTAATTGACTTCTATAATAAGAATAGAAAAAAACGCCATTAATCTTGCATCCACACAAGATTTGTCAACCAAATACTTTCTGAATCGAAATCCAAAAGCTGAAATCTCGATTATTTTTCTGCAATCCCACGAGATTAAGCAAGCGGCAAGCCCATGCTTTGAGGTGGACCTTCCAAGTCGTGTGCATTCGCTAATTTGTTGGAATATAATTGGCTGTGGTTTGGAGAATTGCATCTCGTTTTTATGCAGTTTTCGCCAATTTCATCTCATTATGTACGCGGCAGTTCGAATTATCTATAATCGATATCTAGGTAACAAGAATTACGTATAAGTTTTTTTGAATTTTATTTTGATATGACAAGAGAATATTGTACAAGGGGCTTGCAAAAAAATTAAAAAAGAAATCCTAGAAGGGCGTGGTGGCTTAATTATTGAACTTAATTTAAGGTTTGACTAGAAAAATTGGTAGTTTGCTTACATGGACATGAGGCTTAACGAAAGAAACATATTCGCAACACAAACAACCATATGTATAAATTATTTATATTAACAAGGATGCTTGAAGGGAATTCACACATGGATCTAAGCTGTGGAATGCAGCTTTTGTTTAGTGAATGTTGAAGAAGAAAGAGACAACTAAATAATCACATCGAGATTTTTTTAATCAATCTCTACACATGTCTCTCACTTCTATATATCTAGACAAATTTTAATTTTGCCGTTCTAAAGATATTTATACATAACATTTGTATAAAAAAAATACACGAAAGAGAGGAATGCTTGACTTGATTTTGTAGTGAAAATTGTAAAAATAACTTGTAAGATTGTCTGACTTAAACTTTAAATTTTTTATAAGACATTGTAAACTCATCACAAATACTATTCCAGAAAATAAATCAAGTTTTTTTACGCCGTTGGGAAAAGAAAATTTGACTTCCATGTGCATTACTACGTATTACAACAAAATTAAGAGTCACTTTCTTAGCTTACTTTTAGTGTTATATCCTAACATTTGTTTAATGATTTAATTGGTAGTTAGGTGTTGGATCAGAGGATGTTTAGATTGGACTGCTGAGATGGATCGAAAAGAATGAGGTGGAGGGTGGAGATGAAGTTGAGTTGGGTATATAAGGTGAGTTCCTCTCTCTCTACTTTTCCCTCTCAGTCAAGCTGAAGGCTCCGGATATGTGTGGATTCGGCAAGGCAGAGAGGAGCTCGGATGGTGGACGGAGTTGCGGTGATCGGACTCGAGGTTAGATTTCGCCGGATATTAGCATTTTTGAGGAAACGCTCGCGGTCGATCTTCAAAAGCTTCTACAAGCCTTCAAGGTATGTCAAGTTTTACTTTTATGCCCACTTAGTCTAGAGTGAGTATTCTAGTAGTCGACGGTAAGCCGAAAGGCTCCTCGGAGTTGTGCAGCAGAATTCAACACTGTAACGGTCGATCGGTGTTTGGTTCGGTCGACCGGTTGTAGTGTATTTTGGGCGTTATATCTCGCACCGGTCGAACGATATCCTTGGGTGGTCGACCGGATTTGCATTTTGAGCGAGAGATGAAGGCCCTGGGTGTTTCCCGTTGAATGAGTCCCCTTTACCGTTCGACCAAAGTACTGTTGTAGGTCGGTTGGGGGCGTTGACCATTTAAACAATCGACCACCCTTTTGACATGTTCGACCGATCATACATGTAGCTTAGTCGGTTGGAGCATTGACATTCTAAACGGTCGACCGTTCGTTAATTTCGTTTGACCGATGACTTAAGTTAACTTAAAGTTTGTTCGACCTTTTGTTGCTTTGGTCGACCGGTATAATTTTTTCCATATCTGAATTACTGTCTTTTTCCGATCGACTGATTGTTTCTCGTTGTTCGACCATTTGTGCATTTTGGAGCGTGAGGTGGATTTTACTGGATGTTTTTGGTCGAACGAGTCTCATTTGTTGTTCGACCGGTTGGTGGGTTTTTCGGTTGGGTCAGTCCTCTGGATGGGGATTCGGTCTACCGGAGTGTCATTTTGTCCGACTGTTTCTGGATAGTTGTGCATAGGTTGCATGTGCTACTGTGGTTTTGAGTTTGTTTTTGATCTGCCTTGAGGGCAATAGGTCCAGAGCCTTTTTGAAGCGACGGTAGGGACATTCCGGCCTGATAGCGATCGTTGTTGTGGCTCTACGGAGCGGTGTCTTGTGTGCACGTATGTTTGTTGGCCGAGACTCTGACTGGCGGTGCCTTGTGTGCACGTATGTTTGTTGGCTGAGACTTTGACCGGCGGTGCCTGGAGTGCACGAGTGGTTGTGGGGTTTGGGTGAGAGGACCCTTGACACCCAGTTTGGTTTGTGTCAGTTGTTGTTGGGAGAGAGGTCCCGGGAGCCCAGTTGGATGGTGGTGGTTGTGATTTTATTGCATTTCATTTCATATCATGTCATGTAATTGTTTCATTCTTTCATTTTGGAGTTTGACATACGGGGTTTCCTTATTGGAGACTTAGGCATATTGCATTTCAGGTCGTGAGCGTCATTAAGAGGTGGTGGCTGAGGGTGAGCACGCCCAGACCAGATCCCGTCTTCTGTAGTTTTGAGGTTGATGATTATACTTGTATATATATTGTATATCTTTTGTTGTTGTAATCATATTTTGACTCCTGTATTATACGGTGAACCACTTTATATTATTTATGTGGTTTTGGTAACGTCCCCGATGTTTGATATATATATTTTTTAAAGTTTAAATTTTCGACTGTTTCGGGGCGTTACATTTAGAGCTTAAGTAAATTGCTCGCATCCTCGGGGATCTACACTTCATATTAGATATAGGATTGTGAATGTGGCTTAGTTCTAATCACTTTTTAGCTAATTACCTACTCGTTTAAGCAATCAATAAATGCACAACAGAATTAAAAATAAACAAGCAAGTAAAGAAGAAATAAGGCAAACCACAAGGAAGACGGTGGATTTCTATAGAGGTTTGACACCCCACCCGGGTCCTAGTCCTCTATTGCAAGCTCCGCTCGGATCACTGAGCTTCGCTTACGACTTCACTAACCACTCCCCGTTCCGGGCCGGGAGAGAACACATTTACAACACAAGCACCGCGAACACCCTCGCTTGCTTGACTTTCTTCCTCTCACAATCTGAGAGGGAACACTTCGAGCTTTCACCGAAATCCTTGCTTTCTTTAACAAAGGAATGAGTGGGACAACACTCTCTAAACTTGAGCACACTTGAGTAAGATTTGACTATGATCAAATGTGTGGAATTTAGGCTTAGTGTGTAGGCTTGGGGAATTTGGACATTGGGAGTTTCTCTCTAGTGTATAAGACATAGTAGTAGGAGAGTTGTGTGAAATGGTGTTGGATAACCCTATTTATAAGCTCCTAAGTGTTGTAGCCGTTGGGGTTAATTGGGTAAGTGTTTGTGTAAGATACACAAAACAGAAACCTGCAGGATGCAATTCTGAGTAAGTTCGGTCGACTGAATCTGGCAGCCCGGTTGACCATTGGGCAATTTTGAACAAGGTCCGGTCGACCGATAAAGGAATGGTACACCGGATCAGGCTATAAGTGAGGTACACTTAAGTTAACGGTCGAACGCCGAATATGGTTCGGTCGACCGAAAACTAACAGGCTTTATGTGGTTGATAAAAATACCAAGTTCGGTCGACCGATCCAAAGGCTTCGGTCGACCGGAAACGTTCATGCAGTTGCATAATTTGGAGACAATTAAGTTCGCTCGACCGAAAAGGTCCACGGTCTACCGATAGGCAATTATGTATTTTGGGGTATTTGTGAATAATTCGAATACGACCGTTGGTATAATACGACAAGTCTAACGTTCAGAAAATTGTGTTGATTCAGTCAACCAAAAAGGTCTTCACGGTCGACCGAATGTGGGCAGTTGAAAACACTACATGATAATTGATTACTCGGTCGACCGAAAGGTTTGGTTCAGTCGACTGAACGTGGGATTTATCACCTGTGGGATTTATCACAAAGCAATATATATGCTATGCAAAATGTGTGCTACTCTACATTAATTACAATTAAGATTAGGTTGATTAAATCATCAAAACATAGATTAAGACAAAAAAATAACATTAGATTCTTACTTTTCAAGCATGTAATACCTTAGACGATCCATGAAAATGGATGTACACGAAGTGAGTTTTCTTCTTGTCTTCCATAAATTGCAATTTGAGGAATATATTCCAACCTTAGTCCTTTTTGGCTTCTTTCTAGTTACAATTTTCTTCATGAGAAATTTTAAACGTGCTCTTTCTTTGGGCTCTCATCTCTGACACTCCCATTTACTAAGCAGTTTCCCTTATTTTATTCTATAACAATGATTGCTTAGAAAAATGTGCTTTCATCCTGTTTTTCTTCTCCTTCTTGTATTTCCTTACCTCTGTTTGGTACGTGCGCGGGAATATTTCCCACCCTTAATTTTGGTGCCAAACTTTCTTCCCGTCCTTCAGCATTTACCATCCAAAGAACAATTTTGTTCTTCACCCATCTACTCATATTCTGCTTTAATGTCTACTGAATACGGTTTGGAAGTGCTATACTACCCACTTTTCTTTTATCTCTTCTATATAACTGTATTTTTTTCTTTCTCTAATTTGTACACTTATGTTTTTTCACAGTTCATCTTAGTCTACCATTGTCGGAGGATCGAGATGTCAACTCTAATGACGATCAATCAGTCCATAGTCATGACAATATTGACCTACATATATCACATATTTTTAACGTTCCTGAGTCAGTTGGTATGGTTGTATTTGACTCAGATATATATGTTCCAGAAATATATTTTACCCTAGACATCCAGCTTCCAATGACTGGGATGTTATTCGTTGATATAGAGTCTACGATGAAAATCTATGAGCATTATGCCACAACAAGTGGGTTTGGAATCAAGAAACGAAATTGTGTGTGGCGTGAAGGCATTTTGATGAGAGGGAAGTTTGCCTGTCACAAATCCGGGAACCCGCCACCGGTATGGAACATTTGCATATATCACATTATATACAGTTCCTTAGATATATCTGAGTTTGTTGTCAAATTGATCAAGTTGCATCAAATATATCTAATTCGTCAACACAATGCCATAATATCGAACTTGTAGTGTAATCATTTACTGTGATATATCTGTGTTATAGTTGTGTTACTGAATTATGTCCCAGATATATCTTTTAATAAGTTGACATATCAGTTATATATTTGTGATTTGACATTTATTGTTAAATTACCTCTTTATCTTCCGACATCTGATGCTACTTCTTTTTTATTAAGGTTAGCCATTTCGCTCTCAGATATATCTGGATGCCGATATTAATAACTCATGTTGGTGTCTGTAATAAAGTGTTATAAATTAGTTCCCAAAAGGTATAACTAGATATATCTGTCACAAGAGTTATGAATCATAGATATATCTTGTAGTTGAGAAACTGAACAATGTTTCATCAAAATAATTCAATAATGTTCAACTTCTTGTGAAATCAATCACTTTCCTCGAAAAAGATAAAATTTAAATATCTTTGTATAAATAGGATGACTTAATATTTTCACATTTAAATAAATATTAATATCATTACACATTTACACCTCTCGAGAAATAAAAAAATATCATGGATTTTTTAAAATTAGATTTTTAAATCAAATTTGGTGAGTTATAACATTTGATTTTTCCTCGAAAATGATGTTCTCAATCTCTTTGTATAAATGGGATAACTCAACATTTTTACCTTTGAATAAATATTAATATCATTGTATATCTCAAGAAATGAAAAAATATCATGAATTTTGAAGCCTTAGAATTTTTATCAAATTTCGTGAGTTATCCCCATCTAGGACTGTCAAGTTTGGCTCGGGATTGACAGATCGCTCGATGTTCGCTCGATTTTGCTCGGATCGTGCTCGACTCGATTACTAACGAGCCGAGCACGAGCAGAAAAAAACCGCTCGACAAACTAAACGAGTTGAGCACGAGCAAACTGTAGGATTTCTAGTTTAATTATACATATATATTTTCGGAATTTTTATGTATAATAAGGATTTTTACAATTTTCTATGATTCGTTTCATGCATGCATTAGTTTGTTTCAATAACTAGTTTTAAAACTTTTATTAAAACAAACATGGGACTCCGAAATTCATACCTAGAAGTTCTCTAAAACTTCTTGATGATCCGAAGACGTTGGGGATGCTCCTCGCTGCGCCGGATGCCTCCGAGATTTCACCAAACTCTAAACAAGATTGAAGAGAGAAAAACTAGTCTCTCAATCTCCAATAGGGTTTAGAATCCAATTACTAACCCTTCTTTAGTTCCCTTGAGAAGATGATCTCTAGAACTAAAACTAAACTTAAGAATTAAGGAATTTTCGTGGAGAATTATGGAGAGAGAATTTTGCTCAAGAAAATAATGAAATTAATTAAGGAGGTAATGAGATAACCTTGTATTTATAGGTTATCTCCAAATTACCTATTCATGTGCAACCTCTTGCCCATGATCCCATGCAAAATTCCATCTAACCATCCATTATTTATTAATAAATAATATTAACCACGAATTAAATCAATTATGGACCAATTCCATGCATGATCTAATTAATTCTTAAATTAATTCTGCAGAAAACCGTCTGGACCGGTCGACCGTTACTGTTCATCGGTCGACCGGTACTGTTCATCATGGACAGGTACTGTTCATCGGTTGACTTTTGCACAGTACTGCAGACTGGTCAAATTTTGGTTTAACCCCTACAAAATTTGACATTTCGGGATTAGTAGTAAATTCACAACTTATGTAACATATTATCCTATGTAATGTCAACTCATTACACCCCATAATATTTACATCACATATGAATTTAATTTAGATTCTAATTATGTTATTAATCACAACATAATCTTGATTTTGTTTGTTCACCCCATGTGTCATATTTTCTACATGAAACCCGACACATCCATATGAACTCAAAATCCCCATTTCTTGTTTCCCAGTTTTGTGGTGTGACCTATGGGAGGATCTAAACTAAGTTGGCAGTGATATTAAGAGCTTAATATCACAAGCTATAAGCGGTATCTAGCTACACATTATAGCTCTCAATTAGTTAGATGTCTTAATTCCACTCGAACCAAAACACGATCCATTTAGTGATGGAGTGCACCACTTGTGTCCGTCCCTTGCCTCATGATATTAAGAATACACACAAAGTAGTATTGTGTCATCTTTGTATTAGTATTCATTTCTTGATCTCTTTAAGCTAGTTATAAATATGTGACTTAACTCAAATCACATTGTGCACATTACAACTTTGCTTTATCAAGGGGCCCACTAATATCATTACTCAATTAAGAGGGGCAATGATAATCTTTTGACTAGCTACCTTCTCCAACAAAAGTTGTACTTAACCCACCAATGCCTTTACACTACACTGATCGATAGTTCAAGACACTGATCTAATTAAGTATTCCTTAAGCGATTAGATATAAGTCTCATATCAAAGGACCAAAGACACAGTAAAATATTAATGACACAGAAACACATTTCTATAATATTTTACTTATTAGGTCTATTCAGTATACAAAAGTAATATTTTTCTCTTTTGCATACCCGTGTTGTCACTCACTTGTAGAGCTACAATGATCTATGACCAACACGACAATCTTAACTCGGTAATTAATGTTCCATGTTAATTACCATGATTGCGAATATCTTTTGTTTTATGCAAACCAATATCTTTTAGAGCTCTACGGTTAAGGACCAAGAGCCTCTTCCTTAACACTTCTAAAAGACGAATAACATAAACAAGGAACAAAATGATTTCTCATTCAATTCATAATAATTGACATTTAAAAGTAAAACTTTTAGAACACATTCCCTTCAATCTCCCACTTGTTATCAAAGTTTTCTTTCACATACATTCTCAATGCATAAAACATCAATAACTAGGGTAACATTCCCAAATCACCCATCAAGCCAATCCACATGGACCCTCGGATCCATGGACTCGAAATATATATTTCGTCTCTTAGCTTGGTATGAAGGTTTGTTGAATGGATCAGTTGTGCCACTGTTGTGTCCACCTATTTATTTATTTTGTCTTTCGTTGGTGGTTGAGTTAGCTGTAGTGATATTACTCCTAACTACACTAGCTCATACCTCCACCTTCGATAATGATGACGCATCATCACTCCAACCTCTTATTGTCTAGAATTCCTATAAGAATTGCATCAAAACAGCCCTCGGCTATTTTCTCCTTTGTCTTCCATAAACAAGAACCTTATCTTTAGTCCGGTTAAGGTACTTCAGAATATTCTTGACCACAATCCTACGATTAGGACTTGCGTTGGATTGGTGACCACTTGTCACGTTTAGAGCATACGAGATATTGAGTCTTGTGCAAGTCATTGTGTACATGGTCCTTCCTTTTGCCAAAGCATAAGGGATACCTTCATGTACTCCAAGTCTTTGTGTGATTGAGCACATTGTGACTTCTTGAGTTGCACACCTATACTCATACTTATTGGCATATTGTCCATATCGGAATTGTTCACCCTGAACATTTCAAAGACCTTGTCAATGTATGCACGTTGACTGAAGCCAATGAGTCTACGGGATGTATCTCAATGTATCTTGATTTTCAAGATAGGTTGAGCCTCATCCTTTTCTTTTCATTGAAATTCGTTGATATAGAGTCTACGATGAAAATCTATGAGCATTATGCCACAACAAGTGGGTTTGGAATCAAGAAACGAAATTGTGTGTGGCGTGAAGGCATTTTGATGAGAGGGAAGTTTGCCTGTCACAAATCCGGGAACCCGCCACCGGTATGGAACATTTGCATATATCACATTATATACAGTTCCTTAGATATATCTGAGTTTGTTGTCAAATTGATCAAGTTGCATCAAATATATCTAATTCGTCAACACAATGCCATAATATCGAACTTGTAGTGTAATCATTTACTGTGATATATCTGTGTTATAGTTGTGTTACTGAATTATGTCCCAGATATATCTTTTAATAAGTTGACATATCAGTTATATATTTGTGATTTGACATTTATTGTTAAATTACCTCTTTATCTTCCGACATCTGATGCTACTTCTTTTTTATTAAGGTTAGCCATTTCGCTCTCAGATATATCTGGATGCCGATATTAATAACTCATGTTGGTTTCTGTAATAAAGTGTTATAAATTAGTTCCCAAAAGGTATAACTAGATATATCTGTCACAAGAGTTATGAATCATAGATATATCTTGTAGTTGAGAAACTGAACAATGTTTCATCAAAATAATTCAATAATGTTCAACTTCTTGTGAAATCAATCACTTTCCTCGAAAAAGATAAAATTTAAATATCTTTGTATAAATAGGATGACTTAATATTTTCACATTTAAATAAATATTAATATCATTACACATTTACACCTCTCGAGAAATAAAAAAATATCATGGATTTTTTAAAATTAGATTTTTAAATCAAATTTGGTGAGTTATAACATTTGATTTTTCCTCGAAAATGATGTTCTCAATCTCTTTGTATAAATGGGATAACTCAACATTTTTACCTTTGAATAAATATTAATATCATTGTATATCTCAAGAAATGAAAAAATATCATGAATTTTGAAGCCATAGAATTTTTATCAAATTTCGTGAGTTATCCCCATCTAGGACTGTCAAGTTTGGCTCGGGATTGACAGATCGCTCGATGTTCGCTCGATTTTGCTCGGATCGTGCTCGACTCGTTTACTAACGAGCCGAGCACGAGCAGAAAAAAACCGCTCGACAAACTAAACGAGTTGAGCACGAGCAAACTGTGCTCGCTCGATGCTCTACATTTGATTGCTCGTCCGCTCACTCGTTAAAATACTCAATTATCATATTTACTATATCCAATTACAATTATCCATATTAGGGGGGATTACTATTAAACCGTTTAACTTTTTTTAAACTAAAATCCTAAAGACTAAAAGTCTAAAATAGTAAAAAATTCTCTTTTGTTAGGTCATTCACGATGCTTCCATTGAATCCCTTCCACCTAGGGGTGTAAACGGGTCGGGTACGGGTCGGGTACGGGTCGGGTATGCCCCTACCCGTATCCGTACCCGGCTAAATTAGCGGGTACGGGTATATACCCGGCAAAAAACATATATACCCGTACCCGACCCGTACCCGTTAAGTTAGCGGGTACGGGGCGGGTAAACGGGTATAGCGGGTATAATATATAATATATAAAAATATAATATATATTATATAAAATATATATTATATATAAAAAATATATAATATATAACATATAAAATATTAAAAAAATATTATATATATAATATAATATATCTTAACGGGTATACAGGTAAACGGGTATGGGTAATGCGTATACCCGTACCTGACCCGTTTATTAAGCGGGTAAACGGGTACGGGTATACGGGTTTGAATTTTTAAACGGGTATGGATTTTTGTACCCATACCCGTACCCGCCCGGGGCGGGTGACCGGGTATACGGGTATTACCCGCCCCGTTTACACCCCTACTTCCACCCAAAGTTAAAGCCCTAAAATCTCACCGCCGCCTCCTCCACACCACCTCTTTTCCGGGCCTCCGACGACCACCCCCACACCTTCTCTTGTCTGGGCCTCTGACAACCACCCACACGCCTCCTCTTCCCCGGGCCTTCGACGACCTCCTCGTTCTCAACCTCGTTCTTCAAAGTCGACACTCGGACTAGGGTTTCTTTCTTCGTATCCAATCCGCCAACATCAAAAGGTAATCATTTTCATACCCAAACAAAATGTCTCTTTTTTTCATTGTGATCATGATTCGATTGGGAAAGTATGGATATTTGAAATGTTGTTTACGAAACTTGTAATTAAGTTTGTTAGGGGGTAATTTATAGTGTAAGATTGAATTAAATGGTGGAGGGAAATGAAGAAGACGATGGAGAGAAAATGGTATGCTTTTTGTATATTATATATTTTTTGTTTGAGTTACAGATGGGTTATATATATACGAGATCCTTAAGAGGACCGTTACAATGTTTCCTATTATGCTTGATTGACAAGTATTGCGGAATTGGTGATTGACATTAGTGATTTCCTTTGTGGGTTTAACAACGAGCAGATTTCTCCTTGGATTGAGGCGATGATGGCAAGGATGCCAGCTGAGCCTGAGCTGAGATCTGAGGAGGATCTTCGTTTATTTCAACACTCCCCCTCAAGTTGATTCCGGAATAGATTGGAGGAACCTAACTTGTGGAGTATGTCTTCAAAATGCTGTTGATCTACTGCTTTTGTAAAGATATCTGCCAGTTGTTCTTTACTGTGGACGTAGGGGACGTCAATTATTTTTGCTTGAACTTTCTCTCGAACGAAATGACAATCTACTTCAATGTGTTTTGTTCTTTCGTGAAAGACGGGGTTGGTGGCTATGTGGCGAGCTGCATTGTTGTCGCAGAACATCTTTATGGGCTCATGATAGGGTTGTTTTAGTTCTTTAAGGAGTTGCTTAAGCCAAATGAGTTCGCTAGCAGTGGATGCCATAGCTCGATACTCAGCTTCAGCGCTTGACCTAGCAACCACATTTTGTTTCTTGCTTCGCCAGGTGACAAGGTTCCCTCCAACAAAAGTGCAAAATCCCGTGGTAGATTTTCGATCGTGACTCCCAGCCCAATCTGCATCAGAGTATCCTATAATGGTGTTAGAGTTATTTTGTTTCATCAGAAGGCCTTGACCTGGAGTTTTTTTAAGGTAGTGAAGAATTCTATCCACTATGACTAACTATACTTACAACATGTGTTATGTCGGGTCTAGTTACAGTCAGATAGATGAGTTTTCCTACTAGTCTTTGATATTGGGCTATATCTTTGATTGGTTCACCATCAGTTGGTCCAACCTTTCGATTAGTCTCAAGGGGTGTGTGGGTAGGTTTAGATCCAATTTTTCCAGTTTCTTTAAGTAGATCTAGAACATATTTTCTTTGAGACAAGAATAAACCCCCTTTTGAGTATGCAAATTCTATACCCAGAAAGTACTTCAAGTGTCCGAGGTCTTTTATATCAAATTTGTTTTTTAAATATTGTTTGACTAAGGTTATATACTCATCATTGTCCCCTGTAATAATGATGTCATCAACATAAATAAGTACTATGATGGTGTTGTTATTATGTTGTCTTATGAATATGGATGCATCTACGGAGCATTTTGAAAAACCATAAATGATAAGAGAATGGCTAATTTTCGCATACCAGGCGCGGGGTGATTGCTTCAATCCATAGATGGATTTATGAAGCTTACAAACCTGATTCTTACCTGTGATGATGCCTGGAGGAGGTGTCATATAAACGTCTTCCTCGAGAGTACCTTGGAGGAATACATTCTTTACATCCATTTGATAAAGGTTTGATGCATTGCATACATTGCATCATATGTCTTTCATTTAGATTACTTTTATATCAATAAATGCTACTAAGGTATGTGTTTAGTCGTATTTACAGAATACAGGGACTTGGATGCAAATTACCCACATTCTGAGCATAAACGTGTGCAAAAGATTCATTTCTATCATAAAGACCGAATTCAAGTTTATCGGGTTTCAATTGGAAATGCATCCAAGCATAAAAGCATTCAAGGAGCTAATTACAAAAAGGTCAAGGGCTTAATTGCAAAATGCCAAGGACCTGATTGCAAAAGAAAAGGATAAAGTTATTTTGTTGGAAAAGTCAAAAGAAAAGTCAAAAATAAATCCCCAACAATGGAAGGAATTAATCCGGAGTTCAAGACAATGGAAAGAATCATCCAGACGTGCAAATAAAGATCAAATCATACCATAAACGCACCACAAAAATCTGGACGCGATCTGACTATATTGTGCGGCGAATTAGCCGCACAATACATGTACCAGGCGGCGATTTCGCCGCCCCACCTTCTCTTCTCGCGTTCAAACTTCGTCCAGTGTTGTGTTGACGCGTGTACTCTCCTTTTATGTATTGGTATCCCCTGTATCGGCTATAAATAGCCCTGTAGGACGAATGTAACACATCTTTGAACCTTTGGTCTTGGATCATTAGTAATAAATTTCTGTTTTATTTTGTTTTGTTTTTATTTTCTTTTAATGTCTCTAGGATCCTTTCTTCTTCCTCCCTCCATGAGTTTCTAACTCTTTCCAAAGGGAGGAGGTGATAGAATTAGGGGTAGAGAAGATGAATGCATGTTATTGTTTTAAGTTCGTGATTAGTATATTTTGATTACTTGAGTTTATGTTAAATCATTTATCTTGTAATGCTTCATAACTAACATGATTTATTTCAAGTTTCTCCATTCTCCAATCTAAACCTAAGTCTAGACCTCCACCCGACGGAATTCTCTTCTTTGTTCTTGTTTTAATTTTAATTGCTTTTGTTTCGTAGTTTAGTTAATTAAACCAAAAACCCCAAAAACCCTAATTGATTCTTCTCTACTTCTTCCCCTCAATCGAAACAACATAAACAACGAAATCTCTCCCTCCTTGTGTTCGACCCGTATTTGCCACGTCTTCATTGACACCGTGCACTTGCGGTATAAATAAAATTCTCACCAAGTTTTTGGCGCCGTTGCCGGGGAGGCGACGAAGATTTCGTTTGTTTTTGTATTTTCGATTTTTTTCTGTTTATCGTGTGCGCGATCTAACTATTTGGATTTGCGTTTCAGGAGACGACAGAGCTCGCGGTGAAATCTCACCGCATTCTGAACCAAGTGGGAGGCGGAATCGCCGCACCAACAAGGTAAAGTGCGGCTGAAACGCCGCACAGGGTTGGAATCTGGTCTTCAATTTTCTGGGGCATCGTCGACATCTCTGGGTGGTCGCATTGAGCTACTGGAATCTCCGAGAGCGGGCGGCGAACCCGACTGAGCATTGCGGAGGTAACTTTTCTTGCCTTTCTCGTAAAATCTGAATAGTTGAAAAGTTTCCTTTCGTAGAATTGCACGTGTTAGGGTTACAATTCCATAATTGGCAATAATTCAACTCTGACCTAAAATTGGCAAAATTAGAAAGACCTTAGTGCATGCATCATATAATGTTTTGCTTGCATTATTCTTGCTAAATTCTTGCAAATTAATACTTGTTGAAGATTGCTGGAGGCAAGGTACGTATCGAGGTCTTTATCGATTGCATTAGAGCATATAATTTAGTTGCATACAACCTTGCAATTGCCCCCATTAAAAGGACCATTGTTTGACTATCTATGCTAGATCTAAGTTAAACTACCTTAAGGGCAACTCCGTAGGAAAAGATACGGTGGGGATTTCATCACCCTTCCGTGGCCCACAAATCACAATCCTAAAGTGTCACCCAAGCCTTTAATTTAAAATCAATTAGACATTGGCCCCTAAGGACTCGGACTCAATTAAGGAGGAGATTGGTTTGACTTGCTATGACTTGAAGCTAATTGAATTCAATTTGGTGTCTAGAAAGTGTTTTTTGTGTTGACGAAAGTCTTACAAGCGACGTGGTTGTCTAATTGGCACCGACTCTGTCGGAAGCGCCCCCACTAGCTATACACTAACTGACCAACTTGGTTTGATTGGTGAGGGAGGTGAATCAAGCGAATCAATTCGACTCAACCAGTTAGGAGTCGTCTAGATTTAAGTGACACTAGGTCTAGGATTGTTTTGACCGTGCTTGTTCAGGAAACTTCTGACCAACCCTAATTTTTATCCTTTAGAGTTAAGTTTCCCTTCTCGTCTGAGTCTTCTTTCCCTTCTCATCTTTACCTTTCTATTGTTTGTTTTCAAAAAAAAAAATTAAAAAAAAAATTAATTGATTCTTGAAATTGAATCTGAAATTTAAATTTCAAACTCAAGTTCAAAAATTGATTCAACCCGGTGCACTCAGATTTGGATTCGGGACTTGAGTAATCGACTCTCACGAGTTCATCTGGATTCCAGTCTAGAGCTTAACCCCAACCCATCTGTTGCACCACCTCACCCGGATCTAATGGGTGAGAACGTAGTGGACCCGCCTGTTGCACAACCTATAACTCTGAGGGATCGGTGCTACCCAACGATGGCTGCTCAGCCATCGTGCATCGTCATGTCCACCATACCGGGTCGCGACTTCGAACTTAAGGCACAATACATGAGTATGCTGCCTAAGTTCACCTCTAGGGAAGATCCATATCTCTTCCTTAGAGAATTTGAGGAAATCTGCTCTCTTATGCAATACCAACATATCCCTGAAGAGGCAGTGCGTCTGAAATTCGTGCCTCTAGCACTGAAAGACGACGCTAAGAAATGGCTATATAGTCTAGCCGAAAGATCTATTAGAAGTTGGGCCGAATTTGTTCAAGTTTTCCTAAAAAAATATTTCCCCAACCATAAGACTATGAAGATTAGGAATGAAATTGTTGCATTCGTTCAGTCTGAGAGCGAGCCGTTCTACTCCTATCTTGAGAGATTTAAGAGTGTCTTGACCCAATGCCCTCATCACGGAATACCGAAGTGACAGTTATGCCAAATTATTTATGAGGGATTGACACCCACATCTAGAGTTATGCTAGAATCTGTGAGCCAAGGGAACTTCATGTCCAAAAATGAAAATGATGCCTGGACTTTTCTTGAGGATTTAGCTGAAAATAGTATGCAATGGGACAATGCTAGAACACCCATCAACCCGAGTATTGGATCTAGAATAGCGAGTCCACCCCGACCAGGTGTCTTAGCTGTAGACTCCAACATAGCGGCTGAGGCAAAACTAGCTACCCTAATGCGTAGAATGGAAAGTCTAGAGCTACAAAATCAATCCCGAATGAATCAACCCTTGTCTATCCCCTGCTCTAGATGTGGTCAGACTGGTCATTTAATGGAGGACTGTGTGGACCTGGAACATGTTAATGCCACATTTAACAATTCTAGAAATGATCCTTACGCATCAACCTATAACCCAGGTTGGCGTAATCATCCCAATTTTTCGTGGACCCAACAAGGACAACCTCCTAGACAACAACAAACCCCATATAACCAAAATAATACATCATCTGGGGGTAATAACAATGGAAATCATGAGGTTAGGTTGACAAAATTAGAAACTTTAATGACAACTTTTATACAAACAACCAACCAATCATTCCAAAGGCTAGAGACACAGGTCAGCCAATTAGCACAGATAATAGGTGAAAGAGAAAAGGACCAATTACCAAGTCAACCTGAGGTGAACCCAAGAACTAATAATCAATATCAATCTTATCAACCACCTTCAGGAACTAACAACCCTAGACCGGTTCAAATGGTTAATGAGGAAGGACCGTTCCAACAAATCAATGTTGTAGTATCATTACGGTCCGGAAGACAAATTGACAATAATGTGGTAAACCCGAGAATGACTAATCAATCTAGCCATCAAGCACCCACATATGACTTGACCATTGAACCCGACGTCCAAATTGAAAAGCCCAATCCACCCACCCAACCTGAACCTGTGGCTCAACCTGAACCTGAGCGAGTCTATGTGCCTAAAGCCCCATTTCCCAATAGACTCAAAAAGAACTCTAGTGCACAAATAGAGAAAATCCTGGAAGTATTTAAGCAAGTTAAGGTGAATATTCCACTCTTAGATATGATTCAACAAATACCTGCTTATGCTAAATTCTTGAAAGATTTGTGCACTAAAAAGAGAAAAACAAATGTACCAAAGAAGGCATTCTTAACTGCAAACATATGCTCAATTCTTTCCAACACATCTCCTATAAAATATAAGGACCCGGGGTGTCCCACAATTTCATGTTCAATAGGAGATACATTTATCAATAAAGCCCTTCTAGACCTTGGTGCAAGCGTTAACTTGCTCCCATTTTCTGTCTACGAGCAACTCAACCTTGGTCCACTGAAACCCTCTAGGACAACCCTCCAATTCGCTGATTGTTCTGTTAAGAAACCAAGAGGTATAGTAGAGGACGTTTTGATTAAGGTTGGTGACTTCATTTATCCAGTGGATTTTGTCGTACTTGATACTGAACCTGTTGTAAATCCTAATCGACAAATCCCTGTAATTCTAGGTAGACCCTTTTTAGCCACTTCGGAAGCATTAATAAACTGTCGAAATGGGCTCATGCAATTATCTTTCGGGAACTTAAAAGCAGAATTTAATATCTTCCATATTGATAATGAGCCAGAAATAATATGCAACCCAAGTGATGTTGTGATGAGAGCACGTATTTATCAAATTTCTGAAACAAATAAATCATCACAAAAGAAAAAAAGAAGTAAGAAAAAGGGGAGTAATTCATTTACCCAACCACCATCACTCGAGCAAATAAGCGAACCAATTCAAGTGAGAAGGGTGGAATCTTTTCCTCAAGTCAACATGGGGAACAATTCAACTGGATACATGCACCAACATGGTGTCATTCAATCCAGTTCTGATTATGACTGACTTTGAGCAAACTCAACCCCTCTACCGCAAGCCGACGCAGGTAATAAGTGCATTCATTTTATCTATGCATACATTGAGGACAATGCATGATTTAGGTTTGGGGGGGTGCTTATCTATGTATATATCTATCTTTAAATTTCTGTTTTATTTAAAAAAAAAAAATAGAAAAAAAAAATTCAATATTCTATGACATAGCTTAAGATTGAACTGCCAAAACCCGTGTACAAATTGCATTAAGTTTTTGTTCCTTATTATATAGCTCTGCTTGTAGAAATTATGACATAAATCTAAGTTCCAAAGAAATAACCCATGACCCTTGTAAGACATGTATGCACTTAAATTGGATGAATCAAATCTTTGAAGTGGTTGATAAAAAGCAGAGGTTGAGGAAAATATACCGGGAAGTGTGGACTTCTAATAGCAATTAAGCCTTGAGGAAAATAAAAGTAAAATAAAATAAAAAATAAAGTGAGGAAAACACATTTTTGCAAAATGATTACAAAAGCCCAAGCCTTCGAGTCACTGGTCCGTAGGGGTATCTTGAAACCCGGTAACTTGAGTCTGCCAGCTCGGGATTATCGACCAAACTCGCTACACGAATGCAAAAAGGGTATAAGTGTCAAAAAGAAAAGCAAATGTGTTGAATCACGGAAAAAGGACAAAAATAAATAAATACTTTAAGATACTCAAGGCCCAAAGCTAAAGGAATGATCCATGCCATGGTTGATCCAAATGATACTTCACCACCAGAGGAGGCGTGCAAAATAATTTATGTGATAACTGTAGGATTTCATGTTTAATTATACATATATATTTTTCGGATTTTTATGTATAATAAGGATCAATTTTCAATTTTCTAGAATTTATTGCATGCATCGGTTTGTTTTAACAAACTAGTTTCAGAAACTCTATTAAAACAAACATAAAGGAGCTCCGAAATTCATACCTAGAAGTTCTCTAAAACTTCTCGAAGATTCGGAGACGGTTGGGATGCTCCTCGCTGCGCCGGATGCCTCCGAGTATTCACCAAACTCTAAACAAGATCGAAGAGAGGGAAGCTAGTCTCTCAATCTCCGATATGGTTTAGAATCCAATTACTAACCCCTCTTTAATTCCCTTGAGAAGATGATCTCTTAAGAACTAAACTAAACTTAAGAATTTATGGAATTTTCGTGGAGAATTAAGGAGAGAGATTTTGCATGAAAAGCAATATTAATTAAGATGTAGGAAGGCAATGAGATAACCTCTATTTATAGGTTCTCTCCAAATTACCTATTCATGTGCAACCTCTTGCCCATGATTTCATGCAAAATTCCATCTAACCATCCATTATTTATTAATAAATAATATTAGCCACGAATTAAATCAATTATGGACCAATTCCATGCATGATCTAATTAATTCTTAAATTAATTCTGCAGAAAACCGTCTGGACCGGTCGACCGTACTGTTCATCGGTCGACCGGTACTGTTCATCATGGACCGGTTACTGTTCATCGGTCGACCGGGGACTGTTCATAGGTTGACCAGTACTATTCATCGGTTGACTTTTGCAGACTGGTAAAATTTTGGTTTAACCCCTACAAAATTTGACATTTCGGGATTAGTAGTAAATTCACAACTTATGTAACATATTATCCTATGTAATGTCAACTCATTACACCCCATAATATTTACATCACATATGAATTTAATTTAGATTCTAATTATGTTATTAATCACAACATAATCTTGATTTTGCTTGTTCACCCCATGTGTCATATTTTCTACATGAAACCCGACACATCCTTATGAACTCAAAATCCCCATTTCTTGTTTCCCAGTTTTGTGGTGTGACCTATGGGAGGATCTAAACTAAGTTGGCAGTGATATTAAGATCACAAGCTATAAGCGGTATCTAGCTACACATTATAGCTCCCAATTAGTTAGATGTCTTAATTCCACTCGAACCAAAACCCGATCCACTTAGTGATGGAGTGCATCACTTGTGTCCGTCCCTTGCCTCATGATATTAAGAATACACACAAAGTAGTATTGTGTCATCTTTGTATTAGTATTCATTTCTTGATCTCTTTAAGCTAGTTATAAATATGTGGCTTAACTCAAATCACATTGTGCACATTATAACTTTGCTTTATCAAGGGGCCCACTAATATCATCACTCAATTAAGAGGGGCAATGATAGTCTTTTGACTAACTATCTTCTCCAACAAAAGTTGTACTTAACCAACCAATGTCTTTACACTACACTGATCGATAGTTCAAGACACTGATCTAATTAAGTATTCCTTAAGTGATCAGATATAAGTCTCATATCAAAGGACCAAAGACACAGTAAAATATTAATGACACAGAAACACATTTCTATAATATTTTACTTATTAGGTCTATTCAGTATACAAAAGTAATATTTTCCTCTTTTGCATACCCGTGTCGTCACTCACTTGTAGAGCTACAATGATCTATGACCAACACGACAATCTTAACTCGGTAATTAATGTTCCATGTTAATTACCATGATTGTGAATATCTTTTGTTTTATGCAAACCAATATCTTTTAGAGCTCTACGGTTAAGGACCAAGAGCCTCTTCCTTAACACTTCTAAAGGACGAATAACATAAACAAGGAACAAAATGATTTCTCATTCAATTCATAATAATTGACATTTAAAAGTAAAACTTTTAGAACACATTCCCTTCAATAACATGTGTAGAGGGGTTAGTGGTGTGAATGTTGGAGGAATAAAGACCAAGTCAAACTTTTTATAAGTTAGAACTGTATAATGAGCATGCGAGAACTTTAAGTGAGATGTATAAGGTTAAGGCAGAAATATTAAGAGCTATTAATGGAATGTTGAATTAAGACTTTGTGGGTGTGTCAACTGAAAACCCTCACGAGACAAAACTCGTCCTCTAAGGCAACCTGGAGGTTTAAAGGCTTGTTGCACATGCTAAGTGCAACCGTGATTCCTACGAAAGTGAGTTAGGATTTCCCTGCTTTCATTTTCTTATATTCTGCTTTGCTAGGGACTAGCAAAATCTAGGTGTGGGGGTATTTGATGCATTGCATACATTGCATCATATGTCTTTCATTTAGATTACTTTTATATCAATAAATGCTACTAAGGTATGTGTTTAGTCGTATTTACAGAATACAGGGACTTGGATGCAAATTACCCACATTCCGAGCATAAACGTGTGCAAAAGATTCATTTCTATCATAAAGACCGAATTCAAGTTTATCGGGTTTCAATTGGAAATGCATCCAAGCATAAAAGCATTTAAGGAGCTAATTACAAAAAGGTCAAGGGCTTAATTGCAAAATGCCAAGGACATGATTGCAAAAGAAAAGGATAAAGTTATTTTGTTGGAAAAGTCAAAAGAAAAGTCAAAAATAAATCCCCAACAATGGAAGGAATTAATCCGGAGTTCAAGACAATGGAAAGAATCATCCAGACGTGCAAATAAAGATCAAATCATACCATAAACGCACCACAAAAATCTGGACGCGATCTGACTATATTGTGCGGCGAATTAGCCGCACAATACATGTACCAGGCGGCGATTTCGCCGCCCCACCTTCTCTTCTCGCGTTCAAACTTCGTCCAGTGTTGTGTTGACGCGTGTACTCTCCTTTTATGTATTGGTATCCCCTGTATCGGCTATAAATAGCCCTGTAGGACGAATGTAACACATCTTTGAACCTTTGGTCTTGGATCATTAGTAATAAATTTCTGTTTTATTTTGTTTTGTTTTTATTTTCTTTTAATGTCTCTAGGATCCTTTCTTCTTCCTCCCTCCATGAGTTTCTAACTCTTTCCAAAGGGAGGAGGTGATAGAATTAGGGGTAGAGAAGATGAATGCATGTTATTGTTTTAAGTTCGTGATTAGTATATTTTGATTACTTGAGTTTATGTTAAATCATTTATCTTGTAATGCTTCATAACTAACATGATTTATTTCAAGTTTCTCCATTCTCCAATCTAAACCTAAGTCTAGACCTCCACCCGACGGAATTCTCTTCTTTGTTCTTGTTTTAATTTTAATTGCTTTTGTTTCGTAGTTTAGTTAATTAAACCAAAAACCCCAAAACCCTAATTGATTCTTCTCTACTTCTTCCCCTCAATCGAAACAACATAAACAACGAAATCTCTCCCTCCTTGTGTTCGACCCGTATTTGCCACGTCTTCATTGACACCGTGCACTTGCGGTATAAATAAAATTCTCATCAAGGTTCCAACCCTTATTGACCGCTATAGAGAGAAGGACCCGAACTGTGTTCATTTTTGCTACAGGGGCGAATGTTTCTTGATAATCTATCCCATAGGTTTGAGTATATCCTTTGGCTACTAGACGAGCCTTGTACCTTTCGATGGAGCCGTTACTGTTGTATTTTATCTTATAAACCCATTTGCAGCCTACTGGTCTAATCCCTTTTTCTAATGGTACTATAGTCCAAGTTTTATTATTTTCTAAAGCATTTAATTCATCTTTCATGGCCTGAAGCCATTCAGGATGACTAACTGCTTCATGATAGAATCTAGGTTCTTTATGACTATCTAATTGGTTTAAAAAGGTACGATAGGATGGTTTAAAGGCTTGATAAGAAATAAATTTTTGGATCGGGTATGCGACGTTGTAGGTCACATAGTCCTGAAGTCTACTTGGAGCTTGGGTGCGCCTGTTGGATCTTCGAACAAGAGGTTCATCATCATTGGTATTGAAGTTGTGATTGTCTTCTTCTTCGTTGTTGTCTTCATTTTCCCTTGGTTGAGTATTGTTTTCACGAGGAAAAAAGGCTTCTGGGAGAACTCCATTGGTTCCTGAATTTTCTTGATCATTGGGGGTTTCGCTTGGTTTGAAGTAGGGTTCAGTCTCAAAAAAAAGATACATCTCTGGAAATATACATTTTACATTTGTTGGGATCAAAACATTTGTATCCCTTTTTTTGAACAGAGTATCCAAGAAAAATAGTTTTAATAGAATTACAATCTAATTTGTCGGAACGAGGCTTATGAACAAAGCAAACACATCCAAAAATTCTAAGATGGTCAACATGCATTTTCCGATTGTAAAGGAGTTCAAGAGGTTGTTTATTGTCAAGAGTGTAGCTAGGAAGATGATTAATAAGGTAAGTAGCAGTTAGCACAGCATCAGACCAAAAAGGTTTGGGAACATTATTTTGAAGTAATAAAGATCTTGTGACAGTTAAGATGTGACGATTCTTTCTTTTAGAAACACCATTTTGTTCAGGAGTATTAATGCATGTGGTTTGATGAAAAATTCCATGTGTTTTTAGAAAATTTTGGAAATCATTGCTAGAGTATTCCGAACCATTATCGGACCTAAGAATTTTAATCCTAGCATTATACATGTTTTCAACAAATGGCACAAATTCGCAAAAAACTTTAAAGACTTCTGATTTTGTTTTTAGCAAGTATAGCCATGTAGTACGAGAAAAATCATCAATAAATGTAACAAAATATCTAAAGTTGTCATGAGATTCAATTGGGGCGGGTCCCCAAATGTCTGAATGTATCATCTCGAGAGGCTGACCTGTCTTATTTTCAGAGTTATAAAAAGGAAGGCGAGTTTGCTTTGAGAAACGACAAACATCACATAATAAATTAAGTCTACTATTAGGAAAGAGTTTTTCAAAACAGTGTGGGATGGGTGTCCCATGCGTTGGTGCCAAAGATCATGTTTAGAAAAATTTGCGGTATAGCATCCTGTTTTTGAAGGATCGAAAACGTAGAGTCCATTGGTCAAGATTCCTCTACCAATCATCCCCCCTGTGGTACGATCCTGAAAGGTCACATCACAAGGTGAGAAAATAGCATTACAGTTTAAGTTTTTTGTAATTTTGGCAACCGATAGGAGATTAGCATCAAGATTGGGCATATACAGGACTTTTTCAATGTTATTTAATAGATTTGTATCTCCTAATCCCTTAATCTCTACTTGATTTCCATTTGCAACAGTGACAAATTTATTTAATATGGATGTAGTTGTTTGAATATTTCTAATCATGTTAGGATTACCAGTCATGTGATCAGTTGCGCCAGAATTAATAATCCACATAGGTTTAGATAGGTTATGTTGAGACTGGACTTGAAAGCAATTAACCATAGATGTATGCATACCTTGATGATTACCTGTTTGTGCGGGTTGATTGTGCAATACGTCGCTGAGGTGGGCCAGCAACTCTTTCAAATAGTTCGGATCAGTAGGTGCACCCGGGTGAGATCCGGATCCGGATTCGGGTCGACGCCATAGTTGGTCGGGTGGTGGAATACCCGATTGTGATGCCTGCGTATAAAAACTGGAGGATCCGGATTTGTTTCCATACCTCTCATTTGTGGTTTCTCCACCGAAGCTAGGGTTTGCGAGAGAAGTAGAGGCTGAGTGGCCGCCGCCAGATCCGCTTGGTTTTTGGCCGGCGAAGCCGCCGCCGCCGTGGTTTTGTCCATCCCTTTTCTCATCTCCTCTTCTTTCTCTGTTGCGGGGTGGTCGGAGGTGGGGAAACAAGAACCAGCAGTTGTTCCGTGTGTGACCTGCTTTTTTACAGTTATCGCACGTTTCATGTGGTTTATTACCATACCTTTTCCTCGTGTTTTGGTTTTGATCCAATTTTGAGGCTGTGAAGGCGTGGTTTTCTGATGTGATTTGTTGTGGTTGCGACATTATTTTTCTTCTGGATTCTTCGTTTTGGACTGTTGCGATGATTGTCGTGAGTGGAGGCAACTCCGTTGACATGAGGATTTGGCTTCTTAGTTGCTCGAAACTTGAATCGAGTACCAACAGAAACTGGTATACACGGTTTTGGTCTTGCCTTGTCTGAATCGTTACTGGATCCGAGCTGGGTGGTTCATAAATCCCTAGCTCGTCCCATTTGCTTTTGAGTGTCCCGACGTAGTCGGTGACAGAGCTTTTTCCTTGTTTGGTCTGCGCAATGTCATGTTTGAGTTTAAAAATGTGAGCAAAGTTTTTTTGTTTACCATAAAGAGTCTGAGCTGCCTCCCATAGTTCTTGTGCTGTGGTGGAGTACATGAAGATCTCTGCAATGTTGTGTTCCATTGATTGCAGGAGCCATGACATCACTAGATCATTATTGGAGTTCCACTCCTCTTGTTTGGCTTCAGAGCCTTCTCCGGTTGGTTTCTTGAGTTTCCCAGTGATGAAGCCGAGTCTCCCTCGGCCGCTGAGGGACAGAGTGACTGCCCGCGCCCAAGAGAGAAAGTTGTTGCCGTTGAGTAGTTGCGACACGAGCCTCTGGCTCATGTTGCCCTCCGGTAGACCAAGCGAGGTCATCTTTTCTCAGTTTTGTGGTGGTTTTTGTTTTGTGGGAAAAAAGGGACCTGGTCTGTGAAGAATCTCGAGATATCCGAGACCCCAGACCGATCTATGATGAGTTTGATCCTGAGATCGTTACACGACGCTCTGATACCATGAAGAAGACGATGGAGAGAAAAGGGTATGCTTTTTGTATATTATATATTTTTTGTTTGAGTTACAGATGGGTTATATATATACGAGATCCTTAAGAGGACCGTTACAATGTTTCCTATTATGCTTGATTGGCAAGTATTGCGGAATTGGTGATTGGCATTAGTGATTTCCTTTGTGGGTTTAACAACGGGCAGATTTCTCCTTGGATTGAGGCGATGATGGCAAGGATGCCAGCTGAGCCTGAGCTGAGATCTGAGGAGGATCTTCGTTTACAGTAAACAAGGAGAATAGTTATTCTTGGCTGAACTGTTGTTATGTTGTCGGGGTTTGGGGAATTGGGGTCGAGATGGAGGAAACATGAGACATGGAGTGGTGTATTGGGAAGGCGATGGATGGTGGGAACATGTAAAAGAAATGTTCGAAATATCAAGGGTTGCCAATCACATCAACATCAAAAATCTGACCAGGGGAGAGGTCAAGTTTCTCAACAAGTTATCTGGCAGTCTCTGTTGGGAAATCATAGCTTGCTAGTATGAGTTAGAAGCATATTAAATACTATGATGGAGGCGGATCATAACTGATTTAATCAGTGTGATTAAACTGAATTTCATGAACAAGCATATTTATCTAAACAATTTCAACAACTCTGTATTTATTAGCTACAAGGAGTACAAGCCTACAACTAATTCTTGGCTATGTAGCTTATTTTAGGAATATTACATCCTCACTCATAGAAGTTCCAAACTGTATAAAAGAGATGAAGTGCAAAAATGTCGGTTGAAAGAAATCTTACTTTCTGAATATAGCCCAAACTTGATCCTGCAATTCGGGATCAGGGGGTTGTGTGCATCAAAATTTTGGCATTTGTTGAAAGTAGAATGGTCACTGTAGCTGTCCTGAAATGAGTGATGTTCTTTATACCATGAGATTATGTAATTAATGTTCTGTTTTTAACGTAGACAATCATAACAACAACACAAGATAACCAAACACACATTTGAGAATTAAAAACTCAAATTTATTTGTCTCTTTTCTGATTTAGTCTGAAAAAATCAATCGTCTTAGTTAAAGCCACTTTAAATCTTTGAACCAAACTTGATGCCAGTTTTTGCAATTAAGCATGTGATTATCAATGACCAACATCTTGCTTTATTTCTTGTATGCAATTAAGCATGAGTTCAAGAGTTTGATCTCGATCACCTGAGGGTGTTGGTGAGGAGGAGAATGATGAAACTTCAAGTGGAGACCAACAGGTAGAAGAACCTAAAGTCAAAAGAACAAAAACATCAAGGGCTTGGAAAGACTCTGAGGAGGTTGAGATGATTTTCAAGGGCAAAAAGGAAGTACGAGTGAGATGCAAAGCATGCAGGAAGTCTTACTCAAAGGGAAAAAGTGGTACTACCACCAACATGAATAGGGCTGTGCAACATTAGGTCCGGTCCGGGTTTTTGGACCGGACCGGTCCGATCGGGTCGGGTCGGTCCAGACCCGAACAAAAGTCGGTCCGGGTTTCGGGTTGGGTTTTTTGTAAAAATCAGGTTTCGGTCCGGTCCAGACCGAAACCCGACTAAACCCGATAAAACCTGACCCGGACCGGATCCGCGTAACCCGATAATTTCAAACCCGATAACCCGGAAACCCAATAACCCCTTCCGTCGGATACCGAACATCTAATTCTAAGCCTTCCCCATTCTCAGCGAAACCCGAAACCCTAGCCTTCCTCTTCAGTCATCTCCTCCGTTCCGTCGGTCGGCGTTCGTCGGAGCTTCGGCCATTCCTCTCCTCCGTTCGGCGTTCTAAGGAAGCAACACTCCAACACAACACACACCCCTCCTTTTGCCTTCCACTTCACTCCATGCAAACTAAACCCCAACTCCAGTTTAGAGAGTGAAAGAGTTAGAGAGAGAGAGACAGATGGAAGTCTTTTTGGTTGGACTCTGGTGGCATTGGCTGCTCTCCTCATCTCCACCACCTCAGCTCTCTCCCAAGATGGTAACTTCAGTCCCACCAACTTTTTTATTTTTATGTTACAATATTTTGTGCTAAAGGTGGAGATTTTTTGTTTTGTTTTTTAGGTGCTGTTTTGCTTGAGATCAAAGATGGGTTTGATGAGAATGTGGGATTGGAGAGTTGGAGGGTTGAAGATGAGAACCCCTGCAACTGGACTGACATCACCTAACATCTTCCTCAGCTTAGTGTCTGATCCATGTCTGTGTTTTTTTTCTATTGAATATTGATTTTTTTGGGGGTAAGAAAAGATGGGCCATTCCTCTCCTCCTTCCCACTTGCTTTTGCTTTCCCATTTGTTTCGATCTCTGATATTCTAAGGAACTATGTGCGTGATTTCTACTGGATTTCTACCGGAATCTTGTTTTTTTATTTTGAAATCTTGCTTTCGGAAGAAGCTTCGGCCATTCCTCTCCTCCTTCCCACTTGCTTTTGCTTTCCAGTCTGTTTCGAACTTTCGATCTCTGAGATTCCAAGGATCTGTTTCGATCTTCCGAGTTCCGGCTCTGGTTACATCTGTGATATTCATTTTGTAGAGAAAATTTATTTATCAAGACAAACCTGGATTTGTGTAGTTAGACAACCTGGTCCTGGTTCAACTTGAATAATCAGATATCAAATCTAATTATGTGTGTTAAATGTTGAGATTAATTAAAAAAATACTTTATTTTTTTATTGAGCATATCTAGGAAAATATTTCCACAACAAAAGGCTAGTACATATTCTCGTTGATTCCTGCAATTCATTTACACTACCATGTTATGTCTTTTGGTCCAGTATTAATGACGGCTAGCAATTAGATTAGTTGGAAGAAACAATTGAAATCCACAGGTCCAACTCCACCCTACCCGGTCCGGACCGGTTTGGTCAAACCGGTCCGGTCCGGTCTTCGGCCCTTTAAAAGTTAAATCGGTCCGGTCCGGTCCAAACCCGGACCCTAACCGGTCCGGGTTCCGGTCCGGACTTTTAAGAGGATCCAGTTCCGGTCCGGTCCGGGTCCGGTCCGGTCCGGGTTTGGACCGGTGCACAGCCCTAAACATGAATCATCACAAAGAAGTATTTTATGCTCTAGGAATGATGAAGAACCAAGCACTCTTATCCATTAGTAGTGGAAGCAATGTGATTGAGGTGTCTGATGGGCCGTATGAACCAAAGAAGGGCAGGGAGATGATTGCAAAGATGATCATTGTACATGAGTACCCGTTCAGAATTGTTGAGCATGAGTGGTTTAACAGATTTTGTACATATATGAATCCGTTCGAAAGTTGTTGCTTACGCATGCGAATTCAGATGATGTCTTCATGAAGAAAATGGCTATGAAAATGGCGGAGAAATTTGATAAATATTGGGGAGATGAAAATGTTTTGATGGCAATAGGCAATAACAACTATTCTGGATCCGAGGTACAAGCTTGAACTTATTCAATTTGTTTATTCTCAAATTCAAGGTGTTTCACAATGTAAAACTCACATCGAGCACATTAAGAATGTTTTGTACAACATTTCTAATATCTATGTTGCGGAAAATGAAGCATTGTTGAATGAGACCAGTTCCCACAACACATCAGTATCTTTTGGAGTTGGGCCTTCTACAAGTGAAGCTCGTAGGAAGAAAATTTTCAATAATGACTTTAGTTCTTACATATTAAACAAAGGGAAGTCCGGCCAACATGACAAATCAGATTTGGATATCTATTTAGAAGAAGACACAAACACAACTGGGGACGAGTTTAATGTGCTCAATTGGTGGAAGGGTAATGTTCTGAAATACAAAATCCTCTCCAAAATGGCTAAAGATATACTTACTATTCCTCTCACAATCGTGGCTTTAGAATCCGCATTTAGTGTAGATGGTAGAGTTCTAGATCAATATAGGAGTTTTTTAGCTGTTGAAACGGTGAATGCTTTGGTTTGTACATCAAGCTGGCTTCGAAGCAAAGATGTGGTTGTTATTGTCTCACCAAGTGTAAGCATATATGTATATACTTGCTTAGTTGTCAATTACTATTATATTTTGTCATTACTAATGTTGTGCGTTTGTTTTTTCAGTATGATTATTTGGTTGAAGAAGACAAAGCGGTGAAACTCCTGGATAGTAGAGAGATTACGATAGTTGGAATCTAATATTGTTCATGGTTATTTGATTATGTTATTTGAAGTAATATTGTGATGTAATTTGTGTTGTTAGAGATTTTATGTTGATTTAAAACACTATTTCAGGTTTATCTACTAAATTCCAAATTTATTTGAATTTATTTTGTAAATTTCAGATTTATTTGTGTTTATATTGTAAAATCCAGGTTTAAACAAAATAAAATAAACGAGCAAGCGAGCGGCTGGCGAGCATTAGGCGAGCCGAGCACGAGCATGCTTTTATGCTTGACTCACCTATCGAGCTAGCGACGAGCGGGTGAAATTCCTTATCGAGTTGATCTCGATACGAGCTCGTTCGCTCGATCAAGACTAGTTTACACCCATATCCCCGTCTTTGATTTTTTTTTCTTCCCGAAAATAGTAGAATCACTAACTTTTTAACGTTTTTATCTTGAAATGTACAAAAGTATTTTCATGCATATCTAGAAATGAATAAATATCATGAATTTTGAAAGTTAGAATTTTTATCAAATTTCATGAGTTGTATGGTGCGCTTGGATACATCACAAACTGCTAGTTTAATGTGCCAAAACCGGTTTGTAACGCGTTGGTGTAAAGGTGAGTTTAATGCCTATAAAAACCGTTGGTGTTTGGATGCCCAAAAGGGCCAAAAACTACAACTACTTTCCAAACGTCTCATTTAAAAGTACATAATACACATTATATATTGCATCTTTGAAAATTTTAATTTTAAAACCAGACATATAACATTTTGGTATTGCTGCATTTACCTGCTTCTTTACAAAAAATGTACCAACTCACGTCAGTTTGGTTGAGATATCCCATGTCTTGAGCAAGTCAAAACCAAATATCAAATTTCAACAATCACATTTGCATGTGTTTGGGATGCTTTAAGTTTACATGGGGTGAGTAGTAGAGTGGATAAAATAAAAAATGTAATAAACTATTTTGGAAAACTTTATAACAATCGATACAACTAATTTACAAAATCGATTGAATATAGTATGAGATGCATTATAGAGTAAGTTGTAATTTAAGAAGAGAACAGCACTAGTTATCGAATGATTTGTGTTCATGTTTGAATCGTAAGACCTTGAAACTATTGGTGCATATGAGGGAAGTATGATCCAAATTGCAATGTGTTTGGACATGAAAATTGTACTCTTTAAAAAAAACTACTTATTCTTAACCTGCTTGCCCACTCCTTAAGTTAGATGGGCAAGACTATAATTATCTTACCCATACGGCCATAGACATTTTGATTTTTGATCCACCATTTAGTTATATAATAATACACTAATATATGGAAAGATTAGTTAGTGACTATCGAGTTGTGGCTTGGGTTTGATCGTTTAGGGATCTATCCATTTCGGTTGGGCTTACAGGGCCTAACTTTATGGACTTATATAGGACAATTACAAAAAGAGTATAAGATTAACGACTATTATCTGGTTGCTTTAGCCGGCACCAACATTGGCACCAACATTAAGATTTGGATTCGACCTGAATTTGTCGGTTCTTATTTTCTGGGACTGAGTCAGCACGAGCCATGAAGAAAAATCCTGACCCGATCAATTCGATTAGGGTCAGTTCTCGACTTTACTTGACCTGATGTGCAATAAATCAAGTTCGAGTTTCAAACCTAGCCGATGGAAGTAACATCTTGGAAATTAACTTCTAACTTTTTTTAAAGTAGTTCTATAAAAGTACGAGTTATTCATTCCACTCCAATACCAATATACAAATCACACACACACAAATTATTAATCAGGGAACGTTATATTTTAAAGCAGAAACCTTCCAAAACAATGCACCTAAGGGGAATGGTTTTGCGGTCCATCCATTTTTCTTAGATCAAAGAATAATTGGCTTTGAATTTGATTGGTCCATCACTTATATTAAGACGTCCATGCTTATATTAAAACGTCCATTTCAAACATCGATATGCTTAGATACTATATTAAATTTGATTAATCTACCAATTCTACCGAATCAAACAACTTACGAAGTAAACAACGAAACTAATTGTGGTATAAACTTTTGGGATTCTAGCAACATTACCAATCATAACTTCGTTTCGAATCCTGGAAGACTTTGGAAGTTTCCAGTCGATTGAAACTCACTGTTCGATGAATCTTGTCACACTCTAATACTTTCCGGTCAACCGAACTTCCCTTCCAGTCGACCGAATCTCTATATTTTCTTGTGCTTAACAAATCTACAAATCAAATATCAACGTAGACTTGTTCCTCCGTTCGATATTAATATGGATCACAACTTCCATCGAGAAATAATTGACAGACTTACGAGGAATGGTCAAGAAACTTTCTCATTGACCCCATGAAGACAACATATCATACTCAACCTATCAACGACACATATCCGCCGACAAATTGACCAACCTTTTCTTTGACCTCACGAAAAAAGAGACATCAGCAAAGAATTGTTTAGCATCACAATTGTGTTGTTTATCAATATAATGCAATCTTTTCGTCTTCTTCTTATTTTTTTTTAACGCTTTTACTCTTTTCATATCCGTGGGCTTGTTCATCCCTTGATTATCCAATGATAAAATATATTTCCTCATCCTTGATTAATGCATATTGACGTTTGAAATAAAGAGACGATGGAGCTGTCTTCATTTGTCAAAGCTTAATGAAGACAATAAATGACGTAATAGGGTTAGTAGGAAAATGAAATTGCAACAAACACTTCAAAACAAAACAAAATAAAATTCTTTATCATAGCAAATGAATGAAGAAAGTGGCTCGAATTCTGCTATATAGCACCTAGATGACATCTTAAATAATTGATTAGAAAAAATGCTGAACGAATTTATTATATAACAACAAACAATAGTTCTCTTCTCTGTCCTTTTTTGGGTATTCTTATACGTACATAATTTTAATATCAAGATGAAAGCATTTAGATCTTCGAATTAAAGATCCGTAAACATAATTATAATATCAAGATGGCCAGTTGTTATGGTTCCACAGTATGTTATAAGTGCATAAGACATAGAATTAAAGAGGTGACGTTAAAGAGGAACTATCGAAGAAGAAAAAGCTAGAAAGGTTAATTAGAAATGTACCTCAGAAATTAATGACAAATAGTGATATATTTGTATATATACACACAAAAGCTCTTATATATTATAATTGTCCCACTACATGAAAATGTCTTTAGCTTATACGACAACATCACTTTGCAAACACCTTGACTTTGTCATGGTTTTCGTCCCGTGAGGAAGCATTAGGTGTTTACATAAGACATTGTTAGAGCATATATACATGTACGGGTAGCAACCGTAAGACATGACTCTTTCTGCCTTTCTTGTTAAATTTCATACATCAAACAACATATTGTCACCATATATAACAACCATGCAAGCGTTCATTTTTGTATTTTCACTGTTGCAATTTTGTTTTGCAACTTCCTCACTTGACACCCGCCAAACATACATAATCCACGTACACACCCCTCCCAATCACTTTGAATCCCACCATGAATGGCACAAATCTTTCCTGCCAAAATCCAATGTAAGTACACTTTTGTACTCCTACAAGCACGCCATTAGTGGATTTGCCGTGAGGCTGACAGCAGGCGAGCTGGATTCCCTGAGAAAAATGGATGGCTTCTTACATGCACGCCCCGATGATGTCGTCCACCTGACAACCACCCATACTCCGAGCTTCCTCAACCTGGACGTGAGACCTAATGGCTTCTGGAATGTCCAAGTAGGGTATGGCAAGGGAGTTATTATCGGAGTTATCGACTCCGGTATCTTCCCTACTCACCCATCTTTTGACGACAAGGACATGCCACCACCACCTGCCAAATGGAAGGGGAGGTGCGACTTCAATGCATCTCTTTGCAACAACAAGTTGATCGGTGCGAGAACATTCATATTCAACAACACCCTGGAGAACAATCATATTCCCCCTTTTGACAATGACGGACATGGAACACATGTTGCAAGCACAATCGCGGGTCAATTCGTGAAGAATGCGAGCTTCTTAGGCAACGCCAAAGGCACTGCGGCTGGAATGGCGCCGCATGCTCATATTGCAGTCTATAAAGTGTGCGGAATCGAAACATGTAAAACTTCTGACATTTTGGCTGCGATGGATAGTGCAGTGGACGACGGGGTGGACGTGATTTCCATATCCCTTGGAGCCGCAAACAGGTCTATTATTGAAGACCTTGGTGCAATCGCCTCTCTCGGTGCCATCAAGAAGGGAGTCTTTGTTAGTCGGTCAGCAGGCAATGATGGTCCCCATGATTCCAACATCGGAAATGCTGCGCCATGGATTCTAACCGTCGGTGCAACCACAGTAGATAGAAGGATACGTGCTGTTGTCAAGCTTGGGAATGGAGCTCAATTTGAAGGTGAATCGGGATATCAACCACATAATTTTAACTCTCACTTTCTTCCTTTGGTATATCCAGATTTGCAACACGACGGTTATTCAATTTATTGCACCAACCGTTCATCCTTGGAGCAAATTGATGTTCGAGGAAAAATTGTGTTATGCTTTGCAGGAGTCACGAGCCCTGAGGAGAAAAGTGAAGTCGTCAAAGAATCAGGTGGTGCAGCAATGATTCTTCTAAAAAGTGGTTTTGAAACCCGTGTGTACCCCTTCACTATTCCAGCATCAGCCATGAGCTCCAACTATGAATCCACAATTATAGACTATATTAATTCCACATCAAATCCAATAGCTACGATTCTTTTCAAGGGAACACAGATAGGATGGAGCGATGCCCCTGGAGTCGCAACTTTCTCATCAAGAGGTCCAAGTTTGAAGATACCAGGGTTTATCAAGCCTGATATTGTAGGCCCTGGTGTCAACATATTGGCTGCATGGCCTGCACCAGTGGGTCCATTCCAGGTCATGCCACCATTCAACATCATATCTGGGACATCAATGTCTTGTCCGCACCTCAGCGGTATTGCGGCCCTACTTAAGAGTGCCCACCCTGATTGGTCTCCAGCCATGATCAAATCTGCTATTGTCACTACTGCTGACACTCATAACTTGAAAGGCAAGCCAATAATGGACATGTCGAAGCTTACCCCTGCTAGCTTCTATGAGATGGGAGCTGGTCACGTCAACCCCATTAAAGCCAACAATCCAGGCCTTGTTTACGACAACGTGCCCGATGATTATGTCGCCTATTTATGTGGTCTCGGCTACACAGACGACGAAGTTACGATCATCAACCAAGAGCCTATCCAATGCTCCGATGTCACTTCAATTGATAGTGCCAGTCTAAACTACCCATCACTTGTAGTGGATTTGGCTTCTAGCCGTAGCAGGCAAGTGCTTCGTACAGTTACAAATGTTGGACCAGCAAATTCATTCTACACGGTGGAGATCATTCCTCCGTCTGGTGTTCAGGTGACCATTGAGCCAAGAACTCTTTGTTTTACCAACGTTGGGGAGAAGCTAGATTTTGTTGTGAACGTGTCAATCGATCCTACAACAGTGCAATCAAACTCATGCGAAGATTTGAGTGGTTATTACATATGGGTTTTGTCGGAAATAAATGTTCAAGTGAGGAGTCCTCTTCTTGTAAAAGTATGTTAGTATCCTCGTTGCAAATCCGAACATAGGCTATGGCATGCACATATTGTTATGTTGTGTTTAGTAAGACACATCTGGTGTATCTGTGTATGATGTCCAGGTCTATGTATACACATACAGTAGTTATTTGTATTACTATGAAACGAATGAATCAAGGTTATTACTATGTCTGGTTATTTTTGCAATCAGATTCTACCAGTCGTAAATAAGCTACAATTTTCCCATCCTTTTTTTT
Organism: Triglochin maritima; assembly: GCA_963682175.1. Taxonomy (NCBI): domain Eukaryota; kingdom Viridiplantae; phylum Streptophyta; class Magnoliopsida; order Alismatales; family Juncaginaceae; genus Triglochin; species Triglochin maritima. The sequence continues at coordinate 2,411,747 of OY821787.1, read as the reverse complement.
AAAGTTTAGGCATGGTTATATAGCTCTACTAATAAAGAAATACCAATGCTTGCAAATAAGAGGAAAATGTAAATAAGAATCACATAATCTTCAAGTCAGACAACACGATTTCATTACTAAAGAGGCTCATAAAAGTAGTGCTTAAAAAAATTCATGGAGAGCACTTGGGAAACATTCACGAATGGATTGCATGAACATATGCTCTATATTCTTTATGACAGTCGACAGATATCTTCTAACAGATCAACAAACATTTTCTAAAATCTCACGAAAGAGATATACATCAACAGAGAGAATATAGTTGAGCACGCAACGCAATTATGTTTATAATATAATACTTTAGGTTGTTAATTTACCTCCTAGTTTTCTTGTTTTCTTGGAAAGATTTTTCTCTTTTTCTTATAACAGGCTTGTTATCTAGATAAATTAGCTCTACACACAGAAAATTGAAAGAAAGGTACAATGAGAGCTACGTTTAATATGCTAAAATTTTGAAGGGAACAAAAGACGTGGTTAAAGAGAATATATAGGAAAAGAAATACCAACAACAGTTTCATAGCTATCTTGCCAAAATAAATGTAGAAAGTAATTCGAAGCCTATTATATAACAGCTGAGAAATCATGTCGCAATTGATTAGTGATAATGGGTAATGAATTCATTAAATATATAACAAACAATTAATCTCTTTTAAAGGAATTGAGTTTAGATGAAAAATTGTTAATATTCTATTTGCACGAAGTGAAATCCCGACAATAACAAGCGATCAAACCTTCTAGGGAGTAGTTCTTTCATCTTTATTGATGTAGACTATTAATTTTCTGCACATCAAGCTTTTAGGGTATTATCCATAAAATCCATGTGTTTAAACGCCACACTAAGTCCTAAAATGTGGCTTTTGGCGATTGAAAAGTTACAATGGGATCCATGCGTCTCCAATCGTTTTTTTGTTGATTTGAGAATATTCCTAAATAAAATTCTCAAACTCTACAAACTCTCTTAGTCCCAACCATACAACGGGCTAGCTAAATTACTCGATACAGTTACGTTGGTTTCTTTTGGTGGGTAGCTAAACCTTTTCTTTCATTATTCTTGGTTTAACATGGTTGCGTGGGACGCCCTGAAGTCGTGGTTCAACCGATCAAGACAATAGTTTCATAGTTTTGGGATGTCGGTTTGAATCTCATAAACATCTTGTGGTCTTGGTAAAAATGGTGTTGTGTCACATTCACTTAAGATCCGCAACCCACCTGTCCCAAAATAAGAGTGGATGTTATACCCTAACCATTGCTTATATTTTAATTGTGTTTAGGGGAGGATTAGTGATGGATTGAGATGGACGGCTGAGATCGAGTGGGAGAAAAGTATATAAGGTTTGGGTTTTACTCTCTCTCCCTCTCACGATCTCATCTCTCTCACTCTCTCTCTCTCTCTAGACTCGTCTCTCTCGACAACAAGTGGAAGGTCGGCGTGGTGTGGCGATCGGAGAGCACGAGAGTTGTTGTTGGAGTCGTCGGAGGAGCGATGATCGTCAATTGCCGGAGGTTTCGCGAGGAAGAGCTCACTGTTGTTTCTTCAAAGGCTTCTTCAAGCCTTAAGGTATGTCAAACTTGCTTTCAAGCTCACATATTATTAGTGTGGGGGTGTGAGCGGTCGACGGTAGGCCGTGAGGCTCGTCGGACCTGCACAACAGTTTCTGAACTGTAAACGGTCGACCGATGTATGGGTTCGGTCGACCGGTTATAGTGTATTTTGGGCGAAATCCCTCGCACCGGTCGAACGATACCTTCGTGGTGGTCGACCGGTGGTACAAGTCTATCGAGAGATTGAGGTTCTGGGTATTTTCGGTCGAACATGACCCCTTTGCCGGTCGACCGAAAGTACTGTTGTAGGTCGGTTGGGGTGTTGACCATCTAAACGGTCGACCGTCTGTTTGACTCGTTCGACCGACGACTTAAGTGAACTTAATGGCCGGTCGACCAGAAGTGCGGTTTCGGTCGACCGTGAAATGTGGACTGTTGGTGAATCTTACTGGTGGTTTTTCGGTCGACCGATATGGTTCGGTTGTTCGACCGTTTGATTGTGGATTGCGAAAATGTTTTCTTACTGGTGGTTTTCGGTCGACCGGGACCCCTTTGCCGGTCGACCGTTTGGCGGATTTTTCGGTTGGGCCAGTTCTCTGGGTGAGGATCGGTCGACCGGGAAGACAGTTTTGGTTCGACCGTTTTACACTGTTTTGGTGTGTGTGTGTTACTATTGATTGGCTAGAAGGCGACGGGTTCACCGGCCCTTTTGGGGCGACGGACGGACAGGTCGGCCCTATAGCGATCAGTAGTGACACGTGGAGGGGGATTGTGATAACTGTCGCCGTGGCTCCGGCAATTGAGGCAAAGCCGTGGCTCCGGGGAATGATGCAAAACCGTGGCTCCGGTAACACTGAGGCAAGAAGGGGGTTGTTTGGCCGTGATTTGGACCGGCGGTGCCTTGTGTGCACTAGTGTTGGTGGGTTGAGGTGAGAGGACCCTTGAGACCAGTGTTGTTTGGCTATGGCCGGGAGGGAGGTCCCGAAAACTTAGTGGGTGTTTCAGTTGTGGTATTTATGGTTCTTTGTATATTTCATTTTCTCCATATATGTGTTAGGGTTTGGCATACTGGGTTTCCTCCTGGAAACTCAGGCATTTATTGTCTGCTTTCAGGCCGAGAGCGACGGTAGGTGGGTGGTGACGGCGGAGGGAGCGCTTGAGACCGGATCCTGGTTTCCTTATCTTTTGAGGTGGTCGTGATTACTTGTGTATATTTTATGTATATGATCTTTTGATGTAATCACATTCTTTTGTAAACTCGTTCACATATATATATTATATGTTGGTGCACCGGTGTGTGTATTTCTTTTCGTAATGTCTTCGTTTGATTGTATAATTTAAATTTGAAATTTTCCGTTGTGTTTGAGGACGTTACAGTGGATGTCAGAGGATTCTGGGTTATAAAAAAATGTGACGGTAGAGATCTTGAGCTCGATTTTGTAGAGTAGACCCTAGGTGCCCTTTGAAGCCATCTCTCTAGCTAGAATCTTAAGGGGTTTGATCGATTGTATTGCAACTTGATCCAAAACATGACTCCATTGTCATAGTTTTTAAACCAAATTATAATCCTACCATTTTTTCTTGATGTTACCTACTCTAACTCATTCCATTTTAAATCTCAATAGCTCAAACATGTGAATGCGATTGTTGATATTCAATTCTTATTTTTGACTATTTTAAGATAAGAGATTTCTCAACTAAGTTAGCCTTAATTGGTGTTAGTGTCCCACCTTTGGTAGATGAAAATTTTGATATAAGTTTAAATGACAAAAATTGGCTATCAAAACAACTTTCAATTATTAAGCTTATTGTATGACTAGTGTATGCTTAGTAAATTTTCCGGAAATTTTCTTGAATCGTCCACATGAGCATATCCAATCATGCTTCGGTTGTACGTTTAATTTGTTTAAGTTTCGAAGAAAACAATGACGTGATTTAAAATTTAAATGAACAGGATGAAATTGCAACAGCTATATATATATTTTAAATATTCTGGTCAAAATAATGCAGTGAACCAAATTAAAGCTATTACATTGGCAACTGAACGACTCGTATGACAATTAATTGAGAACATTGATTGGTGACAATGTTAAATGAATTCATTAAAAATTATAAAGAAAAAAGTTCTTGTCATAGTCTTGTAGAATAACGTGTAAGATACTTGATGAATTATTGTTTGCTGTACATGTGCGTGAAAGGCCACGGCGACCTCCATTTTAATCTTAGCACAAAAAAGAACAACGAACCAATTCGATGTCTACGTCGTCCTTTTTTTTCTGGTATACTTAAAAATATCAAGAAGATTGATATAAAATTGACACTTTTTGAATGAAAAGATCACCGAATTTTTCCATAAATTGCACCATATCATAGTATAATTCAAAGCTTTGGAGTGTACACTTTGTTCAAGTCTCATTTAGATGTTGTGATCGAGATCGATATGGTGATTTGTGATTTGTAAACGTGCTCAGTCAACGTCGAACTATGTCAAAATTTGGGCAAAAACTTGAGACTGAAGCGGACGTTAGAGAGAACAAGAATGGTACGATATGATAATTTTGTATTTGCAAAAATGTAATAATTATAATTGTCCTGATGGGTGACAATCTTTTGTTTATACGAGAACGAGTCTTAGCAAGAAATTTCCAGACATAATACACATTGTCTGTGCATATAAATGCAGTGTATAGGTAGGAACTTTGAATCACCAATTCTTCTATTTGATAGGGAGAGAGATATAGATATACATCAAGCAAAACCCAACACCTAACTACGATGCGGCCATTCACTTCGCTTTTTTTGTTCTTTCTAAGCCATTTTGCATGTTCATCCTCGGATTCCCACCAAACATACATAATCCACGTACAAACTCCTCCAAATCACTTTGAGTCGCATAAAAAATGGCATGAATCTTTTCTGCCAAAATCCATTGTTGGTTGTAATAAGTCTGGGCTTTTGTACTCCTACAAGCACGCCATTAGCGGTTTCGCTGCAAGACTCACAAAAGACGAGCTCAACTCCATGAGCCAAATGGACGGCTTCTTGCACGCACGTCCCAACCGTATTTTCAACCTAACAACCACCCACACTCCAAGCTTCCTCAACTTGGATGTGAGGCCCAATGGCTTCTGGAATGCCACAGTGGGGTTTGGCAAGGGAGTTATTATCGGAGTTATCGACACCGGTATCTTTCCCGACCACCCATCCTTTGACGATAAAGACATGCCATCGCCACCTGCCAAATGGAGAGGGAGGTGCGACTTCAATCCCTCTCTTTGCAACAACAAGTTGATCGGGGCGAGAACGTTCAACCACGATGTACAAAGCAATGACACTGCAATGCCACCTTTCGACGAAATGGGCCACGGAACCCACGTGGCAGGCATAGCTGCAGGCAATTTCGTAAAGAATGCTAGTTTTTTGGGCAACGCCAACGGCACTGCAGCTGGTATTGCACCCCATGCACATATCGCAGTTTATAAGGTTTGTGGTAAGCAAGATTGTTATGAGGTGGATGTAGTTGCAGCAATGGATAGTGCAGTGGATGACGGGGTGGATGTGCTCTCTCTCTCTCTCTTGGATACGAAGACAAGTCGATTTTTCAGGACTCTTTAGCCATCGCATCTTTGGGAGCTGTCAAGAAGGGAGTCTTTGTTAGTTTCTCAGCCGGAAATTTAGGTCCTGATAATTCCAGCATAAAAAATGCTGCACCATGGATTCTAACTACGGGTGCAAGCACCACCGATAGAAGGATAAGTGCCATTTTGAAGCTTGGGAATGGAACCGAATTCCAAGGTGAATCAGGATACCAACCTTCCAATTTCAGCTCCACATTACTTCCTCTGGTATATCCAGATTTTCAACACGATAATTATTCAATTTATTGCACCAACCGTTCATCCTTGGAGCAAGTTGATGTTCGAGGAAAAATTGTGTTATGCTTGGCTGGACACACGAGCCCTGAGAAGAAAGGTGAAGTCGTGAAAGAATCAGGTGGTGCAGCCATGATTCTTTTGACGGTTGGGTATGAAACTAGAGTTTTGCCGTTTACCATTCCTGCCTCAGTTGTGAGCTACAACCAGAGTTCCACAATAATCAAAGACTACATCAGATCTACTTCAACTCCAACAGCTACAATATTTTTCAAGGGAACACGAATAGGATGGAGCGATGCTCCTGGAGTGGCATCTTTCTCATCAAGAGGCCCAAGTTTAATGATACCAGGATTTATCAAACCCGACATTGTGGGCCCTGGAGTGAATATATTGGCTGCATCTCCCACATCGGTGGGTCCATTTGAGGTGCTGCCACCATTCGACATGAAATCCGGGACATCAATGTCTTGTCCACACCTTAGTGGTGTTGCGGCTTTACTCAAGAGTGGCCACCCTGATTGGTCACCAGCCATGATCAAATCTGCCATTGTTACAACCGCCGACACTAACAACTTGAAAGGCAATCCCATAATAAATATGTGGGATCTCACCCTTGCTAGCTACTATGAAATGGGAGCTGGTCATGTGAACCCAATTAAAGCCTACAATCCAGGTCTGGTTTACGACAACGAACCAAATGACTATGTATCCTACTTATGTGGTGCTGGATATACCGATGCAGAAGTTACGATTATCAACAATGCCCGTGTCCAGTGCTCCAAGGTGAATGCAACTGACAGCGCAAATCTGAACTTTCCGTCCCTCGTTGTGGATTTGAGCATCTCAAACAATTACAGTATGCAAGCGCTTCGAACGGTTACAAATGTTGGATTACAAAATTCGTCATACACAGTGGAGGTCAATCCTCCACCAGGTATTCAAGTGATTGTCGAGCCAGAACGTCTTTATTTTACTGACGTCAAAGAGAAGCTACAATTCTTGGTGAAGGTGTCTACTGATCATCCTGGGACAACACAATCAACCTCGTGCAAATACTTCAGTGGCTATTATGAATGGGTTTCATCTGAAATGGGTGTTCAAGTGAGGAGTCCTCTTGGCGTAAATGTGTGTTGATATCCTCTTTTTTTCTATTTGTGTGTGTATTGGTGTGCGCGTTAATTGTGATATTGTTACATCATGATTAGTGAGACGTGTGTATGATACACAGAAGATGGTATTTGCATTATAGTGAAATAAATCAATAAAATATAACATTTACACTTAGAGCATTTGGATATTGAATTTACACTTAGAGCATTTGGAGCATTTTGGGCTTATAGTTAACTTCTTTTGAGTTGAGTTGGAATGGTTTCACAACTTCTGCCTAATTCAATTTGATTAGCAGTTTACACGCTTATAAAAATAATGCTTATTTCCGCCAATCGAGAAGAAAACTAATGATCTTTATTTCTTGAGATTAGAGATGAAAATGATAGTTGTAAAGTAGGGAAAATAACGAAAAATTTAAATGAAATATCACATGGAATAAGAAAAGAAAGAGCGGGACATTACTCATAAAATACTTAAAATGTGCACTATTACACATGAGTTTTTCAAAAGGTACGATTACATCAGAGTACAAGAAAGTGAAAATACAAGTAATCATACAACCTAGGAAATAGACTGGAGGATCCAATCCCAGAGTGCACTCGTCATCAGTCGCCACCCACCTGACACCAACTGCGGTCCTAGATTGCAAATGAAATAATAATACCTGAGTTCCCATAAGGAAATCTCTTATACCAAGTCTACCTACACTGCTGGAAAAAAGGTCATATACGTCGGATATACAGGAGTATATAGGACGGATTTTTGCAGTCCAAGTGCCTGACGTATATTTCACCAACACCTATGCCCTTGTGTATAGACGTCGGCTATATACGACCGACATCTATACAATGTACAGTGTATAAACGTCGGCTATATATGCTAAACGTCTATTATACCTTTAATTTACCAAAAGATACATTACCGCCTATAATAGACACCCATTCTTTACATAATTAAGCCCAAGTTGCCCAAGTACCCCAAGTGCCAATCTTTTGACCAATAACTGCGTGCAGCAAATCCAAGTTACCCAAGTGACCAAATTCGTTCGCATTTGTTTGTAGAGGAGTGGTGGAGTACATCAACCACAACACCAAAAAACATTTGGCCGATGTGGGACAAAACTGTTACGACCTATAGACGTCGGATATATAGGGTGACCAACGTCTATACATACAGTACGACCTATAGATAGGGTTGTCAAATTCATGTTTCGGATCGTGTTCGTGTCGACACGAATTGACACGGATTTGTTTTTGCTCAACCCGAACACGAACACGAAATTCTACAGCTAAACACGAACACGAAATTAGTAACACGAACACGACCCGAATTGACACGATTTTTTTTCGTGTTTGTCGAATTCGTGTTTCGGGTCGTGTTCGTGTCAACACGAATTAACACGAATTCTTTTTGTCAACCTAAAAACAAAATATTCATGATTAATCATCACAAACTCTTTTAAAATATGAAAAGCTACAATGATACATCCATAAACATTCGAAGGCTTAGAGATGTGGATCGGAGATTTGGAGGAGTTGGAGACGGTTGGAGGCTTGAGAAGTTGAGATTGTTTGTTTTAGTTAGGGTTTTTTATTCTCTATTTGAAATTCGGGTATTTCGTGTCGACACGAATTACACGAAACCCGAATTTAATAAACTCGAACCCGACCCGAATTACACTTGGTGTTGTTCGTGTCGACCCGAATTCGACACGAACCCAAAATATGTCAACCCGAACTCGAAATTTCGTGTCGTGTTCGGGTTCGAATTTCGTGTCATGACCCGAATTGACAGTCCTACCTATAGACATCGGCCACTCTATACATCCGACGTCTATACATTTACGTCCTATAGAAGTTAGCTAGCCTATACAACCGACGTCAGATATTCAAACATCCGACTTCGGTAAATAGTATAAAAAACATTGCATCCATCTTAAGCCCAAGTGACCACTACTATGAAATGTCTGGCTAGGACGCCTCCCCCTGGATAGGACACCCCCCCTTAGGGGAGGAGTCCTCGCCAGACGCCCAATTTTTATTTTTATTTTAAATTTTATATGTTGTGTTATTTCAAATTATTTCAGGTTCCGTTGCAAGATTTCGGTGGTGATGAAGTAAAGTACAGTGAGCTTTTTGTAAGTCCAAATTTGCTAAAACCCCAAATTCAAAATTTTGTTGGATATTAATCCAAAATTTGGTGAGTCAAAAAACAATGAAAAATGGTCCAATCGTTTGACTAGGTTTTTGCATATATGTAAAGGAGAATTTTTACTGATTAATTGCTGCATATAATCCACATTCGTCAAAGGTTGTGATGGGATGATGATGTGACAAAATAAACAAGAGATCATGTGCAAAGTGATTTGCACATGATGTTGTTTAGTAGCGATGTAAACAAAAGATCATGTGTAAGTGATTTGCATATGATGTGGTTTAGTTGAGAGATTAATAAGAGATTTGGTGTAAGTGATTTGCAATAAATAGGTCTATACTTCATTCCTTGTTAAGACTAGTGCAAAAAATCTCTTTTTCCCTAACCACCACATTAATCCATCCGAAAACTCTCTTAATTATTCAAGTTTTTGGAGATTAAATTCTTTAATAATTAAGTAATATTAGTAATATACATATTAATTATAAATTATATATACGCATAACAACTTTAGGTAAATATTAAACAAAATAGAGAATGATAGTACAATATACAAGTATTAATATATTAATTTCCGTATAAGAGAGAAATTTGAAAAAAAAATAAAAATTCAAATTAATTGTTATGGGATGCACCACATATGCGGCCGCATCCGTCACATATCCTGCCGCATATACGGTCTGCAAAAACAAGCCCGCATCTTTTGGTTGCGATGTGGTCCTCGTCGACATCTGTATCTGTAACATCCTCAACAACGGAAGAAATTTAAAATTTTAACATAAATTCAAACATGAGGATATTATGGAATAATACAGGCAACCAGTGCACCAACATATGTACATAATATATATCCGAGAGTTCAAAAATGTGATTATAACAAAAGTTAAAGGAAAATGTACATGTAATCACTAAGACCTCAAAAAGGGAAAAACAAGATCTAGCTCCAGAAACGCTCCTCCTCAGTCACCACCTCCTAGCGTCGCTCACGGCCTGAAATAAAACATGAACTAGCCTGAATTTCCCATAAGGAAACTTTGTATGCCAAATTCTATCACATAAATGAACTAGACAACTACAAGCATGTATGGTATGAAATGCAGTAAAACAACTATCGTCGTCGCACTTGGCCTCTGGGAACTCTCTCCCAGCCTTAGCAAGCACGAAACAATGACGGGTCTCAAGGGTCATCGCGCCTAACCCTCACACGTGCCCCAGGCACCACAGCCGGAAACATCCTCGGCAACAACCCTGTATCACTATTAGCTGGCAATGTCTGTATCGTTGCCCTCAAATGCCAGGGACCCGTTGCCCTCAAAGCTGATCCGACGAACCACTCTCAGGTCGTCCGTACCGTTGCCCTCAAAGGCCGGAGACTCGTTGCCTTCAAGCTGGTTCCACACCAAACTGCACCGAACCGGTCGGACAAAACCAACACTCCGGTCGACCGAATCCTCATCCAGAGGACTAACCCAACCGAAAAACCCACCAACCGGTCTAACGGCAAGGGGGATCCGTTCAACCAAAACAACCAGTAAAATCCACTTCACTCACCAAAAACACGAACGGTCGAACAACAACATGAACAACGGTCGACCGGAAAAAGACAGTAAAATCAAATTGGAAACAAATTATACCAGTCGACCGAAACCACAAATGGTCGAACAAACTTTAAGTTAAATTTAAGTCATCAGTCGAACGAGATCTCATGGCGGTCGACTGTTTTGTGGTCTACACCCCCAATCGACTTAAAATAGTGCTTCGGTCGAACGACAAAGGGACCCGTTAGACCAAAAACCACCAGACCCCCATCTTCTCGCTCAAAATGCATAACCAGTCAACCACCCAAGGGTATCGTTCGATCGGTGCAAGAGATAAACGTCAAAATTACACTACAACTGGTCGAACGAAATAGCACCGGACGACCGTTACAGTGCAGAAATCTGTTGCACAACCTACGACGAGCCTTTCGGCCTACCATCGACTACTCAAACACCCACCCTAGCTTAAGTGAGCATAAAAGTAAAACTTGACATACCTATAAGGCTTGAAAAAGCCTTTGAAGATCCAACAACGAGTTTTTCCCTCAAGAAACCAATCTCCGGCAAAAATCCAACCGAGCAACGATCACCCAACTCCGACGAACACGATTGCTACTCCGTGCACGATTTTCTCCCGACTTTACCAGAGCTCCAGGAAGCCTTCGCGAACAGACTAGAGTGATAGAGAGAGAGTGATATATATATATAGAGAGAGAGAGAGAGAGAGAATTGAGAGACGAGTGAGAGAGAAAATGAGAGTGAGTGAAACAAACCTTATATAACTCCAATCAATCTTAGTCGTCCATCTCACCAACTATAATTCCTCCCTAAACAACCACTAATCAAGCCCAAAACATGATTAGTGCAAAGCAATGATTTATGATATTACAGTATCGCATCTACATATTAGAATAGTGGTCCAAACCATACAACGATCTAACTAAATTACTAATGCCCAACCTCAACTTTTAAGACGCCTCGTCACAATTGCTAGGATGCCCAAACAAACTCTTAGAGCACAAATAACAACGCCCGGGCTACCCCCGAGCGCCCTGCACTCTCTCTCTCTCACGTCAGCTTCTCTCTCTGCCACGTCAGCTCACCCAACCCACCAAAAAAAAATCCTTACCCATGCCCAGGCTACCCCCACCCACCCTACACTCTCTTTCATCCGCATCATTTCTTAATTAAACAATTATAATTTTCACACAACATTTAACAAATTACATTTTATATAATTCTAATTCTAACAACATTACAATTCTATTTTAACTCGAAATATTGTTAATAATTACTGCTAAATCACGAAATTATTATTAAATATTACGGAGCCACATTACATTTAAGATAAACTGAAATATGAAATATTACACTCAAAGTTAAGAAACAACAGTACATATTAAATAAACAAAACTTTCAAATACTACATTAGCAACTACGTTAACCGATTTTCAAACCGCTTCTCGTCTGTAGTGTTGCCATATATGCTCGATTAAATCGCCTTTCAGATCCAAATGTTGGTTTCTGTCACGCACTCGACCTCCTTTATTATTATAAAAAGTAGTCCTATTCTATGTCTACTTTTATATGAATATTTACAACATAAACTGGATTGAGATTTTTATTTTGCAATTGCAAGGATGTAAAAGTCTACTTCCGATTCTCACATTTGTCAAGTCCCATTTAGACTTTCTCTGTTATCCTTTTCGGCCGAATACAAAATCAAGCTTGCCACCGTACGAAGCTTTATATTAGAAAAGGCAACACTATCAGAATAAATAAAATTAGAAATGCACATGATTATATTTGTATTTTCGGAAATGTTTTTATTGGAATGAAAAATCATCGCTGTCGTGACAATTTCTTTTGCTTAATTATATATCAAGAATTCTTTCGTAGCAATAAACCATTGACCTTATCACAATATTGACCTACAATTTTTTCTTAATGTTACATCTACGTCATTTCATTTTAAATCTCAATATCTCAAACATGTGAATAAGACAGCTGAAATTCATTTTTTGTTATTGATCATCTGAGGACAAAAGATTTCCCAACTAAATCAGCCTTAATTGGTGTTAGTGTGGTAGCTTTGGTAGACGAAAATTTTAATGTTACCTACTATTAATTTTTTGCACTTCAAAATTAACTTCTAGGGTCTTATCCATATAATCCATGTTTAAGACTCATTAAAAGCCGCACTTGGTCCTAAGAGCATCCTTATCGGGGTCATCCCCCATGGATGACCTCAGACGATCGCAGATGACTGAGTCGGCCATCCGACCTGGTCGTGCCACTAGGCACGACCCGGTTGGCTGTTTTGTTTTGATTTTATTTTTGGTTTTCGTTTTTTTGGTTTTGGTATTTGTTTTAATAATTAGGAGTTTATATTTTAATAAATAATTAGGGGTTAAGTAGTTGTAGATTATATTTTGATAATAATTAGGATTAAAGTTATGATTTGAAGTATTATTTTGTAAATTGGTGAGTATTTATTAAATTGGAGTATTATTTTGATAACGTTAGATTTTCAAATTCCAAATTTTTTCGAGGGGCGCTGCCTCCTTGCCACCGGTGAGGTGGAACGTCGCTCGCTAACCGGGGAGCGAGACCCCCGACGGACCTGTTGGGGTGGGCAATAATTTGGGGATAGAATAAAAGTTGAGAAGAAAATTAATGGTATTTAGTATTTGGTAATCTTTGATAGTTAAATAAATAATATTTTTGGTAAATATAAATGATTTTGGAATAAAATAAAAGTTGAGAACAAAATTAATGACGTGGAGGAAAGAAAGTGAGATGACATAGGTTATGGTTAATGAGTAAATAATGAGGGAGACATGTGAAGTTGGGTCATGATGACGTGACAATGGGAGAGAAAAGAGAGAGAATATGGATGACCTAGGTCTAGGCCTGACAATTTCTGACACGACACGATAACACGACATGAACACGACACGATATGGTGACACGATTTTTACACGACATGACACGAATTTTTGTGTGCGGTTGAAATGCTTTATTATGATGATTTATGAAGATATAAACATAAAATAATCAGTACACGATTTGACACGAACACGACACAATTACACAGTATTTTAGTTTTTTACACGAAACTGACACGAATAACATCTTTTGTTAGGTAATCAACTATTTTTTACGTGATAATGGTCAATTAATATTTTAATTATATAGAAAAATATTAATATAACATGTCACTTAACTATTTTCAATCTAAACATGATGAATTTTTTTTAAATTGTGCTTAACACGATAACACAAAATCCTGACACGATTACGAAACTGTCTGACACGAAAGTACACGAACATGACACAATTGCCAGGTCTACCTAGGTTATTGCTGCGGATGCTCTAAAATGTGGCTTTTGAAGATTGACAAGTTACAATGGGATCCATGTGTCCCTTCGTCTTTGTTGATTTGAGAATATTTCTAAATAAAATTCTTAAACTCTATTAACTCTCTTAGAGCACCCTTACCAGTGCTACTGTAGACGGGCGACACTGTAGTGCGCCCGGCCACGTAGGCCGGAAGGGTGCCACATCCACCGTCGGGTTGATGGATGAGGTGGGGGCACGTGCCCTCCTGGTTACTGTTTTTTTAATATAAAAATATAGTTAAATATGTTAATAATTATTTTAAAATTTAGTTTAATCGTTTAAAAAAAATGAAAATATGTTTTTTATTTGTTCCTATTTTTTAAGATTTTTAAATATTTTTGTGTTTTTTACTTAGAATTTATCCCCAAATGACGTGGAGGGGAGAAAATGTAGGACGTTTGAGTTGTTTTTTGGTGCGGTTAAGGAAAATTTAGGAGGGTTGGTTTGAGCTGACGTGCGGAGAGAGAAGCTAACGTGGCTGAGAAATAAAATCGGACGCCCGGGAACTACCCGGGCGCTGTTAACAGTGGTCTTAGTCCCAACCAAGGTTTAGGAGTGCCGGAGCATATTGGATGTTGTAAAACTCTGCATCTCGCATATGCAATGCGAATGTTTTGCGATTTAATAATTAAATAGTATAAGTAATATACATATTTATCATAAATTTTATATATGTATGCATAAAAAGGTTAAAAATTAGATACATTCCTAAATAAATATTAAATAATAGAAAACATGATAGTTCAATATACAAGTAATAATATATTAATTTCCTTGGAAGGAAGAAAGTAAATTTGAAGAAAAAGAGATTTTGAGGGCAACACTATCAAGATTTCTCACATTTGTCAAGTCCCATTTATATTTTTTCTGTTCTCTTTTCAGCCGAATACAAAATCAAGCTTGTCACCGTACGAAATTTTAAATTAGAAAGGGCAACACTATCAAAATAAATAAAATTAGAAAGGCACATTATTATATTTGTATTTTCGGAAATGTTTTTATTGGAATTATCCCTGTCGTGACAATTTCTTTTGCTTAATTATATATCAAGAATTCATTCGTAGCAATAAACCATTGACCTTATAACGGTATTGACCTAAAAAATTGTTTTGAGGCTGGGTCGGGAGAGAATAGTACGAAAAAGATACATTTTGAATTTTTGGGGATTTTCATATGATATGTTTCTTGTATCGATAAAATGACACTGGTTATGCTTTTTCTTTCGTTATTCTTGGTTTAGCATGGTTGTGCGGGACGCCCCGAAGTCTGAGTTCAATCGGTCAAGACAGTGATTTCATAGTCTTGGGATGCCGGTTCAAATCTCCAAATTAAGCTTCATGCGGTCATAAAAAAAATTGTTTGCGTGGGACTGCAGAGATCTTGAGCTTGATTTTGTAGAGTAGACCCTGCTAGGTGCCTTTTCAAGTCATCTCTCTAGCTAGAATCTTAAGGGGTTTGATTGATTGTATTGCGACTTGATCCAACAACATGACTCCATTGTCATAGGCTCATAGCTTTTAAAACCAAATTATAGTCATATCATATTTTTTTTCTTAATGTTACATCTACATCATTCCATTTTAAATCTCAATCTCATATGATTATGAAACTGTTGAAATTTAATTTTTGTTCTTAACTATCTTAAGATAAAAGATTTTCCAACTAAATCAACCTTAATTGGTGTTAGTGTCACACCTTTAGTAGAAGAAAATTTGGTATAAGTTGTAATGACAAAAGTTGGTTATCATAACAACTTTCAATTATTGGGCTCATTGTATGACTAGTATGTGCTTAGTAAATTTTCTTGAATTGACCGCATGAGCATATCCAATCATGCTTCGGCTGTACGTTAATTTGTTTAAGTTTTGAAGAAAACAAATGACGTGATTTAAATGAATGGGAAGGAAATTACAACAGCTATTATTAATATTCTTGTCAAAATAAGGCAGAACAAAATTAAGGTTATTACATTGACAACTGAACGACCCAATTAATTCAGGACATTGATTGGTGACAATGTTAAATGGATTCATTAAAAATAATAAAGAAAAAAGTTCTTGTCATATTCTTGTAGAATTACGTGTTATAAGATACTTGATGAATTATTGTTTGCTGTGTGCGTGAAAAGGCAGCGGCAACCTCCATCATAGCACAAAAAAGAACAACGAATCAATTCGATGTCTACGTCTTTCTTTCTTTCTGGTATACTTAAATGTATTAAGAAGATTAATATAAAATTGACACCTTTTGAATGAAAAGATTACCGAAAGTTTTCATAAATTGCACCATATCATAATAGAATTCAAAGCTTTGGAGTGTACACTTTGTTCAAGTCTCATTTAGATGTTGTGATCGAGATCGAGATCAAGATTGTGATTTGTGATTTGTCAACGTGCTCAGTCAACGTCGAACTATGTCAAAACTTGGGCAAAAACTTGAGACTGAAGCGGTTAGAGAGAACAAGAATGGTACCATATGATAATTTTGCATTTGCAAAAATGTAACTATTATAATTGTCCTGATGGGTGACAATCTTTTGCTTATACGTCAACATCTTTTAACAAAAAATTTCAGGCAGTTTTTGTCATCAAATATTCAGGCGTTTACAGTACACATTGCTATGCATATAAATCCACATCTATAGGTAGCAACTTTGAATCATCAATCCTTTGATTTGATATAGATATACATCAAGCAAAACCTAACTACGATGCGGCCATTCACTTTGCCTTTTTTGTTCTTTCTATGCCATTTTGCATGTTCATCCTTGGACACCCACCAAACATACATAATCCACGTACAAACTCCTCCAAATCACTTTGAGTCGCATAAAAAATGGCATGAATCTTTTCTACCAAAATCCATTGTTGGTTCTAATAAGTCTGGGCTTTTGTACTCCTACAAGCACGCCATTAGCGGTTTCGCTGCAAGACTCACAAAAGACGAGCTCAACTCCATGAGCCAAATAGACGGCTTCTTGCACGCACGTCCCAACCGTATTTTCAACCTAACAACCACCCACACTCCGAGCTTCCTCAACTTGGATGTGAGGCCCAATGGCTTCTGGAATGCCACAGTGGGGTTTGGCAAGGGAGTTATTATCGGAGTTATCGACTCCGGTATCTTTCCCGACCACCCATCCTTTGATGATAAAGACATGCCATCGCCACCTGCCAAATGGAAGGGGAGGTGCGACTTTGATGCATCTCTCTGCAACAACAAGTTGATCGGGGCGAGAACATTCAACCACAGCGTACAAAGTAATGGCACTGCAATGCCACCTTTCGACAATGACGGACATGGAACCCACGTGGCAGGCATAGCTGCAGGCAATTTCGTAAAGAATGCTAGTTTTTTGGGCAACGCCAACGGCACTGCAGCTGGTATTGCACCCCATGCACATATCGCAGTTTATAAGGTTTGCGGTGAGCAATGTCATGATGTCGATATAGTTGCAGCAATGGATAGTGCAGTGGAAGACGGGGTGGACGTGATCTCTATCTCTCTTGGATCCAAAGACGAGTCGATTTTAAAGGACTCTTTAGCCGTCGCATCTTTGGGAGCTGTCAAGAAGGGAGTCTTTGTTAGTTTGGCAGCAGGAAACGAGGGTCCTGATAATTCCAGCATAAACAATGGTGCACCATGGATTCTAACTACAGGTGCAAGCACGACCGACAGAAGGATAAGTGCCATTTTGAAGCTTGGGGATGGAACCGAATTCCAAGGTGAATCAGGATACCAACCTGGCAATTTCAGCTCCACATTACTTCCTTTGGTATATCCAGATTTTCAACACGATAATTATTCAATTTATTGCACCAACCGTTCATCCTTGGAGCAAGTTGATGTTCGAGGAAAAATTGTGTTATGCTTGGAAGGACACAAGAGGCCTGAGGAGAAAGGTGAAGTCGTGAAAGAATCAGGTGGTGCAGCCATGATTCTTTTGACAGCTGGGTATGAAACTAGAGTTTTCCCGTTTACAATACCCACGTCAGTTGTGAGCTACAACCAGAGTTCAGCAATAATCAAAGACTACATCAGATCTACTTCAACTCCAACAGCTACAATATTTTTCAAGGGAACACAAATAGGATGGAGCGATGCCCCTGGAGTGGCAACTTTCTCATCAAGAGGTCCAAGTTTGAAGATACCAGGATTTATCAAGCCTGATATTGTAGGCCCTGGTGTCAACATATTGGCTGCATGGCCTGCACCCGTGGGTCCATTCCAGGTTATGCCACCATTCAACATCATATCTGGAACATCAATGTCTTGTCCACACCTTAGTGGTGTTGCGGCTTTACTCAAGAGTGCTCACCCTGATTGGTCACCAGCCATGATCAAATCTTCCATTGTTACAACCGCCGACACTAACAACTTTAAAGGCAAGCCAATAATAAAGATGTGGGATCTCACCTTTGCTAGCTACTATGAAATGGGGGCTGGTCATGTGAACCCAATTAAAGCCTACAATCCGGGTCTGGTTTACGACAACGAACCAAATGACTATGTATCCTACTTATGTGGTGCTGGATATACCGATATAGAAGTTACGATCATCAACAATGCCCATGTCCAGTGCTCCGAGGTGAATGCAACTGACAGCGCAAATCTGAACTTTCCGTCCCTCGTTGTGGATTTGAGCATCTCAAACAATTACAGTATGCAAGCGCTTCGAACGGTTACAAATGTTGGATTACAAAATTCGTCATACACAGTGGAGGTCAATCCTCCACCAGGTATTCAAGTGATTGTCGAGCCAGAACGTCTTTATTTTACTGACGTCAAAGAGAAGCTACAATTCTTGGTGAAGGTGTCTACTGATCATCCTGGGACAACACAATCAACCTCGTGCACATACTTCAGTGGCTATTATGAATGGGTTTCATCTGAAATGGGTGTTCAAGTGAGGAGTCCTCTTGTCGTAAATGTGTGTTGATATCCTCTTATGTTTCTATTTGTGTACATTGTGTGTGTGTGAATCACATATCTCAATTTCTTTGTTGTGTGTGTTGGTGTGCGCGTTAATTGTGATATTGTTACATTATGTTTAGTGAGACGTGTGTATGATACACTATTGATGGTATTTGCATTGCATTTGGATATTGAATTTAAAGTTAACGCGCACGAGATGGTTTCTCCCTTTTCTTTTTTCCTCTTCTTTTTTCTTGTTTTTTGCTTATAGTTAACTTCTTTTGAGTTGTGTTGGGCAATGGTTTCACAACTTCTGCCTAATCAAATTTACACCCTTATAACCGAAAACATTGCTTATTTCCACCGATCGAGAAGAAAACTAATGATCTTTATTTCTTGAGATTAGAGAAGAAAATGATAGGTACCCATATCTTTTCAATTAGAAACCAAGAAGAGCAACGTCTGCCACTCTTCCTAAATCCTAATCCTCCCCTAAAATATACAACCAAATTGTCAAGTTGTTACAATACTGTTCTTCTAATCTATACAGAAGGTCTTATGTCAGAAGCCTCCCAAGCAATGCTCCAACGGAGAAGCTGCTTTTGGCCCATCCATTTGCTTGGGGAGTAGTCTCCACTGCGTTGTTGGGCATCTTCTTGACGCTGAGCATCACGGATCGGCCAATTTCGCGTCGAAGTGCTTCTGTCACCTTCGAGTCAACGGGGTTTCCTGAAGGATCTCTCACGTAGAACACGTTGGTGGCTCTGCCGTCTACGGTGTTTACTCCGGCCCTTGCGACATATAAGCCATGTTCTCGGAGAATTCTGGTGACGTCTGAGAGCAGACCCACCCTGTCTGGAGCACATAGCTCTAGGCTAAGACCCTGCAAGTTGATAGTATTAGTAAGCAAAACAAATAGGTTACAACTTCTAGCAAGAAATCATCCCAGAGACTGTTCCAAGTAAAACGTCGTGTTAATCTAACTTTCTGATTTGAGCATACACCTACTGCACATGAGCATGCAAGGTCAAGGCATCAAGTTATCCAGCGTTAAATCAAGATGGGCACAACTCTAAATACGCTCATATCTTATAAGCAATAAGGCACTATACTTCAAACATTCTCCCGCCTGCATGGTTAGGATTACTGGTCATGTCTATCTACCTACTTTCCTACATTTTAAATATGGTTAGACCATCCCTGCTTTAAAACCCGAGTACTCAAGTGGAATAATAGTAAACAAACTCTATTGTAGAGTATGATACATTTTTAGTGTTCACGTCAATTACCCAAAAAGTCAAGAAGAATATAGTAAGACTGACCAACTACTCTAGTTTTATCGGTAAAAAAGCCCTTTGATTGTGATGCTAACAAATCATTGTCTGACTTTTGAATATGTATATGGCGGCAAAAAAAATCGTGTGCTTAACTAGGACAGCTTGATCTGAATTGAAGCCAATGTGGCCCTAAAAGACAACCGGAACCAAAAGCATAAAATAACTCCAGCAAACATAAGATGTGTTTCTGTTGTTAAAGCATCCTAACTGAATGCTATTGTTACATTTTGAATGTTTTCGGAAAAACAGAATATGGCGATTTAGTTGGGAAATTACTTTCACATTTAATGGAAACTGAAAAATATGCAGGGAAAAGGAAGGAATAAAACAGAGTTTCCTCTAATCCCTCACCTCAGATACTCTTCGCAGTATTGCAGCTTCAAGACACTTAACAACCCTCTCCTTTTCATCTTCTGAGTCGAGTGTATTACCGTCCTTATGACGTATAAAATATTCCTGCAGCACAATGTGTAATTATAACTGACATATGTCAGAAAGGAACGACAATGAACAAATTTTGTTAGAACCAAAAGGAGTTCCTGAATGAGCCTTGGGTTCCTGGACTCTTTTGGAACAAGCGAAAATGCCATCCCTCAGCATTACACATTCATTTCTATTTAGTAAGAAGCTATGAAACAAACAAGTATGTTCATTTTTCTACCTGTGCTGCATTGGGTCCTTGAGAGGAGATGGAGGCATGAAAAACAACATAATTCATGTCTGTGAGAGTGCACACAATGTCATAGAGCAACTTTGGTCGGTCTTTAGAACGGATATTCACAATTGAGTACCCTTTTTCTCGACAATACTCAATTGTTATAACTGGCTTGAAAAGAACATCTTTGCCATCCCTCTCTTCCCCATTCTGTTCAAAATCCTGGTCAGCAAACATTAGCTGGTGGAGGCGACGATCTACGTGGGTGGAGCCAACTGAGACCGTTGTGTGAGTTCCCTTGCTATCATCTCCACACACACCCAAGAGATTCTTTAGTTGCTCCCTTATTAGTGACAAACGGGATTGGTCGTCTATAACTCCAGATGTGGCTCCATCATTAACATAGACAACACATGCTACACGTGTTTTGTGAGTCCACACTTCAGCAGCCAATACATTGCAGCGGAGTTCAGTCAGTACAGCAAAAATCTCAGATAATAGGCCTGGACGATCCGTGCCCATGAGTTCAATGGCAGTGTGGTTTCCTATTGAGCACATTCCAACCTTTTTTGCTTGGCAACTGTTTCCATCAATGCTTCTTACATTGCTTTTAGGACCAAGAGCCTGTCATAGTGTATTGTTAAGCGTCGAGTACATTGTAGGAAATAGACTGCACTACTAAGCAAGTAGTTTCAGGTAGGGTTGAAACTTTGTGTCCGAAATCCGTCAATCCGACCGATTCCGTATTCGAAATCAAAAAAATTATCCGAGAAAAAAAAATCCGCAACCGAATTTGTATTCGGATATAAACATCCGTAAAAAAACAAAACGAATATGGATATTGGTACATCCGATTCGAATAATATCCGGTTCGTTTTTTATATGCACATATAAATAAAAATATATATATATATACAATATATATGAATTAAATTATGTTATTTATATTATATTTAATATTTTTTCATGTAGGCAAAAAATAAAGGTTGAAATTTATTCTTGTTTAGATCAATCAAAAAATGTTTTTTAAGTCTATTCGGATTTTTTAACGAATTTGGATATCCTAATTCGGAATGGATTTTAAACTTAATTCGGATACAAATTTATTCGAATTCGGATCCGAATTCGACGGATACGAATTCGGATCCCTTTCTCATACATTCGATCGGATTCGAATTCGGATTCGGATTCGAGAAAAAAAAACAGATACGAATTCGGATACTGGCACATCCGTTTCGTATCCGCTCCGTTTTCACCCCTAGTTTCAGGTACACATAACCTCTCACTCTGAGGTGGTTAGTAACAGCCTTTGTTAGTCCTAAGCAACCGAACGGAATATATATAAATCATGTTTGACATAGTAGTTGCGTTGAAACAGCTATGATTTTCTTAACCTCGCACAAGATAAGCAGTCTCACATTGGCTAATTGAAATTTTGAGTGGGTGTTTTACATTTTAAATGAAAATTTTCTGAATTGTATGTGTTGAGTAACAACTATTCTTTCAAATCCTTTGTTAAACAGAACTGAAAGAAAGGAACTCTACATGCTCACTGTGCTGAAGGTAAAGGAATTGCATAGAACTCTATGTATCCAACAAACATGATTCCAAGTTATCCATGATTACTATAGTTAAAATTAGATGGGGGGTTGGGGGCATGAAGTTTCGTAAGTCATTCAAATATGGCAGTGGATAATTCCAAGTTATCTCTCAGATGCTTATCAAACTACAGAACTTCAAGCCCCATCAATTGGTCATATTTTTGGCACACCATACTTTTTGTTTAAGCTAACCAACCTCTTACTTTCATTGCTTTAACAAGCATCCACAAGTCCTGAGCATCAACTTCAAGAAAAACAATTATAGGCCTAAAACATCATCAGTAGCAGAATTTAAACATTTATGGGATTCCCTAAAAATTAGCTGAAATCTGACGACATTAACAAAGTGGCACTTCTCTTCCAAAAACCTAAGCTAGTGGCCTTAGAAAGGGGAATCTGTCACTCTGAAGTGTTGGGCACGAAAAATTGCTTTTCTTGATGCCTTAAAAATTCAACAGGGTTAAAAAAAAACACACCTTGCGTATCTCAAAACATGTATCATTGTAAGACCATGCACATTTGAGCATTTCAACTACAGATTCCATAGCATCCTTTTGTATAAACGAATTTGGTTGGATTTGAGAATATTTATTAATTTAGTACTTTAATATGCATTTAAGCTTATTCTTGTCTTATATATTCACTGGAAACATAGCATCGGTACCAAATTTTAGTGGTAATCTTGAAGATAGATAAAGTTTCTGGTGCAAATACGAACAGCACAAACGAAAAATATAAGCTGTATACCGTCTCAATATATTCTATAGCCTTCCTGTCCCTCAGCTTCCTTCCTTGTTGGTCAACAACATGAAAAACTGTAAGAAATAGAAAATCACGAAATTAATTGTCACAATACCTATATTGCTACAGCTGCATCTTGTCTCCAGAAATGATTAGTTTAAGAAAATTACTGGGGACAGACAAATGTGTATGGCCTCCACCAGAGGCAATGGGAGTCACTTTCTATAAATTAGGCACAAAAACTATCAACGCTTACATGATTAAAAAAACACAATAATATATAAAAAGACTTACACTAAGCATATGAATAATCTTTTAACAACAAATAACAATATAACATGTTTCTAGGGAGTGCGTAGACTTTCACATATGCCTATCCACTCTACAAAGCGAACTGATTCATAAAAAGTAGAATGTCAAGGATTAATAAGTGTGTTATTTCATCGGGGTGTGTGGTATCATTATATATATCTGCCTTTTACAGGACTAATGGCTGAGATCTCTATCCATGACAGCAAGAAGATTATGTGCCACTTGCAATTGACGTCCTTTTTATGCAAATATGATTCAAGGTATCAACCATGATGATAGTAATGAAACCAAAACAATCCAAATTAGGATAGAAGCATCCTAAAAGAGTAATTCAAACAACTTAAAGCATAACTACAAAAAAAAACAATTGTGAGAAACCTGACCAACATCTGAATTCGCAATGAAACAGGGTAGCTTGATGTGGACAAAACAACTTCGTAAAAGTTCTTACCATCCATAAACCATCCTCCATCAGATGAGATGTAAGCTTTGGTTATAGTGAGGTCAAGGTCGCTGAGCACCTGGACCACCTCCAGGAGGATCCCTGGTTTGTTCACACTATCAACCTACACAACCAAGGAGTCACTTCAAGAAACACATAAAAAAAGCTTTAAAACAATGAATAGAAAAGATACCTTGACAAGGGTGTAATCACCACAGCTAGTATTGTCTATGGAAACCCTGCAACAGCAAAAGGAGAGAAATAGATTAACAAACAGAGACAATTAATTTCTTATAAAAAAAGAAAGAAAGAATTGATTGGTGTGCTTGCCTTGGCGGGTTTATGCGTTGGCTGAAGTTCTCGTACTCAGGGTCAAAGTAAGGCCAGCAGACTCCTTGCTCCATGCGATAGAGCCGAGACCACCGGCCTCGCTTCTCTCCTTTTTGTTCTCCCTCTACTTTCCCAGAAAGTGGAGTTCACTGTACATAAATAGGAATCCAATGAAACATGACATGATGGCCAACTACTGCAATCACTTAACAACATGCAATATAAATCATTCATGAGCTCTGAGTTTTACAGAATTGCAAAGTACACTTGGAAGGACGTGTACACCATGCGTTTGGAATATGCATATGTTTCTCACACGTAGGAGTTCGAGAGTTTGGATTCAGATGAGTACTGGTTAAATATGTTTGTAACCATAATTTTACTGCTTATGTTTCTATCAAAACCTTATCCACGACCTCTTTATTTATTACTTCTTAGAAATGGAATTAAAATAATAAGATTAAGATAGCTGATACAATGGCCTCTTTATCTACTTCTGCTTGGAGTTTTCCTGTTTATTTGAGGATCTTCTTAAGTAAAGAACACAAGTTGCACATCTTAAGTAAAGAACACAAGTTGCACACGACTACGGCTGACGGTAGTTTAACATATCCAAATTGTAGTTACTTAAGAATCACACATCAGACCATAATTATTACCTAAAAAACATATATACTCCTTGACTTCGCCTAAGTCATGCATCGTATTATGCCAATTTGAACTAAAAGAAAAGGGTTTACAGTCCCCTTGAATTGGACTCCTAAGACTTTCTCAGAACTTACTTGCAAACAAAATCGTCAACTTGTGCTCATCATAATTGACCCTCGAACATTATTAATTTTTCTTAATCCAGGCAATCAACCACTTCTCCGAGAGAAAAATTATAACACAAATACGCAACCTCAAGGTGGCATCTTTCACCCCCACGTAAGAGAGAAAGGAAGAGAAGAAGATTCAAAACAAAGATTCGTTTTCCACTAACTTTTCCAAATCATGGAATCCAAATCTTAAACGAGCACTAACTGTTGGGATTGAACCTCTAAACGTCAAGTAGAATGGGCCAAGGTTTGATTGGGACCCTTTAGCGACCAAGTTGTAAAAGTGGTATATAAAAAGACCAATAAGTTCATTATCTTACCAATCAAAGCTTTGGCCGCTTGGAATCTTCAACCATTATTGACTCGGTCAGAAACGATGCCACCTCAACAAGAAAACAAACATCGTTGTTTATGGTAATGATGGCAATTATAGGAGAGAAAAAACAAGTGCGTGGTTGTAGTTTATATGGTTGCCAAAAGTTGCATGTTAGGAAATGGAATTGTGGAGGGTAGATAAAGGGCCACTATTTTTTGGCGAGGACAACAAGGCAAACTCCACTATCAGCACGAGAAAGGGACAGGAAAGGTCCAAAAGATGCAAACAAGCAAGTACGCTGTCCTTTCCAGACTCGTGGAGACGATGGTGGACAACCCAAAGGTGGCAAGTGGCACCTTTGGGCCACCACCTTCTTGTGTCTCCGACTTGGTTCAATTAAAAAACCATCCCATCAGTTTAGGACGGTGTGAGTACGCGAAGATATGAATTCAACTAAACAATTGAGCCCATCACTCAATCATTAGGTAAGTCAGGAATCAAAGTTAACGTAGAAAGACTTATGCTCCTATTTTACTATGCAGTATGTCTGTCAGATATAATTAGTTAAGTCGGAATTGAGCTCAATGGGAAAAAAAGACATGCTCCTGTTTTACCACGAGGCATTATGTTCAGTGGACAAACTGGTTCAGTTTGGATCTTAAAAAAAGTTTTTTTTTTAAAATGGTGGATCTTAAAAGATTTAGAAGCCATTAGGCAGACGAATCCTGTCATTCCATACGTGGAGCTGACGATGCAGGAATCTAGTGTGTCTATTCTTTTGTTATTGTTTTTGGACCACATTAGTTGCACCACTGATGCGTAATGGACTACCCGTTTTGTTCTCCTAAAGCTTTAGCATTTTTGCTTGTCCAATCTTCACTATTTAATTGAAGGTGGAATTATAATTGTACGACATGGATATAAATTTAACATGAATTTATTTGACCAAGAAATCTTATAGCTTTAGATTTTGTGTTGAAGAATTATGAAGAATAAAAATAAAATAAAGTAGAAATGATTTAGCGGAAATGTGACACAACCATTCACGATCCCTGGAATTTCTTCATGAAAACAGAGTTTATCATGATTTGTAAATTAGTCTACTGTATTTTACTCGAAAAAAACATCATTAATAATACAAAAAATCAATGTATACGTGGGTCCAAAAAATCGATTTACGTCATCTAGAAACTCCAACAGAAACTCTATCTCATAATTCCTCAAATCAGGCCAAAACCAATACAAACTTAAGTTTGATAAAGTATTAATTTTAAAAGAACTCAGAAACCTAAAATTTTGTTTGTTTGCCATACTCTAATGTCACGTTTCTCCAAAAAACTATCGAACCATAGACGCTTAATTTTTCAACTCTCATCTCCAACTATTAATTAGGTTATGTTGCGACATATATTACTATTTTAAATTCTTCCTCATCATCCATACGCTCTAAAAATACTCAAGGCTGGCACTCAAAACAATTGATTCTGATCCAAAACCTTGGTCCATTCCACAACACTCCCAACATTTTCCATCCTAAGTTCTTCTACACTTATTCTAATAAAACAATTCGATACATAATCCCCACCAACAAAATATTCCAATTGAACTAACTCCAATCAAAAGAATAAGAGGAAAATACCAAAAAGAAAGAAGGAAAAGGAAGAAGGGAAGCGATACTCCTCGCATCGATCCGACAACGACAACGCAACGATACACAAACCCAAGGTTCGGATTCCAAAATAGGAATGAAATCCGATCGGATTGGATTCGGTCGGGCATTTCCGCAAACACAAGCACCGCACGGTTGTTCCCACCACACTCCCCCCACATCCTCAAACCATTAAATCGCAACCGCACGTTCGGATATCAAATCGACGGTGCTAAAGCGATCGCGTGAGACTGATGGGTTCGTTGGGAACAGGAGATGGAGATACGCAACAGAGAGAGTTGTAACGGAAAGGAAGAGAGAGAGAGAAGGGAGAAATATACCTGTGGAATTGGACGGGGATGTTGGAGAGAAGCGGCCATTGGATTGGTGGAGAGGATGGAGTGGACGCAGTGAGACGAGGGAACGGGTCCGGGATTTTTGCATTCGTGTCCCCTCAACTTCTCCGAATGTGAGAATCACTATTTTGGTTTGTTTATTTAATTTTTAATTTTTAATTTTTAATTTACAAAAAAAAATTGTTTTGCATTGATAATAAAGAAGTTTAGAGGCAAACAACCAAAAGTTACAAAAGCCCAAGATTGACTTCTTAAAGAAAGTCCAAAAACTTATAAGCGACAGAAAAGATCAAGATAATGTTTTGGTCTTTAGATCACACGACTTATAGGACCGAGCAAGTGTGTTTGATCACTAAAAGTAACTTGATTACCCTCTTCCCCACCAGATTCACGTAGAGTCACAATGGTGGAGAGTAAGTTTGTCATTGCACCAGAAGGTGGAGCAACGACCCCAGATTGCCCAAGTGGAGTGATGCTTTGTTGTTAAATGGGAGACGTTCTACCAACCATGGTCATCAGGATGGGATCAGCCGAAGTCGCAACAAAACATAAGGTTCGCGCTTGCTTAGTTGCGGTGGAGTTGTCCAATGGCTCACCCTGCCTTTACCTGCGTGTAACCATGCATGAAAATAACATGATCAAAACATTTATTCAAGACACAACCAATGAGAGAAGAACTCCCTCTGAAAATTCTATTATTTCGCTCGCACCAAATTGACCATAAAATGGCATTATAAAGTAGGTTCCAATTCTTAGACTTTAAATCAAGTCGATTCCCAATTCGGATCCGGAACTGGATGATATTTCCAACCGCGAGGTTGAGGTCGAGAAAACAAGCATTATTCCAAAATGGCCACACGAAGCATTATTCCAATCGAAGAAAACAATGGTCGAGAGAACAAGCACTATTTCACTAATGGGTCAGACGTGAGAAAAGTGTTTCAAGACTTCGAGGGCATCAATCTTAATCAATGGATCCCGGGAAGGTTGCTTTGGGTCTACAAACGGACTAAAACAAGGAGACCCTCTTTCGCCACTAATTTTTCTGGTACTGACAAATTTTCTTAGCCCGCTAACGACACGACTCGTTTTAAAAAAAAAAATATTAACAAAAAGGCTACACATCCAGGGGTCCGACCGCTGTATCGTGGTCGACACAACACAAGTCTCATGTTTATCTATAAGTTCTTTTTTTATTTAAGTGAATACTAATTAAGTTAAGATTTTTTAAAAGTTGATCTAATTATTATTGGCATCCGTGCCTTCTCGATCGCCCTATCTACCCGCCCAAATCCGAAACACCCTACGTAAGGGGTATGGATGCTTTTGATATTACAAAAGTATGGGTGCTTTTGATATTACAAAGAATTAGAAAGGATTTTTTGTTTGGGTGTCACCGTTATAATTCCTAAAAGTCATCACTCCACCACTTTTAAAAAATCGACATCATATCTAAAATATCATTAAATTTGCAGGCATGTCATTATGTTTGTAGTGGAATTCTTGATTTTGATGCCTATGAAGTTTGGACGCTATTAATGTAGATATCTGAAAAGGTTGTGGAAATATCTATGATGTTTCTCCAAAGAGAAGTTAATTAGTTAAGTACCATTTCAAGTGAAATACTTTTACCTTTCTGATATTTTTATGTGTTTTTCTATAAACAACATCTTGTCTTAATCGTTTTTATTTTAGTTGGTAGATTTCAAATGTGTTTGAAGATTGAATTTGTCAAGGATAACAATTAAGAGATCAAGAAATGAATAGATGATACAAATGTGACACATTTCTACTTTGTATATATTCATAATATCATGATGTAAAATTACATTTAGGACAAATATTTTTGTCATCTAATCTCATTACAAGTTATATTAGCACCATGTGTTAATTTTTTTCGTGAGAAGTGGTAGAAGGAAGGAGAGTCTTGGTAACCAACCCAAGTTATATAACAAATAGTTGATGATACTTTTAAGTGTCCACTTGAGTTAACTCAACTTTTTCAAAACATGTCGACTAGAATACATATATAGGCTGGGAGAAAAAACATGAAAGATCTAATAGATCAAGGAAGCAAAATCAAGGAAGAAAAATCAAAAGTATATACATACGTGTGTGTTGGATTTGGTCGCCTCCGATAACTGGATAAATTAACTACTACTGTGAGTGGGGAGTATCTCTGAGGTGTGATTGGTTTCCAGGATAATGGTCCGGAGCGTGGGATTTGGACTTCCAAAATGAATTCTGGTGTTTGATAGATAGAATTTTTTAAATAAAGCTCTGAAAGTTAAGTTCCAAAAACTTAACAATCATATAAATTTGTACGTCGAATGATTTTCTCTACTTTCACTACAAAGTCAAGAAAAGTTATGAAACTAAAGTTTTTTGTACACGAAAGGAGAAGCTTCAATGTAGGGTGTAATCATATCGAGCCCAATCGAATGGAGCATCCCCTGCTCTATTGTCGCAGCTTATTTGAAGAGTTGTCGTTCGTCGTGTATTAATGGGTTATAAATCTAGAACTCCGATTCTTTTGCCTGAACACTCTTTGTAATTCCGACTACTTGTAATCACATGTCTGAAGTCCTTAATTAGCAATAATTATAATAATTAATCACCACCAGTATATCTATGAAATACATTAAAATACGTACAAGAAGCGCCAGACCAGTGGACCACTTGTGAAGGGGGATTGGAATCTTGGACTGAGTGTGTCGTATTTTATATTCATGAATACGGTAATGATTGGGGGCTGTTAAATTGGGAATGAGATTATTTAATGGGTCATGAAAAGCTAATGGAGGGATAAGTTGGACAGCCAACGACGGCACCATAATATTGGTTACGATTCAATATTGTATTAGTTGTCAACTTTATAGAGTTAATGTGTAATAACCTTAATCTAAACAATCTAATTAAACTAAACTAAACCTAATTAACCTAATTAAGCATACTTAGATGTGAAGGGATAAGATTTGGGAATATGAGGTGGCTTATTGTGGTTGGAAGCTTTGGAGGTGATTAATTAAAGTAGGTATATATATAGTGATCAGATTTTACCTAAAACGTTTTCTTCAGTTGAGCAAACAGAGAGTGAGAGAGGAATTTCGGAGAAGAAGAAGGAGAGAAGGAGAAGGAGAGAAAGTGAAGGAGAAGAGTTGAGTGGAGTTTGCCAAAGCTTGGGAGGCATCCACAAACGTCAATAAGGTATGCCAAATCTTCAATATAACTCACTTATGCCTTGTGAGTGTTGGGGATCGACGTTGGTGTCGAATTCCCCGTCGGATTGCAACCAATTCAGAGGTTGAAGACGACGATCGGTCGACCGGTGCCTGTGGGCAGTCGACCGATCCTATTATTTTATTGATTTGCACCCGCGAACGGTCGAACGATGTCTATGGACGGTCGACCGTTATGCCAGATTTGTGCGGGAAAAATGGTTGATGCTGTTATCGGTCGAACGGGTCCACTTAGCCGGTCGACCGAAAAACAATGAGAATAGGTCGGTTGGGGATTTTGACTTATTAAACGGTCGAACGTCCTTAACCTTGTTCGACCGATCTATTCGATGCTAAGTCGGTTGGGAGCTTTGACCATCAAAACGGTCGACCGCTCTTTAACTTTCGGTCGACCGACTGAGCATTTTAATTAAGCAGTAGAGTGCCTGTGATGTTTCGGTCAAACTGTATAGCAGTTCCGGTCAAACTGTATAGCAGTTCCGGTCGACCGAATACCACTCAGGCAAAATGCTGAAATCCCTGTTATCGGTTGAACGACCCCTTGGTTCGATCGGTCGGATATATATATATATATTATATAAATTGGTATAGCGTAGACCATCCAAATGGTCGACCGCTAGATGACTTTTGTTCGACCGATGGGTCGGTAATTCGGTTGGCGTGGTTCGACCGATACACTTGTTTGTACAGTACCGAGTACTGTGTGGAAGACCGATCGACCGGTGTGCTTGTAGCGGTCGACCGATCTGCCGCAGGTTGGTGGATTTATCCACACGCGATCCGTTGAGTATAGGTCGACTACCGGCTCTAAGGCGACGGTCGATTACCGGCCTTGGGAGCGACGGATTTCACCTTCGACGAGAGCGTATTATTGTAGTACTGTTGCCTCTCTTACCGAGCGGGGTGTGAGGGATGTGTGTCGTAAACCTTGGGCAGTTTGTTGGGGTTTAGCGGTAGGCCGAGGATGTTCCGGCAGGGTGCGCGTCTGGCGGCTCTTGGGGGAGCAGCGGCTGTCGTCTGACCCGAGTTGTGTATTCGGTGGGTTGACTCGCTCCTGGGGTGGCGGCGTAGTGTCAGGGTTCCTTTCTGCACGTTTGGGGAGCAGTGGTGCCGACTGACCCTTGTGAGGCAGCGGTGGACTGACTTGACCCTCGTGGCAGGAGTTGTTCAGTACCGCGGAGGCGGAGATGGGCATTATTGTGGGCCCGAGGTGGATGATCATGTGCATTGCATTGCATTGTCTTTAATTCCTTTTTATATTTTAGGAGGTTTGGTATACGGGGTTCCTGCAGGGAACTCAGGCATGTTTGTTTGTTTGCATTTCAGGTAGCGAGTAGCATTAGAGTCAGGTGGTGACCGAGGAGGGTGCCCCCGGGATCTGATCCTGTAGTTTATCTTCTTCTTTTGAGGTGATTACATGTTGTATAGCTTTTGTTTGTAATCACAGTCAGTCTGTATATTTGACTTCCACGTAGATCTTTTATATTACATATATGTTGGTTTGTTTCCCGTGACGTGCCCCTTGTTGACCGTTGACAGTCTTTATTATTGTTTAAATTTTCCGTTGTTTTCGGGGACGTTACATAATGTTTGTTCTATTGCCCATTATTGGTAAATAAGTTCGTTCTATAGCAACTTTTAACGTCCCCGAACAGTGGAAAATTTAAACTTTTAAACCAAAGGAATCACGAGAATAAAACCATCAAGAGTGGGGACATTACTGAAGGAAATACATAAATAAGTCTGGTGCACCATAATACAATACGAGTTTGTCAAAAGAGTGATTACATTACAACACGAAACACAAGGTACATGTAATCACGACAACCTAAAAGTAGGCAGACGACAGGATCCAGTCCCAAAGTGCAATCTCCCTCGGTTACCACCCGCCGGAACCTAACGCGGTCCTGAAAATATTCATAACAACAATGCCTGAGTTTCCATAAGGAAACCCCGTATGACAAGCTCACCTATATGCCCTAACATACTAGTATAGCATGACATGGAATACAAAACAGTAAAACAACAACGCCACCAAGGGCCAAACCGGACATCCGTCCCGCGATCGTTTCCGCTGCCACACAGGCCCCACGGTCTACAATCGCCACCGCTGCCACACAGGCCTCACGGTCCGCAACATCGCCGTCGCCACACAGGCCGCACGGTCCAACCTCATCGCCGCCACACAGGCCGCACGGTCCAAACATCACCGCCGCCACACAGGTCGCACGGTCCAACCATCGGGTCTCCGTAGAGACCTACCGTAGGCACATACGGTCTAACGGACAATACGCAACACATCCCCACACGCGACTACACAAGCCAAAGGATCGCTGAGGATGCGTTCGCACTTCCGCGCAAGGTAGAAATCAGATCTGAATACATTGTGGTCCACCACCACCACACCAACGGAGCCGTCGCTCAGGTCGGTCCATCAACCGGCGCCACACAGACCGCACGGGATATCACTCGATAGGTGCCCAATCGAGCTACCTGCCGGAACACATCATCGGCAGTCCATCGCCGCAACCACACAGGCCACGCGCGATCCTCCCTGCCGCCACACAGGCCGCACAGGGGCCCTACCGCCGCCACACAGGCTGCACGGCACGTGCAATCACTGCCATCAAGGCCAGTCGAACATATCCGCCACACATGGCCAGACAATCGACAGATCCGAACCGAAGTCCGCAGAGTCAACGAGCTCCACGTGCAACACCAACTCCGGCTCCAACTGAGCAGGGTCGCGACCTCCGTCGCCGTCAATAGGCCGGTACCTCTCTGGACCTCCGTCGTCAATCCTGGCCGGTAGTCTCTGTGCCTCCGTAGCCATCGGCCGGTAGTCACTGCACCCGTCGGCAGTTGCGTGTTGCTGAAGCAATGGGATCCGCAACCCCTCAGGCCGCTACTCTAACGCGAGTCAAACGATCCACCAGATATAGTCACGATCCATACACGGAAGTGACGCGTTCCGGACACCCACACTCTTCCACACGGCGGTCCCTGGGCAGGCACGCATAACGCGCCCACCGTCACCTCCCGGCTCACGCACAAGGCGAGGACACGGGTTTCCGTGGACAGAGTTGGCATCCTAAGTGGAACCAGGAATCATGTCCTGTGCAAAACGGTCGACCGAAAGAGACACGGTCGACCGTTTTCCTCAAGGGAATTCGGTCAACCGAAGTGACAACCGGTCGACCGCTTCCACAAGGGAATCGGTCGACCGAAGCGTCTGTCACGGTCGAACTATTTGCGCAACACATAAATCCCAACGGTCTACCGAAGGTCTAAAACCGGTCGACCGAACGAGGTCAAAATCCGGAGTCTTGTCAACGCTCAAATCAAATCTATCGGTCGACCGACTCAGGGGTCTCGGTCGATCGAACACTTACAGGGTCAACCTATTATTTTCTATGTCATAAACGGTCGACCGAAAACACTAGCATCCTACCGGTACACTCAAGTTCCGGTCGACCGAACGAGGGACGCGGTCGACCGAAACACGACAAACAATGAAAAAGACACTACGATCGGTCGACCGTCCAAGGGACCCAGTCGACCGACAGACGTCTTCAACCTCGCGCCAGCCGAGGTTTTGACGTCGAAACTCGTCGTCGGCGAGGCCTCCGACCTCGCGCGACCGACCCCAACCTCACCTCAACATGGGTGATCAACTAAGGCCTCTAATGCAAGAACTTGGCATACCTTTCTTCGAAGATCGACGAAGAACACCGGAGAACTCCGCCTTGCTTGCCTCCGACGATCACCGCCTCACACAGAGCTCCTCTTCTCGCGCTGCACCAGACCCAGCACACTCCTGCCTCGCGCGCCTTCACCACCACACATGAGCCACCAAGGAAGAGGAAGAGATGGGTGGAAGAGGAGAAAAAGAAGAGAAGAATAGATTCACGTTTCTTCTTAAACCCAACCAAGTCATCCAACAACCCATGCCTCCCACGTCTCCCACACCTCAGCAACAGCAACAGCAACAGCAACAGCCACAACCACAACAGCAACAACACATGCACCTACATCATTAGCATATCACATCACCCATCCTCTCTCCCAAATTCCCATGCAAACACCATCATCAACTCCACCTAAACATCATTAGAACCTTAATTAAGGTTAAGGATATTACACAACTAGTGTATAATTTAATATTTTAAGGGATTCCCCACATAGGTATGATATTTTTTCAATACTAACATGAAAATATGATAATGTTCTCCATCAATCATCTAGAATCTTCCAGAAGATAGACCGTTATAAATCTTTGGATGGTTTCTAAGAATGGTAAAAAGACGTAAGGTTCCTTGAGTTTTTTATTCCAAAGGTTTGTTAATCATGAACAAAAAGATTTCGACTTATTTCAATCCAAAGTGTGTTTCTTCGAATCAATAATGTATTCTTAATTGTATGATTAAAATTGACATAGTAATTATACATTTATCTATTGTTTTGAGTGTCTTAAAGAGTTTCTACGATTGACGGATATAATTAAGATATATAGGGAAGGACCTTCAAGCCTGTTTCTGAATTTACTATCTAACTAGAGTATAACTCTAAAATATTCGAGCGTTACTTGACAATGTCACCATACCTGGTCTTATTTTTTTACTTGAGAAAAAACTGAAAATGATTCTCTAGAATGAATGCAAACAAATTAGAATATACCACTTTGCTTCTACACATAAGTCAGAACCGATTATCTAAAAAAAGAAATTCATGACCTTTTGGTTTGCATGAATTTTAATTGATGAAAAAAACTTAATTATAAAAAGGTTTTTAAAAAAAAGCTAATTATAAAAATGTTCAAGGGAACGAAATGTAAACAGCAGTAGATTCTCGAGGGGACAAATCGAATCCACAGTTATACGAAATCACAACTCTTGGATTCGATATATACGAAGTTCTGCATGGATGTGATTGAGGAGGCATAAGTAGAAAGTGGCTTTTAGGATTGATAAAGACCCATCAGCTTTGCCACAAACTTGTGAAGTGAATTAAATCTTATGGGCTGATGTGATCATGTCGTCTCTACATATGTTTCCAAAATGTGTGGGACGCACTCGCTATGAATGACTGAACGAATGATAACAATGCTTTTAATAAGTGGTACAAGGGAATGAAATTATGGCTTCAAAACTACATTCAAAGGGCATCGCAAATTGTTTTTGGTGACACTTTGTTATTTATGTCTCTTATGGTAATCATCTACTCTACATATTCTACTTAAACTCGAGATGCAACGTATTATTTTATTTTTTTGAAAGTTCGATTTGCATAAATAAAGAAAAGTCTAACAATAAACACGGTTGTGCTACTAAATTACCATTAATCTTGCTTACAAAGTTTCACAACAAAACACAATACGAAGGGTTCAAAATAAGCATCCACGAAAGTTTCAACCATTATGGTTGTTAGGATGCAAACAAAAACTGCCAAGCAACTAACATTTTATCGATCCCAACATCCTTTAGCCGACTATGTCACAGCGGAGGATGCAGACTCATGAGACAGGAAGCCTGTGGCTTCAAATAATCTGACTCCACCTCTATCTCGCTTTTCAACGGATCAATTGGTCCATCATTGTTCGGCATCATCTGATGTGCTTGGAAAGGCGATACTGGTGAAGGTTGAGCAGCGGACGACGACCCCTAGGTGATCGAGTCAACGGGTAGCCCAAAGGGTTCAATACGTACACACTCTCTTGATCATGCGCACTTAATTGGGACAGTTGTTCAGCACCTCCCTTCTTCGAGCTTACCCAATATAACAGTAATTCTAAACAGTTCGACAAAACATGTATATTGTTTTTTGATTAGGAATAATCCCAGTCTAGAAGAAGAGTTTTGATACTTCTTCTTAATGATGGAGGAGGCATAATGATTTTTTGTTGGTTAACAACTCCTAAAGTTTTTTCAATCGCAATGCAAGAGATGCTCAATATTGATTATTTCCTAGCCCACCACACTGCTTTGATTGGTAAACTTTCATCCACGACACCGAGTTCTTAATATTCTACGGGAAGTTTCAACGTAACTTATCTATTTTTTGTATCACGCGCCCTTTGGTGTTTTGAGGCATGTCATGTAATATTAGGATATAGGAGTTGCGACAGAGTTTATCATGATTATTCTACCCGCAATCGAAAGATATTGAGTCCTTATACACGGACGCGGGCGTCACGGACGCGCCTTACGTGGACGTGTTGAGTCAGCGTCCAGTCAGCAAAATTTCTCTTCACGTGCTTTGGTCTTCTTAAAAACGCCGGTTCTTTAGGTTGAACGATTCTTTTCCCAATACACAGATAGTGCAGACCCTAGGACAGCGTGCAGACCCTTTATTCGTGCAGAGTCCAGACTTATCATAATAAAATATTATTTTTAACTTTTAGGTTGGATCAACTTAATCCAAACAGACACACAACATATTCCGAACAGACAGTCTTCTTATTCCGAACAGACGCACAACTTAATCCGAACATACAGACTTCTTATTCCGAACAGACACACAACATAATCCAAACAGACACACAACATATTCCGAACAGACACACAGCTTAATCCGAACAGACACATACCTTAATCCGAACAGACACACAACATATTCCGAACAGACAGACTACTTATTCCGAACAGACATACTTCTTATTCCGAACAGAAAGACTTCTTATTCCGAACAGACAGACTTCTTATTCCGAACAGACACACAACATATTCCGAACAGACAAACAACATATTCCGAACAGACAGACTTCTTATTCCGAACAGACGCACAACTTAATCCGAACAGACACACAACTTAATCCGAACAGACACACAACATATTCCGAACAGACAGACTTCTTATTCCGAACAGACGCACAACTTAATCCAAACAGACAGACTTCTTATTCCGAACAGAAAGACTTCTTATTCCAAACAGACAGACTTCTTATTCCAAACAGACACACAACATATTCCGAACAGACAGACTTCTTATTCCGAACAGACACACAACTTAATCCGAACAGACACACAACATATTCCGAACAGATAGACTTCTTATTCCGAACTGACATACAACTGTTATACATGAAGAAAATGAAGAATAATATGATCATTCCTACATTTTTAAGGATGACTTTGGTCTTGTTTGTTGTATATGTGGTATTACACGCAAAAGCATAGAAAGTGTGTCCAGAAACGGAACAGAAAGTTTGTATTATTTATGTAAAAAGATTGTCTTGTTTATGTAGAAAACTTGTCTTGTTTATGTAAAAAGTTTGTCCAGTTTATGTAAAATGTTTGTCCAGATTATGTTGAAAATTTGTGCAGAAATGGAACAGAAAGTATTCCGAACATACACATCACTTAATCCGAACAGACAGACTTCTTATTCCGAACAGACACACAACATATTCCGAACAGACTGACTTCTTATTCCGAACAGACATACAACTGCTGTACATGAAGAAAATGAAGAAGAATGTGATCATTCCTACATTCTTAAGGATGACTTTGGTCTTGTTTGTTGTATATGTGGAATTATACGCAAAAGCATAGAACTTTCTGATTGAACTTTTAACAGTAGAACATCACGCCAAAATCCTCGGAAGTTTTGACACCATTGCATCTCGTTCCAACACATTAACACCTGACCCAGAGGTAGCAAACAAACGGGTGTGATGCCTTTTCTTAACACAAAAACCACAAGAATCGGCATAAGCAACGTAAAATGTTTGGGCTTCTTCGAAAGAGGGGAAAAACATCCCCTCCTTAGGAACGTTTGTCGGTTGCTCCACTTGGAAAGACACATGAACGATTTCCATCAAAGCACAGATGTAGGACCACAGAAGAGAAGAGAAGAAAAAGGAAGACGCATGTTGAGATTTATAACAAGTCTCTTGTGCTGTGTAGGAGAGCCAAAATGTTCATGGAAAATGAGTGATTTGAGACGCATTAATGAGGGATGGAGGGATGTAGACATTTGTACGAAACGAGGAATAAAATAAAAAATAAACTTTTTCTGTGGAGACTGCCAACTCAAACGCGTCTGCTGACTGAGCTGACCACATAAGCGCGCGTCCCGAACGCTAGCGTCCGCTAATCGTTTTCCAAAGATATTTGGTGGTCCAACTTCTTATCTAATGTTCCATCCGTTGTTGGATCGGGTTCCACATTTATTGTGGTCCTTGAGTCGGTTGCAAGTGGATACCTGAATATTAAATCGGAGTGTTAAACGTTGTCCGTAAATTACTTAAATGATCCATACAAATTACCATTTTGTCATTCTCTTATTTCTATCTATATATCTCTTCATTTCACTCTCCAAACATCACTCTCACTTCATCTTCCTAAAACTCATCAAAAACAATGTCTCGGATGCCAGGAAAGGAGTCAGCAGACGTCCCGATGCACTCGAATCAGGTAAAAAAATCCATTTATTTTAAGTAAACAAAATAAATGGAGAGGGCGTCCACGGGAGACGCCCCCCTCAGGGGGCTCCCGCTGCCTTCCCCCCCAAAGGGGTGGCGTCCTAGCCAGACACCTAGTAAATATATTTTTTACTTACTTCACCGGATTCAGACGTTTCGTCAGACATTTTCATGGTTGATACTGATAGAGTGAGAAATACTGAGACATAAATCTTAGTTTAAGAGACGAGACAAAATGAGTATTAAATGGATTGTGAATGACATAGACAAGTGATGAGAATTTTATTTATACCGCAAGTGCACGACGTCAATGAAGACGTGGCAAGTACGGGTCGAACACAAGGAGGGAGAGATATTGTTATTTTTGTGATTTTCGATTAAGGAAAGAAAGAGAGAGAAATAAGGTCGGTTTGAGATTTTGGATTTTTAATTTTCTAAAGCAAGAACAACAAAAACAAACTAAGAATAAAGCAAATATGGATGAGAGTCCAGCGGGTGGGGGTTTAGATATCGGGTTTTGTTTAGAGAAATCTGAAACTTATAATAAATCACATTAGTTATAAAGCATTACATGATAAATGACTTAACATAAACTCAAGTAATCAAAATATACTAACACGAAATTAAAATAATAACATCATTCTTCTTCTCGTCACCCTAAATCTGTCACCCCCATCCTTTGGAGAGAGCTAGAAACTCATGGATAGAGGGAAGGAGAAGGGGTCCTAGAGAAACTATGAAAAAAAACTAAAAACATGAAATAAACCAACAGAATTTTATTACTAAAGAATGAAATAAAAATAAGTTTTTTTTCTACAACATAATCTCGGGACTATTTATAGCCAATACAAGGGACCCAAGTATAAAATAAGAAAGTACACGCGTCAACATGCAACTGGACAAAAGCGCGACCCGCGGATCCACAGGGGTGCGGCGGAAACGCCGCAATTTACATGTAATGTGCGGCGGAATCACCGCAATTCTGGATCAGATTTGATCCGGATTTTTACTGTGTGTTTATGGTATGATTTAACTGTCATTTGCGCGTCCGGATTGATTTCTTTCCTTTCTTTTGAGTTCCGAATTAATTTCTTCATATATTTGGAGATCCAAATTGATTTTTCTTTAGAACTTCTCCAAAATAATATTTTGGTACTCGTAATTTGTAGTCGGGTCCTCGGTTTTTTGCAATTAAGTCCCTGACTACTTTTGTGCTAAAGTCCTTGACATTTTTGTAATTAGGTCTTTGAATGCTTTTATGCTTGGATTGACTTCAAATTGAACCCCGATAATCTTAAAATTGGTCTTTAAGACAGAAATGAGTCTCCTGTACGCGTTTATGCTCGGGATATGAGTAATTTGCATTCAAGTCTCTGTATTCTGTAAATAAGACTAAATACATACCTTAGTAGCATTTATTGATATAAAATTAATCTAAATGAAAAACATATGATGCAATGCATCAAATACTCCCACACCTAGATTTTGCTAGTCCCTAGCAAAACAAAATATAAGAAAAATGAAAACAGAGAAATCCTAACTCACTTTCATAGGAATCTCGGTTGCACTTATCATGTGCAACAAGCTTTTAAACCCCTAAGTTTCCTTAGAGGACGAGTTTTGTCTCGTGAGGGTTTTCAGTTGACACACCCACAAAGTCTTAATTCAACATTTCATTAATAACTCTCAATATCTCCACCTCAACCTTATACATCTTACTTAGAATTCTTGCATGCTCATTATATAAATCTAACTCATTAAAAATCTGACTTGGTCTTCATTCCTCCAATATTCACACCACTAACCCTTCTACACATGTTATCACTTAAATTATTTTTGCACGCCTCCTCTGGTGGTGAAGTATCATTCGGGTCAACTATGGTATGGATCATTCTTTTAACTTTGGGTCTTGAGTATCTTAAAGTGATTCAACACATTTGCTTTTTTGACACTTTTACCCTTTTTGCATTTGTGTAGCGAGTTTGGTCGATAATCTCGAGCTGACAGACTCAAGTTACCGGGTTTTAAAATACCCCTACGGACCAGTGACTCGAAGGCTTGGGTTTTTGTAATCATTTTGCAAAATGTGTTTTCCACACTTTTTTTTCAAGGCTTAATTGCTATTAGAAGTCCACATTTCCCGGTATATTTTCTTCAACCTCTACTTTTTATCAACCACTTCAAAGATTTGATTCATCCAATTTAAGTGCATACATGTCTTACAGGGTAATGGGTTATTTCTTTGGAACATAGATTTATGTCATAGTTTCTACAAGCAGAACTATATAATAAAGAACAAAAACTCAATGCAATTTGTACACGGGTTTTGGCAGTTCAATTTTAAGCTATGTCATAGAGCATTAAATAATTTTTTTAAACAAACAGAATATATAGATAGATAAACACCCCCCACACTTAAATCATGCATTGTCCTCAATGTATGCAAAGATAAATCAAATGCATTTATTACCCGAGTCAACTTGCGGTAGAGGGATTGAATTTGCTCAGAGTCAACCATAGTCATAACTTGATTGAATGTCACCATGTTGGTGCATGTATCCAGTTGAATTGTTCCCCATGTTGCCCTGAGAGTCCTGAGGTAAAGATTCCACACCCCTCACATGTGTTGGTTCTCTTATTTGCTCGAGTGGTGGTGGTTGGGTAGATGAATTACACCCTTTTTCTCACTTTCTGTTTGATTTTGTGATGATTTATTTGATTCAGAAATCTTATAGATACGCGATCTCATCACAACATCCCTTTGATTGCATACTATTTCTAGTTCACTATCAACATGAAAGAAATTAAATTCAGCTTTTAAGTTTCCAAACGATAGTTGCATGAGCTCATTTCGACAATTTATCAAAGCTTCAGAAGTGGCTAAAAAGGGTCTGCCTAGTATTACAGGGATTTGTCTCTTAGGATTGACAACAGGTTCAGTGTCTAGAACGACAAAATCCACTGGGTAAATGATATCACCAACCTTAATGAAAACATCCTCTACTATACCTCTTGGTTTCTTAACAGAGCAATCAGCAAATTGAAGGGTTGTCTTAGAGGGTTTTAGTGGACCAAGGTTTAGTTGCTCATAGACATGGTATAATTTAGCTGTCATTTGCGCGTCCGGATTGATTTCTTTCCTTTCTTTTGAGCTCCGAATTAATTTCTTCATATATTTGGAGATCCAAATTGATTTTTCTTTAGAACTTCTCCAAAATAATATTTTGGTACTCGTAATTTGCAGTCGGGTCCTCAGCTTTTTGCAATTAAGTCCCTGACTACTTTTGTACTTAAGTCCCTGACTTTTTTGTAATTAGGTCTTTGAATGCTTTTATGCTTGGATGGACTTCAATTTGAACCCCGATAATCTTAAACTTGGTCTTTATGACAAAAATGAGTCTCTTGCACGCGTTTATGCTCGGGATATGGGTAATTTGCATTCAGGTCCCTGTATTATGTAAATAAGACTAAACACATACCTTAGTAGCATTTATTGATATAAAATTAATCTAAATGAAAGACATATGATGCAATGTATGCAATGCATCAACAAGCAAGAATTTGAAATATTTATATTAAAATTATCCATATCCAAACATGATACAGAAATAATGTTCTTGCTAATCGAAGACACATAATAAACATTCTTTAAACATAAATTTAAACCACTAGATAATTGAAGCTCCACAGAACCTTGTGCAATCGCAGCAACGCTTGCACCATTTACGACCTTCAAAATCATCTCGTTCTTTACGAGTTCCTTCCTATCCTTTAGTAGCTGCACATTAGAAATTATGTGAGCACAAGATCCGGTATTAATTACTCAATCATGGACAGAGGTTGCTAAATTTATCTCAATAACAAATATACCTTTGGTCTTTTTGGGGCGCTTACGTTCAATCACTTCATTGTCAAGGTCTTCCTTGTACTTGGGGCAATTTGGCCGGATGTGTCATTTTTCACCGCAATGAAAACACTCCGTATTGGGAGTCGGAGATTTCAAAGATTTCCCCATTGAGACACTCCCATGAGCACCTCCTACTCCCTTGCTCTTTATTGACGTATTCTTGGTGAATTTGCCTTTACCTTTGGTGATCTTCTTGCTCCTCTTATGGACGGCTAGGACGTGTTTGTCCCGACCCTTGCCCATGTCAACTTCAGCCGTTTTGAGAGCGTTGTGAAGTTCCTCAAGA
Source organism: Triglochin maritima (assembly GCA_963682175.1). Classification (NCBI taxonomy): domain Eukaryota; kingdom Viridiplantae; phylum Streptophyta; class Magnoliopsida; order Alismatales; family Juncaginaceae; genus Triglochin; species Triglochin maritima. Next base: position 2,368,763 of record OY821787.1, on the reverse strand, counting down.
CTCACTCCTTTCTCACGCACATGATAGTACATAATGAAGTCCTTGTAGGACGGGACTAGAGAGCCAAGAATCAAATCTTCCGCAATATCATCGGGCATCGGGGAAGAGAGCTTCGACAACTTCTCAAGGTATCCTTGCATCGTGAGAAAATGCATGGATACCGATGTTCCCTCCGCCATGTGGCACCTTGTGAGTGTGATGGTGGTCTTATAGCGCTCTTTTCTAGCACTATCCATGAACATCTTTGTTAAAGCTTCCATGGTCTTCTTGGGTTTTGAATCCAAGTACTTCGCTTGAAGCGAGTCACCCATGGAGGCCAACATTAGACCGTGAACTTGGTTCTCTTGGTCTTCCCACTTGGCTTTTGCCTCTCTCTCACTATCGGTTGCATTCTCATTTAATTTTAGGATTTCACCATCCAAAATATGAGATAGTTTCTCAAACTTCAACACGAATTTTGGGATCCTATATATATCATCATATGTAATATTAAATTATTACACCCCATAATATATACCTCATATGAATTTATTATGATTCTAATTATGTCAATTCTCATGGCATATTGATTTTAATTAATTCACCACATGTGTCATATTTTCACATGAAACCTGACACATCATATGAACTTAAAATCAACCTCTTGTTTCTCAGTTTTGTGGTGTGACATATAGGAGGATGTAAGCCAAATTGGCAGTGATATTAAACACTTAATATCTCAAACTATAAGCGGTATCTAGCTACACATTATAGTTACCCAATTAGCATAGATGTCTTTGTTCCACCCGAACCAAAACACGATCCATTTAGTGATGTAAGTGCACTACTTGTGTTCGTCTCTTGCCTCATTATATTAAGAATATATACAAAGTAGAAATGTGTCATCTTTGTATTATATTCATTTCTTGATCTCTTTAAGCTAATTATAACTATGTAACTTAACTCAAGTTACATTGTGCACATTATAATTTTGCTTTATCAAGGGGCCCACTAATATCATCACTCAATTAAGAGGGGCAATGATAATCGTTTGACTAGCTATCTTTTCCAGCATAAGTCATGTTCAACCAACTATTGCCGTTATCACTACACTCATTGGTAGCTTTTGACAATAATCAAATTAAACACTTGAGTGAAAAGATATAAGTCTCATATCTTAAGATCCAAGACACAGTAAAACATTAATGACACGAAACACAATTCCATAATATTTTACTTGTTAGGTCTATTCAATATATAAAAGTAATTTTTTCCTCTTTTATATACTCGTGTCGTCAATTATTTGTAGAGCTACAACAATCAATGACCAACACGACAATCTTATCTCGGTAATTAATGTTCCATGCTAACTACCATAATTGTGAATAACTTTTGATTTATGTAAATCATTATCTTGTAGAGCTCTACGGTTAAGGATCAAACGTCTCTTCCTTAACACTTCCAAAAGACGAATACTATAATCAAGGAACAAAATGTTTGTACATTCAATTCATAATAATTGACATATAAAGGTAAAACTTTTAGAGCACATTCCTTTCATTTGACCCCTCTGGAATTCTGATTCTTCTAAATTTCGACCCCTTCAATTCAATCTTGATATTACAAATTCCGATAATCTGATCTGAATTGCTGCCATTGTCCCTTACCTTATATATTTTCTTTAGTAGCACTGTGATGGACATGTCTTCATAACAAAAGTTGATCATGGAATTGACATGAGGCTTCCTGTACACATGGTAATGGGTTTCTTCATAAGTCTGTTGGGCCTCCAAAGCCTAGGCTAACTTGTTTAAATCTGAAGTGCCTAGCAAGGCCTACAGACCACAGAGGGATCATTTGATATTCGAAGTTTCAGAAAAGGTGTTTGATTGATATCTTGATTTTACCAACTAGCTAGATAGCTCGTTAGAGAGATCTTATGTCCTTGAGATAGTGAAAATTAGTAATTCAATCCCTTAATCCCACTAGTATGTTTGGAATGTTAAAAATTTAAATGTCATGAGGCAATAAAGTAGATAAAATCAATATATATATATATATATATATATATATATATATATATATATATATATATATATATATAACTACCCCAAATCAATCTATTACGTTCCATTTCCTACGAGAGAAAAATCCTCAACATAGATGAGTAGTTTTGACTTTTGATAGATTTACTCAACAACACCGGATGTATGCAATATTGCAATGTATTCCTAGCACAAAACAACCAGAGCTGACCCCTATTTTAAGGTAGAATATCTCCACAATCATGTTAATATTGAAACAAACACAAATTCCAGTTCTTATAATTATCTTTTATAGAAAAGTCACAAATCAATTTCATCAACTTTTTGTTCAATTTTTTTTTTAAACTACATTTCAACAAATTCCTACAAACCAAGTCTTCTAATTGCTTTTTTCCGTTTGAACTTTTTCTTGACAAGTAGCTTGTTGATCAACAAGTAATCGTTTTGTGGAAACAGCTGAAGTAGTGATCATTATATGAAATTAAATCTAAGGATATATAATTATATATAGAGAAAGCTGCATTGTACCAACTCACTATAATCAATGAGGAAAATAGGCCACATAAGGTTGCGATAAGGACAAACTTAGGTTAGGCCGAATTGGTCAGACGATTCAAATAATATAAATAAAACCGAAAAGGATTTCAATAATACCTTTTGTGTCAATTATTTATTCACAATGTGTAAGTAAGTACACATAATAGTATAGGACCCCACTTTCTAGAATTCTTAACAACATAACCTCACAAGTACAAAAGTACAATTCCCAAACTAGTAAGAAAGATTGAGACGTATAATATCCTAGGGTTTAGCAAAAATTAATTCTTCGAGATCTTGGAATCAAATCTCTAGATAGACGTAAAAGTACATCGAAGTACTTAATGTAAGGTCACATTTAGTTTGAAATCGCAGTTCACCTTGTAAAGTGAGATAAGAACTGGAAAATTCTGTATCATCAGAAAAAATAGGATATTAAGCTTAGTTAGTATTCTAAGAGCAACTCGAATAGTTCCAAAATTCTTTTAAGAAAAACAGAGAGATCACGAGAATTTCTGGGGATCATAGTCCGTATCCTTCCCCACCTTTGTTGCTTTCAAACAAATCCATCTCCACATCTCGTGAGCACAAGAAACAAATAGTTTCTACGTAGAAGTCGAGTAGTGTTCCCAACAAAGTGCGCATGGATTTCCTGAGTGCTCCCAAAACTAAAAGTTCAACAAACTGGTGTTCCCAAATTCCAACTGAAGCTCTTTTGCTTGCATGTGTAGTGTTTGATTTGTTGTGGTTGACACTTGTTTTGCTGGAGAATTAGAGTTCTGATGCTTTCTTGCAGGTTTTGCTCCATGTGTTGGCAAAGAAATGTTTGCTGTCTTGTGTTGTGATATATGGCTCTCGTGCAGGTTTTGCTCTATTTTGTCTTTGACACACTACATTTATTTATAAGTGATATTTTCAATTCCATTAATGGTGGGTTGCGGATCTTTATCACGTTATTTTATTTACAGAGGTAATACTTGATACTGCGTCTTACTCTTCACATTACAAGTACTGGAGCCAATTATGACACTATACTTTTTTTCCGATAGGTGGTACAAATTGGTAGGATTGATATAACGGAAATTAAATTTGACGCGAGAAACATCTCGCCAATGAATCACGATAATGTTTTTGGAAATCCAACAACGTACTTTCCTACTTTATCTACAAATTTGCATAGCATTCCCATGTTCTTTTTACTTTTATGAAAAACAAACAAAGTCCATATATGTAGGATTTGAAATATTGATTTGTTCCCTTGACTTAAAGCTAAATTGCATATGGAATAATTAAGTCTTAATTATCTTTTAGTAAAAATACCAAAAATTATAACCAGTTGTTTACTCATTGGGTGATCTAAAACCAAAAGGAAAGTGACGAAGCAACGAGACGTCAATTACAAGGTTTGAGCACCACTGATTTTAATACGAGGAGGGATCTGATACCCTTAAATAATTTGACATCAATTTATCCTCGATAATAACTTGAAATTTATTTAAATGAAAAATTCAACCGTACATTGTGATCTATTAATCATATTATCTTTCTATGTCAAAAATCAATAAATGAAGGAGTCATTCAATATAATTTCAAAAGATACAAAAATTAACGTATTATATTTGTTAAAAAATATGGTTTCTTGATCTTATATCAAAAATTTAATTTTCAACGTACATAGATAATTTAAATTGTAAGTTATTTAAAATTGTAAATTGAAATCAACTCATTATAAAGATAATGGATCCCACCTTTTTTATTATTTCAAGTTCAAAAAATTTCAAAATTTTGTAACTCTTTCTTTATCCTATTCTATAAGTAGAAGTATACTGAGATACATGGAATGTTTTTTTGTGACTTGAGATGCAATTTGTTAAGTCAAAATGATGAAATTGGAATGTGGTGGATGCGGATGCACGTGTCATGTATAAAAATTTAGCATAAGTATTTCCAAGCTTTTTTTTTTGGATGTGTACGCATTAATTTACACATGCAAGCTGCCAAATAAGGAAACCTGTCGCGATCATTTGCGATGTGTTTTTTCCCGTTGAATTTCAGCACTCTTGATTTTAATTATTCAGTGGATAGCGATTTATATTCCACTAATCACATGTTATTATAAGGTTGGTGATCATAGGTTGAATTTTTGGAAATTTGCGCTCTATAAAATTTGCTCATCCAAACAAATCATGGTGTGATGCATTTTTTTTCCCGGTACATCAAACCAAGGTGGAAAGAAAACTCTGAGGAGATCTTTTTATACGATCTTTCTACTTCTTTTCAATTCTAAAAAAAACACTTATTTACTCTGCACAAACCAACCCGAGCAGTTGTACAGTCTCGTCTCCAAACTCTCGTCAAGCTCAAATTTGGTTCGTACTCATGAGTCAATTGTCACACAACACTTACTTATTGCTACAAAATTTAAGTTTGTTGGTTATTGTAGTAGTAGACGAATGTCTTTGTATCTCACACTACTAATTTCTTATTAACCGATGTGTGACTAAACTTTGAGGTGGTACAACCTACCATACTTGAATACTTGACGTCCTCATCAAGATTAAACTCATTAATCAATCGACCAAGCGTGACAAGATTCTAGAGGTGACTCACACACCTCTTGGTGTACACACTTAATTTCCAAATCTTAGTTGGTCAAGGTTCTGAATACCATTTGTAACGTCCCGTCCTCTAGCTTGCATCAAACCCGAGTTCGATCCGTCACTTATGAGTTTATTGTCTCACAATACTCACATATTGCAACAAAACTTAAGTTGATTGGTTATTGTAATAGTAATTTCTTGACTTTATATTTCACATTACTAATTCGTTATTAACCGATGTGAGACTAAATTTTGAGGTATTACTAGGTCTTAAATGTCTCTATGATATGAATATGATTTATCTCATTGGGCTTTTACATCGATCCTCATGTTAATTTGTGATAGCCATGTTTACTTTATCAAATGACAAAAGGACCATATTTACCATTATTTTTCTTTTGTCTACCATCGAATATCTTAGAATCCGCTAGTACTATAATTTGAGATAATTCTTGACATTCAAGTACTTCTCTATGATAAACATCAGTATGGATTGGTTTTAGAATATCACAATTGTGGTTTGGGAATCGACAATTTGAAAATTCCCCAGACATCTTCAGGTTATTCACCTCAAGTAAAACATCTCAATTGGTTACCTTAAGGTTAACTAAAAGTTACATGTTTGATTTCGTAGATATTTTTTTTCTCCTCTCAATCTTACCTGTGCACGTTCACTGAATTTCACAAGGGTAGGAATTTCCTAACAGGATATTTTACCTTGCAAAAACATCAAAGATAGGATTTTGTGAGAAGTGAAAACAAGTGGCAACCCACAGAATGATATCTTGATTACTTGTTGATTACAATGGGAAGAAGATAACATGCCAACCACCCTATAGAATATGGATTAGCAAGAGTTTAAGAATGAAATCAACAACATTAGCCTAAAAACATGCCAAGGACAGGTCCATTCCCCTGGCACATGTGGCCACCAACCAATTAAGTACAAATATCTTCTTTATTGCAATGCTACTGCCAGAACAGGTTTCTCATAAGTTCCAAAATGAGATCTACTAATCAAGCTGGTTACATTGTCATTTTTCGCACTGTTACTTTATTTTTTTGGATAAGGCGAGATTTACCACTATAATTGATCATTGTATTGTAAAACCATGTCTATAGAATTTGATCCATCAATTGAAGTAGTAATCCTGGACAGTTCTTTGTTCACTGTATGAAGAAGACTACAAGAGGAAGATGAGGTGTTTTTTGAAGGTATTCATGGAAGATTTCATTGAAGTTTGTAATTTCTTAAAAATGATGATTGTTTAATTTTAATTTTTGCGTGGTAGTGACATGCAATTGTACTCAAGAGACCCAACGTCTTGTTGTGAAATCAATTATATGTTCTAATTATCATCCTCTGTACAGTTTGCGCTTCCACGTCTTCATTTATAGTTTCAACTTCTAACGAAAAGTTTCAGTAAATTATCACACTTGGATCAATAACCTTTACCATAATTATGAAGCCTCTTGTGCTTATGTGATGGTGAGCCATCAAAAAATGTTGAAACGGTAGTTCCCATTCGCAAATGGAAGTTGAATTTGTATTTTTTTAGTTTTTTATAACCACAATTAATCGACATCCTTACACTAGGCCTGAGACAAATTAGTTACAGACCACAGTTCTAAACTTGAAGTGACTCTTCAATGTACATTTCTATTATGTCTAAAGAGACCCCAAACATGGAAGTAGCAAGTATTTCATCAAAATTTCAAATATATAACTAAGAATGCCAATCAAACATGTAATTGATCATTCACGTTGAGAGATCGATTGGATTCGTGGATTCTGGATGGCAGAAGCGAAGAAGCATTTGGAAGCAAAATCGACCCCACCAAGAAGTAGAGTTCACGGGTGCAATTTTGAGAATTATCTTAACATAGTAGAGCCCAACAAAGTCACGGGCGGAGAGAGACAAGACGAATTAAAGGACCCACAGTCTCTTCTCTGGTCTCTTGCAGCCACAAATTAGATCGATCGTACTTTCTATATATTTTAACCATCTCATTAAAAAATTGTTTTAACTTGTACGACTGACGGTGGAATTGACCTTACTTGTCATGGTCATGGATGTCTGAGTGTGGCTTTTGATCGGGCCTAGTGTAATGCGAGCCACGAAATAACTCATGTGATCCCCACTGCTATTTTTGTATAATATGATATGCGTAATAACAAAAAAATTCTTTCTCTAGGCAAAAGACGTGGGAGATCTAGTATTAATTGTCCTTAATGTAGCAATCAACTAATCATATTGTTTGCAATAGAACGGTAGGTTGCAGTTCCATTTATTTTAAATTATTTTATCAATATATTTTTCTAAAAATATTTTTTTTATTTGTTTTAATTTTGTAAAAAAAAATTGTGATTTTTTATTTTACTTAGGATTGATCTACACATGACGTAGAGAAAATAAAATATAAGGTGTTTGTAGACATGATTAAGTAAAAAAAAATTGAATGTATTAGGTGAGTTTACGTTAAAAAAAACAGAACCCAGATCAGCCCGACACTTCTATTTATGCTTTAAGTCCCATGGTCTCAAAAGTCATCAATCACTAGGAAAATTCAGTAAACACAAGAAACTTATTCGTACAAATTTGACATACGAATTAGGGATGGAAGCTTGAGGTAACCCGAGTTTTTTAAACTTGCAAGCTTATTAGTATTCATAGTTTCATACTACATGCTTGGGGCAATACTTTTGTACGGATTGACAATCTTTTTAAGAATTTCGAAAAGGTTAACCTTGCACCTCTCCGCCCTCGTTATCTCAGAAAAACCACGTGCTTTTCTGTGGAGTAGAGTGTTGTTTAGTTGTGTTCCATCAAGCTTGTAGAGACAGAACAAAATGCTGATAAGCTTCACTTATTTAATTATCAAATGACCCGAGTATTATTCTAACAAGCTCATCTAATTACTCTTTGTACGATACTATAGTATCTATAAAGATCCGCCTATAAATTGCATAAAGCTTGATTCAAGTATATATTGCTAGTTGAAGATCTATTGATCAATCCACAACCTCACGATAAAACACTACAAAGCACGTACAAACAAGTTTTGTAAAACGGTTAGGCTAAATGTTGGTGATAAGTCCTTGTTCTTCAGCTTCCATCGGATTTTTGTTGATTAATCATAACACCAACTAGTCATACACTATCGGGCATCAGCTTGTGAAATTCCGAGACCGATTATATATTAGAAAGTTGACCAATCAGTTCATTTGTAGTTTTGCAACATATACACGCGATTGAACCTCCAAACATTTTTCCACGAAGAGCTCAATAACTTTTATTTTATTTCGAAGACCCAAATGTTAGTCTTTTGATTTGCTTCATGATTAATGCACAACAAAATCCTAATTGCACATTATAGGATCTTGAACAAATAATTTCCACAACGATATTAAAGAGAAGACAAGAACACATCATGATTCTATTCAACGAAGAGAAATCTCCAATTGCTATGAATTGATTTCTCTCTCTCAACCTCACACACCTTTGCTTGATAGAAGTTTTGATAGGGAAAACTATCTTGTGTCTTTGGAAGATGGAGGACCAATCCTTTTATAGAAGTATAGGGAGTAACCACTCATCATGGTGTAACTACCCACTTACCATAAATCTCTCTTAATTAATTAATTGATTATTAATTTCGTAATATTATTAATTTAATAAAGTTGACACTTAATACATGGGTTACAAGAAATATCTAACATTCTCTCACTTAGCCCATGTAACATAATTCAACTTCAAGTATTTAATAACAAAACATAATGCGCAAAATTTAAGCTAAAATCTTCCTTATATCAATTAAAACATCAGTCACTACTAAGTATGAAAACCTATAAGGATCATGGCGGTTGTACGTCATAGATTCTGACACATTCCCTTCCATGTATCACAATATAGATTTCATATTTAGTATGATCATTAATGAGAGATATCATAATGGTCTAACGATAATGTCTTTATAAAAGACATTTCCTGTTTAATCACATAAATCATTGATGTACATGTACTATTATAATGAAACAGGAAAATGTAATTTCAGAAACAATCCATAAGCGAATTCAAGAGGTCAACAACATAACATACATAGTACATTAATATGCATCATCAATAATTGTTTTCAATAATACCCATCTGTTCGACATGTTCCTTAAATGTCTTTGGTGGCAAACCTTTAGTCAACGGATCCGCAACCATTAAATTGGTGCTTATATGTTCAATTGACACCCTTTGTTTCTGAACTTCTTCTTTAACGGCATAGTATTTCAATTCCATGTGTTTAGCACCTTTCGAATACTTGTCGTTCTTAGAAAAGAAGACTGTTGCGGCATTATCACAATAAATTTTCAGCGGCTTGGCAATAGAGTCGACAATTTCAAGTCCTGAAATATAATTCCGCAACCATAAACCATGAACTGTAGCCTCAAAGCATGCTACAAATTCACCCTCCATAGTGGACGCAGCAATGACAGACTGCTTCGCACTCTTCCAAGATATTGCCCCTTCAGCTAAAAGAAACAAATATCCAAATGTAGATTTTCTAGTATCTACACATCCTGCAAAGTCTGAATCTGAATACCCAATAACCTCGAGGTGATCAGATCGCCTATAAGTGAGCATGTGATCGTTAGTTCCTTGCAAGTATCTTAATACTTTCTTTGCAGCTCTCCAATGATCTATTCCAGGATTACTTTGATATCTACCCAGCATACCGACAACAAAACTGATGTCTGGTCGAGTACAAGTCTGAGCATACATCAAACTTCCAACAATGGATGCATAAGGAATATTCTCCATTTGTTTATGTTCCAATTCATTCTTTGGACATTGCTTAAGATTAAATTTATCCCCTTTCTGAATTGGAACAACACTTGCTGAACAACTTTCCATCTTAAATCTCTCTAAAACTTTGTTAATATATGCTTTCTGAGACAACCCTAACAATCCTTGTGATCTATCACGGAATATTTCTATTCCTATCACATAGGATGCCTCACCCATATCTTTCATTTCAAAGTTGTTAAAGAGAAATTTCTTGGTTTCATGTAATAAACCAAGATCATTAGTAGCTAGCAAGAGATCATCAACATACAAAATCAGAAATATAAATTTACTCCCACTGACCTTCAGATATATACATCGATCAACGACGTTTTCATTAAATCCAAAGGAAGTAATTGTATCATTAAACTTGAGATACCATTGACGGGAAGCTTGCTTAAGTCTGTATATTGATTTCTTAAGTTTACACACCATGTGTTCCTTTCCTTCAATTACAAAACCCTCAGGTTGTTCCATGTATACTTCTTCATCTAAATTTCCATTGAGAAAGGCAGTTTTCACATCCATTTGATGTAACTCTAAATCACAATGAGCTACTAATGCCATAATAATTCTAAGAGAGTCCTTTTTAGATACATGAGAAAACGTCTCTTTGTAGTCAATACCACTTTTCTGAGTGAAACCTTTGGCAACAAGTCTAGCCTTGTGTCTTTCGATATTGTCATTAGAATCGAGTTTAGTCTTAAAGACTCACTTACACCCAACTCTTTTAGAACCTTCAGGCAATTCTACAAGATCCCAGACTTTATTGTGATCCATTGATTTCAATTCTTCTTTCATGGCATCCAACCACTTAATGGAATTTGTACTTTCCATGGCTTGTTAAAATGAAACTGGATCTTCATTAATTCCAATGTCAAGTTCTGACTCTTGAAAATAAACCACATAATCATCAGAAATAGCAGGTTTCCTTGGTCTTTCAGACCTTCTTAATGCCACTTCATGTGGTTCATTTGCTAAAGTTTCATTGTTGACGATTTCATTATGGGGTGTTTGGTCATTCATTTGTTGTTTTTGTACATTGTCGAATTGCTCTACAATTGTAGGAACAACAACATTAGAAGAAGTAATGGGTAAAGAAACTTGCACCCTTACTTCTTGAATTTCCACTTTACGTGGTTCTTTACTCCCACTAATCTCGCCATTTTCAATGAATTTAGCATTTCCAGTTTCAACAATTCTCGTACTATCGTTAGGACAATAAAATCTAAAGCCTTTAGATTTTTCTGGATAACCAATGAAGAAACCACTGGTCGTTCTTGAATCCAGTTTCTTTTCATGTGGATTATAAATTCTTACTTCCGCCGGGCAACCCCAAACATGCAGGTGCCTTAAACTAGGTTTCCTTCCCGTCCACAGTTCAAAAAGAGTCTTTGGAACTGCCTTACTAGGAATCTTGTTTAACAAATACATAGCGGTTTTTAAGGCATGCATCCACAATGATAAAGGCAATGAGCAATTATTTAACATACTTCTAACCATATCCATTAAAGTACGATTGCACCTTTCTGCAACACCATTTTGTTGCGGTGTGCCTGGCATTGTGTATTGAGCACAAATACCACGTCCTTCGAGAAATTTAGCAAATAGACCAGGACATTGTCCACTTTCATCATACTTTCCATTATATTCACCACCTCTATCAGATCTAATTATTTTCACATTTTTGTCCAGTTGTCTTTCAACCTCATTAACAAACACCTCTAAAGTATTTGCTGCTTGAGATTTTTCATGCAACAAGTAGACATAACCATAACGTGAAAAATCATCAATAAAGGTGATAAAATATTTTTCCCCACTAAAGGATGGAACATCAAAAGGTCCACATATATCGGTGTGTACAATTTCAAGGAGTTGTGTGCTTCTTGTGGCTGATTTCTTAATTGTGTGTTTTGTGAATTTTCCTTTAATACAATCCACACATACGTTAAGATTAGTAAAATCCAAATTAGGAAGGATTTCATTCTTTACTAATCTTTGCATTCTTTCTTTGGATACGTGACCCAAACGTTTATGCCACAAGTAAGCTGAACTTTCATCCACTAAACCACGTTTCATACCAACACTATGATGCAAGGTCAATAAGGTTTCAGCAAACAAATTATCAAGATTTAACTTGTATAAACCATCACAACGGACACCAGAACCAACAAGAAGATTTTGCTTAAACAAACTGAAACTTCCATTCCCAAATTTAGAACAATAACCAGCTATATCAAGTTTAGACAAAGAAACTAAATTACGAGGAAGAGATGGAACGTAAAGAGTCTGATAAAGATCTAAATGGTGTCCTGTATCTAAAAGTAAACGATATGTCTCAATCCCTTCAACTTGTGTTTTGACACGGTTCCCCATAAAGACAAAGTTCTCATTTGGGTTTGTGGTTTTGATCGTAACGAATCCCTGCATCGTATTAGAAACATGAGTGGTACAACCAGAATCAATCCACCAAGTATTATAAGGAACTTCTGCCAAATATGATTCGAAACATACAAAAACATTATGTTTACCTTTACTTTCGAACCATGCCTTACGTTTATGGCAGTCTTTCTGATAGTGTCCAGGTTTGTGGCAGAAATGACACTTATCACCATTTTGTTCCTTCTTGTGGATTTGAGCAGATGACTCGTGGATCTTTAACGGTCCTTTATTGCCCTTTCCATACTTCTTTCCTGGTTTCCTTTTAACTCCTGAATGACCTACGAGATTGATAGAGTGGATTCCTTGTTTCTTAAGTCTTGCCTCTTCTTGAATAAGCATACTTTGAAGTTCAGTCACATTCCATTTATCTTTTATTGTGTTATAATTTATTTGGAATGGACCGTACTCATGAGGCAAAGAATTTATGATAAACTGTACAAGGAAACTATCATCCACTTTCATTCCCATGGTTCTTAATCTTGCTGCTATGTTTGACATTTCTGTCACATGTTGATGCATAGTACGCGAACCATCGAACTTCATGGTGGTTAACATACTCATTAATGTATCAGCACACGACTTATCAGCAGATTCAGATTGAGCAGTATCTTTCACATACTTCATAAATTCCTTAGCATCACTAGTTTCAGGAACAGTAGTCTTAATGTTATTTGCCACTGTCATTCGCATAAGCATTAAGCTCAGTCTATTTGATCTTTCCCAACTCTTATGAAAAGATTTTTCTTCATTATTGTTTGTCTTGGTAAGAGCAATGGGCTTATCAGTCATGAGTGCTAAGTCAAGATCAAGAACACCTAAATGAAACTTGACTTCTTCACTCCATTCATTATAATTAAGTCCATTAAACTTTGTAATAGACGAAGTTTGCGAATGAAGTGAAACATTAACAGATGCTGCAAAAATAAATAAATGCTCCTACATTAACGCTTTGAGACATAACTTAATCACGTAATTCAGACTTATATAGCTATAAAAATATTAAATTAAATATATATTGAAAATCTCCTTTGGGTGATATAACAATATATAACAATGAACCATAATTGATGCTTAATTAAATTTTACATAATTGGAAATTAAATATGCTTCAATAAGACATGTTTGTTATCTTTGGATATACTAAACACATCTAAATCGACATATCAATTAACCACAATAATGTTCATGATCACAAATAGGTTGATCAACCTTTGGGTGATCTTAAATATTTTGTAATCTATGAACTTCAATTATTCATGATAAATCATTAAGTCATTTCATTATAGCATCACGTAATCATGAATAATAGAATCTAACTTAGTTTGACATCTACGAGAAACATTCTAAATCGGTCACTTTGGCGACTACGATTTATACATAATATAGATATCATATGAATAGTTCAAATAAAATAACATGAGTTATTTGTTTGAGTCAAGATCAGAAGAATAAAAGCAGATAGATGTAATACTTCATAAAATAGACAAATCTTAAATTTGCATAAAATTATTACAAATATCAAAACATGAGTATCACGTGTTTTACGGTCATGTACCGATTTTAACCCCTGTTTCAAGCAACCATACGAAACAGTTTCGTTGCACATTAAAAGGTTTCATACGTAACATGTACCATATTTACCGATTTTAACCATGTTTAACAGTAAAAGGTTCCATCACACATTAAAATCTATTGCATGAACAGTTACAACATTATAACGTGGGAAATAAACGTGTTATCAGGATGGAAAGCTTTTAATGAAATCAAGATAAGGGAAAAAGTCAGTAACGTATGCATTTAGATGTTTTATTAAATATGAAAAGAATATTTCCTTGTTTCTTAACTACTTACGTAATCAAGGAAGATCTTGAAATATATGAAATGAAAATCATAGATACACATCAAGGAAAAACATGTCTATCACGAACATTGATCTTAAGAATAATGAGAACGTAAACAAATGTTGTAACTGCTTTAGGAAATCACACAATTTTCAGCGGAAGCATCATGTATGCGTGAAGTGAATATAACATGAACGGGAAATCATAAGTTCTTAAACCATGCTCTTGATACCAAATGTTAGTCTTTTAATTTGCTTCATGATTAATGCACAACAAAACCCTAATTGCACATTATTGGATCTTGAACAAATAATTTCTACAACGATATTAAAGAGAAGACAAGAACACATACCTTGCTCCATGATTCTATTCAACGAAGAGAAATCTCCAATTACTATGAATTGATTTCTCCCTCTCAACCTCACACACCTTTGCTTGATAGAAGTTTTGATGGGGAAAACTATCTTGTGTCTTTGGAAGAGGGAGGATCAATCCTTTTATAGAAGTATAGGGAGTAACCACCCATCATGGTGTAACTACCCACTTATCATAAATCTCTCTTAATTAATTGATTGATTATTAATTTCGTAATATTATTAATTTAATAAAGTTGACATTTAATACATGGGTTACAAGAAATATCTAACAAAACAAAACAAGACATCCATTCCACCTGACTACTCAGTTAATCATGCAAGATATTTCCTATAGGTTATGGATTCCAGCTTCAGTTTCGTTTCAGATAGATAATTGTGAAGTTTGTTTATATCCTTCAACCTTAATATTTCTTTCGACACCACACAGTAATGTGAAAATGGATTGAAAAGCTATGGTGTGATCGGTAGCTAAGACGCTATGATGTAAGAGCGGAAGCAGGTTGTCGAATGTCGCTTCGGCTTGCGATAAATTCAGAATCCAACGAAAAAAGTCTCGGAATCCACCAAGAAATACAACTTAGAATCCACCAAGAGACGGAAAAAAGTTGAAATCCACCAATAAAGAAACAGTAATTTTTAGAATCAAAGTTAATTCTTTCGTTCATGGATTAGTCTTCTTTGAATAGAAGAGTTGGTTACATGGATAAGTCTCTCTTAATATGGATAAAATCAATCCCCAAATGGATAAGACTATTTCAACTACTCATATACACTCCTTAGTACATTATGATAAGATGTAATCTACCCTAACTAACATATGATGGAATGAGAAAAACAGTAAAGCAATAGAAACTTCAATCCTAACATGCATGTATCGACGTACATGGTACATGATTTTCCTACTTTTCTCGCATTAGCTACTGTCTCACATGCGATCGTCTTTTCATGATAAGCAAGTGTTTACGCTCCCGGATCATGCTAAGAAGTATAAAACTCCACTTTCACGACTTAAAAGTGGGAGAACTCGTTATAATATAAATAATGAAAGTATTATAAAAACTCAAAGTTTGAATATTTTATGATTTCGATCTACCAATTATTTAGAAATCATTCCAAAACTAATTAGCGAGTTCCATTCACTGTCGAGGAGATCGAGCCCATCACTACTATCGCTGAAGGAACTACTTCTGCGGACAACAACGTCGTGGATCTTTAACAGAATTCTATGAATTTGTATTACGACTGAAAAATTTAGTTGCACTTTTGGTATTCTTGTCTTACCTAGCTTTTGTGGTTTCTTTATGTTGTTATTGATAAGGATAGATGACTTTCTAATCACAAACTAATTGTGCAATTTAAATTATATGAAGAGATTGAAAAATTACAAACTACAAAATTGATATTGAATTTTTATAGAGGTTTGATCATAACTACCGTGATCTAGTCATCTCCTCGAGTTCTGATCGATCCGTTGATCCCTACTTAAGTATCCACTATCTGATTTCCATTTTGGACCGAGATCAACGTTTTTACACCCTGAGCCTTGCGAATACCCTCGTGTTGCTCGATTTCTCATCTCACAACCCGAGAAAGAACTTCCATGAAGTTTAACAACTTTTGTGATTCTTGAATATGAAAGTGAAATCACAAACAAATACTCTAAACTTGAGCACACTTAGATATGATATTGAAATTGATACACAAGTAGTGAAAATTAGGCTTTGAGTGTGAAGAAATGGGATCTTGAAAATATTTGAGGTTTGGACACAAATGATAGGAGTATAAATGTATTTTGATGTTTAACACTTATGAATGCACTCTTATTTATACAGTTTCAAGCTCTACTAGCCATTTGGAAGAGTTGATAAGATATGAACTAAGAAAGATATGATTTGACTTAAGCTTGGGCAGAAATCTGCATAGATTTGGTCGATCCTTTGAAGAATGTTTGCCCGAACAGCTTTGGTTATCAGATCACCAACTTCCATTAACTGTTCTCAATTTTGATCAATTAAATTTTGATTCACGGAATGAGGTTCGACTACCCGTTCCAAGGTGGACAGTGATAATCGTCCGGGCTCTAATCAAAGGATTTCGATCGTCCAGGACTAATTTGGTCGTCCGGGTCAATAGTTTATCTTTTAGCGAAAATCAAATGTTCGTTGTGAGTTCAACAACTATATTGACAAGTGTAAAGAGTCATTGTTTGTCAGATGTCAAGAAGTAATCGGTTGACTGATAGGAGTTCAATCGTCTGAAAATGAACAATGCAATAATATAAATCAAAACGGTCCAAGGGGATTCGATCAACCGAATGATAGTCGGTCATTCGTGTGGACAATTCAGAGAGGATTTTAACAACTACTGATATAATGAGTTTGGTCATCCATTAGGTGTTCGGTCGTCCGAACATGACTGAGATAAAAATATAACTGTTCAAGTTTACATTTGATCATATGGACTCAATAAATAAAAAAATATAAGTCTTAGTCCAAAACTTTGTTAAAATTTGAAGACTTTGTTTCAATGCTTCTCTTCTTAATGATTTTGATCAACCTATTAAGATGATTTTGCAAGTATATGTGAAATGTGTATAATCATGTTTACCAATTTTAATTGATCAGATTGATTGATTAAGATTAATTTGATTAATTATCAAAACTAACCTACTATTAATTATCAAAACTAACCTACGTTCTAGCCGAGCTTTTACAGTAGCTAAAACCTTGCTTTGTATTTTGTACTATTTGGGTAGAGATTGTGTATCATGGCCTCGTTATCTTTTCTTTTTAATGCAAAATCAATTTTCAAAAGAAATAAAAATATAATTTTCGAGTTTCTTACAAAAACATGCACATACGAATCAGAACAATCGGATGGGATCCGGATCCGAGACGTAGCCATCCACATGCAACCAACGTACGTACAAAACTACAAATATACAATGAATCAATGCTACAATAGAACCAAACAAACCTCTCCACGTCCCATACTCACGGACTCAAAACCAAACAAACCAACCCTCCATATTTAAAACACAAACACCACCACCACCCCAACACCAAAGCAAACCACCCTTATGGAGGAGCTCACCCACAAGCCCACCACCACAGCCACCACCCTCCCTGGCGGGTGCGAGATAGAAGCCCGAGGTATTACCTACAAGATCTACACCACCACCTCCCCAAACCCCCTCAAGATCTGGACCTCCAACGACTCCGACGATAACCAACTTAACCCCACCTCGACACACGTTCGGCATGTTTTATCCAACGTCACCTGCAAGGCCAAGCCCTGGGAGCTCCTTGCTGTGGTGGGTCCCAGCGGGGCGGGGAAGTCGACACTGCTTGAGATACTAGCTGGGAGGATCCCACTCCCGGCTTCGCCTCCGGCGTTATTTGTCGACCGGAGGCCGGTCGAGAGCGATGCGTTTGCGAGAGTCTCGGGGTATGTGGCCCAGAAGGATACGTTGTTTCCGTTGCTCACTGTTGAGGAGACTCTTCTGTTTTCGGCTTTGCTCCGCCTAAGGCTGTCTCGCTGCCAGGCGACCGAGAAAGTCCGGTCGCTTCTTAAGGAACTTGGGCTGTGGCATGTCGCCCACGCCCGCATTGGGGACGATAAGGTAAGTAGGGGTCTCCTTTTGAATATGATATAACAAAATTCTCTGCACAGATGCAATAAGCATATATATGTCTAATTGATTTTTTTTTTGTTTTTTTAATATTATACATGAATTGAAAAATCAGAATGAGCTGTCTGGTATTGTACTTTTTCTTTTAAGTTAGACATTCTATCAAGTGTGGACGTCTAAATCAAACAAACTGATGTTGAGAGCAGATAGCTTAACATTATATGTGAGTCCATAATAGACCAAATTATCTAATGTTAAACTATTCTCATCACCTCCGGGTAAAAAATTACATGTTACAGTGATTCACGTAATGTTATATGCGGTCTTGAAGAAAAAAACTCAAAAGTGAAATGAAATTTATGTTCATTGCATGATATTGACCGATTGCACTTTGTCAGAATAACAGCGTACATCATGCTATACTGATTACCCAATCATGATCAAAAAATATTGGTTAACTAGTGATACTTGGAAAAAAATGGTGCAGCAATTATTCGTTGCTATGTTCATGTAATTGGATAAAGTTTCTTCATTCACCCTCGGCATAGGTACGTGCAATCTCCGGTGGAGAGCGACGACGTGTCTCGATAGGCGTAGCCGTAATTCACGACCCAAAGGTCCTCATCCTTGACGAGCCAACATCAGGCCTTGACAGCAACTCCGCCTTACAAATCGTAAACATGCTGAAAACAATGGCAGAGGTGAAGGGCCGAACTGTCGTCCTGAGCATCCACCAACCGGGGTTTCGAATCGTGAAACTCTTCAATTCAGTGCTGGTTCTGGCCAATGGGTCGGTACTACACCACGGGACGGTTGACCAGCTCCACGGACACCTCAGGGCGGTCGGGCTGGAGATGCCGCCGCGTGCCAACGTGGTTGAGTTTGCATTGGATTGCGTGGAGGAGCTGCAGAGGCGAGCGGGGGAGGAGAGGAGGAGGTGCACTCTTCAGCAGCTGTTTCATTGCAGTAAGGTGGAGGAAGAGGAGAAGAGGGGTCGGAATGGGGTTGGTTATGCTAATTGCTGGGTTGGTGAGACATGGATTTTGACTCAGAGATACTTGAAGAATGTTTTTAGGACTAAGGAGCTTTTCGCTTGCAGAACCATCCAAATGCTGGTATCACACATCACCTTATCTATTTATTTTTTCCTAAATTTCTCTGGCTAGTGATCAATAGCTTTTTTTCTGGAAAATAACAGATTCTATTCTGTTTGAATTCAGATCCCAATTCAAACATTAAAATCTGTCAATTGAACTAACAAATACAAAATATGTAGAATTTGGGAAGGGGAGAGAAAATGATCGATTGAGAACCAAGCACCCGGATTTGATCCAACAATCATTGTTTAAAGATACTCTTAAGTGACGACCTAATCTAGCTAGTTTGTCAGCAAACTATAAGTTAAAAAAGTGGATGTTGCAGTTTTTTACCATAAAATTAACAGCATATTTAGTTTCAGCAACTGTCAACGTCTTTTAACGTATTTTATGTTGGCATTTAGAAATTTAATTTGTTAAAAGAGTTCAACACCAACCAACAATTTAATTTTTTTCTTTAAATTGTGATTCTGAAGGATGAAACAAAAATGTTATGAATTTTCGACAGATAACAGGATTAGTCCTCGGTTCCATCTTCTACAATCTCGGTGATGACATAACGGCGGCAGGAGAGACTGTGGGACTATTTGCATTCACACTAACCTTCCTCCTCTCAAGCACAACAGAGGCCCTACCAATCTTCCTCCAGGAGAGGGAAATTCTCATGAAAGAGATCTCCTCCGGGAGCTATAGATTATCATCCTATGTCGTGGCCAATGGACTCGTCTTCTTGCCTTTCCTTCTCATCCTTGCCCTCCTTTTCTCCCTCCCGCTCTACTGGCTTGTGGGCCTAAAACCAGGGCTGGCCCCGTTCGCATACTTCCTGCTACTAATATGGCTAATTCTCTACACAGCCAACTCGGTCGTGGTCTGCTTCAGTGCAGTGGCACCAGATTTCATCGTGGGCAATTCAATGGTGAATGGGGTGATGGGCTCGTTCTTCTTGTTCTCTGGGTACTTTATTAGGAAAGAAGGCATGCCAAGCTATTGGGTGTTCATGCACTACATTTCTTTGTTCAAGTACCCTTTTGAGGGGTTCTTGGTGAATCAATTCTCCAACAAGTGCTTGGATTACAGAGGTGGGGTGTGCTTAGTTGATGGGGAGGATGTTCTTAGAGAAGTTGGTCTGGGAGAGGAGAGCAGGTGGAGGAATGTGGCTATCATGGTGGGTTTGATCTTGCTGTATAGGTTTCTGTCTTACTTGTTCTTGAGGTGCAGATGCAGGTGTAATCAGAAAGGTGGAATTAAGAAGGCTTTGGTTTGAAGCTTATATCATAATTGATACTTACTAGTTTTTAAAGTGGTCAATAAAAGTGAGTTTATGGTCAAAATGTGTTATTACATGCAAAGATGATGGAAAAAATATAGAGAAAAAGAACAGGAAATATGAATGAGTTGGTAATAACACCAATATGTTATCTTCCCTGATCGAGAGGGAAGTCTGGTTGTGTATAGAAGGAAATGCTGGTAATTTGCACGTGACGGAAGGTTGAGGGATGGAAGTTGGGAAGGGAAGGAAATTTTTTTGGGAGGTTTGAATCAATGATGTGGTTGAAATTATTTGCATGGATAGAATAACTGCTTTTGTTTTCTGGTGGGAGAGGATCACATGTATAGTGTAGCTTGTATGCTGTAAAGGATGTCCTTATCTGCCTGTCAAAATCTGTCTTGAATGATGACAACAAAAATCTCTCCATCAACAGGTAACTAGTTTGGTCGGATGTGTGGTATTCACCATGTATATTGTTTTCTACCAAACTATGTACATCTATGGGTGAAAACATTCATCAAGAAATTTCAGGTTCACATGCTTTTAATCTACAATGACCACATTTATTTTTTTGCATGTATGCTTTTCATTTGGGCTAGTGTTATAATATTATTACAGATAACCTTATGCCATCGATAAATGTAACGAAACTTAAGTGAATTTTGAACCAAAATGAAGGGAATGAAGAAATGGGCATATGGCAATAACAAATAATTGAAATACTTAAAATTGGTGACCTTTAATTTATTAAATATGTACATGTAAACAAAACTGAAGTATAGCTGCAAAATCCTCCATGAACAGAAGCTACAACTGAATGAATTAGAACTTACAAGAGAAGTTGAGAACATCTTTAGCTGATCAAGAATTGGCCATGTGATTCCTTCATCTGATCAACAAGTTTGAGCAGCATGGTGTATATTTCCTCTTGCTGAGGGTGCGACATGTCGCGAGCAACAAATGCATGTCTCACATTCTTAACTTCAATCCAGCTACAAGCTGGTTCTTTGCTCAAACCCCTGTCCCTCATTGCTCTCCTCACATTCCGGCTATCGTCCCATTGCCCTGCCGCAGCATAGACGTTCGATAGCATGACATACCTCCCGAAATTCGCATGCTCGAGTTTGAAAAGCAACTCTGCAGCCCTCCTTGCAAGGTGAACATCTCCGTGGACTCTGCAGGCAGCCAGAAGCGAGCCCCAAGAATTGATATCAATTTGTCCACTGCCATCAGGCATGTCGCTCAACAACTCCACTGCCTCCTCAAGCCGAGAATTTCGACCAAGGAGGTCGATAACGACGGCATAATGCTCCCTGTTGGGGCACAGGCCGTATTGCTTTTCCATCTTTTGGAAGTACTCACGACCCTCGGACACATAACCTGCATGATTACATGCAGAGAGCACGCCAAGTAACGTGACGTGGTTTGGCCTAATGCCTGATCTCTCCATTCTTTCGAAGATGGCAAGTGATTGCCTTCCGTGGCCATGCCCGGCAAATCCAGTGATCAAGGAATTCCATGAGATCACATCTCTCTTGGGCATCATCTCAAAAAGAAACAAAGCAGATGCCATATCCCCACATTTCGCATACATATCAATCAACGCATTGCAGAGGAAGATGCCATCAACCTCCACAAAGCAACTCCTCACTATGCGGGCATGAACTTGCTTCCCAAACCCAATTATCGCAAGGCCTGCTGAAGCACTTAACACAGATACAAACGTGAAAGAATTTGGTTCAGCCTCCTCCTCGACCATCTTCCTGAAAACCCCAATTGCATCTTCCTCACGTTCGTTCTGCATGTACGCAGACACCATCATCGTCCACGCCACAACATTCCTTGTCGGCATGCTCTCAAACACCCAAGCCACCTCCTCCAACTGCCCAGCGCACGAGTAAGCCCCGAGCAACAAAACCCATGACAACTCACCCCTTTCACACATTCCATCAAACAACTTCCTTGCACTCTCGAAATCACCGCACTTCCCGTAATTCCCGATCAAAGCATTACTCGCCACCACATTCAGCTCCAACCCACTAACAACCGCCACACCATGAACCTGCCGAATCAGCCCCAACCGCATCAATGCCTCGCAAGCGCTGAAAACACCCACAACTGTGTAATTATCCATCCCAACACAACCCTCCATCTGCATTCTCCGGAAAACAGCGAAGGCATCCTCAGACCGACCATTCCGACCCAACTTGGCAATGACACAATTGTAAGAGACAATATTCGGATGAGGCATTTGGTAGAGGAGGTGGAGGGCACGGTCGAGATGACCGGAATTAGTAAGAGAAGTGAGGAGGGTGTTCCAGGAGTAAGGGTTTTTGGTGGGTAAGTCGTTAAAGGCGGCGAGAGAGGACGGGAGGGAGTAGGACTTGGAGTACATGTGGATGAGGCGGTTTGCGAGGAAGGGGAGGAGGTTGAGGGAGAGCTTGATGAGTTGGGCGTGGATGAGTTTGCCGTAGTTGACGTCTTCGGCGAGGATCGATTTGTTGATTTGGGATGCGTAGCGCCGGATGAGGTCTTCGGCGGGCATCAGGTTGGTTGGTTTTTGTTTTGGGAGCGAAACGGTTGGGTTTGAAAGTTGAAACATGAAAGGTTGAGGAAGGAGGGAATTTTATTGGGAGATTTGCTTGGATACCCTTCCAAAATCGAAAACTTATGGATAGAGTTTGCAAGTTTTTGATGCGATTTAAGTAAAAATTGGTTTTATTGACTATGTTTTTATATGTAAGTACATATTCTTGTAATCAAATATTTACAAAACAAGTTTTTTGTATTAATGAACCATGCCTTATGGATGTTAAGTTCTTTTGGTTTGTGAAACAAACTCCCTCGGACTTGCATATGTGAGATTTTTTGTGAAAGTTAGGAATGTTTTGAAGACTTTTTTTTTGTTTATGAAAAGATTTTTTGTAGTTCATTAACTTGGTTGTGATAATTCATGAAAAAGTAACATGATTCAAACAAAGCATATTGTGACAAAGTCGAGCATGATTGTATATATCCACCGAAATTGTGCCTTGTTATGAGAAACACCTCAAAGTAGAATAAGGGAAATTTTGAATTTTCACAAATTCCAGCATTTTAGATAGAAAAGTAGTAGTTGAAGCCTGAAGGGGTGTAAATATAACTTTTCAAGGTTAAAAATGCTTTAAGTATTGTGTGGATACACACAAACATGTGTATTTCAAATGGTTAAATAGGGGTGTCAGTGGATATTCGAATATCCGAGCATCCGTTCGTATCCGTATTCGAATTTGAACATTCGATCCGAGAAAAAATATCCGTTAGACCGTATTCGTATCCGATCCGTAAAGTCGTGGAGCGGATATGGTTATTAGTACATCTGATCCGTATAATATCCGATCCGGGATCGAATATCCGTAGTTCAACATCTATATTTGTATATGTATTATATATATAGTTATTCTTTAAATTAATGATATATAAGTTAGGTATTTTTTCTATAAATTACCTAAATATATAAATTATTCTAAATTACTACCCCTAAAGTACTAATCCGATTAATATCCGCTTCGGAACTACATATCTGTATTTCAACATTTATATCCATATTTGTTTTATATACTTATGCAATACATTATTATACCTAGAAGTATTCTTATTTCAACATTGTGTGATTATATTTTGAATATATATTTTAAATTTATTTATTCAAATAAAAATACATCTACTGATCACATTTATTCAAGCATTGAATATTTCTCATTTTCAGAATATGGAGTTAGAAATTAAGATAAAGTAAATTAATATTTGAAATCAAATAAAGTTATAAATGTGACTATGTATATGAATTTGTCTAAGTGAAAATAAAAAAATGTTATAAGGTTGGGAATTATGTTTACGGATGCGGATATTATCCGTATCCGCTCCGAATCCGTCAAATATCCGAACGGATATAGACTTTTCATATCCGCAAACAATCTGTATCCGTATCCGAATCCGTAAATTTCATGCGGATACGAATATGGATATACCTATATTCGGTCCATATCCGATCTGTTGACACCCCTATGGTTAAACAACTACTTTCGTGAGGATAGGAAGCAAGTTTCATCTCACTCCTATGAGATTAGGTGATCAGGTGGGACACAATTATGTAAATTACTTTAATAATTAAAATAAACTTACCACTTATTTAAAAAAATTATATGGATATAGAAGTAGTTAAGGAAAAATAACTACAATTTACCCATTTAAGTTAAGGCTTTCAAAAGCCACTTCCCCTCCCTCCACAACAACGACCCACTAATGAAACCCAAACCCATCACTCGACTAAACCTTCCCCACACCCTTCGAAGCCTCTCCCCGTCCACGCCCACCTCGTCAAACTCTCCGTCGTCCTCCGCCTCCCCGTCGCCAACCTTCTCATCCACCTCTACGCCCTCCTCGGCCACCTCTCCTCCGCCCTCAGCTTCTTCCGCCTCGCCCCCGCCAAAGACGCCGTCACCTTCAACACCGCCATCTCCGCCCTCCTCCGCCACAACCTCCCTGACCACGCCCTTGACCTCCTACCCAAGTTGTTCCTCGCCGTCCGGCCCAATTCCTTCTCCATTGCCTCCTCTGCATCCCCGAACCGGCATTGTCTCGAACAGGTTCACGGCGCTGGAATAAAAGCTGGGCTTAGCCAGAGCGTTGTGGTCGGGAATTCGCTCATTGATCGGTATCGGAAGCTCGGGTCTTGCGAGGACGCGGTTCGGGTTTTTTAGGGCATGGGAAGTCGGGATGTTGTGTCGTGGAATTCGGTTATCTCCGCTTAAGGGAATGTGAAGGCGCGGTAAGATTCTTCCGGGAAATGCGGGTGGCCCGTGAGGCGCCGGATGCGTACACGATGTCGAGCGTTATCGGGGTTTGCGCAGATGAAGGTTTGATGAGAGTGGGTGAGCAAGCGTTTGGATTGGTTGTTAAGTTGGGTTTTGTTTACAATTCGGTGGTTTCGAGTGCCGTTATTGATTTGTTCTCCAATTGTGGCAGATTAGGGGATGCTATTAAGGTGTTTGAGGAAATGCTGAAATGGGACTCTGCGGTTTGTAACTCATTGATGGCTTCGTACGCGAGGGATGGGTTTGAAGAGGAGGTGAGGAGAGTGTTTGTTGAGGCAAGGAGAGTAGGGTTTGTACCGACAGAGTTCACTTTTAGTAGCTTGCTTGGGTCGAGTTCGGGGCTTTATGTTGTGGAATTCGGAATGCAGGTCCACTCGTTGGCAATCAAGTTGGGTTTCAGTTCTGAAATGATGGTTGCGAGCTCACTGATTGATAATTATGCGAAAATGGGTTCGTTAGAATCAGCAACGGTGATTTTCAATGATATGGTTTTCAAGGACGTGGCGTCTTGGAACACGATGATCATGGCCCTCGCATGGAATGGTAGCGCGAAGAAGGCCTTAATGCTCTTCAAAGAACTACAACGAAAAGGCATTCAACCCGACCGGATAACACTAATGGGAGTTCTATCCGCTTGCAGCAACGAAGGAATGACCTTTGAAGGAGCGCGAGTATTCGCTTCAATGCAAAGCAAATACAGAGTAAAACCCAATGTGGAGCACTACATTTACATAGTAGACATGATGGTTAGTTTAGGAATGCTAGAAAAGGCCGCAAAAATGATAATTTTATTACCAAGGATACCTAATGTTGCACCATTATGGGGTGTTCTTCTTGAAGCTTGTGAGAGGTTTGACAACTTGCAAGTAGCGGAATTGGCAGAGGAGAAGATGATGGAGTTGGATATTCGGTGTCCAATAGCTTATGCATTGTTGGCTAGGATGTATGTAAAAAGAGAGGTGGGAGAGTGTGAGTAGAGTGAAGAGAATTATGAATGAAAGAGTTGTGGCAAAAGTGAGGGGTTGCAGTTGGATTGGAATTAGGGGCGATATGTTTGCTTTTGAGGCTGATCAGTTGTTGCATTGTGGAGGAGAGAAGACATACTCCATGTTGAGATTTTTAGCATGGGAGATGAAAGAATGGGGATATGTTCGTAGTGAAGAGGTCGGAATTGGGGGAGACTAGCATGGCCTCGGATGTCCTCCCAAACGTATAGAAAACCATACGCGGCGCAATATGAGCTAGACAAAGATAAAGAGGAAAAATAATGAAAAATTAAGGTTCGAATTCTTAACCTTGATTTGAAAGTATTTACCAACCATTAAGCTTCGACGATGAGTAAATTCAGGAATGGCAAAACTTCATTATGCCCACTCTTGATTTGGATTTTGTAACTATACATGGGACAGCAAGCTGGAGCAAGTTGTGCAAATACCATTTGGAAGTTAGATTAGTACTTGGATTAGAAGCATCTCAGTAGTGAAATTTTGTAATGAGTAATACCAAAAGGAGCATTTGTTATTCTTTGAGGGTATGATTAACCCGCCAAATCTTTGTAACACAACACAACTGTATATGATTGTACTTAATTCATTGAAGTCTGTACCATTATTATTGAATAAATATACATACTACACCTTCCATCAATTTTGTTGTGGAACTTTTTTTTCTTTGTTACTAATGTTGCTGTCTGGCATTTGGTCATTAGCCACTAACCTTTATATTAACTTCTCTGATATTCACATTAGGCTGTGTTGTAATTACCCAGAGAATGCAAGCTGCTAAAAAATGACTGCAGTAAAGTGCACTGCCGATGGTATCAACACGTACCAATGAGATCACAATCCACAATCAAATCTGAACATCCCCTGCGGCATATCACTGTTCTACTTTTACAGTCCCACTAATTGACTTGTTAAATTATTTTTCAAGGGAAGACTTGTTAGATGTTATCCCATCCGATTTCTGTGTAATAACATCTATCACACCCACCTTCTTATTGGATTTATAGAACACAAATTTAGATTATTTTTTCTCAATACGCGGCGGCAGTCGCACTTGCGGTCAATACAAGAGAAAAGAACGTGAACCAAATAAGTTACGAATTAAGAGATGTGCTGCAAGCCTGGAAGCTTCTAGAACACAACATTCTTATATTTGACACTAAATTGTTTTTTCCACTTAATTAGACTTTGTAGATGGTAATTAACGAAAACTTTTCTTGTTAAGACCCTAATCTTGGTTAATGGATTAATGGTGATTAGGTTGCTAATGGTGGAGGTTTGCATGGGAAGTTGAGGAGGAATAGGAGGAGTGTTGTTGCTATTGATGTTGCTGTTGTTGTTGTACTGTTGGGGAGGCTTGGGTGAATAGTAGGCTGGAGTGTAGGGGTGAGGTTGAGGTGATGGAAGCATGGGCTGTGTTGGAGAAAACACATCTCTCCCTCTCTTTTTTTCTCACTCTCTCTCACGTTCCTTCATCTCTCCTTTTCTTCTTCTTCTTCGAACCTTCTCCTTTCCACCCATCTCTTCCTTCTCCTCTCCATCCATCCGGTGCTCGAGCTCGTGTGGGGAAGTTGTGTGTGAGGCAGGAGCGTGGCGGTAAGAAGGCTCAAGGAGGAGGTGCGTGTTGCAGACCGGAGTTGGTTGCGGAGCTCCGGCGTTCTTCGTCGCTCTTCGGAAGTGAGGTATGCAAAGTTCTTGCATTAGAGGCCTTAGTGATCACCCACGTTGGGGTGATGTTTTGGTAGGTCGCGGGAGGTCGGAGACCTCGTCGGCGACGAGTTTCAGCGTCAAAACCTCGGTTGGCACGAGGTTGAAGACATCTGTCGGTCGACCGGGTCCCTTGGACGGTCGACCGAACGCAGTGTTTTTAGACTGCCTGGCGTGTTTCGGTCGACCGGGTCCTTATGTTCGGTCGACCGGAACTTAAGTGTACCGGACCCTTGGTGCGGTTGCGGTCGACCGTTGATGACGTAGAAAATAATAGGTTGACCCTGTAAGGTTTCGGTCGACCGAGACCCCTGAGTCAGTCGACCGATAGATTGGTTTTTGATGTTGACCAGACTCCGTATTTTGACCTCGTTCGGTCGACCGGTTTTAGACCTTTGGTAGACCGTTAGGAATTATGTGTTGCGCAAATAGTTCGACCATTGCAGACGCTTCGGTCGACCGATTCCCTTGTGGAAGCGGTCGACCGAGCTGTCACTTTCGGTCGACCGATTCCCTGGTGGAAGCGGTCGACTGGTTGTCACTTCGGTCGACTGATTCCCTTGAGGAAAACAGTCGACCGAGTGTCTCTTTCGGTCGACCGTTTTGCACAAGACAGAATTCCTAGTTCCGCTTAGGATGTCAACTCTGTCCACGGAAACTTGTGTCCTCTCCTTGTGCGTGAGCCGGGAGGTGACGGTGGGCGCGTTACGCGTGCCTGCCCAGGGACCGCCGTGTGGAAGAGTGTGGGTGTCCGGAACGCGTCACCTCTATGTATGGATCGTGACCAATCTGGTGGATCGTTTGACTCGCGTTAGAGTAGCAGCCTGAGGGATTGTGGATCACATTGCTTCAGCGGGCACGCAACTGTCGTTGGGTGAAGTGACTACCGGCCAGAGGGGCTACGGAGGTCGCTGCCCTGCTTTTATAGCGGTGGAGTTGGTGTATGCACGTGGAGCTCGTTGACCCTGCGGACTTCGGTTCGGATCTTTCGATTGTCTGGCCTTTGTGTGGCGGATATGTTCGACTGGCCTTGATGGAAGTGATTGCATGTGCCGTACGGCCTGTGTGGCGGTGGTAGGGCCCCTGTACGGCCTGTGTGGCGGCAGGGAGGATCGCGCGTGGCCTGTGTGGTTGCGGCGATGGACTGCCGATGATGTGTTCCGGCAGGTAACTCGACTGGGCACCTATTGAGTGAGATCCCGTGCGATCTGTGTGGCGCCGGTTGATGGACCGACCTGAGCGACGGCTCCGTTGGTGTGGTGGTGGACCACGATGTTTTCAGATCTGATTCTACCTGCGTGGAAGTGCGAACGCCTCCTCACCGATCCCTTGGTTTGTGTAGTCGCGTGTGGGGATGTGTTGCGTACTGTCCGTTAGACCGTATGTGCCTACGGTAGGTCTCTACGGGGACCCGATGTTGGACCGTGCGGCCTGTGTGGCGGCGGTGTTGTTTGACCGTGTGACTTGTGTGGTACCGGTGGTTGTTGGACCGTGCGGCCTGTGTGGCGACAGCGATGTTGCGGACCGTGGGGCCTGTGTGGCAGCGGTGACGATTGTAGACCGCGGGGCTTGTGTGGCAGCGGAAACGATTGCAAGACTGATGTCCGGTTTTGCCCTTGTGGGAATGTTTACTGCTTTGTATTCCATGTCATGCTATACTAGTATGTTAGGGCATATAGGTGAGCTTGTCATACGGGGTTTCCTTATGGAAACTCAGGCATTGTTGTTGCATCTTTTTCAGGACCGCGTTAGGTTCCGACAGGTGGTGACTGATGGAGGTTGCACTTTGGGACTGGATCTTGTCGTTTACCTATTTAGGTTGTCGTGATTACATGTTTTATGTATTTTGTATTCCGATGTAATCACTCTTTTGACAAACTCTTATGTAATATGGTGCACCAGACATTTCTTTCAGTAATGTCCGCTCTTTTGATGGTTTTATCCACATGTTTCCCTTGATTTTAAAAGTTTAAATTTTCCGCTGTTCGGAGATGTTACATTTCTCATCCCATACGTCAGCATCTCAGAACATATCAGAATGAAAATGAACGATTAGATTGTTTGTACTTAATATCTTAGAATCTTAAGATCTTCTGAGAGACAAAATTGTAATATTATGGCTCTAACTACCAAACCAATGACGTCTTCAACGGACTCTAACTATTAAAATTGTATGGGATCTAACCAGAGACATAATTGCAGAATCTAACTATAACACATGCAGCAGATATGGTCTAAATATTAGGGGGGGATTCAAAATAATCATCAGAAAAAATTATTGGAAGAATATAAGATTGAGAAACTTATTTGACAAAATATAAGGTAAATAAACGACACCTCTAGTAAATATAAGGTAAATAAATGACACATCTAGTACTGTGTTTATTACACTAAAACGGCATTATGGATGTCGTTTCATTATATATGTTTAATGAAAACGGCATTGGGATAGCTAGATACCATTTTCATGAAATAGAAAACGATATCGAAATATTATTTTTGCCTAGGGCGAAAAAAGGGTCGTCTTCTCCACCAATTTTTATTTTTACTTGGAATTTCAGATTCTGAAAATCATTATGATTGTGTGATATTTATAATTAATTGATTCTAAGTTATAAAAATAGATCTTTGTTTTTCTCATTTGTTCATATTTGGAATAAATATTGATTAATTTGGGGACATATAAAAGAAAGGGAAAGAAAACATATTGTGTCAAAGACTATAGACGTGAGAATTAGGGGTGAAACTTTGTGTCCGAAATCCGTCAATCCGACCGACTCCGTATTCGAAATCAAAAAAATTATCCGAGAAAAAAAAATCCGCAACCGAATTTGTATTCGGATATAAACATTCGTAAAAAAATGAAGCGAATATGGATATTGGTACATCCGATTCGAATAATATCTGGTTTGTATTTTATATGCATATATAAATATAAATAAAAAATATATACAATATATATGAATTAAATTATGTTATTTATATTATATTTAATATTTTTTCATGTATGCAAAAAATAAAAGTTGAAATTTATTCTTGTTTGGATCAATCAAAAAATATTTTTAAGTCTATTCGGATTTTTTAACGAATTCGGATATCCTAATTCGGAATGGATTTAAACTTAATTCGGATGCGAATTTATTCGAATTCGGATCCGAATTCGACGGATACGAATTCGGATCCCTTTCTCAAACATTCGCTCGGATTCGAATTCGGATTCGAATTCGAGAAAAAAAAACAGATACGAATTCGGATACTGGCACATCCGCTTCGTATCCGTTCCGTTTTCACCCCCAGTGAGAATAAAACAGAGAGGCGCGTTCAAAAGTTAAGGTCCAACATCAAAGATAAACCAACAAGCAACATGTAAAGACGATCAAGATTATATTGCGGAATCACTCTTCCTGGCTGCTGCAAATCAAAACTAAATGATATTCTATCAAATATGTCACTTTTTTAGAAAAACAGACTCAGGATAAGGCCCAATGAATGGACTGGTCATGCTTAGGCAAAAATAATATCTTAGAAATTGTTTTATGTTTTGTGGAAACGATCTGCAATGTCATTTTCATTAAACATGCATAATGAAATCGTCATCCGTTGTGTCGTTTTTAGCATAATAAAAATGATACTAGTGATGTTCTTTATTTACTTCATATTTTGTCAAATAAGTTTTCTAACCTTGTATTCTTCTAATTACTTTTTTTCATGATTATTTTTACAATTTTTCCTAAATATTATCCATCAGAAACCATGAAGTGACTAGTTACCTGAAAACATGAAGCTCTTGTATTATAGCAAAAATTTCTGTTCCACGTGATATATCACGTCTTGAAAAGACAATACCTTAACCCAGGACAGATGCTGCCTTTAATTACATGATCTTTTTTTGTGCATAAAATTTTGACGCTGTGAGCGGACGAAAGCACAAACTCTGGTGACCAACTAAATCAAGAAAAATCACCAGATAAATCAAGAAAAATTGTCTAACATCGGTGGAGGAAATCAAACCACCACCCCCACCCATTGACCTCTCGGCTATATCTTGCTGGGCTTCATGACATGAAATTAAGGCCGTCGACGTGCAATTTGGAAGGATGGTGATTTCGAATGAGATCAGATAATTTGCTGGCAAAATATTAGACCTCTAAAACTAACTGTAGCTATCCTCTTGACCCCAAAGTCCACCTCACATTAAAGGGTTGCGGAAGAGTATTTGTTTACTGAACCTTACCTACTAACCAAATCCTTTCAGTGAAAACATATTTGCTGCGTGTCAGCAGTAACCACGATTTAACCTTCAATTTTATTTTATTCAAGGAAAAACAACAACAACCATGATTTGACCTTCCACCTGTAAGGCCTACACTTTTGGTGATAGCATGAGTTTCAATTTATACCACCAACCTTCAACTGTATGACATCAAAAGTGGAACTCTTGTGTACAATGCACGAACACAAGAAGATGTTTGGAAAGCGGAGCTTAAATTTCAAAAATTGCAATGATGGTACTCTTTTTTTTCAATGTTGGTGTACTATATTAGTCATGTAATGTAAGCAAGAGGCTGACTGCCTGACTAGGAAAAGAAAGAGCTGAAATTCTTATATAAGATGGACTCTATTTTTCAATACTGAAAGATTCACTAGTACAATAAGATATAAGAACATGTCTTTTATAATACAAGTCTAATTTAAGGGCTACAATATACATCTTAAGAAGATCTTGCAAGTAGAAGACAGTCATAATAGACATTAGTAATTAATTTTCTTGGATTCATATGCTTTCGCACTTTGTGCACTGCACAAGATAAAAAAAACTAAAAACAATTACCGAAAAAATAACAAAAAAAAGACAAAAGACTATACTAACAAATTTCTTGTAACATCCTCAGACAGTGAAAAAAATTAAATTGTAAAAAGGACAATCAATAATAACATCTCAAACAATGAAAAAATTTAAACTCTAAAAAGGACAATCAACAGTCGAAACACAACATGCAAGGATATTACAGAAACAAACACCATGAGCACTAATATATATATATATATATATATATCCGAGTTTTTCAAAAAGTGTGATTACATCAAAAAATTACAACGTAATAGTACAAGTAATCACTACAACCTTTAAAATTACGAATAAGCATGATTCAGTCCCGAGTGAGTTTCTCCTCAGTCACCACCCACGATCGTTGTTCACGACCTGAAATGAAAACATACAACTATGCATGAGTTTCCATAAGGAAACCTTGTATGTCAAACTCCCTAACATGTATGAACAAACAACATACAACAACAAAGTATACAAAAAGTGTTGTAAATAAACATTGTCATCTCGCTGGACTCCATGATTCTTTCACCCAACCACAATACACACGAACAGAACTTCAATGCTCTCTCACCCAACCCAACATCACTCTACAGGGCTCCAAGGCTCTTTCACCCAACTCAACAACACACTACATGGTTTTTTCACTCAACCACCGTACCACACAGTACAAAGCAGGGCAACAACGGTCGATCGCACAAGGCATGCTGGTAACCGATTCCCTCCAGAACCCGACAAAGGTCTCGACCGTCACACCACCGGTCAAACCAAAGTCATGGGCGATCGACCGATTGAATGGTCAACTCCTAGGTTCCAACTAACAAAACGACCAACCGGTTGGACAAAAGGTCTCAGGCAGTCGACTGTTAGAAGGTCTACGCCACAACTAACATTACAATAATCATCCCACTCGATCGAACAATAAAGGGGATTCGGTTGACCGAAAATAACAGGGACTTCCATCATTTTCTCAAAGTCCACGATTGGTCGAACAAGGCACAAACCGGTCGAACAGATTTTAAGTTAACTTAAACTATCGGTCGAACAAGATCTCATGGCAGTCGGCCTTTTAGAAGATCTAGGCCCCAACCGACTTAGCTACAGGTGCAATCGGTCAAACTGATCATTAAGATGGTATGCTACCAACTCACTAACCAACAGTGTAACCGGTTGAATGACAAAGGGGACTCGTTCGACCGCAAACAACAGGACCTGCCTAAAACACAACCGGTCGACCTCCCAAAGACATCGGTCGACCAAGGTACATGTCGGTTGACCGTTGTTCAGCAGCAACCTTGCCGTACCACCACCTCCGACGAGCCAAACAACCACCGTCGGCTAAAACCACCGCTCACACACTCTGGGTGAGTCTTAAAGAGAAGTTTGACATACCTTAAGGTTTGAAGAAATCTCTGAAGACCAATGACAATCACTTCCACGCTAAAGCTTTTCTCTGACAAGCTTCTCGTTAGAGCGACGATCACAACAACCCGTCGACTTTACTAAAATCCTCCTCTCCTCGTCGTCGACCACTCCACAAATGAACCAGGGAGCTGAGAGGGAGAGAGAGATTCGTTGAGGTAAAGTGGAATGAGAATAAGAGAAAATAAGGCAAGGTTTAGCTCTTAAACCCTCACCTTTCCAACAACCGACCACAAGCTGCCACCTCACCCAACCATCACCTCACTTCAGCCACCTATTCTACAAATATCAACCAGGATGAGATTTCCTTAAACTCAATTAGCCTAATAAAGTAGGATTAGGTTCTAACATAAACTTATCTGAAATTAATCACCATTAACTCAAAAAACGACTCGTAACAAACCACCATAAACAAATTAAACCGGTTTTAATTCGTGTATGTTTTACCTTGACGTGTGAAACCAGCATGGACACAAGAATGACAAACCCGAAGAGAGTCCCAGTCATGCAGAAATGGAAGACTTTGAAAACTCAGGTCCATTACAAATAAACCGAAGACAATGATTTGAAACTTTCAAGAGAAAGAAAACAAATGAAAGTGGGAAAAAACACCACTTGCACATGAACTCGTCTAGAAGTCTTTAATGCCACCCCCATAAACGCCACACCCTTCTCTAACTATTTACTATTTAGGAGAGGGGAAAAGACATGAATGGTTGAGACCAAACATGTTCCACCAACAAATATCACCACTCTCCACCTTTCATTAGAACTCCCCAAACCCCTTCACAATCAAATCTGCAACATGCTTTGCAACCAGATGGAAGTGGTTGATTCTCAAGCCCACAACACAAGAGATGGAAGAAAAGTTATGGGAAGCCATGACTATATCAAGAGGCCAAATGATCTGAGAATCCGAACGTGGTCTCGAGGGATTTGCATGGATGATGAGTACTTTGGCAATTGTGATGGAAGCCAACTTCTATTGGTTTCTGAACAAGAGAAGAAAGATCACGGTCCAACCAACACAACGTATGAAACAATTGCCAAATACCAGAGGGAGATGATGGAGCTTGTGAAGGACGTGCCCGAGACTGAGTACGAGCTTACTCTGAGAGACATAGTGGAGTTGTCGAGCAAGCCGAAAGTAGCCCAAGTAAGCCCAGGAGAAGAGAATGGTGTATTAAAGATTGAGGTGGAGTATAAAGGGAGGAAAGTGGCAGTTCAGAAACAGAACGTACAGGGTGGTGAAGTTATGTTGAAGATGTTTTATCCTGTTAATTTCGGAAGGAAAAAGAAGTCGAGGGCCGCTGGACCGAAGGTGTCGCCTAAACCGGTGGTGTTTGATCATGAGAAGAGCATCGATGGGAAATTGAGGAGCTCATACCAGTCTAGAGAGACCACAAAACCCAGCAACAAAAACAAGTATGTTTTCATGATTTGCCGCATATCATTTAAAAAGTATAATTTTGGTCAATATAAGGATATAAGACCGATGGACCACTGAACAAGTCTTATTATCTGTTCGTTCTTCAAGTGTATGAATCTTGTCAGTTTCCAAGAGAAAATCATTGGAATTGAGTGACATGGAATGCAATTACTTAAGTGTGAAATGACTTTCAAAGGTAGAAATTAACTTCACACATAAAAAGAACATGCTCTTGGAATTGGTTTAAACATAAATCAGGTAAATTATGTTTTATCTGAAAACATGGTGTTTATATGTTAAACTTAGTTCCCTGATTATTTAAGATTCTCTTTCGGTTGGTTGTGCATAGTTTTAGAACTCCACAGAACTTTATTACATGCTTAAGTTTCATTTTCAGATTGTGCTTGCAAAAATTATGTCTCCAACTACAACTCCGTATGGATCCTTAATTGCACGGGAAAACTTTGTTTTCTGAATATGTTGCTGAAATAATATGACCATAAATTTATAATGCATTTGATAACATTTTTTCCTCGTCCAACTTTTTGCAGGAAAATGGGAGGTTGTATGCTATTTGTTAGCACCTACTGGAGCAGGCCCACGAAGCGGAAGACTAATCTCAAAGATTATATTCCCAAACCGAAGTGCTTTGGGCACTAATATATGTTTATGTTTTCCAGAATATTGTGTAGTACAGACTCCATATTAAGAGGTAATAAGAACAGATTTAGATAAGGGAAACTTTTGCTGTTGTTTTGATTAATCTCAAGCAGAAACGACGTTTGTTTGTTTCTAATGAAATTTTACACTTTCAGGAAAGTCCTAAAAAATCCACTTAGAAGCGTCGAACATACATTGTCCTTCACATTGTCATGCATCGGATGTCCGACAACTTATATGTCATTTTTAGCCCATCTATAACCTTCATTAGCAAACTCTTCACAATTCTAAATTTGTTTCCAATATGGTTTTACACTTTTAGCGCTATAAGTTCGGATTTATCTTTGCTTCTTTATAAAACGGCTCTAAATGACTTTGTGAAGACTTACTTTTTTTGCTACTCAACTTCGTAAAAAATTATATACTTCAATAATTGCTTAGTTAACTATCGTTTATGGTTTTTCCTACTGAATTCGAGTTGCAACTCACAAACTAGAAGTCATGTTTTTTAGGCTAATTGCGCACATCTATGACATTGTAGTGTTTTTTTGTACTTTAATTAATTTTTTAAAACTTGACAGTAACCTGAAAACTTTTGTGATTTGGCCGATTGTCCATTTCAACAAAAAAAAGAAGTCAATTTTCATCCAAAGTATCATTCATTCTTACAAAACAAAACTCCAACCAGACATAATTTGCAACAAGTTGTACATGATAGAACTCCCCACCCTTGAAAAACATGGTGGGTGAACAGTCTTATCTTGTAAGGTTGAAGGATAATTTGAATTGAGTGAGAGTGTTATCTTCTATAGTTGAAAGGGATAATTTACTAAAATGTTGAAGATGATCACAACATGATAAGGGAACAAATACCGAGCTTCAAACGAAAGGAGTGCAAGCGCATATGCTTGTTTGATTTCAAATGCGAACCTGGCCCAAAGAGTAATTAAGCGTGGACTTGGATTGAGCCCAATCGGGTTCATCCAACCATATCCTGCATTTGAAATCTTGCGAAACCATGCAATAGGTTTGATCTTCAAAAAAAAAACTATGAAATGTATTCAGCACGCGTCTTATATGTTTATTTAAGTCATTATGTACCATACAAGTGATCTTGATTATCATGTATAATACATGTTCAGATCAAACATATACGATAGAAATTGATAACACATCATGATTATCATATATAATACATCTAAGTATGTAACGTATATCCTTAGAAATTATCATCTTATTATATTATCTCAGATAAATGATTTGACAGTTCTACTAGTGAGCTCTATAAGATATTAGTCCCACGACTCCCAAGTCTCCCATTTATATTAACGTTTAACTTCTCCAAATGGGTTATTTGAGTATTTTTCGTTTTCATCGTGTTAACTCAATTGCCACATTTCAAACGTTGCATCAGGTCTATTTGATATTTATGTTCGACTATATATAGTAAAAAATGTTTTACTTGATTGGGTGCATCATATCTGAATCATGAGATCCCAAGGGAGCCAAAATTGATAAACCTTTTTAGACTTAATATATTTCGTAAAGACGAAACTCAACATTGATATCAGTGAATATGTCGAACCTTAGCAAAATATAATTTTTCAAGTCTGAAGATTTGAAGTGTAAACTAGGAGAAATGTATAGTTACAGGATTTAGAAACATGGTATTGACTGATCCTCAAATAACAGTGATCTCATATACATGATAGAAACCAAAAATTCTATAAACAATTATACGGGTTTTTGTATTGTCTCACCTTCATATACACTTAGATATTTATTACTGATAGATAATGTCTTGAATTTTGTTAGAAAAAAAATATTATTTGTTCGATTTCATATTTTACCGTCGAGTTCACGATGAAAGACGTACTATTTTGAACAAAGAATGTGCAAAAGTGTAATATAAACACAACTTTTAACTCTCCGTAATTTGCATACGTTAGAAATCAATTTCGGTTTACCTACCCTAGCATGTCTTTCTACCGGTCGTTGCCTCCTAAAAATTTAAAATTCCAAGTCTACACGACCACAAATTCAAATGGAATTATGGAGGCAGACTTATTTTTGGAAAAGTCTTGCTTGGCTGTTTATGAAAGGAATTGAATGGTGAAGACTATCTGCTAAAACTTATGTTTCGAGAGGGACTTTGAGAAAAACCTTTAATCCATCTATGATTATACAATTTGTATCCAACATTCAGTGTATTGGCCATCTCATTATAAATTCTTAATTCGTATTGTGTTGGTATAAACAACCACGACGTGTGAATTAAAGCCTTTTTCTACAATGTAACAGTCATATGCTATGGATATCAATTCATGATATGACTCATCATCATTCCATTGGTTGGATATGAATGTCATAGGTCAAAGGAAGTCTGTTGCTTCTTCTAGAACTAGAATATGCATAGGCCAATATTTTTCCATCGCCACAAAAAATTGACAATATTTTATAATTAGGTCAAAGGTACCTTTGAATTTGATGATTTTTTAAAAGTACTCTCTTAACTTTTCGTATATGAAAAATTATGTTTAATTTGATTAACCATTTCTGTAACCGTTAGTTGGATAGCATTAGTCAGTAAATGAACTAATATATAATAATAATTTATCTTGTTGTATATATATATATTTATAGTATTTGTAAATTATTATTGTCTTGAAGAGAAACTACTATTAAAGAATATTCTCTGCGGGAATAAAGGATGAACATTACATTGTTTTTGGCATATATTGATTAAGAAACTAAGTCCAAACTCCAAAAATACATATGAAGCTGGTAATCTAGTATGAAGAATTTGCTTAACTTTATTAGTCAACTTGAAAGTGAAAAATGCGAAAGAAGGTAAAATCAGAAGTGGGCCAATTTAGGAAACTTTATTATACATAAAGTAAGAAAGTCTATCCCGTATTTTAAGACATAAAAAGAATTTTAGTGTCAATAGTTCCCCCCCCCCCCCCAGGAAAACATTTTGTTGGTTTTCAAGCCAGCTAAATTTTCTGTCTAAGAAAGCAAAGTCCATATGCAAACAACTTGTTGACAATAAAAAAGCACCAAACCACTACGAATAATTGCCATCGACAAATTATTATCGTAACATAGAGAGTTTAAACAACTCGGATCTCTTTGAGAAGTTTCACTTTTCTAAGAAATTAGAATATGAGTTGTACGTGAGAACATTGCTTCTAATAAGACAATGAAATAGTTCAACAAAAGAAAACACATTAATGTTTTTGTTAAATATAAATGATTTTGGAGTATAATAAAAGTTGAGAATAAAATTAATGATGCGAAGAAAATAGAGTTGAATGACTTAGGTCATTGTTAATGAGTGAATAATGAGGAAGAAATATGAGACTGAGTAATGATGATGTGACCGTGAGAGAAAAATAGAAAGAACGTGGATGACCTAGGTCATTGCTGCATATGTATCAAAAAAACACATAATAAGATATATTATAGTGATAGAAATCAAGATATAATACAAATATACAATGATGTGTTTTTAAACGACACGAGCAACTTAAATGTATTATGGTTAGTTTATTAATACAGGTCCAAGTTCCCATACAGGAGGAGACTGTCTCGAATCATTTTTTAATATAATTGTTGTTCAAACGGAAGACACAAAACCTTAGGTGTCCACATCTGCGCAACTGGACGAAGGAGACGTTATCTTATTAGCAACTCAAAAAAGATAAGACACAATAATTTACAAATTCACACAAGCCCATTTGTATTCAAATTCAAGTTTAAATCATTAAGATGGTTCTTCCTTTTGGAAGTCCCACCACTTTTAAGACACGTTGATGGTTACTTATGGCATGCTAATAAAGCCATATCTGTTGTAAATAGCTAAGAGACTTGTTTATTTAACTTGAGAAAAAGAAATGAAAAGGATCGTTGATGCAAGAATTTTTGGGGGAAATTTCCCTCAAGATCTAAGGAAAAATCGAAAGAAGCTCATCTTTGACTTTGTTTCGAGAATGCCCACTAACAAAAGAAAAGTGAAAAACATGAACGACTTCCCGAAAGCAAGTCAAAAACTTTATTTCTTCTTAACCTACCTAGATCATCACTTTCAAAACAAAACCCCTCTACCTAGATCATCTAAGAAACTTAGACAAAACACATTCTCCTCGTCAACCATTATATTTTTCTATGGAAATGCCGATCATTTTTCAATGACGGAATGACCCATTGCTTCCGACGATGAGGATGATTCAGATGAGTTGAGGAGTCACGACGAGAGTGACGATGGGGCCGGTATGGCTTGGAGCCACAGGAGGAGGCGATACGTTAGTTCGGTCGAGGACGGGGGCGACATTGTAGTCCTTCGGCTGAGTGGGTCATTAGGAAGGTCGAGGTGACCGGTTTGTGACCAGTGATTCGAGTTCGTGCACTGCAGACGCCCGAGCTCAGAAGAAGAAGATGGGTGAGGACGAGTCTTGGATCGTGACGGATATGATGTCCGATGGTCCTCTAGATAACAGCGTCATTCCGAGTTTCGGAGGCCACATCGCCAGACGCATCTGGGATGACGAGGATCGGAAGGTTTTGAAGTGCCATAATCGGCACAGAGCTTGTACGACATTGCAGGTTTGGCGTTCAGTGATGACTGATGATATGACAGTGACCGTTAGTGACAGTGAATTGGGTCACTTGCCGTACAACATGTGTTTCCTGCATTGACATGCCGTTGATT
The DNA here is from genome assembly GCA_963682175.1 of Triglochin maritima. Lineage (NCBI taxonomy): Eukaryota > Viridiplantae > Streptophyta > Magnoliopsida > Alismatales > Juncaginaceae > Triglochin > Triglochin maritima. The sequence continues at coordinate 2,327,492 of OY821787.1, read as the reverse complement.
TTGTCTTTCGTGGAGCGGTGGCAGATATGTTACATACAGTGGATGAGTAGGGCGATACAGTATACGCAGTCGTTCTTGCGACAGAGAGACATGATGCCGACTGAGAATACGAGATTTGCATGTACAGATTGGAATCTCCTCATCGAGGATTGGAACAACCAGTTGGGCATTTCGGACCATGATTCAGATGCTGAGTTGTAGTTCACTTGCTCTTACTATCGTTTTATTATATGTTGCACTATTACTACATTTATTGGTATTTGCTTATGCTTATTTGTGTACTCTTATTATTTATTTCTTACGAACATATCTTCTACTTATTTCTTTGACTATCGTATTTTTAATATTTATTTCCCACGAACATATTTTCTACTTATTTCTTTAGATATCAAATAATACTTAAATTTAAAATCTGGTAAAAAAACAACACGATATAAGTACAAATACACGATATATTATACATTACAAATGTATTACAAATTACAATCAAAATGTACTACGTAACCGGTTCCAATACGTCATCCTACTTTTGTACTGCTGCTCCATCAAACAACACTCATCTCGCATTTGATACCACAAGGTCGCTATAGGAGGTACTGAGAAATCATCAGCTAATTCCAAACGAATAAAATGTTTGTAACTCCCTAAATGAGCAATGACCAACTCTCTAACCGACCTCGTCATGGCAGACAGACTCTCCCAATGTAGCACAGTAAGATACGAGAACAACGAACCATCCGTTCCCATTGAGAAATACATGACCGCACACTTGTAGAAATTAGCAATCGGAAATAAGTCGGCCCAAACCTCTATATAATGATCCTCGTCACAAGCTCCCCCGCCTCAATCAATTCTTTGACGAGCTTGTACCACATTGCTGAAATAGACACTCTCATAAATAGGATGTACACTTATCTCATTAGAAATCGCACGACATGCGTACGACCTGTTGTCTTGACCACCATGGAATACATCGGCAACACATCGAAATCCACAGTTGCCATCAGCACGTACATCATTCCACCTCTCCAGAAATGGTAAAATGATTCTTGATAGTCTATCAACATATGAGAAGTTATCCACGTCAATCCGTCTGGACACTGTAAGATAGAGAAATAGCAATTCATTAAAACAACAAAATTAGGAGATAATATTCAACCCTATCTAGATTAGTGATATATATTAAATAACAACAAAGATATCGTCATACCAGATCATGTGCCCGTGTTCACGGACGATCAAGACGAATTGGAAGGCCAACTACGACCCCTGCTCCCACTACTTCCAGACCGACCACGACCTCGCTCATCATACTCGAAGGCACTCGGGTCCCGACGTGTCGACTTTCTCCTAGGTCGACCTCGTACCTTAATATTTTTTGCGAGTTTTCCATAGTTCGACTGATCGGGGTGTAACTGTTCGTATAAAATACGAGGGACACTACGAATTACTGCAGGGTCACTCTCCAAAATCTCATCAACGAGCTTCCGAAAATTTTCGATGTCTTGTGCTGACTGATTCACAAACTCTGACATCTGGACTCATTCTCTAAGGACAAGTGTTTTCCAGAATGGATGAATCTGCTCTAAATAAATTCCATCACCTGACACAAAACACTCGTACATGGTACATGCACAAGGAATCCCATGTGATGTCAGAAAAGTACACCCGCAACGATATTCAACTTCATTACTTAAGTCCTGCCTTCTCTTCCTCTCCTGTGTCAATAACGGCAAACACGATGCGAAACGCAGCCATTTATATGCTGAAACAAAGGACATATGTAGTTTGCCAAAATTCGACGTCTCGAATCTTCAAGAAAGTTCCGAATATTCGTCAGCTGCATTTCAATAGCCGAGTTCACGCGGTCGAAAAGAGTGTCGAGAGCGGTAGTCGATGTAGTGATTCACTCTTTCAGAGCCGAATGTGAACTTTCCACCCTGCAGTTCGTAGTGTTGCCGAAATGAAGAACTTTATTCGTCCAATTCAACACGAACGTTTCTTTATGCACCAACCACGTGTCCTCCACATACTCCGTCAGCACTAGCCAGGACTTGTAAGAATCTTTCAGATTACAAACTGCTCTATCATAATCCATCTGTGAATCAGAAAGCATGACTCTCCTCCACTTTCCACGCCTAAAACTCTCTGCAAACTTTTTGCTCTTGCCGAATACGTGGTATGCATAGTTGTACACGTCTTTGTTGATATGCCAGGTGCAAAGTAAATGAGCAGACTCAGGAAAAACCTCTGTCACTGGTCGCATCGGACCCATCTCCCGGTCCGTTATTATTGCAGTCAGGCTAACAATATTTAATAACAGATCTCGCAACCTCTCCAACACTCACCGGTAACTAGACACAGTCTCATCCTTAAAAATCGCATATCCGACGAGGAAATTCATGTTTGTTGGAGTAACCCCAACCATTTCAAACAAATGCATCTTGTATTTGTTCGTCTTATACGTCGAATCCATGCAGATTACGAACAGGTATGTACGCAACAACTGAACTGAAGTCGGATGTGCCAAAAATGCGTGAGTGAGGACATTAGTTTCTTCATCTGCCACAATCCAATGCAAATAGTTATGCTGCACTGCCTGACTGAGAAACTGGTGCGCAGGATTCCTTTCTTAAGATTTGTCCTCCTCATGTACTCTTTGAAGTTATAAATGTGTCTTTGATTGAGATTATCCTCCGATAATTTCTCATTTACCGCCAACAAAATGTTACGTGGTCTTGCTTGTGCCTCTGTCATATCACGAACAATTTGCTTGACCCCATCACTAAGTCCGATGACCTGTCAGTGACCCTCTGAATAAACTGCAAGTGCGTGGTTGTGCTGCCCATAAGTGCTACTAGAAACAACGACCCATCCATCACGATCCCGTCGCTCGACCACTTTTACCAAAAAACGACAACCACAACCTTTTTGTGTTCTTTCGCAGTGCAATACTCGTATAACGAGAACTCATTTCACGTCTGCGAGCACATCTCAGGTAACAATCCATCCGGTTATCTGCTTTTGGTTTGTATGATGATATAACCAAAAACAATCTGGCTCCTATTGCAACTTGTTTCGCCAATTTACAAGTTTCCTCGATTGTTGTAAATATTTGTTTACTATAAAAAAAACTCACTGTAATCTACTTCATCACAATCGAAATCTTGCAACGGAACATGAAAAAAATAATTTAACATAAAATTTAAAAAAACAAAAAAACGGGCGTCTGGCTAAGACGCCTCCACCTTGGCGTCTTAGCCAGACGCCTGAGTCGGAAAAAAAAATCTGTCTCCGTGACCTCGCCGGATTCAAGTGCTTCGCTAGACATTTTCGTGGTGTTGGTACTAGGAATGTAAGTAAAAGTGAGTCAAAGACCTTATTTAAAGACACGTGACGAAATAAATATTAATTGATTTGTTAATGACGAAAATGTAATTTTTAAGACGATTTAAGTAATTTTCCGACGACAGAATAATAGCCCCCAAAGTTTGATTTGAATTTCGGAAAACAAAAAACACCAGAAACGGTCTAAGACCATAGCATTGCAGTCAAGCAAAGAATGCTTGGTCCAAGATGATTATTTAATTTCTCCAATCTCGAACACCATTTTGATGCGCATACCAAAGACAAATTATTATTAAGATAACTGGGGACATGTGTGAGTAGGGCTTGATTTGGACAAGCACTCGACACATCCGTTTGAAATTCGAAGTGAAAAATGGCACCAACTTTTCTGCTCCCGAATCCAATACGTTTGGTACTCTTTTACCCACACGTAATATTGTAATAATGCCGGTGCGGATTTGATCGGTAAGTTTACCGTTGTTTCTGGAAACTCGTTGAACAACTGGATCGTCGGCCAGGGTTAGGGTTGTCTCCCAAATGAGAACATGGTTTCAAACTTTCACTGCTTTTTGCAGCACAGTTCATACGTTTGTCGATATTTGGTTATATTTCGAATTTAATTTCGCTTCGACAATATTTTGTTGTTTGTGGATGCAGTAAAATATGTCGAAAATTATAAAGAAAATCACTTATTTGACAATAATCTGTGTACAAGAGAATATAGAAATTTGAATATTTATTATTCTAAGTAATCAACAATCTATATTATGATTTATGTATATTTTTGTCATGTATCATTATGAAATTGGTGTTTTTTTCTATGTTTTTGTTATTAGTTTTTATATAATATATTAATTATTATGTTATTTGACCACTTTATACGTGAGTTTTATCTTCCCAAAACTTTCGTTTGTTTCAAAAAAGACACATGAGAAAATTTATCATAAAATTCTTAAACATTATTAGTAGTATATAGAACTGTTAGAGATGCAGGCTTAGTAGGCTTTAGATCTTCCTCATTCAAGTTTCCATCACTATTTGAATCATTAGAATCCTGAGGGAGTTTTGCCTTCCCTCCGTATATTTGGATCTTGCGAGTCAACGAAACTTTAAGATCATCACCAAAAGCACGAAGAATCATATTCATCATCATCATCATCTCCTTCGAGTGTTCTAGACAAAAATCATGAAATATAGAAGTTCTGATCTTCTGCAGTTGAGAACATTTGCATGTATATAACAAAATCTACCAAATTAAGCACCAAATTTAAGTAAGTTTTCATAGTAAATCATAATTGATTGCTCTGAACCACCAACAAAGGAGTACTTGATTTATTTCTTCACGGGTTTTGACAGATCAATAGACATTCTACATCTTACAAAGGAAGACCACTCCAAAGCGACGTCATAGGATGCGGTGAACCAATACGTTGGATAATTGGTTTGATATTTTCTACATTCCTTGCTCCAACATCACCATTAATAAGGTTGATCCAGAAGCTAGCATTATCAAATTTGTATTCCTAAGGTGGCTTTTTTGCAAAACATCTCAAGACCACCACAACCATATCATCTTCAAATCTCCTCAACCTCCTGCCAAGAACCCAATCAACTATGGCTGGATATGATTCTTTTGTATGAAAATAGCATAGTAACGAGGAAAATGAAGTTCTAGAATAAAACTATAGTGATTGATTTGCATGAAAATTTAACAAAATTTTTGGAAGTCTAGTTTTGGGAGTTCATCAGACTTACAAAGTTGTACTTGAAATGACTTCCTACATTCTCACAATAAATCTCAAGCAAGTCGTGGAACTCACGTTCTAAAGTTACGTTGCTTCCAGTAAAACAACCACACTCTCAGTTTGACACAGTTTCTTCGCCAACACAGCCACCTCCCTGCCTCCTTTGGTCACCTCTAGAATCACTGTATTCCGTCGGGAAGAAACTCTCCCATCTGATGAGGAACTACGCCAACTTGAGGACATAATGAAAGAATTTCAAGAAGCTGAAACATTGGCACTCATAGAGGCCGAGCATACACATGAGGTGGACAATAGACTTCGTGATCCACCAAAATCTGAAAACTAAGTATCTTTGGTTGAAGGATGAAAGTGCTTAGAATTTTGTATTTGGCTTTTATTGTTTGTCACTGGTTTCTGAGGGTTTATTGATTGTCATAACTTTATTTTCCCCTGCTTTTCCAAAAAAAAGTGATAGAGAAAAAGGAAACAAGACGGATATAGCCTAAATACGCGTAAGTCGGGGTCGTTTCCACGAAAAGTTTGTTAAGTTTTGACATGTCAGACGAGCCCCCGCCCATCAGTACCCGTAGAAAGGCATGCGAACCCGCGTGACCCCAAAACAACGCCCTCGACTGCGACAAACAAACTGACTCCGATCTTCCCCAATCCACACCTGAACTCCATCCACTTCCGGAAAACCTAAACCCTCGGGAAACCGACTTCCGTCCACGTTAGGGTTCCGATGCGCCTCCCATGACACCCTTCGGATCCGGCGATGGGCCCCCACATTGGTGACTCGACCCCCCTCGGAGATGGGCTGCGGGCCGTCCAAGCCCGACGACTCCAAGCTCGTTCAGCTCTGTAGGGACCGCAAGGACCTCATCCGTGCCGCCGGCGACCACCGCTTCGCCCTCGCCGCCGCCCACGCTTCCTACCTCGCCTCCCTCCGCAACGTCGGCGACGCGCTCGAGAGATTCGTTTCGGAAGAGCTTTCCGTCGCTTCCTCCGGCGGGTCGTCTCCGGTTCTCACCATTCCGTCATCCGAAGGGAAGGGCGAGAGACGGACGAAAGCTTCCGCTATTGCGGAAGATAACGGATCGGTTTCCGACTCGACCGGTGGATGCGAACATTTGCGATTCTCGCAGGATTCACACTCGCATTTGTCTTCGGAAGAGGAGAAGGAGGAAGAAGAAGGTTTAAGGGAGGACGGGAGTTATAAATATAATAACTCGTTTACGCCTTCCGTCGCTTTTGATAGTGTGCCAAACCCCAATCACAACCACATTCGGCGGCCCGGTTTGGCGGAGGAGAGGTATAAAAATAATTCATTTTCGCCTTCTGTTGCTTTCGCTGGTGTTCCGAATCCCAATTACAACCACATTCCACTGTCCCATTTGGACGAGGAGAGGTATAAATATAATTCGTTTTTGCCTTCTGGTAGTGTTCCGAACCCTAATTATAATTACATGAGGCGGTCTAGTGGAGTGCCGAATGTGGTTTACCAATCGCCGTACCCGGACGCTAACTCTAATCCTGGGATCGAGCTCGGGTACCAGGGTTACGGTGGGAGTTACGGTTACTATGGTGGTGGATTTGATTATGGTTATTATAATGAGCGTCCGCCGAGTCCTCCTAGAAGGCCACCTTCACCCCCTCCTCCTCCTCCTCCTCCGGAAGTTTCGGCTTGGGATTTCTTGGACCCGTTTGGGGGTTACGAGCAGGTTTATTCTAGGTATCCGGTGGGGTCTTTGGGTAGTAGTCCGAATTCTAGTGAGGTTAGGGAGAAGGAAGGGATTCCGGATTTGGAGGAGGAAACGGAGCAGGAGGTTGTTAGGGAGGTTAAGAAGGAGATTATGGATGGTGGGAGTGGGAGTTCGGGTGGGAAGGGTAGTAGCTCGCGGAATCTGCCTCCACCTGTACTGGAGAAAGATTCTGGCGAACATCTGTCTGGCGTGGGTCGTAGCAGTGGCAGTCCTGGGTGCATTGCTTCTACAAGCTCTGAAGATGATAATGAGTCGAAGAATGGTCTTCGGAGTGAGCTTGTGAGGAAGAAGGGGGTTGCTTTTGAGGCTGAAACCTCACTGGAAACAGAGATGAGTGGGCCCAGTATTGAGTCTGCATTACAAATGCAGGGTACGCGTAATGTTAGGGAAGCTGTTAAAGAAATCAAGGACCAATTTGTTGCTGCATCACGTACTGGTGAAGAGCTGGCAGCAATGCTGGAAGTGGGAAAGTTGCGATATCAGTCACGCAAGTCACTAAGAGGTTGGTTGTTATTTGTTTTTGCAATGCTTGTAATATGAATTCATCTGTGCATGTTGGGTATTTAGTGGTCGAGCGTGGGATTTGAAAGACGAAGCCCAAGCACACATATGTAATATGTTGCACATCTACTCTTTCAACATTCAATTGTAAACCAATGATCAGCCATATGCCCTAAGATTATGTTTAGCATATGCTACAAAAACACAAACTGATGAATAAATAATTGTCTACTGAGTCCTGACCATAAAAAATGCCTTTATCTCAAATAAAATGCTTACTAGTCATTCATTATCTTATGAAAATATCACGTTTTTAGAGATCTATATAAACTGCATTATTTTCTGTTGAACCTATATAGCTCTGCAGCTCCTCTTTTAACAAAATTGCATTCAGTTAGTGTTTCTATTGCTCTATTAATCATTCACTCAAATAACATTTTAGTTAACTAAGCTGTTTCTGGTGACGCTGTATGTAATTTGCCCCAAAACTGGTAGAATAAGAAAAAAACGCTTAACAATTTTAAATTGCTTGATTTTTTTATTTACTTTTAGCAAGTACATTCGCTACTTTTTTAGCCTTATAGATATTGCCACAGTGATTTCTTCCAGGATGTTTGGTTCTTTTCCGGTGCTGGGTTCTTCACAACCTTCCTTTAAGCAATCATATCTTTCAGCTACAAAGACCAGGAGAAATGCTAAATCTACTCGTCATGATAATGACGAGCCCAGATCTGGCAGTATGAAGTATGGTCGTTTATCTTCAACACTGGAAACATTGTATGTATGGGAAAACAGACTATATAAAGAAGTTAAGGTATTTACCTTAGTTCCTTTGTAATTTATAGGCCCTTGTATATTGTTAAATAATGGTTCTTTTCCATGAGGTTTATCTTTTGTACCATTAATTTATCGTAGTGGTTTTATTCATTCCAGGACGAAGAAAAGCTGCGGGTTATGTATGACAAAAAATTCAAGCAGCTCAAAGTTTTGGATGGTAGGGGAGAAGAATCACATAAAATTGATTCTGCTCGAGCTTCCGTAAGAAATCTAATGACAAAAATTGACGTCAGTATCAAATCTATAGATGCTATAGCGAGCAGGATTCAGAAGTTGAGGGACGAAGAATTGCGGCCTCAGATTATTGAGCTAATTCGCAGGTGTGAAACTTACTCTAGGTGCTTATTTTTTGTTGCTTTCAGGAGCATTTATTGTTGCTCGAAGTGCATCATCATAGAACTAACTGAGGCATCAGTTTTGGAGTGGTTAAGCACTGATTATTAGGACCATTGCTTGATGAGCATGTCAAGCTCTTTCTGGAAAGTGATCTACTAGGTGTCTTTTTAGAACCACTTGTGATTTGGGACATGTTTTCAAGGAAGGCTTTCCATATACCAAACTTGATTGATATGTTTTCATTGTTTATGTAACTGTAAAAAAACAGAAAATATTACTTAATCTAAAGTTACAGGTTTTAGCTTTGAAAGAGTCAGATATTTCTTGGCACTAGCATTTTCAGCAATCCAAGCATAACATCATGTCATGTCTAGTTCTCCAGTCCGCTTTGCAACCTTTAGTAGTCTTGTTCAATCTAGTGGCCTGTATTACACTCATTTCTGGCAATTTAGACCAGGTTTTCATTAAAGATATAAGATTATAAGGTCATCAAGGTGCAAAACACGGACTAGTAATGCATGCTAAACTTTCATTTTGCTTTTTGGAAGAATGGTAGTGATTGTTGCAGCTTTATGAGTCGTCTTCAGTTCGCACAATAAGACCTTAAAATTCAATAGGATGATAGGTTCAAAAGCTCATAAACACAATCGCTTTTGTATTCGCCTAGCAATGGTGCCAGAGCTTGTATTTTATACTAACTGAATTGTAGTAAACATGATTTATAAAACCGAATCTTGGCCTAAAGTGAAATTTTGATGAGAAGTGTGTAGAACCATACTCAATACGATGCATGTTCCTTTTTATCCATGATCTAACCCTTTACATGGTCAATAGGATGATAGGTTCAAAAGCTCATAAACACAATCGCTTTTGTATTCGCCTAGCAATGGTGCCAGAGCTTGTATTTTATACTAACTGAATTATAGTAAACATGATTTATAAAACCGAATCTTGGCCTAAAGTGAAATTTTGATGAGAAGTGTGTAGAACCATACTCAATACAATGCATGTTCCTTTTTATCCATGATCTAACCCTTTACATGGTCTACTATTTCGCAGCTGGATAAATATGTGGAAGTCTGTGCTCTTGTGTCATCAGAAGCAATATCTGGCAATTGTAGATAGCAAGACTCGTAATCTAGTGGCCAAAACTGGCCCCCGGAGAAATAATGTTGCAAAGAACTTGGAATGGGAGCTTCAAAGCTGGTCCTCAAATTTCAGAAACTGGATCAGCAACCAGAAATTGTATTTGGAAAGTCTGAATGATTGGCTTTGTAAGTATCTGGACGTCAAGCCGGAATTAACACCTGATGGGATAATGCCCTTTTCTCCAGGTAGACTTGGGGCCCCTGATATATTTATAATGTGTAACGACTGGTATCAGGCCACAGCAAGGATATCTGATTCTGAAGATGTAGTAGTGAGTGCCATGCTTGCTTTTGTTGATAATTTGCACGAGCTACAAGAGATCCAAGATGAGGAGCTGCACCAGAAGCTAAAAGCAGAGTACCTTGCCAAAGATCTTGCAAGTAGAGTAAACACAATGCAAAAAGAGAGTGGTTTGCTTCTCCATACAGATGCACCACACATCAAACCTCCAGTGGCTTCTGAAAATGAAGGTCCACTTGATGGCCGCATCCTTGATGTGGATTCATTGAAAAAAAGATTGGAGGAAGAGAAGGCCAAGTATGACGAAGTTTTAAAAAGGGTTCATAAAGCAGCTTCAAGTAGTTTAAGGACAGGTTTGATCCCTGTTTTCGGGTCATTAGGTAAGTTTTCTTTGGAGGTCTTGAAAGCATATGAAGGGATCAGGATCCCTGCCAGTTAAGGAACACAGGCAATGTCATGGTGAAATTTGGGATCTTCTAACCAATTATTGATTGGGCAAGCACAACCACGTTGCCATCTTTGCCTGACACAGAAATTTATTAGTAGCAGGCAGCAATGGTTTGGCAGGACTGTCCTGCAACAGCTCTATAAGCTATTCATCAATATGTCTGCTTGTGGTTGCTGTGATTGTTTGGATGAGCATTGTTCATGGTCGGTCGTTAATATGTTGCTTGTGTCAACTCTGAGCTCCTGAGAGAAATAATTAAGGATATGTTGCTAATGAAGGAAAAAAAGGGTGCACGGTGCTCTCTAACTTTGGATGTTTCTCTGAAGACCTATGGTAGTTAGATGCCCTTCAGGCTGAAACAGAAATTTTACTAACACAATAGAGCTAAAGTGGAGGCCGTTTCAGAGAACTGTACAGTATTCATTTATTTGTTTATTGGCTTATGGAGGTGGCTCTTTTTGCTAACTAATGTTGCGACGAGAAGGTTGGATGTTTTATCATTGGGTTTTTTATTAATTTTATATGCAGTAATGTTCTGATACTGTTTTCATCTTTAACTGTTATTAATTTAAATTTTTAACAGAAGGAAGAGTTATATGCAGCCTTACTCTAGAGAGGATCAGTTAGTTTTGATCTTTTTGTTCTACTTGTATCTAGTTTTTGCTCCCGACGCAGGAAAAAATGGAAGATTATGCTTGTTCTATGTCTTTCTGCATGCTTATGGCTCTTTAGTTGGAAAGTGTTGTGCACTTGCGCCCGTGAAGCTGTAATAGCTAATAAGTTGCTAGATAGACACTCTTAACTTGCATTGCCTTGTTACAATTTTTTTTTAAGTTCTGTACCGGTAGGACTGTAGTATTGTGTGGATATGCAATTCATTTTTTTTGAACCTTTTAGTCTCTGTATATTTCAAAGCGTGATTAAGGATGAAATGCACGAAAAGGTAGACATGCAGCTGAGGCTCAGCACCTGTATGGGGGGAGAAATGGGTTGAATGGCAAGTGCCTTGAAAATTCACATCTTTACAATAGAAAGGTTGGCCATCACATTTGAGTAAATAAAAGGAAATTCTACATGTCTACAATTTTGGCTTGCTTCGACTCTCTTAAGAGTCCTAATGCTCTTAGAACCGAAGTTCCTAATACTCTTGGAACCGAAGAATCAAGTGTGGACCAGCCTATTCCTTTGATTTCTCTACGAGGATCTGGTCGAGAGCCCTTGCTCTATTCCAACCGTTTATTTCCAACATAATATTCCAACTTCTTCTTTCCAGCAAAGTATTCCTCTTAGGTTTCTGAATAGTTAAGAATTTTATGATTAATTTTCTCATGTGTCCTTTTTGAAACAAATGAAAGTTTTGGGAAGATAAAACTCATGTATCAAGTGGTCAAATAACATAATAATTAATAAATTATATAAGAAACTAATAACAAAAACATAGAAAAAATAAAAAACACCAATTTCATAATGATACATGACAAAATTATATAGAAATCATTATATAGATAGTTGATTACTTAGAATAATAAATATTCAAATTTCTATATTCTCTTGTACATAGATAGATTATTGTCAAATAAATGATTTTCTTTATAATTTTCGACCTATTTGACTAGTGCCCACAAACAACAAAATATCGTCAAAGCGAAATTAAAATCTAAATATAACCAAATACTAACAAACGTATGGATTATGCTGCAAAAAAGCAGTGAAAGTTTGAAACCCATGTTCTCATTTGGGAGACACTACAATCATAGGAGTTAACGTTTAATACCTAAGTTACCCTATGAGAGAATATTAAGTACCCTATATGAGAAAATGGACCGTCGAAGAGTATAAATTGCCGAACAGGGCAATCTGAAATTCTGGATTCGACTCGGATTGGATCGGGGTGTTGCCCACCTACACGAATTCGACTCTCCTAACACACTCCTGTGGGAGAGTCTGTGCATCCCTAGGTCTGAGCCTTAGCCCTCCACCCACGCTCACAATGTTGACTTAGACGAGCCGTTTTAGCGGTTACCCGGAAAAGACCCAACTAAAACAATTTAGGCACGGTGTAATGTTTTTATGCATATATAAAAATTGCTATTGGACGAGACCTCATACCTAGTAACCTAGAGCTATATATTTTAGAAACTTAGAATGTAAACTACGATCCAACACTCTTTTCCAGGTGGCCTACCTTGGTTAACATCATTCAAGTTCAAGACTTCGTTTCACTTAGTTCCTGTAGGGGTAAAGTTGAAGGACTCAGGTCGTGGTTCAAATCCGAAAGGTACCATTACTGAAAGCACTAGGCTGCAAGGTTTGGTCGTTCGATCAACAATGGATTTGTGGGGGATTGTTGGAATATTGAGTTTGGGCTAGACCCATGAATAACTCAATTGAAGAAATCCAATGTTGAGATGAAGATGAGAACTATTGTCCCATGTGCTATGTGCTCACCTCTACTTTTTAGTCCCACACTGGTAAAGCTAACAAGTTGAAGGATGTTGATAAACATACTATTCACTTGTCACTTTGTAGGTGGAAAGAGAGGAGAGAATTCTCCACACACGCGCGCGTGCCCGTCCCGTCCCGGTCCGGGTCGTGGCGTGACGTGACGTGACGTGACAGCGTGAGATTTGGGGGAAATTAGAGGCTTTAGCCTCAGGGTGATGGGTGTATTTATTTTTGGACCTCAAGGTAATTGTTTTTTGCAATCAAGTCCTTGACGGTTACAAGAATAAATACATATATATATATCATGACAGTTTCCTCCTAAAAAGACACACGTTCTATTTTCCCATCATCTCTACGGAAACGGAAACCGTCCCTCTCCGGCGATTTCCCCTCCCTGAATCCAAAGTTGTTCAACGTCTGATTCTTGCGAGGTTTCGCGTTGTTTTCGAGGTCCGTCGACTCCGGTGTGCGCCTGTTCGACAGTGAGACCGTTTTATCATGGGAGAAAACCGGCAGACCATCAAACGCACTGGTATGTGGGCCGATATTTTCTCTGAGGTAAGTCGCATTCTGACGACTCGGTCTATGATGCCGTTTCTGATTCATGTTTCTTCGTTTCTTGTTTTCCTTTACATGTTTTTGTATGTTGACTTTATCTGGATCCTTATGGAATATTTATTCGACATATGTAACCCACTGTATTACATGATCATATTTGTAATTGTATCAACAAATAATACCCATGAAATACATCTAGTCCATGTCTCGACAACTTTGAGAGTAGTTGTGCATCAGCCATGATCTCCTTGTCTCCCGTGCTCTTCGGGTGAATCACATCTTTAATTGTCCGGACCACACCACATGAGATCATTGTTAAACATCATTAAACAGTCTCCGATTCCGTTCCATCCAACATTCATATACTACAGCCCCAACCACGAGCTTGGCCGTAAGCATCTGTACTTTGGGTTTTGCTTCAAGCTTAAGTCGTCTGATCTCGTCCACCAGCGTTGCCTCAGTGGTCCCATTGCCCCCAGAGCCGTACGCACTATATGAGCTAATCACATGTCTCTGGCTATGTTGGAAGGAACGTTGCAGCCGTCTATATGACAAAATCATAGACATCGCACACCTCCGAATGTCTCAATCCATGCCAAAGCTCTTGCAACTTCCCAAGCAACAGTCACACAATTTAGTCACCGCGGGACCTTTATTTCCTAAATATTGTATTGAGTGCTTGTACTTCTAAAAAAAACAATGTAAACTACGATCCAACAATCTGTGGCATTTTTTTGGATTGATAATTGGTGATTTCATTGCATAAATAAAAGCTAGGAATGTTATGAACACAACATCCCACCCTAAGTACAAAAAACCCATAAGGAGTCTAAAAACGGGAGTTTAATCACCACAAAAAGCATAATAAGTACCTTTAGCAACCAAGTTAACACCAAATCCACGCTCAAGCCATCCAGATTATCGGCTTAGACCGTGGTCTAAGTCTTGTAAGTCGGTTTGTCATCAGAGGGTGGAGGGAGCATTCTGAATTCTTCAATGTAGTGTTGCATTTCTTCGAGCTCCCTAAGCCTCACCCCCTCAACTTCTGCCCGCTCTTGGGCCTCCTCTTCAAGACGAGCAAGAACCTCAATTTCAGCAAGTTCTCCTTCCGAAGGTTGTGTGAGCACAGCCGTAAGTTGGGTTGCATCCTGTTCTTCGGCCTAAACTGGAGAGGATGGTGGAGGTGCAGCTTGGGCTACTACAAGCGTTCCCTACTGGGCAGTGGGGCTGATGTCGAAGATTGTAGTAGTAATGACGATTATTTGGGTTCGGGCTTTTTTTTTTTTTGCTTCGTTTTGGAGCAAATTGCCGCCTCTTTTGTGCGACCATCAAAAAATTAAAACATTTAATCATTAATTGAGCAAATGAGATGAGACATCCCCGAAAAATTCTATTATTACATTCCAACCAAATACTCCACCCAAAAGCATTTATTAGACAATTCTACGGTTCATTATCTAAATCAAGATGATTAAGGATGCCATGTCGGAAATTAATATTGTTATTTGGTGAAAGATGTAGGTCAGTCTAGGCACATAAGCACCAAAATCTGCTTGCATAATCGCAATCAAAGAAAATATGATTTTTAGATTCGTCCTCCAAGCCACATAACCGACAAATCGGGGATATTGGGATGTTCCTCCAATGCATTGTTATCTAGCAATATCAATTAATGTTTTAAAAATCGAACCGAAAAGTGAACCGAAAACATCTCGATTTGGTTCAAAGTGGTCCAACCGATGGTTCAACCGATGATAATGTCAGCATGACATCAGCATTTTGTGAACCGATGATTGAACTGAACCGAGTCCATAGTGACGGTTCGACCAATTGCACTGGTTTTAAGATAAACACATAATAATATTAATATAAAATATTCGACATTTTCGAACCAAGAACATTTGGTTTATATTTAGATTAAAAGGAGAATGAAAAAAAATGTAAAACTGAAACCACATTGCTCCAAACGTAGAAATAACTATAAGAATATTTTTAATACCCTAAATACCACAATTTCAATGACTCATCCAGTTAACCACACATGCTAAGCATTCAACAAAATTAACCACACATGTTAAGTATTAAAAAAAACCCAAAGAGTTTGAATTTTGCTGAGTTAGGACTAAGTACCGGAGGCGAGATGGACTGGTGGAGTCGGGACTGAGGAGAGATGACGTGGGGATGGAGTTGGGACTGAAGGGGGGGGGGGGGGGGGGGTCCACGGTCTGAAACTTCGGTTAGCGATCCAACCCGATCCGATTTTTAAAACGGAGGTATTAACGAGATGATTTTAGTGTTTCAGAAATAATAAATAAATAATTAGAGGTATATATTTTTTGTTATTTTATATAATAGGCCAATTGAAAATAAAATAAAATAAAAATCCCCTAACAAACTCCTTACCAGACACCAGTGTGTGGAGCACAACACAAACCCCCAAAAAGTCACCAACACAAGTGCGTGTATTCAATTATCCACCCGAACATGGACCTGCAAGCGGTGAAGGACTCGTTGGAGAAAGCCGGAGAAGAAATAGTCTCGACGTCGGAGTTGGCCTCTCTCCCCTGCAAATTCTACGACCTCTTCGTCCTCAAGGGCCTTAGAATCGACAAGATCGAGCCGGGGCTGGTCCTCTGCTCCATGACCGTCCCCCCTCGCCTCCTTGTATGCACAAGCCTGTCTTTTTTATTTATTTAAAGGTTTGGTGGTGTGAGTTTGGTGTTTTGGTGCAGAATTCGGGGAATTTCCTGCACGGAGGCGCCACGGCGTCGCTGGTGGATCTTGTCGGCTCCTCGGTGTTCGCCACGGTCGGGGCCAACATTGGGGTTTCGTTGGAGATCAACATCTCGTACTTGGATTCCGCCTTTGTCGGTGTGAGTGTGCCAATCTGAAGTTCGTTTTTTTTTGACCCAATTTTTTTTTTAAATTTTCATTTTTGATCTGCTGTTTGCGTGGTGTTTTCGATTTTTGGGGGTTATGGTTTGTTCCATTATCTAGTTTCGTAGCAGAACACTAGGAAAGTAAAGTGATTGAAACATTATGGCGTGATTGATTTACAGGAAGTAAAATGAAATCTAGAATCTTAATAGTCAATTATGTGACTTCCACTCAATTTAAGGTGGAACCAAATTTAAGTCGTGATTTCTAGTTCAAGCTTTTTTTAAAGGTTTTCTGCAATTATAAGTGCTCCTCACTTATAATTTTTCAGTATCAAGTCACACCCTCAGTAAAAATAAGGAAAATTACAAAAGGATAGAAGATATGTTAGATTAAGTTGACAAAAAGGCTTATATAGTACAAGGAGTGTAGTTGATGTTGAGATTTGAGGTCAAAACAATGTGCGGTTGTTCAATTCTTTCTTTGATTGTTTAATGTTGTTTACTTGCTTGCTTTGACAATTGGCTATTTGAAGCTTGGAGCTTGATGGTTGAGAATTGACTATTGGAGAATGAGAATAGAAAGGTGAAAGGGAATGGTTTATTGGAGATTACCGGGCTTAGTTGTGTAAAGGCAATGGAGGGATATCAGAGTATTTCGTCAATATTTTAAATTGGAGGTTAGGCTCCGTGCAAGTTATGTGGTTGCATAGTTCACCTTTGCAACCTTAAATTTGAAATGGGAAAAAAATCAAATCATTTTTTGTATTTACATGAGCTAATCACATATGTGATTGGTTGCACACTTGATTCCTTATCCTGCATAGTCTGGTGAGAGATTGTGGTTCGACATACTTGAAGGCATTCTTTGCGCTTTGTCAAAGTGGTTATTTCCTTGGCTTGAACCCATGACTAAAGATTACAAAGCAGCTACCTTAGCACTGCTGTAAAAAACGGACTACCTGCAACTTTAAGGAACTTTTTCGAAGCTCTTAGAGTTAATGACTTAAGACTCAAATTTATAAGGGAGTGAACATTTCTTTTTGATGTAAATTTTAGATCAAAACAAGAGCCACCAATTTGACTGTGATTTTGGAATTATGGTAATAGAGATCTAGCATAACCACATCTAACGCTGCAAGTTTCTGGTTTTGTCGTGGTTTAAAAACATGGAAACAATGCAATCAGATTTATTTTGAATATATCAGAGGAGCTAAGTTGAAAATCTGAGAGGTTCTCTGTTAGTTGTTGTAGAACATAGAGCTATAGGCATTTTGGTTTACCGTTTTGCTATACTACACGAATTGACTATAGATGACTTTGAACCATTTAAGACTGGCTTTTTCATCATAGACGTTAGTAAATTTTTAGATATTCATGGAAATTGGAAAACATGCTTTACCAGCAAATCTTCTTAGCATATGATACATGCATATTTAGCATAAGATTTCTCAAACTTGACATCCAATGCTAGGTTGTTGGCTGCTCCCAGAAGTTGAGACATCTGGTTAGTTGTTCTATCTACTTTAAAATTGGACAGTTCAAGAAACTCTAGTATTTTTTCTGATCATGATACTGCTAAGAAAGGTTGACCCAAGTTTCTGGAAAAATGCTGCTAAGATTGTCTCAAAGCAGTGAGTCAAACGCTCTTTGTCTAAACAAAATGATAACACTCTAATGGATTTACTAATTCGATGTTCCATTATAGATATATTCAGATGTCAGATGCATGAATTCAGGAAAGTACTCTTGGAATTTTAATGATGTTTTATATTCATTTATGCTGTGGAAATGTGCTGGTAATATGTTTTATTTCATCTTTTTCTTGAGACGACACGAAATCGTATTTTATTCCCTTCTACTTTCGTCACGAGACATCCAGATTTTGGATGCAGCTATATTTTTAGTTTCACCGGAAATAGGTATGTAAAGTCTATTAAATGCGACATTATGCTGTCATGTATCTCCTTTTCCTTTGATCGTTTGATCTGTGATTTTATTTTGGGGATACAAATTTTAAGTATGCTGTCCGCTGTATTTGGTTACAAGATGGACTAGTTTCTGTCAAAATTGAAACCAGTAAAAGGGAATGGAAGTTCCGATCTTGAAATATATGACCATTTGAGCTGCATTTTCAATGTGCAGGAAGACATAGAGATTGAGGCGAAGCTTTTACGAGCTGGAAAATCTGTTGGAGTGGTGTCGGTTGAGTTGAGGAAAAAGACAAATGGCAAAATATTAGCTCATGGACGACATACCAAGTATATTGCTAGCAGACTGTGAGGCACAATTGTACTCGAGTACTCTTGTAGACCTGCTGAAGCATTCTAATCGTGACATGGAAATCAGGTTATGTAAAGTATAAAGCCCTACAAATGAAGTTCCTGGCTGTTGCTCATTCCCTAATCCTTCAACCATTTACAGTCCGAGGTCAAAAGTACTTAATATATGGTGGGTCTTGCTATGCACAACTGCTGCATGTGATTATTGGATTCTGAATACCTGATGCAATCAATCTGTCAACGTTTGAGAAGGAACACATTTCACTTGAGAATTATGTATGGTATATCTCATTTGTTATCTTGAAATCGTGTCGAGGGCCATAAAGAATACAATGCCTTCAAGAGGAGGGTATCCTCTTTGTATACAGTGTGTTTTAACCTGTGCTCGCTTTATGTCTTCGTGTTTTTAAATTTCAAAGTTAGCAGAGTAATGGTTGACCTTTACATTATGGATCGAAACTAGTCCAAAGTCCAGATGCTGCTGTCCACCCGACATTATACACGTTTTGAACTTTGAAGATAGTCTCAGTTGATGATAAACCAGTGTTGGTACCAAATGTCACAAATCACTGAGATTAATCCACATCCCATACGATTATCCAAATGTACATCCGTTAGATCACCAACCACCCGTGGTTGAATAAGAAAAAATAGAGAAAAGAGGAATCGAGAAATGCCACTGTTGAGGTCGTTATTTAACCATTAAGATTCTGATTGGTTTTGCATTGCTTTATTGCTTCGTAAGAATATTCGAATTTCTTTAACTCAAAAATAAACTTTACAGTCAAACTGGTTTTATTCAAACCAATCATCCACGACTACTGCATGAACGGGCCTTAACCCCTATGGACCTTTCATCTCCGGCCCAAACTACCCGGTGATCCGTTAAACCGGATCCGGTTCACATCCGTGCGACCCGAATACTGACCTTGAAGACGGCAGAGGCGAGATTGGAGAAGGACATAGGTTGGAGAAAGGCAAGCATGGCGGCAGAGAAGAAGGAGCCGTGTAAAAAGGAGGCGTGCAACATCCAATCTTGCCTCACCAAGAACAACTTCAATCCCCAAAGGCAACTCGACTCTCGCATCTCCTCCATTTCATCTGTTAATTGATTCCGATGCTTGAATTAAGTAAACGATTTTCCTCTAACAAGTTTTTTTTCTCAACTCGTCATCGGTTAACGACTCGGAGAGATGTAGCAGTTTCTTTCCCAATACAAATGCAATTTTTATCAATCGTTGTCATTGAGTGGATTCCAAATTTGTACCTAAAATTGGAATCTTTACCGCAGTATGGTTAGTTTGCTACTGGCCTTGTTTCGATGATTTCGATGTCATAGTTCTGAATTTATGGTTCTTCTGGTTCGGGTCGAGCAATCCTTTCTTTGATGTAAACTGCGGTTTTTTTCCGTTTTGTGATTCATCAAATTAAGTAGCACGTGATGTTTCAACCGGTTCGAGGAATGATTTTGTAATTAGCAAGTTAAGTAATTTTGTAGAGTTGCACCAGTGTTCAGATAATTTAGTGGTTAATATAAGCGGTCTACGATTCTTATTTATTGAGAATTAACAGAAAGTTGTCTAGGTATCAGATCACAGGTCACCTTTATGTCACAGATTGAGGGTATGGTTCCAACCTCCCTACCCTGAATCCCTGATTAATGTGTGAGGCTCTTTTGAGGTTTGGGTCTATGACCGTATCTTATCATTATTATAGAAAAAATATCTGCTGTAGGACTAAATATGTGTGTGGATACGAATTTAGATTAGATACGCATGTTTCTTCAAATTCAGACACATGAATATGAATACATCCATTCAGATTCTTCAAACCAATCTATTATACACCAATATGGGCTCTCACTATATATATATATATATGAGGTCAATAGGGGTTGTAGGAGTTTATATAGCCAACTTGGCCGTGACACTCAAAATTAACACATTTAAAAGTTGATTTTTTAAAATCAAATTTAATCACATGTATTGTTCTCTTAACTTATAACATATTAAAATTTTAAGTCAATCAGAGTTAATTTCATCGTTGATCTAAAATGCTTATATTTTAAGCTGAAATTTACTGAATTTTGAAGTGTTCGGATCCAGGTCTCCGATGATCCATTTGATCTGAAATTATTACCACATGTTCCTTATATATTGTATATCTTACCCGTAAATTTTTATACTGAAAATGTGGTGTCACAGCCAAAATGGTTGTAGGCCTCCTACAACTCCATTTTTTCCTATGTATATATTACATGGGGACGGACGTCCACGATCTACACCAACATGGGCTTACACGAGTATAATTATGATTATGTTCTTAGCAAGTTAAGTAATTTTGTAGTGTTGCACTAGTGCTCTTTCTTTTAGGATTCCTTTTCCTTTTTAAAATTTAAACATTTTCCTCGGGGCCTCATCTCTCCTTCTTGATGCACATATTAGTGCATATATTTACTTTGGTCTTATAAGAAATTGTTGTTTCACATACGTATGGCGTGTCGACTAGTTTGAGATTATTATACGAATAAATTATTCTGTTCTACTTATGTCTTATGTGTGTTCTGGCACGTATAGGTGTCTGCATGTCATTGAATTACTGCAAACATGCTGTGAGAAGTGCGAGTACAAATCAACACATTGCGCTTCCCTCTCTGGATTGCTTAAGATGAGTAACAAGTATGTTTCTAATATCTTGTTTGAGTTACTTCTCCTTCCCTCATATCCATAAGGCTTGTGTGAAAACAACGTAATTTGAAAGCCCCAAATGCAAATTATGAATCTTTCCTCCTATGATTGTTTCAGGTCTAAGAAGCCTACCCCAGAACACAAGGCTTAAACTTTGGGGCTTCTAGATGTTTTCGGTGGCAGACATAATCTGGCAACAATTGAATATCCTTTCTCAGAATCAATTGGTGATCACTAACTATGTATGTAATTTTTTTCCTACTTGCTTACCTTGTCACACCATTTTTCCTTCCTGAAAACATGTGAAGTCTTTTAATTATTCATCTCTTGGAATCTGATTTTTCTTTTCTTTTCAGGTTTGCAACTAGCAAAAACACGAGATACACACATACAGAGGAAAATGTGCGCTCAATGCATGATTAATAATAGATAAAGCTACATTCTAATTACCACCTCAATGAGAGGGATGGTTCTAGTTTTCCTTGTAATTTTGTTATCCTTGTTATGCTCGTACGACTCCTAGCTTTACCAAGTATGCTTTGAGTTTCTTCAAAGTTGTGCAAAGACTAATAGTCAGTAAATTACACAGTTTAACTTTATCTCTTTCCACTCTGATTATTTCCCCTTAATTATTCCAGAGGATATAGATGTTGCTCGATAGCTAAATATTCAAGGTTTTTAGACTTCAGATTTGCTGGTTGTCATGTACTTGTGGTGGGCTTATTCGTAGTCACGTTGCTTTCTCAGTTATAATATGTCATGATACCTTGTGTAACTTGTGCTTTAATATGTCTGGACATGATATGTGACCATCTAAAAAAATGCAATTTAAACGAGCTTCGTTTGGATGAATTTGGAAGGATAAGGAAAACTACTCTTAAGTCTTGAACCATAGCAGGACTGCTCTATTACATCCAAAATGTAAGTATATATACTGTACAAAGTTCGATTTTTTTTTTGTTCCTAGCACTTCATTCTATCTTTTCAGTTGTAATATGCCATGATACCTTGTGTAACTTTGTCATGATGGAAGCTTCTGTACTGATGAGAGGAGCTTCTTCAAAAGCTTCAGTATCTGGTATGATTCAATAACCTTAGTCCTCATGCTTCCACCTCTGGTTAATCCTTTCCCTTGACCACCCAAAACTCCAATTATCATGCCATCTTCCTCCATATGTAATTTTGAATCATCTGCTGTACCATCAATATTCGCAACAGACACAACCTCCTCGCTTTGTTCGTCCACTCCTGTTTTATCGTAGGAGATCCAGGTTATCTCTTCATTGAAAATTTCCCAAAGCATGTCCATCTTCTCTTCATCATTTGAAGTCGGATAATTCCGCTTTGCGCTCTTTTCTGAAGAGGTGAAGTGGGGAAATGAGAGCTGGAAGGAGTCCCAGCCTGCATCAATGGTAGGAAAAAACTAAATTCTTCCATAATGCTTATCCCTTCACAAGAGTCCCAGTGTTCTTCAATATATAGCAGTAGCAGAAGTCAAGGGGTCCCAATAACTGGTAAGGTAGTTATTGCATTTGTTATTTAGAGGTGAAGTTGCTTACTTTTTCCTCTTCACTTTCTCTTGAACCAGGATGCTTTGCCCTGTGGTAGTTGGTGCATCTAATCACTTGTCTGACTTGGGGTCAGCACTCGATAGAATTATTGTTCTCAGGTCAGATTCGGGACCATCACCTTTGTCTTCTATACAGTTTTGGTATGTATTTGGTGGCTGAATCCACTCAGGTAATGACTACTAAAATCTCTTAGTTTGCAGTATTGGGTCGATTATGGTATAGTTGCTGGTTCAATAAGCCATACTAGTTCGTTTAATATCTGTAAATGAAAGGAACAAGTAGGCTACACATCAAAAATTGAAACCCCAAAAGCTATAGCCTATTAATTTAACCATCTTTTAGAAGACAGGGGCGCTAACTATATAACATTTTTTTTGCAAAGCAACTATATTAATTTTTTCCGTATGTGATTTTGAAGGAGTCCCTCAATAGCTGACTACTTGAATACAGATGTTAGTTGGTCTATCATGCCATGCTTTTTATAATGGCAATTAGTTTAGTTTTGGCAAGAGCAAATATTTATACGCATAGCTGTTTCTACTGCCTTTTCTCAAATGGACATTTTTTATTAGAATTGGAAGGGCGTTATGTATGGCAGAGGCCAGATGTCTTAGTGTCCAACCTGCATATTATAAATTGAACATTAAACTTGCACGTTAACGTCTGTTGAAAGAGTATAATGCCACTACATTTTATGCGACTGTCTGACATTGTTTTCTTGGACGTCTATATTTCATTTCTGTAGGATTTTTACTGCAGAAATTTACTACAGAATATAATCTTGTGTTTGGTTTTTCTTTCCCTCTAAAAAGCGCAATTAGCACCAAGGTCAATCAAGTTGGTAGATCTTTGATTTGGGATTAGTTAAGATTAATCTGTGTAGTTTGTAGATCTTTGTATGTTTGTCTTCAAAATAAAAATAAAAACTGATGATATTTTAACTAGAGGAAAAGTTGTAGGGTATTATCTTTTCTACAGTAGGAGGGGAACCCTACCATATTTATCATTGAGTGTTAAAAGAGTTCTGTTTACCAAATTCGTTGTCATTGCGCTTGGTTTGATTGCTAGAGAAAAAATACTGGATATTATTTCACGTTATTTCACCCTTATATTAAGTAGCATCTAGTGTTGCATCTTGTCCATTATTTAATTGATTACTTAGGTCCTGTTTGGATAAAATTCATTCTCTAAACTCTTTACTTCGGAAATGTATTATTTGTATTGGACATCCTATCTAGGGGTGAAAACGGAGCGGATATGAAGCGGATGTGCCAGTATCCGAATTCGTATCTGTTTTTTTTTCTCGAATCCAAATTCGAATCCGATCGAATGTATGAGAAAGGGATCCGAATTCGTATCCGTCGAATTCGGATCCGAATTCGAATAAATTCGCATCCGAATCAAGTTTAAAATCCATTCCGAATTAGGATATCTGAATTCGTTAAAAAATCCGAATAGACTTAAAAACATTTTGTGATTAAAATCCAGTCTTTATTTTTTGCCTACATGAAAAAATATTAAATATAATATAAATAACATAATTTAATTCATATATATTTTATATATTTTATTTATTTATATGTGCATATAAAATACGAACGGGATATTATTCGAATCGGATGTACCAATATCCATATTCGTTTCGTTTTTTTACGGATGTTTATATCCGAATACAAATTCGGTTGCAGATTTTTTTTCTCGGATAATTTTTTTGATTTCGAATACGGAGTCGGACGGATTTCGGACACAAAGTTTCACCCCTAATCCTATCTAACCATTTTAAAAAAAAACCTTGGGCTTTGGAAAACCATGGTATTAGCAATCGAAAGAGGCCCTTACAAAGTTATTTGAGTTATCTTTGGTCTTAGAATTGCGCTTAGACTTCGTCGTAACGAAGTAGACAAGTTTTCTAAGATTTAGTTAGAATTGCGCTTAGACTTCGTCATAAGAGTAATTGTTTGTGCAGGTGGAGACTTAATGATTTGAGATTGTTACCAAGATAACATTATTGAGGGCGACGTTCTGGTGACCCATTTATTATAGCCTAATCTACCGACAAAGACACCGACATTGGTTAGATACGCATGCCTAATTTTTTCTACCTGTAGATCTGTAAATTGTGGAATATTCCAACCCAAAATATCGGCAACTGTATTCCACTAATAAAGCAACTGTATATGCTTGGGATGGGCTATTAACTACCTGGTGAAGTTCTAACTACCTTAGCCCCTTGTGAGATAGCACATAGTTAAGATGCCACTTTCAACAAAGTCGTAGTTAATAAAATATTACATGGGTTATTATTACTCAATAGTGATTCTCTGCCGGACGGATATGAGTTTTAAAAGATTAGAGTCAGATCCGATATCGTCGTCATCAAAGTTTCTTGTAATGATCAACGGATATAAGGTCAAACCATCGAATACATAAATACTAAGTTGAAGGGGTTGAAAGGAAAATATATATAACAACGTCGCTATGAATTAGAATATAATCTTGTCAAATACCCGAAGGGTATGTTGGAAATCACTCTTGTAATATTTTAGACCTTTAAAAAGAATACGGTTTATCTTTCTAATATTATCTACTTTTTGCTTCTAATTTTTCTTAATTTGGTCGAGAAGTGAGGTGAGGATATCCAATTGAACTTTACGTTGACTCAGCATCCACAGAAATCAATTCAGTTTAGTTGTTTCACTTTTATGTCTTTCTCAATTTTTTTTTAATTTAAATTAGAAAGATATCTAATCAGAATTGAATCTAACTCTTTCCATCACTAGTTGAATAGTCTGGAGACTCTTTAATTTATCCGATTTCAAATCTTAAACTGATTATCAAGCTGTTGGGATTAAATCTTTAGTTCTAAGACAAAGACTAGTTGTGTGTGTGTATATATATATATAATACTTGAAAGAAATGGAAAAGAAATAAGAGAGGTGACTAGTGAGGTATTAACTAGCATCCACAACCACATAAATGAACTGAACCATAACCACATATCCATAGATTTTTGGTGACACAAGGCCGAGTAAACAGTGGAGGACTTGCCAGTCTAAAACTCCAGAAGACCACACCGGATCGGATGGAATAACTAAAAATCCAAGCAACCAAACCAAACCAAACCAAAACCAGCTCACACACACACACACTTCCTTCCAGATCTCAGACACTTCCTTCCTTTTCCCCCCACTCTCCCACTCCCGTCGCATGCCGCCGTCGTTGTGACCTCTCTTTCCATATGGCGTCGTCGGCGTCGGATGAGGCGGTGAAAGGCGGGTGGAGTCTCGCCTACAAGGGCATGTCCTCCGACAACATCAAGGGCCTCGTCCTCGCGCTCTCCAGCAGCGTCTTCATCGGCGTCAGCTTCATCGTTAAGAAGAAGGGCCTCAAGAAGGCCGGCGCTTCCGGCGTCAGGGCAGGTATTCCTTTTGAGGACCAAAAGAGGGGATTTTGAGATTTATGATTTAAGTGTTTTTTTTATAAATAGTAAAGGTGATAAAATACTGAATATGTAATGTCAGATCTGTGTTTGTTTGACTCCGAGATCTACTCGTGATAAGATTTGGTTTCGGAGTCGGGTTGCGAAATGTTAATGTTATGTTTCGATTTGCAAAACCACAAGTCTGCGAATTGGAGTGCACCGTTTGCGTGAGGAATTTGGGAACGTGATCAGATCTGACTTTTGAGTGGTGGGATATGTAAGGGTGTGTGTGGGTGTTCATGGTTTTTTGCTTATAATAGATAGTCGGGTCGGATTAGCCTGATGGAGTGAACAACGGAAATTTTTATGCTCTGTCATTAAGGAATCGTAAATGTGCTCTCGACGATTGCCTTGTTGAAGAGGAGCTATCTATGTGTCCTTTGGATTGGTGTGTTTTGTAGAGGATATTAATTATTTGGTTTCTACTCCGAATTTAAGTGATACACGAATAGTAAGGACAGCAAACTGATATACAATTTGTGGGATACTGGGATTGGTGATCATAAACGTTCTTAAACCCTGCCTTATGGCAGAGGATCATCATCCTTTGATTAATTTGTAGATTCATGTGGTTTACTGAGTGTCATGAAGGTTTATTGACTGTGGGTTTTTTTCTTCCATATGTTTGGTTCCAGAAATATTATATTGTTGCCTCTTATTAATTGTAATACTATTGTTTTCGTGCAATTAATTTTGTGGGAAGTGCAAATGAAATTCATCTCTTGCTCTTTCGTCATGTCTACGGTGAAAGTTTACGATAAATTGTGTATCACAGCGGAATTGATTTATTTTTTCTCAACAGGAGTTGGTGGGTACTCGTACCTGTTTGAGCCACTTTGGTGGGCAGGCCTGTTAACAAGTAAGGTTTTCCCCCAAATCATGCATGTATTCTATTTTTATTCTAAATATAAGGAAGATATTTCATTGCACACAAGTGAATTTCTAAAAAAGTTGATGCAAATTCTTTCCTTTATTTGTATGTGAAGGAATGCACTCTTGTATGTTTTGAAAATGTATTCTTCTTGTGTGACTAATGCTACAACTGGATCTGTTGGATATTCTGAAATTGCAAATTTTGTCTTCAATCAACATATAGAATGTTTCTATTTGAGTACTTAAATGCTTAAACCTCCTCTTTCCAGATCTATGGAAGATAACTTAAAAAAGGTATCTGTTTTCAACAGTGATTGTTGGTGAAGTTGCTAATTTTGCTGCATATGCATTTGCTCCAGCCATTCTGGTTACTCCCCTTGGGGCTCTCAGCATTATCATCAGGCACTGTTCAAATCATTTGTCCTTTTAAGCCTCTTATTTCTATATTTTTCTTCTGATGATTGCTGTTTCTCAATAGTGCTGCTCTGGCTCATGTTATTCTCCGGGAGAAACTACATATTTTTGGTGTTCTAGGGTGTGTTCTGTGCGTTGTTGGTTCAATCACTATTGTTCTTCATGCTCCGCAAGAGCGTGAAATTCAATCTGTAACAGAAGTTTGGCAACTTGCCACTGAGCCAGGTAATATGAACTATGCATTGTTTTTGGAAATATATATTGACATCACAACAAATTAGTATATTTTATTACATCAGAACTATCAAGTAAATGTGAAACTTATACATTTCATTTTTGCAGGTTTTCTTTTCTATGCGGTTGTAGTTATGGTAGCAGTTTTTGTACTTATATTCCATTATGTCCCACAATATGGGCAAACACATATCATGTTGTACATTGGTGTTTGCTCCCTCGTAGGTTCTCTATCGGTATGTAACCATCACAACCACCTTTTGTGTTTCTTCTTTTTGTTATTTCACTCTCATGACGATGTAAATTTTATCCTGGCAGGTAATGAGTGTAAAGGCACTAGGAATCGCTCTGAAACTCACATTTTCTGGAACAAATCAATTAATATATCCTCAAACTTGGGCTTTTACCATCATAATCATCTCTTGTATTATTACTCAAATGAATTATCTAAACAAGGTATTGGACGCATTTCATTTCTTTTCGGCCATTTAAGTGCAGAACATGTATGCTTCTGTTATTATATTATAGTTGCATGAAATTTTAGCTAATTGTTTATTTCATGCAATCAACATCTTCTCGAAATAATTAAATTCTTGGTATGTTCTACAGTTCTACTGCATGTATGGCTTGAATGCTTGATACTTCAATATACTCATGTAAATAACTAGTTATTCACGTGAAAGTAGCCAGCTCACAGATCTTTATTGCAGTAAGTTATATAGGAAGTATTAGAAATAAAAATATCACTCAAACTTTGGTTTAAGTAAATGCAAGCATGTTTTTGTCCTGCACTGATTGGATAATGTAATTCCTGTTACTATTACTCATTTTTATTAAGTCTTCTGGCTCAATGATTGTATAATCTTTCAATTGTGATTCAGGCTTTGGATACATTCAACACAGCTGTTGTATCACCTATATACTATGTGATGTTTACATCTTTGACAATTTTGGCAAGTGTCATTATGTTCAAGGTAATTTTCTTGTTGAAATCGTTCTTGCTTTGTTAGTATCTAAAGTACTTTCTGATGGTTTCCTTTTCCGGTTACCTTTATGGAATTATGGTGATCTTTTTAAGCATATCTGCAATACACTATGATTATTAATAGTCCTCACTCTCTACAATACACTATGATTATGAATAGTCCCCACTCTTTCTAAAATACACTATAATTATGAATAGTCCTTATTCTTTCTCTCTTGAATTACTGCTTCAATGAGGGTCTTTATTATCCGCATTTTCTAGGAATAAACATTTACCTAGAAACATGTTTCATAAATCATCATTGTAACTCAGGACTGGGATCGACAAAATCCAACTCAGATCATCACAGAAATGTGTGGATTTGTAACCATCCTGTCAGGCACATTTCTCCTGCATAAAACTAAAGATATGGGTGATGGTAAATATTCTTTGTGCCTCCTTTCACCGTATCCCCTTCATTTTTTGTTTCACTCTGCATAACCCTAATTATCTTTTGCATGACAACTGCTTGTGCCATGCAGGAGGCCTTGTCTTGCTACCGAAGTACGCAGACGAGGATGGCCTGGCGTCTGAGGGAATTCCTCTAAGGCGTCAAGATTCATGGATGTCGTCGACATGAGAAATCTTCCTCTCACCACTTGCACACAAGAAATTTGGGTACACGACGTGTTGAGCCCCACTGTGTTTGCAGTCATTTTTTCTCATTTCATCTTCGGTCATAATGAACAGTGAAACCATGCATGAGTTGGCCGAGGGAAGATGGTACATTTGAAATGAAATTAAAAGCCCAGAATCACAATTTAGGGTGAATTGGAGAGTCGGATTTATGTTGCTGGTGCTGTAGGAGGTGGAGTTAATGATAGGGTCACTCCAGAGTGGTGATGTATTATATCATTTATGTAGCAGCTGTATCGTTAATCAAAATATATTCTACATTTTGCTCTATATTAATCCCTGCATTTGTTAGATTGTTTCTAACAATTCCAGCTGGAGCTATTATTTGTGGTCCATCTCTAGCACAACCATAGTGCCGAACTGCTCAATTACTCGTCCCTAGGGATAGAATAAATCTAGGTTCCGATATATGGATTTGAACTCCATTAACTTTATCTTCACTTTCTTTTCAAAAAAGCTTTATCATCAGTTCACGAAAAAACTTTATCCTCCAAAATATCAAGTTTTACTCTTGAAGGGTTTGTACTTAAGAAATCTTGATATGTAAAAAATAATTCAAAAATACCAGCAAGGGATCCAGAGAACTTAAGACAGTAAAAATAAGTTAAACAGAAGAGGGAAAAACGGATATAGAGAAAATTACAAGCAAAAACTTCGGAAGGTATCTTTCTCAAAATGGAACAGAAAACTTGGAGCAGATAGAAACGGTCAAAGTTGAAAAAAAACTGATAAAGGTGGAATAAATAGACCCGCCAAAACAACTCAAGATGTTTATTGAACAAGAATGCTGCAATTGTCCAACAATATCAGATATAAACAATACAACCGGAAACTGGAGGAAAATAAAGTGGTACTCAAAACAGGAACAATCCCGAAACCTGAAATGCTCTTTGCCTGGCTATCTAAGAATCAATTCTAAATCATAAAATATGCCGTTTGGCAATCAAGTTACAATTTCTGTAGCACGAACAGTGACGGAACTTCCAACTTTTCATGATCAAAAGGTTAGATCTTTGGGGTTTTCAATAATCCCAGCCAATGTTTGCAAAAAGGCAGCAAGATCAGCCCCATAGATAACTCTATGGTCTGCAGTAACATTAACCTGCCAAAATCCAAAATTGTGCTGTTGGAATTCATGCCCAAGCGAAATGAAAAAAGTCAGGAAAGAAAAACAACAATCAACTAACCTGCATTTGATTTTTAACGCCGATTCTGCCATCCTTAGTAGCAACCACGGTGAGCTCGGATGCTCCGACAGCCATGATTGCTCCCTGAAAGCATCAATTGTTACAAACTTGACCATTTCTGCAAGTATGTATTTGTATCTTTGTACTACTTAGGCTGGGTTCTTACAGTTCCAGGGGGCAGGATTGCATCAAACCGATCCACACCGGACATGCCAAGGTTAGAAAGAGTAAATGTACCTGCAAGCAACATCAGTAACGTGGTAATCACTCATTACTCAAAAAACAAAGACAACCGTCATAATGCAAAAATCATAAATCTGCACACCAATTCAAGTAATCAAGTCAGGAAATTCTGAGAGAGAATCTCATCTCAACCAATTCAATCAAATAGGCAACACACCGAAATTGTCAACTAGACCAACAACCTATCTCTAAGGAATAAACCAGAACCCATCACCTTGAATCCTTGATCATAGTATCTGCTTGTGATCATGATCCAAATCAAAGAGCTCTAATCGGTTTACTTGATCCTATATTTTTTTGACAATCTCAACACAGTAAACACATACTTTATTATGAAATAAATCTTCCAATAAAAGATTCATATAGGTCCCCTCAAACGGTGATGCTAAAGTGGTTTGAGTGTTTCCAATTGAATTTCAATTACAATTACGGAAGTATCGACATAAGAGTTTCTAAGTAATAAGAGATATACCAATAAAAAGTTACAAGCAGTAAATCTTCCATTTATCCATCCTATGGGTTTTTGGCACTTCCCAGAAAACAACCTGAGTAATTTGGCATTCTCCAACAGAAAAATCAAGCAATTTGGAGGATTCAAAGAAAATTTGTATCATAAAGTGCTACCTTCAATATCAGCGGTAAATTTGTATGTTTGTACCAATAAAAAATGGTATATTTCAAACATAAGCAACACTGTAAAGTGGCCATGTACGTAACATTCAATATCGTTACCACTAAACACAATGTCAAATTATATTACCTGTATTGTATTCTTGAGGCTGCAGTTGCTTTGCGCGAGCCTTCTCAACCAGCTCCTTCCACTTTCTTGATAGTGTGTACAGGTCAACCTAGAAAGAGAAGAAATGAGCACATATCTAGAAAATCAGAGCATATATGATGGAGAGAGCTTACAAGAAGAAAAAAACATCAATAAAACCTTATCAGCGTCCTGGAGAACTGGAGTGATCAGACCCCCATCAGTGGCTACGGCCACAGCAATATTAATGCTATTGTTGTAGGTAAAGCTCTTCCCATCTCTGCAGCTAGAGTTAACAACTGGATGCTGAGCCAACGCAAGAGCAGTAGCCTTGGCTAGCAGTGCTGTCATAGTCACCCCCTTCGATTTTATCTGGTATATGTCAAAAATGACAATATTTCTCAGTACTAGAGCCACCAACCATGTAAGGCTAAATAAACATCAATATGGAGGTGCATAGGTACGTTTGTTTGGTTAGATTTCCCTAGTTAAACCCACAAGCTCAATTGCATAGAGAGCTTTCTTGAAGTCAAACCCAAAAGTTGATTTAAGAATGGAAAGTGGGAATAATACTGTCACAAGTATATTTGTTGGTTTCATTTACCAAAATATTGACCAAGTTTAATGAGAAAAATTAAATATCACAAAACAATACATTATTAATAGTAATTAACGAACAAAACCTCCATTATAATGACTAATGCTTTGTAAAAAGAGCTTGGCTTGGAACATACTATTTTGCTATGAGCAGATATACTTCTTTAACAGTTTCAAAAACATCATCAAACAAAGATTCAAGTGACCAAATTCCAACGGAAATGACACAAGTTAATGTTACTACATCTATTGCATGGGTTGCAAACTTCACCGATTAGAGGTTGAGTTCGGTTAGTCTTATCACAATATAACAATAGTACAATACGAAATCATATACATTACTGTCAAGTCACCACAAAATGAGAGTAGATGCGATCATGCTATACAAATAAGACAAATCGAAAACCTAATCAAGCATTTATTTTTCATATACAAATTCAGTTGTTTTCAGTTGGGTCAGCTTGAGCAAAACATCATGCATCATCATAGCAACATGGCATAAACATCCAGCAAGCCGAGAAAAAAAAGAGGCAAGGCAAGAAGAAAACCTTCTTGTAGAGCTTATCAAGCGCATCGGTGGTAATGCTATACCCAACTCTAAAAGTCGGAACAGACAAACTCTCCATCATATTCCTACTCACCGCCCCCTGCATTGCCGTAAATGGAACACAACTCCCCAACTCCACTCCCGGAGCAGCTTTCTTCACCACCTCAACAACCTTCCCCGTCGCCACCACACCGTTCGCTGCAGCTGCCTCGACATCCTTCGCCACAATCCTTCTCATCGGACCGGTCCCGACCACAGACCTCAAGTCCACCTTCAACTCCTTGGCTCGCTTCTTCGCGAACGGACTCGCCACGACCCTCTCCCCTCCACTTCCCAGAGGCTCCACCTTTTCCTCCTCCTCGACCAAAGGCGAGACCTTTTGGGGTTGAGATTGGGAAGGTGGGGTTTCTAGGGTTTGAGCGGAGGAGTTTTGGGCTTTGGACTTGGCGAGGGAGATCTCGTCCTCGGACTCGGCGAGGAAGGCGATGGCGGAGCCGACGGGGGCGACGGCGCCTTCCTCGACGACGATGGCGGCGAGGAAGCCGTCGTAAAAGGTCTCGACGTCCATGTCGGCCTTGTCGGACTCGACGACGACGACGCTGTCGCCCTTGGAGAGGCGGTCGCCCTCGGACTTGGTCCAGGATACGATCTTGCCCTCCGTCATCGTGGAGGAGAGCGCCGGCATGAAGATCTCGCGGATCTTGGATTGGATGGGAAGGAGGCGGAGTTGGGGTTGGGAGGTGGTTTGGGGGCGGAGATGGGTCGTGGAGGGTAGGAAGGTGGTGGTTGGAGCCACGCCCGCCATTGTTGGGAGTTGGAGTTTGAGAGTGGAGTGGTTTTGGTAGTAGTTTGTTGGGTTACTTCATATTCGTTGAGGGCGGAGATCACGAGAGAGAGAGAGAGAGAGGATTTTAGTTCGGACTTTGGATTTCGATTTTATTATTACTGGATTGAAGACCCAACCCAACACTTTTGTGGTTGGAGACCAGACCAAGACCGCATAGACTCGTGAGATTGTTCGGAATCCTGGAATTCAACCGTGTTTCTATCCATTTATTTAGGAACACACTTTTGCAATAACGTATTTGTGTCCGATGCTTCAGTCTACTGTCTACATATCGGTACGTTCGAGAAAATGTATACACCATGTATCTACTATTTTGAATTTATATATATATATATATATTCGTAATTAAAAAAAAGTTGTTCTGGGATTGTGATAGAAGATGTCAACCGACGGTACAGATTGTCGCCAGTGCATGGACCGAAATAACGGTCTGGCGCCGTACCTCACGTACGTCCATCCCAAAATCCACCTGTCACACTTAGGACTCTTCGTGGGACGGGTTTATTCCATCTGCTAACTAAGAAGATAAGGAACTAATTCCGCTGGGCTTATATTCTTTTCCATCTCAACAGAAATTCTATGACTTCTACATTCCTAATGAGTTCTATTAAAAGGAGCTTGTTGTCTGAGTTTGAACTTCAATTGTGAAAGAGGTATGATGGTAATCTTAAGGAGTAGAGCAATATGTAATGTAATAGTAGTAGAAAAAATGAGCTTTGAAATTGCTGAATGTTTTCTGTATTTGTTGCATGCATGTAGATAAAATAGCATATTCGCCATAGTAGGATGAGCTTTTAGGGTGGTGAATGTTTGCTGTATTTGTAGTGTAATATGCATATAAAAATAGCTGGTTCAGAGTAGATTGAACTTTAGATTGCTGAATGTTTGATTTACTTGTAGTGTTATATGCATGAAGATAAAAATAGCAGAATTAGATTGTTTACATGGAGTGGTAATATTTTATACTTTCATGAATCATACTTCGTAGTTTCTTGTGTAGCTAATCCTCCGTAAGTTCGTCATATTCAGACATGTTTTTTTAGTCTCAATTTCATGCATCACGGATTCGTAAACAATCAGTTTTGCTAGAATATAAGACGCACCTACATACAAAAAGTAAAAGAAAAAACTACCGTAAAACTGTTGAGTATTTGGTACTTTTTTGATAACTTCCTATCCATATTCTTATGTCATATTAACTGTTTAGTTGTTTATTCACTTGAAATAAAAATAAAAATAATGATTCTGTTACTCGAGTAAGCCATTTTTCCCACTGCTAAATTGTCTATTTCTAACCTCATGAGGACAATTAGAACGGTCATTCATTCTTTGGGAAAATATGATTTTCTTTTTTAATGTCTAGTTTTCAAATCTGACGTCATAAAAATGTAACGGGCTTATTTCTTCCCCTCTATTTTTCTGTTCTGTTTGTTCCAACTGCATTACTATATGATAAGATGATAAAGTTCATAAATATGTTCGAACCCTGCATTACTGATGTTTTGTTCCATAAAGATGTTCTAAACCTGCTTATTAAGAAGAAAAGATCATGTACTATAAAGTTTTTTTTAAATGTCCACTGCCTATACCAAACCTGAATTTCAAAAAAAAAAAAATCATTTGAATCAAGTAAACCAAAACACATGAGTTACAACCTCACAACGTGAGTTCCTATATGGACTCAGTTGTAAAAGCATCTAGGATTTAGATGCAAAGACTCGAATCAATAGTACAAAAACCTTCCCATCTAAATATACAATCCCTTCAAACAACTGTAGTAATCCCGGAACAGTAACATCCTGGAACAGTGGAAATTTTGAAATTTTAACAATAAAGAGATTTCAAGATAATAATCATCAAGCGAAAATGTTACTTATATAAATAATCCGTCGTTGCACCAAATACAACAGAGTTTATCAAAATACATGATTACATCAATACAACAAATGAATACAGGTAATCATGACAACCTCGAATAGTCCGAAGAGAATCATGGTCCCAAAATGTGTGCGTCCACTGTCACCACCCCCACAGAACCTACTGCGGACTTGAAACATGAATTAAAGACCAATACTTGAGTTTCCCATTAGGAAACTCTATATGGCAAGCTCACTTATATGAATGCAACAGTACAGTAATGA
Source organism: Triglochin maritima (assembly GCA_963682175.1). Lineage (NCBI taxonomy): Eukaryota > Viridiplantae > Streptophyta > Magnoliopsida > Alismatales > Juncaginaceae > Triglochin > Triglochin maritima. The sequence goes on along the minus strand of OY821787.1, from coordinate 2,291,725 downwards.
ACTTATCATACTAGTAGCACGTCATGTCATCTACTGCAATGAAAACATATCTCCTCCAAAGGTAAAACAAGACATCAATCCTACAACAACAACAACAAGCACAATCTGAGGGTCAACAAGGACATTTGTCCAGCAAACGCACCCCCACACGTGACTACTATAGCCAAGAGATCAGTTAGGAGTGTTCGCGCTTCCACGTCAAATGGATCAGATCAGAAATATCGTGGTCTACACCACACCAACGGAGTCGTTGCTCAGTCAAATCCAACAATCACTTAATAGGTGCTCAGCTAAGCTATCATAGCTGGAACATCATCGTCGGAACAACGTCGGCAGCATCCAGCCGGAACATCGACAACATCATCGCTGACACAACATACGTCCGACACAACATCGTACGGTTCCAGACCGTAGTCTGCAAGGTCATCATGTTTTACGAGTCATGCATCATTATGTATTGGAATCTGTGATCTAGTCAAGACAACAATACATCACGCCATAGTCTATCGACAAAAGTGACTCGTTCCATGTACTCACACTCTTCTCCTCGACAGTCTCTGGGTACGCACGATCAACGCACCCACCGTGAACAAAAGTGGCACTTCACTAAGACCGGGATTCAGCTCTGCGCACAAATGGTAGACCAAAAAATAATCCAGTCGACCGTTCCCATGATGTCTGGTCGATCGAAAGTCTGCAACAATCAAACTCTTCTGCGCATAACCTAAGTCACAACGGTCTAACAAAAGTCAAATACCGGTCGACCTATATGTGGTCATAATCCAGAGTCTGGTCAAAATCATACAAGTTCAACGGTCGACCAGAAACTACCAGGAAAATCCTAGCAGTTCTAATCATCTAACGGTCGTCACATGTCATAAATTAAATAAACTACCGGGCGAACGGAAAACACGAGCAGTTAACCGAAAACTTTAATGCAAAGTCTTCCACTAAACAAGGTATTAGCCCTCTAATGGGTTTAGGATCTAACAGTTACACCAATCAACCTCCCAAAAAAATAAAATAGGTTTCAAAAACCTCGTAGCAGACATAGAACCAGTCTGCCAGAGCTTGTAGCGCCTTAAACCGCCATAACATGAGATAAAAGAAAACCAACTTTAGGATTTCTTATGGTCATTTACTCAAACAATTAGCTAGCATAAGAATAAAACTAATTAAAACATCCAAAGGAAACACACTGCAAACCTCGTTACATGCACCGCTGAAGACGTCCAATGGAAATCCGGAAAATAAAAATAAAAAATGTAAATGGAATTAATTTCTTGATTGAACTATGATCGATATTGTAACATCCCGAAACAGCGGAAATTTAAAAAAATTTACAATCAAGACAAGGAACTCAATAATCAAAGACGGGATTGTTACTTCTCATAAAACAAATAGCGGTGCACCAAAATTACATCAGAGTTTGTCAAAATGATACATGATTACAACAAAACGACAAAAGAAGATAAAACGTAATCATGTCGACCTCAGCGGTCCGAAAAGAGGATCCAACTCCAAAATGCGTGTGTCCGCCGATCACCACCCAACTGGACCTACTGCGGTCCTGAAAAATATATAACAACAATGCCTGAGTTTCCAAAAGTAAACCATGTACGCCAACTCACCTATATGCATGCATTACACAAGTGAACCTATCATACTAGTAGCATGTCATGACATCGACAGAATGGAAAACAGTTCTCCCGAAGGGTAAAACAGGACATCAGTCCGACAGTCAACATCGAGTCTCCCGAGGAGACCTACTGCAGGCACATGCAGTCTTACAGCACGCGACATCGCACCCCCCACACGCGGCTACACTACTCAAGGGTTCGACAGGGAGCCTCTGTCACGCCTGCGCGCCAATAGAATACAGATCTGCAAATCTCTGTGGTCGGAGCCACTGGGACAAACGGGACCGTCGCCCGGAAGGTATAACAATAACATCTCGATAGGTGCCCAGTCGAGGAATCAACATAGCCGGAACAGCCTCGGCCCAACAATCATCATCGCCGACACAACCTAGGCGGCATCACCGACACAGCATCGGTGGTCCATCACAACGTCCGGCACAGCATCGGACGGTCCAGACCGAAGTCTGTCAGGTCATCTTGCTCCACGAGCCGCAAACACCAACCGCGCCGCTATAAAAGCAGGGCAGCGACCTCCGTAGCCCGAAGGCCGGTAGTCACCTCACCCAACGCCAGTTGCGTGCCCGCACAAACATCAACATTGGGATCCGCGATCCCTCAGGCCTGCTATACTACAATAAGTCCAATCCATCCAACACATTAGTCACGCTCCATAAATGGAGGTGACGCGTCCCGAACACCCACACTCTTCCCAACGGCGGTCCCTGGGCAAGCACGCGGAACGCGCCTACCGTCACCTCCCGGCTCACGCACAAGGCGAGGACACGGGTTTCTGTGGACAAAGTTGGCATTCAAAAAGGCAACCAGGAATTCTGTCTTGGGCCCAAACGGTCAACCAGAGGTGATTCGGTCGACCGGTTCCAGAAAGGAATCGGTCGATCGTACGCCTAACACGGTCTACCGCTGCGCTCAAAACACAATCCCCAACGGTCTACTGAAGGTCTAAAACCGGTCGACCGAACGAGGTCAAAATCCGGAGTCTGGTCAACAATAAAATCAATCTATCGGTCGACCGACTCAGGGGTCCCGGTCGACCGAAAACTAACATGACATTTCTACATCATTTTAAACTATCGGTCGACCGACTCAGGGGTCTCGGTCGACCGATAACAGATAGGGTCAACCTATTATTTTACGTCATATAACGGTCGACTGAAATAAAACCAACGTCCGAACAGCATGCATAATAAACCAATAAACTAAAGTTCCGGTCGACCGAACCCAAGGACACGGTCGACCGAAATACAACAGACAGACAAAATACATGCATTCGGTCGACCGCCCGAAGGGTCCGGTCGACCGTTGGTCGTCTTCAACCTCGCGCCAGCCGATGTTTTCCATGAAAACAACGCCGGAGAGGTCTCCGACCTCCCCGTTCGACCAACACAACCCTCCCACGAGGGTTAGGAACCACAAAACCACACTAATGAGTCGACATACCTCAAAGAAGACAACGCAACCGCCGGAGCTCCGCTCGCGCCCGTCGCCTCCGGTGACCTCCTCGCGCACGTCCTCCTCACGCCTCACGCCACTGGCGTCGTCTCCTCCTCAGCTGTTCGCCGCACAAGAGAAAAGAGAGAGAATGAGTGAATGGAAAGAATGAGAGAGAGAGAGAGAGAAATCACGTTTTAACCCATCTCTTCTCCACAGTAACCCTACACACCAGCCCACACCTCCCCCTCACGTCCACAGTGCTCGCCTCCCTTCCCTTCCCCATGCACACCACACTTCCCCATGCAAAGCCAACTCTAATCTTCCATTATCCTTTCTAACCTAGGTTCTAACAGATATGGCTGAAAGACATGAACAAAAACAATTCAAGGGATCATGGTATTAAAAAAATATTTTCCATTCCAAATTGAACCTTTGGATTGCGATTATTTTGTAGTCATTTAGGCACTTGCAGCACTCAACATAAACAATGTAATCCTCGGAATACAATGTTTACATACTAAATTTGTAAAGAAATCCTTTGCAATTCAGACCACAAAAAAATTGTTTATATTTGCATGTTAATTGCCTTATGTGGAGTCCGGAAAAACAAAAAATATTTGCATTGAAGAAAATAACCACATTACAACAAATATCCTTCACTTACATAGTTGTTAGAAGAACCCAAATAATGAAACGAAATCCTGTAATGATGGAAAAAAAGGTTGAACCTTGTAATGATGAGGCAAAACTCAATTGGAAAAGGCTAAACTCAACTCAAAATCTGAAATGATGCAAAAGGGTAACTAATCAAAATATTAAATATAAAAAAGGTATATAATTTTTGAATTTAAAACACCTCAACCAAAAAAAAAAATCGAGACAACCAAAAAAAGATAGATAACTAATAGTAAATGATGGGCAAAATGTCACAATAAAAAGCAGAACAAAGCCGTAATTTTTTTATATAATAAAAAAAAAATTAAATTTCGAAATCTAGGAAAAAAAAAAAAATTCTTCGAAAAGTAGGTGGATCGCGGTTTCCACCCGCGATCCGTGGGGCACGGATCGCGGTTCCCACCCGCGATCCCTCGTTCCCGCCAAAAAAAAAAAAAATTTAATTTTTTTATATCTGTTTTTATTTTTTATTATAATTATTTTTAATCTTTTTTAAAATCTTTTTTTTTCAAAATATGTTTTCTAATTTATATTATTTTTTAAAAAAATTAAAAATTTGTTTTTAATTTTTTCAAAAATCGACCTCCAAATCACGTCGATAACCCGACGTATTGAATTGTTAGGGTATTTTATACAATAAAAAAACAAAATTTCTTTGTCAGAATAATAAATTATTTACAACTAAATATTAAACAAACACTAAAATTAATTAAAACAAAAAATTGGAAACGTTGTCAAAAATTCATAGGGTGTACACACATTACAAACATGTTTTGAGGTCGATACAGCAAAAAATTTAAAACACAATTAAATTTTTTTAAAAAATATTAAAAATTACAAAACATATTTTGAAAGCAAATATGATAAAAAACATAGTTAAAACGATTTTAAAAAAATCAAAACATCAAATACTACAACTAAAATCCGTCACTTTTTTTAATTTCTTTTATTGTTTTTGATTTTTTCGGTTTTCTTTTTTTACAAATCATTTTAACTATGTTTTATATATATATATATATATTTCAAAATATGTTTCCTAATTCTTATAAATAATTTAAAATATTTTAATTATGTTTTAAATTTTTTGCTGTATCGACCTCCAAAATGTTTGTAATGTGTGTACACCCTACGAATTTTTGACAACGTTACTAATTTTTTGTTTTAATTAGTTTTATGGTTTGTTTAATATTCAGTTGTAAATAATTTATTATTCTGACTAAGAAATTTTGTTTTTATATTGTATAAAATACCATAACAATTCAATACACGTCGAGTTATCGACGTGATTTGGAGGTAGTTTCTTGAAAAAATTAAAAACAAAATTAAATTTTTTTTAATAAATAATATCAATTAGAAAACATATTTTGAAAAAAAAGATTTTAAAAAAGATTACAAATAATTAAAATAAAAAAGAAAAACAGAATAAAAAAAACAAAAACAAAAAACCGAAAAAATCAAAAACAATAAAAGAAATTAAAAAAAGCGACGGATTTTAGTTGTAGTATTTGATGTTTTGATTTTTTTAAAATCGTTTTAACTATGTTTTTTATCATATTTGCTTTCAAAATATGTTTTGTAATTTTTAATATTTTTTAAAAAAATTTAATTGTGTTTTAAATTTTTTGCTGTATCGACCTCAAAACATGTTTGTAATGTGTGTACACCCTACGAATTTTTGACAACGTTTCCAATTTTTTGTTTTAATTAATTTTAGTGTTTGTTTAATATTTAGTTGTAAATAATTTATTATTCTGACAAAGAAATTTTGTTTTTTTATTGTATAAAATACCCTAACAATTCAATACGTCGGGTTATCGACGTGATTTGGAGGTCGATTTTTGAAAAAATTAAAAACAAATTTTTAAATTTTTAAAAAATAATATAAATTAGAAAACATATTTTGAATAAAAAAGATTTTAAAAAAGATTAAAAATAATTATAATAAAAAATAAAAACAGATATAAAAAATTAAAAAAAATTTAAAATTTTTTTTTTTTTGGCGGGAACGAGGGATCGCGGTTGGGAACCGCGATCCGTGTCCCACGGATCGCGGTTTCCACCCGCGATCCACCTACTTTTCGAAAAAAAAAAGTTTTTTTCCTAGATTTCGAAATTTTAAATTTTTTTTTATTATATAAAAAAATTACGGGAACAAAGATAATATAAAAATAATAACCTTTAAATTCGTTGAGCAGCCTAATGATAGTAACCTCATATCCCTCTACAAAAACGATCTTGCGTAGAGAATGTAGATCTTCTACATCGGGTTATCTTTCATGACAATAACATCAAACCATAAATCAAAATCTAAACGGCCTCGAAAAATTCAAATCTATATAATAAGGAAAAAAATGAATCTCCAAGGTGCACTTGAACTTCACTAGGAGTTTCTAGAGCACTTAACTGGTAAAATTCAGACTTAGTTGTTGAATATTCCGCTTTCTCCATTGAATATCTGTTAAATTTGGTTGGTCCATCACCTTAACAAAATTTAAGCACTTAGGTGAAGGGTAGTAAATCCAATTTTATTATAGAGTGTTGTACACTTTTTGTGTTTAGCAATGTAGGACTATTTTCTCAACACTCACTTGCACGCGTGACCGAGATAATTTTTTTCCGTGTCTACGCGTGGCCAATATAGATTGGAGTGAGCCCCCACAGGTCAATCGACCCGCTATGATACCATGTTAAATTTGGTTGGTCCACCACCTCAACAAAACCTAAGCACTCAGGTGAATGGTAGTGAATTCAACTTTATTATAGAGTGTTGTGTACTTTTTGTGTTTAACAAAGTGAGGCTATTTTCTCAACAATATCCTATTACAAATAAAACATAAATACTAAGCAAGAAATAGACGAAAGAACTTTAACTAAAAAATGGATCAACTAAAGAAACGCATCATAATTTAAAAATTGCCCGAAGAACATCCATTTCTTCAACTTCAAAAATCATGAAATGAATCTGAATCCTTTTTCGGAAACTCTAATGCAACGGAAATTCAGAAACTGTAAAATGAAGATGTGAAGATCTTTTTTCCGAAAGGCGAACCTCAATAGGAAAAAATTAAGTTCTAAAAATTGGAGAAAATCAATTTTCAACAACACAACTTAGAAGATGGATATGAAAATCTTTTTTCGAACTAAAATTCTTGAAGCTGCAAATCTAAAAACCTTCGAACCAAAACGCCAATGCAGTTTAATTTACCCAAGACATGGAAACATGGAAGAAGAAAAAAATGAATATTTTATAAAATCCAAAAAAGAGACAAATAAAAAAGGAAATATGGAAGAGAATACAAAATACGAATTTAAAACGAAAAAAAAAAACAGAGAATACAAATTAAAGAAAGGGGGGACGTGGAGGAGAAATTAGAAGACTAATTCTGGATCATTACAAAAAGAAACATACTCAGGACATCTGTTGTAGACCATATAATCAGAAGAGAACCACCAACGACAGCCGGAGTCATTTTAAGGGATGCGACGATGACGATCAGCGACTGCGACGAGACTTGGTCAGCGTCGCATGAGGAGGGCAGTTGCTGATGAGGTTGGTTTAGGGTTTCGGAAGTGAGAGGGGACACGTGTAGGCAGGAGATTAGATGGAGAACAGAAAAACAGTTACAGTTGCGGGTATCAAGATGTTTTAAGGTAGTGTAAATAAGAAATGAAAAAATAGATTCTAATATATATATTTGTGTTAGATTCGTAATTAAAAAAAAAGTTATTGTGGGATTGAGTGATTGAAATAGAATATGTCAACCGATGGTACGGATTGACGCCAGGGCATGTACCGAAATAACGGTCTGGCACCGTTGTCTCGCATAAATTCCACCTGTCGGATTCTTTCCAACCTCACGTACGTACGTACATCCCATTCCAATTCCAATTCCATCCCATGCATGCATGCATGCGAACTTTTCCTACCACGTACCTCCCACCAATGGCATCCCACATCCACTAACACCCTCCGATCAGTCCCCCCAACCAAATGCCATCTTCCGCCCGCAGCGGCGCCTGCGTCTACCTCCTCTCCTGCCTCTTCTTCCTCGTCACCCTCGCCGGCGGCCTCTTTCTTCTCGTCTACATCATCGTCCCTCCCTCCCGCGCCTCTGAATGGCTCCACATTGCCGGCATGGTCCTAGTTGCCGTCCCTTGGGCGTTTTGGCTCCTCACTTGCCTGTACCGCACCGCGACACGTCGGGAGGAGCCTCAACCCGCTCCTCCTTCTGAGGTTGCGGTTGAGGATTCCCCCAGAGGGGGGAAGGAGGAGGAGGGGACCGGAGTTTCCCCGGTCGTGTCCCCCGGTGGGGTCGGTAGGAAGGTGAGGTTCGGGGCCGCCACCGTCATGGGTGAAGAGGGGAGTAGGGGGAGAAGTGGTCATGGGGGTTGCGGAGAGGTTGGTGGGGGGTCTAGTACTTGTGCCCCGGTCGCCCGGGGGTCGAATGAGGAGAGCTCTGTCGCCTCGCATGAGAGCGAGGCGCCTCTCGCTTTGTCCATGTCGTCGTAGAGTCGGATTCATGTTAAAAGTGTTGGTTTCCTTTAATTACTTTTATATATATATACATACATATTAGATAAGAGAATGTTGTGGTCACAGCTGAAAGTGGTAGATCTACGGGGATGAAATACCAATGGGAGGCAGTCGTGCAAATTGTTGCTTCTATAGAGATCAGATCAGTGTCATCGCTCAAGACTCAAAGGTCTATATATATACATAATTCTTTTGAAGATTCTTGTTTCAAGTTTTTGAGTCGAGGTCAGATTTATTGTGCAAACAATGTTCTTTATTTTTTGAGGGTTTTCTTTTGTAAGAATTTGTTCATTAGACACTGAATTTCACAAGTGATTTATATAGGCAGATATTCTTTTAGTTGTGAATGAGAACCTTGTTTATGATGGTGAAGTGATATCATTTTGTTGTTGTTTTACCCACCTCTGTTTATTCCAACTAGGGGAGAGCAAAATTCGGTTCGGTCCGGGTACCCGGACCGAACCGGACCGAATTTTTTCGGTCCGGTCTTCGGTGCAAAAGATTTTGAAAATTCGGGTTCGGTCCGGTCCGGTCCAAAACCCGAAAAACCCGAACCCGGACCGAAACCCGAATGTAATTGGTAAGCGGTTTGTTCGACCCGACTAACCCGACCCACAGAACCCGATTACCCGGTGACCAAACCCTACCCGAATACCCAAACCCAATTACCCAAACCGCAAACCCAAATACCCAATTACCCAAATCCCTCAGCTCACCCAAATCTGAAATCCCTAACTCTCTCATCTCAGATCACGCCACTCACCGCCTCACCCGAATCCCTCTCCCTCCTCAGTCCTCACGTCGCCCTCCTCCTCACGCCGCCGCCTCCTCACGCCGCCGCCTCACTGCGCCTCACCGAAATCCGTCTACGCGTTCACCTCCTCACCGAAATCCGTCCACCCGTTCGCCTCACCGAAATCCATCCACCCGTTCGCCTCACCGAAATCCGCCCTCCTTAACACTCACCCGTCCTCCTCCTCCTCGCGCAGCCCTCCTCCTCACGCTGCCTCCTCAAGCCGCCTCTCGTCAGACGTCAACAGGGTTCGATTCTCAACTTGTGTGTTTTTTTTCACATATGCAAATCGGGTTCCACTCTCGACGTAAAACAATAAGTTTATATGCTGATGATGTTCATGATGCTAAGAATGTATCAGTTTGATGTTATTTATGGTCTGATATGGAAGTGAATTATCTAAAACAGTGAGTTATTCTCTTCTCTGCCTTTATAATTTTTGATGTTTAGTGTATTGGCCTATTGGGTGATTCATTTGGCTGGTTATGTTATGAACATATGGCTGAATTTTATACTTTGTAATTGTATGCATGTGGTAAACTTTATGGCCATACAAATCTAGAAAGGCTCCAGTTTTTTTGCAAAAGTTGGTTTCTTTTTAATTGATAGTAAACTTCCCTGATACGAGTATTATTTTGAAAGGCAACAGTGATTGTTGGATGTTATTTATACTAATTGTTATTGTTGTATAAAAATCAGGTTAAATCAAGCAAAAAACAGGTCAAAATAAATTCGGTCCAAACAGGTTCGGTCCGAATCGGACCGGACCGAATTCGGTCCAGTCTTCGGTCCGAGAATTTTGGGAGTTCGGGTTTCGGTCCGGTCCGGTCCGGTTCGGTCCGGTCCTGGACCGAAGCTCACCCCTAATTCCAACAACTCAAAAGTGTGACCTCTTCAGAATTGATTGACATTGTTTATCTTGGGATGCCGACGCGAGATTCAACGCGTCCCACACGCGCATAGGTCCCCAAGCATACACTTACGAGAGAGAACTACCGTGTTAGTATATGTATATAAAGGTAGAAGTATTTGTACCAATACAGTTCCTTAAGGTCGTCATATCTGATTGCAGGTTGTCAACCTTTCCGGGTATACTATAAAATATAGGGTTATTTGCTTGGGTGCATATCTGTGGATGCGTAATTGGGGTTTTGTACCCGAGTTTCGGCTATTCACTTGAGTGCACCTAGATGTCAATGTTATTTGTTTGGGTGCATCTCTGCGGATGCGTAATTGGGGTTTTGTACCCGAGTTTCGACTATTAACTTAAGTGCACCTAGATGTTAATGTTATTTGCTTGGATGCACCTCTACCATTAATAGGGTCTACTCCGTTATAACACTGTAACTGCACAGTTAGAAATTTTGCATTGTACACCTAATAAATTTAAAAAAAATCGTTAATGTTAAATTAAAAACAACAAAATAAAAATGAAAAATGTGATGCAGTCAACTGGTGAAAACTAGTGATTCGGTCGACCGATCGGGTGACTAGTCGACCGAATTCTGGAAGATCTAGCTCAAAGCTACATTCGGTCGACCAAATGTGAGTTCGGAAGACCGACCGCTCCATTGCTCCGGTCGACCAAACCGTCTGAAATCACGATTGCAATCAGCGGATCTGTTGAACCTGGGGCCAAATTGGTGTGTCGACAACCTTGCTTGGGTGATGTGGAAGTGGAACGGAGTGGTATTTGGGGCTGGGATGCGAGGTGTCGCGCCTTAGATCCAAAAACGCACAGATGCGGTGCCGAAGCTTAGAAGCCCACGATGCTTCTCCGACGTGCTGCTGGGGTCGTGAGTGGTCTGGAAAGGTGGGGTGAGGTGTCCTGGACTTGATCCACGAGTATGAAGCCCGAAGTTGCTCGTGTGGTGAAGATCAAGGCCGGGGATAGGGAGGCGAAGTGGGGGAGAAGAGAGGAATGGAGATGTATTTTTCGTTTTTAATTTAACATTAACAAGTTTTTTTTAAATTTATGAGGTGTACAATGCAAAATTTCTAACTGTGCAGTTACGGTGTTATAACAGAGTGGACCCATTAACAGTAGAGGTGCATCCAAACAAATAACATTGACATCTAAGTGCATCCAAGTAAATAGTCGAAACTCAAGTGCAAAATCCCAATTACACATCCACAGAGGTGCCCCCAAGCAAATAACCCTAAAATATATTTGAGTAATTGTCAACGTGGGTAGGTTATACAAAAAACATTGGGAATATATATATATATATATATATATATATATATATTACTCAAATATATATATAGCATATTGGGTAGTATGTATGAAGTGTACGGGTAAGTTATAAGGAGTGAGAGTGTGAAAATGTGTTGGGCATTTACTCTTTCGGGAGTGGGTAATTTGTTTATATGCATTCTTTGTAGCTCCTTTTATATTTATTAGTTTATTGATTTATAACGTTTACTTTTCTCTCTTTCTTATGTTTTTGCTAATTGTTATGGGTACTACAACACCCAAATTTTACCATAAAACACCTACATTAAGAAGCAAAAATACGCACAACATGATACGAAAATACCCACACCACAAGACATTTTTTCCTCTCTTGTTAAATACATTTTCTCTCATGACACTTTTTCAGCACTTTTTTCTATTTTTTTAAATGTTTCTTTTTATTTGATTTTTAAATTACTTTGTCTTCACATAATTATGATTACACGTTGTTATTGTCACTAATTCTCCACAAGTCACCAATTAGTGAAGTGGTAAGGTTATTTTGTTGTATACCCAAACTATACCATGAAAACACCTGAATTATATCACTTGTCAGGCCCGGCCCAATAGCAGGAGCAGGGTGAGCTCCTGCTCTGGGCATCATTCCGGGCCTCACTTTGAGGGGGCCTCAAAAAAAATAAAAAATGTACATGACCTTATTGGGTTGCAAAAAAAATTAGTGTTAACACATAAATAGCACTTAAACATTGATAAATTTGTCTCAAATATTGCTAAGAGAACAAAAAAATTCAATTAATATTGCATTAAGTTAGTAAATTTTTTATTATTTAAACTAGGAGGATAATGTTTTTCAAATTTAGGAGTCTCGTTGTTGATTTTCGCACATGACCTCAAAAATTTTCGAGACAGCCCTGTCACTTGTATATCCAAACCATAAAACATAAATGAAGACAAAAATATAAAGATTGTAAGATGTAACTACCCAAACAATAACACCAAAAAATCCCGTCTACAATCCAAAAAAATCAGATACTCCAAACACGGACCAAAATATATATTTTTGGTTCGTCATGACTCATGAATTAGTACAAAAATTAATTAATACATAATTATGGATATTATAATATGAAAATACATAACCTATAACATGGAAATACTTATAATACAACAAAAAAAATACCCAAATGAACACCAATGAGGACCAAAAAATCATGTCATCCTTGTCCTACTCCTCCATCGAACCCGACTTCGTCATCTCTCCAACCGTCTCTCAATCCCAATCACCACCCACCCTACCATCAACACGTCCTCTCCGAATCCCAATCACCACCCACCCTACCATCAACACGTCCTCTCCGAATCCCAATCACCACCCACCCTACCATCAACACGTCCTCTCCGAATCCCAATCACCACCCACCCCACCATCAACTTTGGAAGTTTGTTGGGTACTTCTGTTTGGTGATCGGGTATCTTTCATTGTGTTATGGGTAAAAAAACAAAATAGAATAATGTAGCCTAAAAATGAACAAAAAAATGCAAAACAACAAATGAAGATGGGAAAGTAAAGTTAAAATACAGAAAATCAAAGAAATAATGAATTGTTGGCAATAAAATGTTACAAATGAGATATAGTTATAATATATGTAGCAACAAAAACAAATCACAAAAAAGAACCAAGACATGAGAGGGAAAAGTGATGGTGATGAATGATTAGAGTTTATATAGTGTTTGTTCCTTAAAAAATATAATGTTTTTAAATTCAAAATACTGAAAATATACAGCTATTTTTGGATGCAACAACTGTTTTTGGCAAGGGAGTTACTTTTGGCATGGTGGGTAACTACGCAAAGGTTTGGGTATTATACAAGTATAATATATAAAATGTACGATGCTATAAATACGAAAAATGTGCATTTTTTTGTCCTGTGTTGATAATTTGAGATCCAATCCTACGGAACTTAAATCTTTGTTTCTTGAGGTCAAACTAGACACTTCCGTAAAAATAGTTCCGGATAATAGCCGAAATTTGTCGAGAAGCCCAAAGCCCACTATCATTATGGTTAGCTTTGGTTATAAAAAAGTTTAATTACAGTATGACTTTTCAACTATGCATTGATATCACTTTTGAATCTTTGAATTTTCAAAAGTAACAGTTACTTCTTTTGAAATTTTATTTTGTAACATTTTTTACCTACTTGAACTTCAAAAATTCATTATTTAATACACAATCAACATTTTTCCTCAAATTGTTTTTGAATCCCTAATACACTCATAAACCTATATTTACGTAAAAATTTGGATCCAAACGGAAGTCGGATATTGTTGGAATTTGGGTCAGATTGAGTGTCAATCCGAACCAAATTCCAACTATATCCGATTTCCATTTCGATCTAAACTTTTACGTAAATATAGGTGTAGGAGTGTATTAGGGATATAACAAAAAATTGGGGAAAAACGTCTAGTGTGTGTTAAATAATGAATTATTGAAGTTCAGGGAGACAAAATATTACAAAATGAAAGTTCAGGGGAGGTAACTGTTAACTTTGAAAGTTCAGATGCACAAAGTGATACCAAGACATAGTTCAGGACGTCAAACTGTAATTAATCCTATAAAAATGCTTGAGAAAATATAAAAACAAAATTGACAATGAATTAACCTTAACCAGGCTAGTAGAAAATTTAAGTCTTGGGGAAAAAGAATATAGTTTCTAAAGCTAAAACTACTGACAATATTATCAACTTTGTTTGTTATGACATGGGGAACTTCCTCGACCTCCCTTCATTTGTGGTGAACGAGATACGAACCCAAGGCAGAATGAAGTCACAAGCAAGTTTTTCAAATAAATTAAGATGGAAAAGCAAGTGTTTCAAATTAATTAAGATGGAGAATATTAAGAAGTTTTGTGATTGAAAAGATTATTTGCAGAGCTTAACCCCGGTCAGAAGACAATTGTGATATTTTGTGATAGTTAAAGTGTCATTCACTTATCAAATGATTAGATGCACCGTGATAGAACCAAACACATTAATGTCCGACATCATTTTGTTCGAGATATCATCTCTAAAGATGACATCGTTGGGAAGAAAATTAGCACTTGTCAGTAGATATGCTCACCAAGCCAGTCGTGCTAACCAAGTTTTAATTGTGTGAACTTGGTTGGTTTAAACTCTACATAGATAAAATTATTTGTGGGAACAATCGATGATTGAAGTTTATCAAAATAAGTCAATGGAGTTTCAAGTCAAGGTGAATATTTGTTAGATAGTAGTGTCTTAGAAACTATTTTGGGCAGTCTACACCAAAGAAACCAACTACAAACTCATATTGTTAGCTTCAACTTCTAATATTAGCTGACCAAATACAGTACAAGTTTGTTTATAAATAAGGGCATGATTGTTCAAAAGGGATTACAACATTACAACACAACACAAAAGCATAGAAAAATGAGAGAGAAGAAAAACGTTTTCTTGCTTAGGATACTGATAGGGTATTCTTTATTATTCTCAGAGGTGTTGTCCATTTGAGTCATTTGTCCATTGTTAGAAAAAATATTTTTGAGTTTCTTTTTTTGTTATGTTACTGCATCTCTGTATTATACCTTGTTGATAGTAACACTCCGTCAGACCTTCCCCATCGTTGTTTTTCCCACCACATGATTTTTTTGATGTTGTGGTTTATTTCTGTTTCTCGTTATTTTCTTTATCCGTACACATTTCCTAACAACAACAACAAACAGAATTATGCCTCCACTACCGATAGATGAAGAGGATCTCAATAACAGTAAAACTAAAGCCAAGACAAAAAAGAAAATCATTGGGATATTCACCCATCTCATATCAAAAGCTAACAAATAACAACCAACCAAATGCAATGATGCATAAACCTAATTTTGTATTTATTTCCTAGAATCTATGTTCGCTGGTTCTAAAAACATATGTCTGGGTAGAGTAGTCAACTAGAGTAGTTAAAATGATCCAATATAACTAGTGCTTATGCAACTATTAACAGGTACCCTATGCTCTGCCTTTGGTCTATAGTGATCTCTTTAACTTTCTTTGCACAGAAAAGTGAATTTTAACAAAGTTTCTCATTCCTCAAAACAAAGTTTTTCTCATCATTTTGCACAGACTGTGGAGAGCAGCAAGTTGCATGGATGGTAAGATTGCAGCAGAATTGTCTTCAATACTGTTTCTGAATGTATGCAGAGGAAGTTGAGTCAGTTGACCAAAGTGGGTTTATTGTAATTTGCTGGGTCTGATCCTGAGCAAAAGCTGTTTGGAATATAATCTTCAATATAATACGATAAGGTTTTGGGTCACCTTGCGACTACATCAACTAAAGATTTTATATTTAATTCTTAGTAGCTGCAAAGAAACTTATTTTCTTTGTTTCTTTTATTTCGAAGCTTATAACTGTTAAATAATAAAAATGATATTACCTAAAATTCGATCAACTACCTTAATACTTAAGTGAACATGTTTCTAAGAAATGGCGAAGTTGGTCTCCTTTTGAATTCCTGATAATAAGTTGATGTGGGACGCCTAAACTTTCTTTCTTACTTGGCCATCTATAAGTTACCACTAACCACACAAGTAACTCTATTCTAAAGGTGCAAATACAATGATTGTCAAAATATCACGCGACCTTGCTATTTCTTCTAGAAGGATCTCCAAAAGACACATGATTGATGATTATCGCACGGAATCCAAGGTCGTGATCAGTCAGATTCAGGAAGCATAGCCCCAAAGAAGATCGAAAGAAGACTGATTTTAGGTCCCACCAACTCATAGGTGATGCTTCAAGTCTGGAAGGGACAACGCACTAAATAACATCAAGGAATTACAGAATGAAACTTGTTGCTTTGCTTTTCTCAGATGGTCCAAAATGAATATGAGTGATGGGAACAAGAAAGAGCAAAGGAAACAAACATATCTATAATAAATATTATCTTATCTAAAATATAATATCTTGCATATATGTAAGATATAAAGTGTAGAAAATTTCTGAATCTATTTGTCTAAGTCAGAAGATCTAATGTCTTAGTTATATATAAAATATCAAGTATCAAAATACTCTTAGTTTTTTTTATGGCTCAAATTCTATCGAACCACTAGATGTGACCTAACACTAACGTAGTGTTTGGATGGGTAGTTTTACGTTCTCGATTTTTATGGGAAAAAATATGATTTGATATATTGTCAAAATCTAGATTCTTGCTCTCAGTAAGTATGACATGTCACAAAATCTTGTCATCTCACTAAGTTTTTTGACTTTTGTGGAAAAATTAATTTTACTTTTCACAAATTTATTTCAAATAGACTAATTAATATTGTAAATAAAAAATTACCACGATGGTAAAAATGCATCTTCCCAAAATCTGAGTACGAGTTTGAGGTATTTAGATGTTGGAGATAGAAAAATATTATTATAGTGTGTAATCAAAACGTGTTTTTGTATACAGTTAAAATTCAAACTTACGTTCTAGGGAAATGATCATTCTAGCCGCTACACACTGTACTTTGACTAAACATTAAATTGTCACCCATCTGATAGTTTGACATGACCTCTTGTATTATGCCATGTCTAACTTCCACCAACATAGCACTTGCTCTCATCTGGGAAGAGTAAAGGTTGAACTATTGAATATTGGACTTAAGCTTATATAATATTAAATTCGAAATTCTACGGTAACTTGTAAAATTGGGATTTTACTCAAGTTTATGTACTTTGACTTTCTTTACGTGCACACACACGACGTTGTAACCGTTCTATCATGGAAAAAAATATTTGCACCCATCGTAAGGTACGTGGTGATAATTTTTCTAACGGGAGATTGACAACGACGCTGGGTAAATGTATTTTATGTTCTCAACTTATGCCGTAATTTTTTAATATAATAAAAAAAAATTAAAAATTCGAAATTTAGGAAAAAAAAATTTTTTTTCCAAAACTAGGTGGATCGCGGGTGTGACCCGCGATCCGTAGGGCACGGATCGTGGTTCCCACCCGCGATCCGTGGAGCACGGATCGCGGGTGTGACCCGCGATCTGTCGAGCACGGATCGCGGGTCACACCCGCGATCCGTGTTCCCGCCAAAAAAAATTTTTTTTTGATTTTTTTTTTGTTTTTTTTGTTTTTATTTTTTATTGTAATTATTTGTAATCTTTTTTTAAATCTTTTTTTTTCAAAATAAGTTTTCTAATTTATATTATTTTTTTAAAATTATTTTTAATTTTTCCAATAATCGACCTCTAAATCACGTCGATAACCCGACGTATTGAAATGTTAGGGTATTTTATACAATAAAAAAACAATTTTTTTTAGACAGATTAATAAATTATTTACAACTGAATATTAAACAAACACTAAAACTAATTAAAACAAAAAATTCGAAACGTTATCAAAAATTAGTAGGGTGTACACACATTGTAAATATTTTTGGAGGTCGATACAGCAAAAAATTAAAAACACAATTAAAAAATTTTAAAAAATAATAACAATTACAAAACATATTTTGAAAATAAATATAATAAAAAACATAGTTAAAACGATTTTAAAAAAATCAAAATCCTTGACTTTTTTATTTTCTTTTATTGTTTTTGATTTTATGTTTTGTTTTTTTACAAATCATTTTAACTATGTTTTATATATATATATATATTTCAAAATATGTTTTGTAATTGTTATTAATTTTTAAAAATTTTGAATTGTGTTTTTAATTTTTTGCTGTATCGACCTCCAAAATGTTTGTAATGTGTGTACACCCTACGAATTTTTGACAACGTTACCAATTTTTTGTTTTAATTAGTTTTATGGTTTGTTTAATATTCAGTTGTAAATAATTTATTATTCTAACTAAGAAATTTTGTTTTTATATTGTATAAAATACCCTAACAATTCAATACACGCCGAGTTATCGACGTGATTTGGAGGTCGTTTCTTGAAAAAATTAAAAACAAAATTAAATTTTTTTTAATAAATAATATCAATTAGAAAACATATTTTGAAAAAAAAGATTTTAAAAAAGATTATAAATAATTAAAATAAAAAAGAAAAACAGAAGAAAAAAAACTAAAACAGAAAACCGAAAAAATCAAAAACAATAAAAGAAAATAAATAAAATCACGGATTTTAGTCGTAGTGTTTTATGTTTTGAATTTTTTTTAAATCATTTTAACTAAGTTTTTTTATTATATTTCTTTCCAAAATATGTTTTGTAATTGTTATTATTTTTAAAAAAAATTTAATTGTGTTTTTAGTTTTTTGCTGTATCGACCTCCAAAACTGTTTGTAATGTGTGTACACCCTACGAATTTTCGACAACGTTACCAATTTTTTGTTTTAATTAGTTTTAGTGTTTGTTTAATATTTTGTTGCAAATAATTTATTTTTCTGACAAATAAATTTTGTGTTTTTATTGTATAAAATACCCTAACAATTCAATACGTCGGGTTATCGACGTGATTTGGAGGTCGATTTTTGAAAAAATTAAAAACAAATTTTTAAATTTTTAAAAAATAATATAAATTAGAAAACATATTTTGAAAAAAAAAGATTTTAAAAAAGATTAAAAATAATTATAATAAAAAAGAAAAACAGAAATAAAGAAATTAAAAAAAATCAAAAAAAAAAATCACGGATCGCGGTTCTGAACCGCGATCCGTGAAATTTTCAAAAAAAAAAAAAAAAAAAAATTTGGCGGGAGAGACGGATCGCGGGTCACACCCGCGATCCACCTAGTTTTGGAAAAAAAAAATTTTTTTTCCTAAATTTCGAATTTTTAAATTTTTTTTTATTATATTAAAAAATTACGGAACTTATGTCCGTTTTCGTTGTTTTGAGATCATAGATTTGTTTGTTGGTTTTATTTAGATTAAACTTGGAATGTTAAGTGACATGTGTTCTCCAACATAATGCATTTTTTTATATTTTTAACAACACAATGTATTGCACTTGGACGGTTTGAGTTGCGTTTGCTAGTAAGGAAGCGTGTTTAACCATCTCACAGGAATCGATTTTTGAAAAGCTAGCGGATTGGAGGAACTTCTAGCTAGCTAGCGCCACATGCTTTCACATCAACTTTTGCTTTCTTAATTGAGATTCCTAAGAAGTTGACATCACCCACTTTTTTGGCAGAACAACAAAAAAGTTGGGGAAACTGTCGTTGCATTTTTTTATATATTTATCCAAGTTGCACTACATTTTTATTTTGGTTGTAATTTATTCTTAGTATTATCTTTATCTATGATATTTATCTAAATGTCAAATCAGCATTCTCTCTTTTCATCTGATTTGTACATAATAACAAACTCATATTAACTCGTTCACACCAAAATGTAAATTTCAGAAAGCGTTAGTGCATGCAATAAACCATGAATTGATTTATTATAAGCTTGCGCCTGGAATTAACTTGCCAAAGCAAATATCTCTCTTATGAGTGGTAAGACAATACGTACATTCATGTAATCCCTTGTTCGCTAGCTAGCTCCTTCACCTCCCATGTTACATTTCAAACATAGAAGGTGCAATATAGCAACATCGAACCAACCACAAGGGCGGTAGAATTACAAACCGAGGCATCTTCTAAATACCAACTAATTATTATAACACAACACAAACTAGTATGTGGTCTTGAAGGGTTTGTACACCTTAAGGTCGAGAACAACCCCGGCAATCGACCCGGCCGCGGCGCAGAGAGACACGACAAGACAAGCCAGGCTAAGAAGTTGCAAGCACACCCACCTTGTGCTCCACTTGGCGATTCTCTTTTGCGAAATGTACATCTCTATCGGGAAGAAAACGGTCAACGGCCAAAACCCGATCGCCCCCAAGATTCCGACGACGTCGTTGAAGAACGGGAGGAGCATGGCTATGACTGTCGTTCCCACCACGAACGCCGTCCTCCAGACCAACCTGAAGAGGTTGAGCCGGTAGACGGCTGAGGTGGCCGGAATGGAGATGGGTGTGTCTTTGTATATGAAGTTGGACTTTGGCCACCTTTGGTGAGCATATTTTTCGATGAAGGCGAATAATGGTTGGCAGAAGACTTGGTAGGCGCCTACAAGGTGGACGACTATTGCGACATTCGCGATGTCGAGAAGCCAGTAGGGGTTGTAGAAGCCGAAACCGGTTAGGAGGTTGCCTGGGGCCGCGTCTCCGAAGGCTGCGTAGCCCATGCAACCGCATGCTAGGTAGAAGGTTGTGGTCACTGCCACGCTTAGCAATGTCGCTTTCTTCATTCTTTTCGCCTCGGATGGAGGTCCGGATTTCACAGTGTTCTGTATCAACAAGGAGGAGTGTTTTGTGATCAGTATACGTATCAATTTAACGTTAATCTTCTAAAATATTTGATTATGTCTGTTTACGTACTTGGATTTCAATGAGAATTACGGAGTAGGAGTATGCGAAAGCGATGTCTCCGAAGGCTTGAAGGCTCTTAAAGATCTTCTGGGTTTGCGTGGTTTGGCCAACGGTGATGCCAGTGGAGCTACCTTTGATGCTTCCATTTGCTGTTAGAACAAACCAAACAACGTTTAGTAATTAACAACCGTACGTGACTCCATCAAATTTCTAAAACCTAAGCACATACATGGATCGTAATGAACTCTACATATATACTGTACGATATTTATTATATTGAAAAATGTAGAACTAATGTTTTCGGGTAATTACCAACAACTTGGAGGATTCCTAGTAGTAGTCCAATGGCAGAGTAGGTGAAGGACATGACTGCAGCAACAATGGAAAGCCACCATATCTGGTCGAAGTCTGGGATCTGTGAGAATATGATCTCAGCTACGCCAAACACTATCATGTATGGATTGCTTGAGACGTGGCATGGGCTGTCATCTCCTTTGGAGTGGAAGCAATTGGACCTCTGGACTGCCCTGTTAATTCATATCCCAATAATAATTAGTCATGTGTCAACAACAAGACTAACATAATTAAACATCTAATTAAGTTTGAAGTAGAGTATTATTACTCACATCATGCTAATGGAGGCAGCGATGGTGTAACCAATGGCCACTCCAAAAAGATTGAGGTATTGGATGAAACCACATAATTTCACCTTTATCCCACCTGCACACACATCCCAGTTAACTAGTTAAGCAAATTAGAGTCATCCCTAACATCCTACTTTCACGGTGTGCTTCGTACAAAGAGATTAAAAAGAAAAAAAAGGTTTTTTATTAGCACTTTCTGTTAGACTGATTCTGTAACTGTAATAGATTTGTCCTGCTCAGTCAACTATTTTTTTGCGTAACTTAACCGTATTTTTATACTGATAATTCCGTAAAGATCCTTACTCTATTTAAAATATCAATTATATCCTCTAATGTTTTCTAATTTTATAGGTACTTTTTAATATAAATAAGTACTTATTCTTTAATGATATCAAGATAGTGACATGAAGCTTGTAAACTCAATTTCATTTGAAGTTAGATATCGTCAAAATTAAATGTAAGGTCTCACTTAGCGTATACCAAATTAAAGGATATCTAAGATATGATGGAATATTTAAGGATGTCAATGATATTTGAACCACTTAAACTATACCAACAAATAGAGTTACAAAAACACTAACCAAGATTGGATTGAACAGCATCCATGTAGGTATAGTTCCTCTTTCCGGTCAAAGGATCTCCCGACCGGTAACAGTCGGCCAACAGCCCGGAGGTGTAATATATGACAAAGGCAAACAAAACCATCACCGCCGGCCCCGCGACCCACCCCAGCTGAGCTATAGCCCATGCAAGCGATAGCACCCCCGATCCGATCACCGCCGTTATGATATGGGCACTCGCCGTCATCACCGTTCCTACAAATTAAACACAGCCACAAAGGATACATCAATGAAATATAGACCAACGTACAAAACATACATGTTGAATTCGAGCCGAGCCGTTCTCGTCATATGATCATATAACACTGGCTCGATCCGAACCCAACCCGTTTATTGAACATATTTTAAAAACCAAAATCCAACCAATTCAATCAATTCACGGGTTACCCAAACCGGCCATTTTGTCAAAATCCATGGATTCTAGATTATGTTGAAGTTGGGTTTATGACAGTGGGCCTACAAATAATATTCTTGTTAAACCCCGTAATCTTTATAATCTCCTCCCACGAGTTTATGCAAATTGGACATTTGCAATACAAATAATGAATTGGAGTACGTTTATTAGTTTCTGAGAATCAAAATTCATTTTGTTGTTAGAACTCAGGATTTGTAGTAGAATTTCGAAGAAAAACTGTCGAATTGTCAGCAAATTGGACTTGTTTCCACGCGTGTTTAGACACTTTTCTTGTATCATTTTGTAAAATAATCAAAAAATTAAGATAGTAGACAAAAAACAAATCAACAAACATGATCACAATCTATCAAGTTCAATAAAAATATAACAGCTAAATAAGATCAAATTACCTGTTCTTTTGAGTCGACCATCGTCATCGTAGCACTTCGAGCCACCCTGATTAACCTGACCCAACTCCAAAGACACCTCCATGGACGACGAGAATTCTTTGTCTCCCATTTCTAGACACCACCAAACTCAAGATGTATATAAAACTGCCCTGGGCTTGTTACAATTATTACACAAACTGAAGGTGGTTGTTGATATTTACTAAGCAAAATTAAGGCCTCACGCAAACCGAACAAAGAAGTGGGAGGGAAGAGTGGACTAAGACCAGAAGAGGGGGTTGTACCGTTGTAGGAAGGCAGTGTGGGAGTTCAGGTGTATTTATAGGGGGTGGGATGTCAGTGATCGCAACTTGGTGCCACGTGGACTGTTGGTGTGGTTCCCAATGAGGTCGACTCCATTTTTATGTTTTTAGTTTTTAATTTTAATTGAGATATTTTTATATATAAATAATATACAAATATGGGGTTGAAGAGGTCAATCACATCTGCCCCACTCCCACTCTTCTCTCTCTATCTGTGATCTTAAAGATATATCTTTCTTAGATTTCATCAATCTCTACTTCATGACATAACACTATTTGATTTTTTTTTTGTTTGCTTTAAAAGTGTCTGATTGAATTCGAATGAGAATACTCAAGTTGGTTGGTTCTTAATTTTAAATATTTGAGGATATGGATTAGACTAATGGTAGCAGATCACTTCCTGATCGAGTTCAGATAGAACATATATGTGTGGTAGATAATTCTTTTAAAAAGGATTCATTGACTACCATTTCTAGCATTGCATACCATCTAGGGGTGTGGTAAGTTTGAATGAACTCTATTATGGAAGTAGGTTACATTGTAATTATCGATTTCGAAATTGATCACGGAATAGAAGTAGAACTGCTTGAATTTTACATCCTCAATGGTAATGAAGTATGTACAATTGTGGATTCTGATCAATCTAAATAGCGTTGAATGGATTGGTCCAAGATCAGCTTATACCTAGCTAGAATGACGTCAATCTTGACATTGTGACCCTATTCCAAATACTAATAAACCAATGACATCGTAAGAAAAGAAACATTAGGGGACTAGTTAATGCAAAACTAAGATAAGCATTATATGGACTGATTAATTGTGGTGGTCATTTTTGTGGACCAGAGAACTTTTGGCCAAACCAAGGACACTAAACTATATAACGAGGTTAGCGTTATTGCCCCCACACTTCCCCGCATGCATGACAATAAATGGTAACACTTACTTCCCTTTTCTTACCTGCTCTAGCTAGCATGCAAATATTAGGCTGCAAGGCTTGGACGTGAAGAAGGTGGTTGGCTGAGATTGCTGCTTACTTACTACACGGAAGAAGACATCTTGTGGTGATAGCTTATATATATAGATAGGAGGTGGTGTGGAATTAAAGGGTGAAGAGAGAGGTGAAAATCAAATGTGACCTACAATTTGCATGTGGCATAATGAGCACCCAACATGTGTGAGGATTCATTTTGCTTCATTGTCGTTGTATGAAGGGGAATATGTTCCATGAGTTGGCCTTTTGGTTTTGGTGTCTTGCTATTCAAAGCTTTTGGTGTTGATCAGAATGAGAGTTTTTCAACTCTTCTTGATCTCTTCAACTCATGCACGCGTCTCACACATTCCACCTGTGGATTGTTTGTTACCCATAAAACAAATTTGAACATTGTTGTCATTTTCATACTGACTTGTGTTTATCTAACATACCACCTTGTAACTTACCAGCTATGTTAATTTCCCAAACTGATATTAATTCCTAGAAAAATTGAAATGTATCTAAAAATCCTACATTTTCATACAACGGAATATAATCAAGTTTAGCATACTTCTCATTCAGACATCACTGTCATCCTGATTACGTTTGATATTGAAAATCCGACGTGGGCTTAATCGTACCACATCCGTCGTAGAACATCCGACGTGCTTTTAGGCATACCACGTTGATTGTCAATACACCGACGTCATTTTAGACGTATCACGTCGATTCGCATAAAACCCCATTTTAATCGACGTGGTAAACCGACATGGTAAATTCTATTTTTTTAATAAATTGTAATGTGTTGTCACTTTTAATATTCAATCCAAAATCACACACACAAACCTAACGAACTAGTCAAACCCCATATTCTTTCCTCATCCCCATCCCTTTTGTTAGCTCTGCCCGATTGATTAGTCCTGCCCAACCAGCCCTACCTTGCCAGCCCCGACCATTCTTCAAATCCAGCACTTGCTCACGAATGTGAGAGAAATTCTTCTATATGCTGCTCTTTTAATTAATCTAATTAAAATTACTCGTTTCAATTAGTTCCAAGAAAAATAATTTTGATATCAAAATTAATTTCTTTGAAATGTATAATGAATTGGAATTGAAGCGAATTGAATGTGTTGGTCTATTAGTGTTAGATTGTTCACCAACAGGTATAAAAAAATTCTTAGTAGAACTTTTAGAGAAGGTTCAGCCGAAATTATACTTCTTTCATTTATGTGTCCTTTTGTACATTGCGCTCTCTTGATGTGTAGAAACTATGGACCGAAATTGAATTTTCGCAAGTCGATTGAATGATGAATATGAGGTTGATGTTAATAAATTTCTAGATTTTAACAGAAGAATACACATGTTAAAAATGAAAGAAATGTCTTATGTCCATCTAAGAATTGTTTTAACATGTTCTTACGAGATGTAAAAGAAATAAAAACTCATTTGTTCGAGAATTGTATTGATGAAGGATATACAAGTTGGATATGGTAGGGTGAAAATGAGTTTAGTATGAAGGATGAAGGTAATCATAATAAGTCACCGGAGTATGTCAATGACGGTAATCATTTAGAGGATATGATCTGAGTTGTTGTCGATACTTTTGGTGATAAACCTGATGTACTTGGTAGTCTATTGTCTGACAATGAAAAGTCTTTGTATCTAGGTTGCACCGATTTTAGTAGGTTGTCCACAGTTTTAAAGGTTGTATACATTGAAAACAGCAAGCGGTTGGAGTGATGTCAATTTCACTGTCTTACTAAAGTTGTTGAAAAGGATAATTTCAGATAACAACGAAATTCCAGATCTTACATATGAGGCTAAAAAGATATTTTGTCTAATGGGGATGTAGTATACTAAAATACATGCATGTTCTAAAGAATTTATTCGATATGTGGGTGCGCTTGAAAGCTGCATTATTCTGTTTGTAATTTTTGGCCTTTAGGCTGATACTTATTAATCCATTTTAATGATTAATTAACCTACCAATAAATACATGTATATCTATCATTATATCACATGCATATATACACATATATTTGGTTTTACTAACTATTTTAGGAGACAAATGTTACACAAGACAAGAAATCAAGTTGAAGAATAGATATGATTTATGTTTCTTGTTCTTAGGATTCAAAATGTAACTTAGACACTTGAACTCTTGATTGAATTGCATTACATGGTCTATAGAAACTTATAGAAGTCTCATACATATTTCCATATCGAACCGACTTTGTTAGGTGACCAATTACACATAGAATTCCACTTAGAATAGAATTTTGCTTCATTCGGTCGACCAGTAGACCATCTGGTTCAACTGAATTTTAATAGAACTCTAAGTTCTTTCCCAAAATGGTCGACCGATAGTTCTTGTGGTTTGACCGATTTAACAGACTCGTGCCTTGTCTAAAACGGTTGACCGAATTTCCATCCTAGTTCGACTATTATCTTGTGTCACTGATATATCCCAGTTTGACCGATTCTTTCTTGTTCATAGGTTATATCTTGACAAGTGTCGCGGATAGTGGATAAATCGGTCGACCAAAACTTGACTTTTGTTCGACCGTTTGACACTTCGTATTTCATTTAAATATGTCTGTTACACTTGTCGTATTATACAACAGTCGTATACACATACTTCAACCAACCTAATTCGTATTTTTGGCCACCGGTCGAACAATGCCACAATGGTGGTCGATCGGATCAAGAACAATTCGGACTCCCAAACTCCCTGTTATTTTCGGTCGGAGTGGATCCTTGTTCTGTTTGACAGTTACCTCAATTGTTTATTATTATTCTGGCCAAAACCCTCTGAACGGTCGACCGTTACTTTATCCGGTTCGATCGTTCACTTAAGTTCTTGTTTTGGTTGTTTGACCGGTATGCACTTCACCTCGACCGTTTTCTTATTTACAATAAACTGGTAGACCGCTCACTCTGGTTGACCGTTTGTGTACTGATTTGAGCTCTGAACTTTTCTGTTTCTTGTATCTTGCTCAAATCACTACGGCTGGTATGGCTTCAGAGAGACAAAATTCTACAACAAGCGCTTCAGGGAAAAGAAAGAGTGGGGGTATAAAAGAGATGGAAGAGCCCAACTTGTGTCAACATCTCGGGCTTAATTAGGCAGGTTGAAGTACTTTAGTTGTCAGGTTCACAATGAGCGCATGTAGCCGCAAAGGAACTGAACATCCACGATTTCTCTCATGGTACTACGCCCTCCGACCTGACTCTACCTCCTCTAATTAAGATGACAGAATGTTTTGATTGAAGTCCATATTGCTTGGACTGAGAGCTTCTCGATCTGAGAATCAAGGGTTGAGCTGATCATATTCCTCAATCTAGCTGCTCATTCGTATTCCTCAAGGGTCGATTTTTGTGTTATGGTATCTTTTGATAATTACAAGGTTAAAGTGTGTTTGCATGTTTTGAGGACTCAAAGAACCTGACATGACATGCAAACAAAAGATACTGTGAACGATTACTTGCTTCGACATCCTATAGATTCTCTTTAGTACAAGAAAATTGATTCTGACTTCCCGTTATTTAGTGAAGAATCCAGAAATTTGAAACTTTGTTTGTGTACCGATGAAATGAATCTTTATGGTAGTTTGAGTAACGTTCATAGTTTGTGACTTGTTTTGCTTGTTATTTACAATCTCTCTCCGTGGTTAAGCAAGAAACGCAGGTACATGATGTTGTCGTTAATGAATTAAGCAAGAAACGACATCAATGTGTATTTGAGACCCTTAATTGATGACCTAAAGAAATTATGGGATGATAGTTAGCAAATATGGGATGCTCATCATCAACAATCATTTACTATATGTGCGACGATCTTTACATAATAAATGAGTTTCCTGCATATGAAAATCCATCTGGATATTCCGTGAAAGGAAACAAAGCAAGTCCATGTTGTGAAGAAACACACGTTCCTTGCAGCTAGTACATGGTAATAAGACAATATATGTCGGTCATCGGATATTTCTTCTTACGAGTCATCCGTACCTTAGGTTGAATAAGGCATTCGACGGAAAACATGAATATAATGAACCGCCAATAGAAATCAGTGTCAAACAGGTATGTGAAGAACATTAAATGCAAATTCTAGTATGACAAGATGACAATCTCAATTTCAAGGGCAATTCTGTTAAATGTACAAACATAGTTTGCAGCACAAACATAGTTTACAACATTACTTTCACCTAAACAACCTTACAACTTCAATTTTGTGTGTAAGTGTATGCATGATTTAGTTGGATGTACATATTCAAACTTTTGAGATTATTTTTGTTTTCTTAATTATTTTGTACCTAGTGGTTTTTGAATTTTATATATGATAATTTTTGTATATACATTTTTATAATTGAAATTAAATGTGATGCAATTTCTTCGGGAGATCCTCCTTTCGCCGATGCTTCGCAGCTGTAATAAATGGATGCATAGCACACGCTCACCTTGCTGGATCAGCAGAAGGCACTTGCGGTCGACCCCCCGCACGGCTACTAAGTTACGAAAGAGAAGGACGGGGATTTGTCGGGGCATCGAACTATGGACGGAATGGGAACTGATTGCAGGGGGATCGCTCGCCATCCCAACACTATAGAAGTTGGAGCCACATTGTATGAGAACATATTATCAATCTTCGGGGACAAGGGGCGGAACGACCTCTCAATCTACTTACTGCAGCCCAGGATGGGCGTCGTCGTCTAGGCATTCCCTGTTGCTCTGATCTCCGACGTTCAATAGTGTAAATAGCGACAGTTGTTTGAGACGAGGATATGCTCCGCACCGAAATCAATAATGATCGAAGCCTTTTCTATCTTTTTTCCATTTGGGTTTTTTTTGCTCCTAATGTTTTGGGCATCCCGACAATTATATACCTGCTAATCCGATAGATAGGCGATGGGACTGACCGACAAGGATAGCTGGAAAATCATTCTACCATGGGTTGTCCATGTGTGAAATGGGTGATTCCACGCGCTGCCCATAAGGTATGACACTAATGAATGAAATGAACCCCCGGATATCCACCATCTTCTAAGAAAAGTGTATCAAGTTGATTGCGACTTACGCGTGTTTTGCAACTTTGAAAGGAGAATTTGCATGGCCCTGCTATAGATAAAAGTATATGTTTTTCGGGCTGAATCCGAAATAGGCACAACAAATACAACAAAAGAGGTCCTCACTTTACTTTTCAATAACAGAGGCAAAAACTTCCAATTGCAGGCAATTTAATTTGAAATTAAAAATAAAATCAGAATTTCCAAAAATAAAAATAAAAATGACAACTCTTCAATTACTTGGTTGAAACTAACATGGTATGTCATTTTTATTTGATTTTTAGGAGATACCAAGTCGGATTATAAGGTAAAATCTAACGTGAGATGTCTTTTTATTTGATTTTTTACTAAAAGGACAGACGACATCAAATTTTAATTTGAAACTGTTGGAATATTGAGTTTGGGCTAGGCCCATGAATAGCTCAATTGAAGAAATCCAATGTTGAGATGAAGATGAGAACTATTGCCCCATGTGCCATGTGCTCACCTCACTTTTAGTCCCACATTGGAAAAGCTAACAAGTTGAAGGATGTTGATAAACATACTATTCACTTGTTACTTTGTAGGTGGAAAAAGAGGAGGAGAGAATTCTCCACACACGCGCGCGCGCGCGCGCCCGTCCCGTGGCGTGAGGTGACGTGACGTGGCAATGGGGGATTTGGGGGAAATTAGAGGCTTTAGCCTCAGGGTGATGGGTGTATTTATTTTTGGACCTCTTGGTAATTGTTTTTGCAATTAAGTCCTTGACGGTTACAAGAATAAATACATATATATATCATGACAGTTGTGGTCCGTCGACTCCGGTGTGCGCCTTATCGACGGTGTGACCGTTCTATCCTGGGAGAAAACCGGCAGACCATCAAACGCACTGGTATGTGGGCCGATATTTTCTCTGAGGCAAGTCGCCTTCCGACGGCTCGGTCTTTGAGGTCATCTCTGAACGTTGTTCTTTTGTTTCTTGTTTTCCTATACATGTTTTTGTATGTTGGCTTTGTCTGGATCCTTATGGAAATTTTATTCGACATATGTAACCCACTGTATTACATGATTATATTTGTAATTGTACCAACAATCTCAGAGAAAATATTGTTAATTATGTCGTCTAATAATTCGTTTGCGCCAAAAGTGGACATGTCAGGCATGCCGGAAAAATTTTCCGGGCAGAATTTCAAACGTTGGCAACAACGTATGAAGATCTGGTTGACCGCTATTGGTTTAGTTGACGTAATTGAAAAGGCTTTCCCACTTTCTGAAACTGAAGATCCCCAAATCAAAGCAGCACAAGATCTGTGGATAGAGAAGGACAAATTATGTCGAGGTTGCATTCTGTTGGCCTTGTCCAACGTGCTCTTCGATGTTTATAGTTCGTCCTCCTCTGCTTCTGTGACTGCAAAGGATTTGTGGGATGAGTTGGATAAAAAATATAATACTGAGGACTTAGGTCATGAAAAGTATTATGTTGGAAAATTCCTGAAGATTCAAATGGTGGAAAGCAAGTCAGTTACTGAACAAGCTCATCAGTTTATGATTCTAATCCATGGCTTAAAAGAGGCTGACATGAAGCTTCCTGAGAAGTTTCTGGTAATGTCAATCATTGAGAAGTTCCCTCGATCCTGGGAGGACTTCGGGATGTCTCTAAAGCATAGGAGAGGAAAACTAACTATGGATGACCTCATGGTTGCTATTGCAATCGAGGAGGAACATCGGGGTGAAAAACCAGTGATGCCTGTAGAGTTCCAACCAAAGGCAAACGTATTAATTGGATCCTCATCTAAGTCAAATTTTAAAGGAAAACCATAACCTATTAATAAGACTAAACCCAAGGTCAAAATCCAGAAAAGGCCAACAAACAAACCATGTTGGAATTGTGGACAGGTTGGGCACTGGGCTAAGGATTGTCCATCCAAGAAAGCCAAACGCCAACAAGGTACCACTGAATCGACTCCACAGGTCAATGTATTGACCGAGGTGGATGAGACCAACAGTAAGTTTGTTTCTGTTAATCCTCATGTTTTTTTCCATTTATGAACCACGTGAGTGGTTGGTTGACACTGGGGCTAATGTGCATGTATGTGCTGACAAGTCCATGTTTGTCTCTTACCAGCCTGTTGATCGTAGATCTGTAGCGATGGCCAATGGGAATGTTGCAAAGGTGCTTGGAATTGGACGTATCGACTTGAAGTTACCTTCAGGACGAGTTCTTTCTCTGCACAGGACGCATCATGTGCCTGCTGTTCGTCGTAATATTATTAGTGGTCCGTGTCTGGTAGTTGAGGGTTATGAAGTAACATTTAAATGTAACAAAGTTGTGATTACTCTTTCTGGTACTTTTATTGGCAAGGGGTACTTGTCTTGTGGTGCTTTTTTAATTCATGTTGAACCTGCTTTTTATAATCGCAATGCTATTTCTGTTAAAGATGTGTCTTCTCCTGTTGTTTATTCCATTGAATCTGGTGATGTTTGGCATAAACGTTTAGGACATGTGAATTATCAATGTTTGAAAAGAATGATGAATTTAAATATGATTCCTAGGTATGCTATTGAGAATAAAAAATGTCAAGTGTGTGTACAAGCTAAACAACCGAAAAGACCGTTTCATTCTGTGACTAGAAATACTAGTATTTTAGATTTAGTACACACTGATACTTGTGAATTCAATGGCATGTTAACTAAGGATAAAAAGAAATATTTTATCACTTTCATTGATGATAGTTCAAAGTATTGCTATGTTTATCTTTTGAAAAGTAAAGATGAAGCGTTATCTAAGTTTCTTATTTTTAAGAATGAAGCAGAGACACAAACTGAAAAGAAACTTAAGAGGTTGAGATCTGATAGAGGTGGTGAATATACGTCCAACCTGTTCGAACAAGTGTGTCAGGATTCTGGCATAGTTCATGAGGTGACGGCGCCGTATTCTCCACAATCTAACGGAATTGCTGAACGGAAAAATAGAACATTATCTGATATGATTAATGCATTATTAGAGAGTTCAGGATTACCCAAATATATGTGGGGAGAAGCTTTGAATACGGCTTGCCATATTCTGAATAAAGTTCCTCAGAAACATAAGGAGGATAGTCCATTCGAACTCTGGTGTGGTCGAAAACCTAGCCTTAAATATCTTAAAGTTTGGGGTTGTCTTGCAAAAGTGTTAATCCCTGAACATAAGAGGAAAAAGCTTGGTCCCAAGACTGTTGATGCAATATTTATCGGATATGTGATTAATAGCTATGCGTACAGATTTTTGGTAATCAAGTCCGAGATATCTGGCATAGATGTTAACACAATTGTTGAATTTCGTGATGCCACATTTTTTGAGGATGTATTTCCCATGAAATCTGGAGTTCCTCAACAAGTTTCTTCTTCAGTTGATCCCTCTACGTCTGGTTCCATCCACGAGCATGTGGAAAGGATGACAAATGTGGGGGCAGATTTGTCTATTACCGATTTTGAGTCTTCTCAAACTCAAGTTGAAATTGAACCTAGAAAGAGCAAACGTTCTCGAATTGCCAAGGATTTGGGAAGTGATTTTATCACATACCACATCGAGGGTGATCCTAACACTTTCAAGGATGCTATGGCTTCATCTGAAGCAAAGCATTGGAAAGATGCAGTTAAGGTCGAGATGGACTCTATTGTCTCTAATGGGACATGGGAGTTGGTAAATCTTCCTCCAGGTTGTTCAACAATCGGATGTAAATGGATATTCAAAAAGAAATTAAAACCAGATGGTTCCATTGATAAGTATAAAGCCAGATTAGTTGCCAAAGGGTTTAAACAAAAGGAAGGAATAGACTATTTCGATACCTATTCTCCAGTGTCTCGTATGACTACTATCCGAGTGCTCTTGGCATTGGCGTCTGTATATGATTTTACAATCCATCAAATGGATGTAAAAACTGCTTTTCTTCATGGTGACCTTGAAGAAGAAATTTATATGGACCAACCTGAAGGATTTGTAGCTTCTGGAAACGAGAACAAAGTTTCTAAACTTGTTAAGTCTCTTTATGGACTTAAACAAGCCCCAAAAGCTTGGCATGAGAAATTTGACAAAATTATATTATCATTTGGATTCCAGGTTATTGATTCTGATAAATGTGTCTATTGCAAAGTTCAAAGTAATGCATGTATTGCATTCTGTTTATATGTTGATGACATTTTACTGTTTGGGTCTAATTTGAATATAATACATGAAACTAAGTCCTTCTTGTGCACTAAGTTTGAGATGAAGGATATGGGTGTTGCAAATGTGATCTTGGGTATCAAACTGACTAGGTCAGTTGATGGTATTTCCATATCTCAATCTCACTATGTTGAGAAGATTCTTGAGAGATTTGGCTATACGAATTGTAGATCTGTGAAAACCCCATATGATTCATCAAAACCTTTGTACAAGAACAAGAGTGGTGTTCCAGTTTCACAACTGAGATATTCTCAGATTATAGGTAGCTTGATGTATCTTGCAAATTGCACACGACCAGATATTTCATTCTCGGTGAGCAAACTTAGTAGATACACAAGTTGTCCTGATCGTACTCACTGGGAGGCTTTGGATAGAGTACTTAAGTACTTGAAGGGTACTTCTTCCCTTGGGCTGCATTATGGGAAATTCCCAGCTGTACTAGAAGGGTACAGTGATGCAAGCTGGATAGCCAAAAACTCTGGGAGTAACGGTGTTACAGGGTATGTTTTTACTCTGGGTGGAGGCGCAGTCTCCTGGAGGTCTACAAAACATACCATATTGTCTCGATCTACATTTGAGGCTGAACTTTGTGCTTTGGATACAAGTGGAATGGAAGCTGAATGGCTGAAAGGACTCCTTTCTGAATTGCCAATGACTAGCAAACCAGTTCCTGCAATATCTGTACATTGTGATAGTATGACTACTATTGCAAAGTTAAGAAGCTCAAAGTATAACCACAAACAAAGGAGACACATCCAAGTCAGACTGAAGTCTGTAAGGGAATTGATCTCGGAAAGGGTGATAGCTGTTGATTTTGTTGGTACCAAAGACAATACAGCTGATCCTTTCACCAAAGGACTTGATCTAGCTCAAGTTCTGAAATCCAAGTTGGGGATGAGACTGAGACCCATTACATGACTCATCTAGAATGGCAACCCAACCAATCTGAGTGGAGATCCCACGAAGTTGGTTCAATGCGGTAATAACAAGTTCTTGAGTGAGTCAAGTGCAACTCATTGGTGATACATTGTAGGTCATACATTGTATCTGTGTCAATACCCCAAAGAATGGATATGTTGCTGAAACTGCAAGTTTAGTAAGAGTGTAGACTCTGAATGGGTTCAAGTCTTTGAGACAAGATGTTAGCAGTGCATCTTTGGAGAAGCCCAACTATGTGAATGCAATTGTGTGGCCGCAATTAGAGGAATGGGGGTCATTCCTTGAAAGCATTCATGAAACAGGATACGGATGCACGGCCGTAAAGCATCAACCCTGTAGATTGCAGCATAACCTGCTTAGTGTTGTTCTCAATGGACACCTCCACACAAAAGGTTCAAGTTCAAGACTTCGTTTCACTTAGTTCCTGTGGGGGTAAAGTTGAAGGACTCAGGTAGTGGTTCAAACCCGAAAGGTACCATTACTGAAAGCACTATGCTGCAAGGTATGGTCGCTCCATCAACAATGGATTTGTGGGGGATTGTTGGAATATTGAGTTTGGGCTAGGCCCATGAATAGCTCAATTGAAGAAATCTAATGTTGAGATGAAGATGAGAACTATTGCCCCATGTGCCATGTGCTCACCTCACTTTTAGTCCCACATTGGAAAAGCTAACAAGTTGAAGGATGTTGATAAACATACTATTCACTTGTTACTTTGTAGGTGGAAAAAGAGGAGGAGAGAATTCTCCACACACGCGCGCGCGCGCGCCCGTCCCGTCCCGGGGCGGGGCGTGGCGTGGCGTGACGTGACGTGACGTGACGTGACGTGACGTGACGTGACGTGACGTGGCAATGGGGGATTTGGGGGAAATTAGAGGCTTTAGCCTCAGGGTGATGGGTGTATTTATTTTTGGACCTCTTGGTAATTGTTTTTGCAATTAAGTCCTTGACGGTTACAAGAATAAATACATATATATATCATGACAGTTTCCTCCACTATATACACGAATTATTCTCATCTCTACACGAAACAAAATCGTCCCTTTCTGGCGATTTTGTGCCTCCGAATCCAGAGTTCTCCGGCGATCAATCTTTGTGAGGTTTCGCGCTGCTTTCGTGGTCCGTCGACTCCGGTGTGCGCCTTATCGACGGTGTGACCGTTCTATCCTGGGAGAAAACCGGCAGACCATCAAACGCACTGGTATGTGGGCCGATATTTTCTCTGAGGCAAGTCGCCTTCCGACGGCTCGGTCTTTGAGGTCATCTCTGAACGTTGTTCTTTTGTTTCTTGTTTTCCTATACATGTTTTTGTATGTTGGCTTTGTCTGGATCCTTATGGAAATCTTATTCGACATATGTAACCCACTGTATTACATGATTATATTTGTAATTGTACCAACAGAAACCATGTGGGGTTTCTACATACCACATCAGTCGATTGGTTAAAAATCAACGTGGTATGTCTTTTTTTATTTTTTATTTGTTAGAATTCTATTTTTTAATAAAAAAGGCATACCATAGGGTTAAACCCCTGATAATAATAACTATAAAGTTCTAATATATGTATGTACATACATACATATGTATATATATATATATATATATATATATATATATGTTTTGAACATGTGATCCCACCTACTATATTTCTATATATGGTGATCATACTTAATATATGCTCTACTTAATATTATTTCTATATATGGCGATCATATTTCTACATTTGCTTTACTTAATATTATCTCTAGTATTGATGGTAATCATACTTATCAGTATTTATATTATTAAAATTGTTGATCAGTGAAAATTTGATAAAAGTGCTCGTAATGGAGCTTCTAGGTACGAGAATTACCCTTCTATGCTATTCCTATTTTGGATAAAAGAAAAGGATAATTAAGAAAAGGAGAATAAACCCCACTCTTGATCTTTAAATTAAATAAAAGTAAGGAAATCATTGCATTGGTTTCCTCTTTTTCTGTTGTTCCCAATGACCGCGGAAAGTTGCAAATTAAAGGAGTGCATCTTTAGAGAGGTTCCATGCCTTTTCTTTGTTCTAAATCCTAATCATACATAGACTTTAATCAAGTTCCACAGCAACATAGATCATGTCGGCTATGAGGATTTACACGTGGATGGAGGAGTATCGTTAAACCCACAATGTCATCTCCACCATTTTTCGTGGGAAATGCAAGTTGAGCCTAATTGTTGTAATTAGATATGATGTTGATTAGTCTTCACTCGGACTGGTCTTAAGTATTGCAAAATATCCTTAGAATAATATATGGTTGGTATCATGCACGTTATCATGGCTGTCCCAAGAAGAAAGTGGTTCCATATTAGTGAATCTGTAGTGGATTTCGGTGGTGATGTTTCATGCATGGAGATCTTTTCATGCCAATGTTCATTAATCATGTCATTCATGTGAGGTTAACTTCCTTACAGTTTATGATTACAAATTGGAAAATGTAGTTAGAAAGGAATTTCAGAGGTCGTGTACATTATGGAATTAATGTAGTTAGGACTACTAAATTATCTTCAGATAATCCTTGATTTGAGGACCATTCTAGAATTTGGAACATGCGAAGTGGGAGGACCATTCTATACTAGAACCATGACAAGCACTGAAAAGAGAAGTGTCCCTTTCTAGCTACGCTTGCTCCATTACTTCAATATATTCTCAATGTACTAACTGTGAGAGGGTCCGATCTTATGTTAAACTCAACATAATGTGCATGAATATTTATATGAGATATGGTTACTTTAAGCTTAAACTGGTGGTTGTTATCCCAAAGAGATTGGACTGCAATGGGGACCTTGGCCTTGAAATCACAAATTTTGTATAGAAAAGTGTTATATGAATTTGTACATACTGAGTAATGTATACCGTCTTAGGCGTTATAATTATAATTAATGACACAATACATATAAATCATTCACGTACGTATCAAGTGATTTTACATTATTGTTTAGAGGAGTTATTACTTACTAATAGTCAATATACCTTAATACAGTTGCTAGTTAAACTTAAATTTAAGATTGAGTTGCTAACAAATAACAAATTATATAACAATCTAAATATCATTGTTCCGTAGTTACAAAAGATACATATTATCCCACTATAGGCAGGCAAACAATACAAGCTTAAGAGAGAAGTCTTGCATCCATTTAGTTAATTTAGGTATAGTTGTGATTATATATGCGCCACCAAAAGGAATGCACTACTACAGAAAAGGGCATATACGTCGAATGTACGGGGGTATATACGTCGTATATAAGCACTAACAGATCCGACGTCTATGCGTGCGTCGTCTATACATAGACGTCGGACGTCCAATATCCGACGTTTATTCTTTAGTAATAGACGCCGGCGTCTACATACGGCCGACGTCTATTCTTTAAGAATAAACGTCGACCTTTATATCTAACCGACGTCTATTATTTTGGTATAGACGTCGGTGAACTTACAGCCGACGTTTAGTCTTTTCTTCAGAGGAATAGACGTCGGCTAGTATAAATATCCGACGTATATTTCTAAACCTGGACAAAAAAATAGCATCCTGCAAACTTGTTTTTAGTCATCGTATTCGTGTACATACAACCTGCACCAAATTCGTTCACAGATGCTCACACTTTCATCCACATGTACATACAAGCACAAACACACATTTGCCAACTTGCACAAACACAAACATACAAACCATACATGCACAAACACAAACATACAAGCATACACAATTGACATTCAACACACTTGCAATTAATTCATTCTAAAATTAAGACGATTATATTAAGGCATAAATTGTAGGTTTGTAATACAAGTGCACTTGTTAACTAAATTAAAAAAAATGTTAGTGACAGGAGAACCTCTTAGTTCGTCAACATGTTTCTGATAAAATAGCGAGTCCATCGGTCGCGAGTTTCATCGAGCTCCTGTTGCGAGAAGGGATCACTACTTTTTGGGAAGACCTATCAAAAAAATACAAGTGTGAATGTTAATAACTAAATATTGAAACTACAACTATAAAATTGATTAACGATCTACATTACCTAAGATAGCAAACCAAACCAATCCAACTCATATATACTCATTTAAATCATCCAACCAACCCAACTCAACTCAATCAAAAACAAACCAATCCAATGAACAAGTGAAATCAAATGATATCTCATTAATAAAGACCGCATCCATCATCATAACATATAGCAATAACATATAAAAATAATGAATTAAACATTCACACAATCACACTTCATTCTCGTCAACCAAACAAATCCAAAAATTCACAATCTCCACAACCAACTAAACAATCCAAATCCAAACACCACAATCTAAAATCCAAATCCAAACACCACAATCTAAACATATCAAATATGAGAACCTAATCAAACAAGATACAAGACAAGGCTAGTAGATTTCCTTTTGGCTTCACTTGAAGTTAATTTTTATAAAGGTGGTGAAACACGAACCAGAGGAGAAGGGCAAAGCTATTGCCGACGTCGCAGAGGAGGTGCGGTGCCGGTGGTCGCGCCAACAACTACACCCAGAACTACACCAAATCAAAAAAAACTAAATAAAAAAAACTCAATCCACAACTACACAAAAAATATGCGCACGAACCCGAGGAGGAGGAGGAGGTCGTGGCTGCGGTGACGGTGGTCGCGGAGGAGGGTGCGGTGACGATGGTCGCAGAGGCTACAGAGACGGTGCAGAGAGACGGTGTCGGAGACGGTGCAGATCGGTCGGAGATCAATCGCGGAGGAGAGTTTGGTTGCGGGACGGCTAGGGTTTGGGTGAGTTTTCGTTTGAGATGAATGACAGAAACACGTCGGTTCAATTTCTTTAAGACCTATAGACGTCAGATTTTATAGAAAGTCGACGTCTATACATCGACGTCTATTTGCAATGGGTATAGACGTTGGCTGTCTATAACATCCGACGTCTATAGGTCGACGTCTATACCCTATAGACGTCGGATGCACAAGGTATTCCAAAAACCGATGTCTATGGGTCGACGTTTATACCCTATAGACGTCGGATGTTAACTAGCCAACGTCTATATTATCACATAGACGTCGGCCTTAATGACGACCGACGTCTATGTTGTCCTCTCCCTACTAGACGTCGGCCTTTATAAAGGCCGACGTCTATTGGGCGACAAGTAACACATATTCTGCACTAGTGATGGTAGTTCTTTTATAATGAAAATTAATAGAGATAAAGTCCGGAGATAAAACAGTACTTTTTTGAGATGAAAAGATCAACGTAAACCATGGACATTCCACTAACCATTCACTTTGTACAATGAAACAACTAAAAAAAGTTGCTCTCTAAATATGCTAATATTCTTTATTTTAGTTACATTTATGATCATGGAGTAGCAAAAGGCTTCGCTGATCGATACCTAAATAGGCACGATTGACATGACATCGATCATTATCAGAATGAAATTTTCTGATCACTATTTATCTTCTTTTTTATAATCAGATCACTGTTTATCTTGCATGTCTTGTTTATAAATATCTTTTAAGTACTATTATAAATGAGGATCCGGGTAATACATATGCACCTCTCCGGGAATGAAAAAAATGGATCCACTTTAAAAAAATTATGTACTAACGAAGTCTAGTGGTTGCTTATAAAAAGATGGAATGTTATGTGCTGGTGATTTTTGCTTCCACAAGTATTAATTCTATGCTGCATGCAAACGTGAGTGATCATAGTCCAGTAATTAATATCCGAAGATCACATTTTAGTTCATTTCTCCTAATTTATCTTATTCTAGTAAAAATTGCTTGTTGTGTTCTTCCAAGGAATTGTTTGTATACTCTCACGTCAAGTAGTAAGTAAGTCTTGTAGGTAAAAGTAGATTTACGTTTTACGTTCGAGACTTCTTAGAGCATCCTTAACGGGTCATCCGCCCCGACGCGGTCGTCGACCGGTTTGTGCCACTTGGCACATCCCGATTGGTCGGGGTTTTATGTTTGTTTTAGTTTTGGTATTTGTTTTAATAATTAGGTGTTTATATTTTGATAAATAGTTAGGTTTTAAGTAGTTGTAGTTTATATTTTGATAAATAGTTATGATTTAAGTAGTTGTAGTTTATATTTTGATAATAATTATGGTTATGGTTTATTATATTTTGATAACGTTAGATTATCAGTATTTTGGTTTTTCCAAATAGATTATTAATATTTTTGGTAAATATAAATGATTTTGGAATATAATAAAAGTTGATAAGAAAATTAATGATGTGGAGGAAAAAATTGGGACGATCTAGGTCATGGTTAAAGAGTGGGGAGTGAAAGAGAAATATGAGGTTGGATCAATGATGATGTGGTAGACAGAGAAAGTTGATGACCTGGGTCATCTGGATATGGATGGTGTTACCTAGAGTGTTTTTATCTTTGCCTAGAA
Organism: Triglochin maritima; assembly: GCA_963682175.1. NCBI lineage: Eukaryota > Viridiplantae > Streptophyta > Magnoliopsida > Alismatales > Juncaginaceae > Triglochin > Triglochin maritima. The sequence goes on along the minus strand of OY821787.1, from coordinate 2,251,133 downwards.
ATATATCAAAAATATAATTTCATTTACTTCCATTAATTCAATCGTGTCAACCTAAGCTGATAATATCAAAATCAGAATCCAAGCTCTTAGCCGAAAAGCAAAAGGCTTATAAAATTAGAAAACATGCGCGCATGCAACTTCAACTTCAGGAGATGCTAACATATCTTAACCCATCAAGTCAAGCTCAAAGCAGTCCAAAACCAAACCAATCATGTGTACGTAACTACGTATAAGATAATAAGACGTAAGAAATCATTGGCGTGCTTGATTGGGATCCTATCAGTCAAAAGGTTCTTCGTGAAACATGAAGAACATGCACGCATACAAAATGATTTTCCTTAATTAAGATCACACAAACTCATTTAAGTTAGAAAATGGTGGATCTAATTAACATCGCTATACACTTAGCTTCCCAAGAATCCCATAGCATGGTGTACTTCTTTGATGCTTATTTTTTGTCTTCAAGTTGCAAAAGCTCGCTAATGAACTTTATTCTAAGGCAACTTTGTTGTTAGGAACTTAGTATTCGGTGATCATGGAAATAATTAAATGAATATCAAGATGACTAATTGACCATACTCGAGACACAAAATTGTACTTGGAAATCCTTGCGAGTACAACCATAATGCCATCCGTTACTCTTTTCGATCATGTAATTACAAATATCAGTTGCATATTTACCCGGAAAATTAATTTTTAAAAGAAGAAAAAAAAGATTGAAATATCGTAGTAATCCTTCACCTTCGAAGGAATTCTAGACTATATTAGCAGTCCATTAATCGAATCTGGCCGTATCTTCAATACATGTTTGATTTGATTGCGTGGTTTTAAACTTTAGTGAACAATAAGTGGAGAATAGAAGCCGCGTTTGCAACGAAAGAAAGAGATAGTAAGTTCGTATCTTAATCATTTGATATGCGTGGGATTTGTATTGTTCTAGAATTCCCTGATGCCTACAAAAGTAAGGGAGAGTAGTTATTCCGAATATATGTGATGCATGAAAGCTTTGGAAACCTAAGAATATTTTTTGACCTTACTTGCTTAAGTCTTTTAAAATAGATTGTTTTACTTACGTGCCGTTACTAAACATTACCCTTCATTTTATATCATCGTTGTGTTATCGTTACACTGAAAAACTACATACATTTCATTAATACCTTCAATTAGTTTGTGTATATCATTCCGTCAACATTTTTCATTAACTTCCGTTAACATTTTCCATTGTTAAAATTAATATTATAATAATAATAGTTACATATTTTAATTTATATAATCTAATAACTTTATAATCATCTTCCCTTATTTTTTACTCTTTCTTTTTCTTAAAACTTTCTCTTTTATAATCCTATTATTTTCTTCTCTTTTTCTTCGCACTTCTCTTTCCAAACCCAAAACTAAACATAAACCCAAATGCTTCGCTTATTCATAAAATGACCTTCCACGTCGGCGAGGAGGCCGTCGAGATCGCCTCCAGGTACCACGACAGGGTCTACAGTTTGGTGTGTGATACGATCGCGACAAGGTCTACGACAACGTGACGAAGGCTCTGGAGAAGGTTTACATTCCGTTTGATGTGGTGGAGGACTCGAGGGGGACGGCGGCCGCGATCCGGGCCTAGGAATTGCTCGCAATGGTCCCGCCGGGTTGAATGTGTTTGGGTGGGAGAAGATGAGGCGGAGGAGGGCAAGGGCGTCATCGACTTCACCGACGTATTTGCATGAATCCTCCCATTTTAATATAAAATTCAACAAACAAATCTTCCCCTATCAACCAGAGAAGCAACATAACAGAGAAGAAAGTGACTTTTGTTCAGTGTCGTTTGGGTTTGATTTGGATAGGATTTAAGTTAGATTTGGATTTTGGTTTGTGGTTTGATTTTGGGTTCGGATTTGATTTGTCCTCATCGAATATAATGATGATGTTTTTGTTTCGTTCAATATGTTGGAAAACTAACGAAAATATTTTTCCTTTGACATGAAATGACAATTATATCCTATCAAAGTGATGGATGGAATTTCACTTTAAGTAAAAAACAACGACTCTCAGTGTTTTGTAACGTCTTTGACCAAAACTCAAACAACTTCATAGTTTCAAGAGGTGAAGTGTTACTTTTGCGGTTCGAGGGTATAAGGTGAAACAATATCATAGTTGAGGGGGTAAATTGTAATTTATCTATATTTGTTGAACACTTCCTCCGATCACTATAGGAATTATAATTCCAATATTTGTGAAAATATAGTTCCAATGTCTGGCCTTAATTTTATGTTTAATGAGGTTCATTATTTTCATCTTAATGGTAACAGTTAATTAGGAGCCATGCATAACGTATTTGTTCATATATTCACTCAAAACAACTTAAATACTTGAAGTGTTAGCATGTTCCAATTACAAAAAGGAACACAATAAAAATCTAAAAAATATCATTCAGAGCTTCAGTAGCCGATGACAACTTTACTGGAATTTGCAAGTTGTAGCAAAGTTGAGGATCGACTAAACACTATCCATCTACAGCACTATAAGAGATAACAAGTGGGTGAGTGCAATAATACGGTCAAAGTAGATGCCTAATTTACTTGTAAAAAAAGCAGATGCTTGACTTCTATCCTCACAATTCACAAAGCAATTGTTGGTGGGGCCAAACAACCTTTTGACTTTCATGTTGTCTTGGTCTGCACCGCATAACCTTCCACGAAATTTCACACTAAACCGACCCATGATGAGTCACATTCATAAAACAAAATCAAGTCAATAAGAATATGAGTTTGATTGCAACTTCTCTTCCTTAATTTACAGGGTCTGGTCACAATTAGGTCTCTGCTTGAAACTAACCTATTCAAATTCCAATCATGTTACTCATGTATAAGCAGTTTGTGCTGGTTTTGGGCTTCACTCTTGGTCAGAGATAATTTTAACTTAAGTAGCCGGATCTAAAAGCCATATCGGAGGTAATATCATATGCTTGTGAAGACTAACTAGGTAGGACTGATCCAGTTGATAGATGGACTCTCGATTTCATTTCCTCCTCAATTCTAACGTCGAAATGCAGCATGAGTGTTTTACAATGGCATGCAAAATGGTGAATTTTAAGAGTGGTTGGACTACTTAGTTCCTTCCATTTATGGTATCAATACTATCTTAACCCCTGCCCATCCACTTGGAAATGGAACATCCAGTTTGAAGAATGAGAACCATGAATACAGTATCTGCCCTGCTAAACTAAACTCGCATCTTCTTGAAATGGTCCCATGCCTCTAATTTCACCACCAAACCATGTGAAATTCTAAACACATACTCTGAATGGCATTTATTCTCGTCAGTATTATAACACAATGTATGTTTAAAATTCTACCAAAATATCTAGTGCCACACATGGTAGTATGCAAGCTAGAAATCAAAGAAGTCGGTAACGAATTCCTTATGGAGTTATGGATCAATATATGTCAGCTCAAGTAATACCTATTTTAAGTTTTTAACAACCTACCATCAAGGATCATCATGTTTCTGGTTATTACCATAAGTTGCAGATCAGAAAATATAATGACACTGCACTGTAATTTCTTCAATCTGACTGCAACTATTCGAATTCCAGCATAGTACTGTAGAGTGCAATACCTCTAATGAAGAGATGCCTCTGTTTCGGCTCCTAATCTTCAAAATGATCACAACCGTGAAAGCGATTCGGTCCTATTATGGAATCAATAAACGACATTGCATCTGAACAAACACTTCGGCATCTTTTATTAGAGAAATGGAAGTGCACTCCCGTAAACTACCAGTTGAAGAGCAGGTTTAGAGCTACCAGATCAGATTGGTGCATTCAAGATTTTACATGGTACTACATAACTATTCAAGCTATATTGTCAATTTTCTACAGGATTATAAGATAGCCAACTCATAATTTAGCAGAGAAAAGTAAGACTAGATACGGATCCGCTTGACATCGCCCTCTGGGACATTGACATCATTTCCTGTCTTCCTTGGAACCTGCAAGACCATCCAAGTATTATCTACCACATAGAGGTGTCCATTTCTACCTAAACATCTTACAGTCTGATGCCATGGTCTGACAGGGTTTGATGAATTAAACCATGAAACTTGGCTAAAAAGATCTACCGGTTGAATTGTAGTTTGTAAATGTACGTGATGAGCAAGACTTACATTTTCATCAGGAACTATTGCATATCTCTCTGATGGTGAAACCCATGTTTTGCCTGTTAAGCAGCCCAGCATAGGATAAGTATTCATAATCTGTGAATGTGAAGTTACTGAAGCATCTCCTCCCTTAAGACAACAAAAGGGATAATGTATACCTGCCGAGGACACTATTTCTGAAGATTCTAAGCCCTTGCAACTAGAGCCATCCGCGCTCAAGACTTCAATAGACTTTGGAATGTTTCTACATTTTATCATACGAATAATACTTCAATTAATTTCATATATGAAATTGTATAACAAAACACACAAACACAGACAAAATTTTGATCAGACCATAGCAGAAAATGCAAGACATATCATGGCACCTTGATTGTACTCAATTTTATGTAAGTATTCATCATCTTCATGTGAACAATCATTATTTGTATATCAGTTATGCAGTTTGCACAATAGAGAGAATTGTAGACCACAACAGAAGCAAAGGGCCCTATCCAAGAAGTTGAACCAAAACAAATAAGTTTTGGAACAACACATGGGTCATCAAGGGCTTGTATGAACTACATTGAGGAGCTACCTACAAGAACAAAGACTTTGTAGCATCTTCCAGCCTCTTTTTGTTCAGACTAACCCAAAATGTCCTTAACATATGGACATATAGTCAGAAGGATATAATTGTTTTCCTTGTGACTAGTGTAGATTTTGTTGTCTAAACCACCCCTTGATCTTGATGCGAGTATTCACAACTTTTGGAGTTGAAAATGATACCAATACAACAGTATAATCATAACAAGTGCATTAAGCATCTTCCATATTCATCCTCTTATTAAGGGCAAGTCTGTCACTCGTAACGAGATCAATTGATGGTTCTAATGGTGCAACAAGAAAACAAAACCCAACTGTACTAACTAGTGTAACAAGAAAGAGAATAGCATAAAGGAATATTATTGCAACAAATGGAAAATACACTCATGAAGGGGAAAAACACTATTTTATGGAAACATTAGGAATATTGCCACAATCTAAGTGGAATCTACAAAAAGACTATTTATATGCGACCACATAATGTTGTCATTTACGAGATAATACCACAAAATATGATACTTGTGACTTGTGAGATATCAAAGAGCCACCATTTCATATTGCAGAAGCTAAATGCAACTACCTGTCGAGAGTCTCTCCATGGCCAAGCTGTCCACTCGTGCCTCTACCCCATGAATAAATGTTTCCACTTTCTGTCATTGCAAGTGTGTGTCTCCAACCACAAGATATTTGAGAAACTCTCTGCACATGAGCAAAGAAGTTAGTATGAGCTGCTAGACAACAACATTTGTTAGAAAAGTATCCCCCACACTACCACCACTAAGAGTTATAATATCCATATACTAAGCACTTAGGGAGTGTATAATGCCTGTTCATTTGGAAGCTTAATTTCCACAGGGACACAGCGATCAACATCATCACCAATACCAACTTGTCCAAACTGCAACGTCAGAAGTTTTATATATCTTAGTTGTCAAAAAATATCACATTTGCACAAAGAGAGCAAACATGATTTATACCGACCTTATTCCATCCCCATCCATATAGTCTTCCATCATCAGCAAGTGCCATGGTGTGTCTCCAACCACCTGATATCTGATAAGAATTAAAAGGAGAAAAGTTGATGCTAAGGAAATAAGCAGCTACAGCCAAAATTATACATGATCAAATGGTGGCTATGAGATGAAACAAATTAAATGTGTCCTTAACACGAGTAAGTCTTTACCACCAAGATACAATCAACACTAAATCTGATACTCGTTCTTAGCTTAACACGGTCTTATCAACATAAATTATATAGCACAACACAAGGATGTCAATTAAATTTTCCATTCATCCAAGCAACTATTTTCCTGGAGCCAATGCCTAAATTTAAGAATATTACGTGAAAAACAATGGTCTGCCCAGGGTGCCTACGTTTCATAATTTCTATTGAAGAGAAGTTTCATGTGTTTATCTGTTATTTATAGTTTCAGCATCAGCATCAAAAAAATTAGGAAGCAGTGAGGGTGAAAAGTGGAATAAAAAGAACCTGGGAGATCCTGCTGCCACTAAGGGCTTCCAGACGACGAGGAATAAGGTGATCTTCAAAGTCCCCGTGTCCTAGCTGACCATATTTACTCCATCCATATGTGTACAAACCACCGGTAGACGAAACAGTTATTGTATGACGCCATCCACATGCAACCTGAACCATCTTTTGTCCCTGAATCATTATAATTTATAAAAGTAGGTTTAGGCTGGCATGAAACTGATAAGATGATACACCATTATATGAGAGATTTAAAACATATGATAAACCCCTAGCGCAGGCAAATACCCTATTAGTTAAAAACTAATGTCAAAACAATTTTTCAAGCAACAGAGCCTCTACTTGAGAAAATTGATAAAAGTACACCATGTAAAGAAACAAAGTTGAAAGTTCAATTAAATCCAAAACAACAATGCTCTACATCAAAGACAAGGATAAGAGGATAAGAAAAAAATTCTCTCAATGGACATTGCAACTAACAAAACAACTAAGACATACACTGGTTAGTGGTACACCACTCATCCTCTATAACATGTCAATGCTTTAAGATTTCAATGCATCGGATCAACTATAAAGATATCTAGGTTGACAAAAAGAGGGTATTACACGTCACAAAATAAAAAGTTGGATCGTTGCAGCATACTGAATTTATATGGTACGACATGACAAGCAGAAAAATGGAACACTGGTTTATCTGAGAAAAGATGGCAAACAGGCAACATACATCTACAGCACAAACTTTTTCTGGAACAAGACGGTCGCTCCGATCACCTAGACCCAGATTCCCATAGCGGCCCCAACCCCATCCATAGAGGTCACCATCTTCTGTAACTGCTGCAGTATGTTCTGCACCAGCAGCAACCATTTTGACAGTGATTCCCTGGAATCAGATAAAATTGTCAGAGGATATATTGTCAATGCTCAGCAATTCAGCATCTGCAAAGTTGAAAAGTTTCCTCACCAATGGTTTTGTGTAAGAAAAAAGCAAAAACGATCCTCATGTAGTTAATCCTTGTAGTAACACATGAACCATATAAAGTATCAACCAATCACTGGGAACTACAGTGATGATGCTTTAGCCCAAACTCAATAATCCAACAGCTTCATCATAAATGGTTACCGGTAAAGAATAATATTCTTGTAAAGAATGTATCTGGCATACCTTTAAGGCTTGAATTTTTTGTGGTACAAGAGAATCTTCAGCATCTCCTAAACCAAGTTGTCCATTTTGATTGCGACCCCAGCTTGAGAAGGAAAAGAATGACAATCAGAACCACTGGACACTATCCGTTAAGACTAATATTTAATGTCATAGATGTACGATCATTACTAAGATGGTAAATTTTACGAATTTGATGAGTCAGAAGTTGGCATTTAGCTAGTTTACTATTCGATTAAAAATAATTAATTTACAGGTAATAACTATATCGTTTGAATGTTTATCATTAAAAATAATATTACCCGTGACCAAATCGAGTATAACATCACTACATCAGGCAGCAAGCTGGAAACTTATTACCTTCTCCTTGAAAAATGAATCTTAAGTATGTTCTCGATCCTACTTATACCAACAACCCTTACGACCCGAAAAATAGAGAATCGTTATTCAATAGGTTAAAAAAATGAGAGGGACTTCACTGGTAGTTGTGCAATCATACTATTAAGATTTTTTTAAAATTGCTATACTTCAGCGCAAAAGGTAAAAGGGGGGGAAGGCAATCGTACGACAGAAAAGGTTGAGAAACCACTATTAAAACGTTACCTGAAATTTATTCAAATGCTTGTGTGTCTTTAAGAAAAAAGGCATCATAGTAGAACATTTTTCACTAACCTCTGCACCTCTCCATTCATAGTCACAGCCAAGCAATGACTATCCCCGCATGCTATCTGTTTTATCTTTATACCTTGCAAAGCTTTGATAGGCTGAGGAGTAAATACATCACTGGAGTTGCCATGACCCAGCCTCCCAAAGTCACCCCTATAAAATATACAAGTGCTTAGATCGCTTCATTAATTACAGCAAAAGTTTTATATTCACCAGCACGATGGCACAAGTGATTCACAGAGACCGGCATGTCAAGAGCATCAAGCTTTTAATTGAACACGACATATGTTACTTTGTTCTAATTATGGTCTGAAAAAACCCACAGCTCCGGAAATAGAAATTTGCAAATGTTTGTTAGTTACATGTCTACTCTAGAATGTCAAGTAAGCTTGTTTCTTACCAAAAAGAATATTGTGATAAAGGAGTAACGTATTATCACACAAGTAACCAAAAAATAATGAGACAGCACGACTAGCTAGCAGTAGCACATACCATCCCCAGCTAAAGATTTGTGAACCAAGATCTGAATATGCAGTTGTGTGGTCCGCTCCGCAAGTAAGTGATACTATTTCCTGGCCATCCAAGGTACTAACTATTGTTGGCCGGAGCCTGTCCTCAGCATCACCATGTCCAAGCTGTCCATCCTCTCCACGCCCCCACGAGCAAACAACATTGCCAGCTGGAGTAACAAGAAACTAACCAATTAGCACATCACTGATCAAGAAGCATGGGCCATCTACAGATTAGAATACTAAATGCACTTCAACTTTGAAATTGAATAAGACAGTAATTGCTTGTTAAACTGACATCAGTTCCTCTCCATCAAATGCATGACAAGTAAATTTACCAAGAATGTGCACTTACAAAAAAAAATCTACATTTCTCTTAAAATCACAGAACACGCAAACAAAGATAATCTGTTTCAGTAGTTCAGTTCTTATTTGACCACTTCTCACAAATGAAGAACAGTAAGAAACTAAGTTCACGTCTACTGTCCCTTCATCTTAAAGGGGCAATAAAAAATCCACGAAATCAGATTTTACTCAATTAGAAAAATCTAGCCCAAGCACATCCTTAGTGTTAACAGCGGAGCTGCTATAGCTTAATTTCTAAATTTTCCATTTTCTACTTCTAAAAAATGATTACTCAGATCAACTTAGTGAACATCAACAGGACGAAAATTACTCCAAATCTCCATAAAAAACAAAACACTTGTCAATCTCATATAACCTTATCTCGCCCCCAACTGCGATTTATTTAGTCAACCTCATCAACAAAACCCAAACAAGACCAAGGCAGCAAAGAGTGGATCCAACTCCATCACAGAGTGTTGCACACTTCAAACCCGACTGAAAAGAAGTAGAACTCAACTTGCATGACTTCTCATTTTAGAGCGGAAGCGGATCACTCAGATTAAGTACAATTTTTAAAGCCACATTAGGACTCCACATGGAAATCAATAAAACCCAAGCACTGAGGCAACAAAGAGCGGATCCAACTCCATCACGGAGTGTTGAGAAACACGAGACTATCTTTTCCAACACGAACTAACAACTTCCACGACTTTTCCTCGTTTCAGAATGGAAGTGGAAAAACCAAATATTTCAATAATTTTCAAAGTTTTATTTTACCGACTAACATGAACTCCAAAGAAGTCATTTCAGAAATTCAGATCCCAGATGAGTAGTAGTAGCTTACAGAGGAGAGCGACGGAGTGGGAGGCTCCGGCGGAGATGAGGATGACGCGACGGAGTGGGGCGTCTTTGGTGGCTTCCCCGGCCATGGGTGAGGTGAGGGAAGGGTTGTGAATGGAGTTGAGAAGGTTTGGGGAAGTGTGAATGTAGGTTTGGTGCCCTAGAAGGAACGACAACCCGCATTTATAGCGGAAATGTGAAGCCCCACCCACATGAGGAGAAGGAGAAGGAGAAGGAGAAGGGAGTGTTGGTTGGTTGGTTGGTTGGTTGGTGTTTTAGTGTGTTACCATCGCCGCCCACTTTTGTATTAACACATCCCGCCCGTTTTCCACCGCTCGTTCTTCATCCTCTGTTTTTTTCCTACTTTTTTGCATATGTGGCCCCTGTTTTTGTTGGTATTTGTGCTCACAACCCTGAAAGTTTTTTAGGTGAATGTCCAGTGGACCGGTACTGGGATGCAACAACATTTTGTGTACTTTTCACGTATGAAATTGTGTAATTTCCGTGCATGTCATATTTGAAATAATTTTGATTGTTAATAGTCAAATGTTATTACATAATGATGTTCTCATACTATGAAATGTTTTAAATGACTTTCGTAAGAACTAAGATGATTGAGGGGTCTAAAATGTAATCCACTACATTGCAGGACTCTTCTTTGATGGTATTTGTGTTGATACACGTAAAGTTTGTTGAATTTATGCATGGAATGTCCAAGGGACTGATAACGATGGTGGACTAGGGGTGATGTTGGAATTAAGGTTAACGGATTTTGATTTGTAAGGAGGATTTAGGGGATCAAAATATAATCTATTGGTCTAATTTCTACTGGTATATAGGAAATCCAAGGAGATTGAAATCCTTTTAGGTCTTTACGATTAGAAGAAATACCGAATTTTTTTAGGGGGGGGTCTTACCCATGCTTTCTACTTGTCACCACCCAAGTATATTAGTGTAAAGGATCCCATAAGTCAAGGGATCACCCCTCTGGAGAAGAAATCCCAAAGATTGTTGAGCATGATAATCAAAACTTTGGCAGTGAAGTCAAGGTTTGACTTTGTTTATTAGCAATGGATGAATCTCAATTGTAGCAACTACAAAATTGCAATTTGTAAAGCAACGCTAACTTCATAACCAAGGAATCAAGAGTTAGATAAATATTTTTTTCATGTTTAACCAACTTCAGAGAAAGACCAGTAACGTCTTTTTAGTCCCTAAATTGGGTCTTATAGCTATAGGATTTGAGATTGGAAGAGATTTTGTGTTTGGGTGAGGTTTTGATTTGTCTGTGGGGTTGGATTAGAAAATGAATGGAGGAAATATTAACAAGAGTTTGAAATGTCTCATAACTTGTGAGGGGTAATATTAAAATAACCCATAATTTTTTTATAAATACAGATTCACAGATATAGCACATATTATTGATGACTATTTTTTTTTAAATTTGGTCATTGATTTTGACAACAATCCAGGTGTAAAGTTTAAATGAAATAATGAATAATTAAAAAATCTAGAGATTCAAAGTTCAAAAATCTATCCAAAATATGTCAAATTCCAAACTTCATGAGAAATATGCAACACCCCTAATGTTAGGTCTATATTAACATCTAATCTATGCATTGATAAATATTTACTATATAATGTTCCAAATTCTTATAAATCTACCCTCCAACATCTCACCTCCACGACCCTAATCTTGTTTGGCTTCACTCTCTGGTGACCAAACTCATTGGAATTATCTTTGTCTCCATTCTTTCAAGTCTCCAGCCAACACCATGAATCCAACTGTGATAACGTATTGTACGTGTTTTGAGTATGACATTTCTCTTTGAAATTCGTTTGTTATAACTAAAAAGTCGAGTCATTTTAGGTATTTCTCAGATTTCTTACACTTTTTATTAGCAATTTAATTACCAAGATAGCAAGAAAGATTAAACGGAATCGATTCTATTATACTCTCCCGAGTCAAATCATTAGCATCAATAATTTCTACTTTGGAACTATTTTGCAATCGAAGAAATAAAACGAGTTCTTTTTGGCTAAACTCAAATCAACTCTCTCAATGCGCACTCCTTGTTACTTACCTCATTACTAAATACTAATTTTTTTTATTACAACCTAATACTGCAAACTTCGAGACCTAAGAAATGAATTATCCAACGTGCACTTCTTCGAGACGTTGGACGTGTCATTTTGAAGTCCACAAGTTGTCATTTGGTTAACAGTTATTATAATGCAACTTCTAAATCATTCTTGAATATTTTTCTTAATACAACGTCTAAACATTCACATTATGTTCTAAATAGTAACTGAAAATCGAATCTTCTTGGTAATTAGGTAGGTCAAAAAAGACAGCATGAAATGTGTTTGTTTGTTTGTTTGTCCGCATATGGTTAAATGTCTGTGTAACACCACATTTACGCCAACAACTACATGGATATCATTATTTCCATGAGTACGAATGAATAATAATTGCCTTTAATGTCCCTAACCTAGTGGGTCTATTTACAATAGAGTGAGGAACATAAATTGAATGAGATGTACGACACGTTTGAGACAAACTTCCTGCATGGCTACTATATATTTTACAAGTTTGCATAATTGCATGTTGAAAATCAGTTTGAATTAGGGCAGATGTGAAATCCTAATTGACAGTTCGCATCTTAACGGGATAGATCTTATCTTGAGATTGTAGTTGCTTACAATTCAATCATTGCCACGTGTCATATGGATGTAACGTCCTCCATTCTTAGCGGTTTTGACGCACTAGATCAGTTCTAAAATCGTGTCACACTCTGGGCATCACTTTCATGACCTAGGTCACCGTGCAAACTTTTTTTTTACCAACATCGTATTTCTCCTTCACTATTCATCAATTTACTATGACACAAGTCATCTCACTTTCTTTTCTCAACATCGTTAATTTCCTTATCAACTTTTATTATATTCCAAAATAATTTATTTTTACCAAAAACATTAATAATCTATTTGGAAAAAAACCAAAATATCAATAAATCTCGTATTTCCAAATTACATATTTTTTATATTTAACGATCAATGATTAACAAATACTACATATCATTAATATTAATAAAACAAATATTACATTAAATTTAACAAATGTAATGTCTTATCTTGTTGGACTAACAAACTACAGCTCACGTGTGATGCCTTATCTTGTCAGACTGACAATCTACAGCGCGCACGTGATGCCTACTCTGACAGATTTGAAATCTTGTCTGCGAATATAATTATCTTAAAACCATCCTCGGAAACTAATAAAATGGAAATATTGTTTAGGGAGTTAAGCTAAATCAAAATAAGTTCTCTATAAATACTCTCAAGTCCACCTTAATCATCACACACATTTTCATGTCCCTCAACCTTCCAAACTCTCCTGAACTCATGTCTTCTCCTGACCACAACAGTGAGGCTCGTGAAACACCCAAGGATCTTCCTCCTCATTGTCTTTTTAAACCTCAAGGATTTGTCATCTACTCCCAACAAGAACAATACTATTGACCTATCCTTCCACACGGCGTAGAAAGTAGTACTCAACCACCTCCCGAGCAATACTCTGAAGAACCACCACCGCACCAAAACTGGGGGTATTTCTAACAATACTCCGAACAACTACCACCGTTCCAGAACTGGGGTATTCCCAACAATACTATGACCATTCACCACCGCTCTAGAACTGGGGGTATTCCCAACAATACTCCGAACAACCACCACCGCTCAAGAACTGACCCCTGGACGTATTCCAGATTATAACCTATCTTTCCTAATTTGTAGTTGTAGTTTTTATTTCAGTTTAAGATTTATCTTCCTTATTTTCATGATCAGTTTCAGTTGTTATTTCATTTTAATTATTGTTTTCTAAATTAAATTTAGTACAATGTTTCCTATTTCATAAAAGTTGGTGTATTTCAGTATAAATTTCGTATCTAACTATTTATCAAAATATAAACTCCCTAATTATTATTATTGAGAATTGAATTTAATCCTATGTGGCGACTTAATCCTATGTGGCGTCCTAGTCACCCGCCACATCATCAGTGTTTGATGACACATCAAGGAGGAGATGAGTCAACACATGAGAAGACAAAAGGTTGAGGGAGTGGAAGAGACAAGAGTCTTTTCATTTTTTGAGTAATTTTCGTCCTAATTATGTATGCAATTTAAGTAGAGGGTGTAATGATCTTCAATGATCATGTTTATGTAGTCTTTATGTTTGAAAGTTGTAGGGTCATGTAAGTGCTTATATAAAGCACTAGAATTCACCATTTGTAACACAACAACAACAACAACATATATCAAGCATTAGAAGTTGAGTCACGAAATTGTGTAAGAAAAGAGTGAGTATGTGAGTAGAAAGAAGAAGAAGAAGAGTGTGCATTGCAAAATCGGTTTTTTGCTTTGTGAGTAGAGAGCCACCTTCTTTCCTTCGTGCCCCCCAGTAACATAGATCAAGAATGGATCTAGTGGAATCAAAAGAAGTCAAAATGAATGGTGATCAGGGTGGTCTAAGGCAGCACACGAGGCGCGCCTTTTAGACCGCCAATTGGCGGTTGGGGACCGCCAATCAGCGTCCCTGTAGCCCAGGAGACGGGTAATCTCCTGTGGTGGGTTGATCAGTAGCTCCCCGTCCTCCTCCCGTCCTCCAACAATTATAACAAATACCAATAAATCTTGTATTATTTTTTTAACATTTTTAATCTATTTTTTAAATCTTATTTTTAAAAAATATGTTTTCTAATTGTTTTTAATTTGGTTTTAATTTTTTTCCGGAATCGATCCAAACTTTTTAATACGTTCTCTTACCCATCATTTGGATGTCGATTTTGCCAAAAAAATAAAAAACTATTTAAAAAATTTAAAAAATAAAAATAATTCTAAAACATATTTTAAAAAATAAGATTTAAAAAACAGATTTAAAATTATTTTTAAAAAATAAAACAAAAACAAAATATTAAAAAAAATGACGACCGAATTGTCATGACCTCGCTCCATCGACCTGGTCGATGACTGGGTCATGCTCCCCACGACCAGGTCGGTCGTGGGGATGACCTCCCCATTGTGGATGGTCTTATGTAGTCTTTCAAGTTCTTCCGGAAGAAATGTGTTCCAAGTATGGATGCCATTTGTTCCGCTCGAAAGTAGATTGAACTCAAACTAGAGAAATAAGTTTTAAACTATAATCGAGTGCTCATCTATTAAATTGAGCACTAATTTCAAATTTATTTGAGTGATTGATTTTTGATGGTTGCTTACTTGCTTAGGGCATCCCTTAACAGGATGAAATCCCAGGTCATCCCAGGTCAGGTCGTGGATGACCTGGGATGACCAGGTCATCCCCCTCTTAACGGGGGAGATGACCTGGTCATCTTCGACCAGGTCACTGCCCCGGGCGTTGAAACGCCCGGGTCGACGACCCGGAATTCCCGGGTCGTCGAATAAAATAATATTAAATTTTGTTTTTTGTTTTTTATTTTTTTTGTTTTGATTTTTAGAATTTTTTGTTTTAGTTTTTTAATTTTTTTTTTGAAAATACGTTTTATAATTGTTTAGATTTTTTTAATTTTTTTTAAAATTTTACCAAGATAGACCCCGAAATGATGTGGAGGAGAGAGATAGGTTGTTGTGGGTTATGTTGGGTTGTGGTTAAGAGGTGAATAGTGTAGGAAAGATAAGAATGTTGGTTGAGGAAAGAGAAAGTTGATGTGGAAGAGAGAGAAAGTTGATTTTGAAGAGAGAGAGTGCTGATGACCAGGTCGTCCAGGTCATGGTTAGTGATGGTCTCAATTAGCAAATGAGTCGTTATAATAAATTAATGATGCTTTTTACCCCGAGCATTCACATTCAAATTAATGATCCAAGTGTTAAATGCAGGAATTGAGTTATCAAAAATTAAATGCTTAAAATTAAATGCTTCTAATGAAAAATCAATGACATGTCTTGAGATAGGGAAGACTGGGACTGAATCTTGGTAGTTTTATTCTTCCCGTCTCCATTACCATTTACAATTAATTTAATACACATTTAGTCTCGTCTCTTAAACTAAGACTTCTGTCTCAGTTTTTCTCACTCTACTAGTATCAACACCACGAAAATGTCTGGCAAAACGTCTGGATCTGGTGAAGTAAGCCTAGCAATATTTTTTTGTCCCGAGCGTCTGTCTACATCGTAGCCCCAAGCGCACCCATAGACACATCCTAGCTAGACGCCAAAAAATAAATAAATTATATGTTGTGTTATTTTAAATTATTTCAGGTTCCGTTGTAAGATTTTGGTGGTGATGGAATAGATTACAGTGACTTTTTTGTAAGTCCACATGTATTTCCAACAATCGATGACACGAATAAATGAGCGAAACAAGTTGTCATTGAAGTCGGATTTTTTTGGTAATATCATCATATAAACCACAAGCAGATAATCAGATGAATTGTTATCTGAGATGCGATCGCAGATTTGAAATGGATTCTCGGGATATGGATATTGCAGTACGGAAGAACACGAAAAGAAATGGTTGTGGTTGTCGTTTTTTGATAAAGGTGGTCGAGAGACGGGAGCGTGATGAATGAGTCGTAGTTTCTAATAATACTCACTGTCAGTACAACCACAGACTTGCAGTTTATCCATAGTGTCACCGACAGATCAACGATCTTAGTCCTGGGATCAAGAAAATTGTTCGTGATATACCCTGTCTATTTGGATGACGAAATGTTGAATCATCTTCATAATCATGTACAATGCGTAAACCGATAACTATTAATAAAATTTTAGAAATAAAATTTTGTTAAATGAAATGATGTACCCCCCCCCCCCCCCCCCCCCCTTATTTTTTTAAAACTTGAAATAAATGGGACATTTTAGCAGTCTCGAGTGCACCGGGACGTCTGCTGGTTCATTCTTATCCTTCGAGATATTATTTTTTATGATTATGAGAGGATGATGAAGAGAGAGTGGTAGTAGGAAAGTGAAATGAAGATATATAAAAGTAGAAATTGGAAAATAACTAAACGATAATTCGCACGAACGATTTAAATAATTTTGGGACTCACGTATAGTTAATATTAAAGTATAGTTGATATTAAAAATTAAGAAATCGATGCCTTGTGCAACACGTGAGTGACCAACTTCAAATTGAAATGACCATTCTTAAGTGAATGCTACTTGTATGTTTCAACTTGTCCCACAAGGCCACTAAGTCTAACACCGGGATCTCCCTTTAGGCCCATTAGATTTGTAGACAACAAATTGGTCTACTAGATGCAATAAAAGAATTGTCTGATAACTGATTTAAGGAATTCATCGGGACTTGACCATCTTGGTGTAAGAGCTAAAAGATGAGAAGTTGATTTAACCAAGAGACTTATATTAAAATCAATATCAAGAATTAGATGATCAAAATGGGCTACTGAAAATCCCCTTCCATCCACCACCAAGCAATCTTTGGACATCTTCACATCATCGGTTCACCCGTTTGAACCAATTACGCACATGGTAAAAATGGTGTGGTCACCACTAGTTTAGAATGACGTCTACCTATCCCAATGTGGGGTGAGTGTCGAGGACTTCAGTCATAAAAAATAATCTTGAGATCTTCAAAATATTATCTCTAGTGTGTTTGATACGTTTTAGGATACGTTGTTATGAGTTTTCTTCAAGTTTTATTACTTCTACCTTATTTGATAAACACAATACATCATGTTTTGCACACATTTCTATTTTAAAAGTAACTATTTTGTACACACATGCCAACAAAACTTAAAGAAAACACATAACAACAAATCTCCCACCGTTTAATACCAGATAAACACAAGAGACCAAATTGAGAGAAGCTTGTCAACATAGATGACTACTATTTTGGTTTCCTTTCCTAACAGAATTAAACATGCGGTTATCTACTTGGTTGAAGCATATTTTTTAGATTATTTCCCATTAGCAAAATGCTTTTGTTCTTGGTCCATAGTCTTTTAAGTTGGAAGAGATTTAAAATGCAAATTAAATATGGTGGCCTCAATATTAAGGGTATGATATGTTTTACTAAAGAAAATTGTGAAGAAGCTATAAAATATCTCCCCGGGTGAAAGCAATCCATTATCATCATTGTCAATGTATTATATTATCTCTTCACGAAATGTTCTTTCGGGTTCAACAAACCTTATCAATCATCACCGATTCATTTCACCGGTCATTTCCCTACTTGGTGTTGATTTACACTACTGATGGAGAACTTATTTAATATGGTCTATTGGGGGCCGGCAAGATGAGAATATATATGTCTAGCCAAACAATTGGGGTGAAGAATAAAGACATTTTTAGTGCTTTCACTCCTACGGAGGTTGTCCATCCTAACTCCTCCGAGTGTAGAGTCTGGACTGGTACGTGTTGATTTTAAGGCTAATTGCCATCCACTTAACATTAAAAAAATGTGGTTTGTGTCTCACCAATCACTATGTTGCAAGGCTGAAGATCAAATTTGCATGCAACGCCACCCCAATGAAACTACTATTTTAATCAGTTGTGATACATAATGTTGTGCAAATGAAGACAATATTTCATCTGAGGCTGGCGTGACACTCTTGAAGATCATTTGTATCGTAACTCGTAAGCCACACATTTTGTGCTACTTGACCATAATTATGGCTCAACCATAGATATATTAACAAAAATATAATAAAAAAACTTTGTTAAAATGATTTAAAAAAATTCAAAACATAAAACACTACGACTAAAATCCGTGTCTTTATTTATTTTCTTTTATTATTTTTGATTTTTGTAAAATCATTTTAACTATGTTATATATATACTTAAAAATATGTTTTCTAATTTTTATAAAATTTTAAAAATAATAATTGTGTTTTAATTTTTTGCAATATCGACTTTCAAAACTGTTTGTAATGTGTATTCTCTCTACTACGAATTTTTAACAACGTTACAAATTTTAAAAATTTAGAATATATTATTAACTAGGTAAAAAAATTTATCTAATAAAAAAAATTAAATTTCGAATATCAATTTAGGTACATTTTAAAATTTGTAACGTTGTTAAAAATACGTAGAGAGAATACACATTACAAATAGTTTTGAAAGTCGATACTGCAAAAAATTAAAAACACAATTAATTATTTCTAAAAATTTATAAAAATTAGAAAACATATTTTGAAGTATATATATATATAAAACATAGTTAAAATGATTTTAAAAAAACAAAAACAATAAAAGAAAATAAATAAAGTCACGGATTTTAGTCGTAGTGTTTTATGTTTTGATTTTTTTAAAATCATTTTAACAAAGTTTTTTTATTATATTTATTTTCAAAATATGTTTTGTAATTGTTATTATTTTTAAAAAAAAATTAATTGTGTTTTTAATTTTTTGTTGTATCGACCTCCAAAACTGTTTGTAACGTGTGTACACCCTACGATTTTTCGACAACTTTACCAATTTTTTGTTTTAATTAGTTTTAGTGTTTTAATTAGTTTTAAAATTTAGTTGTAAATAATTTCTTATTATGATTAAGAATTTTTATTTTTTTATTGTATAAAATACCATAACATTTCAATACGTCGAGTTATCGACGTGATTTGGATGTCGATTTTGGAAAAAAATAAAGACAAATTTAAAATTTTTGAAAAAAATAATATAAATTAGAAAATATATTTTAAAAAAAATATTTTAAAAGAGATTAAAAATAGTTACAATAAAAAAGAAAAACAGAAAAAAAAAAAAAACTAAAACAGAAAACTTAAAATAAAATAAAAAAATTCAAAAAAAAAAATTTAAGGGGGGGGGGGACGGATCAAGGTTCTTACCGGTGATCCGAGTACTTTTGGGGAAAAATTCCTAAAATTCGAATTTTTGATTTTTTTTATTATATAAAAAAAATTACTGTTCAAAATGATGATTTCCTCGAATTTAAAAAGGCAAATAGAAATAAACCAGAACTCAGAAGTGTGAATCTTACACAGGCTCTGCAGATTCCCCGACATGAAGCAGAATAAATGTATACTCATTCTGAAGAAGAAAAAAACGATACATGTATACTATTCTTTTCATCTTGAAGAATTCATTTGACTTCACAATCTACGAAGGAAAAGGATAGTTTCTGGCATCCATGTTGCATTGCAAAATACACAATCGAAGATGATATGCACGTGTGTTCTTTTATCTAGGAATGTATCATAGCTCAGTATAATTTTATGCATATCGGTATAGTATCACCGCACACATGCTCCATTTAGAATAGATTCCACTTTTATAAATATAATAAAGTTGCTCGTTCAATTTTATACATAGGGAATTGTACTTTTGTGGCAATTCGCACCAAACTACAAATTATGGTCATTAGAGGTATTTCCTAGTGGGAGGCATGGAGTTTGCACTTGCAAACATGGACAACTTTCCCAGTCTGATATTGTACAAGGTCTCGAAAGGTTGGGCTTCACTTAAGATATGTAATAGAATATAGATGGTTTGAGATAATGGGTTACCATTCTTATTGCTAGTAGATGCCAGCAGAGGACATGAAGACCTTAAGAACAAATGGAGTTGTACATCTTAAATTGAACTACTATTAATATACATTTTTTGTATAATATCAATGAATCACATTTGCAAGGACAAATCCAGTGTATTGCTTGTTCCTGGGCATTTACACAATTATACCTCTGTTTGTAACTCGAGTCTGAATAACATAGATATCTACCAGTGGGAAAAGGCACCTTGCATGTGCTAAATCACATGTTAGGACTGTTATTTGCATGAACCATGGATTTAAAATGAAGAAAGAGATCAGAAGAAAAATCCACCATGGGGGTTTTAGTGACATGGTGGATGTAAAAATGCATGTATGGTGAGCATGATAGAATGCAGGGCAAGAAGTAAAATCAAGCAAAAGGATAGCACTAAATTACTAACATATGGATTTAATTATATTCAAACAGCAAATAACATAAAGTGGCAAACAAACTAAAAACATAGTAAATCACACATAACATGCACCGATCATCAATATATAGGTAGGTTTTCACGTCTCTTGGGTTCTTAGCAAAAGCAATTATAGTAGGATGTTACTTTTGGAGTTCTGTTTTCCATAAATATCTATTTCTCAGAGTCAAAGCAGGCTATATCATGCATGAACTATTTGTTCTCCTGCAAGTTTGGCTGAATGGGTTGCACTCTGTAAGCAAATGGCACTTGCATGACAAACTCCCTCTCCTTCTGAATATACTCCTGTCCCAGTTCTCTAACATTACCACCAAATCCAAGCTCCTGCTGTTGCTGCAAAGGAGATAGATAACTTCATGTAGTTAAGGCAGTCACAAGGGCTTGAACAGAGAAAATATAACTTACCAGCACAAAGTTAAGATGCCTGTTCTCCTCCTCCAGCATTTGACGCTTCATTGTTTCAAAGCACGCCAACAAATTTGAATTGTCAATTAAATTAATAATACTAGGACTACCAAATTCACAAATTAAATTACTAGAAACATATGTGAAGGAGCCCTAGTAGATTTGAACATACATTCCTTGTCGTAGCCCTCATCATCTCCATGTGCAACGACCCCTACACGCTCATACATAGATACACAAGATAAGGTACAAATTTATCAAGGGTATTTGAGAATGACGGGAAGCCCACCTGTTTCTCCCTGACATTCAAATATCCTTTGTCGAGTGCGTCCTCGATTTGCCCAAGATGGCATGGTTCCAGGGATTGCAGGTCCTCACCCCTCAAATGCCTACATATGGTAAAGTTCATCAAAAATTGGATTTACAACACACAAAATTCAGTTTGGAAAAGGGGAGAAACCTTAGGTTTCAAAAAACAAATGACTACTTATCAATCTGCAACATGAAACTTTTGTAAAAAATAACAAGAAACCATACAACAATGCGTTGTGTTTCAATGCGGTATTTACAAGTCTCATTGAATTTTCAAATGTCGAGATTTACAAATCCAAAATTTATAAATGACAAGATTTGTACTTTCCATATCTTGATAAAATATGCTACTTTGAAATTACAACTAAAGAAAATCATATGATAACCTATTGACTCCCTAATTTGAAATTATATTCAAACCATAAAAGGCATATATATTACTAATATATGCATCAAAACCATATTTGGGATATTACACATTAAGATTTTGTACTGATTTGAACAACCAAAGGTAAATAAATCATGAGGAGTTTGCTTCTGACAAAATGTGCATAGATGTAGAATTTCCAAAGGCCATGCGAATTTCAATCGAATTTCATCCAAACATGTCATTTGCAAATATCACACATTGAATCCAAATTTATGTGAAATTTGATGCTAAATTGCCACATCTTGAGTCTTACCGAAGAAAAATGTAAAACTTGCACTACTCAAGTGATCAAGTGAAACAAAGTGCATACCTGAGCTCGATCTTCATGCTGTCATTCTCTTGCTTGATCCTCTCGATCTCCCGGCTCAAGCTCTACTCAACATCAAAACCAACTTTCTCATTAAAAAACCCAACAAAGGCGAGACTTTAAACATCTAAACACATAAAAAGCCAAAACCAGAGATCTCACCTCATGCTTGGCGTCCCAGAGTCGAGTCTTAGTCGCGTCCTGATACTTCTTCAGAATATACGTCAACTTATCCCTACAAAACCAAACCCTAACCCTAAAAATTCCAAAGAAACAAAAGAAAAAAGAAAAAATAATGGGTTCCTAACTTATTCCTACAAAATCAAACCTGAATCCAACAAAAACCCTATTTTTTTATTTAAAAAAGGCAAAAAGATTGGATTTTGACGGATACCCAGAAGCCTCCTAACTCATCCCCACAAAACCAACCCTAACCTTAAAGAAAACCCGAAAAATCTAAAAAACCAAAAAAATGCAAAAAAAAGAAGGATCTGAGGGATGTCCAGAAGCCTCCTAACTTATATCCCGACGAAGCCAAACCCTAACCCTAAAAAAAGCAACAAAAAAAAGTAAAAAAAAAAGAGTGGATTTGGAGGGGGTACCCATGAGGTTCCTTGGTGCTACAGAACTCGTGGATCTTCCCGGAGCTGGAGAAGATGATGAGAGAAAGGTCGACCCCGCAGAGGATGCTGAGCTCGGTGGCCTTCTTGATGATGCCGTTCATCCGCTTCGTGAAGGTGATCCGGCGGTTGTTGGAGTTCTCGATCCGCCGGATCTCGATCTTGCCCCGACCCATGCTGCTGGAAATGGATTGGAGTTGGAGTTGGAGTTGGGTGGGTTAAAGGAGTAATTAAGTAGGGTTTCGAGGGTTCCATTTCGGGAAGGAATGGAGATGGCTTTCCGAGGTGGTGGGAAGAAATGGAATGGTTGGTGACAGTGGAGGGAGGAGAGTTTTATACTTTAGGGAAGGGAAGTGTGGGTTTTTGCGGTTTTACCCAATGTGGAATAGTAATTGCTTTCTTGGACGGGCCGAAAGGCCCAAACCCAAGTTGCCAAAACAGACCTAAATAACACGTCTTAACATTTATCAAATTCAAAATATTTTTTGCTTTATTGTTGATTTTAGAATTCAACTCCGCCCATGTAAGTTTAAATAAACTGTCCCAAACCTCAATTACTATCTGAAATAGGTGTTATGAACTAACGTAAAACTTCAACTACTCTTTATGGAAACAAAACTAAAAAAGAAACATAAACGATTGGAACATTCTCGAGATTTGAAATTGAATAGAAATGTGTGGAAGTAGACTATTCACTTGTCTGAACTGTTGTTTTTTTAAGTTCATTTCTAGTCTACTCAACTAGTTTGGGATTAAAAAAATTGTTGTTGTAATCGTTGATTATAGAATTCACCTATTCTACTTTGTAAGATACAAAGTTTTTAAGCTATCCCCGAACCAGGGGATGCTAAAATGATGCACGTCTGAGTTGTTTACTTAAATCCCAACCAAGAATGTACCAGCTGAGCGAACGTTAGTTGGTATAAAAAAAAGGTTTGTTTCAACACCCATCTTTCTAATTTCGACAAGGTGGACCTAGAAATGTATATTTGCAGGTCTAGAAGTTCACTCACTTCTAGTCCAATTAAAAGTCAACTCGGATGCGATTAAAGGTTTTGTCAAAACCCAAAAAGGTTAGATCTAATTTTGCCCGTGCCCAAACCTCACCGAATAATACGATCTATGATTAAGTAATCCACACGAGTCTCCTCGAGAAGTTGATAAGAAACAAATCAAACAAACACATCACATCACAACACAAGTAATGAGATGATTACCCTTGGGTTGTGTCTCAGACACCTGCTGCTTCTGTTATCAAGAGACCACATTCTGTTGCCCTTCGAGAGTAGTATAATATGGCATGTTTTTGTGGAACGTTTCCAAAAGATCTTTGCCTTGTCAGGTGTGCTAAAACGATTCTGTTTCGTAAATAAGTGAAAAGGGTAATTAAATTGGTGAATTTCTTGAAAGTCACTTTTTAAATTAAAAAATTTGGTGTAAGCTGTTCCGAATAAGTTTTAAGACTATAATTTTGTTCAAAACCATATGTAATCTAAGTCTTAAGACATTATTCTTTTGACTAAATGCAGGGTTTGAAAATTATTTCATCTCAGCTGAAATTTAAAATCAACGAACTCCACTTCTCTGAACTTCCACAAAATATCATTATCAATATACTTGTTGTGATTGTTATATTATTAAGTGGTTTCTCAAAAGTATTTGAAATGGGTTACGTCGAAACGGCCCATTTTCTGATGAGGCGCGCTCGGTTTGAAGTTAATAAAATGGGCTAAGAAAGTTGCCTCGCAACCCAACGGTAGGCCTAGAAATGTAAGATAAAACACAAGACACCAAAGTCCAAGCCTAAAAGCAAATTAAGGACGATACGTTACATAATACGTAATATCATTTGTTTTGGAGGAACAAAGTCTCCAATCGAACAAACAAACACAGAATTTAATTACAAAAATGTCGGGAGGACATCTGAAAAATTCCAATCAATATTGTTCCAATCATGTCTTTCCTGTGTTACAACAGTTTTTTCCTGTGTTCAATAGTTCAACAGCTCTAAAAAGACTAAGATATAAAACATAAGTTTCCATCTGTTCGTACTGATATATGATTGATAATTTGATACTCACTTGTTTTTAATCTCTCGAAAGTAGTTATATCCACGATCACTGATTAAATATGTACGTACGTTCATTACTTCATTTCCAATATTCTCACTTATTAATTATAGGACCTTAGACAAGTGAACTGTCACATTCAGCATCATGCATGCAGTGTTGTTTGATTGAAACAGGTCTATAAATAATGAGGCAATTTGGTATGATCGGATTATCGGAATCAAGTGGGTGATTTACTTAAGAATCCATTTATATTTTCTTGTTAGCTATAATAAATGGATTTGAAAATAAATTGGAGAGACTTTTGCCCCTAAGCAAATGCTACTTGATGTCTAGCTCATGGAAGAATCTACACACACGCAAAAGACCAATCATGTCAATCCTTTGTAGGTCACCCAATTATGCTAACAACTTTGTGGGCTGAAGCATCATATAATATCAGAAAAGTTAGGAGACAAATTGAACCGTCGAAGCAAAGATATAGGCCAGGTGCCATCTAAAGTTTCGGATGGCAACTACCCATTAAATGTTGAGAAACTTACCTTGCACAGACTTGACCGTTGGAGAGCCCCACGCTCCTCCATTTATGGCAACATCTCGTCAAGGAAAGAGATCACCACAATATCATCTACCAACGGCTATGTAATCACACATATATATTCCAGTATTGACATATGTAAAAAATATAGCAATAGAAACAAACACTCATTTTCTTCTTCATACACAACACTCGACCAAACTCAATATGGTATCAGAGCATTGATCCACAAACGCTCAAACCTCAGAACCTCCCGGAGGTCATCATCGGCGTCACCTTATACAAGGGGGTTGACGGCTGACTACAACCGACATCCACACCCAAACAAAACCAAAACGATGTCAGACGGCACCAGAATCAACCACCCAGAAGCAGCTACATCCCAGCGCCTCGTCTCAACACCTCTGAATGGGACCAACTATCTCTCCTGGGCGAGGGGAGTAACCCTTTCCCTCAGTGGCCGGGGGAGGGTTGGCCACATCACGGGGAAGATCGCAAAACCTGAAGGGGCGGGGACAGAAACAAAGCAAGAAGAATGGCAAACAAGGGACCACCAGGTCATGTCCTGGCTCCTTGAGTCCATGCAACCCAACATCGCCGAAATCTTCCTCTACAAAGAAAGCGCAAAAGAACTGTGGGACTCCGTTCAAGACCACTACGGGAAAACGGAGAACTTTACGCATGTCTTCAAAATCAAACAAGAGATCTCCCAAACACGCCAAAACTCAACTTCCATCACCGAGCACCTCGGTACTCTCAGGAGGCGATGGGATGAATTGAAGATTTATGAACCTCCAACCACAGACGCAAAGATCATTCAACTCAGACAAGAACAGAACCAAATCTACCAGTTCCTGGTAGGATTGGATCCCAGTTATGAAGCAATACGGTCTCAGATACTCATGGCACCAGAGCTACCGAGCCTCGCGACCATCACAAGCATCATTCAGCGCGAGGAAACACGGAGAAAAACCATGAACAACAACAATACAAATCCAAACTCCGAAAATCAGGCCTTCATCGCCGGTCGCAACAAGGCTCAGGGCAACAACAACACAAAAAAACGATTCGGAAGCAAAGCAAACGAACATTGCGAGAACTGTAAGAAACAAGGACATAATAAAAATTCTTGTTGGTTTCTTTTTCCTCATCTCAGGCCACCCAAGAACGGAGAACGAAACGCCAGAGCTAATATGGTGGAAGGGATCGCCGGTGGCAGCACCAGCCAGTCCAGAGACGGCGACGGCCACTCAGACATCCAGAACCCTAACCCTAACACGAATGACAGATTTGGAAACAACAACGGGTTTTATACTCCGGATCGCCAAGTCGGGTTTTCTTCAGACCCGATACCGCATGGACACGGACTGGGTTTAAATGGACCAAGCATGCTAAATGGGTTAACGAATGGAACTGGTGGAGCTCCAAATCCGAACCAGATAAATGCTCTGGTGGGCCACCTCAACGAATATTTGCAAAGAACCACCCCCAGAACAGGTAATTTATCAGGTATGGAACAGAAACTTAACTATCACTTTCGTGCCCTTTCAGCAGTTAAAACTAATATAAAACACTGGATTATCGATTCCGGTGCTACTGATCATATGACTGGGGATCCTACTATGTTAACAAATATAAAAAATAATCTAACATTACTAAACAAATTCGTTACCGTAGCAAATGGTGATAAAGTAGAAATTAGAGGTACAAGAGATGCTGAGTTAATTAACAAATTTTATGATAAAATCTTATATGTCCCCAATTTTGACACAAACTTACTATCTGTTGCGAGGATCACTAGAACAATTAATTGTAATGTTATTTTTACCCCTCATGACGTCATCTTTCAGGATCGCACCACAGGGAGGATGATTGGTAGAGGCACCCTCTCAAATGGGTTGTATGTGCTTGAACCGTTTAGTAAAGCCTTGCATGCTGGGTCCCCCAATAACCAAGAACTTTGGCACAAAAGGATGGGTCATCCATCCCATAAAGTATTAAAGTATTTATTTCCTTTGCTTAAATCTGACCTTTTATGCGATATTTGTCAGTTATCAAAACAAACTCGTTTATCTTTTCCTAACTCTACTACTCATACTCAAGTTCCTTTTGAATTAGTTCACTCTAATATTTGGGACCTGCTCCCATAGACTCTCATAATGGTTTTCGGTATTTCATCAGCTTTATCGATGATTTCTCACGCACTACATGGATTTATTTATTAAAAACAAAATCAGGCGCTTATACTATTTTTTGCGAATTTCTTGCATTTGTTGAAAACGTGTACAATGCCAAAATCCGTTTTTTTATACCTGACAATGGATCAGAATACATGAGTAATGAGTTTCAAAACCTATTAAAACAAAAAGGAATTTTTCATCAAACCACTTGCATTAATACACCTCAACAAAATGGGATTTCTGAACGGAAAAATCGACATCTTTTAAATGTTACTCGTTCTCTACTTTTTCAAAATAATGTTCCCAAACGTTTTTGGTCTGATGCTATCCTCACTGCAACATATATTATAAATCGTCTCCCTAGCCCCACAACTGATAATAAACAACCATTGGAAATCTTACAAAATAAAAAAAATAAAAATTGATCATCTTAGAATTTTTGGATGTACTTGTTTTGTTCACAGGAAACGGGAGGATAAACTAGATTTCAATTCTGTCAAATGTATTTTTTTGGGATATTCTTTTAGAAAAAAAGGGTACAAATGTTATGACCCCAAAAATTGTAAAATGTATGTGTCAAGGGATGTAATTTTTTTTGAGAACGAACCGTTCTTCACTCCTGACAAAGACAAAGATACTTCCGTTGCCAGCCCAGTTCCCATCATGGACTTGTTGAACATACCTCCACATTCACCACGCACTCCGCAAGAAGAAGATAACCTACAAAATCCTACTCCCACACCACAAGTCGAAGATGTTCCACCTGTTGGCAACGAAGGGGGAAATGAAGATGAACCTCCACCAAGGAGATCCACACGTCCATCCCGCACTCCTACCATACTTAATGACTATATTGTGTCACAGGTTACCTACCCCATTCAGGACTACTTGTCCTACAACCATCTATCTCATAACTTTAAAACTTTCCTAACCCAAATAGACAATAATAAAGAACCCACATCATATCATGAAGCATTAGGAAATCCAAATTGGGTTAAAGCCATGGAGGAAGAACTAGGGGCCTTAGAAGCCAACAAAACCTGGTCCATTGTCCCTCTTCAAATAGGTATAAAACCAGTTGGATGTAAATGGGTCTATAAAATCAAATATCATAGTAATGGGAAAATTGAGAGATATAAAGCCCGCCTCGTGGCAAAAGGGTATACTCAAACCTACGGGATTGACTACATAGAAACCTTTGCACCCGTAGCCAAAATGAACATTGTTCGTGTTCTCCTGTCCATAGCTATAAACAAAGGGTGGAATCTTTTTCAAATGGATGTAAAAATGCCTTTCTGCAGGGAAACCTTGAAGAAGAAGAAGTCTACATGACTCCTCCTCCAGGATACACCACAACTCCCCACCAGGTATGCAAGCTTCATAAGTCCATATATGGACTAAAGCAATCACCACGAGCATGGTATGCCAAACTCAGCCACTCTCTCCTTCTTTACGGTTTTTTGAAGAGCTCTGCCGATGCATCCATGTTTACTAAACATAATCATAATAACACAACCATAGTACTTATATATGTAGATGACATTATCATAACTGGAGATAGCGATCAAGAAATACATAAAATAAAAAGCTACTTAAAATCCAAATTTGACATAAAAGATTTAGGATACATGAAATATTTTCTTGGAATTGAAATTGCCTACTCGAAAAAGGGTATTTTTCTCTCTCAAAGGAAATACATTCTAGACCTTCTCAAAGAAACAGGTAAATTAGGTGCTAAACTTGTAAACACACCAATTGAAACCAACAAAAAAATAGGACCCACCGACGGTACACCTCTAAGTGACGTCGGTCAATTTCAAAGACTCATTGGTAAACTAATATATCTCACAGTCACACGTCCTGACATTACCTATGCTGTTAGTATAATTAGTCAATTCATGCATTCCCCTCACACTCACCACTTAGACATCATAAATAGAATCTTATGCTATCTCAAGGGTACTCCAGGACAAGGACTTTGGATGAAAAACAATAACTCTAATTCAATAATTGGCTATTCTGATGCAGATTGGGCAGGGAGCCATGATCGGAGATCCACCACTGGCTTTTGCACCTTCGTAGGAGGCAATCTAGTTACGTGGAGGAGCAAAAAGCAAAACGTCGTTGCCCGATCCAGTGCAGAAGCAGAATACCGTGCCATGACTTCCACCACTAGCGAATTAGTCTGGCTCAAACAGTTGCTCAAAGATATGAACATCAACACCCAGGAGCCAATGAATATGTTTTGTGATAACAATGCAGCACGACATATCGCCACAAATCCGGTCTTTCATGAAAGGACTAAACACATAGAGGTTGATTGTCACTTCATCAGAGAGAAAATCCAGTCAAAGCAAATAGAAGTTCCATACGTTTCCAGTAAAGATCAACTCGCAGATATATTCACAAAAGCTCTTGATCACAAGACATTCTCAAACATTCTCCACAAGTTGGGATCCATCAACTTATTCTAGACCCAACTTGAGGGGGCGTGTTGAGAAACTTACCTTGCACAGACTTGACCGTTGGAGAGCCACACGCTCCTCCATCTATGGCAACATCTCGTCAAGGAAAGAGATCACCACAATATCATCTACCAACGGCTATGTAATCACACATATATATTCCAGTATTGACATATGTAAAAAATATAGCAATAGAAACAAACACTCCTTTTCTTCTTCATACACAACACTCAGACCAAACTTAATATTAAATTCTTCAACTATGTGATGCCAAATGCCCCACCCGCAAAATCTTTGCAGTTGAAGAGCATAATTCATTTACTCTCTATGCATCACTACATCGAGACAAAGTAAGCTTCAATTTACATAAAAAGTGTCACTTATGACTTTTTTTTGAGTGAGATCTTCTGACAGGATGGTAAGGATCAATTAATGCAACCACCCTCTTCCTTTGCCATGGTAAAAATCCGAGAGAGAATATACTAAAAAACAACTTGTATTGTAGATTTGTAGGAGAAGTTACTCTTTAATATATATTTGGTAATCTCGAGCCGGTGGAAGCCGGAAGATAAACCCACACATAATTGTAGTTTTTTTTTTAAGCTTCTTCTCCATAATTTATTCAAGTTAAACAATAGAATGCAATCCGCTTTATTGGTGCACCTTCCTGTCATTCACTATTGCCCAATATCAGGATTCTAAGAACTAGGATATATAGCTCGATGGCAATTTTATAGAATCAAACTATTATGTTTTTTATTCAGATTCAAGTAAATAGAGAGAACTACGCTATATATATACGTACCCAAGCTTCAGTGGAAAACTCATACATTCAATAGACAAAGAGACAACAAAATGAAATCGATTTCAAACCGTACGCAAATAGGGATCAATTTTTTCCTAGACCTCACTTTGATTTATTTTTCTTCTTCTGTTCCTTAGTTTGAATGTTGCCTCTCATGGCGTTGTTTTACCACGCATGTTAACCCACATGGGGCTGAACGTAGCTCTGTAAATTTTTCATGATTCAATAAAGTTGGTGTGGTTTCGAGAAGGAAAAAATGAGATCGAATTCATGCATGTTTATGCAGAGAAGCCAAGAACAAATTAACTGTGCATGAGCAAACAACAAGTGACAGAACCCATTACTGTCACTTGTTATTGTGTGCCTCACGTGCAATCAACAACAAGATATATCATGTGGAGACATCATAATTTAATCTCATGCGCTGTTGTAACGTGAATGTTAGTTTAACTAACTAAAGAGTGGTTGGTGGTCACGGAACATATTGAGTTGTTTTTATCTGAGCCATCTACTCTACTCATAGTTGTAAAGAAAGTTAAGATGCATGTAATTAACGTGTTATCGTTAATATTTTACTCGTTGTAACAACTCAAACATGGATCCGCTATCACTTAACAAGAAAAATTAAGGTGTGTTGTATAAACGTGCGTCTATAGTCATAACACCTATATATTAATTTAAGTTTCACGGGAAATTAATATGGTGTTGTGAGATAGGAGAGACATGGGTGAAAAATTAGACTTACCTCTGATCGGATTCAAGGATGGAGGAATGAAGCATTACATTATATAAGTCTTGACCACTACAAAATTAGAGATTTTCCTTTTCAATTACACTAACGCCAGTTGAGTGTCACGCGACATGAGACTATTTAATCACATGTCTCGTAAAAGTGCACAAAGTTCATGCTTTGCATGTGAATTGGACGTACGTGTGTTGGTTAAGACTTCCAAGCAAAAGCGTATCTAAACTCATATAATAAGCCCGAATGCAACAGATTGTCTAATAACATTTGCGTTGCTTTCGGGAAGGAAAAAAAATATCATTTGCGTTACATGCATCGCGACAAGCAACTAATGAACTTCTAATAAATGTGCATTGTCATGCTCACTCTAATGTTTGTGTTGCATGTATTGAACCTTATTTGTAATATGAGAATTTATTTTTCTAAAACATATATAAATCAAGACGTGTCTGTAGAGGGTGCGGTGCACGTAGACTTTATGATGGGAGTTGAAGACTTGAAGTGGTCCATGCTTGCTGGATATAAAATCTATATATCCAGGCCTTGTATTCGATCTCTATTTTCGGAAGTGGTTGGTAGACTGGTAGTGGGATTTAAAATTTACTAGGAGTAAATCTACATATTCTGGATGAGGATAGTCTTAATTGTATTCTAGATTATATTTTATTTGCAAATAGTTGTCGGGTATCTACAGGTCACGTATAGTTAGTTCTTTAGATTGACTTCCATTGTCGGTTGCCTTGCTTGATTCAAGATCCATTTGCATCCATGCAACATTGCAACGGATTGTAATAGTTTGGTGCATTTAAATTCCAACTCCCCTAGTTGCATAGTTGAAATAAAGAATTTTTTGTGTGGTTGTAACCATCCATAGTCAGTGGTTCGAAGATATAGCGAAATTCTTATCCAGAAGAACCTTGAATCTATATATACCTTAACTTCGTTACCACAAGACAACGTACGGTTGCTTTCATGTATAAATTAATTAAGTAATTTGAAGTAACAATATTAAATCATTTAATTTATATGTGGTAGTAGTTAACTACAACTCTTGTAATTCGAAGCTCGTGGAATTTGATTAATATCCCATTCCAGTTACTTAAACCTACCTGTGTTATTGTAGTTAGACTGGTGCTGGAAATTAGAAATTTTGACCTCTAAAATTGCATATCTAGAGATATTAAATTTTACTCATGGAACTTTTATCCACCTTTCCCTTCATTACTGTTCTCCTCCTAAGTTACTACCCAGACATACCATCTACTTAACTGAGAGTAATCCGAATTGTATTATTTAATCTTAAAGTAGTAAAGATAAGAGAATAAATGTAATAACATTAATCTAAACACCCTAATTAACCTAAACTAAACCTAATTAACCCTTAATTAAGTCGTGCTACAGTAAAGAATCAGATGGAGTTGAGGATAAGAATTGGATTTTACTATAAATAGAAGTGTTAGGTCTAATAAAACGTTTTCTTCATGCTTGAGTTAATCAGAGAGTGAGAGAGGCGATCTTGGAGGAGAAGAAGTGAAGGAGAAGTGTTGGGTTAGGCTTGCCAAAGCTTGAGAGACATCCACAAACTTCAATAGAGTATGTCAAGTCTTCATTATAACTCACTTAAGCTTTGTGGGTGTCGGGGATCGACGTTGGTGTCGAATTCCCCGTCGGATTGCAACCTATTCAGAGGTTGAAGACGGCAATCGGTCGACCGGTGCATGTGGGCAGTCGACCGATTCTATTATTATATTGTTTTGCACCCGCAAACGGTCGAACGAGGTCGAAGGACGGTCGACCGTTATGCCAGATTTCGCGGGATAAAGGGTTAGATGCTGTTATCGGTCGAACGGATCCACTTCGTCGGTCGACCGAAACAATGAGAATAGGTTGGTTGGGGGTTTTGACTTATTAAACGGTCGAACACCCTTAACCTGGTTCGACCGATCTATTCGATGCTAAGTCGGTTGGGAGCTTTGACTATCAAAACGGTCGACCGCTCTTTAACTTTCGGTCGACCGACTGAGCATTTTAAATAAGCAGTAGTGTGCCTGTGTTCGGTCGAACTGTATCTCGGTTCCGGTCAACCGAATATGACTTAGGAAAAATACTGAGAATCTCTGTTATCGGTTGAACAGACCCTTGGTTCGACCGGTCGGATATATATATATATATATATATATATATATATATATATATATATATATATATATTATTGTATAGCGTAGACCATCCAAACGGTCGACCGCTAGATGACTTTTGTTCGACCGATTGGTCGATAATTCGGTTGGCGTGGTTCGACCGATACACTTGTTTGTACAGTACCGAGTACTGTGTGGAAGATCGGTCGATCGGTGTGCTTGTAGCGGTCGACCGATCTGCCGCAGGTTGGTGGATTTATCCACACGCGAGCCGTCAAATTTAGGTTGACTACCGGCTCTGAGGCGACGGTCGATTACCGGCCTTGGGAGCGATGGATTTCACCTTCGACGATGGCGTATTATTGTTGAGCCTCTCATATCGTACGGGGTGTGAGAGATGATTGTCGTAAACCTTGGGTTGTTTGTTGGGGTTTGTCGGTAGGCCGAGGATGTTCCGGCAGGGTGCGCGTCTGGCGGCTCTTGGGGGAGCAGCGGCTGTCGTCTGGCCCGAGTTGTGCATTCGGCGGGCTGACTCACTCCTGGGGTGGCGGCGTAGTACCGGGGTTCCTTTTTGCGGCTCTTGGGGAGCAGTGGTGCCGACTGACCCTTGTGAGGCAGCAGTGGACTGACTTGACCCTCGTGGTGGCAGGAGTGATTCAGTACCGCAGAGGCGGAGAATGGTATTATAGTGGACCCGAGGTGGATGATCATGTGCATTGCATTGTCTTTAATTCCATTTTGTATTTTAGGAGGTTTGACATACGGGGTTCCAGCAGGGAACTCAGGTATGTTTCTATTGTTTGCATTTCAGGTAACGAGTAGCATTAGAGTCGAGGTGGTGACCGAGGAGGGTGCCCCGGGATCTGATCATGTCTTCTCTTATTACCTTTTGTTGAGGTAGTGATTACCCAATTGTATTTATTTCTGTTGTAATCACAGTTGACTCATATGTATTTGACTTCCACGTTGATCTATATTTTATTTATATATATTTCATCTTGTTGTCTCGTGACGTGCCTGGTGTTGACCGTTGACGGTCTTTTATATTGTTTAAATTTTCCGCTGTTTTCGAAGACGTTACAATAAATACATACACGCAATCATATCTTGAGTTTAGTTAGCGTACAAGATTCTTCGCGGAATTGTTTTAGGGAGCATCAAAAATCATTAAACAAAAGTATATACATGCAATCATTAAACTTTCCTAGAATATTATTCCAAACTTATGAATAATAGTTATGATCAAGTAGAGATGAAATCAGGAAACGTATTAGGTGAGCAACTCCAAGTTCCAATAGCCGTTGGATGGAAATCCACGGGCAGCATTGTGTTAGAGAAAAGATTCTGATGGTGGGCGTAGTCACCTTTGGAGGCCGTGGAAAATGATAATAGAATCATTAAAACAAGTAGACAACTACTTGCATGGTCTTTCTATATATATCATTATATATATAATCCTACGAAAGAGAAACCTGATTGATGGTTTGGTTGTTATATTTGTTAGTTTGGTAGGTAATCCGTCAGACCCAACATTATACTAAAAACTCTCACCAATTCGATAACTAACCTTATTTTTATGGTGTTTATTGCTTGCATTTAATTAGTATGATTTGAGTCAATGCTCTTATTTTGATTATTTTTGGAAAGCTCTCCCAGTTTGATACCGACCCAGAGTTACTCCATAAATGGTCAAGCGAATTGTTGCAAGGTCAATTCGTTTAATTATCATTTGACAACCTAAAATGTATAACTGATAGTTCTTAGAAGAAGTGATATCATGAATCATCATTAATTAAATTGCACAGCTATTTTATTTGTTTTACACATGTACGTGTTATCATCGTCAAAACACATAAACCTGCTATTGGTGGATTTCAAGATGCGAAGATCATTTACTCTCTCACTAAGAATTGAACTTGGTTGGGAAACACAATGGGCAACCGTTTCAGATGTTACTAAAAAATGAAGAATATTCTAAATATTACATGTTAGTCACTTATTTACACAATACTCACAACAATGATTCCCAAAACATAAATTTCCCCAGCAGAACATAATAAATATACAAAAATAAAAGCAAAACCCCCCAAAACTCTTCCGTCCTTAAAAAGGAGGCGGGGAAAGGAGAAGTTAGTCACATGTGGCGACCAAACACCCAAACCACCAAACCACAAATGCTTATCTTTTGGAGAGAGAAACCACACAAAATTCCCCCATTCCCCCCGGAAAGAATCCACCTTTCCGACACAAACCCGACAGGTCGGATGCTTCGATCGTGAAGAAGCTGATGTCGACGGTGGTGGTCGGCGTTAGGCTGGACGAGAAGAGCAAGGAGCTCCTCACGTGGGCCCTTGTCAAGGTCGCCGAGACCGGGGATCGCGTCGTGGCCGTCCACGTTCTTCCCAAGTCCAGCCTTTTCTCCGATGACTCCCCCTCTTCGTTGCTCTCCGTCGTCCGTGCCTTCGACTCCGTTCTCGCCGTCTACCAGGGCTTCTGCAATCTCAAGCAGGTGGGGCTCCACCAACCTCTTTCTTCTATACCTTTTCCTTCCAATTTTGTAATCTTCCGGTGAAGGGAGCGATTTCGCTGCCACCATAAGGTCACCGATTCGAGCCCTAGTGGCGACTTCGGGCAAAATACGTTCAATGGAAACGATAAAATTGGAACGATACAAGAGAAGATTAGCATGACCTGCCCAAGGATGACACACACAAATCGAGAAATTGTTCAAAATTTTCCTTGAAAAAAAACAGTGTACTGTTATTAATTTTCATGTTAAGTTTTCGTTGTGGTTATGGGATGGTAGACTCAGTACAGTACAACGGAATGTACTCGGTTGTGATGATTTTGTAACAGTAACACCACAATACAATCTCACTTTGTAGGACGAGAAGTTGTTGGTAGTAGTGAGGACGGGAGCCTATTATTACAACAATTTTCAAGTCAAGTTTTTGTGGTTTTTTAAAAGGTTTTCACGTATGGTGGACTTTGGAGGGTGGAACTTAGTGGGCTGTGATGATTTTGTAACTCCATAAAATAGTCTCACTTTGCATGACAAGAATTTGTTGGTAGTGGTATGGATATGATTCCATTGTTACAACATTTTTTAAGTTACTTTTTTGTGGCGTTTTAGAAGGTTGTTGCGGGACACTGGACTCTGGACGGCGTATTGGGCTTTGATTTTATCATGCCCCCAAAAGTCTCACTTTGTGTGATAAGAAATTCTTTTGTGATGTTTTAGGAGATTGTTGCTGGATGGACTCTAGGTATTGGACAGACAGACTATTGGTTTCTATGTGAGCTTGGGACTGGTCGTTGCAGTTATGGTACCAAAGGTTCTGACTTTTGTTGTGTTTTTCCGTGGGTGTAGATCGACTTGAAGTTGAAGATTTGCAAAGGGTTGTCGGTTCGGAAGGTCTTGGTGAGGGAGGCGAAGGGGTTCGGGGCTACGAAGGTTTTGCTTGGCATTGGGAGGAGTAATGGTGGGGGCGATTCGCTTGCGAGGCATTGCGCCAGGAAACTTCCACCGTGGTGCTGGGTGGCGGCGGTCAGCTGTGGGAAGATTGTTTTCCAAAGAGTGACTAAAGGTTCCATATTTAAAATTTTGTGATTCAAACAACTAAAAATATGAGCAATACAGTTCTTGTTTAATGGGTTTTGTTTTTGTTGTTTTTAAGAACTAGGAACCGGCAAACAGAAGAATTTGGCATCTCTGAATGGTCACAGTGCTGACTCCAGCCTTTTGCTTTTTAATAAAGGAGGTGAAACTGAAATTAGTGGTTTTAAGGATGGTAAGTTGCCATCCTCATTTGAATCTCCGAGAACAAGCTGTTCAGTTTGTTTGGTTTCAGATGCTGCCCGAGATAGTGTGTCGGATGAGAAGTCTTGCAATCTGATTACAGCTGAGGACAGTGCACCTTCACCAAGTGCAACTCCTCCTAGCGCTTTGTCCCCGCAGGTATGTCGCAGTTGGCGGTTCGTCCGAAAAATGATGCCTCATACTAAAGGAACGGGCTCTAATGAGAATAGCAAGGCTTCAATTGCTCAGTGGGCTACTCGGCGACCTACTCGATATTCAGCTTCATCTGCCATTTACCCCGAGAGGAAGACGTCAAAATTAGATAAGAATTCAGCAAGTTCTGAAAGTGGGAGCTCTAGCTGGGAGAAATACATAGAAATAGGGGATGAGGAGACAACACCACTACCAAAGGAATTGGAGTCTCTTTGCGAGAAATACGCATCAACTTGTAGGCTGTTCACTTACATTGAACTGGCGAGTGCAACAGGAAACTTCTCGGAAGGTCTGTGTTTAATATTGTCTTTGAATTACAATATTTCTTTGTGATGTTGATAGCATTTAGTATTTTATTATTCAGATAATCTTGTTGGAAAAGGAGGCAATAGTCTTGTCTACAAGGGTCAACTTCCTGATGGTAAACAAGTGGCTGTGAAGATCTTAAAACCTTCTGAAGATTTGGTAAAGGAGTTTGTTTTAGAAATTGAGATCATCACTTCATTGTGCCATTCAAACATTCTCTCTCTACTTGGCTTTGGCTTTGCAAATGCGAAGCTTCTATTGGTATACAATTTCTTGAAAAGAGGCAGTCTTGAATATAACCTTCATGGTATGATTCTCAATTTCTGCTATGATGCCATGGATTTACTAAACCACCTATATATTTCATGTTTGTTTCAATCATTTTTTACAAGCATAGTTTTTATGTTTTTCAGATGTCAAGGGCAATCAAAATAGTCTTGGTTGGTCTGATAGATACAAAATAGCAATTGGTGTAGCA
This sequence comes from Triglochin maritima, assembly GCA_963682175.1. Classification (NCBI taxonomy): domain Eukaryota; kingdom Viridiplantae; phylum Streptophyta; class Magnoliopsida; order Alismatales; family Juncaginaceae; genus Triglochin; species Triglochin maritima. The sequence continues at coordinate 2,212,622 of OY821787.1, read as the reverse complement.
GAGGCGCTCGAATATCTACACAATAGTGGCAACAGTCAGCCTGTCATCCATAGGGATGTGAAATCATCAAACATCCTACTTTCTGATGATTTAAATCCTCTGGTACCAACCAGTTACTGACTCCATGCCATAAGAAAGCATCAACTTTTAAATTACATCACAGCATTTGCTTTGATTCCTCCGTTCACTTATATTCTATCACAATGTTATTTCAGTTGTCTGATTTTGGGTTTGCTACGTGGGCATCTCCATCTTTAGCAAATGTAAGCTGCAGGGATGTTGCCGGAACATTTGGGTAAGTTTTTTTTGTGCTTATGTTTGTTATGTCTCGGAGAAGACCAAATTTAAGATTTGTTTATGTTGTGTGGTAGTTACTTGGCTCCTGAGTATTTCGTCTTTGGGAAGGTAAACGAGAAGATCGATGTCTATGCCTTTGGTGTCGTGCTTCTCGAGCTTCTCTCTGGAAGAAAGCCAATTAGCGAGGACCCTAACGACCAAAGAAGCCTGGTTATCTGGGTAATCCTCTAACCTGCTAATGTTAGGAGGGAAAATCCTTTTGCTCATGCACAGTCTACTTTGTGGCAAAATCTCATTAACCAGCATGGTATTCCAACTATTTTAAACTACCAAAAGAAATACTTAAAAATGAAATTACAACAGGCGAGGCCAATCCTACGATGTGGAAAATCTGAACAGCTTCTAGATCCAAGGTTTGGCAGCAGATATGACGATTCACAGGTGGAAAGGATGATAATAGCTGCTTCACTTTGCATAAGGAGTTCACCAAAGTTACGACCTGGAATGAGCCTTGTAAGTATCTACTCTCTTTTTTCCAAGCCACAACATCATGAGAATTTCCAAGGTTGTTTGCTTATTGATCATGTACATTCACCTTTTAAGGTTCTAAAGCTACTTAGAGGAGACAATGACACAATGAAATGGGCACGATCACAGTTAAGTACTATAGAGGAAATTGAGGAGGTGGGTGAAGTGGGAGGATCCCGCACTTTTAGTGAAATCCAGTCACACATAAGCCTTGCATTTCTTGATGTGGAGGATGAAATCTTCTCATCCAGCAGTGCAAGTTACAGTGTTGATTACCTAACAGCTCAAAGCTCCATGGAATCATACTTGCAAGAAAGATGGAGTCAGTCATTAACTGTAGATTAACTGGTTTCTGCACCTTTTAAACCTGTACCTATGGCCATGTTTTTTCCTTTCTTGGTTAAATTTGTTTTATTATATTGCTGGTTAATCAAATGGTGGAGGTGGTTTGCATAGTGAGTGCCCTCCTTTTCTGCCAATTATGTTGGCATCTTTCTGCTAACCCTTCCAAAAGAGTAGTCAATATTTTGGTGTCCAGTGAAATCAAGATGTTTTACAATTGCCTTAGCGAGGCCTCTTTTATTGTAAAATAAAACTGTTTGTGGCGCCTTTTGTTTCCCATGTCCTCATTTTTCTTCTCTATAACATGTGATAAGCATGTTTGAGACCAGTTTTCTGGATGAGTTCGCTGCCAACTGACAGTCAGGCAGAGTCAGGTGCAGAGCAGGGAAACCAAACTCAAATCAGGGGTGTCTCAGTCCACCTACAGGAATCAGATCGACAGAGTCAGGTGCTTCTCGCTCTCAGTAAGAGCATATTTAACAGCGCCCGGGCTATCCCAGGCGCCCTGCACTCTCTTTCTGCCACGTCAGCTTCTCTCTCTGCCACGTCAGCTCACCCAACCCACCTAAAAAATCCCCTTATCCATGCCCAGGCTACCCCCACCCACCTTACACTCTCTTTCATCCACATCATTTCTTAATTAAACAAATTTAATTCTCACACAACATTTAACAAAATACATTATATATAAATCTAATTCTAATTACATTATAATTTTAATTCACGATATACTTATTATTACTATTAATTAATTAACAATATTAATCACTATTAAACACAAAATTTTGAATATTTGAAATTTGAATAGTAGTCCGTATGGTTTGTATTTCCCTTTAACAGATGTTTCATGTGGTTGGTTGTATTTCGTATTTTATTATTATTAATGTATTGTTGTTATGGTATTGTTGTATTAATTTTTTTTCTATTTAACTTGAAATTGTAGGTTCTGGAAAAATCTTAATTTTAATCACTTACAAAAAATTATTACCCCACATTTATAACAAATATCCAATCCATTAATAACAAAACCAAAACTAAAAAAAAATCAAAAAAATAAATAAATAACCAATGGGCGCCCGGGCGTCTGCCCGGGACGACCACCGCCCGGGCAAGCGCCCGGGCGGGCGCCCCACGGGCACCCCGCCTGCTAACGGGGGTGTGCCCGGGCGCCCGACTAGGGCACCCAGGCGGGGCACCCCGTTAAGGGTGCCCTAAGGATGACGACATCTCTTGAGTGATACCCAACTGGACTACTACTATTTATGGGTTTTGTGTTTTAGTGGTCAATCCATTTTCCCAAGAAAATCAAAGTTAGTGAATAGTCTTGTGCGGACACTGCAGAGTGCAGGTATCCGATAGCTTTTGGAATTTTTATTCCACGGGGGAGCTATTTTAAAGATTCTGTAACGTTTTCAAAGAAGTTCTTGGGTTTGTTGTTATTTTTTAACTACTATTTACTACATCTAGAAGTTGAATTTGGTAATCTTTAGCACAAAAACATTTTAAATCTCAATCCAATTTTTGGGAAACATCCAACCCAAGTACGGCTTTATCGTAAAGTATAATGCCAACAAGGTAATTCTACAATTAGCCCATAAATAATATTTTTGTTTTTTACATTTTTTATATTTAACAAGGTAAATGTAGAAACCCATAAAGCCTGAGACTGGAGAAGGGAATTTTGCTATTGGGACTTAGCACACAATCATTCATCAGGACATCCCCAAGATAACCCCGTGCAATTCCGTCAGTTAAAGACTCGTTCATCACATGTGCTTAGGAATTTTAATTGAACTAATAGTCCAACACCACGCTTCAAAATGCGACCGCATAATCGATATGCGGTCGCACTAAGCAGTCGGAAAGGCTGGGGTTGCATATGTGACCCTCGCATAGTCGCACCAAACCTGGTGCAACAAATATGCGGCATGTGTGGCCGCTCATGCCGCATATGCGACCCCAACCGGAAAGGGGAGGATGGGAGAGGGGAAGGGAGGAAGGAGGGGAAGCGAGAAGGATGTGATGTCGTCGACGAGTGTCGGGAAGGAGGATGGAGGCGGCGGAGTAGGTGGAGATGGGAAGTCGGAAGGGAGAATATGAGGTTGAGGCCATAAAAGGAGTTTTTTTAAAAAAAAGAGGTGAAGCCGTGAAGATGAAGAGGTTGAAGGAGGAGAAATGGGGTTGATTCGAGCTTTCATCGGAGCCGTTTTTTTTATTTTTAATGATTTTTTCGATTTTTTCAATATTCTTTGAATTGTTTTGAAAAACTATTTTTACCATTGTGCGGCCGCATATGCGACCCTTGGCGCCCGACCGCACAGGGTCGCATATGCGTTCTTAAAACATTGGTCCAATGTTTGTATCACGAGAATGCATTTCATTTCTGCGATCGCATCTCAGATAACAATCCGTCTGATTATCTGCTTTTGATTTGTATGATTATATTACCAAAAAAAAAACAGCTCCGATGACAACTTGTTTCGTTCATTTACAAGTTTCCTCGATTGTTGTAAATATCTGTTTACTATCAAAATGTTCATTGCAATCTACTCCATCACCACCAAAATCTTGCAACGGAACCTAAAATAATTTAAAATAACACAAAATAAATAAACTTAAAATCAAAAATAAATAAATTAGGGCGTCTAGCTAGGACGCCCCTCCCTTGGAGCGCCGCCTACCAAGGATGGGGCGTCTGCCTTAGCCGCCTCCTTCACAGATGGGGCGTCTGGATAAGCCACCCCCGCCAAAGAGGAGGCGTCACAACCAGACGCCCCATCCTTGGTGGAGACGGCTTAAACAGACGTCTGATACGGAAAAAATTCCGTCCCACTTACCTCATCAGATCCATGCAATTTGTCATACATTTTCGTGGTGTTGGTACTGAGAATGTGAGGAAAATTGAAGCAAAAATCTTGTTTTAAGACACGTGACGAAATAAATATTAAATGAATTATGAATGACAAAATGATAATTGTTGGGACAATTTAAGTAATTTTCCGACGACGAACGGTAATTTCCAATTTTAAAGTTGACATTTTGAGAATTGTCGTACGCAGAAGATAACCTAGTATTTTTTTATTCTTTTTTAGATCGGAATTTTTAAAGTTTTGAACATAAACCTGGAAAAAACTAGTGACCCCGTCGAGCACCTGGTAGATGCTCTGTCCGATTGACTCCATGATATTTCCCAAGGTTTTACTAGAAATTTGTGTTGGTTAGTGTTTTTGTTTGGTTTAATTTTTGTTGTGCAGTGTTTTCTTTTATCTATTTGATTTGCATGAATTTAGAACACAATTATTTTATGGGTATATAACTTGGAACATGGTTCGATTTCCGACGAATAGTACCAAACCCGTGCTTAAGTAATATTTTCCCCATCTCGTGTGGAAATAATGGCAGTTAATACAAATAGAAATGAAACTTGTTGTAGGGGTAATGAACTGGGGTTATGGCAATTAGGGCTAATAATTCTCTTCAAGCAGGTAACATGACATAACATAACAAGAAAAGAAAAGAAACTTGAAGTATGGGATGCTAAAAGAAGCCTGGAAAGCAGAATCATATACAGATGAGGGAACACAAGTATTGGTTAGAAAGGAGCTTTTATTCTACAGAAGAAGAAAAAACTGTACAATAAATAGAGCCAAGTGCCAAAAGGGATGTTAATCCACTGACATGAAAATTTCTTAGCAGATAGTTTGCTTGACTGAGGAAAGCACTTCTCAGTATCAAGCAAAAAGTTCTACCCGGTACGAACGGATTTTACCTGGAATTAACAGATGATTAGATGAGCAACAATGAGATTAAATCCACTAGCCCAGCAAGACTGCAATCGAGATTGATCCTGGTCAATAAAAGATTGGTGGAATATGCAGTGCATCAATTTTCTTTTGAAACGGGCTCAGTTGGTAACAGCACCACGTCGCAACAACTTGCCAGCAACGAATCATTGCTGGCAATAGAAGGAAGCCAGGGCATATATGACCCTTCATGTGACAGATTCTGCGTCGAAGAATATCTGGTCACATAAGAACTACAATAGAAGGGCGAGAGACTCGCTCGGAAGTATAAGAAATCTAATTACAAATCTATACCTTCAACCAGAAGAAGAAGCCTCGCAACAGATTCAAAGCTATCTCAGGATTAGCAGCTTCTTCAAGTTTTTTAGCAAAAACTGCAAATTGACACAAACCATCAGATAACACTGACAGTGGCGACGTAAAAAAAGATACAAATGCACTTATTTCTCAAAATGGCCAACATGGATTCTACTTAACCAAGTGGTATGGTTTTTCTCCATTCACATGTAGATGTTGAAATTCATGAGATACTTTTAAGATTTAGGGTCTTTTCTATCATTGACAATTGTCTTGAGTCATGTTTAAGACGTCCAATTTTCATAATGGACGTATGTTACAATCAGCTTAACATTAGTTTAATTAGATATTAAAAGAGTGAAATGGTCATCGTTAGATGTTATATAGACAAATAGGCCACTTGAAGTCTTAGTATCTCTTAAGTCTTACACCCACTACTCCAAAACTGATCAACCTCCTCCTACTCAACTATTTTCACACAATTACTAATGCCTTGTAATTAACATACCATTCACATTGATTTTAAAAAAAAAGAATTTGTACCTAAACTATACACACGCACAAAAACGATATGAAGTTTGTAGATGAATTTAACGTAATGAAATCACTGAAAATCAATACGGCATTGTACTAAAGACACCAAAGATCACACTTACCAGGGTGATGATCAAGATAAGACAGTCCTTTCTGATTCGTAGCATATGTTACAGACATGCTTCGCAAGTGCTTCATCTTACGCAATGCCTTGCGTTCTGTTACGTCTTTCAACAGCTTCTCATGTTCCTTCGGGTCGTACGGCACACTCAGAGCTTGCATAAGCTTCTCCTCATAATTAAAAGACTCAACGCTTTCGTCAAGCACAACACAAGCACCTTCATCTTCTTGCATCTAAAAATATAAACTCCACTCTTTCAGTACCTCTAGGCACGAAAACAATGACAAATCATGATACGATGATACAATCCCTTCGTCATGGGACATGCAATTCAAAAACTAATCTATACAAATAATATACATTGATTTAATTAATTGCCAATTACTATAGTAGGTTTCTTAATTTTGAATTTGAGGGTGATCCAAGGTTTTATATGTATCTCAAAGGACTCATGTTTCTTATGAGTATCCCAGCTGGTCCAAGGCCTAGCTAGGTGGGGATGGTATGTGAGTTCAATCCTCACCCACCCTGACAACGTGTGGTCGACTAGATGCAATTATGCAACCCACTTTAATAACTAAAATCAGCCCTACCACTTATTGATTTTTTTTTTGAATTTGCAGCTATACATAAAAAATCCATGTCATAAAATTTCCTCATATTTTGACTTCCATTGGATAGTTTATTTGTTTCAATAGCCTCCTTTGATAGTCTCTTCCTATGTCAAGACAAGTCCGTTTCTATACAAACATTGCAACCTTTTGTTTAAAGCGCGAAATCTATTGAGATTCCACCAAATTCGTTGAATCATGGTCCTCATCTAGTCACTTTTCGAGGCTAACTCTTACTCAAAAACAGAACTATCACAATAGTTAAGTAATCCCAAATGCAAAATCACAAACACAATACCTCTACACAATCACCACGTCGACCCGCAAACGCCTTCTCACCCTCGTAAACAATTGAAACGCCAGGCCTCCACTCGAGAACCATCGACCCGTCCCTTACCTTCAAATGCCTCAAAAACCTCTGGTACCCATCATCCACCGCCCCATCAAATTTCACCGGACTCTCCACCACCCCACCCGGTCTGTCCGGCACCAACACGTCCTCCCCGTCGTACCTAACCACGACGAGCTCCCCATCCCCGGCGTTGATCTCAAGCGCGTAAACCCCGTCGGACTCCACGAGGTGGTCGAGGAAAACCCGGTAATCAGCGTCGACGTCGGAATCCTCGTCGAAGTGGATGTGGAGTTTGCGCGATTGTCTGGTTGGGATTTGGGGTTGGGTTCGGGATCGGGACGGCGGCATTGGGGTTGTTGGGCCGGTGTAGATGCCGAGGGTGGCACAGATGCAATTGGGGCGCGGCGCGACGACGAGGGGCAAGTAGAATGGGGATAGGTCTTGATTTTGCATTGTTGGGAAGGGTTTGGAGGGGTTTTAGGGTTTTGTGGGGGTTTGATTTGGGGAAGAATCGGATTGGGTGGAGGAAATTTTGCCGTTTTGGGTTTTAGTTTGGAAGGTGGTGGTTGTGGTGTTGGGCTTTGGCCGGGTTTCTTAAATGGGCTGGGCTTCGGTTAGTACTTTCTACAAAAAAAATCTTCGTAATTTTAAGTTTTTTTGTGTGTCTATTTTAATGTACACACAAAAGTCCCAGAAAAAGGAGAGAAGATAATTCTAGTGATTTTGGGACCATGTAGTCACAATCCCATATAGGAGACAAATTTTGGATCATTATGATCTGGAATAACAAAGTTGGGAATAGTCGATTTTAAAATTAACATTCAAAGGAACGCAAAGACTCCCCCCAGCCTCAAGGACATCACAATTGCGTTTTAAATTACAACCAGTGGGGTTTCAATCTGTAACTTTTGGTTGAAAAACTCAGATCAACAATTGAGCTATCTAAACTTGTTTAATAATATTTATTACTTGATGTTGTGAGCGGAGACATAATTGATGTGTAACAAGTAGTTACGTTAAAAACAGAAGTGAAGGAAAATGAGGATACAGATGTCGCGTCTAGTATTTATCTTATTTGAAGTTTGAATTATGCTTCGACTTTCAGGTGAACATTTAACTTGATCTTGGACCACGTGTACAGTTTAAAAGCCACTCATAACAGAGCTGGATCTATTAACTTATCTCTCGTCAAATTTGATGATATCAATGTATCAGTGCGTAATTTTATTCTGCATGTACGCATGAATATTTGGAATTGGCCTGACCATGGTATATATGTCTGCATGGCTGGTTACTTGTTCGTCCATTACGTTTATATGCATCGGTGTGACAATTGTGCCACCGACTTTGGCTAATATTCACTCGTTCTGGAACAAATATGAGTTTCAGATGGCATTGACAAGGTACGGAATCGAGATTTCTTGTTCCTCAAATGCATCACACTGAAGTATAAGCAGAGAAACACCACAAACATGCATGGAGCATCTGTAGATTCTTAGTCGCAGCCATGTACAGCAATCTACAAGTAGAGACACAGAAAATACTATATTTCTAAATACAAGCACTGAAATGAAAGATAGTCGGCACAACTCTATCACGAAGTGCTATATATGAAACCGTCATCTTAGCAATTTAATTGTGACCAAATCTCCAATATTTTGATGTGATTGCAACTATTCCTAGTGTCCACAGGTGAATTATATAGGGTCCAATGCGCAAAAAGACTTGTATAATTTGATTGCAGGTGGTAGTTATTTCATTCATCATTTGTTTAAAATATGTTACAGTGGAAAATAGTAAACAGAATTGGAATCCTAATATTTTACACACTAGTTCCTAATACCTATGTAGCCAAACCAAACCAACTTGGTTGTTTTCAAAACATGAAGTCAAAATTGAGGTGTCCTAATTAACTTACTAGGTATATCTCTAGTTAAGCCATACTCGTAAGCTACACAGGTCTACTGCATACGACATATATGTCGACGCAGTAATTGGTGAGCACATGCATGGATATGCAGCTACAGTAAATGTCTGGAATTTAACTAGAAGCTGTAGTCGGCAACCTTATCATCATAAATATATGAATGGATTTGGTGTGATAAATATATGCACTGCAAATGAAAGACTACATTCATATATGCTTCAGATCTGTATAACATAGTAAATGGCATGCTATACATTAATGGAAATGTTATTAACTGTAGTCTGTTGGTCTGCGGTCCACTATATATGGTAAGTCGGTAACTACTCTATGTTGATCAAATTTCCGAGAATATATATCTCTGAAACTAAGTGCTCTATGTTGGAGTTTATTAAATTTGATCGGTTCAGCGCTATTTGAAACTAAGTACTTAGTCGGAGGGTAGATCGCACATTTAACTCTCGTGTAACATGTTAAGAGATATACAGCCTTAAGGATGTCCCACATGTACTGAAGGTATGGGTTATAACTTACAGAATTGCGTGAGAAAATATATGGAACGTGCATGAGAGTGGTTTAACTTGTAATCAATTTTCACGGGATTAGATTCCATATATTCCTTATGAATTGAATTCTATGTAGTCTATTGGTAACATATATATATATATATATATATGATTTCCCCATAAAATTCCAATGTCGTAAAAAATCCTTTAATAATTTAATGACTTTGAAAAATTGGTGGTGAGGTTGTCGGAGCTCCCACAAATTTCTAACAAGGTCGAGGTCGTGTTCTGTCGATGGGACATTGCTTGAGTAAATATTACTTTCAATGTCGTAATCTAGTTAGGAATGTGTTAGTATGTAATTAATCGGATCATATCCTTAATATTACAATCTTTAGATTCTTCAATGATACAATGAATATAATCAAAGGTGATTTCCGACAAACCAAAATGCCTCTAGAGTAAACTCCTAAAGGCTAATTAAACACATGCGATATGTGTACGACAATTTGAATTCTTGCATGGAAATAATTTGAACTTTTGTTTGAAAGGGAGCTCATGTGCTTGCTTATGTAAGAATATGCAATTCCTTTAGTTTAAAACCATATAATAATAGTAAAACAACAACAGACACATAAAAAATCAGTCATCAGCGTGAATTTAAAATCTTGTTTCAAATTCAGATCGTATATTCACCACGACAACCAAGCATTTATGTGATTTCAAAAACAAAAGGTATTTATGTGGCCTTACAAGGTCAAGATCAAACATTAATCACAAACAACAGCACATGATATTCAGATATTGATGCCAACTCACACAGTTCACGAGTTCTATCATGCCACTGTACGTACCCCACCGGAACTCCAACAACTACAAACACACACAAAAAAATAAAGGAAAATTGTAGCTTTGTTCCTTGAACTTTCAGCACTTTGCATCCTTAATTGTTCGTTTGAAGTAAGCACTTATATTACTTCTCACATTTGAGATTTTGGTAAATTACCCATTGTGCTAATAATCTTCATCAATTTTTTGGACAATATTGTCCTCCACTTCTACATTAATGTATGAGGATATATTCTTTTCCGAATCTATGGTATGGTCTCATGTCGTAGTAAATCGCAAATATAAGGAAGATGAGATTTAAAAAAAAAAAAGAGTCTGGTATTAGAAGCGAATGACAAATTTGTTCAAAAAATTATATAAAGGGGGCGACCAGGCAAGTTGCCAAAGTTCCGAATGTGAGTGGAGTGAGTATAAGTATTTTATTTCCAAATAACAGTGTAAAAGTGTGATTGAATACAAAAACAAATAGTAAATTACCCAAAAAAATCACATCATCCTGATTTCAAAAACCCAGATCTCTTTCACTTCCACTTCGTTACAACTTGTCTTCCACGTGGTTTAGAAGCTGAACAAAAGAACCACTGCTGGGTTTCATTAAACCCCAGAAGAAAACGTGACCATCCCAACATGAATTAATCATCCCATTTGTCCTCACATGACTAAAACCAAATCGGACGTGGAGTTCGTTCCAACCCGAACAAAACACACGACAATACTCGTAACCACAACACAACAAGAACAACAGAATAATTAATTAATTTTAGGTACTCGTAACTGTTGGACTTTGGTTTGAAATTTTCCCGCTCATATATTGCCCGTGGTCTTATTTAACTACCACTTGGTCGTAACGGCTACTTGAGTGGGGAAAAAAAGGGTAAGAAGTTAGCAGAAGAAAACACACGTCCATTTATTCCTGTCAGAGCTTCTCCATTCCACAGTGTTGTGAATGGTCCCTTCGGTTTCTCTCTCTCTTCTCTCTCTCTCGTATCGCAAATCATCATATTCTCTTTCTACTTCTATCCTCTTGGTAAGTGCATGTTTTCAAACGAGGAATTCCTTTTATAAATTTATCCACTTTCCTTATTCCTACCGCTTAATGAAATTATAGATACACATCTCAGCGTGTTTAAGTTATTATTATAAAATATTCTGGTATCTGTCCCACTTTATAAGACGAGTTGTAATTCCAAACAGAAAGTAAGGTGACCAGACACAAGGTACCTGAAATGTATTTTTTTGTGCTAATTGAAAATTTGATTCCAAGATCTGAAGGTACTATTTCACACATTTAACACTACACCTTGAGGGACTTTAGTGTGGTTAACTCAATACGAAGGAGTGATCTTAACAATTTTAGGTACTTAAGTTTATGTATAACCATTGGACCATGGTGTCTGCTAGTATGATTTTAACCATTTCTTTCGTGAATAATGTCTAACCATGCATGTCAGCGTGGTTAGTTTTTCAATCGAGTTGTAGTCGAGTTTACGAGCTTAGCGTTATTATTTTTCACGAATAATGCATGACCTATAGGATAGTTTTGTAGCTGTTAGGTTGCAATGAGCGCATGCAACCAAATAAACTCCTATCCTGACAAGGTCATATTTTGCTAGTATTATTTTCATTTTGTCATATATTACCTTATGTAACAAATGTTTTTTTCTCAAAAGAATGATGAATGTATTAACACAAAGTATTAGCCCTTGTAAAAAAGTAAACACAAAGTACTTTGTTCGGACATGATGTAATTACAACAGATCTCAATTTGAAATAAATTTAAACCCAATTCCAAAAGAAAAAAATGAATGGAAACCATGAGCTAATTTGTTTTACAAGGAAGTTAATTACAACAAGTCATATATGAGTAGAAATCAAACAAATATATACAGACAATGTCAAATTAGAAAGTAAGAAAAACTTTTAGAGAGAGAGAGAGAGAGCACCCACCACACCCGGTGAGCTCGGAAGATGAGGCCAAGTGACGGCAATAACCAACTAAGAGAATCAGAGGTCCCCACAGGAACAGTGTCTGCAGGGATTCTTCCTTGGGATACATAACAGGCTGCCATGTTTTGCTCCTCATATGACCTTTTCTTCAGTAAAAAATTGTTATCAACATCAACTTCCCACACCTATCCAACTCGTTCTTGAGCTCTTCCATGCACCAACGCTACAGTATTGTTTTTTTTAATATATTTTAAACTGGACGTCCGGATTACTTGCTAACGGAAGAAACAAAAGTGGGTGTGTATTTTATTTATGCCAACAAATGCATATGATATATATGTTTAGAGCAAGAGACAAGGGTGAAATATCAGATTTGGAACCATAGGCTTATTTTATCTTTGGGTTTCATCCTAGCCTATCTTTACTCTAGGGATTATCGACCAAGAAAATACTTGGAATCTCTAATTACATGCATATCATGATTGATAAGATTAGTTATACTTCGCAATTTGCTCAATGTAATTTTCTTAGACACATCTCAACAATTTGGACTTTTAATGGATTGTTAAATTGAAGATATCGTATGTGAAGTTTCATCTTCCTCTACGTCTTCGATGATAATTTTATTTTAACAGAAGGTAATAATTGTCTACTAATTTTTAGTTGTTTTACTTTAGGGTGACACCAATGTGCAGGCAATAAGACATATAGTTCCCTGTGAAGACATAAAATAATCTAGAGTTTTAATCATTTTAGATCATTAAACTCAAAACGTAAAAGTTCACACAACAGGATTCAATCTTGTCAACTAGGACTAACTCAGTTGGAAGATCTTAAGTCTTAAGATAACAAAAATTAAAGATCAAATTTTATCAATCTCATTAACTTTCTTTAGAAGGTTTGATATTTAAATATGCGATGGGATGGATTTAGAGTAGATAAAATCAAAAATAAAATCCAACCATGCATACACAACGAACCACTAAAAAGTCTGTTTTTTATGATAAAATGAACCACTAGAAAGTCATATCTCCAATTGAAGCCGTACCAAAAAACAAGTACAATCCAGGAGGACGAGCGCCAACGTGCGGACATAACTAGGGAGTTTGAGGAGTATGGAAGCTAGACGCTACAGAACTTGGTATATGAGACCGATAATTATGTTTTTGGATTAAGTTTTTTGTAATAGGAAAACTTTGTCCAAACCTTTTATGCTTTGGTGTAATTTGGACTATTTGTTTGGCTGTGAATCATAACCGAACCTTATTTTATCCCTCAACAATATATGCCAGAATTTCAAAAAAAACTCAAAACAAAGAAAAAAAGTTCCCATTGAGAACACAAAATAAAAGCTAAAAGTTTAGTATCTACGATCGAAATCTCAACTACCACCCTCTTCTTATTCAACAACTAAAGGCAATATAACCCACAGTGCATAATTTCGGTGATCAACTAATGTAGACAACGAAGAAAAGGGATCGAGTGCTTCGACGGTACGAGGGTTTCCTGGGGAAAGTTGGAATCCACCAACTCAGAGAATATCCCAAGGAAGAAGAGGAGAATGTTGGAATCCACCAACTAGAGAAGGAGAGAATGCAAAAATCTATTTCATCGTATCTTTAATCTCATTTACATCCCTCTTTATAGGCTACAAGAGTAATTTCTAGAAGACCCACTACTTCCTCCCTAACTACCCACAACAATCCACGTTTAACTTCTCTAACTAACTTTTAATCGTCCCACCGACGTGGTTACTCCACGTGGCACTTCTATTCTTTGATCATGCATGCTCCTGCATCAATCCCTCCCTCTCCGAAAGGACTCGACCGCGAGTCATGGTCTTCGTAGCGGGTGTCCGGGGAGGGGTGGTACTTGAACAGATCAGAGACGTTGAAGGTCTTTGATATCCCCATGTCCGACGGAAGATCAACTACGTAGGCATTGTCGCTGATTTTCCGCGTGACTTTGAAGGGTCCATATTTCTTGGGGAAAAGCTTTTGGTGGGGTCCTGCGGGTAGACGTTCCTTCCTGAGGTAAACCATGACAAGGTCTCCCTCTTCGAAAGTTACGCGACGACGGGTTCTGTCGGCTAAAGCTTTGTATTTGGCATTGGAGGCGTTTAACCGAGTGATTACTTGCTCTTGTACACCGCAGACTTCAGTGCTGAACTGCACCGCCGGGGAGTTGTCTGCTAGATCTGTGGCGGAGACGACGAGGTCGAGTACGTGTCGGGGCGTCGCGCGGTAGACCACCGCGAAGGGGGCAAACCCGGTGGAGCGATGTACAACACTATTATATGCAAACTCTGCTTGTGGGAGGGTGTGGTCCCATTGGCGAGGCTTATCCATGCATAGACTTCGAAGGAGATTTCCCAGCGTTCGATTGACCACTTCGGTCTGTCCATCGCTTTGAGGATGCGCGGTGGAGCTAAACCTGAGGTTGGTATCGAAACGCTTCCAAAGAGTAGACCAGAAAACGGCAAGGAATTTTGAGTCGCGATCTGAGACGATGGTTTTCGGGATGCCATGGAGTCGCACCACTTCCTGGAAGAATAGGGGGGCAATGTGCATGGCGTCGGAGGTCCTTTTACATGGGATGAAATGCGCCATTATGGAAAAGCGATCGACGACGACAAATATCGAGTCTGCTCCCCGCTGTGTGCGGGGCAATCCTAGGATAAAGTCCATGCTAAGATCCTCCCAAATGTTATTTGGCGTCGGGAGGGGAGTGTAAAGCCCCGTGTTCTGAGATTGTCCTTTGGCCCGCTGGCAAGTGATGCACCCTCTTACCATGGCAGCGACTTCTTTCTTCATTTGGGGCCAGTAAAAACGTTCCCCCACAACCCATGTGGTTTTGTCTCGCCCTAAATGGCCCGCCATTCCCCCTAAATGAGCGTCACGTATTACTCTATCGCGCAATGACGTTTGGGGTAAGCACAACAACTTGCCTTTGAACAAGAGACCATCGTGGATATGGTAATCACCAGTGGGTTGCCGTTGCTCACATTTTCCCCAGATGTCCCTGAAATCTTCGTCTTCAGGATAGAGTTCTCCCAAGAGATCGAGACCCACTACTTCAGCGCGTAATGCCACGACTATTGCGGCACGTCGGCTCAAAGCGTCTGCCACTACATTTTGTGTGCCTACCTTATGCTTGATTACGTAGGAAAACTGCTCAAGGTAGGATGCCCATCGCGCATGCATTTTGTTGACGTGACGCTGACCCTTGAAGTGTCTTAAAGCTTGATGGTCGCTAAAGATCACGAACTCACCTGGAACAAGGTAAGACTCCCAAGTCTTTAGGGCACGGAAGACAGCATAGAGTTCTTGTTCGTAGGTAGACCACTTCTGTCGTGCATCACTCAAATTTTCACTGAAAAAGGCTATGGGTCGCCCGTCCTGGGATAGTACTCCTCCTACCCCCACGCCGCACGCGTCACACTCGACTTCGAATGGGCAATTGAAGTTGGGGAGTGCGAGGATTGGCGCGGTGGTCAGCTTGCTTTTGATCATACAGAAACTTTCTTCGGCGTCGGACGACCATACAAAAACTCCTTTCTTCAAACAGTTGGTAAGGGGTGCCATGATGGTGCTAAAGTTCCTTATAAAACGGCGATAGAAAGTCGCAAGCCCATGGAAACTTCGCACCTCCGTTGCGGATTTTGGAGTGGGCCACTCCCGGATGGCACGCACCTTTTCGTCATCCACTTGAACGCCCTCGGCACCAACCACGAAGCCAAGAAAAACAAGTTTGTCTGTGAGGAAGTGACACTTGCTTAAGTTGATGTGGAGTTGGTTATGGTGGAGGGTAGCGAACACCTTGCGCAAATGAAGAAGGTGTTCGTGGGTGTTGGGGCTATAGACTAGGATATCGTCGAAGTAGACTACAACGAAGTCCCCTATGAATGGTTTGAGCACCTGGGTCATGAGGCGCATGAAAGTGCTCGGAGCGTTTGATAACCCAAATGGCATTACTAACCACTCGTATAACCCATCTTTGGTCTTGAACGCGGTCTTCCATTCATCCCTTGGTCGTATCCGGATTTGATGGTAGCCGCTACGAAGGTCGATTTTCGAGAACACCTTTGCCCCTCCCAATCGATCAAGCATATCATCAAGGCGCGGAATGGGGAATCGGTAGCGTATAGTGATCTTGTTGATAGCACGACTATCCACACACATCCTCCAAGATCCATCCTTTTTGGGGGTGAGGAGCGCGGGTACACCACAGGGGCTCATGCTATGACGTATGTATCCCTTTCGGAGCAGCTCTTCTACTTGTCGTGCCATTTCTTCTGCTTCCCTAGGATTCATGCGGTAGTGGGGAAGGTTGGGAAGACTTGCTCCAGGGACCAAGTCAATGTGATGCTGGATGTTACGTAAAGGTGGAAGTCCCTCTGGCAGTGCTTCACCTACGATGGACGCGAACTCCTTTAGGAGGGGTGCCATATGAGGAGGGATGACGGGAGGAGTATCCATGCCACCCTTGATTACTAACGCCATTACTACGCGACTTTTGTGTGCCTCTCCTAGGAACTCGCCACGCGCGACTAAAGAAACCAACGTTGGACGATCAGCGTTTGGTGTGTTGCCCTCTGGTTTATTTGGAAGCACGGCGGGGATGGCGATCTTCTTACCATTCCATGTAAAATAGTAGAGGTTCTTGCGACCTCTGTAGGTGGCGTCAACGTCAAATTTCCATGGACGCCCTAGCAGCATATGACAAGCGTCCATGCTAACCACATCGCACTGGACCCAATCGGTATAGGATCTGCCTATGGAGAGTGGGACACGACAAGTGTGGGTGACGCGCATAGAAGGTCCCTTGGCGATCAACCCGACTTGGTATGGTTGTGTGTGTGGTGTGACTAGCAATTGTAGATGGTCGACAAGCCGTTGAGAGATGATATTTTCGCTGCTCCCATTGTCGATGATGAGATGGCACACCTTTCCCATGATAGAACATCGAGCATGGAAAATCTGGTTTCGTTGCTCCGGGTGCCTTCCCGGGTTTGGTGTAAGCAGTAGACGTCGTATGACGAGCGAGATTGGGTCGCCTTCTTCTTCTGCCACCTCAAGGTCGTCTCCTTCTTCCTCCTCGATTTCAATGTTATCGTTATGCTCCACGAAGGCCACCGATTTGCGAGTAGGGCACACGTTAGAACGATGTCCCAACTCATGGCAACGATAACACCTATCAAGAGTAGGACGGGAATAAGGGTTAGAAGGATTTACCTTTAGCAGTGGGGCCCCCCGACGGTTTGGACCCGCCAGGAGTGGACGAACCAACCCCACCAAATTGCACACGTCCTCCCGCTGATCCTACGGGAGCCCGCTCGCCGCCACTTTCCAACTCGCGCGGGCCGGTGCTTGGTTTAGATACGTCTCCAGTTGGGCGTCGCGGGTTGTTACGTGAGTGAGAACCTTCTGCTCGCAGCGCCATGTGGTATGCTTCTTCCAAATTGAACATTTGTTGCATGCTGAGTTTATCTTGGAGAGAGTACTTGAGTCCATTAACATAACGCATAGCTTGCTGCTCGTCAGATTCGACGAGATCGCAGCGGGAAGAGAGGCGCATGAACTCCTCAGTGTAGGATGTTACCGGACGCGCACCTTGGATGTAATTTTGGTACTGGAGGAAAAGACGTTGGTGGTAGTCCGGTGGAAGGAACCAGGCTTGGAGTAATTTCTTCATCTTGTACCATCCTCGGATTGGAGTTTTGCCTTGGCGTCGCCTTGAGTTTTGTGCTTGTTCCCACCAAGCCGACGCACCCCCTCGTAGTTTGTACACTACGATCTTGACCTGTTTGTGCTCCGGAACCTCCATCATCTCAAAGAACCGCTCCACCTCGTATAACCACTCAAGGAAAGTTTCAATGTCGAGATTGCCGTGGAAGAAAGGGATGTCTACCTTCAGACGATATTCATCCACGTCCCTCCGGGGCCTCCTCTCAAAGTTTTCGCCTGATGGCGGCCCTCCTCCTCGCAGGGGTTCCTCCTCGGAGTCACTTGATTCAAAGCGGCGTGGTATTTGTTGCAACCTTCGGGGACCATTAAGTTCACGAGTTCTATCGAGGCGCAACGCCTCTATGGCTTCGTGCAGCTCTCGAAACCCGTTATCAATAAGTTGTTGTTGTGCCTTGATGGCTTCCCATACTTGGGACGTTGACCCGGAGTCAGCCATGCGTCGAAGCCCTGGCTCTTGATACCACTTAATGTAGACAACGAAGAAAAGGGATCGAGTGCTTCGACGGTACGAGGGTTTCCTGGGGAAAGTTGGAATCCACCAACTCAGAGAATATCCCAAGGAAGAAGAGGAGAATGCTGGAATCCACCAACTAGAGAAGGAGAGAATGCAAAAATCTATTTCATCGTATCTTTAATCTCATTTACATCCCTCTTTATAGGCTACAAGAGTAATTTCTAGAAGACCCACTACTTCCTCCCTAGCTACCCACAACAATCCACGTCTAACTTCTCTAACTAACTTTTAATCGTCCCACCGACGTGGTTACTCCACGTGGCACTTCTATTCTTTGATCATGCATGCTCCTGCATCATCAACTCCTGGTGAGCAACATCTCCAAGCTACACAAGATCATTATCTAATTTCTTTTAGTTGCAAGGATGCCTATGCTTTTGTATGGTTTGTATGACTCTTATTCCGATATCTGAAAACATCTTAACGGGGTTGGGGAACGACCCCCATCCGGTCAGTTGCTAGACGACGGGGTCGTCCAGTGATCAGGGTGTCGACCGGGTCATGACACAACCCGTTTGGTCCGGATTTTTTTGATTTTTGATTTTTTGTTATTTGTTGATAATTATGGGTTTATATTTGTTTTGGTATTATTTTGTAAATGATTGAGTATTTATCAAAATTTATTTAAAATAACTAGAATAATTTAAATAAATACAAACGTAAATAAACGGATTAATATCCGTAATATAATAATAGAGTGTCGATTAAAAAAACGCATCCTAATGAGACTCAAATATTTTGTTGTATTGTGGTACATACAATTGTTTGAATATATATATATATATATATATATATATATTGTTTTATTATTATTATTAATTATTATACGCTAATTAATATATATATTGTTTGAATCATTAATGATTTTGGTAAATATAAATGATTTTAGAATAAAATAAAAGTTGAGAAAAAATTAATGATGTGAATGAAAAAGTGTGTAATGACCTATGTCGTGATTATTAGGTGAATAGTGAAGGATAAAGATGTGTTTAAATCATTTGGATGAGAGAAAAAATAGATGAAATACGTCGTAACAGTGGATGTTCTGAACTAGCACGACCGCTTGTACCAAATTGGAATGCGGATCATGGTTAGGGATTAAATTTTTAATTTTATGCAATTGTCAGTTTTAAAATTAAAAAAAAACCCACAGCACATAACACAATCCACCTTTAATGCTCAAAACCCATACAACCTTCCACGTCAGCATAACTCGACGTGTTATTCCACACATTCCTCACCTATCTGTACAAACCACCGATAACGTCACGTGTTGACTCACGTGACGTCGTTCTAGGATCTAACTCCGACCAAGTACGGCCGAATCATGGTCCGACAAAGCGGGCCCCACGGTGACGTAACAGTTATAGCAACGTCGAAGCCGTGTCGTCCAATAGAGTATCCAGGACCCACTGGGAGACTTCGCCGGTGACGAGCTGAGCCTCGTCGACGGCCGCTGGATGCCACATGAGCCGCCGGAAGTTCGCCTCCGGGAGGTCGGAGCTCACCAAATTGTCGATGTCGTCCATCACCTGGCAGTTGGCTTCTGGGAACGTCTTGATTCTGGACCAGACTGTGTGGACGAGATCGTCTCCGGTGTTGAGATGTGGGTCGGAGAGGATCTCGTCGACGAGGTCGAAGAGGAGGAGGCGATTGCACCGGCGGTGCGTCGGAGCGTTGGGGAATGTGGAGGTGAGCTCGAGTTGGTGGAATATGATAGGATCCAACGGTTGCGATCGTGAGTCGCGACTCACCGTGGAATAACGGCCGAGATGTGATCTAATCTTCTCCTTTTCCAGTACTCTCTGCACGTAGTTGAATTCTTCGGATATTGTTGGAGTTGCATCTTGGGAATTAATTAGTTTACAAAATTTATTCCCGGAATATTCTGGTAATGTTGGAGCGGGAACTGGGTAGTTTTGTTTAACAACCGGGGTTTTCTTGGCCGGAGAAGGAGAGATCAAAGGTGAACCTTTTTTAGTGGTGGTAGTAGTGGGTTGAGATGGAGACTTCTTGAGCTTCTCCGTGTAACGGTCGCAGCTCCATTTGTTGCATGGATTGGTGGGTTTTGTTGTGGGCTTTGGTGAAACGACATGTTTGCTAACGGAATCCGTGTCTTTGACTTGTCGTGGAGAGGAAGTGGACAGTGTACTACTAATTTGTTGTGGTTTGTTGGGCGCAGAAGTTTCCATTGCTTTGTTTCTTCTCCTGCTCACGCTGTCCTTCACCTGTTTCACGATCTCTTTCGCGTATTGGCTCGGGTTTGGACTCGAACTTGGAGTATTTTTATCGTTCTCTAGTGATCGTAGTGGGGGTCTTCTTTCCTTCCTCTTTACCTTATTCTGAGTCGGAGGAGAAGGTGATTTTCTCGACTGATCCTCGCTTATCCACTTCAACTCCGTCATGCTCTTGGTGCTACGTCTTACGATTGTTTCGATGTTCTCTTTGTTTCCGTTTACCGAGAAAGTAACGCTCTTGTCGAGAGTCACTGGATCAGGTCTTGTGTGGGTTTGAAGACGTGATGTTACGGACAATCTTGGGTCTGAATCCCAAGATCGTCTGGTCATCGAAACCCGTGGAGTCTCCGGTAACGACCGTGTCCCACGTCTCACGTCGAAATCGTCCACCGCGATCAAATTGCTATTCCTCGGCTGAAGCGGGTGTCGTGGAGGAGGCGTCCGGCACGCTTTTCTACTCGCGAGCTCCATTGCCTTCTGCTTCATCCTCCTCTTCTGCTTCTCGCAAGCTGAGTCGTTTGAATCCGACCTCGGTGTCAAACAGGACTCCGGCAAAGACTCCAATCCCATCAGCTTCGCCACCACATTCCCACTTCTCGCACTCGAACACAACTCTTGTTCCACCAACGAGTTCCGTTTGGGAACCACAACTTGAATCCCAAACTAGAAAAGAAGGTTAAAAAAAACACGCAAATCACTACTTAGTGAACAGAATTCTACGTTACAAATCAAAAGTACACTCATACTACACATCAATAATGGTACGTTCTTGACTGTTTTTCTAAAGATATTATCATATATAGTACTTGAGTCATATATATATATACAACCACAAAAACTTACAGGAATCTCATAGTCGTGATCGAACGCAGAGACAGAAGAAGCGGTCGTGGTCGTGGACAAGTACTCAAGCTCCAAACTATTCCTCGGGGCCTCGATGCCTTTGAGGACCTCACCTTTCTCAGACGAGGGCGTCGGCGAGGCGGAGAATAACACCCGTTGGAGGTGAAACAAATGGAAAAAACCACGCATGCACCCAAGTGGGTAGTGATGTCTATGTTTCTCTCTTTTATCCGAACTTGTTCTTCCTCTAGTACTCCAGTGCCAGTCCTTCCCCATGAGGAAGACGACGGGAGGGTACGTGTGTACGGGCCGGGTTGATGGGAAGGTGTTTGGAGTCGAGGTCAGGATTGGAACATGTTGTTGTTGGTGTTAAGGTGCTTTGGAAATTGGAACCGCAGGTGAGAGAGAAGAAGAAGAGGGGAATAACAGATGACGAAATGCACACGAAGAGTTGGATCGATCTCCACGCCCACCACTGCTCCAGGTATTTATCCGTTATCTTTTGATGATATTCTCACCCCGCCTCGTTTGGACTTACGTATTTCTATGTATTATATAATACTATAATTAACATCAAATTATACACATGCAGCAAGTATTTTTTTCTTTCTTGTGAATTATAATTTTTCGGTATTATACCCTGCCCCGGCCGTCACTCAAGCAAGGTTGGTGGGTGGACGTACGCTTGATCATTGGAAACTTAGTTGGGTCGATAGCTGGAGTATTTTTGTATTGGTGGTGTATGCTTAAAACCTTTTCATCTATATATTTGAGCTTTTTTTGCTCAACACTCCAAACATTATTTTATTAATGCGTGAAATCGCATTTTATATAGAAACCAAAAAAAAAAAATCGGCATTTACACCTACTTTGAGACAAGTGAGTAAAAATTTTAAATTCAAACTTACTGATATCATTTTCATCAGGTAACTTGACGAGGTTTGAATCAGGATTCGAATACCACATCCCCTACTTGAGAACCATATTTTGGGTGATTATAGCTAATGCTTTTAATTCATAATGATTTCTTAAACGTGTATATTCACGACAAATGGATAATGTTTTGATTGGACTAATGTGGTTCTCCAGATTTTTCTGTGCAAATCTGACATAATCGGCTCAACGGCTTTAGGTAATTCATGGGCACATAAAAATGTCTCGTGTGTTGAATTTGTTTGCTTGTCAAACCCGTATATATTTCCTAATTCATTAATTGGCAACAAATTTATATCACATTTTAACAAAATTGGAACTTAATTTATTGTAAATTTGAATTTAATTTAATTATAGAGTGGCTAGCTGCATTCTAGTATAACAAAAAATAAGGGTAAATAGATTGAATTAACAATCTATTGATGAAGATGAGACGGAGAACTATTGGTTCAAAGTTTTTTAAGGCGTAGGACCGACGTTTTAAAACTGTATATCAAACTGAAATAAATGGATAATTTAAGGGAAAACATTGCAATTATCCTTAAAAACTTCTTGTCTACGCTAGAACGCGTAACGACTAACAAAGATACGGTGGCATCAGTTTCATTAAAACACCGGCATGTGCGGAAACACATCTTGTGGGTAACTTCCAATGTGGTCCAAACTTTTCAACAACTGCCGAAATTCATAACATCGATGGACCCTCAACAATTTAAAAAACTTTACATCACGGTCTTCTTGACACTTGTTATGGTTGTTTACCGGAAATTTTGTCAAAAAAACCAACGGAACATATAATTACCGTGTCAGTAATCATAAACTTTTGGTACTTCATAGTCTCATAGATCATAATAGTTTGCGGAAAGTTAAACTGATCACGGTACCAATCACCAATCACAACTCATATCCATATATATACACCGCATATTGGAATCAGTTATCATATATTACCTGCTTATTTGTATAAACCTTTGTATACCCGAAATATTTTTTATTATTGTAATGGTGCATTCTTATTTTCGAGAGATCAATCCAGCATCATGTAAGTCTTAAATTCTGATACAAGCTTATATATAGTGGAGGAACAGCCGAACAGCTGAACTAATTTAACTAGGTTGTGGTTTATTATGTTGTATAAAAAACCGAAATACTGGTCCATTACTTGGTCAATTTCTCCTTTAATTAATAGGATTCTCTATCTATCACAGTAGATGTATGTCTTTTTTTTCAAATAAATTTGCCATATCTAGATCACATAATAGTAGTGCACACACATGCTACGTACTTAGGGAGTAAAGTTTTGTAAGATCCAAATGTGGTCTGTGCTGTATCCGTTTTGTGGCGTGTGAATAAGGTCAACACATATCTCAATGTGATTCCACAGCTACACAAGTCCTCACCATTCATCAACATTGTTTTATAAGTAGCAAAGGTTGATTTTAACTATTATTACTGGTTATGGATTCATATTCTACCAATCACATGTTGTGTTCACTGAGGCGTAGCTGATATCAAAATGAGGTGATTTTACACCATTAGTGTCTAATCGAAGCTAAAGTTCCCAAACCTTTTAGAACCACGCATGTATTTCAACATCTGTCTACTGGCAACTGAAATTTAACTTTGGGAGTTGGCCTTTTGAGCCACATTCACACTTTTCGAAAAACTACTATTATTATTATATAGTTTATACATTGACCAGAATTTCATGTGGATAGATGCTAAACGAACCATCAAATCAAGGAAGTAAGAAAAACCTACTTATTACTGTGCAGTTGATAGGAAAGAGGTGTCTCCTTTTAAATGTTTCGGACTTTCATGTTGAGTGGGTGCCATGTGATGTCATGTTACAAGCAATGGCTTTCGCTTAGGATCAGTTAATTTGACTAATTTATAGTCTCTTTGTCTTAGCATTAGTTAATTTAACTAATTTATACTCTCTTTGTTATTTGTTGTATCTTTTGGAAAAAACGACACCACATTTTTAAATTTCAACGTGAGTTACAGGAAAGATAAGTCGTATTTAGTCTCATTAATTAGTTTCAAGATATAGTAGGAACGAATTATTAACATGAAACCACTGACAGTAGTTTAGAAATATTCAGCGTGAATTTTCGATGGCATCAGTAAAAAGAGTTTTTGGTCGTGACGAAAATATAATTCGAGGTAACATTTATCAATTAAGATTAATTTGAAAATAATTGATTAAGAGAAATACTTGAGTTGTACTCAACATTTTTGCATGGGATAGGAGCAAGGAAGGAGAAAATACTAGTGCGGATGTCTCAAAGTTAACTTCAGTATAAGTCTGTCTTGTTGATGCTAGAAAAGAAAAATGTGATAATGACAACAATTCGGGATTACTCTCTAGTTTTGAATTAGCCAATAACATGACTGAATATTAGCGCGATGAGCTACATGAGATTTAATTAAAATATATTTTATTTATTTATTAAGAAAGGAAAAAGAAAATGGTGACAATGTTAAACTTATAAGCATGTAATCGATTATGGGATCAAGACAGAGATTGATGCATGAACATGTACCTCTTGGAAGCATTACGGCCGGAATATGGCAGACCGTTTTCCCTGGTAAACCAAGCAAAGATTAGGCTTTTAAATGATCTTTAGCTTAAGAATCTTACTCTTTATGGTTATTTGTAATCAATAATTGCTCACGAACGTGATGTGAGACCAGTTTTCTCTGAAAAGACGCTTGATAATCTTCCTTTAGATTGATTTTGGATGTGCTTTTACATGTACGTTTAGAGGTAAATTTCCCTTGTATGTACATGCACATTAAGGAAACATTTAATATGACATGATTTCTTTGAAGGTACAAAGTTACAAAAGGTACACCGCCCATGTGTGGTCTGCCTGGAATTGAATTTGAAGTTTCCACCATCTGATGCAAATCTGCGGGTATAGTTCATGATTATAACTGTCATAGTATTTTCCTTCAAAAAGTAGAGAATCTCATGATATAAGCTAATAAAAAGAATAGGACATAGTTGAAATAACATGACTGTTATATGGGGCCAGCCAGAGAAAACATATAGTGATGAGTGATGACTCACTTTTCTTGTACAATGACATAAGTGGTTACAGGTGTTGAAATTTAAGATTAAGAAGTAACAATAGCTGCAAAAAGATCAAGAGACTCAAAACACAAGACAAATGGCCAATCGCTTAAAATTTTAACAATTACTTTCAACTTGAGAATTTGACAATATATAACCGTGCTTATGTTACTAAGATCTTTATGCCATTCCTTGATCTTTGTACTGTCCTGGTGACAAGAATATATTCCTCTGAAGAAAATGAGAAAACGCAGGGAGTTCATCATGCAACAAGATATATTTATGTAACCTATTTACCCTCCTCTCTACATTAGAAAGATGTCTAGTTATCAAACTTCCCTAACTTAACCTGATGATGGATTTTTTTGGTTGGCTATCTAGTTATCAAACTGTTTTCCACTCTACATTAGAACTGATGATGCGTTTTTTTAGTTGACTATTTAGTTATCAAAATTTCGTAATCTGTTGGTTCCGTGTGTTGGTTTGTAAAACTTAATGATTCAGGTGTGTTGAGGGTGTCTCAAAACTCAAGTTATTTCATAACGTTCTTAATATCTTTTATTAATGCCATCAACCTCTTTATATATAAAAAAACAAAAAACATTACAGAGATGTCAATATGGTGGTCCAGCTGCAGATATAATTTTAAGGTGTACAGTAAAGGAGCAAGATAAGTTTTTCAGTTTTTCACCATTGAATCAGTGATGCAGAATGATCAGTTTCACTTCTGCCGCATGACCACTTGAAGATTCCCCCATTACATACCGATCCTTGCTAAACTACAAAGACGTCAAGATGGTTCATTACATGCTTAGTATCTTGCAGGAATTTGTGGAGAAGAAAATATCAGATGACTCAAGTAGTCAAGTATACCATTCTTTCTTGGAGGGGTGATATGTTTATTTGCTTATTCTAAAGGACATAATATAGTGTTAAGAGACATAATACTATCCTAATTATCTATGAACTAATGGCTGTATGGTTGAACTATGTCCATTAATGTCTTGCAAAGAAGTTTGGGTTTCATTCAAGTGCTAGAAAACATATTCAAGGATTTGCTATTTTTTGGTTTTTAGATAACATAAATGAAATAATAACAATACTTAAATTGTGTGAACTACTTATTCAATATGACATAGGAAATAGTAAATGGCTTTTGGGTCAAAGGTCAATAAAAACATTTATGCTATCCACTTTTCGCAAGGATAAGGCTGCTTTGATTTAATTTTCATTTTGAGAGCCTCTTTCGAGGATTTATGAGTTTTAACGGTAACATTCAGTCATGGACATTGTCATTCATTCAAAGTGGTAGACCAACCAATTTAAGTTTGTCCATTCATAATTTGGTAGTGGGCCAACTTATAATACCCACATGCACAGCACAACCACTTTACTCTCTTTGATGAACACAATGCTTCATGTTTACCTTGTACACATGAATGAGTATACATGAGTATATATCACATGTACAATATAGTACTAGAAGAACTTATAAACTCATAACATATCTCCACTTATAATCATGAGAATGTGTTCTAATGTTTCAATTCTTGTAAGAACGTGAGGATGCCGTAAGGAAAAAGGATGTCATTCACAACTCACTCGACTCCCTCAATTATTGCAAGTGCAGAGTAGACAAACCATTCAAGCACGAGATAAGATTAAGAGTGCTTTAGAGTTTAAAACCACATATTCATATACAATGAAAATTTCATCAATAGTTTTGGAGTACAACCTACACCTACACTAATCAAAATCAGATCGCAACCATCAGGAACCTACTGAGAATGACAACTCAAACTTGTACCTCAACAACATACATCTAACCCAGTATCATGCTTCCATCTAAATTAGGCTCCATATTAAATCAAAACTAATAAACCATTCTACATGGATTGTGTAGTTAATGTAGCATCATGTCGGCAATCTAATAAGATGGTACACAAATTCTACACTATTTAGGACCATTCGTCCCCATTTTTATCATGTCTGAACTAAAAGGTTATCAGAGAGTAAGTCAATATGGTAAGATGGTTAGCCAAAGTAAGATTAAGAAAATAGCAACGTCGCAGTACCAAAAGGTCATGATGGTCATGATGCTTACAGCATCATGTACTGTGGACCTGTGGTAAAAAAATCAGATGGTAA
This sequence comes from Triglochin maritima, assembly GCA_963682175.1. NCBI lineage: Eukaryota > Viridiplantae > Streptophyta > Magnoliopsida > Alismatales > Juncaginaceae > Triglochin > Triglochin maritima. The sequence continues at coordinate 2,185,010 of OY821787.1, read as the reverse complement.
ACTAAAATTAAACAGCATCACAGCACCGAAAGGTCTTGAAGCATTAGGTATAATTCAAGCATTCTGAAGCACATATGCCACAAAGATCAAGATTGAAGAAAAGCTACTAAGATGAAACTACTGCTGTTCAACAAAAACACCCCACAAGAGTTTTGCTTTACATCATGCCTTCTACAGAAATATGGATGAACCATAAAGGCTGGGACCGATGGGCTGTCAAGAACTTGTGTCACTTTGAAGCCCACACAACCGGTTAATCCATTAAAACTAGGCTTATTCGGACATTGCTTTGTCAATTTCATCTAAATTGTCACGCAATACGTTCCACTGGAAAGATAAGATAGCAAAAGAGTTGACGAATTAAAGAAGTCAAATAATTTCAGATATTTTAATGACATATTTTAGCTCAAGTGTATAAACGTTTCGTGAGAAATTAAACTATTTTTGAAAGGTAAAACTTATTTTACTATCATTTGTAGCATTACCAAGATTATATTAGAATCAATGTCAGAATTGTCTTTGAGGATTAAAATGTGGGAACAAAGGCACCTAAGACATTGGTGAAATATCATCCTAAAGCAAACCATTTAATCGGAATTTATTTAAATCTTTGGAAGGGGTTCTTTTCAAAAATCTAGCGGTAACCTTGGATCAATTTGCAATGAAACACCAAGGTCACTTCAACTAAGCAACAAAAATTGAGAAACAGCATACCTGGTCAAGTGAAAGGGAGATACCTGAAAAACAAATTCAGGTAAGCAAATGGCTACAAAGTGTTATTAAAGTCAAAAACATAAAACATAAAAAACCGTACAGTCAAATGAATATATCCCCAACCAAAGAACATAATGAACATCGTACCAAGAAATAAGCAAAAATGTTGACCAATGAACGTATGTAGCTTGGGCTAGCCAGCAATCAAAGAATACAAAGAACAATAACTGACTATGGACAACAGAGACGTCATTACAAGCTGAGCATTGTAAGCCTCAGTTATATAATTGGCAAAATGTTTAATGGTATTCTTTTAACATTGTATTTAAGAAGCTATACGAAAGTCCTTTGAACTATGAAAAAAAATCCGAATTACGTTAAGACGTTAAAATTCAGTACAAGGACAAATCCCTGTAAGCAAAAGAAGATTTCTTAAAGTGGGCATATTCAAACAGTATTTCTGATGTAGTCCTCTTTCACATATATACTTCCCACTACTTTAAAAAACATCTTGTATATAACAAATCTTATCCATTGTAACTACTAACCACAATAGCCATGTTAGCATGTACAGGCCACACAAAAATGTAGACAAATGCCATCCATTTTACAATATAAACATGACAAGTTGCCTAGCATTAGCATGGAATGGTATTATTACCATACTGAAAGATAGACAACAAAAGAGAGATTTATTCATGCTTCTTCTAGTGTCACAACGGAAATGGCTTTCAAAGTATAAGAGCATGACCATTAGGTAACTAAGAAAATTACATTTATCATGAAAAGATATTCTTCAATCTCCCGTCAGAACATAAGGTAGGTAAGAACCGTACAAGTACCAAAACTCCAGATAACTTTCAATAAACCAATCACACTAATCGTATTCTTAAGGCCCCTTTGGAACTACATTATCAAAATTTTCATTCCCAAAGTCAAGGATTGAATGTGAGTTACAGTTAATATTCAAAGACTTAGAATCTTCATACTAACACTAGGGTACATATGGATATTGGAACTAATCTGAGATTTGATCATATGTCTGATTACCCAAAATGTGATTCCAACCGTGCCATAAGTCGGATAACGTAACACATACCAACTAGGGTACATGGCAACTCATACTGAGATTTGATTTATGAACTCATACTGAGATTTGATTATAAGTCTGATTATCAAAACGTGATTCCGATCGGCCCATAAGTTAGCGAAACCCAACACAGACCAAAAATAAACACCAAACACATTCCATTAGCAAGTTCTAAACCAAATAAAAAACACACACAAGAACTCACCTTTCTTCCCCGGAAGAGTCTTCCCATCTTTAAAGTAATACTCCCTTATATCCACCAAAACCTTCCCATTCAAATTCCGCACCGAAACCCTCCTGTTCTTTGAAAGCTACGAAAACCAAACCCAAAACCCTCAAAACCAAAACCCTAAAAAAAAGAGAGGGAGAAAACCGACCTCGCAGACGAAGCCGTCGTCGCCGTCGTCGTCCGCCGACGAGGGTTTCTTCCCCCGACTGGCTTCGTCTTGGTCGGTTCTGTCGCCCCAGTCCTTACGCTTCTGCCCTCGTCTCCACATCGCCGTCGGACTTCTGGCACGAAGGTGGGTTCGGGCTCTGGGGCGAATCTCGACTGTAATATATTTACTAGGCCAATTGTTTTCTAGTTTGGGCCTTTTCAAGGCCCATATATGGTTGTATTTTCAAGGCCCATTCTCTTCTTGCATAAGCCCGTTTAACTCGGCTCGTTCAAGATCCGATATTGTGATCCGAAGCTGGGAATGGGTCGAGTGAACGATCCGAATTGGCCTAATTTTTGAACGCATTGAATTGACCAAATTCGTTAGCTTTTATTTCGGGATTTGGTCATTGTTCTCAAAAGCTGGACTTAAGTTGTTACTAAATACGTTATGAGTCATGTGGATTTAATGGAGAACTAAGCACAATCATATGCATCCCGAACTTCTATGCACGGAATTTAGTTTTAAAAATTTCTTAGAATCTAACCACAAAGAACTTGACCGTAAGTCTATCATTTTTGTGCACAATCGTGTTGATTACCAAATTCAGCTTGAAACGTATGGCCCGTTAGTTCAGCTTATTACCTCCATATTATAGCTTGGTATTGTCCAGTAATAACGGATATATGGTTTGTGAATTTTTGACACTATGTCTTAACAACTTTGTAAGTAGAAAATTGTTCGACACCGTTTGCACTTTCGAAAAACCTGAAATCAATAATAGCAATTTCAATGTTTACATCATGTATAACATTTAAATCTGTGAATTCAAAAAGTTAACTACCCGTTGCTACCAACGGGTTTCTTGAGCCCCTCCCGCTCTTCACATTCAAACAAATAAAGAACTAACCAACCTCCCAAAGAGACATACATACATAAAGCAAATTCCACTTTATAGTCTTCCATTTTCCACTTCCTAACTCAACCTTCACCTCCCAATCATCTCAACATGGGAAGTTGCATTAGCAAATTCCACTCCCACAAAGACCTACCTCCTCAACAAAACCATGTTGCACCATCCCAATCTACTTCTTCTTCCTCTTGCTTGCTCACTTCTCCTCTACAAAACAATATTGTTGCATCACCACCACCACCATCTACATCTTCCTCCTTTTGTTTCACTTCTTCTAGTTCTCCAACTTGCACCACCACCAACTCTTCCATTTCCACCTCCATTTGCTCTAAACAACAAGAAGAAGAAGAAGAAGAAGAAGAGGTAGTAATGAACCCACCCAAGAACAAGGTCCCCCAAATAGTTGTCCTTGACCCAAGAAAACACATACCAAATCCACCAAAGCCCACACCTTTAAAGAGAACTCGTTCCACTTCTCCATCACTTACAAGACAAAAGAGCCTTAGGACCACTTACACTTTGGAATCCAACCCCAAGTCACCGTTTCGCCACGTGGGTTCTCCTTCTCCTTCTAGGAGGTTTGTGGGCCAGAAGCATAGCGGAATCGGAGGGCGTGCAGGATGTGTTCCGACAGGGATAAGGAAGGAGAAATCAAGTGGAAGGTTGAGTGGTGGTGTTAGAGGAAGAGAGATGTGCATGCATAGATTAATCCATCCTCGTGTGGGTGGTGTAGACAAGTTGGTGGAGGATTTGAACAATCCACTCATATCCATGGATTGTTTCATCTTTCTATGATCGTCCAATATTGTTGGATTAGGCTTATGTTTTGTTGGGCTTGGGATTATGTATACCATATAAGCTTATATGATCTGTATTTGTAATGTTTTGAGATTTCTTGTAGTCATGGTGTGTGGTTAGGTAAACTTAGGATATGTAGCATGATTTTGGATCATACTTAGCTGGTTTTATCGTATCACTACATATTTGTTACTCGTTCATTCTATTTGAGGTTGAGGAGCACTATTTGTTATCACATGGCAATATTGTATCACTTAAATAAAGAAGTTCCAACAAATTAAATAAAATTTAGGAGAAGTTAAATCTACCTACTAAAGAGAGACTTTTTAAAAACAAAAAGTATTGGCTGAATTGAAAATTCGTGATCAGATTAGGGTAAAATTGAAGACCTGAATAAAATTTTGACATTTTAAAGTAATCATGCTTAAAGTGGTTGTTTTGGATGTTTGAGATTTAAACATGTAGAAAAAGAGATTATCTGTTGTATTATTCTTAATTTGCGTTTACAAATACATGTGATTATATAGTAGATTAGTAGACTAGCCGTTTGAAATGGTAACGGGAAACATTTATGATCTTTGGATGATGAGATGCAATAAGTTGTATGGTAGGGTTCCGAGGGTGGCATTGATGATGTATTAAGTCTGAGCCTCGAGTTCTTCAACACTCCCCCTCAAGTTGAGTCCGGAAGAGATTGAAGGACCCCAACTTGTGAAGAATGGTATCAAACTGTTTTTGATCCAAGGGTTTGGTGAAGATATCTGCGAGTTGGTTTTTGCTTGTGACGAAGGGGACATCGATTTCTTTAGTCTGAATTTTTTCTCTGATGAAGTGACAGTCAACTTCTATGTGTTTTGTTCGTTCGTGAAACACAGGATTGGTGGCAATGTGACGAGCAGCCTGATTGTCGCAGAACATGTGCATAGGTTCATGATATGGAACCATCATTTCTTTGAGGAGTTGTTTGAGCCAAATCAGCTCACTGGTGGTGGATGCCATGACACGATATTCCGCTTCAGTGCTTGATCTAGCCACAACGTTTTGTTTCTTGCTTCTCCAAATGACGAGGTTGCCTCCAACGAAGGTGCAGAACCCAGTGGTAGATTTACGATCGTAACTACCCGCCCAATCTGCATCAGAGTAACCAATGATTGAGTTAGATTGGTTTTGTTTCATCCATATGCCTTGTCCTGGAGTTTTCTTTAAATACCTGAGTATTCTATCAATGATGTCTAAATGATGGGTGTGTGGTGCATGCATGAATTGACTTACTGTGCTAACTGCATAAGTTATGTCAGGTCTAGTGACGGTTAGATAGATGAGTTTCCCTACTAAACGTTGAAATTGACTTATATCGCTTAATGGTTCACCATCAGTGGGACCAACTTTTCGGTTTGTCTCGATAGGTGTGTTGGCAGGTTTAGATCTAATTTTCCTGTTTCTTTAAGTAGATCAAGAACATACTTTCGTTGAGATAAAAATAGGCCTTTTTTTGAGTAAGCTATTTCAATGCCCAAAAAATATTTCATGAATCCTAAATCCTTGATGTCAAATTTGTTTTTTAGATATGACTTAACCCTATTAATTTCTTTGTCACTATTTCCGGTGATTATAATGTCGTCTACATAAACTAATACAATGATGGTAATATTGTGATCATGTTTGATGAACATAGATGCATCGACAGAGCATTTAGAGAAACCAAATTGACTGAGAGATAGAATAAGTTTTGCATACCAGGCTCGGGGTGATTGCTTTAACCCGTAGATTGATTTGTGAAGTTTGCAAACCTGAGTGGTGTTATAACCTGGAGGAGGAGTCATGTAGACATCTTCTTCTAAGGCTCCTTGTAAGAAGGCATTTCGGACATCCATCTGGAAGAGATTCCATCCATAGTTTACTGCTATAGATAGGAGAACACGGATAATATTCATTTTTGCAACAGGGGCAAAAGTTTCTTGGTAGTCGATGCCATATGTTTGAGTGTATCCTTTGGCTACTAATCTAGCTTTATATCGCTCTATTGATCCGTTGCTATTATATTTGATTTTATAAATCCATTTACAGCCAACGGGTTTGGTTCCAGGTTTAGGGCTGACCATGGTCCAAGTTTGATTTTTTTCTAAGGCTTCTAGTTCTTCTTTCATTGCTCTCGCCCAATTAGGATTGCTAAGGGCTTCTTGGTAGGAGGTTGGCTCTTTAGTCTTTTCAAGGGATTCTAGGAATGTTCGGTGGGAATTTGCTATGGCTTTGTAGGATACGTAGTTTTGAATTGGGTATGTAACATTATAAGTGACAAAGTCTTGAAGGTGAGATGGGGGACACGTTGGTCTTGTGGATCTTCTTGTGGGGGCTACTTCGTGAGCTGGTTCTGTGTGGCGTTCTTCTTGTCCCTCTGGAGTGTTGTTTTCTCCCCCTCCTTGAGGATCGTTTTCTCCCCCTCCTTGAGGAATAGGATTGCCTTCAAGGAGAGAGAACTCGTTTGGATGTAAGTCGACGGATGGAAGTGAGCCAGTTGACCCTGCAGGAGTGTTAGTCATAGATTCGAAGTATGATTCTTTTTCAGAGAATGAAACGTCCCTGGAAATATAGAGTTTGCAATTCGTAGGGTCATAGCATTTGTATCTTTTTTATATTCATATGATGCATCGTATTTCGTGTGAAATAGTATACATATGGTGAATCGATAAAATCAATGTGTCATGAAAATGACATAGTTAGAAAATGACATAGTTAGAATCATTTATAAGTTCATATGAGATGTATGTATTATGGAGTGTAATTGTTGACATTACATATGATAATATATTATATGATATATTAATTTGCTAAAAACCCCCCAAAAAATCAAATTTTGTTGGATATAAATCCAAAATTAGGAAAAAGACAAAAAAATGTTAATACGGTTTTGCCCGAATTAATAATGAATTAATATTAATCATGTATTGGAATTATTCCAATTATGATTGAATGTGGATGTGGATGATTATGTGTCAAATTGTAATTGATTTTTAGGAGAGAAAAACAAGAGATCATGGGTTAGTGGTTAACCCGTGATGTGGGTGTTGGGAGACCCTATAAATATGTCTCATATCCTTAATTGTTTTAATTAATGTAAAAATTTCTTTCTCCCTCACCACCCTATTAATCCATCAGAAAATTCTTAATTATTTCAAGTTTTGGAGATTAAATTCTCAGGGAGCATAAATAAGTTATTAGCTAGTTTCTAACCTTAATTTAGAGATTGAATTGGCTAGTTCTTTTTTTCTCCAATCTTGTTTAGACTTTAGTGAACACTTGGAGGCGAGCGACACAACTTCGGATATTCGTAAAGATTTTAGAGAATCTTTGGGTATGATCTTCTTATATTTGTTTTAATATATATTTATTATATGATATTAGAATAAATATAAACCGATGTACATGAAATTGTTGAAAATATGTAAAATGATCATGTATGCATATATTATTATTTTTTAAAATATACACATATATAGAGACATGAAATCCTACAATGACAAAGGTAGCACGTCTGCCTACAAGAACTCTTTAAAAATACAAACGACGAGTTCACACATTCAACGTACCAGCCAAATCATGAAATTAAACTCATTATAATTTCCTTGCTGTGTTAACTACATCTTACACTTCATCTTTGATTCTTGATTGTTCTAGAGTAGACTCCATTGAACTTGTGGGTATTAGACTTGGACTAAAACACAACTAGAGATTTTTTTTATAAAAAACACACACACAACTAGAAATATATTGATGGGTTTTTTTTCTACAGTACACCTCTCAAGTGTCAAAATTGACGATATGCACCTGGGTTTTCGGTATTGTCGCATATACACCTACAAGTCGATCATATTTGCGCATATGCACTTCTGCCGTTAGTGGACCCCACTCTGTCACCGTTACCGTCCAACGGTGTTAGAAAATTTGCAAATCAAACCTCGTAAAATCCATATGTCCTTAATTGTAAAAACAAAAAACCCCATAAAAAATCAAATTGTCTAACACTCTTCCCTCTTTAACTTTAACTCTCTCTTGAATCTCTCTCTGTCATTTCTCCCTTTCCACTCTTTCACTCTCACTCACTCTCATCCCTCCTTCTCTATCTCTCTCTCTTGAATCTTTCTTTCTCTCTCTGGACAATCTAGACAGAAGTCTGGAACAAGTCTGGACGAAGTCTGGAACAAGTCTGGAACTAGTCTCTTGACTTGTTTCAGACTTTTTCCAGACATGTTCAGACTTGTTCCAGACTTCTTCTAGACTTCGTCGAGACTTCTTCCAGACTTGTTCAAAACTTCTGTCCAGATTGTCCAGAGAGCGAAAGAAAGATTCAAGAGAGATAGAAAGAGAGATTCAAGAAAGATAAAAAAGGAGAGATGAGAGAAAGGAGAGAGAGATTCAAGAGAGAGTTAAAGTTAAAGAGTGAAGAGTGGTAGACAATTTGATTTTTCATGGGATTTTTTGTTTTTACAATTAAGAACATTTGGATTTTACGAGGTTTGATTTGCAAATTGTCTAACACCGTTGGATGGTGACAGAGTGGGGTCCACTAACGGTAGATGTGCATATGCGCAAATATGATCGACTTGTAGGTGTATATGCGGCAATACCGAAAACCCAAGTGTATATCGCCAATTTTGACAGTATAGAGTTGTATTGTAGCAAAAACGCCTATATTGATTAACGATAGAGGCATGTTTCAGATATTTTGTTGTTTCTATTTGATGCGCTGGTAGATGAGCAAGCAGTTGGACGTATTAGTCTGTTATCTTTGAAGATAAAATAGATTTTTCCGTGGTATTTGACCTTTTCTAGAAGTCAATATCGACAAGGCTGCGTGCTGGAGATGTGTAGTGGCCACAGTTGCGTTTGAAGGGACAAAAGGATCACATAATGTAATGTGATTATTTTAGAGGAGATGATTAGGTGATGATGTGATGGGATTAGCGTTTTTTATTGCACGAGTTATCGTTGATTGCATCTTAATCCAATACTTGTGGACACAATTGGAGGATTGAAGGATGATTACGTTAAGAGTTCAGAATTATTGACACATCTGGCTACTACCACGTCAAGTATTGTCTTTAGCAAATGTGAAGGCATTTCGGATGATTTGGATGTATTCTTTGTAATTCTTCAAATGATAGAATTTTCGATTCTGAGAAACATGAAACATATTTTAACAAATATATGATCACATTAAATATAATATAGTAACATTTTATGGCAATTTAAAATGATTAAATTTAAGATAAACTGTAACTTTCTTGCAGAGATTTGTTTTTGACGACTTTGTGTACAAAAAGCATTTTGTTCTTCAAAATGGGTTTCAAAGTATTATGAGGTATAAACAATTTTTCAAGAAAAAAAACTTTCAAACAAGTCAATTACAAATGACATACTTTCAGAATCCAGGTTGAAGTTTGATCTGAAGCAAAACAATCACATCTAAATACGTCCTAGTGGAATTAAGAACTACAGCATGGATACAAATACTAGAATCAGACAATAGATGATAAAAAATCAGGCCATGATGTCTTGATATAATGGTTCTATATTTCTATATTTTTGGAGAATATATAGTTAATATTTTCCCACAGGCTGTAGACTCAAATATTAGTTATATATTTGCAAAAAGAACTAGAAATTTAAGGGGGGGGGGTTATAATTGAAATTTTAAGGATATGGCTGACAACTAATTAGAGGTAATTTGCGGAAGTGACAGAGTCCAATTCAACCTTTGCTTTTCCTCTAATTTTGACAATGGTGTGCCAAACACTACGGATTTCATCATAGAACTTGTATTTTTCTTCAAGTTTTCAATGTTTTTAGCTTTTAACGTTGCTTTCCCTTCGGCTTTTTCTGCACATGCTTACAGAACATGCTCTGCTCGCCAGGAATCTCAGCCGTGATTTGAGGAGTGACAAGAAGTTAAATAAGGAAACGCAGACGACCTTCGAGTTTTGTTTTTGTTTTTGAAATTAACCCTCGAGTTTCTTCCTCACAAAATACTAATGGCAAAAGTCAACCCATAAACATGTCAGGCTACATTTCTTGTTTATGTTCAACATTGCCACTAATGTACTATCCTACTAATCTCGTACAATAGTTTCATCCATTTAGTGATTATATTACAGCATATCATGCAGATGAGAGTCATCTAAGATAGTAACATATTCAGATAACAACTGTGTAATGTTTCAAAGTTTTTTTTTTGCTTCGACATTGGTAATGTTTCAAAGAATTGCTAAGAGAATTAATCAAGTACCTTCTGACTTCTGCACCTATTGATTCAGAACAGCTATTGCAACATGTTTTTTGGTTTTTTGAGGATAATTGACGCTATTGCAACATATTATTGAACATGAAAGATTGTAAGTTTCTGCACGGGTCCAAATCTTCATTATAGATTTTTCACTAGATTCTCCGACCAACTAAATATCATTGTTTTGTATTTGTACTTTTGCAGTAAAAAAAATAACGATTCATGAACGAAACCACAACAGACAAGAGGTAGTACTCATAGGAATAACCGAATAGGGTATGTACATACTTAAAATAGTAATTGTGAGAATCAATTATTTAGATTAGTCAAATATACACCAAAAATATCTAGAGGCAACGAGACAGTGGCGAGTAGACGCCACAACCCATTCGACCGCCACAACCCATTCGACCATTCAAAAAATAATTCCAAATTTATTCACTATATTTCCTAAGTACACAGTCCTCTTTGTAAATATGTGATCCACTACGCATCAGTAAAATTATGAAGCAACTGCACAAGAAATATTTACCGACCTATGTGGCTGTACAGCTATATACATTTCGAATTGTGGTGTGTTTCCAATTACAATGCTCTTTGCTCTAGCCTTTCATTCCAATTTAGGCAACGGATTAAGCTCCGGAACCAATCGCCGGTTTGATCGGATTTGTTAACAGTTGGGAGAGGGTGCTCGCTCATGCATATCTTAACAGAGTCTCCTCTAGATAATTGTTGCCTTCTCTTCCCGTCAAATGAAACCCAAGCATTGCTTCTTGCGTCCTCTGGAATCTGTTGCAAATGACAGTCAACCAAACTAAAACAATGTATGGCAGAAGCATAAGTGCGAAAAAAACACAAAGATGATAAAATACGGAAATATGATATCAAAGCAGAAGCATCCTATCCAACAGCTGTCAAATTTGGCCACTACGACCAGCATTCTTTTTGAAATGAAAGTTTTATCTAAAGCAATCTTTCTCAAAAGATATTTTCCTTAAACTTCAACCATGTACCCTGAGGCAACGTTAATTTCTACACATTCTATCAGTCACACAATTTACTAGAAAACCTTTGTGTGGCAATCAATACGTTGACTTTGCTTTTATACCTTCAATTAACATACCCAATTAAAGAGTCTGAGGAAAGTGTAACGAATGCAGGATAATTCCGACTTGTGTAAAAGCTTAACAGACATGGTCACTTTGTTACTAGGCTACGTGTACTGGTGGGGGTGACAAATTTGACACTGAACCAAAGATTCTTGTTTTTTTATACCTTTATCAACATGTTGCATCATGAACAAGCAACTCAAGAAGCACAATCAATGCATCAATAATCTTGTTCCTCTCAAAACTTTTATGGAGTGATTAGGCAACATTTGCAGGGAAGAAAATGTCAAGTAAATATTAAGAATAAAAAGGTTGCAGAATGAAAAAGAACGATACATTTATTGCCATTTTGCATCGGTTATAACAAGTTAATACGTTTATTGCAATTTTACGTCAGTTATAACAAGTTATTCGTATAATTCTATAGCAAAGAGGAGACAAATTAGTTTTTAAGCTTGTGAATATGGATAGAGAACTTTAAGTCCTCTTACCTTAAGTTCAAGTTGTGCAGAGTCTGGAAGTATGACTGGTCTGAACGATAGCGAATGTGGGCATATTGGGGTAAAGAGCATGCAGGGAACATTCGGATGAACCTGACATATCATATCAAATTACATTACGAAAAAAATTGGGGAAGTAAAAAGACTTCCCAATGGTAAGATAGAAAATAATTAATGACATGACAATACTTAAATGCTTAATATGTGCTCTTCACATGTACCTCACGCTTTCGAGAAATGCAGTATACGAAAAGTACAACAAAATTGCAGACAAAAATCATACAAGAAAGGATCAAATAAATGCTTGGTATAGAACAATTCCAGGAGCTATTTGCTGCGTATTTAAATGCATGTGCAAAATTCAGCAATAAACTCAAAAATTAAAAAAATGTAACTTGAATTCATATAGCAGGCACACCAGCATCCAGAAAATATAAGATGAAGTTGTCAATCTAGGAAACAGTCCATGTTTAGATACGGGTTGCAAGCTGACAGAACTGGGGATTATCAGAAGCATACCATAAAAGGGTTCATAATATTTGAAGCATTTGCAACAAAAAAAAAGCAATCAGGATAAGAATTGAACAGACAAACTTAACACAAATGAGTTTTTGAGGACAAACTAAACAGACTAACAGAATAAGAGGATCAAAGTAGAAAAATCATTTCCTTCACAATGTATTCATTACAGGCTATGTTAACCAACAAGAAGATACTAACATGCTCGTAAGTTAAGGAATCAGATGGTTCTGTAATTTTTAGAAGAAAAAAAGTAATTCCATTGGCTATGGCTAAATCATGGTTTCGCCATTCCAATTGCTATGTTGCATAAGACCCTGATTTAGCAGGAACAGAAACTTTGCAAGTTTTAGGATCGATCTACGAGTCACAATCACACTGGCCTGGGTAGGAGCCCAAAGCAGATACTTGGTGGGGAAACAAAATTTTCATTGAACCATCAACGCTCTACCACCAGGCATTGGTTTTAGTCTTTTAGATAAAATCCTTGCATGGGCAAGGGTTACATTGACATAAGAAAAGCCAGAAGGCACCCTAACTTATTTTGATGAGCCAACAAAAAATTGAGTTACAAAACTTCATAGCTAACAATATAAAGTGGATGAGTACAAGAAAAAGATATGCATGAATGACAATCAAATTGTGCAAGAAAATGTGAATTAACTTACCATGGAACCGCCTGCAGCTGTGGAGTAAGCTGTGCTGCCTGTAGGAGTGGCCACTATGACTCCATCTCCTTGCACCTAAAAGTAATAGATTTAGCCAGCTCAAAATAAAGCATAATAGCAAATGATGACAAACAACTGATTCATTGCAGGTCCAGTAATCACCCAAACTAGCAAATGTAAGAACAAGACATGACTTTCTTACTTTAGTTATCAAGCGGTTATGCTCGTAGCATTCAATTTTTGAGATATATGGATTTGAGCCTCGATCCACAACAACCTCATTCAGAACATCACATTTCTTTCCAGGCACAGCTTTTCCATTACGAAATATTTCACAATGTAGACGCATTCTCAAAGTTATATAGACTCCATCTAGTGTGTGATTTCCATGGATGACGGCCTTTAGATCTTGCATATAATCTTCAAACTGCAAGGAACAGTTAGAGGCTGATGCTATGAATCCAAAGATGGAAGTGCGTGAACAATGAAGTTTCAGAAGGTACATACGGAGTGTGTTGCTAGGAATCCTAGGGACCCCAGATTGAAGGACACTACAGGAGGAACTGCACCTCTGAATAAATTTGATGCATGTAGAATGACACCGTCTCCACCCAAACATGCCACAAAATCAATTCTTTCATGAAGATCACTGAAACAGTGAAACCATAAGATTATACAGGGTTCATAAGGAAAATGTGAAATCATAAAGCACCTATTTAATTTCCAAGCCACCTACCTTGTATCTTGGCTATAAAATGTTTGGATGAATCCAAAACCTGGAATTCTTGCAAATATATCATGCACATCGGGTTCTACAAGAACATTTATTTTCTCTTCATGGTACAAGAAAGAAGCAACCTGCAGATACAGAAAATCATTAATTACACAAATTGTGTCAACAAAATAGTTGTCACTGTAACCCTAGATAGATTTAGAAGCCATTCTAATTTAATATATCCAATGTCGTATCATTAATATAGTATTTTTATAGCTATTAAGAAAGTTCTTCCTATAAATGTGGACTTCTCATGGAGAGAACTTGACAAATAAATTAAATGGCACATTATTTTTACGTAGGAGGACGATAGAAAGAACTATGCCACCCGATCCAGAATGAAAATTTCAATGAAAGAGGTAATCGGCTCGACTAACCAGGATCACCCAAGCAGAGGTGCATCACGTCAGTTAAGAAGATTTCGGACATATACTATTGATGGACAAACGAAATACATAATTAAAATCCATCCTTTTGACTTGTAGCTATTAGTGGTATAATGTATTCTTGTTTATTTGAATATCATAACAATACAACAGCAGGCCTGAAGAAATTGCAAGATACCTCTTTAGCCTCTTCCATGAGCTCACTTCCCAATTTTTTTAGCAATAGCACAGTCTTCGGTGAGGACTTCCACATGAGCATTTGCTGCTGCGTACTAGGATGTGTGAAAGCTAATGATGATTCAGTTACCTTTTCCCTTGCACAAGAAAACCCGTCAGTCCGTACCAAAAACATTTCTGCTTTCTTCCTGGATTGAACTCTCACAACACCTGTCGTAGTAGCGCACATATTCCCCTCAACAAGAGGAATACTGTCATCTACCGTTTTAACTGAGCCATTTTTCACTTTGTGCAGGCCCTCGTCAACTGTAACCGACAGAAGTGCATCACTTATACTAGTGAGTGGATTACTAGAGGACGGATGTTTGGTAATATTTTCTCCATCGTGAAATCCATTGGGTTCCAAAACAAATGATGGACTGGGAGTGCTGATGTGCTTTTCAATGTTTTCATGAAACACTCCCCCATTTAACTTTTCTTGCTTTGCTACTCTTGATATACTGGTATCCTGATATATGTCATCTTTTTTCGTTGGCACTCTTCCTAAAATACTAGAAATGGACCTCTTCTCGAACCTTTTCCTCTGGACATCTAGAACAGTTTTAGGGGTGACTTCTTTATTACTAAAAAAGCTAATCATTTCTTTTCGGGAGAAAATGTCACCATGGGGAAATTGAGCCTTTAGAGGGTTGATTCCCTCTACAAATTTCATATCTGTTTCTTTTTTTACCACCTGGTTTGAATGTTTTCTACCTAAACCCCCATTATTTTTCTTAAGACTAGTCAAATCATCCTCAGAGGGATTTCTTCCAGCAGCACCATTTACTGAACTTATATCCAAATTCTGAGTCTCTAGTTTAGAAGCCTTGTCTCTTTGGACTTGATCTTGAGTCCTCATTCTGTCCTCTTTGAAGCACTTAAACATTGTTGGATTGGGAGTATACTGTGCTGCAGACCGGGCAATGTGCTGCTTCCATCTAGAAACCATTGCAGATGCTCTGTTGACACCTTCTTGACTATGAAGATAGATCGGTCTTTTGCTTGAGTCTGCAACCAAGGCAGCAAAATACTCAACCTGTTCCACAGATGGTGCTGTTCCAACTTCCACAGGCAAATGCACCATCTCCAATTTTCCACATGTTACTGCATGCTCAATTGCATTATGGTAATAATTGTCCTTAATAAAATCATCCCTGAGATCTACTATAGTCTTAAATCCTTTTTCCAGTAACCACTTCAAACCCTCATCCGTTACTTGGCCACCTTTCCAGAAATCCACATCATCTACTGAAGATGTGTCTTTGTTCTTGATAGGTAAGAAAACAGGGCTCCAGTTTGCGAAAATCATTGGACAGGGATCACCTTCGTTACGAGGAAAGCCAGCATCATAACAGGTGTTCCTCAGTCGCTGCAACTTCTTCCAGATATCAGCGCTTCTGTCATCCAAGGGTGTTAAATATTTAGCAAGAGCAACATGCAAACTCTCGCAACACCTCTTCATTTCACCCCTGAAAGCAGCAAGAGGTGGGAGCCTTCCATCAACAACACTCACATCTGAAACTCTAAAAGAAGTAGCAAAAGAAGTCCTTCCAGATAGAACCTCCTCTCTTCCTCGATTCAGAAGAGCAAGCATGCAACCAAGCATGGAAACTACTTTCTCTTCTAACATTGGTAAATCTTTGGATGGAATATCGTAAGATACAGTACATTCTCCCGTCTCAGGATTGCATACAGTTTGCATTATTGCACTACGAAGCTGCTCGGCAGCTCTGAAGATCCTACAATACGCCTCAACTTCAGCAATATCACCTGGAACTGGTCCCATCCATAACATCTGAGATGATTCCTGAGAATGAAAATTCTGCAAATCCGTATAATAACATCTAGTTAGTCAAAGCGTATGACTTTCTAGATTAAAATATGTACCAATAATATCTGGTCAGCCAAAACAAAGTAAGTTCCAATGATTTTTCAGAAAATAAAAGAAACAATTTTACTTAAAGTTGTAAAAAAAACAGACTATTGACATCATACAGACAACAAGGATGGATATCTGTTTATGGCCATGCTATGACAACAAAGGCCCAAACGCTTTTGGAAGTGTCATATTAAGCCAATGAGCGTATGAAGTAAATAGAAACAAATTAGTTCACACATGTGTCACTGCAAATTGGGGGGAAAGACTAGAATATTCAAAAAATTAAAAATTGACTCTTCATCAACTATTTTCTATTGTATGACTATCAAATTTCATGAAAGAACAAAAATATAAGTGGCACCACAAAATTCTCCCAAAATGAATATAAGAGAAACTAATTCTCTAGCTATGCGAGCTACACATATATAGGAAGATAAAAGCTCAAACCACAGAGGCGAGATAAAATGACAGCAGAAAATTTTCTAACAGCACATCAGCTATTCCAGTGCATATCACGACAGAGTTTTACAAATCTACGAAATTACAACCAAGCATCCGCCATCATCTGTAAAGCGAAGAAAACAAATCAACAATCTCCCGCAATTCGAGCTAAAAACGCAAGAAACGTTCAACATCAATGTCAAACTTAAAACCACAGATACAACACAACATTCTTGACAAGAGAAACGGAGAACAACACAACATCAATGTTTTAGTTGAAAAATCCAACAGTCCACTCCAAACCATTATTTTCTAGTTCAAAACAAAGATCAAACTTGACAAAAACCACATCAACTCCCAAGCAAGCATTCCTCCGAACTAACTCAATTTCATCTAAGAACTTTACAAACATCAAAATCAACAAATCCAAAAAACAAACCTTCGAATCAACACCGATTCCAGAAACCACAACTCTAACCGCCTCAAACCTCCTCAAACCGACGCGTTCCTTCTCCTTCCCTCTCCTCCTCCCGAATCCGAACCTTTGGATCCTCTCCACCGCGCCCAGCGCCGGTACGCCGCGCGCCATCGCCATCGCCAGCTGATTCATCTCACCACAACTCCGACTCCACCATCCCCTACCCGATTCGATCGGGAAAATTGCAAAATCGATCCGAAGGGTTGGAGTTCGGGCGGGACGAAGAGGTCACGCCAAGAGTCGTTTTCTTTGTTGCTTTTGGGGATGAGATATTGTTTGTTGGACTTTGGATTGTGCAAAGAGACTTGAGTTCTGTTTAGATTTATTTTTTTGGGAAAATGTGGTGTCTTCTTTTGGATTTGTGAGGGTCGGCTAAATGGATAAGGGGTGGAAAAGAGGGAAATTGACTTCCATGATTTATATATGGATGAGATTTAAGGAGGAGTTTGTAAGCACAAAGGGAAACTTTTTAGGACTGTATAACCGTGTGTTTCAAAGAAAATCCAAAATAAATTGACAATCAACTCATCTCACACTGTGGTGTGTTTGAATGTCATAAAATTTTTAAAAAAATAGTTTAAAAAACATGATTTGACGTAGAGTAAAAAACAAGTTTTTTTTTGTCTTAAGAACTAAAAATTTGCGTTTCACTCGGTTTTTTAACTTTTCACGGGAAAAATCAATTTTACCATCCTCAAATATTCTTCAAAGTAGAAAAATATCGTAAATATTCATCTCCAACAATGACAAAAATTCATTGCTTCAAAAAACCTGGAAAAAAAACTCATTTTAAGCTCCTCGGTGTTTTGGAGACAGAGAAAAGTCAACTTTTGTGAGAAATTTGATTGTATTTTGGTCATCCAAACCCACTCAATGTCTTGATGAATTACATGAAGGTATACTATTTGTTATTAATCATATTCTTTTGTATTCCGATTTTTCGATTAGTAGATCTATACCAATAGAATGATTCATCTACGGATACAATTTAATCTACTGATAAATTGAAAGAGTGGAGTCTTTACAAAGTACAAACACCTATTGGTTGTCGACCAAAGGTAATCTTGTGACAAAAGGTTACAAATTTGATTCCTGGGTGTGATAATGGAAACTTTAATTGTAAACTTGTTTCCTGTATGCAAAAGAAGTATTTTAGTTCCAAAGGAAGGAGTTAAACTCTTAAACCAATGGGTCTTGTTTATGGCACAGCCGATACATTATGTGTTGACTACCCAAAGGTATTAGATGACCTTGTAATTATACTTGGTAAGTAGATTCTTGTTTAAATTAATACATTGGAATTATTTCCCGTAGTTCTCCAAAAAGTGTAATTTCCTGGTACCCCCAAAGCTATACTAATGAAATTATTAACTTTCATAATTAATCCAAATTCCATGCAGTCAAGCACACCCTTGGGCTTTGGATGAAAAATAGGTGGGAATATTCCATATTCAGCAACGGATACGTATACCTTCAAGCTTTTTGCATGGTGGTTTGGTTTCTTAACTTGTATATATGATTTTCCTGTGGTCCATGTTGGTTTTTGATATAGGCTGAGATTTAATGTGCATGATGCTTTTTGATAGGGAGTTTTGAGATTTTTCATGAAATGAGAAAACTGATGACGGTTGACCAACTCAGAAACCATGACCTGCATTCCTGCAATGCAATCTTCTCGCGGGGAAGCTGAATGCGAGTATGAAGGATGAACATGCACACAAGGTTCCAACTAATTAGTTCCAAGCCTCCAATCAAGAATCAACTTGGTAATGCTATCATTATCATGTATTGGACCCAAAAAATATAAAAATCAAAGAATAAATAACAACTTTGTATCTCAAAATTCGGATACATAAACAGATACATACCAGATAAACCATATCTACTTACACTCCTAATTAATTGTCAACCCAAGTGTGCGTTGTACGTATCACATAACACAGACATGATGTGTAGTAATTGCTAAGATATATGTTTATGTAGTGGATTAGATTACGAAGATTTTATGGACAAGTGGGCAAGTGAATTTTCCACGCTTCAACTTGATTATAGTGAGTGTTGAAGTAATAGAATGTAATTTGTTCATGTACTTGTTCAAGTGGGACAAGTGGGGTTGGTTGTTGTGAGTTGTGACCAACTCCCACACCTGATAAAATCCCACACTTGTGTAAATACCCATGTAGTAAATATCAGTTTCGGTCTTCACTTAATGAATACCTTATTCTGTCTGGTATCAGGAAGTTCATTTTTGTATTATTTCGTGAGAGACCAGAAAGATTTATTTTATAAGACTCCACGCTTATAGGGAAAGCATTAAGCATGGTGGTCGCAAGAAAATAATAAAATACGTGAATTGTCACTGGTGGTCTGGTGCAACTAATGACACATTAATTAATTTAAACATCATCAATATCCTCAAATGTTTATGGAACTCATTAAATAGCCCTATGATTTGACAAAATTTTCGATTACACCCTTAGTCATTTCTGACTTAATTCCTGTGCGCAAAACATTATATATTCAACTTCATAAAAAGTCTTGTAGCTTTTTTTCCAATGGAACATGGAAGCTTGAGGACTTGTGTTGAGCATCCATGTTCTGTTGGGAAAGAGATCTAACAATGTACTAACACGACACGGATTAAACGCACCACGTAACACCCGAATATTGACTTAAGGAAATAACTTCGGACCATCTCCCAAACTTAATGCAACAATAACACTAATAAGATGGAAATAAACAAGCAAACACAAATGAACACCTGAAACAACCACGACACGCGCGATTTACAAGGTTCGGCAACGTACCTACGTCCTTGGGTGGTCTCCTGCGAGTTTCCTTTCCTTCTTCCGCTTCTCCAACAAGAGAAGCAACCGAGATTACAAGTATATGGAGTCAATAGGTCTTCCAAAGCACTCTAGATCTTTCTCTAACCTAATCTCTCAACTCACAATGAAGGAAATATTACACTTGTACGTTATGTGTGTTGTGTGTGAGTATATCTCAAAACCAAGAGCAAACAATCTCTTTTATAGACTCAAAAACCGACCTACAATTAAACAAAATCGAGCTGAACAATTCGTGGGAAACGGTCGACCGATGCTCATTCGGTCGACCGTCCTTGACTAAATAGGAACGCTTCATGTTGCGATTCAGTTGACCGCGGGAACACTTATTTGTGCGGCTCGGTAGACCGCGAGAACGCTTCTCCCACGAACTAACTAATTCTCTAACAACCCCACAGTTGACCGAGCACCCATCGGTGGACCGTGCCAATTTGGACATGCACTTTTAGATTCTCGGAACACCAAAATTCACTCCAACGGTTTACCGAACCCGTTGTTCCAAAGTGTCTGTTGTCATCTGACGGTAGATTGAATCCAATTCGGTCGTCTGATCCCAGCTGCACTCGAAGTGCTTGGAATCCTTGGTTCGGTGGACCGAATCCAATTCGGTAGTTTGAAACCTTCTTTGCCAAAATTCCTGGGGTTTTGGATCGGTAGACCGGATTCTTCCTGGATTTGCTTCCTTAACAAATACATCTTGGTTGTTGTGAATTCTGGGTTAGTAAATACAGCTTTGGGTTAGCTATTTTCATTTGCACATGTTGTGAATTTTGACCATTTTTTATGTGATTATCTATGATAGTTTTCCAAAATGTGCAGGATATCACGAAAACATTGTTAGATACCATACATCTTGGTTGGAAAATGAAAAACTCTACATCCAAATGCAACTTTGTGACCATAACATGTATATTGAAAATTTCAACCGAATTCAATAAGTGAAATCCTTGATGTTCTCTATCAGGTATTTGTCCCAAAAATACCTCTCTTTCTTGCCCAATATCAAGCTAGTTTAGGTTAATCTTTTATCTTGTTATGTCCACGTAGAAACATTAGAAAACGAATTTACTATCCATTAATGTTGAGCAAGAACTATTATTATTATTTCATTAGTTCGCAACTCTTATAAGAGACAACTTACAACCATCACTATAACGTTTGTCATGTACAACTGGAGGTTTTTATCGTAACTATATATGTTAAGTTGTGTTGTTGTAGTCAATAATATTCATTTAGCAT
Organism: Triglochin maritima; assembly: GCA_963682175.1. Taxonomy (NCBI): domain Eukaryota; kingdom Viridiplantae; phylum Streptophyta; class Magnoliopsida; order Alismatales; family Juncaginaceae; genus Triglochin; species Triglochin maritima. The sequence continues at coordinate 2,163,782 of OY821787.1, read as the reverse complement.
TTCACACTTGCAAAGTTTAGTGATATTGTCCCTTTTCACTTCTTATTAATTATTATCATGCTCGAGTATGCAGATAGCCAGTGCATTAAAATTTATCCACGAACGTGGAATGGCTCACCTCGACGTCAAACCCGACAATATTTTTGGTAAAGGCAGAGTACATAAGCTTGGTGATTTTGGCGTTGCAACCCGAATACACGGAGAATTACCCGTGGAAGAAGGTGATTCACGTTATATGCCCCTCGAGACACTCGACGATAAAAAATGAACATCTCGACAAGGTCGATATTTTATCATTGGGTGCTTCTACATATGAGCTTATAAGTAGATCGCCGATGACTCGCTCAGGTACTGAATTTTGGGACCTGAGAAATGGGAACATTCCATTGTACAACCTAATCAAGGTGAGTGTAATTTTTCTTTGACAAACTTATAATGTCTATGTAGTGATGCTTTGGGGGATGGGAAGTATTACATATTATTTAGTTAAATCGATCTCAAACATGTAACCACGTGTTGGAGATCGATCTTAGTATCCGTTGGTTGGTGGAGTAGATTTTTAATGAAATAGATGTAAATCTACATGACAATAATAACAAGAAATTGGAATTCTTAGCTTGTTTAAATTGTTTGACTGTAATATAGTGAGGTGCAACCATAGTTGCTAATAGACTATGTGATAAACACGTCATCAAATTTTGTTCCACTTTGGCTTATCAACTAAACTTATGATACTGAGAATGGTTGGTCTATATCAGGCAATGATTGATCCCAACCCAATTAAAAGACCGTCGGCTCTAGAAGTGTTGGAAAATCCAATTTTCGATAAAATTCGTTCACGCATCTCCAAATAATCTCATTTTGAAGACAATGGCTCGACAAAGGGAAATATTTGGGTGTCTTCTCTAGAAGAAGTTTTTGGGTTTCTTTGTTATAGGCTATGATTGCATATTTGCATAATATATATGATTTCTAGACCTTGCATGTAAAATTATTCTACACTTGCCGTGATCCAGCACATACGATGTAAAGATAGGACGAATATATGCGACCAATATATCACTTGTCAGTTGTCACTAGAAGTGTTAAGAACTCTGCCATTATACGAAATTTATTAGCTGGTCGGATTAAAAATAGATGAATTTCTCTTCGATTGGGCATTGATGTGGATTTCAATCGATTTATCGACTAATATAGTTCACGAACACCCACTGTGTATGGTAGTTCAGACTTGTTTAGTCATTATGTAATTCTATATCACAAGTTTTAGATTGAGCATGAGGTACAGTGCATAAAAAATTACATGTACCAGTACACTTCAAGCTGTCAAAAGACAAATTTACCGTCGCATAAATGACGTTGTCACAATAAACATTGGATTGCCGAAAGATTGATTACCTTTTCTCACAATATCTAGACTATAGTCATGATATTCAGCTAAAATCGTGTATGAATCAGTACGCAGGAGATGTTTACAGGTGTGGAAACGATGAACTTCTTGATGCAAATACAAACACAACTTAACTCCGGAACACTGATTTCAGTTGCTCAAAAGTCCACATGCCGATAATCATCAGTGATGTCTTTCACAGTTGACGCAATATTAGGAGCCATGTTTAATCTTGAAAGGATCAACCGGGCAATATTTTCAGCTGAGACAGCACTGACCTCTATGGCACTTGCTGCACTTTCAAAGGAATTTATATAGTATAGGTGATTCCCATCAAGCACAAAGGGTGCAAATGTTTCTGGGGCTGTGTAATGAGGATAAGCTGCCCAATTTATCTGGATAGTTTCGTTCCTTGTACTGCCAAAATAAATTCCCAAGTCTCAGTGTCACATAAGCTAACACAACTCATAGACCTTCAACTTAAAAACAAGGGTAAAATATCGGAGGCTACCTGAAGATTGTATCAAGCAGATCATCTTTCATTGGTGCACGGGAAAATACTTTATAAGCCATATCTTCTTCACTATATTTTTTAAGAATCGAAATGCTGGAGAACGGAATCTCTGGAACCTCCAGGGTGCCAATAAGGCCAGGAATCTCTGAAAGTGAATTCAAACCAAAATACGCCTACAATTGAATGCACAAATAACATAAGAAGCCCAACTTTTGGTATAATTCCTGTTGCTAGTGAAAATCGGACATTCTCTAGAGCAGCAGCAGAAGATGAAGATGAAGGCATTGGCATGAATGCGATATGGATTTTGTTAACAAATAACATTACAATAAAAAAGGTGGTTTTCGCCTATCAGCTGATCTTTTGAATTATAGTACTTACAGGTTTCAAGAGTCCCCTCACAAATGTTGTATATGTATGCTGTAGCTTCCTGTTTGGAATTGAGAAGGAAGGAGTAAAGCTGATGTTTAGCTCGTCTAATGGTGTAGCAATCACAGCAACATCACAGCTGTAGTTATTTCCTTGAGTTGAGCTGAGCTGATAGTAACCTCCATCATAAGAAATAGTGTCAATCTCTTCAGAGAGGTGTAATGTTGCGTTTGAGAGTTTTAGTAATCCTGCAGCCAGTTGCCAATTTCCTCCTTCAACTTTCCACAATCCTTCATTTGACCCTGCTAAAGAAACAGCTCCAGCAAGTCCACTCATGTTGACATCTTGACCATAGTTGACTCTGGTAATTACCTTGACATGCAAAAACCACAATTCTAGCATTAATCAAGTGGAACAGTAAACTACTAATTTAAGAAATATTCAAAATCATTGCATGCCCAAAATGTGGATAAAAAAGCAAGCACTCCTACTGCCTACTGGCTAGTAAAATGTGAGATTCGAGCAAACAGAACTGTCAAAAGTCAAAACTACACTCAAAACGTAGGTTGGTCAGCTATAAAAGAATTGCATTTATAAAGATGTCAATGATCCATTCTTTATTCAAGAAGAACCGTCTTTTGATGATAACCAACCCTTCAATAATCGAAGAAATAGTTAAGAATATATAAAAGAAAGGGAGTAACTTTACCATGAGTACGTATGTTAAAAACTTTTAAAAGTAGTATAAAGATAATCAAAAGTTTCTGTTACAGAATCAAAGAAGATAGGAACTATATTTGGCTGAAATGGCACAAACCAACACCATCCGTGTATGCAAATCGACCGCTCAAAGCTACAAATCCTGTATAATTTACAAGTATGATAAATCCTCATATGCTGTCAATGATCTTTGCATGACTTCGGAAAGATATTATAGGGAAATGTTAGGATGTTGGACTTGAACATTTGGCATTTCCAAACTTGATCTTTAATGAAATAATTCTAATAAGGCAGCCTATATGATCAAAGTAGATACTTCCATAAGGACAATCCAGTGTCAATTGATCATCAAAAATGACCAATGGCCCACCTTAAAACTCAACCAAATACTTACATTCAACATCAGGTTATCTTCATCAAAATCAAAGCAATTACACAAATGGGCTAAATATTTACACAATCAAAGATGCAAAATCTTATGTACAAAAACCAACATCGATTCTTACAGTTATTAACTCCGAGATGAGAAGCGGATCCACATCCACATCAGTCAACTCCTCCCTCAAAGTCCTCTGCGTGAGGCTATACAAACCCGTCCACCGCAGCATTTCCTCTGCTGTCTCGAACACTGGTCGTGACTCCACATCCACATAGTAAAGCAAAAACTTTCCCAACATATCCTGAACACACACAATGAAACCAATCAACCACAAAACCAAAACCAAAACAACCAAAGCATTTCCAATTCATCACTGTAAAATTTGGTTGGTCTACCACCTCACAGGGACCTCAACACTCAGGTGACGGACGGTGTATCCACCAAGTCTATCGCACAGTCTAACAACGTTGAACTATCTTTTCCAACATATCATAGACAGACAACACAACCAATCAGTCACAAAACATAACCAAACCATTTCTGATTTGTCACATAAATTTGACTGGTCCATGACCTCATTAGAACCTCAGGCAATGGACAATTGATAAAACCCCATAAGTTCCCCATCCTACAAGCTAGCTTTTGGGATGGGATCAGTTCCTATCAAATGGTATCAGAGCCATCTTCCACAAAATACATTCTGATGAGTCAACATCGAGTAGTATGGGATACCCAGTGTGTGTCATTGGAGCCCGGTGGAGCTCGAATCTATCATTGGAACGGGGTGGAGCTCAAATCCATCATTGGAGCCCCGTGGAGCTCAAATCCACAAATGACCGACGAGGACGTCGGAACGGAAGCGTGGTGGTTTGTTAAGATCCATGAGAGGTTTAGTCCTACGTCGGGTAATATGAGATACCCAATAACCCCATAGGTTCCCCCAACCTACAAGTTAGCTTTTGGGATGTGATCGGTTCCTATCAGGATCCAACTATATTACACAATCTTAGATACATTTCATGTTTAACAGCGTGAGACTATCTTTTTCAACACTCAGCTAAATGAAATTACTCATCACAAATCAAGACTATATTTTCCAACGCTCACCTTGACGAAGTTGTTCATCCTGACGAGCGAGACGCCGTACCTCCAGAACAGCCGAGCCGCGTCCATGATCTCATAGAACCACCTATAAACCGCCGAGCTCGACTTCGTCGGCACCGACAACGTCTCGAACACGAACCCCTTCCCGTCCCAGATCCCGATCCAGGAGGAGTAGTCGGGGTCGGGCTTGGGCGACCGGCGGAGGCCGAGGAGGGAGGCGAAGCGAACGGCGTGGAGGTTCTTGGGATGGATGATGGTACCGCCGGCCTCGAAGCTGTCTCCGGAGAGGGTGACGGTGGCCATCCGGCCGCCCGGGAGGGGGTTGCGGTCGAAGACGAGTATGGAAGGGGTGGAGTTGGGGGAGTAGTGGGTGAGGAAGTGGGTGAAGGCGGCGCCTCCCATGCCGGCGCCGACGACGCAAACTTGGACGGCGGCGGCCGGGGAGAGGAGGAGGAGAAGGAAGAGGAGGGTTGGGGAAGCCATTGCTGTGGTCGGGAGTGGACTTTTCTTCGTGCTGGTGTCTTAAAACTTAAAAATGATGGAATTGGGGTAGAAGAGAGAGAACAGAAAATGATGGGTTTTTATGCAAATGGGAACAATTTGGGATTGTTTGGCAATTTTATCGTATTTAACTCTCAATTTACTTTTCATTAATTTTCATATTACAATATTAAATCTTCACGTCACTTTTCTTTGACAATTGAACTCTTAATTTATTTTCTTTAAATTTCATATTACAACACTGTAGATGCCGTTTTTACTTGGGCAAATTTTTCTTGGTTTCGAGATGTCATTTTTGGATCTTCAAATTGTTTGATCTGGAAAATTTTGAATCGTCATCACTTGCCAAAAACTCATTGGATAAAACTCATTGCGAGACCCCCGACCGACCCGTTTCTAGTTCAACATGTCTTAGATAAAAACGACATCTCGAAACCAAGAAAAAATTGCCCAAGTAAAAACGGCATCAGTGATGCCGTTTTCATTAAGGGTAAAAACGACATCTACAGTGCCGTTTTTAGTTAATGAATGGTGTCGTTTTCAAGGTGCATACTTTGCTAATTAAGTTTCTGCATATATTTCCAATTTTTTTTCTTTTTAACTTATTATTTTGAATTTTTTTCCTATATATAACATACTTTAAAAAGATGCTTGAACTTGGGAGTTGGGAGTCTTGGGACCTTGGGATGACAAAAAGGTGTAGCCCAAATTTATGGTTCAAATACATGATCTTTTCACAAGTTTCAAAGAAAGTTCATGTAGTTGTTTATCCAACATACTAGCATGAGAAGTCACGGAAGCACAATCTTCCTCTTCAAAACACAAAGAATCATCTCCCAAAAATTATTGGAAATCCCAGTAGAGAAGACTTCCAATCATTGAAAAGAAAATCCACATCATTTATTAGAAAACTACACAAGAAATGACAGTGAAATAAACAACAAAAAGTTATGGTCAAAACACAATTAAGACATCTCGCAGGCGCATCAAGCAAAAAAGCCCTTAGGGCATCCCTTAACCGGGATTTTTCTCGGTCGTGAACGACCGGTAACATGTGACGTGAGTATTTATGTTCCTAACGGTGGGTCATCCAAGGTCGTGGATGACCGGGTCATCGACCTGGGCGTTGAAACGCCTGGGTCGACGACCCGGTCGTCCATTAAAAAAATATTAATTTTTTTTTTGTGTTTTTGTTTTTTTGTTTTGATTTTTAAAATTTTTTGTTTTAGTTTTAAATTTTTTTTTTTGAAAATACGTTTTACGGTTGTTTAGAATTTTTAGAATTTTTTTTAAAGTTTTACCAAGATGGACCCCGAAATGATGTGGATGAGAGAGGTAGGTTGTTGTGGGTTGTGTTGGGTCGGGTCGTGGTTAAGAGGTGAATAGTGTAGGAAAGAGAAGAATGTGGGTTAAGGAAAGAGAAAGCTGATGTGGAAGAGAGAGAAAATTGATTTTGGAGAGAGAGAGCTGATGACCAGGTCGTCCAGGTCATGGTTAGTGATGTTCTAACGGCGTTCGTTCCCTAATAAATCCTGCGGCAAAAAAGTCGTCGTCGTCGCCGATGGAGGTCCCAATCCCGGAGTGCCCGGTGTGTCTGGAACCGTACGATCCCACCACCGTCGTCCCCCGCGTCCTCACCTGCGGCCATTCGACCTGTCACGTGTGCCTCCTCCGCCTCTCCTCCCCCTTCCCCGACGCCGTCCGATGCCCCTCCTGCACCCAACTCGTGCGCCTCTCCCGACGCTTGGGTCCCACCTCCCTCCCTAAGAACATCGACCTCCTCCGCTTCATCCCCACTCCATCCCCACCCTCCATTCGTCCTAAAACTCCCCCATCTCCACCGTCCGTTCCTCTGGTTATCTCCGATCACCGCCTTTTCTCCCGTTGGAAGAATCGAATCGTCGCTTACGACAACATCGAAGTCGATTCCGTTGAGGATGATGTTATGACTGCGAGATTCGCTTCTGGTGTGGTGAATCGGCTTGTAAAGCTTGTTCCGATTGCGGTTTGTGAGGGTGAAAGTGAAGAGAAGGAGTTGAGGTTGAGTTATGTGGCGCGAGTTGTGGAGGCGGTGGGGCGGATGGTGGAAATTGAGAGGAGACGGTTGGAATTGTTATTGGAGTCGGCTTCGGAGGAGGCGAGGGGAGTTTGTAGAATGTATGGGTTGTGGATGAGGGAAGGCGACTGTAATGTTTATTTGGTGTGCGAGAGGTTTAGTAGGAGTAATTTGGATTCGGTGGTTTTGGCGGAGTGGAAGGAAGAGGAAGTGGTTGAGTTTGGGATGATTGGAGTGGAGATGTGCGAGGCGGTTGTGAGGATTCATCGGAGGGGATTGGTTTGTGGTTGTTTGGAGGTGGAGTGCTTTTGTTTTGATGATTACGGACGTTGTCTGCTTGATTTGAGTAGGGTGTTGATGACTGGAAGGAGAGTTTGGGAGAGGATTGGGAGCAATGAAGGAGGAGGAGTTGATGAGTTTGGTTTTGTTAGCCCGGAAATGTTTGTCGCGTTGCAGGAGAAGCATGTGAGTTTTGAGTGTTGCTATGCTTCGGATGTTTGGTGCTTAGCTTGTACTTTCGCTATGATGCTTTTGGGAAATTCCAATCCATTGAGGTGTGTCTATCATGAGGATAGTGGTTGCTTGTCTATTGATGCTTATAATCTTTGGATGGGTAAGGTGATATCTGCCTTGGAAGGTTCGTTCTCAATTACCAGTTTTGAGCCGTTGGTCGAGATCATCAAGCGTGCTTTGAGTTATGATCCTGGAAGCCGTCCACAAGTGAGTGATATCTGGACATGCATCAGGGAGTTGCTGATTAAGCGTAAGATGGATCCAATTCACATACCTGCAGTGAAGGAGACCCCTGTTTGTTGTTTGCTTCTTTGTGGTTTTGATTCTGTGACAAAACAAGGATGTTGTGTAACTGGAGAACAGGATAAAGTTTCAACAAAACTGAAAGATGATTTTGATGGTCATGAACCAGAATCGAAAGGAACTGATTCTGATCAGAGTTCAGAGGAAACAGTTGATCGGGGTGCTGCCATTGGACTACATGGTGGTGCCTCAAAATCCTCCACCCTGCAAGGTCACCGTGATTGTGTTACTGGATTAGCTGTTGGAGGTACTTTATTTGCTTGTTACTGGCAGAATATATTGGTGGCTTGGTGCTTTACTTCTTTTTGTTTCAAAGTTCCTGTATCTCCGTTTGCAGAAATATTATGGAAGTTTATGATGTGGTTTCTTTTTATTTTTATTACAATTGTTAACATGCTAATTGCTATGGGAATAACTCCATGGTCATTATATGTCAAATGTAGCACTGGGATAAGAACCAATTGAAGCTAGAAGTCATTATTTAGATGACAAGTTTAATCACTACGCTTACTACTCATTAATATGGATTGTACGTATTTTGTCAATTTTGTATTTGCGAAATGCTCTCTCCAATGATGTTTGATGCTTATAGAAGAGGCATCTTTGTTGTCCATTAAAGCAAATGGAGGATGACGGATTTAAGTGTTTTCCTCATTATTGAACTTGGTATTGCGATTTTGCTTGGGAGTTGGGACAAAGTCAATATTTTGTTATGAAGTGCATGAGTTACTTTCATGAATTCTCCACCATGTATTTTCTTAACTAGCTATATTACCTTCAATCTTTCTTTTAAGCTCTGGTGGAATAAGTGTCATTTGGTGGAATCTATACTAGTTGTCGTTGTCTTCTATGGTTTTCTTATTTCTTTTGCAAATAACACATTGTTTTCCTTGCAGGTGGAATGCTGTTCAGCTCCTCTTATGATAAAACAGTAAATGCATGGTCCCTGCAGGTATATTACTGAGCCTACATTTCTTTATACGTTCACTTTTATGGTAATCGGAATAAATACGTACAGGATTTCTCTCACTTGCGCTCCTTTGAAGGTCACGAACATAAAGTCATGGCTTTAGTTGCTGTTGAGTTGAGTCAGATGCTTTGTGTAAGTGCTGATAGTGGAGGTTTTCTATTTGTTTGGGATACGGAGTCCTCTACCGACCAAACACCACTTAGAAAATGGCGTGAACATGATGATTGGCGTTTCAGTGGTATTCATTCATTGGCTGTTTTAGGATCTCAATATCTTTACAGTGGCAGCGGAGACAAGTCCATAAAAGCATGGTCATTGCAGGTAGCATTTCTCCCCCACTTTGAAGTGTGAAAGTCGGACCTTTTGCTTTTTAACCAAGTGAAGATTTTGAGCAAAGTGTTCTGTTAGATTATAACAACATTAAATGCAGGGAAAAAAGTCATGAGCATGACAATATAATAGAATGTAGTTAGGTGGTTTGATGCTTTATTTTGGCACTAAACTATAAACAATGTCATTATGAGATCCCACTACTGGAACTGTAGAAATGTGTGTAATTAGTAATCAATATGCATTAATTGTAAAATACTGCAAGTTTACATACAAAAGAATATTCTTTTTTTATTGATAAGAAAGAAAATTATAGATAAGAGAATTTATAAAAACACAAAACACCATAAATCACAGACAAAAAAATACTAAACTGCAAGTCTGCAACGTACGCCTACAAGATACTATTCACAGACTTTAATGTGCACATTTTATTTTGTTGTGTTCTGAACATGACTATTAGCATGCACAAATTGCCAAATGTCGTGAATAGCCTTCTTTGGTTATCCCGTGTCCATTTTGTAAATTGCTTTTAAACAATGAGTGATATTTCTTCTAACATCAGTTGCTAATTATTTTACTCTTAGCTGGTCAAGGATAACATTTTCACATTTCTTGTTGCTGCATTTTCTCCATACTTGTTTGCTTGATTACTAGTGATTTGCTGTTTTGTTATAATATCTTTTTCTTTACTCCACCTGCTGCAAACTTTTCTGTCTATGTTAGGATTATTCTCTTGCATGCACAATGACTGGTCATACATCGACAGTATCTTCCTTAGTGGTTGCCAATGGTATTCTCTACAGTGGGAGCTGGGATGGGACTATTCGTTTGTGGTGGCTTGATGATCATAGTCCTTTATCTGTATTAGGAAATGACTCTTCAGGGAATGGTTTTTCCGTGCTTTCACTTTCAGTTGACGGAAACTTGCTTGGTGCTTCATATGAAAATGGACATATAAAGGTATCTCGTCCATGAAGCTGTAATTTTGTTGTTTATCATTATCATTAAAGGTGTTATAGATCATATCCCTTCTAATTGCTACTGCAAACATGGTAACAACATAGATTGCATGGTCAAATATCTTAACCAGGGATCAATGAGAAACTTTGATGGTTCTAAAATGTTGACTTGAATTCCAATTTTTAGCTCAGATTTTATCCATCGGGTTTTATCCTTATGTTGAAACGCCATTCCAATTTCCAAGATGAAGTCATCTAATAGAAAAGGAATTTTTGTGTTTGTTTTGGTGACAGGTGTGGAGGAATGATGCAGAGGTCAAGTGTATGCAAATTGAGAATGGAGCTATTTTTGCTCTGCATATGGACAAAAATTGGCTCTTCACTGGGGGTTGGGATAAAACCATTAAAGTACAGGTTTGTTGTCAGTACATTATTGTAGTTTATAAGTTTTTGGTGACCGTTTGCTTGCAGCTTCTGTTTATTGACCATGCATTCCAATCTGTTATCATGTTTCCCTCTTTCTTCCCATTTCTAACTGATTTATCCCCTCATTTCCATTGCAGAAATTTTCAGATGATGGAATTCAGATGGAATTAGAACAGTTTGGTTCCATTAGTTGTGATTCCATCATAACTTCTATGTTATATTGGCAAGGAAAGCTTTTTGTTGGACAATCGAACAGGCAAATCAAGGTATTATGCCTTTTTATCTATATGTATGACCACAGGTCCACATAAGACCTGTTGCTTTCCTATAGTCCTAATCTTCAATCTGAGTCTATCCTGCTATTCTCACTGTTGAAAGATTTATGTTCTTGTTTTTTATTGATTGATATTCTGATATTAACTAGCCTCTCATCATTGTAGTTTGTTTTCATACATCGCCATCATTAGTTAGTTTGATTTGCATAATACTGATACCTAGTTGTGACCCCTTAGCACGGCACCGTTTTCAGTAAAAACTAAAAACATTGCCCAAATTTCTGATTTTATGACACCTTTATATATTCATACACATACACAAGGTTGCTCGATCACATCCTTCATTTTTTACTTATTTACCCACCACTGATGTGGGTTTTGCAGCTATATGAAATGAAAAGGTTGCCCAAGTCCACTTACTATACTAAAAATTCCATCATAGATTTTCTGTAGGTTTTGGTCAAGGTGAGGCACAGAAGGAACATATGATAAATTCAGTCACACAAATTTCACCTGACAATATTTCCACTGATAATGTCACTAAAATCATTGCATTGTTTCAGCTCTTCGATGCTAACTATAACTCTTTTCTCAGGTGTATTATCGGTAGTTCAGTACCAAGGTTCAGTCTATCAATGGTTTAGCTTTTGCTTGGAACTGTCGGTTGGACGACTAAGCACCACTCCTCTTGAGGTACTTTATATAGAACTAAAACCATCATCCTTTCTCTAATATGCTTTAGGTGTGGTGTTCATATCTTGGTAATTTGTTTAGTATTATTATTTTTCCACCTTTCTGAAAGCATACCATGTTTAACATTTACATGTTTCACATTTTATTTTTTTGGTTAGATGAGCACCATGAGCTTGGTCGTATCTTCTTGGCAGCAAAATTACAGTTCCAATGGAAGTACACCAGAGAGTAAAGTAGAAAAAGGAGATTTAAATTCATGTATATGGCTTGTTTATATGTATATACCGTTGCAAACCCATGCATGTACGTTAATACCCTCGTATCAATATTAATGTACATATTGATGTTCAAAAATCTTAGATCACACTTTGTTTTAGGTACTAAACCATTTATCGGGCGATACTGGATTGTTATTCATGTAAAAGATGCAGAGCATTTCGCTTGCCGATTATGGTTTGGTTTGACAAACAGTTTTCCTAGGAAAGTTGCCCAAGACATTTTTTTTTCGGGTCCTTATACACGGACGCGGGCGTCATGGACGCGCCTTACGTGGACGTGTTGAGTCAGCGTCCAGTCAGCAAAATTTCTCTTCACGTGCTTTGATCATCTTAAAAACGCCGGTTCTTTAGGTTGAACGATTCTTTTCCCAATACACAGATAGTGCAGACCCTAGGACAGCGTGCAGACCCTAGGACAGCGTGCAGACCCTTTATTCGTGCAGAGTCCAGACTTATCATAATAAAATATTGTTTTTAACTTTTAGGTTGTATCAACTTAATCCAAACAGACATACAACATATTCCGAACAGACAATCTTCTTATTCCGAACAGACGCACAACTTAATCCGAACAGACAAACTTCTTATTCCGAACAGACACACAACTTAATCCGAACAGACACACAACATATTCCAAACAGACACACAACATATTCCGAACAGACACACAACTTAATCCGAACAGACACACAACTTAATCCGAACAGACACAGAACTTAATCCGAACAGACACACAACATATTCCGAACAGACAGACTACTTATTCCGAACAGACATGCTTCTTATTCCGAACAGAAAGACTTCTTATTCCGAACAGACATACTTCTTATTCCGAACAGAAAGACTTCTTATTCCGAACAGACAGACTTCTTATTCTGAACAGACACACAACATATTCCGAACAGACAAACAACATATTCCGAACAGACAGACTTCTTATTCCGAACAGACGCACAACTTATTCCGAACAGACGCACAACTTAATCCGAACAGACACACAACATATTCCGAACAGACAGACTTCTTATTCCGAACAGACGCACAACTTAATCCAAACAGACAGACTTCTTATTCCGAACAGAAAGACTTCTTATTCCGAACAGACAGACTTCTTATTCCGAACAGACACACAACATATTCCGAACAGACAGACTTCTTATTCCGAACAGACGCACAACTTAATCCGAACAGACACACAACATATTCCGAACAGATAGACTTCTTATTCCGAACTGACATACAACTGTTATACATGAAGAAAATGAAGAAGAATGTGATCATTCCTACATTTTTAAGGATGACTTTGGTCTTGTTTGTTGTATATGTGAAATTACACGCAAAAGCATAGAAAGTGTGTCCAGAAACGGAACAGAAAGTTTGTATTATTTATGTAGAAAGATTGTCTTGTTTATGTAGAAAACTTGTCTTGTTTATGTAAAAAGTTTGTCCAGTTTATGTAAAATGTTTGTCCAGATTATGTTGAAAATTTGTGCAGAAATGGAACAGAAAGTATTCCGAACATACACACCACTTAATCCGAACAGACAGACTTCTTATTCCGAACAGACACACAACATATTCCGAACAGACTGACTTCTTATTCCGAACAGACATACAACTGCTGTACATGAAGAAAATGAAGAAGAATGTGATCATTCCTACATTCTTAAGGATGACTTTGGTCTTGTTTGTTGTATATGTGGAATTATACGCAAAAGCATAGAACTTTCTGATTGAACTTTTAAGAGTAGAACATCACGCCAAAATCCTCGGAAGCTTTGACACCATTGCATCTCGTTCCAGCACATTAACACCTGACCCAGAGGTAGCAAACAAACGGGTGTGATGCCTTTTCTTAACACAAAAACCACAAGAATCAGCATAAGCAACGTAAAATGTTTGGGCTTCTTCGAAAGAGGGGAAAACATCCCCTTCTTAGGAACGTTTGTCGGCTGCTCCACTTGGAAAGACACATGAACGATTTCCATCAAAGCACAGAGGTAGGACCACAGAAGAGAAGGGAAGAAAAAGGAAGACGCATGTTGAGATTTATAACAAGTCTCCTGTGCTGTGTAGGAGAGCCAAAATGTTCATGGAAAATGAGTGATTTGAGACGCATTAATGAGGGATGGAGGGATGTAGACATTTGTACGAAACGAGGAATAAAATAAAAAATAAACTTTTTCTGTGGAGACTGCCAACTCAAATGCGTCTGCTGACTGGGCTGACCACATAAGCGCGCGTCCCGAACGCTAGCGTCCGCTAATCGTTTTCCTTTTTTTTCCGTTGAACCAAAACCCAACTCTGAATATCACTTTATATTTGAAATATCAGGCATAACAGTTATACATGCATAATCCCTACTTTTGCAACATCGCCAAGATGCCAGCCTCAACTCAATAAGTGATTATATAAGCTCACTTTTAAAATCAGAAGCCTGAGTATGTCCCGATAGCAACCGAGATTCGTAAAATATCATCAGATTTTGGACTTGTCTTGGACCAAGAATCGACCTTCGGTGGTCATGCACACGCCAGTTGACTTCAGCTGCTTTCGTCTTTCTCAAGGTTCAGATATGCGGGATGCGGAGTGGATGCGGCAGGACACCGCATCGAACATATGCGGATGCGATGCGGGTGCATATGCGGTTTGCGATTTAATAATTAAATAATATACATTTACGTATTAAAATAATATGTGGAATACACATTTAATAATATGCATTTACATATACGGAAAGCGGGGTACTGGCGGGAGTCGAAAATGTTGGAGTGTCACGAATTTGGGGATCGAGTGGGGAATTTGGGAATGATCTTTTGTTTGTAAAATTGGTTAAAAGTTTTTTGTTTACAAAATAAGTTAAATGGGTAATCGGATAATCAGATATATTTCGGATTTTGACCCAATTAGATTTGAAATATGCCTATTTGATATGCGTTGCATATGCGGCCGCATATGCGCCTGCATCGGCCGCATATGCGGATGACAATGCGGTCCGCATATAGGAGGCCGCATCCTTAGGATGCGATGCGGATCGCGGCCGCATCGCACCCGCATCCGGCCGCATATCCGAACACTGGTCTTTCTACAAGCTGCAATGCTGTTACTCTGTCCGATGTTGCATCTTCACAATCAGGCTGAATGTATCAGCAGTTCCTTTAGAAAGATTTCAGATTATTGATGAATCAAGCAATAGCTTCTCAAATCTCAAAAGGTTAAACTTGATTTCCAATGCTTTGTCGAAGCTTTTGATAGATGCATCAGGCTCTCCAAAATTTAGTTGTGCTCTAGCCAATGTGATCCATGCCTGCTATTTTTATGTCAGTTTTCATGAGGGCAATTTCATGAGTAGGATTGATGTTACAAATCTATAACAAACCTCAGCCCATGAAGGCTCCAATTCCGTAGCCCCTACAAGGTAAACAATCATGAACTGATTATCATAAAATTTTACAAAGCGAAGTGTAAACTGCTATGAAAGAAGTAGCTGTTCATCTAAAGCAGCAATTAATGATATGCAACGACGGCATATAGTTCAGTTTGAGTTAAAGACTCTTTGATATGATGATTCTGTGAGAGATAGTCTCACGTCGGAAAAATGTGGGCTTCTCTTGGGCTTATAAGTCCTTGGGTTCCTCCCCTCTTCATCAATTGGTTTTGAGGTGGATACCCGGTTCTCATATGGTATCAGAGCCTTCATGGTTCTGTAACCAAATTACAAACAAACTGTAACACTGGATATTCAAAAACCATATCCACCCGGTTTTGAGGTGGATACCCGGTTCTCATGTGGGAACCGGGTTCTCATACCCGGTTCTCATATGGTTCTCATAGATTCGTGATCGCAATAGGTGCAATCTGAAACTTCAACGACAATCAAAATGACCACATCTTGTCCATAATTAGATCCAGAAATGTCCTAAACCCAACTGCTGAACTGAAACAACTAATAACAACACACTTGTACAACCTTAGCTAACCGATCCTGGTCTATTCTCTTCAATCCTTGAAGTTAGTCAAGTGTGGCTTAAACTTTAAACAAATACTAGCATTTCCTTCCTCTAATTAGTTCTTGTTTGAGAATTAGCGAGACCAACATAAAGTTCATAAAGATAACAAAATGTTTGCTCCTACTAATCATCTTAACTTAATCATATGTTCTTTAACCTACTAATCCATAACAGTGAAAAAGATTTGAAGAAAGAAAAAGAAATTAACTCTTAAGTTTCGGAAATGAGCAGCATCAAATTCGACAACAAACACAAAATTAAGTACTAAACAAGCTTAACAAAATAAACGACTCACTGATGGCCGCTTTGAGGGAGGCCCAGGCGTCACCGATCTCGAGCAAGACCTGCGCTTTCTGCTCGTGAAGCACCGCCTTCTCCGGCGCCAGCGCCAACGCCAACGCCGACTCCCACTTCCCCAACGCCTCCCCAAACCTCCCATCCTATCAAAATTACCACCTTTTTACCTTTTACCCCCCGAAACAAATCATATTTCCATTTTGCCCCCCGAAAGATCACATTTTTACCTCGGCGAGCTTGTTTCCCTGCGATTGGAGGGACTCGGCGTCGCCGGAGACCGACGGAACGTCACGACGCCGTTGTGTCGGATGGTTGCGTTCTTCTTCTTCGTCGTCTTCGTCTGGAAAGGGATGGGAACGCTTGTTTGGGGTTTCTTCCTCGAGCTGCTTCTTCGTCTTCGTCGTCTTCTTCCACGTGAGCTTCATTTTGCTCCACCGAGGGAAGTAATGGTGTTTTTTGGGTTGAAAAGGAAAATATTCGGGTCGGATGGGTTCGGGCTGGATCGGATCCGATTGTTGACCCGGTTACTCGTTTCAGGAGAATGTACTAGTGAATTGAGATGCATTCGTGATTTCGTATAGATTTACTGGGAAAAAAAGGATCAATCTAACCTATATATAACCAAATGTGTTATCATATGTCCTACAGGACTGAAAAAAGGAACGAATGTGGAGGTGACGTCGATATTTCTTCTACATTTCTATTACTTAACATTGCCAATACGTAAACAAAATATTTTTTGGTTTTGAAATATGTATTCCGATTTAGGATAAACAAATAAAGAAAAACAATCGGCTGTTAATACAAATTATGTAATCGGTTACAAACTTAATATCATATCTAGTCATTTCTTATATTTAATGATTGTATTTCACTAAATAAATTTGAAACGGTCAAACAGATGCCATATTATTTGAATCACTTTCAATTCCTTTCGTTCTGTAACCAATTTGCAAAAAAATTGTAATGCATAATAACTATTTTGAAAACTAAAGCGCAATCATGTTTAGAGAGTGATCAGACCAAATGGAACAGACAGACAGTAGATCACAATATACCCGTTTGACGTATTGAGTGATGAAGTAAGAATAGATGTGTGTCGTAAAAAACAAATATTTCACAATTCTAGAAATTGCAATCTTTCTAAATTGATGGAGATTTACAATGGTAAAAAATGAATTAACCAGCAATGCGTACAAAAATTCTGTTGTGCTCATCGCAAAGTTGGATATCTTTGTCAGATACGTTCCAGATCCCAACTGCATACCTTCACTAAATAATGCCCTGCTAACTGCTAACACCCGAACACTTATGTTCGATGCGATGGTAAAGGAGAAGAAGTTCATGACTTTGTGAAGGAAATGTAAATATATACACAATCTTATTCTGGATTTTCCCCCCCTAGAATGGAACGTGACTTTCGTGTTTTACAAAGGTGATCAAAGGCAAAACCTTGGAAATCCAAAGGTGGAAAATAAATTACAATTTTACAATTAGACCACCCATGTTGAAATGAATCGGAAACAATAGGTCATCTCCAACTAAGTTACTGCTGGAAATGAACCTTACAAGAAGTCGGGTCCAGCTGCGTCGAATTCGAATATTCTCATCTCCAACTAAGTTTGCCTTGTGATATTACCCAAAGTCAGAGGAGAAATGCAACAAGGGCTTGAAGGATTGTTTTGGGAGCTGCCCATTTCGAACCTCTTTCCTCTATTAGAGTTTCTGGTAGATCCGGCAGATCATCCAGAGTTCTCTGAGGGTAGAATGAAAAAAAAGAGCAGATCATCACGAAGTGAAAACAATAAGACTGTAACAAGAAAAGAAAACGCGTACTCGAAGAAAAGAAAACGCATACTCGATTGTTCATCTAATTCTAGGTGTTGTTGGAAATGTGAAAACTTGTTTGATTAACAAACCGACTTATATACTCAACAAAGTTTGGTCCACACTTCATAGGTATTGTCAATCTGAACAGAAAAATCTGGAAACCACTTATGATTGTTGTTAATTACTTAATTGATTGTTGAGATCGTGGTATCTTGGGTGAAAACTAACTAGTCGGTCATACACCCTGATTTTTTTAAAAGCTAAGTTTGGTAGAGTAACAAACAGCAACTAAAAGTCATGGCCGGTAGCTGTAAAACAAATCGTACATTATATGTTTGGAAAATTTATTCTTTGTCTAGCGATTATTAATCCTCCATTGGTCCAGTGAATATTATCTCTCTTGCAATGTAAAACTGCCAAATAATTTCATGAATTGTGGGTCATCAATTTAAGTTAACAGTCTAGGATGTTGATAATTGGGATGATTTTCCTGCTACTTCATAAGAACTAGAAATTACAGTGTGTACACTTGTAGTCCATATGTATTTTTATTATCCATCTGCGGAGTTTGTAATAGATTTTCTTTTCTGCATTTAATTTCTATCTTTGTCACTCCAGGTAAAATTATTTGAGCTGCCAAACAGCATCTGCACGGGCAATGAGTTATGACGTTTCATGCAGAATCATATTTCATGGCAAAAAAATAATCTGAGGAAAATAGCAAAATGAAATAGATGAGGTCTGCGTGTCCCTTTACCTGTGTAGCTTCCTTGAGTGGACCCCAACATTCTACCCGATTGTACTTTCTCGAACTGGAATGGAAGTAGACCCAGACGGAAGCATCCAGCAATTCTGGATGATCCTCAAAGAAGCGGGAATCACCATACACCACAGCCTGAAGAACCTGTAGAGGCATTCACATCTCAATTCAAAGATTCAATCTAAAAAATAAAAAAAACTGTGTCAAATATTGAGAGCATATGTAGTTAATACAAATACATGAATCAGAAGGTATAGCATTTTCCCAGGTCATGTTTTTATATGAGACTAACCAAAGGCAACTCCTTGGAGAAGATGTAGTATCTGAATTCGGCAGCAATATCTTGCAAAAGATTGGCCCCACTGACATAGCAATGGACATGCAAAGATGCTTCATCTTTCATGCTCTTCCATTCAGCCACAACGTCATCTTTCTGTACTTTTTTTTGCCATCTCCGTAGCTGCCATGATTGAAGTTGATAAATTCAAGTCAAACATTGTATAGGTCTAATGGTTGCTGTAAAATGCCATTTTGTATTATCTCCAAAACCTTACATTTAAATAAATGTTATCACTACTTTCACAATAGAAACAAGACATGCAAGGAGTATAGAGATTAAAATCTTGACTACAATGTGTTTGTAGTCCAACGGTTAGGATAATCGTCTTCCAAGCAATAGACCCGGGTTCAACTCCCGGCAAAGCATTTATTGTGACTATCACAATATTCAACGTTTTTATCATATAAACTAACCTACAGTTTTGCTTCACAGAAACAACTACTTAGATTAGCATTTAGCAACCATTTTCAAAACTCTTTTTTCATTCATAACTGAATCGGGACAGTTGAAACACCGGGAAGCAGAAAGAATCAAATCATGAGTGATAAGTGCAATAGACAACTGACAAATCACAAAATACATTTTGAGTACTATCAAATGCCTTCTGAGAAATGCTAACAAAATGGAAAAACTAAAAGTCAAACACGTAAACCAACGAAAATATCAACCATGATATAAATTTGAAATTACAGATGGATTGTAGCAGAGGTCTGATGCACTTCACTGCACACCAAGTAGCAAAATGATTTCTGGAGAAAATCAACAAAAATACCACAGGTCATTGACAATCAATTTTTTTTCCCTCTTCATTCAAATGCATACTACTGTTTGGGGAAAACAAGATCTAGTTGCATTTTAATTAAGAGGGAAAAATACTAATATTCAAACTTGTGGGATTCATGCGAAATCATTAATCAGTAGTACGCATTTGAATTAAGAGAATGTCAAACAAATCTAGCAATGACCTTTTGTTTGAGTTCACTTGTGACATTGCACGGAACCTTAGCAATGGCCTTGTGAATGTGCAAACAAGATCCGCATTTTTATTATATTCCTTTTGTTTGAGTGATTACTGTCCTTTTGCACAACAAACCTTTTAACAATTTCATATGTTATTATGTACTTTCAGTTACAGATATTCCATTCCACAGAATTTTGGTAAGATTAACAGAGATTCGTAAAAATATCAAGCAATTGTAATATGAAAATCACTGTCCAAGCATGGAAACATGTTGTATTCATGTTCACAAGTTGCATTAACAAATGACATGTTTTGCCAACAAGATCTGCATTTTAGTCAAAGTATCAGATAAATATTTTTTCCAAGTAGGCATGTGGTCACAACTAGTTAATGTCTTTTAAGGCCAATGATGTGTTTGCAATCCAACGTTTAGCATAATTGTCTTCCAAGCAATAGACCCGGGTTCAACTCCCGGCAAACACATATGGTGCTTTTTTAGACCATGACCGTTTTTCCTCTCCAGAAAAGGAATTCGGTATTTTTGTAATTTGTAGGTCAGAGAATACTTACAGGAAAAACTCTCATCTTTACAGTGAACAATGATAAGTACAACTGTACAAGTGAAAGGGAGAGCACTAAATTTGCAAACACTCAATACAATAGGAAAAATGTCGGTTAAGAGAGTAAAAAATCTTAGTGCTTGCATGAAGAAAAATACTGATGAGTGGAAAAACCTGTATCGTTTGAAGGCGTGAAAAAAGCCTCTGTATTGATACCACATTTACCTGATGTAAATGTCAAAAACAAAAACCGTGTATTCAAATACGCATTGGTATTCCTAGAAACAAAAAACCCTTTATAGAACAAACTGGTGTTTAAATCAGGGCCATGAGAAGTTGACAACAACACCGATCAAAAACACAAAGTTCATAACAACCACTGGCAAGAAGAAAAGAGTGCAATACACAGCTGACAAATTACATTTGTTGAGTGCTCTGAAATGTGTTTTAAGAACTTTCGCAATCTGACAAACTAAAGTCAACACATAAACTGATGACCATATCAACCACAATACAGATTTGGAATTACAAATAGGATGAACTTTGAAACAGAAATGTGATGTATTTCACTGTCCAACAAGTAGCAAAATGCTTTGTATAAAACATGATCTACAGAAATGTGAAACATTAGTCAAATGCATCCTAATGTTTTGGGGAAAGCAATTGTTTCATTTAAAAGGAGTAGCCTTCCATGGAATCTTTAATATGGCTATTGTTAAGGTTCATTACAATGTCAAACAACAAGTAGCATCCAGCATGTGCAAGTTTTCATGGGCAACTTGATAACCCACAAAAACTATTGAAACATTATTTTTTTACTATATGCACACAAATCTTTTGCTACACGTTTTACAATTAAAGCCAGATTGGTGTCCCTTTTGTGATGGCATGCAAAAACTTCAGACTTTCTGTAATTCTACAGTCAGCAATGCGTTTGTAGTCCAATGTTTAGGATAATTGCCTTCCAAGCAATAGACCCGGGTTCGACTCCCGGCAAACGCAATTTTTATTTTGTTTTGGTATTTTGAGTTTGATCTATCCAAGACACTATAGCAGAAAAACAATTTTTCATATTGAAATGGAAACGTCTCATGAACACTTAATAAGAATCACAATAAGAATTATACAAGTGGAAATGTGGAATACAATAAAATTATAATGAAAATGACTAAGTTTCTAGAACAAAAAAATGGTACCAATGAACCTTGAGATGGTTGTTGGAAAAAATGATGCCAGATAGAATACAATCTATACAGATCTCTGAAAAGTTTGTTAAGGCAAGCCAAACTTCAGAGTTTCTGTAATTCTACAGTCAGCAATGCGTTTGTAGTCCAACGGTTAGGATAATTGCCTTCCAAGCAATAGACCCGGGTTCGACTCCCGGCAAACGCATATAATACTTTTTTAGACCATGTCTAAGTTTTTCCCAGAATTATAAACCATTAACTTGTTTTAATGTGGGTCAGCAAACACTTAAGCAAAAGGCTCGTCATGGTTAGTTACGCAAAGTGACAAATAAGATTGATCCAAAACAAATTCATAAACAATTAAAATGATTGGAAAATGTTGGTTTCCAAAAAGAAGAAATCCTACACTGCTCACAGGAAGCAATAACCTAAATTTGTAACATCAGACGTGTTTAGACTGGAAAAGGGTTGATAAGTGGGGGTGCCACATCAAGGCTCAAAAAGATCTGCATTACAGAGGGTCAGGTTATAAGAAGATCCTCTGGAACAGCACACCATAACTCACCAGATGCAATTTTGTTTCCGTGTATTCAAAATAGACATAATTGTATATTTCTAGAATTTGAAATCCTTTTTAGGTTTTGACTGGTGTTTTCAAAAGAAGAATGTCAAAATGTTGAAATGGCAGCCAAAAGAATTGGAATTAGAAGAAAAAAACAAGATCTTAACATGCAACAGAAAAATAATTATATGATATAGAGACTTGTCTAGTGGTCCATAAGTTAACAGCTAGTTAAAAAAACTACTCCCTCACAGGCAGACAAGGTTCTAGTTTGGTGTGATTACTGATCAGAGAAGTACTTCTACAGACAGTGAATTTGGCAAGGTAAACATGACTTTAATCTACAGTTTGTCATGAAAAGGTACACCACCCCTAGATATACATTTCCGTTTTCTTTTGAAGGTTGATATATATGAATAAGACCTTTCATCTAATCATGATTGACAAATCTGCATCACATGTTAAGACAAATGGAACTAAAAGATAAGAATTGCAGAAACCATTATAAAAGCCATATTGCGATGAGAGAGAAATCTCTGTACCTGATCAATATTGATAATATTGGAGACAGCCAGTGTAAGATTAGCTGTGAAATCGCAGTGCGTCAACGTATATGTTCTTGGAAAAGCGCAGGATGACTGCTTGCTCATCTCCTCTCCATGGAAAACAACATTAAGCTTTGATGGGTCAAATCTGGTAGGAGGGGTTAGAAATTGTGCAGCCTGACAAAATTACACACACCAAAATTAGGACACTAATAAGACACAAAATCTGAAGACCACAATATTCAAAACCCTCCACAAAGCACTCCGTACAATGAGTATAACGCATGAAGACCATCATGTCCTAGATGGTATCGAAATCCAAACTACCTCGGTTTGATATGACAAACCTAAAATAAGTAGAAATCTTGTTGGAAGCGCATATTTTGTTCACTTATACTTCCGTAGAGCTTCACAACTTAACTTAGGACTCTCGTCTTCAAACATGTCGATCATGAAATTTGGGATTTGAAATGAAGCAATAGCAATTGGCTTTCCTAAGATGTTGCACGTGCAAATCTGTTCATAACCTTTGGGTGGGAGTCCTAAATTATTCATTAATTGAAGTTCTCAAAAATAAAATCTCACATAGAGAGGTTCAATCATAAACCATTGTAAACCCCCATTAAAACAACTATCATGATTTGAAGATGACATGTTACCCAACATATCCAATTAAAAATATTCTACAATTCATTTTGGAATTAAATGTCTGCAATGTAGCTTTTCGAACGGAACCTCAAAACGAAAAGTCGAACCTTGAGAACGAGAGAGCCGCGGAAGGCAGAGGCACGGTCGGCAGGGGAAGCAACGACGAGCGCCTTGGCGGAGGCGAGTTGCGGAGTGAGCAGGGAAGAAGAGGAGGTGATCGGATCGGGGGAGGAGAGGTGGGAGAGGAACACGTGCCTCGCCGAGAAGGAAGACGCCATTGCTGACCTCTTTCTCTCTCCTCATCTGAAAACCGTCATCTCTCTCTCTCTAGTTTGTACTTCTTTGGTGGTTCGTGTTTCGGAGTTTATGGGGGAAAGGGGTTGGTGACATGTGGAGACGTTCCATTGGTGGAACAGAAGGAGGGAGATAATGAGTCCTTATACACGGACGCGGGCGTCACGGACGCGCCTTACGTGGACGTGTTGAGTCAGCGTCCAGTCAGCAAAATTTCTCTTCACGTGCTTTGGTCTTCTTAAAAACGCTGGTTCTTTAGGTTGAATGATTCTTTTCCCAATACACAGATAATGCAGACCCTAGGACAGCGTGCAGACCCTAGGACAGCGTGCAGACCCTTTATTCATGCAGAGTCCAGACTTATCATAATAAAATATTGTTTTTAACTTTTAGGTTGGATCAACTTAATCCAAACAGACACACAACATATTCCGAACAGACAGTCTTCTTATTCCGAACAGACGCACAACTTAATCCGAACATACAGACTTCTTATTCCGAACAGACACACAACATATTCCGAACAGACACACAACATATTCCGAACAGACACACAACTTAATCCGAACAGACACATAACTTAATCCGAACAGACACACAACATATTCCGAACAGACATACTTCTTATTCCGAACAAAAAGACTTCTTATTCCGAACAGACAGACTTCTTATTCCGAACAGACACACAACATATTCCGAACAGACAAACAACATATTCCGAACAGACAGACTTCTTATTCCGAACAGACGCACAACTTAATCCGAACAGACACACAACATATTCCGAACAGACAGACTTCTTATTCCGAACAGACGTACAACTTAATCCAAACAGACAGACTTCTTATTCCGAACAGAAATACTTCTTATTCCGAACAGAAATACTTCTTATTCCGAACAGACAGACTTCTTATTCCGAACAGACACACAACATATTCCGAACAGACAGACTTCTTATTCCGAACAGACGCACAACTTAATCCGAACAGACACACAACATATTCCGAACAGATAGACTTCTTATTCCGAACTGACATACAACTGTTATACATGAAGAAAATGAAGAAGAATGTGATCATTCCTACATTTTTAAGGATGACTTTGGTCTTGTTTGTTGTATATGTGGAATTACACGCAAAAGCATAGAAAGTATTATTTATGTAGAAAGATTGTCTTGTATTATTTATGTAGAAAGTATTCCGAACATACACACCACTTAATCCGAACAGACAGACTTCTTATTCCGAACAGACACACAACATATTCCGAACAGACTGACTTCTTATTCCGAACAGACATACAACTGTTGTACATGAAGAAAATGAAGAAGAATGTGATCATTCCTACATTCTTAAGGATGACTTTGGTCTTGTTTGTTGTATATGTGGAATTATACGCAAAAGCATAGAACTTTCTGATTGAACTTTTAACAGTAGAACATCACGCCAAAATCCTCGGAAGCTTTGACACCATTGCATCTCGTTCCAGCACATTAACACCTGACCCAGAGGTAGCAAACAAACGGGTGTGATGCCTTTTCTTAACACAAAAACCACAAGAATCGGCATAAGCAACGTAAAATGTTTGGGCTTCTTCGAAAGAGGGGAAAAACATCCCCTCCTTAGGAACGTTTGTCGGCTGCTCCACTTGGAAAGACACATGAACGATTTCCATCAAAGCACAGAGGTAGGACCACAGAAGAGAAAGGAAGAAAAAAGAAGACGCATGTTGAGATTTATAACAAGTTTCCTGTGCTGTGTAGGAGAGCCAAAATGTTCATGGAAAATGAGTGATTTGAGACGCATTAATGAGGGATGGAGGGATGTAGACATTTGTACGAAACGAGGAATAAAATAAAAAATAAACTTTTTCTGTGGAGACTGCCAACTCAAACGCGTCTGCTGACTGGGCTGACCACATAAGCGCGCGTCCCGAACGCTAGCGTCCACTAATCGTTTTCCGGAGAGAATAGTGGATAGAGAGGTGTGTGTGACTGTGTGTGAGAGAGTGGGAGTGGGAGGGCTGCTCACAGCCACCAAAAGTTCAAACATTTCTGTGCGGTGGCAGTTTGAAAGGATCCTGAATATTATAATTTAATTAATTTAATTCAAGTATGCTTTTTTGTGTTAAAAATGATGGTTACGTCTTAAAGTACGTGGTTCGCTTCCTTTTGATTGAAATCTATGGTATGCCGTATGGGTATGGCAGACGCCCAGGGTGCCCTCGGGTGGGGGGCACGTTTCCACCTCATTCGTCGATTTTTTTTTTAGATTTTAATTATTTAATGGATGTTTTGTTATTAATGGATTGGGTATTTGTTATTAATGTGGGGTAATAATTTTTGTCAAGTAATAAAAATTCAAAAAAATCCAGAACAAACAATTTCAAGATCCAAAAAATCCAGGTGAGTGAGACCCCGAACGGCCTGTCGAGGTGGTTTAATAGTATGGTCTAATATCACGCGCGCGTTTTAATCACGCTTCCACTGAGCAAACACGCGTGCACTGTTTTCAATTACGCGTGCCCTTTAATCACGCTTCCACTGCAGCAAACACACGTGCACTGTTTTCAATCACGCGTGCACTTTAATCACGCTTCCACTGAGCAAACACGCGTGCACTGTTTAATCACGCGTGCACTTTAATCACGCTTCCAATGAGTAAACTGTGCAATCACGCGTGAACAGTGCAACAGATACATCCAAATCCTCCCAACTATAAATACATCTACCTATATCCTTACTCCTCACATTTCCTTAACTTCTTAACTTGTTAACTTCTTCTCTCATCAATGTCGGATAATAGTTTAAACTCCGGTCAATCTGACGATGATAACTGGAATGAGACATTAAATATAATGGACCGCGCTATTGAATTGGCCGGACGAGTTGTTCACGAAAGGACTACACGTCCTAAGCAGCGTCGAATGAGAACGACGAACCCAGATAGAGATCGTGAACTAGGTTACAGACGCCTTATAGACGATTATTTCTCTGACAACCCTGTGTATTCTGATACTCTTTTCAGGACAAGATTTCGGATGAGAAAACATGTCTTTCTGCGCATCCACAATGTCATCGAAGCATCTGATGTCTTCTTCCAACGAACACCGGACGCATCTGATAGGATGAGCATCTCCGGTATACAAAAAAGTACGGCAGCAATACGAATGTTAGCATATGGCGTTGCAGCTGATGAGATCGATGAGTACCTACGAATGAGTGCGACAACATCCAGAAATGCTCTCCTCAAATTCTGTAAAGGTGTTATTCGCATCTTCGGCCCTGAGTATTTACGTCGTCCAACTGCAAATGACTTGGCACGCCTACTTTACGTTGGTGAGCAACGTGGGTTTCCAGGTATGATGGGGACTATCGATTGTATGCACTGGGAGTGGAAAAACTGCCCAGCTGCTTGAAAGGGACAACATCAATGGCGTGCTGGGAAAGCAACTCTGATCCTTGAGGCGATGACATCGTACGACTTATGGATCTGGCACTCCTTCGGAATACCGGGTTCATGCAATGACTTGAACGTCCTACAACAATCTCCGGTTTTCGACGACATACTAGAAGGTCGAGCACCACCTGTAAATTATGAGGTAGACGATGTTCAATATGATATGGGATACTATCTTACTGATGATATTTATCCACAGTGGGCGGCCTTCATCCAATCCATCCTTCACCCTCACACCCCGAAGCACAGATTGTTTGTTGAAGTGCAGGAGGCAACGCGTAAAGATGTTGAACGCGCTTTCGGAGTGTTGCAAGCGAGGTTCACGATCATCAGAAATCTGACTCTTGCCTGGAGCAATGACGTTCTGTCCAAAATAATGACAGCTTGGATCTGAAAGGCGATTTAATCGAGCATATATGGCAACGCTACGGACGAGGAGCGATTTAAAAATCGATTAACGTAGTTGCTAATGTAGTATTTGAAAGTTTAGTTTATGTAATATGTATTGTTGTTTCTTAACTTTGAGTGTAATATTTTCTATTTCAGTTTATCTTAAATGTAATGTGGCTCCGTAATATTTAATAATAATTTCGTGATTTAGCAGTAATTATTAACAATATTTCGAGTTAAAATAGAATTGTAATGTTATTAGAATTAGAATTATATAAAATGTAATTTGTTAAATGTTGTGTGAAAATTATAATTGTTTAATTAAGAAATGACGTGGATGAAAGAGAGTGTAGAGTGGGTGGGGATAGCCTGGGCATGGGTAAGGGTTTTTTTTAGGTGGGTTGGGTGAGCTGACGTGGCAGAGAGATAAGCTGACGTGACAGAGAGAGAGTGCAGGACGCCAGAGGTAGCCCGGACGCTGTTATTTGTGCTCTAATTGGTAGATCGTCATATGTCTACTGTCTAGAGCAGAAAAAAAAATTGGTAGGAAGTGATGGTCCACAAATTTGTAAAATTTATCACAAATTATGTGATTAATTCAACAAAATAAAAATGCAATTATGATATATCTGAACATTTTTTATCTGAACATTTCCGCTAATATTGGAGCTCTGACCACCATTTATCCCGAAGTTCTGAAGCTCAAACAGTGGAGATAAGTCTATGGTGTCGTATTTGTCCGCGGTAATGACATTTTCAAGAAAGTTCACCTATGTGTACGAATTGCAAAAACTATAGAAAGTGGTCTAAATATGATAAAATAAAATAAAATATACCTTGATTTACCATAAAATGAAAAGGTATGCAAGTAGCCCATAGATTACAACATTATGGTTTGTAAATACGGAGGTTACAACTTACAAGGCGGACCGGAACAATGATATATTTATCTTTACAAACCCATATTACCCCTCAGAAATCAATAAAAATAAATAAATGGGCAATTGCTTCCCCCACTGTTACAGATTACCAATTAAATCCGTGGTGAGTGTGAATCAAAACCTTTTCTCCTACAGAAAATACGAGAAGCAAGTGTTATTATAGGCTGATCTCAGCAACTGGAGAACGAACCGAATAGACCGACGAATCAACAAGCGGAGCTCTAGTCGCACAAACCCACTGCCTAGGTGATTCAACATCATCCCCTGTGACAGTTGGAATGTGCCAGCTTCCTGTTACCGACTCCTGGGAGGAAAAATACAGCAGTAAACAAAAGCAAGTGACATTGGGTGTGACTAAAACATTGCAGAACCACAAACTATCCATTGTTAGACTTGAGGTCAAGTAGTAAATGTAAGATGGCATTCAACTCCACAAATTAATATTAGTTTTGTGCCTTGAAAACCCATGTGAACGGTCGACCGATTATTAGGCAACGACAATTTCTGGACTGACCAAAAAACAGTCAACCTATTCCAGTTCAGTCCACCAATTTTTTCAGGACAGAGTCGAGTTGGATTTTACTATTCCCAAAAGCTAGGATGACTGTTTGGCTTTCGATCGACCGAAATCCCAGTTCCAGACGACTGAAAGCTATTCGGTTGTCCGATCCGCAAATTCCAAAGTCATTTCATCATTTACTGAAACTTCAGTTTCTGAGCATGAAGCAATTTTATCTCAAGGGTAGGTTAGGCTTTTTCCTTACCATTTTGGATGTCCTAAACTTTCCCTATAGCTATAGATACAATTTGTTGTGTTTAGGGTTTTATGAGCTTTTGGAGTGTTGGGAGCCACTAAATTGGTAGAGGTAAGTTTAGCAACCTTCAAGCTTAGGGTTTAGGGATTTTGGGGAAAATCTTGTTGTTGGAGAAGTCATTCATCCGACCCCCAAATCCATTCCATGTATTTACTTCTCCGGTCTCTCTTTCTCCATTGTAACTCCACATTCCCCCATAGTGAAGCTCCGATCGTCTCCGCACGTGGTTTTCCCGATTTAGGTTTCCACGTATACCTTGGTGTTATGACTTTTTTGTGGTTTGCTATTTTTTATCACTTGCTCAAAGTTAGATGCATGCTAAGTGATCGCTAAATTGCCTAGTCTAGCTTCCGTTCGGGATTTCTCATCACTTCCGCTCTTTTGGTCCACCGCCATTTCCTAATAATTTATATGCATATCATATTACTATTCTAATTTTAACTGTCAAAGCCATAGATAACTATTCAGGCAAATTGATAGTAGCATCATTTACCCATATAAGTAGGGCTGTCAATCGTGTCGTGTGCTAATCGTGTCGTGTCAACTCCTATATATAAGCTCTAGGTGCTGCGCCATATCCGACCCATTTAATAATCGTGTTGCTAAATTTCTGCCGTATCCAACCCATTTATAATCGTGTTGTCATATCCAACCCGTTTATACCCGATTATTAAACGGGTTACTTCGTGTACACGTTTAACACCGCTACCGTTTACACCATTTAACACACAATTATCCACTCGTTCAGAGTTCAAACTTCAAAGTTTCAAACTAATTATATATATAATTGGTAAAATTATAAATATGACATTCAATTATTAGAATTTGTTTATTATAATTTATAACTTATATATTACTTATAGACTTGTCGGTATTAGTCGTGTATTAATCGTGTCGTATTCGTAATCGTGTGCCTAATTACCCAATTACTTATCGTGTTTTATCGTGTCTTAATCGTGTTAATCGTGTTTGCAGCAGAAATCCATATCCAATCCATTTAATAATCGTGTTGTCGTATCCAACTCATTTATTAATCGTGTTCAAATTCTCAATCCATATCCGCTAACTTCGTGTCGTTTTCGTGTCGTGTTATCGTGTTTCGTGTAAAATTGACAGCCCTACATATAAGTATGGTGAGCATTTGAAGGTTCATTGGTTGGAACTCATAATCATTCTTGATGTCAATTTAGTTTAAACTGACTCAAAATGTTAACCATGATGATATTATCGCATTAACATTGTCAAAATGCAGTCTTCCAGCCATTAACTTGGACATGCGCAAACTGCATGACATCATAGCATTTTCAAAAATACACAAACTAGACTAGAAAACCAAGTCACCTGAATAACAATAGAATAGGGTGGGGGCATGTGAAACTTGGGTCCCTGTCTTGAGAATGTGAGGCGCACCTGAAAATTTAAAAATTAATAGATGAGACCAAGAGGAAGCCAATTCTTTTCGGGGAAAAACGTATCACCACCACCAGTAGGTGAAAGGATATTAGACTATTATGGTATCTCCTCGTAATCTACATAAAAATTAATCGTGCCTCTGGACCTTGGGAAATGCCATAACCAATAAGAGACTGTTAGGCAACTAAATCCTTCTTAACATGCCTGTAGTAATAGATAAGAAGTGACACTGAAGAAGGTGTAGGTTAAAAACCGAAATCAAATAATCTCATTAAAGCAAGATAGGTCATCCTGCAAATACTTAGTAATGGATCTAGTCTCAATTGGAGAAATCTGTGCTTTGAATGGGTTGTGCATTGCAACATTGTCCACATGGTTAACAAGATTACATGTTTTTCTATTATAAATCGGTTTATAGGATCAGCAACTCAGCAGCTTCTTTCGCAAGAATAGGGACAAAATGACACATTCTTAAAAGGCCAGAATATGCTAAGAGGGCAAGTTATCCACCATAACCACATCAACATGAATAGACGAAGAACATTATGATGTGCAAGGACCAAAAAAAAGGTAGATTACAGTAAGCAACTAAAAGAGAGTAAATTTTGGGCTCTGAAGCACCTGATGCTTTTCTTTCCAACGGGGGAAGAAGCTATCCCCTAAGAGCTGAAACAAATGATCTCTCATCTCATCATTTGTAACCAGCAAGGACTTGCAACTCACAGCTGCATACAACCAGTACCTGCATAATGCAATGGAGTCCACCGTTGACAGTATAAGGATATGTTAGTTATCGTGATTTGTTCAGCTAAGGTTCTAAAAATAATAATTTATACTAACTTGTGTTTTCAAAATACTTCAACAATGTCCAATACTAATAGCAAGACCAAACTGAGGGAAAAACTATATTAATTAATTATAAAAGTAGGCACTTAGCCACTTACACTTACCAGTCATCATTTGACCCAACAGGAGTTGTGTATAGCATGCCAGATCTTCTCCAATTCTCAATCAGCCTCTTATTCTTTGGGTTATCAGCAGGACCTCCTTTGGCATGTCGAGTATGCAAAATAATTAGTGGCCGTATTTTAGATGAACTCATTTCACGAATCTCTTTTACAACATTATTTATCTGCGACATGAATGAATGTTGATCTAAACAAGGCTTACCAAAATACCGTATTCATCTTCCAACACTTGTGATTAAACAAAAGATAAGGGGTAGAACTAATACTTACTTGAAAAAAACTGAAATTAGTTTGTTTATAGAGGCCTACATTTGCACCATCTATAACAGCATCATATGGTCCATGGTGGTTCAGCCACTCCTGCACATAATTAATCAGTAGGGACCTCTGTAGTCTGTAATACCAAGTTTCTGTCTCATTGTTCTTTGAACATGACCACTCATATACATGATATAGCAAACATATCCACTAGAAATACATACCTTTGCCAAAGAAAATCTTTAATCATAGACCAAAACAAAATGAAGATGAGTCAAAACCATCATGCTTATAGCCTTTAGGTTGCAAACATAGTTATAGATGCATTATTCAGCCACTGCAAGTACGAATATATATTCTACAAGAGAAGGATTTGTGTTACATACACGTACTTAAATTAGCAAGAGTGATTACTAAGAAATGACTTGACAAATCAACCTAATTTCTAAGAACTGAACTTTTTAGCTATCAAATATTCAGCTAGACCAAAGAGTCTTGGCATCACTATATACGTCAGTCTGGGAAGGACGTGTAGACTCAAGAGAGGCAGACGAAAGAGATGTAACACTTGAGTGCTTCACTAACACGAATCTTCAAAATGCCAGATAAATTTTCTACCTTCAAAGAAAACAAAAAAAAAGAACAAAAAACTTATAAAAGAAAAAACTACTTGTCTACTAAACCCTAGATTAGGGTCTGTGGTTCAAAGAAAATGAAGTATATGCCTTCAAGGGAACATCTACTTTCAATACTATCCTCCTTTACATTTGTCAAGAACACTCTAATTGTTAATAACTATAAAGATCATCCTAGATTTGCAACCACCGTGATATCCTTGCAAATGCATATACTTTGTCCCGCATTCTATATCTGACATGTATCACAACAATATATGCCAAGAACAGCATAAGCAACATTTACGTGGGCAACTTAGCGCATTGCATAGGTCGGCATAGCTTGTATCGCTTAACCTTATAAATGATAGTACAAGATTCTGTGACATAATGGCATAATTTGCATGTTCCAAATTCTGAACATGTCATCACACAACACTGTCTACACAGTAAGAAACTGAAATTAATAATTCACAAACCTGAAATCTGACGAAATCGGCCTTGACCTCTCGCTGGCAAGCCAAGTTAGCCAACGACCTTGCGAAATTCTCGGTCTCCAACGGATCAATATCGATGCAAACAAGCCTCTCCCCACACCTCTCACACATACCACTCTCATCCACCGTCGTCCTCCCAACATCCCACTTCCCCTTCCCAAGCCACCCCTGCCCATGCCACCCACCACCACCCCTCACAACCCCCTCCCTCACCTTCCCCTCATCCCAATCCTCCACCCCAACCTCCCCGGCCGCCACCGTCCCAAACCACCTCTCCGCAACCCCCGCAGTCTCCTCCGACACCTGCCTAACCAACCCCCTCATCCTCTGCAACAACCTATACACCTCCTTTTCTTTCCCAGCCTCCGAACTCGCCGCAAGCAACGCACCAAGCTCAGCGTCCTCCGGCACAACACCGCACTCCACCATGTGCCTCTCCACCTCATACGCCCTATCCGCATCCCGATTCCCACAAAACCCGAACAACGCCGGCCCGTACGATCTCAACTTGGGCGCGATCCCGGCGTGTTTCATCTTTTTCACAATTTCAAAGGCGAAACCCGGGTCATCGTTCCCGGCAGCGAGGCGGGCGAGGGAGGTGAAGGTGGCCTCGTTAGGGGAAATCCGGTTAACCTCCATTTCCCGGAAGATGTCGAAGCCGAGGCGGGAGTGGGACTGGGAGCAGAGGTAGAGGAGGGCGTTGTAATGGGGGAGGGAGAGGGGGGTGGAGAGGGACTTAGCGTGGTCGTAGAGGGCTAGGGCTTGGGACAGATCGTTGTGCTTGGAGCAGAGGTCGAGCTGGCGCTTGAGGAGGGACTCCGGGCAGTCGCGGCGGGACTTAGGTTTGGCGGAGGCGGTGACGGTGGTGGTGATTGTCATGTGGCGGCGGCGGAGGAGGAGGAGAGGGGAGAGGAAGAGGGGTTTGGAGAAGTGGGAGAGGGAGTGGCGGAGGAGGGGAGGGGTGAGGCATATCGGGACGGGCATTTCGCCACGGGTTTTGGGTCTAACAATCGAATCGAATCGAGGGGTGTGAACTGTGAAGGGGATTAGGAATTAGGAATTAGGATAGTATAGTATAGTACAGTACAGTACAGTACAGGAATTCTCAAGTGAGTCCAGGCTTAATCAAACTAAATTAAGCCCCCACAATATCCACCACTCATTTCAAAATGTAAGGTAGATTAAGAAAAAAACGGTTATGCTAATGAATGGTGAGATTAACTGTAAATAAGATCCAACGGTGAGATTGTAGGGGGCTTAAACTAAATTTGATGAGTCCTGGGCTCACTAGAGCTTGACCCTAGTACAGTATAATACTATAATATAGTACAGTAGAGAAGTAGACGGGTTGAACTTCAACCGCGATATGCTCAATAGCTTATAATGTTATTGTAGTTTTTTCCGATGAAGTTAATGACTTACAAGTATAACGATAAGGGAGATTGTTTGGATTAACATCTGCAAGTAATCAAGAATTTGATTCTTCATGTGAAATCGAGTCTTCACGTGATGTGTTTTGGTTGTATTTATTCGCTTATTTGTTAAAATGACTTAAACACCCTTCATAATGTAAAACTTAATGGAATGTAATAATCCAATAAAGATCATATCCCTTGTAATTTGCAACAGAACGTGGAGGTTAACATTTGAATGTCATGTTGTACTTTGAAACTTATCGTGAGTTTTGGTACTTATTGTGATTATCATATCAAGTAATAATATTAGATGTCAATGGGTCGTAGGAGCTTATATATAGCTAACTTTGCTTCAAAGTTAAGATACTTTAAAGTTGTTTTTTTAAATCAAACTTAATCACATGTATTATTATCTCTTAAACTCAATCGAAGTTAATTTCACTATTGATCTAAAATACTCATATTTTAACAATTGAATTTTACTGAATTTTGAAAGGCTTTCCTATTAAGTAAGGTTCATCATACTACATATACCTTGTCTCGGTTTAGATGAAGAGATCAAGGTCTACAATGATTCATTTGATCTAAAAAATTTACCACATGTTCCTTATATGTGGTACATCCCAGTCATAAATTTTCATAGAAAAAAACTAACCGGAAACGACTGAAAATGTGGTGTCACAACAAAGATGGTTATAGGCCTCCTACAACTCCATTTTTCCATATTATTATTATCGTACCAATTTTAAGTTATTTACTTGAAATCTACGAATAATATCTAAAAATAATAATTTCCAATTGATTTTTAATTTAAGGTAATGCCAAACTTGTAGTTTTTGTTTAGTGAATAATTCATGGAGGCAATATAGTAATTGTTGGGAGGGGATCTAACAATGCACTAACACGATACGGATTAAACGCACCACGTAATACCGAATATTGACTTGCGGAAATAACTTCGGATCCTCTCCCAAACTTAATGCAACAAGAACACAAATAAGATGGAAATAAACAAGCAAACACAAACGCACACCTAAAACAACCACGACACACGCGATTTGCAAGGTTCGGCAACGTGCCTACGTCCTTGGGGGGTCTCCTGCGGGTTTCCTTTCCTTCTTCTGCTTCTCCAACAAGAGAAGCAACCGAGATTACAAGTATATTGAGGCAATATGTCCTCCAAATCACTCTAGATCTTTTTCTAGCCTAATCTCTCAACTCACAATGAAGGAAATATTACACTTGTACGTTCTATTAAAACCAAGTGCAAACAATCCATTTTATAGACTCAAAAACCGAGCTACAATTAAGCAAAACCGTGCTGAGAATTCGTGGGCAACAGTCGACCGATGCTCCTTCGGTCGACCGTCCTTGACTAAACATGAACGCTTCCCCCACGAACTAACTAATTCTCCAACAACCCCACGGTCGACCGAGCACCCCTCAGTGGATCGTTCCAATTTCGACAGACACTTTTAGATTCTCGGAACACCAAAAATCCCTCCAACGGTTTACTGAACATGTTGTTCCGAAGTGTCTGTTGTCCTCTGACGGTAGACTGAATCCAATTCGGTCGTCCAATCACAGCTGCACCCGAAGTGAAGGGAATGTGTTCTAAAAGTTTTACTTTTAAATGTCAATTATTATGAATTGAATGAGAAATCATTTTGTTCCTTGTTTATGTTATTCGTCTTTTAGAAGTGTTAAGGAAGATGCTCTTGGTCCTTAACCGTAGAGCTCTAAAAAATATTGGTTTACATAAAACAAAAGATATTCGCAATCATGGTAATTAACATGGAACATTAATTACCGAGTTAAGATTGTCGTGTTGGTCATAGATCATTGTAGCTCTACAAGTGAGTGACAACACGGGTATGAAAAAGAGGAAAATATTACTTTTGTATACTGAATAGACCTAATAAGTAAAATAT
This sequence comes from Triglochin maritima, assembly GCA_963682175.1. Classification (NCBI taxonomy): domain Eukaryota; kingdom Viridiplantae; phylum Streptophyta; class Magnoliopsida; order Alismatales; family Juncaginaceae; genus Triglochin; species Triglochin maritima. The sequence continues at coordinate 2,127,305 of OY821787.1, read as the reverse complement.
TATAAAAATGTGTTTCTGTGTCATTAATATTTTACTGTGTCTTTGGTCCTTTGATATGAGACTTATATCTAATCACTTAAGGAATACTTAATTAGATCAGTGTCTTGAACTATCGATCAGTGTAGTGTAAAGACATTGGTTGGTTAAGTACAACTTTTGTTGGAGAAGATATTTAGTCAAAAGACTATCATTGTCCCTCTTAATTGAGTGATGATATTAGTGGGCCCATTGATAAAGCAAAGTTATAATGTGCACAATGTGATTTGAGTTAAGTCACATATTTATAACTAGCTTAAAGAGATCAAAAATGAATACTAATACAAAGATGACACAATACTACTTTGTGTGTATTCTTAATATCATGAGACAAGGGATGGACACAAGTGGTGCACTCCATCACTAAATGGATCGGGTTTTGGTTCGAGTGGAATTAAGACATCTAACTAATTGGGAGCTATAATGTGTAGCTAGATACCGCTTATAGCTAGTGATATTAAGCTCTTAATATCACTGTTAACTTAGTCTAGATCCTCCCATAGGTCACACCGCAAAAACCGGGAAACAAGAAGCTTGATTTTGATTCATATGATGTGTCGGGTTTCTTATAGAAAATATGACACATGTGGTGAACAAGTAAAATCAATTATGTTATATATAACATAATTAGAATCATGATAAATTCATATGAGATGCATATATTATGGGGTGCAATAATTTATTATTGCATAGGATAATATATTGCATAAGTTGTGAATTTGCTGAAACCCCTAAAGTTCAAATTTTGTTGGAAATAAATCCAAAATTTGAAAAGGCAAAATCGGGTAGAAGTTCGGTAATCCGTTAAGGTTCGGTCGACCGAAGGATCTGTGGATCGGTCAACCGAACGTGGAACGGATGGTCAAGTTGATTGACCGAACTTGACCAAAGTGCCTGGAACTCTGGGTCGGTATACCGAACCAGAAACGGTCGACCGAACAATGTCCAGTTCCGATATTTTCGGTTAACCGAATGGCACTCGGTCAAAGACGCGAATTCGTCCGAACGGTTAAAGAAGATTTTTTCTCCTTAAGAATCGGTCATCCGTCAAGTGCACGGAAATCCGAATGTGACATATTCGGTTAACCGAGTATGTCTCGGTAGACCGAGTCCCGATCGATTTTCTGTCTTTGATAATTAAGAGATTAATTTAATCAATGGTTGGATTAACTCCAAACTTGGTCAAACGTTTTGTGGGTGCATATAATGCATTATGGAATTAGTTTGTGAGAGAAAATGTCAAGAATTTGTGGCTTAAGAATAACCATGATTGAGAGTAAGATTGGAGCTTATAAATAGGCCCTTAATTATGTTAGAAGTTTTGCTAAATATTTTCTCTCCTAATTCACCACAAAAATCCACGAAAATTCTCTTAGTTTTCTAAGTCTTTGGAAGGAGAAATCTCAGAGATTAAGGAAGGGGTTTGTAGCTAGATTCTAAGCTTGTTTGGAGATTGATTGGCTAGCTCCTTTCTCTCCAACCTTGTTTAGGGTTTCGGTGAACACTCGGAGGCATCCGGCGCAACGGGAAGTGACGATCGTCTTCTTCAGCATCTCCGGATCATCAAGAAGTTTTAGAGAACTTCTAGGTATGAATTGCGGAGCCCATGTTTGCTTTAATGAGTTTTGAAACTAGTTATTAAAACAAACTGATGCATGCATGAAATAAATCGTAGAAAATTGTAATTGATCCTTATTATTCATAAAAAATTCGAAAAATATACATTCATAATTAAACATGAAATCCAACACGAAGTGCCTGGAATCCTTGGTTCGGTGGACCGAATCCAATTCGGTCGTCCGAACCCTGCATCGCCAAAAGTGTCTGGTGTTTTGGATCGGTAGACCGGATCCCATCCGGTCGACCGTTTCTCGTCCGGTCGATCGTTTCTTCCTGGATTTGCTTCCTTAACAAATATAGACCAATATTCAACAATAATCTGATATTAAGAATCCAAAAAATGACAAAAAATAGATTCCGAGAAAAGAGAAAGATGTGAGAGGATGAATCAGGGGAGTAAAATCAAGGATTTTTTTTTCAAAATAAACTTTATTTTAATTTTTTTGTCAAAATAAACCTCAATAAAAATTATTTGTCAAACTAGACTCGTTGCCACCACGTGGTGACACGTGGTGGTGGCGGGTTTATTTTTTAGTGCATATAAAACTTGGCATCACCAGTATCGAGTTCTCCTTTGAAGAACTCCGCATCACCAGTGTCGAGTTCTATTTGGTTTTTTATTGTCCAACACCGTCCATTCCACTCGACGTGGTTGGAGAACAGTGAATCAAATAGAACTCGGCATTGGGGATGTCGAGTTCTATTTGAACTGTTCTCCTGACACTCAGATCGTGCATGAGACGGTGGGACGACCAGGAGAACAGTGTCTTAAATAGAACTCGGCATCTGCGATGCCGAGTTTAATAGGCTGAACTCGGCGTTACAAACGATGAGTTCCATCGGGCTATAAAAGCAGTCTGACGCCCCCCCCCCTCTCCCCCTCTGCCCAGTTCTCGCGATTTTTTTTGTTTTCCACTGTTTTCTTGTTTTTTTATGTATTAGGATGATATACATTGTTGTTTTAGGTATGATTGTAGTATTTTTGTTGGTTTAGGAACTCGTTTGGTTGCAAACTCGATTTCGATTTTGAGTTTTTAGGCCAAACTTTTTATTTCTTGTTTGTTAGTTGATTATTGATTTTAGTTTTGTTGAATGTAGGTCTACGGTAGTAATCTTAAAAATAGTTGAATTTACGTTTGAACTTTGGTTATTGTTATTGAAATTAGATTTTTTTGTTGTTATTTTGGTTTGAATGTATGTTAGTTTGAATGAATGTAAACTTAAAATTGATTTTTTTAAGTTTAAATGTATGTGTGTTTGAATATATGTGGGAATTGAAGTTTGATTATTTTAGTCTTAAAAATAGAGTAATAATTTTTGTGGGTTTTAATGGAAAAAAATGTTTTGAAGTTGAGAAATATGTTCGTTAAATATATTGTGATTTTCATGTTGAGAAATACGTCGTTACTTAGATGTTTAAAATGTGATGGTGTTATTTGTAGTATTGTTAGTTTGTTCTACCGTGCAGGTTTAAATTTACGAATTTGAAAAATATAGGGGAGGTTCTGTCAAAATTTTAAAAAAAATCCTGACATGATTCGTAACGTTGTTTATTGTAGTTAATTTTATTGGAGAGATTGCTCGACGTTTACAGTCGTTTGCTACTACACTCTATTGAGGTAATTTCTAAAACATTTGAGTATTTTTAATTTTTTAAGTAGTTAGTAATGAAGAACAATCATCTCACTTGAACACATTTTCAAATTTAATTAATATATGTTAGGTATGGATAAAGATGATGAAGGATCTTTGTTGGTTATGTATAATGAGAAATTAGAATGTAACGAAGATGTGACAGAATATACATGATCTGACCGTAAATTGGTAGTTGTTCCGTTGAACATAAAATATGAGGATTTAATGGATGTTATAAGATCTGAATTTTGTTATCCACACAGTATGTTTGATGTCAAGTTGACGGCGAAATTGTCATTAAACAATGATTGGACATACGCTCCATTAACCAATGATATGTCGGTTTATGGATTGATACGTTTGTTTAAACGGGTGTCTGTGGTTGGAGTGTATGTGGAAGCTGAACCTAAAGTGTTCGACCCTACGCTGACAACCAACACTCATTCGCTGGAGTATGGTACAGTAAGGTAGACCGGTTGGGATTGTGGAATAGATTTGAATATAAGTCTAAATCCTACAACCGAAGTTCTGGCATACCAGCAAATTTCATTTTTCCAATCACCCAAACATGCAACGAATGACCAGAAAATGCGTGTGACATTCCTTCCAGCAGTGCAAATCGTTATCCTGGTCTGTCGCAATTTGAACTCATGCATTACAATCATGATGAGTTTGCTGGAAGGGCTGGACCATCTACCTCATATCCCTCCCTTGGGCTTGGTTTGTCAGCTGTTGACCCAATTCATTTTAGTCGACCAGAAGGCCTGGAAGAGATGCATAGCATTCAAGATGATGACACTACGGAATTAGGGGATTACAGCACACCTTTCGCTGTAGAAGATGAACCAGAAGGTGTTTCTGCTAATGAAGTCGTTCCGGAGACGCGGGATGTCATATATGTCAACACTTCACATTTAGTGTCCCCGTATTATGAGGTTCAAATGTACAGGGAGGCGTACAAACTGATATTTATCCCAATTCCTGATCTGAGATATTGGCCAGATCGAGGCAACATCACAATGAAGCCTCCCCAAACCAAAAGACCTCTCGGTCGGCCTAAATTAATGTGAATCCGAAACTAGATTGACGAACACTCTGGAAGAATGGTAAGGTGTGGGAGATGCGGCGGTATAGGGCATAACCGAAAACGATGCAAGGAACCTATATAGCGAAATAGTTTGAATATTTTGTATGTAACTATTTAGTGGGATTTGAACGAATGTAAGAGTTGATTAATTGTAAGACTTGAATTAAAGTAATGTATTTTGTTATGACTTGAATGAATGTACGACTTAAATCTTTTTTAAGAGTTGATTAATTGTAAGACTTGAATTAATGTAATGTATTTTTTAGGACTGCAATTTTTTATGACTTTGATGTTTTGCAGCATTTTCATATTTTTTAATAGCTCAAATGGTGTAGTGAATAAATTAGACTCCAATTTTTATGACTCCAATTTTTCCTAACTGTAATTAATATTACGTTGAGTTTAATATTTGCAACAATTCAATGTTTTCTAATATTTAGCGTGTTATGTACAGATGGAGTTTGGTGGTTCCAGTACTGGTTCGGTTAGAGGTAGCTACGCTTCACAGAGTCCCGTAGACAGATTAGTGTTGATTTTGCAGGTCAACCACAAGTCTGACTTGTTCAAAGATTTTGTAAGCATTTTACGTCGGCCTGTTAAATATTTGCACGTGGGTTTCAATATTCTGACATTTCTCTAAATTTATGCAGAAGGAGGTTGATGGTGTAAAATGCGTTGAGCATGGATCGAAACTCAACGAATGGCAGATCACTGATGAGAGGATGTTGTTTCTGCTAGATATGGAAGGGTTTGATACAGTCACTCGGTTGGGCCAAGTCCAGTTGGACCATACCTTGCTGGGGGCAATGGTCGAGCGTTGGAGACCGGAGACTCATTCATTTCACCTGCGACATGGTGAGACCACGTGCACCGGTGTGTGAGTCTCAGGAGTACATTTGGTCAGAGGTCTGCATGGTTTATTGGGTCAGGTCCCCGATGACTTGGGTCGTAAGGGGTCCGTAACTCTGGGTTGGTTGCAAGCTCAGTTTCAGCAGTTGACTTTTGATGCTGACGAGGAGACAGTTACACGACACACCAGAGCCTTAATTCTGTTCCAGCTAGGATGTTGTATTTTGGCATATAAGAGTGACACAATAGTTCACTTGAAGTACCTGTCTTTGCTCGGAGATTTTGTCGTCGCATCGGAGTACAGTTGGTGTAGTGCGGCTCTGGCCCACTTATATCACATGTTAGACGAAGCTTCACTGATTCCGACCAAACATCTGTGTGGTTTTCTTACGTTCCTACAGTTGTGGTGCTGGGAACATCTACACATTGAGAGACATTTGAAGAGCAGACCATTAGTATACCTGGAGGACGAGAGGGCATCATTAGGTGCCCGTTGGAGACGACCAAGAACATTCAAGGGTAGTGCGAAGACAACGACACTTGATTTTTATCGGAATGAGCTGGACGTGCAGGAATTCGATCAAGTGATTTGGGACCCTTATACACATTTGGATCTTAGTCAGTTACCACCACTATGTACGGAAGGTTTAGAGATCTGGACGAGTTGTACTTGGCTTATAAATTTTGGTGAGGTAGTTATGCATTGTCCAGACCGAGTGATGAGACAGTTCGGTCTACAGCAACACATTCCAGAGCCGATGGAGAGACATGTAGTGAAATTGGCTCAGGGGAGGTCGGATGTTAATTGGTTGGTGGAAAATCACCAATTCATTCAGCATTGGTCTCACAGAAGAGATCATCTACAGTTTGAGTGACCACTCCTAGGTGTCACTCCTGAAGAGAGCACACGACTGTATATGGAATGGGACTGGAGCATCACTGTACGTTGGATTGCTCATCACACATTGGCTCCGACTCATACCTTATACGGACCTCGAGCGGGTAGAGAGAGATGGTAAGATTTAAACATTTATTTAAACAATTACCACATTTTAAAATTGTGTTTAGTGTTTGATGAAATGTTTAATTATCTATAGGTGCACGTAATTTATGAGTTCCACGAAGAACTCCATCAAATTCACGAGGCGATCAAAGATCACAAGACAGACTCTTCGATGGTTGGAAAATTGAAGGAAAAAATGAAGGCTTGGGCTCATGTGTTTTGGTGCTGAAGAACCAACATTACATTTGAGTCAGGATCACGTCGTTCAAGAAGAAGATCCACACACTCAAGAAAACATTGGCGGTCTGACTCAGGATACAGAGAATGCAGCACGAGGAGGAGGAGGCGGCAGGGAGAGAGGACGTGCTTGAGGAAGAAGAGATTGAGAGGTCACTTATGATAGATATTTAGTTGTGTTAAACTTATTTGGTTGTTATTACACTACTTTTGGTTTTATGTTAAAATGTTAAACTCGTTATTGTGGTTGTTTGTTGTTTAAAACGTTTGTTGTTTTGGTTTTATCGTAGTTGTTTGTGTTTTGTAGTTGAATTGTGTTTTGGTAATTGGAATGATTGTCTTTGTTGTCAAACAGGAAATGAAATTGTGTGTTGTTGTCAAACAGGAAAATAAATTGTCGAGTTCTTAAATTAATGACAATCATTAATTTAACTCGCAAGGGCCAAATTCTCACAAGTGTCGAGTTCACACCAATAGAACTCGGCATCCCCAGTGCCGAGTTCTATTTGAATCACTGTTCTTCTGGTCGTCCAACCGTCTCATGCATGATCTGAGTGTCAGGAGAATAGTTCAAATAGAACTCGGTATCTTCAGTGTCGAGTTCTCTTTGAATCACTGTTCTCCTGCCACGTCGAGTGGAATATGGCAGTGTTGGGTAATAAAAAATCAAATCGTACTCGACACTGGTGATGCCGAATTCTTGAAAGGAGAACTCGACACTGGTGATGTCGAGTTTTATACGCACTAAAAAACAAACTCACGTGGTGACACGTGGCGGCAGCGAGTGTAGTTTGACAAATATTTTTTATTGATGTCTAGTTTGGTAAATTTTAAAAAAAAAATTGAAAAAAATTCCTAAAATCAATTGTGGAGAATCAATCTGTTTAAATTTGTTTAGATGACAAAGCCGATTCTTTTACGAGAGATTATCTAGAATCAACTCCTAGAAGTTAATCCAAACGACCCCCAAAGACGTAAAGCATATACAAATTCATCATGCTAGCGTTGTCGAGCTAAGGTTGAGCTTGAAATCAGGAAAAACAAAAATTATGCATTACAATCAAGAAGGTAACATAATTCACGTGTAACCATATCGTCTTCGCTAGCACAAGATGGCATGCACAATGTTGCATGTAGCTTTGTGGGGGCGCATTGGTCTTCAATTTTGAATCAAGAATAAGATCGTAAAATGGTCGTCAAAACCATAAAGATTAGGGATCAAAGACCACCCCGAAGAGCATGAAAACAGTTGCAATTAACAATATATATAGAGGAGAGATCTACTACTTTTAAATTTTGTTGACACACGGTTGAACTTGACGGTAAAATTAAATTTAAATTTCAAATTGAAAATTCAAATAGTAGATCTTGATCTACAACGTATATAATTTAAGAACGACGAAAATCATAAATTTTAGAACACGTTTTACGGAATATTTAGCTACGTAACTACGTTCATTATTTATATATATATATATCCCAAAAAACAAACAACAAATTTCTACTCAACACGGAGAGCGTACATAAACATGACTAGAATGCCCAATTGGCCACAAACACACCTAATAAGGCACACACATGTCAAAACGACACAAACATATTGCAAAGGAAAATTATTAATAGACGTTTGAGTATTGGACACATTTGACGTGGTCAGTCCAGTAAGCAAAAGTCAAATGTCTTTTACTTTCTGAAAATAAATTAAATAACAAATTTATTTTGTGTCACGTGTAATTTTTACTTTCCTCGTGCAACTTTTACTTTTCATATGTAACATTACTTTCTCAATGCAACATTTGGTTTCCTTATGCAACATTTGGTTCCCCAATGCAACATTTCGTTTCCCCATGGACAAACCCACAACTTAACCCAAAACTTAAAATGGACAAACTTAAACCTTAAAATGGACAGACGCACAACTTAAAATGGACATACCCAAAACTTAAACTGGACAGACTCACACCTTAAACTGAACAGACACACACCTTAAACTGGACAACTACACAACTTAAACTGGACAAACTCACACCTTAAACTGGATAAACACCTTAAAACGGGTAGACCCAAAACTTAAACTGGACATACCCACACCTTTAAGTCTGTCCATTTTAAGTTGTCTGTTTGTTCATTTTAAGGTTTAAGTCTGTCCATTTTAAGTTGTGGGTCTGTCCATGGGAAAACCAAATGTTACATTGGGAAAGTAATGTTGCATGAGGAAAGTAAATGTTGCATGTGACACAAAATAAATCTGTTATTTAATTAATTTCAGAAAGTAAAAGACATTTGACTTTTACTGGTTGTACTGATTATGTCAGGGCACCTCCCGGACGCTCGCATCCGTGTATCACGGACCTATCGCAAAAGGAAACTTATTTGAGAGTCTTAGACTTCTTCCCGACAACACCACCATCTTAACAAAAGGTCGAAAAAAGTGACATGCAAGTCGTACAAAAGAGCACAAGACGAGGAGAGGCAAATAAGGACGTGAGAGGTAGATGGAAGAGAATGAGTGGAGAGATTGGGAGGGGGCAAAAACACCAGCCACCCTCCCACCGGTGGGGATCTACTTCAATGGGTGCTCTAGGAAAGGAGGAGAGCTTTAGTTTCTGGAACGTACAAACACATTATAGTTAGAGAGTAAATTAAATGAAACAAGTACTGTTTAATTGATTTCTGACTGAAAAGGTAGAACATAAAGAATAACAGATTTTTCATTGATCTAAACAGATATAATATAGTATGTTTACAATATTTTGAACTGAAAGCCTTCAATGATATAGTAGTGGCATTCCCTTCCTCCAAAGCAAGGAAAAGAACTGAGTTATGGAATCCATAGTCCAACATTATATATCAATACTTATCACTATCAAAAAAACTAAATAACACTAGGCCAAGAGGTAAGAGTTATATGCTCGTTTCCACCTCTTCAGGACGCCACATTGTCTTCTGCATGCATAGCAAACCCTCTCTCTCTTTTGAGTACTCAAGTCGAATCTCCCAATGTAGAGACTTTCCAATGTTCTCAACCTCATTTATGGTTTCCACGTTGTCCCGTACGATGATCATTCCTTGTGGCCTCAGTATACGATCTGCTTCTGCCATCACAGACAACAGCGAGCACCTGCAGATAGTTCATAATTTGAATAAACACTAAAAACATACTAATAATTGTGGGGGAAACTTCAAAAGAATACTGTGCCCTTTGTAACTGTTAATATCCAATCTCATCTGCTTAAGTGGGTTTGAAAATTCTAAAAGCAAATTGATAGCTTGGTTATGATCTTTGAGAGTTTTAAAAAAATTGGTTATGATCTTTGAGGAATGCATTGAAAGTTTAAACTCTCGTACTAAAACTTTGGAAAAAAATCGTCCATAATAAGAATAGATAAATGATGGTTTCAAGTCATATGAAACAAGGGAAGAGACTAAGAATGTTAGTACGAATGTCAAGCTGAGATAAGAGATTCAAGAGCCAAAACCAGCAGATAAACAATTTCCTATGTTCCAACTACTTCAAGAACCATATCTTTTCACACAACAGGGAAAACGTCTGACCAACATGCCAATAAACTCAGATATAAACTTCTCTGGATAGCTTCACTGCAAAAGTGCAGTGGCATTACGAACATTACCTCTTTTTGGTCTTGGAGAATAGATGATCTGCATGTAATAGATCATATGTTCTGGGATAGGTGCTGAACGATTCGCACCAGTCATGATATATTCCAAATAAACCTCTCTCGTAGATAATAGGCAGAGTATCTGCGGAATCTATGGGGACTACATTCATGACCCATACTTTCATCTCTTTCAATGCTGCCGCAAAACTGCAAATTAAAAGGAGTAAGTAGGATTAGAATAAAACAAAAATAATGTCTAAAATTCCGTTATATATTTACACCATTACGCATAATTTAGGTGGAACTGCTAGAGATTTGGAATTTACTTTAGCTTTAACGAATTATGAGCAAGATTGCTCGATTTTTTAACTTACCCTCCATAAACAGATCTCATGTCCATGACATTTCTCACAGTGGACCAGTCAACTCCTAACCCACTCAAATAAGATTTGCTCACAACATGTTTCCAGTGCTCATAATCAGCATTGAAGTCATCTGGGGCAGCCTGACCATAAACCCCACGTTGGGAGCTATTCAACCAGTATGGTGGTGTCTCCAACTTTTTGGGCCACTCTTCTGGCCACTGTGATCCTCGTACAGAAGGATCTGTTGGGACCTGGTGCAAGCACGGCTGCAGCTGGATATACCTACAAAGAAGGGTAACAACAAAAAAAATTGAGTTTCATGGAAGTTTACAAGAAAGTAGATGGTCTGCATGAACAGAAGATTATCATATGTTCTCCGAGGAATATGATTTTTGGGCCAGCTTCCTCATTTAACACACTCACCAGGCAGCATTTGGGTCATCAGATACTTCGCAGAAAGGAGGATTGTTCTCTAATCTTTTCTCATAGCACTCGTTGGATGAGGGTTTCTTGTATATTGCTATGCCTACCTCATCCACGGCATCCTTGGTAATTGAAACCATCTCCCAGCAAATAGATTTTGTCAGTTCCGACATTGCTGCAATCAACAAAATGAATCCATGATCATCAGTGTCCAAAATGCTTTTAATAAGGGTCAGCAAATTTACATGAAATAAGTTGCACTAGATGAATCAACCAAGCAAAAACTATCATATCATAAATTTCTAATGGAATTTGAAGCTAATCGCCAAAGTTGATCCCCATTAGAAGTTTGGTGGCAAACTGGATCTATATTCTTGTTGCCGAACAATAGCTAATCAACTTCTTATTTATCAACCCCAGAGAGAGTATAGATGATGTAAGCCTATACAGTTTCCTGCTCCGGATGATCACCAAGATGTCATCTTTCTTGTGACCTCCCTTTGGTGATCTAGCACTACAAAAACCAATTTGACTTTCTAAGAGCATTCGACTATCATGGAAAAGGCTACTCAAACATCAAAAGAACAAAAGGTCAGCAATGTTGTAAGGGTCAAATGTATGCAATGAAGCAGTAAACATATAAACCAAAGGTGGGGAAATAAAAAGGCAGAGATGTCTCTTTTTTCTTATCGGTAGAAAACAGAGATGTCTATGTGTTAATGTATCACATAAGAGTTTTTGAATATGAGAATATCAAATATTTAGGACATTACAGACATTCACAGGTTAGGGAAACGAACTCTGATCCAACTACTCTTAGAAACATATTTGAAATATACAGTAACATGATTCTTAGGAGAACAAAAGAGAACGAGAGATAACTCAACCACATTAAATGAAGTATGAGTTCAAAATCAACATATTTCTTGTTCGACTCCAGTAAAGTAGGTACCACTTGAAAAAAGGTATGGTTTCAGATACCTTTCCATATTCCAACATCCTCCTCTGTCTTCCTATAAACTGGAGTAGCAGACCAAACGAAGTAACCACCAGGCCTTAGCAAACGGTTTAGCTCCAAGAGTAGCATACCTCCTGCGAAATCCCAGTGCATTCAACAAAAGAAAAGAATGATCACACAGCAATTAATAGTAAATGCAGTTCAAGGTACCATGAGTCAACATATTTCATTTTGAATCGAGAATTAAGGTTTCCTTATTCAGTGGGTGAAGTTTATTATGAAATGGCAAGATTAACAAATTTACCATCAACATGCCATGGAACACGACAGCGTGCACAGTGGACAACATCAAAAACATTAGATGGGAAAGGAAGCCTCTTGGTGCCCATGACAGCTGAAATGGCTGGAATTCCTCTTTCAAGAGCAAACTGCACTTGAGCTTCGTGCTCATCATTTGGAGCAAAAGACATTGTGAGTACATCTCTGTCAAAGAGGAAGCCTCCAAAGCTCGCAACTCCACAGCCAACATCTAAAACAACACGGCTTTTTTTGCCCCAAGCTATCTCCGGGAAAGACTGCAATGAACATCACAGATATCACAGGTCAGGCCAAGTCGCTGTGGAGGCAAAGAGACATAGTCATGTAAATATAAGACGAATATGTGATCCTCCACATGTCAGACTACATATCTACAACAATGTTAACATCATTATAAAGCATATTGGCATCCATGACTCCATAAATACACAGCATGAGCCTAACATATCCAGCATTTATTTAGAAGGAAAATATAAAATGCAAAAATTTAATGACCTAGTCAGAAGTAATGTTATTGTGCAAATATATAGCAGAAAAGCTCAAATCTAAATGGAGAGAAAATTCAGATGAAAAGGTAGAGAATATGCTAAATTAGATCTTTCTGTTTACAAAGTCCATGGAATAAAGCAAATGACGAAAAGAGCTCTTCATGCACAAAGGAAAAGTGGTGAACAAAAACCACATCATTAAACTACTAAACTAGTCAGTTGGATTTAAGAAACTATGTTCAAGAAATCAAAAAAGGTAATAACCGGAAACACTCACCTCCTGAATAAAATCAATATAATGCAAGGCACCATGCTTAAATTGTGTTCCACCCCCGGGAAAAGTAAGGAACTCTCCACTTTCTTTGACCCAATTTTGATGGCCCTTTATCGCGACAAGTTTGGTATGAGGGACATTGGCATACCATATCTGCATGACATATCATCCTAACAGTAAAAATGGAACCTGGTGAAGAACTATAATTTTGAATCAAATGCTAATATCACACCTTTTTCCTGCTGTCAGGCCACCTAATAGATGGTTTGTAACCATTTGGAAGGGGAACGAGGCAGGTAGGTCCTTCTGCAGGGCAATGCCTTTCGCGATGCTCGTAGTGTTTCGTGGTTTTCAGCTTCTTAATTGCCTTCACATTGTCAAGGCAAGGCATGTAGTCTGGGCCAGCACTTACATTACAGAGTTTCCAGCTGTATTCTGCAAGTTGTTCGTTGGATGGTTTCTGCACTTTCTTCTCGTTTTGGGACTCATCGGCCTGCGTAGACCATGAACCAGTTTGAGTGTGAGTCTCATTTAGAAGGTCCGACTGGCTCGGATCAGGAAGCAACTCTTTTAACTTCCCAGTGTCGCTATTTTCCTCGGTGGAATTTTGTTCCATACCTTTGGTGACAGTTTCCGTAACTTTGGTCTCTGGCTGACCTTGGTCTTGCTCACCTTCTGTGGTCTCATTTTTACCACTATCTGTACCTTCATCCCCAGTATCTTGGTTTTTTTCACCAACCTCAGCCTCCTCACCTTTGTCTCCCTGGTTTTCTCCTTCAGATGTCCGGCTTTCTCCTTCTGATGGCTGGCTCTCTCCTTCCAATGCATTGTTTGAGTCATCTTTCCCATCACCATTGTCCTTAACAGGAGTCTCATTTTGATCGTCCTGTTTCTGTAGTTCATTTTCCTTCACAGCATCATTTTCAGTGTCAGGAGCTCTCTGGGTCTGAGTCTCAGAACTTTCTTCCGGAGAATTATTTACAGCAACAGGGCTTTCCTCTTTTGCTCCATCTTCCTTTACGCCATCCGTACCATCACCAACTGGCAGCTTGTCGTTCTCTGGAACCTTTTCTTTTACTTCAGAATTATCGTTGTTTCCAAATGATCCCCCATTCTCAGGAACTTGTTGCTTTACGCCTGACCCAGCCTCGGAGCTAGACGAATCATCAGGAACCACCACCGACGATGTCATCATCCATACACCGACCAAGCAGAGGCCAACAAAAACAACAACGGTCACCGTCGAACAATAGGAAGACGCTGGCCTCCTCCCATCGACCCGTGAATATTTTCCTAGTGCCATCTTCTCTACCCGATATCGATCTCAAAAGAATACAACTATCAAAAGCAAAGCAAAAATTCCAAATCAGACAAATACTGTATACCATTGCTGATTACAAAAAAAAAAATCACACATACCATAATCATACATAGGATGAATAAAAGGACATACATTTCAATTTTTCCCAAGAACTAAGTTATCACGTTCTTGAAATGAAATTGTGTTACCTCAAACTACAAAAAAAAAAACCATACATTTTCCAATGAAAAAGCTTTGCATTCATTTTTTTCAAAACGAAATATTCCAACCTATTCCATTGAAAGAAAATTAAATTGCTTTATCTTACATCAATTCTTCACAGCAAGAACTTTCCAACCCATTCAAAAAAAAAACTTTTACATTTCAACATAAATTTCAAATAAATAAAGCATCTTCCGTTACGAGAAAATCCCAACCTATTCCTCTCCAAACCATCACCGGAGCAAAGATCCGAACTTGAGGTCGTTCTAAACCACAGAAAACACAAGAAACCACAAAGATCTGAGCAAAACGGTAGGGAAAAAAGGAGGATTTGATACCTGGCATTGGATCCGGAGGAAAGTGGAGTGGGAGTGGGATGGGAATTGGTGGGAATTTGAGGGATTGTTTTATGGATTATTTTGTTTTTTTATAAAATATGATTTGTTGGAGGAGGAAAAAAGGGAAAGGATGGATGGCTTGACGGGTTCGGTGGGATTCGGATCTATATATGAATCGGATCCGGTCGTAACAACAAGAGTCGGTGCTTACGGCGATAATTACGGGGCATTGGAATGCCAGATAGACTTTGATGGCCCCTTTTAACCTTTTTCGTTCTCCGCGAATGGAACTCCACACTTTTCTAGTTTTTCTTGGAAGTATTAGGTTCTAATGAGTCTAAGTCAGGCTCTAGTGAGCTCAGGTCTCATCAAATTTAATTTAAACCCCTACAATCTTAACATTGGATCTTATTTACAGTTAAACTCATCATTCATTAGTATAATCATTTTTTCTTAATCTATCTTACAATTTGAAATGAGTGGTAGATATTGTGGGGGTTTAATTTAGAAAAATTAAACTCTAAGTTCATTAGAGAATTCCTATATAATAATAATAACAACGATGATAGTGATAATTGCACCATATTAGACGCCCTTCACTCGTTGAGAATAATGTCGTGTTCACATTTCAAGGGAGAGCATTATACCGTCAGCATTTGTCTATCTTCTTTTTATGATCCATAATTCTTAATGCTTGTACTTTGAAACGGGTAAGTTTAGGATTATTTTTTATTATTTAATGGGAACGAATTTATGTACATAAACCCCGAAAAAATATGAGAAGAATTATAGCTATTTCGTAGCGAGTAGGATTTGAACCTATAACTTTGGTGGAGATATCCTGAATAGACCGGTTGAAATAGATACAATCTTTAACTAGATTTAGAGGTCATTCGAACTTACGTCGGAGGTGAGAATAAGATCCGTTCTTCTTCCCCACCGTCCCCGTGAAGTGTGCACATGGACCGTGTCCCCATCGAACTACAAAATGCCAGATATTATATATTATATTAAGTAATAAGTCTCTATCATGATTCTGAAATATCATCTTCGTCCTGCTTCATTTGGATTCAGCGTTCTTATTCTTGTGAAACTACGGTTCACAACTATTTTACTATTTTTATCAAAACTATTTTACTATTTTCTTATAATATACCAGAATTGGGAAAATTTTTCAAAATAATCAAAAAAAAAATAAAAAATTGGAAAAATATGCACTTCAGAAACTTAATTGGCAAAATATGCACATTAAAAAACGGCACATGTGGTGCCGTTTTCATTAAGTAAAAACGGCACTGTAGATGCCGTTTTTACCCTTAATGAAAACGGCATCAGTGATGCCGTTTTTACTTGGGCAAATTTTTTCTTGGTTTCGAGATGTCGTTTTTATTTAATACATGTTGAACTAGAAACGGGTCGGTCGGGGGTCTCGCTCCCCGGTGAGCGAGCGGCGTTCCACCTCGCCGGTGAGGTGGCGGGGTTGCAAGGGGGCAGCGCCCCCTGGAAATTTTTTGGATCTTCAAATTGTTTGATCTGGAAATTTTTGAATCTTAGTCACTTGTCAAAAAACTGATTGTAATTATTGTGTGTGTGTGGGGGTTGTAACTCCAACACATTGGTCAGATCACTTTGGAGTTGTGACATATTATCCATTATCAAAAATTGGTTCGAAGATCCAACTGGTAATTTTTTGATAAGTAATGTGGTGTGATAAATTTGTATTATCGTGGTAACGGGTTGGATTACAATGAGTTTTTGGCAAGTGACTAAGATTCAAAAATTTCCAGATCAAACAATTTGAAGATCCAAAAAATTTCCAGGGGGCGCTGCCCCCTTGCAACCCCCGCCACCTCACCGGCGAGGTGGAACGCCGCTCGCTCACCGGGGAGCGAGACCCCCGACCGACCCGTTTCTAGTTCAACATGTATTAAATAAAAACGACATCTCGAAACCAAGAAAAAATTTGCCCAAGTAAAAACGGCATCACTGATGCCGTTTTCATTAAGGGTAAAAACGGCATCTACAGTGCCGTTTTTACTTAATGAAAACGGCACCTGTGGTGCCGTTTTTCAATGTGCATACTTTGCCAATTAAGTTTCTGAAGTGCATATTTTTCCAATTTTTTACTTTTTTTTTATTATTTTGAAAAATTTTCCCCAGAATTGACTTGTTAAGTCAGTCTTATGATTCTGATTGGTGACTATCAGGACTCGCCACAGATCCAAAATAAA
Source organism: Triglochin maritima (assembly GCA_963682175.1). Lineage (NCBI taxonomy): Eukaryota > Viridiplantae > Streptophyta > Magnoliopsida > Alismatales > Juncaginaceae > Triglochin > Triglochin maritima. Next base: position 2,110,301 of record OY821787.1, on the reverse strand, counting down.
CGAATCCAACTTTTTTTTGGAAGATGGTTGTTTAGTTGATTTGTTAAATATGAGAAGAAAACTCATCCACCAAGTAGCTTAACTCTTAGGTGCTAACTGCAATACTATGTGCAGAATGGACCAAAATTCACATTGAGCCGTACACAAATTTACATTGTTCAAGCTTCACCAATAACATACCCAAAATTTATGAAGTCAGGGTGAACAAATAATCCAGTCGGTCCGGTCCTGAAATGGTTAGATCAAGTCTAGGTCCGGTCCAATGTGTACATACCCATTTCATCCATGGGGACCAGAAGGGAGAGAAGAATTACAATTTTTAGGTAAAAGAAAATATTGCACATCACATTTTACAGAAACCACACTGAACAAGGATCTGTAACTTTATAGTTTGTCTATGTAAATAGTTGCACACCCTTCGGCAGAATAATAATATGGAAAAAAAATACAATAAATTATCTCACTCCATGTCCACATAATGCATGTTTTGTTCATCACAAGTTACAGCTAGAAACAGAATTTTACATTTGGTGCATAATGTAGCATGACTTTCTTGCCTACTACCGCCCAAGTATAGCAAGAATGAGGGCTACAAGGTTACCATAGAGCAGTGCCTTCAGAAAATTCTGCTTTTGGGTAGTATAAGGTGGGTACCTCACAGGAACTTCACCAAGAAATGATCGACGCAACACCCCTTTTTTATGGCTGAACGTGTCGAAGGAGAATTTTCCATGATAAGATCCTAATCCACTCTCGCCAACTCCACCAAACGGTAAGTTGGAATTTGCCATCTGCAAAATCAATATCAATTTATCAAACTTCGTTGATAAGGAAATGATCAAAGCATATTGTTCTGCAAATGCATCTCATGTTCTTCATGCATCTCTTTTCAGAGTGATATACCGTCCAATCATCCATAGTCCATGTTCCGGAAATATTGTCATACAATACTACCTTATAATAGATGGGTGACATTTTTTTTTCTGAGTTGTGCCTCAAAAATAAGCAAGAAAGAGAGGAAAATTACATGAAGGGTTGTATCGTTGACGGACATGCCACCTGATGAAACATTTTTTACAAATTCCTGTTCAAGTATCTTGTCCTTGGTGAAGATATAAGCAGCAAGTGGCTTGTCTCCAGAGTTTATCACATCAAAACTTTCTTCAATGTCGTCAACCTAAAAGAACAAAATGATAGTAATACCTAAAGCAATTTATCTTGAAGGTGCACATTGAAACAAATTAAGCAATGCCTAGGCTAGGTCATTATGGCTTCAGAACAATTTACCAGAAGAATTGGAAGCAATGGTCCAAATATCTCCTCCTTCATTACCAATGAATCTTGAGGAACATCTAGTAGGATTGTAGGGGCAATACGTCTGCAGCAAGAATTGCTACTTGTTAAGGCTGAAAAGGGAGGGAAGAAATCCAGATATACGTAGGCATTGATACTTTAAGAAAAGGCTTACAGGCGCTTTTCATCTGTGTAGCCTCCATGAACAATCTTACCAAAAACTTTATCGTCATTCAGAAGCTTGGTTAGACGTTCAAAATGCTTGGAATTTACAATACGCGACAAATCCTTTGATTGCAGTTGATCCTCCCCATAAAACTTGTTTAGTGTGAGTTTTAGGGATTCGACCTGGTTGTTTTTCATAAGTAAACTATAAATCAACCCAAAACAAATACCAGGAATTCTTAGCACATGATCGAACGGATTCTTTTTTCGTAGTTTGTACCAATTTTGGAGCAAAGGATTTGGTTGTAATGATGTAATCGGGGGAAATGCAAGCTTGGCCATTGTTGCATCCCCATTTGCCCGCGACAATTCTCTTGGAAGCAACCTTCAAACATGATATAAAAACTCTCAAATGGATCAAGATTGTAGTATGCCAAATTGCTAAGTTAAATAGTTTTCCGTCCTAAACGTAGACAAAGGGTGTGGCTCTGTTGGGAGTCTCTTACTATTAAATCAACTCTTGAATCGACAACAACAGGACATTTCCCTCCAAGCTCCAAAACCACTGGTGTGAGGTGCTTTGCTGCTGCAGCCATTACAATGCGAGCCACTTTGCTGTTTCCTGCAATCAAATTATAATGGGGTCAAATTCTGATCAATCACTTTCTCCGTGCATCCATGTTTTGGTTAATTCTATCGATTTTTAAAGACAACTTTCATAATTGCACTAGCAGATTGAGCATTGCATCTCTGTCAAAGTATCACTCATGTAGCGCACAAAGCAAAAGTGTTGAATTCCGGGAAACAGAACAAAGCTGCAAAACTACCATATAACCTCAAGTGTTGAATTCTGTTGAATTTCTAATGAAACTATGCTGCAAAACTACCATTTAGCCTCAAGTGTTGATCCCAAAAGTCTCAGAAGATAGCATTAACGTTTTGTCCAGATTACTATTGGGCAATATGTGTTTACTATTTTTGTATAAATTTAAAGTTGTACTATCTCGTACTTATATGTTATGCAGAAGTAACACAGAAAGACAATACACCTGTATATAGAATTTTATCCCATTTTTGCTCCAACAATGCAGTTGTTTCAGAAACACTCCCCTCTACAACTTTTATGCAAGAACCATCCACATATTCTGGTAACATTTTTGCGAGGAATGAAGACACGGCAGGTGCATGCTCTGAAGGCTTCAAGACGACAGTGTTGCCAGCAGCTATGGCTCCAATGACAGGGTCAACAGAGAGTACTGGTTGGAGAACAGAAATGACACTGGATTAATAACGTTGACAAACCTCAAAGACTATAAAGGATTATTCGGCAAGAAAGTCTTTAATAGGGGTCCCATAGTTTTAACTGCAAGTGAAGAAACATGATTTCAACAGGATATGAAGAAGAAGAGGAAGAAGAAAGAAATGGAGAGAGAATATATACTAAGACATTAACAAACCAAACGACAAAAGGTGGATTGCACCGTTTTTAAATAGTGAGCAACCCAACAAGCTTCTTTCTACTACAAGAATCCTTTTAGAATGTTCCCATAAATTTGCCTATTTTGCTGCTAGAAAATTGCCACAAGAATGATGCAGTTAACACATTACTTCTAGCCTTTAACTTTAAACTAAGAGAAGTTTGCTCCCTCAAAAAAAAACATAATGCTTCTAGTCAAAGTCATGAATTAATTATCAATATTAATGCTGCCTTCGTTGGTATGACTGGATTAATGAGATAGTCTACACATTACCTTGTCCTACCATGAAAATGACAATATAGTAATGGAAGAGGGACAACTCCAAAATCAGAGGAAAAACAAAAGAACAAATAGGAGCACTACTGGGAGAGAATTTCAACCTAACAGGCTACACATTGACAATCAAAGACCAGCATGTGTGAAGTGGCCAATGATGATGATGCCTTTCTAACACTCCCGAAACAATTTCTTATACAAAACTTTATCGTAAAGCAATATGACACATTCCACAACTCTAAAACAAGAAAACATTCTCCTTTCATGTTCCAACAAAAAAATTAACGAAGTAGGTTAAAATGTAATGTAAGTCAATACTCACAAAGAGGAAAATTCCAAGCTGAGATGACCAAAACAACACCCAGTGGCTCAGAGACAATCTCTGCTGAAGACGGGAAAGTAGTAATTGAAGTAGAAACCTGCACAAATCAATAAAATCAGTTAAAAACCACATCAACAATAAATCCTACATCTACCAAAATGTTAAATTGGATACAGTTGTGCAAACAGGGTTATGTTAGTTTCGAATTGTGTTCCTAACTTCCTATATTAGTCAGTCTTTATTTAGCACTGTGGAATCTCCTTTGTTTGGCACTGGGCATTTTCCTCGGAATGCCTACCCAACACAAATTTATGGCATTGCGATGGCAGATGGAGGTATAAATCTCAAGGCAATCACTAGCGCCACTCGAGACCATAATTGGTCACCATATAACCTTGGGATTCAATGCAATGACCTATATCTCAAACCAACAACAACTAATAATTAGATAAACCAGGAATTCACTCCAACCTCTGGACACATAAGTCCATGCCAGATTGCCAAATCAGAATCTATCATGTGCTAACATTCATTAAACTTAACTTACAAAAACCAAAAGCAATCCGAAGTGAATCTCCATTCCTTCTATGGCTTCATATATTCAATACCCAACCATTGAACCATACTCAGGTGATTTAAAATTCGATGCTAAGACCTATGTACCAAGCTCTTAGATATCAGTCTGTAGATACGCCTGATATTCGATTCTACGGCCTTTAGGCACATAAGTCCATTTCCAACCACCAAACCATACTCAAGTAGTCCGGTGGTCTGGGATTCGATGCTAAGGCCTATGCATTAAGCTCATAACAACCAATCACTAGATAAGCCTCATATTCAATTCTAGGACCTTTGAGCTCAAAAGTCCATGTCTAACCATCGAACCATACTCAGTGAACATTAAACTGTTAAAATTCACTGAACTTAAAAGTCTAAAAACTAGAAGCTATTCAATTTAAGTTTCGTTAATACCTTCTCCGGCTTCATCCAATTCTTGAGCTTCTTCATCGCCAACATACACGACTTCTTCGCCATCGCGACCTACACAACCACATCCAAAATCAATCCAAATCCCAAAATTTCAAACTTTTTACCACAAAATTACGCACTTCCTGCACAACGGCCTCCATCTCGGGCTTGCAGAGGTCATCCCTGAGAGCATCGGCGATGTCCCTCTCCCTCTCATCAAGCAGCTTCGAGATCATCCCGATCTGCCGCGACCGCCACTCGTACGGCATCGTCGTCCTCTCCCTGTACTTCCGCCGCAGCCCCGCCACCAGCGCCGCCGCAGTCTCGCCGGTAACCGCCGCCGCTGCGGACTCCATTGGCTGTGGCTTCTTCGGGGACTCCATTGGGGATCGGGTATTTATAGCGGAGGGGAGAAGACGGAATTCGGAATTGAATTCTGATGGTTTCTGGAAAAGTGGATTCTGAACTTCTGATGGATTCTGGCGGAGTTTTGTAAAGGGGGAATAGAAGGGAGTTTGGGTTTTTAAATTGCATTAAATTCTCCTGGGTTGGGTATTATTTGTTGGCAAGAAAATGAAATGAGAAAATTCTATAAAAAAAACAAAAAAATGATGTCTATTGTGTTTTAATTTTAATTAATAAACAAGAAAAAATAGAAATGGTGTATCTATTGACTACTAAGTATTGATTAAGGCTTTTGGAAGTTGTTAGTTTGATTAAGTGGTGCATCTGACGTCAAAGTTTCGGTTGTTGTCCAACTTGTTGAGCATCTTTTGCTGATTATAGATTCTAAATGGAAATTGGATTTTAATGGTCAAAGAAGTTTTTCTCCCAGCTTATGAGTTTGCAAAGATAGGTTTCTTGGTTCAAATACAAAAAAAAACTGACAAAACCAATATATGAGATTGAACCTTAATGTCAAAAGTGAAACAGAGAACGAGTATGAATGTGAATTTCAATATAGGATTTCATAATATGTTTTGCTATCGAATAAATAATGATATGAATATGAATATATCACTATTCTTCTTTTTAGCGTCGTCACTTTCGTGTTTGTTACCATACTTGAATGGTTTTTCACGCTTTGACAATAACATCATAACAAGCAATTGTAGTTGATTGGACATATTAGATAGTGTCTGTCCACTTACAACCTTATAATGATTACTCTAGTTGAGAGATCTTCAATTTTGAAGCACTGGATATTCAATTGAACTTGTTTTTAGGAGTTTAGTTAGAATAATTAGAAAAATATAATTTGATGGTATAACTATTAGGTGAGTAGATGAGCAACTATTAATTACAGAATCCAGACTAAAGAAATTAGTCTGGACAAAACACAGGACTACCTAACACTTTTTTGTATTTACTCCAGAAGAGTGTATGCTTTGAGTTATAAACTCAAAGGTTATGCACATGAAGTTCATGGAATACATTTAGTAAGGGTATTATAAAACGTATTTATTTATTTATCTTTATCTTTCAACAAGTTAGAACTAATTTTTGACTCGGGGGGGATAAGATTCACTAGGCTGTTGGAACTTGCATCTATTATTAGATAGACGATAAGAACACATTAGAACAGCTCACTTGTGAAACTACATTCTAATTTTGTGAATGTTTTCCCAATTTATTTCATTTCCCCACATTAGGTCGGACCATATTGAATTATATACCATCTTGTATCGTACCTCTATTCTTTGCCTTTGGAATAATCTTATATCAATTTACAGAATCAGTAATACAAAATTTAAGATGTCAAAACATATACACAAAAGACAATTTGAGTATAGTATTGGGATTTGTTAGAATTAAGCATTCATATATTTAATCTAGACATTTGATGTAATGAGTTAAACACCTCTTGTATTGCTAATCGGATAACTGAATCCAGTTATCCAACTTAACACCTCTATAAAAGAGGTTTCACACTTATGATAAAATAATAATCCAGTCTTCTTCTTCTTCCCTTTCTCGACGAATTTGTTCACGTCAAACCAAGGTTAGGTTTCCTGCCCTAATCACCTCTCTCCAGACCTCCACACCACATCTTGATATGCTCCAATCTCTGGCATACATAACTCATTGTTCATGAGATCCACCTTAAGGAACAAATCTAGGATTTCTACTTCCTGAATCGATCCATACGATATGGATTTCTACAGGATTGGAAACTAGACGGGAGGAGTTTGAGTTGATGGATAATTGTGGACCTCTTGTCAAGGTAAATGGTAGTTAACTCAAATCAAATTGTAACCATAAAAATTAAAACACATGTCTTGGCGACAGACAAGTCTTCTTTATACAATTTAATGTAAAATCTATAGGTTTGGTGACTCATGTTGACAAAAATAGATGGATTCAATTGGTTGGGCAACCCACCAACACCAAGAAAATAATGCAACAAGTGGAACATGTGCAAACGCAATAAAATGCTCGTCAATTCGTCGTATCTAACGCACATAACATCAGAAGAATTAATGTGTGCAAGGACGACCACACCCCATTGATAAAGTTATTGCTAAGGACATACGTAAGTTTTGTTATTTATTTCAAATTATATATATGCATATGCGAGTCAAAAAAAATCCACTTCCACCAAATTCATATCTACTGCGTTTTGCGTGTAATATGAAAGCATTTGTCTTTAATTTGTAGTTGTCTTTAACTCACGAGTAATGACAGTAGGAATTTACCGGTATAGATACATAACCTTAGAATAACAAAAATCAAGTATCACGTCCCAACGACATATTGCATCTTAATTGGGTTTAATTAAAGTTAAGTACAAAAGTCTTACAAGAATAATATCATAATGATTTCAATCGACCGATTATGTATCAAAGACTTACATTGGAAATGAAAGTGTGTTCGAGTTTGGCTTGGTAAAAGTATGACTTTAAGACAATTAAAACTTTATACAACCTAACACCTGTATTAGTTAAATGTTGTGGTCTGATCACGTATGGCTTGGCATGAGCGGAGTAAGACCGTAAGAGCATAAGATGTGTAATTACTTGATTGGGTTGAAAGTTTCGGATCGATTCGTTTAATTAGTTTTTAATCGTTTACGCTTAAGTTGACTATGGAAATGTGAACATGTGCATTTAATTACGTACTAAATCGTGCATGGGCATGGTGGCATTGATTAAATTTATGACACTTATTGAATGGATAATATATATGATTGGACTCCTCATCTTGATATATAACAATAGACTTTTGAATATCTGGATCTAATGGGCTGATGGACAACAGCTGAAAATACGAATCAGCCCAAAGCCAGCCGAGTTTAATGTTGATATGATTATTTTGCAGAATGTTGATATGATTATAAATTATATTTATATGTAGCCCCAAATCTTGCCCAAAATTTAACCGCTTATGAGCGTGACTCAAAAAAAAAAAACTCAACTAAACACCCATCAGATTTTAATGAATATTTTTTGATAAATTATAGTTTTTGAAATTAAAACTATAATAACCTAACATTGACAACTGAAAATACATAAACACAAAAACACTTATAGTTACTAAGAAAATAACACCAGAAATTAATTCTTATTTACTAATCTAAATTTTACTACAAAACTTTAAGTTTTATAATTTTGTTGATTTTGATTTTATTTTAATTTTGGTTTATGTAAAAAAATTGTTTATTTTGGACTTTTCGCAAGTGATTAGGTGAAAATCTTAACCCCAAAAAAAGCTTGAGTCGAATTGAGCAACCACCTTATCCTGTCGAGTCTCAAACCAAGTTCATCCGGTTCGTTTGCTCGAATCGAGTTCGAGCCGAGCTATTTAATTCAAAATCTTTTTGAGTTGGCTCGATAAGGGTTCAATTCGAGCTTGAGTTCAGGGTGGCTTGACTTATTCAGTTCATAAGTATGCTTGAATTTAACCTCAACTGTATTAAATTTAGAGGACATAAAATTTGCTTCGAGGCCGTACATGAAAAATTTGTGTTCGAGATTGTAATTAGGTAACCAGAATTTATAAAACCATTATGAGATTTTTGTGATAGTATTGGAGCGCTAGAATATAATACATTTTAATTTACACTATTGCATTTTGGACGTCTTATTAGATTTTAATGGTTTTAAACACATAACTAAGTTAATGTTGTAAAACATTCACTTTTAAACGAATGACGATTTGTAAGTAATCGTGGATGGTTATTGCTTAATATTTAGCATAAATATCATTAGTTGCACATGTTTAACATATCTTGGAATTAGGGTTGTCAGGACTCAGGACGAGTTTAGCTCGATAATTTTCCGTTCGAAATCTACCGAATTGAACACGAACTTGATTTTCCAGCCCAATGGATTAACGAGCTGAAAATGAATTAACATTGATTTGTTTGTTAACAATTCAAGCTCGATAATGTTTAATATATATATATGTATATATATATACAAAAATTATAGAATGAGCTCAGGGCTCATTTAAGCTTAAGTGAGCCCCCTAAACATCCACCATCAAACTCCAATCCAACCATTGATATTAAATCTCGTTACAACTACTTAAGAAAGGGTACAATCGGAATTTAACAAAACTTGTAAAATCCCCTCAAAACCCTCACTCTACACAAAATCCTCTCCCCCCACCTCTCACCCCACCTCCCACGCGCCAAACCCTCTCATCTCCATCGAAGGAAACCCCCGACGGACCAAACCCACGCACGGCTCACAAAAAATCCCCACCTCGTCGTCCCCAAACCCCCAACGCCATCGCCATCGCCATCAGCATCGTCGTCGACCTAAACCTCCACCATCATTGCCGTCCTCAATCCTTGAACGTCATCCCTCATCCCCAAACCGAAATGGAGGAATCACGTGGTAGAGCGAGCGGACAAATCCCCAACGCCATTGATTGGTATAATTTTTTATTTCTCTTTTGGGGTTGGGGTTGGGATTTGCAGTTTGGGTTAAGGTCTGAATTTCTGAATTCCTGACTGATTTTGGACATGGATGTTTTGTAAAAAACACACACTTTCTTCAAGAAGCCAACAATAACTGTGGAAGAATGTTTTGTGTTCGGTTCCGGAATTTAGGATAAGACTTTTCAGTACATACATTTGAGTTGTTTCTCATTTTTTGATTCCATGATCCAAAACAGGGAGCAACATGATCAGAGAATAGTTTTGAATTTGGTTTATGTCTTTTGGATATCAAAATGAATTTGAGTGCAGGACAACTACATCTGAAATTAATGGGAGCAAAAAATAAATTCTTCTTTTGGTTATCCTAACCGTATGCTTTTTTTGTAAATTTTCAAAAAAAATCTCAACAAGTGAAATGCAAGTTAACCTCAATTGTACTCAACCATTTTTCTGATTTGCATATGTTGCTAAAGAATAATGTTTTTGCTGATGTAGTTATTTTTTATTGACATGGTAACACTTTGGAATGGACCATGAAGATCAGAACCTTCTTGAGTATTTCAAGGAAATCATGCTCTTCGCCCTCCTACCATTCTTGGTGTTAGAGATCACGTTTTTTGTTGTTTGCATTTTTGGTAGTTCATTTCCTTCTTCTATATATGTTGGTTGTGTTTTCCACTTGTATCCTTTTTCAATAAATGAGCACCATGGTTTTAGTTTCCTAATTCTATTTGACAGAGTTTAATTGTCATGGACAAGTAACTTTCTTTGCTGAACTTGTAACATGTATTGTTGTAATTAGTTCGTTTTGTGGAGACGCGCGTGATGTTCGCCTTCAAGAATTTTTCGAACCTTGTTGGTGGTCGAGAGTTAGCTTCAAATAATATTACACCTTGATATTACGTATGGTTAATGTAAATACCCTTCTAATATTACATTTTGAAAAGTAATATTACAACAGCCTTTGGATATTACAGTTGTTATCGTAATATTACAGCTAATAGACACAGCTAATATTTAGTAGCATGCTTCACTCCCATTCTTAGTAGTACTTTTTCGAAATAAATTGAGATACTCAAGATTTTGAACTTTCTCACACTTTCTCACAATCACCATTATTTTTTGTTTCTATTAAGCAATGATTTAAAGTTTATTATTTTCAGTTTTCAATAGGTATGTTTGGTTCTTATGAGTTTAAATGTTACTTTTTTGCAGTCTAAGTGGGTGGCTAAGTACTTTGAAATGACGCATATTTTTTAGAATATGAAGAGCTGAGAAATAAAACATGTTTCTTGTATCCCAGCAATCAACCACAAGTTTGAATTGTGGATTGTATGTATTGAAGTTTACAGAATATCTCTCTGAAGGAAAAGATATATTTGATTTTGGAGAAGAAGATATGACTCGGATTCGTGCTGAATACGTTGCTATGATACTTCGTTAAACAAGTTCCAAATAGTTCAATGGATTTTTTTGGAATTTTGTGTTTTCGAATTATACAATATTACAATTTTCATGCAATTGTTGTATGTATGACTGAATCTTTAAAGTTGATGATTTTTATAGAGATCTTGAGTGTTGATAAACTAGTATTACAGATTATGATTACTATCTCCTATTCAATGTTACTCTTACATAAACTTTTGCAATTTTTAATAATGTGGAGTATCTAAAATAGTTAGTTTGAAGGAGCAGGATGATTACAACATCTTGATATTACGTTTTGTTAATGTAATATTTTTTTAATATTACGTTTTACAAAATAATATTACAACATCTTGTTTATATTACGGTTGTTACCGTAATACTACTACTAATAGATACAGTCATACAAGTTGCTGATTTTTATAGGATCGTGATTTTATTTTAACATGAGTTAGTCATCCATCTCTTTTTGCGCATCACTAAAATATTTTATCTTATGTCTAACAACTTAATATTACAACATCTTGTTGATATTACGGTTGTTACCGTAATATTACTGTCAATAGAAACAATCATACAAGTTACATAACTTGTACTCATTCACTATTGTGTTGGACAAAGCCTAACATATTCTACAAAAATAAAACTATACAGAATGTTTCAATTAAAAATGATGTGTATTCCTGTAGGAGATTGTAAAAGTTTTTTAACACATGTTATAATCTTCGATCACTTATTGAAACGTTTGTAAACCACACATTATATCAAGAACCGCATTACATTTTACACATTATTAGCCATCCATTTTTTTAATTTTGGGAAGGAGTAAAAATAATTTTATCTTACGTCTAACAAATTAATATTACAACATCTTGATATTACGTTTTGTGAATGTAATATCTTTTTAATATTACGTTTTACAAAATAATATTACGGCATCTTTTTGATATTACGGTTGTTACTGTAATACTACTTCTAATAGATACAGTCATACAAGTTACATAACTTGTACTCATTCACCATTGTGTTAGACAAAACCTAACATATTCAACAAAAATAAGAGTATATAGAATGTTTCAATAAAAAATCAAAAATTAAAAAATGATGTGTATTCATGTAGGAGATTGTAATAGTTTTTTTATTCTTCCTTGCATGTATTATCTTGTCCACGTATATTAATCTCTCTTGCAACTTATTCCTGCAATTTACATATATCTTCAGTTGTAACCCTGCAAAATCCCAAAGACGACATAAGACAATTATCAAGTACAATGCATTTTGACAAAGAAGATTAACTACTCGCGTTTTCTTATTCTTCCTAGTAGGACAAATTCTCGAGTCGTGGTTCGAATATTGTATGCACGTTTTACATTGTCTATGACTTTTGCTTGTTTTTTCTAAACATCTGATTGAATACGATTACTACTAAATTTCGATCTTCCACCTCTATCGCAAGAAAGATATTCTAGTTACAACTAAAACGGTCAATATTACAGGTATCAATTTTATATTACGGTTCGAAACATCAATATTACAGTTTTCAATATCTTATTACAGTACTCAGATTTATATTGTCGCTACCATTACGATTTTCCCATTACAAATCAAAATTATTTTCGATTTTACTTAATATGTTAATATCACAGTTTTGAATGTGAAAATCCGCTTTCAAAAGTAATATCTCAGAGCAGACAGAAGAGCTACGCGGATCGGCGTAGGCGAGTATTGATTTTTGAGGTCGGCGATCACGTCTTTCTGAAGATCTCACCGTCGCGTGGGGTCATGAGATTCGGGAAGAAGGGGAAGCTCAGTCCGAGGTACATTGGGCCGTTCGAGATTTTGGACCGAGTTGGAGAGGTCGCTTACCGGATTGCGTTGCCGCCACAGTTTTCTGGTCTTCATAACGTCTTCCACGTTTCGATGCTGAGGAAGTACGTGTCAGATCCTTCTCACGTGATTCAGATTGAGGTTCCAGAGATCCAGCAGGATTTGTCTCTTGAGGAGAGGCTGGTTGAGATTGTGGATCGGATGGATCACCAGCTCAGGAGGAGGACGATTCCTATGGTTAAGGTCAGGTGGCAGCATCACTCTGAGCGAGAGGCTACTTGGGAGGTTGAGGAGGAAGTTCGGAAGTCGTATCCGGAGCTGTTTGGTAAGCACTGGATTTTAATTTCGTGGGCGAAATTCTTTTAAGAAGGATGGATTGTTAGATCCTAACCCTTGCTTACTGTTCTTAATTGTGTTTAGGGGAGGATTAGTGATGGATTGAGATGGACGGCTGAGATCGAGTGGGAGAAAAGTATATAAAGGTTGGTTTTACTCTCTCTCCTCACTCTCTCTCTCTCGCGTTCTCTCCTCTCTCACTCACTCTCTCTCTCTCTCTAGACGCGTGTCTCTCTCCATCAGAGTTTCGTCGGCATTTGTGGGGGCGAGGGGGTTGTTGGAGACGCCGGAAGTGCGGGGATCGTCGTTGTGTTCGCCGGAGTTCGAGTTTATCGTGGAAAAGCTCGTCGTCGTTTCTTCAAAGGCTTCTTCAAGCCTTAAGGTATGTCAAACTTGCTTTCAAGCTCACCTAGTGTTAGTGTGGGAGTGGGAGCGGTCGACGGTAGGCCGTTTCGGGCTCGTCGGACCTGCACAGCCGTTTCTGAACTATAAACGGTCGACCGGTGTTTTGGTTCGGTCGACCGGTTATAGTGTATTTTGGGCGAATCCCTCGCACCGGTCGAACGATGCCCTTTTGGGCGGTCGACCGGTTGTGCAATTTTTAGTGAGAGAAAACGTCCTGTGTATTTTCGGTCGAACGGGACCCCTTTGCCGGTCGACCGAAAGTACTGTTGTAGGTCGGTTGGGGCGTTGACCATCTAAACGGTCGACCGCCTGTTTGACTCGTTCGACCGACGTTTAAGTTAACTTAATGGCCGGTCGACCGGAAGTGTGGTTTCGGTCGACCGTGATGTGAGGACTCTGGGTGAGTTCTACTGGTGGTTTTTGGTCGACCGATAGGGTTCGGTTGTTCGACCGTTTTACTGTTGATTGCGAAAATGGATTTCTACTAGTGCTTTTCGGTCGACCGGGACCCCTTTGTCGGTCGACCGTTTGGCGGGTTTTTCGGTTGGGCCAGTTCTCTGGGTGAGGATCGGTCGACCGGAAGCCATGTTTTGTTCGACCGTTTTACACTGTTTTTGTGTGTGTGTTGCTATTGATTGGCTAGAAGGCAACGGGTCTCCGGCCCTTTTGGGGCGACGGCACAGACATTCCGGCCCTATAGCGATTAGTGGTGACACGTGTTGTGATTTGTGGCCGTGGCTCCGGCGAATGAGGCAAAGCCGTGGCTCCGGCGAATGATGCAAAATCGTGGCTCCGGTAACACTGAGGCAATGAGGGGGTTGTGAGGCCGTGTTTTGGACCGGCGGTGCCTTGTGTGCACGTGTGTGGTGGGTTGGGGTGAGAGGACCCTTGAGACCCGTGTTGTTGGGCTATGGCCGGGAGAGAGGTCCCGGGAACTTAGCGAGTGTTTCTGTTGTGGTGTTTTACGTTTCTTTGCTCATTTCATTTCTGTCCATATATGTGTTAGGGTTTGGCATACTGGGTTTCCTCCTGGAAACTCAGGCATTCATTGTCTGCTTTCAGGCCGAGAGCGACGTTAGGTGGGTGGCATCGGCGGAGGGAGCACTCGAGACCTGATCCTGCTTCCCTACATTTTGAGGTGGTTGTGATTACTCGTGTATATTCTCTGTATATGATCTTTTGATGTAATCACATTCTTTTGTAAACTCGTTCACATATATATATTATATGTTGGTGCACCAGTTTGTGTATTTCTTTCGTAATGTCCTCGTTGATTGTATGTTTGTAATTTGAAATTTTCCGCTGTGTTTGAGGACGTTACAACTTGGTATCAGAGCGGTCAGTTTCAGTGTCTTCGTCCAATGGAACCACCCTTAGAGTTGTGTCAATCATGCATGCATTGTTCTCATTCATGTTTTGTGTCTCCTGTGTAGATGGCTCCGAGGCGTGTGAGACCTTCTCCCCGAGACCGTAGCACCAGTGATGAGGTGGGTGAGGGGAGTAGAGGTGAGGAGCTGAGGACGCTCCAGGGCACGCTGGGTAGATTGGGCGAGATTCTCGAGCGCCAATCCACCCAGACTGATCAGGGAGGAGCAGGCGCAGTGTTGGATCGGTTTATGCGTCAGCATCCCCCATCCTTCGATGGTAGCGGCAACCCTGAGGCAGCAGAGGACTGGGTCTTTAAGATCCAGAAGATATTTCGGGTGATTGGGTGTCCTGAGAGGAAGGTGGATCTGGCCACTTACGTGTTGGACGGCGGCGCAACCAACTGGTGGAGATCCACTTCTGCTGTGGGGTTCGAGGGCAGTGAGGAGTTGAGCTGGGAGGAGTTCCTGGTGGAGTTCAACCAGCAGTACTTTCCGCAGCACGCCCGCGACAGGAAGAGAGAGGAGTTCCTGGCTTTAGAGCAGAGGGACATGACTCTGGCTGCCTACATCAGCAAATTTCACGCTTTGGAGCGATACTGTCCAGAGATTTATGTGACGCAGGAGCAGAGGGCTCGGAAGTTTGTGCGCGGTCTGAGGCCGCAGTTCAGGGGCCGTGTTACCACGAGCATGCCACAGACGTTAGCAGACAATGTGAAGTTCGCGACCATCATGGATCAGGATAGCCAGGACATTGAGGAGGCTAGGAGGTCGCAGGTGAAGACCGGAGTGCGTCCGGGGAGTCAGTTGTCAGGGAATCCGGGCAAGAGGCCTCGTATTGACGGAGGTGGACCACTGCAGGCTGGGCAGTGCAGGCAGTGTGGTGGAGTTCATCCGGGACGCGGTTGTGGGGCCCTCTCTGGCGCGTGTCATGGCTGTGGCCAGCTGGGTCACTTTGTTCGTTCTTGCCCGAGTAGGCCGGGTGGGCCTATTGTTCGGTCGGGATCATCCACAGCTAGTGGGGCTGGACCGAGTCGTTCTGCAGCACCACCCCAGCAGGGGAAGAGAGCAGGTCGCGTATTCACTATCCAGGCGGAGGAGGCTAGGGATGCGAGCACGGTGGTGGAAGGTACGCTACTTGTTGCAGATTTGGTAGCTATGGTGTTGTTTGACTCTGGGGCCACACACTCGTTTATCTCTGAGCAGTTTGCGAGCGTATTGGGTCGTACCCCTGCGATGTTGACTGCCACCTTGGAAGTCAGCACACCCCTGGATTTGGTGGGCACTGTGGGGAGATTTCTTCCCGGCGCCACGATTGCTTCGGGAGACCAGGAATTTCCGGCTGACCTGGTCTTGCTACCGATGGTGGACTTCGATGTTATACTCGGGATGGATTGGTTGTCCCAGTACGACGTCCGAGTCTTGTGCCGTGATAAGAAGATTTTGATTCCGAGGCGAGGTTTGCCTGATCTTCTGATCAGAGGATTGAAGGACCGCGGGAGTCGGTTGATTATTTCTTCGGTTAGAGCTCGGAAGTTGATTCAGCAGGGTTGTAGGGCTTTTGTGGCCACCTTGGTAGTTCCAGACCCAGAGATGAGGAGGCTGGAGGACATCGAGATTGTTCAGGATTTTCCCGAGGTGTTTGTTGATGATGTCTCCGGTAGACCACCTCACAGAGAGATAGAGTTCAGCATTGATTTGGTAGCTGGGGTTACACCGCAGTCGAAGGCTCCGTACAGGATGGCGCCTGCAGAGTTGTCGGAGCTGAAGAAGCAGTTACAGGTTCTGATGGATACTTGGTTTATCCGACCCAGTGTCTCACCGTGGGGTGCGCCGATTATTTTTGTGAAGAAGAAGGACGACTCGTTGCGGATGTGCATAGATTACCGGATGCTGAATAAGGTTACTGTGAGGAATCAGTACCCTTTGCCCAGGATCGAG
The DNA here is from genome assembly GCA_963682175.1 of Triglochin maritima. Lineage (NCBI taxonomy): Eukaryota > Viridiplantae > Streptophyta > Magnoliopsida > Alismatales > Juncaginaceae > Triglochin > Triglochin maritima. The sequence goes on along the minus strand of OY821787.1, from coordinate 2,093,615 downwards.
GACCTGTTTGACCAGTTGCAGTCAGCGAAGGTGTTCTCGAAGATTGATCTGCGATCCGGGTACCATCAGTTGAGGATCAGAGAGGCAGATGTCCAGAAGACAGCTTTTCGGACGAGGTACGGACACTTTGAGTTTCTAGTGATGCCGTTCGGGTTGACGAACGCGCCTGCAGCATTTATGGATCTGATGAATAGGACTTTCAGTCAGTATCTCGACCGTTTCGTGATTGTCTTCGTGGACGATATTTTAGTCTATTCACCAGATATGGATCAGCACCGGGAGCATCTGAGGATTATACTTGGCATTCTGAGAGATCAGCAGCTGTATGCCAAGTTTTCGAAGTGCGAGTTCTGGCTTCAAGTTGTTGCATTTTTGGGGCATATCGTATCAGGAGCTGGGATATCAGTGGATCCAGCGAAGGTCGAGGCAGTGACGTAGTGGAGAGCCCCGACGAGTGTGACTGAGATTAGGAGTTTTGTTGGATTGGCGGGTTACTACCGCCGGTTCATCAAAGACTTCTCGAGACTTGCTTCACCACTGACAGCGCTGACGAAGAAAGGAGTGAAGTTTGTTTGGTCCCAGAATTGTGAGGACAGTTTTCAGGAACTGAAGAGTCGGTTGACGACTGCTCCAGTTCTGACTCTTCCCAGCGGTAGCGGAGGTTATGTGATTTACAGCGACGCCTCAGGTGTTGGTTTGGGCTGTGTACTGATGCAGCACGAGCAGGTGGTGGCGTATGCTTCGAGGCAGTTGAAGGTGCACGAGAAGAATAACCCCACTCACGATCTAGAGTTGGCAGCCGTGGTTCATGCTCTGAAGATTTGGCGTCACTATTTGTATGGTGAGCAGTTCGAAGTCTTCACGGATCATCAGAGTCCGAAGTACCTGTTTTCACAGAAGGAGCTGAATATGAGGCAGCGCAGGTGGCTTGAGCTGATTAAGGATTTTGATTTCACCATCTCCTATCATCCGGGGAAGGCGAATTCAGTTGCAGACGCGCTGAGCAGGAAAGTGGAGGTGTCAGCTGCGAGTTTGTGTATTCAGGAGTGGAGGCTACTCGATACATTGTCAGAGTGGAGGCCGTTCACCGAGAGCTCGGGGGGAGCAGTGATTGCGGGTCTTCGAGTGGAGCCGCAGACCGTCAGTCGAGTTGTCCAGGCTCAGCACAGGGATGAGGATTTGACTAGTCTGCTACAGTCAGCTGCCAGAGATGGGTCGGACTTCACTGTGGGAGTGGATGGAGGTCTGAGGTTCAGGAGTCGGATCTGGGTGCCGAAGGTCGATGCGCTGAGAGATGACATCATGGAGGAGGCACACCGAGCCAGATATTCCATTCACCCGGGGAGTACGAAGATGTATAAGGATCTGCAGCGGAACTTCTGGTGGCGAGGGATGAAGCGTGATGTGGCTGATTTTGTGGCTAGGTGTTTGGTTTGCCAGCAGGTGAAGATCGAGCACCAGAGACCAGCGGGACCGATGCAGAGTATAGAGCTACCTAAGTGGAAGTGGGAGCATGTGACGATGGATTTCGTCACCGGGTTGCCGAAGACGAGGAGCTCCCATGACGCGATTTGGGTTATAGTCGATCGACTGACCAAATCGGCACATTTTCTGGCCATCCGGACTACTCTACCTTTGGAGGGTCTTGCGAGATTGTATATTGAGGAGATCGTCAGACTGCATGGGGTGCCAGTGAGTATCATTTCAGATCGAGATCCGAGGTTCACTTCCAGATTCTGGGGGAGTTTGCAGCAAGCTCTGGGTACTCGTCTGAAGTTCAGTACAACATTTCACCCGCTGACAGACGGTCAGTCAGAGAGGACCATTTAGACGTTAGAGGACATGCTGAGAGCGTGCACTCTGGATTGGGCAGGGCATTGGGATGAGCACTTGCCATTGATCGAGTTCGCCTACAACAACAGCTACCATGCGAGTATTGGGATGGCGCCGAACGAGGCTTTGTACGGGAGACCGTGCAGATCACCGGTGTGCTGGAGTGAGGTAGGCGAGAGGCAGTTAGTCGGGCCTGAGATTATACAGGCGTATGCTGAAAAGGTTGATGTGATCAGGCAGCGACTAGCGATAGCTCAGAGCAGTCAGAAGAGCTACGCGGATCGGCGTAGGCGAGTATTGATTTTTGAGGTCGGCGATCACGTCTTTCTGAAGATCTCACCGTCGCGTGGGGTCATGAGATTCGGGAAGAAGGGGAAGCTCAGTCCGAGGTACATTGGGCCGTTCGAGATTTTGGACCGAGTTGGAGAGGTCGCTTACCGGATTGCGTTGCCGCCACAGTTTTCTGGTCTTCATAACGTCTTCCACGTTTCGATGCTGAGGAAGTACGTGTCAGATCCTTCTCACGTGATTCAGATTGAGGTTCCAGAGATCCAGCAGGATTTGTCTCTTGAGGAGAGGCCGGTTGAGATTGTGGATCGGATGGATCACCAGCTCAGGAGGAGGACGATTCCTATGGTTAAGGTCAGGTGGCAGCATCACTCTGAGCGAGAGGCTACTTGGGAGGTTGAGGAGGAAGTTCGGAAGTCGTATCCGGAGCTGTTTGGTAAGCACTGGATTTTAATTTCGTGGGCGAAATTCTTTTAAGAAGGATGGATTGTTAGATCCTAACCCTTGCTTACTGTTCTTAATTGTGTTTAGGGGAGGATTAGTGATGGATTGAGATGGACGGCTGAGATCGAGTGGGAGAAAAGTATATAAAGGTTGGTTTTACTCTCTCTCCTCACTCTCTCTCTCTCGCGTTCTCTCCTCTCTCACTCACTCTCTCTCTCTCTCTAGACGCGTGTCTCTCTCCATCAGAGTTTCGTCGGCATTTGTGGGGGCGAGGGGGTTGTTGGAGACGCCGGAAGTGCGGGGATCGTCGTTGTGTTCGCCGGAGTTCGAGTTTATCGTGGAAAAGCTCGTCGTCGTTTCTTCAAAGGCTTCTTCAAGCCTTAAGGTATGTCAAACTTGCTTTCAAGCTCACCTAGTGTTAGTGTGGGAGTGGGAGCGGTCGACGGTAGGCCGTTTCGGGCTCGTCGGACCTGCACAGCCGTTTCTGAACTATAAACGGTCGACCGGTGTTTTGGTTCGGTCGACCGGTTATAGTGTATTTTGGGCGAATCCCTCGCACCGGTCGAACGATGCCCTTTTGGGCGGTCGACCGGTTGTGCAATTTTTAGTGAGAGAAAACGTCCTGTGTATTTTCGGTCGAACGGGACCCCTTTGCCGGTCGACCGAAAGTACTGTTGTAGGTCGGTTGGGGCGTTGACCATCTAAACGGTCGACCGCCTGTTTGACTCGTTCGACCGACGTTTAAGTTAACTTAATGGCCGGTCGACCGGAAGTGTGGTTTCGGTCGACCGTGATGTGAGGACTCTGGGTGAGTTCTACTGGTGGTTTTCGGTCGACCGATAGGGTTCGGTTGTTCGACCGTTTTACTGTTGATTGCGAAAATGGATTTCTACTAGTGCTTTTCGGTCGACCGGGACCCCTTTGTCGGTCGACCGTTTGGCGGGTTTTTCGGTTGGGCCAGTTCTCTGGGTGAGGATCGGTCGACCGGAAGCCATGTTTTGTTCGACCGTTTTACACTGTTTTTGTGTGTGTGTTGCTATTGATTGGCTAGAAGGCAACGGGTCTCCGGCCCTTTTGGGGCGACGGCACAGACATTCCGGCCCTATAGCGATTAGTGGTGACACGTGTTGTGATTTGTGGCCGTGGCTCCGGCGAATGAGGCAAAGCCGTGGCTCCGGCGAATGATGCAAAATCGTGGCTCCGGTAACACTGAGGCAATGAGGGGGTTGTGAGGCCGTGTTTTGGACCGGCGGTGCCTTGTGTGCACGTGTGTGGTGGGTTGGGGTGAGAGGACCCTTGAGACCCGTGTTGTTGGGCTATGGCCGGGAGAGAGGTCCCGGGAACTTAGCGAGTGTTTCTGTTGTGGTGTTTTACGTTTCTTTGCTCATTTCATTTCTGTCCATATATGTGTTAGGGTTTGGCATACTGGGTTTCCTCCTGGAAACTCAGGCATTCATTGTCTGCTTTCAGGCCGAGAGCGACGTTAGGTGGGTGGCATCGGCGGAGGGAGCACTCGAGACCTGATCCTGCTTCCCTACATTTTGAGGTGGTTGTGATTACTCGTGTATATTCTCTGTATATGATCTTTTGATGTAATCACATTCTTTTGTAAACTCGTTCACATATATATATTATATGTTGGTGCACCAGTTTGTGTATTTCTTTCGTAATGTCCTCGTTGATTGTATGTTTGTAATTTGAAATTTTCCGCTGTGTTTGAGGACGTTACAGAATACATCAGCTGAAGATCACTATTTCAATTCAGAACATTGGGCTTCAACTAAATTATGGATCCATTTTGACTTCAAGCAAGCTCTCAACAATTATAGATTAACATCTGAACTCAGTTCCGAGTAAACAGGAAACCCAAACAATGAAATATTTCAATACATTATACTCAAATCTCATTGAATTTCCAAATTTCAAACTCGATCTAAATTGAAGACATGAATTGGAGATCACTATTTCAATACATCACACTGAAATTTCAGCTAAATTTTCCTATTGAATCAGATTCCCAGAAAATACTTGAGCTACAACTCAACATCTGAAAACATCAAATAAATAACAAAAAAACACTGTTCAAATCAAATTCAATTCCCATATACATGAAACCTAAAAGACGAGATATTTCATCACGCTTTACTGAAATCTCATCAAAATTTCCTAATACAAGTCGATTGATACGCGCAAATTTCAACTTCATCTTCAATCAATCTGATTTCAACCAAAAAGAGTTTAATCACATCTGAATTCTGAACACATATCTTCGAAATATCATGACATTTCCCAAAAATACTCGATTTGCAGTGGATACAAGAATTGGACAACAATATATGGGTAAATTTCAGCAGAAAACTCACGAAATAATTAAGGGACCTCTAAATCACTCGATGCTGTACTTGATCCTAAATGTCTAGGCAAAGACAATACTAGTTGATGCACAATGTGTTGAATTATTAAGTTTGGACTAGACCTATGAATAACTTAATTGAGAAAATCTAATGTTAATTTGAAATGAGATGTATTGAACTATGTGTCATGCGCTCACATCTTTTTTATTCCCACATTGATAAACACTCTCTTCCAATGATCTTTCATAAGTGAAAAGAGATGAGTATAAAATTCTCCATGTATGCACACACTCATCCTGTTTGATGTGGGGGCGTGACACGTTTCTCAAAATTCTAGTACAATTTCTCAAACTCGGAACATGGATTCACAACTAGGACAACGAGTTCTCAACCGCCCATATCCCGACATTTGGATTCATGTCTAATTGATTGTCTTGCATTTTTTCATTAACCAATTGTGACTAGTAAGACTAGCATGTTCTTCCCTTGCACTTCTCTCTCACAATATTGAAATCTCAACAAGAAAACAAATCTCCAATTGTTTTGAGCAATGACTACACTTCTACAGGTTCATGGTCGTGGTTCGTCGAGAGAGGTCAATACATGTTTGGGAATTCGATGCGAGTGTCGAAAACACGTGTCCACATTGAGATTATGTCTTAAGTCCGATTTACACTAAACAAGGTTAGTTTAGGCACAGGAAGCTTATACGTGTCCAACGTAACAATGAGAGCTCGTAGCGAGGTTGCAACCATCTTGCGATAAAAGGGAAGTATTCATTTGAATGAGTTGAGAATGCTTGGAAAAAAATTTGACCACCTCAAACATGTTTAAAACATGGGGAACAATTAGGATGAGGAAATTTATTACTTTCATGTTGGACTAATTCATTCTTCTCTTCTTTCATAGGAGAAAATTATGGAATTTTTATGGTTTTTTTAATACTTCTAACAAATCTATTTGGTAGAAATATATCGTAAGATGACTAAAAGTGAAATATAACTTGATTTGTACTAATTTTGTCGAATAGGGATGGGTTTTCTCAAGTTTTGAGATTATTATTTCATGAAATTTTCCCTTGACATACCAAACCCGAGGTAAAGCAATTATTACTTCCTTAAAATGTTACTTTCATAATTATTACTCCAAAATTTTCTCCTTTCAGTTTGTATCCTTATTCCAAGCGCACATGTAGAAGAAGTGTAGTCCTCAAAGAGAAACAAACACATATATATTTGACTACATGGCTTTTGATCTCTACCGGTGTGCATACATTTTTTTCGCTCAAAATGAATAATATGTAACCTTATTATATAATAATGTTAGATCCATTATCTTCCGTTTAAGTAATTAAATTATGAAAATGTGATAGACCAATCAAATATTACATCAACACAGCGTATATATCTGTATATGTAATGGGATATTGAACTGGCAACTTAAGATGAAGTGGAGAATATGCTCGTTTCTAAACATTTTCTTTAGTGAATTCACTGGGCGAAAGGTTATTAAACCTTATAACGTTCTCTTTACGGTTGGATGTATCTTGTATTTATTTGTGGTCGATCTACAACTTTCTTTCTGTTAAGCATGGATTGGTGAATATTCCCACCATATGCAACCATCCAATGTGTCCAAAAACATGTTCCAGGAACTAACGAACAAATTGATTAGAGAGTGGCATGTGGAGAGAGAGGTGGAGTTGCACCAGAAGGTATATCACTTTTATGTTTCTTTTTTTTTTACCATCGCTCTCGTGACTCATGAACTCATGACTCGCCTTTAGTTGGGGGAATGCATTTTGGTTGGTGTCAACAGCTTTCAAGTTTAAATGATAATTGAACATGAAGAAGAGTCACTAGTAGCCATGTGTCTTTATTTACCTCCTATTAGTACACGATATTTGATTTTAAAAATAATAGAAGTGAAAACTTCCCAAACAAGTAGGACTATCAACTTTGATTCGGCTCAATAACGCTCAGTTTTACTTTAACTTGAAAATAAAAGATCTTGATGAAAAATAAACAAATCTTCCAACTTGTCGCTCGAACTCGAAAAAAATTGAGACTCCGCTCGATAGCTCGCTTAATTTTTTTATTGTTTTATAATTATTTTTATATATTTGGTAATAACATAAGATAATACTTATAGTTCAAAATTTTGCTCAACTCGACTCATTTTTTTACTGCTCCATTTATAATTATTACTGAAATAAGTAACTAATTAAAGGAGCAACTTCATATCTCTACTCGTACTTTCTATGAAATCTACCGGTAGAGAAATTTGTGTCTCATATAGTGAACCCAAAAGATAGGTCAGAGATGAGATAACATGCAAGTATTATAACCCTCAAGTTAATTAAGAAATTGAAGGAGGTGTCCATTAATCAAGTTAGGTTAATTTACCCCTTTAGTCATCCATGTGTTTAATCCATTGGATCAATATGTGTAACTCTTTGTAGGACCCGATTGTATTAGTAATGCGTGCAACGGTTGACACGTAGATCGTAATTTGTTTCTAACTAGACGTTACGACCCCTAATATAATCTGATTAAAATTCTTTTCAACTATTTATTCATTGTCACCCTGATTAATGGGCACCTCCTTCAATCTTCCGGTAGAGAAATTTGTATCTCATGCAGTGAACCCAAAAGATATGTCAGAGATGAGATAACATGCAAGTATTATAACCCTCAAGGTAATTAAGAACTTAGTCATACTAATATGAGTCTATTCTTTGATTCTCCTGATGTGTGACGGCAACTTATTTTTTTTTTCAAGTTGTGGGCACATCTCATGAGAGGACTGAGCTCCAGAGTTGATTAACTGAAACTACGATATAAGAGAAAAACGGAGTCTTACATGATACCCATCTTATCTTACAAATGGATCATATGTGTCGAGAAAAGAACACAAAAATATTATAACTCGAAACAAGGAATTTAGTTCTACCAATTAACACACTTCTTTGCATACTAAAATTACCGTAGAATAACATGCACTTGATTGTTTGATTACAAGAGAGCCATAACATTTTTAACCCCGGGGTTGTCTTTTACACTTTATTTTTTTTGGGATAAACATTTGTCCTTTTAATTAGGTTTTCGTAAACATGGATTTGTCTTTTGATGAAGTCACGTGCATGCATGGTATAAAAAGATCAAGAAGTTCTCGAGAAAGGTAAAGAGTCAATTAGTGAAATACCCAACGACTTTTTAATAAGCCCAGGAAATATGCGGATAAATTAACATGCATATCTATAAACCTTTGCTAACAATTCTAACCTAACTGCGTTATTTAATCAAAAAGTACTTACCATAAGCATATGTCATCATAAAAATATTTTATCTTAAGCATCACACTCGTTCGATATTATGTCAACACGCTGTTTATTACTTCCACTGAAAGTCCACATTAGTGAATTAGTTTAAGCGTAAAAATCCTCAGCCACCACCTCAGTTGTGAAAAAGCTTTACCAAATGTTTGGTAAAAAGCCGTATTGTTATCTTTAACTTTTATGTTTCTGTTCTTTACCAAACATGATGGAGATTACCATCAAAAGACATCAACCATTCCTTATCCAAAAGGACAACCAAAGCCCTTCATCAGACCAAATCGGATATTTAGCTACATTAATATCCTTAAAGTATCTTGAAGGGACAACGGTATCTTTTAATTTTTGTAATATCAGATCTGTTCCAATATTCCTTAATTTGGCTTAACTTTTCATTTATGCGCTTCTCCCACTCTCGTTATATTCTAGCTCTACAATTCTAATTTTAACCTCAAGTTTGTTTAATTAACTTATGATCTTAATTGAATGTGCTTTCTATCGAGAAAAAAACTTATTCTTATTTGGTTCATGCTTACCTAAAAGGGTGAAGGTTGTTCGTTATTATGCATCAAATTATGCATAATCAACCTAACAAATCACATGATAGTATCATTTTAAAAGAGCAAAAGTCAACTGTTGATGTTGTTGGCATTGCTTTGATCTTCGACATTTGATTGTTGAACAAGCGCAACGTCCTACAACATTGTCATTCATCTCAAAGAAAAACCATTTTTTATGATATTCTTTATTTTATTTTATTTCAAAAGTAGGATATTATTTCGTTTATATATTATAAAAACTATAAATTGTTTTAGCATTTCCATGTATTTGATGAAAATTAATGGAAATATCTTAATCAAATCCATGCATGTCATAATCACCGTCTTCTTTCAATGTCCATGAACTCCACTTTTTTACCACACAAAAAAACAAATCTACCACGCTTTCAAAAAGAAACAAAAACAAATCTACTACCTCTGGAAACAAACACGTTCCAATCCTAAACTTAAATATCTGTAACCTGAAATTGCCAACTCAACACCACCTCACTTTTCAAGATCAGGTTTGGTCATAGACAGGCTGTGCTCTGTTGCCACAAACAACTTCACCCCTGTGCTTATCTGTTGCATTATTCTATATCCATATCTGCACCTATCCATGTGACAAACCATCTCAAAACACTAAAAAATTGTCAACCCAAACTTAGAATAGCTCAAAGATCTCACCAGCTGTCCATTAATCATCCAAGACAATAGGGATGCACTTGGATTATTACAATTACTAAAACATTAGTACGTGTCCATCTAGTTGGGGTTTTGGAGGGGAAAAACATGTTAAATTATAGTGGTTGGTGATGATGCATGTGGATTGTGGAATCGAATATTCGGGTTATTAGCATGTTTTTTTCTAGAATGGGGAGGTGTGGTGGGGATTGGATTGATGTCTTTTTCTCCGTCTGTTGACGTGCACACTTGTGAACCAATGAGGCGAATGTGGTCTCTTTTGACTAAATTGTTGGGAATATATACAAAGCGAGTGTGAGGACATCGTAACTACGTGTGATATATCTTTTCGAATGTAGCGGAAGATTTTCCGGTGAATGGGTTTTAACTCTCATGAAAATGAAATGCAGATTTACGAACCAAGAGTCATGTTGGTGCACTGAAGAAGAATCGAGAGGAACAGATTTTTGGTGTCGGAGAAAAAGAAAAATAATTGTCATCACACAAAAGAATTAACCCTTATTACTCCTCTTATATACACCAAGGTTGCAATCACCATGATATTATGTATCCTTTACACGTATCAAACCAATACTACTCAACAACCAATGAGATGTGAGCTTTTGGCAAAAGGTATCACATGTAGTTGTTCATTGAATGTGTCATTTGTATTTTGCAGTGTTGTTTTTTTTCTCCAGAGAGAACTATTAGTTGTTAACTTGTTATCCGTGCAACTATCTAAGTATCTAGATCTTTAGTGTTAAATTACGTGCTTAACACTAATGATCGAGACTGGCATGTATTATCTTATATTAATGTAATTTCCTCAATCTCATGATATTGTAGGATTGAACCAACAATTATTTTCACGACCCAATCTTGACATAGTAAAGATATTGGGACTTCCTTGCGAGAACAGTCCCATGTCATGAGATTTTAGGACGTGCTTTGGTCTTAACTCAATAACATCATAACTTTGAACCTGTTGTCCTTTCTTTTCTGTGTATCCTAACTTGTCGTAGTCGAACGGATAAAAATAATAACTCAATTTTATAATTAAAATTAACTTTTATTATATATCAAGAAGAAGAAAAACAACTTCCACTACAGCCTTACAAAGGTGACCACACATCCCAACCCACTACTGACTTTAACTCCCTCTTATCAAAAAAAAAAAAACACGAGTTCGTCCAAGTGAACCCCCCTTGACACCCTAAAAACGTGTGCAAACGACAAACCCACGTGGGCCCCAGACCGTGTCCAGCCGTCTTCCCAACAGTGCCTTCTTCCGCATCCCGACAAAAAACCCGACGCAAGCCATGACATAATCCCTGTTCAGATCTCCCTCCACGTGTCCCCTCCATTTCCCACAATCTCCCTCCACGTATCCCCAAATTGGAAACCCCACAACTCTATAAGAGGATGGGTGAGAATGGTTTCGGGCTTTCAACGCTTCTTCTTCTGAGCTCAGAAACTTTGGAGAATAGATTTTGGAAAGCGAAAAGAAAATATTTGATTTGGAATCATGAGTGGTGGTGGAGAATTACAATTTCCTCCTGGGTTCAGATTCCATCCCACGGATGAGGAGTTGGTTATGCACTATCTTTGTAGGAAGTGTACTCAGCAGCCCATTGCGGTTCCCATCATTGCGGAGATTGATTTGTATAGACATGATCCTTGGCAACTTCCTGGTAATTATTTGTTTTAGATTTTCAGTGGTAAAATACTAAAATGTTGTGTTTCTAATTGACCGGTCGAGTTCACAGTAACCATTTGCGATCAGTTTGTAACCATTTTATGGGGAAATTTATTTAAAAAAACTATTTTATGGGCAATTTTAGAGGTACTTTTGTATTTGCAATTGATCTTAGCTGATACTCTTTGATTGGTTTTTAGATGGAAGATCACACTTTACAGATTGTGTTGTTATTTTTTGGAGGGGGTTTAATTGCATTAGGGAAATTTTCCCAAAAAACTAAAATGTAATCCAAAAATTGTAAAATATGAAATTAGTTTTTTATTTATTTAAATTTTCATTTTTATTAGGGGTTTATCTAATATATATTTTTGGGGATATTTTTAACAGAGAAGGCGCTATATGGCGAGAAGGAATGGTACTTTTTTTCTCCGAGGGACCGGAAGTACCCGAACGGATCACGGCCTAATCGGGCAGCCGGATCCGGTTATTGGAAGGCCACAGGGGCCGATAAGCCAATCGGATCTCCGAAGCCTGTGGGAATTAAGAAGGCATTGGTGTTCTACGCTGGGAAGGCTCCAAAAGGAGAGAAGACTAATTGGATCATGCACGAGTACCGGTTAGCCGGTGTCGACCGATCAGCTCGCCGGAAAAACAGCTTAAGGGTCAGTCTTCACCTCGTTTCATTTGATTATGTGTTATAAGGTTTGGGATTTAATTGGAGTTTAAATTTGATTTTAGAAAATAATCTTTTAAGTATATACATATATATATATATATGAATTATCTAGTAAGTCCATCATTAAATTATATATATATATATGTATGTGTATATATATATATATATATATTAAGTTTCATGACTAACCAATAAAATTGTGAACATTAAATATCTTTGAAGTTTTATGATATTTCTTCGACTTTAGTTGAATGGCTCATTTTATTAGCCCTTCGTTGTCAAACAAACAGTAAAGTATTGTTGTCCACTAGTCATTTGTGTTTTCCTGCCACGTTTTCGTATTTTATTCAATTGAACATACATAAATAATTGCCGTCACGAGAAAAGAAAATAAATGATTTGCTTTATTTTAAAAAAACTCTAGGGTCAGGATTTATCCGTGAGACGGTTAATATTTAACGTTGGAATCAACAACAACGGTTTAAAATAAATTATTTGAATATTGAAGTATGGAACGAAATAAAAAAAATAAGTCCGTTTATAAGATATATTTTCCCCCCTTCCCGTTGTTTACAAGGCCCCATCCAATTGCAAGTTGCGACGTAGTAAAGTTATAAACGGGAATCAAAGAGCATTAACTTATTTTTTTTTCATATTACAGAGGTCATATCCAATCATTATGCTATCATCACGTATAATTACTTAACTATCATAATAACATAAAAATTAAAATCCGAATCTCTTATTTTCCATACTAGAAACATGTTATCCATATACTGTCGTCAAATCTTTGCAATATTAGCAAATTTCAAATTCAAGAAAATTATTTTAATTTGTGTTCGTGTTAAAACTTGTATTACTAAACAAAGAGAAATGGTCTTGTACTCAAACTTTTCGTCGTCGTGATTCTCTCTGCAGCTTGATGACTGGGTGTTGTGCCGAATATACAACAAGAAAGGAGCCTCCGAGAAGAACACGAGCCTCGACCGGAAGGCCACCAGACAACCGACGACGGTAGCCCCGAAACAAGAACCAAACATGTTCCTCACACCCCCTCCACCCGCGATCCAACAACAGCAGCAACAAGTGTCTGATTACCTCTGTTTCGACCAATCCGACTCGTTGCCGAGGCTCCACCCTGACTCGAGCTGCTCCGACCACGTCCCCTCCTGCGCTGACTTCCGCGAGGTCCAGTCCCAGCCCTCAGGGGACTGGAAACTCGACCCGATGCTGCAGGACATCTTCATGTACTTACAGAAACCATTCTGAGGTGTCCGGCTTAAGATAGCATTAATGTGTCGGGAATGATTTGGATAACGTGCGCCGGCTCGGTCCACTGGCGAGCCTTGTTTGGCAATGAGACCGTGGACGGACGAGGCCGTGCTTGTGTTGGTGGTGAGACTTGAGAGGGTGTAAACTGTAAAGGTGGTCTTTTTAATGCCACCCTTGGTGGGAATGGAAGACGGTGAGTAGCAACTTAGCATGTCGATTAAGAGTTTTGTTGTGCATTATCCAATAATAAAATGTTGGTAAGTGGATGGGAAGTAATAAGGATTAGTATGAAACGAGTCGTTAGGGAGTTCAAAGTTATTTTTGCATATTAAGTTTATAAGTTTCTCTGCGGAACTACAAGTACATAGTAATGAGTTTTGTCCGTACTAGTTTGTTGGGTTTTCTGAGCTTTATATGCGATCTAGTGTTAATAAATAATTGTATCCAGTGGAATCTCGAATTTAGGAAAAGATGTCTTAAAATGATCTGAGTTTTGACTGTATTAGAATGATCTATCAACCTTTCATCTTCTCAGAAAAAGGATAGATGCCTTCTCAATACGCTGTTGAGGTGCATACAAATCTTTTCCCGGCATACCACTTTTTATGTATTTTTCACGATTATCGTCAAGGATTCTAAAAAGGAAAACGATTAGTGGACGTTAGCGTTCGGGACGCGCGCTTATGTGGTCAGCCCAGTCAGCAGAAGCGTTTGAGTTGGCAGTCTCCACAGAAAAAGTTTATTTTTTATTTTATTCCTCGTTTCGTACAAATGTCTACATCCCTCCATCCCTCATTAATGCGTCTCAAATCACTCTTTTTCCATGAACATTTTGGCTCTCCTACACAGCACAGGAGACTTGTTATAAATCTCAACATGCGTCTTCCTTTTTCTTCCTTTCTCTTCTGTGGTCCTACCTCTGTGCTTTGATGGAAATCGTTCATGTGTCTTTCCAAGTGGAGCAGCCGACAAACGTTCCTAAAGAGGGGATGTTTTTCCCCTCTTTCGAAGAAGCCCAAACATTTTACGTTGCTTATGCCGATTCTTGTGGTTTTGTGTTAAGAAAAGGCATCACACCCGTTTGTTTGCTACCTCTGGATCAGGTGTTAATGTGCTGGAACGAGATGCAATGGTGTCAAAGCTTCCGAGGATTTTGGCGTGATGTTCTACTGTTAAAAGTTCAATCAGAAAGTTCTATGCTTTTGCGTATAATTCCACATATACAACAAATAAGACTAAAGTCATCCTTAAGAATGTAGGAATGATCACATTCTTCTTCATTTTCTTCATGTACAGCAGTTGTATGTCTGTTCGGAATAAGAAGTCAGTCTGTTCGGAATATGTTGTGTGTCTGTTCGGAATAAGAAGTCTGTCTGTTCGGATTAAGTGGTGTGTATGTTCGGAATACTTTCTGTTCCATTTCTGCACAAATTTTCAACATAATCTGGACAAACATTTTACATAAACTGGACAAACTTTTTACATAAACAAGACAAGTTTTCTACATAAACAAGACAATCTTTCTACATAAATAATACAAACTTTCTGTTCCGTTTCTGGACACACTTTCTATGCTTTTGCGTGTAATTCCACATATACAACAAACAAGACCAAAGTCATCCTTAAAAATGTAGGAATGATCACATTCTTCTTCATTTTCTTCATGTATAACAGTTGTATGTCAGTTCGGAATAAGAAGTCTATATGTTCGGAATATGTTGTGTGTCTGTTCGGATTAAGTTGTGCGTCTGTTCGGAATAAGAAGTCTGTCTGTTCGGAATATGTTGTGTGTCTGTTTGGAATAAGAGGTCTGTCTGTTCGGAATAAGAAGTCTTTCTGTTCGGAATAAGAAGTCTGTCTGTTTGGATTAAGTTGTGCGTCTGTTCAGAATAAGAAGTCTGTCTGTTCGGAATATGTTGTGTGTCTGTTCGGATTAAGTTGTGCGTCTGTTCGGAATAAGAAGTCTGTCTGTTCGGAATATGTTGTTTGTCTGTTCGGAATATGTTGTGTGTCTGTTCGGAATAAGAAGTCTGTCTGTTCGGAATAAGAAGTATGTCTGTTCGGAATAAGTAGTCTGTCTGTTCGGAATATGTTGTGTGTCTGTTCGGATTAAGTTATGTGTCTGTTCGGATTAAGTTGTGTGTCTATTCGGAATATGCTGTGTGTCTGTTTGGAATATGTTGTGTGTCTGTTCGGATTAAGTGGTGCGTCTGTTCGGAATAAGAAGACTGTCTGTTCGGAATATGTTGTGTGTCTGTTTGGATTAAGTTGATCCAACCTAAAAGTTAAAAACAATATTTTATTATGATAAGTCTGGACTCTGCACGAATAAAGGGTCTGCACGCTGTCCTAGGGTCTGCACTATCTGTGTATTGGGAAAAGAATCGTTCAACCTAAAGAACCGGCGTTTTTAAGAAGACCAAAGCACGTGAAGAGAAATTTTGCTGACTGGACGCTGACTCAACACGTCCACGTAAGGCGCGTCCGTGACGCCCGCGTCCGTGTACAAGGACTCTTCTAAAAACGGAATGTCATAGTTGCATTCCTGCAGCTTCTCTCACATCATTCCCCACCATGATATCATGATCCAAACGATCATACACGCAAGCCCAACATGACACGAATGCTTCTGATTGGACTTCACCAAATGTGAAGGACTCTAACTGATGAGTCTGATATTGAGAGCTTAACATCACAATGATATTGATGAATATGTTTAGATCTAACAAAGTGTTTTTCAACATTTTCCTCTATGCAACAACTTGATGCATGCAGCATGATTTTTCATGGATCTCTGAAAATGTCTCAACACCAAAATGGATTTTCGAAATTGGATATTCAAGCACCCTGAAATTCAGATCCCCAACACATCTTTCTAACTCCCCGAAAGTGATACATCTATGTAACTCTCTGGAAGTGATAAACATCTAATACAACATGTAACTCTCTGGAAGTGATAACATCTAATACAAGTAACACTCTGAAAGTGATTCATCTAATCCAACCTTCGACTGAGGACCCAAAAGAAGAGAGTTGATATTTTGACAATTGCAAATCTAGTGACATGTATGAATTTTCTTAGTAGTTTGTGATACATTTGCAGCCGATCCTGAGGTGAACTAACACTCATCCACACACGATTGAAAATATCAATTAAACTTACTTTCACCCACGCACGGACGGATAGTTTGCGATAAGGAACATAAGATTGAAGTCTAAAGAGACTCGGAAAAGGTTATTTCGTGTATAATATCAATCCCAAATGTTTCCAGAGTGGCAAAGAACCATGATCGTAAATGCTGTATACTATACACCGGCAGAAACCACCAATATAAAGTTGTATTCATTTATCTCATTACACTGTTAAATCTCCCAAGTATAAAAGTGAGCAGCTATTTATTTTCCTTGTCAAATTATCGCGGAATAAGGAGACCAAGGCCAATCTTCCGTCAGTATATCCGTGCAACCAGAATGTGGGAGGCAGAGACCTTTGTCGGAGTCATCCCCAAGTAGTCTGTCAATGCACAGAAAACAGCCGAAGGATGAGAATCAGCCTCCACCCGCTTGTTTTTACACTAAAACGAAACTAAATACGTCATGGATGAGTGTTTCAAGACTTGAGATTCCTGTCGCAATTCGCACGCGTCCATCCTATCTGCTCCTTTTCATTATCGTAGATAATCAAATGGTCTTGCATTGATATGTCTGCAGGTAGAACAAGGGTCAGTTTCAGCTCTGCATAAGATTTTTTGAAGATAATGTTTGCCTGATAAGATAAGCTTATGACCATCTTATTTGTTATTACCTCCAAGCACATTAAGGTCATTCAGACCAGCTTGAGTCCCATTGAGAATTCCCAAGCATGCATTTCCAGATTTCTGCAGTGGAGGGTGTTATTAAGCAATGAGTTTACTGTCCTGCATACTAAACTTTTGAACGAGAAACAGTAAAATAAAAAATAATGGTACTTACTGTATTAATAAGAAACCCTTGTGGAGGGATTTGCAGAATAGTTTTCCTTCCAAAGGCAAGTGTAAGGGGGCTAAAGTATTTTTCAACATCAGCTAAAGACTTGAAAGGCTTGTTGCCCTTCCAGCAGTGAGGGAGGGCTTTCTCCTCTGGTGCTTGTTTCAGTGGTTTTCCATTCAAATCCTTCGCCAACTGATGAAAAAAGTAAATAAAAAGGTAAGATATTATTGATTCTATATTCCAATGTGGTCGTCTTTTACAACAAAATTTTGAGATCCACTTGCCTTTTCACATGTGGGGTATGCAATCTGATTTTAAAATAGAAAGCTACAGAGTGGGAATAGTAATGGAAGTCACAAAACACACTAGAAGCACACATACCATGTTTAGGAAGGCTTGATAGTGCAGATTGGCTAAGTAAGTATAGGAGCTACCACTATCGAAAACCAGTTGAAAATCCTTTGACACCAAAGGCTGCTTCCCGTAGAAAAGAGCTGCTGGTCCAGGTGTATAATACTTGCTGCATTCGGCTCCAAGATTAGATCAAGAATCAGCGAACGGTGGCACTACAAGTAAAAGAGTAAAGATGGTGCCAATAAACATAATAAAGGTGTTATCAAGTGCTTACCGTTCCCCACGGCTCGACATGGGGGTCCAGGTCATGCCAGTGCGTGGAATGAGTGTGTCGCCCAAGAAGAGGAATCCTCCCCCTCTTCTACTTAGACAATGCCCGATCACGCTACGTACTAATCCCTTCTCCTGTAGCTGCGCAAGAATGCTGGACTTACCAAGGCCCAGGCCGAGCACCCCATCAGTGAGGGACGTCGCTGTCTTACTTGTTCCCTGCTGGTCATAACCACACCTAACAAAAGGAAACGGCATAACAGAAAACAGAATCAGACCTGAAACAAGCTCAACAAAATTTGGGACTTCAAAACTTTTCGTTATAGGTCATATCATGTTTAAAGAATGCCTAATTCCATTTAAACTCAGGTCTAGAAAATCATCTACTGATCGCAACCATTTTCAAGAATGATACATTTGTTGAAAACGTGGAATTCGCTAAATCAAAAATGATAAACTCATGAAGCCATATCATGTGTGAGACCAAAGCGTGCCGGATTCCATCTAAATTATGTCTCGACAATAATCACGATCACAATATATTCAGTTCAAAACGCAATAATCACGCCAAATTAATCACAAAACAAATCCAACTATCACAAAAAGTGAAAAACAGACAAACATGAGCATTTACCCGAACGCCAGTTTTGGCTGCAGTTTCGACCCATTGGTAAAATGAATAGCGAAAGCGTCCGAAATCAACACTCCAAGCGACGACCCGCTATCGGCGTACTCAATCTCGTAATCGCACTGATCCGACGGCGCCGCACAATTCCGACTCCCCAACGTCCCGACTCCCTGCAACGTCACGCACATCGGATCTTTGCAAGGCACGAGCTGGTTCTTGCTCGGCCTATACAACGGATGCGGACCCTAAATCCACTCCCATTTTCTTAAACTCCGTCAAAACTAGGGTTTCCAAACAATAGTACGCGAGATTGTGGATTTGGAGTTTCTCACCTTGGAGCAACGGACGCAGGGGGCGTCGCACTGGATCCAGGTGAGGTCGCTCCCGGTGTCGACGTCGAGGAAGTAGGGTTTGGGAGGGTTCCCGACGTTGATGGCCGCGTAGTAGATCCTGGAAGAAACGGCAAAAGTCAGGGGTGGATGTGAAATATGAGATAGTTGAGGGGGTTTTGCGAAAATACCCGTCGGGATAGACGTTGCCGGCGAGGGGGAAGACGGCGGAGGAGGGCTTGTGGTGGTCAACGGGCTTCGGCGTTGACTTGAGTAGGTTAGCCGCGGCGGAGTGGAACGGGGCCGATATAGAGAGGAGGAAGAAGAAGAGGAGGGCCGTTGGATTGGATACGCGAGGCATGATTGACGGTGGGGATTGGAGCGGGTTTGTGATGGATGGTTCTTGTGGAGGTAGTTGGAGGAGGGGAGATATTTAAATGGAGAGGAGTTCAGTTGGTTGTAGACTTGGGCTGCAGGGTTTAGCATATATAATAATTTAAATGAATAATAAATAAATATAAAATAATGTTTTGTAGTTTTGTTGGGTTTTGTCACTGTGTGTTTAACTTGGGATTTTGTGTTAAATATTTTTGTTATTGTTTTATTTGGAATCACCAGTCACCACTCTTATTCAAGATGACTCCTCGAGATATAAATACATAAATAATTAAATAAGGATTTGTGATTTTGTAGCGTTTTTGCGTTTATTTAGATTTACCACTCTCATTAAAGGTGCCTTCTTGCCTAGGAAAGGAGATTTGGACGAAATTTTAGCTTAGCTCGTAATATAAGGTACCGATACCTCATTGGGTGCAAGATAAGAGTCGATAACAAACGTCATACTTATTACTAGTGTTTTTGCTAATTTGCTTTCGAGCTACATCAAAGAGTTTGGGTGGAATCACATCAAAAAAATTAAGTCACCACTAGCATGACAATTACAACTCGAATGGGGTATTTTTGCGAGGTTGTTCGTAGTTTCAATTGTTGAAACGAACGACCGGAGAAAGTTTAAGATTTTTTTAAATTTTTTTAATTTAATGTGATGATTTGTGTTTTTCAATAATTAAATGTTAAAACTTAAAAATGGCTTTTATTATAAGCTTGATCAGAATTGTTCATAACCGAGTCGTCATTAATTAGGGGATTGTTAAACAATTCTGGACCGTTAAATCCACCCTTGAATAAATCCTCAACGGCCAAGATCTTGTTGGCCCCACACGTTAATCACACGCCAATCACACTGAAGTGTAGCTCCGACCGGGTAATACGTCAGCAGTCTTGTTCTAGAACGATAGAAATAGAATCGTGTGTTATTAATAACAATGTAACGATTTTACAAATATACGCATGCATTTTATCTTCTTAAATTGTAGAGTATTTTTTTAGAATATCTATTGAACTTGATAGAATCTCATCTAGTCCTTTGTATTAAATAGATCAGACTACTTTTAACCATTTGATTTACTTTGTGTTTGAGTTAAACTTATTGATGATGACCATTTTTTCTTAAATACCTTCATTTAATTTGGCATCCCAAATTAAAATAAGTGTGATCACGTCAAAGATTGAGAAAAGAATATGATTTCATGGGAGACAAACCAAAGAGGAAGAGGACAAAGAATAAGATCTTTGATGCTAATGGTGGGTTTTCCTGATGGCGGGCATTGGATGGTATTCTCAGATTCTTTTCCTACTCCCCAATGGCAGCCTAAGTACTGGATTAATTATTTGCACATAAAGAAAAGCAAGTCATAATGCATGACTTCATGGACTTGATTCTCATGTCGTAAACTTGTATTAGGCTTCTTCCTAGAAGCAGCCTTTGACTTGGAAAAGAGGTTTGGCTTTTCTTTTTTTTATCATAAAAAGATTAGAGCATTTCAAGAGATTTGACATTAGACATAATCCGTAGAAGAAGTTCATTCACGTACTTGAATCATGATTATTTTGAGTTTATTTCTTTCTAATCTACCTAACCCAGTCTGGCCAAAACTAACGGGAAAACGGTCGTGTCGGACCCATTTAGCTTCCCCCGTGTACCCAAATAATCATCTTGTTTGACGTTCTACCGAAGATGGGAAGAAAAAACAACTCAAATCAAGAATTCAAATGCTGAAACATCTACAATATTATTGTAGCTAAGCTACACAGTTCAAAGCCTATAAGAGCACCCTTAACGGGGGTGCACTCCTTCCCCTTTTCCCTCTGTTAACAGGCCGAGCGACGGCCCAGGAGCCTTGCACGTGTCCCCCCCCACCCCCCCACCTCTCAATTGGTTGGATTTTTTTTTGTTATTTGTTAAAAATGTTTATAAATTTATTTTAAATTCGTTTTAAAAAATATATTCTATTTTTTTCTTCTGAAAACATGTTTTGATTTTGTAAATTTTTTTGTAAATTTTACCCAAGATTGATCTCCAAATGACGTGAATGAGAGAGAATATATGGTAGTTAGGGGTAACCCGGACGTAGTTAAGGGGATTTTTTAGATAAGTTTGGTGAGCTGACGTAATAGAGAGAGAAATTGACTTGACAGAGAGAGAAAGTAGGGCACCCGAGGTAACCCGTGCAG
This sequence comes from Triglochin maritima, assembly GCA_963682175.1. Lineage (NCBI taxonomy): Eukaryota > Viridiplantae > Streptophyta > Magnoliopsida > Alismatales > Juncaginaceae > Triglochin > Triglochin maritima. Next base: position 2,072,368 of record OY821787.1, on the reverse strand, counting down.
TGTTATTTGTTCTCTAAATCTCTTCATGCATGTCAGATGTGATTTATATCCCAATTCCCAACTTCACGTTTCGCCAACAGAATGTATGTTGCATGCAACTCTAATGTTAAGTGAACCGATGCATCGATATCTTTTCAATGATATGGCTGTGAAAAGATCAATTAGACTGGTTCTCTAAACTCTGATGTTCAGCTGAACAGTTCAAAGAGCATTTAGTATCAATGGCAACTTGCAGCCACCAACAAAGATTTTGTGATTCCTGGACAAGGGTCTCCTCTGAACGTTTCCGCTGAAACAATAACCGAACAACTTGTTTTGCCTAAGCAAGCCTGTAACATGTACAAGATTATCAGTTAAGCAACAATTGCACGCGAAGTAAAAAAAAAATGTGAAAGAAGATTAATGGTCACAAAGACGAGATACGGATTTGTACCTTATTCACAACAGAGAGAGACATTGGAGAGTGGCAACTACCATGAACGTACTTCTCACAGTTTCCTAAAGGAGTTCCATAGCTTGCAAAATTTATGGCTGAAATAGTTTCGTTATTCTGGCACTGAAGGTTGACCTTGGGTTGGCTCCCGTCGAATAAGGCTGGTGGCTGCGACTCGGAGATAACACCACATACAATTGTGACGGAGATAGTCTCCAGAGAAACACCTAGAGGGTTGCCACTCATTTCCTCGAAAAGTACTAGGAGGTTCTGTGAACGGTTCAGGAAACCTGAAGGAACATGATACCTAGCAATAGAATCACACAAAAATGTAATGTAAAGTAAGACTTAACTCTGAAGATATAAATGAATACGATCCAATTATTTATTAAGGCTTCTTTGTCATTCTTTTTGCGAACTTTGAAATTAACTGCTTGTTCACATGCCAATAGAATCAGATTGAATAATCAAACAGCAGACCTTTTGACTTGTAATATTTTGTGTATCTCCTAATTCTGAGTTATAAGTCCATATATTATAGATCAAATGTGCTACGACCGACCCAACACATCCACCTATCTACAAAACATAAACATGTAGGACACATGGAACTCCACAGGTCAGATGGACTGCCGATATTCCTTGTAGCATATGAATGTCTTAGGAATCTCCACTCCACATCAAGATATTTCTAGGTCATGTTTTAACAGAAAATACAGTTCTTATTATCTAATAATCATGCCGAAGTCAAAGAGTAACTTGATAGTATGAAAAATGTAGCTTAATAGATGGAACTATTAAGTTTTAGTGGTGTCTGATGGAAATAAAAACCCATAGTGTCATGTAGGCCAGATCCTTACAGTGTTTGAGACGGTCGGTCCTTGGGGGTTTTGTATGAGACCCAATAACGACCAATGCTTTCCCCATTAATCCATGCTTCACCTTTTCCCATGGTTGAAAGATTGACAACCACTGGGTCATCTCCTGCGGGAGTGTCAAAAGTTGTCTACAAAGAAAAAAGAAAATAAAAAGACCATAATTTACAATCAGTAGACTTCAACAACCTAAATCAAGGAAATTAAAGAAAGCATATCATTATGTCATTATACCTTATACCAGGTCAAAGGTTGATTCACAGATGTCCCAATAGCTCCCCACGTTACCTTGTTTGACCCCTTTGGTGAATAAATTTCCAGTTTCTCTCCCAACAACCCTACCTAAGATGAAAATTGACATTGCGTAACATAAGCTTTTTCTTTCCTTCGTTTTTTGATGAAAACAAGATTCAGATAGAAGAATGGAGTGCAGATAGCTAAATGAATATATTTTGAATTACAAAAGATACAAAGCAAGCACATTAATATAGTAAAACACTAGCACAACAACCATAAACCACCACACCATTAGTATTAACTTTGAAAGTGCTACTTATGTGGATATATTATTAACTGGCAAGTTTAGTAATAAAATAATTTGATCGAGTAAGCCTCACTTCCTCACACATATATCCGTCACTAACCTAGACAAATGCAATGTCAGAGAACAATTTAAAATGGATGATATATCTAGTGATTGTTCTGGCAACAACTATAACCACCATTTTTGTCCGCATCACACGAAGCAATTCATATGCCATTTATCACTTTCGTAACCATATCAAAAAGAGCAACAACCAGATGAAATGAAATTGGCAATAAAATAAGAGTGGTGTAGAGAAAAATAACCACCAACAGTACAAGTAAAACATAAAGTTTCTATAAATTATAACTAAAAAAGAAACCTTGTATCCCCATCGAGATTGACTGATATCTATGGCTCTACTTGTGGAGCTTTCAATCCTCACCCTCTGAAGACCAGCGACTCTATGCTCAAGAAAAGCTCCAGAGTCCTTCAAATTAAAAGCAGAAGGGTCACTTTTAATATAATATTCAGGGATTTATGATGGCAAAGTTGGCATCAGTTCAATACGTGAAAACTAGTCTGCCACTATTTTACAACTTGTCCATTTATTCACTAAGAGTCAGTTTGATGTCTAGTTGGGGGCATCATGAAATAAACAAGCCTGAAAGAATACACAATTTAGAATGAGGTGACGCAATGGTGTCGATTTGGTTTTATTAAAAGGTAACATGGTCTGCCGATTGGCAGGTAAGATCAGAATTCATACCGGAGATCCAACCATCACACTCAAGAGTGAAATATTATTTTTCCCTTCTGTCAAAGATACAGGTTTACTTAGAATTGGGCTAACGCCTCTATCAATAGAATAGTTTCCATGTGATTTGCCTACAAAAAGAAAATCGTATTAGGCACTGCTTGTTGGTGGGTGTTTCTGAGAACTTAAAGAAAAATTTCTATAATAATATTTCCTAAATACTTTCTCAAATTATCCTATTTATCGGTAAACAAACCATTTGTGTCGAGAAGAAAAGCTCACATAGCATTTTATAACAAAATAACATGAAAAATATATAACTGCTTACCAACATAGACGTCATTAATGAAAGCATGTAAAACATGAGCTCGAGTTTCAACATTCAGCACATGTTGTTCCTCTTTTGCTTTATTTTCATAGCTGCAGAACAAATTCAATTTATTAATACTTAAACCTAAGCATGTTATCATGACCAAGAAAATTTAGTAATACATGTTCTATTAAAATCCCGTATCAATACTTTTTTTTAAAAGATCACCGGCAGTGTGGTTCTTAATTTTCACCTGACGGAATACCAAAGATAATCAGTTTCATCTTTGGTTACATTTAGTTGCTCCAGTAATTCATTAGCTGAAAATGTTGTCTGGTCATAGTTAGCAACTCCATCCATGAAAGCTTCCCATCCTTCAGAATGACTGAAATTTTGGACTGTAGTCGTAGATCGAATGCTATATTGTGTAGTTACCTGTCACAAAAGCAGACTAGAGTTACAAAATCTTGCTACACAGTAGCCAATGGTGACAAACTAGATACTAGAACCAGATGGATCTCTTGGTCTACAATACAATCATAGAACATCGCACATTCTAAAAATCTGACAGATGAAACAAATTATAGCAAGAAATTCTTTATATAAAAAAAGTAATTGGTGTATGATATGGACTTTCAATGTTAGAACAAAAATTGAGTCTGGAAGATCTGCAAAGTATGAGATTGGACACAGCCAAAGTCAAAGAAATAGGACAAATCACCTTTGCAGTATTAAATATGACATTCTTGCAATCTGGTAGAATGCTAATAGACCTAGCAGGCAATCCATATTTGATATTGCCAAACAAAACAGTTGTGCTCTGATTCCTATCTCGATTTGCAAGAAATGCAACACACTTTCCTGCAGTACCTTGGAAAACATGCACCTACAAAATTAATAACTCACATCATCTCTGGGAAAATTACAATGATAGGTTTAATGCGATACCGGCGAAAGCCATTTGGTGGAAATCATGCTGGTAATTATCTCTAGCATCAAATGTACCTCTTGCAAGTTCCCTAGGGAAGATGTGCTATAATGTCCACTCAATAATGTTTCCTCACACAACTTTATCGCAGCATGCAACTCCTTCAGATGCCCCCACTTCGGTTGACGGATCAAACCTAACATAAAAAGGCGGTGTTTTCATTCATTATTCTAAAAAATAGTCGTTCAAGGCCCATGAAAGGATGATAATCCAACTGTGCTCACCATATTCATCAAGAGGAGCTTGATCATAGTACCCGGTTATGATGTAGGAAGAGGCAGATCTTCCAAAATTTGTACCTCCATGATACTGTTGGATAAAAATCCAAAAAGGGGGCTATTTACTTGTGTTTAAACAGAACTATGGAACTAAACATACTTATCCATGTTGAAGTACAATAGGACCTTGACTACTTCTACTTGATATTATGTCGTGCATGCTAAATTATATCACAGTTTTCTTCTTTAATGTGCCTTACAAAAGGTACATCTTTTATAGTGTGAATTTGATAGGAACCCCCCACATGAGTGCTATAGAAACATTAGCTTGGGCTTAAGGACAAAGAAAGAGTGTGTGCCTATATAGTTGCCAAGTAAAATAAATTAAAAACCAATGGCAATCCTTTTTGAAATATGAACAGTAATTATGGTTTCGGCAACCAAATAACTTACATTTGTGAAGGAGAGAGACAATAGAAAGAACTTTTACTTGGAGATGCAACATTTTGCACGGTATCATCTGGATACGGTTCATGATTCTAAAAGTAGAAGATGGATATGTAACTTCAATAGAATAAATGTTTAGGCAACTTAGGTGTTTTCCTTGCTTGTTCATATTGAGCTACAACACTGTTCAACATAAATACAATAACCTTTCCATGAATAATCAAATTTGCATCATTTCACAGAAAAATCCCTTCTAAGTAAGCACAACTACAAGGATATGCATATATGTATTGTTACAAAAGCGTATTACATAATACTGTTATTCTAAACAAACATGTTATGCGGTTAGACAATATATTTAAGGGACTACATAAAATGTAGTTGATGTTTAACTTAAAATGGCTTCGAATTCTGCAACCAACAAATAATGCAAAAAATAGGAAGAAAATATGCACCATGTAGTAATTCACGAAGCTCCCGTTCTTTGCAGCAATAAATAGTGCCACAGCAAATGCTATGTCTTCAGCAGATCTGATATATGGTTCTCCACCGTATACCTGAATGCTGCAAAAGGAACTAGTGAATCGTATCTTATAAGCTTGCTCAAACATATCAACAGAAGAGTCTAGGAAATTTTCTTACAAAGATGTCCAATTTTCTGTCCATAGAGCTGGCTTATTTGGTGAGTTTGGTCCAGCAAATGTTTCACCGCAGTTCATTCCATTGCATGCATTTATCTGTTTCATAGGATATAACAAAATCTAGTTGTAGCTTAAATTAAAGCATTAACCAAAAACAAAAACATAAGCAAAAAAATTCTCTACATGACAAGAAAAAGACATCAAGAAAAAAACACTTGAAACACTGACCACTGGATCAGGGGCATCATCTTGTTTGCACATCATCCATGGAACACCAGTTTTTAGGCCCACTGCCATACTTGCAGCCCAACGAACGTAAGGAGGTCCCTTCTCTCCAAACGACTGTTCTACATTTTTATACTCATTTTCTACCTGATATCAAAATCTTATAAAACAAGTCAGACATGCTCTTGTCTCCTCAGAGCAATGTGCAAAGAGAAGCAGGGAATGGCCATTGCCAATTTGTTTAACCTGCGAGAGTATAATTGGACCTCTTTGTGAAGCATATAAGCCTTCTGCCTTCATCATGCTTACTATCTTTGACACAAAAAATTTCATGTGATACTGTAAAGTAATGAGAGAGCGATGAGAGAGGGAGAAGGAGTACTATGATTATACCAACATAGGAAAAATCTAAAGGAATCGCCAAATAGGGTATAAATCAAACCAACCCTTCATGATCTGCTTAATAAACAATATGACCCTATCAAACAACAAGTGACTTTTAATACAAATCTAAACTCCAGTAATCTAAGATTAAAAAAAAAAGTCAAACTCGCACTCTCAAGTCACTTTTTTGGCTAAAAAAAGCATCTTAAACGGATTCAACTGTGACACTCCAATGGAAATAGACATGCTATGATATGAGATACCATTCTGATATAACAAAAACAAAAGCATGCATGTAAATATGTTGGGTTGAATATAGTTGAGCCGACATCCAACAGCCTAGGAATTAGAACATTACAAGAAGAACAAGGTTAAAAAAAACTGTAACAGAGAAAGATACGAATCCAAAAGAAAGGTACACACCTTGAAAGGTTCATTGTCAGACCGAAAAATAATGCCAGGAATATCGTGCAACCAGAAGGGGAGTCCCCTGCATAAGTAACATTAGCAAATATCCACAACATGAGTTCCAATATAAGCATCAGGAAATTAATTTCTATCATTACTCTTCAAACATATTTAGGTCATATCCTGAACATTTACCCAAACTACTCTTATCCTTAACGACTAAATATCAAATGAAATGTATACTTAGGCTATATGAAACAGACTGTGTACTATCCTTCATGTAAACTGAAATCGTGGTTTCTCTGCATTTCTATCTTTTCCCCTCACCTTAAGTCACTGTTGAAACATACCATAAACATTTTTAGTGAGATGGCTTTCATTACTCAGATAGCAATATAAAGCATAATGTGTTTATTTCTTTCCAACGTATAACCAACTTAACTAACCATCAATGCTGAACCTACTTCTTTCAGTGTGTGATTGGCTTGCAGTAAAAAATTAAAATGACTTTATAAGTGATCAGTTTGCACTTTACAAGGAAAACTTTTAAAATCTATGAATAAGAGCTGCATCGCTTGAAAGAAATTTCCCACTTACTCCTTAACTAAAACACCAATCACACCTTAACTAAAACTTCCATGACTATAACTAAAATAAGTGAGCTGTACTTGAAACGAAACGATAGACGAACCCGTATTTCCATTCGGCCTCGACGAAAGGACCGATCCGGAGGCTGACGTAGAGACCTTGCGATTGAATCTCTTTGATGAACCCCACAAGGTCATGTCTCCCTACAAAGTTGTACTTCCAAATACAAAATACAACACTAACATCAAACTCAACATCAAACTCAACAACAACAACGAATAACATCGAACTCAGCGAGAAGAGATGAAGCAAAGCAAAGCAAACCTGGTCTTGGATGGGCTCATGGACGTTCCAGAAGACGTAGGTTTGGATCACGTTTATGCCTCCTTCCTTCGCCTTCGCTATCAGAGATGGCCACATCTGCCATGGAGAGACGGAGAGAAAGCGCCAGAGGAGAGGGAAAACTCTTAAACGGGTAATCGGGTCGAACGATAAAAAACATGTCCAGAACGGTATTCAGGTAATCGGGTTCTGTTTTGGGGAAGTTATTGAAATTTCGCGGGTAAACTGGTTTGTTGCCGTGGAGGGCGCCAGAACGGACGGTGAAATTCTTAAAACGGTTAATCGGAACGAAGAAGGAAACATGTCTACAACAGTATTCGGGTAAACAGGTTTTGGATCTACAAGCCCATGGGACTTCTTCTTAGTTGATATCGGCCCAAGTTTGCAACTCTTTTGCTTGCATATATATACTCTTAGAGAATCTTTAACGATGTTTTACAGGTGCCCAGAAATTCCACCCAACACATCAGCATTTTATTAATAAAAAATTGAAAAATCAGGTGCCTGGGCGGAATTTCGTGCGGGTACCCGCACGAAATTCCGGCGCTTGGAAATCTTGGTTGTGGGGGCAAGTGTCCCATTTTTTTGTGTTTTTTGTGTTTAAAAATTATTTAAAATCATTTTTTTTAAATATTTTTTATGAAAATAAGTTTTTTATTTGTTTATATTTTCTAGAATTTTTTGATATTTTTTCGTGTTTTTTCTAGAATTGATCAATCGAAATGACGTGTAGAGAGAGAATGTAGGGCGTTTGAGTTTTTCTGGGTGTGGTTAAGAAAAATTTAAGGGGTTGGTTTGAGCTGACGTGACGGAGATAGAAGCAGACGTGGCTGAGAGAGAAACCAGGGTGCCTGAGAACTTTCTGGGCGTTATACAATGTTACTGATAATGAACTTCACTATGTCTACTCGTTTTTCCATGTGTTTTATCACGTTTGTTGTTTTTAGAAAGAAAAACATCACAAAGTATCGACTGCTAAATACAAGGATTTTATTAAGAATTCGATGGTGATTATTTAGAATTTATATTGAAGTGTCCTATGCATGTGTGTTGGTTAAAAGATGGAAAACACCCGCCATGTAATAGCTCTTCCTTCTAAATAATATATACTATACAAATTTGAAAACATGAATCTATTTTTGTGGAACGTGATTCTCCATTTTCGTATTCTAAAATGAAAGATAAATCTTGCTTAAGTGTTGTTCACAGAGTACATTCTACACAATGATTGGGTGCATGGCACACGAACCAAGGCTCACGTAGTCACGGGTTTGTACGTATAAATAGTGTAATGCCCACGTGAAATTAGATTTTGTTCATTATTTCACTATCACAAGCAAAGCAACGAACAATTACTAAAATTTGCATAAATGATTTCAGCATAAGTCCCTTTTCCCTGCTAATTGTGTATTTGTGTGGTTAAGCAAACGACTCCATCCGCTTCCAATTGCGTGGTCGTAGTTTTGATTTTGAAGTCCGTATATTTCGTGGAAAATGTGTTCGATTGCTCAAGATACTTTTTTGGCCTTTAAGATCTATTTCTCTCCGTCATCCAACTTATGTTTTGTTTAATTTGGACTTCTACGTATTTGCACGGTCGCCAATGACAAGTATTCAGATATTATCTAAGAATAAATATTATTTAGTATATCAGTAGAATTACAAGTATTATCATTACTTGAACCATTAACTCTGAGTTTTTTGTTTTTTTTCTAATTTGACATAATATATAAGAATGCTTGGAAATATAATGATCCTTTTTTCAAGTTATAACGGTCCTAGGGAATTTATATCCCCAAACGGCCAAAAGGCATAAGCCGCAAATAAAGGGGTCCACTGGTGGATTTATTCAAAGCTCGGGAAACAATTTGCAATATTTTCACGTACACTTAATTTGCTTGGACTTAAACATATTAACATCAAATAACTACCAACCTATCTTTTTTCAATAATTGGTACGTAATACAACTGATAATCTGATATCTTGTGTTGGTTGCTAATTTTGAGTTACCCTTTTCATTAGGAGTTTTTCAGCGCATATATATAATCAAGTACATGCTTTATATGATTATTTCTACACATAAACTATAGAAATTGATGAAAGGCACGATATCTAGATTGATCTTAATCAGTTACTAATATAATATCATTGGGTTGTTGCTTTTAATAACACTGGTACGTTCGATCGCTGAAAATGATGTGGAATAAGGAAACTAATGGTCGAAAAACTTCGAGGCCTTCACAAATCGATTAATTGGTAAGAGTGATAATCGATTGGAAAATTTCTTCCTTAAATTAAGTTCATGTAGAAGATAATAAAGTAAGACATTGTTGTAACATGAGACGAACATAAGGTGACAAAGTACCTCAGGGGTGCTTCGAGGGTAATGAATGGAACCCGAGAAGAGAATCTTCCTCGAGCCATTGATTATGAGAGATCTCCCATCATAAGTCACATCATCTTCTCCTCTCCCAAACAAAGCAAAGATGAAACACAAAGTAAGGGCCAAAGAAGTCTTCACAATCTCCATCTTCATAGCTCACAACTTCCTTTATATATGTTGTTTTTGTTTTTCTCCACTTCTTTCTGGTAAGCTTGCAACTGTTGTCTCTGTATATATAGGAGAAATAGTTTGTTTAGATGTTTGTTTTGTCATATAATAGTTGTTGGTTAGTATATTTTATTGTCTTACGGGAATATTTAGTAACAATGCGAAGGTGATCAACAAGTGTAGGTCGTATCTTTTTGCTGGTATATTTTGCTTATGAATAAATAATTTTGAAACGGAGAATGTTTATTTAGCTTGGGTGGTTAACTTCTCGAGGAAGTGTGTATGATTATGTTAGCGAGATCTGGATGGATATCGTATGATGTAATCCACATGTCAGTTCAATGCAAAGGAAATAAAGAGAGATTACTTTTCTTTTCTAGAATCAAGAGAAATCTAATTTCTAGCGAGTAATTTTATTAGTAAGTACTAAATAGTGATAGAGAGAATCAATACCTGCAATCACGGGTGAAACTTTGTGTCCAAAATTCGTCAATCTGACCGATTCTGTATTCGAAATCAAAAGATTTATCCGAGAAAAAATAATTCGCAACCGAATTTGTATTCGGATATAAACATCCGTAAAAAAACAAAACGAATATAGATATTAGTACATCCGATTCGAATAATATCTGCTTCGTATTTTATATGCACATATAAAAAAAATACAATATATATAAATTAAATTATCTTATTTATATTATGTTTAATATTTTTTTCATGTATGCAAAAAATAAAGAGCTGAAATTTATTCTTGTTTAGATCAATCAAAAAATATTTTCAAGTTTATTCGAGGGTTTTAACGATTTCGGATATCCTAATTCGGAATGAATTTTACACTTGATTCAGATGCGAATTTATTCGAATTATTTCGACAGATACGGATTCGGATCATTTTCTCATAAATTCGAATTTGGATTCGAGAAAAAAACAGATTCGAATTCAGATACTGACACATCTGCTTCGTATCCGTTCCGTTTTCACTACTATTTGCAAATTGCAATCATGACGTGAGTGCATTATTAGGACATAAATAGTAAGTACACTGTACACGATACAACTGGATTAGAACCCTTTAAAACATAGACAGCCTTAGACCAGCTCATGTTTGGATTGGTGTTTAATGTATTGTGGAGGTTATGCGATGGAAGGAGGAATCGAAGAAGTCCAATTCTTAAGATCTTCACCCTAATTCTTAAATGAATGGTTGTGAGTGTACCGCATCATACTCCTATCAATTAATGTATCTTAAAATTGTAATTATACCACACTATTGGACTCATTGTTGATGTTCAAATTCTTATGACACTTCATTATAATAGAAAAACATAACATTATTAATTGTTGTTACCAAATATTCATATTTGTGTAAGAGTTTGAGTTTGTATATCTTGTTTTCCCTACAATCAAAAGAAATATTAATTTTCACTTTGTCATTATTATATTGATACATATGATTATTTAAATATACTTTAATATGTAAGTGTAGTATATTGGTTCACATGGTATACATATGATCTTAAATTTTAACGACGAAATGTTAATTAAATGATCGTATGTGTGTGTGAGAGAGAGCATTTATGTGCATGAATATTTACCTACATTTGGAATTTCAAATATTTACTCATCATATCATATGAATTAGTATATTATTTTGGAAGCGGATAGACTCGTACGTGTAAACTAAGTCGTTGGACATAAATAAATGTACAATTACAAAGTTTGAACTTAGAAATAATTCTATGATATTTTTATCAATGTTAGAAATGATTATATTATTGTGAGACATAAAATTCTAAAGAATGTGGTAGCATGTAACATGCATTTTAAATGTAAGTCAATGGCATTTTGTATTAGATCCCCAGAGTAATTATTTAATTGTACTTAAGACAACAATTAATGTGGTAGGTACCTTCAAATAATTCCTCACCATACATCTCAAAAATTATGGTTGAGGTCTTAAGAATTGGACCTCTCCAATATCTCTCTAATTTGAGAGTATCCCAGTCATGGAAATGATATCTGTTGAGAGATTTATAGAAATTAATTTCCAAAGCCTGGATCGATCAGTTTGTTCAATTGCCTAACTTGGTTGGTTTTTGCCTTTTCATTTTAATTATTTGATCAATGTTGTTTTTTTCGTAAATTATCTATTATTATCCCAAGTTGGAGATTCGACGTCTCTTTCTTAATTTTTACAACAAAAAAAAGATGCAACTTATAAGGTATTTTCTTATTTAGTACAAATAAATTTTGCTTTTATGGAGTCGTTTTCAATTGAATATTATTGCGTAACAGATGCATATCCAAATAATACCCATCTTTGGGACCCAATTCCAGATGTATGAGACTCTATTATCTACATTTGAAGATCTTGCACCACACATTTGATATGCATGTGAACTTCTTGTTTCCTTCTCACGCAAAGGAAAAGGAGCACCTCATCAAAGTGGAAACTGTCTTCTTAATCACCACACGAGTCAATGATTGCGAGGAATGCGTTCGGTTGAATCCTCTACAAGCTTCATGATTAATTAAATGTTTGATGTTCAAGTTTCAATTGTACAATTTCTAACTTTAAAATTGAGAAAATCATAGTGCTAGTATATTTCTGCTCAGGTAAGTTTAAAATTGAGAAGAAACGAAAAATTGTTAAAGAAGAATACTGCTTCTTGATGTATCCAATTATAACATTTTCCCTCGTAAATAAAGAGAAAACAACTTGAAATATTGACGTAAAGGAAGGCCGAGGCCCATAGGCGACATGTTGTGGCCTATTGAGAAAGACACGTTCATATGGATCATAGCACATAAATATAGGTTGAGATTAGACCAATCTCCAAAATTTGAGGTTGTTTTATTATGAACGGAATTTAAATCGTTTGGGTATAGAGAACTATAAACTCGATGTGATTGATATGTACGCAATATGAATCGTTCTCTGCACGAGTTTTTAGGGCTGAAAGGGAGAGAGAAATAGAAGAATTGGAATGGATGGTCCCACAGAATTTAGGCAGATGTATTTTGAGTAGAAATTAAAAGATAAACATATTTTTTAGAGTGTCAAAATGTTTTTTTTTTTTTCCAGAAGTCAGGTAGATTCATTGCCCATTGGTTAGCTAGCTGATGGATCGCTAAATTCTCTAGTAGTTCTAAGAAAATTATTGAGATGAGGTCAACGACTCTTGAAAGTGATATTTACCTTAATTTAGATTTAAGGTCATATCATCAAACCAGTCAAATTATATGCTCAATAACTTCAGTTAGTAACACTTCTAGATTATTGCCGTGAAATCGAGGAAAACTGCAGTATAATGTTGCTTAAAGAGAATCAAAGTGACTTAATTCTGTAAGAACCAGATAAGGTACGCAGAAGTCCACTGCTTTGCCTTCCATTGGTTGACGTTGGGACGTTGGAAGTGGAAGATTGCCATACTTCCCTCGTTCAGGTTACAATTTTAGATTCAAATACTTGCATGCATTAGGAATAAATCGAAATGATTAATTTTGTACGATAAAGCAAAAGTCCCAAATATGTCATTACGGATAGTTTTGAAGTGCTACGATATGTAAAAAAAATTAAATTAATGTGTTAGATTTTCGAATAAATGCAACCCAAGTAGAAATATGAAACAAAGAATCTACACATTCTTTTGCATTTTCTTGTAAATTTCGTTCGAGTTAGGCCGGCTCTCATGTCTGGACATACATGTTGGCTTGCTAATCTTTAATTTGACTCGGAAGATAACATAATACTTGACTTGTAAACCAACCCATACGCCCAAGAGTCCAAATTGCAGAAAAACACGTCTTGCCTTGTTAGGTCCAGGTCAGTATCCGAAGCCGAAGTTTCATCAATCACTGCCCCTGTTGAATTCTCCACCATTACCGCCATGTCCAAGTTAGTGGAGGACCGTCAACTTTTCCACCTTCCCCTCTTTAAATCACTGCAACCTGTTCACTCCGATCCCAGCAAGACACACGATTGACAAGTACATTTCTAGCATCTATCAAGAGGGCTAAGTAGTGTCAAGTGAGTCCTCATGGAGAGAAGCCAAGATATGCAAGTGAGAAGGGATGAATCCTTCAAAAGACCAGGAGCCATTCCCTTCGACTGGGAGCTCCACCCAGGTGTTCCGAAGCCAGATGCAGAAGAGCCAGAACCAACCTATTCCTGTCCACCAACACCATCGAGGCTCAACCCACCACAACAGCTTGTCCGATACGCCTCCCCGATACCATCATGGGAAATAAAAGATGAATCATCTTTTCCAGGGAGCTGCTTTGCCATCCCATCAGTGAAACGCAGGGGCGAGAAGGTCGTCAAGTCTCGGATTAAGAAAGTGTGGCCGCATAGGTCTGTCTCTGACCAGAGTTTGACAGCAAGGCCTCCGCGTGATGGTATGAAATTTGCAATGGAAGTAGACATGGCAACTAGATGGCAATTTTAGGCAGAGGTAAATGAAACACTCGGCTCTTTATGCTCATGTTATGATGAAGATTTTGTTTTCATCTTTGAAATGACGCAATTCCTGTCAAAAAGCTGTATTATATGAAAAATTAGCTTGAAAATCTTTTAGCAGTGGTACAACATCAATACGACAATTTCCCCCTGACTACACAACCTGAAACAATGCTAGTTCTTTTCCCACCTAAACATGAAGCTAGGAATATACAACTATAATACAAGTTGGCAAATACAATATGATAGATGTCGAATGCCACTGAGAACAGAAGCCAAAATTAGAGAGGTTGGACATAATGGTCATGGATTCGTTGTGGGGAGAAGCAGTACCTAAAATTTACAGGACGGTCAAAAAATGCTCCCGTGATTGAACTTAAAAGGCACTAAATGGTTGTGATATGCTATCTTTCACCCATTAGTGATTCCAAAAGAGCAGCCTCCTCTTCCTGCAGGTAGTCAAAAAGAACAGAGAAATAAACACACTGAAAATATCAAAATGATAAACTACAATAGCACACACAAGAATGACCTAATTATATGATCAAACTAAGCGCACCAAGACATTTTTTCTTTATATATGTAACTTTAACAAGTAACAACCACTTATTTAGTTATTTACATGTAATTAGGATCAGGAAAGCATATGGTATAAGGTGGCATAGTTGTATGGTCATGCAACTTTAGTAAAAAGAAGGGGGGAAAATTGCAGTTACAGGGGGGAGTGTCGTACCACCAATGCATTGAACTCGGTCTCCTCATCTATTGCATCAATAATGGCAGGGTCGTCCAACAAATCCTGGTCACCAAGTAATATAAGTGAAACGAAATCACAAGGAGATAAATCTTTAAAGAGGACCACAATATCCTTTCCCCTAACAACTAATTCCGTCAACAGAGTTTGACTATTAAAACTAGTAACAGTAAAAGGATGAAATGACACTATCAATTTGCTAACCGGTCCAATCACTTGTTCAAACATAAAAACACACCATCCAACCCTATGTTACCCTACAAATAAAATGTGAAACCTATCTAGCAAACCATTTTTATCATGAACAAGCATATTGAGGTCAAACATGAAGAGCAAGTAGTAGCACCATTCGCTGAAAAAAGAGGCAGCAATGTGCAGTTGTTTGATTTATGCATAATATAGGCTTGCAATAAAGAACAACTAAGCAACGTCAATCAACTGACTAGCCATAACACTTAATTCCTTGTTTGCTCCATAATTACCACAAAGAGGAAAAATATCAGGGTCAGATCAGAAGTTACACCATGATTATCCTGTTCCCGTAATACAACAGGTTTAATTAACATTAATTGATGAAGTACACTGCAGTAAAAAAAAGTATTCCAATGCCATATGTGACACATTTTTGGGCTCCTCGGTGCATATGCTTGGTTTTTGGTTGGTATAACCATCAAGTGCACAATGCCATATGTTCATTTTATGTGTCAAAAGAATTAAGGTCTAACAAAACATCCAAGCAAGTGGTTCACAAGGATTTTGTCCTCTGATTTCCCCCCCAGCCCAACAAAGAAATAACCAGACTTTCAGATATGATGTTAGTTCCTTTTTTAAGGAGTGATAGGATGTGAGATCATGTGTGTATTTTTTTCCTTCCGCATGTCTTCATTACCATAAGTCCATAACACAGTCATGGATTGCACCAAATAGTGGAGTTAAATTCTACAATGAAGAGAGAAACTCACATCATCTGCAATCTTCAAGACTCCCTCTTCATTCTGCATTACAAGTATAGTTGAATAATGTCATATCCATATATATTTTCATTAGATACCCTCCCGAATCATTTTAATTGAATAATAGAATTTTTAAATGCTAATTTACCTTCACAGAGACAAACAACAGTGGATCTGAAGGTGTATAGATCATGTAATGTGTACCATCCTGTCAGATCAAAATAATACAAGGGTTAAGTCCCACCATAAGGCATATTTGTTGACAAGAATATATCTACCTTTACATTCAAAAATAATAGTGCCTTCATTACAAAGTGCGTTAATATAAAAGAGTAGAAACACATAGCAGTTACTAGGAGAGGAGAATTTATAGTCTCCACGTAGAAGTTTTTCTATCAACTACTACAGTGGAAGGAACCAAAATTCGAACCATACTTGGTAAGGGCTTAGTTGCTTAAAGGCTTCATATGGCCCATGTGGTTTCTCATCCGCAACAAGTCAAAGAATGGGTGGCTAAGAATAAGATACCACAAAGATGCCCAATGCTATCAAGAAAATATGTCCAGCTTAGGTAAGTCACTGATTGTGCTTCTTCACGATCATAGACAACAAAACCTTTCTTTTATCAGATAGACGGATACTCTCAGTAGCATTTTTTAAGCTTTCTTTTTCTCTTATCTTATGAGAAGAAGAATACATGCAACTTAACAGCTTCTGAGCTTCTCTTTTTTGTCTGGAGACAACTTCACCAGATTCTACGGTGCTACCAAGTACCAACATCTCTTTCTTTATTGTCAGCTGTATTTTCAAATCATATCAGAACCCAAACAATAACGATTTACAATCCCTGGTCTGTTTATTTACTTCAAAAAATAAATAATGAGAATCTTCCTGCTATAAACTGAATGGGCCAAAAGTAAGTAAACTGCATTCCATACGGCCCAGCATTTTTTCCTTAGGCCCTTTGTGGCATCGTAATAAGAGTCTGACTAAAAGCTTGAAAGGAAAAATAGACAAGCAGAAATCAGAGTCAGCCAAATGACTATATTAAGATCAATATTAAAGAATGAGACCATTTTCTGAATTTCCCAACTATATACATAGACATAACAATAAATAGCTGATGTTTGATAGGTAGTTGGCAGTTGACACAAACTCATCGCAGATAGACAAGGGGATACAACAGGTCAGGATAACAGCACTCAACAGAAAGTAGAATCATTCTTAAGGCATCTAAGTACCACATATCAAAGTTACCATCTGAAGTTGGTTCAATATACTTATCTAGATGCAGCATATGGCATAATCCATGTTTACTTGCACATGGTGCAAAAAAAAAACTTAGGAATACCAAAGGCAAATGGATTTTACTCTGAAGATCCACTGAAGGCACACAAAAAATAGTGAACGTGTGTGATATATCACAAAAATAAAAATAAAAGAGGTAATATTACCTGATGGAAGCACGCTATTTCTATACCTTCAGTAGGTAAACCATCAATATCATCACCATCATCTGCATTATTTCCAGGCATTAATTGCAAAGGGGTGGATAGTTGGAGTTAAGGTCAGCATGCTAAGCAATAGTAACCTTAAATGTGCTAAAACCACAAGTACAATTTGGTCTGGAAAGGAATATCAGCAAATAGGTATTAAACTAAAACTTCTAGAAATTGTAAATGCTTAAAAATAACAAAAAATACCTGTTCGAAAATCAAGTATGTCTTCTTCAGAATAACAAAATCCACCTCGTGCAGTGTAACAAAACCTGCACAAGATGATAAAAATAAAACATGCAACCTGCTATGTGAAGAGGGTAGTGTAGGAAATTATATTATTACTTTCTTCTCCATTCAACTCTAGTAAGGGCATTTCAAATAGCTTATGTTCATGTCCATACTATTGTAATTTTAGGATTCATGTAGACCACGGTGAACATCCAACATGAAGACTTACTTAGGTGCATACTGGACTCAAGTTTGAACATGATGTTACAAACACAAGACATGTCCATTTATATAATAAGCAGTTTCAGATGTAGTTTCCACTTCTCAGGATGCTTTACTATTTTATAGTACCATCAGTGATCAATATGGAAGCCTGACTCGTAATATTGAAATACTAAAAAAATACTAGTAGTGTTTTCCTACTTCCTAGAGAAAAATGTATTTAGGAAGCTCCTGGACTTAAGCACCCAAAAACTAATGATTCCAAGGAAAGGTTGAAAGCAAATTACCCACTAACAACAAGATGCATGTGAATCTTCGCAAGTGCATATGCTGCTGCAGGAACTAAAGATTCCACCTCTTCATCACCAACCTGACAAAGGACAGGAATATCAATAAATTTCAGATCTTTGGAGAAAGATTTGAACATTCCAGTCGCAGGGTTCGAATTAAGAAATATAAATCATTAAGTTCTTGATTTTTAGAGTTCAAACTCAGATTAATTAGTGTTAGTTTATTCTGGTAATTGACTTCGTTTTTTCTTATTTGGCTGAATTGTTATGCATACAGCACAAGAATTGACTCACAAGAAACAGTTCTAAAAGAGAAGCTCCACAGTATATTAGCAGGAAGTAACTTAGAAGAAATGGCTGACAATCAAATTAGATGTCACACTAGATTTTAGTCATTAAAGCATTTGATAAAAGAATATGTCAGCACAGAGGTAAAAGTACTTGCCGCGGACCATCCTTCAAAATTTGCGCTCTTCAGTATCTGAACAGGCCTGAAGTAGAAAAATGAAGTCATTCGTGAAAAGGAAGCCATGTACTAGAATTCCAAGAGAACCACGATAATCAGAAAAGTTGAAAACCACTTACGTATCAACTGGACAAAGGAGCATGCATTCATCTCCCTGAGAGCTTTGGAAAATTCTCCTAATGACGCATTCTAATGGGAGATTGTTTGCAGAATCAACCTGCACATAATCTATTAAAGCCCCAATCATGCTAGCAAGATACTCCTTGGAAAAGCAGGGTTTCCAAGCTCACATGTAAAAGTACACCAGAATAATATGACATGGTTCTAGTACATCGTAGTTTCAACCACAGCAATCACAAAACAATTTGCTGAACCACGTAACCAGTAAGCTTCCCACGATCAGGTTAGAATCAATTTTTTATTTATCCCAAAGCTCAGATGAACACGCAGAACACCAAAACCTCCTAAATCATTCTCTTCGTGTAAACAACACTCGTCAAAACAAACCTTATCCGCAACCGAAAAGGTGAAACCTCAAAAACTCACAATCGTAATGATCCGTCTCGACGACGCCATCAGAACCTTCCCGAAAGCGTCGACGACGAAGCCAGCCGGAGGCTTGGGGAGCGGGGACGGATGGCTCTGCTGCTTCGCCTGCATCCTCCCCCCAACCCTCGGGTTCGGGAGCACCTCGACTAGAGTTTGGCTCCCATCCCGGTCCCGCTTCTCCTCCGCGTCCCGCCGCTTCGGAGGCTTCTTCTTCGAGGGGCCACGGCGGTCAGGCTTCTGGTTCCGCGCTGAGCGGCAGGTGATGGGGAGGAGGAAGGGTCGGGAGCAGGAGAGGCCGGAGAATAGCATGGTTTTGGAGAGTGGAAAATATCTTGGGATAGGGATGTGAGTGGAGAAGAGGAGGGAGGGAGGGGGAAGGGGTTTAAACGGGTAATCGGGTTGTGGTGGGTGGATGTGTATACGGTTCGGCCTCGCGCCATTGGCCTGTTAACGATTCTTTTTTTTTCTTTTTTACTCCGACCGAAAATTCTGGATTTTTTTTTTGAGATTTGGTGAAATTTTAATTTGAAAATCCAAATCGTGAATCTCAATTTATAGCTTATATTATCACGTGCGTCGAAAATCAAAAAATTTTAAAATCATTTGATATGAGATCAAGATAGAAAGATCGAGCAATACGTTAATTTTTTCATTTTATGATATTTTATCAAATAACTTTCGAATTTTTTGATTTTCATCGAGCACAAATAAAATGGGTCCTAAATTGTAAGTAAAATTCAAGGCGATTTTCATCACACACAAATACATAAAATGGGTCCTAAACCAAGAATAAGTATTAATTTGCTCATGTGTTTGGAAGCCACAAAGAACCAACTCCATGTGGAATTTATGTTGCAATTAACCAGTTGGATCCCAGCACTACCGTGGACGTTTCTTAGCTTCATGTAGGCATATTCCCCGAGTTTCATCTACCATTTCATTTCCTTCCGATTATGCTGATGGTGTCAAATTAATACTTTATTACTTTCACATATCAAGTGATGAGGTCATGATGTTAGCATAAGTCAAATACCATTTATAAATCTCCGGCTTAATACATCGATGTTTTCTCTATATATATACTATCGATCACTCGTGATGTTGCCTGGTTTTAGGTCATACCATGGGGAACCATCGAGTTAGTATATAATTAGATTGGTAAAGTGCAATTTCTCTTAGAGAAATATACATTTTTCATTCCTAACTTCCTAAGACAGTACTCTTGGTGTCAATTAACATTTTTTCATTTCTTACCGTCCAATAAGGAACCCAATGAGCTAACTAAGTGTCTGTGACATGTGAACCGTGACAAACCTGATGATTCTTTTATCATTATAATTGTGTTAGTCGTGGCTATCAAATATCAATGGTTTATGAATTGTCAATTTCTTTAAAAAAAAATATTAACCGTAATGTCGTTATTTTTTCCCATTTAGTTGTCAAATTAGTTATAACTATTAAAGTGAGTTGTGTAATTACATTCAACCATGAGTTGTTATATGAATGAACAAACTCGAGATCACTCTCCATGAACCCTAACCCGGGTTTAGGGTTAACTCGGGTTTAAGGTGTGGTTTGCATGGGGAAGGTAAGTGTGCAGGAGTTGCATGGGAAGGTGAAGGGTTGGGTTACTGTAGCATCCGAGTTTTTTTAAATAAGGCTCTTCTTTCTTCTTCCTTTTTCTTCTCCTTCCTCATTTCTTCTTCCTTCCTTGCTGGTGCGCGCGGTGAGAGCAGTTGTCGCGGAGGGGGCAGACGAGGAAGACATTCGTGCGGAGGCTTAGCGCGAGGAGACCGGAGGAGGCGACGTGCGTGAGCGGAGCTCCGGCGTTTCGTCATCGTGGTTGAGGTATGCCGCTCTCTAGTGTGGTTTTGCTGTTGACACCCATGAGAGGGTCGGATTGGTCGGTCGGAGGAGGTCGGAGGCCTCTCCGACGTCGCGTTTGGGCGAAGAAACCTCGGCTGGCGCGAGGTTGAAGACGACCGGACGGTCGACCGGCCCTTGGGCGGTCGACCGATTGCATGTATATCTTTACTGCCTGTTGCGTTTCGGTCGACCGAGGCCTTGTGTTCGGTCGACCGGAACTTAAGTTTATTTGTCTATATTGCATGTTGTTCGGACGTAGGCTTGAGTTCGGTCGACCGTTATATGACGTAGAAATGTAGGTGGACCCTAACGAGACCCCTGAGTCGGTCGACCGAAGGATTAAAAGATTGAAAATAGTGTACTGTTAGTTTGCAGTCGACCGGGACCCCTGAGTCGGTCGACCGATAGGATGATTTGAATGTTGACCAAACTCCGGATTTTGACCTCGTTCGGTCGACCGGTTTTAGACCTTTGTTCGACCGTTGGGGGGTTCTGTTTCGAGCGCAGCGGTAGACCGTTTTAGGAATCCGGTCGACCGATTCCTTTCTGGAACCGGTCGACCGAATCACCTCTTCCGGTCGACCGTTTGGGCCCAGGACAGAATTCCTGGTTCCCATTTTGAACGCCAACTTTGTCCACGGAAACCCGTGTCCTCGCCTTGTGCGTGAGCCGGGAGGTGACGGTGGGCGCGTGATGCGTGCCTGCCCAGGGACCGCCGTTGGGAAGAGTATGGGTGTTCGGGACGCGTCACCTCCATGTATGGACCGTGACTTTTGAGATGATTGTTGGCACTTTGTAGTATAGCAGGCCTGAGGGATCGTGGATCCCAGTGTTGTTTTTGTGCGGGCACGCAACTGGCGTTGGGTGAGGTGACTACCGGCCCATGGGCTACGGAGGTCGCTGCCCTGCTTTTATAGCGGCGCGGTTGGTGTTTGCGGCTCGAGGAGCCTGATGACCTGGCAGACTTCGGTCTGGTTTTGTCCGATGTTGTGCCGGACTGTTGTGTTGGACCACCGATGTTGTGCCGGTGATGCCGCCGAGGTTGTGCCGGCGATGGTGATTGTTGGGCCGAGGCTGTTCCGGCTATGTTGTTTTCCTCGGCTGGGCACCTACCGAGATGTTGTTGTTATACCTTCCGGGCGACGGCCCCGTTGGTCCCTGTGGCTCCGACCACTGAGATTTGCAGATCTGTATTCTATCGGCCCGCAGGCGTGACAGAGGCTCCCTGCCGAACCCTTGAGTAGTGTAGCTGCGTGTGGGGGGTGCGATGTCGTGTGCTGTAAGACTGCATGTGCCTGCAGTAGGTCTCCCCGGGAGACTCGTTGTTGATTGTCGGACTGATGTCCTGTTTTACCCTTCGGGGGAACTATTTTTCATTTCTGTCGATGTCATGACATGCTACTAGTATGACAGGTTCATTGTGTAATGCATGCATATATAGGTGAGTTGGCATACGGGGTTTCCTTCTGGAAACTCAGGCATTGTTGTTATATATTTTCAGGACCGCAGTAGGTCCAGTGGGGTGGTGATCGGCGGGCGCGCGCGTTTGGAGTCGGATCCTCTAGTCAGACCACTGAGGTCCACATGATTACGTTTATCTTCCTTTGTCGTTTTGTTGTAATCATGTATTCATTTTGGCAAACTCTGATGTATTATGGTGCACCGCTTTATTGTTAATGAGAAATAACAGTCCCACCTTGATTATTGTGCTCTTTGTCTTGATTATGAATTTTTAAATTTTCCGCTGTTTCGGGATGTTACACTCCATTCAGCTAATTGTTGGATAAGGGAGGTTGCATTGAATATGTCTTGATGGTTAAATACAAAAAAAACCAAAAAACACGTAAAATAAAATCATAAGTTCAAAAAGAGTGAAAGTGACATTACTTTACATTCGAAGCTTTCCAAGATTAAAGTTACATTGCTTCAAAAGTTCAGATCGCGGACTCAAAGGATCTAGACATGCACTTATATTAAAAAGTGCTAATAGCATCTTAACCGGCAGCACAACATGATAATTAACCTGAATTTGATGTGTTAATATAACTATGATTGTAAACTTTAATTAAAAAGCGCATCTAATGATAGATTGACATTTAAGTTCAAACCCTGTCTGTCAGAGTTCAAGACAAGTAATTATACGTAACTCAGACAAGTAATTATCCGCAACTTAAAAAAACACAAATACAATTGGATAAAACCCCATGTTTATCCATTCCCCAAAATACTCCTGTAATTATTCTTTTAATCTTACTCAGGGGAACCGGGCAAAAACATCACAACACATTGATTCGTTCAATAATCCATTAAGTTTAAAATTCCTTTTTTAACCACACATGCGGAGGAATGAAACCACCAGTAAAAAATTGAAAACACTTATCGACATTTTAAAAATAAAAAACAAGCTGAAAAATCCATAATGGATGATCTCATCACTCAACACAAGATAAGTGTCATCATTCCAACACAGCAACATCCATAAAATTAAAGACTAATACCTTTTGAATTGAACTTTAGAATATTATCCTACGGTCAGAGTATGCATAGAAACTAATTTAGAAATCTAATAAAATTTGAAAAAACTGGGTTGTCAAAATGTGATTTCAAGAGTACTTATTTTTGTAATTTCAACTTGATCATCAATAAACCTTCTTTTTGTTTTGGGATGATCTATTTTTCACAGGTCCAAGATAACTACTATGTCAACCAATCGGACGACCTCAATCCCACTTTCTACCAACCGTTTTGTGAATTGATTCAAAATTAACAGGAACAACTAACAGTGTCACGGAATCCATTGACGGTATTTGATGGAAGTACACTCAAACAATTAGCTGGATCAGTATGCGTTCTAGAATAATAAAAAAATACATGAGTGTAAAAATCTAATAAACGATTTTTTGACATGCACCCAAGCAAAAATCCCATTTAGATTTGTAATTTTGAGACCCGACCATTGTTTTAGTTATTAAGAACAACGGCTGTATTGATTGAAAGTGAAAATTACATAAGTCTCCCTAAAAACAGAGTGTCACAGGAACTCAGTAAAATTCATTGTAATCATTTTCATAGTTAAGTCATGAACCGGTAATGTATTTGGAGACAAAATAGAAGTTTAATATCTTGATTAGTAAGTAGAAGATCTTTAGTCGTTGCTATTAAGTGATGATTTGTTTAAACTCGACTCGAGCTTGACTGGACCGGGTATATCCTTGTTTTGCCTTCCACTACACCCGCAGCTTCCTCGCCACGTCGCACGGAAGCGGAAGGAGTCTGTCATGCACTCGAAAAGATCGACGCCGTGACGCCGTAATTTTTTTAAATAATAATCAATTTAAAAAAAAATCAAAAACTAATCAAAAAAATAAATTAAATCTAAGACGATTGCGGGTCGACCCGCGATCCGCGCAAACACGGATCGCGGTTTGGAGCCGCGATCCGTGCGACGGATCGCGCTATAAAAGTGCGATCCGTGCGACGGATCGCGCTATAAAAGTGCGATCCGTGCGACGGATCGTGCTATAAAAGTGCGATTCGTCTGGGTTTTTTTTTAAAAAAAAATAGATTTCAGTTTTTTAGTTTTTGAGTTTTGAGTTTAAGTATTGAGTTAAAATCAGTATTTTTGAGTTTTCAGATTAAGTTTTAAGTTAAAATCAGTTAATCTCAAGTAATTTTTATTATCTACTCGGGTTCGCACGACACTTCTCTTCTAGTTTTTCTTCCATTCGGAGCTCGCACAACACTTATTTCCCAGCTTATCTTGGACTCAGGTAAATTTTACACAATTTTTTTACTTAAGATTTAATTTCTTTGTTAAATTAAAATTATTTGGAATTGTTTTGTTATTTTTATTATATTTAATTTTAAATATTTATGTATCTGTTTATAATTAAATTAAATGTATGTACATCTAAAATTTGTATAACGTACATTTACGAAATTTATTATATAATATAAGTATTTGGAATAGTTATTTATTATTTTCTGTTAAATTAAAATTTTAATATTAGTTGTATTTATGTGTTAAATTGTTGTAGCTTTCATTATTTCTATAACATGCAATTTGTCATGAAACGTACGAGTAAATTATTTTTTAATTATTAGAATTAATTCTGTTTTTATTTTCATGAACAGTTGTTTTGACAAAATGAGTCATTTAAGTAGAAGTCGCTCTGTACAAAACGAACGTGAGTATAATGATGCAGTGGATAGAGAGTCTATTTCCCCACTTCTCGGAATACAAAATTGCATGTTCAGAGTCAATGATATTTCCACAAATGTAAGTACCAAAAAAAATCATATTGTGTAAATTTTCTAAATATTTAATTTACATTTTTTTAATTGATGTATTTTTCACAATATATTTGAATATATTATAGCCGGAGGCTGTTTTGGAATGTCGTGCACATCGTCCAGTAATTCATTTCCACAATAGTTTTAGTGAAGCACTTAAAAATTTGGGATTATATCAACTTGCCCAAATAAAACATACAAGGACAGACAATAGATTGATTACTGCACTTGTAGAGCGTTAGCGTCCTGAGACTCACACTTTCCACTTACCGGTTGGGGAGGTTGGATTAACATTGCAGGATGTTAGCTGTTTGTGGGGTCTACCTATCAGTGGTATTCCAATAATCGGGCACAGTGATCGAGACAGTCGTGAGTTAATTAGAAATTCCTTTGGGATTGATATAAACGCCGAGATTATGAAAAAAGGTAAAAGAACGGTAGGAGGAGATGAGCCACAAATGTTCAAAGAGTCCGGATTTAGCATCAGTTTGCAATGGTTGCGGGTAAATTACGGGAATCTGCCAGAATTTCCCACAGTTGAAGAAGTGGCACAATATACACGGGCTTTCATTTTAGATTTGTTTGGATCCATGGTTTTCCCAGATAGCTCTGGGACAGGTGTTCCAGTTATGTATTTGAGATTTTTGCAGGTGTTGGACAAGCCGATAGTATACAATTGGGGTGCGGTCGTGCTTTCATGTTTATATCGCAACTTGTCTATTTCATGTCAAACTGGAAAAAGGAACATTGGTGGTGCATTGTTACTTCTTCAACACTGGTCTTGGACTCGGTTTCCCGTAGCCCGGCCGAGACACGTGGGTCATGCTGAGTGTTTAGGTGGAGACGACTTAGAATCGCGACCTCCATTTGCTATTAAGTGGCAATACCCACAGACTTATGAGGTTAGTGCCGCACATAATTGTCTTACACATTACAGAAATGAATTTGAATGTATGTTGGATGAGCATGTAAACTGGCAGCCGTATTATGAAAATATGATGTTGCTTCCTGGCCGGGTATTTACTACTGATGCTGCATATTGGCTTGCGAGAGTGCCTTTGATTCATTTCTGGATGATTTCATGGCATTATCCAGAAAGAACTATGAGACAATTTGGATTTTATCAGACGACGCCACCGCCAGAACCTCATCCGTGGACAGAACTCAAAAGACTTGATAAGATAGTACATGCGGCCCGACAGAGAGATGATTGGTCAGCGAAGCATGAAATTTACATACGAATGTGGGACAGACCGCATATTCTTCATGAAGGTCGACCATATGATCCGAGAGAAATGAGGCGTCTATGCTGATAACAGGACGCAGATATTTGAATGCCTGAATACAAGGACCAAAAGCCCATGCTGCACATTTAAACTGACGGACACCAGCGCATGGTAAAGGGTCAGAATGAACTACAACTTTACTTCCAGGATTTGACTGTTTAATAGCATTTAACAATTGAGGCAACAAAGCATATGAACCCGACCAACTTCCAAACATGTATGCAACAGCAATCTCGCGGGCACGTCATAATTTATTGTACTTTGGATTAACACCTGGAAATATTTTTCTTACCAGACCAAACACCTGTTTAATCGGGAGCGAGCCATTATTTTCGACATCTTCACGGATGATATCAGACATCATCTTTGCAGTCAGCTGAGCATGATCAAATCGGGCAGCTGTGGACCTGCATATATGCTTATACGGACATTTTCTTATAGACCATGCATCACCCGAACCGGTCCGTGCAGCGTACAACATCCAGCTACAATTTTCATCTTTACATCTCACCTTATATTTGGTTTTGCTGCTGTCTTGCACATTGATCTCCCGATTATTGTCAATATGTCATTTCGATATTGCGTTCTTCAGAGCGTCTTTTGATGAGAATGATTGATTCTCAGCTAACGGACCTTCAACTATTACGCTGCTTTCTATAAATGATGTATCTGCAGGAACCCAACTAGAACAATCATGAAAGCTTTTAGCTGGGTGAACCCAACCCCTCCCTCTAAATGGGTTGTATTGACTTAACTGTCTCACGTTCGGACCAATATCTTCATCTTCCTCAACCTCATCAACATCATCATCGTCCTCACCTGATGATTCATTCTCTGTATCTATATTATAATCTTCGTCATCATTTTCTTCTTCATCATCTGTTGGTATAGACACGAAATCAGAAGTTCTATTCGCAGGTCGACTGGTTTCTGCTATGGTGTTTGCATCACATGATTGTTGAGATATGAAACCTGCACCACTACTACTACCCGGTTGGTTACCTGTAAACATCTCAGCCCTCCACTCAATTTCCACAGGATTCAACTGTACATATAACTCCATCATTCCCATTTTGGAATAAGCTGTTTCATAGGCTATTCTCCAGGAGTTCTCATCATATACAGACATCACATTAAAAAAAAAGTAACCGGTTGGTGCAATGTTGCAACGATATTGAATATTCATCGAGTACTGAGATTCTTCGACATTCAAACCTTGATATATCCAACTCTTAAGTTCTTCTAAGGTTACATTTTCGCTCGATGAAAGTGTAAGTCTTGGACCTATCGTGTACTCTACACCGTAACTTGCATTTTGAACTATTTCACCGCCAAAGTGCACACTAACCGCAATCATTATGTTAACTACAATGTAAAATTCTTTAATCAGTTTTATATTAAAAATGACTTCAACATTTGATATTATTAACAATTATTAAAAATGTGAGATAAATAGAAATTAAGAATAAAAAAATTACCTCAAAATTCACCAGGAAAACACACACGGATCAGAAAAATTGATATCAACAGACACAATTTGAAGACTGTGAATAGAGTAGAATTTCAATATTTGATATTATTATCAATTGTTAATAATGTGAGATAAATAGAAATTAAGAAGAAGAAAAAA
The DNA here is from genome assembly GCA_963682175.1 of Triglochin maritima. Lineage (NCBI taxonomy): Eukaryota > Viridiplantae > Streptophyta > Magnoliopsida > Alismatales > Juncaginaceae > Triglochin > Triglochin maritima. The sequence continues at coordinate 2,044,182 of OY821787.1, read as the reverse complement.
TTACCTCAAAATTCACCAGGAAAAACACACGGATCAGAAAAATTGATATCACCAGACACAATTTGAAGACTATGAAGAGAGTAGAATTTCAATATTTGATATTATTACCAATTATTAATAACTATAAATATAAGAATGAAAAAAATAATTACCTCAAATATCACCAGGAAAGACACACAGATCAGAAAAATTGATGTTACCGGGCACAATTTCACAACTGTGTGAAGAGTAGAAGTGGAAATGAGTGAGGAATTGAAAAAATAATTGTATGAAAAAAAAACGCACCGTATGAGTATTTATAAGAATTCACGCCCACGGATCGCGGGTGCGAACCGCGATCCGTGGTCGAGCGGACCCGCGATCGTGGTATTTTTTTTATTAGTTTTCGAAATTTTAATTAAATATTTATTATTTAAAAAAATTACGGCCGTGACAGCCCCTATTTCCTCGTCAACAACAATTATAATTATAATTACAATTACAATTAATTCCCCTGATCCTCCGCGAAAATTATATAAATCCCCCGCAACAATAATTATTATTTCCCCACTTCCCTCCACCTATCCTTCTCCTTCTCCTTCCCCTCCTCCCCCGATCACCTCCGTCGTACCAAACCCGACCTCGAACAGAGATCTCACGCTCGATCGAACGGTGGAGGGGACAAAGGATTGGTTGCTCGTGGTGCTCGATTCCGGAGTGGAAGGTGCGATTTCGGTTTTGGTTTGATCTGGTTTGGGGTTGGGAAGGGTTCTGGTGGGGTTCGGGGTGGTTCTCGAACTGCGGGAAACGGATTGTGAGAGATTTCGGGTGGAGTGTTGTGGTTTTGAGGTTTCGATTTCGGAGTGGAGTGTTGCGTTTTGAGGTTTGGTTTCGGTTTCGGTTTGATGTTGTTGAGGCTTTCGGTGTTTTTTCCGGGACCGCAGGAAGCAGATTGTGTTTGATTTGGAAGAGGAGTCGTGAAGTTGGAGGTTTGATTTCGGTTGCGGTTTGCCGGTCCGCTTCGGTTTGATCTGGTTGGAGGCTTTAAGCTTTTGTGCGTCCTGCGCTGGTTTTGGTTGTGTTGCTTTGTTGAGTGATGCACAGTTCGTTTGAATTTTTAGTAGTTTTTAGTAGTGGTTTCGGTTTGTTGATTTTGTGCTTGTGATTTTTTTGATTAGAACTCGTGTGGTGGAACTTGTGATTTTGGTTGCGCGTTGTACTTCCAGTTTTGCGCTGGCTTGGTTGAGCGTGTGGAAGTTGAATTGGCTGCTAATTGAATCAGATGACTAGATATTTTAAGTGACCACATGAAATTTATGATTTTGAGGGGGTTTATGGTTGTCGGCAGATTGCTTTGACTAGTGAAGGGAATTTGATCTTTTTTTTGCATTAATACCAACTCCTCTCGTGTTCTGATTGTTGAAATTATGATAATTGTGCCAATAAATAGTTTGGGTAACCTCACCAATCAAATTTCCTAACCTTTTGCTTCTCTTTTATCATACTTGCAGAAACTGCTACTGAATTCATATTGGGAAGTTAGTAGTTATTTATTTTTCTAACTTGAGAAGATCCGATTCCCTAGCCATGCCTTCTCTCCAGCTATTACCCTTAACAGAGCATGGGAGAAGGCTTTTTAGTTCCAGAAGGTACCAAGTTTTCTTGTCACTTTCTTTTTTACTCTTCAGGATAGTATGAATTCAACCTTAATGTTCTTTGCTTGTAACTAGCTAGTTCTCATAAGTTGTTATGATATTACTGATAATAACACCAGGTGGATTATTAGATATTATCTCTCTTATGCATTTTACAAACAAACCAGTAACTAGTTTTCTCCTTATCTTTAGGAAAACCGTTACACTAGTGGCTAGCCTACTAGTTGCTGGTGGCACTGCAGCCTATGTACGTTCATGCAAGGGACAGAATTCTGCTTCTCCTGATTCTGATAAGCAAATGAATTCCAGTAGTCAAGAAATCCAAATGCAGAATGGTGGACATGGCAAAAATGATAACCAAAAAGATATCGTTACGATAACCAAAAAGAACAGGCAAAGAAAAGGAGGCTTGAAATCGTTACGAGTTATAGCGGCAATTTTGCTTTCATGTATGGGAACAAAAGGAATTCACAATCTTTTGGCCTTAGCAGCTGCAGCTGTAAGTTTCTTTTTAACTTTCTCACCTGTATTTTTTCCTGCACAGGCTTTTTCGTGAATGCTGAATTAATATAAAAAGACGAGAATGGTTTTAAAGCCTTCACTTATCAACGTTAAGGTGTCGTTTCTCTTACACTAGAACTCAGCATATCTAGATCTTACATGTTGGCACCAAGTTTGTGCTATACAAATGAATCATATCAGACAATCACACACACACTCTCACACTCAGATGTGCAGCAAAAATATTAATGCAGCTTGAGGTCTGGGTTCTAATGCTTTTGATTTACATGCCTTTTCCCATTAAAAGATAACCAATCAAAACAACTTATACGTCATCTTATAATTTCTATTTCTTGGAGGTGAAGATCACCTCGAGGATCAAAATAGAGGTTGTTATTGATATCAGTGAGGAAATCTTTTCTATATTTTCATGTGAGATGCACTTTAAGGAAGGTAATAGGTAAACCAAAGTTTATAATATGCAAAGTATGAAGGTTGTCACTCACATATAGAGAATTACTTGGCTATCAAGCTTGAGGTCATTCTTAAACATCAGAGTGGAGAGGCTCACACCAAGAAGTGATACCAGTGGTTTTAAACTAAAGGACTACTGAGCACAGTACTATATATCTACCCACAATAACCCTTGCTCAAAGTGGAATTAGGGCTTTCGTTAGTGCAACATATCATGAAATCTTCTTAGATACACTTGTATTCTCCAAACAAATCTCCCCTCTTCTTCCCTACTAATCGAAATTGATTAAGATTTCACTTCTAAAATTTCAATAAATTGACAGTTAAACTTGAAGATATATTCCTTTTTCAGGATTGACGCAAATGCTTGAAATCTTATCAAATAACTGAAATTTATTTATTTATTTTCCGATGAATTCTAATAAGTGCACAAATCCCCAGCTAGAATGGAAATGAAGATATTTTAGGTCGTTGAGCAATAACTTAACCAACAATCCATCACATTGAATCATATATGTGCTTTAATGCCCGGAAGTGCAACAGGTTTTTAATTTGCTGAATCCTCTTGACTGTTTATGCATTGTTTCACTATGCCACGTATTCATTAGTGATGCTTGCAAGGATAAATATTGGTCATTTTTTTCTGGTTTGATCGTTTAGGAGAAAAGTTAGTTATAAGAATATTCACTGCAGGTGTTTCGAACTGCCTTAAGCAACAGATCGGCCAAGGTGCAAGGTTTCCTCTTTCGAGCTGCTTTTCTTCGCCGGTTTCCGACCTTTGTGCAGCTCATCATTGAGAATCTCGCACTATGCCTTCTCCATTCAACCATATATTCAACTTCAAAGTACTTAACAGGGAAGTTAAGTTTACGTTTCAGAGAGATACTGACAAAGCGTATCCACGCAGATTATTTTGAGGTAAATAATTCCTTATAAAGTTGTCCTTTCCACGCTTAATTATTATCCTGAGGTAAAGTATGTCAGTGTTATTAGCTGTATTTGTCTAGAATGTTAAAATTGACTATAAATTGTTTTTTCTAATCAGATGCACGACCCCTAAAAATGGGGTAGGATATTTGCAATTTATAGGAACCATTTTTACCTTTTGAAAAAAAAGGTACTCTTAGGAAACTGCTAGTACTATTTTTACTTTTCAAGTGGTATTGCCAATGTCATTTTCTATTGGCAGAGTTATCATAGTTTGATGAATATATTAACAATTCTAATAAAGTTGCTTTTGTTTATTTTTTGATATTATTTAAAAAATCTTTTTTTATTGTGGGTAAGCATTTCTGACTGTCTCCTGCCCAAGTGCCAAGGTGGCTAAATATGTTAGATTTTACTGTTTGTCTTTTAGCACATGATTTGTAGATAGAAATATAAAAAAGCCTATAACTTCATGAGTTTGTTTTATAAAACCTATGGTTGTGTAAAACTCTAGTATGACACGCACATACATAAACATTTAAATCCACTTCTGAGAAACATAGGGACTTCATGCATACTTATACTTAGTGTTCTGTATGTGTTTTTAATTTTCAATATAGGAGTTGGCATACACTCATTCAATGTATCTAGGTTTTTTAGTGTTAAAGTTAATGCACCAACATCTAAACACTCTGATAACTTAAGTAATAAGTTTGTGTGTAGATTTATTTGTGTTATCAACCTATCTTCGTTCTATTTTTTCTACAGAACATGACGTACTACAAAATATCACATGTCGACGGACGAATTATCAACCCAGAGCAACGAATTGCAAGTGATGTTCCAAGATTTTGTTCAGAACTAAGTGAGCTTGTACAAGAGGATCTCACAGCAGTTGCTGATGCACTTCTTTATACTTGGCGACTTTGTTCTTATGCTAGTCCAAAATATTTGCTGTGGATTCTGGTATTTCAATTATGCCTCATGCTTGAACTCTCAATAATATTTTAGTTTTCGTAATAATTTTTCTTAATATATTTCATAAAAACCGTCACTTGATGGTTATAACCTCATATCCTTTTGTATGTATAACTTCTGTACATAGTGTGTGAAAAAATTAATAATTGTAATCGAAGACCGTCTTGTTTATAATTGCCAGGGCTATGTATTAGGGGCAGGAACTATGGTTAGAAATTTGTCTCCTGCGTTTGGGAAACTTATGTCAACAGAGCAACAACTCGAAGGAGAATACCGTCATCTGCATTCACGGCTAAGAGCACACGCAGAGAGTATAGCATTTTTTGGGGGAGAGAAGAAAGAAGCATCCCACATCCGTCAAAGATTCAGAAGTCTCACTAAACACATGAAGCATGTCATATTTGATCATTGGTGGTTTGGAATGATTCAAGACTTTTTGTTGAAGTACCTTGGTGCCACCTTTGCAGTTATCTTGATCATGGAGCCCTTCTTTTCTGGAAATCTTAAACCAGATAGCTCGACATTGGGAAGGGCTGAAATGCTAAGCAATCTTCGATACCATACAAGTGTTATTATTTCGTTATTTCAGTCTCTTGGAACTCTTTCTAGCAGTTCTCGACGTCTAAATCGGCTCAGGTATATTGCTTAAGATCATGGACTTAGATTTTTTTTCCGGGTCTTATGATCTTCAACAATCTGTCAAATTAAAATATTGCATTGGTGAATTGTTTGCTATCTATTACTAATTTGTTTTGTCATTGCTGTTACTCCTTTTCCCAATTGAGCTAATTTTTTTTTGCAGACTGCAATTGTGATCATTGGAAAGACATCTCTTGATTTCTTTGACATTAAAGAGAGGTCTTGAAAATTGAAAAACAAGGAACACACTTTAATTATGCAACGATCCATGAACTTTTTATTGTTAATCAAAGCTAATCATATATGTATAATTTTCTAGAGAGGGAGTTTGTTATTTTGTCATTTTACATACTCTTGTACAACATTAACCCTAACTATTTCTGTTTTTAATGTTGATATTCTTTAAAATTTATAAATCTTATATAGATAGATAAATAGATAAAAAGCTACACACACATATACAAAATATTAGAATTCCCTTGTACCTTGTACGGAAATATTAGAATGAGACATGGTCTCATTTATAAAAGTGAGATACTTTGTTTCTTACAATCCGGTCATCAAATTGAAAATCCAACTGTTGGATTGAATTTGTTATGTAAATTAAACATATGTTTCAAAATTCAAGTGATTTTAAAACTTATACGTCAATATCATGATTTGAATCAAGATCGTACTCGTGCAAATTTGTATTGAAAATTTGTTGCTGAACAGTTTCACGACATTGTTAAACAACACGATGACTTTGTTAAACAATTTTACGAGTTTTTTGAACAACTGTATGAATTTGTTAAACAAGAATGTGATTTAGTTTAAATGAGACCCGGTGTCATTCTAATACCTTTCTATGTGTGTGTGTGTAGAGAGAGAACTCCAATGATTGGTTCCGATCTTCCTTTGGTGTACTGCGTAGTGAAAAAAAAACCAAAAACTTGGGATTTTATTTTCTACAAAATAACTAATCTACTGAAATCAAATTCCATCTATTCAAAACCATCAAATTTTCATAACTTTCTTAGTACATAACTACATATCATGGTTGTCACTGAAACCAAAAACTAATTTTTGGCCTTAACGTGATATACACGTGAGTGTCACTTTACAAAAAGAAACTTTGAGCTCGACTCTTTGCCTTTCGTTCCTGAGATGTACCGATGGTGCACCTGGTACTCCATATAACCTATTTGGTTTTACGAAGATGTGGATTCCATTTTTCATTCCCTGTGTGTGAGTGCTCCATATACTCTTTACCTTTCGTTACTGGACCCCCAAGGATTTGGCTTGGACAGACATTTTTTTAAACGAAGCGAAAGGATGATGAGTGATGAAGTGTGGACTAAGCATCATTCAAATACATGACTTTAAAATCTACGCATCATGTCTGAGTTCTTTAACTCTAAAAAATGTGTTGTGGTTCTCAATTTGACCATGACATCTGATGCCCAGATGTTCGGGAAAAACAGAAAGTTCCCTGCACTATGTGGAACTCCAGTATTTCTTGTGATGAATGTACATAGTGGGCTTTGAACTGCACCACAATGGGTTGGATTGTTGCTTGAACATTTTTGGATCATTGAGTTGTTACTTGGACCATCATCTAGATATGAGAATGTACCATGTAATCTCGTTTTCTTTGGTTGCAGATAGTTTTGATATGAAAAATCAGATTCTATTTGAGTGGCAACTGGCACTGCTTTGTTTTGCAGTTGTCTATTGCTTTAAGTTGTTCCTCATAGTGCTCATACTTGGCATGTACTCCTGTTACAGTGGTTATGCAGATCGTATCCATGAATTGATGACTATATCACAGGAGCTCTCTTCTAACGATAAATCTTCCATCCCAAAAAGCATAAGTAATAATTATTTCAGTGAGGCCAATTTCATTGAGTTTGCAGATGTCAAGGTACATTGAAATCCTGTTGAAACACATTCAGATTTTTACTATTTCAGTATTTTCTTAGTTATAATCTAACATTCTACCAGGTGGTAACTCCGACTGGCAACGTGTTAGTTGAAAATCTGAGCCTCAAATTAGAACCAGGTTCAAATCTTTTGATAACAGGTATTTTTTCTGAGCACTGTTAGCGGTGGCTAAAATAAGGTCTTTCTTTATGATAGGTTGCTTAGTTTCTGGGTAATGATGATAGTTTGATCACCATATTGTGGTAATTTGTTCGTTAGATCTTTGATATGTCAATTTGCACCACATTTTGCATTTCGGAATTGGTTCCTACCATTTGTTTGTCAGTGCTTTTGGACTAAATGCTGTTGGGATTAGTTCCTAAAGGCGGCTTAAAGCTATCTAGTCTATTTATTGAAATCCTGTCTGTTTGTTTGCTACCTTGTGCCTTCTATGGGTGGATACTGGATAGAGATGTGAAGTAGCTCATAGATAATGAATTGCAAATTTAATCACGGTAATAGTTGTATTCTTGTAATCAATTGGATTTGACTTGTGCATGTGCACAGGGTTTGGAAATTTATACATATTTCCTTAAGTCGGAAACACAACTCCAAAATGCTCAGTTGCTCTTTTTAGGTCGTGATGTGCTTTTAATACTAAATACTCTTCTCAGAAATTTGTGTAATTGCTGAAGTTTTACATCTGGCTTGAAAAATTATCCATCTTCTGTCCAGGTCCAAATGGAAGTGGAAAGAGCTCCCTCTTCCGGGTTCTTGGAGGTTTGTGGCCCCTAGTTTCTGGCCATATTGTAAAACCAGGGGTTGGTTCTGATCTCAACAAGGAAATTTTCTATGTCCCACAACGACCATATACAGCTTATGGAACGCTTCGTGATCAGTTAATTTACCCCCTCACATCAAGTGAGGAGACTGAACCACTTTCATATGGTGATATGGTTGAGTTGCTGAAAAATGTGAGCTCTTTATTATGATTCAGATGTGTATGTATGGCCTTCTATTTCCACTTTTTCTTTTCTGTTACAAGTGCATAATTTCTTTTATTTTGTACTAGGTTGACCTTGAATACTTGTTGGAACGTTATCCATCTGATATGGAAGTCAATTGGGGTGATGAACTGTCTCTTGGTGAGCAACAGAGGTTAGGAATGGCACGGTTGTTCTATCACAAACCAAAGTTTGCCATTCTTGATGAGTGTACAAGTGCAGTCACAACAGATATGGAGGAACGTTTCTGTGCTAAAGTTTGGGCAATGGGAACGTCATGTATTACCATTTCTCACCGTCCTGCATTGGTTGCGTTCCATGATATGGTTCTATCTTTAGATGGAGAGGGGGGATGGAACGTTAATGATAAGACGTAAGCATGCATACTGTTCTTGCTTTTTTTGTTGTGATCTTACATATTCAGTTGCATAAAACTGATGCTCGGTTAATAATCACATAAAATTTTAATGCAATAGTGAAGATGTCCATTCTGAGGAGACAAATTCATTTAGATCATCAGAATCAAATCGGCAAGGTGATGCCATGGTTGTCCAAAGAGCTTTTGCCTCCAGCAAAAAGGTTCTGCCCTTTTTGAACTTCTTATTCTCTATGTTATTTCCCTAATAAATGAATTTGTATTGTATTATGTTGTTATTAATGGATCCCAGTTTATTCAGGGGAGTGCATTCTCGAAGACAAAGGCTCATTCTTATAGAAGAGACATTGTAGCAACATCACCTAACATAGATAACGACATTCAGTTGCCAATTGTCCCACATTTACAGATGACACCCAGAGCATTGCCATTAAGAGTAGCTGCTATGTTTAAAGTGTTGGTGAGTGTTTGTTGTTAACCATTTCTTGTTTGTGCATTTTTACCGTTTAACACTACTTGAGTTTGTGTAGCTGTTGGGTTCTAAATGTTCATGTGATATAGATTTGGTGATTTCCTTTTTTTTTTGCCATGAAAAAGGGTTTTAGTTAGCAACTTAGCATCATGCTGAATAAATAAATGTACACGTTTTTTAGAATTAGATTTTTAGTGTTTTATATATTGTATAGTATGCCATTCAAAGGTTCCAACTTTAATTCTTTAGTTATGTTAGATATGTTAATGAATCTCTAAAATATGAAATCTTTTGATCCGTTTTCTTGCTCTAAATCACAGGGGCTATTTGAGGGGGGTGAATGAACATTGATATCGATTCAACCATTTAAGCATCAAGTATTATATTTTAGACATTATAACACTAATGATTGCAGTCTCATTTTCTAGAAGAAGAAAGTTGATAGGAGTTGGAAAAAAAACAAAGACACGGGCCTAGTAACAATATAATTATCAATATTTGCATTTAAGAGCCCTAATTATGGTGAGGTTGTTTGGGCTCGTAAAATCTATAAGTGACAAAGTGGAATAGACTCTGTGCAGGACTATAGGGGTCATTTCCTACATGTTGGCATCTAAATTCGTCTTCCAATAAATTGGAATTTAGGAATTCTTCTTCGTATATGTAATTTTGTTTTACCACAAATTATGATATGGCATCTCTCTTTTTTACGTCATACTCTCCTAACCTTAAACATTGTACCATCTCATGCTACCTTATACACCTAAAATTTCTCTACAAGTAATATATGTATGTCAAATTCCAATGTGGAAATTGTGAATCATGTGTTCTGAAGAGAGCCAATATGAACAATTATATTATTGAAAATACATTTGTAAGAAATATGGATGTTTTTTTGGATGATTCATTTGCATATGGATATAAATCCATGCATTCCTTTTTAGCTTTACTGGACATATAAAATGAATACAAGTATGATTTGGTTGTCTATTTGCATTAATGCACCTTTGTGCAGGTCACCATGCTGTTACTTATCCTCCTATAATCATTCAAATGTATCCTCAATAAGCAACCATTAATGTTGTTGTCTTTCTTTAGTTCTGCAAGATCTTGAAATTTGCTGGTCCATCAATAAAGTAGTTCTCCAGTTTCTCATTGTTCTTTTTTGCTCTTTAATTTCCAGGTTCCTTCTATACTTGACAAGCAAGGTGCTCAATTATTTGCGGTATCATTGCTTGTAGTGTCCAGGACATTTATTTCTGATCGCATTGCTTCTTTAAATGGTATTCTTTTCATTTTAAGAGTTCTATCTATCTTTTTATGTAGTTTTTTTTTGCCTTTGCAAGATGTAAATATCTGAGACTCACAGGAACCAGTGTAAAGTATGTCTTGGAGCAAGATAGAACAGCTTTTGTTAGGCTTATAGGAACCAGTGTCCTTCAAAGTGCTGCAAATGCTTTTGTTACCACGTCATTAAGGTGAGTTCATGATTGTACAGATCTTCTTTATTTGCAGCAAATCCATTTCATAGGAAATTTATTTTTTAAATGCATTAGAAAAAGGATATCTGACTCATCCTTTTGATTTATGCCGTACATTTTTTATCCTTAATTGAATCTAGAGTATAAAATTCATGATTCTTCTGACATGCGTACTATTTCTTTCATTTTTTTAATTTTGTATCCCTCACAAATTTTGCATGATGCCTTTATAATTTTAATCTTACCCAATGTCATGTTAAATAAATTGCTTCTTAGTGCACTTTCCCTTCTGATCAGTAAAATATTGACCTACCTATGAAATCCTATGAAATTTTAATTTTGGTGATTTATTATGTTCTAGGGCTATGATTTCTTACCACCATTACAACTCTTTCAATACCGTTGTTGTAAAACCCCCGAGTTTAGTCCCACATTGCTTAACATGAGAATGTTGGGGTGTGATATAAAGACATGAGCCCACTACCATAACACTTACCAACTTAAGTTTTGTGGCAATAGGTGGGTGTTGTCGGCCAGTGGGCACATGGGTGACGGACCGGGACCCGGGCTCGATGTGGGTTCGGGGACGGGACGTTACAGATGGTATCAGAGCCTGAACCAGCCGGAATTGTGAGAACTAAGTGCTACACCTAAAGGGTGGGAGCCACCTCTAGAATCCCACAACGCCTGGTGACTGAGTGGCTTGACCCTGACGAGGACGTCAGGTGTTCAAGTGGGGTAGGTTGTAAAACCCCCAAGTTTAGTCTCACATTGCTTAAAATGAGAATGTTGGGGTGAGATATAAAGACATGAGTCCACTACCATAATACTTACCAACTTAAGTTTTGTGACAATAGGTGAGTGTTGTGGGTCAGTGGGCACATGGGTGACGGACCGGGACCCGGACTCGATGCGGGTTCGGGGACGGTACGTTACAGTTGTGAAAACTCGATTTCTGTCATCTGTGATTGTTATCTGATCCCTGTTGGGAGCACTAGCTGTTTCCTTCTTTATTTACTGCTGAAGTTATTTGTAAGCTCAGATGATTGTTATCACTGGTCACAGGTCTATGACATCTAAGCTAGCCCTTGGATGGCGAATTCGGCTGACAGAGCATCTTCTTGGCACATATCTGAAAAGAAATGCTTTCTACAAAGTGAGATGATCGGCCTTTTTTATATTCCCAACTCCACTTTTTATATTGAATTAAAAGAATGCCTTTATTTTATATATCTTGTTCATTTGGTAAGACAAACAAAAACAAATTAGTGGTTTATTTACCCGGGAGTTTGAATGCATTAGAATTTTCTTCGGGTGTTTTTGTCTCTAATGAGGCAACTCTTTTACATTCTCTTCAGTTGTAACCTTTTATTTTCGAAATGATTGTGCTGTTTATGTTTACTACTTATAGATGAAAATCTCACTTTATTTGAACTATGGATTGCAGGTATTTAACGTGTCAGACGGAAATATTGATGCTGACCAACGAGTTTCACGTGATGTGGATAAGTTAACCACTGATCTATCAAGTCTAGTTACTGGAATGGTGAAGCCTACAGTTGATATTCTTTGGTACGTGTTTCCTTGTTCATTTTTTTAGTATACTTTGTTGAAATTGAATAGCATTCTTCCTCATTGTGCTAATCTAGGTTCACTTGGAGAATGAAAATGTTAACTGGTCACAGAGGAGTGTCTATATTATATGCTTATATGTTACTTGGATTGGGTTTCTTGAGAAGTGTTACTCCCGACTTTGGTGATCTTGCTAGTAGAGAACAAGAGCTGGAGGGCACATTTAGGTAACTTTTGGCATTACAGTTTTTGTTTCTTTTCCTTGATTAAGGTTTCTAAAGGGTTCTCCACTTGTTACATTTTAATTAGGTTTATGCACTCAAGGCTTCGTGAACATGCAGAATCTATTGCTTTCTTTGGTGGTGGTTATCGAGAAAAAGCTGTAAGTGAATCAGAAGATTACAATTATCTAGCATTTATGGATTGTGGGGATTTAAGACTGTGCTTCTTAACTAACTTACTAGTGTTACATCGATGCTACAATCCTCTTATTTGTGGTTGGCAGCTTATTTTTTTTCTTCCATCGAACACAACTAAAAAAATTCCAACCTTATTATTTTAGTACATTGTCCAGTAAGTGTATCAAGGAAAACTTTTTTTTTGTAATATATGAGTTTCCATAAGTTGAACATGACAATTAGTTACAAGTAGCTTGCAGAGGCAATTATTTTCTGATTCTTTTTACCATCTTTGATCGGTTGGCTAATTCTGATGCTAATGTTAACAGATGTTGGATTCACGATTCAGAGAGCTGCTGCTGCATTCTGAGAAACTTCTAAAAAAAAAGTGGCTCTATGGCATTGTGGATGATTTTATAACCAAGCAACTTCCACACAATGTCACATGGGGCCTCAGTTATATGTATGCAATGGAGCATGAGGGTGATCGTGCATTGACCTCCACCCAAGGTGAGCCCATAATTTAACAGTGGGGTTCTTTATATGATTCTGTTTAGACTGACACTGTTCTGAAAATCACCACACCAGGTCATCTTGCGCATGCACTACGTTTCTTGGCTTCCGTGGTGTCACAAAGCTTCTTAGCCTTCGGTGATATTCTTGAATTGCATAAGAAATTTGTTGAACTTACAGGTGGTATAAGTCGAGTTTTTGAGCTGGAGGAACTTCTTGAGGCCACACAAAATGGTAAGCTTGTCCTTGACATTATTTTTCATATTAATGAAAACTTATAATGTTGTCCTTTTTACCAATTAGCATTTCTGCGCTACTTTGTAGTCATATACTTGGCTGTAATGCTGTAATGCATGTCATTTTTTTCAACTATAAGTTAATAAGCAAAATATTCATCATGATAACATAGATAGTGTCGACAGTTACTTGAAATTTCTCAAAATTTGGTATTTATGCAGATGAATCCTCATCTGAAGCCTATGCATCCTCTCGAGATAATGGTTTTCCAGCTGAGGATGTGATTTCCTTTTCTGAGGTTGATATCATTAGTCCTGCTCAGAAACTTTTGGCAAAACAATTGACTTGTGATGTCAAACAAGGGAAAAGCCTTCTTGTTACAGGTATGAATCAAATTATTCAAGCATCTAAGATCAAGTGTTCGGTCTGTCATGACATTTCCGATAATTATTGTTTAGGACCTAATGGGAGTGGAAAGAGCTCCGTTTTTAGAATCCTTCGAGGTCTGTGGCCTGTTGTGAATGGAAGAGTAGTTAGACCTTGCAAAAATATCAGTAGTACAGCTGAATCAGAGTGTGGTATATTCTTTGTTCCCCAGAAACCTTATGCAAGTCTTGGGACCTTAAGAGATCAAATTATCTATCCTCTTTCTTGTGATGAAGCAGAGTTAAGGATGCTCAAATTCAGTGGAAATGGTATGTTATATTTTGTCATTTTCTTAATTAGCTCCTGTATCTAAGTTTTCATTCTCCTAACTTATTATGCAGGAGTAGCTATCTAGTTTCTCTGAAAACTTTGTGTATTTTAAATTTTGAGAATGAAAAATGAGCAGACAACCTTCTATAAAAATGTAAACGTAGGGTTCTCTGAAAAAATGGAATTGATGTTTGAAATTTTGACTAGGATTCGAACTTCAATATCCCATCTTCCATGATCAGCATCTTAAAATCCTTATATCACCGGTTGTTTACTTCTGTTGTTTTATATGAATGAAGCTTTATACTCAGTCTAAACATATAAAATTAGGATTTTTTCAAGTCAAATGAGTGAGTGGCTGAAGAGTTCACAGATGTAGGTGGCTGTTATTGGTGTCAAAAGCACGACAATTTTCTCCAAGGGATAAGACACCTATAAATCTAAGTCTAATTGAACTTAATGAATGGTGATTACATCTGGAGAATACACAAGGGGGGGAGTTAACTAACTTAAACTACTAATATGTACTTTTGGTAAAGAGAGTTTAGATTGTAATTATGATGATATATTTCAATATTTTCTTATGGCAAGGACTTGAATAACATTTTGAAATAAAGAGCATTGCTAAGATAGAACCAGTGATTGTCGGTTTAGCTTGGTCAGGTGTGTTTCCTGGGCCAATTGATTCTTATGTAATTTTTGACATAGGATTAGGACCCACTGGTTAGGGGAACAGCACTTTTGTAAGCTGCACCGACCCATGCAACTTTGTAGTGTGCATACTTTGACTTTTAATTAGTAGGTTTTGCCTAATATACTGTAGAGATCCTGTTTGTGCACTTACCAAGAAAATTTGGTAGATATACCATATACGCGGAATGTAATTTGTAACCTTAGTGCACTAGCCATGACAACCTTCTGAAGTCGGTACAAATTAGCTCAAATGTCCAAGACTTGTCAAGTTTTTGAGATTTGGTACATGGTCTTATGTATCTTTCGGTAATTCTCTATTAGAAGTACAAGACCAAGCTCCCTAGCCCCATTATTATATTTTTCCCTCTGGAGTCTGAACACTCCTTGCATCCCTGTCTTATGTGGGCCACAGTTTTACATTCTTCTCCATTCCAATAATTTTATTTCATCCTAAATCTGAATCTTTTTTGGTCCAATAATTTGGATTTTTTCCTGTTTTGGTTATCTTGAATCTTGACAGTCAAGCTTTTTGTCCATTTGTGCTACTTCTGTAGTGTAACGTAATGCTAAACCAAGCATCATTTTTACCTTTTAGCCAAGTAATATTTCATGCCCCCCAAGGCATGATTATTATTGTTGTTATTAATTATTGATCATTAAGGATTCACATCCCTTAAAAACATATGATAGCTTGTTGTATGTTCCTGCAAAACAGGTATCTAGCTCCTAGTGAAAAGAAAGACCTATTCTAATGTCCTATATCTTATTACTTAACTAAAAGATCATCATCCTGTTTAATTGAATTCTAATGCAGTTCCTATTTTTAGTGTCAACTTCTTTGGTGATTAATATAATTTTGAGTGTCAGCAATGAAACTAAGTAGCCTTTGTGAGCTTTGATCGCATGTTTTATCTTGGTGTTGCATCAATAGTTGTTGATTTGTTTTGAAGAATAATTAAAATGCATTTCAGGTGAAAGGGCAGATGGTTCTCGTCTACTTGATGCCCATTTACGTTCTATTCTTGAGAATGTTAGGTTAGTATATCTTCTTGAGAGAAACGAGCAAGGTCTGGATGCTTCTCCGAACTGGGAAGATATTTTGTCTCTAGGAGAACTACAGAGACTAGGGATGGTAAGTGAGATAAATATTGTTTTTCTTGCCATTATTTCATTTTTACCAATACACTTGGGTCTTTCTGCTTTTCGCCAGGCAAGATTGTTCTTTCACCATCCTAAGTTTGGCGTTCTTGATGAATGCACAAAGTAAGTCTATCCTTGAATCAATTTGTTTTTAAACTCGTTATTTTTTAGTAGAGACCACTCATTTTCCCCTGTGTTTGTTATTTTCCCAGTGCTACAAGTGTCGATGTTGAAGAGCACTTGTACAGGATAGCACAAGAAATGGGTATTACGGTTATTACATCATCTCAAGTGAGTATCATTTTCTTTTAGTGTTAGTTTAAGTTCTTGACATGCTATTGTTCCTGCTATTTTGCTACTCGTCTGACCGGTGTCTTGTTTTGGTAAATGAATACTCAAGCGACCTGCTTTGATACCATTTCATTCCACGGAGCTCCGCCTAATTGACGGTGAAGGTAGATGGGAGCTGTGCAAGATTGACAGCTAACTCCACAAGTGACGGGCGTCTTCACTTCGTTTTTTATTGAAACATTTTTCCCCGCAAAGGACACACAGCAGACATCCAATAGTAAGATGCCGCGATCAGCTCATTCATGAAGATTTCTCCCACATAGTTGACTTTCCCTTTTTATATCTATATATATATATCTGTCTCTTCGCTTGGTTTCACAAAGATCGCCCATCAGTTGCAAATAGTAAGCTTAGGTAAAATATTGGAAGATGTATAGATAAACTTGTACATAACAATTCGAGTTTCAAGGCAGGAGTACGCCTGTAGATCATGGAGAAGTCTAGAGTTGTTTCCCTGTCGATTATTTTTCGAATAATTCTGAAATTTACCTCAGCTAGTTATCTTAAATGCTAATTATTTGTTTATTTGTTCCTTATTCCGTCCACCGAAATGAATGTGAACATTGAACAATGTACATATTCTTCCATTGTCTTTTTAGCATTTTCATTCCATTCCATACCGGCCATGAAAGCTATCCATGCAATGCATCGCAGTTCGTACGCTTAAATCTTGAGTCTTGTTTTAGCGGTGGAATCTGTGATTATCCGATCGGTTCTCACTTCAGTTAGACCAATTGACAGAAAAATATACAATAACTATGATATGTGACTATACATCTCTTTCACGACCGATCCATCACACAGTTCTCTTGACTACATCTATAACATGCATCTTCCATTCAAAACAACTAAACAAGGAAGTCTTGGTTATCCATCCTCTACCTCTCTCTACAAGGAACTAAAACAGAGGCCACACAAAAACATGTCAAACTTGCTACTTCATCTAAAAACAAGTATGTTTTCAAGTGACATCTCTCTCCGAGTAAGAAACAATATTTTCAAAAGTAAGACGAGTGAGACCGTGCACACTGTGAAACCGTATCAGCAGTTCATAAATACATCGACAAGATAGAATCAAGTACTGAACATTGCACACTAACTAACTAACTAACGAACGAACTGATACTTCAGTTATATAGCAGCGTCTAATGGACCTCTTCACTGGCACACTTGAACCCTCTCAGAAAATGAGTCTTATTATTATGCATCCAAACCTTAACCACATCCCTCTTGACACCAACCTCCTCACAAAACTCCCCCAACTCCCCATCATCACTCCTCCTAACCTTCCACCCAACCCTCTCCGCGAACGCTCGCATCTTCTCCTTCTGCTCCTGGGTAAACTTGGTCCGGCGCCTCTTCCTCCCCACCTCTACCACCGGCAGGCGCCTGAGTAAGCCCACGCAACTCTCCAACTCCTCCTTACGGTGGAAGTTGCGGTGGCACCCGCAGGCGGCGCACGTTAGCGCCTCTCTGGCGCCAGCCTGCATGAACTCCCCGCACCCGTCGTATGCGTGCCTTCCCATTGAGGCTGCGTGGTTGCGCATGCACTCTTTATACTCCACCATCACACTGGCCATGTTAGTGTTGTATGGGACGAGACTAAGATCCATTACTTAATTACCACCACTACTGCTGCTACTAATGTTCTGTTCTGTTATGTTCTGTTTTGTTTTGTTTTGTTTGGTAAAAGGGAGCGTGCATGCATGGTTTATAAAGGGAAGATGAGGTGTTACGAGGATCCAGCCAGATTAATTTATCCAACAATGTTAAAGTTGTTTAGTCAAAATTGAACTCCCTTCTCACCATCAGACCATTGTTTTTATAATAATCAAACCGTTGGATTTGATTGTTTTTAAATTAAGTAACCAACTTGGATCAAATTTACATTCATTTGAACGTGATCATGTTATAATTAGACAATGAGTACTGTACAACTTATTCGTGCTCGATCGTTCTAATAGTTGAATTGACTTATATTACGTTCCTTCAAAAAAAAAACGAAACCTTTTGTTCTTTAGATATTTAGATTCTAACTTTTTTTTTAAAATTATCTAAACTGGTGATAGTGTAGTCGTTGTAATTAGTGTGGTGGGTAGATGATGAGAAACTAATAACACCGCCACCACCGGAGAATTACACATCCACATGGGTTAATATTCCAATTTCCAACTACCATCCGCAACACTTTAATGCGTGCAAATTTTCTAAATTCTGAATGTTGTATGCGCGTGGAGAAAATGTATCTTCGCAGCTGCCGAACCGTACTTGTGACTTCTATTTTTTGCGATTTATCAGTAGCATTAATGTAGCAGAGGCTAATAATTAGATATTTGATTAATCTTCGTATGGCCTACATATCAAGTGTGGATTTTACCGTGTAACTAAAGTTGGTATTTTACTTTCTTGCATCTTTATCTTAGTTAACACCAATCACTCGAAAGAGAACCAAATTTGATATCGTCCTTCTTCTAATAAAGTGATGGCTATCTGTAAGATGATTGATTGCAATGCTAAAGTTGGAGCCTATGATGTTTATCCACTAGATTGAATATTTCAAATTCAATGCATGCTAACTTTGGTCAGTCTTTTTCCTCATAATATCGTTGTATTTGCACCACCACATGCACTGAAGATATCATGTGCTCATTTACGCGTGTGAGGATTAGAAGGTTAGAATGTGATGGGAGTGCTTGACCCATCAGAATTGTTTGTGGACGTGTCAATTGGTGGGCAGTTGAATATGCGGTGGTTTAATTATCAGTAAAATACAAATTGTCCTCGTTAACTATAATCTTAATACATTCTCTCCTTGAAGTTTGTTCTTTAACACAGCTTTCATCGAAGACCATCACATGGAATATCGTAGTTGGTTAATTGAGTTTACAATATTTTGGAATAATTACGATTTTTGTTGTAATATCAAGACTTATGTTTCTGATATTTAATGTAATGTAGTTAGGAGTACTGATGCCAAAAAATTCACGTCAATTTCTAAAAGGATTTAAATATACTTTCACCTTTCACGACATATTGGTAATTGAAGGTCCATCTTGTTCGGCTCTGTGAATCTGTGATTGGACTTTCTTTTAACAACCTATTAATCGTGAACCGTGAAATTAAGAAGGTTTCACCTACTAATCAAGTGCCATTAGCCCTTGCCAAATTATGTGGAAATTGCTTGAAAGTTCGGCAACATCTAACTTTTAAGTAAGAACCTGATTAGTATATCTAATGCTCAAAAGATATATCTCCTTTAGCTTGTCCGTTCTTTATGAATCAATTCGACAGTCCAATGCCTCTTTAAGTACACGATTAGTAGGCAAATCAAGTAGTCAACTTGAAGAAACGTGTCTGTCAAGTGTGGAAACATTGACCTTGGAACAGTGAAATCCAAAAATTCAGCAGTCATAAATGGGAACATGTAAAGTTTTCAGTGTTATGGCAGTATAGACTTGTCTCCTCGTAGAAAACATTGTGTTTGGACGTGAAAGTCACGGTGTTTTATGTGATTTGATTTGAGTGTTATTGGCAAATGATTAATTCGTTCAAGTTCAACTCTAGGGTAGTTCATCAACTTTGGTAGTATCAAGGAAGTAATGAGGTGAAAATTGAAATGGTAAGAATTAATTTGGCTAATCTTATGGCAATTGTCATGTATTTCCCTTGCATCCATCCCACACTATATTACTTTTTTTCTTCTTTTAAAAATGACTATTCTCTGAACATGTTAATATGTTACTAGTTAATGAAATACTAACCAAATATGACTTAAGTCAATGCTACCAAATTCTCCCTCAATTAGAAGTCAAAGGACATGTATGTAAGATATGTAGATAACAAAAATACTTAACGATGTACAATATTCAATCCTTGAATCCGAATTATTTAGGTTTTGGTTCTTATCTCACTCCGGAATAGAAACAAAACCTAATCGGTCTGCATTGGCCCATTTAAAGCAATCAAAATTTGATCCAGAAATACAATCCTCATTAATAAGAGGTTCCATTTTTGACTGGGTTGGGTCTAA
The DNA here is from genome assembly GCA_963682175.1 of Triglochin maritima. Lineage (NCBI taxonomy): Eukaryota > Viridiplantae > Streptophyta > Magnoliopsida > Alismatales > Juncaginaceae > Triglochin > Triglochin maritima. The sequence continues at coordinate 2,024,164 of OY821787.1, read as the reverse complement.
CCCGACCCGTTTAGTAAACGGATCCCATCTAAACAGGTAGGGTCTGACCCGACCCGTTCAACTTGTTTTCTGAATTTCTCCCCTTCACCGCCGGAGGTTTCGGGTTTATCTCCGGCGACGGCAATGTCGTCTGCCCTCCACATCGCCGGCGACGAAACCGTCGCCCTCCAAATCACACACTCGAACCTCAAATCCTTCTCCGCCGACCTCCGCTTCTCCCTCCAGGTAACCGATCACTCCATCATCCCACCCCCGTTCCGCCCTAGGGTTTCGTTCCCACGAATCTCCTTTTTTTCAGACGAAAATCGAGTCCGTGAAGGAGAAACTGTGGAGGAAATGCGGCACGGCGGTGGACTCCATGCTTCTTCAGCTCTACGACGATTCCGGCGCGAAGGTGTGCGATCTGGTCGGGGACTCCACGCCGTTGGGGTTCTTCTCGCCTCACGACGGGTTTGTTATTTTTTTTCTTTTTGTGTGTGGTGATTTTTTGCTTTGGTGTTGATAGTTTGTTGTGGTGAAGGTATCGGATTCATGTCGTGGATTTGGATCCAACGTCGGTGGCGTCGAGCGCTTGGTTGGAGGACACTTCGTTGGTGGAGAAGTATAAGATTTCGGAGGAGAACTACGATAAACTTGATTGTAAGTGTTATCTCTTTTCTTTTCTTTTCATTTGATGGGTTTTTTAGTTTGTGGGTATAATTTTGGTGCTTTTTGAGCTGGTTTGGTACTTCACGAGGTTATCATCTTTTAGTTTGGTGGTCATTTTGAAAATTGAATGAGCGCATGATGAAATGAGTGTTAGTTTTATGGTTAACTGTTTAAGTGTCCATTTCCTATTTTCACCTTTTGCAAGTTTGGTTTCTCACTCCTGGGTTCTCAGGTTACTGAGAGATCATAGAATTTTGGTTCCAAGTAGTAGTTGAATGGTTGTTAACTGCTGACAATTACAGGGCATATTGTGTCCACGTGTTAGTGTTATAAGGATTGCAAATTTGCAATTGTCAATCATCAGTTGTGGCAGAACAATTTAATGTGCAAACTGAAAATTTGGTGTAAAAAGACTACATCATATGTTTCATTTTTTTAATAAAAATCATGGTTACTTATTGCAATCATTGTATTTGGAACATGCCATATCAGTGAAGATTAACTGATGAGTATTGGTGAAAGTTATTGCCTCTTTATTATTGACTAGAAAACTAGTTTCCTAGTGAGCACTCGTTTTCATTGTTACTCATTAATTTGAGCATTCCATTCTGTGAAAAATTAGAATGGCGAGTGATTAATTTAGAAAATGACCACCCAGATATGAACTTCAGTTATCATTCTTGGGTTAAGCACTCACCTTTGGAAATAACAACTTAAATTGTTGAGGCATTCAAATGGTTGACCGTTCAATCTTTTGACCAAGAATAATATCCATTACCAAATACAGGATTTGATTGCTCATATTTGAAACTAAATAATCATTTTATGGGTTGACTGCTCTGGTTGTGAAGGCACTCAAGATGCAAGTATTCATAGTTCACACTCATGATCATAATTTTCACGTAGAGGTGTGCATCGGTCCAAACCCGGACCCGGACCGGACCGGAACCCGGTCCATCGCCAGGGTGTGGACCGAAGACCGGACCGATCAGATCCGGGTTTGGACCGGACCGATCGGTTTGGTCCGGTCTTCGGTCCAGCCGTGACCGGTCCGGTCCAAACCCGGACCAACTACGAATCCGGTCCAAACCGACCCGGACGGATCAGTCCGATCCGGTCCAAAAACCCGGAACGGACCGGTTTGTGCTCTCCCCTTTCGACATGCATGCTCAGTTTGTGTGGCAATTCAATTATAGGTAGTCAAAGTCCTGCTTGTAGAAGACCACCCCTCACAAAATTGACCGCTACACATTATTTGTGTCCCATATCAGCATCAGCATGCCTTTGGTCATACTGTTGGGGGCATCGACTATCTCATCTCCTAAAGTTTTTTTTTTGCATTGTTATTGACTTGTCTCTGAACTTTATCTCTGGGCCAGGATAATGTGATTTAGTCGTAAACTGCTTTTGTGATTGCAGAAAGAGCGACTTAAGACAATGACAGACCCCTATAAAAGGCATACTCACATAATGCAAATTTCAGCTTAACTTTTCTCTGAACTTCTTTTGTAGCAAAAGCAAGTAAGATGACAAGTAGAATCAGAGGTTATGTTGGTTTTCATTTCTAAGTTGTTTCTCAGTTGAAATGATATCATTGATGTGCAAATGAGCAAATCATAAATATTTAGTCACCAAAGAGAGTAGTATGGCACTGAAGCTGGTAATTGAAGGCTCAGTCTTTGAAGGCAAAATTTTGGTACGATGATTTTTTATGAATTGAAGGAAGAATTAAGGATGATGTTGCTCATAGAGTAAATTCAAATCTTATGCTTACAGGAATTGTGTAACTTAAATGTCTTTACTCTTCAGGTAATTTCAGAAAATTCAAAGAGAAGATAATATCCCAGAATCCAGCAAACCTTGACAAGAGTGTACGTCTCATTTCTGTGTTCAACTCGCTACAGTGCCATGATTCATACACACTTAGCCATTCCAACGTGCCTGTGGTGCCATTATCATGTTGTAATTTGAACTCCAGAAATGAGCCTTGTGTTGATTTTTTTTGTAGTCTTCACCTCAGTGTCATCACTAAATTTATCTGAAATAACATATTATTCATTACAAAATATGTAATTCTTGTCCCTTTTCTTTGGTCTTCGCATTTAAAATGTAGAGTAGTTTGTTTTAAAAATCTCGTAGCGTGTGTAGACTACTGGAAGATTTCCATTTACTTTAAGATTTCAGTGTTCTAACATTAAAGTGATTTTGATATTCATAGGGGCTTAGGTTTCTGTAATGATATTGTATTTTTTAATGCTAATTAGAGCTTCTTTCTCTTCAGATACCTGATAATTACATGGAGGACCTCTCTGCGAACATCAAGGTGACCTTTTATGTTTTTGGGGTTAATACTGTATCTGAATTGCCCTGTAGTTGTAAATTTGAGTTGGTGGTAATGTGGTACTTCTTTAGGTAGGGGATCGATGTGAAGTTGAACCTGGTGGCAAAAGAGGTGTTGTGAAGTTTGTTGGAAGAGCTGAGACTGCTTCACCTGGTTTCTGGGTCGGTATCCAATATGACGAGCCTTTGGGTAAACATGATGGAACGTAAGTACTTTTTTCTCCTATATGTTTTGATTCTGGAGATGCCATGGGCATCTTTCCTTTTCTTCTAACTTCAGTCTACCACCATTACTCGATGTTATTATCCATATGGCTAGATCAGTCCTACCGGAGATGCAGCAAAGCAATTTTTTTTTCTATTAACTTCTTTTTCTGCCTTCCATTAGTCAATAGCAACAACATTACCGAATGCCTATCTTCCATTAGTGCACGAGGAATTTCTCAACACTAGCTAAGTGCTCTTCATTACCTTTTGAGTTTTGAGATGAAACTTCGGTGTTGAACAGAATCGATGATCCTTGTATAAAATAACTAATGAAAAAGATAAATGCTATTTTGATGCTGGGGTGAATGCATGGCAGGTGTTCCCTTAGATCCATACTTTTCTCTATTCACTTCCCTTTTTAGCTATATTGTATGCTTTCCAGGGTGAAAGGGAAGCGTTACTTTGAGTGCCCTCCACAGCATGGTGCTTTGCTGAGGCCTGATAAAGTCAAGGTTTGTATCTAATAATTTACTATGTATTATGTATAATTAAGTATAATAATGAGGATGACAAGTTTGTGCAGAGGACCCATAGCTATGTTGTGATAATTTTTTGTTCCATCAGGTTGGAGACTATCCAGAAAGGGACCTCTTTGAAGAAGAAGAAATATAAGCAATGGGAGAGCATTAGTTCTGACTCTTCTGGGACCGTTTGAAGAGTTCCTTTCTGCATATAATGCTTATCTTTTCCATTATTTAAGGAAAACTGGTTTTGCCTTATTTGTTGCGAAACCTGCCGAGACAATTGCTTCTTCCTCATTGTACTTGTAACCTGTAACGGAATTTATTTTGGCTTCTGCATGTAGCCCATCCAATGAATTTTCCTTGCCAGACACTGGATAGGCTTCTTGTATTACTGTTTCTCTTTAACTGGCTTCATCCACCATGCAGTCTATTTCTTTTGCAACTTACTGGATAGCACGGGTGTCTATTTTACTAATTATTAGGCAGAAGGCCATCTGCGGTGATGGCGTATCCCATAACCTGGTTTTGTTTGGTAAAAAATTAGATACTTGGTGACTTGTGAAGGTTTGGTATGGCACTCAGACCTATGTGGTGATGGCGTAGCTGATAACCTGGTTGGTCAAAACTAAAAAAATCAGATACCGACTTTTTAAGGTTTGGTATGGCATAAAAGACCAGATTCATGCAATAATCTTCCACCCTTCTGGATTCCATCGTCAGTCAATTTTCTGGAACTCAACATGTTACAACCCTAAACCCATTTCTCTCCCTCATTTGCTCACTCTCTCACTCTCCTTTCATCTTTCCTTCCGGCAGCACTAGAGGAGGCGGATCCTGCGGAGGTCGTGCAAGGAGGCGAGCGCGCGAGGTGATCTTCGGAGGCGACATGCGCGAGCGAGGCTCCAGCGAGTTTGTCGTTTCCTTGAGGTATGCCGGTTCTTAGTGTGCTTTGTTGTTGCCCACTCTCGTAGAAGGGTTTTGTTGGTCGGTCGGAGACCTCCCCGGCGACGAAAACGACATAAAATCTCGGTTGGCGCGAGGTTGAAGACGACCAACGGTCGACCGGGCCATTCAGGCGGTCGACCGAATGTATGTATTTTTGTCTGTTTGTCTGTTGTGTTTCGGTCGACCGGTTCATTGTGTTCGGTCGACCAGAACTTAAGTGTACTGGATATTATGCATGTTTGCGGTCAACCGTTATATGACGTAGAAATAATAGGATGACCCTGTTAGTTTTCGGTCGACCGAGACCCCTGAGTCGGTCGACCGATACTTTTGAATTTGATGTTGACCAGACTCCGGATTTTGACATCGTTTCGGTCGACCGATTTTAGACCTTCGGTAGACCGTTGGGACTTATGTTTTGCGCAAATAGTTCGACCGTTGCAGACGCTTCGGTCGACCGATTTCCTTGTGGAAACGGTCGACCGGTTGTCACTTTCGGTCGACCGTTTTGCACATGACAGAATTCCTGGTTCCGTTTAGGATGCCAACTCTGTCCACGGAATCCCGTGTCCTCGCCTTGTGCGTGAGCCGGGAGGTGACGGTGGGCGCGCTACGCGTGCCTGCCCAGGGACCACCGTGTGGAAGAGTGTGGGTGTTCGGGACGCGTCACCTCCATGTATGGATCGTGACTAATGTGATGAATTGATTGGACTCGTTGTAGTATAGCAGGCCTGAGGGATCGCGGATCCCAATGTATGATGATTGTGCGGGCACGCAACTGTCGTTGGGTGATGTGACTACCGGCCTGAGGGGCTACGAAGGTCGCTGCCCTGCTTTTATAGCGGCGCGGTTGGTGTTTGCGGCTCGTTGAGCCTGATGACCTGACAGACTTCGGTCTGGACCCGTCCGATGTTGTGCCGGACGTATTGATGGACCACCAATGTTGTTCCGGCGATGATGATTGATGGGTCGATGATGTTCCGGCTGTGTTCCTCAGATGGGCACCTACTGAGATGATGATTGATAGACCGACCGAGCAACGACTCCGTTGGTGTGGTTTCGACCACGAAGTTACAGATTTGTTTCTTATGGCGCGGACCTGACAGACGTTCCCTGCTGAACCCCATGATTAGTATAGTCGCGTGTGGGGAGTGTCACGTCTTGTTCCGTTAGACCGTATGTGCCTACGGTAGGTCTCCTCGGGAGACCCGATGATGATTCTCGGACTGATGTCCCATGTTACCCTTCGGGGGAACTGTTTTCCTTACTGTCGATGACATGACATGCTACTAGTATGATATGTTCATTTGTACTACTGCATGCATATAGGTGAGCTTGGCATACGGGGTTTCCTTATGGAAACTCAGGCATTGTTGTTGCATCTTTTTCAGGACTGCAGTAGGTCCAGTTGGGTGGTGATCAGCGGGCGCGCGCATCTTAGGATCGGATCCTCTATTCTGACCACTGAGGTCGACATGATTATGTTTATCTTCTTTTGTTGTTCAGTTGTAATCATGTATCGTTTTTAACAAACTCTGATGTAAACTGGTGCACCGCTTTTATGTTTTTATGAGAAGTAACAGTCCCGTCTTTGATTATTGAGTTCTATTTCCTTGATGATAAATTTTTAAATTTCCGCTGTTTCGGGATGTTACACAACAACTACGAGGTACAAACTATTAAAAGTTATAACAAGATTGGAAATGAGTTTTTTTCTTTCTTTTCCGTATCAATTTTTTTTATTATCCACGTCACTTTTTTCTCTTCCCAACTTAGTTTCTTCTTTTTCCAACACTATTCATCTTTTAATTACAACTCATCTCTCTCATCCACATCATCTACAAAATAATAACCCAAATCATTTAAATCTAAATATATACACACAAAAAAATTAATTTGTTTTTAAAACCATCAGGGACGCGCCTGGGAGGACCCCGTTATATTAGAAACATTGTCTCTTCTAACTTTCATTTGAAAGTCTTATTCAAAAACGTAAGTCGTGGGTTTTGACATCATCCCTGCCCTCATGTATTTCGTCCTGTTTGACCATTACGATGGAAGGACTGCTAATTTTGAAGATCCCTATCGTCCTATTATCTTAGTGCTTATAGTATTAATTGCACTCTACAAGAGGCTTGTAGAAAAGAACTTGGAACTTGATTCCACACCTAACATGACAGGAATCATGGCTGCTCCTGAAACTTCTTTTTATTATCAACAAAACCTTTCAAAAAAAATAAAAATGAAAGGATTCATTTAAATGCTACAACAGTTCAATTTCCTCGGAAGTGTGGTGAACATGTGTAGCTATTTCATCTTTCACAGGAAAATGTACTTACTTTTCAGGCACGAAATACTCAAGTTTTCTTTAACTAATTTGTAGATGATGGTGATTCGGGTACATCCTGTTATTATGGTAAAGTTAAGATCATTTGACAACTACTACTGAAAATTAAAGAGCTCCGGGTAGATAAGTAGATTTTAACATAAAAATCAACCTGAAAATTTACAATTTTACATGCTGCAATTGCAAATGCCGTGACAGGGAAGTACAACCTACTCACCGACAGAAGTGATTGGAGAACATCGTTTGACATACCTGTTGAGTGTTAAGAACTGTAGACCAACTACTACCACGTCGAAGTCCTTTTCTTGTGATTATCGGATATTCGAATTAATAAAATTCTTTAGATGAAGTTGGACTCAACAGGAATTAACGTTCAAAACATTACAGTGCGCATGCATAAGACCAATCACAGGCAATTACTTGGGTTAAGACTAATATGAACCGGGAAAGACATAATTCACGCATTACTAATTCCGCATATATTGTTTATGTCTATTTATACCCTCATTACTTATAGATCCACACAATTCACATATAAGTTTTAGATATGCGAACCCTGTCGATGACATTGTACGTTATATAAGAAAGCAAGTAAATTTTAAGTCCACAAATTGTTGATATTAATAATGCATAATTGATCACGTCGTGATATTTTTGTTAGAAAAATTGCATGTATTAAATATAATAATATATTATCACCCTTACGACGTGCGACGTGCGGTTGGTATAAGTCCAACTGTCCAAGTGCTGGTTTTGTTTTTCTTATTTATTTTAAAGGGGGAATCAACATTCTCTAAGCTTGATTATAATGTGTCATAAAATAATATTCTTCAAAAAGATTTTAAACCACCTAATCGTGAAATTGATGACAAAAGGACAAAAATGAGCGGAGAGATCGTGACAAAATAGGTTATCGGAATATCGGGTTATCTTCAGATCTTCTTACACATATTCGACTTGAATCTGATCCGTTTACTGCTAGTTTGGAGATTTGAACTCACCCCATAAAGCAACTCCCAAAGAGTATTATTGGTTAATGATAATATCCACATTTCTTCTTTATGCTTCATTTTGGTTCTATTACACTACCGCCTTACTATTAACATGCTCGAGTTTGGTACTTTGTGTCAAAACTGAAAATACATTCTACTCGATCATAAGCATCCATGCAAAAGAGATTATACGAAATCCGAAACTACAGAGATTACCCGACCCCCTCATTAATGTACAACACTAGGCCCAAGAAATAGTTTGAAAGTATTTACCATAATATCCCGAATTTTCATGTGGTAATTGCTAAATTTAATGGTCTTTGACTCTTTGTGCAAAAAAAAAAAGTACTAAGCTCGACAGCGACAAGATACGACCGGTACGAGACCTCACAGAATCCAAAAGCCAAAGAATCTGGCACGAAACGGTTCTACTAAAACAAATACACAGATACATAATTAATAAAATACTTTGATTAATTCCAAAATATAGACTTAAGGTCTACTTCAATGTCGTTACCTCACTTTAATGTTCTACTTCTCTATGCAAGTCAATTTTCCACCAAGTCAATAATACGACTACGTCCTCCCTTAGATGGAGTATGTAGTTCGTGTTTGGTTGTTTTATTTGGTGGAGTATGAATTGCACCATTTTAGTATTTTAAAACTCGATCTCTCCATAAAAACAATGCACTTCAAATTTAAAACCTATTGCTCTCGTATATCCACCGTCTCGCGCCACATCTCACAAATTACAAACTTTGACTATGTTTTGACGTTTCTTAATTTGGGTCTTTATCTTCCACTTCTTCAGTTCTTCTAGCGAAGACTTTTATTTAATAAGAGATATTCTACTCTACTTTATCAAAGCTTGGGGCACAAAGTGCTTATTAAATTAACTCAAAATGTGTTGTAAACTCGTGATGTTTTATTTTATTTTTTATTTTCTAATTTGTTCGCTTTTGAGATTTATCATGCTAGCATATGTGTTACTATATTTTAATACCTTTTGTGTATCCTAGATGGTCAAATAGCTTGCTTAGTGTGAGGCCACAACGTGAATTACTTTTCCATCGTGATAATAAGTAGTAGTTAGTGGGATGTAGGAATGTACCCTACCTTTAACAATTTAAATTAATAATATTCACTTATTAAAAATGAAGGATAGAATATATATGTCCCTTCTGTTTCTCACAAGACAATTTCTACGAGAAATTCAACCGTTGGAAACCATGTAAGTTGTATGCACGCATCAAATATAGAAAGATTTGACGATTTGTACAAAAATATACATCATGCGTTAGGTTAATGTTCATTCCAAGACATGATACCGTATTATCACGATTAATCACATTACTTGTAAATATTCAATATCAGTGTTTAGCAAAAAAAAAAGGATTAGCTCATGAGCCATGACGCACATCTTCGACTGAATTCACAATTTTCACCATCATTCAAACACAATATATTTTGTTAAGAGTGATATAACAATATTATTTACTAATATTTATTATAATCATGAGATTTTTTTTTGTTTGCATTTTTACCTATTCTACAGTCATGAAATAGCTCTAAAATCACCATTATCCAACACAATATATTAAGTTAAAGAGTTATTATAAATTAATAGAAAATGATTTATGGATTTCTTTTCAACGTTCCCAACGTGGAGGGACACGATTCATTAAGGTATTGTGCACGATGAAATTATTTTTCGATAATATTTAATTTGTTGATAATTTTAAGTCCGTTTATTTTCAATACAAGACAAATGGTACGCACTTATACACTAAAAATACAATTCGTCGTGCATTCGCAAACATTGACATGGATGGTGACCGTCACGGATGTATCGGGACTCTTAATTAATTATTAGAACTTTCTTCTTGGAAATAAAAGCGGTGCGAAGATTTGATTTGAGACATCCACACAAACAACACCTGCAAAACCCCAAATCTCGGATTCCCCAAACTCGATTAGGATCTCCGGAAGGAGGGAGTATGGAGGAAGGGCAGGTGGTGTCGTGGGGGACGATTAGGGCTCTCCTCGCTATCGTCCAGTGGTGGGGGTTTAATGTCACCGTCATCATCACCAACAAGTGGATCTTCCAGGTTCGGTTCGCTTCGGTTCGGTCGGCCAAGTTTCGATTTTTTTTTAAACTTTTCGGTGATTAATTCGGTTATAAGTTGGAGTTCTGTGTGGGGGGCGAAATGTGTGATTTTGATGTTTTTTGAACGAAAGGTGTGATTTCGATATGAATTGGTTGTTTTGTTTCTTTACAATAATTGAACGAAATATGTGATTTTGATACGAATTGTGGTTTTCTTTTTAAAAATAAAAATAAAAATCTATTAGAGTGGAATGAAAGGTGCGATTTTAAAATGATTTATGGTGTTTTTATTATTTTACATTTTTACCAGTAGATTAGAACGAAACGTGTGATTTTTAGTGATTTATATAGTGGTTTTATTTTTTACTTTTTTCAGTAAGAGTATTACAGTGGAATGAAAGGTGTGTTTTTATATGAATTCTGGGTTTTTTTAAAAAGAAATTCAGTGGAATGGAAGATATGGTGCTATTTGGTGTTTTGAGGGATAATGGAGTGAAAGGTGTGATTTTTGTTAAAATTTGTTGTGTATTGTTTAAGTGGTTAGGAGCAAAAGGTTTGGGTTTTTTTATATGAATCTGCGTTGTGAATCTTGTTGGTATATGTTTCTTTTTTTTGAATATGTATTCATACACTGTTGACGAATCTGCTTGTGAATCTTGTTGGTATATGTTTCTATTTTTTATGAATTTGTACGGGAATGGTTTTGGATATGTAGGTCTTTTAATAGATCTTCTGGCAGAACCTTCATTTCCTGTTCGAATTGTGGTTGTGGTGAAGCAAGTAGAATACAACAGTAATTGGAGTGAAGCTTGTTGTTGTTGTGAGAAAAATTGTATTTGAGTCAGCAAAATGGGTGCAAAAGAAATTGTTTAGGAATTTGGTGGGGTCAATACACTAAGCTAATACTTCATATAGCGATATTTGGATTTTCTTATCGTCTAGTACTTTTCCATGTTTCTCCTAAGAGAGCTTGTATTTATTTGAGAGATGCTTTTTTGTGTTAGTATAAGTTAATTAAGTATTTTGAGCTTTTACTTCTGATTTTTTTTCTTCATAATCGATACTTTTAGTTTTATGAGCAATTTATTAACTTTGTACTCCCACCGGTGAGGCCGTGAGGGGAACTTGACGTTTTGCAAGTTTTTGTTTTCCCCTGAAAACTTCAGCACGTCATAGCCAAATGATCTAATGAAGTTTTTATTTTTCTTGTCTCCTGCAGAAATTAGATTTCAAATTTCCTCTCACGGTTTCTTGCATTCACTTCATATGCTCTTCTGTCGGGGCATATCTTGCCATCAAAGTACTGAAAGTTAAACCCCTGATTGAAGTTGATCCTCAGGATCTCTGGAGAAGAATATTTCCCATGTCTTTTGTATTTTGTATCAATATTGTGCTGGGCAATGTTAGCCTACGATACATCCCCGTTTCTTTCATGCAGACAATAAAGTCATTCACTCCTGCTACTACAGGTAAACCTAACTCGTGAACTTTGCTTTTAGTATTGATACCGAGAATGATCATAATCTTATGCTGTGATACTCGAAACAGTCATTCTTCAGTGGTTAGTTTGGAGGAAATACTTTGACACGCGCATTTGGTTATCCTTGGTGCCAATTGTTGGGGGAATTCTGCTAACTTCAATAACTGAACTCAATTTTAACGTTCTTGGATTTTGTGCTGCTCTATTTGGTTGCCTGGCCACATCTACCAAAACAATTCTTGCAGAATCCCTACTACATGGATACAAGTTTGACAGGTGCCTGTCAGTCATGTTTTTCTTCTTCTCTGCTTTCATTTCATCATTTGATAAGTTTATTACTTTCTTTGAGTTTCTTAGATACTATGGTTATTGGTTACTTCAGTTCCTATTTTGTGTCGTCCTTGTGAATTTACTTTTGACTTTCATATTCCTTACTCGATTCTTGTGGTTTATTGTGAGGCACCACTCATTTTACATTTGTTGCATTGAGCTACTAATCCTGGATGGGTAATTTGGATGGGGAACCTATCTGATTTTAATTTTGAAATCCAGACACTGAATTTGAAACAACATGAGTGAAAAATTATCCCTTAGTATGCACCTGTGCTTTTATCTGATTCCTGTAAGTGGATGATATCACTTTTTATTGTTAAGCTCAAATTTAAGATGAATTTGATGAGCATTACTGGCACTTGTGCTCCCCCAACAGTTGGATTTCCAATGCATTTCGGTGCACTGTGCAGTTTCGGTCCGATATGTTTAGCCCACCACAAAATATTTTGTTGACGTTCCTGTTCTCAGTTACCAAGCAAATTCTGGACATTGTAAACATTGATAGAGGTAAAATAATAATAATTATGTGTCCATGTATAGTTTCCATATTTTGACATTGTTGCTCTTTTTAAGTCTTCACAACTGGTCAACGATCTTCCATGTCTGCACTATATTGCAAGTCTGCAAGGATACTGACGGTCATAAGTATCTCAACGCTTATCATAATATCATATGCCTGATGGATTCAGACAGTAGAACCACATATATTTCCTTGTAGGATGCACAAGTACTTCTAGACCCTTAACATATCCGTATCGTATCTGTGTTGGATACATTACTCACTGGATATCGTAACTGTTACTTCATTTGGAGTATCCTAATTAAATAATTATAATTTAAAATTCAGATGCTTGTAAGAGATTTAGACACTTTCTGGATACGTAGGAATACATTTGCATTACATTTGAAATGTAATATAAGAAACATACAATAGTAGCACTATCTTTTTTTTAAATGCAGCTTCAAACTGAAATTTATTGAGTTGTATAATCGAAATTTATGTTATAGCCATTTATTCTATCATTTTAATTCACTTTGTAAATGATTATTTATATATATTTGATACTTAATATTTTTCATTTTAGAATGAAATGACAAAATTTATATACAAAGGAATTAAATATGAAGGTCCCTGTCGTCTTCCTACGTTTTAAAAGACTGGTGTATCCAGTATCCACGCACCACATATCATTATTTGTGCTTCATAGATTTCCTTCGGGTGTCAAGTCCTTTGGGAGATTAAATATGAAGTTTTAACGGAAAATATGACGGTCATCTACTGCCAATTTGTCTTTGTTTACCTCGTGCTTATAGTAAATACAGCTACAAACTAGTGACTGTGCCCATTGGGTCCTGTTGATATATTGAGAATTGTATCACTCTTAGGAAGGAGAGTCTGTAATGGTATTAACTTATTATAATATTGTGCAACTGTGATCGCCACACATACCATGGTAGGGCCAAATCATTCACCTGAAATTTCCGTTTGCCATGTGTTAAAATGAACCTTTCCTCCTATTTTCTTATTCAACTTTTATTTTAGCCCTCTTCCCTTGAGCATGAAGCTGGAGTTTTGCTACATTTTTTTATCACTCTGAAAGTGAAATGAGATGGTAAATATTCTAGTGTCCGATTGTCTGGTGAGCTGTGTAATGGGGATAAGTTGTAGAAGGCAGAATGGTTTGTTTTGTTCCTCTGAAGATATATTCAGTACAGTGATTTATCTTCAGACAGCTTGTGCATGTTTGTCATTTTCGTTTGGCTTTCATGCCTTCACATGAATGCATATGGTAATCAGCCATTTGTTATATTTATATTTCTTTTCCTTATTGCTACTAAGCCTTAATCAAGGGAATTTGAGCATACAGACACTTAATTTTTGTTTGTTATGCAGCTCATTCTTATTCTCATAGTTGTACAGGGTCATACCCCATGTCAAGTGAGTTGTAAACCTATTCTTTACTCTTCAACCTGTCTAACAGCGATCAAAATAACTCCTAGGATTATATCTGTCTTTTGTCCAAAATTGTTTTGTATGAAACCCGCAATCACATTGTATGCTATTTCGGTGTTTCTGAACATTTTATAATTTTATTCTGCTCAATTATGATTGAAATACAATACATCTATAAAAAACTTGGGATTGCTGAATTGTACATTTTGTTGCAGTATAAACACAGTATATTACATGGCACCTTTTGCCACTATGATTCTGTTAGCACCGGCTATGTTACTTGAAGGAACTGGAGTTGTGAATTGGTTTTACACATACCAAGCAGTTACACCAGCACTCGTAATAATTTTCAGTTCTGGGGTCTTGGCATTTTGTCTCAACTTCTCTATCTTCTATGTGATTCACTCGACCACTGCTGTCACCTTCAATGTTGCGGGTAATCTCAAGGTAAATACTAAATACCACTGTCTATTCAACCTATACTTCAAAGTTAATTTTTTAGGCAAGTATAAAAGATGTCATGTACACGTGCAGGTTGCTGTGGCTGTTTTAGTCTCATGGCTTATATTCAGGAACCCGATCCCTCTCTTGAATGCATTTGGATGCGCTGTGACGCTGTCAGGATGTACATTCTATGGGTATGTGAGGCACAAGCTGTCTCAGAAACCTGGAACACCCAGGACCCCTCGAACGCCCCGGACGCCTCGTAGTCGAGTAGAGCTACTCCCTCTCGTAAATGACAAACAGGAAAAGGTCTGAGGTCAAAAATATCTAATTTGTCAACTATACGAAAAAATGAGTGATGCTACAAGAACTACAGAAACGGCATTTTCCGGTGTCTTTTCTTCTTTGTCGTGTTTAATTCCGGATTACCTTCAAAGCCAGGTCTCTCTAAACCACGTATATGGCTTATTGGTCAATTCACTGCAAACATCAAGCCAAATTCCAAACTACAGAAGAAAACAAAATTATGCATCTGAGACCTAGTATGTTTACGTCTAGTTAGTGTTTACCATCCATCAGATAACAGACACTTTTCTTATTTATTCAGATGGTCTTGTAGAATATACAAACTATTTATGAGTATTTTGATCTCATAGGAAACACTTGTTTGTATTTATAAATATATAAATCATAAGATTATTTATAATATATATCATTGGCAAATGATACTCTTCTGATTCTATCACTACTCCAAGAAAGAAGTTCTTTGTGACTTGTGGCCACTGAATTGAAGAAACCAGACAAGGGGCAGAAAAAAAACTTATTATATTTTCCCACAGACAGAAGAACTGAAAAGAGTAGAAGCAGCCAAACAGGCAAGCTATGGTGGAGTTTTTTGACAGTAGAGTTTTTTGACACAATATGATTAGATATCCCCATCCAAATGGTGGAGTCACACTTTACAAATTACAAGAGAGAATAACACATGAATGCACTGCAAGGAACAATAGATGGATGGAGTTATTGATTCTTTGTTAGAGAAATGATACATATTGCTTCTTTTTCATGCTAGAAGCCAGAAGTTCTTCTGCCACCTTGTGCTGACCAGGTAACCCCCAAGCCCTCCACTTTGTTTCCTCACTGCCAGAGTGAGGCAATCACCTCTGTTAATGCATTGCTCAACAAAATCCTCATCCTTGCTCTTGAACAAACTGCAGACACACAAAAAGGACACGATGAGGATATGATTATTTGGAATAGTCAACATTGCAATTAACCATGAACATGTTTTAGTAGAAACAAGAACATGACTTGCCAGCAGAAGGGGGAAGGATCTTTCTGGCCCAGAATAAGTACTGAGGCCTCTAGCTTCTTCACCTGGTTCAGCACTGTAGACAACTTTGACCCTTGAATCACTAGTGCTTCTACCTCCACCTTTAACCAACAAGAACAAACACTGAATAAACCTTTTTAATGTGTTCTTGCAGGATCTACTTTACTTAAAGAAGAGAGAGCTGGGCAGTACCATATAAAGGCTCAAGTCTGAACTAAATTAAAACGTCACAAACAAAAATGTTGGTCTCATCAAAAACTTTAATGATCACAACTACAAACTGATAAAAAAAACAGATATTACAGCATTTAGTGGGTAAATAAATTAGGCAGATCTCAAAATTTTGAGATAGAAATGTAAATAGTAATAGACTAATAGTAGTACCTCAGGCTTGCAACTCTTGCAGTGAGACCCAAGTGAGTTAGCTAGTTGAGGGGAGCCACCTCTCTGCCCAGCACCAGAAATATTAGGAGATACGACATGAAGCAAAGTAAGAAGATCTCCCTTGTTAGCAATATGAGTCAATGCCCACATCATAGCATGCTTTGCTCTTGAACTATGGTCAATGACAACCACCACTCTCTTCTTCATAACCACACCATTCTCCCCTGCATAGTACCCCATCATCCCATCCATATGCTGCTTCACACTCCTCTCTCCACCCCTAACACTCCACCTCCTTGACCCACCACTCACCTGCCTTAGAAACTTCCTCCCAACACCGCCACCTCCCATCTTATACTCGAGAAAACTGACCACCAAGATAAGATGTGTTGGGTATGGAGTGAATGAGGTAGTAGTACAAAGGTGGTGTGACAGGGGATGGTGGAAAAGACAAGAGTAAAGCTACTCTCTATAGATTTTGTGTTGTGTTGTTTGGACAAGAAAGGTGAGAAGTTCACGAGATATGGTGGTAGAATTAGAGCTCTCTGCTCTGGAAAAAGTTTAAAACTTTAAAAAAGAGCATCTTTCTATAGATTTTTGCCCATTTCCTCAACTTTCTCATAACAGTGAGGATTCCTTGATTCTTATCTACTACTACTGCATGCAGTGGTCCACTTAGAACAAAGTTACAAAACCCAAGGGCTACCTCTTAATTATTTCTTAATGAGTAGCTCAGATTTCAATAATTTCCACCATGATTTAAGGAGGTAAATGAGGTTTATTCAAATCCAAGCATGACCCACTTCGAATTTAACGTTCATTAAGGACCTCTGCTAAAAAACAGACATCTTTTGAAAAACAGGTCGAAGTTGGAATATTATGTGTTTTGAAAATAAAAAACTGGAGATCAGACAACAGACCGTTCAAAGTAAGGAGAACGTCAGCAAAGGAATCATGAGTGGAGACAGAGTCCTCGTGAATTGGGGTCTGAGTATAGTACTTTGCACACACATGTGTGTTATTGCACCCGAGTAAATCGCTGGCATCACATGTCAACCTCATTGGTCATGTGCTTCCATCACCAATTCACCATACTTCTTCAGTGCTACAGCTGAAGTTCCTTTTTTAGCTTGGAAAATGACAGGATTTTGTAAATGCAAGAAATGATAATAGAGAAAGATGGCAAGCTTAATTAGTTTAAGTGGTCATTACCCTCGGGCAGAAGTCGTAGGATCGAACCTTGACAGAAGATACATAGTTAGGAATTAGAATTTCCATCGTCTGATAACTTGTTCATGTAGTTAAGGATTCTACTTAACTCAGATATGAGAACTAAACATGTAAAATATCTCTAAAATAAGGTCCTAACATCAGTAAGAGAAGCCGTACTATTGTGTCAATGACTATGATTGATATATTTAAGTAAACTTGCATCTTACATAGTCTCTAACAACTGTCTTACTTCTCTCATGCATGGGAAACCTGAAGGTTAACATGTATCAAATATCTAAACAAGGGAGTTGAAACTGAAGAAAGAATACACCATCCATCTACCCAACTATTTGATTGCTTCCATGGGACAATCAAAGGCACTTTAAGTCAGTACTGGTGCAATGCAATAGGAAGAAGCTTGAAAGCAACCACATGAATGCAGGGGCAGTAGCACGTCAGTGATTCCAGTACACAGAAGTCAATTACTGTGGTACTGTGAGATATTCAAGTCAATACTTGCCCACTATTATTGTCCTTCCCATAATTCTACTTCTTAAGTTCTAGATCAAAGTCAAAACATTCATGGGTAGGGCTTGGATTGCCTTTTGATCATGCATAGAGATAGAGTAGCCTCCTCTGGTTGGATTAGTCTATCTCCTATGGTGACTATGTTTGTCACCACAAAAAAACTACTTACTTAGGTTTAATACTAGGGGTACGTGTATGTCCCTATTACAATCATATTTTCATTATCATAAGCTATCATCACTGAATATATTGTGATGTTTGAATGTGAACTGTTGCTTGTTGTTTACTTCTGCATTGAAAAATGTGCTGTTGGTAGAAAAAAGAGGTTTGTCATGGATGTTGTATTTGGCGTATTAATTAACTAAGCAAAGGTTATCTATAAAAATACATTCAAAATAGATGTTGCATATTGATTTGCTCTGCTGGACGGATATTAGATCAGATCAGAAGATACATGATAAATTACAAGTGGAAGGATATTGCCCACCCACCATATGCTTCTTTTTTATGTTTTTGAACTACATATTATAATTACTGACCTTGATGTGGTTCACATGATCACATAGGGATCTTTGCTGCTAAAATTTACGCATTCAAAAGAACTTCACCCTCTTGCGTCATGCGATAAATATGAATTACACGAGCATGGATACAAAGTGGAATGGTTACCTGGAAAGTAAAGAAACATAAGCTGATATTTGCTTATCATACCAATTGATCTAAGTACTAGTTGAGTAATTTTATGAAAAAAACAAGTACTAGTTGAGTAAAGATGGAAGTGGTAGATGTTAAAAATACACGGCTCAGACACGAAGAGTCATCATCGCCCAACCTCGAAATCCAAATCGACACAAACAGTTAATCCCTCTCGACAACCAAAGAATACCAAACATAAATTCGCGTCTCTGTATTCAAACGGCTAGTTCAAACTAAGCCTATATAAACATACACAATTGTAATCGCAAATACACAAAAAATATAATACAAAACACATTTTCAATATGGTATTAGAGCAACGATCTCAGAATTAGGGTTGCATCACCGGCGGCGACCCCCAAATCACCACCTCAGACATCCCTGTTCATCATAGATTCCGACCACCTCATTATCCAAAACCCCAAAAACCAAACAATCCACCAAAACCATCATCGATCGTCCTGACCTCAGACATCCCTGTTCATCACAAGATTCCGACCACCTCAATACCCAAAACCCAAAACCCTTATCGGTCGTCAGACCTCAGACTCCAAGTCACAGGGGGGGGGGGGGGGGGCTGACGCAAATCGCACCTCCAACCCCTCACCATGACATCAGAAGGGTCTACGCCACAAAGACTCACCACCCAACTCCTTAACGGGACAAATTACCTGTCGTGGGCTCGGTCAGTCACCTTGTCTCTCAGCGGCAAGGGAAAGCTTGGCCACATCACAGGACGCACAACAAAACCAAGCGATGATGACACAAAGATCGAAGAATGGCAGACCGCCGATCATCTTGCAATGACATGGGTACTCAACTCCATGCAACCTCAGATAGCGGAGCTTTTTATCTACTCCGAGTTAGCCAAAGAGCTCTGGGACTCCATTCATGATTTGTATGGTAAGCAACAAAACTTCGCCCATGTTTTTAAAGTCAAGCAAGAACTAGCGCAAACAAAACAAGGGTCAAAATCTGTAACCGAATATCTTGGTGCACTTAAAAGCCGGTGGGACGAGCTCGGGGTTTATGAACCACCGAGCAACGATCCTAAAACTATTAAGGAAAGAGACGAGCAGAATCGGGTCTACCATTTCTTGGTAGGACTCGATCCTAGCTACGAGCCTCTAAAATCACAAATACTAATATCATCAGAGCTTCCGCCCTTCACTCAAATCATTGCGATGGTACAACGGGAAGAAACCCGAAGACATGCCATGCCTCAAACCAACAGCAGAGAAAACTAAGCGTTTGCCACAATACAACACCAAAACCAAAGAGGAAAATGACACTTCGGAAAACACAAGGACGAACATTGTGACAACTGCAAGAAACAGGGACACAGTCGCGACAGGTGCTGGTTCCTCTACCCGCACCTCCGTGAAGAGAATGTGTTCTAAAAGTTTTACTTTTAAATGTCAATTATTATGAATTGAATGAGAAATCATTTTGTTCCTTGTTTATGTTATTCGTCTTTTAGAAGTGTTAAGGAAGAGGCTCTTGGTCCTTAACCGTAGAGCTCTGAAAGATATTGGTTTGCATAAAACAAAAGATATTCGCAATCATGGTAATTAACATGGGACATTAATTACCGAGTTAAGATTGTCGTGTTGGTGATAGATCATTGTAGCTCTACAAGTGAGTGACGACACGGGTATGCAAAAGAGGAAAATATTACTTTTGTATACTGAATAGACCTAATAAGTAAAATATTATAGAAATGTGTTTCTGTGTCATTAATATTTTACTGTGTCTTTGGTCCTTTGATATGAGACTTATATCTAATCACTTAAGGAATACTTAATTAGATCAGTATCTTGAACTATCGATCAGTGTAGTGTAAAGGCATTGGTTGGTTAAGTACAACTTTTGTTGGAGAAGATAGTTAGTCAAAAAATTATCATTGCCCCTCTTAATTGAGTGATGATATTAGTGGGCCCCTTGATAAAGCAAAGTTATAATGTGCACAATGTGATTTGAGTTAAGTCACATATTTATAACTAGCTTAAAGAGATCAAGAAATGAATACTAATACAAAGATGACACAATACTACTTTGTGTGTATTCTTAATATCATGAGGCAAGGGACGGACACAAGTGGTGCACTCCATCACTAAATGGATCGGGTTTTGGTTCGAGTGGAATTAAGACATCTAACTAATTGGGAGCTATAATGTGTAGCTAGATACCGCTTATAGCTTGTGATATTAAGCTCTTAATATCACTGCCAACTTAGTCTAGATCCTCCCATAGGTCACACCGCAAGAAACCGGGAAACAAGAAGCTTGATTTTTGGTTCATATGATGTGTCGGGTTTCTCATAGAAAATATGACACATGTGGTGAACAAGTAAAATCAATTATGTTGTATATAAACATAATTAGAGTCATGATAAATTCATATGAGATGCATATATTATGGGGTGCAATAATTTATTGTTGCATAGGATAATACATTGCATAAGTTGTGAATTTGCTAAAACCCCCTCAAGTTCAAATTTTGTTGGAAATAAATCCAAAATTTGAAAAAGGCAAAATCGGGTAAAAGTTCGGTAATCCGTTGAGGTTCGGTCGACCGAATGATCTATGGATCGGTCAACCGAACGTGGAACGGATAATCGTAATTGATTGACCGAACTTGACCAAAGTGCCTGGAACTTTGGTACGATGTACCGAACCAAAATCGGTCGACCGAACAATGTTAAGTTCCGATATTTTCGGTTAACCGAATGGCACTCGGTCTTAGACGAGAATTCGTCCGATCGGTTAAGGAGAATTTTTCCCTTTAAGAATCGGTCATCTGTCTAGTACTCGGTCAACCAATCGTGACATATTCGGTTAACCGAATGGGTCTCGGTAAACCGAACAGCGGTCGATTTTCTGCCTTTGATTATTAAGAGATTAATTTGATTGATGGTTGGATTAGCTCCAAACTTGGTCAAACGTTTTGTGGGTGCATGTAATGCATTAATGAATTAATTTATGAGAGAAAATGTAAAGAAAAACGTGGCTAAAGAATAGTCATGATTAAGAGTAAGATTGGAACCTATAAATAGGTCCTTATTCTCCCTAATTGGGTTACACAATTCAATAATTATTTTCTCTCTTAATTCACCACAAAAACCCACGAAAATTCTCTTAGTTTTCTAAGTCTTTGGAAGGAGAAATCTCAGAGGCTAAGGAAGGGGTTTGTAGCTAGATTCTAAGCTTGTTTGGAGATCGATTGGCTAGCTCCTTTCTCTCCAACCTTGTTTAGGGTTTCGGTGAACACTCGGAGGCATCCGGCGCGGCGAGAAGCATCCCCAACGTCTCCGAATCTTCAAGAAGTTTTTGAGAACTTCTAGGTATGAATTTCGGAGCCCTTGTTTGTTTTAATAGAGTTTTGAAACTAGATGTTAAAACAAACCGATACATGCATGAAATAAATCAAAGAAAATTGTAATTGATCCTAATTATACATAAAATTTCGAAAATATATATGTATAATTAAACATGAAATCCAACACTCCGGCCACCAAAAGATGGAACCGGAGAAAGGAGCGATAGCAGAGGAAACCCTAACACTGGCGGCAGACCAAACGTCTCCTCCCAAAACCCTAACTTCGGAGGCGAAAAACCAAAATGGGCGCAATCCGGGTCTGGATCTGGAAGTCGAGGGTATTTATCCTCTGATTACGCGGATATCCAATTACCCGATCACGGGAATAAAGCAAACGGGCACACCGGGTCGGATCTGGATCCACGTATTAGTGCTGATGGACATGGGCTCGGGTCAGCTGGTTATGGGCTCCATTCTTCAGGTGACCATGGGCCAAGATCTATACACAAAGAATTGGGTCACATGCTGGCCCACCTCAACAGCTTGCTGCACATTTCCGGTCAAAATCAGAACCAACAAGGTAATGGGTCAGGTATTATTTCAACTCACATCTCTTATAATCATACTTTTACCCCTAGTTCATGGATTATAGACACTGGATCTACTGACCACATGACCGGAAATAAAAATCTTATATGCAATATTCAAAATTACCCAAACATGAACAAATTCGTGACTGTGGCAAATGGAAATCAAGTAAAAATTAACGGTACAGGACAATCAACATTCCTAAATAACACATCTGAAAATATATTATATGTCCCCGAATTTACATCTAGCCTTCTGTCTGTTGCAAAGATAACAAAAGATTTTAACTGAAATGTTATTTTCTCACCATATGATGTGTTATTTCAGGATCGAGTATCAAGGAGGATGATTGGTAGAGGCACTCTCATCAATGACCTTTACATACTTGAAAAATCGAATAATACCTTCCATGCAAATAATGCGTCCCGTTATACACCCGATCTTCTGCATAAACGCATAGGACACCCATCTTTTCCTGTTTTGAAAAAAATATTTCCTAGCATAAACCCAAACATTGAATTATGTTGTGAGACCTGTCGTCTTGCAAAACAAACCAGGTTACCCTTTCATTCATCTACCACTAAAATCAGGAAACCTTTAGAACTGGTCACTCTGACATTTGGGGCCCTGCTCCAGTTGAGTCATATAATGGTTTTAAGTATTTTATCACTTTTATCGATGATTTTTCTCGTACCACTTGGTTATACCTGCTTAAGTCCAAATCTGAAGTTTTTTCTATTTTTTGCGAATATGTTGTCTTGGTTGAAAACATGTATGACACAAAATTAAAACGTTTAGGTCAGATAATGGCGCTGAATACACTAGCACTTTATTTCAAACCTTTTTAAAAGAAAAAAGGTATTTATCATCAAACTACTTGTATAAATACCCCTGAACAAAATGGTATCTCCGAAAGAAAAAACTGAAATCTTCTAAATGTCACTCGATCCCTTTTATTTCAAACCAAAGTTCCCACAAATTTCTGGTCTGAGACTATTTTAACCGTTGTTTATCTTATCAATCGACTACCTAGTCCTATTCTTGAAAAAACAACACCCCGAAAAAAATTTGAATAAAAGAAAGATGGGCGTTGATCATCTCAAGGTTTTTGGTTGTGTTTGTTATGTACATAAAAACGGGTTGATAAATTTGACTCCCACTCCGTCAAAGTTGTTTTCCTTGGGTACTCTTTTCAAAAGAAATGGTACAAATGCTATGACCCTACGAATTGCAAACTTTATATTTCCAGGGATGTCTCTTTTCTGAAAAAGAATCATACTTCGAATCTATCAACGACACTTCTGCAGGTAAACCTTTCCCCCTTCCCACCACCGACTTATTTTTTGACGAGTTCTTTCGTCTTGAGGACACTCCTGATCCTCAAGAGGAGGGAGAAAATAGTACTCCGGGCAGACAAGGAGAACACCACAATGATCCGGTCCAAGAAGTGGCCCCCACAAGACGATCTACAAGACCTACACGTCCTCCATCCCACCTTCAAGACTTTGTTACTTATAATGTTACGTATCCCATTCAAGATTACATATCCTACAACGCCATAACAAACTCCCACCAAGCTTTCTTAGAGTCTATTGATAACCTTCAGGAACCTACCTCCTATCAAGAAGCCCTTAGGGATCCAAATTGGACAAAAGCCGTGAAAGAGGAACTAGAGGCCCTAGAAAAAAATCAATCTTGGATCATGGTCAACCCTAAACCTGGAACCAAACCCGTAGGCTGTAAATAGATTTATAAAATTAAATATAATAGCAACGGGTCAATGGACCGATATAAAGCTAGATTAGTCGCCAAGAGATACACTCAAACTTACGGCCTCGACTATCAACAAACCTTTGCCCTGGTTGCAAAAATGAATACTGTCAGAGTTCTCCTATCTGTAGCGGTCAACTATGGGTGGAATCTCTTTCAGATGGATGTTCGAAATGCCTTTTCCAAGGCTCCTTAGAAGAAGAGGTCTACATGACTCCTCCTCCAGGGTACAACACCACTCACAATCAGGTTTGCAAACTTCACAAATCAATCTACGGATTGAAACAGTGACCTCGAGCCTGGTATGCAAAACTTAGCCTCTCTCTCAATCAATTTGGTTTTTCTAAATGTTCTGTCGATGCATCCATGTTCATCAAACATGCTAATAATATTACCATCATTATCCTAGTGTATGTAGATGACATTATAATCACCAGAAATAGTGATAAAGAAATTAATATAGTGAAATCATATCTAAAAAGCAAATTTGACATCAAAGACTTAGGATTCATGAAATATTTTTTAGGCATTGAAATAGCTTACTCAAAAAAGGGTCTATTCCTATCTCAACGCAAGTATATTCTTGATCTACTTAAAGAAACTGGGAAATTAGGATCCAAACCTGCCAATACACCTATCGAGACCAATCGAAAAGTTGGTCCCACCGATGGCGAACCCTTGAACGACATAGGCCAATTCCAACGTCTAGTACGGAAACTCATTTATCTAACTGTCACCAGGTCTGACATAACTTATGCGGTTAGTACGATAAGTCAGTTCATGCATGCACCACACACACCATCTTGACATCATCGATAGAATACTCAGGTATTTAAAGAAAACCCCAGGACAAGGTATATGGATGAAAAGAAACAACTCTAACTCAATAATTGGTTATTCTGATGCAGATTGGGCGGGTAATCACGATCGCAAATCCACCACAGGATTTTGCACATTCGTTGGGGGGAAATCTTGTCACTTGGAGGAGCAAAAAACAAAACGTTGTTGCAAGATCTAACGCTGAAGCAGAATATCGTGCTATGACATCTACCACCAGCGAACTGATATGGCTCAAACAACTCATCAAAGAAATGATGGTTCCATACCATGAACCTATGCACATGTTCTGTGACAATCATGCTGCTCGTCACATCGCCTCCAATCCTGTGTTTCACGAACGAACAAAGCATATAGAAGTAGACTGCCACTTCATCAGAGAAAAACTCCAGACTAAAGAAATCGAAGTCCCTTACGTTCCAAGTAAAGACCAACTCACAAATATCTTCACCAAACCCTTGGATCAAAAACAATTTCATAGCATTCTACACAAGTTGGACTCCTTCAATCTCTTCCGGACTTAACTTGAGGGGGAGTGTTAAAAATACACGACTCAGACATGAAGAGTCATCATCGCCCAACCTCGAAATCCAAATCGACACAAGCAGTTAATCCCTCTCGACAACCAAAGAATACCAAACATAAATTCGCGTCTCTGTATTCAAACGGCTAGTTCAAACTAAACCTATATAAACATACACAATTGTAATCGCAAATACACAAAAAAATATAATACAAAACACATTTTCAACAGTAGAGTTCATGACTCATCGCCAATACGACATGTGGCTAACAGGATGTGATCGTGAAACTAACTTGATAACTAATATTAACTCTACTGGTTATAGTAATAAATAAGATGGCTGGTTAGAAAAATAGAACCTTTGAAATGATTGTAATGCAATCGTTTGTACATTGCTTTCCAGATCCGGAATTTGGAACTGGGATCATGTGGGGATCATATTTTAGGTGACATGAACTGGTATTTTGATCTGTAAAGTCCTGTATTGGGAAGTGGAATCTTGGCAGGAGGAAATCAAGGTTAAAAACTTAAAATTGACCGATTTGATTCCTACATCAGACAGTAGAACAGAGGGCTAGTTGTGTTATTTTAGTTGTAGAACCAGATCTCGTGTCCCTTGTTTTTACCCCCACTTGGTGTGAATGGTGATGCTTGAGTTCAGAATATCATAATTAATATAATTCACAGGTGTTTATATGCTAATCAAATCACTGGGCTAGTGACTTGGGCCCGATGTTTAGTCAAATGAATTTTTCGGAACCAAAACATGTAATTGTAGTCGCTTTCTACCTCCATTTCTTGAAACACCGTTTCTTGATAATAGCTCAAAAAAATATGAATCAGAGGTGATGTTTCAGTTTCTCAAGAAATGTCATTTCGTGGTAAAAATATTATTTTGCCCTTCATCCTTTCATCCCACGGAGGGATGAGATTTTTCCTGCGGAGGTGATGGTTCGAGAAAAGAAAACTAAAGGTAAGTTGAGTTGAGAAACAAATAAATAAATAAATGAATGAGGTGACGTATAATAATATTAATGTAATTCAACTTCAGATTAAGAGTGACAAAGTTATAAATACTTCGACGTAATAAAGTTGAACATCGAGGCCATATGTGAAGGATGAATGAGGACATGACGCGTCATTTAGCAAAATCATACGGGGTCATGGTAAATTCCGACAATGACAATAGTGAATTTAAGCCAAAAATTGTGAAATTTAGTGTAATTGTGTGAGTGGAAAAACATACCCATCAAGTCAACCAAGTTTTTCAGATTTTTGTTTGGATGCAACAAACAATTTTTCACGACTCTCGGGTCCACCGAGTACTACAAAAATTACATCCAAACTGGGCCTTAACTTCTTTAAAAGCCTAATATGTGTGCAAAAATTGCGTTCAACAATTAAACGTGTCAAACATGATTACATGGGTAGTCGAACATGATTACATGGGTAGTCTACACGACTACATAAGTTTCTCGTTTGGTTAAGCTAGTATGTCATTACACGATACTATAAGTACTACATATACATATGGATATGGAAGTACCAAATTAATAAATTTTAAAAGCTTAGATTTTACTTACCACGAATATCAACTTGCTCAATTTTAGTTAGGACTTATAACATCGCAATCATATATCTTAAAGTTTCGATTTGTAATACTTTATCTTTTCTTATTCTCGTCAATATTTTATTTGTTTTCTACATGTTGATTTCTATATTTTGGGTTTTTTGTTTGTTTTATTAGTGTAGCCGTAACCATAACTTTATGATAAAGTTTGATTCAAGTTTGCCTCTAATTTGGTTCATATTTATGTTATATTAAATCACATCTAAAAGAAAATCAAACCAAAATTGTCGTCAATCCGATCACAATTTAATGATAAAAGTTGGTGTACGGTCAACTCACCAAAAACACACACAAAGAAAATCAAAGAACAACACTACAATGTAGAAAATTAATAACTTATCAACAGGAGAATAAGGTGTTATATATCTAAAATTAAGGAATATGATAGTGTCATTAAAAGTTAGATAGTCGAACTGAAATTAATCATAATTCACATGCATAAACCACAAACTGTAATTTTTATTTTTATTTTTATTTTGTTTGTGAAGCCACAAACTGTAATTTACCATATGAGTTACTTAAGATCAATAAACATCAGAACAGTGTGTCAGCGGATTTATAGGTCCCAAAGACTTTGTTTTCGGTTACTGAGGTTTGTGGATACATAGCCTCTATATTTCTTATCCTAATGCAATGAAATCAAATTTACTATAAAAAAAACTTATAGATCCGAAATAACATACGGAATTTCTCACATAAGCGGTGTACTTTTATAAACGTATTTTAACGGAAAGACATTTTTGGGAAGCAAAAAATAACAAAACAAACACTTTAGAAACACATGAGAATCCAAACTCCAAAAGTCCACGAACAACAAAAAAAAACCGCATCCAACACAACATCCCTACTTTGTCATCTAAAAAATAATAATTAAACTTTAGATTACGATTTCCTCTGCTGCTGAGCATCAGTCCGGACCGGATCCAGATGCTTTCCGGGTCCAGACCGAACTCAGATGTTCTTCGGGGTCCGGACTGAACCTGGACTGATCGGTCTGGTTCAAAAACCCAGATCGGACCAGATTTTTTAGGAAAAATTAAGATTTTAGACCGACTTCGAACCAGACCGAAAACCGAACTTACTCCGGAATTAGAACCGCAACCCGGACCGGTCGGATTCAGTCCGGACATACCCAAATCTTGCACAGCCCCGTTTCTTCGGTCGAATTTTAAGAAGATATCCAATAAGGTTCGAAATTCCAATGCGTTAGCGGTTGTTTATGGCGACGGTTTGGGACAATCTGGTCGTGTACTTCCTCCGCCCTCTCCTGGCGGTGGTGTTCGTGTTCTCGGTGATCTCCCTGAGTTGGTTGGTGGCGTGGAAGACGGTGTTGGTCCACGTCCCGCTCGTGCAGGAGATCTGCGGGCTTAAGAAGAAAACCTTCAAGCAAAAACCTCCCACACGCCACCGCTTGTCCCGATTCTACCAGGCCGCTGCCGCCTCTTCGAGGAATTCGAGGTCAGGTTCTGGTTTAGAACCCTTCAATCTCAATTGGGTACCGATTGGTTTGTTGTTATTCGATCAAAGTTGAGAGCTTTTTGAAAAAAAAAGGTAAAGGGGGGTGTTGTTCTTCCTGTTTTGTTTTTGCCTCAATTTTGAAATTGTGGTTTTGGCGTATTTGATGTTGGATGCTTATGTTCGAATCTTTAATTTCGTCTGTGTTTGTCATGGTTTCAGAGTTGATAGATGTTTTTAAGTTGCCTTGGTATGTGGAGAGGAAACTATGCTTATTGTGTGGATTTGACAAAATAAGGAACTTTTTTTTGTCAAACAATAATTTCTATGGAAAAAGATGTACAATGTTGCGTCTGTAATGATTAAGTAGAAGAAATCCTTGGTAAACAAGAAAGGAGGACAACAAATTCTTAGAAGTAATTAGAATTTTTCAAGGTAGAAATTATTGTTTGCTAATGGTGTATTTTGTTATGAGGTTCCAACTTTTGCTTTAGGACCTGTTGTTCCATGTTATCAGTTTCTGTTATTTATCGCACACACATTTGGCCTAAAAAGTTCTATAGTCAGAACAAACTTAAATCATTTGGAAAGATTAATGATTTATATTATCTCAAGTTAGATTCGGCTTAGTTACCATGTGTTTGTTTTGGTCACTAGTCTATCAAGGAACTTCACTTTTGTTCCAAACATCAATAAGATACTCAGTTTTTTGTGTTAGCAGGATCTTTCTAGTTATAGTTTTCAGCATATGACTTTTATTTTATTTTAGTGTTTCGTGTGTAAACAACATCTTTACTTAGCAAGTTTCGTTGCTCTAGTTTAAGCCCGTCTGAATTTAGAAATAAGTGTGAAGCTGTCTATGTTGACACCATCTGTCTTACAGAAAAATAGTTGTCCAGATATAGTAACTGGTACAATTCAATTGTAATTGCGGATAAAACTTGTTTTTAACTTGTTATTATGTGCCCTAGTTATCCACATGTGAGTTTCTTTTTATTTTACTGCTTGTCGAATGACTGTGATAAAATCTTCATCTACATTTATTAAGGAAATGCCATCTTCCGTTTTCTGATAATACCTTAATTTCATGCATTCTTCTGAAAATGTAATGCTGAGATCGTTACTCCAACATAACATATGGCGCCCTTTATGAAGGCTATTTTGAATACCATCAACAGCTCTTGGTTTGTAGATAGTGGAGTAGATGTTATTATTCATACATGACATAACTGTGCTGCTGAAAATTCCACTTATAACTCCACTTCTGTAGTGGTATAAACCTTGCAAATGTTTTTTTAGTCATAGTTGACTCACTCTTCCATTTTTGTATCTTTGATTGATAGAGTTGTGCTCACAGATTCATTTTATCTGTATTTTTCAGTGCTACTGCGACGACATAGCAAGATTGATCTTACATTCTCTTCCAGATTGCAAACTGATATTTGTTGTTGTCTTGTTGGAGTATTGCCTCTGTTGAAGGCTTTGCGGCGGCGCTTAAGCAACTAAAAGGAATCCTTGCATTCTCTCAAGGCAATTGTTGCAGTGGACTCCGACCATATATCCATCAGTGTTTACCGAGGTTGTTAATTTGAAGGGTTAACAAGTTTAATTCGTTGCCACTTCGTTTGATCTGGTTTGTGCAGTCAGAAGTTGTGCAAATGTTTTTCTTCTGCTGAACACCCTTATTGGTGTCTTCACGATTTCCTGTGATTAATCAAGTGTAGAGTTTTATTATTTACATGTAACCAAGTTTTAGGCTTTTAACAGCTTATGAGTGCTTTCCATGTTCTTTTCCATCTAGTCTTATGAGTGCTTTGTACATTGATAAGAAGACATGTTGCACTGAAGAAGTATAATTATATCTTTGTTTAGTTCTGTGAATTTTAGGCTTTTAGCCTTTTCAGGTCACTTACTGGTATTTCGTTGGGAAAAAATTCTAGACGAACCTTTTACATCTGTCTCAAAAAAAGACCAAGATATAACAAGATAAAGTAGAAGAAGATTAAGGGATGCGTCATGCGTAGCAGTACAATTTAACATATATAATTTATTTGGGTGATGGTAAGTTTAGGTGTGGTAACGGTATATTAACCAAATCCCTCAAATATTGCAGAGGAAAGCAAGTGTCAGACCATAAGCCCCCTGTTGAGCCGAAAAAACAACTGTTGTTACAAAAACTCCAAAAATGCTACAAAAAAAACGAAAAATAAAAATAAAATTGTATTCACACCCGGTGGGACTGGAACCAACAATTGCCTGATTAGAAGTCAGACGCCTTGTCTATTAGGCCACGAGTGCTCCGACGTTTTCTATCAACAAAACATAATATATCAGGTTTTCACTCATCTTCCGTGCATTAAGAAAATAGTTCTCACATGAGATGAGCACAAGAGGAAGTTGGCATATACTGAATGAACTTCATTCTCTGTTCTACGAGAATTTTCACTTCTGAGCAAACGTCATAGTAGCTTGGCTTATCCCAGAAGAGCCGTATTTGAGTGCTACATTTGTTTTTTGATGCTATCTACTTAGTTTGTCTCATTTAAATCTCAACATCTCAAATATATAAATCAAACCGTTGTGATTCAATCTCTGATAAAATCACCTAACAACGCTAACCAAGTTGGTATTTGAGTGCCACATATAAACCAACAAATAGGCTAGCTCAAACCCAAAATAAATAGAATACTGGGTGGCCTGTGCTCGCGATATTTGATTAAATAAAACGAGAGGTAACTCCACTTCTTACAAAATAATTGCATCCGCGCCCCAAGATATGGACAGGGCATTGCTAAACGTTTACGTGCATGAACAGTAGCTATTGCAAACTCAAGAAAAGACATGTGCAGATTTGAACCCAATAACAATTTATGACTATAATAATAATATACATGAACCTCCGGTGAAAGTGTGAAACTTATATTGACACCAAAATTTTCACAAGTCGAACCCTGGCATGGCAAACTGTGAAGCAAAGGCTTCCACACGGTTACGGAGTTCCACTACATCCCTGTGACTTTGAACACCCTTGGCGAAATCCTTCAGCAGCTTCCCATGTTCTCTTTGTACAACACTTGTGATCTGTGCTGCTCTGAGCAGGAACTCGGCGATCATCTCGAAATCTCCTTCGAGGCAACCTCGAGTCGTCATTGCCGGAGTACCTGATAATATCAGAAACCAAGAGGAATTGTAAGGTTGACATTCGGTATGTGTGTACTGTTCCAATACGATAAGAGGAAAATCTGAAACTTACCTATCCTCACACCAGAAGGTGAAATTGTACCGTTGTCGCCAAATATTGGTGTTTTGTTAACCGTGATATAACACATCTCACAGACCTTCTCAAAATTCTTACCTGCAGAAGAAAAGCTAGTGAGTTAGTATGTGATGACTGGATCAGTTTTCATAAACATAAATAACAGGCCAATGAGCTAGATACTACTTCTGGCGATGATATTAAAACTAGAAATGCTGACTTATCTATTACCATAATGAGTTTGAAATGA
This sequence comes from Triglochin maritima, assembly GCA_963682175.1. Lineage (NCBI taxonomy): Eukaryota > Viridiplantae > Streptophyta > Magnoliopsida > Alismatales > Juncaginaceae > Triglochin > Triglochin maritima. The sequence goes on along the minus strand of OY821787.1, from coordinate 1,992,063 downwards.
TAATAAAATTCCAAAAAAAACTTGCTAATATTCAAACTACTTCCTTAGGAAGAAATCCAATCTTATTCAGTTCAAAACATCCTACAATATTGAGTTTTGAATGGAAACAAATTCAATACATGCTGTCATCCAACTACAGTTACACTCACTCCTTGGAATAACTTGATGGAATGCATGTACCATGGTAAATCGTAGAAATAATCAATGAATTTGCACTTTGTACAACCTCTACAAGGTTAAATGGTCAAATTCCTTTTAAGGTGTTTTTGTAAGGAAAACAAAAGGCTTTGATAGAACATAACGTTATGCCTACTGGAAAAGGAAACGTAAAGCTTATGGGAAATGGGAAATATAAAGTAAATGGCTTTTGACCACTAAAAATTACGCTGTTATAGAACCAAATACCTGTTAGGCCCAAACTTCTTAGATCCCAAAGCAACAAGTGGTTATCCGTCCCTCCAGTGACAAGACGACATTTCCTCCTTAATAATGCAGCTGCAAGAGCTTGAGCATTTTTTTTTACTTGTTGGATATATACTTTATATTCATCACTTGCAACTTGTTTCAGAGCAATTGCCAAGGCTGCAATATGATTGTTGTGAGGCCCTCCTTGCAGTGAAGGAAAAACTGCGAAGTTAACCCTATCTTCAAAATCATAAAAATCACTTTCATCGCAGTGGAACATGCTCCCCCGTTTCCTCAACTTCTTGCCCTTTCTGAAAAAGATGATGCCTCCTCGAGGTCCTCGAAGGCATTTATGAGTTGTAGAGGTGACAATATCACAATAATCAAAAGGACTTGCACATTCCTGCACATAGGTACATAATTAATTAGCAATTTATTATGCGGTATATAATACATACTGCTTATGCGAAGACAAAATAAAGCAACAAATTCAGAGCAATTGCTTTAGAGATCAGAAGGAAACTGATGCTAAGTGATATGCCTATGATTTTAGATCGAAAAACAGCATATTGGGAAGAAAAAAAGTAAAACAAAAAAAAAGATTAAACAGACATTCACATGAAAACTGACAAACAATTACTGAACACAGACCTAATTATTTCAAGCGATTATGACAGCACTTTTTGTGCATCACCTTTATTATCTAGATTCTAAAACATGATCATCAGCACAACAAAAAATAAATAAATGTAACTGCACTTTGCACACTTGTTCTGGAACCCACATAATAACTCTTCATACTTAACTTCTGCTATTGATATCATAGTTCCTCAAATTCTGTAGTATGATACTCCGTTACTTCTAACATCTCAGCCGATATAACCATTTCTAGTTTCTAGTAGAACCAACAACAAATTTTCTTTATCCCAAAATAATCGGGGTAGCAACTACATAACATGTCCCAAGCCAGAGTACATGGTTGTGATGTCTGTCGAGCAAACATAAGAAAGCTAGATACTCTTATAGAAACAAGACCATTTCTAGTTTCTAAAAAATGCATCTTCTTGCATCTCCATACTTACTAAATGTACAAACATCATGGTGGTTCACAATTATACCATTCCACAATTGTAATCATGTTTGTAGACATCAAACAAAGAATCAGCAGTTCAGCACAATAGTTCCTCTTTTGATTTACAAGCAAAAGATAGTTGGTATTAACAAAATAGAAAGATTTTCACCATAAAAACGAAACAAACATAGATAAAGAGAATCTAGTGAAAAATACTACTAGGATGTTAATAGTACCATCACACTTATGATCTCTTATACCATGATGGGAGATAACCCGCAACAGGACATCATAGTTGCAGCTTATGGAAAGGACAGCAACATATCAAAAAACATTCATTAGTGACCTTCAATATCAGCTGGAATAAATGAAGTTTAGTCTTTGCTGAAGGAAAACTCTTCAACATTCTCCAATCTCTTAGTGGTCACTTAATAATCATGAAAATAAATAGAACCGCTTAGATTTCTGCAAGGAGCTCAATTTATAATTCTTGTTTTGTGTGGCATCAGTTTGGCAACTCACACTGGTCGCTAAAAGGTCACATGCGATGAACTCCAAAATACAGATGCAAACACAAGTATAATTGGATATCCTTCATGATTTGGTTGCTGGTGATGAAATAATTGGCATAAGCCAGACTGGAACTGAAACACAGCTCAAACCACCTCAGGAGGCAGCACAGGAATTTTGGAAGCACGCAAGGAAGAAACCATGATCCCTGAGTAATTCCATGCAACCACCCACTGTAGAATGGTATCTGCAGTATGTATAGGTTGAAAGTTGAAAGCAAAGTCCAGTAAAAGGTCGAATGCTGCTTTTTTTTATCGGTAAAAAAGTCAAATACTGCTAGTTACTAAGTTTGCTCACTAAGCATCTGGAGGATAAAAGAGATCACACAGTCATTTGATACTTCCTACTTCATTTTCTTTCTCAAAGCTCAACATATAACATACTCCGCAAACAACAGTCAGTTTGTATTCACATGTTTTAATCAAGAACACTTCCAATAACGAGGAGAAAAATTGGATGACAAGAAGTACTGCTTTCTCATTCTTAAATTATAACGTTATTCTTATGTGAGACCAACAAGATATTTTGGAGCCCGGTCGTATAAGGTTTAGAAAACACAACCTCAGTCCAAGACATTGAGATCTTCTGCCATCTATTCTTTATCTTAATTTCTCAAACCCACCATAAGGCATACATCTATCTTTAACATCTCTCACCAGTCTCATCACTGTTGTCATCAAGGACACATTATTCACTCATATTGCGCCTCATTTTCCAACTTCATTGAAATTAATATAGAAACATGTCAAGCAATTCGGAAACATTATGCTTACCTGGGTTCATGCAACTCAGCCTGTGAAAAAAGCACACAACCAAAATATAAATACCTTCCACACATAGAGACGTGGGACAAAAGTAACTAGCTGCATGAAAGAACAAGTACTCCTACAACTTTCTAATATTGTCGTAACGTTGTTACTTCTCCCAACTAGAAAGAATCACACTTAGTATTCATTCAACAAAAGATACAGCCATTTTTTGAGCTCGACAAGTAAAATTCCACGAGCAGGGGATAGATGTAAAAGAACATAAATAGTTACCTTGGCAGCAACAAGACCACTGATGTGAGCCATATCACACATCAAAACAGCCCCACATTTATCAGCAATCTGCCTGAACCGAGCATAATCCCATTCCCTCGGGTACGAGCTCCCTCCGCAAATCAATATCTTGGGGCGGAAATCCACAGCCCTCTCCTCCAACTTATCGTGATCAATATACCCGGTATGAGGATTCACCTTATACGACAAGCTCTCAAAAAAGATGGACGCACCGGATACCTTCTTCCCATTCGGCGTATAATATCCATGACTAACATGCCCACCGGACGGCGAGTCCAACCCCATGATCCTATCCTTAGGCAGCAACAACCCAGTGTAAACCGCAAAATTCGCGGAAGTACATGAGTATGGCTGCACATTGACACCCCAAGACTTACAATCAAGGCCGAACGCGGCCAAAGCGCGGTCGTGGCAAAGCCGTTCGATCTGATCGATAAAGTCGTTCCCACCGTAATACCTCGCGCCGGGCATACCTTCGGAGTACTTATTGGTCAAGTGACTCCCCAACGCGTCCATGACGGCCTTGCACACGAAATTCTCCGATGCGACCAACTCGATCCCCCTCACCTGCCTCTGCTTCTCCCACTCCATGATCTGGTGAACATCGGGGTCGGCGACGGAGATGCTCTGATTCCCCCAATTCCTGACGGCGGCGCGGCGGGCGTCGAGGTCGGGGTGTTTAGGGGCGGAGGAGGAGGAGGTGTCGGCGGAGGCTTCGCGTTTGCGCTTGAGGTTCATGGTGTAGCCGAGGATGCGGAGCTCCCGGTCGTCGGAGTCGGAGTGGGTTGGGGTTGGGGAAATTGCATGGAGGTCCTCGGATTGGTCCTCGAAGAGCTGGAGGGGGACGGTGGGGGGTGGGAGGGGTTGGGAGCGGAGGAGGGTGAGGGAGTCATCGGGAACGGGGTGGAAGCCGAGGGAGAGGGGGGATTTGGAGAGGTCCATTTCGAGGATGAATCTGGACTGGAAAACAGGTCAGGAGTAGGGGTGGTGGTGGCGGTGTTTTGGTTGGGTTGGGTGCTAGTATCTAGGGGTGAAAACGGAACGGATACGAAGCGGATCTGTCAGTATCCGAATTCGTATCTGTTTTTTTTTTCTCGAATACGATTTCGAATTCGATTGAATGTATGAGAAAGTGATCTGAATTCGTATCCGTCGAATTCGGATCCGAATTCGAATAAATTCGCATCCGAATTAAGTTTAAAATCTATTCCGAATTAGGACATCCGAATTAGTTAAAAAATCCGAATAGACTTAAAAACATTTTTTGATTGATCTAAACAAAAATAAATTTTAGTCTTTATTTTCTGCCTACATGAAAAAATATTAAATATAATATAAATAACATAATTTAATTCATATATATTGTATATATATTTTATTTTTAATTATATGTGCATATAAAACACAAACCTGATATTATTCGAATCGGATGTACCAATATTCATATTCGTTTCGTTTTTTTACGGATGTTTATATTCGAATACAAATTCGGTTGCGGATTTTTTTTCTCGGATAATTTTTTTGATTTCGAATACGGAGTCAGTCGGATTGACGGATTTCGGACACAAAGTTTCACCCCTAGTTGGGTCTGGGTGTGGTCACCCTCTGCTCTGCTCTGCTCCGCTCCGCTCCGCTTCCTTCCTTCCTTCCTTTCCTTCTTTAGTAGCTTTCGGATTTGGATTTTTATTACCTTGGTTTGGTAGCCAAACGGAGGCTCGGTGTATTTTAGAGACTAGGGTTGTCAATTTTAGCTAGGACTAGGGATTTCGTTTGTGTTGAATTTGAAGAAAAAAATTATAAAATTTCAATTGAAACGAATCAACTTGTATTTGTGTTCTGAAGGAAGATGATTCGATTCGACCCGAGTAAAGTAGAGTCGTTTATATGTGTACCGGAGATTAGCGATGTTGAAGTTTATGTATCTCTCTATTTTTACATGTCATTTTATCGCAAGGAGACGCTTTGAATATAGCAGTTAAACATTTTTTACAATTATACTTCACTTGTGGATTCCAATGGAAATATCATAATAGTCGTAGAGACGTATAGGTTAAAAACTTCCGTTAAGTGGTCCCATGCCTTGCATAAGTCTCGAGCTGAGTCATTTGTAATTAAGTTACGAAAATCAAGTTAATCTTTTGCGACATCATCAAGGTCAACCATGAAAACTGCTAAAGAATAACAAGGATGTATATCAATGGAATAAGCATATAGATATGCATTACGCACATAAAAAGAACGAAAAATATTGTCTCTAGGAACATATATTTAACCAAGATGGAACATTTGATTTTCCAACAAAATTGCAATTTTCATGCATTAGTTCGCATGCAAAATGGACAACAATGTGTATGATATTCCTATCTTTACAGTAATTTTGCAATACAGATATGTGATACAACAGAGTAAAATGAAAGAATAAACTGAATACGAGTATACATTTAACCCCATCCCTGAAATTTGCCCCAAAAAAATTGCAAAGAAGTGGGAGGATCTACATTGCCAAATACATCTATCTACAACATAATTTGCATGATGCAACAAGGTGAAAGGAACAAAAACCAAAAATCTTGCATCAGACTTTGGCCACAAGAACTCCATTGGGCGGGTGAGGCGCATTCTCATGCGAATCTGTACAACGTCCGTGGGAAGAACCATCGTTGTCATCTGTTAGAATCTTGCAAGAATCTGATCTTTGGGTAGTCCAACTATCAGGCACTGTCAAAAAGTACTTAGACATGAACTTCCTGAACCTCTTCTTGTATTCCTTCGGGGAAATGATTGTTGGTTGCGAGTTCTTGGGAACAACCCAGGAAGTTTTAACCCAGGTTTCAAGCTGCTTATCCCAAGTATATTGTCTTAGGTAATCAATGATGCCAAATACCAGTTCACGACGCTCTTTGTCGACCCCAACGAGTAAGGAGTAATCCATAACATTAATAGACTGTCATGTTGCATGTCAGTGCGAGTAAGTATTTGAAACAATAAAGTATATTGGCAGAAAAAAGTCACACATATAATGCACTTACAGTCAAAAAGGATGTGTCATTCCATATAGCACGTTGAAGCAGATGCTTAGTTCGTCCTCCTACATACATCGGAGAAAGACACATGTCCTCGATGAAGTTCTGATCCAACAGAACAGCTCCCGGATTGTTTGAATCTGCAATATATCTTGAAAAGACTGCACCTTTAAGATCATAAGTGCGAGAGATGTTTCGACCAAAAAGTAGGTTCTCCATGACCATCAGATCAGTCTTAACTTCTTTCCCACCTTTAACCTGCCTAACCTGCAAATGGAAGACATCAATCAGAAAGACGGAAACTAATAATTTAAGATGGACGTGGAGCAACACATTGCAGAAACCTGAAACCTATACTTCAATATTCACTAATGACATAAAAAAAACGCATTTATCAGCAACATCAACAATTTTGCAAATATAAGTTGGCAAAGAACCTGATATACACCCAATATTTTAGCCAGGCAAGTTTGGCTTCCAGAGCTCAAAGAGAGGGAAACATGCTTGAAATACTCTGGTGCAAACTTCAAAAACGAAGCAAGTTCAGTCTTCTTAATCTCCTTTATGATGAATCTATCGTCCAGTGTCTTAGCAAATAGAGCTTTGCTCTTCCCACCCTGTGCATCCCACATTTTACATCGGCTCATAGAGGAGATGTAAGCTAGTTCGGAGGGGCAACACTGCCTCCTAAGAGTATAAAATTGTTTTGCATAAATGCAAACAACAGAGTACAGGGACTTCCCTGTAGTTTTGTCAGACCCTAAATGAATTTCTGGATGCAAAATTTCTGAAGACAGCAACCGATCCACAAATAATGATCCCTCGGAATTTAAACTGGAAAATTCATCGGACGAAACTGATGAAAAGCTTTGTGATGATTGCAGCCGTTCAATATTCATGGATCCACCGGAAGACCAAAATGAAGTTGAATTATCAATTTCTAGGTTTTGCAAATCCTCAAGCTCAGCTTTATTTTTTGCAGCATCCTTTTCATCCTGTGATATGTATTGGTCTTGAAACAAGACAGAGGCACAAGCTATTATGCTTGAAATCTCTTCATCACGGACAGGGATTACTATGCCATCCACACCAACAGGATAGCATAACTTTTCCCTCCCTTCAGCAACCACTTCATTCAAAGGGGTCAGAAATTTTGGAATGTAATTATAAATGAAGTCAAATTTGTGCAAGTGACCCTCAGAATAATCCTTCCAAAATTCCTTGCGTATATCTGTGAAGGGACTCCATATCCAATCTTCGGGGCCCTCAATAACAATGTTCACAGTACCTTCAAAATCCTGATCCTTAGCAAAACCACCAATCTCAATAGTTGATTCAACATGACCTGAGTGCTCAGAAACATGACTTTCATCTTCTTGTACTGGGGAAGAGTCAGGACTTCCATCCAACAAGGTACCAACAGAAGTGTTAGAGTCAACATGGGGAACAGTTGTAATAAATTCACTTTCATGTCCACCTGTAACATCTCCCTTTGCGATGTCTTTATCTGTAATTTCAGCAGTAGAAACCATAGCAGAATTGCAGGAATCACCACCATCATCTACTAATGGTGCGGTAGAACTCATTTCTTGCTTATCACTGGAAGCACCAGGGTTTGGTCCCGATGACTCCTCAATACTGATGATGTCAAGCTGAGCAGTAGTGTCAGCAAGTTTTTGATCCTCTTTTACAATATATCCTTCGGGTTTACCATCCATAGGAATACCGACATCAGTTGTGAGTTGCTTGTCTCCCGTCGAACCTATGATACTATCAGCATCTTTTGCATGTAACGAAAGAGAAAGCAAACGACAGTCCCACACATACAATGCAAGTAAAAGTTCAAGGCTAAGATGTGTCAAGTCGAATATTTCAGGTGTAGACTGACTCGAAAGTTCCTTGGAGGCAGTTGACATTGTTAGTGATGCCTTCATGAAACAGCATGAAGAAACAACACAGAATTAGAAGAAAGGCTTGCATGTTGAAATAATTTATTTACTGAAAAAATTAAAATAAATGCATGTAAATCTGCAAGATGCAGAAACATACCTCAAACTCTAACTTCTCCTGCGTCAACATTGCTTCAACATCAGACAAATCCCTTGATGCACCTGGGAGGTTTACAGTTTCCTTGGTGAACTGGGTTCCAATCTTCTGAAGTTTACTTGCAACATCTGAAAATAATCTTTCACCTCTCCGCAGAACCTTTAAAAATAATAGGAAAGTTCCGTTATAGATTTTTATTTTAACAGTGTAACAAATAAATAAAAAATCATGGAAAACAAGATTAACAGGTAACATAAAAAAGAACTTTGGAACGAAATTTACATACATCTTTTGTTTCCTTTTCAAACCATTCTTGTCCCACTGGACTGCTGATCTCTATTGATGGTGGTGGCTTACATGCCGCATAGATTTCAACAGGTGAATATCTAAACATGGCCACTTTGGAGCCTAATCTGTAATCAACCAGAACATTAGGATGAAAAACTTCGTAATAAATCCAAAGGAAAAGGATAATATCTTACCCAAAGAAGCGAAGACAATCCCTATGCAGCAGATGCCCACATCTTGATAACCTTCTAGCTGCAGAGTGGCTTGAGAAGCTGAGCTCTAAGAATTTTCCAAAGGAGAGACCACGCGCTGCAGTGGACATGACCACCCTCTTAGTGGATCTTGGGATTCCACTTTCAAGCTGACATTTCAAACAGCGTGTCCACATCCAAATTTTCCCTTCTGCTTCACCAGTCAAACGCCTTCTTTCAGAAAGTGATTTCACTTGAACAGTGAGTTTCCCATTTTGATGTGTGTAAGAATATATATGGGACGTCGGGGCTTGCCCACATCCAGCACAACTATGACTCTGCAAAAGCAGAACAATTTCCTTAGTGTCATAGAGAATTAGGAAAAAAATAAATAAATTTAAATATATTAGCTTGAAACCACCTTGCTGAGTAAAATGTCTTGCAAAAAACGACCAAGAGACATGTCAAAATTTCCATAATACTTAATACGAGAGAGATGGCTCTGCTCACAAGCAGTGTCCTTCAAGATACTTCGGCTCGAAAACAGAACCAATATGCTCTGTGGATCCAACACTGTGTCGATATCATCCTTCTGTACAATTTCAGATGTGTTATTGGCATCAGCAACATGCTCAAGGGATTCATTGAGACCGGAAACAGATTCGATCTTGACATTGTCATGAACATCATCATGTGTGACCAATTCGTCAGATTTTTTCATCACTTCGGTTTCAGCGTCAACCGTCCCCAATGGTGGAGATTCCCTACAGAGGCCAGTATCCATGTCAACTTGATTAACGCGAGCTTCCACAACTTTCCTCAGTAATGACACAGAGGGAAAGGGAAACCACTGTCCAGGAAAAAGCGTCGATACATAAGCATAATGCGTATTGTTTGGCACATAAATGTCTTTTACCACCACATTAGAAGAAGCCTCAATTTTACATCCTTCTGTTTCTCTTCCTGAACCCAATTTGGATCCTTCAAGGTCACATTTCACAGAAGAACCAGCAGACAAGGGAATATCTACCGCTGCAACTTTGTTAGAGACATCTGGATTTAAATGGTTCGAACTTGTTGTATCATAACGAACAACAGAGGGAAGTAACTTAGTAGTGCAACAACTTTGCTCTTCAGAGTTACACATTTCGAGAGATATTGCTCTCTGATCGGCAAAGAACGAAGTTTCTAGGATCAAATGATATGCTGCAAAGATGGTGTAATGCATCACTCTCTTGACCTTTTTTAGTTCATCACTATGAGCTCCTTTCAACATAATCTACAGCACAAAAGCTCGGTTTGTTATAATAAGAAGCTATATTCTGGCATGCAACAACTTTATATGCCCAAAACAATAAAATTGAGTACAACTACTGGTAGTTTGGTATGAAGGTATTTACAGAAGTAAATATCAGAGCTCAAGTGTGCCATGAACGAGAAATTAACAAGAATTATAAAGTAAAATCTAAAAACAGATAATATTAGGGAAACGAGCATCAGCAGTAAGCCAGTAACAGTAAAGCAAAAGGACCAAGTCTTCATGCTGACAAAGAATGAGGAAAATGCAGCTGGTATCATGTAAATTTCATTAATATAGTTTGTTCAATGTCGAACATACAGCTGGGAGACAATAAAATCAATAAAAAACATAATGCTTCTTGTCCGCTGCATTAAGCATGCAAACATTTGCACAATTCTAGGGGTGTAAACAAGTCGAGTCGAGCGAAATTTTGAGACTTAAATAGTAACTTATGTTATTACCAAATACAAAAAAAAATTATAAATAGAGTAATAAAAAATTCGAGTGGAATTTTTGAGTCCGACTCAATTTTTTCGAGTTCGTTTCCAAATCGGAAGATTTTTTTTGTTTTTTATTAAGATCCTTCATTTTTCAAGTTAAACCAGAATCGACCGTTTTTCGAGTCGAGTTTCGAGCTCCAGCTAGAGTTGACAGCCCTACACAGTTCTGAATAAAATAAAAAATGATGTGTAAACCACAAACTCTTAATGCACGAACACAGATGCACAAAAAAAAAACAATTGACAGTTGACACAACTGAGCATCTAAGGTATCATTTTAACCAGTATAAGAGAGACAAAACACCTGAAAATGACTTCATCATGGACTACATCTAGCAGACCCCAAATGAATGCAATATTGTACAGCCAAAAAATAGTTACACTAAACAGGAAACAATACAGCTACTCACCGTGCAGCCTAATGGTTTCGGGCAACCCTCAAAGAACATCAGACTTTTACTTGTTTTTTTCCCACCTTCACTGGTTTGATTGAGTTCTTCGACAAATCTCTCAATATGGAAGTAGTCACATTGTCTCAGATTTGTGTTCATCCCTATATCAGCATAAGAAATAATTGGTGAACCTGTACAACGAGCTATTCGCTCCAAGCGCTGCAGCTTCATATCAAATACCAGAGCTATTCCTTTTGCCAGAAGGGATTCTTGCACATCACGAGATGCATTCTTCTCTACCAAAACTACATTTGGGTGGCATGTCTCTATCATATCAATAACAGACTTCAGGAAACCTTTTTCCTGTCACCAACAGTTAAAATCAGAATTACGAGGATAGGGAATCTTCACATATTAACAAGAAAATAAAATTATGGGCAAGGCAGTTATAAAGCAGTCATCATGCAAAAAAAAAGTGATTGATTACAAAGTGAATACCAAGCAAGCAATATTATTCAGTAAAAGAAGGGTTTCCTATAAGTCATGTAAGATCCCGATTAAAAATAACAAAATGGATAAAGTTTATCACTAATGTTACAAAAACAATCAAGAATGGTAGCAATTCAATCCACATTGAATGGGAAAATATTTCATAACAAAGATGAAAAGGAACAACATGAGCAAATAAACCTTATGACCTTCGCCTAGTTCTTGAGGGCTTACCTGATTCATGGTGTTAAATGACGATAAACCAGCAGCCCCTTCTCCTAGAACACCTTTAAGCAATAACAATCTCGGGTTCTTAAACTTGGTTGGCATGTGTTTGTGAGCAATGTTTTTCTTAAACACTAGACCCTTGATGACTTCACTGCAAGAAGGAAGAAAAGACATTACAGGTGACACATTATGCGCTTTTAGTTGTTTTAAAGTATAAAAAAAGAATCCAAAATCATAATAGGACTAACATAGCCACAAAAGATAAACCACCTTTGTTTGGGAGAACCACATGCAATGCACTTCACTTTTACATAAGATGCAGGATCCATTGCTCTCCCCTCGTTAGCTTCGGGTTTGATAAACAGAGCAGCCTCCCATGATAGAGAAGCAACAATATCAAGCCAACCCTTATCAACCTCTTCTTCTTTAGGTAAAACAATTCCTTCCGATGCTAGAAATCGGCTTACGAGAAATTTGAACTGGCCATTCATAGCCTCCACCATGGCCTTACTTCTTTCTTCTTTTAAACTGTGGCTGATTCGTTGATCTTCATGGGGACTGCTTAAGGGACTGGGTTGGCCCCATTTTGTGCCATCACCGTAGTCGTCGTCGTCGTCAATATTTGACACACTGCCCTCCCTGTCATCTTCTATGTCTTCAGGTTCAGGAGGAAACCAAACATCTGGTTTGTTTTCCCAACTTGATGTACATGGTAAAATAGTGGATTTGGTTGTATCTGCTCCTGGATGATCTTCTTTAACACTTTCACGGTTAACATCCTCAGCAGAATTGGTAATTGGCCATATTTTATTGTCAGCAACGCCCTCTTTGTCCCGGAACTTGACGGAATTGCCAGCCGAATTGTCTTTTGCTAATGAAGAAACTGCAGAGACGGCCTCTTCATTAGGAATTTCCATTTTCTCACCATCATTAATGTGATTATTACTTGGTGAAGTTGTATTTGGCCTATGACTATCGTCCATTGATACCCCAAGGTATCAATGGCTTAGGAACTTCTGTTCTTCTTTCCTCAAATATTCTACAAGACTTCAATTGAGCTGCGATCTTGATAACTAGATAGGTTTCAATTTTTCCCACCTTGAGAAAATTAACACAGAAAATTAAATAACTGTTTTTTCCTGGATGATACCTGTTGAATGCATTAAAGAAAATACGACAAGTAAACATGTCTAAGTCATCAAGAAATAAAATAAAAGAAAAGCGATAAGAGGAAGATATAAATGCAATAAAGTGCAATAAAGAAGAACTAACGGTTAGTAAAGGAATTTGCTAGGCTGGGAAAACAAATTTTATGGTACCATTGGTAAGTCAACAGCTTTTCAATTACTTGCCACCTATGCAACAATACCCACAGAAAAACTATAGGGGGGGAACCCATGACTCAAAATTTTGGTTTTTAGGAAAATCACAAGTCCAAATTCACAGGGAGACACCAGCATCGACTTGCTTAATCACATTTTTCTTGATTATGGGTTTAATTGATCGCATCAACTGACCACATACATTTAGCCAAAATTTCACTTAAAAACAAGGAAATATCCACTTAAGCACGTAGGTGCGGTAATAAACCCTGTTTTCTAGTCCAAAACACAATTCATAAACTAATAAAAACAACAAATGGCTGGACTCACAAATAAATGATGCCAATCAAAATTCTTGGAACCAAACATAAATAGAACAAAGCCCCGAAATACAAGGAAAAATCAAATAAAATCCGAAATCAAAGGATAAATCCAAAATACAGCCTTTTCTCTTCCACAACAACCTCAAACCAAGACAATCAAGTCAACAACAGCAATCAACAGTCAATTCCAACAGTTTCCACTTCCAAAATATCAATCAAAATCACTACAAAAAAAAATCACAGAAAAAGACGTCAAGAACCAAAAGAAATCCACAAACATCTAAGCCGGTTTCAAATCACAAAATAGAAAAAAAATCCAAAAATATCAAAATATCAAAACTAATACAAATTAAACATAACAGAATCAAAACCCTAAAAAGAACTCAAAAACTTCTACTGTTCTACAAACATCAAGCTGATTTACAGTAGCAAAATATCCAAAAAAATCGTAATATCAAAACCACTGCAAATTAAATATTAAAAGCATTAAAAATCCTAAAAAGACCAAAAATATCAAAAACTCAAAAACTTCTACAAACATCTAAGCCGGTGTCCAATCGCAGAATAGCAAAAATATCCCCGAAAAATCCATAAATAAATAAATAGAAACACCAAAACCACAATAAATTAAACGATAACAGCAACAAAAACTACGAAATCCTAAAAAACCAAAAAGAAAGTCAAGCAATAAAAAAATCCTACAAACATCTAAGCCGATTTCAAATCGCAAACACCAAAAGTAACTCCAAAAAAGAAAGAAAAAATCCACCTTTCGCAACCAAAACCACTTCCCACACAAATCCAAATCACCAAAAAGAAAGGGAAAAAAATCAGATAAACTTTCCCGATATTTCCTAACCAAAGAAACAAACAGAAGAAACAAATCGAGAAACGAATCAAACTTCCCACAAACACAAAACTCAAAATGACCAAAATGAACTTTAAAAAAAACAATCAGATAAAAAAGAAACGAATCAAACTTCCCACAAACCAAAGCCACTTCCTAGAGGCCATACCACAACGAATCTTTCCACCCAAACCACCACCACCTTCAGATCCCAAACCCGAACTCCTCCTTCAACCTCACTCTAATCTAGATGAGGCGTTTGCGTTTTGGGGGCGATTTGAGGGATTTGGTCGTCGTCGAAATCCCTAAATTCGTGGGGGTTTGTGAAGGAGAAGGAGAGGAAGGGGAAGGAAATGCTCGGAGTGGACCCCACTGAAACTGCTGAGTCACAGCCGGGGACGAGACGTGGAAAGACGGATTTGACCCTATTGTGGTTGCGGGCGTTTGCATTTAAGCCCTCAGATTTTCTGTGTATTTGTCATCAGTGCACATTATATGGGAATTTCATGTGTTTGAGACACGAGGTTTGAGTTGAGATTCATCTTGCTTTTTTGACTTTATGTCTACAGTAAAATAGCAAATGACACTATCGCCAAAAACACTCACTCCAACTTGCTTATTTTATACATTGCTTTTGTGTGCAAAAATGAGACACAATTTTCAACTACAAACGCACTCAAACATGTTTGGTTATGCATGGAGGCTTTTGGGAGCTTTTGCAAAATACCCCAATGTCCCAGAAACTTGTCATCTGATCAATCAAACGGAACCGGAATCCCAAATGCATGAGAGCACTGTTAACAGCACCCGGGTAATTTCCGGACTTCCTGGTTTCTCTTTCAGTGACATCAGCTTCTATCTCCGTCACGTCAGCTCAAACCAACCCCCTAAAATTTTCTTAACCACACCCACAAAACAGCTCAAGTGTCCTATGTTCTCTCCCCTACACGTCATTTCGAAATCAATTCTAAACAAAACACGAAAAATTATCAAAAAATTCTAGAAAATATAAACAAATAAAAAACTTATTTTCATAAAAATATATTGAAAAAAACGATTTTAAATGATTTTTAAAACATTTTGAAAATAAAAACACAAAAAAGGGACCAATTGAGCCCCCCCCCCCACCACACCTGAGGCGCCTTGCCTCGGGAGCGCCCTCTCGTTAAGGGAGGGAAACTCGGGCGCCCTTCCTGGGCGCCCGAGTGTAGAGCACCCGTTAAGGGTGCTCTAACTCACATGGCATGCTTCTATTACTCGATCGTAGAATTTAAGGTTGTCGATCTACTGACTAAGACAATTGATTAATATGATTTTCAAGTATTATAAGTTGGTAGAGTATTTTATGATATGGGGGAGTTTTGAGGGTGAGTTATGAATTGTTCTAGAAAGTCTTATTTGACGGTTGGGCAATAGTTTTGGACTTGTTGTAGAATAGATTTGCCACGGAAGGTCACGGTTTGCCATTTTGCTTCGATTTTAAAATCTGTTTAGAGTAGATTTGCTTACGAAAATTTGCTGTCACATATTTAGTTATTTACACTTCACATAAGTATGAGTAATGATACACGGACGGGCCACACAAACGTATGTATGAGTAGTGATACACCGACGAATATTTAGTTATTTACACTTGGTAAGTCCAGTCAGCAGTCCAATCATCAAAAGTCAAATATCTTTGAAATTAAATAATAACATATTTGTGTTGTGTCACATGCAATTTTACTTTCCTCGTACAACATTTTGTTTCCTCATACAACATTTTCCCAATACAACTTATTCTGAGGAGACACACAACTTAATTTGAACAGACACAAAACTTATTATGGACAGACACAACCTACTCTGGATAGACACAACCTATTCTGGACAGACACACAACTTATTCTTGACAGACACACCTTATTCTGGACAGACACACAATTTATCATGGACAGACAAAGAACTTATTCTGAACAGAATAATGTGTGAAGCTGTGCATTTTAAGTCGTGAGTATGTTCGTGGGGGAACTAAATGTTGCATTAGGAAAGTAGAAGTTGCATGTGACACAAAATAATTTTGTTATTTAATTAATTTCATAAAGTAAAAGATATTTGACTTTTGATGACTGAATTGCTCAGTAGTGGACTGACTACGTCAGCACGCATCCCGGACGTAAACATCCATTTATCATTTTTCCCGTATGAATTTACCGACGTCATACTATTACTGCATTCTTAAATTCTCAAAGGCTATAATATTGGAACTTATAAGTTCTACAAAGTTCCAAACACTTCTTTATAAGTTCTACAAAGTTACAAACACCTCTCTTCAAATTATCACTCATTAAAGTTGACGCAGATGTCACTCCAATCCAAACTACAAGCCATTTAGATGAAGTTACTTTTTCAAGAAAAGTGTGAACTCAAATATTTGTTTAATTTTCTTTCATTTTTTCATTTTTGGAAGCAACAAAGAAGCAGACATAAATGATTGTCGTTGTCGCAAAATCATTGGCAAATATCTTCATGTTGAAAAAACCATGATTGATAATTAGAGCACTTTTTGCCACGTGTACACATTATTGATATTTTTTCCTTTGAGATGTGGTAACAGGAAAGAATGCAATGGTCATGAATGTATGATTAGGGAAAAAATTATATTAATTCAACACCTTGGAACAGTTGATATCTAACGCGGGAAATACTTTGTATGTCGTTAGACCATAACAATTATACGTTCATAACTTATTGTTGCAAGTTTATTGGTTTGTCGTGAAAGTTATTTCCAAGTGGTAAGTCAATAGGCTGCAATCAAAAATAATTTATTCGGAGGAATGCATGTGTTTAGGGCTCCCTTAGGGCACCCTTAACGGGGTACCCCGCCCGGGCGCACCCCCGTTAACGGGCGGGGCCCCCGGCGGTGGGCGTCCCGGGCAGCCGCCCGGGCGCCCATGGGAGGGGGACACGTGTCCCCCTCCCATTGGTTATTTTTTTTTAATTTTTTTTAGTTTTGGTTTTGTTATTAATGGATTGAGTATTTGTTATAAATGTGGGGTAATAATTTTTGTAAGTGATTAAAATTAAGAAATTTCTAGAACCAATACACTGTTTAATCACGGGTGCAATATTTAATCACGGGTGCACTATTTTCAATCACGCGTGCACTGTTTGCAATCACGTGTGCACTATTTGCAATCCCGCGTACACTATGTGCAATCACGCGTGAACAGTGCAACAAATACATCCAAACCCTCCCAACTATAAATACATCTATTTATCTCCTGATTCCTCACATTTCCTTAACTTCTCAACTTGTTAGCTTCTTCTCTCATCAATGTCGGATAATAGTTTAAACTCCGGTCAATCCGACGATGATAACTGGAATGAGACATTAAATCTAATGGACCGTGCTATTGAATTAGCCGGACAGGTTGTTTACGAAAGGACTACACGTCCTAAGCAGCGTCGAAGGAGAACGACGAACCCAGATAGAGATCGTGAACTAGGTTACAGACGCCTTGTAGACGATTATTTCTCTGACAACCCTGTGTATTCTGATACTCTTTTCAGGACAAGATTTCGGATGAGAAAGCATGTCTTCCTGCGCATCCACAATGCCATCGAAGCATCTGATGTCTTCTTCCAACGAACACCGGACGCAACTGGTAGGATGAGCATCTCCGGTCTACAAAAAAGTACGGCAGCAATGCGAATGCTAGCATATGGTGTTGCCGCTGATGGGATCGATGAGTACCTACGAATGAGTGCGGCAACATCCAGAAATGCTCTCATCAAATTCTGTGAAGGTGTTATTCGCATCTTCGGCCCTGAGTATTTACGTCGGCCAACTGCAAATGACTTGGCACGCCTACTTTACGTTGGTGAGCAACGTGGGTTTCCAGGTATGATGGGGAGTATCGATTGTATGCATTGGGAGTGGAAAAACTGCCCAGCTGCTTGGAAGGGACAACATCAAGGACGTGCTGGGAAAGCAACTCTGATCCTTAAGGCGGTGGCATCGTACGACTTATGGATCTGGCACTCCTTCGGAATATCGGGTTCATGCAATGACTTGAACGTCCTGCAACAATCTCCGGTTTTCGACGACATACTAGAAGGCCGAGCACCACCTGTTAATTATGAAGTAAATGGTGTTCAATATGATATGGGATACTATCTTACTGATGGTATTTATCCACAGTGGGCGGCCTTCATCCAATCCATCCTTCACCCTCACACCCCGAAGCACAGATTGTTTGCTGAAGTGCAAGAGGCAACGCGTAAAGATGTTGAACGCGCTTTCGGAGTGTTGCAAGCGAGGTTCGCGATCATCAGAAACCCGACTCTTGCCTGGAGCAAGGACGTTCTGTCCAAAATAATGACAGCTTGTATCATCATGCATAACATGATAGTGGAGGACGAACGCAACTGCTATGCTAATTTTGGAGATATTCGCGAATTTATGGAAGATCGTCCTGGAACTTCAGCTGAGGCAACGTCGTATTCGACCGATCGTATAACGGATATTCACGAGTTTTTTGTCAATCAAGATCGAGTGCGTGACAGGAACCAACATTTGGATCTGAAAGGCGATTTAATTGAGCATATATGGCAATGCTACGGACGAGGAGCGGTTTGAAAATCGGTTAACGTAGTTGGTCATGTAGTATTTAAAAGTTTAGTTTATGTAATATGTACTATTGTTTCTTAACTTTGATTATAATATTTCCTATTTCAGTTTGTCTTAAATGTAACGTTGCTCCGTAATATTTAATAATAATTTCGTGATTTACCAGTAATTATTAACAATATTTCGAGTTAAAATATAATTATAATGTAATTAAAATTAGATTTATATAAAATGTAATTTGTTAAATGTTGTGTGAGAATTAAATTTGTTTAATTAAGAAATGATGTGGATGAAAGAGAGTGTAGGGTGGGTGGGGGTAGCCTGGGCATGGGTAAAGTGTTTTTTTGGGTGGGTTGGGTGAGCTGACGTGGCAGAGAGAGAAGCTGACGTGGCAGAGAGAGAGTGCAGGGCGCCCGAGGGTAGCCCGGGCGCTGTTAAATATGCTCTTAATGCCCGGGACGCCCCTGGGACGGAGGAGACGTGTCTCCTGATTGGTCCGATTTTAAATTCATTATTATTATTATTATTATTATTGTTTAGGGTTAAAAATGTTTATAAATTTATTTTAAATTGTTTTTAAAAAATAAATTCTGAAAATGTGTTTTTTATTTATTTTGATTTTGCAGACTTTTTTGAATTTTTTAATATTTTATCTAGAATTGATTTTCAAATGACGTAGACGTGAGAGAATGTAAGGTAGGTGAGATAGCCCGTGGTTAATGAATTTTTTAGATGAATTGGGTGAACTGACGTGTTGAGGGAGAACAGAGTTAGTAAGGGTAGCCAGACATGATTATTTATGGTCTTAGATAAGAGTCATTGATTAGCAACGTCTCGTGCCTCGTGACATATTTTGGTAACAAATTTTGGAAGATATAATTGTTATGCATGTGAGCATGATTAAAGGATGATTGTGAATTTGCAATGCGGGTAGTGACAGGAGGGCAGTGGCTCCCCCGCAGATTCTTAATCAGGTTGGTCTAGATTTTAGTATACCCTATAGAGATAGACAATTCATATTTATCTCAATTAATGGTTTGTAAGAACTCGTATATCTCTCTTTTGTACTTGTGACTCTTTGCAAAATAGTATATTAGAGTGTGAGGCGATTATGATTTTCTCCGAAAAAGTTTCCATGTAAAATTGTTCTCTTGTAGTTGTTGTGTGCACTTTTTTTCTTCATTTTATTACTTCCGCAACTCGCATTTGCTAATAATGCAAGAAAAAAAGGGAGGAAATCGGTATTTCAATTTGTTTGGAAGCCGTGCAAATAAAAACTTTTGAGGTGAGTTTTAAGCATTTGAAAATTATGGGAAATGAGAAACTAAGGGGGGAGTTACCATTTTATTGTAAAACTTGTATTTTCCCATGCATGTCTATTACTGAAATGCAAAATTCACTCGCAACACCATTTAATGTTCTAATGGGTCGATTGTTTTTCATTCTAAATTTAAATACCCAATAAAAGTTGGAATAAACTAAGAATATGCTACATTTTTAATTTTGGCCTTAAATTCATTATACGTCTGGAACACTAGTGGGAAATTGAAGATTTGTCATTTTACTAAGAAAATGGGACGAAACATTCGTCCCAAGTCCCAACTAATAACTTATTTCCATCTCTGGGAAAATAACAACCAATTACCATTGGAGTGGAAGTGGATCACCATCATCCTAATTAATGAGCAAAAAAAAATCCATGTTTGACTATTGAGTCTTGATCACATCTGTATTGAATATTGATTGATATCTTCATTTAATGAGATAGAAGACCTATTACTTGCAAAATTAAGATCTCCTGGACCAGTTAAGATCGATGTTTATGTCTATGACTTTGCAAGATGGCTCTTGACTAATTCTTTTGTTGGTACAATTACAATCCTTTTTTTTCCTTCTAAAAACCTGTCAAAGTTTACAAACAGTGTTTCCGCAAAGGTAGATTCTGATATTATCTAGAATTACCATGACACCCACATCTTATAGCTAGAAACGAATAAAGCTAAACAACCCAATCTTATTATCCCTTTGAAGTCCACTAACAAGGGCAACAAGCAGCTCATGTTTGGCCATACGGGTTAATAAGCAACTCAACAACAAAACAGCAAATTTCCATCTTAAAACTCATCACTTCCTAATTAATTGATGCAAAGTTTTGTTGGTAAGATCCACAACCGACAGTTCCTCATTACCAGTATTAACAAAATATCCACTAGACTCACATTACTTAAAACATAGGATTACAATATTCGATCTCATTTGCAACGCCCTGTCATATGTACGCTTGTAAGATCTTTACAACAAGTATCAGACTCAATTCGTACTCCTTAAAGCTCAACTCCAATCTTCTGTAAAATGGATGATTATGAGGTATATCTAATCTCTTGAATTTCTACGTTCTTCTTTACATAGACACACAACACAAGTGTGAAGGTGTAACAAAGATGTTCTGGTTACGCAAACTGAGTCACATAACTTGGAAATCATTTTTCAATTGATTTGTTTTTTATGTTTTTTCTACTATAATTAAATTTTCATATAATCTTATATTTATATGGTATGACTCATTATAAAATAAAATCTCTATATATTGAAGAACTAACTTAAGGTACAATAAAAAAATTCTTCGTGTAAAAGTCAATAATCACAAATACCAAACGTATTGGACATTTCTGCAATCTAGCAAAATACAAGGTAAATATGAAAAGGATTGTTTCGAAAAATCGAAAACATTTGGACCCAAACCCGGAAAAGGGTCCGACTTGTCACGGGGAGAGAGATAACGACGTTATTACGGGAAATGCCATCGTCCTTTTCTTTTCTTGCCGCTGGGGGCACCATCTGGTTCGTCGGATCCCAAACGGACGTCCACGATTCCTCCGTAGGGCGGTTGGAGGGGTCTAAACCGGAAGGAACCGTCACGAGGAAGAACCTATCGTGTTCGTACAAAAGGCGTCGAATTGGACGGATGGGATATTTCGTGAGAGGCGTACGGCTCTCGGATCCAAGGGTGAAGGGTAATGGACGGTTGGGATTGGAGGATGGGAGATGGGATTTTGGTGTGAACGGGTTTTTCGGGTGCTTCGGTCTGTGGTCGTGGGATTTCGGCAAGCGTGTGGACCCGGTGGTTCGCCCGGTTGGGGAACTTTGAGGTGGACCGTGGGCGGCTGTCAAGGGTGAAACTAGTGTCAATAATTTGGGTTAGTGGTCGAATTTTGTAGGATAATTTATTCAGAAATTCATCTGTGTATTTGATTATTAGTAAAAAAAATCAAAAAAGTCCAAAAAATTGGAAATTAGTTGGTTGATTTGAATTGGGTGTTAATTTAAAGTTTGATTATATATCTGAACTATAAGTAGTTAAATAGATACACTAGTTTGACATTATTTCATCTACCCATTTTACTTGGTATCTGAAAAATATGAGACGACTTAATTTATAATGTTCAAATAAAAACATGAAATGAAGAAAATTGATTTGATGTGGTTGCGTAAATTGTTCTTTTTTTCCTCTCTATGAAATTGAAAGGGCAGTTGACTAGGGTGAAAATGGGATAGACAAGGTTAAATTTCCCATACTTGCTTGTTGACCTTGAGTGGTAGGTATAAGGCCACAATTTGGAAGTCATACCTTATGCCTATACGGCTATACGTTGTACATACCCACAAAATTCAGATAAGAAGTACAAGGCTGGTATAACGAGTGTATTTGTGGATATGAAAATTGACAATGGGTGCTAACCTTTGAGAGACAAAATAGATTTTGGAATTTTTACGCTATGCTAGGTTATTTGAATGTTATGACTTATGAATACAGAAATTTATAATTGACAAAGGTTACAATACTTTATAGGTATAATATATACTATGATAATGTAGGTAAAAGTTTCATATACGGGTAATAAAATATTAAATTAGTATATTTAAGGGGATAGAAAATCTTTTTAATTAGTCGTAATCGAATGGGTCTAATTTACAAACTCATACTCAAATCCGATATATTCATTTATTCACAGCCATGCATTTGATTCTTGCTCAGCATGCATGCACTGTCGCCCCTGGTTTTGTCTGATAAAAGTAGCCATCGTATTTTTCTTAATGAAAAATAATATTAAAATTTTCGTCATAGGAAAGATATCTTTGAGATATATACATTTTTTTCTGAAAGCTACATCTTGGTAACACAAAACAGCATGATACCAACCCCAATAAGTCATATCTTTCATCTGAAAGATACTATATCAAAGATAATTAAGTATATCCTCTTCAAGAAAAATAAAATATGGAAGCCTTCTTAGGGAAACATTATATATATATTTAATATGAAAAATAAAATACTTTATATTCTCATTGAAGCGTGCCTTTTGTTACTTTCAGGGGGTTTTCTTCAAAAAGAATACTTTCAGGTGTTTTGGTGATTGAAGTTACGATTAAGTATTCAAGTGTGAAAGGTATTTTCCATATCTAATTAATTCCAACATAAACAACTTAAAATGAAATTATTATTATGGAGCATTTCTACGAAATTGCTTAAAATGAAAGCATACTCAAGCAATATATATAGACATCGTTCTCACTTCTCACGCAGTCGTGTACACCCAAACAATATATATCGATGCGCGGAAAATATGCATGAATCATGGATTCATGATAGGTATTTTCTACGTACTAAAAACATGAAGTGGATTTTTATATTTCTTTGGACACATTAAATTTTTGTGTCTTTCGAAAAGTTTTTTGTTTCCCGTAGAGAATAATAAGTTCTCCATTTAGGCTAATTAGCTTTATGTGATAACTTTAGTATATATGCTACATTACATATGTATAGAACATAGCTCATTATTGTAAATAGTTGGGCTGGTTATTAATCGGATCACACCACACCCAAGTACCCAACTGATTCAACCACCCTATATAAGGGTTTGGAGTTTCTATCGATGATCCAATCATAAAATTCTACACTGTATCAAAGAAATCGATACAAACCACTCTTCCACAGATACTGACCTGGTCAGAATCAAGAACAATTAACAACAAAATCAAAAGAGAGCAAATCGGATTTGAAGGTTGCAGAGCTCGTCAAAGACTCCAATGGTGGTCGAAAGCAGTACCATAATTTCTAGTAGCCCCTAGAACATGAGTTCTTCCGATAACCCAGGAACGATCTTAGTATCCAAAGTTCTTGGTGGAGACAACTACCATATTTGGTCCAGAGCAATGCGTGTTTCTCTTGGTGATAAAGATAAGAAAAGTTTTATTGATGGATCTGTGACCAAACCACCCAAAGAAAAGTCAATGAATACGCAAAATGGAAAAGAGCTAATAATATAGTGGTTTCTTGGCTTCTTAGTTCAATATATCGAGATATTATAGATAGTGTCATATACTATGATAATGCTTTTGAAATATGGAATGATCTGAAAGAAAGGTACTCACAAACTAATGACCCTAAATTTTTCCAAATAAAGAGAGCAATTTCTGCTCTGAGTCAAGGAGGATCCAGTGTTTCTGGATGTTATAACAATCTTAAGAAATATTGGGATGAATACTCAGCTTTTGCAAAGACTATTGTTTATACATGTAAAAACTGCACCTGTGGGGGAGCCAAACAAACAACTGAAAGGGAGTAGGAGTAGCAAGACAAAACCTTGCAGTTCTTACTGGGCTTCAGTGATTCTTTTGATGCTACAAGGGGACAACTTCTCTTATCTGTACTACTTCCTCCAGTTAACAAGGCATATGCCTTAATACTACAAGAAGAAAAGGAGAAAGATATCACTGGATCAAATGAGATGATGCAAAATACTACCGCTCTAGCTGCCAACAATACCAACAATTATAATTACAGAAACAATAATCAAAACAACACACAAGAGAAAGGGGATAAACTGCAAAATAGTGGGACATACAACTCAAAAATGTTACTGGTTGGTTGAATTTTCCCCAAAATCCAACAACTTCAGAAAGAATAAGCAACAAAAGAAGGACAAGGAGGAGTGAAACAAGAACTTAAGGGCCTTCAATGTAGAAGTACAAATTGGGGACACCGACATAACTCAGGAGCAATACAATCAAATCCTTTAAATCTTAAACAACAAGAAAGACAACATGACACAAGCCAATGGTGCAAGTATGACTAGTTGTTATTCTTCCATAACAAGTCAATCATGGATAATTGATGGTGGTGCCACTAACCACTTGTTCTAATAAAAACATGATGGAAAATTTTACTAAGTTACCTAAGAGTTTATCAATTAGATTGTCAAATGATAGAGTAATATCTGATGAACATACAAGAGAAGTGAAACTTAGTGACAAAGTAAGACCAAGAAGAGTTCTTCTCTATATACCTGAATTCGGATTAAATCTCATCTCTATTGCTAAGTTAACTAAACAATATAATAACTCAGTTAACTTCTACCGAACCTTTTGTGTAATTCAAGATATTATCCAGAAGAGGATGATTGGTATGGGTGAAGAAATTAGGAATTTATACATCTATACCAACCAAGACAGACTAAATAATCGTTGTGTTTCTTTCGTACAAATAAAGATAGCCCAGATTGGCATAGGAGATTGAGGCATATGCCTCACAACAAAATAAGGATCATAGCTAATAAACATGATAGTAGTACTTTAAATAATGATCATAATGATCTGGATTGTGATTGTAACATCCCCGAACAGCGAAAAATTTAAACTTTTAAAATCAAGGGAAACACGTGGATAAAACCATCAAGAGTGGGGACATTACTGAAAGAAAAATACCCAAATACATAAGGTACACCATATTACATAAGAGTTTGTCAAAAGAGTGATTACATCGGAATACAAAACACATAAAACATGTAATCACGACAACCTAAATAGGTAGACGACAAGTTCCAGTCCCAAAGTGCAATCTCCCTCGGTCACCACCCGTCGGAACCTAACGCGGTCCTGAAAAAGATGCAACAACAATGCCTGAGTTTCCATAAGAAAATCCCGTATGACAAGCTCACCTATATGCCCTAACATACTAGTATAGCATGACATGGAATACAAAGCAGTAAACACCCACAAGGGTAAAACTACCCACACAGGCCACACGATCAAACAACACCGCCGCCACACAGGCCGCACGGTCCAACAACCACCGGTACCACACAGGCCACTCGGTCAAACAACACCGCCGCCACACAGGCCGCACGATCCAACATCGGCTCCCCGTAGAGACCTACCGTAGGCACATACGGTCTAACGGACAATACGCAACACATCCCCACACGCGACTACACAAGCCAAGGGATCGGTGAGGAGGCGTTCGCACTTCCGCGCAGGTAGACTCAGATCTGAAAACATCGTGGTCCACCACCACACCAACGGAGCCGTCGCTCAGGTCGGTCCATCAACCGGCGCCACACAGACCGCACAGGATCTCACTCGATAGGTGCCCAGTCGAGCTACCTGCCGGAACACATCATCGGCAGTCCATCGCCTCAACCACACATGCCACACGCGATCCTCCCTGCCGCCACACAGGGGCCCTACCGCCGCCACACAGGCCGCACGACACGTGCAATCACTGCCATCAAGGCCAGTCGAACATATCCACCACACAAAGGCCAGACAATCGACAGATCCGAACCGAAGTCCGCAGGGTCAACAACCTCCACGTGCAGACACCAACTCCGTCGCTATAAAAGCAGGGCAGCGGCTTCCGTAGCCCCTCAGGGTGGTAGTCACTTCACCCAACAACAGTTGCGTGCCCGCTAAAGCAATGGGATCCGCAATCCCTCAGGCTGTTACTCTAACGCGAGTCAAACGATCCACCAGATTTGTCACGATCCATACATGTAGGTGACGCGTTCCGGACACCCACACTCTTCCACACGGCGGTCCCTGGGCAGGCACGCGTAACGCATCCACCGTCACCTCTCGGCTCATGCACAAGGTGAGGACACGGGTTTCCGTGGACAGAGTTGGCATCCTAAGCGGAACCAGGAATTCTGTCTTGTGCAAAATGGTCGACCGAATGAGACACTCGGTCGACCGCTTCCACAAGGGAATTGGTCGACCGAAGCGTCTGCAACGGTCGAACTATTTGCGCAACACATAATTCCTAACGGTCTACCGAAGGTCTAAAACCGGTCGACCGAACGAGGTCAAAATCCGGAGTCTGGTCTGTTAGGATCTATGGCCCTCTAATCGATAGAAAAATGCGGAATTAAAAAAATACTAATCGAAGGATTAAGGAAGAGACAATTGCAAACCACAAATTCGTCGACACCGGAGTTTAGAGAGGTTCGGCACCCACACCCGGGTCCTAGTCCTCCTCGCAAGCCTCGCTCGATCCCCCGAGCCTCGCTTACGGTTCCACTAACCGATCTCCGTTCCGGGCCGAGACCAACTCCGTTTACAACACCGAGCCTCGCGAACAACCTCGCCTCGCTCGTGTCTCCTCTCACAACCCGAGAGGGAGCTTCCTCGAAGCTTTACAACTTGGTGATTCTTGAATAAGGAATTGGAATCACAATCTAACTAACACTCTATACTTGAGCACACTTGGATATGATATGGAATTGGATATGCAAGTGGTGAAGTTTAGGCTTGAGTGTTGTGGATTGAGAGCTTGAAGATGGAGAGGATTTGACTTTGAGTATTGGATAGATAGGAAGTATTCAAGATGTCCAAAGCAACCAAATGAGGTCCTATTTATAAGCCTTCAAGCTCATCTAGCCGTTTGGGAGTTGGTGGGGAATGGACCAATGAGAAAGCAAGATGTGACTTAAGCTCGGCCAGAAATCGAGACATATTCGGTCGACCGTTATCCACACGGTAGTCCGAAACATTGGTCTGAACAAAGAACTCGGTTGACCGATTATGTATCGGATCACCGTTCACCAACCTCTAGTAGCTTTTATCTATTTAGCCCTAATTAATTTCGGTTCACCGAAGTCCATTCGGTTCACAGTTCCAAGGTGGACAGTAGAATTGATTGGGCTATGATCTACTCAAGTTCGGTTGACCGTGTATACTTCGGTAGACCGAAGTAGCGCGGGAATTGCGCTGACAAAGCGTGGGAGATTGGTTTACCAATAACGGTCAAGTTAAATAGCCGTTGGTCTCCTAAAGCAATATGATTCGGTTGACCGAATGAAGTTCGGTGTACCGAATATGGATAAGTCAATTTGGCTTTAGGTCAAGATTTAAATACGACCGTTGGAGCAAAGTTCAAAACCGGTCCAGGCTAATTCGGTCTACCGAAGGCGGTTCGGTATACCGAGGTGGTTATTCCAGGGAACACCTAAAGGATTCTACACGGTTGACCGCAAGGTGTTCGGTGGACCGAACTCTACAAGATTCGGTTTACCGAGAAGGGGTCGGTTAACCGTGGGGATACGGGACAGAATCCTAATGTGCTTAAGTTTACATTAATCCTTAGGACTCAAATTATACTACATTACATATTGGTCCAAAGCTTGATTACATGTCTTGAGTCTTTATCTTCTTGTCCCCAAGCTCCTTAGCTTGATTCTTCATCAACCTATTAAGAATATCGCAAGTACACGAATATATATGCAATGCATGTATTCATGTTTGCTTACTTTGATTGTGTAGGTTGATTGATTAAATATAGATTAAGATTAGATTACTTAATCATCAAAACTAAATAAATATTAAGGCTAAAAAGCCAACAATCTCCCCCTTTTTGATGATGACAAATCTATATCTTAATATTTTGAGTTCAATTGTATTTCTCCCCTTTCTATATGTTTTGTTTCTTAACATATATGTAATCTATGCATTTACAAGATTTCTCCCCCTAACAACATGCATAGTTTATTTAAAATTGAAGCTCATCTTAATTCTTCTCCCCCTTTGACATCAATCAAAAAGCAAACATTAAACATTTGATGCAAAAGTAAGAGATATCTAACTCTCCCCCTTAATTATATGATTTTGTACTTTAAGGCTCTCCCTATCAATTAGGCTAAATAGCAACAATGAGTATTAACAATTAAGTGCATTTCTATTCTCCCTCTTAGCCTATTTAACATCCATTTTACAATTTTACATTTATGATTATGGATGTTGTTATACGATATGCAATGAATAGGGTATAAGATATGCAATGAATTATAGCATAAGATGTCTATTAAGCTCTAAAATTTAGATTAGAATCAATCAAAATTTATACCGTCGTGGCGCTTTGAATTGACTCAACCCGTATTCGGTGATGCAACCGGCTTTAAATTTTTCTTTGAAGCTCATCCGGTCACCACCGATTTCCTCCTTCAAGTACCTACAATTGAAGATTTTGGTACCCATTTTTGCTTGGGTCCAATCATGTTAGTTTTTGGAACCCAAACCATTTTGGTTTTAGGTGCCCAAATACTTGAGGAAGTTTTATTCACTACAAAATGCTTTCCATTCAAAGTAGTGTGAATAACATGGTTCTTAAAGTTATTAGCATAAAAACCTATACCATGTTTATCTAGTGATTGTCTTTGACTACCAATAAGCATTTCAAGCATTTTCTTTCCACTTGTGAATTTTTCAAGATCTTTTTGTAATAGAACATTCTTAGCAATTAGATCTTGAATATCAACACTACACGAAGGTTTTGCATTTAGAGTTGCAATTTCATCAATTAATTGAGTGTTCTCTAATGCAATTTTATCATGACTAGCAAGTAATTCATTCTTATCATTCATGATAGATTCAATTTGAGATTGTAGCTCATTGATTTTCTTTCTTGCTAGTTTATTCTTTTGACAAATTTTCTCAAAATTTTCAAGCAATTCATTGAATTCACATTGAAGTTCATTATATGCATTTGAATCATTTGAATCATGACTAGAGCAAGAAGATACCTCACTATCATCGTCTTCTATTGCCATGAAGCACATTGTGGCGAATTCGCCTTCAATTGATGAAGATGATGAAGTGTCCCAAGTAGCTTTAAGAGCTTTCTTTTTCTTCTCTTTTCTCTTGCTCTTCTTCTTCTCTTTTCTTCTTTCTTTCTCTTCTTTGAGAAATTCCTTAAATTGTTGTGTCGCCAATTGTTCCTCGATATCACTATCTCCTTTTATCGAATTGGTGACGGCGTGTAGCCCTAAGGATTTCTTGACTCTCTTCTCAATGCGGTCTTTCATTTGTATCTCATATGTCATGAGACTACCCATTAGCTTCTCGACCGATAATTTTGTGAGATCTTGTGCTTCTTCGATGGCGGTCGTCTTCTCCTCCCAATCGTCGGTGAGTGATCGGAGAATCTTTCGAGTAATCTCTCCCTTGCTAAAATCCTTGCCAAGTGCTTTAAGAGAGTTAATTATCTCGGTGAAGCGAGTGTGCATCTCACTTATGTTTTCACCGGATTGCATACGAAATAATTCATATTTATGCATGAGCAAATTAATCCTAATTTCTTTCAATCTATTTGAACCCTCATGATGCATTTCTAATGTATGCCAAATATCATAAGCACTTTCACAACCTCTTACCCTATTGTATTCCCCTTCATTTAACCCACAATACAAGATATTCATAATGCGGGAATTCATCTCCGCTTCCTTAATTTTGGGTTTTGTTAAGGATACAATTCCATCATCATTAGGAGGTGTATATGAGTTTAATATGAATGTCCAATATTTCAAATCATTTGATTTAGGGGTGTAATCGATCTCTAAACGAGCGATCCGAGCCTGCTCAAGATTGGCTCGTTAAGGGTTTCGAGCGGAAAATTCTGCTCGTGCTCGGTTCGACCTGCTCGCGAGCGGCTCACGAGCGGCTTGTTAACCTGAATCTTTTTTTGTTGTATTGAATTGCTAATAATGTTGTCCTAACAATTAAATTATAAGATTACTTAAGACAAATATAATAATAGTTACTAACATAATTTTAAAATTAACACCTAAAATAAACACAATCTTATAAATTATACGACAACATCAACATCTTATAAATAAGATTACACACTTAGAACATACAAAATCAACAAAATCTTAAAATCAAACACAATCTCTTCAATTATAGGACAACTCACAACATCAACATCTTATAAATAAGATCATCCACCTGACTCAAACCTTAATTTATTTGAACTTTTGGTGTAGAAAAGAATGAGAAAAAGAAAAGAAATAATAATAATAATAATAATAATAATGGAAAACGAAAAATTTAAGACTAATAAGGTTTTGATTCTTATGAGTATTTTGGTTTGGTTTGTTAAATGGATTGTTGTGTTTGGTAAATTAGTTTATTAAATGAGTTTAATACTTAACCGATTGGGTAATTGGATAGAATATTCATGTTAATCAAATAATTAGATATAGTAATCAGGTTTCGAGCGATAAATGAGCGAGCACCGAGCGAGCATCGAGCGAGCGGGTTATGCTCGTGCTCGACTCGTTACTTATCGATCCGAGCAACTTCGAGCAAAATCGGAGCAAAATCGAGCGAACATCGAGCGATCTATCGATCCCGAGCAGAACTTGACAGCCCTAATTTGATTGCAAATATATTCTCATTCTTTTCTTCCAATAGTCATAATTTAACCCATTAAACAAAGGTGGCTTAGATGTGGATAATCCTTCACAATGATTAGAAGTAGATGTCATGCTAAATTACGATTAAGTAAATGAAATTAGCAACCTAATGCTCTGATACCAATTGTTAGGATCTATGGCCCTCTAATCGATAGAAAAATGCGGAATTAAAAAAATACTAATCGAAGGATTAAGGAAGAGACAATTGCAAATCACAAATTCGTCGACACCGGAGTTTAGAGAGGTTCGGCACCCACACCCGGGTCCTAGTCCTCCTCGCAAGCCTCGCTCGATCCCCTGAGCCTCGCTTACGGTTCCACTAACCGATCTCCGTTCCGGGCCGAGACCAACGCCGTTTACAACACCGAGCCTCGCGAACAACCTCGCCTCGCTCGTGTCTCCTCTCACAACCCGAGAGGGAGCTTCCTCGAAGCTTTACAACTTGGTGATTCTTGAATAAGGAATTGGAATCACAATCTAACTAACACTCTATACTTGAGCACACTTGGATATGATATGGAATTGGATATGCAAGTGGTGAAGTTTAGGCTTGAGTGTTGTGGATTGAGAGCTTGAAGATGGAGAGAATTTGGCTTTGAGTATTGGATAGATAGGAAGTGTTCAAGATGTCCAAAGCAACCAAATGAGGTCCTATTTATAAGCCTTCAAGCTCATCTAGCCGTTTGGGAGTTGGTGGGGGAATGGACCAATGAGAAAGCAAGATGTGATTTAAGCTCGGCCAGAAATCGAGACATATTCGGTCACCGTTATCCACACGGTAGTCCGAAACATTGGTCTGAACAAAGAACTCGGTTGACCGATTATGTATCGGATCACCGTTCACCAACCTCCAGTAGCTTTTATCTATTTAGCCCTAATTAATTTCGGTTCACCAAAGTCCATTCGGTTCACCGTTCCAAGGTGGACAGTAGAATTGATTGGGCTCTGATCTACTCAAGTTCGGTTGACCGTGTATACTTCGGTAGACCGAAGTAGCGCGGGAATTGCGCTGACAAAGCGTGGGAGATTGGTTTACCAATAACGGTCAAGTTAAATAGCCGTTGGTCTCCTAAAGCAATATGATTCGGTTGACCGAATGAAGTTCGGTGTACCGAATATGGATAAGTCAATTTGGCTTTAGGTCAAGATTTAAATACGACCGTTGGAGCAAAGTCCAAAACCGGTCCAGGCTAATTCGGTCTACCGAAGACGGTTCGGTATACCGAGGTGGTTATTCCAGGGAACACCTAAAGGATTCTACACGGTTGACCGCAAGGTGTTCGGTGGACCGAACTCTACAAGATTCGGTTTACCGAGAAGGGGTCGGTTAACCGTGGGGATACGGGACAGAATCCTAATGTGCTTAAGTTTACATTAATCCTTAGGACTCAAATTATACTACATTACATATTGGTCCAAAGCTTGATTACATGTCTTGAGTCTTTATCTTCTTGTCCCCAAGCTCCTTAGCTTGATTCTTCATCAACCTATTAAGAATATCGCAAGTACACGAATATATATGCAATGCATGTATTCATGTTTGCTTACTTTGATTGTCTAGGTTGATTGATTAAATATAGATTAAGATTAGATTACTTAATCATCAAAACTAAATAAAGATTAAGGCTAAAAAGCCAACATGGTCAACATCAGAATCCAATCTATCGGTCGACCGACTCAGGGGTCTCGGTCGACCGAAACCTTACAGGGTCAACCTATTATTTTCTACGTCATAAACGGTCGACCGCAACCACACCAAGGGTCCGGTACACTTAAGTTCCGGTCGACCGAAACATGCCAGGCAGTCTAAAAACACTACGTTCGGTCGACCGACAAACGTCTTCAACCTCGCGTCAGCCGAGGTTTTGACGCCGAAACTCGTCGCCGGCGAGGTCTCCGACCTCCCGCGACCTACCAAAACATCACCCCAACGTGGGTGATCACTAAGGCCTCTAATGCAAGAACTTGACATACCTCACTTCCGAAGGGCGACGAAGAACGCCCAAGCTCCGCAACCAACTCCGGTCCGCACCACGCACCTCCTCCTTGCACCTTCTTCCCGCCGCGTTCCTGCCTCACGCACAACTTCCCCACACGAGCTCGAGCACCGGATGGATGGAGAGGAGAAGGAAGAGATGGGTGGAAAGGAGAAGGTTTGGAGAAGAAGAAGAAAAATGATAGAGGAAGGAACGTGAGAGAGAGTGAGAAGAAAAGAGAGGGAGAGATGGGTTTTCTCAAACACAACTCATGCTTCCATCACCTCAGCCTCACCCCTACACTCCAGCCCACTATTCACCCAAGCCTCCCCAACAGCACAACAACGGCAACAACACAACAACAGCAACACCAACAACAACACTCCTCTTATTCCTCCTCAACTTCCCATGCAAACCTCCACCATTAGCAACCTAATCACCATTAACCCATAAGCAAGGTTAGGGTCATAGTAGTGATGATTGTCGTTTAGCAAAACAGACTAAAATTTCCTTTCCTTTAAGTACACTCGTAATATTTTTGATTTGATACATATGGATGTATGGGGGAAATATTTTGTTTCTACTCATGAAGGATATCATTATTATCTGACTATTGTTGATGATTTTAGTCGACTAATTTAGACTTTTCTAAGGAAAATGAAGTTTGAATCAATTTTCAATATTATGAAATCCTTTATAGCCATGACCAAAACACAATTTGATAAAACCAACAAGAGAATGAGGAGTGATATTAATGGTCAAGAATTCTTGTCACACCAACACGCAGAATCTCTTGGCATCTAAAGGAATTATCCATGAAAATAGTTGTGTGTATACCCCTCAACAAAATGATATTGTCGAGAGGAAACATAAGCACATTCTTGAGGTGGTCGGGCCAATTAGATTCTATTCTAACCTTCTTGAGTCAGTTTACGCAACAGCTAGGACATAAGCACTCTCAAGCAACACTGAGTTGTCAAATACATCACGAAGACCCTAGACCAAGGCTTATTTTTTACTGCCAACAATCATCCACAACTTAAAGGTTTTTGTGACTGTCTGGGCGAGTTGCCCAATCATCCGCAGGTGAACAACTGGTTTTGCTATTTTCTTGGGAAGCTCTTTCATCTCCTGGAAGACCAAAAAGAAAGTCACAGTATCCAGATCCTCCTGAATACCAATCTATGGCCAACACCAGTTGTGAGCTCACTTGGTTGATTAATCTGCTGGTTGACTTCAACACTGCTCGTTCAGAGTTTGCCTTGCTTTTTTGTGACAAAACTCAGCACAGCAATGCACATTGCTGCTAATCATGTCTTTCACGAGAGAACAAAGCATATTGAAATTGACTGTCACCTCATTCGAAAGTAGATCACCAAAGGCATCATTCAAACCTATTTTGTATCCAGCAAGGATCAAATATCATATTTATTCACAAAAGCCTTGTCTTCCAGCTCAATTTCAGCAACTACTCAACAAGTTTGGAGTGCATAGCATCCACTCTCCAACTTGAGGGGGACTATAAAGAATCATAAGTTCTCCATTTAGGCTAATCAGCTTAATGCGATAAATTTAGTATGCTACATTACATATGTATAGAGTATAGACAGAGCCATTCTTGTAAACAATTGTGTTGGTTTTTATTTGAATCCTTACCAATTATCACACCACACCCGATTGATTCAACCACCCTATATAAAGGGCTCAATCTACTTGTAACAGAATATATAAAATCCCATTCTAACAACCTCTCCTCCACGACTCAAACACATCTTCTTCTTCTCACCAATTTCTCCGTTCCCTCTCCGATTAGGGTTTGGGGTTTCTATCGATGATCCAATCATGAATTTCTACATTTCCTTCTTATAAATAGAGTTTAGATCCATTTTTTTTATGAATTTCAAAGCTTTGAGATATCAGCCTTACGACTCCAACCATGCAAATGGTGTAATTTGTGTTTTTTTATGTTTGAACAAACAATTATGTCATGTCTATGTGTTTAAAAAACTCACACTGATATCATTGTATTTATTTATATAGATATATGTCATTATACATCAAGCGTTGTACAATTGCGATGGATCTACCACCGCATGTAGACCAAAGCGTACGAGAATGCTAACGAAATGTGTATTCTTAGATAGATAAACCCATCTTATTTAATATTTAAGGACAACATGCAAAAATTTACGAAGTATGCTATTTTGTGAAAACCAACATTGTGTTGGATTTCATCTGATGCTTATGTATATATATATTTGAAATTTTTATACACAAGCAAAATCGTTTTCATATTTATTCAACAATTTATACGTGCAATATTTTCTTTTTGCATTTCAATATGATGTATACTACTTAATATATAAAATGCATAAGTTGATCATACCTAAAGGATTATCAAATCCTTTTAACCAATCGGAGGTCGTGTTGCACGTCGAATTGCCTTGAAATTTCCTCCAAGTGTTCACCAAACTCTAAACAAGATTAGAGAGATTGAAGTTAGTCACTCAATCTCTAATGCAAGATTAGAATTTAGCTAATAACCCATTTGTGCTTCAAAGAACTTAATCTTCAGCAATTTAATTAATCTAGAGAATTTTCGGATGGAAGAGATGAAGTAAATATGGAGAGGAGAAAATTTTGCATTCGTCTACAAAAGGAAGGCAATAGAGACCTATTTATAGGACATCCTCAAAACACATCACGTGGAAACCACTTACACATGATTTCTCATATAAACCAATCATATTTTGACATATCATCAACCCACAACCTCCTCATGACAAAGTTGGATCAAATCCAACTCACAATCAACAAAAATCTCTTATTAATGTAGGCAAAATTGTGGCCAACGATCGACCTAAACAACCAATCGGATGACCGATTGGTTACCTATCGACAAATTCTATCGGACGATAAGCCCAAATAGTCGACCGTTTCGCTACCAGGAAAAGCGTGTTGGCCTAAATCTATGTTTTGATGATTTAATCAACATAATCTTAATTATAATCAATGTAGTGTAGCACACATATTGCATAACATATATATTGTTTTATGCTAACATCTACAGGTGATCAAGACTCAAGGAAGAAAAGAATTCAAATCAAGACATGTAATCAAGCTATTGAAGACATGTAATTTTATAATTCTTTTGAGTCTTAGGAACTTTGTGTACTTGAGCATACTAGAGTAAATAACTACTCACATACACTAGGTTCCTTATAGAAGTCATACACAAAATCTTAGATCATTTGGACTTCAATATGTCACCCAAACTTAGATTGAAAAATACTTAAAACCAAACCTGAACCGTCTGAGCAAAATCGGTCGACCGAACTAGTTCTCAGTTCGACCGATTGGATCAGTTAATCTGTTAACCAATAGTGTTGCACCGTTCGGCCGTTTTGTGTCTTTTGCTCGACCGTCTACACGTGTCAAATGATCGTTAGACTTGTCTTATTCTACAACGGTCGGTTTTCCCAAAACCCAAAAATACAAGTGATCACTGGTTGACCGTGGACCTTGTTTCGGACAACCGAACATAAACGTTTTGACAATCCCCAAGTGCTTGTTATTTTTGATCGACCAACCCAACCATTTCAGTCGACCTAACCTAAACTTTTTCGACAACCCCATAGAGCATGTTAGTTTTCGGTTGACTGAACCAACCATTTAGTTCGACAGTTAACTTAAGAGAACTTAGTTATAGCCAATTTTCGTTCGACCGTTCCCTGATCGGTCGACCGTTGTGGTTCTGGACTTTTATGGACTTCTTTTCTGGACGACTTCCGGTCGACCGTTAAGCCCGTTTTGGTCGACCGAACTTGACTAGAACTATGACTTGCTCTTTTTCTGTTTTGTGTATCTTACACAAACACTTACCATATTAATCACAACGGATATAACCCTTTAGGATCTCATAAATAGATGTTACCAAGACACAATTTGACAACTCTTACACTCCAAATTGTCATACACATCTAAGAGAAACTCTCAAGCATTCAATTCCCCAAACATACTCTCCAAACCTAAACTTCACACTTTAGCTGATCCCTTACCAAGAACGCTCATGATAATTTTGGTCGAACCGCGTGTCCAACTGGTCGATCATTTCCGAACTCAAAAGTTAATGTTAAATTCGGTTGACCGAAATATTTTTACCTTTACAAATTTTGGATCAATATCCGACAAAATTTGAGCTTTGGGATTTTAGAAAATTCATATGTTATAATGTTGCGGATCACATTATATTATGTAACATATTATCATATATAATGTCAAAACATTATACCCTATAATATATATATATATATATCTCATATAAATTTATTTGTTATTCTAACCATGTCGTAATCACGACATAATGATTTTATTATTTTGTCATATGTATACTATTTCACATCACGTAAAACATAAATCATACTTCTTGTTCCCCAGTTTTGTGGTGTGACTTATAGGATGATCTAAGTTATATTAGCACTGATATAAAACACTTTATATCATTAACTATAAATGGTATCTAACTACACATTATAGTTACCTAAATAATAAAGATGTATTGCTCACTTAAACAAGTAACAATCTATTTAGTGATATGAAATAATATCACTTGTGTTTATCTATTGCCTCATGATACTAGGAATATTGTACAAAGTAGAAATATGTAATCTTTGTATTATATATTCATTTCTTGATCTCTTAAGCTAATTATAAATATGTAATTATACATAAGTTATATTGTGTACATTATAACTTTACTTTATTAAGGGGCCCAATAACATCATCACTCAAGTCAAGAAGGGGGCAATGATGATATTTTAACATATGACTTTTTCCCGCACAAGTTATATACAACCAATTAAATCTTTATCACTATACGCAATGATAACTTTTGATAATAATCAAATTATATACTTCTCACGTGAAAAGAACATAGTTCTCATATCTTATGATTGAAAGGCACAATGAAAACATTATTGACACAAACACAATTACATAATGTTTCATTTACTACATTTTCTCTTTATATACTCATGTTGTTAAATATTTTTAGAGTTAGATTATCATTTAATCAACGTGACAATCTTATCTCGGTAATTAATATCTCATGTTAATCATCATGATTGTGAATTACTTTTGATTTATGTAAATCATTATCTTTTAGAGCTCTACGGTTAAGGAATAAAAACTTCTTCCTTAACTCTTCTAAAAGACGAATACACTAATCAAGGAACAAAAAATTTATTCATTCAATTCATAATAAATGACATATAAAAGAATACTTTTAGAACACACATTCCTTTCACAAACAAATATAAATCATTTGATAAATCCATTGGATTTAGATCAGGCATGTGAGTTATATTTATGTATCAAAATCAACTGACCTTTGTAACTATGCATGCAATTAATCAACGGGGTGGGAAGGGGCAGGGCTGGTTTTTGCCCCACCGCTACTTATCCCGTCTAAGTTAAGCGGGTAACCAGGGAGGAGTGTGACGGGGCGGGTTATTATTTAATCATAGCTTAATACCAAAAATCAATCAACTTTAATTTCCTTAATATTTTCCATTTCGATTAAAGCTTAATACAACAAATCAATCAACTTTTATTATTATTTTCCATTTTGATCAAGAAAAAAATTTAATCGATGTGTGTTTTTAACTAAATATAAAAAATTTAAAGCTAAATACAAAATGATCAAACCTAAATACAAGTGGAACGTTGGTATGAATTATTGATTATGCGGGGTAGGTTGTGAGACAACCGTTACCCGACCCGTTTATTATGTGGGTGGCGGGTTGAGTTTTTTTCTCGCTACCCGCATTAGGCGGGACGGGGTGGGGCGGGTTTGCGGGTAAAACCCGCCCCATTTACAACCCTAGATTGACATATATTATGCCTTAGAGTATGTAATAATGTGGTAATAGGCTGGATAAAATATTTTTTCGAAAAAATTAAGTAGCACGAACTGATGAAAAAAATCCACAATATATCCAATCCAATTATTCATTCTTACGTTAATACACTATCACATAATTAATCAGCTAAATAAACTAGCTCAGTTAGTAATTCCCTGATTTTGGAACACTAGACCAAAGATCTAATCTCATCATGTCAGTATGTGTTGGGATTTAATCAAAACTACAAAATACTTTCAAATTATATTATCACCTAACCAAGCATGCTTCCTAATAATCCACTTGGGACCCCGACTAATGAAGTTAGTGACCCAACTTAACAATAAATACAATTATACGACTCATATGATCCACTTGGGATGGGGATGATGGCAATCACATTCTGCATTAGTGCAACCATACACGCATGACAAGTGGTAAATTGGTAATATCAATTAGTAATCAAGTGAATTAAGTTCAATTGTGTGATCACGAGATCATGCTTCCTACTTACCAGATGGGTGGCGTTGGAAGCTCATATGTTTTAAAATCCACTTTTCATGATCTCCCAACACATATATAACTTCTCCACCACATATTTCATGTTCATTTATTGATTTTTTTTGTTACCTGGAGAGTGGAGCATATATATGAATATATGATGGTCACGTATGACAACTAAGATGAGAGTTAATTCGTTTCAGGGTTTCATAACAGCCTAACAGCTATTGCTGAGTTTGATTAAAGAATATCTATGTTCGTGTTACTTTTGCAACTTTGATTATGCCATTTGTTTGGAGGAAGTCATCCAGTTAGGGATTGTTGCTTAATTGAGCTGAAATTGATTAATATTTTTGTGGTGTGTGTACGTGACTATATATTGTATTGTATATTGTCTTGCCTTTTATTTGAATTTCCATGGATTTCTAGTTTTAGGAGCATAAAGGAGAGTGTCTTACATGTAATGTAACTCATAAATGTTGAAGTTTTGAAACTTAATTAATTAGAAAAAAACCAAGTAAACAAAAGATATAGCTATTAATATGATTTTTTTCACTTCCAGACCATTTTTCATGCAAATCATAATAACAGCTTGTGAATCACTTATATTCTAACGTATTAGTTATTGTTTTTAAAAGTTATGGGTAAGCTAAGAGCAAGGTTCACAAATACAGGATGTGATGCAGGTGCATATGCGGTTTGTAATTTAATAATAAAATCATATAGATATATTAATTATAAATTATATACACGTAACTATAAAATTAAGTAAATTTTTGAATAATTTTTAAGAACAATAATTTAATATCAAACAAATCAAAGTAAAAAAATCACCAAAAAAATAAGTGTTCTGAAATACAACCGCATCGACACGCATATGCGAGTCACGATACGGGACAAATCGGGAAGATGCGATGCGCATCTCCCCGCATCCGCACATGCAACCGCATCAAACCGCTTTCCTGAACAGAGGCCAAGACAACGACAATGTCAAACCAATCGCTCTATATTAATAATCTATCTATATAAAGTATAAAACCCATATTTTTCCTATTCGAATTTCGAGTCTTGGTAGCATTATCATAAAGGAGAACTACGTACAGGGCAGTGTTTTGGCAACATTACCTCTAATTAATAACGACAGTGATATAAAAATTATTTGATTCTCATTAAGTATGGCCAGAAATGGGAGAAAAAAGATAAATGTTTAACTTGTTTCGAAAAAATGGAAATAAGTGGGAGTGTAATCATAATGTTAAAGAATAAGAAAATAATTTCTAGATTTTATGTGATTCCTTCTGCAATTTTCACAATAATAAAAGTATCCTTAGGATGAAAATTAAAATTTATTTGAGTGTATATGTTACAAAACAATCATGCAGTCATAAATATTTTTATCTACTAATTCCATCCAAGAGGACTACATGATACGGATGAAGGCCGAGCTGATAGGAAGAGATATTTGCATGATTGCATCCGCGTAAAAATCCAAATGCGGATACCAATATGGATTATTTGTGGATGCGAGAAGTTGATATCCATACGAATATTCAACAGATTTGTTTAGTTTAAGATAAAATGCAGGTGATTCCATTTCCACAATGAAAATATTGGGGCTCGTAAAAATACCTTTTTTCCACATCAGAAGATGTCTAAAAAAGTAACCATATTTAATGTAAAAATAACAATATGAAGTGAAATTTAAGATACTTAATATATAATATATAACAGAAAATACGTACAAATTAAGTCATAGTACTACTAATAATAATATAAATAATATACGAGTAGCAAATAATATAGAAATACATGTATATATAAATATCATATAAGGATTACATGAATACATATATAAATATTATTATCATGATTTTATTTTCAGATCGGATATTATTGAGATCATATGTATCAATATCCATATTTGCTTCATTTTTTTCTAGATATTCAAATCTGATTATGGTTTGCAAATTCTTTTTTCTCGGATAATTTTTATATTTGGATCATTGGATTTGGAACCCAAAATTTCACCCCTACTATATGTTATTTAATGGATTTATTTTTCCATCCACTAGTCTTTAACGGCCGACATGATTAATTATGGATTAATACTCCATGATTCATATGCATTTATAAGCTGAATTTAATAGGACGAGGCTCAAGATGGACCACAAGTCTATAATTTTAAATCTTAGTACATAGTTACTTGCCAACAAATACATATATGATAAATTCTTATAAGCAAGATCAATGAACAACATGAGGCCATGTTCCCCATAACTGTCATTACTATACCTTTGGCGGCAAATAAAAAAGGAAAGCACCGTTTTCCCTGGACCATTCGTGCTAATCACGCCTTTTTATGTGAACATACTTCTTGAAGGAATACAAAATTCAGTAATTCACATCGTGAAACTAAACAATAATTGTCAAATGGTATACATAAGCTCTAGCTGCTACATCGTATCCGATCTATTTAATAATCGTGTTGCTAGACTTCTGCTGTATCCAACTCGTTTATAATCGCGTTGGCATATCAAATCCGTTTATACACGAGTATTACTTGTTAAAGACTTAAAGTGTAGTACCAAACAAATATCAACCACTAAAAGTACTAGACGATCACGATAACATTAATAGAAACCACATGCAAATGAAATAGTAGTAACTAACTACATAATACAGTAGTAAACATAAACTACTTAATACAGTAGTAACTAACTACCTGATTACTTATCGTGTTTTATCTTGTCTTAATCGTGTTAATCGTTTTTGCAGCAGAAATCCATATCCAACTCATTTAATAATCGTGTTGCCGTATCCAACCTATTTATTAATCATGTTCAAATTCTCAATCCATATCTGCTAAGTTCGTGTCGTTTTCGTATAATCGTGTTTCGTGTAAAATTGATAGTTCTAGCGCAAATGATATCTTCCAATGCAAGAAGCTCCAAAATCATTATTTTATCGATGTTTATTATGTTCCAATAACTTTGAGAGAGAACAAACTTCATGTACAGGTGCTCACTGTTGACGTGCATGACTCAATAGTTGAATATGACATTATTATTTGTATGGAGGTTATTAACTAGAATAAAGATTCGGCGAGTAGTAGTAATTTGACCTGCCATTTAGACATAATTGTATAATGATGCAGAACTAAAACAAAGGAATTTTCATGTAAAAATTATATAATATAAAACACATGTTTTTTTGCTTAAATATCACTCTAAAACACCATAATTTTAAGAAGTCACAAGTACTCCATCACTATTTCTACATATGTCACACAAAAATCATACTCATTCACGTATGTCATTAAGTTTTTAACACCGTCACTCTCTTGACAAATTCTGCCGATGATGTTAGCATTTTCCGTCGATGATGTCATCAACATAATAGAAAATAAAATTTAATTGCATTTTTTTTCCAAATTTCCCTTAAGTAATCTAGTAAATGACTTGAATGTTTTTGTACTTTGTAAATTTTATGGAATCTACTAAGACTTGGTTTGGATCAGACTTCCAGATATGAGCTTTTGGGGGAAAGTCAACTTTTGGGAATGTGGATCCAGAAATAGCTTCTTCCTCAGAGATTGAGAGTTGTTTGAATGATGAGAATTTTTTTGGAAGTCTCAGATGTCTTGTCGAAGCAAATCCCCAAATTACCCCCAGACTTTGATTAAATAAAAGCTTATGCAGGTATATGTTGGAATCAACAAGGGTAAAATCGTCACAAAAATCTAACAAGTGGATAAGCTACCAGAAATGTAGGATCTAAAGGGCCCTATGATTAGTCTAGAGGGGGTGAATAGACTAATTACGTTCTTTAAAATATTAAGCAATTTAAAGCAAGAGCATTACAATGTAAAAGATAAAAGAATGCAAACCACGAAACAGATGTATAGGGTTCGGATCTAACCACCGGATCCTAGTCATCTCTTACGAATTGCTCTTCCTCGAGCAACTTCGCGTCCTCCACTATTCCAATCTCAATTCCGGGTCGAGATCAAGTCTTTACACTTCAAGCTTGCGAACACCATTGCCAAGCTTGGACCACCTTCTCACAATCCGAGAAGAGATTCACTCCGGAAGCTAATACAACACTTTGCTGACACCATTGCCAAGCTTGGACCACCTTCTCACAATCCGAGAAGAGATTCACTCCGGAAGCTAATACAACACTTTGCTGACACCATTGCCAAGCTTGGACCACCTTCTCACAATCCGAGAAGAGCTTCACTCCGGAAGCTAATACAACACTTTGCTGAGAATTTGCGTAACAACTTCTAATCTTGAGCACTTGAAAGATTGATGAATGCAATGAGTGATTCAAGTGAAAAGATTGAGCACAATGAGAAGTTTGGAGCAATTGAGAGTAGTATGACAGTATGAGCTTAAGAGAAAGGATTGGTGACCTTGTAAGGTTGTTCCAAGCTTTATTTATAACCTCCAAACTAAATCTAGTCGTTGGGATTGAAGTGGTTATGATTTGAGTGAAATGCATAAAACCTGGAAAGTTCAAAACTCAAATCATGACACAAACGGTCGACCGGAACGGGCTAAACGATCGACCAGTTTCTTGTAAATAAGAGAACAGTCAATATAAAGTGTATACCGGTCGCTCCACACAGGCAGTAACTTAAGTGAACGGTCGAACCATAAAAAGAATCGGTCGTTAAGGGAGAATTGGCCAGAATAATAGTTAACAATTGATGTAACAGTTGAACCAAACAAGGATCCAGTTCGACCGGAAATAACAAGAAATTTGGGATTTCTAATTCTGATAGATCCGGTCGATCTCCGTCTTGGCACTGTTCAACCAGTGACCAAATATACGAGTTGGGCTGGTAGAAGTATGTGTATATGACCGTTGTATAATACGACTAATATAACGATCATATTCAAATGAAATACGAAGTGTTAAACGGTCGAACCAAAGTGAAGTTTCGGTTGACCGATTATTGGACACGTGTCACAACATAATTGGTGAACAAAGATAGAAACAGACTAACTAGGAATTCTAGTTTGACACATGAAAACGGTCGAAGCAGGATGAAGAAACGGTCGACCGTTTGGGACTGAAAATGCACTTGCAAGAATTGGTCGAACAAGAAGAGAATTATTCGACCGTTCTGGTAAGGAGACAAGAGTTTGATAAATCTGGTCGAACCAGAAGGTCTATCGGTCGACCCAAAGTGAAGTTTCTATTCTAAGTGGAAGTCTAAGTGTGATCGGTCACCTAACAAAGTCGGTTTGATATTGAATTAAGTATGAGACTTCTATATGTTT
This sequence comes from Triglochin maritima, assembly GCA_963682175.1. Taxonomy (NCBI): domain Eukaryota; kingdom Viridiplantae; phylum Streptophyta; class Magnoliopsida; order Alismatales; family Juncaginaceae; genus Triglochin; species Triglochin maritima. The sequence continues at coordinate 1,947,202 of OY821787.1, read as the reverse complement.
TCAAAGTGACATGCAATTCAACAATATTTCAAGTGTCAAGTTACATATTTGTCCTAAGAACAAGAAACAAAATTCATATTTAATCTTCAACTTGATTTCTTGTCTTGTGAGCACTTGTCTCCTGAAATGTTAGTAAAACCACACATATGTATGCATATGCATGTGATGATAAAATAGATATTTATGTGTTTAGTGATATGTTGATGAATCATCAAAACATATTAACGATTATAAGCCAAAAAATCAACAAGAACCTCCTCCCATGAGTTTTTTCATCTTAATACAAACACATGTCTCGGTCGTACTGGGAGCTCAGCTCCTGGGGACCTGCCCCAATATTTGAATGACATCATCCCACTGTAACAGCTCTACAATGGAGGGGAGTTGGATCACCTCCCATCCAAACACCATCTAAATAATTTAATAAATACTCATATATTTTATCTATCTTATATCCTCTCTACTTTTCTCTCTTCTCTCTCTAGTCCCGTTTGATATCTCTCTCCTCTCATTTCTGTTCTCTCCCTCGTTTGTTCACCAAACCAAAACACAAACACAAATCCAATCCAAACCCAAATCACAGATCAAATACAAATCAAAATGAACCTCTCCGTTGTAGCTTCTTTTTATCGTCTTCTTCACTCCTTTCTACCAACCCTCAGTCGAGCTCGTCGTCGACTAAATTCAAATCACTCTCATTAGTCTCACTGTCACCAAATTCAAATCACTACTTTCCACTCACATCAACGTCCCCTCTAGTCACATGCGGACTACCACATCATCTAGACCTGAAGAGTCTTGGATGGGAATCAAAGGGGTTGTGGGGTGGGAGGAGAGGAGGTAGTGGGCGTTCAAAGGGGCGAGAGGTGGAGACGAGGCCGAGGTGATGGAGAGACATGGATGGAGTGGAGGGCAGGGAAGGTCTGACTTAGTGACTTGTATGGGTTTGGGTTTAGGTTTAGAATTGGGTTTGGGTTTGGATTTGCTCTTGGGGTAGTAGGTTTGTGTTTGAGTTTTATTTTGGATCTAAGAGAAAATGAAAAATAATAAAAGAAAGAAAATGGGAGGAAACTTATATATTTTACCATCAAATATTAATACCGTTATCGAGTAATAGTCTTAAAAACTTGATGACGTTTGTGAATCGATAGTGATTTTTGGATGACATAAATATAAATAGTAGTTGAACAATGATTACTTGGAATTGTAGTATTTTAAAGTGACAACAAAGAAAAAAATTCTATAAAATAAGTCGGATAAAGAAAAATTAGAAAGGAAACTGAGAAGATAGTTGCCGGAAGAAACTAGAAAGCTTTTAGGAGATTTGCAACTTCATCACTCTTTACTTTTTTTTAATCTTGTCTTAAGCCACGCATATTTGTTATTTCTTCCCCTTCAAGTTCATGTTTTTTTGTCTTTTCCCGATGGACCAAACTAACTTCCAACCGTTGTTGCCAGTGACTTTTGCGTAGACATGTCGTAAACAATTATTTTTTACGTGCAAATTTTAAAAAGGTAAGAAACAAAGGGTTGTTGACCAAGTTAGCAAAGCAAAATCTAGACGTTGGGGGGAAGTCTTCTCCATTGACAATTGGTTCTCGTTTTGGCGTGAGTATGACTTTGACGAGGGGCTAGTATTATATTAGAAAAAAACAATGGAGATGTATTTTATTTATGGTTCAATAAAGACGTCTACCGTTTTTTTTTATTGTAAGTAATAATATACATGATGCACCATCCCTTCTTCGTTCTTTGACAATTCAAAAGATGGCCCACTATAGTTCTAATGCAATGGTTATTCAATCCACACTAATTAACAAAAAGGACTAGATATATGGACCATATGGTCATGTTCTCATATGCATACAATTCTCTTGAAATATTAAATATTCGAAAACATTATGTTATGTTCCTCCACTCTTCACTTCTTACGAACTTGGAGAGAAACTTAATTTCTCTCAATATATAGCGTTATAATTTTGTTTTTTCTCAAAACATCCAAAATAAAATAAGGCAATTACACAACCATTGTTAATAAATATTAAAACACATTTCATTTCTTTTTTTTGTGAGTTATTACTCCCAAAGTTTGAGTATTGATGAAACATCAAACCAACAGCTTTAGGTTTGTCGGATCATAACCATGAAGCCACTCAGACTGGGCCGCAATCTTAGTGGGCTTGTCATTGAGCTCATGTAATTGCTGGTACTGGACTTTTGTTAGTCATACAGATATCAAGTTTGCTTTTTTCCTTTGGTTCAGATGGATTCTCTTTAATCTTCATTCACTTTATTAACTTCAAAAGTTTCTTTATTCATCCTTTTGCCCCCAATGAAATTACCACTTTATTATTGCTACCAAAGTTTAAAAAATTATTTATCATGTCGGCTCGTAGTTGGGTTTAAAAATACTCAGAATCTACAACTCACAATAATTGTTTAATTTGTCCAATATAAGATTATCAAAACACCAGTGCTCATGTTATAACTCATCAATATGATGTAAGATGAATAGATGAATATTGGACTTACAAAGTGATACAGAACGAGTTCAATTGCTATTTGCAAAGTCCATTACAGAGCATCATAATTTAATATGCTTATTTAGGCAGACCATTATCATAAAAAAATGTGTCCACGAAGGTTGGTATATCTAAATGTACAATCTTTTCTTCATATACCACATTCTCAACACAAGATTTTTTAGTTCTCTTAATACAAATAACAAACTATAGTGTCATTATCAAACAAAAACAGTGCATCGGATCTTCTCATGCACACAATATCTTTTCAAATCTCTCTGCCTACCTGTTAATCTGTTATATCTCCAGAAAAATCTACCTGTCTTGATTCCCCATCCATTTATTATTTATCATATATAATCTCCTCAAAAGAATTCGAGTTATGGCATAACAGTTGGCTGAGCTGCAAGTTGAGCCTGCAACTTGCGAACTTCATCCAACATCGAATTGTCAAAATGAACACATCAATGGTGGGTGTGATAAGTTTTTTTAATAGAAACCAAACAGATCCTGTTATCTATCTAGTGGCATATTGTAAAATTTTGCTAGGTCACGTTTTCTTTCTAAATCCAAGCACTTACGCCACAGTATATGTTTTGTATATTCTTTGAGCAATATGTAACTACATTTCCAACAATTGCTGTGTATATATTTGTTACATATGAGAGGAGTGAGATAAAGGGAGAAAAAGAAGTTTGAAAATGAATGAGTAGATTATAGAATGTGAGATTTTTAAATTTTACAAATAAAATCAATTTTTTTACTCCGTTGACGACGTCATCAACGGAAAATATTAACAGAGTGACAGTTTCAAAAAAGTAATGACTTTGGAGATATTTGGTGTGTTTTAGAGTGAGATATGAACAAATATACTTGGAGTGGTGGTCGCTAGGAAATACAACATTTTGTAATGACATTCTAGCAAAAATCGTAATATATAATTATATTTCCAACATTACTGATTTGGCAGAATAGACTTAGACTCCATTTGGATGGAGGAGATCCCGCTCCCCCACATGTCAGGAGTCAGCACCATTGGGATCCTCCGGAGCTCGACTCCCATTGGGATGCTCCGTGTCTGCAACCCATCCAAACGCCCATTGGGATGCACAGTGTTACATGTTATACTCCCATTGGGATGCACAGTGTTACATGTTATACTCCCATTGGGATGCACAGTGTCTGCAACCCATCCAAACGCCCATTGGGATCCTCCGGAGCTCGACTCCCAGTGCGGAACACGAGGCAAGGTTTTGCCTTAGACGGAGAAGCTGAGTGCATGAGCTTCTCGCAGGCTCCCGGGTATGTGGGTTTTATCGAATTTATTTCAGACCGGATTACCCCCGATGAATTGATCTTATGCCTCATTTTGTCCCTAATTTGCCCTTGAAGTTAGGGTCGTTTCGGACCCTATTTTCCCTAGAAACCATGCCCAAAATTACTTATCATGATCAAAGTCCTGACCTTGAAAATCCTATTAGTGCCGATAATGACGAAATCCTTACGCCAAGGACATTTCGGGGAAGTGGTCATGACAAGACCGGTGAGGAGAAGCTACTTTGATGGACACCCAAACGACTCCAGGAAGTCAGGAGGAGGAGCAACTTCTGGGTCTGAACAGTTGGTTTCTTCGGAGGAGTTATTACAGGGGAGTTGCATCCAAACGAGGCTTTAGTAGTCATGCTAAGTCATTACAATTGATTTTCAAGGCCCTTTTTTTTAAGGAGTTTAATGAATATTACTTTAGAAAAAAGTGATATAACTTCAACTAAAAAGAAAAAAAAGTGATATAACTTCAACTAAAAATTGAATTCAATTAGCTGCAAACTAATTAGTCTTTTATTCTCCTCTCTCTCTCTCTTTATATTTGCACCGTCAAATAGTTTACAAAGTTACAAAAAATTAAACATACAAAGAGTGAAATGGGAAATTGAGAGGGTCACCAACAACACAGCTAGCTAGAATTTAATGCAGCCCAGGTGTATCATGTATGTGTTGTTTTTATACCTTAACTATCTTTGGAATTCCCAATACCACATGCTCGTGTGTCCCCTTTGATCACATTCAGTTGTTCATGTCCAGATCATTGTCAACTTCCTTTCAACTTCATATCCTTCGTGCTTTCTCTTGGTCTCATAGATTCAACTTCCCAAAATAAAGAACTGACTTTTTAAGATCATTATTTGTCATATTCATTTCTCTTATCTTACAACGAAAAATATTTGAAAAATATACTTTACAAGCAAATAAAAAAAGGTCAATAAATTATTCCATATAAACAAGTCAATCCCATTTTGTTTGAACTCAGCTCGTTAAATAAACGAGTTGAGCTTGGGCATGACTCATTTAATAAACGAGCTAGACGTCCTGTTCGGGCTTGACTCAATTGATAATTTAAAAATCTGCTCAATAAATTTTTCAACTCATTTAAGGTTTGATTAACTTGTTGTAAAACATACTGTTTTACATTTTATAAACATCATTAGCATATAAATGAGGATTTTTATAAATTATATGACCTACTTTTAGGTAATTAGGATATAAAATATAATATATTTATTTTTTGACATATATGTAACATGTGTATAAACTTAAACAAATCAAACGAGCTTTTATCGAGCTAACCGAGTCAAACTAAGATTTGACTCGTTTACTAAACGAACGGATTTTATTGTTTAAACTTGACTCATTTAATAAATAAGTCAAACTTGAGTCGAACTTTATCGAACCGAGCTCAAGGGAGCTTACGAGCTCGAGCAGAATTCGGTAGTCCTACCCCAAACACGTCAAGTTAGAAGCATAATGATAATTCCTGCTTTAAGAAGAGAACTAAACAATTTGAGTTGACCCCTCAAATTTTGATCTTGGGCTATAAAGCTCAATCAATTATGGCTACCATAAGTATTTATTTCATAATTCATGTCTCTCACCGTGTGAAGGCATTGGAAACTTTTTCCTTGGAAGCACACATGCCACATGACATTGAAGTAAGAATGATTTAAGTTCTGTTTAGAAAGAACATGATGTGGCTCATGCAGAGCTAATGAAAGGATTCAAAGGTGCCATGAGCTTTGGACCTCAAAAGGATCTTTCAGCTTTGGATTCTAAGACCAAAGCACATGGAGTGCATTTATTAGAAGATCATGTGTGCTTTTCAGGTTAAAGTTTACACCATCAATTGTGGTTAAAGAATTGGATCATTTGACTTAAGGGGGCGTTTGGATGCAGTTTCTGGTAACAGCTTCTGTCTTGGAAGCTGCTACAGGAAAAAAACTGCATCCAAACATAAATTTGGGAGCTGAGAATTCAGCTTCCTGCACGGAATTCAAGGCACCAAATTGTATTGTATCCAGAAGTTGTAGGGGGGAGCTTCTGGCAGCTTCTCAACTTGTTGGATTTTTGTGACCATTCTACCCCTGTTTAATTTTAACATATACCTATATAATCTTTTATTTAATCAAACTTTATATTAATTTACCTCCCATATCATTTGGAGATCAATCCCGGTAAAACAATAATTTAATTTTTTTTTTTTTAAATATAAACAAATAAGAAACATGTTTTCAGAATAAAGTTTTTTGAAAAAAAAAATTAGAACGAATTTATAATGAATCTTAATTTAATCAAATTATAGGGGCAATTTAGGAATTTCCTTTGACAAGACATCACCCATTACCAGAAGTCTTCTGCATATCCAAACAACTCTCAACCATCAAGTAAAAGCTGCTCCTCAATCCACACTCCCAGAAGTCTTCTGATTAGAAGTTAACATTTAAGAGCTACATCCAAACATTTAGACTAGTTTATAAAAACTGTAATTTTCTTTACTTTCGGATAATGTTAAGTTTTGCCCAGATCAAGAAAACTCAACTTGGTGCTTATCTTGAGCAAAAACAGACAAGTAAATGAGGGGACCAAATCATTTTTTTATGGAATGTCAGGAAAAGTCTTGCAACCAATTATTCTTGGTGGTATACCACTTCAAATATCTTAATGTGCGGAATTCATAAAATTGTTGACAAGATGTCCAGGCATTGAGACCAGCAGTAGCTTGCCCACTGATTCATTCAATGTCAAGTGGAGGGTGAGAAGTAGACCCTACCAAAGTTTGTCTATCACTGGTCGTCGTAGATTTATTTGATCATCTTAAATTTGTATTTTTATATGTCCTTTTAGTTTCGCAAATTCACGTAAAGATAGATCACCATCCATAAGTGACGGATTAAAAAAAACTATGACACTGATATGATAATACGCTATTTATCTTTCTCCATTGCTTAAACGCCTAATTTTCCTCAGTCACCTACCCATGTTCGATTTTCTCCAAATTCGTTTCCAGAAACTTTACAATTGTATGAGATGCAAAGAGGATTGCCAACCAAACTACTTGTGTGCACCAAACATGTAACAAACATGTTAGATGCCCAAACATTTACCATGTCCGGCTGTTTCTAATTGCAACTTTCATTCTTTTACGATAGGTTCCACAGCTTGAATGATAAAATTTGGAAAGATTGGCTCTCTTCAACTTCACTTCCCTCACCAAAAGACAAAAAAAGTTTCCCTCTTTTTGGCAGTTGCCAACTGCTGGATTCCCATCACTAAGATAAGATACCATGTGCAGCAATTTCCAATTTAATGACATTGAAGGACAGATTTTCCTGCCAAAGGGAAAGCAAATAAGTCAAGAACATGAGAATGATTGGAATAAGTTTAAATCATAATGTTGGCAGACCAAACGATTGAACCAACCAGATGAAAAGAATCCAAGGAAAATCTCAAACCAGATAAATACACACTTTATCGGTTTATCCCACATTTAAATGTCTCAACAAGGAAATCATCTCGACCAAACATGTGAAACCAACAAAGACAATGTACAGAGAATTTACATGGTATAACATGTAACCAACAAGCTTCTCCTCTCCCCCCACCTTCCCCCTCCCTCATACTCTGTCACATCTCTCACAAACCAATTCCTATAATCCAACAAAACAAATAGCATAGTAAAGCCACAAGAAGGAAAAACAAATACAAAACCTCTCGTTCTCAAGACCCATTTCAATAATAATCCAAATATTTTTGCTGCAACCACAGCTTCATTTAGCCTCTCCCTTTACATGGAATCAGTGGAGCTCTTGGTCTTCGATCTGTAGAGGAGCTTCTTTTTCTTGGTGGAGGCGTTGTCGATGGTAAGAACAATCTTCCCGGCCTCACCGACTTTGAAGATGTTCTTGACGACAGGTTCGTCTGTCGAAGCAAATTTCCTTGCCTTCTGCACGATAATGGTGTACCCACCTTCGACCTGGGGAACAAATTCCGCACCATAGGTCACATCCCATCCCAACACACGAAGCTCCCAAACAACAAGACAAGTCTGCAAAAGAGCGTTTCAATTAGCATTGTTTCATGTTACTTAGAAAAGATTAAACAACAACAAACTAATACCTCAGAAACAGGAATTTCAATTGTGTGCTTGGACGAGGGCTTAACAATAGCATCCATAACAGCATCTGAAGTGGTGAAGTCAGCATCCCTTTCGACGCAAACACCTCCATACTGGACGGGTACTTGCTCGGGAGCGATGTACCTTCACAAACAAGCACATTAGAATTAGTGAAGTTTGCAGATTAAGTTGAAACTAGTGAAAACAGATGGTGAAAAACATGAAATAAAAAGAGACGTGTCAACTCACTTGAAAAGGGTCTCTGAAGATTTGGATGGGCCGGCAAAAACAAACTTGCTCTTGCTCCTCTGGGTGAGGAAGGGGCTGATCATCCTGTTGAAAGCCAGATACCACCACGGAACATTGATGAACACCTACGTACAAAGAAAATTACCGAATCATCAATGTCATGATGTCAAAACTCAAGAACATTGCTTCAGACCCCACTAGAAACATAATTTGGAATGGTCTTTTGAGTGTAAAACACATGATCTATTTGGTTTCTAACCTTTAAGAAAAGTTTGTCCTTGCTAAGATACTAGAAGATGTTCTTTGGTAATCCTTGGCACTTAATAGAAAGCCACTAGAGGTGGAATCATTTAAATAAGATGAACCGATACATGTTTTAACTAGATAGCTTCTATTAATTCTCTACCAAGTAACTAAAACATATAAATTACTATATTCCATAGAAGAAGAAAACAATTCTAACTAACACAGTGAAAAACAAAAACCCACCTTTATGATAAGAATTAAAAGCACAAAAGATTGGTTTTTTAGAAGAAAAAGAACCACACATCCTCTCACAGCCTTGCCTAACACCAACAATTTGAGTTTGATAAAATATCAAAAGAATGATCTCCACCTTAAAAAAACATTCAAGCAAACTCCACACAAATTTTAATACCAAATTACTACATTACAACATAACTTCCTAATTGGATCAAATCCAACAGAAAAAGATCCAATTTTCACAACGGACGCCCTACATCTATTTACCTAAACCTGAGAAGGAAAAAATTGAAGGAAAATTTAGAAACCCAAAATCAATCCACAAACAAGTCAAAACTCACATCAACTTTAAATAAACAAAATAAATTCCAAAGGGAAACTTTTAAGAAGCAAACCTGCTTAGCAGCAAACTCAGGGTAATTATCCTGGAGCAAAGCGAGAGCCTGGTTAGTGGCCTGCCGGAGCTCCTTCTTCATTGGGCCGGGCGAATTCTTCAAATCGGTAACTTGCACCATAGTGCAGATCCCATCGGGGTTAAAATCCAAAAGCTCCCTAATCCCCTTCTCCAGAACCTGCACTCTCCACCTCAGAAAATTCTTCCTCTTCTCCTCGTCTCCGAACGCCTTCTGGTACAATTCCTTATCCTGAAACTCCCCGTAAACATTATAACAAACCGGATGCCCTTCCTTATCGACACCGTGCATGAAGACCGCCTTCTGGAGCTCCTCCGGCACGTCAAGCTCCTCATTCAGAAGCTCCTCGATTCCAAACTCCTTGCGCCACAACACCGTGTTCTTTATCATAGTAAAAGCATCCTTCACCTTGAAGTCGCGAGCGCGGAGGAACTTGAGGAGGATCGTGTCGCTCTTCTCATCACCTACGAGAGGAATTCCCCAGATGAAGACCTCTTCTGGTGACTCGGTGGTTGGTTCGGTAGTCTCGGTTATGGCTTCTTCTAGTGTTATGGGCTTGGAGGATTCTCCTTGCTTTGGTTCTGAGGGTTCTTCCACTTGCTTTGTTGGTTCTTCTGGTTTTTTGGTTTCTTCTGGCTTTGTTGGTTCTTCTGGTTCTTCCACCTTCTTAGCTTCTTCTTCTGGTTTTTTGGGTTCTTCTGGTTTCTTGGCTTCTTTCTTTAGCTCCTCCTCAGCTTTCTTGGGTTCTTCTTCTGGTTTTTTGGGTTCTTCTTTCTTTAGCTCCTCCTCAGCTTTCTTGGGTTCTTCTTCTGGTTTCTTGGGTTCTTCTTTCTTTAGCTCCTCCTCAGCTTTCTTGGGTTCTTCTGGTTTTTTGGGTTCTTTCTTTAGCTCCTCCTCAGCTTTCTTGGGTTCTTCTTCCACCTTGGGAGGTGGTGGAGGTGGTTTGGAGAACTCACGTTTGGCTAGAGCATCAATAAGAAGGAGTTTGAGCTCCTCCAAGGCCTTCTTCTCCGGGTCAATGAGGTCAGCAACCACGTTGCTCTCCTCCTTGAACGACCCAGATTGAGGCATCACCATCTCCACCTCCTTCTTTGGTTCCTCCTTCTCCTCCACAACCTTCTCCTCTGCTACCACCTCGGCCGCCGGAGGCGTTTGGGTTTCCTCCGCCATGGTCAAAAACCCAAGAAAAAAGAGGTTTTTTGGGCGGAGAAAATGGAGAAAGAAGAGAGTTTTGGGGTTGGGTTGGTTTGAGGGGGTATAAATAGGTGACGGCGGAGGGTTTGGGTGTTTGGGGATGGGTTTGGGTTTGGGTTTGGGTAGTAAGGGAAGGGACACAGACTGGCAAATTGAGATGGACAGCTCTACAGCTGATCTGCTGGGTCCCACCTCCAGCTCTACAGTTGTTTTGTCATGGGATGCTTTGCTTGGTTTGGTAACTGAGTTTTGCTGTTTTGGTAATTGTTGTGTGATGATGTTTGTGGTTTGGGAGGGAGGGAAAAAGAGCGTCTTTGAGGTGGTTTTTTTGGGTAACTTTCGTTTTGGTGTTTTTTCTTTTTATATAATTTGTTGATTCATTTGGGTAACTCCGCCTATATAGTCTGTCCGAGGCTAGGATAAAGGAGAGTTGTGATAAATGTTGCGAGCCAGCGTAAAACCCTAGCTACTCCCATGGAAATGAAACTTAAAAGAGAATCGTGTTTGAGACGTCACCCTCTTAGCGACGCGCTACATCGGGCCCCGGATGTAGTGATTCAAAGTGAGCAAGGGTCTACGCATCATTCTCGACGGGTGCGAGCGATAAGGAAGCTAGTCAAGGGACGCCACCACCTTAGTGGCACACTGCATCAGCGCCCGGATGTAGTGCACAAGGAGTTAGGGTCCTCGTACTTTACTCAACGGGTGCGAGGGGTAAGGAAGCTAGTTGAGGATAGTAGGATACGCATATGTAGTTGGAATGTTGGATCTTTAACAGGGAAGTTGAGAGAGTTTGTGGATGTGCTCAACAAAAGAAAAGTCAATATTATTTGTGTTCGGGAGACCAAATGGGTAGGTGAAAAAGCTAAAGAAGTTGAAAATACAGGGTTTAAATTATGGTATAGTGGAAAAGATAGAAATAAAAATGGAGTTAGTGATCGAATAATTTTGATTAAGTTAGTTATCGGAAAACTGATTTTGAATGTCATTAACGCCTATGCCCCACAAGTAGGTTTGAGCGAAACAGTGAAGAAACAATTTTGGGAGGACATTGACATTATGGTGAGAGAGATTCCTAGTAGTGAGAAACTTTGTATTGGAGGAGATTTTAACGGTCATGTTAGTAAAGATAGTGAAGGGTTTGAACGTATCCATGAAGGGTTTGGTGTTAGGAATAAAGAAGGAGAAGATTTTCTGAATTTGGTAGTAAGGGAAGGGACACAGACTGGCAAATTGAGATGGACAGCTCTACAGCTGATCTGCTGGGTCCCACCTCCAGCTCTACAGTTGTTTTGTCATGGGATGCTTTGCTTGGTTTGGTAACTGAGTTTTGCTGTTTTGGTAATTGTTGTGTGATGATGTTTGTGGTTTGGGAGGGAGGGAAAAAGAGCGTCTTTGAGGTGGTTTTTTTGGGTAACTTTCGTTTTGGTGTTTTTTCTTTTTATATAATTTGTTGATTCATTTGGGTAACTCCGCCTATATAGTCTGTCCGAGGCTAGGATAAAGGAGAGTTGTGATAAATGTTGCGAGCCAGCGTAAAACCCTAGCTACTCCCATGGAAATGAAACTTAAAAGAGAATCGTGTTTGAGACGTCACCCTCTTAGCGACGCGCTACATCGGGCCCCGGATGTAGTGATTCAAAGTGAGCAAGGGTCTACGCATCATTCTCGACGGGTGCGAGCGATAAGGAAGCTAGTCAAGGGACGCCACCACCTTAGTGGCACACTGCATCAGCGCCCGGATGTAGTGCACAAGGAGTTAGGGTCCTCGTACTTTACTCAACGGGTGCGAGGGGTAAGGAAGCTAGTTGAGGATAGTAGGATACGCATATGTAGTTGGAATGTTGGATCTTTAACAGGGAAGTTGAGAGAGTTTGTGGATGTGCTCAACAAAAGAAAAGTCAATATTATTTGTGTTCGGGAGACCAAATGGGTAGGTGAAAAAGCTAAAGAAGTTGAAAATACAGGGTTTAAATTATGGTATAGTGGAAAAGATAGAAATAAAAATGGAGTTAGTGATCGAATAATTTTGATTAAGTTAGTTATCGGAAAACTGATTTTGAATGTCATTAACGCCTATGCCCCACAAGTAGGTTTGAGCGAAACAGTGAAGAAACAATTTTGGGAGGACATTGACATTATGGTGAGAGAGATTCCTAGTAGTGAGAAACTTTGTATTGGAGGAGATTTTAACGGTCATGTTAGTAAAGATAGTGAAGGGTTTGAACGTATCCATGAAGGGTTTGGTGTTAGGAATAAAGAAGGAGAAGATTTTCTGAATTTCGTTATAGCATATGACCTCATGGTAGCAAATACTTTCTTTAAAAAAAGAGAATCTCATTTAGTCACATTTTGTAGTGATCAACATCGAAGTCAAATTGATTTTGTACTTACTCGAAAAGATGATCGAGGATCTTGTATAGATTGTAAGGTAATACCTGGAGAGTGTGTGGTGACTCAACATAAGTTGGTAGTAGCGAACTTTCACTTTCGTATTGGTGTAGTACGGAATAAGTGTAATAAAGATGTGAAGATTAAGTGGTGGAATCTTAAAGGAGAAAAATGTATGAGATTTAAGGATAGACTTATGACAGATGGACATTGGGATGTTGTAGGAGACCCTAATAGTATGTGGGAGAGTATGGCATCTTACATTCGTCGAGTGGCTAAAAAAGTTTGTGGGGGAGAGTAGAGGAGGTAGACTAGATTTGAGACACGTGGTGGTTGAATGATGATGTACAACAAGCCATTAAAACTAAGAAAGAATGTTATAAGATGTGGTTTAAAGATAAAAATGAAACTAACTTAGAAATGTATAAGTTGGCTAATAAAAAAACTAAGAAAGCAGTAGGAGAGGCTGGATGGGTTGTTTATGAGAATTTATACCAAAAGTTGGGATCAAAGGAGGGAGATGTTGGAATATATAAGTTGGCTAAAATAAGAGAGAAGAAAACTAGAGATCTTAATCAAGTGAAATGCATTAAAGATGATAATAATAACATCTTAGTTAATGCGGAGGATATCAAGGAAAGGTGGAGAGAATATTTTGATAAGTTTAATAGAGAAAAGGATAGCGACACTTTTGAAGTGGATGATACAATTGAAGAATCTAATAGATATTTTGTACGGAGGATAAGAGAAGTTGAGGTTAAGGAAGCCTTAAAAATGATGAAAGTTGGTAAGGCTTTAGGACCAGACGATTGAGGTATGGAAATGTCTGGGGGATAAAGCAGTAACGTGGTTAACTAAATTGTTTAGTAGTATTTTTGAGAAAAATAAAATACCAAATGAGTGAAGAAGAAGTATTTTAGTGCCAATTTACAAGAATAAAGGAGATATTCAAAGTTGCACTAACTATAGAGGTATCAAACTCACGTGTCATACCATGAAATCACGGGAATGAGTAATTGAGCACTGTCTAAGGAAAACGACATGTGTTAAAGATAATCAATTTGGTTTCATGCCTGGAAGGTCAACGATAGATGTCATATTTCTTATTAGACAACTTATGAAGAGGTATAGAGAACAAAAGAAAGATCTACATATGGTTTTTATTGATTTAGAAAAGACATGATAGAGTTCCAAGAAATGTTATGTGGTGGGCCCTTGAGAAAAAGAAAGTATTAACAAAATATGTGAATTTAATTAAAGATATGTATGAAGGAGTTGAAATTGGCATTAGAATTTGTGATGTTGTGACTAAAGCTTTTCCGATTAAGATTGGACTTCATCAGGGTTCAACTTTAAGTCCATATCTATTTGCTTTAGTAATGGACGAGGTGACAAAAGACTTACAATGTGAGGTTCCATGGTGTATGCTTTTTTGCGGATGATGTAATATTAATTGACGAGAGTAGGGTAGGTGTGGAGAGAAAACTAAAATTGTGGAGAAATACTTTAGAAACACAAAGTTTTAAACTAAGTAGATCTAAAACTAAATATATGAAATGTTGTTTCAGTACCGTTAATACCGAGGGAGAGGAGATTATATTAGATGGGCAAATGGTGCGTAGAAAAGATATTTTTAGATATCTTGGATAAATACTTCAAAAAGATGGGGAGATCAATGAAGATGTTAACCATAGGATTAGAGCAGGATGGATGAAATGGCGACAAGCCTCATGTTTCTTATATGATAAGAAAATTTCACTTAAGTTAAAAGGAAAGTTTTATAGAACCGCAATAAGACTTGCAATGCTATATGGTGCAGAATGTTGGGCCACTAAAAGACAACATATACGAAAGATGAGTGTATCTGAAATGAGGATGTTGAAGTAGATGTGTGACCATACGCGAATGTATCGGATTAGAAATGAAGACATTCGTGAGAGAGTTGGAGTTGCTTCAATAGAAGAGAAAGTTATCCAACACAAACTGAGATTGTATGGACATGTACAAAGAAGACCTATGGAGGCACCTATAAGAAGATGAGTATTGAATCATATCGAAGACATAAAAAGAGGAAGAAGCAGACCACGATTGACTTGGGAGGAAGCGATCAAAATAGATTTAAAAGATTGGAATGTTCCTCGAGAATTTGCATTTGATAGAAACACGTGGAAGAAGACGATTCACGTGCCTGAACCGTGACTCCTTAAAGTTTCATTTCTAGCCTACCCCAACTAGTTTGGGATAAAAGGTTTTGTTGTTGTATTTTTTATCTGAATTGTTATTCATCAACAAAAAAACTATCTAAATCGTCCCAACTAATTAACATTTAGTTCTTTTTACTTATATAATTCTTCATTTCACTCTCCTAACACCAACTGTGGGGCGCCCGTCGAAGCCACCCCTCCTTTGGGGGAGGCGGCTCAGTCAGACGCCCCCACCCATTTTTTTCAATTTTTTTTAAAATTTAAATTGATTATAATTTGTGATAAATGCTAAATAAATTGATTATTAAGTTAATAATTAGTTAAATTGGTTTAGTAATTAGTTAAATTGATTAATTGTTATAATTAGTTTGATGGTCAATTTGTAAATCCATTAACGAAATTTTATTTCTAAATTTGAATTAATAGTCATCGGGTTACCGTGGAGGAAAAAAAGGGAAATCAATTCCCTTACGCGTTGTACATAGTTAAGCAGATGAGTCAGGTCCCCGTCATCCACGTAGACGGGGTATTTCTGCTTCAGTTAGGAGAGAGAGATATTTTACGTCATCGTCAGACACCTGGAAATTCCTTCGACGACGAGGATGATTCAGATGAGTTGGGGAGTCACGACGAGAGTGACGATAGGGGTCGGTATGACTTGGAGCCGTCGGAGGAGGCGAGACAGCTGAATGGTTGAGGATGGGGGCGACATTGTAGTCCTTCGGCCGAGTGGGTCATTAAGAAGGGTCGAGGTGACCGGTTTGTGACCGGTGATTCGAGTTTGTGCACTGCAGACGCCCGAGCTCCGAAGAAGAAGACGGTTGATGACGATTCTTGGATCGTGACGGGTATGATGTCCGTTGTTCCTCTAGAAGGTAGCGTCATTCCGAGTTTCGGGGGCCACATCGCAAGACGCATTTGGGAGGGTGATGATCGGAAGGTTCTAAAATGCCTGACTTAGAAACTGCTGAGCGAGATTCCTGTCTTCAGATTTCGTCATCCTCATGTACTCTCTGAAGTTATAAACGTGTCTCTGATTTGGATTATCCTTCGAGAATTTCTCTTTTACTGCCAACAAGATGTTACGTGGTCTCGTTTGTGCATCAGTCATATCACGAACAATTTGCTTGGCCCCAGAACTAAGACCGATGATCTGTCGGTGACCCTCTGGATAAACTGGAAGTATGTGGTTGTGTTGTCCATGAGTACTATGAGAAACAACGACTTATCCATCACTATCCCGTCGCTCGACTACCTTTACCAAAAAATAACAACCGCAACATTTTATTTTCGTGTTCTTTTGTAGTGCAATATTCGTATCACGAGAACTCATTTCATTTCTTCGATCGCATCTCAGATAACAATCCATCTGATTATCTGCTTTTGATTTGTACAATGATATTACCAAAAAAAATCCGACTCCAATGACAACTTGTTTCGCCCATTTATACGTTTTCTCGATTGTTGTAAATACTTGTTTACTATCAAAAAGCTCACTGTAATCTACTCAATCACCACCAAAATCTTGCAACGGAACCTGAAATAATTAAAAATAACACAAAATAAATAAACAATTTTTAAAAAAAAAATCAAGGGCGTCTGGATAGGACCGGACGCCCCTACCTTCGAGGGGGCGTCTGGCTGGGACGCCCCGTCCATGGAGGAGGCGACTAAGCCAGGCGCCTCATCCAAGGATGGGGTGTCTGCCTTAGCCGCCGCCTCCAAGGTAGGGGCATCTGGCTAAGCCGCCCCAGCCAAGGAGGAGGCGTCCCAGCCAGACGCCCCGTCCATGGATGACTCGGCTTAGACAGACTTTCTCTAGGCCCACTTACCTCTCGAGATTCAGGCGCTTCGTCAGACATTTTTGTGGTGTTGATACTGAAAATGTGAAGAAAACTGAGTTAAAAACATTGTTTTAAGACACATGACGAAATGTGTATTAAATGAATTGTGGATGACAAAATGGTAATTATTGGGGGCGATTTAAGTAATTTTCCAGCGACGAATAGTAGTCCTTTTTTAAAAAATGATCTAAGAAGATTGGTTACTTAAGGAGAGATGGCGCATGAAGTTTTGTTTAATCTAAAATACAAACTTTCTCCTTGCCAATTGAACACCTTTAACAGTAGACATTATCATCATAATCATCCTTAATATCATCCGCTGTGCATTCTTGATGGATCGACATTTCTATGATCCATGGATGCTCAAGCACCTTGTGCAACAGTAGTCGTTGACAAGCATCTCGCTAATGAGATCTTTAGCCGTTTTGGTGCTTGTTGTTCATGTATTCTTATTTGTCCTTCATGTTCTCAGCGGGGGTTTTGGGGGAAATTAGAAGTTTTAACATCAGGGTGATGGGTGTATTTAATTTTTGGATCTCATGTTAATTGTTTTTGCAATTAAGTCTTTGACGGTTACAAGATTAAATACATATATATATCACAGTCGGTCTCCTCCTGTATACACACGTTTAATTCCTATCATCTCTCTACGAAAATCGTCCCTCTCCGGCGATTTTAGGTCTTCGAATCTAGAGTTCTCCGGCGACCGATTCTTGCGAGGTTCCGCGTTGCTTTCGTGGTCCGTCGACTCCGGTGTGCGCCTGATCGACGGTGTGACTGTTCTATCCTGGGAGAAAACCGGCAGACCATCAAACACACTGGTATGTGGGCCGATATTTTTTATGGGGCAAGTCGCCTTCCGACGGCTCGGTCTTTGAGGTCGTCTTTGATCATTGTTCCTTCGTTTCTTCTTTTCCTATACATGTTTTTGTATGTTGGCTTTATCTGGATCCTTACGAAATATTTATTCGACATATGTAACCCATTGTATTACATGATCATATTTGTAATTGTATCAACAAATAATTAGATCCACAATTTGTACGGAAATACATTAGTTCCATAGAGAATCTAATCCATCCGACTGCTCAAGCGCACAAATATACATGATTCAACACAAATACAAGGAGAATCCGCAATTTGTACAGAAATACATTAGAAATGCATGATTTATATATGCTCCTATTGGTAGTAAGCGTTCATGGAAATTTTGTAATATCTCAAGCAATCCACAAGGTATAATTTTTGCATATTACGAGTCATATCAAGTGAACTTTAGTTGAATATGTTTCATGTTCACATAGGTGAATATAAAAGTTCACTATAATTATGCATTTACACGATATGAAATGTACACAGGTAACACGAGTACACGACACGATAAACCAAACCACCCTGTGTCAATTGAGGAACAGTAGGTATTATGTTTGAACTCGGCAAGTGAGATAGTATAAGGAAAATGGTAACTTGGGATGTGGTGTTTTGGTGCTGTTCAGTTGCTACGAATGGCTGGACGTGAGGTGTTGTCTGGTTTATACAGTGCTACTCTTGTTTTGTTTGCATGCTTGGTGTGAAGGCCAACGGATACCTAAACTCCAACGTCTAGAATTTCATGTGCTTTATATGTGGCCACTGTTTCCACCCGTTGGGAGTTGATTTGGATGTCGTTCTCACTTCTCACGTCGTGTTTTGATTCTCCCCAAAAAGAATTGTGCCCACTTTCACAAATAACAACATTTTTTATGTCACGTCATGCATAATTCAAAATGGGTTTCGAAGTTTTATTGTATTTTTCTAGGATGTCTTGTCTTGACCAACATACTTCATGCGAGTTTATTCCCCAAAAAAAACACAGAAAAACACAAAGCAAGCCAGCAGGTAAATTTCTAATCTTAATTTCACTTGAACCAAATATTGGTATGTTATTACGTGGTGCGTTATATGTGGAGATGTGGAGGTTTAATTAAACAAATAATATTTATGAGAAATAGTTACTTTAAATTAAGGAACTCTAAGGCTTTTATTGTAATAGAAATCATGAACTCAAAACTGTTAGGTTCCAAGCACTAATTTTCAAAAAAAAATAAAAACTGTTAGGTTCCAAGCACTTATTTTCAAAAAAATAAAAAAACTGTTAGGTTCACAGTTGGATCCAAGCTGAGAACTGAGAAGTGTGAGTACCTGTAAACTCGTTTCATACTTTCGTTAGACTAAAATGTAAAAAAAAATCAAATGAAAATGTCACAAAAATATAAACTCGCTAAGAAATATTTTATTAAAGAAAAACATTTAACGGCAAAACAATATATTGTAAGCCCATTTGAGAACTGCATCATTTAAAAAAAACTGAATAGCAATCATATGAATCAAGAAAGATATCTTATTGAGCCTAAAAATCAGTTAATCATTACAAAAGATGATTATCACAAAGGCTTCCTAAATTACTGACAAGTCCACTATCCAGAGTCTAGAAGTTTTTATGAATATATGCACTTTTTCAACAACAAAAGCTTGCACCATCATAATCTGGCCAAAAGGAATCATGCATGTAATTTTTCATCATTTACTTGCCCACGAGGAATAATGAAGTATGTTTCTAAACAACCAAAAGCATTATTATTCCGCTAACTATGCTACAAAACTTTATCTTTGTCTTTAAGGGGTCCCCAATGATAAACATGCAAACTAATAAATGAGTCTAAATTAGTCTGAAAGCTTATTCTCCGGCTGTGGAATCATTTGACTCAAAGATAACAACCGTCTTATCTAGTGTGATTTTTCTAATATCCTCACCTACTAGTTGATTTATTTTATGCTATTTCATATTTTTAAATGGTTTGTCACATACACAAGCACATAGGCTTCTCCTACTACCTCTGGGATTGGTTTACGGCGGTTGTTCATTGTTGATTAGGAATCTAATGGTTAACTTATAAATTGTATTACTATTTCTGTTGAAAGCCACGTGTTATATAATTATGGTTTGGATGGAATCCAACGACGGTGACCAATCGTAACGACAGTAGACTAGTCATTGTCAGTAAAATTTCGAAATATAAGTGTTATTTTATGTTATTACTAAATATATAAAATAATTATAAATAGAGTAATAAAGTTTTTTGAGTTCGAGCAACTCGTTTACCGAACCAAATTTAAAGATTTTTTTGTTTTTCATCAAGATCTTTCATTTTTAAGTTAAACTAGAGTCGAGAGTTTTTAAAGTTAAACTATCAAGCCGAACCAAAATTGACAGCCCTAGATGATTAATGCAAAATGATCGTGGATAACATGCATTGTTCTATAAATAATAATCATTGCATACAATGGGATTCCAAAATTTCGATTTACACTAAAAGAACAACACAAAATTTCAAATTTTATAATAA
This sequence comes from Triglochin maritima, assembly GCA_963682175.1. Lineage (NCBI taxonomy): Eukaryota > Viridiplantae > Streptophyta > Magnoliopsida > Alismatales > Juncaginaceae > Triglochin > Triglochin maritima. The sequence goes on along the minus strand of OY821787.1, from coordinate 1,927,070 downwards.
TACATGCCATTTAAAGTTTTTCTTAAAACTATGTTATCGATATTATTTAAGCAGTGTAAAGCATCCTATGGTGTGCTTAGGACTGTGCATCCGGTCCAGACCGGACCAGATTTCCCCCCAAGGTCCGGACCGGTTGGATTCGGTCTGGTCCAGGACCGGATTTTTGCCTAAAAATTAAAAAAAAAAAAACAAAAACCGAACCGGAACCAAATTTTCAGAAATATCTGGACCGGAACCCGAACCGGTTTGTTCCAATCCGGTCCAAAAACCGGACCGGACCGGATTTTGCACTTTGAGAAAAAAAAAACTACTAAGTGAGACCCACGTCGCTTAGTTGGACTTACATAAGCTTCAAAGATGCCCATAGAAACTTGATTTCAATGTCACATGATCCTTCACGAAAAGCAAGACCACCACCAAACCCGATTCCAAATGCCAACTTATCACAACTATATAGTGACAAACCTACCAAAGCCATGTACAATCCTATGCTTGATGGGTCCTCCAGCACATATCAAACTTTCAAATTTTATATACACGTTGGAGATGCCCTCTCCACAAACTATTTCTAGACACAACTAAAGAAACATTAGAACTAGACATTAGCTGGACATTGCTCCATGTACATGGTGAATGGGGATCGCCACTTCGTTGAGAGAGATAGTATGTTCTCCTGACGTCAATGTGTTAGTTGCAGAGCATGGATGTATTGGACAGACACTTCAATTGGGACAGCAGCATGCTATTATTATTGTTAAAATACTAGCACACTAGTTCTTCTTGTTGTCTATAAACCACTAGTTGGCATGGTTGAATACGACGTTTTAGCACCTATACTTGGTTGGTGGTTGCAACTTGCAAGTGGTTGGAGATGCTCTGTTTTGTAGCATCTCTTGCTGGTTTGTGAAAGCTAATTAATGCACGGGGTTTGTTTTTTTTATTTCTTGCCAACTGCAACTTAATTAATGTTTGATTTTAGTGTCATTTAGGTGGGAGAACATGGGTAATATTCCTCACCAGGAGATATACAGGTAATTTAAACAAATGGGACTCAACAATAAGATTTTGTGATGTTGCTGGACTAAGTGTTCGGCTCTCTCCATTTGGACAGCCGAGATTGGTGTTGGTTTTGTCAGTACGAGACCAATAACTTTTGATTTGAGATTTTCTCCATGTGAAGACAGACACTGAAACATTGTCTATGAGAATAAATTTGAAACCAAAGTCCATTGCATGTCTATTAACATTACTCTTGTATTGTGTAAACACATTTGAAAACTAAACATGATGACAAACACACCCACGTACCCAACTCAAGCATTATTTGGATTTTTAGTGTTTCACATGGAGGCATGCAGTATATCACGGCAGTGCCAAACAACAAACTCGGCAGGGTCCAAAAATAATTAAGAAAACGTAAAATGAATTTCATTTTTTTGTCTTGTGAAAAGTAAAAAAAAAGTGGAGTCATACAATCATAATATAAATGTGTAACCAGTAATAGTAAGTGTATACTGTAATAATATAGTACCATATCGTGAAATGATCCTGAATTTATAACTCATGTTGATGATAGTATTATATTATATCATTTACTATAATAGTACATATATTATATATACTGCAATTGTAGTATATCCAATGAACCTGAACCTGAAGCATATTGTAAATATCATAACAAACCATATATTGGGTCAGACAGCTAGCAATTATAACTTATCATCAGGATTCTTCAGGATATCAAATTGACCGCAAAGGCTAATTTGTGAAAACCCAAAAGCATAAATTCATGTCTTTCACCAAAGAAAAGACTGGAACGTGCAGCAGTGCAAGCAAATCCTTAACGTGCTGCACCTTAGTTATAGTGGGCATGATAGCATTATATTTTCCACAAAAAAGAAACCAAGGGCACAATGAGAGGATTTGACATGGTGGCTTCCAGATTCCAATTTGTAATGCTTAAAATATTATTATTTTTCTAAGGTGTAGTGCCTTGGCAATGCCAAGTTGGCATAGAATATCGCCATTGCTTTGGTTCAGCCTTATCCATCTACTAGGCAGTCTAAATCAGTCCCACATCCAATGACACAGCTATAATCCTACCTGGCCAATCCATGTCTCTGGCCCAGGTAATATATTTTACGAATTTTTATTTTAGAGATAATGGGTACTACGGAAATAATGTGTTAGAGAATTTAGTTACGACTTTTAAAATTACTTGGGTTTCTACATCATAGGGATTAGGGAGTGAGATCAGGTGGAGCTTCAGGTAAAATCCAGGATGAGAGAAGCCTCCTTGTTTGTTTGCAAAGTATCTTTACAACTTAAAAAGTGCTGGAAACAATATTTCCAAGTTCAAAACGACTGTAATTATAGGGAGAATATATAGTTCCAACCCAAAAATATCAAACATGAACGTTTTTGTTTACTCCTTAAGAAAGATATGATTGAATTTTTTTATCTTTTAACTTCTAAAGTAACATAAAGCCACAAAATAATTCACAAAACAATTATAAGGCGAAGGGACTTCGTACCTTGGTTGATGGCATATTTTCCTTACAAATATATCATTTGGGGTAGACAGATTAACCTGGAGTACCTGTAGAATTGGATACAATCAGTTTCTCAGAGTAAATGACGTTTGAAATCATAAAGAAACGATTTAAAGTGTACGGTAAATTTTCCAAAGAAGAACCTACTAAAACTTAGAGAAAGAAAAAATCATTGCGCTCATTCAAGGGGGGATGCATTGGATAAAAAACAACAGTAACCACAAAATTGCAGGGAGACAACCTTTCCCACTCTGGCCACTCATGTTGTACATCTATTGATATCAGAGTGATTTAATTGATAACATCATTGGTTATCTACGTTTACTACAACCAAGAAATCATGTAACCAATTTCTAGCAAAGGAGAATGCATTCTCAGCATCATCATCTTCTTCTTTAGTTTCTGGTCTATGGGCAAACCCATGTCCCCTGTCGCGGTAAATTACTACCCTTGAACCTGCAACATTTTTCTCTATGTCGTGCAGAGTGTTAACAGGACAAAGAGGGTCCTTGTCTCCAGAAATAAACAAAAGAGGCACTTTTATTTTACTGGCTAGAGAAGTGTTGATCCTCGTCCCATAAAAGCAAATACCAGTACCAAAGTGATTTTGTTCATCATGGGCCAAAGTCTTAACTAAGTGGCCTCCACCAAAGCAGAATCCAATCATGCCAAGTTTCTTAGACATGCCAGCTGCAGTGAATTCATCTTTCAGCCACTCGGCGGATTTGGCAATGTCTCCAGCAATTCTCTCATCAAGCTGCTTCTCAATCCATTGCTGAAGCTTTGATTGATCTCGGTTTTTAGCCCATGGATTTCCTCGGTACAGATCAGGGACGAGCACACTGAAAAATTAATCATTTACCAAATCAAAGGACTGAAAGAGATGCTTGATTGCTTAATATTGGCTAAGATGTCAAAATATCCTGGGAAAGCAAAATGTAACATGATTTCTTCTATTGAAGTGCAGCAAAGAGGTGTACAATTGTAATGCTACACGCTGATTACGTTCTTCATGCCTTAACAAATGAACTATTTACACGTTCCCTTTTAGGACAATTGTGGAGTATCAAGTTTATTGTCTAATGGTGTTCCTCAGACAAGCAAATATTGTAGGATATTTGCATGCCTCCTTGACGTTTATCAGCCAAAGGTGATTTAGAATTGCAGCAAGTGGAGGACAAAATCTAGTAAAATACCTAAATGTATTTCCTGTACACATCAAATTGAGCAAAATAAAATTCCGCTCGAAAATTTTTCAGAAGATTACTGCTGTTTCGTATAAGAGGTTGTCAACTATTGGACAAGTCAACTATTAATGAGCACATATGCATGAACATTATCAGGACATCAGATATAGGAAGTGAAAGTTCTAAACTAAGATTTTATTTTTCCCTAGTTACCCTCTAGTTATAGAACTATATGAACCTCCATATGCTGCAGTAAAAGCTTCTCAATAGAAATACATCAATGAAGATATGATCATGACAAAAAAATGGAAGCCATAAATGCTCTAGTTCAGGGTTAACAAACGTACTTGTAGCCATTGCATGCGACTCGGTATGCAAAGTCTCTAGTTGCTGAATCCTCAAAGCCGAAAATATCAGACAACAGTAAGACACCAGCTCCATTGTTGTTCTTCACAGCCTTAAGCAAATAAGCACGAATTGCATCATCACCCTCCCCCAAGACAAGATCAACTCCATTCACTAACTCGCAAGCTTCATCTACGACATCTTCTATCTTTGTTTGGCTGGACAACTCAATGCTAGGTTCTTTCTTGAAAGAAAACACACAACTTGGATGATTAATGTTCTGTGTTCTCTGCAAAAGAACTGAAATGTTATAGTCAGGATATGCATCTTGAGAATTAGATCAATTGGAGCACTAATAAGTTTTGCAAAAGCAGAAGGCAAAGTTCGAAAGATGAATACATTTGAGCAGGCACAATATTCTCCGCCTTCTGTGTTTCTATAAATGAAATTACGAAGTAAATTTTTTTTTGTCAAAATGTGAAAAAACAGGAACCTAAAAGAAAGTAGTGGAAATAAGTTAGTTCCCCGTAAGATTATAAGAATCTCTGACATTCCATAGGTTCTAGGATTAGTAGATTGCAAATAGAAGAGCAATAAAGAAAAATGGTGAAGTTTACAACAAACAGATAAGCCAAAAACTATTTCTATGACATCAACAGTTAGCAAAAGCAGATGCAGCACAAAATTCAGAGTTGCAAAAAGCTGAATCAGAATTTTTATGAGAGATGCTATCTGAAATCAATATGACAATAACATGGTCAAGTAAATACAGCTTAGGGCCAATTTGATATCACTTTCAAGTCCACTAGGCTTCCACAAACAAATCTCACCTAAAACATTTCCATATGCTCACTTATGATTTTGAGGCATCAGCTCCTAAAAATCAACAAGAAAATGATGTCTTCACTTCCAGACTTCAGAATATTTTATCCCTCGAAAAATTCACGTCAGAAGTGATTTCCTCACGAATGTTTTGATACATCTACAGACAAAATTAAATTGGTGTAAAAATTATCAAATAACTGCATGCCGATCAAACATTTGCCTCCATGTACTAGGTCCACCTTGCATGACATGTGTTTGATTTCGCATGTGAGGTCATACTGTAGTGGCTCTTGACATAAGCACACCAAATTTCAGATCTTCTGACCTGAAGTGTGTTTTAGTCTAACAAGTTATTTGGTGTACTACATAGCAAACCCATAAAACACTCACTTCTAAATACCTCTTATTTTAGGGCAATGACCAAATACTTTACAAAGTAGTAACAACACCATTTCTTTCCCATGATAAGGTCATAATAGGCATGTTTAGATGTTGTTAACATGTGATTGTGAGGGGACTCCCAAGGTACTCTGACTCGTATTGTTGGGCTGGAAGGAAAATAGAATCCTCTTTTTTGTAGTCACTGTGCTCTTCAGATGCCATATTACATCCCTTAGGAATTCCTATGGAAATACTCTCTTTGGTTATCATCATGATAGTTATTCCAAAATATTCTGCATTGCTGTTAAACAGGATGGGCTTGTGACATGGTTACCTGCTGCTGCACTCCATAAGATAAAGACCATTACAAGTTAGGAGAGTTTGCTAACCTCCGTGGAATCAACCATCACATCTGACCACCAAATATCTTGCTCCAGTGTGTTGAGAGTCGTAACTTCACGAAACAATCTACTGATCTTCCTTTGTTACCCACATAGTATTCAGATTTAACTTTCACACTCAACTTCATTTACCTTCTATTTCCCAAACAAAGCAGTAGGAGATGATAAAATTACAAACCGAATCGAGATCCACACGGTTTGAGGCAATAGTATTGCTTCTAAATTATAAATTCTAATTTTCACATAGTTATATGCTTTTAGACTGCTGACATAGTTGTCGCATTAGATACAGTAAACTTGGTTTATCAATTTTGACAACCCAAAAGCAGGTCAATCCAAAAGACAATAACTGATTCCAAACACAAGAAGCATCAGCTCGATAGTGTTCTTAATTCCACTAGAAGCACATTGTTCATTTTTATTTTCGAGGCATAACAGTTCAAACTAAGAGGCCATAATCCAATCCCTTTGTCCAACTTCTTGTCTCTACACTAATTGTGTGTGTACATCTCAAATCCTACAAGACGCATGCACATTTGAGTAGTTCTCCAATGAGATAATCACTTGTGACTAAAAACAAACCTAATGAGTACATTTTTAGAGTATGCTAAAACCCCACCCAAAAAAAATGAAGTTGTGTAACATCCCATCCCAAATCCACATGGAACTTTTCCAACCTGTCATCGAGACTCCACTGCCTCACAACAACCCCAAAGTGATCATCAAACCATCACAAATGAGCCACTAAAAATCTTAAATTGTAAGTCATTCTAGTAGCACCCATGTCTTACAGGCACTACGGGAATGTGATAAATGTGTGATGGTTGGATGTATGGTGTTGTGATAAGGACACCACCCACTTAAAGGCACCCATATCTTTTGCAATATGTGATAAATGTGAATGTATGTATGTATGTTTGTTTAAATGGAAATACTCAACTTGATGAGTTTTGCCATAACCATTAAGTACTTCTCATGCTTGTTTAAGTTCTTAATAACCAATTTGTTTATGCTCGTGTTCATCAACTAGGTTGTGATTTGAAGGATAGATTTGTCACAATCATTACGTATTTCCTATGCATGAAAATACAACCTACAATTGTGTCTTATTGAATGCATTATTCACCACCTTATTACTTGTATACACACACTCCACCTATTGAGGGTTTTTCCTTACTGAATTTCATCTTTCTAGTTTGTTAATTGCTTAATTAGATTTAGTTAGTCTTGTGCTTTCATCTTTCCCGTTTTTTAGTTGTTCGTTAGTGTAATCAAACATCTTCTACCCTTTATTTTCCATGTCTTATAGGCACTACGGGTGTGATTGGTTTGCAAGCCAAAGAAAAAGAAGCTACAAAGAAGAAGCACATTTCCATAGTGAGCATCGGTTTGCAAGAAGTAGATGAACTCCATAACTCTGGTTTCATAACTCCCTTGGTATTCGGAATGGAAGTGGCGTGGGGGAAGTCATTCTAAGCATACTTTCATAACATTGTGGAACTCTCAGAACTTGACTTCTCAGACCTTTCATTAAGTTATCATGCAAACCAATCACCAGAAGTCATTATGGAAGTTTGTTCCCCCACTTTTAGGTTATTTTCCTACAAACAAAAGTGAGGGAAGTCATTCTAAGCATAATTCTATTAGATTGTATAACTCTCAGAACATGACTTTTCAAACTTTCATTAAGTTACCCTACAAACCAATCACTAGATGTTATTCTGGAATTCTGTTCCCCCACTTGTATTTTCCTACAAACTAATCACACTCTAAAATAACATCATTAGGAAACTTAAGATCCTAAACAATAACTCAAATTACACATAAGATGAATAACCCGCTGAGTCCAAACTCGAAACTAATCACAAGACCAAAAACCAAAACATAATCCCGAAACAAAGGCGATGACCTATGTTTAGGATTCAATGTTTAGGGTTTAGGGTTTAGGATTCAATGGGTTTAGGGTTTAGGATTTGAAGCAACAACAAAGGCGATGACCTATGTTGAAAGTGATGAGATAAAGAAGAATCAGCCGTGCACTTCTAATGTCTACCCTATACTTTTCCAAAAAACCAAAACATAATCCCGAAACCTCAAACACACACAAACAAATCGCGCATTCACACCCTCAAATTACATCATTAGGAAACTTAAGATCCTAAACAGTAACTCAAATTACACGTAAGATAAATACCCCGCTGAGTCCAAACTCTAAAGTAATCACAAGACCAAAAAACCAAAACATAATCCCGAAACCTCAATCACACACAAACTAATCACACCCTAGAATAACATCATTAGGAAACTTAAGATCCTAAACAGTAACTCAAATAACACGTAAGATGAATACCCCGCTGAGTCCAAACTCGAAACTAATCATAAAACCAAAAACCAAAACATAATCCCGAAACCTCAAACACACACAAACTAATCACACCCTAGAATAACATCACTGGGAAACTTAAGATCCTAAACCGCAACTCAAATGAAGATGAATATCCCACCGAGTCCAAACACCAAAACATAATCTCGAAATTTCAAACCCAACCAAATCAAACCCTGAGAAGGCGAGGCAAGCGGAAACGGTGGCTTACGCTGCGGGAACGGAGGCCGAGGAGGGCGGGGAAGGAGGGCGAGGATTTGGTGGGAATCGAAGAGGGAAGGAAGGGGAGAACGGAAGTGGGAATGGTCGCTCTCGCCATTTCCGCTGCTCCGAGATCGGAGGTGGAGTGGAGTGGGTTTTGGGGTGTGTTTGGGAGATGAGTGGAGGTTGGATTGAGGGGATTTTGGACCGCGTTTTCGGTCCCGGTGGGGTCCAGTTGAGAGGATTAGTGGATTTCCGAAAACGTTAGCGGGAGATATTAATTTAAGGAACCTCGTGGACGGACGTGGGAAGTAAAGAACGCATTACCTTTTTAAACATAGTGTTTATTCTTTTTATATAAGGAAATTGTTCTTTTTAAATATAATTTATTTAATCGTTTGCAATATATTTTTATCACTTCCATGAGTATATTTTTATAGTTACGGTCGACTCTCTTTAAATAGGAGGGGTTGTCATTTTTTACGGACGTCAATGACGTCCACATCCACTAATTTTTTTTCTAATTTAACGGTACAATTGGTTTGAAATCTTCGAATGAAGTGCATTAAAATTTAGATGTCTAATTTAAATTTTATTAATATACTAAAAAGGAATTTATTTAGATAATTGTAGAGAATTTGAATTCCTTTAGTTTTTTTAATGAAAACGAGGGACTCATTTTCCTCGAGGCAAGTGTTTTATACGTTGACATAGATAATATAAGTACACTTAATTTTCAAAAAATATGTAAAATCTATTTGAACTTCCAACATCTAGTTGAAGTTATTCCGTGGTCAATCATTCTAAATTTCTAATGCAACATTGTTATAATAAAAAAGAGGCCATGTACTTACATTTTGTAACACTTCACCCCCACTTACCTTTAAGGATCCATTATTTTTTGTGTGGTCTTGCTTAATACACTTCTAATCCTAATTTTAGTTAAGAATTAGATCAAAACAAATGTCAGATTTAGCCCGGATTTGAGTTAGAGTGGTATTGACTCTAACAAAAATAAACCAAATCTAACACCGGGTTAATAGAAAATTATGACAAGAAACTAGTTAATTCTTAAAGTTCGCGGAGGCAAAATGTTATAAAACAAGAATACAAAATGTGTAATTGCTATTTATTAAAGTTGGAGAAGACAAAGTAAAATCGAGGCATCATTCGTGGAGGCAAACTTAAACTAACTTCTACTACTGAAAAAAACTTAAATTAACCTTAATAAAAAAAATCAAGAAACCAAACCCATTAACTACGATTGGGCTTCGATCCGGCCGGCCCAAATACTCTAGAAGATCATGTATATATTCGGGTCAAAACCGGCCCACGACCACTAAACCCCGAGACAGCACAACACCTCCACCCTCTCTTTCCCCCTCGTCATGGAAGACATCGAGGACGTGGTCCGATCCGGCCCGCCGCCGGGCCTCCGCCTTCCGCCGCCGGCCACCGTCGGCGTCAACCGCCGTAAACCCAACCAGATCAAGCACCGGTCACTCGTCTCCCCGACTCCTCACGTCCCCGGCACTCAGGTCGATTCTTCTCCGTGTCAGTGCTGGTCTTAGTTGCGTTTGAGCTTGTAATTGAGTTTGGGTTTTATTTTGGTCTCGCAGACTATATATATAAAGACGTTTGGATGCTCCCATAATCAGGTACGAAGTCGAGTTGGATGTTGGAGTTTTTTTAGTTGAAAATGCAAATGGAATTTAGGTTTTCTTTGTGTCATTGTTTATGACTTTGATTTCTGTTTTGTTGACTTGGTTGTGTTTGTACCTTTTCTGTTTGTACTTTGATGCTAATGTTAATGGCTAGAAGAAATTCCAACTTTGCACTAGTTAGTAGTTTAATGCAGTTATTATCAGGTAGGGGTGAAAGTGGTCCGGATAATATCCGCTTCGACAAACACATTCGAATCCGTTTCGTAGGGGATATAGTCTCTAAATATAAAATCCTTTTATATGTGGTACCATATATGGTAATGATAGAGATAAGAGTGTATAAGATAATATCCGGTTCGTATTCGTATCGTATCCGAATTTTTAATTTCAACATTTTTATAAATGTCAAAAAAAATATCCGATTGATATATGTATGACTGTATCCGATTGTTTCGTTTAACCCCGAATATGGTTATGTATCATAAAAACCGAAAAACAACCATATCCACATCCGTATTCGTGATATATTGCTAATTTTCATTGCCAATTTATAGGTTGTAAGTAGTTAGTTAACCGGAAGGTCCGGAACCGTGACTCCTGTTGAGTTTCATCCGTAGCCTACCTAAACTAGTTTGGGATAAATGCTATGTTATTGTTGTTATAGATTCATAAGCTTTAGGGCACATAGCAAACTACCTAGAACACTCACTATTTACAAGGAAGTCAACAAAATAAATCGTTCCTTAACCAACTGGAATCCGAACTAACTTTCTCAACAAATTAGCAGAAACAAAACCATTTCAAGCCTTGACATTTACTTTGCACTTACTCCATAAGTAGAGTGTGAATGGTTTGGTCCTGAAGGGCTTGACATTGGAAGGGATTTTAGACTTCATCAATTTAGTTAGTTAGAAGTTTGAGTACCATATCCACTTTGTGTGCTGAACCTGTTCGATTTTCCTCATAGCTTTGGTTGGAGTCTGCATTAAATTACAGTTTGTGCAAGAAGTTGTAGTAAGAGTTAATATACTTTGTGCATTGTACCTGTCTTGTTTACGTTTTCTCTTGCCCTAGAGGTGTCAGCTGCCAATTGCAGATGTTGTATGGTTTTGTATAGTTGCAATCAGATGAAGTATAATATTTTTTATTGAAGTTGTTAAGGATTTGATTTTCTATTTTCGATTCGTTATTTAGTATTTACTTTTCTTTACACGTGTTGTGTTTGAGCAGAGTGATAGTGAGTACATGGGTGGACAACTTTCAGCTTTTGGATACTCACTGAGTGATGATCCAGAAGAGGCAGATCTTTGGCTAGTAAATACGTATGAATTCTCCTGTCTTACGTACCCTCAACCTTTTGGTGCTCTCTTTACTTATAACTTGTGCCTACATTTCAATGCAGATGCACAGTAAAATCTCCCAGTCAATCTGCCATGGATACACTAATATTGAAATCTAAAATCGCCAAAAAACCACTTGTAGTGGCTGGCTGTGTACCTCAAGGAAGTCGAGACCTTAAAGAGTTGGAAGGTATTAGTGTTATTGGAGTGCAACAAATTGATCGTGTGGTTGAAGTAGTGGAAGAAACATTGAAGGGTCATGAAGTGCGCCTTTTGACTCGGAAAACGTTGCCAGCGCTTGACCTTCCCAAGGTTAAATATTGTTTGTTCTCTCCTTCACAACATGTCATTTTAGGCTTTTGCTTTGACCACATTTTCCCAATAGGTGCGGAAGAACAAATTCATTGAGATTCTCCCGATTAACGTTGGCTGTTTAGGAGCTTGCACCTACTGCAAGACAAAGCATGCACGTGGTCATTTGGGAAGCTACAGTGTGAAAAGTCTGGTATGTTTATAATCATCTATGAATTATGTGCACGAGTTTCTGTTTGCACCGCTGATTTTGTGTTTGAATTGCAGGTTGAACGTGTAAAAACTGTTATCTCTGAAGGAGTTAAAGAGATATGGTTAAGTAGTGAAGACACAGGAGCATATGGTATGTGGATGTTGATTTTCTTGGTTCCAATGATATGGTTAGGTACTTTAGCCAGATGTATCGAAATCTCTATAATAGTTGGAAAATAAGTTTAATTATCTATATGATTGATACATGATACATCCATCCATCCTCTGTTTTTTGCTATGGAAAGAAATACTTGAATTTTTGAAAACTTTGAAATTATAAAACTTTGAAAGTTCAACTATCTTAGCATTCAATAGATATTTATTGCATTAAGACTGTCATACAGCCTATGGCCATATGTACACATTACAAGACACAATGATATAAAAATGTGTACATGTGTAGTTATAATGTAATATATCAAGTGCATGTGCAGGTGTTAAACTGCTGCATTTATGTGGTAATAATGATGCAGAAAATTCATTAGTATTTATGTTTTAAAGTACCTCATTTGAGAGGTGGAATCTACTAGTGAAATGAATTGTTAGCTTGATCAGAATCCTCAACAGTGGATAATCATTGTCCATTTTACAGGTCGTGATATTGGAGTAAATCTTCCAATTTTACTTAATGCAATCATTGCAGAACTGCCTTCAGACAGAAGTACAATGTTACGAATTGGAATGACAAATCCTCCTTTCATACTGGAACATTTAAAAGAGATTGCAGCAGTTCTTCGTCATCCTTGTGTCTATACATTTCTTCACGTACCTGTGCAGTCAGGAAGTGACTCTGTCTTAACCGTAAGACCTCCGTTCATAACAGAATCTCCAATTTCGAGAGATGGGATACATGGTAGTCGTTTATCATATTATAACTAGCATACAACTCTGTTCACTAAATCACGAGAGAGTTGGGGAATTAGTTCCAGTGAAGTTTGGAATTGACCATGGCGAAATTTTACTAAAATCTGTGCTTTGCATGGGGCTTAGTATGCAAATGAGGATGTTTTCGTGATCATCTCATATCTTAATGGTCTATACTTACAAATATATAATTGCTATATACAATAAAACCTCAAGATACATTTAATTTCTGGTGTCTAGTGATGTTTTTAAAATGATTTTCTCTTTTCAGATTCAACTAAAACACTAAATTTTGAAAGTAACGTCTCAGGGAATGAACCGTGAGTATACTGTGGGTGAATTCAGGACGGTGGTGGACACTCTATATGAGCTGGTACCTGGAATGCAGATCGCGACTGATGTAATCTGCGGGTTTCCTGGTATGCTACTGAAACATTCAAACTGATTTATGAAGTTAAAAGCACTGGATTTGAGTTACCTCTATTCCAATCATTGTTGACATATCCTGCATGTTTGCAATTAGACAGAAATAGGTTTGATATTCCTACAGTGTACTCAACTAGGCTCTGTAGATGCTTGTAGCAGCTTTCTATTTTCGTCTGCATTTGGATTTGATCAGTTAGCTTTTTAACTTTGATATGTTTCTTTTGAGGATGTAAGAAGAATAAAAGATATTATTTTAAATTTAAACTTAATTTCAGGTGAAACTGTTCAAGACTTTGCCGAGACGATCAGTCTTGTGAAGGAGTATCAGTTCCCTCAAGTTCACATATCACAGTTCTATCCCAGACCAGGTATGCACTTATTTGTCAAGTCTACAGAGTCTGTAGTTTTGGGCATATGCTGAATCTGTCTTTAAGCATAATCCTATATGATATTTCTATTTTCTTCCTGTAAGCCTTTAAATGCTATAATAGAACAAATGAAAAATATCCTGACCAGGATATTGGTTATTCATGTCCAACACCTTGTGTGCCTATTCATTTTTTACAAGAATATACTTGTTATATAGATTCAGACAACGGACTTGAATATTCTAAATGCATATCCTGCTTTTGTGTGATTGCAATTCAGATTGAACATTTCTCAGGATGATAGCACATATCTCAGAAATTATCAGCAATTTCATTTGGGCGTGAGGTAGAAAATACTATGCTTTTGCAGCATGGGTACAGCCTTTACATAGCTGACTACGAATTGAATTCGAGTAGGCAACATGTAATGTGTGGTTTGATAAGACTCCATGAAACCCTACATTTGGTGTAACATAAGTAGACTTATAAGTGGTATATGCTCTGGTATCTGTGCACACAAGTGTAATCAGGAACGTTTGCTGGGGATCATGTTGGATATTCTTAAAATCTAGTTACAAAGTTTATTTGGTTGTGGTATATTGTATCATGTTTTAGTTGCACGGATACTGTAGTTCCTTTTTTAGAAGAAAAAAATTCGAGGATGACAACCAAATCAGACATTGATACTTTACAAACATATGGACTTGTAGATATATTTCTGTTTTTGTCCATTCATTAGAATTTCTGCTTTTATTTACCCTCAGGAACTCCTGCTGCAAGAATGAAAAAGGTTCCAAGTGCAGAAGTAAAGAAGCGAAGTCGTGAGTTAACTGCTGTTTTTGAGTCATTCTTCCCCTACAAAGGGATGGAAGAGCAAATTCTAAGAATATGGATCACGGAAATTGCTACTGATGGCATCCATTTGGTGAGTAATGTACTTATTGGACCTGGACTGATATAGTGTGGTTCCATTTACATGCATATAAAGACGTTGATTGCATGGCATCTAGTGTACTTTTGAGATTAAAGATCTTTTATTTTTGTTTTAACGTTACATCGATGGGTTTATGCTACTCAATGGTCTGCATGTTTCACTGACAGCACCGTAGTAGCAAGTGTTATGTTATTCAGAACCTGTAACTTTCCGATGATTGGTATGATAATATTTCCTTCTCATCATTCCAGGTTGGGCACACTAAGGGATATGTGCAAGTTCTAGTGGTTGCACCAGACAGCATGCTAGGGACCAACGTGGATGCGAAGATCACATCTGTCGGAAGATGGTCAGTTTTCGGAGAAGTGATCGGAACTCCAGTTAAGCAACCAGAGAGCACACCCGAGGTTCCTGTGTCTCAACCTCAATCCCTCCACTGTGGGGATTCATGCGGCAATTGTGCTTGTACGATGGAACTGGAAACAAGTCCTTGTGGATCTCAATGTTGCGGCGTGGGGAACTCTTGTATTGGGCCTAAAGATACTGGTGATAGAATCATAACAAATATCTCATTGTCGCAAAACAGCAAGAATACCAACTTAATTGGGTCACTACAGTCGCTGCTGCGTAGGAGAAGTACACAGAGTTCAAGAATGATCGTTCAACTTGAAGTTGTTAAAAGTAGTCCTGCAAGTAATGGAAGTTGGAGCAATCTCATGGTCTTTGACTGGTTTTTACTTGGTGGAATGATCTCAAGCCTTCTAATTATTGTTTTCCTACTTGTTCTAGTTATTTTGTCCAGAAGCATCTAATCCAGCGCTTCATAGTGTTCCTGTATTAAGTGTTCCCCACATTTATTGTTGTTTTACCAGCTAGACATTCTTCAACAAAACGACCAAGTTGATGTCGTGAATTATTGCAACCAACCAAAGTTTCTGGTTACAATGCCATGCACTCACCACATAAAGTTGATACTCTGACAGCTTCGTTCGCACGACTAGTGCAGACAAAGATTAAATACAAGGAAAGATCCAACCACCACATCATAGACACGTAAACAAGTTATAACTTAACACATGGTTGTGGACCTCGTTCTGCTCGATGAATTCCAAAAAACAAGAGCTGGTAAAAACACTTTCCTGAGTTGATAATAGTTAACGAACTTCCAAAAACTACAAAAGATCTGCTGCTAATTTGCATCTCACCAAGACAAAGACCCTTTACTGGCTACGCCAACAAGACTTTACACCATAAATAACCCAAAGAAAATACTCACTTTTCACAGGAAAACAGAGAATTTCTACTTTAAAGATAAAAGCTGCTACCTCACACAGCACCAGTATATGCATGCATATCCTCCACTCTTTTTCCTTAACACAGCAAGAGAAGACAACCATATCATCATTATCACAACAGCATTTTTCAGAACCTCGTCCAAACCCCAAAATTTAAATGAGCATATCAGACTTGGCAGGCAATCTCTTGTAGAAATTGAATGGCACTGAGGGCATTTTGCTTCTGAACTTGGGGTGTCTGAGGAAATACAAACCGGCAATCACTGTCACAATTTGGAACGGCGTCACGTACAAAATCACGGCCATGATCAGTGACAATATGATAAATATCGAGGTGGCACGAGGGTCCCTCCAGCTAAGCAAGGCGTGGGCTCTTTCCCCCTGCGTTGCCAAATCACCCACCACAGTCTGGACTCTCCCGGCCACGCTCCTCAACCTGTCGTATCTCATCCGAACCACATCTGGAGGCCTCGATGACGGGAACGTGTCGAATTCCTCGTCCAGCTCGTCTGGGTTTGCAAATTCAGCATGCGAGAGCTTTGCATCCATGTGGGGTGGGTGCCTCGGACGGAACCGGTAGTTCCAAATTCCAATCATAAATAAATAAAGAAACACAGTTGGAAGTATGAGCTCCGGGTAGCTGACAAGTATTAGAAACAACACGTGAACCAGAACGGTAGTAATCGGATTACGCCAATTACATATTCCATTGAGCCACCTTCCGATTGCCATCAATCCAGAGAGAAGCGAAGTTATGCGGTAGAAATTGGCTTTGCTTCTTCTCAAACTCCACATGTGGGAATCAACGTCCAGCATGTACTCAACCACTTCTCTCCGGAGAGGAGGCTCGGCTCGTGCAAGACGAGCTGCTACAATCTGCATTGCCTGGTGGCGGAGATAATCGAGATGCATCACGGAAATGGGCTGCACGTAATGCATCTTGGGGAGCAGCGGTTTTGCGTAGAGGCTGACCATGTTGACCCACGCCGTGCAGGTGAACCGGACTGCCAAATGGAGCTCGCCGGTTTTCTTCAGACCGGACGGCTGCAAGACCAGCAAAGGGTAGTAATGTGTGTAGATTCGATCCGCCTCAAGGGTGGACAAACGGATACGGATTTTGCCAATCCGTTGGTCTCTCGTCTCCTCTTTGCTACCGTTGATGTGACTGTTGTCGAATACTCCAATGGTTATTACGGTGCAGGGGTCGAACACCTCCCAAGTGTACTGCTCATTCCATTTAGGAGTAAGGGTGTCAAGCAGAGTCCGCGTTCTGATCCACTTTGGCCCGTACTTTGCCACACAGTAGGAGTCCGTGGTTCGCCCGCTTTTCGCCTTCATTGGGAGAAGGTTGCGAGCACTGAGAATTCCAACTTCAAGCATTCCGATGCTTGGCTTCTTGAGATGTCTCGCAGAGGGGCGGAGGTCACTACTGTAGTGTGTGGACTCATCGAGGACATGATACCCGGCGTCGAGGCAGAGTCGAAGGTGGATTTTGCTCGAGAACTTGAACTCTTTCTTTTTCTCCTCCCCCATTTCTTCTGGCGAATGCGGCTTCTCGAGGTTGAACCACTTGGGATCGGTTAGTTTGCTGTGATCCAACCTGGTCTGAGCAATTCTCAACGGTAGAATAACTCTCCCCAGTGGCTCGTCCTTCCCAGGACCCAGCCGATCATCCACCGTTATAATCAGATGCTCGTCGAAGGGCTCCCACGCAACAAACATCAACTCCTCGTTCCACATTGGATTAACAGAGTGAACCTGAGAAGGCCTTGTCATCTTAAATTGATTCCCAAGCTGAATTCGAACCCGTGGGTCTGGTAAACGCCCCCGATCATGCGGAACAAGGTCCTGCGCCTCAATTACATGGACCCGGAGATAACACAACTTCGGCGAGAAGTAAACCTTCGACCTCGTATGCGCAAGCCCCTCCACATTAACCGAATGCGCATCCGAATGCCAAGCGTCTGGAAACGCCTCATCCGCCTGAGTCCCCATCCAAACCGCTAACATAAGCTCCCCACGCCCCTTCTCGCCCCGCTTATCCTCCAACCTATACCACTGCGGCGCCAACGGGCTATCCGGCGGGACTCTAAGCGGAACGTCAGTAAGATCAAACATAACTCTTCCAACAAAATCATCCTTAAGAAAATCCTTATCCTTCACAACCACCTCCAGAAGATTACTCTGCAATCTCTCCTTGGAGAAGGCAAAAATCTGTCGCCACGCCGGGTTCTGGTTCTTCTCAAAATGCCGAGTCACGCCCTTATAATTCCCCAACTTAACCTCCACATACGGGTCGAGGCTTCCGGAGACGTCCATCGCTGGGAGGTCTTTCGCCTTAACGACATTCACATATAAATAGTGCATCTGCTCCACCAGATCATAAGTGCTCGCGATCTTATCGCCGCGAAAGCCGAGCCGTCCCGCGAGAGGCGGACTCGTCTCCACCAGCGCGAACTCCGGATTCTGCCCCGGTGCCGTAATCGACTTCGGCGGCCCCGCCGCCTGCATCCTGACCACCGGCGGCGGAGGCTCCGGCCGCGCGTAGTTTATCTCCTCCACCACCAACTTCTCCGGTACTCTCTCTTTCTCCACCTTCCTCTCCGGTATCTCCGACCCTATCGATCGGAGCTCCCGAACCAAATCCTTCTCTTTCTGTTTACTCTTTGTTTCCTTCTCCTCGACGACCGGAGTTGGGATCTCCAGCGAGATCACCGGCGGCGAGGTGACCGGCGGGGGGGAGGAGGAGTCTGAGTCGGGGAGGGTGTAGAGTTTGAGGGCGATTTCACCGCGGATGTGGGAGAAAATGCCGCGTTTGTCGAGGGGACAGCGGCGGGGAACAGCGTCGGAGTCGGCGGTGGAGAGGCGGACGCGGCCGAGGAAGTTGCGGCGGTGGGCGTCGGAACCTCGGTCGTTGTAGACGGAAACGTCGACGGTGGCGGTTTCTAGGAGGTCCGGTTCGGGGACGTCGAAAACCAGAGTTTCGTTCCAGACCGGGTTCAGGTCGCGCGGTTTGGTTTTGGTTCGGCGCTTTTGGGATAAGAAGTCGACTTCCACGAATGGACTCGCTGAGCCTTGACCGTCTTTCGGCATCAGGTCGGAGGCGTCCAGGACTTCGATTGCGAGCTTCATGGCTGGGTTGGAACTGGAATTGGAGTGGAAGTGGGTTTCGAGGGAGGTGAGAGATTTAGTAAAGAGGGTTAGAGTGGGTGTTACTTTCCATTTTAGAAAATGGTGGTGGGAGTGGGAATTGTAATGAAAGCATGGGGGAAGGGTTTTGTGTTTGGAAATTGCAATAAAGAGGTGGTGGGAAACTAGTAGTAGGGGTTACTTTTTAAAAAAATAATAATTTAAAATCTAAGAAAAAAATCAAAAAATAATTCAATTTTATTTTTATCTACTCTATGGATCCAATAAAATCCAAAATATATGAAGGAGGCTATTGATATTCAATCTCTAATTTTAACTATCTCAGTAGAATGGATTTTCCAACCAAATTAACTCATTTCATTTAAAAAAAGTTAAATATTAAAGGAGCAAAAATAAAGCACATAAACCTCAGAATAATGATATGTATTTAACCGTGAGTTAGAGGTCCCAACTTATGCACAAGTATGAGTTTTGAAGCTACCGAAATCTAAGTGTGTTGCTACCTTTGAGATATTTCAAGGTAATTAGTTGAGTTATCTTGACTTTTCATAGAAAAGCAAATTACTTCCCTTCGTGACAAGTGTGTTTAGTTTCACGAAGGAAGATAATTGGAGTAGACTTCTAAATGGAAAGTTCACGAGAAAAATCAAATATTTGAAATTAGAGTTAAACAATTTCTGGATATTGTTTTTATTGTGTTTAAGAAGAGTTGCGCTGCTTGCGCACGAAAAAAATAAAATCAGACTCTTGATAACTGTAAAGGAAAAAAATATGGGTGTTTATGATTGGAAATTGAAATAAATGGAGGGAGTGTGGTGAGGTGGCTATGGATTTGGGGGTGAATGGTGTGCTGTTGCGTTGAGGAATTTTGCATGGGTTTGGATAATGAAACGTAGTGCACTTCGTGTTTATCTTTTTGAGTTTCTTTGTTGCTCGTGTATATCGCTTTAGCGGCATACTCAATCTTCGGGAAGCGGTCCTGTGCACGGTTTTTGAAAAATGTTGGTCGTTCTTCACTTCTTTGTAGGTAGAGTTTTGTATGTATGCCCTTCTATTATTTGTATTGTGCAAAGTAACTTGTAATTCAACGAATACTATTTAGATCCAGTTGAAAGGGTCACTCTAACTTCTAGATTTTGGAATTTGACCGGTTTAGTAAATATTTTGTTGTTTGATTTCTCATGGAACTTCTATTTTATCCTTTTATATTCCAATGTTCTGAATTTTATGAATTTATTGAAATAAAAAGATCATATTTTGTTCGATTGATCTAGTTAAACAAATATTCGCAAAAGTTTTATGTTTACCTCTTTTTTAGATAGTTCTTAGAATTTTTAATCTCTTGGTCTGAATTTCTATGCTATCGCTTGATCGTAAAATAATACATGAAAATTATGATTGAAATAACAAATAAATCATCTTTAAAAATTAAGCTCATAGTAATCTGAATTCTTGTAGTACCTCTCAATCTCGACCCCTAATTAGAGAACCAATAGTCTATCAGTAGCTTATGATTCAAATAACACCGGAGCACAGGGGTGTACATGCAGAACATTTTTTATGACTGTATTTTATAAATTTTGATATCGTCGTTACTTTTTATATATCTTCAGTTCTTTTTCTCTAGACCAGTAGGTAGAGTCCAGGCAACTATTTGCAACCCTTCTTGCAAACTTATGGTCCATCGATCAAAGAAAATCACTAGGGATTCTGACGGGAATTTACGTTTAACTTGAAAATGAGGAAATAGAGTGCTGTTAAGGAGATGTAACGCTTGCAAGTTGCGAATTAGTAGTCTAATCTCAAAGCTCGTCAATTTTTTGCGATGTGCGCGCTCTCTCAAATGTCAAGTAGTCAAGAGTTCGTCAGTTCCCAACGTTTACTAGCAGCCGTTTCTTCTCAGGACACAGTAATCTAAAATCAAGAGATCTCATTGTAACATTGAAAATTGAGTCTCACATCTTCAATTATAATTTATTTGAAGTTAATAGTTAACATATTAGGAATTTAGGATGTCGTCATAGTCTTAACTTCCCAAAACCATCTT
Source organism: Triglochin maritima (assembly GCA_963682175.1). Taxonomy (NCBI): domain Eukaryota; kingdom Viridiplantae; phylum Streptophyta; class Magnoliopsida; order Alismatales; family Juncaginaceae; genus Triglochin; species Triglochin maritima. The sequence goes on along the minus strand of OY821787.1, from coordinate 1,906,143 downwards.
GTTATTTTTTCTGTGTGCGTATATAAACTTTTCGATGACAAGCTAGAATTGATCCTACCTACATACATACAACATAATGTATGTTTTGAACTTATTTTGGACAGACTTTGAACTTAATATGGACAGACTTTGAACTTATTCTGGACAGACTTTGAACTTATTCTGGACAGACTTTGAACTTATTCTGGACAGATTTTGAACTTATTATGGACACACACACAACTTATTATGGGCAGACTTTGAACTTATTCTGGACAAACACACAACTTATTCTGGACAGATTTTGAACTTATTATGGACAAACTTTGAACTTAATATGGACAGACTTTGAAATTATTCTGGACAGACTTTGAACTTATTATGGACAAACACACAACTTATTATGGGCAGACTTTGAACTTATTATGAAAAGAGTTTGAACTTATTTTGGACAGACTTTCAACTTAATATGGACAGACTTTGAACTTATTCTAGACAGACTTTGAACTTATTATGGACACACACACAACTTATTATAGGCAGACTTTGAACTTATTCTGGACAGATTTTGAACTTATTCTGGACATACTTTGAACTTATTATGGACAAACTTTGAACTTATTCTGGACGGACTTTGAACTTATTCTGGACAAACACACAACTTATTATGGTCAGACTTTGAACTTATTATGGACAGACTTTCAACTTATTGTGGACAGACTTTGAACTTAATATGGACAGACTTTGAACTTATTGTGGACAGACTTTGAATTTATTATGGACAAACACACAACTTATTATAGGCAGACTTTGAACTTATTATGAACAGAGTTTGAGCTTATTTTGGACAGACTTTGAACTTAATATGGATAGACTTTGAACTTATTCTGGACAGACTTTGAAGTTATTATGGACACACACAACTTATTATGGGCATACTTTGAACTTATTCTGGACAAACACACAACTTATTATGGACAGATTTTGAACTGATTATGGACAAACTTTGAACTTAATATGGACAGACTTTGAACTTATTATGGACAAACACACAACTTATTATGGGCAAACTTTGAACTTATTATGGACAAACTTTGAACATATTCTGGACAGACACACAACTTATTCAAGACGGACACAAAACTTATTCTAGACATAATAAGGTGTGGGTCTTTCCATTTTAAGTTGTGGGTCCGTGGGGAATCAAATGTTGCATTGGGAAAATAAATGTTGCATGGGGAAGAGAAATGTTGTATTGAGAAAGTAAAAGTTGCATGTGACACAAAACAAATGTTATTTAATTAATTTCAGAAAATAAAAGACATTTGACTTTTGATGACTGGACTACTGACTAACCACGTCAGCGTGCGTCCCGGACGTAAGCATCCATTAATCATTTTCCATTCATAAATATTGAACTCCTGCCTGCGTGGGAAGGCAAGTTGATTTGACCTTAGGAAAACGTAGTAAATATGAACCTGTCCGACTCATAACTCATTTGAGGGGTCCTTTTATGCCATAATACTGACCATGTTCGAACCCCAACAATAGCTGGTTGGATCCCGGATTCAGGTAGAATAAAACACATATTGTTCTCTTATACAAATTTAGCTTTTGACGGTTCAAAGTTCTTTTATATATTTTTCCGGTCATAAAACAATCGAAATGTTTCCTTAACAACGTATTATTGGCAGCAGAGGTTATCTTCATCTTTCTGGAGAATTGAGATCAAGTTTTAAACTCATGGTTACGAGTTTACAACTTTTGCGTTTTATAGATCGTTGACCAGTAACAATGTCCAACACAATTGATTGTACGTGGTTGTTATTTGAGTGATGTCTATCTCCTGCGTTAAATAAGTAGGTCACTTGAAATGTTGATTATTGAAAATTTTGAAACCAGGGTGACTTAGTCAAGTGTATAAAGGATCTATTGATCAATTATTAAGCAGAAGTCCCCTCGGTTGTGGCTTGTGACAATCAAATCTACTCTACTTGTAAACGAGTCGATTATTCAGGACATAAAAGATTGGAAGTGATTTACTTGAAGCCTCGAAGTTGACTTGCATTATTTTCAAGATTCACTATAAGGATGAAATCAAAACCAAACCAATCAGATATACTAAATTTACCACCAACCCCCAAATATTGCTTTCGTATTCAATATGCATTGCCAGTCCTTTAGTGACCTCATTATAAGGCAAGATGGCACATAATCATAACATCAATCGCACTTGATAAAAAAGTTAGGTGGATCATAATCATAACATCGATCTCCCAAGTGTGTCCACTAAGTCATATGTCGGGCAAGGCAAGGTAGACCAGGCCACGATGGAGATGGCACATTATCAGCTACATAAATCTCTTGATACCAGATTACATATTTATCCCCACCAATAATATTTCCAAGCATTATTTCTCAGCTACTTAATTGATGTCTAACCAATTGAAACGGATCATAAATGTTCCAACCGTTTGACTTGTGTTTAAATCTGATACAAACGTTATCCTAAAATTTGGTTTAGTCTCCCTCGTTTTTTTTAGTGAAAGGAGATTAACAAAACAAACATAGATGACATGTCATCCACAATAAGCATCCCAAAATCCGACGTAGACAAATCCAAATGTCACTTTACTAGATTTGGAATTAGTGATTTCCATTGTACACGTGAACATCAACGTTTACCTCATCTTACATTTTAAATGGAATTACAATCTATGAACTCGTCAACATCTTCATTGTTCTGTCAACCATCTGATCTCTAACCGACAGAATAATTAAGCTACCAACCAACTCATAAGTTGGTTAGACTGTCTGTTTTTCTAATTTGAAATAGGAAAGAAAAAATTCATATCAATTTATTTAAAGGAGAGAAGTAAAGTTGGTTTTTTAGTTGGAGTTGTTTGGTAAGATTTTGGGCAGCGTGTGGGGATATTGTAAATTGGTATTTTCATATGATTAATTCTTAACAACATCCACATTCTGCAGAGTGATGTTATATGCTATTATTCATTTATATATTATAATCTCTTGCGATGGACGCCGACTTCTTAAATACTGTCAGAGAATTAGTGACTTTATTAGTCTTGACAATAGAATAAAGAACAATTGTTCTCAGTAAGTTTGAGTCTCAAGTAAAGGTGCAAAAATTATAAAACTACTCTCCCTTCTAAAATTAGAGTAATGCAATAAATGATTAGAACTTGTTGTTGAACTACCATATTGAATTCAAAAGAGAGGTCGCTTTTTCTATAAAAAAGCAAGTCAAGCTTTGGGATCGAAGCTGTCTTTGAAATTTTAACATGCATGAAGTATAAAACCAAGTAACCAACTTGCTAATTGAGCAACACTAATATAAGTTAATGACGTGATGTCTGTTTAGGTTAATACTTAATAGTCATGATTACACCATTAGAATAAAAACTAAAATAATTAGGAGAATGGTTGTTATGGCTGGCACAGTCAACATATTTTTTCCCCTGCGGAGATCAGAAAGACAGAAACCAACTGCCGTAGATGCTGACTGTTCAATATTCGAAATTGGTCCCACATTGCAGGACAGAATGACGACAGTGTCCCATTGCTTTTGTGAATGTTCATTGACGAAAACATCTTATAAAGTAATCCTTGGGGAGCTGGGGTACACATGCACGGGTGTAAATTAATTCCCAATCTGAAACTTGATGGTTCCATCTATATGTGAAAAGCAGTTAAGGGACCACAGTTTAACTCTGCAATACAAAACATTCAGTTCGGTATGTATGGTATATTCAGATTTAGTGGTTGGGTAGTTTCTCTCTACCCATTTTTCAGCCAGTTGTAGATTAACAAGAATACACGTTGTTTAACTTTAGCAGGAAAAATTGAATCGAGCAAGTCTCACTTTGTCCCAAGTTACTATGTTGGTGGTAAGAAAAGGTCAAGGTTTGTTAGTGCAACGACTAATTAAGTAATTAATGGATAATGTGAGACCTTTACAGCAAGCATTACATCTATAGCTTTCATTTCTTTAACATTGGTAGATACTTTTGAGTTTTGATGGTGTTATCTTGTTCTTTTAGAAATAGGAATGTACGTCTAACGTTCCGGAATTGTGGAAAATTTAAAAATTTAAACAATAAAGAAATCTCAAAATAACGACAACCAAACGAGAATGTTACTCATATAAATCAACAGTCGGTACACCAAAATACAACAAAGTTTGTCAAAAGACATGATTACATCACAACAACAAATGAAAACAAGTAATCATGACGACCTCGAAGATTCCGAAAAGGATCCTGACCCCAAAATGTGTGTGCCCACTGTCACCACCCGACAGAACCTACCGCAGTCCTGAAACATGAATCAAACAACAATGTCTGAGTTTCCCATTAGTAACCTCGTATGCCAAGCTTGCCTATATGAATGCAACAATATGGTAAATTGACCTATCATACTAGTAGCATGTCATATTAACATCTGCAATGCATCAAATCCCTCCAAAGGTAAACAAAATCTCAGTCCAACAACACAAGTACCCTCAAAAGGTCAACAAGGACATCAGTCCAGCAACAACAACGGGTCTCCCTCGGAAACCTACCGTAGGCACATACAGTCTTACTGATAGTACGTGACGCACCTCCACACGCGACTAATCGAGTCAAAGGGATCGATAAGGAGCGTCCGTACTTCCACACAAAGTAACCACGTGGTCTACACCACCCCAACGGACCCGTAGCCCGGTCGGTCAAACATCCCAAGATAGTACCCAATTGGGGATCATCGCTGGAACAACATCGACGGCATCGCCGACACAACATCGGCGATACAACATATCTCTGGCACAACATCAGACGACACAACCACAAGTTGGAACATTGTCGACACCATCATCGCCGGCAAAAACCTCGGCGGCATTGCCGACACAATCTCGGCGGTACAACATACGTCCTGCACAACATCGGACAGGTCCAGACCGTAGTCTGCAGGGTCATCATGCTCCACGAGCTATGCATCAACATGCATTGGGATCCGCGATCCCTCAGGTCAGCTACTCTACAGAGAGTCAAGCAACAACACGTCACACCACTGTCCATTAACGAAGGTGGCACGACCCAAGTGTCCACACTCTTCCACACGGTAGTCCCTGGACAGGCATGAGCAACGTACCCGCCGTCACCTCCCAGCTCACGCTCTAAGCGATGACACGGGTTTCCGTGGATAGATGATGAGAATTTTATTTATACCGCAAGTGCACGACGTCTATGAAGACGTGGCAAGTACGGGTCGAACACAAGGAGGGAGAGATTTCGTTGTTAGTGTGATTTCGATTTAGGGGAAGAAGGGAGAAGAAATAAGTTGGGTTTTTGGTATTTTTGATTTAGTTATCTAAAGTACGAAACAAAAGCAATTAGAACTAAAACAAGAAATAAGAAGAGAAATCCGTTGGGTGGAGGTTTAGATTTAGGTTTAGATCAGAGAATTACTGAAACTTATTGTAAATCATGTTAGTTATGAAGCATTACAAGATAAATGACTTAACATAAACTCAAGTAATCAAAATAAACTAATCATGAACTTAAAATAATAACATGCAATTCATCTTCTCTAACCCTCATTCCATCACCTCCACCCTTTGGAAAGAGTTAGAAACTCATGGAGGGAGGAAGAAGAAGGGATCCTAGAGACATTAAAAGAAAACTAAAACAAGAATTAAAAGAACAGAATTTTATTAATAAAACTAAGGTACACAAATAAGAACAACAACCAAGGACCCTTTTTACATCGTTCTCGGGTCTATTTATAGTTGCTACAGGGGATACGAATACATAAAAGAAGAGTACACGCGTCAAAGCAACACTGGAAGAAATTTGAAATCTTTTGGAGCAAGAGGGGCGGCGAATTCGCCGCCCACTACATGGGAGGTGCGGCTAATTCGCCGCCCAGGTTGATGGGATTGGGTCCGGATTTCTGCGGTGCGTTTATGACATGATTTGATCTTTATTTGCGCGTCTGGATGATTTCTTTCCATTGTCTTGAGCTCCGGATTAATTCCTTCCATTGTTGGGGATTTATTTTTGACTTTTCTTTTGATTTTTCCAACAAAATAACTTGATCCTTTTCTTTTGCAATCAGGTCCTTGACATTTTGCAATTAAGCCCTTGACCTTTTTGTGATTAGCTCCTTGAATGCTTTTATGCTTGGATGCATTTCTAATTGAAACCCGATAAACTTGAATTCAATCTTTATGATAGAAATGAATCTTTTGCACACGTTTATGCTCGGAATGTGGGTAATTTGCATTCAGGTCCCTGTATTCTGTAAATACGACTAAACACATACCTTAGTAGCATTTATTGATATAAAAGTAATCTAAATGAAAGACATATGATGCAATGTATGCAATGCATCAAATACCCCCACACCTAGATTTTGCTAGTCCCTAGCAAAGCAGAATATAAGAAAATGAAAGCAGGGAAATCCTAACTCACTTTCGTAGGAATCACGGTTGCACTTAGCATGTGCAACAAGCCTTTAAACCTCCAGGTTGCCTTAGAGGACGAGTTTTGTCTCGTGAGGGTTTTCAGTTGACACATCCACAAAGTCTTAATTCAACATTCCATTAATAACTCTTAATATTTCTGCCTTAACCTTATACATCTCACTAAGAATTTTTTTGCATGCTCATTATATAAATCTAACTCATTAAAAATACGACTTGGTCTTTGTTCCTCCAACATTTACACCACCAACCCTTCTACACATGATATCACTTAAATTATTTTGCACGCCTCCTCTGGTGGTGAAGTATCATTCGGATCAACCATGGCATGGATCATTCTTTTAGCTTTGGGCCTTGAGTATTTTTTTCTTTTCTTCCGTGATTCAACACATTTGCTTTTTGACACTTTTACCCTTTTTGCATTCATGTAGCGAGTTTGGTCGATAATCCCGAGCTGTTAGACTCAAGTTACCGGGTTTCAAGATACCCCTACGGACCAGTGACTCGAAGACTTGGGCTTTTGTAATCATTTTGCAAAATGTGTTTTCCTCACTTTATTTTTATTTTATTTTACTTTTATTTTCCTCAAGGCTTAATTGCTATTAGAAGTCCACACTTCCCGGTATATTTTCCTCAACCTCTGCTTTTTATCAACCACTTCAAAGATTTGATTCATCCAATTTAAGTGCATACATGTCTTACAAGGGTCATGGGTTATTTCTTTGGAACTTAGATTTATGTCATAATTTCTACAAGCAGAACTATATAATAAGGAACAAAAACTTATTGCAATTTGTACACGGGTTTTGGCAGTTCAATCTTAAGCTATGTCATAGAATATTGAATTTTTTTTTAAAATAAAGCAGAACATAAAATCAAATAGATAGATATGTACATATATAAACACCCCCCCACACCTAAATCTTGCATTGTCCTCAATGTATGCACAGATACAATAAATGCACTTATTACCTGCGTTGGCTTGCGGTAGAGGGGTTGAGTTTGCTCAAAGTCAACCATAATCAGAACTGGATTGAATGACACCATGTTGGTGCATGTGTCCAGTTGAATTGTTCCCCATGTTGACTTGAGGAAAAGATTCCACTCTTCTCACTTGAATTGGTTCGCTTGTTTGCTCGAGTGATGGTGGTTGGGTAAATGAATTACTCCCTTTTTTCTTACATCCTTTTTGCTTATGTGATGATTTATTTGATTCAGAAATCTGATAAATACGTGCTCTCATCACAACATCACTTGGGTTGCATATTATTTCTGGCTCATTATCAATATGGAAGATATTAAATTCTGCTTTTAAGTTCCCGAAAGATAATTGAATGAGCCCATTTCGACAATTTATTAATGCTTCCGAAGTGGCTAAAAAGGGTCTACCTAAAATTACAAGGATTTGTCGATTAGGGTTTACAACAGGTTCAGTATCAAGTACGACAAAATCCACTGGATAAATGAAGTCACCAACCTTAATCAAAACGTCCTCTACTATACCTCTCGGTTTCTTAACAGAACAATCAGCGAATTGGAGGGTTGTCCTAGAGGGTTTCAGTGGACCAAGGTTGAGTTGCTCGTAGACAGAAAATGGGAGCAAGTTAACGCTTGCACCAAGGTCTAGAAGGGCTTTATTGATAAACGTATCTCCTATTGAACATGAAATTGTGGGACACCCCGGATCCTTATATTTTATAGGAGATGTGTTGGAAAGAATTGAGCATATGTTTGCAGTTAAGAATGCCTTCTTTGGTACATTCGTTTTTCTCTTCTTAGTGCACAAATCTTTTAAGAATTTAGCATAAGCAGGTATTTGTTGAATCATGTCTAAGAGTGGAATGTTTACCTTAACTTGCTTAAGTACTTCCAAGATTTTCTCTATTTGTGCACTAGAGTTCTTTTTGAGTCTATTGGGAAATGGGGCTTTAGGCACATAGACTCGCTCAGGTTCAGGTTGAGCTACAGGTTCAGGTTGGGTAGGTGGATTGGGCTTTTCAATTTGGACGTCGGGTTCAATGGTCAAGTCATATGTGGGTGCTTGATGGTTAGATTGATTAGTCATTCTAGGGTTTACCACATTATTGTCAATTTGTCTTCCGGACCGTAATGATACTACAACATTGATTTGTTGGAACGGTCCTTACTCATTAACCATTTGAACCGGTCTAGGGTTGTTATTTCCTGAAGGTGGTTGATAAGATTGATATTGATTATTAGTTCTGGGGTTTATCTCAGGTTGACTTGGAAATTGGCCCTTTTCTCTTTCACCTATTATCTGTGCTAATTGGCTGACCTGTGTCTCTAGCCTTTGGAATGATTGGTTGGTTGTTTGTATAAAAGTTGTCATTAAATTTTCTAATTTTGTCAACCTAACCTCATGATTTCCATTATTACCCCCAGATGATGTATTATTTTGGTTATATGGGGTTGGTTGTTGTCTAGGAGGTTGTCCTTGTTGGGTCCACGAAAAATTGGGATGATTACGCCAACCTGGGTTATAGGTTGATGCGTAAGGATCATTTCTAGAATTGTTAAATGTGGCATTAACATGTTCCAGGTTCACACAGTCCTCCATTAAATGACCAGTCTGACCACATCTAGAGCAGGGGATAGACAATGGTTGATTCATTCAGGGTTGATTTTGTAGCTCTAGACTTTCCATTCTACGCATTAGGGTAGCTAGTTTTGCCTCAGCCGCTATGTTGGAGTCTATAGCTAAGACACCTGGTCGGGGTTGACTCGCTATTCTAGATCCAATACTCGGGTTGATGGGTGTTCTAGCATTGTCCCATTGCATACTATTTTCAGCTAAATCCTCAAGAAAAGTCCAGGCATCATTTTCATTTTTGGACATAAAGTTCCCTTGGCTCACAGATTCTAGCATAACCCTAGATGTGGGTGTCAATCCCTCATAAATAATTTGGCATAATTGCCACTTCGGAATTCCGTGATGAGGGCATTGGGTCAAGACACTCTTAAATCTCTCAAGATAGGAATAGAACGGCTCGCTCTCAGACTGAACGAATGCAACAATTTCATTCCTAATCTTCATAGTCTTATGGTTGGGGAAATATTTTTTTAGGAAAACTTGAACAAATTCGGCCCAACTTCTAATAGATCTTTCGGCTAGACTCTATAGCCATTTCTTAGCGTCGTCCTTCAGTGCTAGAGGCACGAATTTCAGACGCACTGCCTCTTCAGGGATATGCTGGTATTGCATAAGAGAGCAGATTTCTTCAAATTCTCTAAGGAAGAGATATGGGTCTTCCCTAGAGGTGAACTTAGGCAGCATACTCATGTATTGTGCCTTAAGTTCGAAGTCGCGACCCGGTATGGTGGGCATGACGATGCACGATGGCTGAGCAGCCATCGTTGGGTAGCACCGATCCCTCAAAGTTATAGGTTGCGCAACAGGCGGGTCCACTACGTTCTCACCCATTAGATCCGGGTGAGGTGGTGCAACAGATGGGTTGGGGTTAAGCTCTAGACTGGAATCCAGATGAACTCGTGAGAGTCGATTGCTTAAATCCCGCACCCAAATCTGAGTGCACCGGTTTGAATTAATTTTTGAATTTGAATTCGAAATTTAAATTTCAAATTCAATTCCAAGAATCAATTACTCTTTTTTTTTGAATTTTTGAATTTTTTTTAAAGGAAACAAACAATAGAAAGGTAAGGATGAGAAGGGAAAGAAGACTCAGACGAGAAGGGAAACTTAACTCTAAAGGATAAAAAATTAGGGTTGGTCAGAAATTTCCTGAACAAGCACGGTCAAAACAATCCTAGACCTAGTGTCACTTAGATCTAGACGACTCCTAACTGGTTGAGTCGAATTGATTTGCTTGATTCACCTCCCTCACCAATCAAACCAAGTTGGCCAGTTATTGTATAGCTAGTGGGGGCGCTTCCGACAGAGTCGGTGCCAATTAGACAACCACGTCGCTTGGAAGACTTTCGTCGACACAAAAACACTTTCTAGACACCAAGTTGAATTCAATTAGCTTCAGGTCATAGCAAGTCAAACCAATCTCCTCCTTAATTGAGTCCGAGTCCTTAGGGGCCAATGTCTAATTGATTTTAAATTTTAGGCTTAGGCGACACTTCAGGATTGTGGTTTGTGGGCTACGGGAGGGTGATGAAATCCCCACCGTATCTTTTCCGACGGAGTTGCCCTTAAGATAGTTTAACTTAAATCTAGCAAAGATAGTCAAACAATGGTCCTTTTAATGGGGGCAATTGCAAGGTTGTATGCAACTAAATTATATGCTCTAATGCAATCGATAAAAACCTCGATACGTACCTTGCCTCCAGCAATCTTCAACAAGTATTAATTTGCAAGAATTTAGCAAGAAGAATGCAAGCAAAACATTATATGATGCTTGCACTAAGATCTTTCTAATTTTGCCAATTTTAGGTCAGAGTTGAATTATTGCCAATTATGGAATTGTAACCCTAGCACGTGCAATTCTACAAAAGGAAACTTTTCAACTATTCAGATTTTACGAGAAAGGCAAGAAAAGTTACCTCCGCGATGCTCAGTCGGGTTCGCCGCCCGCTCTCGGAGATTCCAGTAGCTCAATGCGACCACCCAGAGATGCCGACGACGCCCTCAAAATTTGAAGACCGGCAGACCAACCTGTGCGGCGATTTCGCCGCAAATGCTTCTTATGGGGTGGCGGATTCGCCGCTCTTTAAGCTCAGAATGCGCTCGTATTTCGCCGCGCGCTCTGTTGTCTCCTGAAACACAAATCCAAATACTTAGATCGCGCACAAGATAAACAGGAAAAATCGAAAACACAAAAACAACAAAAATCTGCGTCGCCTCCCCGGCAACGGCGCCAAAAACTTGATGAGAATTAAATTTATACCGCAAGTGCACAGCGTCTATGAAGACGTGGCAAGTACGGGTCGAACACAAGGAGGGAGAGATTTCGTTGTTAGTGTGATTTCGATTTAGGGGAAGAAGGGAGAAGAAATAAGTTGGGTTTTTGGTATTTTTGATTTAGTTATCTAAAGTACGAAACAAAAGCAATTAGAACTAAAACAAGAAATAAGAAGAGAAATCCGTTGGGTGGAGGTTTAGATTTAGGTTTAGATCAGAGAATTACTGAAACTTATTGTAAATCATGTTAGTTATGAAGCATTACAAGATAAATGACTTAACATAAACTCAAGTAATCAAAATAAACTAATCATGAACTTAAAATAATAACATGCAATTCATCTTCTCTAACCCTCATTCCATCACCTCCACCCTTTGGAAAGAGTTAGAAACTCATGGAGGGAGGAAGAAGAAGGGATCCTAGAGACATTAAAAGAAAACTAAAACAAGAATTAAAAGAACAGAATTTTATTAATAAAACTAAGGTACACAAATAAGAACAACAACCAAGGACCCTTTTTACATCGTTCTCGGGTCTATTTATAGTTGCTACAGGGGATACGAATACATAAAAGAAGAGTACACGCGTCAAAGCAACACTGGAAGAAATTTGAAATCTTTTGGAGCAAGAGGGGCGGCGAATTCGCCGCCCACTACATGGGAGGTGCGGCTAATTCGCCGCCCAGGTTGATGGGATTGGGTCCGGATTTCTGCGGTGCGTTTATGACATGATTTGATCTTTATTTGCGCGTCTGGATGATTTCTTTCCATTGTCTTGAGCTCCGGATTAATTCCTTCCATTGTTGGGGATTTATTTTTGACTTTTCTTTTGATTTTTCCAACAAAATAACTTGATCCTTTTCTTTTGCAATCAGGTCCTTGACATTTTGCAATTAAGCCCTTGACCTTTTTGTGATTAGCTCCTTGAATGCTTTTATGCTTGGATGCATTTCTAATTGAAACCCGATAAACTTGAATTCAGTCTTTATGATAGAAATGAATCTTTTGCACACGTTTATGCTCGGAATGTGGGTAATTTGCATTCAGGTCCCTGTATTCTGTAAATACGACTAAACACATACCTTAGTAGCATTTATTGATATAAAAGTAATCTAAATGAAAGACATATGATGCAATGTATGCAATGCATCAAATACCCCCACACCTAGATTTTGCTAGTCCCTAGCAAAGCAGAATATAAGAAAATGAAAGCAGGGAAATCCTAACTCACTTTCGTAGGAATCACGGTTGCACTTAGCATGTGCAACAAGCCTTTAAACCTCCAGGTTGCCTTAGAGGACGAGTTTTGTCTCGTGAGGGTTTTCAGTTGACACATCCACAAAGTCTTAATTCAACATTCCATTAATAACTCTTAATATTTCTGCCTTAACCTTATACATCTCACTAAGAATTTTTTTGCATGCTCATTATATAAATCTAACTCATTAAAAATACGACTTGGTCTTTGTTCCTCCAACATTTACACCACCAACCCTTCTACACATGATATCACTTAAATTATTTTGCACGCCTCCTCTGGTGGTGAAGTATCATTCGGATCAACCATGGCATGGATCATTCTTTTAGCTTTGGGCCTTGAGTATTTTTTTCTTTTCTTCCGTGATTCAACACATTTGCTTTTTGACACTTTTACCCTTTTTGCATTCATGTAGCGAGTTTGGTCGATAATCCCGAGCTGTTAGACTCAAGTTACCGGGTTTCAAGATACCCCTACGGACCAGTGACTCGAAGACTTGGGCTTTTGTAATCATTTTGCAAAATGTGTTTTCCTCACTTTATTTTTATTTTATTTTACTTTTATTTTCCTCAAGGCTTAATTGCTATTAGAAGTCCACACTTCCCGGTATATTTTCCTCAACCTCTGCTTTTTATCAACCACTTCAAAGATTTGATTCATCCAATTTAAGTGCATACATGTCTTACAAGGGTCATGGGTTATTTCTTTGGAACTTAGATTTATGTCATAATTTCTACAAGCAGAACTATATAATAAGGAACAAAAACTTATTGCAATTTGTACACGGGTTTTGGCAGTTCAATCTTAAGCTATGTCATAGAATATTGAATTTTTTTTTAAAATAAAGCAGAACATAAAATCAAATAGATAGATATGTACATATATAAACACCCCCCCACACCTAAATCTTGCATTGTCCTCAATGTATGCACAGATACAATAAATGCACTTATTACCTGCGTTGGCTTGCGGTAGAGGGGTTGAGTTTGCTCAAAGTCAACCATAATCAGAACTGGATTGAATGACACCATGTTGGTGCATGTGTCCAGTTGAATTGTTCCCCATGTTGACTTGAGGAAAAGATTCCACTCTTCTCACTTGAATTGGTTCGCTTGTTTGCTCGAGTGATGGTGGTTGGGTAAATGAATTACTCCCTTTTTTCTTACATCCTTTTTGCTTATGTGATGATTTATTTGATTCAGAAATCTGATAAATACGTGCTCTCATCACAACATCACTTGGGTTGCATATTATTTCTGGCTCATTATCAATATGGAAGATATTAAATTCTGCTTTTAAGTTCCCGAAAGATAATTGAATGAGCCCATTTCGACAATTTATTAATGCTTCCGAAGTGGCTAAAAAGGGTCTACCTAAAATTACAAGGATTTGTCGATTAGGGTTTACAACAGGTTCAGTATCAAGTACGACAAAATCCACTGGATAAATGAAGTCACCAACCTTAATCAAAACGTCCTCTACTATACCTCTCGGTTTCTTAACAGAACAATCAGCGAATTGGAGGGTTGTCCTAGAGGGTTTCAGTGGACCAAGGTTGAGTTGCTCGTAGACAGAAAATGGGAGCAAGTTAACGCTTGCACCAAGGTCTAGAAGGGCTTTATTGATAAACGTATCTCCTATTGAACATGAAATTGTGGGACACCCCGGATCCTTATATTTTATAGGAGATGTGTTGGAAAGAATTGAGCATATGTTTGCAGTTAAGAATGCCTTCTTTGGTACATTCGTTTTTCTCTTCTTAGTGCACAAATCTTTTAAGAATTTAGCATAAGCAGGTATTTGTTGAATCATGTCTAAGAGTGGAATGTTTACCTTAACTTGCTTAAGTACTTCCAAGATTTTCTCTATTTGTGCACTAGAGTTCTTTTTGAGTCTATTGGGAAATGGGGCTTTAGGCACATAGACTCGCTCAGGTTCAGGTTGAGCTACAGGTTCAGGTTGGGTAGGTGGATTGGGCTTTTCAATTTGGACGTCGGGTTCAATGGTCAAGTCATATGTGGGTGCTTGATGGTTAGATTGATTAGTCATTCTAGGGTTTACCACATTATTGTCAATTTGTCTTCCGGACCGTAATGATACTACAACATTGATTTGTTGGAACGGTCCTTACTCATTAACCATTTGAACCGGTCTAGGGTTGTTATTTCCTGAAGGTGGTTGATAAGATTGATATTGATTATTAGTTCTGGGGTTTATCTCAGGTTGACTTGGAAATTGGCCCTTTTCTCTTTCACCTATTATCTGTGCTAATTGGCTGACCTGTGTCTCTAGCCTTTGGAATGATTGGTTGGTTGTTTGTATAAAAGTTGTCATTAAATTTTCTAATTTTGTCAACCTAACCTCATGATTTCCATTATTACCCCCAGATGATGTATTATTTTGGTTATATGGGGTTGGTTGTTGTCTAGGAGGTTGTCCTTGTTGGGTCCACGAAAAATTGGGATGATTACGCCAACCTGGGTTATAGGTTGATGCGTAAGGATCATTTCTAGAATTGTTAAATGTGGCATTAACATGTTCCAGGTTCACACAGTCCTCCATTAAATGACCAGTCTGACCACATCTAGAGCAGGGGATAGACAATGGTTGATTCATTCAGGGTTGATTTTGTAGCTCTAGACTTTCCATTCTACGCATTAGGGTAGCTAGTTTTGCCTCAGCCGCTATGTTGGAGTCTATAGCTAAGACACCTGGTCGGGGTTGACTCGCTATTCTAGATCCAATACTCGGGTTGATGGGTGTTCTAGCATTGTCCCATTGCATACTATTTTCAGCTAAATCCTCAAGAAAAGTCCAGGCATCATTTTCATTTTTGGACATAAAGTTCCCTTGGCTCACAGATTCTAGCATAACCCTAGATGTGGGTGTCAATCCCTCATAAATAATTTGGCATAATTGCCACTTCGGAATTCCGTGATGAGGGCATTGGGTCAAGACACTCTTAAATCTCTCAAGATAGGAATAGAACGGCTCGCTCTCAGACTGAACGAATGCAACAATTTCATTCCTAATCTTCATAGTCTTATGGTTGGGGAAATATTTTTTTAGGAAAACTTGAACAAATTCGGCCCAACTTCTAATAGATCTTTCGGCTAGACTCTATAGCCATTTCTTAGCGTCGTCCTTCAGTGCTAGAGGCACGAATTTCAGACGCACTGCCTCTTCAGGGATATGCTGGTATTGCATAAGAGAGCAGATTTCTTCAAATTCTCTAAGGAAGAGATATGGGTCTTCCCTAGAGGTGAACTTAGGCAGCATACTCATGTATTGTGCCTTAAGTTCGAAGTCGCGACCCGGTATGGTGGGCATGACGATGCACGATGGCTGAGCAGCCATCGTTGGGTAGCACCGATCCCTCAAAGTTATAGGTTGCGCAACAGGCGGGTCCACTACGTTCTCACCCATTAGATCCGGGTGAGGTGGTGCAACAGATGGGTTGGGGTTAAGCTCTAGACTGGAATCCAGATGAACTCGTGAGAGTCGATTGCTTAAATCCCGCACCCAAATCTGAGTGCACCGGTTTGAATTAATTTTTGAATTTGAATTCGAAATTTAAATTTCAAATTCAATTCCAAGAATCAATTACTCTTTTTTTTTGAATTTTTGAATTTTTTTTAAAGGAAACAAACAATAGAAAGGTAAGGATGAGAAGGGAAAGAAGACTCAGACGAGAAGGGAAACTTAACTCTAAAGGATAAAAAATTAGGGTTGGTCAGAAATTTCCTGAACAAGCACGGTCAAAACAATCCTAGACCTAGTGTCACTTAGATCTAGACGACTCCTAACTGGTTGAGTCGAATTGATTTGCTTGATTCACCTCCCTCACCAATCAAACCAAGTTGGCCAGTTATTGTATAGCTAGTGGGGGCGCTTCCGACAGAGTCGGTGCCAATTAGACAACCACGTCGCTTGGAAGACTTTCGTCGACACAAAAACACTTTCTAGACACCAAGTTGAATTCAATTAGCTTCAGGTCATAGCAAGTCAAACCAATCTCCTCCTTAATTGAGTCCGAGTCCTTAGGGGCCAATGTCTAATTGATTTTAAATTTTAGGCTTAGGCGACACTTCAGGATTGTGGTTTGTGGGCTACGGGAGGGTGATGAAATCCCCACCGTATCTTTTCCGACGGAGTTGCCCTTAAGATAGTTTAACTTAAATCTAGCAAAGATAGTCAAACAATGGTCCTTTTAATGGGGGCAATTGCAAGGTTGTATGCAACTAAATTATATGCTCTAATGCAATCGATAAAAACCTCGATACGTACCTTGCCTCCAGCAATCTTCAACAAGTATTAATTTGCAAGAATTTAGCAAGAAGAATGCAAGCAAAACATTATATGATGCTTGCACTAAGATCTTTCTAATTTTGCCAATTTTAGGTCAGAGTTGAATTATTGCCAATTATGGAATTGTAACCCTAGCACGTGCAATTCTACAAAAGGAAACTTTTCAACTATTCAGATTTTACGAGAAAGGCAAGAAAAGTTACCTCCGCGATGCTCAGTCGGGTTCGCCGCCCGCTCTCGGAGATTCCAGTAGCTCAATGCGACCACCCAGAGATGCCGACGACGCCCTCAAAATTTGAAGACCGGCAGACCAACCTGTGCGGCGATTTCGCCGCAAATGCTTCTTATGGGGTGGCGGATTCGCCGCTCTTTAAGCTCAGAATGCGCTCGTATTTCGCCGCGCGCTCTGTTGTCTCCTGAAACACAAATCCAAATACTTAGATCGCGCACAAGATAAACAGGAAAAATCGAAAACACAAAAACAACAAAAATCTGCGTCGCCTCCCCGGCAACGGCGCCAAAAACTTGATGAGAATTAAATTTATACCGCAAGTGCACAGCGTCTATGAAGACGTGGCAAGTACGGGTCGAACACAAGGAGGGAGAGATTTCGTTGTTAGTGTGATTTCGATTTAGGGGAAGAAGGGAGAAGAAATAAGTTGGGTTTTTGGTATTTTTGATTTAGTTATCTAAAGTACGAAACAAAAGCAATTAGAACTAAAACAAGAAATAAGAAGAGAAATCCGTTGGGTGGAGGTTTAGATTTAGGTTTAGATCAGAGAATTACTGAAACTTATTGTAAATCATGTTAGTTATGAAGCATTACAAGATAAATGACTTAACATAAACTCAAGTAATCAAAATAAACTAATCATGAACTTAAAATAATAACATGCAATTCATCTTCTCTAACCCTCATTCCATCACCTCCACCCTTTGGAAAGAGTTAGAAACTCATGGAGGGAGGAAGAAGAAGGGATCCTAGAGACATTAAAAGAAAACTAAAACAAGAATTAAAAGAACAGAATTTTATTAATAAAACTAAGGTACACAAATAAGAACAACAACCAAGGACCCTTTTTACATCGTTCTCGGGTCTATTTATAGTTGCTACAGGGGATACGAATACATAAAAGAAGAGTACACGCGTCAAAGCAACACTGGAAGAAATTTGAAATCTTTTGGAGCAAGAGGGGCGGCGAATTCGCCGCCCACTACATGGGAGGTGCGGCTAATTCGCCGCCCAGGTTGATGGGATTGGGTCCGGATTTCTGCGGTGCGTTTATGACATGATTTGATCTTTATTTGCGCGTCTGGATGATTTCTTTCCATTGTCTTGAGCTCCGGATTAATTCCTTCCATTGTTGGGGATTTATTTTTGACTTTTCTTTTGATTTTTCCAACAAAATAACTCGATCCTTTTCTTTTGCAATCAGGTCCTTGACATTTTGCAATTAAGCCCTTGACCTTTTTGTGATTAGCTCCTTGAATGCTTTTATGCTTGGATGCATTTCCAATTGAAACCCGATAAACTTGAATTCGGTCTTTATGATAGAAATGAATCTTTTGCACACGTTTATGCTCGAAATGTGGGTAATTTGCATTCAGGTCCCTGTATTCTGTAAATACGACTAAACACATACCTTAGTAGCATTTATTGATATAAAAGTAATCTAAATGAAAGACATATGATGCAATGTATGCAATGCATCAATAGAGTTGACACAACACCAGGACCAGGAATTCAGTTCTGCGCACAAACGGTCGACCGAAAAAGCCTAACCGGTCGACCGTTCCCAATAGGTTCGGTCGACCGAAAGTCTGGTCGAACTCTCTGCGCACCACTTAAGTCCAAATGGTCGGACAACAGTCTAAAATCGGTCGACCGAATACGAGGTCAAAATCCGGAGTTGGTCAAAATCATACCAGTATATTCGGTCGACCGTCTCAGGGGTCCCGGTCGACCGAAAACTACCAGGGTCAACCTAATAGTCTAAGTCATATAAAAATCGGTCGAACAACATGCATTACTATCAAGTTCACTTAAGTTCGGTCGAACCAAAAACTAGGAACAGTGGACCGAAAACTAATAGGAAAGCCCCCAACCCACTAGCACGCATGCAACCGGTCGACCGCCACATGGCATTGTTCGACCAGTGTTGGTTAAAGGTGGGCAAAACAGTAAAACCAGTCGATCGCCCGAAGGCACAGGTCGACCGCTGGTCAACAGCAACCCCGCGCCAGCCGAGGATTTTACGTGGGTGAGCAACAAATCAAACTAATAAGCCGACATACCTCAAGAGGAAGACAGAGCACGCCGGAGATTCGCTCGACGTCAACCACGACACCACGCTCGAGCACTCCTCGCCCCAGGTCCCCGAGCCTCGCGCACGTCCACCTGTGCACGCCTCATGCCGGAGCAGACTCCTCCTCCACCTCTGGTCGCCGGAAAAGAAGGAAACGAGAGAGAGGTTTGAGTGAAGGAATGAAGAATGAATGAATTTCTCCTCAACAAAATCAAACCCAATGCCAACAGTAACCAGCCCCCTACACCCCTCACTCATCCCGCAACACACTGTTTACCTCCTCCTTCCCCATGCAAAACCCTCCACTAATCAAGGAATTAGTCCTAAGTAAGGGTTAAGATCTAATAGTACAACTACGAGATTGTTGGAATTTCACGGTTCACATATTTTTGGTAATTTCTAATCTCTGTTTTAAATCCAAGTACTTTTCTAACACAAAAGTAACTTACCGTTTGAAACGAGCCTTTGCGTTAAATGGGGGTAATATAGTCAAAATACACAAAGGCGATATTCAGACTGAGTTGTTTGTGTTTCATGGGGCAACTAATGATGTTTATTGTGCAAAGGACTTTAGTTTTTATGGTTGTATGGTTGAAATCCACTTCTTGTCTCGTGAGTAAAGGTTCGTCAGACCTTTCTAGTGTTCCATTTCTTTAGCTGAGGAAAGCGTAGCTTAATTGATTAGATTACTTCATTTTCAAAGACAACCATCTGCATGTTTATGTGGTCTACTGTTGATTTCCAATTCTAGAATTTGAATTATACACCAAAGGCAAACTATTTATTCAATTTGAGATGTAGAAGGAAAATATATTGCTAACCAACAGCTCCTGTACAATTAGTGGGCAGGAAGGGAGCCGACAACTCAACCAAGATCCTACGAATAATTAATCAAAAATTAGATGGGCCAGAAGGCTTGTCAATTAAATGGCATAATACGGCCTTTTAAAGGCCCCTAACAATAGTATTATATTATTCTAAGGTTTCACTTGGGCTATGAGCGTATGAGTTTAGGACTTTTTGGAATTATAGCCTTAGTGACACAATTCCCTTAGTCTTGTTAATATTATGCGAACATTCAAAACATAGATACAGGGATGAGCTAAAAGACATTATTTTGTTTACCAACTGATCTGACTTGTATTAACTCTTCTTATTTCTACTGCATGCATGCTACTAAGCGTGTATTTTCAACTATGTGAATTGGGTATGAAGTTATCGTGATTTTGGGAATTCTATGTTTGTCCACGTCATGAAATAAACTGTAGGAAAATTTAAATTAAATTCCTCTATAATGGATTTTTAGTTACGAAAGAACATCCATCGCAATTTCAAGCTGCATATATTGGAAATTATATCATATAAAATATTTAATATGAATTCGCCCCCTTCCTAATATTCAAATATTGGTTCCATCCCTGCATTGATACCTAATTTATATCTTAATCATATATGATGTTGTAGCATTTTCTGTATTACATGATATCTGATACGTGTATGGATTCATTGGTACTTGATGGGTATGTGTTTCTTGTAACAATATATGTTTTTTATTTGTATTTGTATATGGACTTTCGAAATTGATATGAATAACAATCACACTGTCTCGATTGGTGTACAATTTTAACAAGCATCAGCCACGACTTCATGGCAAGTTCTAGTCCTCTGCATAAAGTTCAGGACACATCCCACGCTCAACTCGTAACCTATCCATTTAGGGTTCTTATAAGTGGATGCGGGTTAAGTGGCGATTCTATTTAAATATTGTATTTGTTCTTTTTAAAATATTTTTTTGTTCTTTTTAACCTTCTAGTATATACCATTTCAGTTTGAGAGGAATTTTTTATACTTAGGAACGGATGTTCTATCTTTTTTAATTCATTTGTTTGTCTTTTTTAATACATTGGTTTGTCTTTTTTAATGATTAATCAAGAGATTCACACAATAAATGACATTGACCTACTTAATTATCATTCAATTTCTAAATTACTTTATTTATTTATACAACGAACCAACGTATCCTAGTGATATAGAGATTAACCATTTGAAATTGACTGATTAGTCAACACATCGCGTTACATATCACTCTTTTCCGTAGTAGACAATGCAATTTTTGGAAGAAAAAAAAGAAAAAACCATCCAACTGAATTTGGCGGGAAACGCAAGAATCTCGTGACCCGTCCCAAACCACGGATTCCGGAATCTGAAAAATCCCAAAGCGCCTCTATAAATACCCCATCCGCCCTTCCAAATCCCCAATTCCTTCCTTCCCTCCCACCACTACCATCACCTCCACTTCCCGGAAACCAACTCCGGTCGTCCGATCCCGAAGATCCCGCGGAGCAATCGCGATCTCGCTCCAGTAACGGCACGATCAGGTGACTCGTAGAGCTATTTCAGTTTTCACATTCCTACGCTCAGTTTTTGTTGTCGTTCTTCGAAACTAGAGTTGATTCGTCGGCGTTGTGATGCGACTAGTTTTTTTCCAACCTAATAGTGGCTATTCATGTTTATTTTTGTTTATCTTCTGAAATCCATGTTTATCACTAACGTCCGATGATTGTAGATGTAATGTAGACGCATAATCAAGCGATTTGTAGCTCGATATCATAGATAATTCGAATCCAGCGTCGATTTTTTGACGTCTGATGATTTAGACGTATTGTCTCCCGAATCCGTATTTTCCTCGATTTGATCCATCACTATCCTGTGTAGTTTCTATACGGTGATTACTAACATGTGATGATTGTAGACCTAATGTGGACGCATAATCAGGCAATTTGTAGAGCGATTTTCTCGTTCCTACGCTAGTTTTCATAGATACCTTGAATTTGGTGTCAATTTGTTGACATCCGATGATTGTAGATGTATTGTCTCCCGAATTCGTATTTTCCTAGATTTCATCACATCCTTTGCAGTTTCTATGCAGTAGCAATGTCGATGTTTCCATCTCCAGTGATTACTAATACCTGATGATTGTAGACATAACATAGACGCATAATCAGGCGATTTGTAGAGCTATTTCTTATTCCTACGCTAAATTTCGTAGATACTTTGAATCTGGCGTCAATATGTTGACGTCCGATGATTGTAGACGTATTGTCTCCCAAATCCCTATTTTCCCGGATTCCATCACTATCCTGTGCAGTTTCTATGCGGTAGTAATGTTGATGTTTCCGTCTCCAGTGGTTACTAACATCTGATGATTAAAACCGTATCTACTTTTTATTTTCCTCGATTCCATCACTTTCCTGTTCGGTTTTTATGCAGTACAGTTGTAGATGTTTCGGTCCCCATTCATTACAAACGTCAATTTATTCATCTGGAAGAATCTGTGGTACTTTCTAGTTCGAAATCACTGTTGGCGATCTTGCGATTTGTAGGATAGTAGAGTGGTTTCTTGCTTGTATACTTGATTGTTGTTTTCTTCGAATCTAGTGTTGATTTGTTGGTGTTGAGATGTGCACGCTCGTTCTTTAAGAGTTTTTGTGTTTGATTGTAGAAATCGATGCTTATTTCATATTCATTGTGGAATCACTGTTTTCCTTGATTCCATCACCGTCTTGTTTGGTTTTGTGCAACACTAATGCTGATAATTCCGTCTCTGGTGATTACTCATGTCGATTGATCTATCCAAAATAACCTGTGGATAAACTACTGAGTGCAAGACCAGGTGATTCATTGGATGGTAGAGTGATTTTTTGTTATTCTTCACATTTACCTCGTGTCGATGTTGTAATGTGTGTGTCGGTTGTCGATGAGTTTCTTCTGCTTAACAGGGGAATCGATGATTACATTTGGTACTAATGTTTTGATGTCAATGTGGTTTGGGTTCGTGATGTGGTATGGTAGAGTAAAACATGATATCTGGACTTCGGTCACTCGATTTCACGGTTTTCTAGCTTAAGTTCGATTTGGATTTAATTTGGTTTGTTTGGCTTCACCTTGAAGTTAAATAAATGGTTGAGTCTGGGCTAATGTTTTAGTTAATGGTTAAACCCGATTTACGTGAGCATAATGTTCTCTTTGGTGATGGTCCGGTCAAACTACGGTAGTTAATAGTCTTTATCGATTTTTATGATATAGGTTTATGATATGATTTAAGTTGATAAAAGCTATTGTAGTCCTGTGCACTTGGATATATTGGTTGCCTACAAAATAATACAGAACAAAGTTTGGGATCCCCCCCCCCCCCCCCCCCCCCCCAAGGGAAACATGAAAGCGTGTTGTCTGAATGCAGAACATCTATCTAAATGAGGTACTTCCAGATTAACATGTTCTCAACCTTGAAATGATTTGTCAGGTTTCAATTGAACTTAGTATTTTAGCGAGATCAAGTTCAGTGTATTTTAGCGAGATCAAGTTCAGTTGGAGTTCGTTAAGTTGAAAATGAATTTAAACAAGGAATGCTCTAATTTTGTTCAGTTCAATTAGTACATCTATTCAATAACACTTTGATGAACATGTTGGTTGGAATCTTATAAACGTAGGTACTAACACTCATCAGTCAATCGGAAAAAAACATCTCAATCACATTGGTTGTACCCTTTGCTAAATGTATTATTAGCATTAAATGGTCTTCAAGTGCATCTTAGACAAATTTATACAATCACAACTTCCTTAATGACATCAGTGATGATATTTTTCAACCTTAATATAAACTTGACTAATCTAGGCTCTTCTAACATGTACATTGATAATGATAACAAATATCAACGATAACGAATATATAACAATAACGATGAAGTCAAAACATAATAAACCGATACATAAAAAAAACTGGTCCCAATGTGTTAAGATCTTTTATAACAGTTAATCCATTATAGAGTCATACTTGGGTAGTCCTTTCTTCTTTGAGTGGTTTCACATTTTCATCAGGTAGTCCCCCCCCCCCCCCCCCCCCATAATAATTTTAATCTATGAATTTAAAAATAAAGGTGATTCAGCTTTATTATATAAAATATAAACCTGACAAACCATATGTCACCATCAATTCTCGAATTTATCATCAACAATAATTATTTCCATTAGTGCTAGTGATTTTGACATTCCAATCCCATTCTCAGGTGACAAACTAATCAATAGATAAGAATATCGTCTACATGTCAACTATTAGGATTTTGGAAAGATCCCAGTTCTCCTCCAAATTTGTGTCCTACTGCTTCTCCGGTGTATGCACCTTGCAGATAGACTTCCCAACTTGTTTACAAGCTTACTTCAGACGAGTATAATCATTTGCCATGGCATAGCTCCCATTCATTGAGCTAGTAAAATTGCGACTGTAATGATATTAGAGCTCCTTAGGTATGATAGCAGATAGTGAAGCGCTATAGTTGTCCTTTTTGTCTGAATATTTTGCTTGGTAAAATATCAAGAGGGAATGGCCATTTATAAGAACATGCCGTATTGCCATAGTTGCTTGGGGAAAGAGAGTGTCGTTGACATATTGTATTTCAGACCTTTGTTACTGCAAACCAGTTGAATACCGGACCAACTAATTGGTCGACGTTAATTTTTCCAAACATTACACGCCTTACCAGAAATGACACTTGACTTGCTTAAATTTACTCATGATGTTCTTCGCTAAGATGTGCATGATGGTTTAGAAAGGACATAAGGTATGCAATGGCCAAGTGGCTAAAGATGAGAATATCATCAAATATGCATTAGATAAAGTTACAATTAGTTTTTACCCTAGCTTAGGTCCTTGTTAGATAGATATTGCACATGAAACACAAAAGGAAAGGTGAGAGTGGACATGTACATATCGAAGGTTTGTGCTGGATGAAAACTCCCGTTTAGCTAACATGGTGTAAGATATAATAGGTGGTAGTATCAATGCAGGGTTGTGGATTTGTGGTTAAATTGGACTCCAGGTTGTGGTTGAAAGGTTATTGTGGCAAGATTGTCTTATTGGAGAAATTTTGAATTTTAAGTTGCGATGGCACTGCAGATAAATTTGATTGATAGGAATTTGATTTGATGTTGTTGATTTTCTGTTTTGAAAAAAATGTTTGGTAAAATTGAGATTTCGAATTGCTATAGAGACCGTGAAAAGACCGTAATGCCCTTGGCTAGAGAGGGACGAGAGCTTCTCTCTATAAAATCCCCTATCTGGATGAAAAGTTGGATTCTTAGTAGTTAATTCTTGTGAACAAGGTTGGATGATCATTTGGGTCCCCTTTCTAGATTAACCGAAATCTTTTCTTACGTCTCGTTCAGAAAAAAAGAAAACCACTTTACTTGCATGAACACATGTGGATGCCACGAAACTGGCATCCACATGACCAAAGTTATGGTGCTTGTCTCTTGCAGGTTCTACCTAACACCATTTTTATATCCTTTCTTCTTAAAATTAAGAGAAAAGGACATGTTTTTCCTGTAAAGGCTCACATGTTGGTAGGTAGGACGAGTTTACTAGGAAAGCATCAAAAGCAACTGTGACAACTCTGTCTGTTGGGTGGGTCAAGATTAATGCTGGGCTCATCTTCCCTTTTGGTACACCAAACCCACATAGTTCAGTAATAGTACATTAGTACTGTATCAACTATATCGGTTTAGTTGTTTATTTCGACATGGTCCATCATTCAAATGCTGAGGTGATAGTTTGTAGATCAATTAAGTATGGCTAGGTGCTTCAGAGGTTAGATTTGAATGGGTTTGTAGCGTGGACCTACTTCTAGAAGCCCATCAGGTTGCTTTTGAATTTTAATCTCCTTCCCTACACATCATAGTTGTAGTCTGGTCTTGTTTTCTAGAAAAATAATCTTTACAAGGAAGCATAGTATAACATCCTCGACAACGGAAAATTTTAAACTTTTTAAACATACAATCAAACAGATGATATTACTCAAAACACAAGGAAAACGGGTGCACCAACATATATAATATATATATTCGAGTGTTTCAAAAGTATGATTACAACAAAACGCTATATCAAAGTACAAGTAATCACTCTGACCTCAAAATGAGAGAAATCAGGATCTGGTAGCGGCACTCCTCTCCTCGGTCCCCACCTCCTAACGCCGGTCACGGCCTGAAAGGTAAACATGCAACAAAGCATGAGTTTCCATAAGGAAATCCCGTATGTCAAATTCTACAAATGCATGAAACTGAAATACTCTAGCATGCAATTCTATCCACAAAGAAAAAACATAAACACAAGGTTGGCTCCAGGGTTTTTCACCTAATCACAACAACACTCAACGTCATCAAGCTGAGCTCCAATATTTTTTCACCTAACCACAGCTACCACGACATGGCCAGGGCTCCATGACTCTTTCACCCAACCTGAACGCTCTAAGGGCTCCAGGGTTTTTTCACTCAACCCTTATCACGTGGTCTTTGCTCGGGCTCCAGGGCTCTTTCTGTAGGATTTCGTGTCTCCATGTATGTATATATTTTAAAAACATTAATACAACATACAAGATTAATTTCATACTTTCAACAATTTTATGTACATCACTTTGTGTTTATTCTAATATCATGCAATCATACATATATTAAAATAAATCACAAAAAAAAATCATACCCAAAAGTTCTCTAAACCTTTCGAAGATCTGGAGTCACGTTGCCCGTTGAATCGTTCACCAATTCGCCTCCAAGTGTTCACTAAACTCTAAACAAGATTAGAGAGAAAGGAGCTAACCAATCAATCTCTAATTAGGCTTAGAATCTAGCAAATAACCCCTATTTAAGCTCCTGAGATTTCTATTTTTAAAACTTAAATTAATTAAGAGATTTTTGTGGTGATTAAGGGAGAGATTAATGAGAGAATTTTTTTTTGCATTAACATAAACAAGTAGGATGAGAGGTCCTTTTATAGGCTCCCAAAACATCATCATCAAGAATTATTCTTTAGTCATGATCTTTTGCTTATTTTCTCTTAAAATTAATCTCAAATTGCCACATAAGCATCCTAAAAAATATTTAATTAAATCTGGAATTAATCTAACCCATGATCTAATTATTCTCTTAATAATTCAGGCAAAAATTATACTATTCGGTTGACCAAGAATTTTTCTCGGTTAACCAAACCATTCAGTTATAACACGTGTTCGGTGAACCGTGAGTTAAACGGTCGACCGAATTTGCATTAGAAAATTTCTCTGGAATAATTCGGATGAACCACGTCTTCTCTTCGGTCGACCGTTGTCCCACCAAAATTTTTCATGCCGAACATTCATCGGATGACCATGTCTCATTCGGTCTATCGAAAATATTCTTTCTCGGTTGACTGTTCACGCTCGGTTAACCGAACTCAATTGTCCAGACACTCCAAACAATTTAGGTCAACCAATTGTGTTTACCCATTCGGTAGACCGTTCCGAAGACACCTCGGTTGACCGAACCTTAAACAGTTTACCGTGTTTGATCCTGATTTTGCTTTTGTCAAATTTTGAATTTATTTCCAACAAAATTTGATCTTTTGGGGGTTTTAGCAAATTCATATCTTATGTAATATATTATTCTATGTAATATTAAATTATTACACCCCATAATATACACACCTCATATGAATTTATTATGATTTTAATTATGTCAATTCTCATGACATAATGATTTAATTCGTTCACCACATGTATTCATTTTTCACATGAAACCCGACACATCATATGAACTCAAAATCAAGCTTCTTGTTTCCCAGTTTTGTGGTGGAACTATAGGAGGATCTAAGGTAAATTGACAAACTTAATATCTCAAACTATTAGCGGTATCTAGTTACACATTATAGTTACCCAATTAGTATAGATGTCTTTGTTCCACCTGAACCAAAACACGATACATTTAGTGATGTAAATGCACCACTTGGGTTTGTCTATTGTCTCATGATATTAAGAATATATACAAAGTAGAAATGTGTCACCTTTGTATTATATTCATTTCTTGATCTCTGTAAGCTAATTATAACTATGTAACTTAATTCAAATTACATTGTGCACATTATAATTTTGCTTTATCAAAGAGCCTACTAATATCATCACTCAATTAAAAGGGGCAAGGATAATCGTTTGACTAGTTATCTTTTCCAGCACAAGTTATGTTCAACCAACTATTGTCTATATCACTATACTCATTGATACCTTTTGACAATAATCAAATTAAGCATTTCTTGAGTGAAAAGATATAAGTCTTATATCTTAGGATCCAAGACACAGTAAAACATTAATGACACGAAACACAATTCCATAATGTTTTACTTGTTAGGTTTATTCAATATAAAAGTAATTTTTTCCTCTTTTATATGCTTGTGTCGTCAATTATTTGTAGAGTTACAATAATCGATGATCAACACGACAATCTTATCTCGTTGATTAATGTTCCATGTTAATTACCATGATTGTGAATAACTTTTGATTTATGTAAACCATTATCTTTTAGAGCTCTACGATTAAGGACCAAACGTCTCTTCCTTAACACTTCCAAAAGACGAATACCATAATCAAGGAAAAAATGTTTGCGCATTCAATTCATATAATTGACATATAAAAATAAACTTTTAGAACACATTCCTTTCACTCACCTAACCCGAACGCACTACGGATCTCCAGAGCTTTTTCACCGAACCACCACAACACCCGTGCTCATTAGCACACTTGTTGGAAGAACATCGGTACCACAACTCATCTCACAAGGACAACCACACCAAACGTACCTCACATGTACAAAACTGAATAATAACGGTCGACCGAACCAATAGTCCCGGTCGACCGACTCTCACCAAAACCAGGGAAATGCCTTGACTGACACTCCACCGATCGAACATCTCCCAATAACAACACACGTTCGGTCAAACCAAAGTTAGGGACCGGTTGACCATTTAGAAGGTCACCCCCTAGGTTCAACGAACACAACTACCAATCGATCGAAAGGCAAATGAGACCTAATCGACAGGAAACCACTAGTAAAATCTCCCCTCGCTCAACATAATCAATCAGTCGAACCACCAAAATCGCCCAGTCGATCGGAACCCACTAGTAAAAACCTCCATCGAATCCAATCAACACTAATCGACCGAACAACCATCGGTCGGATCAACATTAAATTAACTTAAGTCATCGATCGAACGAGTCAACGAGCGGTCGACCGTTTAGATGATTAACGCTCCCAACCAACCTACAACAGTGCACACGGTCGAACGGTAAAGGGGGCCCGTTCGACCGGAAACAACCGGGGCGTGACTTTAACGCACCACCGGTCGACCGCCCAGAGGCATCGTTCGACCGACGCAAGGCAGGAACCCAAAATCACACTAGGAACGGTCGACCATTGCACCAATCGATTGACCGATCCAGCAGATAATTTGTTGCACGTTGCTTGCGACGAGCCTTTCGGCCTACTGTCGACTTCTCAATTACTCACACAACAAAAGTGAGCTACAACAAGTTTGACATACCATGAAGGTCTGAAGAAAGCTTCGAAGAACCTTGACGACGCTTCCACGAGCACTTCTCTCCAAACCACGATCCTCCGACGAACTTCTCGCTCGATCAACGATCACACCTCCTCGTCGATCCACAACCACACCTTCACCTTCGTCGATCACCACACCAACCACAATAACTGAGAGAGGGACTGATATGAGAGAGAGAAGAAAGAACACAAAAGAGAAGAGTTGGTTTGGAAACCGACTCACCTCGTCACCCAACCAACACTCGTCGAACACCTCTTCTCGCCGGAGATCGCCACCACTTAGCCAGAGCTCAGCACTGAGAGAGAGAGACGTGAGAGAGAAATGAGAGAGTGAAAAGAGAGAGAGTTAAATTCTCACTTATACTCACCCCTCACCAACCACCAATCAAAATCCTCCACCTCACCCGTCACTTTTCTCCTCCAAACCAACAATCAACCACCTAAACATCAATTAAAATCTAATTAGGATTAGGATATAACACATAATCCCCACTTTCACGAAGGAAAAGACAATTCGAGTTGTCTGCCTGTTGACATCCGGCTACCAACCACCAACTACCACCACTGCTTTTTTAATCTCTTCTCTCTTTACTTTTCATTTCCTTCTTCTTCTTGTTCATCTTCTTCGCATGTCGGTAATTCAGCAATACTACAGAACTGGTCGTGGTAGCTAGAGACATTATTACAATTTGGTCAGATTTGGTTTGTCTTCAACGCATGGCTGGAACTACCATGTGGAGGGGGGTTTGTTGTTTTGGTGTAATGTGCCGTCACCGAGTGCAGGTGGAGCATGTTCTCGTCCGTCGTTCACGAGTTCACTACTAACTCACATTAACACTGTAAAAAACACCACTAATAAGCCTGTAAGATGCTTAAGCTGGAAGTTGTGATTATAGACTAACATCCTTACACCTTCCACAAGCTTATCCTATATACGCGATGCGAAACTATAGTTGTGGTGTTGCATTCTGTAGTTTTGGAGTCTTTCAGCCCGTCACTGAAAAAATTCCACTTCAATCATTATGATTCATGAAGCTGATTGGAAAAGTAGAACAATCAGGTGGTTGTTTAGGGATGCTTATCAGCTGTCACATAGTGGCAATGTAGGCACGGACGGTCCATCTTACAGGCTGCTCGTCTAAATAGTTTTTTTTCCCTTTTCTGATAATGCCGTCTTTTTACTGTGATAATTGATGTTCCATTAGGAATAGAAAGTTTAGGTTGTTAATACCAAACATTCAGGTCACATTTATTTATTCCTACTCTTTTATCCACTCACCCAGCCACTTTATAAATGAATCAAGTTGGTATTGAAAAAGAACGGTCAAAGACTCATAGTAACCTACCACTCTACCAGAGTAACAGGTTGGTCAGAGCTCACCATGTCACATGGCAACTGCTGGAGTGTAGCATTGCAGAGGGATTTTGACACCCATGTACTGAACTCTGAACTCCTTTGTTTTCGGTATAAGCATTCTTATTCCACCACTTTGTTGGAATTGGATTATAATTGTTGATACAGGAATTCTGGAGAATTGGTCGACCGAAACTTAAGTCACGATCGACCGAATTACTCCAGGAGTCATGTGGCTCGGAAAAGATCGAAGATCAGTCAACCGGTTCTGGGAATTTGGTCGACCAAAAATGTCAGTAGATTTGGAGCTCAGGATCGATCGAGATCCGGTCGACCGGTGCTGGGCACGCGGTCGACCGAAAACGTCCAGGAACTTCGGGCGCTATTCAGAAGCGCGGAACTGTCGACCAACTCGGGGAGAGCGGTCGACCGAATGTTGGCAGTTACGCGAACTAACTGAACACCGGTCGACCGATGGGCAAGTCCGGTCGACCGTTTTGAGGCAGTTATGCACAATTTGAATTATTCTCTGTACGAATTTAGCACATTATAAATAGGTTTTTTGCCTTAATCTTGTAACATAACATACAATACTTGTTTCCTTGAGAGAGATTAGGCTAGAGAGAGATCTAGAGTGCTTTGGGAGACACATTGCTTCCAAACGTTTGTAATCTCGGAGACTTCTCTTGTTGGAGAAGAGCTTCAAGGAAAGGAAACCCGCAAGAGACCCCCCCAAGGACGTAGGCATCTTGTCGAACCTTGTAAAATCGCGTGTGTCGTGGTTTGCTTCAGGTGTGTCGTGTGTTTGCTTGCTATTTCATCTTATTAGTGTTTTCTTGTTGCATTGAGATTGAGAGAGGGTCAGAAGTTATTATTCCGCATTCAGTATTCATTTTCGTGGTGCGTGTAATCCGTGTCGTATAAGTGCATTGTTAGATCCCCCTCCCAACAGCTGGTATCAGAGCTTTGGTTGCATTTTCGATGGCGGAGGAAGCGCGGAATTTTCGGGTGGAGAAATTCACCGGGAAAGGGAACTTCTCAACATGACAACGGAGGGTTCGTGCGTTAATGTCTCAGACGGACGGGCTATTGCTGACGTTGCATGGAGTTGAGAAGAAGCCGTCGAAGATGATCGACGAAAAGTGGGAGAGTCTGAATCTTCGGGCTATTAGAATCATCGAGTTGTGCCTCTCGGATGATTTGCTTTTCGAGGAATCAAGGAAGACCGCGGCGGAATATTGGAAACTTCTGGAGGAGAGGTTCATGAAGAAGAACCTTAGCAACAAGTTAAATATGAAGCGTCAGCTGTACATGCTTCGGATGAAGGAGAACACGCCGTTCATTGAGCATCTCTCGGTGTTCAATAAGTTGATAGGTGATCTGACTCAACTTGAGGACAAGATGGAAGATGTAGACAAGGCAATGTTGTTATTGACGTCGCTGCCGGACTCGTATGAGAACTTGGTGAATACGATCATATATGACAATGATTCGTTGGTGTTGGAGGAGGTCAATGGCACGCTGATCTCCTACGATGCAAGGAGGAATTCTGGTAGTAACTCTTTCGAGAAGGGTGAAGGATTGATCGCAACCCCGGAAAGAGGCAGGACGGGTAACAAAGGAAGAAACAACGAAAGGGGTCGGTCCAAATCAAAGGGGAGATCCTTTGAATGTTTTTTCTGGAAGAAGGTTGGTCATATGAAGCGTGACTGTAGGGCCTTCAAGGAGTCGCTGCAGAAAGGGAAAGACGGGTACAATTCCGCCAGTGTGGTGGAGGAGAAGAACGAAGTCGACGTTCTAACAGTTTGCGCTACATGTATTGACAAATCATCATCTGGATGGATTTTGGATACAAGAGCATCATTTCACATGTGCCCGGATAAGGAGTGGTTCACATCCTATGAGCCATTGAAAGGATGGATCGTTGTTATGGGCAACGATGCGTCGTGCACTACCGTTGGTATTGGTTCCGTACAGTTCAAGATGTTCGATGGGTGTATTCGAACGCTGATGGGTGTGCGTCACGTACCGGAGTTGAAGAAGAATCCGATTTCTCTAGGAGAGCTTGATACTCTCGGGTGGAGATGGTCGGGCGAGGGCGGGGTCGGGCGGGGACAGAAAGATCAAGGTCACTCATGGGGCGATGACAGTGATAAGGGAAACCAAGGTGGGCAACTTGTATTGGATGCAAGGGAATACAGTAGCAGGAAACGGTGCAACAAATGTTGCACGCGACGAAGACAACACCGCACTTTGGCATATGAGGCTTGGTTATATGTCGGAAAAGGGTTTGTGTGAGCTACACAAACAGGGACTGCTGAAGGGTGTTAAGAGATGCAAATTGGATTTTTACAAGTATTGTGTCTTCGGTAAACAGCACAGGATTCGATTCAAGACGGCTATCCACAAGACGAGAGAAATTCTGGAGTATGTGCACTCAGACGTCTGGGGACCGGCTCAGGTTCGGTCAAAGGGTGGAGCCGAATATTTCGTCACATTCATAGACGACTTCTCAAGGAAGGTATGAGTTTATTTTCTGAAAAATAAATTTGATGTCTTTGATAAGTTTAAAACATGGAAGACCCAAGTAGAGAAAAGTACAGGAAAAATTGTTAAGTACCTACGGACAGATAACGGAGGCGAGTACACCTCAAGGGAGTTTGCAAGTTTCTGTGAGAAAGAATGCGTCACGAGACATTTCACTACACCACGGAGTCCGAAACAAAACGGCGTAGCTGAAAGGATGAACATGACACTATGTGAACGGGCAAGGAGCATGATGCTTCATGCAAATCTGTCGAACGATTTCTGGGCGGAAGCAGTAGATCTTGCATGTTACTTGGTAAATATCTCACCGTCATCGACACTTGAATTAAAGACGCCTTAGGAAGTGTCGACGGGTGAGCTATTTGACTACTCGAGGCTTAGGATATTTGGATGCGAAGCCTATGCGTTGGTCGATGAGACACAACGGTCGAAGCTGGATTCGAAATCGAAGGAGTGCATATTCCTTGGTTACGATAGGACAGTGAAAGGATATAAGCTTTAGGATCCGGTGAGCAAGAAGGTACTCCTACGGAGTAATGTGGTCTTTAATGAGAAAAGTTTGCTCAAGGGCCTTGAGGAGAAAGAGTAGGAAGACGAAATTGAAGTTGGGGTCACGACTTCAAGGGAAGAATCGAATCAAGAAGTTCAGCAGGAAACAATTGACTCACGAGTAGAGGAGGAAGCTGAGCAAGAGAGTATTGCTCAAGGAAGACATAGGAGGATCACAAAGGCACCGGTGAGGTATGGTCACGATGATGCTAGTATTGCGTTTGCACTTGTTACCGAATGTGGGGACCCTTGCACATTCGAAGAAGCTATTGAGCAGGAGGACAAGAACAAGTGGATGGTGACCATGACCGAAGAGATGAAATCTCTTCATAAGAATCAAACTTGGGAGTTAACGGAGCTTTCCAAGGGAAAGCACGCGATTGGGTGCAAGTGGATCTTCAGGAAGAAGGAAGGGTTATCTCCTATGGAGGAGATAAAATATAAAGCAAGGTTGGTGGCAAAAGGATATGCTCAGAAGGATGGGGTCGATTACAACGAGATCTTCTCACCCGTTGTAAAGCATACCTCTATTAGAGTGTTGTTAGCTATGGTAGCGATGAACAACATGGAGTTAGAGCAGATGAACGTGAAGACAAGTTTTCTTCACGGGCACATAGAGGAAGAAATCTATATGAGGCAGCCGGATGGGTTCATCACACGAGGCAAGGAAGGACAAGTATGCAAGCTGAAGAAGTCCCTATATGGACTTAAGCAATCGTCGAGGCAGTGGTACAAAAGGTTCAATTTATTTATGATTAATAATGGTTTTGTACGGTGCGATTATGATAGCTGTGTATACCTGCTGAGTCTTGGAGACGGAACACACGTGTTCTTGCTTTTGTATGAGGATGACATGTTGATCGCGGTTAAGTAGATGAAACATATAGATGATCTCAAACTGAAGCTTCACGGGGAGTTTGAGATGAAACACCTCGGGAGTGCAAAGAAGATTCTCGGTATGGAGATCTTCAGGGATACCGAGAAAGGTGAAATTCTGCTCACTCAAAGGAGTTATATCCGGAAGGTACTCGAGAGGTATAATCTCGAGAACGCCAAGCAGGTTGCCACACCTATCAGTGCTCACTTCAAGCTCTCGTTGAAGTGCAACCCCTCTACTGAAAAGGAAAGGAGAGATATGGAGAGAGTTCCATATGCTAGTGCAATCGGATCCGTTATGTATGCTATGATCTGCACTAGACCAGACATTTGACACGCAGTTAGCCTTGTGAGTCGTTATATGACTAACCCAAGAAAAGAGCATTGGGAAGCGTTGAAGTGGCTGTTGAGGTACCTGAAGGGAACCATGGATGTTAGTTTGAAGTTCACCAAAGATGGAGCACAAAGGCAGGTGGATGGTACGTTGATTCAGATTATGCTGGAGATCTGGATAAGTGGAGGTCCACAACAGGGTACGTGTTCACTTTGGGTGGAGGTCCAGTGAGTTGGAGATCGGTTCTCCAACATACTAATGCGTTGTCTACTACGGAAGCGGAGTACATGGCTGCTGTCGATGCCGGAAAAGAAGCTATATGGTTGAAGGGTTTGGTTAGCTCTGTAGGATCGTGTGGGTCGGTTATACTAATCATTTTTATCCCTAATTATCCACTTGTTTAAACAATCAAGATAAGTGCAGCGGAATTTAAAACGAAGAAGCGAGTAGGGAAGGAATATGCAAACCACAATGGACGCCAGAGGTTTTTACAGAGTTTCGGCCACCGCCTACGTTCTCACTTGCAAGCTCCGCTCGACACTTCGAGCTCCGCTCGCGTCTTCACTATCCACTCCCCGTTCCGGGCCGGGAGAGAACGCTTTTTACAAAATAAGCTCCACGAACAACCTCGCGAGCTTGACTTTCTTCTCTCACAATCCGAGAGGAACACTTCGGGCTTTCACCGAAGTCCTTGCTTCTTGAACAAACGAAATCTTGAGTGGAACACACTCTCTAAACTTGAGCACACTTGAATGAGATTGAAATTGATTATAAGTGTGGAAATTTGAGGCTTTGAGTGTTTGGGATTCTCTCTAATGTTTGGGACAAGTTTGTAGTGAGAGAGTTGTGTTAAAATGTGTTTTACAACTCCTTATATAGGCATTAGAGAGAATAACCGTTGGGATTGATTGGGTGTGAGTTGATGTGTGATACACAAAATAGAAATCTGCAGGACCCAATTCTGAGTAAATTCGGTCAACCGAAACAGGAAGAACGGTCGACCGTTTGGCAGTTTTGCACAAAGTTAGGTCGACCGGTAAGGAAACGGTCGACCACCCAACGCTACGACTTAGGTACACTTAAGTTATCGGTCGAACACCTAAAAGGAAACGGTCGACTGATTTGTACCAGGCACTTTGGGGTTGACAAACAATTAGATATTCGGTCGACCGAAACAGGTCTAGCGGTCGACTGATTTTCAACAGGCACTTGGGGTTTGTCAAGAGATGGACATTCGGTCGACTGATCATGGTCCTCGGTCAACCGATATATGAAATGTATTTGGGGTATAATTGGTTTAATACGAATACGACCGTTGGGTATATACGACAAAACTAACGGTCGGAAAATTAAGTTCAAACAGTCGACCAAAAGAGAAGGTGCGGTCGAACGAAACCAGGCAGTGAAAACACAAACAGGATGATTGATCATTCGGTCGACCGAACAACCTGTTGCGGTCGACCGAATGTGGGCAGACTCTTAGGGTTCAGGTTTAGTGTTTTCCGGTTTAAGTTTGGGTGATCTATTGAAGTCCAAATTATGTGAAATTTCGTGTGTGACTTCTATAAGGAACCTAGTGTGTGTTTAAGTTGATTTTAGTTCACGTATGCTCAATTTACACATGTTCCTAAGACTCAAAGAAAATACAAAATACATGTCTTCAAAAGAGCTTGATTACATGTCTTGTCTTGATTTTCCTTTCTTCCTTGAGTCTTGATCACTTGTAGAGGTTAGCACAAAGAAATATGTATGCAATGCAATATGTGTACTACTCTACATGATTATAATTAAGATTAGGTTGATTAAATCATCAAAACATAGATTAAGACCAAAAAACCAACAAACTCTTTGGGGATGGAACAGGAAGTGACCAAATTGCATTGCGATAGTCAAAGTGCAATTTATCTAGCCAAGGATCAGACGTTCCATTCTTGGACCAAACATATTGAAGTAAGGTACCATAAGATCCGAGAATGGATCGAAGAAGGGTAGGTTGTTCTCCAGAAAATCGACACAAGTGAGAATCCTGCAGATATGATCACCAAGGTCGTCAATCGGGAGAAGTTCGAGTTCTGCTCGAAGCTTCTCAATGTCCTCAGAGAGTGAGAAGGAGAAGCGCTCCGGGGGGTAGCGATAAAAAGTGCTTCTAGGAAGCACAACGGATGCGGGGGCAGAGAAGGCTAAGGTAACAATTCTAAACCAATGTGAAGATTGTTGGAATTGGTTTATAATTGTTGATACAAGAATTCTGGGAGAATCGGTCGACCGAAACTTAAGTCACGGTCGACCGAATTACTCCAGGAGCCATGTGGCTCGGAAGAGATCGAGGATCGGTCGACCGGTTCTGGGAATTCGGTCGACCGAAAAACGTCAGTAGATTTGGAGCTCAGGATCGATCGAGATCCGGTCGATCGGTGTTGGGCACGTAGTCGACCGAAAAGCGACAGTAGATGCGAGATGAAAATCAGCATGCAGATCGGTTGACCAGTGTTGGACTCGTGGTCGATCGAAAACGTCCAGGAGCTTCGGGCGCTATTCAGAAGCGCGGAACGGTCGACCGGCTCGGGGCGAGCGGTCTACCGAATGTTGGCAGTTACGCGAACTAACTGAACAACGGTCGACCGATGGGCAAGTCCGGTCGACCATTTTGAGGTAGTTATGCACAATCTGAATTATTCTCTGTACGAATTTAGCCCATTATAAATAGTTTTTTGCCCTAATCTTGTAACATAACATACAATACTTGTTTCCTTGAGAGAGATTAGGCTAGAGAGAGATCTAGAGTGCTTTGGGGGACACATTGCTTCCAAACGTTTGTAATCTCGGAGACTTCTCTTGTTGGAGAAGAGCTTCAAGGAAAAGAAACCCGCAGGAGACCCCCAAGGACGTAGGCATCTTGCCGAACTTTGTAAAATCGCGTGTGTCGTGGTTTGCTTCAGGTGTGTTGTGTGTTTGCTTGCTATTTCATCTTATTAGTGTTTTCTTGTTGCATTGAGATTGAGAGAGGGTCAGAAGTTATTATTCCGCATTCAGTATTCGTTTTCGTGGTGCGTGTAATCCGTGTCGTATAAGTGCATTGTTAGATCCCCTCCCAACACACTTCACCTTTTATGCCGTCCATGTACCGTCTTAAAAAGTATTTGTGTTTGTGACAGTTGAGAACGTGAATGCTGCCATGGTTATTTAGATCGTCTCTGCCAGTGCAGGTGGTCGTTTAAAAGGTTAGATGAAAAAACACGATCAAAGCACCACGCCAATTGGTTAATCAGACAACTAAACTTATTAGCTCTCTGGTAATCAACTAAATATCCTCCAGACTGATTGCTCATTTGCTTGTCCAACATTCTGGTAGGGACAAATAAATACATGATAAAGATCTTGTTCCTTTTCCATGTGGTCCGGATTCATTGGGTTCCGGCCTGTGGATAACTGGATATAGCTAGCCTCGAACCTTGCTGATGGAGAACTCCAACGTTTTCAACAGCCAAACCATGGCAAAGAAGATTGTAATGTTTGATTCTTGAAAATGTTGGTCACACCCATTGGTGGTGCCTTTTCTTCCAGGAGATGTTAAGTTGTGGAATTTTGTTGATTCTACCACCTTAACAAAATTCAAACGCTTAGATAGTCGATAGTGAAGAGTGTGGTACGCTTATAGCATTAGGAAACCATCTTTACCAACACTTTGTTGTAGGCATCGTCAAGATTATTTTCTCATGGATAACCTGAATTGGAACGTAATAAAAAATCTAGAAAATATTATCGTACTTAGGTTGAAACTTATATTATTTTTTTAGGTACTTGCGTACTTTATTTAGCATTTAGGATTCAATGTTTTAGCGAACTAATTAAATTTTGTGTGGCATAAAAAAGAGTTTTTAGACGTATCTATAAAAAAACAATCTCCGGAATACACTTGAGTTTTCGAATTTTAATTGAGCACATTGTGTTTTAATTTTTTAATGTGGTATATTTGGTCATCACTTTTTCTGTTAAAAAATTGCAAATAAATCCCCATCTAAAGTAAAAAATAATATCATTATGTTAATAACTTCTCTCACTTTTCTCTCTTCTCCCTCTCTTAGTTCTCTCTTCATGTTAAAGCATGTGGATGTGGAGAGAAAAATGAGATCAAAGAGAGAAGTGGGGTCGAAGAAGAAAGAGAGGAGAGTTGGAGAGAGAAGTTAGAGAAGTATTGAGTTTTTTTAAAATTTTTGTTATTAACATAATAGTATTTTTTATTTAGGAGAGTTTTTTTTATACAAATTTTCTAACAAAAAAAGTAACGTAGTTGATCATTTTGACGACCGATGTGTACCACGATAAAAAAACGAAAACGCAAATGACATCCAAGTTAAATTCAAAAATAGTGGTGTATTTTGGAAATTGACATGTTTTTTAAGATACACTCAAGAGAAAACCTATAATAAAATGCTTGGACCTCTTTGTTGGAAATTTATTTTCACGTTGCATGGTAAAGTAGATAATTTACATCTTTCCACGGGAAAGTGTATATTTAACCTAAATACTTCCCTTAAAAAGATAATCACCTAAATTTTTTTTCAATGATGAAATCCTGAAGCTACGCAATATTCAAAGAAACAACACAACCAGTTGACTCTATAGTCCAACAATTCATAAATATGTTTTAGGATTACAAATGATGATGACAAAACTTACATTGTAACAAGCATCTATTCGCCAGCATCGTATCCCTATGTTAAAATATAAATATAACGGCAATGCACCCTTCGGAAGAAAACAATCCCGAAGCGGTGGTAAGTAAGAGGAAGGGACATTATATATCATTCTCTAGAACAAGACAAAGTTACTTGAGTAGGTCTTCGTCCTATTTATGAGTTTCTGTATGAGCCGGGTGGTAGGTGGGTTTTTGAACTCCGGAACTTTACAAGGACACAAGAGGATTGGTGGAGCCAGTACTAAAATACTAACAATAATACCTGTTAATAGTTTGATGCGTAGATCTCTATGTCCCAATGCACATGCCAGATTCTGCCCGGCCCACCCCCTCTTAACACTTTATGATCTCCCTCTCATCTCTGTTTCTTTATGCCAATCTATTACTTACATGTTCACCTTCTACCTACAAAGATGCCCAATAATTGTAACAACTTCAAAAAAATATTGAGATACTGATGCAACCCACAACCCCCATTGGCTCCGTGTCAGATTGGAAGGAGAAGAAGAATCACTACCAACAAAGATTATAATCAGCACACAAGTTGCAAACCACTGAACAAAGCTTCATTCTCAAGTTTCAACAAAAATGGCGATTTTTTTAAGCAGGTCTAGTAATAGAGTACACATGGTAGCTGCTATTCCGCATTATGCCCACCATGCAAAGGTATGAAATATCTAAGAGCATGTGGGTTAGGAATTGTTTTGCAGGTGCATGCATCACTATTCTGGAATCCTAAACGGCAACATAAGCAAACGGGTTGAGCAAATGATTGCTGCTCTTTTACTGTTGTTGTTCTCCCAATTGCCAATGTGGTTGTGGGGGTGGAAGCAGAGGCCTCTGAAGTTGGCGTTTGGCATTGGGATGGGAGGCTAATGGAGAGATCAAG
Organism: Triglochin maritima; assembly: GCA_963682175.1. NCBI lineage: Eukaryota > Viridiplantae > Streptophyta > Magnoliopsida > Alismatales > Juncaginaceae > Triglochin > Triglochin maritima. The sequence continues at coordinate 1,865,262 of OY821787.1, read as the reverse complement.
GTTGAGGTCTGGGCAGTGCTCCTCAACAGTGCTCCTCACGTCCTCACCCGAGTCCAGTACTGTCGCCTTCTCGTTCGCCATTGGCATAACATGCAATCCTCTGGGTCCCTCGGCTACCTGTCGGTGGGTCTGAGGGTCCACCCCTCGGTTAACAAGCTTCCTTTTGATGTGCGTGTTCCAGTAGTTCTTTATCTCGTTGTCAGTTCTTCCGGGTAATCTTCCCGCAATCAATGACCATCTAATTAAAAAACACCAAATTAAACACAAATTATAAATGCATACTGCAAAACCTTGTCATCTTAATTAAAAAGTTGGCACTAGAAGGAACTCACTTATTCCCCAACATGCTGTGGAGTTTGATGATAAGCTCATCCTCCTCCTCAGTGAAATTGCCTCTCTTGAGATCAGGCCTAAGATAGTTTATCCACCGGAGTCGACAGCTCTTGCCGCATCGTAGCAACCCTACACACATCATTTACAAACACCATTCACGGACGTGAATAACGAAATTTGGTTAAAAAGTTACAACGTTACGTATTTGTTTTGTAATACTTTTCCCACCTGCGGCCTTGGGGAGGGACCTCCAGCAGCCCTCTCCATGGGCTCGAATGTAAGAGATCAACCTTTGGTCCTCCTCCTTGGTCCATGCGCCCTTGTTGGTGTGGGCTTTCTCACAGCATGGGGACCTTCCCATGGTCTTAGAGAGGAAGAGAATGGACGGTGTGGGTGGTAGGTGGTGGGTTTGAGTTGGATGGGAAGAGGGTTGAGGAGAAAGAGAGAGGTGGGGATTTATATGTGGCGGTGAGAGTTGTATGAACGCCCAATGACTCGATCTAACAATTTGATTTATTTGACCCGAGTTGGTAGTGAACTAGTGATGACGGGAGTGGTTACAGATGCGGCATGAGAGCTGGATTTCTGTGGTAGGTGCGTGCTTGCTCTACGTGGGTAGTGTGTGGGCGTTGTGCCCTCTTCTCTCTCACCACACCATTTTTAATTATCTCCCCTTTTGCATTCTATACGCTTTTTCTAAGACAACTTATGTATTAGCTAGATCTCTCAATCTAAGAATTGTCTAATTGGTATTTATTTCTAGTGGTCTGAAATAATTAGGTTATAAGTTCGACTCCGTGTGCATCAGTTAGTATTCTAAGGTAGTATTGGTTAATATTGTAAGAAATAAAAGAAAAGACATGTTATTTTGGCACCAACCAATCTTGTCTAATCTTCAAACCCACCTCCCAGGGACACCTCTCACACCTCACATTCCACTCCACCTTGTGAGGTAAGGATTCTAGAAGTACCATATTTGGATTGCAGGTGGGTGACTTGGATTTGATGCTTCGGGGTTGAGGGAGTGGAGGTTAGTGTTAGAGTGGGGGAATCTATCCATTTGTTTTCGACGTTACCAACCCTTCACTCACTTTGTCCTCTTGTTGAGCAACTTGGGTGGTTTGGTGCATCTCTTACGTATTTTTGCGTGTGTCATACTTTTATCTTTAAGATTAATATGATACACCTTTTTTATAACAAAGAATATCTTATCTGCCCATGTATGATGTATTTGTTTGTGGCACTGTATGATCAAATGGAAATACAAGCCTTGGTTGATCGAGTGAACTTACAATAGCTGATCATCAGATCAACATAAGTAGAAGGTTCTTATTTTTAAATTATTTTTACAATTACACAAACTTTAGCGTGTACATATAAGAGTTAGTGTGACCTTTTAAAGTTGAGGAAGTGTAGGTGATACAAGGGTAATTTAAGGGAGGTGGCTATAATTAAACCTAAATATAATAGCACAATAGTATCTTTCTATGCAATTACACGAAAGCACATATAGAAGTCAATCAGCCATCACGTAGGTGATGAATTGAAGCTAATTTAGATGATAAATTTCCAATTTTAAATTAAACAGGATTAGTAATTGATTCTCAACCAGCGAGTTACATGTTTTTTGCCAGGTTACGAGTTACATGTTCTGAAATTAACTAAAGGACACTTAAACCCTACTTAAAATAAAAGGGGATCACCTACATGAATGATATTGGGGACATATTCCTGCTATTTTAGCTTCTGTAGGCCCTCTAAGAACGTAAAACATAAACGTTTGCTGTAGATTTGTTATTAACAAGTGGCAGTGCTTGGGGGAGGTGCAAATTAGAAACTTGGATCTTGGGAAATATGTGGTCGTTGAGTTGTCCTTATACTTGGTTGGCATCTGTAACTCTGATTCTGTGAATAGTTAAGGTATATCTTGCTTCCTATTCTCGTTCTTGGTCAAAAGTGAGACCACAGCACGACACATAAAGGCTATATGCATGTGTGCAAGAGCTTATTTATGGAGAATGGAGTTCTAGTATGTTTGGAGAAAAATAATTAGATCTTCAAGTTTCTTATTATTTGGTCTCTATGCGATAGTTTCCATCCATATTTAACATGTTAACTAACGTTAATAATAATAATAAAGTGTTTTGATTCGCATTCTTTGAAAATATTATGAATTGTATGAAATGCCGCTGATGGAAATCATACTTTGTCGAATTTATGATTCCTAGAGACCCTTATTTTTAAGATTTTAGATTTTAGATCTTTGATTTCAATTTCATTTTCTTCTTGAGCTAAGAACGGAATGATGGAAATAAATCGTGAGTGTTGTCAGATTTTCATTTTTGGAAATCTTAAAGCGGAAATGTTGCTCCAAACAATCCCTCCTGCAAGACTATTAGAAAGTAGAAATGTGACATTTAGGAGCTGTTAATCTGTTGCAAAGGCGCACTATATCATTGACAAAGTTTGGAGATTTTTGACCGGATCTGTTGGATCCGGTCTACCGATCCAAACTCCAGGACTTTTGGCAATGCATGGTTCGGACTACCGAAATGGATTCGGTCCACCGAACCAAGGATTCCAGGCACTTCAGGTGCAGCTGGAATCGGACGACCGAATTGGATTCGGTCTACCGTTAGAGGGGTCTACCGTTAGAGGGCAACAGACACTTCGGAACAAGAGATTCGGAAAACCGTTGCAGAGATTTTTGGTGTTCTGAGAATCTAAAAGTGTTTGTCCAAATTGTCACGGTTCACCGAGGGTGCTCGGTCTATCGTGGGGTTGTTGGAGAATTAGTTAATTCGTGGGAGAAGCGTTCTCGCGGTATACCTAGCCGCACGAAGATGCGTTCCCGCGGTCAACCGGGAAGAATTCGGTTAACCGAATCGCAACAGGAAGCGTTCATGTTTAGTCAAGGACGGTCGACAGAATGAGCATCGATAGACTGTTGCCCACGAATTGTTTAGCTCGGTTTTGCTTAATTGTAGCCTGATTTTGAGTCTATAAAATGACTTGCTTGCTTAGTCCCATACTAGGGGATGTATTAGAGCGTATTTAGTCTATTTTTGGTATTTGTTTAGTCCCATACTGGGGGATTGTCCCAGAATACCTTTTTCTATAGTTATAAATAGAACTCTTCATCTTCTATTGTAATCACTCATTGCTTGATGACATTCTCTCTACTTGGAGTAAGCCTTAAAGCAAAACTCAAGGTGGAGAAGAGTGCTACTTTCAATGTGAGTCATTTTAATAAAATAATTGTTCTTAGATTCTTTTGATCTTGTCTTTTAATTCTTGCATGCTTCTTTAGTTTACTTTCCTTTCATTTAGCTTTTTTAATATTTCTTGTTTGTTTAGTTTAATTTCCTTTCATTAGAATATTTTGTTTTGTTAATGTAGTTTTTAGTGTAATGATTAGTGAGTAGTTTCATCCCCTTTGGGGTGGAGTATATGTTTATACATGTTATGTAGATGGAATGAATGCTAAACATTATTGTATGTGAGAAATGTTAGTATGCTTGTTTGAATTAATAAGAACACTTAACTTGATGGTTTCTGCCATAATGTTTAGGTACATTCCATGTTTGTTTATGTTCTTAATAAGAAAGTTGTCATGTTTATATTAATCACCTAGGTTAGTGCTTTAAATGATAGATATTGTCATTAGGTACTTCTTATGCATTAATAAACACTAACTACACTTGAGCTTATTGTATGCATTCACCACACTTATTTCATGTGTACACACACTCCACTCCTTAGGGGTTTTCCATTCCTGATTTCTATCTTCTTTTATTAGTTGCTTAGTTTAGTTTGTTTTGTGCTTTCATTTCCTCCTTTCTAGTTTACCAGTTTAGCTTAGTATAGTTTAGTTCAATCAATCATTTCTCTCCTTTCTTTCACACTCGCATTCGAACAAACCAGAGTCGACACACCTCCTTGTGGATCGACCGTATTTGCCACTACTTCAACGCGGTCATGTACTTGCGGTTAATTAAAACATATCAATCAAGAATCTCATGTAAGGAGACGAAATTGAAGTTGAGGTCACGACTTTCAGAGGTGAATCAAATCAAGAAGTTGAGCATGAAACAATAGACTCACAAGTAGAGGAAGAGGCTGAGCAAGAGAGAATTGCTCAAGGAAGACAAAGGCATTGGTGAGGTATGGTCACGATGATGCTAGTATTGCGTTTGCACTTGTTACCGAATATGGGGACCCTTGCACATTCGAAGAAGCTATTGAGCAGGAGGACAGAAACAAGTGGATGGTGGCCATGACCGAAGAGATGGAGTCTCTTAATAAAAATCAAACTTGAGAGTTAACGGAGCTTCCCAAGGGAAAGCGCGCGATTGGGTGCAAGTGGATCTTCGGGAAGAAGGAAGGGTCATCTCCTATGGATGAGATAAAATATAAAGCAATGTTGGTGGCAAAAGGATATGCTCAGAAGGAAGTGGTCGATTACAACGAGATCTTCTCACCCGTTGTAAAGCATACCTCTATTAGAGTGTTGTTAGCCATGGTGTGTATGGATAACATGGAGTTAGAGCAGATGGGCGTGAATACAGTTTTTCTTTACGGGCACATAGAGGAAGAGATCTATATGAGGCAGCCGGATGGGTTCATCGCACAAGGCAAGGAAGGACAAGTATACAAGCTGAAGAAGTCCCTCTATGGATTTAAGCAATCACCGAGGCAGTGGTACAAAAGGTTCAATTTATTTATGATTAATAATGGTTTTGTACGTTGCGATTATGATAGTTGTGTTTACTTGCGGAGTCTTGGAGACAGTATACACGTGTTCTTGTTTTTGTATGTCGATGAGATGTTGATCGTGGCTAAGGAGATAAAAGATATAGATAATCTCAAACTGAAGCTTCACGAGGGGTTTGAGATGAAAGACATCGGGAGTGCAAATATCTGGATAAACGAAGGTCCACAACATGGTACATGTTCACTTTGGGTGGAGGTCTAGTGAGTTGGAGATCGATTCTCCAACAGACTACCGCGTTGTCTACAACGGAAGATGAGTATATGACAGCTGTCGATGCCGGAAAAGAAGCTTCATGGTTGAAGGGTTTGGTTAGCTCTTTGGGGATGGAACAAACAGTGACCAAATTGCATTACGATAGTCAAAGTGCAATTTATCTAGCCAATGATCAGACTTTTCATTCAATGACTAAACATATTGAAGTATGGTACCATAAGATCCGGGAGTAGATCGAGGAGGGGCAGGTTGTTCTCCAGAAAATCGACACAAGCGAGAATCCTGCGGATATGATGACCAAAGTGGTCAATCGGGAGAAGTTCGAGTTGTGCTCGAAGCTTCTCAATGTCCTCAGAAACTGAGAAGGAGGGCACTCCGGGCATAACGTCAAACGATACATCATGAAGGCACGAAGGATGCAGGTTAGAAGAAGACTCATGTAACAAATCTAAACCAAGGTGGAGATTATTGAATATTGGTCTATATTTGTTAAGGAAACAAATTTAGGACGAATCGGTCGACCGGATGGGATCCGGTCTACCGATTGAAACTCCAAGACTTTTGGCGATCAGGGTTCAGACTACCAAATTGGATTCGGTCCACCGAACCAAGGATTCCAGGCACTTCGGGTGCAGCTAGGATTGGACGACCGAATTGGATTCGGTCTACCGTCAGAGGGCAACAGACACTTCGGAACAAAGGATTCGGAAAACCGTTGCAGAGATTTTTGGTGTTCCGAGAATCTAAAAGTGTTTGTCCGAATTGTCACGGTTCACCGAGGGGTGCTCGGTCCACCGTGGGGTTGTTGAAGAATTAGTTAGTTCGTGGGAGAAGTGTTCTCGCGGTATACCAAGCCGCACGAAGAAGTGTTCCCGCAGTCAACCGCGAAGAATTCGGTTAACCGAATCGCAACAGGAAGCGTTCCTGTTTAGTCAAGGACGATCAACCGAATGAGCATCGGTCGACCGTTGCCCACGAATTGTTCAGCTCGGTTTTAAGTCTATAAAAGGGCTTGTTTGCTCTTGGTTTTAACACACAACACATATAACGTACAAGTGTAATATTTCATTCATTGTGAGTTGAGAGATTAGGCTAGAGAAATATCTAGAGTGCTTTGGAGGACCTATTGCCTCCATAACTTGGAGAAGCGGAAGAAGGAAAGGAAACCCGCAGGAGACCCCCCAAGGACGTAGGCACGTTACTGAACATTGTAAATCGCGTGTGTCGTGGTTGTTTCAGGTGTGTGTTTGCTTGTTTATTTCCATATTATTTATGTTCTTGTTGCATTAAGTTTGGGAGAGGGTTCGAAGTTATTTCCGCAAGTCAATATTCGGTATTACGTGGTGTGTTTAATCCGTATCGTTTTAGTGCATTGTTAGATCCCCTCCCAACACATATCACGTGATAGAGTTTGTTATCCTATTACTTGTGGGTTCATTTGTTATTTGAATGGGATTGATTTGGTAACATTCCTCTGTCCTTGATCCTTTTCGGTTTTGATTTATTAGAAATACAACCAGAAGATCCAAACTTTAGTTGCAATAGGTTTATCTACCGAATATAGTTACCCTAGACACTCAATTTCTAAATTAGACTATCTTCTTGTCACGCCAGCTTCTCTTAACGTCGGCAGTAATGACGACGGTGGTGGTGTTTGCTCTCGTTAACATTATGATGGTACTCTTAGTGTTGGAAAATGAACCTTTTTTTTATAATCGGTGGTTTTGGAGAAGGGACGGTTGAGGTCTGATTGGGATGTATAAATTTTGAAAATTGTCATTTATTTGAGAATATTGGGGAATTCTACTGAGTTATAAGATGTTTGATCACTTTTCTCATGTTTTTGATTTTGGTAAGTATGCCCGTACTTTGATACATATCAAAGTTCGATCTGACACAAAAAGACCCCTCACATTATACAGGTAAAAAGGTCAAGAAGACCCCACACATTATAAAGATTGCTTGTTAAACCGAAATAGGAGACATAATTGAGGTTATTTTCGACAAGTTGACTGATCCGGTAGAGAGAGAGAGAGAGAGAGAGAGAGAATGCATATGGTGACGATGAAACACCAAAACTGTGATAGTAGCAACTTATCAACTTCCAATTCTTACGCAAAAAATTGGGCACTATGGGTTTGGTGCAGTGTGATATGGGCGTAGAGAAAGTTGATGGAGGTAGTGCTGCTTGTCGATCACTCTTGACCAGCTGACCTAATTTTGGCAATTAAGTGTGGTCTATTTTTGTGTTTCATGCAAGTATGTGACCCACAACATCTTAATTAGGACCGTCTCCAGAAGGATTACATATTTACCTGTCATAGGGAGTTGAAAGCTAGGGTTGTGAGAGGAATTGAATCGGCCCCCACTGTACCTAAATGACTTATAAGTTGGTATCTTTTTCTTACAATAGTTGAATGACGTGGGAATAAGTTTCTCAGAGTATACTCTTTCTTGCATGACCAATGAGTGGAAAGTTTTTGATCAAAATATTGGTCCAGGGGCGGACCCACGTTGAAGGGGATCATTATCTATGTAAATTACTATAACAATTCATGATTTTGATTTATGTAATGTAAGTTGTTTTAAAATTCACGATTATATCCCTGATTAATTTATTAATTAGCTGAAAATGACCCATGAAGCAAATCGTTACGTAGAAATTAAATGTTAGGTATTTTATGTAGTGGCGGACCCATGAATTTTCAAATGAGCTCACGAAATATGAACATTAACTCAGAATACATAATCATAAAATTCAACAAAAATATATTAATATATAAAATTTGATTACAACATCCCCCTTTGAATGATACTCATCTGGATTTTGGTTCACACAACTATTGGACTTTTTTTCTTTCACTTCATCAAATAATATTGTTTCAGAAGATTCAATGATTTTTTCTTTCCTTTTGAAATATCTTTCCACAGTGAAAGTTAAATTTCACCAAAAAAACATTAAGTTAATCATGCAATCCAAATTAATGGAACAAAAGGTAGGCAAAACATCAAAAGTAGACAATACATAAAACAACATCATATCTTTTGTAATTTTCACATACAATTTTTTAATTTATTTTTTCAATCCATTTTTACAACTATTTTTAGAATCCAATTCTAAGTAAGCATACATAAAAGTAGAACATTCAAAATCCAAAAGTTAATAAAAGTTTTGTCCACCACGTTGGGAACTAGCACACAAAACTCTATCTCCCCACACCTTCTCTCAAAATTCTTGTTGGTTAAGTTAACTCCAACTTCTTATTAACACAAATCCAAACCAAAACAATTGCTTAAATCAAACCAAATACAAGAGAGATGTGTATCTTTGTGTTGGGAGCCAATCTTTGTTTTGAAGGTTTGGGCTAGAGGAAAGTTGAAGAAGATGAGGTTTTTTGTGATTTGGATCGAGGTGTTGATTTTAGATTCTCAATTTTTTTAAACTGCCTTTTTAGTATTATTTTTTTCAAAGGGGACCCATGGGCCCAAGGGAGGTCCATCCATGGTTTTATGTCTACGATTTTCATCAATGTAATGTTTTTACTAATTAACTGTTCAAGTAGTGCCTAAACTATAAAAGTCAATTTGATGGAAGATTGAATTTGAGATTTATGACTTCATATTTTCTACGTGTACTAAATCTTATAATAATATAATTTAACTTTTTAATATTGTGATGTATAAATTTATTGAAATTTTCTTCCCAAGTTCAAGTGGAAGTAATCATGAACATCGATCGATTACACATCTTCATTACTTTAAGCATGAGATTTTTCATGCAGTGATTGATACCCAATTACAAGAGCTTAATGATCTTCTAAAGACTTTTATGTGTGTGTGTTTTTATGTTAAACATTTGAGTTTATTAATCGTTTAGTTCGGTTGTCGTGGACAAAACATGTTTTCTGAATCCGCCCCTGGTTATAGGTATAATAAACTTTTGATTATGATTTGAAATTTTGAATGATTAGTATTACCTTTACCAAACCTATTGATATTCACTCAATACAATTGTTAGCAAGTGATTGATATCATATCATGCATATATTTGTGTCTTATATACATTATTCTTAGCCTAAGTAATATTACATAACGCATTTTATGTTTAAGTTTTCAGGAATAAACATGTTTGGGAAGAGGAGACTCGAAAAAGGACTTAAAAGCAAGGAAAATGACTAAATTGCAGTATGGACTGAGATGCAAGAGAGAATGACCCAGATGAAAACCAAAATAATCAATGAGCAAATCAATAAACTTCACACCATCATGATGAGTTTTTTTGGCAATTAGATTTGGGCCCAAACATCAACAACCAAATCGGGTTTCATCAAACATCAAGAAATCAAGCCAGAAGCGAGCCATCGAAATCCAAGCGCGATCCAACCATTCCAGACCGCCAATTGGCGGTCCAAATTGGTCCAAACCATTCATGGTTAAGTCGGGTCGTTGGTTATGTTGTTTTATGTCTATTTATATTATGTTTTTAGTCCCATACCGGGAGATTGTCCCGTATTACCTTTTTCATGCCTATAAATAGAATTTTCTCTTCTTTTTCATTGCTTTGTTACATTCTCTCTACTTGGAGTAAGCATTGAAGAAAAACTCAATGTGGAGAAGAATGTTACTTGTAATGTGAGTCATGTAAATAAAATAAATTTTCTTAGTTAGTTTTATATTGTATGTTCTTGCATGCTTATTTAATTTCGTTTTATCTTCTTTTCTTAATGAGTAGTGAATAGTTTCATCACCATTTGAGGTGAAGGTAATGTAGAATATGTGATAGTTTTGAGTTCTTTTATTTGTGTCATTTCATATGCTTAATATAGATCTATACTTGTAGGATGCTTAAACTTGTATTAGATGAGATAATGTCCACACTAGGCACTTATCTTATGCTAGCTTTAGAGTTTATCTTGTTTACTTATAATGATTTTATGAGAATGACTTGTTCTGTATGGATCCATGTTTGGTGCACATTCACATGAATGATTTAGGTTGTATGTAGGATTGATTGATGCTCTAATGGTCACACTAGGTACTTATTGCATGTTTGATAATCTAAAATCAACCTCAACTTTATGTGAGATATGAATGTTCATGGTTTGTCATGTAGTGTTGTGTATCCTACACTTAGATTCTACACTAGCTTTTATTTGTATGTCACACAAACTACACTTGTTCCAAACTGAAATGAAGACTCACTCACACACATACCTACACACCTCCACTCTATGGGGGTTTAATTTAATTGTTAGTTCATTCTTAGTTTAGTGTAGTTAGCATAATCAACAACTTCTTCTCATTTTTTATCACTTGTCTTCGAACAAACCAGAATCTACACATCTCCTCGTGGACACGACCCGTACTTGTCGCGTCTTCACCGACGTCGTCCACTTGCAGTAATACAAACGATCAATCAGCAAACATATTTGATACTACAAATAAATTGAATTCAAACATTTTATATAAACTTTACCACTTTTTTGCTCCTTTTTATACTTGTAGGTATCTGGCGGTTGGCCTATATATAAATAAATAGTATGTTGTTGATATTTTCTTTGTCATTCGAAGGTTATTAATGTCGTCATCCCTTGAATCTTTGGAAATCTAAAAGGTAATAGTAATCTGCAACGTCAGTAAATCTCCACGACTGGATGCCCAAAAATTTATCAATCACTGTTATTTTTACTTCCATACCGATCAAAACATCGTTAATTGACGACGTACCCATGGTTCATAGAAAATTGACCATGTACGTATAAAAAATAATGTAATTGACCTCATACACATCCGTTGCGGTGAGACCCACATTTATTAACATTTTCCGTAACGTCCGGTGATTTAATTAGAGTTTTAAGATTACAGTTTTAATTTGCTTCCGTACCAATCAAAACATTGTTAATTTGCGACGTACTCATGGTTCGGAGAAAATTGGCATTGTACTTATCAAAAACAATGTAATTGTCCTCATACACATCCGTTACGGTGGGCCCACATTCCTCTTACACCGTTTACATGTTTCGTGACGTCCCGTGATTTATCAACATTTGTCTCCTATCAACACATTAAAACTCTAATTAGCATCCCGAACAAACCGTAATTACAACTAACAATCCCGACCCGGTGGTGCACCCAACCCGACCCAAATTCTCCAACCAAAATTCCCGACTTAGAAAATCTCGACCCGGTGGTGCACTCAACCCCATATTGGAGAATCCAGTTGTGGTGCCCGACCGGCCAACCCCATAACTGGATTCTTCAAGTTGGGAAAGGGGGTTGGGGATTTGGCGGGAGAATTAAGGTCAGGTTGGGTGCACCATCAGGTCGGGATTTGAAGTTGTAATTGAGGTCAGGTTGGGTGAAACACCTTATCGGAATTTTAAGTTTTAATTGGGGTAAGGTTGGGATACTAATTATAGTTTTAAGGTGTTGATAAGCGGTAAAGATTGAGAAATCACGAGACATCATGGAAAATGTAAACGGTGTCAGACGAATGTGGTCTCACCGTAATGGATAAGTATGAGGTCAATTATATTATTTTGATACGTATATGGTCAATTTTCCCCAAACAATGGGTATGTCGCCAATTAACAATGTTTAAATCGTACGGAAGCAAAAGTCTCGTTGATAAATCACGGGACGTCACGGAAAACGTTAACGAATGTGGGCCCCACCGTAACAGATAGGTATGAGACAAATTATATTGTTTTTGATACGTACATCGAGAATTTTTTCCGAACCATGAGTATGTCACTAATTAACAATGTTTTGATATGTATAGATAAAAAAACTTATAATATATTCTACGACGAAGATCAGGTACGAAATCATACATAAATGAAGTATATATGATATCTAGCTTCCAGAAGCTCTTACCTGACAAACAAAAAATTCTAAAAGTTTACCAACGTCACAAAACTCGAACATTTAGCAATGGAAAACAAATTCCTATAGGAACCAACCATGCACCATTTTCTTCACGTGGCACCCAGTCATTCCATGACCAAATTCCACCAACCAATTTAAGTGGTATGCAATCCAATGATTCGCCACTTGGCCACACAACCTTGTATTCCCCCCCTTTTTTTAAGGTTTTTTATATATATTTAACATAGCGTGAATAAGTATATAAAGTAATAAAGATCATTTGAATTGTCAAAACTTAGTTCGAACAAAATCCTATATTTTGAATTTTAAGGATGGAAATAGCCAAATTTGGTTTAGTTCATGGACTTATTATTGGAAAACGAAAAACTCAAACAAACTAATTCAACTGAAGTTGTAACATCCCGAAACAGTAGAAAATTTAAAATCTATCATCACAAGCACAAGAGACAGATCATCAAAAGGCAGGACTGTTACTCCAATAAAACATCCAAATGGTGCACCATATTACATCAAAGTTTGTCAAGAACTTCATGATTACATCGGAACAATAAAAGACAGTAAAAGTAATCATGACGACCTCAATTGTCCGAAGGAGAGGATCCCGGTCCCAAAATGCACGCGCCCGTAGTCACCACCCAACTGAACCTACTATGGTCCAAATTCAAACATGCAACAACAATGCCCGAGTTTCCATAAGGAAACCCCGTATGCCAAGCTCACTTATATGAATGCAGTAGTACAAATGCACATATCATACTAGTAGCATGTCATGTCATCAACAGTAAAGAAATCAGTTCCCCTAAAGGGTAAAATATGACATCAATCTGACAACCATCATCGGGTCTCCCTCGGAGACCTACCGTAGGCACATACGGTCTTACAGAACAATACGCGACGCTCCCCACACGAAGCTATACTAATCATGTGGTTCGATAAGGGGCGCCCGCAAGGTCTGAATCGTGAGAAACATATTTGTATCTATAATGGTCATACCACACAAACGGAGTCATCGCTCGGTCGGTCCATCAATCATCTCACTAGGTGCCAAATTAAGGAATCATAGCCAGAACAGCATCGACAACACCATAGTCGGAACAACATCGGAAACATCATCGCCAGAACAACATCGGAGGCATCACCGGAACAACATCGGTGGTCCAACATACGTCTGACATAACATTGGACGGTTCTGGACCAAAGTCTGTCAGGTCATCAGGCTCCACGAGCCGCACATCATCATACATTGGGATCCGTGATCCCTCAGGTCTGCTACTCTACTATGAGTTCATAAATCCATTACGTTAAACCACGATCCATACACGGAGGTGACGCGTTCCAAATACACACACTCTTCCACACGGCGGTCCCTGTGCAGGCACGCGTAACACACCCGCCGTCACCTCCCGGCTCACGCACTAAGCGATGATATAGGTTTCCGTGGACAGAGTTGACACTCAACCAGGACCGGGAATTCGGTTCTGTGCACAAATGGTCGACCAAAATTGGCAATCCGGACGACTGTTCCCATGGGGTCCGGTCGACCGAAAGTCTTCAACGGTCAAACTCTTTGTGCCTAACCTAAGTCCCAAAGGTCGAACAAGAGTCTAAAATCGGTCGACCGATACGTGATCAAAAGCTGGTGTCTGGTCAAAATCATACAAGTCTAATCGGTGACCGACTCAGGGGTCCGGGTCGACCGAACATTACTAGGGCAACTTATCAATTCTAGGTCATCAATCGATCGAACAATACATAAAAATGGTCGAACAGTTCATTCAATTAACTTAATTTCAGGTCGGACCAAACAATAGGAACGATCGACCAAAAACTAACAGGCAATCCTCCGACCCACCAGCACACGCACAACCGGTTGACCGCCACATGACATCGTTCGACCAGTGTTGGTTAAAGTCAGGCAAAATACACTAAACTTGTTGACCGCAACAAAGCACCGGTCGACCGAAATCCGGCAGCCACCCGAACTATCGGGTATCTCTTGCTGCCATCGTCGCCGGCGAGATCTCCGACCACCCAACGACAATCACAAACACACCCACTAGGGTTTGCAAAACAAATCACATTATCGAACTGGCATACCTTCTTCTCGTAGTTGCCGACGCACGCCGAAGATCACACACCTCCATCTCCGGTCCGCAACCCCGAATGCTCAACCCGTGCACCTCACACATGCGCCTTCGCCAATCTCCAAGCTTGTCGCGGTCGTGCCTTCCATCTCCGGGGACTGAGGTAGTGAGGGGGAGAGAGAGAGATGGGTGAGAGATGATGAAGATTGGGTGCAAGAATGCAAATGGAAGGAGAAGGGAGAAGGCAACGTTGGTTTTCTTCTTCAACTCACTCCAAACCCAACACAAACACCTCCACCATCCCGTATTCATCCTACCCCATAATCTCACGCACAACACCTACATGTTGTCATCCCATCACCACTTCTCTCCACTTAACACCAATTAGCACCCTAAGATGAGTTTAGGATTTACAGAAGTCGTCTTACTTAGATTGTTTTAGGTTTCTATCTACATTTGATATTTTTATAAAGATGAACTCTATGTTTTGTTTATGTTGAATAATATCACACTAATTCGAGTATATATCATAGAAATCTATAAGAAAATCAATCAACTTAGTTTGGTTCGAAAACAAGTTCAACCCCCGAGCTCAGACTGATTTATAATTTGGTTCGAATATTTTGAGTTGAAATGAAGTTTTAATTCCATTTTGTGACTTGAAATTATATTGTCATTTTATGCTTTCATGTTGTTGTAGACTTGTAGTTGGTACATCTCAATCTTTATAAAGACTAAAATTTAGAATTGTCTTGAGGTACATTTGCAATAAGATGGTGTTTTCATAAGCAAAAAAACAGATAATTTGATGTTAACATATCACTATTCATAAAAAACGGAAAATTTGATGGATATACATCACTGTTCATTATTTTCTCTGAGATTTATTCACCCTACACTAACCACCAATCTTCACGAGCAGAGGACTGAGAAAAGTACTTAAATAAATTTAGGTAAGATCACATCTGATGAGAGAGACAGGTGCTCCGATTGTTTTTAATATAATATATCCTTTTAAAAAAATTTGCTGACACTTGTCATATTTGCCTTCTTAAAATTCTGTTCGACATGGTATCTTGAGATGTGCTCTTTCGGGACATGTTTATCCATGTAATTAGTATGACAATTAATTATGAATCTTCACTGGTGCTGACAAAGATGATCTACGATTAGATGTTTGTCATACTAATTAGGCACGTTAAGATACTAAACCGTTGTTATGTTAAAGCAGTGTAATGTTTTCACACACATAATCATTCCAACCTACCAAATCACGTTTGTTTGTTTTCTGCATGTGTTCGTGGTGAATTGTTACTATAATGAGCAACTCGAAATGCTTAGGTATTTTGATGGTGGTTAAAGTTTCTGAATTGCTAAACATCGTCCCAAAATTACTTAAATCGTCCCTTGAAATTACCATTTTGTCCTTCTCTCATTTCTACTGCTATAACGCGACATTTTACCCTCCTATCACACATCTCTCTTCATATTCCTCTTATAATCATAAAAAATAATGTTTTGGATGTCAGTAATGAACCAACGAACGCCCCAGTGTACTCAAATCTGGTAAAATATCTAACATCTTTTTAATAAAAAAATAATAAAAAATTACGGGCGTCCGACGGAGCCGCCCCCACGTAGGAGGGGGTGTCTGGCTAAGACGCCTTACCCATCGGGGAGGCGTTTTACCCAGACGCTCCGCCCTTGGGACAGACGTCTGTGTAAGACGCCTCCCCCATGGGGGAGGCGTCTTAGCCAGACGCCCACTCCTACTTGGGGGCGACTCAGTCGGACGCCTGTAATTTTTTTTTTATTTTTTATAAAAGATAATTGATTATAAATTTAGATAATTGTTAAATTAATTAATTAATAAGTTAATAATTACTATATTCGGATGACTGATACCCGTTCGGTACACCGAAAATTCAAAAATTTCCAGATCGACCGGTGTTTTGATTTCGATCGACCAGTTATAGTGTATTTTGGGCAATATTCCTCGCACCGGTCGAACGATACCTTTGGGGTGGTCGACCGATTGTGCAATTTGAGCGAGAGATAGATGCTCTGGATACTTGGCCGAACGGAACTTCTTTGTCAGTCGATCGAAAGTATTGTCGTAGGTCAGTTGGGGCGTTGATCATCCAAACGGTTGACCGCCTGTTTGATTCGTCCGACCGACGACTTAAGTTAACTTATTGGCCGGTCGACCGGAAGTGTGGTTTCGGCTGACCGTGTGGTGTGGTTTGTTGAGGGGTTTGCACTGGTGGTTTTCGGTCAAACGGGGTCCCTTTGTCGTTCAACCGGTTGTGCAGTTTGGTTGTTGCGTGTCTGACATCGAACAGCCAAACGGTCGACCGCCAATTGACCTTTGTTCGATCGTTGGGTCGTTATGTTCGTTGGGTGGTTCGACCGGTCTCTTGGACGGTAGAACGGTTGGTGTGCGCTGGAGAAATCCGGTCGACCGTCGTGTCTTTTGCGGTCGATCGTTTCTGCTTGTTTTCTGTGTTTCGTGGTTTTATGTGTACGTTTGAAGGTGACTCGTCTCTCCGGCCCCCTTGGGCAACGGCACGGACTGTCGCCTGATAGTGATGAGTGTGGTTGATTGAAGGCGGCTCGTCTCTCCGGCCCCCTTGGGCAACGACACAGACTGTCGGCCTGATATCTTGTGGTTGTGAGTTTTTGTTGTTTGATGTGGTGGTTGTGGGCCGTGATTTGGACCGGTGGTGCCTTGTGTGCACGTGTGTTGGTAGGGTTGGGGTGAGAGGACCCTTGAGACCCTGTTGTGAAGTCGTGACTCCGGCGAATGATGCAAAACCGTGGCTCCGGTAACACTGAGGCAAGCGTGTGAGTGTTTGGTCATGCTTTGGACTGACGGTGCCTTGTGTGCACGTGTATTGGTAGGATTGGGGTGAGAGGACCCTTGAGAACCTGTTGTGAAGTCGTGGCTCCGGCTAATGATGCAAAATCGTGGCTCCGGTAACACTGAGGCAAGCGTGTGGGTGTTTGGCCGTGCTTTGGACCGGCGGTGTCTTGTGTGCACGAGTGTTGGTGGGGTTGGGGTGAGAGTACCCTTGAGACTCAGGTTGTTGGTTTAGCTATGACCGGAAGAGAGGTCTCGGGAACTTAGTGGGTGTGTTTGAGGTGATGTTTATTGTTCATAGCATGTTTCATTATTGTTCACATATGTGTTAGGGTTTGGCTTACGGGGTTTCCTTCTGGAAACTCAGGCATAGTCCATGTTTGTTTTTCAGGCCGTGAGCGACGTTAGAGGATGGTGTCTGCGAAGGAGAGCTGCTGGGATCAGATCCTGCTTTCTCCTTTTTTGAGGTTGTTGTGATTACATATGTATATTTATCTTATAATTTTTGATGTAATCACCCATTGTAGTAAACTCTGATATATATGTTGGTGCATCCGCAAATTGGGATGAAGTCTAGAGAGAGTTGATTCAAATGTGGATCCACCGCTGGTCCGTTTCTGAGCCCCAGCTTCTTACATCTAAAAATCTCGAGTACGTGCAAAGTCACTTCAAAACTGGTTTTGATGGACTTCCCTTATTCAAATTTTATATAAAATCAAGAAGCTAACAAAATTAGCTTTTCGTTGAATATGAATTTCAGGTAAATTTAACTACACACTAAACTTGAGCTCCTCCTGAGTTTAAGAACAAAGATAACATAACTCACTTCAAAAAATTGGTGTCCAAAGAAAATAAACCAAACCAGGGTCACTTCTTGCAAAAGATACATTAAATAAAATTCCTTCCAACATTCCTGTTCATGGGCTGTGCTGGCCTACATACTGCTGATGTTCGGTCCATGGACTATCCATATTCCGTTCATATATGTCACAACAAAATACGACTCTAATTATTTCCATCAACATTACATCAACATGTTGTCATTTTATGACTTGAAATTATATTGTCATTTTATGCTTTCATGTTGTTGTAGACTTGTAGTTGGTACATCTCAATCTTTATAAAGACTAAAATTTAGAATTGTCTTGAGGTACATTTGCAATAAGATGGTGTTTTCATAAGCAAAAAAACAGATAATTTGATGGATACATATCACTATTCATAAAAAACGGAAAATTTGATGGATATACATCACTGTTCATTATTTTCTCTGAGATTTATTCACCCTACACTAACCACCAATCTTCACGAGCAGAGGACTGAGAAAAGTACTTAAATAAATTTAGGTAAGATCACATCTGATGAGAGAGACAGGTGCTCCGATTGTTTTTAATATAATATATCCTTTTAAAAAAAGTTGCTGACACTTGTCATATTTGCCTTCTTAAAATTCTGTTCGACATGGTATCTTGAGATGTGCTCTTTCGGGACATGTTTATCCATGTAATTAGTATGACAATTAATTATGAATCTTCACTGGTGCTGACAAAGATGATCTACGATTAGATGTTTGTCATACTAATTAGGCACGTTAAGATACTAAACATGTCGTTGTTATGTTAAAGCAGTGTAATGTTTTCACACACATAATCATTCCAACCTACCAAATCACGTTTGTTTGTTTTCTGCATGTGTTCGTGGTGAATTGTTACTATAATGAGCAACTCGAAATGCTTAGGTATTTTGATGGTTGTTAAAGTTTCTGGTGCTCTTTGCCGGAAAGAAAGAAAATCAATCAATCAATCAATCATGCTAGTGTGGATGCAAGAGATATTTGACAGTGGGCCTCAAAGGTATTTAAATGGGCTGCTTCAGTTGTTACCACTGTCATCTGCTTAAATAAAATAGCCCATGAGATTGGGCTTATCTGGGCTAAAGTATTTTGATCTTTTGCATGCCAATCACTTTGAAGATGATAAAGTACTTCAAAGTTTTGTCATCTTTAAAGTGCTAAGTAGGTTGAGGACTCAGTCAACTCAAAGTAATTCAAAATGGCCATCAATATGGTACATGACATCAAAGATATTCCCGACTTTCGGCTCACTTCCCTGACGTCAAGAGAGCAAACTTCAATGAGAGTATATAATCGCGATTTTGAGGCTAGGATGGAACACAATCGCCTTTATGAAGCTACGGAATGGGAGGCCGCAAGAGAAGGAGTGCAAGAAGGAAAGGAGGAGGGCATTTTCAGGGCCACTCCTCTTTCCTTTGACTCCTAGCTCACCTTCCTTCGTCTCGCGACTTTGCTATGGGACTAAGCATCCCAAACTAGGCGCGTAAGTTATGATGTTCTAAGTAGCAGTTTCATAGCTTGAAAATATGAACATGAATTGTAGCAAAATATTATAAAAAAAACTCATCTTATCCTCATGAGCATTTCATTTTTATTTTTATTTTGATAATTTGGTATTTTCATTAGAATTAAATTTCTCAATGGCATGAACCACAACAATGAGAAGAAGTCATAGTCTAAGTTATGCCCTTAGTAGGGCTTACAGAGTTGGCAACATAATCGTCCCGAAGTCATATCATTTCATTCTTTGGAACAACAATCTAGTACATATGTCAAAGGTTGCGCGATCGTCTCAACTTATCTGCATCCAAGGCACATGTACAATGACACAGGTCAAAGTGGAATTATTTGTTGTAACGTTTAAACGCAAGGGGCTAATGCAAATACACTAAACATTTATGGGGTTTTCTCAAAAAGGAAAAATTCAGAGGGGTGTCCGTGACACTTACTTAAACCCTCCTCGCACGCCAAATCCATTCCACTCTCGTCCCGCCAAGACGAGAACGAAAAACTCCAAGCCAAAAGCGAAATCCTCCAAATCCAAATCCAAAAACCCCAAATCTCACTCCGCTCGATCCCATTCCTCGATCTCGTCGGAGATCCGAAACAGAGAATCGAACCGAAACCCCTCTCCGGCTCTCGTTGGATCGTTCCTTACTGTTCGGTGTAAACATCGCCTCGATCCTTGCGTTTTTGCTCGTTTTCTCGATCACAATCGTTGATTTTGTTTGAGTGGAGACGCTCTTTTTTTGTTTGATTTGGTGCTTGAATAGTTAGATGTGCGAAGAAATCCTCGTAGAGATGGTTATTTTGCAATTTTAATTATATATGTGTTTTGGAGTTTGTTTAGACCTTGATTTATTACTTTAGTCACTTTAGTGGTGGAGATTTCAAGGTGTTTTGGTAGTATTAGGAGTTGAAAAACAGTTTAAAACTGTGCGAATCTGGAACGAGATGATTCTGATGAATGATGAATCGGAATCACAGGACTTCTGCGTTTCGTTTGGATTTTAGTGGAAGCGTTTGATTTTGATGAGATTTGGTGTTTGAGTTAGATTTGTGAAGTAAGATACTCGGATTTAACTTTCAGAGCTCGTCGAGATGGTTATTGTGCAGTTTTAGTTGTATATGCGTTTTGGAGTTTGTTTAGGCCTTGATTTATTAGTTTATTTACTGCAGTGGTGGAAGTTGTGTACGATGAATGTAAATTAATGCATCCGGTCCGAGGAGATGTTAAGGTGTTTGGTAGTTTTAGGAATCGGAAAACAGTTTATAATCGTATGAATCTGGAATGAGATGATTTTGATGAATGATGAAGCTTGCAATGCACTCTTAAGCGAGTGTATTTGTATTTCTTACTTTCTATACTTTGTCAATATTTTCAAGCCAAAATATTGCTAGAATATGCTCTGAGACTGAAGGAGTTTAATTGTTGCTTGTGTTATTTTTTCCACTTAATCATGCATATTCACTTGTGTCGCACAATTGCAGTTCTGAAAGTTAGACTTTTGGCCTCTGCTGGCCTCCAATGTCTAGGGGATATATGTCAATGTAAGTGAAGTGTGCTTAATTGGTGTTCGGAAACACATCATATATCTTCAGTTCTTCTCTGATTCTCTCTGTGCAGCAAAGCGAAATCCTGCGTCTCTTCTTCTTCTTCTTGCAAGGGTGGGGCTCCCAGAGTCAACTGGTTGAATCATTCCAGTGCCTTTGAGAATCCATTCTGGCAGAGACACCAAGTGTAACGCCCCGAGTTCCGGACAACTGATCACCCGTCCGAACCCGGTGCATTAAGATACGATCTACGATCCTGACCGTTGCGCACTCTAATATTTAAATCCATCTGATAGGCTCATAATTAATCTGAAAAATATAATCAACAATTTGTGAGCTCGACAGCCCGCAAGTACCAACCATCAATCAATCAAAATCATAATCATGTGGAAAATAATACAGAATATGACATTCAGTCAATAAGCACAATCAAGAGTTGATTGAGACATGCATCACAAATAAAATACATGCATAACAATCTGGAATCCCATTCAGATTCGACCACATCCTGTGCTTCTGAAATCTATCAATCTGTCAGACGCACACATGGTAACTCCACACTAACGACAGACAGCCCTTTCCTCTCTCGGGTGGCTCCACGCTGTCCGTTAGGCAGCTCTTTCCTAAGTGGCTCAGCCAGAAATATACATACAGTCACATGACATGTCAACCGAAACACCACCATGCAATAATATGCATATCAATGAAATCAACATCGATACTCAGCATGCATGCAACTACGAATATCAAGAGAGACAGACATGATATGAAACTGAAGAATAACGAATCAGTATTTGCCTCAAAATCTTCATATTTTTCTTCTTTATATTCTTCTCAAAATTCCATCTTCTCCTAAAACCACACAATCATCCAATAATCTCAATTAGTCCATTAAGATATTTGATTATTACCTCAACTAAAAAATTCAGAATATTACACCAAGTGTCAAAAAAATTATTCTCTGTGCCAACACAAAAACCCACTAACGGAGAAATCCCTCTTTTGAGGTATAATTTTTATACAATGGCATTTGATTTTAATCATGAAATCTCTATTCTTTTACTGTTTGATGTATTTTCAGGCCAGTAGCTCGGAATTTTCAAACAGTTGAAAGGCTTCCTATCACACAAGTTGATAAAGTATGTGATGTATCTTGTTCTTATCGTGTCTAATATTGTACGATATAATGACCTTTGTTTTTCTCAATTTGGTATTGTGAATTTCATGAAGATTGTAAGTAACCCACTGTCTATAGTTTTTCATCAATCAAATTGCTGCCGGTGACAGTAAATTGTTTTCTATTTTACATACTTTGTGAAATTTCCTTCACATGTTAAATTTCCCTTGGCATTTGCTAAGATCCAGAAAGTTCTCTTTGAGTTTCCTTCCTTTTTTCCTTCTTGTGCGAGGATGTCTACATGTATGAATGTTTTCCCAGCTGGTCATCTAGATAGTTGCTACTTTTTTTGTGAACTTTACATCCACATGTCTCCTCCAAGTAATGTTTGGAATGCATTACCTACGCATAATCTTGATCTTCTGAAGCAAAGCCTTGCAGGCCTGGAATGTGCTCTGTAGCCTCCATGAAAGGAGCAATCTTGCAGTTAAAACAGAATCAAGCTCGAAAACTGTAATATCCTAACACTTGCTTAATGATTTAATTGTGTTTAGGTGATGATTTTGAGAGGGTTTGAGATGGACGGCTGAGATCAGTTGAGGGTTTTGTACTTAAAGGTATGGATTCTCTCTCTCACTCACTCTCTCTCGCGTATCTCTCTCTCTCTCAAGCTTTTCTCATCCAGTTCGGGGAAGTCGTGGAGGCGAGATCGTCGACGCTTGGAGGAGCTCAGTTGGTTGCCCACGTCGAGGTGATTGAGTTCGTGGAGTTCACCGGAGAAGAAGAAGTTGCGAGGAAGCGCCACCGTTGGTTCTTCAAAGGCTTCTTCAAGCCTTAAGGTATGTCAAACTTGCTTTTACGCTCACCTATTATAAGTGTGGGGTAGGAGCGGTCGATGGTAGGCCGATTGACTCCTCGGACCTGCACAACAGTTTTTCTGCACTATACGGTCGACCGGTGTTTTGATTTCAATCGACCAGTTATAGTGTATTTTGGGCAATATTGCTCGTACCGGTCGAACGATACCTTTGGGGTGGTCGACCGATTGTGCAATTTGAGCGAGAGATAGAGGCTCTGGATACTTGGCCGAACGGAACTTCTTTGCCGGTCGACCGAAAGTACTGTCGTAGGTCAGTTGGGCCGTTGATCATCCAAACGGTTGACCGCCTGTTTGACTCGTCCAACCGACGACTTAAGTTAACCTATTGGCCGGTCGACCAGAAGTGTGGTTTCGGCTGATCGTGTGGTGTGGTTTGTTGAGGGGTTTGCACTAGTGGTTTTCGGTCAAACGGAGTCCCTTTGTCGTTCAACCGATTGTGCAGTTTGGTTGTTGCGTGTCTGACATCGAACATCCAAACGGTCGACCGCCAATTGACCTTTGTTCGACGTTGGGTCGTTATGTTCGTTGGGTGGTTCGACCGGTCTCTTGGACGGTAGAACGGTTGGTGTGCGCTGGAGAAATCCGGTCGACCGTCGTGTCTTTTGCGGTCGATCGTTTCTGCTTGTTTTCTGTGTTTCGTGGTTTTATGTGTACGTTTGAAGGTGACTCGTCTCTCCGGCCCCCTTGGGCAACGACACGAACTGTCGCCTGATAGTGATGAGTGTAGTTGATTGAAGGAGGCTCGTCTCTCCGGCCCCCTTGGGCAACGACACGGATTGTCGGCCTGATATCTTGTGGTTGTGAGTTTTTGTTGTTTGATGTGGTGGTTGTGGGCCGTGATTTGGACCGGTGGTGTCTTGTGTGCACGTGTGTTGGTAGGGTTGGGGTGAGAGGACCCTTGAGACCCTGTTGTGAAGTCGTGACTCCGGCGAATGATGCAAAACCGTGGTTCCGGTAACACTGAGGCAAGCGTGTGAGTGTTTGGTCATGCTTTGGACTGACGGTGCCTTGTGTGCACGTGTGTTGGTAGGATTGGGGTGAGAGGACCCTTGAGAACCTGTTGTGAAGTCGTGGCTCCGGCTAATGATGCAAAATCGTGGCTCCGGTAACACTGAGGCAAGCGTGTGGGTGTTTGGCCGTGCTTTGGACCGGCGGTGTCTTGTGTGCACGAGTGTTGGTGGGGTTGGGGTGAGAGTACCCTTGAGACTCAGGTTGTTGGTTTAGCTATGACCGGAAGAGAGGTCTCGGGAACTTAGTGGGTGTGTTTGAGGTGATGTTTATTGTCCATAGCATGTTTCATTATTGTTCACATATGTGTTAGGGTTTGGCTTACGGGGTTTCCTTCTGGAAACTCAAGCATAGTCCATGTTTGTTTTTCAGGCCGTGAGCGACGTTAGAGGATGGTGTCTGCGAAGAAGAGCTGCTGGGATCAGATCCTGCTTTCTCCTTTTTTGAGGTTGTTGTGATTACATATGTATATTTATCTTATAATTTTTGATGTAATCACCCATTGTAGTAAACTCTGATCTATATATTTGATATATATGTTGGTGCATCTGGTGTTTATCTTTGGTAATGTTCTCAGTGATCTATTCTGGTCTATTTGTTATTCTTTGAAAAGTTTTAAAATTTCTGCTGTTTTTGAGGACGTTACAAAAACACCTACAATACCCGGATTGACCGTCCAAGCACAAGAATCAAATGGAAATTCATGTTCTGCTCATCTGTTGGATTAATCCAGAGGTAGACAAAGATATCTCTGATATATATAAAAACTTTTGAAGCTTGCATAGGGCCTTCTTAAGTGATTCTGTTGTGATCCACCGTTACTTTCATTATGGGTATATGATTTCTAAGCAGCACAATTTCTACAGGAAGAAAAAAATACCTGCAACTCTGTGGTTGATTCATCCCTTTCAACTTCTACAACTGGTGTCTTTGGCTCGACAGACATATCAGACACAGTTAGTTGTTTGTCAGTAGCTGCGGATGTCGAGACTTATTGCAATGGTGGAGAGAGCGTTAGTGCAAAACTAATTGATGCTTTTGATGATGATGAATTCCTGAAGGTGAATTTCTTATCCTGTTGCTTTTGTCCACTTGGTGATCAAACTATTCTGGCATAGTTCGATCCAAACACAATGAATGCTATTATCTTAGCACATAGATGTGGACCAGCTAATTACTGAACACTATCAAGGAAAAGGTACATCTGTATCATCAAAATATACACATTCAAGTTTAATTCACACGAGAGGTGGTCATATTACAACTGAAGAGAAAATTCCTCCACTACCGAGTCAACTTCTCAGTCATAGTGTGGAGGTATGACATACAACTTGCTGGTATAGATAGTGCTCTATTTACATTATTTTATACCTTACGTAAGGGAAACCAACCAGCAGCACATGATTGAATTATAATATGTTATTTTGATTATAAGCAGTCGACCCTATGCTCGGAAGTCACTAATCACATAAGATATCCGAAGAGCCACTTGATATGGACATCAAGTGCACTTAGTCATAATGCCAACGAGCTTGGTACACAATATTGTGATAACCTTTGCAAAGAGAGGTTTTTATTACAATTTTAATCAGGAGCTCTCATTTTTTCGATGTTTGATTTCATTACTCAAAATGATTAAAAAAAATTCTTGTGTTTTGCAGGGTGCTCCAGAACAGGCAAAGTCATTATCTTGAGGAATGCCTCATTAACCCGAGTCAAGATAAAGTTGCATCTTATTACACTGCTGCAACTTCAACTGCTGAAAATTTTCAAGCCGAGGCAACAGGGAGCTCATCCTCTGTTGACAAAGCAAATGAGCTGAAATCGAAGTCTCCAATGCCACCATTTTCAGTTGATGGGCTTGGTTCCACATCAAGTCCTGCGCACCATGATGTTAGTGATCTTGAAGGTTCAAATCTTTTAAAGTGGAGATTGGAATTTCCGTGGAGCAAGAAGCTTGAGGTGAATTTGTACTATTATCATTTAGTATTGCGCTTCTTGAGGTTTGTAGCATTTATCATTTTATGGATCTTGTCAGGCTATCAATAGAAAAGTATTTGGGAATCATTCTTTCCGTCCGAATCAAAGAGAGGTGATTAATGCAACAATGAGCGGTTGTGATGTTTTTGTTCTAATGCCAACCGGGGGAGGAAAGAGCTTGACCTATCAGGTTTTTCTTGGTTTTACCATGTTGGTGCTATTTCAGGAAATATTTCAGTCAAGGTTTTTATATTTGTATTACATACATCTATGTTACATTTGTTGGTCTAACCATTGTTTGTCATGTCAAAGAAGTATCAAGTATGTACATTAAATTCCCAACTGCATGCAGATGGTGCAGTTAGCCAACCTACATGGACCGTGGAGAGAATATTGCTGCCTATTTCTCATAATTTTTTGTAGCATTTTCCATAGCATTCGTTGCACATCGGCACTGAGAATCATATTGGGAACATTGCACGTTGAAACATCATTCAGAATAACAATAGAAAATTTCCACAAAAAATTGCATGGACTCACGATGCTTGGATGGCTTAATGCTTTTTCGTGTCTCATTTTACAACAAGCAACAGTTTCCCCTATTCCCTTGTACAATGGACAGCACTACCACACCTGAAGATATGGTTGACAGTTAGCATTTATAGTTTCTTCCTGTTGCCAGTATTTTGAGGTCAAAGATATTTGGCATGTAACTTTTCTGCTGAACTTCAACTCTTACAGTGCTAATGAACAAACCCAACAAAGAGAAGTATACATTTTCTCCATGTGACGTTGCTAAAGAAAATGTAGTGAACCTGTAACCAATTAAAGGATTAGGTATTTCCTTTCACAAGGCATCTAAGCTATGGACGTATAAACCACTTTAGGAGTTTTGGTGCAGAGAATTTACTTTTGCTGCTGAACTATGAATATGTTGTCATTGTAAACCCTTTCACTAGTCCTATGCACAAGAGCTTTTAACGGGGACAGGAACGTACCTTTTGTGTTGGCCCTCACAAACAAAGAGGCGTACACCAGTTCTACTGAAAAGGAAAGTAGCTCCTTTTAGCCTCCCCATGTTTGGGACCCTCCACTTCCATCATCCATCGCCTGTGATGCTTGCTTCAACGATTTCTTCGTTAGCTGCATCGGCGCTTGCTTATCAACAGCTACGGCTGGTCTAACCAACTGAACTTGCTCATCCATCACATCATGGTTTTCCTCACTACGATCCCTCCTCCTCTCCTTAAGGAGTCACTGTACTGGTAGTTCATCTCCCCGACTTAGCAACTCAATCAGTCAAGCAGGTTTCATCCCACACATCATCGGCTTTGAAGCGAGCTGGGACAAAGAAAGGACTTAATTAAGCCCGTCCCATGGACATATTTGCTTGCGGATTGAAGGCAGATGTTGTTAACTGCAGAAGCGATATTTTACTGAGACAGTTGGAGCTTCTGAACGCTCGTTGTTGTCTTGCAAAAGTTGTTATTGATGAAGCCCACTGTGTAAGCCAATGGGGTCATGATTTTAGACCAGATTATCAGGTTGAAAATGAAATCATGTCCTTTTTCAGTAATAGCTTTTGAAATACTTTTTTTGGCCATCACAGTAGTTATTTTTACATTTTTCAAGGGTCTTGGCATTTTCAAACGGAAATTTCCAAGTATCCCTGTGATGGCTTTAACTGCTACAGCAACGCCCAGTGTAAGAGAAGATGTTGTGCAAGCACTAGAATTAAGAATTGTAGTGTTTTATGGCAGAGCTTTAATCGCCCCAATCTTTGGTAAAATTATTTGATTTGATATTCTTTTTAACTGTCGGAAATGTCATTATCATTTTAAGCAGGTTCCGATGTTCTTGAGCATGCTGCAGGTACTCCGTGATGCCTAAAAGTAAAAAGTGCTTGGATGACATCGATAAATTCATCAAAGAGAACCATTTTGATGAATGTGGCATCATTTATTGCCTTTCAAGAATGGACTGTGAGAAAGTGGCTGAAAAATTGCAGGTTTATCTTCCTTGAATTCTTTACCTATTATACACTGTTGTTTATTATAATACATTTCCGTCTTACCTATAGTGCTATTTGTCAAATTTTTAGTACTTGTTTCTGGTTATTTGCTATGAGTTAGTTATGACAGTTAGTTTCAAGATATTTACTGTTTGTTTTTCTAATATAATTTAACATGCTAATATAAGAAAGGACCAAACATTACTAAATCAGTTTTTTTGCGAGGCAGGTACTAAAAAATTACTCAGCTTACTCGTACCTTTTTTCTTTGCATTTCAAAGGCTTACCTTTTTTGCGAGGCAGTTTCTTTGCATTATTACTCAACTGACTCTAATTTCACATGGTGGCCTCTGCTGATGCTATTTTACAAAATGTCTCTCCTTTCCGGTTCTTCTATTGTATTGCAGACCTATATGTGTTGTTGGGAAATTATTGACAGCTTCTTTTGCACTCAAAACATGACTTGCTTCAAGGTCATTTGACTCATTTCGGTGGCCCTTGTTTTGCTTACGGCTTCGCCTAGCAGCACGACACTTGTATTGCTCTCCCACAACCCGGTTTTCACGGTTTAGGCTGTTCCCATTTCGCTCGCTGCTACTACGGGAATCGTTTTTGCTTTCTTTTCCTCTGGTTACTAAGATGTTTCAGTTCGTCAGGTTGTCTCTTGCCTGCCCATGGATTCAGCAGCAGTTTGAAAGGTAGACTTTTGCATGCCTATGTGACGCGCTAGATAACCCAACTACCCAAGATGTCACCTAATATTGTTTAAGTTCTTGTTCCTGTTCAGCTGTGTGGACATAAAGTGGCATTTTACCATGGCAGTATGGATCCTCATCACAAGGCATTCGTTCAGAAACAGTGGAGCAAAGATAACATAAATATAATATGCGCGACAGTTGCCTTTGGAATGGGTATTTCTTGGTCCTTTAGATGGCTTCTCCAGTGAGAGCATCTTTGACACGCTTGTAAAAATTTCAGGCATCAACAAGCCAGATGTTCGGTTTGTTATTCACCATTCCCTTCCGAAGTCTATTGAGGGTTACCACCAGGTATTGTGCTCTTTATTTGTAATTACCTAGATATAAAAACAAATCATTTCAGGCCTTTAGAATATAAGGGATGACTGTCGTTAAGTTGTTTGAGTTTATCTTCGTTAGGAGTGTGGACGTGCAGGTCGTGATGGCCAGCGATCATCATGTGTCCTGTACTACTCTTACAATGATTATGTTAGAACAGTGGTGGATTAATGGTGGATTAGTGAGCGGTTTGCATGGGGAAGGGGCGTGAACAGTGGCTGCGGGGGAGGTGATGGCTTGGTGGTGTAGGCTACTGTGGAGAGGAGATTGGTTGGGGGTTTAAAACGCGTTTTTTTTTTCTCTCTCTCTCATTCTCTCCATTTCATCCTTCTCCTTCCAGCTGAGGCGCCGATCGGAGGAGACGAGGACGACGCGCGGGCAGAGGTCGGACGTCCAGAGGAGGCGCGGCGCGTGCTCGAGGTCTACCGGAGGCGACGTGCGTGAGCGAACTCTGGCATTTCGTCGTCGTTGGTTGAGGTATGTCGACTCATTAAGTGTGGTTTTGTGTTGTTAACCCTTGTGAAGGGTTGTGTTGGTCGGACGGGGAGGTCGGAGACCTCCTCGGCGTTGTTCCTTCGTAAAACCTCGGCTGACGCGAGGTTGAAAACGACCAACGGTCGACCGGTCCATTCGGGCGGTCGACCGAATGTACTGTTTTACCCGACTTTAACCTTCACCGGTCGGACGATGCCGTGTGGCGGTCGACCGGTAGTGCGTATTTGCTGGTGAGTTGGGACTGTCTGTTGTGTTTCGGTCGACCGGGGTCTTGTGTTCGGTCAACCGGAACTTAAGTGTACTGGATTTTATTGCATGCTGGTTCGACCAATTGTTGGTTGCGTTCGACCGTTTATGACATAGAAATACTAGGTTGACCCTGGAGGATTTCGGTCGACCGGGACCCCTGAGTCGGTCGACCGATAGATCCGATTTTGATGTTGACCAGACTCCGGATTTTGACCTCGTTCGGTCGACCGGTTTTAGACCTTTGTTCGACCGTTGGGGGGTTCTGTTTTGAGCGCAACGGTAGACCGTTTTAGGAGTACGGTCGACCGATTCCTTTCTGGAACCGGTCGACCGAATCACCTCTTCCGATCGACCGTTTGGGCCCAGGACAGAATTCCTGGTTCCCTTTTTGAACGCCAACTTTGTCCACGGAAACCCGTGTCCTCGCCTTGTGCGTGAGCCGGGAGGTGACGGTGGGCGCGTGATGCGTGCCTGCTCAGGGACCGCCGTTGGGAAGAGTGTGGGTGTTCGAGACGCGTCACCTCCGTGTATGGACCGTGACTTGAGATGGATTGATTGGGCACTTTGTAGTATAGCAGGCCTGAGGGATCGCGGATCCCAGTGTTGATGTTTGTGCGGGCACGCAACTGGCGTTGGGTGAGGTGACTACCGGCCCATGGGCTACGGAGGTCGCTGCCCTGCTTTTATAGCGGCGCGGTTGGTGTTTGCAGCTCGAGGAGCCTGATGACCTGGCAGACTTCGGTCTGGACCCGTCCGATGCTGTGCCGGACGTTGTGATGGACCACCGATGTTGTGTCGGTGATGCCGTCGAGGTTGTGCCGGCGATGATGATTGTTGGGTCGAGGTTGTTCCGGCCATGTTGATTCCTCGACTGGGCACTTATCGAGATGATGTTGTTATACCTTCCGGGCGACGGCCCCGTTGGTCCCTGTGGCTCCGACCACTGAGATTTGCAGATCTGTATTCTATCGGCGCGCAGACGTGACAGATGCTCTCTGCCGAACCCTTGAGTAGTGTAGCTGCGTGTGGGGGATGCGATGTCGCGTGCTGTAAGACTGCATGTGCTTGCAGTAAGTCTTCTCGGGAGACTCGTTGTTGACTGTCGGACTGATGTCCCGTTTTACCCTTCGGGGAACTGTTTTCCATTTCTGTCGATGTCATGACATGCTACTAGTATGATATGTTCATTGTGTAATGCATGCATGTATAGGTGAGTTGGCATACGGGGTTTCCTTCTGGAAACTTAGGCATTGTTGTTATATATTTTTCAGGACCACAGTAGGTCCAGTGGGGTGGTGATCGGCGGGCGCGCGCATTTGGAGTCGGATCTTCTAGTGGGACCACTGAGGTCAACATGATTACGTTTATCTTTGTCGTTTTGTTGTAATCATGTATTCATTTGACAAACTCTGATGTATTCTGGTGCACCGCTATTTGTTTATGAGAAGTAACAGTCCCGCCTTTGATTATTGTGCTATTTGTCTTAATTATGAATTTTTAAATTTTCCGCTGTTTCGGGATGTTACAGATTATGTAAGGGAACTTGTACTATTTTATACATTTTTTTATTATAATTCTTTTTCCGACTCCCACCTTCATCATTTTTATATGTACTATTTACAATCTTGACCTCATTGTGCATTTACTTTCTCTCTCTCGCTTGTCATGCAGATTCGAGTCAAGAACATGCTTTCTCTACGAGACTCTGAGCAAGACAAGTGCGAGTTAGTTTCATGTACAACGTCTGTTAGAAACGAACATGGAGAGTCTTCTACGAATGGTAATTTCTAGAAATCACCTTCTTCTTTGGTTGCTGATATCTGATAGCAAGGCATTCTGACTTTTTAAAGATCAACGTGCACAGGTTAGTTACTGTGAAAATAATGTGGACTGCAGACGTCTTTTGCAGTTTGTACATTTTGGGGAGAAGTTTGATACTACAACTGTCGAAGTACTTGCGATAACTGTTCAACAATGTTGATGTGGAGTGAAAAAAGATGTTACTGATATCTCAAAACAGTTGGTTAGATTCTTTTTTGGTCACTGAAAATTCCTTATTTAATGCCACTCCCCATTCATTCCACATTGGGGCTTCGGGGTAATGTTGATGTAATGTAGACATTCATTCTTATGGCAATTTATCATCATAACTTACAAATACATAGATGAATGTTGAGTGTGTATCCTTACTGTTATAGGTTGGGTTGTCTTTGTCGGTTTATCTCATCATAGCAAGTCATAAGCCTAACTCCAAGATATTATACATCAGAAAGCAATTTTGTTTATTTATCCAGAATTTGCAGTAATTGTCTAATTCTTTGTCAATCTTTTCTTACATGCATGAATAGATCGAATTAGTGAAAAAAACAGGTCAACGACACTCATCAACACATATTTTGGAAATGTACAAGGGATCCATGAGTCAAGTTGTAAGTTGCTGCAACTGGTCAAGTTCCAAACTCTGCACTTTATTTCTTATATGCTTTAGGTGAAGAAACACGGGCATCACAGTTTGAGTCTTCATTGTAATATCCTGAATTTTTTAGTTGATGTAATAATCAAATATCTTAATGGACTAATTAAGATTGTTGGATGATTGTGTGGTTTTAGGAGAAGATGGAATTTTGAGAAGAATATAGAGAAGAAAAAAATGGAGATTTTGAGGCAAGTACTGATTCGTTATTCTTCAGTTTCATATCATGTTTGTCTCTCTTGATATTCGTAGTTGTATGCATGCTGAGTATCGATGTTGATTTCATTGATATGCATATTATTGCATGGTGGTGTTCCGGTTGACATGTCATGTGACTGTATGTAATTTCTGGCTGAGCCACTTAGGAAAGAGCTGCCTAACGGACAGCGTGGAGCCACCCGAGAGAGGAAAGGGCTGCCTGTCGTTAGTGTGGAGCTACCATGTGTGCGTCTGACAGATTGATAGATTTCAGAAGCACAGGATGTGGTCGAATCTGAATGGGATTCCAGATTGTTATGCATGTATTTTATTTGTGATGCATGTCTTTTGATTGTGCTTATTGACTGAATGTCATATTCCGTATTATTTTCAACATGATTATGATTCTGATTGATTGACGGTTGGAACTTGCGGGCTGTCGAGCTCACAATTTGTTGATTATATTTTTTAGATTAATTATGGGTCTATCAGATGGATTTAAATATCAGAGTGTGCAGCGGTCAGGATCGTGGATCGTATCTTAATGCACCGGGTTCGGGCGGGTGAGCAGTTGTCCGGACTCGGGGCGTTACATTCATGGTGCTGGAAAATATCTGGACAAGGTTATGTCCTCTCGGGTATTGCACCACTTGGTTATTCAAGATTTTCTTGTTGAGGTTGTCAAAAAAAAGTGATATTTACGGTTCTGTGTCATCTGTTTTGAAGGTAATGTAATCCTTTTTCTGTTATATCTTTCTATTACATTACGTTACTATTTATTACCTCACTGTATCGTTGTACTTTTCTGTTACTAATAAGATTTATAGCACCGAATGGTACATGTGCCCCTGTGACTAGATGTTCTATAAAATGAATGCTCCTATCCTACATCCTGCTTTGAAACATATGAGCGAGTTCTTCCCTCTGCAGGTCAAGAGGGCTAAGGCAGATGGTCTTTTCTCTGGTCAATGCCAGATTATATTAAGGTGTTTGTTTTCTTTACATTTTTTGTCATCAATCGCGGATAGAAAATTGGAAATTATTTTCTTGTGCTTGTACCCTGTCTATAAAGCGAGCTGTCTTTGTAATTGCAGTCCGGGCACCTGATATATTGCTATTTTCTAGATTTTACATTAAATTATGAGAAGTAATTCGTAACTTTGCTTCCATAGATCAGCCAGTTGGATAGTTTTCTTCTTCTGAATTTACAGGTTTCCAGTATCTGAGGCAGCGACAAAGAAAAAAAGCAAATCTGAAGTAACACGATTGGAAGATCTATGGTCTCCTAAAAACTTAATGATTCACATAGTGAAGTGAAGGGACAATCTCAAGATGGAGCAGACTTGGTAGGACCATATTTCTTAACTTTTCTATTTCTTCTCCATTCAATGAGGATTTCAGACAATTCCTTATAATGATAGGACATATCGAATAAACTGTATACTGCTCTGCGTGCTCTTCGAAAAGAGCTTATGGAAGAAACTGGTGAGGGAGTCTCTGCCCACCTCCTATTGGTGAGGATCTGTTAGAACCGGGTATCCACCTCAAAACCAATTGGTGAAGAGGGGAAGGACCCAAGGACTTATAAGCCCAGGAGAAGCCCACATTCTTCCGATGTGGGACTATCTCTCACACTCCCCCGCACGCGTGTACCGGCATTTTTTTATCCGTGTACACGAGTGGAGAAAAGGTCTCAACCGGGTAGAGTGCGCAGCAGAAGCTCTGATACCATGTTAGAACCGGATATCCACCTCAAAACCAATTGGTGAAGAGGGGAGGGACCCAAGGACTTATAAGCCCAGGAGAAGCTCACATTCTTCCGATGTGGGACTATCTCTCACAGGATATAGTTGGTTGATATTTAATTCCTTTCTAAGTTTAAGGAAGCATACAGGAAACTGATATTCTGTTTCAGAAATGCTATACCGAAACAGATAAGCAAGAAAATCTCCAGAACCAAAAAGGAGCTTCAGAAGATAAATGTCATCAGCAAGTCAGTTCTTTCTATATAAACTCATGTTTTAGTAACTTTTATCACCATTATCACTTCACATACGATATAAACTTCAGGGCAAAGATCAAAGTACGGGGACCAGCTTTTGGAAACTATTGAGCACACAATAGAAGAGTTTAAAATGGCAAGGAATAACATTGGAGACTGTAGCAATGGTAGTGAAGAAAGATACAAATCTTTGAAGAGGAGAGGGAGCTCGACGGATGTTGCTTCGAGTGGTACTAAGCAAAATCACGCTTCAGAGCAAAAACACTGTCTACTTTAAGAAAAGATTAAGAAGATTGGGTGAAAATTATAGGGACACATTAAGCACATCAATGTCATCGGTCCATAATGACCAATTGATAGATGTTGATCTAGATGTGTTAGATCCTAACCCTTCTTATGTGCTAATTGTGTTTAGGAGAGGATTAGTGATGGATTGAGATGGACGGCTGAGATCGAGTCGGAGAAAGTATATAAAGGTTGGTTTTCTCACTCTCTCTCACTCTCTCTCGCACGTATATCTCTCTCACTCACCCCCTCTCTATCTAGGCGCGTCTCTCTCTCTCTCTCTCTCTCTCTCTCCATCGGAGTTCTTCGGCTTTGTGGAGGTGAGGGTGCTGTTGGAGTCGCCGGAGGAGCGAAGATCGTTGTGTTCGCCGAAGTTCGAGTTTATCGTGGAAAAGCTCGCCGTCGTTTCTTCAAAGGCTTCTTCAAGCCTTAATGTATGTCAAACTTGTTTTCAAGCTCACCTATTGTTAGTGTGGGAGTGGGAGCGGTCGACGGTAGGCCGTTTCGGGCTCGTCGGACCTGCACAGTCGTTTCTGAACTATAAACGGTCGACCGGTGTTTTGGTTCGGTCGACCGGTTGTAGTGTATTTTGGGTGAATCCCTCGCACCGGTCGAACGATGCTTTTGGGCGGTCGACCGGTTGTTGCAATTTTAGTGAGAGAAAGATGTCCTGTGTATTTTCGGTCGAACGGGACCCTTTTGCCGGTCGACCGAAAGTACTGTTGTATGTCGGTTGGGGCGTTGACCATCTAAACGGTCGACCGCCTGTTTGACTCGTTCGACCGACATTTAAGTTAACTTAATGGTCGGTCGACCGGAAATGTAGTTTCGGTCGACCGTGAAGTGCGGACTCTGGGTGAGTTCTACTGGTTGTTTTCGGTCGACCGATAGGGTTCGGTTGTTCGACCGTTTTACTGTTGATTGCGAAAATGGTTTTCTACTGGTGCTTTTCGGTCGACCGGGACCCCTTTGTCGGTCGACCGTTTGGCAGGTTTTTCGGTTGGGCCAGTTCTCTGGGTGAGGATCGATCGACCGGAAGCCAGTTTTCGTTCGACCGTTTTGCACTGTTTTTGTGTGTGTGTGTGTGTTGCTATTGATTGGCTAGAAGGCAACGGGTCTCCGGCCCTTTTGGGGCGATGGCACAGACATTCCGGCCCTATAGCGATTAGTAGTGACACGTGGATGTGAATTGTGATAATTGTCGCCGTGGCTCCGGCAGTTGAGGCAAAGCCGTGGCTCCGGCGAATGATGCAAAGTCGTGGCTCCGGTAACACTGAGGCAATGAGGGGGTTGTTTGGCCGTGATTTGGACCGGCGGTGCCTTGTGTGCATGTGTGTTGGTGGGTTGGGGTGAGAGGACCCTTGAGACCCGTGTTGTTGGGCTATGGCCGGGAGAGAGGTCCTGGGAACTTAGCGGGTGTATCAGTTGTGGTGTTTTACGTTCTTTGCATATTTCATTCTGTCCATATATGTGTTAGGGTTTGGCATACTGGGTTTCCTCCTGGAAACTCAGGCATTCATTGTCTGCTTTCAGGCCGAGAGCGACGTTAGGTGGGTGGCGACGACGGAGGGAGCGCTCGAGACCTGATTCTGCTTCCCTATATTTTGAGGTGGTTGTGATTACTTGTGTATATTTTATGTATATGATCTTTTGATGTAATTACATTCTTTTGTAAACTCGTTCACATATATATATTATATGTTGGTG
Source organism: Triglochin maritima (assembly GCA_963682175.1). Taxonomy (NCBI): domain Eukaryota; kingdom Viridiplantae; phylum Streptophyta; class Magnoliopsida; order Alismatales; family Juncaginaceae; genus Triglochin; species Triglochin maritima. The sequence continues at coordinate 1,828,722 of OY821787.1, read as the reverse complement.
CACCAGTGTGTGTATTTCTTTTCGTAATGTCCTCGTTGATTGTATGATTTAAAATTGAAATTTTCCGCTGTGTTTGAGGACGTTACAAGATGACTCCAACACAGAAGTAGAGATACTGGATCTGGTGGTTGAGTGAAACTATGTTGGGATTCCAGCCCCAATTGTATGATCCTGCATTCCTGCTGCTACATTCGTCGGTGAAACAAAGTTGAAGTTCAAACAAAAAAGGTCTCTACCCCCGGGGTTTAAGTGTAAAATTTGAAATCTTCCGTTAGAGGCACAAATGGATTGGGATTGGATATGTTATGGTTCAGGGTTGGCCTGGTTGGGTTGTGTAAGACACTCGTTAGGAATAGGATTGCATTGGGTTAAGAACTTATTTTGGGACTGAGTTGGATTATTTAGGTAATCTTTCCTTTTCGGTGACGTATTTAGAATCCGGAAAGATAATCTAGTTGAGCAGAATGGTGGTTGCGATCGAATCCATATTTGCGTCGCTAAATAGGCGGAATGACGAGATAATAAGTTATGTGGGTTAAACTTTTTTAAATTTTGGATCCGAATGTGATGAGTTGGTTATTCAATTTTGCTCGGGAGCCGAAAGCCCGAAACCCATACAAAATAAACGACCATGGAATGGAAAAGAATGAAACGGCTTGGCTCATCTGTAGCCAGGGGTTCCAACACCTCCCGGTGCACTGACCACCCAGAGATACTGACTATTGTCTAATCCACCACCCATCCATTCGACCATTCCCACTCCCCCCTGTTTCGGCGCCAGAAAGTATTTAAGTATTAACCGGTTCCCAATTTCTATCCTTCTCTCTCCTCTGCAAAATCCAAACCCAAAAACCCTAAACCCCACCTCACATCACCGCCGTGGATTCCACCACCTCAAATGCCCAACCCTAACCACCATTATTATGCAAAAGCTCTGGCGTCTAAACCCTTGCCCTATTCCCCCAACCCCTCTTCTCTCCACCACAACCCTTCTCCATAACCCCTTCATGCGAGTCTCCCCTATCCTCCACCCCTCCCCTCCCCTCTCCACTCCCCGCATCCACTTCTCCTGCCTCGCCTGGGTGAAACATCCTAGGGCTTCCCATGCGTGGTTGAAATTCGGCGCGAGGCGAGGGTTTGCGGCGGCGGAAGGGAGTGGGGATGAGGATGAGGAGGGGAAGAGCAGGAGTGAGGGTGTGGTGGTGAAGAGGGAGGAGAGGAGGCAAAGAGGAGGTTTGCCGGTGAGGAATGTCGATTTGCTCGCGGTTCCCGGTATTGGACCGAGGAACCTCAGGAAGCTTGTCGATAAGGGTATCGGCGGCGTCGCCGAGCTCAAACAGCTCTACAAGGATAAGGTTTGTAGATAAATGGTTCTTTATCTCTTATTTTGCTATTTGAAATCATACTACCGTGGGATGCAGCTGGACTGTTTTTTGTGGTGGTTATGCAATTAGACTGACTTGCAGGTTTTGTTGTTTTGGTTTTTAGTACATTTTCTTATGTTGAGCTTCTTTTTTTTTGCGCCTTACTAGTTAAAAGGTTTTATTGTTTATTTGTTTTATTGGTTTTCAAGTTCCATTGTTACCCATTATATATAAGGATAGTAAGGCTTTATTTGGATGTAATGTAGATGTCAGAGGTTTGTCTCCTAATTTTTTTCTAACTTTTGTGTTTGTTGTTAATTGCACATGTGAAATTACCAAGAAAATTCAAAACAAATTTGACTTTTACACATGTAATGGGCGCAAACCGGTATGTCATAGGTGAGTGTATCAGAAGTGGGAGAAAAGTTGAATCCATGTGTGGTTTTATCAGATGCTTGCAGTTTTTTCGGTTTGGTACTTTTGCGACGAGGATGTATATTTCACTCTCATGTTGTGATTACATGAAGGATTTGTGATCTCTTTTCTGCAGTTCATAGGGAAGAAAAGTGAGAAGATGGTTGAGTACTTGCGAAGTTCTGTAGGAATCATCCACAAAAATCATGCTGAAAGTATAACATCCTTCATCAAAGATAGTGTAGATGAAGAGCTCAAAGAGGCAGGGGATCAATCTGATATCAAGCCTTCCCAGAAGAAAAGGCTCACTTTCTGTGTTGAGGGGAATATTAGTGTTGGAAAGACCACTTTTCTTCAAAGGATAGCCAATGAAACACTTGAGCTACGTGATCTTGTGGAAATCGTCCCTGAGCCCATAGCCAAATGGCAGGATATTGGACCGGATCACTTCAACATTTTGGATGCCTTTTATGCAGAGCCACAGAGGTATGCCTACACCTTTCAGAATTATGTATTTGTGACCAGGGTCATGCAGGAAAGAGAATCCGCTGGTGGAATTAAACCACTGCGACTGATGGAAAGAAGTGTCTTTAGTGACCGAATGGTATGTTACATTCTTTTAGGCTTTGATGTTGGTATAAGATTTTTGAGCTGCCATTGCCCTTTTTTGACCATTCCATTGCACTTTAGCAGTTAGTAGAATGAGCCACATTTTACTTATGTAGGTCTTTGTTAGAGCTGTTCATGAAGCAAATTGGATGAATGAGATGGAGATCAGCATCTATGATTCATGGTTTGATCCTGTTGTATCTACATTACCTGGTCTCATTCCTGATGGATTCATCTATCTGAGGGCAAGTCCAGATACCTGCCATAAGAGGATGCTGCTCCGCAAAAGAGAAGAAGAGGGTGGTGTAAGCTTGGATTATTTGCGGGGCTTGCATGAAAAACATGAGAGCTGGCTATTTCCCTTCCAAAGTGGAAACCATGGTGTTTTATCTGTTAGTAGTTTACCTTTGGACCTTGACAGTTCTTTGCATCCTGAGATAAGAGACCGTGTATTTTATCTTGAAGGAAATCATATGCACTCAAGTATCCAAAAGGTTTGATTCTTCCAATATTTTTCGATTGTCTTTGTACAGGTTGCCTGTCCCAAATGTATTGATCGTTTTGAAATTTTGACAACAGGTTCCTGCATTGGTGTTGGACTGTGAGCCCAACATTGACTTCAGCAGAGATATTGAAGCAAAACGACAGTATGTTTTAGTTTCTTTGATAAGTATTTTAGTATCAATATCTTAGTAATTTCTGTGAGTTATATTTGCATAGATGGAGCTTACTTGGTGTTCTCTTGAATGCTTGTGACACATTTAAATAGTCTTTAGAGATTAAGTATCTTGTCTCGCCTTTGCTTGGTTTCTAATAACAACTTGGATCGCAGTACCGATTTGCTTTGCATTCCACAATTCCACCAGGTAGAAAAGAAAGCAATGTAACTTACCAATTTAGCATGATATTGTAAGATAAGAGGAAAATTTTGTTGTTGTTTAAGATTGGATTCTGAAGTATTGAGGCAGAGCAGCTGGTATAAGATTTTTGGTTAAAATGGTGTTACGATTGTTGGTTTTTGTGTAGTCTTGTACTGCTTTGAGATTTTGAACTTCTGTGGCTCATCAATGTTTTGTCAATGCTTCGGTTGTCTATTTTACCGAGGTTTTTTTGTTGCACTGTAGGCTTATGAATCTTTCTGTTTCTATTTATAACTCAATCTTCTCCCTGAAGGTATGCTCGCCAAGTTGCTAAATTTTTTGAGTTTGTGAAGAAAAAGCAAGAAACTCAATCTCCAAGTACTTCTGCTGACAAAAGCTCGAATCAGAAGATCACACTACCTGGCCAAGGGGGGCTATGGCTTCCTGGTGGTGCCCAGCTTTCTAATGCAACCTTACAAAACTTGGACCTTAGACGATCAATGTCATTTTTCTCCAACAGCTAATGTTCTCTTCCCTGGGTTTGCTGTCGTCCCCGAAAGGTTGTATTATTGAAAGGTCTGTTCAGCCCAGGTTGTATTATTGAAAGGTCTGTTCAGCCCAACTGTTCTATACCGATGCTCTGGGAGGACTGGATCTGCGTTTCACTCTTCTAGTGTTGTGGAGTAATTTTGGATGTTAAATGTAGGCAATGTGGACTGGCTAATGTATTCGCTAACGCTCTTTGTATATGGAAATGTATCAGCTGATGCTTTGAGCACCTAATTATGAAGACTACTGAAACTGGCATTAAGGGTTCTAAGTGGCATAGCACCTAAAGCTTTCCCAATGTAGTGCCCCCCTTGTTTCCATACTACTAACGAATGAGGTCTGACTTGATTCTTCGATTGAGACAACTGAGCGCAGTATGGTTTGGGATTATTATTATTTTGGGTGTACCTTGCAACATTTCTAAATAAACTTAGCCGCACTCTATCTGCATAAACATTGGACCAGAAGACCCAAAAGGGAATTATAGAATAAAATTCATCACGATTTTCATAAGATTGCAGATATTACATAGATCGACTGGTATACTTCACCACAAAGCAGAAACTTCTGCTTAATAGCAAGTTTACTACATTAGTTTTTATTACCTAAAATGCAAGGTTGTTAACGAGTCGAGTCAAATCAAAATTTCAAATCTTGCATATTATTACTAAATACTACAAAATAAATACAAATTGCACAATAAAAATCTCAAGTCAATGAGCAATTTTAAGTTCAAACCAGCTCGTTTTGAATCCGAGTTGGAGGATTTCTTAATTTTTCCCTTATCTTATTTATTTTCAAGTTTAAGCGTTCCAAAGTCGAACATTTATCGAGTAGAGTTGACATCCCTAATAAAATGTCATGCCAACATTGAACAACTCTCCCAGAAGAACTAAGAAGCTATAGACGTGATTAGGAGCGGGCAAGCGAGCTATGCAAATGTGCAAGCCATCGTTCTTGTGCGACATATGTACAGTATCTTTCCCTATAGAGCTGTTTCAGTTCAGCTAAGTCGGCGAATGGGCAATAACATATCCAAGATATTCACCAAGTAGTTTTCTCAATGGGGTGGCTTCTCAAGAGCAAACCATCCAAATTTTCCTTTCCTGAAGTCCCTAAGAACACGAAATGATGCGTGACTCACATCCCCATTGAACAACCTACAGGCAAGTTTGTCAAGAAACCTGTACCACAAATTTAGGCAGAGTAAGTTCAGCATTTTTTTAATAACATAAACTTTAAGACCCCTTTTGAAAGCATACATTTTACCACAGTTGCCATCTCCTTCTATCTTGTATCGTTTGCATAGAGCTTCTGGACCTGCATAAGAATAAAGGCCTTAGTAGACTAGTGAATGAATATTGATCTCTTCGGCAGATTAATTGTTCTTGGGCGGTCACCCATCTAGTTCATTTTGATTTCATAACTAGAATGATAAAAAGGATCGTATATTAGAGTTGAAGATAAGAGCATAAGAAAGTGGACATGAAGTTATACCTACTTCGGGTACTCTTGCCAACACCTGTACGAGGATTGCGGCTACATCTGCAACATCATATGATCTCTCTCCTATGCCATCACAGATTGCAAGCTTGATTGCAGCTACCTGGTCATTTATTCGCATTGGCAATATACCAGGAGAGTCCAACAACTCTAGTTCTTTTCCAAATCGAACCCATCTAGGGAGAAGAAACATTTTAAAAGGTCAACAAGCATTACTAGTATGACTGATACAGGGCAATGAAGGGTCTAAAGATACTAAGCTTCACATCCTTTGGGCAGCGAAGAGTGCACATACTTCAACTCTCTTGTGACACCAGGTCGGGGAGCTGCAGGACACATTCGTCGCTTCAACAACCTGTTGATCAAAGAAGATTTTCCAACATTTGGATACCCAACAATTCCAGCACGAACCTGCAGCACATAGATAAGTATGATATTTTTTATTATTTTGCTCCAACTCTTTGACAGGAGGTACACAATTAAATCAAGATAAATTACTTTAATTGTTGTGTGTAAAAGAAAACCATGTTAAGATTTCAAGTCTCTACTATTTTTGTACATAAAATGAAGACATGTAAAGTAATTGACTACTAAAATTAGTGAATGATGTGTTGAACAATAAAGTGGACGCACTTCATAAAAGAGATCTTACAATGGTAACAAGCCAGAGGTAGAGATGAATTTTATGCTTCTGTTAGAGGATTATATACTAGCATAAGTACCAATCTAACAACTACCAAAAAAAAAAACAATACAAAAAATAGGTCTGCTAATCAAGCATGACCATATACAAATGGCATTGAAGCTCACAGCACGAGGAAGGAGTCCTTTAGCCCGTCGTTTCACATTCACATCAGCCGCTAATGACTTTGCAAGTCTCCCAAGTTTCATGCTTCCCTGCAATTGGACGAAATCAACTTAATATGTATAGCAAAGGAAATTCTATAGCCTACGGAATGCAATAAGCATACCATCCCAAGTTGCCCATTTGAAAAAACAACTTTAATTCCCAGTCTTGTGAAATAAGTAGCCCATGCATTTCTATCTGCAGTGGAGATCATGTCCTCTCTGTTAAGAACCAAAATCCTTTTTCGATTGCTAAGCCAGGACTCCATCTGCTCAGACATCAATGAAATTTGATTTAGCATCGTAACATGGAATATTTCATCGATGATGTGAATTTTTTTCTGAACAAGATTCACCAGTGGATGGCTTGTAGCTAGGGGAATCCTTGCATCTCGAACTTCTATGACGACGTCCATTAATTTGAGTTGTTGCTTAAGATCTTTTTCTGTTTTTGCAATATGACCAGGGTACCACTACAAGATGCCGGATATGAACCTTAGAAACAAACTTAAATGGTGTTAGCAATGTGTGGTAAGAAGCAAAACCTGCACTGGACGCAACGGTCTAGTCCAGTAATTAAAATCTGCTTCCAAATCAGCCCAATCATTTTGCGGTCGCAAGTCTTCAGCCACATTGGCAAGAACATAGCTTCTGTCTCTCTGCAGCCTACTTGGTGATATCGCATCCACAACCTACATATTTTCCAACAAGAAGGCATTCCATAAGAAAAACAAAGGACTTCATGATGCAAGATTCACATTAAAGAAAGAGTAACACTCCTTTTCGTTTAAAATGCACTACATATCGTTAGTTAGAATCCTAGCTTCTATCCAATTCACAAATACAAAGTGTTGAGTTCAAACAGAAGGTGAAAATCAACAAGTTGAGATAACTCAGCTGATCACCTTAGAGTAACTGAATAGCCTTAACTAAAGGTTACATGTTCGAACCCCAAATTGGTTTAGTAGCTAAGATTTTTCTCTCTTCTTTATGGATTACGTGTTTACATTCGCTTCGCTTATATAACATTAGTACGCAACACGAGTACGCATTTCACACAAATGAAATGTCAAGCTCGAAAATAAAAGGTGAAGATTAGAATGAGAATTATAGAACTCACACTACGTAGTAACCCACCTCCAGCGACGCCGCCTCCAACGCTCCCGGCGCAGCCGAAGCCGACCAGTTCCGAGAAAAAGTAGCCTTCACGGAATCAAAAGAAGAATTGGAGGAGCAAACACGGGGATTGGTAAAGGGAGTGAGAGGAGTGGAGAAAAGGCGACGGGGCTTGGGAAGAAGGAAAGGAGTGGGCTTTTGGACTGTGGAAGAAATCCCAGTTGAGAGGGAGGAGTTTCCACCGAGGGTGGAAGAAGCCATTGATTAGGGTTTGGTGTTGGATTTGTGTTCTTTTTTTGTTTTTGTTCTTTCTTCTGTTTGGTGTTTTGGTGGATTTTTGCTCTCCGTCCGAAGCTCGGCTTGGCGGCTTGCTATCCTATCTGAACGGTGGGGTTTATTACGGATTTATCCTCGTGTTTTCGGTGTTTTACACTTTTGTCTGAGTGCGATGAGCTGGGCCTAAACGTTTGGGTTGGGCCTACTGTTGGGGTTCATGTCCGAACTCAAGCTTATATATCAGGATATGCTGATACATGTTAGTGTAGGTTGAGAAATTCGTAGTGGACTTCTGATTTTGAACCTACTTTAGGAAGAGCAATAATGGGACACTTTTATAATTTCACAATGTACATGCTTAAATATTATATACGTCCTCACCTACTACTATAATAAAGAAAGCAAATTAAAATGGAAAAAAATGACTCCATGACTCCACTGGAATGGATGGCTATATTATGCAGTCCTGTATTCCTTTTGCTATTCTAATAATCTGGAAAGCAATAATATAGTCTAGCGAAAGTTATGGCCTATATTTGATTGGTTGGGACTGCGAGTTCCGTTTTCCAAAGGTGATGTAAACAAGAAGGTTCCATTATTTGAATGATTCTTGCCGTGCCATGTGGTGTCTACTTTTGGTCTCTTGGTGGCCCAACTTTTTCTCCTATTGATTTGAGTGATCTCTTGTAGATGTGAAAGGATGGAAGTCTCCATTGACTTGGCCTGTGTTTCCTCTTTCGGTGTCAACCGTGCCTTCGAATGGAAGGTTAGATACAAAATGTAAATGTAGTTCTAGAACCAGTTGTGTAGAAATTTTGATACTTATCGATTCACACTTCCACTCTTGACAAATTGGCATCCTTTGCGGTTACAATTAAATCAGGAGTATCTTCCAAAAATTGTATGACTTCTAACATCGAATGTTAAGAGCATGCGAGCATATGAATTATGATGTCATGCCTTCCCAGTTAATGATGATAAACCACACTCAGTCAAAATCTGTTTTAAAAATCAAGTGGATTATCCAAATTTCATACGTTAACGACCCATGGAAGCTTAGCCAACCATAAATACCGTGATTGCGCGTGTAGAAATAAAAAGTTTCGGTCATGCGAGTGTTGATATTGATTATTTTTTTACATAGCACAAATTTAAAAGTGTAAAACATTATAGAATATAGCTAGAATCACCATCCTCACTAATAGTCCTTAGGATGTAGAGCTTTAGACTTGCAGTGGATCAATCAAATTTACATTTACTCGATTGGCCTCTACGAGCTCATTTCCAACCAATTTTCTCGAGAAATAAATTTAGTCATGCAAGATAATGTTGCTATATATATGGTCCCTATATATTTTTCAAGATAAAGAAAATCGTAACATCCAATATGCACCAAGCAAGTTTATAACAAACATCCACTCTCTACCACTTCCATAGAAAAGTATTCAACCATGCATCCCTTCCTAATTAACAATTCTCTTGGATCCAATATTCCATGTACGTACTAGTCCGTGTCCGACCATTCCACATGAAATCTCCAATCAATAGTCAATTATCATCTCACCAACCAAGAACCAACTACATAGCGCTATACAAATTTGACTACACGATCTCCCACACACTCTCTAGTCTCTTCTCTATAAAAGCACCACTACATTCGACACAAAACTTACAACAAAATCAGCAAAACCAAAACCAACAAATACATTAATCATGAAAATGTCCATTAATATGCTCTTCTCTTTGTTCGCCTCCTTCCTCCTCCTCTCTACCGCGGCCGCTCAGGCACCAACCTTAGTGCAAAGCCAGAAACCAGCACCAAGGCTCCCAAAGCCAATACTCACCCACCTCCGATTCTACTGGCACGACGTGGTATCGGGCCGAGACCCCACCTCCATCCAAATCGCCGATGCCCCGTCGACCAATTCATCGGCCACGGGGTTCGGTTTGGTTATGATGATCGACAATCCATTGACTTTGGGCCCAAACCTTACGTCGGAGACGGTCGGGAGGGCCCAAGGTTTCTACGCCTCCTCCTCCAAGGAAGACATTGGACTCTTAATGACCATGAACTTGGTTTTTACTGAAGGAAGGTTTAATGGTAGTACTATTGGGATTGTGGGGAGGAACTCAGCAACAACTCCGGTTAGGGAGATGGCGGTTGTCGGTGGGACCGGAGCGTTTCGGCTCGCCAGGGGTTATTGCAATGCCAGGACGCATTGGTTCGATGCTAAGACGGGAGATGCTAGTGTTAAGTATGATGTGTTTGTTAGACACTACTGAGATATAGACAATTTTGTGTTGTTTGTATTTTACTTATAATTAGTAGTGTTATATATGTAGCACATATAACCGTTGGTCATTTTATTGAAGTTGTTAGCCTCTTATTACGTTCTGTGGAGGTCATGCTTATGTTATAGTTATGTACTAATAAATTTTGTTTATTTGAATAACTTTTGTTTAGTTTAATGGATCGATCTCTTGACACTTGATAGCGAAGATCCAACTCCTACTGTTTTTTTTAAATTTCAGGTGGACATAATTGGCAGATGAACATGATATATACACTACGAACATAAAAGGATAATTTCGTAATACTACTCATATATTCCCAATATGCATTCGTCACATTATCTTAGATGTCCTTTCAGTTGATCATAATTTTAATTGTTTAAAACTTAACTATCTCTACAATAGTGAATCGAAGCTTCTGAAATATATATATATATATATATATATATATATATATATATATTCCCACGAAGTAACTTATTTCATGCCAGTTGCCAAGATAACAACACTGCAATCTGCAACACAGTTATACAGGAATGGTCGATGAGAATTGTCAAAATGGAAACATCGATCTAATATATATGGCAAAACATTTGTGTGTTTTTTCTTATAAATATATAATTTTGAGGATATATATGATATTATCCAATGTAACTGAGGGTCCTTTGGATTTCTCTGTGAAAAATCTTTGGGTCCTCAAATTATACTTTTGCAACGCAAATTTGTAACTGTGAATTGATGAAATTAAGAAATTCCATTAATATCGTTTTGGATTGTTCGGAAAGTCGACTGACTCATCAGTCACGTGTTAAATTATATGTTTTTGACAACCATTGGTACCAGTCTAAATTGACCCTAAGTTACTAATTAAATTGTACCAATAGATGCAATCATTTGTTTGGCGAAAGAAGAAAGAAAAGAAGCGAAGAATTACTTAACAATAATTAAAAGGTATGTAAGTGAAATTAAATACAATAAAACACATATCACGACCCATAACTAAACTCCACCAAACAAACCCAACTACAAAATGACCAACCCCACACATAACTAATCCATAACAAGATTCCTCCTGAAATTTAAAAATGAAAACAAAACACTAATGAATAACATGAAGATTATACTCGACAACAGCATTCCCAGTAGAGACATCGAAAGTACGCGTGTGAGCCAAAGCATACCCTCTCGCGAACCTAAACATGCCACTCCCTCCGACGACCGGCATCTCCCGGACGTCATCCATGGGGGGGTTCCGGCCAAGGATGGTGACGACGCTGCCGTTGTACTTCCCTTTGGTGAACACCACGTTCATGGCCATGAGGAACGCCACCTGGGTCTGGTCGGCGCCTGCGTAGAGACCCTGGGCCCGGCCCATCTCCGGGGAGGTCGGGTCGGGGCCCTCGGTCAGGAGGTCGTCCATGACGGTGATTGTGCCGAAGACGGAGGGGGTCGGGGTGGAGGGAGTGGCCACCGGGATGGCTGTGATGTTCGGCGTCCCGCCGGTTATGTCGTGGAAGAAGAAGTGGAAGTGGGTTTGTTGTTGGTCAGCCGCGTCGAGGGCGGTGGGGTGGAGGAGGACGACGAGGAGGAGGAGGAGGAAGGAGAGGGTTGTGGTGGTGGTGGTGGTGAGGAAGGGTGTGGCCATGGTTGTGGAGTTTTGGTGGTTGGTTGAGATAGAAGAGTCGGAGGGGTTTGATGTGTATATGATAAGTAGGGAATGGGGTTTGCTTTTTAATTATGCCTTTATGATTAGTTTAGTTTTTAAATTAAATTAAATATAAGTGAGCGTGACGCAGAATGGAACTAAACTCATAAACCATCCAAAGTGGTTGGATTTGGGCACTTCCCATTTAACTACACAGCATGGAAGAAATGACTGTCACAAGAGGAAGAACAAGAAGTGTATTGCCACGTACAATTGCATGGTCGCTCGCTCGGGTTGTCCCTTTTCTACTCTCTTTATTGTGATTAGTTCACGTGAAAATACTACGAAAGTAAAGAAATCATTGTAATTCGATTGCTTAATTAACTTGAATATTTACAAACAAGGTACTGACTCGTCACTAAACTCGTGGAAAGACTTAAACCAATTACAAAATGTTAGTCGACTTCGTTGTTAGCTTCATTCAAACCAATTACGTCGCGCATTGGCCACAAGAGAGTATAGTTCAAAAATCATAAGCAAAGGTGTGGGTGGGCATTAATGTTTCAGATGAACAAAAAGGTCCAAGTTGTGGACCTCGTGCCCATCTAATGTGCTCTCTCTTGGGGGTCTATATATGTAGTGATCGTCTCATTCATGGACCACCACATCACCCCATCCTCAAATACCAAAAAGTAATGACCTTTTTTAAAAAAAAAATTATTAAATAAAGTTCGAAATTGAACACAGGTAGAGAAAATAATAGATGGAAAAAAAATGGTTTCTTTTTTACGTTTGATTTGATGAGGACTATTTTTTATAACAAAAATAGCATTGCAATATGATCTTGAAATTTCCAAACAAGTTCTAACCTTAAATAGGACATCCTATTTTTCTTAATCAAGTAAAACGTAAAATGATATACATCCATAATGAGTAGATGTATGACTTTCAAAGTAACATGTTGATTCGATTTGAAGAATTGTAAGGCCCTTTCCTTGTGCGATATAACCCACAATTGATCGGCCACCTTCATGATGATGGTCTGTGGGCGATTCAGGAAGTAGCAGGAGGAGAGATTGAGTAAGAGGAGGAAGAAGAGAATTGGTTTGTGTCAAAAAATCATGGGTTTTTACAGGAATCATGGTTATTTACACCTATCACGCTTAAGATTTTAATTGAAACGACTTTATAACGAACTTGATGGAGATGTATTAGATTATTACGTAATTTTTTACTGGGAGCATGTAGATAAAAATACGAATGTAAACTCCAGTTAGAACATTTTCATTGTGTATCCAAGAACATAATACTAAATATGATCATATAAATGTGATACTTTTTCCTTTGGCAAAAGACATCCTGCTGGCTTGAGAAATATAACCACCAGTGGTCTAATACCCTTAAAAATGTCAAGAATTAGATTAATTACACAAGGTGTAGCAAGAAAAGAAACGGAAAGCACACGGAGCTGAAGAACAAATTCTGCTTATTTGAAGGTTTACCCAAGCAAAAGTCTCTACACAATTTAATTTGGGACTTGTTGGAATTATTAACAACAGTAAGACGCATTAACAATAAAAGCGTACAAATACAATTTAGTAAGAACAAGAAGATATAGAGTTAATACTTTCAAGTATACCCAACCAAAACCCTTGCAACCGCCTCCCAGGATGTAGCACAACTGGTTGTGAGTGTGGAATCATATCCTCGTGTATTAAAATCGAACTCACAGTAAGTTAAAATAAAAAAATTCGAGTATCTAATATTAAATCACTACAATTTCAAAACCACAACTCAAACGGAGATAGATAACTCTGGGTCACCTAGAAAACCCCGTAAAGTCAAGCACGTTGAGCACAAACGTAGGTAGCACGCTTAATTTGGTCCCATTGGTTTTGCAAATAATGTCGTGATAAAGCCGTCCACTGTGGAAAACTAAAGTCACGCATGCCCCCCCGACAGGTAAGATGACTTCCACTTCTTTGATTTTGTCCAAAGAAGACGGAACAGAAAAGACAACGTAGTTAGAATAATTGTGAACGATGTAGCATGTTGGGGTCGTTGTTTAAATCGATCAGTGCTTTTGGTGACCAAACACTCCCCAACCTCCCTTAATTAAGATGTGATTGGTAGAAAGTTCTATTTGACTTGACTTCCATATCACGATTCCTCCACTTCCACCCTAATCATGTCTCTGTATTTGGTGATTACTTTCTTTTAGTGGTAAATTCAGATTATACGATGATTAATTAAATAAGGTACCACAGAATTTTAGGCCTGTGCAAAGTCTGGGGTCAAGCTTCCTAAAAGTTAGAAGAAGCTTATGTAACCAACAATGCCACTGATCTTTAGAAAAGGAGTACAATCCTACCAATACTATTCTATATTTAATTTCTTTTTTCTTCCATATTTTTCTATCTTTTGGGTTCGATCAATAACTGACGCAACCTAAGAAGTATCCGGCCAAAGGGAAGACGCTGCAAGGCTACAAGTTATAATCTAATTTTCCCATAATCATATAGGTTGGACGTGCTTTTGATCGTCAAACTGACCCAACCCCGTCCATGTGCAATCCTGAAACAACCTTGCTTTTTAAGTGAAGTATTTTTATTTTCTTTATTTTTTGTGTCGGAGAAGTTCAAAGAAATTAAAGGACAAAACATTCGGATCATGGACGCTTGTCCCTTTACAATCACAAATGGCTATGTATAACTTAAGGGTAAAAGTGCAAATGGTGAGTGGAAAATCGGGATTGCTAAGGCCCCCAAGATTTGCAGAAGTTGCATTAGAAAATGTTCCCAGACAATTCCCCATCTGATTTCTGTTTCGGAACACAATTCCACATCAATCAAGACTACCAATCTTTTTTCAGATGAAAGATTGTGATTAGATTCAGGGATTTGGAATTGTCCTTTCTCCTTCCAACTTGCTTAAAATTTGCCAATCATCTTGAGCAGCTACTTTTTCTGGAATTAACCTAACCGGAGTTAAACAGGCTGTCATTTGATTTCAAATAATTTGAAGTTCTAGAAATTTAGAGCACCCTTGACCATATGGCGCACCATCACCCCACAGCCACCTCAGCCTTCCCGCCAAAAAAACAACTTGTCCCTCACCCGCCCGTGCAGATGATCGGGCAGTGGGCGTCCTGATCATCCGCATTGGGTGCCGGTTTTTTTGTTAAGGCACGTGTTGCCCTCTATTTGTTTTTTTTGTTTTTTTGGTTAAAAATCATTTTAAATTATTTTATCAATTGTTTTTTTTCTAAAAATATGTTTTTTATTTGTTTTGATTTTATAAAAAAAATTGTGATTATTTTTATGTATTACCTAAGATTGATTCACAAATGACATGAAGGAAAACAAAAGTATGGTACTTGGAGTGTTTGTGGGCATAGTTAAGAGGATTTTTTGGGTGAGTCAGGTGAGGTGACAGAAAAAAGAAGTTGACAAAACAGAAAGATTAAGCAGAATGCCTCGGATAATCCGGATATAGTTATTTATGGTCTTAGAAAGAAATTAAAGTTATTCCAGTTTCCAAATAAATAAAATTTCCAGGTGTTGTTATGTAGCAGTGAGGATCGATCTACGTTGAATTTCTCGCGTTTAATTAGTTTACATTGTGGAGATCCTTCGTGCATTCGTCATATCCACCACACATCACTAGCCCAATGACTCATTTTATTTTGCACTTCGGCTCTTTTGGAAATAGCGATGCTCTGGATTTATATTTTTAGCTCATCATGCATGCACATAAGGTCTATTTGCCAAGGTGCCGACCAAGATTAGTGGTGTATCTCAAACTCCACTTATACTTCATGAAGTAAGTATACATACTAAATCAGTAAATCCAGCCCCCTTAAATAAATAAAGAAAAGAAGGTTGATAGTCTAGAACACTATCGCCTCCTTTTCATCACATCAATGATCAATGGTGTAATAACATTAATCTAAACACCCTAATTAACCTAAACTAAACCTAATTAACCTTAATTAAGCCATGAACAGTAAAACATGAGGTGGAGGTTTGGATAAGAGTTAGATTTTTAGGTTTTAGCTATAAATAGAAGGGTAAGGTTGAGGATTTTGACTTATTAAACGGTCGAACATCCTTAACCTGGTTTGACCGATCTATTCGATGCTAAAGTCGGTTGGGAGCTTTGACCATAAAAACGGTTGACCGCTCTTTAACTTTCGGTCGACCAACTGATCATTTTAATTAAGCAGTAGAGTGCCTGTGTTCGGTCGATTTGTATCTCAGTTCCGGTCGACCGAATATGACTTAGGCAAAATACTGAGAATCCCAGATATCGGTTGAACGGACCCTTGGTTCGATCGGTCAGATATATATATATATATATAATATAAATATTGTATAGCGTAGACCATCCAAACAGTCGACCGCTAGATGACTTTTGTTCGACCGATTGGTCGGTAATTCGGTTGGCGTAGTTCGACCGAATGCATTGTTTGTACAGTACCGAGTACTGTGTGGAAGACCGGTCGACCTGTGTGCTTGTAGAGGTCGACTGATGTATTCGGCGGGCTGACTCGCTCCTGGGGTGGCGGCGTAGTACCAGGGTTCCTTTGTGCGGCTCTTGGGGAGCAGTGGTGCCGACTGACCCATGTGAGGCAGCGGTGGACTGACTTGACCCTCGTGGTGGCAGGAGTGGTTCAGTACCGCGGAGGCGGAGAAAGGTATTATTGTAGGCCCGAGGTGGATGATCATGTGCATTGCATTGCATTGTCTTTAATTCTATTTTGTATTTTATGAGGTTTGGCATACGGGATTCCAGTAGGGAACTCAGGCATGTTTGTTTGTTTTCATTTCAGGTAACGAGCAGCATTAGAGTCGAGGTGGTGACCGAGGAGGGTACCCCGAGATCTGATCTTGTAGTTTATCTGTCTCTTCTTATTGAGGTGATTACATGTTGTATAGTTTTTGTTTGTAATCACAGTCAGTTTGTATATTTGACTTCCACGTGGATCTGTATATTATATATATGTTGGGTTGTTTTCCCGTGACGTGTCCTTGTTGACCGTTGACTGTCTTTTATATTGTTTAAATTTTCTGTTGTTTTCGGACACGTTACAAATGGTGTCACAATTATATCATCCACTTATGGTGTACCATCCATAGGTACCGTCCATATTGAATATTAAAGTAATTAATTATATATTAATTATAATATGAAAGTTATCAGTTATGAATATGAACCGAAGTAATGCCCAGAGATGCAAAAAAAGTTTTTTACAACCGTACAATCCATGTATAATGTAACATGGTGATGGTGCATGCTTGCACTTAATCTTAAATATTAAACTTTGTGATGTCATTTTTTCAAGGCTTGTGATCTCAAATTGATTAACATAGACTTTTAGGTCGATTTTCACATTAGTCCGTCGTCATGGGTTTCGAAGTCAAGCTAATTGATTGTCTCCGACTAGTCTTCTAGAAACATATAGAGTCTCCCTTCTATATAAATGGGAACTACTAAACGTCGCCCCAAAACTACTTAAATCGCCCCTTGAAATTACCAAATTGCCCTTAACAATATATTTAATACCCATATCGTCCCGTGTCTTTAAACAAGGTTATTGACTCAGTTTTACTAACATTCCTAGTACCAACACCACGAAAATGTCTGGCGAAACACCTAGACCAGGCGAAGTAACGGAGGCGGATTTTTTTTTCCGACACGAGCGTCTGGCTAAGACGCCTGTACCATTGTGGAGGCGTCTGGCTAAGACGCCTCAACGATGGTGGAGGCGTCTTAGCCAAACGCCTCCACGATGGTACAGGCGTCTTAGCCAGACGCCTATACCATTGTCTAGGCGTCTGGTTAAGACGCCTCGACCATGGTGGAGGCGTCTTAGCCAGACGCCTCCACGATGGTACAGGCGTCTTAGCCAGACGTCCCATTTTTTTTAATTTTTTTTGTCAAATTAAAATTATACGGTGTGTTATCTCAAATTATTTGACGTTTCTTTGCAAGTTTTCGGTGGTAACCGGTCGGATTACAATGAGTTTTTTTGCAAGTGATAAAGATTCAAAAAAAATCCAGATCCAACATTTTTTAAGTTCCAAATCCCCCGGTGGTAAAACATCATGACTTACAAATACCACCTCGACAGGTCGTTCGGGGGTCTGGCTAAGACGCCTGAATTTTCGGTGTACCGAAGAGGTATCGGTCATCCGAATATATTAATTATTAACTTATTAATTAATTTAACAATTATCTAAATTTATAATCAATTATCTTTTTAAAAAAATAATAAAAAATTACGGGCGTCTGACGGAGCCGCCCCCACGTAGGAGGGGGCGTCTGGCTAAGACGCCTTCCCAATGGAGGAGGCGTCTTACACAGACGCCTGTCCCATGGGCGGAGCGTCTGGGTAAAACGCCTCCCCGATGGGTAAGGCGTCTGGGTAAAACGCCGCCCCCATGGGGAAGGCGTCTTAGCCAGACGCCCCCTCCTACGTGGGGGCGGCTCCGTCAGACGCCCGTAATTTTTTATTTTTTATTATTATTTTTTTATTAAAAAGATGTTAGATGTTTTACCAGATTCGAGTACACTGGGGCGTCCGTTGGTTCATTACTGACCTCCAAAACATTATTTTTTATGATTATAAGAGGAATATGAAGAGAGATGTGTGATAGGAGGGTAAAATGTCGCGTTATAGCAGTAGAAATGAGAGAAGGGCAAAATAGTAATTTCAAGGGGCGATTTAAGTAATTTTGGGGCGATGTTTAGCAATTCAGATATAGCAATTCAACCTTTTTTTTTCTTCTTTGCGAGTATATATGTCAACGTAAATGGCTGGTGTAGGTTTACAAATTAAACATTTATTCGTTTATTTCCGTGCCGACGTATAGACTTGAAGTGTGCTGTGTGTATGTTCTCTAAGTGGTTATATTCTGAGCTCTTATACATAACTCGAAACTAAAATACCAATAAATGTTCATATATCGTAGCTTGTGTAAGTGGAATCGTGTAGCTTAATAACTGAGAGGGATGGAATCACGGATTCATGGTCCTCTATGAATTCTCGATCACCATTCCTAAGTTGATGAATCACTTCGGTGCCTGTCGAGAAACGAGTAAGGCATGAAAGAAAGTAGAATTCACTAAGCCAATTTATTCTAGCATTTTTTTGCTTGATTCTCTCTATTTCTCCTTCTCCTAGAGTCCTAGTCATGACATTTTTACGAAAAAAATGAACCCTGAGGCCTTGACCATCTTATAACTGACGTTTTCTAGATAATGACAGTATAAATTCATATGAACTACATTATAACTTAACGGTAAGAGTAAGAAATGGAAAATGTTAACATTAACAAACACAAAATTAAAATGACAAGCTAAGATAACTCGGTTGATAAAATTTTCAACTAAATATTAAAAAATATATTGTAGAATTTTCTAATTTGAATTTTTTTTTGTTTCATTAATGCCCCTTTAAATAATCACATTTAGTTAATTATTCCTTATTTCCTTGACACTGTACGTTTCGTAACATATGTCCGTGTACATGTTTTCTTCATTTCTTGTGTAAAAAAATTTCCAAAAAACAAAAGAGTACGTACATTTCTTACCTACCCACCAATCTGTATCGCGAAAATAACACCTCACCACCAAAGCAAACCAAACCATTTCTAAAATATGACTTTCAAACACCATGCTCACCTAATTCAAACCCTTCATGTTTTATAAGGAACCAATCCCACCACATACTGAGCTATGCATTCTAGAAAACAAGTTATTTACAACTTGCGTTGTTATAATCCAATTCAAACCCTTCTTCTTCTTATAACCTACATCAATTGACATTGATTTTAATTATTACAATGTTCAACATGCGTGTGTCGATTTTCGTCACGTTCATCTTTCTTGCTATCAGTATTGCAAGGGGTCAGAAGCCTAGCTTAGTGCAAAGCCAGGTTCCGGCCCCGAGCCTGCCGAAGCCGGTCCAGACCCATCTTCGATTTTATTGGCACGATGTGCTCTCCGGTAGTAACCCCACCACAGTGCAAATTGCAGAGGCACCGTCAACCAAAACATCGACTACGGGTTTCGGTGCGATGATGATGATTGACAATCCTTTGACTGTGGAGCCCAATGTGTCGTCGCAGACGGTCGGGAGGGCGCAGGGTTTTTACGCATCCGCGTCTAAGGACACCCTTGGTCTGCTCATGACCATGAATTTGGTGTTCACACAAGGAAGGTATGAAATGAAGTTACTAAAATAAATTTCGCTTCTTGCATTTTTAAAATTATTATCATGTGAGCTTATATATATGCGTTACCTCTTCGCACTTTCACTAATGGCCGGTTACTAATTATGTCTTAATTATGAGACTTAAATAACATTTTTCTTAGGTACAATGGTAGCACGATTGGGATTCTTGGGAAGAACTCTGCCATGACGGATGTGAGAGAGATGGCGGTGGTTGGAGGAACCGGCGTGTTCAGGCACGCCAAGGGCTACTGCGAGGCTCGGACGCACACGTTCGATGCCAAGACCGGCGACGCCACTGTTCTCTATGATGTGTTTGTTAGGCACTACTAAAATAGATCTAGAGTGTTGTTACTGCTCGTGTTTTTACCATTATTATTCGGTAGATACATGTGTTGTTCTCTGTTTAATTCGGTAGATACATGTGTTGAGTCTTGCCTTATTCGAGTATGTTGTTTATTTCTATCATTCTATGTACTATTTTACCTGTTATCACGACCTTCGTTATTTCTATATTACTATTTTACCTGTTAATTCGGTAGCATGTGTGTGTATATGTTAGAAAATAGTCACACGTTGCTACACGTAAATTGTTTGTAACATTCTATAATAGAGTTATATCAACTATTATTCACCTAAGTGCTTAGATTTTGTTGATGTGTTGAACCAATCATATTTTACATGGTATCAGAGCGGGTCGATTGACCTTTGGGGTCCTACTCTAACCTATATTGTTCACACGTAGACACAGAAAAAATTATCCCGGTAATAGGTGCAGGGGAGTGTTGAGAAAATATTATCACATTACTAAACATAAATTGTGTGCAACACTCTATAACAGAGTTGGATCCATTACCCTTCAGCTAAGTGTTTAGGTTTTGTTGAGTAAGTGAATCAAACAAATATATATAGGGTCAAGCTCTAGTGAGCCCAGGACTCATCAAATTTAGTTTAAGCCCTCTATAATCTCACCATTGGATCTTATTTATAGTTAATCTCATCATTCATTAGTATAACCATTTTTTTCTTAATCTACCTTACAATTTAAAATGAGTGGTGGATATTGTGGGGGCTTAATTTAGAAAAATTAAGCCCTAGACTCACTAGAAAATTCATATACATATATATATATACAGGAATTCTCAAGTGAGCTCAAGGCTTAATTTTTCTAAATTAAGCCCCCACAATATCCACCACTCGTTTCAAAATGTAAGGTAGATTATGAAAAAAACGGTTATACTAATGAATGGTAAGATTAACTGTAAATAAGATCTAATGGTAAGATTGCAGGGGGGTTAAACTAAATTTGATGAGCCCTGAGCTCACTAGAGCTTTACCCTATATATGTATATATATATATATATATATACAGAAATTATAGAATGAGCCCTGGGCTCATTTAAGCTTAAGTGAGCCCCCTAAACATCCAGCATCCAAATTTAATTCAACGGTTGTTATAAGATCTTCTAACAATTACACACAAAAGGGCAAAATTGGTATTACGGCAAACCTAAAACCTTTTGACCCTCACCAACACAAAACCCATACCTTCACACCCTTCTCTCTCCTTCGAACTCCCTCCCAAGCCGAAACGGAGGCCGGTGCTGGAACGCACAAATCTCCACTTCCTTTCTAGGGTTCGACTCCCTTCTTTCCGGCGAATTCGATTTTCGCTACGGCTTCTCCCCCACCACGACAGTTTCTCGATCTTTCTGCTCCCTTCCACAACTTGTCACATCCATTCCTGTCTCGTTTACGATTTTGAATTTTGATTCCTCGTTGGTTTTGCCTGTTTCGAAATGGGTTCCTGACGATTTCTAAATTTATTGGGAAAATCCACTTGGATTTTGGGGTTTCATGTTGTGCTGTTGATCCGAGATGGGATCTTGTTGGTTGCATCTAAAAAGGTGGCATCTTTCTGGATTTGGTTTGTGTCTGGTTCGATTTGGTCTGTGTTGTGCTTGTAATTCAGTTTGGATGGTCACATTTTGCTTGTTCTGATTTGCTTGCTTGATTTTTATGTTGATTGGATCTTGCAATAACTGAAACGGTGGTATCTTTCAGTAGTTTGTGGCTCCCCTTTGGTTTGATTTAGTATGCGTTATGTTTTTTATTTTGCATGTTGTAAATTGCTCACTTGTGATTTTCATTCTATTTTGATCTTGATGCAACTAAAAAAGTGGTATCTTTATGTAATTTGTGCTTCTCCGTTGTTTTGTTTGTGTTTGGTTGGTTTGGTGTGTGTATTCTTTTGGAAATTATGATTTAGTTTGGAGGGTTGCTTGTATGTTGTGATTTGCTCATTAATGGTCTTCATGCTGTTTGTGTCTTGCAATAACTAAAAGGTAGCATCTTTCTGTAATTTGTGTTTCCCTGTTGTTTTTGTGTTTGGTTCGATTTGGTTTGCATTATGCCTATCCGACCACCTCGGCTACGTCACGACCGATCCATAAATTTTTGTTGTCATCGTAATAATTATATTATATTATGACTAAAAATATCATATTACGGCTAACAATATGATATTACGGTTGTGAACGTAATATTAATTTTGTTATGAACATCGATACATGTTATACATGTTGTAGTCATCCACTCATTATTTGAGGAATGATGTTAAAAATAATTACATTATATTACGGATAACAACATATTTTAGTTAAACACGTACTATTACGGTTGTGAACGTAAAATTATTTTTTATACAAACGACAATATTTGTTACACATGATGCAATCATCTATCACTATTTGCGAAATGTTAATAAACAAATTTACATTATATTACGGCTACTAACATCATATTATTACAACAATAATATATTACGGTTTTGAACGTAATATCATCCATCGTTATGATGCAATCATCCATTGTTACACATGTGTTACGGCTAACACATGTTACACATGTTTTCTGTTTTTTGGATTTCTACTTATTAGTGTCTTTGATGTCTTTGTGAACTTTACGACGCATTAAGCCATGATTTGTACAATTTTCCTTAACATAATGATTCAGATTATATTCAGATTTGGTTTAAGATACTCATCAATTTTTGCTTCAAAATTTATACAATTATACCAGCTCTTGTATCATATTGTAAATTACATTCTAATTCAGATATCTATTGAATATCTCAGATTTTGCTTCCATTGTGGTAGCTTTTTCTCACCAAATCTGGTGCACGTGTCTTGCCCTCAACAATCAGCCACAAGTTTGAATTGTGGATTGTATGTATTGAAGTTTGCACAACATCTTTCCGAGAGAAAAAAAACATTTGATTTCGAGGAAGAAGATATGGCTCGGATCCATGCAGAATTCGTGGCTATGATACTTCGTGGAACAACTTCAAACTAGTGTTGATGAAATGACATTTTTTTTAGGATTTTGTGTTTCTTGACTGATACATTATTCATGCATTTGTTGTATAATGTACTCCTTATAGTAAATATTACATATTAGAAAATTGAGACTTCTAATTTGTGGATCTTTAGTAACATGCTCCACTCTCATCCTTCGTATTATTTTTTCTCGTTTTCAATTATAAACATTAAAATAGTTCGAGTTTCCTATTTTTGGGATTTATAAGTACTGAAACCAGAATTTTCTTGCTCCTTTCTCATGTTCCACATTTAATAAATTATTTCTTGAATGCGTTATATGAATAGATTGAACCCAACTTCTTGAAATTTGATGAACTTTTGTAAAAATAATGATTATATTACGGCTAACAAACTAATATTATAGCAACAACATTATATTACGGTTTAGAATGTAATATTAATCTTTTGTCATCCATCAGTATTTGCGAAATGTTACTAAACAAAATTACATTATATTACGACTAACAATATCATATTATTACAACAAAATTATATTACAGTTTCGAACGTAATATTAATATTTTTATGAACAAAATTTTCTGTTACACATGATGCTCTCATCCATCACTTCATATGACTTTAGTATAAAAAATCACTATATTACGACTAACAAACTAATATTACGGCTACATCATTATATTACGATTGTGAATCTAATATAATATTTAATACGAACAACGACACATGTTATATAAGTTGTAGTCATGTATCATTATTCGAGGAATATTGTACCATATTATTACATTGATATAAAAAATTATATTAAAGTATGTATGTTCAAAACATCACCTTGAAAATTGATAAATTCTATTGTGTACTCAAGTATAATGCATTTTTACAAAGAACATTAACTGCTAACTTTTCTTATCTTTCCTAATAGGACATGTTCTCGAGTCATGGTCCGAATATTGCATACAGGTTTTACAATGTCTTTGGTATGCTCCACATTTTGGTTGTCCAAATTCTCCTAAATTGTTGCACAATTAGTAGTACAATACAATTGTTACGAACATAATATTACTTGTGTTCAACTAAATTGATACATATTACTGTAATTCACTTTTTTGGTATTTTGAAAATATGTTACAAGAAAGTTAAATGATATTATAGCTAGTAAAACAAGATTACAATGTTATATCCATAGAATTGCACTATATTACGGTTACCAATGTGATATTACGGTTGCGAATATAATATTACTTTCGTTTCAACTAAATAACTACATGTTACTGTAGTTCACATTTTTGTATGTTGTAAACGATTTTAAGAGAGAAAAATGATATTATAGTTATTGAAACAATATTAAAATCAACGAAATCAGCCCACGTTTTTTCCAAAAAAATATGGAAAAACAGACCAAACCAAAAGAAATCATCAAATCTAATCTCAAATCAAATATCCACAAAATCAACCCATGATCTCCCAAAAAATCCCGAAAGCAAACATCCACAAAACCAATACCAACGAAATCAACTCATGTTCTCCCAAAACAAAAATCTGAAAACAAACCAAACCAGAAGAAATCATCAAATTCAATCACAAACCAAATAACCACGAAATCAACTCATGACCCCCCAAAAAAAACCAAAACTAAACCAAATCAAACATCCACAAAACCAATACCAACGAAATCAACCAATGTTCTCCCAAAAAAATTCGGAAAACAAACCAAAAGAAATCATCACATATAATATCCACGAAGTCAACCCATGATCCCCAAAAAAAATCTCGAAACTAAATGTAATATTAATTTAGTTACGAACAACGTACATGTTACAAATGTTACAATTATCCACCATTATTTGAGAAATATTATTAATAATAGTTACAATATATTACGGCTAACAACTTTATATTACGGTTGTGAATATAATATTAATTTTGTACTGTAATTTACATTATTTGTACTTGCATTTAGATAGGTTCGAAATAAGTTTCAGATTCTAATACCACATGTTATCCTAAATTCAAAAAAACAAAAAAATCCTCACCCCATTTTATGGCAGTCTGGATAATATTGAGGCGGGCATACAAAATAGACTTATGAGAAACTTGTGAAATCCATTTGATTAATTAAACTTTTAAATAGATTTCATATATATGAAGTTAAATTGATCATTTGCTTCAATATTCTTGCGAGAATGGTATAAATAAAAAAATAGTGCAGTTGGGAACTAGTAAAATCTTGAGATATATTTAGAATGACATGAATTTGTAGGTTGGAAGAGAGACCACTGCGTGAAAAGAATGAGGTCTGCAGACCAACACCGGACGAAACCACGATAAAAGCATTAATCCCAAAGCTCCTCCCCACGTGGACAAAAGAATGAGGTCCACAAACCAACCCCAATTTTACTGTAAAAAACAAATTCCAAAACCAAACCAAACCCAATCAGCAAATCAAATCACAAAACAAAAATCCACAAAACCTACCAACTATCTTGGGATGCAGAAATTGAAAGTGGCGAAGTTGAGGGATTGGAAGGAGTCGTAGGTGGAAGATTCGGAGGGAGATGAAAAAGAGAGCAACGAAATTGGAAGGGACGAAGTTGAGCGATTGGGAGGAGCCGTGGTGGAAGATTGGGAGAGAGAGGAAGAAGATAGCAACGAAATTGGAACGGGGAGGATTTGTAAGAAATTATAATAATTTATGGAGTTAATTGGGGATGAGTGAGAATTACTTTACTACTCCCACTTAAAGTAAAAGACACACAACCTTTCAGATTTAAACCAATGGTTAGATCTTTGGGAGCTCATTTAAACAAAATTAGTCCAGGGCTCATTCTATCCTTGCTCTATATATGTATATGTATATATATATAGGGTCAAGCTCTAGTGAACCCAGGGCTCATCAAATTTAGTTTAAGCCCCCTACAATCTCACCGTTGGATCTTATTTACAGTTAATCTCACCATTCATTAGCATAACCGTTTTTTTCTTAATCTACCTTACATTTTGAAATGAATGGTGGATATTGTGGGGGCTTAATTTAGTTTGATTAAGTTCTGGGCTCACTTGAGAATTCCTGTATATATATATATATATATATATATATATATATATATATATATATAGGGTCAAGCTCTAGTGAGCCCAGGGCTCATCAAATTTAGTTTAAGCCCCCTACAATCTCACCATTGGATCTTATTTACAATTAATCTCACCATTCATTAGCATAACCGTTTTTTCTTAATCTACCTTACATTTTTAAATGAGTGGTGGATATTGTGGGGGCTTAATTTAGTTTGATTAAGCCCTGGGCTCACTTGAGAATTCCTGTGTATATATATGTATATGTATATATATATAGATATATATATATGTATATATACATATATGTATATATGTATATATATGTATATATACATATATGTATATATGTGTATATATGTATGTATATGTATGTATATATATATATATACATATATGTATGTGTATGTGTACATATATATATATATGTATGTGTACATATATATATATATATGTATATATATATATAGAGTAAGGTTAGAATGAGCCCTGGGCTCATTTTGTTTAAATGAGCCCCTCAAGATCTAACCATTCATCTTAATCTGAATGGTTTTGGGTGTTTTACTTTAAGTGAGGGTAAAAAAGTAAATATAGTGGTCTTCCCAAACCCTTTAATCCACGTTACCAAAAAGAAACCCAATATTCTTCCTTTTATTTTCGTCATCCCTTTCTCCTCACCCTCCCAACCGTAATTGGTTAGTTTTTGCAAGTGATTTCGTTTTTGCAGTAAATTTCGTTTTTGCTTGGGTTTTTTATGCTGATTTCGTTTTTGTTTTGTTGTTTGCTCCTAATTTCGGTTCTATTTGGTTTTAGGTTTTGTTGTTCATTTCGATTTTGCTTGGGTTTTCTTGCTTATAACGAAATTTTGCAGCAAATGATTTCGTTTTTGCAAGTGTTTTCTGTTTTGCAGCAAATTTCGTTTTTTGTTTGGTTTTTGGCTCCTAATTTCTGTTTTGTTTTTTTTTATTTTTTGCTGCGGATTCGATTTTGCTTGGCTTTTGGTTGCTGATTTTCGTTTTTATTTTGTGGATCTTTAATCTTGCGGTTTGTTTGGAATCTATATATATTTTTGGTAGAACATTGGGTTTATATAACTTGACTTGTGGCTTTGGAATTCATTTTGATCTGTATTTGTTTAATTAAATCGATTATTTAGGTCTTAGTTGTGCTTTTTTTCTTAGTTTCCTTTTATTTGTAGTGGGGAAAATTTTGTTTCTTTAACTTGGAGTTTATTCAGTTGAACTACTATTTGTTTTTAGAGGGCAAAATTCCAAATTATGGAGATTGTAGAAAGAAATCCAACCTCTTGTAAGTCTGGCCAAATCCAATCATGTCTACTGGAAAATGTGGTAAGTTTGATTTTTTTTTTACATTTTGAAAGTGGATTTTCAAATTGAAAACTGTGATATTAACATATAAAGTAAAATCGAAAATAATTTTAGGCTTGTAACCGGAAGATCGTAATGGTAGCCGCAATATAAATATGAGTACTGTAATATAATATTGAAAACTGTAATATTGATGTTTCGAACTGTAATATAAAATTGATTTCTGTAATATTGACCGTTTTAGTTGTAACTAGAATATCTCTTTTGTAATCGTAATATAGTGAAGTAATGTGGATTTGACAATGTAATATTGTTATATCGTTTCCAAAACAATAATATTGTACACCTAATGGTGCACCATTTAGGATAATTTAAAGATGCAGAATGAGGAGCATGCCAAAGAGTTTTTTCTTATACCTAACGTTAAAAGTGAGCTCAAACCAACGTATGGCCAGGAGTTCGACTCGATAGACAAAAAATTAGTAGTAATAGCATTCAATCAGATCTTGAGAGAAAAAATAATATAATTGTCATAGACAATGTAAAACGTGCATGCAATATTCCGACCACGACTCGAGAACTTGTCCTACTAAAAGAAAATAAGAACTCGTGAGTAGTTAATCATCTTTTTCAAAATGAATTATACTTGATAATTGTCTTATGTATTATTTTTTTTTGGATTTTGCAGAGTTACAAAAGATACAAATAAATGGCAGGAATGACTTGCAAGGAAGATTAATATTCGTGGACAAGATATACATGCAAATAATCTCCTACAGGAATATACATCATTTTTTAATGTTTTGATATACATACTCTAGTAAAAATAATATATTTTTTTTAAACATTATATATAATCTTTTTTTTGTTGAATATTTTTGGTTTTGTACCAAGAAATGGTGAATGACTATAGGTTATGTAACTTTTCTACTATATCTACTAGCTGTAATAGTATGGTGCTAACTGTAATATCGAGGGGTTGCTAGTAATATTGTTTTTCAAAACGTAAAATTAAAATAGTAATACATTAACCATATGGAGTATCAAGATGTAATAATAATTTGCTAGACGTATGATACAATTAATTTTAGTCATTCCAAATTAAGAAAATGGATGCCTAATAATGTGTATATTGTAATTTGGTTCTTCATATAATTTTAGGTTTAGAAACGTTTCAAAAAATGATCTAGAATTACGACATGTGTTATGTAACTTGTACAATATATGTATTAGCTGTAATATTACAGAACATTCTATATTGTCTTATTTTTTATTAATATGTTAGGTTCTGTTCAACGCAATGGTTAATGAGTACTGGCTATGTATCTTGTTTGTCTGTATATTGTAGCTGTAATTTGACGGTAACAACTGTAATATCGGGATGCTGCTGTAATATAACTTTACAAACCGTAATATTAAAATAGTATTACCTTAACCATACGCAATATCAAGATGTAATATTAATTTGCGAGATGTAAGATACAATTAATTTTAGTCTTGTCCAATTTAAAAAATGGATGTCTAATAATGTGTAAAATGTAATGTGGATCTTAAGATAATTTGAGGTTTACAAACGTTTTAAAAAGAAGTGATGGAGAAGTACAACATGTGTTATGTAACTTGTATGAATAGAGTTTACTATCAGCTGTAATATTACAGAAAATTCTATATACTCTTACTTTGTTGAATATGTTAACTTTTCTTCAACGCAACGGTGAATGAGAACAAGTTATGTACCATGTTTGACTGAAATTATTAACTGTAATATTATGGTAAAAACTGTAATATCGACAAGCTGCTGTAATATTATTAGTCAACACGTAATATTAGAAGGATATTACACTAAGCATAAGTAATATCAAGATATAATATTAATTTGCTAGACGTATGTAATAATAACTATAAATATTCATTCATACATACAACAATTGCATGCAATTGTAATGTTGTATAATTCAAAAAGTTAGTAGAATCCCAAAAATTTCCTCTAATCTAAATTTGCTGCTTCACCCTGCATAATATTACTGCTTCTCCCTGCATCTCTTCCAGTATTTCAACAATTTGAAGGGCTAATGGTCGTTTGTGGCGTGTCCCCATGCATCTTTTTATAAGGTTGATGATCTTTTTAGAAGTCTTAGGACTGCACCCTTGTCCCTTTAGAACATCGTGGACTTTCGCATTAGGATTATTGTTAGCCTCTTGCATCAGGTGCTTACTTATCAACTCGCGCAGGATGCATCCATAGCTGAAAATGTCAGATTCTCTGACCTTGTGCTCTCCTGCACGACAGATTGCTAATTGACAGAATTGAAACATGAATATGAAAATTTGGATAGTCATTTCCCTAAGAAAAATGTGATGTATATGATAATTTACGTTTCATTACAGGAAACGTTTTCCACATAAAAAACTATCTACTGCTTCACTTACCACGTCATCAAGATCAGAAGCAATTTATTGTCTAAGAAATTCTGCATTAGATAAAGTAAAAGATGATTAAGGAAGTGCCTCCATAAGAAAGTACTTTATTCTATTTAAACTAAACAATTTCCAACTTCTCACGAAAGATGCAAAATCCACACCTCATCCCAAAACCAAACTCCATCCAATGGAATCAATAACAATTTGCTCTCAGAACATACTACATTTATTAACAGAGTGACATTTCCTAAAAGCTACAAACAACAATCAATAATTCTCCATGCTTCAATGAATTAATTTCCTAAAGCTACATCCAACGGAGCTCATTTCAGAAATTTAAAATATCATCCACTCCTAATTCCTATTATTTGGGGTTTTTTATCCACATTGTTTTCCTACCAACACAAGCCGCGTTGCCTCTTGATTTCCAAAAGATCATATACTTATAAATTCAACAAAAAACCACTCCAAAAACCTTAAAGATCAATCACATTCCTAATCCACCACATTTCACAAAGACACCCAAGAACCGAGCCTGAATCAGCGAGAGCGCCGAAAGACACCTATCAAACGCACTCGTCGACGCCATACATCCGGAACCGCCGAAGAATCCTTATGCGTCCGCGGCACCAACCTCTTATACGTCTGCACGTACAAAAACAACACCAGCCCGTCAACCCCAACGCCACCCTCCCCTGCCTTCGGATCGACATCATCGAGGGCGTCGAGGAAGCGTTGAGCCTGGTCCTCCCCGATCTTGAGCGCCCCGGTGAGGGTGGAAGAGTAGATGGGGGTGGATCGGAGGAGGGAGGAGGCGAGGGAGGAGAGGAAGGGGATAGGGTCGAAGGAGGAGAGGGAGGGGATCGGTGATGGTTAGGGTGAAGGTGAAGGGATTATTGATTTTCCAATTTTATCCTTTCCTATCTAAAAATAACATAGATTTACATCCACCATTGGATTTGATTTGGATAGTGGATGTTTAGGGGGCTCACTTAAGCCTAATTGAGCCCCGGGCTCATTCTATAATTTCTGTATATATATATATATATATATATATATATATATATGATTGTTTGCTAAGTTGGTACCCGAGTAGTTGAGAGTAGAATGCCTGTGGGCGGTGGCATCTTCCTACACGAAGCCCAGAAGGCCATTGCGTCTCATCATGTACTTGTTAGGCCCATTATTATATTTACGAGTTTTCTTGCTTCAGTGGACTTCAAAAGTGCCCACATTAGACCTTTGCACGTGTTTTTGGAAACCTACTATGAGAATAAATCCACAAATCATTAGGATCGAGAATAATACGAGCTGGTTTAAATAAAATTATATTGAAAAAAAAGAGTTTGGAATGTACGATTTGTACTCTCCTATTATTTTAGCAAACTAACTCTTAATTAAATTTATCTGTCAACGTATTTGAAAGAATTTTATATTTATCAATTGCATTCTAACAAACCATTCGGACCGGTCAAGTTCTGAATCGATTCAATCCGAAAGGCTTTCAACTCTAGTCGTACGTCCGCTTTCTAATTAAGAGAAAGATATGTGACATCCGCGTGTAATTAAGAATAGGCCGACTGCAACTATAGTGGTTGAAGAGTGTAGTAGTCACAACTCACAACTCTAACCTTTAAGGTGATTGCAACTCCACTACTGTGTCTTCTACTTAATTAGCTACAACCGTATTAAGCACCCAATTAAACTACACATTCGCTTCACAGCATGGTCCAGTCAAAATAATAAATGGATCTCCTTTATGTTGTGTGAAAACGACATCTTAATTATTGCATGTGATGTTACTTATGTGCTCTTCAAATATTATTATAGAACACTCTGCCTCGGCTTTTCTCCATGATGCAACAATAGTAGCTGGATAGAAGAGGTTGGTTGCTTTGTGGTCCGGTAACAGCAGAACTCGTGCAACTTCAACTGCAAACACTTGATTCAGAGGGTGTAACTGCGATCTGCAGTCTATGCTCACGAAGAGTTTGTAACAAACTTGTCCAAATGTAGCTTAAGTTCTGGTAAAGCTGTAAGCACCACATAGTAATATATAAAGGGATTGGATTTTAGAATCGATCTTAATTCCACTTGTGGTATTTGATTGAGTGTGTTAGTGATCATTTATTAGATTGGTTGGTGAACCAAAGAAATAACCAATGCGAGACAGAGATATGCATGATAATTTCCAGAAGACAGTGACACATGGTTTGATTTGGTTTAATGCAACGGTACAAATAAATTCCCTTAAGTGGCTCCGGTGGTTGCGGTGCGATGCTTAATTACAACAAACAAATCACCCATGCTTCTTTGAAGGTATGTTCATGTAAAAGTTGATATAACAATATGTCTTTTTCAAGGATATAATATATATATATATATTATTTATAATATAGGAGTTTTATTTTACCCGGTTTGGACTACAAAAATTGAAGTTATACATGAAACAAGTTTACAAGAACAACTCTATTAATTGTTTATTTTATGATGTGATAATTGATATAAAATAGTTGATCCAATCTTGACAAGTGAGATTATAGTGTCAACGCGCCCTGTTGACTTGTTCCGTTTTTTTTTTGATGATTAGGTGGGTTTATTTCATAAATAAAAGGTTTAGGATGTTGTAAGTCACAACAAGCCATTACAAAATATTCTCTCCTGGGGGATTGTGTGTTTTTAAGCCTCGACCACCGTAACAAAAGGAGAAGCTGACTAGGTGTCGTCTGTCGGGATCGAAGCGGAGGCCAACGGAAGTGTGTAGAACTCCTCGAAGTATCAGGCTCAATCCTCCCAGGTCTGCTTCCTTGCTTCCTCCTTTTTGGCCTCTCTTGATCCGCATCCTCAATCCTTGCCAACCTCCGAATATCTATTATTTCCTCCTCCAAAGGTGGGGTGTAATCGTATGCTAACCACCCACCAAGTGTGCCTGTGTGAGAATTGATGGAGTGTGTATAATCGTCTGACTTGTTGGTGGAAGTTGTGCAGAGTTGGCATTTTGCGTTGGTGCAAATGCTATCTCGCCCTCTTTTGGATCGACAGTTGGGGTGGCTCTCTTTCACGTTTAAGTAAACTTGTCCACAATTCAACTAGATTAAAACAATCATTCATAACATATTCATAAGAGTGCGATATGCCACGAAAAATTATGTATTTCTCTTAACCCAAACACACAAGAAAAAAACATTTATCAAACAATTCAAAATAGCGTCGTCAAAATCAAGGCGGTTTCAAACAAATCTACGGAACTGTTTGTTATTGTTGGGTACTAGATTAAGGTATATTTGGGTTGCGGTGCATTAAAAACGGGCGGTCATCTCATAGTTGAAGAATCATTTTCCACCCACACAGTGGGCAAATAGGGTTAATGTTAACCCCCTTTTTTAATGAGATTGTCTCGTGTTAGTATCTTGTTTTCATTGAGTAACCAGGAAAACAATGACTTTTGGAGGACAGTACCTGCTCCAGATTTGTTTTCTCAATGTGTATCTGATTTCTCCATTTGTGACCAGTTTGAATATACTTTTGCATGTGTAATAGCCAGGGATGTTTTGTGAGGTTCACGTCCTTTTGTCTTTAGCCAAGGTTGGTGAATATGTAATGTATATGTTATAAATTCTGAGAATTTGTTTCAGGCGTTAATTACGTATTGAAACGCTTGCTAAACCAGTCGCCCTAAAGGGGATTGTTGCTCTAGAAGTTTGATAGTGTTGCTCATGGTTGCTTTGCTAACACAAATATGTCTGTCGATGTATCACTAAGTAAACCATTTTCGAA
Source organism: Triglochin maritima (assembly GCA_963682175.1). Lineage (NCBI taxonomy): Eukaryota > Viridiplantae > Streptophyta > Magnoliopsida > Alismatales > Juncaginaceae > Triglochin > Triglochin maritima. The sequence goes on along the minus strand of OY821787.1, from coordinate 1,795,076 downwards.
CTATCTATCTGTAGGATTTTGTACCCCTCTGTGTGTGTATATGGTTTAGATATGTTTTTACAATTGATTTCTTTTTTTAAGAAAAGTTAAGCAAAATGGGCATATCCTCTCAGCACTGCATTTCGCTACGTTAAATCGGGATTTGATTTTCATCCCATATCTAGATAAATCTTTGAAAGGCTTGTTTAGAGAGGATTTGCTTAGCTCTGGATTTGTTTTGGTCTGGTTGGGACGTTCAACAATTTCAATGCATTCAACAATTTCATGTACATCGGTTTATATTTATTCTAATATCATATAATCAATATATGTTAAAACAAATATATGTCTAAATGGTCGATCGATTTTAACATAAAATTTTGTAACAGAATTGACAACCCAATCGGTCGAACGAATAACTCGTTCCGGTCGACCGATTTGGTTCTATCAGTTCAAGTAAGGTTTAAGTGTTTTCTGGTTCTAATTTGAGTGATCTATTGAAGTCCAAATGTTTTGGAATTTTGTGCGTGACTTTTATAAAGAACCTAGTGTTTGTTTGAGTTGATTTTTAACTCAAGTATGTTCAATTACATATAGTTCCTAAGATTCAATAAATCAAGATTTCATGTCTTCAAATAACTTTATTACATATCTTGGCTTGATTTCCTTTCTTCCTTGAATCTTGATCACTTGTAGAAGTTAACACAATGCAATATATATGATATGAAATATGTGTGCTACTCTACATTGATTACAATTAAGATTAAATTGATTAAATCATCAAATATAGATTAAGGTCAAAACACCAACATTATTGTTTTTATCACTATACTCGTTGATAGCTTTTGACAATAATCAAATTAAACATTCATTATATGAAAAGATATGTCTCTTATCTTACGATTTAAGACACGGTAAAACATTAATGACACAAAACACAATTCCATAATGTTTTACTTGTTAGGTTTATTCAATATATAAAATTAATTTTTTCCTCTTTTATATACTTGTGTCGTCAAATATTTGTAGAGCTATAATAAACGACCAACACGACAATCTTATCTCGGTAATTAATGTTTCATGTTAATTACTATGATTGTGAATAACTTTTAATTTTTGTAAATCATTATCTGTTAGATCTTTACGGTTAAAGACCAAAAACATCTTCCTTAACATTTCGAAAAGACGAATACATTAATTAATGAACAAAATATTTGCAAATCTAATTCATAATAATTGACATACAAAAGTAAACTTTTAGAACACATTGCTTTCACTATCAAACCACATGAGTTTGTTACGTCCGTTCCTTATAACGAGTTGTTCTTGCACGAGGGGAATGAAATTTGCTAAGTTTCAGAGAAAGGAGGAGACACTTTGCTTGTCGTTTGGAAAAGTCTTAGTATGGTGTTAGAGTTTTGATATTTGCATTTAACGATTTCGTGACTTGTGTCTTCTTTATCGGCCATATAGTCCCAGAGTTTTTTGAGTTGTAGGCTCAAAACATGGTTAATATTTAGTTAAGTTGAGGATTCCAAGCCGTCCCCAACGCTTGGCCATGTAGATATTTTTCCAACAGAGTAGGTTTTTGACTTTTGAGTTCTCATAACTGTTATTCCAAAGGAAGTATCTATTTATTTTATTCATTTCATTAAAAACACCTTTTGGTGCGGACATATTACTTAAGTGATAGGAATCTATTGGTGTAATGACTGAATTAATCATTGTTATATAACCTGTCACGGAATGATTCTTTGTTGTCTAGCTCCCCACTTTGTTCCTCGTCTTACATATTTTGACCGGACTTACATATGTCCCCCCCGATACAGGATTTCAAAAAAAAAGCCCTAAAAATGACAACTATTCGCTTTAGTTAATGAGGCTTACTGTTGACTTGTTCTGTTTCTTCTTTGCTTTCCAAAACGTTGAATTACTTACAACTTACAGACTTTACTCAATCCACAAAAAGAAGAAATGAGAATAATTCCCTTTAATTAGGTGTTCGTTATCACCAATTTGTAAAGGTATAATAAACCCAACACCGCAAATGGGCAAAAAAACCAACACGTGGGAGCAAAGATGATGGTAACTAGGTAAGGTCAGGTTGAGAGGGAGATTATTCTTGGTAGAACAGATGTTGTTCAAAAAGATGAAATGGAAGAAGATAAGGTGTTGGTCAACTTACAAAAAGGTTCTGGACTATTAAAAACTGAATTGTTATTCGTCGTCCTAAAACTACTTAAATCGTCCCAACAGATTACCATTTTGTCCTTCTCTCATTTCTACCGCTATAACGCGACATTTTACCCTTCTATCACACATCTCTCTTCATCTTCCTCTTATAATCATAAAAAGTAATGTTTTGGAGGTCAGTAATGAGCCAACGGACGCCCCGGTGTACTCGAATCTGGTAAAATATTCAACATCTTTTTAATAAAAAAAATAAAAAATAAAAAAAAAAAATTGCGGGCGTCCGACGGAACCGCCCAGCGTAGGAGAGGGGCGTCTGGGTAAGACGCCTACCCCTAGGGGGGCGTTTTACCCAGACGCCCCTCCCATGGTACGGGCGTCTGGCTAAGACGCCCCTCCCATGGGGGAGGCGTCTTAGCCAGACGCCCGTCTCCTACGCTGGGCGGTTCCGTCAGACGCCCGCAATTTATTATTATTTTTTATATTTTTTTATTAAAAAAATAATTGATTATAAATTTAGATAATTGCTAAATTAATTAATTAATAAGTTAATAATTACTATATTCGGATGACCGATACCCCTTCGGTACACCGAATAGAGATTTCCAGAGAAATGTCGAAGCTACTGAAAATAAATATTCGGATAACCGGGTAGAGATCGGTAAACCGACCCAATGATTCTAGGAAGATCAAAAACTTACTATCTTTATGATCACGGTGGACCGATGAAAACTCGGTGATCCGCATGGAACATGTTCGGTAGACCGAGAAGCAAACGGTCAATCGTCCGACATCTCACCTTACAATGAGTTTTCGCAAGTGATCAACATTTAAAAAAAATTCAGATCCAACAATTTCAATGTGGTATTTGTAAGTCGGGATGTTTTACCACCGGGGATTTTGGATCTTAAATTTTTTGAATATTAATCACTTGCAAAAAAACTCATTGTAATTTGACCACGTTACCACTGAAAAACTTGCAACAGAACCTCAAATAATTTGAGATAACACACCGTATAATTTTAAGAATTTATTTATATTTTATTTTTATTTTTTATTATTAAAAAAATACGGACGTCTAGCTAACACGCCTCCACCATCGTGGAGGTGTCTGGCTAACACGCCTCCACCTATGTGGAGGCGTCTTAGCCAGACGCCTCCACGTTCGTGGAGGCGCCTCGCTAAGACGCCTCCACCATGGTGTAGGCGTCGTATCTAGACGCCTCCACCTAGGTGGAGGCGTCTTAGCCAGACGCCCGAGTCGGAAAAAAAAATCCGCTTCCGTTACGTAGCCTGATCCAGGTGTTTCGCCAAACATTTTCGTGGTGTTGGTACTAGGAATGTGAGTAAAACTGAGTCAAATACATTGTTTAAAGACACGGGACGAAATGGGTATTAATTGATTTGTTAATGGCAAAAATGTAATTTTTAGGACGATTTAAGTAGTTTTCGGGCGACGAATAGTAGTTCCCATTAAAAACTGTCTACATAAAAGTATTATAAGTTGTGTCATCTCAATATGAAGCAAAAACAATTAAGTAATCTAGAAATTACGTGTTAATTCAATCAATCAACTACATAAAATGTGAAATAATCTTCACGGGGACATCTGATAAAATTAGAATGATACATACGAACGTAACTAGTGTAAGCGAACAGTTTGACGATAATAATAATAATTTCTTAAAAACAATATATGATTGGTGGGATCATCGACCACATGTCATCAATCATAAACACTAATTTGAATGTATCCATATTCTACACGCTAGTTTTGTGCGATGTGAGATGACAATCTGAACCCCACAATTGCAACCACTGAGGAATGATAATGCGATTTCACCACTCATGATAATAATTTGGGATTCTTGCTTTGGTGCACATCCCAAGTGGAGTAATTAGATTTTTGCACCCACATTTTAGGTATTAGCTTGAGTGTACATACATCTCACTAAAATTGCTTATATACACCTCCATCGTTTGCAAGGCTCACTCTGTCACACTGTCCAACTCCATTGGAAAATTTTCAAAATAAATCTCATGAACCAATAAAAATCCTTACCTTCAATAACAAAAATAAAAGAGGTAAACATGGAAAATACCCAAATTTAATGGAGATGATTGGTTGGGTATTTTCCATTTTTACCTCATTTAATTTGTTATTGAAGTTAAGGAAATTTATTGTTGTATGAGGTTTAATGTGAAATTCCTTACGGAGTTGGAGGAAATTTTTTGTGAGATGTAGGCGAATGCAAGTTAATACCGCTCGGGTATGAAGATCTTATTACCCCCACTTCAAAGGAGCGCCAAAGCAAAAGACCCTAATAATTATAATTAATCCTACAGCTTATCCAAAAACCTTCCACTTCAGCCTGTGTACATGTAACGTATTCCACACCCAGTATAATTCCACTACTGTCAAATGTTGTTAGAGCACAAATAACAGCGCCCGGACTACCCCGGGCGCCCTGCACTCTCTCTCTGCCACGTCAGCTTCTCTCTCTGCCACGTCAGCTCACCCAACCCACCCAAAAAAACTCCTTACCCATGCCCAGGCTACCCCCACCCACCCTACACTCTCTTTCATCCACATCATTTCTTAATTAAACAAATTTAATTCTCACACATCATTTAACAAAATACATTTTATATAAATCTAATTCTAATTACATTATAATTCTATTTTAACTCGAAATATTGTTAATAATTACTGGTAAATCACGAAATTATTATTAAATATTACGGAGCCACGTTACATTTAAGACAAACTGAAATAGGAAATATTACACTCAAAGTTAAGAAACAACAGTACATATTACATAAACTAAAATTTCAAATACTACAATACCAACTACGTTAACCGATTTTCAAACCGCTCCTCGTCCGTAGCGTTGCCATATATGCTCAATTAAATCGCCTTTCAGATCCAAATGTTGGTTCCTGTCACGCACTCGATCTTGATTGACAAAAAACTCGTGAATATCCGCTATACGATCGGTCGAATACGACGTTTCCTCAGCTGAAGTTCCAAGACGATCTTCTATAAATTCACGAATATCTCCAAAATTAGCATAGCAGTCGCGTTCGTCCTCCACTATCATGTTATGCATGATGATACAAGTTGTCATTATTTTGGACAGAACGTCCTTGCTCCAAGCAAGAGCCGGGTTTCTGATGATCGCGAACCTCGCTTGCAACACTCCGAAAGCGCGTTCAACATCTTTACGCGTTGCCTCCTGCACTTCAGCAAACAATCTGTGCTTCGGGGTGTGAGGGTGAAGGATGGATTGGATGAAGGCCATCCACTGTGGATAAATACCATCAGTAAGATAGTATCTCATATCATATTGAACATCATTTACCTCATAATTAACAGGTGGTGCTCGACCTTCTAGTATGTCGTCGAAAACCGGAGATTGTTGCAGGACGTTCAAGTCATTGCATGAACCCGGTATTCCGAAGAAGGAGTGCCAGATCCATAAGTCGTACGATGCCACCGCCTCAAGGATCATAGTTGTTTTCCCAGCACGCCCTTGATGTTGTCCCTTCCAAGCAGCTGGGCAGTTTTTCCACTCCTAGTGCATACAATCGATACTCCCCATCATACCTGGAAACCCACGTTACTCACCAACGTAAAGTAGGCGTGCCAAGTCATTTGCAGTTGGCCGACGTAAATACTCAGGGCCGAAGATGCGAATAACACCTTCACAGAATTTGAGGAGAGCATTTCTGGATGTTGCCGCACTCATTCGTAGGTACTCATCGATCCCATCAGCGGCAACGCCATATGCTAGCATTCGCATTGCTGCCGTACTTTTTTGTAGACCGGAGATGCTCATCCTACCAGTTGCGTCCGGTGTTCGTTGGAAGAAGACATCAGATGCTTCGATGGCATTGTGGATGCGCAGGAAGACATGTTTTCTCATCCGAAATCTTGTCCTGAAAAGAGTATCAGAATAGACAGGGTTGTCAGAGAAATAATCGTCTACAAGACGTCTGTAACCTAGTTCACGATCTCTATCTGGGTTCGTCGTTCTCCTTCGACGCTGCTTAGGACGTGTAGTCCTTTCGTAAACAACCTGTCCGGCTAATTCAATAGCACGGTCCATTAGATTTAATGTCTCATTCCAGTTATCATCGTCGGATTGACCGGAGTTTAAACTATTATCCCACATTGATGAGAGAAGAAGTTAACAAGTTGAGAAGTTAAGGAAATGTGAGGAATCAGGAGATAGATAGATGTATTTATAGTTGGGAGGGTTTTGATGTATTTGTTGCACTGTTCACGCGTGATTGCACAATTTACTCTTTGGAAGCGTGATTAAAGTGCACGCGTGATTGAAAACAGTACACGCGTGATTGAAACAGTGCACCCGTGATTAAATACTGCACCCATGATTAAACAGTGTATTGGTTCTGGAAATTTCTTAATTTTAATCACTTACAAAAAATTATTACCCCACATTTATAACAAATACACAATCCATTAATAACAAAACCTAAAAACCAATCGGAGGGGGACACGTGTCCCCCTCCTTTGGGCGCCCGGGCGTCTGCCCGGGACACCCAACGCTCGGGCACGCGCCCCGCCCGTTAATTGGGGTGCGCCCGACCAGGGCGCCCGGGCGGGGCACCCCCGTTAAGGGTGCCCTTACAAGTCAAACCCGTGAGTATTCTAATTAACACAGCACGGTTAAAGAGGTGAGCCATGTTGAACCACGCACCTTTCCCACTTCCACGACCATGCATTAATGTTTCAGTTCCAAATAAATGGGTTTCATTGAGACACCATCACAAGTTACATGATGGTGGCCTACCAAGTACCAAACTAGCTACCTTTGTTTACCAAAATCCAAGTCTGGTTGGATAAAAAGAAATATTTAGAAGTATATTATTAAAAAAATATTTACACATCAAACACTTTTCAAGAGGTATAATTCCAACCATATGATCCAAGAGAAGCGATAGCTGCTCAATAATAATAAGCACCAGAGACATTGCTTGCAGTAATCAGGTGTGTACTCAAGGGGTGAAATGAAACTTGCCACCAAAATCTGCACAAGATTTACGACAACAAAAAATACAACAAATCAGACAATAGTCAGATCTAATTAGTTGTACAAATTAAAATAACACTTTGTCAAATCATATACGCAAGTCATGTAGCTCTATAATTTGTTGAGCAAGCTAAGCTAATATGATTAATGAGTCAACTACTTGTAAAATATACCAACTATTTCCCGGATTGCATATAACTTTCTTTTCTAATTCCATTATTTCAAAACCAAGACACAAGGACTTACAGGTCATATTGGAACCCCGATCTTAATAAATCCGAGATTTGAAATCTTCCAAATTGCATATGAATAAAGTAAAGTAAGTGTGCCTTATCTCAGGGACAAGCTCAAAAACTTGAAATTAATGACATCAAACTAATATTCAAGTTAAACAACCTCAGGCTCCCGAGGTATAATGCCTTGGTGGAATGTCGGTTTAGAAAATCAGCCCCTCTTGGCAACACTGTTACGAAGATCGATTTAGCCGCTAGATGAATACAATATCGACACCAACAACAATTGAAACCAACATTCACATGTATTTTTAAATTACCATTCCACTACCTTGTTGATTATAATTACTACAATGACCTTAGATTCTTGGAAAAAACAAGCCAACCGTTTCACCATAGTAGTAAATTGATTAGGAAAGAAACAAAAGAAAACTTTATAGCAACAAAAGAAGTACTTACATGCTACTCCGGTCGACGGTTGATCCGGCCATAGACCGGCAAACCGCTCCTCCCTGGCCGAGGAATATTTACGCTAGAGTCAACAACCGAGCAAGTGGTTTTACACGAACCATAAAGATCCAATCCAAACCTGATGCCGAACCCAAACCGGTCCCCGACACCTCTCCTCCTCCTCCCCACCACCTCCTCCATCTCCCACTTCTCCTCCTCCAGCTTCCCCTTGGAGCACTCCATCAAAGCCAAAGCAAAAGGGTCCCTCACAAAGCTAGTTTGGCTCTTGGGTCTCTTGGGCTTGAGGGGAGGAGGGAGGGGGAGGGTAGGTTTGGGAGTGGAGGGCTTGGTGGGGCTTGTCTTGGGTATCCCCGGAAGGGTCTCCCAAGAGAAGGGAATGGAGGAGATGGAGAAGAATGGGGAGGGAGGGGTGGAGGAGGACGTGGAGGTGGAGGTGGTTGAGGACATGGAGGAGAAGGACCTTGTTCTTCTTTGTGTGTCGGTGAAGGATTTGAAGGTTGGACTAGGGTTGGTGGGAGAAGAAGAGGAGTCCATGTCTACTTCCATTGGTGGAGGGGAGAGAGAGAGAGAAAGAGAGAGGAGAGGAGACAAGAAGGGTCTGCTTCTCTTTCCAGGGTGAGTGGGGGTGTTATGATATGAGTGAGGGTGTTGATGACCAGCGGCATCTTTAATTGTATAATGTGTAGTTGCACCATGTAGTACTCAAAAAGGAGGGAAGCTAGGTGTGTGTATCTACTACTATATGGTGGAGTTGGGAATTCGAAAAGTCTTGTTTTGCATGTAGATATTAATTAATCATTTTGACTTTTTTTGTTGCTTTCTTTAGTTTCTCTATTTTGACATATTTCTAAATTTATGTTTCATATATATTACAATACGAAGATTATTCCAATTTTGGTTCTCACCGTGAGAACCAATTACAACCAAGTGGCAATTTGAATTAACCTAGTTGTTTACTTGTTGTCAGAGCTTTAATTTTGGAATAACACAGATAAGCATGTGCGAGTGATTTTTTGTATTTTGAAGTTAAGTTAAAATGTTAGGAAAAACTAGTTGCGAGATAACTCAAGGTGAATATCGATTTGAAGAACGAGTTTTCTTGGAGTGTATGATGTGTTGTTATAGCTAGGGTTTTAAAAAAATAAATCAGTTTTCCCTCTTCTTGATGTCCTTTTATTGTTCAATATACAGTTTTACCTGGAGGAGAAGTCCAACGAAACTTCTAGAAAAAATTCAAACGTCATCTAGATGACAATTTAACTTAATAGTTCAATAGAAGATGGATGGTACGTACATAAGAAGAGGGGATATAACTATAGAAGGGTGTTAGGAATTAAAATCAATCACAGATACGCAACGGAACAGAAAACGGAAAATCCAATTGGCTAATCTTGAGAACAAAACGCAAATCCAAAATCCAAACCAGACAAACACGCAAGATTTAACGTGGAAACCCAATGCGGGAAAAATCACGGACGACACAACTCAAATCCACTATAGAGAAATGTATTACAAAAGATGCTTACAAAGATACGCGAACGAACCGACGAGATACCCGGCTCAAATCTCTCCCACCGAATCACAAGGATGCTCTCTCTCTTTTCTCTCTAGAATGCAAAAATGGACAATAGGAATTAACCTTAAACAAAAGTGACGAAATTGCCTTTATATAGTAGGCCTAAACAAGTATTAATTGCACCAAAATCGCGTGGAGAAATATGCAAAACGTGAGCAGAACTGGGTCCAAACGGTTGCTTCGGTCGACCGATCCAGTAAACGTATCGAAAACGGTCGACCGAAATTGAAGTACCGGTCGACCAAAAAACGACAGTAACTTTTTTGGCTTGCGCGAGTGCATACACGGTCGACCGAAATTGAAGTACCGGTCGACCGAAATTCAACAGACACTTTTCTCCCAGCTCCTCGAATGTTTCCGGTCGACCGAATCCAAGGTTCCGGTCGACCGAAAATCAACAGTAACTTTTGTCCAACTTCAATTGTGTGCCCGGTCGACCGAATCCTAGATTCCGGTCGACCGAAAAACGACAGACACTTTGCTGGGCAATACAACACACATCCGGTCGACCGAAACACTCCTTCCGGTCGACCGATCGTCTGTTTTTCTGCCCTAATACTTTAAACACATATTCAAGGTAAACAACAACAAAGAAGATGCTAGATGAAAAGGTGTGAGAGAGAAAAGATAGGAGCATTGAGTCTTGTGGTATTAAAAACAGCTAGTAAACAACAATGGGTTCTAAATTTCTAAATGATGGTCACATTATATCTAACAATATTTTAGTTAAATCCAAAGTTGAATAATATGAAATTGACCCGATCAGATCATCAAATGAACAAGTACATTGTCAATGACAGTTTGGAACTGAATCGTGTCGATCATAGGGTGATAGGTTTTGTAGAGAAGGTCTTCTCTTAGCAAGATCATGCAATTTTTGTTTATTGTGGGATTCCTCGCTAATTAAAATCGGATGATATTCCTAGATATGATAAAAATTCTGAAGATTAACTATACCAAGATATCAAACAAATACAAATATGTATTATGTATACCATTCTATTCACGCATTTCTTGCTTTCTACCAATACAGAGAATGGAGCCAAATTCAGCAAATTATATTTTCCAATATATGTTGCAGCCAACAACTGTATATAACAAGTGCAGTTGCTAACTTCACTTCGCCATAGAGTAGAGTTCGAAACGTTTTTAATTTGGACAAAAAACAATTGAACTTAAAACTTTTAAAAAAGTGACTTCTTAAAATGTATAGGAGAAAAAAAGGGGGCCAATTGATTTAGATTTTCTAGCTATGAAATATGTTCTTTCCCTAGGCTTTTTTGCTAAGTAATCTCTAACTAATCACTTTACCAATAAAAACAACAAAATGTTTCAACAAACGCCCATCATCTAAAAGTGATCATACGATGTACTATTCCCACCACTTAATGCGGAAGAACGATTTTATATTTAAAACACATAACAACAAACGCCGATCATCTAAAAGTGAATATACGATGTACTATTTCCACCGCTTAATGCGGAAGAACCGAAGAACGATTTTATATTTAAAACTCATAACGCCAAAAAAATAATTGTAACAAACGTGAAAGTTGTGGTTGATTGGACCTTTCATTAAAAACAAGCAATAAGCAATAGCAACAATGTGGTTGGTAATTGTTCCGTAGTTTGCATGGGCCATGCAGGCGTAGTGGGAAGAGGAGACGACGATATCATGGAGCACTGGAACAGTGGGGTACGTGGGCCGCTCTGAGTTCACAATCGACAGTAACCGATACATGTTTTAGTGGTGGGTGACGTGGACGTCCCTGGTACTGTAGATGTTTGGATCTAAGGTCGGATTCCCTCTTCTGAGGACGTCACGCTGGCCATTCTAATTTTAATTAGCTTTATTATCAGTCATTATTATTCGTTAGCGAGGAGAATTAAAGGTTGTCATTAATCGTGATCATGGGCTGTGGACGTAATAATTGAGGTTTTTAATCCATTACAAATTGACATCTGGGAGGTTTTCAATCCATTATGAACAAAGATATCACTTATACTTGCTTTGATTTTGTTGGATAGATATAGTAGGAAATCATGAATTGTGATGCCCAGATGAAGCTAAGTTTTTCTAATAAAAGCAACACGACACTATTCAAGATAGCGAATTAGAGTCTAATTTTTCAAGCTAAATTAATTAAAATAGTTGGATTCCTATTCTTCCTCCCCCATATTATAAGTTATCGGTACAATGTAAGGTAATGAAATAGTTTCAGAGAAAGGTCTATGTGACCATTTTAATTTAACTAGAATTGCCAAATAACACATAATTTCGTCCTTTTAGATTTGGCGCAAAACGCTATAAATTATTTTCTTTCCATTGGAAATGGTTCCAAAATTTTAACAAACTGTATACAAAATATCTTGAGCTTATTTTCCTAACAATCACTTGCAGATCATTGATAATAATAAAAAGTTCTATTTTTAAATTTAGCAGGTTATTGTAATTTGAAGAGGACCTTCCTTTTTAATTTTTGTGATCAAGATTCTAAACTGAATTCCTGCTTAAGCAAGGACGTCTTTGATTTCTTCTACGCATTCCAAGCAAGAAATAAGTCAAACACACCACTATATATATGCTGAGCTCTACTTGATCAAGAACGTTAGAACAGACCTTTTTTCTTTCTTTCTTGAAAACTCAATCAAGTGGTATTAACATGGCGCAAGCATTAAATTTCTTTCAGAATATCCACTGGATAACAATCATATGCGCCCCCCCATGTCTAATTCAGTATACTGCAGTAACTGTACATGCAAATAGCAAATTTCGATAGACTCCATGTTGTAGTATATTTTGTTGAAGATACCTGTTCCACACTTAACTCCCATGTCTCATGTCTCACGCATGATGGACAGATCTTAGTTGTCAAGTTGACTATAGGTCTATAGACAGTGAGATGGCATTTGTATAATGGTCCCAATTGATCATCGAAAAATAATAATAGACACAACATGTGAAATCAATTTTTTTTCCAAGCACTGCACACTTTACCAGACGCCTTCTACTTGTGTTGTCGTTTGAAGAAAGCAAGATTTTGTCTGTGGATTTATGACAAATTTGATATCACTTAATTGACTTCTAGTAAGAATTGAAGTTAATTATTGTTGACTATGATGGGTGATTGTTAATTTATTAATATCAAACTAAGAGAAGGTGATTTTTCAATTGAGCTCCAACCCAGAAACCATCCGTTAAGACTAACGAGCCTAAAAAAGTCAAATCATAAGAATTAAATAAGTCATATAACATCAACAAATTATTAGATGGATCCTGTATATTTTCCTTTCGAAACCGTATAAAGTAGACGAATTAGGGCGTAATACCTTCGGATCAAGGACCGGTCCAACCCCGTTGGAGGCTGTCAACCAACCCTACAAGTTGCAGCCCATCAGAAAAGTCCTTTGGTCCATGGGCCGGTCCGACCCCATCAGAGGCCTACAACTCAATCCCACTAGGCTGAAATCCACTACCAAAGCCCATTGTACCCATTAGAGGCCGACAACTCAACCCCTCTAAGCTGCAGACCTCTACAAGTCTATTGGACCTTGGGCCGATCGAGGCCCGTTTAAGGCCCACAACTTGGTCCCTACAGGCCCATAGTCTATTACATCATGGGCCGATCGAAGGCCCACGACCCGAAACCACATACAACCAACCCCATAGATGATAGATGATAGATAGATAGATAGATAGATAAGAAGAAGAAGAAGATAAGGCCGGCCTTCCATTCCATCTGTTCTCCACTCCTCCCGCCAGGCCGCCATGCTCCTCTCCTCGACCTTCCTCCCACCACCACCCGCCCTCAAACCCTCCCATGCCATCTCCCCCAAACCCCTCCCTTCCCTCACCATCCATGCCGTCAAGAAGATGCAAGGCCGCGTCGTCTGCTCCGCCAGCGACAAGACTGTCGCTGTCGAGGTCGTCCGCCTCGCCCCCCATCCCAAGTACAAGCGCCGCGTCCGCAAGAAGAAGACTTTCCAGGCCCACGACCCCGAGAATGTCTTCAAGGTCGGTGACTTCGTCCAGCTCGAGCGGACCAGGCCGATCAGCAAGAACAAGGCCTTTCTAGCCGTCGCCGTCCCGCCCCGGAGGGGATCCCCGGTGACGGAGGAGGAGGCGGTGGCGGCTTAGAGAGAGGTTTCTCTTCGTTTGCCTTCGTTTTGTTAATGAATCGTGAAAATTTAAGTGGTTCTCGTTTCTTCTTGTCCCTGCTTCCATTACTGACAGATACATCAGGAGTCTCGTGTGTTTGGGATTACGCCGGATTATTGTCTGTGGAAATGGAATTTCGGTTTGCGATGGGTGTCTGATTGCATGATTTGATAATGAGTAATACATTTTGATGTTTCATTACAACTTAATTAACGTTACAATATTAGGAAGAAAGGGGAAAACTTAAGTCAATCCTGTCTAATAAGTTCTGAGTTTCCGGTTGGCACTTCATTTGGTTATCGATCCGTTTTGCGAACAAGTTTTTTAGTTTGAGAAGATGGAGTTTGTGTGTTAGTGAACACTGATGCAATTAATCTAGATTGGAAGTGATAGGAATTTTATGATTAAGGAAAACTAGTTCAAAGAAGTGGATTCTGATACTGTTGTTTGTCTTAAGTTGAAAACAAAAGAGGATTTTTTTTTTTGGTTTCACTTGTTTCCCCAATTTCTTGTGTGGAATTGGTGGAAGTCATCGTAATTGCAATTTTGTATAGGAGTAAGTACTAATAAGTAGTTACAGTATGGTGTCTCGAGGTATAACTGCAGATCCCATACATTGCAGTTGAACTGAATGTTTTGTATATCTAAACAACCTCTGCATTCTTCATTAAATCAAGATAAGAGATTAAAAGCATAACATGTATCTGTATGTGGGCCAAACAATTTTACACAAAATACAAAAACACGAAATAACACGAAACGATAAGACGATTTAAACACGAATTTTTTCGATAGTCGGTTAGTTTAGTTATGATAATTTATAAGAAAATAACATCAAGTAAAATGTCGATTCGACATGAAAATTGCACACTAATTTGTTGAATATTTACACGAAACTGCCACATTTACGTTTTTCATAGTATAATTAATTGATTTTTACTTAAAAACTATTGTTTAAGATGTTTGTTAGAATGAATATATCACTATATCATATGAAATCATCATCATCAATCCAGCTATGACATATTTATTTCAAATTTTGTTAAATATATCGACATGAAACTAACATGTTTTTTTGATACGGAAATACACGATACCATTGCTACGCCTATCTATATTATCTGTATATAATACTCTGAGAGGCTTATAACAAGAAGTTGACGGTGACATCATATGCATACATAGGGCGGGTTTTACCTGCAAACCCGTCCCACCCCGTCTAATGCGGGTAGCGGCTAAAAAACCCTTATCCGTCACCCGTATAACCCGCCTACTAAGTGGAGCGGGTTGCAGTTGTCTCGTAACCCGTCCCGCATAATTCATTGCCCGCATGTTTTTCAATATTTTTGTTGTTTGATGTTGGAGTTTGTTATGTTATAATAAATATTTTCAATATTTTTATTGTTTGATGTTGGAGTTTGTTATGTTTAATGAGCGTTATTGTTATATGTTGAAGTTTGTCATGTATAATGATTGTTATTTTTATAAACATATAATGAATGTTTGATGTTAAAATTTGTTATTATTATTTCGTTCATGTTTTTAATGTTTTATAGTGAATGTTATTAGGAAAAAAATACGGTGAGTGATAATTATTTTTCAAGTTTTGTATTCTTTTGTTTTTCTTAGAAAAAATCTAAAAAGTTAAAAAAAATCCCGTCAAACCCGCATAATCCGCACGCACCACCTAGTCTAACTTTAGGCGGGACATGTAGTGGTTTTTTTATTTTTAACTCACCCCGTCCCGCATAACTCAGATGGGACGGATAA
The DNA here is from genome assembly GCA_963682175.1 of Triglochin maritima. Taxonomy (NCBI): domain Eukaryota; kingdom Viridiplantae; phylum Streptophyta; class Magnoliopsida; order Alismatales; family Juncaginaceae; genus Triglochin; species Triglochin maritima. The sequence continues at coordinate 1,779,641 of OY821787.1, read as the reverse complement.
CGGTGGACCAAAAATTCATCCAGTCCGGCTTATACCCCTGCTGTATGTTACATCCTTGAGGGGGTACTTGTCTGATAAATTATGGTTATATCTGAATCCTATCCCCTGACACTGTGATATGAAGTTATATTGTTTAAATATAATTTTTGGATGTTTTTCTTGCAATTAGCAATCTGGCATGTTCTACGCACCTGTTCAGACTGTTCATTCTTGTGCCATCTCCTCAGCAATTTTCTGCTTCTCATATGCAAATTCTAAACTTTGATGTAAGACAAAGCCCTTGTTACCTTCTCCATAAAGTTCGTACAAAAGCTTATCCCTGACCATATGATATTTTTGACATTGTTAAGCGGCTGCGAAAATCGTCCAAATGAGACAGTATTATGCAGAGGACGAGCACAAGATCAAAGAACTTGAAAACAGTCTGAATCTGTAATGTTTTCTACTTTGTAGAAAAGATTCTGATTTATTTTCTCGAAAAATTAATCGACACTATTTGTCTCTGTACGTAAAAGTATAAAGCCGTTAAAAAAAATAACCCAGCTACATATTAGATGGCCAAATTAAAAATTACGTTCCAAAATATTGAATCATATCTGAAGTTCATAGAGCAGATGGACTTTCCGAAGTACTGTTATTAATAATTAGCAATTTAAATACAATACATTTGTTGATACAAAAACGTCGGTTTTCTTGAATTTCTAGTTGATGAAACATACACGAAAACAATTACACACTCTCTGTTCGTAACCTCGAACTCCTCCACATTGGCAAAAAAGAAAATTTAAAAGAATATACAAGGAAACTCGAAGTCCATGTCACAGACTTCCAAGATACTATCGTTAAAATTGTTAGCAATCTAAAGATCTAAACACAACATATTTAATAATAAAGGAATTATATCCTTTTAGTTCCAGTCAGCATAACATATACGAAGGCTAAATAATTATACACTTATGTTTCATAGACCTCAAAAGCCTTTTATATTGGCGAAAAGTAAATTTAAATAAATTTAGATTTCGTTTGGTAACAGCTTTCTGATGGCGATTTTGAGGGAAAAAATCGTGTATTTTCCAAAAAATCAACATAAAAAATTATTATCACCCTTAAAAAAATCACGAAAACTCGAAGTCCACGTCACAATCGAACGCTTGTCGTTGTCGAGTACAGAAACGCCTGATCGTGGAGAAGAACGACGACGACAATCCCATGTCATTCCATCTCCTTAGAAAGTTCGAGATCACGACGTCAAAATCGCCTCCAACGACCCTCCGATCACCGCCACTATAAATACCTCCCATTTCGACCCCCCCCCCCCCCCAAAACCCTAACCCTTACCCATGGACTCATCCGGGGAGCTCTCGTGCGTGGGAAAGCTCGAGATCGCGGAGCCCAAACCCGCCGGGTTCCTCTGCGGGACTCTCCCCATCCTCGCCGACCCCAGCGCCGACGCCGCCTTCTCCGTCTCCCGATCGGCTCTCGTTCCCTCCGGCGAGACGTAGGGTTTGGTTTTTTGTGTGTTTTTGGATTCGTTTGGTTGAGTTCGTTAGTTAGGGTTTTGGTGGTGGTTTCAGGATAAAGGCCCCGAGGTATCAGATGCTCCCGAATGAGACGGATCTTAATACGTTGCCGAATCTGCCGAACGTACCGGAGAAAGTTCTTCCTGTTGATTGTAAGAGTGGTGGTATGTGTGTTTTGCTGTTTTAGTTGGGATTTGTGTGTGAATGTGTTTTTGCTGTTTTGGTGATTGAAGGTTGTTTGTTAATTGGATGAAATGAATTTGATTATAGATGAGAAAGGATTAAGCTGGTTAATGTGAATTTACTGTTTCTACTACTCACTGTCACAACTGTGAGACTGGACGTGGTTACTTGATTAGTGATAATCCAAAAGAGTTTCTTGGTCCTTTTTCTTCGCTAAAAGTTCCACTGCAATTGTGATTCTGTAAATTGTCTGAAATATTACAAAATTGTATGTTATTGGTTTCATGTCCTATAATCATGTTCAGAATTACAACAACAACAATAAAGCCTTTAATGCGAAACTAGTTGTGGTAGGCTAGAAATGAAACTCAATAAGAATCATACCCCACCCATAAAATCATGGCAAATTGAGAAGACATTTTATAGAAAAACTTAGGAACAATGTAGAGTTGTGGACATGACTATACCAACAGCCACTGTTTTGAAAACCGGACCGGACCGGCCGGTTCAAGCGGTTGAACCATGAACCGGAGGCCTGTCTGGTCCGGTTCACCTCCCAAAACCGTTTTTGCCTAGAACCGGACCGAACCGGGTTGAACCTCCGGTTCAGGAAAAAAACCCTGTTTTTTGTTTTTTGAATATTTTTTTGCTTAATAAATAATTAAATATGATTATTATATTTATAATATATATTTATGACGTCATGTTGACGTCACCGGTTCAACCGGTTCGATTCCAGTCCGACCCCGGTCGAACCTTTGACGTTGCCGGTTCGACGTCCGGTTCGGTTCTGAAAACCTTGCCAACAACTTTGTGAAATGATGTTGTTGGCTGACATACTGCTCATGTACCTACGAGACCTTGTTATACATACACTACATTGTTTCACTAGTAGCTAACCATCATACATCTAAATCCCATTGAGGTCTACGACTTCAACAGTCAGTGAATTATGAAGTAGAATACTAAGTGACACCAACTGTTTCAATTGAAGTTTCAATTTTCATGTACGTATCTGCATTTCTCAAAATGTGATACTAAATTGCAATTTCCAAATGCTATAGATTTCCACTGGGAAAGTGGACCTGTTAGTCAAAACATCTCCAAGAAATGCGAAGCGCTTGCAGTCACTGGTCTAGCAGACTATGGAGAGGAGATAGATGTGGTTGCCCCCGCTGATATTCTCAAGCAGATATTTAAGATACCATATTCCAAGGCTAGGTTATCTATTGCTGTTCATCGTATTGGGGATACTCTAATCCTAAATACAGGGTATGTATTTTTGTATGTTTTCTTGACCACCAAGGCACCAATCATGGTATTCAGTTTTGTAGAATTACCAAACATGCAGACCTGATGCGGAAGAGGGAGAAAATACAACCAGAAGACAGAATAGTCAACCTAGAAGTTCCAACTCTTCTATTTTCTTGAATTTCGCCATGCACTCCGTAAGAGCAGAGGCTTGTGATTGTCCGCCTAGTCACTATGCATCAGCTGAAAGTAGATCAAGTTCCACTGTGTTACCTGGCCATTATGGACAAAGGGATGCAACCTTCATGTCTTCTGCTGCTCCCAATTCTGATGATTCTCGATCTATTGACCGGAGTGTAAATAACAATCAAAAGGATATCTTTAGTGACCTTGTAGATTATCCACAAAAAAACCAAGACAAATTATTTTGGGGACGTAAAAAGAAGCCAAATACTAAAGGAGGTAGCACAGTCAATAGAAATTCTCAGGTGGGAGAAAAGCCTAGAGGCCCTATGCAGGAGTCTGAGAAGTCCCAGAGAAACAGCAGTGATGATTTTCTAAGAGTCCTTTTTTGGCAATTCCATAACTTCCGAATGCTTTTGGGTAGCGATTTGCTTTTGTTTAGCAATGAAAAATATGTTTCCGTGAGCTTGCATTTGTGGGATATTGCAAGACAGGTAATATATAAACTTTGTTTGCTTTTCAAGTGTGACTATCACTTGCTTTTTCTCAATTGCTAGATGAGTGTGCAGGTCACTCCTCTATCTTGGTTGGAAGCTTGGCTTGATAACGTCATGGCAAGCGTTCCAGAATTGGCCATTTGTTATCATCAAAATGGTGTTGTTCAAGGCTATGAGCTTTTGAAGACAGATGACATTTTCCTACTTAAGGGCATCTCTGAAGATGGTACCCCTGCATTTAATCCTCAAGTTGTCCAACAAAATGGTCTCTCCGTCTTGAGATTTTTACAGGATAACTGCAAACAAGATCCTGGTGCTTATTGGGTACCTGTTTCCGTTTTTTGAATATCACAATTCCTCTACAAGTGTTTTAATTTTTCTGTGCAAATTGTGTATTTTGAATATCTTATTTCTTATTTGTTGCTCCCTGTGGTTTTATGTTTCAGCTGTACAAAAATGCTGGGGACGATGTGATACAACTATTTGATTTATCTGTTTTGCCAACAAAAAGTTCCACCAATGAGCACAGTTTAAATTGTAAATTTCTCCCTTCTCTTATGCATAAGGAGAGAAGAGATTCCTTATTTTCCCTAGGAACACTCTTGTACCGTGTTGCCCACCGGCTCTCTCTTTCCAAGGTTAAATTGATATTCTATCGCTGGACGTTATATCCTGAAGAAATATGGAATTTGATTATACATTTAATTGAAGCATTTATTTATTTTTCTTCTTGTTTTATATCTTCTGCTTCTTGATACAGGCTCCAGATAGCAAGGCAAGGTGTGTTAAGTTTTTCAGGAAATGTTTGGCCTTTGTGCAGGAGCATGATCACCTGGTACCTTGTCAATTATCCTCTGACACTTCGAATTTTTTTTAATATTTCAAGTGAAATTCTATATATTTGCATTGATTCTTATTGTATTGTATTGTATTGTATTGTATTGTTTGGGTTGTATATAAACAGGGATTTTCTTTTTTACCATTGTGTTTCAATGCAGGTGGTCCGTGCTTATGCTCATGAGCAGTTTGCCAGACTAATTTTGAGATGCTATGAGGAGCTGGATTTCACGTCCGAATCTTTTCTTCTAGATTATGAAGCTGCTGTTACTGGTGTAGATGAAGAGTCATCCGAGTTTTCGCTTGGCATGTTTAGTTCAAAAGGCAAGGACAGGGATCACAATATGATTATCGAACACACACCTTCGTCTGAAGACTATGAAATCTTTCAGAGTCAGTCAGCTGTGCCACCTGAGGTGACAAACCCCCCTGCTGTACCATTAAATTCGAGGAATATTACATCGACTGAGACATTGACTGAGAAAACTGACACGGGACAGTCAAATGAGCCCATTGCTGACTCTGTAATGGAAGATAGATTGGCAGTTTGCCAGATTTCAAAATCATCAGTACCATTTCAGACTGTTACTGATCCAATCTCTTCTAAATTAGCTGCAATTCACCATGTATCTCAAGCCATAAAATCTCTTAGATGGAGTCGCCAGCTTCACACCAGAAAAGCTGATCTACCAGAAGATGGGAGCAGTGGAACTCAACGTAAATCCAGTCATTCGAGCTTATCTCTATGTGCATGTGGTGATGTGGACTGTATTGAGGTTTGTGACATACGTGAATGGCTCATGAAAGCCAAGATGGATAATAAGTTGTGGAAGCTTGTACTTTTGTTAGGAGAGTCATACTTAGCCCTCGGAGAAGCCTATAAAGAGGATGGTCAATTACATCAAGCTCTGAAAATTGTGGAGATAGCATGTTCGGTTTATGGGTCAATGCCTCAGCATGTTGAGAATGCTCAGTTTATCTCGTCTATGGTCAGTGCATCTTCTCAGGTGAAATTTGAGAGAGTAAGTTTCTCCCCAGATGGTGAAGAAAATACTGACTTTACTAACCTTTCTGATCCATTCTTCTTGTTTTGGGCAAAAGCATGGGCTCTTGTTGGCGATTTATTTGTAGAGTACCACAGGTTAAGTGGTAAAAATGTTGTGGTAAATGAAGGAAGAAAATATGGAAACGAGTTGAGAATGTCAAGTGAAGTGGTTAAAGAAGTTACAAGGCTAAAGAAGAAGCTAGGGCGTTACAGTCAAAACTGCAGCACATGCTCACTACTAAACTGTAGCTGCCAGAGTGATAGGGCAAGTAGTGGTTACAGTGCTACCAGTAGCACTGGTTATACACATACTTCTGTTCATGGCAGAAAAGGTAGTAGGAAATCACAATCAAAATACTCTTCATATTCGCCCTTAAGGGATCATACTATTTCAGCCAAATCAGAAAATGCAAAAGGATTTGAGAGTAGCAAGTTGCATTATATTGGTGAAGTAAGAGAACAGGCTCATGTCTTGGAACCAGGATATAACGTAGTGAAGTCAAGTTCCAGTTATTCTCAGACTGAAAGTACTGCAGAAGTCCAGAAAGTTGACTCGGCAGCAGTTGCTTCTAGTCATGCCGCTAAAGATTCATCCAAAAGAAAACATGGTGGCATATTTGAATATCTTGAGGGACCTAGGACTGAAAATGTTGAATATAACCTCTCAGCTGCTTTGGGTTGTTTTGATATGACAGTGAAATCATACGCTCAATGTTTTGATGGTGCATCAGAAATTCAGTCTGTCATGAAAAAGATGGGATGGGTGTGCAATGAATTGGGCCGAATAAGGCTGAATAATGGTGACTTGAGAAATGCAGAGGTCGCATTTAGAGATGCGGTAAACGCATTCAGAGAAGTTTCGGATCACACAAATATCATTTTGATAAACTGTAATATGGCCCATGGCAGAAGGGCACTGGCTGAAGATTTGGTATCCAAAATGGAAAACCTTAAGAGTGATCTGTTACGGAAGAACTTTAAGCAACTTGTAAAGAAGGCAAAGTCAGAATATCTTGAATCTCTGAAATACTATGAGGATGCAAAGTTAGAACTGCTTGGTGTTGGTGATGGAGTTGATTTGCAATTGAGGAATCAAGTTTATACTCAGTATGGTAATACATATCTGAGGCTTGGAATGCTTTTAGCAAAAGAAAATAATTCAGAAGAGAAACATGATAACGGGCAACATGAGAAGGTGGTTATAGGCAATGTTCATCTGGCACATGGGAAAGATAATGGAACACAAAATGATGATGTATCTGCAAGTGATGCTTTTAGAGAGGCTTTAGCTGCATATGAATCGCTTGGTGAAGCACGAAAGCAAGAAGCTGCTTTTGCTTATTTTCATCTTGCATGCTACCACAAGGTATATTGTCTCAATTTTTTGGATTTAGATAACAGACATGCCAAAACCTCAAAATGCGATGGTAATAATCGCCAAAAGGCTAAATGGTATGCTTCATTAGCTGAGAGAAATTGGCAAAAGGCCAAGGATTTCTATGGTCCAAAGAGTCATACGTCAATGTTTATCAATATTCTCTTGGAACAGTCGATCCTTTGTTCAAGCCTTTCAACCTCCATGAACTCGTGCATGGTATGCTCTTGAATTTGTTTTGCTTGTTTTTCACCCAATGTAGTTAAAGGGTAATAAATCTTTGACGAGGTAATTTTTTGTTCATAAACACCGTGTTGTTTTGGTCAATTGTTGTAACTAACTATCAAACTACATTTCTTTTTGTATACGGGTTTAGAAATAGAATTTTGGGTATGATGTCTTTGATAAGATCAACTGTTGACGCTACTAAGGCAAAAGTGAAAACATGTTTAAACCCCTGGATCATTAAAAAAAAGTTGCAACCTACCCTATAGAAAAGAGAAAGATGAATATTTCCATGTTGAATTAAAAATAATTTCGAAATTCAGTTATCGAAACATGAATTCCTGTGAATCTGACAATCTGTAGTGGTAATATCATGACCATGGATGCACCAGGCTACAAGTCCATCAACCAAAATATGTTTTGGGGATTTTTGTGATTTGTGATCAACAGTCACTGATGATTCCTATTTGAAGCTCAGAAGGCAAATCTTTGTGAAAACATATTGTATCTTATCATTTCCCACTTTTTAATATTTTTTTGGTTTTCTGGTGTTTCTTCAGTCTCCCAACTATTTGAAGTTCAGAATGCAAATCATTGTGAAAATGTTATATCTTATCATCTTTGTTCAGAACATTGATTGAAAAGGCGGCCGCCTAGTCCACCTAGGTGCCTAGTGGTCCATGGGTGCCTAGTGATTTATGGCCGCCTACTCAGCTCAAGGATTGAAAAAGGTGGCCACCTAGTTGGGCTAGGCAACCAAGTGCCCTTACCAATGGCCGCCTAGCCGCTTTTCAATCCTTAGGTTCAGAATAGGCTAGTGGTTTTACCTGCTCTTGGAAATTGTGATTACTCTGCTGTTAATTGCATGATATATACATGCATTGACCACCTTGGTTTCGCTTGGACCATGTAGATTCTAGAATCAGCTTTGTCACATCTGCTTGAAGGCCGTCGTGTGACAGGAGAAGCCAGTGATAATACTTTTTGCAGTCTGGATCCTGAAATCCACGAAAGATTCTGGAATCAGTTGCAGTCAGTTCTTAAAAAGAGTCTTGCAGTAGCTCGTTCAAGCAGCTCAAACAAGTCGGGAAATGGTTCCGAAGCAGCTGCAACGAAGAAAATGGGGGATGTCCGAAAGCTCAGAGAAATGTATAGGATGTCACTGACGTCCAATGAACTGCGGCAGTTAGACGCCATGTACAAGCTGTGGATCTCATAGCTGCTGCGGCCTGCATGAGCATTTCACAGAGGAAAGTCACATCTTCAAAGTCCATTTCCCTCGTAAAATGGTAGTCTGCGTATATATTTATGTTGTGTATAAGTATTTCTTGTTTGATATTTGGATGGCAAGTGATCACGAGCGATCCTCTTTGTATATAACCGGATTGGAGTCTTGAGCAGTACGTATATTTACACGGAGTTTGCAGGGTGTTTTTGAGTTGAGCAACTTTTCCTCAGCGTTTGGTAGCCAGAGAGCTCACATTTTATTTTCTCCGGTTTGAACATGATGACGTTATTTTGTGACTCCATGGAGCAGAAGAGCCAGGAAACTGTAATAATCAATTTTAGATCATGCATGGAGCCGTTAGCAGCTACCAAATCGTCAGCCATGGGTTTAATTTAGATAGAAAGAAAAGTTAAAACAAATAACAAAAATTGAAAGTACATCGGTATCCAACTTCAATACAGATGCTTCAATTTTACTTTTGTCGGCCGAATTTTAGCCAAGGCCTGAGGCATAGTATGACTTTAGATATGGAACCTTCTATACGCAACATAATTACCTTTTCAATTTTCCAGTTAAAGTTAACAACCGTTAGTCCAACCTCGCAGGACCATAGTTGTTCGCCGTTAACTAAATAACCCGTAATATTACAATATCACCGGTGTGGCCATTCTGTCTTGCAAGGGACAACTTGTTCCTCATTTAAATTAATTCATAAAATACCGGAGTATCGTTCTTTTGGGAATGGTGAAAGCTTACATTAAGATAATTCAATCTGAATGCGGTTAAGTGCATTCTTTTATCTGCGCAACTTATTCTTGTGCTACTAATATGATAAGTCTTCTGTCTTCTTTTGTTGATAATTTAGTTAATATAATAAGTTCGTGTTGAAACGTCGAAGGTACACCGACTTTTAATGAAGCCCCTGTGGTCGGCCGAACTTTTTGACTCTGCAGAGAATTAATATAAGGTTAATGAAAGCAAATTAAACTTTACTTAGCAGCGGGTGTGCAAAAATCAGTCTGGATTGGAACTAATCGGTCCAGATTCTGGTCCGGATTCAGTTAAAAAATCGGTTCCCGTCCGGTTTTTATTTTTAATTTTTAAGGTAAAAATTTGATCTTGGACTTAACCGGACCGAAACCAACCGGTCTAGTCTGGTCTCCAGGCCGAACCAATTCGGTCCAATCCAGTCTCCGGTCCGGACCATGGAAAAAAATCCGGTCCAGTCCAGACTGGATGCACACCCCTCTCAAATTGAGGGATATACGAAATACAACGCTAAATGTATTTAAACAAAACTAATAAATAACCTCTCCCACTTCCACCGCAAAATGATATATAAAACCAACTACAAAGTACCGACTCAATAAAAACAATCTGAAAAATTCAAAAATTTGTTTATTTCACACCGACAAAATCCCAATGCTAAAACGATCAACATTTTTTTGCATGATCCAAAATTTCTTTGTATCCGCCTCATTTTGTAAGCGAAGCTACAACTCCAAATCAAAGGTGGCCGACCTTCAGGTACTTAAATGTATTTTTTTGTGTTCGCTGTGAATTTTAATTTGAAAATCTGAATGTATGATTTCACTCCAGGGCGTAAAGCAAACAACGTCAACGTGGAAAAAATTAGCATGCGTACATGACAAACAAGTGACATTTTACGGGAGCAAACACACCCCACCTGGACCACCTCAAAAAACAAGCATAAAATACTCATCAGGTGGAACCCACAGTCAGTTAGAAACCCAAAACCAAAACCATCTCCCTCCATCTAAAAACCAAAATAAAATAAAATAAATCCAATTCTCACCTTCGGGAGCAAAAAATGGAGGGGAAGGAGCGGAGAAGCCACCGCGTCTTCCTCTCTGTTCTGGTGATCTTCTGGTCGCCACTGATCGTCCCCCTCTTGTTCCTCTCCCTCCCCTTCCTCCTCATCTGCGCCGCTGCGGCCCGGCGATGGGCGGAACGCAGCGGGTTGAGGAGGGATGATGTGGCGGGGAGGAGTGAGGCGGTGGAGGAGGAGGAGGAGAGGATGCCGATGATGCGGAGGTATTTGGAGGATCAGATGGCTCTCGTGCTTGAATCCGGGGATTGGACTTGATGGAGTTTTGATCGTCCTCTGATTTTGGGGATTTTGGACCTTTTTTTTTTAGGAAAAGAAGTTTGGGTTGTGTTGTGTGTGTTTTGACTTTTGAGTGGAAGGTTTGGTTTTGGATGGATTTTCTGCTCTGAGTTCAGTTGTGTGGTTGAAATTGCCAATTATGTAGAGGTGTATATAAACGATTGTGAGTTGGAGTTGAATTTTGTGTGATGTGGTTTTATACCAAAAATGGCATGTAATGGTTCGGCTGTACTTTGAAAACAAGCTTTTGCTTAGTTTAGCTTTAGCAAGAGAGTTTGTTTGTCGAGTGATCTCAATTTCTCGTAATTGTGGATCATTTGGAAAATTAAGAATGATTGTACATTCAGGTCTCCAATGTAGACTCCAGCAACTCAGCAAGCATGTTAAAAGAAATTGTCAATATTATGGCATTTGGGTGTTTAAATTTATCATCATTCGTCTAAGGTTCGGATGCAATTTTGCGACAATTTGGACCGACTTCTGTCCTGCATTGTCCTTTTCTAATAATTCCAAAAGATTAGAAGTACGAAGCTTCCATGATTAGAAAAGGATCATGCATAAACATCTCTGAAGGCCGAAGTATAAAGAATATGATTATAGCAGGTCTTTGTACATGTACAATGAATTCCTGTTACACTACGCTTGCCAGTTACTCTGCTACAATTCTACAAATTAACAGATGCTAACACTGATATTACTTTAAATAATTTCATCGTAAAAATGAAATCTAACTAATGAAAAATACAAATAGCAATGGACTAATGTATCTCACTCCCACCTCCCATGGATACCAAATCAGATCTCTTCTTCCAGACCGTGGGCTTTTTCTCAAACAAGAAGAAAGGTGGACACATAGGTTCGCACCTAATGTGTTTGAATTTCATTGGCTCGAGTAAGGTTTTCTTCCTTGTGTTGGCACATACAATCTGGCATGGGGAAGGTGTAAAGTGGCGCATTGGGTTTCCTCATTTGTATCCCCTTCAAATCGCTACGACGGAGCATGTCTTGCATATGATGCTTGAACCTACTCCAGCTGTAATAAAAACACAAGAAAATAGAAAATCCTTAGTCAAATAATACTAGACAGTAATTCGGAACAATGATACCCTGCTACTATCTTGGTCCAATATCACTAAACTGTTTTTCATCATGAAGAGCAAAATAAGATTACAAACATAAAAGGTCTCGCACTAGTACAGGGGAATCCGAAATGCACCTGATATCTGGGTTATCTAATGCCAAGACCAATTTCTTCTTATCAGGATTGATGGTTTTTGCATGTCCATCATAAAGATATCGCCTGTGCCCCATCATAAAGTGAGGGAAATTCCCACCTTGAGTAGTGACGAACACTTCACTATAAAGACAAATGGTATAATCAAGTGCAGCCAATCTTGATGAATGACCCTACACAAAAAGTGTGTTATATACATCCTGATTCCTGACATTGAGAATATACAAAATGGTCTTTAGAAGGGAGCAACATGGTGTTAGATATGGACCAACAAATCTACAAAGTAATCATGATAGCAACATAGGTTCCTTATTTGACCCAGTAAAGCATAGCAAAATGCTCTCCAAGTACCCTCATCATACCTCAATGCATAAGATATAGAACCCATACCTTGAATGGAGCAAGTTCATCTTCAGTGGCAAGTGTCTCCTTTGTCTCCAAACGAGGAAATAATTGCCGAAGTGGTGCCATGTATTTTTCAGCCTTATAAATCTTACCAGATGCAACATATAGAGAGGTAGTATTATCAAAACCCATACCTCTAAGTATCATTCCAACCTGCAAAAATAATATTTAATATGAAGTAAAAGTAATCAATATTTTTAGGTTGCAAATGTTCAATGAATTGCATTTGCATATATGAAAGTCAATTACAGTTATCGACAAAAAAGTCAATTAAACTTTTTTTTGATTTAGTATTCATCTGAAAATTGGAAATATTCATGAACAATAGCAACTCACGTGTAACGTACAGGCAGTGCTAACAATTTTGTCATAATTGTCAAGAATTTCAAATGTCTATGTACATCAGAAATTTGAAACAATCTGTATTACACTAATAAAAATTGGACTCCCCCCTCTCACAATTGTAATCCATATTTCTCCTAAGACAATAGCATCTTAGAAATCCACCACATAAAACCCTTCTTTCAAACTATGAAAGACAAACCACAAGAACTCGCTCAACTTTTACACTTCTACAGTACTTTATAAACAAAAGTATGAAGGGAGATAGTATGAATTACCAACCTCTAAGGGAGTCAAAGGGCATTTTCCATCCATACGAACTGCACTTGGCTTCAGTGCCCGATGAGGTCTCTTAAATTTCCCTCTCCAGCTCTTCTCACGTGCTGCATCCATTTCACGTTTCTCTTCCTTACCACCATCATATACACACAAGGAAAAGGCCACCATATCCTATAAGAAAAGAGGGTTATATAAGTGATGCTCAGCCAAATACGGGCTTTTGTCATCAAATATAATCGTGCAAACAAATGAGACCTTTTCAAACCTCAGATGCACAGATATATACTTTCCTCCATTCGTGGAACTATTTTTTATCATTCGGTCCACCATTTTCTCTGCAAGTGTTCTAATAGGTTGTGAAAATCGTAATGCATCATAGTTTGCTAAACATCTTAGTCCTTGAATACTTGGAGGAACAGTCTGAGCCAATCTACTAGAGAAAGGTGCAATCCGTATAGCCCTGCACAATTTAGAGAAACATATCATGGTGATACTACGCTTTCACAAAACATAGAAGGGAAAAAAGAATGATCAATTTTCTCATAAGATATTAGATAAGCCCGTCATGATTGGTATAGTAATACAAGTAGGAAATGCTATAAATAGAAACCAATAAAGATAGAAGATAAGATACAGGATCCATCAGATAACATCTATGAAGCCTGCAAACCTTTTCCATTTAGTGAAACAGCTGAGGGCTTCCATTGAACGAAAATAAATTGAGCCCATCATACAAGATAATATAATAAGCAATTTCCTATCATATCAAAACTGAAATTTAAGTATGTAAATCATAGCAGAAAGGGGAAAATCACAAGAGATGTTCCAATATCGTCAAGGTTTAAGCATGTTTTCGCGAATTATTTACAAATAATCATTCCAAACTTTAGCAACAAGTAGAACTTGATTGATCACTTGTATTGTCTTACACATGTTTTTTCATGCCATTGAAAGGATGGAAACATACCCAAACTCCAGCAATTTGGGAAGCACCTTTTTCAGGTAATAAGATTTCGAAGACCAAGCTTTAACTCTCAGATTCGAAATGTTACTCATATTATTATCAAACCGCTGGAACACTTCATCTGGAAGCTGTCTCACTATTCTAACGTAACCTCCAAGTCTTTCTTTAAAGTACTCTTCGTCAAAAATGTCACTGAATTTACTGCACAAAGAAAATGAAATTTAATCAAAATGTAGATGAGCTGAAACAAAAATAAATATAATAGCTCTAGAGAACTGAACATCAAGACAGCCTACAACAGGGAAGAACTACTAAGGTAGAATACTGAAACGGCTGATACAGTTATTGATCATAACCATTGTATTTTACGATTAAACTTATAAAGAAGGCAGATTTCCATAACAAAAGCCAAACATACTAGCAGAAATTTTCTATTTTAGCTAAAACTAGTTAAAAGATCAGCCAAAACTATTAACCTGGAATCACGCCAAACACTGTTAAGATGGAACATTGGGATCACTAGTGTGGCATTTAGCAACCTCGACACAGCAACAGCATCACATATCTGCAAATGGCATGCAAATTGTTAGCACAAAAGGTTTTAGTCATTTTCTTTTACATTTTATGACACCATAGCACAATTAGGATAGATAGAGCAATGAAGCTTCTCCTTATCACAAAATAAAATGAAGATTTAAAATTTCCTAGCTTTCCAAGACCAAAAAAGGGCAAAGAGAGGGAGACAGGAAGAACATATGCAAACAAATAAATATGAAGGCCTAATCATAGAAATAGCTTTAACATGTCAATTTGATAACTTTTTTGCATTGAATATCAAACACCGGGGAAAGAGTATTGTCAAAATGCTTGAATTATAAAGCGTACATAAACTCATACCGATATGCGTTGCTGGTTAAGTCCTCCATTTGCTTCAATAATAAGAAACCCATTTGAGCTGGGCAACTCTGAGAATAAAAAGGCTCGTCAACAATTTGCAATGAAAAAATGCACATCAAAACTGTAACTTTTAAATCATGATTTTATTTTATCTGAAAACAAACTGTGAAACATAAAGCTTGAATCCGGACCTGTTTGAGTTACCTTCCTGCCAGCACAAGGCTTCCAAGTTTCACCTACCTTTGCTGGATGCCAAGTTGTTACTAACTGCTCAATTAAGAGAAAGAAAAATTATCATGAGGAACTGTGACAAAAAAAGAAAGAGAGAGGCCATTCAGTAGCAGTCTCGAAGAAGGAATTCGGGAGGAAAAATCATATAGCTCTAAAAACAATAAGCAACTGAATTCCTAATTCTAAAGCCGTGGATCTGCAGAAAGTATCTAATTATTAGTTCACGAAATCTCCTCAGTTCCACCATTCTTCTAGTGCGATCCTCCCACATTCCATTCCACCAACCAAACCAATATAACAAACACAATCTCGTCGCAACCGAGCTATTCCCCCGTCCACCACGGCCCCAAAGTTCCTCCTCAATTCCACAAATTCCACAACTCACCACTTCTCAAACACAAATTCAACCACAAAAACAGTTCAAAAGGCAAAGAAACCAAAGCACACATTCCGAAATCACGACTTATCTCACAATTACCACAACAAATATCTCTTCCACACAAATCCAGCCACAAATCACCACAACAAACTTCATCTCACCGCGATCGAACTAATTTCCCGTCCGCAACCTCTCAACTCCATAACTCAAACCTAAATTCAATCACAAAAAAAAGTTCGAAATTCACAAAAATCCACGTTTCGAAACCTCACCGCGACGGAGCTATTCCCACCGTCGGCCTGCATCGACGGCCAAAACCTCTCGAAGACCTTCGGACTCCGATACATCGACCCCGGCGGCGGCCTCCGCATCATGACGACTCCAACCCTCTCCCCGACGCCGTCGATCCCCAAGCTCCCCATGTAGAGAAGCATCCCGCAGACGTAAAGCATCGGGGCGAAGAGGAGGATCCCCTTCCGCCTCAGCACCGCCGCGATCAGGAGGTACACGAACCGCTCCGGCTCGGCCGCCGACGGCTTCGGTCGAGAGTAGCGGTGCCGCGGGGAGTGGGGGCCCAGACGGCTGTAGCCGTTCATTGTTGGATGGGGGGTTTAGGGCCGTTGGATCGGGCGGAGATCGGGATCGGAGGCCATTGAGGAAGGAAAGAGCCTGTCTGTTATGTGATGTGAGGATGGAGATGGTGTGTTTGTTGCTTCTTTTTTTTACTTGGGATGGAATAAAAAGATTTGGGGATTTTTATTTTTATTTTTAATCTTTTAAGGAGTTTTGGATTTGCATGATGTGGTGATTGATTTCGTTGTCACTGGTGAGCTAAAATGGCATCATGCATGTTAAAAACATAAACGACACACGAGTGTGACACGATGTAATAATACGACACTATGATACTAGAATTAGAATGTGTAAGCATAATATTTTATCTGAGTCAGATTTATGTATAGTTGGTTGGATACGATAAATTATTGGTTTAGATTTGGGTGTGAGGTTTTAGACACAAATACACGATAATATAACGAATACTTGAATGCACGAAAACATCGTGATACATGAATACACAATAAAATAATTAATAGAGTAATACATTATTTGTGAATTACTAAATGTTAGGAGTTTGGACTTGTATAGTTGTATTTGTGAATTTTGTTTCGGAAATATAATTGTTTCGGGAATATTTGTATTCCTTCCTTACTTCTTCAAGTTTATTATTGAAATAGTTCGTAATATTGTTAACTTAGATTAAAAAAATTAACAACAGTAAAAAAAATGTTAAATCTGAAACAATATGTAATCTGGTGTTGAGAGGATCGATTCTTGCTCTTCAGATCCGACACTAAAAAACTAGAAGCTTTGATATGTCATGGTTATCGTTATCAAACTAGAGGTTTTGGAAAAGAAAGAAAAACGAGACAAATTAAAGAAGTAGTTAGTACAGAAATTACAAAAGGGTTATACATCCAAAAAGTTAGTTTTGTTGGAGACTTTAAAGTTAAAGGGATATTGAAATTAAATCAAAGGAATTCCAGAGTCTAATTTGCCGTTGATTTAGTGATGTAATGCTTATTACATATATTGCATTGTTTATTTTTGAAAGCTAAATATCCTATATTTTAGTCATGCTGATGTTCATATCTTTCCGCTTTTCGTATCATAGCCAATAATAAATTTTCGTATTGTGTTTTGATACGTACTTACTATTACTAAATAGTATAAACTTTGCCACGAAGGTTCTTCGAAAAATAATAATCTGCAGACGTCGACATTTAAGGAACACTCAAGTCAACTATGGCCAAAGAATTATTTCTTTTGGTTAACGAACAAAATTACAATATCACGTCAGTAGATTAATTGCAATATCTGATTTTTAAGTTGAGGTAATAATCAAATATCTTAATGGACTAATTAAGATTGTTGGGTGATTGTATGGTTTTAGGAGAATATGGAATTTTGAGAAGAATATAGAGAAGAAAAAGATGGAGATTTTGAGACAAGTATTAATTCATTATTCTTCAGTTTCATATCATGTCTGTCTCTCTTGATATTCGTAGTTGCATGCATGTTGAGCATTAATATTGATTTTATGGATATGCGTATGATTGCATTGTGGTGTTTCGGTCGACATGTCATGTGGTTGTGTGTATGTTTCTGGCAGAGCAACTTAGGAAAGAGCTGCCTAACGGACAACGTGGAGCCACCCGAGAGAGGAAAGGGCTGCCTGTCGTTAGTGTGGAGCTACCAGGTGTGCGTTTGACAGATTGATAGATTTCAGAAGCACAGGATGTGGTCGAATCTGAATGGGGGTTTCAGATTGATATGCATGCATTTTATTTGTGATGCATGTCTCTTGATTGTGCTTATTGACTCAATGTCATATTCTGTATTATTTTCCACATGATTATGATTCTGATTGTTTGATGGTTGATACTTGCGGGATGTCGAGCTCACAAATTGTTGATTATATTTTTCAGATTAATTATGGACCTATCAGATGGATTTAAATATCAGAGTTCGCAGCGGTCAGGATCGCGGATCGTAGCTTAACGCACCGGGTTCGGACGGGTGAGCAGTTGTCCGTGCTCGGGGCGTTACATTAATTTGATTTAATAACGACATCGTTGACCCAAACGTGATCAGTCCAAAAGAGACGACTGACGACAAGCCTCAGATGAAATCAACTTCTGATGTGTTTTGACCAGATTGGGTCGTGCCATGAGACATGGCTTTTATAGCTACGTGCATAACACACTTGTACAAGTCAACCCTGGTTCCTTGGGAAATATGATTAGCTTGTGGGTAAACCTGTAGATTTGCAGCCAAGTTTGCAGTTTACGTCTTAGAGCATCATTAACCCCAACTTCATTTTTTCCTTCAATCTAGTTTCTCTCTCTGCCACGTCAGCAAAAAATATTATGCAACTCATCATCCAACCCAATTCATTTTTCACTTCTTAACCCCAATCCCACTTTCAACACTCTCTCTCATCCATATAAATTTTTTACCTCATTTTCCATTTTCATCACAAAAACACATAAACTATTAAATAAATTATTTCTACAGTAATTAATCTAATTAAATTACGTTAATTGTCAAATAATTTCAAAAAAATAGATTTAATAATGGTCACTCCAACGGGTTGGTCGGGGGTCTCGCTCACTGGTGAGCGAGCACGTTCCACATCGCCGGTGAGGTGACGGGGGTGGCAATGGGGCAGCACCCCTGAAGATTTTTTATTTTTGAGATTTTTATTAGTAATTCTCTGCCGATTTTTGGATTACTAATGCGTTTTTGGATGAACATTAATTACTTATATTAATTTCTAATTACTTATAGTTTGTTCTAAATGGTTAAGGTGAGTGGATTCGTGCTGCACTTGTCAAAAGTTTGATTCCAATTCGAGCTCAATTCCAAATGACTCAAACTCAATCTCAATTTTGACCCTCGTAAACTTAATGTAACAAACAAAAGGTGAAGCAAACTTGATTGGAATCAGCGTACACTTCCATGCATGAGCAATAAAATCTAAATCGACGAATTCAAACATCCAAATCAAACTACTGTACACACTAAATGATTTCTAGCAGACCATTAAATTAAACAAACGGCAACAAGACGATGAACATCGAATCTGTTTTTGGATAAATGTAGGATCCTAATCCTAATTGGGTTTTTTTTGTTGATTAGGTGGTGATTAGGGAGATGGAGATGGACGGCTAGGAGTGGAAGTTGATGGATGGAGGGGTGAGATGATTGGTTTTGAGATGGATGGTGAGGATTTGATTGGGGAGATATTTATTGGTTTTCCTCTCTCTCTCTCTCTCTCTCAGTTGCTCTCTCTCACTCGCGATTCTCTCTCTCTCCATCCTGCAGTGGTGCTCCGACGTGGTGGTGGTGGTGGAGACTCCGGAGAGGTTGGGGGTGATCGGAGTTGTTGAGGTGGCCGGAGGTGAGTTGTGGTTTTGCTAACCCATCCCTCGCGTTTTCCCTTTCTCTCCCTCGACCTTACTTGTGTTCTATGTTTGTGGTGGTAGAGGTTGGTGGAGGTGTTGGAGTGCTCGAGTGTGTCGAGGAGGAGATTGATCGTCGTTTGGACGCGAGGTTCGTCGACGGATCGTGTTTTGGGGAGACGTGCTCGTGGAGGCGTCGTCGCGGTTCTTCAAAGGCTTCTGCAAGCCTTCCGGTATGTCAAGCTCACTCACTTAGTTAGCGTGAGTATTTGGAAGTCGACGGTAGGCCTTTCGGCTCGTCGCAAGTAAACATGCAGCAGATTTCACTGCCTGATCGGTCGACCGGTTGGTGCAAACGGTCGACCGTTCGTGAAGAGAATTCAGGTTCTGCCTCAAATCGGTCGAACGATGCCCCAGGGGCGGTCGACCGACTGTGCATTGGAGGCAAAGCCTGGTGAGATTCGGTCGACCGGGTCCCCTTTGCCGGTCGACCGTGTAACTGTCATGGGTCGGATAGGGCGTTGACCATCCAAACGGTCGACCGCCTCTATGACTTCGTCCGACCGTGACTTAAGTGGATTGAGAGGTCGGTTCGACCGAATGTGGTTTCGATCGACCGGACTTGTGTGCTGAGCGTGGGGAACGCTCTGGAGGAATTCGGTCGACCGAGGAGGGCTCGGCGTTCGACCGGATTCGTGGTGCGAATGAGGGATTATTCCCTGGTGGGATTCGGTCGACCGAGAGTGCTCTGGTGTTCGACCGAATTCGTTGTGGAGTTGTGGGATTTGTCCCTGGTGACTTTCGGTCGAACGGGGCTCCTTTGCCGTTCGACCGATTGGTCGTTTTGTTCGGTGAACCTGGGAGTTGACCATCTAAACGGTCGACCGTCCCTTGACTTTGGTTCGACCGAACGAGAGCGGTGGGTGGGAATCGGTCGACCGATGGAGTGCCGGTCGATGTGATTGCCTTGTATTTGCTTGATTCGGTCGACCGGGACTTTTGGTTCGGTCGACCGTTTCTGTCCAGTTTTGCAATATGGAGGTGTTGTTGTTGTGGTCGTCCGTGTGGGGCGAGTTGTGGTGCCGATGTTCTTCCGGCAAGTGTGCTAGGGTGCACGAGTGTTGCGGTGGTTGGTTGAAAAAGACCTGGAGCCCCGTAACTGTGTGAGAGCTTGGGATTGGCTGAAAAAGGCCTGAGGCCCAGCTTAGAATGTGGTGTTGCGGCGGTTGGTTGAAAAAGATCTGGAGCCCCGTAACTGTGTGAGAGTTGCGGTTGGTTGAAAAAGACCTGGAGCCCAACTAGTCTGTGCGGGGTTGGTTGAAAAAGACCTGGAGTCCCGTAACTGTGTGAGAGCTGCGGTTGGTTGAAAAAGACCTGGAGCCCAACTAGTTTGTGCGGGGTTGGTTGAAAAAGACCTGGAGCTCCGTAGTGCGTTTGGGTTGGCTGAAAAAGGCATGGAGCCTGAGCAAGGACCGCGTGTAGGGGTTGGTTGAAAAAGACCTGGAGCCCTTAGACGTTTGGGTTGGTTGAAAAAGACCTGGAGCCATTGGTCGTGTCGTGGTAGCTGCGGTTGATTGAAAAAGACCTGGAGCCCAGCTTGACGACGAGTGTGTGAGTCGGTGGTTGGGTGAAAAAGCCCTGGAGCCCCGTGACTGTGGTGTGTGTTGTGGTTGAGTGAAAAAGCCCTGGAGCCCAGTCTGTTGAGATGCTTTTTTTGCTTAGTAGAATTGCATTGTAGAGTTTGACATACGGGGTTTCCTCAGGAAACTCAGGCATTGTTGCATGTATACTTTCAGGCCGTGAGCGGCGATAGGGGGCGGTGACCGAGGAGAGTAGCACCGCTACCGGATCCAGCTTTCTCTTAGTTGAGGTCGAGTGATTACTGCTTTCATTTGTATTGTCTTTTGATGTAATCACAACTTTTGAAATACTCTGATGTTCATATATATATTATATATGTTGGTGCACATGTGTTTAGTATTTGCGTAATATCCTCTGTTAATTGTGTGTTATTAAAATTTTAAATTTTCCGCTGTGTTGAGGATGTTACAATAAAGATGTTGAGAAATGTACTCGGGCGTGGCAGCACGTTGAGTAGAATATCATTCTAAACTTGAATTGGTTGAACTCTTATAGGTGCTATTGAGTGCATGGCCTGTGTTACAATCAACTACTTCGCTACAACTTATATTCCAAAAGATGCCGATGATAATGAGAATAAATGAAAAGATTGCATCTAGCATTGCTTTAGAAGCATTATTGAATAGCATACTTCTTTTGCATCATTAGATGTCAGATAAAGTGTTGACGAACTTGCATCTCATCTTCTTCTTGTTTCACGCGCATATTGGGAAGTTAGTTTGAGCGTGACACTCATTAACTGACTCGTTTAATGCCAACATTTTTTCTCTGTGACTCGGAAAGTTAGGACATCTACTTTTACTTCAAGATAAATAGGTAGTACTAGTGGATCCAAACTGGAGTTGGTCGAACAAGAATATTGAACTCATGGGATTCAAGTCGGCATCCCAAGTTCCTGTCACGTGACCTGATTTGATTCTAATTCACAGAAGAAAAAAATACCGTTCAACCTTGTCGGGTTATTGGATTATACGCGTTTAACACTGTTCTATGGTCCCGTCTCATTAGTTTGTTTGTTGGAGGGCAAGTGGGTACTCAATAGGAGAGCAGTGGGATGGGTAGATCTAGTTAGAGACCACTTTAATCTGGATTAATAAGTAATGACTGAATGCTACTGGTGGAGATTGGAGATGCACGTTTGGATTCAACTTGAAGACACCAGTTTTGAACAAACATGTTGAGGTCAGAACCAGATTTTCTTTGTCATAAAATTATAGAAACTTGAGCTTATGTTACTAACACTGGAGTCCTCAAACACACATTTTTGAGTTGAGATTCTTACTCCAAAATGATAGTAAAATCTCACACAAACAAACTTTTGTTGTTGATTCCTGAATTCAAATTCTCAGCAGCCCAATTGGTTGATGCCGTTATCAACAACTTAATAGTTTTCTAGGAATTTAAAGTATCATAAAGTTAAACCAGTAGGGTGCAAACGAAGCGGGACGGGACGTGTTTCACACCGACAGCTACCCGTCCCGCTAAAGTGCGGCAGGTAAGAGGGGCGGGTTAATTTTTTTTCTAATCGCTACCGATCCCACTTAAGGGTGGGTTTGGCGGGCTAAGCGAGTTGATTTTATATAATTTAATTTAGACACATAATATGAATGAAATAAAATACAAAAATTCAAAATTTGTACAAATCATACAAAATCAACACATTAAAATTAAGATGTAAAAATGTAAAAGAGATTTAGTTAATAAAAGAATAAAGATAAACACATTTATTTTATTATAAATACAATTTTAAATTTTAAAATAATATATTTATATATAGTTTGGCGGATTTGACAGGTTAACCTTCAACCTCAACCCGTCCCGTTTAAACTAACTGGTTGAAGGATTGTGGAAAAAACAATCGCAACCCGCCCCACACAGGACGGGGTGGGTTGACGGGTTAAAACCCAAACGAACAGCCCTAAATACCAGTTAGGAAATGGTGCTCCGAAATATTAATCAAACCACCTTCAGTGTACAATTTATACTCCCAGATAAAATTGCTTCAAATAAAAAATCTACAAAGAATTTTACAACAAACAGCAGTGTTTAATAATATAACATAATATAACCTTTGAATTAGACTCAAAAAATCCAAATAGGTCCAACCCAACACTCAGGCCCAGCCTACACACACGGACAAAAGTGTAAAAAGCCGAAAATACGAGGACATATCCGTAATAAACCCCACCATTCAGATAGGATGGCGAGCCGAGCTTCGGACGTCGGAGAGCAAAAATCCATCAAAACAGCAAACAGAAGAATAACAAAAACATAACACAAATCCAACACCAAACCCTAATCAATGGCTTCTTCCGCCCTCGGTGGAAACCTAACTTGGATCGCTTCCACGGTCCAAAAGCCCACCCCTTTCCTTCTCCCCAAACCCCGCCTTCCCTTTGCCAATGCCCGCGTTTGCTCCTCGAATTCTCCTTTTGGTCGTAACTGGTCGGTGTCGGCTGCGCCGGAGGCGTTGGAGGTAGCTCCTCCGGAGCCCGTAGAGGCGCAGATTGCTTCCGTTGAGGCCAGTGAGGGCCCCAAGGGGGAGAACGTGTTTGCTGTTGTGATGGTATGAAAAAAGATCAAATCTTTGTTGTTTTTCTTCTTGTGTTGTTAACTTAGAGTTCGTTTGGAATCACAGTTTGATAATGAGAAATTTTGATTTACTATTGACATTTCCAGACATTCATTTCAAGAATGTGATTCCAAATGGATCCCAAGATTTCTAGAATGTGATTAGTTGAAACTTTGAAAAACTGAAAATTGAAGGGTCATAACTTGAAACATTGTTGTTATAACGAGTTGTTGCAGAACCATTCTAAAGTAGACGGAAGTCAAGTTCCTTTTTTATCTTCAATCTACTTCCTTGAAGTTCATTTTATCATTTCAATTCTAGAAATTGAAGGTCGGGGAACTATGGTTGTTACGATGATATATCTTTTCTTTATTGTGTTTTTTTTTGAAAACTGGTAAGTACTTAGATTAAATGGAAATACAAGCGTATATTTCACTAATTGGATTACAACCATAAGACATAATGAGCCTTTAGAAATAAAATGATGTCCCATGACCCGGTTAAGATAAAATCACGCAACAAGACACATAACATCCAAACTACGGAATGGATCCAAAAGGCCAACGTGATGGATCTCAGGTTGAACCCGGGTTCATCTCAGCCACATCAACAGGTTCAGCCCCTGTTTCTTCTTCCAGCTCCACATCACGATCTCTGGCTGCAGCAGTGGTTCTGAAGGTGACACCAATGTTGTTTGGCGTAGTGGTTGGTAGAGCACCTGGGGAGTCCCACTGCATCAGGATGGCTCCATCAGTCAGGCTCCCTGTCACCATTGTTCGTGTCTTCTTTAAGTGTACTGGACCTACATTCGAGAAAATCAAAACTTTTATTTAGCAAATAACCATGAGTATTGTAGTGTTGGTATTTCCTTTTCCATTTTGGCTTGGAGTCCTGGAACTGGCACCATTTAAGTTGTTGTGACTCTTCTATCTCATTGTTACATCTTATAAGTAAAATCTGATCATGTGTTAATCTGTAGTTCGTATTGATTTAAGTGAAAAGAGGCATTTTGTTGCTATTTGACCTTTTCTGTTGATTCCTATTGTTTCTTTCCGTTTTTTCAGATTGGTGGTAGGCAGTACATTGTTATCCTTGGTCGATTCATCTATGTTCAGAGACTCAAAGGGGCGAATGTCAATGACAAGGTACATATTTGTTAACGCTTTCAGATCTGAAGCTCATTAATGTTTAATTTCCCTGTCTCCTGGCAGCCTTTTCCGAGGGATGCAACATTTTTTGTCAATGCAAATCTAATCCGTTGCATGCATTCTTATGTTTTGTTTATTTTTTCTTCTCTCGCTGTAGATTGTATTGAATAAGGTGTTATTGGTTGGAACCAAGAAGAATGCTTATATTGGAGAACCAATTGTGCCAAATGCAGTTGTTCATGCTGTAGTTGAAGAGCAGGTGATTGTCTTGGTCTTGAATAAAACAACCATTATGTAATGTTTGTTCATGGGAATTTTTTCTTCTTCGTGCAGGGTCTTGATCCCAAAGTGATAGTTTTTAAGTACAAGAAGAAGAAGAATTACAGAAGAACAATTGGTCACCGCCAGGTACTTCATGGTCGATATTCTTGCGATAACTAGTGTTCTTTCAAATTTTGGTAACATTTTCGAATTTCAATTTCTGACTTTTTATAGTAAATTTCCACTACTATTATCTTAGTTTCCTTTTTCTTCTTGCCTAAACTACCAAACACGCCACTATTATAATTTATATGAAATCTGCAGCCAAACACACGGTTGAGGATCACAGGAATTGCTGGTTATGAGGACGCTCCAGCTGATCCAATGCCCGTTTAAATTACAAACCATGTTGTGTTTTTTTTTCCAACCAGAATCAGAACTTCTTGGATAAATTTTAAACGAAGACTTTTTTTTACCTGAAGTAACTTTGTGGTTTTTAACCTCTAGGATGCAATATAGTGCACAATGTGAATTCTTATTCATTACAATTAGTGTTCATGCTTGTAGCTTTGAACCTGTTTGTACCTTCAAAAAAAATTCATTGACAGCGGTAGTTTTTTCAAGTGAATTTTGTAATATCATGAACAGTAATATTCCATAGGAGATAGCAAAGCTAATAGAAATTCAGTTCACACTTGGTTAGAACGTTATGTGTCTGGTGATTAGTGAGTGAACAAGTGGCGCTTCTCCAATGTGGAACAAGAAACACTTGTGGGGTTTATGCTTGTGTAAAAAGTAGAACTAGCCAACTATGATTTCAAAGAACAGACGATCCATATAGTTTTTTAGGTAGGGTGATTGTTAATATAAGTTGTTTTGCTATTGACCTAAATTGACCTGACTTTGTGCAACCAATCGATCTCCGATGAACCATGATGATTGACAAGCAAAGAACAAAGTCCTCAAGTTTAACAAAAAAAAGATTATCCCTTAAAAGTACCTAAAACATGAATCTTGTATGACATATTATCACTCAAAGCTCAAACAGAATAAACTTTTTCGGCAAGAACTTAGACTATGAATCCTGAAGTGAAACAAGAAAGTACCCAATTGTGTTTGGGTTGACATCAGTAGGATCTCTTGACCATCGTGTGCCTTGGAATGGAATCACCATCTGCTTTAACTACTTGTATCAAATATTACAGGTATAGAGGGGCATTCCCTGAATTTTTCTCACCAAATTTTCTGATACATACATGAAGAAATAATAACAAACAGTAAAGTTTTAAGTTGTGAAATGCTAGATGTTCTTAACAAATGTGAATTAGTGAGCTGTAAGAGCTAGACTATAAGTCTATAACAAGCAAGAAGAAGAGTTTCAAAACATCGTTAAAGATGTGGAGCGGGCCCAATTGGTATTACCAGCTTTGTGCTGTGAAATGCTAGATGTTAACAAAGGTGAATTATAAGGGTGGAATTACGATGTGCTTTCACGATAAATACAATCCCACACTATAAATTTCATATTTGTTAATCCTATCAATCAGAAGTCCACGGGACTTACAAATGATATATTCAAATAAATACACCATAATAGTATCCTATTACTGGGAATTAACATGAGGGTCAATCAAACGTGTGGTCTCGGTTGGTGGACGCTTCACTTTCTTTTTATCTCTCACATCTTGTTTACAAACAGGGCAAAATCCTTTCCACCCGCGAAGCCATTTATCCACACAAGCTGCGTGATACTCTATTATAAAATTTGCAACAATCGATTAGCAAAAGAAGAAGAAAGAAAGACGAGCAATATGAAATTCCATCGAGAAATTATGAACTCTATAATTATACTAGACTACTTTGCAACTCCAGCGTCATTTTGTTGATTTCCAAGATTTTTTTCTTCAGAAATTGGACAAAAGCCATTTGTATTTCTTAATTAGTATGCACGCATCTCATATTAAAACCAAGCCCTACTAAGAGGTAATTATAGAAAAATAAGGAACAAAATAAAAAAGAGATTGTTGTCTTGTCACTTACATATTAGTTCTATGCTTGGTGAATTCTCTTGGCATTTCATCACATATCTCCTAACAAAGCATTCTATGTATTTTTTTATATATGTGATAGGAGCTAATTTTAATCATTAAGTTAGTCAATTTACAAGTAGGTACTACTATATATAGAATAACCAACAATATTTTCCATATGTGATGATAAAATTGAGAACTTACTATGTTGGCATGGAAGCAATCGAAGTCTATCCCCTTCTTGGTAGTCTCCACGACATATAGCACAAATCCTTGAAGTGCAATTCATTTCCAAATCCAAAGTGTAAAATTCAGTTGGTATTGCGTCCAACGCGCGTTGGCTTAGTTTAGAGGGAATTCTTGTTATACCAACAGTGATCAAAAGATAAATCACATAAATAACCAATAGAACCATTGGAGAAGATAGGATAACTCCGACAATACTCCAAAAAGCGATACGCTTGAGTTTGGAAGAGAAACCCTCCTCCGGTTGTGAATTTGAAGATTCGGTTATGAGGACAACAGGTATTTTGAGACCTTGAACGTTCCTTGGCGCTGCACCAGCTAGAAAATGTAAAGAAAGCTTAATTATTGATGTAAACGTAATATATGTATGCATAGTGAATAATAATGTTCAGAAATGCAGGACGCAAATAAGATGTGGTAAGGCACCACATAAAGTATATGTCGCTGCATCATTCCGTATTTTTGATTTTTTGCTCAATATCAGAGATCGGATTCTAGTGATAGTGATAGTGATAGTAGGTGCATTGATCATTGGTTTAGGTCGAATAAAGTTAATAGATGGCTCTTCTAGTTGGACAAATCTTGTAGACTAATGTTATCCTTTAAATTTAAATTACTATGATTCTCGTATTCTGTAATTCATCATAAAATTTTCATATTCTAACACAGGTTGTAATTCATCATAAAGGAAGCATTGTTAGGATTGTTGCCAAGTTAAAAACAAAAATAAACATGTTGAAACCTGTTATTGGTCCTAGTCACGAGAGTACATACTTCTCCGTATTAGTTCAGGTATGTTTAGATGTGAGCAAATAGATATATTATGGTTGTTTATTGCCAAAGTATGGGACTTAAATAAGTATCAACATTCCAAGTAAAAAAAGTGTACTCATCAAACACATCAATCAAGATAGGAGCTACGTTTCGAACGATAAAACGAGATGATAAAAGCTAATTAGAAGCAAAATCACCTGAAATCGAAGTTTCGTTGCCTTCGTAATCAATCACAACAACCACCTTGAATCCAGCATCCTGTGCATTTCTGACCATCACATCGAACGGGCATCTTCCTCCGATCAACAAAGCAGCCGAACGACCGGAAGTTTTACTACTTCGGTTGCATGAATCAAAAGGTTTGGCGAATTCTAAACTCTCTGAGCTTTGTCCAACGTTTACACCTAGAGCAAACCCTTAATATAAGCTAATCAATTACTTAACACCATTAAATACAATTAGACAGATATGATTTGTTTCAACAATAACATGTCCTCACCATCGTTTGCTCGTATTTCGTTTATAACCTCTGGGGCCAAATGTAACTCCACTACATTAGCCGGCGTTCTAACCGGAAAGCAAAGAAGAAACACCAAAATTAACAAAAATCCACTTCTCCTTTCCATAGTGGCAAAAGATCTTAAATCGATTTTTTTTTTTTGATGCATCGAAACAAAACCAAAGGAAAGTAATGCAATCATGCTAACGATTTATAGGTGAAGATTTGGGGTTTAGGGCTTCTGTTTCGTGCTATGACTAAGTAATTTATTTTGAAATCCGAAATTTTGGAACTAGAAAATAGGAGGAAATAGTCAACTTTTGGAGTTTAGGTTTCTAGATTTCGTGCCATAATCATTTCAAATAAAGTTGGGATATATCTACAAATTGATACAATCTATGTATCTAGACATGGCCTCGAAGAAAGTACAAACAAAATCATCTAATATCTAACCGTACGTACCACCTTAATGGATGTTTTTGGCTAAAATATATCTAGATTCTAGACGTAATTATAATATTGAAAAATAATAAAACAAAGTCATCTAACCATACCACCCCAATGGAAAGTCTTTGACAAATTATTTTGTCTGAAATATATCTTGACGTTATTACTTATTACGTTATTGACTTTGAAAATTAATAAAACGAAGTCATCTAACCGTATAACACCCGAAAGGAAAGTCTTTGACAAATTTCTTAATTGAACTATTCTATTTCTAGTTCCAACTCAAGTTACTCTCGAACATGTTTAATAAAGGTAAAAGTAAAGTCATCTAACCGTATCATCCAAATGGAAACCTTTAGTTCGAATTAACTCCAATTAATCAAGACGTTACTTCCGGAAATTGCTCCTCAAAACATTATATATATATATATATTATATACATTTTTTATAGTAAAATTACATTATTCAGAAATACAATTTTTAATTCACTCTAAATAATACATTACAAATATGGTTTTTTTTGTTGTTGCTGAAAATACGTTTTTTGAAAATTGTCTCAAATATATTGTCTATTTTCTTTCTTCATTGTTTCTTACGAAACTTTTGATTTTATGAAAAGTACGTTTTTAAGCAAGCACATTATTACATATGATAACGTATTTTCAAAATACTATATTTGAATTAGATGTCAACTTCAAAAATGTATTTTTGAAATTAAAGATCGAAACCTTTATTTAGCATCAATATGCTTACGTATTCAGATATAAAAAATATATATGCATATTTGTGTGCTTTTAATTATTAATCTTGTTTAACGTTTTGCAAACCAAGAAAATTAAAAATTTGTATTACTACACTATTCCTACCTAACTTCAAAGGATATTTTGTTGCAGTTGGACTTCTTTAGTTTGCGAAGAACATGGTCTGGAGTAGGGCTTTTGGAGGAGTTGGCTTTCAGGAATGGAAAATGTTTAGTAGACGCGCGCGTCACGGACGCTACTTACGTGGTGGAGAACTTTTGTCCATTCAACATTCAGTCAGCATATACACTAAACTTCTCAGAGCAATGATGTCTTTCTTATTTGTCTTCCTGATGCATTAAATGCATATCTACGAAGATACCACCTTTTCTTTTGCCGCTCAACGAAGATCCACTAAAGATCCCTTAACGTGTCACGTCACCTATTTTTTTTACTCATTTTCCTTTTTTTTCCGGACAAGCGCATGACTCATTCCGGACACAGTTACTATTTAATCCTGATAGTTGGAACACTTATTCCGGACAAGCGTACTACTTACTCCGGAATGTTGTCTTTTTCTTTTATTTTCCCGATGCGTCCACAATCGCATTTAATGCTCCTCAAATCAGCACGGGGCTTCCATCAACACATCCTCCATTTCTTCTTTTTTGGCGCTTCACGGAGATACAAAATGTTTTGGCTACCTTATTCGGATCCTATGAACCCTTCCTTCTTCTTCCTCCCTTTTTGCTGTACTGTAATGACACTCGTTAATGTGTCCTCACAGCCGGCGCATGTCTCAAACGTCCCGCAAGAGAAGATGTATTTTCCTTCCTTCGAAGAAGCCAAAGCATTTTACGTTTCCTATGTCGATTCCTGTGGTTTTGGTGTGAAGATAAGACAATCTCATTACGATCGTGGTGTTGTTATACGGGCCACTCTTACTTGCTCCAAGGAGGGTAATGCTCCGGGAAACCAAGGTGAAGGTAGACCAAAACATAGGTTATCCGGTAGGGTCGAGTGCACTGCTTGGATCAGGGTCTCCGGAAATCCATCCAGAGGCTACGTAATTAACTACGTAGATCTCCAACATAACCACGTCATGCTGTCGGACGACCAGATGCGCTTCCTCCGACAAAAACAATCCGTCCCGGATTCCGCCATAGCACATATTTCGTGTAATGATGCTGTCGGGATATCGTCCGCCAAGACCATGCAATCTTTTGTGGTCGAAGCCGGAGGTCATGACAAATTGTCTTTCAACGAGCGGGACCTAAGGTGTTTTGTTTTCTATTTAACTGGGTTGATGTTACCCATTTTGCTTTGTCATAAAAATTATGTTTTGCAGGAATGTTGTGTACGAGGTTAGAAACCTGAAGATGGGACCAGGCGATGCCCAAGCTATCCAAAATTATTTCATCAGGATGCAGAAGAATGATTCCCAGTTTTTTTACGTAATGGATATGGACGACGAAGGCAGACTACGAAACGTGTTCTGGGCCGACAGTCGTTCTCGAGCTGCGTACTCTTACTTTGGTGATGCCATATGTTTCGACACAACCTACATAACCAACAAGTACGACATGCCTTTTGCCCCATTTGTGGGGGTAAATCATCATTACCAGTCCGTCCTTCTCGGTTGCGCACTCCTCTCTTCCGAGACGACACAAAATTACATTTGGTTGTTCCAAACATGGTTGACGTGCATGAACGGTACGTACTTTGTCTGTCCGGTTTACGTTATTTGTCTGTCCGGTTTACGTTTTATGGTTGCCCGTTTTACGTTGGATGTCTGTCCGGTGTACGTTATTTGTATGTCCGGTTTACATTATTTGTCTGTCCGGTTTACGTAACACGTATGTCCGGTTTACGTTGTATGTCTATCCGGTTTACGTTATTTGACTGTCCGGTTTACGTTTAATGTCTGTCTGGACAATGTTTTATGTCTGCCCGGTTTACGTTTTATGTCTGTCCGGATTACCATCTCGTTTTTATCTGGTTTACGTTATGTGCAGATATAAGCCCCCCGGCGATCATAACAGATCAATACGGCGCCATAACTGTGGCGATGGGGACTGTGTTCCCTGAAGCGCGGCACAAATTTTGTATATGGCACATAATGAATAAAGCGCCTGTGAAGCTGCCCACGAAGTACCGGGAGCATACGTTGTTTGAGCTCAAAAACTGTGTATTCGATTCCAAGACTCCGGATGAATTTCAGCGTAATTGACAGGGTTTTCTCGATGATTTCGAGTTCCACGACAATAGTTGGCTCCGATCCATTTATGCAATTCGAGAGTACTGGGTACCTGCATTTGCGCGAGATTGTTTTTTCGCCGGAATGACATCAACCCAGAGAAGTGAGAGTATGAACACCTTCTTCGATAAGTACCTCACATCTAGGACGACACTTAAGCAGTTCGTTCAACAATACGAACTCGCACTCCGCCACAAGTATGAGAAGGAAGCTCAGTCGGATTTCGATTGTCTTCATAAGGCTCCGCAATTGATTTCGAAATATCCATTCGAGAGGCAATTGAGCGAGTTGTATACGGTGGGGGTCTTCAAGAAGGTGCAATTAGAAATTTGGAAGATGATGTACTGCGATATCACGGACGAGTTCAACGAGGAGGACACACTCCACTTCAATGTGACTGAACATGTATTGACACATGTGCTCCCATTGTCGAAACGGTTCGCAGTGCAAATTAGAGATGTGAAGTGGTCATGCAATTGCAGAATGTTTGATCACGTCGCTCTCCTTTGTTGTCACGTTTATGTTGTTATTGCACAACTACGTTCCAATGCGTTGCTCCCCGAGTCATACATCGTCAACAGATGGAGGAAGGACATCCGAAGGAGCTATCGAGACAAGTTTTCCCTTCAAAATGGCACGACGGAGAACGATGCGGTTCGTCGCCATGACGACATAATGGGTCGTGCGGTTTGGATCGCCCAGGCCGCTTTCGTCTCACACGACAGATATCTTCATGCGGTTG
Organism: Triglochin maritima; assembly: GCA_963682175.1. Lineage (NCBI taxonomy): Eukaryota > Viridiplantae > Streptophyta > Magnoliopsida > Alismatales > Juncaginaceae > Triglochin > Triglochin maritima. The sequence goes on along the minus strand of OY821787.1, from coordinate 1,747,119 downwards.
AGGCACTTGACTTGCTTAAGAAACGTATGCAACGAGCTGATCATGGGCTGGAGGGTACATCCGTTCTCAATCCGGATAAGACAAGACGGAAAGGCAGACCGCCGAGCAAACGACGGATTTCTTTGTCTGAGAAAATAATTAAAAGTAACGATAAGAGAATCATCAGGAAGAAGGCTCCACTGTCGCTGCACCCAGTCACACCCAAACCTGGGGATCACGACTTCAATGATTGGGACATGAGTTTGTATTACGAGGGAGTTCCTCCTTGATTATTGATTTTGTCATTTGTTGCAATTAGTCTATGTAAAACTTCAAACTTATTATTATGTCCGGATTAACTTATATGTCTGTCCGGTTTACGTTTTATGTGTGTCCGGATTACGTTATATGTCTGTCCGGTTTACATTTTATGTCTGTCCGGATTACGTTATATGTCTGTCCGGATTACGTTTAATGTCTGTCCGGATTACGTTTTAAGTCTGTCCGGATTACGTTATATGTTTGTCCAGTTAACATTTTATGTCTGTCCGGATTACGTTTTATGTCTGTCCAGATTACGTTATTTGTCTGTCCGGATTACGTTATATGTCTGCCCGGATTACGTTTAATGTTTGTCCGGATTACGTTTTAAGTTTGTCCGGATTACGTTATTTGTCTGTCCGGATTATGTTATTTGTCTGTCCGGATTACGTTATATGTCTGTCCGGTTAACGTTTTATGTCTGTCCGGCTTACGTTTTATGTCTGTCCGGATTATCGTGATTTGTCTGTCCGGATTACGTGATTTGTCTGTCCGGTTTATGTTATTTGTCTGTCCGGATTACGTTATATGCCTGTCCGGATTACCTTTTATGTCTGTCTGATTTACGTTTTAGGTCTGTCCAGATTATCGTGATTTGTCTGTCCGTTTTAAGTTATTTATCTGTCCGGATTACGTTCTATGTCTGTCCGGTTTACGTTCTATGTCTGTCCGGTTTACGTTTTATGTCTGTCCGGTTTACGTTCTTTGTCTGTCCGGATTACCTGATATGTCTGTGCTGTTTACGTTATTTGTCTGTCCGGATTACGTTTTAGGTCTGTCCGGATTACGTTATTTGTTCAAATCATTCAACCCAACACTAATTGTCCATGTATTGTTCCAATCATTCAACCCAACACTAATCATTCATCCATGTATTGTTTCAATCATTCAACCCAACACTAATCATTCATCCATGTATTGTTCGTAACAACAGTATAAAAATTTGAACATGTATAAGCTATAAAAAACAATGGTTTATGTAACTATTAGTTGTGTAAAGTAAAACAAGTATTTTTGGCCGATTATTGTTGACCGCACACCCCAGAGTCTTCAAGTAACCAGTTAGCCAATTCGCCCCTCACACGGTGGATAACCTTGGTCTGCTTCGGCTTCGTCGGATCAGCATTCACCATCAAACACTTCATCCAGTACAAAACGTATGTCCCGCAGTCATTACTCCCGGCTAGCTGTCGTTGGCTAGCCTTCCTCTCAACTATCAGCGGCCAATCGACCTTCAACAACTCTCGCCAAAATTCCATCAACTGAAATGCTGTGCATTCATGAATTCCGAGACACCGGGAACAATCTTCACCTTTTCCCAGCGAACGGGACATAATGTTGTACTGAATGAACTGTGATCTCGGTCTGTGGGCAACGAACAGAGTCCAGTGGCCAGACTTCCAGCATGGCTGTGCGATGATGGTCTCCGCCACATTTAGTCCAACAATTTTGGGGAGTAGACAGTCTTCCATTATATCTCCTCCCTGTCCTTCCACAATTCTTCCCGATTCAAATGTTGATATGCAAACAACCTTTTGCGGCCCTCCTCTTCTGACCAGGACCTCGATTAGGGCGTCCATGGTTTCGTTGCTGAATTCCGATTTTGGCGTTATTATTTCCTTGAGATGTTCACCGGTTATATTGCAGAGGTCCCCCCTCCAGATCACCTCTTTTTCGTCGCGTTCGGGAGCCGTGAGATTCAATAAACGTTGTACCTCATCAGGTTTCAACGATCTCAAGGCGGTCACATCCAGATCAGGTCTCGTCGAGGAGACATGGGCGACCATAACATCTTTGGCGGCTTCTTCGGCCTCCTCTATCTCTTTGTTGGCTTCTGCGGCCTTCTTCTCTACACCCTCTTGGCCAGATTTCCTGTACGCTTCGGCTCTATCTTCTGTGCGCAAGCGTGGTCTTTTGGTCCGCAATTTTGTTGGGTGCATTTCCCTCTCCCTATTCCTCTTCCTCTCTTCATCCTTCCTCTGTTGTTCCTCCTCCTCCTTCCTCGTCTTCTCTTCCTCATTCCTCTTCCTCTCTTCCTCCTCCCTCTTCAAGTTAATCATCTTCCTCTCTTCCTCCTCCCTCTTCAAGTTAATCCTCTTTTCCTCTTCCTCCTTCCTCTTCCGTTCCTCCTCCTCCTTCCTCTCTTCCTCCTCTTTCTTCTTCTTAATCCTCTCTTCCTCTTTCGCCATCTTCCGTTCCTCCTCCTTCCTCATCCTCTCTTCCTCATTCCTCTGCCTCTCTTCCTCCTCCCTCTTCTTCCTCATCCTAACTTCCTCTTCCGTTCCTCCTCCTCCGTCCTCGTCATCTTTTCCTCATTCCTCTTCCTCTCTTCCTCCTCCCTCTTCTTCCTCTCTTCCTTCTCCATCCTCTTCCTGTCTTCCTCCTCCCTCTTCTTCCTCTCTTCCTTCTCCCTCCTCTTCCTCTCTTCCTCTCTTCCTTCTCCCTCCTCTTCTTGTCTTCCTCATCCCTCTTCTTCCTCTCTTCCTTCTCCCTCCTCTTCCTGTCTTCCTCTTCCCTCTTCTTCCTATCGTCCTTCTCCATCCTCTTCCTCTCTTCCTCCTCCCTCTTCTTCTTCTCCTCCTCCTCCTCCTTCCTCGTCTTCTCTTCCTCCTCCCTCGTCTTCTCTTCATCCTCCCTCTTCTTCCTCTCCTCCTCCTCCTTCCTCGTCTTCTCTTCATCCTCCCTCGTCTTCTCTTCCTCCTCCCTCTTCTTCCTCTCCTCCTCCTCCTTCCTCGTCTTCTCTTCCTCCTCCCTCCTCTTCCTATCTTCCTCCTCCCTCCTATTCCTCTCTTCCTCCTCCCTCTTCCTCTCTTCCTCCTCCCTCCTATTCCTCTCTTCCTCCTTCCCACGGAGTCCTTCAAGACCGATTTCGTGTCTCAGCCTCCGACACTACTCTTGAGAGATCCTCAGTTCTTCCTCCAGTCTGTTAATTTTTTCGGTCGCCTGCCTAAGGACTGCTTCGGCTTGCAGCCAATTCGTCTTAACCTCACTCAGTTCCAACTCTTGTAGCAGTGGGTCACATGGAATGCTGCATTCACTAAGTTGTACCATTGGTAGAGTGGATGTTGAAGGTGTATCCTTCGAGGCGACCTTTTGTGCGGGAGTTGCTTCTGGAGGAGGAATTTGATCCTCTATCATCAGTTCATGCTCCCTTTCGCTGAGTGTCGGAGTGCCCTTCAACTCAAATTTGGCCCAATAAATCTCATGCAAGTTGATGCCGTATTCCTCCCATTTCCTCAGGATAAGACGTCTCCTAAACATTTCTATCCAACATTTGAACCGTGGAAATGCTGAACTGGGATCCCCCAATTTGAACTTCTTGCAAAGCCACACCTGCAAATAACAATGAGTTAGGAGAGACATAAATAAATAAATAAATAACAATTATTCCGGACAGACACAACACTTATTCCGGACAGACTCATGACTTATTCCGGACAGACACAACACTTATTCCGGACACACAGAACACGTATTCCGGACAGACACATCACTTATTCCGGACAGACACAACACGTCTTCCGGACAGACAGAACACGTATCCCGGACAGACACAACACGTATTCCGGACAGACACCACGTTTTTCGGACAGACAAATCACTTATTCCGGACAGACACAACACTTATTCCGGACAGACATAACACGTATTCCGGACATACACAACACGTTTTCCGGACAGACACAACACGTATTCCGGACAGACTCATGAATTATTCCGAACAGACACAACACTTATTCCGGACAGACACAACACTTATTCCGGACACAGAACACGTATTCCGGACAGACACAACACTTATTCCGGACACAGAACACGTATTCCGGACAGACACAACACTTATTCCGGACAGACACAACACGTATTCCGGACAGACAGAACACGTATTCCGGACAGACACAACACGTATTCCGGACAGACACAACACGTTTTCCGGACAGACACAACCCTTTTTCCGGACAGACACAATACTTATTCCGGACACACACAACACTACTACCGGACCAAGTTGCTTACTTGTAATATGGCAACGCATCCAGACACGCAGCCCTGCTTCAGATTGAAGTTCCCAGCCAACCTCCGCGTCGACAGGTCCCTTTTGGCTTCCTCCAGACCCCTAACCAAACAAGCGTGAACTGCATTTGCCCACGCATATCTCTTGAGGCGCTTGAGGTTCTTCAGGTGCCTCCTGTACCACGCTCTAGTTCGCAGTGATCCATCGAAGAACAAAAAATGTTTGAAGATCAAACAAATAAGGAGACGGACGTTCTCCTCCTCGTCGCCCATTGCACTCGTCGCAGTAAGATGACCCAGTAGCTGAGTGTTGTCGAGGTTAACCCCGTCTTGCTTCTCTACGTACATGGGTTCCATATCAACTCTCCGCCCATGCACTCTTAGCCCCAGTATCAGGGCGACGTCTTCTACCGTAAATGGGACGACCCCAGTTGCTATTCTCAACCCGACCTCATTGGCGTCGAAGTGTTCGACGAACCAACCCACGATCTCATTATCAGTTGTCATGTGAGGAAAACTGAGGAAGTGACCGAAAGGCGTCCCTTCGAAAACCTTCTTCTCCTCTCCCTTCATCCGACTGAACTGCCGGTGAATGGCCGTCAAACCGCACTTCGTTTCGCGGAAGTAGTACGTGCTTCCCTGGAACCACAAAAAATATATTAAAAGTCGATGATGAACCCTAAAATCATCAAAAAACACATCCGGGTTGACGAGAGACCTGCGCGGCTAGAATTTCAGGAGCGATGGACGTTTCAGGGACAAAAGAATCCATTTTCGCCTTCTCTGGTTTTTTCTTCGACTCGAAATGGGACGACGGTTTTTGGATGGGAAAAGGAAATGAGGAAATGAGGAAAGGGTCAATTAGGAAACTGGACAGACAGATACTCGAATGCTCTATAGACTCTACTGGTGTACGTGAAGTGTAACCGTCTAATCGTGATTTGGGGAAATGAACCGTCCCACCCAACCAGCCGTCTTTTTTTTAAATAAATCAAGCCCACGCAGAAGATATAGCTGACTGGACGCTGACTCATCAAATCGAAACTCGTCCACGTAAGGCGCGTCACGGACGCGCGCGTCCGTCTATCACGTCCCTTCAGGAATATCCCAGAAGCGAAGTACACAATGGCTATGATATTAATCAGTCTACTCTAAACCATGATGAATTCACATCTCAAGCCGTAGTTCTGCTAGAGAGTGTTGGTTTTGATTTGTATCCATCTCATGACAGAACTAAAGCAAGAGAAGTGAGATCAAGGGTGAAATGCATAATAGAGAACATGTGGGTTACCAAAAAATTTCTCCCAAAACGCAACTATTGTAGACGTACGAAAACGAAGAATTTTGTTCAAATTTTTGCTTGTGCATTGAAGAATATAATAGGTTTTGTAAAATGTTATGAGTTTGATTACTTACTAGGTTGATATATGCATTGTATTACATGTATTTTTATGGTGTTGAAATGTTATATGGTACCGTTCGTCTTACCGTTGGGATGCAATATCGAATGTAGAGGGACACCAAAATGTGCCTAATTTTTCCAAGAATGTAGTGCACAACTCGGTCTTTTTAATTCTTCAATCCTCTCATTCTTTTTTTAGTTTGAAAGCATTATATATTATTTTAATAAATCGACAACTCACATGTTTTAACTCGATCACTAGTTACGACTGATCTAAGACTAGAATACTAACAACAAAGTAAATTATAGTTATTATAACGTCGATATTGACGTTATCTTGAATCATCTTAAATATTCTAAACACGTGCAATCTTATCTTTGTTTGACAAAGAGACTCCGATAGTTCCATTATAAGAAATAAACAGTAATAGTTCCAATAATACCGAATTCACTGCATCAGCTAAAGTCTGCGGCATACTCGTGGTCATACGAGTCCGGAACTGCGGCCTCAACCCTCGAATAAACTTCCGAGCTCTCTGCTCCGGTGTCACATAAGTATCCGGGCAGTAACGCTCTAGGACGTGAAACCTGCTAATATAAGCCGCCAGCGTCATCTCTCGCTGCTCGAGTGCCAGGAACTCCTCCTTCCTATCCCGCGCATGCTGGGGAAAATACTGCTGGTTGAACTCCGCGAGGAATTCCTCCCAGCCCACCTCCTCGCTGTCCTCAAACACAACAGCCGGCGTGGACCTCCACCAGTTGGCCGCCTCTCCGTCCAACACATAGGTGGCCAGATCCACCTGCCTCTCAGAAGGACAACCGATCGCTCTGAAGATCTTCCGGATCTTGAAGACCCAATCCTCAGCTGCCTCCGGCTCACCACTGTCGTCAAAGGAAGGAGGGTGCTGTCGCATAAACCGATCCAGCACTGCCCTCGCCCCTGCCTGCTCGGTCTGTGCAGACTGGCGCTCAAGAAACTCGCCCAACCTACCAAGAGTCCCCTGAAGGGTCCTCCTCTCCTCCTCCTCTCTGTCCTCCCTACCAGTCTCCTCACTGGCGTCCCTATAACGTGAAGGTTGCCTCACACGTCTCGGAGCCATCTACACAAGAGGACAGGAAACGACAATGAATTAATGATTATGAATGAATGAATGATAAATGAAAACTAAATGCAAGACCTCTAAGGTGGTTTCATTGGACAAGCACACCGGGACCGAAAGCTCTGATACCAAATTGTAACGCCCCGAAACAGCGGAAAATTTAAAACTTTAAACAGATAAAGAATTAACACAGGGGACGTCACCAAACCACGAGTTCATATATATATATGTGAAAGGCTGTACAATACAAGAGTCAAGGATGATTACAACCCAACACAAAAGATATACAACACATGTACAAGGGAAAATCATCCACCTCGAAGAACCAAAAGAGACAGGATCTGGTCTGGGAGCTCCTGTCCGCAGTCACCACCTCCTAATGACGCGTACGACCTCACATAAAACATGAATATGCCTGAGTTTCCCGTGGGAAACCCCGTATGCCAAACCCCTAAAATATGAACATAATATGTGAAATGAAGCATGAAATGAAATGCAGTAAAACATAACAATCTCCCGTGCACACCAGGTACCCGCTCCTCAGAGCCACAACAACAACGTGCACACAAGGCACCGCCGGTCAGAGTCTCGGCCAACGCTCCGTAGAGCCACAACACGTGCACACAAGGCACCGCCGGTCAGAGTCTCGGCCAACGCTCCGTAGAGCCACAACACGTGCACACAAGGCACCGCCGGTCAGAGTCTCGGCCAACGCTCCGTAGAGCCACAACACGTCCCTCCTCTCAGGCCGGCAATGTCTGTACCGTCGCCCCAAAAGGGTCGGAGACCCATTGCCCTCGAGACGGATCCAACAACCCACAGCACAAGCATCCATATGCAAAACAGTGCCCAAACGGTCGAACGGAAGAACCCAAACGGTCGACCGAACACCACAACTATTCCTCAGAAAAACCGAAATAACGTCCAACCGGTCGAACGGCAAAGGGGCCCCGTTCGACCGAAATCCAACAGGGAAAATCCTCTCTTGCTCAAAAAGCACCAACGGTCGAACGACTCACCAATCACGGTCGACCAAAAACATCCAGGGAAATCCCCCAACAAAACCGCACTACACGGTCGACCGAAACCACACTTCCGGTCGACCGGCCAATAAGTTAACTTAAACGTCGGTCGGACGAAGTCAACGAGCGGTCGACCGTTTAGATGGTCAACGCCCCCAACCGACCTACAACAGTGCTTTTCGGTCGACCGGCAAAGGGGACCCGTTCGACCGAAAACACACAGAGCATTTTTCCCTTGGTAAAACGTACCATCGGTCGACCACTCGAAGAGTATCGTTCGACCGGTGCAAGGGTTTTCCGCCCAAAACACACTACGACCGGTCGACCGCGCCATCCCGCCGGTCGACCGTTGCAGAGTAGAAAAGCTGCTGCAAGGATCTCGACGAGCCTTCCGGCCTACCGTCGGCCACCCCAACCCTCGCAAAGGCTAAAAGAGGTCTACACTAAAGCTTGGCATACCTTAAGGCTTGAAGAAGCCTTTGAAGAATCCCGGCGAGCGCTTCCTCGCAAATCTATTTTCCACCGACGAACTCCACGAACGCAATCACCTCAACTCCGGCGATCACCATAGCTCCTCCGCGCTTCGCCGGCCTCGCCTCCACGTCTTCCTCAGCTGGACGAAAAGGGATCGAGAGAGAGAGGCACGCGTGAGAGAGAGGGAGTGAGAAAAACGAGTGAGGGAGAGAGAGAGAATCAACCCAACCTATACCTCTCCTCCTTCAATCTCCACCATCCACCACAACTCCTTCCTTCAATCTCAACCCTCCATCTCAATCTCCACTAATCCTCCACCTAAACACAATAAAACCCAATTAGTAAAGGATTAGGACATAACAATTTTTTTTGGTAAGATTGGTTTTAGGTTTAGGTTTAGTTTAGATTAGATGGAGAAGGAATGTGGTCGATTAGTCGTGTTCGTACTGAGATTAAGACCTTTTGGGTTTGGCTCTGTTGGTGAAAGTAGTTGTAATTCTTATTTATTGTGGAATAGCTGGATCAATGGTCTGGACTCTGGAAGAAACAACTTTTCTGTTATCTTAGGGGAGAAGTGCACATGTCTGTCCTCTCCAACTCACCCATGGTGGGAGCCTCTTTTAAGGATTTGGGGTTAACATCGATGTTGATTTATGTGACGTTTGAATTTGGAAGGACTACGATTTCTTAATTTTAAGATAATTTGTTCTAACAATGATAAATTGACTTTCTCTTTTTTGAAAGTTGGTATATATTTCATAAAACGATAAAGGTTTGGCTATGATTCCACAACCAAATCAAATAAGTTCATACAACACATATAAAATGTCTGTTATCCACTTAGTATGTAGTGGTAATTATGATAAATTGACTTTCGAATATGCCTTTGGTAATCGTTGGGGCAAGACTAGTTTGGTAATTTTGTTAGAGTCGTGGTCTATCTTATGGAGTTTCTTTTTTATGGTTGTATATACTGTATACATACTCGTGTAAAGATTTACGTAAGGTATAGATCCTTCTCCGTGATTAATTTGGTGTGGGTTCTCTGTTTTCCAATTCAGTGTTAATCAGGAGAATGATCTTAGCTTTGAATCCTACCGAGAATTAAATGCATTGATTGGTTCAATGGTTTGATACCAAGGGTTATGCAACAATAAATTAAGTGTCAAGGTCGAGGAAATGAATATCTCATATAATTGATTCATAGAAGACCACATTTGTCTCCTTTTGGCAGGTGTCTCTCCATCAAATTGCCTACTTTCATATGAATGGGATACAAAGAAATGCAACAATATACTATCAATCTACCATTTATGAAACTAGCTCGATCACATGCTATTTTCCTGTCTGAAAATCTACAGGAGAGCCTGTAAATTGGAAACCTTTACGTTTATTTCTTATTAACGCAAGCATTTTCATTTAGATGATTCATATACTATCAGTCTATCACCGCAATGGTGCAGTGCACTACCTTCTTCCTCTATCTATGTCACACATATCAGACTATGATTACTCCTGTACTATTATGTAGTGAGGTTTATATAGTCACAGTAGTAGTTTTGCTTATACTTCAGAAAAAAGGTAGATTTTTCGTCTCTCCTGGGTTTATATATGAAGTTGTTGTTGGGAGGGGGATCTAATATGCACTAACACGACACAGATTACACGCACCACGAATAATAAATCGAATATTGAATGCGGAATTAACTTCGGACCATCTCCCAAACTCAATTGTAACAAGAACACTAATAAGATGAATATAAAACAAGCAAAGACAAATGCACACCTAAAACAACCACGACACACGCGATTTACAAGGTTTGGCAACGTGCCTACGTCCTTGGGGGGTCTCTTGCGGGTTTCCTTTCCTTCTTCCGCTTCTCCAACAAGAGAAGCAACCGAGATTACAAATGATTGGAAGCAATGTGTCTCCCAAAGCACTCTAGATCTATCTCTAGCCTTAATCTCTCAACTCACAATGAAGGAAATTATTGATAATTTTCATGTGTTACATTGAAGAGCAAACAAGTCCTTTTATAGACTCAAAAAACCGAGCTACAATTAAGCAAAACCGAATAGAACTATTCACGGGGACACGGTTAATCGATGTTCGTTCGGTTAACTGTGACTGCTTCAACAGGAACGATTCCTGTTCCGATTCGGTTAACCGAATCCTTCCCGGTTGACCGAGGGAACGATTCTTGCGCGTCTCGGTGGACCGCGAGAACGATTCTTCCACGAACTAATGAATTCTTCTAACAACCCTCCAGTTGACCGAGTGCCCCTCGGTGATCCGTGCCAACTTGGACAGACACTTTCCAGATTCTCGGAACACCAAAAAATATCCTCAACGGTTTACCGAACCCGTTGTTCCGAAGTGCTTGAAACTTTCTGACGGTAGACCGAATCCAATTCGGTCGTCCGATCCCAACTGCATACGAAGTGCCTGGAATCCTCGGTTCGGTGTACCGAATCCAATTCGGTAGACCGACCCGTCTTCGTCGAAAATTTCCTGGGTTGTGTGTCGGTAGACCGAATCCAATCCGGTCGACCGACTCTTCCTGGATTTGCTTCCTTAACAAATATAAGCCAATATTCAACAATCTCCACCTTGGTTTAGATTTGTTACCTGAGTCTCCCTTTAACCCGCATCCTTTGTGTCTTCATGAGACACCGCTTGGCGCTACCTCTGGAGCGCCCTCCTTCTCACTCTCTGAGGACATTGAGAAGCTTTGAGCACAACTCGAACTTCTCCCGATTGACGACCTTACTCATCATATCTGCAGGATTCTCACTTGTGTCGATTTTCTGGAGAACAACCTGCCCTTCTTCGATCCACTCTCAGATCCTATGGTACCTTACTTCAATATGTTTGGTCTTTGAATGGAACGTCTGATCCTTGGCTAGATAAATTGCACTTTGACTATCGCAATGCAATTTGGTCACTTCCTGTTTCATCCCCAAAGAGCTAACCAAACCATTCAACCATATAGCTTCTTTTCCGGCATCGACAACAACCATGTACTCCGCTTCCGTTGTAGACAACGCGGTAGTATGTTGGAGAACCGATCTCCAACTTACTGGACCTCCACCCAAAGTGAACACGTACCCTGTTGTGGACCTCCGTTTATCCAGATCTCCAGCGTAATCTGAATCGACGTACCCCTCCACTTGCCTTTGTGCTCCATCTTTGGTGAACTTCAAGCTAACATCCATGGTTCCCTTCAGGTACCTCAACAGTCACTTCAACGCTTCCCAATGCTTTTTTCCTGGGTTAGCCATGTAACGACTCACGAGGCTAACTGCGTGTGAAATGTCTGACCTAGTGCAGATCATAGCATACATAACGGATCCGACTGCACTAGCATATGGAACTCTCTCCATATCTCTCCTTTCCTTTTCAGTAGAGGGGCTGCACTTCAACGAGAGCTTGAAGTGAGCACTAATAGGTGTGGCCACCTGCTTGGCGTTCTCGAGATTGTACCTCTCGAGTATCTTCCGGATATAAATCCTTTGAGTGAGCAGAATTTCACCTCTCTCGGTATTCCTAGAGATTTCCATACCGAGAATCTTCTTTGCACTCCCGAGGTCTTTCATCTCAAACTCTCCGTGAAGCTTCAGTTTGAGATCATCTATATGCTTCATCTCCTTAGCCGCGATCAACATATCATCAACATACAAAAGCAAGAACACGTGTGTGCCGTCTCCAAGACTTTTATACCACTGCCTCGGCGATTGCTTAAGTCCATAGAGGGACTTCTTCAACTTGCATACTTGTCCTTCCTTGCCTCGTGCGATGAACCCATCCGGCTGTCTCATATAGATCTCTTCCTCTATGTGCCCGTGAAGAAAAACTGTCTTCACGTCCATCTGCTCTAACTCCATGTTGTCCATAGCTACCATAGCTAACAACACTCTAATAGAGGTGTGTTTTACAACGGGTGAGCAGATCTCGTTGTAATCGACCCCTTCCTTCTGAGCATATCCTTTTGCCACCAACCTAGCTTTATACTTTATCTCCTCCATAGGAGATGACCCTTCCTTCTTTCTGAAGATCCACTTGCACCCAATCGCGCGCTTTCCCTTGGGGAGGTCCGTTAACTCCCAAGTTTGATTCTTATGAAGAGACTCCATCTCTTCGGTCATGGCCACCATCCACTTGTTCTTGTCCTCCAGCTCAATAGCTTCTTCGAATGTACAAGGGTCCCCACATTCGGTAACAAGTGCAAATGCAATACTAGCATCATCGTGGTCATACCTCACCGGTGCCTTTGTGATCCTCCTCTGTCTTCCTTGAGCAATACTCTCTTGCTCAGCTTCCTCCTCTACTCGTGAGTCAATTGTTTCCTGCTGAACTTCTTGATTCGATTCTTCCCTTGAAGTCGTGACCCCAACTTCAATTTCGTCTTCCTGCATGGGAACCTCTTGCTGCTCTTTGTCCCCAAGGCCCTTGAGCAGACTTGTCTCATCAAAGACCACATTACTCCGTAAGAGTACTTTCTTGCTCACCGGATCCCAAAGCTTATATCCTTTCACTGTCTTATCGTAACCAAGGAATATGCACTCCTTCGATTTCGAATCCAACTTCGACCGTTGTGTCTCATTGACAAACGCATAGGCTTTGCATCCAAATATCCTAAGCCTCGAGTAATCAAATTGCTCACCTGTCCACACTTCCTGAGGCGTCTTTAATTCAAGTGCTGAAGACGGTGATATATTTACCAAGTAGCAAGCAAGATCTACTGCTTCCGCCCAGAAATCCTTTGACAGATTTGCATGAAGCCTCATGCTCATTGCCCGTTCGCATAGTGTTCTGTTCATCCTTTCAGCTACGCCGTTTTGTTCCGGACTCCGCGGTGTAGTGAATTGCCTCGTGACGCCTTCTTTCTCACAGAAACTTGCAAACTCCCTTGAGGTGTACTCACCTCCGTTATCTGTCCGTAAGTACTTCACAAATTTTTCGGTACTTTTCTCTACTTGAGCCTTCCATGCTTTAAACTTATCAAAGACATCAAATTTATTTTTCAGAAAATAAACCCATACCTTCCTTGAGAAGTCGTCTATGAATGTGACGAAATATTCGGCTCCACCCTTTGACCGAACCTGAGCCGGTCCCCAGACGTCTGAGTGCACATACTCCAGAATTTCCTTCGTCTTGTGGATAGCCGTCTTGAATCGAATCCTGTGTTGTTTACCGAAGACACAATACTTGCAAAAATCCAATTTGCAGCTCTTAACACCCTTCAACAATCCCTGTTTGTGTAGCTCACACAAATCCTTTTCCGACATATGACCAAGCCTCATATGCCAAAGTGCGGTGCTGTCTTCGTCGCGTGCAACATTTGCTGCACCTTTTCCTGCTACTGCATTCCCGAGCATCCAATACAAGTTGCCCACCTTGGTTCCCTTTATCACTGTCATCGCCCCATGAGTGACCTTGATCTTTCCGTCCCCGCCGGACCATCTCCACCCGAGAGTATCAAGCTCTCCTACAGAAATCAGGTTCTTCTTCAACTCCGGTACGTGACGCACACCCGTCAACGTTCGAATGCAACCATCGAACATCTTGAACTGTACGGAACCAATACCGACGGTAGTGCACGGTGCATCGTTGCCCATAACAACGATCCCTCCTTTCAGTGGTTCATAGGATGTGAACCACCCCTTATCCGGGCACATGTGAAAAGATGCTCCTGTATCCAAAATCCACCCAGATGATGATTTATCAATACCTGCAGCGCAAACCGTTAGAACGTCGAATTCGTTCTTCTCCTCCACCACGCTAGTGGAGTTGTACCCGTCTTTCCCTTTCTGCAGCGACTCCTTGAAGGCCCTACAATCACGCTTCATATGACCAACCTTCTTGCAGAAAAAACATTCAAAGGATCTCCCGTTTAATTTGGACCGCCCTTTACCGTTGTTTCTTCCTTTGTTACCCGTCCTGCCCCTTTCCGGTGCTGCGATCAATCCTTCACCCTTCTCGAAAGAGCTACTACTCGAATTCTTCCTTGCATCGTAGGAGATCAGCGTGCCCTTGACCTCCTCCAACACCAACGAATCCTTGCCATATATGATCGTATTCACCAAATTCTCATACGAGTCCGGCAGCGATGTCAATAACAACATTGCCTTGTCTACATCCTCCATCTTGTCCTCAAGCTGAGTCAGATCAGCTATCAACTTATTGAACACCGAGAGATGCTCAATGAACGGTGTGTTCTCCTTCATCCGAAGCATGTACAACTGACGTTTCAAATTCAACTTGTTGCTAAGGTTCTTCTTCATGAACCTCTCCTCCAGAAGTTTTCAATATTCTGCCGCGGTCTTCGCCGATTCCTCGAAAAGCAAATCATCCGAGAGGCACAACTCGATGATTCCAATAGCCCAGAGATTCAGACTCTCCCACTTTTCGTCGGTCATCTTCGACAGCTTCTTCTCAACCTCATCCAACGTCAGCAATAGTCCGTCCGTTTGAGACATCAACGCACGAACCCTCCGTTGCCATGTTGAGAAGTTCCCTTTCCCGATGAATTTCTCCACCCGAAAATTCCGCGCTTCCTCCGCCATCGTAAGTGCAACCAAAGCTCTGATACCAGCTGTTGGGAGGGGGATCTAATATGCACTAACACGACACGGATTACACGCACCACGAATAATAAATCGAATATTGAATGCGGAATTAACTTCGGACCATCTCCCAAACTCAATTGCAACAAGAACACTAATAAGATGGATATAAAACAAGCGAAGACAAATGCACACCTGAAACAACCACAACACACACGATTTACAAGGTTCGGCAACGTGCCTACGTCCTTGGGGGGTCTCCTGCGGGTTTCCTTTCCTTCTTCCGCTTCTCCAACAAGAGAAGCAACCGAGATTACAAATGATTGGAAGCAATGTGTCTCCCAAAGCACTCTAGATCTATCTCTAGCCTTAATCTCTCAACTCACAATGAAGGAAACTATTGATAATTTTCGTGTGTTACATTGAAGAGCAAACAATTCCTTTTATAGACTCAAAAAACCAAGCTACAATTAAGCAAAACCGAATAGAACTATTCACGGGGACACGGTTAACCGATACTCGTTCGGTTAACCGTGACTGCTTCAACAGGAACGATTCCTGTTCCGATTCGGTTAACCGAATCCTTCCCGGTTGACCGAGGGAACGATTCTTGCGCGTCTCGGTGGACTGCGAGAACGATTCTTCCACGAACTAATGAATTCTTCTAACAACCCTCCGGTTGACCGAGTGCCCCTCGGTGATCCGTGCCAACTTGGACAGACACTTTCCAGATTCTCGGAACACCAAAAAATCTCCTCAACGGTTTACCGAACCCGTTGTTCCGAAGTGCTTGAAACTTTCTGACGGTAGACCGAATCCAATTCGGTCGTCCGATCCCAGCTGCATACGAAGTGCCTGGAATCCTCGGTTCGGTGTACCGAATCCAATTCGGTAGACCGACCCGTCTTCGTCGAAAATTTCCTGGGTTGTGTGTCGGTAGACCGAATCCAATCCGGTCGACCGACTCTTCCTGGATTTGCTTCCTTAACAAATATAAGCCAATATTCAACAGCTGTTCAGTGACATCTCAGATTCTCTTTTGCCAAAGACATATTGTTAGCTCTGAGGCTGACCTCTGTGATATTTTACGTTGTTTTCCACAATCGTAGTAAACCTGGAATCAGATGTGCCATATCCACGCACAAAATGGCTCCAACTTTGTACTTGTTTTTTTGCAGTGTCTCGAGGGATCCACTCGACTAGTGTGAAGAGGATGGGCGGACATGGCCACGACGAGCCATATTATCTTCATGCTAAGCACATGTACAACTTGGATAGGATGAAGCATCAGAAGTTGAAAGTGTCGCTTTCAGTGCTAGGTGCCTTCAGCATTGGTGTGGTGGTTCCGTTATATGCTGTTGCATTCCAGCAGAAGAATACCGCATCTGGATGATCTTTTCTATCTAGTTTTGAAAATAATACGACAAACTTCAAAGCTCTACCCTTATCATGGTAATCTGATGTTTCAGGACATGGTTAGCCTTTTTCCTTGGCTATTCCTCTATGCATGGGATTTCAGATTGTTTGAGCTTTTGTTGCTCATTGTGAACAAGTTTCATTTTACCCATTTGTATGTTTTGATTTAATAAATTTAATAAAATTTCTTTTTGTGATATTGGATTATAGTAAATTTTTCTATTGATATCTTATCATGCTATGTGAGTTTCATCTATTCATCTAATAAAACTAGTTGTTAAATAGTTGAAGTTCGAACTCAGTTGGATTCTCTAATCATGAAGTCATCCATCTCAATAGATGTATTTACTTCGTTCTTTTTGGCCGTGTTAGGCAACTTTTGCACACCTTGGTTTCATAAGCAGCTTGATCGCTAGTGAGTGGAATGACTTTTTTTCCTCTGAACTGAAAGGGACGACTCTAGATTCGAGGATTCAACAATTTGCATCTTGGGTTTTGGTTTTGAGGTGGCGTCGTGACATTTACATGTATTGCTTCGCTGCTTTTACGATTGCTTCTCATCGTAGACCATAGGTTTCATCCTGATGATGCTCCACTAGAAGGAGACAGTGTGATAATATTCAGCTGTAAAGATTAAGAAAACCAAGGATTCAAATTCAACGTTGCATCTTCGTAAAGAACCGTTTCTCCCTTAACTATGGCCTCCAAGGAAAATCCTCATAGGATAAAAATCGAAGCGAACAAACCGTAAGTTAGACTCAAGCTTCATGAATCATGGTAGTTTTAAAAATCAATTTAATGTTTACTTATATTGATTATAATTTGAAATTATACACAGACCAGTAAGTACACTATTGGTTAGATAATAAATTTACATGCATGACCAACTCTAAAGAAAATATATGAAGGCATCATTTGGGAGAAACCTACTTTGGCGGTGACAACTCCGACGTTGCTTTGGGTTGTAAAAAGTTAGGAAGCACTCCAACACACACCCCTACCACTAAGCTTACACTTCAATGCAAATTTTCTGCAACAATTAACTAACAAATATACACGACTATTTGTCTCGAAAAGTAAACAGCAACGTTAACATGCCTATTAAGTACTAACAATCAATAATCATAGCATTAGTCTAAACTCTACAATAATAGTAGATACCGAAACTTGGCTAGACTGGAGTATTCAAAAGCCATATAAAAACTCAAAAGAACCAACCTTGGCTCGTCCCAAGTCGAGCACTCGAACCTCCCGATGTCGTTACTCCGACGCTCGCCCCCTCTCACCCTCCTCTACCTCCTTTTCCTTTCCACGATCTCATCTAGGGTTTCTCCACTCTCCGCAGCGTCCGATTCCCACCACCTCGTCGCCGACGGAACCGTACAGGAACTCGACGACTCCACCCTCGATTCCGCCATCTCCCGCTTTGACTTCATCCTCGTCGATTTCTACGCCCCCTGGTGCGGACACTGCAAGCGTCTCTCTCCCGAGGTCACGACCTTTTCCCGATCTGGTTCGAAACCGAAGCTGGTTTTGTGTTTGAGTAGTGGTGAATGATTATGATAGTTTCAGGATGTGTTTGGTTCGGAGAGGTCCTTGTGTTCTTTGATCTTTGGTATTTTGGTCTCTAGTAGGGTGGAATTTAGTTCGAAGAAGTAGCTTTAATCAGACTTTAGGTGATTGGTTTGTGGAATTTTTTTAAAATTCTGAAACTCGAGTCCTTGTACGAGTTCCATGACTTAAAGAATTTGTACTATATAGTGTGAGTTTCCCCATTTCCATTCCAAAATCAAGGAGAAAGTCCTTCAGTTCTATAATCTTTGGTATTTTAAACTATAGTTGTGTGAAATTTAGTTACAAAAAGTAGCTTTTGGGGTTTGCTTCTGTAATGACTTTGTGATTGGTTTGCAGGAAAAAGTTCTGGGAAAGTGGGAAACAAACTTCTGAAGCGACTTTTGGGTGATTGGTTTGCAGAAAATTTTAAAAATCTGGAACTTTGGTCATAATAGGAGTTCCATGACTTAAATAATTTGTGCGAGTTTCTTCACTTCCATCCAAAATTAAGAGAAGTCTGGGAGTGGAGTTCTAGACTTCCCACCATTTCCTTCTTATCAATCATACCCTAATTTGGAATTGGGAGAGGTCATCTAGCTTCTTTTTTTCATTTTTGAATTTCTCATGATAGTGAGGGAAGTTATCATCTATAGAACTTTCTAATTTAAGAACTGAATTTCCAGAATTCTTGCAAATTTTAAGTTCAAAGTGAAGTTCCATCGATTTCAGACAATTTTACTGCATCTCAAATTCATTCGTAGTTAATGGTAAGACGTGTTGGTCCACTTGAGATTTTCTGGAACTTGGAAAAGGGTGGATGATCAAGTTCTCCTGCCTATGTATTTCCGATGCTTTTCAAAAAACTGTCAGAAACATGTCTTTTGAAATAGATGCATGCAATCTTGCAATCTAAACGGCTTGAGGAACTCAATTTGTAGGCTCCCAACTTTCATTTTATAGTGCTAGTATATCAACTTTTTTTTATCCTAATCTGTTTGTGATTAGGTTGACTGCTGGAGATTGCGGAATGTGATCACATAAATGAAATATTTTCTTTTGTTTTGCAGTTGGATGAAGCTGCACCAGTACTTGCACGCCTCAAAGTTCCTATTGTCATTGCCAAGATAAATGCTGACAAATATACCAAGCTTGGTTCTAAATATGAAATCGAGTAAGCTCCCACCCTTGTAGAGGATTAATATGTAATTCCTAATATCCAAGCACCTTAACATTGGCATACGGATGATGTAATAATAGAAACTCAGCTTGATGATTCCTCCATATGTCATCAGTAACATATCATGATATGTCTGGTTGTGACCTTGAAACAAGTGTACCTTTCATATTGATTGTAGTTGTTTTTTACCATGTTATCGACAATTGTATTGTTTTTATGCAGTGGATATCCTACACTGAAATTCTTTATGCATGGTGTTCCAACAGAGTACTCTGGGCCACGAAAAGCCAAATTGCTCGTTCAATCTCTTAAAAAGTATATTGCACCAGATGTTTCTATTCTCCAGAATGATTCTAGTGTCAGTGAATTTGTTAAAACTGCTGGCACTGATTTTCCTATTTTCATTGGTTTTGGCATGGATGTATCCAAAATCTCTGAACTTGCCATGAAGTACAAGAAAAAAGCATGGTTCTCTGTTGCAAAAGATTTTTCTAAGGATCTTATGGTTACGTATGATTTTGATGAAGTTCCAGCATTGGTGGCCTCTCATCCCAAATACAGAGAACAAAATGCGTTTTATGGACCATTTGAAGGTGCAGTGCTTGTTTGTTAGTTACCAGTGCTTGTTTGTTAGTTTGCAGTTTTTTGTTCCTTACCTGTTTGGGTTGTCTGCTTAGCCACTTAATATAGGATCCGTCAAAAGTTACAGTTTCCATAGTTGTAATGATATGATTTGTTCGCTAAACTGTAGTTGCTCTATTTGATTATAAATGTACAATGATATGACTATTCATGTCTTCGTTTTACCAAGGTGCATAACGTATGCCATCAAGGTCAACGAGTGAGTTCTCTTAAATCTGGTTAGAAACTTAACACTGAGTACTGTGATAGCTCTTGTTTCTAAGTGACCTTACTTGGGTTGGCATGGTCGAGCGGATAACGATGCAAAAATATCCATGTCAATTTCCGATTGCCCAATTATTTCTTACAAATATCTGACTTTTAAGGGATCTAAATTTGCAGGATACTTTTTGGAAGAATTTATAAAGCAAAATCAGCTTCCTTTGGCCGTGCCAATTAGCTACGAAACACTGAGGTTATTGAACGAAGACAAGAGAAAGATTGTCCTAACAATATTTCGTGATGATTCTGATGAAACTGCTTCAAAACTGATTAAGATCTTGAAAACCACTGCATCTGCAAATCGTGACTTGGTGTTTGGATATGTGGGGACAAAGCAATGGGAGGATTTCACCCGTACATTCGGTATCAAGGATGATATTGGACTTCCAAAAGTAGTCGTCTGGGATGGAGATGGAGAGTACTTTATCGTAAGTTGATGTGCTTGTATCTTTTCTGCGAACTGTATTTACCTTGTATTAGCTTGTGATTAATGTTAAGGCAAATTATTGCTATTTATTTTAACATCTAATACTTTAATTTCAAACCTTTTACATAGTCATTACTATTTACCTTGGTCTTTATAATGATGATAAGTGTTCAATAAGTTTGATACTGAGTGGAAGGAATTTGCCATGTTCCTTCTTTCTTTATTTTGCCATATTCCTTTCTTTCTCTACATACCATAATATTTATAACTGGAAGACACTGGCTGGATTTGCTTATATGGGTTATCAATTTGCTGTTCCCCCTGGGTTGGTTGGTCATGAAACATGCAATCAACCAAATCTGTGCCCAACGTGCAAAGTTCAGTAGAACTTGAAATTCATTTTCTTTTCCATGTATCAAACTTCTTGCATTCAGTTTTAGGAATGATTTCAGGAAGCATATGAATATATGATCGCAAAGAAGGGGCACATAACAATTGTCCAGAAATGCAGCAACTTTGAATTTAGTAAATTCCTTGTAATGTTCAATTTTTTCGCTTGCTGAAGAAACTCGCTTGCTGAAGAAGTTTTATGCTTCTGGTGTGTCATTGTTCAATATACATGCTGATCCTACATTACTGGAAAGCATTATTCCGTTTGTATTAATTGATATAGCTACTACTATAACTTAAAAAATCTATGACCCGACAGACATGCATTCTCTCTAAGAATTCAACAATACTTTCCTCTCTTTTTTCTTCTTCTTCTTTGCAGTCTGAGGATCTTGGAACCTTGGGAAGTGACAATCCAGGCACTCAGTTAAGTAGGTTTCTTCTAGCACACAGAGGTGGGAAGCTAATCAGGAAAGGGATGCATGGACCCACGTTTTTCGATTTCATTTCGCAGATGAGCAATACCGCGAGATTCGCAATTGTCTTTCTACTCGCTGTGATTTTGCTTCTATTTTACCAGGAAGTCAGAGCTTCTTCCAGTGCTACTGGATCTGGGAGTTCAGTTACAGATCCTGATGGCTCTTCTGCTGAGAGTGAAAATGAAGAGTACCATCCTAGTGACAAGGAAGACTGAGTGCAAACAAAAGTTAGTTTATGAAATTTGGATTTGATGCACTTTTTTAATGATTATATTTTTGAAGCTGTGAAAAGTTAGCAGTGATGTCACTAATGTAGGCTACAACTGCATTTTTATTCTATATTATCACGAGCTACAGTAGGTTATTAATATTATCCAGAGCAAATACGAGATATCCACCTTTTTGTAGTGGAAAATTTTCCATTTAAGAAATAGTTGTTCCTCGTTGCTTTACTGTTCGTGGATTCTAATTCTGATAGTATCGTTATTATGATATTTAATTTTTTTAAGTTGTTTCAGTTGATGAATAAAGAGGCCCTTTAGCTTTTGTAGTCGAGTTGTGAAATATTCCTTCTTTCTATTAGTATATTCCAAGTTGTGCCAACCATTCAATTAAATTAGTTGTTAATACACAGCCATTAATCGAAAACTTAAACATCATTGCCTAACCAATACAACCCACACTTGCTAAGTTACAAGATAATGTATTCCAAATGTTGGAATCCCATGCATCCATATAACGGATATGTATGAAAGGCAATACTCATTGTTTAGCGCATAGGATTTAAATTTGGGTGCTCTTACGTACATTTGAATAAATTCAGTTACTCCTAACAGCTGTGAGTACGATTTAGTTGGTAGTTCTTGTGTTGGAAAACCGGTTTTAACATCTTTGAGTATTATTAGTATTTTGTGTTAAAAAAACGATTCAGTCGGATCTATGACTTATTTTTTCGGTCACTGAGATTGTTCTATGAAACTCTTTTACCTTCAAATTTGGAGTATCTTACTTTCATGCAACGCATATGATCCAATTGTAATTGGTATTTCGCGTTCAATGTGTAATATTGATTGTATCAGTGATCCTAATGTCTCCTATTAACAAGTGAAAGATGGTTAGTCTGTTTGATGTTCAGTAATGTAGGTGATGGCATGTGCTAGAATTGATGCGAAGGTTGGTGTGAAGATGGAAAAGGCTTTAAGTATCATTATCCAAAAGATCTTGGAAGTTTTCAAAATTTCATTTCATTAAACAATCTAGACAATGAGTCAATGATGGCAATATAACTATTTCTATCCATTTACTATCATATGGTTACATATTAATGTTATTGTACAAGTTAAAAAACACTTAAGTACTTAGATTTAGGACAGTCAACACTGATAATGACTCCAACTACTTGATTTTCGTAACAGCAAAAGAAATTCCAAAAATGATTACGATTACGCTAAGAAACCAATCGATCATTCTAATTTATTTACTCTTAACAAAAGACCACAACCATTAACCCAGACCATCCTTGACCCACCCGAACCAATCTAAACCGTCCAAACCCCAAACCCACACCAAAGTCTAAAGATCCAACGTCTCACACCCTCCCAAAATTCACCCTTCCTCCCTTCCCAGGCCGTTGGGTGGACGAAAGAGAACAAAGAGAGAAGAAAGAAACAGAAGAGCACAAAAAAGAAAGGAAAAAAAGAAGAAAAGCTGCTTTCTCCATTTCAGATCATCCCCAAACCCCAATCTCTTCCCTTCCCGATCGAGACGAGGACCGAAATCGCTCGAATTGGGGACGAATCCGTGGATGAGATGACCGACGAAGACGCGATCGAGCCCTAACTCGAACCTCTCACCATGTCCTCTTCCGCCGTCAACTCTCAGTCTCCGGGACTCAAGACCTACTTCAAGACCCCCGAGGGTCGCTACAAGCTCCAGTTCGAGAAGACATACCCTCCCGGACTCCTCCACTACTCCCACGGCAAGGCCGTGTCGCAGGTGGATTTTTTTTATTTTTCTGTTTTTTTTATTTTTATTTTTAGGTTTGATTTGGTGTAAATGGTGGATTTTAGGTCACGCTCGCGAATCTTAGGGAGAAGCCTGCTGTGCAAGCTCCGGTTACTCCGACGTCGAGCTCGGGTGGGGCGAGGTTGGCGGCGAGGATATTGGGATCGGGCAATGGGAGCCGTGCGCTTAGTTTCGTTGGGGGGAATGGTGTGAGTAAGGTTGTTTCCGCGAGTGGGAGGTTGGGTGGGTCGGTTGGGGCGGCATCCGGAGGATCCGGGAGTTCGCCGGTTACCGCCAATTATGATGGTAAAGGGACGTATCTTATATTCAATGTTGGGGATACGCTCTTCGTTAGTGACTTTAATTCGTCAGATAAGGTATGTTTGTGAAGGAATTGTGAATGGTGTGGATTTTTTCGTAAACGTGATGTTGATTCCTTGCCATGTAGGATCCAATCAAGTCCATACATTTCAGCAACTCGAACCCAGTGTGTCACGCATTTGATCCGGAATCGAAGGATGGGCATGATTTTGTCATTGGATTGAGTTCCGGTGATGGTGTGTTGGATTTCTTGCCTTTTTGACCTCTTATGAGCTTCGAATGCTTTAGTTCGTGATTGAGTTTTGTAACAGTTGTTCTCCTCTTCACTGCACTATACTTTTCTTTATTGTAGTTTATTCAGTTTCATTGAGGCAGCAATTGCAAGATGTGGGAAAGAAGCTTGTAGCAGCTCAGCATTACAACAAAGATGGCGCTATCAGTAACAGGTGAGCGAGGTTTTTGTTGCTTACAAGTTAACAAAGTCACTTCAGTAGTATGAGTCTGTGTTGTGGATCTTATCTTCCAAATTTAGTTGATATTTTTACCGAAAAAAATGATATTGATATTTTAATTCTGAAAATCAAATTTCCTTTAATTTCGACAAAACATTTTCATGTCAAAGATTATACTATAATAGATACATAATTGAGTGGTTGGGAGATACTCTAGTTCATGGTTGATTGTGTATCATGATGTACCACAATATTGCCCCTCAATTTCTTGATCAAGCCACGTAACCTAACGGCACATGACTTAACCAACAATGTAAACTTTGGTATTTTTTTCTGGCTTTTATTATTTTATTGACGCAAAATTATTTGCTTGGGCATCTGGCAAGATGTCGTCGGAGTTCTCATTCTGTTTCATCACTTTTTCGAGCACAACCCTTTGATACTGGTTATATTCTTGTAAGTTGCGACATTTGGGATGCATAGACCAGTTTCACTATTCCAGTAGAAATAGCACAGTGAATGATTTCTCAATTGTGATTTTTTTTATAGCCTTGGTACATAGCAGATTAGTAAGATCAAGGAGATAAAAAAGATAAATACTCCAGTGGAGTTTCTGATTGTGAGAATCAGTTCACGTGATGCATATTGTATAACAACCTTACTGTAATTTTTTTTCTTTATAGTCGGTGCACTACTGTATCATGGGTTCCTGGTGGTGATGGTGCTTTTGTCGTTGCTCATGCAGATGGGAATTTGTATGTATATGATAAGGTCTGTAATTTGGTCATTACATGATTGAGAATGTTCATGCCTACTTTTTGTTGCCTCTATTTTGCTTAACAATCAACATCATTTATTCAGGCAAGAGATGGTACCACCGATCCTTCATTCCCTCTTGTCAAGGATCCAACACAGTTTGGTGTTGTACATGCTCGGTCTAGTAAGGTACTTTTGCTTTTAAATTTTTAATGTTTTCTTTCTTATCAGACAGCCTTTTGTTGTAAAAAATTGAATTTCTTGTGTTCCAACACATTAAGCTGTGTGTGTTTTGCAGTGTCTTGGTTAGACCATTATAGTAATCTAAATGTTTTGTAGAACCAGGCAGAAGAAGCTTCTTCTTTGTAGTGATTCTATTTTTCTCTCTTGATTAGTGGTCTTACCAGGAAAATAGTTATCCCTTCTTGTTCTGGTCCTTCTTTATGCGTCCTTTATCAAGCCAATTGCGTTTATTTAGATACACATGTTTAAGTATCTACTGCTCTCAGATGAATTCTGCAATTCAACAAAAATCCTATGTTACGCCTTAAGGGATACTTGCCAAATAGCAAAGACCCCCCAAAAGTGGTTTAAAACTTCTTATCTGGACCATTTTAAAAATAGAAGTAGACCTATTATGCTCGTCATATTGTCAGTGTCGGTGAGGGAATTTCATCCTCACTATTTCAGTATTTTGGAATATAAAACAGTATAAAGAATAAAAGAAAAACGATGTTCTAAGAAATTATGACTTGAAGAGTCCAAGAGTGACATTGCAGGACAACTTGCATAAGAAAAATTAAGTTATTTTTTCTGTACCAGATTGTCTTTCTTTCTCAGAAATTTGTCAATGTTCCCTTCATATGTATATTACTAGCTGTTTTATTAGAATCACAGAACCGTGTGATTTGTTGCAGTGCAATCCATTCGCTAGATGGCATGTATGCCAAGGTTCCATCAACAGTATTTCCTTTTCAGTGGATGGGACATATATAGCCACTGTTGGTCGAGATGGTACGCTCAAGTGATACGACTTCCATGTTTTTTTTTGAAATGCTTCACGTGTTTAACTTGTGTCTGAATTTTTGTTGCCAGGTTACTTGAGAGTATTTGATTTTGTAAAAGAACAGTTAATATGTGGTGGTAAAAGTTATTATGGTGCTTTGCTGTGTTGTGCATGGAGGTACCATCCGTCCACCATTGAGATCTAACTTAATTTGGTATTGTGTTCTTAATGTTGAACAGTCTATTGGGAAAATATTTTATCATGAAGAGATTGGTTAATTTCATTTTGACCGTTGATATATCAACTGAATAGGTCGTCATGCAGTTTTTACATGCTTCTCTACGTGACTATCTTTTCCTCCGTTCCCTCCAAACCTGCATTGCTAGTCTCCATCTAGGAGATAGAGGTTGCTGTTGTTCCCGATTGCTCGTGTATAAACAAACTAATAGAACAATTCTTATTGTGATATCTCACTGTTCTTCATCCTCAATTTTAAACAACCTTCTCATGAGCTCGTGTTCTGCAAGTAATTTGTGAACCTCCAATGACGGAAGCACATAGATCAATTGGTTTAACTTAAATGCGTCATGAGATCACATGTCTAAACTTAATCGGTGGGGATGCTGTTGACGGTCATTAACTCAATGAATATATTATTGCATGCTGTTGAAAGTATTATATCTGATATGATTATTGCATGCTGCTCTTATATTGATTACTAAATGACTGGATTCTTCAAACTGCTGCTTGGTATATGATACTTAACCGATGAACAGTTATGGACTCATAATAGTGTCTTCTTGCAGTCCGGATGGAAAATATATTCTAACGGGAGGTGAAGATGATTTAGTGCAAGTTTGGAGTATGGATGACCGCAAGATAGTTGCATGGGGCGAGGGACATAACTCATGGGTACAATTTGTCAGATAGCTTGCAGCATTTTAAGATTTTCAAGCGATGGTGTGAGTAGAATGATTCCCATATAAACTTTTGTATGTATATGCATATGATTTCAGGTTAGTGGAGTTGCTTTTGATTCTTATTGGTCTGCACCATCATCTGAAGATGACATGGAAGAGAATGTCGTATATCGTTTCGGTTCTGTTGCACAGGTATGCAATTTTTGCTACTGTATCATATGTAGGTATCATCATAATTCTTCCGTATTAAGAAGAAATGGTTGCTCATTTGTTGTGGTTTTAGTGCTTAATGGTTTTGATTTGCAACTAGTTCTGAGAAAGCTTCAGTGTGGTCTGCTGACTTTTGTGGGTGTGCCTTGTTGTGGTTCTTTGTTTTTTTGTTGGGTTTCTTTTTGTGCCTTTTTATTTGAATGAAGACCCCATTTTATAACTATAAATAAAATAACAAGCATATCATTCAAATGTTCTCGTGCTAGTACTCTTGCAGTCGCAATACACAATTCTAGCCATCTTAAGTGTAGTGTCTTACTTGGTCACATGTTCTAATAAGGGTGTTGTTGCACTTGATTTAGGTAGGAGAAGTAGAATCAAAGTACCAATTCGTCCTTTAGTGTTGATATTGATGTTATAGGGCTCAACTAACTTGGATCTTTTTTATTTGGGGTTGCTGATTGTGACTGTTCTTGGATTAATTCTTTTCATTTGTACCATTATAACTAGAAGCATAAGGAATATATATATTAGTTGATCTTCCAAAGAAAGTAATTTACAAACATCACCTGTTAGTCTTTGGCTTGTCCTCATGTACTTTCTGTCTGACCATAAAAAGTATGCTTTGATCTGTTATGAAATTATAGGATACTCAGTTGCTTTTGTGGGACCTAGTGATGGATGAACTGGTGTTGCCGTTACGACGCCCACCTGGTGGATCACCTACACTTAGCAGCGGGAGCCCCTCTCATTGGGATAACATATTCCCTGTGGGCACACTTCAACCAGCTCCCAGTATGAGAGACGTTCCAAAGCTTTCACCTTTGGTTGCACACCGGGCTCATATTGAGCCACTCTCAGGGGTGGTGTTTACAAGCGAATCGGTGGTTACAGTTTGCCGAGAAGGACATTTAAAGATATGGATGAGGCCTGGATTTGCTGATAGCAACCAAGTTAGTACCTCAGAAGCAGTGTCAGGCTCCTCTCACTCTAAGGATAAGCCTCAGCTACCTGCCGCCAGGCCCAGTAGTTCTACTTACAAGCCAGCACCTATTATTGTGCGTCTCTTCCCATTTCACTTCCAGCCCCATTAATTCATTATATACTTTGCTGTATGTTTATCAAAACTTTAAATTCAATTTGTCCAGGGCTAAAGTTGTTGAAGAACAGCTGGAATAACCAGAATAGAGAAGAGCAGGAAGTCAGCAACATGTCACAGACAGAAGTGGACACAATAACATTTTTTTTCTGAGGATGGGCAAAAAAAGTGCAGAAGAAAACGTCATTTCCTGAAATTGTGCCATGTTATTCATCTTTTTAGGGGTATATTTTGATTTAAGGATATAAAGAACCATGTATTGAACTCTTGGACACTATCCTCGTGCAATTATGTTGCAGTAAGGAGTTTTCGTTTTTTTACCACTTGGGCACTTTGTGAATTGTAATTACAATCATTGATACCTTACAGCAGCACTAATCTTTTTAGCTTTTTCCTTACAATTGCTGACTGCCATCTGGCCTGCACATTATCGTAATCTTTTTTAATCTCCCCTGATATCTATTGTTGGGCTTTGCTCATGTACGATCATCCAGTAGAAAGGGAAATCTCTTGACAAATCAGTGGAAATATTTATTTATGTATATATCTATCTGAGAAAAATAAAAATAAGATAGAAAAGATATATGTTCAATTTCCACATTTTTTGAAGAAAAGGTGCCCCAATTTTATGAGGAAGTTTGTCTTACATTATTAGGTTTAGTTTTCCAATAATACTCTTTTATCTTTATCTTCGGAGCCACAAGTCAACTTCGAATGAAGCTCAAGTCGAACTATAAATCTTAAGTTGAACTCAAAAGTCAAATCAGATGAAGTTCAAGTTAAAATTAAAGCTCACAAATTCAACTGAGCTCGAAACTGAAGTTAAAACAAAATGTTGGTAAAACTGAAGATTACTTAAGATACCATAAAAATCAAAAGACATCTATGTTATCTCTACCCGATTAAAACACAACAAGCAATCATAATAATTCGTCCAAAAGGACCAAAGCATAATTATGTAACATCCAAATCTTTGAAAGCATTTTTTTAGCTTTAGCTAAACCATAACATGTAACGCATAACGCACAATGATGGGATCCAAATCCAATCACTAGTTCAGGGTAATCAAAAACCAGCCAAATCCAGTTGCATCCAAATTAATCACCCCACACATAATAATGCAAGTGACCATCTCAATTAACTCTTATCTTGGCTTGACGTTGTTCTAGCCTTTTGTACATATGCCATAAGGAAATATTATCATTTGGCTGTGGATTTATACGCCCATATTATGTAACCTTATAAAGGAAAATTTGGATGAGACTTGTTGTGGATTATGACAGGGTTAATTAATTTAATCGTAGCTACCAAATTTCAAAAACAAAAACCCATCCATCCCATTTAACCACCTCAACTAAACAGGCACAGACACAGATGGTACTACTCCCTTCAGCCTTCCCATCTTCCACCCCATTCCCATTCCGAACAAACCTCAACCAAGCCCCAACCGATCCATCCAGAGTTGCTCCAAAATGGACATCCTAATCGCGCAGATCCAATCGGACCTCCGGTCGAACGACGCCCTCCGGCAGTCGGGCGCGCTCCTCCAAGCCCTCCAACAGACCGCCGCCGGACGGGACGTCTCCGCCGTAACCAAATCCGCCTGCGAGGAAATCATCTCCTCCCCTTCCTCCGCCGTCTGCAAGAAGCTCGCTTTCGACCTGATCCGATCCACCCGCCTCACCCCCGACCTCTACGACCTCGTCCTCTCCGGCGTCCGCACCGACTTCGACTTCCCCGACCCCGACGTCGCCGCCGCCGCAATCTCCGTCCTCTCCGCCCTCCCCTACTACCTCCTTCCAACTCTCCTCTCCAACTCCGCGTCGCAGATCTCCAACGCGTTTCACTCCCCGGCCGACTCCCTCCGCCTCGCCGCCATCGAAACCCTAGGATGCATCCTCCCGAGGGACGATCTCCTGCTTCTTTGCTCCTCCCAGGTCTCCCTCCTCGACAAGGCTTCGGCCTGGTGGGGGAGGATCGCTGAGAATATGTTGGATAGATCCGATTCGGTCTCGAAAGCCGCGTTTGAGGCAATCGGGAGGTTGTTCGGGGAGTTCGAGAGTAAGAGGATGAGTCGGCTCGCTGGGGATAAATTGGTGGATGGAGAGAATTCGCTTGCAGTTCGGGCGACTTGGATTGTGTCGGCTGTCGAGACGGTGTGGACGAAGCGGAACGCGTTGATGGCTAGGTCGCTCATACTTCCTATAGAGAGTTTCCGTGCGTCCGTTTTTCCGCTTGTTTATGCTGCCAAAGCTGTTGCTTCTGGCACGATGGATGTGCTTAGGAAGATTGCGAAGGCGGGAGGGAGTGGAAGTCAGATGGATGGAAATGACGTTAGGAGTAGCGCCGAGAAGATTGTTGGGGTTTCGGATGTTGTCATACATTTGCTTCCTTTTCTCAGTTCGTTGGATCCGCCTTTGATTTTCGAGGTTGGGATTAATATGCTGTCGTTGGCGGATGTGCCCGGTGGGAAGCCAGAATGGGCGTCCGCTTCGATTATCGCCATTCTCACGCTTTGGGATAGGCAGGAGTTCTCCTCGGCTAGAGAGAGCATTGTTAGAGCTGTGGTTACCAACTTGCACCTCTTAGATCTTCACATGCAGGTCAAGCTATTGCATTACTCAACCTAATATTTCTTCAGGTGTATTTTGGTTTGTCAGTATTTTATAGTGTTGACAGCCCAACAATCTAAAACCACGTTAAAAGATAGTCGGTATGAAACTGAATTGAGTGTTGTTTTTCAGGTTTCATTGTTCAAGAGGTTGCTTCTGATGGTGAGGAACTTGAGAGCGGAATCCGATCGAATGCATGCGCTTGCTTGCATTTGCCGTACAGCTCTCTGTGTCGATCTTTTTGCAAAGGAAAGTGTGCGCCGAGGTCAGAAACCCCTTGCAGGGACTGATATCGCGTCTCTGTTTGAGGACATGCGGTTGAAGGATGATCTCAACGGTGTTACAAGCAAAAGTTTGTTCAGAGAGGAACTGGTGGCATCCTTGGTGGATAGTTGTTTTCAACTGTCACTTCCTTTGCCAGAACAGAAGAACTCTGGTACTGAAGGAAGGGTTATCGGAGCATTGGCTTATGGAACTGGTTATGGCGCTTTGAATTGGACAGAACCGGCTCTGGAAGTGGTTGAGATCTGCAGGCCTTGTGTTAAATGGGATTGTGATGGGAGGACCTATGCTATAGATTGCTACTTGAAATTGCTTGTCAGGCTCTGCCACATCTATGACACCAGAGGTGGTGTCAAAACTATCAAAGACGGTGCTTCTCAAGACCAGATTTTGAATGAAACCAGATTGAAGAATTTACAGCTGCAGCTAATTAAAGATCTTCAAGAGGTCTTTTCTCTCTTACCATTGCTTACAGCTCTGCTTTTTTGGCAAAACATTATGACCATGCTTACATAAATTTAGCTTATTATATTTGTAGCATCACCAAATGTCCAAATCTTACTAATTGTGTTATATAAAATTAAATATCTGTTGTAATGCTAGTCACCTCACGTATTTCTTGTTTGTCAACATATATGCTAACTTATTGTGTTGTAGTTGATGCATTTTCTCCCTTTCAGGTCCACACACCCAGAATATGTGCGCGGGTGATTTGGGCCATTTCAGAGCATTTTGACCTTGAAGGTTTGGATCCGCTTCTTGCTGATGATCCTGAAGATCCTTTAAATATCATTGTAGCAAACATACGCAAGGTGTTGTTCGATATAGATTCATCTGCAAGTTCATCCAACAGGCTTCAAGATGTGCAAGCACTTCTATTGTGTTCACAGCGTCTGGGATCACGGCATTCTAGGGCCGAACAATTGCTAATTAAAGAGCTTGAGGATTTCAGAAGCAATGCTTTGGCTGATTCAGTCAGCAAGCATCAATGTCGTTTTATTCTACAGATAATTAAATATGTTACAACTCATGCTGAGCGCAGGTTTGTCGAACATCTTTAGCAATATGATGCAGACAAGTTCATTTTGAAGTTATGTGCATTTTTTTCTTCCTTAGAGGTCATTAACGGACTTTCATTGGAGTATATTAAGTATTGAACTTTCATTTTAATTTATTATCACCATCTAGCATAGTTGTGTTATTGTTTTCATTTTGGAGTTGTTCAATGAACTTCAGGTGGATAGGTGTAAGTGAAACTAGAGGGGACTATCCATTCAGTCACCATAAACTCACAGTCCAATTTTCAGAGGCCTCTGCTGCTCAAGACAGAAAATTGGAAAGCCTGGTCCATAAGGCCATTCAAGAACTCTGGAGACCGGATCCCAGTGAGTTAACTCTCCTCCTCACAAAAGGAGATTCTAGTTTTCTAAAACCTCCTCCAGCTGCATTAACTTTGACTGGCAGTAGTGATCCATGCTATGTTGAAGCTTATCATTTGGCAGACTCCATTGACGGGAGGGTGACATTGCATCTAAAGGTTCTGCTCTAATCACATCCTTCTTGATAACCTTGGACTTTTTTAAGAAAATAGAAGCTAAAGTATGCTATTGTTAGCTTGTAGTTCATTCCGCATCCAGTTACATTTACTGATTTAAATTTTCAATCTATCTATAAATGATAAATTTTTGTACTGAGTTACATCACAGTAAAATAGAATTATTGCTTAAATTTTGTTTAATATTTTATTGAATAATATATTCTATTGTTGTTCACTATTCAAGTGAGAACCTTTAGGTGCAATCTAAGTTAAAAGTCTATATTAGTTACCTATTGTCTCATAATTAGATTCACATTTTTGTGATGTTTATAAGCTCATGGAGTGTAGATCAATCAGAGGCTTGTTGTACTCTGTCTAGACTGAAGTTTAACTGCTCATGCCATAAGAAAGCTTCTGTTGTCAGATACTGAATTTCCTAACCTGGGGGCTTGCCACAGGTGTTGAATTTGACTGAACTTGAACTAAATAGGGTGGATATTCGTGTTGGACTATCTGGGGCATTATACCTAATGGATGGATCACTTCAAGCAGTGAGGCAACTGCGGCATCTTGTTTCACAGGTATCTGTACTTCCAACATGATCTCTTCCAATTATACTCGTCATGTGATAAATGCAAACATGAAAGCTTTCATCAAATATTACTCTCTTTCATGTCCTCCACAGATCTGGTCCACTACCAAGTTGGTGATGCATTGAAAAATTACTATTTATTATTGAGTGGTATACATATAAATTTGTTACAAAGTTTTAATATGTCCTACCCATTTTAATGATAAAAAAATGCAACCAGCCAACCAACCACATGATGGCCATGTGCTAGCAAATCCTATACAAAATTGCAACAACAACAAAACCATTAATCCCAACAACAATAAGATTGCAAATTAGAAAAATATGTCATTGTTGATGATTGAATATGCTTGAGGTGACTACCTATTACCATTTAATTCATTGCAGCATATTTAATAAGTGATGCGAAGTTGACAGGTAAACATTGACATTTTTGGTGGGTACCAATACTTATACTTCTCGAGAATATAGTATCCACTAGGAGGCCAAAGTCTATAGTCAAACAGAATAAAAGATTTATCCAGGAGTGCATAGGCCACCGGTTAATGTTTAATGCCCTACATCCATGCTAGAAATGTGTAATAGGTCTATAATCTCTGGTAAACTGCTAGTCTGCCATCTGCTCGAAACTCCTGAAGCTTACAATATCACTATCAGCAAATCGTTTAATATAAGAAACAGTTCACCTGAAACGACATGGTCATTCCCATAAGCGTGTTTTATTGTAACATTCAAGCTTCAAATTTGTTCCCTTTTGCCCCTAAGCAACTATTTTGACATATTATGGCCTTCAAGCGTCTTGTTGTAGGTGCGAGGAATGTATGAATGTGGTGGCATAACACAGATGGTTCTATGTGTACACCATACGTGCAAACTGAGATTTCCTCATTCCTATGACAGAATTTACCATGGCAGTCTACTATGTTTTTTCTTTCGTTGATGATATTTTCCTTGTTAATGCAGGACCCCGTAATGTCTAGTGTAACTGTAGGGGTATCTCATTTCGAAAGGTGTGCTCTTTGGGTTCAAGTCTTGTATTATCCCTTTTTCGGAAGCAGTATTGGAGACTATGAAGGGGACTTTGATGATGAGGCTGCTCAAGTCACGAAGCTGAAGAGAACAATAAAGCCAGAACTTGGGGAGCCAGTGATTTTGCGATGTCAACCTTATAAAATTCCACTGACAGAGCTCCTCTTGCCTCACAAATGCTCTGCAGTTGAATATTTCCGCTTGTGGCCAAGCCTTCCTGCTATACTTGAATACACTGGTGCATATACATATGAAGGTAGTGGTTTTAGAGCTACTGCTGCACAACAGAGTGAAGCTTCACCATTCCTCAGTGGCCTCAAGTCGTTGTCGTCTAAGCCATTCCATCAAGTTTGCTCGCACATTCTTCGTACGGTTGCAGGATTTCAAGTATGTTAACTATTTCTTTACATTCATGTTGCAAATATTTGGGCGGCCTGTGTTGATGGCTCTTTCCTATATGTACTTAGTGATGTAATTCTTCCTACAGCTTTGTTTTGCTGCCAAGACATGGTTTGGAGGGTTCGTGGGGATGATGATATTTGGTGCAAGTGAGGTTAGCAGGAACGTGGATCTTGGGGATGAAACTACAACCATGTTGTGCAAGTTTGTTATCCGTGCATCCGATGCCTCTATCATAAAGGAGATAGGGTCTGACCTGCAAGGGTGGTTGGACGATATCACGGATGGTGGAGTGGAGTACTTGCCAGAAGATGAAGTAAAGGCTGGAGCTGCAGAGAGGTTAAGGATCTCAATGGAACGAATTGCGCTGCTGAAAGCCGCTCAACCTCCACCACAGCCACCGAAACCTGAGGAAAGTGAGGACGAAGAGGAGAAAGAAGGCAAGGACAACGTTGATAAAGAAGGGAAACCCAAGGGGCCATCAACTTTGTCCAAACTGACTGCAGAGGAGGCCGAGCACCGTGCCCTTCAAGCTGCAGTCTTGCAAGAATGGCATATGTTAAGTAAAGAGAAAGCAATTAAAGTTTAAATTCATTCTTAGCCGTGATTGTGATTGTATTATTAAGCCTTTTTTTTGTAAAGTAGATCCTTTTTGCTTGTAAACTAATCAAAAAGAATGAGTAGTTCAACCAATGTGTGTTGTGTACTTTTATTGAGGGAGTGGAAAAAAATGTCCTTGAGAACTTGGTGTTTATAACAAAGCCATCTTTTGGTTGTGAACCGCTCACTCTTGATTATGTTAGTGGCATGTAAGGTATAGCGTATAAACATATATATAGATAATTCGCCTATTTGTGTTTGTATGTATTTATAGACATATGTGTATATACATGTATAGATTTATAGGTATATATAGGTATGTATATATGTATAGAGATATATAGGTATAAATGTGTATAGACGTATATATTAATATATGTATAGAGATATATAGGGGTACAGGTATATATATGTGTATAGACATGTATATGTGTTTGTGCGTGTAGACATATATGCATCACATATGGCACACATATACTTATAAATCTTTGATTACTTAAACATGTCCGTCAAAGCTCACCTGCACTACTGAAAATTGAGAACCCTGTTCTAACTAGATATCTGCAGGGATAACTGAAGAGGTAGAATTTCCCCAACATCTAACATATAGAAGAGGTAGAATTTATTTGCATAATTATCTAATCTGCAAAGTTGTAGAATCTTTTAAGATTCTTTCCGTACAATAATAATCGATGCACAAATATTACTCGGTACTTGTGGTACAATAATTAATGCATAAGCTTACAAGAAGCATGTTAGGGGCAACGATGCTTTAAATACTACGATCATAATATAACTTAAAGCATCCTTTTTTTACCTTCGACATGCAAGAAGAAAAAGTTAAGCAGGCAGCGATGCACCCTTTCCTCTTGTACCGGTAAGATTTTGCAAAATACACAAAGAGGGTGAATTCCAACCCACTAAGCAAGGCAAGTAGCCAGTAGAAGTAATCAATATGTGCATGATTGAGATTGTCAGAAAACCAACTTTCTCCACTTCTAATGCTAATCTTGTCAATTATAGTGATGAGAAGACTGCTAATGAAACTCCCTATGCCCAAAACACTCAAGTAACGTGCTACACCAAAGCTCCTCAGTGCTTCTGGCACTTGATCGTAGAAAAACTCTTGCATACCAATGATCGTGAAGACATCGGCAATTCCAAATATCACATACTGCGGCACCAACCACCACAAACTCATTGGTATTGGGACATCGAGCTTGTCAACCAACCCAAAATCTCTTGCAGTTTTCAAACGCTTTATTTCAACCAGAGCTGCCACCACCATGGAGACTATCGACAGGAATTGCCCAGTACCTATTCTTTGAAGCATAGTTATTCCAGAAGGAATTCCAGTGATGTTCCTGGCGTATGGGACGAAAAAACGATCATAAATAGGAATACAGATGACAATCGTGAAGCTAATAAAGGTTAGTAATGCTGCAGGAGGCACTTTGAAATGTTGTCCTATTCTTCCATCCATCGTACCACCTTGCTTGGTGAACAAGGTGGTTGTTTGTGAGAAAATGACAGCATACACCAAACAGGTTGCCCAGATGGGAAACAACCTAAGTAAACCTTTTGATTCACTCCACACGTTGTCATACTTATTATCCCCTGGGGATAGCATAGGTTCAGAGACATTTGCTGGACTGTGCAAGTAATGAAGGGTAAAGTGGTGAGGCATTATTCACAACATTCATAGAACTTAGGAAGGGGGAAAGGTGACCTTGACTGGTAAGTAGTGCATGGATGATCTCCTCTTAATGCAGTTGGATTTCCTTCACCACCAACAACCACATTATACCCTGAAAAACATGAAAATCATTTTTGGTCGTAAAAATTACAAGGAAAATCTAGTGAAATTTTGATGAAAGGATTCTTACTATTTATCGGACGGTAGCGATAAGTCTTGGAACCAAGCAAGAAAAGGACAAGAGCAATGACCATAGAAATGCAAGGAATTCCAAACCCTAAACCCCATCCAATGTTATCTTGGACGTAGGTCAAAATCAGGATAGCTGCTGTGGTGCCAATACACATTGCACAATACCACCAGTTGAAAAGGGATTGTTTTGAGATAGATTCCTTGGGATCAGTCTCGTCGAACTGATCGGCCGCAAAAGCCTGGGAACATGGCTTATGGCATCCTTGAGCAAGTGCTATGGAGTATATGGCAAAGAAGAAAACGAACTCTACCACTTGAGTGTTGACATGATTACAATCTGCGGTTTTTGCGTGCTCACAGTTGCGCTAAGGCTGAAGAAGATGAGGAGCAATTGCAGACAATGTCAATATGCTTAAACCCTGCATACACATCATAGAGAGAATATGACATTGATCCCACATTCAAGCACACAAAAGTGCTCGTTCATCATGTCTAACCCTACATTCCCCTGAAACTTGTCTTTGAGGCAACCGTTGGCGACACTAAAAGAAAGATAACCTTGGGGTGAAATATAAATGAAGGCAGATTATTCCAAGCAAAGGTGACTCATCCACTTTGTATTTTCATAACAATATATATAATATATATTACATAATTAATATAATATAATAATATATATTATCTAAACGAGGAACTCTAACCTGCCTATTTATTAAACGGTTAAATTTTCACACCCATAATCGCCACGTTTGTTAACGGTTAAGATTTTAGATTACGAGTGAAGCATCAGAGCCCAGCTATTTGCAAAACACATGTAACAATAGAAATGAGTTTTACTTGGTAGCTTTCAACTTTCAAGTGCACGCATCTAGGTCCAATGAGAATAGGAAATGTTTCAGATAGTTTGAACACATCTGTTTGTACTTCTTAGCAGAGATGTTTTAAATAAATCAAAGTCATTACTTATCCTTATCCATCTATTTGTACTTCTTAG
Source organism: Triglochin maritima (assembly GCA_963682175.1). Lineage (NCBI taxonomy): Eukaryota > Viridiplantae > Streptophyta > Magnoliopsida > Alismatales > Juncaginaceae > Triglochin > Triglochin maritima. The sequence goes on along the minus strand of OY821787.1, from coordinate 1,709,193 downwards.
CATAAGCAAGTTAATGTCCTTCGAATATTCTTGTGGTGCCTCAATATTTTGTATGAGACGACTTGCACAATCTCTAACCAACTATTTTGTGTGCAACACAAAATCTGGTATTCATTTCATTCATCAAAAATCAAGCATCACCATATACCACCCAAATCCATAATCAATCCTCCAATACTATGGTTTCCAAAACAAAACACAAACAGAGGGTTTCTTCAACCTACCCTTACCTACACAAACCACGCTAAAAACAGAGAGAAGAAAACTGCTAACCAATCTACACGACCAAACCAGCCTTTACAGGTTTGTTTGGAATAACATTTTTATAATCATATCTCAATTTCCGAAAATCAATAATCAAACACAATTTACAATCGACATTTAAAAAGTTAGAATTTCATAGCAAGGCTACGCCGCTACAGTGCGCTTGGGAAATGATCTTATACTAAAATCTGATTATCAAAATGCAATTCCAAAGGGATCCTAAGTAATTAAAGAACAAGAACCAGATCGCTAAACAAATAACAACGATTTCGATCATACATTGCGTTTGTTTCGCAGTGGTAACACAAATATCATGAAAAACCAAGCATCAACGCTCTCCACCAAAATCCACAATCCATCTCTCATATGCTAAACAAAACCGAACACATACGTACAGATAGAGCCCGGAAGCAACGAGAATGGTCCAGTACCTCCCCAGCCACGAATCCGCAACCAAACCCCCAACCAACGGCAGCATGGAAGCCGTCCCCGACCACGCGTTCACACTCGCAGCCGCCACCGCCGTGGTCTTCCCCAACGGCCCGGTGACGTACGTGATCAGGTTCGACGCGATGCCGTAGTACGCGAACCGCTCCGCGATCTCCACTCCTGAAAGAAACCCCAACGCGGATCGGAAAAAATGAGGAAACGATGAAAGAAACCCTGGTCAGTGGGAGCGTCGTGGTGGTGGTACCGATGATGAAGAAGGTGGAGGTCCATCCGCCGGTGGGGTTGGAAAAAGGCATGGGAGGGGGGAGGAGAGGGGAAGTGGAAGCTTCGAGGTCGTCTTCGTCTTCGTCTTCTCCGCAACTTCTGCTTCTTCTTCTTCTTCCAGAAGCCATTAGTGGTGGTGGTTTTGGTTCAGACGCTGCCTTTTTATAGCTCTTGCCACGTGTCAGCGTGGATTTTTTTTGGCGTCAGGGAGGGTCTGATTCTGATCGTTGTGGGGCCCGCCAAAAGCATATTTTATTTCTCGTGTAAATGCAAAATGAATATCATTCGTGTGAAGTAATAGACTAATAATAGTGTAAGGATAGTTAAGTGGTCGTTGCTTTAGTAATGTAGTTCCCAAATAGCCTAGTTTGTGTTTTGAAGAGACAAAATGAAGACAGTTGTCAAAAGAACGACACAAATTGAATGTAGGTTTCATGTTTTTGGGATGTAAGCTTGTCACCCTCGAGTTGGTGAACCATATAGCTTCAGATGATCTTGAGGTAACACAGGAAGCATGGATTCTGGGTGGCGGGAGGTCCGATGTGTAATTGTAAACCCAATTTCTCCCCAACAATCTTCAGATTTTGTTTTGACAAGGAGATTATGCAGGATAGAATTGAAGTTCACCTTTAAATAAGATCCGCACCAAATTGCAACTGATTATAAAACAAAGTAATACAAAATTTTGTAAATAATGACTGAGCAAGTAATTATTATCGAAGAAAAAGTTAATTATGCAATGACCTTGCAAGATTAAGTGGAGGTTATGCTTTCCTTCTGGCTAGAAAAATCGTGCCTTTCTCTCTATCACAATTACCAGGAAGATGCATCCACACTAACGAATCACAGCTAACACAATGCCAGTGCAGAAGAAGTAAACACTTGATAATTTCTATAACAAATGTTGAAAAAATTCTGTAGTCAAGCTCCCATCCTAAACAACAATCTGTTTCGTAATCAGAATTCTAGGATACATTAGTAGGTCATCATCAACTCTCAGTTCTCGGAGGCATAAAATAAAAATTGAACTTGTTTGACATGAGCATTTAGATCCATATCTAAAGACGCAATACCATCGATCTACTGATCAGTTGACGCCTTCTTTTTCCTTCTATGTTTAGGCTTGACAGCATCCATCAAAGTTTTCGGGCTGCTTGCCTGCTGGATTTCAATTGATGATTCTATTTTGATCGAAACACTGTCCCCTTTTACCGTAGATTGCTCGTGGTGGATTTTGTCTAGGTTTTGGACCTCAACTGCTGTCTCCTTGAGCATGGTTGACGAACCTGCAAGGTCACAGAAGCTGAGCAGTGAAGCTAAAACTCTCTAGTATCAGCTAAGTTCTCTACAAAAGACAATCACTACTTATTTGTCCAGAAACAATGATAGAGTGAGCCCAAAGAAAAGCTGTAGGCCACATGTTTTCTATTTCATCATCATAGAAGGGCCAAAATGCCATTTCGATCTTCAAATTTTGGTACGATATGGTGAGCCCAATGAACATTCTCCAGTTACAAAGTCAAGCCACATAAAACCCATTGATCATGAATTAGACGTATTGAAACTAAACCTATGAATATCCGATAGACATTAATGTTTTATAAGGTTATCTGAGTACCAGGTGCAGCTGGTGAACGATTAAGAAGATTAGATGATATCCCCTTCGAATAAGGATTCCTGCAAAATAAAAAATAAGATGAAAATAAAGATCAACAATGTTAAATGGACCAGCATCAACAAATAGACACATTGAAGAAGATGAATCGGGTACATTACCATTCTGAAGCACCAAGAATTGGTTTGACGTCCTGGTCATTGCCAGCACTGCCTCCTTTGTAGGATGCCTTTTCTTTAGCTCTATGGATCTTATCGTTGTTTATTTCTAAGGCTCCATGTACTGAAAGATCACAAATACTGTCCTTAACATCGGCCATATCAACTTCAATGGCAGCCAGTGATGTGTGCCGCTTGACTTTTCTGTGTGTTCTTTCAGTATTGTATGTTTCTACCTTCAAAGACATGCACATCAAACCATAATTTAGGAATATCTCTCAAAGTGGCCACACCATAGTATTGAAATTTCACTTTCAAAGGAACATAAGAAACAAAAATATGCAATTGAACAATTATTATTTAAGGAAAAAGAAAGGACCGGTAACCGGATAATTACCGTGGCACAAACCATTTACTTTCATACAAAGAGTAACTATCAATTAACACCCAAGTCCCCAGCAGAAATAAAGAGCTTGAGAAAATTGAAAGGAAGAAAGCAAGACAAGTTGAAAAAATGAGATATAGCGTACTTCAGTCGTATAAACTTCAACTCAAGCTGCGTCAAAAGCAAAAAAACCCAATATCATAATTTCTTAGTAACAACCAAGTTCATATATGGTATGTCTCTTACTCTACAACAAAAAACAAGCAAATGTATGCAAATACTATTGTTTATCGTATACAAAAAAACTAGTATGCCGTAGAGCATCCGTTTGGTATGGACCTAAATTTGTACATACAGAATTACTGAAAAAGTTCATGTGATTTGGTGTATCGCAAAAAGAAAAGGACATAAAGCAGAACTACAGATCACATAGCCATAACATCAGTCCAAATTCTTACAGCATTTTTTATTTCTTTAGTGATATCAGCAGATTTCATAGAAGCAATGCGGAGACATTGCATGACTACACTTGATGTAACACCCTGTCCTCCAGCCTTTTGGATAGAACATACATCGCCATTCACATTTAATGTGGCAGTCATCCTCCCTCCCATAACAGCCTCTTCACTGTAAGTTGGATCTATCACCTGGAAAATATTACAGATACAAAAAGAAGTCACACTGATGTTCTAGTTTATGCCTTCACTCTACAAAACTAAGTCGGTAAGCCTTGAGCACGGTTGTTCCAACATAATTTTAGTGGCTTAGGTCATATATGATGTTACTTAGAACAGAAGGCTATCGGCTTGCTGAAAGCTGGCTAGTCTCACACTATGCAACATTAAGCAGGGAATCGGACATGCACAGAGCAAAGGCTAAGAACTGCTTACCGTAACATTTCCTTCATTGAAAAATGCAAAAGTCACTGCCACAGGAAGGTGATGGATTACAAGTGGGATTGGTTCCCTGGTCTATCAAAAAAAGCAAGATATTGTTAGGGAGAGAGGCAAAGTTGAAAAGGCATCAACTCCAGAAACATTTAGTTATGACTTGCAAAGAGAACCGTAATGACGAGCAACATTATAAGGATTTTTGTCATGATAAAAAAAACCACAGGGAAAGGCAAGAGACATGGGTATGAAGGTATTTCCACATAGCATAAAAGAGATTTAACAAATGGATCAGCTGACTCTAGTAATGCATGATAGCTATAACAAATAAGATTCATTTAGCATAAAATCATGCGCAGCATGCATACAGACTGACCTCTGGAGGGTGAACAACAACTTCTTGACCATTTTCTCCTTCAACAGTACATTCAGGCCTCGTAAAAGTCAGAAGGGCAGCTAGAGCAGCAATACTAGCTGCATCAATAAGATTCCTGAAAAAAATACAGAACAGATACCATCAATTTTAATGCATGAAAAATATCACACCTAAACAGTATATCTTTCCTCCATACCCGCAATTATCTAGAATATGTATGTCTAATCGAAGTGACCATACATATTTGCCAGCAACAACAGCAAGTGATTCCATATCTATCGCCTTGCTTTCCCTGCAGTCATTTTTAAAGAAGATACAAAGATATCTTATTCACATTTTTTTTGATAGATACAAAACGTATAACTTTAACATGATGCAGATGGAACACTGTTCTTCTATATGATTCTGCTGATAAAGATGAAGGAATGTAAAACTGATTCATTTTGACAAATCAGATCACTTTCTGGTATTAAACAGTTCCCAGATGTTATGATATCCAATATAAATTTAAAGAACATGATCATGGTAGATTTATTAAGATCAATAATCTTAAATGTGAATGTTTTAGAAAATAATCAGTAACTTCAGCATTCACAAATGCAATAGCACAATCCTCACCTCAGACCACGATCTATTACAAGTCCAAGCTCTATTGCAGATTCCCCAGGACGCCCCACCTCAAAAGAAGGATCAGCCATAGGTGAAAACTCAGTAAAAATTGAAAGTGTCCCTTCATTTGGTCGATCTGGATAAGGTTGGACAAGTTGTCCAGTCACGTGTGCCATAACATGAGTTTGACCAAGACGAACTTCTGATGAACCATCCTCTCTGAGAGCATCAAGACATAATGGGTGATTTCTATCATCAAATATCTCATCAGTTGCAATCCAGACCATTAGATGACTCCTATTTGTAAAGGCTAAACTTATGTCCACAACTAAACGACCTCAATGAAATTCAACAATAATGTAAGTCTAAACCAATCAAAGTTCAATGCTTGAACATGTATAATTTTCAGGACACAAATTCCTTGCACATATAATGTAATCCTGTTATTCATTATCCTGTTTTCAGTGTGGTGTAGCATCTCTTGTCATGTGTACTATGGAAATTCATACAAGACGAACAAAATCAATTTTTTAAAATGTTTTTGAATTGAATTAAATCATATTTCTCATTTTTGTTTTACCTAGTTAGCTAGCTTAATTTTAAAATCTGAAGCAAATTTCCTACAGAAAATTTACCAAATTGTACATTTCAAACATGCGCTAAAAAATAGAAGAAATCACTCTGGCAGGCAGCAGCATTCGTTGTATTGTTATTTCATATTTTACTTTGATATAACATAGTACTGGAAACCCTACTGGATTATCAAGTCTAGCAACACTCACCCAAAATTAAATAACTCCAGGTGGCAGCTCAAAGATTGAAATTTATAAGGTCCGACGCTTGGAAACAGTTGCAACCAACACTATCGCACTACAATGCAGTCATGTGAGTACAGAGTATTCTTCATATTCTGTTTTGCATATGCCAAAATATTCCAAGTAACGATTCAAAACATTTCATTAAAAGCAAATCTTGGCTTCTCGAATTGGGTAAACAAACTTAAGTTTTTTTATATCAGCAAAACCATTATTTAAGATGCCTCATAATAGAAAAACACAAATATGTCGTAAAATTGGCCTATTAGCAATAAAAAATGTTATACTTTTCTACAAGCTTAAGTTTTGTAACCACTATGTTTTCACGTCCTACAATTAGCAATTATTCAAGATTTTTTGAAAGAACAACCAATCACTACATTTTCAAAGTACACAACTCTTTCTCTTCGTTTTGACTTCGAGCAACATTTGTATTTTCAACAACATTAGGGTGTGATTGGTACAGTGGAAGTTTAGGGAAGCCCAAAACTTAACTTATATGACTTCCCATCTTGGAGTGGAATTTGAGGATGTCACTCTAAATACATTTCTATAAGTCTTGGAAGTCTTTCTGGAACTTAGAGTTCCATAATTTATAAAGTTATTCTCGAAGTTCAATTCTCCACTTCCTAGAAGTTTTGGGAACTCTATTCCTAACCGACCCAAACAACAAAAACGGCGAAATAACACGAACCTTCCGAACTTGATAGAGAGGGGGCGATAGTCGAAGGGCCGGCGGCCGTCGACCCTCAAGTCCTTAAGCAGAGATGTCTCTATGAAGCTCCTCTCGTTCACCGTCATCCTCCACGTACTCCCCAGTCTTTGCTCCATTTCGATCCGCTGAAACCCTAGAAAAAGGTGAACACTAGGATCGGGGCGGTTTTTGGCGTGAGCTGGAAGGGAGAGGGTTGACCTATTGGGGGAACGGTGACGGCGCGAGAGGGGAGACGAGGGTTGAAGAAGAGGAGAGGAATGGAGAGGAGACGAGGGGAAGAAGAGTGGAGAGTAGGGTTTAGATTAAGGGGTTTTGGGCTTTTTTTAATAGTACCCATAATTTTCCATCCTCACTCCGGTTGGTGAGACGAGTTGTGGTTTGAAATTAGGACTGTCAACTTTAGCTCCATTCGATAGTTCGACTTGAAAAATGATCGACTCTAGTTTAACTTGAAAATAAAAGATCTTAATGAAAAACAAAATAATTTTCAAAATTGGTTCGGTAAATGAATCGTTCGAACTCGAAATTTTTTGATGCTCGACTCGATAGTTTGCTCAATTTTTTTATTGTTCTATTGATATTTATTTATTTGTATTTGGTAATAACATAAGATAATACTTATGACTCGAAACTTCGCTCAACTCGGCTCGTTTACACTCTTATTTGAAATCATGGATAACTCCTATTCAAAATATAATATGTATGAAGTTCGATTCCTATGATTCAACCGTCTCAAACCAGATGTGTTATATTAGGATGGGATCATGTTAATTATGGTAATTTTTTAGATTATCCGTTCTTTTTTATTTTTTAGAAGTGAAGGGCATAAGAAGAATTGTTGTCGTGAACAAAGACGTAGGAGATGGTATAGTAAGAAAATATTGGATAATTAACCAATTTCAATGTAAAATTTTGTATCTGTCAATATTTTTAACCTTTTATGTGTTCCTCTCTTTTGACTGGGTTGAGATTGTTCGAATTGTTGAGGTGTTGGGTTGATGTTTTTGACGCAAACCACCAACCTAGATGGGTTAGTAATGTGGCCATTAGTTCGCAAGTATTTTTTTTCCAAAGATCGAAATCAACGACACTTAGAATTGAGCGTCGGCGGACCCCAGATACTATATGATAGATTTATCATAATGAAATTTTAGTTACTTCCAAAAGAGGCTATCATCTTAAAATCATTGATGTCTACGTAAACAGAATTGCACTGGGAGTAAGTTTAGGAATATAATTATGTGAGGATAATAAACATTGGAACTGAGCCTAGAGAATGCATTTAACATCTAAAAATGGGATTGAATTATGATATCATGATCTTAGTCACCAATTCACCATCCTAATTTATCAAGTCACATGTTCAAAGGAGTTGGAACGCAGCTTTGATTGATAACTGTATCTCTTTAACGTTCATTCTATATAAATAGAACCAAAAAAGAGAGGAAATCATTAGTAATACATTCTTCGACCCATGAGACTAGTGTGAACTCCGAAGTGATCTCCAATAAGACCCACCAATTGTTGGGTTCTTTGGGCCCCGAATGGGCTGATTGTTTAAAAATTCATGACCCACGTAAACATCAGTTGAAAACATAAAAATATTGTTTCATGTTTGCAATTTATCAAATAATAATTTAAACAATATCTACAACAAACAAGAGTTAGAATAAAATGGTCCTAGAATATGAATAATAGTTGAAGATAATTGAGAAGGCTGCCAAGCTAATGTTCTTGTTGGACTTAAGTTTGACATTGTTAAGGTTTGACATGAAGATTGTGCAAACCTACGACGAGATGTATTTTGAGCAAATTTCAAAAATGTAATATCACTATCAATCATTAAAGACGATGCACTAATATATTCATTTTACTTGTAATAGCTTAGTGGGCGTGGCACCTTCGAATAGAGTTTAATTAGTGGCAAACTAAGAAGTATTATGAACTTTTAACCTTTTTGCCTATGGCTTAGTTTGGGAACCCACAAAGCTATTGCAAAATAACCCTCAAATTTATCATCGTGTCAGTATAACTACTTCAAAGGAACAATCATGGGCACAATCTAAATAAATATGCATCTACGAGAGATTTTTCCGTAGGTTGAGCAAGTTAACGTATGTCTAGGACTCTAGGCTTCCCTAGGGCCAACTTGGAAAAGGTTTCCCTTTCACATAAGAAATCAATACAAGCAATGCCTACGATAGCTTGTATGCAGGTCAATATTATTTTAAGGTCATAATCAAATTAAATGACTAATTGAGACTGTTTGCATGCATAACTAATTTGCATTGTACTAGAACTGTTACAATTTGCATTGTAATGGGACTAGTAAAAGCTAAGTGTGCAGCTATTTGATTGACATCATATCATACATATATTCGTGTCATATATCTTCTTTTTTGAACTTAAACAATACTACGTAACGAGTTTTATATGTCTACCAGTTGGGAAGCTAGACATTGAGAGGGGGAGGGATGACCGTATTGGATGGGATATTGGGATGTACATGGTACAAAACACAAATAATTAAGCGGCACAACAATTTTAAATAATAATATAAGATGTGTATAATCTCAAATTGTTTAAGGACTATTCGGGTGTAGATGGGGCAAAAGTTTGATCCTCGTCACTATAACGACACTTGGGTTGGTGTGATGTCAAATGTGATTTACCTCAGTAATTAGGATTAACCCTACCACTTATGGGGAAAACAATTTTAAGTCGAAATTTAAGTCTTTCAACCGACTCAAATGCCTACTTTTTTTTTCTGATCCCATACATCATTTTTATCTTTGTGAGAGTTCTACAAGAGAACACACAAAAAATAGGTTTTGCTTGTCAATGAGAAAATAACCAAGGCAAACAAAGAGCATATAATGAATTAATTGGACAACAAATCATCCCAATTAATTTCAATGTGGCCCTACCCTTACCAAATAAACAAGGGCCGTAGAACTGCAGGCTAAAGCTGTGAATGCAAGCGTCACAATCAAACCAAGTTTGATGTCATTCCCATTGTGGGAAGCAAGTAGCTGTAAGCTGTAACACATTAGTAAGAAACAACATTCGTCTGCATCCGATGTGTATTCTAGCTGGTCAGGCATTAATTGGGTGAGATTGGGCGCTGGATCATATAAATTGTAATATATCTTAATAATTAAAATGAGATTAATTACAATTTGTCCTGTGAACTATGTATTAATATTACTTTGCATCTTTAAATTTTAAAAGATAACAGTTGTTGTAACAATTACAAATATAATCATGCAATACAATGTGTTACATATGTCGAATAAATATTCCGTAAGGATTCAGATAAAGTCAACGTACAAATTCATGTTTAGAAAACAAACAAACGAAGAATAAAGGTCAGAAAACACCTTACAAATCGAGTCGTCGAATTCCGACTTGCCTCAGAGAAAATATCACCCCCACGAACCGGTGCGATGAGTCTGACGTTTTTCTTCCAGGATAGAATAGTTTCTTCGTCGAACGGGCGCACACCGGAGTCGACGAACCTCAAAAACAGATCAAAACCTCGCAAGAATCGATCGTCCGAGAACGTTGGAATTTGTGGAGACAAAAATCGCCGAAGCGGGTTATTTCCGTTGAGAGAGAGAGATAAAAGATGTGAATCTTATGTGTTATTTTCTGGGTGAGGTACAAGTCAATTTATAGTAGTCTATGACATAAAAAATGACTCATTGACCCCACTAACATGGGTCCATGATCACCATGTGTGCAAGTGTACATGGATCTAACGACTCATCTACTCCTTCCACTATCTCTATTTATCAACATTAGATTTTCTCAATTAAGTTGTTCATGAGTCTAATCTAAACTTAATAATCCAACAACAGTTACATCTCTTAAACTTCATTTTGTAAAATTTTATCCTTTTGAGTTTTAAAAATACATTATTTAAACACATATTCGTAGTTTTTTTTTTGTAATTTTTTACGTTGTATTTCTAATATATTTTATAAACCTAGTTTTACGTGAAATTTCAGATCGAATCGGAAGTCAAACATTGTTATAATTTTGATAGGATTGATACTAAATCCACCATTAGTAAAAAAACACAACATGCATGCACATCTTCGATCTATATCCAAGCAAATGAGCAGTTGCCAGTTGAGGAGAAATGGACATCTTCTAACTATATCCAAGCAAACGAGCAGTTGAGGAGAAATGGTTGTGGTTTTGGCTTGAGTTGGGAGGTTGCTTGGAGACAACATAAACAAGTCACCATTGTTGTATAGGATCTGACAGCTTTCAATTGGTTGGGAGACACAAGCAAGGATTGGGACCATGCAGGACAATAACACACACAGGCCCTGTATCCTTTCAGTTCAAAGTTTGAAATGTGGAGCACGGTTTGATGCTATCTTGTTTTATGAGTGTCTACTGACAGTCTGACACACACACTCTGGAATTGAATAATATTTTTTTTCTTACTTCTTATTTTCCAGCAAAAAAACAGGGTAGGGGACCATCCAAGTTGCATATGGGGAAATATCAATCCATTTGAGCGGGTCAACAATTTATTTTCTTGAGAAGTGGTTGGTTAGTCGATTGTGGATTTTGGTCGCTTAAAGGAAACACATAAGAGAAAATTGTAGTCGACCGATTATTGTGAACATTCGAAAGTGTGATATTTGTCACACAAGACATATTGTCTGTTGGTGAATTATACTTAATTAAAGCTATAAGAGACTCAAAAGTCAAAAATACACACGATGTTACGTATGTATATACGTACGTATGTGACATAGTTTCTAGAATATCATGTTTTTATAACCCCAGATAAAAAAACAATTCAAGTCTAATTGTACATTCAGAATCTAACAGGTTTTCTATGGACCCTTGTGAAGATGTAGCACATATACATGTCATGCAGATGACGTCTTCTCATACAGTGGTGATAGTGAATCGTTGATAGGTCACTTAATATAATTAGAACTTAATATAGCAGTGAGAAATATAGATCCTGCAGGCCGTAGTAATTGCCAAAGTAAAATTGCTCGATATATAGTAGTAACGTTTGCGTCTGATCATCTTTTATTGCATTGCTGAAAATATACTGCAATTGCACCAGAGAACTTTGTCGGTTCGTTTTTAATTCTCACATGGGGTGATAATGTGGTTGCATTGTGGCCCCAACTTTACCATGTGTGTTTCATGTAGTAGTATGCTGTGGTTTTGTTGATCAACTCGATACATATCAACATATGAATTATGAAACATGCAAGAGATGTAGGAGTTTGTCTTGTTGAAGGTAATTTCTTGATGAGTTGGATATTTTGTTTATAGCTAGACACTATATGCAGTGAATGCACTAACTATAATTACAAGGTGAGCTTAGGACTCATATGGAACAAGATATCAACAAATGATTCCTCTAAATCTCGAATGCATGGCTTCACTTCGAAAATAGCGTTCTACAAATCGATTGGACTATTACGAGCATAGTTTGTGTTAAAGCAGGAACTTTCAAACTCAAAATCAATTGACTATGAGTGGAGAGACTATGCAACTTATAACCCAGGAGAGAACTCACATTTCTACGCTGTGGGATTATCTCTAACACTTCCCCGCACATGTAACCGGGGGTTTTCCGAGTCTACGCGTGTCACAAATAGGAAAGATTACGCATGTCCGATTAATGATTTTACCAGCTCTGATACCATGTTAAAGCGGGAACTTCCCACTTAAAACCAATTGACTACCAATGAAGATGCTACCCAACTTATAACCCAGGAGAGAACTCACATTTCTACGATGTGACACTATCTCTAACACTTTAGATTTTAGAACCTTGTAACAAAGAGATTAACAGCAAATAAATCTCAAGGTTAAAAAAATACATAATTTCCTCATAGCTCATAGGACCCAATTTTGAATGTGTTATTGTTTCAATGCTAGGACCCATGCCTTCTATAGTTTCAATGCTCTCGTGATTGTGTTAGGTTGTATTTGGTGTCATGGGTCTGCTTAGGTTCAATATGTCTAGCTAGGGGTGCACATGGGTCGGGTTGGGTCGGGTTTGGGCCTCAACCCGACCCAACCCGAAATTTTCGGGTTGGGAAAAAATCCAACCCGAACCCGAACCCGAACCGGTTCGGGTTCAACCCAACCCGACCCGAAATTTTCGGGTTGGGTCGGGTTGGGTCGGGTTGAACCCGAATTTGGAAATTTTTGGGTTGGGTTGGGTTGAATCGGGGTTATTTTCGGGTTGGGTCGGGTTTATTTTCGGGTTGGGTCGGGTTGGGTCGGGTTGGATCGGGTTTATTTGGGAAAAAATTAAAAAAAAAATAAAAAAAAATAAAAAAAAAATAAAAATCGGGTTCGGGTTGGGTTGGGTCAACCCGACCCCCTCAACCCGAACCCGACCCGAAAATTCGGGTTTTTGATTTTCCCAACCCGACCCGACCCGAACCCCTCCTCAACCCGACCCAACCCGACCCGACCAGTCGGGTTCGGGTTGGGTTTCGGGTTGAACCCAACCCATGTGCACCCCTATGTCTAGCGTTCCAACTTCCAACAAGAGATGTTGTTGGAGGGCCTATTGATGATTTTTGTTTCCATGACCATGAGGGTCCCAAGGCCAACCTCGTATTTTCCTATTATGTAAGCATGCACAATTGCACACTCGTGAGAAGATCATGGTAGGGACTAATATGTTCTATCTATGATCTTTGAAGTTCTTTCTCATAATACCAATCCAACACAAAGTAGATAGGGTCTGCAAACCCTAAAGTAGACATCAAATTCATTAAATGAAAAAATAGTACAAACCCTAATGCAAATGAGTTTCGAAGGTTCAATTGAAAGGTGAATTATGTTGACTAAACGTCTAAATGGAGGACTTTTATGTACCTGCAAAGAAAATTGGGTTGTACTTGTACGTACGTACTCTCCAATTAAATTTTATTGTAAACCAACAAATTTACCCCTCTAGGATCATCTAATTATATTACCATAGCATATTCTCAAAACACACATGTCAATTGTCAAAGGAACTATAAATAGAAGGAAAGAACATACAATAGAATTTCTAATCTTGAGCTATATTTGCATGTTAGCCATGTCTTCACGAACAATAAACTAACACTGAAAATAAAACTCATCAAAAATCTTTAGAATATAAGTAGGGATAATATATCCCTGCTTAAAACATATCAATCTCCTATGTTGCACATGATTGTGCTTATATTAAGACCAATCTACAGCCCTACACTGCGTTGTCGACATTCATTATATATAAATCTGCTCGTTCATAAACAATGTCCTTATTAATGAATATATATAATATATACGTACTACTATATAGTAGGGGATATATCCAATGTGCATGGTAGTTGATCCAAATACTAATATAATGAAGGTGAGATGTAAATTAGATCCCTAACCTGTAACAACTCATGATCTCAGTGTGGTGGGGTTACATTCGTTGTGTATTTCAACTGATCGAAGTATTAACCGAGTGAAGATGAAATACTAAATAAATTCACACTTATAACCCAAGGTGCAAATGGTTACTAACTATTCGAGTATTTGATTCGAATTTTTTTTATTTAGTAGATATTTGGTAAGTTTTATCTTACCAATTTAATTCGGATACGGATTTAGTTTTAAAAAATTACCAATTAGAATTTAGATACGAATTCATATACAATGTGTTTGAAATTCGAATTATTCGGATACATGACCAAATATACACATTAGTATTCAAAAATTAGTATTCGAAAATTAATTACAATATGCATGTATATTCAATTTCGGATAATATCCGAATACCAATTAATATTCGAACATTTTGAAGATTTGAATTCGAATTCGGATAATTCTACTAATTTCGAATTCAAATTTGAATTTGATAATGAAATACGAAATTCAAATTCAAATAATTTGAGTTGCCCACCAACTTATAACATGTGATTCTACTGCACACCGTCTTAATAACTAAATATCAATCCTATCACTTCACTTATTATAAAAAAACATAACAAAAAACAAGTTGTACAAGTACCAGTGAGGGGAATTAATTAAGACTTCCAACTTAATTTATGGAAGAAAGAGAACAACCAAGGAGAGACCTATATGGGTCCTTAGAGCACCGTTAACGGCGTCCGGGTAGTTCTCGAGCGTCCAATTTTCTCTCTCAGTCACGTCAGCTTCTCTTTCAGCCACGTCAGTTCAAACCAACTTCCCTAAATCTTTCTTAACCACACCCAGAAACAACTCAAACGTCCTGCATTCTCTCCCCTATACGTCATTTCGGGATCAATTTTAGGCAAAACACAAAAAATCAAAATTCTAGAAAATATAAACAAATAAAAAACATGTTTTCATAAAAACAATTATAAATAATTTTTAAAATATTTCCTAAACACAAAAACTCAAAAAAAGAAGTAACCAATGAGGGCACATGCCTCCACCCAACCAACCAACCCATCCGCCCAGGTGATGGGTTGGAAATGTTTTTAACAAAAAAAAGAAATAAGGTGTCGGGCGGTTGATTAATCCGCCGACGAGTAAGGATGGCCTTGCCCGTTTGAACTGTAAAGCCAATATTTTTCTCCTCGCCGTCGCAGTTCCCCATTCCCCACCTGCATGTTGTGCGCTGGACGTGGACAAAGGCATGTGCATCTACTCCCTCCAAATCATCAATTTATCCAAGTTTAATCATTGCCACCATGCAAGCCATAATAATGCATGTGGGAATGGAGTAGGGATGTTTGTTATTTTTGTTTTACCTTTTCGAAATCTGATGCTAGTCTGATCTCGAGGCCATTCAACCAACGTTTCGACCACCGTACAAGCTTACACTCTCACTTGGGTTCGATTATACTGGACTTTACATAATATAATATATAATATAAACACTAGTCTAAGAACATATATTGTCGATATTCTCTTGTTCGTTGTTCCCATATAAACTTGCTGCCACAAAGTCCAGCAAATAAAAAATTACCTCGTATAAGTACAATGAACCCGTAATTTTTTAATATAATAAAAAAAATTTAAAAATTCGAAATTTAGGAAATTTTTTTTCCAAAACTAGGTGGATCGTGGGTGTGACCCGCGATCCGTGGGGGCACGGATCGCGGTTCCCACCCGCGATCCGTCACTCCCGCCAAATTTTTTTTTAATTTTTTTTTGAAAATTTCACGGATCGCGGTTCTGAACCGCGGTCCGTGAAATTTTTTTTTAATTTTTTTTAATTTCTTTATTTCTGTTTTTCTTTTTTATTATAATTATTTTTAATCTTTTTTAAAATCTTTTTTTTTCAAAATATGTTTTCTAATTTATATTATTTTTTAAAAATTTAAAAATTTGTTTTTAATTTTTTCAAAAATCGACCTCCAAATCACGTCGATAACCCGACGTATTGAATTGCTAGGGTATTTTATACAATAAAAAAACAAAATTTATTTGTCAGAATAATAAATTATTTGCAACTAAAAATTAAATAAACACTAAAACTAATTAAAACAAAAAATTGGTAACGTTGTCGAAAATTCGTAGGGTGCACACACATTACAAACAGTTTTGGAGGTCGATACAGCAAAAAATTAAAAACACAATTAATTTTTTTTTAAAATAATAACAATTACAAAACATATTTTGGAAAGAAATATAATAAAGAAATATAACGATTTTTTAATTTTTTTTATTATATTAAGTTTTTTTATTATATTTCTTTCCAAAATATGTTTTGTAATTGTTATTATTTTAAAAAAAAATTAATTGTGTTTTTAATTTTTTGCTGTATCGACCTCCAAAACTGTTTGTAATGTGTGTACACCCTACGAATTTTCGACAACGTTACCAATTTTTTGTTTTAATTAGTTTTAGTGTTTGTTTAATTTTTAGTTGCAAATAATTTATTATTCTGACAAATAAATTTTGTTTTTTTATTGTATAAAATACCCTAACAATTCAATACGTCGGGTTATCGACGTGATTTGGAGGTCGATTTTTGAAAAGTTAAAAACAAATTTTTAAATTTTTAAAAAATAATATAAATTAGAAAATATATTTTGAAAAAAAAAGATTTTAAAAAAGATTAAAAATAATTATAATAAAAAAGAAAAACAGAAATAAAGAAATTAAAAAAAAATTAAAAAAAATTTCACGGATCGCGGTTCAGAACCGCGATCCGTGAAATTTTCAAAAAAAAAAAAAAAAAAAAAATTTTGGCGGGAGGAACGGATCGCGGGTGGGAACCGCCTAGTTTGTCTGCTTGTTTCGAATTTATTTGGAATTTTTTTTTTTTTCCTAAATTTCGAATTTTTAATTTTTTTTTATTATATTAAAAAATTACGGATATAGTAGTACAAATTTTAAATTGCTCACCCAAAAGATATGTTTGTCTGCTTGTTTATCAGACCGGCGCATCTAGTGCCACCTAAGCTTCAAATATTGACCTATTTAAAACTTTATTCGAATCGTACGTTCGACAAATAAATATAATTAATTTTCCATGGGGATATACTATGCCATTAGGTTACCACAATCATCAATAAGCAAAGGGAGAGAAGAAGTATATGGGTAGTAGGCGTCCAAGTTATGAACTTTGTGGCACCATAGTTTTATTTTTGGAATGAATAGTTAGTTTTGCTTTTGTTGGGTTTAGCATGATTTTTTAGTTGCTTCATTAATTTTGTAACCATGCCTACCCTAAAAAGTTTGTGACTAAAAGTTTGTTCATTAATTTTGTAACCATAATTTCTGAATAATAAACAAAGAAAAGGAAAAGGAGAAAAGAAAAGAAAAGAGTAGAGGAGGCATGCTGATAGTGCAACAGTGTTTTCCTTTTCTTTTCTCAATCCAGAGGTCAATAATACCAATTTCTTTCTATTTACCCATCCGATCCGATCCCATCGTTTGGTCTCGTGTTCTGTGAAAGCTCTCTCGCAATCACATTCCCATGTTGGGGAGAAAAGAGCATGCAGGGCAGGGTGAAAGCAAAAGGTGATGAGATGGTAAAAGTTGTGGTTTGATTGACTCTTCTTATTTGCAGAAAGATTTCGAGTTTATAATTTTTTACTTTGGTGGTTTCTTTCTAATATATTGACTTTGAGGAACATGTTGGGTGGCAATCTAGTCTGGTGAAAGTTTTCCTTATTTTAGGTACAATGTGGTACATGATTCTTCATCTGCTTGACTTGTGTGGAAGATGGTTGGGAAAATTAGGTATAAGTTTGATTCTAATAAGGATAACGATATTGAACATAACGTAAGTAATATTAAAAATATTAGAAAAGTAAAAAAGACATAAATTACAAGCTAACATGAAATGTAGAGTCGATATAAAATAGATTGTCATGTTAATCAACCACCATAACAATCTAGTTTCATTGATGCCTAACAGAATCCAAGCAAAAGCTTGCCTTTATTGAACTTTTTTTCCTTTCAAAATCGATCTAGCAACAGTCCCCATATCTTTAGCAATGTTGATGGAGAGTCTATTGACGTGGATTTCGAAGTAAAAATCATTTGATGTTAAGTGGGCCACTCACTTCGAATTGTACAGGTCGTAAAGTAGTAATAAACTAATAATAGTCTAAAGTCTAAACTCCCTAGGCTGGAACTATTTATGATGCTCCTTCGGAAACATGTTGTCTAATAAGTCCACCGTGTATCAATTTGTGAGGGACACTCAATTTGACGAACACTTCAGTCCAGGACTGTCAAACTTTGGTTTGGCTTAATAGTTACATTCGGACTTGACTCAAAAAATGTTCGGCCCTATTTTAACTTGAAAATGAATAATCTTGATGAAAAATAAAAAAAATATTCAAACTTGATTCGATAAACGAACCGCTCGAACTCGAAAAAAATTGACGATCGGCTAGATAGCTCGTTCGAATTTTTTATTATTCTATTTTTAATTATTTTTTCGTATTTGATAATAACATAAGATGATACTTATGCTTCGAAAATTTGCTCGACTCAGCTCGTTTACCCCCCTACTTCTATTCTCCTACTATTAGTATGTTTGAAGGACTGTGAATAATTGTGTATTCCGAGCTGTCGCTCTCTTCTGGGACTCCATGACGTGGGAATTTTGCGACAACACATCTCTGGATCTGGACGCTCCGGAACGGTGCATCTACCTACCTAGCTTAACAATGTACTTACTCTTTGTTTGACATATAATGTCAATTTCTTGTAACATGGCTTATGTGTTGACATTAGCTAATTAATTAATAAAATTTAATTGCTTTAATAAAATAAGTCTATACGTATACTTGAAGATAAAGAAGTGTATTGTGTCAATGATCTAGTGGTTCAAGTTTTAATTCCATTTTTGAAAGTGTGGGTTTTCACTTTTCATAGGTCGATTGACATGTGTTGATATTATACGAAATTTGATTAGTTAAATGCTATGCTCTTTAAGATCCAGAAAGCCAGGTTATAGATAGTGCTTGCACAAGAAGTAGATGGTGAAAACAACTCTTGCTTGGTCCGTTGCTCTTTATAACCTGAACACTATGTAAATAGCTGGTGATATACTGATATGTGATTATACCATCTGAAGTTTAATTGGTTCTATGGCCTTTGCAACCACAACATATATTTTCCATCAAACAATTCGTACCAAAGTATTTGATATCTTAAAAGTCACTCAAACAGTCCTTATATATGGAAACTAATGAAATAACGTTATAACACATGCTAAGGATGGTATCGATGGTGGTACGAAAATATTGAATGGTTCAATCCTTGTTAAATTGGATACCATATATATGAACTCACAAAACACTTTTGTACTTCAGTTCTTAAGAGTTATATAAGGAATTTTATTAGAATATCAATATTCCCTTGGGGGAAAAAACACAAGTGTGCATGAGTTTTACCATAGGAAGTTCATGTCATTGGCTTTCGATTCCCACGTAAACAAAAGCTTTTCTACTTCCCTAGTTAATCCCCAGTGTTAAATCTCCATCCAATGATGTATTGTTTTGGAGAAAAACTTTGGTGGGTTGTTCCAGTTTGTCAGAATAAAATAGTGGGTGCATGTAATTAAGAACAAAGATGGGTAGAAGGTGGGGGCATGTGGTGGGGAGAGGTCTTTATCAGGAATCCAGATATTGAGATGCCAACAAAGCTTTGTGATGCAGGAACAGCAATCATGTTGTCTTTGGTGACCAGTGCCATGAAAATAAATATTATTTTTCCTCCTTTCTTATTTCCTAATTTTCTTCTGCCACCTCTCTCTCACCTTTGCAACTTGCAAAGGCTCTGATCCTTTTCGGTTGCCAATGACAGAGTTGTAGAGGAGATGCCCATTTCAATTTGGTCGTGAGGGCACGTGACTCAGAACAAACAACGTTATCATAACCATACCATGCAAATCATTCTTTTAAGTATTAGTAGTTTTTAAATAAATCTCGAACATGTGGATGTAACCAACATGTTCAACCGATTTTTGGTCTTTGACTGATTCAATTCTAAAGATTTACCAATTAAGCATATTGTTGGGAGAGAGACTAGCACGATACTAACAAGATACGGATTAAGAAAGACATGGGATAAACAAGAATATTGATGCAGAATTAAACTAATGGTCTCTCTCAAGCTTCAAGCAACAATCACACACAATTAAGATGGAAATAACAAGCAATCACACAACACACCTGGAGCAAACCACGACACATGCGATTTTACAAGGTTCGGCAATGTGTCTACTAGGGGTGTAAACGGGTCGGGCACGGGTCGGGTATGCCCCTACCCGTACCCGTACCCGGCTAAATTAGCGGGTACGCGTACAGGTATATACCCGGCAAAAAACATATATACCCGTACCCGACCCGTACCCGTTAAGTTAGCGGGTATGGGGCGGGTAAACGGGTATAATATATAATATATAAAAATATAATATATATTATATAAAATATATTTTATATATTTTTATATATAATATATAACATATAAAATATTAAAAAATATTATATATATAATATAATATATCTTAACGGGTATACATGTAAACGGGTACGGGTAATGCGTATACCCGTACCCGACCCGTTTATTAACCGGGTAAACGGGTACGGGTATACGGGTTTGAATTTTTAAACGGGTATGGATTTTTGTACCCATACCCGTACCCGCCCGGGGAGGGTGACCAGGTATACGGGTATTACCCGCCCCGTTTAGACCCCTAGTGTCTACGTCCTTGGGGGGTCTCATGCGGGTTTCCTTTCCTTCAAGCTCTTCTCCAATAAGAGAAGTCTCCGAGATTACAAACGATTGGAAGCAATACGTCTCCCAAAGCACTCTATATCTCTCTCTAGCCTAATCTCTCTCAAAGAAATAAGTATTGTATGTTGTGTTACAAAATTAGTGTGAAAAACTCTTTTTATAATGGGCTAAAACCGTACAAATAAACATGCAGATCGTGGGCAAAACTGTCTGCAACGGTCGACCGGAATTCTCCATCGGTCGACCGGTTGTCTGTTTTGCGCATAACCGTCATCATTCGGTCGATCGCTCACTCCAAGCCGGTCGACTGATCCGCTTTGCTGATCCTCGACTTGAAGCTCCTGGAAGTTTTCGGTCGACCGCGTGCCCAACACCGGTCGACCGATCCGTACTTCGTTCCAACTTCCAAGTCCCGGAAGACTCTAGAAGTTTCCGGTCGACCGATTCTTGCTTCGATCCGAGCCCTGAAAGTTCTAGAAGTTTTCGGTTGATCGCGTGCCCAACATTGGTCGATCGAAACTCACATTTCGAAGAATCCTGGACGCTTTGGGCTTTGCCGGTAGACCGTGACTTAAGTCACGGTCGACCGATGCTCCATGTTTTCTTGTACTTGACAATTCTACAAACCAAATTTCAACAGTCTCACCATGCAAATCTAATCCGATGCTCTCTTAATATTCTCCAAATGTGAAAGGGTTAAAGAAAAGGAGTGGAAGGTGGCAGACTAACCTGCACCAAAGGTCAACAATGGTTCCTAAATTCTAACTTTTTTTTGCTTTTTGGTTGTTAGTTTTGAAAGGATGGGCCAGACCCTCTAGTTTAATTAATTTTCATAAGGATGGTCATCCTTATGCCCTTCTTGTTCAATGTGTTGATAAGGAGGAAATTTTAGGATGGGAGGAGGTGATCACATGAGGGAGTAAAATATAAGTAGTGGTGGTTTGTTTATTGTTAATAGAGATTTGTAGGGACATGAAGAAGATCAGGGGATAGTGTGGTGGGAAGAAAAGAAGGAGGTGGGACAGGGTGGGGTTGACTGGCAAAGACTATTTTATTTCTATTCAATAATAGCTAATAGTTGAGTGAGAAAATAATGATACTTAATAGTTAATGGATCCTTTCAACATTTAACAAACCCAACATTATCAACTCATGTTTGCATGTGACAAACATTTCTTTTGTTGCAAGGAGTTTCTTTCTTAGTTTGTGTGCCAATCCATTAGGGTGAATAGAATTACAAACCTAATAATGTTTACCAAACTTATAGACTGAGTTGCTAATGGAATTAGCCAACCATGCCCATATGCATGTATTTAGTACAAAAATTTATAGAGTATGAGACTTTGTATCAATGCCACCCAAATATTTTGGGGTCACACACATTTTGTATCCCAACTGATACTTCACTAGTTAGGTAGGATGAGATGCCGGTTTGATAGTCATTCCCATAAGAATATGTAATTTGTATCTTTGTGAAATCCAGATTGAAACTCACTTTAATATTTAAAATTATCTCTTACTACTTATCAAAAAAAAACAATGCCTAAAAACCAGTGGGTAATTATATATGAGCAAGAGGAGAAAGAACATAGGGAGATAAATTGAAGCAATTTGAGCGTTGGTATGAGTTGTCGTGAGCATTAGATGCTTTAATTGTCTGAGTCCTCCACCTAAATTGTCTGCCCATATTACCTGAGGAGAGGGAGGCAGCAAGTCTACTCTCACCATCACAAACACTGGTATATGGCAGCAGGCCCCCAACACCTAATTAAGAGAGAGAGAGAAGTATAAAAGTGCGAGCTAGCTGGGGTAAAATAAAAATAGAACAAAAAACAAAACCAACTAAAAGGATACAGGTCTCTCTAATTTGAGTAGTTTGAAGGACATCGAACCTTTTACTATCCCCACTATTAAGACTGGTGGTTATTCCTGAAAATTCCCATCAACATCAAGAACCATGTTGGTTTTACATGGGGATCCGAGGCTCTTTAATATCTTTGGGTAGAAAAATGACGCAAGTGTACGACGGAGTTTTTTTACCTAAGATTAGGCTTGACAATTTGACACAGAACACGAATACACTGCACGAATACGATACAAAAAATTCGTGTTTGAGTTTAAGCATTTCGTGTTTCGTGTCCGTGTCGTGTTTTGGGTATCCAAAATTTAATCGTGTCGTTTTCGTGTCTCAGGTTCGGGTACCCGAAAATACACGAAATTGAAAGACAGCTTCGTGTAGAATCGTGTACCGGTTTTGTGTAGAATAGTGTACCTATTTCATGTAGAATCGTATATCGGGTACATGTAGAATCGTGCACCGTGTCATTTTGTGTCGTCAGTACAAAATATATACATGAAACATTTCGTGTACTTCCCGTGTCGTGACATGTATACACGATTAATTTCGTGTACTGAAAAACAAACACGAAAACATGTCGTGTCGTGTTCGTGTAGAGAAAATCAGTATAATATATACAAAATCACACGACACGACATGATTGTCAGGTCTACATAAGAGAGAAACTATATTGTACTCCCTAAGCCATGGTGTGGATCCTAGCAAGGTTTTAATTATCTTTAATAATATACAGGAATTCTCTAGTGAGCCCAGAGCTCAACTTTTCTAAATTAAGTCCCCACAATATCCACCACTTATTTCAAATTGTAAGGTAGATTAAGAAAAAAACGGTTATGCTAATGAATGGTGAGATTAACTGTAAATAAGATTCAACGGTGAGATTGTAGGGGGCTTAAACTAAATTTGATGAACCCTGGAGCTCACTAGAGCTTGACCCTAATAATATATACCAACCTTAAATAAAAAAAAGACAACTCACGGTTGTTATAACTTATAAGCGAGACTTAAACTTGCATCATTCTTTCAATGTATTATAGATTGTGATATACTTAATTTGTAGTTTTGATACTTTACCATCAGTCTGATACTTCAGGATAATATACGACGATGTATTGGCAAGTCGAACTCCATGACCTGATTATTTGATACGAGAAATGAAGCCAATGATGAGAGAGAGGAGCAATGGATGTGTTTTAATGTGTGAGTTTTTGTGTTTTATTTCAAAGCTGAAGGGTATCGATGGTTGTGTTGTCGGTCGCTCTTTCGAGACCCCACGAGTGGGCTCTTGCTTAATTAATTAGCTTTCCCCACCACCACTTAGAAGTGTAGGGTCTGAAGAAAAAACCCTAAACCAATTAATCCATTACAGGTCCCTCTCTATTTCTTTGTGACCTGATTTCTCATTTCTTCCCCTCCTAAAGTCTCTCCAACTTGGCATCGGTCTTTCTTCAACCCCCCACACTTCTCTTTCAATATATTGCAGAGAGCAACAGTCAATCCAACAACAAGCCCCACGCAATCACCACAAGACAACTATGTTGCAATCCCCGACCACCACGTGTTAATTCCCAACTTCGATCACTAAAACCTTCTTCTTGGGTACCACTACATCGATCTTCTTCCGTCTTCTTTTCAATCCAGATCTTCAACCGATCCATGTCGAAAAATCCATGAAGATTTTCACTTGAAGAAAGCCAAACTTTAGCTAGCATGGAAGGCACAACAGATCAAGGAAGACCAAGCGGTGCAACTGGGACGGGAGGTTTACCGTCTAACAGCAGTAGCAGCAACAGCAGCAGAAGCAACTCCGAACACCACCACCACTACGCACAGAAACAAGTCACGGGTGGAAGTGGTAGTGGTGGTGGCGAGGACGGAACGTTACAAATGGCATCATTCGAGGAACGAGGTGGAACCCAAGTAGACGGAACATGTACTACCAATACTAATCCCTACTTAGGTTCCATCCTCCTCCACCACCACCACCAACCCCTCGACGCGTCGCTGGCTATCACAACCACAACCCCCACGGACCCAACTCCCTCCACCAAATCAAAACAACCCTCGACCGCAACCACGACCACACCCAAACGATCCACCAAAGACCGACACACGAAAGTCGAGGGCCGCGGTCGACGCATACGCATGCCGGCCACGTGCGCCGCACGTGTATTCCAGCTGACTCGAGAATTAGGCCACAAGTCCGACGGCGAGACGATCGAGTGGCTCCTCCAGCAAGCCGAGCCAGCGATAATATCCGCCACCGGGACCGGAACAATCCCGGCCAACTTCTCCAGTCTCAACGTCTCCATCCGCAGCTCCGGCTCGTCCCTCTCGGCTCCCCCGTCGAAATCCTTCCACGGCGCGTTGGCCCTCGCAGCCGCCGCCCGATACGAAGACGCAACGGCCAACATGCTCGCGTTCCAGCACCAACAACACAACAACCCCTTCCTCGCTGGTCCGTCTTCCGTCCCCGACCCGATCTCCGATTCGACGGACAACCTCTACATGCGGAAGCGCTTCCGGGAAGATCTTTTCAAGGATGACAACAACAGCAATCTCAAAACAGACCAGCACCAACAACAACAGCAGGACCAACCCGGGCCATTATCACCAGCGAAATCGCCACGTCAGCAGGACCAACCGTCCACGTCAGCATCGGGACAGAATTCGATGCGGACGCCGATACCGGGGACAATGTGGGCCGTCCCGGCGCACAGTACCGGCGCCGGGACGTTCTGGATGCTTCCGGTGACTTCCGGCGCCGGCGGGCAGACGTTCGGCGGGGGAATATCGGGTGCCGAGAATCCGATATGGACGTTCCCGGCGGGGCAGTACCGGACGCAGTCAGGCGGTGGGGGGACGATGGCGGCGCCATTGCAATTCATGTCGAGAGTGAATTTCGACGGCGGACGGCAGATGGGGTCGATGGTAATGCAGCACCACGTGGCGGCGCAGCAGCTTGGGCTAGGTGTGGCGGAGGGCAATTTGGGAATGTTGGCGGCTTTGAATGCGTATAATAGAGGCAGCGGGGAGGGGGCAGCGGCGGGCGGGAGGCGGCAAGAAGGGGAGAGTGGTGGTGATGGTCAGCATCAGAATGCCAATTCATCTTAATTAACCAAAGAAGATGGATGAAGCAATTAAACAAGCATACAATCAGTTTATTTGTTTAATTTGTCTACTTTGGTGGTACGTACGTGTTGGTGTTCATTTTCAGTATATGCAATTTGATGGTAATTTTTTTCTCTACGAAATTGGTTTGTTTGTTTGGTTGGGTTCTTAAATTTTTTTGTTGGGATTGAGCTTGAGCTTGAGCTTGAGTTTTTGGTGTTCCAAATCCTGCCACTAATTTGGAATTTTTTGTGGTTTACTTTGCATTTATATGTGCCTCCTTATTAAGAAGTGTAGCCCCCGTGTGTCATGATAGACTCAGTGCGAGATTTATAGTTTTAATTCATAATACGGTGGTATTTCTTGTTAATATTGCATCGTGATAAGAACTATACTTCTTAAAAATAGGGAACTACTATTCATCATCGGAAAACTACTTAAATTGTCGTAACAATTACTATTTTGTCATTCACAATTCATTTAATACTCATTTCGTCACGTCTCTTAAAATAAAGTTTCTGCCTACATTTTCCTTATTTTTCCAGTATAAACACCACAAAAATGTCTGGTGAAACGTCTGAATTCGGTAAGTAACCCAACAAAAAAATTTAGGTCGGACGTCTGGATAAAACGTCCACCCATGGGGGAGGCGTCTTAGCCAAATGTCCCCTCATGGTGGGGGCGTCTTAGCCAGATGCCACCCCAAGGGGCAGACGTTTTACCCAGATGCCTCCCCAATGGTGGTGTCCGGCTAAGACGCCCGTCCAAAAAAAATTAAAAAATCTTAAAATTATACAGTGTGTTATATCAAATTATTTGAGGTTCCGTTGCAAGTTTTTCAGTGGTAACGGGTCGGATTACAATGAGTTTTTTTACAAGTGATGAAGATTCAAAAATTTCTAGATCCAACAATTTCAAGATTCCAAAACTCCTGATGGTAAAACTTCCGGACTTACAAATACCACATCGACAAGTCATTCAGGGGTCTCACCAGGCTAGGGGCGCTAGAAAAATTTTGGATTTTAAAATTGTTGGATCTGGAAATTTTTGAATTTTCATCACTTGCAAAAACTCTTGTAATACAACCCGTATAATTAACCACGGGCGCATGATCTGGTGAGTTGGTGAGGTGTCAGACGGTCGACCGTTTACTTCTCGGTCCACCAAACATGTTCCATGCGGATGACCGAGTTTCCATCGGTCCACCGTGATCATAAAGATAGTAAGTTTTTTATCTTCCTAGAATCCTTGAGACAGTTTACCGACTTCTACCTGGTCATCCGAATATAGTAATTATTAACTTAATAAATCAATTTATTTAGCCATTATCTAAATTTATAATCAATTATCTTTTTAATAATAAAAAAATAAAAAGTTAAAAAAATTAGTGGGCATCTGTCTAAGCCGCCTCCCTAATGGGGGAGGCGTCTTAGACAGACGCCCCTCCCTGGGGAGGGCGTCTAGGTAAAACGCCCCCCCCCCCCCCCCCCCCCCCCAATGGGGAGACGTCTGGCTCCGACGGACGATCGTTATTTTTTATTTATTTTTATTATTAAAAATAAGTTGGACATTTTAACATATTTGAGTACACGAAGGCGTCCATTGGTTCATTTACTGACATCTGAAACATTATTTTTTTATGATTATGAGAGGAAGATGAAAGGAGATGGGTGATAGGATGATGAAATGTCGTGATATATGAGTAGAAATGAGAGAATGACAAAATGGTAATTCGTTGAGACGATTTAAGTAGTTTTCCGACGATGAAAACACGATAATAAAAAAATTATAGTCCTTAAAAATAAGATAAATATGTATTATGATTTATGACGTCGAGCGGTCAGTGGTTTGTACAGAAAAGTGAAGCAGCATACTGACCTCTTGGGTTTGTTAACAAATTAAAAAAATATTGTCAAGTTACTACGAAAATGTGATTCAAATTTATTTTTCTCACTGAACTGTTTTTATCCCAGTGGCACAAATGTTTTGAATATCGAGGTTGTGAGAGATATTGAAAATTCTGAGCCCCGTTTTAACATGAAATAAATTTCTTCAAAATTTTGTATTGTAAATTAAGCCTAGTAAATGATGTTCACAACAATACATTGTTTAATTCCACATCAATGCTACCATAAGAAGATAGGCAACCACACCAAATTAATCACAAGGAAACATTGTTTTCTGAGATACTCATGGATGCAATGTGAAATTTATGGAAGTAATTAACCACAAGAGAATATATATAGGCATTGATTGGGGATTTTATTTGCTTGTTTTTGTGAAAGTGTTACTTATTGAAATGACATCAAGATCAAAAAATGGTAGATCATTTCAGAATTTTGATAAACATATAGAAATAAGATAATGTGTAGATTGATTTGTCTGACATTCATGTAAAATCTAATTCAACTCAAAACAATAAACCTCACGACATGTATCCTCTCTTTAAACAAGTGGTGTTGAGTCTCGGACTTCTTAACACTGTTTACAAGGTCAAGTTTGATTTCTCCCTTTAAAACGATAGTCAAGTTGAAATAATGGTAGTTAATTAACATATGCCAAAACAATGTTGAACTAGAGAACATGAAAGACGAGACAGTGCACCAAAATTCACTCCTTCTCCCTTGGGATTGGCCCATGTTTTTTCGTTGTCTTGGTTGTGTAGCCACAGGGTTATTTTCTAGTTGCATTATAGGAGAAGACGTGGTGTTCTTTGGTTGTGAGGTTCACAATGCTTGTGTCTAATTAATTGGGTTAGTTTAATAAGACCAAGACCAAGAAAGTAGAGATGTGAGGGCTCTCTTGGTGTCTTAGTCCCTTGTAGTATTTGGAGACCCCTCTGAAAAGTACACCATCTGTTTGAGTGGAATAGGTGTGACCATTATCTAAATAACTATATGTTATAGAGAGTTGGTGATGTAAGGACTATGTGCAATATATCATGAGAAAAGAATAAATACGTATCGATCATATAATAATAACCATTTTCATTTGTATCCTTGTAGATTGTGGTGTTCAATTGGACAAAGCAACACCCTTGCCTTGTGTAATTAAACTTTATTGAGCTACTAGAAGAGCTTCAGTTCATTATCAATCTGAACCACTCATAAGATTTATCTTTTTTTTCGTAGTTAAGGTGGTCAAAGGGTCGTAGCCTATAAATGGTTTATATAGTCACGAAGCCATGTTCCACTTTGCTAACCAATTAGGACGTAGGGGGTATGAATTTTCAACAAGTTTGAGAGTTTTGACCCACTAGCCTTGTAATAACCTAAATCTAAACACCTTAATTAAACTAAACTAAACCTAATTAACCTAATTAAGCACACTTAGATGTGAGGGGATAAGATTTGAGAATATGAGGTGGCTTATTGTGGTTGGAGGATTTGAAGGTGGTTAATTAAAGTAGGTATATATATAGTAAAATCAGATTTTTACCTAAAACGTTTCTTCTGTTGAGCAAACAGAGAGTGAGAGAGGAAATTCGGAGAAGAAGAAGAAGGAGAGAAGGAGAAGAGAGAAAGTGAAGGAGAAGAGTTGGGTGGAGTTTGCCAAAGCTTGGGAGATATCCACGAGCTTCAATAAGGTATGCCAAATCTTCATTATAACTCACATAAGCTTTGTGAGTGTTGGGGATCGACGTTGGTGTCGAATTCCCCGTCGGACTGCAACCAATTCAGAGGTTAAAGACGATGATCGTTCGACCGGTGCCTGTGGGCAGTCGACCGATCATATTATTATATTGATTTGTACCCGCGAACGGTCGAACAATGTCTATGGACGGTCGACCGTTATGCCAAATTCGTGCGGGAAAAGGGGTGATGCTGTTATCGGTCGAACGGGACCACTTAGCCGGTCGACCGAAAAACAATGAGAATGGGTCGGTTGGGGATTTTGACTTATTAAACGGTCGAACGTCCTTAACCTTGTTCGACCGATCTATTCGATGCTAAGTCGGTTGGGAGCTTTGACCATCAAAACGGTCGACCGCTCTTTAACTTTCGGTCGACCGACTGAGCATTTTAATTAAGCAGTAGAATGCATGTGATGTTTCGGTCGAACTGTATAGCAGTTCCGGTCGACCGAATGCCACTTAGGCAAAATGCTGAATTTCCTGTTATCGGTTGAACGACCCCTTGGTTCGACCGATCGGATATATATATTATATAAAATTGTATAGCGTAGACCATCCAAACGGTCGACCGCTAGATGACTTTTGTTCGACCGATGGGTCGGTAATTCGGTTGGCGTGGTTCGACCGGTACACTTGTTTGTACAGTACCGAGTATTGTGTGGAGGACCGGTCGACCGGTGTGCTTGTAGCGGTCGACCGATCTGCCGCAGGTTGGTGGATTTATCCACACGCGATCCGTTGAGTATAGGTTGACTACCGGCTCCGAGGCGACGGTTGATTACCGGCTTTGAAAGCGACGGATTTCACCTTCGACGAGGGGCGTATTATTGTATTAGTGTTGCCTCTCTTACCGAGCGGGGTGTCAGGGATGTGTGCCGTAAACCTTGGGCAGTTTGCGAGGGTTTAGCGGTAGGCCGAGGATGTTCCGGCAGAGTGCGCGTCTGGCGGCTCTTGGGGGAGCAGCGGCTGTCGTCTGACCCGAGTTGTGTATTCGGCGGGCTGACTCGCTCCTGGGGTGGCGGCGTGTGCCGAGGGTTCCTTCCTGTACTTTTGGGGAGCAGTGGTGTCGACTGACCCTTGTGAGGCAGCGGTGGACTGACTTGACCCTAGTGGCAGGAGTGGTTCAGTGCCGCGGAGGCGGTGGGGGCATTATTGTGGGCCCGAGGTGGATGATCATGTGCACTGCATTGCATTGTCTTTAATTCTTTTTTGTATTTTAGGAGGTTTGGTATACGGGGTTCCTGCAGGGAACTCAGGCATGTTTGTTTGTTTGCATTTCAGGTAGCGAGTAGCATTAGAGTCAGGTGGTGACCGAGGAGGGTGCCCCCGGGATCTGATCCTGTAGTTTATCTTCTTCTTTTGAGGTGATTACATGTTGTATAACTTTTGTTTGTAATCACAGTCAGTCTGTATATTTGACTTCCACGTGGATCTTTTATATTATATATATGGTAGTTTGTTTCCCGTGACGTGCCCCTGGTTGACCGTTGACAGTCTTTATTATTGTTTAAATTTTCCGCTGTTTTCGGGGACGTTACAAGCCTTCTATTCATTTGGTCTTTTTGTTAAGCAAGGTGTACTAGGATTAGACCAAAATTACAACCCTCCAAGTAGTTACCTTTTAGTAAGTATATATATTAGCTTTATGTTTTGGAATTCGCCAAATCATTTGTACCGATATTTCAACTTGCCCATATATCAAAATAGTTAATAACTTGTTTTCTATAAACATTTTAAACTGCAAACCATTTGATGAAGTAACAAACATGAAAGCTAGATTCATGTTAATATTGGGTTTATTTTTGGATTTAAATGTTTTTTAAAATATTGTGCAAAATGGCAATCTATATATAATTATATATCATTGTCCACCAACCAGTTGACGAAGGATGGTGTGAATTCAAGTATCACTTGCAGACCCACCCATAGTATTTTACTATAATTAATAATGATTGGTTATTTGGTTAAGAGTGTGAGACCAATAACAATCATAATGAACATCTCAAATCACTCCTTAACTTCTTAGCTTTCTTTAACCAAAGTTGGTATCCGTAGCTTTACTAGCTGCATTAGCATTGGCAAAACCACTTGCTTAAGTTTTTTATTGTGATTGTCATAGTAGGTTAAACTTGGAACCCGTTCCACATCATAAGTTTAATACTAAAGAAATATTTTTAAGGGTTTCAGATCAGCACGCATCTATACCAAATCTTTTTAATGAAACGTTCGAAATCCAGAACCGTGTCTAACAATCTTGAGGCCTCAGGCAAAATTTAAGATGGGTCTTATCCTTATTTCATTTTTCTAATTTTTAAGCTGCAAAATCATTAATCAAAGTTTTATAATCAATTCTAACATACTACTTTGGATAGATAATATGGCTAATCAATTTAATCATCTTGTAACATAATTGATCTCAAATAAGATTCAAGCAATTCTAATTTTGCTTTTAATTATTTCAGCAGTAGCAACAGTCACAGGTATAATCAATATTATTCTATAAAAATACATGCATTTTGAAAAGAATCTAGTCTCTTTATATTATTTAATATTTCTACTGAAGTACTAATATCTTTCGGTAAGACTTCTTTTAATATTTTTACTTAAAAAATAAATCAAGACCATTAATATCAGAAATCTCACAAAACTAAAACAACATTTCTTCAATTCATTATCATTCAAATATTTTTAAAAAATAAACTCAAATAAAAATCAAAAATATTTTCATATTCTAAAACTTGCTCAAATCGACATTTAACAAAAAAATAGATTTGTCTACCATATATAGAAAATAATCAACACGAAAAGAATCTTCTTGTGAACGTATGACCTCATCAAAAAAAGTTTTATATGATTGATATGTTTCTCACGAATTTTAGGCTTTATATTCATTTCTATTGTTATTTTCTTGGTGGAGCCTAAAGCATATTCAAAACCATGTTCCTAGTCTTCTAGGCAACTTTAGAATTTAGATCAAGTTTCTAAATCCAATATTGATGAGGAGCATTAAAGTGATTGACTTTTTAAAAAGCATTAAAGTGATTGTCCTAATCCTTCAATCTTAATTGCATTAAAATAAAAATAAAAATTAATGGCATTAAATTGAAGTAGTTTTTGGGGGGATCTAATCAGGTGCCTAACCTGCCCGGGGCCATCTACGGCCTTGTCGAAATCTCTCTCTCACACACACATATATATAAAAAGTAAAATGCCCAAGAGTGTGGCATCACTTTCCTCAAAGGTGTTGTTCCATTTGGTAGAGAAAAGCACAGTGATTGGACATTAAATTATTGAAGCTAAGATTTGTTATCTCAATTAATATCTCACTTTATCATAGATATATCATATATGTATGTTGTTGATATTGTTGGATGCTCCAACTTCCACAAGATGGTCAGTTAGAGATTCTTATCACAAAAAATCAATAAAATATTATGAGGTGGTCACTATCCTTGCAATTTTATCTTCGATAAAAACATTTTTTTCTTTTTCTTTTCATAATAGGTGATTGACGAACTTTTTCCCATGATGGATGTGAACACCGATTAAGAGTAGGGTGAGGTATTATTTAGAAAAGCGTTATTTACCAAACCGTTCAGAGTTACTCATGATTCGTAATATCGTTTGTTACATCAGCTTTTAAATAGTGCAACGCTACCTTATAAGTTGGAAATCAAATTGAGAGACGTCTCATATGTTGGAGATCATCGCTAATAATGCTAGTTAAGCAACCAACTGGATTTTATTTAACGACACAACAATAGGAAGGTTTTTAATTATAACCTAAATGGAATGGAGTAGACTAAAAATGAAATTCATGAATTACGATTTAAAGTTTGAACATGTGAATAAAAGAGTTTTCTTCAAAATAATAAAAAAAACGAATCATCTTCTTTTCTTCTAGTTTTCCTCTTTAAACAGTTTCCTTAAGTTCGATAAATACCTTAATATCTTCCTGTTAAAAGAAACAACATTTACTATATTCTTACCTTCATACGAACATAAAAACATTAAATAAACGCATAAATATTAAAAAAACTCGAAAGAAATTTCCTTTTATTATTGTCCACCAAACGACCACGTCACAGAATCATCTAGTCTAGTACTAGGCGCGGAAATATATGGTCCTACAATCTTAGACCCAGAACAACGATCTAATTCTTTCAGCGAAGATCCTGGTCGTACACGTGTACGCACGTGAGACATTAAGAGGACCAGTTGACCCCACCAGTCATAGCAGCGAAAGATTCCTCTCTGATTTGGCCCGTGACACCATGTCAGCTTCTGTTTCCTTTACCATATTTTTGTTTTTCGATTCGCAAAAAAAATCATTTTTGCTTCTTTTTTAAATTGGAAAACAATTTCCTTTTCAAGTTAAGAAACTTGTTTGGGACAATAAAAGAATTTTTTTAGAGTGGCTGTGTTTATAGCCATCTCGTTTTATTGAATGCAACTAAAAATCTTTAAAAAAAACAAAAGGTAATTTTCAGTTGTGAACATGTTATTGGAATTTGATCCGAAGTAGCTTCTAAAAAAAGCAGGGTCTTGGGAATTATCGAGGTCCCGTGCGAAAATCAACAATGATGTTACTAAATTTGAAAAAAATTGTACTTCAAGTTTAAATAATAAAAATTTCACTAACTTGGTGTAATATTACTTGAATTTTTTTACCCTGCTAGCATTATTTGAGACAAATTTATCAATATTTATGTGTTCGCACTAATCTTCTTTGCAACCCAATAAACTCATTTGCATTTTTTGTTTGTTGAGGCCCCTCAAAATGAGACCCGGAGCAGGAGCTCACCCTGCTCCTTGTGGGTCAGGCGTGAAAAAAAGTGAACTTGTGAATTTCATCTTTGTTGGAATACAACTTGAAGTTGTTTTTTTTTAAATAGTTAGTGCTTGCATTAGAAAAAATTGTTCGACTCATTCGCTCTCCGCCACTTGCTCCACCATATCCTACGCACTAATAAATGTTGAAGTCATATTTTTAATGGAGGATTTTTATTTATTGGTGATTCCTAAAAGAAATTAACAAAATCAGTACCAAAGACACCTTGGAAACAAAGAGGGTCTAACCCTAAAGGCCTTGACTACAATTACAGAGAAGCCACTGTAAAATTCTAGGGCCTTTCATGAGCAACCGATCCAATTGTCAGGAACATTAGCTGGTATGCCACTCATTTGTTCAAATCATAAGTTCCATCCATCTGGATATCAGTGGATGATAGATGATTAGTGTTTAGGAATATTCCAAGTTTGAAAAGAATATAGAGATCACATGGATTTTTCTCATCCATCGGTTTGTTTTCCACCATGTTGGATCTTTTTGGTAGAGGATTTTGTGAGGTAAGCTAGGGAGGATGACAGAATGACCCAAAGAAAAAGATGATTGATTTTTTTCGTTTCGATGTAATTACAAAATGTTATAATTATCAAAAGTCACAATTTTACTAGTATTTGTATATATGTCATTGAAAAATCAACATTATATTCAAATACTTTGATAGATTTCAACGATAATGTAATCTTTTAAAATTAGTTGTAAATTTTACGTGTTTTGTAATTTTTTTCTTCCATTTGAACTTCTCTCATTTATTTCTCCCTCTCTGCTATTTCACCCTCTTTATTCTTAAACACAACATTTCTCTTTCTCTTATCTCTCTCTCTTGAATCTCACTCTTTGTTGAATTATCACTAATAAGTAACTACACCCACTTCGGCGGCACCTCGTCTCCGAGCTCGTCCCTCTCACCTGACATTGACCTCTCCAACCCCGCCTCGGCCCCTCTCCCGCTCAATCTCCTCGTCAACCGTCGGCCAGAGAGGCCTCGATCGAGCAATCGGTTGAGACCTGAGCCTCAAAGTCAGTGTTGGGCCCAGCAGGGAGCAGTACTCCTTGTCCTCATCGGGCTCTCGGAGTTCCGACGTCGATATCGTCGGGATCGCTTCGGAGTTGGATCTCAGATCTCGCCTGACTCGTGTTTCATATTGGGGGTGCGTTGGGAAGGAGGATTTGTGGCCATTGGATTGGGCTGACAATTAAAGTAGGGAATAAGATAATTTATCACTAATGTTAATTACCATGCCAAGGAATTAATTTAATGGTCAATTTCATCAAATTGGACAAATGACATGCTTCTTGTATATAATTTGTATTTGTAACTCATATAATAGATATTCAAATAATTGAAATAATACCAATTAACAAGAATATATTGATTTATAGAAAATTAACCCAAATTCAATTTGTACAGTTCAATTAAACTCGTAGTATAAAAGTTTGAATAGTAGTACAATCCATTGAGATTTAAGAGAGAGATCACACCAGGAGAGATGTTGTGTTTGAGAGTATACAGAGTCATTTGAGTCATACTCGGAAATGAGTAGCATGTTCGAAAATTTAATAGTATTTGAAACAATGTTGATTTTTCGATAATATATACACAAATAGCGGTAGAATGATGACTTCTGATGACATTCAAACAAAGAATCCAATCATCTATCCCTTTCTTTCAACCATTCTCTCATCCGATTTTCCTTTGAAAAAAACGGCCAAGAAGACAAGAATTCAAGAAACCAAACAATATATGCATGGTTATTTTTAAGTAATCATTTCCATTTCTCAAATCTTTAGTATGTGCACTAAGGTGACACTGTAGGGTACTGTTCCTTGCTACAGTTCCTTGTACTACCATAACCTTTCAGAAGTAAGTCTGTAAGCTTCAGCCATCAGACTAGTGTTTCGCAATGAATCAAGACTTCTACTAGGGAAGAAAATGTGGGAAAATCACTGAAAGCACAGAACTTGTATTAATTAGTAATGTTACAACATACAACCACACCTGGAAAGACCATTTAATTAACACATCATCTTAAAAGGGTGAACCCTTTATCAAAAGTTAATAACATTAACTACGATGCAAAAAGAAGGATAACATCAGTTAAAAAGGCATGCTAAAAAAATCAGAACGTATCATCACCATTGGTTTCTTCCAAGTGAGAACCGAATCACCATGCAAGGAAATTCTCTAACTCAAGATATCAATGGGACGTTTGGATCACCACGAGTTGGACGGCAAACGTGATTTTTCTTCTTAGCGTGTTCATCGTTGTGGTGCTGTGTACGGCATACATAACCATACCAACAGTCTTCTCTATTGGACGCCTCAGGTGGAAGGAGCTGAAGTATATGGTGAAAGATTAAAATAGAAAGAACAAATCGATCAAAGAAGAATCATGCCAAACAGTACACAAACTGCGGCAAAAGAGAAACCAATTCACAATGGACAAATATAGCATTAGCATGGACTACAATTATCTCATCCATTAGTTGAACAAAACTATTTTTTTCTAGTCAGCAGGCAAAATAAAGGATGCTAATCACAGGAAACAACTAAATATATTACCAAAAGTGCATAAGGCAGGACAAGTGCAATATATTTTAATGCTAAATTACAGAACATATTAGCCAGCTTAATGTGTACTGAAGCACAATATATTATTATGCACAACATAATTACTGTTAAATAACAATTTACAAGACCCTGCTTAAAAATGGCATTAACTTAATCCAAAATTACAAATAGACTGCATTATAACAATCCTATAAGCTAGAATTTGACATTTGCACAGACATGCATAACAACCTTAAGAAGAAAAAGACATTTCTTTGAACAATGAAAATATCAGCACTTACATATTTGGGCATCGATGTGCGGAACCAATAAAAAAGAAAACCAATCAGCTTGTTGTAGCATTCTCTGCATTAAAACAGGAAATGAATAATAATAATAATACCTTACTAAGTTTCAATATAAACGAAGTATATGTTTACACTCAGCAACATGACAAGACGAGGTGAAGATGAGAGAAACTATTCGTCAAGCTCATGTGAAAGGGCAGTTAAATTTTACCCGCAAAGGTGTGACTGCATTGTTATTGTTTCAGCATGACTCAATGGCATCCTTGTTCTATCTGCATGAGTCAAACAAAGATCATCTCTTTAAGAAGTGAACTTAAGACTTCCGATAACTCATAAAACTTAATAACCCGTGGACAGCAAGTTCCATCTGCCTCTGCAAAAAAAAAAACTTACTACCTACAACTAACAAAACTGATAGCTTCTCCGTCCTCACAAAAAGATATGGTCTATAAAGTCAAATCAAGGAATAAAATTATTACCAATCTCCCTGTTGTTGAATTTGATCATCCATTCTCCAATCACGGCTTGCAAGGACTTACCTGTCTGCATAATACACCTCTCCGTGATCTGGAAATAAAATCTTTGTTGTGAACAAACGTGAAAATAATTATAAAACGGGGCAATCTGAAATTCCAATATTAGCAGTGTTTCGTACAGCTTGTTCATATCTGTTGTTTTGGTGTGCAGAATCTGGAACTCTCAGAACATTGTAGTCGGATATCTGCAAGGAATCCAAATAGAAAATTTACTTCAAGAAATTCACTTGGAACAAAATGGAGGGGGTCTACAAATGCTAAATGGAGACTGAAAATATTTTGAATATTGAGTAGAGTTTGTACGGCTTTGAAAGTATCACTACTGCATGATCTGAACATGTCATGAAAGTTTCTGCCTTGCGCTTGCCAATAAGCACCGCAAAATGCTCTATCACATCCTACACCTGCAAAAAGAAACTATTTATGATATTTGACAAATTTCTCCAAACTAACTTGTTGAAAAGACATTCAGTCTCAGATGAAAGTTGAGTGTATATTGCTCTCCCCTTGGGAAAAGAAATCCCTCAAAAGTCAAAATCCTTTAGAGTTTAGACAGCAGATATGGTACTAAAAAGAATGAAATACATTGAGACCACTAGTATTCCATACCATGAAATTTATATACCAAAAAATTTGGATGATTATTTACAAACATATCATAGCTATCTCAGTTTCAATACAATGTCCACCAAGATGAGTGTCTCCCTGGATTAAGATGTGAATCATGTGATACAACAGGGAAACAAAATAGAATGTAAGACGGCTAAAACAACGAAATAAGTAGCCGATCCATCATTGATGTTCCTTTAAGAATATGAACTGCAAAGCGGAAATAGAAACAAACATCACATACCATATATATATGCCTAGAACCAATTCAGCTATTTTTCTAGAAAACATGTTGCTAACCCGAATCATACAATTTCTAAACCATATCAATGCTGTAAAGACAACAGTTAATGAAGAAAAACGAATAAGGTATTTCGGCTAGAAAGCATAAAGAAGTCTACCACATGAATTCCACATTCAAAGTTAACAGTAATGGCATTACAATTTTGAGGAATCCCACTATCAGCTCTGAGTGGCATCATCCCTGCACAAGCATGGCACTGGAGATGAACACTGTATAGATTACATCTGTACCCACCAACTTGAGCAACTGAACAAATAAAAAAGGTAAGACAAAACTATGCCCAATGAAATATTAAGTTCATTAGAAATAAGATTTAATTAATGTACCTTCAGTTCATGACTATAAAATACACTTAGTCCAAAACAAACACGTGGTAAACACTAAATAAAACCTTCTTTCCTTGCTTTCATAAATAAATAAAAAACTTGGCATGTTTACATTAACACTATATTATGTCGAGAAATTACAAGCTCGAGATGCTTTTCTTATTCACAAATTGCATGGACATATTAAGTTATAAGATATACCCTCTCAAAACCTGGAGGTCCTTGACAATAGAGCTACGGACTATAATATGCTTGCAGAGGTATTTATGATCATTCACACCGTTCTAAATGTGACTGACATACATATTGAATTGAATCACTCAAATAATTACTAATTAAAATTTTAAAAGTAGTCTGGCAAAATCCCTACTAAACGACACTGTAGAATTATAGTTATTGTATGATACATGAAAACCAAATTACTAGTTCCAAGTGTAAACTTTCCTGCCATGACATGGTAAACAAAACACGAGGGAAAAGTTCTAGGGATCTGACACTAAAATATCTTGGGTATCTAAGGGGCATGAAAGCATATTACCAAGTTTAAGTCTGAACTCTGAAGTATTGTCTTTGTATGATAAGCAAAATACCAACTGTTACGTAATATTAAAAACATTGAAAAGAACAAGGAGCTAATGTTTTTTTGACATTTTCAATAGGAGGTAAAGTAATTCAAAAAATAATTGGAGAAATTAGAGGCATAACTCGAGTAGTTCCATATACAATACACACTATTATCCTCCTCCGACACAACCAACCACCATAATCATGAGTAATCACATCATAGTTTTAGTGAATAGAAAGTGGAAATAGATTGCTAAGCAGAATTGCTGGTTTCTTGACCAGATGATATGATATCCTTTAGCCAATAGCCAATAGCCACTAGCAAGATAGCAAAGTCATAATGCAAGCATTCAAGCTAAATTAAGTTATTCCGCATTTTCCCCTTACCACATTGAGGGCATCGGAGATCCACACGGACCACGCGATTATTTTCATCATCTGACGATGGAGAACGTCTTTTTCTTGATTGGAACTTTCGAGCCAATACCTGATAATTGTAAAAATCAAAGGAAAATTTATAAAGAAGCTTTATATTTTTCTAATTTCTGATGACTAGTTTATAACCTCGAGATCGATGAGCAAACAAAAGAAATCATAAATATGCCAAGAGCCAAGACATCATCAATGATTTCTAACAAGTGTAATACCACAACGAAAACATGGTTATCATGGCCTGCATCTTGTAGAAAAGCACTTAATTTTGGCAAATGTTTATTCTATCACTAAATTATCTGTGCTTCTGTTTCAACATTTTCCCTTGCTGAGTCAACAAGGACAAAAATATTATTGTTACCTTTGCGAAACGTATCAGAATTTCTTAACATTTCTCGGATTATTTAAAAAAAATACGAACGTCATAAATCATATGTTAACTTTATGAAACGTATTTCAGAATTTTTTATTGCTAAAAAGTTTCTAGTCTTGACATTAATTTCTCGAAATAATCTATTCTGACTTATACACAGCCTCTTTGAATAAACCATCAACTGGAGGGGGAGAACCCCATAAATTTCCATGTCCTGTATATAGCGCACTAAATTGGTGTCGGAAGAGAAAGATAGAGAAAGAATCACTCTCCTTGAAATCATTAATATCATTAGCCCCAAGCACAAGCAATGGTTGCATTAAGGTAAAGCACCCAAAACTAGTTTAGGTTCAAAATATTAAAGGAAGAAGAAAATAAAACCAAATTAAAAAAGTTACATGGGATTATGCTGCACTAACAAGGTTAGATTGGATAGAAGCCGCTTTGTCTAACAATGCTAATTCTTCATCTGGACGCTTCAGTAGTGGAAACCTTAGCAGGAGTTCCTTTAAAAGATAATTGGACAAGTGATAAGTGAACAACTTGTCATGAAGTAATCCTCTACGAACAAATTGCATGGTAATATAATAAGCTCAAATATCAATCATGACTCACCACTTCAATATTTTGTAAAAAGTGGTTTCTTCCAACAGAAAGTACATTAGAGCGGCATTGAGGGCATATTACAACTTTACGGCTTTCCTGGCACCTTTTTAACCATTCTGAGAAACACCCATTACTGCATGAAAGTGACCACATTGCATTAACTATTAACTAACAAACAAAATGTTTAAGGTGTAATTGCAACTTCACCTTTGGCCCTGCAGCACTTGTACCCTATCATTTGGAATTGGACACTTACTCTCCTACGTTTACGATTTTGGCAAACTCGTCCAAAAAAATTTATCAGTCTAATTTCAAATAACCATTGAACCCTACAAAACAAAGGACAACACCGACCAATTTACCCTCAAATCGTACATATAGAATTCCCACCCTCGAACCAATTTTTTCTGGTAAGGTAGGTTTGTTATCTTGTAGGATTTAAGGGAAATTCGGGTTGGGTGAGAATTTTATCTTTTACGGTAGTTTGGGAATAAATTGGCAAAAACTTTTGGAGAAGAGAGAAATTTACCGAAATCACAGTGGTCAAGGTGGTAAGCGCTCGGGTTCAAAGAATATGGGTGTAAAGTGCTACAAGACCAAATATGAGGGAAGAAGTTGCACTTAACTCTAAAATAAATGTTATTTCTTAAGCCACATGTAGATACCAGAAGTTGTGAAGGCAAGGTGCTATTGTCACGACGTCATGCCAGATGTTAAGGCAAATACTGCACTTTGAATGCTCAACATCCACAGATATCTATGAATCACATAATGGACATACTGGTTAGTGCAAGAACAAGGCTCTACGGAGGAGAAACAAGATTTTACGTGAAAAATAAATTACAGTTGCAATTTTTTTGTCATTCACTGCATCTTGGAGCACTTCGAAGGTATAACACAAGCTCCCTGCAACACAATAAATGACAACTCAGAACTATGTAGACTATAAAAGCTTATTAGAGGAACATCATAAAAGGAAAATGACAGAAACACAACTTATTTGTTAATACATGGGAGAGAAAAACAGCAAAAGGGAGTACGCTCCATGCCTTATTTCATTGAAATTGTAACTGTGCAATAATATAAATCAAAGAGTGTAGGTAAATGACGCTAACCATTTTCATTAGGTCCAGCAACAATTTTACTTCCACAATTTATTGCAGTAGACTC
Organism: Triglochin maritima; assembly: GCA_963682175.1. Lineage (NCBI taxonomy): Eukaryota > Viridiplantae > Streptophyta > Magnoliopsida > Alismatales > Juncaginaceae > Triglochin > Triglochin maritima. The sequence continues at coordinate 1,667,210 of OY821787.1, read as the reverse complement.
TTCTTGTTTAACAACAACGCCATCCACAACTATAACGTCAGCGCTATACCAATTAAAAAAGAAACATATAAGCATTTAAAATTACAAAAGATCGTGAATACTGGGCAATTTGAGTTTATAAAATAATAGCACAAGAAAACTCAAGAATTCAAACACATTCTACATGACAGAAGTTACAAAAGTGTTGGTTGACATAGTTTCCAACCTTGTATTCGTGATTGTTGCAGTTGCCTGATTTTGATCGGAATTCCTCATTATCATACACCAATTTTTCTTTTCAGGTGAAGTAAGAGTGACCTTGCAAGACCAATCTGGCATCCTCACTATTTTTGAACAAGTAGGGTCAGCAGGTACTGCATCAAACAACAATTCTTGAATTATTAACAGATATTGGTTTCACTGAAGTCCCTAAATTGTACAAACTCTGGTTCAATGACATTTTGGGGATTGGTTTCAAAATTAATCATATGTTAAAACGTAAACAAAACTCAACTAATTTTGTCAGAGTTTTGGATATTCTCACAAGCACTTGTTTCAGCGAACGAAGGGAAGTCATCTCCTTCTCAGGCATAAACTTTTAAGCAAAGAACTTCACTTCCAAATTCAAAACTTTCAGCCAATCGAACAAAAAATAGGTTTGAAAGTCCGATTTCACGCTCGAACAAAAAAATCATACCAATTGCACTCACACGTAGACTAGAAGAACAATAATAGAAACAACTAAAATTTCCAGCAAAAATATGCTAAAAAACACATTGAGGGTGACAAAAACAGGATCTTTCCGAGTCCAGAGCACAATCACTGACAAAACAAATCAATTATTCCAAACAAAAACACCAAAACCACGACCAAAAACCGGAACAAAAACACACTTAAAAAAAAACTCCTTTGCATCCCAATCACAAATACCCCTAAACCGACATCTCGATCCCACAAACCGCAACAAATCGTCAGAGAATCGATCGATTTCGACTTTACCAAGCCTCGCCCAGGCGTCGTCGCCGTCTCCTCCGCCATCCCTGGAGCACTGCCCTCGTTCCATCGATTCTGACTTCGATGGGGTTCGAAGTCCCCTTTTTCTAGGGTTTGGGGTCTCTTCCTCAGGAGCGGAGCTTCGTAAGGAAGATTGGAAGCGTTCGTCGGTATATGTACGTGTGCCTTCGGTGCCTTCCTTCCGATCGTCACGGTGATGGCGACGGGTTGCGAATATAAAAAAAGGTGACGGCTAAGGGGTTTTTTTTTCGGAACTCGTGACAAATGTTGGTGCCTTTTAACGGATGTTTTTTGGGATCGGATCGAGATTCAACCCGATCCCAGCCCCCCTTAACGAGGAAAAACCCAAGTCGAGGACCTGATCCAAAATGTGCCCCCAGGTTGGCCACGTGTCAACCCAGGTTGGTTGATTTTTTTGTTTTTTTGTTTTGTTTTGATAAATGATTTAAAATTTGTTTTTTATATTTGTTAAATGATATGTATATGTTTTTATATAATTAGAATTTATTTAAGTTTGAGCCAATTGTGAGAGTGAGACCCCCGACTAACTTGTCGAACTGAAAATCATAAGTATGAGCTAATTGTGACCCAAATAAAGGAAAATAAATTAACTTAGACCGGTTAATAACCAAGTGCATAACACAACTACTACTTCCATAATTGAAAATACGAAAGAAATTTACTTAAGCAAAGTACATAATTGTAAATTAACTTAAACCCGAAGAAAAACGAAATACATAACTAAACTAAATTTTAGACATTCAAAGGAAATTAAAGATGTCCATTTTTCTCGGCCCAATCTAGCAACTTTGCGAGTGTCGTCTCGTCTACTTCTGTGCGTTTCGACTTACTAAACAATGTGTTCATCAATGCTATCTTCCCCGTGACCAGCTTCAACATATGTTTTCGTTCCGATTTTTCACCTCTAACTTGTGAAACGTGTTCAAGTCTCAAACATAGCTCTACAACCCGATCGTCGAGTTGATTTGGTGCTAGGCATTTTCCCTTCTTCTTTGCTTTTTACCTTTTCTGGGCGCTAAAATGATTGTTGTGAGATTTCATCTGGTGTTGTTTCGTCTGACGGAGGTGACCGAGTAGAAGAGTCTTCCGTGCTGATGCATTGCATACATTGCATCATATGTCTTTCATTTAGATTACTTTTATATCAATAAATGCTACTAAGGTATGTGTTTAGTCTTATTTACAGAATACAGGGACCTGAATGCAAATTACCCACATCCCGAGCATAAACGCGTGCAAAAGACTCATTTCTATCATAAAGACCAAGCTCAAGATTATCGGGTTTTAAATGGAAATGTATCCAAGCATAAAAGCATTCAAATCTTAATTACAAAAAGAACAAGGACTTAAGCACAAAAGTAGCCGGGGACTTAATTGCAAAAAGACAAGGACCTAATTGCAAATCACGAGTAGTTTTTATTATCTTTGAGAAAATCTAAAGAAAAATCAATGTGGATCTCCAAATATATGAATGAATTAATCCGGAGCTCAAAAGAATGGAAAGAATCAATCCAGACGCGCAAAGGAGGATCAAATCATACCATAAACATACAACAAAAATCCGGATTAAATCAGAGGAGATTATGCGGCGAAATCGCCGCATATTACATGCATTGTGCGGCGGAAACGCCACCCCATTGGCGATCCGTGTGCTCCAATTTTGTCCAATCGTGTCTGGACACGAGTACTCTCCAATTCTATACTTAGGTCTCTTGTAACAACTATAAATAGCCCCGAGAACGATGTTAGAAGGGTCCTTGGCCTTAGACCTAGTTTTTAGTTGTTGTTTTTATTTGTAGTCTTTTCTTTGGAGTAATAAAATTCTGTTTTTTATTTCTTGTTTTTAGTTTTCTTTTGTAATGCCTCTAGGATCCCTTCTTCCTCCCTCCATGAGTTTCTAACTCTTTCCAAAGGGTGGAGGTGACGGATTTAGGGTGAAGAGAAGATGAATGAATGTTATTATTTTAAGTTCGTGATTAGTATATTTTGATTACTTGAGTTTATGTTAAATCATTTATTATGTAATGCTTCATAACTAACATGATTTATTATAAGTTTCTGAATTCTCTAATCTAAACCCTAAATCTAAACTTCCACCCAACGGAATTCACTTCTTTGTTCTTGTTTTAATTTTAATTGTTCTTGTTTCTTGCTTTAGATAATTAAAACCCAAAAATCTCAAAACTCAATCTATTCTTCTCTCATTCTTTTCCCCAATCGAAATCACACTAATAACAAATCTCTCACTCCTTGTGTTCGACCGGTATTTGTCACGTCTTCATTGACGCCGTGCACTTGCGGTATAAATTTAATTCTCATCACGTGCTCTTTCTCTTGCTCCTGCTTCCTGTTGTCAGAGTACTATCTACTTCCTCCCGTTCATTTATTTGTGGGTGTGCGCGTGTTGTCTTTCCCGCACCGGATTTTACAAATGACTCCCACTTTGGGTACTTGCGTAACATTTCCCATGCATGGAGGAATGAGAACTTAGAATCGACAGTGGATTCGTAAATTTTATGCGCGTCACGAACAACATCTCCATGGTTGTATCCGCTCCTTTGCCGTCATAGAACTTCATCGTAGCAACTGCCCCACTTCATTACTAGTGGTGCAAACCTCCTCCAACGACCTTTTAAGGAGTCCAAGAGGCGTGTGGCTATCTTATTGTTCGAGCGAGCGGCCTGCTCGTACACGCGTGTCACTCTACCCTACAGAGCTCCGACTTTCTGTGAGGTGCCTACAACGGCATCCATACTAACTTGCATGTAAGCCGAGATCAACGCTTTGTCATCCAACGAGGACCAGGCATTCACCTTGTGTAATTGTGGTGATCGCACTGGTGATCGATACAACGTGCGTCGTGTTGGTTGGGCAGAGGGGTGGTCGTCGTTTTGATTCTCATCATCGGAAACAATATTTGGGAAGTTCATAGTGGTTTGTCCACTAAGTAGGTTGACATATATTTCACAAGGGGGTAATGGGTCGTCATATTGTTGTGGTGGTAAAGATTGTTGTGGTGGGAAATATTGCGGTGGTGGTAAAGAGTGTTGTTGTGGGAAATATTGCGGTGGTGGGAAATATTACGGTGGTGGATTTTGTGAAGAACTTGGATGGTTGTAAGGGTCACATTGGTAGAGATTCGGATGTGGAACATGTCCATAACCACTGGGAAATAGTGGTCGAGGGGTTCCTCGTCTACGATGTAACTCACGATTGTGGTCAGGGGAAGACATTTTGGTGTAAGTTGCACTGGTAGCTTAAGTCGAGTTGTAGGAAACGAAGTCAGAAGTGTTTGTTTATATAACCTTCTTCAGAGATAGACATGAAACGATTCATTTTTCAACTTTCAAATGTGAACACATAAGATGCTTCCGACAACGTATGAAACGTGAACAGTTAAGATTCGTCTGACAACGCATGAAACGTGAACAATTAAGATTCGTCCGACAACACATGAGACGTGAAAAGTTAAGATGCTTCAGACAACGCATGATACATTAACAGTTAAGATTCGCCCGACAACGCATGAAACGTGAACAGTTAAGATTCGCCCGACAACGCATGAGACGTGAATAGTTAATATGCTTCCGACAATGCATGAGACATTAACAGTTAAGATTCATCTGACAACACAAGAGACGTGGACACATAAGATGCTTCTGACAACGCATGTGATGTGAACAATTAAGATTCGTTTTAAAACCTTCAACGGTCTAGAATCCACCGACAAAAATGGACGATATGGATTGAACCCTACCCCATATAGGAATTAATGTTACAAATAAGAGGTTCTTGTAAAACGAACCTTAAACCACAAGTCCGCCTGAAACCCCAAGTGACAAGTATGACCAGTGACAATTCTTCTAACTCCAACTCCTCTTCATCATCTGACGCCCTAGATGAGGCAATAGGCCAAACAACCAACGTAGTTGTGGAGTACCTATCCTCTTACCTTAATACGCAACATCCACGTAGGAGGATGAGACGAACTTCTAACCCGGACAGAGATAGGACAGTTGATTATAATCGTCTAATTGTAGATTATTTTACTGACAATCCGGTGTATGGTGATCGTATTTTTAGAAGAATGTTTCGAATGCGGAAGAATGTTTTCCTTCGAATTGCAAACACGCTCGAGGCTACCGATATCTTCTTTCAGCAATGAGCAGATGTTGTGGGTTGACTTAGCATATCAGGTATCCAAAAATGTACTGCAACGCTCCGAATGTTAGCATATGGTGTAGCAGCAGACGAGGTGGACGAGTACTTACATCTCAGCGAAGCAACAACAAGAATGTCCCTCCAAAAATTCTGTGAAGATGTCATTAGTAATTTTGGTGCTGGATATCTACGAACGCCTACTCCAGCAGGCCTAACAAGACTGCTCCAAGTTGGTGAGTTACGAGGGTTTCCAGGCATGATGGGCAACATCGATTGTATGCATTGGGAATGGAAGAATTGTACATCTGCTTGGAAGGGGCAATATCAAGGCCGAAGTGGAAAACGACACTTGTTCCGGAAGCTGTTGCATTTTACGACCTATGGATTTGACATTCATTTTTCGAGATCCTAGGATTGTGTAACGATATCAATGTCCTCCAACGTTCTCCTGTTTTCGATCACATTATGGAGGGGTGTGCACCACCTGTTAGATATGAAGTGAATGACAACCCGTATGATATGTATTACTATCTCACAGATAACATTTATCCTAAATGGGCAGGATTTATGCAATCAATCCTTCTTCCTCAGACACCCAAAGATAGATTGTTTGCCCAATTTCAGGAAGCAGCAAAGAAAGATGTGGAACATGCGTTCGGAGTGCTACAAGCAAGATTCGTCATCGTGAAAAGGTCATCGCTAGCATGGAGTCTAGATATTCTCGGTAAAATTATGACTGCATGCATAATCTTGCACAACATGATCGTGGAGGACGAACACGACTCTTACAAACAGTTGGTGGATATAAACGAATTTATCCACGAGCGGCCTCAAAACATCGGCGAAAGTTCAAACGAGTCAGGTCTTCGGTATTCCACCGATAGTATCATGGGTATTAACAGATATCTGCATAACAGATATCGAGTTCGAGACTCCCGAAAACATATGACATTGCGAGCTGATTTGATCGAAATTATATGACAACGTTTTGGAAGAAATGCAAGTTAAATTTGTGCGTAATATGTATTGTAATATTTTAAATTTAAATTATCGTAATAATTACTTCTCGAATTTAAATTAGATGTAACTTTTGCGTGTTATGCATAATTATCATAATTTAATTAGATTAAGACATTGTAAAAAGTATTTTATTTAATAGTTTGTGTATATTTTTGATGGAATAGAAAATGAGTTAAAAAGAAATGATGTGGATGTGAGAGAGTATTAGAAATGAGGTTGGGGTTAAAAAGTGAAAAATGAGTTGGGTTGGATTATGAGTTGCATAGTGTTTTTTTCTGACGTGGTAGAGAGAAACTGGGTTGGGGGAGAAAATATGGTTGGAGTTAATGATGATCTTATTGAAATTTTATTAATGTTCTGTTTGAACATGTGTTGTAAAAAATATATCTAAAAAGTCTAAAATATCGTTCTTTTTTATTATACAATAACATACATCATTCCATATTGTCCTAAAAATGTTAAAAATTATAAATTATTACAAATAAAATATGTTCACCAAATATGAAAATTTTAAACTATAGGAAACTGTATAATGTTACTAACTAACTTCAAGACCACATTTTAAAGAAAAAAATCTCATGTAAAATAAAAAAATAAACGTACAAATTCTACATAAATACTTCAAATGATCTTTTATTTGTTTTTCCAACATTATGACATGTGTCGTAACAAAAAAAAAATTTAGAAATTCTACGAAAACACTTGAAAGACAACATCCTCCAACGAGTTGGCGGGGAAAGACGAAATGGGTAACAAATGTTTATGGATATTAAATTAGGTTTTTTAGTAATAGTATTTTGGTCACTTAAAAATTATTTATGTACTTTCATTCATTTTCTCTCCAAAATTAGAAAGAAATTTAAATTGTAATTTTGTATTACAACAATTCTCTCCATTTTTTTTCTTTTCTTTTATTTATTTTCTCCCCTTAAGTGGTTAACCAAACAAAGCCAAACTCTCTAAACCAATTTGAATTTAATTGTCAACAAATTTGACATAAAAACTGAGAAGAATAATTTAGTCTGAATAAGCACTATGTGATGTAAATTGGCAAACCGCATTCTCTTAAGAATCCATGGTTGTCGGGACATATTGGTTTAGATGACCCATCCGTGATGTAAATTGACAAATTGTGGTAATCAAATGGTCTGTTTGGATAACTTAAATTTTAATGTTTGAGTTTCAAAACTCAAAATTTTAAGACTAGTTACAAACCTTAAAATTCTGTTTGCTATCTAAACCTCAATTTTTTTGCTTATTTGTTTGGATTTTAATTTTTGAAATATTAATTTTTGATATGCTTATTGAAAACTTCAAAACAAACATCAAAACACTTGTATCAGGAGTGCTAAATAAGAAAATTAATTGGACAGTTATAGAATAAATTAACTGTTTTGCATAACACTAGTCTTAATTAGCATTTTCACAAAACTCAATTTACACAATATAATTGTAAATCAAATCTCAAAAGTCAAACAACAACAAAATACATTTGGTCCTCCAACCTAAAAGTATCCAAACATGCCCAAAATCTACTCCAACTATTTACCAAAAAATCCAACGGCTGAAAAAACTCCACTTGTCACGTACGGTTTCGATTCCTACATCACACCGATTCCCTCTCCACAGCGACGGCGATGGCCGGCGCCGACACCTCTCGGTCACCGTTCGACCCCCTTCCGACCCATATCTGGGAGAAAATCCTCTCCAACCTCCCTCTCTCCTCCCTCGTCGTTTCCTCCGCCGTCTGCCGTCGATGGAAATCCCTGATCAAATCCCAGCCGTTCATATCCCTCTACTCCTCCCTCCCCCACCCCAATCAAGACCTCTTCTTCCTCCTCCTCTCCTCAACCACCGTCTCCGCCTATCTCCCCATTTCCGACCGCTGGACCACCTTCCCCCTCCCCTCCTCCGATCTTCGTCTAATACACGCCTCCGCGGGGTCTCTCATTCTCGCCGAAAAGACTAACGGAGACGCGTTTGTGTGCGATCCTTTTTCCGGAGATCCTCGGCCGGTTCCGAAGTCGCCGGAGACGGCGTACGCCGTTGCGATGATCGAGGATGGGATGGGGTTTAGGATCATATCGGTTTCGACGAGGGAGAGGGTCCGGTCGCAGGTTTACGATTCGAGGGTCAGGAGGTGGGAGTTGTCCGGGGAGTGCCCCGGGCGGTTCGCGGTTTTGGGGAACTCGGCGTGTTTGGACGGGGTGATTTATTGCTTGAGCAATGCGCCGGATCGGGTTCTTAAGTTCGAGGTTGGAACCGGGGTTTGGAGTGTTGTCGGGGTGTCGGTGCCGGCTTTGAGTTGTTCTTATGTGTTGGTTTGGAATGGGAGTTTGTGTTTGGTTGGGGGAGTGGAGGAGTTGGGTGAGATTGGGAGAATTGGGGTTTGGGCGTTGGATTGGGATGAGATGAGGTGGGATGAGGTCGGGTTTATGCCGGAAGGGTTGTTGAGGCGGTTGAGTGGCGATCGGATGAATCGTTTCGAGGTTGTTGAGAGGAGAGGGGTTGTTTGTTTTTGTAATACGACGACATTTAGCTTTGTGTTTTGCGATTTGGAGAGGATGCGGTGGTGGAGGCCCGTGCCTTGCCCTTTTGTGAGGCCGGCGTGCAAGATGTCATGGGTTGGACATGCTTTGGAGCCTTCTGTTGGAGTGCTTAGACCAAATGGTTGAAGGTACTGCTCCCTTAGCTTATGTTATTTGGTTTTCAATAACATGAGAAATTTTTGATGCATGTAGTTGTAGTCTTCTACTCCGTCTAACCATTTATTTTCCACCTCAGCTATACCTTGTTGTTGATGTTTGGTCGGGATAAGAAAGAAATAGTACACTTTAATGCTTATAATATGTATCTATGCAAACAAAAAATGTCTTCAATAACAAGGAGTTGGCTCGAAGAAGTCATTTTAATGAAATAAATTTTGAAGTTCTGCTCTTGTTCATTTAGATATTAAGCTCCAACTTTTAAATGTTCACCATGTAATGGTCCATACCATGCACTATTTAGAATGTTTAAAAACCAAAGAATTGGTACTTTCCATTTTTGGTGCGCCAATATGTTGTTGTTGCTCCCAGTTCATAGATATGTGCTTTCACCTTTCCTAATACATTTTTTTGGTTTGAACGTAGGTGGTTTTGCATGCACAGTTTTCTAAGACAATAGAACAACATAATTTATTTGAGTAACAAACTTAGGGCATTTCACTAATGAAATATTCTTTTCCCAGCAACCGAGCAATATATGATGTAATTAGTTGCCGCCATTGGCCGATTATTTTTGCATGTTTGATATCTAGGACAAAAATTTGAAGGACAACTTTTTCAATAGTCTATGTAGAGGTGCAAGCCATACCTAGATTATCTATATTCTCTTTGTGATGTTGCAGCCTCTGTAATAATCAATGGCCTGAAACTAGCAGTTTTCTTGAGGTGAAACACACCTAGAATATCTGTGTTCTTTTTTTGGTTTTGTAGCCTATGTAATCACTTAATCGGTGGTCAGCTACCCACCAGTTAACTAATGTCCTGCTTCTTAGGTTATTCTTTGTTGAATTTTCTCCACAAAATATACCCTTCAAAACCAAAAAAAAACCTTCACAAAATATGACTGTTCCCTTTGCTTGCAGTTTTTTATTCTCACCAGTCCCAAAATTAATTTGTTGGTTAGTGGTCCAATACAAAGATTCATCTAATGTTGTCAAAAGAACCTACGTCCAATGTATGTTTTTTTTGTTATCGTCAAAAGACTATATTAGTAATCAAAAGTGAACAGCCAAAGAACCTAGATCGATTTGGTTGGGCTTGTCAGCCTTAGCCTTTTTTGTTATGTTTCTGATTGCTGATCTGGCCATGGTTGTGCAGCTAGTCAGTTCCGACTTCTGGTATATGGTGAATCTTACATCTTCTTAGTATAGTGAATCAATTGTCTTTTGGAGAGCAAATGTTCCACCAGGCTGGAAGTTCTATGGGACACTGGGAACTGTTTTGGTGTATCTTGACAATTCGATATCTCTATCTTTGCTAGATTTTATCAGGGCTTTACGGGCTAGCCAATTATAGATCTTTGTGATCTCAAATTGATATGAAATCCCAAAGTATGTAAACTGCATTATGGTGATCTGGATCCTATATGGCGGTCTAACAATTATGTGCAGATGTACAACTTGTCAAAGACAGCATAGCTTCAAACGGTGTATTTTTCTTTTCTTTTTCTAACAGGTTATGTGAGATAATTGGTCTTCTCCTAGAAAGTGGAATTTGATTAGTAAGATGTGAATCATGTGATCACTTGCTTGAAGTATACAAGTCTTGAAGTGGGTAGGAGTGAGTTCTATGATCTTGTTTCTCCATGTATCATAGCGACAAAATTTTGTATTCAATGTTTTCCCCTTAAAAACTGGTAGTCACTAGCACTTTGTTTTAGTTGATTACAAGAAGAAATGGGGCAAATTGAAACCCTGTCATCCGGGCCTTAATGTCAAACATGAATAATAAGTCTTCTCATAAAGGATAGTTGACTTGTGTTCATTTGCACCGACGGCAAATATTAAATTGTTTTTTGGTATTTGGATGATCATATCAAATAGTTATCTAAACTATTGCATTTCTTATTTATGTGAAATCGTAGATGATTAGTGTCACTTAGCATATTTGTGTTAATTGGAACAACCTACATGGTTTTACAGTAGTATAGTTTTGTATATTTGATCCCTTATCTTGCCTAGGAGGAAGTCTCTTTTAAGGCATTGGGTAGACCTAGGTACCGGCCCGAACAGGAAGGCTTTCCTAGGGCTCGGGTCCTGCCCGCGGGCCCAGTAATTTTATATTTATTAAAATTTTAAGGTGTTTTTAGATATATTTTAGTATTTTTGGAGTTATTTAAAAAATTAAAGATTTTTTTAACGGACCCGGGCTCACTGGGGCCCATTCCCCTTAACGGTCCAGGTAGGCATGCCCTGGACCCGGCCCGCGGGCTGTCTTGGGCCCGTGCCGGACCGGTACCCAGCTCTACACGGGTAATAATTGATGTTGAGAGAGATAGTTGACTTCATTTGGTGTACAAGTGTACAACAACTCTCCTTGTATTGCAGAACAACTGACGTTGAGAAAGAGAGAGTTGACTTCATTTGGTTTACATTAACTCTCCTAGCGTTGCAGAACAATTGATGTTCAGAAAGAGAGTTGACTTCATTTGGTGTGCAATAACTCCTTGTTTTGCAGGACAATTGACGCATTTCAGTTAACATTGAACTTTATACTTGTGTCAGTTATTAATAAATGAATAAAGGTTTCTCATTCTTTAGAAAACACACAAGAAACACGTTCCTGTAATCCTGGTTGGTTTCTCAGATTCAGCTTCCATCTATGGAAAACTCTTCGCCTTCACGATACAGATGGTTTCTTTAAGAAGACTCATTCGTTTCGAAAGATTTAAAGCATCACAGCAAGTTCTGGAAAGAATGGCATGATAGGATGAGACGAGAGTGCTTCAGACCTTATGTCGAGTTGTCTTGACCACTATTATGTAACTTTTTTTTCGAAAGCTTGAAAATAATTTCATTAATTAGAGGCAAATGAGAACACATAAGTCCAAACAAAGTAGAGCAAGGGAAAAATTATTTCAATAGTTCAATTACATAATGTCTAAACAAGCCTGAACTACCTTATCCAAAAGGCAAAGGTTGTTGGCTTGGAGACATGCACTATTATATATGTAACTTTAAAAAAACTATATTTCATCTTCTTTTGTGCATTTATATCTTTCCAGGAAGATAATTTAGTGCAGAAGTTAAGTTCCACATACATGCATTAGTGCTCCACAAGAGGAAGACAGTAGACAACCAAGCTTCTCTAGAATTTTTTTTTAATTGGAGCTATTTGCTTCATTATGGTCCACCGGTGAAGTTGTTGCGCTTATCCCAAAAAAAGTGTGAAGTTGTTACACTATTTACTTCCAAGATTTGGCTGCCAACAACAATCCACGTCGGATGTTATTCATGATGAGCCAACTAAGTTGGTAAATCTCTAAATAGTTAAGATTAAAAATTGAATTCCAATGAAATCGAATGCATCTCTTAGTAAAAATATAATAGACACTGGATAATCAATTAGAGTATAATGCATAAAATGCTAAAGAAGTAGATAACTTTTATTCATTAGATTCATATCCTTCTACTCATTAATGTGCCAAGACAGTAATATCTTGCTTCCTTTGGTCTACGGTCAACCAAATATTCAAAACCATAGAACTGTCTTTCCCTCATAATGGAAGATGCACTAATAAAGTATTGGTTCTACCTAAATTTGATATAAACAACTTTGATTTGGTCTCAAGATAGTGTGTGGCCCAAAGGAATGTGCATAAATTATTTCCTTAGAGCTTTGGTAACGTAAAGGTCATTTTGGATCATATATATAATTATATAAAGTTTTCTTCAAAGAGTATGTTTCAATTTTACGACTTTCGCTCATCGTAGACACGTACTTTACCACGTCTTGGATATTATGGAGGCATTATTTGCTTTGTTTTTTTAATAATAAAAATTTGAGATTTTGTTTTTAACTTATATGATCCCTAACACTGCCGTTCAACAAAAAAGGTATGTCGTGCAAAAGATGTCCAATTTTTTTTCTTAAGTTAAATGCATTAAAAATGATAATAATAACCTTTTAGCTAATGCAGATGATATCAAGGAAAGGTGGAGAGAATATTTTGATAAGTTGTTTAATGGAGAAAAGGATAACGACATTTTTGAAGTGGATGATACAATTGAGGAATCTAATAGACGATTTGTACTGAGGATAAGAGAAGTTGAGGTTAAGGAAACCTTAAAAAGGATGAAAGTTGGTAAGGCTTTAGGACCAGACGAGATCCCGATTGAGGTGTGGAAATGTCTGGGGGATAAAGCAGTAACGTGGTTAACTAAATTGTTTAGTAGTATCTTTGAGAAAAATAAAATACCAAATGAGTGGAGAAGAAGTATTTTAGTGCCAATTTATAAGAATAAAGGGGATATTCAAAGTTGCACTAACTGTAGAGGTATCAAACTAATGTGTTATACTATGAAATTGTGGGAAAGAGTAATTGAGCACCGTCTAAGGAAATAGACATGTGTTAGAGATAATCAATTTGGTTTCATGCCTGGAAGGTCAACGATAGATGTCATCTTTATTATTAGATAACTTATGAAGAGGTATAGAGAACAAAAGAAAGATCTACATATGGTTTTTATTGATTTAGAAAGGCATATGATAGAGTTCCAAGAAATGTTATGTGGTGGGTCCTTGAGAAAAAGAAAATATCAACAAAATATGTGAATTTAATTAAAGATATGTATGAAGGAGTTGAAACTAGCATTAGAATTTGTGATGGGGTGACTAAATGTTTTCCGATTAAGATTGAACTTCATCAGGGTTCAGCTTTAAGTCCATATCTATTTGCTTTAGTAATGGACGATGTGACAAAAGACTTACAATGTGAGGTAAGTTCCATGGTGTATGTTTTTTTGCGGATGATATAGTATTAATTGAAGAGAGTATGGTAGGTGTGGAGAGAAAACTAGAGTTGTGGAGAAATACTTTAGAAACAAAAGATTTTAAACTAAGTAGATCTAAAACTGAATATATGAAATGTTGTTTCAGTACCGTTAATACTGAGGAAGATGAGATTATATTAGATGTGCAAGTGGTGCGTAGAAAAGATATTTTTAAATATCTTGGATCAATACTTCAAAAGGATGGAGAGATCGATGAAGATGTTAACCTTAGGATTAAAGCAGGATGGATGAAATGGGGACAAGCCTCAAGTGTCTTATGTGACAAGAAAATTTCACTTAAGTTAATAGGGAAGTATTATAGAACCGCAATAAGACCTGCAATGTTGCGGAATGTTGGGTCACTAAAAGACAACATATACAAAAGATGAGTGTATTTGAAATGAGGATGTTGAGGTGGATGTGTGACCATACGCGAATGGATCAGATTAGAAATGAAGACATTCGTGAGAGAGTTGGAGTTGCTCTAATGGAAGAGAAAGTTATCCAACACAGACTGAGATGGTATGGACATGTACAAAGAAGACCTATGGAGACACCTATAAGAAAATGGGTATTGAATCGGATCAAAGACATAAAAAAGGAAGACCACGATTTACTTGGGAGGAAGCGGTTAAAAGAGATTTAAAAGATTGGAATGTTCCTCGAGATTTTGCATTGGATAAAAACACGTGGGAGAAGACGATTCACGTGTCTAAACCGTGACTCATTGAAGTTTCATTTCTAGCATACCCCAACTAGTTTGGGATAAGAGGTTTTGTTGTTGGACATTTAACTCGAAACACGACTACAAGAGAAAAAACAGTTAAAACCTGATTACGAACATCTAATTGTTCTTAAGATTTGGATGTTATAATAGTATTATAATTTATAAATCCATCCTGTTTATTCCTTATTCTTTATCATAATTTATAAATCCATCCTGTGTAAATTTTCTTAATTACAATGAAAGAGTACCTCAAAATTTATTATCTTTATATAAAAGCAACAATTGCTGAATATTCTTGTTTATAAAAAAAAAAAAAAATTGAATTTTCTTCGTCATATAAGGCTACTTTTGAATTATTATCCAAAACGACAACTTTTCGGACAAAGCGTGCATAGAATCATCGGTCGAGATTATTTTAACAATTACGTTCCAAAGCAACCTTTTGAAACCAATTAATCGAGGCAACCTTTGCATGAGCTGATGAGCAAATGAGGATCCTTCGTAATCCTTTATCGATTTTATAATTTTAAAAAGAGAGAGAAAGAAAGCGTGGATCATATTAAAAAACTTTAAAACTCCAAAAAAAAAGTACGATTGAAACTTCAACCACTGCTCTCAGGACTCCAGGAAGCTGACTCATGTTTGGGAGAAGGGTAATAGATTCGATGAATAATGTGTCGGGATTTGTACGTTTTGGATTTATGTTCAGTTATGGTTGTTCAAGTTATGATTTGTTTTGGATTTCAACAAACTTGCAGATGCAATTTGAAGGTTATAATGGAGTGTGCAAGTTAAGATAAACACAATGAAGCGTAAAGGAAAACAAAGATAATAACGAAAAGAGAATGAGAATTGGATAAGAATGAGAGATTTCTTGACGAGTGATTGAATTGTTTTAGAGATGGAGAGAATTTATGTAGAGTACCGTGAAGAACATATAGTCTCCATATTGCAATCCTTTAATTTGACCTCCGAATTAAATCCATCGTTCTCCATTACGTTTGATTGGTTGGTGGTGTTGCACTCAAAATGTTCGATGTTTTGCTAGATAATTTATTTTGAAAATTTTAGGTGATCCAAAATCCCAATAGTGGTTTCATAGCCAAACTTATGAACTTTAGTATCGCCTGCTTATAAACTTCAAATACAAACCTGCTTAATTGGGTTTCACATTTTCCAATTTGGCTGGTTAGTTGGTTGGTGGCAGGTAGCTGGGTAGTTGGTAGGTAACTTACACAACAAATTAAGGTGTGTCAGAAAAAATTAAGATAAGATGATGGATAATTCTTAGCTGACGTGGCCTATTGAAAATGCTCCACGTGACATGTTTCACTGACAAACTTGGTTCCGAGACTTCACGTGACGAACGTGTCATTTCGAGGTTTGACGAGTCCATCCATGTCTCTCAAAAATCAAAATGCTCTTGGACATCCAACGTCTTTACGAACAGATTCTTCTCCAATATTAAGATTAATTGCTTGTGATCAAGCTAATCGTAGATATGGGTCCAATAATTAAAAGTGTTACAGTCAAGATTTGCTTCCTTTTTTTATTATTACACAAAAACCAATCTTTATGGTCCGTCAACTGCCTCCGCTTCTTAAAAAATCATTTCTTGCATTTATACCCTCTTACGTCTCATATTACGCTAATCCTTTTAGCACTTGCGACTCAAAAAAATCAAATCAAGGATAGAAATATAAAAATGTATTCTTTTTTACGGTGTCATAAACTTTTCATTTTATTTTGATGCCGAGACTTGAGATTCTGTTTGGCTGTCCAAAATACAGCTCTCTCAAGTCACTAGCACTACTACAATACGAGTGACACATCCAAATAGGACTGGAGCTCCTCAGAATCCTAGCTCTGATGCGCAAAACAATGCAACATTTATAATGGGATGGAGAAGCTGGGGTGGATGAGATTCTCGGCTCTTTCGAAATTTTGATTTTGTTTAGATCAATATACCTAACCCACATTATTTATAGATCATTCCTGGGTTTAAAAAAATATATTTTTTGTAATAAATAAAGAAAAAAATAAAAAAAACATATTTTCAGAAGAAAAAAATTGAAAAAAAATTAAAATAAATTTATAATGAATTTTAATTTAATCAAAGTCTAAAGACAATTTAGTAATTTCCTTTGGTAAGATATCAACCAATACCAGAAGCTTTCAGCCTATCCAAATAACTCTCAACTTTTAAGAAGAATCTGCTCCTCAATCCACATTCTCAGAAGTTAATATTTGAAAGCTGTATCCAAACTAAGCCTTAAAACCCACCCATCAAAACTTCGTTTCCGGGAGCTGAATTAAAAAGTGTAACGAAATCTAAAATTAGTAATTTCGTTAGTCGATGTGAAAGACAACTTAGTTGAGATTATAAATGAAAGGATTGAGACGTTAGATTATAAATCTAAAAGTAGCAACAAGATATTTGGACAATCACAAAACTTTAAGAGAACTTTTACATTGTGACGTTAGATTGGAATATTAAGCTATAAAATTTCAAAAATAGTAGAAATAAGTGCAACTGAAATGGAAGGTGTATATCCTAAATAACCCAAAAACGTCAATACTTCGTAGGTCACAATGTCATCCAATTGTTTTTTTCTTAATGACTCAGAATTGTCAGACAAACTTTGTCATGCGAGTTGCAATTTCAAATTGCAGGTATCCTAACATCGGATGTCCAAGATGTATAAGACACTACGAGTCAGACTTTTACTTCAAAAAACTTAGACTATCATGCGTATTATTTCAAATAACTTTGATGAGAATATGACTTTTTATAATCAGATCTTAAAAGAGTTTCAAAAAACTTACACCTCTTAATTACCTTTTTTTAATAATAATAGTAAAACCTCTTAAATACCTGTATTTATTAATTAATATGGCAGAGAAGTTCGAATAATCCAATTATCATGTTTATAAATTACAAAACATAACCAACCAGTGGATCTAACCCATTTCATTTGGATTGGACGAACTGATGCGTATAAATCACTGACTCTGCTCGCCTTTTAATGAGGACAAATCACAATTGGAATTTGGAAAGTCGAAAATTGGGGGCAGATATTATATTTGAGCCAATACTTCTGGCAAAAGCCACTTTTAGAATATTTTTTTCTTCAAGTACATATATTTCAACCAAAGTTCATGAAAGTGATGGAGCGTTTTCCTTGCATGACATACCTAAGATAATAAGATATATTTTTTTAATGTATTCCAAAATCAAAAGAAGAGAAAGCGAAATTTTCCTTGTTCATTACAAATCATTAATACATATTTTTAGATTCCACGCATGCATATGTGATGACAACTTCATGTTTAATTTGCTAGGCGTGCTCCAACTCGTAAGGCTAATGTTCATGTTCTCCATCCCAATCTTTTGCATGCTCTAAGTTCTTTCCAGTATAAACAAAGGTGGACTGTCATTTTCTAATAATGACATCTCTGTTAAATGTCAATACATAAATAAATTTAAAAAAAGATTGGATCCATGAAAATAGATCCATCCAAGCATCATGCCCGAAGGATAATATCAAATGTTATTTTGAATGCACAGACACACATCTTCTCGAGAAAATAATACACATGGTAAACCATTAGATTATCAAAGTATATCATATTCTATAACCAATAAAAAAGCTAGCGAACCTCATGCACTAGACGTTCACATTACCATGCTTAATTATATTTTCTTCGATGGATAGTTTTTAGCCACTACATACATTCATAGGTAGGCCGTAAATATGATGGTTTATCCTCAATTAGTTGATTTAGACTAGCGAAAATTACAATGTGATGGAGTTATTAAGTTAGCTCAAGTGACACAACAATGTTACTACTACATCTTATCGTCTCGAGATGCATCTCTGGTAACTGGTAAGAGAAACTAAAAACATGATTATGATTTTTCTTCTCCAAGATTTCTACCTCCCATCTGGTAAAAATAACCATGAAATTATACTTGATCCCAACACCTAGATAACTAAGCACCAAAAAGGGCTTTTCTACAAACATACAACAATATTAACCATATATTCAATAAATGTAGGATTGTTGTGCAAAAACACCAAATCTCCTCGCCTCCTTCCTATGAAAGGGCGGGAAAAGTGGATCAACAGAACGGCCACCAGAGCGTGTCTAAACCACCGCTATCCAAACGTAATTACGCCCAAACCCACCAACTAAGCGTCATTAATCGCGCTAATCACGCAGCTCAAACCCCTCCTATGACAGGCCCAACCGGTCACGTCCCTCCACGTCACCCCATCACAACTGGCAATCGCCAGTCGCATCCCCCCACTATAAATACCCCCCTCGCCACCCTCCTCACTCCTCTTCGGCTTCCGATTCGGGTCTCTGCCACTCTCCTCTGGTCGTCGCCGGTGAGGTTCCCGATCTCCGGCGATCTGTCGGTAGGTCTGGATTGGAGAGGGATCTCGATGAGTTTGACCGATCGAGAGGTCTTTTCTCACGTTTCGATCTTTATTTCGACGGGTTTTTTGGGATTTCTGGGGAAGAGATAATGGAAATTGGTTTAGGCGTGGGTTTCTAGGGTTTCGGTCGGGTTTGACTCGATCTCGGGGTAAAAAACGAGATTTTGATTCTGGTCTTGGGAGATCTGATTGGGCGAGAAGGTTTGAACGTGGATTTTGGTTTCGATAGACAACAAAAGCTTTTCATGCCGATTTGGACGTGGATTTTGGTCCTATTCGTGGTGGTTGACCTCCAATGGTTAAATTTCGCTCTTTTTCGATGGAAAATGGGAGAAAAATGTGTGTTTTGGACTTCGATTCGAATACGGATTTCTGTCTTATGTGCTTATTTGTCTTCGGAATGGCTGAACATTTTATCTCCAATGGAAAAATAGGGAATTTTTTTTTAATACTTGTTGCATTTGCTTGCGTCTGTGCTGGAATATTCCATTGGATTTTGACTTTGGATTTGATGCAGATACCTTGAAATAATTGTGTTTTGGGTGGTTGAAGCCTGGAAGCTGCATATTTATCTATTGATGATGGGCATGCGAAAAGTGAGTTCTCGCATCTCCGTGATAGAGGACGACGACTTGGATCTTTCTAAGCTTCTGGACAAGCCAAAGTTGAAGATAGAGAGGAAGAGGTCTTTTGAGGAGAGGTCCTTTAATGAGCTTTTGATTTCGGGGAATGTCAGGAATGACTCTTATGCGAACTTGCATGCCCTTGCTGGTGGGTATTGTTCGGGGTTTGATTCACCGAGATCTTCGATTCAAGAGTCGTTTGAACCTCATCCTATGATTGCCGATGCTTGGGATGCTATTAGGAAGTCAATCGTGTACTTCCGGGGGCAGCCGGTGGGGACTGTTGCTGCCTGCGATCATGCCTCGGAAGAGGTCTTGAATTATGACCAGGTATTCATTCTGTTATGTTAGTTAATTGTTATCACACATCTATGGCTCTGTAATTTTGACAAATCATTGAGAGAATGCTGAATGGGCATCTTCTTTTGCTAGATCTTAGGTTCTTGTGTGTATCTTCTCTGTTGTGTCGACCAATGGAATGTTACAACCCATGGAGTGTTTTAAGTCCTGATAGATTTTGTTGTAGATGATAAAAATTCTTTGTTCAGTATTTGATTCCTCTACAATTTAGAACTTGAAATTCGCTGCTATGATAGAAGTTGCAACCTTGTTGCAGTATTAAAAGAAGCAAACTGATTTGTTTTTTTATTCAAAGCACCAGAATTGCCTAATGTTTTTTTACTAATAGGTGTTTGTCCGAGATTTTGTACCAACTGCACTTGCATTCCTAATGAACGGGGAGCCAGATATAGTGAAGAACTTTCTTCTTAAGACCCTCCATCTTCAGAGTTGGGAGAAGACGATTGACCGTTTCAAGCTTGGAGAAGGTGTCATGCCAGCCAGTTTCAAAGTGATCCATGATCCAATCAGGCAGTCTGATACCTTGGTAGCAGATTTTGGCGAGAGCGCTATTGGAAGAGTAGCTCCTGTTGACTCTGGATTCTGGTGGATCATTCTCCTTCGTGCATACACAAAGTCAACTGGGGATTCATCATTAGCAGATTCACCTGATTGTCAGAAAGGCATGATGCTTATTCTGTCCTTGTGTTTGTCAGAGGGGTTTGATACGTTTCCAACTTTGCTTTGCGCTGATGGGTGCTCAATGATAGATCGAAGAATGGTAAGACTGTTACTTATTTGCCATGTTATTGTCATGTTTCTTGTTCATCGGCAGAGAATAATATATTAGAAAGAATAACTGATCTCTAATTGCTAAATTCAGGTAGTTATTTTTTGGCTATAAATTTTTAAACTCCAATTAATTCCGAAACTTTATCCTGTTGAAAGATCTAAGCTTTTGCCTTGGTACTCATCCATCTAGATATTCGACATCCCATTTGATTCCTTATGCTTACTTAAAGACAATCGTTGTGTATTAGGAATGGCCGACCAAAGTAAAACATTGTCTTTGGTCCATAATAAACAACAAACCTACATTAATATCATACATTTTGTTTTTGGTCTATACTCTGCAGTAAACGTCAAACCTACATTACTATCATATGTTAGGAGTTTGATGTCACTTGGTGTTGCTTGCGGAGCACTAAAGCTAGAATTGTTGCTAGTTCTTTAAGTTGAACAATAACCCAATGCTCTGGGAACTTGTATTTTCAGGGAATTTATGGATATCCCATCGAGATTCAAGCTCTTTTCTTCATGTCATTGAGATGTGCCTTCTCCATGCTGAAGCACGATGGAGAGGGCAAAGATTTTGTTGAAAAAATAGTGACTCGTCTGCATGCCTTGAGTTACCACATGAGAAATTACTTTTGGCTCGACTTCCAGCAGCTAAATGACATATATCGCTACAAAACCGAGGAATATTCTCATACTGCAGTTAATAAATTCAATGTTATCCCTGAATCGATCCCTGATTGGGTATTTGATTTTATGCCATGCCGTGGTGGTTATTTTGTTGGAAATGTCAGCCCTGCAAGAATGGATTTTCGTTGGTTTTGCTTGGGCAATTGCATTGCAATTCTATCTTCCATGGCTACTCCAGAGCAATCAACTGCCATTATGGATCTCATTGAGGAGCGTTGGGAGGAGCTTGTTGGAGAAATGCCTCTGAAGATATGTTACCCTGCCCTTGAGAACCATGAGTGGCGGATAGTGACAGGTTGTGACCCTAAAAATATTAGATGGAGTTACCATAATGGAGGATCATGGCCAGGTCAGTTGGATTTCAGAAACTTCTCCTTAACATCTCTTCATTTTACATTTTTTATTCAGAATCTGTTTCTTTAGAAAGAACTCCTGCATTATTGGCTGTGATGTTTGACCAGACTTGGTTCTTCATTACCAGAACCCACAGCTTTCAGGACTTACTCTTCATTCGGTAGTTTAGGGTCCATGATAATCAATCCTCCAGATTTGTTTGAATGATCTCATGCATGTACCATAGTCAGAACTTACATGGCCATGTTGCATTTTCTTTCATGCAGTTCTCCTCTGGCTACTAGTCGCTGCCTGCATCAAAGTTGCTAGGCCGCAAATTGCCCGTAAAGCTATTGAACTAGCAGAGAGCAGGCTGCTGAGGGATGGCTGGCCTGAATATTATGATGGTAAACTCGGTCGCTTCGTTGGCAAACAAGCCCGGAAGTACCAGGGTTGGTCCATTTCAGGTTACTTGGTTGCAAAAATGATGCTCGAAGATCCGTCGCATGTGGGAATGATCTCGCTAGAAGAGGATAAACCTGCGAAACCAATTCTAAAGAGATCATCCTCGTGGACATAAAGGATTTTTTTGGTGAGAAGATACTGATATTGACGAAACCAGATAGGTTACACTATTTTTTTTGCGTTGCTCTCTTTAGTTTTCCATTTCTTGGATTTTATTATCGATTCATAATGTCATATTGATAGCTTTGTTTCACCAATATCCAAAAAGTTATTTGTACAATAGGGAGGTAATTATACGTGACGTGCGTCTTTGTTCTTGGGAAACAAAGGTGCAAGAAATTTTCTCCACGTCCCTGAAAAACTGTATTGGGAGTGGCTTGGTTCCTGCGATACTGCAGATCTTTTATTGTAATAAGAAGGCTTAATTTTTTAATGAAATGTTTTGATATTTTATTTCAATTTTTGGATTTTGTTTGTGATGTTTAATTTTTTATGTAACTTCTTTATGACATCCCCTGGCTTTTATATTTGTTGGTATAATTTAGCTCTCGTGGAAGCATATACTAGAGATTTGTCAATTTGTAGCTTGTATACTTGTATGGTTTATAAATTGTACCCTAGAAAGAGGAGCTGTCGAACAAATTCCTAACTGCTATTAACTTGGTTGCAAATTTTATGTCAATATTTCTTGTATCTAACAAACAACTTACCTATCCAGCAGATTTACTTTTTTGTCGACGTCGAATGACAAATGCATACCCCAACCAATTTGGGATTACCGACGAATATCAAATGTTCGGTTTGGACTCGATTCCAAACATTATCTGGCAATTCAAACACACCTATCAAGAGAGTTTAAACTCTACAACGTTTAGGTTCGATACATCAAAACATGAAACATGGTTAAATCTAAATGTACATTTTCCTATTTTATAACTCAGATGGTAATTTTTTGAGGTGAAGCTATTACAAAATGAACATTTGCCAATGGACAATGCCAAAATAGTAACCAATTCCATCGGAAATACTCATCCCAACAGAAATTCCATCAGCGAAACTCCACCGATGACGACGACGATGAAGGTCAAGTCAGCAATGTTTATTGCTGCATGGCATTCTTCTTTCGGCCACTTCATATAAAACAACCATCGTACAGACAACTACCAATCCACCACACGTGATTTGATTTTGATTTCACAACCGAAAACAGAATTCAAACTACCTGATATAGTAGAAAGAGGAAGTGGAGCACAACACGAACAAAATCATTTGCACGAAAATGAAAAGAATGCAATGCTTACAAGTCAAAACAATAATAACTCAAATGTAGTAGCTATTATATCATCCCAAAGATCCTCGACTAGGAAGCATTCAAAGGGTATCCGCTTTCTTTTATTAATTGTGAACAACCTAATCATGTTTCCACGGACAAACTAATGAGTAATTTCAGCCCATACACCATAGAAGACGGTAGCTAATCCCTGACTTCAGAATATCAATATCACTCTGAAGACAGTATAAGAATCCCTAAATCTGGTATCATCCAACGTGAATGCCATCAGCTATCAGCATTTAGGAAATATCAAGTGGTGTTTCAACTGATAAATGCAATACCACCAGGAAGGAAAGCAAAAGACCATAACTTAAAACTGAGGTTACTACAGGTTCAGCGGCGAAAATTAATCTTAACGGAGCATCTTAACCTTCGGCATTGACTTCTTCATCTGGCGTGCTCGGTCCTTCTCTTCTTTCTTGCGCAGAGCCTCTGCGCTGAGCTTCGAAGCAGCTTCTTCCAACATTTTCTTCTTTTCTGCCTTCTTCTTTTGCAATTCTTCTTGCCTGACATTTTGCAACTCTTTGTATAATTCTTGGGCCACCTTTGCTCTTGCGGTTTCAGTTTTTGGCCGTGCCTGCCAATTAACAATGCATAAGCAAACCAAAGTTCAGATGCTATCCTGTCCTCGGGTAGTGGAGAACACAAATCATACGAAAATAATATTTCACCTGTGAGCTGAGTTTATAGCGTCCAACCAAATCAATGTAATATGGCACAAGGACCATCAACCTTGTAATCTCGGCCATGCTGTACTGATCTGGAAGGGCAAATTTGAAAATGAGCATCTTCTTCTGAGAGCCATGGCATTGGTCGGAGAAATGCATTGAGATGAACCACTTCCCAAACTTTTCAAAAGCCTTGTCACCAAAAACCTGCACGAAGCAAGAATAATATCAACTACAAATCTATTGAAAGCGCCACGTGTTAATATTGCACGATACACAAAAAAAACCAATCATTAGGCTTCAGATATCAGTCTAACTTAGAGGTGGAACTGAAAAGCAGCATTAATTCAACAGTGACATGACATGGAATGAAGATTGGATAGTAATACTACATTCAACAACATTTTATGAACACATCATGTCAACTTATCCATCAAGCAACTAAACAGGCAAAATATAAACTGACACCAAATATTATAGATTTACGACCAAAGTAATGGTTCAAACTTCAAATAGTGACAACTGTTAAATTTGGATCTTCAAGATGTGATTGTTTCACCATGAGAAGAATGAGTGATTCAATTATATGAGGTTGTCATACAAGGATTGTGATGTAAGCCTAAAATTTAACCGTAGAGAAGGGCAAACACATGGTTTCAGTATATATACATACATATACCAATTTCAATTACAAAATAGTGAATCTCTAGAAAGATGAATGAGTGATCGAATTGCAAAACTTATTTTTGTAAACAGTTCCAACAGGGTTTCAATACATAGAACATTTTTCACACGAGCACGATGAAACCATGTCTTGTAGACTGATAGGCCATAAAGTCATTTTCCTGACATAAGAGTTCGGAAGAGTTTTAGTGTTTTACGATTGGCAAGCAGTAATCATCAAAACATTTGCCAACTAATGATGGACTCCAACAATTATTGTGAAGTACCATGAGGCACTTTAAGTCATATAATTATAGTAAATACCACTGAGGCACCTTTAAGTCCTCATGAAACACAACCACTTTATGATTGAAATATAAAATGACAGCATTTCTTTTTCGATCGGTTAAAATGACAGCAATTTCATACATTATTTTCGTGAAAAAAAACTATGCTGTTGCAATACAACCGGAGTACTTAAAGCTCAACACGTGAACTTGCTGGAATAAATTGAAAGCATAATAAGGATTATATCAATTGGATTTGAACTTTAGATAGAAGTTGGTAGAAACATAACATGCAAGCACTGCCTCTTCTACTAGCAATGGAGTATATGTGATGAAGGTCATTACCACTGAAATGGGAAGAAATATCAGCGGTACAACTGCAAACACACACTAGCAGATCTAAAGTGAAATTCTCTTGAAAGTCAACCCGGAGTATAATTTGGTGTCATAATTGATGTCAAAATATATCAATCGGAATTTAACTTTAGATAGAAAAATAAAAAGCCTTCATCCACCTAGGGTGAGAGCCTCTTTTGAGGCTGAGGTAACATCGATACTGATATAAAACAAGAACAGCATATTGCAATTAAGCTAGTGTTTAGAATTCAACTTTCACTCTATGGACAAAGATCATATTACTTGACATAACAAACTATATAATTTAACAAGTATGCAAATAATTTAAACAAAGCACAATTCCCCATTTTAACACCGATGTGGAAATGTAGTATATGTGATGAAGGTCATTACCACTGAAATGGGAAGAAATATCAGTGGTACAACTGCGAACACACACTAGCAGATTTAAAGTAAATTCTCTTGAAGGTCAACCCGGAGTATAATTTGGTGTCATAATTGATGTCAAATATATCAATCGGATTTTAACTTTAGATAGAAAAATGAAAAGCCTTCACCCACCTAGGGCGAGAGCCTCTTTTGAGCTGAGGTAACATTGATACTGATATAAAACAAGAACAACATATCTCAATTGAGCTAGTGTTTAGAATTCAACTTTCACTCTATGGGCAGAGAACATATTACTTGACATAAAATTCTAGTGTATTACATCAATAACATTAAAGAGGAACTGAGACTGAAAACCACAATTGTGATTTTGGAATACTGTCAATTAAGATAAGAGTATATAGGTATAGTGTTGACTAATATATCATTGAGAAAGAGATACCAAAACATCAGAATTAAACAGGAAAACTAGAAGTAGATTGCCAAAGGCAAAATTTACATTATCACTTATCATCACGGACTATCTCAATATTTGGTTAACATGAACTATCCTCTCAATTTTAAAACGAAAATGGAGGTCTCAGTTGGTTTGTTATATCAACAACATCATCAAAGATTCAAACATAAATGCACAATGGAAAGCTTATCCAAGTCAAAACCAATCGAAACCATAAAATTTATTTTAAAAACTTAAAATCTAGCTGGCACTAGTTTTAGCACCCCGATAGTCTTGATCTAACATATGTAGCCAGAAATGACAATTTTAACTGATTTCTTGCAAATAGAAACACAATCTCCAGGTGAGAGCATAATTTTTTAGTTTTTCCAATCAACTTTGAGGATGAAAAAGCAGATCGAAAACAAGTTTTCGAGAGAGAACAAATTCTCGAAGCTAGATGAAGTGCTCTCTCTTTTCACCATGGATCAAACTGTCAAAACTACGACCTCCTAAGTCCTAACAAGTTTCATTTCAACCAACTTGCTCAAATCCATTTCCACTAACCTATGTAATCAAACAACGGTCGGTATAAACTAGCTGAGCCACATAAGGTTTAGCTTCTTCTCTAGGCTTCCTAATTTGATCATTAAAAGAACCCACACAAGTGCATAACACAACTGACCTGATCCAGCACAGTATCAGTGAGCATATCCCCAGCAACCTCCTTCGACTCGGTGACCACCACCAACTCCTCTGGCACCCACCTCCTCCCAGCCGGCGGCGAAAGAACCAATCCAGCATATCTCTGCAAATCCGCCTCCTCCTTCTGCATCGACTTGGCAAGCTTCTTCCTCGCCAATGCGAAAATCACATTATCCATCACGTCATCATTCATAACGACCTCAAACGTAATTGTCTCCTTCTTCGGCATGACCAAGTCGAAAATTCTCGAGATCAAGTCGTGTCGGCTCTTCAGCTCCATCGTCGCCAGCAACCCCTGGCAGAACCTCCTCCCACTAGCATGAAACTTGAACACATCCTGTCCCTCTTTGAGCAGCAACGGCGTGTCGTTACCGTCCTCGACGCCCAAAAGACTGAAATTCTTCTCGAAGATCTTGTCTTTTGTCGCGAACATCGCTGCCCACTCCAACGCCACCGCCTCGTTCTCCTTCTTACCGGTAAAGTAGTTAAAAGCAAAAGCGATTAAGAAACTCACGCAGGCGATCTCCATCGGGTACGACTTCGGGAAGGACTTGGGAGTTTCCTCCGGCTTCGGGATCGCTTCTGGGGTCGGGGTTTCGCTAACCGGATCTGGAGTCGGATCCGGGAGGGGATCCGGGAAGCCCTCGAACTCGTCCTCGTCCCAGTCGGGGAGGTAGGAGGTGGGTTTGGGGGCGGGATCGGAGATAGGGGAGGACTCCGGGGTGGAGGATCGGGTTAGGGTTGAGGGAGGAGGGGTGAAGATGGGGGAGGGAGGTGGGAGGTCGGTTTCATCGTCGTCAGCGTCGAAGCCCTCGAAGTCGGGGAGGGAGACGGCGGGGCGGAGGAGGAGGAGGAGGAGGAGGGAGAGGAGGAGGAGAAGGGGAAGGAAGGTGGATGTCTTCGCCGCCATGGCTGCGTCCGTCGTCGGATCAGT
This sequence comes from Triglochin maritima, assembly GCA_963682175.1. Taxonomy (NCBI): domain Eukaryota; kingdom Viridiplantae; phylum Streptophyta; class Magnoliopsida; order Alismatales; family Juncaginaceae; genus Triglochin; species Triglochin maritima. The sequence goes on along the minus strand of OY821787.1, from coordinate 1,639,291 downwards.
AGAAGAGACGACGGGAGGAGAAGATGGGATATTTATTTGGGTTTGACGACACGGAGGACATGTTTTGGGTAAATTGCAGTTTGGGGCATCAGGTGGAGGTTCTGTCTTTTTCATTGCACGCCACAGCTAGAAGTTTTTACTTATTAAATACTGAATTGCTATTCATCGCCCCAAAATTACTTAAATCGTCCCAACAAATTACCATTTTGCCCTTCAGAAACTTTTAAAATTTTTTTTTAAGGGGGAGGCGTCTGCCGGAGCCGCCTCCCCATAGGAGGGAGGCGGCTGACACAGATGCCCGACCCTTGGATCGGGCGTCTGTGGCGGACGTCGCCCCCCTATGGGGAGGCGGCTCCGGCAGACGCCTCCCCCTAAAAAATTTTTTTTTTGGTTTTTTTTAATATTAATAGAAAATAGGGTTTACATTATCAAATTTAATATGTTTGTACATTATGTAGTGTGGATTGATTATCAAAAAATTTGAAAGATAGGATACTCATCATAAAAAAATAACAGTACGACAGAGAAACAAAAACAAATACGAAAACAAACGTACGACAGATAAAAAAATACTAATGGGGTTGTTATGTACAGTGGATGGGTAAGATGATTTGGGCTGTGTAGCCGATCCTGGAGAAGAAGGACGAGATGTCAGGCGAGTACACCAAAGCTGCTTGTGTATGATGATCACTTGATACAGGCGTGACATTCTCAGTTGGGCATCCCCGACCATGATTAGGTTGATGAGTAGTTAGAGTATTAGTATCTTACTCTTATTACTGTATTCTCGTTTCTGTCGTACACTTACTATTCGTACTTGTATTTGTTTATCTGTCGTACGTTTGTTTTTGTATTTGTTTTTGTTTCTCTGTCGTACTGTTATTTTTTTATGATGAGTATCCTACCTTTCAAATTTTTTGATAATCAATCCACACTACATAATGTACAAACATATTAAATTTGATAATGTAAACCCTATTTTCTATTAATATTAAAAAAACCAAAATTTTTTTTTTTTTAGGGGGAGGCGTCTGCCGGAGCCGCCTCCCCATAGGGGGGCGACGTCCGCCACAGACGCCCGACCCAAGCTCCCCCTAAATTTTTTTTTTTAAGTTTCTGAAGGGCAAAATGGTAATTTGTTGGGAGCGATTTAAGTAATTTTGGGACGACGAATAGTAGTTCCCATTAAAGGGAACTAAATTTTAACTTTCGAACTTCTTCCTTTTTATTGGTATTATAATGAAGAGACAATATCTTTTTTGACACTTAAAACCGAATACAAGAACATCCGATTGCAAAAGTATGTAAATACTTGTGAATTGTGACAAAAAATTGCATTTTCCTTCCTACTAGTATAATAGTTAAAAAAAGATGATTACTTGACACTTAAGACCAGATACAAGATCTATCTTACTTGAATTGTATTTTCTTGTAACACTACTTGTGATTTTTTAAGAGGTAAATTACTACCCATGCTTGTTGTCATGCCTACAAATACGTCTGGTCTTTATTGTAAAAAATCCCAATGTCTAATGGTTGTCGACCTACTACTATTCGTTGCCAGAAAATTACTTAAATCACCCCAAAAATGATCTTTTTGCCCTTAACAAATCAATTAATACCGATTTCGTCACGTGTCTTTAAATAAGGTGTTTGACTCAGTTTTACTCACATTCCTAGTACCAACACCACAAAAATGTCTGGAGAAGCACCTGAATCCGCCGAGGTAACTGGGGCGGAATTTTTTTCACGACTCGGCCGTCTGGCTAAACTGCCTTCACCAAGGTGGAGGCGTCTGCCTAACACGCCTCCACATAGGTGGAGGCAGTTTAGCTAGATGCCCGGTTTTTTTTTTTTCCTGTTAAATTCAAAATTTTCAGGTTCCGTTTCAAGATTTCGGTGGTGATGGAGTAGATTACAGTGAGCTTTTTGACAGTAAAAAAATATTTACAACAATCGAGGAAGGTTGTAAATGGACGAAACAAGTTGCAATAGGAGCCGGATTTTTTTGGTTATATCATCATACAAACCGAAAGCAGATAACCGGATGGATTGTTACCTCAGATGTGATCGCAGACGTGAGATGAGTTCTCGTGATACGAGTATTGCACTGGGAAAGAATACGAAAAGAAAAGGTTGCGGTTGTCGGTTTTTGGTAAAAGTGGTGGAGCAACGAGATCGTGATGGATGAGTTATTGTTTCTAGTAGCATGTTTGGGCAGCACAACCACTCATTGACAGTTTATTCAAAGGGTCACCGACAGGTCAACGGACTTAGTGCTGGGGCAAAGCAAATTGTTCGGGATATGACAGAGGCACAAGCAAGGCCCCGTAACATTTTGTCGGCGGTAAAGAAAAAAATTTCCGGACGATAATCCTAATCAAAGGCACATTTACAACTTCAGAGAGTACATGAGGAGGACGAAATCTGAAGACAGGAATCCTACGCAGCAGTTTCTCAGAGAGGCAGTGCAGCATAAGTATTTGCATTGGATTGTGGCAGATGAAGAAACTAATGTCTTGACTCACGTATTTTTGGCACATCCGACTTCAGTTCAGTTGTTGCGTACATACCCATTCGTGATCTGTATGGATTCGACGTATAAGACGAACAAGTACAAGATGCCTTTGTTTGAGATGGTTGCAGTTACTCCAACAAATATGAATTTCCTCGTCGGATATGCGATTTTGCAGGATGAGACCGAGTCTAGTTACCAGTGGGTGTTGGAGAGGTTGCGAGATCTGTTATTGGATATTGTTAGCCCGACAGCAATAATTACGGACCGGGAGATGGGTCTGATGCGACCAGTGGCAGAGGTTTTTCCTGAGTCAGCTCATTTACTATGCACCTGGCATATCAACAAAGACGTGTACAACTACGCATACCACGTATTCGGCAAGGAGAAGCAGCTTGCAGAGAGTTTTAGACGTGGAAGATGGAGGAGAGTCATGCTTTCTGATTCACAGACGGATTATGATAGAGCAGTCCGTAATCTGAAGGAATCTTACAGTTCCTGGCCAGTGCTAACGAAGTATGTGGAAGACACGTGGTTGGTGCATAAGGAAAAATTCGTGTTGAATTGGACGAATCAAGTTCTTCATTTCGGCAACACTACGAACTGCAGGGTGGAAAGTGCACATTCGGCTCTGAAAGAATGGATCACTACATCGACTGCCGCTCTCGACGCTCTTTTCGACCGCGTGAACTCGTCTATTGAAATGCAGCTGACGAATATTCGGAACTTTCTTGAAGATTCGAGACGTCGAAATTTGGCACATTACATAGGTCCTCTGTTTCAGCATATAAATGACCGAGTTTCGCATCACTGCTTGTCGTTAATGACTCAGGAGTTGAAGAGAATGCAGGACTTAAGTGATGAAATTGAATATCGTTGTGGGTGTGCTTTCCTGACAACACATGGGATTCCTTGTGCTTGTACCATGTACGAGTGTTTCACGTCAGGTGATGGAATTTATTTAGAGCAGATTCATCCATTCTGGAAAACACTTGTTATCGGAGAAGGAGTCCAGATGTCAGAGTTTGTTGATCAGTCAGCACAAGACACCGAGCATTTTCGGAAGCTAGTGGATGAGATCTCGCAGAGCGATCCTGCAGTAATTCGTAGTGCCTCTCGTATTTTATACGAACAGTTACACCCCGATCAGTCGAACTATGGAGAACCCGAAGAAAATACTAAGGTACGAGGTCGACCTAGGGGAAAGTCGACACGTCGGGACCCGAGTGCCTTCGAGTATGCTGAGCGAGGTCGTGATCGGTCTGGCAGTAGTGGGAGCAGGGGTCGTGGTCGGTCTGGCAGTAGTGGGAGCAGGGGTCGTCGGTCTAATTCATCTCGATCGTCATTGAATACGGGCACAGGATCTTCTGGTATGTCGATATCTTTGTTGTTATGTTATTTAATATATATTAGTAATCTAAATGTGGTTGAATATATTATCTCCTAATTTTGTTGTTTTAATGAATTGTTATTTACCTATCTTACAGTGTCTGGACGGGTTGACGTGGACAACTTCCCATATAATGATAGACTGCTAGGAATCATTTTTCCATTTCTGCAAAGGTGGAATGATGTACGTGCTGATGGCAACTGTGGATTTCGATGTGTTGCCGATGTCTTTCATGGTGGTCAGGAGAACTGGTCGTACGCCCGTCGTGCGATTTCTAATGAGATAGGTGCACATCCTATTTATGAGACAGTCTATTTCAGCCATGTGAGAGAGGCTCATCAACGAATTGATTGGGGCGGGGGAGGTTGTGGCGAGGATCATTATATGGAGGTTTGGTCCGACTTGTTTCCTATTGCAAATTTTTACAAGTGTGCGGTCATGTATTTCGCAGTGGGAACGGATGGTTCGTTGTTCCCGTGTCTTACTGTTCTACCCTGGGAGTGCCCCTCTACCATGACGAGGTCTGTCAGAGAGTTGGTCATTGCTCATTTAGGGAGTTACGCTCATTTTATTCGTTTGGAATTACTTGATGATTTCCCAGTACCTCCTGTAGCGACCTTATGGTATCAAATGCGAGATGAGAGTGTTGTTGGATGGGAGGATCAGTACCAAAGTAGGATGGAGTATTGGAACCGGTTACGTTGATTGTAATTTGTAATGTTTTGTAATGTATAATATATCGTGTATTTCTACTTATATCGTGTTGTTTTTTTACCGTATTTTAAATTTAAATATTATTTCATATCTAAAGAAATAAGTTGAAAATCTTTTCGTGAAAAATAAATATTAAAAAATACGATAGTCAAAGAAATATGTAGAAGATATGTTCGTTAGAAATAAATAATAAAAGTACACAAATAAACATAAGCAAATATCAACAAATGTACTAACAGTGCAACAAAACGAAAGTAAAAGTAAGACAACTACAGCTCAACATCTGAATCATGGTCCGAAATGCCCAACTGGTTGTTCCAATCCTCGATCAGGCGATCCCAATCTGTACATGCAAGTCTTGTCGCCTCACTCGGCATGACGTCTCTCTCTCGCAAGAACGGCTGCGTACACCGTATCACCCTACTCATCCACTGTATGTAAAATAAAAATTAGCGTACAATAACAAAATATACTTTACAATTAAATATAAAATTAGATAAACTTACCGCATCGGCACATGTCCTATCCAGTGGTCTCTCCGGTCTCGGAATGATACCGCGTACGAGCAGTGGATGTGAGCACCTACCGAACCACTGCAAATAATCTGGAGCACAAGTGGAGGGGTCGCGGCTACGACTCAGATCGGCCAGGTGTAGTCGTCCTAGTCTCGGAAATGTCCTCCAAACCGATTCCACAGACGAAACGCTGTGCCTGACGTCGTACATCGTCGCAGTCGCAGACCGTACTGCATGCTCGGGCGTCGGGATGTCAACCGGGATCACCTGAATGTAACCTAACTGACGTAACACGCGATCATGTATATAAGGCTCTGTGATATCCCTATAACGAATAATGCCGGCAAATGTAGTCCTTGGCACAGCTACAGCAGGCTCGGGACCATACGGTAACCACTCCACCTAAACGTTTATACGTTAATAATAATAAAATTAAATTTAAATAAACGTGAATGATATATACATTATATACCTGCGATGCAGTCATCTGATCTAGTTGTCTACGAATAGAAATAAGTCGACTCTCGCTCTTATCCTCCGCCCGGACATCCCACATACGCGAACGAGGATGGTCACGCTCAACAATCTTCCGCTCACGATGTGGGCGGAAAGCAGGAAAATACTCATATATCCAAGCCTGCAGCAGTGTAAGACAACCCGTAATCTGACCACAATCAGCACGACTAGATATGCCCAGCTGACGATACAGATATGCCAACGTCGCCGACCCCCATGAGTAATCAGTAATGGTATCTGGGTCACTCGCCTCCAATAAGTCGCGTGGTCTCAGTCTGGAACCGCTCTTGTCGACAAACAATACGCAGCCTAGCAGTAAGAAGAAATAAGCAGTCATCTGCGTATCCTCAGTCCGTTGTGGTCGCCCCCGTCTGCAACACTCGTCCACAACGTCGATACTAACACCACCGCCACTCCAAAATGAGCTATCCCGCCCAAGACCCTCCAGGCTGACACCCAGCAACTCAGATACATATAACTTCAGCTCAGATGTCGGCGCCTGTGCACTGACCATGGGACCCTCAACAGGAATGTGAAGAATCTGAAAGACGTCATGCAACATGATCGTCATCTCTCCGAACGGCAAGTGGAAAGTGTTGGTGTCAGGCTGCCACCGCTCCACGAATGCCGAAATCAACGGCATGTCGATGCAGGAAAACATGTTGTATGACAAGTGACCCAATCCACTGTCAACCACGGTCGCCGTCATATCCTCAGTCATCACTGAGCACCATGCCTGCAATGTCGTACAGGCTCTGTGCCGATTATGGCACTTCAAAACCTTCCGTTCCTCGTCATCCCAGATGCGTCTGGCGACGTGGCCTCCGAAACTCGGAATGACGCTGTCATCTACAGGACCACCGGGAATAATATCCGTGACGATCCAAGACTCGTCATCACCCATCTTCTTCTTCTGAGCTCGGGCGTCTGCAGTTCACGAACTCGAATCACCGGTCACAAACCGGTCACCTCGATCCTTCCTAATGACCCACTCAGATGAAGGACCACCGTGTCGCCCCCGTCCTCGCCCGACCTGATGTACCGCCTCCTCCTGTGGCCCCAAGTCGTATCGGCCCCCATCGTCACTGTCGGCGTGACTCCTCAGCTCATCTGAATCATCCTCGTCGTCGAAAGACTCTCCAGGTGTCTGACGATGACGTAACAGATCTCTCTCTCCTAACTGAAGCAGAAATACCACGTCTACGTGGATGACGAGGACCTGACTCGTCTGCTATACTACGTACCGCGCGTAAGGGAATTGATTTCCCTTTTCCTCCACGGTAACCCGATGACTATTAATTCAATTTTAAAAATACAAATTTATTAATGAATTTACTAAAATAATTAAACTAATTATTAACTGAATAATCTATTAATTTAGCAATTATCACAATTAATCAATAATCCTTTACTAAAATCGTACACAACTAATTACTAACATAATAATCAATTTATTTAGCGATTTATTTATTAATTATCACAATTTATAATCAATAAACGATTTACTAAACTAATTTAACTCATTATTAACATAATATTCAATTTATTTAAATTTTATCACAATTTATAATCAAATTTAAAAAAAAACGGGCGTCTGCGGGAGACGCCTACCCTACGTGGTAGGCATCTGCCGGAGACGCCTACCGTACGTGTGAGACGTCTCCCGCAGACGTCTAGTCATTGGGTCGGGCGGTCGCGGGAGACGTCTAGTCATTCGGCGACCGCCCGATCGTTGGGTCGGGCGTCTCCCGCGACCGCCCGACTCAAAAATGTTTTTTTAAATTAATTGAAATAAACAAGGTAAATTACCAGATGTGAGTAGTCAGGGGTCTCCGCTGGTTCTTTTCCTGGCCTCCGAGACATTTTATGTGGGGAATAGAAGAGTGATATGAAGAGAAAGTTGTGTTAAAAGAGTGAAATGAGGAGTTATATTAGTAGAAAGGGTAGATGAGCAAAATGATAATCTTACGGGCGATTTAAGTAGTTTTACAGTGACGAATAGCAGTTCAGTTACAAAATCCTAATGCTTATTGCACCAACACTATTATTTATGATCCTCAATCTCGTTATGTCTCACATAACCTAATTCAGTCTCGTTATAATTTGTTGGTACATAATATATCGCATATGCCCAAGGTTACATGTCCAATATTTAAGATGACAAATTGTTCATGATTGATACAAAAGTTACAATTAAAGATGATTTTTCTCCTTGTTGAAAAAAGCTCGATGCAGTTGATCATTGAGGTGGGTAATGTGTAACGCCCCGAGTCCGGACAACTGCTCACCCTGCCCGAACCCGGTGCGTTAAGATACGATCCTGACTGCTGCGCACTCTGATATTTAAATCCATCTGATAGGCCCATAATTAATCTGAAAAATATAATCAACAAATTGTGAGCTCGACAGCCCGCAAGTACCAACCATCAATCAATCAGAATCATAATCATGTGGAAAATAATACAGAATATGACATTCAGTCAATAAGCACAATCAAGAGATATGCATCACAAATAAAATGCATGCATATCAATTTGAAACCCCCATTCAGATTCGACCACATCCTGTGCTTCTGAAATCTATCAATCTGTCAGACGCACACCTGATAGCTCCACACTAACGACAGGCAGCCCTTTCCTCTCTCGGGTGGCTCTACGCTGTCCGTTAGGCAGCTCTTTCCTAAGTTGCTCTGCTAGAAACATACACACAGCCACAGGACATGTCGACCGAAACACCACCATGCAATCATATGCATATCCATAAAATCAATATTAATGTTCAACATGCATGCAACTACGAATATCAAGAGAGACAGACATGATATGAAACTGAAGAATAACGAATCAGTACTTGTCTCAAAATCTCCATCTTTTTCTTCTCAATATTCTTCTCAAAATTCCATCTTCTCCTAAAACCACACAATCATCCAACAATCTTAATTAGTCCATTAAGATATTTGATTATTACCTAAACTAAAAAATTCAGGATATTACATAATGAATTTACCATTAACCTACTTAAGTTCAACTGTTAGTTTGTTTAGTATGCAGTTGTGCAATTAACAGTTTATTACATGTTCATGTCTTCTTAGTGGGTAGACCAATGATGGGTGGATGGGGTCCCTCCGTTGAGAGCTCGTGTGCTATCTTGCGGTACTTTTTCTGAAATACAGCCTTCTTTGAGTGCCTATATGCAAATATTTCTAAATTGCAACATTACCCCTTAACTACCTCTTTTATTTCAACCAGGGCCTTCCTTTTCAACCTCCGAGGCTCCGACCTCTGTAGTTTGAACTCTTGCTCTCGCCAGTTAGGGTTTTAATTCGTCTTCGATCTTCTCCGGAAGGTGTGTTTTACGGAAAAGTTACATTTTTCATATTTCAAAGTTTGATAAGACTGTGATATGATTTTTGGTAGTTTTTTGCGTGTTTTTGGTTTGTTTTATACGTATGTTGTGTCATTTTGTAGTAGCTTAAAACCTGATATGGCCATTTTGGCAATTGGCATTGAAATTGAACCAAACTTCTCAAATCTTAGTATGATTTTTGGTTTTCAATTAGTTTAGTTCAGAATGGTTTGACATCGAATCAAACAGATGAAACCATATCTTTTAGCAAACTTGAATTCCATTATGAGAATTAGATTTTCGTACTTCCGAAGGATTATAGTAACTTTGACTTTTTTGCTTACATGGGAATTAGATGTCAATTTATTGCCGAAATTCAGCATTTGTTATTTAACTAAAATGCTCATTTAAAGGAATTTGAAGTCTCAAATTATGCTCTTATATTTTGTCATGAATAGAATAACACCGAAAGTCACAACTTTTCTTCTTCTGCTCAGTGATTTTAGAGGACATTTACATCTCACTTGGAAGAGGAAAAACACATCCCAGAACTTCGGCTTTGTTCTTTTTGGTGTAGCCAACTTCAGTTGAACATTGTGCACCTATAATTCTCCAATTTGACGAGTTCTTAACACATTTTGCTTCTGCATTACCTTTGGTTACCAAGATACCTCAAACACCAAAATGTTCCCAATCTTTCCCTTCTCTACATGTCGATCGCTTTCTATCCCTAAAATCGCAATCTCAACTCCTCTTGTCCAACAGAAATCCAAAAGTATCTTCTTCACCTCTTCCATCCCCCCCTGGTTGCACAACTTCAAATTTTAAGAGTATTGTTTCTTTTCCAGTATGATGACACCTTAAAGTTTTCTACTAGAATACCTGACATGTACTGAGTAATAGTGTAAAACATCTCCCACAGTGAAGCATTACTCGGGCATTAGCTATCTCCCATCAAAGAAAATAAACTTTGACAGGAAGTACATACCATTAATGGAACTGAAGAATAATTACTTTTAAGATCATATAAGGAGCAACTCAATTCTCGACAATCATGAGTCATTCCTCCCCTACCAATTGAGACAAAATGACTCTCATGTTGAAGTGAACCATAATAAGTACATTTTGGGCAACTGGATGCAATATTTAAGATCTCTATCACTTCTCATCATCAACATAACCCCAATGCCTCAGAAGAGGCTCCCGCCTAAGCGAGGTGGGGGGGGGGGGGGGGGGGGGGGTCGGATGTACGCAACCCTACAACTGTAAAACAGTGAGGTTGTTTCCAATTGACCCAAATGATGCAAATGCAACTGACCATCTGCGATTCCACAATAAAAGAAATGCAGATCGTTTAAATAGTCATTTGATATAGTCCATGATGCTCCAAATGTCAAAAAACAATTCTACCACTTTTGAAGGTAAGATTTTTTGATGTAGAAATTATTGGATGACTATGAGTATCATCTAAAGTTACAAACTTCCAGCACAATTTTTGAAATAAAGATTATATTTTGTGCCACCGTTGCATAATGTAATATGTGATCTTGTGCTACAGCGTGGTTTTATATTGACTTGATAATGCCACACAACCATTAAAAACATGACTCTTAACATCACATTGAATTGTCCTTTTGTTTTTTCACCCAAGTGCTGTAAAATGTTGAAGAATCCTGTTTTTATGGCACATCCCATATCCTTGGGAAATTATATTGAAGTAATTATGTACACCAACCAATGCTTAAAGAGCTCCAATAAATATTCGTAAGTGTACTTAGATGAGCAAATGCCTAGTTGGTCTAAGTAAGGATTCTCTTTGAACATACACTATAAGCCTTTAGAGGATCCAACATCATATGGCAGAATCAAAATGTAACCAATAAATCAGTAACAACCTGTAAGCATGTCCAGTATGCTATTCTCAGTGAAAAGTGTAGAGTGGACCGCCTCCTGAGGTAGCAACATTTAACTGAGTCGTCATATTCCTGCATATATAACATCTGAAATTTACCATTTAAACCTTCCATACAAGGATCTTTCTGAATTCCAAGACAGTTAAATATACTACGTATACTCTCTGAGAAGCTGCGATAAAAGATCAACATTGATAGAACTGAATCTCGACAAGTTTCTTGCTTGAAATGTAAGATATTTCACCAACTTTAATGCATTCATTGTGCAAATTGTTTCACATGGCTCAAGTGCCCCTAAGCTAATCAAATTTTGCAATTACAAATTATAAATAATGAAAATATTATATATAAGGTAAGTTCAAAAGACAACAAGCAAAACAAGATTTTGAGAGCATTAAAATATGTGGTAGATGATGAAAATAAGAGCAATTCCTTTGTTATGATAGGTGAGAAACTTATGTCTGAGATTATATAAGTGTTAAGTAGACTTGTCAAACAAAGATATGATCGAAGAGGTTCTATTTTGTTACATCTTTTTTACCTACCGTTGCATCTTCTCTACACCAACTTTGTAACTTCAAATGGTGAATACAATCATACACACTTCTCCTCATGCCTTCATCCCCATTTGTTGGTTCTATATATCTCTTATGGGTTTAAGTTGCATTTCTTTGTTCAAAATTAGATATCAGAACCCATTGAAAAACTTGCTTTGATTGGATTCTATGTTCTGAACCCACAAAAATTAACTGTTTGACAAAATTCGTATGTGATTTTTTCCTCAAACCGGCTTTCAATTCTCATCTCCAGTAATTATTCAAGTAAATACTTTGTTGTGTTCAATTTCTGATTTATTTAATTTTTCATTGATTTGGTTTGAGGGTGTGCACAAATTCGAAGAAGAGCCAGTCGAACCACATCGGTCAAGGGATGGGAAAAGACAAGCTTTTGTGGTGAGTGACATTACTTTGCTTAGTTCATGTTTGTTTAACTTTTGTTTGGGTAGGTTGAATATTTAGTATGTTGACAATTACAAAGTTCTTTTAGATTCTACTTGATGTTGCACTGTCACTTCCATCATATGTTTTCAAGATGTTTTCTTTTGAAATTCAGATTACAAGCTCTAAGTTTTTCCGTGTGGTGTTGTTAGATTAGAGTTTATTGGGCATTTTTGGTTTAAGTTAAGGTTTTGAATTGTTGCTAGATTAGGACCTTTTCCATTTCTGATTCTTCTTTGTTGATGAGGCAAAAAAAAAACAAAAACAAATTACAATCTTAAAAGAGAAATCCTTATGTTAAAAGATAGAGTCAGGTTACTCTTTATTATTAGAGTTTTGTCAATAAAAACATTGTGAAAGACAATGGTAGACTGCATAGTTTACAATAGATTCAATAATTAATATATGATGTGTTGATTGAACAATCAGCAAATTATATATGATATGTACACACAAATTTGTGTAAAGCCTACGGTTTTAATATGTATTTATATAATTTTCTTTCCAGTCAGTTTTATTTCACATTTGCTTGTGTCCAATCTCAAGTCCATTAAGCTTTTCTAGAGCAGAGAGGAGAAAGACAATTGCTAAATTTTGCAAAATGAAAAGTTTATTTTATGAGAAAATGATGTATCATGTATGTATATCTGCATGAAGTTTTGCATTGAACCAAGAGCTCTAGAGTGGTATTTTCAGCAAAACATAGACTATCTCAAGAACAATGACAACTCAACAGATGCTCACAATTTTCTGGGGTTTGTTTTTTGTAATTTACTATACTGCCTATGTTGCTATTTAGTGTTTTGATATCATTCATCATAACTTGGCAATTGATGTTTCACTTTCCTTGATCCTTTAATGTGTCTCTCGACGATATTCTGCAAGAAATTCCACCGCCAGTATATATTCATCGACATTCCTGAAGTCACCTTTTCGGCTTTTCCTGTAATTCCTTACTTGTTGGATGCAGCAGTTCCTTCGTCTTTTTCTGCCAACACATACGTCTTCTTCTACCATTAACTTAACGATCGAGTTAATTTGGATTTAAATTTCATTCTTCTTCTGTGTTGGGCCAATGATGGGCACGTCTGTGACCAACACCAGCTCCATAACTTATGTGGTTTAATGATTTCCACCATAACATTTTTACTATTTTTGCTTCTTATCTTTTGATAGTCTCTTTGGTTCCAAAGCATGGTGGTTATTGATTTCAATATGGAAAGCCATAGAGAAAGATATATCACTAAAAAAATCAATAATGGTATTGGGAAAAAATAATCTTGCCCAAAAAACCTTATTCTTTAAAATAACTCATAATCAACTTTGGAAGTTGACGCTCTTCCACAAACCTTTGCGGCTTTGCCTTAATTTATTTTATGTTTATTTTACCTAAACAGAGCTTAATGTATTGGCATCAGTAAGCAAGAAAACAGCAAATGATATTTCATTGGTCATATGTTAAAGTTGAAAAGCAAAATTGAGAACTAAATTGGTTGCTTTTCAGTACCAAATGTTGACAAGAGTTGTTTTATTTTTATTTTATTTTTTAGTTTCAACTTGGGTTTTACTTTTTCTTCAAATTTTATATGCCATGGGATTTTAGATTTCTCCTGATTCCTCATGTAACTTTCCCCCCTTAATTAGCAAGTTTATTTCCTAATTGTTTGGGTCCAATTCTTGAAAAAAAAGATTTTAGAGCTCAATACTCAAGATCATGGTTGACGGAAGAAAAATTGCTTGCTTTCAGGAACACATCATTTCTCTCCTTTTCCTATGTGGTAATGGTCATGTTTTTTTTACATGAAACCTGCTTTTTTTTATTTCAGATGTGTCTTATATGCCTTTTGTTTTGCCATTGACATGGCTTAAGTTGTCAGAATGATGTGAAAGGTTTTTTTTGATGTTTAGGATTTATTTGAGAAAAGATAAGTTCCGATGACCACAGGCTGAGCGTGACCACTAAATCTGGTTTTTGGTTCTTGGAATTCCACATTTTTTGTTGTAATTTTATCCTTTATTCTTCTTTGATATGGGTTTAGGGATTTCATTTGTTGGGTTTATCCTTCCTTCTATGTCGGCACCAGGAAAGGTCTATTTGTCATCCTCAGTTAGAAGTTTGTTTGCTCTAAATCAACTGATGGTATTGGAAAACTCGGTGGGTTTCAGCTCAAAAATTTAGGATGGCATAGAGAGATTGTATGAAAAGTCATTGATTGTATTGGGAAAAAAATCTTTACCAAAATACTTAGTTTGCAAAAATACTCAGGAGCCATTCTGGAACTGGATGCTCAGTACTTTCAGTTTATGTTTTTGCTCAAATTTAAATTGTTTGGGTCCTTTGGGTTTCTACTGATCCCTCATGTACGTTTTTCTGTTTTTTTTTCCAATTTACAAAAAAATATTTTCTAATCATTCAAACTTGCACGAGGAGGTAAATATTCTCCTATGACTTCTATGACGAACACAATACATTCTACTTTAAAGTATGTGGTTTACTGATTTCTATCTATCCTTTCATGTTTCTACATTCAGACAAACAAGTAAGGTTTTGTTAGGAATACACTATTACTTTTTTAAAGATAATTAAGGATTTTTTAATGCTTATGATTTAATAGCGGTACCATTTAGATCCAAATGATCATTATCATATTGATTGTACAGGTTAATTGATTTACTTGCTAGGTTTTCTTTATGTTTGTTGTAATACCAATTGGTATTAATACTGGATATGATTATTACCAAGTGAATATGACTATTTGATTATTTATGAAGGTGTTGTTGAAAATTTTAAATTCAAATTTTGGAATGATACAGGAGGACAAGTCGACAGAGTTTGCACTCATACATGATAGCGGTTGACCGTTTGTGTGCAACCACTAAAAACATCTCTACAATTTTGGAGGGTGTGTTTTGATCATCTAAGAGATGTAGTTTGAAAAGTTTAGTGGTGAACGATCCTTCCCGAAATCTCTCTCTTTCTCCGTTCTTCTAAATTTGATGCTGATCATTTGGCTGAATTTTCGACTCGTTGTGATGTATTATTTTGCATGCCTAGGTTGGTTGATATATTCAAGTTTAGTTCCCGCTAAGACGAGACAAAATCACTTTTAAAGTCAATTCTGGCGAGGTTTGTCCTTTGCTTAAATCTTTTTGCCTCATACACTAACTGCTGAATTTAAATAAAAAAGTAATAGTGATGATAACAACGATACTCTCATGCATTACCTAAATATATTATTCTAATTTCATTTTGAGTATCGAGAATATTGCTTTAGTATTGTGTGACATTTTCCTACTATCATGCTTTGCTTGAAGGATGCATTGTGCAATCTAACATCATGAAATCAACACTATGTTGTGATAACTTATCATCAACATCAACATCAACATAACCCTAATGCCTCAGAAGAGGCTCCTGCCTAAGCGAGGTAAGGAGAGGTCGGATGTACGCAACCCTACCACTGTAAAACAGTGAGGTTGTTTCCAATTGACCCAAATGATGCAAATGCAACTAACCATCTGCGATTCCACAATAAAAGAAATGCAGATCGTTTAAATAGCCTTTTGATATAGTCCATGATGTTCCAAATGTCAAAAAATAACTTAATCTTTGACACAGTGGAAATGGACAATATGTTGTGATAACTTATATCTCATCATTTTTCATGGATTTTTATATGAGATTCACAAATATTACTTTGTTCGCAGTGCATGGACAAACCAATTGGAGAGTGGAGATATGCATAGAAACACGTGGAGCTCCAACAAATCACATATTGATAACATGTGAAAAATGAAGCGGTCTACTTAGCAAATTGCAAACTAGATACATCAGTAGCAGCTTAGAATCGTAGTTGAGTAAATAACTTCAATGCCACGAATAACATTTTGTTATAATGTACGATTATAGATGAGGTGAAAACAGTCTACAATGACTTTGTATGTACTACTATATTTAATTAATTTTGTATGAAAAATTGGTTTGTTGCCCATTTGCTATTATATTCACCGTAACAAAAATACAAATGTCTGTTTAAGTGCATCCTTTGCACGGGCATACTCCTAGCTAGATGTCCTAAACAGAACATTCATGATGTAAGATTTTAGAGGTGGTCTCTCTCCAAAAGATGTAAAATACCTAGTTTCGTCATCATTTGGGATGCTAGAGGTGTTTCCTATCTCCGAGGACGTAACTGACCCATGCATAAGAGATTACACTGTAAGGGTGTGTATCGTGGTGTCTCTTCAGGCCATTTAATTTACCACTGGTGTCATCATTCTTAGACAATCAGTGGTGTCACAATGGAACCTAATTCGTCATAAGATTTTTTGTTTGCGTTTTCTGTTGGTATCTCATGATCCTTCCATAAATTTAGTTTACACGTATGAATCATTAGATATGATACTTAAATAACAAATAATATATGAAAGTATCTACTGAAACAGTCTGACTAGAATTATTATTTCATGGTTCGATGGAGGTAAGACATTTTCCAAGCAATTTTTTAACTGTCTGTCTTGGTTGGATGCTTGGGTAATCTAGGCATGCCCGAAGAGGCGAGGACATGTGATTCTTTTCTAGTGTCTACCCTCTTCTGTGCTTCAGTGTTATTTTCATGAACTTCTATTTTGTTGGTACCTTTTCTGTCATATATCTTGCCGAAGGCATATATACATTTCCAGTAGGAAATTGGGTAATTTGTGATAAAAATTTATTTGAGATGCGGTCTTTGTGTCTATACTTTGGTCTGGGTCTCTTTCTTCATCTCATCTATTAGTTTTGTGAGTAAATGCATTTTCTTGTGGTCCAGGTTTACACATTTTTCAGTGTGCTGCCTTACGATCCAATGGAAAGGAGCAGACCATTGGAACTGAGCAAGTCTTCCTTGCAGCAAGCAAGATTATCATCTATCTTCTTCAGTCACTATGAATTTGGATTCTGCAATTTTCTTGATCCATATACTTATATCGGCTTATAATTTTGTTGACAACTGCTCAGGGCTGTTAAGGTAATTCTCTGATTTATTTTTTTGTGTGGTCATTCTCGTGTTTTATGTTTTATCTGAGACTAATGTTTCAATTTAATTTACTGGAAGCATAATCTTAGTAAAGGTAACATCCTTTGCATACTATTTCTTCCATTCTTGTTCAATTGTTTGTTTAAAAATTTATTTGAGCGTGCCTTTCACTTGGAAAATGCAGAAAATGAGGTTTTCCAGTTCCTCAAGTAGAAATGCCTTAAAATGATTAGGATTGTGTTGGAACATGAAAGTAAGCTTGGAATGCTAGATTTTGACGTTCGGTTTCACTATTCCCAACTTAAACTTGTATGTGTTCACCAAAGACTAAAGTCAAGAACTGGAGATCAATGATTCACCGACTTAAATTGTTGCGGTAATTTCATGAATATCCTCTATCTAATTTTAATTATTACGAATAATCTTCAACAAGACATTATGACATGGTTACCCTTTAATTTGATTGAAACTGCGAATTGGACTATTTGCATAGCTATCTGGTTTTGGTATAGTCTTTTGACGTTGAGTAGATCGAACTTCATATAGTATCGGTATGAACTTCTAACTTCAATTCACTGTTATTCACTGTCCGATCAAAAAGAAGAAAAACTTCAATTCATTGTCTTCAAGGTAGAAGAAATAAATATATAAGTTGATAATTTCTTCATCCACTATCTACTCTTTGCCAA
The DNA here is from genome assembly GCA_963682175.1 of Triglochin maritima. Lineage (NCBI taxonomy): Eukaryota > Viridiplantae > Streptophyta > Magnoliopsida > Alismatales > Juncaginaceae > Triglochin > Triglochin maritima. The sequence continues at coordinate 1,621,678 of OY821787.1, read as the reverse complement.
GTAACTTAATTACAACCACCATTCCACCATAGTAGTATTAAAAAAAACTAGCAAAAAGGTTATCTTTAGCTTCTATATAAGATATTGCAACCTATAATTATTAAAGCAAAGCATATTAGCTTAATGAAGACCATTTCTGTTCGAAGATCTTTAGCTCATCCCTTAGAACACAGTATTATAGGCCTCGTTTGGGTGTGCCAGCGGCTGCGTCTGGCACACCCAGGTGTCGTGGCAGGGGCACAATTTTCTTTCCACCCGCAACGTTGCATTTGAGGTTACAGGTGAAAACTGGCCAAATGCAATAATTTGGTCTCCTGCTTCTTCACTGCTTCAAAATTGTGAATCCATAGTAGCACACAAACTTTTATTGATTCAGTTTGCCCATCTGTTTGATTTATTTTCGCAGTAGCAGCCTTTTATGCCAGCTAGGCGCCCGACAAAGAATCGAGCTGCAAGCAAGTTCTTTTGTTTTTCAGTAGGCCTCTCAGATGATAATTAGTATGCCATAGTATGACTTGCACTTCTATATTTATGACAACCTTACTTCAAGTTGGTACATCACTATTTAGTTATATCTGAAACAGGAGCAACTAGAATTGGCGCCACAGAAGCCACCCATGCAGGAACCCCACAATCAAGTATGTCTAAACAGAGGACCAAACAGGGGGCCACGATCCAATAGTTTTGGTGTGATGAAGAATGAACCGTTTTTTAATTGGATGAAGATGTATCAAGCATGAGTTGGAGGGTCGAGGAATTTTGCATCTCCCCTGGGACCAGTTTGATTAATGCAAATGATTGATGACATGCAAAAGCTAAGGAGTCTACTGTTGCAAGCAAAGAACAGGAAAATGACAAAGCCAAATTTATACAAGGCATATAATTACCGCTTGTTAAAGGCAAAACAGCAAATTTGGTTGGTACATTACCTTATCGAAAGTGGAAACTAAGTACTTTGGTGGAAGATGGTAAACACAATTTTATTATAAACTGTTGTAAATTTTTAACTTTGTAAGCAACGTGATGCAAGTGTGAAATAAAAATAACATAGCTAACGTTTTAATGTCGTTTGTTTCGACAAATATCTGTAAGCACTCGTTTGGTGCATCTGAGCTTTCTTTTGTGCATCAAAAGCAAAAAATGGTGAGGATAACACTTGCATTCAAAGCTGCCATGCGTTTTTCACCCACTTATTTGCCTCTTCATATCTACTGAGTTGGCTATATTTTCTTGTGACTTCTCTTGGTAATTTGTGAAAATACTTCCAGTTTGTAGTTTGGAAATGAACTCTGTAGCTTCTTTACAGTTTCAAATTGATTGTAGTATGGTATAAATATTCTTTCAGAACTGAAGTTAATTACCTTCAGAATGAAATAAAATGATAGGCAGATCCCCTCATAATTGAAGCTCATATTCTGTCATACTCATCATGGGCTTATATGCTAGTATACGTTAGTCGACCAATAAACCATAGATTCTAATACAATGTTGATTCTCTTAATTCGAGGTAAAACCTTTGAACTAATGAAACAATTACCCAATTAGAGTCGAGCTGCGGGCTTGCAAAACAAAAACTACATGAGAAGGTGGTTGATGAACTGTCCATACAATCAAACCCAGATGATCATGTTATCAATTCATTGAGTCATCTGAGCAAACCCAAATAATTTATGCTATGAATCGAATAACAAGCGAATTAATTGCCCATACTCCAACTCTCCACTGTAATGGTTTACCTTTATTTAAATAACAGAACATCGAGTATATTAATGCTTGCCATTCTAATCATAATTTCTTGCAAGTTGTTTTAACCAATACTCCCACAAATTAAAAACCTACATGCTTATGTTTGATATTTGTGGTGGAGTAATTTACACTAACTCACTCATTATGATTTAAAATATCTAAGTTTAATCAATGCCATGTTTTTCTCTCTTAAAAACACTCAAAATGCCAAAAAAAATTGCAATTCGAATTGACATCATCCACCCTAAACGAAACCATAATGTCCACAATATGAATGCTCAAATAACTACTTCCCAAGAACAAAAATCTAACAAAAAGCTATATATGCGAAACACATGCACCAAGTGGATGGACAAGAATGGATGTCATTGAAGAAAATCGAGTGGTTGTTGACAGGAGAATTCCGATAGGAGGTCTGTCATGATCAAGCTTGTTAAGCCCCACTAGAATCTTGTGCAACACTTGTTTTCAAAAAAGCAAACATATGGATATAATGGAGTTTGATGGAGTCGAAGGGATATTATATCATATTATATTATACATATAACTTTGTTACAAAAAATAATGTGAAGCAAACCGACCGAACCCCACCAACTAACTTGAACCGCACTATTTTAACCTGGTCTGTTTGAAAGAGAAGCCAAATTTTTAATATAGTATTGAGCCTGAGATCCTGGGGGATCTAGTGTAGCTTTATTCTAGAACAAGTTTTTCTGATGGAGATGAATATCAGTCCTTTCTCAAGAAGATCTTTAAAGCTTATTTCTTTTTTATTATATTGTTGTTAATTTTAACCTCTCAAATCTTTCATTTTGAGGTTCATGAACCATGCACATCTGTTGGGGTTTTATTTATTTTTTTTGAAAAAGTTGTTTGTTTGTTTTTATTATCTTATATTAATTCTTGAACTTTTTTGTGTACCTTAACCTTTTGAAACATGACTTTAAACTCCTACAAACTACAATAGCAGAGCTTGATTCTCATCTTTCTTCTTGTCTTGTTTTATGTTTTTATTCCAAAAATCTTAATTATTTTGATTCAAATTTATATACTTCTTAACGGGAAGAGAATTGTATATATGTTATGAAATCAGTTATAAGCAATGGCTGGCATCTATATATATGTGCAAGCTGTAATATGTGCAGAATTCTTAGTGAAAGAAATCTTGGAGTTGTTTCAGAATATATATGTCAAACTTCTAGATGCCAAGAATGCATGATGTCAATGGTTCTCCAACCTCATAGCTACCCTGATGGTGATGGTCACTGGTGGTATGAATTTGGACCCTTAATTTGGATCTTTGTTATAACAAGCAGAGATCTAAAGTTCAATTAAAACTTTAGACCGTTCATAAGTTTGTTACATATACTAGCAAAGTCGTGAAGTCTATATACACAAAATCTTAGATATATATGTTGATGTTCAGAATTCTAAAGTTGGGTACATATGAGATATGATATGACCCCACTTACCACTTATCATGGGAACCCATCCACAGCTTTGATAAAGAAGAATGAAACCATTTTTTGAGTTGTCTTGGAATTCGGAGTAATAGATGATAAGATCATATTTGCAGTAAGAAAGGGAAGGCAATCAAGGAAGAAACAATCAATTAAGGAGCATTTCTTTTGGATGCATGGTGTATATATTTTGTAAACTACCCTTTCTGTGGACAAAGCCTAGTTTTTTTTTTTTTTGAAAATTACGGTTTAGGAAGGTTGTGGATCAATAAATGGGAGAGTTTTCATTGATTTGTGTGACAATATAATATATACCCAGAGACAGATACATACATACTGCATACATACATATCCGTTTTTTTCGATATTTTAGTATATTCAATTGACATAAGAACAATGAAGATGAGGAAGACCCCTCTATGTAATAAGCACACGATGAACCACGTTAAATCGTGTGTTTTTGGTTTGTTTAGATGCTTGTTTGTGTTCTTTGTTGGTGAGTTCTTCATTCGCATGCACTTACCACCGTTATCATTTGTGACATTTCCTTTAATATTCAACATTAATGATAGACTAACTAATTGTTATAACTCTATGGATTTTATGTTTTTTTTTAAACAGCTTTGTTTGAATGGTTGGTCTAACAGAACTGGTTTAATTAATGAATCATACCAGACCAATATTCCTGAAGAAGACATCCCATAGTTTTATATATCCATATCTTGTCATGATGTCTACGATCACATCTTTGTAAACTGATGTCTTAATCTCTAAGCATGAGACTGTGTCACCTTTCTAAGCCCTGATTAGGGGAGAAGGGGGAACAAAAAGAATGAGAGCGATATTCGAAGAGATCCGATTGCTACCATTCCTCCTAATTCGTCGATGAAGATTTGGCGGCAATTCGTCGGTGGTTTGTGCTAATTTTCAATCATTACAGAAGCAACTTGGAGGAGTGAATATGTTGAAGAAAGCAATGTGGTTAACGTCTAAAAGAAAGTTGAAAACACTGTGCTTAACATCTAGTTGATGAACGTAATATGGTCCTAAAGATAGGCCGACGTAGACAGATAGTCTCACACATGCAAGCTATTATAGATGTTGTTGAAGCCCAAACAGTTAAAACTTATCATTAAACTAGAGGTAATGAAATGCTATAAATTATATATATTTTTCTATAAAACTAATCAGTTTAAAGATTGTTTTGATTCCTTGAAATGACTCATATTTGCATATCTCTTATCTAATCTTATAGGGTGAATTGTTTGGGTGTCGTCAAGAAACACGAAATTGAACTTATGTCATTTGAAAACAACTATTTCCACTAATGACACAGAAAAACTTCAGACATTGCTTTGGTACCATCAAGAAGTCAACAATGTCATTCCATATGTGCCCACCTGGTTACCGTTACATACGTGGCATGTCCTTATTGGTTGCAAAAAAATTAGTATGTTATTATGTGTGTAATATTCTTAATTAAGTTAACAATGATTAATTATCACCTAATCTGAAATTACCCTAAAAATCCGTTGGAGAATATCCCATTCTTTTCACCCCACCTTCGACACCCAAACCCCCAAATCAGAGTCGACGACGTGTTACCCTTAAATCAGAGCGATCTCCCCTGTTTTTCAGTCGGTTTGAGACGCAACATCAACCCTATCCTCCTTGCAGTCGCAATTTGGTCTGCGTCCCTTTTTGTCGCGTTCTCTAAGCTAGGGTTTGAAGGAATTTGGGGAAAATGCATCCTCTTTGACTGGCTAAATGCCGACGATATCCGACATGAGTGATTGTTTTCCTTATTTGTTCTTGCATTTCTTCTGTGTTTGTGGTTGTTGTTGGATAATTTGGTGATTTTATTGTTTAATTTGGAAGGGTGTTGCCTAAGCATTGGATTGTGCGAGTATTTCGTGGGGGGAAGATGGGTTACCCGGAATGGACAGTTCTTCCTCGTCGACTTCAGGGTGGTTGACGAAGTCCTGGTGTTGGTCGGATTGACGTTCAACAACATCATGAACTCAGTGGTCTCCTCCCTCAACTGGGGCTCCCACGACGAATTAGAGTGTGAGGTACAAGGTCCATGGTGGTAGTCGGAGGATTGACTACATAGACTTCAGATGCCAGAGGGATGTTGTTGAGGCATCCAGGAAGGAAAACCCTAAGAAAGAGCTGGACTTGTATGTTTTTCCTCAACAAATTGAAGGATCAAAGAGGCAACAACCCACCTCTCCACCACCTGATGATGTCGCAACCTTGTGACCAAAGGGAAGGAGATCAAGATAATGAGTCCCAGGAGACATACCTAATGGGAAATCCCCACCTTGTGCACCTCAACCTCCTTTAACAAGAAGTAGGAGTGTGAAGAGGAGTGTAGAGGAGAGCACATTAACACCTTCTAAAAGGCATAGGAAGTCACCTAGCAAACACCCTCAGACACCACAGACCACAACTGGACCACCAATTGATAATAAGGGACAAGGTGATGAAGATGAGGGACTGGGAGATGCAGATTATGTGGTTGAGAATGAGCCAGAGGAAAGTGAAGAGGATGCACCATCAATCTGGCTTTGAGGATGAGGAGGAAATTGATGGATCAAGGAGGATGGACCAACCACTCTATCTGTAGATCTGGATAACCCAGACTTATCAGTTGGTAAGATGTTCCCTACTTGTAGCTCATTTAAATTAGCTTTTAGACAATATTGTATTAGGAATGAGTGTGTTGTCTTATTTTATAAAAGTGATCCCACTAGAGTGATAGCAAGATGTGAGGACAATGGATGCAAATGGAGAATTTATGCATGCAAACTTAGAGATGGACAAGCCTTTGAGGTTAGGACATTGAGTGATGAGCACAATTGTTGCAGTTTCAACCAAAGGGCTAACAAGATGACAACTAAAAACTGAATTGTTGCCCAATGTTACAACTGGTTAGTAGTAGATGAAACCCGTAAAGTGAAGGACATTAGAAGCAAGTTAACTGAAAAGCATAGCTTATGTTTGCCTTATCATAGGATATGGAGGGGGAGGGAATTAGCAACGAGGAGAATTTATAGGTCTCATGAATCACAGTTTGAGTTGTTGCCCAAAATAGTTGGAGAGATGAGAAGGAGAAACCCTGAAAGCACAATTAAGCTAGAGGTGGATCTAAAACAGAAATTTAAGGCAATATTTGTCTGTCTGAAAGATTGTAAAGATGACTTCTTACTTGGTTGTAGGCCTTACATATGCCTAGATGGTGCGCATCTGAAACATAAATTTAAGGGATCTTGTTTGTCAGCTGTGGGAATGGATGGGAACAATGGTTTGTTCCCAATAGCCTATTCAGTAGTTGGTGTGGAGAGCTTTGAAACATGGGAATAATTTTTCTGTTGTTTGAAGGAGGCTTTAGGTGTGGTTGAGGGTTTGATCCTCATTAGTGGTAGATGTAAGAGTCTTGAAAATGCTGTTGCAACTCAGTTCCCTGAGATTGAACATAGGACATGCATGACACTTGTACAAAAACTTTAAAAAAGTTGGCATGGGAAGTCCATGATGGACCTAGTCTAGAATGCAGCTAGGTATTTTACACATGAAGGGCTTGAAAAGAACATGAGGAAAATCTAACTGTTAGACCAAGATGAATATGATTGGCTCATGAATGTGCATTTTAAGGATAAATGTTGGAGTAGGTACATGTATGGTGTCACTGCAAAATCACAAGAAGTCCCTAATAACATTTATGAGTCATCTAATCATTTTATTGGGGATCCAAGACACAAACCAATTTTGAAGTTTGTAGATGAAATTAGACAGAAGTTAATGAAGAGATTGTATATATAGACAGAAAAAGTGCAACACATGGAATGGGCCTTTGGTGCCTTTGGCCGAGAAATGAGTGCAACAACAATCCAAAAACCTTGGAGGCTACCAAGTAATCAAGTCTTCAAATGTTTTGGGGGAGGTTTAATGGCCTAATGAAAGATGCATAGTGAAGCTTGATGTGGGCTCTTGTAGTTGTAGGGAATGACAAGTGTTGGGTCTACCATGTAGGCATGCTTGTGTCATGATAGCAGTCAGTAGAGGGGCAAGGCTTGAGGATTATGTGCACCCTTACTATCTGGTTGACAACTACAAAAAGACATATCCAGGTGTAATCAATCACATACCACATAGCAGCATGTGCGTTAGTGACATGGGTGGTTTTGTTGTAAAAGCCCTTGATGTATTGAGAGCACATGGTCGACCTAAGAAGAATAGATTCAAAGGTGCAGATGAAAATTACAACACAAAGGGCAAAGACAAGTGCAAAACATGTGGCAATTTGGGGGCATTATGAAGGGAATGTGTTCTAAAAGTTTTACTTTTAAATGTCAATTGTTATGAATTGAATGAGAAATCATTTTGTTCCTTGTTTATGTTATTTGTCTTTTGGAAGTGTTAAGGAAGAGGCTCTTGGTCCTTAACCGTAGAGCTCTGAAAGATATTGGTTTGCATAAAACAAAAGATATTCGCAATCATGGTAATTAACATGGAACATTAATTACCGAGTTAAGATTGTCGTGTTGGTCATAGATCATTGTAGCTCTACAAGTGAGTGACGACACGGGTATGCAAAAGAGGAAAATATTACTTTTGTATACTGAATAGACCTAATAAGTAAAATATTATAGAAATGTGTTTCTGTGTCATTAATATTTTACTGTGTCTTTGGTCCTTTGATATGAGACTTATATCCGATCGCTTAAGGAGTTCTTAATTAGACTAGTGTCTTGAGCTATCGATGAGTGTAGTGTAAAGGCATTAGTTGATTAAGTACAACTTTTGTTGGAGAAGATAGTTAGTCAAAAGATTATCATTGCCCCTCTTAATTGAGTGATGATATTAGTGGGCCCCTTGATAAAGCAAAGTTATAATGTGCACAACGTGATTTGAGTTAAGTCACATATTTATAACTAGCTTAAAGAGATCAAGAAATGAATACTAATACAAAGATGACACAATACTACTTTGTGTGTATTCTTAATATCATGAGGCAAGGGACGGACACAAGTGGTGCACTCCATCACTAAATGGATCGGGTTTTGGTTCGAGTGGAATTAAGACATCTAACTAATTGGGAGCTATAATGTGTAGCTAGATACCGCTTATAGCTTGTGATATTAAGCTTTTAATATCACTGTCAACTTAGTTTAGATCCTCCCATAGGTCACACCACAAAACTGGGAAACAAGGAATGGGGATTTTGAGTTCATAAGATGTGTCGGGTTTCATGTAGAAAATATGACACATGTGGTGAACAAAGCAAAATCAAAGTTATGTTGTGATTAATAACATAATTAGAATCTAAATTAAATTCATATGTGATGTAAATATTATGGGGTGTAATGATTGATCATTACATAGGATAATATGTTACATAAGTTGTGAATTTACTACTAATCCCGAAATGTCAAATTGTGTAGGGGTTAAACCGAAATTTGACAAGTCTGCAAAAGAGTGCTCAAACGGTCGACCGGATAGCAGTAAACGGTCGACCGGACGAGTCTCGACCGATAACAGGGAATTTTCATCTGTTCGAACGGTCGACCGAAAGTGATCGGTCGGTCGACCGAACATTGCGATGGAATAATTCCTATTACGAACGGCAGACCGAATGTTGAACGGTCGACCGAAACATTGGTTCGAGCGGTCGACCGCACCTTGAACGGTCGACCGGTCCAGACGGTTTTATGCAGAATTAATTTAAGAATTAATTAGATCATGCATGGAATTGGTCCATAATTGATTTAATTCGTGGTTGAGATTATATGTTAGCAAATAATGGATGGTTAGATGGAATTTTGCATGAGATCATGGGCAAGAGGTTGCACATGAATAGGTAATTTGGAGAGAGCTTATAAATACAAGCTTATTTCATTACCCCAATTAATCTAATTCATTATCTCTTGTGCAAAAATTCTCTCTCCATAATTCTCCACGAAATTCTTAAGTTTAGTCTTAGTTCTAGAGAGATCATCTTCTCAAGAGAATTAAAGAGGGGTTAGTAATTGGATTCTAAACCCAATCGGAGATTGAGAGACTAGCTTCCCTCTCTCCGGTCTTGTTTAGAGTTTGGTGAATACTCGGAGGCATCCGGCGCAGCGAGGAGCATCCCAACGGTCTCCGAATCTTCGAGAAGTTTTAGAGAACTTCTAGGTATGAATTTCGGAGCTCCTTTATGTTTGTTTTAATAGAGTTTTTGAAACTAGTTTGTTAAAACAAACCGATGCATGCAATAGATTCTAGAAAATTGAAAATTGATCCTTATTATACATGAAAATTCAAAAAATATATATGTATAATTAAACATGAAATCCTACACATTAAACAAGGACTTTCAAGGAACCCTTCACAATTACTCTGACAACCACATCCAACACTAGGTTAGTACTATGTATTTATTTTGTTTTTCAGAATTCCATTTTGTATATGGCTTTGTTTAATTAATTCGATGGACCTTGTGCATTGCAGTGGGGAGAACCAACAAAAGAAGAGAAGAGCAATCAAGAAAAGTAAGGAGAAGATGGATAGCGGGGAAGAGTCAGCTAAGGTTTAGTTAAGGAGTGGACATGAGAGAGGGCCCTAGTTTCACAAAAGGAGTGGATTGTTCTACATCTGTTGGAGTGGCTAGTAGTTCACAACAACCACCAGAGCATGAAATCAACCCAAATTTGCAGGAGGAGTTGGCCAAACATATTTGGCAGGACATGTTGGAGACATGGTACACTAGGGAAGAAGCACGAGAAGAAATTAAAGAAACTTTTTTCTCTTAATGTTTGGTCAAATTTGTTAAGTAGTTGTTCCAATTAGACTTGTTTGATGTGTACGGTATTTGATTGTTTTCATAAGCTTAACACATTTGGTATGTTGTAATGGTTGGTCGAATTTGTTAACTAGTTGTTCCAAGGATTTCTTGGATATGAAGGTTTCCATCCAATTATTAACATGTGTATGTATGCTTCTGTGCCTATTAACAGGTGAATTTGCTAAAATGTGTATGTTGTAGGTTCCAATTTTATCTTAACTTGTTTGCCTAACATTTGGTATATCAATTTGTTAACAGTCTATCTTGTGTGTGTGTGTTTGGGTTGTCTTGTGTGTGTATACTTGTGTGAACGGTTATTTACAGGTTATGTCTTGTGTGTATGCTTGTGCTGCACTATTTTGGTGAGGCATTTCGACAAATAAGCTGCAATCTGGTCAGACATTTCTACAAATAAGCTGCAATCCATAGGTAGTTTTCATGGCCGACAAAGAACAAACATTTGATAAGCAATCCAATATCACTAGTCGTACCAACAAAGAAAACATACTTGCTCAACACTTCGACATACATCCTACGATAATTGATATTCCAACCTACACCAAGGTACTTAATCATCTAAAGTAGTAACACAACCAACATACAAAGCATCACTCCCAAAAAAACATGATAGGAACTTCTTTTCCCTAAACAAGGCAATCAGGGCTACAAAATGAGTGTTGGTGGGTGTCTGACCCAAAATGTGCACTGAGTCAAAGCCGATCTTCATCTTTGACTCCAAATTTGTCGATCGTTCCAAAACCAATTGATGTAGTCCTTCAAGTTTGTCAATGTGATTGTCTAACATCAAATTGGTTGGATCATAGTCTTCAACTCACATAAAGAACTCACAATCCTTTTTAGCCTGAAAACAAGCACACAACAATTTTATCAAACACCTACTGTGCGTCATTTTTTGTTCGGTTAGAAGGTAGCATACCTGAAAGAATTGACAACCATAGAACTTCTTTCCATAGGTATGACTCTTGTGAGAAGTGCCAAAAATAGATGACACCTTGCAGTGACACTCCGGAACTTTAAGACTCTTCCCACATGATACTTGTGAGTTGGAGCTCATCGTCGCGGGAGAGGTGAGGGAGATGTTGGCTTAAAGAGGGGGACCGACGAGGGAATGAGAGTGAGGGAGGAGGAGTGTGAGAGAGAATGATGATGTTTGCTGAAGAAGGAAGTTAAGGAAATGGCGGGAATGGGTGTTGTTTTTCCGGGAAAGGTTAGGTAGGGGATTCAGGGTTAATGAACGATAGTGTAACGGTAAACATGTAGACACATACGGAATGACATTGTCATTCTTCCTTATGGCACCAAAGCAATGCCCAAAGTTTTTTTGTGGCATTAGTGGAAATAATTACTTTCAGATTACATAAGTCCAGTTTCGTTGTTTCTTGATGATATTCAAACAATTCACCAATCTTATAAAGGAGGACTTTCCCTGCCTTCTAATTTTTTATTAATTTATTATAGTTTTGTAGAAACATTCATCTACATGTTATTATTGTGTTTCTATATTTAAATGCTAAAACGTTTTAGAATTATTTTTTTGTATGTTTTGTTTAAAAATTTATCACATTATATTTTATCCAACTTTAATTATTTTTTGATCATTTTGCATAATAATTTATCTGCAAGTTATTATTGTGTTTTCTTCGTGGATGTTAAAAGTTTCTTAGAAGTGTTTTTTTTTCTTTTGCAGTTTTGTTTGAAAATTTATCAAAAAAATATCATTGACATATTAACTTCTCCTTGAATACATTCTAACAATTTGTTGTTCGGACATTTAAATTGTGATCTTTAAGGATGTCGGCATGTGATAGTCTCTAGTACATTACAAAAACACGGGATAATTGCTAGTATATTACAAAAAGACGAAGACATATATTTGCTCAAATGATGTGAGGGTTGAGACCATGCATCACAAGTAGCAAAAGCCAGCATATTCGAGTGATCTATTTATCAGAAAAAAAATCTATTTTACCAGAAGCATGCAAGTGTACCAAATGTTAGAGCCCTAAACCATGTTGATATAGGTATGTTTAGTTTAAACATGAGATGTGATTAATTAGAAGTGGAAAATGATTGGTTGGTTGCCTGAAAAGGACATGGAGATGTTGCCCCACAAACCACTTTGATTGCCAAATGGGAAAGTCTAGTGGGTCTGGACGGCACACAACTCTGGCTTCAGATCCAATGCTGATACCTTAAACCACTAAAAGAATACGAGAAACAATGAAAAGCTTAGAGCACAATGCATCTATCCCCAATCCACGCCTGTACAAGAAGGAGTCAAGTAGAAAGGTGTCTTTTTTCTTATTTGAATTTTTTTTCCGGTCTATTCTCACACCAGTTTGAGATTGAGAAGAAGTATACAAACTTGGGATGACCGGTCTAACCCACAACTATCGATCACCATACAAACCAAGGATTAGACTTCGGTAGGATTTCTTGTATCTCCGCTTTACCTGTAACGTCCCAAAACAGCGGAAGAATTTTTTTTCAAATTTAAAACATAAACATACGACCGTCAACGGTCAACAAGGGCACGCTACTGGAAAAGTCAACAGAATATATATATATAAAAATATCTCCACGTGGAAGTCATAATACAGAGTGTCAAAAAAGGGTGATTACATGTCTAATACATAACTACAGTAATCACTACCTCTACAAAAAGGATGAAGCGACAGGACCCGATCCCGGAGGCACTCCCCTCGGTCACCACCAACCTAAGACCGCCTGCTCCCTGAAAATGAAACATAAAATCTGCCTGAGTTCCCGAAAGGAACCCCGTATGCCAACATCTCCTACATATACAGAAATACAGATGAAAATGCCAAGAATGCTCATGCAATGCAATCCGCCTCGGGCCCAATGAATGTCCCAACCGCTGCGGACCATCTCCCAGCCGCGCCAGGGGCATGGGAAACATCCCCCACCCTGCCAATCCAGGCCCACACGAGGGGGGTTGCCGCACTCATCTCCCAGCCGCACACAGGGGCAAAAGGGAGGCATCCCCCCTGCCAATCCAGGCCCACACGAGGAGGTCTCGGCTTTCCTTCACAGGGAAAGTGCATCCCCTTCCCCCACCAGGGAAGAAGGCATCTACCACCCACACAGGCATGGCAGACATCCCTCTCTGCCGCACCGGCATCCACAAGGGGTCCAACAGAAATACGCTCTCGTCGTAGGTGAAATCCGTAGCTCCGAGGTCCGGTGATCGACCGTGGGCTCGGCAGCCGGTAGTCGCCTCTGCTCGACGTCACGTATGTGGATAAATCCACCACGGAAAGATAATTCGACCAACCGGTCGAACAAGGTCAAATCTAGCGGTCGACCGTTTGGAAGGTCTACGTTATACGTTTTATATACATATATATCCTGTCGGTCGAACCAGGGTCCGTTCAACCGATAAGGAAAACTGCATGAATCCTGCCCACTGCATTCGGTCGACCGAAACTCGTTCGGTCAACCGGATCAACAGGCACTTCACTACAGGAAAACTGCACGCAGTCGGTCGACCGGATCCAGAGCGGTCGACCGTTTAGATGGTCAACGCTCTTGACCGACTTTGCGCAGTTCGGTCGACCGAGACACACACTCGGTCGGCCGAAGGTCTGTCTACCCTATCTACTGGGATCGGTCGACCGAACAACTACTGGTCGACCGGACTAATATAACCCTTATAAAAATATTCCCGCTAAAATTTGGCATAAACGGTCGACCGTCACACAGACGTCGTTCGACCGTTTTCGGGCAGCAAGTTATTTTTATTAAATAGCGGTCGACCGAACCTCACACGGTCGACCGAAACACTACAATATCGCCACTGAACAGGCATCATTTAGACGATGTTCGGTCGACCGAGACACACAACGGTCGACCGAACCAGTCGTCTTCAACCTTGGTTCAGTGGGGTTTTCGCCGGGGAAACGACACCAACGCCGCCCCCTACACTCCCACACCACTTGGGGAGTTACTATGAAGACTTGACATACCTTTCACCGTGAAGAAGACGTGTGCGGCGAGCTCCTCCTCCTCCGGCGTCGCTTCTAGCTTCTTCTCCTTCTTTCCTCCGTTCCCGGCGCTCCTTCGTCGTCCTCTGGTCGCCGGAATGCAAGAAGATGGGTGAGTTTTGGGGTGGAAACGAAATGGCAACCAAAGAGTAAAAAGGAGGTGAGATTTGGTTTATATAAACAAACCCTAACCTAACCCACACCCTCACCATACCTTCAACCATACTTCCCTCACTCCTCTCCATACCTCCCTCACCCTCACTCTCTCTCTCACACGACTTTACATTACCATTCAACCGTCGATGCTATATATGAGATTCAAAGGGTACAAATTTAACTTAGGGTGACAGGTCCAACCCACAAGATCACCGAGTAAACTATAGGACTTCTTATACCTTCACTTTACCATTCGACCACATCTTGGTAGGTACAAGAGTGGCGTTTTTATTTGTTTTTAGTCTCCCCCTCTACTTTTTGTTTAATATCTCATTGCCACCCACGCGCAATTGATGGCTAGTTCTCTTTCTTGCACACTGATTTATATATAGGAATGCTACTTGCTCCAATCTTTTAATCTCCTCTTCACTGCAAGAGCTAAACAAACCTTGCCTCTTCTCCTTCATTCTCTATTTTTTGCTCCAACATCCCACAAGGCCACAACCACACAAGCAGGTTGTGTTTCTATTAGCAGCTGGTGAGTACCGATCCTTAACTTGGTTATGTATACATCTTTGTAGTGTCATTAGTCATTACATTAGTTAGAATATACGCGTCTATAATTAGATAGCATTAGATCTAAAGGAGCCAAACAAGAGTAAAAAAATCAATGTTATCTATGACTGAATTGTTTCCTATGTCTAGAAGTAACAAATACTAATAAAATTTCACTAGCTATTTTATGTGTTTTCTCTTGATCGATGCTCACGTTGTCATGAAGGTGTAACGGACACCACACTTTTTTATGTCTTTTTTGTTGTTGAAAGAAATCATATTCCCCTCTAATTGAATTCCTTTTAATTGTAGCTCTAGTTACTACTTTTTGTTATATTTTTGCAAATATATATGGTGTTTCCATGGTGAACTAGTGATCATAGCTAGAGTGGTTAATTTTAGTTGGGTGGTGGCAAGGTGGAGCAACTTGAAAGCATGCACGACCATTAGACAAGTATGGAGTGCACTCAAAGTAAAGCATGTGGCATGCCCTCGCAACTTGCAAGTCAATCTTAACGGCTCATGGACACTTCATGTTGTCTTTGTCACTTGTGCCATTATACCATCCTCACTTATATCCATTATTAATGGAGCATATTGTTTTCAACTCTTGTTTTTAACTTTTCACATTATGTCTCAAAGTCACTCGTGCATGCACGCTTTCTAGGGTTTGACAAACTTCTAACCACGTACGTTCCAATTCAAATACTAGGGTTTTTGCAGGAGTTGTGATGGAAGTGGAATCATGTGTGCCACCAGGGTTTAGGTTCCATCCCACTGAAGAAGAACTTGTGGGTTATTACCTAACAAGGAAGGTGGCTTCTCAGAATATTGATATTGAGGTCATAGCTGATGTTGATCTCTATAGAATAGAACCATGGGATCTTCAAGGTATATATATATACAAACACCTCTTGGCATATATTACAAAACTAGTTGTAACATTTATGTTTTACTTGATATCCATCGAAGGCAATGTTTTTTCGAACTTGTTGTAGTATATATCATTTAATTCAGTCGTCAATCACGAACTAAAGGTATTTTTTTCTCAATTTTTATTTTGTTTATGGTATGCATATCAGCATATATATCTTTTAAATTTTCACTAGAAAGCAAATTATATTTTCTGATTTATTAGACAATCACAAGTTTAAGCGCGATATTGTCTCGTATATCCTCTTAACTTACACAACAAACTCCTAACCTTTCACGCGCATTTAATATTCTCGATCTTTGTTGTAGCTATTATATAATGGTCACAACCCAAAACTAAACCATTTTTTTGTTGATTTTCGAATGAATTCTAGCTGACCATTTACTATGGCATGTGTGTGCGCGCATTAATTGACCAACAAACAGATAGATGCAAGTACGGACATGAGGATCAGAATGAATGGTACTTCTTCAGTCACAAGGACAAGAAGTATCCGACAGGAACACGAACCAACAGAGCGACCTCTGCCGGATTCTGGAAGGCGACAGGAAGAGACAAGGCTGTGGTGTCCAAGTCGAGGACCATAGGGATGAGGAAGACACTTGTGTTCTACCAAGGCCGAGCACCCAATGGAAGGAAGAGTGATTGGATCATGCACGAGTACCGTCTCCAATCCTCTGAACATGGTCCTCCCCAGGCAAGTTTAACATTAATTAGTGCTAACAATAATTTTTAGTATTGTATATATTAATTCCTTCAAACCTTTGTTTTTCGTAAGATCACACCTAATTAAGGTTTTCTCTATCAATCTCCACTTAGCATGATTTGGAAACCCAATATATGTCAGAAGGAAAACATATCAATAGCAGGTCGTATCTTGGAGTTACTAATTAGAATAAATTAAGTAGATAATTTTTATAAAAAACATTAATGGTAAGCAAGCGCACGGAAGAGAGGAAAAAGAGAACAAACGCCAAAGAGAACAATGGTAAGCAAGCGCACGGAAGCG
Source organism: Triglochin maritima (assembly GCA_963682175.1). Lineage (NCBI taxonomy): Eukaryota > Viridiplantae > Streptophyta > Magnoliopsida > Alismatales > Juncaginaceae > Triglochin > Triglochin maritima. The sequence goes on along the minus strand of OY821787.1, from coordinate 1,604,964 downwards.
CATGGAAGATTTTATGATGGTTCAACAAAATTTCCTCTCTAATCATGAGGTCCCACACATAAGGGAATCCACAATGTTAGAGAAAAAAATTAAAGGAAAAATTCTTCTCTTGGTCTCACGTATCACATCTCCCTCAACTTATCATTCTCATACAAACCCTAGCCACCTATAGGTTTGTCTTAATGTGTGCGCCACACTGCAAAAAACACAACCTTAGAGATGTCATTTTTTTGTTGACCAGCACATTTCTAAGGCTTCAAAAATCCAAACTTGGCAGCCTATTGGTGCCATAAAGTCATTTTAGGTTTATATTTCTGCTCATCTTCAAATTAGTTTTTTTAATCTTTGGTATATAGATTTGTTGAAGAAGCTAAAAAGAACAGCCTAAGAGGGTTAAAAATTTCTAGAGATATTAAACATAGACATATACACTTAAGAAGGAAAACAATCAAGATTGATATCATATTTATATGAATTAACATATTTAAATTGGGCGCCTCCAACCCATGATGAGAACCTTGCGTGAGCTTGATAATCTCCTAGTTTAGTCTAGCTCCTTCTCACACCTTTTTTAGAAACACATTCTCACACCTTCTTCATTCATGATGGATTTCAAATGCATTAAACCACTAGAGAAGTAAGACATGAATACACTTGCAAGATATTTTTTTTCTTCTAAGAAACAAGTTGAAGATGAATAACCCTAATAAAATAGGTTAAAAAATTAAAATATCATATTAAAATCCCATACCTTAAATAGTTAAATACCATATACCTTAAAATGTAAGAGTAGCCATCATAAATACTTTGAAAATATATATTATGAAACTAATGGTTTTATTTATGTGTTGCAGGAAGAAGGATGGGTGGTCTGTAGGGCATTCAAAAAGCCAACTCCTAACCAAAGGCAACCCTACCATGCTTGGAGCAACCCAACTAATTACTACATAAGAGACCATGATCAATTGAGACTCATGCCAACTCCATTTGACACCACCCAAAACACCCACCTCTTGAGTTCCCAACTTAGAGGAAACACCACTTATAATAATGACCACCAGATCTTGTGCTGTGAGCAAGAGTTGGAATCCAAACAAGCACAAATGAGCCACCTATTCGAGCTCCCTAAGCTCGATAGCCCGGGAAACTTACCTGCAAATACAAAGGAGTGTGTTGAGAACCAGCTTTCGACCGAGGAGTATAGAGGCAAGAAACATGATTATGGAAGGCAATTCATTGATTGGAAGGCCCTGGACAGGTTGCTTGGGTCACAACTTAATGAGTCCACTTCATCATCCAACTCCAATTTGAATCCAATCACTTTGGATTATGAGGGAGACACCCAAAACATTAATGGGGACCATTTTTTGAACTCGTTTCCTAACTAAATTTTATTCCATAGAGCAAATTAAGTGAAACTTAGCTTATATTGAGGTAAGGAACTAATAACATATTCATGAGTTCTCAAGGAGGCATGGAAGTAAGGGTGGTTTATAGGGATATATATCATATATTTACTTTGGGTTTATATTTTGAATTTGAAGCAGTGGGCAAGTTTAACAAGTTTAGATGATTATATATGTATGTATCTGCTTTCCGATTCTTGAATGGGGAGATATTGTAGTTGAAGTTCTTGATTCTGTGTATTATTGGAAATTTGTAAGGTTGTAACATGTAACCATATATCTACATCTTATACAATCTGAAATTGTGAATTTATTTTTACTTTTATGAGTATGAAAATATTTCTTGGTTTATTCAAGTTTTGGTCTGAGGTCTATAGACTACGACATACTCTTTCCTCAACTAAATTATTGTGGTAGTTGTCTTAATAAACTTATAAGCTATAATATTTGTTATAAGTCGTTATACTTTAAGGCCTAGTCATATGCAGGTCAATACCCCTCTTTGATTTTATGATCTTGAAACCAACCATGATCAAACTTTACAGATACCTGAGTAAAAAACATGCACATGCCAAGAACATCTAAGAGATAAAACTAAGAACTGAAGCGTAAGTTGAGATGATATTGGTCATTAAAATTTCTGTATCAATTAATAGAGAGAAACTCGCATGCAGAAACCCAGCTATTTTTCTGTTTCCTTTTCTGGATTGTTTTTCAATGATAAACTTAGATCTAGCTACTTGAAACTCAAGTTAAGTACTGTTTGAAAACAAAGGATTTAGAATATATTATAGCTCATCCCAGCTAGCCAGTTGAATATCCAAGATGGTGAACTATTCCTGCTGTGGTATATTTTCAAGATAAAAGATAACCCGATCACTTGTAAACATAGCACTAGCATGATCAGTCTACCACGCTGAAATCCATTCTCACATACGAGACATTTGAAATTAATCTGGAGCATTATAATTATGGTGGTTGTAAGTTATCTAGCTTTCAATATACCCCTCGTTATTGTTCAATTTTTTAGCTAGTATCAGTCGTTGTAGTTATGTCAAACTTATGTTGCCTTCGACGTTCATTTTACCTCTATCATCGTACCAACAATATACAATCTAGTGAAGACACAACAAAATATGGTAGGCCTGGTTAAGTTTGAACATCAAAATCAAATTAGCGCATGACACGATCATATCCCATGACAAGTGATAACATTTTAATTTAGAAGGTATTAATTACATATGTATCGAAAACATGGAGGCTATGTATCCAAGTACATCCAAGAAACACACATTCATACAGTGGATGCGCTTCACAATTTTAAAGTCATGAAAGTCAGTGTTATAAACAAAACGGACCCTAGTGTTAATCATCCATTTAACTGTTTAAATATTGTACTGGTAAAACTTGTCGTTGTCGATGTAACATCCTCAAACAGCGGAAGAATTTAAAATTTTAATAACATACAATCGACAAAGGATATATATTACACAATAAAAGGAAACACGTAAATTATATATATAATATATTCGAGTATCTCAAAAGTGTGATTACATTCCAAAATGTCAAACAATAGATACAATAATCACTCCGACCTCAAATGAGAGAAAACAGAATCAGGTAGCAACGCTCCTCTCCTCGGTCACCACCCCCTATCGCCGATCACGACCTGAAAGCAAACGTGCAACAATGCCTGAGTTTCCAGAAGGAAACCCCGTATATCAAACTCTACAATGCATGAACTGAAAATCACCATAGCATGCAATTCTACCAACAAGAAAAACACCACAACCAGACTGGGCTTCGGGACTCTTTTACCCAACCACAACACACACCACCGTTACGAGACTCCAGTGCTTTTTCACCCAACCACTGCAACACACTCGTCGTCAAGCTGGCTCCAGGGCTTTTTCACCCAACCCAAACGTCCAAGGGCTCCAGGGCTTTTTCACCTAACCCTTAACACATTGTCAATGCTCAGGTTCCAGGGCTCTTTCACCCAACCCGAACGCACTACAGAGCTCCAGGGCTTTTTCACCCAACCCCGCACAGACTAGCTGGGCTCCAGGGCTCTTTCACCCAACCGCAGCTCTCACACAATTACGGGGTTTCAGGGTTTTTTCATCCAACCACCGCAACAGACCCATTTCCAAGCTGGGCTCTAGGGCTTTTCCACCCAACCGCAGCTCACATACAGTTACGGGGTTCCAGGGCTCTCTCACCCAACCACCTCAACACTCGTGCCCACTAGCACACCTGTTGGAAGAACATCGGCACCACAACTCGCCCCACACGGACGACCACGACAACTGCACCTCCAACATGCAAAACTGGACACAAACGGTCGACCAAACCAAAAGTCCCGGTCGACCGAATCTCACAAACACAGGGCAATTGTCTCGACCGACACTCCATCGGTCGACCAATTCCCACCAACCACACTCGTTTGGTCGAACCAAAGTCAAAGACCGGTCGACCGTTTAGAAGTTGCCTCCCAGGCTCAACGAACAAAACGACCAATCGGTCGAACGGCAAAAGGGCCTCGTTCGACCGAAAATCACCATGGAAAAATCTCTCACGCACAACAACGAATCCGGTCGAACCCCCGAGCACTCTCGGTCGACCGAATTCCACCAGGGAATTGCCCCAACTCTCACCAACGAGTCAGGTCGAACCCCTGAGCACTCTCGGTCGACCGAATTCCACCAGAGAATTCCCCCACGCTCAACATCAAGTTCAGTCGACCGAACCACCTTCGGTCGAACCAACCACCAATCCAACTTAAGTCACCGGTCGGACAAAGTCATACAGGCGGTCGACCGTTTAGATGGTCAACGCCCCAGCCGACCTATGACAGTGCACACGGTCGAACGACAAAGGGGACCCATTCGACCGAAACCAACCAGGCTTGCCTCAAATGCACAACCGGTCAACCGCCCCAAGGGCATTGTTCGACCGGTGTGAGGCAGAACCCGAAACCTCATTAAGAACGGTCGACTGTTTGCACCAACCGGTCGACCAATCAGGCAGTCAAATCTGCTGCATGTTTACTTGCGACGAGTCGGAAGGCCTACCGTCGACTTCCAAATACTCACACTACTAAGTGAGCGAGTTTGACATATTGTGACGGTTTGAAGAAACCTCCGAAGAACCACGACGACGTTTCCACGAGCTCTTCCCCCAAAATCACGATCCACCAACGAACGACTCACCCGGTTAACGATCACAACTCCTCGACGCTCCACAGACACGACTCCACCTTCGTCGACCTCCACCAACCAACCACGACCACAGAACACAAGTTAGGTCGAGGGAGGGAGAGAACCAAAACGAGCGGGGAGGGTTAAGAAATCAACGACTCACCTCCACGGGCAACCCAAACCCAAAGCACGCCTCCGCCACGCCCGAGCTCGACACCTCCACGCCGGAGCACCAACTGAGGGAGAGAGAGTGAGAAACGAGAGAGAGAGAGAGAGTTTCACCATAAATATTTTCCTCCAATCCATCTCAACCATCCATCCACTCCACTCCATCTCAGTCGTCCATCTCATCTCCTCCTAAACACCACCTAAACATCATTAAAACTCAATTAGGATTAGGATACCCACAGTCGACTTGTCTCCAACTGGTGATTTTTCCCTCTCTTCGTAGTTCACGTTTTAATGCTTAGAATGTGAAGGGCACTAAGTTTTGAGTGGAATGTCGTGCTTATTTGGTAACGCGTTCTTATAGGTCCGTCTGGTCGTCCGGGGTTTGTATGTCCGTTCATCCTAACATTGATGTAAACTAACATAAAGGTCAAAAGAGTTTCTTACTGACAAAATTTTGATCGCTAAGTACCAGATAATAGTCAAAATCTTGATTGTTTCTTAATTCTTATACTTGTAATCTATTCTTCGGCTTTCGAGTAGTAGGGTGTTTCAACATCAAGATTTGAGACTTATCTCAACGAGCTCTTTAACACACACAGTGTTGTGGATATCAAAACTACTAATCTTGTCAATCAACCAGGATTTAAATCCTTTTCTAGTGGATTCTAGGCTAGGTGCACAAATTCCCCCCCCCCCCCCCCCCCCCCCCCACACACACACACACAAACACAAACAAAACAACTACATTTTCCTTAATTTTGGGAAATTTTCGGGCTATGAAGGCCTTCATACTTGAGCAATGTGGATTACAAAATAGCCCTTTTCTTGTTGGAGTAAGAAGCTATGTACCATCATGCTGATTTTTCATATTGTAATAATCTAAATGCATGTTATGATGGCAGCTTTATTGTTTGTGTAGAATAAGGTTGCTGGCTTGAGACATCAAGTTCTCATGCCAATGGACAGAGTCATAATGATGTGTGTTCTATGTTTGTCCTGGTCTTGGAGCCACTTGGTGTTTTTAACTAACCAGTTTGGTCATTCCCCACAGCTATATACCATTTATGATTTTACTTGTTAATTTGCATGTCAATTGGTAAAATATGTTTTCTTGAAGTTTTTGAAATGTTTGGTGACTAATTTTGCAAATGAGATGTATTGGTATCTTGCCTTAAGTTGGTTTAGTTTGAAATTGGTAGTAGAAACCTTAGATGCTGCAAACATTTCCATCTTTTTCATGACAAAAAAAGAAGACACAGTGCTGCTATATTTGTGCTTCTTTCATGCAGTTTTCATGAAAGGAATTCTTTCTGGGTTTCTATGATTTTCCTTGCTTGTCAAGTGTGTGAGTAAAATCCTCAACAAAAAGCTACAGTCTTGGTTCACTTCCATGAGATCTTATTCTTCTTAACTACTAATACTCTACTCTTTCAGGTGATGCAGATGTATAATTTTCCTATGTCACAACCTGAGTTTGTAAGATGTACTTTGTGGAATGCTCACCAACAATTGAAAAAAAAATGATGTTTCCAAATAAGGACTTCTAGTTTTATTTGGGGTAGTTCGCAATAAAGAAGTTGAATATGTGCTGATGTGCATTATATGCTTGAGTTTTGTCTTTCTTTGAGGTTCCAACATGAATAGGAACCAGCAGGCAAAATGGCAATGGAACTCTGACCTTAAAAGAGTGAAGAAAACAAAAGGTTTCGATTATTTTTTAAAAAACGAACAGTGTGAAATAAAATTTGAGAAATCTAATGGATTTAGGTTTGCAACAAGAGCTCTCTGTATTTTCTCTTGTTTCATTTGAAGTAAGAGGCAAAATGATTTGTATGCTGTTAGATTTTGAAATGATGCGTTCGATATCTCAACTCCCTTATCACTTGATTCTAGAGGATTTTCATGGCAAGCAGTAGCTAATAATTATTTTTTTGGAGCATGTTTGAGCTTTTAAATCCGGGGAAAGAGATCTTGAAATGCCTCAAACAGTTGGTGTAAGCAAGAAATGGCAAATCCTCTCCTAAACATACTGTGTAAAAGGAGATCAAAGCTTTATAAGTTGAAGATATCATATCCAGATCATGTATTATGTAAAGATATATTATCATATAATATAGTATTACTTCCTCTAGATATTGAAACATATATTCATCTCTGTCTTTTTTTTGAAGTTACGTCTTTTTTTCCTTCTAGGCAGGTTTGCATTCTCCACCACTTAATATACTTGCCAAGAAAAGGAATCTATTTTATTTGGTCTTATCCTTATTTTTTGTAAGTTTGCAAGTCAACAAGACTATTTGGTCTTATGCCCATCCTCCAATGTGAAAGGACGCATATGACCTGTAATCAGGAAATTCTGCACACTGATTCCATTTTTTAAATTCCTTTCACTGAATTAAAGGCTTATTCGTGTCTCATCAGCATGTTTTTTTTTATCTGTGTGTCGACGACCATGTTAGATGTCCTATCAATATTGCATGGGAGTTGGATGCTGAATGTGAGCTGTAAGTTTCCTCTTTTGGCTGTTAGATATTTTCTTTGGATGAATAGTTTTGGTAAATATTATGTTTGTACTTACTGAAACTTGTGCAGTAATAATATGTCCTAATACAAGAAGCTCATGCACAATAACATTAAATTTATTAAGAATGACATGCTACAATACCACAAGAAAAAAATTCTTAAGCCAATTGTTCTAAAGTTTTATTTTGAAAATTTGTTCTCAGAAGTTGTTGCAAGAGTTACTTATCTATGTAGGTACTAAATTTGATTTTTGGGAAGAATTATCCACTTGTTTTCTGATTTAAAATACCCATAAAATTGACATGGACCAGATTCACTGTTAAGTGATCATGGTTGATTCCTTGGATGCTGACTAAAACATCTTATGTCACTCTCAAAACTTAAATATAAGTAAAGGCAGTGATGGAAGTGGCTGATTTTATTCTACCTTTTCTTCCATTTATTAGGTAGGAAAAACAATACACGTCAATAGGTAGAATCCCTATCTTATGATGACATTGCCCCATTCTCAAGATTAAAAAAAAGTAAACAAGTTTATTTTTGTTACATAAACCAGCAAGTTGAGCCACATAAGCCACTAGATGAACAACAGTAAGTTCATAATTACCATACTAACCCTAATGTTGGTGATCATTTCATGTCTCAACCATGCCAAAGTGAAATTCCAATGGTGGTGCTTCTCTTTGGGCTTTGATTTCATTTTTTCATATTCTATTTGGGCATTAAAAGTCATATTGTTGGGATGTAGAAAGTAGAATATATACTTGATTATAAGTAAACAAAAACAAAACAAAAACAAGAAATAGAAATCACTGTCTTGCTTTTGATTACTACTACTGAAAACAGACAATGAACACGTTTTTCTTCTGACAGCATTCAAAGAATGTATTAGTTACCCCCACCTTGTTCAAAACTGGATGAATAATACACTAAATTCCGGATTCCACCTCAGCCACTGTCAGTGAGAGAAGAAAAGATACAACCTTTTGGTCCTTTTTTTGCATCCCATAAAAAAACCCACGTCCAAAACTCCACTTCTGTTTAAGTAAAGCACTCGGGCCAATCTTCTCACCTCAAAAGCCACCATTTTTCCCCCACGAGCAGAACAGAGCTCAACCTTCTCTGAACCCTCAAAACTCACCCACCAAGATCAAATTTTGATCACCAATCCACACTTCCCACTTGATTCCCAGATTACCCATGAAGAAATCCTCTTCTTCCAGCTTTCCTCCAAAGCCCACCTCAGTTCTCCCCCACAACACCCCAAGTCTCAGGGAATTATACCAAATAGGGAAGAAGCTTGGACAGGGGCAGTTTGGCACCACCTACCTCTGCATAGAGAAGGCCACATCACAACGATACGCCTGCAAATCGATCCCGAAGCGCAAGCTTTTGTGTCGCGAAGACTACGAGGATGTGTGGAGGGAGATCCAGATCATGCACCACCTCTCGGAGCATCCAAATGTTGTCAGGATAAAAGGCGCATATGAGGATCCTCTGTTTGTGCATATTGTTATGGAGCTTTGTGCCGGCGGTGAGCTTTTCGATAGGATTGTCCAGAAGGGTCATTACAGTGAGAGGAAGGCTGCTGGATTGATCAAGACAATTGTTGGTGTGGTTGAGGCTTGTCATTCTCTTGGGGTGATGCATAGGGACCTTAAGCCTGAGAACTTTTTGCTCTTCAGTCAGGATGAGGATGCTGCTCTTAAGGCCACTGATTTTGGGCTGTCTGTGTTCTACAAGCCAGGTTTGTGGTTTGGTTTGAACATTTTTTGTTTTGTTGACAGAAATCTTGGTTTATTACTATTTTCTGTACACTAACTAGTTTGGAATAGTAGGCTTGTTATTGTTGTTGTCGATGATGTTTGCTTTTTTCAAAGAGTTAGCAGTTGGTATTATTATGCTTTGATTGATGATATTGCCATGTGGGTTTGGGAATAATGTAGTTGATTGAGACTTGAGAAGATTTTTGGTGGTTTTTGCTATATCTTGATGCTTATGAGTTATGGTATGTGGATTTAGGAGATCAATTGGTTGCTTGATTGTCAGTGTTATGTGTGTAATGTTGTCTTGATATTCTATGCTTCATGTGGGTTTTGCAAGGACTTCTGTAATGGTGTATTTTTATGCTTATGGTATGTAATTTTGGGAGACCATATTCACTTGCTGTGGTTTTGTTAGTCTTGGTTTGCTGATGATGTGATCCATATTTGATTCTTTTTATGTGCTTTAGGAGTTTATGAGGTTTCTTAATTAATGTGGTTCTGCAAGATTTTTTTGTTGATATTGTGATTCTTTTTTTCATGCTTGTTTTGCCATTTGGTTTTCAGAGGTCATGAAGTCGCTTAATTTGATTTCGCAAGGGCCAAGGAGTTACATGGTATAGTACAATAATTTTGGATGCTCATGCATGTGATCTGGGAGATTCTCTGTCTAGTGAATTTATTCAGTTTGTCTACTTGCATTACTATCTGATTAGATATAAAGTTAGCAAATATGATTCTTACTACATCTGTTAGGAGTATTTCTTTTCAGCTGACTGCTTTCTGTCTATGCAACACCATAAGTCATTTTGTCTGGTTGCATACCATCAAATGATCGATTTCACTAATGTGCTTCACTTGTAACAATTCTTTTGCTTCTCCCACCCCTGTGTAAGTTTTTATGATCGGTTGCTTGTTGCTACTTCTGGCTTATCTATTTGTGGATCTTGCAAATTGAGAAGACTTACTTCCAGTTAGATATCGTTATATCTGGCATCGGTCTGCAAATGAGTTTCCGAAGTTACTAAAGTTGAAATTACGGATTTACTTCTAACTTTCTAAATGACATCCAATAATTTCACTTCTGCGCAATATCTCGATAGTACCGATGAAACTTGTTTTTCTCCTTTGCTTCTCAAGATAAAAAACATTTTTCTATATCCTACTTTAGTCATTGCCCATACTCTACTTCTTATGTAGCAATTTGAAAGAAAAGAAAACTCTTTAGTGGAATAGATCTGAACTAAGATTTCATCTTAACTGGCAAAATAAAATCAGATCACAATTTCTCAAGCTTTAGTTAATAAGCCTAAACCTCTGTTTGGTGCTAACTCGTGCTAATCGTTCGCAGGAGAAACATTTTCAGATGTAGTGGGAAGCCCCTATTATGTCGCGCCCGAGGTTCTGCAGAAACATTATGGTCCAGAAGCAGATGTATGGAGTGCTGGAGTTATCTTATACATCTTGCTGAGTGGTGTACCTCCTTTCTGGGCAGGTATCTTCAGCTCAAGCAATCGAATTCGGAGATAGTGCGACCAAGAAAATAATTCAAATTCATTTACCTCTTTCCCTATGTGATGTTTATGTTTAAACTTGTGTACACCAGAGACGGAAGCGGGAATCTTCAGACAGATCTTGCGAGGACCGTTGGATTTCGAATCCCAACCGTGGCCTGTGATCTCTAACAGCGCCAAAGATCTCATTCGCAACATGCTAAATAGGAATCCCAAGAAAAGATATACAGCTCATGATGTTCTTTGTGAGTTTTACTTTGTTGTTGTAGATTCTTATGCAAAATGTTGACAATATTGGTTGTTTTTACATCTCTTGAAGCGTAAATCCTCGCTCTGTAGGTCACCCTTGGATTGTGGACGACACGGTTGCCCCTGATAGACCTCTAGATTCTGCGGTCCTATCACGTCTCAAGCACTTCTCAGCCATGAACAAACTCAAGAAAATGGCTTTGCGGGTGAGTGAATTTAACATTCCTTTGTTTGGTTATAGATTTGAAGCTCTCCACTGTAAGGAAAATACACATGTATCCTTGTAGGTTATTGCAGAAAGACTATCAGAAGAAGAGATCGGCGGCCTGAAAGAACTGTTCAAGATGATAGACACTGATAACAGTGGGACCATAACATTCGACGAACTGAAGGATGGTTTGAGAAGAGTAGGCTCTGAGCTGATGGAATCTGAAATCCAAGCACTAATGGACGCTGTAAGTTAACACAGATAAATCTTAGTTTCATGTGGTAATTTTAGATATCGGATTGTAAGCATACTTATTTTGCTTTTGGCAGGCCGACATCGATAACAGTGGCAGCATAGACTACTGCGAGTTCATTGCAGCCACCGTGCACATGAACAAGATGGAAAGGGAGGAAAATTTGGTCTCAGCCTTTGCTTTTTTCGACAAGGATGGAAGTGGCTATATAACCATTGATGAGCTTCAAAAAGCTTGTGAAGAATTTGGGCTAAGCGATGTACACCTTGATGAGATGATTAGAGAAATTGATCAGGACAATGTAGGCCCCTTAATTGATGAGTATGATTGCTTTTCTTAACTTGATGATTTATTGATTCCTGAATTGATCTTTTCTATTTTTTTGATTTTGCAGGATGGCCAGATAGATTATAGTGAGTTTGCTGCTATGATGAGAAAAGGAAATGGGGGAGCAGTAGGGAGGAAAACCATGAGAAACAATCTCAATGTCAACTTAGGTGTCGTGCTTCAAGGAGCAGACCAACCAAGCCAATCAAAGAACCAACCACTTTCGACCAAATAAAATTTTGTATTATACTATTATGCTTAATCAAAACTGTGATAACACATCTCATTTAGTAAGCAGCATTAGTGGCAGGAACTGACGGGTAAGTTACTAAAGAAAAGTTCTCTAAAATGAATAGGGGGAGCTATCAATAATGCATGGATTCTGCAGGAGCTATATTTTGTCAAGTTCTTACTGCTACCCTTTGGCAGGCAGCAGCAGTGGTCTTCAGGTCGGTCCGGCGTTTACATCTAATTTTCTTCTCTGCACGAATCGTGCATCTTGGGTTCATTTAAACCTGAATGGTACAGCTCAAATCACATATTCCAGTGTCAAAAGTGTTCATATTCAGTGCAAATTTGATCTTATTAAAAATAGAGGTGTGTGAACATGAGTACAACCTACTTAGTCAAAAGAGTGCTTGCATGTCAACAAGACCACAACCGTTTCCACCGATTTGAATCACACTTCTCCAGTTTCGACAAGGTTAACTGAATCAGCTCCCTGAAACGGAGCATCAACATCGTACGGTCTCAATTACGCCTGAACTAGGTCTCTTCACGAAGCATACATCTTCCAATTTGCAGTTCAAAATTCTACAAAATAAAAATGATATAAAAAGGAACTATATGATAAAGGTAAATGTTAAGAAAGATTATATGGTAGAAAGTTTACAATTCTCTTACTTGGGATTAAGTGGAGGTACAACTGACAAGTATCAAAACTTCATTGAGAGGCAATGGACGAAATGCCCCTGAATCCTTTGTCAACCTTTCATGTTAGCCAATCACCCAATAGAGAGTACGAGCTGAATTATTTGCTATTTTTCATCATGTAAGGCTCTTAAATTGACGGCCTTTCTGAAATATGATCAAGATATATGAAAAAGAGGAGCATAATCACAAAGTTGAAAGCCAATCATGAGCTGTGTGCTATACCTGAGAATGAAGATAACAATGCCTCGAAGTAATTCAGCTGATCTGGCCTTAATAGGGTCTCTTTATGCTTTATACACCGAAAAAGAACAAATGGAGCTAAATCTATGCACTTTTTTATTTTTGTTACTATCTTCTTGTTAGCTACCTCGAACAAATAATTACATTGCACTGGACACTATTTCTCATTCATGGTCCTGGTACCAGGTGCATGTTATTACCTTTTTTTCTTTTCTTATAATCAATGAGCATTTTCTTGTGTCCTGAGAAATAAAAACAATTCAGAGATAAGTCGTGTGCAAGTAGGCACATGGAATGTGACGAGTGCATGGATAATTGGCTAACTTTTTCTTTGATATGGCATTGCAAGCCATCTCCATTAAGCCATCCCAAGCTTTGAGGAATTTTCGTTCTTCCTCTTTGAAGTCAAAACTTGTTTCCAGTGAAGCAAGAAGGCTGCCCTGTATTCGCAAAGAAATTCAGTTAGCAAAAAGTTCAGTAACGTTGGTATCTCATTGGGATTGGATAATCCTAGTTGAGGTTTTAATATAGGTTAAGGTTATCAAAAGATAGACATCTGGTCAACGATGAGGTGATCATACATAGTTACATACCATTCGAAATTCAAAATAAAAAAAATTCAAACATGAAACAACAGAAATATTTAGGTATGTTAATACCCTGTTTTAATGCAAACCAAATTTCAATGTTATGAAAAATCAGAAAGGAAAATCTAACCATGAAATTGGTGTCCGGACCGTCTAAATAATTTTTCAGTTTATTAAATTTTATGGACAAGAACAATTAGAATAATGAGTCAACTAGTGAAAAGGCCTTCCTTCGTGACAGACAAGATTGAAAATCAGAACATATGGGTTTTGTTTCAGGTGGTTTAATCATATAAAATAAGCATATTAACTGCAGTTCTACTAATAAGACCATCTCTTTCAGTCCATAATTGTTCTTAGTTTAAGTTTTCATCACATAAGGAAAATGTTTATTGTCATGATTATGGCTCACAAGAAATTGACTACTGGTTGGACGTATTATGAGATGATGGATGCTTCTTGTAGGTGATTCAAGTATTTGAGCACTAATTAAATTTGTTTTAGTTTTCCTACCATTTTACAAAATACTTGGTGTGTAATCAGCAGTAAGACTGCAAGAGGCTTTATCATAGGAATAATTTATATGTTCAACAACCTTGGGTTAAATTCTACCTAAAAAACTGGAGAAAAAATAATTGACTTACCAATTTTGAATTTTGCAAGTCTTCACTCCATCATAGAAATTATCCTTTATCATCCTCCATCAAGCTAACCAACCCTACTTTGATTTGTGGATTACTGCCAAGTGCTGAATTCAGAACATCATTGCCCTTTCTGTTGAAATACTTCAGCAGCCTCTTCACAACACAAGAGTTCAACTTTGCATTATTTGTTGAGGAATAAGCATCATGCCTCTGATTTAACCACTCTATAGACTTGGACAAACAGGTGAAGAACAGAAAGCAGTTGTGAAATGCCCAGGAAGCCAATGTTGCAGCAGCCAGCTCTCCAAGAATGCTTGGAGATGTCAACAGCGTTCTAATGAGTTCGGGAGTAGGAGAACAACTCCTGATTAGTGTGAAAAGACCTTCTGTTGCTATTGAATGTAAATCTGGATTTATGCAATCATTACACAGGTCGGATATCACTTGCTCTACCTGAACAGTGGAAACTAACAACTCTGATGTCAGCAAGCCCCAGAGATTCTTCTGTTTGGCGAAATCCCATGTGAGAGAGCTTTTCACTAGCTCTCTTATTCTGCCAGAATTCTCCCCAAAGATAGTGAATTGCTTCAAACTGATTTCAAACTGTGTAGCAACCAAATCTAGATGATTAACTTTGTCTAGAAGTAGCTTGATGAAGTCAACCCGCGAAACAGCTAAATCAGAGAATTGAAAAAACACTGACTGGAACAACTCCTTTGTTCTTTTTGGGTTCCAGAGGGAACAAGATGACAAATCACACAAAAGCAACATGCGTAGCGTTTGATCCATTTCTGTTGGTCTCTTACCAAAATTATTTTCCAAGCAGGGCCTACTTTGTTCTCCGTCGCATTTTGCTAGTAGCTCCGCAACAGACGACTTCAGGAAGCTTCTATAGGCATTAAATGCTTCTCCAACCAAGTCCAAAACCAACTTTGAGTCCATTTTATCTGTAGAAAGCTCATCGAGAGGACCACTGCTTCCGAAATTTCGTTTGGAAATATACTCTGCTACATGGTATTTTAAGTTAGATATTTCTAGACCATTCTCGTTGAACAAATTACTGTTTCCAAACCTATCAAATTTTCGTGCTTCATAATCTAAGGTACACACGTATGCCAAAAAGTGAGCTCCTACAGAACAACCTCTCCTGGACCAAAATAGAAGTAACTCTCCCATCCTCTCCCGTGGGTGAATTATATATGCCTGAAGGATAGTGGCTGTCACAGAACTGTGAGCCTCATTGTGGTTTACTGCATTTTGTGATGAATTCAAAGGAAGAAACATATCACATCCGACGGACTTGTAAATGTCAGATATTTGATTACCCAAAGCCTGCACATTCATGAACACACTCCCATCAGGTTCGTTGCCACACTTCCCAACATCAGGTGTAGCAACTGACATCAATAGGTTTTTCAAATCTCTCAGGCTGCTCACTTTCGACTCTTTGACGCTTATTCTGAGACGTTTGGCCAGATCATCCAAACCATCAGCCTTCGTATTTACAGGGTTAGTGTCTTTAGATGGAGTCACCTGATCATTTGGTGAGCTTTGTTGACAAACATCTTCCATTAATGTGTCTTCAATCATCTCCATTTTTCTTGATTTTGTTTGTTTGTTCTCAGCGGGTATAGGCTGCTCACTATCAGGTTGTGAAGATAGTTTTTGAACCAGTGGTGATTCTCTCGATGTAAGTGACTCGTTAGCAAATTCAATAGCAGTAGTTGTGCCTACTTTTTGTACAACATCCGAGTTAATCAATGCAGACAAAGGATAGATGTCAATTGACCTGTTCATTAAAGTCTTCGAATTTGATGAAGAAAGGAAAGTACCAAGCCTATTCCTTAGCACCGGAGGAATCAAATTACTCAATGTCAGAGGATCCAAGGAATGAACAACCCCTCTCTTCACCAACACCCGAAAAGATTCCGACACACCTTGAGCAATCACATGCTTTCTACAGATATCATAGTTGTCTACCAGAAGAAACAAAAACTCCATCAACATGTTAGTCAACTGCGGATACTTCGTTAAGGAATTCACCATCAACAACATCGCAGGTTCAACATTCATCACGTTGTCCACCTTCTCATTGAAAAACAACCAATCATAAAACAACGCAAGCTTCGCATTAGCCGTGAAATAATTCTTCTTGCAGCACTTCAACAGCCACCCTAGGACAGCCCACCTAGGGACGACATCCGATTCAGTAATCCCATCAGACTCGTGGCAGACGCAACAACAAACAAATCGAATGAGATCGACAATTACAGTCTCTTGTTCAGGCCTAGACAAAAACTTCCTCTCAAACCACTCCTGGTAACGCCTCTGTGAAACCCATTTGACACGCGTAAGCAGAAACCTCAACCGCTCCTCCATCTCAACGGTGACCCTAAGCCTAAAATACTCTCTCGGTGTACTCTTCCGATAAATCAAACTCAAACCATCAAAACCGGGCATGCCGAACGTGTTCTGGTTGAAAATCAAATCCCTCCAAACATCCCTTAATTCCGGCACAAAAACAACATCCTGCAAAAGCCTAACCAAATCCCTACCGATCGCTAAACACGACTCGAACCGCTCCCTCAAAACCCTAACGCAAAATGCGACCTCCAACCGCTTCAACTCCTCCAACCTCCCGTCCCCTCTCAACCTCCAGTGATCCGCAACCAACCTCAAGACCACATACAAAACCTTCCCAAAAACCCCATCCGGGACGCAATCCCACTTCTCGACGACAATCGTAACCAACTCCCGGCAGAGCCAGAGATTCCCCTCGGAGAAATCCCCGCCGTTGATCCTTCGAAGTAAGGAGATGATCACGTCGTCGATTCCGACGGCGCCGGCGTTGAGGAGGTGAGGGAGGAGGTTCAAAATCTGGGCCCTTGGATTGGAGGGGAGGGAGGGATAGACGGCGTGGATGAGGTTGGTTAAGGTGGAGGTGAAGAGATCGTAGCCGTCGGATACGGTGGCGTGGAGGTGGACGAGGTGGGTCCGGAAGAGATGGGGTTGGGTTAGGAAGGCGTAGAGGAGGGCTTCGGTGAGGTGGGCCCCGGTTGGGGGATGGAGGGTGAAGGGGGGTTTGAGGGAGGGTTGGAGATTGGAGAAGGAGGTGAGGAGGGAGTGGTGTGGTGGGGTCGGGCGGTGGTGGGGTGGGAGGTGGAGGAGGAGGGGCGGTGGTGGTGGTGGTGGGTCCATGGAGCCGTATGAGAAGGGGTTTTGTGGAGGGGTTTGGGGGTTTGTTGAACTTGAAATTGGTGGAGGATCATTTTGTTCTGGGGTTGCAGGTAGGACCGTATTAATGGCCTTGGAAGCGGGGTGTTTTCGGACCCATATATCAATCATGTAGTATCCGTGTACTATGTACTATCGTGTTAGATTTTTGTACATATTTTTGTATATATATTGGAGTAACTGATTTCAGCACAATCGATCACTCTTTTCTTATTAAGCAAGGGTATATATAGGTGTTTGTTACAACAACTGACTGAGTTGTGAGGGGTGTGTTGTTTAGACCAATTACAAGCCTACACGTGACCTTGACTCACAACAACTTCAACTTGCTTAACAAACTAAACTCATCAATAGAAAAATATAGTCTAATTATTCTCTAATTGACTATTCCTAACACTTTCTGACAAACTAGGCATGACTTAAAGGCCTAGTTTTTGTTAACAGAGATCGAAAAAGAGACTTAGGCAACGACTTTGTGAATAGGTCAACGACTTGACTTGCAGCAGGTACAAATCTTGTTAAGAGTTGTGCACATGCAACCTTCTCTCACACATAATGATAGTGCATAACTATATGCTTCGATCATTTGTGAAAAAACAAGATTAACTATCATTTGAAGGGAGCTTTTGTTGTCACAGAAAATGGTAGGAAAATGTTGAAGGAAAACACCCAGATCTTTGAGCAGGAATTGAATCCATGTCAATTCAACATCGGTGGAGGACATTGCCCAATATTCAGCTTCACAACTTGAGGTAGAAACATTGGGTTGTTTCTTAGCAGCCCAGGCAATGCAGTTTGCTCCTAGAAACACACATAAACCTGTTGTAGATCTTATGGTTGTTGGAAAGCCCGCCCAATCAGCATCAGAGAAAGCATACAGATGAAAGGGGGAAGAAGCTTCGAGAAAAAGCCCTTTGTACAGAGATCCATTGTTGTATCTCAAGATGTGCTTGACTAGAGCATAATGTGCCATGGAAGGAGTTTGCATGAGTTGGACTTGTGTCATTAACTTGGAACGCATGCTTAAACTTTTGCCAACATTTGTAAGTTGCATGACCTCTCTTGTAACAAATTTGGCACACTATTATATTGCTATTACCTTTCCGAACTTTTGTGTTGTTTGTCGACTGGTTTGATGCTTCATTTTGCCCTTGAACAGTGGGTTGAAAATCTCTGCCTTGTGAAGAAAATTTTGAATTATTATTCCTGCCATTTCCTCCTTTGTTCTTGTTATTTTTGTTGTTCTGACCATTTCCTTTGTTTGACTTCTAAGCAATAAATGTCATGTTTGGGTTTGAGCAAGTTTGATATTACTGAAGACGAAGTGCATGACCTTGTAAAGAAGGTACCAACTCAGCAAAGGTGGGAAGTAGGGGGTTTTAGTTTTAGAGCAGCAACCGTGAAGGCTCAATATCTTGGCCCCAAAGCATTAAGAAGGCAAAAAAACGTTGTTCTGGTCCTTAACAGCAGCCCCAATTGTTGCTAATTCATCACATGTGCTTTTGAATTTCGTAAGAAACTCAGCTAAAGAAGCAAAATTCTCTTTTTTAGGATTTGCAACTGGTGCAATAGTGAAAATTCTCTTTCTTATGAAGGTTGTGCAAATGCTTGTTTCAGTGCTTGCCATACATCAAAAGCAGAATCAAGACGAACAACAAGACTCAAAACCTCTTCGGTAAGAGTGCTTATGATCCATGCTTTTAGCAGACGATCAAATCTCTTCCAAGATGCATGGATCGGCTTTCCAACTCTCTCTAGAGTGGTAGATTTCTCCAAAACCATAACTGATTGATATGGTTCTTGCTCATATACATCAATAAAACCACTAAACCATCGTGATTCGATTAACCCTAACATTTGTGTTTGCCACAACAGATAATTACTAGAGGTTAAACATATCGAAATGAAGTTTGAGATGTTCAAAATCACAGGGTATGGGCAGAGCGATTCTGGAGATATTACTCCAAACTGACTTGAGTAAGGAGACGCGTTTGACACTGCCATCGTCACTGAAGAGGTTTGAAACCTTCGAGAGCTTCGTCTTCCCAAGATCGTGCGCCTTCATCTTCCTCAAAGCTCTGATACCATGAAGAAAATTAAGTAACTGAGTTCTACATAATCGATCACTCTTTCCTATTAAGCGAGGGTATATATAGGTGTTTGTTACAATAACTGAGTGAGTTGTGAGAAGTGTGTTGTTCATACCAATTACAAGCCAACAATGGCCTTCACTCGCAACAACTTCAACTCCCTTAACAAACTAAAGTCATCAACAGAATATAGTCTAACTATTCTCTAATTGACCATTCCTAACAATATTGTTATTTTTCTTTCTAAAAGCATCTTAATTGATCATTATCAAGTAAAAAATATTAGATTACCTAGCAAAAAATGTTATTTGTATCAGTTTCAATAAAAAATTAACATCATGTGATTGTGTTCGTATCAAATTGTGTATCAATTAATTTATGGATCGTTATACACGGACGCGGGCGTCCGTGACGCGCCCTACATGGCACCCAAAAGTTGGCGAGTCAGCGTCTAGTCGGATTGCCATGTCATCCTTTCCAAACGCGCCTTAAATTGGTTTTTAATTTTTTTGACGGTTTTCAAAGAACGACGGTTGCTTTCCAGATAAGACAGCGTCAGACACCCTACGAACGAGGGTTCGAATACCGAGGAAGATTAAAAATATCCAGACCGAAAGGGAGAGTCTCGCTTTCTTTCTCGTTGGATTACCTGTGAACGGACGAAGCGTACATGTGAACCTATTCCGGCTTTCTTTCTTCCCCTCTAAACGATAATGGATTCTTCAATTCCTGCCATCGATAGCGAACTTGTGCCAGAACCGGTGGGTCTATTGATTTTTTTCCCTTAGTCATTCTTTTTTTGATGAACTATCGTTTCTTCATTTTTTTTATTTTAGGGAACCACCTACTACTTCCGGGAATCCCGGTACTCCTAGACGACCATCCAAAAGCAGTTTGACAGGATGAAGAAGGTTGAGAATGAGGTTTTCCGGAGCACCCCTTTCGGTCACTTCCTAGACCTTCCTAACATTACTACGGACAATGAAATAGTCGGTTGGTTCGTCGAACACTACGATGCGGAGGAGGTGGGGCTGAGAATAGGATCAGGGGTAGTTCCCCTTACACCGGAAGATGTTGCCCTAATTTTGGGCTTAAGTATTCATGGGAAGACCGTGGTGATAGAACCATTGGGTGTACAAAAGCGAGAAGGGGTGAACCTTGACAACACACAACTGTTAGGTCATCTGACGACAACCAGTGTCATAGGCGACACGGAGGACTACGTTCGTCTCCTGATTTCTTTCATCTTCAACCATTTTTTGTTCTATGATGGAACACTTCGACCGATGCAATGGTTCATGCACCATTTGAGGGACATCAGACGCATAAACAGATACACATGGGCACGTGCAGTGCACGGAGCCCTGGTTGGGGGCCTGGAGAAAGCCAGCTTATAACTGCAAGAGAGGAGAAAGGCAGGGAACCTCATTATGAGGCAGGAAACGTCGACGGTTGTGTGACAATACTACAAGTAAGCATTTTTTGCTTTTTTGGTGTGTCTGTTCGGATTAAGTTGTGTGTCTGTTCGGATTAAGTTGTCTGTCTGTTCAGAATATGTTGTGTGTCTGTTCGGAATATGTTGTGTGTCTGTTCGGATTAAGTTGTCTGGTTGTTCGGAATAAGTTGTGGGTCTGTTCGGATTAAGTTATGTGTTTGTTCGGATTAAGTTGTCTGGCTGTTCGGAATAAGTTGTGGATCTGTTCGGATTAAGTTGTATGTCTGTTCGGAATAAGTTGTCTGTCTGTTAGGAATAAGCTGTATGTCTGTTCGGAATATGTTGTCTGTCTATTCGGAATAAGCTGTCTGTCTGTTCGGAATAAGTTGTGGGTCTGTTCGGATTAAGTTGTTTGTCTGTTCGGAATAAGTTGTGGGTCTGTTCAGAATAAGTTATGTGTCTGTTCGGATTAAGTTGTTTGTCTGTTTGGAATAAGTTGTGGGTCTGTTCGGATTAAGTTGTGTGTCTGTTCGGATTAAGTTGTATGTCTGTTCGGATTAAGTCGTGGGCCTGTTCCGATTAAGTTGTGTGTCTGTTTGGATTAAGTTGTGTGTCTGTTAGGATTAAGTTGTCTGTCTGTTCGGAATATGTTGTATGTCTGTTCGGAATAAGTAGTGTGTCTGTTCAGATTAAGTTGTTTGTCTGTTCGGATTAAGTTGTGTCTGTTTAGAATATGAACGTATGTTTGTTGAGTCGTTCTAAACAGTTGAACTTTTCCATTTGAATGTGTGACTTTGTAAGAAATTCAGATTGGGGGAGCCCAGAACTGGAGCATTTCAACGAATGAAGAGTTGGACGGAAATGTTTGGGAAATGTTTAACCTTAAGGAAATGGGAGGAACGTAGAATTACCTTACCTCGGATTTACAACGGCAAGTTCGACCTGATGGGGGCTCCATCACTGAGTGAGAGGGAGCTGGAACTTATTACTTCTGTTCGAACTCCTGTTCGAAAGGGCTCAGCTTCAACATGCAGTTTGTCAAGGCTCCAACTGACAGACCGCAACATTCCATGTGACCCGCTGCTCCAAGAGTTGGAGCTGAGTGAGGTGAAGACAAAATGGCTGAGGGTCGAAGCTGTAGGATTTCTAGTTTTAATTGCACATATTTATTTTTGAAATTTTTATGCACAATAAGGATCAATTACAATTTTTCTATGATTTGTTTCATGCATGCATCAGTTTGTTTCAATAACTAGTTTCAAAACTCTATTAAAACAAACATGGACTCCGAATTTCATACCTAGAAGTTCTCTAAAACTTCCTGATGATCCGGAGACATTGAGGATGCTTATCGCTGCGCCGGATGCCTCCGAGTATTCACCAAACTCTAAACAAGATTGGAGAGAGAAGAGCTAGTCTCTCAATCTCCAATAGGGTTTAGAATCTAATTACTAAGCTCTCGTTAGTTCCCTTGAGAAGAAGATCTTCTGAAAACTAAAACTAAACTCAAGAATTAATGGAAATTTGTGGGTAATTATGGAGAGAGATTTTTGCACAAGAAGATAATGAATTAATTAATGAGGTAATGAGATAAACTTATATTTATAAGTTCTCTCCAAATCACCTATTCATGTGCAACCTCTTGCCCATGATTTCATGCAAACTTCCATTTAACCATCCATTATTTGCTAACAAATAATCTTAGCCACGAATTGAATCAATTATGGACCAATTACATGCATGATCTAATTAATTCTGCATAAAACCGTCTGGACGGTCGACCGTGTTTGGAGGTTCGGTCGACCGTTTAGACCTGGTTTCGGTCGACCGTTAACAATTCGGTCGACCGTTCGTAACAAAAATTATTTCATCGCGATGTTCGGTCGACCGACCGATTATACTCGGTCGACCGAAAACGAACAGACGAAATCTTTGTTTACGATGCAACATTCGGTCGACCGTTTAGCGTCTAGCGGTCGACTGTTTTTGCACAGTACTCGCAGACTTGTCAAATTTTGGTTTAACCCCTACAAAATTTGACATTTCGGGATTAGTAGTAAATTCACAACTTATGTAACATATTATCCTATGTAATGATTAATCACTACACCCCATAACATTTACATCACATATGAATTTAATTTAGATTCTAATTATGTTATTAATCACAACATAATTTTGATTTTGCTTGTTCACCCCATGTGTTATATTTTCTATATGAAACCCGACACATCTTATGAACTCAAAATTCACATTTCTTGTTTCCCAGTTTTGTTGTGTGACCTATGAGAGGATCTAAACTAAGTTGCCAATGATATTAAGAGCTTAATATCACAAGCTATAAGCGGTATCTAGCTACACATTATAGCTCCCAATTAGTTAGATGTCTTAATTCCACTCGAACCAAAACTCAATCCATTTAGTGATGGAGTGCACCACTTGTGTCCGTCACTTGCCTCATGATATTAAGAATACACACAAAGTAGTATTGTGTCATCTTTGTATTAGTATTCATTTCTTGATCTCTTTAAGCTAGTTACAAATATGTGACTTAACTCAAATCACATTGTGCACATTATAACTTTGCTTTATCAAGGGGTCCACTAATATCATCACTCAATTAAGAGGGGCAATGATAATCTTTTGACAAACTATCTTCTCCAACAAAAGTCATACTTAACCAACCAATGCCTTTACACTACACTCATCGAGAGCTCAAGACACTAGTCTAATCAAGCAATTCTTAAGTGATCGGATATAAGTCTCATATCAAAGGACCAAAGACACAGTAAAACATTAATGACACAGAAAACACAATTCTATAATGTTTTACTTATTATTCAGTATACAAAAGTAGTATTTTCCTCTTTTGTGTACCCGTGTTGTCACTCACTTGTAGAGCTACAATGATCTATGACCAACACGACAATCTTAACTCGGTAATTAATGTCTCATGTTAATTACCATGATTGCGAATATCTTTTGTTTTATGTAAACCAATATCTTTTAGAGCTCTACGGTTAAGGACCAAGAGTCTCTTCCTTAACACTTCTAAAAGACGAATAACATAAACAAGGAACAAAATGATTTCTCATTCAATTCATAATAATTGACATTTAAAAGTAAAACTTTTAGAACACATTCCCTTCAGAAGCTGCCCTTAAGAAGGCGACAGAAGAGGTTAACGGGTTGAAGGAAGAACTGAGGATGACCCAGGAAGAGTGTGGGAGGTTGAGGGAAGAAATTATATATCTTCGAGGGACAGGTGAAAATACTGGTGGGGAGAAAGACGAAGATCTAAATAAAGAGGAGGAGAAGGAAGAAGAAGAGAGGAATAGGGAGGAGGAGAAGGAAGAAGAGAGAAAGAAGGAAGAAGAGGAGAGGAAGAAGGAAGAAGAGGAGAAGAAAGAAGAGAGAGGAGTGATGATAATTTTATTTATACTGCAAGTGCACGGCGTCAATGAAGACGTGACAAATACGGGTCGAACACAAGGAGGAAGAGATTTGTTATTTGTGTGATTTTCGATTAGGGAAGAAAGAGAGAGAAATATGGTTGGTTTGAGATTTTTGGTTTTTTTATTTATCTAAAGCAAGAACAACAAAAGAAAAAAAACTAAAAAGAAAAGAAAACAAAGATGGTGAATTCCGTTGGGTGGAGGTTTAGATATAGGGTTTAGATTAGAGAATTCAGAAACTTATAATAAATCATATTAGTTATAATACATTACATGATAAATGATTTAAAATAAACTCAAGTAATCAAAATATACTAACACGAAATTAAAATAATAACTTTTATTCTTCTTCTCTTCACCCTAAATCTGTCACCTCCACCCTTTGGAAAGAGTTAGAAACTCATAGATGGAGGAAGGGAGAAGGGGTCCTAGAGGAACTAAGAAAGAAAAGTAAAAACACAAAATAAACCAACAGAATTTTATTGCTAAAAAGAATAATACAAAACTAAGACTAAGAATTAAAAACTAAGGTTAAAATTAAGAAGATCCTCTACAACATCGTTTCAGGGCTATTTATAGCCGATACAAGAGACTTAGATATAAAATAGGAAAGTACACGCGTCAACACGCAATCGGTAAAAATTTTAGAGCATGGATCTAATTTTGTACGGTGGATTCCCCGCATTTTGTACATAAGGTGCGGCGGATTCGCCACCTTTTTAGCTCTGATTTAATCCGGATTTTTCCTGTGTGTTTATGGTATGATTTCAATATCCTTTGCGCGTCTGGATTGATTCTTTCCTTTCTTTTGAGCTCCGACTTTATTTCTTTATATATTTGGAGTTCCACATTGATTTTTCTTTAGATTTTCTCCATAATAATAAAAGCTACTCGTAATTTGCAATTAGGTCCTCGGCTTTTTGCAATTAAGTCATTGTCTACTTTTGTTCTTAAGTCCTTGTCCTTTTTGTAATTAGGTCTTGAATGTTTTTATGCTTGGATGCATTTTCATTTGAAACCCGATAATCTTGAACTTGGTTTTTATGACAGGAATGAGTCTCTTGCACGCATTTATGCTCGGGATATGGGTAATTTGCATTCAAGTCCCGGTATTCTGTAAATAAGACTAAACACATACCTTAGTAGCATTTATTGATATAAAATTAATCTAAATGAAAGACATATGATGCAATGTATGCAATGCATTAAGGAGGAGAAGGAGGAAGAGAGAAAGAGGGAGGAGGAGAGGAAGAAGGAAGAAGAGGAGAAGGAAGAAGAGAGAAAGAGAGTGGAGGAGGAGGAAGAGAGGGAGGAAGAGAAGAAGAGGGAGGAGGGGAGGAAGAACGAAGAGAAGAATAAAGAAGAGGAAAAGGAACAAGAGAGCAATGCCCGGAAACCAAACTGGGGCGTCAAAAGACAACACTCGACGGCCATCGTGGAGCAGCAGATGAAGGAAGATGAACAACGGGGCAAGAAGAAGAAGGTGGAAGAAGAGCAAAAGAGAAAAGAGAGAGCGGCTCAAAGGAGCCTAAAGAAAAAAGGGAAAAAAAGAGAGGAGAATTATAGGTTGGTTGTCCACTTAGGAGGGACAAAGTCTGATGTTGACATGGCTGCAATGGGAACGTTGTCAGCTGATGAGGTCAACATGATATTGAACTTGACCGCATCCAACAAGGACAATAGAGATGTCATCTGGAGAGGCGATATGTGCAGTTTAATACGCACCGACCTGAAGGAACTTATAACGTCTGAGATGGATATTACCGACCAAACTATCGACGTTATGTGGTGAAGAATTAAATTTATACCGCAAGTGCACGGCGTCTATGAAGACGTGGCAAGTACGGGTCGAACACAAGGAGGGAGAGATTTCGTAGTTGATGTTATTTTCGATTAAGGGGAAGAAGGAGAGAAGAATAAATTGGGTTTTTGAGATTTTTGGTTTTTATTATCTAAAGCAAGAAACAAGAACAAATAAAACTAAAACAAGAACAAAGATGGTGAATTCCGTTGGGTGGAGGTTTAGATATCGGGTTTAGATTAGAGAATTCTGAAACTTATAATAAATCATATTAGTTATAAAGCATTACATGATAAATGATTTAACATAAACTCAAGTAATCAAAACATACTAATACGAAATTAAAATAATAACATCTTCTCTTCTCATCACCCTAAATCCGTCACCCCCACCCTTTGGAAAGAGTTAGAAACTCATAGATGGAGGGAGGGAGAAGGGGTCCTAGAGAAACTAAGAAAAGAAAATTAAAAACATAAAATAAAAGAAACAGAATTTTATTGCTAAATTATGGAACAAAAGGAAGAACTCCTCACAACATCGTTCTCGGGGCTATTTATAGCCGATACAAGGGACCTAAGCATGAAATAAGAAAGTACACGCGTCAACACGCAACCGGTAAAATTTTTAGAGCATGAATCTAATTTGGTGCGGCGGATTCGCCGCAATTTGCTCTTGAGGTGCGGCGGAATCGCCACCTTTTTGGCTCAGAATCGACCCGGATTTTTCCTGTGTGTTTATGGTATGATTTCAATGTCATTTGCGCGTCTGGATTGATTCTTGCATATCTTTGGAGATCCGAATTAATTTCTTCATATATTTGGAGATCCACATTGATTTTTCTTTATATTTTCTCCATAATAATAAAAGCTACTCGTGATTTGCAATTAGGTCCTTCACTTTTTGCAATTAAGTCCCCGGCTACTTTTGTGCTTAAGTCCTTGTTCTTTTCGTAATTAGGTCTTGAATGCTTTTATGCTTGGATACATTTCCATTTGAAGCCCGATAAACTTGAACTTGGTCTTTATGATAGAAACGAGTCTTTTGTACGCGTTTATGCTCGGGATGTGGGTAAATTGCATTCAGGTCCCTGTATTCTGTAAATAAGACTAAACACATACCTCAGTAGCATTTATTGATGCAAAAGTAATCTAAATGAAAGACATATGATGCAATGTATGCAATGCATCAAATACCCCCACACCTAGATTTTGCTAGTCCCTAGCAAAACAGAAGATACGAAAAATAAAAACAGGGAAATCCTAACTCACTTTCGTAGGAATCACGGTTGCACTTAGCATGTGCAACAAGCCTTTAAACCTCCTTGTTGTCAAGGAGGAGGAGTGTTGTCTCCTGAGGGTTTTCAGCGGATATACCCACAAAATCCTAAATCAACGTTTCATTAATAGTTCTCAATATCCCTACCTCAACCTTATACATCTCACTAAGAATTTTTGCATGCTCATTATATGAATCTAACTCATTAAAAATATGACTTGGTCTTTGTTCCTCCAACATTCACACCACTAACTCTTCTACACATGTTTATCACTTGAATTATTTTGCACGCCTCCTCTGGTGGTGAAGTATCATTCAGATCAACCATGGCGTGGATCATTCTTTTAGCTTTGGGCCTTGAGTATTATTATTTTTTTTTCTTTTCTTTTCTTCCGTGATTCAACACATTTGCTTTTTGACACTTTTACCCTTTTGCATTCGTGTAGCGAGTTTGGTCGATAATCCCGAGCTGGTAGACTCAAGTTACCGGGTTTCAAGATACCCCTACGGACCAATGACTCAAAGGCTTGGGCTTTTGTAATCATTTTGCAAAATGTGTTTTCTTCACTTTATTCCTTTATTTTTATTTTTATTTTCCTCAAGGCTTAATTGCTATTAGAAGTCCACACTTCCCGGTATATTTTCCTCAACCTCTGCTTTTTATCAACCACTTCAAAGATTTGATTCATCCAATTTAAGTGCATACATGTCATAAAGGGCAATGGGTTATTTCTTTGGAACTTAGATTTATGTCACAATTTCTACAAGCAGAACTATATAATAAGGAACAAAAACTCAATGCAATTTGTACACGGGTTTTAGCAGTTCAATCTTAAGCTATGTCATGAAACATTGATGATTTTTTTTTTAAGAAATAAAAGACAGATCTATAGATAAATATATACATAAACACCCCCCACACCTAAATCATGCATTGTCCTCAATGAATGTGAGCAAGATATTACATGGATTTATGCATGAAAAAGGAAAGATCTCACCAACGTGAAGTACAAAGGAAAGTTCATGGCTCTATTGATGGAAAAAAAAACCCGAATTCCCTCAAAAACCTGTGAGATACTAAAGAAGGGATAAATACAACATATATTTTATTTTATATATATAACTATGTACAAACATAAGTTCCCATCTTCATTTGTCAAGAGACATCAAATGGAAACTTCAAGAGTGGGTCAGTGCACCTGAAAAGGAAACATGACACCACGTGGGGCCAAAAAATGCATGTGTGGGCCGCCTTCACAAAAAACGCTAGATGAATTGAGAGGTTCATGAATTAGACGCAAAGGCGTCTCATTCAAAGGATCGAACTGAAAGAGCTTGAACCTCTCGAGAGTTTGGGAATTAAGGGGCAACGGAAGAGGAGTTTCTCCCGTTGCGGTGTTGAAGTTATGATCATCGATCCAAACTCTCCAACCAACTGGCTGGTGCGTCGGAGCGAGGTCAAGAGCCTTGTCAGGCAAGTCCGACTCACCAGACGAACAAAGAGTGGGTCTCATACCCAAGGTATCTTCTAAGGCACTTCTAATATCCTCATAAGCTATGTGGTTGTTTGATGTTCCATCATTTCCAAGATGATCAGGAACAATGGTGAGAGGCGGACTCTCACCAGGTTGTTTGAAATTGAGGGTACTAGGGAGATCTTGCTCCACCAGAGGTGAGTCCTTAAGAGATGCAACATGACGATCATGTGGCTCAAGGGCCTCGGGACAAGAAGATAGGACACAATCCTGGGCCGACTCATGATGAAATTGGTCAATGTGTATCGAATCCTCCACTAAGTGATCGTGAATTGAAATTCCAAGTCCCTCAGACTGACTAGGAATTTGACTTTGAAAGATTGTGCTTTGAATTTGTGTATGTGGTGGTGGTTCGATACTAAAAGATGAATCCTCATGTTGACACGAAAAGTTACTTTCCTCACTTAATTGCTGCGACATTTGACTCAATTGTAATACCATATTGTCTACGGACTGTTGAGTAGTTGTCATGAACGTATGGAAAGCTTGTTCCAAGGTATCAGGTATGTGGTCAACTATGAGGTTCGAGTCAGAACTCGGGACATTTTTAGGTTGTGTGTTGGTAGACTGAGGATAAGTCCAATGATTTGAAGTGGGTTGTTGGTAGAGTTCTGGGTATTCGGGAGAAGGATATTGGGGTGAAAATGACGTATAAGAATTTGGATATGAATTGTTTCCCCACGAATCCATCACTCTTGGGTTATATGCGGAAGTGTAACGGTCATATCGAGCATTCTGGGAAAATGTATGCTCATACTCAGGCTCTGGGGGAACATAAGGACATTCCCTGATAAGATGACCACTCAACCCGCAACAGTCGCACGGTACGGCTACTGGAGCCACCGGTGCACTCATGTTGTCAGCCCAACGCATGAAGGAGGCAAAAGTTTGTTGTAATGTGTCAGTTCGTTGACCAGCATATGATCCAACATAACTAGATTGTGGTCTAGCCGTCGGTGCCTCTCTCATGTTACCCCAATATGAAGATTGCTCAGTTATACAATTAGGATTGTCCCAACCATATGGGGTGTTAGTCTGAGCCACACCAGCCTGCATCGCTTTAGAATACCAGGAAGCATTGTCATGGTCCCAACAATGATATGGATGGTTGCTCATGTAACCATCCATCAAAACACTCTTGAGTCAAGTACTCTTACCCTTAGGAGGCTAAGCAAGCACAAGTTCTCGACTCGACCCTAAAATGCTAATAGAGAATGTAAAGGGGAGGAGACTAGAACGTATAAGTAGGTGAGAAGAAGATGACTCAGAAGAGAAGGGAAACTTAACTCTAAAGATAGAAAAGAAGGTCGGTCAGAGGTTTCCCAAACAAGCACGGTTCAAACAATCCTAGACCTAGTGTCACTTAGATCTAGACGACTCCTAACTGGTTGAGTCGAATTGATTCGCTTGATTCACCTCCCTCACTAATCAAACCAAATTGGCCAGGTAGTGTATAGCTAGTGGGGGCGCTTCCGACAGAGTCGGTGCCAATTAGACAACCACTTCGCTCGGAAGACTCTCGTCAACACAAAAACACTTCCTAGACACCAAATTGAATTCGATCGGCTTCAGGTCATAGCAAGTCAAACCAATTCTTCTCCTTAATTGAGTCCGAGTCCTTAGGGTCCAATGTCTAATTGATTTTAAATTTTAAGGCTTGGGTGACACTTTAGGATTGTGATTTGTGGGCGACGGAAGGGTGATGAAATCCCCACCGTATCTTTTCCTACGGAGTTGCCCTTAAGGTAGTTTAACTTAAATCTAGCAAAGATAGTCAAACAATGGTCTTTAGAGGGGGGCAATTGCAAGGTTGTATGCAAACTAAATTATATGCTTACATGCAATCGTTAAAACACGATACGTACCTTGCCTCCAGCACTCTTCAACAAGAATTAATTTGCAAGAATTTAGGAAGAATAATGCAAACAAAATATTATATGATGCATGCACTAAGTCCTTCTAATTTTGCCAATTTTAGGTCAGAGTTGAATTATTGCCAATTATGGAATTTTTGCCCTAACACGTGCAATTCTAATAAAAAGTTTTTTTTTTGAAAATAGAAATTACGAGGAAAAGAGGCAACAAAGGTTACCTATGCGATGCTCAGTCGGGTTCACCGCCCGCTCTCGAAATTTCAGTAGTTTCACGCGTCCACCCAGAGATGAGTCGCGTCCCAGAAAAGTTTGAAGCCCAGAAGCTCCAAGTGTGCGGCGGATTCGCCGCAAATTGCTCTATAGGTGCGGCGATTTCGCCGCTCGTTTAGCTCAGAATGTGCTCGGATTTCGCCGCGCACTCTGTTGTCTCCTGAAACACAAATCCAAATACTTAGATCGCGCACAAGATAAACAGGATAAAATCGAAATCAACAAAAGAAAACAAAATCTGCGTCGCCTCCCCGGCAACGGCGCCAAAAACTTGGTGAAGAATTAAATTTATACCGCAAGTGCACGGCGTCTATGAAGACGTGGCAAGTACGGGTCGAACACAAGGAGGGAGAGATTTCGTAGTTGATGTTATTTTCGATTAAGGGGAAGAAGGAGAGAAGAATAAATTGGGTTTTTGAGATTTTTGGTTTTTATTATCTAAAGCAAGAAACAAGAACAAATAAAACTAAAACAAGAACAAAGATGGTGAATTCCGTTGGGTGGAGGTTTAGATATCGGGTTTAGATTAGAGAATTCTGAAACTTATAATAAATCATATTAGTTATAAAGCATTACATGATAAATGATTTAACATAAACTCAAGTAATCAAAACATACTAATACGAAATTAAAATAATAACATCTTCTCTTCTCATCACCCTAAATCCGTCACCCCCACCCTTTGGAAAGAGTTAGAAACTCATAGATGGAGGGAGGGAGAAGGGGTCCTAGAGAAACTAAGAAAAGAAAATTAAAAACATAAAATAAAAGAAACAGAATTTTATTGCTAAATTATGGAACAAAAGGAAGAACTCCTCACAACATCGTTCTCGGGGCTATTTATAGCCGATACAAGGGACCTAAGCATGAAATAAGAAAGTACACGCGTCAACACGCAACCGGTAAAATTTTTAGAGCATGAATCTAATTTGGTGCGGCGGATTCGCCGCAATTTGCTCTTGAGGTGCGGCGGAATCGCCACCTTTTTGGCTCAGAATCGACCCGGATTTTTCCTGTGTGTTTATGGTATGATTTCAATGTCATTTGCGCGTCTGGATTGATTCTTGCATATCTTTGGAGATCCGAATTAATTTCTTCATATATTTGGAGATCCACATTGATTTTTCTTTATATTTTCTCCATAATAATAAAAGCTACTCGTGATTTGCAATTAGGTCCTTCACTTTTTGCAATTAAGTCCCCGGCTACTTTTGTGCTTAAGTCCTTGTTCTTTTCGTAATTAGGTCTTGAATGCTTTTATGCTTGGATACATTTCCATTTGAAGCCCGATAAACTTGAACTTGGTCTTTATGATAGAAACGAGTCTTTTGTACGCGTTTATGCTCGGGATGTGGGTAAATTGCATTCAGGTCCCTGTATTCTGTAAATAAGACTAAACACATACCTCAGTAGCATTTATTGATGCAAAAGTAATCTAAATGAAAGACATATGATGCAATGTATGCAATGCATCATTATGCTTTCGGTTCTCGAAGAAAGACGCCCAACACAAAAAGTTATATGCATATCAACATTCGAGTCAGTGCGAATTGTGGGTGGCGAAGGAAGAGAAATTGATGATTTTATCCTCCCTAAAATAAAAGGTGTGTCTCCAACAGAGTCCGTAATCGCACAACCATGCTGGTCTGCAACTCATTGGACTCTGGTGGTTGTCCACGGCCCGTCCAATGAGATTTTGGCGTTCAACAATATCTCTAGGGAGCTAGAGCAAGGTGAAGATACAGAGCAGACCATAGGTGTACATGAATGCGCAGCAGCGGATGTGGCTGAATACTGGAGGGGTCTACTAAAGGTGGACTGGCCCTTGAGAATCCTCAGGAAAAATAGCCAACGACAACAACCTATGTTTTATACTGGATAAAGTGTCTAATGCTAAAACTTGACTCGACAAAGGAGAAGGACCCCAATAACATCCACTGTATGAGGGGTGAATTGGCGGTCATGTTACTTAGGGACCGCTGATTGTGTGTGCAGATCTGAAGTTCAATTTTTTAGTGTTTATTTTTTACATGTACAAATTACAAACTCTTTTTTTGTTATTTTTTTAGTGTTGTGTTTTTAAAATGTACAAATTACAAACTCTTCCCTAACAACTTCAAGAGATCCACACCTTAAACCGAACAGATGCACATCATAAACCAAACAAACACATAACTTAAACTGAACAGACACACAACTTAAACCAAACAGATCCACAACTTAAACAGAACTGTCACACAAGTTAAACCGAACAGACACACAACTTAAACCGAACAGATCCACAACTTAAACCGAACAGTCACACAACTTAAACCGAACAGATGCACACCTTAAACAGAACAGTCACACATCTTAAACCGAACAGATGCACACCATAAATCGAACAGACACACAACTTAAACCGAACAGACACACAACTTAAATCGAACAGATCCACAACTTAAACCGAACAAATGCACACCTTAAACAGAACAGTCACACATCTTAAACCGAACAGATGCACACCATAAACCGAACAAACACACAACTTAAACCGAACAGACACACAACTTAAACCGAACATATCCACAACTTAAACCGAACTGTCACACAACTTAAACCGAACAGATGCACACCTTAAACAGAACAGTCACACATCTTAAACCGAACAGATGCACACCATAAACCGAACAAACACACAACTTAAACCGAACATGTCCACAACTTAAACCGAACTGTCACACAACTTAAACCGAACAGATGCACACCTTAAACAGAACAGACATACATCTTAAACCAAACAGATGCACACCATAAACCGAACATACACACAACTTAAACCGAACATATCTACAATTTAAACCGAAAAGACCCACAACTTAAACCGAACCGACACACAACTTAAACCGAACAGTCACACAACTTAAACCGAACCGACACACAACTTAAACCGAACAGTCACACAACTTAAACCGAACCGACACACAACTTAAACCGAACAGTCACACAACTTAAACCGAACATATGCACAACTTAAACCGAACAGATTGACACCTTAAACCGAACAGTCAAACAACTTAAACCGAACAGATCCACAACTTACACCGAACAATCACACAACTTAAACAGAACATATGCACGCCTTAAATAGAACAATCACACATCTTAAACCGAATAGATGCACACCATAAACTGAACAGACGTAGAACTTAAACCGAACAGATCCACAACTTAAACCGAACAATCACACAACTTAAACCGAACAAGGACAGTTTAATCCAAACTGACCGTGTATAACAATCATTTACAGATACAAACAGATAAAAAATTAGAAGTTTCTTGGTTTTACAAGAACTAACAATAACAAGAAATATTAAATTAAGGAGGAAGTTCCTCGTAATACAAATTCATGTCCCGATCAGAGAAATCAGGATCCCCGGGTTTTGGTGCGACTTCGTGAAGCACGATGTAACCTTCATCTTGAACTTTCTCTTTTCTTGTTGGGCGTGCCTTTTATGGATTGTTTTAATTATCTTCTCAGCTAAAGACACCTGATGTCTAGTCGGCGGTCTTCCTATACGTCTGACCTTATCTGGATTAAGAACTGATGTACCCGCAGACTCAGGTTCATCAAGTCGAACCAAGAACTGGGTAGTGTGCATACGTACCTTAAGCATTTCAATACACTTCACGACCTCAATATACCTTTCGTGGGAAATGAAGGCTTCATGTGCGATCCAAACGACACGACCCATGATGTCGTCGTGACGACGAAGCGCATGCTTCTCCATTACGCCATCGTCTGGGTACATCTTATCTCGATAGCTCCTTCGAATATCCTTCTGCCATCGATTTACGATGTAAGAGTCTGGGAGCAATGCATTAGGATTTAACCGTCCAAGTACAACAAAAACGTGGCAGCATAGAAGGCCAACGTGCTGAAACATTCTACAATCACATGTGAAGTTCATGGATATGTTTTGTACTAGGAAACATTTCAACAGTAGTTGCTCACCAGCCAAAACACGTTCAGATATCTTGTAATGAAATGTGTCATTTGTATTGAACTTCTCCGTTATATCGCAGTATATCATCTTTCCAATTTTTAGCTGCACTTTCTTGAAGACCTCTACCGTATACAACTCACTCATCTGTCTCTCGAATGGATAAATTGAAACCAACTGGGTCTCTTATGAAGACAATCAAAATCTGATCGAGCTTCCTTCTCGTACTTATGGTGGAGTGCAAGTTTGTATTGTTGAACAAACTGCTTAAGGGTGGTCTTCGAAGTAAGATACTTGTCAAAAAAGGCGTTCATACTCTCGATTCTCTGAGTAGATGTCATTCCCGTGAAAAAAATATCATCAACAAATGCAGGTATTCACGACTCTCGGATTGCATAAATCGATTTGAGCCAGCTATGGTTCTGCAGGTCAAAATCAAGAAGGAAACCCTGCCAATTACGATCAAATTCTGCTAGGGTTTTGGAATCATATACAATCAATTTCAGATCAAATAACATGTGCTTCCGATACTGCATCGACAACTTCACGGGAGTTTTGTTCATTATGTGTCATATACAGAATATGTGTCTTGAATCTGGGAAGACATTCCTTACAACAACAGTAATGACACCACATTGATCTGTTATTATGGCTGGGGGGTTATATCTGCATAATGGGGGCAATTTAAAAGGAGTGAGTCATATATTGAAAGGTATAAAATCCTACTTTGAAAACTTTAACAGAACAGACACACAACATATTCCGAACAGACAGACAACTTATTCTGAACAAACAGACAACTTAATCCGAACAGACATACAACTTAAACCTAACAGATTCACGCCTTAAACCGAACATGCACAAAACTTAAACCGAACGGATCCAAATCTTAAACCGAACAATCACACCACTTAAACCGAACAGTTCCACCACTTAAATCGAACAGTCACACCACTTAAACCGAACACATACACACCTTAAACTGAACAGTCACAGACTTTTAACTGGACATAGAGACACCTTACCATTCATGCACGACAACCATGTTTGGAACAACCATATGTAATGTTCCGTGGTCTCAGAAGACAGCAAAGCGCAACCGAGCAAAACTGACTCGAAATGGTGATTAACTCCTACAAATGGGGCAAAAGGCACGTCGTATTTGTTTGTAATGTAGGTGGTGTCGAAACATATTGCATCTCCAAAGTATGAATATGCAGCTCTAGAACGACAATCAGCCCAAAACACGTTCTGTAGTCTTCCTTCGTCATCCATATTCATTACGTAGAAAAACATGGAATCAATCTTCTGCATCCTAATGAAATAGTTCTGAAGAGCTTGTGCATCACCAGGTCCCATCTTTAAATTTCTGACTTAGTTTACAACATTCCTGCACAAAGAAACCACTAAGACTAGACGTAAAATGTTGAACTTCAATTATGTTAGGCAGAAAGAACACAAACCTTAAATCCCTTTCGTTGAAAGTCAATTTGTCATGACCTCCAACCTCGACCACAAAAGATTGCATGGTCTTAGCAGCTGATATCCCAGCAGTATCATTGCACGATATGCGTGCTTTGGCGACCTCAGGGACGATTCGTTTTTTTCTGAGAAAATGCATTTGCTCATGTTCAAGCATGGCGTGGTTATGTTTAAGATCCACAAAGTTAATGTGGTAACCCCTTGCAGGGTTTCTGGAGACCCTTATCCGAGCAGTGCATTGGACTCTACTGGATAACTTAGGCTTCAATTTCCCTTACCCTTGGTTTGTTGGTGTCGCGCCCTCCTTGGAGCAAGTCAGTGTGACCCGTATAACAACACAACGATCGTAATGAGATTGCCTTGTCTTAACACCAAAACCACAAGAATCGGCATAGGCCACATAAAATATTTTGGCTTCTTCGAAAGAAGGAAAATACATCTCCTCCTTAGGAACGTTTGCCGGTTGCTCCACTTGGGAAGACACATTAACGATTTCCATTGGAGTACAGAGGAATGACCACAAAAGAGAAGGGAAGAAAAAGGAAGACACATCTTGAGATGAATAAGAAGTCTTTTGCTGTGTAGGAGCGCCAAAATGATGAAGGAGATGAGTGATTTGAGACGCATTAATGAGGGATGGAGGGAGGGATGGAGAGATGAAGACATTTGTACGGATAACAAAAGAATTGAGGGATAAAATAAAAAAAGAAACTCTTTTCTCTGCTGACATGAAGAGTGTCAACTAAGCCGCGTCCCTTAAGGAGCGTCCTACAGTTATCTATCATTTTCCTTATTTTATGTTCTATTTTTATAAATCATCACAATTAAGCTATGAAACACACACAAAATTGCATGTCAAGTAGTGTCTAAATCGTGTCACAATTTCGTGTCGTATTTTCACATATTGTCGTAAATTAACATGGTACGCATTTTTGAGTTATGTTGCGTTGGTGGCTTGTTTGTTGGAATTTATTTGATGCTCCGAGTAAATAATTTGCAACAACGTGAGAGTCGACAATCAACACTAAACAACCCCCAGGCAACTAAAGTCGTAAACCCCAAGTACAATAGAGAAAAGTTGATATTGTAACTATACATTTGCAAATATGTAGTAATTAACTTCCATTGGTACAAAACTTAAAGTTGTGAAGCTAATTATAGTCAAGCATTTAATATTAGCTAATAGCCAATTCCCAATTGTTTGGTATGACCAAACTAATATCCAATGGTGTAACTATTAGTTTTCTTCACTCAAACAACTCGTCCAAAATCTTACTTCAGTGGAAACATACTTGCCAGACTTAAGTCTAGATAACTACTATGATTGTCAATTGTGTGACTACATTTTATATTTGGAGTCGCTCATCGAAACACTACCACTACAAATGGTCGAAATAAGTTGGTGGATAACCACTTTAATTTGTTATCCCAATCACCAACTTACGTCTCCTTCCCAACCAAGCCTTCAAAAGGGAGTTAACAAATTAGTTAGTCACCACTCGATAGAGGTTTTTGAACACAAATTTGATTAGTCAAGGACATACACACAACTATCCCATTTCCCAGGGACCTTTCGAGAAAAACTCCATTCCTGCACCTCTATATAAACCACCAAATCGCAAATCTCCCGCCGAAAACCGCCACCATTCCTAGGGTTCGAGTTCCTCCGTCGCAGATCCCTCCCGTGCGCTCCGACTCCAATCCGATCGGTACGTTTTACGATTCTCGTTTTAGGAATCGATGTAATCCGATCCGCAAAGTTGGGATTCCGTTGCGCATCTGGAGATTTGTGTTTGGTTCGAGTCGTTCGTCTTTTGCACCATATGATGCTAGAATGCGAGTTGTGGACTGTAGTTCTCGGATTTGTAAGAGATACGGGGGATTGTAGAAACGTTATAGATTTTTTTTCTACTCTGGGATTTTGGATCTTTTTATGAGAAAAAATTGTATTCTCATTTTAGGAATTGAAGTAATCCAAACTGAAAAGTTCGGATTTCGTCACGCATCTAGAGACTTGTGTTTGGTTCGAGTCGTTTGTCTTTTCCACCATATGATGTTTGAATCCGACCTCTAGTTCTCGGATTTATAAGAGATATGGGGGATTGTAGAAACGTTATAGATATGTTCCTACTTGAGGATTTGATTTTTTTTTTTACGAGAATAAGTTTGTAATCTCGTTTTACAAATCAAAGTGATCTGATCTGAAAAGTTTGGATTTCGTTACGCATCTGGAGACTTGTGTTTGGTTCGAGTAATATGTATGATGTTCGAATCCGACTTGTATTCTGGGAGGTGTAAGAGATTTCGGAGTGATTTTTGTTCTTACTTGAAGTTAATCGGTGTTTTGAGCGGTGAGATGCGAGGGATGGTCGAAATGTTGTAGGTTTGTTTCTATTTTGGGATTTTAGATCATTTTTACGAGAATAAAATTACATTCTCGTTTTAGGAATCGAAGTAATCTGATCTGAAAAGGTTCGGATTTTGTTAGTCGTTACACATCTGGAGTTTTGTGTATGATTCGAGCAGTCGCTTCGCCTTTTCCACCATATGAGATTTGAGTCCAACATGTATTTTGGGAGGTGTAAGAGATTTCGGAGTGATTTTCATTCATACTTGAAGTTAATCGGTGTTTTGAGAGGTGAGATGAGAGAGATATTTGAAACACTATAGGTTTGTTTCTAATTTGTGATTTTAGATCACTTTTATGAGAATAAAATTGTATTCTCGTTTTAGAAATTGAAGTTATCCGATCTGAAGAGTTCAGAATCCATTACGAATCTGGAGACTTGTGTATGGTTTGAGTCATTTCTCTTTTCTACCGTATGATGTTTGAGGTGGACTTGTATTCTGAGAGGTGTAAGAGATGTCAGAGTGATTTAGTTCATACTTGAAGTTAATCGGTGTTTTGAGCGGTGAGATGCGAGAGGTAGTTAAAACGATACAGGTTTGTTTCTAATTTGTGATTTTAGATCGCCTTTATGAGAATAAAATTGTATTCTCGTTTTAGAGATCGAAGTTATCCGATCTGAAGACTTCAGATTCCGTTGCGAATCTGAAGACTTGTGTATGGTTTCAGTCGTCTGTCCTTTCCTCCATATGATGTTTGAGTCTGACTTGTAGACTTGTAGTTCTGGGAGTTGTAAGAGATTTCAGAGTGATTTTGGTTAGTACTCAGGTTAATTGGTGCTTCGAGTGGTGAGATACGAGGGATTGTCGAAACAATAAAGATCTGGTTCCTGATTGGATTTATACTAGGATTAAACTGTAAAGTCTCTTAGGATTTGATCCGATTGATTCTCTATTGTGTGTTGTTTTAATATGTAAACTCAGACCGAGGTAAAAGGGACACTAAAATTTTTGTTTCTACTTGTTAAGAGTTATGTTGTTTGAGAAATTGTGATTTTGTTCCATATTAGGTATTCAAGAATCAGAATTGAATTCTTGAAGCTGAAATTGTATATATGTGTTTGAGATTCAAGTCTTCCAATGTAATTTGTTGGCATGATGTCTACATATGCATTTGAATTTCATGTAGTAGAAAACCAGAGATTTTGTTTGGACATGGGGAGTTTCACATTAAGTTTGTGGCAAAAATTATGGTTTTGTTTTTCCACAAGGCCACGTTAAGAGTAGGCAAATTAGGAAAATAGGATTGTCACGTCTAAATGGCCACAGAATAAGGCATGAATAATCGTAAAATAATCACTTTCCATTCCATCAGAAAATGTCAATTATTAGTTATTACATCATAATGCTGATAGGTTCTTAGGGAACGCAATCATCTTTGCATATCGCACAGCGTGGGACTGTGTGGTAGTAGATGCAAGCACAACACTTCTTACCACAGTAAGCAGGGCATCCTGTCGTAGGCATCAAGAAATGAACTGTATTAGAAAGGCTAATCAACGATGATCAGTGCAACTCTTCTTAGTTGAGCAGTGAAATCCAAAAAGTAAAGTGAGGATCGTGAGATGAAGTCAATTACCAGGCCTCCAGCAAACTCATTGTCTTTAACTATTATTGACCTTTTAATTCATCGTCTTCAATTTGAAGAAATACATTTAAGATAGAAGAAACCGTCTGCTTACCCTACCAAATTGTTTCTCGCAAACTTTTTGTTTGTGAATTACCTCCTCTTCCTTCTTCAGAATTCATACATTTGTTTCTACATTTTATCGATACTTCTCGTCAAAGCTATACATTTGAAATGTTAGCTTGGACATCTATACTTTTCAAAATAAGTAAACCATGTTTTTCAAAATCCATCTATATGTAAGCACTAGCATTCGACCCATGCGTTGCATGACGATTTCATAAAAATTGATCATGGTTATTACATAAATACAATAAAGTTCTCGGATCTCTATCTTCATCTCGAAAAAGGTTCTTGTTTCTGTGCATCTTATGACATGCTTGGGAAACTGAATCCATATGAAAATCTGCTTCTGGTTGTCTTGCTGGCAGGTGAAAAATGATATGATTTATCTAATAGCCTATGACATTTGAAGAGTATATCAGTATTATGCTGTTCAGCTTGAGTTAAGAAAATCATATATTCTTATGATTTCTTACTAGTTCAGAATTGAAGAGAGTATGCTATATTCTCCAACGTTGGCGTTCAGAGGTTTCACTTTTTGTGGATTTGCAAATACATTTGTATGCAATATTATAGTGAAAAACCTTTCATGCATATAAGCATCATGTTTTCGTAGGAAGGTCTAGCTTCGCACAGAAAAATTAGATTTCATTTTGAAACCTGAGAATATTCTTGGTCAAGCTTTTGCTTTATCACGATTCGTGATCTTACGTTTTTTTTCAGTTTGCATGAAAATACTGATGGAATTATTTTAGATAAAGCAATGGTTAGAACTTTCTCTAGCTCTAATAAAAGTAATTTGGTATCAATCTTCTTGTGTCGTGAGTTAGATATTAGCGAAAATGAGCTCTTTTCTTTATTTCTTATAACTTATAAGCTCACGTAGACACTTCATGTATTACCAATGAACAAATTTTTCTTCTTCAGTAGATCTATCTGTTCATCCAGTGCATGACTACTGGAAGATGATTAGATGAATGTCTTGCAATCAGTGGTACTTAATATCATACTACATCTTGGTTCATATGGGGTTGTGCATGCATGTACCCTGAACATCTGCATATTTTTGCACTTTTTCACGCACAATTCCATTGATTCAGTCCGGCGTGCCTAATGCATAAAATAGATCTTTGTCTGACATCGTTTACTTCAAATGCGTATCTCGAATACATGTACGTACATTAGTTTTCTGGTTACCACTTACTAATTATTTTTCTGGGCAGGTCGTATAATGTCAGGTGAGATGCATGTGGAGCTGCTGACCTTCGGGAAGTTTTAGTGTTCATCAAATCAAGTAGCAAGAGGATCTCTTCTGAAACTGCTAGCTGGAACTTCCCTCTCATTAAATTGGAGATTCTTGTGCCGGACTTCTGGACCTTAATTTCTGTCCGTTGTCTGGTTAGTTTTCTAATCATTGCTGTAACATCCTCGAACAGCGGAAAATTTAAATTTTAAAACATACAAACAACGGAGGACATTACCAAGAAAATACACCAGGTGCACCAACGTATATATATATATATATACGGATCTGAGTTTACAACAAGAGGTGATTACATCAAAAGCTATAAGATAAAATGTACAACGTAATCACAACAACCTCAAAAGAAGGGGAAAGCAGGATCTGTCCCAGAAGCTCTCTTCCGCAGTCACCACCCCCTAACGCTGCTCACGGCCTGAAAGCAGACAATAAATGCCTGAGTTTCCAGAAGGAAACCCAGTATGCCAAACCCTAACACATATATGAACAATAATGAAATATGTAATGAATAATGAATAGAACAACAGACACAATCCGGTCTCAGGGGTCCTCTCACCCAAACCCACCAACACACGTGCACACACGGCACTGCCGGTACAGTCACGGCCACACAACCGGGTCTCAAGGGTCCTCTCACCCCAACCCCACAACACACACGTGCACACAAGGCACCGCCGGAAAATCCTCGGTCACGGGTCTCAAGGGTCCTCTCACCCCAACCCCACAACACACACATGCACACAAGGCACCGCCGGAAAATCCTCGGCC
Source organism: Triglochin maritima (assembly GCA_963682175.1). Classification (NCBI taxonomy): domain Eukaryota; kingdom Viridiplantae; phylum Streptophyta; class Magnoliopsida; order Alismatales; family Juncaginaceae; genus Triglochin; species Triglochin maritima. The sequence continues at coordinate 1,562,387 of OY821787.1, read as the reverse complement.
ACGGGTCTCAAGGGTCCTCTCACCCCAACCCCACAACACACAACCGGGTCTCAAGGGTCCTCTCACCCCAACCTCACAACACACAACCGGGTCTCAAGGGTCCTCTCACCCCAACCCCACAACGCACGCTACTCATACCACTATCGGGTGACAGTCCGTGCCGTTGCCCAAAAGGCCGGAGAGACGAGCCGCTTTCAAGCGTACGAGCACCCAACCATCGGGCGCCAGTCCGTGCCGTTGCCCCCCGTGAGGTCGGAGAGACGAGACGCCGTCAAGTGTACTCATAAAACCACGAATCCGCCAAAAACAGCAGAAACGGTCGAACGAAAATTGTTAATCGGTCGACCGATTCTCACCTAGAGAACTGGCCCAACCGAAAAACCCGCCAATCGGTCGACCGGCAAAGGGGGCCTGGTCGACCGAAAAGTCTCAGTAAGAAAACGTTTTCGCAAACCAAACACCAACGGTCGACCGACCCAACACTCACGGTCGACCGAAAACCACCAGTAAGATTTACCAACAGTCCACACTTCACGGTCGACCGAAACCACACGTCCGGTCGACCGGCCATTAAGTTAACTTAAACGTCGGTCGGACGAAGTCAACGAGCGGTCGACCGTTTAGATGGTCAACGCCCCCAACCGACCTTCAACAGTACTTTCGGTCGACCGACAAAGGGGTCCCGTTCGACCGAAAATACCCAGGACATCTTCTCTCACTAAAATTGCACAACCGGTCGACCGCCCAAAAGGGCATCGTTCGACCGGTGCGAGGGATTCTGCCCCAAATACACTATAACCGGTTGACCGAACCAAAACACCGGTCGACCGTTTATAGTTCAGAAACGGCTGTGCAGGTCCGACGAGCCCGAAACGGCCTACCGTCGATCGCTCCCACTCCCACACTAACAATAGGTGAGCTTGAAAGCAAGTTTGACATACCTTAAGGCTTGAAGAAGCCTTGGAAGAACCACGGTGAGCGCCTCCTCGCGAAAAAGCTCGAACTCCGGCGAACCTCCGATCCCGAACTCTACGACAATTCCGGCGACTCCAACACTCCGATCCTCGCCTCTGCCAACACCGACGAAGCACAAGGGAGAGAGAGACGCGTGAGAAAGAGAGAGATCGTGAGAGAGGGAGAGAGAGAATTCCAAATCTTTTATACCCCCTCCCGAAACGATCTCAGCCGTCGATCTCATCCACCCCTAATCCTCTCCTAAACACCATTAGCACCATAAGCAAGGTTAGGATATTACAATTGCACTATTAGGTGAACGAAGTTATGGCCTTTCGCCTAATTATTACGCGGTCCCTCGAACGTTTCATATAGTCACGTGATGGCCCACAACAAGTGAAATCTTAAACATAATAGCCGAGGTTATCATTCTTGCGGATCTTACAGTCTTACTTCTTCAGTTGTCACATGTTACTCCTACTTTTAATATCTTATTATATTAGAACACCAAATGATACGTATGAGAGTTGAAACTTAAATTTCTGAAATCATAGAGAGTAGCAGCTAATATTTTAAGATACCACAGCTGTACTTGTGACTTGATTATTCCTAACCTTAGAAGGTAAACTGCAACAGCTTGATTATCCTTGCATTGATTAATTTAATACTACTAGAAGAGTGATTGTTTAATTACAGCCTTGATTCACACCTAGTATCTTGTTTTGCGAGCTTAATTATCCACTTCCTAAGTTAGTTCAGACTGAAATACTCGGTGGTTGTCAAGGACCTGTCTATCCACATCATAGGTGAATTTACATTTATATTAGCACGCAAGAGCACTCTTACCTAGTGTTTCTTCCCGAGATCATCTGAGTCATCCATGACCGTGATACTTAGAGCGTCCACAACCACGATTGATTAATCATAAGCCGAGTAGGGGCCCCATGTGAAGCACCATATCAGCATCTCCAATCGCGTAACTGACTATTTTCTCAAGGCGCGTAACTTTCATATAACATCATGTGCTCCATGCAACAGGTCTTCTATCCATAAAAGTAGTGCCTAGCACATGTGTTATGTGTACATGGGGACAGTCACATTTGTTTTTTTTGCTTTGTAGACAGCTGACAGGCAACACCGACAAGTTGGTGGGGACAACTTGAGAAGAATTAATGGGAAGCAGCCAAATTAGGTATCGGGCTTGGAGAGAAACAGGTTTGCTTGCTGTTTGACTGTTTCTTAATTTCATTCAAGTGAAACTGCCGCATGCTACCTAGATTGCTAATTTGTTTTTTTTGTGGATAAAATAATTGAATTCGTTGATATAAAGTGATTAGGAGTACTACGAAGTACGAACCGCAACACCAAAAGGACAAGCGTAAAAAAATAAATCCAATGATGAATGTTTTGAGGGTTACAACGCCTCAAAAACAGTTACCTCATATACGGTTACATTGAAATAAACCACCACAAAAGATATAGTACTAGATATGCGAGCTGCAGTCTCAGCATAACCCCTCTTTTGAGATGTAGATACTAGATATGTTCGTTTGTTGGTTTTGTTTGGAATTTTTGTGTATGTATCACATGTGCTAGTACATCGACGTATTTGATTATTTTTCTATGCAAACTTTGTTTTAGTTATATAAAATTGGTGTTCGTCATACTCACAGATCCTCCAGCTAACTTCTGTCTATCGTGTTATCTTTTCTCTTCTTTTAGACATCACCTCTATTCTTCCTTCGCATTTTGATTCAGATTCAGTTTGATATGGTTTGAGTATAATATTTGAGGAACTAAAATGTTGAAGTAAAGAAGATGGTGAGGGAAAAGAAGAAAACATTGTCAAATGTGACAAATTGAAATTAACAGGATAAAATATACAAATTAGATAGAAACACAAAAGATATGCAGTAAAATAGTGTATACAACGTATACATAGAGAAATAGGACAGGTATATAGGATATACAACCCAAAAAATACTGTTTATTTTTGTGCTTCCCAATGTTCTAGATCAAAACATCACTGTGCAGCAGACTACAGGTTATACATCATAGACTAGAGTTTTTTTTTTTTTTTTGCTAATGATCATAGACTAGACTGTTGGAATATACTCCCACAACAAGTAAAAGGAAATCAACACGGACCAAAACAGACTCCATGGACAAATCTAATGAACTAGATACATAGTTCCTTAGGGCACACAAAATTTATATGTATTACAACTCCACAGCTGACCATGACTCGGTATGTGATAACTTCACACGTGCTTCAACAAGTAGTTCAACCCCCAACCTCTGTTTTGAAGCATTGGGACCACAATGAGAACGATGCAGCCTATGTTCTACAATGCCCTCACAAGTAAATATTCATTATGTCGTTGCCCAATCTCTCCATCATCTGATCCTCCATCTCATTAGCACATCTCAACTTAGCTTCCTTACCTGAAACGAGTAAACATTATAATTAACTCAAACATCATAAAAAAACCAGATCTATCATGAAAGACCTTTTTTTGTTTTTTCATACCATATATTTCAAGTTTGCTCTGTTCAGATTGAACACTTCTCCTAAGTGGACAAGAGGAAAGTGGCAACACAGGTAGGTTGTTGCAATTGCAGATCTCAACCATGTAACCATCTGGGTCGTGGAAGAAAAGCTGGTCCACCTTGATGCCACCTTCCTCCACCACAGCCTTAACGTATTCGACCCCCATCTTCTCTAAATTACGCACCACAAGCCCAAAGTCAGAGCATTGGAAGGAGATGTGGTTATCCTTGGGGTTTATATTCCCCTTCCTCTTGGGAACATCCTCTGGGTGGTTGCACTCCAGCAGGTGAATCCCAAGACCATAGTTGAACAACCTGAAATGCATGTCCACAATCCCCCAATGATATTGAATCCAGGAAATGTAAGTCGACATGCATGTTTGGAGGGAAAAGCGTTTGTTAATACGTACCATGCGCCTTCAAATTTGAAAGAAGACGGTCTCTTTATGAGCACAAAACCAAGAACTTCTTGGTAGAACCTGACGGATTCAGCTACTGATCTGCAAACAAAGGAAACATGGTTGAGAGACACCAATGGGAGTGGCAATTGTGATGCTCCTTGTACAACGTCCACACCCATTACGAGTTATTTGCTGTAGCAAAAAAATTCTCTACCCACACCAAACTTACAAACTATTAGATCTTTTGAAATGGAACTTTGAAGTGATGAGGTGAATGGCATGGATTGGAGGGGGTATATATAGAGCTAGAGTGGATATAGGACAACCACATCGGATCAGAGCTTATCCTACGCATCAAGTGCCACCTCGTTTTTGATGTCTACTGGGGCACCAAGACACGTTTAAGTGACTCAGGTTGCCGAAGTCCAAATCACTAAGTCCTCGTCCGCTTTGATAACCGTAACTAGTTGAATTCGAGGTAGCAATCCATTGAGGAATCAGTTTACCTTGAAAGTCAGGGTATTTAAGTAATTTTGGCATGTCATGTTTAGTTTATTTTGTTTGAGGTTGTCTTCATCTACATTAGTTGGTAAATTGATACTTTTGCAGAAGTCTTGTTGTGGGTCTGAGAAATTATGTTTGGATTGCGTACTCCCTCGCTCAGTGGAATTTGACCAACTACGTTAAAATTAATAAACTTTTACAATATATCTCAGAGTTGCAACTAGTCTTAGACTCCTTTTGTGCACGTAAAGAGGGAAAAAAGCTTACGGAACAAAGTGATAAGTTGGCTGAAAATTTTGATAACATGATATTTGTTGATAGATCAGTGAACCGGTTCCATGAATCAGGCAGAATAGATCAACCTGTCGTCTTCTCTATCTTGTCCTTTGAAGAGCTAGTTGTCTTGTTTTCATTAGAAAAATATCTTGGAACATCTTGCTTATCAGATGTAAGGACTTATATATTGAGCTCCTTGAAGACATAGACATTACTACTTGCCATAACGTGTGGTGTGAATCACGACTTTCGGAAGTGTAGATGGAGGATATTGACATGTGATCTTCATTTGTTCGCTGAATTGCATATGGAAAATAATGTAATTGAGTTATTTTATGTAGTAAATGGAAAAGAAAGGAGCATCAACCCAGATTTTTTTTTCATACTAATTAAACTTATAGGTTTAAGATGAGGTGTTCTATTTCTTTTTATCTAGTTATAATAAAACACCACGACACGACATGTTCCCGCTGGGATGCAACTCCTACCTGTAGTCTTGACTTGTAAATGAATATTACCAGTAGAATGTATTAAATCTTGTACACTTATTGTATAAATTAAGCCTACATCAATAAGATTTGCTTATTTAGAGCCTTACTACATCAAAAAAAAAAATCTAGCGTTATTTTTTCACTTTGCTATTCCCTTGTTCCTCTGGATTTTATTTTCCCATTTGAGAAAAGTTGTTCAGATATGCTTCTACACAGTTAATGCGTGATTATTAGACAATTTTATTCTACAAAATTTAACACTATCTAAGGTAGTTGGTATGATATAGTTATTGCGGTCCATGTGATATAACTCAGAGATAGACCAATAGAAGGCAAGTCTATTATAGTGCCTTAACTTAATGAGTTACAACAAGATGTGATCTGATTTCTCGGAAAAGAGAAGTGATCTGCGATGCTTATGCTTTTTTTTAATGATCCAGAATTTTCCGACATTCGTCTTCACTTTGGGACATACGGAATACGGCTCTAAATTGGAGGCGGTCTAATATCATTTTCACTGAAACGTTTGATATGTTGTTGTGGTTTGAACCCAAGATGTGTGTTTCCCTCACCCCTAACCAGTTTAACTACATCCCATGAACTTCTTACGCTGCAATATTAATTTTTGCCAGCACAAGGTCAAATGCTTTATGTACTTATATATCGAGAATAAACAAGCATTCACTCAGACTGTTTTGAACGTTAAGTTATGTTTTTCTTTTGCGCGATAAGTATAAATAAGAACAAAAATTTATGTTAATTTTTTATTTCTGCTTGTGGTATTGTGCAGTTAGATAGTAGACAAGAAAACGACCATATGCCCTAGCGGTGGTTGGAGGTTTGAAACTGAGATGTGTTGAGTGGGTGTGGAACCAAAGCCACATAAATACATGATAGGGACTTGGATGTGTGGCAGTTTCAGTTTGCTTTAGCATTCTATATCGAAATTGAACAAATTTAGAAATGAAATAATTCATCTAATTTTTCATTGTTTTGATTTTTTCCCCACGGGTAATGGACAGTGGTGGAAGTTATCTTATGGTAAACATGCAAATACTAGCTTTGGCATGTAATAATCCTTCACATTTGAAACATTTTCCTACAATTTAATGGCAAACAAGTAGGGAATAGCTTAATACCCACCAATAGTGTTGTGTAAGTAAAAAAAATTAACACTATGAAATACAATGCAACTAATACAAATGTATTTCTTCGAAATTGACACTACAAATACCACCATTCACAGACCTAATAGAAAAGAAAAGGCAGGACTTGGTTTCTAGGAAGTCTTGTATATGTTACTATTTTAATTTGGAAAAGAAGACAAGGTAGCAACAACCAGAAAATCTACTATGGATGAGATAGAGTATTCCATTCATCCTTTGTATGTTATTATTACTAACAGATACAAAAGTAAAGGTAGAAACAACTTCCTCCTTTGTATGTTACAATATAGATGAAAAAGAAAAGGTATAGCCCGATAAAAAAACTGAATCGCTAAATATTGCCTTTTGAAATTACCATTTTGTTCTTCTCTCATTTCTACTGCTATAACGCGACATTTTACCTTCCTATCACACATTTCTCTTCATCTTCCTTTTATAATCATAAAAAATAATGTTTTGGAGGTCAGTAATGAGCCAACAGACACCTCAGTGTACTCGAATCTGGTAAAATATCTAACATCTTTTTAATAAAAAATAATAAAAAATTACGGGTGTTCGACGGAGCCGCCCCCACGTAGGAGGGGGCGTCTGGGTAAGACACCTCCCCCATGGGGGAGGCGTTTTACCCAGACGCCCCGCCCATGGGAGAGGCGTCTTACCCAGACGCCCCCTCCTACGTGGGGTGGCTCCATCGGACGTCCGTAATTTTTTATTATTTTTTTAAAAAAGATAATTGATTATAAATTTAGATAATTGTTAAATTAATTAATTAATAAGTTAATAATTACTATATTCGGATGACCGATACCCTTTCGGTACACCGAAAATTCAAAAATTTCCAGATCTAACAATTTCAAAATCCAAAAAATATCCAGGTGAGCGAGACCCCTGAACGACATGTCGAGGTGGTAGTTGTAAGTCAGGATGTTTTACCACCGGGGGATTTGGAACTTAAAAAATGTTGGATCTGGAATTTTTTTGAATCTTCATCACTTGCAAAAAAACTCATTGTAATCCGACCGGTTACCACTGAAAACTTGCAAAGAAACGTCAAATAATTTGAGATAACACACCGTATAATTGTAATTTGACAAAAAAAACAGGACGTCTGGCTAAGACGCCTGTACCATGGTGGTGGCGTCTGGCTAAGACGCCTCCACCATGGTTGAGGCGTCTTTGCCAGACGCCTCCACGATGGTAGAGGCGTCTGGCTAAGACGCATGTACGATGGTCGAGGCGTCTGGCTAAAAACGTTTGTTATAGCAATTACTATTATTATATTATATTATAATAATATCTTTGAAAAAGAAAAAATAGCAATTACCTATTATTATATTATATTATAAAAATACAAAGTAGCAAGAACCAGGAAATCCGTTATATTGTTACTGCATTGATTCTTGATATATTACTATATTGATTAGGAATGACACAAGCAAAAAGATCACCCACTCACCATAGATATGGTCAAATAAATGCAGGGAGGAAATATCGTGCCTTATAGGTTTCTTGTTGCCAATCGAATGTCAAGATAGGGCTGCTGATGAAGCATTAGTGGTTGAGTCTAGAACTTAATTATCATACCGGAACTTTGCTTTCAATATTTTCAAGTTAATTAGAAATTTCTTGGAAGGGAACAGTACAACTAGTTGTTGGGTTTGTCTCTATTTTCCTCTCTACACGTTCCAACAATCATCTGATTATTTCTATAACTGATTGCATCAGCTGTAACCCTTTTTTTAATGTTTTCTTCTATTGTTATTAAACCTTCATTAATACCTGGTATTGTGATGCGTCCTTGCAGATACTACGTGATACATCATTTCTGCTTTCATTTCGAAATGATGAATCCACAGGTATATGACCCACAATCATTTGTTTAAGTAACACTACTCTAGATTACTGAAATGGTGTAGTCGATTACCACCATACGTTGCTAAAATAAAAGCCAATAATAGTTAAAGATAATAACATGAAGTTTTCAAAGCTTAAAAATTGTACCGTACAGCTCAAAACAGCCCCAACCCAAATACCCAAGCACTCAACTCCCAATCCATATTTCTTTCGTATTTTATTGGAGGATGGTAAGCTATTTTGTGCTTGTGTTAGGTTGACCTACAATTTCTAGCTACATGACCCACATACGGTAAGAAATACTACATAGAAAATCTTAGATTCCTTGGTCGTTTAACTAATTATTGGTTTTGCTATGTTTCGTTTAGAACAAGAAAAATGCTACAATATTGTATAAAATCATGGCTACTTTTGTACGTATCCTTATTGATATGTAAAGAAGCCATCATGTTATTTTCACTAGCTTAGAATTTTCTAAGGATAGAAGAGTACGTAGTAGGTATAATTATCGAAAGGGGATCCTCCAAGGGCGGCTTGTGTTAACCAACACATGCATTCATGGTTCCCTTAGGAGAATAATGTTGAAAATGTTGCAATGCGGTGTCAATGTGTCATGCATGTGAGAGTTAAAGTTCTATTCAGATTAATAGAAGGTGTTCTCTTCCACCATCATGTTCATCGATTCCCTATAGAGGATCATCCTCTTCACTTAACATTTTCCCCTGTAAAAAAAATTAACCCCGAGTCTCCAACGTCCCGAAAAGGAATTACCAACACATCCAACGATTATAGTACGTCACTCACTCAGAAGTCAGAAGTTGGACAAAAGCACAATTTCTAAGTGTCTATTTCTTAAAATTCCATTAAAAACATGACTTATCTTTCTATGTATAGCATTTGCATATTTTATATGAGTATTCACAATAATATCTACTTTGGTTCAAGCTCATTGAAACAAAATTCCATTCAACGACACAGTGGTGTGTGAAATTGGAAGATCCAGGTAACAAGACTTTTGTTCTCGTTAATTGCACAGTTGCACTTAATACTAGAGCTCAGTCTTGGAACCTCATGTCATTTTTGGAATACTCGTAAGCTTAAAAGTTAAAGAAGTTTTGTTGCTGATTAATGCTTTTTCTCAGAGAAAATTTGACCGCCTAATAACACTTAAAATTTGGCCACCTGAATAATTAAAAATATGTTGGTTTGGGTGTGTATTGATCATCCTCTGCTATATTTCTAAATACGTCGAGGATTGTCATTGTTTTGTTCTTGACCGTACGGTGAACACAGGGAATGGTTTTGCTTCCTCGTCTAAGGAAGTAGACTTGCATAACGGGTTGGGCCAGAAACCCGGCCTGCCGTGTTGGGCCGGCACGGCACCGAGTCTATAAGCAAGTACATGCAATAATATGTGAACGTTAGTAGATGGGCTCATGTTTGTTGTGTACGTACTATATGAACTTTTCCTCAAAATACCTTTTGTCGTTTAAGAATTCACATTAAGCTTTCCTGTTTTCTGAACAGAGCATAACAACAGCTTCGGTGCTATGGATTTCCATGCTGAACTAATCAGAAGCCACATCAAAGATTCACTTAGGCATTTAGATTGTCTGGTAATTACTTATGCTCAGCTAAGGATGAGAATTAAGGAAAACATGATATCTGATCACGACTTAATTAGGGACTGAATAAAAATGCACAATATTGACCCAGTAGAGATTGATCGAAGAAAATGGTGGCCCAATAGAAGGCTTGGCTCTACCTTGTATTGAAATTTCCATAATAAACAACCTTTTAAATGAATTTCATACACAAACTTCTTGTTCGTAATTTCGTGATATTTGGATTGTCAAACCCTGCACAGACCACAATCTCCTCGAGTTTGTTTTGAGGTCTTGATATCTACAGATACTACTAATTCATGTAAACCCATTCAACATCAAATATTTAGGAACATGGTATAAAACCCTGTTTCTCTTCAACATTATCAAGCTTTCCACAAAAGTGCAAATTTACAAACAAAAAGATAGTCCACATCAAGCGATTGCATGAAAGCATTCTCCATTTTATGAAATTAACTAGAAACTTGAAGCATAACTACTTAGGATACATTCATGGATTCAGTATTCAATTAGTCCTCTTCCTCATCCGTCTTGAATTTACCGGTTCCAGGATTCAACGCAGCAATAAAGAAGAAGGCAACGTTAAAGAGCACGAGTGGCTCGATTTCATTGATAGGTACGCCAGTCTCGATGTTGAGCTGTGCTAGGGCTCCTTTCCCTGTGATGATCTCTCCTATGATTGAGAATGCAATACCCAACTGAGCCAACCTCCCGACAAAGAGTTCATTTGCCTTGGTGAATCCAAACAAGGGACCTAAAAGTTTCAAAACAAATCAATCCACAAATTCTAACCTTTTATTCTATATTTTAGCACATTCTAAGGTTATTGAACATACACGTACGATCCATGATATAGCAAATTCTTACATTTTAAGGTTATGAAAAAGCCCAATCGTATCTCCCTGGTGATAGGTGCAAAAAAATGTAGGGTTTCTCATCACATTGTTTTTTTTAAGTTTTTTATTCACATTGTTGCTTCAACTTTGGTTTCATGAAAACAAGGGTAAAAATCTTATTGGTATCTCAATTTTAGTGAAAATCAGTTTAGTACCTCGAATTTTATGTCTCTTTCATTCAGTCCCTTTAATTATGCATTTCCAAAAATCAGTTTGAAGCCGTGAATGATAACCAACAATCGAGTAAACTCAACTTAGAACAATTGTTTCATAATCATCAGCAAACTTTCTATTTGGTTGGAAACAGAAAGTAACTTAGAACTTAGAAGTATGTTAAGGCTATCTTTGCTCCCAGTATAGGTAACTAGTGGCAGTTGAATTATTAATTTGATTACAATTAAGTAAGATTTGAATAGATTTTGATTTGCTCTCTACTCATGATACTTAGGACCATAAGCTTACCTCCTTCTTTGAGACCAAGGGCAGATCTCAAACCTTTGCCTGGAGGAATAACAGCCTTCTCAAGACCAGTGGGGTCGTCGACGAAGCTACCTCGGTCACCAAGTGCCCCAATGGCTCCTAGGAGGGTGAAGAGAATGAAGAACAAGAGCAACGGCTCGGCCTCGTAGATTGGGATTCCGGTCTCCAGGTTCAATTGTGATAATATACCCTTACCAGTGATGGCTTCTCCCAACAAAGATGCCTGAGAACACCATTAAGAATTTAAGATGTTAGTTGCAGCATCACAATTTTATGTTGTTTGTTACTGTTATTGACTTATTGGAAACAACCTCATTATTTTAAAGTGGTAGGATTGTGTACACCCGATTCTTTTTTATCTTGCCCAGGCGGGAGCGGGTAACGTCGAAGTTGATGTTGTTACTGTTGTTGACTTATTGTAATGTTTGTAGGAAATGATGACACTGTTCCTATGTACAGAGCTTTCTTGTTTAGGCTATAATTATGTAACTGTGCTTTGATCCAACATATTTACGATGGGCCTTCCACATACTATCTTAGGAACTATCTTGGTTCTATGGTGCATTAGGCAACAATAAAGTTCCTACAAACCAATATGTTTAGAAGCTTCTTTTTTTTGAAATTTATAGTACATATATTCACTTAATATCTTGTTTTGTAGATTAACTTGTCAGGAAGTTTGGTGTTATTTTCTCCAACTACATTGGCTTTTCTGTAACACAACTTTAAACTAAAGTACATCAACAATATTAGAAAGACATAAAGTGGAACTTACAGCAAACCCAATCATAGCAACACGCCCCACAAAGAGCTCATTCTGCTTTGTGAAACCAATTCCTCCTGATGTTCCAAATATGCCATCCTCAACCTTCGGCTTAGGCTTTTCTACCTTCGACATCCAAATAAACAGCAATTGCTATAAATAAACAGCCAACAAAACTAGTAGATCTTTACATCTACTTATTTTTAAGTAAGACCAAGTCTACATACATTAAGAGTGGTGTCAGAAAATAACGTAACCCATTCATGAAACATGTGTATCAGTGTATGTAATTGTTTTCACCATCTTTACATCTAATTTTCAAAACCTAAAGAACTCCAACTCTTTAATCTCAATGTGCATGGTTGATTCTACCAACCTTGGGTGGAGCCTTGGTCTTGGACTTGAACAAAGCAATTGGCGCAAACAACAACGGAGACCGAGAAGTGGAAGGCTTAGACGAAGGAGCGACGAGGAAATGCGATAGTGGAGTTGGACGGAGACGACAGATTTGGCTCCGAAGCAAAGGCTCCGACACACGTCCGGCAACACTAGACATGAGCATGGATTGTGCCATTGCTAGCTAGTGCTACTAAACCAACACTCTCACTTTACTTCTTCGAAGCCTAGTTTGTGAAATGAAGACTAAGGGTGGTGGTTGTATTTGATGTGTTAGTGGTTCAAGATAGGGTGTAATCTAATGCTCGGGGTTTGTTGGGCAATGAAGTGGACACGTCACTTTGGTTGGTTTGGAACATGTTGATGGTGTCTAGTTTAGAAGCGCAACTCATGGATATCACTCGTATGGAGATCATGAAATGTAAAGAGTTCGGGGTTTGTGTGGTGGTGAAGTCCAATCTTGTTTTTGTGAGAGCGGGAGATTCCACGTCTCCATGCATGTATCTGGTTGATTCTTGGACGGAATATTTTTTTGTTGTTATGGGCCGATCTTGGGTTTTTATGTGTGGGCTTCTTGTTGAAGACTGTATTTGTAATTGGCCTACATGATATTCGGGCTGGCCCTAATTATTTATATAGATTCATAGAAAACGCGGTAACCACGTTACCGAGTTTTTATATACTTGAATGCGGCAACGTAACACCGAGTTTTACAGAACTCGACACCTTCATTGTCGAGTTTGATTAAACATCTAAACTAGTTCCACATCCTCCTGAGGTGGTGCGAAAAATTTACTAAGTAATGAAACTATGTAGAACTCGACGTCTTAAACACCAAGTTATGTAGTGAAGAACTCGACATCCTACACGTTGAGTTCTCAACAAAAAAATAGAACTCTATGTTTCACTAAAATAATAATTTTACAGATGATGTAAACGTCGTCATCGTCACGTGGTGACAACGGGTATCGTATGGAAAATATTTTTCAATGGAGTTTAATTTGAAGAAAATAAAATAAAATAATTTGAATTTGAATTTTTTTCGTTTATCAATCCATAAACATTAGTTTACTCGAGTAGACCATTTATGGGGGGTCTAATTTGAGTCCTAAACAACTATTGAGGTGTGGAGGGGTGAGTTTTTAAATTCAAATTGGTGGGGCATGTGAACATCATCATTAAAAGGTGTAGATTGGATTACAAGCATCTCATATTTACTCTACACACATGCCTCTCCTCCGGTTCAAAATTTCAAATGGAAAGTGTCCAAATTTGGAAAGGCGTGAGGTTATCTTTTCAAATTCTAGCTTAAGTTTTTGGGGCAAAATAAAGTTCAGGTTATCTGCTAAAATTACAAACTGAACACTACTTTTGACAATTAAGAAGAAAACATATTTTCATAAAAAAATAATCGAAAAAACAATTTAAAACAAATTTATAAACATTTTCAACAAATAACAAAAACAAAAAAAATTTCAGACCAATGGGGGGCGGGGGGGATGATCGTGACGTCCAACACCCGGGTGGGGCTCCCGTTAACAATGTTCTTAGCAGGAGGGTGTGGATCGGGCGTCCAGATCCACGTCCCCTCAAGTGATGCCATGTCCACTATCTCTACGCTCCCATGCGCAAAATCGGGATATTTCCCCCTAGGTAATGTCATGTCTACTGTCTCCACACACCCAAGCACAAAATCGGGTTGTTTTTTTGCCCGATTTCACGCACCGGGCGAGAGACGAAGGGTTGGGTGGGGGCATGTGTCCCCCCGTTCAAAAATTGGTTTATTTTAAATCAATTTTCCAATTTTTTTCTGAAAACATGCACTTTATTTGTTTATATTTTAAAAAAAATTATTATTTTTTACCTAGAATTGATCCCCAAATGACATGAAGGGGAGAGAAAATCGGACGTCCGAAATTAAGTGGGCGTTGTTAAAGATGCTCTAAGAATTGATCTAATAGTCAAATTGATTTATTTGATCTGTTTTACTACATACTCATTCTATTTCTAAATCTTAACATTTTGAACATATATTGAGACTATTGTGTCTTTTTATTTTATTTTATCTACTCTACTCTACTATCTCACTCTTATTTCATAAATCTCCACCTCCCAAACACGTGAATAAGACTTTGATTCGATCCATGATCAAGACAAGAGATGTTCCAACTGAGTTATCCATAGTCAGGTAAGATTACTGAGATTCGATCAACACTAGATTTCCTGTTCATGTTTGCGAGGGTCATTGATTAAAGATAGGTAGTGATGTTTCCTGTCTGGAAATCAACCGGAAAAAGTACCATGAATTATCTTGAGTAAATTGCAAGATGATTTTGGAGGCGTGAAATAGAAACCAGAAAGTTATGATCATTAATACCCATATTAACTACATTAGGAGGAAAGAGTAGAAAAGGGAAGACATTAAATATGCAGAAGCAGAAGTACAGAGAGAAGAAGACAAGTGATGCTCTTTCCAGTGCAATTTCTGTGCGGAACTTCTCAGGTCATATGAATCTTAATTCCTGCTTTGTGGGAAAGTGTGAAAACATTAATGAACTCTCTAGTGAGATCACAGACATGGCACACTTCCCCTTGGGCGGGAATAATTCTGAACCTCTTTTTAAAATTTTAAAAATAAAATAAAAATGAAACCTTTCCCTTACCAAAAGCCTTTGAACTGTGGACTGCGAAGTTCAGTTTACACTCCACACTCCACACTCCACAGTCTCACTCATCCAACATTTTCTCCCAATTTCAGGTAAAATATATAAAAAAATCTTTTTTTCCTCTTGTGTTTTTCTAGAATAGTTGGATTGATTTTCACTTATGATGTTAGATTTCGTTAGAATTCTGAATCTCTTTTAAAAAATAAAATAATAAAAAACTGACCTTTTTTTACCAAAAGCCTGTGAAGCTTGAAGTTCAGTTTACTACTAACCAGTCTCCATTCCTTCACTTTTCTCTCTCCATTTCAGGTAAAAAAAAACCCATCCTTTTCACTTGGGAGTGTTGGATTTTGTTGGAATTCTTGTCGGGTGTCAAAATCTCAACTTTTGCGTTTTGGGTTTTTGGTTTTGTTCGTTTTCTCGTCGAAAACGTTTGCAAGTTTTTTATTTTTCTACTGTTTGGGGTTAATTTAGTTTTTTTTTTCTAGGGTTGATTTAAGTCTACTCTCTCTTTCTTTCGGCTTTTGGGCTTTGTTGCCTTTTCCTTTTTTGGCGTGATGTGTGGGGGATTTGCTGTTTTTGGTTCTGATCTTGTAGTGTGTACGTATTTTTTTCTTTGGATTCAAGTAAGAAACAAACCATGTTTCGATATAAAACAATGCTTCCAAGTAATGGGTCATTTTTATTTTGTGTTGAAAGGGTCTAATTAATTTTTATTTTTATATTTTTGTGGGGTCTATTGGTGAATGTGAGTTGGGATTTGGGCAGATATGAAGTGTTTTAGTTGTGCAGGATTCCCAGTGGAAGTTTGATGTTAGAGATGGAGACTGGGAATGATGATTCTGGAATGGGATCTCCAGTGAAGAACACAGGGGAAGATGAAAGCTTTGGATCAGAATCAAATCACTCTGAGAAACACTCACTTGATCAGGTTTTTTTCTAACATTTTTTTCTTCTTTTTGTCATGAAATTTGTATTAAAAAAATTCTCCCTGTGAAAAGGTTCTGTTTTGAAATCATGAATCCGTGAGGCAAATTTTTGAGTGATCTGGTGTTTTAAATTAGGCAAGGAGCTAATTTTTGCTTGTAAGTGAAATTCGTAAGTGAAGATGTTCATGCTGAGAAGTTCAGTCCCCAACCTGCTAGAGTTAATTTGTGGGTCATACTGGATTGCGATCAATCATTTGACATGAAAATAGTTAACCCTTTTGGTTGTTTTCACTTTTCCTTCAAAAAAAAAACCTCTCTTACTCACCCAAACTATATGAGAGGGATATAACCATGGCTTCTTAGCCTCTATTGGTGCCTTAGAATGTGAGTTTTGAGGCCAACTTAACTGATTTTGTATGTGGTTGTTAAAGCAGGATTCCCAGAGTTCTACTCACAATCATGAAAAATCACCCGAAGTTTCATTAGATGATGTTAGTTGTAAAGATAACGATGACAGAAAAGATTTAGAGAAGAAACTATCTGCTGCTCTTTCAGAAGTTCGCGCTAAAGAAGACTTAACGAAGCAGCATGCCAAAGTTGCTGAAGAGGCTATCTCAGGTATTCATACCTTTTCATTTTCAAGTACCATCCCTGAGACATGGTGCCCTTTCTCTTTCAATCGATCAGAGTAAATGAGTAATGGTTAATTTTTACGAAGTAAAACACTAAAATGCATGTATTGGGTTAATGTTCTGCTAGTTTTGGATTCTTTACATATCATTTCAATTAACACATTGGGATGGGCTCAAAAATGTTGACATCCTAGTGCAGAATTTGACATAAACCCACTTCTCAGACCAATAAGTTATTTCCCAGTTATAATTTGCATTGACTAAATAATAAGTCTGGGATGTGTATCATCAGCTTGTTAGTCTTGACATCTCTTTTGATATTCCTAGCTGAAGATGTTAGGCTGAGTAAAAAGGAAATAGCAATGTCAAGCTTAAAATTCAAAATGATAATAAGTTGGAAGTTTGTGAGTTTCTAGTTGTGATCCCAAAGCCCCATCCTCCCTAATTTACATCCTAATATTCTAAATCTGCCTTCTGCAATAAGACTCCCAAGTAAATACCAATAACTCATGATTACTTAAATTTACTTATGTAGGATGGGAGAAGGCAGAAGCCGAGGTCTCAAAATTGAAGCAACAACTTGAGACCACTTCTCAAAAGAATACTGCACTTGAGGATCGTGTTAGCCATCTTGACGGTGCTCTCAAGGAATGTGTCAGGCAGCTCCGTCAAGCAAGAGAGGAACAAGAGCAGAAAGTTCAAGAAGCTCTCACTGCTAAAGCCAGTGAATGGGAGTCTGGCAAATTGAAGCTGGTAGGCCGTGTAGCCGAACTTGAGTCCATGTTGGAATCTACAAAAACGGAATTATCTGCATTCATCTCAGTGGAGCGTGATTTCCGAACAAAACTTGATGCCTTGGAAAAAGAAAATTCTAATCTCATGTTCGAACTTTTTTCACAGTCCGAACAACTCAAAATCGAGACTATGGAGAAAGAGTTGAGCATCCAAGCAGCAGAAACAGCAAGCAAGCAGCATTTGGAGAGCATAAAAAAGATGACCAAGCTTGAAGCCGAATGCCGTAGGCTACGCTCTACTACTCGTAAAGCACAATCCTGCAACGATCATAAACCTTTTGTTAACACTTCTTATGTGGAATCCCTAACAGATAGCCATTCTGATAGTGGGGAACGAATGCTTACGTCGGATAACGAACCAAACCTCTTAGATTCTTGGGCATCAGCTCTTATCACTGAACTCGACCACTTCAAGAGCGAGAAAAATGTGGATAAGAACTCCAAGACTTCGCATGATGAGATTGAGCTTATGGATGATTTCCTCGAAATGGAGAGGCTCGCATCTTTACCAGAGATCAAAGAAAGAAGCCCTGTTGTTGAGATTCAAAGTGGTTCTAATAGCTATGATAAAATCACCATCTCAAAGGAAGAACGAGAACTTGCACTCCGAAGAACAGCTGAGCTTGAGGAAAAGATTGAGAAAATAGAAGGTGAGAAAGCCCAAATAGAGATTGCTTTGTCAGACACACAAGAGAGGCTCCAACATTCCTCGAGGCAGTTGGAGGAAATGGAGGTTAAGTTGTCAGAGATGCGAAGGCAATTGGACAGCGAATGTGCTGCTAGAATGGTATTAGAAGCGGCTCAAGAGGCTGCAGAGGCAGATAGGATAGCGTTAGAGAGAATGGAAAGCAAGAGAGCTAAAATAGAGATTGTTTTATCCAACACACAAATGAGGCTCCAACAATCCTCAAAGCAGTTCGAGGAAATGGAGGTTGAGTTGTCGGACGTGCAAAGGCAAATGGATGGCGAATGTGCTGCGAGAAAGGTACTAGAAGTGGCACTAGAGGCTGCAGAGGCGGAGAAGACCATGTTAGAGACTAAGCTGAAGAGTTCAAATTCCGAAGTTCAACATCTGACAGGGAAGTTGCATTTGGTGGAGATGATGGTCGAAAAAGAACGAGCTTTTGGGGAAGACGTGACCTTGAAGTGTGAAAAGTTGGAAGAGGAGTTGCTGAGGAAGAAGCAAGAAGACCAATATCGCAGGGCAGCATGTTCCAGTGGAGAATTAAAAACCAAACAGGTTAACTACCGCACTAGAGGGTCATATCGTGTAATATTAAATGATAGCATGAGAAATGTTATCAAGAAATATGCTATCAGTTAAATAGTTTCCACTAAATGATGATTCGTAAATGTCGAATAAGTCCGTTTCCTTTATTACTGTGTGTCTGATTTTCTTTGTTGACACTTTTTCTGCAGGAGAAGGAGCTTGCAGTGGCGGCTGAGAAACTTGCTGAATGTCAGCACACGATTGCCTCACTCGGGCAGCAGTTGAAATCACTAGCAAGCTCTGATGACATTGTGTTCGAAGCTGAGAAGCTGGATGATTGGAAGTCACCTATCCATAGGGATGAAAGGTTGGGTTTATTGTCATCCAATGGTTCCAATGATGGGATATACGGTTTATACATTTCGTCAAACGGAAAAGAAAGACAATCTCCATCATCCTCATCTTCGTCTTCATCATCTTTCATGCGGATTGCATCACTTTCCCCTTCATATTAGCACTGTTAGTGGAAGCAAAACCAGTTGAAAGTTTTTCTAATGGCAATTGGGAGTTGGCATGATTTGATGTTTGGTTTGAGTGGAAAAAAATGTAAATGTTGGATGTTTTGGTTAGATTGGTTGCTTGGAATGGTATTTCTACTAACTATGATTTTCATTCAGTTGGCCAGATTTGATGGTTATTTTGTTTTCATGAAATAAGGTAATTTTCCCTTCTGGTTTAAATTTTATTTTTGCTATACTTTGAATTTGTTTTGGGAAGTCTCTCTTTTTAAGATCCGGAGTATGCATATTGTGACAACAGTTTGTGTTCAACGTTGGTTCTATGGTGTAGTGGTTAGCACTCCAGACTTTGAATCTGGCGACCTGGGTTCGAATCCCGGTAGGACCTTTTTTAATAAAAATCTTTTATTATAGATTCACTAATGAAGTTAAATAAGTGGGCTTACTACTAAACGTCGCCCCAAAACTACTTAAATCGCCCCTTGAAATTACCAAATTGCCCTTAACAATATATTTAATACCCAAATCGTCCCGTGTCTATAAATAAGGCCTATGGTCTTGTATATTCATAATTTATCAGTAAAAACACCACGAAAATGTCTGGCGAGGGTGATGCATCGGGTGAGGTAAGCCTGGCGCGGGGAAATTTTTGGGCCGAGCGTCTGCATTAGACGCCTCCCCCATGGTGAGGGCGTCTGCGTAGGACGCCCTCCCCATGGCCGAGGCGTCTAACTCAGACGCCTACACAATGGGAGAGGCGTCTTATGTAGACGTCCTCCCCATGGGTAAGGCGTCTGTAGTAGACGCCCTTCCCTTCGGTCAGGCGTCCTACGCAGACGCCCTTCCCTTCGGTCAGGCGTCCTACGCAGACGCCTTACCGTTGGGGAAGGCGTTTAACACAGACGCCCCATCCATGGGGCAGGCGTCTAACACAGACGCCTTTTTTTTTTTATTTTGATTTTGTTTTTTTAATTTCGAGTTTATTTTTTAATTTTTTTAATTTCGAATTTATTTTTTTATTTTTTTAATTTTGAATATATTTTTGTAGGTTCCAGATTTCGGTGGTGATGGAGTGGATTACAGTGAGTTATTTCAAACTACACAAATCTTTGAAACAATCGATGAAGCATGTAAATGGGCCAAACAAGTAGCTATCGGAGCTGGGTTTTTTTTGGTCGTGTCGTCGTACAAAACAAGATCAGATAGTCGGATGGATTGTTATTTGAGATGCGACCGGCGAAATCAAATTGAGTCTCGGGATATGGATACTGCACTTCGAAGAAACACCAAAAGAAAGGGTTGCGGTTGCCGTTTCTTAATAAAAGTGGTGGAGCGACGAGATCGTGATGGATGGGTTGTGGTTTATAATAGTGCTCACGGACATCACAACCACAGACTGGCAGTTTATCCAGAGGGTCATCTCTCCGAAAGGCATGTGGAAAGTGTTGGTGTCAGGCTGCCACCGCTCCACAAACGCCGAAATCAAAGGCATGTCGAGATAAGGGAACATGCTGTACGGTAAGTGCCCCAAATGCGTGGCACTAATCTCCTCTCTGATATCAGCACTCAGTGTAGACCGCCAACCCTGTAGTGCTGTACAGGCTCTGTGCCGATTCTGGCACTTCAGAACCTTCCGATCCTCTCCGTCCCAGATCCGTCTAGCAATGTGACCCCAGAAACTAGGAATGACGCTCCCATCTAAAGGACCACCAGGCGTCATACTGCTCACGATCCAAGAATCGTCCTGGACCCTCTTCTTCTTCTGAGCGCGGGGATCAACAGTTCACGAGCTCGAATCCCCGGTCGTAAACCTCCCACCCCTACCCTTCCGCACCATCCATCCGGCGGAAGTAGAAGTACCCGCTCGACCACGTCCTCCGCTATAATCCCCCTGCCTCTCCACCTCCGGCCGCACATCATACGGGCCATCATCGTCGCTCTCGTCGTCAAAACTATCCACATGCTCATCATCGAAGGAATCATCCTCCTCCTCACGACGACGTAATGCCTCCCTCTCCCTCCTGACCGAAGCAGATATCCCCCGTCTACGTGGATGACGCGGTGCTGAATCATCCTCTAAAGAACGGAAGGCGTGTAATGGTATCGACTTGCCTCTCCCTCCACTGTGACCCGATGACTATTTATTGAAATTTTAAATACAAATTTGTTAAATTTGTTAAACTAAATTATCATATTTATCAAAATTGTTAAACTAAATCAAAATTTGTTAAACTTAATTATCAAAATTGTTAAACTAAATCAAAATTTGTTAAACTAAATTAAAACAATTGTTAAACTAAATCAAAATTTGTTAAAACTAAATATCACAAATGTTAAACTTAATAAGAATTTGTTAAATTAATTTTTTTGATTTATCACTATTTATTAAAGTAATTATGATATTTATTAATTAAAAAAACAAAAAAGGAGGAGGCGTCTGCGACAGACGCCTCCCGCAAGGTGGAGGCGTCTGTCGGAGACGCCTCCTCCTACGGGGAGACGTCTTCGGAAGACGTCTCCCCCATCGGGGAGACGTCTTCCGCAGACGTCTCCCGCTTCGGGTCGGCGTCCGAGGGAGACGCCCCCCGCATGGGTCGGGCGTCCTCGGAAGCCGCTCCCCCTATGGGGGGAGCGGCTTCCTCGGACGCCCGCCCCATGCGGGGGGCGTCTCCCTCGGACGCCGACGCATTTTTTTTTTTTTTTAAAAAACAAATAAATAACGTAATGTTACCTCATACGGGTACACCGGGGGAACTGCTGGCTGCTTCCCTGGCCTCCGAGACATTCGTAATCTTGTGTAGTAGGTATAGGAAGAGAAAGTTTTGAAAAAAGAGTGAAATTGTGAGATATATAAGCAAAAATAGGAGGAAGGGCAATTTGGTAATTTCAAGGGGCGATTTAAGTAATTTTGGGGCGATGTTTAGCAGTTCAGTTAATTTATGACAAAGTTGACAACAAATTAGGCATTGTTATATTTTTGCAGGAATATTTGTTTAGTCTTAAAAGTAACTTCATTGAATTCTCTTATTAAAGTGAACTTTTACGACCTTATGGTTAGAAGCAATGTTTCGCTAGAGTCGTTGGAGGCTTTTCTTTTTTGTTTTTTTTTTCAAAATTTACAAGTTTGCTACTAAACCCCTCCAAACATCTTCATTTTTCACACATTTTTCATTCTCTTCTTCTTCATAATTTTATTCTCATCGTCAAGTTTCATAATCATCAAGTTTTTGCGATTAAGTCTCCGGTATGGTGTTTAGTTTTGAAGTTGGAAAGTGAAGTCTCCGATCCGGTTTTTCATTCTTCAACCGCCGAAATCAAATGCACTGTTTCTAATTTCTCTTTAGAATTAAACTAATTAGTATTTTATTTTCATATTAGTCTAAATTTTTATATTAGTCTAGTTTTAAGATATGACTTACGTACCCGGCACTAGTCTCCCTATGCATCACGAGAGTTACGATGACCTAAGACCTACCCATACAAATGACCCTAAATATGTATGATATTTTTAGATAATATTTGTACATTTTTTCCTGATTTTTTATCTATTTTATAAAATTCAATTGAATTAAAAAAAACCCCACCCAGACTTGGGCGGTCGCACAACCGCCCAGGCGACCGGACGCCCCCGGTCGCTGGGCGGTCCGTGAACATTGGTTATAAGATTTAACAACACTATCTTAATCTCTTATACCGATGCGAACTAAATCTTTTCTAACATCTTTCCCCTTTCCATTCAATTCTCAAAGAATTGTGCTTTGGTTATGTTATGTTTTTCCCCCTATTTCTCATGGCTGGTAATACACTTACAAATGTTTTTGCCTTCAAATTGCATATGCAACTAAGCTTTTCCTGGATTATACGCACGGCCTCACATGTCAAATTCTTTTTTCCGAACAATTCACACAAAAATGTTGCAACTTGCAAGTGTAACTAAATCGTTTCCATATCACTGTTGATATCGATAATGTGACTAAACGACTTCAATCTTCTAAGTAGTGCACATTAAAAGGAATTCGATTATTAAGAACAAGTGAATTTGGAGGAAGTACGGGCAACTACAAGTAAGGAAAGAATGAGAATATATGAAGCGATCTCATCTTCCGTGGATACCTGATAGAAACGTGTGATATATGAAGTTGTTATATTGTACTGAGAGCATCCTTAACGGGGGCAAAACAAACCAGGCGCCCCGACACATCAGACAAAATAATAGTAAAAAATTCGAAACAAAAAAAACGGGGCGTGATTTCGGGCGGTCTGCTGCCCGAAATAACGCCCCAGGCGCCTGGAGAAAGGTTGGTGGGGGGCACGTGTCCCCCCACCACTGGTCAGTTTTTTTTTTGTTTTTTTTAATTTTATGTTTTTGTGTTTAGAAAATGTTTTTAAAATCATTTAAAATTGTTTTTTCAAATATTTTTTTATGAAAATAAGTTTTTTATTTGTTTATATTTTCTAGAATTTTTTGATAATTTTTCGTGTTTTGCCTAAAATTGACCCCGAAATGACGTGTAGGGGAGAGAATGCAGGGCGCCCGGGGTAGCCCGGGCATGGATAAGAGGGTTTTTGGGGTGGGTTGGGTGAGCTGATGTGGAAGAGAGAGAAGCTGACGTGGCAGAGAGAGAATGCAGGGCGCCCGGGGTAGCCCGGGCGCTGTTAAACATGCTCTGAGTACTCCAACCATAAGGTTTGTTGAACCAGAATTGCATACAAAATATTAAGGTTTTTATTTATTTAATACAAACTAACAACTTTAAAAAAATTGTAATTGGATTGTTGATTTTTACTATTAAGAAACAGATAATCTACAAATAAATTGCAATCACAACCGAATGATCTGATCTCTAATAAGTACAATAAATCGCAAGCAAAATCCGAAAAACAGAAACATTCTATCCGAATCCGAGCTGTCGAGATATTGTTCCGACGTGGCACCGGAACACGTTTCCGACCCCGTAGTTCTCGTGGAAGACAGCCCTCCACGTCACCTTCCCTCCCATCCACGTGGCATGCACGGGCAGGAAGACCGAGATCGCGGGCAACGTTGTCCTCTTATCACCAACCCCAACTCTTCACGTCAACTGTTGAGCCAAAACGAAAAACAAACAAGAAAAATCTCGTTTTATTTTGTTTTAAAAAAAACCACAATATTTTTTTGGTCCGTTCCTCTGGAGCTCAATCCTCCAGCATGACCACTGCCACTGCCTCTGCTTCTTTCTCTTTGCTCCCTATCTCTCTGTCTAGACATCCTTGTTCAAGATCACGGTCAAGAAAGGTGTGTCTTTTTTGGCCTTTTTCTTATGTTTATTGAATGGAAGGTTTGTTTTGAGTTTGAGGTTTGGGTTTTGGTGGTTGTTTGGATGAAACCTGAGATACCCTTTTGGGGTGGAAAGTATTTTTGTGATTGGATTAAGTTGGAGTGAACAGCTTCAAGTAGTTTGTTGGCGCAGAAGGTGTCGTCAGTGTCAAATGTCACATGTTCAACTTCCAACAGTCTGACAATTTGCAGAAGATTTCAGTTTGGATGTTCGTTTGCAAAAAAAATATGGAGCGATTGCGTTCTGTGATGTGAAAAATATTGTTTCTGCATCCTTTGTGTTTCATTAGTGTATGTTTGGTATCACGAACCTTCGGGTGATCGCACAAGATGTCATAAAAATAACACATGAAATAGCTTAACACGTCTTTGTGATCCAAGCGGATATCAAGAACCATTGATAATGCAATCTACAAATATCACAAAGATCAAACCACATAGGAATGTGGATTTAACATGGTTCAGTCATGATGTGTGATCTAGATCACTGATGGGGATATTGAGAGAAGTTCTGCCTAAGAAATGAAATGGCAAAAGCTTAGGTAAAAGATGGACAAATGACATACCAAGAATCCAAGATGGTCACTTGTGGACATTGGAACAAGAGAAAACAATGGCATCGTACAAAATTTACATCTGATTCGTCGTGAGAAACCACTGTACTGGTTACTTGAATCCACTATTATGGTTTATCATTATAATTGTTCACCTCTATGGGATCTTGGACCACAACTTACACAATTTGTGGTAGCTCTTGTGTTAGTTAACAGAAACATATTTGACTCTTAAAGGGTTGTTGCTATAGCACCACCCAATAGCTTGAGTCCTAAGGAGCAACAAATATGTGATTTGTTTTTTCATCAATTATAATATCCAATGGTTAAGCTCTACTGAGTGATTGAGAATACATTTGCAATTTGAGTTACCAAGACGTTGTTTTGTTTTTGGTTGTAGAGTGTCACTTTCAAAGGTAGATTCAGAGTCCTTGCTGCTGTATTTGGTGAAGAAGGGGTTGGTGGGGGTCTGGAGAGAAAGAGCACTTTGTGGGAAGCAATATTTGATGTGGAAGATCCAAGACCAAGAGTGCCACAGTCCAAGGGGAAGTTCTTGGATGCCCACCAAGCGTTAGAGGTTGCGAGGTTCGATATCCAGTACTGTGATTGGAGGGCTCGCCAAGACTTGTTGGCAATCATGCTCCTTCATGATAAGGTACCATCGATGCCCATTTATTTTGTGATGAAATTTGTTACTTAGCTTAGTATTTATTAATTTTTGTATTGATTATAATCATGTAAAGTACCAATGAAGGTTCAACTAGCCGAGAGATGTTAATGATAAGAATAATTACTCAAATTGCAGCATTGAAGCATTTTGTGGTTAACATTTCCATGTGCCTGAATTATTGAACTAGGCTGTTACTTCGTCCAATTCTAACTTGCATTTTTGTCACAGGTAGTAGAGGTTCTTAACCCTCTGGCACGTGAGTTCAAATCCATCGAAACCATGAAGAAGGACCTAGCGGAGTTGCAAGAAGGACTAGAAATTGCACACAGACAAGTAAGAAGGAGCTAATGCACCTAAAACATTCACATAAACAACCACCATCATATGCACTAACTTCTATTTGTTGCTTCACTTAGGTTCATATATCCGAGGCAAGAGTATCTACCGCGTTAGAGAAGCTAGCATATGTTGAAACATTGGTCAGTGACAAACTCCTAAAGGATGTAAGTTCCCCCGAGGCAGAATCTGATCAGACCGTACTTGTCTCGAGATCTTCTGTGGTATCTCCAAATGCCTTAAAAACAAAGCCACCAAGGAAAATTTTGAACGTATCCGGCCCAGTCGGTCAATACCATCCTACCTTGAAGAATTTCTGGTATCCAGTCGCATTTTCGCAGGATCTGAAGGATGACACTATGGTATGCAATTTTTTTCTTCTTTAGGACTCTTGAGGATGTACAATGGATTCACTGGCTTTTATATGTCCATGGTTTATTTCAGCTGCCTATAGACACTTTTGAGGAGCCTTGGGTCATTTTTCGTGGAAAGGACGGAAGACCTGGTTGTGTTCAGAATACTTGTGCACATCGAGCATGCCCTCTTCATCTAGGTTCTGTAAAAAATGGTCGGATCCAATGTCCTTATCATGGTAAGTTTAATTGAACTTGTTTATTTTCATGGGAAATATTTCTAATTAAGACAGAGAAAATGAACTTGTACTTTTACTGGGTTTAGCAATCAGTTTGGAAAAGACTTGAACAATTGAATTTGTACCTAACCATTTTGGAATGGTGGATATGTTTAAAGAACATTGACAAAGAAATTCTTTAGAAACTGCGATAAAATGGCCATGGCAATAATATTTCCAAAGTTGGAAAACATTTTCAGGATGGGAGTACTCTACTGAGGGAAGGTGTGAGAAAATGCCATCCACGAGAATGCTTGACGTAAAGATTCGCTCGTTACTGTGTTTTGAGCATGAAAATATGATATGGATATGGCCTGGCGATGAACCTCCAACGGCTACTCTTCCATCTTTACTACCTCCTCGAGGATTCGTAGTCCATGCAGAGGTAAAAATGAAGCCACAACAATCATATCTCAGCCCATACACTTACATGGGATTGCAAATGTTAACAACCTGCAATAATTTAATTTTGCATTTCGACGTTAACAGATTGTGATGGAGCTGCCAGTTGAACATGGGCTCCTTCTTGACAATCTTCTCGATCTTGCTCATGCTCCTTTCACTCATACTTCCACTTTTGCCAAGGGTTGGAGTGTTCCAAGGTTTATCTCTTTCTTTTCAATCAACACCCTTTTAAATGAATTATTGTTTGAAAATGCAGTTGCAACATTATCATTTGTCTTCAGCCACTTATTTGTTTTGTTTTGTCTAAACAATGCAGCTTGGTGAAATTCCTTACTCCAGCAGGAGGACTTCAAGGCTACTGGGATCCATATCCGATAGACATGGAGTTTCGTCCACCTTGTATGGTCCTTTCCACAATCGGCATCTCTAAGCCAGGGAAATTGGAAGGGAAAAATACCCAACAATGCGCGACACATTTGCATCAGCTTCATGTGTGCTTGCCATCATCAAGACAGAAAACAAGGTTGTTATACAGAATGTCGCTGGATTTCGCTCCATTGCTGAAGCATGTTCCTCTTATACATATCTTGTGGAAGCATTTTGCTGAAAAGGTAACTACTGTTTTTTACTTCTCCTGATAAAAAAACAAGCTCTAAACACAGAGCATAGACACGTAATGAACTGATTCAAAGTTTGATAATGAACTTGCCTTGATTGATTGTAGGTTTAGTTATGGTTATGGCCGTTGGAATTTTGTTGTATCATGTCGACCCGATAAAATTTAGTGCAATGTGGTTGTAAGTATTATCATAAGGAATACAAACAATTAGTATTCGTTGTGAATGGTTTCTTGGCATTTCTGTATTACATACAAAGATGAGTTATTCTAAAATCTTATATCATGGGTGATCAAATAGGACTTTGTTTGAACATACTAGATCTATCTTATCCTCACATTATTCTCCCTACAGGTTCTAAATGAAGACCTCCGGCTTGTACTCGGCCAGCAGGACAGGATGATGAATGGCGCAAACGTCTGGAATCTGCCCGTATCATACGACAAGCTTGGCATAAGATATAGGTTATGGAGAGAGGCAGTAGAAAGAGGAGCTAAGCAGCTACCCTTCACAAACTGAAGCCATTCGTAACAAGAAAGGCGAAATTAACGAACGGAGGTGCACGGCATTGGACAAACACGTCAGCCAATTCGATTCAGCGAGCTATAATGGTAAAAATATGGCAAAGGGACAGAATATTGGCATCTACAACCGTTCTTGTACAATAAACCGTACACTAGTCATGAAGCAGGACATGCAGGAATTGGATGCATGTCTTGATTGTTTTGTGTACAGTTCTGATAAGGGTTCTTCTTCTTCTTCTTCTTCTTCTTGAGCTTAGCTTGTGCACATTGTATGACTATTACAATGATTAATCCGAGGTTACATTTTTCACCTTGTTCACTTAAATGATGTAATGTATATAGGACTGAGGAATAATGATATGTTTACATTAGAATTGAGTTGAGGAGTTTGTAAAATATGGAGTGACATCTGTTGGGCCGAATTCTTGCATAGCACTAACATTTTCTTTGTACTTGTAGAACAAACTTGTTTCCAAGATCGGTTCCGCAGAATTGAACCGACCCAATTTAATAAATTAGATTTGGGTCAGTGCAGTTCTGGTTGACCTATCCTATTTGTCATCACACAAAAATTAAGTTAATAAGAAACAAGAAATAATTAACAAAAATCACAAGTTAACAGCAAGCTATGGATCAAAATGTTGTCACAATGTAGATTAAACAAGAATATTCAATGATGCTATATATGAGATCCATATGAGTTATAAAATATATAAATGAATATATATATTCTCCAGAAGTTTTGATTAACTCGTTTCATGCAACCTGATCTAAACCGACCAATCCTACAAACATTAAGTCGTGACATAGAAAAAACACAACCCGACCCGACCCAACCCAACCCAACCCAATTATCATGTCTCAAGGCCTTCATGTTGGTGTGTTCATACTTCATACCATCTCAGAAATTGCTATTGTGTGTCACGTCTTTTTTGCAGAGAATCGTTGAAATTTCAACCCAAAACTAATAAAAGTATTCCAAGGATCATTTCCGCAAAAGTCCCAACCCCAATATGATATTTATTATCCTACTGCGCGGCGTCAAACTGGCCAAATCAATCAAACCCCAAATCTCCAAACCTCAATTCCGTCTCCTCCAGATCTAGGGTTTCCATCCCAACCATGTCTACCTTCTCCGGCGATGAGACCGCCCCCTTCTTCGGCTTCCTAGGCGCCGCCGCCGCCCTCGTCTTCTCCTGTACTCTCCCTTCATCTCCCTCTCTCTTTTTCCTTCTCGATCCTTCTTTAACGCGCTTTCAGGTATGGGAGCGGCGTACGGGACTGCGAAGAGCGGCGTCGGCGTGGCATCCATGGGAGTCATGAGGCCGGAACTCGTCATGAAGTCGATCGTGCCGGTCGTCATGGCCGGAGTGCTCGGGATCTACGGTCTCATCATCGCCGTCATCATCAGCACTGGGATTAACCCCAAGGCTAAGTCTTACTACCTTTTTGACGGTTACGCGCATCTCTCGTCGGGGTTGGCTTGCGGTCTGGCCGGGCTTTCCGCCGGGATGGCGATCGGGATCGTCGGAGACGCTGGAGTCAGGTGATTTTTTGTTTGGACCTGTTATCTGGATTTGGAAGTTGACTTTTGTGTTGGATGATCTTAGAACGGTTTCGGACATCAGGATTTTGGAGTTTAGATGGTTTCGGATCGAGTTTCGAAATTGCTTGAAGCTTTTTTGATTTTGTTGTTGATCGTTTAGTGTTTTACGAGAATCTATAAAGGACATTGTAGAGCGTAATAGGTGGTGTGATGTTTGTTTTTAATTAGATTTGAAATAAGCTGCTAACAAAGTGTGCGAGTTGTATGATAGCCAAGATTAGGCATTGGATCGATCCTGATGAGTGATGACTGCGAGTTGTATTGAGTTATTGTTGATTAGAAATAAGTTCCTAACTCGGGCTAGGTAGATCTTAGTATTGGAATAACCGAGATTAGATATTGAACTCCAACTACCAGGAGTTGTATTGAGTTATTATGGATTTGAAATAAGCGGGATAACTTGATCTTGCCAAGTTGGTAGATCTTAGTATTGGAATAACCGAGATTAGATATTGAACTTCAACTACCAGGAGTTGTATTGAGTTATTATTGATTTGAAATAAGCGAGATAACTTGATCTTGCCAAGTTGGTAGATCTTAATCTTGGAATAGCCAAGATCAGGGATCAAACCCCAACAATAACTAGTTTTGTCCCAGGGTTTAGTTAGAGAAGATAGAAAATTCTTTGCAAAGCAAATCAATGTATTGATTCTTGTGTCATTAAGAGTTCCGTTTGCATCTGCTCTTCCTTAGAAAGCCAAGTCAAGCTTCCCCACGTAGATCAAAAAATGCACTCTTGAAACTAGATGGTTGTTTCTGTTCTTGTAGTGAAGCTGATCTAATAGATACTGTCCCATATTTGCTGACACTTCTGATAGATGATTATATCTTCTGGGCGAAAAGATAATTTTCGTTTTATTATAAAATATCGAACTACAAATGCACTTTCACCCTACCAATGAACATGGATGACATAATCATAATCTGAACTCTTTGTTATCTGAATGGAAATTGTTCAGGATATTATGCATAATTTATGTGTTTGCTTGAAACTGTTTGTTG
This sequence comes from Triglochin maritima, assembly GCA_963682175.1. NCBI lineage: Eukaryota > Viridiplantae > Streptophyta > Magnoliopsida > Alismatales > Juncaginaceae > Triglochin > Triglochin maritima. The sequence continues at coordinate 1,531,620 of OY821787.1, read as the reverse complement.
AGGGAGTAAATCAGCACACAATGGTCTTGAATTTCTCTCTTAAATCTGTTATGATATTTTTCGTTCTATTAATTCTGTAAAGGACGTAAGTTTGTTTCTTAATGAATATCTAATAAGAAATAGGGTTAATTACAGTTTGACCCCCTGAACTATGCTTAGGTATCACTTTGCCCCCTGAACTTTCAAAGTTAACAGTTATCTCCCCTGAACTTTAATTTTGTAACACTTTGCCCCCCTGAACTTCAAAAACTCATTATTTAACACACATTCAACGTTTTTATCTTAATTTTTTTGTTGTATTCCCAATACACTCCCAAACCTATATTTACGTGAAAGTTTGGATCGAAACAGAGGTCGGATATGGTTGGAATTTGGGTCGGTTTGACACACTTTGCCCCCCTGAACTTCAAAAACTCATTATTTAACACACATTCGACGTTTTTATCTTAATTTTTTTGTTGTATTCCCAATACACTCCTAAACCTATATTTACGTGAAAGTTTGGATCCAAACGGAGGTCGGATATGGTTGGAATTTGGGTCGGTTTGACACTCAATCTGACCCAAATTCCAACCATATCCGACCTCCGTTTCGATCCAAATTTTCACCTAAATATAGGTTTAGGAGTGTATTAGGGATACAACAAAAAAAATTAGGAAAAAAACGTCGAATGTGTGTTAAATAATGAGTTTTTGAAGTTCAGGGGGGCAAAGTGTTACAAAATTAAAGTTCAAGGGAGGTAACTGTTAACTTTGATGGTTCAGGGGGGCAAAGTGATACCAATGTATAGTTCAGGGGGGCAAACTGTAATTAACCCTAAGAAATACTTTATCAGGGAAGACTGATTTTTCTTTTTCACTTGAGTGGATTCATGTGCACTTTAGCATTGATCTTGTTTCTTGAGTTTCTTTCTTTAGACAATATGCAATCGTCATGCTTAGGTTCATACCATAAAGTTTCTCAGTTGATACGTGCATCTTTCTTAGTTGCACCTTTTCATGCATTTAGTGCCTACGTAGGTGGAAAGCTTGGTGAATGATATCTGATTTGCTTTTGTATATATTTGTGTCTATCATTAATGTTATAGTCATATCCATGAGGTCAGTTTTATGTGTTCATTGGTTCTTTTGTTGCTACAGAAGTTCAGCTTTTATAATGGCTATGAATGATATATGGTTTTCCTTTGCATCTATTATAATTGTTCGATATACATAACCATGAAGGCTTTGTCTTATGATTTCGTGATTTTTTTCTCCTTATGGTTAAACAAAAGGACAGCAATATTAATGGTTATGTTTTTTTCTTACAGGGCAAATGCACAGCAGCCAAAACTCTTTGTCGGTATGATCCTTATCCTCATTTTTGCAGAAGCACTTGCCCTTTACGGTCTCATTGTTGGTATCATCCTCTCATCTCGTGCTGGCCAATCACGAGCGGATTAAGAAACCTGCTCCTACCCTTCCCACCTCCTCTCAATTTGTGTTATATCTACATAGAACATGAATGAAGAAGAGTCTATTTAAGTTTGTGATCTTATTTTCCGATCAAATCAGGGGGCTTTATCCGTGGTGGAATTCCTCCACGTTGGGTATGCATTTTCCCTCAAGATTTCTTCCATACGTCCCCTTATGGAAGTGTTTGGTTACTCATTAATTTGTCGTTCCTTTTGTAATAATATTATACTGTCTAGCTGGTGAGAAATCACTAGGACCAATTGCTACTAGGTCTTTGCTGTTCATGGTTGCATGACAAAATAATACAGCAAATCTTTGTTAAATCTCGAGGCTTGATCCTTTTGTCTGTGTTTGAATGTTACTTTTTTTGTGTTAACAAATCATGTGAACTCTGATAAATTCATCAAGAATATGGTTGTGTTTGCTGAAGTCTTTGCTCCATTATGGTTGAAAAAAGCATGTTTATCGTTTTGTTTTGATGGGTCATGGACCGGTCCTTGTTACTACAGATATATGTTGAACTAATGCACCAATGCAACTTGATTTTGTTTAATACGTAGATACCTGGAAATACCTTGCTATAATTCAAAGGTTTAAGATGTAAGAGTTGGAGAAAGGGTCCGACGTACTAACAGATGTAAGAGTTGTAAGATCGCGTAATAAGTCTTGCCTTTTCTATTACCGTTTTATTAGGAAATTACTATTCGTTGTCGGAAAATTACTTAAATCGTCTTAAAAATGACCTTTTTGTCCTTAACAAATCAATTAATACCGATTTCGTCCTGCGTCTTTAAACAATGTGTTTGACTCGGTTTTACTCACATTCCTAGTACCAACACCACGAAAATGTCTGGCGAAGCACCTGAATCCGGCGAGGTAACGACGGTGGATTTTTTTTTCCGACTCGGGCGTCTGGCTAAACCGCCTCCACCAAGGTTTATCCAGACGTCCGTTTTTTTTTAATTTTCTGTTAAATTCAATTTTTTCAGGTTCCGTTGCAAGATTTCGGTGGTGATGGAGTAAATTACAGTAAGCTTTTTGACAGTAAAGAAATATTTACAACAATCAAGGGAGGTTGTTGCGTACATACACATTCGTAATCTGTATGGATTCGACATATAAGACGAACAAGTACAAGATGCCTTTGTTTGAGATGGTTGAGGTTACTCCAACAAATATGAATTTCCTCGTCGGATATGTGATTTTGTAGGATGAGACAGAGTCTAGTTACCGGTGGGTGTTGGAGAGGTTGCGAGATCTGTTATTGAATATTGTTAGCCCGACAACAATAATTACGGACCGGGAGATGGGTCTGATGCGACCAGTGACAGAGTTTTTCCTGAGTCTGCTCATTTACTATGCACCTGGCATATCAACAAAGACGTGTACAACTACGCATACCACGTATTCGGCGAGGAGAAGCAGCTTGCAGAGAGTTTTAAGCGTAGAATGTGGAGGATAGTCATGCTTTCTGATTCACAGACGGATTATGATAGAGCAGTCCGTAATCTGAAGGATTCTTACAGTTCCTGGCCAGTGCTGACGAAGTATGTGGAAGACACGTGGTTGGTGCATAAGGAAAAATTCGTGTTGAATTGGACGAATCAAGTTTTTCATTTCGGCAACACTACGAACTGCAGGGTGGAAAGTGCACATTCGGTTCTGAAAGAGTGAATCACTACATCGACTGCCGCTCTCGACACTTTTTTCGACCGCGTGAACTCGTCTATTGAAATGCAGCTGACGAATATTCGGAACTTTCTTGAAGATTCGAGACGTCGAAATTTGGCACAGTACATAGGTCATCTGTTTCAGCATATAAATGACCGAGTTTCGCATCACTGCTTGTCGTTAATGACTCGGGAGTTGAAGAGAATGCAGGATGAAATTGAATATCGTTGTGGGTGTGCTTTCCTGACAACACATGAGATTCCTTGTGCCTGTACCATGTACGAGTGTTTGGCGTCAGGTGATGGAATTTATTTAGAGCAGATTCATTCATTCTGGAAAACACTTGTTATCGGAGAAGGAGTCCAGATGTCAGAGTTTGTTGATCAGTCAGCACAAGACGTCGAGCATTTTCGGAAGCTAGTGGATGAGATCTCGGGGAGCGACCCTGCAGTAATTTGTAGTGCCTCTCGTATTTTATACGAATAGTTATACCCCGATCAGTCGAACTATGGAGAACCCGAAGAAAATACTAAGTTACGAGGTCGACCTAGAGGAAAGTCCACACGTCGGGACCCGAGTGCCTTCGAGTATGCTGAGCGAGGTCGTGGTCGGTCTGGCAGTAGTGAGAGCAGGGGTCGTCGGTCTAATTCGTCTCGATCGTCCGTGAATACGGGCACATGATCTTCTGGTATGTCGATATCTTTGTTGTTATGCTATTTAATATATATCAGTAATCTAAATGGGGTTGAATATATTAACTCCTAATTTTGTTGTTTTAATGAATTGTTATTTATCTATCTTACAGTGTCCGGACGGATTGACGTGGACAACTTCCCATATAATGATAGACTGCCAGGAATCATTTTACCATTTCTGGAAATGTGGAATGACGTACGTGCTGATGGCAACTGTGGATTTCGATGTGTTGCCGATGTCTTTCATGGTGGTCAGGAGAACTGGTCGTACGCCCGTCGTGCGATTTCTAATGAGATAGGTGCACATCCTATATATGAGAGCGTCTATTTCGGCAATGTGAAAGAGGCTCATCAACGAATTGATTGGGGCGGGGGAGTTTGTGGCGAGGATCATTATATGGAGGTTTGGTCCGACTTGTTTCCTATTGCTAATTTTTACAAGTATGCGGTCATGTATTTCGCAGTGGGAACGGATGGTTCGTTGTTCACTTGTTCTCGTGTCTTACTGTTCTACCTTGGGAGTGTCCGTCTGCCATGACGAGGTCTGTCAAAGAGTTGGTCATTGCTCATTTAGGGAGTTACAGACATTTTATTCGTTTGGAATTACTTAATGATTTCTCAAACCTCCTATAGCGACCTTATATGGTATCAAATGCGAGATGAGAGTGTTGTTGGATGGGAGGATCAGTACCAAAGTAGGATGGAGTATTGGAACCGGTTAAGTGGTACATTTTGATTGTAATTTGTAATGTTTTTGTAATTTATAATATATCGTGTATTTCTACTTATATCGTGTTGTTCTTTTACCGTATTTTAAATTTAAATATTATTTGATATGTAAAGAAATAAGTTGAAAATATTTTCGTGAGAAATAAATATTAAAAAATACGATAGTCAAAGAAATATGTAGAAGATATGTTCGTCAGAAATAAATAATAAGAGTACACAAATAAACATAAGCAAATACCAACAAATGTAGTAACAATGCAACAAAACGAAAGTAAAAGCAAGACAACTACAGCTCAGCATCTGAATCATGGTCCGAAATGCCCAACTGGCTGTTCCAATCCTCGATCAGGCGATCACAATCTGTACATGCAAGTCTTGTCGCCTCAGTTGGCATGATGTTTCTCTCTCGCAAGAACTGCTGCGTACACCGTATCGCCCTACTCATCCACTGTATGTAAAATAAAAATTAGCGTACAATAACAAAATATACTTTACAATTAAAAATAAAATTAGATAAACTTACCGCATCGGCACATGTCCTATCCAGTGGTCTCTCCGGTCTCGTAATGATACCCCGTACGAGTAGTGGATGTGAGCACCTACCGAACCACTGCAAATAATCTGGAGCACAATTGGAGGGGTCGTGGCTACGACTCAGATCGGCCAGGTGTAGTCGTCCTACTCTCGGAAATGTCCTCCAAACCGATTCCGCAGACGAAACGCTGTGCCTGACGTCGTACATCGTCGCGGTCGCAGACCGTACTGCATGCTCGTGCGTCGGGATGTCAACCGGGATCACCTGAATGTAACCTAACTGACGTAACACGCGATCAGGTATATAAGGCTCTGTGATATCCCAATAACGAATAATGCCGGCAAATGTAGTCCTCGGCACAGCTACAACAGGCTCGGGACCATACGGTAACCACTCCACCTAAACGTTAATACGTTAATAATAATAAAGTTAAATTTAAATAAATGTGAATGATATATACATTATATACCTGCGATGCAGTCATCTGATCTAGCCGTCTACGAATAGAAAGAAGTCGACTCTCGCTCTTATCCTCCGCCCGGACAGCTCACATACGCGAACGAGGATGGTCACACTCAACAATCTTCCGCTCACGATGTGGGCGGAAAGCAGGAAAATACTCATTTATCCAAGCCTGGAGCAGTGTAAGACAACCCGTAATCTGACCACAATCAACACGACTAGATATGCCCAGCTGGCGATACAGATATGCCAACGTCGCCGACCCCCATGAGTACTGACCAATGGTATCTGGGTTCCTCGCCTCCAATAAGTCACGTTGTCTCAGTCTGGAACCGCTCTTGTCGACAAACAATACGCAGCCTAGCAGTAAGAAGAGATAAGCAGTCATCTGCGTATCCTCAGTCCGTGGTGGTCGCCCCCGTCTGCAACACTCGTCCACAGCGTCGATACTAACACCACCGGCACTCCAAAATGAGTTATCCCGCCCAAGACCCTCCAGGCTGACACCCAGCAACTCATATAAATATAACTTCAGCTCAGATGTCGGCGCCTGCGCACTGACCATGGGACCCTCAACAAGAATGTGCAGAATCTGAAAGACGTCATGCAACATGATCGTCATCTCTCTGAACGGCAAGTGGAAAGTGTTGGTGTTAGACTGTCACCGCTCCACGAATGTCGAAATCAACGGCATGTCGTTGCAGGAAAACATGTTGTACGGCAAGTGACCCAATCCACTGTCAACCACGGTCACCGTCATATTCTCAGTCATCACCGAACGCCATGCCTGCAATGTCGTACAGGCTCTGTGCCGATTATGACACTTCAAAACCTTCCGCTCCTCGCCATCCCAGATGCGTCTGGCGACGTGGCCTCCGAAACTCGGAATGACGCTGCCATCTACAGGACCACCGGGAATAATATTCGTGACGATCCAAGACTCGTCATCACCCCTCTTCTTCTTCTGAGCTCGGGCGTCTGCAGTGCACGAACTCGAATCACCGGTCACAAACCGACCACCTCGATCCTTCCTAATGACCCACTCAGCTGAAGGACCACAGTGTCGCCCCCGTCCTCGACCGGACTGATGTACCGCCTCCTCCTGTGGCCCCAAGTCGTATCGGCCCCCATCGTCACTGTCGTCGTGACTCCTCACCTCATCTGAATCATCCTCGTCGTCGAAAGACTCTCCAGGTGTCTGACGACGACGTAACAAATCTCTCTCTCTCCTAACTGAAGCAGAAATACCACGTGTACGTGGATGACGAGGACCTGACTCGTGTACTATACTACGTACCGCGCATAAGGGAATTGATTTCCCTTTTCCTCCACGGTAACCCGATGACTATTAATTCAATTTTAAAAATACAAATTTATTAATGTATTTACTAAAATAATTAAACTAATTATTAACTTAATAATCGATTTATTTAGCAATTATCACAATTAATCAATAATCCTTTACTAGAATCGTACACAACTAATTACTAACATAATAATCAATTTATTTAGCGATTTATTTATTAATTATCACAATTTATAATCAATAAACGATTTACTAAACTAATTTAACTCATTATTAACATAATATTCAATTTATTTAAATTTTATCACAATTTATAATCAATTTTAACAAAAATTTTAAAAAAAACCGGGCGTTTGCGGGAGACGCCTACCCTACGTGGTAGGCGTCTGCCGGAGACGCCTACCCTACGTGGGAGACGTCTCCCGTAGACGTCTGTTCCTTGGGTCGGGCGTCCGCGGGAGCCGCCCGACCCAACGATCGGGCGGTTCCCGCGACGGCCCTCTCGTTGGGTCGGGCGTCTCCTGCGGACGCCCGACTCAAAAATGTTTTTTTTAATTAATTGAAATAAACAAGGTAATTTACCAGATGTGAGTAATCAGGGGTCTCCGCTGGTTCTTTTCCTGGCCTCCGAGACATTTTATGTGGTAAATAGAAGAGTGATATGAAGAGAAAGTTGTGTTAAAAGAGTGAAATGATGAGTTATATTAGTAGAAATGGTAGATGGACAAAATGGTAATCTTGCGAGCGATTTAAGTAGTTTTACGGCGACGAATAGCAATTCAGTTTTATTATGATCCCAAAATTCCCAATCTCGAAGTCACGACAAATGGTTTTTGAATCTGGATCATCATTTACTTAATTAAGCTTCGCCGAATCTTGGTTGTCACTTGTCAGACGGACGAGGTTGTAACTTGCAACGAGTAAAAATTCAGCAACTAAATTCTCAAAACAAAACAAAAAAATAATTCAGTAAGTCTTTTTTTTTTTTGCGAGTTCACCCGGCGAGTTCACGAAATACCGAAGAAGTCCGAAAACACCCATAAAACAAATCGAAATGCCAGATCCGACCCGTGTATGTAGATCCACGATCTGTCAGACCCAAAATTCCAAATTCTAGAGTTCGGCCGTGTGTGTGCATACATTCACGACCTCTCTCAGACCCCAAATTCCAAAATTTCATATTCTCGATAGAAGGATGGGAGGAAGAGAGGAAGCAGCGAAGGTGGTGTGGAACTCGAAGGAGGAGAAATTCGAAACGGAAGACAAAGAGGCCTTCCTCCAGTACCATCTGAGACACGTAAGCTCAGCATCCCCCAAACAAAACACAAACAAGAACAAGACCGTCGTTGTGATGGACATGGTCCACACGTACGTGCCCAGGAGAAAGAGAGGGCAGGGCCTCGCTGCCATCCTCTGCACCGCTGCCTTCCAGCATGCCAGGGACAGATCTCTTCCCGTCATCCCAACTTGCTCCTACATCTCCGTAAGAAAGAACATTACAATCCTTTTTTTGTCTTTTTTTTTATATTAATTATGAATCTGTAATTGTAGGATACTTTTCTTCCACGGAACCCGTCCTGGAGCTCGATTGTCTACGCCAACGACGTAGCCAACTCCTCCATGTAGAATAAAATAAAATCTTCTTCTTATGTTATATTGAGCAGCTTGTGTGTTTTACTAGTAGTAGTAAATAAATGTTAAGATCTATGTTTTGTTTCTGTGTTGTGTTGTGGTCTACGCGAGTCATTGTAGTTTTACTGTTTTATTGAATATATTGGTTCTTGAGTTGTACATATTATAAACTCTTTTGAACATATTGGTTCTTGCGCTATACATATTATACACATGTGCTCCGAGATGCGAAGATATATACAACACCAAGCATCTTACTAAGCATGAAAAGAATTGCGAAGACGAATTTCATCCGGGAACGTAGTAGTCCATCTTGTCCACGGAGAGGTTCAGAATTGATGTTTCTACCTGGCATTAGTAAGTAAAACACTAAAATCAGTTCAAAATGCAAAGAGGACAAGGAATTACTTTCAGATTATTTTTCATCCAAACTGTATGAAATCCATGCGATTGAAAGTGATGGCTAAATTCAAACCTACTAAAGACCCATTAACGTTAGAGTAAAAAACTCGATCTTACAAGTCTCAAGAATATAAATTATCTTATGCGGGGCTTAATAACATATAGTCCCAACTATTCTCAAGCGGATGAGGTGAAGTTTGTTTTAACACCTGATTATGAAGAACATTTTTTCAATTAATTTAACTTACAGCTTCAGGGATTCAATATGGTGATGAGGTGAATTAATTTAAATACCTCTTCAAATGGAACAAAGACAAAGGGTGCAAGGCCCCTCCTATGAGAAATTGCAGGCACATCTGGGTCGTGAGACTCGTTATCTTGCCACCCTTCAATGAGACCAAGCACATCGTCTTCACTACCATTCAAGTCGTTGTCATTTACCCCAGTTGTAATAAGGGATAGCGGATCCAGGCGATTGTTTGAACCTACTGTTGTACCTCGGAGCCTGTAAGGGCCATAAGTTTAGAACACATAAAGTGCAAACAACCAGGTGAGTCGTGTGCCTGAAACAAAGAAGAAATAACTACAGAATATGCAGCATGTGCAATGTCGAACCTTAAACGAAGTCTTAAGAGAGTAGGAAACCTGCCAGGGTACACCACAGCTCCTTCAACCTGCAAGGAGCGCTGCACATTATGAAACACCATCTCGATATGCATATGCTACGAGATACTCTAGTTCTGCAGATGGTTAACTAACTTGTCCATTAGTTAAGGCATAGTCTCCTCTAAAAACACGTTCAGCTTTAGGTGCACGGAAGTTCATGCATCTTGCCACCTCTTTCACCTTTTGCGATGAATTCTTTAGAGATAATTAAGTACATAAGGAGTCAGCATAAATAGCACAAAAAGGATCTTCAAAGCTTCAAATTTATGTTGTTTTAAAAATGTTCTTAAACTAGTTTGAATATGACCTTGTACAGGAATTTCCCACTAGAGAAGAACCTGATGTAGCGGTAGTAGCATACCTGCAATATAGTGGAAATCGATAAACTAATCCCCCTACAGAAACACATGTAAATGAAGAGAATATCAAAAGTCATGCGTTCAGAATGGCCAGAACACATGATCAAGAATCCAAGATACAAAATAAACTATGCTTGTCAGAAAACACATCAGATCCTGATCAAGAATTGAAGCACTACTGCTTGGACGCATTTTTTCCCAATGTGAAGTAAACACCTTCCAATTGCACATACAAAGAGTGATTGCATGGATTTAATTAAGAAAGAAATCAGAGATAGAATATCCCATAGAAAGCAAAGCGATTTAGAAAATCAACAGAGAAAAAGTAAAACTAAAATGTACCACATGAACAGGGTTAGTGATTTTCCATTCAGCTATTCCAGCTCGAATATAGGTATTCCTACTCACGTAGAGACCTGATCAAGAAACAAACACCAACCAAAACCCAGAGTTAAAATACAATTTTATTAAAAACATAAACAGAAATGATATGTTATTGGACTCGTTCAGCAGATTATAGTCCCACATGTAAGATTTTGAGACCGTAGAGCTGTCTTATTGTTTCAGATTTTTATTTTGCAAACATAAAACCAAGGGCCGTACACTCGTACAAATAAGACAGGGAGCTCCAACTGAAAAAGACTACCATAAAATTAACCCTTCAGTGTTGAGCAAAATGCAGCTAGCTGTTCAAAAGACTTGACACCTATATTATATTACAAAATTAAAAAATGCATCAACATGGAAAAATGAGGAAGAGGAGCCAATAATGTTACCATCTGTTCGGACTCTAGGTCTCAACAGCCACATTTTCCTCCATGATCCCTCATAAACTGACTGTACTATCCTGTAATTCTCTAATGCTCCAGAAACCTGTTTTAGCCAGAAGTCAATTAGGAAACAACAACAAAGAAGTCAATTAGGAAACACGCCAAAAGATAGATTAAAAACGCTTATACGTTTTATTTTAGTCTTTACCTGCCAAGTCTTTAGACATGCAGCATGCCACAGGATGGGACTACGGATGGTATATTTCCATTTTCGGCAAACACAAGCTGCTCTTCCAAGATCATATGGAGTCATTCGGGAGAAAATCTGCTTGAATGGGACAAAAATTAATAATCTATGACAGAAAACAAGAATATTCATGCTGTTTACTTCAGAAATCACTGGCATACAAGAGTCAATCACGAGTAGAGGGGACAAACTTAAATCCTACAATGAAGACATATTTGTGTCTATCTAGTATTTGCACATAGAGGAGATATGGTAACAACCACAGGTAACATTAGTCGGTTTCCTGTTTTAAAATAAAATAATTAAAAATCAGTCCGTATGAATGAAACCACCCAATATGAGTATAAAGCAGGTCAAAGTTGTATCAGTGGCAGTTATAGAGCACCATAATTTTGATAAATGACTTTGCAGAAAAACCTCAGATAGCAATTCATCATGCAAAACACGATGGATGAGTGCTGGATCAGTAAACAGCCTGCTACTAGAACTTCCGAATGGAGCAACTGGGCGAACTCGAATTCCATATAGATCTGGTACGTCAAAAAATGCAGATAATTGTTATTGGCTACAACAATAAAAAAGGAAACAGGACATGCAAACTCATAAAATTATATTAAATTTAGTTCATAAAGATAACATGTTTTGACTATTAGATTTGCTCTCTCTGGTGCATTAGTTACAAGTTTGGCAGTGGTTTTGTGACGATCTGGTACACATAGTTACCAGGTTGTCATAATATTCTTGATTTTTGTCATCTTAACGAGGAAAAAACTATCCAACACCCCATAACCAGCTAACAATACCGATCATTACATAGTTAGGATAATGGAGCTAAGTCAACCAAGTGTAAGAGGTATAACTACAATAAAGGCAGGAACCATAGCTCTCTATAGTGAATCTGTTCAACGTTGTTAAAATAATTTGAGTTCTAATGGTAAGGTCCATGCTTTTTTCCACACTTACATGGCAAGACTCCTAGTTTATCGCATCCAAAATAGTTTTGTAGAGACAAATAAGTCCAGCTAAGACTCCTTGTCATGGCCTTGGTTTTCAGCAAACCAGGCAGAAGTCCCAAATGTTCTACGTAAAACCGCTCCAAGTTTTCTTCGCACTCACATGACAAGTTCCTAGTTCTCCGCAGCTGAAATAGTTTTGCAGAAATGAATAAGTCCAGCATGGGCACCTACGGAAGAAACCTTGTCATTTCTAAGCTAACAGTATGGTAGAAGTTTTTATTGATGTTCTATACAATTCTAGTACAACATCTGTAATTGAATCAGGTTGGGTTGGGGTGTTTCAACCTGCTTCTGGATACACTCCTTTGGGTCCTTTATCAGTATGGCCCTCATGTGATAAATTCCAATATGAAATTAAACAACTTGCAATTTGAAAGCTTGCTATTGCTTTCCAGGCTTCAGTCCCCAACCCAAAATGCCATAAACATGTGTTGAAAATTATGAGAAAATCACATTAAAAAGGTAAAAAAATTGCCCATAGAGAAACTTGTAGAACATACTCCACCACGGTCGTTCTGCACCCACGTATTGCAAAGTTCTCAAATGTGAGGAACGGCTGATTTCAGTAGGTAACGAGACTGCAATATCTGTAATCAGAAAACAACAATATCATCTTTGTTTCACGGTAAAAGATTAAGCCAGCTAATGCAGTGACAATTCGGTATGCGCATATTTGATATGAAAACTGAGTATTGATTTATTTATTTTTTAAAAGTTTAGCTGCTTTATATTGATGGCACAGGATGAAATCAGGAGCTCTGATTCTACATAGAAGATGAAAGTAATGACTCTTGAGATAAACTTTATCTTTGTGCTTCAGCAGGAACGACATGACACATAAACAAAACTGAAGTTCAAAACTAATCTTCATGGTCGACTTTGAGAAGTTACCGGATTGGATTTTCATGAATCACAAAAAAAGGTACTTGGAATTATGCCTACCACTTCCATTCTAAGATTATAGAAAAAGGATCCCCAATCTTAGAACAAGACAAAATCAAATTTGATCCACCAGTGAAACCTAATGGAAATCCCAAATCATTCTTCCACAATTCAGCTCCAGTTCTCAAAGATAAAGTTCTCAAAGTTATCAAACTAAAATTCAAAAGCCAACTTCTGGGTGATTTTAAAACTTTAAATTTACTTCCCAAACACAACCATAAAAGTCATTAACGACTCAAAAGAATACACAACTAGATAAAATTATCCATTTCTAACTTACAATCAACCTCGAAACCAATCACCAAAATGTCAAAATCACACCTAACATGAACAAAATTGGGCGAAAACAGAAAAACCAAACCGCGAAACTCCTCCGTACGACTAAATCATCTTCGGATACGATCTCATAAACTAAACATCCATCGAAATTAACAATTTATCAACCAAATCACTCCCAAATCCGCAATTCAAGTCACAACCACCAAATTCGAAACCGCACCAGACGATTCCAGGAGAAAACACCGAATTCGAAACCAACGAGAGAGGCGAAGGATGGAATTCTTACCGGAAGCCATGGAAACCCTAATTCGAGGGGTCGTTGGAATCGCGTCTTCTTTTCGTTCCTGATTCTGTGGAAACGAACGGCAATAGGATTCACAGGAATCTGTCGCCGCCTAGGATTTGTTGTTGGATCCCTGTCGAGTAATCCTGACCGTCGGATCTGAGATTTGTGGGGATCGATTGCTGGACTTGCCGCCCTTCTTTGGTCCAACTCGTGTCCGACAGTCCGAGTCAGAACCGATCGGGCCCGTGTTTGGGTAATCCAAGATTTCAGATGTTCGATTCAAAAATTGTATTTTTTAAGTTGATATATAATTCAAATAATATATTTTCATTGTAAATACATTATCATATGTAATAATGTGTTTGGTTAAAAAAATATTTTTCGTAAAATCAGAAGGTTTCATGATAAATAAAGAGAGAAAAACACAACATATATCAAAGAATATATTTTTTTTCAAAAAAATACAATTTCATTAAAAAAAACACATCTATAATAGTGTCGGGGGTTATCCAAACACTCCCGGTCTCCCATAGTATTGAAAAATGTATTTTCCTGAGTAATGCAGTTTTCCTAAACAAACCATGATATTTTGGGCTATCCAGCATCCAAACATACTATGATTTTTTTGTGAAAAGATTTACTTCACCAAATTGGACTATCTATAACATTTTGTATGTTCATTTATGTATGTCGACTTTGGTTTTGTTTCTCCAACATATATTAATTCATAATTTCATTATAATGAATTATGTAAAACTGCTCTGAAAGTTTTGTTGTCACTAGAGACTATCACCATCAGAGACGGAGCTTAGTGCAACGTAAGTGGGTCATAGCCCTCCCTTAAATTTCAAATTTTTAACTACCTTTAATATTTAGTTTAATTTCAATGAAAGATACTACATGACCACCAATCTCCCATATTTTTTCTAACCCTACTAGTTGGCATCTCTAAATTTGGTCTCAAGCTCCGCTACTGATTGTCACTCTCATGTTTTGGAGATACAAAGAAATGGAGTGGTAGTGGTACGATAAGGTTAATTTTGATAAGTGCAATAGCGAAGTTGGTAATGACAATTGACAACGTTGACGGAGAGGAGCTTGAGAAGTAGGAATTTACTGAATATTATGTACTCTTATTTTATATGATCTACGTTCCAGGTTTAGGTTTAAATTACTCAATAAAATGTGTAATCTACAGATCTGAGTCTCACAATTCATTAACCGTGAAATCATTCTAATACTCTTAAAAGTTGCTACAATTTTTCTCACCTTTTAGAGTCCATTTGGATCCACTACTACTAGTACGGTTTCATATCATTCTCAGCTAGTCGGCTGCTTCTATTTTGCATAAAAACCACATCATGATTCTGAATAAATGAAGGGGTGTAACAGGTTGATAGCCATTATTTATATTTAAGTGGCGTTGTGATTTTCATAGTTTCACCTATTTTATTTAATCAAAACACCATTTATCGAAAAAGACATTCTTTTCACTTCTTATACGTGGTAATCTGTATAAAACACACTACCTACGTTTAAGGTAACAACCACCAAATATATCAAATACGTCTACGCCTCCAAATTAAACAAGGAAACAAAAGTTTAAATACATACATACGACACATTTGGAATCCCATTAGCATGATAACAACTCAATCACGTCGTACAATTGTGCTTAATTAGGCGCCAAAATTTCTTTCCTCTCTCAACATAAGCTACTATATATATATATATATATATATATATGCAAAGGAAAGGTTAATCTTGACATGCATTATACAGCAACTTCCAATCATGGTTCCTCCTCGGATTCGTTGGACGACGTCCGACACCGACGTCCGCTTCCGTTCCAACGTATTCAGCTATGCCGGCAACCTTACGACGTCTGTTCCGTTAGCACAACTCGAGTTGGTTTTGGATCGCAGTTTCACGTTCAGGCGGTGGATTTCACCCGACGGGTCACTCGCGGACGAGATGTTCCTCCGGGAGGAGCCTCAACATGCGGTGTTTCGTACGGAATTGCACCGTTTGCTCGATAAACCGACCACCGTGAGTGTTGTTCACCATCTCTTCTCTTTCGTGCCCGTTATACCAGAGTTACTGCTAAGGATTGCCGAGATTGTGACCCTTGAGGCCACAAACGCTTTTCTTCAATCGAACATCTCATTAGTGATGGCGGTTCAGGTGGAGATGCATGAGAAGTTAGTTCCACTGCCGAAACATGGATTGGAGTCGGGGTTGGAGATGTTTGTTTGGTGCGACGGAGAAGGCAGAGATGGAGAATGTTGTGTTGTTTGCTTGGAAGAGTTTACGTGGAAAACGACCGTGGTCGGACGAATGCCGTGTGGTCACGTTTTCCACTTGAATTGTATCACGAAGTGGCTCGGGGTTAACCTTTCTTGCCCTGTCTGTCGCCTTCAAGTACTGAATCACCAGTGTTTAGGAAGATGAGGTTTCAGTCAAGCGCTTAATTAGCTTTGTTATGGTTAACATGTTTATTAGGTCTAAATGAGTGATATATGTATGTTGTAGACTGTTGACATATAATCTTATCCTGCTTTCAATTTGTCACGTACATGTATGTACTTCTATACAAGGTTATTATCAGGATAGGAGTTTAATAAAATAGATACCAATACTTGTCTTCGTGAAGAACATGGATGCCGATAGAAACGATATTTCCAAACCAAAGATTGAGATTATTTTTCTCAGTTCTGAAAACAAAGATCAGGAATTTAATCATGCTCTATCGGTAGCACGAGGAGAACACATCCATGCTATGTTAATAATCTTCAGCAAGATTCAACCAACATACATAACGTAACATTCGATGGGGAACTACCAGCGAAATTTTATGTAGCTGGAAAGAGAAATTATCATAATGTTGTTTCACAGGTATATGCTTATTTAGATAACAAAATTTGATGTTTTGCCGCTAATAATAACAGCTAGAAGAAGATCTAATTAAAAGGAAATAGGAAAAAAATATTATTTTCCCCTCAAAAATTACAATTATAAATTAGAAAATGAAGGCTAGTTAATCCAGAGCAGAAATAACAGCATCAACTACCTCCTGGGTAGTGCTGGTGCCTCCTAGATCTTTGGTCCTGTACTTGCCTTCTTCAATGACCCGTTCGACGGCAGTTTCTAGCCTGTCTGCAAATGAAGGAAACTGCAAATGCCTAAGCATCATGGCAGATGAGAGAAGCAACGCGACGGGGTTCGCCGTCTTTCTCTCTAGTATCTTATCATTGCCAACATTTCCAGCTGAAGCTCCTTGCTCAAAAACAGCATGGTCTTGCCCCACATTACCTGAAAGGTAGGTTTCGACGGCCTCAGCATAAGCTACAAAAGCTTTTTTCAATACAAATATACAAAGCAGTTAAAAAGCTAACATGATGTCTTCATCCAAACCATGTTATCAACATTTAACTGTAAATGCAATGCAAACACCACACTTTGATGTGCAAAACAAGTCAAACCTTAGAAAGATCATACTGCTGTAGTGCTGTACGTTAAAAGTCCAAAATCCATGTATAAAGCAAGTGAAGGAACATGTAAGTATGCAACTATCTAACTTAGGTGGGATCGTAGCAGAAATCAATAAAAAATACTAGATTGCAATAAACAAGGGCTCTTGGATGTAGATATATGGTATGACTTAAGACGCCTAAGTAAAAGGAAACTATTTTATAGCTCCTTTTGTTTGGATTGTGGTAGATACCTCCGGGCATGACACCTGTTCCTCCAGCAATACCTGCTGCTGTATTTGCTACCAGGTTTCCATAAAGGTTTGGAGTTACCTGCATACGACATACAACATGATGAGGTTACGACCACATCTGAACACCTATTCATAGTACATCAGAAGACGCTCTGGTACAGTTGTAGGAACAAATAGATTACAATAATCTAGTGAAATAAGAAGCTTGTGTAATACATTCGTGTCGAGGCCAAGTATGTCAAAATGCAGTCTCATTGTCCATTCAACAATAAAACTAGGCATTGCTTTCATCCGTAAAAGGAAAAAAAACATAAGAATAGAAAATTGGCAATAGGATATAGCATTTACCATAACATCGAACTGCTCTGGTTTTGAGACAAGCTGCATACAGCAGTTGTCAACAATAATTTCATCATATTTGATCCCAGGATATTTCTTTGCTACCTCCCGACATGATTCCAAGAAAAGCCCATCAGCTAGCTTCATAATATTTGCTTTATGCACAGCTGTCACTTTCTTCCGATTGTTGAGGTAAGCATACTCAAAAGCATATTTCGCAATTCTTTCTGAGCAGAACTTTGTAATTACCTAAAATTTGTCAGTAATAAAAATGCATAATTGCCAGTTTTTTTTATCATAATGAATCAGAAGCTGCAAATCAACAATTGAAAGCTAAACTATTATATAAAAATTGCTTCTAAATAAACATGTAGACAGTAATGGAGAAAGAAGACTATCAATCTGACTACGAGTTTCATTCTTTCTTGTCATCCTTGAGGCAGCAATAGGATATAACAAGGGTAATTATTCGCCTTCCAAACTTCGGGAATAACGCGTGAAATAGGTGTCTGTCCATGCCTAATGTCAAGGTGTCTCCAACATATGACAGCTTATTAGTTCTTCTAAGCAAAGAATTCACACTCTAAGCTTTTCTGTAAACACTAAAAGAACATTCAAATTCATCCTAATTTCCCATTGTCTTTCCCAAATTCAGACTCCACTTTAACAATTTCATAATTGACTACAACATAACAAATACTACATCCTATTGCATTGCAAATATTTCTTGTCACAACAATCTTTTCAGTGAGATCGAAAATCACAAGAACCAATAAGCATTAAGCATTAGACCCAATAAGTAAAAACATGCCTAATACCTGAGTGTCTCTAATATCCGATAGCTTACTAGTGCTCCTAAGCATTAAAAAAAGCACTCTAATGATTCAGGGAACACCATCAGCATCCGATTTCGCTATTGACGCTATCCTAGTTTCCAAATTGTCTTTCCCATTTGATAATCGACTCCAACTACTCCATAATATATTACAACATAAAAAATACAACATCATATTGCATAAGATATATTTCTTCGCAAAACAATATTTTCTCACCAAGATATTGAAAACCACAAAAACGACCAACTTATGAGAAAGAAGACAAAAAAATATTAGTACTGAGTGTTGTATTTATTATGATCCTTCAGGAACATCGAAAAAGATAAGAAACGTGAAAACAGACAAAACACCTTGAGACTCTCGACGACGCCGGGAACAACCTCATGCTCAAGCCCGGAGTACTCGCCCTCGGTATTCTCCCTAATGACCACAATATCCACATTCTCGTGCCTCGTCGGCAACCCCTTCAAATTGAAGCAATTCACGAGGGACGCGTAGAGATCGAGCTCCCTCCTAAGCTTCATATTCAGCGAACTCACCCC
Source organism: Triglochin maritima (assembly GCA_963682175.1). NCBI lineage: Eukaryota > Viridiplantae > Streptophyta > Magnoliopsida > Alismatales > Juncaginaceae > Triglochin > Triglochin maritima. Next base: position 1,512,728 of record OY821787.1, on the reverse strand, counting down.
ACCTCCGACCGGCGTCCGGAGCCCACCTTTGATACAAACCTTGTTCTTCCTGATCGACTCGATCACCTCCGGCGGGATCGCCTCCATGTCGCCGTGGACGTCGAACTTTTCGAAGAAAACCGGCGCGTGCATCGCCTCCATGACCTGTTCCACCGCGCCGGTCACGAGTTTGCCGATCCCGTCGCCCGGGATTAGGGTTACGGGCCGCGGCGCGCCGTCGCCTGGGCGGGGCATGTAGGTGACGGTGCGGGGGAGGAATGGGGGGGACCGGAGGAGGTGCTTGAGGGTCGGGAGCGATCTCCGGAGGGTTGACATGGTGGATTAGGGTTTGGATTTGGGGATTAGGGTTTGGATTTAGAGAAGATCGGTTGGCGCGGTGGTGGTGGTGGTGGTGGTGGAGGGAGAATTGGATGCAAGAAATGGACGCGTCCCGAAACACCTCAGCTCGCTCTGGGATATTTTGTGTTATTGTCCTTATTGTTAGTTTGTATTTTGTTTAGGGGCTTTCTTCTTCAAACTTTGGTAAGTTTCTTCAAGTTTCTAATTTGTTTTACTTATTTTTGGGTCCGGAGTCCGAACCGAACACTTACGCTCTTGAGACTGGATCTTATCTTTTCCTCAAGATTTTCACTCTCGCCCAAAGGTAGGGGTGTAAGCGGGGCGGGGCGGGGCGGGTTTTTGGTCCACCGCTACCCGCCCCGCATAAGTTAAGCGGGTATGCGGGGCGGGGCGGGGCGGGTCAAAAATAAAAAAACCGCTACCCGCCCTGCATAAGGTTAGACTAGGTGAGGCGGGGCGAGTTATGCGGGTTTGGCGGGTTTTTTTATTTTTTTTTATTTTTTCTAAGAAAAATAAAAGAACGTCAAAACTTGAAAAATAGTAACTACTCATTGTATTTTTTGGCAAATTGGATGTGTGTTGAGTGAAAAATTAGACATTTGGTTAGTGTTGAATAATGATTTGGTAAGGTGGGTTAATGGTTATGAGTAAAATTGAAACATTAAAATGATTTTGGTATATAAAAAATTAATAATATATTTGATTAGGCGGGTTGCGGGTTATGCGGGGCGGGTTGCAAGACAACCGCAACCCGCCCCGCTTATTAGGCGGGTTATGCGGGTGGCGGGTTAGCGGGTTGACGGGTAACATTTTTTTGTCCGCTACCCGCATTAGGCGGGGCGGGGCGGGTTGCGGGTAAAATATTACCCATTTACAGCCCTACCCAAAGGTAACTTTTGGATCAAGAAGTTCATTATTCATGTGATTTTCATCAAACGTAACTTTTGGTAATGATCATATCAAATTTTCCAAAACATAAACCACAAAAAGATGTCAAATCAATAGGGAAGAATGCAACGTTTCATCCACATCCAAACACCAAATAAGGTCCCAAGCATACCTTTAATCGAAGTTACAAGAGCAACTAACCGGCCAACTAAAAGGATTATCGGTCAATGACAAGCAACAAAATATTGAAAGTCTAGCTTAACAGAGCGACCAAACCAAGATGTGAAATCTTTAGCGGTTAGTTCTCATATTACAAGTCGCCACAATTTCTCACAACTAATCTTGTGATTGGAAGACAAACTAAGGCGAGAGGCATATTTGACGATTTTATCCTCTTTGCAACATTCTAGTGGAGATTAAGCGGTAATATAAAAGAATGAAATTAAGCAGTAGTATAGAAGATAGCAGAAGTAATTTATGTGTAGAGTTGTAATTAACCAAACTTCAACTTTGCATACACAATTACACATACATAATGGGTCAGAACATCAAGCCCAATTCATATATTTTAAGTAATAAGAAATGGGCTGGGCTTCAATGGAATGTTAATGGTCACAAGTTAGTCATCTCCCATCTGTACGTCTACCAGAATTGTTATTGACCCGCAAGCCAAGCAAGGACCCAACAAAGGATATAGCAAATAAGAGTGTAATTTCGTCTCTTGGTTTGCAAGAAATAATTGCCTACTTTTTTGCTATTGGTATCGATGCCTAGGATCATTTCAAAACATTTTTTGTTCGACCTGAAATCATCTTCTTTGGGTGATTTTGACATATACCCAACATAAATAAAATGTAAGTCAAGGGTCTTGAGGTTGAGGCTTTACATTGCACATAATGTTTAAAGTACTAATGAGACGACTTAAGAAAATAACTCTTTAGTCAAGAAAAAATTGTATAAAATAGAAAAAAGTAATCATCGAGTTTGGAGAGAGCGAAGTTTGCTCAAATGGATAGTTTTCTAAGTTCATGTTCAGCTTATTGTGCATCAACTTCAAGCTAGCCAAAATGATTTTAAAAACTAGTAGTAGTAGTAATAATAATAATAATAATAATAATAATAATAATAATAGTAATAGTAAATAAACCATCAGCTCAAACTCCCTCGAACTTTAGAATCATCACTCCAATATGTGTTCGGATATGTGTCCGGTCTCACATAAGCAAATAAGTTTTGTAACTACAAACATGATCACTTGCTTCCCTCATCAACTCCTTCCTTTCCATTTTCAACATGCTTTTTCATCTACTTCGACCCACTTACAGGTCGGTTCCTAATTAGTTGAATCTTGTTACAAACACATTTTATGTAATTATTAAACTAATCAAAAGTAATTAGGATTTCATGTCGTGGTCTGCATCCTGTAGATTTTCTTGATCTAAATCCATATCTTTGGGCGATAAGAGTACCCCAACCACCATTCTTTTCTTCAATATACGGGTGGTTAGCATTTTGCTGACCTAGACACAAACCAGTCAATGTCCCATTCATCAAAAAAATTAATAATGGAGTTAAAATAAACAAGAGTAATAAAAACAAGCAATAACTTACCAAGATAAGTTAATAATTGGGTCTCTGCCTTTTCAAATAAGATCCTAGCTAGACTTATTCATTTTCTCTCCAACTTTGAAAGGCAACTTGGACTAGCTCCATCTTGCAAAGGAGAAATTCAGAAATACCTTATAATTAACTATTAGTTATAAATGAGCAAATTGGCCATGTGCGAGTGGCTATCATAGTTACATTTGTCAATGACCTACGTATATGACAAACAACGTAGGGATCAAATAAATAATTTAAGCATAATATTATATTAAATATATCTAAACAAGAAAAAGTACACACGCAATGATAGATAGATGCAAATCTATTTTTGCATATTCAATACATATAAATCACAAATTTCTAATTGCATTTTTTATTAAATTCAGAAAAAAAGATTTCGATTAACCCCTTCAGTTATATGAGAAGAAATCATGGTAGACAATGAATTATTACCAATAATCAATCACAAAACTCTACCTTTTGCCTGTCTGTACCTTGCAATCTTTTGAAATCTGTTATGATTCTGATGTACAAGCATCTCCATGATTGATTGTAAGATCGAATTCCGATTAAAACGATTATAAAACTTAACATGTTACCTTCGTGCCTTAACAGAAAACCTCAAAATAAATGGGATATATAATAAGATCTTGCATGTAATATTTAACCATCAAGTCACAGCAATCACTATCCATTATTAACAACCTCATAAAATGTCATTACATATAACTCTTCAAAATGCTTAATGATGTTATGGTAGTAGATCATTGTCTTTAAGTAATGTGAGATTAATCTCGAAAGTTTTAAGTTGGAACAATATATACCCATTAGCTATGAATGTCGATATATGAAGAAGAAAATCAATAGCTATTAATTACCATCAGCAGAAAGCAATAATTCCAACATTAAGAAATAAAACTTTTTCTCTCATATCAAATCCAAGCTAGATTGCAACCACATGCAAGTGTATTCACAATAGAAAATTGGCTAAACACACACATACAAAGTTGTTCTCATTCTCTTTCAACAATAATTCACATCCAATGCAAACTTCATACATGCAATTATGCATGGTACTGTTTGATTACTTCACACAACACCAACAAATCCAAACTTCAAATAAGTGTTTGTTGAAGTTGAGACAACCACCAAGATCGATCACAAGTCAACAACCGTTCTTCTCCTAGTGAGTCTCCTCATCCATGAGCCTCTCCGCCGCTTTGCGGGCCCCACCGCCACCTCGGATTGCCCATTTGTGGCCTTCTTCCACCTTAAGGCTTGGAACAAGAGGTGCCCAACCCTTTTTCTCCATCTTAAGCCATTTTGGTGTTCGACAACGGTCGTGCCGCCACCATGGTTGCCGGAGGCGGCTTTTTTCTTGTCCCAATTCGCTCGACCGTCGTTTTCGAATTTGATTGAGATAAAGGAATCTGTTAGCATGAGAGATATATAGTCAACTGAGGATTATTTACATATATTTTTGACGTGCAATCAAAAGAAAGTTAATTTTCGAAAATTTCTTGAAGATATTTTTGTATGTTGTGGTCAAGTTCGGGTCTACCCTTAATATAATTGAATAGCATGTCTTCCAGAGAAAGTCGTATCTATAAGATCAATATATAATACAAATGTGTCATTTGTACATAATTTATAAAGCAAAATAATGATATTGTAAGGTAGATTCTATAGACCATGCACATTTTTAATAGAAACCTTACAAGAAAAATCCAATCAAATAGTGCTTCAAATCTTACAGAATTTGGCTTCCTACAATGTTTTTTTAATAAAAAGTAAATATATGGAAAAGGGCAATAATTATAACTCTTGCTTCATGACTAAAAAAACCTGAAAATTCTAGCATACCATCAAGGCTATGGATGGAGTTTTCCTCATCGGAATCCCCCGGTTTTCTCCGATATCTCCCCGGCCGACCGAGAAAAAACCCGAGAGCAAAGACCTTAGGGATCACAGTGGAAGATTTCACAGAAGTTGTCCTAAAACTCCTATGGTGGATGGAGTCTTTGGGTGGTATGTGGTGGTTCTTTTGCTTAGAAGCCAAGATGAGAAGTCTCTCCCTCAAGCATAGATGACATATCCCAACCACCACTTCTCTTGGGTGGAAGTAGCAAGTTGGGTCTCCTTCTCTTTGATCATTCATGGTTGGGGAGAAGTATGGGAAGGTGTGGAAATGGTATCTATAGAGAAATATATGGTCTTCAAGAGTAGATGTGCTTGGACTTTAATATTTGTGTTTTTGCTACTGTTTGGATGGTATGGTCTATAGAAGGAGGTTAGTGAGACCATCCAATCCAAATGGAAATTAATATAAATTAAGGAAACCCTAAATAGATAGATATATAGATAGATAGTTTGATTGATTGATCGATCGATCGATTAGTTTTTTTTTTTGTATAGCTATCTGTTATTAGTTATTACATTGTTTTTCACGTGAAGTAGTAGTTCAAGTTGTATTAGTAATTGATATTGACGGATGTGATATTTGACAAGTAATTAATTCACGTTGCGGTTGTAAGTAACTACAAAAGAGACTAAAGCATACATGAAACACTCACACAGTCACACTTTATAACTTTGCTAATATTCACCTTTACAATTTAATTAATAATTAGTTGTGATGTCAATCACAGATGATGATTCGATCTTAATTTATTCCATGATAACCAAAACAGACAGATATTATATATATATATATATATATATATATATATATATATATATATATATATATATATATATATATATATATATATCCATGCCCCTCTTCATACATATATGACATTAATACATTGTTCAACGGGAAGCATTATTTTGCTATAAAATTTTGCCTCGTGTAATTTAATTAGCAGCAAAATTTGAATCACAAACTTACATTGCAGCAGTGCTCCTAACTAATATTTGTATGAGTATAATTTTAGACATTAACTGGGGGTTTAGGGTCCTCGTTATTTGAATTTTTAAGGGAATATTTTGTCAAAAAGGAAAATTCTAATTCCCATATACTTTCTGTTAAGATCTCATAATTAAAAGCAGTATCTTGTCGCCAAAACCCTTCCAATCTAAGAATGAAATATCAAATGTGTGTGTCAATTGTCATGGTTACATGAAGACGAAAACGTTGCTAGAAAAATCTTGCATATTTATGTGTTTGTCACGTAGCAATAGTGGTAAGGACATTCATTTGCTTATCCTAGTCATTTAATTAGTAGATAGATACCAATACCATCTTCTCCTATTTCTTCGTGAAGAATTAATACGAGTTTATTGAGACATAAAAAGAAAATTTTAAGTGGTCAAAATAAAGATCACCGAATTTATAGACAAATATAAAATTACTGTATATAATAAGAAATGTTTTGCTTCTCCAGAGCATATTAGAAAACACATACCTTCCTGGTCATTGTTAGCATGAATCTTTGGCTGGATTTCAAAGATTTAGATATTAAATCGTAGATTAATTTGTTCAAATGTTGTGGCTTTATTAGCAGTAAAGTTTGGTAGTTTTGCCGGTACATTTATTGTGTCACAAACTATTGTAGAACTAGATAGTTTTAACGATTCAAATTAAGAAAGAGTTGAAAGATACACTAAACCAAAAAAAACAGAAGTTGGGTACGTTTGAAGTTTGAAGTTTGAACACACACGCCAACAAATTTGATGATTTGATAAATAGGGATATACAATTTAATTAGTAATTTATTGCCAAATCGTGAATAATCTTGAATAAATGAGTTGGACATTGAAAGGTATCTACACAACAAAAGCACCTAACATTTCCTTAAACTTCAGTTTTCTCCCGTACAAGGAAAAAGAGTGGGAAAAAATGCAGCATCCGCAAGAAAAATATTCGAAGAAGCTTCCAAAATAAGCTTTTGGTTTCTAAGTAAGGTACAGACCAAGAGATCGACACTTATAATTCTGAGGGTACACTAATCATGGCTAAGTTGGTAGATCATTCTAGTAACCTTAAGCCGCCAACTAAATTTGATATTTCAATATGTCTCCGTAGTGTAGCAAATCGATATACTATATATATATATAGCTAAAGAGTTCTTAGATTTCCCCCGTATAGGATTTTAATGGTTCGAGGGGTGTTGTTAGGAGTCTAAAATTTCTCTCTTGCTTCTATGAAGTTAATTAGCCTACGACATTGGTCGTGTGATCGATCAACATCCTTTACAAATCGAGCACCAAATTGATACGAATTTTCTGTTACAAAATATTAATGTATTTAATAATGCGGAAATTGTGAACATAAATTTGTAATGAGTAAGGAGGCAGAAGAAGAAGGTGTTAGATTGGGTGCACGGTAGCTTGGCATGGAATAAAGGAGAGGAGAAAAAGTGATAGGAACAGACAACCCAATCCGCCGCACATGGATGGGGTGGAGGGAGGGACCAGTCAGTAGCAAACGAGATGAGCATCAAACATGTATCATGACATGGACAGTGTCTCCTGCTTGCCCAAGTCTCTTGCCTTGGTTTGGTTGTTACTGCATGCCCAAATCAGACACCTTCTTCTTCTTCTCAGAAGAAGAAGGTGTCTGATTGCAATACCAGAAACTTTGAGTGAAGTGAGAAACTGAGTTTGTAACGTCCCGAAACAGTGGAAGATTTAAAATTTCAAAATAACGAATAAAACTGACAACTCAAGGCGGGAACGTCACTAATATATAAATATATAAATCCGGGTGCACCCAAAATACATGGAGTTTACAAAAGGTGTACAACTACAATCCAGATGAAAGAAATGAAAATACAAGTAGTCGTACAATCTCGCAAATGCCGAAGAGGATCCGACTCCAAAGCGCTCCGTCCTCGGTCACCACCCACCCGGACCTACTGTGGTCCTGAAATAAAAAGTGCAACAACAATGCCTGAGTTTCCTGAAAGGAAACCCCGTATACCAAGCCCTAAATGCATGCAAGACTATCAATGAAACCTATCATACTAGTCATCATGGCATGGCATCAATGTGATACATAAAACAATCCCTCAACGGGTAAACAGACCCACTACGGGGTAAACAATCCCACCACGGGGAAACACAGGACCTCTGTCCGCAAACTGTAAGGGGTCCCACTCTGAGACCTACCGTAGGCACATACGGTCTAGCAGAAGGTACGCAACGAACCCCACACGCGACTACACTAGTCAAGGGATCGGTGAGGAGCGTCCGCACGCCTGCGCGAAGTAGAAATCAGCTAAAATCTCAAGGTCAATACCTCACCAACGGGGTCGTCGCCCAGGTCGGTCCACTCATCTGGAGGAGCCCGTCCAGACTACCCTGCCGGAAAACATCGTCGGCAGTCCATACCCTCACCGGAACAGCATCGGTGGGACACCATCACCCGGAAACGTCGTCGGACGGCACTTCCGCCGGAACAGCATCGGCAGAACATCATCACCCGGAACAGCATCGGGTGGAACGATCATCGCCTCGTCTACACGAGCGATCCGAGCTCAAACAGCCCGCAGGGTCAACATGCTCCAACGAGCCGTGCACCTCGTGCACCGGGATCCGCAATCCCTCAGGCCTGCTACTCTACTGTGAGTCAGAACATCAAGACTACGTCGCCCTCCATCTGTGGAGACGACACGTCCCAGATGCCCACACTCTTCCACACGGCGGTCCCTGGGCAGGCACGCAGAACGCACCCACCGTCACCTCCCGGCTCACGCGCTAAGCGAGGACACGGGTTTCCGTGGACAAAGTTGACATCTCACTAGGACAAGAAAACCAGTACTGTGCCCCATCGGTCGACCGAATCAGGCAAACCGGTCGACCGAAACCAACAGTAACGGTCGAACGGATTTCCTCCAAACGGTCGAACAAGTGCCCAACACTCTGTCTCCAATCGGTCGAACCAGTGGGAAGAACCGGTCGACCGGACAGGTCAAAATCCTAGGTCTGACTAAGTCAAAATCAATTCAACAATCGGTCGACCGACTCAAGGGTCCCGGTCGACCGAACATTACAGGGTCAGCCTAGTAATTCTAAGTCATATAATTGGTCGAACGCATATACTAATCGGTCGAACCAACAAGCAGTAAACAACAAACAACTTAAGTTCCGGTCGAACCACAAGGCTCGTTCGACCGGAAACAGGCAACATCAAACACGAACCCACGAAATTTGGCATAACCGGTCGACCGCCCCAAGGCATCGTCCGACCGGTTCTGGGCAAAAACATCAATTTACACTAGCACCGGTCGACCGCCCGAAGGCACCGGTCGACCGTTGGTCGACAGCAACCTTGCACCAGCCAAGGATTTTACGCTGTTTTCTTGTCGCCGACGAGGTCTCCGACCTCCCGCGACCGACCCACACGTCCCCCAACATGGAGAACCACAAAACACACTAATGCTTGGCATACCTCGAGAGAGAGACGAATCCGCCGGAGCAACGCTCACGCCTCCGTCACCTCCTCACGCGCGACCTCCTCGAGCCTCACGCCAACAGCCTCCTCTGCTTGAGCTCGCGTCCCTCCGTCACCGTCCGCCGGAGCTGCTCGCCGACCAAAGAGAGAAGATGGTGAGGATGATGTGAAGAGAAGGAAGGAAAGAAGAAAAGAAGAGGAAGAAGAGTTGGGTGTATTTAACTCCCAACCCTACACCCCCACCATCCCCCTACACCCTATCCCTCACCTCACCCATACCTCCACCATACCTCTCTCTCTCCTCCAAGTCAAACTCCACCTAACCACCCATTAACCCCTAATCCGGTTTAGGGACTCAACAATCCACCCTCCTTAAAAGGATTTCGTCCCGAAATCACAGCAACAACTTACCGAAAAGCTCTGGATACCGCCTTCTGACTTCCTCCTCGATCTCCCAAGTGGCCTCGCGCTCGCTATGATGCTGCCACCGGACCTTCACCATCGGAATGGTCCTCCTCCTGAGCTGATGATCCATACGATCAACAATCTCGACTGGCCTCTCCTCGAGTGACCAGTCATGCTGAATCTCTGGCACTGCAATCTCAATCACGTGCGACGGATCTGCAACGTACTTCCTCAGCATCGATACATGGAAGACGTTGTGAAGACCCGAAAACTGTGGCGGCAACGCAATCCGGTAGGCAACCTCTCCAACTCGGTCAAGGATCTCAAACGGCCCAACGTATCTCGGACTGAGCTTCCCCTTCTTCCCAAACCTCATCACACCTCGGGCAGGGGAAATCTTCAGAAACACATGGTCGCCCACCTCGAAACTCAGCGCTCGTCTGCATCGATCTGCATAACTCTTCTGCCTGCTCTGTGCTGTGGCCAGTCTCCTCCTGATCACATCGACCTTCTCTGCATACATTTGCACGATCTCTGGCCCCACTAACTGCCTCTCGCCCACATCACTACAGCATACCGGTGATCTGCAAGGCCTCCCGTACAAGGCCTCGTACGGTGCCATCCCAATACTCGAGTGGTAGCTGTTGTTGTAGGCGAACTCTATCAGCGGCAAGTGCTCATCCCAGTGCCATGCCCAGTCCAGTGTGCATGCTCTCAGCATATCCTCCAAGGTCTGAATCGTCCTCTCTGACTGACCATCGGTCTGCGGATGGAACGCTGTACTGAATCTCAGACGTGTCCCCAAAGCCTGCTGCAGACTCCCCCAAAATCTGGAAGTGAAACGAGGATCTCGATCGGAGATGATGCTCACTGGCACCCCATGCAACCTGACTATCTCCTCCACGTACAACTTAGCTAGACCCTCCAAAGGCAACGTGGTCCTGATCGCTAAGAAATGCGCCGACTTGGTCAATCGATCGACTATCACCCAAATCGCGTCGTGAAATCTCCTCGTCTTCAGCAATCCTGTGACAAAATCCATCGTCACGTGCTCCCACTTCCACTCGGGAAGCTCGATACACTGCATCGGTCCTGCTGGTCGCTGATGCTCGATCTTCACCTGCTGGCAGACCAAGCATCTGCTCACAAACTCCGCTATGTCTCGCTTCATCCCCTTCCACCAGAAATTACGCTGCAGGTCCTTATACATCTTCGTGCTCCCCGGGTGAATGGAATATCGTGCTCGGTGTGCCTCCTCCATGATCTCCTCTCTCAGCTCATCCACCCTCGGCACCCAAATACGGCTTCTGAACCTCAGACCACCATCTGCTCCAATGCTGAAATCAGATCCCTCCTGAGCAGTCAACTGTACCAGACCAGCCAACTCCGCATCGGTACCCTGAGCCTGCACAACTCTCGAGACAGTCTGCGGCTCAACTCTCAAACCAGCAATCACTGCCCCCTCTGCTGACCCAGCAAACGGCCTCCACTCTGACAGGGACTCAAGCAATCTCCACTCCTGAACGCAGAGGCTCGCTACCGACACCTCAACTCTCCTGCTCAGTGCATCAGCAACTGAATTGGCCTTCCCCGGATGATACGATATGGTGAAGTCGTAGTCCTTAATGAACTCGAGCCACCTCCTCTGCCTCATATTCAGCTCCTTCTGCGAAAATAGGTACTTCAAGCTCTGGTGATCGGTGAAAACCTCGAACTGCTCCCCGTACAGATAATGCCGCCAAGTCTTCAGTGCATGAACTACCGCCGCCAACTCCAAGTCATGAGTGGGGTAGTTCCTCTCATGATCCTTCAACTGTCTCGAAGCGTACGCCACGACCTTCCCGTGCTGCATAAGTACGCAACCCAAACCGATCCCTGATGCATCACTGTAAATCACAAACCCTCCGCTGCCGCTCGGAAGTGTCAGGATCGGTGCTGTCGTCAGCCGTCGCTTCAACTCAAGAAAATTGTCCTCGCACTTCTGGGACCAAGCAAACCTAACTCCCTTCCGCGTCAAAGCCGTGAGCGGAGAAGCAAGTCGGGAGAAATCCTGAATGAATCGCCTGTAGTAGCCTGCTAACCCCAGAAAACTCCTGATCTCAGTCACGCTCGTCGGGGCTCTCCACTGAGTCACTGCCTCGACCTTCGCCGGGTCCACTGAAATCCCGTCCTTCGACACGATGTGTCCCAAGAACGCCACCTGATCCAACCAAAACTCGCACTTCTTGTACTTGGCATACAACTGATGATCCCTCAAGATGCCAAGCACAATCCTCAAGTGCTCTCGGTGCTGCTCCCAGTCCGGCGAGTACACCAAAATGTCGTCGACGAACACAATCACAAAACTGTCAAGGTACGGCTTGAACGTTCTGTTCATCAGGTCCATGAATGCTGCAGGTGCATTCGTCAATCCAAACGGCATCAACAGAAACTCGTAGTGCCCGTACCGTGTCCTGAAGGCTGTCTTCTGAACATCTGCCTCCCTGATCCTCAGCTGATGATACCCCGATCTCAAATCAATCTTCGAGAAGACCTTCGCCGTCTGTAACTGATCAAACAGGTCCTCGATCCTGGGTAAGGGATACCGGTTCCTAACGGTAACCTTATTCAGCATCATGTAGTCGATGCACATCCGCAACGACCCATCCTTCTTCTTCACGAACAAGACTGGCGCTCCCCACGGCGAGACGCTAGGTCGGATGAACCCAGTATCCATCAACTCCTGCAACTGCTTCTTCAGCTCAGCCAACTCTGCAGGTGCCATCCTATACGGAGCCTTCGACTGCGGAGTCGCACCCTCCACCAAGTCGATGCCGAACTCGATCTCTCTGTGTGGCGGTAGCCCCGGGACATCCACTGGAAACACATCTGTGAAATCCCGTACCACCTCTATGTCCTCCAGACTCCTCGACTCAGAATCTGACACTACCAGTGTAGCCACATAAGCTCTGCATCCCTGCTGGATCAATCTCTGTGCCTTCACTGCCGAGACTATAATCCGACCTCTGCCTCTCAGCCCTCTGATCACAACATCTGGCAGGTCCTCCCTCGGAATCAGAATCTTCTTCTCGCGGCAAAAGACCCGAACATCGTACTGGGATAGCCAATCCATCCCAAGTATGACGTCGAAGTCCTCCATCGGTAGCAAGACCAGATCTGCCGGAAAATCTTGGTCTCCCGAAACAACTGTGGTGCCGGGGAGGAAGCTCCCCACAGTGCCCACCTCACCCATGGGCGTACTGACTTCCAAACACACCGTCAGCAGCTCAGGGGTCCGACCCAACTCGCCAGCAAACTTCTTCGAAATGAAGGAGTGAGTGACACCGCAATCAAAAAGGACTCTAGCAACACGACCAGAAACAGAAAGAGTACCTTCCACCACAGTGTTGGAGTCCCTCGCCTCCTCAGCCTGGATGGTGAAAACCCGCCCGGCGACTCTGCTCGGTCCCGGTGGTGCAACTGAGCGACTGCCTCCGCTCCTGCCTGCTGCTGGCGGTCCTGGCCTCCTACTCGGCTCTCCCCGCCTCTGCGGACAATCTCGAATGAAGTGCCCCAACTGACCGCAACCCAGACATGCTCCAGTACGACGGGGACACTCCTGCCCCGGATGAGCTCCACCACAAGAACTGCACACCCCGGGCCGACGTGCTCCTCCCCCATCAGACCAAGGCCTCTTGCCGGCCACCATTGCGGAACGGCCAGCTGCACGCCCCACTGCACTACCCTGAGGTCTCCTAGCCTCCTGGTAGTTCTCCTGGAAGTCCCGATCAAGAACCGTCGCGCACTCCACTGCATCTGCCAGAGTCCGCGGCATACTGGTGAGAACACGAGACCTCAACTGCTTCCTCAGTCCCCTCACAAACTTCCTCGCTCTCTGCTCCTGAGTAACATAAATCTCTGGACAGTAGCGCTCCAGGGCGTTGTACCGATCGACGTAGGCAGCTAACGTCATATCCCTCTGCTCCAACGCCAGGAACTCCTCTCTCTTCGCATCTCTGACATGCGGCGGGAAGTATTTCTGATTAAACTCCTCCAGAAACTCCTCCCAAGTCACATCATCTCGGTCGGCGAACACAACTGCAGATGTACTCCTCCACCAGCTCGACGCCTGACCTCTCAGCACGTAGGTAGCCAGACCTACCTGCAGCTCCGGTGCACATCCAATCGCACGGAAGATCTTCTGAATCGTGAAGATCCAGTCCTCAGCAAGCTCAGGATCCACTCCGCCCTCAAACGTCGGAGGATGCTGTCTCATGAACCTGTCGTGCACCGCACCAGGTCCTGCCTGCTCAGCTCGGGCAGCCTGACGCTCCAGAAACTCGCCCAGCCTGTCCATAGTGCCATAGAGCGTACGCCGCTCCTCCTCCCATGTCGCGCCTCCCGTCCCCTCACTGGAACTACGCGGCAGGGGCGTACCTCTCACACGCCTCGGAGGCATCTGCCACCACAACAATCAACAGATAAGCAACAATGCATGCATGAGCTACAGAAAGTAATGCATGCCTCTAACACTACTCCTAAGGGTGGTTCTTTAGACGAAGACACAGGAATCGACCGCTCTGATACCAAGTTGTAACGTCCCGAAACAGCGGAAGATTTAAAATTTCAAAATAACGAATAAAACTGACAACTCAAGGCGGGAACGTCACTAATATATAAATATATAAATCCGGGTGCACCCAAAATACATGGAGTTTACAAAAGGTGTACAACTACAATCCAGATGAAAGAAATGAAAATACAAGTAGTCGTACAATCTCGCAAATGCCGAAGAGGATCCGACTCCAAAGCGCTCCGTCCTCGGTCACCACCCACCCGGACCTACTGTGGTCCTGAAATAAAAAGTGCAACAAAATGCCTGAGTTTCCTGAAAGGAAACCCCGTATACCAAGCCCTAAATGCATGCAAGACTATCAATGAAACCTATCATACTAGTCATCATGGCATGGCATCAATGCGATACATAAAACAATCCCTCAACGGGTAAACAGACCCACTACGGGGTAAACAATTCCACCACGGGGAAACACAGGACCTCTGTCCGCAAACTGTAAGGGGTCCCACTCTGAGACCTACCGTAGGCACATACGGTCTAGCAGAAGGTACGCAACGAACCCCACACGCGACTACACTAGTCAAGGGATCGGTGAGGAGCGTCCGCACGCCTGCGCGAAGTAGAAATCAGCTAAAATCTCGAGGTCAACACCTCACCAACGGGGCCGTCGCCCAGGTCGGTCCACTCATCTGGAGGAGCCCGTCCAGACTACCCTGCCGGAAAACATCGTCGGCAGTCCATACCCTCACCGGAACAGCATCGGTGGGACACCATCGCCCGGAAACGTCGTCGGACGGCACTTCCGCCGGAACAGCATCGGCAGAACATCATCACCCGGAACAGCATCGGGTGGAACGATCATCGCCTCGTCTACACGAGCGATCCGAGCTCAAACAGCCCGCAGGGTCAACATGCTCCAACGAGCCGTGCACCTCGTGCACCGGGATCCGCAATCCCTCAGGCCTGCTACTCTACTGTGAGTCAGAACATCAAGACTACGTCGCCCTCCATCTGTGGAGACGACACGTCCCAGATGCCCACACTCTTTCACACGGCGGTCCCTGGGCAGGCACGCAGAACGCACCCACCGTCACTTCCCGGCTCACGCGCTAAGCGAGGACACGGGTTTCCGTGGACAAAGTTGACATCTCACTAGGACAAGAAAACCAGTACTGTGCCCCATCGGTCGACCGAAACCAACAGTAACGGTCGAACGGATTTCCTCCAAACGGTCGAACAAGTGCCCAACACTCTGTCTCCAATCGGTCGAACCAGTGGGAAGAACCGGTCGACCGGACAGGTCAAAATCCTAGGTCTGACTAAGTCAAAATCAATTCAACAATCGGTCGACCGACTCAAGGGTCCCGGTCGACCGAACATTACAGGGTCAGCCTAGTAATTCTAAGTCATATAATCGGTCGAACGCATATACTAATCGGTCGAACCAACAAGCAGTAAACAACAAACAACTTAAGTTCCGGTCGAACCACAAGGCTCGTTCGACCGGAAACAGGCAACATCAAACACGAACCCACGAAATTTGGCATAACCGGTCGACCGCCCCAAGGCATCGTCCGACCGGTTCTGGGCAAAAACATCAATTTACACTAGCACCGGTCGACCGCCCGAAGGCACCGGTCGACCGTTGGTCGACAGCAACCTTGCACCAGCCAAGGATTTTACGCTGTTTTCTTGTCGCCGGCGAGGTCTCCGACCTCCCGCGACCGACCCACACGTCCCCCAACATGGAGAACCACAAAACACACTAATGCTTGGCATACCTCGAGAGAGAGACGAATCCGCCGGAGCAACGCTCACGCCTCCGTCACCTCCTCACGCGCGACCTCCGCGAGCCTCACGCCAACAGCCTCCTCCGCTTGAGCTCGCGTCCCTCCGTCACCGTCCGCCGGAGCTGCTCGCCGACCAAAGAGAGAAGATGGTGAGTATGATGTGAAGAGAAGGAAGGAAAGAAGAAAAGAAGAGGAAGAAGAGTTGGGTGTATTTAACTCCCAACCCTACACCCCCACCATCCCCCTACACCCTATCCCTCACCTCACCCATACCTCCACCATACCTCTCTCTCTCCTCCAAGTCAAACTCCACCTAACCACCCATTAACCCCTAATCCGGTTTAGGGACTCAACAGAGTTCCTTTACTCCCAGGCATTTTTTTATAGCTACCAATTATATTGTTGTAGAAAGTAAAGAAACTTCAGAACTTTACCACGACATCCTTAGAACTCGGAGTGGAATGAAAGTATTCTAGTTTTATGACTTCTTAATTAAGACTGAACTTCCTTGAACTTTATTGAGTCTTCCAGCAAATCCATTACCAGAAAGTTTAGTTTCCCACTTCTAGATTATTTTTGTACAAACTAATTACAGCCTAACAATCCTTTGAACTTTATTGGACTCATATGTCCATTTAGACGTAACCTTATAAGCCAATAAAGGGGTAAACTTGATGTACTCGCTAAACTATGTTGTGGATCATGCATGAATTAATTATCCTTAATAGTATTTACCTACTTTCCAAATAAAAACAATCCAAACAAAATCCATCCAGAAGCTGTCTCTGTACCACTGGAGTCTATTTTGTTTTCTTCCTGTTGATTAGAGTTGCTACTTTAGACCTACTCAACTTTTGCCAACCAAACAAAAGGAAAGGGATAATTCAACTGAATGCAGACATGCGCGTCAGCCAGCTCTGTTCATTGCTCCACTTGATTTGGAGTTCACATCATGGCATCAATAATATAATATTTTTGGGTATTAATCTTCATGATTTATATGTTACTGTACACATCGGCGGATCCAAGATTAGAAGTATGGCCACGTACTAGTAGGGGAGAGCAAAATTCAGATCAGATCGAATTTTTAGACCAACCCGACCCGATCGGTCCGGGCTTTGGTACAAGGGATACTGAAAATTCATGTCTCAGTCCAGTCAGGTTCAGTCCGAATCGAGATTTCGTGAGTAAAATTTGGTTTTTGGACCGAACAAGACCAGATCAGACCAGATATACCCAAATTTATTTAGTCCGCCAGATACCGAAAATTTGATCCTCGATCCGGTCCAATTTTGAACGGAAGCTCACCCCTAATACCCAAAAATAAATCTTTCTTTAGATAAATAACCAAATAATCATTCAATATTTGATCTTTAGAAGAAAAAAAGTGGAGAAATACAAACAAGTATGAATAATAATTCAACAGGTAACAGTGTTAGGAGAGTAACACATACCAGCAGATTTAAAATAAAATAAAAATAAAACTTTATTTTTTTTAATGGTGGGTCACATGCCCCCACCAGGCACCTATGTGGATCCGCCACTGACTGTACAATTAAGTAATTTGTCACACGATTTCAGAGTTAGTTGTTGGAAGAACTGGATAAACAATCATATAAGAGAGTTCAGTCCATGGTTTGCTTCCACAATCAACAATTCATGATAGTCCACAGTTGATCAATTAAATTACCCTTTTCATCCTTACTCTTAGCATACATACGCGAAAATAAATCAATCCAAAGATAAAAGTATAATATATAAATTTATACTTTTAAGATAAAGGTGGATCAACCGCCCAAAAGAGTAATAAGATACTATCACATGTAAATGTATATCCTTGCATAGACCAATCAATTCTTCCAATATTGAAAAACAGTAGGTTAAGGGTTCGTTTAGTATCACATTTTTATGATCAAATTTCTAAAATCTAACTAAATCTCAAAATCAATTTCCAAACATACTATTGTAATTTTCGTATGTTGTAAATCACATTTAATTCTTGATCATTTGGAATCAAAGTTTGATCATGAAAATAAGATTCCAAATTATCTAACACGAACTTCACGTCTACGCCTATCTGAAAAGAAAAACCCAAGGATTACATGTGCAAGATGGTTTGTAATTATCAAAAAGGTGGTTTGTAATTATCAAAAAGGTGGTTTGTAATTATAATTACTGAGGATATAATTATAACAAGGAGTCAAGGACCGCACATCATTGTCCATGCTCTGTGTTTATAGGCATTGGGTACTCTTTTCTCGTGGATTGGAGGGTTGATTTGAATTCAGGTTTGACCTTCTTTAATGATTCAAAAGAGCAGAAAAAATTAACTTTTACACCTAGAGTATTGTGCACTATTCAGAGAACTTATTTTTCCTGGTGAAAGCTGACGATCCTAATACACCAACTGATCTTAAGCCTTGCACCGAACTGCAAGCTGAATCTAATGATTGGTACAAACATGATCATGAGCTTCCAGATTTGACTGGGAATTTTCGGCCTTCAAGGAGTACAAGCAGTATCGAGTATAATAAATATAGCCTTTTTGGCTAGAGTACTGTAAAGAAGTTTGTGCACCCCGAAGGAGTGGAGATGATCACCTTCATTACATTTTTTATTATAATTTTTTTATTAGTTAAGGAGCCAAATATAACACAATAAGCCTCAAAATATTACAGATGCTTCTTAACTAATAGGATTTGAACCTGCATTTGGTTGAGGTCACGGTAAAGTATAAGCAAGATATTTTGACTTATCAGGCACACATTCAGTATAAGCAAGGTATTTTGACTTATAAGCAAGTATAACCTTCATATTGTTTGGCGTTGCTTTGCTTGAGAGGTTGCGAAATTTGAATGGCTTACCACTCTTTAAATCTCAAGTACTTTGGCAAAGAGTAGTAGATATGTGAGAATCATAATCCTTGCTTAAGATAAACTAAAGTGTTTGAAGGATTAATTAAGTTAAGAGAATAGTTAAGTGAATTATTTGTATTTATCTTGGATGAGAGATGAGATAAGAATGGTAAAAGGTGAGGAAAGGTGTCATGAGGTGATAAGTTGTTCAAGAGGTGTTAAGTTAAAAGTAAGTATATATATGTGTGTAAGTTGGTGTTTATCGGATAACTTGCTGAAACGTGAAATAAGAGAGGGGTGGAGGGATTCGTGAGATGAGTAATTTAAGTGAGGTGTGAGAGAGAAGGTGGTGAAGAGGTGGAGGAGAAATGAAGTTGGTGGTGAATGAGGTGAGGTTTCTAGTTAAATAGTTAATCCATCTTATTTTTATGTTAAAATTGCACTGATTTGGTTAAGAACACCAAAGATAATGATTTAGATGATGACCTCTATATTTGACTAGGTTTTCTGGTGCAAAAGATATAAACGAAAATATGGAGATTGAAAGTGATTTGTGGAAGTAATATTGTGGTTGCGAAACAGGCAAGTACTGATTCGTTATTATTCAGTTTCATATCATGTCTGTCTCTCTTGATATTCGTAGTTGCATGCATGCTGAGTATTGATGTTGATTTTATGGATATGCATATGATTGCATGGTGGTGTTTCGGTCGACATGTCCTGTGGCTGTGTGTATGTTTCTGGCAGAGCAACTTAGGAAAGAGCTGCCTAGCGGACAGCGTGGAGCCACCCGAGAGAGGAAAGGGCTGTCTGTCGTTAGTGTGGAGCTACCAGGTGTGCGTCTGACTGATTGATAGATTTCAGAAGCACTGGATGTGGTCGAATCCGAATGGGGGTTCCAGATTGATATGCATGCATTTTATTTGTGATGCATGTCTCTTGATTGTGTTCATTGACTGAATGTCATATTCTGTATTATTTTCCACATGATTATGATTCTGATTGATGGTTGGTACTTGCGGGCTGTCGAGCTCACAATTTGTTGATTATATTTTTCAGATTAATTATGGGCCTATCAGATGGATTTAAATATCAGAGTTCGCAGCGGTCAGGATCGCGGATCGTATCTTAACGCACCGAGTTCGGACGGGTGAGCAGTTGTCCGGACTCAGGGCGTTACAAGATACAACTCTATTGTAGAGTATCATATGCTCTTTACATATGGGAGCATATTTCCAAAACAAGTTTATAAAATCTTTCTATCATAATCATTTTCTCCTGTGTTTCACATAGAACTCGTGTCTATGAAATATAGCTAACAATTAATGTTTTGTCAGAAGAGAATTCGCTGATCAATACAATTTATTTAAATTGTAAAAACCTTAAGGCCCTGTTCTTCTCAACATTTCTGAAGAATATCATAGGAAACTACCGTGGATGAAGTTGTGGATTAAGCGTATAACTGGGAAAGCTCGTCGGAGAATTTCTTTCGAATAATCTCTCGTTTCAGTTTCAGTGCTGCAGTTACAAGGCCAGACTCCGGAGTCCAGGGTTCGGAAAGCAGTTTGATCTTTGCAGGTATCTCAAATTTTTGCAAGCGTGCTTGCTTTCCAGCCTACAAAAAGAAACACAACAGTGAGGTTGACTTGTTTATACTTTCGTCCTGCCATCACCTCTAAAGCATCCCCCGTTGTGGAATGGGAAAGCTAAAATCTATTCAATGAATTAGCAAAAGCTGCTTCAAGTTTAAAAAAAGTTATATCTAGTTACTTATTCTTTAATATGAAGCCCTCATTGTATTAACAAAACAACTTAGATTGTCAAACACCTACTTCGAGTGAACTAACAAGCAGAATAACCTCAAAATAAAGAATAGCTAAAGTTGTACATTTCATACATTTGTACCTTAAACTTCTGTGATTCATAGAAAGAAAGGGAGTAGAGCTTGACTCTTTGAGTACAAAGTTGAAGTGCTGACCTTAGCTAGAGAGGCTTGCACTTCCTTTATGGTCTGTTCTTTGTTACACAGGTCCGTGAAGTCATTGTAACTAATGCCCTGCTTTTGAGCCCAGTCCTCCAAGACAGATTGTGAAGCTACCACAAGCGCCACGCAAAAATTGTGAAAAGGATCAGCATAGATCATGATGTTATCTAGGTATGGGCTAACTACAAGGGCAGATTCCACCTGTACAAGGAACATAGTTAATAACAGAAATTTGACAAGGAAAATAACAGAAAATTGACAGGTAAGGAGCCAATGGAAGAGAATTGGTACCTTCCCAAGGGAGATATATTCACCATGCTGAAGTTTTACTATATCTTTTTTACGATCAATGATTTCAAGACAACCATCAGGATGAAATCGTCCAATATCACCAGTATAAAACCAACGCATTCCCCGTTCATCTACCTACTCCCATTAAGAGAGATTTAGTTTCACCGACATAATTTAATCATGCAAACAATTAAAATGGCCATTTTTATTACTCTAACACCAACCTACCTTGTAAACTTCTTTTGTTTTCTCTTCATTCTTGAAGTATCCTGCCGTGACACTTGGACCACCAATGACTATTTCTCCACGTGGCATCGGTGCATCACTAGTTAAATATCCACCTTCAGACCAATCAACTAACTGCAACATGGAACCGAAGTGAGCACAAGAGCGAAATTCGGGAAAGCCCAAATTCATAACACATCCACAAATATGAAGGGGGTTACTAAATTCTATATAGTTATGATAGGATGTCGAGGAACACTGCCTTCACATATCAAAGAGGTTCCTTTCACTGAATGATAGGATATTGAGACATTGTCTTTGGACAACTTTCTCACCTTAACAAATGTACAAGGAAGTGGAGCACCAACACGGCCCACTGATGGATCATCAAACTCAGAAAATGTACCACCAGCACATGTCTCTGTCAGACCATAACCCTGACCAATCGGAGCCCTGAAAGAACAATTGACTAAGGATCGGTACAACAACCAGCATTTATCACAAAATGGTTCATGTAGTTGAAAATTTCATACTCAAACATTAGAACAAAATTTTCAGCGACACCATAAACTCATTTAAATAAAAGAGCTGGAGTTCACACTTACCCAATGCATATGTTGATGAACCTCTGAGTATCCCCAGAAAGTGGAGCACCACCAGATAGCAGAAAACGAATTCGACCTCCAAGAACCGCCCGTACCTTTTTAAAGACGAGGATATCCCATAGGATCTTCTCGAGACCCCATGCCCCTAGCCAACTTCCGTTAATTGCATTTAATCGGCGACTATAGGCAATGTCAAACAATTTTTTTGACAGACCACCCTTGGCATCTACCTGGGATTTTTAGGAATACTATCAGAGTATGGTCAGAAAAAAAGAATGTTTAGCGTGTGAAATGGATGAACTTAAAACACAGTAATACATATTCACTTCAGCACCTTCTTTCGAACACCATCTCGAACACGATCAAGTATAGCTGGCACAGCAGTCATTACTGTGGGTGCCAATACAGTTGCATCACCCTTTGTCCCCTTCTTAATCTTATTTGATGTATCAGTAAGAGTTAAAGGTGAACCATAACCTATAGAACATCCAACAGCCACCATGACCGCCTACAAGAAGCATAAAAAAGATGCTTGTTAAAAGTGTAACATCAATTTCAGCTTATGTTGAGTATAGTGCTTGTGAGGTTTTTTATCGAGAAAAAGATATTAAAAGTTAATGATCAAATTGAATTGAAAACACAAAACGTCAACACCAGTCTACGTACTTCTGCAGCCAATTCAAGAATATGTGCCAGTGGAAGGTACGCCATATAGCTGTCCTTGCACCCCAGGTCGGGCACAATCATCATCACAGAGGACACAACAGCCAAAACATTCCTATGGGTCATCATCACTCCCTATGTGGAGAAAAAATATAAGGATCAGGAAGAAGTTTGTAATCAAGCTCTAAGTATTATGCCAATGTGAATACATTTCTAATTTCATCAAACAACAAAATTAGAATAAATAGGAAACACCTGAAACATATAATATCAAGAAGTCACAAGTATGTGAAAAACAATTGCTCGGTCACATGCTACCGATTACTAATGGCACTTCCAACAATGACATTAAGCAGGGCAATAGGTAAATGCACTTTTGGCATCTGATATTGAAATGTCTCAAATGAAATGGGTGAGAAATGATTTAGATGAACCAAACTTTTCACCACAATACAAAGCAACCAAATTGATTATGCATAGATGTAATGAATCATTTACAACTGAAATCTGAAACTACCTTGGGCATGCCAGTGCTCCCACTTGTATACATTATCACAGCAACGTCAGCAGGAGCAGGCATATCTGCATCAACGGGACTTGTCTCGCCAAGCTTCTTGACCTCGTCAAAGGAAGCTACAGTCCATCTAGTATTTCTCTCTGCCGTTGATACATCAGCTGAACTGTCTCCATCATCCATGTATATCACATGTTTCACTGTATCAAGTTGTCCACTGATATCTATCAGCTTTTTAAGTTCTTTAGAACCGCAAATGACAGTTGAAACTTCAGTCTGTAAAGTACAAGAATGACGATTAGGAGCATGTGCTTTAATTCGATACAACGCGTGCACATGTCTCCAATTAGTGAGGATTTTATCCATTTTTTCACAACCCGGTTGGAGGGAGCCCTTAGGCTCGGATATCCCCACCCTCCGAACCGGACGTGTGTTATGACAGTGAATCGTATGCCTGCTGACATAAACACTAGTTTTCTTCTTCTAACCACCCTTAATTGATGAAAAAATATCCAGGTAATCGTATAATTATAAAAAAAAATCATGTAAGGAAACCTTACAATTACAAATTTGCAACGTAATGTTTTTTTAATGCAAAAATAATTATAATAATAACTTTGGATGGAGGAACATTCTCGGAAATCAGAACCCACACAAAGGAAGCAGCTTCAATTGTAAAATATGCATCAAAAGGGCCATCTTTAGTGAAAAATAATAATAACCTCGTTTCATACTTATACTTGACTGTGTAGCAAGTTAAGACGTCTACAATTACAAGCTCCACTAACTCAAGAAAAAAATGGCAGATCTTCATGTCGAAAGTAAGCTTAGAATGACCACACGTGTAATATATATAATTATATACTACAAAAACAAGATGATTTTGTACAAATAATAAGAAAAGATGATTTTTTTAACACGACACTGATAAACAGTTGAAAAGGAAAAATAATAGCTTAAGTGAAAAACTATCAAAACTTTAGGATGTAAACTACACTTAAGTGCCCACAGTTGCAAACAAATTTGTTTTATGTTAAAAATGTGAAGACGATAACAATCTTAAAACAAAGCGAAAAAAAACTACGACATCGAAGTAGTACTGAATGCAATGAAAGGAGCTGTAAAGTCAACCTCATTCAACGAATGGTTAAGGGCCTCCTCGCCTAGGGAGGCATAAATTGTAACCACGGTGCTATTTTGCCTGAAACATCCCTGCATGATAAAAGAGTATATCAGGTAGTTAAGAAAGAGATACACCTATCATACCTCAAAATACACACTACATGTTAATGGACATTGATTTGGTTCTGGGCGAGTTTGAGATCATTTAGCAGAAACAAAGATTACCAAGTGGTCACATTGTTCACAGGAGCAGAGCTATAAAAGATGTCATATGCGTGACTGAACTGCATCTTATTTGTGCCTCGAGGTCAGAAAAAACTAACTAATGTCACACTTGAGGTGTTTATTGCAGAATATGTATATTTAGGCGAACAGGAGAAAAGACAGAAGCAAATAGATACAATTTTGTTGAATTAAAATTTTAGGTTAGGCAACCACCTGTAAGGCGATGAGCCATTCTGGCCGTGTGTCGGCAAAAATAGCAACCCGGTCTCCCTTTGTAAGCCCAAGTTTAACCAAACCAGATGAGAAGTTGCAGACGATATCATAAGTCTCACTATAACTGAGCCACTCATAGTTTCCCAGATGAAGTTTCTCAAAAGATCTGCCATCTGCAGCAACTTCTGTCTCCCGTGCTATTAGCTTTCTGGAACCAAGTAAGCGCTTGCTGGAGTACTTTTTGCATGATTGTTCGAACAATTCTGCTAGAGTTGTGATGCCTTCCCAAGCTGATTCCATTGGAGAAGTGACCCGACGGTTTCTGATTGCATAGCCTGGCTCACCACCAACATCGACAGGCAAGCCGCGTGCCTTACCATTCTTTGGTCGAAGCATTATGCCAAGCACAAGTGGCGCAAGCAAACCAAAAAAATATGGAGTCATGCAGTGTCCTCAAACTGGTAAAGAAGAATCTGTCAGTTATTGAACAACAGGAAAATCTTGTTGTGAAGTATTTACCAAACGATAACATATACAATTAAGAAGCAGCAGACAATAAACATGTAAAGGAAGACCATATCTGAATATAAACCGTATTTTGGAGTTAAGTTGGGTTTGTAAACTGTCTAGGTTCCCTACTTTGTAAAATGAACCAAAGACCCTTTTGAGTTCCCACCCCGTGAACTTGATTTCCTAGCACCGCCCTTGTACAAACTTCGAGACGTCTGGCCAAAACCACAACAACCAACCTCTAGTCAGTCTGGCATTCAATCCCGAGACCTCAGTTCAGCTCCTCGGATTTCGGGATTTCACTATTTGGAGTTTGACATTGACCCTACAAATTCTGACCACCTAACCTGAATTCCCTTATGCAAACATCAATACGTGTGGCCAAATCCACAACAACCACCTTCTAGTAAGTCTGGCATTCGATCCCGAGAGCTCAGGGAACCCCCTCGAATTTCAGGATTTCACTACTTGGAGTTCCAACCCTCGTCATTGTCCTTACAAATTCCGACAACCTAACCTAAATTCCCAATTTACACTCCTACCATAACCAGTGCCAGCGCCGACACCAACACCAGTAGCAGCAGCAGCACCTTTGGGAGCACCATCACCAACTTTAGGATCACGTTGGGTCCCACTGAACCCCATTATTGGTTTGGATGTTGAATCCATCTAAGATGATCAAACCAATTAATCAAGCTATCAATGTGTGAAGTATGATTCGTTTGCTAAGGAAGGAAGCAAATTTATGGAGGGAAGGAATTGAATGGAGAAAAGCAAACGTCATTAAATATGGATGTTTGAAAATGAAGGGTAGTGCTTGCCAATATTCACCTACAGGTCTGAATGTGCCGTTCTAATCGTTTTAAGGTAAGAAATTAACAAATATTTTGTAGTACCGAAACAACATCAATTAGACATTTTAGGAAGTTGAAAATTCAAAATTGTAATAAACATGTATGAAGTGGTTGGTTCAATTATCAAACGTAAAGATCCACCAAAGCCCCCGCCAAAACCTCATTCACCAACCCACCAACCACAACAACCGAATGCATTTGTGACCCCTCCACAAGCCTTGAGTGCGCTAGCGAAGGAGAACTCGTCTGGCAGCTCAGAACTCCTCACCATCTCCCTAAACAACGCAATGGCCTCCCTCCCTACACATGCTACCCAAAACACACCCGCCAACCATTGAATTCCAACTGACAACATTCCTAACCGGTATTTCCCCAAACACCTTCCGGGCACATCTCGTGTACATATGAATGAAAGAAGTCCCAACAACAACATGATGCTCACCGAAACCAGACTTAACAACGCACAACCCATGAACCTGATCGTGCTCAAGAACCACCCATGAAGAACAAGAAGACGATGAGTCAAGTCTTTCCTCGCCTAACATAACCTTCTCTACTGATCCGCCAAGAAGAAGCGAAACAGACACGGATCGAATCAAACGGAGGAAAGCGACGAACGAACGAACCTGGAAAATTGGAGATCGAGATCGGGAGAAGAACGGCAGTGGTGTGGTGGAGTCGGACAGCTCGAGATGGGATGGGTTTATGATGTTGGGCAGTTGGAGCGTACAGCGTTTCTTAGTCTCTTTTTCGGCCCAATCCATGGTAAAGTAATTTCGCACATCTTTTTGTGGTTTTTATTATTAAACGGATCGATAATAAAATGATATTTGGGTCAATCCAAAGTGAAATGGTAAAAATGGTTTTTGTTATTCAACGGAAGGGGTGTAAAATGGAAAATCTTTTAACGGGTTTTTTTTAATTTAAGGGGACGAGTGTAAAATCATGCTTGGGGCAATCCAAGGTAAATTAGTAAAAAAGAGTTGAACTCTTGACTGTTTAATTTGAACCCAATCCAAACTCCAAAGTAAAACAGTTTTTTTTGAATTTTTTGTAATTTAACATGACGAATTTAAAATCGTATTAGTGACATCAATCCAACTGTCCAAGGTAAAACGGTAAGAAAATGATTTTTTTAGGCTTGTTATAATTTGATGATACAAATATAAAACACATGAGTCTCAGAAGAAAAAACATTTTTACCAAATTTTGAACCATCAACTCTCGATAAAATGTGATCAATCCAGGGTATCTCAACTTGCTGGGAAATGGTAAATGCAGTTGTGATTTTAACTCAACTTGTTAAAAAAGATACAAGTACAAGATCATAAGATGATGTATACACTGCAAATCCATGTGTCAAGGAAAAGACAACGTTAGCTTTGCGTGTGTTTTCTTTATTCTAAACTCGATTACGAAATATATTGCTCGTTTCGAAAAATATTGTGGAATATTTTAGATCTTCATATCTGAATTTCTTTTCTTCTGAAACCGTAAATTAGATCGTTTTTTACTCAACAACATCGTAATCGTGTGTTTATTTATGTAACCATTTCATTTTTTGTTTTCGTGTGTTATATACGCTACAATTCTACGAAGAATGACTAAAGTCACAAAGCGACTGCAATATATCTCTTTTTTGCAGTTTATGTAAGGACCCTAACTTTGCTTAGAGATTAATTGGTGTTTAGGTGGGCTTAATGATGGTGTTTGCATGGGAATGGAGGAAAGAGTGGTGAACCAGATGGGGAGGCATGGGTGAACAGTTGGCTGGAGTATAGGGGTGAGGCTGAGGTGATGGGTGAGGGTTGGCTTGGTTGGTTTAAGAGGAAACCAACGTTTCCTTCTCTTCCTTTTCTTCTTCTTCCCATCTCCACCCATCTCTTCCTCTCCTTTTGTGCTCGAGCTCCGGTGGTGATCGTGCGTGCGTTGAGTGGGACCGGTGGGGAGCTCAGTGCGAGGTGGCGATCGTCGGAGGCAAGAAAGGCGGTGAGCTCCGGTGAAGTTTGTCGTTCTTCGCGAAGAAGGTATGCCAAGTTCTTGCATTAGAAGCTTTTGTTACTCACCCATGTTGGGGTGATGTTGTGGTCGGTCGCGGGAGGTCGGAGACCTCGCCGACGACGTGAAACGACGTAAAATCCTCGGAAGGCGCAAGGTTGTTGTTGACCAACGGTCGACCAGTGCCATCGGCCGGTCGACCGGTTTAGTGTATTTTGCCCGACTTTAACCAACATCGGTCGAACGATGCCTTGTGGCGGTCGACTGCCCGTGCTTGTGCTGGTGGGTCGGAGTTGTCTGGGAGTTTTCGGTCGAACGGGACCCCAAAGTCGTTCGACCGATTGTTTCGTGTTTCGCTTGGACCGGACGTTGACCATCCAAACGGTCGACCGTTCTAGACCTTTTGTCCGACCGGAACTTAAGTGAACTAAATTGGATTGTATGTTGTTCGACCAATTTTATAATCTTGTTCAACCGGTAAATGACTTAGACTATTAGGTTGACCCTGGTAGTTTTTGGTCGACCGGGACCCCTGAGTCGGACGACCGAATAGACTTGTGTGATTTTGACTAGACTCTGGATTTTGACCGCGTTCGGTCGACCGGTTTGAGACTGTTGTTCGACCGTTGGGGATCGAGTTTTGAGCACAGAGTTCGACCGTTGTAGGCGTTCGGTCGACCGATTCCTTTGCGGAAGCGGTCGACCGTTTGAGCCCAGATTTGAATCTTGGTCCTAGTGGAGTGTCAACTCTGTCCACGGAAACCCGTGTCCTCGCTTGGAGCGTGAGTCGGGAAGTGACGCTGGGTACGTTGCGCGTGCCTGCCCAGGGACCGCCGTGTGGAAGAGTGTTGATACTTAGGACGTGTCGCCTCTGCATTATAGAGGGTGACGTAGTGTGTTCATTGTTTCTCGTATTAGAGTAGCAACCTGAGGGATTGTGGATCTCATTGCTTTCAGCGGGCACGCAACTGTCGTTGGGTGAAGTGACTACCAGCCTGGATGGCTACGGAGGCTGCTGCCCTGCTTTTATAGCGGCGGAGTTGGTGTCTGCGCGTGGAGCTCGATGACCCCGCAGACTTCGGTTCGGATCTGTCGTTTGTCTGACCCTCTATGTGGCAGATATGTTCGACTGGCCTTGATAGGCGGTGATTGCACATGCTCGTGCGACCTGTGTGGCGGTGGGAGAGCCCTTGTGCTGCCTGTGTGGCGGCAGGGAGGATCGCGCGTGGTATGTGTGGTTGCGGCGATGGACTGCCGATGATGATTTTCGGCAGGTAGCTCGATTGGGCACCTATCGAGTGAAATACTGTGCGGTCTGTGTGGCGCTGGTGATGGACCAACCTGAGAGACGGCTCCGTTGGTGTGGTGGTGGACCACGATGTTTTCAGATCTGATTCTACCTGCGCGGAAGTGCGAACACCTCCTCACTTATCCTTGCTTGCGTAGTCGCGTGTGGGGATGTGTTGTGTACTGTCCGTTAGGCCGTATGTGCCTACGATAGGTCTCCACGGAGACCCGATGTTTGGACCGTGCGACCTGTGTGGCGGCGGCGATGTTGTGGACTGCGTGGCCTGTGTGGCACCGATGGTTGTGGATTGTGCAACCTGTGTGGCGACGACGATGTTGTGGACCCCGGGGCCTGTGTGGCAGCGGGAACGATCGCAAGATGGATGTCCGGTGTGGCCCTTAGTGGGAATGTTGTTTTATTGCTTTGTATTTCATGTCATGCTATACTAGTATGATGGGGCATATAAGTGAGTTTGTCATACGGAATTTCCTTATGGAAACTCAGACATTGTTGTTATGTTTATTTTCATGACCGCGTTAGGTTCCGACGGGTGGTGACCGAGGGAGATTGCAGTTTGGGATTGGATCATGTCGTCTGCCTATTTTAGGTTGTCGTGATTACATGTATTATGAGATTTGTATTCTGATGCAATCACTCTTTTGACAAACTTTTATGTAATATGGTGCAACAGATATATTTGGGTATTCTTCGAATAATGTCCACATCCTTAATGATTTTATCCTTGTGTTTGCTTGATTTTAAAAGTTTGAATTTTTCGAAATGTTACAGTTTAAGCATCTCAATGTCATTTATGTCGTGTCCAGATACATGAATTGAATGCTGGTTTTTTATGTTATCAGAAATTTAATATCATGTATAAGTTTTATTTTTATTTATTTTTCGTGTACCTGTGACTGCCTGCATACATTTGACCACCAACGGGTAAGTTGATTTTGTACTAAGCTACGTTGAAAAGTTGCGAGGCAATAAATTAATGTGACAGCTTATATATCAGAGGAAGGGACCATGTTCGTGGTATAAATATCTACCATTGATCGTATCGACAAAAAAACTTCCTACAATTGTATAGATAGATCTACTTCCAATTTACACCTTCACAAATAAACATTTCATATTACTGTTTTCCAACTTCTATTAAGTTCCACTAACTGTTATTGTTTAAGTAGTTTTATTTTGCTGAAGTTGAGAACATTAATTTTTTGTTCTTAAGTTACGTTGGTTGTATGTATCGTAGTCTCTTTCTATGCAACTTTGGAGGCTTCCCGGCCTCCTTCCCTTTCGATTTGCAAACAAAAAAAGACAGACCCTTGTATAACATTTCTTAAAACCATCCTTCAAATTAACGAATCTAAGCTCGCCAAATCGAAACAGTTAAGAAAGCAATTAACACCCTGATCAATATATTCCAACTCCACAAACCTACTTTAAACCTAACAAATAGGAAATCAAACCAGTAATTACTCCTATCCAAACCGAAGTGCACGCTCAAATTTGCATGTCCCCATCAAAATACATCACACCAAGATTGCCAATTAACAACATTCCCCAAAAACCTCCTCACACATCAAAAAGAACCCAAACCCACACTCCTAATTAATTACACCACTTCCATCTCCATCTCCAAACCACAACTATGGCCAAAAACAGACTAATCACCTTCTTTCTCCTAATACTCATCTCTGCATTAGTTCCATGCAAAGTTTCAAGTGGAAATGGGACGTGGGAAGTGTTGCAGACCAGCATAGGCATCTCAGCCATGCACATGCAACTCCTTCACGACAATCAGGTTGCCATGTTTTTCTTTTAATTAGTATTAGTATTTATATACTAACGTAGCGAATGTAAATATATAAGCTTAATTGTGAAACCTACACTGGATGGCAAATTATTCGACATGACATATTTTGGTCTGTCCAACGTACATGTCTCAGTTGTCATTTTTTTCCTTCTTCCTAAAGTATTAGTATTATATTAATGAAATGAATGTAATTAATAATTATGTCATGTTCGATATATAGGACGGAAATAATTCAGAAAATCCAACTTGTCTTTTGTTCCTCTTTTCAAAGTGAATTTATATTAACGAAATGAATATAAACATATAAGCTTGTGAAACTTACATCAGGTGGTGATGTTCGATAGGACGGATTTCGGACGGTCGAACCTGTCTCTCCCTGGTGGGCCCCGCGGGTGCAGAAAAGACTCAAATGACATGGTTCTGAAGGATGATTGCACTGCTCACTCGATAATGTATGATATAGAGCGAAATAGTTTTAGGCCACTTAGAGCACTACCAACGGGGGGTACGATATAAATACACTTCAGAGCCAAAATGTCTGAATTTTGGTTTTGATATGTAAACATTTGCAAGTGAACCATTACTCTCATAAATAGTCAGTTCTTAAGTTAATTAGATGATAACAAGGGAATAACCACAACAGAATGTGAACTCCTTTTAAAACAGCATAATTTAGACTCATGACGACACCTTTCCTACTTTTTAAATAACGTAAATTTTCAACTTTTCTTTCATTTTGAATGACATTTAGAGTTTAGACACTCTTTCCATGATTATTATCAAATAGAAGTAGAGAATTGAAATTTTATGGGTCTAAAATAAATTCCACATGAAATTGAACGCAATTAATGCCGGTGGGGCGGGTTATGGGGGATATGTTGTTGTTACCGAGTGGGGATGTGGTGGTGATTAACGGCGCCGGATGGGGCACGGCCAGGTGGGAGATGGGGAGGGACCCAGTCTTGACGCCGGTGCTTTATAGGACTAACATGCCTCCCAATCGGAGGTTTTCAGGTACGTTGTGTTTTGAAATGCCGTTTGCACGCCAAATTCAGTTAATATTTTATATTATATATATATATATGGCTATCAGTGTTTAAAAAGAAATAATTCTTAATTCTTAACTTTGGATTCTAAAGCCTTGAAATTTTAGTTAATGTCATAGTGATTTTAATATAAATGCATACTTACGTGGAATGACTTTTGAGCTACAATGATCATAGGCCTTGAATTCGAACTTTGTTGGGGGAAGTGATTGACATCATTTCATGCTTATATTTGTATCTTATATCCATTATCTTACACCCAAGCAATGCTACGTGACGAGTTTTATGTTTGAATTTCAGAAATAAATAGGTTTGAAGAAATGAAGCATAAAAAGACTCAAAAGTAGGGAAAAAAGACTTAATTGTGAGACCTGAAGACTAAGATGCAAAGGAGAATGACCTGAACGTAAGACCGAAGGACCAAAGAGCAAAACAGAAAACTCCACCATCATGGGGAGTATTTTGGCAATTCTATTCGGGTCGGAGCTCCAACAAGTGAAGTAGATGCATCAAAGACCAACAAAGACATCCAGAAAAACCTAGAATAAAATCCAACGTGATCCGGACCATATGGACCGCCAATTGGCGGTCTGTTTTGACCCAAATCCGCTAAGATTTTGGTGGGTCGCGTATTAGTGTGTATTTAGTCCATTTCTGGTATTTGTTTAGTCCCACATCGGGGGATTGTCCCGGATTGCCTTTTTCTTTGGCTATAAATAGAACTCTTCACCTTCTATTGTAAACTACTCATTGTTTGGTGGCATTCTCTCTGCTAAGGAATAAGCCTTGAAGCAAAACTCAAATTGGAGAAGAATGCTACCTTCAATGTGAGTCATCGTTAATAAAATAATTGTTCTTAGTTTCTTTTAATCTTGTCTTTTAATTCTTGCATGTTTCTTTAGTTTATGTTTCTTTCAATTAGCTTGTTTAATGTTCCTTTCTTGCTTAGTTGAATTTCTTTTCAGTATAATGTTTCATTTTGTTAATGTAGTTAGCTTAATTATGAGTGAGTAGTTCCATCCCCTTTGGGGGGTGGAGTAGAGGTATGGTGGTATGAATGCTAGATATTATTGTTGTGAGAGATATTAGTATGCTTACTTGAATTAATAAGAACTTTACTTGATAGTTTCTGTCATAGTTAGTTACACTACATGCTCGTTATGTTCTTAATAACAATCTTGCATTGCTCATATTAATCACCTAGGTTGGTGTTGTAAATTATAGGTCTTGTCATAAGGTACTTCTTATGCATTAACAAACACTAACCACACTTGAACTTATTGTATGCAGTCACCACACTTATTTCATGTGCACACACACTCCACCCCTTAGGGGTTTTCCATTCCTGAGTTTTATATCATTTCATTAGTTATTTAGTTTAGTTTGTTTTGTTTCATGTTTTCTAGTTTAGATTAGTGTAGTTTAGTGTAATCAATTTTTCTCTCCTTTCTTTACCACTCGCCTTCGAACAAACCAAAAGTCAACACACCTCCCTGTGGATCGACTCGTATTTGTCACCGGTTTAACGCGACCGTAGACTTGCGGTTTAATATAAAACGAAATCAGGAAGTAAAGGTGTTTCATTTAAGCATAATATAGCAAATGACTGGACTTCCTAATAGTTATATAACTTATCGTAAATAAGTTATTAAGAAGTCATTTTAGAAGACCAACTTTAATCTTACTTCACTTTCTTCTGTAAATCAATCGTGTCCTGAACAAGCCTTTATGAGAAAAAAATGATTATATGCTATTATTTACAAGCATTACGACGCGATAGTCGTTGAATAATGCAATAATAGTATTAACTACAATGAGAAGGTAAATTAACAGCTTAAATTTGAGATTTTGAACTTTAATTAAGATATGCCAAGACAAATCTTGACGGTCGTGGACTTCGGTTAATCCATTGCAGGTCCTGAACGGAACAAAGACCCCAAGAATGTACCACTCCAGCGCCATAGTCGATCCCTACATCGGCGTCTTAGTCGGAGGCAGCAACCCTCATGTCTTCTACAACTTCACCGGAGTAGAATACCCGACCGAGCTAAGCCTTGAGGCTTTCTACCCACCCTACCTTGATCACACATTCGACCACCATCGCCCCACCATCGACACCCTAGAGATTGTACTCTTCCACGGTGAGCCGTTCGTACTAAGGTTTGAACTAGATCAATACAACCCCTCAAGGGGTGTCGATGCGGTCATGTTAGCACCATCATTTACAACACATTCAGTAGCCATGAACCAGAGGTTGTTGATGCTTGTAGTGGACGCCGTATGGCCGGTGGGGCTGTCGTCGTACCAGCTTAGTACGACGCCAGCAACTGCAGCAATTGCACCACCGGGGTATTATATGGTGTTCGTTGTACATGGTGGTGTGCCAAGTCGTATGGGAGTGTGGTTGAGGATTCGCTGATGTGGGTGTACTAAGCATTTGGTTGATTCGGTTGTATGTATACTGTTATTATTTCCGCGCGAAGCTATGGATGAGATAAACAGAAATTGTATTTTTTAAAGATTACAGAAATAAACGTTGAGGGCAGATCATGTTTCAGCGATTTGTTACTCTTGTATTCTAGCTAGGTTCAAATCCCAAATGAGACGGACTTCAAACTATAATCTTCGATATCTCAAAACAAAAGTTCTCCCAAGCCCAAATCAAAAAACACTAGGCGAGCCGCAATCTAGGAAAGCATGACTTTCACAGTACTCTCTTTCGAATTACCTGGTCAGTCGGTCACAAAAGAATAATATAACCTCGCCGTGGTGATGATTAAGCAAAAAAGCTCATAATAAATGTGTTGTTGTTTACCTTGAATAAATGTTTAAAGTATACGTGCAGAAAAACAGACAATCGGTCGACCGGATGGAGTGATTCGGTCGACCGGATGTGTGTTAATTTACCCAGCAAAAGTGTCTGTCGTTTTTCGGTCGACCGGAATCTTGGATTCGGTCGACCGGGAACACATCTGGAGCTGGGCAAAAAGTTACTGTTGTTTTTCGGTCGACCGGAACCTTAGGTTCGGTCGACCGGAAACGTTCGAGGAGCTGGGAGAAAAGTGCATGTTGAATTTCGGTCGACCGGAACTTAAGTGTACGGTCGACCGATTATGCACTCGCGCAAGCCAGAAAAGTTACTGTCGATTTTCGGTCGAACGAGACTCCAATTTCGGTCGACTGTTGGAATACAGTTATTGGATCGGTCGACCGATGCACCCGATCGGTCGACCGTTTGGACCCAGTTCTGCCCACGTTTTGCACATTACTCCACCCGATTTTGGTGCAACTTATACTTGTTTTGGCCTCATATATTAAGACAATTTCGCCCCCTTTGTATTATCAATTATTTCTATTATCCACTTTTATGTTCTTGAGAGAAAAGAGAGAGAGAGCATCCTTGTGATTTGGTAGGAGAGATTTGAGTCGGGTTATTCGTCGGTTCGTTCGCGTTTCCTGTAAGAATCTCTTGTAATACGTTTCTCTATAGTGGATTTGAGTTGTGTCGTTCGTGGTTTTTCCCGCATTAGGTTTCCATGTTAATCTTGCGTGTGTTGCGTGGTTTGGATTGTGGATTTGCATTGTATTCTCAAGTTTAGCCGTTTGAATTCGCGTTTTTGGTTCCGCTGCGTATTTGGGATTGGTTTTAATTCCTAACAACTGGTATCAGAGCTTTTGGGTCCGAATTTGGGGAATTTTCGTCGATCTTTTGTCAAGTACTCATGGCGAATAATTGGAAAATTGAGAAGTTGAGCCGAGATGTTAATTTCGGCTTGTGGCAAGTTAAGATGCATGCAATTCTGGTGCAGCAAGAGGTGGAGGACGTTTTTGAGGGCATGGATAAGTTGCCAAAAGAAATGTCTGATAAAGATAGGCAAAAGCTTGATCGAAAGGCGATGTCAACCATCAAGTTGTCGTTGTCCGACGAAGTTCTGAGAGAAGTGTTGAAGGAGAAGACGGCTGCAAGTATGTGGAAGAAATTAGAAGAGGTCTACATGAAGAAGTCGCTTGCTAGCCGGATTATCTTGAAGAAGTTGTTCCTATTCAAGATGAAGTCGGGTATCTCCCTTCAGCAACACTTGGATGATTTCAATGCAATCATCATGGACTTGGAGAAGGTTGAAGCAAGGTTTTCTGATGAGGATCAGGCGATCCTTTTACTTTGCTCGTTGAGTTCTTCATATGATCACTTCGTGGAGACGATGATGTATAGCAGGACCGACATCTCTCTTGCGGATGTCAAAAACGCACTCTCCTCCAAATCTGATATGGAGAAGATGTCTAATGGTTCTGATTCGAGCAAAAGTGAGGCACTTGTTGCTCGTGGTAAAGGGAAAGAGAGGAGTTTCTCAAAGAACACCTCTAAGACCAAGTCGAGGGATAAAGATATTATTTGTCATTACTGCAAGAAGAAGGGTCACAAGATATCAGAATGTTTTAAGCTACAGAACAGAGAGGATGACTGCAAAGGGCTACAAAACGGATTAATCACCACTACTAGAACCCCTTTGCTTCTCTCTGTTCTGTAGCTTAAAACATTCTGATGACTGCATATTAAGCACCAAAGGATCACTTATTCTGATGAAAGGGAAGAAGCTTGGGCCCGGTAGGCTTTATATGCTTAAAGGAGAAACTGTTGTGGGTGACGCAGCTGTAGCGTCATCGTTGTCTGGTGAGGAGAATGCCCAACTTTGGCATATGAGGTTGGGGCACATGAGCGAGAAAGGCATGGCGATGTTGAACAAACGTGGTTTGTTTGGAAGTCAGAAAATCGACAGTCTGGACTTCTGTGAATTTTGTGTTTTTGGGAAGCAGAAGAGGGTTAGCTTCTCAGCAGCTAAGCACACCACCAAGGCTACTTTAGATTATGTCCACTCTGATTTATGGGGACCTTCTCAGGTTCCATCAAAAGGTGGAGCTCGCTACATGCTCACATTTATTGATGATTTCTCCAGGAAGACTTGGGTTTATATTATGAAACAGAAGAGTGATGTGTTTCAGAATTTTCAGCACTGGAAGGTTATGATTGAAAATCAAACAGGAAAGAAAATTAAGGTTCTAAGGACAGATAATGGTTTGGAGTTTTGTTCCTCAGAGTTTAACGATTTCTGCAAGGATGAAAGAATCGTGAGACACTGAACCGTACGTCACACACCACAACAGAACGGAGTAGCGGAACGTCTGAATCGAACTCTCTTGGAGAGAGCTCGATGTATGCTTCTGAATGCGGACCTGACTAAGGATTTTTGGGCAGAAGCAGTGTGTACTGCTTGTTATTTAGTGAACCGTTCGCCTCACACCGTTTTGGATATGAGAACACCGGAAGAAGTTTGGACAGGTGGAACTTCAGATTTGTCCAAGTTGAGAGTCTTCGGTTGTCCAGCGTACGCACATGTAGATCAAGGAAAGTTGAATGCTCGGTCGTTGAAGTGTATATTCCTTAGCTACGATTTAGGTGTGAAGGGTTATCGTCTGTGGTGCAAGGAATCTCAGAAGCTCATGGTTGAAAGAAATGTTGTCTTTAATGAGCTTGTTATGTTACATTCCAGGAAAGACACTGTTATTTCTACTCCCGTGTCAAGTGGGACTCCAGTTCAGGTGGAGCCACCGGTAGTGACTGCTGATGAGGATACCGGTGTGACACAAGGAGAGAGTTCGAAATCTGAGGAAGATGAAGAGTATTTGTTGGCAAGGGACAGAGAGAGGCGACTGACCAAGAAACCTCGTAGATATGCCGAATCAGTCCTTGCATATGCTCTTAGTGCAGCTGAAGATATTGGAGCCTCTGGTGAGCCGAGCAAGTATTCAGAGGTAATTTCGGCACCCGATTCAGCTGCTTGGGTGGGTGCAATGAATGAAGAGATGGAGTCTCTTCATAAGAACCAAACTTGGAAGTTGGTAGAACTTCCAAAAGGAAAAAGGGTCGTTAGCTGCAAATGGGTCTTCAAGAAGAAAATCGAGGGTATTTCATATGTGAGGTACAAAGCTCGATTGGTTGCTCGTGGTTTTAGTCAGGTGGAGGGTGTGGATTATAACGATATTTTCTCACCCGTTGTGAAGCATACTTCTATTCGTGTTTTGTTGAGTTTGGTTGCAATACATGATTTAGAGTTAGAGCAAATAGATGTGAAGATCGCTTTCTTACATGGAGAATTAGAGGAGCAAATTTACATGTCCCAGCCGGAAGGTTTTGTGGTCGAGGGTAAGGAGAATCAGTTTTGTTTGCTGAAGAAGTCGCTTTATGGGTTAAAGCAGTCGCCTCGACAATGGTATAAAAGATTTAATTCTTTTATGGTTGGACATGGGTACAACAGATCCCAGTATGACTGCTGCGTTTACCGAAAGGTATTTTCAGATGGCTCTCTCGTTTTGTTATTACTCTATGTAGATGATATGTTGATAGCAGCTAAGGACAAGTATAAAATTTCTGAGCTTAAGGAGTTGTTGAAGGCTGAGTTTGAGATGAAAGATCTTGGATCAGCAAAGAGGATTCTAGGTATGGAGATACGTCGCGATCGTACATGCAAGAGTTTGTTTCTCTCCCAGCAGCAATATATTGAGAAAGTCTTGCATCGTTTTGGCATGGAGAATGCCAAGTCTGAAAGAATTCCTCTCGCAGCGCATTTTAAGCTCTCGGTAGACTTGTGTCCCAATGAGGAGGAGGACAAGGCATACATGTCACGTGTGCCTTATACTAGTGCAGTTGGCAGTTTGATGTATGCTATGATATGCACTCGTCCAGATATAGCTCAGGCGGTCAGTGTGGTGAGCCGCTATATGTCGAATCCAGGAAAGGAGCATTGGTCAGCTGTGAAGTAGATTCTCTGGTATCTAAAAGGTACAACTAAGCTATCTCTGAAATTCGGTCGGTATTCATTAATGGGGTTTGTTGATGCCGACTACGCGGGAGACCGTGATAGACGAAGATCTATGACTGGTTATGTGTTTACTGTTGGGAGCACCGCTATTAGCTGGAAAGCGACGTTGCAACACATTGTTGCTTTGTCTACAACGGAGGCAGAGTATATGACAGCGACCGAGGGTATCAAGGAAGCTCTTTGGCTGAAAGGTTTATTTGGAGAGCTTATTCCAGGTCAGAATACAGTGGTTGTTTATTGTGATAGTCAGAGTGTCATTCATCTGACGAAGGATCAGATGTACCACGAAAGGACGAAGCATATCGACGTCCGTTATCACTTCATTCGAGTTGTTGCTGAAGGAGGTGTGGTGGTGAAAAAGGTGGGCACTGAAGATAATCCGGCTGATATGTTGACGAAGCCAGTTATTTCGACTAAGTCCATGGTATGCGTGAACTTGGTTGGTTTGAGTTCCGAGTAGGTGGAGCTAAGACGACGACACAATGACGAATGAAGTGTTTCCTTCAAAGAGTTACATGGGTTATTCAAGGTAAAGGTGAAGATTGTTGTTGTTTACCTTGAATAAGTGTTTAAAGTATACATGCAGAAAAACAGACAATCGGTCGACTGGATGGAGTGATTCGGTCGACCGGATGTGTGTTAATTTACCCAGCAAAAGTGTCTGTCGTTTTTCGGTCGACCGGAATCTTGGATTCGGTCGACCGGGAACACATCTGGAGCTGGGCAAAAAGTTACTGTTGTTTTTCGGTCGACCGGAACCTTAGGTTCGGTCGACCGAAAACGTTCGAGGAGTTGGGAGAAAAGTGCATGTTGAATTTCGGTCGACCGGAACTTAAGTGTACGGTCGACCGATTATGCACTCGCGCAAGCCAGAAAAGTTACTGTCGATTTTCGGTCGAACGAGACTCCAATTTCGGTCGACTGTTGGAATACAGTTATTGGATCGGTCGACCGATGCACCCGATCGGTCGACCGTTTGGACCCAGTTCTGCCCACGTTTTGCACATTGCTCCACCCGATTTTGGTGCAACTTATACTTGTTTTGGCCTCATATATTAAGACAATTTCGCCCCCTTTGTATTATCAATTATTTCTATTATCCACTTTTATGTTCTTGAGATAAAAGAGAGAGAGAGCATCCTTGTGATTTGGTAGGAGAGATTTAAGTCGGGTTATTCGTCGGTTCGTTCGCGTTTCCTGTAAAAATCTCTTGTAATACGTTTCTCTATAGTGGATTTGAGTTGTGTCGTTCGTGGTTTTTCCCGCATTAGGTTTCCATGTTAATCTTGCGTGTGTTGCGTGGTTTGGATTGTGGATTTACATTATATTCTCAAGTTTAACCGTTTGAATTCGCGTTTTTGGTTCCGCTGCGTATTTGGGATTGGTTTTAATTCCTAACAAAATGAGTGAGTAATTGGAAAGGTCTCGATGGATTTACTGGAATATATTTAAAAAATACTTAATTTGCCTTATGAACATAGTTTAGTGTACTTAGTTACTTAACTAAAGACCCCACCTAAACAAAAAAAATTAGCATTATCAAAAACGTAGTTCATTAGGCAAGAGATTCCAAAATAATTCGAATGAAAACAAGGAAAATATTTCTTAAATCTCTGATTGCAGAAAAAAAGGCACGAGACCATCACAAAAAAATGTTCTTTTCCTAATAAAACTCAATACTTCATTCCAATTCCAAACGGTGCACTTAACAAATGTTCTTTTCTCCCGTAGAGTTGCATTATTACAAGCACACGAGTCAATAAGATCCCAAATTGAAAATCAAAAGAGGATCGAACCGGCCGTTAAAAAAATGCAACCCAGATCAAACCAGAAGAAGAAAATGACCCAAGGAAAGAACTCCCTAAAGCCACGACCTCAATCTCGCGCGGCTATGACTCGACACGCTTCCACAGAAACCGATTCCAACGAATCAGTAGGAAGGCGGTCTTAAGGGCCACGCTTTAACAAAAAACAAAACAAAAACAAAAAAAGGATAAAATGGGAAGGGGAGAGGAGGAAAGGGAGGATGTCTTGAAAACTATAGGCATGGGGCATCAGACACATCCAAGCCGCAAGTTTCCGAGAAAATCCCGCCGCTCCTCCTTCCCATATCCGAAGGAATTCTTCATGTGTTTTAGGTTTTGCAATTTTGTGTGGTGGTTATATAGAAGCACTACTTGTGTACCGGGCCCAACCGGACCCGATTATAGCTTCGATTACGTTTTTAATTGGTTGCAGATTCTTTAGCCATCTGAAACTTGAAAGAATAACAATTTTATAAGAATGAAAATATTATATGAGAAACTGCTCCAAATATCCGTAGTGTAATAAATGACGAAGTCATTTCAAACCTCGAGAAAAAAGTTTTTGAATTATGTTCACTTCAGGTGAAAAGAAATGAAGAACGCAAATGAATTTCAAAGATGATGGTTAATTGTATTTTTTCACATGAACTGATGATAGGAATAAAATAAAATAAAATCCAAATGTATAACGTAAATGAGTTCAACTCATCTTCTCTGTAAAAGCTAGAACTCATTTATTTCAATTTACCGAGTTATTGGTTTGTTGAATCTTTTTCATGATGAACATCTACATACAAACTCTTTTTTTTTAAACAAAATTCAGTCCACATTTAAACTCCAATTTTCCTGAAACAAACTTCACAAACGAACGAAGTTAAGCTAAATATCTTCTTGAGAAAAAAGTACAGATCATAACTTACATTCAATCCCCTGACAACATATGATATAATCATATAAGAATGACATCACTTTTAGTCTTTTAACAAGTACCTTTAATGTTCTTAATCATGCACTGAACTTTGTATTTTCTGATTTCAAGCGACTTAAAATATACATCATGCATTCATGTACAAAGAATATAAAAGCAGGACATGCTAAGATGTGTGTATTCTCATGCAAGCAATTTACAGAATTATCTACAAATCGTATAAGGAGATACATCACAGATATAAATCATCGAAAAACAATTAATTATGAGCTTACTATGTACCTGGAGGGGTTAAGTGGTAGAAGACTGAGGTTGGAATTCTAGGCTTTGGAAGTCACGAAAAGGTTTTCTGATGTTAGAATTTAATCAAACCAATTGATATCCAAATCCTGGAGTTTAAGTAACCATTTTTGTGTATCCTGGGAGACGTAGGACATATGTGTCTTGTCTTCACTGCTCGAACTGTAAGATCTTCTGACATCAACACTTCTGTCGGAATCTAAATTGGGTTCTTTGCGAGGGTGTCGTAGCTCAAGAGAAAGAAGTCGAGAGACTTCATGCAATCCACCCCATTTCTCCAATGCACGTGCAATGTCGTAACGCCCTATTAACAAGGAAATCGATTAATGAAAAAGACACAGACCATGAATGAAGTTTCCTCACTCTTTCAAATCTAAATAACGTAATCCAAGGAAGTCATTGCCATGGTCCTCAATCCTAATTGTAAATGTCAGCAGCGTTTGTCCAAATTGCAAGTAGTAGGTTGATCGATAGTTGGATCCAAGTTGGGTATGTTATTGGAACTATGCCGATTGTAGATTAGTTGTACATAATTTATAAAAGAATTGGATGAAATGATTGAAAAAGATAGAGAACAAGAAATACTGCTTTCTATCATGTGATTAAAAGAAAATATTACCTGCCCGTTCAAAAGATTTTCTGCTGGGCATATATGTGGGATCCATTCCCCAGTTTCTTTGGAATCGACTAATCTACATATATGAAA
Organism: Triglochin maritima; assembly: GCA_963682175.1. Classification (NCBI taxonomy): domain Eukaryota; kingdom Viridiplantae; phylum Streptophyta; class Magnoliopsida; order Alismatales; family Juncaginaceae; genus Triglochin; species Triglochin maritima. The sequence continues at coordinate 1,469,920 of OY821787.1, read as the reverse complement.
AATATAAACCATAAGCAATAATTTTGCAAAACAAAAGCCAATCTTAAAATGTTTCTTTAAGGTGCAAGTATCTTATATTAACAACAGAAACATAAATCTTCAGGAATTTATATAAACAGTATCCAAGTGCTAGATTAAATATTGGTCTTGGGAGGCTCTTATACTATTATGGACATAAATAACATAAAAAAGCACTTAATAGGTTAACATGGATGGAACCCAACACACCAATGCAAAAAATGAAGAATACTGGATGAATAAATGATTGCATTCACTTTCCAATGGTAGTGGTCTACCTCTTCTTGTAAGTTCTCAAGATTGTCCCAGTAGCCTTTTGGTTTTCGATCTTTATATGCAAGAGATAAGTTCATCATGCTTGCAATTTTCCTAAACCCACCCATACGTGCAATTGCTTTCTCAATATCTACCCTTCCATGAGAGCGAAGTTGCTTCCTCATAGGCATAAATCCTTCTTGACCATGGTCAGATATGAATTTACGAAGTTCAGATTTGAGAACCTCAATATCCCTTTGCAATCCAGGAACCTTTGTCCTTCGCTTTGGTAGGCTTTGACTTTCAGAAGTAAAAGCTGTTTTCTCTGGCTGTGGCAAGCCTTCCCTATCACGCATCTTATTTTCTATATGATTAACTGAATTATCCAAACTCTGACCGGATGCTGAATTTTTTGACTCAGCAGTTCTCCCCTTCTCAACAAAATCACGAATAGAACATAAATTTGAAGGTAAATCTTCATATACCACCTGCCAAAATAAGTAATCATTATTATGTATGCTTAAAAAGATAAAGCTGCCAGGCAGGCCACAGGATGACAGAAGAACAATAAAAGCTTAGACATATCAATTCGTGCAAGGATTTTAATTCTTAATGATAAATAATGAACCTATATAGCATGAATTTTGACGAATATAAGAACGTATGGAACTTCTAACATGTCATGAGTCATTCCACCCAAATAAAATGTTTATAATGCCACAAAAATTGGAGAGAAAAAAATGTAATCCAATCCACCCCCACCCCCAAACAGAATGCTGCATTGTACAAAATTTTCAGTCTAGCTAACCCCAGAAAAGTGAGTACAGAGATACTAACTGTTGATAACAGATACCTCCTCTACAATAGCCTCTGATAGTAAAATATCTTTGTGCACTTTTGTCTCCAAGAAATATTTCAACATTGTATGTTGATTTCCAAGTTGCTCTAGAAGCCATTTGCCGTGAAATGAATCGAAATCTCCTTCAACTTGTTGGAAGCTAATCTCTTGCTCGAGTTTCTCATCCAAGTCCAGAACCACTCGTGCATGAAGCACCATATAGAGGAGGCCTTTGCATCCTTCCTACGTGGACAACAAGTTAGCCTTTTCATGTAGTCTGGGAGCAAAAGAAATTAAACTGTGCTTGTGTGATGAAACGAGATAAAGGGTTCTGGAAAAGGCACATCTGTTGCTATATATCTAAAGGGAGAGAGACAGAGAGAATATAGGTCCCTAGGTGGGGTGGGCAACTTAAACAGCAACTAAGAATGTCTATATCAATATCTTATGCTTTCCTAAATTTCAAGTGTTGACCTTTTCAACTTTTAGGCAAGAATTCTGTTCTATGTTTTTGACTTTGCATAAAATGTTGTTATCATGTCCTTCATTTTGTGCATCAAGGATACAGGAAAAACTTAAATACCTGAAGTATGCGCACTTTGTTATTTTCCCGAAATAGTACTCTGCTGATGATTAAATTTGGAACAATTCTGCAAAAATTAGTAAATATACATGAACATCAAACATCTCATGTATTGTAGCATAGAATTAAAATCATTATATAGGCAGAAGCACTAAGTTGATGAGAATTTTTACAACATTATCAACAGGGCAACTAATAATGGAAAAAAAACTGGAAACATAGTGTTGGAGTTTTTTATAGATATATGTACGCAGTTGACCTGAAGATTGAATGTACTAGCTAACAAGTGGCATCTTTTTTGTCTTTCTTTTATTATTGATTGGTAGAAAAAATGTCATCTTCAAAAGAATTCATCTGGAATAGTTTCTCTTGTGTAGCATGAAATTGGATTTTGTGTAGCTAAACAAGTGAAGTAAACCTGGTATTTGATACTGAACAACATTAGAAAGCATACTCAGGCAACTTCTCATAGGCCGTCAAAACATTCCATAGTTCACGAAGAGGTGCCTTGACTGTAATGCTGGCAATAACACAACGATGAACACCTCCATTTTCCTTGAAAGCAAATGGATTATCAGTGAACAAACCCAATGATATTCAAACAAGCAAAAACAGGGCAGGAGTTGCAACTGTGGATGAAATGGGTTACCAATAGACCATCGTATCTCCGAAGATGAACTTCATCCACCATGCAGGGCTTATCAAGACTACAAAATTTCCCAAATACACCCCAATTTCCATTAACTTCTGTGGGAGATGGAGCTGACAATACATCTCCAACACCAGAACTGGCAATGCTCTCTTCAACATGATTTTTATCTGCTTCAAATAAGGCACTGCTCATGTTTACAGAAGGTGGAAGAGGAAAGGGTGTAATCCGTGCAGTGTTGCCTTTCACAATAGGAAGCTTCGGAACTCCTCGACAGAATGTTTCGGCTCTAGATGCAAATGCTCGAAGATTTACAGGGAGGTCTGAACTGATTATCCTCTCAATGAACATGGCTGGAAAGTTGAATCTTGGTATTACATTGACTTCGTATGATAATGTTGTATTGGAAGATCTATGGAACAGGATTGCAGGGTTAAGACAGGAGATATTCTAAAATAAATTTAATAAAAGCAATAGTTTTGCTGCATTACCTGGGAATGGTTTGAACACACCATTTCCCTTCAAATTTCTTAAAATCGCCATCAACCATCGAGAAGTGAAGCTCATGCCCATTAGCCTTGGCAAACAAGCAATTCATACCACTCAATGAAAAATGAAGTTGCAAGCAACCCATGTTAACAACACAAACCAAGAGTTACACTACAACTCGACTCCTTTCCAAATTGCCTGTAATGTATGCTGAAGTGCTAGAAACTAAATTGCCACTCAGATTCAGATATGTTCATTATTAACATGTGATTAGTTGGAGAGAAATACCGTATAGGGTAATTCCCGAAGATCCAACACAACACGAGCCTCAATGTGCCAGTACAAAGCCCTCTGCAACCCTCTCTGCTCCAACCATATCCTTCCTGGGTGCGGACAAGGAACTGTTCCACTACCGACAGAACAAAGGCAATTACAGAAACAATATGACCACATAGATACCAATCCAAAGTATTGGCATCAGAGCTGCTATTACTTATTAAGACTTTGACAAGAAAATGATATCGAGTGATGCAAAATAACGGATAGATGGATATCTGATAAAAGTATAAAGTGTGAGTCAGTGGGTTTGAACTTTTTGTATGACTGTTATAATCAACAATAAATTTGTATTGGCATGTATAGTCCAATAGAAACAGAACTATAGCAGGCCAATATACAACTTAAATAATACAAGAGCACCAGGACAAAATGTTTTATTCCTGATTTTCCCTTGTATTACTTGTGTACGTAATTTAGTCATCCATGGTGGAACCAATTCATTCAGTGAAGAAAAAGTTTAAACCAATCCAGTTATACTTGATGAAAAACAGATTAAGCATCATTTTGAAGCAATTTAGATGTATTGATGCTGATCTTTGCAATCGTGTATTAGAAGCCGTTAGGAAGATATATCTACATCTCTGAACACGCACAAAATGTGCAATACTCAATAACATAGTTAAAACCACTATTCACTGTGTTCCCTAAGTGCTTGAGTTTTGTCGAGATGATGGATGAATCAACCTATCATCTTTCATGGAACTAAAAACGTTAAAGCATGTGCCTAAATTGATTCCACTAGACTAAATCAGCCTAAAGTATTGTGCCTGGTACAATTTATATTTCAAATTGCCAATTCAGATATTTCTATTCTAACTCGCAATACGTTGGTTATGTAAGTCAATCTAATCATCCTCCTGGAACTGAATCCGCCATCTGATCATAACCGAACTCAACCCAATTGATCCAAACTAAAGCAACCGAAATTTAGACTATAATCGCAACCACTCCAATTCGAAACTCCCAACACAAAACACCAATGCAGACACTCAACCTCCTTACCAACCCACCTGTAGACTAAATTCGGTATGAAATCCGCCAGTCTATCATAATCCGTGAGCACGCTCCAAACCGCCTCGACACCGGCCTTGACCACGACTCGAGCTTTTATCCGCCGCTCCCGCCACGACACCACGTCCACCTCACAGCTCACGTTCCCATTCTCCCCGTCCTCGCCTCGATCCCTGCTCTCCCTCCTCCGGGGACCTCCCACGGCGGCGCGCAGGGGTCGGAGGGAGGGGAGGGGTTTGGGGGGGAGGAAGAAACGGGGATTAGGGTTTCCAAGGGGGGGGAGAGAAGGGAAGGGTGAGGGAGGGGTGTAGCGGAGGATCATTTGGAGGGGAGTGGTAGTGGAGATTTGGGTGTGGTTCTGGGAAATTTGGAGGGGATTGTGGTGGAGGGAATTTTGTGGGATTTTTCCAAAAGATAGCGCTTTCTATTTTCGACACGTGTTGGAGCGCAATTGCAATTGGTTTTTTTTTTAGGTTTTGCGTAAGTGGTACTATGATATCCCTTGATTTTTACGGGTGTTGTTGCAGAAAAAGTTGGGCAGAATCACGTTAAAAATGTATGGTGTGAGTACCGTGGAATATAGAATCCAACGGAATTAAAATTTCTTTTGATTAAATTCAGTTGTTACGATGGAATTAAAATTTTGTTGTTTGTACATGTTAACTAAGTCTAAGAATGAGACTTTTGGCCACTTCTGGTGATATTTTTTCAGGTCACCTCCAACGACACTCCTTCGTCACCTGCTTCTTCTGCACAAACACTAGAGGTGATTGGAAAAGACGCCTTTGGAGGTGACCAAAGAGGGGGTCACTAAAGGTGGTCGGGAAGGGGGAGGGGTGTCGCTGGAGAAGTGGAAATGAGGTTGGTATTGCAAGATTGAGGTTTTCTCTCATTTTCTCAATGGGATGAGAAAATAGAATGTAAAAGTCATTTTTAATTGAGAATCTAAGAGAAATCTTTTTTTCCCTTGCAATCCTTGTGTGCCTCCCTCCCCCCCCCCCCCCCCCCCCCCCCCCCCACACACACACGGGTACATTTTGGACCCTCCTTAGGGTCTCACGGTTCCAAAGCAGACAATGTGTTAAGTTCCCAAAAGATTTTGGTATCTAGTGTTTGAGATTTTAATTTTGATTTTTACGTTTGCATTTTACACGTAGAATCAACTCTTGCCTAGCTTCTGCCTAGGTTTTTTGCATTTTCCTCCAAGACCCAACTTATGGGAAAGTTTGTAATTTTTTATTCTTCTCATACGTACACTTTCCTCGACTTTAGTTTTAAGTTTTTTGGACTGAGAGGTCAATACATTAAAAAAGCTATTACATAATTTGAACTAGTGAGGTGTCCCGTCACACAAATCCTGTGTTTGGTGACAAATATATCTAATACCCGAATTTCAATTTCCACCAAAACTAGCAACGACAAGAGAGGAAAGTTAATATGTCATTGATGGTGATACGATTGAGGTACGTCGTACTAAAGTTGTGGGTGTTGTCATTCTGAAACATCATGGTAATTGTCATCACCTTGAGATCGAGGATGCCCGAGGGTGTGTCATGTCGGGCAAGGTTCGTGAGCTTGGATTCTCACAATGAGCTATCAAGCACACAAGACAACCCGAGTGTGTGAGCACGAGGAGAGCAAAAGGGGGTAGCCAAGGACTCCCATGATTTTGCAGGGCAAGCATCGAGGATATTCGGCATGTGCGAGGGTGCAACACTTAGGGAAGTGTATTTTTCACACGCTGATGGTCGGGTGCGTTTGGAATAACGCATAGCGAAGTTGTGGGTAAATAGGTGCACGCACGAGATACCACACGAGATGAGGCGTGAAGATAATCGAGCGGTAGGCAGCAACAAAACATGTACGAGGTGCCCAAAGCCAATAGGCAACAACAAGCATGGCGTGAAAAGCCAAGGTCTGAGGAACGTGTGGGGTAGCATGAGCGTGAGGAGGAACCGCTCGGACAACATAAGCCGCGCGAATGGGCGAGCGAGGCGTAGATGCGAAGACACGAATGTTTGTGGGCCAAAAGCATTGAGTCAACGCAAAGTCAATAAAGGTGACGAGGCGAAGACCGACGGGGCCGAGCACGGACCAACAAATCAGGGCGTAGAACAAGTCATGGCGCGGGCTGACCAAGCATGGGCGTCAGAACTAGGTGTGAGCAAAATTCGGTCCGGTCTTCGGCCAACCAAATTTTGGAAATTCGGTCTTCGGTCCGGACCGGACCGAAAATTTAAGGGGAAAATCCGGGTTTTGGACCGACCCGGATCGGACCGAACCGAACCTATTCGGTCCGGACTTCCCAAAAATTCGGGTTTCGGTTCGGTCCGGTCCGGTCCTGGACCGAAGCTCACCCCTAGTCAGAACGTGTGCGGACGGTTATGGAACGGTTCCATAACCGAACGGAGGAGAGTATGAGAGGTTGAACAGGTCAGACCCACTTGTACATATCCCTCCTACATGTGCATTCAGTTTTGAAATGGTCAATTCAGTTAATGTGCATGATCCCCCACGATCTAGGGATGTCTTGATCAAGTCCACAACCGAATGGTTCGATTAAAACTTGTTGGTGCAGCGTGTGGAAGAATTCCTAGACGGAGGAGAAATTCAGTTGCGGAACAAGAACGATTCCTCAAGAATTAAATATCAACATAACAATTTGACTATGGAGAGAATATGTGTTATTCTCTTGCAACCATGGGAAGTGGGTTGGGTGACATTCAACCGTGCACGAATATAGATATTTCGGGCATTATAAAAAAGGGACGCATGCCACAAGAACATGGCGCCATCGACATCACCTTAGCCATTAGTTAGAGATTTCAATGTGAGAGTTTCTTTGTGTGGGAGAAGATTTTGAGCGTGTCATCTTTGTACCCTTTTGGGATGTTTCTTTCACTAAAGAGATTATTCCGCTATATCTTGTTTGTGATCTGCGTGTGGGGAATTCGGGAACTTGTATGGTTGGTTTGTGCGTGGGTTGTGATTGTTTATTCCGTCCGTGTGTGCTTGTTAAGAGAGCTACTCTGTTAATTTCCCAACTCTGAGGAGAGTCAAAAAATTGTAGGTTTGTGTTGGTGTTTTCGGCCTTTCCCACGGGGATAAAATGTTTGACGCTGTCAAAGTTCGAAAAGTTCAAATTTGAAAGTCTTTAAAATACTCCTACATGAACAGTGACAAGCTTGCACGAGAGTTACGTTAGAGGTACGTATTCACAACCACAATACCAACTGTAACGTCCCCGAAAACAACGGAAAATTTAAATAATAATAAAGACCGTCAACGGTCAACACAGGGCACGTCACGAGACAATAAGACGAAATGTAAATATATAGATTCACGTGGAAGTCAAATATACATATGAGTCAACTGTGATTACAATAGAAAAGAATATACATATAATCACTACCTCAACAAAAAGATATAAAAGAACACAGGATCAGATCCCTGGGGCACTCTCCTCGGTCACCACCTCGACTCTAGGACTGCTCGCTACCTGAAATGCAAACAATTGAAACATGCCTGAGTTCCCTGCAGGAACCCTGTATGCCAAACCTCCTAAAATACAAAAAGGAAATAAAGACAATGCAATGCACATGATCATCCACCTCGGGCCCACAATAATGCCCTTCTCCGCCTCCGCGGTACTGAACCACTCCTGCCACCGCAAGGGTCAAGTCAGTCCACCGCTGCCTCACATGGGTCAGTCGGCACCACTGCTCCCCAAAAGTGCAGAAAGGAACCCTGACACTATGCCGCCACCCCAGGAGCGAGTCAGCCCGCCGAATACACAACTCGGGTCAGACGATAGCCGCTGCTCCCCCAAGAGCCGCCAGACGCGCACCCTGCCGGAACATCCTCGGCCTACCGACAAACCCCAGCAAACAGCCCAAGGTTTACGGCACTCATCTCTCACACCCCGCTCGATATGAAATCCGTCGCTCTCAAGGCCGGTAATCGACCGTTGCCTCGGAGCCGGTAGTCGACCTATACTCGACGGCTCGCGTGTGGATAAATCCACCAACCTGCGGCAGATCGGTCGACCGCTACAAGCACACCGGTCGACCGGTCCTCCGCACAGTACTCTGTACTGTACAAACAAGTGTATCGGTCGAACCACGCCAACCGAATTACCGACCAATCGGTCGAACAAAAGTCATCTAGCGGTCGACCGTTTGGATGGTCTACACTATACCAAATTTATATAATATATATATCCGACTTAGATGGTCAAAGCTCCCAACCGACTTAGCATAGAATAGATCGGTCGAACAAGGTTAAAGACGTTCGACCGTTTAATAAGTCAAAAACCCCAACTGACCAATTCTCATTGTTTTCGGTCGACCGGCTAAGTGGACCCGTTCGACCGATAACAACATTAAACTTTTTTTCCCGCACAAATCTGGCATAACGGTCGACCGTCCATAGACATCGTTCGACCGTTTGCGGGTGCAAATCAATATAATAATAGGATCGGTCGACTGCCCACAGGCACCGGTCGACCGATCGTCGTCTTCAACCTCTGATCATGTTGAAATCCGACGGGGAATTCGACACCAACGTCAATCCCCAACACTCGTAAAGCTTAAGTGAGTTATATTGAAGACTTGACATACCTTATTAACGTTTGTGGAAGCTTCTCAAGCTTCGACAAACACAACCCAACTCCTTCTCCTTCACTTCTTCTCCTTCTCTCCTTCTTCTCTTCCAAAATCACCTCTCTCACTATCTGAGGGAACCAAGTTATGAAGAAAACGTTTTTCTTAACCTAACATCTCCATTTATAGCAAAATCCAAATCTTATCCAATTATTCCACCTTATACCTTACTATTCATGGCTTAATTAGCTTAATTATGTTTAGTTTAGTTAATTAAGGTGTTTTAGATTTAGGTTATTACACCAACGATGTGCAATTTCGAGCAGATCACCGAGCTTGAGGCACACATGAAAGATTGAAAAGGCGTGGATCTTAGCCCGAGGCAAAGACGGAAAGGTCATATCCGGAGAGGCCGGAGACGAGCTACGCAAGGAGGTGCAAGAGACTAGGGAGTAGGGAGTACATCCTCGAACGCGTAGAGGACCTCTAGGGTGAACTAACTAGGTGGCGTTGGGAGTCGGGCGAAAACTAGGGTTCCGGTGGGGTCTTCGTTGGAGAAATTGGTCTCCGACGTCGAGACTCGCCTCTCCCAACTGCGTCTCAATAAGGATTCCCTCGTGAAGCTCCTCAAGGTCCCAAATGTAATCCACTTTTTAGGCGTTCCGTTTCCTTCGGATTTTGGTGTTATGTTGCTTACTAGTTAATTATTCTTCTAATTTCGATCAGAAATTTAACCTTTTGGTACACGACTTGATGATCTTCGAGAGTAAAGTAACGATGTCGTATTCTTTGCTTTTGTTCTGTAACAATGTCAACTTTGTGTGTTTGCCCGATTTGGATTTACGACTTCAGTAGTTGAGGCGATGAGAAGATTTTAGGAATTCGTTAAAAATGTCGTAATATTTGTTTTTGATTCGTTTTCTTAGTGCTTATATCCAGGGGCGGACCCAGATGTGGGCACGCGTAGGCAAGTGCCCACCCTTGGATTTTTATGGTAAGAAACTTATGTATTGTTTTCTTTAGGGTGCCTACACTATGTATTGTTTTCTTTAGAGTGTCCACGTTGGTTTATCGTACTAGACACATCATCTTAACCCGTATGTCCCATATAATTTCGTGTCCAATTTGGATATACACAAAATACCTCAAATGTAACTATAAATAAATTGAAACTATTTTTAGGAAAAGATAATCACTCACCATGACACAAGGAGAAAAGTTACCAAACACCACATCTAGCATAGGGACTAGGGAGTTTTGAAACAAACTAAAACTTTGAACTCTTCCGATGTGGGATTAAATGGTTTCCCACGCAGGCTCACATATGCAAAGAATAATAACAAACTTGTTTCAATTTTAAACCAAAGCATGTGTTGGCATAGTGGTTAATTACCCAACAGCTTGAAACCTGAGTTCGATTCCCATGCTTGACATCTTGCTCGATTTTTTGATCAAAAAACTAAAGTGATGCTGTTGTTCGAACGTGGATTATCAGCCGACAAAAGGCAGCCTTTTACCACTGCAATAATAGGATATTAATGTATATACTAGGTTTAGTAAATATATAATAATAACAATGTGTATTTCGTTTATTTTTTATTAACTCACAATACAAATATTAATAACCACATATATTTGATATCAAAATTGATATTTTCGGATATTTGGATATGGTTTGACTTATATTCGAGTTCGTATCCGAATTTAAATATGGTAAAAAAATTAAATCATTTCAATTTTAAATTGTATTCGGTAAAAACATATTTACCAAATACCAACCAAATTGTAATTTTCGAATTGAATACTCAGATAATTTGTTAGCATTTGCATCCCTAACCCCTCCTGCTAGAGGGGGTTTCGCCTGGACACCTGATAAAAGAGTCTCATTAATGGTGCTCTTACAGACCGTTTACGGTTACAAGGTGCCCACCCTTCAATTATGTCCTGGGTCCGCCCCTGCTTATATCTATTTCATCTTGTTTCGGCCTGGAATTTCATTAGCTTCACACGAGTTGAAGGATTTCGAGATTCATTAGCAATGGTATTGCTTGCTATGTCCCGATCCGATTGTTATTTTTCTTCTGCTCTTTCATCTTTTACTGGTCTGAAACTTCTATAGTTGCACAAGAAGTACGATTTTTCGAGCGTTCACACTCACATTGTTTTTTATTTTTTATTTTGTTATGTTGTATTTGTGTGTTTTTAATCTCATTTTGGCTGAAACTTCACTTGGTACTTAGTAGTTAGTCATTAGCTTGAAAATCGTTGAGCTTATTAGCAATTTCATTTTCCTTTTTAACTGTTTCACTAACCGTTTTCTTCTGCATCTATTGATCAAAAACTAAAGCATTCGTTACATTATTGGAGGGATTTTTTCAGTTGTTGATAAGCAATGTCATTGTTATTGTTATTTTGCTGTTTATATCATATACTTGTGATGTAATAACCTAAACTAAACATCTTAATTAACTAAACCTAAACTTAATTAACTCTAATTAATCTTGCATGAAGAGCAAGAGGTGTTGAGAGGAGAGAGAGAGTGTTGGCTGGTTATAATTGGATGAGGTGTAGGTGGATTTGTCTATTTAAGGTGATGTTGTAAAGAGATAAGGGTTTGGACGTTTTCTTCATCATTGCCTGTTATCAGAGAGTGAGAGGAGTGATTCGGAGCAGAAGAAGGAAGAAAGAAGAAGGTGAAGTAGAAGAAGAGGAGAAGAAGGAGAAGAAGGAAGAAGAAGAGGAGTGAAGTGATTCAAGCTCGGGAGACTTCCACAACCGTCAAAAAGGTATGCCAAATCTTCAATATAACTCACATAAGCCTTGTGAGTGTTGGGGATCGACGTTGGTGTCGAATTCCCCGTCGGAATTCAACCAATTCAGAGGTTGAAGACGACGATCGGTCGACCGGTGCCTGTGGACAGTCGACCGATCCTATTATTATATTGATATTTACCCGCGAACGGTCGAACGATGTCGTTAGACGGTCGACCGTTATGCCAGATTTGTGCGGGAAAAAGGGGATATGCTGTTATCGGTCGAACGGGACCACTTAGCCGGTCGACCGAATAACAATGAGAATGGGTCGGTTGGGGATTTTGACTTATTAAACGGTCGAACTTCCTTTACCTTGTTCGACCGATCCATTCGATGCTAAGTCGGTTGGGAGCTTTGACCATCAAAACGGTCGACCGCTCTTTAACTCTCGGTCGACCGACTGAGCATTTAATTAAGCGGTAGAGTGCTTGTGTTGATTCGGTCGAACTGTATTTCAGTTCCGGTCGACCGAACGAGACTTGGGCAAAATATTGAAATCCCTGTTATCGGTCGAACGACCCCTTGGTTCGACCGGTCGGATATATATATTATATAAAATTGTATAGCGTAGACCTTCCAAACGGTCGACCGCTAGATGACTTTTGTTCGACCGATTGGTCGGTAATTCGGTTGGCGTGGTTCGACCGGTAGATTTGTTTGTACAGTACTGTGTACTGTGTGGGGGACCGGTCGACCGGTGTGCTTGTAGCGGTCGACCGATCTACCGCAGGTTGGTGGATTTATCCACACGCGATCCGTCGATGTCAGGTCGACTACCGGCTCCGAGGCGACGGTTGATTACCGGCTTTGAGAGCTACGGATTTCACCTTCGACGAAGGCGTATTATTGTTGTACATTTTTCCTCTCTTACCGAGCGGGGTGTGAGGGATGTGTACCGTAAACCTTGGGCAGTTTGCGAGGGTTTAGCGGTAGGCCGAGGATGTTCCGGCAGGGTGCGCGCTAGGCGACTCTTGGGGGAGCAGTGGCTGTCGTCTGACCCGAGTTGTGTATTCGGTGGGCTGACTCGCTCTTTGGGTGCGGCGTGTACCAGGGGTTCCTTCCTGCACTTTTTGGGGAGCAGTGGTGTCGACTGACCATTGTGAGGCAGCGGTGGACTGACTTGACCCTAGTGGCAGGAGTGGTTCAGTGCCGCGGAGGCGGTGAGGGCATTATTGTGGGCCCGAGGCGGATGATCATGTGCATAGCATTGCATTGTCTTTAATTCCTTTTTATATTTTAGGAGGTTTGGTATACGGGGTTCCTGCAGGGAACTCAGGCATGTTTGTTTGTTTGTTTGCATTTCAGGTAGCGAGCAGGGTTAGAGTTTGAGGTGGTGACCGAGGACGGTGCCCCCGAGATCAGATCCTGTAGTTGTCAGTTTCTTTCTTTTGAGATGATTACATATTGTATAGCTTTTGTCGTAATCACAGTCAGTTTGTATATTTGACTTCCACGTGGATCATATTATATTATATATGTTGGTTTGTTTCCCGTGACGTGCCCAGTGCTGACCGTTGACGGTCTTTATTATTGTTTAAATTTTCCGCTGTTTTCGGGTACGTTACATGTGACTCAATGGTTGTGGCCTCATGTCTTGAAGATCTTCAAAAGTTTATCTGACGTTTCTGATGTTGATCCTTTAACTTATTTTGATCCAGCAAGCCTCAGGTGCTTTGTCAGAGTTAAAGCATTCACCTTCACTGCAAAGAGCGCTGGAGCCATTGTGTAGTTCTTTAGTTAAGAAAAAATTGCTGTCACATAAAGACGAAGATGTGCGGCTTCTGGTGGCTCTGTTTCAGTGAAATCATGCGGATTCTGGTACCGGAACGGCCTTTCAGTGATGAAGTGTTGAAGGTACTCCTACTGTTATACTTGGTTGATGGATGCTTGTCATATCATCGTCAAGTAGTTCTCCTGTCCTGATTGGGGTATCAAACTGACACCAGGACGTTTGAGCTGTGCTCCTGATGTAACTAACCTCGAACTTTATATTCAAAGGCCAGTCAACATGATATAAATGGTGGGAAAACTCGAAGATGCTCTCTATCAGTTATTATTTTCCCGAAATGCTGTTGCATTACTGCATATTCCTTGTATTGCAGTAGCTAAATAATTTTTTAGACCATACAATAACATTCCAATAAATTCCTGGCCAACATAATATTCACTTCGGCTGAAATAACATATTAGACTATTGAATATTGGTTTAAGTCCATGTAACATTCAATTGGAAATCCATGTAACATTCAATTGGAAATCCAATGATAAGATGCATTGGTTGGAACAATTGAGATCTCTTACATTTTTTAGGCCTTGATGGATTACCATAAAGTGTGCTTAATTAGTTGCTCAAATAATTGCTGTGATGTATTTAAAAAATACTTAATTTGCAACGTGAACTTAGTTTAGTGTATTTAGTTACTTAAATAAAGACTAATCTAAACAAAATAACCTATCATTATCAAAAAAGTATTTCATTAAGCAACGGATTTCCAAAATAATTCGAATGAAAACAAAGAAACAAATCTTAAATCTCTGAGTGCAGTAGAAAAGGCACAAAACCGTCGCAAATGTTTGAACACACGATTTCTAATCAAACTCAATACTTCATTCTAATTCCAGGCAGGGCACTCAGCAGATGTTCTCTTCTCCTGGTAGAGTTGCATTTTTACAAGCACATGAGTAGATAAGATCCCAAATTAAAAATAAAAAAGGGATCGAACCGGCAGTTAAAAAACACAACCCAAATCAAACCAGAAGAAGAAAAGGGCCCGAGGGAAGAACTCCCTAAAGCCACGACCTCAATCTCGCGTGGCTATGACTCGACACGCTTCCACAGAAACTGATTCTAACGAATCAGTAGGAAGGCGATCTTAAGGGCCACGCTTTAACAAAAAACAAAGACAAAGACAAAAAAAGATAAAATGGGAAGGGGAGAGGAGGAAAGGGAGGATGTCTAGGAGACCATAGGCATGGGGGCATCAGACACATCCAAGCCGCAAGTTTCCGAGAAAATCCCGCCGCTCCTCCTTCCTATATCCGAAGGAATTCTTGGGTGTTTTAGGTTTGGTAATTTTGTGTGGGGGTTATATATAGGCAATACTTGTGTATCAATGAGTGAGCAGTTGGATAGGCGTTGATGGATTATCATAAAGTGTACTTAATTAGTTGCTCACATAATTGCTGAGATGTATTTAAAAATACTTAATTTGCCTTATGAACTTAGTTTAGTGTATTTAGTTACTTAATTAAAGACTAATCTAAACGAAATAATGTAGCATTATCAAAAAAGTATTTCATTAAGCAATATATTCCAAAATAATTCGAATGAAAACAAAGAAACAAATCTTAAATCTCTGATTGCAGTAGAAAAGGCACAAAACCGTCACAAAAAAAAGTTTGAACACACGATTTCTAATCAAACTCAATACTTCATTTTAATTCGAGACGGGGCACTCAGCAGATGTTCTCTTCTCTCGGTAGATTTGCATTTTTACAAGCGCACGAGTCAATAAGATCCAAAATTAAAAATAAAAAGGGGACCCAACCGGCCGTTAAAAAACACAACCCAAATCAAACCAAAAGAAGAAAAGGGCCCGAGGGAAGAATTCCCTAAAGCCACGACCTCAATCTCGCGTGGCTATGACTCGACACGCTTCCACAGAAACCGATTCTAACGAATCAGTAGGAAGGCGATCTTAAGGGCCAAGCTTTAACACACAAAAAAACAAAGACAAACAAAAACAAAAAACGGATAAAATGGGAAGGCAAGAGGAGGAAAGGGAGGATGTCTCGAAAACCTTAGGCAAAGGGGCATCGAACTCATGTAAGCCGCAAGTGTCCAAGTAAATCCCGCCGCTCCTCATTCCCCCCATATCCGAAATAATTCTTGTGTGTTTTAGGTTTGGTAATTTTGTGTGGGGGTTAAATATAGGCAATACTTGTGTATCAATGAGTGAGCAGTTGGATAGGCATTGATGGATTATCATAAAGTGTGCTTAATTAGTTGCTCAAATAATTACCGAGATGTATTTAAAAAATACTTAATTTGCAATATGAACTTAGTTTAGTGTATTTAGTTACTTAAATAAAGACTAATCTAAACAAAATAACCTATCATTATCAAAAAAAGTAATTCATTAAGCAACAGATTCCAAAATAATTCGAATGAAAACAAAGAAACAAATCTTAAATCTCTGATTGCAGTAGAAAAGGCACAAAACCGTCACAAAAAAATGTTTGAACACGATTTCTAATCAAACTCAATATTTCATCCTAATTCCAGACGGGGCACTCAGCAGATGTTCTCTTCTCCCGGTAGATTTGCATTTTTACAAACACACGAGTCAATAAGATCCCAAATTAAAAATAAAAAAGTGATCCAACCGGTCGTTAAAAAACACAACCCAAATCAAACCAGAAGAACAAAAGGGCCCAAAAGAACTCCCTAAAGCCACGATCTCAATCTCGCGCGGCTATGACTCGACACGCTTCCACAGAAACTGATTCCAACGAATCAGTAGGAAGACGATCTTAAGGGCCACGCTTTAACAATAAACAAAACAAAAACAAATTTGTGGTGATTATATAGAGGCACTACTTGTGTACCGGGCCCAACCAGACCCGATTATAGCTTCGATTACGTTTTTAATTGGTTGCAGATTCTTTAGCCATCTGAAACTTGAAAGAATAACAATTTTATAAGAATGAAAATATTGTATGAGAAACTGCTCCAAATATCCGCAGTGTAATAAATGACGAAGTCATTTTCAAACCTCGAGAAAAAAGTTTTAGAATTATGTTCACTTCAGGTGAAAAGAAATGAGGAACCATTGTCCTTTGCTTTGGTAGGCTTTGACTTCCGGAAGTAAAAACTGTTTTCTCTGGCTGTGGCAAGCCTTCCCTATCACGCATCTTATTTTCTATATGATTAACTGAATTATCCAACAAAATCAACAGTTCTCCCCTTTTCAACAAAATCACGAATATAACATAAATTTGAAGGTAAATCTTCATATACCACCTGCCAAAATAAGCAATCATTATTATGTATGCTTAAAAAGATAAAGCTGCCAGGCAGGCCACAGGATGACAGAAGAACAATAAAAGCTTAGACATATCAATTCGTGCAAGGATTTTAATTCTTAATGATAAATAATGAACCTATATAGCATGAATTTTGACGAATATAAGAACATACGGAACTTCAAACATGTCGAGGTCGCCGGAGGAACATCGTCGGGAACCTCCAAAGGAGCCGCGTGTCGAGGGAGATCACCGTGGATGCCGTTGATGTAGGCCGCGCGTCGATAGAGATCGCCGTTGGAGTTCGTCGAAGTCTGGATCGTCACCGGAGCAGCTGAGCGCGCGAGTAGGAGAGGCGAAGTCGGAGCATACGCGGTGGTCGCCGCCATGCGCGCCGGCGCGAGGCGTGGCTGGCTGGATCGGAAGAAGAAGAGAAGAGAAGACAAGGTCACAAGAGGGTGACGGCTGGTTGGTTTTTGTTGTAGGGTTATAGACTTATATAGTTGACTTAATGGCATGTTGGCCCACAGGTTTTGCGTATTGGGATGGAGGGATTTAAATTCTGGCAGTTTACCTATCAGGTTTATGGTTTTCAGTATTGCATTTTCTACCTAGTCTTTTATGAATATTATGATTTAATGTTTTGGGTGAATGTCGTTAAGGCCAAAAGTCAAACACTTAGTTTAGTGTATTTAGTTAGTTAAATAAAGACTCATCTAAACAAAATAACTTGGCATTATCAAAAATATATTTCATTAAGCTATAGATTCCAAAACAATTCGAATGAAAACAAGGAAACAAATCTTAAATCTCTTGTTGTAGAAAAAAAGACACAAAATCACCACCCAAAAAAAAGTTTGAACACACGATTTCTAATCAAACTCAATACTTCATTCTAATTCCAGACGGGGCACTTAAAAGATGTCTTCTTCTCCCGGTAGAGTTGCAGTTTTACAACCACGAGTCGATAAGATCCCAAATTGAAAATAAAAAAAGCATTGAACTGGTCGTTAAAAAATGCAACCCATATCAAACTAGAAGAAAAAAAATGACCCCAAGGGATGAACTCCTTGAAACTGCAACCTCAATCTTGCGTGGCTATGACTCGACACGCTCCCAAAGAAATCGATTCCAACGAATCAGTAGGAAGGCGATCTTAAGGGTCACGTTTTATCAAAAAACAAAACAAAAACGCATAAAAGTAGGAAGAGGAGAGGATGCAAATGCTCGAAGATTTACAGGGAAATCTGAACTGATTATCCTCTCAATGAACATGGTCGGGAAGTTGAATCTTGGTATTACATTGACTTCCTATGATAACGTTGTACTGGAAGATTTATGGAACATGATTGCAGGGTTAAGACAGGAAATATTCTAACATGAATTTAATAAAAGCAATAGTTTTACTGCAATACGTGAGAATGGTTTGAACACACAATTTCCCTTCAAATTTCTTAAAATCGCCATCAACCATCAAGAAGTGAAGCTCATGCCCATTAGCCTTGGCAAACAAGCAGTTCATACCACTCAATGAAAAATGAAGTTGCAAGCAACCCATGTTAACAACACAAACCAAGAGTTACACTACAACTCAAAGACTCCTTTCCAAATTGCCTGTAATGTATGCTGAAGTGCTAGAAACTAAATTGCCACTCAGATTCAGATATGTTCATTATTAACATGTGATTAGTTGGAGAGAAATACCGTATAGGGTAATTCCCGAAGATCCAACACAACACGAGCCTCAATGTGCCAGTACAAAGCCCTCTGCAACCCTCTCTGCTCCAACCATATCCTTCCTGGGTGCGGACAAGGGATTGTTCCACTACCTTGTGGGTGTTACCGTTCTGAAACATCATGGTAATCATATGCACCTAGAAACATGTATCACTTCTCGTGTCATTGTTAAGAAATATCATAGCTACGTCCCTAACAACTACTTGCACTACAATATGTACTTGAATTTTCAAGATCCACACTACAATATAAATGTATTTATATATCTCCACTAAGACATGTGTTACCATTGTTCAAAATTGATATAAATGTATTTATATATCTCCACTAAAGGTATGTGTCACCATTGTCCAAAATTGTGAAGGATACGAGAGAAAGAGTATGACTACCGGTACATCTTATTCAAGTGGTATATTGGTACATGCAAATTAATAAGGTGGTAAATACCTTACCAAAAAAACCTTAGGAGAATTGGACCAATTTGCAAATTAATCAAACTTCATGGTGGTTTGTCAAAAAATACCGCAATAAGATCTTGACGTAAGGATATTTATATGGAATTTTTTTCAAAATAATAAAGAAAAAATAAAAAATTGGAAAAATATGCATCCCAGAAACTTAATTGGCAAAATATGCACATTAAAAACGGCACCACAAGTGTTGTTTTCATTAAGTAAAAATGACACTGTTGATGCCGTTTTTTACGCTTAATGAAAACGGTACTTTAGATGCCGCTTTTACTTGGGCAAATTTTTTCTTGATTTCGAGATGTCATTTTTAGTTAATACATGTTGAAGTAGCAACGGGTCGGTCGGGGGAATTTTTTTGGATCTTGAAATTTTTGAATCTTCATCACTTGCAAAAACTCATTGTAGTTATTGTGGAAGAGTTGTAATCATTGCAATCCAATGATTGATGTAGGTGTACTGCAATGAACGGGTAAATCTGATGCATTTAAACGGGTAAATATGGTGCAGTTAAACGGGTAAATCCGGGTAAACATATCAATATATGGAATACAATAATATGATGTCGAAACAAAAAAAACGTCCCCCACAGGGGGTGCCGTCCCCTGCCACCCCGCACAAACTCAACAAATCTCCCACTGTATATTTTACCCTACAAGAATTACGTTTAGGAAATAAATAGCATATCAGATTTCCATTTTTATAGCGTTGTTTTCATATAAACACACAGGATCTCGATTTTTTTTACCTAAGTAAAAACAACATCATTGATGCCGTTTTCAATGTGCATACTTTGCCAAATAACTTTTCAATGTGCATCTTCTTCCAATTTTTTATTTTTAACTTATTATTTTGAATTTTTTTCCGTAATATTCCTTTTTGGATAATCTAAAAGACCCAATCACGTGAAATTTACAATTTCGGCAGCAGGAAATTGCATTTACACCCCCATCTCTACTCTAGGGGTGAGCAAAATTCGGTCCGGTCCGGGCACCCGGACCGAATTTTTTCGGTCCACAAAATTTTGGAAATTCGGTCTTCGGTCCGGACCGGATCGAAAATTTAAGGGGGAAATTCGGGTTTTAGACCGACCCAGACCGGACCGAACCTATTCGGTCCGAACTTCCCGAAAATTCGGATTTCGGTCCGGTCGAGTCCGTTCCTGGACAGAAGCTCACCCATACCCATCTCCATCGTCAATAAGAACAAAAGCAATATAGCACTTCCACATTTCCACTCCCTCACACACACTAACCGCAGCGTCGCTCGAAAACTAGGGTTCCGATGGGGTCTTCGCCGGAGAAATTGGTCTCCGACGTCGGGACTCGCCTCTCACAACTGCGTCTCAATAAGGATTCCCTCGTAAAGCTCCTCAAGGTCCCAAACGGAATCCACTTTTTTCGCGTTCCGTTTCCTTCGGATTTTGGTGTTATGTTGTTTACGAGTTAATTATTCTTCTATTTTTTTGTTCTTTAACGATACTGTCTACTTTGTGTGTTTGCCCGATTTGGATTTTTCGACTTCAGTAGTCGAGGCGATGAGAAGATTTTAGGAGTTCGTTGACGATGTCGTTATATTTGTTTTTGTTTTTTATTCGTTTTCTTTTTGCTTATTTCTATTTCATTAGCCTCGCACGAGTTGAAGGATTTCGAGATTCATTAGCAATGATATTGCTTTTTATGTCCCGATCCGATTGTTATTTTTCTTCTGCTCTTTCATCTTTTCTTGGTCTAAAACTTCTGTAATCGCACGAGAGGTACGGTTTTTTGAGAGTTCATACTCACATTGATTTTTTTGTTCTGTTGTATTTGTGTGTGTGTTTTAATCTCATTTTGGTTGAAACTTCACTACTTAGTAGTTAGATATATCTTGAAAATTTGTGAGCTTATTAGCAATTTCATTTTCCTTGTTTTAACTGTTTCACTAACCTTTTTCTTCTGCATCTATTGATCGAAAACTTCAGCATTGGTTATACTGTTGGAGTTTTTTTTTCTCTTTTTCTTCAGTTGTTGATTAGCAATGTCATTTTTTGCTGTTTATATCATACTTGTGACTCAATGGTTGTGGCCTCATGTCTTGAAGATCTTCAAAAGTTTATCTGACGTTTCTGATGTTGATCCATTAACTTATTTTGATCCAGCAAGGCTCAGGTGCTTTGTCAGAGTTAAAGCAGTCACCTTCACTGCAAAGAGCGCTGGAGCCATTGTGTAGTTCTTTAGTGAAGAAAAATTTGCTGTCACATAAAGACAAAGACGTGCAGCTTCTGGTGGCTGTCTGTTTCAGTGAAATCATGCGGATTCTGGTACCGGAACCGCCTTTCAGTGATGAAGTGTTGAAGGTACTCCTACTGTTATACTTGGTTGATGGATGCTTGTCATATCATCGTCAAGTAGTTCTCCTGTCCTGATTGGGGTATCAAATTGACACCAGGACGTTTGAGCTGTGCTCCTGATCTCGAACTTTACATTCAAAGGCCAATCAACATGATATAAATAGTGGGCAAACTCGGAGATGCTCTCTATCAGTTATTATTTTCCCGAAATGCTGTTGCATTACTGCATATTCCTTGTATTGCAGTAGCTATATAATTTTTTACACCATACAATAACATTCCAATAAATTCCTGACCAAATTATATACTTTGGCTGAAATAAAAAAGGCATGGAGTCATGGACTGATTTTGATGTTCATGTTCTTTTGGAAAGTAATAAACTGTTTATACATCAGAATATGTAGTATTTGCTAATCGATATCTAAAAAATCATTTCCCCTCAATGTATCCTGCATACTCTGGTGACCTGTGTAACTATGCTATGGGTGGGTATATTTTATCCTGCATGCGTGATACTTGCTGGTCCCAATGTTATTATTTCCACCTCACCGTGTTTCACTTAGATAGGTATTGATATTTGTCCCTCATACCTGATTCATGCCAACTATCTTTTCTCTGGTATCTTATTATTGTTTGTTGGCTGTGTGATTCTCAGGCAGTATTTGGTCTTATCATTGGCACATTTACAGACTTGGGTGACATTGGCAGCCCATATTTCATACGAAGGGTCAGGATATTGGAGATTGTTGCTGCCTTGAAGTGTTGTGTGCTGATGTTAGATATTGGCTGTGAAGATTTGGTTTTGCAAATGTTCAATGTTTTCTTTTCTGTTATAAGGTAAGGTCTGCATATTGAGAACCCTTATCTATTTTTCGGAATGACCTCCTTTCGGAAAAAGAATCACATTTTCCTACGTCCATTGTGAATATCAAATAGCTAAGTAAATGGTACATATTATATGTTGAAAATTGAAATGCTCTCTTCTGATGGATTTCAGATTTTCACATAGAAATGACTGAGCAAACTTATACGTATAAAGTCTTCTATGCTATCTGTTGCCTTTTAAAAAAATGTAGTTTGAGTTACAGTATCAGATTTAGCGTGCTTTTGGAAAATATTTACAAGCATTTTTTGTTTTAGGTACATAAAAAGGTATCATATCATTGCCATTCACTGCATTATGGATCTAACCGATTATTTTCTTCCAAACATTGTAGCTGGAAATTGAAATAAAAATGAAAACAATGAAACATTGGTATCACGATCTTCTAGACTCAAATTTGAGCAATTAGGGCTTGTATGCAACCTCACTAATCTACCTCTGTTTTCCTGCTATTCTAGGTAATCTCAGGCTCTTGGCATGTTATTCTGTCTTTGTTCAGTTGTTTATGCTCATCTCTGTTTAATAGTGACATCATACATACATACATACATACATGTATGTATGTATGTATGTATGTATGTATATATATGTGTGTGTGTGTATCTGTTTGTATATCTTATATCGGTGGATGCTTGTCTTTGTGCTGATGGTGGCCTTAATCAATTTCAGAGACGATCATCAGGGAAGTCTGTTCAATGCAATGTCATCTATAATGATCCTAATTATAGAGGAGAAAGTCTCACCTCCCATCATGGAAGTTATTTTGCTGAATTTACTAAAAGGTGAAAAGGTAGTAACTTTACATGCACAGATGTGGTTTTAGTTCCACCTATCTACAGCTTTTGTCCAATTGCTTTGTCTGGATCATCTAAAATTAATAACTTATTAGTGTTGCGGTAAATAATGGCATCAAAATTACTTAATTTTTACCAAGGGCTAATGCTTAATCAAATCTCATTGATCTAAAAATCAATGCGTGCTAATATATGATGCAACTATCAAACTGGACTGGGAAGGTTATCCTTCCAATGGGTTCTTCCTTTTTTTTTTTTCTTTCGGGGTGCAACAAATTAAACGTGAGGAATAAAAGGAATTAGGAAAACCTCAACATGTAAAGTAAATAAAAAAGATAAAAATACCCTGAGCAAAAATTAGATGGATATTCTGTTACTCAAATAGGTATTTTTTCATTTCTAATTCACAAGTAGAGGAATGTTGGACTTCTTAGTTCTGACATAGACTTAAGAAATTCCTCTTTTGCACCTCCGCTTCTTGGGGCCAAAACCTTCATTTGTCAGTTTATGTGCAAAAACGTTTTGTTCTTTTTTACCTTTTCTGAATTACAAGTATCAGGAAAACATGCTTAAATCTTAATCTTGTGTAAGGGGTTTGAGTTTACATCTTTAGCACCACTGAAAAAGAAATACCGCATAATTACTCTTTTCATTTCTAATATGAAAACTGTTGTTTGCAGGATGATTCTTCTGCTCCTTCCAGGCTTGCTACTACTATCATTAAAAGTTCTGCAGCAAAACTGGAACCTTTTATATGTAGTTTATCAACATCATGTATTTCCGAGGACAGTTCTACTCACAATGAGATTAAGAAGTTCTACCATGAAATTATTTTTGCACTCTACAAATGTTCTCCCCAAATGCTTATTACTGTTCTTCCAAATTTGGTCCAGGAATTAGTGGTATGTGTCTTCTCGAATTTCTATTTAGTTTGAGTTACCTTTGAAATTATAAATTATGCATTTGATACAATACTTCTGTAGTCTCGGCTTATCTTGTTTGATAAGCTTGTGATATGAATTACTGGCAGAAAGACCAGGTTGATGTTCGGATGAAAGCAGTCCACTTGATTGGAAAAATATTTGTACAATCTAAACTCCAGGCAGCCCAAGAGTATCACTTGCTTTATTCGGAATTTATTAAAAGGTTATCAGATAAATCTGCAGAAGTTAGAATCCGCGCACTTGAATCTGCCAAAGAATGCTATATGTGCAATTCTTCTGCTCCGGCAACACATGAAATTCTCAGTTAATCAGATAAATTTCCTCTTTATACTTTTAACACCTAGCAATTGTATAATGCCGTTAATATCTTATTTGGGGTTTTGCAACAGCTGCTTTTGAGGGAAGGCTCTTAGATTTTGACGAGAAAGTGAGAACCCGAGCTGTGATAGTTGTATGTGATCTGGCTATGTCCTATCTGAGTTCATTCCCGTCCAAGTTAGTATTGCAAGCTTCAGAAAGGCTTCGGGACAGGAAGGTTGCTGTCCTTTTGCAATTCACGTGATTGAAATTTAATCTGTTTAAATGGAGATATTTTTCTTATGTTAGTCTCGGTTATATTGATGTGAGATGTGGTAACTCCGTAGGTGACTGTTAGAAGGGGAACCATGCAAAAGCTTCTCCAACTATATCGATCATATTGTGAGAAATGCTCTGAAGGTCTTGTGGTGCATGCTGATCACTACGAACAGATCCCTTCTAAAATAATAATCCTCTGTTTGGACAAAAATTGTTTGGAATTCAGGTTTCTTTTATCCGTACTTATTAACGTGATAAGCTAATACCAATTGCGACTTTGATCTAAGGTGCATTTTTTCAGACCACAAGACCTGGAACTTGTCCTTGCGGAAGACCTGTTTCCACCTCTTCTTTCTGTTGAGCAGAGGGTGGAACATTGGATGAGAAGTTTCTCATATTTCTTGCCGTCACACAAAAGAGCACTAAGCTTTATCTTATCTGAGAAACGGAGGTCTGAACATAAGCATATTTCATATTAAGTTGCCTGTTTCTGTTCCTATCACATAACTTTGTTTGTTTCAGATTGCACGTGGAAATGCGCAAGTACATCCAACTTAGAGAAAAAGAGAAGGTAGTGTGCTGTGTGGAAATTTGGTTTTATGTATAACTGGTTCAGTTTTTCTTGTATTATTAGCATGTGATTAGACAATTTTGTAGGTTCAGTATGCTTCTTTTATCTTGAATTCATGGCATTTTTGCATAATCATTTTACTTTTCATCCATTACCTGTCTTACTATTTGATGTGACTTGTTACCTTCTTGCCTTCCTAATGTATAAAACAAAAGCTCCATAGCTAATTAAAATATGCAGAAAATATTTTTGTCTTGGTTCTTCAATGTAGCGATTTTTTGACGTCTACAACATTTTTTTCGCCTTGTCTATGGAATTACTTTTATCCTTTCATCCCCAGATAAAAGAAGTCCCACCAACTCCATGGCTTTTTGACGTCAAAATTTTCCGATAAGTCAAGTTGCTATGGCTGCCGTAAATAACTTTCTAACAATAAACTTAAATAGTTAAATTCCTGTGAATTATGATAGCTGATGAATAATGATCATGTTATGTAGGATTTAGGTTTTTACTCTTTTTGGAGTTTATAGAAAAACTAATGAGTTGACGTTGGGAAAAATTCTAGCAGTTTGTACGCTAGCATTGGTCTTTATTTTGCCTACATAAGTTAGTATATATTGATCGCTTATAAAAATATACATGCACATGCAACTTACAGCGTCTATGCAGTACTTACAAGTTACAACAATTATATTCTCAACCTCGAAATGAGCGAAGATGAGCTTAGGGTTGCTCAAGCTTGCTTTGTTGAATAATCAAGGTGAAACATTGCTCATCTCCCACTAATAATTGGAAGCTTGCTAACTTTGACAACCTTAGCTACAGAGCATCTTACCCTAATGTCTTCATAAATATTCAAACGTGAAGTCCGAACAAAATGTTCCTCCCATTTTGTGACATCCGCTGTCATTACCGATAAATAAATAAATAAATCCGCTGTCATTTCTTGAGGGTGGGATACCATGCTTAGAAGATGAAAGATTACCAAATATCCATCTATCCTTAATCGATCTCCTTTGTTTTGTGCTGAGTACATTGAAACTCTCCATCTTCAAATCCATTATCACCACAATGGCATGGTTAGAACTTACTGACAAAGAAAATTAATTGTATGACATTGTCACATTGGTAGTAGTGATTGCTTTAAGGACTACTTGGGTGGGGACCCGAGTTCAATCCCCACATTCGTAACAACTTGTAGTTGGCAGATGTGGTTACGTTGTCTACCTTAATAATTAAAATTAATCCTATCATATTTTTAATAAAAACACTGGTAAGGTACCAAAATATGGGCTTAAATTAAGGGCATCAACAAAAGTTTATTTCAAGAGGGTGTGGAGTAGAGTAACTATGAACCCCATTTACCCGGTCTACCCAATAAAAGCACAAACTTTGCATCATTGCCAACTCAATTTTGCTATCCCGTCACCTTCTCTCGGTAAGTTAGGCCAACTTCCAACCAAAGCTTCTAATGTTGGAATTTTATCTCTAGTCTGATGGTAGCATAGTGTGAGAATGAAAGCACCATGGCATCTTTTAGAACTAGAATGGATATATAATACATTAATGCCAATGAATCAACCTCCCAAAGGACCCTCTATTTTCAATTTTTGATCAATGGACCTTTTATTTTCAATTTTAATATGACACAGGTTGTTAACCCTTCAGAAGAAGTGCACCAGAGAATTTCAGCTTCTTTGGTGGAGATATCCAATTCCTTTAGTGACACCTCCAAGGCCAAGGAGTATCTCCAAAAGATTCACCAAATGAAGGATAACCACATCTTTAAGGTGTTGCTTGAGTTACTTGACGAGCAGACACCATCTGTCGTTTCTCAAGAAATTCGTGTAAGCTCATGGCAAGCCTTTTATTATTAAATTACCGTATGTATATTACCCTTACATGATATCTTTTTTACTGTTATATACATATCAATATCTTAAACACAAGATTTTTTTGAATATCTTAGACATATGATGATAACTGTGCAAGCTGTGTTCCAAATAGTAAATGATAGAAGGACAACTATAATAGATTTAACTGTTATAGGATATGTGGATATGCGCACCTGTACATGAATCAACTTGGAATTCAGAAAAATGAAGAAAAGCCTGTTCACATTGAATTATTTACACTTGAGAATAGTTTGCAATAGCCTTCCACAACTAGTTTGGGATTGAAGGCTTTATTGTTGTTGTTGAGAATAGTTTGCAATATTTTTGTTTAACATGTATACCCAAAAAATCAATATCCATGTTTAATATATTGAGCTTGCAAATTCAATGTTCATTCAAACTCAGAGTGGATGATTATTTTGTTTGGGTAAGCATATGCAAATATTTGGAATAATTTTTAACACATACCACTTGGGCACTCTGAATTTGAATACGTATTTAGTTTTGCAAGTACTTTGAGTTCAACAACCAACCACTTATTATTAGCTCTTCATGTGATGAATGACTATAAATTCGGTCAATGCAAGGTTAAGAAAAGGCAGAATAGGTTGGGAAAACACTTAAGATTGACCAAAAGATGTGCAGTCTACTGCGAAGTTAAAAACTTAAAAGAGAGGCAATTAGGCTCTTGGCCTGTTTCACTGTGTATCTGTAACTCAAGTTAGCCATGCTTTGTGGATTAGCATTTCAATGCTTGATTTAGTGTATAGCCTTAGAACCATAATGATCTATGTGGATAATCTTCTACAAGCATCCAGGCTTTTCTTTTGTATTTTCATTTTTCTCCTTTTGACATTTGTTTATGGTGTTTATTTTAATTTACAGGATGCAGCCTTGAGCAGGATAGGTGACAAGCATCCATGCTATGATTTTTGCAAAATACTTTGTTTGAAATGCTCACATTCCATTTTTACTGTGGAACATGTATTATGTTTCTTGAAGAGCTGCCTTTTCAAGAGATGCGCTACAAGCAATCTTAAGGACGAATTTGCTTTTGATCTTTTAAGTGTAAGCTTCACGTTCTATATTTCCATGCTCTCTTGCTTCTATTATAACAAAATTGTATTGAGGTTCCCATATGTACTTAACATTGTTTTTCTTTTGAGGAGCCATGTGCTGTTGTAAGGAGGTTCAAAAGTGAACTGGTTATGCTTTCTGCTGTAAAGGTAGTAAAATATAACTGCATAATTCAAATATATAAAAAACTATAATTGGTTAGTTGTCTCTCAGCTAAGAAAGTGCACTATGTTTATTGCCTCAGGAATGTCACTTCATTGACACCATTTAGCATTACATTTTTAAGATTGCCACAACCCAAACTACACCTCTACAATGTCCACATAAATAACTTAGCCCCTGAATGCCTTATGCGGATTTGTCCTTGTGTCACAGCACACTACAACTTTATTATCTTCTGATTTACCATAGGTTTGGGTAACATTCTTAGATAATGAAATCAAATGTTTTGGAATCTATTATAGGTAAACACTATGTCATGTGCAATGCTTATTAAGATGAAGACGACAAACTACAATGTTTTCTATACACACAATATTTGCTCTTCATTTTCAATAAAAACAAAATGAATTTCCAGCACTATCTGCCTACGCAACTCAAAATTTAAATTCGAAATTTTGACGCCCGAGCCTGATAATTATAGCTTTCTGTAAGTTTTATTTTGGAGTTACGCAAGAATATCAGGAAACGTGTGGTTCTTACAACTTTGGATAAATAGATATTAGATACTGGCATTTGGTCTTTGTTCTATTCTCTTCCAAAATTAAATTTCTGGAGGTGAACTTGGTATACTGTATCTGGATAGAAGATATTTTCTTCCATGGTCAACTAGAAAGATTGTTTACAGTCAACTAGAAGCACTAGAAGTTTCTGTTAAATGTTTCACATGATGAATGCCATTCACTGTCTTCTTGTTTTGTTCTTTAAAATGGCTTCTTGATCTAGGTTGTGGTAAATGCATTCCCAGCATTGCTAAAAGGGTCAGAAAAATACTTTCTCAAACTATTCTCCGAGGACTCAAGCCAATCCAGAGAAAAGTTGCTCCAGATGCTGAACAGGGTTGGTCGTCATATTTCTATAAGACTAAGGTAATGTATATGTGTGCATCTGTGTTTATATATGTGTATGTATGTACGTGTTTCAGTGTGGGTGTATAAGTCTGTAAGCATAAAAATGCAGTAACTTCCGCTTCCAGTTACTTACAAAGTTCCTTTGCATTAAGCTTGTTCTGGTTCCATGTTGTCTTTCTTTATCTTTGCAGTGATATTTATCCTTTTCTGGAGAAAATATGCCTTGAGGGAACAAGAGCGCAATCAAAATCTGCTGTTTCTGCAATTGCATCACTAGTAGACAACTCTAATCAGTCTATTTTATCAAAGTTTTACAAGGTAACTCTGCCATTTCATCCACTTATGCCGTGTTGTCTTTTTTGTCATAACTTAGTAGAGCCACTACATATTTGGCTATCTTAGAGCACTGCACAAGTGGAACAATAGCGTATGGTTTATGTTCTTACCTCTCATTCATATTTTCTATTGATAACATTAAATTAGAAGGGTTGAACACTTGAACCTAGGAAGAAAAGAACAGAAAAGTACGTTTCAGTTACCAAAATTCTGAGTTGGGAATAGTGTCCACTTAGTTTGTAACTAAAAGTGCTTATTGTTTAAATTTGCATTTTCTTTGTCACAATTTTTATTTATCTTTAAGGTACTATTTTTCCTATTTTGGTGATATTTTCTTGAGTTTTCTTTTGCCTTTGATTTGAGCCATTCAAAATAGAAACATAACAGGATTTGAGTCTGTTTGATGTATTATGCAGTAAAATAACTTACCTTGAAGATGGCTATAACAATCTAATCTGTCTTTTTTAAATAACACAGAAACTTGTGATCTCCCTCCGCGATGGTCAGAATATTCCAACCATCTTACAATCTCTAGGTTGTGTCGCACAGTATACTTCCTTAGCTTTTGAATCACTAGATCAGATCAGTGAATACATCTTCAGTAAAATATTTTGCTCAACAAAGGTGAGGCTTATCTATAATTTAAATTTCCTTTTGCATCCAGTAAAAAAATATTGCCATGACACATTTCCTTATTGTTCCCTTTTTTGGAGGATTACAAGCTCTAATTTCATCTGTGAAGGTACCGTCTTCATGTGAGCAAACCTTGTGTGCTGGAATTTCTGTCTGCAATACATTGTGCAAGTTGAAAGTGAGTAAAAGGAAAAGTTACAGTGTTTTCTTTCTTTAATAAATGCTCGTGAATCATTATTTTGTTAAGAGTTTGTCTCCATGTAATTTGGCAGTTCAATCCTGCCACTGCTTTGTTGATAAGATGTTTTTTTTGTCGTTTACTTTTCTGACGAACTCCATCTATAATGGGAGATAATGACGATAATTATGTGAAGTTCATTTATCATGTAACCTTCTATTTATGGTGACATGTTGCTTATCTGACTTGATTCTAGTGTATGCAAAGGGTTGTGCTAGGGTATTTATAGCAAGTCTTCCTTTGACGACCTTATATTGTGAAAATGATGCAAAGATGGAAATCAACTCAAAATGTTCAAAATTTTCTCAAGATAAAACATGGAAGAGATGAAAGAAAAATGTTTATTGATAAAAAAAACAAAGAAAAATGATTCTCTTGTTTTGATCCATCATGATACTCTTTACAGGTTTAGGATGATAAATAATGGGTGGATTGGGTACCCAGTTCAGGATGGGTTAGACTTTTCATTACATACCTGTTTGTAACAGGCCAGTCAGTCTAATCCGACATCTTAAACTTAAACGTGGCATACTTGGTGAAACTAGCCTTTGCTTTTTTTTCTCTAGCTTTCCAGTACCTACTGAAATTGTGTAAATTTTGTACTAAATTACTTAAATATCATTTCAAAGCCAACATAAGGAGTTTAAATTCAAAGGATTTATGTTCAGTCACTGATCATAAAAAAGACCAATCACATAGCTTGCTCACAATTGACTGTTGATTTTATTGATTCGTTGTGAAACATACTTCTCAGTTCTCATGATTCATAAAAGGAAATATGTTATTTTAGCCCTTGATGCAATCTGTAAAGGTTTCACAAACTTTTTGTATATTTGGGTTAGTGCAGTCATGCCACCATTTGCTACGGAGTCCATGATAACTATCTTGGTGCATGGAAATTTTCAATGCACATATTTACGATTTTTTCCCTGAATAATCTAATCTCCCCATGATTTCTGTAGGTTTATGGGCTGAAAACGCTCGTCAAGAGCTTCTTGGCTCACAAAATAACTTCTGTTAAACATCAATTTGGGGCATTATTGAGTTTCCTATTGAAGATACTAGAAGAATGTGATTTCCCGGAAGATACCTCAAGGTCGCCTCTGTCTCTGATACGTTCTTCTTGATCTTTATGTTCTCACGTTCCTTTGTTTACCCCAACTATCAACAGAAAAAGTAACCGTGATGCTGCTTCAAACATTTCTCGAAACCTTTGCTTGGATAATACCCCGGCATCTTTGTTGAGTGACTGCAACCTACTAATTTAGTTCTACAAAAAGCACTCGTCTCCATTGTGGTTGTCCTAAAAGACTCTTCTCTGACTTTTGACTTTTTAAAAGTATTTGAAATTTGATCATCAGGACATGATTAAATGAATACTTTATCTAAACTTCTAGTCCGTAGTTACTTTCCTGAAATATGTAATGTGAAGCTATATTTTTTCTGTGTTTTCAAGGTTCATGGTTCAAATTTGTAGTTCCTTTGAGCCATTCAACCTACTTGTTGAAGTTATGGAATGCAAAGCTAGAATTTACCTTTTATTTAGCTTTCACGACCATTTATCTTTATTATTGTTTTCACTGCAACTGCTGGATTGAACACTTATTATTTGTCTTAACATAATGCATTTTTTGCAGAAGTGATCAGGCTCACCTCAGATTAGCTGCAGCTAAAGCTGTCATCCGTCTGTCCACAAGATGGGATTCACATATTTTTCCCCGACTTTTTCATTTAACAATCATGAGAGCAAGGGTAAGAAAGCTATTGCTAAAACTAACCATCTTATTTTATTTGTTTTATCTGTCACATACAAATAAAATCACTCTTAATTTGCATCCCTAACACTTAATCAAGCTGTACTTACTACTTAGCGAGTGTATGTTTTAACATCTACGATACGTCAAAGGGGGTGTCTCCTTTATGTGTTTTGTTGTGAAATGTTAAAATTCTTTTAAGATAGCTCATAAGAGCTCAATTGACTCTTACTAGTTTTGATCATGATTAAGGTTCTTCATTGGCATTTTATGTTTCTCTTGGCAATAAGCGTTTGCATTTTGCCACTAGTTTCAATTATTTCATTATTTGTGCATAACGACCTCCCATGGCAGTCTTTAGCACATTGTAGGTTCTGAAGGATACCATAGAATAGAATGAAGCAGTCATATTATTACCTATTAAAAAATCCTCCTGATTTAATTGTTATTTGTTCTTGTAGCCGTCCGTGTGGGCATAGTTGTACTTACATTTGACTATTAATTGGTTTCACTTTGTAAATCCTCAGGATCCATCATCTGCCGTTCGTATTGGATTCCTTAAAAAAACACATATTCTCTTGAAAAAGCATGCAATCCCGGGCAGATACTCCTGTGCATTTGCATTGGCTCCACCAGATTGTTCTCAAGAGCTCGAGGCTATCGTGTGTCTTTCTTCCATTTTCTTTTTATACTGTCTGTAACTTTTACATCCACTACTTTCACGAGGTCATCAAATTGAACTTTTTTCTTTCTTTCTTTCTCAGTTTTATTTATTTATTTATTGACTGTAGCCAAAGGATCATCTAGCTGAGTTTATTGAAGATTACAGCCGTGAAGCTTGGATGTGTGAGAACTCTTCATTGCATGATGAAGATAAGGGAGCAGTAATGAGTTGCCCTGAATATTTAGTGGTTTATTTAATCCATACCCTTGCTCACAGCCAAGACTTCCCATCTGAAGATTGTGAGGGAAATGACGACGTTTATGTTAGATTTTTCTGGTACTCAGATGACTGAACTGATCTAAAGCTGTACATTTTGCCTTTTTTTGTTAGCTTTCAAATGTCAAGTAGTAGTATAGATTTAACTTGGTAATATTATTCTCTCATAGGCCAGTCAATGTAGTCTTGCAAGCGCTAATTGCTCCTTCCAGTGATGGCAGTACAAGCGATACAACTCATACTGCAGCTAATTTACTTGGAATTTTCCGTGCCATTAGCAAGGCTGATGATGCCCTTGATGCCCAATTTACTCCCGTAATGTCAATTTGACTACGCAAATCATTTTTTCTGAACATTATTTCCTTTTGTTAATCATTTGTAGTTTTTTATTGCAATACAGAAACTGCAAATCTTGTGCCGTATTGGTCTTCTCATGGTAAAAAAACTAATTCATGAAGCAAAACCCTTATCAAAGGGACCACGGAGCCTTTATCTTCCTTCATCGTTCTACACAGTTAACCATAAACGTAATTGCAATGAGGTATGTGTTTCGAGTAGAAATATTGGAATACCCTATAGCTGTTTATCTTGAGTCTTTTTTCTGGTTTATGCAGATACATCATAATATAGAAAGCTTGGTCGAGAAGATCCTTGTGGTCAGTTCGAACCCCGAGGTAATTGTTTGAGAGCTAATGGTTTATGTTCCTCTCATGTTTGTGTTTCCTAATAGTTGGATTGTTTTTGTTGGCATCAGCTTACTGATCCTGAAGATAAGAGGCGCCATAGCTCTGAAGAAAATGTATTTAGGAGCAATATGCAGAAACAGCTTCTAGGGAAAAGAACTGCTTCAAACACAACAAAAGCAAAAGCAAAAGCAAAGGCAGAAAAAGAAAATTGTCAGGAACACAAAAGTGCTGTGTATGTATCACGATCAGAGACGCCTTGCTGTGAAGTGAAAGACAAGTATGCTCTGTCATCTTCGCCTCCATCGTTTGAGCTGATTAATATGAACCCTGAACACGATGAATGTCTGGATGAATCTCATGAAACTCTTGTACCTGAGAAGGGACAGGAACAGTTCATTTCGTCTTGTGACTCTGCTGTTGCTCAACCTTCATTTCCAGATTCACAGGTTTCTGTGGAAATCTTGGACTGCATCCCTGGAAAGAAGTCTGATGTGAACCATACTTATTCCCCCTCTGAATCAACAGACAACAAAAAATACAAGGTCTGGATCTTCACACGTTAAACTCGAGTTGTTTCATTAGATACTGCTGTAGGAGCTCCAGTTATTCATAGACCTGGAGTCCTAGACTGTGGTATTCAAATGTGTTTCATTTCCATCCAGAATAATTCTCACTAGAAATAATGTTATTTTGGTGTAGGATGAGATCAAGTTGCTTACTGAAGAAAGGTAAGCACCCTCAACATGGTTCTACTGGTCACAGTTTCATGGCAATCGAATGTTTTTTAATTTCATTTTGAAAGATGCCCTTCAGTTTCATTCTTGTAAGATTTTGGTTGATTTATATGTTTTTACCTTGACCTCAATTTTCATGACATTCTAGCAGCATGGATGGTTCTGATACCAGTCTTGATGAACTGGCGGCCCTTTTTGGAGGTGGAACGGCCTCCCCCAAGAAAAGAAAGGGGATCACCGTCAAAGAGAAATCACATCCAATGACAGGTAATCTTAAGCACTGGTATCTTGTTCAAGTATTTGACTTCTGTGTTACCTTTACAAACTCATGCCAAATAACCATAAGTCTTCTCCATGCCTCCAAAATACCAAGGATCATAATTGGACTGGAGGAGAGACTGTACACAGTTCAGTGCATTTCACCCATGATGAAAGAAAGAACATGGTGCAACTGATCATAAACTTAGTAAATAAATTCAAAAATCTTCCTAACAAGATGGTAATAAGGTAGAAAATTTTATCTTGAGTGATGTGCTCACTCTTTTAAGAATGTTATATAGATATATCGACAGGAAGAAACAAGAGGTTGAAGTCAACAGCTGCTGTAAACAAAAGATCTGAATCAACAAAGGAGGATCAGAGATTGAAACGTAAATTCTTTCCTACATCGTATTTCTTTTCTGCTTCCGTTTCTAAGTTTATTGCCCTCAACAAATTTTCATTTTCCCCCATCAGGCGTCACCAGAGGCAGCAAGAGATTAACATAAAGATTTGCGCACATGGTTAAGTTGCAGATCATTTTGCTTTCTGTAAATAGAACTAATTGTATAGAATAGGTGAAGGTTTTAACTTGTTGAAACATAAATGAAAGGGAAAATTGCATACAAGTTTTTTTTATGACCAATAGTACTCACCCACTGTGTGATGCGGTTCCAAACTAGGGGTAGTTCAAGGTCGGGTATCAAAGTTGTATTTTTGTGCTCACTGGTGGTGCAAGATGGCCCAAAATTGAAGTTGTGTTCTAAAGTTATGTTATGTTTAGGAAAAGAGCCTATCTATGGAATTGGAATTTTCTAGATCCATAGGAGTATTATTTTTAGAATTGAAAGCTCGTTGGTACGTTGATCGTAAAAAGGGTAAACTTATAACCCAAAATAAACATAACTTAGTCTATACCTCTAGCCATCCCGACGTTTAGTGTAGCTGGGCTTTACGGGTTGTTGAGTTTGACTCTGGCGGTAAACTGGCTAGGCGGGCTGGGTTCGGCTTTATACGTGGTTGAGTTGGGCTTCTCATGTAGTTGAGTTGGGCTGGGCCTTTTATTTTGCTAATGGACTTTGTTGTTTTATTAGGTGGAACGCAAAAAGAAGCGTTAATTCTGAACACGGAATTCACATATTTTGCGTAGCTGCAAGTATATAATTACGTTGTGGGAAAAAGAACAGTCACTGGTGAACAATATTGTGCATTCTGCAAGTTCATTTTACCCATTTGGGAAGTGCATATTAGCTCAAACATTGCTATAACTACACCTGCTGAAGACAGCTATACATTATACACGGTAATGAAGCAGCCTCATTACACTAAAGTCGCTAAAGGTATTAACTACAATCGCAACAGTCCGCTTTTCTTTCCCCACCCAATGGCTATAACAAACATTAGTACACATGCTCCTACAGTACAAAACGTAATTTTCCAGAAGTTCGATGGATCAGCATTATCCTTGAAAAGGTCAATTGTGATATTCATTCCAAATAATCCCACAACGGCGATACCTGCATTGAAGACTAAAGTCGCTGTGCTGAGCATCACACCCATCTGTAGCAGCTGGTTCTGTTTTTCGTCCAGCATGATGTTTATGTAATCCTCTGTGTCATCTACATACTCTTTTAGCTGCACAGGAACATGAGACAGTATATGATATCATTGGGTTTTCTTCGAACAATGAAACTCTATAGTGTCGTATTTACTTTGCAACAAATCTAACAAACAAACAAAAGGCTCCTCCCATCTGTCGTTTAACAAGCTTTGTGTACTGTTTAATAAAGTTATACACTTGTTTCAAAGCTTCGATACAAAAAATTATAACATAAATTATGTTGGAATTCGTTTCATGATCCTTTAACAAAAATAATATTAGACCGACGTGCTTTTTGAAATTTAAGTACATGTTGGAGTCAATAGACAATTGGTTTGACTGTATAATAGAACCAAAAAGAATGACAAACAATCACACTTTCACAACATGAGGGAGAAGAACAAACTATCTGGTAATGGAAATTGTTACCTTTTATGATCTTTTGCATCAATAGGCACAGCAGTCAATTATAGAGTTTGAACACATGATAACAGACATGGAAAAAGTGACATACCGTAGACAGTTTGTTTAAGATACCGTCTATTTGCACGAAATAAGCCTCTAACAGCATCTCCAGCTCCTCAATATTAGGTTTAAACGCATTTGAGGTTCTAATGCTCCTTTCTGAATCATTCTCAAATTGATCTTCCCTGAAAAGGAACATTATATTAACCTCCAGGAAGGAAAATAAACTCAGGGCACAAATACAAATCATTTTATGATCCTGTATAACATGGCATAGCGTAGGTGTAGGACATTTTGCAAGGTAAAATATTGTTTTAGTCAGTGCAAGATAAAATATTGTTTTACATGAGATCATTAAGCATTTAAGCTGGATAAAAAGGTAAAGATGTCAGGCTACAGTGGCAAAGATTTTAGACTTAACATACTTTCAATGCACCTTACAACATTATTTTGCAAATGTAAGCTAGATCATTCAGTCAACTATTTCAATATTGTGTTCTCCATTTGAATCCTTGCTGCACATAACTTTCTTGCCAAACGATCTGCAAGAATAAAAGGGCACCCTCCAATGAAGTTGTTAAATGGGAGATTTGGTTCTTAGAGGGCCATTAAAATGAGGGTATTGTTTATGATGAATGATTTATGAGGTAAATATTGGAGGAGCATTTATTAAGAGAGGTAGCCGTTACTCTAATATAAGTTTATTTGTGAGGTAAATATCGTAGTGGATCACTCTTTCACGGGACTAACTATTTCAGATTTCTAGATTTCTCTACCTAATCATTTTCCCCTTCAAAAATCAAAATGCTCTTGGATGGGTCCTATAGTTACCTCTTGTATTTTCCCTCTGATTTCCCTTGTTCCAAGCATGCCCTTTAAAGAACTAAAAGAGCAATTTTTGCTTGAATTTTACCAAGGTAAAGATAAAGCATGATCTGGAAATAACTGTTTAGTAAACGTTACTAATTCCACATCTCATCTGTGCCCCTCTACAGTTTTGTTACCTTTCTTCTTCTGTTATGAACACATCATCATCTGATTCAACTTTCAAGGATGTTCCTCCAATAGGTTGATTAACAAGCTTTTGCGTCAAGTACATCTCCGCCATATCCATGTCATCATCCAACAAATGCTCAAGTTCGTCTCTTACCTATTTAACACAAAAGTAAGAAGAAAAAAAACACAAGAAACATGCAAGTCCTAATACTTTAGGTCAAGTCCCAAATAAGGCATTAGAGTAGGCAGACAACTCAGACAGTGTAGCCTGAACCACACTATAGTTGCATTGACCTATGTTTGATTTATGTGCTAAGACTTGGACCTGTATTTAGGGACTGTATGTTATTCATCTTAAGGAGACAACTTGAAATGACCTCATAAATGCTATAATCTAAAATAAAAGGGAAGTTCAACCTCAAAATATTTTTTCAAAATAAATAGTAAAACATATCTGGGTTTGTTTAAGTCTTCAATTTGGATATTAATATTAAGGGTTATAAATATAATCTTCAGGAGTATTCACAAAGCGTAACATATATTACAATATTAAATCTGTGTTAATAAAGAATAATTTTTTGATGCGTTGTGACCTTATGAGATACCAAGCTTGCATTTTCTCACTCACCTTCTGTACACGCCCAGATACAGCCACTAGTCGACTCTTAATCTGTCTTACACGCTCAAGATTAAGCGTACTGATTTTAGATGTCAGTTCATCCATAGCCGGGTATGCTTCTGTTTCCAATGTCAAAGTCTGGACAAAACATGATAAAATTAAATGTCTCAAAACACTTAACCTCTTAATACTCGATATTTCAATCAAACAATCACTTTAGGAATGGAGGTACCATTCCATGAATATTCTTGCAGTTGAAACATGCTAAACCTTACAAAGAAATAGATATGGTAGACTAAGCTGCACTTGTAAATGCAAATATATCTCGTCCTTGGGAACTATATGATGAAGTCCGAAGTCAACCAATATATCTTATGTATTTTACATTGGTGATCTGTAGTATGGGTTTAAAAATTAATAAAAGTGATATTCAAGTCCTTATGACAGCAATAGTCGTAGTGAAACCAATTATAGGTGCAGTCATCTTGAACATGTTGAGAGAAATAGATGGTCCATTTCCCGCGCACCTCATACTCTATCCTCCTGAATCTATTTATTTCCAAAAAAATGAAATTCTGAGCAGATTTGCAGAAACATATCAATAGACGTTGAGGAAGACAGTTTTTATTGCCGTTTACATAGCAAAGTAGCATACCATATTAGGTTTACCTGATGTTGTATAGTGCTCCAATCTTGTAATTACTACTTTTATTAAATTCTTGGGAAGTTAATAGGACATTTAAATTCATTGAGAACCCATCAAAGCTCTTGCAGTTTTAAATGTGATTCAAACCTGCCATGCTAGTTACTACATTGCAAACCTTCCATAATTTGATGATTAAACATGTTTATTATCTTCGTCTAACTGTATCAATAATCAATCTGGGTAACTTCCCACAGAATATCAATATACAAGACCAAAATAATAATGAATGTAAGAACCAAAAACCATGAACGTCTAGAAAAAGCTCAAACCTCAGATTCCAGGGACCTGCATGCAGATTCTAGACAAACTTCAAGTGCTCTGAACTCAAATGGTAACAGCTTAGCTCCTCCATCTTTCGGTGACGA
Organism: Triglochin maritima; assembly: GCA_963682175.1. Taxonomy (NCBI): domain Eukaryota; kingdom Viridiplantae; phylum Streptophyta; class Magnoliopsida; order Alismatales; family Juncaginaceae; genus Triglochin; species Triglochin maritima. The sequence continues at coordinate 1,430,622 of OY821787.1, read as the reverse complement.
AGTGATAGGAAGCGAGCTGCTCCCTTCCCTGACATTCTGGATCATAAGATCATGATGCTCTTCAGCCACCTGATTTTGGTTTGCCAAAGGATTAGGATCCGAGGGCGAGTCTAAGCATGACACATTCTTCATTGTGGAGTTTCCATTAACATGAATACCCAAACATGATAATCGACCTAAGCTTAGAAAAACAATAATCAAACATCAACTAAATAAGCAAATTCTTTGAATTCATCTATGTGCTTGCCATCACTTATAAGCCCAATGGTCAAACAATATTACACATCAAACCAATTTGGAGGTACAATTTTAATGAAATTAGATATAATAAAGAAATGCACCTTTTACTGATAATATCAACATCCAAGACTTATTCCTCTATCAAATCTAATAATCAAAATTAAAAGACCCCATTAAAAAATAATTTTCTTAGGATAACTTGTAACTACATTTAGAACAAGTGAATGACATCATCTTTTGAAGAAAAGAAAAGTGAACACCAGCTATTCGATAGGATCGTTGGTGATTTAAATAATACTTGGTCAACACTTTGTTTACCAAATGACACATTAACATGTAACAAGCAGTCCTCAAAAAAGTGATCGATGAAAGCATGAGATGACTTGATTGATTTTGACTAACACGCAAGGTAGAAGTAGCAAGTATGGTTTGAAACCATGCCAACAATCCAAGGGACCGCTCTTCACAAATCAATTCCAGACTCATACATACCTATTACACAACAACTACAAAATCTTTTTCTCCCCACTTTCCTAAACATTTCAACTTTTCTTAGAACAAGTGGAATAGCAAACGACATCAAGTATTATACATCCATTAGCTCCTCACAAAATAATTATTCTTCCCACCAAAATTCTTCCTTCCCTCATTTCCTCATTAAATTCCACTGACTTTGACAACGAACAAGCGACAAAATCAACTTCAACTCAAACAACACTCAGCCTCGGAAAAGATAATCTCATATCTCTAAACACCAAAACCGTAAAAAAAATCCACAACAAAGTTAGATCCCTCATCCATCACCAAAGTACGTGAGATTTAATGAGCCGGTGGACCAACCAAATTTCACACTCACCAACCATCCTAATAAAGTCGGACTCACCGTCCACTACACAAGTGCTTCTGTTTTTGTTTTTTTTGAAATCGGTATAGTGCATTGAAATTAAACATACACCAATATCCCCACTAGAATTCGAATCAGTGATCTTAAAGCGTATTTCAGTCTCGACTCTGAGGGCTCACCCCGGTAACAAACCTATTGTCAGAGGATACGGATCTGCACACCACAGTAATATATATATTTTTATTTAAAATTTCCACCAGCAGTCACTCACCGAGGTCGGTGGTCCGACGCGGGAGCGGAGATCGTGCACAAAGGGAGCAACGACGGGATCGCGGGAGTTGGGGAGGAGCACCTCGGTGGCGGTGACAATGGCCTTGATGTGGTCGAGGTTGACGACGATGGCCCTCTCCCTTCCGAGGATCGTCGACGGGTACGACAGCATGGGGTCGAGAACCCTCAGATCGCGGGCGGGGAGACCGGTGCGGCGCATGATCGCGTGCTTTCCGACCTCCCGGAGCTCCGACCCGCCCGAGTCCGACACCGTCAGCCACGCCCGGATCGCCGACCCTTTCCGACGCCCGACGGGGGCCGTCGCCATCGGATTCGTTTGGACGAGAGTTGGTTTAGTGGGAATTAGATGCTTGTTTTGTTTGTTTAGAGGAGGTTCTGTTCTGACTTTAGAAAGGCGAGGGAACGAGATTTTACTTTTTTGTGTGTATATACTATATACCATAATATTTGTATTATCATTTATGATATTATAAATAAAAGATGAATCACTGCATTTAAATTTTGTTGATACACGGTTGCACGATAAAATCAAATTTGAACTCTAAATTTAAAATCTAAATCGTAGAACTTGATCTACAACATATATAGATTATGGATGGATGTCGAAAATCATAAAATTTAATAATTGTTTCGTATAAGATCTAAAAATCGAGTTTTTCAATGAACGTAATACGTTCATTTTTATATATTTAAATATTACATAAAACATGTTCCAAGTTTTATGATTTTTAACGTCCTTGATATAGTTGTAGATCATATCTACTGTTTGGATTTTCAATTTTGAGTTTAAATTTGATCTTATCTTCAATTGTAATCGTACTTCAACAAAATTTAAAAGTAGTGAATTTTTCCTTTTATATATATATATATATATATATATATATATATATATATATATATAGGGTCAAGCTCTAGTGAGCCCAGGGCTCATCAAATTTAGTTGAAGTTCCCTACAATCTCACCATTAGATCTTATTTACAGTTAATCTCACCGTTCATTAGCATAACCGTTTTTTTCTTAATCTACCTTACAATTTTTTTAAATTAAGCCCTCATAATATCCACCACTCATTTCAAATTGTAAGGTAGATTAAGAAAAAAACGGTTATGCTAATGAATGGTGAGATTAACTATAAATAAGATCCAATGGTGAGATTGTAGGGAGCTTCAACTAAATTTGATGAGCCCCGGGCTCACTAGAGCTTGACCCTATATATATATATATATATATATATATATATATATATATATATATATATATATATATATATATATACACATGAATTCTCTAGTGAGCCCAAGGCTTAATTTTCTAAATTAAACCCCCATAATATCCACCACTCATTTCAAATTGTAAGGTAGATTAAGAAAAAAACAGTTATGCTAATGAATGATGAGATTAACTATAAATAAGATCCAATTGTGAGATTGTAGGGGGTTTAAATTAAATTTGATAAGTCCCGAGCTTACTAGAGCTTGACCATATATACATATATATATATACATATATATATATATATACATATATATATATATATATACATATATATATATATATACATACATATATATATATATATATATATATATATTACCGGAGGAATGTTAAATAATTCATTGAATTTTTGTCTTGAACTTTTGGTTGCATCTTTTACTGGGAAGTATATATTTTTTGAGATTATATTACTGAATCGTTATTTATCGTCGGAAAACTACTTAAATCGTCCGTACGAATTACCATTTTACCATTCTCTCATTTCTACTTATATAACTCTTCATTTTACTCTCATATCACCACTCTCTCTTCATCTTCCTCTCATACCCATCAAAAAGAATGTCTCGGAGGTCAGGAAAGGAGTCAGCGGACGCCTCAGCGTACTCGAATCTCGTAAAATATCTCATTTATTTAAGTTTTTTTAAATTTAAAAACAAATTTTGGGTCGGGCGTCCGCGGGAGCGACAACCCCCCCCCCCCCCCCCCCAAGGGGACGCCTGCGGGAGCCGCCCGTGGGGGGGGGGGGGGTTGTCTCCCGTAGACGTTTTTTATAGAAATTATTATTATTAATTGATAATTAGTTAAAAATAATTAATAATTTTGTTAATTTAGATGCTTAAATCTACTTAACAACATTTTATTTGTAAAATTTAATTAATAGTCATCGGGTTACCGTGGAGGAAAAAGAAAATTCATACCTCTACGCGTTGTACATGCTTACGAAGAGGATTCAACACCTCGTCATCCACGTAGACGTGGTATATCTGCTTCAGTTACGAAGGAGAGAGATAGTTTACGTCGTCGTCAGACACGTGAGGATTCTTTCGACGACGAGGATGATTCATATGAGGTGGAGAGTGACTATGGGTTGGAGACGCAGGAGGAGGCGAGACAACAATATGGTGGAGGACGGGGCGACATGGTAGTTCTTCTTCTGGTGAGTGGGTCATTCGGAAGGGTAGATGTGGTAGGTTTGTGACCGGTGATTCAAGTTCGTGCACTGCAGACGCCCGAGCTCAGAAGAAGAAGAAGGTTGAGGACGATTCTTGGATCGTGACTGGTATGATGCCCAGTGGTCCTTTAGATGACATCGTCATTCCGAGTTTCGGAGGCCACATCGTCAGACGTATTTTGGAGGGCGAGGATCGGTAGGTCCTGGAGTGTCATAATCGGCACAGAGCATGTACTACATTGAAAGGTTGACGTTCAGTTATGAGTGATGATATGACAGTGATCATTACTGATAACGGATGGTCTTGGGAGAGATAACTTATTTTGGAGTTGCGATGATGTTAGCATCGACGTTGTTGACGACTGTTGCAGACGAGGACGACCACCACAGACTGAGGATACGCAGTTGATTGCCTACCTCTTGTTTGTCGACAAGAGCGGTTGCAGAGTTAGACCACGTGACCTATTGGAGGCTAAGGACCCAGATATCATTGGTCAATACTCATGGGGGTCGGCGACGTTGGCATATATGTATCGCTAGTTGGGGATAGCGAGTTGTGCTGATTGTTCTGATATTGTGGGTTGTCTTATGCTGCTGTAGACTTGGATATATGAGTATTTTCCTCCTTTCAGCCTGCATCGGGAGCGGAAGATCATTGACTCGGGTCATTCTTGTTCGTGTATGTGGGTTGTCCGGACCGAGGATAGGAGCGAGGGGTGACTTCATTCCATTCGTAGATGGCTAGATTAGATGACTGCATCGCAGGTATGAAACTATATGTCATTCATGTTTATTTATTTATTTTATTATTATTAATAACGTGTAAACATTTAGGTGAAGTGGTTGTCCTATGGTCCTGAGCCTGCTACAGTTGTGCCGATGACTGTATTTATGAGCGTCATTCGTTATCGGGATATCACATAGCCTTATTTGCTTGATCGCGTCTTGCGTCAATTATGGTACGTTCAGGTGATCCCGATTGACATCCCGACGTCAGAGCATGCAGTGTGGTCTGCGATTGCGATTGCGACGACGTACGACGTCAGACACAACGATTCGAGCACGGAATCGGTTTGGAGGACATTTCCAAGAGGAGAATGACTTCACCTGGGCAATTTTACACGTAGCCGTGACCCCTCCACTTGTGATGCAGATTATTTGGATTTGTTCGGTAGGTGCTAACATCCAGTTATCGTACGCGGTACCGCCCCGAAACCTGAGAGACCACTGGATAAGACATGTGGCGATGCGGTAAGTTTTTCTAAATTAATTTTTATTTGTAATGTATATTTTGTTTTTATTGTTAGTGTACACTAATCTTTATGTTACATACAGTGGATGAATATGACGATACGAGTTACGCAACCGTTCTTGCGATACATGCCACAAATGCCGAACGAGGAGACGAGATCTGCATGTGCATATTTGGATGACCTCGTATAGGAGTGGAATAGTCAGTTGGGCATTTCTGACCATGATTCAGATGATGAGTTGTAGTTGGCTTATACATTATTTATTTTATTAAATATTGAACTATTACTACATTTGTTGGTATTTGCTTATTTGTTGTACTATTATTTTTTTATTTCTGATGAACATATCTTCTCCCTATTTGCTTATCTGTTGTACTTTTGTTATTTATTTCTCACGAGCATATCTTAGACATGTTTGGTATATGTAATATAATTTAAATCTTAAATCTGATAAAAAAATAAACGATATAAGTACAAATACACGATATAATCGCGAACAGATTACACATTAAATAAATACAATTTTTTTAACAAATACATTAAAAAATACAATCAAAATGTATTACGTAACCGGTCCCAATACACTCTCTTACTTTCGTACTCTACCTCTCATCCGACAACATTCTCATCTCGCATTTTAAACCACAGGATCGCTATAGGAGGTACTGAGAATTCCTTCAGCTAATTCCAAGCGAATGAAATGTTTGTAACTCCCTAAATGTCACAACTTCTCCAACACCCACCAGTAACTAGACTCGGTCTTATCCTTCATAATCGCATAATCGACAAGGAAGTTCATGTTTGTAGGTGTCACACCAACCATCTCGAACAAAGTCATCTTGTACTTGTTTGTTTTGTACGTCGAATTCATGCAGATTACGAAAGGATATGTGCGCAACAACTGAACTGACGTCGGATGTGCCAAAAATGCGTGAGTAGTGACATTAGTTTCTTCATCCGCCGTAATCCAATGTAAGTACTGATACTGCACTGCCTGATGCAGAAACTGCTGAGCGGGATTCATGTCTTCAGATTTCGTCCTCATCATGTACTCTCTGAAGTTATAAATGTATCTCTGATTAAGATTATCCTCTGAGAATTTCTCCTTTATTGTCAGCAAGATGTTACGTGGTTTCGCTTGTGCCTCAGTCATATCATGAATATTTTTTTTGACTCCAGGACTAAGACCGTTGATCTGTCGGTGACCCTCTGGATAAACTGCAAGTCTGTGGTTGTATTGCCCATGAATATTATTAGAAACTACGACCCATCCATTACGGTCCCGTCGCTCGACTACTTTTATCAAAAAATGACAACCGCAACCATTTTTTTGTGTTCTTCCGTAGTGCAATATCCATATCACGAGAACTCATTTCATTTCTGCGATCACATCTCAGATAACAATCCATCCGATTATTTGTTTTTGATTTGTATGATGATATTATCAAAAAAACCCGACTCCGATGACAACTTGTTTCTCCCATTTACTCGCGTCCTCGATTGTTGGAAATACTTGTGTACTTAAACAAAGTTTACTGTAATCTAATCCATCACCACCAAAATCTTGGGACGTCTGGCTAGGACGCCATCCTTGGGGTAGGCGGCTTAGACAGATGTATGGGACATGAAAAAAATTCCCTTCGGTTTACCTGACTGGATCCAGGCGCTTCGCCAAACATTTTCGTGGTGTTGATACTGGAAAAGTGAGGAAAACTTAGGCAGAAATTTTATTTAAAGAAACGAGACAAAATGAGTATTAAATGAATTGTGAATGACAAAATGGTAATTGTTAGGACGATTTAAGTAGTTTTCCGACGACGAATAATAGTTCACTTATATTATTAGCAGAGAAAGATTAAATAATTGGATTTCTGTTCTGAAATTTTGGGTTCGATCGAATCCAACCTATTATTATTTTGAGATTTTTTTGAAAAATATTTTTGGTTGGAATTTAGTCGAATTAAGTACTAATCTGATCAAAATTCCAACTATATCTGACATTTATTTCAATCCGAACTTATATATATATATATATATATATATATATATATATATATATATATATATATATATATATATATATATATATATAGGTTGGAGTGTATAAGAATACAAAAAAATTACAAAAAAAGACGAATGTAAATTTAAATAGTAAATCTTTAAAGTTAAAAATGACAAAATGTTACAAATTGAAAATTCAGGGAAATAATTGTCAACTTTCACAATTCAAGGGTACAAAGTGATATTAAGAAATGATTTGTAATTAACCATTATTATTACTATAAAACAGACCCAAATTGGGCTCGTTGGATCTCTTAATTCACGGTACATGGACCAGGTCGGAGTGGGTCTGACTATGTTGCATTTTAAAAAAAGATTTTGTTAGTAAAAAACATTTTATTAGATTGTTGAATATTGAAATTGTAAAATTTTATTGTCTAAGATTGATTTTTTGTTAGATTACTAATGATTTAAGATTAATTTAGTGTTACAAACATAAGAATAACTTCGACATTCAATAAGAATTAAGAACGCGTGAATGAAGATATAAAATAAAGTCGAATTGTGACCAACCGACCACTAGACCTCAAGCAGACAAAATATTGCAAAAATTAAGAAAATGCTAAGAATAAAAAACCACTGGTTTCGAGACATTTCTATCATATGCACGATATTCAAATTCTCTTATCAAAAACAATATTCAAATTCTCTTGTCAAAAACAATATTCAAATTCTCAAAGCCTGAAACAAATCGAGCATCACGATTCACACACCACCACCTGCATTGTACTCATCTGCAATTTAAATCACTAAGCTATTTATCTATGACATTGCTTCAATGATGTTCTTAAAAGTAATAAAAACTACTATCACGTATTCAATTTACAAAAGATGGCATCTTTACACACTTTCATTATTATAAACTAGTCATTATCATGTAAGTATGTAACGGATTCTTTTGATGTTCATGCTTTAGTGTCTAAAACATGTTCTGCGTTATGTGCCTGGTACAGTTCAAGTAGTGCAAAACCAGTCAGCTTCTACTTTCTGAAAAGGATTGTATTATAATTATAAGCTACTTGGAAGATGCAACAAGTAAGATATAAACATGTTCCAGCATCCTTCAATAAATATGGTCAAATTAGCTGGTCAGAAATACATGACAACCCACTACGTAATTATGTAAGTTTTTAGAGTCAAGACAAATGCTAGTTAAGAAAGAAGACCTCTTCTCTTACCCCATGCAATGGCTGTGATAAACAGAAGGACGCATGTTACTATGCAGCTAATGGTCGTCTCCCAGAACTTTCTTGGCTCAGCATCGTAAAGCCAGATATGAATGTTCATCCCGAACGTTGCCACAACTGCAATGCCTGCATTTAGAACTGTGGTGGCTGTACTCAAGATCACTGCCATCTGTAGTAGTTGATTTTGTTTGTCATCCAACATGATATTGATATAATCCTCGGTGTCGTCAACATACTCCCGCAACTTCAAGAAAATGTCATGATAACAACTTACGTTAATTTACAGTACTACGAGACAAATTAACTACTAATGGGTATTCAAGTACAAAAAAACAGTACTTACGAAAAAGTTTAAACAGGTATGTCAATCAGTGCCTAAGATGTTGGATCAATAAGCATGCAAGACTGGTGATATAGTAATATCAGATAGATAGACCCACAACTACATATTTGTTCAAGTTTCATCAAGTAGCTCAGGAAGCAAGTTAATGAATTGCTTTGATCACTATATCATATTTGTTGTTTGTTAATTCCTTGGACAGCATATAAAGATTTTCTAGTCACTAGCTTCTGATAATTACTAAAAATGATTACCTTAATTGCGGCAGGGGATTGAAACACATCAATTAAATACATCAGAATATAGAACTCTAGATTTAGTTGGAACATAATGCTAAAAACCTGATTTTTAAAGGAAATACAAATGACTGGGCATGTCACCCTTTTCATTATTACTTACAAGTCAAATTTTCCGAGAGAAACAAAGTCAAAGAACAAAAAGATAAGAAAATACGAATTCCTATTGAAAAAATGATACTTTTCAAAAGGAACCCAAACCATTCACAAATAAAATGTGAATTTATTAAGCAGAGGTAATCAACAGAGAAAAGAAGCAATAACATACAGTTGAAAGCTTGTTTAAAGTTCCTTCTATGCGCACAAAGTAAGCTTCTAGAAGCATCTCCAATTCGTTGATATCAGGGGTCAACTTGAAGCTCTTGCTGCTGCCTCCCGTCTTATTCGTGGATCTTTCATCTCTGAAAAGGAGATGTCACACAACAATCATAGCTGAGAAAGGAAAAAAAAGTGATGGGGTGACGAAATAAGAGTGAAGTAGTGAATCACCAGAAAATTATAATCATTCGCCCCTGAATCCTAAGACAAGCTTCTTAAATTGTTCATAACAAAAAATGATGCAACCGAGCACAAATTTGCATTAGAAACAAATGAAAATCATTAAGTTTCTAAAACAAAAATTAAGAAATGGATGATGATATTTTGATTTGAAAGAGTGAGATGTTCCTCCAAGGGAAACAATGAAGAGTAATGAAATCCTAGTAGTAGACTGGTACTCAAGATACATGCAGAGAAATACCTTCAAAGGCACCAGTGTTCAATACTAGCATCCTACTAATCAGATTAAGTGATTTGGGTTCCGATGGAAAATAGACATTACAAAGAGAGCTACCATGTCTACTGGGGTTAAAAGTACCTTTTATAATCTAGTTCACTAGTGTCATCATCAATGTCATTGTCAGACGTGGAGACAGATTCTTCTAGCTGCTGGTGATTAAGCTTATCTGTCAAATACATCTCAGCCATATCCATGTCATCGTCTAATAAGTGCTCAAGCTCATCTCTCACCTAAAATTGTAGTGGTAGCATATGAAAAAGAAACCAAAAGGTAAGAGCCATGCAGTAGAAACAGAATAAACATGTTTTATTCGATTACTGTCTTTAGCCACTAGTCATTCATATACACAAGTAATATCTAGTCACAGGCTTTGTACATGAGATGATGAGCATGGAGATTCAATTCTTTGTGAGATGACACATCATCAAGAATTGTGACAAAAACAATACCAACATTCGACAGTGTCGTTTGTGTGGTATCAAAAAGACTATGCACCTCAAAATTATTCACAACATCTTCGTTTACACTATTTTCCACTATAAATCCACTTGGTAAATTGTTGCTGTCCTATAGTTTGCGATAACATAACCTAATTACCTAAATGATATCATCTCCACCATTCAAACCGAGGATTAATGATATATAGATGTTCATTATTAGAAAATATAATTTCATGAAGTAAGTTTCATGATAAAATAAAATGCCAACCATGGAAGATCTGCAAACAATTAACAAAATTAGTCCTAAGAAATCAGACACTCCCATGACGGGAATTTTATAGTATGTGAAGCTTCCCGTACGACTAAACAAAGGATATCTGAGATCTATAAAACAAAAATTACCATATTGGGCCAAATTACTTATCAACATCTGCCAAAAACACTTACAAGTTACAATTGAGCAATGCAATCTCAAAATTAGTTCATTTTCTAACCTTTTGCACACGGCCAGTTATCGCAACCAAACGGCTCTTTATCTGTCTCGCATGATCAAGGTTGAGGGTGCTGATTTTAGATGCTAATTCATCCAAAGCTGGGTGAGCCTCTTGCTCAAGGGTGAGCGCCTAACCAAATGAGGAGTTATAGCTCAAAACATTGCAACAAAGTTCTTTTAAAGGAAGAGGAAAATAAGTTAAATGTGATTTTGTTAATATAATCACAATCACACAAGAAATTGCAGATGAAAAAATCCAATGGCGAAACTAAAAGAATGACTCATTTATTTTATGTTGCAAATACCCAAGAAAATATCAATACTAGATGATAATGTAGACAAGTAGCGTTGGGTGATGAATTCACGGCACTAAGTAAAAAATAAAATGCACAATATATTTATAATGTCCAATAATTTTGTCAAGTTAGTGGGATCATAAACTGCTTGGGCATGGTAGTAGGGATGGTCACGCTTACTAAAGTAAAGCTACAATAGAAGATGCATGATGCAACTTAAGAAAATAAAGTTCTTTGATGGAGCATTGGAGCATAACAGAAAACAAAGTCAGCCCATTGACTTAGATTCCATTTCAAATACAGCCCAGTTGATAACTAAAATTGTAAAAATGAAAGTTGCATTATATGTGTAACAAAACCACTATAGAGAAAGATAAGGAGAACGATTCGAACATAAATGTAAAAAAGGTAACAAATAACATGGGCTCCAAGTATATTAGGAAATGTAAGTAAAAGATTCTATGCTTCCACTCCAGACATAAAGAGGTAGATGATTAATTAGATTGAAATACAATATCAGCTATTTTAAGTTATAATGAAGCTCTAAGCAAAGTCTAATACCTCAGATTCAAGACATTGGCAGGCACATTCAAGGCACACTTCAAGTACCCTGAACTCAAAAGGCAAAACCTTAGAGCGCCATCCTTCTGGCATCTCGAGAGTCGGCCAAGCACTCTTATCTTTTAAACTGAGGGCTGTAGAGTTTTCAAAATGACGTGAAGGTTGCTCTGACCCATTATCAATTGAAGGCAAGTGTACTGGAGTTGAATCGAGATCCTCTACATCTATCGAGCTTCTCTCTTGTGCCTTACAAAGTACACCAGTAAGAAATGAGATGCAAACAACTTGTCATATTTATTCAACTCAAAGGTACTTACTAGTTTGCACAACATATATGATATAAATGCTTAGGTATTGCAACCAAGTATATCGCAATTTATCATGACCAACCATTTCAAAAGGCTACACCCATTACAAATGCATGTTTGTTGCCAAAGTACGGTCATGCATTGCCTAATGGTACATACATATCTAGAACTATATTTATTGATCATTGAGCTCAAAGTTACCACTTGCATTTGAAATAAAAACCTAAATACTTATGTATTGCAAGCGAGAGATTAAGCATTATAGCAGTTTCCTTAACCAACAAAACCCACACCCTATGCAGAACACAACCTCATTCCATTTGAAAACACTAAGCATGTTGTTACCCCTATGGTATATACATAATACCAATTCAACGTTTGAGTGGAAACATAGTTCTCATAACTTCAGCTTACTTCCTACTTCCCAGTGGTGGTTACAAATGAGTATTCATGAAGAAGTGGAGGGACATCATTTAGTTTTGTGTTATCATAACGAAAGCAGAACTTGACTTCTCTTTGTTCTCGCGTGAAGTTAGAGAGCTACTCAACAACAACAACAACAACAACAACAAAACCTTTTATCCCAAACTAGTTGGGGTGGGCTAGAAATGAAACTCTAAGGAGTCACGGTTCAGACACGTGAATCGCCTTCTTCCACGCGTTTCTATCCAATGCAAATTCTCGAGGAACATTCTAATCTTTTAAATCTCTTTTGACCGCTTCCTCCCAAGTCAATCGTGGTCTGTCTCTTCCTCTTTTTATGTCTTCGATCCGATTCAATACTCATCTTCTTATAGGTGCCTCCATAGGCCTTCTTTGTACATGTCCATACCATCTCAGTCTGTGTTGGATAACTTTCTCTTCTATTGGAGCAACTCCAACTTTCTCTTCCATTGGAGCAACGAATGTCTTCATTTCTAATCCGATTCATTCGCGTATGGTCACACATCCACCTCAACATCCTCATTTCAGATATACTCATCTTTTGTATATGTTGTCTTTTAGTGACCCAACATTCCGCACCATAAAGCATTGCAGGTCTGTTAGAGAGCTACTCCCAAGTAAAAAAAAGAAGAAAGCTACGTAACTCTAATTCTAGAAATTCTATTTTTGAAGCCTTCTTGCAACTCAATCACCTAAAGGTCTACAATTTAAGTTCAGCTCGGACATGCTTAAATTTTCCAGCAAACCATTCACACTTATAATGTGAAATTTTGGTTGGTCTGGTACATCAGCTCAACAAAACCAATCACTCAGTTAGTGGACAATGAAACCTGTAAAATTTGGTTTGCTCATCATCTCATCAAAACCCAATCACTTAGGTAGTGGACGGTGAATTCAACTATATCGTAGAATGTTTCTATTATAGAATGTTGCACACTCTTCGTGTTAAGCAATTAAGACTATATGATCAAAAAGTCCAACTCTACTATAAAATATTGCACACTTTTAGTGTTTATCGACCATCGTTTGCAACAAATACCGAAATCCAACAATACCTCCGAGCGACCACTCCTCGAACCGCAACCACCGTCGGAGACCCTCCTCTGCAACTCCCTAACAAACGAAGAAACCAACGGATCCCCGGGGTTAGCAACCAGCACCTCAGTAGCCGTAACAATGGCCTTGATATGCTCAAGCTTGACGACAATCGCCCTCTCCCTGCCGAGAATCGTGGATGGGTACGACAGCAAGGGGTCGAGGATTCTCAGATCCCTGGCGGGGAGGCCGGAACGGCGCATGACGGCGAGCTTGTCGAAGTCGGCGACGGTCAGGGGCGCGGCGGCGGCGACGACGGTCCAGGGGCGCGTGGGGGGGCGGGAGGGGGCCATCGTGGGTTGGGGTTAGGGTTTGGGGGAGGGCCATTGGAGGAGAAGAAGAAGAGATTGGGATGGGAACGGATTTGGAATGGGACAAGAGTGTGGGGGATTTGGTTTGGGGTGAGGAAGAAGGTGACACGTTTTTGGTGGGGTGGGTGGGATTCTGTTGGTTGGTTGGTGGGGTCCAGTTGGATTTTTTTATAATAAATGGTTAGGTTAATTTTAATTACGGTGGTTGTAATAGTTCTAGGGGTGTTTGGTTGGGGTTAACTGGAATGGAATGGAATGGATTTCATTCCATTCTGGTGTTTGGTTTATTTATTTTGGATCCAGAATTAGAATCCATTCCAGCACATACCTAGGAATTAGAACCTTACCTACATACCATAGAATGAGAATCTATTCCAACATGGTATGAGATTCTCATTCCATTCCATTCCAGCCTAGCCAACCAAACACCCCCTTATAAGAGTAAGGATCGAATCTGTAATTTTGATTCCACCCAGCTGTTATTAAACTAGTCGAGTATAAATCTTCTTTTCTTTGAAGGACCCAAGGTTGTTGTATATTATTTATAAATATACAATACATATAATTGGAGAATGTAAAGGTGTGAGCAGAAGAGAATACATTTAGGAAAAATGAAAAGCCTTAATGCACATTCATTGACATGTGTTCCAGGAATTTAGTAACTTCACCGATCCTTGTGAGGATGTTGATAAGAGACTAACCTTCCCAGATCGACATTTTGAGTAGGTAGTGAAAGTCAAGGGGTAATTATATGTATTGAGCTATAACTGGGGAGATTAACTTCCCAGATCACTAGAGAAGATTAACTGGGGAGATTAAAGTACTCGAGTAGGTATTGGAAGTTAGGGTCCGATCATTAGTGTTGCCTTGTATTTCAAGAGTGATTGTTGGGTACACCGTACACATCTTTGTGTGTGAGGTTGTACTTGTTGTTTAAGAGGTTGTTGGTAAATGATAGTCATTTGGTGGTTACTTTCCATGTTTTGTTTTCTTGGATGATTAGTCTCACTTTGGTTTGAATTTTTATAGTGTTGTTACTGAATATGACCCCAATTAAAATCAAATAGTAATTTTGATTTGATCTAAGTTTTACTATAGAGTTAGGATTGGGAGTATATTTGGCGAACAAACAAAAACAAATCTAAAAATAACGGTTAATACGTGAAAAAGTAATGGATTATTAGGGTTTAGGAGAGGGGGACGAAGTATCATAAAATAAAAGTACAAACACATGATTGACACGTTTAAATTTCAAAGATGGAAAGTGTTATCGGGTTATAATACAGAGAGCTTCATCGTGTTGCTATTACTGAAATTTAAAAATAAGCTATTCAAACAGACCATAATAATCCCTGATTTTCGTATTTTCTTTTGGTGAGAACTTGGGTTCACCACATATATAATATAATGTCAACTAGAAGAATCATATGTTGTTTTTTGTGTTTGGAGAAATGGTATCTAGAGAAGAAGGTAGAATGAGACATTATTGACTATGAAATCATAACCATAGTCTTAAGTAAACATCACACTTAACATCGCACTCAAGATCCTAACCCTGGTCCCAACCAAGGAAGTAAACTACACATTTCTTTTGCTTTTTGAGAAATGGACAGAAAGAGGAACCTTGGTTTAACTTAAGAATACACTAAGTGATCAGCTTATACTTTGCTCTTGTTTTAATAAGATGTAGACCTCACCATATATAATAAAGGACTTGTTTAATTTACAAAACACACACACATCAAGTAAATAAAATCAAATAATGCTTACAACTTATAAGGTTTTAATTTTTATCGCCAGATCATGATTTTTAAATTCAGTACATAAAATTCCAGATTGGAGCAGTAAGGGTGGGCCTCTGGATTGAAAATGTGATCTGACATGTAGGCTATGTCTTAGATTGGAGGAGGATGGGTAAATAATTTCTCATATCCACCTCCCATGTTCATCCAAGATCACATCATATCTCTATGTCTTAATGGTTGGCCACCTCATGTGTCCACCTAGTGTTTTAACATGTTCCATTATTGTCCAATAATCAGATATTCATATTTACCTAGGTAAATATTTGCCAAACACAGTCAGTATGAACTCTATGTTTAACAGGTAGTCTCAGAATGCTTTGAACTTCTTTTGCTATGGACATGCTCTAGAAAGAGCAGGAGTAGATGAACTATCCCAAACCAGTATAAAACAGGCAAAGTTGGACGATTTCTCAACTGTACGGTGAACATTCTCAACTTGCTCAACCGGTCACCTCCCCAACCAATATGACACCGTAACAACCGATCAAATAGAGAGTGAGATGGAAAAGATTTATCATGCTGTGAGGTTGGAAGAGCAAAAGGTTGAAATACGTCTAGCCGAAGAAGAGGCGGCACGGGAAGAAAGAGTTAGGACATTCGAGGTTGCTGGACTCCTACCTCGCGATATCAGCTCCTTCTCAGAAGGTCGTGGTTGGACGATGTACCTTTTGAGATTTAAGTTTGTTTGTATCTCTTCCAACCATGACGGTTGGAAAGGGAGGTTATATCTTATTTTGTAATATGTTGTAGACTTTAGACTTTAAACTTTAAAGAGGTTGTGGTTTATACAACTTCTCTTATCTGATGCAAATCAGCCGTTATAAAATATATAAAAAAACAAGCCATCTCAGAATGTATGTTTTGATATGCTCATATTTCATAAGGTATATATTTACATTGTTTTTTAGAAGGTAACACTAAAAGAAGAACTCCGATCGAACACTAACTCAAGGAATTTTGGTTATGAAACTTATAGTTACTTGAGGATATTCTGTGAGATCCTAATTCTAATTGAGTTTTAATTGTTGTTTAGGTAGTGATTAGGAGGAGTTTGGAATGGACGACTGAGATTGAGTGGGGTTGGATGGATGGTCGAGATGAGAAGATGGAAGGTATTTAAAGGTAGATCTCTGTCTCACTATCACGTCTCTCTCATTTCTCTTTCTCTCTCACGTCACTCTTTCTCCCTCAGTGATTGTGCTTCGGTGTGGAGATTGATGGAGGTGTGGTTGTGAAACAACGAGAAGGTGTGATCGTTGATCGAGCGAGCGTTCGTCGGTGGATCACATTTTGGGGAGAAGTGATCGTGGAAGCGTCGTCGAGGTTCTTCGAAGGTTTCTTCAAACCTTCACGATATGTCAACTTGTAGTTGTAGCTCACTTTTGTTGTGTGAGTATTTGGAAGTCGACGGTAGACCGAAAATCTCGTCGCAAGCAAACGTGCAACAAATTTTACTGTTGGATCGGTCGACCGATTGGTGCAAACGGCCGACCGTTCCTAATGAGAATTCAAATATCTCCTTCACATCGGTCGAACGATGCCCTTGGGTGGTCGACCGGTTGTGCATTTGAGGCAAACCTAGTCAGTTTCGGTCGAATGTGGCCTCTTTGCCGTTCGACCGTATGCACTGTTGTAGGTCGGTTGGGGCGTTGACCATCCAAACGGTCGACCGCCTATTTGACTCGTCCGATGACTTGAGTTGAATTGTGGTTGGGTTCAACCGATGGTGGTTCAGTCGATCGGTGTTGTTTGGGCGCATGGTGAATTTTACTGGTGGAAATCGGTTGACCGAGAGTGCTCGGGGGTTCGACTGGTGTTGATGTTGAGCGTTGGTGGATTTCACTGGTGGGTTTCGGTCGAACCCTTTGTCGTTCAACCGATTGGTCGTTATGTTCGTTGAACCTGGGAGGTGACCTTCTAAACGGTCGATCGGTCCCTGACTTTGGTTCGACCAAACATGTGTTGTTGGTGGGAATTGTTCGACCGATGGAGTGTCGGTCGTGGCAATTGCCCTGTTTTAGTGAGATTCGGTCGACCGAGACTCTTGGTTCGGTCGACCGAGACTCTTGGTTCGGTCGACCGTTTGTGTCCAGTTTTGCACATTGGAGGTGTGGTTGTTGTGGTCGTCCGTGTGAGGCGAGTTGTGGTGTCGATGTTCTTCCGACAAGTGTGCTAGTGAACACGGGTGTTGCGGTGGTTGGGTGAAAGAGCCCTGAAGCCCCGTAACTGTTGTGAGAGCTGCAGTTGGGTGAAAAAACCCTGGAGCCCAACTGGTCTGTGCGGGGTTGGGTGAAAAAGTCCTGGAGCTCTGTAGTGCGTTCAGGTTGGGTGAAAGAGCCCTGAAGCCTGAGCATGGACCGCGTGATAAGGGTTGGGTGAAAAAGCCCTAGAGCCCAGCTAGTCTGTGCGGGGTTGGGTGAAAAGGTCCTGGAGCCCAGCTAGTCTGTGCGGGGTTGGGTGAAAAAGTCCTGGAGCTCCGTAGTGCGTTCAGGTTGGGTGAAAGAACCCTGGAGCCTGAGCATAGACCGCGTGATAAGGGTTGGGTGAAAAAGCCCTGAAGCCCTTAGACGTTCGGGTTGAGTGAAAAAAACCCTGGAGCCCTGGTCGTGTCGTGGTAGCTGCGGTTGAGTGAAAAAACCCTGGAGCCCAGCATGACGACGTTGTGTGTTGCGGTGGTTGGGTGAAAAAGCTCTGGAGCCCCGTAACGGTGGTGTGTGCTGTGGTTGGGTGAAAAAGCCCTCGAGCCCAGTCTTGTTGTTTGTGCTTTTCTTTGTTGATAGAATTGCATACTAGAGTGTTTCAGTTTCATGCATTGTAGAATTTGACATACGGGGTTTCCTCCTGGAAACTCAGGCATTGTTGCATGTTTGCTTTTCAGGCCGTGATCGGCGTTAGGGGGTGGTGACCGAGGAGAGGAGCGCCGCTACCAGATCCAGTTTTCTCTCATTTTGAGGTCGGAGTGATTAGTTGTATTTGTAGTATAGCCTTTTGATGTAATCACATTTTTGAAATACTCGGATATATATATTATATGTTGGTGCACCTGTCTCCTTGTATTTGAGTAATATCCTCGGTTTGATAGTATGCTATAAAAATTTAAATTTTTTCGCTGATTGATGATGTTACATATTCTTAGGTCACCAGAAGAGTTAAACTCAAATTTTCAAGTCACTTCTAACGTCGATTGAAGAGTTAAATAATGTGCTGCCTCTCCTACTTACAAAAGACTTTTTAGAATATAAATCCACTAAAAAGATATATGTTGGAAAATTAGTGTATGTATTATTATATTTCATAGAATACCCACAAAATAAAAGTAAAAATCATCAACTAAAAACAATATAGTAATTTCAAGGAAGGGGATAGCATTGAGTTGCTTTCTCACATTATATTCTAACTTGCAATGATGGATCTACCAATGCAAAGAAAATTTGACCATGAGCTACTTTTTCTTCCTTGTTACAGGTCCACCCCAAGTTGCACTCTCCGGTATCTGTAATAACACAGATTTTGAACCAAACATGGAGTGGTACCTCTCAACAGTCCTAATCTGTCAATGTCCCAGTGAGCCAACCACATGTCAAAAAATGGTCAAAAAGCACCACTAATCAGTTCTGAAATAACCTGTGAAAGATGCTACCAAGACCAAGAGTATCTTCTCCATATCTTGGTATGATACTGGTGGTCATGTCTCAATGTTCCAAACTCCACTTGTCTTTTTATCTGACAAATCAAAATGGCTGAATGGTTTCATGCATCCAACCCACATGATTTTGGTGTAAATACTTGGATGATATCATACTAACATTTGTATCATTGGATTTTTTTTTCAACTTGAGAGTCTCGAGGTTTTGTCTTCATGGTTGGCTAAGGACAAGTAGTAGAAGAACCTCTTCGATGAAGCCCTATTGAGTTCCCTATGGTTTGGGGAATTAGTCCTAAGTCTATATATTTCTAATGTTTTAAGATAGAGAAAACAGTGAAAGATACACACAAAAATTCTGCAGAAAGAGTTTTTTTTAGAACACTGTAGCTTGGATTGGTGAGGTAAACTGTAAAAGCTTGTTGCATGATGAATGTCAGGATCTCTTGTATGGTTTGGATTCACCATGTCAAGTCATTTTTGCCTGTCCATATATGATTAGATGGTAAGAAGTAATTTCCGAAAATAGTGATTTAGCATCTTCTGATTTGAAGTAGGGAGGGGGCTTTTGATGGTGATCCAGAGAAGTGAGAAACTGAGTCTTACTAGTTACTACCCTTTGTAAATGTGGTGTTTTCAAAGTTCAAACTTGACCTCATGTTTTATTTTGGTGATTCCTACATGTTCCATGGGAGAAAGCTAGAGCTCTTGGAAGTACACCAACCACATAACATATTTATGTAAGATTAGTATAAGCTAATTAGTATCCTTGTGAGAATTTCAAAACATTTGCATGTCAAAGAACAACTTTGTGTGTGTGTGTGTATAAATTTCGCTTTCTTGTCATTATTCAGAATTACAACCTAAGTAAATGGTCGAATTCATTGAACTTCGCTTTCTTGTCAAAATCGTGATCTAATTCATATACACACATGCATGGTGCGTGGACAATATCGTTGAAGTGGTTACTTAGTTCAATCAATTTGCTTCTGATATCCAATTCAAGTAGACACTCGAGACAGAAATATCATTCGATAATTCCGCTCATGAGCAATCTGATACTATATTTTCCAACACGATCTACGAAAATACAAGCCACACACGCCTAACAAAACTGATTTCTAGCAATTCAACTAGATTGAACAACTTCAGGTACAGTGTAAACCACAACAAAGCAAGGCAAAACAGCCTCACTTCTGAACACAAACAACTCATCCAAATCAGAGTTCACAGAATCAAACTCCTCACAACCACCATCATCGTTCTCCTTCTTAATTCTCCCAGCAATCACCCTACAAACCAGCATTGCTCTCTTGTTTTCTCCCACAAATCCAACACTCTCATGTGCTCTCCCACTACTTGCCATGGTGCAGACCCTCCCACTTCGATCAGCCTTAAACCCTTCTCTTAAAATGTCACAAACCGAGCAATGAGCTACCGAGCGGCACAAACCGGTCGACCCGTTGGCCCCAAGGGAGCATGTGAGGTTGGTGCAATGGAACCTGAGGAGCTCATTGCCATCTGCTGTGCACCTTGGATATGTCTTTGTCAGTTTACTGGATTTTGTTCTTATTTGGTGCCTGTGGGATTCAAACTTGGAGATAGTTTTGGTGGTGTTGTTGATCTTGAGGATTTGGTGTATTTTGCATGGTTGGGATTGGTTCTTTGGCCAGCTGGATTGGAAGATTATCTCTATTATGTTCCTTCTGGTGTCTTCTGGTCCAAGCTCTGACACTGTCAAACATGTTGTTTCAATTTCCAAACTTAGAAATGTAGAAGTGCTACAAAATATGTACTGAAAACTGTAAATTTTAAAGATAAGCCTATCTATGGTACATTGGTAGTTTGGAGCCCTCCATCATGCTATGATATAAATTTTCAACCTGAATTGAATCATATCACTGAATGAACCTTCCATGATGTTTTAAAATATATCACTTTAAAACCCTCTAAAGATGTAATCCAACTTACAATAGTGATGCATTTCAGTTGGACAAAAATTTCCAACAAAACATATTTATGATGAACAGTTGCAGAAAATATTATGCAGAATAATACTACTTGTGTGTAACATTTTCGGTTCAAAAACTAACAATCAAATATACAAATACAGATTCCACTTTTTACACATGCATCCATGTTGGACTCGAATTAGAAACCTTTTATTTTAAGTACTACACTTGAACTTAAGCATGTTTGTGATTTACTTCTGACATTTTAGATTTGAATAAACTACATCAAGAGAGAACTCTCACAATCGATTTCCACAACTTAATGTTGGATTAAAAACTAAATGTTTTGTTTCTAAATCTTCCAAGGGCTTCCAGCCTGTGATCATGTAAATAACTTGCAATTTACTACTTTTTTCTGCTTCATGTGCCAACATCAAAGCAAAACATCCACAGAAACTAAACCAAAATTCTCTCTTAAAAAAATCAAAAGCAGGACAACAATTAACAAACACAGAATAGGAGCTTACCTGCATGGTTTTCTGCTTGATGAAGCTCCAAGCAGTTAGACTTCAGAAACATTTCTCCACAGTCAGAACAAGTGAAGAAAGTGGTCCTCAAAGAAGGGTCCCTTGAAACAACATCAGTTGAATCCATTGAAGATTGACACTCATAAAACCCAGAAATCCTCTTCAGTTGCACTCCTCTAAAAGACCCTCCAAGAGAAGAAGAGGAAGAGGAATAAGAGGTTGCAGTGAGAGAAGAATTAGAGTGAGAAGTGGAAGAGAATGAAGAAGAAAGAGATCCATCATTCTCATTGAGTTGAGACTTTGCCACAAAACACAACTTCTTGTTGTTGGTGTTGTTTTTGGTCTGAGACATGACACTCGAGCTGTTTTTTGTGTTGCAAAGTGAAACTGAACATCCAAACTTGACATACTTCTTCCTGACTTCCTCTCCATGAATTAGCTTGCATGAGAACATACCTCTGAGGTACCCCCATGGAGGTGTTTTCTCTTGTTTCTTTTGATGTTTTTTCTTGCTGGGTGTCTTGGGTTTTCTTGTTTCTGTCATTGGATGAGATGGTTGAGGTGTTCCTTCACTGAGGATATGGTATTTGAAGAGAAGGAATGAGTGTCATGTTTCTTTGTGTTATGGGGAAGAGTAGTGCTTATAGGACTTATTCTTGTTGTTGGGTAACCATCATGGCAAATTTCCAAAAGTAAAATCTCAGCAAACAAGGCAAGAGTGCACAATATACTACTACATTTGAATATCGACTGTACCATGCTTAACAAAAGAAGTGCCCCCATGCTGTTGCTTTCTGGCAGTAGATATGCACAATAGGAACAAGTTTGATGCACCTCTTCCAATACAATATAGCTTCTTTTTTTCCCCAGTTAAACATTGTGATAATTTTGTATTTCAGTCGCTGGATACATTGAGAAAAATAATTATGCTGCCATACTTCTTTCCATTGTCTTTTTATGTACAATATATATCGTGACTAGTAGACTATCCAATTCATTTATTTGTCTTTCTTTGTAAAAGACGATCTTTAGCATTACAGGTTTGGTTGGGTAAGTATGGAAGACCCCTTTTGAGAGGGCTTTTTACAGGTCGTTAAAATACAAAATGTGGGGACAAATTCTAAGATAATAGTTACCTTTGGACCTGCCTTTGTATCATTACATATTTTGAAATGCGAACGACTAGATTTGCCATACACGTAACGTCTAGATCAATACAAAGACATCCGCATATCTGTTTGAGAATGATCAAATTAAATTCCGTTTTAGCTTTTAAATACCTGACATATTTGAACTGTTCATTCAAGACATCCTCCAGGTATTTAGAACTATATTTTTTATGCCAACTGAAAAAAGTTAAGAATATGAAGATAACGGAATTGTACATCCATTTAGTTATTCACAAATACTGAAACAAACAAATACATTTCACAATAAATAATGGTTGTTACAACTAACTGCTGTGCTCCGCAAGATATGTGGCACAGAAAACAGGAACAAGAAGAACAAGTTGGAATGGTGGAGAAGGACAAAGTCAGGCTACATGACCCATGCAAACTTCTTGGGGTTTGGATTGGGCACTGGAGTTTAGGAAGAAGGCCGAAAAAAGTTGGTAACTAGAAACCAAACAGTCCAAACAAACAACTTGAGATATGCACTAACACTGATGTCCTGTTCAGCTATCTTGAGATTTGAGACCAGACCAAGAGAACAAATCTTAATATTCAAGGCAGCGAGAAATTAGGAAAGACAATTAAATATAAGACATTCCAATATCAATCAAAAGTACCATTTTGAAAAGGTATTTTCCTTGAATTGAACTAGACTTATCCTGAAGAGAACCCAGTGTTCAATAATACTTTTGAGTACTTTGATCCAGTAACCATGACAAATGGTTGAAGTAAACGCAACATAAACTCTATCAGGCAAATGATGACTCATGATTCTTAAACGAATCGGTATGCTACCAGAGTTCAAAACAAATAACATATATGGCACATGTAATGACATTATATCTTCCATCATATTTATTATTGTAGATATGAAATGGTAACTACATGATTGCCACCACATTGGCAATTTATTATGAACTATGTATTTCAAGTATTCCTAATACAGGGTACAAAACCAGTATAGTGGATGATATTAAGCATAAACGTCCACAGCTCCCACTCTGTCACGAGGTATCAGGCGCAATTCAGAGCCATGCTTCAGGAACACATTGCCTGCAAAAGCCAGAGCAACCCAAATCATTCAAGTTTTCACATTTGTTCGACGGATAATTGAATTTTCTAATATTCATTGACTTTTATAGAAAAGTGCATGATTTCCCGAGTGTACACAATTCTAATGAAAGGTCCAGAAGTTACAGTGTCAAGATACATAAAAAATCAAGATGAAATGTGATTAGAGATGATGAGCATAGAAATGATATACTCTGAGAAATCCATACGAATGTTCCTTGAAGTGCAAATATGTTTAGATTAACACTGGGTTTAAGGTTATTGCAAAAAAAGTACACATTTTCTCTAGATGTGAATCAACAGAATTTGAGAGAAGATGAAGAAAATTCTAATTATACAAAAATAGTAAGAGATTAGGATGAGCTGAATAACAATATAAGACATACCGGCACTTTGTTGTGGATTGATTCCCACGCCATCTGCAACAAAGATGAGCATTCAGTATGATGATGCAATGGAAGGATAGCAAGATGATCAAAGATCATAAATTCAGTATACAATTTTATTTTTTGCATCTACATAGTATCCAAGAGTAAAAGTGGGGTCAGAACACTTCGATGCTATCTGTCGTGGTGTAGATAAATAGACATCTAACATTTTTGGTTGAGTATATGAAAAAAGAAGAAAAAACGATAGCTCTGGAAAATGTTTGTATGCATTATATACACTATTCTCAATGTCCATTTCCATTGTGTCAAAGATTAAATTTTTCTTTGGCATTTGAATCATCATGGATCATATCAAATGGATATCTAAATTATCTACATTTTTTATTTACTGTGAAATCGCATGGTCAGTTGCATTTCGCATCGTTGGCTGACAACCTCTCTGTCTGGAATGTCTGTACCCCCGACAGTTTCTTTTGAGGCATTGGGGCAATGTTGATGATTATATACACTATTCTCAATGATTAATAGTAGGTTACAGGACAATGAAATATGATTATGATAACTCCTTTCGTCCTTCATTAATTATCTCTCTAGTAAGCAGCAACAGTAGTGACAATTTCATCAAGACGGGCGGTAGCTTTCAAACCCCAAGAAATTAAGTACCAAATGAAATGACATCTATCTGCAACAATTCTGTGAGACCACCTCTATATTGACTCCTTCAGGGGGGGAAACTTAATTATGGCTTCCAGAAGGGGAAAACACCTCCTCAAGCTTCAAGAGATTCAGCATTTGACTTTTATTAGTATCGAACCCACACACGATGATTACTGATAAACAATCATAAACCCACAACTACATGTCTACAACACAATACCAGTTTGATATTACTATATTACTAAGTTGGCCCCAAATGAACAGCATAGCAGCTAGAACAAGACACTAGCAGTAATTCTAAATTCCTAACAATCCCAACACAAAACCCCCAAAATTTCACCAAAAAAAAAAAATCAAATTTCACATTACGCATGTCTTACCAATCTCCAAAACACAAACTATTCACCCCCAAAACAATCCAAAACCCTATAATTACCACGAGATTCAACTCGACAACCCGAAAATCTATAAAAATCGAATTTTTAGCACGACATACCGTTGGTGATTATGGCGCTGGTCTGCGGCGGGACCTTGAACTCCTCCGCGGCGAACTTGAGGACGGCGGTGAAGGGCGCGGCCTCCGGCACGCTGAACCTGCGAAACAAAAAGGGGGGTGCAATCGTCGGAACCGATCGGGGTCGCAAAACCCTAGAAAGGAGTTTAGAGGACTTACACTTTGAAGGGTAGCTTCGGGTCGGAGGTTAGGGTTACTTTGAAGGAGACCTTTCCGCCCGCCATTGGAGTGAAAGAATCGAGGGTTTTTTGAGGATTTGATTTGAGACGACGAAGAGTAGAATACGGTGTTTTATACGGATGAGCAGTGGAGAGGAAATGGTGAGTGGGACCCACCTGTGGGACCCCATTTTGGGAACGTGGGGCCCGTTTATTGGTCTGATTCCAAAGTTTGACATGACACGATTATATTATAGTACGATAAATTGGACTTATTTTAGGATAATACATTGGAAATTGGAAATGGATGTGGAATTTGAGAATATTAATGCAGCTTAATGTGAGGACAATTTCAAGATTAATGAACTACAAACCGACTACTTCAGTTCGGAGATCATTATTTGTCTTGAGTTAGTCAAAATCACTGAATTTTAGAAACAAGATAGTATTGTAGTTTAAGTTAACAAAATCTAGAGGAACAACTAGACATGATAGATTAGATTAAATAAAAAAAGATTAATGAACTTATTACGTTTAAACTAATTCTAAACTTCTATACAAACAAAATATTATATTTTTTACTTATAAATATGGATTCTGTTTTTGTGTATTTATAAAATTTATTTTGGCGTATACCAAGACCATTGAATTGCAAATTACTTAATACGGCAGTACTCATTTTTTAATTACAAATTTTATTTTAATCCATTTTCTTCGATTATTTATTTACATACTCATGGAGAACAATCAGGACATACATGTTAGATTATATTTTAAAAACTGATGATATTTTCATTTTAGTAATTCTTTTACTTTTCTTCTTTGATAAAGTTTTCATCTCAAAATGTATGTCTAACTTTTAACTTACTCCTACCTACAAATGTATTATTTTTTCCGTTCCTTGTCTGGTCGTCCCCTATATCTGCTCATATTGTGGTTGAAAATTCGACATATACAATTATGACGTTACTTTAAGAATTAATAATTAGTATTACAAAATAAAAATAAAATATTTATTATGAATATTTATTTTAATTTATAAAACTTCTCTATGTAATGACATATTGAGAAATGCATCACAAGCTAATTTCATTCAATTTGAAAACAAATGATCCCAAACTAAAAAATGGAAGCATCATTTCTTTCCATTTGGCTAACTCTCAAGTATGATAGTTAAACACAAAAAAAGAAATCACAATCAATTATACTCTTACTTGATTGCATTCTCACCTCCATTGCATTCGAGGCCAATTCCATTTCAACGTACTTATTACAACATTAGATATAATGATTTAAAATAACAAAAAAGAAGATACGCTATGAATATTTATGAATAATATTTAATAGACCTTGATGACTACCATTTGGAAGCATTAGTACTATACGCGTGAGCCCCAATAAAAAAAGGCATGCATATTGCATAGAGTGAGCATGTAAGCTTTCATTGCGATCGCTCTAAGGTGGTGCATGTCGTAGGAGTTTATGGTAGGATTTGTGCCTTGACAAGGAACATTATAACTCCAATTACACCCACTTTATTAAAGATTTAGGCAAGTCTAATTAGGCATAGCCGGCCAACCTTAATCACATTCTAAATCAACGGCAAAAAAATTCTTAATTTCTTCAGGGCCAAACTATAGTAGAGTACTAGAAACATTGGACATCCGCAAAATACAGATGATGGTTAAAATGCAACGATTGATGATAATTGCATTTACTCTTTGTTCGTGAAATCTTTGCTTTCGTTGACCTTTTTGTTTTGTTTTATAATGCTTAATTGCATTAGATAAAAGAAGAGGATATAAAACACAACTTCTCTTAAATACTACAACCGATCTAAGACAAGTCGTACGCTAATACAGAAAATAAGATAGAGTTTGTCGACCATTATGTTTGGTTAATATTACAACAACATAAACCAACATAACCAAACAACCAGGAATAGTCTCGTATCCGAGTCATTGTGCCGGTTCATTGACTTTTTGTTGCCCCTTCAGTTTCTTATACTTCGGTATACTTGTTTGACTTAGGTCAATCTTTGTACTTGACTTATGTTGGTTACATTTGCCTCCAGTACTTATGCAATAAAAAAATTAAATTTTCCAAAAAAGAAAACTGTTTAGAAAGATCCGATCAACAACTACAACAACACTACAAGAGCACGTACACTTAATTTGGCATCCTTACCTACCCATGAAACTATGAAAGCAAGGTATCCACTCCTTCCACACATGCTCAAGCAAGGTAGCCTTCTCCCAACAGCTATGCATTTCTTCGTTGCACACATCAACTTATAATAATCTCCTTTTGCAACATTAAACAAAAGTTGATGAACACTTATATAGCCTAAACCAATGTTGTTTCTTCTATTTCCATCATTCGATCTAGAGGGAAAAACAATAAGTTGGGAAGAATGGCAGCACCAGAGTACCCCATGCATTCAAGTCTTGGAGCTTATTTCTTGTTAGCCATATTTCTCTTTTTAACTACTTCTCCAGGTAATACAATATATATTAATTTCCTAGTAATCAAAATTTAGTCTCATAGAACAATATCTAGATACTACATCTCTTATATTTATTTATTAACGCATAGGTGTGTTACCAATATTTGGTTTGAACTTGAAGTTAGAGATTACTGTAATATAGTTCTTCATTTGCTGAAGAAAATAACATCAACTTTGCAGTGCATGGTTGTATGTAAATTGCAAAGTTTGAATGCAAATCTTCCTAATTAAATTTCTCGATTGATCAATTATGGGCGTGCTTGGTTTGTAATTTTCCTAAAAAAACGATTATCAAAACATGTCTTTCGATCCAAACATATCATATCCTATATAATTACGACAACTAATTAACATTATGTTGCCTCTAATTACTTGAGTTCAAATAACATATATGCAGACGTAATTAAGGTGGCGGAGTCGGCTCGAATCTTCACAATCATCAACGACTGTCAGAGCACAATATGGCCGGGAATAACCCCCGGCGACGCCTTCAACGGCGGCGGCTTCCCTTTAAATCGCGGCCAATCGGTCGTCTTCACCGCCCCGGTGGGGTGGTCGGGTCGGATATGGGCCCGCACAGGATGCAACTTCGACCAATCAACAAACGACACGTGCGAAACCGGCTCATGCGGGCCCTCCCTCCAATGCGGGGCCTCAGGCAAACCGCCGGCCACGCTAGCCGAATTCACCTTAGCCTCCCCAGACTTCTACGACGTGTCGTTGGTCGACGGGTTCAACGTGCCGGTGGTCGTGACGCCCGTGAACGGGCAAGGGAATTGCTCGGTCGCGGGTTGTGATGGCGACTTGAGGCCGTCGTGCCCCGACGAGCTTGCGGTTAAGGCGGGCGGGGAAGTGGTGGGGTGTAGGAGTGCTTGTGATGTTTTCAACACTGATGAGTATTGTTGTAAGGGCACGTTTGGGAATCCCATGACTTGCCAGCCTACGTTCTACTCCAAGAAGTTCAAGGAGGCGTGTCCGGCGGCTTATAGTTATGCTTATGATGATCCCACAAGTATTTTTACCTGTAATCAGGCCGATTATATCGTTACCTTCTGCTCCAACAGGTACTATATATATATATTACATGAATATACTTCTTAATTTAGTTTCTTAATGAATGTTTAATTAATCTAAATGTCGTTCAACGTAATAATACAAATATACAATCTCAAATTTACTCCAGTTAGATGTTCGATAGATGTCATTTAGATGGTCACGGACCAATATATGGAATGGATCAATGGAGTATGAAGATTAAATAAGAATCGTAAGATTAGACATAAAATTTCACATTCTCCACAAGTTCTTATTTAGCATAGGAGTTTATATAATTGAATATTTGCCATTCATGTTTATCATAACCCTTCATAATTTGTGAATTGCAGAAAGCAGACTGTGTGCAGTTACCACAACAACAAGTTAGTATGCAGTGGATCAACCAAATCTGCTTCATTGTCATATGCTTCAGTTGTTGGTGTCATCATGTATGTCATGACACTTGGTGGTTGATGTCTTTAATGTTTCCGTGAGACACTTTCTTAATTTCACTTCCTTTTTCTGAATTTTTCAGTTTTTTGATAACCTTCTGGATTTCCATTTTCCTCTGTTTCTTAAACTACCAACACTGAAGTTTGTAAATGTGTTTATTTTCTAATAATAAGGTTACATTTTCATACATTCATTTGTTTTATGTAATGAAAGCATTTCACTTCAATATTTTGTAAATGTGGAATATCAGGGGGAATTTTTATTGAGATGCCTAGAGAATCTTTTCCATGTGGTCCGTAATCTTGACACTGACGATGTGGGGTCTCCATTGAATGAGTTAATATCTCAGAAATCAAGATTTATCTTTTAACTTATATCTTTCACATCTAAAACATCAGCGTAATTTTTATTCGCTTCACCAAATAAATGAACAAGAGTCTTTGCAAATACCCAAAAAACCCCACTTAAATAGAATGATGTTACAGCTTAAAACATGTTTGCCACCAAAAAAAAAAGAAAAAGATTAATTACAGTTTGACTCCTAAATTATACTTAATATTACTTTAACTTTATGAACTTCCAAAGTTCGGATCTTTATGAACTTCCAAAGTTCGGATCGAAACGTAGATTTGATTAGAATTTGATTGAAATCTATATTACTATATCTAAACCAACTTATATCAAATTTGATTGAAATCTATATTACTAATAATAAGATTTAACTATGTTTATTTACCGTTCATCAAAATTTTTTATTTTCAAGTTAAATTGAAATCTATTTTTTTCTCTTTCGAATCGAGCCAATCTACACTTTCAAGCTAAACTCGGAATATTTTTTTGAATCAAGTTCGAGTTGAAATTCCTAATTACAATGTGTTACATTTTTTCTAGTTTTAAACGATCATCTTTTCCAACAAAAAACGATCATCACAAATAACTACTAATCAAACAAGACATGGTCTTAGAATCAAAACAACCACCACAAATAACTACTAATCAAACCCAAACACATCACAAACAACCACATCCATACAACCAAACACCAAAACTCCAAACACTTATTCACGTCCCACAACACCAAACCAGAAAACACACAAAACACAACACATCCCGCCATGCATGGCACATCTCAGCTTCTGCAACGTGTGATGGCAGAGCAACCACGGTGGTAGGGATGAACAGGCCCACTGGCTCTGTAACAGTTGTGGGTATAATAGGACCTACCAGAGCGAGGTGGGCAAGGGATTCTATTAGCCGAAAGTGCACCATAAGAGATGTAATAGTGTATATGCCAATACAAAGCTCTCCTGTTGTTGGAATCTCCACTTTCTCCTTCTAATACAGCTTCTTCTACCATTTCTCCAAATGGGTAGGTGGGGAATGTGGTTGGGAGCTCCATGGTGTCCTCCATTTGGGATTTTGAGATACGGTTGAGGAGGAAGATGGAGAGGAAGAGGAGGAGGAGAAGAGAGGAGTTTGCCATTGGAGAGAGAACACAAGACAAGAGCTTGGAGTTTGTGTGAAGTGAAACTGAAGTTAAAGTTAAAGTTAAAGTTAAAAGAGATCACATGGATGGAGAGTGGGTTGGTGGGTTTGTGACCGTTGGATGGGGGAATGGACGGTGGGAATTGGGTTTGGGTGGGATGCAGTTAAGAAGGTGGAGGTGCCTCGTGATTGGTGATGAGAACTGTGCCACTACCAGACAGTAGTTGGGGGGGGGGGTAGTAATGGCAGTTTGGCAGAGATCGGCATCACAATGTTTTTTCTTGGGTTTTTACTTTCTTCTAGTTAGTTAAGGTGTTTAAGTTCACAAATCATAATTAGGTCATATGTGTGTTCAGATGTGATACACTTGATGACTTTGGTTGAGGAGATCTTTATACGTTGTGTGGTTGTGGCCTTGTGGGAGTGTTTGACAGTTTGAGAAGTTAAGATGTGACTTTGGTTTAGAGATGTCTTTAAGGAGTCGTTTGATACTCACGCGCTTGGGATATTTGTAGTTTCATCCATATGCATAAAAAAGAACACCCACATGGCCACATAGTTTTGATCAGAGACAGTGTTTGGATGTCCAAGGTCCACGCGCAAACTTTCTAACAACAATTAATGAAAACAACGTTAGGGACGTCCACTGCTTGGCGGTGTTTTTCTTCTCTTTCTCGGAGATAAATTGCAAAAACCAAAATACCTACGGTTTAAATGTTTTTTCCCCCGAAGGACTGAAAAACTGGGTTTTGCTTTTTTGTCATTTTGAGAATTTCTAGGTACTCAATTTTGCTATTAAGAAACTAGACATCACAAACAAGCACAAATGTGTCAAGTTCCACAGCTCGGCAGTCTCGACTAATCAATTTAAAGTATCATAAATTTATAGTTGCAGGTTCAAATTTCAATTTCAACCAAGTTTACAACAACAAATTTTCTAAACCTCCTTCCTCACCATTTCTAAAATCAAGCACAATAGGAATCTCCTAACAAATCACATGTGCCCACAGTAATTCTGATGCAGCATAAACAGTCTTACATATTTTTTTAGCTAAGAACATTCAACATTGAATTCCATCTTTGGTGGATTACACTATAAATGGCACTTCAAACATAGTGTTTTTACAGCTATGAGCTGAGCCAATATAGTGCTTTGTCCACAGAGGAGTAGAAGAATGTCCCCATGGCTAATGATGTAGCAAAGGTTGCTAAAACATAAGCTACAGCTCTCCCTACATGCCCCTTCCTTGTCATTGCATGAAGCTCAGCAGCAAAAGTTGAAACTGTGCTTAGGCTGCCCATGTAACCCAGTTGGATTGCACCAACAATGATGCCACATTTCTGGGTATTCACCTAAACACGTCAAATTAACAATGTCAGTTCAATGTTTAGAAACAATTAGAAGAACAATGTTTGGCGTAATGACATGAATATGGTCCTCCATAATGTGTGGTCCCAGAGTGCTATGGCCTTAATTAAGCTTTAGCAATAACAATGGATTCGAGGATATGAAGCTCAGAAATATTGTTCTCTAACTACTAAAATCTCAACAATATCTCAGTAGGCTCCATAAAATATGATCTGTAAACATTACATAAATTTATTATCATATTAACTTCAACCATTTTGACGAGTGATATCGTGAAATAAGACTGCTAAGCTAATCAGTTTATGCATAAGAAAGAAGCTTAAATGCATACCACTTCAGAAACTGCAGAAATAGAGGCCATGAAGCATGCACATTAGCCATCAGTGTACCAACAGGCAACCATCTGAGATCCCCACTCTTTCCGAGACCCCTCCCGTTGAACCTCGCAAGGAACCAACGTGACCAGACCCCAACAGGAGCCACTAACAATCCCAACCAAAGCTCCTCACTCGAAGAGGGCCTCATCGAGAAGTGTCTTACCAAGTACTCCAAGTCTTGAACCCAATAAGCAAACCAAGGCTAACGAAGTTAAGATCGTTATACCGAAACGACATCTGGGAATGTCCAACTTCCAGTTGTATGCTGTGATTAATAAGCTGCTCTTGAAATGTTCAGCCGTCCAAACTCCGATGTCGATGCTTCTATCGACCACACAAATTCCTGCAACAATAGTCATATCCGTTGAGCTAAAAGTTTACACATTGTTTCTAGATATCAATATGCTTGTGTTTCTGAACTACACAAATTCCTGCAATGTTGATGAGAATCAGAAAACACTTGTGCATTTTCTTAAGACAATTTGAAAATGAGAGATAATATGATACTTACCTATAATTATTCCAAAAACAGTGTAGCCCCAAAGACCCTGAGAAGAAAACTCTACCATCTTCTGATTCCAACCACTAAAAGTTGTGAGACTCCCCATATATCCTGTTGTTATCCCAACTGCTATATGATCAGACACATAACTCACGTCCTCTTTAAATACAACACCAAACCACCCCATCAAGAAACAACTTACCTGATGGACCATAGCTTTAGTAAGAATTCAAATATTATTATGACTTTAAAATGCATTGCTACTGAATATTATTACATCTGCAGAATGATGCATTTTAAAGTAATATCAAAGTAAACCAAAAAATATTTACTGTTTTTGCAAGTAAATAGTGCAGAGGGCAAAGAATAAGACCATGTTTGCAAGAATATCAGGGTGGAGAGCTCCATTGCTTTCCATAGAGAAGATTTGTTCAAACAACTTTTTAAGATAACGTTAGACAATGTTGGTTTTTTGATCTTAATCTATGTTTTGATGATTTAATCAATCTAATCTTAATTATAATCATGTAGAGTAACACACATATTGCATTGCATATATATTGTTTTGTGCTAACCTCTACAGGTGATCAAGACTCAAGGAAAAAAAGAAATCAAGTCAAGACATGTAATCAAACTCATTTGAAGACATGTATTTTGTATTTCTTTGAGTCTTTAGGAACCTTGTGTAATTGAGTATACTTGAGCTAAAAACTACTCAACCACACACTAGGTTCCATATAAAAGTCACACACAAAATTTCACATAATTTGGACTTCAATAGATCATCCAAACTAAAACCGAAAAATACCTACACAATACTTTAAACCTTTTTGTTCGACCGTTCACACGAGTCACATGACCGTTTGTTTTGTCGTATTATATCCAACAGTCGTATTCGTATTATTCCCAAATACCCCAAAATTACCAAACATCCGATCGACCGAAACATTTCTAGCGGTCGATCGAACCAACACAATTTGGTCTCCCAGAAGTGCCTGGACTAATTCGGTCGACCTATCCCCTGAGCCCGTTCGACCGTTAACTTAAGTGAACTTAAGTCAAAGCTGAATTTTGACCAAACGGTCAAACGACATATCCGTTTCGGTCGACCGTTCTTAGGCAGAATTGAATCTTGCAAGTTTTCTATTTTGTGCATTTTACACCAACTCATACCCAATCAATCCCAACGGCTTTATTCTCTCTAATGCCTATATAAAGAGTTGTAAAACACATTTTAACACAACTCTCCTACTACTATTTGTCCCCAACATTAGAGAGAAACTACACACACTCAAAAGCCCAAAACATTCCACACTTAGTAATCAATTCCATATTCTACTCAAGTGTGCTCAAGTTTAGAGAGTGTTGTTTCACTCATTATTTGTGAAAGAAAGCAAGGGTCTTGGTGAAAACCCAAGATATTTAGTATAGACTTCGGTGAGAGCCCGAAGTGATCCTCTCAGATTGTGAGAGGAGGAGTCAAGCTCGGCGAGGGTTGTTCGCGAGCTTGAAGACTTGTAAAGGCGTTCTCTCCCGGCCCGGAACGGGGAGTGATTAGTGAAGTCGTGAGCGGAGCTCGGTGATCCGAGCGGAGCTTACAAGAGAGGACGTAGGCGGTGACCGAACCTCTATAAAAATCCCCCGTCTCATTGTGGTGTGCATTTCTATTCTTTATTTGTTTGTTTGTTTAATTCCGCTGCATATCTTTGATAGATCAAACAAGTAGGTAATTAGACTTAATTGTGATTAGAGATTGGGGACCTATAACCCACACGATCCAACAGACAACACCTGCAACTCATCAAGCCAAAAAGATCATGTTTTTTTCTCTCTTCTAAGAAAATGAAAATAAAAAAAACAAAAGAAATGGACAAGAACAGCAATTTATTACCCAAAATTTCTACTGTCAAAAATCATTTTCTTACCCCAAGAATACCAAATACAGCCAAATGGAGAAGATATGTTAAATAGTCCAGCAGTTGAAGGATTCTGTGGTGCTTGTCCTACATATAATAGAGTAGTTATAGACGGACGCGCGCGTCACGGACGCGCCTTACGTGGATCTGTACAGCTCAGATATTTTTCTTTGAGTCAGCGTCCAGTCAGCGAAATTTCTCTTCGCGCGTTTTGGTATTTTTAAAAAGAGTAGTTATAGACGGACGCGCGCGTCACGGACGCGCCTTACGTGGATCTGTACAGCTCAGATATTTTTCTTTGAGTCAGCGTCCAGTCAGCGAAATTTCTCTTCGCGCGTTTTGGTATTTTTAAAAAACGCCGGTTCTTTAAGTTGAACGATTCATTTCCCAATACACAGATAAGACAGTGTGCAGACCCTAGGACATCGTGCAGTCTCATTATTCGTGCAGAGCCCACACTTATCATAATAAAATATTTGTTTTTAAGTTTTACGTTGGATCAACTTAATTTGTCTAGCTTACTTTATGTGTGTGTGCAGTTTACATTATGTGTTTGTCCTGTTTACGTTATGTGTCTGTCCGGAATAAGTGTATATTGTTGTACGGAATAAGTGTATTTGCAGTCCGGAATAAGTGTATTTGTTGTCCGGAATAAGTGTATTTGTTGTCCGGTTTAAGAATAAAGTGTGTCCAGAAACGGAACATAAAGTTTGTCCGGAATAAGTTGATTTGTTGTCCGGAATAAGTGTATTTGTTGTCCGGAATAAGTTTATTTGCAGTCCGGAATAAGTGTAGTTGTCCAGAATAAGAAGAAAGTGTGTCCAGAAACGGAACAGAAAGTTTGTCCGGAATAAGTGTATTTGCTGTCCGGAATAAGTGTATTTGTTGTCCGGAATAAGTGTATTTGTTGTCCGGTTTAAGAATAAAGTGTGTCCAGAAACGGAACATAAAGTTTGTCCGGAATAAGTTGATTTGTTGTCCGGAATAAATGTATTTGCTGTCCGGAATAAGTGTATTTGCAGTCCGGAATAAGAAGAAAATGTGACCAGAAACGGAACAGAAAGTCTGTCCGGAATAAGTGTATTTGCTGTCCGGAATAAGTGTAGTTGTTGTCCGGAATAAGTGTATTTGTTGTCCGGTTTAAGAATAAAGTGTGTCCAGAAACGGAACATAAAGTTTGTCCGGAATAAGTTGATTTGTTGTCCGGAATAAATGTATTTGCTGTCCGGAATAAGTGTATTTGCAGTCCGGAATAAGTGTATTTGCAGTCCGGAATAAGAAGAAAATGTGACCAGAAACGGAACAGAAAGTCTGTCCGGAATAAGTGTATTTGCTGTCCGGAATAAGTGTAGTTGTTGTCCGGAATAAGTGTATTTGTTGTCCGGTTTAAGAATAAAGTGTGTCCAGAAACGGAACATAAAGTTTGTCCGGAATAAGTGTATTTGCAGTCCGGAATAAGTGTATTTGTTGTCCGGTTTAAGAATAAAGTGTGTCCAGAAACGGAACATAAAGTTTGTCCGGAATAAGTGGACTTGTTGTCCAGAATAAGTGTATTTGCTGTCCGGAATAAGTGTATTTGCAGTCCGGAATAAGTGTATTTGCAGTCCGGAATAATATATGGCTTCATTATTGTCGGAATAAACGAATCAATATATGGAATGCAATAATATGATGTCGAAACAAAAAAACGTCCGCAAAGCGCGCTCCCTCTGTCCGCTCGCTGAGATAAACCGAACAGACGTAAGTCTTCACCACGGAGCGTTGACAAGAACATCAGGAAGTCTTCGCACCGTCCCATTCACGCTGCTTACGTTGTGAAGAATCCTGGGAGTCGGCATCAGACGCTTCTTCGAAATGGTGATTTATTCTGGAGAGAAAGAATGAAGAAGAAAGAAAGAGTGTCATCATATTTGTATTTGGCTGGAGAGAGAGAACGTGCTGAGTTGAAACGCATTTAATGTGATTTGAGTGGACATCAGGAATAAAAAACAAAAAAACATTCATGCTTTGGCCACGTAAGGGCTGACATGGATGTCCACGTAGAACGCGTCCGTGACGCGTTGCGTTCAACAAACATTTCCCCATATAATAAACCATGACTTTGATTCAATTTGTATTTCACGAAGAAAATAATCTTAAAACTTTATAAAGAGTCCAGTAAATTATGTCATACTCATGGAATAAAAAAAACAAGCTTGGACATACGACTATGTCCTCAAAATTGGTTTTGAGGTTGACAATCATGACACGATAAGATCACACGAAATGACACAACCCCATTAGAACATGACGAAACACAACAACTTTTTATGGTTCATTATCATATCTATGATGATGCCCAACTCATACCCAATCAATCCCAACGGCTTTATTCTCTCTAATGCCTATATAAAGAGTTGTAAAACACATTTTAACACAACTCTCCTACTACTATTTGTCCCCAACATTAGAGAGAAACTCCACATACTCAAAAGCCCAAAACATTCCACACTTAGTAATCAATTCCATATTCTACTCAAGTGTGCTCAAGTTTAGAGAGTGTTGTTTCACTCATTATTTGTGAAAGAAAGCAAGGGTCTTGGTGAAAACCCAAGATATTTAGTATAGACTTCGGTGAGAGCCCGAAGTGATCCTCTCAGATTGTGAGAGAAGGAGTCAAGCTCGGCGAGGGTTGTTCGCGAGCTTGAAGACTTGTAAAGGCGTTCTCTCCCGGCCCGGAACGGGGAGTGATTAGTGAAGTCGTGAGTGGAGCTCGGTGATCCGAGCGGAGCTTACAAGAGAGGACGTAGGCGGTGACCGAACCTCTATAAAAATCCCCCGTCTCATTGTGGTGTGCATTTATATTCTTTATTTGTTTGTTTGTTTGTTTAATTCCGCTGCATATCTTTGATAGATCAAACAAGTAGGTAATTAGACTTAATTGTGATTAGAGATTGGGGACCTATAACCCACACGATCCAACAGACAACACCTGCAACTCATCAAGCCAAAAAGATCATGTTTTTTTCTCTCTTCTAAGAAAATGAAAATAAAAAAAACAAAAGAAATGGACAAGAACAGCAATTTATTACCCAAAATTTCTACTGTCAAAAATCATTTTCTTACCCCAAGAATACCAAATACAGCCAAATGGAGAAGATATGTTAAATAGTCCAGCAGTTGAAGGATTCTGTGGTGCTTGTCCTACATATAATAAACCATGACTTTGATTCAATTTGTATTTCATGAAGAAAATAATCTTAAAACTTTATAAAGAGTCCAGTAAATTATGTCATACTCATGGAATAAAAAAAACAAGCTTGGACATACGACTATGTCCTCAAAATTGGTTTTGAGGTTGACAATTATGACACGATAAGATCACACGAAATGACACAACCCCATTAGAACATGACGAAACACAACAACTTTTTATGGTTCATTATCATATCTATGATGATATATGAAAAGTTAACATAGAAACATTAAAACACGGATGGACACAATTGTTGGATTTCTACATAAAATTACACAATTAACTTGTTATATAGGATGATTAAATTTTTTTTTACTTGAAAATGGTCGTTGAAAAAAAATAAGTATGAAAACATGGTCATAATATGTTATTGACTATTAACAATCAAAACATGTCAAAAAAAATTCAAATTATGCTTTTGACACAAGCCGCAACTGACAACTCCTCAAATTCCTTTTAAGAGGCGGAAGTGGAGGTTTGCAATGGTTTCCGTTTTTGGACAATCGCAAGCATATGAGGATGGTTTAGCCAATAGAAAATAGAAAATCATTTTATTTCACAAAGTTTCCAACAATATCACCTGATCATCGAGAAGAGGTGACTAGAGGTCTGATGCCAAGAAGCCCGTATTTTTTCCTACAAGGCTGCAGAGGTCCTGAAACTGTGGCAATGTAACCTCAGAAACCATCATTTCTTCATTACCATCCACAGTCTGAATACCATACTTTCCAAGCATTGGACATGCCACTGGATCATCATGGACATGAGACACTATTTCATTGTCTAGGTTTGTCGATCTCATTCTCCACAATTGCCTTCCAACACCTTAGAAGCAAAATGAGGTGCGTGAGACTGGAATGTGGCATAAAGAGTATCAACTTCATCTAGTGCGGAAATGAAACATTGATCATATCGACCACAAGTCCACAACTAATAATTGCCTTAACAATATTTAAAGAATGTGGAGTAATAGAACACAGGTACTGCACTAGAATACAAGTCTGAGAGGATAGCAAGTCATGATGCACCACCCAATTGGCCACAGTTTCGAATTTCGTACGTCTATGAAATATGATGTATCATCACTCTAAAGAATTTGGTGGTGTCTGAGGAACAAAGCAAAGGACAACTGCACCCATGCAAACTCACAACCACATGGCCGAGTTTGATGTGGTTTCAACATCTACACTCATAGGTATCACATGTGAATATGTTGGGATAGATATAGACTCGAAGTTGGGGCTCAAATTCAGAATCAGGCAACACAATAAGATATGCCAATAAGATGACATTGTCTTTAAGTCGTTTCCAAGGTCATCATTGGAGATT
Source organism: Triglochin maritima (assembly GCA_963682175.1). NCBI lineage: Eukaryota > Viridiplantae > Streptophyta > Magnoliopsida > Alismatales > Juncaginaceae > Triglochin > Triglochin maritima. Next base: position 1,390,843 of record OY821787.1, on the reverse strand, counting down.
TGGAGGCTCTCAGAGAATCATAATTACATCACTAGCTTTAGAAGTCGCTCTCACCCCACCAAAATAGATATTCAAGGCTTTTAATTTACATGCTTTTTTTAAGAAAAAATTGTTGAAATAATCATAAAAACAATCTAAAGAATATAAAGTTAAAAAACTTATTTGACAAAATATGATGCAAATAAATGACAACTCCATTACCGTTTTTATTACAATGCAATGTCGTTTTAATTATACATATTTAATGAAAAACGGCATCGCAGATGCCGTTTTTGTGAAAGAAAAAAACGATAACTAAGATACCATTTTTGCCTACGACGAAAAAGATATCACCGACCATTTCTTCCCCACCACTCCACACTCCCAACGACGATCCTGGTCTTGGTCTCCTCCTCCATCGTGCAGGTTGAGGTATTTAGATGATTAATTTTTGTTATAAGTCATTAGATCATTAAGTGTATGCATTATATCATTGCAGAAATGGTAAAAATCTATCACATATTTTCAAAAAAAGGGAGTTGTAGGTTTTTATTGCAACAGTTCTGATAAACATTTTGAAATATACACAAAATGTCGTTTATTTGTCTCATATTTTGTCAAATAAGTTTAATAAGTCTTATATTCTTTTAAATATTTTTTTAATGATTATTTTTAAAAAAATCAACACAACTTTTTAGTGGTGAATTTCAGTCAATACATAATAAATCAACACAACTTTTTAGTGGTGAATTTCAGTCAAAATATGGTGTTTTTTCATATAAGCGGTGATATATTAGATAAATAAATCAATAGGGCTATGTAACCACAGTCTCATTGTCTAGTCTCGACGAAATCAGAATCATACATAATCTAACTCAAAATATGGTGTTGCCTCCCGTGCTACACTGCACACTTCAACACCAAAAGCACCAGTGCACAATTCTACTGAGTACTGACCTTTTTCATCAGCAAAAAGGCCTTACTTACGAAATAAATACAGATTGAATCATTAAATTCAAGGAAAGTTAAAATTAGCTTGACTGGTGATAGAGATCACAGTGGCAATGACTTATATAAAAGAACCCTTGTAATGAATAGAGAGTCCGTGTGGGAACAACTTACTTTGCCTATACACAAACTACTTAAACTATCATTAGTATGTTATCACAATGTAGGGAAGCAAGCGGTTTTCGACTCCTCTTCCGTAGATATAAGAATGAGAATTGGTGGTGCTCGGCGGAGGGTATCACTTCTGCATTTAAACGTACCATGGATTTTTTCTCACCCCGAGCACGGAACATGTTTTGTTCACACCACTGCAATGCATCTTGGCAGCATGAAGGGACATATATCTGGTATTGGTTGGCTCAAAGGTACTTAACCAAACCCCACGAGTGCAAGAGTTTGAGCTGAATCAGTAGTGTTTTGTCCATACTGGAACTGAGTACAACAATGTCCCCATGACAAATGATGTAAGGAATGTCACTACGACGTAAGCCAGAGCTCTTCCTTCCTTATCCTTCCGCCTCATCGCATAAAGTTCAACGGCAAATGTAGAAACTGTGCTTAAGCAACCCAAGAAGCCGAGTTGCATAGCACCCACGATGATACCACATTTGACTGTGCCAACCTGAACATATCAAGGAAATATCTGAATCAGCAAGGGGGAAAATGACGGAAAAACGTTGGCAATCTCCTAACATCTAGACGTGCAATGACAAAATAGTGTCCAATCACAATTGCTAAGCAATTTAATAGTTATATAGTGCATGATCAACTAAATTAATTGCTGATGAACTAATAAAAAAAGGGTAATGGTGTATACCACTTTCGAGATTGTTGAAAGAGATGCCATCAAACAAGCAGCGAGAACATTGGCTGAAAGCGTACCAACAGGCAACCATCGCAAAAATCCACTCCTCCCAAAACCACGACCGTTGAGCCTAGCCAAGTACCAACGTGACCAAACACCAGGTGGACCGACAATTAAGCCCAACCACAACTGAGCACCATTAGAGATTTCATCCAGATATCTCCTGGCCAGCCCTCCACTTGAGCCCCATAAGCAACCCAAGGCTAGCAGCATCAATACCGTCATTACTATGTGCCGTTTAGGACGGTCTATCTTCCAAGTATCAGGTGTAATCAATCCCGTTTCCAAGTCCCGTTTGAGTTTTCTTAGAAGGAACACCTTAACTCGCTCAGCAGTCCAAACTCCCATGTCAATGCTCCTGTCCACAACACATATTCCTGCAAAAATAATTAGGATTAATTTCTCAAAAAACGTTCAATAACATGACACATGTAGAATACCCTTCAAGTAAAGGTAATACATAAAACATTTTCTGATTTGATTCAAGGTTTTCAATAGTCTCTTCCAGTTAAATTTCAACTCAGCTTAAGTTTTAATTGTGGATAGGTATATGTACCCCTCTAGTATCATTGATATGAAACACGAGCATCCATCTAGTAAGAAAATTATTGATAATTTCTTAGTATTAATCATTCATCTTACTGAATATTGCAAAACTTAATAAAATCATGATCCTTGTAGAGTTTCACCACATTTCATCGTCCATCAAAACATCCATTTGTACGTAACATAGTCACACCATTGAAATTTCACTATATAGATTAATTTTATGAAAGAATGGTCAGCACAGGGTGATGGAAGGGTAGTTGAAAATTATGAATAAAATTAAAGAACAATTTGTCTCTATGTCATGGAGGCACAAAAACAAATGAATCTCTCGACAATCAAAAGCAGTATAAATTTGCACTTCAGAAAGGGTCCACTGGAATTGAAAAAAGAAGAAGCCAAACTTCATCTTTCTTACCAAAAATTATTCCAGCCACAGCATAACCCCAATGACCTCGTGAAGAGAGCTCAACCATCTTCTGATTCCATCCACTGAAAGTTGTAAGGCTCCCCATGTATCCTGTTGTTATCCCAACAGCCAAATGTTCAGATACATGGCGTACATCCTCCTTAAAAATAACTCCAAACCACCCCATCAAGAATGAACCAGCCTAATGAACAAAGATTTAGTTAGCAGATTGAGATATGTAGTACTACACTACTACAGTAACTAGGAAGAAGAGAAAGAGACCATGTTGGCAAGAATATCAGGATGGAGAGGTGTTTCATCAATAGAAAGGGAAAGGATGTGCCCAAGCAGCTTCTTCAGAAAGTATCTAGTCAGCACCTAGCATAATGACTCGAAAGATCATGTTTTTGCTCCTTTTTAAGGGAAAAAAATCAAAAGAAAGATCAACATGAGAACATACTAACTACAACAGACAAGATCATAAATTAAGACATTTTCTTACCCCAAGTATCCCAAATACAGCCAGATGAAGAAGATACGTTAAATAATCAGCCAAATGTGGGAGCTTGTATTGTTTTTCCTGCATACAAACATGGCATCTTTGAATATTGTTGTTGCTAATCACCTCATTTTGAATACAGAAAGGCTTTGCTTTTACTGGAAGACTACAGAAGTTATGTATTGCATGAGTGGCTATGTTTCTTTTTGTTGCTACTTTAGTAGCTGTCTTTTGTAAAAATCACAGCCAACAAACATCAAGTTTGCAATCTATTTGGGGAATCATTGAAGTTAACCAGGAACTCAGATATGTAATGTTGGGGAAAGGCAGTAACTTATGCATGACTTATTCTAAACGAAGTTCTTCTATACCATAAGTACACGGAATAATAATAATAAGAATGATGCTTAGCCAGTATTCTACCTGTTGGTCACACGAAATAAGTTCCCAACATTTACTCTTGCGAAAGTACTAGTCAAATTATTGTATGTAATTGACTTGGTACTACAAGAAAATCAGTGGATGCTCTGATTTGCCAAAACTGATCATCCCCTGAGATTTACTTTACTACAGGTTAACAATCTTTCAACTGGACAATAAAGAAATCAAAAAGAGATGATTGATCTAATGAATTATGCCCTACTTCAGCCGGGAAAATGTACTTGTACTATGAAATAGTAAATTGAATGATGATTTTGGGAAACTGACCTTGAAAGATGAACTCTGTGCATTCTGTACATTCAAATTTCCATCGGAATACATTATCGGGTCGGTGGGAAGAGGTGATGCAGCCTCCAATTTCGATGGGTATAGAGAAGACGTCTGGTCTACTACATCTTGGTGAGGAGATTGGTTCAAGGCACTACCAGGGATTATCACTTTATCATCCTTAAAAGCCCCGATGTTGTCCATTTGAGATCTGAAGCTTGCACTACCATCATGATGATCTTTTCCAATCACCTTATCACCACTATCCCCTGCTTGAGCATCAATCTTGCTTTCCAAATCCTCATCGATCTCATCAGCAGTAATATTGTTGAAGCTACCTGATCCCATTTTCCACGACAGTCTTCTTCCCAATTTACGAGATGAATTTTCTCTCTGTCTTATCCCAATCCCTTCATTAATGACACTGCTACTTGGCATGTCACTGCCGTCATCAACCACTTGGTCTCCAGCATCCCCAACCTGTGCAACATATTCATCTGGAACATCATCATTTCTGTAAGATACTTCCCGAGAGAGATTGAAAGAACCTCTTCGCCAGGAACCAGTGTAACTACGTCTGCCGCTGGAAGAATTACGTCGAAAGCTCATTTGACGTGGACTGATATCTCTAGAATGACCATCCATATGTTCTCGTTTAGCTAAGACAGAACAAACTTATAGAGGACTCCAGGGCACTTTGGTGGTCCAATATGGATTCTGCAGGAAACTGGAGTCGATGTTAAAAACAGGATATGGTTCTAAGCATAAATACAATGGAAACATGGGATGGATGGCCAACGTTGAAATAGGTAGCTACAATGCTATGTGTACCATAATAATTCTACACTAGATATAGATTCCAGAAGATTACAGAGAACAATACAACACACAATCTCCATTCCCATAGATTTACGGAAACGATACACCCCCATTGGACAGACATGAGAAATTAGTGGAGGAGAATAAAAGCATACGAGGGATAATGCCAAGGTTACGGAAGACCACCAAATCGGTCCATCATTTAGGACAAAATCATATTGTCAAAAAATGTATTTGGAATAATCTGAACGAGACATGGCAATCTGGTCGATGCAAGGTGATTGCTTTCCGACAAAAGATCTTTAATTCGTTCTTCATTGTCTATATAGAAAAGAACAGCAAGCAAAACAAACCGAATTGTACCATATTAAAATACCTACCCTTGAATTAACTATGAAAAGCAAACTTCTTAACAACTGTTAACGGCCTTTTTCTTTAAAAGTCCAGCTATATCAGGTTGCAAGCATCATGATAGGACATGGTAGTTAAATCATGAATGGTTTAAATAGGAAATTTCCACAAAGGAGAGACACAAATAGCATTAGAAGACTTGCAAATGAACGTCATCACAAGGGGAAAGGCTGGTTTCATGTGAACATTAGTTAGACAGGGGACGGGACCACAAGGATACGCAACTGAAGCACGTTCACATAACCTAGCATGCTACTGCACCTAAACCATCACATAAGCAAGCCAGCCAATGTGGGCTCACTAGCCACCATTGCTTTCTCTGTTGACTAATCCCACAACTAATGACCCTACCAAAAGGAAATCATAGACAGGCCCACACAAGGTATGACATCGACATTCCAGTGTTTCACGAGATTCTTCTACAAAATCCAACCTTCGTTTCCACATACAAGTGACAATCCCACAAGGCCACAAAAGACCCGTCAAATTCGAACACCAAAAATAATACAAAAGCATAAGAAGAAAAAAGAAAAGAAGATACAAAACTCAATTTCTAAAGTTCCAAATACCACAAAACGTATTACAAGCAAAAGAAGGAAAAAAAATCCCTAAAAAAACATAATAGAAGCTGCAAACATAATAAAAGCACTGAACACAAAATGTGCATCCTAAATTCCTAATTGGTCCAATGTCTAGTTGGTGTGCGTGGGATGCAGGTTTGATTCTCACCCACGTAATATAACATGTGCTAGTGCAATGCGATCATGCAACCTACATTAACAATTAAAATCAATCCTACATGTTTTATCGAAACAAACCTACCACTAATATAAAAAAAATAACTGAAAACATGAAATTACAATAGAACAAGAAAAAGGGGCACACCTTTGGAGGTTTCCTCAAAAGCTTACACATGAATCACCAAACAAACCACAATAAAAGTAGGACCCGTGAAGCAAAAGAATAAGAATATATTCACCTTTACACCTAATTACTTGTCAACCAATCACCAAGGAAAAGCGCAGGAAAGAACCACTAATCAAATCCAAACAATAGTTCTCCACCTTTTTCCAGATAGAAAAGAAAAAAAGGGATTCGCAACCCTAAATGGATCCAACAGAACCATCTCACGCACGTGTTTGATTCCGAGTTGGAGAAATCCAAATTTGTCGTATTGCAAATCCTTGAAAAATAGTCTTTTACAACAACAAAAAAGTGGGAAATCAACAGTAAAATGTCATATTAAACCCTTAAAAAACAATACAACCCGAATTTTAATGAAAAAGCTAAAAAAGAATATATATGTATATATATATTGTAGGTTTGGAGTAGAGTTCAGGAATGGAACAGTAATGGAGGGGGAGATTTCGAGTTTACCAAGAGGATTAAGAAGGTAGGTGAGGAATTTCGACGGCGCAGGATGGTTGTCGGAGACGTCTCCGGTGGTCACCGGCGTGGCGGAGGAATGGGAGAAGGAGGAAAGGTTGAGGTATTTATAGAGGTTATGGTGTGTGGAGTTGAAACTTATTAACGACAACATCGCAAGAATTTATTTAGACTTAAGACACGTTTACTTTCCCTTTTTTTCTCTGGTGAGGCCGACAAGTCAGTTATGGTGGGTTATGTTTTTAAAGTGATAACGAATATTGTCATATTTTCTTCTAATACAGTCTTAAGAAGATTTCTATTTCAAGTTTGATTTCTTACATTATTTACTTCTTCTTTACAACTTTTAGATTGGCATTGTATTACGAAACTGCAAACATATCTTTAGGCTATCGCGATTGCCACATCCAAGGTTTGAATTCTGATATGGATGGGACAGAATCAGCATTTATGTCGCCCTGCGTGTTGAATGGAGAAGCTTCCTTAATCATTTTTAACTACTGCACGTATTGCAATAGCGGTTTTGATATTAAAAAAACATGTTTTAGGTATTGAATGACTAAAATTAATGTAAATCACTGAACTTCAGATTTCAACGTGAGCAAAAAATAATTGTTTAATTTTTCTATGTGAATTACTTTTTGTCGCTTCAAAACTACTTAAATCGTCATTCTACTTACAATTTTGTCATTCACCGTCCAGTTAATACTTATTTCGTCCAGTTTCTTAAACTAAGGCTTCTGTCTAAGTTTTCATCATTTTACCACTAACAATACCACGAAAATGTCTGACGAATCATCTAAATCACGTGAATTTTAAATTAGAAAAAATGGATCGGGTGTGCTTGGGGTTAGGGGGTCTGTTACATACGTCCGTCTAAAAAAACTTTAACAAAAAATCTTAAATTTATACGGTGTGTTATCTCAAATTATTTGAGATTCCGTTGCAAGATTTCGGTGGTAACGGGTTGGATTACAATGAGTTTTTTTGCAAGTAATAAAGATTCAATTTTTTTCATATCTAACAATTTCAAGATCCAAGATTTCGGTAGTAATGGGTTGGCTTCTATCTAAGTTTTCCTCGCAATGACCAAGCCCCCCGACTGACCTGTCGAGGTGGTAGTTGGTAAAACTCCACGACTTGCAAAAAAAACTCAATATAATCAACCATATTAATACCAAAAAGCTTGAAACGGAACCTGAAATAATTTGAGATAATACATCGTATAATTTTAAGATTTTTTATTAAAAAAAATAGGGACGTCTAAGCATGATGACACCCCCATGGGGGGCTCCGGCGGACGCCCTTTAAATTTTTTTATTTTTTACTAAAAGAAAGTTGGACATTTTACGAGATTCGAGTGCACCGGGACGTCCGCGAGCTCATTTACCAACCACCGAAACATTATTTTTGATGATGATGATGAAAGGAATATGAAAAGAAAGTGGTGGTAGAAGAGTGAAATAAAAAGTTATATAAGTAAAAATAAGAGAAATACAAAACAGTAATTCGTACATACGATTTAAGTAGTTTTGAACCGACGAATAGCAATTCAATTTTGAGATGCAATAACGTCATGCGAGCTGGCGTGATTAGAGAGGTGTGATTTACTTGGAAAGAACATTTAAGTAGTTTTGAGCCGACGAATAGCAGTTCAATTTTGAAATGCAATAACGTCGTGCGAGCATCCGTGATTAGAGAGGTGCGGTTTACTTGGAAAGAACATTTTAAAATTCAATTATGTTTGTTGGGGGCGTGGGTCAATTAGATGTCTACAATTTTAATATTTTGGACTTCGAGAATTCTCAAACTTTGCAATTGTCAAGCGTTGACTTTGGGTCCAGTTGACACGTGCAAAGAGGCCTATTTCGTGACATAACTAGCATTGACGATTGATTCAAAACTATTTTATACTAAAGTACTGTAGAGCGACGTCAATGACTATTTACAATGACGACTTCAAAGCTTCCGCCGCTGAATATAGAGAACCGGAAAGTATTCAGTAATAGTATGTTTTTCCTTTTAACTATTCAATTGTAATTGATAATGCAGAAAAACTTCAATGAATTGTTATGACTTAAACATCATGCAACTAAAATTCTATGACAATTCACATTTGTACTAGAAAGAAGCTCTACTACAACTCCAAGTAAAAGGAGTCAAAACTGCAAACTTCGTCATTTGGAACCCAATCACAGCTTACCAGATGATTAAAACAGTTTCGCTTGTGCAGATTTAAAAGTCCCGATGGAGGACCCACGCGCAAAGGTCTTTATTTTGAGACAGACCGCACTTCTAAGACCACAGTTCATAATGGAATTCAATCCAACCAAATAAGGTGAGACAACATGCAGTAGTAATTGAAGGCAATTACACACAACAAAATTGAAAATCGAGTCATAAAGTTAAAATTTTCGACAGTCTCCCGAAATAATATAAAATATCAAAATCACTACTCAAACGATGAAGATGCAGGACCTGCACCAAAGCCGCCACCACCCCTGCCAAACCCTGGTCTTCCACCAGCTCCCTGTAGAATTACAAGATACATTATTTAGTTTTGAATGAAATACATAAACTAAATGTATATAGCAATAAAATTAAAACTACGATAGAATTTTCGTAACTAAGGGTGGGTCATTGTGCTTCAGTCAATTTTGGACACAACATGGAGACACGACTTTACACGAAAATTTTTATATGATTAAAATGATTTATTATGATGATTTGTGAAGTTACAAATATAAAATAATTGATACACGATTTGACACGAACACGACACAATTACACGATAAGTTATTTTTACACAAAACTGGCACGAACTACATCTTTTGTTAGATAATCAATTGGTTTAACTTGATAATAGTTAATTAAGATGTTATTTAGAATAAAAAATATCAATATAACATGTCACTTAACTATTTTCAATCTAAACATGATGAAATCTTTTTAATTTGTACGATACATAACAACAAAGTCTTTAATCCCAAACTAGTTAGGGCAATTTGTACTATACACGATAACACAAAATCCTGACACAACTGCAGAACTATCAGACACAATAGTACACGAACACGACCCAATTGACAGGTCTAGGTACATGATATAATGGTCAAATCCACCGTAACCACCAGTACTGTCAGTCTGTCACTGGATCAGTCATTTATGGAAGGCAAGAAGACCTTAGCAGTGTTTGGGGCAACATTTATGCTTTATGCTACATATGTCCAATGCTGAGCCACACAAAGTTACAATACTGGATAGCGACGTGGATGTGTTTGTCTGCTCTGAGAACTCTAAGTTTGAATTGAGTGTTTCCAAACTCGAGGTCTGTTTCGAAATCCAACTCGTCACCTCATACATGTTATGACTGAAAGTCTGGAACTCCTGTTCAGAGTTTTAAGCATTCAAAAGTCTTTTGGCTTTTAATATTTTGGAATCCTGATTCCCAATGCATGTATTTTGTACAAGAGAACCAGTTGCATTCTCATTTCTAATAATCCGAATTTCCCCTTCGATAATAAAATATAGGAACTTTCAGAGGTTGCCCAAATCTCTCCTCATCTGCACCCTCTCCTCCACCACAAACACACCTTCCTATTTGCCTACTCTATCCCAAGTCCGAACAAACCACCACCACTCCTGCCTGTCAATGCCCTTTCCCTCAAACTCTTCCCACTTGATGTCCACCTCTTCCTCACCATTTTCCCATTAGTGCCTTCATCCTGTTCCAAACCACATACCACATGCCGAACCATGCGTGTTTGGTGTTTTTGTTGGTAAGATGGAAAGAAAATTTTGGGATTGGCATGTGTACTATGGGAATTGGGTCAGGGGTTTGTGGGTCATTTAATGATGTGGAGTCAAATACAATTTGGAATCCTGAGTTTGGGATATTTGGGAAAGGCATCCCTGTTCCTGGAGATACCCTTAGAATTTAAGAAACATTAGGTTTTAAATGTCCTCCCGTAGTCCAAACAAAGCCTTACTGGAGAAAAATGTTCTTTTAGGCGTAGGTAATCGGCAGGGAACATGATAGCTAAGTTTCAATATACTACAGCCCTAAAGTTTGTGGCAAGTAATGCTTTAGTAATGATATCATATAGAAACATAATTTCAATGTACTCCGAAGACCAAATCAGCACTAACACAAGTAGGGGTGAGCATCCGGACCGGACCGGATGCTCGTGGACCGAAGACCGGACCGGATCGGTCCGGTCCGGTCAAAAACCGATTTTTTATAAAGAAAAAACAAAAAAAGACTGGTCCGGACCGGACCGGACCGAACCCAAATTTCCCGGACCAAAACCCGGACCGACCGGTCTGGTCCAAAAACCCGGACCGGACCGGGTTTTGCTCTCCCCTAAACACAAGTACCCCAAAACACTCACCCGAAAAGAAATGTAACACGTTGGGATTATTTAGCTACTACGTTCACAGAGGCTAACTGTAAATGCACCAGAACGATTGGGAAATATTCAAGTACCTCAAAGAGCCATACCAAAAACCTCCATTATCTATATGACTAACATACTAATTTCACACCACAAGGTAAACTACCAAAATAACCGAAGCAAAACGTGAGGGATCAAATGAAACTATTGCTTACCCGGAAAGAAGGCTGGAACTCAGCAGGCGCGCTGCTCTTATCACCGAACTCACCCGCTCCACCTCGAGGACCACCACGATACCCATCCCTATCCCCAAACCTTGGCCTATCACCCTCAAACCTTGGAGGTCCCCTACAAAACACACCATCAAAAATTTCCAAATCATCTACATTGAGTGCAAAACTCAAAAAAGATCAAACAAAACAACCCCAAAATTCATGTGAGAAATCCAAAACTAGTAATTAGCAAAGCCATGGTTTCATGAATTCTTACGTCCACGTAACCCCACCCACTAGTAATGCAGACCAAAAGAGAAACATTATTTTATTGTCAATGACACATTAAGAAACCATAAAACTTCTTTGCTAGCCATATTGTTTGCTCAATTATTAATTGAGGGAAATAGGTCTATGAGTGACTTGTAGCCATCTAAGATATGGCACTTCATTTTGACATTCTTTTGATGAAGATCTAACCATTTAAAATGAAGTAAATCGTAGTCGTCCAAATTTGGACATTTTAGAGCAACGATAAAATTAACTTGGATTAATCTAAAATTTTAATATGTTTGAGACTGGTAGAAGAGAATGAATATGATGATTTAGTTTGATTAGAAAAATATGATTTTAAATTTGCTAAAAAGAATGCACCATTGCAAAGATGGCTATAAGTGACTCATAGCCACATTATTTCCTTATTAATTCCACTTAACTTCAAATTTACCACGTTTTTTCGTAGTACCAGATTAACTACTTAAAACTAATAATTCTAGTTTCTTAACTTACTTAAATATATAAAACCAAATAATTCCAATTCAAAGATCAGTTTCAACTTTGAAGCTAGCATTTGATTCTAAAGTACACTAACAAACACATTGCAAAAGGAAACACGACTACCTTGGGCGATCGCCGGGCGGGCCACCCATGGGCCGACCGAGCGGTCTAGTGGACTTCTTCAACGTCGCGGGGACAATCTCCGACGGAAGGTTAAGGAAAGTCCTAAGATACTCGATCCCATCATTAGTAAGATACCAGTAGTAATGCATCCACGCGAAGGTCTCCGTCACGTACTCCCTAGACTTGAAGCTCTGCATGAGCTTAATCACCTGGAGGTTCGGCACATCGACCAGCGGGTGCTTCGCAAGGTTGTAGTCCTTCTTCGCGTAGAGCACGCCCTCTAAGCCGAAATTCAGGTTAAAAAAAACGACGAATTAGAGAAGGTGTAGATTCAAAGGTGGGGTTTTTAGGGTTTTCGTACCTTGGAAGAGGTACTTGCAGATCTCGTGGCGGTTCTTCTTCGTGATGATCTGATCGTAACGGAGAAATGGAAAAGGTGAGCAAAAATGTTCAATTGGACAATTTTTGGGTTTTTTTATTTTACCATTTTCGATTTGATCCGGAGAAGGTTGAGAAGAGGAACCCTAAAGCCGCGAAATCGACGAGAAACCCTAAAAATGGGATTTGTAGGTATTTATCTGTTACACGAGTTTGACGTGACGTTATCGAGACCGTTGAGTTTATCGGGTTTTGGATTGGATCCGATGTCTCCGAAATCTGGGGACGGCCTGTTTACAGCCTACTAATCCTAGATTGGATGTTAATTGAAAAGATTTAAAATCTAAATCAGAACCCAGCCCATATTACAACACGCTAGACATGTATAAGTGTATAACTATTTCACTAGGCTTATATTAAGGTTAGGAAGTTGAATTTACTGGTTATGAAAGAGAATGAGTGGTACAACTTTAGGAAGATTTATGAGATGAGATTGGAATGTCAGTGGTGTTGTGTCGTGTATTTTTTGTCATACGATCAGACATTTTCACATATGCAATATTCTGTGTTTTTTGAAGAAATACTGGTAATTATATACGAAGTGGTTACAATTTTTAATTTTCTCAACCAAACAATGAAGATGTATTCAAAAGTGAAATCAGATAAATTACATCCTTAACTACAACGAATCAAGAATGGTTAGTCTTTTAAATTGGCATCAGTCCAGAAACTACTGCTCGTCACTTGTTGGTCAATTATTGTGTTAATGTCATGATTTTTATATTATTTTTTTCTACGATCAATACCATTTACGAATATGTCTCTTTAAAATATTTAATTTTGAAATTCTATTGGTAATTGACTCATATCCTTCAAGTTCCTGACAATTTTTCTTGCTTGTACAAATGAGAGTAGATTCCAAATTTCCAACTCATGATACGCATTTCTTAGGATGTACGAACACTTAGATTTTGTCAAGAAAGGGTGGTTGAAACCTGTCTGTAAGAAACCTTCATTCTGGATTCAGCTAATGATTAGTAGCATAATGATCATTACACGTATAACTTAAAATATTAATGAAATCAAAAGGTAAAAAATGCAAAGTTTGAGCTTTAAAGGTTCAAGCAAAAGTACATATTTAAATATACCAATTTGTAGTTTAAACTAATTTGATGCTACTGATCCATGATTAACAACTTTAGAGTCTCAATTATATCCTGTCATACTCAAATCTTTTTTAGAGACCAACCAACCTTTACACCAAAAGCTCCTAAAGTAGAATGCAAGATATTCAAAACAAGTCATGGAAAACAAATCCACAGCTCCACTCACAAAAAAGGCAATATATTATATATATTATGATACAAAATCTACAAAAAGAATATTCCAGTTCAGATGTATGCATCAAACCACTGAATTCTCAAGGAGCATTCCTAACAAACTTGAAGCTGACTTCCACTGACAGATATATTAATATAAGTTGGTTGCAGACTAAGGAGGGGAAAGTTGATATCGACCTCCATAAGTTTTTACGCTGGATTTGATGATGTAGATAGATCTGAACAGCCCTGTGATCAACTGTCTAGAGGATGGCTTTCAGCTACTGTACTTCTTACTAGAACAGAGACTATTGTTCGGCACTCGACGAATCAGCCTTTGGAGATACCTTGGTAGTGTACTGGCGATTTTCGCGGGGTGCTCTTCCTGATCCTCCAGCGGTTCGACGATCCTGAATTGGTCAGATAAGAAGATATTAGCAACATTGATCACACATTAGTCAACAGCGGCGAACAGCAACTTATTCGACTGGAAGCTTTTGGTTTAAAGCAATGACAAGATGCAACTAACAGATTGACACCGAACGTAAAATAAGACAAAAGGTGCAACAAACATGTATGTCAGTTAGGTGTCCTGTGCCTCTGAGATACAAATAAGACCAATGATGAATAAAAAATAACACAAGATATGCAACATGTCTGTTAAAAGGAGAATAAGGAAACTGGAGTTTAGCACCAAGACCTAGAAAGCAATGTTATCTCAGCTTGAGGAAGAAAATATGCATGGAGAACCGGACATGTTATACAATAACAACTACAAAGTTTGCTCTAGTTGCAGAAGCAATCGGCCAAAGCTGCAAAATGCGGAAGATAGTTTGGCAATGTAAAATAAGTGCATTTACGACCCCGGTCATATTATTTCCTTCCAAATGCATAAGTGGAAAGAATACTATTTTCGATGACGAACAATGTTAAGCAGAAAACTTTAGGAAAATATTTAAAAGAAAAACATGTCAGTTCAGTAATTTTTCTTGTTCATGGAAGATAAATCTTGCCATTTTTCCGGTGTCAGAGGGAAAGAGTCAGAACTTGGATGTAAATCAACATGTACAATGACTAGCAAAAGAAACATTCAGCGAATTATACTTACATCCCGATAAGGAAAGTCGTCAACTTCAAGCATGTGTATCAATTGACTCATCCTTGGCCTCTTCGTCGAATCTGGGTCCACACAACGCAGCGCTACAAGTAATGCCCTTTTCAATGCCCTTGCGTTGGGTTTCTCTGCCAATTTTGGGTCCAAAACACCCTCAGAGTCTCGATTGCTGACCATCATCTTGAGCCAATCAACCAAATTGACCTGTAAAAAATCTAAAGGCTATATCATCTGCAACAAGTGAAGCTTTTAAGACCGAATGACAAATTCAATTTAATACTTACCTCTCCCGGAGGCCTACTATAATCTACTGGGGTCCTCCCGGAGATTACCTCCATTATCAGTATCCCAAAACTGTAAACGTCACTTCTTTCGTTTAACATTCCAGTACTGGCATATTCTGGCGCAACATAGCTATCGAAGCATAAAATCACAATCATTATAACCCCCCATTCCATGAAACTTTTATAAAGAAGCAATGCTAAATTTCGAAAGAGTTTGAACCAACCCGAATGTTCCCATTACTCGTGTCGTCACATAGCTTCTCTCTGAACCCAACAGCTTTGCAAGTCCAAAATCTGAAACCTTGGGATTCCAGTGCTTATCGAGCAATATATTGCTAGCTTTTACATCACGATGTACAACCTTTGGTTCAAGTCCCTCGTGTAGGTACATCAACCTGCATTTCAATGAATATGCAATCTAAATACAACCAACTAGTCTAAAATACACACACACACACATATATATATTGTTAGGAATTAAAACCAATTCCAAGTACGCAGCGGAATCGAAAATAACAAATCCAATGGAGAAATAAACCACAATTGCAAATTCAAAACACCAAACCACGCAAAACACGCAAGATTTAACGTGGAAACCCAATGTGGGAAAAACCACGAACGACACAACTCTAAATCTACTATAAAGAAACGTATCACAATGAGAGACTTAAGGAAACACGAACAACCGGCGAGAATACCCGGTTAAATTTGCTTCCACCGAATCAACAATGATGTTCTCTCTCTCTTTTCTTTCAAGAATGCAAAGTAGTCAATAACAATTAATCTAATTGTTCTCTATAACAAAAGGGGGCGAAATTGCTTTTTATATAGTAGGTCAAAACAAGTATAAGTTACACCAAAATCGCGTGGAGAAATGAGCAAATCGTGGGCAGGACTGGGTCAAACGGTCGACTGAACGGGTGCTTCGGTCGACCGATCTTCTAACCGTAACGCAAACCATGTTTCATCGGTCGACCGGACCTTAAGTAGTGGTCGACCGAAAATGGACAGACACTTTTCGTTTGCTCGAGTGCATACTCGGTCGACCGAACACTTAAGTTCCGGTCGACCGAAAAATCAACACACATTTTTCCCAGCTCCTCGTGTGTGCCCGGTCGACCGAACAGTTAAGTTCCGGTCGACCGAAAATCAACAGACATTTTTGCCCAGCTCCCACATGTGTGTCCGGTCGACCGAACAGCTCCTCTCGGTCGACCGAAACACGACAGACAATGTTGCTGGACAAATCAGAACACACATCCGGTCGACCGAACGCCTTCCGGTCGACCGAATGTCTGTTTTATTCCACGAATACTTTAATCACATATTCAAGGTAAACAACAACATATACGAAGCTTGAATTTCTTTAGAAGCACTTTAATTCTTACCCCTTTGCTGTTCCAAGAATAATATTCATGCGGATCTCCCACGTGAGAGGGCTAACCGGCCCGACCTCCCCATGAATCCATTGCTCCAAGTTCCCATTGTTTAGATACTCGTAAACAAGCATTCTAAAACAAACACATACAAACTAAGAATCCCATGAACATCATCTGGAGAAAAATAGTTGAAGTCGAAAAATAGATATAAGTAAAACCAAAACAAGAAAGATAATAACAATCATACCTATGGGCTCCCTCGGCGCAATATCCAAGCAGCCTCACTAAATTCTTATGACGAACACGGCCAATGGCTTCGACCTCAACCTTAAATTCCCTCTCTGCTTGCCCTCTAGCAAAAGTAACAATTCCATCACTTATCATGACATCACTTATTAAGCAAACATAATTCAAGTGTGAAATCCACAACTAATAGTATGTTGTTAGTAAAGATTAAAAATAAAAAATCACAAGCTGGAAGCTACCTGTTATTGAGCAAGTTCTTAACAGCAACCTGAGTCCGATCCACCAACACACCATGATAGACAATTCCATACCCTCCCTCTCCAAGCACATTCTCAGGGGCAAAATCCTTCGTGGCGACCTCGAGCTCCCTCAAAGTGTACCAATGCCCCCACCCCAAGTGCGACACCTCCGGTACCACCGCGGGGGCCTGCTCAGCCGATCTACTCTCGGCACTCCCATGAGAAGACCCTCCTCCGACGCGCTCCGGGAACGTAATCCGGTGGTCCTTCCCAATCTCAATTTGAATTTTCTTTAGCCCAATTGGGCTCTCCTCCTCAGGGGCAACCAAAAGCGCCCGCCGCTCCATGGAAGCAGAGTGATTATCGGACTCCGATGGCGGATTCTGAAGCGCCTGACCGAGGGTTTTCGGCCTGGACGGGTCGACACGGATCTCCTGGATTTCCCTGGAGATGCTGGGGATCGTGGGTTGATTTGAGGACTTGGAGGTTGTCGTGGCGTTGTTGCTTCTTCGCCTTGATGTGAACCAAATCGAGATTAGGAAAAGGATCAGAACGAAGGTGGCTCCAACGCATATTCCAACAATGACCCATAAGTGGAGTCCAAAAATGAAGGTTTTCTCCGACAGCTGGTCGTTTAGCTTCCTCGAGTCTGTCTCCGACATGTTCCTTTGATGTCTTGGTTCGGTTTGGATTATGGGTTTGGGAGGAAACAGGGTTTTGGGTGGTGGGTAGTGAGAAAAGACTGGATCTTTGGTGGAAAAAATGGAATTTAAGCTCAAATGGGGTTTTGGGTAGTGTGAAAGATTGGATCTTTGGTGGAAAAATGGAATTTAAGCTCAAATGGGGTTTTGGGTAGTGTGAAGATTGGATCTTTGGTGGAAAAAATGGAATTTAAGGTGAAATGGGGTTTTGGGTAGTGGAAAAGATTGGATCTTTGGTGGAGAAAATGGAAAGCGAAAAATGGGGTTTTGGATAGTGGTGGTGGAATGGGAGAATCACATACTTGGTGTTTGGATCTGGATGGGAGAGTGAGATCAGAATTGGGTTTCTGGTTTGGAGTTTGAGGAGTTGAATTCGAAGGAAGTAATTAATAGTGGGGATAAGTAATTTATGGATTCAGCAGAGAGAGAGAGAGAGAGTGTGTGGTGGTGGTGGACTGGTGGTATTCAAAACTTAAAGGCTTGCAGCTGTCATGGTGGGTGGTTCGATATACAAGTGTAAGCAATAGTGATAATTTTCCGACATCAGAGTTTTTAAAAGGGAAAAAACAATAGTTGGTTGTAGTGATTCTGAGTTGTAACTTGTAAGACATACCAAGTTGGAGTGTTAGCTGCACTTTTCTCCAAAAATCTAATACCAGCTTTCAAGTTTAAATGCATTTCTTACTACCGTAAGAAGACTCTTTGCCACTCTTCCCTAGAACTTGATCCACTGCCCAACTCCATATGCACCTCCAAAAAGACAAATATTCAGTAATTGCATGTTCCTCAATATGTGTGAACTGAAGAAACAACTTTATCTATGTTCTATTACTCAAAAAAAAAAAGGATCTTTTCAAGGTTTTTTCTTTCAGTTTATGTTACTTAAACTGCACTCAAGTACCAGAAATCCATCATTTACCTTAACTATTCCATATCTAAGTTACAATCCATCTACCACTGTAAAGTATATCAGACTTCTAATTTTCAACTCCATTTAAAATATATGCAGATAGAGTTAGAAGTATTTCAGCCATCCATAGTGATATGGATAATTCTAAGAGGAAGGGTATATCTACGTTTTTATTCAAGAACAAGTGGACGATATAAAATTAATGCAAAGCCCACAACCACAACAAAGTTTGGTAGAAGAATAACAAAAGAAAAATAATTGGACGTTAGAACGTTACAATCACAGTTTCCACTGCTGGATAATACATATATATTTATATAGGTTAATGGGATTGTACGAGTCCTTATAGTTATTTTGTCACTCATTTTCAGCAACTTCCGATTATTATTTTTCTACGAAAATGTATAAGTAAGATATACCATATATAAAAAAATATGTGGTAATTTTTTTAGATTAAATGGATTGTTGTAAATCTTGATAAAGACATTTCGAAATTCAATATTTTTCAACCCTTCAAATATGAGCATTTTATATCAAACAACGAAACTAACTTGGATTGACCTAAATTTTTAACACATTATAAATTAAGAGATAAGAATACACGTGGTCCAGTTTGATTTAAAATATCAACTCAAAAATGTCTTAATTTTAAGTGGGAAACCAATTTGACTACAACCTAATTTTTTCCATATATATATACACACACATTATATACATGATTTATCTAGTGAATCTGAGGCTTAATTTCTTATTTTAAGCCCCCCACCATATTCACCACTCATGGGAAATTGTAATGTAGATTAAGAGGAAAACGATTATGTTTATAAAAAGTGAGATTAACCATAAATAAGATCTAATCGTAAGATTGTAAGGAACTTAAACTAAATAAGATGAGTCATAAGCTCAATATAACATTACATATATAGGAGAAACCAGTGGCAGAGCCACGTAGGGGGCACCTGCCCCACCCAGATTTTCCAACAAAAAAAATATCCCCAATTTTTTGTCTTCAATCCTATAGATTTAAGTGTAATATCTTGAAGTTTCCAATTTTGTTTATTCAATGTTATAGATTTTAATGTAGTATCTTGAAGTTGGTAGTATAATTGTTTAATTGTGGTTTAATTTGGGATTTGGGAGGAGTTAAAATCATATTTTGACATAAATTGAGTTTAACGTCAATTTGATTAAGATTGAGGACTTTGAAATTTTTTTGAACAACTATATTTGGAAGATAAGCTATAATCTTGGGATTTGCATTATCGTGTAAGTTTGATGTTTTTTTAGTTGAAAAATGAACATTGCATAGATTTTAATTACGTGTTGTGGATATTTGAGATTTGACTTTTTTGATTACGATGTGTTATCTTACTTTTCTAGTACAATTATGCTTATTGACATATTATATCTCACTTTGATACTGTCGAGTTTGTTTGCTGACTAAAAATGGAATGAAAACTTACAATGAACTAAATTTATTGAAAACTTATTCATCAAGGTCATTCATACATAAGAGTCGTAGAATGAATAATAAATCAAAAGGTTGCAATTCCAAGAACGAAAATAGCAATGAGCATAAATATTAATAATTATTACAAAATTCTGTTATTATAGTTTTAGGTAATACTTAATACATTATTTTTTGCTCTCTCTATTTGTCTAGATTTTATTGATTTTAAATTTAAGAACGAACATAACCAATAAATCTTCCCAAATCACATGCTTTGTGTTTGGATATTGGAATTTGAGTTGTAAGAATCACATCGGTTTAACTAATGTGTCTTGTTTTATGGTTGTAAAAAATTATTTTGGATGTTTGAATTTTAATATATTCAGGTTTGGAAAAATATTAAAAATAGGAATGATATTTTCAAAAATAATAATTAATTAATTTAAAGTATCATTTTTGCAAACATCTGTTTTGTGTTTGGATGTTGGAATTTGAGTTGTAAGAACAAAATCAATTTAACTGATGTGTAGTGTTTTATGGTTATAAATTTTTTTAAGATGTTTAAATTTTAATGTATTTAAGTTTGAAAAAATGTTAAAAATAAGAATGATATTTTCAATTTTTTATTAAATAATTTATTTAAAATATAATCTTAAAGTTGTGAATCCTTAAATAAAATTTGAATTATGCCCTACCCAATTTTATTTTTTTCTGCATCAGCCCCTGGGAGAAGCCAAACAAGATAGAGACGTACGTCTGTTTTAAAAAAATCTGTGGTCACAATTCAAAATAAACCATCCGAAAGAGATCTCTGATTGGAGTGGCATGTGTGTTGCTGAAAATGATGTTTGGAATATGAAATTCTAAAAACTTGTGAGAAGAGCCGTTGCAATAAAGACACACACAAGAATCCACTCTTGCCTTCGAATTTCGAGATTCTATTTTATTTAATGATTACAATAGTGCTGCTATGGATTGTTTGCCAATAAAGATGATACGAGCAAATGCAACTAGAAGTTATACTACTCACGTTCTCTACTGAAACAAAGAAGAAAGAGAATATCCACCAACCGACAAGCACGAGGGACATAAATTTTATTACTGAACCTGTACCTTAATGTATATGATATCATCATATGATGTCACTTATACAATCGCCAAAAAGAACTTATAATTGTTGGATATTTTATGATTCAAGCATTTCAAGGGTATGTATGCCTATGTTAAAGAGCAATATGACAAAAGAAGATTGTAAGTTGTAAGGTATTGTGCTTTCGTAAACAATGGATGCATCCAAACTATACCCGTTCCACAAAAATAGGAAGATATTTTCACAAGTCTAAATAAGAAATAAATTGACAAGTTTATGGATCTCTTATAATTGTAAGATGTGACCTTTAATGAACGGCAAAGTGAAAATCTGAATATTTTTCCAAAAAAAAAACTACCAGAAGAGACATTGAGATCATGAAAGCAGGTAAATGATATGAAGATATTATGCAATTCTTCTTAGTAGTGAAAATCTGAAGGATGCTATGGTGAAGTCCACTTTTTATGCAACTGGTGTTCTGGCATTTCATAATGTGTCAATTGCATGGCATTTTCACACTATACAACCTCAATTTTCACACCATTATGACCATTATTGATTCTGCCCAACTATACAGGGAAGCTTCCAAGAGTAAAACACCACATGTTTTGTATCAAAGGGGGGGACATAATCATTCATTTGAGTAGACATATAGACTATAGGTTATAGGGTTCAGTTATTATTTGCAGGTCTTTATGGTTATAGTTTTAGAGAGACATACACTTCCTCATTTGAGCTGCTACTTGGTACCTTTTCTAACTTGGTTGCATAAATTAAACAAGAAATTTTATTGAGAGTCATGGGGATATAGGTATATCACGAAATCATAATGATTTCCATACGAAGCATTTTAATGATGCAATTGCGGTGTCTCGTTGTTAGGTTGTTTCTAACAAATTAACTGCATAGATAATGACCTGAGTCAGATCCTAAGCGAACATGAGGATTTATAGTTAGAAAAATATTACAAGAGTTTTAATCAGACAAAATGTGAAGTGTTGAAACATGAGTGAGTAAGGGTCACCTAAACAATCATGCAACACCTAGTTAATCTAAGTGTTATTTTACTCTAACAAGAGCGTCATCCTGCATACGCAAGAGAATACCATGTATCAGGTTGACTGTCATAGTAGATTTCAGTTTGAGCATTTTAATGACTCATCTGTTGTCAATTATTATAAAATTTCGTCACTCAATTTCCTAGATAATTAAGAGACCGGACGAATCTATGGGTGAATTTTGGGATGGGTCAATACAGGTTAACAACTACTGAAGAAACACATGTTAAACATGTATAGTCAACATAGCTAGCAGACGATACCTTCAAAGATAAAACATAGCAAGCAGGCAAAACATTAAGCATAGGGGTTAATGATGGAACAGTCTAAAGTGTAATGTTGAAACAACAACAATATAACTATAACTACAAATTACAAATTACAAATTACAAATTACAAACTTATACTGGTCTTGTAGAATACAATAAGATTGTAATTTCATTTTGCATTGCACCTCTTCAAATGCCTAATTTCCAGGATAGAAGCCTTAATTAGTGTAAATACAAGTGATCAATTCACTGATAATGTGTATAAATGAGGAACATAATATGCACATTTAACATGACAGAACATGGACAGCCTAAGTGATGCAATAATTATGTGACAACGGCAGGGGATGGATCTACCTTTTGTCCATTTACTGAGAGAGGGGGTCAGGGGTCAGTCTTCTATTGGTTAAATTTCACTGTTACTGCTATCTTTTATTTACAGTAAAGTTTGCAGATGAGTTGTGCGAGAAATCCTCCAAGGTGATGGAAGAAGACTGATCTCAACCCTAAGAGAGGGTTAAGCACATGCACGACCAACAATCCCTAGGAGGGAGGTGGAAGACGAAAAGGATTCTTGCGGTGGAAGAAAGAGAAACTGTTTCGTTAGGGTTTCGGGTTTTTGGTTACAGTATTTATATCATACAGCTGATATTCGGGTAATCGAATTCTTACACCGATTACAACATTTAAGTTTACACTCATCACACTAATCGGATAGCCTATTGCTGGTGCCAAATTGCCTCAGTTGACTGACCCGGATTCATCACATTTGGGACACCAATTTGGTCATGGGCTCAAGCTTAGATTTGGCTAGCACCTTGATTAGATATCGGAGCCAATTAAGTCTTAAACCATCATGCAACCAAGGTTGGGACCTGAATTGAACAAGGGGTTCAAGTCTTCATCATGGGCTAGCTTCTTCTTCTTTGTTTTGTATGGTCTTATGTATTCTGATACTCCCCTTCAAACTTGGCTGGTAATTGAGGCCAAGTTTGGTGATGAAGGTGCGGAAGGCATCCTTGGGCAAGGCTTTGGTGAATCCATCAGCAAGTTGTAACTTGGAAGGTACATAATTGGCGTCGAGAAGTCCAAGTGCTACTCTTTCACGCACAAAATGATAGTCCAGTTCAATGTGCTTTGTCCTGGCATGAAAGACGGGATTAATTGACATATGCAATGCACTGAGATTATCACAAAAAAGCATAAGAGTATTGGAAAGAGGAATCTGAAGATCTCTTAGGAGGAAAGTGAGCCACGTGAGATCAGCTGTAGCTACAGTCATTGCTCGATATTTAGCTTCTGCACTAGATCGAGAGACAGTAGGTTGTTTCTTGGTTTTCCAAGTTAAACAATTTGATCCCAAAAAAATGCAGTGGCCACTAGTGGACCTCCAAGTGTCTTTGCACCCAGCCCAATCAATATCACTAAGAGCATATAAGTCTAAGGAAGAGTTTTTATGAGTGTGCATGCCATAAGGAATGGACCCATTTACATATCGAAGTATTCTCTTTAATAATAAGAAATGATAGTTAGATGGAGAATGCATAAATTGACAAATAAAATTGACACTAAATGTCAGATCTGGTCGAGTCAATGTAAGATATTGAAGTGCACCTACTATTTGTCTGAAGTAGGTGGGATCATGAAATGGAGTATTATCACGGTGTTTATCAAATCTAGCAGGTAGAGGTGTTCCAATGTATTTGGAGTTTTGCATGTTTGCTTTATGAAGAATGCTAGATGCATAGTGTTTTTGTGTTAAGAATAATCCATTGATGTCCCTCGTTACTTCAATACCAAGAAAATGATGTAGTGCTCCTAAGTCTTTCATTGAGAATTCATTTGCAATATCAAACATTAGTGATTGAACATCGTTTTTATTTTTTTCCAGTAATGATTATATCATCTACATATATAAGTAGAAAGAGAGGCCCATTGTAATGAGAAATGAAAAGTGAATTATCAGAAGTACTACTAAAGAACCCTTTGGAAAGCAAAAAAATAGTGAAACAATCATATCACGCGTGAGGGGACTGTTTAAGTCCATAAAGAGCTTTGTTTAGCTTACAAACGTGATGTGGAAAATCAGGTTCAACAAATCCTGGAACTTGTGACATATAAACCAACTCATCAATAGAACCATGAAGGAAAGCATTTTTAACATCTAATTGATGTATAACCCAATCATTCATAGTAGCAAGACTAAGTATGAGTCGAATAGTAGCTGGCTTAACCACATAAGAAAAAGTTTCTAAATAATCCACACCCTCAATTTGCTTGTACCCTTTAGCTACAAGCCTAGCTTTCAATTTATCTAATGATCCATCAGGATGAAGCTTTACTCTAAACACCCATTTGCAGCCAATAGTATGCATATTTTTCTGTTTTGGCACTAAGTCCCAAGTATTATTTTGGATAAGAGCATGTATTTCTTCCTCCATTGCCTTTTTCCATCCTGGATGATTAAGGGCTTCTTTAACCGAGCTTGGTTCATGAGGAAGGGGTTGAATATGGTGAAACATGGCATACTTAGGATTGGGTTTAATGATACTAGATTGAGATCTGGTAGTCATAGGGTGTCTATTGCTATCATCAGTATGTAAGTTTGTTGTAGTTGTGTCAACTTCTTCATGGTGATCATTAGTAGTAGGATTATGTGGTGAGATAGCATCAGTACTAGCATCATATGCAAGGAGTGGTGATTGTGAGAGAGGTGAATTTAGATTGTTAGCAATATTTGATGGGGGTAACGATGAAATCATTTCAACTACTAGATTATCATGCTTATCAGTTGGGATTGAAGAGATATCACCTGATGTAGTTGTAGAGGGTAGAATGGGAGTGGTTGGTGAAGTGACATTGTCCTATGCAAGAGGTTGTTGCTCCTGACCAGACTCCCATTGAGTACCTACATGTTCATTTTGAACTAGGTGTAGTGTAGGTGATTCTATGGCAACACCTTTCATGGTCGAGAAGGGTTGTTCACTAGAATCAACATTATTATGGGTGGAGTAACAATCATCTTCACATACCCATTCAGAAAAAACAGAGACATTTGGTTCAAAATCATCTTGATTTAAGATATCAGGAGTTTTCTTAAAAGGATAATAATTTTCATTGAAAATAACATGTCTTGTCATGTAGATTTTCTTAGTTTGAGGATCAAGACACATATACCCCTTATGCCGTAGACTATATCCAAGAAAAACACATGCAGAAGATCTATCTGATAATTTGTTTGAAGCATAATCTCTTAGGCAAGGAAAACATAAGCATCCAAACACTCTTATGCAAGTATAATCAATTTTCCTTGAAAACAACTCAAATGGTATATTTCCAGTTTTATCAGGAAGTCTATTCAAAAGAAAAACAACTGTGTTAAAGGCCTCCACCCAGTACCTCTTTGGGACTCCACTGTTCACAAGTAGGGTTAGCCCCATGTCTACAATAATTTTGTGTCTTCTCTTCACCACTCAATTTTGCTCTGGAGTGTGGGGGCATGACATTTGTAGACAAACACCACTAGTTTTAAGATGGTTTTGGAAAACATTTGAGGAAAATTCTCCACCACCATCACACTGAATTTTTTTAATACCAACGTTAAACTGTCTTTGAATATGTTTTTCAAAAACTACATAACAATCAAAGAAATCAGACTTGAATTTTAATGGAA
This sequence comes from Triglochin maritima, assembly GCA_963682175.1. Taxonomy (NCBI): domain Eukaryota; kingdom Viridiplantae; phylum Streptophyta; class Magnoliopsida; order Alismatales; family Juncaginaceae; genus Triglochin; species Triglochin maritima. The sequence continues at coordinate 1,364,597 of OY821787.1, read as the reverse complement.
AAATCCAAGTGTATCTGGTAAAATCATCCACAAACACATGCATAGTATCTGAAATTGTTTCTACCTACAATGGGAGAGGGTCCCCACAAATCACAATGTATTTTATTGAAAGGTTCAGAAGAAAAGGAATCAGATGGTGTAAAAGGAAGTTTGGTGGCTTTGCCTAGTTGACAGCTACTGCATAGAGAAGGTGGATTGGTAACCATTTTTGTAATGGAAATTTTGCCTTTAGTTCGAAGATCCTCCAACACTTTAGAGTTAGGGTGTCCAAGTCTACAATGCCAAGTATGAAAATCTACATTTCTGTGCCTGTTAGAAAAGAAAGCCTTATGAGGTGCACTGGGAAGATAGTAAAGTTCATCTTTTAACTCCCCAGTAGTTATTACATTTCCAGTACGTCTATTTTTTATAAAGAAATGAGTGTTGGAGAATTCAACATTACAAGGAAAGGCCTTAGTAAGTTTACTTACTGACATAAGGTTTTGTTTCATGTGAGGTGCAAGTAATACATTATTCAAAATAAAGGAACCTTTGTCATGTTTAATTTCAGCAGATCCAGTGTGTGTAATGGGTAATAGATGTCCATTTCCTACCATTATTTTATCTGATTCACAATAGGGTCTAAGAGAGTGAAGCATACCTGCATTACCTGTTATGTGGACTGTGGCTCCAGAGTCTGGGTACCAATCCTCAGAGGTATCCTCTACGGTCATGGCAGCTAGGGCCTGAGGCAACTCCCTTGGTTGGAAGGAGTGATTAAAGCGGTGCCAACATTTTATGGCCTCATGTCCTGGCTTCATACATATCTGACAGACAACATAGGGTCTCCTTTGAGTCTGATTGGTGCCTTCAGTTCCCTTGCCACTAACTTCACCAGATTGACTAGTATCTTGAGCATTGGGTGGTGGGGTTGGCTTTCCTTGAGCATTGGGTTGAAACCCTCTGCCCTTAGAAGAAAAGCCTCCATCCTGTTGCCCCTTGCCTTGTTTCTTGCCTTTCCCATCCTGTCTCTGACCAAAGAAGGTCATCTGGATCTCTTCCTCTGCTTCATGGCTTTTAATTCGAAGCTCATAGCTTTGAAGCATAGGAACAAGATCAAGATAGGAGGGGAGGCTTCAAATGAACAGTGGTGAAGGCATTGTATTCCTTCCCGAGCCCATTTAGCATCCAGAACACCTTAGTTTGGTCTCTAACTGGCCTACCGATGGCGGCAAGCTCATCACAGAACAATTTAAATTTACTAAGGTATTCTTGAAGATCTTTGCAAGCTTTCTTGCGGAGCATCTGGAGTTGTTGAAGAAGTTGGAATTCTCGCTCCTCAGAGTTTTGAGCAAATGAGTGCTTCAAGGCTTGCCAAACTTCTTTTGACGTCTCCAGACGAACTACAACGCTAAGAGCTTCTTCCCCAAGTGTACTGATAATCCATGCCTTAAGAAGGCGATCTGAGCGTTTCCAGAGAGTATACTCCGGATTTTGCACAACTACAGGCTCAGATCCCTCTCTGGATTCCTTTATGGTTTTCTCCGGCATGGGAAAATCACCATCAACAAACCCAATCATGCCTTGTGACTCCATAAGACCAAGAACTTGCATTTCCCATAACAAATAGTTCGAGGACGACAACTTCATTGAAACAAAGTTGGTTACACTGACCGTGGTGGGAAATGGGTAAGGATTTGAAGCTCCAGAGGGGGATGGATTTACAGATGCCATCGGAAGATGTAGTGAGCGATTTTCCTCAAGAAGGCTCTGATACCATGCGAGAAATCCACCAAGGCGATGGAAGAAGACTGATCTCAACCCTAAGAGAGGGTTAAGCACATGCACGGCCAACAATCCCTAGGAGGGAGGTGGAAGACGAAAAGGATTCTTGCGGCGGAAGAAAGAGAAACTGTTTCGTTAGGATTTCGGGTTTTTGGTTACAGTATTTATATCATACAGCTGATATTCGGGTAATCGAATTCTTACACCGATTACAACATTTAAGTTTACACTCATCACACTAATCAGATAGCCTATTGCTGGTGCCAAATTGCCTCAGTTGACTGACCCAGATTCATCACATTTGGGACACCAATTTGGTCATGGGCTCAAGCTTAGATTTGGCTAGCACCTTGATTAGATACCAGAGCCAATTAAGTCTTAAACTATCATGCAACCAAGGTTGGGACCTGAATTGAACAAGGGGTTCAAGTCTTCATCATGGGCTAGCTTCTTCTTCTTTGTTTTGTATGGTCTTATGTATTCTGATAAGTTGGACTTCCAAGAGTATTTTGCAAGCATGATTCTTGAAAAATGATCAATAATGACGACATAGAGTTAATATGGGAGCATCAGTTAATTGCAAAACGAGTGAAACTCATAACAAGAACAATTGAACAGTGATTGTCCCAGACAAATTTTGTCACTTTATTTTTGAAGTTTAGGAAACTCAGAATAAAGTTACATATTCTTTACAGAGGCACAGACAGAAATCAATCTGTGCGCGCTCCAAAAGACTAAACTTCTGTTGAAAGAGAATCATGCTGATCTAGTGATCTGGAACAACACAACACATGTTTTCTAGAGTGTAAAAATTATATAAATTTACAAATCTATCAGTCATGCAAGGCTCTGAGTTAAAGGGTCAAGTCAGATATTGTTGGCAAAGGTAAAAGTAGCTGATGTTTGTTATGTATGTGTTCACACATATACCAATAATGTTTCAAGAATATGTCCAATGGGAGAAAGTGAAACAGACCAAGTGTATTTACTTGGAAATAGATTCTTAAGTTAGAAGGTCAAAATCAAAGAGTAGGATAATTTGTTTGTAGTAGGGCTTAGACGTGAAATATGACTTTTTTTAAAACATTAAGGAATGTTAGTTGTCGTGGTGGTTCCTTCAAGAGTTGGTTTCACAAGTAGCCCTTCAAGAAGCCAATTGTTGGATAACCAAATGATCACGAGATGGATTAAACTTGAATAAGAATAATGGTAAAAAGTTTAAATAGAAAGGCTAAAGAGGGGTCGTTCATCAAGTTCAAGTTCAAGTTCAGAATTACTAAAATGTGGGTATCCAATTTAAAACTTACACCGGAATAGACAAAGTCAAAGATAAAATCAATAAGTAGAACACAAGCAAACTCAACCAATTTTATTTTGAAAAAATAACCCTACCTTTTCTTCTTATCAGATATGTAATCACAAAAAAAGTGGCCCGAAAACAGAACCAAATAAAACAATGACATAACATAATAAATTCCTGTTATGTCTGCAAAGGTTTATTGGACGGGAAGAAAAGAGAAAAGTAAAGTATGAAAAAGAATATAAGATCCATGCAGGGGCCGATCCATATCGGATCCAATAGATCCATGGACCCCCCTTTGATTGGGGGGGGGGGGGGGGGGGGGGGGGGGAACTTTATATATTCAAGCTTTCATGATATTTCTAATTTAAAATGTATTTTTTTTAAGGATAAGTCACAAGTATGATTTTTCTAATTTAAATTGGGTCCCTATTCCCTGAGGACATGTTTGCATTGAGAGGAATTGTTAGGAGAAACATTCTAGGGGTAACTATTATTACGGGAGTGACTTTTTAGGGAGTAATAATTTCTCTTGGATGAGTTTGTAAGCTAAGGTTATTTTTAATAAAATAATAATTTCAAACTTCGAAAATTTTAGGTACTCCATTCGGCCCAATCTAATTACTGTAAATTGGCAGGATTTTTAATTTTAATCAACCAACAACATATCTCTAGTGAGTAAAAATGTTAAAATATACACAAAAGCTAAACCCCCAAAAAAACTTACGGAATGAGGGTAATGGGTTATTCCGAATACTTTTTACTTTTATTGTGTAAAAAGTCACTGGTAATAATTTCGCTCATATTTCCACAAATCTAAGTGCATCATAAATCTAGAAACCACCATTATTGTCATTGAATATATAAAAAATCATCAAAATTCACACACACTAAAAACACGATCCATCTCCACCTTGCTTTTGCCTCACTTCCTTGATCTCGATTCACTAGAAACTTTATGATAATAGGAAGAAGAGGACAAAAGTAAGAGAATAGTAATAAAGAGGAAATAAAAATTCAGTGAAGTTAAAAAAAGGTTTTGCTCGATTGATGCGGACAAGAAAAAAATAGGATGTTTCTATTGGTATATGTTTCGATGAAATTAGCAAGGATATTGCATGTAACTATTGGTACAATAAAAAAATTCTCTAGAATGCACATATTACGAAGAGTCCATTTTCATACGGTGATGAACTTATAACGATTGTCTTAGTATGTACATCAAGAGAAATGTCTTTACAATATTGTTGATGGAAGTTTTCTACAATGTTTTCAAGGCATAAAAATTGAAGCGGGCAGTTGTTAATTTGTTATCAAGTATCAGTGTGTTGACTCGCAATTGTTCAATTTTACTTTAGTGTATTTTTGGATTAAATTTTACGGTTCATATTTTGGGACCCCCTTCAAAAAAAAAAAAAAAAAATCTGGTCCGCCACTGTGTCTATGGACCCATTGGATCCTATCTGGATCCGCCTCAAAATAAGACCAAGTATACATTTCTATATCCTTGAACTGGTAGCTATGCAAGTTGAAGTTGGCATTATGGATTGCCTACACCGTTACAAAAGCTTCGGTTGCAAATAACTTTTAAAAACCAAACCAACTGAAGTAGTAGTTACAGCAATCAACTTGCTAAGAAAGAAGTCAAATTTCGAAAATAAGTCTGTTTTGGATAAATTTCGAAAACTGTTTTAACCTCCATTTTAGCAAGAGCTAAATAAGTCATTTGGTTGCTTGTTGCTTGGCATACTTTCCCTGCTTTATATGAAGGTATGGGAAGTTGATGTCAAATATAAAATGTTATATTAAGAATTCAATCAAAAGAAATAGCTGAAAGTCACTAACAATAATGTAAACTCCATTTCCTTTGAAACTTATTGGTGGTTTACGATACCATCTTTACAAAAACTGTAATATCTCCAACTGGACTCCTATCTACATGATAATGTTAGCAGAGGTAAAGATTAACTATTGGTCTCAGCCTATTGATGGCACTGGAAATCACGTTGTGATTCAATTTTTCGACAAACTCAACCAAATGTTCCTATCCTACTCATCAAGATCACCAATATGATGAAAGTTTATTGTTACTGAGCATTAGCTCCTTTGAGAAAGAAAAAAACATTTTCTTTCAAACTACACACGTCAAATCCACTCAGGATAAAGACTTTCAATTAAGAATTTCAATCTCCAAGCTTTAAACAAATCAAATACAGAAAGAATAATATAATATAAGAAAGTAAATTGAGAAAAAGGCTGGAGCAGTTTAGACTTTAGACGAGCTTTTCCAATCCAGTTAATCATAGAACCCCAATATAACTTAATGGGCTTAACGGTAGCCCGATCCAGTATTGATCGAGGTGAAGCTTAATAGGCTTCTGACTCCACCATCTAAACAATATTTTCAAAAGCTAGTCTAAATCTCTAATAGAAGCATTTATTCAACCCAATTGGCCGTTTCGGATGTGTTTGTTTTGTACCCCTTAATTTACATCAAACTGGCAAAAGAAACTCACGTCTAAAGTAAAGTCTCACTCACTGCTCACTAAGATATGTCACTTGTCAAAAAAAAAGATACAAGATCTTTCAAACGAGTGAGTTCGATCATTACTCATTTTGCATCAACTCTAATTGATTCTTTGATTGAAAAATGAGGGAGGGTACGAGTCTCCAATTACACTGAACATAGTCAAAGCCCACTCTAAACCAGGACTTTCTCACCCGTCCATTGTTTCTATCTCAGAGTAAAGAGCAAGTAGCAAATTCCTTCAGATTTCCCTTTCAAAGATTGGCCTAGCATGAACACACAAACATCTCGAGCTGGGTTGGCGTGGGTTGAGCGCGATGTGATTTAATTAACAAGACTGTGTGAACTCAACTCGAGCTTGACGAGAAAATAAACGATTCAGTTTATGTCGGTTCAATGTTACAAAATCGACTGTTCGTATATCGAAATGACCTTTTAAAGATCTCTAAAATCCCCCAACAATCAATCCAAGATAAAAACAACCAACATGGGTATATGATGTATTAAGATTGAAGCTCATGAGGAGGACGAATTTTGTGTTTATTTGATTATATTGTGTTTGATTACATGTTTGAGAATACATATATAGTGAACAGTAACGAGAAAGGAAAATAGATTATTCGGGGATCCTGATTCCCATCTTTGTGGATAGCCGTTGCTCTTTCTTATTCTTGCATGTAGCCGTTGTAGCATTGCCTTATAAGCGTGATTTGTCGGATTTGATATGGAGGTGATGAGATATAATCTGATCCATCAAATCTGGTGAACCGTTATTTTAACACTCCCCCTCAAGTGGATTCCGAAATAGATTGAAGGATCCTAGCTTGCTGAGAATGGTTTGGAAGTGTGTCTTGTTTAGAGCCTTGGTGAAGATGTCTGCTAACTGATCTTTACTTTGGACATACGGGACTTCAATTTCTTTGGTTTGTAATTTCTCTCGAATGAAGTGACAGTCAACTTCAATGTGTTTAGTTCGCTCATGAAAGACTGGGTTCATCGCTATATGACGAGCAGCGTGGTTGTCACAAAACATTTGCATTGGTTTTTGACATGGTATCTTCATTTCATTCAACAGTTGTTTTAGCCATATAAGCTCACTAGTGGTGGATGCCATTGCACGATATTCTGCTTCGGCGCTCGATCTTGCTACTACGTTTTGTTTCTTGCTCCTCCAAGTGACGAGGTTTCCTCCCACAAAGGTGCAGAAACCAGTAGTGGATCTCCGGTCAAAGCTTCCAGCCCAATCTGCATCGGAATAGCCAACTATAGAGTTAGAATTGTTTGGTTTCATCCATATTCCCTGTCCTGGTGCCCTTTTTAAATATCTAAGGATTCTATCAACTATGTCAAGATGTTGAGTGCGAGGAGCATGCATAAACTGACTCACAGTACTAACAGCATAGGTGATATCGGGTCTTGTGACTGTTAGGTAAATGAGTTTTCCTACGAGTCGTTGATATTGCCTTATATCTTCTAGTGGTTCTCCATCTGTAGGATTAGTTTTTTGGTTGGTTTCAATAGGTGTGTCTGCCGGTTTGACTCCTAATTTTCCGGTTTCACGAAGCAAATCAAGTACGTATTTTCGTTGAGATAAAAATAGACCCTTTTTTGAGTATGCAATTTCGATGCCTAGGAAATACTTCATGAACCCTAAGTCTTTTATGTCATATTTAGATTTTAGGTAAGATTTTACTAAGTTGATTTCTTTATCGTTATTTCCTGTAATTATGATGTCATCAACATATACAAGTACAATGATGGTGGTATTATCGAAATGCTTGATGAACATAGATGCATCTGCAGAACATTTTGAAAAACCAAAAGATAAAAGGGAGTGACTGAGTTTTGCATACCATGCTCGAGGGGATTGCTTCAATCCGTAAATAGATTTGTGCAATTTGCAAACCTGATTTTGAGGGGAGTTGATGCCTGGAGGAGGAGTCATATAAACTTCTTCTTCCAATGTACCTTGTAAAAAAGCATTTCTAACATCCATTTGAAAAAGGTTCCATCCATGGTTAACCGCAATGGACAAGAGGACCCTAACTGTGTTCATTTTTGCGACAGGAGCAAAAGTTTCTTGATAGTCAAGGCCGTAGGTTTGAGTATAACCTTTAGCAACTAACCTGGCTTTATATCTGTCAATTGTCCCATTACTATTATACTTGATTTTATATACCCATTTACATCCTACGGGTTTGGCGCCTGGTTTGGGCGAAACCATGGACCAAGTGTGATTTTTCCTTAAGGCTTCTAGTTCGTCATTCATAGCTTTTACCCAATTTGGGTCCTTAAGGGCTTCATGATAAGAGGTAGGTTCTTGTTGGGCATCTATTTTATCTATAAAGTTTTGGTGGCTAGGAGTAATAGCATTGTAGGAGACATAATCCTGAATAGGGTAAACGACATTATAAGTAACAAAATCCTGAAGACGAGACGGGATACGAGTTGGTCTTGTGGACCTTCTCGTAGGGGCTCCTTCCTGTGGTTCTTCGTGCAAAGTATTCTCATTACCTGTGTTTTCGTCTCCTCCTTCCTGAGGATGAGGGGTTTTCTCAGGACGTGGGGATATTTCTTCGAATACATCCATAGATGGAAGAGAAGGATCTAGACCTGCAGAGTTGTTATTTGGAGATGCGAAATATGGTATATTTTCAAAAAACGAGACATCTCTAGAAATATACATTTTACAATCCTGAGGATCGTAGCATTTGTATCCCTTTTTTTGAGAAGAATAACCCAAAAAAATTGTTTTAACGGCATTTGTGTCGAATTTATCGATTCTATTTTTATGAACATAGCAAACACATCCGAAAATTCTAAGGTGATCGATGTTCATACATCTACCATTTAATATCTGCAGAGGTTGTTTATGCTGGAGTAAGGGACTAGGGAGACGGTTAATGAGGTAGACAGCTGTTAATATAGCCTCTGACCAAAAATGTTTTGGGACATGATTCTGGAATAATAAGGACCTAGTGATATTAAGAAGATGACGATTTTTCCTTTCAGAAACACCGTTTTGTTCAGGGGTATGGATGCAAGTAGTTTGATGAAAAATGCCTTTATTTTTCAAAAAAATTTGGAAAACATTGCTAGTGTATTCTGAGCCATTATCTGACCTAAGTATTTTAATTCTAGTGTCATACATGTTTTCTACAAAGGAGACATATTCACAAAAAACCATAAAAACATCAGATTTGGACTTAAGCAAGTATAACCAGGTCGTGCGAGAAAAATCATCAATAAAGGTGACAAAATATTTAAAACCATTATATGATTCTACTGGGGCTGGACCCCAAATGTCCGAGTGAATTAATTCCAAGGGTTTTTTTGTTTTAATGGTAGAGGAATAAAAAGGCAATCTAGTTTGTTTTGCCAGACGACAAATATCACAAAATAACTCAGATTTAAAATTTAAGCTAGGAAATAATTGTTTTAAAACAGGTTGCGACGGGTGACCCATCCGTTTATGCCATAATTCAGAAGACTGGTATGACGCATTATTAGCTTGCGAGATCTTATTTGAACTGTCTAACACATAAAGGCCATTTGTGAGAGTGCCTCTACCAATCATCTTCCCGGATGTTCGGTCCTGAAACAACACATCGAAGGGGGTAAAAATGACATTACAATTTAATTTCTTAGTGATCCTGGCGACAGACAGTAGATTTGACGTGAAGGTGGGAATAAAAAGAACATCTTGGGCAGTATTATTCAAGAAATTAGATTCACCTATACCATTAATTTCTACTTGGTTTCCATTAGCAACAGTCACATGTTTATTTATTTTTTGGTCAAAACGAATATTACGCAATAAGTTTTCATTTCCAGTCATATGGTCAGTGGCTCCTGTATCTATAATCCAGATATCTCTAGTATTAACACAGTTTGGGGTCGATTTAAAAGAGCTGTTAAGGGAGATAATACCTGTGCAATTACCTTGATTTTGATTCTGACCCGAGATTTGGAGGAGGCTATTTAGCTGGGCTATAACTTGGCCCACTTGTTGCTGCATGCTGGCTTGGGCTGCGCGTGGATCTTCGGAAGACCGGTTCGGTTGCATTCTCTTGTCGGATTCGGGTGAGAGGAGATCCGCGTGAACATCGGATATAAATCCTCTGCTGTCGCGGGTCGACCCGCTTTGTCCCCATTTGTTCCATTCGCTTCCTCCGCTATGGTTAGGGTTCCCTGGAGCGAAGTTTCTGCCGCCGCTGCTCTGGTTTCCTCCCCCATCCCCTCTCCGGTCTCCTGTCCCGTCCTTCGGTGGTCTAAGATGGGGGTAGAGGAACCAGCAACGATCTCTAGTGTGCCCTTGTTTTTTACAGTTATCACAGTGCTCTTCTTTTCTTTTCCCGAACTGGGTTTTTGATTTTCCATTGTGGTTTTGGTTGCGAGAAGAAGCGAAGGCTTGATTTTCTTTTTCGGTTGCTTGTTGAGTCATGGCCTGTCGTCTTGTTTCTTCGCGTTGTATCATCGCAACGACTGTGTTGAAGGGCGGTAGCTCTGGTGATAGTAGGATCTGGGATTTTAGAGTCTCGAAGCTCGCATCGAGCCCCACCAGGAACTGATAGATCTTGTTTTGCTCGAGTCGTTCTTGGATCACCTTTGGGTCGGTGCTCGGTGGTTCGTACACTCCGAGCTCGTCCCATCGGCTCTTGAGACTACCGAGGTAGTCGGTGACAGACTTCTGGTTTTGTTTTGTCTGTGCGATTTCTTGTTTGATGCGAAATGTATGTGCGAAATTTTGTTGCTTCCCGTACAGTTCTTCGACTGCTCCCCAGAGTTCCTTGGCCGAGTTAGAGTAGATGAACAGTTCGCCGACCTGTGGTTGCATGGAGTTTAGGATCCATGTCATCACCATGTGGTCGGCTGTCTGCCATTCCTCTATTTTTGTCTCATCGGTTGTTGGTTTCAGCGTCTTCCCGGTGATGTGGCCCAGTTTCCCTTTGCCACTGAGGGAGAGGGTTACTGAGCGTGCCCATGAGAGGTAGTTGGCTCCGTGTAGCAGTTGGGTGGTCAGACGCTGGGGTGTGTTTGTTGATCCTTCGGCCATGAGGAGGTTTGGATGTTGCACTTTCGTGCTTCAACCCCTTCTGGATGGTCTGGATTAGTCTGAGGCCTTAACGGCCGATGATGTGGGTTTGTGGGTTTGGTCTGTGATGATGGGTTTTGGTTTTCTGAGGTGACGATCGGAGATCGTCGCCGGTGAGGAACGTCCCCTCCTGAGGCCCAGTTATTGCTCTGATACCATATTAAGATTGAAGCTCATGAGGAGGACGAATTTTGTGTTTATTTGATTATATTGTGTTTGATTACATGTTTGAGAATACATATATAGTGAACAGTAACGAGAAAGGAAAATAGATTATTCGGGGATCCTGATTCCCATCTTTGTGGATAGCCGTTGCTCTTTCTTATTCTTGCATGTAGCCGTTGTAGCATTGCCTTATAAGCGTGATTTGTCGGATTTGATATGGAGGTGATGAGATATAATCTGATCCATCAAATCTGGTGAACCGTTATTTTAACATGATGAGACCAATTAAGCGACAAGCTGTGGTCGTATAGAGTCATCCTTGTCCTTACTACTTTTGGCTGAACACCCAACATTCGGAAATCTATCACATTCATGTTATTGTTGTTCCATGACTGTCCCATAATCCCATTCCAATTGTTTGTGGAACACATCTCTGACAGCACACACGCACAATGGGTTGGACCACATTGGAGGCTGACACTCGAACCACCTCAGACTCTCTCTCACTCACTTATTGACCAACTCTGGTTGGTTTGTTGTAAACAATAACAAAATTATTTATTTCCAACTGGAAACTGTAATAGTGGAATTCCATGACGTGGTGTTGTTTGAGATCATTCAACATTTCGACGTGGAATTGTGGATAGCTGGTTTATCGTGGTTGAGGTATTGTGATTGATTGAACCTTGTGTTTCTGTTTTAATTGGAGCGGTCTATTCTTGTTCGCCATTTATTGAACACGTTGGTTGTGTATTGAGTGTCGAACGATCGAGAAGAAATGCCTCTGTTACATATTGATAAATGGAAAATGACATACAAAGAATGAAAATCAGGAGGAGAAAATGACGCAGATAAGCAGATAATGGATCGATTGACCAGTTGAGAGAGAGAATAAAATGGGCTTGAGCCTTAATGGCTTGGAGTCCAGGATATATATATATAGACAAGGATTGGAGTTACTTACAAAACACTTGGACGGTTTATGGGCCACATACAACATCTGGGTCTCAATCGATACATAATGGCCTACAAACTAATCCTGAGAATTTGAACAAACTCTATTATCAACATAATCGGCAATCGATCGATCCAAAAGAAACGGCATAGTTCAATTTGACTGATCCTGGCTTTGGTCTAATTGTTGTTACTTTCGTCGACTCGTTTAGTGGCCTAACAATCTACACAACATTAATTTGGAAGCTTTTGTGTGAATTCAATGAGATTTTTTAAGCAGATACTTTGCATCAGTCGATTTACGTAAAATTAAAATACGTATAACAACGGAAGTTGATTTGTCATTCTGAAAATTATATTTTGATTCTAATTAACATTGGAAACAATAGTACTGAAGAAGGGTTTACTGTAGTTGATTCTGAAGTAGAAATTGGTTAGAATTACCATCAGTTTAATTAAAGGACGCACCCTGAGATATGGATAAGTTCAAATATGAGGTGCAACAAGTCATACACATATCTCTCTATCTCAATGTTTATCATGTATGAATTCACTTTCACCCTTTCATGAACAAAAAATGTGGACCAAAGTTTTTGATTCCTTCCACCATTGCTTGCCCAATTATGAGTCACAGCTAAAGAAGATGTCCACCTCTTGTGCTCCACCAAATGACACGTTTGATGATCATGTCCTTGACTCTTAGCTGTAGATGTTTGAAGCAATTTTGACTGGAAAAATATTTTTATGGTGATGATGATGCTATTCACTACATGGTGGTGTGACATGGGATCCATCGAAGTGACAACAATTGGACTTGTAGGATTTGTATAATTGGGCTACTACGCTACCTGTGTTTGTTCTAAAATGTGTAGGTTTCTAGATTTTTGGAGCTTTGAGTGTTAATATTCTGGACAATTTGTCTTTTGCACTTGTTGTGAGTATCACTGGGAAATTAATAATTGTTGGAAAGTTATATATCATGTACGTTTTTTAATTGAAAATGGTTCGGAATGGAAGGGAAAGGTCTGCTAATCAACCTACACACATATCTTTGGAATTCTATTGTGCAATCTTTTGGTCACATATGACAATAACTATTGTTCGTATTAAGCCGGCTCAATAAGTTCATGTGCTTTTGTGAAGTGAAAGTTGGACGTATGTCTTAGGAACTAAAAAATTACTCGGACAACAATACCCTTTTTACCTGAAAATGATGTTTCAAGATAAATATGTCGGAACTTTATTTTCAAAAATATACAAAGGACAACGAAAAAACAAATGCAGAATCTCAATGATCTTCCTCACTGGCAAGGCGAGAAGTGTGTCTTGAAGAGAATTTAATGTCTTATCTAAAATTAGTGAGCACATATGTAGATATGTATAACCTTTTTACATGGGTATTATTAATATGTGTAAACATCCTTTATATATATATATATATATATAATTCAAAATAAAAATAACGTTCATCATAAATTGAACGACGAAGATAACATTTTCTCTTATTTTGGAGTGTTGATCTGCTAGAAGTCGTTCAAATGTTCAATGCATAGCTTTGCTGAAAAGTAAGGAAATCTTTTAGTGTAATCTACTTTTTATTTCTTTTCACTTGCTTGAACACATAAACTCCCTAAAAAGTATAAATTATACAAATACATATTCTGTGGCAACTTTGAGTGCATTACAACGATGACTTCATCATATTCTTTTCATAGGATATCCTTTTATGTTTCTTGACTTTTACTTATTTATTTCTATCTAAAACTTTCCTTTGTTGAATAAAAAACGTAATTAAAATAAGGGAATTTGTTGACAAAACCTTAAGTTATGCTTCTATTTCATTTTGAGACTTCAACATACAATTATACTATTTTAACATTAATAATCTTAAAACACTTCTCCATAGAAATGGAGTGAAAATAATAAAAACAAATTATGAATAAAATATAAGAAATGATTTCTCTTACCTTAATTGAATTAGCATTAGATTAGAGAAAAAGACAAATGTGATTTTATTGGTAATTTACCAAACATTTTTTAAAACTCTTCTCTCAAGACTCTCATACATGGTTAGTTGCTTACACCGAATTTACGAGTAAAATACAACTGGACAGGTTCAATCATTGGGCATCAGATGCTTGTTTTCTTTGTTTTCAAGCCTAACTACAAAAATCCATGCATCCATCATGGGATGGAATCTTGTGACTCTCAATAAGAAACAAAAACTTATGGCACGTGCCCAGAGTATAAATGCATTAGTACCTGATTTTAGGCTACTCGTCATTTAGGTATATAATGTAAGTTGTTGCAATGTTCACTCTATTAAAACCCTAATATGATGGTCACTAATTGGGATTAACTAAAAAAACATCATAGTATTGGTTTCGCGATGGACAGTGAACCTCTATGGTTCTCCGTTGCACATCCACAGTAAATTTATACGTTGACACTGCTCCATATGTTGCATGCAATACTCAAAGTGTAAGAAGCACAAAAAACGCAGGTAATGTAAAGAAAATGATCTCCATAAACATACCTTGAAATGACAAAATGAAATAACTCTACTAAAAGTTGCAGAGTCAAATCCAACTCGCTTCAAAACAATTAGAATTTTCTTATTCCCAATCTGTCAATGCATATGTGTGCACATTCAGTCACTTAAATATAAATAAAAACATCAAACTTTCAAAAACTCAAGAGTGGTACACACAACAGTTGAATAGTAATAAATACATAAAGCATCTGTTAAAAACAAAACTTACCGTTGGGGTTGCCTCATCCATGGTGACGGTTCAGGAGATCAGACGAATGAAGTATTCAAGACAATAAATGACGACAACGGCTCCAAATCCTCTAGTATAAATTCACAATCAAACTCATGTAAATATATACAAAAAAATCAAATAACAATTTCTCCTTCTTCTTCCTTCAATTCCATACTCGCACCAATTTTAGCATGGTATCAGAGCATAAGATCCATACGTAGTCTCAGTTTTTCCCCAAAAATCCTCATCGACCTCACCTCATCCAAGGGGGTTGAAGGTCGAACACCCCACATCCAAACCCAAGAAAGGAGAAAAACCAAAACAGACATGTCGGACGGCAATAGAAATCCACCGGAGATGGCGAATCCCCATCGCCTCGTCACGACGGCCCTAAACGGGGCCAACTACTTATCCTGGGCGCGCGCGGTCACGCTCTCCCTCAGTGGCAGGGGGAAGCTTGGCCACGTCACCGGGAAAACTCCAAAACCAGAAGAAGATACATCGGAAAAACTTCAAGATGAATGGCAAACCTCGGATCATCAAGTGATGTCATGGCTTATCGCATCCATGCAAAATCACATCACCGAGATCTTCATATACAAAGAAAGTGCAAAGGAGCTGTGGGACTCAGTCCGAGACCACTACGGCAAAGCCGAAAACTTCGCGCATATCTTCAAAATAAAACAGGAGATCGCGCAAACTCAACAACACGGGGCTTCAGTCACTGAGTACCTCGGTACTCTCAGAAGAAAATGGGACGAGCTAAGGATATACGAACCCCCAACCTCTGACCCAGAAATCATTCACAAAAGACAAGAGCAAAATCAGATCTACCAGTTTTTGGTAGGACTAGATCTGAGCTACGAGACCATTCGGTCTCAAATACTTATGGCGTCAGATCTTCCAACACTCGCAAACATCACAAGTCTTGTTCAGCGCGAGGAAACAAGAAGAAATACAATGAACAACCACAACAAAAATCAGAACACCGACAACCAAGCTTTCATCGCCGGTCGGAACCAAGCTTAGGGAACGAAAAAGAGGTTCGGAAACAAAAGCAACGAACACTGTGAAAACTGCAAGAAACCAGGACACAACAAAAACTCGTGCTGGTTTCTGTTCCCGCACCTCAGACCACAGAAAAACACAAAAGCAAATCTGGTGGAAGGCAACTTCAGCAACAAGAATGACCTGCTCGGAGGAGGCGGCAGCGCCAACCTGGTCGGAGGCACCGACAACACCTTCCGGAGCGGCAGCCGACAAAATGAAAACGAAAAGTCGCAAAACCCTACCGGTTATGCGGATAATGAAGCGTTTTATATCGATCGCCGATCCGGATCTTCCAACCCGACTCCGCGGATCCGATCCGACAACATGTCCACCAGGTCAGGTGCAATCGGGTATGGGTCGGATTACCCGGATCCATCAAACCCTATCCACTTAAGAAATCTGGTGGGCCAGCTCAACGATTTTTTGCAAAAAAAAACCCTACTGCAACAAGTAATTGCACATGTATTAACAACTCTTTTGATTTTACTACTTTCTATGGAATAGTAACCAAATTACGTAGTAAATCCTGGATTATCGATACCGGAGTCACCGATCATATGACCGGAGATCCAACACTACTTAGTAATATAAAACAAAATTTAAGGTTAGTAAATAATTTTGTAACAGTTGCAAATGGAAGTAAAATACAAATTAAAGGAATAGGAAAAACAAACCTAATTAACAACACATGTGATAATATTTTATATGTCCCTAACCTCGATGCTAATTTGATATCGGTGGCCAAACTCACCAGCAACCTCAATTGCAATGTAATTTTTACCCCTAATGATTTTGTTTTTCACGATCGTATCTCAGGGAGGATGATTGGTAAAGGCATTCTCATAAATGGTCTATATGTTCTAGAAACCAGCGAGAAAGCAAACCATACCCAAACCATAAACGAACAAAATCTCTGGCACAAAAGAATGGGTCACCCGTCATCAAGTGTGTTGAAATATTTGTTTCCGTCTTTTAAAAATGAATTATTATGCGATATTTGTCGTTTTGCTAAACAAACGCGATTACCTTTTCAAAATTCTAGCACAAAAACTTATATGCCTTTTGAATTAATACACTCCGATATTTGGGGACCTGCCCCCGTTGAATCTTATAATGGTTTTCGATATTTTATTAATTTCATTGACGATTTTTCTCGTGTCACTTGGATTTACCTATTAAAAAAACAAATCCGACACTTACTCAGTTTTTTGTGAATTTCTTCGTTTTGTTGAAAATATGTTTGATGCAAAGATTCGTGTCTTTCGATCTGATAATGGCTCTGAATATATGAGTAATTTATTTCAAAAACTTTTAAAAGAAAAGGGTATTTTTCATCAAACCTCGTGTATAAACACACCTCAACAAAATGGGATTTCAGAACGGAAAAATCGACATCTGTTAAACGTCACTCGTTCCCTTCTATTTCAAAATAATGTCCCCAAGTTTTTTTGGTCTGACGCAGTCCTCACTGCTACTTACATTATCAATCGACTTCCTAGCCCCATAATTAACAATAAAAAACCATTAGAAATCTTGTATAATAAAGAACTTAACATAGATCATTTTAGAATCTTTGGTTGCACATGTTTTGTTCACAAGAAACGTGAAGATAAACTTGATCACACCTCGATCAAATGTATTTTTTTAGGATATTCATTTAGGAAAAAAGGGTACAAGTGCTATGATCCAGAGACTAAAAAACATACACCTCTAGAGATGTCTCTTTCTTCGAAACTGAACCCTTCTTCAAAACCTCCACAACTGAAGACACTTCCGCTATCCCAGTACCTCATAACACCCACCATGACTCGCTACCTATAACCACACCTTCTACAACTCTCGAAGGAGAAAACGAAGAAAGAAGAGGAGAAAACGAAGAAGGAAGAGGAGGAAGAGGAGAAGATGAAGGAGAAAACGAAGAAGGAAGAGGAGGAAGAGGAGAAGACGAAGACCAAAGGGAAACAGAGGCTCCCAGAAGATCCTCTCGACCGACTCGTCCTCCACGTAGGTTTAACGATTATTTCCTCTCACACACCACTTATCTTGTTCAAAACCACTTATCCTACCAGCACATCTCACAAAAACATCAAGCCTTCCTAGGAACACTAGACACAAATAAAGAACCAACCACCTACCATGATGCCACAAGTAATCCAAATTGGGTCAAAGCCATGAAAGAAGAAATACAGGCCCTAGAAAATAACCAAACTTGTACCCTTGTCCCCCTCCAACCAGGCATTAAACCTGTAGGATCCAGATGGATTTACAAAATCAAGTATCATAGTAATGGGAAAATAGAAAGGTCTAAGGCCAGACTTGTTGCCAAAGGGTACACCCAAAACCATGGTCTCGACTATCTAGAAACATTTGCCCCCGTTGCCAAAATGAATATTGTCCGTGTCCTTCTATCTGTCGCTGTAAATCATGGATGAAACATTTTTCAAATGGATGTCAAAAATGCATTCTTACAGGGAAACCTCGAAGAAGAAGTCTATATGACTCCACCGCCTGGGTACACCACTCGTCCTAACCAGGTATGCAAGCTTCATAAGTCAATATATGGACTAAAACAATCACCTCGTGCCTGGTATGCCAAACTCAGTCTCTCTCTCATTAATTATGGATTTGTTAAAAGTTCTGCTGATGCATCCATGTTTACAAAACATAGTCATAACACCACCATCATTGTTCTTATCTATGTGGATGATATTATCATAACTGGAAATGACAATCATGAAATCACATCAATTAAAAAATATCTAAAATCAAAATTTGACATAAAAGACCTAGGATACATGAAATATTTCTTAGGAATAGAAATTGCATATTCCAAGAAAGGGTTATTTCTTTCCCAACGGAAATACACCCTAGACCTTCTCAAAGAAACTGGAAAGCTAGGATCTAAACCCGCTGCTACCCCAATAGAAACCAACAAAAAATAGGACCAACTGATGGGACTCCGCTATCCAACATTGTACAATTCCAAAGATTGGTCGGAAAACTCATCTATCTTACCGTTACTCGACCTGATATCACATATGCTGTTAGTCTAATAAGTCAGTTCATGCATGCCCCACACACACATCACTTGGATTTAGTAAACAGAATTTTATGTTACCTTAAAAATACACCTGGACAAGGACTATGGATGAAACCTAACAACTCTAACTCAATAATAGGATATTCTGATGCAGATTGGGCAGGAAGTCATGATCGGAAATCTACTACAGGTTTTTGTACCTTTGTGGGAGGCAACTTAGTAACTTGGAGAAGTAAGAAGCAAAATGTCGTCGCCCGATCAAGTGCAGAGGCAGAATATCGTGGAATGGCATCAACCACCAGCGAATTAATTTGGCTCAATCAACTGCTTAAGGACATGAACATCTCAACTCAAAAACCCATGATGATGTTTTGTGATAATAATGCAGCTCGACACATTGCCACAAACCCTGTCTTCCATGAAAGAACGAAACATATAGAAGTTGACTGTCACTTTATCAGGGAAAAGATACAATCAAAACAAATAGAGATTCCCTACGTCTCAAGCAAAGAACAGCTGTCAGACATCTTTACCAAAGCTCTGGATCACAAGACCTTCTCCAATCTTCTTTTCAAGATGGGATCCATCAATCCTTTTCAGACCCATCTTGAGGGGGCGTGTTAAAAACAAAACTTACCGTTGTGGTTGCCTCATCCAAGGTGACGATTCAGGAGATCAGACGAATGAAGTATTCAAGACAATAAATGACGACAACGGCTCCAAATCCTCTTGTATAAATTCACAATCAAACTCATGTAAATATATACAAAAAAATCAAATAACAATTTCTCCTTCTTCTTCCTTCAATTCCATACTCGCACCAATTTTAGCAGCATCCAAGAAGAAATCAGATGTATTAAAATGGCATCAATCTTTACAATCGAGTGGAATGACAAAAATAAAATAAAAAACACATTCCAACAAAAAAACCATCCAAACGACCACAATTACACTACTACTACTATTCCCACAACCTTTCTCGAAACACAAAAACACAAGGACCAAAACGCAAAAGACCGAACAATCAGTCAGAGTCTAAGGGGAAAGCGTGAATGGGTCAGACAAAGCCAACTAGAACACGTGTGGGAAAAAGCGACTCGTGCATAGGGGAGTAAACCGGGCTAAGGCTGCCGGGTTGACCGGGAACACTGGCCGGTCCGTGGTGGTCCCACGACCGCACGCACGCCGGAACCCCATCTCCGATTCCACACGGCACATTGGTTGCTTATCCTGTACTCTTGAACTTTGTGTTGTGCAACCATTTCCTTTATCCTCGTTGTGTGTTTTTTATGACTTTACAATTTTTCGTTATTCATCTTACTTGTAAAGTGAGTTGCGATTCTAATACGTGGGGAATCTAAAATTAGATACTTGGGGTGTATTTTTTATGACCACTATAAATTTTATCACAAGACATAAAAGTATGATTTTCATAATTCAACTAGCTGCATTACACCAAGACGATATCAGGATTTTATATCATGGGAATTTGTAGAGATACTCTAATAGATTCTGAAATTCGTCTAAATACTTAACAAGGGGGGGAGTTCCAGGGTCAAAATCTTAAAAAAATTGAGAGTCGGAATCCAAAAGAATTAGCAATATTAAGACTTGGAATTCAAAAAATCATTAGAAACTATGTCAAATCTCAAAATCTGGAAGGATCTGAATATAGCTCTATCTTGACTCCACCCAAGGAACTATAAGTGTGTTGTTCATCTCATCATCTTGGAGTTGAGAGTCTCGTACTCACAAACTGCGATAATTAGAGAGATAATGACTCACTTTGAAACTAGATTTAATAGAGGAGTAGGATACAAAATTCATATCCTCTGGGACGCCATTATTGACCAAACAATCTTGGATTCCACTCTCCTAACATCAGAATTCTCTCCCATCAAAATTAAGACGTTTATTTTCACTTTACCTCCCATCAAAAAATCCCCTGGGCCTCATGGATATAACATTATTTTTTTCCATTTTTTCTTGCATGAACTTAAAGATCAAGTTGTCCAACTCTTTGACCGTCTGCACAAAGGATTAATTTCGGAGAAAGAGTTTAGTGGTTTCAACCAAACGTTAATTGTGCTTATACCTAAGAAACCAAGAACCGAAGTGTTCACAGACCTAAGACCCATTTCCTTGATCAATCACATCTACAAGATCATAACTAAGACACTGGTTAGCCGGCTAACTCAGGCTCTAAATGAATCGATCTTAAAACTCAGACTGCATTTTTAAAAGGTAGACAAATCATGAACATTGTGATCTCTGCACATGAAGTTGTACATACCTTACAAACCTCTAAACAAAAATGACTAATTTTCAAGCTTGATTTTGAGAAAGCGTTTTATAAAATAGATTGGGACTTTCTACTAGCAAACTTTTGAGCGCTTCGATGCCCAAGAATGTGGTGCGACTGGATCCAACTCTGCATCTCCATTTCTAGAGCTTCTGTTCTAATCAATGGGAACCTTAAAGGTTTTTTCTCCGCCACAAACGGCCTTAGACAAGGAGATCCTCTCTCTCTCTCTCTCTCTCTCTACAATTCTATTTCTCGTAGTTGCCAACTTCCTAGGAAACATGTTGAGAATGAGATTTGAATCCAATCTCATAAAAGGTATTTCTCTGGGAGCAGAGGGATTAGAAATTTTGAATCTTCAGTTTGCCGATGACACGATTTGTTCCTAACTCCTTGTTTTGAAAACATCATTAATCTTAAGAGATTATTGGTCATTTTCAAAACCTCTTCGAGACTCAAAATTAACTACGACAAATCTTGCTTAAGCGCCACTCACTGTATGGACAACAAAATCGAACAATTTAGACGTATCCGTGGGTGTACTTCAGGTGTAATAACCTAAACTAAATATCTTAATTAACTAAACCTAAGCTTACTTAACTTAATTAATGCATGCATGTGAGAGTAGGAGGTGTTGGAAGGATGAGATGGAAAGGTAGAGGTGTAGGACATGTGGAAGATGAAGTGGATTGTTTAGATTGGAGGAGATGGAGGTGATGAGTAATATATATAGTTAAGATAGGATTTTGTTAAAACGTTTCTTCATCAATTTCATCTAACAGAGAGTGAGAGAGAGAGGCTTCCGGAGCTAAAGGAGGAGGAAAGAAGAAGTAAAGAAGAGGAAGAAGAAGAAGAAGAGAAGGAGTGTTGAAGGGAGCTTGGGAGGCTTCACAACCGACGAAAAAGGTATGCCAAGTCTTCATATTAACTCCCCAAGAGGTGTGGGAGTGTAGAGGACGGAGTTGGTGCCGTTCCTCCGGTGAAAACCCTACTGGACGGAGGTTGAAGACGACTGGCTCGGTCGACCGTTGAGTGTTTCGGTCGACCGAACAGCGTCTAAATGATGCCTGTCGGGTGGGAAGATGTATTGTTCGGTCGACCGGTATATGGGTCGGTCGACCGATATTTATAAATATTGAATTACTACCCGAAAACGGT
Source organism: Triglochin maritima (assembly GCA_963682175.1). NCBI lineage: Eukaryota > Viridiplantae > Streptophyta > Magnoliopsida > Alismatales > Juncaginaceae > Triglochin > Triglochin maritima. Next base: position 1,342,477 of record OY821787.1, on the reverse strand, counting down.
CGAACGATGTCTGTGTGACGGTCGACCGTTTATGCCAAATTACGCGGGAAAATAAAGGGTTACATTAGCCGGTCGACCGGTGTTGTTTCGGTCGACCGAACCCAGTAGATATGTTAGACAGGCCTTCGGCCGACCGAGTGTGTGTCTCGGTCGACCGAACTGCGCAAGGTCGGTTACGAGCGTTGACCATCTAAACGGTCGACCGCTCTGGATCCGGTCGACCGACCGAGTGCAGTTTTCCTGTAGTGAAGTGCTTGTTGATCCGGTTGACCGAAGGAGTTCCGGTCGACCGAATCCAGTGGGCAGGATTCATGCAGACTTTCTTATCGGTTGAACGGACCCTGGTTCGACCGACAAGATATATATGTATATAAAATGTATAGCATAGACCTTCCAAACGGTCGACTGCTAGATGACTTTTGTTAGACCAAGTGGTTAGTATTTCGGTTGACGTGGTTCAACCAATAGACTTGTTTGTACAGTACCGTGTACTGTGTGGGGGACCGGTTGACCGGTGTGCTTGTAGCGGTCGACCGATCTACCGCAGGTTGGTGGATTTATCCACACGCGATCCGTCGATGTCAGGTCGACTACCGGCTCCGAGGCGACGGTCGATTACCGGCTTTGAGAGCTACGGATTTCACCTTCGACGAAGGCGTATTATTGTTGTACCTTTTTCCTCTCTTACCGAGCGGGGTGTGAGGGATGTGTACCGTAAACCTTGGGCAGTTTGCGAGGGTTTAGCGGTAGGCCGAGGATGTTCCGGCAGGGTGCGCGTTAGGCGACTCTTGGGGGAGCAGTGGCTGTCGTCTGACCCGAGTTGTGTATTCGGCGGGCTGACTCGCTCCTTGGGTGCGGCGTGTACCGGGGGTTCCTTCCTGCACGTTTTGGGGAGCAGTGGTGTCGACTGACCCTTGTGAGGCAGCGGTGGACTGACTTGACCCTAGTGACAGGAGTGGTTCAGTGCCGCGGAGGCGGTGAGGGCATTATTGTGGGCCCGAGGCGGATGATCATGTGCATAGCATTGCATTGTCTTTATTTCCTTTTATATTTTTAGGAGGCTTGGTATACGGGGTTCCTGCAGGGAACTCAGGCATGTTTGTTTGTTTTCATTTCAGGTAGCGAGCAGGTTTAGAGTCAGGTGGTGACCGAGGACGGTACCCCCGGGATTAGATCCTGTTCTCTCTAGTAGCTTCTTTTGTTTGAGGTAGTGATTACATGTACATTCACTTTTGTTGTAATCACAGTTGACTCGTTTATATATAGTTGACTTCCACGTGGGTCTGTACCTTATATATTTTATATATATATATGTTGGTTTATTTCCCGTGACGTGCCCAGTGTTGACCGTTGACGGTCTTTATTATTGTTTAAATTTTCCGCTGTTTTCGGGTACGTTACAATTTGGTATCAGAGCGTTGATCTCGGCGTACTTGTCCAAAGAAACCACCTTTGAGTTAGGAGTTAGGTCTAGAGGATCATGCATGCACAGATTATATTGATATTGTCTTGTTTCCTTTGGCAGATGCCTCCTAGACGGGGGAAGGCGGTTGCCCATACTCGCGGTGAGAGTGAGACTGCGAGGGATGAGGCTTGGGAGGATGAGCGTCGGACGTTGTTCGATACGGTCGGACGTCTGACAGAGATGCTACAGCAGCAGACAGCGCAGACTGGGCAGACGGGGACTGGCGCTATGCATGACCGGTTTATGCGCCAGCATCCGCCTACCTTTCTGGGGCAGTATGACGCAGAGGCTGCGGAGGAGTGGATCTTCACTATGCAGAAGATCTTCAGTGCTATTGGTTGTCCTCCAGAGGCGAGAGTGGGCCTGGCTACTTATGTTTTGGGCGGTGCTGCGTCCAACTGGTGGAGGTCCACATCTGCAGTGGTGTTTGCGGATAGAGATGATATAGCCTGGGAAGAGTTCGTTGGCGAGTTCAACGAGCAGTATTTTCCGCAGCATGTCCAGGATCAGAAGAGGGAGGAGTTTCTGAGTCTTCAGCAGGGAGACATGACCCTAGCAGGCTACATCGGGAAGTTCAACGCCCTTGAGCGTTACTGTCCCGAGATGTATGTTACCCAGGAGCAGAGGGCTGGGAAGTTCGTCCGAGGGCTCCGGAAGCAGCTGAGGACGAAGGTGCTGACACACATGCCGAGCACGTTGGCCGATGCAGTGAAGAGTGCCTCTGTTCTTGATCGTGACTACAGGGAGAACTACCAGGATGAGAGGAGGCCATCAGGTAGGTTCTCCGGGAGGCCAGGAGGTCAGACTGGAGGGAATCCGGGCAAGAGGCCCCGATTCGAGGGAGCAGGAGTTGCAGTACCACGACCTGAGCCTTGTGGTACTTGTGGGAGGTTTCACTCCGGACCGTGCTTCACCCCCGGAGCGTGTCATGGTTGTGGCCAGATGGGTCACTTTATCAGGAGCTGTCCGAGCCGAGGAGCTGGACCGAGCCGACCGCCGGGTTTACCCGCACCAGGCAGAGGAGGAGGCGGAGGTAGACCACCTTTCCGACCACAGCAGGGGCAGCGCACTGGCAGAGTTTTCACCATCCAGGCAGAGGAGGCTCGGGATGGAGGTGCTGTCGTGGAAGGTACACTTCTTGTCGCAGGTTCAGTAGCTAGGGTGTTATTTGATTGTGGCGCGACACACTCGTTCATCTCTGAGCGATTTGCGGGAGTGTTGGGCTGTACCCTTGCGATGTTGACTGCCACTTTGGAGGTCAGCACACCCCTGGGTCTGGTGGGCACTGTGGGGAGATTTGTCCCCGGCGCCACGGTTGTTTCGGGAGATCAGGAGTTTCCGGCAGACCTGGTCTTGCTACCGATGGAGGACTTCGATGTCATACTTGGGATGGATTGGCTGTCCCAATATGATGTTCGAGTCTTGTGCCGTGAGAAGAAGATTTTGATCCCGAGGAAGGGTTTGCCTGATATTCTGATTAGAGGGATCAGAAGCAGAGGGGGTCGCATTATTGTATCTGCTGTTAGAGCTCAGAGACTGTTACAGCAGGGATGTGCAGCTTTTCTGGCGACACTTGTGGTGGCGGAGGCAGAGACCCAGAGGCTAGAGGACATTGAGGTGGTGCAGGAGTTCGCGGATGTTTTTCCAGCGGAGATTCCAGGTTTACCACCACACCGGGAGTTGGAGTTCGGCATTGAGTTGGTAGCTGGCACTACACCACAGTCGAAGGCTCCATACCGGATGGCACCTGCTGAGTTGACAGAGTTGAAGAAGCAGTTGCAGGAGTTGATGGACTCTGGATTTATCAGGCCGAGCGTCTCGCCTTGGGGTGCACCAGTTTTGTTTGTGAAGAAGAAGGACGGATCCTTGAGGATGTGCATAGACTACAGGATGCTGAACCAGGTAACGGTGAAGAATAGGTATCCCTTACCTAGGATCGAGGACCTCTTTGATCAGCTGCAGTCAGCGAAGGTTTTCTCGAAGATTGACCTGCGTTCAGGATATCACCAGTTGAGGATCCGAGATGAGGACATCCAGAAGACAGCCTTCAGGACTAGATATGGACACTATGAGTTCTTGGTGATGCCATTTGGATTGACGAATGCTCCGGCAGCGTTCATGGATCTGATGCACCGGACATTCAGGCAGTATATTGATATATTTGTGATTGTCTTCGTGGATGACATCTTGATCTATTCACCAGATGTGGAGCAGCACAGAGAGCATCTGAAGATTGTACTCAGCATCTTGAGGGCTCAGCAGTTATATGCTAAGTTCTCAAAGTGCGAGTTTTGGTTGGACAGAGTGGCATTCCTCGGACACATTGTATCGGCAGAGGGGATATCAGTGGATCCGGCAAAGGTAGAGGCGGTGACACAGTGGAGGACCCCTACGAGCGTGACGGAGATTAGGAGCTTTGTTGGACTGGCGGGTTATTACCGTCGCTTCATCAAAGACTTCTCGAGATTGGCAGCACCACTGACGGCTCTGACGCAGAAGGGAGTCACTTTTGTTTGGTCGCAGAAGTGCGAGGACAGCTTTCAGGAGCTGAAGAGACTGTTGACCACAGCACCAGTTTTATCATTGCCGAGTGGCACGGGTGGATTCGTGATTTATAGCGACGCTTCAGGTATTGGCTTAGGATGTGTACTTATGCAGCACGGGAGGGTGATCGCGTACGCATCCAGACAGCTGAAGGTCCATGAGAGGAATTACCCGACACATGATTTGGAGTTAGCAGCAGTGGTTCACGCACTGAAGACCTGGAGACACTATCTTTATGGCGAGCAGTTCGAGGTGTTTACAGATCATCAGAGTCTGAAGTACCTGTTCTCGCAGAAGGAGCTGAACATGAGGCAGCGCAGATGGCTTGAGTTCATTAAGGACTACGACTTCACTATCTCTTACCATCCGGGGAAGGCGAACACAGTTGCAGACGCTTTGAGCCGGAAGGTGGAGGTATCAGTAGCAGGCCTATGCATTCAGGAGTGGCGACTGCTGGAGTCTTTAGCAGAGTGGAGACCATTTGCAGATAGCTCTGAGGGTGCAGTGATTGCAGGATTGAGAGTAGAGCCTCAGACAGTATCAGCAGTGATTCATGCTCAGACTACAGATGAGGAGTTGAGCAGTTTATTACAGTTAGCTGCCAGAGATGGGTCAGACTTCAGAGTTGGAGTGGATGGAGGTCTGAGATTCAGAGACCGTATCTGGGTGCCGAAGACAGAGGACCTGAGACGTGATATCATGGAGGAGGCACACAGATCGAGATATTCCATTCATCCAGGGAGCACCAAGATGTACAAAGACCTGCAGCGGAACTTCTGGTGGCGAGGTATGAAGAAGGACGTTGCAGACTTCGTGTCGAGGTGTTTGGTCTGTCAGCAGGTGAAGATCGAGCACCAGAGACCAGCAGGGCAGATGCAGAGGATTGAGTTGCCCGAGTGGAAGTGGGAGCACGTGACGATGGATTTTGTTACGGGGCTACCGAAGACACGGAGATTCCACGACGCGATTTGGGTAATAGTCGATCGACTGACCAAGTCGGCGCATTTCTTAGCTATTAAGACCACTCTTGCTCTGGAGGGTCTAGCTAAGTTATATATTGAGGAGATTGTCAGACTTCATGGCGTACCAGTCAGTATCATTTCAGACAGAGATCCCAGATTCACTTCTAGATTTTGGGAGAGCCTACACAGAGCGTTGGGGACACGTCTGAAGTTTAGCACAGCTTTTCATCCACAGACAGATGGCCAGTCAGAGCGGACGATACAGACTTTGGAGGACATGCTGAGAGCGTGTACAGTTGACTGGGCCGGGCATTGGGATGAGCATTTGCCGTTGATCGAGTTCGCCTACAACAACAGCTACCATTCGAGTATTGGGATGGCACCCTATGAGGCATTATACGGGAGACCGTGTAGATCGCCGGTATGCTGGAGTGATGTGGGCGAGAGACAGCTAGTTGGACCTGACATTATTCAGTTGTATTCAGAGAAGGTCGACGTGATTCGGAGACGACTAGCTACGGCGCAGAGCAGGCAGAAGAGTTATGCTGATACGCGGAGGCGTGAGCTGACTTTTGAGGTAGGAGACCATGTCTTCCTGAAGATCTCGCCTTCCAGAGGGGTGATGAGATTCGGGAAGAAGGGGAAGCTGAGTCCGAGATATGTCGGACCTTTTGAGATTTTGGATCGGGTCGGTGAAGTGGCATATAGGATTGCATTACCACCACAGTTCGCAGGACTTCACAACGTCTTCCATGTTTCTATGTTGAGGAAGTACGTGGCCGATCCAGCTCATGTGATAGAGATATCAGTACCGGAGATCCAGCAGGATTTGTCATTGGATGAGAGACCAGTTGAGATTGTGGATCAGATGGTACACCAGCTCAGGAGGAGAGCGATTCCGATGGTGAAGGTCAGGTGGCAGCATCACACTGACAGAGAGGCTACCTGGGAGATTGAGGAGGATGTCAGGAGGCAGTATCCAGAGTTATTCCGGTAAGTCAGTTATTTCGAATTTCGCGGACGAAATTCTTTTAAGGAGGGTAGATTGTAATAACCTAAACTAAATATCTTAATTAACTAAACCTAAGCTTACTTAACTTAATTAATGCATGCATGTGAGAGTAGGAGGTGTTGGAAGGATGAGATGGAAAGGTAGAGGTGTAGGACATGTGGAAGATGAAGTGGATTGTTTAGATTGGAGGAGATGGAGGTGATGAGTAATATATATAGTTAAGATAGGATTTTGTTAAAACGTTTCTTCATCAATTTCATCTAACAGAGAGTGAGAGAGAGAGGCTTCCGGAGCTAAAGGAGGAGGAAAGAAGAAGTAAAGAAGAGGAAGAAGAAGAAGAAGAGAAGGAGTGTTGAAGGGAGCTTGGGAGGCTTCACAACCGACGAAAAAGGTATGCCAAGTCTTCATATTAACTCCCCAAGAGGTGTGGGAGTGTAGAGGACGGAGTTGGTGCCGTTCCTCCGGTGAAAACCCTACTGGACGGAGGTTGAAGACGACTGGCTCGGTCGACCGTTGAGTGTTTCGGTCGACCGAACAGCGTCTAAATGATGCCTGTCGGGTGGGAAGATGTATTGTTCGGTCGACCGGTATATGGGTCGGTCGACCGATATTTATAAATATTGAATTACTACCCGAAAACGGTCGAACGATGTCTGTGTGACGGTCGACCGTTTATGCCAAATTACGCGGGAAAATAAAGGGTTACATTAGCCGGTCGACCGGTGTTGTTTCGGTCGACCGAACCCAGTAGATATGTTAGACAGGCCTTCGGCCGACCGAGTGTGTGTCTCGGTCGACCGAACTGCGCAAGGTCGGTTACGAGCGTTGACCATCTAAACGGTCGACCGCTCTGGATCCGGTCGACCGACCGAGTGCAGTTTTCCTGTAGTGAAGTGCTTGTTGATCCGGTTGACCGAAGGAGTTCCGGTCGACCGAATCCAGTGGGCAGGATTCATGCAGACTTTCTTATCGGTTGAACGGACCCTGGTTCGACCGACAAGATATATATGTATATAAAATGTATAGCATAGACCTTCCAAACGGTCGACTGCTAGATGACTTTTGTTAGACCAAGTGGTTAGTATTTCGGTTGACGTGGTTCAACCAATAGACTTGTTTGTACAGTACCGTGTACTGTGTGGGGGACCGGTTGACCGGTGTGCTTGTAGCGGTCGACCGATCTACCGCAGGTTGGTGGATTTATCCACACGCGATCCGTCGATGTCAGGTCGACTACCGGCTCCGAGGCGACGGTCGATTACCGGCTTTGAGAGCTACGGATTTCACCTTCGACGAAGGCGTATTATTGTTGTACCTTTTTCCTCTCTTACCGAGCGGGGTGTGAGGGATGTGTACCGTAAACCTTGGGCAGTTTGCGAGGGTTTAGCGGTAGGCCGAGGATGTTCCGGCAGGGTGCGCGTTAGGCGACTCTTGGGGGAGCAGTGGCTGTCGTCTGACCCGAGTTGTGTATTCGGCGGGCTGACTCGCTCCTTGGGTGCGGCGTGTACCGGGGGTTCCTTCCTGCACGTTTTGGGGAGCAGTGGTGTCGACTGACCCTTGTGAGGCAGCGGTGGACTGACTTGACCCTAGTGACAGGAGTGGTTCAGTGCCGCGGAGGCGGTGAGGGCATTATTGTGGGCCCGAGGCGGATGATCATGTGCATAGCATTGCATTGTCTTTATTTCCTTTTATATTTTTAGGAGGCTTGGTATACGGGGTTCCTGCAGGGAACTCAGGCATGTTTGTTTGTTTTCATTTCAGGTAGCGAGCAGGTTTAGAGTCAGGTGGTGACCGAGGACGGTACCCCCGGGATTAGATCCTGTTCTCTCTAGTAGCTTCTTTTGTTTGAGGTAGTGATTACATGTACATTCACTTTTGTTGTAATCACAGTTGACTCGTTTATATATAGTTGACTTCCACGTGGGTCTGTACCTTATATATTATATATATATATATATGTTGGTTTATTTCCCGTGACGTGCCCAGTGTTGACCGTTGACGGTCTTTATTATTGTTTAAATTTTCCGCTGTTTTCGGGTACGTTACATCAGGCAACTTGCCTTTCGAGTACCTATGAATATCCCTTTCTCACAAACTAGTCTAGCTTCAACCATTTCTCACAAAATGGAAAACAAAGTGAATAACTTGAAGAACAAAAGTTATTCATAGGGGTAGAGTGACAATGATCAACTCTGTCTTGACTCCCCTAATTTCGTATCAAATGGGGTTCAAAAAACTACCAGCCAAAACTAAATGGATCAAATTAGGAAAGCATTCCTTTGGAATAATAGTACTGACAATGCAAACACAAAAAATCTTATGCAGTGGGAAATGGTTTGTAAACCAAAATCTTTTGGGGGTATTAGAATTTTGGACCTTAATTATCATGATCTTAGCCTACGTGTCAAAAAGATGTGGGACATTCTAACTTCCACAGTCAGTATTTGCAATCAAAAAATTAGCAAACATAAATTCATTACTGTTAGCAACTTCTTCGAAGAACAACCTTTCCAAACAGAATGGTTCAAAAGTAGATTTAAAACAACTCCCAATGAGGAATAAATCATGAGACTATACCAATCTTACCTTCGTTTCTTACCAACGAACCAAACTGACTCAGGAAGTTGTAACTATACAAAAATAAAAAAATTACAACTAGAAGTTTCTATTAATTCTTCATGTTTGGGAGAGTAAAATATCCACTTATGAATCAAATTTGGAGAACCTTCTGCCTTTCTAAAGTAAAAAAATTCAGTTGGCTGCTTGCTGATAAATACTATTAACGCGAGACAATTTGTTAAATAAAGACATAAGTGTCAACCAAATTTGCCTAATGTGTGAACAAGAGAACAAACCTATCAGTCATTTATTCCTCGAATGTGACTTGTCAACTAGATTTTGGAATAGGTCAACTTTGATTGACCCTAATCTCGTTCGTGGTAACAATTTATTTTTCTGGACCCGTGCTCAAAATTGCCTTGATTTAGGAACGATTATGTGGTTCACTCTATGGTTGGAAAGGAATAACAAATGCTTTAGGAAAACAACAACTTACAATTATTTTTATTTTTATTACTTCTTTTGATCTCTTTGAATCTTGGCTAGGTAAACTTAAGAGACATGGTGATCCAATAGAACAATCTACGGAATTCAAACGAGCTAGAACACTAATCTACGGAAGCTCCGATCTTGGAGGGATCTCGTTGGATCTCGACATCCCAAACACTAGTAGGGTCACAATTCAGAATGACAACCAGAACAGAACGAGGAGGCCACTGCAGCGGTTGAGATGGACCTCTCAAAAGGGGTGGGACAGTCTTGACCTGCGGCTGCAGACGTTTTCAACAAGATTTGATTTTTCATATGTGAATTGGAGGCATAAATTGGCTGACTAACATAGATAGTTTAGAGGATTGTTCGCCTCTATTCTGTTTTTTTGGATCTAACTATTTAGTCTTCAAACCTTATCTTTTGATTTCCCAACTATGGAAAGTATTGCGACTTGTTTCTTCAAATCTGGTTGTGGTTCATAGCTTAAGTTATTTATTTATTGAAATTAAAAACTATTCTAAAAAAAGTCCCCGATCGACAAGCGTTTTTTTTTCTTTGCGTTGGACTGTTGGTGGGTCCCGCTTGGGATTCTGGTTTGACCGTTGACTGGGTTAATTTGCCAAGAGGTGTCTATTTTTTTCGAATTGAATAAGGCCCAAATCATTGTTGGCTCGATGTACGATCACCAATTGAGTAAGCTAGCTTTGGTTCATGTCTCGGAGAAGATGATTTGTGTAGTACTGTACTCTAATTCATTTGCGGGAAGTTGATATAAATGTATAATTTAGGTCTGAAAATATTTTTGCTAGAAAGTTTGGTTTGACTAGTGAATGCTACTGCATACTAACATAAATTCCATGCTCAAATGAACTAAGCTTATTCATTTTGATGTTGTATTCAACGAGAATCAGAGTTAATTTTGTTTTAGAGTGCCATTTGGAAAAGTCCTTCGTGACGTTTTGAAAATAATGATGCCTCAATTGGTCGATTTCCTAATTCATAAACTTTTAAAAAAAAAATCAATAACCTGAAACTTATATTAACTAAGATAAAGGAATATACTTCTTAAGTTCTTTGAACTAAAGAGCATGTTGTGGTCCAAGTACTTTCCAAAAATCACGCAACCCCAAGAGTCATTATCCAGGTATATTTATTCAAACAAATCCGTAGCGGTGATATAGATAAGAGAAACAGATCATTAATCCTCAAGTCACACTTCAACTACCGTACCCAATTGTCAATAAATATATCTTAAGGTACAATTTACATCATTCGCTAATGATACTTCCATAAACCGGCGTTTTTCAACATCTGTATTTCTGTAACATCCGAAAATAAAGCAAAAATTTGCGGTCGAACACCACGTTGGGATCGAATAGTTTCTAGAAGAATCTTAATTCACATCTCAAGGCTCAAACACAAAAAAAAACTTCAACAAAAATCACCAGTAAACAACAAAGCACGGATGCATGTTGAAAATCTAGGAATCCTGGTCGAAGACCACCATGTCAGATTGTTCAACGTTCTCCCACTCCAACGCTGAAGAGTTTTTAAACATATCGATGTTGTTTAAAATAATAGAATAATAAATGATATATATATACGTGAGCTGATTGTTTTTTGGATTTATGTGCATGGAGGTGGAGGATTCTGCCGACACTAGAATAGTTTGCTGATGATGATAAGCACAAATACAATCCTGGGAAGCCGAGGCAAAACTGAACACACACTGGATATAAGGCCACGTCTCACGTATCACAAAAAAATATCCACGATCAATTATTGGTAAATAATTATTAGGACGTGACTCACATGATTATATGGGAAATGGGGATAGAATTATTGTAATTTATAAATTTAGCCACCAGATATCCGAATGCGAAATTCGGATAAGGATTTCACTAGTTAAATATTGGCATAGTGAAATTATCAAAATAAACAAAACAACGCAAGCGTTAATCGCTTTCCTTATTTAAACTATTTGAAAAGTATCGTACGGATGTGTAAGTTTGAAAGACATGATAACTGAGAAAAGTAAATGATTTTTGGTTCCAAGCGTCAAGCCAGTTGGAAAAAATTCGAGATCTTAAAGAAAATATATTAGTTCAACGTTCCATAACAATAATGGTGTAAACATTAAATTAGTTGGTAAAAAACTATATTTAGTTCTTGATAAACATTATGATATAATTGATAATTATAGTATTACTTCATTTACGGTATTTCTTTATTATTTGTCATCAGTTATTTAATCCAAAAGAGAATGAAACAAAATTAGTGTTCATTTTCGCTTAACACATTTCTATCTGGTCGAGTTGAAAAGAAAATCATTGTGCCGTGATTTCCAATAAGAATATTGGCTTACTCTTGGTCATTATTTACAGGTATCTTGTAAGTAACATCCACATTTGAAAAATTATAGTATCATGTGTTATTAACTGATAATAACACTAACCCTAAGTTAAAGTTACGATATCATGTGAACATATATGCAACCCTAGAATCAGACCGAGTTTGTTTTGAAATGACAGTGGTGGGAAATCGATATCTCATAATTCCCAAGATGAGAACACAAGCTTGCGGTCAATGGAACAGAAAACGAAAGGAATTCACGTAGAAACTCCAATTCCAATGGCAGGTAGATGAAGAGATGGATGTGTACGTATTTGAACCCGTCGAATATTTGATCGTTTCGTTTGCCCCACCGGTACTTCCACCCAATGACCATCAGGCAAACTTACAAATCTTCCATTTTTGATGTTGGCGTTACCCAGAAATTGTAGTACTCATTTGGTCAGTCTTCCTGCTTCTTGGAATTAGCATGCAAGACGACTTGTTATTTTACATGGAAGCCCAAGATTCCACTACCATTTGTATAGATTTTGGCTTGAAGAAAATTCCTCCCATTTTTTTTAGATAAACCGGATTAGTACATTTTCATTGAGTGGGAGGATCTGCCTCTACAAAGTAGCTCAATTTGAACTTCTAGATTTGCTTCAGCACTTTATACAATGCACGTATCAAATAAGATAAACCTAAAATAAAAATCTAGGAAAATTGGTCATAAACAAACTTTTAGGATGATACAAACAAACATTTGTACGTGTAGAAATATTTATTATAAAAAAAAATCTTGTGAGGTTTGGTAAATGTTTATGCGCAAACCCTATGTGACCAGAGAAGTACTTGGAAAAACTATTCAAATTGTATTATTTTTCACATATTTATTTTACGCTAATGTACATGTAGAATGTGTATATAAACATGCTAATGTGCAGAGGAGGTGCCTGGAAAATGCAAGGCGGTCGGAGTTTGTAGGATATTACAACGTGTCAAAAAATTATCTACGTATATATTTATTGGTAAGAAAAAATGTTCACAGAAGTCGAAATCCAAAAAGGTTAAAATCCAAAGGTGTCAGAATTACATAAGGTTTTCAAAAATACTAACACTATAAGTGTTAGAATCCAAAAAAATAAAATACAAAGCAAACTAAATTCCAAAATCAAGAAGGTCGGAATAAGAATAACGTCTTCAAATATAGGTGATTTACCAAAAAACCAGGATCAAAATCTAAAAGTATAAATTTCCAATAAGAACGCCCGATGTCTTGATAAGGTAACACCGTCGTGCTAATTAGTACGTAGGTTAATGCAATTTATTTATTCAGATCGTAAGACTATTAGGGAAATTACAAAAGGAAGAAGTTAAAAAACGCAAAACGCCCAACGTAGAGTTTGTTTCGATCACGTGCCTCACACGCGAGGGAGCATGGAGTGAACCGCACGTGTGGAGGGACCTCTCAATCTCTCGTCTCCCCAACTATATTACACTCACAACCACAACCCATCGGAAACGATTAGACGAACCTCTCCCTCACCTCATAGACACACACCACCAAACCCCCGTCCAATCCTAACTGTCCATTCCTCCCCATGCCGGGACCTCTTGCGCCGTTGGATCTGACGAACGTCCAGATCCCGTACCACTTCCGTTGCCCTATCTCGCTCGAACTAATGACGGATCCCGTCACCGTCTCCACCGGCCAAACGTACGACCGTTCCAGCATAGAATCGTGGATCTCTACCGGTAACACCACCTGCCCGGTGACCCGATCCCGTCTCCAGGACTTCTCCATCATCCCCAACCACACCCTCCGCCGTCTGATCCAGGACTGGTGCGTCGCCCACCGTTCGTTCGGGATCGAACGGATACCCACGCCCAAACAGCCCGCCGATCCCAATACCGTCAAAGCGCTTATCGCCCAGTCCTCCTCCGCCGCCGCCACCGCCGCCTTCCGCCTCGCTGCGTTGCGGAAACTGAAGGCGCTGTCGAGAGAGTCGGAGACGAACCGGGCTTTGGTTGGCGGGTCGAAGAGGGAGATTTTGGCGATTGTGTTGGAGGAGGAGGGGGAGGTGGCCGTCGAGGCGATGGCGGTGGTGGCGGTGCTTGCTTTGGCGGAGGAGGAGAGTAAGGCGGTGGTGGAGAGGAGGGATAAGTTGGAGTGGTTGGGGAGGCTTTTGAGGGGTGGGGAAGGTGGGGACGTTAGGGTTAGTGCCGCCATGATGGTGGAGGCGGTCGCCGCCGGGACGAGGTTTCCGGAGAATCGGGTTGCTATTGCGACTACGGAGGGGGTTGTGGAAGGGTTGGTGGCGATGGTTAGAGGGAATGGTCCTAAAGCAGTTGCGAAGGCCGCTATTCGGGCTTTGTTCTCGCTTTGTCTTGTCAAACAAAACAGGTAAATCAATCGCATTCGTACTCAATTACTTACTGTAACTTGATTTATATTTGATCATCGATCAGTGAGAGAATTAAAATTTGATTCTGATTATTAATTTTAATGTGATTTTCAGGTCCAAAGCAATAGGATGTAAAGCAATGGAAGCACTGGTGGGTAAAATCGGTTCAGGCAATTTGGAGCGTGGTGATTTGGAGAGAGCTTTGGCGACGGTTGAGCTCCTATGTCGATTGGACGACGGATGTGATGGAGCGGTCCGGATGGGAGGACTTGCGACCTCTGCCCTTGTAAACGTCATGGTCGGAAAAGCGTCCGACCGTGCAGCTGAGCACGCGGTGGGGTCTTTATACGCAGTTTGCTCCGCATCGGAGGCGATACAGAAGGAGGCGGTGGCGGCCGGGGTGGTGCCTCAGCTGTTGCTGATGGTCCAAGGAGGTTGCACGGAGAGAGCCAAAAGAAAGGCACAGCTTCTGCTGAAATTGCTCTGGTCATCGGCTTGGGCCCACCACGATTCCTGGGCCAATTCCGACGATTTTCGTGCCATCCAACAACCAACTCTACTCAAATACTAATCTTCTTTAAGAAAAAACACTTAGATGACCAATCCGTTTGGAGGAGATTTTGTTGTTTTTACCCTTTCTCTAAACATTTTAATTTCCAATTCCTCCTTGTAATTGTAATTTTTTTACCTCAGAGTCAGAGATGAATGAAACAGAGAACAACTGGATACGCATTGTTATTAGAGCTCAGTTTTTTGCTACTAAACAACTTGATTTTTTTCATGTGAATTTTTGAAACTATTAAGATGACCAAAGATTTGAAATCGGGAGAATGATTGGTCTCCAATCTCGATTACTCGTATACAAAAATAATTGGCCAGAGGCAGAGATCAGAACCTCAAAACTAATAAATAAAAATAAGAATGTCTTTTGCAAAATTGAGTTGATAATATCATCAGCTATCATGACTTAGGTCATGCATGCTCTTTCTTTTTTTCTCTACCATGTAATCATGACTAACCTTCTCTTTTTTACTTTAATATTCACCAATTTACCATAACTTATGTCATCACACTCTATTTCCCCACATTATTAATTTTCTTTTCAACTTTTATTTTATTCCGAAATCATCTATATTTACCAAAAATATTAATAATCTATTTAGAAAAACCAAAATACAAATAAATCTCGTATTTCCAAATTACATATTATTTTTTTATTTAACCATCAACGATTAACAAATAGTAAATATCATTAATATTAATAAAGTAAATATTACATTAAATTAAACAAATGTAAGCTTACATTATCCGAAATGATAAACCAAATACACGACACAAACAAAATAACACACGACATAAATCAAATATTAAACGACACAAACCACAAAACACCAACAATACATATTAATAAAACACACCTAAGCGTCACTACCGTCGAGTCGCTGTCAGATGTTTTCGATTAAATCGGTCATTAGTGTGAGATGCTGGATTTTATCACGAGCACGTTCTTTGATCACCATGTAACTGGTAATGTCAAGAACTCATGTAGTGGAGTAAGGTGTTGGTCTCGGACTCGGTATGTCGTGATTCGGCTCAAACTCAATTGTATCATAAACCACGTTATCTTCCATATTTCATGATTAGTTTCGGTTGTTGTTATTTCAGTTTAATTATTGTTTTCTACTTTAAATTTAGTATAATATTTTTTATTTCAGAAAAGTTGGTGTATTTCAGTATAAATTTCGTACTTAAATCTTAACTATTTATAAAAATATAAACCCCTAATTATTATAACAAATACCAATAAACCTTGTATTGATATTATTTTTTATCATTTTTAAATCTTATTTTCTTAAAATACGTTAATTGTTTTTTATTTTCCAAAATTTTAATAATTTTTTTAATTTTTTCCTGAATCGACTCTTAACTTTTCAATACTGCTCCTCCCTCTTCCACATCATTTGGAGGTTGGTTTTACAAATAATCAAAAAAATAATTAATTTTTAAAAAAATAATACAAACAATTATAAAATGTATTTTAAAAAAAGATTTAAAAATAATTTAAAGCAAACAAAATAAATCAAAAACATAAATGAAAATATTTATAAAAAAAACAGAACGACCTACCCCTGGTCGATGACTGGGTCATCCTCCCCGTGACCAGGTCGGTCATGGGGATGACTTTGGGGAGGTCATCTGCGGATGACCTCCATAGTGGATGGTGTAATAGATTTTCAACAATCATAGGTTGACGCATATATCTATGTCTATAACTACCGAAGCATAAAATAATTGTTAATCCGTCATTAGCAAATTATATAGCTTTGGAGCTTTGTTGTTGACTGACAACCTCATTAACGGATATGTACAGTGATGATCAGCAACGCCAGAGAGAGACAAGGAAGGACACAATGTAGGAGTTTGAATGAGAACGTGATATTTGGAGTTCAAGTGGGATGTTTGTGTTTGGTCTCGGTTGGTGTTGGTGTGCAGTGTACAGCAAGTCCATGGCAGTGCAAGTTTGATTGTTCCAACTTCCCCACCATTAAACACAGTTGAACAGTGCATGCAGTTGCCATTGTGGTGAATGGGAAGCATCTTCTGGCCTGCAACTCTCAAAAGTGGCACAGCTTTTCTTCTATTTCTGATCCCCCAGTCTTAGATTTGACTGGAAATTTTGTTGGTACTTGGTCGGAGTCTCGATTTATGTATGCTATCGCCAAGTACAACACTGCCACGCTTGCTATTTTTCTTTAGCCAATCTTAAAAAATCGCTATTTGCTTGTGTTCACCTCTAACGTTACATAATTGTATCTTTGCATCAAATTTTAGATTATTTAATTCCATACACTTACATTTTAACTAAAGCTTTTTCGGTGCATCTTTTTTATTATTATTTACTTGTATGTATATGCACCTTTAGTGGTGTTCATTCCGTCATATATTTGGTCTAATTACGTTTGGAAATTTACAATATACACCTTCTAAATTTATAAATATCTTTAAAGTTAAATAAATAAAAATAAAACATAGAAAAAACTCAAACCCTCACTTCTTCTCTCTCTTCTTTTCTATCTCTCTCCTCGTTTCACCACTTTCGACGCATGCTGGGAGTAGAGAAGTTCAGAAATTAAAGAGATCACTTGAGAGAGGAGAGAGAACTAGAGAGAGAAAGGAGAGAAAACTAGAGAGAGAAAGGAGAGAAAACTCTTGAGAGAGTGCTAGAGAGAAGTGAGGAGAAGAGAGGGAGTAAGAGAAAGATGAGAGAGAATTGTAGAGACTGGGGAGAGAATATAGCGACTAGAGAGAGAACTGAAAAGAGAGGAGAGAGAGTGAGATTAGAGAGAGAACTAGAGAGAGGAGAGAGAGATGAGAAATGAGGCTTGGGTTTTTTCAGTTATTATTATTATTCATATTTATTTAACATTAAAGATATATTTAAATTTAGAGTGTGTAAATTGCGAAACTACTAATGGAATTGGACGAAATTTGTGCCGGTGTAGACTCCACTAACGGCACATGTGCACATAAACAAATAAATGGAAATGTGAGAGGGACGAAAGGCGCTAAAGTTGAAATGTAGGTACACTGAAGTAAATAGTCGAAAATCTGATTCAAATATCCAAATATGTAACGTTTAAGATACACCCAAGCAAATAACTCTCGTAAAAATTCCAACAATTTACGCTTTGCTCGTTCAAGTTTTGAGTTTTAGCACTCAACCTTAAACTTAACCTTAAATTTGTTACTCTTTTGGGTGTATGTGGATTTTGCCGTCTCATTAGTTTTGTAACCTCTCCAATTTTTGAAATAAATACATTTAAGCAAACCCAACTTATCGGGCAAAAAATCCCTATTATTTCATTAAATCTCCTTCTTTTGAATAAGATCTCAAAACGTAACTTGTAAATTACATATATACTTTTGATTGAAAAACTAATATTGAAGCATTTTTATGGCTTGCATAATGTAATGATGCAAAGGTGCACCATAACATAAACATAATTTTTGAATAATATTTTTGATCTTATGGAACTTTCGCTAGGTGCTCTCAAACGTTTAGGAGAGCCTCTCCAATTGCTGCTGGCACTGCCTCCCTGTATTATTACTGCAATTTGTTGCTTTCTCGGCTTAGCTGTGGATCATAGCTAAACCAACTTAATTTCAAGTAATATATGACTGTTTTTGGAGAAAAAAAAACATAAACATAACCTACAGGGGGGTGAAAGGAATTTTTTAAGCTTCAAGTGGTTCATAGTCAAACTGCTTTCAAAGTTTGGGAAGATGAATTGTATTCTATCCAATAAATAAAAAGGTGATGAACATGCATAGGAGATAGGTGATGTTATATTATATGTATAGGATTCAATTAAAATAGGACTATATTATGTACTCCTTGGACTGCCTTTAGTGGGTAAGGGGTCTCATCCTCTAGCTAGAAAATTAAATAAGTGGTGGGCATAGTATGGTTAATAATAATGGTGGTATTCCCTCCCCCTTCTTCTCCTGTATTTTACGTGGAGACCCCATGTACACAAGGTTGAAAAGGATGGGAGTGGGGAGAGATGGATTTTTGGAAGGAATCATCTGGTGCAGTGGTGTGTGGATGGACTCCCAACTTTGTCTTTCAAAGCTTCTTAAAGAAAGGGGTCACATCCATGTCCATGTAGACAAAGTGATGGTGTTCATAAATGAATAGTAAGTGAGAAAAAGGAAATTGTGATGGAGTGGTAATAGGAGGATGGAAAAGGAAAGGGAAGAGGTGCCAAAGTTTTGATGATGGTGGTGGTCACATGTAAGTGGAGTGAGGCCGAGGGATCACATCACATGGACTTGCACTTTCAAGTAGGGAAAGATATGGGGCTATTGTGTTTCTCACATGAAAGCCACCATTGCTGATTTCTCCTTTTTTATTTAATTGGTATGGGTATTTATAAATTAATAAAATTATATATATATATATATATAAATACTTTAAAAATAAATGAATAATTTGCTAGATATACTTATTCATTATTATTTTTCAAATCTATAAAAAAGATAACCCATAGGCACTTAATTTAAAATAACGAACCAATATATCAATCTACTTATTCAAAATGAAATACTAAAACTTTAAGTTTTATAACACAAGGATTCCTTCCAAGTAAATCATATCTGACTTTAAAAAAAAATCTAAAATTTCTACTACCTTTTTTTGGGAAATGAATGAGAATTGAGAAGTCTATAATTATAGCTTTCAAAGACAATAGAAATTATTATGCCCAATATTTGAATTTTTGTCACTCACTCTCACATGCCACTGAACTATACAAATATGTTCTTAAAAGTTTCAAAATACAAACCTTAGAATACATAATTTCTTAGAATGTACTATTATTTTCATACATAATTTCATTATGAGAAGCTTCAGAAGGATAATTCAGTCCACACATGATACTAACATGATTTTTGTTTGGTTTTGAAGTGAAATAACTTGAGCCAACTTCTCTGAGATATATGAGGGCATGATTGAATTTTTCTGATCCCCACCAAATCGAACTAGGATGAGATAAGTGTCATATACTTAATTAAGTGGATAACAATTTGCTGTACTAGGTCATACTTCCACCACGAGGAATAAAAATCTCACTTTTTGTCACAATCATTAGTATAATAGAAATTTTTAATATCCACCGGTCCACTTCAATCATGTCATTGTTTGGGATTGTTGACCAGATGAGTAAGCAATTAGTGGGAATAAATTCTGGTCAGTGTATGGTCGGAATAAACTTGTTTGGAATTGGAATTCCACCTCATGATCTTAAAGGCTCGTTGACTACCCAACCCACTGGGCAAACTTTTATTCCCAACCTCAGAAATCAAAATGTCTGAAACTAAAAACAAACATCAATTCCCCCCCTTCCCATTTCTGTTCTGAAACTGCAATAAAACATGATAATTTTTAAAATAACTTGTGTACACTCCAAGACCTAGATCCCATAATGCATCTTGATTATATAGAAAAATTATTTATAAATCCTCCTAGCCTGATAATATTGCTCATCCAACATTTTGGACACCTCAGACTAAGAAACGTAATAATAATCACTTTTATTATGAATTGTAATATGAACCCCCTTGAACATATACAAATGTAAGTTACAAACTGCCTTGCACAGGTAATTAACTAAAAGTTGGTCGCTAACAATTATGTCCGTAGAATGATCGTGCCCTATATTTGAAGACAAAACATCAGGGAATAAAATTTTGGGCGACGCTAACAAATAGTGAAGACTGCACTCGACTAATATATCAAAATAAAAATGAACATTGTGGGCCTTAGCTGATGTATCAAAAATAAAGTGGAAGCTCATTTAAAGCCCATTATTTCGGCCTATTGGGTAAACACAAGTGTAATATATTGAATAAGTGAATAAATCATATAAAGTTATCCAGATTCAAATCACCAAACGCAGTGAAGCTAAAAAAATCAGAGATGAAAATTAATGTTTCAACAGAAGTCTAGGTGGGGAAAACTTCCTCTCTGTTTTACTTTCTGGACTTCGAATTAAGCCGAAATCCTCAGAATAATGTGTTCAGCTACCGATTTATAGACTTCTTCGATGTTTATCCGGGTATTGGTCAAAAGCCCAATTAGCCTGCATTAGTTGAAGTCATCAATAAACAAGATTTCATTATAAATAAAATTAAATTATTTTTTTAGCAAACCAGAATATGTTTTTACAAAATATTTTTGAGGGTGAATTTACACGTGAATTGAAGTATAAAATAGAGACCATAATATAGGTTCAAGTTTAAAAGAAATTGCCCATATAAGAGAGAAGGATACAATAAAAAGTATTATATCAATTAGGATGGTACGTTGGTCGTTGAGTATTGTATATAGTTGATAATCGTTGGTGTTTACCTTGAACATGTAAAACAAGTAATTATGTGGGAAAAATAGTCAAACAGTCGATCAGTATTGCAATTTGAAGACCGGGACAAGTGTCTGGATATTTCCGGTCGGACGATGGTTCTCAACCAATCGACCGATTATGCGTTTGGTGGTCAGGGACAAGTGCTTGGAAATTTCCGGTCGGACGATGGTTCTCAACTAGTCGATCGAATATGCGTTTGGAGGTCTGGGACAAGTACATGAAAATTTCCGGTTGAACGGTGGTTCTCAACCGGTCGACCGATTGTAGTTTCGGGACATTGCCTGATAATTTTCGGTATACCGTTTATTCCGGCCAGTCTACCAGTTCTGCCCATAATCTGCACTTTCTCTACTTCGTTTTTTGTGTAATTAATACTTATTTTGGCGTAGTATATAAATGCAATTTCGTCCCCTATTTTTTATCCATCTACTTTAGCAATATTATTAGTCTTTGAGAGAGAGAGCATCCTTGTGTGGATTTGGTACGAGTAAATTCAACCGGGATTCTCGTCAGTTGATTCGTGAGTTCTGTAAGAGTCTCCTGTAATTCGATTAACAATAGTAGATTGTGGTTGTGTCTGTTGGGAAAGGGATCTAACAATGCACTAACACGATACCGATTAAATGCACCACGTAATATCGAATATTGACTTACGGAAATAACTTCGGACAATCTCCCAAATTAAACCAACAAGAACACAAATAAGATGAAAATAAACAAGCAAATACTAACGCACACCCGAAACAACCACGACACACGTGATTTACAAGATTCATCAACGTGACTACGTCCTTGGGGGGTCTACTGCGGGTTTCTTTTCCTTCTTCCGCTTCTCCAACAAGAGAAGCAACCAAGATTACAAGTACATGGAAACAGTAGGTCCTCCAAAGCACTCTACATTTTTCTCTAGCATAATCTCTCAACTCATAATGAAGAAAATTCTACACTTGTACGTTATGTGTGTTGTGTTAAAAACGAAGAGCAAACAAGCCCTTTTATAGACTCGTGAACTTGTAAACAAATGGAAGTAGAGAGAGAAAATTAACTTATTTGAATAAATAAGTAGAAGTAGAGAAAACAAGTTTGAATTCTCGTTAGGTTCACCAAGAGCAAACAAGTGGAAGTAGAGAAAGAAATTAACTTATTTGAACAAATAGCATGCACATGAACTTGAAGTCATTTGCAGAAACTTGAGCAGTGAACAAATCAAGCTTGTGATCCTCCAACACCCGCAAGACGGCCGCCAACAACCCTGGTTTCTTCGCAGAACAAACACTTATTTGCGCGTAATTGCCGCAGATACTAACGACGACACTGGGAGAAGACCAGGTGCTGAAGCCTAAGGTGTTATATCCCTAACCTTGTTTAGGTTTTAATTGTGTTTAGGGTGGCTAATGGTGGAGGTTTGCATGGGAAAGGAGGAGTGTTGGTGATGTGATGGGAAGGCATGGGGTGAACAGTGGATGGCATGGTGTTAGGGTGTAGGTGATGGTGGGGAGTGATGGGTTGTTGCTTGGAGAAACCACACCCATCTCTCTCTCTCTCTCACGTTTTCTTCTCCTCACTTTTCCTTCCTTCTTCCTTTCTTCATTTCCTCCTCTCCACCCATTCCTTCCTCTTCCTTGGTGGCTGCTGAGTTGGTGGAGAAGGTGCGCGTGAAGCAAGAAGTGCTGGGCGTGGTGCGGTGCGAGGAGGACGTGAGTGAAGTTGCTGTCGGAGGCGTGGTCGTGTGAATTCCGGAGTTCTCCGTCGAAGTCGTCGTTCTTGCGAAGAGGTATGCCAAGTTCTTGCATTAGAGGCCTTAGTTGATCACCCACATTGGGGTGAGGTTGGGGTCGGTCGCCCGAGGTCGGAGGCCTCGCCGGCGACGAGTTTCGACGTCAAACCTCGGCTGGCGGGAGGTTGAAGACGTCTGTCGGTCGACCGGGTCCCTTGGACGGTCGACCGATCGTGGTGTATTTTCACTGTTTGTCGTGTTTCGGTCGACCGCGTCCCTCGTTCGGTCGACCGGAACTTGAGTGTACCGGTAGGATACGTAAGCTTCAGTTGACCGTTTGATGACATAGAAAATATTAGGTTGACCCTGTAAGTGTTCGGTCGACCGAGACCCCTGAGTCGGTCGACCGATAGATTTGATTTGAGCGTTGACCAGACTCCGGATTTTGACCTCGTTCGGTCGACCGGTTTTAGACCTTCGGTAGACCGTTGGGATTTATGTGTTGCGCAAATAGTTCGACCGTGACAAACGCTTCGGTCGACCGATTCCCTTGTGGAAATGGTCGACCGAGTTGTCACTTTTGGTCGACCGATTTCCTTGTGGAAGCGGTCGACCGGTTGTCACTTCGGTTGACCGAATTCCCTTGAGGAAAACGGTCGACCGTGTCTCTTTCGGTCGACCGTTTTGCACAAGACAGGATTCCTGGTTCCACTTAGGATGTCAACTCTGTCCACGGAAACCCGTGTCCTCGCCTTGTGCGTGAGCCGGGAGGTGACGGTGGGCGCGTTATGCGTGCCTGCCCAGGGACCGCCGTGTGGAAGAGTGTGGGTGTCCGGAACGCGTCACTTCCATGTATGGATCGTGACTATATCTGGTGGATCGTTTGACTCGCGTTAGAGTAGCAGCCTGAGGGATTGCGGATCCCATTGCTTCAGCAACACGCAACTGCTGACGGGTGCAGTGACTACCGGCCGATGGCTACGGAGGCACAGAGACTACCGGCCAGGATTGGCGACGGAGGTCCAGAGAGGTACCGGCCTATTGACGGCGACGGAGGTCGCGACCCTGCTCGTTGGAGCCGGAGTTGGTGTTGCACGTGGAGCTCGTTGACCCTGTGGACTTCGGTTCGGATCTGTCGATTGTCTGGCCCTGTGTGTGGCGGATATGTTCGACTAGCCTTGATGGCAGTTATTGCACGTGCCGTGCGGCCTGTGTGGCGGCGGTAGGGCCCCTGCGCGGTCTGTGTGGCGGCAGGGAGGTTCGCGCGTAGCCTGTGTGGTTGCGGCGATGGACTGCCGATGATGTGTTCCGGCAGGTAGCTCGATTGGGCACCTATCGAGTGATATCCCGTGCGGTCTGTGTGGCGCCGGTTGATGGACCGACCTGAGCGACGGCTCCGTTGGTGTGGTGGTGGTGGACCACGATGTATTCAGATCTGATTTCTACCTTGCGCGGAAGTGCGAACGCATCCTCACCGATCCCTTGGCTTGTGTAGTCGCGTGTGGGGATGTGTTGCGTATTGTCCGTTAGACCGTATGTGCCTACGGTAGGTCTCTACGGAGACCCGATGTTTGGACCGTGCGGCCTGTGTGGCGGCGGTGAGGTTGGACCGTGTGGTCTGTGTGGTACCGGTGTTTGTGGACCGTGCGGCCTGTGTGGCGACGGCGTTGTTGCGGACCGTGAGGCCTGTGTGGCAGCGGTGGCGATTGTAGACCGCGGGGCCTTTGTGGCAGCGGGAACGATCGCGGGACGGATGTCCGGTTTGGCCTTGGTGGCGTTGTTGTTTTACTGCTTTGTATTTCATGTCATGCTATACTAGTATGTTAGGGCATATAGGTGAGCTTGTCATACGGGGTTTCCTTATGGAAACTCAGGCATTGTTGTTACGATTATTTTCAGGACCGCGTTAGGTTCCGGCGGGTGGTGACCGAGGGAGATTGCACGTTGGGACTGGATCATGTCGTCTGCCTACTTTTAGATTGTCGTGATTACATGTACCTTGTGTTTCGTGTTGTAATGTAATCACTCTTTTGACAAACCCCTATTGTATTATGGTGCACCAGACTTATTTATGTATTTCTTTCAGTAATGTCCCCACTCTTGATGGTTTTATCCTTGTGATTCCTTTGGTGTTAAAAGTTTAAATTTTCCGCTGTTCGGGGATGTTACATAAGGAGGCCTGGACAATTTCTGTTGAAGAACTAACGGCCGGGGATGGCTCGCCTAGAGCCCAGTTCATAGCTTGGTCTGAAAGGGAAGCTTCTCCACCGAATGATGTCGATGTTGGTTTAATCTCTGCCTCGTAAAGATTCTTGTTTCGGATTGATTTGAGCTTCTGAGCTTTATGTTTTTGGAGGGTGTCTTGTAAGGATTGGATGTGTAAGAACGTGGGAGTGAGGGAGGTATGGAGAGAGGAGTAGGGTGGAGTATGGTGAGGAGTGGGTGTGAGGTATGGAGGGGGTGTAGGGTAGGTGTAGGGTTTTTGTATAAAACCAAACCCAACCCTTTCTCTTCCTTTCTTTTCCTCCATTCATTCCACCAAACTCACCCCATTTTTCTCTTGCATCCCGGCGACCAGAGGACGTGGAGGAGCTCCGGCGGCGAGGTGGAGGCGCGCATACGGAGGAAGAAGGAGAAGAAGCTTGAATCGTCGAGGAGAGGAAGGAGCTCGCCGGCGCGCGCGTTTCTCGACGGTGAAAGGTATGCCAAGTCTTCATAGTAACTCCCCAAGAGGTGTGGGAGTGTAGGGGGCGGCGTTGGTGTCGTTTCCCGGCGAGAAACCCGACTGGACAGAGGTTGAAGACGCTCTGTTCGGTCGACCGATTGTGTGTTCGGTCGACCGAACGGCGTCTAGATGATGCCTGTCCAGAGGGAAAATGCATGTTTCGGTCGACCGGTAGTGGTCTCGGTCGACCGAGTTTAGTATATATTTGCTTACTGCCCGAAAACGGTCGAACGACGTCTGTGTGACGGTCGACCGTTTATGCCAAATTTTAGCGGGAATATTTTATAAGGGTTATATTAGTCCGGTCGACCGGTGGTTGCTCGGTCGACCGATCCCAGTAGATAGGGTAGACAGACCTTCGGCCGACCGAGTGTGTCTCGGTCGACCGAACTGCGCAAGGTCGGTCAAGAGCGTTGACCATCTAAACGGTCGACCGCTCTGGATCCGGTCGACCGACCGCGTGCAGTTTTCCTGTAGTGAAGTGCCTGTTGATCCGGTCGACCGGAAGAGTTTCGGTCGACCGAATGCAGTGGGCAGGATTCATGCAGTTTTCCTTATCGGTTGAACGGACCCTGGTTCGACCGACATGATATATATGTATATAAAACGTATAGCGTAGACCTTCCAAACGGTCGACCGCTAGATTTGACCTTGTTCGACTGGTGGGTCGAATTATCTTTCCTTGGTGGATTTATCCACATACGTGACGTCGAGCAGAGGCGACTACCGGCTGCCGAGCCCACGGTCGATCACCGGACCTCGGAGCTACGGATTTCACCTACGACGAGAGCGTATCTTCTGTTGGACCCCTCGTGGATGCCTGTGCGGCAGAGGGATGCCTGCCATGCCTGTGTGGGTGGTAGATGCCTTCTTCCCTGGTGGGGGAAGGGGATGCACTTTCCTTGTAGAGGAGAGCCGAGACCTCCTCGTGTGGGCCTGGATTGGCAGGGGGGATGCCTCCCTTGTGCCCCTGTGTGCGGCTGGGAGATGAGTGCGGCGACCCCCCTCGTGTGGGCCTGGATTGGCAGGGTGGGGGATGTTTCCCATGCCCCTGGCGCGGCTGGGAGATGGTCCGCAGCGGTTGGGGCATGTATGGGGCCCGAGGCGGATTGCATTGCATGTGCATTCTTGGCATTTTCATCTGTTTTTCTGTATATATAGGAGATGTTGGCATACGGGGTTCCTTTCGGGAACTCAGGCAGATTTTATGTTGCATTTTCAGGTAGCAGGCAGTCTTAGGTTGGTGGTGACCGAGGGGAGTGCCTCCGGGATCGGGTCCTGTTCTTCCGATCTTTTTGTAGAGGTAGTGATTACAGTAGTTATGTAGTAGTTATGTATTAGTTGTAATCACTCTTTTGACAACTCTGTATTATGACTTCCACGTGGAGATATTTTATATATTATTATGTTGACTTTTCTAGTAACGTGCCCGTGTTGACCGTTGACGGTCGTATGTTGTATGTTTAATTTTGAAAATTTTCTTCCGCTGTTTCGGGACGTTACAGGATGTGCTTCGCTGCTTCGTCTACTAGAGGGTTTTTGTCAACCTGTGAATCATAATGTGATAATTGAAATTAACTAGTGAATTATGAAGTTAGGAGTGTGTAAGTTGTTAAAAGAACAGAGTCGAGTTTGATGTCCTGAAAGTGTGTAAATCAGGCTTATCATTTGGTTTCAGCTCATGTCCTGAAAATTAAAGTCGAGTTTGAATTCTAGTTAGAGTTTTTCTCATAGCCGATGTTCTCAAATTTCCTATTCCTGTATTCTATGTATAACATGAAAAGATATTGTAGAGATATAATCTATGATTGGCCAAACACTATACACTTGTATCTATGATATAATGACGATGTATTGAATTCTTGTTTAGCTAGATGTGCTTAGTTGGTTCAATGTTTTAAAGAAATCTAGAATTCAACTCATGTCTTGACTCGTCTAGTTTGAAGTTCCCTAAACCTTTTACAAAAATAAACTCTCATACTTGTAGCGTATACTACTCTCAAGTCATTTGCCAATCGACTCACTTCAATGGGCCTCGGCTTTTCTTTCTTTTTTTCTTTCATTTGCTCATATAGAAGATAGTGAACCGCACACATATATGATGTTATGATCAATAGATAAATCCTTTGTATGGTACCTTAACAGGGAGGTGAGGCAAGAGGCATTGGAGATTATTGAACATTTCCTTCATCTTCCTCCTCCTCTCCCTCTCACCACACACATGCTTCTCATTTGCAACATTGCACCCCTCTTCTCTCTCCTTTCCCTTAACCACCTCATCACTTCTTTCTCTCATCACAGCTCTCTTCGGGCTCTCCAAACCATTATTCTCCATTGTAGAGAAAAATATGTTTGTGTTAGAACTTCGGACTTTAGACTTGGCAGGAGTTTAAACTTTGTGGAGGCTAAAGAGAGAATGTAGTTAGGTGTAAATTAAGAGGTAACTAAATTATAATCATTAGTTTGGTCTACGTTACAACAGAAAAGCATGACTGTTGTTGTTGTCAGGGTTATGTTTCATAAAGGAACCTAGTTTGGGTTATTATTACGGAAATGCCACTAGTTATTTTCTTCAAACTCACTCCTCAACAAGGATGGTCACCCCGTTTAGAAATCAAATACGTTGCGATTTGGAGACTTGAGTACTTAAACTAACCACATATTGATTTCAACTTGGAACTATTTTTTGTTCAACTTGAGATTAAATTAAACTCGTCAACTTGAGTTAAGCGTGGTATTTTTTACGACCCAAAATTCACCAACACTAACCCAAAATGAGAAGACTGTAATTCTAAATTGGTGGTAACTCGCATCGGATACATCAAAAGTAGACAAAACAAATGGAATTGCTTTGATAATCCAATTATTGTCGTCTTTATTTTTCATTTCTCTCTATATAGATCTGCAATATTTTAACAGAGAAATAGAAAACAAGAGTTTTATTACAGACATCAACTTCACAAGGAAGGGAAAAAGAGAAAAATCCCACCAAAACAATCATAAACTATACTGTATACTACAACACCACTAAAATGATATGCACAGTTTAATACAAAAGCCTCAAAGAAGCAAGATACCTCATAATTCAGTGAGCATAGCGACAACCTCAGCCATAAAGGGTCTTTCCTTTGGCACTTCAGCAGTGCATTGTAGCGCCACAGTGAGGTATCCGATAATCTCTTCCCTCGACACCTCACTGTCTCCCATTTGTGGGTCGAGCATCTCTAACCGTCTCTCTTCTTCTACCATCTTTTTTGCCCATCGAACTAGAGCCACCTCCTTCACATTCCCATCTTTTACTATCACCGGCAAATTGGGGCGCTTTCCAGTGGCAATCTCTAACATTAGCACTCCAAAGCTGTACACATCAGCTTTGACTGTTGCTACCATGAGCCCATCTCGATACTCAGGGGGCATGTATCCCATTGTTCCGGCAGCTTGAGTTGAGACGTGTGATCGCGAAGCATCGACTTGGCGGGCAAGACCGAAGTCAGCAATGTGAGCTTCAAAATCAGCATCAAGGAGAACATTGCTGGACTTGATATCCCTGTTGGTAGTTGGAAAGCAATCAAATTAAGGCTAACCGACGTACATAAATCACGAACAATCAAATTAAAATTACTATGGGATTTCATTTGTTTGTAAAATACATTCTTTTGGAGAACATAAGTGAGTTGTTTGAAGTCATCCAACAACGGTGGGCTCAATTTCTCAATTCTTGAGAAAAACTTAAATCAAATCCATGGAGACTTCTAAAATCTGCTGCCTACTACTAATTTTAGTAATTTGCACACAAAATAAAATTAATAACAAACTCATAATAAACAATATTAAAATAGACAATTTTAGTGGTTACTTCCATAGGCTCCGACATATGCTAAACAAGTCTCTAATCTGATTTTCAGATAAATCATCACCTCACAAAGTCAATCACTCACCTAATTTGATCTAATGTTATCTGAGAACATAAAATGGGCCACTTATATAACATCATAGAAATGTTTGAAAGCATCTTTGATGAAAGTTGTGCAAGTATCATCATGTCCTGAATCCAAATTTAACCACAATATATTTGCACGAAAATTTAAGGGAATAGACTTTTGTAATGACTTTAGGATAATTGGTTTGCAAGAAAAAACTCAAGAAGTGGAGACTAAACTTTACGGTGTGGCTTTTGGATGATTAATTTGCAGGTTAACTTAAGTTCTACACTGAAGTCCTAGAGCTTGATAAATTGCACTAACAATAAGTTCTTCACTTTCGCAATAAAACCACCCAAAAAAACAAAACAAAGTCAAGATCTCCTCCAAGTATAACTAAAAAATTGATGACTTTCCTCCACTTCAACATGCAAATGTACCTATAGTATCGTTAGGAAGTAAATAGGAGTTTTGGAAACATTTTTATTATTATATGAACACCATTCCCTCTCTGAATTTCTACTTAAAACACCAAAGCATTATATACTTGCATCAACCAACTTTTCAAACAAACCTTGTTTCCACAAAATCCTTAAATCCCAAAATTCACCGTAGAATGCCAAACATTTTCCAAAAACTAATATATAAACTCAACCCACCCAAACATTCAACAAATCCTATCGATCATATACATGGTCATACCTATGAATGATAGACGGCTTGCATCCATTGTGCAAAAACGCGAGTCCCTTGGCAATTCCCTTGACAATCCCAACTCTGGTCCTCCACCCCAACACCCCCTTCTCCTCCTCGTGCAACCACCCATCAAGACTCCCTTTCTCCAAGAACTCGTACACCAACACCCTCTCCCTTCCACATATTGAGTACCCAAGAATCTTCGCCAGGTTCGGATGCTTGATCCTCCCTAGTGTCTCCATCTCTGCCACAAACTCCCTGAACCCATGGAAAGCGTCCTCGTGGAGTTTCTTCACGGCAACTACGGAGCCGTCGGGAAGAGCCGCTCTATAAATTAGCGATTCATGGAAATCAATATCCAATTTTCCGTGAACAGCGAAGATGTCAAAAGATACGGTTAGAAGTCGGAATAATTCAACATCTTCATATTAGTGATTCAAGGGAATCACACTTCAATTTTTCGTGTTAGCAGTGACGGTGTCATAAAATATGGTTAGAAATAAGAATTACAAATCCCACATCTTCATATTAGTGATTCATGAAAATTAGACTTCAATTTTTCGTGTTACCAAGTGACAATGTCAGGAAATACGGTTAGAAGGGGAAATTTGGCATCCCCACATTACTGACGATGTTGCAAACCAATTTAAGTAAATAGGATTTGAATTTCCATTGCATATCAGATTATAAAACATATACGTGCATACAATTGTAAAAAAAAAACACTTTCTAAGTAGAGCTATAAAATCCTAATTCCGTTTCTGCCGAAATTCAAAGCGAGAAATTCACATTCCAATCCGATTCCGATCTACTTAAATTAAATCCAAGCAAATCGGACTCCAAATTCTCGTAAATATATCAACACGTGCATACAATTCTAAAAAATACTTTACAGATTTAGTGATTAAATTCAGGATTCCCTGACTCATAATAAGTCATACCTGTAAACCAGTCCGAAGCTGCCGTCCCCGACGACGAGGTCAGGCGAGAAGTCCCGGCAAGCGCGTTTGAGGACCACCATGGAGATGTGGAGGTTGGGGTCGAAGGACGCGGAGGTGTGGGGCTGGGGCTCGGGCGGGGGACGGGGACGGCGAGGGGAGCAGATGAGGAAGAGGAGGAGGAAGAGGAGGGAGACGAAGACGAAGGACGCGGCGGCGGAGATGGTGGCTTGGAGGGCCGGTTCCATTGTGCAGGGGAGGTGGGAGGGGGTGGAGTGGGCATTTTGTCTTGTTGTTGTTGACTTGGAGATGGGGTGGCGAAGAAGACTTCTTGAAACAATCAAGGAGATGTGATGTTTCCTGCCCCCAGTTAAATTTCTGAATCGTTAATCATCGTCTTAAAATTACTTAAATCGTCCCTTGAAATTACCATTTTGTCATTCTCCCATTTTTACTGCTATAACGCGACATTTTACCCTCCTATCACACATTTCTCTTCATATTCCTCTTATAATCTTAAAAATTAATGTTTTGGAGGTCAGTAATGAGCCAACGGACGCCCCAGTGTACTCGAATCTGGTAAAATATTTAACATCTTTTTAATAAAAAAATAATAAAAAATTGCGGGCGTCTGACGGAGCCGCCCAACGTAGGAGAGGGGCATCTGGCTAAGACGCCTCCCCAATGGGGGAAGCGTTTTACCCAGACGCCTCCCCCATGGGGGATGCGTTTTACCCAGACGTCCCGTCCTACGTGGAAGCGGCTCCGTTGGACGATCGTAATTTTTTATTATTTTTTATATTTTTTTATTAAAAGATATTGATTATAAATTTAGATAATTGTTAAATTAATTAATTAATAAGTTAATAATTAGTATATTCGGATGACCGATACCCCTTCGGTAAACCGAAAATTCAAAATTTTCAAGATCCAACAATTTCAAAATCCAAAAAATTTCCAGGGGTCGCTGCCCCCTTGCCACCCCCGCCACCTCACCGGCGAGGTGGAATGTCGCTCGCTCACCGGGAAGCGAGACCCCCGAACGACCTGTCGTGGTGGTATTTGTAAGTCAGGATGTTTTACCGCCGGGGTATTTTGGATCTTAAAAAATGTTGGATTTGGATTTTTTTGAATCTTCATCACTTGCAAAAAACTCATTGTAATCCGACCGGTTACCACCGAAAACTTACAAAGAAACTTCAAATGATTTGAGATAACACACCGTATAATTTTAATTTGACAAAAAAATTTAAAAAAACGGGACGTCTGTACCATCGTGGAGGCGTCTGGCTAAGACGCCTCCACCATGGTTGAGGCGTCTTAGCTAGACGCTTAGACCATGGTATATGCGTCTGGCTAAGACGCCTGTACCATCGTAGAGGCGTCTGGCTAAGACGCCTCAACCATGGTGGAGGTTGTTGGCTTTTTGGCCTTAATCTTATGTTTTGATGATTTAATCAACCGAATCTTAATTAGAGTAGCACACACTATGCATTGCATATATATTGCATGTGCTAACCCCTACAAGTGATCAAGACTCATGGAAGGAAGGAAATCAAGTCAAGATTTGTAATAAAGCTAAATGAAGACTTGTAATCTTGATTTTATTTTGAGTCTTAGGAACATGTGTAAATTGAGCATGCAAGAGTTAAAAACATATCACATACACACTAGGCTCCTTAGAGAAGTCACACACAAAATTTCACCTTATTTGGACTTCATTAGATCACCCAAACCTGAGTCGGAAATCACTTATAAACTTAAACCCAGATTTCCTGTGTGAACCGGTCGACCGAACCAGTTCTCAGTTCGACCGGTTTATAACAGACTCTCCACAGTGATTTTACCGAACTCGACCAGTCGACCGGTTCTACCTTTTCGGTCGACCGGTCCTTTGATATGAGACTTATATCTAATCACTTAAGGAATACTTAATTAGATCAGTGTCTTGAACTATCGATCAGTGTAGTGTAAAGGCATTGGTTGGTTAAGTATAACTTTCGTTGGAGAAGATAGTTAGTCAAAAGATTATCATTGCCCCTCTTAATTGAGTGATGATATTAGTGGGCCCCTTGATAAATTGAAGTTATAATGTGCACAATGTGATTTGAGTTAAGTCACATATTTGTAACTAGCTTAAAGAGATCAAGAAATGAATACTAAGACAAAGATGACACAATACTACTTTGTGTGTATTCTTAATATCATGAGGCAAGGGACGGACACAAGTGATGCACTCCATCACTAAGTGGATCGGATTTTGGTTCGAGTGGAATTAAGACATCTAACTAATTGGGAGCTATAATGTGTAGCTAGATACCGCTTATAGCTTGTGATATTAAGCTCTTAATGTCACTGCCAACTTAGTTTAGATCCTCCCATAGGTCACACCACAAAACTGGGAAACAAGAAATGAGGATTTTGAGTTCATAAGATGTGTCGGGTTTCATGTAGAAAATATGACACATGGGGTGAACAAGCAAAATCAAAATTATGTTGTGATTAATAACATAATTAGAATCTAAATTAAATTCATATGTGATGTAAATATTATGGGGTGTAATGATTGATCATTACATAGGATAATATGTTACATAAGTTGTGAATTTACTACTAATCCCGAAATGTCAAATTTTGTAGGGGTTAAACCGAAATTTGACAAGTCTGCAAGACTGTGCAAACGGTCGACCGGTTAAAGGATAACGGTCGACCGAAGGTGCACGGTCGACCGGACGTGTCTCGACCGATAACAGGGAATTTTCGTCTGTTCGCAACGGTCGACCGAATATATCGGTCGGTCGACCGAACATTGAGATGAAATATTCTATGTTAAGAACGGTCGACCGAATCTTGGACGGTCGACCGAAATTGGGTTCGAGCGGTCGACCGGACCTTCGTAACAGTCGACCGGTCCAGACGGTTTTATGCAGAATTAATTTAAGAATTAATTAGATCATGCATGGAAATGGTCCATAATTGATTTAATTCGTGGCTAATATTATTTATTAATAAATAATGGATGGTTAGATGGAATTTTGCATGAAATCATGGGCAAGACGATGCACATGAATAGGTAATTTGGAGAGAACCTATAAATAGAGGTTATCTCATTGCCTTCCTACATCTTAATTAATATTGTTTTTCATGCAAAATCTTTCTCCTTAATTCTCCACGAAAATTCCACAAATTCTTAAGTTTAGTTTAGTTCTTAAGAGATCATCTTCTCAAGGGAATTAAAGAGGGGTTAGTAATTGGATTCTAAACCCTATCGGAGATTGAGAGACTAGCTTCCCTCTCTCCGATCTTGTTTAGAGTTTGGTGAATACTCGGAGGCATCCGGCGCAGCGAGGAGCATCCCCAACGTCTCCGAATCTTCAAGAAGTTTTAGAGAACTTCTAGGTATGAATTTCGGAGCCCTTGTTTGTTTTAATAGAGTTTTGAAACTAGATGTTAAAACAAACTGATGCATGCATGAAATAAATCAAAGAAAATTGTAATTGATCCTTATTATACATAAAAATTTCGAAAATATATATGTATAATTAAACATGAAATCCTACAGTGGTATCAGAGCATAGTGTTCAATTTTCTCATGATTTATGCCTGTAAACAAATTTAGTTTACCATCTAGGATTTAAACAATTCGTTTTACCGGTTTTTTCGGTCTTTAAATGTTTGTTGAAATAATTCTTTATAATAATTCGTTTTAAATGTTTTGAATGTTTAAAACATGACATGTAATTATTAGAATTATGATTTAGACATAAGTCTAACTTGCAATAATTTCGTTTTAAGTATAAACGATTATTTTGTAAGAGAATCAACAAAACCGAAAAATTGCGATTCATCTTTCCATTGGAAATTGGATGGACAGCGGTTCATAATTAATTTGTGAACTATGGATACATGAAAAATGTTTTTAATGGATTTCAAAACGGGTTTCGCCAGACATTTTCGTGGTGTTGGTACTAGGAATGTTAGTAAAACTGAGTCAAAAACCTTGTTTAAAGACACGAGACGATATGAGTATTAAATATATTGTTAAGGGTAATTTGGTAATTTCAAGGGGCGATTTAAGTAGTTTTGGGGCGACGTTTAGTTGTTGTCTTAAATTTTTTTAGTTTTTTTCAAACCATTCTCGTGAATCCCGGGTTGTAGTGGGGTTGTTAGGAGTGAGTACATGAATATGTATGTTTGAATTCCATTTCGCATGTTAAATTACCTTCAGTTTAGAACCGCAACCCGTTTAACCCAAGTGGATGTGGGTGTCGGACAATTTTAGATCATAAAAAAAAAGTATTCCGAACCCATGGAAAATGTAGATTTGGGTTTTATATAAATGGGTGAGTTATAATTTAGTTGACATGATTGATTTTGTATTTAAATGGGTTGGATTTAGGTTTCAAAACATGTAAACAACGTCCAACCCATTCAAAGTTTTTATATATAATATATATGTGTATTTGTTTTACGATATTACATGTTGTTACAAAATTAGTGATTCTATGTTATAATATTTTAATTAACAACCAAATGCATAACCATTTTAGTTTTCGTAACCTTCTCTAAATTGACGAGTTAGATAGGTCAGATTGGGTTGACACGATTTTAGATGGGTCAGACTTAAGTTTCTCTTTTCAACCCATAAAATAAAATGGGTTGGGTTTGGTTTTATGTAAATTGAAGCTGATTGTAAATGGGTTGCACACGAGTATAACACAGTAACTTGTATTGTCACGTGCAAGTAGGATTTTCTGTTGTAAAATGACCAACAATACGTGAAATCAACTAAAAAACCCACTACATATATATTGGAAGACAATTGTGGGTGAACTATGTTTTAGGGGAGGTTGTGCGGTCAGAAAGTGAGGGAAAGGAATTCAAATTCTGGTTGACTTCGAAAAGGAAGTTGTTTGTGCACATTGAAGAGCTTTTCGTCGGATTCCGTGGTATATACAAAATTTTCTTTGAGTTTTCTTACCGATTTTGGTCGGAAAACAATGGAAATTGAATTTTTCGATCGACCGTCAACTAGTCAGTTCACCGAAATGATTTTAACAGACAACCTAATGCTCGTTCTCTAGGCGCATATGGGAAGACGTGCTTTTGGTCTACCAAAATTCGTAACTGAAATGACTACTTCGGACGACTCGAAATTAGTTCGGCCGAACATTTACGTTTGCTGACAGAAATCATTGGAATTCTCATTTCGACGACCGAAATAGAATAGTCCATTTTTACTATCCAAACTGTTAGAATCCTAATAAATTATCAAGCCCAAAGATACATTGTACTTGTCCCAACACAAACCCCTGACCGACCTGTCGGAGTTGGCATAATGAGTATGAGTCAAATCGAACACAATCCTCCTTCCAAATCACTTCTCGAACATGCACAAACAACAGAATTTAGTCAAAATAAAATTGTTTTCCGCTGAATTCTGTTTTCCTCTGCTTTCCATTGACTCCGAAAATTATTTCCGAAACTTTCTACGCCACCTGCACCCATTGGACTCCACTTGACATTAATCTAAGTCAAGTCAAGATCAACAAAATGTTATAATAATAATCTATGACCCAACTAGTTATCATCTATGATATTATGAAACACTGAATTGTTTTAATCGTGGGTTTTTCGACTCTACTAACTCTCCTTTCACATATTCATGAAATTATTATTTTGGATAATTTTGGCATGAAAACACTATAATATTATATTCGTTAGAGCGACGTCTATATCATTTTATTAATCAAAGGTACCAATACCAAACCTTTTCATTTGATATTATAATGTCATTGACCAAGTGTAGGTATACTGAAAAGGTCAACTAAGACATGGTCAAACAGTAAAGTGGGGCCTAAAATCTTCCCTCCAATTTGTTGGGAGGGGATCTAACAATGCAGTTATACGACACAGATTACACGCACCACGAAATATAGAACATCGAATGCGAAAACTATAACTTCTGACCCTCTCCCAAACTCAATGCAACAAGTAAACACAAATAAGATGAAATAACAAGCAATCACACAACACACCTGAAGCAAACCACGACACACGCGATTTTACAAGGTTCGGCAAGATGCCTACGTCATTGGGGGGTCTCCTGCGGGTTTCCTTTCCTTGAAGCTCTTCTTCAACAAGAGAAGTCTCCGAGATTACAAAAGATTGGAAGTAATATGTCTCCCAAAGCACTCTAGATCTCTCTCTAGCCTAATCTCTCTCAAGGAAATAAGTATTGTATGTTGTGTTACACGATTATGGCAAAAAACCTATTTATAATGGGCTAAATTCGTACAGATAATAATTCAGACCGTGCATAACTGCCTCCAAACGGTCGACCGGAATTGCCCATCGGTCGACCGAACTTCAGTTAGTTCGTGTAACTGCCAACATTCGGTCGACCACTTACCCCGAGCCGGTCGACCGTTCCGCGCTTCTGAATAGCGCCCGAAGCTCCTGGACGTTTTCGGTCGACCGCGAGTCCAACACCGGTCGACCGCGTGCCCAGCACCGGTCGACCGGATCTTGATCGATCCCGAGCTCCAAATCTACTGACATTTTTCGGTCGACCGAATTCCTAGAACCAGTCGACTGATCTCTGATCTGTTCCGAGCCCCATGGCTCCTGGAGTAATTCAGTCGACCGTGACTTAAGTTCCGGTTAACCGATTCTCCAAGAATTCGTGTATTAAGCAATTATAAATCAAATCCAACACAATTAAGTTCGACTCCTTTGAACTATCAATCAGTCGTGCGCTCAATCAGCCATCCTAGGTAAGAAACAGCTGATGGAAGCGATATATATTAATGGAATAAAATAAGAAGATATGACGACTAATAATTTGATTGGGAGGGTGTTGATATAAATATGATCAAAATAAAATCTGTACAAGTAAAATATAGGGTAAAGCTAAGCCAAAGTACCAATTATGTGAACTAACGTGTTAGTTGTTTATTAAATAATCTACAGACAAAGTCTTTGGATTGTTCTTGAATACGTACAAGACT
Organism: Triglochin maritima; assembly: GCA_963682175.1. Classification (NCBI taxonomy): domain Eukaryota; kingdom Viridiplantae; phylum Streptophyta; class Magnoliopsida; order Alismatales; family Juncaginaceae; genus Triglochin; species Triglochin maritima. The sequence continues at coordinate 1,304,775 of OY821787.1, read as the reverse complement.
ACAAGAGTGATCAACCATTTGTTTGCTCAGTCCAAACTTTTCCATGTACATTTGACAGCTACTTCATTCTACAAGTGGCTACTAATTAGTCTACTTCATTGATCATTCCGCAAGGGGCTACTAATTAATCCAATTGTGTGTCTGCTAATTACTATTTCCCTATATTTTAACATTGGTGTTATTACAATAAAAGTAGGTAATGAAGTAATCATTGGTGCAAGAAGCACTAATTCGGAACCACACCATCATTTCATCTTGGATATAAAATATAAAGTTCAACAGTAAATTATTACGTAACTACGTTGCCACCGGAGTGATTGATACCAAACGTGTAAAATCCGACCGGAAACAAACGACCAAAAGGTGTAAGTTTTCAAAAAAAAAATTATAATCTAGATTTCCCAGCATCCGCACCCACTTAAATTAGACGGGTTGTAATTCTAAATTTGATGTGATCTACGTTATTTTCACCAGAACATTCAGAATGATATTCGAACATGCATTTAGACGCTCTCCTTAACGACTCCACTACTTCCGGAAAGACTTCATGAAGTAGTTGTTACGGTGGATGTCATGTCACTAACAATTAAAGTCAAACATCATGGATGACCGTTGTAGTTTTTCGAGCATAAGCAATGACTTCTATCGAAGAGCATGACTTCCATCCAAGAACTTTTCAAGATTATTTTGAAGCATCTATTTTTTTATTAATGAAGAGGCATATAAACATCTAATGGAAAGACATATTCGGGAGTGTTAATTTGGTTGGTCGACTAGGTCGACAAAACATAAACACTTACATAATGAATGATGTTGGTGGATTCAATTCTATAATAATAAAGTATTGTACTTTTTTAATCTAGTAGTAACGTGAGACTGTATTTTCCCAATAAAAAGCTTCTCAAATATCATAATTTCAAATAATACACCGCCAAGTCTATACGTTTTGAAATTATATTTGATCATACGGCTTGACGGTCGTCCTAATTAACTCGAGAGTACGTGTCAACTTAACACACTCGAATTAATTAGGACAAAAAACTGGTGCATTTATGAGACAAATGAGTTTTATGCTAATTAGTACGACGATATCAAACTAGAAGGTGTCATTGGTGAGAAATTAATATCAATGGGTATATGCCGAATTCTCTTTAAACATGTCATCTTCAAGTCAAGCAGGTTTTACTTCAAAGTCTTTGTCGTTGCAAACTAGAGTTGAAGTGTAGAACTGTCATGAAAATTAGATGTCTATTGTGTAGGATGAGACTTTAAGAACTGGAAATTCTTCGAGTGGAAGGTGTATTATGTCACGTAACAAGTAAGTTAGAAAAGGCTCTACATTATTTGGCGGAGAGGAATGCAAAATGATTTGAAGATGGACATAGAGAGTGGATCATCGCCTTGCACGAATTTCGAGAGTGGTCCGTTCTAATGAGACAATTTTAACATTGATGACTAGCGCCGAGCACGGTTCTTGAGTATCTCCAATTTATAATTTTCAGTTGCTATGTTTATACTTTATGTTGATTTGATTATTTGCTTATGTAGTTTGTAGGCTTGTTATAAAAATCAATGCAATTTGGAGTTTCGACCTCCCTTTCAGCATGAAAAAAAACTTGAGCCAATTATTGTTGGAAAATTGCATATTTGTTTTCAATTTTCTTTGAGTTGATTAAAAATAAAAATTGTTTGCTTTTACATTTTCCAAACCTTTGATTTCTTTTCTTTTTCTATAAGAGATTTTAAGGAAGTTTTAATCCATATTTGGGAAGGTTTTTATGTGGAGTTTATCTTTGTTGGGAACAACGACTATACCTTGGAGAATTATATATGCATCAATGCATTTTAAGGCAAATAAATCATACCATTAAATATGCTAATAAATCATTGCTGTGAATAGAAGGTCGTCATGAATGTACATGGAACGTTGTGAGGCTTTTTCTAACGTTCCAGCAAGGGAAGAGTTCAGAACAATGCCTATAAATAAGGCATGTATATGGAGATTGATATACAGTGGAAAACACATAATCTCTCGCATCATTTTCTCATCAAACATTCCAGTTCATTCCACCCACCATTCATTTATCAATCTCCAAGAAATTTGTTGTTGTGATCTTCAAAGATCTTCCCACATACTTTGTTTTCAAACTTGAGCAACTAGGCCAAAGATCAGGGTTCAACTCCGACATCTCGAACACACTGAGTGCCAGACCAAATAGATGGGGTGGTCGTATCTTGGGAGCAAACCATCAATGGACCTTGTGCACAAGAAGGTCGGAATTTGTTCTGAGGAAAGCGACTTGATTCGTGCTTCCACCATAGGCTATCTCTTCCTTATTCTAAAATTATTTTCAGTATTTTTCCTTGCATGAAATAAATCTAAGTCTAAAACACATATACTTTCTAACAATTATAAGTTCAACGAAATGAGTTCTCACTTCTCGATAGTTTGTTGCGGCGAAGTCAGTTCAAACTGAAACTGTGACGTCTTTACCTAAATATAACTAAAAACATAATTGTATTGTGAAGTTAGTTTAAGCTAATCATACTAGCCACCTCTTTCAATTACTTCAAGTTAGGAAGATCTAACATTATAGATACCACAATTTTTAATTTGAGTATCACCAAAAGAGTCCTTGGAGGGGTAACCGGAGAAGGTTTGGTCATCATAAATATGGAGGTCATAAGGTTGTGATTTTAAAAGGAACAAATTTTGCACAAAAAACGGGCAATGTTCTATCATATTATTATACATATACATATATTAGTCTTTATAATGATTAAACTTGAAGGTGATTAAAATTTTGAGGTTTTAAGGTAATGAATCTTTATTCAAGGTTGATTTTATGTGCATCGAGGATCCCAACAGAAATTTGTCATAAAACCACACAAACTACTCCTCTCCCATAAGTCCAAGTCCATAGTGGAGTAAAAGCCCACTCTCAGGTCCGTTTCCTTGCCAGTCAGTCCAGTTGGACGTGAATGTGGATCCATGTTTACTAATAGTCGGGCACTCGTCTTTATTCATCAAATTAGCATCTATTTACTTCCTAATCGCATGCCCCAAACTAATCTTCTCTTTCTGTTAACAACTACAAAGATCCAATATGTCTTGGCTTTTCCCAGACGTATCATTTTTATGCATCTGCCTACCAAATAATACATGTTCTAACCTCCTCAAACTTATAAATTTAAGTGTGGATAGTAACTACTGTGACACAAGTTCGACTTTTAGTAAAAAATTGTATCTGAAGCACCAAATTAATTAATATATAATTTGGTCGGACCACTATAATATAACTAAATTTCAAACATTTACGTGAATGATAGCAGACAAACGCTCTTGCATAATATTATAATAATTTTACTTTCCAACATCTATTTGCAAAAGAAGACCATCGAATTCTCTACAATTTTTTTGATAATCCAAAACTATTCGGTATCCACGTTTTCTAAATTTGAGGTGACACAACATCATTTTCGATGAGCATCCGTGGCAAACTTAGAGCAGAAATAACAGCGCCCGGGCTACCTCCGGGCGCCCTGCACTCTCTATCCGCCACGTCAGCTTCTCTCTCTGCCACATCAGCTCACCCAACCCACCCAAAAAACACTCTTACCCATGTCCGGGCTACCCCCACCCACCCTACACTCTCTTTCCTCCACATCATTTCTTAATTAAACATTTTAATTTTCACACAACATTCAACAAATTACATTTTATATAATTCTAATAACATTACAATTCTATTTTAACTCACCCATATTGTTAATAATTACTGTTAAATCACGAAATTATTATTAAATATTACGGACCCACCTCAGTGGAAGCATGATTAAACTGCACGCATGATATTAGACCATACTATTAAACCAGATCGACAGGTCGTTCGGGGGTTTGAAATTGTTGGTTCTGGAAATTTCTTAATTTTAATCACTTACAAAAAATTATTACCCCACATTTATAACAAATATCCAATCCATTAATAACAAAACATCCACTAAATAAAAAAAATAAAAAAAAATCACCCAATGGGAGGGGGACACGTGTCCCCCTCCCTTGGGCGCCTGGGCGTCTGCCCGGGACGCCCAACGCCCGGGCACGCGCCTGGGCGGGCGTCCCGGGCGGGCACCCCACGGGTGCCCAGCCCGTTAACGGGGGTGCGCCCGGGCGCCCGACCAGGGCGCCCAGGCGGGGCACCCCCGTTAAGGGTGCCCTTAAGTCGAGGGCAGGTGTGGCTGTTGCCCCACCCAGACAGAGCTGGATACCAGGCAGGGCCCCTTTAAAATCAACGGGCTGGGCCATCAGGCCCGTTTGTTCATAGTCGGATTGGGTATTAAGCCGAGTCGGCCCCCTTTGAAACGGCCCGGGCTCCGGCCCGACCCGTTTAGATTACCAGGCCGGTGAGCTCGTGCTAGGGCCGCGCCAGGCCGGTACCCAAGCTTACACCAAGATTTGCCCCAATTATTAAAATAAATAAATTATCCCTATTCAAACTCTATTCCATATTTGCTTAATCCTAAGATTTGTGGGAATCAAGATTTATTCTTGTCTAAATGAATGTGTTGTTGCTAAGTTGTGGAAATTGAGAAATTAGGTATTGTTGTTGTTAATGAACGTGGTTTTCTATTAGAATGGAGTTGATGTTGTTGTTGGTGGTGAATTTCTATTCATATAAGTTCGAAATTGGAACAAGTTATGAAAACAAGTTTTGGAATTTGATATCGGAATTTGAATTTAGCGAATGTTTTGTGGTTTTGAGTTTGGAATTTGGAAAAATGTGATTTTTATGATATTATATTGACATTCGATGTGGATTGTTTAATTGTGAGATCTGTGAGAATCAATATTTAGGAACGAGTTTGCGTTTTCTTCTTGTGTGGATGGTGATGGTGAAATTGAGAAATTTTGTATTTCTGTTGGTGATGGTGGTTTTCTACTGAAATAAAGTTTATGTTGTTGACTTTAAAGTACAGTTGTGGGCCTTATAACAAATTCTAACTGGTATAGAACTGGTCTCTGCGATTTGCTCCACCCACGAAAATCACTTAGATCCGCTTTTAGTGACGATCATCATTTTCATTCCGATGCATGTCAGGTTAGAAGTGGTATCTCAAACTCCTCCAGGGGGCAGCTCCCGTGGAAGTCCGACTTTAAAAAAATTTAAAAAATTTAAACTAAATGCGACATTTTACCAGATTCGAGTATGCCGGGGCGTCCACTGGTTCATTTCCTGATCTCTGAGACATTCTTCTTGAGTATTATAAGAGAAAGATGAAGAGAGAGTTGTGGGAGGAGAGTGAAATGAAGAGTTATATAAGTAGAAATGAGAGAATGACAAAATGGTAATTCGCACGGACGACGATTTAAGAAGTTTTCGATGTTGAATTGCAATTCAAAATAAATATCATTTGGATGGTCAAAATAATTTTTATTTGTTTTACTTTAATTAAAGCCTTACTAGTTTCCTCTGTAATTAAAGTCATCGAAATGCACCCTTAAGTTAACCTGTACGTACCGTTTGTAACAAATGAATAATTACGGGAGGAATATGAACGGCCAAACGCAGCAATCTGTTTGGAATACGTTTGGATGGGAAATAGAATTAACGTAAGGTAACAATGAAACTAATTAACGGTGGGGTTTTTAATAACACAGCATTAGGGTTTGATGTGATGTGAACCTGCAAGTCAGAACCTGCAACTCAGTTCTTTCTCACGTCGCTACCAGCCCACCACCAGTCTTCCCCATCTATGTGATTTTTCTTCAAGCTTCGTCTAGAGTCACCTTCATCTCTCAACGTGTTGGTTTTGTTGCGTTATTATTTATTTGAACGTATGATTTCGTGTGTGGGTTTGAAAAGAGAACTACCTTCAGTCCACTCACGAGTAGTCATGAGGTTGAATTGGCTGCCGACTCATTCGTCCACATGCATGGTCGGTCTGCAAAGGCTTTGTAGATGAGTGAATGAAGCGGGAGACAATAGATCTTGGATATTTTGTGCTTGGATTGAAGGAGCTCCCTTTGTGCTTTGATTTTTTGTCTACGGTTTTTTGCCTCTTGTCTTTATGTTCATCGAATCATTGTTATTATTGCTTTACTGTTAATACTATTTTAGATTTTTTTTTTTACTTCAAACTTTAAACCCTTGCTTAGTTGACTGTTTTGCCTCGCCTTCCCTGTGGTGTGATCTTCTTTGGTAGGTTTTGTATTTTATTTTTTAATCTTTTTGTGAGTTTTGTCTTTTGGCAATACTTTATTTTTTTTCTTCCTTTTTTACTGATATTCAGGTTGGGTTTGCTGTGCTTGCTGCTTGGTAAAGTGTTTCAACTTCTTCACATATTATTTCAAGTCATTTCAAACACTCCACACCTTGTACATCTGTAACTTTGCAGCCATCACATTGCTTGTAACATCGTAGATATTTTTCTCTCGTAACTTTGAAGATATTTACTTGAAAAATAATTGTCAAGATATATCTTTTTGTGATAATTTCGAAGATATTGTGTGTATCCATTTTACCTTCTTCTTGCCTACGTTGTTCCTCTAATATAATTTTCTCCTGGTGTCAATAGATAGGTGAACAACCCTAAGCTCTACTTTAGTAGGGGTGCATAATTATGTACCTTTTGATGCAACTTTAGATTAAGCAAGTTTTTTTAGGTGTTTGTACTTAGTATTCGGTGTGAACTGATGCTTAACATATTTGTTGTTAAGATGGTTTACTAGTATCCAAATATAAGCTTTGTAATTACGGTGTCGTATATATCATAAGTTTAATTATGCTTGAACTGTCTAAATTGTAGTCATTTTTAGTACCACTAGCTAGTACTTGTAATTTTCATTTTTATTTGTTGTCTATGTGATGCCTAAGTTAAATTGAAAAGAAAAATCCCCTAATTCGTTGTATGTTTGTTTGGAATCTTTCTTACGTTTGTGTTAGTATTGATTTCCTTTCTAGTTTCAAATTAGTAATGTGTTGTGGTGGTGGTTCCCTGGAGTTTTCCGGTCAAATATCTAATGCTTTAATGTCAAGGTAATCGAATTATGTAAATGCTGCATGTATAATGTATTAGTCGTGCACTTGCACTTCAATTGTTTTTTATGAACGAAACTTGAATTGGTTAACAGGAACGTGCAAATTAAGTACTACTCAAACAAAAAACCTAATGCAGAATTTGTTTCTCCAAACGTGATTTAACATCATGCTTCAACTGTTCAACAAATAAACTTAGGTGTTTCTTTCTCAATTTACTTTGCTGTTCAGCTGCATCAAGTGCTTGCAATGGCAGCCCAAACCCTAATTTCATTACCACAATTTCGCACAAACTATTTCCTCATTGCTGGTTCGTTACCACAGATTCACGGTCCTCTCAGCTACGTTCTTCGTGTTTTGAAAGCAACGCATAGGAGGGAAATCAACACTAGCAACTTAGCAAGTCTAGAATGTAGCAAATATAAATTATGGTCAATCGAAATCAACCACATGCAACAAGATATGTAGGGTTGCTTTTTATTAAAATCAATACGTATATCTCTTAAGCACATGTAACAAAAAATTAAACACGATTAGACCAAGCGCGACATGAACAACAAAACAAATAAAACGCACCAAACAAACAAACACACGATTCCAAGTTACAAAAATAGTTGCCCATGTTGTTTGTAAGCCTTTTATACAAATTAACGGAATTTGGAAGTTCGATCTCGCTTTCGGCTTTAGAAAATGATGAAATTTAGTTTAAACCAATCACATGTTAAACAACTTCAAGTCAGAAGATTTAAGTTTCTAAACAAGGTTGTGTACCAAGATTCCAAAGGAAAATAAAACAAATTTCATTTGACTCTTATTTCTCCTAATGTTTATGTCATGCAAGGGAAAACAAAAGAAAAAATTTAGATACTCAAATATAAATGAATTTTACTTCTTCATTTTCTCACACATCTTTGAGAAAGTGAGAGAATATCTCAATCTTGGAATTTTAGCTCATTTTCTCTTTTTCAGCAATTCCCCACCCTCTTTGTCCACCTCCCCTATAACCACCTCTTGCGACAACCCCTCTGTTTACCTCCGGCCACCTCCGAGGACACCATATCCAGTCATCCTATTTCCAGTGACACCCTCTCCCCCCTCCAGTGTCTGTACACAAGAAACAAGTGGCCACAGTGGTTGTCGCCGGAGTTGGCCGAAAAAAGGTGGTCGGAAGGGATGTCGCCAGAGTTGGCCGGAAAAAAAAGGTCATCGGAGGTGGCCAGATGGGAGGTGGTCGGAAAGGGGTTTGCTAGATAAAAGGTAGCTGAAGGTTACCGAAAAAGTTGTCGCAGGACGGTACCATCCCTCCACGGGACATACCTGTCACTAAACTTAGCTAACATTTAGAAATAACATAATTTGAATTCCATCAAATTCCAGTTACATGCAAAAACAAGACAAATAGAAATTTAATTTCACAAGATTCAATTTTCCATTGTTTTTCTTTTGACTTCCAAAATCCACTTTCCACCGGCTTCTTATGCACAAACACCCCTAAGAGTTAAGATCTTACTAGTTTAATTCTAGAGTGTCACCAAAAGTGTCATTTGAGAGTTCCACCAGTGAAGGCGTGGTTGTCATAAAAATGTAGGTCTTAAGGTTGTGCGACTAGAAGAAATATTTTTGCATAAAAACTACGAAAGTTATATATCAGAGTGTATATATATATAAGTACTTATTATCTTTAAGTAGGAAGGTGATTAAAAAAATTAGGTTGAAAGCTAATGAATTTTATCATTCGACGTTGATTTTATGTGTATCGATAATTCCAATAGAAAATGTGAACCGCTAAATGTTGTTCGCGATTTCATTAAAGTGCTCGTGTCATTTACCATGTTACATTCACACCTATATTTTTTTATATAAAAAATCCAAAAAATGGGGTGGCATCTGCGGGAGATTGTAATTTTTTTAATTTTTTTTAATTATGAATATTATTACATTATTAATTGTTTTAAAATTAGTAATTAGTAATGAAATTAATAGTCATCTGATTACGGTGGAGGAAAATGAAAATCAATAATTTAATAGTAGGATTCCTGCCTTGCACATCACGAGTAATATTCCAAATTCCAAAAATAACCTCGTTGAATGTGAATTTTAGAAAATTAAGCAAACCACATTGATATATTGATTTTGGAATTGAATGTCACGTCGGGTGATATAGTGAGAATTAGGTAGATATAGTTTTCATAAAATATTTAACCCGACTTCTATCACAACTTTTTTGCCCATTTAATTGTTTGGTCACATGTTAAAAATATTTCCGGAGTTACGAAAATCTCACTGTAATCTACCCCGTCATCATCAAAATATTGTAACGGAACCTGAAATAATTTGAAATAACACACCGTATAAATTCAAGATTTTTTTTAAACCGGACGTCTGGCTAAGACGTTGCCACCATGGGGGCGTCTGACTAAGATGCCCCTACTGATTTTGTTTTTAGGCTTACCGCACCATATTCAGTCGGTTCGTCGTACATTTCCTTGATGTTAGATACTGGTAAAGTGAGGGTAATTGGGAGATGAGTATTCTTTTAAGGGACGGGACAAAATGAGAATTAAATTGAAAGTGAATGACAAAATAGTATTTGACGTGGACGATTTGAGTAATTGGCGGGCAATATTTTGTAATACCCTAGATTTATCACGAAACTGCACAAATAATTCTCCCAATATCCAAGCCCACAGTGGAGTCAAAGCCAGATTCCAGTCCATTCCCTTGCCAGTTGGACGTCAAACAATGCACACAAGGCCCCACAAAAATAAAGTGAAGATCCGAAATTCCAACCACAGTGGGGTTTGAACCTGCAAAGTAAAACTTTTTGGTTGAGGAAACCAACTTCATTAAAATTATTAATAATCTAACACTCATCTTTAATCAATAAATTGTCATTTAACTAATTCCTAATCACATGTCTTCCACTAATCTTCTCTTTCCGTTAACAACAAAGATCCAATGTCCTTGCTTTTCCCAAACAAATATCTGTTCAAAGTTCAAACTGTTTAAAGTTTCAAGCCACGAGCCCAGGACAACAATAAGGTATTATTTTTATACGCCAGTATGCTAAATGATACATAGTCTAACCTCTTTCAAACTTTAATTTTTTATATTTTATCCACTCTTTATCTCACTCCATTTTAAATCACCTACGTGCAAATAGGAGTGTTTGGATTTGAATCTTCGTCTTGACTATCTAAAGGTTAATTTTTTTCCAACTAACTTTGCTTCAATTGTCTTCAAACTTATAAACATTTAAGGGTGGACGATAGTGACCATTAACTATTGCAATACAATTTGAACTTTTAGCAATATTTGTATTTCAAACGCCAATTTATTATTCAGTTTGGTACAACCACTTTAAAATAACTTAAAATCAAAACACTTAAACGACCATAGAATCAAATAATGTTATAACAATCTTAATTTCAAGATCCATGAGACTATATGCCCAACATTTATTTTAGCGGTGTAAAACCTTCTGGTACTCACTCTCACTTTAGGATAAGCCGTTCTGAACCGAGGATTGCTGAATGCAATTTTAGACAAGAGAATTTGTGATTTTAAAATTGGTACCCAAGGAAATGTAATCAGTTTCAACTAACGGTGCAAATATATTGAATACGAATTAGATATAGGTATTACCATATGTATATCTATGTTCGTTATTTGGATACGGAAAAATGCATATCCATCGCCTTAAAAATAGATACGGATATGGTAAATCGAATATGTTCTAAAAATTATTTTTATATGTCAATTATTATGAATTGGATGTGCAAACATTTTGTTCATTCATTAATATATTCGTCTTTTGAAAATGTTAAGAAAAAACGTTTGGTTCTTAACCGTAGAGCTCTAAAAGATAATGGTCTACATAAATAAAAAAATATTCAGAATCATGATAATCAACATGGAATATTAATTGCCGAGATAAGATTGTCGTGTTGGTCATCGATTATTGTAGCTCTACAAATATTTGACGACACGAGTATATAAAATAGGAAAATTGTTACTTTTATACATTGAATAGACATAACAAGTAAAACATTATGAAATTATGTTTCGTGTCATTAATATTTTATTGTGTCTTGGATCCTAAGATATGAGACATATCTTTTCACTCAAAAAATGTTTGATTTGATTATTGTCAAAAGCTATCAAAGAGTATAGTGATAAAGGCAATGGTTAGTTGAACATGACTTGTGATGGAAAAAATAGCTAGTCAAAAAATTATCATTGTCCCTCTTAATCGAGTGATGATATTAGTGGGTTATTTGATAAAGTAAAATTATAATGTACACAATGTAGCTTGAGTTAAGTTACATAGTTATAATTAGCTTCAAGAGATCAAAAATTGAATATAATACAAATGTGACATATTTCTACTTTGTATATATTCTTAATATCATGAGGCAAGAGACAGACACAAGTAGTGCACTTACATCACTAAAAGGATTGTGTTTGGTTTGAATGGAAAGACATCTATGTTAATTGGGTAATTATAATGTGTAGCTAGATAGCGCTTATAGTTTATGATATTAAGTGTTTAATATCGTTGTCAATTGACTTAGATACTCCTACATGTCACACCACAAAACTGAGAAACAAGAATGATTATTTTATATTCATATGAAGTATCGAATTTCGTGAGAAATAGTATATACGTGGTGTATCGATAAAATCAATTTGCCATGAAAATGACATAGTTGGAATCATTTATAAGTCCATATGAAATGTATGTATCGTGGGGTGTAATAGTTGACATTACATCTGATAATATTTTTACATGATATATGAATTTGCAAAAACTTCAAAGATCAAATTTTGTTGGATATAAATCCGAAAATTTGGTAAAAGGCCAAAAAAATGGTTAATACCGTGTTGCCCGAATTAATAAGGAATTAGTATTAATCATATATTGAAAGTATTCCACTTATGGTTAAATGTGAATGTGCATGATTATGTGTCAAATTGTGATTGATTTTAGGGAGAGAAAAACAAAAGATCATGGATTAGTGGTTAGCCAATGATGTGGGTGTTGAGAGACCCTATAAATAAGTCTTCTATTCCTCCTTGTTTTAATTAATGCAAAAGTTTCTCTCTCCCTAACCATTATATTAATCCATCCAAAAATTCTTTAATTATTTCAAACTTTTGAAGATTAAATTCTTACGGAGCATAAAAAAGTTATTAACTAGATTCTAGCCTTGATTTAGGAATTGAATTGGCTAACTTATTTCTCTTTAATATTGTCTAGAGTTTGATTAACACATGGAGGCGAATAGCAGGTGATTCGACGGGCAACGAAACTCCGGGTCTTCAAAAAGTTTTAGAGAACGTTTGACCGTTTGGGTATGATTCTCTCTTATTTGTTTATTTTATTATATGTAGGTTTGCATGATATTAGAATAAACACAAAACAATATACATAAAATTGCTGAAAATATGAAATCGATCATGTATGATTGTATTAATTTTTTTTAAATATACACGCACATAAGGACACGAAATCCTACATATATAATATATATTTTATAAATGGAGATGGATAAAAAAGAAGGATACATGTGGTGTACCCAAGGAAATATAATCAGTTTCAACTAAGGGTGCAAATATACCAGATATGAATCAAATATTAGTATTACCATATCCGTATATATATTTTTGTTTTTTCAGATATGAAAATTACATATCCATATCTTTAAAAAATGGATAATGACATGGAACATATGTTTCATAAACGGAGACGGATAAAAAAACGGATATATATGGTTAGGGGTGACCAACCGGTCCGACCTAGACCGAACTGGAACCGGATCGGCTCCGGACCCCGGACCAAAGACCGGACCGGTTGTGTCCGGACCGGTCTGGTCCAAAACCGGTTTTTTACCTAATTTTTTTTTTAAATCAAACTGGTCCGGACCGGAACCGAATTGACTCCGGATCCCGGACCGGACCGGTTGTTGCTCACCCCTATATGTGGTTTACATATACAAAAAAAAAGTATATATCACGATAATTAGCATAATTTTTAGGCCTTAAATTTGGATAAAATTACATCTTAACTACATTTGTTTAAAAACGTAACAAATTTTATGCGTGGTAGTAAATTGTAAAAGTCAAAAGTAATCATAAAAAAAAATCGTTAATTTACACACATTTAAGAAAATATATATTATATTACTCCTATGGATATTTATATCCGCCCAAAATATGTATATTCATATCCACATGCGTCAAAATTCAAAATTCCATATACATATCTTCACAAAAACTCGAAAACCGATTCGTGTATTCGTTGAATATGTAAAAATGATATTCATTTTAACTTTCAAGAAAAAGATATACGTATTCTCAAAAGAATGGATGCGGACTTTCGTTGCGTGGTTTCAACCGTGTGAAAGAAGATTTTGATTCTTGTTCTACGAAAAGAAAATAAGCTGAAAGATTTTAATGCACCTTTGACTGCTTTTTAGGTTTAGGTACTATATCTATGAGTGCGGCAGTGTAAAATTGAATTTTGGCCCCTCAACTGTATTCGCATGTGTGATGTGTGGGAATCGGATTTTTCTAATGATATATGCACTGAACTTGCTTCCTGGGTTTAGCTGTCATCGCCACTTGATTCCTTCACCTTTTCATTTGAATACTACTGTCATGGTGTGATTGACATGTTTATTACACTTGTACTTTTACTTTCAATTGCTTATTATTTTCTACCAGATGGTGATATATGTTATGTAACTGGGTAGCTGAGCTATCTGCAGTTTTTCATATAATGAAATCATTAAATCAAACATTTAATTGACACCTAATCTTTTAAAACAGCTTATATCGCAATGCTTTGAATCGTAATTAAAGCAATATGTGATATAAAATTACTCAAAAACTCAATAAATGATGTATCAATAAAAAATATTATCAAATCAATGGAACACATGTCACTGTCACACTTCCCTTGAAACAGAATAAAAATAATAATAGCAAATTAAAAACAAATGTTCTCCTAATACCATGCATAGAAACTACTGCTAGAACTAGAAGGCAAGCCCCATTCATGTGATAGATGTTGGAATTATTTTAAAGGCACAAAAAGAAGATTCCTTTACCACAAGATTTAATAATATATATCCAAACATACTCACTCGTGCATCCCCCAAGTATTTGAATTGGTGAAAGATACCATGCATTAATAGTTTTCATAATTATTACCCGGAGACGGAAGTGGTCGCAATGTCATGAATATATGATATAGAAATACGACCAGGTCATACTTCTAATCATAGACGATAGATGTATTGATTATTTTTTGACGTCAACTCGGTCAAAAAATTATGTTTTATGTACAGAGAATGCAATGCCGTCTCACAGGAAGGAAGGCAACGTTTGTATGATTATTACATGCACATATTATATTAAATGACACTAAATCTAACAAAACTATAGCTATTACGTATCATGAGTTGATAAAACAATTCTTGTAATCATGACCTTTGACTAGAAATCAGAGGCTTTGATAGTTTTCTGAACAGAGCAAAAAAATCATATTATTTAGAAAATCTTATTTAGAGTCCTTTCTTATGCGCTGTATTTGGTATGCTAAACCAGAATAAGAAAAAACTCGCTCCATCTTTCTTTGCGTGTGTTTTTTTATAATAGTGTCAGGGCATCCCTTAACGCGGGAAACGTTAAGGTCGTGAGCAGGTCGGTCACATATGACCGAGATTTTTTTTGTTAACCGTGAATTTTTACGGTCGTGGATGACCGGGTCATCGACTTGGGCGTTGAAACGCCCGGGTCGACGACCCGGTCGTCCATTAAAAAATATTAAATTTTATTTTTTATTTTTTGTTTTGATTTTTAAAATTTTTTGTTTTAGTTTTTTTTTTGAAAATACGTTTTACAATTGTTTAGAATTTTTAGATTATTTTTTTAATTTTTTTTAAAGTTTTACCAAGATGGATCCCGAAATGATGTGGAGGAGAGAGGTAAGTTGTTGTGGGTTGTGGTTAAGAGGTGAATAGTGTAGGAAAGAGAAGAAGGTGGGTTGAGGAAAAAGAAAGCTGATGTGGAAGAGAGAGAAAGTTGATTTTGAAGAGAGAGAAAGCTGATGACCGGGTCGTCCAGGTCATGATTAGTGATGGTCTTATGGTCGGCTTTGATTTGACTTTCTATTATTTATGTGTTATGCCGACTTGATATACTTCTTCCGTCTTATTATATACTTACTACTTTTCATTTTGGGTGTTTCAACTTAATCTTCTTATTTGACAAAAAAACCTAAAATGCTCATCCAAAACCCTAAGACCCACTACCTTCTGCCTCTCTCTCTTTCACCCTCTCCTAACTCCAACTTGTTGAAAAGAATGTACATTTCATAGCGTGCAAAAATGATTTTTAGAATTCCACTTTCTTCATCGTGTTGAGCTTATCGAAGTTTACTGATGCAATACATTATTGCTCTAAAACATAATTTTCCGAAGACAAAAATGCAACCACCTTGAATTTAGACGAAATGAGTTTGCTTGCCTTCAGACCTTCACCCGAAATTTCACCATCGAAGATATTTTATTGGTGTAAAAGACACTTGATTTCAGTGCATTATTCGATATTCAAAGTCTTCGTATTATAACATTGCATTTTCTGTTGAATATTTGTGTTCTCTTTAATTTTACCTTTATCTGGGTAATAAAATAATTATTCTACGGTGGTACGAAGACACGATGTCACCACGTATCTTAGAGGGACACAAAAACACAAGATTACTGCTATTAATTGCTTGAATCGAAACCTAGATCATCTCAAATGGAAAAGTGAAGTTATCTAGAATCCAAAGGATTAAGGGTGGTATGTGTGCGTAGGAAATCAACGTGAAATGAATTTTGTGGTTAAAGAAAAAACAATGAAAAATGAAATTCAGATAAAATAAGTTTCTCTTTGACCAAGATATTGTTATTTGTGCAAATTACTAGAATCAACTCTAAAATAAAAAAAACTAAGTCCATTAACTATCATTTATGGAAAAATAATATTATTTGTAAATATTATATATATAAATATAATTTTATTGTGAAAAGTGTGTTGTAAGTTAAATTTTATAAAGACATTGAACGTTTTAATTTAATTGAACTCAAAATATGTCATATATCTTGTTTAAAAGGGAATTAATTAATAAGATTATTGTAGTCATGTACTTTTAAACAATACACTAAATTAAAATTTGAATAATATTTTATTTTAAGTCATTTTTAACAATACAATATGAAGTTAAGATCTATTCTTATAGATGATGTTTATTATATTGTTTTATGGTATAAATTTGTTTCATATAGTCGTGATTTTTACGGACAATCATTTTTTTTAATTTTTAAAATATGATTTTGATGTTTTTTAATTAATTTTTTATATAATAAAGATAATTATTAAATAAGTTTGATTGAGTTCTGTATTTTTATAATTTTACTACAATTTTTGTTGGTTTCTGTAGGAGATACGTGAAACTGAGTGAAACGAAGTCCATTATGGATTGTAAAGAGAAATATTGTGAAAATATTTTTCTTTTCGAAGACTCGATGCAAATTTCAAGAAAAGATCGGGTCAAAATGATTTCCTCCTCTTTTCGAGGTGCATAACCCCCACCCAGAGACATGGTTATCTAAACAAACGCATTCCATTAATTAACTTTCGAAGATACGTATGCCTCTCTAGATTTATCATTTATGTGAAAGTTAATGTAGTTTAATCGAGAATCATCACGATTGGAGGAGTTCCCGGTAAAATTTTGAGAAGATGTTTATTAACGAAATTTTGGACGATAGGTTATTGACAAATGACAATCATCATTTTGCCAAACAAGAGAGAGAACAAAAAAGTGCCAAACAATGATTACAAAACTGGGGCTTTAGAAGTCCATAATTAGTTAATTACACACTCGACGGCTAACTCGAGTTTTGTAGAATGTCCTAAACCAACATACATGCACGTTGAACAGAAACTAGAAGTAGAAAAGGTTGACCACGAGAGAAATCAAACCTTAATCTTCTCCCCTCGATGATATCTACCAACCCCAACTATAGCCGCATCTAAATCTTAAATAATTTTATTAACAAAGAAAAAGAGAAATTGCAAAACGTAGCAAACTTTGACCTAAGAACTAAAAAAAAGAAACTGGTCGAACAGTCAAACCCACGCAACCTAACTCCCCAACAAATAAGAAAAATGGAAAAAAAATGGGGGTAAAAGTCTATAACCCAGGTTTTAGCCTTTCAGGAACAAAATCCATAGTCATTAGACAATTTAGACCCAAGAAAATTGCAAGAAATCGACAAACTGAAAATCTTCAATTTGGAATTTAAATTCCAGTGGAGTTACACAACCTAAAAATAAATATTTAAATTGACATCCCCAACTTCCATTCTAAGGATTAAAATGAGAAAAAAAGTTGTAAAATTTTAGACTACGTTCACCTTTTAGTTATCAATCACACCTTTCACTCAAAGACTTTCCAACTTCGTCAACTAAACTATCGTAAGTTGAAGACTCTTCAAGATTTGTCATCGATAGAAGACCTCAGAAACACCAATTGTTCGTGAAGGAATGGCTGATGGAGAAGGATTGGGGGATCCATTAAGCGAGGAAATAATTGCTTTGGCCTATGATACACTCATTGATGGCTGTTGCATTACTGATCAACAAGAGGAAGAGGGAGGCAATATTATTTGTTGTTTGTTGTTTATCTTACTAAGAAAACAAGTTTGTTTGTTGTGATCTAAGGAACTTGTAATTCCCAACTAGGAAAAACAAGTTTATGGTTGTAATCTTCTGATAACCTCTCCTGTCCTGTGGTTCACAGTAAAGATTCTGTAATCACTGTTACCTAATTGACTGAAAAAAATAAACTAGCGAGAAAATTAGGGGTTTACCAATTCGGATTTTAAAAACGGAGGGTATAATCGTCATTCTGTTAATTTTCTCAGTCTTTATTTCTTTAATTTTCCTTTTCCCCCTAATTTACAGCCCATATCCCTGGGGAACCCCGCTCTCACATCTCACACCTTCTTCTCTCTTCCCCATACCTCCAATCCCGTTCCCAATCGACAAAGCTCAAAACCACTTCCACAAATCCCTCGAAGGGACCGAAGCTTCGGAAGAATTCTCTTTCGGCTTCGCTGGAGCGCCTTTGGTTGGTGTTTTCCCCTCCCAGAGGTGCTCTCGAGCGCCATGGTCCTTTCCTCGCTTTCCTAGTGCTAGGAGAGAGGAATCGATGGCCAAGCGCGTGTACGAAGTCTGGAAAGGGAGCAACGTGAGTTCTTTGGTTGTTTTGGTGTGCTTTTATGGAGGTTTGTGTGGGTTCGTGGGTAGATCGAGGTCGGATTTGGGAAAGTTTGGGGTTTTCGAAGTGGGTTTTGGGTTTCCGGAATTGGGTCGTGGCGGGTTTGGGGGTGGTTTGTGTGGTGGCGTGAGTTTGGTTCGGAATCAGGGTTTGGTTGGTGTTAGAGAGGGATTTTGATTTACCGATTTTGATTTGTTGGAAAGTCGACTTTCCTGTTATTCGGAATGGTGGTCCAGTAGTGGTACTACGATTTGTGATATTGATTTTATACTTTTAGTAGATTCTGCGTTGGATACTCTCATACTCCTGTTGTTGGCCTTTTTCCTTAAGAGATTTTATTAACTTTATAATCATAATTAGAAATGGAGGACTTAGGATGCCAATTGTGACTGCCGTACGTTGCGAAAATTTGTCCGATTTGCAATTAAAGCTCGGTACTGTGGGAAGTGAGAAACAATTATATTTGTGAAGATTGATAGTTGTTCTTGCATTACATGTCGTCATGATTTCGACCACTTTGAATTGTCGCAAAATTCTTGTTACCGATGTCCAAGCATGTTCTGGATCACTACTAGTCTTTGAAGATTTTCGAGTAGGGTATGGTTCTGCTAACCATCGATAAGGTAAATGGAAGTTGAGGTATGAGTACCTGGAAATGAGTTTACCTTGAGGTTGACAACTTGTTAGACTGAGTTACAATGGATCTACAGATATCAATTTACAACCCAATTTGCGTCAAATACCTTGCTCTCAAATAGAAACATTTGATTGGAGGGATTAAGGCTTCGTTAACATCCTTTGTATTTATTTATTGAGGTTAAAACAAATTCCCAAGACTTCATAAATTTAGTTTGTGCATATTAGTCATTCGTTAAATGGTTGTATGCCGTGAGAATTGACAATGCTGCCATTTGATTTTTATTTTGTATGGAGCTTGCAACTTCATGCTTTACATGTTATTTAACTTGTGTAATTATTTAAAGTTGAATCATTCCAAGCACTACATATTTAACATATTTTATTTATCTGCAGAAATTTATTCTTGGTGGAAGATTAATCTTTGGCCCTGATGCAAAGTCACTGTTGATAACCATTGCACTCATTCTTGTTCCCGTGGTCATCTTTTGTGTATTTGTTGCAAGGCATCTCTTTCACAAATTTGCTTCTTATAATTCTGGATATGCGATTCTGGTCGTGACTATAGTATTTACCATCTATGTGAGTATGAAGTGCCACTCAATCTTATGAGTTTGCTCCATGATTAGTTCAGTGCTGTTGTTTTTTGAGTTTATGTTGTCAGTGCTATATATTTCTTTTTATCATTTATCACACTTGTATTTCTAGAAGAATAAACTCCATCCCTTTGAAGTTTGAACACATTTACACATCAAAGCTCACGTGTGAATTTTTTTGTTCCTTGCATCATCAGTTATTCATCACTTGTTCAATTCAAATATATATATTTATCCATTTCTAGGTTCTGGTGTTGCTACTTCTGACTTCAGCTCGGGATCCTGGTATAGTTCCTCGTGCTTTGCATCCTCCTGAGGATGAATTATGCTACAGTTCAACTGTTTCAGCTGATGGTGGTAGGCATACACCAACTTTACAAATTCCTCGCACCAAAGAAGTTGTTTACAAGGACATGCGAGTGAAAGTAAAATATTGTGATACCTGCATGGTGTATCGGCCTCCTCGTTGCTCTCATTGTTCAATTTGCAATAATTGCGTGCAACGCTTTGACCACCATTGTCCCTGGGTTGGCCAATGTATTGGACTGGTACATTGTTTACTTAAATCTTCTCTTGCTCATTCTACTGGATCTTCACTAGCTATAGTAGGAGGATATCTATCTGAAATGTCTAGTTTTAAAGATAAAATCAAATAAAGTTAAATAATGTGTGAGTTCAAATATGTGAAGTATAATATGCCCTTAGCTTATCTATTAACCTTATAGGTAAAATAGATAGTCGAAATTTTGATAGGCTTTGTAATGGAAAATTTCCATAGAATTGCGTTTTTTTGTATCTAGAATGACTAGAACAGTTTTCATAGTACTGATCTGAAAAGAGGAAGAAAACAATAGTTTTCATAATAGTTATATCTAGAATCTCCATTATATATGGAAAAAGTTGACACAAGCTTGATAATTTTTCTGCTCATCCTAATGTGCTCAATTCTTCTTTTTCTTGTGGTTTCTGAATATACAAGACTTAACACTATTTGATTCCTATGGAAACACTACAATTGTACTGGAAATGAAATAAGCAAGCATATAGGAATGATGATTAAACTGATTTCTTGATGATATTAGTGCTACCAGTGAGTGGTGGTTACAGTTGATTCAATTGTATTTGAATTTTTGAATTACATTTAGAAATGGTTGGGAAATTATTCTTTATAACCTTTGAGTTGACTCAGTTATGAAACACAAGTCAAGTTATTCGATGCTCACACCTAATAGGACTGTAATCTTGTTGTCTTTTCATAATTCACATGTGGAATTGAGATGTTGTAAAAGAGATTTTCTGATATTTTGATAGTTGATACTAACAACCCAAGACAGTGGGATGCTTGAGCTTTTATAATTATATATTACAGACATTGAGCTAGTCCTTAGCCAATGTTTTTTTGGAGTAATGTCTTTATCCCCTGTTGGTCCACATCAAATAATAGAGACTTGCAGTATTCGAGAAATATTCCTGTACATCATTCAAATGGATTGATAGAGTTCTGTAAGGTGGCCTGACAGCTGCTAGTTGTACAGCACAATTCAATTGTGATGGATATTTTCTTATTATATGTAACTTGTGTTGTGCATCATGACCTAGCAGTTTGGATCTGCTCTTTTCCTAATCACATGTAAACTTAAAACCGTATAGGTTTGTTAACTTATCTGTTTGCATATATAGTTTTTTATTATTCATCAAGATCGATCTGAGTGATTCTTTTCGAGAAGTTTGTGGTCTCATTGGTCTGTAATTTTTCAATCTTGTCATTTTGTTGGGTATAGCGTGCTCTTCGCAGTCGCCATAGATCATAACAGTAACCTTTTCTATTGGTGGCTTGTGCTTCTTTGAAGCTTATATTGTTACATTGCCATTAAATTGGAAAAAACACCATTTAACATGCCATCTAAGCTCTTGCTAACCCCACGTCGGGACCCAGGCACTATTATTTGTTTTTGTTTTCTGGGCTCCATGCCTTGTATTGTTTTATCTAACCGTTCTCTATTTCATGCAGCGGAACTACCGTTATTTCTTCATGTTCGTGTCCTCATCAACTCTTCTTTGCATCTATGTATTTTCCATGTCAGCAGTGTATATTAAATTTCTAATGGATGGGGATTACCCCACAGTTTGGAAAGCGATGAAGCACTCCCCTGCTTCTGTTGTACTGATGCTGTACTGCTTTATATCTCTTTGGTTTGTTGGTGGCCTCGCGGGTTTCCACCTTTATCTCATAAGCACCAATCAGGCATGTTTCTCGCTGGTTTTGATCTGCTTCTGATTTAAATTTGTTTCTTTTGTGCTATTCATCCTTTTACCTGCTTTGCCTGTACCTAGATATGACTTACCAAGTATTTTTGCTCTCTTCAGGATTTGTCTTCTTCGTTCATTATATGTTTTATGAGTAAAATTGCACATTCGCACTAACTTAATTGTTAATACGACTCCTCCAGACTACATATGAAAATTTCAGATACAGTGGTGTTGGCAGAAGAAGTGTCTACGACAGAGGTTGTGTAAACAACTTCCTTGAAGTATTTTGCTCAGAGGCGCCTTCATCGAAAAACAACTTCAGGGCATTTGTACAAGAAGAAATCTCAAGGCCATGCCCTGTTGCCGAACGTCTCCCTCCAATGGAGGACGAGTCAAGCGGGGATCGACGTGCAAAAGTCGAAGATGATCTCGAACTTGGTGGGGATCTACTCAAAATCTCTAAGCGTCGGGATTACGAAGATGTCGATGAGGAGATGGGTATCAGTCGAGATCACAATGGCTCGCATCGGACTAATGCAGAGTCTGACTTGGGTATTGGCTCAGACTCACACATTTCCATTTCTCGGACAGATGTGCGAATCTCCAGCCGTGGCAGGACGAGCGGGAGTTGGGATATCTCACCAGAGATTCTTGCGATGAGCTCCTCTGCAGTAACCGAAAGTCGAATACCAACCAACAAGGAGATGAGATAGCGAGAAATCGCCATGGTTCTACTAAACAGGGATTGGATTCAGCCATGGAAAAAATAGTTGTGTACTTATTTTCTTTTCATTTGGAGTGAGCAAGAAACAGTAGGGTTAGTTCAAAGATTAATGATTCTTCTTTCCTTTCTAACTCTTTGGATTGGTATTTCCACAAGAAAAGTCTAGCTTTTATGTTCAATGTGTTAATTATTCTTTCTGTAAAATTCTACTCTGGATGTTATAATCTTATGTCCCTCAGATTTGTTGTGTGTTTTGCACCCCTCGCTCCTCTCTGTTGCAATTGCTTTGAATTCACCAACCCTCTCTGTTGTGTGTTCCTGAAAATCTTGACAGATTGCATTCTTTCAAAATTTTCCAGGTGGAAATCAAAACATATAGGCTTTTATCCATTTTTGGATCTTCTATTACGACATTTTTTGTGTTCTAACTTACCTTAGGTTTCCCAATCATCGTATTTCATAATAGCATACTTGTATCACATAATATGTCTAGCTAAAATGGTTCGAACGAACTAATGATTTTCCTTTTATCATATTTAAAAGGATCAGTCACTACATGTTTTTTTTTCTTACGGTATGATTGAACCTGAGGAAAACACAATTGTGGAACGAGAGTTCAAAAACAACGTGTACTGTTGGATTGGAGAAAAACTTAATAATCTAGTAAAATTATACTTGGAGAAGAATCATTTGTTTTTGTTTTATTATCACGAGTAGCTAACACTATTGTAAGATTAGCGATGTTTTATGAAGTAAAATGTTGGGTTACGAGAACGACATTATGTGCAAAAGTTGATGACATTATGGTAAATGTGTGGACAAACGCGTATAGATCTGATTAGAAATAAAAACATTTTACGTGTCCGAACTATAATTCTTTTGAGTTTATTTTTCACATGTCCGAAGACTCCGAAGTCCGAACTATAAACGTCACTCCATGAATCTAACAAGTCCCTGCGAGGCAGCATACCACATCGGGTCTATATAAAAACTACCAGTTGCCCTCCTTTTCGTTTCCCGCGAGACCGAAATCGAAATCCACGCGGTGAAAAAGAGCCGAAACCGAAACCTCGAATCCTTCGACTTCTCCCTCCGATCCGTTCCATCTCGATCAGTTCCGATGAGATCTCCCATCGGATCGGACTCCCCGCGTCGGTGAGATTTCCCCTTCGCTTCTTGCGTCCTCGATCTAGTGTTACGATTTCGTTCTTGTATTTAGGTCTTTTTTTATGATAGATTTCTTTAGGATTTGATCTGATCTAGGTTGGAATGTGCGATGATGTCGAGAAACGGTTGGTTTCTATGTTGATTAGTGTTTTTTTATTAGGAGATTCAATGATGGATTAATTGATAATTTGAAGAATCTTTTGCCTGCTATGTTGATTTGTATTTTTTATGTAGTGACTTAAACTAGCTCGTCATGAGATTTGATTTTGAGTTAGGTTATACGGTTGATGAGTTTTAGACTTTTATCCTATTGTCTTTGTGTACAACTGTTGATCGTGTTTTTATTAGAATTATTTGCAGGAAATCGATGATAGTTTAATCGGTTTGGAAATGCCTTCTCTTATTGTCCACTTGTCTTCAATGGTATTGATTAGAAGAATGGATATTTTGTTTCTCTTCTCCAATGAGAAATTGATTACACCGAATAATTTGAATAGGTTTCTATAAATCAGTAGATGCAGGAATAAAATGTTATAGTTTTTTTTTTGTTCTCATATTAGTGTATGAGTGTCCCGATGTTCAGTAACAGGACGTATTTTCTTTGATTGCTTTCCAAAAACTTTCAGTTTCCTTAATGCCTGGTTTTGTTCATTTTCATTTTACATTTTTATCACTCGATTTTTTTAAAGCAACATGGATGAGGTTTGGAATTTTGGATCCATCAATAAACTTCTTCCGTTGATGATGATATGCCAACAAATAAGTAATCAGTCTGAGACATTTTTATGACCTTAAATTCAACATGTGAAGATAATAAAAGTGTAGACTGTTGATCCTGTCTACTTGTGTTTTCACGGACTTGGCAAGTGAAGATTTCGTGCTCGATTCATGTTTCATTATTGTGTCACCGGAAGGTGGTTCCAGTGTCGGGGATGACATTCTTTATAACTGTGCTCCACATTCACACTGTTGCCCTTCTTCGGTGCGAGCGGTTTGATCATGCACGATTACAACAATCTCAACTCATATTTTTTTGATTTGTATTAGAACTTCTATTACCCAGAACATAGAGACATGAACTGTTTGGTGTCATTGTCATCCACAGAGTAGCAATTGAAATATATTTAAATCAGATTTTATAGGACCATTGTTCTGCAGGAGCTTATTAAATTTGGTATAATTTGGAAATAATTGCAGAGGAATTACACCTTAGGATCATCATTCTCCTCTTACCAGTATCGAAGTCTTATGTCGTTAATGCTAGCTTAAACCTGATATATGATATAAGATAGCTGGGAAAATTCAAGGAATGCATTTTATGAAGAAAAAAAATCATCCTTTTACGTGCTTATTTATCCGCTGACCGCTTCGTCCTTTTCTTTTCCCCATTTTCCTGTTGCTAGGGATGTGGAGTTATTTGCACTTTCTTCTCCAGGATGTCCCTTATCCAGTAAGTCATATGTGAAGTCGATGAAGCTTTTGCCAGTACATTATACCGGTATGTTACCTCGATTTCCTAAACAGCCATCACCAATCACCCTAACTTTCAAGTGTACTTATCTGTTTGGAGATTCTTTGTTTGATTTCTATATTCTAAACATCATCACGTCACACCCTTCACTCTAATGCTTATGAGACCTAGTTAGTATTTGTAGACATCACAACAATCATTTTGATGCTATTACGCTTGAACTGTTTCATTATTTTCCTAGTTTTCTTGGCTGACCATATACATGCAAATAGACGCAATTCAATATTTAATCATTTCAAGTCAGATGAAGTGACACTTCTAGTCTGATTTATTTAGATTTGAGGAGCAAAGTTTTAGATTGTAATGGCTGCATTATTGGAGAAAATAGTGGACATCAAGAGAGCACATAGGATCTAGCAGGCAATAGCCTTTAGTTATCATTTGCTCCAGTAAAGTACAACTTATCCTGAACTTGAGATTTATTGTTTTTCGAAGTTTGTAGCTTGACCACACCACCCCTGTTCATGATAGTCTTTAGGCATAATGAGTTCTAACAGAAGTGAAAAAAAGGTACACAATATCCAAAACTCTAGTTGAATTGTTTTTCTTAGTTTGTAGTTGGGCCATATCTTCTCTGTTAGAGAATTTGATGAATGGTTAATTTCGACACAATAGAACTTCACTGTTTCGTATTTGATGTTGTATTCACTTTTTGTTAACCATTTCCAGCTAAAATACTGACACAGTGTAGTACCAAAATGTTATTCAGTTGTACCAATTTTCAGGAGGTTGGTTCGTAAAACATAATTGGTGCCTCTCAATCAAAGATTGCATTGGACATAATATACCTAGACTACTGATTGCGTGTATCTGTTTTTGAGAATATATAGTTCCTTTTCAATTTCGTCTGTATTGCTCCCTTTACCCCCATCATACATGTCTAATAAAAAGGTGTACTTTTTTTTTGAAATTCTGGCGTGTATTGCTGAGAGATAAAACATGGTTTGGCTATGGTTCACAGTCAAACAACAACAACAACAAAATATTTTATTCTAAACTAGTTGGGGTAGGCTAGAAATGAAATTCTAAGGAGTCATGGTTCAGGCACGTGAATCGTCTTCTTCCATATGTTTCTATATAATGCAAATTCTCAAGGAACATTCCAATCTTTTAAATATCTTTTAACCGTTTTCTTCCAAGTTAATCTTGGTCTACCTTTTTTTCTTTTTATGTTTTCGATCTGATTTAATATTCATGTTTTTATAGGTGCATCCACAGGTCTTATTTCTACATGTCCAAACCATCTCAGTATGTGTTGGATATCTTTCTCTTCTATTGGATCAACTCCAATGCTCTCACGAATGTCTTCATTTCTAATCTGATCCATTTGCGTATGGTCACACATCCACCTCACCATCTTCATTTCAGATACGCTCATCTTTTGTATATGTTGTATTTTAGTGACCCAACATTCCACACCATATAACATTGTAGGTTTATTGCGGTTATATAAAATTTTCATTTTAACTTAAGTGAAATTTTCTTGTCACATAAGACACTTGAGGCTTGTCGCTATTTCAACCATCATGCTCTAATCCTATGGTTAACATCTTCATTGATATTCTTATCTTTTTGAAGTATTAATCCAAGATATTTAAAGATAACTTTTCTACGCACTACGTGCTCATCTAATATAATCTTCTTTTCCTCGGTATTAACGGTACTGAAACAACACTTCATATATTCAGTTTTAGATCGACTTAATTTAAAACTTTTTGTTTCTAAAGTATTTCTCTCCACACCTATCATATTCTCGTCAATTAATACTACATCTTTCGCAAAAAGTATACACCATGGAACCTCACATTGTATGTCTTTTGTCACATCGTCCATTATTAAAGCAAAGAGATGTTGACTTAAAAGTTGAACCCTAATAAAGTCCAATCTTAATTGGAAAAACTTTAGTTACACCATCACAAATTCTAATGCTAGTTTCAATTTCTTCGTACATATCTTTAATTAAATTCACATATTTTGTTGATATCTTCTTCTTCTTTAGGGCTTACCACATAATATTTTTTGGAACTCTATCATATGTCTTTTCTAAATCAATAAAAACCATGTGTAGATCTTTATTTTGTTCTCTATACCTCTGCATAAGTTGTCTAATAAGAGATATGACCTTTATCGTTGACCTTTAAGACATGAAACCAAATTGATTATCTCTAACACGTCTCTTTTCTTAGACGGTGTTCAATTACTCTTTCCCACAATTTCATAGTATGACACATGAGCTTGATACCTCATAATTAGTGTAACTTTGAGTATTCCCTTTATTCTTGTAAATTGGCATCAAAGTACTCTTTCTCCACTCATTTGGTATTTTATTTTTCTCAAAGATATTACTAAACGATTTAGTCAACCACGTTCATGTTTTATCCCAAGACATTTCCACACCTGAATCGGGATCTCGTCTGGTCCTTAAGCCTTACCAACTTTCATCCTATTTAATGCTTCTTTAATCTCAACTTCTCTTATCCTCCGTACAAATCGTCTATTAGATTTCTCAATTGTATCATCCACTTCAAAAATGACGCTATCATTTTTTCCATTGAACAACTTATCATGTTCACATCCAAACAAGCAGTCCAAAATACACAAAAACATAAATGGTTTGAGTTGAGTTTCCCTATTACAAAAACATAATCCAAAAACATAATCACCGGTCCTATATGCCAAGTCTGTAGCGTCTAGTTTCTATACTCCTCGAACTCCCCAATTCTGTCCGCATGTTGGCGCTCCTCGTCTTGGAGTAGCTCATCTATTTCCTTCTCTTCTGCCATGATATTGTCTTCCTCTTGAATACGTTGGATTTCACTAGAAGTTGGGGAGCCATGTTCAGCTTTAGTGGTGGCTCAGACTGTGACAAAAGTGTTGGAAGATGATGGGCGTGCATTGTAAATTGGTGGGTCGAGCTGCATTGGCGATAGCCTATTGTTGGCTGTTGCCATTGCTCCGGCCAATATTCGGGTCTTTTTGATGCTACAGACCTACCTGAGTGGTTGTCCCGATCTTTTAATGGTAGTTAGCCACAATTCTGTTAGGTCAAAAATGTTATTGAGCAATAGAATATGAGAGGAAATAATTTTGTGAAAAATCATGTTGTTTCCTTCACATCAAAGTGTCCAAAAACAACAATTTATTAAGACATTCCATTCTTTGGTTTCTAAATCAAAGCGATTTTGAACACCAATTATGAATGAAAAATTGTTGTCACGAATCAAATTTATATCAATCATGGTAGTGCTATCCCAAAACAAGTTTGCAAAATCGCATTCATAAAAAAAAGTTTTATTGATTCCGGTTGTAATCCCACGTATGACAAATAATATTAGTATTAACTTCCTTTTTAATTAGTCTATCTCTTGTTAGGATTTTATTTTCGTTAAGTACCCAGTTAAATGCCTTGACCTTTAGAGGGCATGTCCTCCTTATTGTATTAAGCATTGGGTATCGCTCGTCCTTGTCAACCAAAAAGGTGTTACAACTTTTGGTTGTAAACTTGCCATTAGCTTTTGGTTTCCACAACCTTAAATCCTCACAATTATTTGGCGTGAACGCAAGATATGCCTGATATAATCCTTGGATTTGGTCAAAAACTTGGGTTTCCCTTAAATCTTTCTTTTACCTAATGTATCTCAAAGGGTCTACCTTCAAAAAAAAGTTGCTACAATGAAGAATTGCTCTTTACATAACTCAAATAGGATCAGCCATTGTTGGCTGAGAACTTGGTCTTCGAGCCTTACATTGTGCCAGAAGAGGGAGGGTGTTCACTCCGTTATATAATTTAATCTGACTAAATCTGCAAAGGATGAGAATCCACTCAATTGGATCCTTACGAAAGGGGGAAGCTCGTTCTTTACAATGTGGTAGTATGCCAAGATGAGAATTACTTTTGTATTTGTTACTCATTATGTCCTTACATATATTATTGGAGGCTGTAAGGCTTGTCCAAATGTGTTTCATTCGTAAAGTGAGTGTGTGGTATTTGCTATTCGAACCAATAAAAAGGTGCACATTTGGTTGGTCGAACCAATTTAGTCATGATTGCTTGGGTAGTCGAGTCATTTGGGTGTGGTCATTTAATCAGTTTATAAGTTTATTGGTGGAGTCTAGTTCTAAGAATTCGAGTACCGGAAAATAAAAAACATGGTCTGTGCTCTGGGAGTTGTCACCGCAACCCAATAACCAATATATATGCACTCATGCCTTAAAACCCGTATATTATGCCTATATATTAACATGCATAAAGACCAAAAATCCTAAACCCCGAAGCCTAGTTGGCAGTCCCAATCTCCAAATTCTGTCCGACTTCACTCCTGCAACCAATTGATCAATCTCTATCTCCAACTACTGTTAAACCAAACCTGTGGGAATGGCTTTATGTATTTTTCTTTAGATCATTTTTAAACTATTGATAATAGATTGAAGTCGTTTGAAACTGTTGTTTTGAGTTTCATTATACTTCTGTTAATAGTTTGTTAGTTGGACATCTAGAATCAATCCAAAGCGGATCGAGTTTTGGAATTGGAGGTTGGTGCCAAATATCAATCTTTATAAGGCTCTTGAAAATATGCATCAGCTATTATACCGTTATATTACACCCAAAATTATGAACCATATGTTTCTATTTCATTTGAATCCTTACTGATGAAAAAACTTCACATAAATTCTTCTACGGGGGTCTTTCCCTTAGGAAAACGATGCAGAAATATTTTTCTATTTGTCTATGATGTCATTTTATGTGTTAATTTAGATTTATGATTTTACTGAAATTTAAAACCATATCTTAATATCTTATACGTCATATTCTCCAAATGACCTCAAGTCACATTTTAGTCTGTATAAACAGCAAGGAATCAATTGCTATATATCATTAGGTATGCAAAATCACTACATGCATGATACTTGCCCTATAATTTATTAGTCAAATATGATTTATTCGTTATAAATTTGTTTTAATTATATTGTATTGTGTATTTTTCTTCCTTTGCAGAATATGTAATCACTTTTAATTGGAAATGGAATATGTAATCACTTGCAATCTTATACTGATACATATCAGATCCAACATAATAAAATGTCTTTTACAAAGTGGTTGATTACCATTAATAATAAAACGAAGGCTGTGAACCAGCTTCCCGAAGTTCTTACGAAGTTTCCTCCACTGAGGAGGTATGAAGCTTGAGATTTAGTCAACCTCTATGGTGGAGCAAAATACATTACAAATTTATGTAAGTCTCACTGTCTCACAACATAAATGCAACATAACAAATGATGATAAAAAACACACAACATAATATAATGTCGTTGGATAAGTTTATGCTAGCATTCATATTGGTAGTCTTCTTTTCTTCTCCAAGAGGTCGCGTATTTTCTTCTCTACCATTCTAGAAATGGGGGACAATTCTTTTTTGCTCCTTAAGGTTCAAGTTTAAAGTGCGTCCCATTGTTTTGATGAATGAATGGGAGGTTGTTTACCAGTTCTTAATAGAATATAGACAAGTTTGGCAAAGTATGAAAAAAATTCTTTAGTCTTAATTTTTGACGGGGTTACTTGTAGAAAAGCTCAATTATTGACCACGAACCAAGTTCCGTAAGGCACCATGCGTCAACAATCTATCGACTCTAATATCTCTGAAAATATTCTTTATTAGCTATTGCATTAACTGAGAAGGATCGTTTTTTGAAAAAAATATATTGTCACGTCTGTATCACATCATACCCGAGGTTGTAAAATAAATCTGACCTGGAAAACATCATTTCTTAAATGAAATTACCTTAAGTAAAGTCAATTCAATTCATGTTATTTCGATGCTGTGAAGAACATGCTGACAACGGTTTACTGGTGTGCAAATGTTGCTTTCGAGGTGTGTGCTTCTCGTTAACTTACCCATGAGTTTGATGTTCCATACTGTAAAAAACTTAAGTGATTTCATTCTTCTGCGTCTTCTGTCAAGTTCTGCTTTCATCACCTCCATTATCTGTCTCTATTCAATTTGTAATTTCATCAATGTAGATTGGAATAAAGGGTGGAAAACTATCACAAGAAATTCATCTATATATATTGCAGAAAACAACCTAACAAGAAAAATACCTCGATATATCCTTTAGGTGATTATTCTCTGTATATTCCCAAGTTGTCCTAACTATTGTAGGCATTTATTGTTGCATTTTGCAAGTCATTGTCTCATTAGAGTCTAAGAATCATTCGCATGAATTTATTATACACAATGAGTACCAGGTCAGCCATCATAATTCATAACAACGATTGATTAATATCGCCTCTCAGCCCCTCTTTTTTTTAACGTTATGACGCGTTTAACAAGATTAGAGGCGGAGTTGGTGGTCCTTATTGAGGGGTGCCCATGGCAAAAGGCGTCTGAACACTGAGCATCTCAAACGCTCCCATCTAGATTCTAACTACAAATCCGGCACGTGTTAAGTCAAGAAAGATAATAATTATGCTCTCAAGCTAGTCTCTCCATCGTTCATTAGTGAACAATGCTTCCGGCCCATTATGTGGTCCTGAAGCCGAGTTGGTACTACCTAGCGTCATTATCGACTTAAAAGAGTTGTCGCTTTCTTGGACCATCACTGATCTTGTAGGCGCAGTTCGATTGAGTGCATTTGTCGTTAGAAAACCTTTTGGTGTCTATTGTTCAGTGTTCACACACTTAACAATTGATATGCACTTCAATAGTTCATTTAAATCGTCCTTGTTTCATCGTGATTTGATTACATGGAATCTAATATCATGTGTTTTGATACATTCCCACGTATTGTATCTTTGTAATCAAATAACATTGTTTAATAACATTAGAATTCAACATGTGTAGGTTGTCGAATTTTGGCATAATTCCTGCAAGATTAAAGTTGACTTTTAAAATGTAATTGGATTACAAAATGGTTAAAACATTTAAGTTTGCTTAACCAAATACAAAATTATAATCAAGAGTATAATCAAATTGCATTACACCATTGACCATAATGAACCAAACATGACCGTAGGATGCGTTTGGTTTGCATAATATGGTGGTTACTCTTGAACTTTGTTTCCATAATTTCTTTTGGTATTATACTGTAAGTAGAATGAGAGAATTCAGTTCGACCCGAGGATATTTTCCTGTAAACATTGCCGTGATGTTTTCCTGTAAACAAATTCGGCTCTTGATCCAAGCCATGAGCCCATGACACACCCGCGTGATTTATATGTGGAACACACATGATGTGTAAGTGGAACCATTATTGAAGATTGAAGACAGGGGGAGTATCCGAAGCAACTAGAAGTAAAGACGCACCTCCTCGACAACAAACAAAGTAAAGACGCACCTCCTCGACAACAAACAAAGTAAAGACGCATCTCCTCGTTACAACCAGCCCAACGGAAATAAAATGTCATGTATATATACTAAACAAGTTAAAATTGTAATGGATACACAACAAATCAAAAACATAAGATCTTCTTCCTTTTATTTCTACTTGGTTTCCATTAGCTACACTTACAAAATTATTTAGTAGAGATATGTTTCTTTTAAGATCTAGTAGTAAACTTTGATTTCCAGTCATGTGATCAGTGGCGCCGGAATCAATAACCCATATATCATTTTTCCTTTTTTCAGATTTGAAAGCTAAAGAATGATTTTTCAGAGTTTGTATCATACCTGTCGAATTACCTGAACCAGAAGGACCATTGTGCAAAAAATCGTTCAGTTTGTTTATAAGGACATGGATGTCCTCCTCTGAGCCCATTGGGCCTGTGCGGTTTTGATCCGTGACTTGTTGGTTTATGCGATTGTTTGGAGAGAATAGCCTCCCTGTGGTCGGGTTTGGAGCCGACCCGAATGTGCTATCCGGATTCGTCGAAGTATTTAAGCCTCCTGATCCGACTGCTGACATTCCGAATGCATCCTGCGAAAAAAGGTTAGGGTTAGGTAGGTGGCTGCCGCTGCTGCCTCCTGTGGCGGCGATGTAGCCGCTGCCGCCCGATGATCCCTCGTGCGATGAACTTCTCCCATCTCCTCCTCCTCTTCTGCCATCTCCTCCTCCTCTTCTGTTGTTGTCTTTTGGTGGGCGGAGATGAGGATGAAGAAACCAGCAGTTGTTTTTGTTGTGTCCGGATTTTTTACAGTTTTCGCAGTGCTCGTCCTTCCGGTTTCCATATCGTTTTTTGTTGTCTTGATGCTGGTTTTGTGATTTTCCGGAGAAAAACGCTTGGTTCTCGGCTTCGGTTGTTGTTTGGGTTTGTGGAGGAGTGATGGTCCTTCGTCGCGATTCTTCGCGGAGGATCATCGCGATGA
Organism: Triglochin maritima; assembly: GCA_963682175.1. NCBI lineage: Eukaryota > Viridiplantae > Streptophyta > Magnoliopsida > Alismatales > Juncaginaceae > Triglochin > Triglochin maritima. The sequence goes on along the minus strand of OY821787.1, from coordinate 1,271,199 downwards.
CTGAGTTAAGGGACGGTAGGTCAGGGGCCATGAGCACCTGACTTCTGATGCTTTCAAAAGATGGGTCTAGACCTACCAGAAACTGGTAGATCCGGTTTTGTTCAGTTCTTTTTTCGATTGTTCGTGCGTCGTTTGTTGGTGGTTCATAAATCCCCAACTCGTCCCATGCCTTCCTGAGAGTACCGAGGTACTCGGTGATGCTTTTGTGGTTTTGACGGGCTTGAGCGATGTCTTGTTTGAGTCTGAAAATATGTGCGAAGTCTTGCGCCTTTCTGTAGTGTTCTTGGACCGCATCCCAGAGTTCTTTTGCGCTGTCTTTGTAGATGAAGATTTCCCCTATCTGAGGTTGCATGGACGCGATTATCCATGACATGACGAGATGATCGGAGGTCTGCCATTCTTCTTGCTTTGCCTCCGTGTCTGGTTCATCCGGTTTTTTCGTAGTTCCAGTGATGTGACCGACTTTCCCCCTGCCGCTGAGGGAGAGGGAGACCGCCCGCGCCCAGGACAGGTAATTTGTCCCGTTGAGCAAAGTTGAAACAAGTCGAGAGGGGTTGTCGTGGTGGTTTCCCGACATGGTTTTTTTGTGTTTTTTTGTGGTTTGGTGGTTTTTGAGGGTCTGGATGTAGGTTTTGCGCCTTCAACCCCCTCAATGAGGTGAAGGTCAGTGATGATTTTGGGAATCTGAGATCGGATCAGCGCTCTGATACCATGTAGAAATCTAGTAACGAGTTTGAGAAGAGAGGAAGAAAGGAAGAAGATCTTATGTTTTTGATTTGTTGTGTATCCATTACAATTTTAACTTGTTTAGTATATATACATGACATTTTATTTCCGTTGGGCTGGTTGTAACGAGGAGATGCGTCTTTACTTTGTTTGTTGTCGAGGAGGTGCGTCTTTACTTTGTTTGTTGTCGAGGAGGTGCGTCTTTACTTCTAGTTGCTTCGGATACTCCCCCTGTCTTCAATCTTCAATAACCATGGACGCTACTATTTACTGACTAAAAAACAGAGGTTATTAATATGCGGCTTCACTTTTCGTGAAGAATGTTTAGGGATAAGGACGTTCGACCTCTGCCACCTCTACTGGACCAACTACTACACCCATTTCTTTTGTATCTCGTTCTAAAGCTACGAGGTAACGTGGACAATTTAAATGTGTAATGGTCGTAGTCACATATGGTATTAACTTGTTTCATTAGGCTTTGTATTCTTCATATAAGATTGAATTAGTCAGATTTTATTTCTTATTTCAAATTTTCTCTTCCCATTATATTATTATTATTATTATCTTCTTGAGTTCTTGACGTGTTCCTTTTTTATGAGGACCGATTTATCAAACGTAGAAAACCATTTCACATATATTATTATTTTGAGATTGAGAACTTACACTGGTACCGATTCACTTTTATCAAAATTCAAAAGAACATTAATTTTATTCCATGTTCTTTAATAGCCTTGGCCACTGTTTTACAATGCTTTGGTGATTTCCACGTGTACACACTTTTAAGGCGACCATTTTAGTTTTGTTAATACCAATGCCATGGTGAATTAATACTTAATGACGTAGACTCCTAGAACACCGTCAATATAAAATTGTCTGTGATCGTAGACCATTACCACGTTACACCCGTTGCGAAAGATATTAAAAGGAGTAAGAACAGAACACTGTCCATTTGGGGAAATCTTCTTCGGCCCCACTCGTTAGAATGCTAGATAGCGTTTTTTTTGAAAGTTAGTTTTTTTTAAAGTTTGTTGCTGGTCAAATTATTGTTCGATGTTAAAAGCATCGGACACCATTATATTTTGTTAAAATTTTTTTATATTAAATTCTAAGATGTAACTCACAATGCTGAGGTTCTGTCAAGATTAACTAATACTAAAGGTTTACCAACGGACTTAGTCAACACCGTTGTATTAATGATAAATTGCCCTTTAAAGTTATTCATTTGTTTTATTATGCAGATTACTGAAGAAATTCTGTAACAAAGTGAGACTAGTTTATCCAAAAGAAGTGCTTAAGTTGGGGTTTGACTTTGATTTGGATCGTGTAAAGTATATAAACTACTCTGACTTTTTGTTCCGTCGTTTGTTTGCCGAAGGATGACTTTAAGCACACTACGATGAAATTTGAAATGGATAGTATATATCACCATTAGTCCATGACCTATCATTGTCAATGTTATCCTCTATCCTCTTCAGTCCGTTTACTTGACAATATTATTAAGATATCTATGGTTTGACTCTGCTTTCATAAAGTTGAATTTCCAATTCATGTAGGTTTAATGCTTCGAATTTATTTTGCAGAATTTTTATATTGATGTCAATTTTGCTCTTTGAATGAAGTATGACGAAGGGAAACATGGAAAGGCACACCTATGTGGTATTTTTTTTTAAAATTTTGTCATGGAAAAATTTAATTTATGCAAAATTGCTTTTGATAGTCAACCGTAGCTGTCCTGGAACAAATAAATAAAGTGGAATTTCAAAAGCTTCCCTTCAATTCAAAATCTGATTAAATTATTCCATTCACGTCAAGTATGCCATTTTACAACGATGACAAATGTCACCTACCCCGTAGAATCAAGTTTGAATTTGCTTTATGTGAACCATTTACAATGCCACAATTTTATTGTACTTCCATATTTTATATAATTTTTTATGTCCAAAGTATCTTTAATAAAAAAGCTTAGGTTCCGTTTCGATATAGTAGTTCACTTTGGGAATGAAATGTATGTTACTAATGAATGGGAATTTCTGTAGAAATTGCATATCTTTCATTTTATTTGAAATGCCACATTCCACATTCATGTCAAAAACAAATCCTTAGTTAGAATGTACAAATGAAAATTCTAAACGAGTTTTTCTTCTTTTGGTCATTTTAGATTTGAATAAAATATTTGTACTAAAAGTAGAATCATAGGTACCAATGTACAATGTCATATGTTCTCGTAACATTTTTTTTTACTTCACGTGTGTTGAGAAAAATCTTAAGCAATACGTTGTCATATGGTCAATTACATTCAGTCACTTTTAATGCATCGTGTGAAGAGACGAAGGCCCAGAAGCCGACATGGCAGTCTGAACGGAAAAGCAGTTCAGCACAAGAGTCAGTTGGTCGGACTAAAGTCCAAAAGTTTAAGGCTATTGTTGATAAGGGTGATTAAGTAGAATGATGTATTATTAGAGAGATGGATGATGTATTACGAGAAGATTGTAGAGTTAATTGGAGTGGCCCCCACGAGTTTGTTAGACCACTCTTAGCGGGTGGATTTTTTTTCCGGTGTCCGAAACGTCATTCCTTAACAGTAGGGGTTCCCGGGCGGAACCGCCCGGACGTCCAATCCGGGGTGTCACGTGACCTCTCGGACTGGGTGATTTTTTGTTTTATTTTTTATTTATTATTTTCAAAAATATTTTAAAAATTATTTAAAATCGTTTTTTTCAATATTTTTAATGAATATATATATATTTTATTTATTTATATATTTTTTAAAATTTTGACAATTTTTCGTGTTTTACCTAAAATTGATCCTGAAATGATCAATTTTTAAATTGATCAACATTTGGACGTGACGAAAAAGATAACGTTTAAATTGATCAATTTTTCAATTTTTAAATTGATCACGTTTGAGATAACGTGACGAAAAAGAAAAATTGGACGATCGGGAATTTCCGGTGCTATTAACGGTGGTCTTAGGAGTTATTATGTCAGCTACTTACACTCCAATTAACCCGTCATATGATGATTATGATCAACATGCTAGCATCTCCCATGCCAATGTTTTCCTCTTGCGCCTTGCGAATCACGAAATCCTCTGTTAAAACACGTATGCATTCACGCACATGCTGAATAAATAAATTGCCATGCTTTAGTGCTTTTTACATTAAAAATGTCCGGTACGTGTCTAAATCTACCCCACTGTACTTACACGCCACGTTTCCAGGATGTACCGTACGATCCAACGTTTTGCTCTGCCCAATGGGCAACAAAAATCGAAATCAAACTTCTCCTCTGGACACCGACAGACCATTTCCATCCACCACCGACTCCACCAGTCAAACACAACGTGTGGAAGGCATATTCAATTTTCAGCTCCAAAAACATAAAGAGACGAACCAACATTTCTTAATTCAATTTTTTTCATTTAACTAGAAAGCAACCCCACCAATCCCATCTACTGTTCCTCCGGCGGCGTTACCCAATTTGAATTCCTCCAACTACATATATAAACCATGCACCATCTTCGTACTCAGAAGTTTCATGCCATACAAATACCCCAGAAGGCCCTTTACGACCAAGCAAAACCTTGCCTTGATTTTGCACGTTCTTTAAAGTGGCGAACGGCAAAGGTAGTCTAGATAAGTCTTCAAAGGAGGAAGGAGATGAGGAAGAAGGCTGTGCTGATATAGGATCCGATCAGTTCATGTGGTCGGGGTACAGTCCGGTCGGAGAGATGTCGACTATGGTCATGGCTCTGTCCCACGTTGTGTCTGGAAAAAGCGGTGAGGCGGCCGAGTTGTCTTCGCCTTCTTATGCTTCTTCCTCTTCGGCCTCGTGGGGAGGAGGGCAGAAGAGAGGAAGGGAGGAGTTGCCCTCTGACCAGGATTCAAGATACAATTTCTATCGTGGAGAGCCTTCTAAATTACACATGGAATCTCCATCATCACCGTCAGTTCCAACAGGTATATATTGATCGATCTTTTTTTTTTTTTAAATCTTGTTTAGTTACTGCTGTTGTCATATTCTCCTGTATTATCAGTTTTTTTAGTTACACCACCTCAACTATTGTCGTGTATCTATGAGTTTGTATACAGAATGAAATCTTGAACTGGACATTTAGATCAACCGAGATGAGGTTCAGCAGTTTGTTTTGGTTAACTTTACGTACAGCATTAGGTCTCCTTGCATGAAATAATAGATTTCCACCGATAAAAAAACAAGATTCCATGCTTATAATATCTTCTCAATAATTGTGGTTCTCCTGTACATACTTCCCAATCCACACCATTTCGTGTGTTCCAAGGAAGAGAACAACATTATCTGTGTCGTCCTTGTTACAAAGCATTAATGGCTAGCAAGGATAAGATCAAGTATATTTTTTGCTCGATAAAAGAAACTAGAAAAGAATATATCATCGACCAACATATATAGTGCGACTGCCATTAGCTACGGGACCCTGTTGTCCACAGACTTCTGGAAGCCTCATCCATATGCGACACCTCACAAGTCATGAGAACATTAACCATTTCTTAAAGCAATTGTTATTATAAATTATGACTTACGAGCAAGTGTTCATGCATGCAGCCTGCAACAGCAGCCACGTATTTCTATGTGGGGAATACTTTTGTGTCTAGCTTGTTCCGATTAAGTATATGGAATGTAAACCACCATATATATTGAGTATATATAATCAGAGAAGAAGAAATAATTCAAAAATTGCTCGGCAAGTAAATGTGAGACAATGGCCATAAATTTTTGATTAAGTAATAAGTATATTTGTATTGGAGAAGAGTGTAAGGATTTCAGTTTTAAATTCTCTATTTCATATTATACTTAAATCTTGTTATTTCATGTACGATATGAATGCGTTTATTTTAAAAGTATTAGAGTGCATGACGAACAACATATGATAACATACAAGATCCTTATGATGACTTTGCAAGTTTCAAATATACCAAGTTAGAACTTGATTGATATACATGGTAATACTTTTGAGTGAGAATATTGTTTCTTTGCCCTCGGAATTAGCTTTAATATATGGTTGATATTAAATCTTAGATGTCCACCATATTTAATTCCTTATCATGTTCCATTTAGTGATGGAGGCGTTTGCCCCCACCAGCCAATTCCAGGCTCCATTCTTTGCCACGGCGGTGGCACCCTTATCGTCACCGTCGCCGTCGACCTCTTCATACCAATCACCAGAGATCCGTAGAAGATACCGTGGAGTTCGGCAACGCCCGTGGGGCAAATGGGCTGCCGAGATCCGTGACCCACATAAAGCCGCACGTGTGTGGCTCGGCACATTTGAGACAGCCGAGGCTGCCGCACGTGCCTACGATGAGGCCGCTCTCCGTTTTCGTGGCAACAAAGCCAAACTCAACTTCCCAGAGAACGTCCGACTACGGCCACCTTCACCAATTCGGACATCTACCCATTTGCCTCCATTGGGTGGTCCTCCAACCCTTTTAGGAACATCCCAACCTGGTCGGCCGATTCTGCGAACGCACTCAGACATGAGTGACTACGTGGAGTACTCGAGGTTGTTGCAGAGTTCATCCAGTACTGAGCCTACGAGCTTACTTGATCAGCTCGTGTTCTCTTCAGCTGTTACTTCTTCAGCTTCTTTGATTTATACTTCGCCTGAACAACGGCAGTTGAGTTATCAAAGGTCGTTGCCAGGAAGATTTATGCCCCCGGATCGGACGAGTTCTGGAGATTATCCTCCGGCTTCATCGGGGAAGGATTAGATTGTTTTTTTCAATTTGACATACTGTTGTTGGTTACGATTTTTTCTTGTTTCTTCGTGATTGATTTCTGAATCCTTCCATTTCCGTTGATTTTGTAATTGCTGTAATAGTCGATACAGAATACTCTCTTTGACAATATTCTTTGTTGACTGTGACATTCTTTCTTACATCTACTAGCAGACGGTTTCAATCAACAGTTTCAACTCATTCTTCTATATGTTTTATTCAACTTTGTTTGTTTGGTCTAAGTAATGTTATCTCTGTTAGTGACGTTAATTGATACCACATTTATCATATGGAACTAAAGAAACTCAGTCTGCAAATTTAGAGGTTTCATGATATTTTATCGTCTGTATACACCCAATTAAATGTTTCCCGTGCAAATTTTCCTTAATATGCTCAGTTAAACTCCCATCGGTTATGCTTCCAAATAAATTCTATATCACCGTAAGTCATTTTTTTGCTCTGTTATATTTGCTCTGTTAGCCATTAGAAGACTGTTATTTCTATTTTGTATTCCTTTCTCAGCCGTTTGCTTCACTAAAAAGTTAACCACAAAATGTAATCCATGTGTGACAAGAGATCTGAATTTGAGAGAGCACATTGCACTACCGCTTTATCAAAATAAAGAAACCATTTTCATTCAAGGGTCAACGGGTGAGTAGTGTGGAAAAAAAACAGAACAGACAAATACAACTCCGAATAAACAAAAATATCTACTGTTGGGAGTTGATCCCTGAATTTGACAATTTTCAGGAAGTAAGAGCCAACTTGGATAACTGCAGCTTGTGAAGTTCAGTTTTTTCAGGCTAGTTCTACTAGTTAAGTAGAGTTTATATTACAATTTTTTTGGAGTATCAAATGCCTGAATGTTTTGTTTTGATTACCCCCCAAAAGTAAAGGCAATACTCCTAAGCAGCAGTAAGTCCGGCGGCCTCTAGGCTTCGGCCGATGACACCCTGTCGATCCGAAGCTCAAAATCCCTGATTGTAAAGTTGCAAAGTAGTTTTTTTGTTGGTGCAATATCAAGAGAAATCTCGTCCTTCTGAATCAGAATCAGTATCTTCATCATCCACTTCACCTTCACGCTCTGCATTAAACCGATCATTCAGACAAACATAAGCTTCCAGTGATGACTTTAGTCCTTTAAAGATGGACGCTGATGGCAATGTGGTCATTGAAGCAGTTAATAAATCGCTAGCCATGCAAGAAACTGTAGGAAATGTATACGTCCTATCTTTCCACCATTCCATCACATTAAGAGAGCCTACCTCTTCAGTTGAAAAGACAAACTTACCTTGCAAATATGCCTCAAGTTCATTCCCAGAAGTACTTGCAGTGGAGTGAACATGTTTTTGCTTCTTTCCAGACATTGATGACCAAAATGAACTCCATTTTTCCTTACTACTTTGGTTGCTATATTTTGTTTTGTATTCTTCATAAAGTTTTTCGAGTAGTTCTTTAATATGATTTTGGAATCTACCATTTTCATCTACATGATTCATGTTTTGGTTGCACTCTTCCAACCAAACTTGGAATCCACTGAATTGCATCCTAGGGTCCATTATGGTAGCTAAACACAACAGTGGTGGAGGTTGTAACCAGTATTCCTTATATTTTGTTTCTACTGCTTCAATGATTCCAGCAAAAACAGGTTCACTCCTGTATGTAGCAAAAGAAATAGTAATTTGATGCAGTTCATAGAAGAAATCAGTAGCAAGGTGATAATGTTGACTTAAAACTTTAGTTGCACTGTAAAAGTTCTCTAAGAATTTCACAACAACTTCACACTTATGCCAGTCTTCTTGTGTTAGCATTATGTTTTCAATCCTTTTATTACAATAACTACTTATTGCATGCTTTGAAGGATAACAAGATTCCAACATCTCATAAGTTGTTTCCCATTTACCCTCAATATCCAACATAACCTTTCCACTTTCATTATTATTCTCAGAGCAAAGTTTCTTGAATTCTTTCTTTGCAGATGGTGAGGATCCAATAAATGAAATGCAATTTCTAATTTTTTCTACATGAGGTTTGATAGCTGAAATAATATCCTCCGCAATCGAATTCAAATTATGACAATCATATGTAATATGAAACAACTGACCATCAAGTGGTGGCAACAGATAAGGCTTCAGTAAATGCACAACAATTTTTTGATCATCAACATCGTAGAAATTAATCGAAAATACTTTATCAACTATACCATATTCCGTCAAAGTAGACAAAACAACATTCTTTACTACAGAAGCAGTATGTGGATATTCAAAACCAGAAAAACTAAGAATTCTCTTTTGAACATTCCAATTCTTGTCAGTCAATTGAGCAGTGATACTTATGCAGGGAAAACCATCTCTGTTACTAGCCCAAGTTTCCACTCGTAGAGACATTTTCCCAGGTAAGGTAGAAAACAAGGAAATCAACTCTTGTTTCTTTTCTCTAAACATCTCTCTGGCATGACGCCTACAATTCTTGCTAGGAATTTTCCTAAACGAAGGGTTTAGACTCATCCGAACGTATTCTTCGAGCTCATTACTTTCAGCTAAAGCAAAGGGTTGGTTAGTGATAATAAGATATCTTGTTAGTCCTCTTGTGCATTTTTCTTCATCATACGCAAATGTTCCTAGTAATGTGCTATTGGGGTCGATTTGGGTCGGATTAGGAAGCGATAAATTATTCCGGGCACCGCATTTTAGCATGTGTTTTTTTAGATGATTTGTTCCATGTCTTGAAGTGCAAGTGTATGGCTTCTTACAAGTGTTGCAAATGGCCCTTTCAACTAAGTTTCCATACACATCTTTGATCTTTTCAATGTTGAAGTAATTCCGAACCTGAGATGTTCTACGTCTACCTTGAGTTCTAGAGGATTGAATAGTGTGATGTGAAGGTTCGTGCAAAAGGGTGTGGTGTTGGATGTGTGATGTCTACCTTCTTGCCCTCAAAGTTTGTATCAAATCCAGAATTTTCAGCCATAATAGATGATAAAGTATAAAAGAAAGTAGTAAAAAAGAGTAAGAAGAGAAGCCTGATTGGTTTAATGCAGCCGGAGAATGCAATTGGAGTAGCTTTTTCTTCTTGGGGAGTTTTGCTTGGAATGTTAGAGAGATGCGGATTTGGATGTATTTTTATAGAGTTGAGAGATTTTATTGTTGGGACCAAAATGGGCTCCAAAGTAGCTTTTGGAAGGCTGCTGGCAAGGGCATGTTAGTCTAAGAATTCCAACGGCTACAGCAGTAGTTGGGATGGAGCAAATTATTTTTTATTTCCTCTGGGGCAATATATTATATTATATTTTATTAGATTTCTGATTAAATAGGTTTCTCAATTCTTAATTTTAGAAGATTTGGAAGAAGATAACGTAAACTTTTCATTACTCTATCATAAACAATACAACGAGTCTTTACGTATTGACAAAAGACACATGTTATAATACAATAACAAACTAATGAATATGACATATAATATACATCAACGAGAAAATTACATTGCATTTGAATGTGGACGTTACAAGAAGTTGTAACACCAAGAGATAAGATGACTCGTCTATATATATTTGTTGTTTCATAACAAGGCTCTCTATTTTTACCTTGTTTTACTCATTAATTTGAAGTTACTATCATCCCAAACAAATGGTAAGTTTTTTCTTTTTTGAAAGTTCAAACAAATAGTAAGTTCACGTACCGGTTTCAAAATTTTAGTAGTGAACGGACAGTTGGTGGGAACTATAGCGTGATATAGATTCTAAATTCATCTACAAGGATCTTATTATAGGGATGAGAATCTATTTAGCTTACAATGATCGACAAAAGATGTTCATTCTTACTAATTGTTTTTCGAGAATCACATCCGTGATAAAAAAAGTCAACGTACATGCGAAATCCAAACACAATGAATCTCAAGTTCGGAGCATTTTTAAACAACAAACTCAATAATCACCAATATGCGAACCACAAACCCAAGGTGTAAACGAGCTGAGTTGAGTCTCATGTGACATTCGAGTAAAAAATCCTGATTCCGATCGATTCATTAATTTTCCAATCCAATTACTAATAGATTTCCGATTCTATTTTAGATGGCCGTGATTGCCAAAAGTTCAACCTTAGCGATAGATTTCCGAGAATCACTTTCATGATAAACACATCAACATATAAGCGAAATCCAAAGACATTCAATCTCAAGTTCGAAACATTTTTTTTTTCTAAAACAAGAAACTCCCCAATCCAGCAAACCACTGATATGAAAACCATTAAACCAGCAAAGTCAAGACCAATTCGGTTTGATTCATTAATTTTTTAAGTCGACCCCGATTCCGATCCCAATCCCAAACCGATCCAGTTCAGTCCGACCCCTTAAAAAAAGTCCATTAACGGCCAAATCTCAGTCCCCTTCTTCCCCGCCCTCGTTCGTTCCCACTTTCCTCCAATACCATACCCTTCTCTCTTCCAACCATGGATCTCTCCCCAATCCACGAATCCCTAGCCTCCAAATCCTACTCCAAAATCTCCCAAATCTGCGACGAACTTATGCTCAAGGTAACCAATCCCTTCTCCATCTACAATTTCCCCTCATCCAAACCCTAAAATCCGATTTTCCGTTCCAATTCTCACAGCTTGCGGCTCTCGGGGTCGATTTCGAGCAGGAGTGGCCCTACGAGGTCCACCTCCTCGCCCACATCTTCGTCGACGATCTGTAAGTTGATTTTCGGTTGAAAATTTAGGGTTTCCCCCCTATGAAGATAGGATTTTTAGGATTTTTGTTGGCGTAGCAGGAATAGTGCGAGGTTCCTTTGGAAATCGATTCCGGCAGGTGTTAAGGAGAGACGGCCCGAGGTTGCCGCCGTTTGGAAGATCGGGCAGTGTCTTTGGACTAGGGATTATGCCGGCGTTTATGTCTCTGTACGGAGGTTCGATTGGAGTCCGAAGATTGCTGGATTCGTCAATGCTTTCTCTGGTGAATTTACGTTACCGATTTTGGTTTCGTAGTGTACTTTGTGTTTTATCATTGCTAAGTTTATGTTATTTAGCTTCACGAGGTTTAATGATTATTGTGGTCGTAATTTGCGTAGCTTGGGTTTTTCGGTGGTTCTATACTTCTGTCTTGGTTAAGTGTTTTGATGGATAATGTGCATCGCTTTTCACCTTGATCATTTTGCTGGAGGCTTCTTCCTATTATTACTGTTATTCTGGAAGTGTTAATTCCAGGAAGACATTTGCACATGGTGGTAGTGACAACCATTAATATCTTTATATCCTTACATGTTGCTGCTTGCTAAACCACTTCCAGAATGTTGGTTCTGATTGTCTCGGAGGATCCCATCTGCTTTTGTTAACTGGTTGTGGAATAACAGTGTCATAGAATAAATTGTCTTGTTTCGATACATTTTCCTTCAGGAGCATCTCATGTATTTCTTTACAAAAATAAATAAATATACTTCACCAAAATTTAGATGTAGGCATGCAACGTATTGCAGATCTTCTTTGTATATGGGTCACGTTCCCTGCATTTTTTGTTTTATTGTTTAAGAAAATCTTATGTTTAATCAAATTTGGTCTTGTCTTTGTGGGCTTGTATGTTTCTATGAATAAGTTGAAGGCTTATTGTGTACACCAGTGGGATCATTATGGGTGGATATCATTTGTTGTACTTCTACCTGTTCTTGTTGAAACAAGAGTATCTTAAAGATTTTCAGTTTGAAGTATTTGTATGACCTCCTAATTCTTAACTGATGTACATTGGCTTCGTGGTTCATATGATTGTTTATGCAGAGAATTATGCTAAGAGGATGTTCCAACTGTTGCTCTCTGCATATGCAACAATCACCATCTCTGATACTGCCCACTTGCTTGGAATGAGCGATGAAGATGCTAAAAACTGTAAGTCACTATTCTCTTATTTCTATCCTAGAATTGTGATTAATATATTTGAAACCAATGAAGAAGCAATGTCTTGTATTGTCGCATGAATCTAGATCTGAATCATCTGGAAATATTTGTTCTTTCCTCCAACTTTCTTTGTTTCTCAAAAGTCCATGCTGCCTAACGCCCTGTACCTGGTTTTGATTCTTAACTGGCTTCAATCCCATTAGATATTAGCATCTTACTAACCGTGAATTGATGGACACTATTCGAAGAGCATGGATAAACTTGTTTCCATGTATGTGACTATTTCAGGCTTCTCCAAGTTAGAAACTGCTGTGTTATTATCTGCACTTCAAAGGTTGCATACCTTCTCTCTCTCGTCGGAGTCTCCTCTTCCATAACATGGTTTGAAGTTAACTAGACAATTTAAACACGGACCCTAGTTCTGATTCCGAGAATGTGACACTGAACATTATATAAATCAGATTTATGTTAAGTATTTGAAGACCACTTCGGAGGGTGTTAACTTTGAATCGTTCCCCAAACAAAACAAAACAAAAAAACTTTGAATAATTTCAAAGACTGTTGAAAGACCTATAGGATTTGGGTTATAGTTTGTATACTTGTCATAAATTGGCAAAGGGTAGTGATTTTTCACGTGTATTTTACAGAATATATAGTGTCTCTAGCATTTTCTCATGGCCAGTGTTTATCTTAACTCTTTAATGGGCAGTTCCTATTCCAATTCTAGATGTTAGCCTGTTGTAATCTTTTTATTTATTTACAGATGCCTTACAGCAGGGATGGACGTTACACCCTACTTCTCAGATGCTGACTGTTAAGAAGCAACCTGTCGTTACACATCAGAAAGTGGATCCTGCTAATTTACAACGACTAACAGAATATGTATTCCACCTTGAACATTGATGTTCTACTTCTGTCATACAAAAATCATAGCAAATGAACATGATCTCTCTGTGGAGTCACTTTTTTAAGAAGATTTAGCACCCTTTATATTTATATCTTAGGTAGTGTATCCAGTTTTGAGTTTTGTAATCTCCATCCGCGAGATCCATCTGAATTATTTGCTTCAGGGATTGCTGTTGTCCAAGGACTTTTTCGGCCTATTTATGAAAATTACCATTGTCATCACATTGTTAGTCTAGTTTACTTATATTAGTATCCTCGGTTTTTCATTTCATGAAAGTTCACATTGTTAGTCCAATTTACTTATATTAATATCCTCGGTATTTCATTTCATGGGAGTAGAGGGGTTCGTAAAATCTAACACAACCCTCGTTTATCTTGACATGTGATTATTATTGAGTTTTATTTCTAGATCATTCCAAGCAGTTTGGGATTAAAGGTTTTGTTGTTAATATCCCGAGTGGTTCCCCCAACTTTTTGATTGTTTAAAAAACACTTCCCGTACAATCTGTGATTCCCATTTGTAATCGAAATCGTTTGTTATTTGCTCATTTTTCTTTTGAAGTTAATCTGTTTTTCAAGGTAACACGTTTTAGCATCTAAAATCTACAAAACGAGTATGTAATTCCTTCAAACTATGGGTTTCTTGAAGAAATTTTATATCAAAAACCATAGCGGAAAACAAAATCTGATAATTTGCGTTTCCGTGGACTGTGTCCTGAGGAAATGGTGGTTGATTGTTTTCCAGTGTGTTTATTTTTAGTTTTAAATTCGTCACTTTTATCAAATATTAATAAACAAAGGCGTTTTGAACATTTTGAGAGTAACTAGAGGGAATTTACAGCAACAAGCATTTGACAAGCACCGTCCCGCGAATACTAAATACGAATTATTTTTCTGTTCATAGTCATTTAGCCTGCAAGAAATAAATCACGTTTCTGGATTCATTATGTTGGGTTTATAATATGTTTCTTCTTTGATTCTTAAAATATATGTCCTTTATATAATGATCCACCGAAAGAAAATAGAAATTAAAGCATAAAATATACTCCTACAAATAAAAAAAAGAATAATTACATACGTGGTATTTCCAATGCACAACATCTTGGATTTCTGGGGGTGGCCGTACACCCAACGCAAAACACATACGCGTGGTGGTGGTTATACAAAATGACCCCAACGCAAAACACAACCACCAAACGACTTTTTCAGGAAGTGGTGGTGACGGTGGGTTTTTTTTTGGGGGGATAAATAAGTTAGTTTCATTTCATGACAACAATGAAAGTTTGGAGTCTTACAAGACATTAAGACACAACAGCCCAACTACATAATTTCTCCGCATTTGGGGATAGTAAAAAGTTCCACGAGTCTACCACACTACCGTTACAAAAAACACAACCTATGCTTCTATGACAACTGAAATAAGAGAGACCAGTCAGGTGTCATCAGTCGGAACTAAAGCCGAAAGTTGTGGGAGAACGTTAAATTCCTCGAAGTGACGCACATGCTCCTCTTGAGCCCCATGTTCACCTCTCCTCTTCTCCCTAGCTAAGCTTCTTCGTCTAGTCGTGCCAATCAACCTGCGTATTTCTTCAATCTCACCCTCAACGTACAACAACGACACAACGTACGTTAAGCCCCACCCAATTTTTTTCACCCAACATGGTATTGTCACTATGTAACGCTGCCACCGCTTCTACCTAAACAAATTAACTCTAAGTGCCCCCTTGATATATGTATGGCGTTTGGAGTCAGAAAACTTTACAGATTCACCCAGATGCCAAAAAAAGCATGCAAACAAGATTTGGTTGGCGTCTGAGTCTGGGATTTGTATATAAGATCTGGGCCTGGAAGAAGCAAAGGGTTGAGTCATTACTTGTTAACCCTAGACATAAATACTTGAAAATATGATAAATTCAATCCAAACTCCACATTTGGGTGAGGAGCAAACGCCCACTGCGCCACCCAATTCAAACAAACCCTAAAGACTAATAACTCCTTTATGGAAAGACCATTTATGGAAAGACAAAGAGAACGATCCACAAAGCACATCTGACATATCTCACTCAGACCATCCATTTCCCAACTAATTACATAAATCATCACCCATATTACAACCAAAGCATGCAATTAAGGAAAAAGAACATACAACATCATTAGCAACCAAAAAAGTTTACACTTGGCCAAAAACTTCCCTTCTTTATCCTTCAAAAACAATATTTCTCTTCCTCTCTTCTACCCATGCAAGCCATCAACTCTCAAAGGCCGAGTAATTCTATATATGAAACATATCGACCGGTACTTCTTCGCACGAAACTCTTCCTCCTCATCGTCGTCACTGTGATCTCTACAACGATATCTCTTCTTGACATGAAAAGCACTCGTCACGGCTTTAGTCCCATCATCAATTCTTTCTCCCTTATCATCGTCGACGGTGTCCTTCTCTTCGTTACTGAGCTCGACAAGTTGCTTTGCCGCCACCATATCTACTTCACTCAAACTCTTGTCCATTGATCGATAGTCTTGTAACGCTCACAATGAAGGTGTGTTTGTGTAAGAGATGGATTTGGAGATGTGAAGGTGGTTTGTGGTGTAATAAAGGGTGAAATAAGACTAGGAAAAGCGTGTGTTATAAAATTGTTGGGATTGATTGATGGTGAAGGAAATTTAGAGGAAGCTGTAGAGAGATATATTTGAAGAAGACGCGAAGAAGTCATTAGGAAATTAACTCACGCGCTTACATCTTCTCATTGGCTTCCTGTTTTGTTTTGTTTATTTGCATGAAGTGTCCTGATGTATTATGTTTTCTTCAAACTAGTTGGCTAATAACCCCCATTGTGAAACACGTGGATATTTGCAGGGACTAGGGGTGAGCTTTTTTCCCTTGAATATGTTAGACAAGCAAATTTTGTGGGAAAAAACAGCCAAACAATCGAACATTATCGGGTCTAAAAATTCCATGGTTTCGGTCGAACGAAGGCGTGCGATGTTCGACCGGTGGAGTTCAGGATCTCGCTACAAGTTCAGGTTCGGTCGACTGTTTCGTCTGAC
Source organism: Triglochin maritima (assembly GCA_963682175.1). Classification (NCBI taxonomy): domain Eukaryota; kingdom Viridiplantae; phylum Streptophyta; class Magnoliopsida; order Alismatales; family Juncaginaceae; genus Triglochin; species Triglochin maritima. The sequence goes on along the minus strand of OY821787.1, from coordinate 1,254,887 downwards.
CGATTGACCGTTTCAGGACGGTTTTGCCAATGATCTGTACTTTTCTCCACTTTGTTTTTGGTGCAACCACTATTTGAATTGATCTAGTATATAAAGACAATTTCGTCTTTCTTTGTTAACATCCCTTTTTAGTATCATCTACTTTGCATATTTTGTTAATCTTTGAGAAAGAGGGAGAACATTTTTGTGAATTCGGTGGAGCAAAGTTCAACCGAGATTCTCACTGGTTTGATTTGTGTGTTCTGTAAGTCTCACTTTGTAATTCGATTAACAATAGTAGATTGAGTTGTATTGTCCATGATTTTTCCCACATTGAGTTTCCACGTTAAATTCCTCGTGTCTTGCGTGTTTTGTGTGATTCGTGTTTGTGATTTGCATTAGTTGCTTTTATCTTTCATTGTATTCGTTGTTTCGTTCGCTGCTAATATTTGAATCGATCCTTAAACCCTAACATGTAGTAATTTACATGTATAGCATCCAAACGATTTTTATTTCTCCAAATATAGCAAACGCAAAAATATCTCCAAATGTAGTCCTAATCTTGATCCTTGAATACCGACAGATTTTCCAAAGCATATTCCCTTCATTCATCGATCGTAGATCAAGTCGACCATTGCTACACCTCAAAGTAACCAATATTCGTCGTGGCAGAAGCTTAAATATCAGGACTAGTAAACACAAACTATTTTAAGATGATATATACCAACAACAGCAACCCAAACAACAGCAAAGCACATTTTCACTTCTATAAATTAATAAGCTTCTTATGTCAACTAACATCATCACACAGCAGATTGTTAGAAAAACAATTACACGTACACACTCAACCAACATATCTAAGCTAAAATGGGTTTTTATCTGAGATACACTCTTGTACTTGCACTTGCACTTGCATGTCTTTTTGTGGCCACAATGGCAAGAGAGACTCCAAAAGACTTGAGCCCTGTCACTCTCGAGGTGAGACTTAGGCTTGGTCTCCACTCTTAAGGATCCAAACAATGTTGGAACTTATTGTTGAAGTTGAGGTTCTGCTGCGTTGACGAGATGGTTGTGTTTTTCATGGACAAAAAGCACGCTTAGCTTGGACAGGATTGTTGTCGTGCTGTACGCACCATAACACACGAGTGTTGGCCAAACATGCTTACTTCTCTTGGGTTTACCGTCGAGGTGGGTGACATACTAAAAGGTTATTGTAGTACCAAATTTGATGACCCATCCAGCGACCCCTCCTTCTACTTCTTAATTAAGCTGATGCATGCAACGATCCAATTAATTAGATGTGATGGCGACATTCTTTATAGTCGTTACAATCGATTAGTAATCAGTCAGTTGTGTGTTGTCTTCTTTTTTACTTGCATTAGTTTTTTTTTCTTATTAAAAAGTGTCGACGTGTGTTCTTTTTTTAATTAGTCAATGTCTTGTTGATCTTTATTTGCTTGATCAACTTGATCATTTTTGTCATTATTCTTAATAATATATTTTTACTTTTTAGTCTTAAACAAGTTAAATAATACAAGGTTTCGATATTCAATCGAAACTTGAATCAACATTTTAGGATGTATGGATCCAACACAAAAATGAGAACCATTTTGCCAAATGCAATTCCTCCACTATTATTCAAGGAACACAACATACGAACACAGTTTATATATTCAAAACTTTGACATTAAATACGGTTGTCTTATATTTCAGAATATTGATTTTACCAGTTACATGATCAGTGGTAATTGATTTGGAAACCGTTCTCATAATGATACTAGTAATGCTTGAAATGGAAGTTCAAATTAACAAATGTATTTTACTCTAGACGATCTATCTTCTAATTACATCTTCTCCTCCCATATTATCACTTCTGTTACTCCTCAATTAATTAGTAAACAACTCCTATAAATTTTGTGTCACGTTTTTCTTAATTAACAACGATTCTACAATCATATATCTCCGTGCTCTACACTATGTATATATACCCCCAAACACAAAAAAGAAAAACTATCACCGCAACCTCAATGGCAAACCTAAAACTCAATATATATGAGTGTCTCTCTTTTGGTTCCAATAAGGTGTGAAAAACTAATAGAAGAGATTTAAAATTAATAACAAGTTCATTACTATGGAGTACACAAATGAGAATCAACAAGGAAAATCTTGGCTGTGAAAAATGGAAAATGCATGATTCAATCTTCTAATCTCACGTCTGCATATCCTAGCAGGGTTTGTCAAGCTAATTCTCTAGTTAAAGCAGAGTTGTTGTTATTTGGCTCTGTTTTGTATGAATATCACCAAAATCTCGCACTTATATAATTATATTAACATACTATACAAGAAACGTCATGAACCAACCAAAATGAACAACCTGAAAAGCAGAGCAGCCAGTCCATACAAAATAATCACAGTACAATTATTAAGTGTTACTAATAAATACAAAAGCTTACAACATAATTAATAAAATAATACATAACATCCCACAACACAATCAAATACAAACAATACATTATAAATACTATAAATAAAACAAAGTATTACAATAGTTTAGGATTTGGAAGCCATTAGCTAGTGTCCCTGTGCTTTGGCTCTCTTCTTGGCTTCCTTTTTCTCATGGCGTTCATGCAAGGCAAAAACTCCACCACCAATCGTCGCAACAACCGCAACGTTTTTCTTAATCCTGTGTTTGTGGGAGTTCTCTGGATCTTTCTTTACTTGATGTTTCTCATGCTGGAGAAAAAATAAAATAAAATAAAATAAGTAAATTTGTGACTTCAATTATAATAGTCCAGCTAGACTCCATGAAAAGAAATACTTAATTGGATATTATGTAAATTTGTTATGATTACCAAAGCATAAGCACCGGCGGCGAGAGTACCGACGCCGCCGAGTTGTTCCAAGTGTTTGTGGTGTTTCTGCTCCTTAATCGGATCCTTAACTCTCTCGTTGTCACCTTTCTTGTGGTGGAAAATGTGGTGTTTCCTGTCGTTCTCCATTGATGCACAAGTTGAATGAAGAATTGGTTTATAGGAAAGTGGATGAACTCTGAATAATTGGATGAGATGTTTGGACATGTAATGGTGATGGTATTTATAAGTTCCGGAATGGTTGCATTGCATGCTTTTGATGTTCACATTCTTAGGATTGAAGTTGTCGTTGATTTACGAGGGAAATTTCGTGTCAACTGAGATACCCTCGTTCTGAAGCTAATGATGTAACGGATAACGATGTATTGCAGCGTGTAGGGTCATATCGACCAAATTATTGGGTCACATTTCCTGATTTGAATGTTAATGGTTTAATTCTTCAAATTTAATTCGAAATGGTTATTATATTTAGACGATAAACAATTATAAGTTTGGCGGACCAATTGGGCAATCTGCAAATCAGACGTGCCAATTTGTATCACATAGTTAATTCACGTTCATTTACCAAAATAAAATCAAAATTATCATTTAGTTTTATTTATCAAAAATAAAATATTTTTATTTCTTAGTCCTCGGAAGCTAAATTTTAATTCTGAAATTCAATCCAACTTGCGCGGAATTACGGGATGTATAGATTCAAGAAAATCAGTAAAAAAAAGTACATTATTTTTGCGAGACCTCCACAAGCATTGAAGGAACATAACATATCAGCACAAATAATTGATTTACTCAAAAACTTGACATTTAAAAAATATACATTTCTTAGATTTTGAAGTATTGACGCTTCCAATTGCATGACATGTGATTAATTTAGTCAGCGTTCCCACTTCCCATGAGAGCACTCTTAACGGGGCGTGATCACCTGGGTGCCCGACCACGTTGGATTTCCTACGGAAATCCGACGCCATGGAGGCCCGCGATCTCCCGCCTGGGCATGAAATCGAGCGGGGGAGCTCCTGATCACCTGTCCGAGTGGGTAGGGGGCACGTGTTGCCCCCCATTCGTTAATTTTTGTTGTTGTTAAACAACTTAAAAAATCATTTTAATTTTTTTTGTTGTTGTGAAAATATGTTTTTTTTGTTTTGATTTTGTAGAATCTTTATGATTTTTTTATAATTTACTTAGAAATGATCTTCAAATAACGTGAAAGAGAGAAAATGTAGAGTGTGTCGGGTGTTTCTGGGTGTGATTAAGGAAATTTTTGGGATAAGTTTAGTGAACTTACGTGGCAGAAAGAGAAGTTGACGTAGCAGAAAGAGAAACTAACGTGGCAGAGAGAGAGAGGAAGGCGCCCGAGGGTAGCCCGGACATCGTTAAACATGGTCTAATGGTACTATACTACTAATGCGTGAAACGGAAGCTCACAAAAATATACTCTGGACCTTGCAAATACTTTAGACGATCCATATTCTAACATCATGCCTACATTCCTTCAACTTCCACTTCCGTTACTCCTTAAGTAATTAATTAATAGTTTAAGTAGTAAAATTAAGTTTTCAATGGCCTATATATATACCACCAATCTCAAAGAAACTATCACCACAACTGATCAATGGCAAACCTCAAAGTCCCACTCTCTTTGGTTTTTGTGTGGTCTCTCCTATCCATAACAACCGCGAGTCGACCCTCCCCGTTGGAACCGGCGACATTGGTCTCACGTTTGCAGACGGGCGGTGGTGCAATTGAGTGTTGGGACTCCATGCTTGACCTCAAATCTTGCACTGGGGAAGTCATCCTCTTCTTTCTCAATGGGGAAACCTACTTGGGTCCGAGTTGTTGTCGTGCGATTCGCATGATTCAGCACCAGTGCTGGCCTAACATGCTTGGTGCTCTCGGGTTTACGTCGGAGGAGGGGGATTTGCTCAACGGGTATTGTGATGCTTCCTCTAAGTCAAAGCTCAGTACTCCACCACCCTCCGCTGCTCCCCACGTCTAGCTAAGCTAAGCTAAGAAATTGTACTGCGTGTTTGTGTCTTGCTTTTACGCATTTGGTCTTGTTTCTTCTAACTTTGAGGTTCTCTGTCGTTTGTTCCATGTAGTAATCTAGCTATGGAAATCTTGCTATATGAATGTGTATCTTTTTTTCTATATGAATCGATATGGAACGTCTCTCCTTTTGTTTTGATGAACAAGGTGTGTGTGTGTGTGAACTAGGTGTGACAAGATCTAATGCTTTGAGATTATTAGTTTTTTGGTCACATAAATCATAAGCAACAATGTTAGATTGCAAAAAAGCAAGTTGAAAATAATTTTAGGAACAAATCAACACGATCGAATTCAACTTATGGTTAAAATAAACACCAGTTAGTTTCTAATTACATTTAAATGCAAAGCTTAATATGCAAGACTAATACACTTAGGATACTCTCCAATACTCCCCCTCAAGCGCATTAGTGGAGATTTTCTACTCCAAGCTTGTACCAGAATATGTGACGAAGATCAAAGCCCAAAGCCGTTGTCATGATATCTGCAAGTAGAGAATGGGAAGGAACTTATTGAGTTTGTATCTCGTTCTTCTTAATCTCCCATCCGATGACATGGCAATCAAGTTCAATATGTTTTGTTCGTGATAGACAGGATTGGAGGCAATATGGAGGGCTTCCATGTTATCACAGTGGAGAGTTGCGGCGGATGAATGGTCAATAGAGAGATTGTTAAGCAAGAATTTGAGCCAAGTGATTTCACATGAAGTGATTGCCATGGATCTATACATTGCCTTGGCTGATGAGCGTGAACCAACACTTTGCTTTTTCGATCCCCATGAAATTAGAGAACCACCAAGGACGATGCAATAACCTGTAACCGATCTTCTAGTGATTTATGCAATAACCTGTAATCTCAGGTCTACATATCGTAGCAGGGTTTGTCGAGCTCATTCTGTAGTTAAGCAGAGTTGTTGTAGGATTCTAGCCTAATCCTAATCCTAATTGTGCTTTGTGGTTGATTAGGTGGTGATTAGAGGGGATTAGAGATGGATGGCTGAGATTGAGAGGAGATGGATGAAGGGCTAGGATGGTGTGGATTGGATGAGGGGTGGAGATTGATGGATGGATGGATGGATGGTTGAGATTAGAGGAGGAGGAGATATTTATTGGTGAGCTCTCTCTCTCTCTCTCCCTCTCTCTCTCTCTCTCTCTCTCTCTCTCTCTCTCTCTCTCTCTCTCTCTCTCTCTCTCTCTCTTGCGACACTCTCTCCCTCACGTTTCTCTCTCTCACAAAGGTGATCTCCGGCGTGGTGGTGGTGACCTCCGGCGAAGTGAAGATCGACTCCGGTTAGTTGGTGGAGGTGAGTAGCGTGGGGTGTGTGTTCATCCCTTTTGAGTTGGTTTTCTCTCCCTCGACCTAACTCGTGTGCTGGGGTGGTGGTTGTTTGGTGGAGGTCGTCGGAGGTGGATTCGTGAGTGTGGATCGTCGAGGAGGAGTGGATCGTCGTTTGGACGCGAGGGTCGTCGACGGATCGTGATTTGGGGAGGCGCGCTCGTGGAGGCGTTGTCGTGGTTCTTCTAAGGTCTCTTCAGACCTTTAGGTATGTCAAGCTCGCTCACTTAATTACCGTGAGTATTTGGAAGTCGACGGTAGACCGTTCGGCTCGTCGCGAGTAAACATGCAGCAGATTTCACTGCCTGATCGGTCGACCGGTTTGTGCAAACGGTCGACCGTTCGTGAAGAGAATTCGGGCTCTGCCTCAAATCGGTCGAACGATGCCTGTTGGGGGGTCGACCGATTGTGCATAGAAGGCAAGTCTGGAGAGATTCGGTCGACCGGGTCCCCTTTGTCGGTCGACCGTGTGCACTGTCTTAAGTCGGTTGGGGGCTTAGACCATCTAAACGGTCGACCGCTCGTTGATTTTCGTCCGACCGTGACTTAAGTGAGCATAGTGATCGGTTCGACCGAATGAGGGTTCGTTCGACCGGACTTGTGCGCTGAGCGTGGGGAACGTTCTGGTGGAATTCGGTCGACCGAGGTGTGCTTGGCGTTCGACCGAATTCATGGTGCGTGTGAGGGATTATTCCCTGGACAGATTCGGTCGATCGAGATGTGCTCGGCGTTCGACCGAATTCGTTGTGGTGTTGAGGGATTTGTTCCCTGGTGACTTTCGGTCGACCGGGACCCCTTTGTCGGTCGACCGATTGGTCGTTTTGTTCGTTGAACCGGGAGTTGACCATCTAAACGGTCGACCGTCCCTTGATTTGGGTTTGACCGAACGAGTGTGGTGTTGGGAGTCGGTCGACCGATGGAGTGCCGGTCGAAGTGGATTGCCCTGTATTTGCTTGATTCGGTCGACCGGGACTTTTGGTTCGGTCGACCGTTTGTGTCCTGTTTTGCACTATGGAGGTGCTATGGTCGTGGTTGCCCGTGTGGGGCGAGTCGTGGTGCCGATGTTCTTCCGGCAAGTGTGCTGGGTGCACGAGGGTTGCGGTTGGTTGAGATTAGACCTGGAGCCCCGTAACTGTGTGAGAGCTGTGGTTGGTTGAAATTAGACCTGGAGCCCAGCTAGTCTGTACGGAGTTGGTTGAAATTAGACCTGGAGCTTCGTAGTGCGTTCGGGTTGGTTGAAATTAGACCTGGAGCCTGAGCAAGGACCGCGTGTAGGGGTTGGTTGAAATTAGACCTGGAGCCCTTATACGTTCGGGTTGATTGAAATTAGACCTGAAGCCCTTGGTCGTGTCGTGGTAGCTGTGGTTGGTTGAAATTAGACCTGGAGCCCAGCTAGTCTGTACGGAGTTGGTTGAAATTAGACCTGGAGCTCCGTAGTGCGTTCAGGTTGGTTGAAATTAGACCTGGAGCCTGAGCAAGGACCGCGTGTAGGGGTTGGTTGAAATTAGACCTGGAGCCCTTATACGTTCGGGTTGGTTGAAATTAGACCTGGAGCCCTTGGTCGTGTCGAGGTAGCTGCGGTTGGTTGAGATTAGACCTGGAGCCCAGCTTGGCGACGAGTGTGTCGCGGCGGTTGGTTGAAATTAGACATGGAGCCCCGTGACTGTGGTGAGTGCGGCGGTTGGTTGAGATTAGACCTGAAGCCCCGTACCAGTAGTGTGCCCTGGTGTTGGGCGTGTTTAGATGCTTTTCTTGTTGAGTAGAACTGCATGTTAGGATGATTTTATTTATGCATTTAGAGTCTTGGCATACGGGGTTTCCTTCTGGAAACTCAGACATTGTTGCATGTTTACTTTCAGGCCGTGATTGGCGTTAGGGGGTAGTGACCGAGGAGAGGAGCGCTGCTAGCGGATCCAGCTTTCTCTCAGTTGAGGTCGTGTGATTACTGCTTCCTTTGTATATGCTTTTGATGTAATCACAACTTTTGTATACTCTGATGTTCGGATATATATTATATATATGTTGGTGCACCTGTGTCCTTTTTATTGCGTAATATCCTCTGTTGATTGAATGTTTATAAATTTAAAAATTTTCCGCTGTTTTGATGATGTTACCGTTGTCATTATTGTGCTATGTATTGTATGACTATCACCCAAAATCTCGCACTCATAATTATGTTAACATACTATACAAGGAAGTGAAAAGACCAACCAACATGAATAGCTTGAAAATTAAAGCAGAGCAGCCAGTCCATACAAAATAATCACAGTACAATTATTAAGTGTTACTAATAAATACAAAAGCTTACAACATAATTAATAAAATAATACATAACATCCCACAACACAATCAAATACAAACAATACATTATAAATACTATAAATAAAACAAAGTATTACAATAGTTTAGGATTTGGAAGCCATTAGCTAGTGTCCCTGTGCTTTGGCTCTCTTCTTGGCTTCCTTTTTCTCATGGCGTTCATGCAAGGCAAAAACTCCACCACCAATCGTCGCAACAACCGCAACGTTTTTCTTAATCCTGTGTTTGTGGGAGTTCTCTGGATCTTTCTTTACTTGATGTTTCTCATGCTGGAGAAAAAATAAAATAAAATAAAATAAGTAAATTTGTGACTTCAATTATAATAGTCCAGCTAGACTCCATGAAAAGAAATACTTAATTGGATATTATGTAAATTTGTTATGATTACCAAAGCATAAGCACCGGCGGCGAGAGTACCGACGCCGCCGAGTTGTTCCAAGTGTTTGTGGTGTTTCTGCTCCTTAATCGGATCCTTAACTTTCTCGTTGTCACCTTTCTTGTGGTGGAAAATGTGATGTTTCCTGTCGTTCTCCATTGATGCACAAGTTGAATGAAGAATTGGTTTATAGGAAAGTGGATGAACTCTGAATAATTGGATGAGATGTTTGGACATGTAATGGTGATGGTATTTATAAGTTTCGGAATGGTTGCATTGCATGCTTTTGATGTTCAATTTCTTAGGATTGAAGTTGTCGCTGATTTTCAAGGGAAATTTCGTGTCAACTGTGATACCCTCGTTCTGAAGCTAATGATATTGAAGTCTTGTTGTGTATGCTTTACTGCGCCTTCATGTAATTTGTCCGTGTTGTTGACTTTTTTCTACATGTAACGGATAACGATGTATTGCAACGTGTAGAGTCACATCGACAAAATTATTGGGTCATATTTACTGATTTGAATGTTAATGGTTTAAGTCTTCATATTTAATTCCGAATGGTTATTATATTTAGACGATAACCAAATACAAGTTTGGCCGACCAACGGAGCGATCTGCAAATCAGACGTGCCATTTTGTATCACAGTTAATTCACGTTCATTTTGTATCACAGTTAATTCACGTTCAATGAATCTCGCCTTGTCTCAAGACATAGATTGATAGATAGCAATCAAGCTTTATTTCATCGTGTTTTTTCTTAAATTTTTAAAAAATGTGAGAACCACAGATTTGTAGAGACCAAATAGAACTGAAAATTTGATAGGGGAAAAAACATCACGACTTCAAATCAAAGTCAAAATCAAACTTGACAAAACGAAAATCGACCCAAAAGCTAAAAGTCAATCATGCATCAAAACAAAAAGACGAGTTGCTCAGGTAACCGCTCAGGAACTATTTGAACCTCTCACGCGATTCCAAAAAAGAAACGCACTCAAACACATAAGTACTCATCATGGCAACTCTTAAATCACATTTACATCCAAATCAAAATCCCAGAAAATAAAAAATAAATAAAACAGAGGGCTCAGGTTTGTAACGTGAATCATCGGCAAGGCAGTTGGGCCGTTACGACGAGCGAACCAAAAGTTTTCGTCTTTGCCCCCAACAAATCAAATCCAAACTAAATAAGACAAAATTAAAACGATCACGAAAAGATAAAACTGAACAGGCGGCGTAGAACCAAAAGGGCAAGAAGCACATTCTAACCCTACTTCTCTCATGTGATTGAGATTTTGGAGGATTATATATAAGTAAACAAACTGATGGGCTGAGAATGCCCTAATGGGCCTTGTTAATAAAAAGACCGATTGAATGGTTACGTCTTTCAATTTGGTTGTATGTAGAATTGTTAAATGTAGAATTTCTGGAGATATAATATGTAGACGCGGCCATTGTATTGTTTCGTGTTATTTTGTGCTTTTTTACACGAATATAAGGTATTTTTCCAAAACACAAATAAAATATATTTGTGTCCGAAAATTCAAACACGAACGCAACACGGACAATTTCGTGTCAACACGATAATTATTTTTATTTATCGTCAAATACTTAAGTAAAAGCATTTGTCCCATAAAAAACTTTTTTTTTATCATAATACACATAACCACCTTAAAAGAGCAGTCATGCACACCATTAGTAATTTGTGTGGTGCATAAAAATTCATTACATGGGATGTGGTGGAAGATATGGTTTTGGATTCTTAGAATTGAGATTAAATCTCTAACGCACAATAACACATTTAGATATTTAATATATTATTAAAGGTTGTCCTTTTTGACTTCATTTTGCACAGGCTATCGGTTCAATCCTTAACGTCTCTTGTTTTTTGGACTAAATAATATATAATCTAAAAAGAAAGAGGTTTCAATCCTTTTGGGTTTCGAACTTACGGGCCCGAAGGAGGTCTCCAACCACTAGAATATTATACAGACATGTTATTTTAGTATGACATATATTATATATTAGTGTATATCGTGTGTTTTTGTGTAAATGATAGCATAAACGAAAATGACACGAAAACGATTGGTGTACCTCTTGGAAGACACAAACACGACACAAAATACAAAATCTTTAAATCCAAATACAAATTTTTGGTGTCGTTTCCATTTCGTGCAAAATTACCATGTCTAATAATATGATAATATTAGTAATCTCTAACGATAAAATGTGAATAACACTGTTTCCCTTTTTGTTTCCATGATTTGAATTTTGTTCTTAGTTAAAATATGTAATCCATATCGATGCTATTCGTATCTTATTTATTCCTACACTCAAATTGTCTCACCTATGAATGTAGTTACGTAAATTATGAGATTCAAAATATTTGTATTTGTTCATTTTTGCATATATGATGCAAATATAATTTTATTCGGTTTCAACCTTACTTTATTATCAGAATATTGGAGGATTAGATTGTGATTCATAGCCTAATCCATATGTGATATGTTCATTCAAATCTATCGATCTAAATTATTTATAAAAAAAACCTTTTTTATTTACACGTGATATCGTGATGACCTCAAACAAACTACAGCACAACCACAGAAACATCTCTATTCTAATTATTACTATTATTCTACTCTAAGATCGACAAAAATTACATCAAAGCACAAATAACTAACTAACTAGTCGTCATGATCTCCAAAACAAGCATTAATCTTCCCACGTGGTGCCACACTCGACATGTTTGTCCTGCCTCTCATAATCAATCAACACATCACTCCCTGGACCACAATGTCTATATACTCTTCCGAGACCAACAAATTTTAAAATTAGGCTTCTAAAGTACTCTTATCAATGTCCACTGGAGTCAATACCTTTGGACCAATCAAATTTTGACACATTGACTCACATGTAAGTAAACTAACCTATGAAAACTAGTTCAAAAGTTAATATTCTCTAGGAGGTATAGGATATACAAGAAGATAGTGGGGATTGAATCAAATCGTTTGATTAATGACTCTAATCAGACTTAGCTAGCTATATCATGGGCATGTTACTAGGCAATTCGGTAACACGCTATGACGAATCATGTGATGTTTAAGTAGTTCTTTCCACTACCAACTTGACGTGTATTTTTGACAAACCCACGTTGGAGAATGAAAGGTCGACACATTGGGTTAGCTAGCGATGAACTTAGGTGGATAAGGCATCATTCTTTGATAAATTGCAGTTTTTTCCCTCTTTTTTATTTATCATGATACAGTTGCACTTCTACCCCTGACTACTTCAGGATTAAAGGTTTTCATTGTTGTTGTTGTTGTATACAGTTTGCACTTTTGTCTTTTGGAACTACACAGTTACATGTTACATTTTTCTTTGTGATTTTGGTAAGTTATTCTTTTGGAATTTAATGATGAAAAGAGAAGTTTCCTTCCAAAAAGAAGATGAGAACTTTTAAGAAAACGACACGCTTCATCGAGATTATTTTCATGTCCACTCGTAATGTCGTAGGTGACATTAGTCGGAGAATTTGTAAGGTTGATATATATATATATATATACACACTCCTTCAGATAATGATAAATTTAATCGGTTCTTTCACTATAACAATCTCAAGATTCACTAAGGAATATAATCTCATGATTCACTAAGGAATACAATGGTAAGAAGATTATTTTATTAGTGTTCCGTTTGTTAGACAAAAAGAGTGCCAAACGACTAAATTATCATTTTCCTAAATCTCAATTCATAATAGTGGAGAAACATTGTTTCAGTGGACATTCCTTACTACTGAGACTTATTGTAATATAATGTTTTTTTTTTGAAAAATTATTTATTTACGAGAATGAATGTACATACATGAAACCTAAAAGAAATGAAGATGGGGAAATTCTAGTTGCTTTGTGACACTCGAAATTGAGCTTGGAAACCTTGTTTGAAGATAATCAGGAGATCAAATGATCAATTGAGTTATCTTGAGTTGTTTATCTCAAATAAGAAGTTACCTGTTAGTATTTCAGAAAAATATAGGTAAAATTTATACAAATAAAGTAGTGATTAAAAACCACAATTTCAGATCCAAAAGTGTCTTAGATGGCAATCTAGCCTTGATCCTCGGTATCCCGTGGAGTTTCAAAAGTCTCATTAGTTGTTGTGTGGCTTTCGATGATGACCTTATTCAGAGGACACCCAACATTTCGACAAGTGTAGGTTAGGGCAAAAGTTATTCTGACCGAAAGAGATTGATGAAAAAGACTCAAATCAAATCCACTTTGCTTATTTCAGATGCTAACGTCTGCACCAGTTTCTGACGTCTACCTAACTACATTAGTTACTTTTTCGTTTGACGAACACTTCGCTTTGGACCAAGTTTGGGATTTATCTGGTTTATCTTAGTCGTTGCGTATCCCACGACTAAACTCGGTGATAATAGGACGGTCAAACGCTACACGTGTCGTTTATTAATCGCGTTGTTTGTAATTGTACGTAATAAGTTATATATTGCAAGTCATATCTGATAATTGTGTTGTTAGACTCAAATCATATTCAATTTATTTATTATTGTATAAACATGACATAACATGTTTATACACGATTAATTAATATGTCATGCCGTGTCGATGTTAGGATATATTCAACACAAATTTGTTTACATATTTAGGACAAGAAAATAATATTCGTTTAGTATTGTTTATTACATGATTGGTTTCTAAGTATGTTATTATAAATAACTAAAAATAAAACTTACTTATATATATTATTTCGTGTATTAATCATGCATTTTTTTGTAATCATGTACCTAAGCACGTGATTACCAATCGTGTTTGGTCATGTTTCAATTATTTTTGCACTTGAAATTCACATCAAACTCATTTAATAATCGTGTTCAATTTCTTAATCTATATCTACTAATTTCGTATCATTTTCGTGTCGTGTAATCGTGCTTAATTTAAAATTGACTGCTCTATATGATAGATAGACATACTTGACATTTGAGAGTTCAACCAAAAAATAATAAACTTTAAGCTTGTTAAGTTGATTAGGTCAGCTCCACTTAGTGAGTAAATTTTTACGTTAAATAATAATTCCGGTAAATACATACATACGCAAGCTAGCTTATAGTCCAAAGATGTATCATATATATAAATTTATAAATTCACTTAAAATATTTATCTTATTATATCTAAACTATACTGCTCGGAACTTGGAAGGTAACAATTTTGTAAAATTCAGTACGCTTATACTTGTTTCGCACGCTTGATGTAAAGTATTTGAATTCTTTATGATTCATATATACTTGTTCAAGTGAGTGAGTACTGTAAACAAAATCACGCAGTAGTTTTGTATATTGGCATAACTTGGCGAAATTCCAATTGCTAAGTGAGCTATTATGTATATATTGGCATAACTTGGTGAAATAGAGTTGTTGAATCACCTTTTCTAGAGTCAGTAATAATTTAAAGAGTCCTTATACACGGACGCGGGCGTCACGGACGCGCCTTACGTGGACGTGTTGAGTCAGCGTCCAGTCAGCAAAATTTCTCTTCACGTGCTTTGGTCTTCTTAAAAACGCCGGTTCTTTAGGTTGAACGATTCTTTTCCCAATACACAGATAGTGCAAACCCTAGGACAGCGTGCAGACCCTAGGACAGCGTGCAGACCCTTTATTCGTGCAGAGTCCAGACTTATCATAATAAAATATTGTTTTTAACTTTTAGGTTGGATCAACTTAATCCAAACAGACACACAACATATTCCGAACAGACAGTCTTCTTATTCCGAACAGACGCACAACTTAATCCGAACAGACAGACTTCTTATTCCGAACAGACACACAACATATTCCAAACAGACACACAACATATTCCGAACAGACACACAACTTAATCCGAACAGACACATAACTTAATCCGAACAGACACACAACATATTCCGAACAGACAGACTACTTATTCCGAACAGACATACTTCTTATTCCGAACAGAAAGACTTCTTATTCCGAACAGACAGACTTCTTATTCCGAACAGACACACAACATATTCCGAACAGACAAACAACATATTCCGAACAGACAGACTTCTTATTCCGAACAGACGCACAACTTAATCCGAACAGACACACAACATATTCCGAACAGACAGACTTCTTATTCCGAACAGACGCACAACTTAATCCAAACAGACAGACTTCTTATTCCGAACAGAAAGACTTCTTATTCCGAACAGACAGACTTCTTATTCCGAACAGACACACAACATATTCCGAACAGACAGACTTCTTATTCCGAACAGACGCACAACTTAATCCGAACAGACACACAACATATTCCGAACACATAGACTTCTTATTCCAAACTGACATACAACTGTTATACATGAAGAAAATGAAGAAGAATGTGATCATTCCTACATTTGTAAGGATGACTTTGGTCTTGTTTGTTGTATATGTGGAATTACACGCAAAAGCATAGAAAGTGTGTCTACAAACGGAACAGAAAGTTTGTATTATTTATGTAGAAAGATTGTCTTGTTTATGTAGAAAACTTGTCTTGTTTATGTAAAAAGTTTGTCCAGTTTATGTAAAATGTTTGTCCAGATTATGTTGAAAATTTGTGCAGAAATGGAACAGAAAGTATTCCGAACATACACACCACTTAATCCGAACAGACAGACTTCTTATTCCGAACAGACACACAACATATTCCGAACAGACTGACTTCTTATTCCGAACAGACATACAACTGCTGTACATGAAGAAAATGAAGAAGAATGTGATCATTCCTACATTCTTAAGGATGACTTTGGTCTTGTTTGTTGTATATGTGGAATTATACGCAAAAGCATAGAACTTTCTGATTGAACTTTTAACAGTAGAACATCACGCCAAAATCCTCGGAAGCTTTGACACCATTGCATCTCGTTCCAGCACATTAACACTTGACCCAGAGGTAGCAAACAAACGGGTGTGATGCCTTTTCTTAACACAAAAACCACAAGAATCGGCATAAGCAACGTAAAATGTTTGGGCTTCTTCGAAAGAGGGGAAAAACATCCCCTCCTTAGGAACGTTTGTCGGCTGCTCCACTTGGAAAGACACATGAACGATTTCCATCAAAGCATAGAGGTAGGACCACAGAAGAGAAATGAAGAAAAAGGAAGACGCATGTTGAGATTTATAACAAGTCTCCTGTGCTGTGTAGGAGAGCCAAAATGTTCATGGAAAATGAGTGATTTGAGACGCATTAATGAGGGATGGAGGGATGTAGACATTTGTACGAAACGAGGAATAAAATAAAAAATAAACTTTTTCTGTGGAGACTGCCAACTCAAACGCGTCTGCTGACTGGTCTGGCCACATAAGCGCGCGTCCCGAACGCTAGCGTCCACTAATCGTTTTCCTAATTTAAACATCAAACTTCGAAGTACACTACTTAAATATTATTGTAGGAGAGTCAACGCACCTCGAGGTTTTAACCTTCACTTATGGTCTCTAAATGATATCGGAACAAGCTTGATTACCAAAAAAAATCATCACTTTTAAGTTTTAACTTTTAAGTTACTTATTCAAGATAAATGAAATAAAAGTCGAAGATAGCTTCTAGACTTGAATGTTCAAAATCAGAGATTAAATAGTCTAAGGTAGCATCAAAAACTTTATACTTTACAATCAACATATGTACAAATTAACAACACACATTATATTATGATGCAAATTTAACGAGTCTTATGTTAGAGTATTATAGTGAGAAGATGCCATTGCAGCCTCGCATGCACATGCTATGACCATGGCTTTGTACGTGTTAATCTTCAATAATGTCGACAGAATCCTAACTGGATCGTTACCTTTTAGTAGGGCTCTCACTTTGTTTTCTAATAGTAACAGGAATGATCATCATCCAGATTTTATGCTTTGCTTGAGTGGTGTTCTTTCATTTAGTAAAATATAAAACGAAACCTTTCATTGAATGTTATTATTTTTAGTTTATTCAATTTGATATATCAATTCTTCTCTGTTGTGTAAGTGTAATGGGAGGAATTGGTTTTATTTTCCAATTGGTAAGGAAATTAGGAATATTTTAGAATTTCTTTACACGATGTGACCAATATTGTTTTATAATATATTGAAGGATTGTTCAATTACACTTGATGCAACATGTCACATTTTTCTGACCAAGAAAAATAATTCCTATCCTAATAGGAAATGTAAACAAGATAATCTAATTGTCAGCTTAAACCACAAAGATACGTTTTTGTCAATCGGAAGTTCGGAACTTACTCGACTCGCCTTTGCATCATTTTTGTCATTGTAATGACCGATGGAGATACAATTATGAAGGTGATCATCAACCGAAGCCATGACAATTTTTCATTAAGTAACCTTGACGGCTCGGGAATCAATCTTGAATTAATTTGAATCCAGAAAGATACATCAGACCGAACTCTTCATCATATACCCTTATGTTGGTGTTCGTTAGGGTAGTTTTTATCTACGTTAACGCATATTATGATTGGTAAGAAACCTTTTAGTTATGTGCAGATTCGTTTAAAAGAAACCTTTTTTTAATATAAAATCGGGTTAAAACTGAGCACGTAAGTGTCTCAACGTTTTATTAATAAATCGCGGTCAATTTAGTGTTAATTAGTGACGTGTAATTTTCTTTTTCTTTTTATTATCTTGGGTTATGTAAGTAATAAGGATGCAAACAAGTCATCCATAAAATATAAATGTAACGACCTTAATCCGCACTCGGGACACAACAGTCAATACAATTAAAATCAAACGAAAACGAGACATTAACTAAAACCCGTCAAGTTGAGACCTCAATACAAATATAACCAAGTGACATGATCAAAGTAAAGTGCGGAAGAAAAATGAAAAGATATCTGAACTCCTACTACATGACTACCAAGAGGAGCATGAAAAAATACATGACAACTGAGCTCAACTGATCCAGTTCACGTGTCCCAAGCCCAAGTCACCTTCAGCCGCCAGCTGCGTCCCACATGCAGACGTACAAGTCACGCCCGAGTCTTAAATCAAGCCTCACTACACCACCTCAACCCAACACCATACAAGGTCTAACCATCCCCGACGACTCACACTTGTCTTGTGTCTCAAGGCGACCACGCGTCCAGCGAAGCCGAGCGTGCACCTCGACCCCACCACGCATCCGATCAACAAAGTAACACTCAACCCACTCTCACGGCAGAACTGCCACACGTCCCAAGGCGACCACGCGCCCAGCCAGGTCAATCGTGCACCATCGACAAGACCACGAATCCGGCCCACAAGGCAACACCCTACTCCAAGCACGTTCCCGAGCCCGTAAGCAACGCTCCCAAACGATCACCCGTGACAACGCTGGTGAGCTGACTAGTTCCGCATCCGGCTTCAGAAGCCGACCACACGCCCGAGCCCGTGACCAACGGTCACTCGCCACAACGTGGGTGAACCCTTCCGAACCGCAACCACACAGGGGGAAAACCGACTCCGGAAATCCAACCACAATGCACGAGCCCGAGAGCCTAGCTCCAGCGGTCACTCGTAACAACGTTGGTAAACCATCTCGGACCGCTCCAACAAGGGAAACACCCTAACATCTAGTCATATGAGCAACACTCCAACGACTACTCGCAACAACGTGGGTAAATAGTCGATTCCACGAACCTCTCACACAACCACACAAGACAAGGAGGAAAAACTCAATTTACGCCACAACACGGGTCACACAACCCAGAACTAATATAAAGAAATAAACATGAACCAAACTACAAAATCATATAAGCAGCGTAAAGAAAATATAACTTTAAATCCACAATCAAAGTACAATGGTATAAATGTAATTCTCCCAAAGTTTTCTTATAATTCCCAAATTCTCTCAAGTTCAAGGTAAAAAAGAAATTAGTCCAATTATAACTTAATTAAGCAAATAGAACCAAATCTAAGGTTTTCGAGGCAATTTATCTAGTTATTCACTATTAAACCAAATACAACTAATTTCAAGATTTTCCAGCAATTAATCCAATTATTTATTCTTTAATCAAATACTATAAAGTTTAGTATTTATTCTGCAACTAACCCAACCAATTTTGAACAAATCAAATACAATTAAATCACAAGATTTCTTCCACAAAATATCCAATTATTAATCCCCAACACAATACCAAAGATTTCATGGATAATATGCAAATTACCCAAACCTTCTCCTCAACCCCAACCGATCCAGCACCTCCCCGGCGGGCGGCCCTCCGGCCCTGCACTGTCCCATGACCGACCGGCCAGCCCTGGGATGCCACGACTCCAACGTCATCCCAACTCGCGACCACAAATCCAACAGCACCCCCCGCGACCTCAACTCCGACTGCAATCCGCAACCCCATGTCAGCCACACTCCCACAACCACCAGAGCCATCTCCGACAGCCCAACAATTCCCTCTAGACCTCATGTAACCAAAATCGGAGGCGGATGGCGTACCTTGACTCAAAACGAGTCGAGAAGAACTCGTCGGAGAAGGGGACGCCTTCCCCTCCGCGCACACGCGCGTACGTTGCCGTCGTCGTCTTCCTCGCTTTCGCCGGAGCTCTACTGAGAGGGAAGAGAGGATGAGGGGGAGAGAGATGTGGGTTTGGGAAAAAAAGGGTTAGGGATTTGGGGTAGATTGCGGATGAGGGTTAACAGCAAATCTGATCGCAAGAAAGTTAGTTCAAATCCGGTCGCAAGTGTTCCATGCATCTATGGTAATTTCTCAATTTAACAAGTAATATTTTTCCCACAAATTTTTTTTCCCAAAGATAAATGGTTGTATCTATTTCTAGCCTTATAGTGACGCAAACTCGCATAACAAATAAGACCTGAGTCAGTAAAATCATCACAGGATCTTTGAAGAATGAACAACGAAAACCAAAATTTTCAACACAAAAAATTAAAAATAACCCTCGTACGTAGTGTCGTTGGTTGAGAATGTGGAATTATACCCTTCGGTCTCAAGATCGAACTCCCAACGAGCACAAAAAATACACCTTAGGTACCCGGCATTGAAGCACCTCGGGTTTGAGACCTTAAATGAGAGAGATGCCAGTAAATTCTAGGTCCTCCAAAGAAAAACACACCGAAAAAGAGAACATTTGGAGGATGTAAACGCAAAAAACCCACTGCAACACATCTGATAAGTACGCTAGTTTCCACCCTCGCCACGCCAGTTCGTCGCGTCCTCCGGAACTCTCCATTCCATCCATCCAAAACCCAAACCCTAACACCGATCCTGCGATGGCCGCGACATCGGGATTGACAGCGTCGACCTCGTCGGCGACGAGCTCAGATCTAGCAGCGCGGCAGTCCCTCCTCTACCCGACGTCCACCCTGGGGTCGATGAACATGGACGACCTCCTCCACAACATCTACGCCGACAGCCCGGGAGATATCGCGCAGGAGACGAAACCGGAGGTGAGGTTTCCGGAGATGACGCTGGAGGACTACCTGGCCAGGGCTGGGGTCGGGGAGGAGGCGAAGAAGGTGGAGGGGACGGGGAGCGTGGTAGGGTTTGGAGGGAAAGGGGGTGGTGGCGGGAGGGGGAGGAGAAGAGTGGGGTTCGATCAGGCCGATAAGATCGCGCAGCAGCGGCAGAGGAGGATGATCAAGAATAGGGAGTCCGCTGCCAGATCTAGGGAGAGGAAGCAGGTTCTTTTTTTTCCGGAAATTATTATTTTTTATTTAATTGTTTTTGTCGTTGATTTTAGTTAAGTTAATTGAGATAAGGTGGTGTTAGAGGCGGATGCATATTTGCGTCTCCTTTGAGTTGATTCTTAACTGTTTGTGATATTATTCGTGTTTGTTTGTTTGATTATTATTATTATTATTATTATTATTATTATTATTATTATTTGTGGTTGGTGTATAGTGTAGAGTGAGTTGATTTTAGTTAGTTATTTGAGATCAGACAGGCATCGGGATGTTCAACTTACATCTCATTTTTCGGTTGTTAACCGTTTGTGATATTTTTCGTGTTTGTTTGGTTTGATCTACTTTGGATGCGTGTGTTTGTAGACTTATTTTAGTTGATGTGATTTGTAAACACTGTGTTATAGACTTATAGGTTAGTTAGATTTGCTTTATTAGGAATGTAATGGCTGAAAAATAAATTTTAGGAAATTAATTTATACCCAAAAAAATAGTATTATATTGGCCAAGCGAACGAAGATACACAAGCTCTGAGCTCTGGAAAAAAGAGGTGTAAAGGGGGTAGGAAAATGTTAGTTTTTTTGTGACTTGTAGGATTTGAATATGGTAAGAGTTTACTTCAAGGGGACCAGCTTACCAAATTAATTTCAAAATGGAGTTCTTGTTTTGGCAGTCTGTTTTGTTATTTGGAGTTTACCAGGTGTTTTCTGTTAGATGTTTGTGATATGATTTGTTTATTTGAGGGGATTGGTTTTTTTGCAGGCTTACACTGTTGAGTTGGAATCCCAAGTCGCGAAGCTGGAGGAGCAGAATGCGAGATTAAAGCAAGAACAGGTTGGTCAAGGATTAAGATTCTTGTTGGGATCTTAGTTTTTACTGTGCAAATGATCTACAAGCTAATGGGTGACAACTTTTAGGATTAAAATTCTGAACATACGGACATGGAGACGTATTAGAAACTTAGAATTGGATGAATTAGTTAAAAAGTTACGTGGTGATATGAAGAAACGAAAGATGAGTTGGATTTGAGTGATGGTTGATTTCCACAATCATGCCCGCACAAGGTTTAACATGCATGATACTTATGGTCAATTGCTTGTGTTTCTATTTTACACGTTGGTATATTATTCATCTAAAGCTTTACATGTGTTTGTGTTTAATTGCAGGAACAACAAAGAAAGAAACGGCTCAAGCAGGTATGCCACATGCATTGTAATTTTGAATGCTTCCATCTCTTCAAAATTGTTTTCTTTTTCAATAGTGTCTTTACTCTCGTTACGACTTTCTGTATGCCATTCCATGAAGTCTGAACTGCACATTTATTATACTATAACGTCTTTGACTTCACACTTTTCTCGGCTCGGCACTCAGAAGTCACTAATCACCATAAGAGACGTAACTGGTCTTTGCCCACCTATCTACAATCTCTATAGACTATAGGCCATCAAAAATGGGCCTTTTAGCATCACGATATACTAGGCACAAGAGACGTAAGGGTGCAATACTTATTTTAAGCAGTTGTTTTTGTCTCCTTAACACATGATAGAAGCAAATTATTTACAGTTCAATTGAAAACTATTAAATATGTCAGTTTTGTTCAAGGACCCCAGAACCACAAGAAAACATAAGAGGAAGGCATTGTATCCCTACAGTTTTAATTTTTCGTAAGTGATTGGGTAAAATTTTAATTATTTAGAATGGGGGCAGGATCATATTCTACCAAGCGCAAGTTGTTATGAGAATGTGATACACCCTCGCGTCCCAACCCTACTTTGCTGGTACCTAAACCAGTCGAGATATGCATATCTGTTATCCTTTGTGACATTAGAATTCCTAACCCCCGCTCTACTACCTTTATGTTAGAAACATGTTCTTGTTATCATGTCATCCTTCCAACATGGTCTGAACTGTACCAAACAGGGCCATAATAAAATGCCAGAAAAAACTTATGGCAAAAGCTAGCATGCTCTTCTATACGCTGGCAATTAATAATCATGTTGCTCCCCTGCATACAATGTTATCCAGGTGAAAGTTGACTTCATTGTTTCTTTCTTATAAGCTGATTAGGTAGATGTTTCAGAGGGTGACTTCATTATCAAACAGCTGCACAAAAATTGTTGTCAAGTTTCGGAGGATTGTGTTTGTATTAACATGCCAGATTATTCTCTTCTGTACCTCTACCCTGATAAAGTTTATGACTTTTTGGTCTTATTTTTCATACTTTCATAAAATTAGGATGGGTGATTTCGGCTTTATTCCTAGATTGTGCTGGAAGAGGTTGACAAGATTGCATGCTTGTTAATTAAAGGAATGATCAAAATCTACAATCTAATCAGAAATATTGTAAACTGTTTGTAAATCTTAAAAGGCGTAGTAAAGCCCTACTGGTTTCATAAATCACATTAAATCGCATTGGGTCCCGTATGGCTGTTTCGTGGTGCAATTTTACGCAGCTTCTTCAGGTTACGTGGTGCAGAGACAAACGTTAATGCTTTTTCTTGATAGGTAGACATACGTCAATGTTGAACTCGAAACTGAAATAGATTCGTCATCTTTTTTTGTTGGTTGCAGCTGCTGGAGTCTCGTGTTCCCGTTGTTGAGAAGAGACGAACCCCAAGACCTCTAAGGAGAACGAATTCCTTGCAATGGTAGAGGGCATGCTCACATGATCCCGATCTCCAGCTTGTGGACTGGTTTTCCAGGGAATAAAATCGGGCTCTGAGCTGTCAAATCCGTCTCAGGTTATACTTTAGAGATAGGTTTTTAACATGTAAAAAGAAAAGAAAAGAAAGGAAGCACATTAATAAAGGGATTTTATTTATATAGGTTAGAAACAAAAGTTAGTTTTATCTCCTTTTATTTTAGGCGTCCTTGATTTATTTTTATTTTGTTTTTCATAAGCTCGTAGGGAGCCCATGTTGTGTGTTACCATCCCACTGTAGTCGTAGAGTGGATCTGCAAGTAAAAAGGAGGTCGTGTTCCGTTTTTATTTCTTTTTGTGATAGTGTGTATGTAACTATGCAAGCGTACGTAAAAACACTTAAGAAATCAAAATACGCTAACTACGCTGCCTAGAGTGATATACTTGTTAGAATTAAGTGGAACCGTTTTCAGATTTATCAAAGGTATAACATCGTCCTTTTCGCGTGGATACTTCTATTTAAAATTTCTTTTGATCAGTGAAATATTCTACGAATGTTAACTTAAAGCTTTCCAAAGAGCTTCACCGTTGGGCTTTAATTAAAGCAACTTAATTGCCGCTAGTTTTGTTGAAACATAATTTTATTAGGCTGTCGTGAAACGAGGCATTGCAGCGTATAAAATGTTTTTCATGAAATGTTTATCTATATGGAAGAAACAGAGTAGAGTATTAAAAATTATTGTGCTACTTTTGGACTGGAAAAGAGAAGGAAGTATTAACTACGAATACCCATGTCAGACGTTATATCGATAATTCTAACCTACTACGCTAAATTGAATTGGAGGGCATTGTGACATGAACTGAATCAGTTCGGGTGCTCTTGAAGAAGAATTACTTATTCTTGAAAATCCTCTATCCAAAAAACTCAGCTTGGTGCGACACCCAAGATGTTGTTTTCCCTGTTGTTGTATATGATCACGAGAAATTAAGCTACCACATGGGAATACACGAAGCATGTTATATTGCTATTCCAGCCAGTTTGCCCACAAGGCAACAGTCTACGAGTTATGCCTCTTTGGTTTCCTCACTTTCTTTTGATTTCCTCAAAGTATGTGCGTTCTCCCTTTCTCTTCTCTTCCCCTTTGCCCTTCCTTTCAAATTCAGATTCTTCGACACGCCCCCAAGTAGTGTTATTAGTCCACTACACATCCAGGAGACCACTGAAAAGAAATCCTTCTACGCAGATGGGAAAGGTCACACTCCTCATTCTCAAAGTATTGCTCCTCTTACTCTACTCTAAGACGGCACTCACCACAACACTGGTCACCGACGAACTTTCACCTAGACATAATGTCACCATCCATTTGGGCGACTCCATCGGTAAGTATGACAGTGTCGATCCTGCATTGTACGTCCTTCTTGACTAACATCTTTCCTTTCCTATGCTAGTTTTCAAACACAAGAACCTCCAAACCATCTACATTTTTCACTCAAAGAGAGCATTTGACCTTTGCAATGTCGCCCTTGCAACCGTTGTGAACAATACCAACAGCATCACCTCCTTCAAGGTAGTATAAATTTCGAAGTTCAACAAAATTCCATCCCTTCTCTGCGAACTCACCGTTTTGTTCCCTGTCGATAAATGGGGTTTCAGTGGCACCCTTCCATGCCAGGTAACTATTATTTCTTGATTGGAAAAAATTCCCCTAGCTACGGTGAAGATTGGAGGGTGAAGGTCAGGGTAATAGCCATCTCTCCTTCTCCAGCTCCATCTCCAGGGGGCAACAACCACCAGCCGTTACCATATGGAAGAACATCTTTGCCTCCAAGCCCATCACCTCAGCCATCTCCATTGTTGCCCGAACCTACGCCTCAGCTACTTCCGGGTGGTAAGATTCCCTTTGCTAGTGGCAATCCAGTGATTCCGCTGCCCAAAGGAGACACAGATGATACATCCATTGAGCGTCCAGTTCCAGTCACCGGAGCAGCAAACCAGGTATCGGATTGCAGCGTACCGTTTATTTCCGAAAATCTTCAGTTTGGTCAACAAAGCAGGTTTTCGTTTCTTTCGATTTTGCTCTAACTTTGCTTTCTTCTTATTAAAGGATAAAAGGAGACATTTGAATGTGATGCCTTGCAGGTGAACATGTGCCAGGGTGGAACTGAGCTGACCAAATTGGTGTTTTTGTTTATGTTGGCTTCTGCTTTGCAGACCATTTAGATCAAGTTTGAAGTGTTGCTTCGGAAAAAGAAAAGATTGTTTTTAAGTGCGTGTTTATGATTTATGAAAAATGTTTAGACTTGAGAGTAATGGAGTGTTGACACAAAAAAATATACATCTCAAATCAAAATAATTTTTCTAGTAATCGTCAATCAATTGTCATCCCAGCTTAGTAGAAATTGGAACTCTATCGAGATGAGACTAAGCAACAACATCAAAATGAACATTAAGGAATCATTAATCTTTTGATATATGTTTATTAGTCTAAACATGGAAATATAGTCAAAACCTTAAGAGATGTGGAATATCACAAAATCCAAAGGTGGAAAAGAAATTTTTCCATTAAATAAGAAACAAATAAAAAAAAATTGAATGTTAGCCAATTCGTAATACAAGGTTTGGTTTACTTTTATTTTATTTTATTTATTTCAAAAAAAAAAAAGAGAAGAAGAGGAGGGTGCATGATCCCACGTTCAAAACTCAAACAACTTCACCCTCCATTGCTTCACACGTAATACAAAAAAAAAATCATTTAAGAATTAAAAAAAAATCCACAATTATGGATATATGGAAGGATAATGGAATTATTCAAACCATATTAATAACCCCACCTCTTCTTAACCACCCAATACACCCATGATCATCACATTTCCCCCTCCTAATTCCCTCTCTCTTCTCCCCTATAAAAACCCATCCATTCCTACAAAAAAAGAGATACACGTACAAAGAGAAAAAAAAGAGAAGAGAAGAAAAAGAAAAAAAAAGGAGAGATTTTTAGAAGAAAAAAAAAAACAGCAAAAACGTGAAAAAAAAAGAATAGAAAAAGGAGGGAAGAAGAGAAGGTGAAGGGGAGACATCGCAACAATTCCGGCTTCCCCAATCCCAACAACAACTCCGGCTTCATCAACACAATGACACCGGCAAGTGCAAATTCCGGCGAATATTTTCTGTAATAATAATAATAATTAAACTAAATGTGCATGGGTGGCCACACCCTTGGGGATCCGTACCCATCCGTGTACTTAACGACCGTTCCGGCCTCCTCCTTCTAAGGAATCGAACCCGGACGGTCGCCCGTTTAGCCAAACGGCCACCTCCCTTGGGGAATCGTACCCGTTTGGCTTGGGAAAAATACGTCATTCCGGCCTCTTCCTTTTTGAAGGATCGAACCCGGTTTGATCGACTATAATTTGACAAAATAAAAAAGGGACACCGGAGGGCTGTCGAATTTTAGCCAGAAAAATTATGAAACTCGAACCAAACAAACACACAAGTTCATAATTAATCACCATTATATAAATAATGAATGGTATTTCACACGTTCGGAAAATTAAACATATGTTGATTTTTTTTAAACTTTTATATGAACGAACAAAAGTTATCGAAACAATAGCTATGACGTGGTATGAAATAAAGCCATTATAAAACCAAATACGTAAAAAAAAAAAAAAAGAATCGACATGCTATATAACTTCTTCAATGTTTGAATTGGAAGTTGTATACTCATAAAAAAAAAAACAGTAGAATACACGTACGCCGGTGTTTATTTAACCTGGAGGTGATTGTACAGCCGAATGACCAATAGCATATTTAACTTGACTAAAATTATCATATGGAGTCGACAAGGTTAATCAAAGGTTTGAACTCAATTTCGGTAAATATATATGCGATCATTCGCATCACAGGGAGTTGATTCTAAACCCTGCAACATCTACCATCTAAGCAAAGGTTCACGTACATGCTTGCATTGCGTTGCATGACATATAAGTGGGCAATTTACATCTCCTCCCTTTGGGATTCGACAAATCATATGACAATATTATTCAATTCAAAGTGGAATCACTTTTGCATATTTGGTCTAAAAGAAACCCAAGCTTAATAAAGATATCCATGTTGGACTTGGTGCAAAAAAGCAATATACAAAATTGAATAAATCATAAATCTACCCCTAAATATAGATAAATTGCAACAACATAATTTGTATCAATTGATTTACAAAATCAATCCTAAAATACAGGTAGTCCACCTAAATGGACAAAAAATCATAAATCCACCTCTCGGGTTGGATAAATTGCGAAATAAATCTTTAAAGTTATAAAAGATGTCAACCAACTTTAAAATGTGAAAATAAATTCAAAATATAAACATTGACTACTTTAGTAGTAAGAGAGGATGCACGCCAAGCTTGATCTTGGGTTACCTCTCTCTTATCATTAGAGTGGTCAGAAATTAAAATACGGACTACCTTAGTCGTAAGTGAGGATGCACGCCAAGCTCGATCTTGGGTTCCCTCTCCCTTACTGGCGATGGAGTCTTCATTTAACAAAAATAATAAACAAATTCAAATACAAAAATATGTATATATACACACGAAATCCTCCGGGTTATGAGGCTAAACTGACCAAGACATGACGATATTGATACCAAAAGAATAATCGTCCAAATAACATACATATATATATAAACCCTCCTAGGTTACGAGGCTAAACTGACCAAGATGTGACGATATCGATCAAAAGGATAATCGTCCAAATAAGTCAAATAATACATACACAAAACCCTCCGGGTCATGAGGCTAAACTGTCCAACACACTTAACAAATAATACACATAAATATCACCTCCTAGGTTATGAGGTTAAACTAGCCGTTTGTACGATATTCTAATACAAGAATTATCGTTGACAAATCAAACATAAATCCCCTCCGGGTTATGAGGCTAAACTAACCAAAACATTATGATATATGAATAATTGTCTAAATCAAATCACATACAACACCTCCTAGGTTATGAGGCTAAACTAACCGTTTTTACGACATTCTAATATCAGAATTATCGTTGATAAATTAACACGGTGTATTCATCATAAAGTTGAAGAACCTAAACATATACAAAACCCTCCTAGGTTACGAGGCTAAATTGATCATATGGTGACAATATATCACAACAAAAGGGAGATCATTATCGAATCGATCAAAGCACGAATCGATAAATCCCCGTCCCTAATATATCGAAATATAAGAACCCTATTAATAAAATATATATCTGAAATTGTTAAATATAACAACAATTTTGGTTTATAGTTCGCAAACGGATGCTTATATATCTTCCATTTGTGCAATGCATAAATATGTCAACTATTGTATTTCATATTCATTCCTTCTATTTAATGAAATGAAAGAAAATGTTGCACTTATTTACTTTCTGCCAGTTCTTCACATTTATTTAATTTCCTGTACAAATGAATGACATGAGTATGACACAATGAGGCATTCTTCTATAAGAAGTTGTAAGGTGCGGAATTCCATTATGAATTCTTGAGAGGTCTTCGCAACACCAAAAATATATAAACACAAAGAGAACAAAAAACCCACGTTAAACAGAATGGCACACCCGGTGGGACCTCTCATCCTCGTAGTCATGTCTCGTGTCATTAATCTAACATAAAACCTTCCACGTTGTACTGGAACGAAAATTTGCGATGGAAACTAGCATGAAGGTGATATTTACGGCTCCCGTCTCTTTTGGCTCCTTCGAGCCAGCCTTGTTCAAGTATTCTTTTGAACACGGCCTCGTGACGGGTTATGAGATTGAAGTACCCATCAAGCCTTCAACTCTTAGTCCGGTGGGCAACATCGTGGTCGCTTCGGAAAAGGAACGATTGGAAAGGATGCAACCGGAGTTTGCAATTGCTGAAATTCCTGAAGCACATGCCAAAATTTTGAAGAAGAAAAGGAACAAGACACGCAAGCCAAAGGTGAAAGAAGCCAAATCATCGTCCAATCAGTCACCAAAGAGTCCTTGCATGCCTGGTTCACCAAGCAAACTAGTTAAGTGTCATGTACGACCCCAAAAGTCATTATTGGGAAATTTCAAGGCTCATAAAAGGGTTGGAGGGAACCCGAGGGCACTTAACGACAAACAAATGTCGCTCATCCTGAATAAAATTAATGATTATGAGATGGTGATTCTCTCTAGTAGAGACGTCTACCGTCTTACTGGAGTACGCATGACCGAAAACATTTCGATGAATGATTGCTTCACAATTCCAGCTCGCGTGTTGGTATGTGCAATTAAACTGAGAATGAAAGCGCAAAAATTGGGTGTCAACTTAATATCTTCGCCTGTTTTTAGCAGTTCTCTCATCCCAATGGAATGTAGAGTTATCTCGTCCTCCCCACTTAACGGAAATCCTTTTAGGCCATATCCTAAGAGGATGAAAGTTTCCCGAAGTGGGAAATCAGTTTTGATCGATGGGAGTCGTTTCAGTCTGACAAACGACGAGCTAGAAATAATGGAACCTGACTATTCTGTGAATATATCGACGAATAATCGATACGATATTCTGAGGAGAACAGACGAGGAAAAGCCTATGTTAAGAAGAAAGAAATATGCCCGGACTTCTGTTTGGGACAGGATCGGTAGCGGCACATCGCGTCCGTCCGTATTCGAACGCATTTCTCGTCATCCGAAGACAAGGTCTGAAACCCGGAGTATTAAAATGAAGTGGGACGGAAATCTCGAAATTGAAACAAATCCTGAGGTACGACGGAAAGAAAAGTCAAGTAAGTTGGAAATCAAACGGATTAATCTATCCAAAAGGCAGGTTCTAACAGTGTTAGTCAAATCCGATGATCGATTGGAGGGTACAGGGTCTACAGCTGATAGTGATACCCTTACTCACAGTTGTTATATGGTACAAATAACTGAAAATCCCTACAAAAAAACGAGGAGAGAAACAAATGATGACCTGCCGAACACTATAGAAGAACTCCAAGACATAGTCTCCCAACCAGGTGTGGACACAAGGAGGAAAGAACGGGCTAGGCAGAAGTTGAGAAATCTAGAGAAGCAACCAATACCCGAAGAAGATTTTAGGAATTCAAGACAGGACGACACCCCAACTTTTGTGGATGAGCAAATATCGAAGGGGTATGCTAGCAGTGATGAAGAAGTACCAGTTCAGACTGTGTATACAACCGGAGAATCTTCAAGAGAAGAACATTTCAAAAAACAAATAGAAGACCTTCAACAAATGGTCTTGCAACTGTCTGCAACCATCGAGTCAATGAACTTGGAAAAAGAACGAGAAGTGGCCGGACAAAGGGACATGGTTGAACAAGCCGTGAACGCTCGATTCTCGGAGATGAGCAACACTGATCAGAGGCCGTTAAATCTCCTAAACCCTTACACAGTCCCATATCCAATAAAGCATTTGGAGACCAGATTACCTGTCGGGCATGTGCAACCAAAATTCACAAAATATAATGGGACGGGAGAACCGCGAGAACATCTAGCTCATTTTACAGCTCAGTGTGGAGACCTCGCAAACGACGAGTCATACTTGCTAAAGTTGTTCGTTCTTTCATTGAGTGGACCAGCTTTTGAATGGTATGGGACGTTAAAACCAAACTCTGTCCCCAATTGGAGTACCATGCAAACACTGTTTATTCAACAGTTTTTCACTACCGTTAGGAAAGTCTCAATCGCAGAATTGAGCATGCTTAAACAAAGAATCGGAGAATCATCCACCGATTTTATATTGCGATGGAGGAATACTTCGATGTATTGCTCACAGGAAATTGAACAGGCTGAAGCCGTTCGTCTTTGTCAAAGCAACTTTAGGCCTGAACTTGGGTGGAAATTGGTCGGAGAAGATATACGAACTTTCGAGCGTTTGAACACTAAAGCTCGAGATGTCGAATTATTCTTACAGCAATATCCGAACATTTTTCCTACCACTCCTTCATCTTCGGGGACTTCCAAAGTCAAAAAGGATGAAAAGAGAAAGGAGGTTAAGGAGAGTCACAACACATTCGCCCAAGGAAGGAGAATGGAAGGGAAGCAGGAAACACCTCAACAAGCTCCAAGACCCAGAACCACCATAGAAGAGAGAAGAAACAAACCTTACTCTTTCCGAAAAGATAAAGTAAAGAAGCTCTTTCAACGCGCAATAGAAGTGGGAAAGCTTCGCCTCCCGGAACCAAAACGGCCAAGAGATGTCGACAAATCAAGTGAACCAAATTATTGCTTGTACCATAGGATGTTGGGTCACATAGTCGAAGATTGCTGGGTCTTTAAAGATATAATGCAGAATATGATAGAAAAGGGCGAAATTGAGCTCAATAACTCAATTAGGGTTGATCCACCGCAACCTCATCATCATCCTGGTGAAAAGGAAACTGTTCATGTTGTTGAATCTACTCACATTACTTTTCCACCATGCCATATTGAAGATTTAATATGCCAAATGATGAAATTCATGCCTTGGGTGACTGTTCAACAAGAAGAAGTAACTCCCACTAATCAAATGCCAGTGAAGGAAATCGTTCGGGATCCGAGGAAGGGTAAGGCTCCTATTGTCAAGGAACCAACCAACATCAAAGAAACAATTCATGTAATCCAGAAACTAAAAGATAGTATGGAAGATATTGTTAACGAGATGGAGGGGTGTGTTTGTACTAGTCTTGCTTCTACCTCATGTGGGGCAACATCAAAAGGTGACAACGACGAAGGTTGGCAAGTTGTGACACGTCGAAAGAAATCTTCTCAGCCTCAAGCACCGCCACTGCTGCCACAAAAGCAATATTCAAGACAACATCTTCGTCGAGCCCTTAAATACCTACAGAAAAGAAGTAAAGCAAAGAAGCCAGTGGAACCAAAGAAAACACCAAATGAGCTAAGCCCGTTGGAAAGATTGCAAAAACTAATTAACAAGTTGAAGGAGTACGAGCAGGGTACCCCGAAAAATATAACTTTGGAAGATTATATGCCATGGGAACTATTGCTGGAAAAGAGAAGGGACGAGCCCTCGGGTGAAGAACCCGAAGATAAGACGGAACCAATTGTACACGAGTGTCGAATGGTGGGTTCATCTCCAGTCAACAGTGTTGGTTCGCCTACAGGAATCAAGGAAATGTTTTCGTGGAGCGATGAACCCAGTGATGAAGATGAAGGAATAAATTTCATCCAACTAAGGAAGGGTAAAATCCTGTCATCTACTCCAAAACAACTCAAAAGTAAAGAAGTTAATTCGTCCAAGCAGTTGGTTGGTGAAACCGAAGGAAACAAAAATAATGATCAAAGAGCAGTTGAAGGAACAAAACAATCTTCAAACAATGAACCTAATGACACCAAATCGAAAGTCAATTACGATGTCATTGCTCATTTGAAGAAAATCCCCGCTCTCCTTAGTATATATGATGCTTTGCAACTGGCACCCGAATTGAAGGATGCTC
Source organism: Triglochin maritima (assembly GCA_963682175.1). Lineage (NCBI taxonomy): Eukaryota > Viridiplantae > Streptophyta > Magnoliopsida > Alismatales > Juncaginaceae > Triglochin > Triglochin maritima. The sequence goes on along the minus strand of OY821787.1, from coordinate 1,222,185 downwards.
TCATTCAAGCTTTGCAAACATCAACAATATACGAAGCTCATCTGGCCGAGACCCAATCCGTATTCAAGCAAGGAATCACGCCAATCACCTTCAGCAAGGAAGATATGCTTCTGAAACATATAGATCATAATCGCCCTCTTTATTGCAAAGGAACCATGGAAGGTCATCCTGTGGGGCGCATACTCATTGATCCTGGTTCTTCAGTAAACCTCATACCGATGACCACACTAGCAAAGCTTTCCATCGCAAGGACAAATTTAAGCCCATCCGATATAGTCATACACGGGTTTGATCAACATTCACAAACTCCCATTGGCATGGTAGTGTTGAAACTCGTCTTTGGAGAATTTGAGACCGATGCAACGTTCTATGTGCTGAATGTGGGGACATCATATAAAGCATTGTTGGGACGTCCTTGGCTTCATGAAAATTTTGTTGTTCCCTCTACCGTCCACCAATGTTTCAAATACATACACAATGGGAGGGAGCACAGATTCTTTGGAGAGCGCCAACCATTTGAAGCACATGAAGTACATTTCCATGACGCTCGCTACTTTCTCGATGAACCTAAAGAAGGCAAAGCCCCCCCCTCTCATACAAAAGTTCAATAGGAGGAGTAATATACTCCCGGAAATAATAGAACTCGGTAATGACGATGAAGAACCTGCATTCAAAGTTGTTACACCTCCCAAGCGAATAGACGGAATGAGACAGTCTCTAAACACCAAGAAGCAGGTTAAGATTTCATGTCCAACTATCAAATCAGATAGTAAGAAGGTGAAGGCAACATATACAATAGACTCTAATACGGTGATGACATTGCCACCATGCACTATAAAAGCACTCGAAAAGCGAGAAGTGGACGTAGTAAAGTCTTTGAAGACTTTCATTGTTCCGTCAAAGAAAAATAGTGGGAAGATAACTTTCTATAAAGGCGAACCACAACGTGTCGAGTCAAATACTCCCTTTGGCAAAACAAATGAAATTGATGATGATGCTGATTTGGATGATTTCACCATCAATCCGAAGGTCTTGACAACTTTCAGAAATAGAAGAGAGAATCGTCCCTATAAGAAGAAGGAACAACAAAAATATGAACAAATATGGCGTCCGAAAGATGACGAGGGACGTGATAGTACGCGGCAAGGGAAAGATCGCAGGGGTCTTGGTTGCTCAAACCACTTAAAGAAGCAAACAACATTACATATAACGGTAAGCTCTGCAGATATTGAGTCAAAGGATGTCGCGCAAGTCGAAGGATCTTCCGGTACTCAACAATCACAGGTCGATGAAAATCAGACTGATAGTGGATCAGAGGGTGAAGAGATATTGCTTCAAGGTCAGTCTGATGTCGAGGGTATTCTCCCAGCTCCACGAGAAATGGAAGAAGGGGGACAAGCGACGGTTGATGAACTTTTAGAAATAAACTTGGGATCTAATGATGACCCGGAACCAACATTTATCAGTGCTTCTCTTAGTCTTAAAGAAAGGGAAGAATACATAACTCTTCTCAAAGAAAATCATGATTGTTTCGCTTGGAATTATAAACAAATGCCAGGTGTAGACCGAAATGTCGCTGAGCACCGTTTATCCATCGATCCCAAACATCCAGGAGTAAAACAGGGGCCTCGCAGGATGCACCCGGATATTCGTGATTTAGTGATTGCAGAGATTGATAAGCTCATCAATGTTGGGTTCATCGAGCCCGTGATGTATACCAAGTGGTTATCAAATATTGTTCCAGTGCGAAAGAAAAATGGTCAGATTCGGGTTTGTGTAGATTTTCGTGATCTCAATAAAGCTTGTCCGAAAGATGATTTCCCCTTACCCATCACTGAACAGATGGTGGATGCGACAACTGGGTACGAAATCCTTAGTTTCATGGATGGATATTCTGGATATAATCAAATTATGATGGCCGAGGATGACAAAGTACATACAGCGTTCCGTACACCGAAGGGGGTTTTCTGTTATAAAGTCATGCCTTTTGGGTTGAGAAATGCTGGTGCGACATATCAACGAGCCATGACACAAATATTCAGCGATTTGCTGCATAAACAAGTTGAATGTTATGTAGATGATCTGGTAGTCAAATCTAAAAAGAAGATCGAACATCTATCCGATCTTAAACTGATATTTAAAAGAGTTCGGAAGTATAACCTCAAAATGAACCCATTGAAATGTGCCTTTGGAGTCACAAGTGGCAGATTCTTAGGTTTTGTGGTTAAACACCGGGGCATCGAAGTTGATCCAACAAAAATCAAGGCAATTCAAGAACTCCCTCCTCCAAAGAATTTGAAACAACTCAGATCACTTCAAGGACGTTTGGCGTATATAAGGCGCTTTATAGTAAATTTGTCTGGAAAATGCCAGCCTTTTTCTCGTCTCATGAAGAAAGGTGTAGCATTTGAATGGGATGAAGAATGTCAAAAAGCTTTTGAAGATATCAAAAAGTATCTCCTTAATCCTCCTGTGTTAAGGGCACCGCAGGTAGGCAGGCCACTCATATTATATATCGCCGCCCAAGATTGCTCATTAGGAGCATTGCTTGCTCAAAAAACTGATGATGATAAAGAGCAAGCTTTATACTATTTGAGTAGGAGGCTAGTTGGGGCGGAATTTAAATATTCTGCAATCGAAAAAATATGCTTAGCATTGGTCTTTGCAGCTAAAAAAATGCGTCATTATATGTTAGCTCATAAAGTCCATCTCATATCAAACGTGGACCCCATAAAATATATCATGACACGACCCACCTTGGCTGGACGTGTTGGCAAATGGACCCTTCTGTTGATGGAGTTTGACATTGAATATGTTCCGAGGAAGGCAGTGAAAGGACAAGCTTTAGCGGACTTTCTTGCGGCTCACCCTTTGTCTAGCGATTCCCCATTGGCAACAGATCTCCCGGATGAAGAAATAATGACTGTCAGAGCTAACAAAGAAGCTTGTTGGGAACTCTACTTTGATGGGGCTTGCCGTACTGAGATCACCGTTGATGGTCCGACGATTCGAGCTGGGGCAGGGATCGTGTTCTTCACTCCACAACGCGGTATAATTCATTTTTCGTGCGCACTTGTCGATGAGAGGTCCAACAATGAAGCCGAATACGAAGCTCTAATAGTTGGACTAGAAATGGCCCTCGATATGAACATCAAAACTCTTGAAGCATATGGTGATTCTCTACTTGTTGTTCGACAAGTTAACGGCGTATATGAAGTTCGAAAAGAAGAGCTGATACAATATCACGATGTAGCACTTCGTCTGATTCGAAGGTTCGATAGTTTGAAGATATCACACGTTCCAAGAAGCAATAACTCTCGTGCGGATGCCCTTGCAAAGTTAGCAACTAGTCTGACCCTTCCACCCCAAGGAGAAATGGAAGTTGTTATAAAAGATCGTCGTCTTCTTCCAAGTATAGCGACGCTACGTGAAGACGAAGCAATAGAAGAAGTCAGCATTGTAAATAATGAACGAGATGATGATTGGAGACAAGTGTTTGTGGACTTCTTTAAGCGTGGTCAACAACCTGTTAATAGAGCCGATCGAATGGAACTCAAAAGGCAGATTCCATCATTCGTGTTTGAAAATGACACACTTTATACATTAGCGCCCGGTAACCACAACTCTGTGTATCTTCGATGTCTTTCAAAGGACGAAGCACGAAAGATTCTTCAGGAAATTCATTCAGGGGAATGTGGCGGCCATCAAGCAGGACCAAAAATGCGACATCGAATTAAGCTTATGGGCTATTATTGGCCCACTATGACTCAAGATTGCTTAGAGTATGCAAAGAAATGTGTCAAATGCCAAGAACATGGTAATCTATCTCACAGGCCGCCCTCAAAACTTCATCCAACAATTGCATCTTGGCCATTTGCGGAGTGGGGAACAGATGTCGTTGGACCCTTCACTCCTACATCTCGGGGTTACAAATTCATACTAGCTGCAACAGATTACTTCTCTAGATGGGCATAATTGGTTCCTCTTCGCGAAGTCACAGCTGAGGCGGTCGTCAAGTTCTTCACCAACAATATTGTTCATCGATTTGGAGTCCCAAATAGAGTCCAATCCGATAATGGGACCAATTTCAAAAGTCAAAAAGTATATCGCTTTGCTAATAAATATAGTATTAATTGGAATTATTCCACTATATATAACCCATCTGCAAATGGGTTGGCAGAAGCCTTCAATAAAACTCTTTGTTCTATAATAGCTAAAACTGTAGAGTCAAATAAGCGAGATTGGCACGACCGTATGTATGAAGCACTCTGGGCCTACCGAACCACCTACAAGACTCCAACTGGTTGTACACCGTATTCCTTGGTATATGGGGCAGAAGCTGTACTACCATTAGAAATTGAAATACCGTCCCTCCGTGTAGCGTTGATGACTGACTTGACTAACGACCTCAACATCAAAGTAAGGCTCGAAGAGTTGTTAGACGCCGACGAAAAAAGACTTAAAGCACAACAAAGCCTTGAGCTATATCGAGCCCGAATGCAAAGAGCTTTTGATAAGAAAGTTCGTCCCCGAGCATTCAAGAAGGGTCAACTTGTTTGGGTAATGTCCAAAGATTGCATGGCTCAGGGTTATGGAAAGAAATTAGACCCAAAATGGAAAGGTCCATATATTGTTGAGCTAGCATATGACAATGGGGCATATCTCTTAACCGATCATGAAGGGAAAAGGCCATACCCCCCACTAAATGGAAAATTCCTCAAGCCATATTATTCATAAAAATAAAAATAAAAGGGTTTAAAAAATGAGACCCTACGGACTTAGTGAAAACCCTAAAGGGCGATAAGGGTAAAAAAGTCAAAACTCGGCTGTCGACGACAGGCAAAATTGGGTACCCCTCTACAAGAAAACCCGAAAGGGCTTGTAGGAAAAAAACAAGTGGGGGTCAATTGTGGCGAAAACCCAAAGGGCGGTGCAATTGATAAAAAAATCCTCCTGAATAAGAGGTGAAACTTTTCGATAGTCCTCCTGAATAAGAGGTGAAACTTTTCGATAATCCTCCTGAATAAGAGGTGAAACTTTTCAATATACCTCCCGAATAAGAGGTAAAACTTTTCGATAGAAATGTTCTACAAATCTATGAAGTACATCTGAGATTTGTAAGAACAATAACAATATAAAACTTTCGCCGACGATGGAACGTCCCTCGGGTCACTCTCCTACATATGAGAATTCTTGAGGCGAAAGGGGTTATCAAAGTTCTACAAATCTATGAAGCATATCTGAGATTTGTAAGAACTTTCCAACCTTGTTGGGTGACATCCATATGAAGAGCGAGCATCCGGTACGATTTCAAAGATGAGATCCTTACTGTGGCTCCACAGCTGATGGTTGTCATGATGTAAAAAATCCTGTCCTCCTGAATAACGAGGCTAAACTTATTCATATATACATGCATAGCCCAATCTCTTTTGTAGCCATAATAAGTCTACACACATATCACCATCCTCCTAATAACGAGGCTAAACTTATTCATACATATATGTCCTAATCTCATGAGTAGCAATAATAAGCCTACTCAGATATGTCGTCATCACCCTAAATATCAAGTAAAAGGGTTGGCCACATTTGTTCTACAAATTTACAAACCATAAAAAAAAAATTTGTGTAAAAAATAATAATATATATGTTAATAAAATATATTAAAAAAAAAAGAAAAGAAAATGCAAACAAATTTAATAATAAGAGAGGATGCACGCCAAGCTAGATCTTGGGTTCCCTCTCTCTTGTTGTTAGAGGAGTTTTGTAACGAACAAACAAATAAAAAAAAATAAAAATAAATCAAATCAACAAAAAAAGTCTCCTGGGTAACGAGGCTAAATTTATATGTATGCCCTAATCCTTGAGTAGCAATAATAAGTCTACTCACATATTCAATCCTCCTGGGTAACGAGGCTAAACTTATCCATATATCCAAATCGTCTGAGTAGTAATCATAATGCTACTTTCTGAATATATTCAACCTCGTGAGTAGCGAGGATAAACTTATTCATACAACAAAATCCTGAATAATAAGGATAAACTCATTCAAACGCGTTTCATCTCGCGAAGAACAAGGATAAATTTACTCATACACTTCAACCTCTGAATCAAGTGGAGAAACTTATTCAGCGCATTTCTCATATATAGATAAAAATGCAAACAAATTTAATAATAAGGAAGGATGCACGCCAAGCTCGATCTTGGGTTCCCACTCTCCTATTGTTAGAAGAGCTTGCAAATATATATATACACATATATAATCAAATCAACAAAAAAAGAACCTCCTGAATAAGAGGTAAAACTTTTTCGATAGAAATGTTCTACAAATCTATGAAGAACATCTGAGATTTGTAAGGACAATAATAATATAAAACTTTCGCTGACGATGGAACGTCCCTCGGGTCACTCTCCCACATATGAGAGTTCTTGAGGCGAAAGGGGTTATCAAAGCTCTACATATCTATGAAGCATATCTGAGATTTGTAAGAACTTTCCAACTTTGTTGGGTGACATCCATATGAAGAGCGAGCATCCGGTACGATTTCAAAGATGAGATCCTTACTGTGGCTCCACAGCTGATGGTTGTCATGATGTAAAACAATCCTGTCCTCCTGGGTAACGAGGCAAAACTTATCCATGTGTGTTCTAATGTTCTGAGTAGTAACATAAGTCTACTCACCTCATATATTGTCCTCCCGAGTAATAAGGTCAAACCTATTCATATACATATATATATATCATAATCTCGTGGGTAACAACAATAAGTCTGCTTACATATATCAGCATTGCTCCAAATATTTGGTGAAGGTGTCTGCTACATTTGCTCTACAAATTTACAAATCATAAAAAAAATTGTATTAAAAAAAACATAGAAACAAAAAAAAAATACAAAAAAAACAGGATATGCAAACAACTCTAATAGTAAGAGAGGATGCACGCCAAGCTGGATCTTGGGTTCCCTCTCTCTTGTTGTTAGAGGAGTTTTGTAAAAAATAAATATATAAACCAACAAAAATAAAAATCAAATCAACAAAGTCCTCCCGAATAACGAGGCTAAACTTATTCGCATATACATATATATCCTCATCTCATAAGTGACAATGTTAAGTCTACCCACATATATCGCCATCCTTCCGGCTAACTAGGCTAAACTTATCCATATATCCTAATTGTCCGAGTAGTAATCATAAGTCTACTTGCCAAATATATTCAACCTCGTGAGTAACGAGGATAAACTTACTCATATAACAAAATCCTCCTGAATAATGAGGGTAAAATTATTCAAATATATCCAATCTCGCGAGTAACGAGGACAATTTACTCAAATATTTCAACTTCTTGAATAATGAGGATAAACTTAGTCAAATATATTCAATCTCATTAGTAACGAGGATAAATTTACTCATATATTTCAACCTCCTGAATAAGAGTTAAAACTTTTCAACAGAAACACTCTACGAATCTATGAAGTATATCTTAGATTTGTATGAATAAAAAAAAATGATAATAAAACTTCCGCAAACTTCGGTCACTCTCTTTCACATGAGAGTTCTTGAGGTGAAAGAGGTTATCAAAGTTCTACAGATTTATGAAGCATATCTGAGATTTGTAGGAACTTTCCAACTGTGTTGGGTAACATCTATATGAAGAGCGAGCATCTGGTACGATTTCTAAGATGAAATCATTACCGTGGCTCCACAATTGATGGTTGTCATGATGTAAAAAATTCTCGTCCTCCTTAAAATGAGGTAAAACTATATAACAAATTTGTTCTACGAATTCATGAAGCATATCTAAATTCGTATGAATCAAGAATCTCGGTAAAAAATAAAATAAATATAACATAATTCTCATAAGTCATATAATACATGTAAACAAATCTAATAATAAGAGAGGATGCACGCCAAGCTTGATCTTGGGTTCCCTCTCTCTTGTCATTAGAGGAGTTTATAAAAATGTTAAAAAAAATAATTAAATATATAAAATCCTCCTGAGAGATTAACTTTTCGTCAAACACACTCTACAAAGCTATGAAATATATATGGCTTTGTAAGGGGATGACTCAGTTTCCTTCTACCTACAATGGAATATCCTCCAAGTCACCTCTCTACTATAAGAGGGTTCTTGAGGTAAAGAGATGTTAAAATGAAATATTCACTAATCTACAAATCTATTGCACATATATGAGATTTGTAGGAACATATAAGTTGTTGATCAACAACCATATGGAATGGGGAGTACTCAATAAGATTCAAGATAAAAGAATCTTTATTGTCACCCCAATTGTTGTTGGCGCTCCGACGTCGATAGCCCCTCATTGGTGAGTATATACTTTTCTACGTACTAGCATATCAATATGTAGTAAAATATGACTCACATGAGAAAACCCCATTAATATCATATACCGAAGTTGAAAGCCATATTCAAAACTGCCTATGCTTCAACATCAATGGTATAGGACGTACACGACATAAAGTATGTACTCCTAATATAATGGAAGTCATTTTCTCAAGAAGTTATGATTCACAATATTCATCATATCTTCTTGAGGGGGCAAACTGTTGACACAAAAAAATATACATCTCAAATCAAAATAATTTTTCTAGTAATCGTCAATCAATTGTCATCCCAGCTTAGTAGAAATTGGAACTCTATCGAGATGAGACTAAGCAACAACATCAAAATGAACATTAAGGAATCATTAATCTTTTGATATATGTTTATTAGTCTAAACATGGAAATATAGTCAAAACCTTAAGAGATGTGGAATATCACAAAATCCAAAGGTGGAAAAGAAATTTTTCCATTAAATAAGAAACAAATAAAAAAAAATTGAATGTTAGCCAATTCGTAATACAAGGTTTGGTTTACTTTTATTTTATTTTATTTATTTCAAAAAAAAAAGAGAAGAAGAGGAGGGTGCATGATCCCACGTTCAAAACTCAAACAACTTCACCCTCCATTGCTTCACACGTAATACAAAAAAAAAATCATTTAAGAATTAAAAAAAAATCCACAATTATGGATATATGGAAGGATAATGGAATTATTCAAACCATATTAATAACCCCACCTCTTCTTAACCACCCAATACACCCATGATCATCACATTTCCCCCTCCTAATTCCCTCTCTCTTCTCCCCTATAAAAACCCATCCATTCCTACAAAAAAAGAGATACACGTACAAAGAGAAAAAAAAGAGAAGAGAAGAAAAAGAAAAAAAAAGGAGAGATTTTTAGAAGAAAAAAAAAAACAGCAAAAACGTGAAAAAAAAAAGAATAGAAAAAGGAGGGAAGAAGAGAAGGTGAAGGGGAGACATCGCAACAATTCCGGCTTCCCCAATCCCAACAACAACTCCGGCTTCATCAACACAATGACACCGGCAAGTGCAAATTCCGGCGAATATTTTCTGTAATAATAATAATAATTAAACTAAATGTGCATGGGTGGCCACACCCTTGGGGATCCGTACCCATCCGTGTACTTAACGACCGTTCCGGCCTCCTCCTTCTAAGGAATCGAACCCGGACGGTCGCCCGTTTAGCCAAACGGCCACCTCCCTTGGGGAATCGTACCCGTTTGGCTTGGGAAAAATACGTCATTCCGGCCTCTTCCTTTTTGAAGGATCGAACCCGGTTTGATCGACTATAATTTGACAAAATAAAAAAGGGACACCGGAGGGCTGTCGAATTTTAGCCAGAAAAATTATGAAACTCGAACCAAACAAACACACAAGTTCATAATTAATCACCATTATATAAATAATGAATGGTATTTCACACGTTCGGAAAATTAAACATATGTTGATTTTTTTTAAACTTTTATATGAACGAACAAAAGTTATCGAAACAATAGCTATGACGTGGTATGAAATAAAGCCATTATAAAACCAAATACGTAAAAAAAAAAAAAAGAATCGACATGCTATATAACTTCTTCAATGTTTGAATTGGAAGTTGTATACTCATAAAAAAAAAACAGTAGAATACACGTACGCCGGTGTTTATTTAACCTGGAGGTGATTGTACAGCCGAATGACCAATAGCATATTTAACTTGACTAAAATTATCATATGGAGTCGACAAGGTTAATCAAAGGTTTGAACTCAATTTCGGTAAATATATATGCGATCATTCGCATCACAGGGAGTTGATTCTAAACCCTGCAACATCTACCATCTAAGCAAAGGTTCACGTACATGCTTGCATTGCGTTGCATGACATATAAGTGGGCAATTTACATCTCCTCCCTTTGGGATTCGACAAATCATATGACAATATTATTCAATTCAAAGTGGAATCACTTTTGCATATTTGGTCTAAAAGAAACCCAAGCTTAATAAAGATATCCATGTTGGACTTGGTGCAAAAAAGCAATATACAAAATTGAATAAATCATAAATCTACCCCTAAATATAGATAAATTGCAACAACATAATTTGTATCAATTGATTTACAAAATCAATCCTAAAATACAGGTAGTCCACCTAAATGGACAAAAAATCATAAATCCACCTCTCGGGTTGGATAAATTGCGAAATAAATCTTTAAAGTTATAAAAGATGTCAACCAACTTTAAAATGTGAAAATAAATTCAAAATATAAACATTGACTACTTTAGTAGTAAGAGAGGATGCACGCCAAGCTTGATCTTGGGTTACCTCTCTCTTATCATTAGAGTGGTCAGAAATTAAAATACGGACTACCTTAGTCGTAAGTGAGGATGCACGCCAAGCTCGATCTTGGGTTCCCTCTCCCTTACTGGCGATGGAGTCTTCATTTAACAAAAATAATAAACAAATTCAAATACAAAAATATGTATATATACACACGAAATCCTCCGGGTTATGAGGCTAAACTGACCAAGACATGACGATATTGATACCAAAAGAATAATCGTCCAAATAACATACATATATATATAAACCCTCCTAGGTTACGAGGCTAAACTGACCAAGATGTGACGATATCGATCAAAAGGATAATCGTCCAAATAAGTCAAATAATACATACACAAAACCCTCCGGGTCATGAGGCTAAACTGTCCAACACACTTAACAAATAATACACATAAATATCACCTCCTAGGTTATGAGGTTAAACTAGCCGTTTGTACGATATTCTAATACAAGAATTATCGTTGACAAATCAAACATAAATCCCCTCCGGGTTATGAGGCTAAACTAACCAAAACATTATGATATATGAATAATTGTCTAAATCAAATCACATACAACACCTCCTAGGTTATGAGGCTAAACTAACCGTTTTTACGACATTCTAATATCAGAATTATCGTTGATAAATTAACACGGTGTATTCATCATAAAGTTGAAGAACCTAAACATATACAAAACCCTCCTAGGTTACGAGGCTAAATTGATCATATGGTGACAATATATCACAACAAAAGGGAGATCATTATCGAATCGATCAAAGCACGAATCGATAAATCCCCGTCCCTAATATATCGAAATATAAGAACCCTATTAATAAAATATATATCTGAAATTGTTAAATATAACAACAATTTTGGTTTATAGTTCGCAAACGGATGCTTATATATCTTCCATTTGTGCAATGCATAAATATGTCAACTATTGTATTTCATATTCATTCCTTCTATTTAATGAAATGAAAGAAAATGTTGCACTTATTTACTTTCTGCCAGTTCTTCACATTTATTTAATTTCCTGTACAAATGAATGACATGAGTATGACACAATGAGGCATTCTTCTATAAGAAGTTGTAAGGTGCGGAATTCCATTATGAATTCTTGAGAGGTCTTCGCAACACCAAAAATATATAAACACAAAGAGAACAAAAAACCCACGTTAAACATGGAGCTAAATGGATGTCTTTCCTCCCAATTTTCAATTCCTGTTTCATGAGCTACATAAAGGACGAAAAAATTCCTGTACATTTAAAAACTACATGAAGACCACCTAAAAATGCACTCAAACATATTTCTAAATCCTTCTTAAAAAACTAATAGGCAGACATTTCCACCTATAATAAGTATCTTGAAAGGAATAATTTCTAGGATTAACAGGTTAACTTTATAGTATCTCGTAGTCGAGCTGAGCAAAAACACGTGATGATCAACACGGGAAAATGTGGAACTAATCTGAATTTCTCTTAAACATGGTGCGAACTTGCATTCATTATCTTCTCCATTACTGATTCTTGCTGTCTTACAGATTTTCTACAAAGTTATTGATTCTAAAAAGGATAAACACAAATCCGAAAGACTTAGATTGCGGCCACAGATAAAGTTCCAAGATTCCCTGAAAATATTTTTGATATGGTTTTCTAGAAGGAAGTTGGGGAAACCTGACAAGGGCGATACTGCAAAGGCCTAATAACGTTGATATTCCTTATGTAGTTTAATTAAAGAAGATGAAGTTATCATACAAAAATATATGCTAATTGGCCACTGCACTGGCCAAACACAGGCAATATTAACGCCAAAGTCAAACAAATATAAACTGATCATACTAACTAGAGCACAAAATTCAACCAAAGGCGTCCAAAGGGGAAAAGAAACAAATTCCGGCTGCTTCTTTTATGAAAGTAAGAAAACCATTAAACTAATATAAAGCAATTATATAGAAAACCACTAAGCTAACATAAAGCAATTATATAATAGCTTATAAGTAAGAATATTACCTGTCTTGGTTGACATTGAGCCCAAATTCTCCGCTAGTCTAAATGTCGGATTATGCTGTTAAGTGGGCGCAAGACCGCAGCTAAAAGCTTACAGCCCAAGATAACTATCTAAAGCTCCCACAGTTTTTTTTTCTCCAAACAGAGAAGGAAAGCATACGTGCTTTGAAGGGTGCAGCACCACCCCATCCTTAATTGCTTGCCCTGAAGAACAAAACACAAAACAAACACGAACAATTACAGAAAGTCCATATTCACAAAGTGGAGTTATCATGGAGTTGGAATTGGGCCTCAGGGTAGTCAGGCGTGCCCAAAATCCAACCTTCAAATGTGTCGAGACAGCCACAACCTTCATCATCCTCGTCTATTTATCAGGTTATACTGAACATTTCTATTCCAAACATTTTGGAACATATCTTAACGTTTTTATGTCATGCAATCAAACCATAACAAGACTAGAATCATCTGTATATGTCTGAACATTCAGGAGTACAGGAAAATGGTATTGAGATAGAGATAAATGAGGAAGGGACAGAGATCAGCATTAGCAGCAGAGGAGGAAGATCATTCAGGGAGAGATTGATTACTGGCCCAGTACGGTTAAGGACAAATATCGACAATGGGCGGTTCAAAAAGGTGTTTAAAATTCCAGATGGAATTGCAGTGGATAAAATCAGGGCACGATTTGATGAACAAGGGATTCTGTATATCTACATGCCGAAATTGGCACGGGGATGTTACATAGGATACATCATTGAGATAAAGCAAGAGGAAGAAATTGGAGAAGAAGATACAGCTGAGTCCCAACCAGAAGAAGAGGATAACACAGACATTGGCCTTGAAGAGGAGAAACCAGAATCTGGGCACTTCGATTGTGGAGACCACAACGATGATGAAGCAAGTACTCAATTGGAGGAACCATGCACCGATGGAGACGACAACGGAGATGTTTTTCCAGAAAATTTAGAAACTGAGGAAATCACCAGTTCGGTTGAGGAAAACAGTGACGAATTGTATGAATCATGTGAGGAAGAAGTCAAAGAAGAAGAAATTGTTGTAACCGAAGATGCCTCAGACAATGGTAAAGAAGAATCAAGTTCTGATGAAATTAAGGCCGAGGAAGTCAAGAAAGGTAATGAGGAAGAAAGCAAAAACGCCGAGCAATTGCAAGCTCCAGAAGAATCTGAAGAAAAGCAACTTGAGGTAATTCGCAATGAAAACTCTTCTGATGACGAGGGCAAACAACCTGCAGAAGAAAGTGAAGCATCACCATTGGATACAGAGGAGAAACCACCGGATCCCATCCAAACCGACGATCTTCAACAAGAAGAACCTCCTGGAACGGCGTCAGCACCTATTCAACAAGAGGAATCATGCGAAGGCGACCAAGACGATACCATCCCCGATAAAATGGAACCAGCAGAACTCGAGACTTCAGAGACTCTAACACCAAATCCAACTAAAGAAGAAGAATCATCTGATGCAACCGAAGAGAGAGAAGTCGAGGAAATTGAGACCTCCACGGATCCAGTTGAGGAACCACAAGGTGTCGAAAAAGCACCGGCATCAACTACTCCAGAACAAGAACCATCCGAAGACGTCAACGAAATCAAAACACCAGACCAATCTCCAGGAGAAGAATCATCCGACGAAATCGAAGAGAAACAAACCGACACCCTTACAAAACCAACTGAAGAACCTCAAACAGCAGCATCAACTCCTCCAGTAGAAGAACCACCCGAAGATGACACAACTCCAACCGAAACCGAAACACCAAATCCAAATCCAGCAACAGAAGAAGAATCACCGAACGCCTCAACCAAAGAGGAAGACAACAACACGATCAAAGGAGGAGAAGAAGAAGAAGTATCAACTTCTCCAGAGCAACAACAATCCGAAGGATCCGAAGACGAAACTACTCCCACCGGAACCGGAACCGGAACGGGAACCGAAATCTCAAATCCAAATCCAAATCCAAATCCAAAAACAGAAGACGAAGAAATCAAAACATCAAATCCAAATCCAACAACAAAGGAAGGAGAAGAAGAGATGGATACCTGGAGCGATCGAGCAGAGGAAGAAGGTGAGGGAATGGGAGGAGAGAGGAAGGTGACGGGTGGGGGGAGAAGAGGAGGAGGAGGACGTCCTCCGTTCCCAACTTTCCCACTTTCCGGTTCCGCACTAATGATGGGGTCGGCTTTTATACTCTCGCTGGTGGTTCTCGTCCTGCACTTGCTCAACAGGGACGGACGACAGTCACACCAGAGGAAGCACAACCACTAATTAATAAATGACAACTGAGTCAGTATCAGTAGGGGTGCCTACGTGGACAAATACTACATTACTCACCTAAATAACGGTTTGTGGATTCGTATTTGCTTAGCAAAGATATGTGTTATTTATTACTTATTAATATTAAACATGATGAAATGGACTTATGTATTTCAGGTGAATTGGGTGGAGTGTCTTACTTTGCATTTTACATTTGTATGGAACGGTTTGCATAATGCATCCAATGTTAACATAACATTAGGAAAATACAACACTCCTAGTATAAGTGTATAACAAGACATTATGTATGAAACAGTTTGCATAGAGCTATAAAAGGGTCTTGTTATCACGTTCCCTATAAAACATTGACAATGTTCAAATTTTTCGTATAATAAATTAATATTTTAAGAGTGTTCCTATTACATTAAAGTTTATTGGGTTCAAGAGTATATCGAGTTAATTTGAAGTCTGCACTAAGATCACAAATAAAAATAAAAACACCGAGATAACAAATCTACAACAAGATCCATTCTACAAGTTAGCTAGAAGTATGGCAAGATGCAAAATAAAACGCCCGAGGGCAAGTAATCCAATACCTTTCAAACGAAACCCATACAAGTTACAACTTACAAGGCGTGCACCTTAAGGACCGCCCATGCACTTGCCATTGGGACTGAAAGTTTAACACAAACAATGTACTACTGAAGGCCTTAACGGCCATATGTTTAATATATTGATTCACCAATAGCTTCTAATCATATATGTTGGGGATCGAACATTCAAACCCACACCAAATTTGAAAAATACAAACAAGAAAGGCTACATGGTTTGCTACGCCTATAACCATTTGACAACGGCAATAGAACCTGCCATTGACGGGAAACATTACAAAAAGAATTACCCACTACTTAGTCATCGCTCACAATGTAAGCCCCAACAATGAAGTAGATCAATAATGTAATAATGATCTACAAAGATAGCTACGCTTGTATTATGCCTCTATACGGCTCTACTTCAAAATAATGTACTGTTGTCTATTTCCTTGTTGCTATGCATGAATTCACTTTTTCAGCAAGTGCAGCAGTTCACTGGTTACCTTATCCTTCTCATCTTCAGACTCCACGACAAAATTGTATTTGTTAGTTGGTTTACGTCGAAAATTGGATGATGTCTCTGTATCATAAGTTTTTGGTTCCGCCGGTGTTAATGAATTGTTCGCAGAGCAGTCCACGAGTGTATCACCAAATGCAGGCTGATTCTTGTTTCCAACATCATTGCTTTTCTTTTCATAGGTTTCCAGCCTCCAGCCTCCAACCTCCTTGCTGTTGTGCCATGATTCGAGAATCTGCAGTAAAGAGCTTCCAGCAACATCCTTTCCTTTGGTCTTTTCTAATCCACGAATTCCATTCGAGGCAGAATCCTCTGTGTCAGTGAAATCTTCATCAGATAGAGAAACCTCATCCAACTCCAACAGCTGACCGGATTGTTTTTGGCTGTTGTCGCTTTCCAACTTCTCACCACTAGTGAGAGGACCCAATTCCTCCCACGAACAAGACTCTACATCAATACTCCTGCCTTTCCTGACTTTTTCACCAAAATCAAGAGCTCCCTTGGTTTCATCAACAGACGTACCTTTCGTCGTTTCTGCTTTAGAGTCAACTTTATTGTTAACACACTCCACCTTGGTGGGACTAGGTCGGGTTTTTCTCTCAGGTAGTACTAAGCTATATCTTACACGAACTCCAGGGATAGCATCTAACATGTCAGAAAGTCTGGAATGACCCAAACTCTTGTAATCCAAATCATAGCCATACCTCTTCTTGAACATTGTTTTAACCTTGTGTAATTCAAGTCCAGCAGGGGTTTCCTGTAGAGCCTGTGTCACAAGCTTTTGGCAATGAGAAACCATTTCTTTTCGTGGCTTCATTGTTACATTAACTTCCCTTACTTGATCAACACTATTATTGGTTGAGCATGCTATACGCAGACCCTCAGCAGTATAATAACCATAAAATTGTGGGTCAAGCTCTCTACCGAACTTCTTACGAAAATCCTCCTTAAAATCAGAAACAGTTATTGTACTACTTCCGCAGGACATTTTATGGTACCAGGTTTTCAGCTCCTCCAGATTTTTTGGCGGATCTGTTTTGGCATCACCATTTGTGGGATTCTGATCTAGATCCTCCTGCCTCTTCTCTCCATGGGAATCAGAGTTTCCATGCATTTCACTGGAAAAGAAGTCAGTTGACCTTTTCAACCTACATGCATCGGATGGAACACAGCTTCTTTCGGCAGGAAGTGTAAGTTTGAACGGGAATGTATGGAAACTGTGTTCTTCCACCCATTTCTTCTGAGATATTAATAGGTCTACCAACTGGGAAATATCGTTATCCGAAAGAGGGTTAAGTGACACAGGACCTTCAGCACGTAGCTTTTGCACTAGTTGTGTCCTATCACAAATACATCAAATTATACATTTAAATGCATTTACAGAACCTAAGACATATCTCTTAGTATGCATACACTGTCTAAAACATCAACAATAGCCTTAAGCTCTTTATCGTGTCTGCTGGCAAGTGGACATAACGGCAATCATTAGAAATATTGAATTTTTTTACTTTAAAATTTTAAATGACACTATTAAATCTTACAAAATGAAGAAAATACAAAAGTCGAGGAACAATGCAATAAAAGAAATACACTTATACTATAATACCAGAAAAGGAAATGGTAAACTGCAGATTAGATATGTGCCATGAGGTGAGCATACCTTGTCATTGAGTTTGAGATGATTTTCGAACCCTTTGATGTATGGAAAAATGACTCCACGGAATCCCAAAATTGAGGATTTGAGAATAAAGAAAGAGATGCTTCTCCCTTCAACTCTGATTTTTCAAATTCTTTAGAGAAATTCTCCTCCGACAATGCCCAGCTGGAATTTTCAGATGTACTTCGATCATCAACAGAGACAACTTTGCTTTTAATCATTCTCCAAATCCGTTGAAGAAACCCCTCTATCATAACAGGAATTTCACTCTTTGCATCATCCTTACTGTTACTGCTGGTGCTCACGTCAAGCTCTGCACTAGCAGCATCTGAGTTATTGTCTCCATGTGGAGAAGAAATTGCATCTTCAGCTTTTGCAGTAGCTTTAGTGGTTAACTGAGATGAGTCTCGATCCTCCACAGAAGCGTCGCTCACCACTGAGGATTGAGATGCTGGTGCAGATTGTTTATTATCACCTGTACCCAATTCCTCCTCCACTGGAGGCTGAGATTCATGACCATATGATGAGTCATCACATTCTGTGGTGCTAGATTCGCCTTTGTCCCCATTGTAAGCTCCTACAGGAAAAATAGTAGGCTCCTGTGGAGATACTTCATATGCATTGTTTCCAACATTCTCGGAAGATGGATGTGCCTTAACTGTGGCAATGCTAGCCAATGCTGAAATAAGAGAAGAAAACTTCTTGTGCCCCCAAAAATCCTTGTCAAAGACGACACCACTCTTTTTGAGTTCTTTATAAAGATCACTAATGGGAACACCTTCTGGATTTGAAGATAATATATCTCTCAGTTTCTTTAACAAAATCTTTGGAAGAGGGCGATTTCTTATGTCATCCTCACCATCCACGAAGGGATCATCTAGAACACCTTTACAGTATCCATACCAAGAACCATGAGCCCCATCAGGTGGGTGATTAAAATATTTCCCTGTGAGATTTTCACCCTTCACCAATTTATTCCAACGCCACATGATTGTGGCAGCACTAAAAAGTGCATTTGAGGCACCATCACTGCTTGCGATCAAAACATTGTAGTTGTTCATCCTCAATCTGTGTAGAATATGAGCAAAATCTCTATCCCCTGATATCAAGAACAAATGAGCAGGAGGAGGATTCTGAGCCACCCAATAAACCAGATCAGCCAGAATGGACTTGTCGGCACTATTTTTGCCACCTACACCAGAGATAATATTGTGTGATTCAAAGTAGAATAGTGAGAAAGATAATAGAATCATCAGATTCCTAGCAGAAATTGTTTTTGAACAAACCCACTAGAGTCTGATGCAAATACAAAATAACAGTTACACTAAAGAACCAACCACTTGTCATCTTCATTCTAGTCAAACTTTCTCTTCCCTAGAAACTATATCCTAGAAACTACTAAGCTTTCACATAGAGTTTAAGCAGGGCATGTACAACTCCAGGATATTGCCAATCTCTATGGCTTCCAATCTTTTACCAGAATGCCATTGCTCACACAACTACAAAATTAACAATTCTCCATGTCTAAATGATTAAACTCTCAAACACGCCATTCTCATAATCCAACTCAAATCCATCAACAAAAGGTTTTAATAATGTTCCGTTACATAAAGATACAACAAAACCATGGTAAACTCACACAATTCACGAGATAAAAACCATCCACGTAGAAGAAAAAAATCAAAGTTAAATGACATTAAACACTTCCTAGGTATAAATTAAGTACTAAAGAACTTTAAAAGAGATGATTTACCTAATTCAGTCTCGCATTCACATCTTCCTTAATTTCACTCCTAAAACACAAGTGAAGACCATTGCATACAAACTTCATTCATTTATCGTCCACTTAGAAGTTGGAACTCTATAGTCTATAGCAAGGACCATGTGATACATCAATTAAAAGCTTAAACCACCACATATAACTTATAATCTCCACATCTAGCTTGACACAAAAAAATCCTTAAATCTCTTAGCCCAAGTAAACAACAATAAACACAAGTAAAGACAGACGCATACAAACTTTATTTGTTTATAATCCACCTAAAGGTCTGTTTGGAATCATAGTTTGATAATTAGATTTTCATTCCCTAAACAAGTATCAAATGTAATTTGCAACTAACATCTAAAAACTTAGAATCTTCATATAAAGAAATAGTACATTTGGGAACCAACTCCGAGAGTTCATCAAATTTTCAAAAATCTGATTATCAAAATGTAAGTCCAAACAAACCCTTACACCTCTATGGCTCTATGCAAGCATTGTACAATTTATTTATTAAGCCTAAACCATCTCACGTAACATATAATCCCATCTAGTTTGCCACATAAGCATCCTTAATTTTTTATCCAACAAAACAACAACTTTTTGCGAAGGTCTAGAATCCATGTTAGCCTTGCGTGAGTCTAATAATGTTGCATCATCATGCAAATATGAGTGCATCGAGTCATGCCAACCGATGCTATTTGTACTTAATTTCACCTTTTGCAATATAACTTTGAGATTCCAACAAGACTTTCATTTTATACTTGCAAACAATAAGAAGAAACTTCATTCATTACTTACTCTGGGGAACATGGTTGAGGCAAATGCCGGTCGTGCAAAGCGCGATCTGCGTGTCGTTATTAAGCAGCGAAACATCCCCAGTCGCGGTGATTGTTATCGGGCCCTTGATCCCGTGCGACCGCAGCGCGGACGTGATCCGGTGCGTGATCCGGTACGCGCTGACGCCGGAGGGGATCTGGCAGTTCTCGAAGTCCCACCAGACGGTGACTTTCGCGGCCTTGCTCTCCTCGTCGCTCCGGTGGCGTCTGAAGGGGGAAGACGAGAGGGGCTGGGGAGTGGCGGCGGAGGAGAAGTGGCGGTGGGAGGGGAAGTGGAAGAAGAGGAGGAGAGGGCGAGGGAGAGGTGGTCTCATGGTGAGGGTTTGAGAGGGGAGGTGGAGCCGAGGTGAGGGGTTTCGTCGCCGGCGAACGGCGGCGATGGTCTAAAACCTCGCTTGCGAAGAAAAGCCCTTCCGGGGTTCTAATCGGATCTTGGAGGATCCGATATGAGGGCTTGTTAGGTCGGTTCGGCAATGATGTTTTAACTTTTACCTCTTCGGAGTGTGTACCGAATTGATCGATTCATACAAGTATTGCTTCGGTGGAGGTGGAACGTGTGATAAATCTGAGTTTATGGAGATTCGCATGCGAAACTCATATCGATAAGAAAAATTAATTTTAGTATTTACAATTTTACATTCTTGCAAATTTACATTACTTTCATGAAAATATTGAGTACGAAAGGGAAACAATCAATTACTTCATCTATAAGGTGAGTGTTGGTCTTGCTTCATAGTAACATTAAATAGATGATATTTCTCGACTTTTAGCCATGGAACCATAAATTTTTGACTGACCATGTAACATATGATTCAGGTATAGTACATAGAAATAGCGGTTTTCACTTATATGTATGTGTAACTAAAGATGAGATCTTTATACAAGATATGTATATGCGTGAGTTTTCAGCGGCTCGGGCTTTTGTCAAGCTGAAGTACTTTATTTTGTAAAAATAGCACTGAAGTTCGGCTTTCTTCTTTAACTTAATTGCTTTTGTATTAGCTTCGTCCAATGTAATTAATTTCTCAACGAACCGCGATATTTATATTCGATGCATGTACACCAGTCACCTGGCTGCATACAATGGTACACGCATCACGGACGACAAACAAATCAACATTTTCAGTTATTCATATATCAAAACGAGTTCAAGATACATAATAGGAAGACGAGATCATCATTCAAACAACCAAAAACATCGAGCTATATAAAGCCACACAAGTTATATCCTATGTAACTATAGCCAAATATTGTGAAGCTCCACGGGACCACGGCTACGCTGGAGACGTTTACAACTCTGGCAGCATAACACCGGCAACACAACACCACTATGTAACATAGGTTCAGCAGCCTCACCAATGATCAGCTTCTCGGCATGAACTGAGAAACACCACTAAAATTAAAAATGAAAAAGCAAAAGCTATAAACATGTAAAGAACTGAATAGTTGCAACTTACTATAATGGTGGATCCTCCAGTGTCCGATATGATATGGTGGATCTAATACCACTTCCTTCAGGTAACCACTTGATCAGATTCTCTGACGTTACAAGGACGTCGTAGAGCAATTATGCTTATTATGCATTGTAAATGTATCAAAGTTGATGGAACCAAATGATCCCACAACACAGCAAATTGCTTTCTAGTAACCTTCCGACGTGTAAAACCCTGATCTACTATGACAATGAAATGAACTACATGACACATGATACACAGCTAATACATATTGCCCATTGATTGGAGCTGTCACAATAAAGATCTGTTTAAAATGTAAAAGACAATATACTGTTTAAATGAATTGGGTATCAAAAGATGTTTCTTAAGCCAATGATGTCTTAAATGGGCATGTCTACTAGGTGGAAAATTATGTTAGATAATTGCATAACACATCCAAAAGAACAAAGCTATCGTCACAGTAAAAATGCAAAACAATAGAACATTACAATGATGAGAAGGTCTAATAACAAGTATGCAAACAAATCACAAGAGAAAACATTGAAGTATTGAAACAACTATGGAACCAAGTTATGGTGTTAATGGAATTAGCAAGTGATTGGATTTTTATCACTCTTATTTTAAGCTCGTTAAACAATATTCAAGGTAAACAAAACAAGTATGCACGTCAAAGTGAAAATTAGTGTAATTACTGAAAATGTATATATCACAAAAAGGAATCTGTTAAGTAATGATAAGCCCTCAGATCTCATAGCTATTGATTCATCGACGGCACCACAGTGGTTTCTCCCAAAGGACCCCTCCACATGAGATGAATTTCAAAGGTAAAGTGGTGGCAGTGGTGGCGGCGATTGCGGAATGGTGAAAGTGGTAATGGTGAAATGAGGAAAACGTTTCGGGACCCGAAGGAAGAAACCACAACCGCTCCGAAGGTATATGTTTTCCATCATAGGGTATTCATTACCAAACTCCAATCGGAATCAATTTCGTTAATATGATACTAATGCTTTCAGGGGGGAGGAAATACAAAACGTAAGAATAAACGAGAGCCCTCAGATCTCATAGCTATTGCCTTCATCGCCGGTGTGACTCGATTTCGCCTCCATTTCCTCCAAAATGATGATGAGAAGAAGGCGATGGTGATGATGGTGGTGGTGGAGAGGAGAATGAGAGGCGAAATCAAGGTAACCGCTCGGGGAAAATAAAGGTTTTCCATCACTGGGCGGAGAATCGAACAAAGCATGAGGACTTACCTCCAGATCGTGGTGGTGGTGGTGGTGGAGGTGGAGGTGGAGGTGGCGGCGGGCGGACGACTAGGGCATGGAACACAAGGGTCTTCCATGTCCCTCCCAACTGCCTTCGGATACCAATTTTATTATTATACTTCATGTGAGGCCCAACAGATGCTGGTAAAGTCGGGTCCATTAGCCCAATCACGGTCCAATTTTTTTAAAGTATCCCGCGTCAAGATTTACTAACTTCAAATTGTGCGCAGTGACTCAGTGAGGTATAGGAGATAGCTGAATGCTGATACATCGTCAACAGTTTGAACTTGAAACATATATCAGGAAGGCCTGAAGAAGGGTAAGTCAATCGGATAAAAGCACCACGTACCTCCACTTCTAGTTTTAGGCACAATATTGTAAGATTATAGGATCAGAAAAGACATACGATAGAGTTCTAAGAAATGTTATGTGATGGGTCCTTGAGAAAAATAAAGTATCAACAAAATATGTGAATTTAATTAAAGATATGTATGAAGGAGTTGAAACTAGCATTAGAATTTGTGATGATGTGACTAAAACTTTTCCGATTAAGATTGAACTTCATCAGGGTTCAGCTTTAAGTTCATATCTATTTGCTTTAGTAATGGACGAGGTGATAAAAGACTTACAATGTGAGGTTCCATGGTGTATGTTTTTTGTGGATGATGTAGTATTAATTGACGAGAGTAGGGTATGTGTGGAGAGAAAACTAGAGTTGTGGAGAAATACTTTAGAAACAAAAGGTTTTAAACTAAGTAGATCTAAAACTGAATATATGAAATGTTGTTTCAGTACCGTTAATACCGAGGAAGATGAGATTATATTAGATGAGCAAGTGGTGCGTAGAAAAGATATTTTTAGATATCTTGGATCAATACTTCAAAAAGATGAGGAGATCGATGAAGATGTTAACCATAAGATTAGAGCAGGATGTATGAAATGAAGACAAACCTCAGGTGTCTTATGTGACAAGAAAATTCCACTTAAGTTAAAACGAAAGTTTTATAGAACCACAATAAGACTTGCAATGCTATATGGTACGGAATGTTAGACTACTAAAAGACAACATATACAAAAGATGAGTATATGAAATAAGGATGTTGAGGTGGATGTGTGACCATACGCGAATGGATCGGATTAGAAATGAAGACATTCATAAGAGAGTTGGAATTGCTCCAATGGAAGAGAAAGTTATCCAACACAGACTGAGATGGTATAGACATATACAAAGAAGACCTATGGAGACACATATAAGAAGAGTGATATTGAATCGGATCGAAGACATAAAAAGAGGAAGAGACAAACCACAATTGACTTGGGAGGAAACGATCAAAAGAGATTTAAAAGTTCCTCGAGAATTTGCATTGGATAGAAACACGTGGAAAAAAAACAATTCACGTGTCTGAACCGTGACTCCTTAGAGTTTCATTTCTAACCTACCCAACTAATTTAGGATAAAAGGTTTTGTTGTTGTTGATAGGATGAGAAAAGGTTTCAACTGCAATTTCCAGGAACAAATTCGATGCTACATTTTTTGAAGACAAAAATGATCGTAAATCGTAATGATGAGGCACCCGTTCCTCCATGGATTTTTTAAGGATATTGGCTAAAATGTAGTCTGACGAACCACACAGTTCCGCATCCAACAAGAACAGTTCTCAATACAAAATAAATAAAACAGAAGCAACAGTTTAAGTTAAAACACTATTCTTTCTCCCAGATTTTCACACAAATTTTGGGGGATGAATGGGTAAGCAGCCGAATGCCACAGATGAGTATGACAGATCTTTGGTACTTGACACCGTGTTTTTGGGACGATCCAAACCAAGAGATTTTCATTTTCCTTTTACATTTGGTAGTTCTCTTTTTTTACTAGTTAGTCTTCTTCTGGGATTCAACAAATGCCAAAAAGTTTCTTCGCTCTTGCCTATACCGCTTCAACTCCTTCACAGCTGCAAGTACAACATGCACCGCTACAGGCGCAAAGTAAGGCTGCAAATAAATCACAACAATAAGCTTCTCGGTTACAAGTACCAACAACAGTAAACCTCCTTCAGGAAATGCTCAACATATTGAGATATCGTTATTGCTGATAATATAGCATCATTTTCATGGAATTACAAGGAAAATATTAGAAAATGACCTGCGACCTAGTCATACAGAACATTACACGAGATATCATTTAAGGAAATTTTAAGCATTCACAAAAGTACATTTTTCTCGAAGAACATAATAAAAAGAATTATTAAGTTGAAGAGACGTGGGAAGAAGTGGGATAATAGAAATAATAGGCATGGTTGTCCAATGTCACCAAGGGATCATATGTTTATCAACGTCTTTGCTACAATGTTGCATGATGAGATAATCTAAATGGTTTTCGACTGCTTCAGCATGAGCACAGAAATATCTTTTAATGGGTGGCAAGTATATACGATTGGACGAAAGGATATGTGTAATTAGCTGATTGCTAAAGAGGTTATAACTTATAACTAAGCATTATATGAAGAAAATGGCATAACATCATATTATGTGATTTAGTAATATTTGTTAGTCCATTGCCATATGATCAATTACTGGTAAGCATCAAAGCCACGTATTACTTAAAGAAATATCTTCTGGAGCAAAACGTCATATTCGGAGGATAATTTAACTTACTGACCATGTATATGGCGACATAATGCTCAAGTGAAGAATAACTGATTGACATGATGGATGGATGGAAAAATGCATCTTCAACTAGTGATCTAGCTTGCCTAGAGGAAGCTGGAAGAGTGGAAGACAAAGAAAGTACAACATATTAGATAATAGATATCAAGTTCAAGACAGAAACAATCAGGAGTCAACGATAAAATTGTTGTAAAAACACCTATTTTAAGGATGAACTACAGCGCAACCTTGACATTCATGAAAGTTCATCCTCGTTTACAGTTCTATGTTGCAACTTCACAAGCAATTTGCCCTTTCATTACAGGATCCTACATTTTTCAGGTCAATACTTCGTACTTTCGTAACAAGGTTTTTAGCATATTATAGCAAAGATTTCTAATCAACATGCATGACCTCAGATTTAACAAATGTTAATTATACGAGCAAAATTAGAAGAAGAAAAAAATGGCAGCTATCACGGAAGTTAAATCAACAAGATAAACTACTACAAGGAGACAGAAGACAATCAATACAATCTTTTGAGAAAAGAGACAAAACAGTTAAAACAGGGTAAAATGGAATTGCATGATGTAATATGAAAGATATACTAAAATACATCAAAAATTATAACTCGGGAAGAAATTTGACATATAGTCACATCTAGGATGATATAGAATGTAATACCTAAAAAAACGTGTTAATGGAACATTGGAACTATGAAATTCGAGGGTATAAACATACAAACCAGTACACAACCTTATCATTTCATTAAAATCTACAAAATAACCTCATTAGATCCACTAGAATCCAAATTTTTAACAAGATCAAGGAATAAAATCATCAGAAAAAAACTAGCAGCAGCATGTGCAACAGCCTAAGACTACAATGGGATAAAGTAGGACATTGCAGAGTTTGAAGATTTTCATATTCACCATATAATTCTGGCTGCAAAATGATTACTACATTATTATCATCTATTATCTATAGAATACCAGCTGATTTGGCGTATATGCCCAGTGAAGCATTTTCCCGAGCAAAACTTGCAGCCTCAAGAGATAATTTCACCTGCATATAGAAGGATGCCAAGTAAATATGATAAATGAGAAAGGAAAAGTATAGGAGCGAGAAGTTGCTAGTCATATGATCTTCATTTATTAGTACTACTTTACTACACTACTACTATATAAAATGTCTGCATGGCAGCCTTTCAATAGGTTAAAACTAAAAAGCAACCAGGTAAGAGAAAGAATGTCTAAGATTCACGCATTCAGGTGCAAAATGAAGACTTAAGTACAATGCAATCAATACCTTAAAGTTAAAAGTGTCACCTTGTGGCGTAGCACTTTCTATGTTTACTCTATGAAGACTGAAAGAAGGAAAATTTTGACAAACTGAGGTTATGACGTCGCAACCTGAGATAATAGGGTTTAATATCGAAGTACAACTTACCTGACCCTAAATAACTTAATTGCAGAAAACATCTACTCAGGGGACGAAATAAAAGATTTGACTAGTGTAATTTTCTTTTATAATGTTGACAACGGTCTTCTCACCTATCTCTTTAGAGAGTTTCTTCAATCACTTTCTTGTGACTTTGTGAGCAATGTGAATTTTAAAATTGTAGTTCACAATTACTTCAGGTATTGTACAAAAGTAAACCAAAGAAAAATAAGCTTTTGCTTGTACACAAGGGTGCTTTAACATAATAAAACGAGATTGCAGGAGGTAAATGACTACATATTGCAACTAGATACAAGGTTTTGGATATCAAGATAGTATAGGAATAACATACCTGTTTTCCAATTTCATCCATTACAATCATCCTTGGAAGAGATTCAACCTGAATGATATATTTGTTAAAACCACAAGGTAACCAATGGCTACATAATGATTTTTTACTTAGCAAATCTAAAAACCAACCGAAGATCATACCAAGTTGGACAGTGACTGCAGTGTAGTGGAGCATGAAAGCAAATTCAAACATGCATGTTTCCGAAACAGGAAATCCAGTTCCCTGCAAAAGAACAAGAAGATAATTAAAGATATGGTGTTGGATGAAAAATAATGTGGACTGTGTTGGATGAAAAATAATGTGGACTGTAAAAAGGACCACATAATTTATTCCACAAAAAGAAGTCAAAAGTTTAGTTTCTTAGGCATGGTAAACTAGAGACACGCGTTCCACTTTCAAATGCACGTGTAGTAAACTTAAGGTTGCAATTGTTGTTGCAATAATCAAAAACCTTATCTTATCAAAATGGGGTTGACAATGTAGTAATAATTTTCATCATGAACAATGAAATTATCCACAAGTCAACGACCCAACTGGATTGCAATTTAGACATGTTAATCAAGCAGACTTTAACATAGAATATTATAACAAATTAGTAAGTGAAAATATAATGAGTTAATGGCCATATTTTTTTCGGTACGTTAATGTCATACGCATATGTCAATTACTTGGTTTAGTTAATGCTAATAAAGCAAACCTTAACATGGAATCGTACAACTAATAGTAAGGAAAAATACAAAATATCTTACTGGAGAGGTAAACCTTGAGACCCAAATGAGACATAACAGTATAACACAATGCTTCACATGATATCAGTTTATAAGCAAAGAAATAGAGAATTCACCAATTACTGAAAGGCATAATCTATCAGAATCATAAACCATGCTAAATTAGATAGCATCTCTCTTAAGAGCAAGTCGATCAAAAACTATACTAAACTTCTGGATATGATCCATCCAATTGGTTCATTATGGTAAAACTGACAACTTAAGAAGTGAACTAATCGCCACGAACAGGAAATGAAACAGAATCAAAGATTAAATGGTAAGCCAAAAAGGAATACCAACTGCAATGTATCTTCTCACGAACAGAAATTATCCAACAAAAGCTATTGATGTGATGGGGAACAAACACAAAAAAACGAGCATAAAACGTGGAGCCAGCACCAAGTGCAGCATAACTATATTAGTAGAGATACCCCATTGTTTACGTGGTGTTAGAAACTTGTATGAAAATAACAGGATGCTGCCAAAAAACCAAGACCCTCAAGAACCTTCTAACTACAACTAAAACAAGTCTCTTACCACTCTGTCAATCCTCTGTCGCTTGCTAAAAAGCTGAAGATGCCTGAATCAGTAGAATGATTACTATCAGATTTAAGACCAAAGAGAAGCCGGAGCTGGGCAATGAATACCCCCAATAATTTATGAAAATCCTGCAAAAAACACAAAATTATCCAAGCAAACCCAAAAAATAAGTGGAGTGAGATAAGAAAACAACAATATGCTGAGTAGCTTCACCCAAAATAATAAGATAACAAAATCAAACATTTAAAGAACAGAGGAACCCTCCAGAGTCCTGACAATTTATTATAAATTGTATAGTAGTATAGGCATTGAGAATCTAAGATGCTAAGAAAAGGATACCAAAGATGTTCAGGATCAAACATCAGAAAATTGGAACCCATGAACTCCTGTAGCATTAAGGCAGTGGACCAGAGATTGCACCCTTAGCTTAATGACAAGTACATTTCTAAACATTTTCTTAACAAAAAATGCTTCTTGGAGTAAAACCTCCACTTCAGATTTGCGAACATATATAGTTAAAGTACATTTAGCTACTTAGGTTGGCCCTGCACTTGCTCCTTTTGTTAGAATAAAAGCCACACAATAAGTCTATCTCGCATTCTTACTGTACAAGTCTATGAATAAGTCGATCAAATTTCAATAATAATATGACCTAAAAATCACCACTGGAAGGGAACATGTCAAACCTGAAGTGACATCATATTTTTCTTGAGATGCTGACTAGAAGAATCCATAGAACATGTTGGTGGATTCCAAACAATGACACCTCCCCACATCTACAATAAACTAATTATTAACTATGACAATCATATCATGAAAAAATGAGAAGCAATAATCCAAAGTCGTTAACTCTTACAGGAGATATGAATCCATTTGTTGTGGAAATTTCGCCATTAGGGAGATGGAGAAGAAGAGGACATTCTTTCACAGAAGGCACATATCTAAGGCCACAAAAGAACAAAACATTTTCAGAGGATATGCCAATGAATTTACAGGAGCGATATGTTACCCAAAAAACTGCTCCAAAGTCAAAAGCAACAAATAACATTGTCAAGTTACCATGATCCTGTTACATCTTACAACATAATACATCATGAATTCAACGAAGTAACATTTTATAAAAACTAATAGTTTTTCTCATAACAAAGTAGATACAAAATGAAAAACAGACATCTGAAACAATGCTCAACTGTGTCGCCTATGCGTCGCATAGGTGGCACAGGAAGCCGAGGTCGCATATGCGACCCTGTACTGTGCGCTAGGAGAACTATGCGTCCTGTGTGCATCGCACACCTTGGTCGCATAGGACACACAGTGCCCAGGCTGCCAACAGCTAGTTTTCTAGCCGTTGGCAGCAACTTTTGGGGGCACCAAGGGTGCTCCCAAGTCCTATAAAACCCCTTTCCATTCATTCCACAACATGTCTCATCGATTCTCTTCCATTTCCACTTCATTCTAAACATCTCTACTCCCATCCTCAAGCTACTATTTGATTTCCCATTTTTCTGAATATTTGAGGAGTTGAAAAAAATGCAACTGTGCTGGTCTGAACATTGATCTGAAATTGCCTTCTGAAGATGTTCACAACTCCAAAATTTATCCATAAAGTAAAGCAGTTAAGCAAAAAATGTATAACAAAATAATTATTATTTTCTAAAATGCTAGATGCAAAAACATGCGGATAGAAGATGCATGTATTTCACATTTAAGCATCAATGCAAAGCGACAGACCGAATTATCAAACTAAAAATATTCTATACAGCATACATATTAATATGAAACAAATAATATGGTTCTAATTTTGTAAGGAAATCAAAGTTATTGTTAAATGAAAGCATACACTACGAGATGCAAAAGTTTTGATCTTCCAGCGGCTGCAGTGGATGAATCCAAATGCCATTCCTTTGAATTCACCTAATAAGTTGACAAAGTTATGAACTGCGTTGCACATGGAAAGGTATATCGAAAGATGACTCGACAAGAGACGATTAACAGTGGCAAAGACAATCACCTACTAATGTATGAAGAGAGAAATCAAGAGTAACGTAAAAATAATAATCAGAAGGGTAACGTAAATATAAACATTGACTAGATTAATGGTGCCAATCATTGTCCCTTTTACTAATACATCTGAGAGGACTTGTCATTTTTCAATATCTCAGAATTCTAGCCAACTAAAGACCCTAGCTTCTCCTTAAGCCTATGCCCTATAACTGAAATTTGTAATATCACCACATGCCATAACATCTACGGACATGTGCTCTTAAGTATAATGGTGAGTGACACTAAATTAGAATTACATTAATTTCATATCCTCATCTCTTTTTTTCCGGATAAGTTACAGCAAACTGATGAGAATTGCACTTGTACTTTGTATGGTGCATAAGAGTAATAGGATTTGCCCTCAAATAACTAATAACTATCAAAATGAAGGCAGCAGAAGATGAAAAAAAGCATCTCCTTCTTCTGGACTAACAAACTTCATGATATCAAGAACAATAAAAATATTGTACTATTACAAAAATTAGATACATACAAAGAAAGGAAGATCTTCAGTGTTAAATATGTGGGCACGTGACTTCTCATCCCAGTGAGAAAATGATGATTTGGGAGCATGGTATAAAACCTGAAAATTCAAACAAATATATAGAAAATAAATAATGACGCCAGAACAAACATGACTTGCCAGAGGTTGATGTTCTATATTTTTATTGTAAAAACATCTTTGGGAATGCATAACACTGTGACTACCTGACTTTCTATCTTCACATTTGCTAATGGTGCCAAGGCCTCTACTACTGGGGCCAACATAGCTTCGCCAACACTTTGAAAATCCCTAAACTCTAAAAAATAAGTCAATTAGAATGAATAAACTTTAAAAGTAAAAAACACTGCATATTATAAGTTTTAGAAACAAATTTGGCATTCCAGCCACGTTAACCAACCAAACAGGATATTTGTATGTTATATATGTGCCAATAATCAGTTTAACGATAGAAAACAAATATGGACTTGTCGAGCCAACACAATCACAAGAGAAATAATACATTAAATTTGTTTGTGATCGAACCTAGCAAGATGAGCTGATAAAAAAACCAATGTCTGCTCAAAAGAGAGAGAATTCAGTTGACATTCACTACTGGAGAAGAACAATGCTTTGTGTGGCAGACATCTATTGCAATTTCTGAATATCAAAAGCTAGTAACCAAAAATTAATAACCACAGCTTCCTACCAGGCAGCAATTTCCTCACCAGTCATACACCCAATCCTTTGGGTTAGCATTCAGTAAGCTGAAGGAAAGTGTAACACTCCCATCCGAACCAACCGGCATAAACTCCCCGTCCTCCCCATCTTCACCGACCGCACCATGCATGAACACCTCCACAAACACCTTCGCCACCGTCTCCACCGCCTCCATCTCCCCAACAACCCAAGCATGCCGATGCTTGCCGACCACAACCCTACCCACCCCACCACCACCAGCCACAACAACACTATACACCTTTCCACCACCACTCTCATCTCCCCCACTCAACGCCTCCATCAAAACCCCATCCACAACCTCGTCGTCCAAACCCCTAATCTCCTGCACTCCACACCTCCACGTCCCCCCACCTCTCCCCTCACACCTCCCATTCCTCTCAACCGTCACCACGACTTCCTCCACCGTACAACCACCGCACGCGAGCGATCCACCTCCGATCGCCGCGAGCCGGTGGGAGATGGCTTTTCCGATCTCGTCGGCACTGGAGGGGAGGGTCCCATCGAGGAAGACGGCGTGGAGACGGCAGGGAGGGGAGGCGGAGGCGGAGAGGGGGCGGGAAGGGAGAGGGGAGCGGTGGATAGCGGTGGAGCGGAGGAGGAAGGGAAACCCTAGAAAAGAGGGAAAAGCCGTTAGAAAGGGGGTATATATAGGAGGTGTGGAAGGGGGTTGGTTTGTTACCGAGGAGGAAGGAGGCGAGGACGGTGAGGGTGAGGACGAGGCGTTTGGTTCCCGGGGGCGACGTGCGAACGGTTGCCGGAGGAGACGCCGGAGGTTGGTCGGAGATTTCCGCCATTTGGTTGGAGTTGGGAAGGAAGTTGTGCTTCAGTGCATATTTTGTTTGTTTGGCGGGTCGGGTTAGAAGTTAGAAGTAACAACCGAGAAACAATTGGGTCGGGCTGTTTACTGTTTAGAAGGATTGGAGTCATTATACTTATCATAACAGTAATACGTAATTAAGATTGGTTAGAATGAGAGTACAAGGATGATTTGACGTACGATTTTAGTGGTACTTTAACATCATAATCGCTTAACGTGTTTAATAACAACAAAGGCTTGAATTTTAGCCATATATTATTCTAGTTTTGTGTTTTGCCGGAAATGGGTATACCTTTTTTTATCACCTTTTAATTTTGACCTTAGCCCTATTGTGCCTTAATTTGATTCAAATAAATTAATATCACACATGATTTTCTTCTCACGGTTAGGATTTACATGAAAGGTCCATTTTTTTAGGGAACTACTATTCGTCGTCGGAAAACTACTTAAATCGCCCCAAAAATGATCTTTTGCCCCTAACAAATCAATTAATACCGATTTCGTCCCGTGTCTTTAAACAAGGTGTTTGACTCAGTTTTACTCACATTCCCAGTACAAACACCACGAAAATGTCCGGCGAAGCACCAGAATCCGGCGAGGTAATGGGGGCGGAATTTTTTTTCCGACTCGGGCGTCTGGCTAGGCCGCCTCCACATAGGTGGAGGCGTCTGGCTAAGCCGCCTCCACTTAGGTGGAGGCGGCTTAGCCAGACGCCTCCACCTATGTGGAGGCGGCTTAGATGCACGCCTCCACCATGGTAGAGGCGTCTATCTAACACGCCTCCACCTATGTGGAGGCGTGTTAGGCAGCCGCCTCCACCTTGGTGGAGGCGGCCTAGCCAACCGTCCGTTTTTTTTTTGTTTTTTTTTTATTTTTTGTTAAATTCAAAATTTTCAGGTTCCGTTGCAAGATTTCGGTGGTGATAGAGTAGATTACAGTGAGTTTTTTGACAGTAAAGAAATATTTACAACAATCGAGGAAGGTTGTAAATGGGCGAAACAAATTGCGATAGGAGCCGGATTTTTTTTAGTTATATCATCGTACAAACCAAAAGCAGATAACCGGATGGATTGTTACCTCAGATGCGATCGCAGACGTGAGATGAGTTCTCGTGATACGAGTATTGCACTGCGAAAGAATACGAAAAGAAAAGGTTGCGGTTGTCGGTTTTTGGTAAAAGTGGTGGCGCGACGAGATCGTGATGGATGGGTTATTGTTTCTAGTAGCATGTTTGGGCAGCACAACCACCCATTGGCAGTTTATTCAGAGGGTCACCGACAGGTCAGCGGACTTAGTGCTGGGGCAAAGCAAATTATTCGGGATATGACAGAGGCACAAGCAAGGCCCCGTAACATTTTGTTGGCGGTAAAGAAGAAATTTCCGGACGATAATCCTAATCAAAGGCACATTTACAACTTCAGAGAGTACATGAGGATGACGAAATCTGAAGACAGGAATCCCGCGCAGCAGTTTCTCAGAGAGGCAGTGCAGCATAAGTATTTGCATTGGATTGTGGCAGATGAAGAAACTAATGTCTTGACTCACGCATTTTTGGCACATCCGACTTCAGTTCAGTTGTTGCGTACATACCCATTCGTGATCTGTATGGATTCGACGTATAAGACGAACAAGTACAAGATGCCTTTATTTGAGATGGTTGGGGTTACTCCAACAAATATGAATTTCCTCGTCGGATATGCGATTTTGCAGGATGAGACCGAGTCTAGTTACCGGTGGGTGTTGGAGAGGTTGCGAGATCTGTTATTGGATATTGTTAGCCCGACAGCAATAATTAGGACCGGGAGATGGGTCTGATGCGACCAGTGGCAGAGGTTTTTCCTGAGTCAGCTCATTTACTATGCACCTGGCATATCAACAAAGACGTGTACAACTACGCATACCACGTATTCGGCAAGGAGAAGCAGCTTGCAGAGAGTTTTAGACGTGGAAGATGGAGGAGAGTCATGCTTTCTGATTCACAAACGGATTATGATAGAGCAGTCCGTAATCTGAAGGATTCTTACAGTTCCTGGCCAGTGCTGACGAAGTATGTGGAAGACACGTGGTTGGTGCATAAGGAAAAATTCGTGTTGAATTGGACGAATCAAGTTCTTCATTTCGGCAACACTACGAACTGCAGGGTGGAAAGTGCACATTCGGCTCTGAAAGAGTGGATCACTACATCGACTGCCGCTCTCGACACTCCTTTCGACCGCGTGAACTCGTTTATTGAAATGCAGCTGACAAATATTCGGAACTTTCTTGAAGATTCGAGACGTCGAAATTTGGAGAGTCCACTGTATGTAAAATAAAAATTAGCGTACAATAACAAAATATACTTTACAATTAAATATAAAATTAGATAAACTTACCGCATCGGCACATGTCCTATCCAGTGCTCTCTCCGGTCTCGGAATGATACCGCGTACGAGTAGTGGATGTGAGCACCTACCGAACCACTGCAAATAATCTGGAGCACAAGTGGAGGGGTCGCGGCTACGACTCAGATCAGCCAGGTGTAGTCGTCCTAGTCTCGGAAATGTCCTCCAAACCGATTCCGCAGACGAAACGCTGTGCCTGACGTCGTACATCGTGGCAGTCGCAGACCGTACTGCATGCTCGGGCGTCGGAATGTCAACCGGGATCACCTGAACGTAGCCTAACTGACGTAACACGCGATCAGGTATATAAGGCTCTGTGATATCCCTATAACGAATAATGCCGGCAAATGTAGTCCTCGGCACAGCTACAGCAGGATCGGGACCGTACGGTAACCACTCCACCTAAACGTTTATACGTTAATAATAATAAAATTAAATTTAAATAAACGTGAATGATATATACATCATATACCTGCGATGCAGTCATCTGATCTAGCCGTCTACGAATAGAAAGAAGTCGACTCTCACTCTTATCCTCCGCCCGGACAGCCCACATACGCGAACGAGGATGGCCACGCTCAACAATCTTCCTCTCACGATGGGGCGGAAAGCAGGAAAATACTCATATATCCAAGCCTGCAGCAGTGTAAGACAACCCGTAATCTGACCACAATCAGCGCGACTGGATATGCCCAGCTGGCGATACAGATATGCCAACGTCGCCGACCCCCATGAGTAATCAGCAATGGTATCTGGGTCCCTCGCCTCCAATAAGTCGCGTGGTCTCAGTCTGGAACCGCTCTTGTCGAGAAACAATACGCAGCCTAGCAGTAAGAAGAAATAAGCAGTCATCTGCGTATCCTCAGTCCGTGGTGGTCGCCCCCGTCTGCAACACTCGTCCACAGCGTCGATACTAACACCACCGCCACTCCAGAATGAGCTATCCCGCCCAAGACCCTCCAGGCTGACACCCAGCAACTCAGATACATATAACTTCAGCTCAGATGTCGGCGCCTGCGCACTGACCATGGGCCCCTCAACAGGAATGTGCAGAATCTGAAAGACGTCATGCAACATGATCGTCATCTCTCCGAACGGTAAGTGGAAAGTGTTGGTGTCAGGCTGCCACCGCTCCACGAATGCCGAAATCAACGGCATGTCGATGCAGGAAAACATGTTGTACGGCAAGTGACCCAATCCACTGTCGATCACGGTCGCCGTCATATCCTCAGTCATCACTGAACGCCATGCCTGCAATGTCGTACAGGCTCTGTGCCGATTATGGCACTTCAAAACCTTCCGTTCCTTGCCATCCCAGATGCGTCTGGCGACGTGGCCTCCGAAACTCGGAATGACGCTGCCATCTACAGGACCACCGGGAATAATATCCGTGACGATCCAAGACTCGTCATCACCCATCTTCTTCTTCTGAGATCGGGCGTCTGCAGTGCACGAACTCGAATCACCGGTCACAAACCGGCCACCTCGATCCTTCCTAATGACCCACTCAGCTGAAGGACCACCGTGTCGCCCCCGTCCTCGACCGGACTGATGTACCGCCTCCTCCTGTGGCCCCAAGTCGTATCGGCCCCCATCGTCACTGTCGTCGTGACTCCTCGCCTCATCTGAATCATCCTCGTCGTCAAAAGACTCTCCAGGTGTCTGACGACGACGTAACAGATCTCTCTCTCTCCTAACTGAAGCAGAAATACCACGTGTACGTGGATGACGAGGGCCTGACTCGTCTGCTATACTACGTACCGGGCGTAAGGGAATTGATTTCCCTTTTCCTCCACGGTAACCCGATGACTATTAATTCAATTTAAAAATACAAATTTATTAATGATTTTACTATAATAATTAAACTAATTATTAACTTAATAATCGATTTATTTAGCAATTATCACAATTAATCAATAATCCGTTACTAAAATCGTACAGAACTAATTACTAACATAATAATCAATTTATTTATTAATTAACACATTTTATAATTAATAAACGATGGGAACTACTAAACGTCGCCCCAAAACTACTTAAATCGCCCCTTGAAAATACCAAATTGCCCTTAACAATATATTTAATACCCATATCGTCCCGTGTCTATAAATAAGGCCTATGGTCTTGTATATTCATAATTTATCAGTAAAAACACCACGAAAATATCTGGCGAGTGTGATGCATCGGGTGAGGTAAGCCTGGCGCGGGGCAAATTTTGGGCCGAGCGTCTGCATTAGACGCCTCCCCCATGGTGAGGGCGTCTGCGTAGGACGCCCTCCCCATGGCCGAGGCGTCTAACGCAGACGCCTACACAATGGGAGAGGCGTCTTATGTAGACGTCCTCCCCATGGGTAAGGCGTCTGTATTAGACGCCCTTCCCTACGGCAAGGCGTCCTACGTAGACGCCTTACCGTTGGGGAAGGCGTTTAACACAGACGCCCCATCCATGGGGCAGGCGTCTAATACAGACGCCTGTTTTTTTTTTTTTTTTGATTTTGAATTTGTTTTTTTAATTTCGACTTTATTTTTTAAATTTTTTAATTTCGATTTTATTTTTTTAATTTTTTAATTTCGATTTTATTTTTGTAGGTTCCAGATTTCGGTGGTGATGGAGTGGATTACAGTGAGTTATTTCAAACTACACAAATCTTTGCAACAATCGATGAAGCATGTAAATGGGCCAAACAAGTAGCTATCGGAGCTGGGTTTTTTTTGGTCGTGTCGTCGTACAAAACAAGATCAGATAGTCGGATGGATTGTTATTTGAGATGCGACC
The DNA here is from genome assembly GCA_963682175.1 of Triglochin maritima. Lineage (NCBI taxonomy): Eukaryota > Viridiplantae > Streptophyta > Magnoliopsida > Alismatales > Juncaginaceae > Triglochin > Triglochin maritima. Next base: position 1,184,176 of record OY821787.1, on the reverse strand, counting down.
GGCGAAATCAAATGGAGTCTCGGGATATGGATACTGCACTTCGAAGAAACACCAAAAGAAAGGGTTGTGGTTGTCGTTTCTTAATAAAAGTGGTGGTGCGACGGGATCGTGATGGATGGGTTATGGTTTATAATAGTGCTCACGGACATCACAACCACAGACTGGCAGTTTATCCAGAGGGTCATCGTCAAATTAGTGGTCTAAGTTCTGGGACGAAGAAGATTGTTCGTGATATGACTGAGGCGCAAGCAAAACCACGGAACATCTTGAAGGCAGTAAAAGAAAAATTCCCGGAGGACAATCCAAATCAAAGGCATATTTATAATTTCAGAGATTACATGAGGAGGACAAAATCTGAAGATCGGAATCCCGTCCAGCAGTTTCTCTACCAAGCAGTGCAGTGTGAGTACTTACATTGGATTATGGCGGATCCAGAAACTGATGTCGTCACTCACGCTTTTTTGGCACATCCGACGTCAGTCCAGTTGTTGCGGACATATCCTTTCGTTATCTGCATGGATTCGACCAGGGGGGAGGCGGTTCCCGCGACCGCCCGATCGTTGAGTCGGGCGGCTCCCGCGGTCGCCCGACCTAAAAAAAAAATTTTTAAAAATTAATTGAAATAAACAAGGTGATTTACCAGATGTGAGTAGTCCGGGGTGTCCGCTGGCTCTTTCCCTGGCCTCCGAGACATCCTATTTGGTGAATAAAAGTGTGATATGAAGAGAAAGTTGGGTTAAAAGAGTGAAATGAGGAGTTATATTAGTAGAAAGTGTAGAGGGGCAAAATGGTAATCTTACGGGCGATTTAAGTAGTTTTACGACGACGAATAGCAGTTCAGTTTTTTTATCCAGAGTTCAAACCATCTGATCTCTAGTTGACTGTTGTTTTAACATTCTCCAGTTGTGGACTGAGGCAGTGCAGGAATCCAGTGGAATCAAATCCATTGAAGCTTAAGTGTGTCTATTTTTCTTACCATAACTCTAACAGGCAACATTGGTTTTCCCCTTCAAATTTTGCTTAGATTTACTAATTTTTTACCAATTCAAAAATAAACTGTGGTGCATTTTACGGATTCAAAAGTAAATCCATTTTGCCCATTCAAAACAAATTGCCTATTTCTTTGGAAGGAACGATTTAAATTCATATTTCATAGTACCTACGTTACGACGATGTCCCTCGTCCCTCGTCAAGACATGAGTGATGCACAATAAAGGCTTATGTGCTGACAATGATGTTGATCAAGTCCAATGTCGATGAAGCGATGACTATGAGCACTGGACCGATGATTTTGAGGCCTCAATTATCTCTATCGGCGGAGTGGTAATCCTGCATTTGATTATGGAATTAATATTCGTTGTATGTAATAATATGACTTGTATTGTTTCTACCACTGTAACTCATACTTGTTTAATGTGTCAAATCACATAGTAGTATACTTCTGGGTCCTAACTTCATACTTTTGTGTTTATTTCATACTGAAATTGTTCATTATGTTTGTATGATTTATTATAGCTACCATTTTTTATTATTTATACAGTGGTAAACATGTCACAATAAATAGTAATTAGTTTCCAAATGAATTAGGTAATCCCTATCCTGTCTCCTCGACCTGCAGGAACATACCACTCACAAGTATGATGCACATCATTAGTGTTGATAACTTCCATCTCTTTAATTAAAAAATGAACTTTATCACCGTCCAAAATTTCCCATACTTCATTGATAAACTAGACATGATTAACATGTTAAAAAAAGTTTTGTAGTAGGGGACTCCCTTTATAGCATGAACTTGATAAGGTCTATTGGCGTGTCTAGTGGCCACCAGCTGCATGCAACAATCATTGTCTTAATCCAGTTATAAATGTCAAGTTGATGTTGCAAACCAACCATACCAAACTTGTTTCTTGGAAGCCTACAGTTTCAAATATTTCCATCTCTTCCTTTCCCTTCATAAAGCTTCTATAATATTATGCTTTGTTTGTAGGACTTGAAGATTGTGCTCACTCATCTCACTGTCAATGATGGCCAATCCATCTCATATGTTACATGGAAGCAAACTTTATGCAATACCACTATCCTTCAAAGCTTTGGAGTGGAAATTTGAAATGGATTGGGGAAGGCATGTTCATGCAAAAGCCTGCTTCACTTGGTGAGTTCCGGGTGTTTTGGGGTGCTCATCCAATGTAGGCAATGCCCATATGGGGTTATCATGTTGTGACTTTACCTTTTCACTATATTCTCGTAACATGTGACTTCTAAAGTTGAAGAAAATGCAAGTGCCTTTTGGACTTCTCATCAACCCCATCTGTATGATGTATATGAATCATTGTTAGTTTGTTACTGTTGTAATGCATGTGAATTTGTACAGAGGAAAGTTTTTGCATGTGACCCTTTGGACAAGGGTGTTCATCTTCTTCCATCTTAAGCACGGATAGCTGTTTCTAAGTTGGAACATAAGACAACAAACAGAGCATCTCATAAAGAAAGAAGTTAGAGCCACACAAAATACCTAATTTTTTAGTTGACTCATGAGTCTGAGTATAGGCGAAAGCTAACAAAGAGCAACCAAAAAACAAATCAAAACAGGATACAGTTTACATGCCACTGGAGTTGATATAGATCACCATCAGATCAGAAGTCATACAGGCACGCAACTGTCTAGAAGTTACTACTGGAGTTGGATATATATCACTGTTACACAAAAAACAATACAGTAGAATGAGCCTTTTAATGTCACAAATAGGCAAACACCAAGCATGACTGAATGGGAAGAAACATTCAAATTAGGCAAAACCATCAGCCAGGTTTGACCTTTTTCCTGATGACCAATGTGATAAACAGTGTCCTTGGAGGACAAAGCATGGGCAACATTAACTAATTTAAAACTTAGCATGTTTCTTGAGGGATCCCACCAAACCAAAAAACCTTGAAAGCCAAGATGGGGACAGAGGCATGTTCCAACGCAACATAAGAATTACAACAGGTACAAGTCTATAAAAATCAAATCCTTCCAAATTCATCACTGTCAAATTCGGCCGTTACCAACGACCATCTATTCACATGCAAGCTTTGTATCGAAGCTGCTCAAGCAAACGGCAAATGCCTGGAAGGCGGAGAGCGGGTATCGGTAATCCATAGTGAATATATCTTTTCCAACCTTACCAAATTGAAGTATGATCTTGTCATGCTCGGGTGGTGGTGCAGATTGAGATGGTGTTGGTGCACCTGCAGCAGGTTGAGTGGCAGCAATAAGCTGGAAGTTCTTTACAGATGCAACTGTTACTCGTCCACGGAAATTTAAGCACCAGCATTGCAACTGTTCATGCCACCGAGGTGCCTTGTTCCGGAGAACCAGTGGCCTCTCCTTAGCCTCTTCATCATCTGTGTTACTGGGTCCCCTCATGATGTCAGAGAAACGGGAGCTGCTGAATTCAGTAGAGTGATCCATAATTGAAGCCTTCGAGAAGGACATGCTTCCAAAGGATTCATCAAGGGAGCGAGGAAGGAGGTTGTCAGGTTGACCAGGTACTACACCACCAGCATCAAGAGCAGAAGCAGGAATGGAGTACATGGTACAGTGCATCCTACGTGGGCCACGCGTGCCTAGAACGTTCAGCTCATAGGTCAGCTGTGCTATGTTATAGCTGCCTGATGGAACTTTGGGAGAAACTTTCTTGGAGTAAAATCTGCGGCTTGTTTTCCCTGGTTGGGACTGGATGGTTCCATTATATGGTGGTTGTGTATCATAAATTATGAATTTAGTGCCAAGGAAATTTGACCTGTAATTCAAAGTGTATAGGTTATTCTGATTCAAGAAGAGAAACCAGCAGGATATCAAGAAGGATGAAGATTTGTTCGGTACCTTAGCTTGCCTATGTAAGTGTTACTGGATCTAGATATGTTGTCAGCATGCATGGAGATGACATATTCTGTACAAGTAGTTCGACGAACTCTTTTTGCCGATAGGAGAAATTTCCCGTTTTCAACAAGCAAAGCTGCATAATTTGGGCAGAACGCAACAGAAAATGTCAATAATATTGACAAAGGTGTCTAATAAGAGCAGAAGATGATAACACATTTTCTAAAATACAAGCTACAAAGTAATTAGTACAGGATGACATCTGCAATACTATAACAAACAATGAAACAAGACATTGTTTGAAATTAAGGCTGCACATCAAGTTAACTTAAAAATAGCAAGGGAGAATTAGACCCAGAGAAATTAAATCATTCCACACAAAGCTAAGGTCAATATCATTAATACAACTCTAGTTCAGGCTGTATTCCCAGAAGCACCCACTCAAACAAATTGTTAGAATACATCAGCAGATGATAATGGAAATATAAAATCCTCACTGTAAACATATGCCAAGTAAAACTATCTTTAGGTGGAAGACAATTCCAAGGAGCATTAACCTTTCAGGCAAAAAATGGATTGCATGAAGAAGAAAAAAACACTGATTGATATGTATAAGATTGCAAATAAACACCACATACAAGAAAAATAACAGGGAATACTTAGAAAAACTCTGGTCAGATATAAGCTAAATGCAACCATCAAAAAATACGAAAAATTGGAGTCACATTGGGCTAAGACAACAACAACAGTCAAGCAAAAGTCACATCCAACAAAATCACAGCCATCATATAGGAATATGACAACAATAACAAACATAAGAGGGGTAGTACAACAAAGATTAGGTAAAAAGGAATTGAAAAAACTCACCAGGGCTAAGACATAGAAAGAGATGATAGGTAAAATTTGATTTGTCCCTCTTTATAAAGCACTGAATGGTTCCATCACGAGGTCCTGGCTGAATAAGTAGAATATAAAGTAGGAAAAAAATCAATACATTGTTTACATACAATCATTTGAGCATTAAGTTAGGGGCATTAGACCATAATAACAGTGAAGATACGGAAATGTTATAAACAACAAAATGACAGTACCAATGAGCATACCTGCTTCAAAGATACTGGAAAAGTGAGCCTCCCACAAAACTCTGGGGTCTTGACAATTTCTCTGCACATTTCTCGCCATGCTCTGCAAACAGCTGCACAAGCAACAACATTTTTCCTAGCAGGCCAAGCAAGCTCACTTTCCTCTAACCTTTTGATCACATCACGTAGCAATTCAGGAGGGAGACTCGCCCATTTACTGTCCTGAATAACAACATCTTGATCGTGTAGCTCATGAACAGAACTCTGACACTTTCCATGACTTCGACCTGAAAGTCTGTAGTCAAAACTTCGTCTTGATAAGCTCCCAATACTATCTCTTACATCTCGAACGATGCTACGGAAAGACATCACTGCCAAGAAGAGTCCCTCGCCCCCTTGCACATATAAAGCAAAGGCAGGGTATGTTCAGAGTTCCGGAAAATCTTGGTGTGATGCTGCATGTGGAAACAAGTAAAGACAATTCAGATTGAGAGCTTTTCGAGAAAAGATAACTGAGATTGGGAGGCATTGTTTGTAAATGACAAAGCAACAAAGTTAAAGGACAAAAACCAGTTAAAACTTAAAACTCAATGGTAACTCCTCATAGTCATAGGTATTTCTTGGGTCAGTAAAACGGTCAACTGGATACCCAACATCCTATTAGAGTCCACTCAAAGTAAGCAGATAAACAACCACTCGCAAGGGTATCGATCAAGTCATTACTACCAAACTGCAGGAGAAAATGAACCTCATACTGTTAGCCATCTGATTCATAATTACTTAAGAAACACTGCACCACAGTCCACTACTCCATTTGGCAAGTCCACAGCCAACACTAGTTGCTCTACAATGGCACATACAATGTAAAACGTTCACATATTTGCTAGTGCTTGTTTCCATAATACAATGCTGTCGTTCTAACAAACGTAATCAACATGACTCGGCAGCCTCACCCAGTCACCTCTAAAGAGTAGATACGATTATTTAAACTCATAATCAGAGTATTCAAGGATCCATCTAATCATTATAAGCATTTCTAAATGATTTGAGAGAAATCAGCTAAAAAAAGATTAATTGGACAAATGTAATCAAATCACAAACGAAAATGTCATGTAAGTAAGATCTCAACAGCATCTTCAAGGGCAAAAAGAGGAACATAAATAAGGAGCAAAAATAGACATCTTTCATGAAGAAAACATTTTTTCTTTGGAAAACTAAAAAAACCGACAATCCGAAGAGGTTTGAGGTCAGATTTTGACGGGGAGAAAAAGAAAAAATAAACCCCAAAGAAAAAACACCTAAAAACACCCCCCAAAAAAACTAAACAAAAAACACGAGATATCTCCGCCCTCAAATCAGTCAAACCCCAAATTTGCACGACAAAACCAACAAAACACTGCAAAACTCGAAAAAACACTATTTCCTCTCGTCCATAACAAAAAAAAAGGCAAGAGATTGATCGAAACTCCCCAAAATCTCCAAAAGGAACCAAACAACCCGAGAAAGACCCGATCTTTCCCATCCACACCACAAATCCCCCAAAAAATGCAGATCCATCCCCCGACCTCCGAAACCCACCTGAGGATCCCAAACCACGACCAAACGAGCCCCGATCTTAAAGCCCGACACCAAACCCGAGGCCCAAGCAACGAATCCTCGAGCTCGAGAGGGGTCTGATCCGGTCCAGATCCCTTTCTTCTCCCCTTCACGCGTCTTTGTTCTCTTCTTCTTCTTCTTCTTCTTCTTCTTTATCTCGTGTTTTCGCTCACCAAACACTTCCGGATCTTAAATCCGCATTAAATCCGACTCGAATTGGGAGGTAGAGAGAAGGAAAAAGTGGTAGTGGTGACTTCTCTCAGCTCTCTCGCTTTCTTAATGATTTGATTAGTGTTAATTAATTGTTTGGGGGGTTTTGGTTTTGTCTGGGAAATGGGAACTACTGTGTTATGGTTTTGGAAGGGAGTGTTTGACCTTTTGCTTGGGGTTGACGGCCGTTTAGTGAGTGTGACTAAACGGGGGTTGATGGGCATTTGGTTATCTTTTCGGTATTTTGCAGGTGTACCCTTCAAAACATGATATTGTGAATTCCGTTTATTACTACATGATATTGTGAATTCCGTTTATTACTACATGATATTGTGAATTCAACAATAGTATTTGAAAGTTGTAATGTTGTATGCTTGCACTGTTGTTAGTAAAAAATAATTAACGTACGTACTTAGAAGAAAAAAAAGATAGAGGAACTGAGATTGTAACTATGTAAGCATTGACTGTATAATCATGAATTACTACTGTATAGAATATTACATTTAGCTAGTCGATGATTCAAACATGCAACATTTGGTTCAAAAAATGCTTCGAGTGTTGACTGAGTTGGATTGGTAATAAACTTTTTTGTTATGTCTAGTTTCAAACTTAGTTTTTCTATAAAAATTTTGAAATCATGTGTTTGTTGTTCCCAAAAAGAAAGTTTAATATTATATATAGTGGATGCGGATTTTGATTATTTTGAAAATTTTAGATTTTTTATAAAATTTGATTCATCTAACCTGAAATCACATCATCAACCCCTGAAATACCTCCATTGGACCATCATATTGTGTGTAGGTTTTGCTAACTTAGCCATAAACAAAAGTCCCAAGGAACTCCAACTCACCAACTTTGACAATACGCTTAGTTTGTTGCCGTTGGTCCATCACGTTGATCTATATATGTTTGCAATTTGGTAGATGTGGTATGGTGGTGGGGTATACATGTATGTCAAGAAGCCATAACAAGTCTTAACTTGTGCTCCAACAAAGTCTTTCGGTTTTGGATAGATTTGAAGTCGTTTTCATGGATCTACCCATGCGAAGGTTCCACATGCAATTTGCAAAGACCATTTCACTCTTATTTGGTAGTTGATATATTTTAAAGAGTTTCTAACTATTCAACTACCATACCTTCTCATTAAAAGGAAATCGAACCCTAACGCTAAACCGATTTTTTTTTTGCAGTAGAGCTTAACCGATTAGATTCTCTACTCGTGGGCTAAACCATAATTGGTAAATGGTAATCTTAAACCAGATAGACACGAAATGCACTATATTAGTATGATCTAGCATCCACTTGTAACTTAGTTAGTATGCTTTGGATAACTTCAAATTTGAACCTAAAGGTTTATGAAGTTTCATGCAGTCTTCAGCCAAGAACCCGAGGATGCACCAACCGAGAAAATATGTAACACTCAGACTATGTTCAGGACGACATTTTCTATCGTATCCACCTGATAACCAAAACAACGCACATGTTTTTTTTTCTATTTAAAATCTACAAGAATTTATACCTTAATTAAACTCATAGATGCAACTTGTTATCATTAATATTGAAGCAACAAGCAATTCAGCAACCTCAACCCCATAAGGAAATAATAGAAATCATAGCTCAACATATCACCATCATTGCTCATTCCTTAATGGAAAATATCATCGGTAATTCGAAAGGTACAAACGGTCATATGTTTTTTTGGCAAGTAGCAACGACCACTAGAGAAGATTAGCATATATAGTGTAATACTTCTCAAACAAGAATAATAAGAAAAAATATCCAAAATAACAATTCCTTCTCAACGTCTTCCCTACCTTCTCTCAGACGAAATCATTGCCATCATCGAGTGTTCTTACACCGAATTTAACATGGTATCAGAGCAGACGATCTTTGCCTTAGATTAAGATTATCATCGGCAAACTCCAAAGAAGATAGGCGACTCAACGGGGACCCACCACTCGCACAGCGAGGCAAATCCCACATCAAGGCTCACCACAACTCTCCTCAATGGAAACAACTATCTGTCATGGGCAAGATTTTTGACATTGTCGTTAACCGGCAAAGGCAAGCTGGGATTCGCAACCAGCAACACAAAAAAACCAACAGAAGCCAACAAAGTCAAAGATTGACATACCATAGATCATCTAGTAATGTCGTGGCTATTTAATGCAATGGAACCTCAGATCGTAGAACTCTTCGTGTTCTGTGATTCATCATCGAAGATTTGGTCGGGCATTCAAGAGTTATTCGACAAACAACAAAACTACGCTCACATCTTCTACCTCAAGCAACAAATATCACAAACCAAACAAGACGGAACAAGCATAACTGAGTATCTCGGAAAGTTAAAGAAACAATGGGATGAACTGAGGATCTATCTCCCTCAAACCACCGTTCCAAAAATCATCCAAGACAGAGTTGAAAAAACCCGAGTGTACCAGTTCTTGGCCGGCCTCGACCCAACTCTAGAACCGGTTCAAGCTCAAATCTTGCTCAACCCCCAATCTACCTCATGTAGCAAGCATTATATCAATGGTACAACAATAGTAAACCTGACTTTGGAGCATGCACTCAGGTACCACGACCACAGGAGGACAAGCCTTCGCCGCCAACCGGTTGTACCCAGAGAAACCACGAGGACGGGGAAAGGGACCAACCACCAAATGCGATCATTGCACAAGATTGGACACACAAAGGATGGGTGCTGGTGGTTACACCCACACCTCAAACTGTAAGATTTCGTGTGTCCTATGTATGTGTATATTTATTAAAAAAATACAAACATACATGATCGATTTCATTTTTTCATTGATTTTACGTACATGTATATGTTTATTCTAATATCATGCATTCCTACATATATTAAAATAAACAAAAGAGAGATGATCATACCCAAATGTTCTCTAAAACCTTTTAAAAGATTCGGTGTTTTGTTTCTCGTCAAATCGTCCGCCGATTCACCTTCAAGTGTTCACCAAACACTAAACAAAATTAGAGAGAAAGAAGTTAGTCAATCAATCTCTAATTAAGTTTAGAATCTAGCTAATAACTCATCTAAAAGCTCCTGAGATTTTAATCTACAAACCTTAAAACTATTAAGAGAATTTTCGTGGTGATTAAGGGAGAGATTAGGGAGAGAGAATTTTGCATTAATTCTAATGAAATAAGTAGGGTGAGAAGACCTATTTATAGCCTCCCAAATCACCCACATCAAGAACTATTCTCTAACCATGATCTCTTGTTTTTTTCTCTCCTAAAATTAATCTCAATTTCCCACGTAAGCATCCTCTTAAACGTTTGATCAAATCTGAAATTAATCCAACACATAATCTAATTATTCTCTTAATAATTCAGGCAAAAATCGTGTTATTCGTGGCAATAGTCCCTAAAGACTATTGGTCTGACGTCATTCTAACTGCTACATATCTTATAAATAGACTCCCCAGTGTTGTGTTAAAACATAAAAGTCCTCTAGAAATCTTAAGAAGAAAAAACAATTAACCTTAATCATCTTAGAGTTTTTGGTTGCACCGCTTTCATTCACATTAAAAGGTTAGACAAATTGGATAAAAATGTTGTTAAAACTGATTTTTTAGGTTACTCAACTCTAAAAAAGGATTAAAAGTGTTATGATACTATAGAACATAAGCTTTATGTTTCTAGGAATGTGACTTATGGAGGACAAATCCTTCTTTGAATCTGGCTGTGACACGTCAGCTCCAACTGATTTTGTGCTTGCTAACATTAGTCTTCTTGAGGAAAATCACACTATCAATGATACCTCGAGGCAACTCGATAGCTCTCAACAGGATTCAGGGGGAGCACCAGACAATCAACAGGAGCCCGGACGTAGACGATTAACTCGAAAAACTCAACCTTCGATTAGGTTACAAGACTTTGTAACCAACAAGGTAACTTACCTTATTCAAGATTTCATGTCATATGATTCCGTCTCCTCTGAATATCGAACTTTTCTAAGTGTCATCTCTAGAGAAGTGGAACTAGTACATTTCCAAGATGCATGTAGAAATCTTGTCTAGGTAAAATCCATGCATGAAGAACTTAATGCCCTTGAAAAAAACAATACTTGGACCTTTGTGCTGTTTTCAAAAAATAAAAAAACATGTTGGATGCAAATGGATATATAAGATAAAATATAACAGTGACGGCTCTATAAAATATTATAAAGCTAGATTAGTTGCAAAAGACTTTACTCAAACCTACGGTATAGATTACGAAGAAACATTTGCACCCGTAGTTAAAATGAATACTGTTAGAATTCTGTTATCTATAGCTGTGAATCAGGGCTGGGACCTATATCAAATGGATGTCAAGAACGCCTTTCTTCAAGGAAACCTCAATGAGGATGTTTACAGGACTCTTCCTCCCGACTACAATGAAGAAGCAACCGGTAAGTTGGGGTGTAAACTTCACAAAGACATCTACAGTCTCAAACAATCTCCAAGAGCATGGTATGTTAAACTTAGTCACTCTCTCACTGCATTTAATTTTGTCAAAAGCACTGCTGATTCTTCTGTTTTTATAAAATCATCCCATAACTTCACCACCATTATGCTTGTCTATGTTGATGATATTATAATCACTGGAAATGACCATCAAGAAATACAACTCGTTAAAACCTATCTTAAAAACAAATTTGATATTAAAGACCTTAGCAAACTCAAATACCTCCTAGGAATTGAAATTGCTCACTCAAGTAAAGGTATATTTCTTTCTCAACGAAAGTACACCCTTGATCTCTTAACTGAAACTAGCAAATTGGGATGCAAACCCGTTAATACACATATGAAAGCAAATAAAAACTTTAACTTTGAAGATGGTGAACCTCTGGAGGACATTTGTCACTTTCAAAGACTTGTTGGAAAACTCATATACATCACTGTCACTAGACCTGATATCACATATGTCGTAAGCATGATTAGTCAATTTATGCACGCACCTCGAACTAGTCATCTAGATGTTGCTGACCGAGTTCTCTGTTACTTAAAAAGGCTCACCCGGTCAGGGAATCTGAATGAAAAGAAATAACTTTAATTCCATTATTGGGTATTCGAATGCAGCTGAGCTGGCAGTAGTGATCGAAAATCCACTACTGGATATTGCACGTTCGTGGGAGGAAATCTGGTCACATGGAGAAGCAAAAAGCAAAACATAGTTGCTCGCTCTAGTGCTAAAGTTGAATATCGGGCCATGGTGGAACAAACAACTCCCTCACGATATAATGTTCTCACACCATGCAAATGTTTTGCGATAACAATGTGGTCCGCCATATCGCCTCCAACCCCGTACTCCACGAAAGGACAAAGCACATTGAAGTTGATTACCATTTCATTCGAGAAAAGGTTCATGCTGGAGAAATCATTACTTTGTTCGTTCCAAGTCAAAATCAATTGGCAGATATTTTCACAAAGGCAGTTAACAAAAAGACTTTTCAAAATATCCTAGACAAGTTGGACTCTATCAACATCTTTATACCCAACTTGAGGGGGAGTATTGAAGCAACAAGCAATTCGGCAACCTCAACATCATTAGGAAATCATAGCAACTCAAGATATCACCATCATTGTTCATTCCTTAATAAAAAATATCATTTGTAATTAGAAAGCTACAAACGGTCATATGTATTTTTGGCAAGTAGCAACGGTCACTAGAGAATATTAGCATATATATTGTAATACTTTTCAAATAAGAATAATAAGAAAAAACTCCAAAACAACAATTCATTTTCAACATCTTATACACCTTCTCTCAGACGAAATCATCGTCATCATCGAATGTTCTTACACCGAATTTAACAATTAGATTTTAATTCCTCTCTTATTGCTCAAAATTAGTAGCCTACTACTTCGGTCAGCTCCAATTTGATATTGATTTTTAAGCTGAAATGTATAATATTTCACCTATACGCTAAAGTAACTCCAAATTTTCAAAATTTGCGTGTTGTAAATCTACGAAGAATAAAGAAAAGATGTATGGTCTAGTTGGACCTTTACTCGGAGGTCGGAGCACACCGACATGCTTTAGAAGATCATAAAAGAACAGAAAGATTCTATCCACTCCCATTCACATGAAGAAACTTTGGTAAATTTCAAATTTCAAAGTTCCCATCGCACAGCTCTATCCACGTGAACGCATGATTATGTCTTTTCCCTTCATTCACACAAAAAATTTAAAATATGAAAGCCCCGCATCAACGCCAAGCATCGAGGTTTACTTCTCCCTTCATGTTTAACATGAAATTATTGAGATGATTTTATATTTTTACAGCAAACACATTGCACAGAAAAAGGTTGGTCGTATCATATAAGCATCCTCAATGAAAAGTCGTGGGTCAAAATTTGAACATGTTCACGAATCGGAATTGATTCAGTTGATAAATTGTTAGTATCAATTAGTCTAAACTAATGGACAAATCTCAAAACACGAGTTACATGTTTGGAACACACAATAAACTTAGAAGAAGAAAATAAAATAGGTTCATGATTAATATTTTTCTCTCCGTCTCAACAGCTTCTAAAAAACAAAACTTCAGCACAACATTATTTTTTTTATTTACATACACTTTCGATTTCAAAATTACTTATCATTATGAGCCGAAGCATGTAACGACATTCCTCTTGAATGCTTTCTTCTTGTTTCCAGGCTTTTCAATGTTTTCACTTTTCATGTCATGGGGTTAGTAAAACTTGGTGGCCGATATGCATTTAGTCTCTGCAAACTACAAATTAGTGATCTCACTCCTCATTCCACATGCACGACGACATCAACTTCGTAGTCAAAATCGTTTATATTTAACCAAACAAAGAAATCAATCCAAAAATCATAAAAGTTAATTGTTCATACAAGATAAGAAAAAAAAGGTAATGTAAAAAGTTGCAAAGTGTGATACGTCCTTGTTAATTAAGTACTATAGTTCGAATGTCACTTGTAAGCATCCACGTTTATCAAGAAGGACACGCTTCTCACTAGCTTAGATAATTATATATATTATCATCCCAAAATGCTAGGTCCAGGCATGTCATCCACTTATATATTATTGTTTGGAAGCGTTGGGGGTGTTCCTCCAAACCTCGACCTGAGATGAGGATTAGGTTGGAAGCGAGGTCAGCATGTGATTATATCCCATAAGCAGTTGCATCACAAATGGATCCTTTTTAGTGTTTATTATTAATTATATTTTAAGTTAAGTTCCTTGTTTAACGCAATAATTGAGACTTGGGTCATCTCATGCATGGACATGGTTAGTAGAATCGAATGCTTAATTCGTAGTGGCAATAAGAAAATGTATCTAATCTGATTTCACTCTTTGAATACAAGAATGGTATTGGAGAAGATAAGCTATAGGGTACCATTTGAAGATAATGATAATAATAATAATAATAATAATCGGTAAGTGTCCACTTGTTCATGGGAAATAAGGTTGAAGCTTCTAACTTCATTTCCATTCAAAAGGAGAACTGTCCTGTTGAAGTAAAAGCATACTTACAACGATGTTTGTTTTGTTTGACAAATGACATGAAGTTTACTTTTAAATTTAGACGTAAATTACGAGGTAATTTTTATTATCAATCCATGACTATATTAGATGCAAGTCAGAAAATGTATGACGTACAATCTTGTAAACACTGTCTTCCAATGGTTTTCTTGTTATTTTTGTTGCTTGTAGTAAAAAATTGTACTTTATGTTATTGTCATTATAAAGTGTATACTTTATACTGTTGTGGTTAAGATTGTTATTTCCCTAATATATTCTTATTAATCATTCTTACCAATGTTTTGACCCTAATAAAATCAAATCTACAATCTTTTAGGATTCGTTACAAACCGAATCTGTAATTTCTTATTCTGTGGTATGGTCTGATGATACAGTGGATGGAAACGCGCTAAACTCTGTATAAATAAGGAACTGATTTATGTTTAATTACACTTATGAGAATTCGGTTTAGCCACCTAACTTTAAGCAAGCCAGAATCCATAATATCCATGTCCAACACTCTCAACCAAAATTAGGCAAATAAAAAAACTAGCAGGACAACGTGTATGAGTCTTTAATGAAAGAACCGGATCTTCGATTCTTAATACACATTTAATGAGATTAAGAGTCATTTAGTGGATTTAGTAGTGGGCTTAAGAATTTGCATTTTTGTAGATTTTTAGTGGCTTCAACTGGGCCTTTGTTAGGAGCATATAATTGGACTTAGATGGGCCGTTGGGCAGTGGCGGATTTAAGAGCGGTAACGTGTAGGTAGGAGTGTAAACGGGGCGGGTAATACCTGTATACCCGGTCACCCGCCCCGGGCGGGTACGGGTATGGGTACAAAAATCCATACCCGTTTAAAAATTCAAACCCGTATACCCGTACCCGTTTACCCGCTTAATAAAGAGTCAGGTACGGGTATACGCATTACCCATACCTGTTTACCCGTTAAGATATATTATATTATATATATAATATTTTTTAATTTTTTATATGTTATATATTATATATTTTTATATATAATATATATTTTATATAATATATATTATATTTTTATATATTATATATTATACCCGTTTACCCGCCCCGTACCCGCTAACTTAACGGGTACGGGTATATATGTTTTTTGCCGGGTATATACCCGTACCCGTACTAGCCAGGTACGAGTACGGGTAGGGACATACCTGACCCGTACCCGACCCGTTTACACCCCTACGTGTAGGCAAATGATCATCATTCCTTCTCAAATTTTCTTTGTATATTAGATATATGACTATGCATATTAAAAAAATTAATATTAATTATGAATATGTTTGATGTAATTTTATTCAGGAAATGTTTGGTGGACGCCCAAGTATAAATAAAATGTAATTTTATATCATTCATCTCCCCACACGCCTTACATTCTCTTCCCTTCACGTCATTTGTAGTCAAATTCTATGTTAAATAAATAAAAAAATGAAAAACATATTTCCAGAAGAATTTTTTTTAAAAGATTTAAAATGTCTTTAAAAATATATATTAACATTACTTAAATTTAAAAAAACAAAGAATGGGGACACAAGCCCCACAACGAATGGGACCGTTACCAGCCTGTTTCGCCACCCGAGCAAGTCCCCAGGGACACCTCCCTGCTAAGTCCCCAATGTTTAAAATGGGTCGACCATAAATTTAAAAAGGTAGTGCGTCATGGATGTCTGCGTCTGCCTATAAGAGTTCCCTGATATTTTATTTTGGATTTGTCATTGGTCGTTGGATTCATGAATCATGACCTTGTATAAGCAGTCAAAATAAAATTTTGTTTAGATTGAATGAATTAATGGTTTAAAAATGAAAATTGTTATGAAATCCAAATGTCATTGGATGATTCACCTTCTCCTCTCATAACTTCATCAACCTATCACATTCTCATTTGTAAACTCTTGTAACATACACCATTTCATTTGCCTCCTATAGTCTATAAATAGGAGACCATTGTAATACTTTATAGATGGAAAAATACAAACAATTATTCTCCCTCAAATCATCATTCACTTTGTTCTTTGTTCTATTATTTTATAACACGTTATCACGCACGAAGCTCTGACAGTCAAGAGAACTCAATCTCTTCTAAGGTCATTTTTATCCCGATCTTATGCATATTTAGCGTATATATATTATTTGATATATTGACATATTTCACATGATTTATAGCTGAATTAGTTTCTTCATTACGATTACTCGCACCATTTTTGTTTCCACACAATATGATATTGTTTGTAAGTTTAGAAATTTTATTTTAAATTTTACCATTGATGCTTATGGATTTTGTATATATCAATGGATCATCAATATGAATTATGGTAAACCATCTAAAAAGAAATATATTCTATATTAAATTTGACCTAGACAAGTAACTCTTGCAAATTAAATTATCTTCAATTTTTCATAAGGAGTAATATTGTAAGAAAAAAATTCAATATATTTTAAGATAAATATCACACCTTTTAATTATTTTTAGTGTCATGCATTAATGCGTGACTTTGAAAATCAGCAATGTTAGATTTTGAAATCTCTTTAATTTGCTATAAATGATTTATACAATGACATTAAGTCATAACATCTCGTATCAAAGTGGATTATCTTGGCCTTGATTATTTTATTTGAAAAGATCCTATATTATTTTCGTTGACCATTTTTTGGGTTAATTCTGTTGTACTATTTATCCATACATGTTTTCCAGAAATTACATAGTATAATATAAGCTATGCATGCATAATCTTTCGACCAACACTTGGACTTTGCAACAAGGGTATTAGATGAATTTTGGAAAGACAAAATCTTTACTCATATGTAATTTTATTAATGTGTGACACTTATTCCAAATGGCATGACTTAGTTGTTATATTTTGCATATCTCTTGACATGTATTGGTTATTACCAATTCGTATATATTTACGGCATGTGATATGATTATGTGTATGTTTGTATATATATCCATGATTTGTTCCGAAATTATTACAAATTGATATACCACTATCATTGTACTAGATTAATGCTTGTATTAGATATTACAACAAGTAATTATATAACACGACAATTCATGTTGGGTCATTACTAGTAATCATCGGAAAATCTTGATGTACAAACTATATTCTAGCCTTGAAGGCTAAATCTTTAATATATACTCCAAATCATGTTTTAATGTGCAAACAAAATGACTTTTCATTACATGCTCGATCATGGATAAGAATTGTGTCTTATCATGGATTATGGATGTTGAACCCAACTCATTGCCTTTTAAAATATCAATGACTAGAGAAAGAAGCATCAAATCAAGATAAAATGGAGGTTGTGATTTTCTTGTGCTATCATATTTGTTAAATGATTTTAAAAGTATTATGATTCAATCTCGTAACTGTTTTTGTGGTTGGACAAAATATCGACTTGTTGATCAAAATTTCATGATTTCTCGATCCAATGAAGCATGAAAAGAAATATTTACATATTTAATAGTGATTTTAAAGTTAAATGATATATATCTCATGCAACTTTGTATCGATTCACTTGCTCAATATAAGTTATATGAATTCTTAGTTCATGTTCATTAAAATAGTATTTGTAAAGTAGTTCATAACATATCTCTCAATATTGATTCATAACATTAATGTGCATATATACCTGCTAATATTATTCATTAATTTTTGTGGTTGATATACATCATGTTATGAATCGTCCCCTACTTTACTTGTACAATAATGAATAAATTGTTTCCCTCCTGCGATTTAAAGCTCCTGAAGGGCTATGTTTTATTGTCCAATCCAATAATCGTATATATAGGAAGTACATTTTCTGGCATCAAGGGGAGAAGCTAAAAGCTTAAAGAATGTCAAGAAAATATACTATATTGAACCTGAAATTCATAAGAGAATATACGTACAAGTATGATTGAACCTGAAATTCATAAAATCATTATCTTGCAATATCTAGCAAGTAATTGTCATACAATTTTATTAATCACAAAAGAGCGACTAAGCCTTATATTACTAGACATAAACCACATAATATATAGTAGAGATCTCCACATATATGATAAAATATAATTGAGCTCAACCAATGCCAGAAGCGTGGACCATAACATACATTATTTGTGAAAATGAAATAAAAGTTAGTCACTCTCATTGCACCTCCTGAATAGGTTATTCCTGAAGAATATAAACCCGTAAAAATAAATGCAGCTGTTAAACAAAAGATTATTGAAATTACGGGGATACAGAACGGTCAAATCCTAAAATTTTGGGAAACGATGAGGATTTGATTATTATTGACGTAAAACTTGCAATCAACTATATATGTTGATACGAGAGATATTAAATAATTATTAAAATTATTGTCGACAATTCATTCGCCTTCTTAATAGCATGCTATATCAAAAGAAAAATTGGATCCAAAACCTATGATATTATAAGAATGTCAGAAGCATTCATATTTGATATAAACAAAAGAAGGCGAACAATATATAATAAACTTGCTGAATAAATATACTATTTGGACCTGTAGTCCTGATTTATGAAAATATATCACCGAATGATACAAATAGAAATCACAATAACAATGTGATACATTATAAAGCAAGATGTAATATAAAAGTATTCGCATGACCCAACATCCAACGTAATGTTACTCATTCTCTCGTAATATTGATAATACGTTCTGTTACATGATCAATATGAAATGCATATAAGATATGTTGTGACATCAAAGTTTTATAAGTCACTTAATATTTGTACTTATACAAGAGTCACTGGAGGACAAAGATGACAAAGTTTATTATATAATAAACAAGAATCAAAAGATGCACTATACAAAGATCACTATATGAAGAAACAAGTAAGAGTGTGCATAAACCTCTTTAATCAAAGTCATCCCGAAGAATGATACGAAGTTGATCTTAGTCGTCCATGTGTTTCACCCAATAATAAAATTTACTATTATCTATTATATGTATATGACTTGATGGCATAGGGCCTCCAACAGAATTATTGAAAAACTGTGAAATATTTAAATGATGGATTTTTAAATAAATGACTAGAGATAAACCAATTGTTTTTCGACCTGAAGTTCGAACATTCTCCAGAAGAGAATTGGTACAATGATTCAATTGTAGAAAGAGAATATTGAAGAAAAATATTCTACTAAATGCTCATCTTGAAAGCACATTAACAAAGGACATCTATTGTATATCGACAAAGATCTAATTCTTATAGGACCTGAAGTTCCTTATTATGTTCACAGTAAATGTTTTTCTGAAAATATTTATATGACGTTCAAGGACATACAAATTTCTAGTCATGCGACGAATATTTATATTAGTGATGTTTCATACATGTCCAATACACATCAATCATTATCACAAATCTTGGTGTCATTACGTGGAGTCATTACAACTTTATGTAAGTTGGTGAATCATTTATGGATTCTTACACTCATATCGCTATGACATCAATATAAGTATGATACATCTTTAAATTGTCCATAAATAATATTTTTTGAGGTAACATATTTATATTTTACAAAAGTTATCACAATTTATGTTAATCTCAGCATATTATTTGAGAAAAATTACGCAAACATATTTCACAATCTTATTATCTAAGTGAAATATGGTAAATGTCCATTAAATATTTAAATCCGTTAAACTATCATGTATTTGTTTATTGAATCCTCATGCACTTTTGTATTTAAGAACTTTGTAAAATATATTCGTAAGTTTGATAAACTACGAATCAAATGGAGTGGATTTGTATTTATCGTCCCTGAAGGACGGATATTCCTGAAGGATAAAGCCCGGAAGGCTTGTAGTTGCACCTTTTTTTCCTTTTTCCATTTTTTGTCTTAAAAGGTTTTATTGGTTAAAGGTTTTTAATGGGCCAACTTGTGCAATTTTGTTAGCTTATGTTATGCACTCTTTTCCTTAACTACTTTTTCCCACAAAGTTTTGTAGCAAGGTTTTTAACGAGATATAAACATAACGCATATTATCTAAGGGAGTGTTATAAATGTATGTTGAATTGATGAGGAGAATTATACGATGCACACTTTTTTTCCTTCACCAAGTTTTGTCCCACAGGGTTTTACTTGACAAGATTTTTAATGAGACTGACCAATTAAGTGACAATTGATCAGATCCAATCAAGCGAGAATATGTCAGACTTATTTACAAAGTTATTGCCCACCAAAGTCTTTAAGAAGTTTGTCTTCAAAATTGGTGTTCGTTGTTTGAAGAATGTATGTTGAAGTGAGGGGGAGCATCATAGGCGTTGCACTCTTTTTTCTTTCACCATGTTTTTATCCCATCGGATTTTTCTTGGTAAGGTTTTTAACGAGACAACATCCCGAACGTGTAAAGGTGATCCTCGAATGGGGAGTGTTATGAAATTCAAATGTCATTGGATGATTCACATTCTCCTCTCATAACTTCATCAATTTATCACATTCTTATTTGTAAACTCTTGTAACATACACTATTTCATTTGCCTCCTATAACCTATAAATAGAAGATCATTGTAATACTTTGTGGATGGAAAAATACAAACAATTATTCTCCCTCAAATCATCATCTTCTTTGTTCTATTATTTTATAACAAAATTAACTTGATTAGGCTGATAAAGTTAATTTTGGGTTTGCGTCAGGTTTAGGACTACTTTGAATTGACCAATCTACAGTTCATTGCTTGAGAAAGATCGTGATTGCTGACATTTTGACTATGGTCTACCATTATGCACGGTTGCGTGCATAACAGTTTGGACGTTTTATAATTAAGACAAATTTTGATTGAAATGTTGGACAGAAGATAGATAATCTTATGGGTCTTGTGTCGATTTCTGAGTTAATGTGTTATGTGTATAAGTCTTGTCCTTTTGAGAATTTGTTTTTTTGGTAAGCAACATGATTAATTACATATATTAAGGTAGGTTGTATTACTACATCTTATCAACCACATATCGTTACATTAATGGAATCGAACCTGCACCCTCAACCGGCCACCAAAGCTGCACCTTCCACCCAACTAGTCCCTAGCACATCTTGGATACACATTTTGTGTCCCCTTAAATTACTATAAGATTCTTTTAATTCTCATAACAATACGACTAAATTAATTTCTTAATAGATGTATTGATCTTTCCGTGCTTATAATCATCTCAAATGCCTATACTAAAGTAAAAACAATGCCAAATATACAATGTATATTCATTGTACATAAGTCGGTATAGTTGTAACGTCCCGAAAACAGCGGAAAATTTAAACAATAATAAAGACCGTCAACGGTCAACACCGGGCACGTCACGGAAAAACAAACCAACATATATAAAATATATAAGATATAGATCCACGTGGAAGTCAAACAATACATACGAGTCAACTGTGATTACAACAAAAATGAATATACATGTAATCACTACCTCAACAAAAGATATACAAAAGAGGACACATGATCTGATCCCGGGGGCACTCTCCTCGGTCACCACCTGACTCTAATGCTACTCGCTACCTGAAATGAAAACAAACAAACATGCCTGAGTTCCCTGCAGGAACCCCGTATACCAAACCTCCTAAAAATATAAAAAGGAATTAAAGACAATGCAATACAATGCACATGATCATCCACCTCGGGCCCACAATAATGCCCTCACCGCCTCCGCGGCACTGAACCACTCCTGCCACTAGGGTCAAGTCAGTCCACCGCTGCCTCACAAGGTCAGTCGACACCACTGCTCCCCAAAAGTGCAGGAAGGAACCCCCGGTACACGCCGCCACCCCAGGAGCGAGTCAGCCCGCCGAATACACAACTCGGGTCAGACGACAGCCGCTGCTCCCCCAAGAGCCGCCAGACGCGCACCCTGCCGGAACATCCTCGGCCTACCGCTAAACCCTCGCAAACTGCCCAAGGTTTACGGCACACATCCCTCACACCCCGCTCGGTAAGAGAGGCAACAGTAATACAATAATACGCCTTCGTCGAAGGTGAAATCCGTCGCTCTCAAAGCCGGTAATCAACCGTCGCCTCGGAGCCGGTAGTCAACCTATACTCAACGGATCGCGTGTGGATAAATCCACCAACCTGCGGCAGATCGGTCGACCGCTAAAAGCACACCGGTCGACCAGTCCCCCACACAGTACACAGTACTGTACATACAAGTCTACCGGTCGAACCACGCCAACCGAATTACCGACCAATCGGTCGAACAAAAGTCATCTAGCGGTCGACCGTTTGGATGGTCTACGCTATACCAATTTATATAATATATATATCCGATCGGTCGAACCAAGAGGTCGTTCAACCGATAACAGGACTTTCAGCATTTTGCCTACGTGGTATTCGGTCGACCGGAACTGCTATACAGTTCGACCGAAACATCACAGGCACTCTACCGCTTAATTAAAATGCTCAGTCGGTCGACCGAAAGTTAAAGAGCGGTCGACCGTTTTGATGGTCAAAGCTCCCAACCGACTTAGCATCGAATAGATCGGTCGAACAAGGTTAAGGGCGTTCGACCGTTTAATAAGTCAAAACCCCCAACCGACCCATTCTCATTGTTATTCGGTCGACCGGCTAAGTGGACCCGTTCGACCGATAACAGCATCAATCCTTTTCCCGCACAAATGTGGCATAACGGTCGACCGTCCTAAGACATCGTTCGACCGTTCGCGGGTAAACATCAATATAATAATAGGATCGGTCGACTGCCCACAGACACCGGTCGACCGATCGTCGTCTTCAACCTCTGAATTGGTTGCAATCCGACGGGGAATTCGACACCAACGTCGATCCCCAACACTCACAAAGCTCATGTGAGTTATAATGAAGATTTGGCATACCTTTTGGTCGAGTGAAGAAGCCTCCCAAGCTTTGGCAACCTCTACTCAACTTCTTCTTCTTCTCCTCTTCTTCTTCTCCTTCTCTTCTTCTTCTTCTCCTTCTCTTCTCCGAAAATCTCTCTCACTCACTGCTAGATCAACTGAAGAAAACGTTTCTATTAAAACCTTATCTAACTATATATAATTACCTTTTAACTCATCACCTCCATCTCCTCCAATCCTACACCAACACCTCATCTCTCAACCTTATCCAATTCTCCACCTCATCCTTCACTAATCAAGGCTTAATTAGGTTAATTAGGTTTAGGTTTAGGTTTAGTTAATTAAGGTGTTTAGATTAGGTTATTACAATAGTCATTGTACATAACCGTGGAAATATTTTCAATGTTAAGTTGTGTTCCGATTGCATCACAAATCCATATTGTTTTTTTGTCGTAATCATGTCGTATCTGAACTCGAAATATAACGAAAGATAACTAATGGCTCTGTAGAACGTCGGTTGAGGAAGAAGCAAGAAGTGGAATCACAATTTTGTGCTATGCAATTATGCATCCTATATCTTTCCAGGGCTTTTCATGCGAACTTGATGGATGACCATATTAGAACCACACACAAAAAGTCTAGAATTAAAAGGAGAAAAAGAGAAAGAAGATTAAAACTTCACACACAACTTGAGGTCATAATTTTAGAGCAGAGGACCACTCTTAAGAGTAGCCAACTAGGGCCTTTCATTTTAGCTCTTTATTCATTTCTTCTTTTAGCAACTTTAATAATTTAACTTGAACCAGTCATTTTTCTTCAAACCTCAAGTTCTGTTGGGTTGCCAACATCAACATGCATGTTTCAGTTGATGAGTTTTATTGTTACTTTTTTTTGTTTAGGAAATGAATGTCACGTTTTTGAAATGCACTGATTCAAAATTCAAAAGCACAAGATTAATTAGATCCGAATATTCAAGTATAATTTATGGGAATTAAGATTTTCGAGATGTAGTCAAGATTAGCATTAGCATTATCAGTCTTACGACCTTAATTAGGTAACCAAAGATGATCTCAAAGCACCAGTTTTAATAAGACAACCCCTTTCCCCTCTAAGTTTATGATGTACAATTATTTTGTGCATCACTTCCTTCACTATCTTTTTTTCCTAAAGATGTCTTTGCATTTATCGTTGAGATAATCCCATCAAAACTAGTGGACGTGGAGTTTAACCGAAAGTAACTAACTGGGATAGGACTTGGGAGATCTCTTGATTAAAAATTCGATTTGGTTTGCCATGTGCCCGTGTCTTGAGAATCTCATATATCCTCCTGGTAGTATTTTTTTCTTGAATACATTGGATTTGGAGGCTATTTATTATTGAGAGTGTACCTAATGCCCATCATCTTAAAAGACACGATTGATATGCATATACTACCTATCATCTTGTCGGTTTAATTTCTGTTCGATTGGTCATAATGCATGTCCATATACAATAATGTCTTGATCTTTCGAATTACACATCATTTGTTGTTTTCACAACTAAATATCCTTTTTCGATCACAAGGATATTTATGGAGAATAATCTTGTATCAGGTAATTTGAGAACATTTTCCTATGTTGTAAGAAGCTGGATCCCTCCACTTACACACCGCATTTTATTGGGTGTTAACGAATCTATACCAGTATGACGTTTTTTTGACCTTACGCACTCTGAAAGTTGTTTAGGGACTACTTCTAGATTGGGGTATTAAGGATGATGTCCCTTTGAATATCATAATTATTTACGAATTTGATTAGTACAGAGAAAATGTCTTAACCACATCCTTACCCTTGTCACATATAGTGTCAATGTGATCAAAATTAATAATCTATAAGAGGAAAACATGTCAAATCGAATGGAACATTTAGTGTCAAACCTAAATGTTAGTTGTTGGTCCGACCGAGAGAATAATATCACTTCTAGGGGAATAAGTGGATCTCCAATAACTCGAAGTTTTGTATTGAGTTAATTAATGTGACCTCTTAATATTGTTCACATCTGGGTAAGCCAAAAAAAAACTCAAATCACCTTTTTCCTCCTTTCAGTTAACAAATTGCCACTGGTATGGTCGGCAGTGAGAGTGAGAGAATTGTTTTTGTTAGAGAACTGGTTTTGTTCACCCAACAGCTGTCCTTGCAGACAAACAAACACTTCACTCAACACATGTTGGGCATGTACGGTTAAACTCGTGTTACACATGGTTTATATTTCTTTAATAACATTAATAATAATAAGGATTAATCACGATTTGTCCATATGAATTATACATTGATATCACTTTGCATCCTTAACTTTCAAAGTTGACAGTTACCCACTTGAACTTTCGTTTTCTAACACTTTGTCTTCTGAATTTTAAAAAAACATTATTTAAAGTCATATTAGTCATTTTTTTTGCAATTTTTATGTTGTATATCTAGTACACTCATAAACTCATATTTATATGAAAATTCGGATCGAAACAGAAGATATTGTTGAAATTCAAGTTAGATTGGTACTGAATTCGACCCAAATTTCAACCAAATCTGACATCTGTTTTGATCTGAACTTTCATGTAAATATAAATTTAGAAGTGTATTGGGGATACAACAAAAACAAATTACAAAAAAAGCAAATATGACTTTAAATAATGAATTTTTAAAGTTCAATGAGACGAAGTGTTACAAAACGAAAACTCATGAGGGTAACTATCAATTTTGAAAGTTCAAGGGTACAAAGTGATATCAATGCATAATTCATGGGGTAAACTGTAATTAACCCTAATAATAATCAAATCTTAATTTTCTATCACTTAATGTTTTAGGAAGAAAGAGAGAAATTGAATAATCTTGGACTAATTTTAGGAGTGTAAACGGGGCGGGGCGAGTCCCCCCCCCCCCCCCCCCCCCCCCCCCCCGCTTTAGTTAAGCAGGTAAGCAAGGGGCAAGGTGAGGCAAAAAAAATTCGCTACTCGTCACGTTTAAGAAGGGAATAGGTGGGGTGGGTTACGCAAGTTAGACAAGACATTTTCAATTTGATGATACAGTACAATTACTTTTTAATGAAACTTGTTACACAAACATTTAATGATATAGTATAGTTTCTTTTAAATAATAACATAGAACGTGGACCATATGAAACATGACCGACAACATGATTGAACATATTATACATTTTCTTTTGTTAAAAGTAAAATATTTTTGATGTTTTACATACTACTATTGTTCCATTTTGAAGAATACTAACCAAAACCACAAAATCGACTCAAATTAACTTAACTACACAAAATGACAAGACTTAAAACCAACAAAAAACTCCAAAATAATAATATTGGAACATAGAAATGTATCGTTACAATAGAAGACTTTTTAAATGAATTATGAATATCTCAAATTATGCGGGTTATGCAAGACATGTTGCGAGAAAATTACAACTCGTTATACTTATTAGGCGGGTTATGTGGGTAGCGGGTAAATTTGTTTTGCCCGCTACCCGGATTAGGCGAGACAGGTTTGCAGGTCAAACTCACCTCATTTACCGTCCTAACTAATTGGGGTTAAAATCTACGTTGATATTAAAATGAACCCTATCAATTTCTTTAATAACAAATCAAATCTTAATTTTCTAGAAAAGAAAGAGAGAAAATGACTCATCTAGACTAATTAGGCCTAAATTCTACCTTAATATTAAAATCAACCCCTACCACTTGTCCACTTATTAATAAAACCAAAAAACAATTGCATAACTATTAGAATTTGGTAGTAAAGAGCTCCATTTACTCCAATAAGTCTTCCAATATTAGAATATTATGTTAATAAAATAAAAATCTCATGAACATATTTCATGACGTTCTCTAATCTTAGTGGGAAGTTATCATTAAGAGCACTAAAATTCCACAGTGCCCTCAAATAGGATAAACAAAATTGGGTTACAGTGGGGCTTTACTCCAAAGTTCAAATATATCGATCGCCTACCAAATGTGAGATTGTGCTCCTTTTTTCTGAACACTCAATTACGGGAAAGAAATTAGACAACAAAATATTTATCTTGGTTATCATAAAGCTAAAGATCTCTAAACTAAACTAATTTAAATATGTTCAACTTTGGAGATAAAAACTAAATAATTCCTTCCCCTCAATTGCTTCTTCTTAAATAAAAACAAAAAAAGGTAACTTAGTTAGTTGTGGACAGCTGATGGAACTAAAGACATTTATTATTAAGGGGACATGCAATACTGGAACATAGAACATGAGGTGGAGTAACAACACTGACATTTTGATTTCAAAAAACAACACTGACATTAAAAATGTTAATGTTTTGGGGAAAACATCAGCATTTAATATTTGGACCCTTGATTTGGAGAGCTTCTATAAGCTATATTTCTATTCCTATACATTGGTTGGCATATGTAAACATAACGGCAAAAGGCTTATAAAAAACACATCAATAAGATAGCAAAGAAAACAATTATTTTCTTTCAAAAATGGTGGAAGAAATGCCACTTAGATAGTTAGATCTCTCTTGGATAGTCAACCTGGTGCAGCTTAGGTCTTAAGTAGTAGTCTTGAGTCATGATATACATCAAATGTACTTGGTCCAAACATGGCAATTAAGTCTAATTATTCTTAACCATGAAATCATTCCCAATATGGAAAATGAAACGATCCTTCAACAAAATGACGCACATGTTGGGAAACGAATCCAAATTAAAACAAAAGTCCATAGATCTGAAAATTGCACGCGCGAGGGACATAATTAACTCTGCTGACAACAACATATATCTAACAAACATTTTGCATGAACTTCCTTTAATCATGTCACCACCACAAAAACCCTATAAATTGAGCATCACTGAAACACACTTCCTCACTTCCAATCTAACAACAAGAAACTGTGAGATTAGCAGTGATGGATGCAAATAAACCTCTCCTTGTGGTGTTCATTGTTAACTCAATCTATGCTGGCATGTTCATGCTATCAAAGGCAGCTTTGAATGGTGGCATGAACCCTTTTGTGTTCATCTTCTATAGACAATTTTTAGCATCCGTTTTCTTGACTCCGATCGCGATAATCCTCGAATGGTACGCAAAGAATAGTGTGTATATATCACTTTATAAGAGAATTGTTGTTTCTAGGTCTTTATCAGTTTTATGATTTGGTGTTTGATTTGTTGGTGTTAATTAATTAGGAAGAAAATTCCACCATTCTCTTTCATTGTCCTCTTCAAGATCTTCATGCTGGCACTTATAGGGTAAGAAGCTTTTTTTTGTTTTGTTTTAAAATATGTTTCTTCAAAGTTTGGATCAAATGATTTTGGTGTTTCTTTTCAGGATCACAACCAGCTTAAATGTCAATACTTTGGCTATTAATTACACTACAGCAACAGTGGCATCAGCAACTTCAAACTCAATCCCAGTTTTTACATTCTTTCTTGCAGTAATCCTAAGGTATATCTGTTTTTAATTGTTCATGCAACATGTTCTTTTTTCTCATAATATATTTTGCATATGCTCTTTCTTTAGGTTCCTACAAAACAAATTTCTGAATTCTTTCTTTGCTTATTTTCATCTCACAAATCACAATATTCCTCTGATTTTGTGTTATGCATGGTATGACTTCAATTTAAAGATAAATGTCTATACCAATGAATTATAAGAATAAATCCATATTTTTTGTTACACAAAAGAATTTTTAAAAATAATGGATGTAACTGTAAATTACCTCATCTTTTTTGGGGCAATTAATTGGGGACCATGTCATTTCATGGGATGTATCATTAATACTGGTGAAAATTGTAGTAAACATCATCTTTTAATTAAAAAAGATACAGATGATAACTGAGAATATTTTCTTTTGTAAAAAAAAAGAAATATCACTTAATGTCTTAATTTAGAGCAATCATAAGAAATACTGAGTGGGATCAAAGAAGCCTTAACCAATATGGAAACATACTGTTCGTAGATATGATTCTGTGAACAAATTAGTGGTCCATCAACATGCTTTAGTTTTTTAATAAGATTATCCTTTAATTTTCTCAAAGTACCGTTTCAGAAGTGCAACACCACATATACAACTGATGTGACCTCACATTTAAGTAGAAATTTATTTCTTGAAATATAATATATCTGTGTGTGTAATTTTATATACGTGTGTGTGTGCTCCCAACAACTTGCAAATGTTTTAGTAACACCTAAAACCAAAAAAAGGAAAAAATAATTATTATTCTCTATTCACATAACCTTTTTCAAAATCTGACTAAACCTCTTTTTTTGTCCTTTTGTTTCTTAACCTTCTTCATATAGGTCTGAAAAACTAAAGTTGAAGAGCTTACCAGGGATAATCAAGCTAGTAGGTATAACACTATGCCTATCTGGAGTTCTTATTATGGCCTTCTATCAAGGTCCAAAATTAGCCATTCCTCTCTTCCACAACCATCTTCAACATTCTCCAGTTGGAGTTCAGAACCATTCCAAGGCAACATGGATCAAAGGAACCTTCCTAATGATCACTTCCAACATGACATGGTCTCTTTGGATTGTTTTGCAGGTAAAATTAAAAAAATAAATTATTCACTAGATTATTTGCTGAAACATATCTAAAGGATAAATTCTAAATATTCAAGGTATCAATGATATCGAAGGGAACTAATTGTAGATGTGTGGGGAAGGTGTTGGTACTGGAGGGATAAAGGCAAAGAGAGACGAAATTAGACAAAGGAATTGAGAAATATAATTATTCTTTTTCATATCATTCGATAATAAAAAGACTCGACTCTTTGCATAGAACTTACGATAACATGGAAGGTGTTGAACTTACGATAACTTATGAGAGTTAAATAAAATATCCAAACATCATCTATCGAATAATTATCGTTCAGAGATCAAAAAAAAAATATGTTAAAAACATTTGAAAATATCAAGAAGGGATGAAGACAACCTATGCATTTATGCCTGCATGTTTCATGCAAGCTGGAAAAATCAATAAATTGTTTGACGTAACATGTACTATTATTGAGTTTCGAAAACTCCAAAAACTCACTCGAAAGTCGAAATTGTTTGATTACAGGGAAAAATATTGGTTGATTACCCATCAAAGCTTCTATTCACGGCCCT
This sequence comes from Triglochin maritima, assembly GCA_963682175.1. Taxonomy (NCBI): domain Eukaryota; kingdom Viridiplantae; phylum Streptophyta; class Magnoliopsida; order Alismatales; family Juncaginaceae; genus Triglochin; species Triglochin maritima. The sequence goes on along the minus strand of OY821787.1, from coordinate 1,153,959 downwards.
CCAGTGCTGCTTCAGTGCAGTCCAATGTTTTTGCATCACAGCTGCGGTAGAGAGGGATTTCTCCAAGTGGAAACTTGGGTTTGACGTCGGACTTGTAGCTGTTGCTTACTGTGTACGTGACCTCAAACTATACATGTCCTCTTCCTTAATTTTCCTGATTACTTCACACTAAAAGTTTATTATTAACTAGTACCTGCAATCATGTTATACTTAAATCATCTAAACCAATAATGTTTTAGTGTCGTTTGTAAGCATGTAGTAGTGAAAGAATTATCACCAGTGGAAAAATTAATTACCTTAACAGATGTACGAAAAATTGTTAAAATTTTGTGCTACTATAATGATTGTGGAAGGATTGTTATATCAACTCGAATTAAGTTTCACCGTGCGAATCTAGTTGATCCACAAGACATTTTTTTAAGTATTTAAAATTAAATTCCAGCACGTACTTGGATTTGATATTTAATCCTGGCTAATCCAAGATTATAATTGTCCTACGTACCATCTGAGCTACCGATATATAATTGGTAAGTTCACTCCAAGGACTTAGGATAGAGACTTATATAATATGACACTATCTTTTCTAACACATGACAGCATTTTAGTTGGTCCTACTTCAATGCCAGTTTAAATAGAGATGATGATAATCTAAATTGTTACAAAATAGAGTTGTTCATACCACGGTCCATTTAAGTACTTATTAAAAATGACGTTTTACCACTCAAATCAAGAAAAATGGATGCCAAATTAGAGACTACTCCATTTAAGTACTTATTTAAAAATGACATTTTACCTCTCAAATCAAGAAAAATGGATGCCAATTTAGACACTACTAATAGCCCAATTATGCAACTAATGTAGCAAATTGGAATTTTATGTGTTTCAGGGTATTGTTGTCACCGGAATCTCATTCTACTTGCAAGCATGGTGCATTGAGAAGAAGGGTCCGGTGTTCTTCGCCATGTCTACTCCTCTAGCTTTCGTCATCACGATCGCCTTCTCTACGTTGTTTCTTGGAGAAGTAACCAGCCTCGGAAGGTAACACTACTAAAAAAAAATCATATGCTCCATTTAGATTGTAGTTATATAAGCTCTAGTTCAAGGAAAGAAACATATATACTTTCATCAAATATTAATGCCAAGATATAACTTCTTTGTGTTTCTTTTCTTGGGCAGTGTCTTAGGTGGTGCATTGATGGTTGGAGGCCTCTATAGTGTTCTGTGGGGGAAGAGCAAAGAAAACAGCGACAAGAAATTGCCTGTCGGAGGAATTCAGGCAACTCCTGTCAAAGCTTAAGACATCTCAAACAACTCATGGAAGAGGAGATGGACAATGGGGTCATGGGTCTCATGTGTATTTTTGTAAAAGTGTAACAACGTTTGTAATGTGCAATTAAGGTTGTTACTATTAGTAGTTATTTTTTTGGTAGGATTGGACTTCAGTTCAATATGAACTTGTTCATTATGAAAACAAACAAACTAGACTTCCAAAGTGATTAGTTATTCTCTAACACCACTAAAGTTGTACTTGCTTAATTTTGCATTTTCTGAATGAATGGTGTTTATAATATAGGCAAAGTTGACTGACAGAGGCGTATAGCCATGAATCATGTATGGTTGCAAAGTTTTCTTTTTTCTGCAATTGCAGTGTTACACTAATTCATACCCAATAATCATATGGGAGACTACATTTTAAATGATATTTGATTAAATTTAATGTAAATTCAGGTAAATTTTATTGTTTAGCTGAATCGACATACTAACAACTAAAATTCATCAAAATTATTTATTTTATATTAAGGTCTATAATATTCTACACTTTTAATGTAACATCCTCAAACAGCGGAAGAATTAAAACTTTTATAACATACAATCAAACAGAGAATATTACTCAAATACAAGGAAACATGTGCACCAACATAATATATATATATATATCAGAGTATTTCAAAAGTGTGATTACATCAAAAGGGTTATACAACAAATACAAGTAATCACTCTGACCACAAAACGAGAGAAAACAGGATCTGGTAGCGGTGCTCCTCTCCTCGGTCACCACCCTGTAACGCCAATCACGGCATGAAAAGCAAACATGCAACAATGTCTGACTTTTCAGAAGGAAATGTTGTATGCCAAACTTTACAATGCATGAAACTGAAACACTCTAGCATGCAATTCTACCAACAAGTAACATCACAAACAACGAGGTTGGTCTCCAGGACTTTTTCACCCAACCACAGCCCCCCGCACAGTTACGGGGCTCCAGAGCTTTTTCACCCAACCACCGCAACACTCAACATCGTCAAACTGGGCTCCAGGGCTTTTTCACCCAACCGCAGTACTACGACACGACCAGGGCTTCAGGGCTCTTTCACCCAACCCGAACGTCTAAGGGCTCCAGGACTTTTTCACCCAATTCTTATCACGCGGTCGATGATCAGGCTCCACGGCATTTTCACCTAACCTGGACGCACTACGGAGCTCCAGTGCTTTTTCACCCAAACCCGCACAGACTAGTTGAGCTCCATGACTTTTTCACCCAATCACAGCTCTCACAACAGTTACGGGGCTCCAGGGTTTTTTCACCCAACCACCGCAACACCCGTGCTCACTAGCACACTTGCCGGAAGAACAACGACACCACAACTCGCCTCACACGGACGACCACAACAACCACACCTCCAATGTGCAAAACTAGACATAAACGGTCGACCGAACCAAGAGTCCCGGTCTACCTAATCTCACTAAAACAGGGCAATTGCCTCGACCGTCACTCCATCGGTCGAAGAATTCCCACCAACAACACACGTTCGGTCGAACCAAAGTCAGGTACCGGTTGACCGTTTAGAAGGTCACCTCCCAGGTTTCAACGAACAAAATGACCAATCGGTCGAACGACAAAGGAGACCCGTTCGACCGAAACCCACTAGTAAAATCCACTATCGCTCAACATCATCAACCGGTTGAACCCCGGAGTACTCTCGGTCGACCGAATTCCACCAGTAAAATCCACCATCGCATCAAATCAACACCGGTCGACCGAACCACCTTCGGTCGAACCAAACCACTATTCAACTTAAGTCATCGGTCGGACGAGTCAAACAGGTGGTCGACCGTTTGGATGGTCAACACCCCAACCGACCTACAACAGTGCACACGGTCGAACGGCAAAGGGGTCCCGTTCGACCGAAACCAACCAGGTTTGCCTCAAATGCACAATCGGTCGACCGCCCGAGGGCATCGTTCGACCGTTGTGAGGCAGAAACCTGAATTCTCACTAGGAACGGTCGACCATTTGCACCGACCGGTCGACCGATCCAATAGTAAAATATGTTGCACGTTTGCTTGCGACGAGGCTTTCGGCCTACCGTCGACTTCCAAATACCCACACAACAAAAGTGAGCTACAACAACTAGTTTGACATACCGTGAAGGTTTGAAGAAACTTTCGAAGAACCTCGATGGCGCTTCCACGAGCACTCCTCCCCAAAATCACAATCCACCGACGAACATCTCGCTCGATCAACGATCACAACTCCTCGTTGATCCACAACTACACAAACACCTTCGTCGATCACTTCCCCAACCACAACCCCTGCAAACAAGACGGATTGAGAGAGAGAAAGAAGAAGAACCAAAAGAGAAGAGTTGGTTAGAAACGACACACCACTCGACCAACACTCGCCGATCCCCACTTCTCCTCGCCGGAGAACACCTCCATGGCCAGAGCAAAATCACTGAGAGGGAGAGAGAGATGCGAGAGTGTGAGAGAATGGGAGAGACGTGAGAGTGAGTGAGTGAGAGAAAAATCGCCTCAAATACTCTCCACCACCTCAATCCTCACCATCCATCCAATCTCCACTCCATCTCAACCATCCAATCTAATCTCCTCCTAAACACCACCAAATCAACAATCACAAAACTCAATTAGGATTAGGATCCCACACTTAACATCTCACTATAGGTTTCTCTCACCAGACATACCTTAAAATCTAATAGTTTTCCATGGTACACCAAAGCTGAGTGCTTTGCTTATTCAGATAACACTGGCCATAACATTGAACTTCATTTCTATTAAAGTAAAGCCATTTAGTGATTATTTTTCACAATGTCCTAGTCTTCTAACAACAAGATAAGATAATCACAAGCGTGCACAGCACATCTTTCTGTTATTAGTGCAATATACACAAAAGCTTTAACTGAAAAACAAAAGTTGGTTTTGTCACATTCATTGCAATGGCTCATATACATAATGAATCATATAAAATCTAATTACATATTCTGCTCCCAAAAAAAAACTTCAAGATATGCCAATGGACAAGAGGATTCTTATTGTTGTGTTTGCCATAAGATTGATATATGCAGGAATACACATTATCACGAAGGAAGCATTCAATGGAGGCATCAACACCTTTGTTTTCGTGTTCTACCGTCAATTGGCAGCCTCGTTTTTCTTGATTCCGGTATCTGTCATTTTCGGAAGGTAAAATATATTTTTTCTTAAAAAAAATCCTACCATTCTGTTTTGAGATCTCATGATTCAATCTTGCGGTTAAGGAATCCATAACATTTTTCAGGAAAAGAATTCCACAAGGATCATTAAATATATTCTCAAAGATGTTCATGCTATCACTTATTGGGTATAAACCATAAGAATCAAATGCCAAACATAATTTGTTTTTGCAAATGTTACTTGTCTACTGAGATGTTTTTATTCCGATGTTTGATAGCATAGCAATCAGCTTAAATACATCCTCTCTAGCACTGAGATACACTTCATCATCCTTGTCGGCAGCAACAGAGAATACAATACCAGTCATAACCTTCCTTTTAGCTGTAATATTCAGGTATTTGCACCAATACAAACTATAGAACATTTATCCATATTTTTTCAAACAAAAATGTTGGTTCGACTTGAAAAGACAAAATGAGCTTATGGTTTTTGTCTACTGTAGGATGGAGAAGGTTAACATGAAGAAACTCTCAGGGATCACCAAGATGTTAGGAGTTATACTCTTTATAGCAGGCATTGTGACGGTGGCCTTTTACAGAGGACCACTTTTGAAATCTATAAATCATCATCATTTCTTTGGCAAGGGAAATAGTACGAGTACTGATCATGGGCATGCCCCTTCTAATGGGCAGTGGATGATAGGATGCTTCATGATGATTGTTGCCAACATAGAGTGGTGCCTTTGGTTGTTACTGCAGGTAAATTCATATTCGGTTGCATTTGGTTGCAGTAGTTCAATTATAGATTGTGCTCTCATTTCAAACTTAGAAGCGTGCGATGTTGTTTGGATGAATTCTATTTAAAATTTATAATTGTTCATGTTGCTTTGAAATATCACCTTTGTATAGAAGTATTAAAAGCTATCGCACACCCATTTCCACTTAGTCTGACTTCAATCATTTTAAATTAATTTAATAATGTTAATTTTACGCACCAAATGTGATGGTATTTGCATCCTTACATGTTTTAAACTTATCACATCATTTGCTGTAGTGATTGGATTATGTTGACATGCTTTTCTTTCAGGGGAATCTATTGAAAGAGTACCCCTCTAAACTGCTCTTCACAACCATTCAAGTTGTGTTCAGCACAATCCAATCTTTTGTGATTGCTTTAGTAGGAATAAGAGATCTTTCACAGTGGAAAATAGGCTTTGATGTCCGACTCGTTTCCATTTTATACTGCGTAAGTTGTTTGAAAACCTACCCACATTCCGACACACTGATTTTGAACATTTTTTCGGTTATTAGAATTTTGTTATCATGTCTCCTGGTGCTGAATGCTGAAATATATAAGAAACAATGCAGGGGTGCATAGTGACAGGAGTTTCATTCTACTTACAGACATGGTGCATCGAAAAAGTGGGTCCCGTCTTCTTAGCCGCCACAACGCCATTGAGTCTCGTGATGACGATAGCATGTTTATCTCTCATTCTTGGCGAAACGATCGAATTAGGAAGGTTATAATTGAATTGTGACTGAGTTCCGACTTGTACAGTTTGACCACCACGACCACCAACTCCAATTTGCTTTGTTGATGCAGTGTATTAGGTGGAGCTCTAATGGTTGGAGGTCTTTACAACGTGTTGTTGGGGAAAAGCAGGAAGAAAGCAGGTACAAGTGAGTCAATTGATCAACTTGGAGAGGAATGCAAAACTGCAGACAGCAACAATGTATAATGTCAAACATATCAGATCCTTCGTTTGAGAATCTCATTTACATATCTTAACTAGAGTACTTACAGAAGGATATTTGTCATGAATAGGAAGAACTTGTCTTACATGATTTATGAACTTGCGACAAAAATATACTCGTGCTTCTGAAAAAGGAAATGCAATCTTGGGAAAAAAATAGCTCCTCAAACCTTGTTTTCTCATACATGGAAACAGTCAAAACTTTGCTATGGGCAGTTAAAAAGGGAGCCAACATAGCAGTTGTTCTTAAGAAGAAATGAGCTACGTTAACTGTAGTCTTTTGTACATATCTGGCATCCATAGGATACAGGTCAACGTCAGGTAGAAAGTTTGATATATCAAACATTATTTTGCAAACCTAATGTGAAAAGACTAAGGACATTGATCAGAAATAAGAAAGAACATTATGCAAACTGTCTACATCCTTTTAAGAAATCCATTACAAATCAATCAAATTGCACAAGAAGCAAGACCAAAATGAAAACCAAACCAAGTGTTTACAGAAAATAACGCCCACATTACGACATACTTGACTTATATTTATAATAAACAGAATTTTAGGTTCTTCAGTTCCCTGCAACTGTTCCTGCAAAAGCAGGGCCCTGCAACTGACACTCTCAATCTATGTTTTCCTCCTCGAGCTTCAGAATATTGCACAGTTGCACATATTCAATTGGCTACTACTTCGTCAGGCGTGGTGTTGGAGATTTCATCAATCTTTAAATCTTTGATGAACTTATCCTCAGCTATCTCGGTTGCGGTTGCAGATGGAATAGGGTCCTTTTCCATATGTGGCGACATAGTAACTTCCGGTACCATGGCCTCAGATTTTGGTTTAACTTCAGGAATCTCCGTCCTGTTCAAGAAATTATCAGCCACAGATGCACGCGTTGGTGCTTCAGATTCAACAACCTTAGGTTCAGATTCACTGAGGTAGTCCTTGTTCGTGGTCGGTGTTTCCCCCGGCATTGATTCCTTAACTGTTTGGACTTCCACAACTTCGATGATTGGCTCTACTGATGACTTCTCGGTAACATTTTCTACCTTCTCAGATCTGTTTTCAGCCTCCACTACTTCGGTCTCAACAATTACTGATGGTTCTTCAGCAATAAGTTCCCGTTGCATAGGCTGTTCGGCTTGAAGTGATTTCTGGAATCTATGTACTTCCACAGCATCTATCTGTGATTCTAAAGATGCTGGCTCAGCAATGTTGTTCACATCTTGGCTTTCTTTTTCAACTTCCATTACTTTGTTGTCTGCCTTTCCTGAAGTTTCATCTGTAACGACTTCTTGTTGGATGGGATTTTCCACTTCAAATGATACCTTATCAGTAGGAACTTTCACAACTTTGATATCTGATTCTAAAGATGTTTCGCCATTGGTGACGTCTTCTGCTTCTTGGATTGATTTTTCAACTTTGATTACTTCAACTTCATCTAATCCAGAAGGTTCACCATTAATGAGTGGTTGTTGGGTGACAACCTCTTGGATTGATTCCTCAGCAGTAAAAATTTCCACAACTTTTGTCTCTGAATCGGTAGGTGTGTTCTTGGTGGTGATTCCCGCTTCCTGGTTTGATTCTTGAACTTCAGCAACACTAGAGACATCCAAAGGTTTCTCCTCGACAAGTGGCTGCTGGACGTACCTGTCAATTATCACAACTTCAATTTCTTTGCTCTTGGTCTCCATCAATGGTTCTTCAAAAGTGATTTTCTCTTCTAGCATTGAGCTGGCCTCCGAGCAAACAATAGGTGCCTCAGAAAAGCTCCGTTCAGTACTAGAAGTCACCTCAATCTTCTCATCCACCAATTCAACTTTGGGCTCAGAGGAAGGTTCCTTAGGAGCGGCTTCTTGTTGTTCTAATTTGGTATCTACATCAGCAAACGATTCCTCGGAAATGGTTTGCCCTACGCTCGAAACCACATCACTTTTGGTCTCCACTGTTTTGACATCAGACTCCGCTAGAGACACCTGAGTAGTTTTCTCATCCTCCTCAATGGACTTGACCACGACCTCGATGTCTTTTACTACTTTGACCTCATCCTCTTGTTTCTCAGAATCAGGTCGCTTTTCCACTAACGTCATGGCAGATTCAACTTCCATTACCCTGACCTCATCTCCAATCAGAGGTTTATCCACTGCCAATGCTCCTACTTCCTTTTTCTGATCTGAATCCACCACTTTTGATTCTGTTCTAGCATCAGCAGCAATTGACTTAATGCAGTGATCAGAAGTAGGTTGCTTCTCTTCCAGCAACTTCATAGCAGATTCAACTTCCGGTACCCTGACCTCATCTCCAATCATAGGTTTCTCCACCACTATCACTCCCTCTGGTTCCTTTTTCTGATCCAAATCCGACACTTTTGATTCCGCCGGAGCATCAGCGACAATCGGCTTATCATTCTGCATGTACCGCAAAATCAGATACAAAACAAAAAAGCAACCAATCACACCCACTCCATTTCATTCCTCAATCTCCAAAAATTCCGTTTTACCAACACGAACCAAATCCACCATTTCTACATTCAAATCACACTATCAGTTAACATAACGGAAAAAAGTAAAGCACATTAAAATTTTAAAAAAATACTTTCCCTTCACAAACTCATCAACAACTGTTCCAAGCATTCTCAAAACAAAATAAACAAACACATCATCACTAACAAAAAAAAATCTAAACTTCTTCAAACAAACCCTAAAACCCTTCGAAACCCCAAAACCTAAACAGATCCAAACCGAAAAAAGATCCAACAGCTCAACAAACTACCTCCTGGAACAGAATCCCCAGCGATCGGCGCCGGTTCTCCTCCGGCGAAACCTCCTCCTTCCAGACCTCACCCTTCTCCTCCGCGGCAGAAGAAGCAAGAGTGTGTTCGGGTTTATAGAGTGGGACGGAGGAGGAGTCGTCGGCGTGGAACCACTTAGGCTTCGTCGCGCAACCTCCCATTGTGGTTTGGGTTCGTTTCTCTCTCTAGGCTTTGGGGTTATTTTCTCTCTCTAGAAAAGAGAGAAGGAAGTAAAGGTGGGAAGTGGAAACCGAGGTTTGGGATTTGGGAGGGTTTTGGGGGTTTTGGTTTTTATTAGTGTTGATGGAATTGGAATTATATTATTGTCGCCGCGGTTTCCGCGCCTTTATGTCCACCACTTTTCTCTCTCTCTGTGAAAATTGCAGAGAAGACCCTCTTCTTTTGTTAGAAGGAAACTGTGGACTTTAGTCAAAGGAAACTACTAAACGTCGCCCCAAAACTACTTAAATCGCCCCTTGAAATTACCAAATTGCCCTTAACAATATATTTAATACCCATATCGTCCCGTGTCTTTAAACAAGGTTATTGACTCAGTTTTACTAACATTCCTAGTACCAACACCACGAAAATGTCTGGCGAAACACCTAGATCAGGCGAAGTAACGGAGGCGGATTTTTTTTTCCGACACGGGCGTCTGGCTAAGACGCCTGTACCATCGGGGAGGCGTCTGGCTAAGACGCCTCCACCATCGTTGAGGCGTCTTAGCCAGACGCCTCCACGATGGTACGGGCGTCTTAGCCAGACGCCTATACCATTGTCTAGGCGTCTGGTTAAGACGCCTCGACCATAGTGGAGGCGTCTTAGCCAGACGCCTCCACGATGGTACAGGCGTCTTAGCCAGACGTCCCGTTTTTTTTATGTTTTTTGTCAAATTAAAATTATACGGTGTGTTATCTCAAATTATTTGACGTTTCTTTGCAAATTTTCGGTGGTAACCGGTCGGATTACAATGAGTTTTTTTGCAAGTGATGAAGATTCAAAAAAATTCCAGATCCAACATTTTTAAAGTTCCAAATCCCCAGGTGGTAAAACATCATGACTTACAAATATCACATCGACAGGTCGTTCGGGGGTCTCGCTCCCCGGTGAGCGAGCGGCATTCCACCTCGTCGGTGAGGTGGCGGGGGTGGCAAGGGGGCAGCGCCCCCTGGAAATTATTTGGATTTTGAAATTGTTGGATCTGGAAATTTTTGAATTTTCGGTGTACCGAAGATGTATCGGTCATCCGAATATAGTAATTATTAACTTATTAATTAATTTAACAATTATCTAAATTTATAATCAATTATCTTTTTAAAAAAATAATAAAAAATAATAAAAAATTACGGGCGTCTGACGGAGCCGCCCCCACGTAGGAGGGGGCGTCTGGCTAAGACGCCTCCCCCATGGAGGAGGCGTCTTACACAGACGCCTGTCCCATGGGCGGAGCGTCTGGGTAAAACGCCTCCCCGATGGGTAAGGCGTCTGGGTAAAACGCCGCCCCCATGGGGAAGGCGTCTTAGCCAGACGCCCCCTCCTACGTGGGGGCGGCTCCGTCAGACGCCCGTAAATTTTTATTATTTTTTATTATTTTTTTATTAAAAAGATGTTAGATGTTTTACCAGATTCGTGTACACTGGGGCGTCCGTTGGTTCATTTACTGACCTCCAAAACATTATTTTTTATGATTATAAGAGGAATATGAAGAGAGATGTGTGATAGGAGGGTAAAATGTCGCGTTATAGCAGTAGAAATGAGAGAAGGGCAAAATGGTAATTTCAAGGGGCGATTTAAGTAATTTTGGGGCGATGTTTAGCAATTCAGTAGTCAAATGGGTCACTCAAAACAAAACAACCAAAATGGATAACTCGATTTTATTTTAATGTTTTGCCTTGACAACTTACTCAACCTATACTTGTTTAGGTTGTGTTTGGATGACAAACTTTCGTATACAATTTCTCAACCAAATTCTGCAATTATTATTTATTCACCCAACAAAAACAATGGATTTGATTTTTTAGAATTTCACATTTGTCAATGGGGGATTTATAGGAAAAATTAAAGCCGTATGAACTACTTGGAGAGTTGGAGGGGCTTCTCGGCTTTATTTTTTTTGATAAAAAAACCAGTGATATTTAGGAGATTGACAAATCTAATTTCCCCTTGTACTACAAACTCAAAATTTATCATCCAAACGTAGGTTACGTGGCATTTGTGGCAAACGATGGAAGATCGCATACGCTAAGATAAGAGAATAGTAATACCCACGATCACTTTCGACTGGGACGATTGGAGTTGAATTTTTTATTCTTCTGTTTGCACTTTTTAACATTTTTTATGATATATAAGCTTATTATAATACAATTTCTAACAAGTGATAACGATGTCCTTTTTATGAATTCAAAAGCAAGCGTTTTGGCAACATTATATACAAAAATAATGTACATTTGATTACTTTGATTACATATTTGGAAAAGGGTTTAGACAGGAACGATCCAAATCCATAACTGGTGTTTTAATGTCACATTTCCGATCCATCGTAGTCTCCTACTACTTGTATTAGTTTTGCTCATTTGTCCGATGGCACGAAAACAAAACAACATAAATTTTCGAAAGGTTATGTTTTTCATGTACCAAATAGTGCCTGCAATAGGTGAAAAGATGTTTGCGTGGAAATATAATTAGCACTACTTTTTTTGCCATTATAGAGTTATTTGTTGGGTGCTACCAAGAAACAACTAAATTGACTTTATGTCATTTGGTTCTGACTTTTTTGCTTAATGTCATAGAAAAATCAAACCATTTAACTTAATACCATAAGAAAAAACATCCCAACAGGGGTAAGCATTCGGTCCGGACTGGACCGAATTTTGTTCCGGGGTCCGAACCGAAAACGGACGGTGAACAATAACGCCTGGAGGCACAGTAACCGTTAAGTAAGTTGGCCAGTATTAAAGGCATTCAAACGCACCGTAATGCTAAATAGTGAATGAAATATTTGACGGAGATCCTCGCAGATTCTGTTATCTGAAAACAGCCGACAAATATCGGAATTTGGGGGGTAAATGTTCGTGGGGTCCACAGTGTCTCACATTATGGACTCGCAGGACGAGGCATTCCCAAACACTATTTTAGTTCCGCAGTCTTCGTGTTGGGTCTAGTGTTGTTTATTGGTAGTAATAATAATGGGTCGGGTTGGTTTGCCCAAACCACGCACGCCTGCGAGCTGTCCATTGTCGGATTTCCCATTCCTGCTAATTTTTTGGAGAAATTTAAGGTTCGATGGGTCCGGAGTCCAGGTGGTTACACGGCGTGGTACTAATTGCAACAGCTAACTCGGCGGTGGGTGTCATTATGGGAACTTCGTGGAAAACTAATAGTTGTTTAGTTCTACCTAATTTTTGCTTCTTCGGCCTCAATGAACTAACTATGAAAAAAACAAATGGATTTGATGAGTAGTTAGATCCAGATTGGTTCAGTGTAAGTCGTTGAAATTCAATTGATGGGAAGTGGTCCTACTAAGTGGAACCAATTAGGGTTTTTAGATTGATGATGATGAATGGTGATGTCTTCCATGTGCTTTGGTTTCTTTTGTTTTTTGAATTTTGACCATGTTACTGAAGTAATAGAACTTCGTCAAACTGCCCACGAGACTGTGGTTAAGTGGCCAAGCTTGTTCACTTTGTATATGTGGAATCAAGGGTTATTTTAATATTCATTTGGTGGTTGGTTGTTTAAACTTATAGACGTGGTGGTTGTTGACTTCTGGGTTTATGTATCTTTACTTGTATTTATTGTACACATAGTATCCGTAAACTCATTCTTTAAGTTAAAGTTCTTCGAAGAAACTCTTCAATCTAAGGGTTGCTAAGAAGAATCTAATACCAACCCAACAAGGGCGGTGGGAGGTAGTGATCCTTCTGTATTTTGAAATTTCGTTATTTCATTACCAATCTTTTGAATTTTTCACCCCCTTGATATTATACTTCCTGAGTTTTCGAACACCAATAGTTAGACAGGTAAATGATGTCCATACAATAACCTTCTTATGAACTCTTGCCAAACTGATGAATCGGTAGGAGGAAAGAGGCAAAGTTTGGTAATCTTTGTTCAGTCAGCAGCTTCTCCGCTCCAAAAGTCGAATGACTCGAAAGTCAAAACAAAACTCTTGATAGTCATTCCCCCGAACTGTTTTGGTTTGTCATTATTACAAGTTTCATTGTTTCAACTATTCGACTTCCTAACACCGCCGTCTAATGCTAAAAAACAAACAAATAATAGCCCATAACCTTGGGATCTTCGAATCCGAAAAAGGCCGATATGTTCCTTCCACACTCGGATCCACCAAAGACACAACAGGCCCACAACCCCAAAAGCAAAACTCTTCCCCTTCTTCTACACTCGAACACCACCAAACCATAGAAGGAATAATACTAATACCTTCTCTATTCCAATTCCATTCATTTTAGAAAACTAAAACTCTACCATAACGTCACGTTTCTCCAATCTAAATCAATCACCGGAATCTCCAACCCGCACACGCAAATGTCAAATTCCCAAAATTCAAACATCCCAAATCCCTTGAGCATTCGGTCCGGACCGGACCGAATTTTTGTCCAGGGTCCGGATCGAAGACCGGACCCGTAAAAAATCGATTTTTTTAAAATAAAAAACAAAAAAAGACCGAAACAGACCGAAATTTTAAAATTCTCCAGACTGAAACCCAGACCGGACCAGACCGAAATTTTAAAATTCTCCAGACTGAATTCCAGACCGGACCGAACAGAAACAAAACTTTCCGGACCGAACCTGGAATCCGGACCGGTCCAGGTTTTACTCAGCCCTACATCCCAACCCCTTTGTTTCCTCCAATCATGCCTTTTCCGCGGATTGGGCTAAAACACATGTCGTTTCCGTTGCTGAGAAACGCCTCCAGCGTCAGGTGCATCGCGGGCCGTCTGCCTTTTTTCCACTCCACCCCTCCGGCTTTCGCTAAATGGCGGGCCTAATTCGACGCCGAAAAGGTGAATATTTTAGATTTGTAGGGGTGTGGTGTGAATCGATGTGCACGCTATTCGTTTGCTGAAATAACTCGGAGAGATGTTTGACCATTGAAATCAAGTTTTGTTCCTCACGAATATGTCTTTTTGAAACCCCTTGTGCAGCGATCTAGCTCACTCGTGAGCTGATACCGCTGGTATGGAAACACTTTTGTGATGTGTTTGAAGGCACTTGTGGTGAGCCCATTGTTAATTAGTAATTGGTCGACCAACACCAATTCAAATTCTTAGTTCTTCGACGAGGCCGATTTTAGTCTTGGTCGTCTCAGTTTTTGTGGCCTCTTGCTATTTCTCTGAGATTGGACTGACATGTCAACTTTAACTTACAATGTCACATGTGTATATTTATTAAAAAATAATTTATTTAATCTCCATTTGCACTTGTATCGATGTAATTGGTTATGATTTCTTTTTCCATGACCACAACTAATACATGGTTTACGTTGGCTCTTGACTTGACGAGAGTTGGCTCTTGACTTGACGAGAGTTGGCTCTTTTTCCATGACCACAACTAATACATTAGTAATACATCGATGTAATTTGCACGAGCTAAGGTGCATTTAATTGGGCTGTAAAACCCGTCCCACATCCCGCCAAATGCGGTTACCTGACCAAAAAAACCTTATCTGTCAACTAATAATCAAATATACTAATACCCAAATCGTTTGACCAAGAAAAACCACAATTAAGATTACCATTACCTAAGTAGATAATTTGTTTTCGGTTGGGATGATTTATTCATACCTTTGTGGGATGATTTATTTGTACATTGGTTGGGATGCCAATAAACATACGTTAGCAACACATGCACATGAAAATGTGGTGATTTAATAATAATAATAATTTGTTTTTGGTTAAGATGATTTATTTGTACCTTTTCCACATCATGCATGAATGTTATTAGAAAAAAACGTAGTGATTGATTACTATTTCTTAAGTCTTGATATTCTTTTGTTTTTTTAGGTAAAATCTAAAAAGTTAAATTTTTTTGTCCGCATATTACACGGGACGGGTAGCAATTTTTTTTATTTTTACCTCACTCTACCTACCCGCTTAACTTTGACGGAGCAAGTAACACAGTGTGAGCAAAACCCTGCTCCGGTCCCGCTTACAATCCTAGCATTTAAAACGTCTGGTGGATTGTTTTCTTGAAATTCTATCACCCCTTTCTAATAGATCAGGAAGATCGGTAGAAACGCAACATTCATAGATGGTTGAAAGGAATTTACTAATTTGACCTGATATGGATCAATGCATCATAGAACAAGATTAAAAGTTTGAAATCGACGTTTTGGAGCGAAGATGACCATCTAAACTAGAGGCATACTGAAAAGTGACCAGTCCTTGCCTAACGGTTGTTGTGGCATTGGCATTGGCATTTCATTTATTATTAGCTTGCCTTTTAGAGCCTAATTAAATTCCCATTCAGAATCCATTGCGTCATCGTAGTCAAAACTCAGAAAGCAATTCCTACTTCATACTGACACTGAGCACTGCTGCAGCACAGAGCCACAGACCAACGAACATGTAACAAAAGATTCCATCTTCCACTTGACACCACAACTCTAACACTATTGACCCTGAAAAGAAGGGAAAACACACACAATGCTGCAATTCGGAAGATATTCTATACAAGTTCGAGGAGGTTGGACTGGCGTGTCAATTTCTGACCTGACATTTTTTTTTTTACACGAAACATTTTTACTTAATAATGATCCATTAATCTGTTATTTAAAAAGAAAAAATATCGATATATCAATTCACTCAACTATTTTCAATCTACACGATTGACAGATCTGATGACAATAAGTATAAGGAAATCTCATATAAGCAGGAGGATATCTCATTTATTTAAGTTCGAAAATCGCATCCAAGTTTGAATGTCAGGGAAACTCAAGGAAAGTAATTAAGGACTTCACTCTCCTCCTCCTCCTTATATACTTCCAATTATACTTCCACAAGTCGGAACGCAAACCGTTGAAGGAATTCCCAATTACAAACCAAAAAAAACATCAAAAACACAAAACATGAACAGACGAAGAAACAGAGACCACAAAAGTACAAAGCAAGAAGCCGAAACAAACGGCCCAATTCCTCTTAAACTTTCCAAGATACCTCTCGTCGGGCTCCTGATACTGCACCTCCAACTCCCCCACCACCACCTCCTCCCTCCTCACCATCCTCAACCTCTCCGTGGCCACTCCCAGCGTCAGCTTGTGGCACCTCCTCTGGTACTTGAGTCCATGGAAACACCTCAGCGTCTGCGCGACGGCGACGTAGAAGGCGAGGTGGGAGATGGAGAGGAGGGCCAGTGGGACCCAGAGGTGGCGGCACTGGAGGCGGGGTTGGGGTGGGGAGAGAAGGAGGAGGGAGAGGAGAAGGAGGAAGAGGAGGAGAAGGTGTGAGAGGTGCTTCTTTTGCTTGTCGATGGAGTGTTTCTTTTCGAGCGTTTTGTCGAAGTGGAGTTGGATTATGGAGTTTAGGGCTTGGATCGCCGTTGATTTTGGGATCGGGTTGGGATCGTACGGCTGAGAAGTGGTCGACATTCTGATGCTGGTGTGCTGTGCTGGGAGGAAGAAGAGGGAGTTGGAGTTGGATTGTGTTGGTCGGATTTATTTATTTATTTATTTATATGATTCTTTTTCATGATCCAGAATTCTCACTCAGTCACTCATTCTTATTTTGGAACAGACTCACATCGTTTGCATGAGTGGACTCGAACGGGTGACCTTATTATGGTAAGCAAACCGCTCCATTCAGCTACACATGAGTGGTCCTATTAATTTTCGTGTATGTATGTGTTGTGTCAGATCATTGGATGCTTGGGTCGTGGGTCACTAGTTGGATTGATGTTTTTGTTGGAGACCTTTGGGTAACAGTTTACCGCTTTGGAATTTTCTGAATCGTATATTGGTAATTTTTTAATAAGGGGCTGTGGTTAGTTTTAATTATTAATGATGAATTATAATATGTTTCTCTCGGTGTAGCTGAGTTGATTGAAGTGAGTGTTAAATTCTCATTTTGATGGAATTTCGAATCCCAACAAGACATGTCAAACGTTCCGGTGAAAACGATATTGAATTACCCTCAAGTTAGGGTTGCAATCCGTCAGTCCTAAGTGGGGTCGGATGCCGAGAAATTCTAAATCATAAAAAACGATGAATTATAATCTTGTTTCACAAGAAGTGATTCTTTTGATTTCTAGTCTACCACAACAAATTTGATATCAAGGACTTTGTTGTTATTGTTGGGTTGTAATGTTATGGGTTTTGTTACGTCAATTACAAGTAGAGTGCGAGAACACGACCTATTCTCACTCAATATACAAGAACCAGTGGTTTGTGTTTTCTACGTGAAACCTCTAATGATTGGGAAAGAGAGAGAGGGTAGATAGTAGATGAGCGCGGGCCTCACAGGTAGTTTCAAATCCTTATATAAATATTGCTGGGCTTCTATTAGTTTCGGGCTTTAGTATTTTTGCTATACACCTACCTAATCGTGTTGATCTCCATCAAATTTGATATGTGTTCCTCGTATTGCTTCATTTAAGACGCACATCGAGTCATAAGACTACAACATTATGTCAATCGTTAATCATTATTGTTGATTGTCATGTAATTAGTATCCTATTGTCCACTGTGATTGATCGATGTATCACTAACTTTAGACCTCAAAATAAAGAAGTGATTCGAGTTCCTGAAATCATCGTAGACGGTCCACTAAAAGGTCCGGCCCAAGTATCAGTGTGAGGTCTGTGATTGGACTGGACTATTAGTCATAGATCCATCTATGTGCTCAGCTGGGTCGGCCCGACCCGATTAGTGTGGGACCCACTGCCAACGTCGGCATCGAAGTCGACCCGCACGCACAAAAGTAGATTCTTCTTCTTGTTTGTTGTTTTGGTGAGAAGAGAAGAGATTTAAGAGAAGAGAAGAGGAGGTTTTGGGGGAAGCAAAGAAAAGAAGAAAGAGGAGGACGAGAGATGGGAGTGACGAAGGAAGACGTGGAAGCAGCGCTCACCTCATCCCTCAAACCAACACATCTGGTGTGTGTGACCAAACTCTCGCTTTTCCTCTCTTCTCTCTGTTTCTTCCTCCAACATGACAACCCTAACGGACTTTCTTTTTTGTTTCGTTCTGGGATTGGATTTGGATTTGGAATTGGAATTGGAATTGGAATCGGATTCATATTCAGCAAGTTATCGACACATCTGGAGGGTGAGTGACTTCGTCTGAAACTAAGTTCTGACTTCAGATTGGTGCAAAATATTTGAACAAAAGTTAGTCTGAGTTTTTGTTGAATAGAGAAAATATTTTTTTAGAGTTCTGGTATAAAAAATATATATATTGGAGTGGACTAGATTTTTGTAGAAATGAATGTTGTGAAAAGTGAAAACAACTGAATCTTTACCTACTTGATTTGCGTTGTGTGCAGAAGGTGTTGATTATGTTTATGGCTAACTTTGCAGTTTTACTTTACAAACGCGAAATAATGAATTGATTTTTATAGGCCGAACGAATTGGATTTTGCTGGTGTGAGGTTTGTTAACTCCACAAACAATATCATATACATATTTTCTAATTGGAAATTTCGATTTATTGGGCAAACTTTGTTTTCATGCATCAGTGCCATTACAAGGACAGAAACAATTGAACTTTACTTCCTTGGGCAAATCTTGGTTTCCGTTTGCGAGTGAGATCAGAATGATAGAAAATATTCGATTTTTTCTGAATTTATTTTCTGGGTTTGTAGATGTGGGGCGAGCTTTGAGGTGGAGGTAGTGTCGGAGCAGTTCGAGGGGAAGAGGTTGCTCGAGAGGCACCGGATGGTGAATGCTGCCCTGACCGAGCAGATGAAGGAAATCCACGCCCTCTCCATCAAGAAAGCTGTTACTCCAGCTCAGTGGACTCCTACTCCGGATGAACCAACCAAAGCTTAGTATCACTGTTTTATTGGAGATGCGGATTTTGAACCATCACTGCTTAATACTAATAAGTGCACGGTAAGTTGTCCCCTTATTAGTACTTGTTTCTGTTTGGTGATTTGGCTTGATTGGGGATGCTGACTCTTCAACTGTGATCTTATGTGGATGTGATTCTCCAAGTTTATAAAGAATTATCTTAATACTTACAACCCTAATTATTTTTTTTTGGTGTTGATACCGATGTTGCCACAGTTTTGTTTGAGAATATGTGGTTGGCAACATCTATCTGGAAGTATGTTTTTGAAATTGTGATGATGCAACATATCTATGCTGCAATTTGAGCGTTAACACAATTTTCATATTCCTTTAATGAAAATAAGGCAGTCTTACAAAATCATACACCAAATGTTTTCTGCAATCAAGACTGTCTTTTAAATATAGCATTTGAGAAATTTAGACCCACAAACTATAGTAGAGAGTGTGGCATTTCTTACAAGTTGTGACAAAATTGTGATTTAAATTTTAGTGATGGCATGTTAGAGTCCAAACGTGCTTTCACAATTATGTGTGGTTTGTTTGATGATCTTCTATGTTGTAGTTGTAGAAGCTTGCTAGAGGAATAAAACCTTTCATGGGTGACAGGATGAGACATTACTGGTCATACCCAAAAAGATATCTACATCATCCTATAAGCTAGTCCACTGGAGCTTTATCCATTGATCAATTTTCTTGCAAGTTCGCTAGGCCATGTGTACCTTAGCTTATTTGCTATATTTGTGAGTAGTGATTCTGTTATTGTGATGACAAGGAACAAATATCTTTAAAAAGAAAAGAAAAATACAAGGAACAATGTATACTCGTGGGTGGATTATGGAGCTGTCTAGGTTCCAATGTGTAGTTCTCGAGATTAATGATCAACATCACGGGTCACGGCTACAACCTACAACCATTAGATTGGTTGATCCATTACAACTTCAGTGTTCAGTTGTTCATCCTCTATCTGTTGATGCTTGCAATTCACCGAGTTTCTTGAGGTCTGGTCGTGGACTTGGATCCTTATTTGCTGTGAGGCGTGTCGTATATCCAAATGCATGCAACAAGTTCCAATCTTCGGTCTTGTTATCTTTCATTTTATTTTTAATAGCATATATTGGGATGTTCTTTACGTCCCAGCTAGGAGAGCGTACGACAGATGATCCATGACCATTATGAGTCATGACTCATGATCTCTCAAGTTGGTTTATTCCTGCTGGGTACAAGGACAAGTTCTTTGGGCAAGAAGAGTTGCGAGGAAGAATTTGCCTTGCCTCACAAATCATAACACGTTCGATTCAATTTTAAAGGAAAAGAACTCCTTCATTTTCATTTATTTGAGATTCAATATGAGGATCAGATGAAACGTACGAACTTTGTACATATACAGTATTAAGGTTTGCAATTCAAGCAACGCATAATGCAACTACGCAGTGGCCTTTTCCGCTGCATAAAGAGTCTTGATTTCTTCTACTTCGTCGTAACTGCCAAGGAATACAGGGGACCTCTGGTGAATCTTCTCAGGAACAAGCTCAAGTGCCTGCCAAAGTTCCAGCAACTGATTATTGGATCCATCACAAGATTAAGACAACCAAACATTCTCAAACAAAAAATTACAGATGCAATTTTGTACAAAAACAAAAACTGCCACATTATTATATAACCTGAATCAAAATATTGCTGCGTCCACTTAATAAAAAGCTGCACAAAACTACTTGGTTTGATTGGAATCGCAGGCTGTAATCTGCTATCACTAAATTCTAATGCCATACGCAAAAACTGGCGAATGTGGAAGATGCTGCGTGGTTAGGAGTTGAAAGTTGGGTTATAGAAGTTTGCCAACATTGACTAAATTGTGCATGGATAGAAAGCTATTGTTACCATAAAAAATTGAAATCAAGAAAACCAGGTGATGCTATAACGTGACTGCTTAGTCATACCCGTTGAACTCCTGTAAATGCTTGCCCACCAGCTTGCTCCATCAAGAAAGACATAGGAAAAACTTCATAGAGGACACTGCACAATAAGAACATATGTTAGCTAAACACGTCTAATATTAACTTGAAAATAGCTTTAGCCTTCAAATATTGTAACATCAAATGGAACATGGATAGTGATTTGTAGGTGTACCGTAGTTTCCCGTTGGGGCTCTTCTTGTCTCCGGGGTACATGAAGACACCTCCATAAAGAAGAGTGCGATGAACGTCAGCAACCATGCTGCAAAAGAATCAAGAGGCCCTATTCCTCAGCGTTCACGCAATCCAAGCAAGGGATTCTAATTTTAACCAAGGTAAAAGAAGAAAAACACCTTACCTTCCAATGTACCTCAGTGATTTAGGGGGTGATCCATCCTCGGGAAACTTGCACTTCTCAACATACCTGTTGGTGAAATAATTAAAGGGCTGCACAGTATCATCAATTCATCACAAAACCAACTTAATATCATGCATACTTTGTTGTTGGACCGTCCCAGTTTTTTGCATTGCCTTCATTCACTGAATATATTTTGCCTTTCTTTGGAATCTGCATGAACCAAATCAAAAAACATATTAATGATCAAATTAATCAGCTCTGGAATTTATGCATTTTTGTTGATAAGATAATTAAATGATTAAAGCACATTTTCATCCTTAAAATAAATAACAACCCAAACATGTACCTTTATATCTGGATGTGTTAGTATGAATTCACCAAGAGATGGATCAAGCGTGAACCCATTGACGCCACTTCCAGTGCTCAACACAAACTGCAACATGGAGGGTGTATTTGTAGATAAATTTGAACAAAAAAATCAACATTATTTCCTTTCAATTGGCACGTTCATTCGACAAGGCTTAACCTAGACTTAACTTCTTCCAATATAGCTTTACCATAATCATTAACAAGACTCCAAAACCTCAAAGAGGCTCCCACATCAAGTAGGGTAAGGGGATCGGATGTAGGCAACCATACCCATGTCACCCTATGACAAAGATGTTTCTAATTAACCCGATCTGATGCCTAGACAATTTACAACTAATTCGCAATAATAAAAATCACAAATAGCTTATATAAACCACGTTGATTTAGTCCATTGTAATTGTAACCCAAAAGCCAAACAATAACTTAATTTTTGATCCAATAGAAATGGACACTATAGCTCTACGATAATGAACAAACAAAATTGATTCCTACCGTGCAAGAGCTCCCATACATGCAATAACCAGCAGCTACCATGGCAGTTCCAGGTTGTAGCACATCCTTCAAGGAGATCTCACCACTATAATCTTTTATCATATAGATTCCGAAAATCTGGATGGCGCAAAACATAAAATTGGCTAACTTCAGAGCAGAATCTAGAAAAAAACAAAAACATTCATGATGTACTGATGTTTTGATGAATATTAATGTAAACTGAAAGAAAGATAGTAGTGAACATGCTAGATGCATTTTACTAGAATTTGAAACCTTTTCTTTTTACACATTTGTCAAGCAAATGGAAAATGCAAGAGAGTGAATTGGGCGTAAACTCTGAATACAGGAGTGAAGAACATACTGTTCCAATTGAAACACCACAGTCAATGTTGGAGGACCCATCAAGAGGATCGAAGACCACACAGTACCTGTACCACCGCAAGGCATCAAATGAGTGTGTTATTAAAGAAAAATTATAGTTCTAGGCAACAATAAACCAATATACCTCCCACGCAGAGAAGGATCCACAATTATAGTTTCTTCATCTTCTTCTGACACAAGAATACACTGCCAAAATATTATTTGTCGTCAGAGACGGGCATCCCACAGAATTTTATTTTTCCCAATGTGAAATGCACAATGCACCATGCAAATGCAACTTACAGTTCGCCCACTGCTAACAAGTGCCTTGACAAAAACTTCATTTGAAAGCACGTCCAGTTTCTTTTGTTCTTCACCCTGAAACAAAAGAAACCAGTTACTCACCCAAGTAAACCACATGATTGGACAATATTAGTAGTAAATTATGAGTTACCTGTACATTAGTCTCCCCAGACAATCCAATAAGTTTTGCAAGTCCTGCCTGTATAAGACATTCAAAAGTAATCACCCATCATCTCTATTTCGTATACGTACACCTGATATAAACAAAGACAGCCATGCCTCTGCCTAAAAACCTATTTAACAGTTGAAGTGAAAGTGGACTTTTGTAATAACACATCGTGGGGACCACGGATGGTTGTTCGGGTTGGATGCTGGATGCGTCTTTTTTTAAAGCATGGAGAACAACTTTTGTAACAAAAGTAGGATTACCAAAAAAAAAACGTAGGCAACACGACTAAAGGAATATTATAAGCATAAACTATCTAAAAGAAACAAAAAGAAAACGATGAAGATGAAATTTTCGATAAAACTCAATCCAAGGAAGAAAAATAAGAGGATCACCAACTACTGTGGTATAAAAACCCTTCCTAACCTCCCCAAGAGTCACTAACCCAAGAAAGCAGAATAACAATCATAAATTACTAATATCCTTAAGGCTTGGAATGACTTTTCCAGCGCTTGTATCTATTTTAGTACATACACTAACTTTAGGTTCAATAGAATGTGGATATTAACAACTTTAGGTTTATTTAGAACATAAATTCATATCTTTTCCCCCTCTATATACTCCTGTGTCAAGGAAACAAGATGAATATCATTCCAAACAACAACAAAATCAGAGTTTGTTATCACATTTTCATATATCAAACAAGCATATTGTGTTGCACTTCATTTTTATTGCAATTTATGGAGTCGTAATGATTTATCCTGCAGATATTTATCCTGAAGCAACAATCTAGAATCTCATTTAGTTGAATCCGGAAGACGTGAAGCGATTCATTGCAACAACAAAAGAAACTACTTTTAGTCGTAAACTCCTTCGAAAAACTAACATCAAAACGAGAAACAGATTCACTCCAAAATTCATCACAACAAATTAACAGAAACACAAAACTAATCACGACAAGCCAAAAATGACTAAATCAGAGCAAATCCATCACAACAAAACCAACCGAAACACCAAATTCAACACAAATCACACCACCACAAGCAAAAACCAAAACCAAAAAAGCATCAAAATAAAATCCATCACAACAAACCAACCAAAACACAAAATCCAACACAAACGCAAATCACACCACCACAAGCCAAAAAAACCAAACGATCGGACCTCGTCCTCACCTTGTTGACGGCAGAGCACACGAACTTGCATCCAAGAACGATGTGGCTGAGCAAGATGGTGAAGTCCCCCCTCGACTCCGGCCACTTGGACTGCTCGTTGAGGACGTACCTCGTGATCGTCATCAGATCGGTGCGGAACGCATCGGCGGCGTGATCCATCTCTTCTTCTTCCTCCTCTATGGGTTTGGTTAAGGTTTGGAGACGGTTGGAAGGAACGGAGATTTCTAGAAGGGGTTGGGGGTATTTATAGGCGGAACAAGAGGAGGAGGAGGAGGAAGGGATAGCGCTATCGCGTGTTGGGGGACACGTGGCGAGAGGAGGGAGCTCGAGATGCTCTACTCTAGTCTGCTCGCTGTGGTTTCGGCTTTGGGAGGTTGAGAGAAGTGCTGTTGCTTCTTCTGTCTTTTCTGGGAGGAGAACCGCGTGAATGAGAGGGAATTAATTGTTTTTTTTTTGTTTTGTGTGGAGGTGGGCTATTTGCATTTTAGATCCTTACATTTGTTTTGTTTTGTGGGGTTTGATTTGAAGTGGTGTTTTTTTGTGCAGATGCTGTGTTTTTTACTTGTTCATTTTAAGGTACTCATTTTAGAATTTCTTATTGGTACCAAAATATTAGAGGATCTTTGCATTTTTTTATCAATGGTCAATTGAAAATAATTTTTATTGTTGCACGAATGAAATTGTTCATCAGTTACCACATAATCTTCCTTTAATTGTCTACTACTTTATTCTTTGATTTAGCAGTTTTCGATCCTTAATTTGAAAAGAACAAAGCATACAACCCATATTCTTTCACAAAGAACGTGAATTTTAAAACGTGACACTTACCCTCTTCACACCATTTCTCTTTCGCACGTCCTCTTTTTATTTGTTTTTTACTCAACTTTGCTCGTATACAAAAGTGAGTAATAATACATAGTTCTGGACAAAAAATGCACTCTTTAACGAAGTGATATTAACCACTTACATAAAAAAGTATACTTTTTAAAGAAGTGATACATTTTGTCGGTCACAATTCATTTAATACATATTTCGTTCCGTCTTTTAAAATAATGTTTCTACCTTAGTTTTCCTCACTTTCCCAGTACCAACACCATAAAAATGTCTGGCGAAACACCTAGATCCGGCGAGGTTATCTGAGATATTTTTCCCATCCTGGGCGTCCATCTAGAACGGATTCAGAGGAAATTGGAGGAGCCAGTGCGGATATCAAGGTGGATTTTTGAAGCTGGGGTGAATGTGCTTTGAGGATCTCCTGTTACTGTAGTTGTAATAATTTCGACTTTCGAACCGTACTACTCCTGATCTTTTGATGTAATTTCTCGTTTTGTCTCAAAAAAATTGTTGGAAAAAAGTATGCATGTAGAATATTCATATGTGTTTTCAAGGTTGCAGTTGAAATAGGAGAAAATACAAAAGTTCAACATGATATTGAATTTTTAATATATATAAATTTTTTCAATCACGTATAATTTTTTTAATATATATTTTTATTATTTAACAAAATAATTATAAACATGCAAAAGTTTCGAAAGAAGAAAATTTGTACGAGACAATTTCAAGTATTGCATTTGGATTGGACATCATCTCCTCTACCCGCTCTTCTCACAACCAAACATCTCCACAGACTCAAGGTGAAAAACAATTTCTTTAGCATCATTGTATGAAGTTAGATTCAATGAGAAGTTGTGTACCGAGAAGTTCTAGCCAAACACACACTTAACTTTTTTAACTGAAGATGAAGATGCCTTCTCAAATTTTTAGCTTATGACTGAAGGCAACTTTTGGTAAGTTATCGTTTGAGTTTCCCTCCCTTGTCTTAGATTGCAATCTTTCTGTCATTTGATTGTGTATATGTAATGTAACTTTTGTTTACCTTTTTTCTGTTCAATAACTTCGTAGCACCTATAAATTCTATGATTATATTGCGAATTACCGAGGTCATCCTAAAATTAAAAAGTGAAGACTTAAACTGTATGACTATCTGTAATTATAATTTTACAATGTTATCATGTAACGATTCAATAGCACTCCCTATTAATGTTAAAGTTCGAATGATTCCATCATATCAACAGGTTTGTTATCTAAGTGTGTGGGTGAAGGTTCAATCTCTTCCAAGCAAATGGATAGAGCTAGAAACGATATATGCGACCAGCCTAGCATCCTGCACCTTTACTTCTCCGACGACGACGATCTGCAAGAGGACACTCCCACCGATGAATGCAGATAGTTGCAAATTCGTTTTGACTAGAGATTTGCTTGCATTCAGACCAAGCTTGCTATTTTCGTATCTCTGGAAGGTCTTCAGCTACTTGAATCATAAATTCATAATTGATCATGTTATATATTAATGAGAAAATATATTCTCTTTTCCGTGTTTAATATTCAAAAAATCAAACTATCGATAAAGTAACGGAATTGGTTTTGATTTTCATTTTTTTCAATTTGATTTCAACCTTTCCACTAATAATAATCTAACATCAGCTTGGGAATTTCTGTAAATTTAATGTCTTGAAATTATTTTCGAAGGAAAAGTATTGAATCTACAGAGAAATTAAGAATTAAGAATCATCCGCATGTTAAGGATTACAAAATTCTGATAATTTATATATATTATATATAAGATAAGTTACGGAAGAGTCCAAACAAAACACGACCACACAAGTCACCGTCATGATCAGTATTATAATGAGACAAAACTTCATAGTCTTAATGTTCCGATCCATCGAACCTAATCCTTTGACAAACTCAAGGTCAGGAATGTGACCCAACTCTTATTCTGCTTAATTTTTTGTGTGGAAATCACGAGTCATCTCATGTTGACGTCCTTAATTCCTTCGCAAAAGTTGCATATCCGTCTCATGAGTCCATAATCTATACAAATTACCACCACTTATATAATGACGCTCTAATCCATACTCTATACCATATATATTCAACCCACCACCACTTTAATGACTTTTATCGGCGTAGAATCTACTCTCAAACTATTACAAAATTCTCACATCGGACGCGACACCCCCATGAACACTTTAAAAATGGGAAAATTGCTCGTGGGTCCCTTGAAGTCCAAAACGATACAATTTTCTCGGAGCCAAATTAGACCTGGGACCTGGGCCGTGCCGGGCCGGGCCGGCACGGCCCGGGTCCCACCCCTACCAAATGGTTATACAAATTACATAGCAAGTCGAGCATCATCGGACCGATCTCTACCGTCCACTGGCGCTGCATCAGACCCGATGCCTCCCAAGTATAAAAGCCAACACAACTCCGCCACACAGAAGAAAGCAAGAAGATACCACTCGAAGTTCCAAAAAAGAGAGTCGTCATGGGTAAGTCTTCGATCTCCATTTTCTCGCGAAAATCTCGTGCCGTAGAGTAGAGATCGTGTTGTGTTTCGGGAAGCACACGATCTGTGATGCGTTTTCTGATTATTTTTCAAATAAAAAAATTGTTTTTTTTCTTCTTCTGGCGATCGAATCGATCTAGGCGAGATTTGTGTGATTGGATCGTGAAAAGATCTCGATTTGAGAGTGATCGGAAATCATTGTAGTAGTGGGTGAAATAGTTGTGTTTATGTTGCGATTCCGGTGCAGCCCTTAGTTCTCCGGAAGTCAGACTCTAAGTCAAAGAAATTAAGTGAGGACGTGAAGTACTGGTGTCTAGAACTTGGAAGAAACTTTGTTAAATGGGAACTTTGTTAAAGCCTTAAAGTTTGTCATAAACGAAGTCGATTAAAAACGAGTGATTGAGTTGTTGTTCACGACTTGTACTGTTTGTTGTACAGATTTGAGGTAAGAAATGTAAATGTTTGTTCACTTATTAGGTAGGTGGGCAGTGTACAATAATACAACATCCATTCTTGATGATGTAATTATATATAATCCAAAATTAGCCCAATTTAGCGTATATATGCCATTCTTGTTGACTATAACATACTCACTTGTACTTGTAGGTTTTTTTTGTCTTTCCTTTCAAATGGTGTTGGTAAATGGTGATAGATTGTTTGTTGATTCAACGATTTACTGGTTTTGAAAACCAAAAAAAATACATTTTTATGTTTTATTTAATATTTGGTTTTGTCTGTCTCTGTTTTGTAGATGGTGATAAGCAGCTGGAGAATGCTGCCCGTGCAAAGCAGCAAACAGCTCCTAAGCTAAATGAGAGGATCCTCTCATCGTTGTCGAGGAGATCTATGGCTGCACATCCATGGCATGATCTTGAAATAGGTAAGAAAATTGACTTACTGTTGGTGACTTGGTGTATTGTGATGCGAAGCTTGCTTTTGCTGACGTGCGCGAGGTTTCCTATGCAGGACCTGGAGCTCCGGTTGTTTTCAATTGTGTAAGTGTTTCATCACTTGACACTTCAAATAGCATTGAACTATCGAATTTTGATGCATACATGTGTATATTAGAAATTCTGCAGCTAAGAGGGCTAATGAGTGGTAAATGCACCTCTCTTGTGACTTCATCTTGATTACGATTACGACTATGATTGTTAATGGTAAATGCATTAGATCAATATTATTGAAGACTGAACAACTATGATTAGCTTCAGTATTCTCTGTTCATCACATTCTGTCATGAGATGCAAGTATGGAACATATTTGTTGTTAGGTGTCATGTATATAGGGTTCCCATGGCTGCCACAACAGACTCATTTTATTTCTATATAAACAATAATGTTGAATTAACCCTACCACTTTTCGAAAGCAAGAATGATGAATTAAACTGTGAGGTTGTGATCCAATAAAAAGAAATCTTTTCAGTTCCAATCAGTCCTTTTTTCCGAGGAAGTACTTTGGACACTACTAGTCTACTAGAACTAAAACTACAACTAGAACTGCAACTGGAATGGTGTGCTTACTGCTTATGTATCTATTCACTGTATCACTAGATGTTCAAGGTGGTGCTCAAAATGCCATTTAGTCTGGCATATATAAGCAAAAACTTGTTGAGTTCGTATGATGGAAACAACCATATGTTGTCCTTTTTGAATTCCTTAGATCCATTAAAAAAATTACTTACTCATTTTTGTGTATTTATTTGTGTGCAGGTTGTTGAAATACCTAGAGGAAGCAAAGTCAAGTACGAGCTTGACAAGAAAACTGGGTTGATTAAGGTGTGTTGCACACAATCATAATGTTAAAGGAGCAATATTACTTAACATAAAACTTGCTTACCTCTTAATATCTTATATTCTCATTTGAAAGCTGATTTAAGTTTGTAGCTTTACCTTTTCATGCAAATTAGTTTTATTAATTATGTATGTTTTCAGATTGATCGTGTCCTATACTCTTCTGTGGTATACCCTCACAATTATGGATTTATTCCACGCACACTGTGTGATGACAATGATCCTATGGATGTTCTAGTCCTTATGCAGGTGCTAAACTTGTTACTCTTTTCAATTCCTGTCTTACGGTGATTACACTTCTTCATTGTAATCAAGTCTCGAAGTTACCTAACAGGAGCCTGTTGTACCTGGATGCTTTTTGCGAGCCAAGGCTATAGGACTTATGCCTATGATTGACCAGGTACATGTTTTTGAGTAACTAATGTGCAAGAAATGTTTGACCGGACACCGAGTCACCGACCTCATATTTTGATTATGTTAATAGGGAGAGATGGACAACAAGATAATTGCTGTCTGTGCTGATGATCCAGAATACCGACACTATACTGACATCAAAGAACTCCCTCCGCATCGTTTAGCTGAAATTCACCGCTTCTTTGAAGATTGTATCCTAATATATATGTTTATATATGAAAATGCGAGTATAATATATTTTTCTGTTGTTTTTATTCATTCAAAGAACTTCAATCAAAATTTTGTTGAAATATTTCTACCCACTCACACAGGCACCAATGAACAAATGCTTAATAAAAACTTGTGTTGTACACAGCCGTATGCTGTACGCATGTACTTACTCCCATATTTCACTAACAATTAGCAAAAAGAAATTCCTACTAAAAATCAAGACTATATAAATCATAAGACATTCTGCTTGGATTAAAGTTGGCTTATTTTGCGGGCATTACATTCTACATTAAGATTTTTTTCCCGCTATCCATAATCCATTTGTTAATCGTATCTCTGTCTATCGAAATTTCACCACCCAATCATTGGTTATGAGTGCCCCATAAATTATGTATGATATGTAGATGGGAAATACTTAACAATGGGCAATGCAGACAAGAAGAATGAGAACAAAGATGTGGTTGTGAATGACTTTTTGCCTCCAGAAAAGGCTTACGAAGCCATCCAACTTTCTATGTAAGTTGTTAAGTTCGTCATTTCTTATATATTACTCCACTGATTGTGGTGCATTTTTTTGGAAACTGTCGAATTTCACGGATCGAGCATAGATAACCGGAGCCTGGAGATTCCTACTATCTGCTTGAATTTGTTCTGCATTATGTAAATTAGTGGTTTCTATTCTTGGTTGTTTGAGCTTTCGATTATTTTTCATCGTTCTTGGCTGACAAGTATTACATTATTCTAGGTCTTTGCTTTTGGTCTTGTATGTTCCTATATTTTGTTTTTAGACAAAAACTAAAACGACAACTTTGTTACAGGGATCTATATGCTCAGTATATAATGCACAGCCTCAGGCAGTAGGCTGGTGAAGTTCATTCGGCTGCGACATTACCTGATTATTTCTCTCTTAAGCTTATAGTCACAAGGGAGAACAATAAATTACCACATTGCAGCAGACATTTATGATTTTGTACGTAATGGCCATACACGAAGCACTTGTGCTCGTCTTGACCAAATCATGTTCTTATCTATTCTCTTGGCATGTTTGTTAGTGTTGAGTGAACTAGATTTTCCATTCTGTTTGGACTTACCCGTTCGGTATTGAATCTTTGACGGTGATATTTATTCTCACCATATGTGGTTTATTTTTGTCAAAGTTGTGAATGGGCTTTTCTGTCAGTCAAGCTAAAACCAGCAGGGCTAGAGGATGTTTGTATTGTTCGGTTTGCTTGGGAAAAGACCAGTCCACAAAATAAAAGCTCTTTTCTAAGTGTGAGCTCATTTGGATCAATCTAGATTTCTGTCGTAGTAGTTATTACTGTTATGTTAAAGTATGGTTCTAGATCGTCATTGTCCCTTGGTAGTAATTTTTGGTTGAAGGGCTATTAGCTGGACGATTGCAGTTTTAAGAAAACTTCAACAAGAAGCTTAAAATCTTACAAAAAATCTTCCATCACCTTTACCAACAAGAGAAATTGCCCGCAAGAGGGGGGAAATTCAGATATATCTTTCTTGTGCGACACCACTTCATGGGTTTAATCCATCAAAACCCTAAGCAATCTGTGCAATTTATTCAAAGTCATAATTTAGTAAAGCATACAACATTTGATAGAATATACGATCTCAACGGGCCCATACCTCCAATTTCGCAACTTCGGATCTTTCCAAACTGTCTCTATAGCTAATACGATAGTCAAATCATAGAAGCAACACTCAACATGAGGCGAAGCCGGTAAAGAATAGTTGGAGTAAAGTAGCTAAATTAGTGATATATCACAGTGAATGGTAACTTGATTTTGTATTTCTCATTACCAAGTGGTAAAATCCACAATTGCCTATAACCTACACTGAGAAATCTAACAGCTGTGTTTAATAAACTAGAGTTTATCTAACAAGTAACAACTGTGAAGAATCTTATCTATCTTTCTTATGTGCCAAACCACACAATTTTATCCACTTATATATCTTCCCGCAATCATAGGCGTAGACCATTAAACGAGGCATTATGCTTTTCATTTGTCCGCCACATGTTCACCAAGTGAAGGTAGTTAGATTTGGTTCTAACTTCTAAGCATCTTATCGAATCTAATTATGGATTGATGCAGAAGTTTACGTTGGAATCACCTTCCCCAATAAGTCAATTCCAGATAATCCTGGTGAGAATTTTTTGGATTTTGAAATTGTTGGACCTGTAAATTTTTGAATCTTCATCGCTTGTAAAAACTTGTTGTAATACAACCCATATAATTACCAATTAATACCATTTTTTTGGAACGAAACATGAAATAATTTAAGATAACACATCGTATAACTTTTATAAAAGATTATTAAAAAAAATTAGTGGGTGTCTTAGCCAGACGCCTCCCCCATGGGGAAGCAGCTCCGACAGACGTCCCTTAATTTTTTTTATTTTTTATTTTTTATTATTAAAAAGAGGTTGAACATTTTTTTAGATTCGAGTACACCGGGGTGTCTGTTGGCTCATTTTCTGTCCTCCGAAATATTATTTTTTATGATTATGAGAGGAGATGAAGAGAGAGGGGTAGTAGGAGAGTTAAATGTCGAGATATATGAGTAAAAAATGAGAGAATGACAAAATGATGATTCGTACAGACGATTTAAGTAGTTTTCCGACGACAAATAACAATTCAGATTTGAAACTTTGAATGTCATCTAATGTTTAAAAAGTAAGACTCACAGAGAATCTCCACGTAAATATGGTTTAATAGAAGTAAGTTTTTAAGTTTTTTACCTATCAATCTAACTAAAGTAAATGAATAATTTTTTTTGTAGCCACTCAAATTTAAACCTACAATTTTTTGACGTTTAGTTAAACTATCTCGAGTAAGAGAAAATTTCAATATACGTACACATATCTTGGGGGTGTCAACAGACTGGATTCGGAGTGGATGTACCAACATCCGAATCCATATCCGGATATTCGAAATCCGTTCCGAGCCCAAACAGATGTTGAATTGGATATCCAAATTTGCATCCGTTAGATTCAAAGTGGATGTCAATTTTTATCTGATCCACTGATAATAATCCTTTGTTTCCGAATTACAGCTCAAACTTTTGTATCTGAATCCGATTGGGTATGAAGGTCTAAATCTGAACCCGTCTTTCTGGATATATCCTGATCTGCCGCCATCGTTGGTGTGGATTAGTCACCAAGGAACCAATCTTACACCACACTTATTTCCAAAGTGGTTTGGGTGTACAAGGTAGTGATCCCACCTACTTATCACATCGGAAACAAAACTTCTAAGTTCCACCGATGTGGGACTAAACTCAGGATGACAACCGGAAGAATGTATACCATTGAAACAGTTGTGGTATGTTTCAACATTTAACTACTATTACTTCTCGAAGTAGATATTATTTGGATCAGATATGCTAATATCTGGGTCGGATGTGTCAAATGGTGTAATTCTACAATCTCACAATTAGATATTATTTACAGTTAATCTCACCATTCATTAGCATAACTGTTTTTTTAATCTACCTTACAATTTGAAATGAGTGATGAATATTGTGGGGGCTTAATTTAGAAAAATTAAGCTCTAGGCTCACTAGATAATTCATGTATATATATATATATATATATATATATATATATATATATATATACTCAAGTGAGCTCAGGGCTTAATCAAACTAAATTAAGCCCCCACAATATCCACCACTCATTTCAAAATGTAAGGTAGATTAAGAAAAAAACGGTTATGCTAATGAATGGTGAGATTAACTGTAAATAAGATCCAATGGTGAGATTGTATGAGGCTTAAACTAAATTTGATGAGCTCTGGGCTCACTAGAGCTTGACCCTATATATATATATATATATAAAGTTCGAATGTTTATTGTTTCTTTCACACTCGGATCCACAACAGGCCCACAACCCCAAAAGCCCAACAGGCCCACAACCCATTTCTTCCTTCTTGGAAGGAATAATACTAATACCTTCCTTATACCAATTCCATTCCTTCCTCTCTTTTAACGTCACGTTTCTCCCACCTAAATCAATCACCGGAATCTCCAAACCGCACACGCAAATAGCAATTTCCCAAAATTCAAACACCCCAACCCCTTTATTTGCTCCAATAACGCCTTTTCCGCTAATTGGACTAAAACACATGCCGTTTCCGTTGCTGAGAAACACCTCCAGCGTTAGGCGCATCGCGGGCCGTCCGACTTTTTTCCACTCCACCCCTCCAGCTTTCGCCAAATGGCGGCCCAAATTCGACGTCGAAAAGGTTAGTGTTTTGGATTTGTAGCCTTTGTGGATCGAGAATTAGTAATGCTATCGGGTTTGGTATTGGTTGGATAGGAGAGGATTTGCTTGGTTTGTTGAGTTGGTTTGTTGAGTTGTGCACGCTATGTGTTTGGTGAAATAACTCAGATAGATGTTTGACCTTTGAGAACTTTCATGGTTTTAAAATTGAAATCGAGTTGTAAAAAATAATGCGCTAATTATATGTTGTTGAGCAAATAGTCTGACATTTTAAAACACAAAAATTGTGCAACACTTTGCACCAAGGATTCAAGGGTGTTCCACAGTGCTGGAAAAAGGCACATCAGGAGGTTTTTTATTTATAAATCAAAACAAAGGTAAAAAAAGGTCCATCCAACAACAATCCAACGTTTGGAGGAGTTAGGGTCGGCCGCAACTGCACACATTGTGTTGGTGATGAAGTTGATGAGGTTTAGCTTCGTACCGATAAAAAGAGATGAGGTCTACCTTATTGGTGTTTGCAAAATTTTGAAAACCAATGCAAACACTAGCGATTCAAGCCACTGCAAGAATGATGGTGAGACATGCATCAGATGATGTTGTTTATCATCATTAGTTTTAATTTTTCCTTATTGATGTAGTTGCGTTTACCATTTCTTATTTCCAAATGCATTGACACGAGTCTTGGTTTTCCTTCGCAGGACGAAAGGAAAGACAAACCACCACCTAAGGTACACAACTGTTGACCTGTTAACTTTTGATCTTTTCAATATAAATTGTTGTACAACTTGCATCATTCCAAGATATATGTGGATATTTTTCTATTCTGCATCATGGATATATTTATCGTCTACTCATACGTGTATCGTGCTCTTTACATGTTTATTTGATATAATATATCTTGTTTGATTCAACTTTTCTCAGTTCCATCTTTAAGATTACAAAATGTTTCTGATTAATAGTACCTATGTTGCATGTGTGAAACAACAAAATCTTCGAACACAGAATTACGCTAGATATGTAGTTCGTCGAAAGCGTGCGGATGCCAAGAGAGCTCTTAATGATTTCCTTCTGAACGGCTCTTCCAAGCGTTCCGTCCAGGTACTTATCACCTAGTTATGTTTGCTTTTAGATTCCATGTGTAATGTCTTCATATTCTCTTGTAACTGCTAATGTGGTCCAACTATTTGCAACACTTGTGGGATTGTTTCATAGCCATATGTGTTTTTTGAATGATATCATGACTTGCACATGTTCTGCAGGAAGAATGGAAAACTTGGTACCCTGATTCAGGAAGAAATGCACACCGCGAAGCAGAAGATACTTGTGATGACAATCATAATCAAACCCAATCAGGTTGCACTGGAAGAAGTAAACCTGGGGGGGCATCATCCAAGAAAACAAAACCCAATGGCAGAAGGCGTGAGTTTTTCCCATAAGATCTCATAAATTTGTTTTGTCTTAATTACATTCTGAACAATTAGGACTCTTATGATGGTCAATTTTAATCAATAAAATTTATATGGTCAATTTTCACAATATAACAGTTTTACTCTGAAAAGGTTCTCACTAATGTATTACTTCTTTTTTATGAAGATGTACCTAAACAAACATGTGGTCCTGCAGTTTCTTTATGTTGCCTAGATTAGAACCATGCAAATGAGGTTACTCTCGCTGATTGGCTTCGTTTTGATATGTCTGAATACCCAATGCTAGAAATTGAATTCGTATTTCTCGTACTTCAATTGTAGAAGTTATCAAATTACGGGGGATTTTTATCATGTCAGATGCCTATGTCTCTCTTAGAGAATATTCTTCGAATTATGCAAACCTTTTGACACAATCTCAAACTTGCAAAAATTATATCATTCTTAAATTTCATTGGGTTGTCCAAAAAAAAAACATTGGGTTTTATTTCTTGGACAATTCCCACAATTATGTCATATGTGTTATTGTCCATATTTTTTAGGTAAGAAATAATGGTCCTTTGTTTCTGATAACAATGAAATGCCTTAATCAAAGGTGAAGTATTGTTTATCTTTTTCTTTAGGTAAGAAGAAATGGTCTTTTGTTTCTGATAGTGACGAAATGCCTAGTGGAACAACTTTTGAAGTCAATTTTGGAGACAAATGCTACACTTGGACTTTTAGACCACAAGACAGTGGTGGTTTCTGGAGTTCCAAGCAAGAATTTGAGTGGAGGGCTAGCTCCAACTGGTCTGAATATGTGAGAGGAACAAAAGGAAAGGAACAAGCTTCCAATTCAAAAAATAGCAAACGAACATGGGAAGCTGAGAGTGATTTTGAAGATGATAGTGATGAGTTTGACTCAAAATATGTAGGATCACATTCCCATAGAGTTACACTGGATTTGCCACCCACAGGGCCTCTGCAGATAGAAGATGTTAAAACTGCGTAAGATATTGTTTTCCCCTCACAGTCCGTTGTATTTCTATTTCTTACTAAATTAATTATTACCTAGGAGTGTAATTCTTATTTTACAATTCAAAACTTGTCGTAACACGCTACATTAACTACAGTTTCCATGCATCTGCCCATAAATGGCACCCTGACAAGCACCAAGGGCCTTCACAGGTTTGTATTTGATCTTTCTTGGTAGTTTGCGTTGTGTATATTGTAAGTTACCATGCTTCCTGTCTGAAGGAATCACTTCCCCTCCCACTGGACTGGGAGTAGGGGGAGCAAAGTGGGGGAAGATGGAAAAATAATTTCCTCGACGTAAATCCTAAATATACAAAATGAATGTCATATTCAAATCCTTGAAATCAAGTTTTGTTCCTTGCGAATAAATGCCTTTTTGTAACCC
This sequence comes from Triglochin maritima, assembly GCA_963682175.1. Lineage (NCBI taxonomy): Eukaryota > Viridiplantae > Streptophyta > Magnoliopsida > Alismatales > Juncaginaceae > Triglochin > Triglochin maritima. Next base: position 1,116,950 of record OY821787.1, on the reverse strand, counting down.
CAGGAGACCAGGATGAAAGCTTTTCATCCCTTTAGTTAATAGGAGAAAGGATTTTGTCCATTTCAAATAGAGTAAATTGATTATAGGTTTTTAACTTTTGAATTGTAATGAAATAAACGGAAATGACTTTTAAAACCCAGCATTTCCTACTTGTAGTGAAATAGTAGACAATCATTGTGCCGATTGCAAGCGACCTCTCTTTTATTGTAGTATAGGGCTGCATACATTTGACATCTACTGCCTTTTGAGCCCACCCAAGTTGGGAGATTCTATAAGAGGCTTTCAGAGTAACGGTGTATCGTCATAATAGATGACCTAAGGGTAATTCTGTTATTTCTTTTGAAGTGTCTTTACAAATTATTGGTGTCTACAAAATGATTACTTCAACATCATATTTCGATTGTTTTTGAACTTTCAAAACTTTCTACATTTGCAGGCCATGGCAGGGGAGAAATTCAAGAGTTGCCTTGAAGCATACAAATCATTGTGCGTCGACCTGGCTCACGCATGAGCTGATCCCCCTGGTATGGAACACTTTTGTGATGTGTTTGAAGGCACCTGTGGTGAACCCATGGTTAATTAGTTCATTGGTCAACCAACACCAATTCAAATTCTTAGTTCTTCGACAAGGCCGATTTTAGTCTTCGCCGTCTCAGTTATTGTGGCATCTTTCCATCTCTCTGAGATTGTAACTTTTAGTGTTCCGATGGAACTTTAACTTGACAATGTCACATGTGTATATTTATCAACAGATATTTATTAAAAATAATTTATTTAATCTCCATTTGCACTTGTAACGTTGTAATTGGTTATGATTTCTTTTCCCATGACCACTTAACTCATACATCCTTTTTGTTGGCCCTTGACTTGACAAGAGGCAAGGTGCATTCAAAACGTCAGGTGTATTGTTTTCTTGAAATTATACCCTTTTGTAATATAGATCTGGTCCATAGCAAAGTTTTGACTGTTTCCTAATGCATGAGAAAACAAGAATGAGGAGCTATTTTTCCCAAGATTACAATTCATTTTTCAGAAGCATGAGTATATTTTTGTGACAAGTTCATAAATCATGTAAGGCAAGCTCTTCCTATTCATGACAAATATCCTTCTGTAAGTAATCTAGTTAAGTTATGTAAATAAGATTCTCAATGCCAAGGATCTGATATGTTTGACATTAAACGTTGTTGCTGTCTGCAGTTTTGCATTCCTCTCCCGGTTGATCAATTGACCAACTTGTACCTGCTTTCTCCCTGCCTTTCCCCAACAACACGTTGTAAAGACCTCCAACCATTAGAGCTCCACCTAATACATTGCATCAACAAAGCAAATTTGTGTTGGTCGTGGTGGTCAAACTGCACAAGTCGGAACTCAGTCACAATTCAATCAAAACCTTCCTAATTCGATTTTCGCCAAGAATGAGAGATAAACACGTTATCGTCATCAAGAGACTCAATGGCGTTGTGGCGGCTAAGAAGACGGGACACACTTTTTCGATGCACCATGTCTGTAAGTAGAATGAATGAAACTCCTGTCACTATGCGCCCCTGCATTGTTTCAGCATTCAGCACCGGGAGACATGATAACAAAATTCTAATAACTAAAAAATGTTAAAAATCAGTGTGTCGGAATGAAGGTAGGTTTTCAAACAACTTACGCAGTATAAAATGGAAACGAGTCGGACATCAAAGCGTATTTTCCCCTGTGAAAGATCTCTTAGCCCGAAATCTACACTCATTAGCTTAGCGTTTAGACCTTTGGTAGATATCAGTCAATCACTAATTAGAAGAGTACACAAAATATTCTTTCTTGCATAAATTGGATATATTTTTAAATGTAAAAATCGAATAAAAATTCGGAATGACATTGAAGTTATAATCTTATTGTACAGACATCCAAACGACAACAACATCAACAACGAAGCCTTTAGCCGCTAATTAGTTGTGGTTTGTAGACATCCTAATGCCCTTTACTATTGATGATTGCTCATTTGGAGTCAATTGCTAATAAGCAGTTCAAATAAGCTTGACAATTGTTGATTCGTGAAATCGTTTGCTAGTAATCAAATGACAACTTGGGTATGTGATCAAAATATATTTGTTGCTGTCAATTATGTGGCTAATAATTTGTGATTAATTCTTGACTATCGTCATCATCGTCGGAAATGCAAAAAACTAATCAAGTTGACGGAAAAAACTGTTGGGGTGTAACCAATTACTACATGTCTGAGATGACGATAACACAACAAGAACCAACAATCTATCTTCGGACATTGAGCATATATCCTTGGTTTCACTCTGCTCCACCATCAGTTCCTCACTCGTGTACTTACTCAATAACTCAGCTTTCTTCTTCTCTATCCTCTCTCCCACTCGGTCACCGCCCTCAACCTCATCTCCTCCTGTGCGGGCCCCTCGACCTTCTCTAATATCTCATCCTCGTCATCCCTGTACCCGTAATAACTCACGCCAGTCCTCTTATAAATCTCATACTGCGTCCTCCACTTCCTTAGCTCCAGCGGCTTCTCGAACTGTAACGTCTCGAGCCCGGACAAGTGCTTATCCGTCCGAAACCGGTACGTTAGTACGATCCACGATTCTGACCGTTGTGCACTCTGATATTTAATCCATCTGATAAGTCCAAAAACAATCTGAAAAATATAATCAATAATTTGTGAGTTCGACAGCCTGCAAGTATCAACCGTCAATCAACCAAAATCATAACTATGTGAAAATATAGAATATGACATTTAGTCAATAAACACAATCAAAAGACATGCATCACAAACAATATGCATGCATAACAATCGGGAACCTCCATTCGAATTCGACCATATCCTGTGTTTCTGAATCTATCAATCAGTCAGACACACACCTAGTAGCTTCACATTAACGACAGATAGCATTTTTCTCTCTCGGGTGGCTCCACGTTGTCTGCTAGGTAGTTCTTTCCTAAGTGGCTCAGCCAGAAACATACACACATCAACATGACATGTCGATCGAAACACCCCATACAATCATATGCATATCACTAAATTCAATATCGATATTCAACATGCATGCAATTACGAATATTAAGAGAGACAAACATGACATGAAACTAAAGAATAACGAATCAATACTTGTCTCAAAATCTCCATCTTTTTCTTCTTTTCTCTTAACTCTTATAACGCAAACTCTTTCCTCACAATCCCGCAAAAAAAACTCTCTCACGTTAACATCATCTCACTATATATACAAGTAGCTTTTAATTCCCACCTCTCCATCCTCCCATCAACAACTCCCATCTCACTCTACTTAACATCCACATGTCACTCTTCATCTTATCCTTCTCTCCAAGCCAAAGATAATCATCAAACAATTCACTGACTAATTCATTAACCTAATTAACCACCCAACATAATTAATCTCTCTTTTAAGTAAAGTTTAGGATTAAGGTTCTAACACGAACATCTCCCTTAACTCCCGGGAGCTTGTTCGTGACCCCGAAGTATCAATACCCGGGGCCTCTCCCGATAGGGTTAAGAACGTCAATTATGTTCCCGTCGAGATTCGTCATCTTGGCGGTGTTCCGGTGGTAGTTCGGACCTCCAAGCTCAACGATCTGGCGCCCCCAGTGAACGTGCTCGCGGAGGAGCTTGTTGATCTCGTCGTTGAGGTCGCGGAGGCGGTGCTCCCCAAGGCCCTTGTTCTGGATCTAGATGACCTTGATGTCGATCTCGTCGATTTGATTTTTTTTATAATCATGAAGGATTTATTTTCCTCTATTTTTATGAAAACAATATAATTTTTTCAAACTTTAATGAAACGTGGAATGGTATTTTGTTTTTGCTCTACGTATAATAGAACACAAGGAGAGTTCACTAAACCAATTTATTTATAAATAAAAAGTTAAAAACCTTAAATAATTTCTTAACCGATATATTCTACTTACATTAATAAACCACCAAAAACCCCAGCAGCTCTCCCTCTTCCACCGCCTCCACTCCCTCTCCCACAAAAAAACCTTAGTCCCTCTCCCTCCCGATTCCAGCTTCTCGGCTGCCGCAGTGCCGCCTCCTCACTCCCTCTCCCAAGTCTCCACGCCGCCCATCCGGTCTTCTCCACGCCGCCCATCCGGTCTTCTTCACGCCTCTCCGGTCTTCTCCACGCCTCTCCGGTCTTCTCCACGCGGCACGCCTCTCCGATCTTCGAGATCTCAGAAAAGGCTTCGATTAGGAAGATTTGAGTTAGTTTGGTATTATTCACTTGAAGAGCATTTTTTTCCTATAACAATTTGGCATTATTTTTATAGCTGTTTTTTCTTCTTCTCGACTTTGTAATGTTTTGGTAATTTGTGGTTGTGTTGATGATGGTTGTAAAAGTTAGTTAACTAAAGTGGGAAATAAGCTGATTTTGTTGTATTGAGTAAGGAAGATGTGATGTTCTAGTTTTCATTTTGCTTTAAATTTTGATTTATCTGAGAAAAATGTTGTTCTGTTGATGGAGTGTTTGGCTGATTTGTCGATAGCGACATAGACTATTAAATGTAAATAATTGTTAGTTTCAAATTAGATAAATGGAGTGGTAAAATGGTTGTGGAAATGAAAAAGATATACATGTAAATTTAGGAAAATCAGAATAAAAAAGATTTTGAATACCACCGGATCTGGTTCTTCTGGGTCTTAATTTATAATATGGATTCGATTTCGATTCTACTAATAAACATACTATGATACTAGAGAAATTCTGTCTACAAAAATATTGTACTTTGAAGCCAACAATAGAATTGAATGCAAATATTTTTTGTTAGTTCATCAAAATAAACATTCGAATCATTAAAAAATTGCTTATTTTATTTTGAACTAATTTTGAAAATATTGTACTTTGAAGCCAACAATAGAATTGAATGCAAATATATTTTTTTAGTTCATCAAAATAAACATTCGAATCATTAAAAAATTGCTTACTTTATTTTCAATAAAAGGAAATTATATTTTCTTTATTCACATACAAATAATCGGATCTAACGGGTTATCGGGCTACTCGAGTAGCAGGAGCCCGTGGCCTTAAATCCATCGTCCCCAGCAAAGAAGCAAAGATACAAAGACAATGACAGCCAAAGCCACAACCCGAAGAAGCCTTCTTCTCGTCCAAACCCCAAACCCATCCCTACTCTCCACCGTCCGATCCCTCTGGTCGTCCAAGAAAGATCCGACCCTTGAATCGGCCCTCACCCGCAACCGCCGTTGGATCATCAACAACCAGATCAAGCACATCCTCCTCCGCTCCCCGAACCAAACCTCCACCGTTCGATCCCTCCAGAAACGCTTCAAGACCCTCGATCTCCAGGGCAACGCCCTCAACTGGCTCCGCAAGTACCCCTGCTGCTTCGACACCTTCCCCGACGCCGCCACCGGCGACGTCCTCTTCCGCCTCACCAAGCGAATGTCAGCCCTCGTCGACGAGGAAAACGATGTCCGGCTCTCTGAGGAGCCCAACATGGCCACCCGGCTAGCCAAAATCCTGCTTTTGTCGTGCAACCGGAGAATTAACGTTGTGAAACTAAACGAGCTGAAGCGGAGTTTGGGGTTCGCGGACGATTTTGTGCTCCGCTTTGTTACACGGTATCCGGATATGTTCCGGGTGGTTGAGAATAGCGGACGGAGGAATTCGATGGAGATTGAGTTCGTAGGGTCGGACGATGGATTGGGGATTTCGGCAGTTGCAGCGAAGGAAGGGAAGGTTCCGGAGTTTAAGTGTATGTTGCCGACGAGTTGGGTGAGGTCGTGGGAGAAGTTGAGGGAGTTTAACGAGTTGGAGCCCTATTATTCGCCGTATCGGAATGTCGGGATTGGATCCGAGAAGTGGACAGTTGGGATGGTGCACGAGTTGTTGTCGTTGACGCTTTGGAAGAAAGCTTCCATTTGGAAGTTGGGGCATTTCAGGAAGGAGTTTGGGTTGCCAGAGGATTTGAACCGCGTGTTGCTCCGGCATCCTTGCGTTTTCTACGTTTCGAATCGGTATAAGTTGTATACGGTAGTTCTAAGAGAAGGGTATGAGGGGTCGGAGTTGGTTTACAAGGATCCGATTGTGGCCGTGAAGGAGAAGTTTGGGGAATTGATGCAAGAGGGTTTGCACGAATATAATCGAAGAAGGCATCAGGTGAATTTGGAGAATAAGAGGAAGAAGGGGGAGGTTGTAACGAAGCGGCAGAAAATAGAAGATGATGAAGACGACGAAGAAGCGGTTGCGAGGCAACAAGATGTTGCATTGAGGACTGAAGAAAGGAAAAGGTTCTACAAAACTCTGTTCGATGACATATTGCCATGAAATTATTGATGCAGGTATGATATTGCACATGTCATTTATATCTTCTTTTATACTCATAGTTTGCAACTGCTCTGAATTAAAATCCGACTTAGTGAATGATCTCATAAATAACGATTTGGTAATGTAGGTTTACTTCAAGAGTAATATGTAAATGTCATGTTTTTTTGACTGTAGGTTGTTACAAGAAGACATTTCATGATTTGTGATGCATTAGTGCAGTTTTGGGACATTCTATCCGAACATGCTACACTTGTGGGTTCGTACTTATTGGCTTATTGACAGTATATAGGATCAGAATTAGAATTAAATAAATTCAAGTTGTCATTCTCTTCAGTTGTTTTGTTACGTCGCTTTTATTGTCTGATCTTCATTCATGTTTTTTTATCATCCACCAGCCTCGACCAATGAATTCATGCTGAGATAAAACCATCAAGGGCCTTGCGATCACTAGTTTGTAAGTCAACATCTAATCGGAGAATGTTAAAATTAAATCAAATTCTTCAAAGTGGACCCTGGGAATGAAATTATAGATGTAGAATCAAATTTTCATAATTCTGAATTGTATGTCACTGTTATATTTCTAGATTTCAGTAACCACCTATCTGCCCTGTAAATGTGCTGGCATAACCCTCTGCTCTCTTATTGCTAGCATAGGTTCTATTATCGGTGTCTCTGACATAGTATTTGCATTTAAAATACCTTTACGTCCTTCCAGATCACTCTTTGTTGTTGGTGGGTCAAAGAAGCGTCGAGTCTTAACGCAGAACGAAGCGGATGAAGATGCTTTCTGAAGATTATATTGCCTTTAACTGAAGGCAACTTTTGGTAAGTTATTGTTTTGAGTTTCCCTCGTCTTGATTGCAATCATGTTGCCATTTGATTGTGTATATTGAATGTAACTTTTGTTTTCTAGCTTCGTTGCACCTATAATTTCTAAGATTATATTGTGAATTACAGAGGTCATCCTAAAACTAAAAAGTAAAGACTTAAACTCTATAACTATCTGTAATTATAATTTTACAATGTTATCATGTAACAATTCAATAGCACTCCCTATTTATGTTAAAGTTTGAATGATTCCATCATATCAACAGGTTCGTTATCTAAGCGTGTGGGTGAGGGCTCAATCTATTCCAAGCAATTGAACAAAGCTAGAAACGATATATGGGACCAGCTTAGCATCCCACACCTCTACTTCTCCGACGACGATCTGCAAGAGGACACTCCTACTGATGGCAGCCAAGCAGACCACGACAACCAGCTGCAGTGTATGCACTATGCACAACCATAAAGGTTGTTAAACCCAGGCTTATTATCCATGGCTACCCTTCTATCTGTTTAATCAAATAAAAAAAAATTCAAAAAGAAGAAGAAAACTTTTGCTTTCCTAGGTTTTGGCGCTTTTGCCTTCTAAGCTCTGAATGCAGAGTTGCAAATTCATTTTGACTAGAGATTTGCTTGCATTCAGACCAAGCTTGCTATTTTCGTATCTCTGCAAGGTGTACAGATGCTTCTACTTGAATCATAATTGACCATGTTATATATTCATGGGAAAATACATTCTCTTTTCCGTGTTTAAAATTCAAAAACCAGACTATCGATAAAGTAATGGAATTGGTTTTGATATTCATTTCTTCAATTTGATTTCAACCTTTCCACTAATAATAATAATCTATCATCAGCTTGAGAATTTCTGTAAATTTAATATCTTGAAATTACTTTTTGAAGGAAAAGTATTGAAATTACAGAATAATAAGAATTAAGAGTCATCCGCATGTTAAGGATTACAAATTTCTGATAATTTATATATATTATAAAAGAGAATCGTCATGGGTAAGTCTTCAATCTCCATTTTCTCGAGAAAACCTCGTGCCGTAGAGTAGATATTGAGTTGTGTTTGGGGAAGCACAAGATCTGTGTTTCGTTTTCTGATTATTATTTTTAATTTTTCTGGCAATCGAATCGATCTAGGCGAGGTTTGTGTGATTGGACCGAGAAAGGATCTCGATTTGAGAGTCATCGGAAAGTATTGTAGGAGTTGGTGGAATAGTTGTGTTAATGTTGCGATCGGATTGCTAGATTTCGCTAGAAATAGTGTTTTTTCCTTGAAATTTGGTAGCTTTATTAGCATAATAATAAAAGAATCGGCTATGATCCACAGCCAATCCTGAACAAAAGCATGAATGGTTGAGTTACAAAGCTTGGGTGTTCGGTGCAGCCCTTAGTTCTACAGAAGTCAAAGTCTAAGCCAAAGAAAGGAAGTGTTACAAGTAATGATCGGATTATTAGAGACTTGTAGACGGAATGATTGGAAAGATCGAATGAGTTACCGAAATCTTCACCTTTTGTGTTTTGATAGATTTCGATGAGGATGTGAAGTACTGGTGTCTAGAACTTGGAAGAAACTTTGTTAAAGGGGAAGGAAGTAGGATAGTGGAGCAACCGAACGAGTCATGTTCGGAACAACTTATAAGCTGATAAGGTGTAAAGCCGTAAAGTTTGTCGTCATAAACGAAGTCGATTAAAAACATGTGGTTGAGTTGTTGGTTCACGACTTGTACTGTTTGTTGTACAGCTATGAGGTTAGAACTTAGAAATGTATATGTTTGTTCACTTATTAGGTAGGTGGGTGGTGTACTATAATACAACATCCATTCTTGATGATGTAAATTATATATACTCCAAAATTAGCCCAATTTAGTGCATATAAGCCAATCTTGTTGACTATAACATGCTCACTCGTAGGGCGTTGTTTTTGTCTTTCCTTTCAAATGGTGTTGGTAAATGGTGATAGATTGTTTGTTGATTCAACGATTTACTGGTTTTGAAAACTAAAACTAAAAATTCAACGTTGAGAATGCTGCCCGTGCCAAGCAGCAAACAGCTCCTAAGCTAAATGATAGGATCCTCTCATCATTGTCAAGGAGATCTGTTGCTGCACATCCATGGCATGATCTTGAAATAGGTAAGAAAATTAACTTGTTGTTGGTGTATCGTAGTGCGAAGCTTGCTTTTGCTGACGTGCGTGGGGTTTCTTATGCAGGACCTGGAGCTCTGGTTATTTTCAATTGTGTAAGTGGTTCATCATTTGACACTTCAAATAGCATTGAACTATCGAATATTGATGCATGCACGTGTATATTAGAAATTCTGCAGCTAAAAGGGTTAATGAGTGGTAAATGCACTACTTTTGTGACTTCATCTTGATTACGATTATGATTATGGTTTAGATCAATTATTATTGAAGACTGAACAAGTATGATTACCTTCAGTATTCTCTGTTCATCACATTCTGTTATGAGATGCAAGTATGGAACATTATTGTTGTTAGGTGTCATGTATATAGGGTTCCCATGGCTGCCACAACAGACTCATTTTATTTCTATATAAACAATAATGTTGAATTAACCCTACCACTTATCAAAAGCAAGAATGATGAATTAAACTGCGAGGTTGTGATTCAATAAAAAGAAATCTTTTCAGTTCCAATCTGTCCTGTTTCCGAGGAAGTACTTTGGACACTACTAAAACTACAACTAGAACTGGAACTGGAATGGTGTGCTTATGTATCTATTCACTGCATCACTAGATGTTCAAGGTGGTGCTCAAAGTGCCATTTAGTCTGACATATATAAGCAAAAACCTTATGAGTTCCTATGATGGAAACAAACCGTATGTTGTCCTTTTTGAATTCCTTAGATCCATTAAAAAAATAATTACTTACCCATTTTTGTGTATTTATTTGTGTGCAGGTTGTAGAAATACCTAGAGGAAGCAAAGTCAAGTACGAGCTTGACAAGAAAACTGGGTTGATTAAGGTATGATGCACATAATCATAATGTTAAACGAACAATATTGCTTAACATGAAACTTGCTTACCCCTTGATATCTTATATTCTCATTTGAAAGCTGATTTAAGTTTGTAGCTTTACCTTTTCAAGGAAATTAGTTTTATTAATTATGTATGTTTACAGATTGATCGTGTCCTATACTCTTCTGTGGTATACCCTCACAATTATGGTTTCATTCCACGCGCACTGTGTGATGACAATGATCCTATGGATGTTCTAGTCCTTATGCTGGTGCTAAACTTGTTACTCTTTTCAATTCCTGTCTTACGGTGATAACACTTCATTGTAATCAAGTCTCGAAGTTATCTAACAGGAGCATGTTGTACCTGGATGCTTTTTGCGAGCCAAAGCTATAGGTCTTATGCCTATGATTGACCAGGTACATGTTTCTGAGTAACTCATATGCAAGAAATTTTTGACTGGACACCGACCTCAAATTTTGATTATGTTAATAGGGGAGAGATGGACAACAAGATCATTTAGTGTACATACTTGAGTGTTGTACACAGCTGCATGCTGTACGCATGTACTTCCTCCCATATTTCACTAACAATTAGCAATATTTTTTTCCTACTAAAAATCAATATAAATCATAAGACATTCTACTTGGATTAAAGTTGGCTTATTTTGCGGGTATTACATTCTACATTCAACAACAACAAAAACAAAAACAAAGCCTTTAATCCCAAACTAGTTGGGGCATTACATTCTACATTAAGATGTTTTATTCCGCTATCCATAATCCATTTGTCATGTATCTTTTGCTTTCGAAATTTCACCACTCAATCATTGGTTATGAATGCCCCATAAATTCTGTATGATATGTATATGGGCAATACTTAACAATGGGCAATGCAGACAAGAAGAATGAGAACAAAGATGTGGTTGTGAATGACTTTTTGCCTCCATAAAAGGCTTACGAAGCCATCCAACTTTCTATGTAAGTTGTTAAGTTCATCATTTCTTATATATTACTCTAGTGATTGTGGTGCAATATTTTTGGAAACTGTCGAATTTCACGGATCGAGCATAGATAACTGGAGCCGGGAGGTTCCTACTGTCTGCTTGAATCTGTTCTGCATTATGTAAATTAGTGGTTTCTATTCTTGGTTGTTTGAGCTTTCGATTATTTTTCATCGTTCTTGGCTGACGAGTATTACATTATTCTAGGTCTTTGTTTTTGGTCTTTTATGTTCCTATATTTTGTTTTTAGACAAAAACTAAAACGACAACTTTGTTACAGGGATCTATATGCTCAGTATATAATGCACAGCCTCAGTAGGCTGGTGAAGTTCATTCGGCTGCGACATTACCTGATTATTTCTCTCTTAAGCTTATAGTCACAAGGGAGAACAATAAATTACCACATTGCAGCAGACATTTATGATTTTGTACGTAATGGCCATACACGAAGCACTTGTGCTCGTCTTGACCAAATCATGTTCTTATCTATTCTCTTGGCATGTTTGTTAGTGTTGAGTGAACTAGATTTTCCCTTCTGTTTGGACTTACCCGTTCGGTATTGAATCTTTGACGGTGATATTTATTCTCACCATATGTGGTTTATTTTTGTCAAAGTTGTGAATGGGCTTTTCTGTCAGTCAAGCTAAAACCAGCAGGGCGGGAGGATGTTTGTATTGTTCGGTTTGTTTGGGAAAAGACTAGTCCACAAAATAAAAGCTCCTTTCTAAGTGTGAGCTCATTTGGATCAATCTAGAATCAGTGCTAGATTTCTGCCGTAGTAGTTATAACTATTATGTTAAAGTATGGCTCTAGATCACCATTGACCCTTGGTAGTAATTTTTGGTTGAAGGGCTATTAGCTGGACGATTGCAATTTAAAAGGGATACCAGTCGAGGTTTGGGTATTATTATGCGCGGATGTGTGGTTGTATACATTGTAATCACAGGTTGGGTCCCAAGAAAATGTGGTTTCACAATTCTTAGGAACATAACTTAGTGCAAACAGTGTTACATCATATCCAAATAGATCAAACACTCATTTTGGAGGCTGGGAAATTCCAGATCTTAAAAAATCAATGCAGTTACTTTTTCTCGGCATAAAGGGCCTTTAGTTCTTCTCAGGAGCAAGTCCAGTGCCTTCCAAAGATCTAGCAACTAGTTCTCGGTCCAAGATATGATCAAGACTAATTCTTAACTCTGATAAAAAAATATCTAACTATTAATAAAACATTCTAATAAGATGATAGAGATTTCATGCAAAGATTAATTACATTTTGTGTCCCTCCCTTCTAAAATTGTACAAAGTCTGCCGCCCTCCAAATCACATTGTTAAGAGACATGACAAAAAACGAATAACATTGGTCTTTAACAAAATCTCATTTTCGAAATAAAGCTACAAACATGAACAACAAAATCCAACACATTTTTCTTCTTTTATTGGAAACTAACCCTATTACTATTTCATTACTATCGGGTATCAAAGATTTAATGACATTTTGTAAGATAAACTGACATCCATAGGATCTACCAAACAACAATACCATATTTCGATTTGAATGAGGTAGTAGTTATCCTCAGTTGTCACTAAGCCACCTCAGTGCTGCTCCAGGACCGGACCTTAAAATAAATAAATTAGATCGTACTTAGTAACGAAGCTCACCGAAGTAAACAATTTTAGCATTAAATCTCATAGCGAAAACATTTTATTACTCAATCATGAAAAAAAATGCAATTTAGCATCCAATCACATCACAACCTTTACGAAAACCCTTAATTTTCTCCGAATAACCCAGTAAACGCTCACGGCCTCACATAAATAAATAAAAAAATCCAAATCCAAAAGTTCTCTTATACCAAAAGTCAAAACCCCAAAATATAAATATCGAACCAACTTAGTTCGAAACACACGACAGAACAAGCCATTGTGGTGTCGCACTTTTCTTTTCTTTTTCCGACCCTCGTCTTCTCAAACCCTAGATCCAAACCCTACCCCTCCGATGGCGGATCGGGAGGAGGAGGACCTCCAGATGGCCCTCCGCATGAGCCTCCACAGCTCCCCGCCCGACCCGAAGCGGAGCAAGGCGGTCGAGGTCCCCGACAAGTCGCCGGAGGCAAGGGAACGGAGGTTACAGAGGGAGCTCCGGGCCGAGGCGGCGGAGAAGAGGATGAGTATGTTGAGGAGCACGAGTTCAACTTCCGGTTCGGCTTCTCCTCCTGGCGGTTTTGCCTCGGCGAAGATTCCGGTGGAGGAGAGGAAGAGAGAAGTGGGAGTGGAGGAAGAGGTTGGAGAGGAGTTGTCGCCGGCGGTGACTGAGCAGTTGTTCGTGATGTTGTTCGGGAGTGACATTTCGAGGGGCATTCTTGCGCAGTGGAGCAACCAGGGAATCAGGTAGTTGATAATTGATATGGAAAGCGAACTTATTTTTTCCGTCTTTCAAGTTCTTATGTGAAGTAGTTGTGAATTGTGACATTAATATAAACCAGAGGTATTATGATTTATGAGTTATGACCCTTGGATTGGTTTTTTGGTGTTTCACATTTTGGGTTGTTGACCTCTTTAAATTTCGGCCTCCTTGAATGGTTCCGAATACCATTTATAAGATAGGTAGATGATGTTGTTTTCAATTGGTCTAGTAGAAGAGTTTCTATTTACAGCCTTCTGTATGGGTAGAATATTTAATCAAATTCGAAGCAAAGGAAACACATTTCCAATTATTTGTGGACACCTTTACAAAATTCGACCCTTTTTACATGAACTCCTTGCACCGCCCCTGAGTGTAAGTTAATAATTGATGAAGGTTGGAGGAATTGGTGGCTGAAAATAGAACATGATTTAATTGCCGGATGGAAATAAAGCATGAGTTCTCTTGACTTACAAATTGTGAGCCACATCACCCCTTTTTTCCCACTAATCTCACTTCTGTGGGGCATTACCAGTTAAGTAACGTGCTATCTGGTAAGTGAAGTGGTATAGAGGTTTCTTCAAAACCAAGCAGTCTATGACGCATTTTCAGAATTGAAAATCATGTGTTGTTTCAATAAATACAGGTTGGGTCTCTAAAAATTACTAGGCATGTGCTCTAAACACTTCTGGGTGGATCTGCATGCTTTTCTACTAGTCTATATGGTAAAAAAACATATTGTAGCTCAAGAGACTGTATGGTGACAAAGCCTTGAAAATATGGATCAGAATCAATGAGAGAATTATTGAGTTTTTTTCTTCTTGCTAAGGCATCTTTTAAATTCAAAACAGACTGCCGAAAGTCTGGGCACTTGTGATTTTATAAAGCATTTTTAAGTAACTAATAATTCAGATATTATACAGGTTTAGCTCTGATCCAGACACTTGCATAGGTCTAGTTCAGCATGAGGGAGGTCCTTGTGGTGTTTTGGCAGCAATACAGGTAACCCCCCTGCCCCCATCTTTATTTTTTGTTAGTAATAAGGTTTCTTTAACATCTTCTGTACCAGCCTTCTATACAACTTTTTGTCAAAAACTACCACATATACTTCGAACATTTTATTGATATCTGCTGCCTATTTGCTGTGTTATTTATCTTGCACCTCTTTGTAGTTTGTACTAACATCAAAATGACTTGGTGAAATTGCCATGAACTATCATTCTACGTTGGGGAATTTGGGTGAGATCACGATGAGAAGGTAGCTCTTTTGTAGAATGAAGATCACAACTCGGATCTTCTTTGAATTTCTGTGTGCACATCTAACGTTCTTAACCATATCCTACAAAAAAAAAATCTCACATCTAAACTCGGATCTTCTTTTTATACCGATCAAAAAAAGAAAAAAGATCATCTTTTGAATTTTGTGTACATTTCCCACCATGACAAGTTGCTTACAGAATATGTTTAAGAACATTAGATATGAGAATTTTCTGTAGAATTTTTCTAGTCCAGTTTTTTATGCTCTTTGATGTGCTCCTTGTGATATACATATGATTTCATGTTTATTGTTCAAGCCTTGCCTACCTTGGTATTGACAATTGTCTATCTGATTTTTATTGGGTTATGCAGGCTTTTGTGCTGAAATATCTCATATTTTTTCCAGACGACTTCGCTAGTGCGACCATTGGTATTTCACAACAAAATTCAGGACACAAAAGAGTTTTTCAGAGACCCTTATGGAGTAGCTTCACCGATATAAGTGAAAATGTGAAAACAAGGTGAATTTTTTTAATCAAGTCCTTATGTACAGCGTCCTTTCATTTATGAAATTGGTTTCAATAGATTATTTGGAGCGTTTTGGGTAGTAAAAATAATAACAATGTCTTATGCCCATTACAGCATATTGATTTTTTTATCATTAGGTTACTTTGTATATGCACATATGCCAATTTTCTTTAAGCCTGCATCTTAAAAATATATGCTCTCTTATGACTGCACCTACTTCAGAATAAGCACATCAAAGAGATGTATGTCTTGTCAACCCTATATACCTCCTTTTTACTCTACCTGTTTGTGCGATCTTATTGTAGACTTGTTGCCTCCGTTATTATAAGCCATGTTTATATGGTAATCCATCGGGTCATTTCATAACAATTCAATAATACTTCAGCACAACCTTTTTTCCCAGGGCACTAGTTCGCAGTATGGTGGAAATTTTGTTTTCATGTGGAAATAAAAAAAGAGCTGCTATTGCAAGTCTAAGCATTTTTGCAGATCATTTGGCTGATGGATCAGAAGATGGTCAAAAGGATGAGGTATTGCTTCTCAACTACATGTTCTGGGGCGAAAATCTGACTTTGATTTGGTGCTTAACTCTTAATGCAATATCATTACTATGGCAACCAGATAATTTTAAAAGCTCTGGAGAATCTTGCAATTGAATCCGCTTCAGATTTGCAGAAAGTACTGAGAGTTACCATTTACAATTCAGAAGCTACTGCTTTTCATCGTGTAATGGCAGATCTTCCTATTTTTCGAAGTCGTATGGGGGCAATGTTGTTTCTCATATCTGCTGTTCTTTCACGTGGTTTGGTGAGTCTCTTTGTTTTGAGTATTCAAAAGTGTAGTTAACTTTTCGTTGCAATGATAAAGTGATGTAGTTTAATATTTCATTATTAAATAGTTGCTCTTTGCTGCATGTCTCTCAAATTATTTAAATTTCTATGATGCCATCAAAATGTTCTTAAGTCTCATAATGCTAGGACTCCCCTTCAATTCTAGGTTTTACAGTGAGGGAAATTTGTAAAATCCTATATTGTAATTTGTAATATTAATGCAGGTTTTGACTTTGTACGCTGGTTAGGTGGATGCACTCATTTAAGTAGCAAAACAAATTATCTATAAACCTCTATATAAATGCCACTGGTTTTTTTCCGTTAACGTGACTGATATTCTTTCTTAAACGTTGTAGGATGTCATTCAAGATGATAGGGATGATCCTAGCCTCCCATTGGTCACAACTCCGTTTGGCCACGCCTCACAGGTACACACTAAATACAAGAAAATTTGTTACTGAAATCAGGTGATCTATTTAAAGAATGCCAGAAAGGATTTTTAATTTTTTTTATTTTAAATTTGCACGGTTATAATAAGTTTGTTGGGTTCCTAAATTTACTTCTTTCCAGAAGTTCTAACCTTACAGGCTTACACTTCATTAAAAATAAAAAAGTACATATAAAAACCATTATTCTCTGTTATATTCCCTTTAAGGAAATCATCATTTCAGAAACTACTTTTGGAAAACCTTCGTGCCATTTTGGATCTACTTGCTTAGTTCTAAATGTGATCATAGTATTATGTGATAAGACTTATTTCCTTCTAGGTCGTAACAGGCAAGTATCATAAGCTGCTCAGGGTTAGTTGAATAGTTTTCCTGTATCTTCGGGAATTCTTTAACACTGGATTTTTGAAATGTTTAGGTTCTTTCCAACTATTTCTTCTCATGTCAGGAAATCTTGAATATGCTTCTCTGTGGACAAGCTGTTCCAAATGTATTTGATGACAAAATGGATCTTGGTGGTGGCATGTTCCTCAAAGGAGTACCTGCAGATGTGGATGTTGGATTCCTCACACTCTTGGAATCTCTCAACTTCTGCAAAGTAGGACACTATTTGAAATGTCCGACTTGGCCAATATGGGTTGTTGGTAGTGAGTCCCATTACACAGTTCTTTTTGCACTGGACACATCTGTGCAGGATGAAAATGAACTTGAACAACGTGAAGCTCAAATCAGGAGTGCATTCAACTGCAAGGATCAAAGTGGAGGTGGAGGTTTTCTCACTGTTGATGGATTCCATGAGGTCCTTCGAGAAACAAACATCAACCTGCCCCAAGAGAAACTCGATAGCCTTTGTGGTACGGGTTACATAGTTTGGAGTGATTTCTGGCAAGTGTTGCTGCTTCTAGACAGAAGCATGGGTGGTCTGAAAGATTCAACCGGACTGGGAAAGAAACAATTTGATCTTTACCATTTTAATGGAATTGCGAAATCAGTGTTGAACGGAAACCACAGTTCTGAAAATGAAACTCCCGTACAAAGACCAAGATTGTGTAAATTAACTGTCACAGTTCCTCCAAGATGGACCCAGGAGGAGTTCATGGCAGAGGCCAGTTCGAGCGGGGGCGAAGCTGGGGAGAAGGATGGTGATTCTGCTGAATCGTCACGATTGCCAGAGCCTTCGCAACATGGTCCTTTGGTTGATTGTATCAGAACTCGCTGGCCGAGAGCAGTATGCAATTGGGTGGGTGATCCTCCAAGCATCGTCTGACCATCAGTGGGCAATCATGTGAAGAAGTTGCTTTGCTTGCTCTGGAACTCAAGGCGTCATTTATTCTTGTAACAGTAATAACTGTGCCTTGAGTGCCTTCTGATTATTTGTAGTGTTTAATTATTTATAACTGCAATCCAATGCGTGAAACTCTTCTTTTGTATAAAGGAAGTTTGATTTAAGCAGAGTCTGATTAATGTGTGACTCAATAAAATCTTTTACTTATGGTTTTCATGACTGAAAAATCTGGTACCAATTGATCCAAAGCGAAGGCAATCAAAGTTGTTACACTTCGATTGCAATCCCCAAAGTGTAATTGTGTATGTCGAGAATCTCATTATCTTTCGACCCGGTTTCAGAATTTGATTTTGAAGCAAAACTACCAACAAGTGCCACCGAGAAATAAAAATTAGTCCTAAATAAGCATCTCCAATTAATCTCGAAGATTAGCAAGAGAAGTTATTGGCATACATGTGTACATGACCAGCTAAACCCCAAAAACACCCAACAGCATTCCAAGAAATCACCGACGGAATGGGTTAAACTTTAAGCAAGAGTTGAGATTTGGCTTAACAAATGGAACCCACCACAATCTGTACAACCAATACCAAAGAAATTACTCCAACTGAAACTTAATTCCATTTCACCGAACTTCATACAACATCAAATCCATCGTCTTCTTTACATCAAACGGAAAACAAAACACAGAAACAGAAACTAAACTATACTAAACTTGTGTTGTTTGCAGAATGGTACCAAGAACAAGAAACATCGGTTCACAAAAACAAGAAACAATGCACAGATGAGAAGGGGCAAAAGTTGGTTGGCATACATGTCCAGCATAGTAAGCACGAATTTGAAGGTCTTTGTCGACCTGAATTGTTTGCTTTATGTCAACAGCAGTTACTGTAAGACCAACACATGAACCACAGTGGAAGAAAAAACGAAATTAGCAACATAAAAATACATGTGAAACACATGTAATTACTGATTAAGATCAGCATGGTAACAGTAGCGAAATACCTTTCTTCATGCACTCTAGTATGTCCTCATTAGTAAATTTCTCTTGCTCTCCTCTCCGGTCCACCATTACTTTTCGATAGTCTTCTAGCATGAGAGGAGAGAGGGCTTTGGTTGGATACTGACACAAACATCTTTTAGTATGTTATTTCCATTGGGGGCTGGGTGTGTATATTATGAGATCTAACATGATATAAATTTTGCAGACTAAATAAAGCTTGTGTTGTTTTGAATTTTTTAAATTACAATTTATGCTTTCCTGAATATAATATTCACATCAAATTTAGATAGTGGATCACCTCAACCTTTTGTGAGGTATTTAGGTGGAAGATGGTCGACACAACTCCCTATAGTGTCTTATACTTTTTTATTTTAGCCAATATGGATTAGTTTTCATCACTCCCCACTCACGTGATTGAAAAAATTAATCGTGAGTGCATGTGAACAATATGGGTTAAAATAGTCCCCATAGGCAATTCAATACATCCAATGCTAATGCCATTTTACATTTAGTAGGGGCACCACTTGCTAAAACCCAAGTACTTGGAAGTTGGAAGGGAGGCAAGGGACACAACTCTCTTATAGAGTGTGTGTGTGTGTGTGTGTGCGTGCGTGTGTGTGTGTTTTGAGATACGCAGGCCTATTTCCCCAACAAATTGCACATAAAACATGGATTTGTTTTACCTATGAAGTTACATTAAATATATTTTTCTATGCATAAAGCATGTGTAACCGTAGTAAGTTAAACTATTATGAATGAAAAAACTAGCATTCCCTAAAGACACCCAAAACCTACAAATTCGACTTGATATTATTATTAAAAAGTGTGGGTTTCCAACTCAAAACAAATCGGTATCAAGGATAGTTCGAACCATCCAATATGGGCCTATACCGAACACTCGGCCACACATGTGGCATTTCATAAATCCATCATGTGGATGCTTAAAACGGACGGATCATGGATGCGTCGGTCGAATGTGGGTTTCCAACTCAAAGCACTAATCAGCATTAAGTTGAGGTATCCCAAAAAAAGAAAAAAGAAAGAAAGAGAAAGTGAGTTAGTTACAGTCATGTAAATGGGGCCGTTGTATCCACGAACTTGGGTGAAGTACGGAAGCGCGCCGACATGGTCCAAGTGGAAATGCGTTATGACAACGCACGACAGCTCGGAATCGAAGTCACGACGATCGGATCCTCGTAGGATCCGGGAGAAGTCGGGGTAGGGGTCGTCGACGGAGCCCATGTGCATCCCGCAATCGAACATGATCTTCTTCCCTCCGATGGAGACCACGACGCAGCTCTTCCCGACTTCCTGCCCCGCGCCTGGGAAGAGAGAGGAAGGGTGAGTTGGGAGAATAGGTGGGATGGGATGGAAAGAAGTGGTTTCTTACCGAGGACGAGGCACTCGATCGCCATCGGAAGAGGAGGCGCGATTGGTTGGGGGTCGTCGGAGGAAGGGTTTGGGGATTTGAGGTTTTGGTTTGGGTTTATTAGGGGTTTAGAGGGATTTTTGCCCGTTAAGGCGATCGCTCCTTTTTTCTTTAACACGTAAGCTTACTTAACTAAACCACGGAAATCTTTAACCACGTCCGGGACTATCCCAACTGTTCTACGTTCTCTCCCATGAAGATTAATCTTGAATAAAATATATAAAAAATTCACAAAAAAATCTAAAAAATCAAAACAAATAAAAAACATATTTTCAGAAGAAAAAAAAATTAAAGAAAAAAAAATTAGAACGAATTTATAAAAAAAATTAACAAATAACAAAAAATTTAAAAAAAATCTGACCAATGGAAGACACGTCCCCCACCCCAGGACGTCCAGTCGGGTGCCTGGGCAAGTTATGCTCGTTAACGATGCTCTAACGGTATTCTAGGTATCAAAGATCATGACTCTTTCACATTGAATCGATTCCATACATGTTCGAAATTAGATGAATGTAATGGTAAATGTGGTGGAAAGTAACGTGCGACTTGAAAGACATCATCCGATATGGATTCATAGATTTATCATTTCTATAGAAATGAAAATGCTCTTGGTTTGAGGTAGTTTGTTAATTAGATAATTTTGCGATTCATGAATCATTTTGAGACCCATAAGCCGCTCATGGTGACCCCGATTGAAGATATTGCCGGGAATTTCAACGGTTAAAGTGACATGTTTTATTTGTGCAACATTGCTGGTAATTATTATTATCTAATCAAATATTCATTATTTTCATTGCTAGACATCGTAACTGAAGTACACCAACACGACAACATTACCATAGTGGATCCTAATAAGGGTCACCTCTGCCAATTTGTTACAAGGTGAAAAAGTCGGGAAGGGGGTATCAAATTCTCACACCATAACAAAACACACTTCAAATTAATTTTTCAAACCGATTGAAGTTTGTTATTATTACAGATACATCACAACTGATAAATGAGGAAAAAAACAAAATGAATATCAATCACGTCCATACAAAATCCCCAATGGAAGCCAAGCCCAATATGGCAATACGTAACTTCTATGAAAACCACATTATCGTAAATCCCCCCACTCAAGTAACAAGTCGTAGTTCTTCTAGTGATCTGAATCTCGAAAGGCACAGAAAATATAATTGGCTCCCCAAGCTCACAACCAGCTCTAACTAAAACCACTCTATATAAAACCTTCAGTATGGATATGATAGAAATCATAAATAAAATCGCAAGCTCAAGCAAACCACTCAATAACAAAAATAAAAACCGAAAACAGCAAGTTGAGAGCCCTCTCCAACATTAGGAGTTAAAAGCATTTCCTGTGGACAATTGCTGGACCTGATTCGTCGTATTCTGCCTTCGATATCCACATCTGCAAATGATACAAACAGCAAGTCAGAAACCATGTTACTTGTGCCTTTAAGCTACTGATACTAAGGCATTCATGAAAACGGTTACCTGTTGGAAAGTGCTGAGAGAAGCAAGGATAGATCCTCCAATCCAGACACTGTACTTACGCTCTGGTGGTGCAACAACCTTGATCTTCATGCTGCTTGGAGCGAGTGCAGTAATTTCTTTGCTCATACGATCAGCAATGCCAGGGAACATGGTAGTACCGCCACTGAGCACAATGTTGCCATAAAGATCCTTTCTAATATCCACGTCACATTTCATGATAGAGTTGAATGTGGTTTCGTGAATACCAGCAGCTTCCATACCGATCAGCGACGGCTGGAAAAGGACCTCTGCGCACCTGAACCTCTCGGCTGAAATCGTGATCACTTGTCCATCAGGTAGTTCATAGGTCTTCTCCACTGACGAGCTGGTCTTGTCAGCCTCCAGTTCCTGCTCATAATCGAGGGCAACGTAAGCAAGCTTCTCCTTCATATCCCTTACAATTTCCCGTTCTGCACTAGTGGTAAGCATGTAACCTCTTTCCGTAAGGATCTTCATCAAGTAGTCAGTGAGATCACGACCAGCGAGATCCAAACGTAGGATGGCATGTGGCAGAGCAAATCCCTCATAAATTGGTACGGTATGGCTGACACCATCACCAGAATCCAACACAATTCCTACATAAGAAAGCATCTAGGAACTATAAGCAGGTTGGTTGAAAGAATCCATTTGAAGGTCATGGGGAAACATACGTACCAGTTGTACGTCCACTGGCATACAGGGAAAGCACGGCCTGAATAGCAACATACATGGCAGGAACATTGAAAGATTCAAACATGATCTGTGTCATCTTTTCTCTGTTGGCTTTAGGGTTCAGGGGGGCTTCAGTAAGGAGCACAGGGTGTTCCTCAGGGGCAACACGAAGCTCATTGTAGAAGGTATGATGCCAGATCTTCTCCATGTCATCCCAGTTGCTAACAATACCATGTTCAATAGGATATTTTAAGGTAAGAATACCTCTTTTGGACTGAGCCTCGTCTCCAACGTAGGCATCTTTCTGGCCCATACCAACCATGACTCCGGTGTGACGTGGTCGACCAATGATACTAGGGAAAACTGCCCTGGGAGCATCATCACCGGCAAAGCCAGCCTACAACAGAAACAGTGGATGGCAAGATGAAACTTTGTAAATTATGTGGTCAAATAAAAAGTCCAGTAGTTGTGTAATGTCAGAACCTAACCTTCACCATTCCAGTTCCATTGTCACAGACAAGGGGTTGGATATCCTCACCTTCAGCCATCTTTTACTGTTCAATCAAAGGGGGGTAAATCTGGTCTACAAAAGATTCATAACCAAAACAGCAGAAAATGTCTTTTTCCCACGGAAAAAGACATAAAGAGCAAGCGAGCAACTCAAAATTATCATCAGATTACCAAGCAAGAAAATGTCTCAGCAAAAATATTTGCATATTTATATATTATTTTCCATTCAAAACCTGATCACTTTATCAAATTACTTGCATGTGGTTGACTATGACTTAAATAATTAAAAATGGATATCCAAAATCAATCTGTAATCATATAAAAATATTGTTAAATGCAAAACCAGGATTCAGCCGTTTCTCTTTCCTTGAGGGGGGAAAGTGAACATAATCGATAGTACAGGTCATCTTGAGTGCATAATCAGAACAAAACATTCAAACAAATAATTAGTCCAAATCTGATGGTCAACCTCAAACAAAGGGTTAAAAAAATTAACATATCAAATTGAGGCTTCAATCGACCGTTGACATGCTAAAAATAATCCGCTCGTGCTAAAACGGGGAAGTTAAAACTTAAAACCAAGAGTCAAGATACGTAGAAAGCATCAAATTCCGCAGAATTCTTGCACTGCTAAATTAAGGAAATGAGGAAATGATGTCTACTGTCTTTACTGTTAAAAGCCTTATCAAGCCAAGCTTGAAAAGAATTGACTAGAACATATCACGAAACCAGATCCACACCCTGACCTAAATAAACAAGTTAACAAATTGGTTTCCCTTGACGAACACACCCGATCTAAAGTTGAATTGCAAGTACTTGAAGATCTGAAAGTCAAACCTACCAGCCAACAATCCTAGATCGGAATATTCAAGTAACATAAGGATGAGATCAACATTAAGGTCAACTCAACCATAACTACAATCCAGGATAAGATATTTAGCCAATAAAGAGGGAATCGAACCTACATATTTCCTTCGAACTGCTTTCTCAGCTAACTTTACTTTTTCAGGAGGAAAAATTAGAAGGACAAATCCATAGATCCATAATTAGACAACATAAACCTCGCAAACAACAGAGTATTAGATCACAGTAGCTGAATTTACACATCTACCGCAATAATCCATGACAGTTGACCATCACAAACAACCTAAATCTAGCACGATCGAGCACTACTTTCAACTAAAAGGCCATTTTTTCTCGACCTTAACGCAATTAAACTCCAAAACAAACCACCGTATCGATCGAACACTATTTTCGTCTAAAAACACAAACTTTTTCGATCTTCAACCGATAAAATCTACGACAGTTGAACGTCAAGAACAAAAAAGGTTCTGTTCATTTCCTTTTTTTATTATCGGTAACAAAAACTTTTAGTTCGATCACCTAAACCTTAACCGATCGTTTGATCTCAGCAAAAACCAAACCATAACCATCAATCTAAGTCGAAAGCGAGCTTCAGAACACTTTAAAACGACAAAAAACACCAAACATGACCATCTGATACCAGAAACCCGATCGAAAACGGCGATCGAGCAATAGATCGAGTTGAAAACTCGCGATTCGGTACCTTTTAGGCGAGATCGAGACGGAGAGGACGAGTCGGAGGGGTGGAGAGGGACGGGTAGAGAGGAGAGTGGAACGGTATTTATACGGGGCGAGAAATGGAATGGTGGGGTCCGTTGACAGCTCTGGGGGTGTTAGCAGCCGTCGGATGGGAGAGATGAACGGCTAGGATTGGAAGCTGGGAGAGATCCCACGTCGGATGGGTGGAGGGAATGGGACGTGCCGGCGGCGTCTTTGTGACGTGCCGTCACGTCATGCACGTTTCGGTGAGACGGGAGACTTCCCTCTTCGGCTCCGTTTGGATTTCCGACGGATAATACCCCTGTAATACGGGTACAAAAACATACATATTTCAAAAGTTATATCCCTGTATTCTTACTTGTTTATCAGGTTAATAAACGAGAATTATCCATACTCGTTTTTCAGTATGTCCATTAAGATAAAAGGTTTATGGTCATATCTAAATAACCATACATCATTACATCTTTATAATCGGGGTGGACCCGTAGAGATCGCAAGGGTGGAGGTGTAGTTAGGGATTGGGGAAGTAGTAATAAAAAGTAAAAATCTTTGAATTTAAGCCAAAAATAAACAAAAAATAAAACATTAAAAACCAAATTTTATTTTAATTGAAAAAAAAGGTTTTTTCGGTTCGACTAAACCGAAAAAACCGATCGGTTCGATCAGTTTTTTTCGGTTTTCTTCGGTTCGCTTCGTTTCACGAGAGAAACCGATTTTTTGACCGAACCGACTGTTTTGCTACGAACGAGTTCACGGTCCAACCCGGTCCGACCGTCGGTTCGGTTCAGTTTTTAAAACAAAGGGTAGAAAACAATGCGGGCAATGTAGGACTAAACGTTTGCAGCACCAGAAACATTTAAGTGATTTATTAGTACATTAACACATCCAGAATATGCACAAAGTTTACGTTGGCGTAGTGGTCAGCAGTTAATGGAGTGTTTGTGTGGGTCACGAGTTCGAATCTTTCGAACGATTTTTTCTGTTTTTCCGAATTTCGGCAATAAAAAAATTGGGTGGAATTCGAACCTGAATCCTCATTTTATTATGTATGTGTGGACCAATGCACCACGAGAATAAACACGTTTAAATGTCGGGTTGAAATTACTTAGTGTACATCGTGTCTTTTTCGGATAGTCGAACAGCAAACACGAAAACGACACGAAATCAAATTCGTGTATACAAAACACGAAACGAAACACAAATCCTGAAACATAAACACGGATTTTTCGTATCGTGTCGTGTTTTCGTGTTTCGTGTCAAATTTTCAGACCTAATTTTTTGTGAATCACGCGCATACTGTAAGTTGTTAATACTTGAGAAATTCGAGGCTCGATTCAATCGTCTCGTCGTTTATGAGTCACGGGTATACTTTAAGTCCTCGATATTTGAGAATTTAAAGAATCGATTCAATCGACTCGTCGTTTGTGAGTTATGCGCATACTGGAGATTCTCGATGCCTAAGAAGTCAAAGTCTCGATACAATCGTCTCATTTTTTCTAAGTCACGTGCATACTGTAGTTCGTAAATTTTAAATTTATTAATTTGTGATTTTTCAAATTTTAATAATATTTTCGTATTTTTAATTAAATGTTAATTACAAACGAATAAATTTTTGATATTAAATAATTCCGATAATGATTTTTAATATTTTTTGTTGATTGGTGAAAGAATTTTGAAGAAAAAAATAACAATAATGACGTAACAAGAAATACTGTATCATAACTTTGTACATTAGTAAATGATTAAGGATTTTGTAGAACAATTAGGTTATCCTAACGTGACATGGAAAGAAGCTGACGCGGTTGAAAGAAAAACAAGATACCCGAAAACTTTCAAGGGGCTGTTAAGGATCTCTAAATTCCTGGTACCAGAAATTGATCCAAAACGAAGGCAAGTTTAAGTTACACGAACTCCGGAAAATGGTGTATGTTGAGAATCTCCGGAAAATGCTCACACGAACCGATGATCTCAATATCTTTCGGCCCGGTTTCAGAATTTGATTTTGATGCAAATTTGTACAACCAATACCAAAGAAATTACTCCAATTGAAACTTAATTCCATTTCGCCGAACTTCATACAACATCAAATTCATAGTCTTGTTTACAAACTAAAAACAAAACATAGTAACAGAAACTAAACTATACTAACAGACTTACCAACCTACAATCACTTAACCAGAACTCCACATCCACCGGATCCAAATCTCCAGATCAGCACAACAGAACTAGCCTAAGCCCTCTCCCCCCTGATCCTCCTCGCCAACTGAACATCCTTCGGCATGATCGTGACCCTCTTGGCGTGAATCGCACACAGATTCGTATCCTCAAACAACCCCACCAAGTACGCCTCCGCCGCCTCCTGCAGCGCCGAAACAGCCGAGCTCTGGAACCTCAGATCGGTCTTGAAGTCCTGCGCGATCTCCCTCACGAGGCGCTGGAACGGGAGCTTCCTGATCAGGAGCTCGGTGGACTTCTGGTACTTACGGATCTCCCGGAGAGCGACGGTTCCAGGGCGGAAGCGGTGCGGCTTCTTCACGCCGCCGGTGGCCGGAGCGGATTTTCGGGCGGCCTTAGTGGCGAGCTGCTTGCGCGGCGCCTTCCCACCGGTGGACTTGCGGGCAGTTTGCTTCGTGCGGGCCATTAGGGTTAGGGTTTGGGGAGAAGAGAGAGGTGTGAGCGAGATGGTTGGGGGAAGGGAGTATTTATGGGGCGAGGAAGGCGGGGGATTTGAAAATTTGGAGGGGAGGATGTGTGTGGAGCGTTGGATGTGGGGAGATGGACGGTGAGGATGGGATTTCGTGGTGGAGTTTGGATCGATCCGTGGGAATGGGTGTGAACAAATGAGGGGGTGCCATCTGGTTTCCTTGCACATGGGCTATTATTCCCATGGGACTTCTTTCTTATGCGGAGGAGCGTTTGGTCCTTCGATTCTTTTTTTCAAATGTTTAAAACGAAACATTGTAAAAATATGACTTGAAGTACATTGTTTTTGTTCTGAATTGCTAAACATCGTCCCAAAATTACTTAAATCGTTCCTTGAAATTACCAAATTGCCCTTCATCCTATTTTTGCTTATATATCTCACAATTTCACTCTTTTTTCAAAACTCTCTTCTTATACCTACTACAGAAGATTAGGAATGTCTCGGAAGTCAGGCAAGCAGCCAGCAGTTCCCCCGGTGTACCCGTATACGGTAACCTTACTTTATTTATTTGTTTTCAAAAAAAAATTAAAAAAAGTGGTCGGCATCCGAGGGAGACGCCCCCCGCATGGGGGAGCGACTTCCGAGAACGCCCGACCCATGCGGGGGGCGTCTCCCTCGGACGCCGACCACTAACGGGAGACGTCTGGGGAAGACGTCTCCCCCAAAGAGGAGGCGTCTCCGACAGACGTCTCCACCATACGGGAGGCGTCTCTCGCAGACGCCTCCACAATTATTATTTTTAAATTATTAAATATGATAATTACTTTAATAAATTGTGATAAATCTGAAAATTTAATTTAACAAATTCTTATTAAGTTTAACATTTGTGATATTTAGTTTTAACAATTTTTGATTTAGTTTAACAATTGTTTTAATTTAGTTTAACAAATTTTGATTTAGTTTAACAATTGTGATAATTTAGTTTAACAAATTTTGATTTAGTTTAACAATTGTGATAAATATGATAATTTAGATTAACAAATTTAACAAATTTGTAATTAAAATTTCAATTAATAGTCATCGGGTCACAGTAGAGGGAAAGGCAAGTCGATACCATTACACGCCTTTCGTTCTTCAGAGGATGATTCAGCACCGCGTCATCCACGTAGACGGGGGATATCTGCTTCGGCCAGGAGAGAGAGAGAGGCATTACGTCGTCGTGAGGAGGATGATGATTCCTTCGATGATGAGCATGTGGACAGTCCCGACGATGGGAGCGATGATGATGACCCGTATGAGTTAGAGCACCCGGAGGTGGAGAGGCAGGGGGAGTATAGCAGAGGACGTGGTCGAGCGGGTAGTTCTACTTCTGCCGGATGGATGGTGCGGAAGGGTACGGGTGGGAGGTTTACGACCGGGGATTCGAGCTCGTGCACTGTTGATCCCCGCGCTCAGAAAAAGAAGAGGGTCCAGGACGATTTTTGGATCGTGAGCAGTATGACGCCTGGTGGTCCTTTAGATGGGAGCGTCATTCCTAGTTTCTGCGGTCACATCGCTAGACGGATCTGGGACGGAGAGGATCGGAAGGTTCTGAAGTTCCATAATCGGCACAGAGCCTGTACAGCACTACAGGGTTGGCGGTTTACACTGAGTGCTGATATCAGAGGGGAGACCAAGCGATCTACTGGAGGCTAGGGACCCGGACACCGTTCGTGAGTACTCGTGGGGTCAGCGACGTTGGCATACCTGTACCGTCAGCTTGGGGTAGCTAGTCGTGCGGATTGTTCTGGGATTGCAGGTTGTCTTACGTTGCTGCAGGCGTGGATATACGAGTATTTTCCCGCATTCCGCCCGCATCGTGAGCGGAAGATTATCGACGATGGTCATCCACGTTCGGGTATGTGGGCCGTCCGGAGCGAGGACAAGAGCGATGGACGATTGCGTTCCATCCGCGCACGGCTAGATCAGATGACTGCATCAGAGGTATCAAACTTTACACCATTTACATTTATTTATTTAATTTTAAGATGTATTATTATTAATGTGTTAAAGTTTAGGTGGAGTGGTTACCCTGTGGTCCTGACCCAACAGCGGATGTCCTGAGGACTTTATTGATGGGCCTTATTCGTTATCAGGATATCATAGAGCCTTATACGCCTGATCGGGTCTTGCGTCAGTTAGGATATGTTCAGGTGATCCCGGTTGACATCCCGACACCAGAGCATGCGGTCTGCGACAGCAGCGACGTACGACGTCAGGTTCCCCGCTTCTACAGCGGAATCGACTTGGCGGAC
This sequence comes from Triglochin maritima, assembly GCA_963682175.1. Taxonomy (NCBI): domain Eukaryota; kingdom Viridiplantae; phylum Streptophyta; class Magnoliopsida; order Alismatales; family Juncaginaceae; genus Triglochin; species Triglochin maritima. Next base: position 1,087,433 of record OY821787.1, on the reverse strand, counting down.
ATTTCCGAGATCATGCCGACTGTTCCTTGGCGACTTCAGACGTAGTCGCGACCCCTCCGAGTGTGATGCAAGTTATTTTGATTGGTTCGGTAGTTACTCACATCCTATCATCGTCCGTGGTGCCTCCCGGAGAGAAGATCGACCACCAGATAGGACGTGTGGCGATCTGGTAAATTTTTCATTTTATCTATATTTATTTGTACCGTAGGTTTTGTAAATGTACGCTAATGTTAATGTTATGTGCAGTGGATGGGTAAGATGATACGGGTTGTAGACTAAATCTTGCAGATGAGGGATGAGCTGTCAGACGATGTCAGAGCTGCATGCGGAGATGTGGATGAGATCATACAATCGTGGCATACTCAGTTAGGCATCTCCGACTATGATTCGGATGATGAGTAGGCTGATCTGTTGTACCGTACTCTTAGTATTTGCATTTATATTTGTTTATCTGTCGTACGCTTATTATTTGTATTTGTGTTTGTGTTTACTAACATATCGTACGCTTATTATTTGTATTTGTGTTTGCTTATTTGTCATACGCTTATTATTTTTATTTGTGTTTGCTAACGTATCGTACTATTATATATAATGCAAATAAAGCAAACATATCAAAACATATTACATAATAAAGCAACACTACATAATTGTACAAACATATCAAAACATATTACATAATTGTACAAACATATCAAAACATATTACATAATTGTTGCCAATATGCTATCCTATTTTGGTACTCCAGCTCCCATCCAATAACACTCTCATCTCGTACTTGAAACCACAGAGTCGCTATAGGAGGTACGGGGAATCCCTCATTCAAATCCAAACGAATGTAATGAGCGTAACTCCCTAAATGAGCAATAATCAACTCTCTGCACGGTCTCGTCACGGTAGGTGGACTCTTCCAAGGTAGAACTGTAAGACATGGGTACAATGAACCATCATTTCCGAGAGAGAAGAACATAACTGCACACTTGTAAAAATTTGCAATGGGAAACAAGTCCGTCCACGTCTCCATGTAGTGATTCTCGCCACAAGGTCCCCCGCCCCAATTAATCCGGTGACGAGTCTGCGCCACACCGTCGTAGTATACGTGCTCATAAAAAGATGGGTTCGCAGCTAGCTTATTTGAAATCGAACGACGGGCGAGTTGCCAATTGTCTTCACTACCGTGAAAAACATCGGCGACACATCGAAATCCACAGTTTCCATCAGCACGTACATCATTCCACTGGTGTAGGAATGACATAATGATTCCTGGAATCCTATCCGCATATGGGAAGTCGTCTACGTCAGCCCGCCCAGTCACTACAATATCAACAAAAAATACAATTACATATAATAACAAAAGATACATATTTACTGAAATAAATAACAAAATTATAATAACAATAAATATAGGGATGATATACCTGATCTTCCCCTCACAGACGAAGAACCAGAAGATCGACCACGACCTTTGCTTCCACTACCGGAAGAACGACCACGACCTCTACTCCCACTACCTGAAGATCGACCACTACCTCGCTCTGCATACTCAAACGCACTAGGGTCCCGTCGTGTCGACTTTCCCCTTGGTCGACCTCGTAGCTTTGTTTTTTCTGCAGGCTCTCTCAAATTCGCATGTTCGGGGTGTAGCTGCTCGAATAAAACCCGAGAGGCAGATCGAATTACGGTGGGGTCACTTCCTGCAATCTCATCAACCAGGCTGCGAAAATGTTCGGCGTCTTGAGCTGCCTGAGACACAAACTCTGCGTTCCCGGCTCCTTCCCCAATGACAAGTGTCCTCCAGAACGAATGAATCTACTATAAGTAAATTCTGTTGTCTGATTCAAGACATCCGCGGATGGTACATGCGCAAGGTATCTCATGAGAAGTCAGAAAAGCGCACTCACAACGATATTCAACTTCATCATCTAACTGTTGCATTCTTTTCACCTCCTGACTCAGCAATTGCAAGCAGTGATGCGAAACTCGACCATTTATGTGACGATATAGAGCATGTCCGAAATTAGTCAAATTTCGCCGTCTCGAGTCTTCAAGAGCGTTTCGAATATTCGTCAGCTGCATTTCAATAGCCGCGTTGACGCGCTCGAAAAGAGTGTCCAGAGCTGCAGTCGATGTAGAAATCCACTCTTTTAGAGCCGAATGAGCACTTTCGACCATACAATTCGTGGTGTTCCCAAAATGAAGGACTTTGTTCGTCCAATTCAGCACAAACTTTTCTTTATGCACCAACCACGTGGTGTCCAGATACTCTGTGATAGCCGGCCACGATCTATACAAATCTTTCAGAGCATACACAACTCTATCATACTCGGCTTTTGAAGTAGAAAGCATGATTTTCCTCCATCTTCCACGCCTCAAAGTCTCTGTCATCTGCTTATTTTTGCCGAATACGTGGTATGCGTAGTTCAATACGTCTTTGTTGATGTGCCATGTGCAGAGTAAATGAGCAGAGTCAGGAAATACCTCTCTCACTGGTGGCATAAGGCCTAACTCCCGGTCTGTTATTATTGCAGTCGGGCTGACAACCCCCAATAACAGATCTCGCAACTTCTCCATCACCCACAGATAACTGGAGTAAGTTTCATCCATCAAAATCGCATATCCAATAAGGAAATTCATGTTTGTTGGTGTGACCCCAATCATTTCGAACAAATGCATCTTATACTTGTTCGTCTTGTAAGTCGAATCCATGCAGATAACGAAAGGATATGTCCGCAACAACTGGACTGACGTCGGATGTGCCAAAAAAGCGTGAGTGAGGACATCAGTTTCTGGATCCGCCATAATCCAATGTAAGTACTCACACTGCACTGCTTGATAGAGAAACTGCTGGACGAGATTCCGGTCTTCAGATTTTGTCATCCTCATGTAATCTCTGAAATTATAAATATGCCTTTGATTTGGATTGTCCTCCGGGAATTTTTCTTTTACTGCCTTCAAGATGTTCCGTGGTTTTGCTTGCGCCTCAGTCATATCACGAACAATCTTCTTCGCCCCAGAACTTAGACCACTAATTTGACGATGACCCTCTGGATAAACTGCCAGTCTGTGGTTGTGATGTCCGTGAGCACTATTAAAAACCACAACCCATCCATCACGATCTCGTCGCTCCACCACTTTTATTAAGAAACGGCAACCGCAACCCTTTTTTTTGGTGTTTCTTCGAAGTGCAGTATCCATATCCCGAGACTCCATTTGATTTCGCCGGTCGCATCTCAAATAACAATCCATCCGACTATCTGATCTTGTTTTGTACGACGACACGACCAAAAAAAACCCAGCTCCGATAGCTACTTGTTTGGCCATTTACATGCTTCATCGATTGTTTCAAAGATTTGTGTAGTTTGAAATAACTCACTGTAATCCACTCCATCACCACTGAAATCTTCCAACGGAACCTACAAAAAAAATCAAAATTAAAAAATCAAAAAAATTATGGGCGTCTGTATTAAACGCCTACCCCATGGGGGCGTCTGAGTTAAACGTCTTTCCCATAGGTGAGGCGTCTGAGTAGGACGCCTGACCCTAGGGAAGGGCGTCTACTACAGACGCCTTACCTAAGGGGAGGACGTCTACATAAGACGCCTCTCCCATTGCGTAGGTGTAATAACCTAATCTAAACACCTTAATTAACTAAACCTAAACCTAATTAACACTAATCTAATCATGGAACAGTGAAGGATGAGGTGGAGAATTGGATAAGAATTGAGAGATGAGGTGTTGGAATAGGATTGGAGGAGATAGAGGTGTTGAGTTTTGAGGTAAATATATATAGGTAGATAAGGATTTAATTAAAAACGTTTTCTTCATGATTTTGTTTTTACCAGAGAGTGAGAGAAGAGTTTAGAGAGAAGAAGAAGAAGAAGGTGAAGAAAAAGAAGAGGAGAAGAAGGAGAAGAAGGAAGAAGAAGAGGAGTGAAGAGACTCAAGCTTGGGAGGCTTCACAACCATCGAAAAGGTATGCCAAATCTTCATTATAACTCACATGAGCCTTGTGAGTGTTGGGGATCGACGTTGGTGTCGAATTCCCCGTCGGATTTCAACCAATTCAGAGGTTGAAGACGACGATCGGTCGACCGGTGCCTGTGGGCAGTCGACCGATCCTATTATTATATTGATGTTTACCCGCGAACGGTCGAACGATGTCGTTAGACGGTCGACCGTTATGCCAGATTTGTGCGGGAAAAAGGGGATATGCTGTTATCGGTCGAACGGGACCACTTAGCCGGTCGACCGAATAACAATGAGAATGGGTTGGTTGGGGTTTTGACTTATTAAACGGTCGAACGCCCTTAACCTTGTTCGACCGATCCATTCGATGCTAAGTCGGTTGGGAGCTTTGACCATCAAAACGCTCGACCGCTCTTTAACTTTCGGTCGACCGACTGAGCATTTTAATTAAGCAGTAGAGTGCCTGTGATGTTGCGGTCGAACTGTATAGCAGTTCCGGTCGACCGAATGTCACTTGGGCAAGATACTGAGAAGTCCTGTTATCGGTTGAACGACCCCTTGGTTCGACCGATCGGATATATATATTATATAAATTTGTATAGCGTAGACCATCCAAACGGTCGACCGCTAGATGACTTTTGTTCGACCGATTGGTCGGTAATTCGGTTGGCGTGGTTCGACCGGTAGACTTGTTTGTACAGTACTGTGTACTGTGTGGGGGACCGGTCGACCGGTGTGCTTGTAGCGGTCGACCGATCTGCCGCAGGTTGGTGGATTTATCCACACGCGATCCGTTGAGTATAGGTCGACTACCGGCTCCGAGGCGACGGTTGATTACCGGCTTTGAGAGCTACGGATTTCACCTTCGACGAAGACGTATTATTGTACTACCTTTTTCCTCTCTTACCGAGCGGGGTGTGAGGGACGTGTACCGTAAACCTTGGGCAGTTTGCGAGGGTTTAGCGGTAGGCCGAGGATGTTCCGGCAGGGTGCGCGCTAGGCGACTCTTGGGGGAGCAGTGGCTGTCGTCTGACCCGAGTTGTGTATTCGGCGGGCTGACTCGCTCCTTGGGTGCGGCGTGTACCGGGGGTTCCTTCCTGCACTTTTTGGGGAGCAGTGGTGTCGACTGACCCTTGTGAGGCAGCAGTGGACTGACTTGACCCTAGTGGCAGGAGTGGTTCAGTGCCGCGGAGGCGGTGAGGGCATTATTGTGGGCCCGAGGCGGATGATCATGTGCATAGCATTGCATTGTCTTTAATTCCTTTTTATATTTTTAGGAGGTTTGGTATACGGGGTTCCTGCAGGGAACTCAGGCATGTTTGTTTATTTTCATTTCAGGTAGCGAGTAGGTTTAGAGTCAGGTGGTGACCGAGGACGGTGCCCTCGGGATTAGATCATGTTCTCTTTATTAGCTTCTTTTGTTGAGGTAGTGATTACATGTACATTCACTTTTGTTGTAATCACAGTTGACTTATTTATATAGTTTGACTTCCACGTGGGTCTGTATCTTATATATTTTATATATATGTTGGTTTGTTTTTCCGTGACGTGCCCTGTGTTGACCGTTGACGGTCTTTATTATTGTTTAAATTTTCCGTTGTTTTCGGGTACGTTACAGTAGGCGTCTGCGTTAGACGCCTCGGCCAAGGGGATGACGTCCTACGCAGACGCCCTCACCTTGGGGGAGGCGTCTAATGCAGACGTCCGACCCAAAATTTGTCCCGCACCAGGCTTACCTCACCGGATGCATCACCCTCGCCAGACATTTTTGTGGTGTTTTTACTGATAAATTATGAATATACAAGACCGTAGGCCTAATTTATAGACACAGGACGATATGAGTATTAAATATATTGTTAAGGGCAATTTGATAATTTTAAGGGGCGATTTAAGTAGTTTTGGGACGACGTTTAGTAGTTCCCTTTTTGTTTGGGTTGTTTACTTGTTTTATTGCAATTTTGTTTTGGTAATTAATGCAGTCAAGTTTTGAAATATTCTAATGATATATTTTGATGGCATTGACTATTGAGCCTTTCATTTAGATAAATGTATTAGCTATAGTGGTTAGTAAATAGTATGGTAACAGTTTGGGAGTATTGTAACCGAAATAGCGATGAATTTTGTGAAAAATCATTCATTTTAACTCTGCCTTCTGTTACTACAAGAGAAATTTCAAATAAAAATTATGTCTAATTGATCATATGTCGGATTGGGTTATTTATCTGTAGACATCCCCAAGTTTAATGATATAAAAATGACCTCTATTAGTAGACTTTAATGTTGTGCATCCTGATTCCTGACTACCAAAGAGTGTTCAATCTTATTATAAAAAAATGAAGTGAAACAAATAGCATCACAAGGTAATATCTCATAAGAAGAGAACATTTCGGAAGCCATAAATAACACAGATGTCCCTTCATAATTTAAAACTATAAAATACATCTAGATAGCTCGTGGAGCAAGTAAAGCTAAAGAAATGCATACTAAAACTCCATGATATGCCAGTACAAAACTCAAAAATATATCTCTACTGACTTTTTTCTTGATCTAATTCACGGCTGCTACAACCTCCAGCTTCATCATGGATCATGTCATCATCTAACTTATCAATGATGGATAGAATCTTATGAGCCAGATGTTCATCACCTAATGACCAACTGCAACTGAAGTAAATTGACTGCTTGAGGGCATCGGCACGGATCATGCTCAAATGAGGGCAATTTTCATTCTGGCAAATGCTGATTTTCGCAGAGTCGAGAACTAGATGATCTTCGGCTACTTGCATGGTTTTCTGCCCAGTAAGGTGTTTCAGCTTCAGTTGCAAAAGATGAAGCCAACTACTGCTGCTCAAAGAGCTATTAATATCATCAGCAAACTGTTTCAAATCTGCGCTTGTGGATGACAAGAAATTTCCAACACACTCGTCAGGTTCATGGCCTAGTTGTAGAGATATTGCCTTCTTCAAATTGTTTACGCCAATAGTAAAACAGTGAGAGAATTGTAGTTTGTGTTCTTCAACATTCAGGGTGTGAAAAATCTCATCCTCGTATATGACTTTGGGTCGTTTTGCTTTCTCCATCACAAGGATGCCTTCGGCCATTTTCACATCTCTTAAGCATTTCAACTTCGATCTTGCTATATCTTTCAGATCACTGTTAGACAAATCGCCAGCACTTCTATATATTGTCCTGAAGTCTGGACTACTGGCATTTTCGATAAACATTTTACTTGCATCAATTTTGACCATTTGGGTAGTCGGAACCAACACGCTTTCGTTGTTAGCAGGAATGTAGCATGGCATTCCCAAGATGGACTGGATTTTTACTTTCAACTTCTCCATGTTGGGCTTCTCACCATGTACAAGAATTACATGCTTTGGAGATAAATATCGAACAAGATCCATGATCCCCTTGGAATCAGTATGAGGACTGAAGGAGAGCTGATGAATCTGAAAATGAAAATCTCTTTTATTAACTTTGAGGTTTAAGGCCTTTATAAAACCAAACAATGGAAGAAGAAAAAGATAGTGGACAAAAGAACCGACAACCATTACAGCTTGGTTGGTTTTTAAAATATATTCGATCCATTTCACCTTAAAATTTTGCACAGAAAATTGAGTCAACATCCAAAACCTCAACTTTATCAGGACATTCTACAAACCATCTTACATTTTCAAACTTAATCTGGTTATGCAATTTGTGTGCAATGTCGATTTCTGGGTACACAGATATTTAAAAAAATGCATGATATTTATTTCAATGACCAAAAACAGGACTTCCAATATTTACATTTGACACCACTATATCTAATTAGGCCTCAGAAGTCATACACAAGAATTTTAATAGTCAACATAATTTACAAGAAACCTGACATTGCACACCATGAGTACCTTTGTCCTCAATATAGATTCTAGAGTCTGCATAAGACATGGATTATGCAAAGAAGGTAGAATTATAAAAAAACCTGACATCGCACGTCCACGTGAGTATCTTTGTCCAAATCAATTCTGGTGGCTTTACCTGACATCAACTTATGCCCTACGGTACCAGCAAGACAATAGCTGCATAAAGTTTGAAAAAAAACTCTATAAGGTAAAAGCATTTGCCAACAGGAATACGCCGTCGAACTCGGGAAATAGAACCATTCAAAAGAATGGAAAGCATCATGCAAACAATCAAAGCTAAAGCATGGAAGAGTAAGCATACACCATGCAGCACTCAAAATGAATTATAGCAAAAATAAGATCCAGTGGGAATATTCTAGACAAAAAAAAATTTAACTAAATTTGGTCAACACATTAACTTTGAAAACATGACTGGACAAACTCTATAGATTCTTACAGACTTGGACAATAATGCAAATGTTTCTACTGGGAACAAGAAGATGTGTGGGGGTATAATATCGTAAATAGGTAATCAAATGCTACATATAAAGAGTGAAAGATACCCAGGCAGTGTGATTAGATTCTTTTCTGAAGGTGCCCAGTGCTTGAACACCTCAAGAGAAAATCCACCAGTGAGCATACCAGGTGTGGCAAACAGAATACATGGTCCAGGAGCATCAATCTGTGATCGAGTGAAGGGTTGCACTGCAATTTTGCAAGTTACAAGTAAACCAGTGATCTCAAACATCGGTGGATAAGGTATCATACAAAAATAAAATAGAAACTTGAAGTATGTTAAGTGTTTTTCCATGCAACTTTAAAGTTAAAGGTGCAATTATGAGAACCTCTAAATTTGTTTATAAATGACACATCCCCCCACATACGTATGTAGGACTTCTAATATAACTGAATCAGCTCAAGTTTAACTTGATCTTGTTTGCTCGTGAACATAATCATTCAAGCTCGAAGGCTAAGCAAATTGATATTACACAAGTTAGACATTTTTAAAACTTTTCCTTAGATATTCATAATGTATCTTCACTTAATTTAAGACAAATATTTACTTAAAGATAATGTCATCATTTCAACTTTTTAAAATATTATGATACATAAACAATGGGAATACATGATTAGCAAATCTTAACCAAGACCTTCCATGGCCTAGGACATGAAAAGTTTGAATAAAGGATCCGATATGTAAATGAGTTAGCTTGAGTTCAGCCTGATATAAGTTCACTCCTCTGCAACTTAATCAATATTTTAATTACTTAAACTTAAATTGAATGAGAGTAAGTTCAAATAAGTTTGGCCCAATTAGCACCTGAGACGTAAGACAATAGCAGATATAGAAGATAGAAAGTTATGTTCCTTCCAATGATACATGGTACTGTATATACAGAAATGAAGAAGTTACCATGCTTAAAATCGAATGCATTGTGCTTTGTGTGAGAATCTTTTATCTTTTGGCTTGTCCACCCTATAAGCATCTTATAGTACATATTAGCTTGAAGCGTCAGACCTGGATAACATTAAAGGGACTCTCATAAGTCATAGCATGAAACTAAAATGCAGTAATAAGAAAGACAAGATTCCACAAAAGAGGACATAAAACCCTTCTTATTGCATCTATCTATTAATTGTTTTACTATTGTGGAATGATATTATTTGTCTAACACAGCTGCGAAAACGGTTGTCAAATTTGTTTGTGCTCACAACTTAACTTCTGCTAACAGACTTGCATTTTACACACTCCCTTAGTCCCCCACTAATATTTATTATGAGATATCAAACTGCAATGCAATGAAGAGTAAATCACAGATATCAAAGGAGTACATTGAAGTTTGAAGCTAAATGTGACATCAGTACCATCAAGGGGTGTTTGAGGGCTTAGGAAGTTGAGGATATGGAAGGGAAACAAAAAAATTGTATGTGATTTTCAAATATTGCCCTTCAATCTCCCTCCACTTTCCTTCAATTTCCAGAAGCACAAATGCTTCCTAGAACACAAAAGACATTAAGAAATTACCATAGCTAGCTACAAAGCTAAAATTGCATTGGAGTTCTTACATAAATGGAACATACCTGCAGAGAAATATATAGGAACCTTCAATTTCATACGATCCCAGTAATCATTCAATAGTATGCAGAGTTCCTATATGAGTACAATAAGAGCAAACAAATCCTCATGACTAGATATAACTGAGACTAAATACGTGCAATGTAAGCCAAAAGGAAAGTGAAGAACTTTCTAATGTAATACCTGAGCTCTTCCCATTGCAAACGTTGGTATTAGAACTTTTCCGCCATCAGAAACACATTTATGTACCTAAGTTGCCACAAACCCAATTAATTTTCAGGCTGAAGAAAGCACTACGGGAACATTCTATGTACAAAGTGTCAAAACTATAGAAATAAGTAATTATCTTCAAAATCAGGAACATGATAAAGCTGTTGTTCTTATAAGTATTTGGAGCCATCTCTGAACTATATGGAAAGCAGATATAACTTTACTATATCCTAATACTATCATGGTCAACCTAGTTGCAATCCACCTCTGGAAGCATAGAAAGACACCATGAAGAAGATGACAACACTGCATCTCGTGAAAGTGTCTAATTTCAGACAAAATTAGGGAGCATTTGTTTTCAGATAAAATATTCATGATGAAGATACATCTAGACTATGTTTAAGAAACAAGATGATGATGCTTGAGTAATGAAAGGTGGGTATTTTAGTGATCTCATCCCCAATTAAAGCAGAAACTTCAAATAATGGAAAAATAACAATTAGACCTACTTCAGCAGCTACCTGACAGATGCTAGAAATATATCAATTTTAAATTGTCATACTTACAACTTTCAGAAATTCCCTTTCTCGAGCATATTTTGAATCGCGAATTGTTGTTGCATAGGTAGACCTGCAAACGGTATAAGGTTCTTTTTAAAATAATGAATTGGAGTCCTAATAAGTAATAACATGTGCTGTCTCTCAAGTATGAGGGAAAAGCTAGACGGGAAAAAATTAAGACCTTTGGAACCCAAATAAAAAAGTTCTTGAAATACAATGTTGAAAATGTTGTAGTAGCAAAACACAATTACTCTCTGCAAGTTGTAATACTTTCTATTATGATCAGCTCTAACATATACGATATTAAGATGTCCGAAGAAGGCAATTTAACAGTCAGATGGCACTTATCCTTACTCTGTTATTACAAGATCTAGCTGTAAGCGATCAATTTGAGCTGCTCCAAGATGTCTGTCTGGTGTCATATTATAATCACCTGTGTAAACTAGAGTGCTTTCCCCAACCTTTGCATAAAACATGGCCGCACCAAGAACCTTAAAAATGACATTATAGACAAGTTTGAGTTGGTTAAAAAACAGACCACTGATGTATCACTGTTTATTTGAGTAGTATATAGACAGAATGGTACCAAGAACAAGAAACATCAGTTCACAAAAACAAGAAACAATGCACAGATGAGAAGGGGCAAAAGTTGGTTGGCATACATGTCCAGCATAGTAAGCACGAATTTGAAGGTCTTTGTCGACCTGAATTGTTTGCTTTATGTCAACAGCAGTTACTGTAAGACCAACACATGAACCACAGTGGAAGAAAAAACGAAATTAGCAACATAAAAATACATGTGAAACACATGTAATTACTGATTAAGATCAGCATGGTAACAGTAGCGAAATACCTTTCTTCATGCACTCTAGTATGTCCTCATTAGTAAATTTCTCTTGCTCTCCTCTCCGGTCCACCATTACTTTTCGATAGTCTTCTAGCATGAGAGGAGAGAGGGCTTTGGTTGGATACTGACACAAACATCTTTTAGTATGTTATTTCCATTGGGGGCTGGGTGTGTATATTATGAGATCTAACATGATATAAATTTTGCAGACTAAATAAAGCTTGTGTTGTTTTGAATTTTTTAAATTACAATTTATGCTTTCCTGAATATAATATTCACATCAAATTTAGATAGTGGATCACCTCAACCTTTTGTGAGGTATTTAGGTGGAAGATGGTCGACACAACTCCCTATAGTGTCTTATACTTTTTTATTTTAGCCAATATGGATTAGTTTTCATCACTCCCCACTCACGTGATTGAAAAAATTAATCGTGAGTGCATGTGAACAATATGGGTTAAAATAGTCCCCATAGGCAATTCAATACATCCAATGCTAATGCCATTTTACATTTAGTAGGGGCACCACTTGCTAAAACCCAAGTACTTGGAAGTTGGAAGGGAGGCAAGGGACACAACTCTCTTATAGAGTGTGTGTGTGTGTGCGTGTGCGTGTGTTTTGAGATACGCAGGCCTATTTCCCCAACAAATTGCACATAAAACATGGATTTGTTTTACCTATGAAGTTACATTAAATATATTTTTCTATGCATAAAGCATGTGTAACCATAGTAAGTTACTGCGCACTAACGTGCTTTTTTGCCTGGCTCACTTCTGCGCACTCCTATGTCGTGCTTGCTGCCCACTCCGTGTCAATCCATTCTTCCGCTCGTCCCTTACGGATCCAGTAACTATTATGAATGAAAAAACTAGCATTCCCTAAAGACACCCAAAACCTACAAATTCGACTTGATATTATTATTAAAGTGTGGGTTTCCAACTCAAAACAAATCGGTATCAAGGATAGTTCGAACCATCCAATATGGGCCTATACCGAACACTCGACCACACATGTGGCATTTCATAAATCCATCATGTGGATGCTTAAAACGGACGGATCATGGATGCGTCGGTCGAATGTGGGTTTCCAACTCAAAGCACTAATCAGCATTAAGTTGAGGTATCCCAAAAAAAGAAAAAAGAAAGAAAGAGAAAGTGAAAGTGAGTTAGTTACAGTCATGTAAATGGGGCCGTTGTATCCACAAACTTGGGTGAAGTACGGAAGCGCGCCGACATGGTCCAAGTGGAAATGCGTTATGACAACGCACGACAGCTCGGAATCGAAGTCACGACGATCGGATCCTCGTAGGATCCGGGAGAAGTCGGGGTAGGGGTCGTCGACGGAGCCCATGTGCATCCCGCAATCGAACATGATCTTCTTCCCTCCGATGGAGACCACGACGCAGCTCTTCCCGACTTCCTGCCCCGCGCCTGGGAAGAGAGAGGAAGGGTGAGTTGGGAGAATAGGTGGGATGGGATGGAAAGAAGTGGTTTCTTACCGAGGACGAGGCACTCGATCGCCATCGGAAGAGGAGGCGCGATTGGTTGGGGGTCGTCGGAGGAAGGGTTTGGGGATTTGAGGTTTTGGTTTGGGTTTATTAGGGGTTTAGAGGGATTTTTGCCCGTTAAGGCGATCGGTCCTTTTTTCTTTAACACGTAAGCTTACTTAACTAAACCACGGAAATCTTTAACCACGTCCGGGACTATCCCAACTGTTCTACGTTCTCTCCCATGAAGATTAATCTTGAATAAAATATATAAAAAATTCACAAAAAAATCTAAAAAATCAAAACAAATAAAAAACATATTTTCAGAAGAAAAAAAAATTAAAGAAAAAAAAATTAGAACGAATTTATAAAAAAAATTAACAAATAACAAAAAATTTAAAAAAAATCTGACCAATGGAAGACACGTCCCCCACCCCAGGACGTCCAGTCGGGTGCCTGGGCAAGTTATGCTCGTTAACGATGCTCTAACGGTATTCTAGGTATCAAAGATCATGACTCTTTCACATTGAATCGATTCCATACATGTTCGAAATTAGATGAATGTAATGGTAAATGTGGTGGAAAGTAACGTGCGACTTGAAAGACATCATCCGATATGGATTCATAGATTTATCATTTCTATAGAAATGAAAATGCTCTTGGTTTGAGGTAGTTTGTTAATTAGATAATTTTGCGATTCATGAATCATTTTGAGACCCATAAGCCGCTCATGGTGACCCCGATTGAAGATATTGCCGGGAATTTCAACGGTTAAAGTGACATGTTTTATTTGTGCAACATTGCTGGTAATTATTATTATCTAATCAAATATTCATTATTTTCATTGCTAGACATCGTAACTGAAGTACACCAACACGACAACATTACCATAGTGGATCCTAATAAGGGTCACCTCTGCCAATTTGTTACAAGGTGAAAAAGTCGGGAAGGGGGTATCAAATTCTCACACCATAACAAAACACACTTCAAATTAATTTTTCAAACCGATTGAAGTTTGTTATTATTACAGATACATCACAACTGATAAATGAGGAAAAAAACAAAATGAATATCAATCACGTCCATACAAAATCCCCAATGGAAGCCAAGCCCAATATGGCAATACGTAACTTCTATGAAAACCACATTATCGTAAATCCCCCCACTCAAGTAACAAGTCGTAGTTCTTCTAGTGATCTGAATCTCGAAAGGCACAGAAAATATAATTGGCTCCCCAAGCTCACAACCAGCTCTAACTAAAACCACTCTATATAAAACCTTCAGTATGGATATGATAGAAATCATAAATAAAATCGCAAGCTCAAGCAAACCACTCAATAACAAAAATAAAAACCGAAAACAGCAAGTTGAGAGCCCTCTCCAACATTAGGAGTTAAAAGCATTTCCTGTGGACAATTGCTGGACCTGATTCGTCGTATTCTGCCTTCGATATCCACATCTGCAAATGATACAAACAGCAAGTCAGAAACCATGTTACTTGTGCCTTTAAGCTACTGATACTAAGGCATTCATGAAAACGGTTACCTGTTGGAAAGTGCTGAGAGAAGCAAGGATAGATCCTCCAATCCAGACACTGTACTTACGCTCTGGTGGTGCAACAACCTTGATCTTCATGCTGCTTGGAGCGAGTGCAGTAATTTCTTTGCTCATACGATCAGCAATGCCAGGGAACATGGTAGTACCGCCACTGAGCACAATGTTGCCATAAAGATCCTTTCTAATATCCACGTCACATTTCATGATAGAGTTGAATGTGGTTTCGTGAATACCAGCAGCTTCCATACCGATCAGCGACGGCTGGAAAAGGACCTCTGCGCACCTGAACCTCTCGGCTGAAATCGTGATCACTTGTCCATCAGGTAGTTCATAGGTCTTCTCCACTGACGAGCTGGTCTTGTCAGTCTCCAGTTCCTGCTCATAATCGAGGGCAACGTAAGCAAGCTTCTCCTTCATATCCCTTACAATTTCCCGTTCTGCACTAGTGGTAAGCATGTAACCTCTTTCCGTAAGGATCTTCATCAAGTAGTCAGTGAGATCACGACCAGCGAGATCCAAACGTAGGATGGCATGTGGCAGAGCAAATCCCTCATAAATTGGTACGGTATGGCTGACACCATCACCAGAATCCAACACAATTCCTACATAAGAAAGCATCTAGGAACTATAAGCAGGTTGGTTGAAAGAATCCATTTGAAGGTCATGGGGAAACATACGTACCAGTTGTACGTCCACTGGCATACAGGGAAAGCACGGCCTGAATAGCAACATACATGGCAGGAACATTGAAAGATTCAAACATGATCTGTGTCATCTTTTCTCTGTTGGCTTTAGGGTTCAGGGGGGCTTCAGTAAGGAGCACAGGGTGTTCCTCAGGGGCAACACGAAGCTCATTGTAGAAGGTATGATGCCAGATCTTCTCCATGTCATCCCAGTTGCTAACAATACCATGTTCAATAGGATATTTTAAGGTAAGAATACCTCTTTTGGACTGAGCCTCGTCTCCAACGTAGGCATCTTTCTGGCCCATACCAACCATGACTCCGGTGTGACGTGGTCGACCAATGATACTAGGGAAAACTGCCCTGGGAGCATCATCACCGGCAAAGCCAGCCTACAACAGAAACAGTGGATGGCAAGATGAAACTTTGTAAATTATGTGGTCAAATAAAAAGTCCAGTAGTTGTGTAATGTCAGAACCTAACCTTCACCATTCCAGTTCCATTGTCACAGACAAGGGGTTGGATATCCTCACCTTCAGCCATCTTTTACTGTTCAATCAAAGGGGGGTAAATCTGGTCTACAAAAGATTCATAACCAAAACAGCAGAAAATGTCTTTTTCCCACGGAAAAAGACATAAAGAGCAAGCGAGCAACTCAAAATTATCATCAGATTACCAAGCAAGAAAATGTCTCAGCAAAAATATTTGCATATTTATATATTATTTTCCATTCAAAACCTGATCACTTTATCAAATTACTTGCATGTGGTTGACTATGACTTAAATAATTAAAAATGGATATCCAAAATCAATCTGTAATCATATAAAAATATTGTTAAATGCAAAACCAGGATTCAGCCGTTTCTCTTTCCTTGAGGGGGGAAAGTGAACATAATCGATAGTACAGGTCATCTTGAGTGCATAATCAGAACAAAACATTCAAACAAATAATTAGTCCAAATCTGATGGTCAACCTCAAACAAAGGGTTAAAAAAATTAACATATCAAATTGAGGCTTCAATCGACCGTTGACATGCTAAAAATAATCCGCTCGTGCTAAAACGGGGAAGTTAAAACTTAAAACCAAGAGTCAAGATACGTAGAAAGCATCAAATTCCGCAGAATTCTTGCACTGCTAAATTAAGGAAATGAGGAAATGATGTCTACTGTCTTTACTGTTAAAAGCCTTATCAAGCCAAGCTTGAAAAGAATTGACTAGAACATATCACGAAACCAGATCCACACCCTGACCTAAATAAACAAGTTAACAAATTGGTTTCCCTTGACGAACACACCCGATCTAAAGTTGAATTGCAAGTACTTGAAGATCTGAAAGTCAAACCTACCAGCCAACAATCCTAGATCGGAATATTCAAGTAACATAAGGATGAGATCAACATTAAGGTCAACTCAACCATAACTACAATCCAGGATAAGATATTTAGCCAATAAAGAGGGAATCGAACCTACATATTTCCTTCGAACTGCTTTCTCAGCTAACTTTACTTTTTCAGGAGGAAAAATTAGAAGGACAAATCCATAGATCCATAATTAGACAACATAAACCTCGCAAACAACAGAGTATTAGATCACAGTAGCTGAATTTACACATCTACCGCAATAATCCATGACAGTTGACCATCACAAACAACCTAAATCTAGCACGATCGAGCACTACTTTCAACTAAAATGCCAATTTTTCTCGACCTTAACGCAATTAAACTCCAAAACAAACCACCGTATCGATCGAACACTATTTTCGTCTAAAAACACAAACTATTTCGATCTTCAACCGATACAATCTACGACAGTTGAACGTCAAGAACAAAAAAGGTTCAGTTCATTTCCTTTTTTTTATTATCGGTAACAAAAACTTTTAGTTCGATCAACTAAACCTTAACCGATCGTTTGATCTCAGAAAAAAACCAAACCATAACCATCAATCTAAGTCGAAAGCGAGCTTCAGAACACTTTAAAACGACAAAAAACACCAAACATGACCATCTGATACCAGAAACCCGATCGAAAACGGCGATCGAGCAATAGATCGAGTTGAAAACTCGCGATTCGGTACCTTTTAGGCGAGATCGAGACGGAGAGGACGAGTCGGAGGGGTGGAGAGGGACGGGTAGAGAGGAGAGTGGAACGGTATTTATACGGGGCGAGAAATGGAATGGTGGGGTCCGTTGACAGCTCTGGGGGTGTTAGCAGCCGTCGGATGGGAGAGATGAACGGCTAGGATTGGAAGCTGGGAGAGATCCCACGTCGGATGGGTGGAGGGAATGGGACGTGCCGGCGGCGTCTTTCTGACGTGCCGTCACGTCATGCACGTTTCGGTGAGACGGGAGACTTCCCTCTTCGGTTGGATTCCGTAAACACGACGGATAATACCCCTATATTACGGGTACAAAAACATACATATTTTAAAAGTTATATTCCTATATTCTTACTTGTTTGTCCGTTTAATAAACAAGTCAAATACAGATATACACTCGTTTAAGATAAAAGTTTTGGTCTATCTAAATAACAATACATCTTTATAATTTCCCCTAAATTTTCATATTACGTAATTTCTCGTAGTCGGTGCAGCGAGAGGATGTTGTGCAAGCAAAACATATAAAAATTCAAACTTAAACTAATAATATTTGTCGTGCATGCATGGTGTTTTATTGAATGCAAATGTCATATTTACAGCTTCTTTTTTTGTATACTCATTTTACTTGATGAAAAACGAAGGTAGAATTATCATTTTTTACGATCAGAATTCGAGACAAACTCGAACATTCTCTTATAGTAGCCTCTTATTGCTCCATATGGAGAAATGAAAACAACGTTGTATTTAACTATATTGCTTCGGTCGTAGAACTGTACTATATATAAATGATTAAATGATATATACATGTGAAGTCTTATGTCATGGAATATTATTTTATAATTGAACGTGCTTTATAAATTCAAGGAGTTGATATCCATCGATCTCATTCAAAGGTTGAACTTTGTCTTCATCTTGGACTCTACATATTTCTGCGAGCTCAGCTGATATCTTGCATGGCAGAGTAAGAGTAGGCAGTTTTGTTTCTATCATGCTAACATTTGTCTCTTTTAATTTTTTTGGTGTAATTTATTTAACTGTTTTCTAGGGAGATTTCTCATTTTTTTCTCTTTCTAAAATTTATATACAGAAAGAGATTTTCAAGTGAGGTCGACATCATTTGAGGCATAATCAGGTTGCCTGGTAGAATGTGTTAGATTCTAATCTAATGGTTAGATTGATTGAATCAGATTTGCAAAATCTTAATGTGTATAAATTTAATTATAGAAAATTATCTTAATTTTTTATGTTTAATTTATAATTTTCATAAACATAAATTGATAAATTCTCATGTGTACTTTATATGTCCAAAAAATAAGACAAATCATCACATATTTCAGAGATTGAATTTGAGACATAATACGTTGTATTTGTCTCTCGAGAATCTGATTTTGGGTTGTTACCGTTTGGATGCATGAGGTTGGTGGTTGAGTTTGTGGCATGGAGTGTTGAATGAGACGTGATAAAGATTGAGTTTCTACTACCACCAAAGCTTGGATCACGTTTGATATAATAATAACAAGAGCTAGGGCTGTAAGCGGGGCGGGTTTTCGTCCCACTGCTACCCACCCCGCCAAAGTTAAGCGGGTAGGCGGGGCGGGGTCAAAAAAAAATATTCGCTACCCGCCCCGCGTAAGAATGGACTAGACTATGCGGGGCGGGTTGGCGGGTTTGGCGGGTTTAATCTTTTTATTAAAGCTAAATACAAAAATTAATTTATTTTCTTTAATATTATCTTTTTTAATCAAAGTTAAGTACAAAAATGAAGGGAAAAATCAATCGATGTATGTTTTTAAAGCTATATAAAAAAAATTAAAGCTAAATACAAACTAAATCATAACTAAATATAAAAAAAATCAAAAACATATAAGGCTTATGCGGGTTGCGGGTTATGCG
The DNA here is from genome assembly GCA_963682175.1 of Triglochin maritima. Taxonomy (NCBI): domain Eukaryota; kingdom Viridiplantae; phylum Streptophyta; class Magnoliopsida; order Alismatales; family Juncaginaceae; genus Triglochin; species Triglochin maritima. The sequence goes on along the minus strand of OY821787.1, from coordinate 1,068,179 downwards.
GGGCGGGTTGGGAGAAAACCGCAACCCGCCCCGCTTATTATGCGGGTTGTGCGGGTGGCGGGTTGGAGGGTTGGCGGGTAGCAATTTTTTGTCCACAACCCGCGTTAGGTGGGGCAGGTTGTAGGTAAATTTAAACCCATTTACAGCCCTAACAGGAGCAGTGTGGTGTTGTTATGTTGTTTAGGTATGACATAAGTCAAGTTGGAAGTCAAAGTTTTAAGGTGGAATAAGAATTCTTTTAGAACCACCGATTAATTCTCTCTTAAAAAGAATTTGATTATTCCATTCATCCTCTTGGAACTCCAATTCCATTCCAAACTTTTATCCGTTATGGAATTGTTATGTATAAAGGTTATGGACAAAGGTTTGGAATGGATGATCGTAACATGTGAAAAAAAAATGGAACTATATTTTGAAACGTTTAATTCAGAAAATATGGAATAAAATTGTAACAATATAGACATAACAATAATATAATAATATTTTTGTCATAAAAGTATTCTACCGTGTTCAACACATCTATACACTTAGTAACTTGTCCATATGATCAAAAAATATACTAGTCACTCTATCTTTCTATTGAAAAAGTTGTGATTTAATCATTATTAGTTAGAAGTTGCTTCACGAATTATCATAGCCACATATTCTGCACTTATCCGAGCCATATATTCTTCTTCCAAGTCAACGAATTTTTTTCACTCTTCAGAGACCCCTGAAAACAAGACTCCTGAAAACCACAGATATCAATTAATACACTATAAAAAAGCACTCATGCGGTATGATATTCTAGGTAGGAAGTAATTACCAAGATCAACTCAATTTTGAGTTCTAATAAGTTGACAAAGTGTGTAATTAATCTATGGATTTGAATTCACTGGGATTGGTTAATTGGAACTTCTATAAACAATTGTTGAATAAGATGATAAACCATATTGAGAATCTGGCTATAATACTTTAAAGCATGCAGACATGCAAATATTCAAACATCTGAATGCAAATACGTGGGACTCTCGATCCAATCTACCTCAAATAATAAGAAAGAAACATGATGAAATAGTTAATGCCTTCGACGGAAGAGAGATTTGAACATCATGTGCTAACCATGACAACATCATGACCTATCCCCATTGCGCAACAGACAATAATTAATCAATTCCTTTCCCCCTCAACGTATAATAACAGGAATCAAAACTTTGCACGAATAATAATTGAACCCCCACAATTCCAATAAGGGCACCCTTAATGGGTCGGGCGCCTGTTGGGTGGGTGACCCGGGCACCCGTTCGGGTGGGCAATCGGGTGCCGGAGCACCTGATTTGGCGCCCGGGCGCCCATCGGGTGGGGGCACGTGTCCCCCCCCCCCCCCCCCCCATTCGTCGATTTTTTTTAAAAAATTGTAATTATTTAGTGGATGTTTAATAGTATGGTCTAATATCATGCGTGCACTTTAATCATGCTTCCACTGAGGTGACTCCGTAATATTTAATAATAATTTCGTGATTTAGCAGTAATTATTAACAATATTTCGAGTTAAAATAGAATTGTAATGTTATTAGAATTATATAAAATGTAATTTGTTGAATGTTGCGTGAAAATTAAAATGTTTAATTAAGAAATGATGTGGAGGAAAGAGAGTGTAGGGTGAGTGGGGGTAGTCCGGGCATGGGTAAGAGTGTTTTTTGGGTGGGTTGGGTTTTTTGGGTGGGTTGGGTGAGCTGATGTGGCAGAGAGAGAAGCTGACGTGACAGAGAGAGAGTGCAGGGCGCCCAGAAGTAGCACGGACGCTGTTATTTCTGCTCTAAGCATTCCTCAGAAAAACATAATAGCACCAAAAAGTACCATGTATATCCTAATATTCACTATTTACTTCCTTTCAACACCAACACAAAAATCAACCTTTCTACCGAATCCGGCCACACAAACTAAAATGAACACAACAAATTACTTCACCATTAAACACATTAGAAACCACTTGTTCCTAAGGATCCAAGTGAAACCCAAAATAAGCATGACAGTAGTCACAATACTAGGATCTACAATTTACACCCTAAAAATATTCCTCAGAGGCTCTTCCTACATCCGCAAAATACAGAAAGGATCACATTTTCCCATCACATCCGCAAAATAGGGGAGATGAGAGCGAATTATTTATTTCCAAATTTATTATTTGGTAAATAAAAATAAAATGATCTTATATTTACTTTTGAATTTTAAATTTGATTTGAACGGTGGATGTTTAGGGACTTACTTAAGTTAAATGAATCTATATATAATTCGTGTATACATAGAGTCAAATTCTAGTGAGCACGTGACTCATCATACTAATTTAAGCATCATTACAATCAGTGGCGGAGCCACATATGGGGCAGGTGGGGCACCTGCCCCACCCAGATTTCCAAATTCTCCTCAAAAAAAAAATTATATCAAAAAAATCTCAATTTTCCCCCCAGATTTTAGAGTTTGCCCCACCCAAAAAAATCTGCTGGATCCGCCCCTGATTACAATCTTACCGTTAAATCTAATTACGGTTAATCTATTATTAATATCTATCATTAGATATTTAAATTAACATAATCGTCGTATTCTTAATCTACTTTACAATTGCAAATAAAGTAGTAGATATTATAGAAGTTTAAAATAGATAGATTAAGTTCCAAACTCACTAGATAATATATATATTTCAAGTAACACAGTCTAAGAAACTACTACTGATCTGACAGGAAGATCGAGCTCTTCAGCCTCGTGGGGTTATGCATATACTCGAGAAGGATTCCAACGAAACAGCAACAATGTGTTTGAAGATATAAAAAGAATATTTGTTTAGTCGATTGTTCGTTTGTTTTTGGATAACTACTTAAAAGCACAAAATCAAAGTCCCTCTTTGTTAGAACCCAAACCCTCGTTAGGGTTAAGCTTGGATTAAGGAGGATTAGAGTTGGCTTTGCATGGAGAGGCGTGGTGTGCATGGGGAAGGGGAAGGAGGCGAGCACTGTGCGCGTGAGGAGAGGGTGATGGGTTGTGCGTAGGGCACTGTAGCGAGGAGATGGTTTATATTGCGTTTTCTCTCTCTTCCTCTCTCATTTCTCATTTCACTTCTACCCTCATTCGTTCTTCTCCTTCTTGCGACCAGAGGGTGATCGGGAGCTTCCAGCGGCGTGAGGCGTGTGGAGGACGTGCGCGAGGAGGTCACCGGAGGCAACGAGCGCGAGCGGAGCTCCGGCGGTTGCGTTGTCTTCTTCGAGGTATGCCGCTCATTAGTGTGATTTTGTTACTCACCCTCGTGGGAGGGTGTTGATGGTCGGTCGGGGGAGGTCGAGGACCTCTCCGGCGACGCGTTTCTTCGTAAAACCTCGGCTGGCGCGAGGTTGAAGACGACCAACGGTCGACCGGATCCTTCGGGCGGTCGACCGTTTTAGCACTGTTTGCCCGACTTTAACCTTCACCGGTCGAACGATGCCTGGGGGCGGTCGACCGGTAGTGCATTATTGCTGGTGAGTTGGGATTTTTCTACCTGTTGTCGGTCGACCGGTCCTTGTTGTGTTCGACCGGAACTTAAGTGTACCTGTTAGTTTTGCATGATTTGTTCGACCGATTTCATGTGACGTTCGACCGATCGTTTGTGTTCGACCGTTGGAGGTTTGCGTTCGACCGATTATATGACTTAGAATGATAGGTTGACCCTGTCTGTTTTCGGTCGACCGAGACCCCTGAGTCGGTCGACCGATAGAATTGAATTTAATGTTGACCAGACTCCGGATTTTGACCTCGTTCGGTCGACCGGTTTTAGACCCTTGTTCGACCGTTGGGGGTTCTGTTTTTGAGCACAGCGGTAGACCGTTTTAGGAGTACGGTCGACCGATTCCTTTCTGGAACCGGTCGACCGAATCACCTCTTCCGGTCGACCGTTTGGGCCCAGAACAGAATTCCAGGGTTCCTTTTGAATGCCAACTTTGTCCACGGAAACCCGTGACCTCGCCTCGTGCGTGAGCCGGGAGGTGACGGTGGGCGCGTGATGCGTGCCTGCCCAGGGACCGTCGTTGGGAAGAGTGTGGGTGTTCGGGACGCGTCAGTTCCAGGTATGGAGCGAGACAAATGTGATGGATTGATTGGACTTATTGTAGTATAGCAGGCCTGAGGGATCGCGGATCCCAGTGTTGATGTTGTGCGGGCACGCAACTGGCGTTGGGTGAGGTGACTACCGGCCCACGGGCTACGGAGGTCGCTGCCCTGCTTTTATAGCGGCGCGATTGGTGTTTGCGGCTCGAGGAGCCTGATGACCTGGCAGACTTCGGTCTGGATCTGTCCGATGCTGTGCCGGACTGTTGTGATGGACCACCGATGCTGTGCCGGTGATGCCGCCGAGGTTGTGCCGGCGATGATGATTGTTGGGCCGAGGTTGTGCCGGCTATGTTGTTTTCCTCGGCTGGGCACCTACCGAGATGATGTTGTTATACCTTCCGGGTGACGGCTCCGTTGGTCCCTGTGGCTCCGACCACTGAGATTTGCAGATCTGTATTCTATCGGCGCGCATGCGTGACAGAGGCTCCCTGCCGAACCCTTGAGTAGTGTAGCTGCGTGTGGGGGGTGCGATGTCGCGTGTTGTAAGGCTGCATGTGCCTGCAGTAGGTCTCCTCGGGAGACTCGTTGTTGATTGTCGGACTGATGTCCTGTTTTACCCTTCGGGGGAACTGTTTTCCATTCTGTCGATGCCATGACATGCTATTAGTATGATAGGTTCATTTGTGTAATGCATGCATATAAGTGAGTTGGCATACGGGGTTTCCTTCTGGAAACTCAGGCATTGTTGTTATATATTTTCAGGACCGCAGTAGGTCCAGTTGGGTGGTGATCGGCGGACACGCGCATCTTGGAGTCGGATCCTCTTCTCGGACCGCTGAGGTCGGCATGATTACGTTTTATCTTCTGTTGTCGTTTTGTTGTAATCATGTATTATTTGACAAACTCTGATGTAATTTTGGTGCATCGCTATTTATTTATGAGAAGTAACAGTCCCGTCTTTGTTTGTTGAGTTCCTGTGTCTTGATTACAATTTTTAAATTTTCCGCCGTTTCGGAATGTTACACTCTTCGTTGCGAACTTGCATTCTATCAAGGAGTTCATTTTGAAGTAATTAGAACGAAGTTATGTTTACATTCCATACGAACTATATAGTTTCCAACATTTTTATTTCCTTATAAGTTTCCTAGCTTTTTCTTTCCTTCTTTTGCCTTCAGCGTGCTCCAAACAAATTGCCGATATTAAGCAGCTTAATCAATGCCATAACTAAGCTAACATTAAGGTAACATAATCGAACACTCAAAAGGAAGCTTATGGTTCATAACTTCATATCATGGATTCATGAATGAAAAGAAAACAGAAGGCAATATTGAAGGCGAATCCGCCAATGTTTATAAACATCACATGCAAAAATACTAATTTTCTAAGGATCTCCAACTACTTCTGTTTAGTTCTGTACAAACTATTGACTATCGATTATTCAACAAAAACTTTGATCGGTGTGTTGTCCAAGTGAAGTTTATTATGATTATATTAATTGTGCCATTTTAGTTTAGATTAATTCCATCGCAAGATCGAGCAACGCCCACGCTTTCACGTCGTTGCCATTTTCTTTCTCTGTTTCCGAAATGTTTTATTCTTTGTTGGTATTTTCCCGTCGTTGACTAAACCCTTCCTTTGTTTGTCATTTTCCGTCTTGTACCTGTAGTTTTCAAATTTCATGTCAATTTTAAGTCTTGTTCAAAGCTTAAAGTATCTGTATTATTCGAGCATCGTGTTGTTTTCCAAATTCCAATCGATGTTAACTGATTTTTCTTGTAATGGTTGTTATAATCAGTAGGTATGTGTATGTATCTTGACATGTTTCGTGTTTCAAACAATAATCAAAACACAAAAATATAAAAAACTTAGAGCTATAACACTGCAAACCAACTATATAAAAGTAATATGGCTCATGCTTTGTCAAACTCGATGATATCTATACTCAGAAGATCCTATGTAGGGATGGTGTTAGAAATCAAAGTTTTTCTTGATGACTCATAATTTTTCGACACTCGTCTCCACTTGGGATAGGTAGATTGTGACTCCCAATTGGGAATGATCTAACACTATTTTCATTGGAACGTATTTACATTAAATAAAATATTTTGTTCAGATTCGATCATGTAACCTAAGGTATGTGAAACCACATAACTCACGGGAGACAAAAAAATCAAAGTTCATTTGTTCCGCTGTTAGAAATCAAAGTTAAGGGGTTGGAATATAAGGCCATCAAAAATGTATTGGGATTAAATTCATTTGTGCGGTGTGATTTTAAGTTTGATTGGATATTTTATACAAAAGATGCTAAATAGATATCAAATTAATTTGACAAAATCTCACGTACTGATATACATATCTTATAAATGGTAGTGTTAAAATCTAAAGACGTCAACAAATTCAAAAAAAATGACACAAAATATACGAAATATCAAAAATTAAAGGTCAAAATCCAATGGCCAACCTCCCTCACCAGTCACCACTATGCTGCACCGGCCCCTGACCCTATGAATTCTCAATCGAACAAAAGATAAGTTGACCCCCAGCTATCGAACTGAAATATAACCCAAATCAAGGATTTGAGAGCAAAAATACTCAAACAAACAAAAGAATTGCAAATGCTGATGACAATAAGTTTGACCAAGGAAATTAACGATATTAATAATGTGATCCATCTGTCATAGTTGGGTGCCGACTGGTTGATAAGTACGTGAACACGAAATAAACGTTAAACTAATCAAGCAATTGGCAATGAAAGGGACGCATGGTTGTGTGCAATATGACCTGTCGTACAAGCTTTATTAAATTAAGTTAGAGCACAGCCCACATGTTCTGACATTTCACAATTCCGTCTCAAACCACTCATTGCATCCACGATCTCAATATACGGTACTTTCTAAATTAATTTACATATGTAAATTAATTTGTTTTCTTTAAAAAGAAAAAGAAAAAGATTGAGATCTTTGGAAATCAAATCAAAATAGAGTGATCTATGTGTGTGGGCCTTGGTCCACTTGATCATGGGTCTCAATCCGAAGGTCATTTAACGGCCCACAAGAAGACGCCCAAAACATAAGTGGAAGGAAGCGAACCAACACTATTTGTTCTTCTCCATCGCCCTAATCTCGATCGCCAAGTTCGAAGAAGCAGCAAAAGTAACAGATCCGATCTCTCACACCTCCGTTTTCGCGATATTAACATCGTGATCTGTTTATCCGCAGGTTGATCGCTCTCGGATCTTCCAGATTCCACCACACCATGTGAGTGTGCGACCCATGATCTCTATTTTGTTGTTGTGTTTAATTTCTTAATTAGTGATAGTTAAACTTCAGTTATGACATGAAATGAGAGGGGGCGTTTCCTTAGTTTTTTCCGTATCGGAGTCGATGTTTCTGGTTAATAATATGGTACGAGGTTTGATTCGGTTTCTGCGAAGGTGGTGCGGATTTCTTTGAATTGTGTTTCGTGAGGTATTCGATGATGCGGATAAAGTATGGAGTTTTCGTGGGATTAGAAAAAAATGACGTTGACAGTGATATCGTGAGTGATAGTACTTGGATTTTCTATTTTGTGGCAATTCCCGTGATGGAAAGGGACTTCCCTGCGAAGGTAGGCTCAAGCTGTCGATTCTGCTCGTGAGCGTAATGGCTGAAAATTGAAATTCTTAACCCTTTAAGCCTTTAGGAATTAGGACGACACCTAAGAAATTGCTTCTCCGTAGATATTTCTTTACGGTGCTCATCTCGCTGTTGAATGATGAATTGAAATCTTATTAGGTCTTAAGGCTTTGATGAGGTTAACACTTTATAAGATACCCCATACCCACACACATTGTTAGGGAAAAAATGTTCCAATTGAGTGGAATTTGAATCACAACAATAGGAATTGAGAACTAATCACAACACCCATCTGAAAAAAGAATGAAGCACGGATGGAGCAACAATCTGAAATCTGAATCTGTACACCATTGGCAAACATCTATGAGACACAAGATTTACGTAGAAACTTCCTTTGATGTTAGAGAGGGAAAGGAAAGTAGTTGATGTTATGGGTATTTACTATGTAAAAAAGTTCGAGTATCACATCTCTTCTTGTTGGTAAATTCAATAGTTTCACTTTCCTCAAAAATCGACTCTTCATCATAACACTTTCACTATAACATGTAATTATCTATACAGGTCGGACTCAGACCCTGTTGATCCCAAAGTGCACTTCGAGGAGCTTTGCAAGTCAAAATGTGTCAAGACGTGGCTTGAATATGGGGTATGTGTTGACTTCATTACGTACGATGGGATACTGTTTGTTTCTTCTGATGAATAACATAATGTTGTAGTGTGTTTGACTGTTTGCTTAAATCAAACTCTATGCAGATCCTTGAGATCATAAATCTTACACCATACCTAATTGTCATGGGGAACAGAATGTGATATACCCCCTAGTGGGTTAAAATAATATAGGTGTTTCAAAAGATGAGATTTTTTTACTAGATGAAAATGCACATATTAAATAGGTATTATAGAGATAGCTTGGAATGATTCATTGCCTAAATTTATCATTCATTATTGAGGTGACGGCAGAGTTCACTCTTGCAAGACACTCGTCTTCTTCCTTCGTAGTTTGTAGGTATATGGTATTCGTAAAAAAATACTTAATATGTCTTTGAGATACTTCAGCAGTTCAAACTATAATATGCTTATCAGATTATGTTGATTCTTAAGCCTCTTTTGGCTTCAGCATTGCTCCCCAAGTGCCTCCGTGAGCCTACAGCAAAGAAATGCAAAATGTATAATTGCTAGATGCCTAAATTTCTAAACTTTGAGTTTTGAAAATGTAATGGCTAGAAAAGAAAAAATAACAAAAAAATGAACATTAACCACTGGTTTCACTTTGAAAGACTGAGAGCCTATGGTCCTGGATGGTTTTGACCTTCCTTGGTGTAAAGTGTAAACATCATTACTCTTGCAACAATTTCCACCCATTTCCTGAAACAATTAGTTTGTTTTCAGCTTTCTTCATTCTATAATTTTGCACTACTGGAGTACTAGGTACTAGAGTTACCCTGAAGGAAACAGGAGTAAACTTCTAAGGGTAGAACTCTAATTCATGCTCCTGAAAGTGTAATTCTTGAAGAAAGATTTGCATAAAGACGTAGTCATGAGAAATATGGGAAAGTTGTTGGATGAGCTTGAGGAATATGGGCTAACTCAAGATTTTGATTTTTGACTTCAAATTCATGAGCTGAAGAAGGTTTCAACCCTGAATCAAGTTATTTTGTTCCGAAGAAGCCACCCCCCCACAACACATATTTTCTGTCAGTTCCAAATATGTTCTTTCTGTCCATCTGTCTTCATCCTTCAATCCTCAAATCCATTTAAATATCACATTTAGAATCTTAAACTTCATTGTTTTTGTATTACAAAGTAGAATAATCTCTAAATTCCAGATCTCTCTCTCTCTCTTAGTTCCTATTCCTTCATCATTTGATCATAAATTTCATATCCATACTCGTGTCCATCTTATTGTATTACGATCATAAATTTTATTTGTTGAATCGAAACATTGGGTTTGACACTTTGACCCGTTGTTTCAAATTTTGGCCCTAGTTTTGGAGTTGAAACCTATATTGGAACCATATTCTTGTCCAGGCATCTTTCAATGCCTCTCTAATACGGTTTTGAATAGATTGTCATAAAAATGTAGGACTAAAAATATAGCTTTAATTTGTATTTTTATCCAAATAGACAACTAAATTGTGTTGGTAATCTGTGGATCTTTTTAATGTACTTGATGGTAATGACTTCCAAGAGGAATGTTAGGGCTGTTTGGCATGCATAAGTGTTTGGTTTTAAGAAAACAGTCCGATGAATCAATTTCTCACAATATCCCATGAATGACGGCCTCATCTTGTATTTTCAGAGATGTGTTGAGAGAATCAAACATGATGACAGTGGAACCAAACATTGCACTGGACAGTATTTCGATTACTGGTCCTGTGTTGATAAATGTGTAAGTGGAATATTTTGTTTTTAAAATCATTTACATATATATAAACAACTCTTGTGATCTTTTATTTTGAAAGAAAATAAAGAATTTGTCTAGTATGATGTTTTTTTGTGTGTTACAGGTTGCTCCACAGCTCTTCAAGGAACTTAAATGAGAAACTGGTTAGACTCCTTTCTATACATTTTAAAAATTTGTTACCTTGGTTGAAATTTGCTTTGGGTTTTGGGGCTCTTAATGAAATTGCATTTGCCATTGTGATTTTGACTTATAGAAACCAAAAGAAAATAAATCATGCCACATTTTGTTTCAAGTGGCGCTATACTTCTGATAGCTTGCACCTTTTGATTTTATTTCGGTATATCCTGACGTGCTTGATATTTTTACATGAACTCCAGTTGATGTTGTACCAGTGCACTGAAAAAATTGTATTTATCAACCACAGTTTGCTAAGCTGGCATACTTCCAAGCACAGTTACTTACAAGCAATTTTGTTCCTTGTATGTATAAAAGAAAATCAGGACTACATGTTTCCGAACAGGCCTTTAATCAGTAAAAGTAACCAGGCATGCATAACATGTGAGTATGACAAATAAAGGTGCATATATATTGAAGTATGTTATACTTGACCCCCTATAATTACAAGTTTGAAAAAACTATATTTCAGAATTTCAATATATTAAGTTCTTTGAAGTTTGGGATACTTAAAGGATCTGTTCAACCTTACACTCTGTGCTCTGTATGTATATCTTATTAAAGTTGTAGCTGCAACTTGCATATCTGGTTGGTTGAGTTTGTTTTTTATTTTTAAAATTAATGGAGGTAGATCCCCCAAGTAAATTATAGATCCATTAGTTTTAAACAATTAGTGGGCTAGGATTTGGTTATGTGCCTTTTTTGCATATGTCGAGGAATCGTAACCAGCATTGGTGGTTTTCTTTGCAGGTATTCAATCCTTTGATGTTTGTCTGAAAGCCATTGTTACAACTTAACGGAACCACGATCCAAGTTATTTGGAAGAGTGGATACTTTTGTAATAAAGAAAATATTTATCCCAACAACTAATTCTTGCATTGTCATCATTTATCTTTTCCCTATTCCATGGTGCCACTTTTGTCTCCCATCCTAACTTCCTAAGGGTTGCTAGTTCGAACCCTGGGATTGGAGAACATTAGACTTGATGCATAAAATATCAATTCATTTGGTGGCGAATAGCAATTGAGCAAACCTTGTGTCAGAAACAAGTTGCCCAAACACATGTTTTGGAAACTCTATGTTGAATGCAACCTGCTGAAATCTGAGTTGATTTTTTTTGGCAACTATCTTTTTGCTGTTCCATTTTTGTTGCACAGTTTTCTTTTGCAGTCTGAATGCAGGTAGTTATGTGGATATGTTCTTTATATTATTCCCTTAAACTTTCAGACAGGATAGGTGGAATGGTTTTCATATCAGAAAGTGCCAAATGATTTGAGTTTATTTAGATAGTGCTTGGTGGTAGCCAAAGTAGCAAACGGATTCTTTTTATAAATTAACATATAAGATGCTAATGCTCCTGATGATACTGACTGCTCATGGGTGCATGAGAACGTGCTGAAGCAAATCTTGTGATTGGAAAGGACTTCTCTTTTCAGAATTCAGGTAAGATGCGGAGCTCGAAGAAAGGTAATGGACGTCAAATCGTGTCACCCATGTCTTTAACATGGGAAAAGAATCGAATCAGAAAGTGTAGCTTGTGGAAAACAATAATCCACCACTCCCATCTTAATGATTTTTCCAGTTGTTTATCAGAACGTATCGTTCTGTTTGTGGGCTCTCCGGGTTGCTCATTCCATTGGATTTACTGCCAAGTCAAACCAGAATTATTTGTTCCCTCCACTAGTCCAGTTTTGCAAGGATTGGCAGCAATAAGTGGGTTCACTATAGGATTCCCATCCACATGGAATTCCCCTTTCCTCCTTTTGGTGGACGTGAAGAAGGTGTTCACCAAAAGCAAACCCAATTCAAAACCAATGTGTCCATTCAAAAACACCAAATAATACCATTAAAGCAAAAGCAGAGGGAAAGAAAAGCAAACAAACTGTGCCAACTTCTGACTTCCAAACAGCACTGCATCATTTCATGACTAACCTTCCTTGATTGCGCAATGTACAGCTTACAAATCCATTTCCCACGCAAAATCTTAGTTCATACACAAACTAAAAACCAGAAAAGAAAGTGGTACACTACAAAATTAGAAAGCTCGTTCCTGTATCGGATGCTTCGTAACACCCTTGCGATTTTGACCACAATTGTGGATATCTTTCCACTCACAATTGACGCTAGATGACCCATAATTTCTACTATTATGTCTGATCATCGAACTATGTTCAATTGAGACAACTCATCTACACTTACTTCAATAATCCCCCCTATAGTCGTAAAACGGATCCTCAGGATCCAACGGGTTCAAAGCAACTTCCCTTTGCACCGCACACTGACACGTCTTCTGCGCCACGATGCTCGTCAAACACTGCCGACACGTGGGACAAGATGAGTGGGCCCTCAACCACCTATCCACACATGCCACGTGGAATCTATGGTTACACCTAGGCAACACTCTAACCCTCTCCCCGGGCCCGAATTCCGCAAGACAAATGGCACATTCGGATCCGGACCCGGGCAACTGAAGCCCGTCCGAATAAGTCATCGTCGGTATCGACTTAAGCGCCTTTTTGTTGACCCCTCCGGCGGAGCAACGGTCATCTATGGTCACTCGAGACGCGCAACGAAGCGCGCATCGGACGATAGAGTTTAGCCCAAGAGCGCATATGAGAGCGCAAAGAAGGACCGCCAATATCATAATCACGTTCGCATCTAATGTGGTTTGGGAACTAGAGGTGGTCGGGGCAGGGGCGGCGTCAGCGTGGACTTTGTCAACGGTTAGAAACCTTCTGGGATAGTAATAATAGAGTGGGGAAATTGACATGGTTGTTGAATTGGAGGTTTGGTGGTTTAAGTGTTTGTGAGAATCGTTGAGTAGTAGTAGTAGTAGTAGTGAAGAGCGAAGGGGGATATGTTAGGTGTGTATTTATAATAATTCAAGCAGCTCCCTTCTTTTTTGTTCTTTTGTGGGGTTTTTTAATTTATTTTAACTTGTTTTTGGAGTTTTGTATAAGACCATGGATTATGAGGAGTTTAATAAGGGGTTTTGCATTGATAACCTCATGGAATGGCCTATTTGTTAAAATGTTTTGTTTTTCTTTTTGTTGTGTTTCTTTTGAAGTTTATAAATGATGTCGTGGTGTTGTGTGGAAGAAACGAGAAGTTACTCCTTAAGTTTGAAGGTTCCAATGAGTTATGACTAATTGAAAAACCAATAATGAGTAAATCTTGTCCCTTATGCAAGTAATCATCAAAGATCGTTGGATTAACTAATGGTTTAGTTGTTCTTCTACAATTGTATTGTTCTTTTTTTGTGTTATCTTAGAGTTATCTATTTAGGAACGCTCTACCTAAACAATCCTTATGACTTAATGTCAATTAAAGACTAATTTTGGTAGTACTAGTACATAATGGATGATACTATGAACTCTATTTTAAAAGAAATTAGATAACCCATTCCTAGATCAAAAGATGTACACGCAAGATGCCAATATGTAATTAAGAGCTCGTGCACTACTGTGTCGAATGATGAAATCACCTTAAGGTTTGTGTAATGCAATGGGACTAAATGAAGTTCGAAGAAAGTTATTAAAAACTATAAATAAATAATAACTTAATTAGATAGAATACCGGCTGGTGGTAAGACAAATATATAAAAGTCCAAGTCCAAAAAAGGAAACATATGCAAAAATACCCATTATTTAAAGTACAAGAAACATAAGACAAGAAAACCAGAACAGTGGGTGAGCAACTGGAACGGGCAACTTTAAACCTTTAAAAGATAAAGATATGCATGAAACTAGATTAATGGTTTTGTTCAACGTTGCACTTGTTATTGACGGGGTCAAGAAGAAGACGTGTATTATGGGTATATTTTCATGGTTACTTTTAAAAGTGGCTAAACTAATGATGTGTTGGTTGTGTATCGTGTTCAAGAAAAAAAAGGTAAAGTCGGAATTCTTAGTATGAGTTTGTTCCATACCTCATTTGTATTTTCGTTTACCATGTTAAACATTGCAAGCATAGATAAACAAAAAAATGGATAATGTAACTCAAATGCAATGTGCACTAAATTATTGATGGTTTGAATTAAGTATTTACTTTTGAAGGAGACACATTAACCAACTAAGAATGTGATTGATAATTACGACACATAGAAAAGTTTAGAACTCCACTTCTACTATTTCTCTCGTTTTAGAGTGGAAATGATAGGGGTCATTATCTATGCAACAGTGAACTAATAGTGTTTATGGAATCTGTTATGTTGGTGCCCACTTTCACAAAGGTGAGAGGACCCACGTCTCTGTTGTGGTTGGTACACATGGTAACGTGGCTTGGTGGGACATCGGAAATAATAATTAAATAAAAACCGGGATTTATTGTTTTCCTGTGGGCAGGGCAAGTCGTTCCTTTTGTTTGAGGATTTGCTTGTGTTGTTGGTCTTCAACCTCTCTATGTTGCCATCATATTAATTACAAGAGCTTAAATAACCCTCTGAAATTAGTAAACCTTACGTATCTATCTATATTACAAGGGTTGCTTTCTACGCTTCACCAATACACCTCCAACACCTCAAAATTCTAAATAACTAGAAATCGATCTATAGCTCGTCAAAACTTAGTCAAACCTCATAGAATTTGATGCAAGAAGAAAAATAGATTTTGAATACAACTGAACTCTGTCTGTCTGTATGTCTCTCTCTCTCTATATATATATATATAATAACTGAATTCTATAAATTACTTTGCATCTTAAAGAGAATGAGAAACTTTGGTTAAGCATATAAGATTCATTCCACAAGTCTTGATTTCGACCCTCAGATTCATTAGAGATATATAAACCATCGTGGAGATTATCTATCTTCTTGGATTTGCATCTTTATCCTTCCTCCCAAGGCACAAAATAGTTGTTGGATTGAATGATTTCCTAGATATTAAAAATGCATCCAAACTTTTGGATTTTCCGGAAAGTCAGAATTATCACACCACCAATTTATCTTTTCCATAATTTTGCATTAGTAAAATAAAATAATAATACTTTTGTATTAATGATTTAATCAAATCACTAGTCATATCTTTGGTGACAAATAGGACTGAACAACTCAAACAGTGTTTGAAGTGTGAAACTTAAGATTTGCTCCACTATGTACCCACAACAAGCAAAACATGCATTAATTAAGCCCAAGATCTTCCTCTACTGTTATTAAAATAATACATTCCTGCAGAGATGCTTTGGCCCCATAATTGTAATCCCAACATGCTCTTCCAATTCACACCACTCTCACAAACGTATCTCTGCAGAACATAGTATAAAATGTGTTTGTTTCATAATTATCCTCCAAAATTTTCCAAATATTATCAACATTTCGAAAAATTCATACTATCTTAGATATCATCCGGTTTGACTTCAAGTTCTATTTATAGCCTTCCATCTAAGCTATTCTAATTTCAAATTCTGTTGGTTTATAATAGATTGAACTCATAATGAAGTTGACTTTATAATCTTCAATTTACCACTAAGAAGTCATTATGATCAACGTGAGAGGATTGTCTTATTTGGTTTCACATACAATTTAGACCACAATGTTAGAACATCAATCATGACCTACGCCATCAACTTTTTTTTTCTCTCCATGTCACGTCATCATGACTTAACATCATATTTCTGTTTCACTATTCACCTCTTAACCATCAGAGAAGTCATCCCTAGGGCTGCAAACGGGGCAGGGCGGGGCGGGTTTAGCTTCGCCCGCTACCCGCCCCGCCGAAGTTAGGCGGGTGAACGGGGCGGGGCGGGGCGGGTTGAACGGGCAAATTTCTGTAAACACTCATTTTAACGTATTACATTGACACAAACACACATAAACACATTTCTACTAGTCTATAATTAAGCTTACATGCATAAAACATTCAAACAAGTCCATAAAATTACAAGTTTACTGTTTAAAGTATTTAAATGAACAACTAACAAACACATAAACTCACAAATCATCACATAAACGTTAGAAGTCTAGGAAAAACATAAAACACCAAATCACATAATTAAACTCATTCTTCATTCTGAACATCACGGCTCCACGACACCACATGAAGTCACATACTCACGTTCCATCAACCTAAACACAAAAAAGTTAATATTATTTAAAGTAAAGATCTAACAAATACATAACACCACGACATCTCACCATTACTCAGAAATCTCACTAACATCATCATCGTTAACAATGTCATTATCATCCTCGACTACAACAAAGTGAGATGACATTGTTGCAAGAGTTCCATCATCATCACAACTTTGACCTATACAAATAACAACACATTATGTTAGAATATGAATATGCATTACTATCAACCAAATATTAATTTGAACTTTCGTTTACCATGATATTCACTCCTTAACCAATCTTGTGCACACATAATAGCCTCTAAAGTAGTGGAAGACATCGAACATTGATGTTTGCCGAGAATCCTTCCTCCCGTGCTAAACACACTTTCAGATGCAACAGTAGACACTGGAATGGAGAGAATATCACGGGCCAAACGTGCAACTATAGGGTACTTGGGTGCATTCATTTTCCACCAAACCAATATATCAAAATTTACCACTCGAGGTTGCACGGAGTCATTCAAGTAGGAGTCCATACAACTCTGTGCAGTTTGAGAATCACATCGAGTATCAAGAAATTTATTAAGTTCATCCATAGGATCGGTGAGGTGTGGCAATTCTGCTGCTACTAATGTGAAACTGATATCTGTTACACTGTCAACCATGACATCCCCTGTCCTTGAGCTGCCCTCACCACAAACAGAAGGCACAAATTCGGGCTCCTCATATCTCAAACGGTATTCATTATACAACTCAGTTAGAGAATTCTTCACCTCTTCAATTTTTTCTGTTGCATCTTCATTATAAATTTTCTTCAAATAATACTCAACAGTGCCTAATTTGTGACGAGGATCCAAAATACAAGCAAAGGAAAAAAGTAGAGATGTATCTTTCCAATATTTGGAAAACTTCAACATCATCGATTCAGCCATGTGAGTTATAAAAGGTATTGAACTTCTACACATCTCCTTGAGGGACAAATGGATTGCACAAACATGAGGAAAATAATAATTTGCAGATGGATACAAGCTTTTAGAGAATTCTAAAGTTACTCGATGAAAATAGCTCAAGCATCCACAAACAAGTTTGGCATGTTCCCATTCTTCCTTGGTAAACACTTGTATGCCGAATCAACATCTGCCAAACGGATAAAAGATTCCTTATGCTCTAGTGCCACTTGCAACATCAGAAAAGTGGAGTTCCATCTTGTGGGAACATCTAACACAACACACTTGTTTGGGGCCTTCACCTGCTTAGCTACTTCTACAAATTTTTGCTCTCTGTGTGTCGAGGACTTCACATATTGCACACTATCCCTCACTTTAACAATGACCTCTTTAATGATTTCAATTCCTTCTTGCACAATCAGATTCACAATGTGAGCAGCACACCTAACGTGAAACAACTTCCCATCAAGCAAGAGATCTCCTTTCGGCAAAAATTTAGCAAGCAATTCTCTCACAATAGCATCATTTGTGTTGCAATTATCTAACACAATAGACATCATCTTTTTATCTATATTCCACTTGAAAAATCTCTCAATTAGTGACTTTGATATTGCATCAGCAGTGTGAGGTGATTTCAGAAAAGCAAGACTCAATAGTATTTTCCGAAGTTTCCATTCGTCATCAACAAAGTGGCATGTCAACGAAACATAACCTCTATTCCTATTTGATGTCCACATGTCACTAGTAAGACTAAGACGGCCAGAAAATTTATCCAATTCGGCATACACCTTCTCCTTCTTGACCTCATATATAGCCATACAATCCTTTGTAATGGTTGTGCGAGAAACCATTTTAAACTCTGGCCTTAGACTTTTGGAATATGTTCTGAACCCTTTGTGGTCAACTATAGAGAACGGATACTCATGAAGTATGATCATTTCAGCTAAGCATCTCCTACTACAATCCTGATCAAATTTGTGATTTTTTAACTCAGTAGTGCCATCTTTGCTCTTAACACCAAAAGCTAAGGTCATTTGACTAGAATCTTCTCCTAATAACTTGGCATGTTTCTTTTTCAAGTGGGTTTTCAAATGACTTGTCCCATCCTTTGCTTTAGCAACATAAGATTTGTCACAATGACGACATTGTGCCCTATGATTTCCTGTCTCTTTATCCCACACTTTGTCAAAATAATTCCAAACATCAGAATGAAGATCCCTTTCTCTTTTCCTTTTATCACCCCCAGTTTCAGTTTGCACACAATTACTACTGTTAATGTTACTAGGTCCTGAATTTATAATTGAAGTTAATTAAAAATTACCAAATTTGAGAGGCAAAATTAACTTGGCAAAAAAGAGTGAGAGGAGAAAGATATACCACTCGTCTGGGCGGTCTGGCTCGTTGGAGTTTGCTCGTTCGTGGTTGTTGTCATCATAGAAAATCTACAAATTCACATAGAAAAACAATCACATATTTTTGTGTGTCAAATAATCATAACCATAATCCATAGATGAGACAACTTTTTGTAGAACATACCATCAATGTAAAAAGCGTTATGAATTTCTATACGTAGAAAGATGACAACATCAACCAGCTTCTCCACAATCTGCATAAACAAATGTAATAAAAAATGTCAAGGTTATTTTGTTATAGATGTCACTATTAATCCACACATTTCTTTTTCACTTGGTCGGCCATAGAAGTCTAGGTTATCATGTAAATTTTGTGTAGAATTATGTACAATCCGTGTAATAGATTTTCATGTCCAATTGTGTACACAAGTAGTTTTCATGTACATTATCAATTAGCAGGTTGGGTCAATGGGTCATGTATACACAAAAGTTAACAGGTTGACTTTTGGCTTTACAAAATGAGACACAAATCTTTCACGGTTGACATGCCTACCCAATATCATGTTTGACTTAAATGGATGGTGTTGTATTTAACTTTAGTTACACTGTGCTTCAAAAGTTAAAACAAACGCAATGTGTTTCTTTGGAGAGGTATAGATTTGTGGTCTTTTGAGAGAAATTGAAAGAATTGTTTTCTGAGAACGGCAGATATTTGGTTGATTTCAAATTAATATTTATTAAATAAATAAATAAGAGAACAAGCAACAGCAAACATGGAAAATGTTGAACTCCAGCTGAATCTCCAAATACAAATAAAATCCAACTAAATCTCCAAATCACAACAATTTCTGGAAACAGATTTAGATGATCCTTATCACAAACCCAAACCAAAACCACGGAATCGACGGAAAGGAAGCAGAGGAGTGTGCGATCTCACCTCCCTCCATGACCTGTGGGAAGGATCGGATCGGAGGAAACACTAGAAATGGAGACAAGGTGAGAGAGGACAGACCTGAGGTTGGATCAAGTGAGGTCTTCGGCTCTTCGTTGGAGTGGAAAAGAGAGGCTGTTGGAGTTGGATCTAGGGTTTTTGAAAGAGGTGAGGGGGAGGTGCGGCTGCTGATAGGGTTATGTGTTGTGTGTTGGTGTGAAAAAAAGGAAAAAGTATTTATATGTATGTTAGTTTAACGGGTGAAGCGGGTTAGCGGGGCGGGTTACATTTCAACCGCTACCCGCCCCATTTAGTCTAACGGGTATGCGGGTGGTGGGTAAACGGGTGACGGGTCAAGAAAAATTCCACCGCAACCCGCCCCACGAACAGCCCTAGTCATCCCCCTCTCTTTCCTCCACATTATCAATTTCCTTATCATTTTTTATTCTATTCTAAAACCATTTATATTTACCAAAAACATTAATAATCTATTTAGAAAAATTAAAATACAAATAAATCTCGTATTTGCATTTACTTTATTTCCAAATCTTATGTCCACCCGACAAGTTAGTCGTGGACAGCGCCCCCTGAAAAAAAATTGGATCTTGAAAAAAAATCTAATGTTATCAAAATATAATAAACCATAATCCTAATTATTATCAAAATATAAACTACAACTACTTAAATCTTAATTATTTATTAAAATATAAATCCCTAATTATTAAAATAAAAACAAATATAAAATTCAAAACAAAAAAAACCCTGGCCAACCAGGTTGTGCCAAGTGGCACAACCCAGTCGACGACCGGGTCGCTCGACCGAGTCGGTCGTCGGGGGTCATCCGGGCCGGATGACCTTATAATTAAAAGTCTTAGGGTTCAATGGTTCATTTGGAATCACGTTTTAATAATCAGATTTCTAAAATCAGATCAAGGTTCAAAATCAATTCCGAAATGTACATTAACCTTGAAGATTATAATCTTTAGGTGTAAGTTATAAATCACATCAGTTCTTAATTTTTTGGGAATTTAAATCTAATTATCGACACTGAAGGAATTAGTTATGAAATTTGAAGGACACTTAAGAAATTGTCCCAAAAGAAAAACAAGCCGTCAAGCACAAAATGATCCACAAACTATAAGCACAAAACTTTGCAGCGATTGATCCTAACAAATTAACATATAAAACCACACTCCTTGATCTCCAGGAAAGTGTCAACCATACTTATCAATTATAAAATCAAGATCATTTCAAGATTCGTTTTAGTGTTCTTATTTTAATGTCTAATGTTGGACCCATTGTACATTTTATTTTCCTCAATATAGCGTCATTTATAGTATTAATTTAATTTACGATCTATGTCTTTCCACTGGTCGTTATTAGGATTTGGGAGGAAGCTTCTTAGGAGGATTCTAAATTTCTAATGTGAGTTGCACTTCCACATTTTTTGTTCTACATGCTTAATTTTGTGGAAATCAAGGGAGATCTTAATGGCCAATTGAGGCTTTGCCATTGCACGTGTTTAACTTTGTGTTGACGAGGGATTATCTTATATTTAAGTCAAAAGGATGATTTTTAAGGAAGATGATCAAGATTTGGTCATTTTGATGGTAACAATTTGGGTGACACGAAGACTTTTGTATGTAATTGTGGTTAAGAAGGTTACACGAATCCCATTAAATGATATTTTAAAGGTATGTAAGTGGATCAAAAGAAAGAGTAGATCACAGTTTATTTACAGTATTGACAATTTAGCATGTATTTGTCTTAAAATACAGGATTTGGGTCGATTGGGTTGCCCAATCAGGGCTAGCTTAATTGCCAGATCTCTAATATTAGAATAGCTTGGGTAAGAGATTGAAACTTGCTATCCTAATTACATTTAGGATTTAAACACAAATACTAAATGCTTTAGGAAAAAAACCTAGTTGCCATGTCTAACTTTTCTTAAATGGGTTGATTTATTCAATCATTCTCCAACTAGGTCCAGACATGTGTGTTTAAATTATTTAATCATTATATTGTAAACGTTTGTCTGAATATAATTAAGACATTTTTCTTATTTCCAAATCGTATGAGTTTTTCAAATAAAACACTAAATCCCCTTCTCTACGTACCCATCCTGAATATTGTCAAATTCTAAACTCATTACAAGAATCATTTGATGGGTCGCTTTCATTTATATCAAACATATAGCTGTTCCTTTTAAAAATAATAATCAGACAATGTAAAATAAATAAATTTGACGAACTAAATCCCATTGGAAGATCTTGTCTGCATAAATGGGTCCATCCCAGATTCAGATTTCAGAATTTATCGGCCTCAAAAGGCCCACTTCGGCTATGAAAATGGACAAGGGATAGTGTCAGTAATATTCAGACTACATGTGTGGGCCAATGTAGGCCCATTAAATTAATTGGAGAGGCCGAAAATGGATAAATTAATATTTATTTCCATGAGCTTATCAGCTCTAGAAGACTATAGAAACCAGATTTTTTTACGACGGTTCCAAATCGAAAGAGACTCAACATCGGAAGGTGTTTTTTCTATACTATATCGTGGAAGCACAACATATCATATTATTTATCCGCATTAGTTGTCATCTACATATCTCATTTTGAGTTATCAACTAAAGTGATGGAAACAGATTTATATGGATCTCTCCATGAACCTATTATATATTTCTTGTACATATACAACCATAGCAAAATATAATTCTTTCTCGAGTTGTAAGTGAGAGATTATATGATATATATGATATGTGTCAATCTTAGTCATTTTTTTTTTCTTAAAACACATCTGGTAAGAACAAGTTTATCAGGAGCATAAAGAACCTAATCTTGGTAGTCCATGACACTATTTACACCTTTTTGGGAAGGCAATTTTTCTCTCTTTAATAACACTAGAAAAACCCTTTCAAATTGCTGTCGTATCACACTGTTGATGGTTGATCACAAAGACTAATATCACAAATAAAAGTTCTAATAAAGTCATATATCGACTTTATCATTCGATAATGTACCAATTCAGGCTTCAATATATTATTCGATCACGTCTAAGTTCGCATTTGGAGGCCGAAAAAGTGAGTCGAAGTTTTCTTGTGCACACGAAAAAGAAAATCAACAAAAAAAGCAAAAAAGAGAAGAAAAGAAAACCAACAACACTGAAGTGAAGTCGAAGTTGAGATACAAAAATCTCGATTTTCCAACGGAAAATTCTCAAATCCGTTCCACTGTTCGCATTCGTGCGAATCACTGTTTCGATCGTCTCATCAGACTTAACATCTCCCATCGGTACTCCTTTTCTTTCCTTCTCATTCCAAAAAAAATCGTTTTTTTTGGGGTTTTAATCCCCTTCCGTGAGGGAAATTGGGGTTAATCGTAAAATTCCGGAAATCTAACTGTTGTTTGGCTCATATTGCATTTTTTTTCCTTTGATTGTTGGTTCCCAAAGGTCTAACATTTTTTTTCCGGGTATTTTTTTCGTTTTTAGGGTTCAGGGTGGGTGGAATCTGTGATTGATTCTCCGTTTCAACGAAGGTAAGGATTTGGGATTCCGGAGGTGTCACCGAATTTCGGTTTTGGTGGAAGAATGGCGGCGTGTAAGGATTAGAATTCCCGAAAGGCTGTTTCGGTTTCAAATTTTGATTTTGATGGAAGAAATAGCGTCTACGGATTAGAATTCTAGGGTTTGTTGTTTATTAAGTTCCGTGAAGTGGTTCCGATTGTAGAAACTTTGACTTCGGATCAATGGCGTCCGCACAGCATAATGTGCCGTCCGAATCGGCAAAAATCGAGCAGATTATAACCGAGTTTTTCGCGAAGAGCCTTCATATCATACTCGAAGCGAGGTCCCCTTGCAATTCGTCCCATAGTTTCAATAGTGGCGAGTCGTCCTCCGTGTTGTCGGCTTGCTCGTCTTCCCCATCCTCGAGCGTCCGACCCAGGGACAAGTGGTTCAACCTTGCCCTACGCGAGTGTCCTGCTGCGGTCGAGAACATGGATTGGTGGAGGCAGAGTAACCTGGAACTACTAGTAGTAGATGTTATCCTTGTCCGCAGACAAGTTGATCTACAATTGGCTGATCGCCCGTCTGGGGGTTGTCTACTGCGAAACCTCTCGGCAAAAGAACATTACCCCACTTGCTGGAGTACCGGCGAGGATGAGCAGTCTCCCCAATTAAAGAGCGAGAAAGTAGTAGAACGTTGGATAATACAGTACGAGAGGGAGAAGAACGGCAATTCCAACAGAGAAAACAAACAATGTAGCGGTAGGAACTCATCTTCGTCTGACTTGTTAGCATCGTACAAGAAGACGTACAAGAGATCGATTTTGTTGATGCGTTCTTTATACGCCACTGTTAGATTATTACCTTCATATAAAGTTTTTAGGGACCTCAATTCCTCGGGACAGATCCATCCAATCAGCCTCACTCACAAGATTTCTTCTTTTGTTGAACCTTTCACTTGGAGTGAGGATGCGAAGATGAACCAATTCTCTTTTGTGCCAGTAGATACTCCTGGTGGTAGGTTGTGCCTGTCTGTGTCATACCTACCGTTGCTAGAAGATGTGAGTTCAGAATTATTTATACCCTTGTCCACACACTTCATACCTGATTATGTTGGTAGCCCTTTGGCCGATCCTTTGAAGAGATTTCAATCTCTTCCGAATTCACGATCTACTCCTGTTCATCTTCCATTTACAAGGCGTCATAGTTGGAGTTATGATCATGGTGCTACGCCTTCGATATCTTGTACTCCTTCTCCGACATATTCAGATTCCCGTGCACTTCAGAATCAGCACTATGTTCCTCCTCACCTTGATGCAAATGTTGACGTGTCTCCACGTAACCTGGCTAATGAATACTGGCCGTCTCCACCTCTTTCCCCTTCGTATTCACCATCTCCGCCTGCAGACAAGCGCACTGCGAAACCGTTGAAGATTTCCTTGCGTACTGAGAGCTGTCCTGTGGGAATAACTTGCACGGGGAAGAGCAGTGGATTGCACAACCAATTGCCGCCAACTCCTTCTCCTAGAAGCTTGAGGCCCAAGTGCGCTTCTCAACCTGAAAGAGCCAAGCCTCAATCGTTTGTTAAATCTTCGTCTCTTGGAAGTACTCAGAACAAACAGGAAAATATCATCTTGGGAGGTTTACAGTCTGAAAAGGATTCTAATAAGGTAGCAAATGCTGATACTTCTGCTAATATGTTTGATATAAATTCTCAGTTGAGGAAAAAACCAACTGATTCAAACTGAAAATGGAAAATTTAGCTCATACATCTCCTCAAATCGGGTATAAGTCATGCTTTCTGTTGTAGGCTCTTTCCTTGGGCAAAGAGTTGAAAAATGACGTGGGACGCTTCCATGGGACAAAGATGCTTTCATGTTGTTCGCCTCAAGTACTATTTTCAAGGAGCTCTAGTAGATTATCTTCCTTGGATGACTATAATGACCCGGAGTTTGATTATCCTTTTGCTGTTGGATTCGATGATATCAGGTTTGTTGTCTATGATTCATAATGGCAAATCTTTTTCATTCAATACATAGTGATATATCAACTAAAACCATCAATTCTTAATTACAGCTTGGCACACCCATGTTTGTAATTCTTTGTTCTTCCATGAAATCACACCCTTAGAATTGAAATGCTTGTCATTGTTCCACGTAAAATTCTTACATTAAGCACCTTCTCCCCCCTCTTCTGTGCCCGTAGCTAAGGTCCACATGAAATTATGTAAGTTATGCTCTCCATATGTTATTTGCAAACATGTAATGTCACTATTGTTAAATTGAGAATGCATTGTCATTGATGCTAATTGCTAAATCAGTCAAAATCAGTAATTCAAATTGACATTTCAAATAATTTGTTTGTTTGTTTGTTTATGATGTCTCTAATTTGCAAACAGAATCATATAATTACCTTATATCTCTAAAAGATCTAGCTATTAATCTTTGGTGATGCTATCCTTCCAATGAAATCATTTTTTGTGTGCATTAAGTTACAGTCAACCTCATGTCAGTGAATCAACTTATTTAACGGATAACCTTCCTAGCTAGTAATGCTTTATAAATCGTGCCATTCTTTCACTCTTCCACTGAAAAATGAAAGATACATCTTTCTGAAGTTAGTAAGGTTTTTAATGGCTTTTCCTTCCTTTCTATTCTTCATCTTTTGTCAGTCCCCTTGAAGTATTCAAGCCATTCCCTTGATTGTTGTAAGATGGTGGATGCTACACAGACATGAATCCTTTGTGCACTAATTTTTTTCATCTGATCTTTAGAACTGAATCAAATGCCGAGAAAGCAAATGAAAATGATACCTCAGATCCTGGGAAGCTACCACTTGTTCTGAGATCCCAAGATGCTGCCATTGGTGCCCTTGTACATATGCTAAAGTCGGCGCCGCCACTATGCCAAGATTTTTCCAACTTGGCCAATAATCCCCAGCTTTCTGCTTGTGGAGATCGAAACCAAATGGTTGAATCCAACAAAAGATTAGAACCCACGACCGGCAGCATTACAGGTTCAGTGCTTTTAAGGTCAAGGACAACAGCGAATGCGCTGGAAGAACTACGAAGCTATGGGGAAATTAAGGACCTCATACTCAGCCAAGGTGGTTCCAACTCTTTGGTTGCCAAACATGCTGGAGAATCCAAAGATGGTGGTCAGTTGAAGTTCAAATGAGGTAAATCGTTATATGCTTAAGAACTTGTATATATGCTTACAGTAAAAACTCAGACTGTGCGCATCGTTACGTCCATATCTATGACTAGAGACATACGTCTAAGACTAACAGTGAATGTAAACAGAAAGAAAAAACTAATAGTTTTTGATGATGGCACAGTTGGAACCATAAATCATAATGACTTTCTTTCTTTCTTTCTTTTGGATTTGTTTTCGTATGTTTCTATGTTTCTCACTATTGTTGTGGTTTACATAATATATCAGGCAGCATTTATCATATCATATTGCATCATTTTAAGCAAAACACTATCATAGAAAATAAGTGCAGGTCAGAGCAGTTTTCGGTTGATTTGCTTTCTTCTTCTGTGGAGCAGATTTTTATGGTGATATTAGAATAGGAAAGTAGCTATCTTAAGAATTATACTCTTGAGGTCCATAAGTTATATAGTGACTTTTCGAATGAAGGTTTTCTTGCTTACTAAGAGGAGGATTGTGTTTGGTATGTCACAAAAAATGGAAACGAAAAGTTTTAATTACATGGTTTCCCTTGGTTTTGGAATAAAAGTAGAACTCATACAAACTTGAGTCGTTGGATTCTATTGGTTTCCGTTTTTTTAAAGATTTCTCACAAAAAAAAATTCAGCCAAATCTCAGAACTCAGAAGTTCATTTTTCACTTTGAATTTTCTGAGAAACAAAAAACTATGCTAGATTTCAAATATAAGAAATGTTGGAAGTCGGCTTTGTCGTCACCAACCAATCAGAAACAAAGGGCGTCCTTGGAACTTAAAAGGTTTTGATCAACTTGAAGTTTAAGGTAAAACATGGATTGCCCTCTTCAATTATAAGTCCAATTTTCATTTTCGGACCAGGATTTTTTATAATTGGAGAGGTCCAATTCTTTAAATCCCAACCACGATTAGGGAGAAGCCACATCACCATTGAAATAATAAATGTTATGATAATTGTAATTACAGTATAGTGCAGAGGTTCTAATGCAAAAATCCACCTTCACTATTTAGATTTTAGACCATTATTTGTAATACGACTTGTGATTTATTCCAAACTAAATCAATATCATCTTTTAAAAATAAATTATTTTTCAAATAAGAAAAATAACTAGCATTACTTTTCCCTGAAATTAAATTAAAGAAGTATTTATATTATATTAATTCTTTGGTGTGTCTATATTGTTTAGTTAAACTATTTTTTTCGGACAACTGGTTTACAAAAAAATGTAAAAAATTAATTTAGCTAAGGACAATTTAAACCAAGGAATTTTTATATTTTTCATTTAGTCAATGAACGACTCATAGTTATATCACTTCATACTTGCATTGTCAAAAAAAAAAAATCCTATGAATGTATGGTTGCATGTAGGTTGTACATCGATCCGAAACAAGACCAAACTGGAAAAATGGGGAATCGGTCCAATAAAATTTGATTTTGATTTGGACCGATCTGGACTGTTTTCCGACCGCACATTACATGATCTTAACTTGTTTTTAGTATAATTATTATGTATTCCAAAAAAATGTTATCTGAACAAAACCACAAACATATGGAAAAAAAAAACTATCGACTTCGAACCAGACCGTCTAGTTCAGAAAAAAATACAACTAGACGGATTCCAATATCTTGTATCGTCCAAACCTACTTGTCCATACCAATATGGTTTCCCCAATAGAATTTGTTTTGCAGAGTCGTAGTTGCATGGCCTTTGATTTGAAGTTTGTCGTTACGGTTGAATCTCAAAATATTGTTCAATACATTGAATTTCAAATGCCATTAAAAAAAATATATTTTATAATAACGTGATTGTCAAAATTACAAAACGTGAATAATATTATTTACTCATCTTTAAATATATTATTTAATATTAAATAGTACAAATGCAAAAAATTAATCGGAATGTGTAGTATTTTTTATTTTTTTTTGGCTAATTGAAAGGACATAGCCAATTGTATACTCAAGACTTGAAAATGTATTACATGTATACACGATAGCGGATAGCACCTATGTTTGAGTTGAAATATGTGACAACCTATGCTTCAATCTAATCATTAGTGAAATAATCTCAAAAGATGTAGAAAAGAACACTAGTACAACACATGAATATTTTGTAGTATTTAGTGGGGTCAATATGAAACTATTGTCTTAATGGGTAGAATTGTTGCAAAACTAATCTAATACATTTACAAAATCTGATCTATAACCACAATAAATGAGGTGGTTGTATGAAGAATCACAATCCATCATCCATATAAAAACTAATTGTTGTATGAGGTGGTTGCATATTAATATACTTTTCCTAAGATTTATACTCGTGTAAACAACCATCATTTTCTATATTGTCATTCACACTTTTCCATTGGTTTCTATTTAGGCCAAGTACTCTGAAGAACTATCCAAGAGTCGGATTTTTAATCCAAGAGGGATGGAATTGCAAATAAACTTTACACCTTCATGAAATTCCAAATTTTGAAGATCACCTGAACCCTCACTTTTCAGTTTTTTTTTTCTTTCCATGGAAAATACACACTGAAAAAAAAGTATGTCTTATATCTTAACGACGACGGAGAGGATACAATGGAAATAGTTGATATAATGAGAGTATTGAAGTAAAAAAGAAAGAAAAACAAATATTAAATTGCAAATATAACAATCTAATACAAAAAATAAACCTTTTAAAAATCTATAATGTGTATGTAGTGCACATGATATGAAGCCATGGAGTTGGGGACTTGTTGATAGACGAAGATTGATTATTGTCATGTTGGCTGCTGTAGAGTGTAGACTTTGCATTGGCATAACTGACTAACTACGGTTGTTATGTTTTAACGTCTAAATGAAGAAATTCTCTTTCTTTACATTATCAACAAGAGTATGCTTTTCATGTTGGCAAAGTGTTCACCAAGTCAAACCAAATTCTTGATTACCTCATTTTTCATTAAGATAATTGACATGTGGTGGACTTTTGAGTCATTTCACATTGTCCACTTATTTGATTTAATGTTGATATTTTTCCAAGTTTCATGTACTTATGAACCTTATTGAAGATTCTTAGACGAGAACAAACGAAACAGAGTGGTTAGTTTTGTCCCCTCCTGTCAATAAACTACAAATCTGAACTTATTTAAAGCTGTTTTTCTTATTTATTTTATAGTATGCGTGGCAATCGTGTATTCCATTTAAAAATTAATTTCATCCAAACAAAAGTAAAATGGAATCAAATCAGACAACAACAATTGGCAATTGTGATGTTCTTCCATGGTTAAGGGTTCAAATTTTCTTTTATTCCTTGTTGCCCCACTTTTAATTGCTCAATCATAAAATGCAAGAAGACTTGTTGGAGGATGTTTGGGTATGATTTATTTATTTTTTTGATAAAAATCAGCTGACTTAATTCTTGGTTAAAATTCCTTGGAAACGATTATTTATTGGAAGTGATTATGGAAAACCAGCTGATTTAATTCTTAGCTATGCACGCGGAATTGGAGTGGTCTGTGCATCTTCAAAATCAGTCACCACAAATAAACACATACCACTTTGGCAAATCAATTACTAAAAGCAACTTTTGTAGGATTGCTAAAGGAAAATCTATCTATATGCAAGTCTGATTCTAGAAAATGTTACCAAAATATTCTCTTAAACTCTAATGAGAAGAAAGCAAACTAAATTTTTATATGTTCTTTAAAACGATTCTTGTCACATGTTCAGGGAAACAATTGGAATAAATAATGAAGAACATGCAAATTAAGAAGCATCAATAATTAGAAAGAAGGTGTCATGGCTATCACATGCAACCATCAAACCATGCAGGTGAAAGATTAATTAAAAGAATAAATCAATATTAACAACTAAAAGAACTACACTTTTCGAACTAACACTGCTCGTCTGAGCATAATGCCAGCGTAATCTTTATCTCTACTTTGACTTTGGATGTCACTTTTGACGAGAATAACATGTCTATGAATTTGTTGTGATCTCAGTTATTTTTCCCTAATAAATTGATGTGAGCTCGTTGGATGTAAGGAAATCGAAAAGTAATAGAACGTGGATTTTAGGTTATGATCACATTAGCTAGCCAAACAAAGACAAAACTAAGGGTCTGATTGGTTTGTAAGATATAACAAAAAATTCAGAACCAGTTCCATGACTTCATAAGAAAATTGTAGTGGAACTGTGGAAGTGCGGAAGTCATTCAGAATGCAAATTTATAAGGGGTTGGGAGACCTAAAATTTAATTCTCATAATTGTTTTAATTTTTTTTACAAACCAACCACCTTAAAGTGATTGAAGATAGTTTCTCAACTTCGAAATTGTTTTCTTGCAAACCAATCATATCTTAAGGATATCACCTATTGTTCAAGTTTGATTTTTTAAGACGAATGATCGACCAATTAATCCCAATTGGATAATTGGATCATGCTAAACTTACTATATCACAAAACGATGCAACTTAAACACACTGATTTCACGTTGAATTACCTTATCGCACCAAAATTGCTTGCACTCGAAACAATAGATGATTTACTATTTGATTAGTGCAGTGAATGTCAACAAATTAATTATACGATGTGTGGTTACATTTCAAAACACAAATGATGGTAGATAACTTCTTGCTTAATTGGCACATTTTAACCCAAAATCGTTGATTCCATGTCAATATCAACACGTCTTACCATCAAAAAGAGATGATAGTTTATAGTTGTTGCTCAACTCGTGCAGTGTAACCCAAATGTAACGTTTCATTTCCGAACTCGTATCTAGCTGGAGTCTAGTCCATCACCAATAAGTCTATTGTTCCACAACACCTACGCATTGTCACAAAACTTAAACGGATCGGTTATTGTATTAGTAGACTTATGTATTTATTCAAGAAACTAAAGTGGATAATTTATTTATGAACCGTTAGCCGTAAGTAAGGCCGTAAGCGGGGCGAGTTTTCGCCCCACCGCTACCCATCCTACCAAAGTTAAGCAGGTAGGCGGAGCGGGGTAAAAAAAAATCCACTACCCGCCCCGCGTAAGAATGGACTAGACTATGCGGAGGGGGGGGGGGGGGGGGGGGGTTGGCGAGTTTTATCTTTTTATTAAAGCTAAATACAAAAAAACAAATTATTTTCTTTAACGTTATCTATTTTAATCAAAGTTAAGTACAAAAATCAAGAAAAAAATCAATCAATTTATGTTTTTAAAGTTATATACAAAAAATCAAAACTAAATATAAACAAAATCAAAACCAAATACAAATACAAAAAAATCAAACAAAATATAAGGCTTGTGCGGGTTGCGGGTTATGTAGGACAAGTTGCGAGTAACAATTTTTTGTCCGTTTATCATACAGGTTGTGCAGATGGCGACTAACATTTTTTGTCCGCAACCAACGTTAGATAGGACGGAACGGTGCGGGACGGGTTGCGAGTAAAATACGAATAGAAAGGTCGTTTTAAGAAGCACGCAAACAAACAAACACATCATATCATATATTGATGTGATTGTCATCCTAAATCCCCCCAAAATCGAGACACCCACTCCAGTTTCGAGCCAAGCCAGCCCACTCCGAACCGATGTACCCGAACCGCCCACTCGACCCCCGGTTCGGCCGTTACCCGCCGCCGTCCTCCGGTGCCGGGCCGGCCAAACCCTTCCACCGGCGGGCCCACTCGGAGACCGTCCTCCGCCTCCCCGACGACTTCTTCCTCGACGACCCCGACTTCTCCATCGCCGACCTCGACTTCCCCTCCCTCTCCGACGACTCCACTCCCGCCCCCTTCCCCAAGCCCGAGCCCCTCCACGAAGCCTCCAGCGCGCACGGGAGTGGTCACTTTAGGAGCTTGTCGGTGGACGCGGCGCTCTTCGAGGGTTTAGAGTTGGATCCGAAGGAGGGGGAGAAGAGGGGGAAGCATCGCCATAGTACTTCTATGGATGAAAGCGTTTCGCCTTTCGAGGCCGAGTCGGCCGAGCCGTTCGAGTTCGCCAAAAAGGCCATGGCCGCGGATAAGTTAGCCGAGCTCTCCTTGATTGACCCTAAGAGAGCTAAAAGGTTTCTCCTTTTAGAGTTTTGCC
Source organism: Triglochin maritima (assembly GCA_963682175.1). Classification (NCBI taxonomy): domain Eukaryota; kingdom Viridiplantae; phylum Streptophyta; class Magnoliopsida; order Alismatales; family Juncaginaceae; genus Triglochin; species Triglochin maritima. The sequence goes on along the minus strand of OY821787.1, from coordinate 1,035,894 downwards.
ACTAGGTTGTGTTTTTTATGGATTTTACTGAAATTAAGAAGTCAAGGTCGTGATTTGGTTGATGAGTGAGAAAAATTAGTTCCTTTTGTGTTGGTTGTTCGAATTCGGAGTGATTTGTTGTTATGTGAGCTAATTATTTTGTGTTTTAGTAGAATTAAGAAGTAAAGTTAGGGATTTGGTTGATGAGTGAGGGAATTAGTGTCCATGGTGGCCGATAAGTTAGTGGAGCTCTCTTTGATTGATCCCAAGAGAGCCAAAAAGGTTTCTCCCTTTTGTTTGGAGTTTGGATTTTTTAAAGTTTTGTGTTTTTATGAAACTAAGAAGAAGGAAAGTTTGGGATTTGGTTGATGGCTGAGGGGATTTGTGTCTTTTGTGTTGGTTCTTCGAATTCGAAGTGGTTCATTGTTCTGTGATCTGATTATTTTGTGGTTCCTTGACTCTTGTGTGAGCTGATTATTTTTTGTTTCTAAGGAGAATTTGTGAAATACTGCATGCTTTGTTACTGTCTAATCCTTGTACATTTGTTTCGACGTGTATTGACCCCAAGAGAGCTTAAAGGTTTCTGCTTTTCGTATGGGAGCTTCGATTTGGTTTTGTTTTGATGTTTTTGTGATCGTGGGGTGTGTGTGTGGAAAGAGAGAAGTTTGTGATTTGGATGATGGGTGAGGAAATTAGTATAGTTACTGTCACCTTAACTTTGCTCTCGATGTGTATGCGTTAATGAAGATCTAAAATCTCTTGCCTGGAAGCTTTGGGAAAAATATGTACAAGAATGTAATTCAGCAGTTGATGCAGCTTGGGTCAACAGAATCTAGGTGTTCTTTGCATAGGGCCTTTTGGTTTTTGAAATACTATCCAGCTAGTCTTAATCTTTGTTTGTGATTGACTGCTGATTTCCTTCCTAGATTTTGTTGAGTAGTTGTTTTAATTTATGATGTATGATTGCTTGATGGATTTGGGATTTTGGGGCTCAAGATGGTAAAATTGGAATGTTGGTCTTCAGGATACTTGCCAACAGGCAGTCAGCATCACGCTCAAAGGAGAGAAAGGTTCGCTACATGAGTGAGCTTGAGCGGAAGGTGCAAACACTTCAAACAGAAGCGACCACTTTAACTGCACAGCTCGCAATGCTACAGGTATGACTCAGAGGTGCTTAATTTGTTGAAAAGTTGAACAAAAAAAGTGTATGGGTGTGATTCTATCTTTGTCTTGTTTCTCAAAGCACCTTCTGTACTCGGAGCAAGTTTTCCACTTTCTGACCTCAAAATATTCTTGCAGTGTGTATGAAATAAGAAATACTGTTATGTACCTACTAAACATACAACATCAAGACCTCAAGATGAATATTGTACCATATTAGTCAACATCTATCATGTCACTTGGTGTCCAATAAATTATATGATACTAATAAAAATACTACATGTCCACCAAAACGATAGTTAATAAATAAACATTTGTATGACTGCATGAAGGTAGTATGACATGCTGAAATTATTCCATCAGAACTTGTTGTAAAATTAGAGGATAGTTGAAAATTCTATTGGGTTGTGTCTATGTTAGTAATATTTATTATACTTAACTTTGATATCATGTTTTATGGAGAGTCATGGTCATACCGATTCAAGTATACCCTGAAATTTTATCTTTCCATCATCCTTAGGGAGAGTTAATACGAGTATACGACAAATTTTAATGTTCCTGTTTCCCTTGGGAAAATTGTTCTTTTTGAAGCTCTTAAACTTATACTACTCTGTAGTATTTATTCACACCAGTATTGCATGTTTCAAGGTATTGTTCATAACTTCCTGTGTGATGTAATATTATTTGATTCAGAGAGATACTACTGACCTCACCAATGAAAACAAGGAGCTCAAGCTACGATTACAGGCTATGAAACAACAAGCTCATCTCCGAGATGGTACCTCTAATCTACTTTACCTTTTTCTCAGTATTTGTGTTGACTGGTTTTAGGAAGACGGTAGGTGAAACAAACAGCAAACAATTTATGCTGTTTGATCTCTATTTTTAGATTCTATCATCATTTGAAATATAACTAGCATGATTTTTCCCCTAACAGTTAAGCTACTTCAAAGTTGAATTTCACAGTTTGTCTCTGTGTTCTTGCTTTCCTACACTTGAAAAGGTTCAATGTCAAGGAGATCCATATATGGGTTCATTATAGGGTGCTGGTTGAGTGTTACAACTTGCAAGCTAGTAGGCAAGTGACGTACCATCTTCATTATGGTTCCCCACCCACCCAACCAAAAAAAAACAGCTCCAGGTGGTAGTTAGATGAATTAAAAGACTACTACTAAGAAAAGAATTTGCTGTTTTAGGATATCAATTAGGGCCTTCTTTTGTAAACACTACTCTCATTCTTAACATTGGTTTAGTTATCTCTTGTAGTACTACAGTATGGTCCTTTGTCTTAGAGGAGCAGTTTTATCAGTAAAGTTGTGTGATGTTGTTTTAGAACTAAAATGCTAGAATTTTGGGTGATTAATTTTTGGCGACAGCTTTGAATGAGGCACTAAGGGATGAAGTACAGCGACTGAAGATAGCTACTGGGCAAATGCCAACAGTCAATGGAAGTATGTTCAGCCGTGGACTCCAGCAGCCCCTCCCACAATATTTCCCTCGTCACCAACAGTCGCATAATATTGGTCCGAATCAAGCACAGCAGCAGCCCCATGTAAATCGCCCATCTTCCAACAATCAGCAGACTAATGAACAGGCTCAAGTGGATTCCATGGAATTCATGTGAGACCGTTCCTTGATCATTGTGGCTGTCACCGAGACGTCTAAGTTACTTCGACTATTATATATTTCCCATGTATTTGTAAACCATGTGTTTGTGGTGTTAATTCATTTTTGCAACTCATGTACAGCGAAAGTAAAGTTACACAGGAGATTAGCCTTTAAGAAGTTATGTGGTAATGAGTTTTTCTTTGTTGAGTTCCTGCCACTTTTTCTTGTGCAGTTTTTCTTCTTCTCAAAGCTATTTATCAGACTTTCAAGGTTTGTTTGCAATTTTGTCTTTACTGATCTCAACCACTACTAGCAAAAGCACTGTTGGGGACCCGCCGGGCAGTGTTTGGGCATATGCATCCCCACAGGAATTAGGCGATATCATATACTTTTTCAAACACTAATTCATAAATTCTATAAATATTCACTACGGTGTACTGTATTATATTCTTCAGTGTTTGCAACAACGGAATTCACCATCTAAACTTTGCTCACATAAATTAAAATGTCATTTCATGAAATAAACAATCATGGAGCATTTAATAATGAATCCCATGCATGATAATTCTCAATCAGAATTTTCTCTGTAGAATTTTACGAGCCATACAAACTATGTCCATTTGCGTGGACGTCTAGTCTTATGCTTAAAGTAAAAAAATGAAATGTTAATATTCTATGACTAGCTTATAATAAATGATTGGATGTCTCCCTTACCCCATTACTCATATATGTCAGCATAGAAATAGAGAATAATAAGATGCAGATAACACAATTGCAGTTACAAGAGTAGCAGTTTCCCTAAGGAGCCGCGGGAAAACAAATGTGACCTCGATCCTAGAAACGTAGAATGCAACAACATTTCACAATTCTCAATTGCTGTGTACAGAACATGCACAATTTTCCTCTCCAACATCACTAGCAATGCAAAGAGATTGAACCTTTCCATCTCCAAACCACTCGGAACGTTTCTCAACAAGTTCCCTCAAAAAGGCGTCTAGCTTTTCAATGTTGACGTTTGGCATCACCACAACATGTGCAATGTTTCCCTGGCAAGCAAGTTGCCATCTACGAATGAACTCCTCGTCCTGTGGACGCTCGAACACCACAGTGCTGCTAAGTTCATTGAGCATTGCTCCAATGCCAGCCTCACGGAGCCGCTCTTTCAAGTAATGAGCGTTTCTCAGGCACTTTTGAACTTCCTTCTGGAACCCCCTGTAGCCCTTTCTGTTCAGAGTGTACCAGAGGAAAATTGGGGCATGACCATTTCGACTGCCCATGATGGTTGCATCCCTGGAAGCGAGATATTCAACGTTCCTTGAAAGGGCATTTATGTGTTCCAATCTTGTAATCTGCACTCCACAAGGCATTGGACATCCTACAAACTTATGTCCTGATACACTGACACTTCCGATAGGCTTCTTGAATGAAACCTTTGGTGCCTGTAGAAATTATGACAGGTCAGAGCAAGCTACAGGATGTAAAGGGAAATATGCGCTGAGAGTGTTGTATAGGACAAAACAACATTAAGTCGTAAGAAAATATGAACCTACTCGTTTCACAAATGGCATCATGAGTCCAAAAAGAGCACCATCACAGTGAATGTAGAAGCGATCTTTGAATCCTGCTTCTTCAAGAGTTTTGATAACAAGATCAAGATCATCAACAGCCCCCTTAACCGTTGTTCCTGCAAATGGAAAAACTCCGTTAACGAACTCTACTAGTTTTTTGTGCAATTAATCAAAGGAAAAGATCAACAACAGAACATCTACTTATGCACAAGTAGTTCAAGAGGAGGTGATCAGTACCAATGTTGACATTGATGATAGCCGGTTTGTCTGCATTTTGCAGTAAATTTCTTCTGAAATCAGTACAATCGATCTCACCAGATGACAAAGTCTCAACCTTCACACAATCCATTCTGTACATTCTAGCAGCTTTAAAGACCGAGTAATGGGATTCTTTAGAAGCATACAGTATTCCGTCAGGGTATACTTCCCTCCTGAGAAAGCAAAATCAACTGTTTAGAAAGAAAAGAACTGTTCCTAGATGCTTTGGCTTCTTCATAATTGAGTATATGTCTTGGTTCGATTTTGGGAACAAGTAAATGGAGAAAATCTTATATACTGACCCCACAAGGATTCCATGTAGGTTTCCTTCCGTGCCGCAGTTTGTTATGTATCCCCAGTATTCATTCTTCTCCAGCTCCCACAGACGGGCAAACCAGTCCAGTACACCCACTTCAAATTGTCGGGAATGAACTCCATAGTTGCTCTCAATAAATGGATCACCTAGGTTGTTGATAGAAAAATGTTGCAGCTGGCCAAGAGCACCGTAGTCAAAGTCCAAATTATACGGATAACCTATAAGATCAGCAAGAAGAGCAAATGAAGCATCTTCGACATTTCGCCAACAAAGTAAACTGACCTTCAAAATCCATAATATACACATTCATGTTTGTATGTAGTAGTGTAGGACCAATAGAAAACATAAATACTTGACAATACAAAACTCTAGACAAGATCGGCATATTCTTGTGAGATTACGAGAAGAGTAAAATAGTTGTGCAGACTGTTTACGTTTGTAGAAGTTCAAAACATTAAGAAACTTAATTTTCTCGGTACATTAGTATAGATACATCCTCATTTGCTTCATGCCCTTTAAGACTTAGTCGCCATCAATATTTAGGGCCACATAAGATATCTCCGATGACACCATATGCCAAAATCATGATGAAATGAGAGAACAACAAGAGAACTTTCCAGATGATTAGGCGGTGAAAGGCCCATAAGACGAACTAAAGAGTCATTTTTTGACATAAGAAAGACAGGGAAGTTCAAAAATGTGAAAAAAATGAAGATGAAATTTCATAACAGAAGATGAACTTCTTGCGGAGATCAGAAGTCATTGTTTAAATCTACTACAAGATCCAAAAAAGTCGTGGTGAGCCTAATGAAGGGAGAACCTCACACGTAGTAGCACACAGTACTATTTAAATTCACCTTCTATATAGGAATTAAAACCTTATCTTCCACTTACTATGAGCTCTGTTGAAGTTTCAATTTCAACACGTCCACGACCAATACATTATGATTCGTGCTATTCCCAGACAAATCTCGAAAGGTACTTTCTTTGTTGAAAGAATTAATATAATATGAAGGGAAACAAATATAAACACACATTAGCCCCGAAAAAGAGAGGTATAAGCTAGCGGAGACAAAAATCCCAATTACGAAACCATTACTTGGATCCAAACCTACAAACTTCAGTTCAACTTATTCTAAGGTGACCAGGTAATCTAATCTCAAAAGGTGACAACCATTCCAAACCTAAAAGGCACAAAACTTTCGAACACGAAACCATTACATAGATCCAAGCCTAAAAAACTTTAGCTGAAGTTACTCAAAGGTGACCAACCAAACTAATCCATAAGACCAATTACAACCATTCCGAACATAAAAGGCACTAACTTTGCCAATATAAAACCATAAATTGGATACAAACCTACATTATACTTCAGTTGAATTTACTCTAAGGTGACCAACTGAACTAATATCTAAAAAGCAAACGCAACCATTGAAAACCTAAAAAACACGAAACTTTCCGATATGAAACCACCACTATTAAGATTTAAACCCGCAAGCTCTAATTGAGGTTGCTCTAAGGTGACCAACCGAGCTAATCTCTAAAAAGCAAACGCAACCATTCAAAACCTAAAAAGCACGAAATTTTCCAATGTGAAACCACCACCATTTGGATTTAAACCCGCAAACGTTAATTGAGGTTACTCTAAGGTGACAAGCTGAGCGTATCTCTAAAACGAAACACAGCAATTCCGATTTCCAAACCTAAAAAGCATGAAAATTCCTCAACTCCAAACAAACACATACCTAAATGGTGCTTGGTCCTCTCGAGGAGCGACTTCCTATACCTAGCCAGCACACTAGCCATATGCGCCTCCCGGTCCCCGGTCTGCTCGTCGTCGGCGTCCGGCTCCGTGACGACAAGGCACGAGGTGTGCACATTCCTTCCCAACACAATATCCCTCTTATCGTCCTCCTTGATTCTGTTCTCCGGCACCAATTCCTCCGGCAAAACCTCGGCCTTCCCGTTCCCGACGGCCACGTCGGCGATTCCAACGACGCTCCCAACCATGGCTGAGATTCCTCGGATCTGAGCGGGGAAGTCGGAATCGGGTCGGAATTAGGGGAAAATAGGGGATTTAGGGATGTGCTTGGTTGGGTAGACGCCGGAAGGGATGAGAGGTGGAAAAGGAGGGGTATTTATAGGTCAGGAGAGGAGGTGACTCGGCGTTGAGGTCCACTGCGTCGCATGTGTTAGCGTGGACCAACGGTCCTTCCTTTTCTTTCTCAAAGGAATTATATATGGTATTTATAAATCAATTTGTAATATTACTAAAAAGATAGAAGTTGAAGTACACGACGCGTGTTTGATTCACAATTAAATATTTCACGTAATACTTTTAACACACTAGATATGTACAATTTTTTGTTCATTAAGGTTCCTTGCCATACATGAAATCACATTAGCAATTTAAGGGACTATGTTGGACTATCAGAAGTGATCATTTTATGCAAATCTCAACTTTTTTTCTCCATCTTTATGTATGAGTCCAAATTTCAGGTGATCAAAAGGATCTGTAACAATGAAAAATTTACCACTAAATTGGCTTGAGATTCGATCTTTGGATTTGGGGACATGTAAATGCAAAGTGGTTCGACCATCAAATCATGTTTAGCTACATAACACTTTTGAATTTATCTATGTAATATTAGGAATATGAATTATATTTCGGCAAATGCCCATCCTAAAGTTTTATTAGACTACGGTAAAAAAATTCTAAGTAAAAGAAGATATGATTGACTTTAATGCATGCAAAGTTATAATAAAACTTTCTTAAGATGTCCACTTACTAGTTTTAAGGTTCTAATTTCTACAAAGTTAAGCTACATGAGACCACGGGATCGACTACTTAACAATAACATGCACATATGCGAGCGAGCTAACGTTTCCCATTAAAAAAATCATGTGTTTACTTGGAAAATTTATCTATTGTTTATGGGTGCTTTGAGGAATCGACGCCGATATTTAATATAATATAATTACAGTTCAAAAGCGCACACGCTTTGAATATGTCGACCGTTTGAAGATCAAGTGTTCAAATTGAAAGAAGATTGGATGGACACGTATTTGTCCGTCCATGCATGCATCTAGATCTAGATCTAGATAGAGTGATACTTACATATACTTGTTTTCTCAAATTACACTAATAACATTTATAATCACGTGGTGATGGTGGATTGGTGGTGGTGGTGGTGTTCTCGAGTCCAAACACGATGAACACAACAAAACCAAGACCATTCCTGCATGACTACTTTATTCGCTTGCTTAATTGATAGTGAAATAGACCTTAACGTCCAAGTAATTGAAACAAATGAGTTGTTTTATTTTATTTATTCTTTAGTAGTGAATTCTTTTCTATATACATACTTCCAATTATTTTTGGAAACTATTATTCATCACCGAAAAATTACTTAAATCGTCCCAACAATTACCAGTTGACATTCATAATTCATTTAATACTCATTTTGTCTCGTCTCTTAAAATAAAATTTATGCCTAAGTTTTCCTCACTTTCCTATTACCAACACCACAAAAATGTTGGACGAAATGCCTGAATCTGGTGAGGTAAGTCCGAATTTTTTTCTGCCCAAAGCGTCTGTCTAAGCCGCCTCCCCCAAGGGAGTAGCGTCTAGCTAGGACACCTCAACCTTCAATGGGGCGTCCTAACCTCTTTTTTAAAAACCAGACCGAACCGGCGGTCGGACCGGGTTGGACCGAGAACCGAAGCTAGACCGGTTCAGTCCATGGAAAAAATCACTCCCCACCTGAACTGGAGCGAACCGAAAAAAACCGACCGAACCGGTCGATTTTTTCGGACCAGGTTCGACCGATTTTCTTTTATTAAACAAAAATTACAAAATCAATAATTTTCCTAATTTTTAGTTTCCACCCCCGCCTTCTCCGGTCCCGACTCCACCCCCACCTCCTCACTCCCAACTCCATCCCCACCTCCTCTCTCCTCAGTCCTGACTCCACCTACGCCTCCTCTGTCCCGACTCCACCAGTCCACCTCGTCTCTATACTTAGTCCTAACTCGGCAAAATTCAAACTTTTTGGTTTTTTTAATGCGTAACTTGTGTGGTTAATTTTGTTGAATGCTTAGTATATGTGGTTAAATAGATTGGTCACTGAAATGATGATATTTAAGGTATTAAAAATATTCTTATAGTTATTTCTACATTCGGAGCAACGTGGTTTCAGTTTTACATCATTTATTGACTATTTTTTCTTATTCTCCTTTTCATCTAAATAGAAACCTAGTGTTCTTGGTTCGAAAATGTTGAATATTTTATTTAAAAATTATTATGTGTTTATCTTAAAACTGGTTCAATCGGTTGAACCGTCGGTTGAACTGTCACTATGGAGTCGGTTCGGTTCAACCATCGGTTCACAAAATGCCGATGTCATGCTGACGTCATCATCGGTTCGACCAGGTTGAACCGTCGGTTGGACCACTTTGAACCAAACCGAACTGTTTTCGGTTCACTCTTCGGTTCGGTTTTTAAAACATTGGTCCTAACCAGACACCCAATTTTTTATTTATGTTGTGTTATTTTAAATTATTTCAGGTTCCGTTGCAAGATTTTGGTGGTGATGATTTAGATTTCCAACAATCTAAGACATGAGTACATTGACGAAACAAGTTGCCATCGGTGTCGAGTTTTTTTGGTAATATCATCCTATAAATCAAAAGAAGATAATCGGATGGATTGTTATCTGAGATGCGTTCGCAGAAATGAAATGAGTTCTCGTGATATGGATATTGCAGTACGAAGAACATGGGGAAAAAATGGCGGTTGTCGTTTTTTGGTAAAGGTGGTCGAGCGACGGGAGCGTGATTGATGAGTCGTAGTTTCTAATAGTACTCATGGGCAACACACCCACAGACTTGCAATTTATCCATATGGTCACCGACAGATCAGCGGTCTGGACAACCCATAAATGGAGTTCTCGGCACAGCTGCAATATCCATATCACGAGATCCAGACATCCCATGGGGGTAGTGGCTTAGACAGACGCCCAGACGATTTTTTTTTCCTTTCGGATTTATCTCACCAGATCCAGGCGCTTCGCCAAACATTTTCGTGGTGTTGGTACTGGAAAAGTGAGGAAAACTTAGGCAGAAATATTATTTTAAGAGACGGAACGAAATAAGTATTAAATGAATTGTGAAGGACAAAATGTTAATTGTTAGGAAAAAAAATTTATGTAGTCGGTCATTCGTGGATTATTAATTTATTAATGTGGGCACGCGGAGCAGTGGATTGGATTGGGGAATCAAGTGGGATCCACTTGATAGATTCTGAATCACGAGGTCCAATAAAAGCCACCAGCTCTTGATATTTCCATTTCTTAGCTATAAACTCCAATTTTGAGTTTTGGTATTGTCTGCGTAATAGTATTGCAAACTTTTGTTAGGCCAAAGCAATATTTTATCCATGATTTCAATGTTTAAGTCAAGTGATACGACTAACTCGTTGTAACTAAGAAGAGGAGATTCTTTCCTCTCCTCTTGGTCTTAACTTTTAAATAAGTGGTGTCGATATTAATTGTAATGCTTGTGCATGTTATTCTGCAGATATGTTGCATCCTCGTGCTTTGTTTTTTATAAAACGATCCATTTAAAACTAGAAAAGATAGAAGACGACAACAATAACATGAAGCAGAGTTGATATTGTATAGAATTTGACACGCCATAGAAACATACAATTAACTATATCATCAACCGAATAAAGTTTGTGGTATTTGCATATCTTAGAACTTTGGCCACTCAATTTTAGTTCGTGAGGCTTACTAAAAAAGCGTCAAAATACAAACTTGTAGATAGTTGAACTCATTATATTATTATCATATGGTCTAAAAGCAAGACGAATAAAAAAATGTATAGGGATAAATTTGTATTCACAGAATACATGTATTTATTTTATTGTACCATTGTTCAACTTAGACCAATACGAGGCTTCTCGAATGGAAAGATTTGAGTGGAACTTATTAATCACTTAACACACATCCATTAGATATAATATTCTTCCTTATAATCCTTATGATACTAGCGTTTCAATTATATTTTCGAGTCCTTGTTTGGTCAAGAGTTAACCATGCCATTCAAAATCTTGAATGAAGCTTGATTTGAAAGTGAAATTTAGAGAAATTTAGATTTAATTTTCATCGAGTTCTTTATTGTTCCCGAATAAACACATATAGTGAGAATTAAAGATGCTGATGGTATCTGTGATTACTGGAGGGATGTCGGCTTAATTGTGCAAAAGTAAATAACAGAGTTTGTGTTGTCAAACACACCACGTGGGGGTGACTGTTTGGGATAAGATTAACGCTAATCATTAGTTTGTCATGTTCTCGACCTGATCTGTTAATGACAAAGGCGGAAAAATATCTGGAGATGCCGCTTTTAGCTACTAATTCTCACTCTAACCTCTCTAAACTTTCAAGTTTGTCATACCATAATATAATATACGAAATTGATATTACATACCAGTTATTTCTATCTCTACTACATCACTTCTCCTGATTTTTTATAATGAAAAACGTTTTCCATAACCTCAACTTTCTAACAAAGCATAGCAGCTTCCTTCCACGGTTGTCTTGGTGTCATAAACTTACAGCCTCGAAAATTTCAATTTGTATTTATATTACGAGTTGATCCCTTTATTACTCGATTTGTTTTTTAAGTTTTGGTGGTATGTCATTGTCAGCCATAAATAAACTACACACCTCGAGCGTCTCCTACGTTTCGACGGAATCTAGCATTATTTTGCTACTTGCGTCAGATTTGATTCCGTTGGTAGTTGCACCCTGTTCTTTATATATGTATTTCATGAAATGTTGAAGCATTAAAAAATTATGATATCTTTAAATCACAAGAGTTTCAAAGTAGATGTTATCTGTGAATTCCCAATTTACTTGAGATAAATGTCTTTGGGGGAAATAGTAATATTAATATGGAATTCTGGGCATGTATAAGAAATTCCAACATTTTGACAAATTAACATTTTTCGGGACTCTTTTCTTGGGTTATGTGTTAGAACTTTAAAAAGAACACTAAACTAAACCTGGATGAATTAATCATGCTAAGAGGAGTTAGTGAGTCGTGACCTTTCGTGGATGGAAAGGTTGTGTTAGTATTATAAAAGAGGTGGTGTTGGAAGGTAATTGGATGATATGAAGAGTAACTTATATATAAGTGTTAAATGATGTTTATCTGGTCAGAAATTCCCGGCCTCCACGTGAGAGGAGAGAGTAAAAGTAACGCATGGGAGAGAAGGCAGGGAAGAAGGTGGAGAGGGAATAAGCAGCAGCAAGTTGAGAGGAGAAGGGAAAGAAGTTGCAAGAAGGAGATGAGGTTTCTAGCTAAATAGTTAATCTATCTTATTTTTATGTTAAAAATTTACTGATTTGGTTAAGAACACCAAAGATGATCTCTATATTTGACTAGGTTTTCCGGTGTAAAAGATATAAATGAAAATATGAAGTTTGAAAGTGATTTGTGAAAGTAATATTGTGGTTGCGAGACATGCAAGTACTGATTCGTTATTCTTCAGTTTCATGTCATGTCTGTCTCTCTTGATATTCGTACGTAGTAGCATACATGCTGAGTATTGATGTTGAATTCATTGATATGTATATAATTGCATGGTGGTGTTTCGGTCGACATGTCCTGTAGCTGTATGTATGTGTCTGGCTGAGCCACTTAGGAAAGAGCTACCTAACGGGCAGCGTGGAGCCACCTGAGAGAGGAAATGACTACCTGTCGTTAGTGTGGAGCTACCAGGTGTGCGTCTGACTGATTGATAGATTTCAGAAGCACAGGATGTGGTCGAATCCGAATGGGGGTTGCAGGTTGTTATACATGCATATTATTTGTGATGCATGTCTCTTGATTGTGCTTATTGACTGAATGTCATATTCGATGTTATTTTCCACATGTTTATGATTCCGATTGATTGAGAGTTGGTACTTGCGGGTTGTCGAGATCACAATTTGTTGATTATATTTTTCAGATTATTATGGACATATCAGATGAATTTAAATATCAGAGTGCGCAGCAATCAGGATCGTATCATAACGCACCGAGTTTGAACGGATAAACACTTGTTCGGGCTCGAGCCGTTACACTGTTTTTGAACTATATGTTTGTGAAAAGCGTCAAGCCCATAAACGAACAAGGAGGGGAAAAAATCAATCAAAAGCCTCGCAAATAACTAATTTTGTCCGTCGAAATTTGGCCGCAAACTATGCATTGACAATTCGACATGCTTCATTTCCCCAAACCGAAGTTACTATGAAGATTACGTGATCGTTAATCATTGAGAAACAACCGAAGTGAAGTGATACACCTAAGAGTCAAATATACATGCAAATCATCATACAAAATTGAACCATAAAACAGGTGTAAACTGATCGGATATGAAGCATATATAAGAATCCATAGTAGGATCTTATTTGAATTACCGATACAGATATGGATCCACTGCAGATACGAAGATTGCATGTATATGTCCTTGTAAAACAAACTGGTCAGACATCAGGCAGATGAGCTTCCTTCAGCAATCCAATTTACGTTTGCGCATGCATGAGGAAATGAGCAGATCTTAATATCCCATTGTTACCACATTGACGGTACATAAACTTGTTCTTTCAAATTCTGCGTGGCGCTTTCGGTTGGAAAACCTCTCACTGCACCGATTGTCCACTGAGATATGATACCTGCTGCAATGGCAAACCTTAGATGCCTCTCCAAAGTGTCTTTGTCAGTGTACATCTCTGGATTCGTCGTAAGCTTTCTCATGATCGCGGCCACAACAGCATCACCTGAACCAGTCCTATCACAGGTGAAAGGTGTGATGAGCACATCCTCAGTTCCAACCACCACTCCATCAAATTCGGGAGTATAGTAATGGATCCTCAGGGTTGCGTCTGTCACAAACAGAATTTTGAGACTGTCATGCCACAATGGTTGTATCTCTTCTGGGGTGTAGTGGTAGTAGTCTCTTCTGTTTTTTGTCTGCTCATAAGTTTCGGAATAGTATTGAGGCCTATAGTTTCTTTTCCTTATATAGTATTCTTCATCTAGTAGAAACTCTAGTTCTTGCTTAGAGACTTCAATGATTTCTGATTGGTTCCAAGCTTTCTGAATCAAAGACCATGTCTTGTCTCGTGATCGCCAAAGAGGCAAAGGAAGATTGAGATCGAAAAATATGATGCCCTCGAACTTCTTCGACAATTTGATGGCCCTGAAGAGTGCATGGTGCATCGAAGGTGTCAAAAGAGCTTCCGAGTTGAAGTGGAAGATCCTCGCCTGCATAAATAGATCAAACAGAATGTCACCGAGAATTCCTAAAATTTTACCATTTTATCGCTCACCCACAGTCAGTAAGAACTTTTTGCACATCCACACCAAACAGAATGACCTCCTACCTCTTTCAAGACGGAGAAATCAACCTCCGAGCGCGACAAAGAATCCTCCGCACAAATTTCAGCAGTCTCAGCCACCAGCTGACCATCGCGAAATCCAACCCTCATCCGTGAAACCGCAGTTTTGACGGCTGGATCAATCTTGACGGCACGCGTTTGAACATTCTCGACATTCAATTTGTAGAGCAGGTCATTCCCATAGTCATCGTCCCCGAGCTTCCCCATAAGGGCAGCACGGCCACCAAGGCGGACGTGGGAGACGGCAACATTGGAAGACGGTCCTCCTGGGGCCCTGGCGAAGTCGGGGGGATTCCACTGGAGGGTCTTCCAAGTGGAGTACTTGTCGGGGTGGGCCTGGTGAGGCGACACCCTGACGGTGGGAAGGAACTCTTTTTGAATTGCTCCAAAACAGCAGACCAGAGGTGGAGACTCGTAGGGGAAGTCCATCCCATCATCCAATTCAGCTTCACCATCCTCTTCTTCTTCTTCTTCTTCTTCTTCGGATTCTGCTTGTTTGGGTTGGTCTAGGCTTTTCGTCGAACGGTTGGTCTGCTTCTTCTTCTTCCTAACCCTTTTGGAGGGCTTCTTTTCTTCTTTTTCTTCCAATCCTGTTTTCAACTCAACAAATGAAATTATCTTATTGCATTTGGTTAGAATGGGCAAACATATCACTTATTATATCTTAAACACCTAAACTAAGCCGAGTAATGCTTTAGTTAGAAAGTTATTATTTTGACTTGAAATAAACATCCGTAACAAAAAAACTCGAAAATTTGTTATTCCTAACCTAAGTAAGCAATGAAGTAAGTAAGGGTGAGTGACCTTCGAAATGAGGCTCGAGTCCTTGTAAAAGAGTTGGATTGGAACGCATAAGAGAAAGTGGTACTTCTCTTTTGGAGCGGTGGGCGAGGAGGAAGGAGTTGGTGGACCCCAATTGGGACTGGGAGTCGGAGGACGGTCTCATCAGCCTTCTTCTCCGGCCAAGACGGGCGGTGGGGTTGGGAGGGATTCCGATTTGGGGAAGAACAAGGACCATTTCCATCGTCCCCTCCCTTTCTTCTTCGATTTCAGGAGAATTGGAACTGTCGGGATCACGTCTATGGAAAATGGATGATGGATGGATAATTGAAACTGGGTTGGGCCTCCATGAGACTGTTTTCTACTTCCTACTTGTCAAATGTTTGGATGGATCATGGTCGGGTGAAAATAAAGTAAACGACCTGAAATTTCGAGATTTAAGTATTAATTAATTTATATTATTGTTGAGTATGAAAATTAAAAACTCAAGTTGAAAATCAATCTTTTTAAGTTTGACCAGTTTTGTTTACCAAATCAAGTTGAATTTTATTATTATTACTAAGTTCTTTTATTTTCAAGTTAAGAGAAAGAAAAGAATACACAAAAACTAGTGATATTAGTTTCACTCTTAGAAAATACATATATTGAAGTTAAACAAAATTCGTCAAAATAGATAATAAGAATAAGAATGTTACATGTCAATATTAATAAGAATAAACATTTTTTTAAGAAAACATGTTGTATGTTTATAATTCATTAAAATTTTCAAAATTAAAAAAGAACACCGATGATATTTCGGTATACCTTTTTAAAATTATTGTATATCACGGTATTAAATAATTTTAAAGTTTTAAGATGGACGACTAACATCATGTTATTTTGTTATATTTTTAGAAAATAATATTTTGTTATATCTTTTAGAAAATAATATACAATACTATTTCTTTAACAAATTTATTTTGTTATTCGTTTTTTCTTTAACAAATTTCAAAATTCCACGTGGGTGACTGTGATCCCCAAGATTCTGCCCCTGAAAAGAGATTTTCCGAATATAAGTTGGCCGGAGTTGGAGATCAACTATCCCGATAATAAAAAAATTAAAAAAACTAACAAATTTCTCAAAAAAATCATTCTACTATTTGGATCCAACCATTGAACCAACCAGAACTGAGGAAGGTCCAGAACCTCTGAACGGAACCTTCGAACAACCTATCCATGTCGACCTCCGACGAGGACTCTTCCTCCGGCCAGTCGAAAACGACGCTGGACCACCTCCCGATCGAGACTCTCCAGCAGATCTTCTCCCACCTTACCCTCCGGCAAACCCTAACCTCCCGGACGGTATCGAAACTCTTCAACACCACCCTCTCCTCCCCAACCTTCCTCCCTCTCCTCCCCTCCCTCCCTCTCCTCGCCCTCCGCCACCCTCGCCACCACCCCAATCCCACCTACCTCCTCGCCTTCGACCCTTCCCTCCACCTCTGGCTCAACCTCCCCCTCCCACTCCCTTCCTCCCCCGTCACCTCCTCCTCTTCCCTCCTCTACCTCTGGACCTCCCTCCCTCCCAAATCCCTCCTCGTCTCCAACCCCCTAACCCGCTCCTACCGCCTCCTCCCCCCTCTCGGCTCCGCCTGGTCGAGGCATGGGACCGTTCTAGCGGTTGAGGATGGGAAAGTTCTGGTCTTGACGGAGTTGGCGGCTATTCTGTACGTTCCGGGGGAGGAGAGGTGGTTGAAGTTCTCCCTCAATTTGCCTTCCAAGCCGCGGAGTCCGGTTTTGATTGGGGGAGATACGGTTTACGCGATCTGCGATGTCGGGTCCCCGTGGCGGAGTCACTGGAAGATGTTCCGGTGCGGGTTCGGGGGGTTGGGGAGGTTTAGAGGGTGGGAGAGGGTCGAGAGGGAGGAGTGGGGGGAGGTTTTCGATGTTTTGAAACGGCCGAGGTTGATTCGGGGGAGGGGGAATGGGAGGATTTTGATGGTTGGAGGGTTGAGATCGGCGTTTGCGGTTGATGCGCCGTGCTCGACCGTGCTCATTTTGAGGTTGGATTTGGGGAATTTGGAGTGGGATGAGGCCGGACGGATGCCCGCCGATATGTATGGGTGTTTCGGAGGGGTTGGGGTAGGTGGAGGGAATAATAAGGTGAAGTTGTTTGGCGGGGATGGGATGGTGTGGTTTTCAGGGAAGAAGGTTAGGGGGAAGATGGCCATGTGGGAGGAGGAGAGGGAGGGGGTTAAGGGGAGCGGCGGGGTTTGGAGGTGGGTTGATGGCATGCCCGGGTATGGGGATGGAGTTTATCGCGGGTTCATGCTCAATGCGTCGCTTACCGCTGCTCCGTGAGAGGGAACTAAGGAGGGTTGCTTGACGGTGTTGGGTGAGTTCTTTGTGTATCTTCTTTTGTTCTTAATCAATGTTTCTTGTTTAATTTGCAATGTACATGGCTCTATGCTTTGATTTGTTTTTGATTTTTTTTGATGCTTTCTGCAATTAGAACAAGTTGAATGTGTCATAGATGGTGCGGTACCTACCAAAATAACATCGATATGATTTTAGGTTATAATAATATAGGCAGCCATTAGCATGTAGCAACAAGAAAGTGGAGTGGTTATGTGTGTGCCATTGCCATAGAAGTATAGACAAATAGACAGCTTGTATCATGATTTGGGGTTCAATGGTGCCTGCTCTAGTAGTAAATACGACATGTAATTTTTACCACACTTTCATTGTTATCTTTTGTATATCTAGCAATCTTCCAATGATGCAAATACCACTTGTAAAACAGTACCAACTCGTCAACCCTTAAGCATGGAATTTTAGTTTGACAAAATTTGTATAGAGGTGAAATTCTCTCCATGTGAATCCCAGGAGGAATTAGCAAATTCCAGCACAATGACAGTTAAATATGGTATTTGCAAATGTGATACTTCGAAATTCCAGGTTGAAATGACGCATCCAAACGCACCCTAAAAGACTTTGTTGCAGTATAACTTGATAATGTCTGTCAAAAGGTATTTAAGGGATTCACATGGGGAGAACCGGAGAACACAATTTCTGTGGTCTGTGGCTATTATGAATAGTGGATTCAGATGAGGATAGTTTATTACTGTCTAAACTCTAAACCACATTAATGCAGGTGAACATTTCCCTGGATCAGGAATGGAGATAATATGTGATAGTCGGATAGGATTTTACCTTGCAATACACTTATCACATGCATAAGATAATCTGATGTTGGAAGATTGATTTTACAAACACCTTAAGCTTTTGGTAGAAGTCATTGTTTTCCACCGCGAGTGTTAAAGAGGTCATTGGTATTTCAGTTTTATGTTTAACAACAGTGTCTAATCTCTCAATTCGTGAACTCATTTCTCAATCCTGGGATTTTTAGACTTGTTGAGGAGCACGGAAGAGATTTGTTCAGATTTAGAAGGCTGAAGGCACTGTCTTCCTAAGACAATAATATGCGCTATGTATTACCAAATGCATCGTTTACATCACGTTCATGCCATAACTTGGTATATACCCCAACGTTTAATTTTGACTGCTAAATAGTTTGGGGCAGCCATCTGCATGATTTTGTCACTCACATAAGTTAACTTGTATATAAGTTGGTATCCTCAGATCACTTGTACCGTCATGAAATGCTCAACATGCACCGTGCCTTACTTTCATACCTCATGGTTACAGTATTCTCTTATTTTGCTGTCATGGAGTGTATGTGGACCGTTTTGGCGATCTTCTCTAATACAGAATTCATTTACTGATTTACCTGTGTTGCCAAATTTCTTATTCTAGAGCTTCAAGGCTCATGAGGGTATCTGATCCGGTCGGGAATAGTAAATTCTCTCCAAATTGAAATCCGACTAACAGAGCATTCAGTCAAGGGAAAGGTCAACAACATCCTCCGCACATTCTCACCGGCAGTTAAATTCTTCAAGCAAGAAGCAGCCTAGCATAAGGCCTGCTGTGTGTTGCTGTAAGATAATGAAATCCATTATGATTCTTGTGCGTCCATGAACTGAAATAGTTGTATCGTTCTACAATTCCCTGATGTTCATTCATATCATGATTCCAGTGATAATGTTTTGAGATTTTGTTCTTTCACCAATAAACTTATTTCTAGATTTCCCTTATTTGTTCCACCTTTGTTCTCTTATTTAGTCATGAAAATTATTCAAAGTGAGGACACAGAGTTCATGACAGCATTCTGGCTGTGTTGTTTCAGATTGTCTCCTGCCAAAAGTACTGCTAGATTTGTGTGCACTTTTGCTCTTTCGGACAGATGTTTGTTTGAAGCAAGTGTTTTTATGTAAGTAAAACATGAAATAAAATGATGCTCAAAGAAAAAGGACCTTGAGATCACAAAACCCAATAGCAATTAAGGTTAAGCTATGTAAGGAACCGAGTTTTTGCCCATCAGCTGTGCCTTTTTTCTTCCTTCTCTTTTCGAGGAAGTGCCGATCAGCTTTGTTGATGATTGTTACCGGTCCAAATATTCATTTTTTTAAATTCTTTTAGCGGATCACTTAGGATTTTTGTAAGAAGTTGTAAGCGTTAATTTAATTATCGAGGTTGATTTCAGATTTGTATCTCCTGTTCTCATCAACTACGGGTAGTTTACAAGATGAGAGATTGAAACTCGCGTCTTGCACATGCTTAATGGGTACTACCGTACCAGTTAGAAACACGGTAAGTGGCAAGTTTCTTAGGATCAGGTCACACATGAACAGGTTAAAACAAGACTAAACATGCTTTAATTTTCTTCTTCATGCTTTAGCTATGTTCATTTTTGGGAGAAAAATACAAAACCAATAGGCTAATTTCATCTCTACGTAAAAAATAAAAATAAAAATCATTTCCGCCATAGTGAAAACATGTTCGTTTTCCTTTCCGCGCCACCTGTTGCTATGCATGGAGCATAGGAGCCCACATTCTTGAAACATCACATGGACATATGGGTGTCTTCAATGGCGATGTTGTGTTTGGTTTATACCAGTCTTATTTAACATAATATCTCCATTTATTTCGTTTAAACTACATTAAAATGGTTCTCACCTTTGTCGTTACAATAGGAGTTAATGTGATGGGCTGCTATTTAATGAAACCGTCAGACAGAAAATTTAAGGAATTTATGGAAATACAACATGTTTAATCACCTCTGTGGTGTTTCTTCAAAATAATAAATAATAACAATTATGACCAGAATTTAGTGGTCTAGAGTATTCAATATTCATCTATGTTATTTTCAATTATAATATTTATAAATGAGGTATTAGTTTAGAGCCATCTATTCCCATAGCTAATATGACCTGAAAATCAGTGGGAGTTTTTATAGCAAATCTGTGCGCCATCGATGGACAATTAATTTATGGGCCTAAACTTCTAATCCCAAGCAAATATTGCCCATAAACCCAAAATCCAACTTTCTTAAAGCCCACAATCATAATTTCTTTGCCAACTTGGTGTCTTGTTGCAATTTGTTTTGTTTAAGACTTTAAGTAGTATTCACTTAAAGTAATCTCATGTCCTTAAAAGCAAATGTAATCCTCGTGGAATCTCATAGACAAGCTTGCTGAGTCTTTAATTAAAGTTGACACCCAGATTTAATTTGCTCACAGGCCAACTTTTTAAAGGTCTGTTTGAATTATACCCAAACCAAAGATGCAAAGTCAGTAAACATCCTTTTCAAAAATATATATACACCAAGTAAGCCAACCCATTATCACCAATGACATGGGCATAAATTTCTCTAAAACACTATTATATTCTTAATGGCCATGATAATTGGCTTCTCCACCAAATGGATCAAAATGAAAAGAGTGACATCTGCTTCCATTTATATTTTGTCATCTTTCCACTATTAGTAACTTTTAGCACAAGTCTTGTACTTTAGTTATGTGTTGGTGTGTGGACATTGCAATGATCATGAAAGGAGCTCCATAGTGCTGATGATGGATCTTTTTAAAGGAAAAGATACCCACCATTTTCGTGCTGATGCCATGTCTTCTCTTTTTTCAAAATTATTTGACTTTGTGTATGTATTTAGAAATGTTAGATATATATATATACTAATAGATTTGATACTATGTATTTAGAAGTGTTTATAGATTTTTATCACATGAGGTGTATATAATTATTTGTTCCACTCAATCATTTCGACAAGCCTGATGCTGAATGCGGTATATCGGGAAGGATGCCGAATGCGACCCCAATCACGTTGATCCCAAAGAAACCCACGCTAAAGCTTGTTGATGACTACCAACCCATCTCTTCTATCAGTTCGTGTCGAAGATTCTTGCTAATCGGTTAAAGAGAGTCTTGCCGCACTTTGTAGGGAAAGATCAGAGTGTGTTCGTGGAGGGGAGACGTATTGCTTCATGCGCTTCCTCTCTGTTCTCCATTTGTGTCCTCGCTTCTTATTACCTCTCTTCCAAATGACTTAAGTTAAGGCCTACACTCCTTCCTCAATTGCAACCTCTCCTTAACGAAAGTAGATCTTCAAAACTAGGTCCACTTGATGAAAGGTTCTCGAGTGAAAGAAGAAGTGAAAACCATTACTAGCCAGCTCGGGTGACCTACGTTCGGACCGTCATCGTACCTCGTTCTACGGCGGCGAGCATCGTCCGTGAACAAACAAGAGAATTGAGCGAGTGTTTCGGTTAACGCCTACACTCGTTGTGATCCATGTGCTCCCCCCCCCCCCCCCCTCATAGATCGTATAAAGGGCTGACTCGCGACTTGGATAGATACATCTCTTTTGTAATAAAAAATCGGTTGGTTAAATAATTTTCAACAGGGGATCTAGTATATGGTAATTTTTGACAAGAAAACCCAGAGTTTAATCTTTTCTAAACTTTTGACCCAACCAAATAGAGAAATCACTATGAACAACCTCATGACACTTTGGAATTCAACCTTTAATTTGGACCAGCGATATTATTTATATATGCTTCGTTTGAGAATAGTCATTCGAGATGCAATTTGAGTGTGACCTTTGGAGGTGTTAGTGGCAGAAAAGGAAGAAGAGTTGCAGCACAGTTTGGTTTCCTTTGGTTTCCGGCGTGAAGAGGTGAGTAAAGGAAGGAGAAGTTTGGTTTTATACGAGGGTAAGCGAGTATATTTTCTGAAACGTGCAAAAATATGTCCATTTCAGCAGTCAAACAGAGAGGAAGCATTTGCCTTTGACATGGAATCACATCTTCATTTCATCGAGGGAGAGCAACACCAATGATAATAAGCTGCATGATTGTGACAACTTCTTTCCTTTTCCTGGCTTAGGGTTTGGAAAAGCCATACCATATTCAAAAAGCATTGGAAATGAGATCCATCTTGTGTTTTATGAAATATATTATGTCAAGATTCGTTTGGCATACGTATGGTCTAAGTATATACCTTGACAAGGAGACGTGAACTTGTTAATGATAATTTATCTCATTATTATAAGAACAATTAGAGGGTCACCCATTTCACTAATGCAAACATAAAAAATATTGTAAGCGTGTTTTTATTTCAAAAGAGGTTAGGACTTTTTATGGAGACATTGATGCTCTCTTGTTTGATATTGGGTTCCATCTAAAACCCAATCCAATCTAGAAGATCACGTTGTGACATTAGCGAATATTTTAATCATGAAAGTTTAATATTCATCCTCTTGCAAATTTAATTCGTCATGTTCAAAATAGTTTAAGGTCATTCTTGCAAATTTTATTTTAACGCTGTTGATTTGAGTATAAAATGAAATTTTGGAGCTCATCATTCCAAACAAGTGGGAATCATGCATGGAGTAAGCAAAATTTGATTTGGTTTGCACGAATCAAACCAAAATAAATTCTGAAAAATGAATAACCACTTTTCAAATTAATTACTATGCTTGTAAATTTACTATTTTATTATCATAAGAATTAAGTATGACTTATCATAATGTAAAATGTACATGTACTAATAGCATAATGTAATGTAAAATGTACCAACTTAATTACTTGGTTTAGAAACTGTCGGCACCACAGAAACACCCCAAGTCTGATGGTTGTTATACATTGAAGTAAAAAATAGCCATCTTTCTGAAAACTAAATTTCCATCTCTTTGACTTTAATGGAGGCATCAGTTGATGTAGGAAAGGGTATATTCTTATCTTCCCATTGGATGCAACCATTTATTGTTGACCAAAAGTCTAAACATCTCATTTAAAAAATATCCCAAAATATCCGATCTTAAACTGAACTAGCGACTACCTCGTGCGATGCATGAACATCCTTAAAGATAACAATTTAAATGTCCTAACAACAAATTAGAATGTATTCAACATGTTGGTTTTAGCATTTAAAATGCAGGAAACACAATAATAACATGTAGAGAGATATTTCCGCAAAATTATCACAAATTGATATAAAAAAATGGAGGACAGGGAAAAATCCTCCTTTATAATATTAAATAAGAGATTAGATCTCAAGTCATGTTGCCAAGCAGAAACCATTCAAACAAAAAAAAAAAAATCGTGGTCAATGGAGAAGATGTGGCTGGGAATTGGGATGTGGACGTACACACACCGATCAACAACTTCAAACTCAAACTTAATCTGGTTATCATGCCTTACATCAGAGCACCTCAGCTTTTCTCTCAACCACGTCAGCTCAAATCAACCTCCTAAATCTTTCTTAACCACACCCAGAAACAACTCAAGCGTCCTACATTCTCTCCACTACACGTCATTTCGGGATCAATTCTAGGCAAAACACAAAAAATATCAAAAAATTCTAAAAAATATACACAAATAAAAAACTTATTTCCATAAAAATATATTTAAAAAAACGATTTTAAATGATTTTTAAAATATTTTTGAAAACAAAAACACAAAAAGATGGGGACCCATGGGGCACGTGACCCCCACTCGGGCGCCTGGGGCACATTTTCGGGCGGTCTGTCGCCTGGAAATGCGCCCGGCCCCCTGCCCCAGGCGCACCCTCCAGTTAAGGGAGGGCAACTCGGGCACCCATTCCTGGGTGCCCGAGTGAAGAGCACCCGTTAAGAGTGCTCTTAATTTTCCTTAATTTGGTGATAAATGAGGAAGAAAATGCAAAGGTCTATTGTCGTTGCTGGATTTGCATTAGTCAAAATGTTGAATAATGTTTTATCATCACACAAGTATGAGTTTCATATCTTCACCTCGATCGATGTCTTTTGTACTTAATTTCTTGGGTTAATTACAGTTTGCCCATCTGAACTATGCATTGGTATCATTTTGTCTCCTTAAAGTTTCAAAGCTAACAGTTACCTCTCATGAGCTTTAATTTTGTAACACTTTGAAGGAAATGTGTTCTAAAAGTTTTACTTTTAAATGCCAATTATTATGAATTGAATAAGAAATCATTTTGTTTCTTGTTTATGTTATTCGTCTTTTAGAAGTGTTAAGGAAGATGCTTTTTGTCCTTAACCGTAGAGCTCTAAAAAATATTGGTTTACATAAAACAAAAGATATTCGCAATCATGGTAATTAACATAAGACATTAATTACCGAGTTAAGATTGTCGTGTTGGTCATAGATCATTGTAGCTCTACAAGTAAGTGACAACACGGGTACACAAAAGAGGAAAATATTACTTTTGTATACTGAATAGACCTAATAAGTAAAACATTATAGAATTGTGTTTTCTGTGTCATTAATGTTTTACTGTGTCTTTGGTCCTTTGATATGAGACCTATATCCGATCACTTAAGAATTGCTTAATTAGATTAGTGTCTTGAGCTATCGATGAGAGTAGTGTAAAGGCATTGGTTGGTTAAGTAGGACTTTTGTTGGAGAAGATAGTTAGTCAAAAGATTATCATTGCTCCTCTTAATTGAGTGATGATATTAGTGGGTCCCTTGATAAAGCAAAGTTATAATGTGCACAATGTGATTTGAGTTAAGTCACATATTTATAACTAGCTTAAAGAGATCAAGAAATGAATACTAATACAAAGATGACACAATACTACTTTGTGTGTATTCTTAATATATGAGGCAATGGACGGACACAAGTGGTGCACTCCATCACTAAATGGACCGGGTTTTGGTTCGAGTGGAATTAAGACATCTAACTAATTGTGAGCTATAATGTATAGTTAGATACCGCTTATAGCTTGTGATATTAAGCTCTTAATATCACTGCCAACTTAATCTATATCCTCCCATAGGTCACACCGTAAAAACCGGGAAACAAGAAGCTTGATTTTTGGTTCATATGATGCGTCGGGTTTCTTATAGAAAATATGACACATGTGGTGAACAAGTAAAATCAATTATGTTGTATATAACATAATTAGAATCATGATAAATTCATATGAGATGCATATATTATGGGATGCAATAATTTATTATTGCATAGGATAATATATTGGATAAGTTGTGAATTTGCTAAAACCCCAAAAAGTTCAAATTTTGTTGGAAATAAATCCAAAATTTGAAAAGGCAAAATCGGGTAAAAGCTCGGTAATCCGTTATGATTCGGTCGACCGAAAGATCTGTGGATTGGTCAACCGAACGTGGAACGGATAGTCATAGTTGATTGACCGAACTTGACCAAAGTGCATGGAACTCTGGTTCGGTGTACCGAACCAGGAACGGTCTACCGAACAATGTCCAGTTCCGATATTTTTGGTTAACCGAATGACACTCGGTTTTAGACGCGAATTCGTCTGATCGGTTAAGGAGACTTTTCTCCTTAAAAATCGGTCAACCGTCTAATACTCGGTTAAACAATCGTGACATATTCGGTTAACCGAGTGGGACTCGGTAAACCGAACCTCGATCGATTTTTTGCCTTTGATAATTAAGAGATTAATTTGATCAATGGTTGGATTGGCTCCAAACTTGGTCAAACGTTTCGTGGATGCATGTAATACATTATGGAATTAGTTTGTGAGAGAAAATGTCAAGAAAACGTGGCTTAAGAATATCCATGATTGAGAGTAAGATTGGAGCCTATAAATAAGTCATTATTCTCCTTAATTAAGTTACATGTTTCTCTAATTATTTTCTCTCCTAATTCACCACAAAAGCAACGAAAATTCTCTTAGTTTTTTAAGTCTTTGGAAGGAGAAATCTCAGAGATTAAGGAAGGGGTTTGCAACTAGATTCTAAGCTAGTTTGGAGATTGATTGGCTAGCTCCTTTCTCTCCAATCTTGTTTAGGGTTTCGGTGAACACTCGGAGGCATCCGGCGCAACGAGAAACGACGATCGTCTTCCTCAACGTCTCTGGAACATCAAGAAGTTTTAGAGAACTTCTAGGTATGAATTTCGGAGTCCATTGTGTTTGTTTTAATAAGTTTTTGAAACTAGTTGTTAAAACAAACCGATGCATGCATGAAATAAATCGTAGAAAATTGTAATTGATCCTTATTATGCATAAAAATTCGAAAAATATATATGCACAATTAAACATGAAATCCTACACACTTTGCCCCCTTGAATTTCAAAAACTCATTATTTAACACACATTCGACGTTTTTTTCCTAATTTTTTTGTTGTACTCAATCTGACTCAAATTCCAACCATATCCGATATCCATTTCGATCCAAACTTTCACGTAAATATTGGTTTAGGAGTGTATTAGGGATACAATAAAAAAAGGAAAAAAAACGTCGAATGTGTGTTAAATAATGAGTTTTTTAAGTTCAAGGCGGCAAAGTGTTACAAAATTAAAGTTCAGGTGAGGTAACTGTTAACTTTGAAACTTCAAGTGGACAAAGTGATACCAAGACATAATTCAGGAAGTCTAACTATAATTAACCCTAATTTCTTTTATTTGGGCTCTATATTAGAGGATAATCCCACGATGCGGAGCTTTAATAAACTATTGAACGATCACGATGAATCCCACGAAACAAATGATGTCAGTTGGTTGGTTTACCTATTGTTGCTTCACGTGATATGATCATAAAGGTTTTTTATTATATCTAAATAAATGTAAAGCACAGTAACATACTAACATAACAATGCCTGTACAACCAATGAATTATCAGCTAAAATACCATATCTCCTACGCACATAATACACACGAGGAAGGATTAAAGAATTAACCACTTGCCTTTTGAATATTCACAAATTCCTGACCAGTCAACAGCCAAGGGAGAAGAAAATTATTTCCAATTAATTATACTTGCTCAAATCCACAGCATTATTCTAGCTAATTCAGGCATATCCTTTATGGAATCTAACCTTTAAAAAAATATCTTTTTTATTATAGTTGCGATGTATTTCTCAAGTGCGACTCATGACTTCAATAATTCGAGTCAAGTTCCAATGCATTGGAAAAACCTTTCTCTTAAGTCAAGTTACACTCTGAAAATTACTTTAAATTTTTATTATATCTGTTGAGTGCAAAACATGTTGGAATCTACTTGAATCAGAAATATAATTACAATTCATGAATAATCATTCCGTGTACAACTTCCACAAACCCCCAATCCGATGACGTAAAAACAAAATACCAAAAAGTCGTGGGTTTAGGCAAAATATTTGAAACCACTATCCGAAGACTGAAATTTTTCCAAACGAAACTAGGGATTTCGGTTTCCTGCGTTCGGGGGTGTAAGTCAGAAGTCTATCCAATTTCCCTCCTTTTCCGAAGTTTTCCCATCTTATCAGTTTTCTCCTCCCGGAAAAGAAACCATTTTCCGACGAACGAACAAACGCCCCAAAAGACGAATCTACCCCTCTCGACCCCCCATATTTTACGTCCACGCCATCCCCGTAGATTCTCCCTCCCAACCGTCAAAGATCCCCATTCCACTCCAAATCGCGACCTTCGAAACCTTGGAATGGGGTCGGGATTGTTCCAGTAGGGCGATGGAGGCGCTCGAGGAGGGGGTCGGGGAGAGCCGCTCGCCGCCGAGGAACGCCGGAATCGTCGACGAAATCTACGAAAGGCTCGTCGAGATCGGGAACGACGACGCCGTTTCCGATCCCGACTTCCGGTCGCACCTCGACGCTCACTTCAACATGCTCCCGCCTAGGTGACACGCCTTTGTGCTCGTTAGGATTCTTTTTGTCTCCGTTTTTCGGTTTTAGGTCGGGTTTAGAAAATGGAATTTTCGGTTTGGAATTGTTTATGGATGCGAGTTGTTGGTACCGGAGATGTTTAGGTTTTAGTAGCTGAATTCGAGTGCAATGTTTTTGGTGTTGCTTGATTTTTTGGGTTTCGGTTGTTCTTTTATTTTCGTTTTGATCGGTGTCGGGGTTTTTGTTTGTTTGTTGAGATTGAAAAATTAAAACTTTTTGTTTGGAAGTGTTAATGGTGTCGCTCAGTTTTTTCTTCTTCTAGATATAAAGTAATTTCAGTTTTACAGGTCATTTGTTCTATTGATTGGTGTGAGGCATGTGAGCTGAAATTTAAAAAATTGTGACTTTTTATGTAAATGTTGATGAATATTTGATCTCGTGGCGAAATTAGTGCAATGTTCTGTAGATGTAGAGTGATTTTTGCTTTTCTGTTGTCCAGGCTTGATGTAGTGTGTATTTGGTTCCTATGTTGATTGTTGAGAAGCTATAGTCTTGCTCCTGTGATTTCGTTAGTTGCACTGTCCAGTTATTTTTGGATTTACAACTTATTTGTATTTCTGGTCTCTGGCTTATAAGCTAATACAAGTATATACCAAGTTTTTGTTTTCAGTTATGCGTTGGACATGAATGTTGACAAAGCAGAGGATGTTTTGATACATCGGAAGCTTCTTGCGGATGCGAAGGATCCAGCAAAATGCCCCTCCATTCATGTTTCTCTGCTAAAGGTTAATGTTTCCCTTTCTTTTACGTGAAGGAATTCACTGAGCAATGCTTGAGAGTTCATTAGTAATCGTCCATGGTGTCTAATAAACATTTCAAGTCTTACAAATATATGACGCCATATAGTTTAATTTTTCATGCATTTTATTGATTGAAGTAGCTACACATCAATTTTTAGCTTTTAACTATCTACGCTTTGGATTGCGTTGTTGCTTTCTGAAACTGGTCTGTTTTATGGTTAAAAAACCTTGATACTGAGTTCTTTCATAGCTTGAAGAGTTGAATGGGGATGTCAGGAGTGATACAGAGGAAGATGATGAAAGATGTGCAACAGCAGTTCCTTCCTGGAGGTATGATTTTGATAAGTTTAATAAAATGGATTGAAGTGATATCACCTTAAGGGCACTAGAACTCCAGAAATATAGGTTAAGAAACGAGGTCTGTAATTTGAAACTATGCTCAAATGGATGTGTTCTAGTGCTCATAGTCATAAGCTTTACTCTATGAGATTTCGTGCACCTATGAAGATTATATTGGATTAGTATGTTTTTTCCTCAAATTTTGTATTGGACGACAGTGATGCAAATTATATTGCAGAAACGACATCTCATTTGCTCCTGTTCATGAAATAACATTTTCCACTGTTGATAAACCAAAGCTTCTAAGTCAGGTAAACAATCTTTGACTAAAATATATTTAGTTATGTATTTTGGGTGTATTCTCTAAGATAACTCTGGTCCATCATCATGTCTTGGCTTGGGGAGTTAATTCCTTATAATTTTTTTATCTCGTCCATTGTTCTTCTGCAGCTTTTATAGCTGTTCAATGTTGAATTGCACTTTCCCTGTTTCTCTCTCCCCCCCCCCCCCCCCCCCCCCCCCCCCCCCCCTGAATTGCATTTAACTGGTGGAGATGCAACCCTGATTGTGTGGAATTTCTTATCTAGCTGTCTGCCTTGCTCTCTGATGTGGGGCTGAACATTCGAGAAGCACATGTTTTTTCTACAAAAGATGGTTATTCACTTGACGCATTTGTTGTAGATGGATGGCATACTAAGGTATCGGTTTACTTCTTTTGGTAAATGGTATCAGACTATCAATGTTCTTTTTGGGGGTAAAAGGTATCAGTTTAATGTTTTGGTTCAAGTGCCATAGTGGAGTTAAAAGAATATGTATAGAAAAGGTATTCGTGTTTCATGTTGAGATCTATTGCATACCAAGGCCACTTTAATGAAGTTGAAAAAAAATTAGAACATGTAATTTATCAATAACAATCAAAAGAATATATCTACGAGATGTCATATTTTACCATATTGACTCAGGACACTGATGGCTTGCACAAGTCACTGCTATTGGCTATAGAAAGAAGTGAGGTATTCTATGTATATTTTCATTTCAAGTCATCAATTCATTTTTTTATCATACTTCCGCAGAAAAAAGAAAGCTGGATTCAGACATCAAGTACCAAACAAATATATTTGAAAACAAGATGGTTTCTTCTTAATTTTGTCAGTTTTTTATATCTTATGTTTTTCTACAACCTGCAGAAATCATTATCGGGTTCATCCCATTCAGCTATGGGGAGGGGTCTGGTTGTTAAAGCAAGCCTGGGTGATCAAGAAATCAACATGAAGTCCATAAAGATTGGTGAAAAAATTGGAAGCGGATCTTGTGGAGATCTGTGAGTCATAAACAAGGAGTTGGCCTAATATTTTGTTTATCCTATGTTCTTCTTATACATAGATTATAGTAGTGGTTTATCTGTACAGATATCGGGGTCTTTATTTTGGCCAGGAAGTTGCTATAAAAATTCTCAAATTTGAGCATTTAACTGATGCAATGGAAGGGGAATTCGCCCAAGAAGTCAATATACTAAGGTGGAGATCAACCTTATATGGTTTTAATTTAGTATTTTACATTTATTTTAGGATGTTCATGTTTTGTTTGTGAAAATGAGCAGACTAGATGATAGATGGAAGTGATCTCAAATTCAGTCACCATTTTCCTTTAATATAAATATGTGTTTTGTAGTTTGGAACCATGTTTTGATACTTCTTTTGTATTATGCTGAATCAGGAATGTTCAACATGGAAATATTGTTCGCTTTATTGGTGCTTGCACAAAGTCACAACTATGCCTTGTTACAGGTGCTCACTCAGAAATAGGTTCAAATAATTTTAGTACATTTTATTGCACCTTATGTCTTAAGATATGTGCTATGCCAATAAGAGCATATTCAGATTTTTTTTGAAACTTCAATTTACAATTTTGATCCTCTTGATAAACCATTTTCCTGATTCAAGCTTCTTAGCTTAAGGTTGTATTTTTACTAGAAAAATAATACACTGTTCATCAGTGTCCTACCTTTGTTTTTTGATAATGGATTGTCTGGTAACAGGTCAAGGTAATCATGTATCTGCTGGCACATAATTGCAATGCTTTGCTTTTACTGTAATAGAACGAACATTCTACTATATGAATGATCAAAATACCAACTAGCTTATAAATTATTCCTATTCCTCATATGCTTTCCTTTTTGAACGTGAGATGAGTTAAGCTCTTGGGTTTCTTAATATATTCTCGTCAACTAGATAATTCGTAACTCATTAATACCAGGAAACAGTCATTTGTTCATATGTATTATGCACCCCACAATTCAAGGGATGCCTTTTATAAACTTATGCGATAGCTAAAAGTGCTTCAATCATTATGCATTCTGCAGAGTATATGCCCGGGGGCAGTCTTTATGATTTTCTGCACAAAAATCACAATGTACTGGAGCTTCCTGTGTTGCTTAAGTTTGCAATCGATATCAGCAAAGGAATGGAATACCTTCACCAGAAAAACATAATTCATAGAGATTTGAAGACTGCCAACTTATTGATGGATAGAAATAGAGTATGTTATACTAATTTTCTTTTTTTTCTCTCATAATCACGCGTTATTGTAGATATGTGCTTGTAGCCTTGCTTCATAGGAGGTGAAACTAATGTTCTGAAGTTTTAAGTTTGGCATTTTCTTTCACTAGTCTGGCTTGGTTCATGCATTTCCCATTGACGCAGATGGATGGTACGGATGCATGTGCTGCATATCGTTCTTTTTGGTATTGTTCGTTGTTCAATGTTTGGAATTTCTTCGTTAACGATATTTCTGAAGCTGGTCTCTACATGGTCTTCCAACCTTGATAGTCCCTAATTGCCTAAGATATCTACTGTTTACCTCTTTTACTGTTTTTTTTGGGTATCTCTGCATTTTATTTTTGCCAATATCCAGTCCATCTTATAAGTGCATCTACAGATTTCCAATTGAAAAAATGAATTTGGTTGACAATTTCATGTCAGTTACATGGTACACGTTACAAATAGTGTGATTTCTTAATAAATTTTGTAAGAGGGAGCAAATTTTTGAATCATTTAATGGCAGTACACAATGGGGAAAACCGAAATGTATACAAGTATATGTATATGCTTCAGTGGGCCACAAGATCACAGAGATAAATAGTTCTTAGGATGCCATATGGGTGTTTGTCGTAATATCGTTTATTTCTTCTCTTCTACTGTTCAATGGCTAATTATCCTTCTTTCCTTTAGGTTGTGAAGGTTGCCGATTTTGGTGTTGCTCGCTTCCAAACTCGTGGTGTAGTTATGACTGCAGAAACTGGTACTTACAGATGGATGGCACCTGAGGTACTCTCCGTGTTCCTTTTCTTCTTGATTTCATTCTTTGCCAATTTCTCCCCTGTATGAAAATGGATTTAGAAAATCAATATACAACTGCTAAAAAACTCATATACATTTAAAATTTTATATTTTTCTTCATGTGCTCAAGATCATGGGAACTACAGATAGCATAACTGTCCAGTTTCACATTACTAGTCACAAGGAAAAAAATATATACAGTAATTATCTAGTGAGCTCGGGGCTTAATCTATCTATTTTAAGCTCCTACAATATCCACCACTCATTTGTAATTGTAAGGTAGATTAAGGATATGACGGTTATGTTAATTAAAAGATCTAATGGTAGATATTAATGATAGATTAACCGTAATTAGATCTAATAGTGAGATTGTAATGTGGCTTAAATTAGTATGATGAGCCCCGGGCTCACTAGAGCTTGACTCTCTCTCTCTCTCTCTATATATATATATATATATAGATGTGTATAAAAGTGCAAAATTATTGTTGGAAATTTGATAATGGTCCGCCCGTTGTGCATTAAGGTGGATTTTCCGTTGAAGAATGCTCCATCCCAAGTGGAAAGTGTTGCCAGAATATTGAATAAATTGTAGGAAAATGTTGTTGAATTTTCTTAATGAACTAGTGACAATGTTGTGCAAGTATGGACTGTTGGTTTGCACATATTCCAAAATAGTAGACCAGTCATTACTAAATTTAAATCCATAGTAAGAATTCAACCAGTGTCATTTTCCAACCTTGATCATTGTAATGCTTAGCCAAAATATTATAATAATCCATTTTCTTGATTTAATTTGCTAAAATTGAAATGGAATATCAACTTGGTTAAATAGGAAGTTATGAACAAGTTGGACATGATGGATCTTAAAATATCTGTAACTTCACAAGGTTTACATACTTGAATCCAAGCTCATAATATTTTTATTATAGAAGTGACAATTGGATGTCGAGTATATTTTTATTTTTAATGTGAATCAATATTGATCATGTGTTTTTTTAGTTCGTGCGAAATTATTATTTTATTTTATTTATATACTTCTAATTTTCCATTCAAGGTAATTAATCATCAACCTTATGATGAAAAAGTAGACGTCTTTAGCTTTGCTATTGTACTTTGGGAGCTTGCCACATCCAAGGTACATTCTGAAATTCTGTTCTTTATATGGTTTTCAAATCCCCACCTAGTGTTTGGCTACATGATTAGTAATATGTTATTCTCGTGATATTCACATACAGGTTCCATACGATGCCATGACTCCTGTACAGGCTGCACTAGGAGTAAGACAGGTTGGTTCTACTCTGACTTCAGTGAAGTATGGCTTTATCAGACATCTTACTAATTAATATAATGATTATGCTGCTGATTATTATTATTTCGATCAGCGATCATACTGCTGCTTATGAAATGCATTCCTAGCCCACACTGATTACGCTCTTGGTTGTTTATAAGTTCTTAAGTTTTATCGTGCCTTGTTTTTGTCTATAATAAGAACATGAAAGAAGCTGTTTCAGATGTGTCATTAATGTAATTAATATGTGGCACCAAAATGTAATGAGAAATATGACCCCTTGCTCATGGCATTCATATTTGCTTTCAGGGTTTACGTCCCGCACTTCCGGAGAATGCACACCCTAGACTATTGGAGTTGATGAGGAGATGTTGGGATGATGTTCCTTGGAAACGTCCTTCTTTCTCAACGATTAGAGCTGAGCTTGAGGATTTCTCTATGCAAGTTCAGGTGAAAGGTTATTAATCATTATTTAGAAACAACACTAACACCGATGATCCTATGCCATACGGATGTTTATTGCCATGTTGGTATTTAGACCAAATTGATCCAAACATTTATTCAACACTTCAAATTGTGTCCACATTGTTAGCATTAATTGTAAAGATGGTGACCTTGTTCTTTCTTGCAGTTGCAGGGTCCAGTAAAACCATTATCCAGAAAGAGTTCGAAGCAGTTGAAAAAACAAACCTGAAGAGAGAACTTGATTTTGACTTCGTGTATTATTTTCTCTCTCTATTGCACTTACCTGATGTATCTT
The DNA here is from genome assembly GCA_963682175.1 of Triglochin maritima. Taxonomy (NCBI): domain Eukaryota; kingdom Viridiplantae; phylum Streptophyta; class Magnoliopsida; order Alismatales; family Juncaginaceae; genus Triglochin; species Triglochin maritima. The sequence goes on along the minus strand of OY821787.1, from coordinate 1,001,270 downwards.
GTTGATTTTATTGTTACGAATAGATGAAGCTTTTTACCGTTGTTTCTCAAGTACGATCATTACAAGAATCATTTATGACCTGCAAATTATCTTGCAGGATAGTGCCGGTGGCCTGAAGCACGAAAGCAATATTACCAATTTCACGAAGCATGTCTTGCCCTTGAAAATATACGTCCGTTTTGCATGGTACTGCTCACACGCATATAATGACGGTTGGAGTTCATTTCCCAAAGTTCTCCATGAAATTTTGTCACGTATTATTTAGGAATTGTAAATTTCAGTTGTGTTCTTGAGAATGAATTTCTAAGTCTCTCCTGGAACTCCAGTTTATCCAGTAGAGGAGGCGTATTTCTTTTTACATTTTATTAAAGTTAAGGGATGGTGTAAAGTTGTAAATACTGTCGAGATAGCTTGTAAGTTTAAATTGCAGTTACTATATAAATTCTAAGTTATAACCATCAGTTAAATCTTCATTTTGTAGCAAAAAATTGTACCGTTGCTCAGTCTCATGGAATGGTTCGTTTTCTCCTAAGAAAAGTATTTTTCTTGAAGAAATTTGTTCAAGGCCTGTATGGACACTCTCTTCCTTCGATGATTTGTTTCTAATGACTAAACATCTCGGCAGGAAGGAGAGCAATGTTTTTCTTTACTAAGCCTTGAAACGTAGATGTTGAGATGATTCATAGCATAACGTCGTAGCGATTCAGGATGCAGTACAAGTGAAACCATTCTGAAACCAGTAGGCCGTAAAATGGCCTTCTCTTCAAATGCCTAATTACAAATTGTGAAAAGTGCTCACGCTTTAAACTTGTTATTTATCATTTCACAAATGCCACGCATCCTGTATCCGTCAAGAATATGCAAATATACCGTGGGAGCCAATAGAATTACAACAAATAAACTTTCGGAACCAATATAATATTTTTTTGTTATGAATAATGTCGCAACTCGTAAGACGAAATGCATGGCCATCGTGGACTTGACTTGGGTTTCAAATGAAACAACGGATTTCGTTGTCGTCTTTAGTGCAATTTCGTGACTTATAATGTTTTAAGACAGGAACTGCGGTCGTATATTAAATTCAAGTGTTGAATATGACATTTATAATTTAAAGGAGAAGTCATACAACTGATACAAGTCATTCTATATTAATAAACATCTCCATCACTACAACTCACAGCTAAAATACAAATCAGCACAAACACATGGTTTACGTACAATACATATAAGATCACATGTGGACCAGTTCCAAGGCATATATGCTTTAACAATCAGAAGAAGAATATTACAGACAAAAGCATCAGCTTGACAGCTTCTGTCTAACTCACTTCATCTTTATTACTAATAATTATAAACTCAGGGGCCCAATTAACAAGCTTCGGACAGAGAGAACTGAACTCTTTTACGAAGTCAACTTCCTTGCTTTATTCTACTTCTTGTGGCCTAAACAAGCCCACAATATCATCATCACCATCTTAACTCCCATCTGCTTAATTTGCAACAACAAAGAAAAAAAAAGTTAGCATATGCTAGTGCACAAGTATATGTTCTTGCATGTTTTATAACAAAAGGTTCTAATTATTACCTCGCATTGATTTTGCTTCAGTAGTGGTAAGGTGGAGGAGGTGAAGAGTAGAGATAGTGAGGAGGGGGAGATGGTGACTTGTAGTAGTAGTGTGGGTGGTCTGGTGGTGGTGGTGATTTGTACTTATATAAAGGTGTTGGAGATGGTGGTGACTTATAGTAGTACAGTGGCGGGGATTTGTACTTGTACACCGGTGTAGGTGGTGGTGGAGATTTATACTTATATACTGGAGGGGGAGGAGACTTGTACTTATACACTGGTGCGGGTGGTGGTGGAGATTTATACTTATAGACTGGAGGGGGTGGTGACTTGTACATATACACATGTGTAGGTGGTGGTGGAGATTTATACTTATAAACCGGAGGTGGTGGCGACTTGTACTTATACACTGGTGTAGGTGGTGGCGGAGATTTGTACTTGTACACCATAGGAGGGGGTGATTTGTACTTATACACTGGTGTGGGTGGTGGTGGAGATTTATACTTGTACACTGGAGGAGGTGGTGACTTGTACTTATACACTAGTGTAGGTGGTGGTGGAGATTTATACTTATACACCAGAGGAGGTGGTGATTTGTACTTATACACTGGTGTGGGTGGTGGTGGAGATTTATACTTATACACTGGAGGAGGTGGTGACTTGTACTTATACACTAGTGTAGGTGGTGGTGGAGATTTATACTTGTACACCAGAGGAGGTGGTGATTTGTACTTATATACTGGTGTGGGCGGTGGTGGAGATTTATACTTATACACTGGAGGAGGTGGTGACTTGTACTTATACATTGGTGTAGGTGGTGGTGGAGATTTGTACTTATACACTGGTGTAGGTGGTGGTGGAGATTTGTACTTGTACACCGGAGGAGGTGGTGATTTGTACTTATACACTGGTGTGGATGGTGGTGGAGATTTATACTTATACACTGGAGGAGGTGGTGACTTGTACTTAAACACTGGTGTAGGTGGTGATGGAGATTTGTACTTGTACACCGGAGGTGGTGGTGATTTGTACTTGTGCACTGGTGTGGGTGGTGGTGGAGATTTATACTTATACATTGGAGGAGGTGACTTGTACTTATACATTGGTGTAGGTGGTGGCGGAGATTTATACTTGTACACTAGAGGAGGTGGTGATTTGTACTTATACACTGGTGTAGGTGGTGGTGGAGATTTGTACTTGTACACTGGTGTGGGTGGTGGTGGAGATTTATACTTATACACTGGAGGAGGTGACTTGTACTTATACATTGGTGTAGGTGGTGGCGAAGATTTATGCTTGTGCACTGGAGGAGGTGGTGATTTGTACTTATACACTGGTGTAGGTGGTGGTGGAGATTTGTACTTGTACACTGGTGTGGGTGGTGGTGGAGATTTATACTTATACACTGGAGGAGGTGACTTGTACTTATACATTGGTGTAGGTGGTGGTGGAGATTTATGCTTGTACGCTGGAGGAGGTGGAGATTTGTACTTGTACACTGGTGTGGGTGGTGGTGGAGATTTGTACTTGTACACTGGTGTGGGTGGTGGTGGAGATTTATACTTATACACTGGAGGAGGTGTCTTGTACTTATACATTGGTGTAGGTGGTGGTGGAGATTTATGCTTGTACGCTGGAGGAGGTGGTGATTTATGCTTGTACACTGGAGGAGGTGGTGGTGGAGACTTATAATAGTAAGGAGGTGGTGGAGGGGACTTGTACACTGGTGTAGGTGAGGGTGGTGGCTGGTAATGGTACGATGGTGGAGGTGGTGAAGAGTAATAATAGTAGTTTGCAAGTGTTTCTTCAGGAAAACTGAAAGAAATGAACACTATGAGAATAGTAGCAAGAAAGGAGGCAATTTGAGAGCTTCCTCTGGTTTCACCACCCATCTTTGCAACTATGGCTTCAAGCAAATCCTCATGCGTTCTTTATATAGATGTCATTTTTACCTTATAGGTCCCACTTTTTACCAACCACCTCTGTAAAATTAGATCGTGAAGTCATGGAAACCCAACGCTAAAGTTTAAAACCACAATCATGGGACCCAACTCTACTTTTGACGTGCACAAGAGAGTTGCATGAAAACTGAAGCTACTCTAGTAAGGGTATACAAGTTTGTTTTTAAGCAATTGAAGCAATGCTACTTAGGATAGACATGTCTAAGAGTGGTTGGTGCAACCATCGCTAACAATTTAATCAACAATATACAACTGATATATTATTAATGCAATCACCTAATTACTCAAAAAAAAGTATCCAACTGGGGAAAGGATTTTAAGCAGAAATACTCTGAAGATACTCTGAAGTACTCCTTAAAAGCAGAAGTGCCCATACAAGAGACAACTTGCTTTGTGTTAAGAAAACTGCTGAACATGTGGATGACTTGTTTAATGTGTTTTCTTGACGTTATGTTTTGCACCCCTATTCATTGTTTTATGAAAAATGATTTCAATTTAACATTCAAACTTTGGCTCTCTATAAATAATTGTATCTCTGTAAAACTTCGGTAAGAGAAGTGGTTCGTAACAACGTTTGAAGTTCAAAAAGTACATTATGAAGTTATCATGTAACTACATATGAAGTCCCTCCTGTACCATCATTACAAACGATTTTCAGAATGCCTGAGTCTTCCGTTGTTACGGAGGGTTGTGTTCAATGTGAATATGGATATGATTTTTAAAAGTGGTTCTCGAGTCAGTCGGTACCATGTTCTGTAAGGCATGAACATAGAAGTAAATTCATATCTTTGTAGGCTCCACACCCTTGTTTTCTTCTAAAGAGAGCAAGACTAAACTAGGATCTTACATGTATTTCATATAACATCAAATTAAATGTTAGCAATATAAAGACAAAATAATACAAGGATATACTTGACAATTTGACATCAAGTTAGATAGGGTATATTAACACATAAATAACAAATGAGATGCATTGAAGAAATAATAAACACCATATCTGCTTCATGTTTAGGTATAATCTTCCTTAAAAAGTATTGACATGAAGAGTTTGTCAGCACGTCTTGTTGTTTTTGTGAAAAAAATACCTTCAGAATCTTAGTACGCCATGGTCCAGAAACATATCTTCATATAGACCTCTCTTTTTCACAAGTTGATTCCAAACCCCTGTGGGTGGAATCAAACTATGTAACAAGTTGCAGAGTTTGATGTGTACATCTCCAAACGACTTTTTTCAAAAGTCTTTCCTTCAGAGGGTTTCTGCCTGCATCAGTAAGCAACCAATGTTGATTCGTCAAAAAATCCTACTCACTTCAAACCCTGGTTCAGTTGGCAACTTCAGAACTAGCAAACTCTACAAATTTAAGCAGAACCAATTTACACAGGAGAAAATTTTAGTATGTGTCGAGAAATCTTACATGAGGAGGTGATATCAAATTCTCCGTATGTTATCCATGTCGCTTTGTCTGTCACGATCAATCTTCACGCTGCAAACCAAGGGCATTGATTTGATCTCAAGATTTGTTCTATCCATCTGACCATCCATTTACTTATGTTTGAAAATATTTTTTTATATATAAATAACCATATATCAAAATTAAGGTGCTCGTACCAACATGTACACTTAATCGGAAATTACAGCAGACACACGCAACGATGCAAGTGAAAGTTCAGCAATAATAAGAGAGGTCAAATCGGGGGGAAAATCACAACGCAGGTATGAACACAACCAAGGAAGTCATTCAGGTTCCCGTCAATGAATTGGTAGGTGGATGTTCATGATCAGCTGTTTGCCAGTGGGTGATAAGGATGGGAACTCAAGAAAGCTGTTGGAGTGGCATCTCACTGAATCAAATCATAAGAGAAAATGAATTAGATACGAGTCATCAATACTGGAAAAGACTGAAAGCAGTAGGCACAGCATAAGCCTATATTCATGTCACTTAAAGAGCACAAAGTACAGACAAGACTCGATAAAAGAAGAATTGCAGACCCATAAGGTGGAATTGTTTCCTAGTGAGCAAGCCAATTTGGTTGGATCTCATCCACCAGTGTTGGAATATGATGAGAATTGCATAAACACATTACATAAGCAAATGTAAGACATATAAATTCATAATTATGAAAACAAGATTAGGTTAGTATATGTTTATGCAAATTTGTTGGTTTGGCAATTAGATAAGTGTGCTTGTAAAAAGCAAGATGAGATATTACATATCTCAGCATAAAATTGTGCAGGACTTTGACTTTATGAAAATTGCATCTCTTTGTAACTTTCATTGTGCACAATGTGATATCACTGATATGCACGTTGAGTATTCTCTGAAGTTCAGCTTAGCACGTTGGATCCAAAACCAAGAGCCTTAAGGGCTATCATGTGGAATCTCATCTGAACATGATAGTCTATGCTACTTGTTGGAAGATGAGAGGCATAGGCATTCTATGTTCCTAAATGATAAGTTGTTTTAATGTTCTTAGGGATAAGAAGAGTATAGGTTGTATCTTTTAGGGTTCCTTGATGACCATCAGGCCATGGTTCAGAATAAGTTCACCAGTTTAATGAGAGACATTGGATCTAAATTTCTGCATTCAACCATGGTCATGACTTCTAAGATGATAAATTCCAAGATTACACACTTACGGTCCTCACCAAATGCTTCGCTATCAAATTTGCAAGACAAAGCAGTAGAGTGCAATTAAGGTGCATAATCAAAAAGTCAAGTGCTAAGAAGATAAAACTTGTGATAACAAATTACTCTTATGAGTGGAGACAGAGCTCTGTCTTCACAAATGATCTAAACCTTTTAACGGGAATTAGGGTTTCACCAGTCCTTTTGATTTCCAAGTTTCTGGTATTCTAGCTAATCACACACATTCCAATCAAGGTACAGTTCAGAAAATTGAGTTTCATATAATGTTTGAAAGAAGAAAATGTTACATTTGGTGTTTAGGAATTTGATTTATGAATTATTGGACATGAAAGTGAATGCTCTTAGTAGGAATGCGGAAATTACAAACAACCCCAAGTTTGATGGTTTAAACTTTTAAGATGAGCTTGGTTTGTCATGCTCAAGAACAACATATATTTTCTTTTATTCTAATGAAATCATCATTAAATTTCTTTAGCATTTGTGGCTGATGATCAATAAGAATCAAATAGAGATTTATTTAAACAAGCAACACATACATAATGATCTACATTTCAAGGCATGTGCTTCTAAAAAGGCGAGGAAACACAAAAACAAATATTTTTCAAGAATTAGAGAGCAAAAATAATTTTTAAAGTCGATTTTCAGTACGGAATAAAGTTGAAATTCTAACTTGATGTTCCTTTCTTTAGCAAAATAATGTTCAAATATTTGTTCAAGTTCATGCTGCGGTTTGCTACCTGCACATTGTCGAAGAAGTTTTCCTCTTTCAGTTGCTTATAGCCTTGTAGATAATTAATATGGTCCTCCATCTTCAGTTTTTTGCACCACATTCTTTCATTCATATGTTTTCATGTATTAAAGTATCATGGCTTTCGTTTCTTTCACATTAGCTTCGAGCAATGTGTTTATATGAAGTATAATCTTCTTTTACGTAAGGTTTCCATCTCAGAAATAGGTCCATCATCCTCAATTTGTAGAAATCACAGTAATCAGTTATCCAACTTAAAGCATCATTCACCCACAAGTAATAAATTAGTGTCTGTGTCACTTAATTGCAGAGCTAAAAGGTCAAGTATTCCAGACATCTCAGCCAATTGTGGGTTCGAATCATCTCCAGCAACAAATTCCACAACCACATTGTCAATCTCAATCGAACTGCAATCTGATGTTTTCTTCATATTTCTGGTCTTCATCAGTTTTCTAATCTGGGCCACATCATCCCATCTTCCTGCAGCAGCGTAAATATTCGAAAGAATCACATAATTCCCAGTATCATGTGGCTCCAGCTCCACAAGCTTCTTAGTTGCGAGAACTGCAGTTTCCACGTCACCATAAGTCTTACATGCACTAAGCAGGGATCCCCAAATCACTGCATCTGGCTGCATTGTCATGTTGTTGATCAAATCCAATGCCTGAGCAAGTAAACCCGATCGCCCGAGAAGGTCTACCATGCATCCATAGTGCTCGACACTTGGGACAAGACTGTACTTTTGAACCATCAATTCAAAGAACTTAAGCCCTTCAGCTAAAAAACCAGCATGGGCACAAGACGATAAAATCGCCAAAAATGTGACACCGTTCGGCTTCACACGTTTACTCCTCTCCATCTCACCGAACAATCCAATAGCTTCTCTAGCCAAGCCATGGTGAGTGAATCTGCCAATCATAGTGCTCCACGAGATCACATCCTTCACCACCATACCACGGAACACTGAAACTGCCCGATCAACGCATCCGCATTTCGCATACATCTGAATCAACGCATTCCCAACATGCGTCTTACCCAACAATCCATTCCTATCACAATACCTATGAATCCAACTCCCCAATTCTAACGTGCCAAGGTGCGCACATGCAGGCAAAACCGACACAACCGCAACATCATCAACCTTCACACCTGTGACCTGCATTTCATAAAAAACCTCCACAGCATCCGAATAACAACTGGCCCCAACGTACCCCGAAACCAAAACCGTCCACGACACCAAGCTTTTCTCGGGTATACACTCAAAAAAGGCCCTACCTTTCCTCATCTTCCCCATCCTAACAAACGCCGCAAGAACCGTATTCCACGAAACGACATCCCTAACGCGCATTCCATCAAACACCTCCAACGCATCCCCCAACCCGCCACATTTGGCGTACATTTCCAAAACCGAATTTTCCACCACACTAACAGAACCCCACCCTGTCTTCCATACGAAACCGTGCACTCCTCTCCCAAGTTGGGGGAGCAAAAGGCCAGAACACGACTTGAGGACAATTGGGTATGTGAAATTATCAGGAAAGATTGGATCTTTGGGGTCTTTGAGCATCTGGAGGAAGAGGGAGAGGGTACGGAGGTGGTTGCCGGAGAGGGTTTGGGCCCGGATGAGGGCGTTGTAGAGGAAGAGGGTGGGTTTGGGGTTTGGAGGAAGATTAGGTCGGCGTAGTTGGGTTGGTGGAGGGAGGCGCAGAGGGTGACGAGCTTGGTGGAGAGGAACGGGCTGTTGGAGAGCGAGCTGAGAATGATTTGGGCGTGGATGGATTTAAGGTGGTGGAGGGTTTGGATTTTGGTGGGGAAGAAGGATGCGAATTTGTCTTCCATTTGTCTGTAGATGTTTGGTGGTGCTTTCCTCATTGTTGGTGTTCGAGGAAATGTCTGAAAGGAAGGAGTCGTGGGTTTGTTGTTTTCTTCGATTTACTAATTAATCTTGTATTTGACATTGTGAAGGTAGATGAAGATGCAAATCCATAAATGATTAGGATTTACGACTACTTGTAGAAACGAGAAATGACTTGACACGAGCAGTGCTAGGTTGAGTCAAGAAGTCGGGTGACTCCTTTAAAGTTTGGGATATCACCTGAATTTTAAGGATCGTTTGACACCCATACGATTCCAATTCGTTTAAAATCTGACTCTCGTGGAACACCGTTTAAAATTCCGACCTTTTGATATGAATTCGTGACATCATCTTATCTTCAGATAACTACTAGTTTGTTATTAGGGAACATGTGTTTAAGTCTTTGGACAGCTACGATAAGTCGATAACCATAATTTTCATGAGATGTAGAACATTACAATTTTATAGTTTTAAGTTTTAATTTTAATCATTTCGAATAAGTATAAGAATCTACCGACCGAGTAACCACAACCAACAGTCTCACCCTCCCTAAACTCTCGTGGGCCGAAATCACAGGTCAAAACCAACAATCAATTTAACATTTTTTTCCGGGACACATCGAACATAAGATTCGCCTGTCTTGTCTTTCAGAGTTTTTTGTTCCTAAAAACTAAAAAGTCTCCTCTTTCTTCCATGGCTCCTCCCAAGCGAGGGAAGTCGAAGACCACGACCACGATCACTCCTCCTCCCGCCGCCGACAACATCCCGGCGTGCCTCCGGTTCGTGCCTCCCTCCTCCGTCGCCATCCACGTCCACGCCAAACCCGGCTCCAAATTCGCCACCATCACAGGTTCCATAACAAACAAAAAAGAAAAAATCTTTTTTTTTGGGGGGGCTTAATTTGGTGTTATTGTGGTTGTAGATGTCGGCGGCGAGGCGGTTGGGGTTCAAATCGATGCGCCTGCGAGAGACGGCGAAGCCAATGCCGCGCTTCTCGACTACATGAGCTCCGTGAGTAGTGGGACCCATACTTGAATTTTGTTGGATTGTTTTGTCTTGGATTATGTATGTCGAACTGTTTCTCGATTTCTGTTTGAGATTCTCAATTTCGGAAATGCATCTTTGGGAACTTGAAATTCCGAAATACATCACTTGGTGGTTACTATCAATTTTTGAATTCGAAGAACTGTAAAATTTGGTTGGTCCACTACTTCAACAAAACCTTAAGCACTTAGGTGAAGGGTAATGTAGCAAACTCTATCACAGAGTGTTACACACCATTTTATGTTTAGCAACGTGAGACTATTTTTGCTCAACATGATTTAAATGTGCAAATGTGGATTCAGAATTGCCTAACTTGAAAAAAAGGCAAACTTGAAATGTTTTTTTTCATATTTCCACTCTAAAACCAACGAGGCCATGTCTTCCTCTCATTCTAACACAGAGCTGGATGATTTTTCTTCCACTTCAACAGAAGTTTAAATCTGAATCGATTATCATTAGGTAGTCAGCTTAAGTTCTGAGAAGTAGAAGTGAATTGTAGATCTCATGTATTACAGATGTTGTCTGTATTGAAAGTGTCTCTTAAAGTTGTTTCAGCTGCTATCATTTCAATTTTAACTGGTTACTATCTATCTAGGTGTTTAGTTTAATCAGATTTTCTGTCATTGGTGAACCTATCTATGAATTCTGATGATTATTGCATTTATGTGTTGTCATTTTCAGGTATTAGGAGTCAAAAAGAGACAAGTATCCATTGGGTCTGGCTCAAAGTCAAGAGAAAAGGTTGTGCTTGTACAAGAAACGTCCCTTCAAAATGTTTTTGATGCTTTGGAAAAAGCTTGCAAGGAGCAAAAATAAGGGAAATTAAAGATGACCACACAAGTTACAACTCAGATGTTTTGTATCTATAACCTGATCATGGAAGCATCCGTCATCATTCTCTCAGACCAATACGATAGGTTGTATGTGCATTACTGATTGTGGTCTCAAATCGTGGATGCTACTTTGAAGATATGATCATATCAAGTTTGCTACATTATTGAAGGAAATAAATTTATCAAAAAAAGTAGCATCCAACTTGCAAGCAAAACAGAGCTAGATACTAAATGTAAATAACGGTGTTGCAGATCATGTTTAGTAATTGTCTATTGAAATAGCTTGTGCCATGAAAATTAGTACTGTGTACTCTATACCACTTAAATTTGCTGGATATCATCATTATTTGTTAAACTCAGGTGTTGGTACTTTTTTGTAGTACATAATGATGGGGACAAGATTGTTAACCAAATAAGTTAGTCCGTTTCATATAGTTGGCTTCCTGAATTGATCTGCAACTCGGCCAAAAGACTTGAATAATTCCAAATCTGATTAAAAAGCTTATAGATTGTTACTGAATTATAAGTGAAACTAAAACAACTCTACCAAAAAACTGGTTTAATTCCAATCCTGATTAAAAAGCTACTAGAATAAAATACAGAATTAAAGAATCAACAACAAAAAGAATTACATTTGTCCAGGTATTAGAAAAGGCAAAATATACACAATACAAGGTTAAAAAAAACTGTGTACATTCTGAAAGAAAGAAGAAGAAAAAAGCCGCCCCCTACCTCTTTTACCCATTTGAGTTCTGCCTTCAGCACAGTTGCCCATATGCTGATGGATCGAAACCATCTCCAATAGCTTTGCAATTTTTGTTGCAACTTATGGTGTAATTTCTTCCATTCCTATCTTCACAGTTCACATCAATCCTTGCTATATCAAACACATGAAACTCCATCCTCTTTCTTTTTTCTCATACATTCAAACTCTTTATGGATTTCTCTAGCATGTCCCAATCAAAGCCTTCAATTTCATTTATCCTTGTACCATTTTTATATATCCAGAATGCTGGTGAAGAGTGAAATCCCTCTAATTCTGCTAGATGGGAATTATCTTCTGTGTCCACCTACCATCATAACTTAAGACAGGTAAACAAGTATCTACACAAAGTGGATGTAGAATTTGATGGAATATAAAGAAAAGATGTGTAGTATTAGTACTCCAGTAGTCATGTACTCATGTTCCCTGATAAAATCTGATACGAAATCCACTAATATTTTATATAAAAAAATGAAATAACCAAACTATAATACAATCAGTAACATGCATAAAATAGAAGTTACAGAAACTATTGCTTGAATCTGGTTACGTGTTTTAGAAAAATTGCAAAATTTCAATTCAAAAAATAGACCTTGGTAATGATAAAAAGAAACAGACCTTGGCAAAATTAATAGATGGGTATCTCCGGTGCAGTTGCTCCATGAATGGGGTCATCTGCTTGGTCTCACTGGATTTGTCATAGAGAAGCACAACAGATGCTCCTGTCATTATTATTTTTCCCAAAGAGTGAAGATTTAAAAGAGTAACATCAAACAGTCACTACTTATCCTAATCAAGGTATTTTCTGTATTTCAACTCATATTATTAGCCATCTCTTGGCAATAATGACCAAGAAGATATAATTCATAGGCATAAAATTATGCGAACTTCCAAGGCATTTGTACAATAGCAAGCAAATATCATTACACTGACGCATAGTATGCCGAAGTGCAGTTGTTTTTCTTCCTGTTTTTGTGACTTATGAGACGATCAAATATTCGAAATTACCTGTAAACTCAGTAATGCGCATGAACTGGTCATCTGTACTTATACTAACAACACCGGTCCCAACCTCCGAATCACAACCATTCTCGCCTTTCTGTTTCTTCAGTTCAATCTTCACCTCTGCGAGGGACTTCCCAACCTCCTCATCTCCAGGTAACTCTTCAACCAATACCTCGTAATCTCGCAATGCTTCTTCCCATTTTTCCATCTGACATCAGAAACACATTAGCTAGGTTGTCATTTTACATGATCTGAACTTTTGAGGGTCGAAGAATATTAGTAACCTTTATATAGCAATCAGCTCTTCTTAGACGGGCTTTACTGTAATTCGGACGTAGTTTGAGAGCTTTGGTACAATCGTCGACTGCTTTTTCGCGTTGGCCAAGCTTTATTTGACAGGCAGCACGGTTGCACAGAAGTACAGAATTGTGCGAATCGTATTCTAGGCCCTGTCCATATGCTATACATGCCTCTGTAAACTTGGATAGCTTGAAGAGTTCATTGCCTTTTGATCGAGCAGACGCCACGGCTCTAGCCCTTCTAACAACTGCAGCTGCCTCTTTGTTGCTTGGATCAACCCGAGCAGCCATTTGGGACATTGAGACCGCTTCGTCGAACCTTAAATAATAAACAAGTCGGTCCTATTAATTGTTGATAAAAGAATGCTACATGTATTTTGTATCTTAAACATTATCATAAGTTTTGCTTCCGGAATCATACTAAAAAAAATAGAATACCGATGCCAATATGAATCATACCATTATCTTGAGAACATGGCTAATGTAATAACAAGGAGATATATGTAGCGTTTTCCATTATTACATGCTGAAATTTGCTAGAATTATGTAGTTACTGACCTTCCAGCAGACATGTCGATCTGTGCTCTTACTGAAAGGATGTACGAATTGCCGGTAGCACCAAAGAATTTAGTGGATTCATCAATTTCAAAAGTGGGGGAATCGATCAATATGGTGTCGGCTTCTTGGTGCCTTTGGAGCTTAAGAAGTGCCTCTGCTTGTGCTGCGAAGACCTTTCGAAACATGAAAGATGCAGGGAGCAGCAATATGAGACTATGAAATGGTACGAACTTATGGGAAGCATGCTAACAATGGTATGAGCATAATGAATTTTCTTTTATAATTAACAGAAGTAATGCGGTTATGTATTAAATAAAAAAAGGTAGAATTCAATCCACCTTGCCAAGTTTGATTTTCATAAAAGGTGTTCACAACATGAAATTCTCGAAACTAAACCCAGCACATCAAATGAAGAAAAACACAAGGCATAGAGAATCTAGACTATACCTTCATCATGTTGAGATAGAAGTAGTGTTATTCTGGTGAGCATACCTGAGGTGCTGAAGAAGCACCAGAAGCAATGGATATCTCTGCTTCTTTCAGGGCTGTATTCCAATCCTTCTGCTTCCGCGCTTCGTGGCACTTGTGGAGATGACTCTGGAGATTCTGAGCCTGAGACAAATCCTTCGAACTAGCTTCGTTTCCTGCTAGTTTGTAATGGTGTAGAGCTTTCTCAGCTTCTCCCAATCTGCAAGGGGTTCATGCATGCCAAACATGTAAGAACATGTTTTGTTTCTTTTCTTGAAGCTTTTAACTAGATAAACTTCTGATAGAACTTGCTTCTGGTAAATCGACTTTTGACTATTCTAAGACTGTAGATGTACATACAAGATAACAATTTTTTTTGTCCACGTAGTTTTTCTTTTGGAGAAACTTCCTTGGTTTCAAATAGTTGATGAATTTAAAAGAGTCAAATTAAATCCTAATATCCTGCACGCATGTTAGATATAGAGGCCTTTCTTAGATTCCATAAGAACAAATTCAGATTTAGGAATGTAAATCGTGGCTTATGGGAAACCAAAGCTTAGTTACATGAAATGGAAAAGTTGCAAGAAGCAAACATCAAATTGGCCAAAAGAATCCGCTTAAGTTTGTTTTTTCAAATGATCTTTTTTTAAACATTACAAATAAAATTAATGTGGTCTTTCATATGATATGTTGAGCATATTCCATCAGAGGGAAGCCAATTTGCAGAATCATTGCATTTGTTTTATCCAGTAGTGATTCCAAAAAAATAAAAATGGTGCTGGAATTTTGATGCCACTAGAATTCCTGAGGATCAAACAAAATGATCTGAAAAAGACAGTTTAAACACCATTTTATGTACATTTCCTTCAATGACTCTGAGATCTAAATCTTTTATTTTGTTTTTTTACCTGAGGTAAAGACCGGCAAGCCGATGATGCGCCCTTTTATAAGAAGGATCGATCTTCACCGCCTCCTTGCACTCCGCCACGGCCTCAAGAAACCGTCCAAGCCCCGTCAGTGCTGCAGCCTTGTTGCTCCAATAAGAAGCCCTCTTGGGATCAAGGATTATAGCCCGGTCATACAACGCTAGTGCCTCGGCGAACCTCCCATTCTTATACTCCTCATTCCCCATCTCCTTAAGCTCCTCAGGCTCCAATCTCTTCGAGAGCGCCCTACAAAGTGAAGGGGGTGGCATCGGAGGCTGGTCGTTGCCCCTCCCCGTATTCCTCTCTTTCGCGGTCTGCGGCAAGTAATCAAGCACATTGGCGTTACCGTTCCCTTGTCTAGTGGAACTCCGCTCCTTGGCCGTCTGCGGGAGGTAGTCAAGCACATTGCGGTCGGATTTGCCCCCTCGGATATTCCCCAGATCGCCGAAAAGCATGACGTTACTCGACGACGCACGGACCAGAGTACTACTCCCCTTCTGGCGCTGGTGGTCGTAGATCACGCTGTCCAGCTCCCCGGAAATCCCTCTCTGGGGCTCTACCGGATTCCGCTGCCCGTTCGGGCGGTGGTACTGATGATAATTCGGAGCCTGCACGGCCTTCGGGTAGACGGGCCGGACGGGCACAACCGGAAGCTGCTGATTATTATTATTATTATTATTATTAGTAGTAGTAGTAGTATGCGGATCCGCTAGCCCAATGCCGGAGATAACAAGAGCGGATTCATCGGAAGAAGTACCGAACCGGCGGTTGGGATTGAGGGACGAGGTGGTGGTGGTGCTGGAGACGGATCCAGCGGACGAGGAGCGGCGTGGGGAGGGTGTCTGGCGGCGGCGGAAGAGGCCATTGTAAAGGACCATGAGGCCGCATCCGGACGGCCTCCTCTCGTCTTCCGCCATTGAAAATTAGGCGACGAATAGGGCGGTGTAAGTCGGGGGTAGCATTTGAGATGAGAGAGAGAGAGAGAGGGAATGAAAGAATAGGAGGAGTTGGAGTCACGTTGTGTTTGTGTTTGTGGTTGTGTTGGTGTTGGCACGATGGATGGGGAAGGGAATTAAGAGAGAAGAGGAGAGTACTGGAGGGTATGTTTTTGTTATGGTTAAGATAATTAGGAATTAATTATTGTTAGTTAATATTTGGTTTTGGTTGTTGGAGGAGGATTAAAGTGGAAAAGAAAGGGGATTTGTGGGGGTGGAGGGAGGCGGGAGAGTCGGATGCGGGAGAGATGTCAATCTTTCAAATATGGGCAGCCAATATAGGGGAACGAACGAGTTCGTTTTGTTCGTTACCACTCTTCCCCTCCCCCCCCCCCCCCCCCCCCCCCCCCCCCCCACGTGATCCTCACGTGACCACCTCTAAATTAGTAACTAATAGGATAATTAGGTAGGCGAATAAGAGTAATACTTGATTACTATACCGACATACACAAACATATTTATGATAATAGGTTTAACATTTTACTTATTACAAACTACAATAGTCTGGTACTAAAATGTAATTTTAGTATTAAAATGTACTGAAATATTTTTAACTACTAAACAGGTTGCTGCTGCTGCTGCACAGCTCTCTCTCCTACAACCACCAAACGCTATATCCTCCACCCTCGTAAGATTGTAACTTTTCGACATGTATAAACGGATATACATGATTAAAAATGAATTGGATATTGATGGGTCCAACAACACAATTATCAAATGAGTTAGATATGGATTAGCATGTAAGAAATATAGTTGAATGTAAACGACACAATTAATATCCCTAATCAAACAACATTAGGAGCAAATGTATACACAGAAATTAATGATGAAGGAATTATACTTCTGACGACAATGTTTCGAAAGTCATACTTAATTATCATACGTGCCTCGATCCTTTGCATTACATTAACTTCTTGAATATTTAATCATACTTCTGTTTTTTTGGATTTTCTATTAGAAAGTGGAAGAAGTTGAAGTTTGAAACAATGTGCAGCATTATTAAATGAGCGTATTATTTGTGACAAAATAACGAAGAGTGTGTCGGTATGCTAAAAAGATACAACTACAGTTCCATGATCAACCAACTTAAAGCCCAAAGGGTATGCTAAATAATAAAAAAAATTGTTGCATATTTGATAAAAACTTTGTGAAAATAAAAATAATTAATTACAATTTACTCTTATGAAATATGTTTTGATTCCACTTTGTACTCCTAAATTTTAAAAGATAACTACTACTCTTATGAAATTTTGTTGGTAACATTTTGTCTTCTTGAATTTTAAAAATATATTATTTATCTATTTATTCAAAATTATTTTTAAATTATTTTAACAGTGTATGTCTAATACACTCATAATCCTAACTTTACGTTAACTTTTAAATCAATTGAATGTCAGATTGGTTCGAGGACTGAAAACCGAACCGAATTAGTTATGTTTGGAATCGGGTTACTGGTCAAAACTAATTAAGTTTTTATTAATATTTTAGTTAATTTTTGTTAAAACTTATTATTTAATAGTAGTTTATTATTAAAGAATTATAAATTTGATATAAGATTAATATTTAATTATTATTTTAGAGTTAAAAATTACATAACCGAAAACCGTATTGAAATATTACATAAGAACATAAAAATACATTAAAATATATTTAAACATTAAAAAATAGAATTAAAAAACCGAAAACGGTATTGAAATCTGAAAGAAGAAAAAAAATCGGTTCGGTTGCCAAACCGTATACACTCCTACCGAACCCTATAAATACACCCTCTCACAAAACTCCGCATTCGCTCTACTCTCTCGTTCCCAACCTCTGCGGTTAGGGTTTCGACTTCGTCCCGATCGAGTCCTTATTTCCGCGATCCTGAAGGTAGACTTTGAGCTCTAGGGTTTCGCACCCGTCCTCGCTTGTCTCGGGCTCCCTCTCGCGGATCTCGATAGTGATCTCTTGCTCCGGCGACATGAACGGGTCCGGAAACGGCTTCCTCGACGACGGCGTCATCGAGGTCGATCCCACTGGGCGGTACCTTCGCGTGAGTATCCGAAAGATCCTTTTTTTTTATCGGGTTTTCGTTTGGATTGGGGAGTGGATGTGGAAAGATCCGGTTTTTATGGATTGGTTTGTTTTTGGGGAGTTCGATTCGAGTTTATTGTTAGCCGACTTTGTTTTGATTAAAAAATGCATTTTTATGGATGTGTTTGTGTTTTTGGGAGTTGGATTGGGGTTTAGTGTTTGTTCTGATTATAAATTGCATTTTTTGGTTGTGCTTGACAGTATGATGAGGAGATGGGCAGAGGCGCCTTCAAGATTGTGTATGTTATCGCGTTACACTTCTTTTTTCTGTTTGTTTTGGATTGTGTTTACGTCGTGCGTTGTTAAATGTGTTTATTTCGTTCCGATGACAGTTATAAAGCATTCGATGAGAGGGATGGTATAGAAGTTGCCTGGAACCAAATTGGAATTGAGAAATGGATAAAGTCTCCCGAGAAGATGGAACGGTTGTTCTCG
Source organism: Triglochin maritima (assembly GCA_963682175.1). Lineage (NCBI taxonomy): Eukaryota > Viridiplantae > Streptophyta > Magnoliopsida > Alismatales > Juncaginaceae > Triglochin > Triglochin maritima. The sequence goes on along the minus strand of OY821787.1, from coordinate 983,095 downwards.
GAGGTGAATCTTTTGAAGACCCTCAAGTGTGACAAAGTCATGAAGTTCTACGGTTGGTGGATTGATGATCAGAACGAGACCATCAATATCATCACGGAGCTTTTCACTTCTGGCAATCTGAGACAGTAAGCCTTCTAGTTACTATCTCAATGCTTGTTTAGTTTTTGACGAGGTAGTTGTAGTGGTGTTAATTTGGTTGGTTTTGCTCTAGGTACCGGGATAAACATAAGAAGGTTGACATAAAGGCTGTGAAAGGATGGGCCAAGCAAATTCTTTTGGGGTTGGATTATCTTCACAGTCACAATGTCATACATAGGGACTTAAAGTGTGACAACATTTTTATCAATGGGAACCATGGAGAGGTGAAAATTGGAGATTTCGGTTTGGCAACTGTGTTGCAGCATTCATCTGCACAAGGCATCCTTGGTATGGTTTTATTCATAATGCTCGTAAATAATTTCAGTTGATATGTTTGAAGTACGTTTTGTTTGAAACCTGTTTCACTTAGCAAGTAACCTAAACCAGTGAACTTCTGTCATGTTTGATTTGACCAGGCACTCCGGAGTTTATGGCTCCAGAGATGTATGAGAACAATTACAATGAGTTAGTGGACATATACTCTTTTGGTATGTGCTTGTTGGAAATGGTGACCTTTCAGTACCCTTATAGTGAATGTCAAAGTCATGCTCATATCTATAGAAAAGTTTCATCTGTAAGTTAATATAACTCCGTTATCGAATTTGGTTACCTTTTTAGTATTGCTTGATCAAACAATAATAACTTTGTTGATATGTTTCATAGGGGAAAAAACCAGCATCTCTATCTAAGGTGAAAGATCCAAAAATGAAAGCTCTGATAGAGAAGTGTATTGGACCTGCCTCTGAACGTTTACCAGCAAAGGAACTGCTCAAGGATCCTTTTTTCACCTCTGATAGAAATAGTGCAGCTCAAGCTTCTTCCTCGTTGCCCTTCCCCTCTGCCGCTGTAGTTACTTCACAGACAGAATCTGTGGTAAACTGTCCTCAACCCAAGAACCAGGAGGTTGATGTTGGCAATGAGATAGAGTTGCCCACCTTCACTGATGCTGATTTCATTAGTAGCAGCCCACCTGAGATATATGTTATGAGTGACACCTCTATGGCAATCAAAAAGGTGGTGACAGACATCAAATTTATACTGAAAGGAAATGTGGTTGATGAGGAAACCATCAAAATGTTAATGAACATCTCAAAAGGAGAAGGTATTATTTCCAGAGATTAATTTTTTTCTTGTAGACATTTAATCTTGTAATTCATAGTTGGTGTCCTAACATCCTTCTGTTTTTTTTTTCTTTTTCTTGAATTTGCAGAGAAGCTCAGAAATGTCGATTTCAACTTCAGTTGCAGCAGTGATACAGCGATTTCAATTGCAAATGAAATGGTTGAATTTTTCAATCTTGGTGATGAATATGAGAAGTTATTCAGCCACTTGATTGAGTCCTTGCTGATGAAGCTTATACATGGTTGGAAGCCGTGTTTGAGCATTGATTATCCGGTCATCATGAGGACTAATGCACACCAGACTCAGAGAAATCATTCAGCTGAACATAAGACGCATCCAGTGTCATCTACCAACGACAAAATTGATCATAATATTTACAATGGTGGCAGCGGTGGTGAACTTGTCCCAGACTTCGTTACACCAATGCATGAGGTTAGTGTTACGAAATGTGCTGATGCAAGCTCAAATTCTCAAGATGGTCAAAAACCTTCCAGTATGTGTTCAGCTGAAAGTATGGACTACAGCAAACAACAACCCAAGAACATTGGTTCTTATCAGCCACATCAATCTTGTATCACTATGATCGATGTGGATGACAATGATGATGACGAAATATATGTTTCAGAGCGGCAGCAAATATATTTGCAATATCAAGAGGCACTGAATGAGATCCTACAGCAAAGAGAACAAGCAATCAGTGACGCAAAAGCACGATGTATGCAAAGGAAGTGCTACTCTAAGTCTTTCTGCACAAGTTAGTTGTATGCTTGTGTGATTGTGTGAAGAGTAGTGGTTCTACTTTGCATGGACTCCATTTTTTGATTGAGCTTGTACTAATTGAACAAAGATGCTAACATGTAGGGATTGCAGTGCTTTCAGTTTTAGATTGTTATGAAATTTGAAGTTGTACATAAGTTTGTGTGCTTGCTTATGAAATTTAACAAGGATATGCTTACGTTTATGTGAAGCATTAGTTGAATAAATGTCTTTTGTTACTTCGGATTACAATTTGATGTCCTTTAAGATGACTTGTTATCTTTTAAGATAGTTATTTGGTTCAATGCAGCATCTCGGAAACCTGCAGCGGCAAAATCTTCCATGTTACCAGTTGTCTTGCCAATATTTAGACGTTGGCTGTGTTTACAAAGAACGTTTTCAGTTCTCTAACTTCAAGCACGCAATTCGAGTTGTTTTTTTATTTTCTTGGACTCTTTCATATAATTTATGGTATATAATGTTGGACTTTGAAGATAGATGGTGGGAATTGGTAAGTGTGAAATATTACAATAAAATATCCAAGATGAGTTTGAAGTATAATATCCCCTTTTTTACGTCCCATGTCCATTCCGTGTAGAGACAAAGGGGTGCAAACAAAAAGGAAGGAAAGAGGGGGGGGTGGGAAGTTCCCATTTTATGACAGTCCTTCAACCTGAACGTAAGGGACCTCAACCGTATTTTTTAGATGGATTTGTGGTGGGCCATAACGCATTTTAATCTATAGGTCTTTAACTAATGACTGGGGCTACTATTTAAATCTGAAACTGCATTATCACTGTAAATCATGGGCACATTGCATAACAGTAGAATTTGAGTACCACCTATTGATCAGGATCATTTTCAGTGTGTATATTTGTCTCCTGCAGAACTCTTAGTGGTGGGTTTATGATAAAGTAGGACAAACTTTTATCAAGGAGGAGATGGCTCCCACATTAATGGAGAATATGAGCATATGACATTGAACCTTTGATGTCTACGTGAATAATCACAAAGCTAAAAGACCAAATTGATGACATTAGTTTCTTTTTGTTATGATTCTAGCCCCTCAAGCTTATCCAACTGAACTTTATCTTCTACTCGTTTAGCCTTTCTGAAGGGTGACACAACAACAACAATAATAGGAGATAAAGCCTACTACTACTAGAAGGCATATAAATTTAGGAAGACAATCGTATGTATCAGACCTATGACATTCCCCCCCCCCCAATGGGCAGATAGCATAAGAAATGTAGAAGTGTAATAATGAAATAACGCAGAACTACAGACAAATAATAAGACAACAAAGATCATGCGTGATAAATATTTATGATATCTCATATCTCATCATATGTTCTGTAACATTCTCAAAACAACGGAAAATTTAAAATTTTAAACACTCAATCAACAGAGGATATTACGAAATAAAAGAACACATGTGCACCGACATATATCATATATATATATGTGAACATCAGAGTATACAAAAGTTGTGATTACATCAAAAGCATATACAAGGAAACAGTAATCACACGACCTCAACTGAGAGAAAGCTGGATCCGGTAGCGGTGCTCCTCTCCTCGGTCACCACCCCCTAATGCCGACCACGGCCTGAAAGTAAACATGCAACAATGCCTGAGTTTCCAGAAGGAAACCCCGTATGCCAAACTCTAAATGTACGAAATAAAAGCATCCTAGCATGCAATTCTACTCAACAAGAAAAGCATCACAACACGCCCTGCACCAGGGCTCTCAACACCAACACAGGACACACCACCGGTACGGGGCTCCAGGTCTAATCTCAACCAACCGCCGCACCCACACAGTCACGGGGCTCCAGGTCTAATCTCAACCAACCGCCGCGACTCACACACGTCGCCAAGCTGGGCTCCAGGTCTAATCTCAACCAACCACAGCAACCACGACACGACCAAGGGCTTCAGGTCTAATTTCAACCAACCCAAACGTATAAGGGCTCCAGGTCTATTTTCAACCAACCCCTACACGCGGTCCCTGCTCAGGCTCCAAGTCTACTTTCAACCAACCCGAACGCACTACGGAGCTCCAGGTCTATTTTCAACCAACTCCGTACAGACTAGCTGGGCTCCAGGTCTATTTTCAACCAACCACAGCTCTCACACGGTTACGGGGCTCCAGGTCTATTTTCAACCAACCACCGCAACCCTCGTGCACCTCGCACACTTGCCGGAAGAACATCGGCACCACGACTCGCCCCACACGGGCAACCACGACCACAACACCCCCATAGTGCAAAACATGACACAAACGGTCGACCGAACCAAAAGTCCCGGTCGACCGAATCAAGCAAATACAGGGCAATCCACTTCGACCGGCACTCCATCGGTCGACCGATTCCCAACACCACACTCGTTCGGTCGAACCCAAATCAAGGGACGGTCGACCGTTTAGATGGTCAACTCCCGGTCCAACGAACAAAACGACCAATCGGTCGACCGACAAAAGGGGTCCCGGTCGACCGAAAGTCACCAGGGAACAAATCCCACAACTCCACAACGAATTCGGTCGAACGCCGAGCACACCTCGGTCGACGGAATCTGTCCAGGGAATAATCCCTCACTCGCGTCCTGAAACCGGTCGAACGCCGAGACCTCCTCGGTCGACCGATTTCAGCCAGAGCGTTTCCCACGCTCAGCGCACAAGTCCGGTCGACCGAACCCTCATTCGGTCGAACCGACCACAAGGTCCACTTAAGTCACGGTCGGACAAGATCAAAGGGCGGTCGACCGTTTATATAGTCTACGCCCCCAACCGACTTAAGACAGTGCACACGGTCGACCGGCAAAGGGGACCCGGTCGACCGAATCTCTCCAGACTTGCCTCCTATGCACAATCGGTCGACCGCCCCACAGGCATCGTTCGACCGATTTGAGGCAGAGTCCGAATTCTCTTCACGAACGGTCGACCGTTTGCACCAACCGGTCGACCGATCAGACAGTGAAATCTGCTGCACATTTACTCGCGACGAGCCGAACGGCCTACCGTCGACTTCCAAATACTCACGGTGATTAAGTGAGCGAGCTTGACATACCTAAAGGTCTGAAGAGACCTTTGAAGAACCACGACGACGCCTCCACGAGCACGTCTCCCCAAAATGCGATCCGTCGACGAATCTCGCGTCCAAACGACGATCAATCGCCTCCTCGACGATCCACAACAACCACACTATCTCCAGCAACCTCTACCGAACCACCACGGCCCAGAACACGAGTTAGGTGGAGGGACGGAACCAAACGTGCTGGAAAACTAAAGAACTCACCACTCACCTCAAGCCACCAACCGACCGGAGCCAAACTTCACTTCGTCGGAGAACCTTCTTCCTCGCCGGAGCTTGCTGTTGGAGAGAGGGAGAGAGAGATCAGAGAGAGAGAGAGAGAGAGAGAGACGTGAGGGAGAGAGAGAGAAATCTCCCCCCAAATACCTCTTCCACACCAAATCCTCACCATCCATTCCACCTCTCCATCTCAACCACACATCCACCCCTCTTCAATCCAAGCCCTCCATCCATCTCCAATCAATCTCAGTCATCCATCTCTAATCACCACCTAAACAACCACAAAGCACAATTAGGATTAAGATTAGGCTAGAATCCTACATGTTCTGATAGTGTTCTCTTTGTCTTCCAGCTGCTTTTGCAATTTGCAAAAGTAGAGTATATATTAATGTTGCAATTTTCAGAGTATATATTAATTTGGCCTTTATCCCACCATAAAAAATTGCTTCCAGCCAATGAACCCCCGTCACGACTTTTGAATCTGGTTTGTTGTTGCTGCTTAATTGTATTGTTTTATGAAAAGGATTAGATTGCATAAATGAATCTTCTTCTTCTTTTGCTTTTAAAGTAATGGACTGCTATAGCTCCCAAACAATTTGTTTTATTTCCTCTTTTACTTTTCTTTTCTATTCTTCTGGTCTTTCTTCACTTCTCTTTATTTATACTTCTTGCCTGTTTGTATGATGGAGACAAAGCATGCTTGCTGGGCCCATTTGCTTTTCACAATACATGCTTGGACTGAACTTATCTTTCCGTGTCTTATTTTATATGCATCGGTATTTATTCATGTTCACCATTTTTCCAACTATAAGTAGCCTTTGTAACTTCAAACCAGAAGATTCATGAAACAAGTTGGTTTGTGTTTATAGTCATGTTGTTCGGAATCACATAGTTATTATCCATAAAACATCTTTTTCTCATTATATATTGAGTAAACAATAGGCCACCTGAACTAGACACGCCATCCAAGTCAAATTTTAATTTTTTTTGCCTTGACCAATAGTTTCTTTAGTATGTTCCTTGGACCAGCTTTGCTTTACGTGGTTAATAGCTTCTTGGGTCGTTTTCTTCATAATTGTTTATGGAATCCTTCATGACTTGTTTGATTTTCAAATAGCCATTTAATTCATCTTCCCATTCAACCTTCTTATCTCATCAAAGTTTTCATGACACATACGTACAAAGATGATTTTCCTCTCTTATGTGGACGACGAAACAATACATAATCGCTCACAGTCTTTGGTTTCAGAGTGGGTCTTCGATAAATAAATGGAAGGAAAATGAACCTCCGGATCAATCAATTCATCATCACTATTATATGTAGGAATTTAGGAAAGAAAAGTAGAAAAAAATGAATTTTAAGTAAATCTTAAAAAGAGAGAGAGAAATTATACAAGAAAGAAAAAACTCAAGAATTTTATCTCCAAAAAAGTTTCGAGAAACCAAGAGAAACTCGTGAACCGTTTACTTCTTTATTATGGACCTATGGTGTGATTCTTTTGGCAAAGCAAAAGCTTACGGGGCAAAAAAAAACTTCCACTGAAAGCGTGCAAGCGTGTGCACATTTTGCACACCACCTGAGCTTCTTTACGGAACATAAGAAGTTATCTTAGCAAGTTAACTACGACCACTAAATCTTTTTCCAACAACAGAAACATATGTTAGCTCATATTTACAAATTGGAAAAATAAAAGCAACGTCTTTTATATTTTTTACTTCTGTTATCTGTTTGTTTCTCTTTCCAAATGGTGTTCTACAGAATGGTCGCAATAAAGTAAGAAAGAAAGAAAAAAGTCTAAAACCACAGTGAATTGTCTATGTGTTGAGCACATTCAACAATTTCGGCAACAATGTCTCCACTCTAGTCCACTTTCTGATGTCTTTGGAGCAGTTTAGTTTGGTCTGTTTCCTCCATTTCTTGTCCCTTTCTTTCTGTTTCAGTAGGAAACTTTGATATCCAACTCGGGATGAAAGCAGTTTGAGTACAAAAGAAAACGGTGTCAACAACACCTCAGTTTGAGTTGTCCAAATCACTACTCAGTTTAGCTGTTTGGTCCTTGGTCTCCATTGAAACACAGAAACAGTGTTGTAGAAACAGATTAAGGATTAACAGAAAATATAGATGAACCTAAACACACCAGAAGTACCAAATACAAAGAATTGGGTCTTGGGTGTTACTAATTTACTTCAAACTTGTTTATTTTCAGCACAAGCATTGCTTTTATTGAGGTCATTTCAGGTTCACTGAATTCAGAAAAGAATCCAACACAACAAAGTCATATAATGCACATGTCTGTTTTTGCTCTGGATTGATTCCAACATGTCTCAGGGGATCTTGAAGTCTCAAACAGTCAAACTTATAGACATCCTAAAATCCATTAAAATCTCAAAAATAAAACCAAACACACAACAGGGACACGAAATACCAAAGAACAGTCTTCAATGTATTCTTTCTGGATTTATTATTATTATTACCTGTTGTGGCTGATCTCAAACATGCATTCTTACATCCATTTCAAGTTAATAAAACATTAAACACAATAATGTAAACAACAAAGCACATGAAACGAATAATCTTCTTTGTGTATTTCCTTCTGTTAGAGCCAAAAATGTTTTTCTTTTTACAACAACAAACCTCCATGAACAACAACAATCACTACCCTCTAGAAGGGCATAATGTGAGTAGTCTTAGAGTCATAAGAAGCCAAACAACTCTTAGAATTAACCCTGAAGATCCTCAACAAATCCCCAGCCATCTGCCTGGCCGCGGCAGAGCAATTACTCTGCATAAGCAACAGAATCTTGGTCAATCCTTTACTCGACGCGACCGCCTCCTGCGCCCGTCTATCTCCAAACAAATGACAAACACTCCACAAAACCACAACCGAATACTCAGTCGCGACCGACGAAACCTTCATCATTCTCCCAATTATAGCGGTCACGACGACACCCGCATCCTCGCATATCGCCGCCCGGCCCTCGGTACACGTCGACGCCGCCTCCAACAACTTCAACGCCATCTCAGCCGTCGAAATTTTAATCAACGGCTGAGATAAAATCCTCCCCAACGGCTTAACGACTCCTACTCTAACCATCTGAGATCGGACTTTGCGTGGAGACGAAATGGAGACCAAACACGCGAGAGTCACGTCGACTAGATCCGAATCCGACGGCTGAGATTCCACAATCTCCACAAGTCCGGCGAGAACCCCGTCGGCTCCGGCGACGAGAAGCTTAGACTCCGAATCCAACCCTGCTATCCTCTCCAAAACCCTAACGGCATGGACCCTAACCTCCTCCTTCCTCCCTTCCCTCACCACCTCCAGCACCGCCGCGATGTTCCCAACTCCGGCGAGAACCTTAGCAACCTTTCCGTTCCCGTTCCCGTTCCCGTTACCATTTCTCTCGAGGACCACGTTCAGAACCCTCACAACCTCCTCCAAAACCTCGATATCTCCGTTCCTGAGGAGAACAGAGTTGAGTGTTTCCACGACGGCGAGGTCATCAGTGGCGGCGCAGGCGTGTTTCTCCCGGAGATGGTCGGAGAGGCGGAGGAGAAGGGGGAGGGGGTTAGGAGAGGAAGCGAGATCGCGGAGGAGGAATCGAGGCCGTTGGATGGGGATGGGAGGACGAGACCAGATCTGGATGAGACGGTGGAGAGTATGATTGGGGATTAGATCGGTAGTAGGAAGGACTTGCATCGTGGCCGGACACGTGTTATTTCCGGCATCCAACCACCGTTGGATGGAGTCACGATCGTAGGTGACGCCGGTTGAGAGGCTGACGGGGGACTTCATCACGTCGAGGGAGATCGGACAGCGGAAGAAACTCGGTACGTTGATCTGCAGGTCCTGTTTAGTTCTCATTTTGGCAATTATCGTGTTCCGGGTTGGGGACTTGGGTTGGACTGGGAAGGAGAAGAGTGGAGGGGGTTTAAGAAGGAGGAGGTCAAAGGGTCGTGACGTCAGCATTTTGTTTTCGGTCAAGATAATAATCTACCATACGTGTTAATTATTAATTAATGTTGTTGGAGTTTGGACCAGTGGGACTGGGAACAAGGGGAGTTGGACTTTGGAGCGTCTGAATACTAAACTAAAAGTACCTACGTCGAATTTTGTACAATCCATCCCTATCTTTTCTTATAAGAGCCGTGATAGACGGACGCGCGCGTTACGGACGCGCCTTACGTGTATCTGTACAGCTCAGATATTTTTCTTTGAGTCAGCGTCCAGTCAGCGAAATTTCTCTTCGCGCGTTTTGGTCTTTTTAAAAAACACCGGTTCTTTAAGTTGAACGATTCATTTCCCAATACACAGATAAAACAGTGTGCAGACCCTAGGACATCGTGCAGTCTCATTATTCGTGCAGAGCCCACACTTATCATAATAAAATATTTGTTTTTAAGTTTTACGTTGTATCAACTTAATTTGTCTAGCTTACTTTATGTGTGTGTGCAGTTTACATTATGTGTTTGTCCTGTGTACGTTATGTGTATGTCCGGAATAAGTGTATATTGCTGTCCGGAATAAGTGTATTTGTTGTCCGGACTAAGTGTATTTGTTGTCCGGTTTAAGAATAAAGTGTGTTCAGAAACGGAACATAAAGTTTGTCCGGAATAAGTTGATTTGTTGTCCGGAATAAGTGTATTTGATGTCCGGAATAAGTGTATTTGCAGTCCGGAATAAGTGTAGTTGTCCAAAATAAGAAGAAAGTGTGTCCAGAAACGGAACAGAAAGTTTGTCCGGAATAAGTGTATTTGCTGTCCGGAATAAGTGTATTTGTTGTCCGGTTTAAGAATAAAGTGTGTCCAGAAACGGAACATAAAGTTTGTCCGGAATAAGTTGATTTGTTGTCCGGAATAAGTCTATTTGATGTCCGGAATAAGTGTATTTGCAGTCCGGAATAAGTGTAGTTGTCCAGAATAAGAAGAAAGTGTGTCCAGAAACGGAACAGAAAGTTTGTCCGGAATAAGTGTATTTGTTGTCCCGAATAAGTGTATTTGTTGTCCGGAATAAGTGTATTTGTTGTCCGGTTTAAGAATAAAGTGTGTCCAGAAACAGAACATAAAGTTTGCCCGGAATAAGTGGATTTGCTGTCCGGAATAAGTGTATTTGCTGTCCGGAATCGGAATAAGTGTATTTGCAGTCCGGAATAAGTGTATTTGCAGTCCGGAATAATATATGACTTCATTATTGTCGGAATAAACGAATCAATATATGGAATGCAATAATATGACCAATATATGGAATGCAACAAACCTCCCACTGTATATTTTACCCCACAAGAATTACGTTTAGGAAAAAAATAGCAACTCAGATTTCCTGTTTATGTAGAACATCGGGAAGTCTTCGCACTGTCCCATTCACGCTGCTTACGTTGTGAAGAATCCTGGGAGTCGGCATCAGACGCTTCTTCGACCTAATATTTTGCTCGAAATGGTGATTTATTCTGGAGAGAAAGAATGAAGAAGAAAGAAAGAGTGTCATCATATTTGTATTTGGGTGGAGAGAGAGAACGTGCTGAGTTGAAACGCATTTAATGTGATTTGAATGGACATCAGGAAGAAAAAACAAAAAAACATTCATACTTTGGCCACGTAAGGGCTGACATGGATGTCCACGTAGAGCGCGTCCGTGACGCGCTGCGTTCATAAATCATTTCCCTTCTTATAATGATATATCTTTATGTTTTTAGTTTTCACCGTACTATCAAAGTCATTATATTAGTACTCAGTGATATATATATATATATATATATATATAAATATATATATATATATATATATACATGAATTCTTTAGTGAGCTCGTGATTTAATTTTTCTAAATTAAGTCCCCACAATATTCATTACTCATTTCAAATTGTAAGGTAGATTAAGAAAAAACAGTTATGCTAATGAATGGTGAGATTAATTGTAAATAAGATCTAATGGTGAGATTGTAGGGAACTTAAACTAAATTTGATAAGCTCTGGACTTACTAGAGCTTGATCACACACACACACACATATATATATATATATATATATATATATATATATATATATATATATATAAGATGAAACTCACGTTATTACAAAAAGATTAGTAGCAGTAGCTCTTGTTGAGTATTAGGATGAGGTTCCTGAAGCTGATCTTTGAGGTTTTTAAGCTTTTACTCTTCTTATAGCAAAAGTAAGATCTTTGTGCATGACAAATTAAGTTTCAAGAATATTTCAAATGTTTGATCTTAGTTGACTTATTGAAGGAATAATTACACAAAAACTTTAGCTCAATACTTGGATATAATCTTCGAATTGATAAGATCGGATTATCGTCCTACCATAACAACTCAAAGGGGATTCATTTAGAAATTGATAGTGAAAAATGACTTCTAAGAGTAGGTATTTTTCTCTCACTTGATTTCCTTTACAACTTACAACATGTGTAATATAACTACAAGTACATTAGTTCTTCCGAAAGAAAAGAAGAAGAAAAAACTCACTTTCAATCTCTTCTAATTAAGTTTTATCACCTCATATATACGTGCTCACAGTTAAGTTTAGTATTAAATTTCCAACTTTTCACTCTATTTCATTTGGCTTGCCATCTCATACTACATCATCACGTATAGATCTGTTTCTTAAAATTCTATATAAGATTCTTTAAAAAAGATGATAAAACTAAATCTAACAAAATATGGTGGTGGTTTCTTATAAACTAGCTAGTCCAAGAGTAGCGGCACCAACACTTGTTTGCTTGGTTTGACCAGAGAGCATAGAATAGAACGACGGGCGAGGGTGATAATTAGTTGGTTCGTAGAACAAGCTAGGCTCGGTGATTGGGTTGGATGTTGGTTGGTGTCTCCACCTCTAAGTTGGCAGACCCCATTAAATTACATCCTCTTTAATTTTGTTTATTACTAGAAAAGAGGTCCAGACACCACCAAATGGTGGAAGCACGAAAGTGGGTCGAACTCGAAGCTTTGGTTCGGATGGGCATAAAGAAAGAAAGAAATGATGATGAGTAGGGAAATATGGATGTGCAAGAAAGTAGTTAAAAGAGGACCTTATTTTGGGGGCTCATTCATGGAATGGTGCTGCTTCCCACCATACCATGTGAGGATAGAAGACAATTTGATAGAAATTTGGGTTCGAGATTTGAGATTTCATCTTTCACTTTTTTTCTTCTTTTAGCATCAGTGTCCATCTATGATTGTATATCACGACTCATCATATTTCATTAGTGGACATCCATGACAATTGATTATGTCTGTCCCATACATGTATATTTATTATTTTCTTAGATATTAAAGATATTATTGTTACATGTATATTATCGATCATGTGTAACTTTAATTGGTCATTACTTCTTAACACTAAAGATTGAAAAATGAAAAATTCTTTCTTTAATTTATTATAATTATGAAATTTCAAACTCCTCCAGAAATAAACTTCTAATATATCATTTTCACTCATAGGGGATGTTAAGCAAGTAAATTCATACTTAATACGTTCCAACTTCCCTTAGAAGTGTAGCACCATGGGGGTACTTGGTATTTTAATGGTGGCTTTGCGGTTTTCTCTATAATAACATTCTATAATTTATATTAAATTATATTTTATAATTTGTATTGTTTGTATAATTTAAGTTATAATTTATAATTGTCTAATTTATCCACATTAAGTTATAACTCTCTAAGTATTAAAGATGTGATTTGTACTGTGGATCAATGCAATGTCACAAAAAGTTTTGGATTCCCCTCGGACATCCAACATGCTCCACTAAGACAACCCAAAATTTAGATTTAAGCATCAAAAGAATAATCTCTTCTCCTTCAACTAATTGATGCCCAATTATGATTGTCCTTGGCTAGTGCAGTAAACACGAATTGATTGGTCTCTAGTGGTTACTAAGTAATGGTGGTGTGATGTGGACACATTGGAAACACATATTGGTGGGAAATTAAAAGACTGAGATGAGATGAGATGAGAGAATTATTCTTTTAAGATTTCTGATAGAGATGGAATTTTCCTATGCCCAGCCCAGTGGTGCATTACTGCAAACTACACCAAAAGCTTCCGCATATGTCAATTTCGTAAGAAAATAAAAAGAGTGGTAAGTTCAAAAAAATTAAATCCAAGTTGGTAATTTCTATTCCCATAGCATTCCTTTGGGACCACTAATAGCACTGTCGACCACTTAGAGAGCTGTTTTGGTCTAATCTTAAACCAAGATATATTCTCCTTTTGATGATTTTGTCATTTCAACAACACGACAAAGTAGATGGTTCCATGCTGATGCTGTCTGCAATGGATTTTGGACTTGGTGTTTTGTGTTAAATAAATCTCAAAATTCTATGTAATATAGTTCAAAAAAGGTTGATGCACGAATTCACTCATCCATTCAAAAACTTGCGCATCGAGGTTAAAAAAATCTATGCTATAGACATTAGTCGAGAAAAAATAGCATTAATGATAAAAGGATAGTTTGGTTATCGCTTCGCAGAAAAGTAGAGGATAGTTAATAGTTTGGTTATCTGCATGATTTTGTATTGTGCACTAATTTATTTTATTATGAAGTGGTTTTAATTAATTTTTCTTATAGTCAGTCTATACATGTTATACTTTCACTTACGAAGAATTGTCTACATTTCCTACTTCAATCACCATGTTAAAAACGAATACAGGTTTGACCTTCGGTGAGCTCCAAAATATAACATTGGAATAACAACAAAATGAATAAAAAAATGACCACAACAAAGTTAGAAAACCGTTGAGACGGGGGATTTACGATGCTACTTACAAGAACGACGGATTAAACGCATACGGAACAAGAATATTGAACGTGGAACTTAACTTCATACTCAATTTCAATCTTAATGCAACAAGAAACACAAACAAGATGAAATAGACAAGCAAACTCAACAGACACTTGGAACAAACCACAACACATGCGTTTTACAAGGTTCGGCAATGTGACTACGTAATTGGGGGTCTCCTGCGGGTTTCATTTCCTTCAATCCACTTCTCCAACAAGAGAAGCACCGGAGATTACAAGTAGATAGAGGCAATATGTCATCCAAAGCACTCTAGATTTTTCTCTAGCCTAATCTCTCTCAAAGAATATAAGTTGTATGTGTTGTGTACAAAATTAGGACGAATTTCCCTTAAATAGTAGGCTAAAATCGTACAAGAAAAAAATGCAGATCGCGGGCAAAACCGTCTGCAACGGTCGACCGAAATTCTCCATCGGTCAACAGGTACACGTTTTGTTCCTAACCGTCATCTTTCGGTCGATCGCTTGTCCTGCGTCGGTCGACCATTCCGCGCTTCTGAATAGCGCATGAGAGACTCTAGAAGTTTTCGGTCGACCGTGTGCCCCGCACCGGTCGACCGATTCGCGATGATGATCCTCGACTTGAAACTCCTGGAAGTTTCCGGTTGACCGCGTGCCCAACACCGGTCGACCGATCCACACTTCGTTCCGAGCCCCAGAAGACTTTGGAAGTTTCCGGTTGACCGTCTGCCTAGCACCAGTCGACCGATCTATGCTTCGGTTCGAATCCTAAAGGTTCTGGAAGTTTCCGGTCGACCACGTGTCCAGCACCGGTCGACCGAAACTCACTGTTCGACGAATCTTAACATGCTCTGGTAATTTCCGATCGATCGAACTCCTCTTCCGGTCGACCGAATCTCATGTTTCTTGTATTAACAAATATCAACAAAAACAGTACCAAGATAGTGTGAAATGTTCAAGTTTGAAAACTAATTTGCGATTTGGCCGAACAAAACATGTGTTTTCTTCGGAGTTCTCACTAACATATTTTTACACCAATCTAGACTCTTCAACCACCTGAGTCAAAGAATTGAGTTTGATTGCACTCTGTATGCAGACGAGTATGGCCTATGATTAAATCAAATGTAAGCCTTTATAAAGTCCCACATGCTAATATATGAAATATTGTAGATGAATATCGTTCTCGTGATCATTTACCAAATCAAAGTGCAATATGAGTTCCATATTCAATAATTTGCAAATATATCCAACTATTTACATTCTTGTTTGTCTACTTAATTTCTTGAAGTGTAGAAATCTATCTAGCTTGATCCATCTCCTTTACATTGCTTTAACTAAATCTCAGGATATGTATTTAGTAAGAGATCCATCTCCTTTACATGGCATCGTCTAACATTACTAGTCCCAGTTTTCTTCAGAATTTCCACCTTCGGTAATATATGGGAGTTCAATGAAATTGAATTTATGCTTTCTACTAAGTTTGGTATAAACCAAACAAATTTGATTATATCACCGACCTCCCACCTAATGTTCAATTATATATGTGTTCCAAATTAGCTTTTGGTTGGTGTTCAGAAGGTCGAACAATATTACGTACTCTAATGTTGAATTGACTTGTCCTCTGGAACATAAAGAGATTAATAAGATGACATTAGCAAAAGTTTGGAAGATCTCCATATTAATAATATCTTATAAAAACAAAAGCAAAACAGTAAACGCATGCAACTTTAAAATAATTTCAAACATGACAGCTAATAGAACACGGACGTGTCTGTTGTTGTAAATAGTTGACCAGTGAAGCCCGAACTTATACTCCAATTTAAAATTGGTCGTCCGTGGGCTCCACACTAACTAATATTCTTACCATTATTTCGAGTCAAACCGTGTCTTGTGAACTTAAATTCTTGGCATATTTACAAGGATATCCTCCAAAATCAGAAATATTGTTCGATTAGATGTGTACAGTAAATTTCCCAGTTATAACTTTTCTCACCATATTATTCAAAAGTTACTAATCAGTTTAATTAAGTACAGTAAATTTCTCATTGATGTTTTAACACAATCTTTGATCCTGGGTAATAGATCAAGATGATAAACTCCAAGGTTCTACATGATAAAATCCAATGAATTCCTATTTCCTAACAATGATTCTAAGACAATTAATTATGCTAAATTGTTAATAATAAAAAACATACAACACAGAAGGTCCAATACATTGAGTTGAATTGGTTAGGTTTTATATAAAATAAAACAGAAAGAAGTTAATCGAATTCAAAGGTATTATTATTTATAGTAATAGTTATATAAGATTGAAGAGTTTGACTAAAAACATCAATCAAATTGGTGAAACTCTGTGGTATTTCTCTATATTTGGAGAAGATTAATACAAATATACCTTAGATTCTTCCACCATTAATTGCTGATTTTGTTGCATAGGTTGAAGTGTGGTCCACGTTTTCTCGTGTGTTAATGTGTTATCCTTTGAGTCAAAGAAACAATAAACACACAAAGGTTTCTTTTCACTTGAATGTCACCACTTACATTACATTACCCTCACAAGAATTTCTATTATTTCGAATTTATACCATCATCATTTTGTATGGGCTTATATTTATATTCTCTTCATCTGGTGTCATCCTGCCAAATATGTTCCCATCTAAGTTTCTTCTATCAGATGGTAATACATAAAGTAGAATGACACTGACAAACATAGGACAGAGATAGGGAACATACATGCAACCAAAAATAAACATTGAAGCCAATTAAGTGGCGCATTTGGCCTTTTTTGGCCAACCCAGAAATCTCTCCACTTATCCTGCCATGGAGAAGGATAAATTATATTTCAGTATACCTCAGGTAGTAGTAATACCTTGTGTAATAACTGGAAAAGGTAACAAATTGTATAATACATATTAAAATTCTAAGTAGATTCAGGTGGGTTTTATAATAACCAAAATCAGTTATTCTTGCTTAGTTAAAGTAGGGAGAATATAAAATAGTTTTTTTGGATCTCAAAATCACAGGGGCAAAGGCAAGAATCCCAGTCAACAGCTTGAGTACTGCCGTGAGGATTCTATTTGGCCTTTTAGTTTACTTGATGTATATGCATGAGATATATATTCTGTAACTTAAAGACTTGCCTGATTTGTGGGTGTAGCATTTGCACAAGGAAAAGAAGACACCATTACTTATCCTTCACGTTAATGAGACTTGAGATGAGGAAGTTGAGACTAATGAATGTGTGGGAAATGCTTTCTGGATTTTGAAGTTATTTGAACGTGCAAAAGTCCAACCAAGTCTTCAACTATTTGGGCAAGTATGAACCTTAATTAATTAACTTACGTGAAAATCATGCATGCATACATGCATGCCAGTGACGGGAAGGTCCTTCTGGATGTAGTTTGAACACTATTGACATTCTAACTCAAGATCTAGTTCATTTGTAATTGTAAGTGTTCTAACTTTTGAGATTTTACTTTGGTTCGTTCTGAACTCGTTCAAGTTTGAATATCCACACCATGTGGATTGTGGATGCATAATGCTTCTACTTTTGAAAAAAAGGGATTGGTTTTGATATTTTTCTGATCTTTCGGTGATGTTTTCCCCCTTTTCACAGTGATATAATGTTCTTCATTATCTCTTAGTGATTTGTTTCCAGTCTCAGTGTTTTCTTTCCAGTCAAATTGAGAGTCCTTTGCTTGAAGACTGTGTTTTGCACACTTAAATTAAGGAAAGCAAACTAACATGGTTTAAGAAGTAAGTATAGAAGAGAGAATCAATTTAGCCAACCATCCATCACTTGAATAAGTATTTAGTGCTTAGTTGGTTAACCATCAAAGGCCTCTAATAGGTTGCACTGTTTCAGGTTGAAGGTAGATGTTGAAGTAGTTTAAAATGGTGGTTAGTTATTAAATGAATTATAATCTGTGTACAACAAATAAAACAAGATTTTGGCACTCATCCTATATTAATTTAGTAATATAATCTCATTTTTGGGAACATATTATTGCCCACTTCTTTGAACTTTGGTCGGCAGAGTTTCCAAATGCGTCCAACTAAGTTTGTGGAGAATCCAATCAAACCATAAAGAAATAGTAGGATTGTCTGGTTTAGTTCAGTGTGACTTTCAACCAAATGAAAGCATAATATAGAAATTCTTTTGTGGATATTCTTTTCCTCAAATCAGGAATACAATGGAAAGGTGAAAGATCGCTGGGTTGATTTGTTAGCATAGATTTGATTTGATTCCAAACACATTCATGATGGAGGAATTAGACTTCTTAGCTCCTTTTATTGTGTTTCTTACTCTTCATCATTCTGTGGCTCAAATAGGAGGGCCCAAAAATCATATAAAGACGACAAAGAGGTCCTTATTCAACCCAGTGTGTTTTGGCAGCCCATTGTAGGTTTGCAAAGAAAAATGATGATGCCATGAATCACAATCAACCTAAGGTGATAATGGTTTTGTCCACCCAAACAATGATTAGCACTAATTGGTTCTTAGGTGAATCTCTGAGAATGGGGGACATATCTACCAATAATAATACCCTTCAATATAATAACATATCTTCTATGATACCTTTCTTTTTGTAATATTAAAGAAACCCTTGAATCAAATTAACTTCTTTCACTTGTGCTTGAAGTAGACTTAAAGTGGCATTAAATAGCCAACCAAAAATCCTTACTCGTGCTTCAAACATACAGTGATACAAAGATCAATGTAGGTGGAACTTTTCAAGTTTTCCAAGTTCTTTCACATTGTACATTTGTAGTTGTACTCTTACATCATGCTATTCCTATACTTCCATTGCAACTATTTGACATAATGATTCACAATGTCAATCATGAACTGGCTTTCACAGATGTCATATCGAAACTTGACATGTCAACCCTTTTCACAAAGTTTTATATCCTTTCACCATTTCATCAGATAAGCCATAGGAAATATTAGACACTATTTTTGTGTATTCTAGTCTTACTAGAGCTAGCTGAGGTCCATCATCACCAAGATGTTATAAGTGGTGGCAGCCCATTCCTACACCCCTCTCCTCTTTGTCCCTAGACATCACACATCATTTATGTTCATGTTCAAAGTCCAGCTCATCATACCAAATATTTCGAGAAACCAACATCTACAAAAAGAACCACCAAAATCTTAAACTTGAAGCTACCCATGAGCCAATTTCTTGGATTTAATTGTCTTGAGATTAGGATGACTTAACGACCAAAACCCATTAAACTTGCTAGTTTCGTGCTTGTTGCCCAAAACCCATAGAAAAATATACAACATACATGTTTCTTGGTACTTGAGGTGGACCATCATGCACTTTTAAAATCTCTAGCAAATGTTGTTATCAGATTAATTGTTATCATTGTGGGCATGAGAGTCATTTAAAGGCCCTAACCACAAGCAAGGATTCAACAATCCCAACAAGCAAATGTTATTTCCACATAGTTTGTATAATATAGTACATCATCTCCTATCTTTTTGTCCATTATTGAGAGAGAATGAGGGCACATATGTGCTTAAACATGTACAAGTAGAGGGAGACATGAATGGGACACCAAAGCATAAGCTATATACTTTGCTTTAGATTTTAATACTAAACAATAGTAGTGAAGAGAAACATCCACTGCCATGAGATTTTTAATGTAAGCAAGGGTTGTGTGGAGAAACATGCATAGTTGTAACAATTTGTAACACTAAACTATGGAATTAGATTAATAGAAAGTAAGGCATCGCATGCTTGCATACAACTGTATGCACAAACTTAAAGAGTGGTACTAAATTATGAAATGTAAAACATCAGTGTTAGAAGACGACATGCATTGCAACACAGATTTTCACAAAACGTACCTGGCAAAAATAATTACTATAAATACCCATAAGACATTTTTTTTATAACCCATGTCTCCATGTGCAAAGTTATATTGCACAATAATGCATATTGAAATTTAGAACTGACACAATTCCTCATTTTACCTAATCTTGAAGCATTATATAGATAATTCACTTATTGCGGGTACATACACAATATATTGATGAGATTGAATTGTTTTTTAATTCGGACGGATACATGTTATAACATTACTTGAGTCGGTAAATAAATGAAGAAGGATCAAGAGACTATTGACATTGGTTAATGTTAAGGATTTATATTCATAGATCAAGTATAATTAAACACATGTTTAGTGTATAGCGTGGGTATCAATTCTTATGTTTCCGTCAGATTATTTTTTAGTGTATATATACACATGTGGTATCATCTACTAAAAACAATGTAATTAATGGTGAACCAGCTTTCAAAAATCGAATTTCAGAAGAAAAACATGTTGCCAAGAACCCAAAAAAAATGAATTTTAGATTTTATATTGTGAAATTCATATAGGTTATAATCACTTTGACCATATCTATACTATATATATTGTCACCTGTTCTAAGTATTGTTATTTACCATTTGCTTTGCTTTGTGTTGAACACTTTTTCCACATATTTTTCTAACACTAACACACTTTTCCTAGCAAACTTTCTGTGATTATCTATCTTCATGCCATGCTTGTATGTAGGGAGAAAGGACTGTGATGACCACCTCCCCATTGTTGCACAACAAAACAAGAAACAGCAACAACTGACTAAGATCTTCTTTGCATAATGTCTTCTTTCTCTCACTCCTCCCTTCATTAATTCCTTTCCACCTCCATGTTTTCCTCCTCTTGTTCAAACCATCAAGTACTACATGCACATATACTAATATCCACTACTTTTCTTGCACAAACCATCAACTCCATTTTCCTTCCCCCTCTCAACATCTACTACTACTACTACTACTACTACTACTTCACTCTACCCTACTGATCTACTCTTTGTTTTGCCAAATGGATAGAATTAGAAGTGGCTCTATTGCACTCATATTGCTTCTTTTCTTTGTTTCTTGTTGCCAAAGCACAAGAAACTCTCAAGCATTCCATTTGAAGCCCACCAACTCAAGAAACTCAGGTCACTTCTTAGGGTTCCTGCCAAAGAGAATGCCGATTCCACCCTCGGGACCTTCTAAGCACCACAATGAGATTGGAGTGCAAAGTTGGAGAACACCATGATGTGAGAAGATCATAGAGTGCAAGGAATTGCGTTTTTCCTTGAGAAATCATGTCAATGGATTTTTTGACACCTTTTTGGTGTCATTCTAGCTAATTCGATTCTACGTCTTCACACACATTGAGGGTACCACTGGTATCGATCGGATGGCGAGCGCCCAAGAGCAAGCAATTGTGTTATTGATCATGTATATGTACATGTTTTTTTTTAGTTTGAGTTTCTTTTGTTGGATTGTTTATGGTTAATTTGATTTTTTGTTAATTTCTTTGGTATAACTGTAATGAATTGACTTCAAAACAGATAAGACGAGCTGCTTCAATTGTAATTTGAGTGGAAAATAGAAGCGAAAAATGCTCTTGAATGGTTGCGTTCTTTCTTCAATTTTTTGGTTATGATCGAATATTAATCTTTGTGCACAGAGTTGAGTTGCTCAATGGCAATCAGATAATAACATCTCAAAGAAAAGTTTAGAGATGTGATTGTCTTCTTGTTTTATTTTTAATTTTATTTTAAGGAATATATATATATTGGTTTTCTCAACCCTCCGAAATGTAACAACCCTTAAGTTAGGGTAAACATTTTTTTTCTTGAATTTTGGTATTAAAAAAATCATGTGTACATACTAACATGTCCTCATCTCCCATATATGTGATTTTTTTTCTTCTCATCAGTCATCCCTGGGTGATTGCCTAAGCCCTTGTATGGATATGAACTTGGATGTGTGAATATAGGTTCACCCATAATTGGATCATAAATTAATAATCAGTCTATATATATTATTTAATATTTCAACTTATGAAACGTTGAAGTGGATGTCTGTAGTTAATTATTTATCCAGTATATGGTGTGCATTGACTCTAAGAAAGCTCCCACATGGCATGTCGCGTAAGTCGAAAGAAGCAAACGTCAAAAATGACAACTTATATGTGAAAAAGTCTTCCGTTTTCACCGAGTGAGTCAAAATGAAGGCCCACCAATAATGGTAGATACTATAGTCTATAGAGGTGGAGTGGTTAATTCAAGAACTTCGTTGGTAATTAAGAACTCGATTAGGTCCGAAGTACAAGTATTATTCTTAGTGTTATGGTCTTTATTACAGATATAAAGGGGAGCTCAAACTGAAATTGTTTTTATTGGAACTATATTTCACTGATGCAGGGTTAGTTCTTTTAAGGCATGACTATCTCATTTAATAAAGTGCACAACATCACAAGCCATGATATACATGCCTTAAATAGTTATGATATATTTTGCATAAACATGACTTATGATATACAGATATGATGGATTAGTAGAGTCAACATCATCAGCACTAACTTAAAGTTCAAGTACTAGATTGGAGGATGTTGCAAGAAGTCTTGGTTCATGTAAATGTGAATGGATATGGACATTAGGGCCTATCTATCTAGAACTAGAACATAATGGTAGTGATGAAGCTGAGGCCACAATAGTATTTCTTGTTTCTGTGTGAAACCTTCATTGGTTTAACTTTCTTTTCCTTTGCTTTTCACTAAACTGGACTGCTGGAGTCGGATTTTTGTCACCCATTTTGGTCTTGACACAGACATACATGACCTTGTCGCATTGTCTAAACCTCATCTTAGAGCCAGCCAGCACATCAATGGATGATGGTTTTAGATTGCAAACCTATACTACTCGAAAGAACTAAAAAATCTGTCAGCTTATCACTATCTGAACCAATTCTATCTTCCAACTACAGGTATGTGGATTTGAAAGTCTTCGTTTAATACTTATTGTTTATATTTGCTGATGTCATCCGTATGAAATACTCTATACAATCTACCTCAGCTGGTAGATTTCCAATGAGTCGCATCATACAATGTCTAGTGAGTTTATGGGAATCTGTTTAGTTGATAAAACTAAAAAAGAAAAAGAGAAAATGAGTTGACAAATGAAAAGTTATGATAGTTAAGCAGCCTTGATCAACGTGAACTTAAGGCAGAGTTGAAAAATCTAAGGCGGAAGAAGAGTATAAACTAAGAAAAGGAAGTTTGGTAACACAAAGAAGGAATCATATCATCTCTGAACCAGAACAAATAAGCGCATTTCTCCATAATCAGAAACTAATTCTTCTTCACTCAAGATCCCATGTACACTTATTACGCAAAACATCCACATGGACAAATTATTAGAACACTGTGAAACTTAAAGGAATTGCACAGTAGATATCGAGTCAAGTGGAGCATCATCGAGAAAAGAGGGCAAAAGCACCTTAAACTATTCCTCTCTAATTATTAACCTCTCTGCTCGACATAAGATCCCGACAGCCCTGAAGTACCAATCACATTTATCTGCAACAACAAAAAGAGTTAAAATTCAAAAATTATTGGTGGGTAAACCATGATGGATGATTATACAAGTAGTACTACAAAATCATTTATTCAAAAAATTGTGTTAAGTAGAGTTTAGACAATAAATAGTAATAGTGTTTAATGTTCCTGAAATGGTTCTTCAGCTTAGACAACAGTTTTTTAGTTACAGATAATGCACGATCTTAATGCAGAAAGTGATCATACAGTGACAGAAAACAAACCAAGTATGTCCATACAATACTAAATTATTACTAACATATTAGTGTATTTGGATAAATTGCTCTAATACAAGGTAGATCACAATGTCACATTGACCAATATATATTTCTGTTACTGCTAAGTGAGTTTTTTTAGGAGGAAGCCGCGAAAAGTTGCTGCAGATGTGGTAGTTTGTTCGGTGCTATAGTATGACCTAGGTTCCTAGCAGTTGAAGGACATTCTTCAAAATCATAGAAATAACTTCCCTAAGAATCGTAAAAGTACAAAAGCGCATTCCCATGTAGCAAAAGGCAAATCGATTTATTACCAACTACAACGACAAAGGCAACACCATCTTGCAACTGTAGAAAGTACTTACATCGCCCCACTCGGAACCAAGGCCACTGACCCTCTGCTTCAAGTGGATCAGCCTAGTTCCCAATTCTGCTTCAATTTTCTTGCGCAAATAAGTTTCATCTGGTCCAAATGAATTTACATATGCAATGTAACGATTATATGCGACTGTGATGGCATTCGCCAGTTCCTCGGGTAGCTCATCTACATTCTGTGGAGGAGAAATTTTCAAGTGAATAGATAGAATAAAATTGCCACATCAAGTACACTGCTTAGAAAGTTCTACAGGAAAAGGCAAATCAAAGCTAACTGATAACCTATGTACCTCTCCTGTCATCCCAGTCCTCTCTTCAAGTGCAAACCTAATATTTACCAAAATGGCACTAAATTCAACTGAAGCCTCGGCTGCACAGAATATATTTGACAAGGCTTCCTGTCCAGATTTATCTTCTGTGTTTTTGGCTAAAGCCTTTTTAACATCACGGATAACACTGTTGGGGATTTCATCCCAGCAGCAAGCCATTAATTCCTTACATGCAGCTTTGATATCAGGATCACTTATAACAGGTAAAGTGCTTGTTACTGCACTAAATGAGCGTCTAAACTCCAGAGCAGACTGCAGCTTGTAAGTTGAAACTGTTTTATACAGATCATCAAACTTAGTAGAAAGAACAAGCAAATGAACGAAATTTCAAATAATTTAGCGTAGGAATATAACAAGCCAACACTGTTATTAACTATTTTTCCAAGTACAAAACAATTAAACTACCAGATTGAGCTCAAAGGTTGATGTCTACTCTCAATGAACATATCAACCAAAATTAATTAAGCACCACAATATGACTTCCAGGTTGCAGCTTTTAGTTCCATATTGTGAGTTTAAGAATATGAATGTGTCCTTGGAAAATTGGATAGCGACTTTGCAATACCAAACTTCAATACCTTATTCCCTTGTCAATTGGGCTTGGGGCATGAAAGGTATCATTTTAACAGAAACATAAGAGCAGGAAAAATTCTACCACGGACAACAATGTATCCTACTTAAATTACTAGCAATAGTGAAAAAGGAGGAACGAGAATTTTAAATAGATAAACGAAGAAAATGAAGAATGTGAGAGTTGTTGAGTATTACATTTTAAAATATTTCTCCTGTGCATTAATAAAATTGCTAGTTTGAGGTCATTCAACCAAAATGGACCATGTTGATGGCCATCAGGCGATGTCATGATCATTATCGGATTATGTTGAATTTTAAAATCTCATGACTACATTTTCTCCATGATAAAAGGAAAGTAAATTTTGGATTCTAGGAAAATCTAAGATAGTTAGCTCATTAGCTGTTCCTGGCTGCTTCTGATTTCTAGGAGTAAGCTATCTGATGTTTGCCACACATGGGAGAAAAACACGGACACAGGTCGTTATACTCTTCTCACTCTGTTTTAAGCCTCACGATGGATAGTTTTGTGCTCTCTTAATCTCCCTCTTCGCTGATTTAGGCAATAGATTTTTATGGTTCTTGTATCGTTGCTGTCTTGTGAATGTCATACGATAACTATGTAATTAATTAATTAATACATCTCTATTATGAATAGGATGTTTACTTCAAATCTACAGAATGTATATAATGACTGACAAAGGAAAGCTGCATAGAAAGAACATTTGCACCTTTCAAGGAGCACTGGAAAAGTAACTCTCATTGAGCACAAAAAAATGAACATAACATGGCCCAGTTTCTGAACCTCTTAAGTTAGCAGAATAGACATATGATAAATAACGAACTCAACTATTACATGTTGTGTGAACAGAATCTTTCACTGTGTCCTTTTCAGTTTTTTCCATTGATTGAGATGAAACTGAAGTTTTCCGATTTCATGCAAAGCAGAAAAATGTCATTTTAGTAAAATTAAAACCTCACATTGTCTCACACCCAGCTGATTTGCCACCACAAATGGTTGGAAAAGAGTGCTAGCAATAATTGGTTGGCGCAACGTCTGTCTGTATCCATAGGACGTTCCCTGAGAATGCAATAAGTCAAAAATCAGATATCAAAATCTTGAGTTTGTCAATTCAAGCCAATAATTTGTAGAGGTGCCCACAAAAATATAGAGGGCCATCCAAAGTTCACATTATTCGCATGTATTTATCTTGTAAATAGATGAATGTTTCAGATAAGATAGTATCCTATTTCTCATTATCTTATCTTATGAAATCGGATCAATAATAAATAATAATATCTAGAAGTCAAAACTCTAAAGAGAAAGAGCCACACGACAAATAGACAGAACTATGCATCAAACCTGCATTTTTATCATCATCTACCTACAGGTTCAGTTCTCCTGGGAGCTGTTGAGGGCAATCTCCCTTAGAATGAACGGTGTGTCCAATAATTATTGTATCAAAAGCAATACATCTCTATCACTCCCTTTTGAGTTTGCTACGCCACGGCACAATGTATTTACCACACAAGTAATACACAAGTAATTTCCAAAGCATATTTACGTATCTTGAGCGAAAAAAACAACATGGTTATGGAAACAAATTTATCTTTATAGCACAAAAGACATTGAAAAATACAAATTTATCAAGTCAAACCAAAATTCGATAAGTTCCCATCACTTGCCCCGATCTCAAGAACACTATTCGTAAAGCAAGTTCATTTCGTTAAAACCTTTAGAGCAGAAACAATAAAGATTCAAACTTTATCCGGTCGAAACCTAATAAGGTAAAGCCCCCGCTTTTACTTACTCTCGCCTACCCTAATCTCAACAAAACAGCATCAACCGGAGAAATTCCACAAGTACAAGCAAACTTTCGGCTAAAAGTCCGATATTTTTAATTTATTTTAATTTTTACAGCGATCTACCATCTGAGGATTAGGTACGGAAAACCTAGGGCGACGAAGAAAGAGAGAAAACCTCGATCGGAAGGCGGCGGATCGGATCGGCGGAGGCGGCAGATTTCTTGAGGAAACGGGAGAGGAGCCTCGAAGCCATTAGAGAGGAAGAATGTGTCGCTTCTGGAGGACGACCAAACCAGGGGAGGGGAATCTGGTGATGTCTATCGAAGAGGCCAAATTAATTAATGGGATTGGTTGGGTTTGTATTATTTTTTTTCATCCAAAAAATTATTCATTTACTTTAATTAGATTGATATGTAAAAAAACTTAAAAATTATTCTTTGTGAGTCTTACGTTTAAATATTGGATGACATTCAAAGTTTCAAAACGTAGGTATTCTTCCTGGAATTTTTTGGAGTCACGTGACTCACATCTAAAGACTATAAAGGTATTCCTCCTGGAATGATTGGATTGGTGGATCAATCGGTAGCTATAAAGGAAGGTTGTATAATCGGTATGGTATATTAGTTCAATCAAACAATTAAATATACTTCATCATTGAATTCCCTTATTAGAATCAAAAAACTTTTGTCTATAAACTAAACAACAACTATTGAAACTCAGCACAAGGTTTTCAAATGAAATAGTTAGAATTTTTTGCATTTGTCTACAAATAGCAGTGTTAGTGTGGTATCCGTGCAAATAACCACGCTCAACTCTCATTACATTATTTACATGTATACCCATGTTAAATTGATGGGCCTATGTATCTATCAAGAATTTGTGGGACGTCAAGAATAGGCCCATCAGTGACAGTTCCACTCCGAGAGATTTAATCCCCACACTCCAAAAATGTATTGAGTTCCTCTCCGTTCCAGTGGACAACTAGTTCCTATTAAATATGATAATTTCAAGGGTTTAATGCAATCATTAAGTGGACACTGATTAAATCTGGACCATTCGTGATCTCGGCTATATGATGTGTTAGTGTTGGTGATTTGAAAGTTTTAAAATCGAATCTCAAATTCTTGTGGTGGGTAATCGTTATTTGGATTGGTTACCATGAGAAAGAACAAAGAATATGTCATTAATTGGTTGAGTGGTTGCCAAAAAAATATATACCATTGAGCCCATGTTCATCATGTCAACCCTCTATTATTGTCGGGCAAGGATGATGATAGAGACATGGAACCACTCAAACAAGAGACGGACAGCGATAGACATGTGGGTTTATGGTCTTCTTCTGTACTTGCTGCTCCCCAACAAACCAAAAGCTTAGCTCTAGCTCTGCTCCTCTCGTATACATATGTGGTTGTGGGATGTTTAATACGCGACAATTAAAGACAACACATACGTATCCTACTTGTACCTTCTCAATGAATTTTGTACTTAATTTGTTTCCCACTTTTGCCTTCCTCACACCAATAATTCTCGTCTCAGGCCGGGCTTGTACTTTGTCATGCAGAGCCGCAGAATGCAGGTCTGCATGACTCCAGTGGTAGAACAAATTAATTAAAGACTTCTGCAAATTACAAACATAAACAATTATATTCACCGAATTCTACATCACAATGTTTTTTGAGAATATGCAATACAATAACAATGTTGAAGCAATGTGTTGTGTATGGTTACAAAATTCAATACGGTTGTCTGTATAGTTGTAGTAAGTAACTGATACGTGCATGAGTAGAGAAGACAACAACTCCCAAGCATCTTCAAGATTATTCTCAATAAATGTCACTACATAGATTTGTTTTTCTAATTTTATTTATATTAGTTAATCTTGTCGAGATACTACAATAAGAATATATCATTAATTGATAGTTACCTTTTATTTAGATTTCTTAATTGTTTTGCTTGAATTTTTCTATACTAGTGTGTAACGTCTTGAATGAAAAGGAGAATAAATATAAAAAAATTCTGAAGTATTTCTTGTTTCCATTTATCTTCTCATCTTGTCATGTTCTCGAAAAGAAACTATCCTAACAGTAACATGGGTAATTATTTTCCCAACATGTAAGCTAACTTAATGTTTAAAGGATTCCACATCACGAAGTATTCCACTTATTTACACCCAGTGTGCGATGGATTTGTAAGAAAACAATAAGGAAGTTGGGGAATTAAACTTCTAATGTGACTTTTTAGATATTAGTTTGTAGAAAATTTTAAAAATTATGTAGTTAATGTTCTTTAAGCTCCGGAACTTCCAAAAATCATACTAAATATGAGTTTTCTCAATTTAACCCAAAAATTAAAAGAAGTTTAGTTTTTGTATTTTATCCAAAAATGTTTATTTCTTATGATGGCTGAAAAATAAATAATTTTTTTAAATTCATTGTAAAACACATATTTGTACCAATTACTAGAATTCAATTTTTCAAAAGTAAAATTTCGAAACCGAAGATTAAAAGGTCAATCGGTTTTGTGCACATGGTTCAGAGTCAAATTGACCACGTGTACCCGTATTTCTCGGAATTGGTTTGGTGCACATAAACACTCAAATATTTTACATCTATGCACATTTGTCGTTAATAAGGTTGTTCAGTTACGTTTAAATAAACCTTCAGTACAATATTGGCGATCCTATGAGAATGTACTATCAGTAGTTTCCTATTTACTTTACTGATCTCATCTCCTAATAAATCGATTCCTTGTTTTGATAGTAGAAGAATATGTGGAGCTCAACACGTTTGGAAGCACACGAGAACGTTCTTTTGCTGATATTATTATCAGTATTCGATATTGGGTTATTCATAGCATTACCATACCTTCCATATTCATTGCGGGTTGGTTATTCGTCAGTACAACTTAGCTTACGACGTGTTTGGAAGTCCTAGGCCAAATGAATATTTCACAGAGTCGACAAGGGATTCCATTAATAACTGGATGTTTTGATTCTTTGGAACAACTCGATGAATTTAGTAAATCCTTTTGGAAGCCCCCCAATGACCATAGATCAAACCTAATTTTTACATTACGACGGTTGGTTGTTCATGGACTAGCTGTACCTACCATTTCTTTTTTGGGATCAATATCAGCAATGCAGTTCATCCAACGATAAATCTAATACGAAATACAGAACTATGACACAATCAAACCCAAATGAACAAAATGTTGAATTGAATCATACCAGTCTATACTGGGGGTTATTACTCATTTTGTACTTGCTATTTTATTTTCCAATTATTTCTTCAATTAATAAACTTAGAGAATAGTGAAAATTTTATTTATGACTGGTATTATTACTGGGGGAAGGATGCCACACCCATAATTATTTATGACTTTTCTTGTCTCTAGCACGACTACTTGATAAAATGCGGAGGAAAGTGGAATAAACAACTGCTACTACTGGAAGGATTCATATTTGGCTGATAGGTACTATAACTGGTATGCTTAGGGGTGAGCATCTTGTCCGGACTGGACCGGACTGGATTTTTATTCGGGGTCCGGACCGAAGACCGAACTGGACCAGACCGGATGCTCGTGGACCGAAGACCGGACCGGACCAGACTGAATCGGTCTGATCCGGTCAAAAACTGATTTTTTTAAAATAAAAAACAAAAAAAGACCGGTCCGGACCGGACCGAACCCGAAATTTTAAAATCTTCCGGACCGAAACCCGAACCAAATCAAAACTTACCGGACCGACCGGTCCGGTCCAAAAACTTGGTCTGGTCCGGGTTTTGCTCTCCCCTAGGTATTCTTGTGATCGGTTGAGTAGGTATTCTTGTGATTAGTAAGTAAAGTAATTATATAAACTCCATAAGAGACATCAAAAAATAAGAACTCAACGGAACTTTAGTCTCATTCGAGGACTAAACAAACAAACTTTCTCTCTCTCTTTTCCTCTTTCTCAAATCCCCTTTCTCATTTCGTTTCTCTCTCATCCTTCTTTCTCATTTCGTTTCTCTCTCATCCCTCTCTCTCAAGTCATCTCTCTATTCTCTTCCTCTCTCCCTTCTCCTCTCTCTCGCTCTCTCAAACTCCCAACCCCTCTACCCATCCTTCGACTCCACCCACCCTCTCTCTCTCAATCTCAAACTGTCTTCTACTCGTTCCTCTCTCTCTCTCAAACCTTTCCAAACATCTCTCTCCCTTTCCACCCACCCTTCCAACTTCGCAAAACTCTCAAACTCCACCGGAATGACATCAGAGAAGTTATTCCCAGTCAAGTCGAGATGCATGATAGACGACAAGTTAGCGAGGGAAGGCAGGAGGGCTCCGACGAAGAGGTTCTGGGAGAGGTCGAGGTGGGTGAGGGGAGGGAGGGAGGAGTTGAGGAAGTTGGAGGGAGAGGGAGGTGAGATTGGGGAGGTTGCGGAGGTGAGGGGAGAGTGGGCCGGAGAGGGAGGAGAGAAAGGGCAGGAAGAGAGAAAGGGTGGGAGAAAGAAGGATGAGAGAGATGAAACGGGAGAGAAAGGATTTGAAAAGGAGAAAAAAGAGAGGAGAGAGAGTAATGTTTGGTTTTTTATTTTAATTTTTTATTGATATTAATAATATTTTTTGGAAAGAGGGATGATGGAGGAGAGAGATGACTTGAGAGAGGGATGAAAGAGAAATGAAAGAAGAGAGAGAACTTGAGAGAGAGAGGGATGGGAGAAAGGACTAGAGAGAGAGAGATGAAACAAGAGAGAGGAATGAAAGATGACTATACAAGGATTTTTTATAAAGTAATTCTCTAAGAGAAATATTATTAACAAAAAAATTCACGGTGTAATGCATAAAATTTCTAACTAAAATCATAACTTAACAGTCTTATTAACAGCAGAGGTGTGTAGATGTAAAATATTTGAGTGTTTAGGTGCACTAAATCAATTTTGAGAAATACGGATGCAAATGTCCAATTTGATTTCGAACAAAATGTGCAAAATCAATTGACCCCAAGATTAAATTTCTTATACTTCCTTCGAACCATGTGCACAAGTCACCGTCTTGCTTTATGAATTACTACTTGCCACGGGGATATCCTTCTCGGATATTTCGTAAGATTCTCACCGTAATTAAACTTTGATAAAA
This sequence comes from Triglochin maritima, assembly GCA_963682175.1. Taxonomy (NCBI): domain Eukaryota; kingdom Viridiplantae; phylum Streptophyta; class Magnoliopsida; order Alismatales; family Juncaginaceae; genus Triglochin; species Triglochin maritima. The sequence continues at coordinate 951,161 of OY821787.1, read as the reverse complement.
GTCAAATCTTATCCCACTCACGTTCAGTTAGCTAGCACGTTGGTATTAAAAATTAACAGAGATTAGTAGAGTAATTACGTTCCCAACGAACTATCCAACCTAAAAGTCAAAACTTTCACAGTTTTATATGTTGCTAAGCTCGTAGAATCACTCACTTAATTCATGTATTAGAAGGTTGACAAAGGACACAACACCTTTAATGGTTTGAGTAGATGTGCACAATGAAGGGAACGTGCACGATTAGTTTGGATTTAAACAACTTAAAGTTTTTGATTGAAATATGACACGTACAGAGCATTCGCATGGGTCTACGGTTCTACCCAAGACACCTAAGACAGAAAATTTCTGTCGATCATTAAATTTATCTCGAAATATGATTGAGGTTTACAGGAACTTATAAGTGTATATTGTATTATGGACTGTATCTCTAAACTTGTAACGTCCTGGAACGGCAGAAGAATTTTTTTAAATTAAACATACGATCGTCAATGGTCAAAAAAGACACGTTACTAGAAAAGTCAACCGAATATATATATAAAATATCTCCACGTGGAAGTCATAATACAGAGTGTCAAAAGAGTGATTACATGACTAATACATAACTACTGTAATCACTACCTCTACAAAAACGATAAGATGACAGGACTCGATCCCAGAGGTAGTCCCCTCGGTCACCACCAACCTACGACTGTCTGCTCTCTGAAAATGAAACACAAAATCCACCTGAGTTCCCGAAAGGAACCCCCACTACTACAGAATTGGGAATACTCGTCGCCTAATAGACGTCGGCTGTTACAAAGGCCGACGTCTAATATAGAGAAGATCGAATAGACGTCGGCCGCATATAACTCCGACGTCTATACCCAATAGACGTCGGGGAATAGACGCCGTCTGTTATAATACGACGTATATATTCAATAGACATCGGGGAATAGACGTCGGACTTCACAGAAGCCGACGTCTATTGGTGACGTCGGGGAATAGACGTCAGAGATATGCAATATCCGACGTCTATATGTCTTTAAAAGAAATCAGACAGTTGCGTTTTCTTTCACTCTTTCCAGACAGAAAATACGAAACCCTAGCCGCCGCGATCCGATTCCTCGATCCATCCCGTATGATTCCTCTGATCCATCCCGTCTGATTTCTCCGATCCATCCCGCGATCTCCTCCGCCACTACAGTTCCACTATGGGGACGTCAGATTCCATGTAAGTAAAGCTTTATTTTTGTTCATTTGTAGTTTATTTCCTCTAACAATGATGTGTTCACTTTTCTAATTATGTTTGAATAATTAGATAGATAAAAACATTCACACGGTGTATGTGAAGGCGATACGGTCTGCTCAGCATTTTATTTACATCGATATGGCCGAACAATGATGTACAAGTAATTGTATGGCGTCGACGACGGCGTCAATCATCTTTAAACCTACCTTCCTCTGTCTGCAGGTAGATTTAAAGAGGATTAACATCGTCGTTGACGCCATGCGTCCGCTTGGTTTCCGCAAGACCTTGGTCTGCAAAATTGTCAACAAACTCCTCAAGGTGTCTCCTCCTTACCTAGCTAAAATCCTAATTAATACACTAACTAACAACTTTTTCCTTTTCCTTTTCCTTTCCTTTCAGCCCACACTACGTGATGAGATACATGGAGGAAATTCTCGACGTGGCAACTGAAGACTTATGTTTATCCTGTATTTCTCATGTCACTATCATTTTTTTGTAAATTAATTGTGTTGTATATTTCTTTGTAATGAATGAATGAATGATTGTCTATATATGCTTGTATGTTTGTATTTGTGCAGGATGCTATTTATTTTTTTGTCAATGTTTAGGAATAGACGTCGGATGTCTTGAACATCCGACGTCTATTCCTTGGACTGGACAATAGACGTCGGATGTCTTGAATATTCGACGTCTATTCCTTGGACTGGACAATAGACGTCGGATGTCTTGCATATCCGACGTCTATTCCTTAGACGTCGGATGTCTTGAATATCTGACGTCTATTCCTTGGACAATAGATGTCGGATGTCTATACGTCCGACGTCTAAGAATAGACGTCGTGCGAATACACGTCGGATGTGAGGGTGCTGATATCCGACGTGTATAGGCCTTAACATCCGACGTATATGACCTTTTCTGTAGTAGTGCCCGCATGCCAACATCTCCTATCATATACAGAAATACAGACGAAAATGCAAAATAATGCTCATGCAATGCACATTCGCCTCAGACCCAATGAATGCCCAACCGCCACCACGGTCCATCTTCCAGCCGCACATGCATGAAATGCTTCCCTCCGCCGCACAGGCTCAAGGGGCATCACTCTCCTACACAAGGAAAATGACATCTCCTTCCTACACAAGGATAGAAGACGTCTCCCACCTACACAAGCATGGAAGGCAACCCCCACCTACACAAGAATAGGGGGTCCAACTGAATATGCCCTCGTCGAAGGTGAAATCCGTAGCTTCGAGGTCCGGTGATCGACCGTGGGCTCAGAGCCGGTAGTCGACCTATGCTCGGCGGCTCGCGTGTGGATAAATCCACCAACCTGCGGTTAATCGGTCGACCGCAACAAATACACCGGTCGACCGGTCTCCCGCTCAGTACTCGGTACTGAGGTAAAACACTATCAATCAGTCGGACATGGTCTCTCGGACGATCGACCGTTTAGCAAGTCACCGCCCAGTCCTAACCAATGATAATTCGACCCACCGGTCGAACAAGGTCAATCTAGCGGTCGACCGTTTGGAAGGTCTACGCTATACATTTTATATACATATATATCATGTCAGTCGAACCAGGGTCCGTTCAACCGATAAGAAAGCCTGCATGAATCCTGCCCACTGTATTCGGTCGACCGAAACCCTTCCGGTCAACCGGATCAACGGGCACTTCACTACAGGAAAACTGGACGCGGTCGGTCGACCGGATCCAAAGCGGTCGACCGTTTATATGGTCAACACTCTTGACCGACTTTGCACAGTTTGGTCGACCGAGACACACTCGGTCGGCCGAAGGTCTGTCTAACCTATCTAAAGGGGGTTCGGTCGACCGAAACCAACACCGGTCGACCGGGCTAATGTAACCCTTTATTTCCCGCGAAATTTGGCATAAACGGTCGACCGTCACACAGACATCGTTCGACCGTTTCCGGGCAGAAAGATAATATTCACTGATATCGGTCGACCGAACCTATACATTATCGCCACTGAACATGCATCATTTAGACGATGTTCGGTCGACCGAACACACAACGGTCGACCGAATAGGTCGTCTTCAACCTTGGTTCAGTGGGTTTTCGCCGGGGAAATGACACCAACGCTGCCCCCCTACACTCCCACACCTCTTGGGGAGTTACTATGAAGACTTGGCATACCTTTTCCGAGGCGAGAACGCGTCCGGTGAGCTCCTCCTCTTTCGGCGTCGCTTCTAGCTTCTTCTCCCTCTTTCCTCCGCTTCCGACGCTCCTTCCTCGCGCACGTTGACTCCACCACGCCGCCGGCGTCCTCCCTCCTCCTCTGGTCGCCGGGTAGCAAGAAGAATGGGTGAGTTTTGGGTGGGAAATCAAGAAATGAGGCAACAAGAGAGGAGAGATGTGAGTTTTGGTTTTTTAAACAAAACCTAATACTAGCTACAGTACCCGACCCCTACCTATCACCCTAAACCCATCATTCTCTTCACCTTCCCATGCAAAGCCTCCCTAAAAACGTGGGCTTAATCCCTAACAAGGTTTAGGTCTTAACGATACTAGTAACTCTGTCAGGTAGAAATAGACTCATGTTACATTAATACTTCCTTTTAAGATTGATTTTCACCCTGAAATTTGATTTTCGATTAAAGAATGTGATTTATATCACTGTGGCAGATTTTGGTGCAAAAAGCATAGACTAATCATAACCCTGATTTCAAGAATAAACAACACATTTAGGGTCAAAATGGTGATTAAACCTCAATCCAAAATCAACTAATCACTTACAATCCCATCCCAAAACAGCGTCTTAGTTAGAAACCAACCTATGATGTTTCAAACACTGATGAACGTGGAAAAGCTAATTTCACATCGAACTGGATATGGCCAGCTAGATCATATATATATATATATATATATATATATATATATATATATATTTCAACAATATGCTAGTCATGGAGGAAGCTCCAACATCACTCTCTAAAACTAGCACTGAAACCTCCAACACTCGTTGTTCAAATAAATCATCATATACATAACATCTAACTAAACTGCCAGTTTCGATTCAGTCCCGATTTGTTCACAGAGATTCCTGCCAAATCGCCCTACTTGGAAGATATGATACGATATAATATCATGGAAGTGGCAGTGGCAGACTGGCAGTGGTACTGCTCCAATAAAACAACTTACTTCAGTATCACAACCTGGACTTCCCATTATTTTAAGTTTACACACCCAAGAGCACGTACATTCCAAAACATGTAAATCCATGCAAGTGGTGAAGTACGAAACTGTTTAGAATAATACCATATAATCAGACGTGTGGACTCTAATGGAGACAATAATGTCTTCCGTAATGTTGGGAGGGAGGCTGTAACATCATGTTCAATCTGGTGGAATATTGCAACTCCAAAAAATTTAATTAAGAGGTTGTTTGTGTGGTATGGGAGGTGTGAACGTCCATTATCACAAACCTATTTGCATGGTTTTGATGTGTGGAGAGCATAGATCGATGTATAAGAAAGATTGAGTGCACTTTTTGGCACTTATTGCATGTATAAAGTATGTTAGGTGGAGTGCCACACAGATGGAACACTTTTGTTAGATACCTTAGCCACTTATCCAAGCCGAAAACTTCATATTCATGTGAGCCACACAAACGGATTGGTGATCGAGGTCGTTACGTAGGAACCCGGTTTTAATTGTAGATGACGGTGTTTATAAGATTCGATCGAATTAAATAAAACAAGAGATGCCATTGTGCATAATTAAGCAGCTTGATTTCCACAAAATCAAGTTAGTCGAGCAAGCTACCCTTAACTCAGTCCATCTAATAACGTGTCAACTCAACCCGACAGGTTCAATTTGTACGGAGAGAACGATGAGAAATTTGTTGCTACAACTTTGGTCGAGAACCATGATGAATATGGAATTATTGTTAGTGATGAGTTATTATATTAGGTGAAAATGTGGCAAACAACTTTTCTTTATAAAATAATATTGAATGTATATATATGTAACGACCGGAGTCAAAGCTCACACTAAACCTTGTTCGGTATGATAGTAAGTCTACGAGTTGTCGGTCTACATTAACTTTCTTAGTCTATTGTCAGAAAAGCTTAAGTAGGAAATTACTCATCGAAGCCTCTCATGCTTTATATACCTCATCACACATTCGTAATTAGCCGGTACGGGAACTAAAACCATGTCCCGGCCATTACATTCTCCCCCACTTTGACTCCTAACATCCTCGTCAGGATCCAAGCTCAAACTCGATTAGTACTTAATTCTCAACAACTCTGGTTAGTCAATACTCTAATAACATCAGTAATAACCCAAACACACTCTGAACCAGTGAACCTTGTCGACTATGTTACTAAGTCCATGGTCATATTTACTTTTTTAATCACATTCGTACGTGGGACTAAACCCATGTCCCGGTTATCACAGTATATACACATGATTATATATATATATATATATTTATAATGAGTATATATACATGAATTACCCAACAAAAGTTTGTAGGTATAAACAAGTCTGATCTATGTGCAGTACCTTTCACCTTGCACAAGTACACCGCCAATTTAAGAAGATAGTGATTCAAAGATGTGATAGAGAGACGTCCACCCATCCCTTCCTGTTCTTAGAAGGACAAACCACCAACAACACATAGATGATAGATCGATAGTGCTCTTGTTTGACAAGTGTTCCTTGAACATATCTTATCCATGCATGCAAAACTTAATTAATCTTTGGGTTAACAAACTTTTTAACATGTACATCAAGTTGGTCTGTGATGAGTATTTTTTGGTCGAGAGAGATGTGGAAACCGGTGGGTATGGGATGAGGGGACCAATATAGCAGAACACCAGCTATCATGCATGCAGTGTACCAGACCCTGAACCCATTCCATCAACAACTCAACTTTTCTTATCTCATAAATGAGCCAAAATGGAGAAATTGTACTCTTTGACTCCTCATGTATAACAATATGAAGATGCCCACTACATTAGTTGGTAAATAATGTTTAATTATGGAATAAGTAATTATAACCAAGAATCAAGGTTTATGTGTGCAGGTAGTGTATTAAGTAACTAAGATATATTCTTGAGTTTGGACTTCTATCGTATTACAAACTCATATAGAGTGCATGTGGCAAAAATGATGTTGGAATAAATTGAGAGATTATTATAGAAGAAAAACTAAAAATATTGTTACTAAAGGTTTCAAGAGAAAGTACTCACAACCAATATGTACAGTTTGGTGATATTTTATTGGAATGTAGAGGGAACATGTTATGAACTTATGGTGCTCCTTCTCTAATAAATAATAATGGTGGGTTGCAAAGTTTTCAATTTTTGGAGTTTGTGGGCTACTTTCTCCTTTTGCTTACATCCACAGTGAACAAAAGTGGTGAGGATTGGATGGATTTTCCAGCTCGAGCAAGAAATGACTATTCATCTTGAATAATTTCCATATATAGTTGACTCATATTTTAGTAGTAAAAAGAAAGTTGGGTTTGAAAAATGGAAATATCCACGAGGATCGAATTTCAACTACTTGCCAAACTGAGGAAACGATGAACACAAATCTAAATGCGAATAATGTTAACGTGAGAACCTAATCCTTTTGATTAAGGTTAATTAGGTTTAAGAACTTTAACTCTATTTAAGTGAGAGTATATAAATCAAACCCAACCCATTTCATCCCATTTTCCTTTTCTCTTTTTCTTCTCTCTCTCCCTCAACTCTTTCTCTCAACACACACGCTCTCTCTTATACTTGTAGATTGGTGGAAAGGAAAGGAGAAGAAGCGGACGCCGGCAAGTCGAGTTCACCGGAGTTCGAGGAAGGAGTGAAGGTTCACGTCCGGGTGAGGAGTTCGCCAGAGATACGTTCTTTCTCATGGAGGAATCGTTGTTGCTCTTCGGAAGCTTCTTCAAGCTTCCAAGGTATGTCACGCTCACCTAAGTTGTGTAAGTGTTTGAGCGTTCGACGGTAGGTCGAATGACTCGTCGGAATAGAGTGGCAGAATTTCTGCTCTGTTCGGTCGACCGACGCATGTTTTCGGTCGACCGGTCGTAGTGTAATTTGGGCGTTCTCTCTCGCACCGGTCGAACGATACCCTATGGGTGGTCGACCGATTATAAGTTTGAGCGAGAAGATGAATACCCTGGGTGTTTTCGGTCGACCAGGTCCCCTTTGCTGTTCGACCGAAGGCACTGTAGTATGTCGGTTGGGGGCGTTGACCATCTAAACGGTCGACCGCCGCTTTGACCAGTTCGACCGAACGTACTATTTTAAGTCGGTTGGGGGTGTAGGCTTCTAAACGGTCGACCGCCCTGAGATCTCGTTCGACCGATGACTTAAGACGGCTTAAGTAGGGTTCGATCGATTCATATTTCAGTCGACCGGCGATGATTTAGAATAATGTTGAAGTCCCTGATGTTTTTCGGTCGATCGGAAGCTCATTGTCGTTCGAACGTTGGGGATGTGTTATTTAATATTCTTGTGGCGTAGAACTTCTAAACGGTCGACCGTCCAGAGACTTTTGTTCGACTGTTTGATGTTTGTTGGTTCGATCGTTGGTTTGTGGTTCAAACTAATTATCGGTTTTAACGATCAACCGGTCGATCGTTGGAGCCCAGTATTTGCATTGGTTGTTTATGAGCACGTTGGTGCATGAATTTCATTTATCGCTTATGTTCCCATGATATGACATGTGCATTGAGACCTAGGTAGTAGACCTGTGGGACTATATTTCCCTTTGCATGATCTATATGGCTCTATGAAGCATGATGACTATCGACCTGTGTGGCGACAGAGATGATTGTCGGCCTGTGTGGCGACAGAGATGACCTTAGCCTTTGTGGCGAAGGAGATGACCTTAGCATGTGTGGCGACGGAGATGACTGTTAGTCCGTGTGCAACAGAGTTCTATGCCTTAGCCTGTGTGGCGACGAAGATGACCGACCGATGTTGTTCCGGCGGATGTGCTCGACCGATGTTGTTCCGGCGAGTATGATCGTCCAGCTGTGGTACGGTTGGCGAGTATGACCGACCAGAGTGACGGCTCTGGCGGATTGTGGTCTTCGACCACTGATCATATCTGATGATGACTCGGAAGCGCGTGCGACCTTCACCGAACCCATATGACTAGTGTAGTTGCGAGTGGGGGTGTGTCGCGTGCTTTCCGTATGATCGCATGTGCCTGCGGTGGGTATCTACGGATGTCCAAAATTAGATGTATGACTAATGAACCCCGGTTGGGGAAGTGACTGTTATGACTTATGACCTGATGACCCGGTTGGGAATTGTTATGTTATGATTATGTTTTGCATAATACTAGTATGATAGGTCATGTTTCTCATTGCATGTAGGTGGGTCTGACATACGAGGTTTCCTTAGGGAAACTTACGACATTGTTGTTTTATTTTCAGGTTCCCCTTCGGGAGCTGTTTGAGTGGTGACTGAGGACGAGTGCGTTTTGGAGTCGGGTCCTCGTGTCTATTTTGAGGTTATTATGACTACTTGTATATTGTATTTTGATGTAGTCATTCTTTTGACAACTCCTGTATATGGTGCAACACCATATATTATATGTATATCTTCGAGTAATGTTCATGTGTTGATGTTGATATCCTTTGATTATCCTTTATTTAAAAGTTTTAAATTTTCGTAGTTTCGGAGATGTTACGGTTAATCCTGTAATCAAACAGTTAATAGTTAGATTCCATGAAACAAAAGGTGTCATGCCAACTTCGTCTTCAACAAAATAAAAGCCAACAAAAAGCAAGTGAAAAGATCACACTACTAATGGTTTTTTTTTGTTCCATTGACAGTGGTGGATACCACTAAACTGCTTTCTTTGGTCTCACCACACAAGACTTCAAGCATCGTGACACCACATAAACTTAAGAGTAGTTATACACGGACGCGCGCGTCCGTGACGCTACCTACGTGGACGGACAAGTCAGCTGCCAGTTCAGCGTCCAGTCAGCCAAAACTTCTGCGCGGGGAAAAGTAAATTACGAATTATTGGGTGCGACGGTTCATTTCCCGAAATCACGATTAGACGGTTCATTTCCCGAAATCACGATTAGACGGTTAAACTTCACGTACATCATTAGCGGCGGGACAACATTCGAGTAACTTTCCTCCCAAGTCTTCTCCTTTTCCATTCCCCATTTCAGCCGGAGTTCCTTTCCATACGCTCATCCAAAACCTTCATTCCTGTTTTAGTCGAACGAAAATTATAACAAGGCGAAAATGGATCCTTCTCTACCTGAAACCTCCATCGCTCCTGAAATTGTAGCCGCGCAGGTGTTGTGTCAACCACGTTCTTTCTGGTTCATTTTAAGGTTCATTATTGGCCTCTAACAATTTTTTTTGGTGGTTTAAGGGAAGCACGTACTACTTCCGCGAAACCAAGTGCGGTTTCACGGCCCTTCACAAGCAGTTCGACCGGATGGAGGAGGAGGAGAAAAATGTCTTCCAACGGACGCCTTTCGGTCCCTTCCTCTCCTTTCCTCACGTCACAACTGACAACGAGATACTGGGTTGGTTCGTCGAACACTTCGACGCCACTGAAGTCGGTCTGAGAATAGCCACTGGGGTGGTCCCATTTACGGTAGAAGACGTCGCCCTTCTACTTGGACTAAGAGCACATGGGCAGAGAGTGGATATGGAAGCAATGTACGTAGAGAAACGTGACGGGGTGAACCTCGACAACACCCAACTACTGGGTCATCTTACCACCACGAGCAAGATGGGCGAGGAGGAGGAGCACGTCCGACTCCTTATTTCTATGATTTTCAATCATTTTTTGTTCTTCGATGGATCACTGCGAAGTAAAGCGTGGTACACGAAGCACCTTAAGAACCTCAAACGCCTCAAGAGATATGCGTGGGCAAATGCGGTTCACACTTTCTTGGTTGAAGGACTGGAGGAAGCCCAACGGGACCTCTCGAGGAGGAGATTGTCAGGGAACTTCTCTATGAAGCAGGGCTACGTGTATGGTTGCGTTGCCGTATTACAAGTAAGCATCTTGGTCCGGAATGAGTGTTGTGTCAGTCCGGAGTAGTGTTGGTTTATGTCCGGAATAAGTGTTTTGTCTGTCCGGGATAGGTCTTGTGTCTGTCCGGAATAAGTGTTTTGTCTGTCCGGAATAGTATCTTGTTTGTCCGGAATACGTATTGTGTCTGTCCGGATTAAGTATTTTGTCTGTCCGGAATAAGAATTTTGTCTGTCCGGAATAAGAGTTTGTCTGTCCGGAATAGTGTTGCGTCTTTTCGGAAAACATATTGAGATTGTCTGTCCGGAATAAGAGTTGCGTCTGTCCGGAATAAGTATATTGTCTGTCCGGAATAGTGTTGCGTCTGTCCGGAATAAGAGTTGCGTCTGTCCGGAATAAGTATTTTGTCTGTCCGGAATAATGTTTCGTTTGTCCGGAATAAGAGTTGCGTCTGTCCGGAATAAGAGTTGTGTCTGTCCGGAATAGTGTTGCGTCTGTCCGGAATAAGAGTTGCGTCTGTCCGGAATAAGAGTTGTGTCTGTCCTGGGGAAGTTATGTTTCTGGTTTTTAACTCATTCCTGTTTTCAGGTGTGGCTTTGCGAGAAGTTCAAATTGGGGGATCCCCGGTCAGCATTTCCACGGTTCAAGTGTTGGACGGAAATGTTTAGCAGACGCCAAATCCTTAGAAAATGGGAAGATCGAGGCATCAACTTGTCCCGGATTTACTCGGGTCAATTTGAGTTGAAGGGCACCCCAAAACTCAGTGCACGGGAGCATTCACTGTTGTCAGAGGATCAATTTCCTACTGCAGAAGCAACTCCCGCAGCAAAGGTTGTCTCGAAGGAAACACCTTCAACATCCATTTTACCAAGGGTACAACTCAGTGAATGCAGCATTCCATGTGACCCACTGCTACAAGAGTTGGAACTTAGTGAGGTGAAGACGAATTGGCTGCGAGCCGAAGCAGCACTTAGGGAGACGACCGTTAAAATTAACAACCTGGAGGAAGAACTCCGGATCTCTCAAGAAGAGTGTCGTAGGCTGAGAGTCCGTGGGGAGGAGGAAGAGAGGGAAAAGAGGGAGGAGGAAGAGAGAAATAAGAGGGAGGCGGAGGAGAGGGAAAAGAGGGAGGAAGAGAGAAATAAGAGGGAGGCGGAGGAGAGGAAGAAGACAGAGGAGAAAGAGAGGGAGAAGAGAGAGGAGGAAGAAAGGAAGAAGAGGGAGGAGCAAGAGAAGAAGAAGAGGGAGGATGATGAGAAGAAGAGTAGGGAGGAGGATGAGAGAAAGAGGAGGATGAGGAGGGAGGAGGAAGAGAGAAAAAAACGGAGGGAGGAAGAGAGGAAGAAGAGGGAGGAGGAAGAGAGGAAGAAGAGGGAGGAGGATGAGAGGAATAAGAGGGAGGAGGATGAGAAGAATAAGAGGGAGGAGGAAGAGAGAAAAAAGCGGAGGGAGGAAGAGAGGAAGAAGAGGGAGGAGGAAGAGAGGAAGAAGAGGGAGGAGGATGAGTGGAATAAGAGGGAGGAGGAAGAGAAGAAGAGGAGGGAGGAGGATGAGAAGAAGATGAGGGAGGAGGAAGAGAGGAATACGAGGGAGGAGGAAGAGAAGAAGAGGAGGGCGGAGGAAGAGAAGACGAGGAAGGAGGAGGAGGAGGAGAGGAAGAAGAGGGAGGAGGAAGAGAAGAGGAGACAACAGGAAAGAAAGAGGAAGGCTGTGGTATCGCTACCACTTTTGCACCCTCAAAAAATGCGGACCATTAAACCACGCTTGCGCACAGAACATATAGACGAAGCGCAAAGCAAATCTGGCCAAGATGAGGCACAGAAGAATGCCGCAGAAAAACAAGAATAAATAAAGGAGGCCGAAGAAGCCACCACAAAAACAAAGGGGGCCGAAGAAGCCAGTGAAGAAATATACGAGGCCGACGAAACAGCGAAAGATGAACTGGCCGCCCATGTTTCGTCCACGAGGCCCGATGTGGATGCGACCGCCTTGAGAACGCTGACCAATGATGAGGTACGTCGTTTATTGAATGCAACGGCTCCCGAACGAGAAGCCAAAGATATTATCTGGAGGGGGGGGTCTGAGCAATATCCGCAGGGGTGATCTGAAGGAAATAATTTCGACAAAAACAGAATTCACCAACGAAACTATTGATGGCCTAATTGAGGTACTCCTCAGAAGAGGAGGGCAACAAAAGGTGGTCTGCTTATCATCCTTCGAATCGGAAATGATTGTGGAGGGACATGGAGAAGATATAAGGAAAGATTATTTACTCCCAAAAATTGAAGGAATAAATGTGGAGGAAGTCATCATCGCACAGCCATGCTGTTTGGCCGGCCACTGGACTCTGTTCGTTGCCCACGGACCTCGATCAGAGTTCATTCAGTACAACAGCCTCTCCCGCACACTTAAAAGAGGTGACAATCCTAACCGTTTAGTCGGAACTCATGAATGCACCGCGTCTAAGATAGCGGGATTCTGGCGAGGGTTGTTGAAGGTCGAGTGGCCGCTGAGAGTTGAGAGGAAGGGTAGCCAACGACAGCAACCGGGGAGTAACGACTGCGGGCCATACGTTTTGTACTGGATGAAGCGTTTGATGGAGAATGCTGATCCGACTCAGCCGAAGCAGAGCAAGGTTATTCACCGTTTTAGAGGCGATTTGGCCAATTTCTTACTCGAAGACTCTGGGATGTGCGATCAACAATAAACGACTCTGGATGTTTTAATTTTTTTTACAAAGTTATACATGTATACATGTTAAAATTACATAGACTATTTGAATGATTTATCAATACAAGGACATTTGGTGTTGGGTTAAATTATCAATACAAGGACATGTATAAATTATCAATACACTAATTCCGGACAACAAATACACATATTCCGGACAGCAAATACACTAATTCCGGACAACAAATACACTTATTCCGGACAGCAAATACACTTATTCCGAAAAAACTTTATGTTTCGTTTCTGGACAAACTTTATTCTTAAACCGGACAACAAATACACTTACTCCGAACAACAAATACACTTATTCCTGACAGCAAATACACTTATTCCGGACAAACTTTATGTTCCGTTTCGGGACACACTTTATTCTTAAACCGGACAACAAATACACTTATTCCGGACAGCAAATACACTTATTCCGGACAGCAAATACACTTATTCCGGACACACTTTATTCTTAAACCGGACAACAAATACACTTATTCCGGACAGCAAATACACTTCTTCCGGACAAACTTTATGTTCCGTTTCGGGACACACTTTATTCTTAAACCGGACAACAAGTACACTTATTCTGAACAACAAATACACTTATTCCGGACAGCAAATACACTTATTCCGGACAAACTTTATGTTCCGTTTCGGGACACACTTTATTCTTAAACCGGACAACAAATACACTTATTCCGGACAACAAATACACTTATTCCGGACAACAAATACACTTATTCCGGACAGCAAATACACTTATTCCGGACACACTTTATTCTTAAACCGGACAACAAATACACTTATTCTGAACAACAAATACACTTAATCCGGACATGGATGAATCGTAATCCGGACGGACATATAACGTAATCCGGACATACTTGTAACTTAATCCGGACATAAATATAACTTATTCCGGACAGGCATACAACAAACCAAAATTACTTAAATATATTTGTCGCCATCAGAAATTAATTCACAAACGAACAAGCAAAGAAAGAGTTGAATCTTATGCAATAATACGGACAGACATACAATGACTTTCAACAAAATTACATAGGAATAATTCCAACCAAGGACAAATACAATAATCAAGGAGGAACTCCCTCGTAATGCAAATTCATGTCCCAGTCATCGAAATCGTGATCCCCCGGTTTGGGTGCTGCAGGGTGTAACGGGGGTAGAACCTTATTCCTGATGATTTTCTTAACGTTACTTTGAATTATTTTCTCAGACAAAGAAATCCGTCGTTTGCTCGGCGGTCTGCCTTTCCGTCTTGCCTTATCCGGATTGAGAACGGATGTACCATCGAACACAGGATCAGGTCGTTGCATACGTTCCTTAAGCAACTCAAGTGCCTCTACCGCCTGAAGATATCTGTCGTTTGAGTCGAAAGCGGCCTCGGCGATCCAAACCGCACGAAGCATTATGTCGTCGTGGCGACGAAGCGCATCGTTCCCCGTTATGCCACTTTGAAAGGGAAACTTGACTCCATAGCTCCTTCGGATATCCTTCCTCCATCGGTGGACGATGTAAGACTCGGGGAGCAACACGTTTGGACGTATTCGGGCAATAACAACATAAACGTGACAACATAGGATACCGACGTGATCAAACATTCTGCAATCGCATACCCACTTCTCATCTCTAATTTGCACTGTGAACCGTTTCGACAATGGGAGGATATGTGTCAATACATGTTCGGTCACGTTGAAGTGCAATGTGTCGTCCTCGTTGAACTCATCCTTGATGTCGCAGTACATCATCTTCCCAATTTCTAACTGCACCTTCTTGAAGACACCCACCGTATACAACTCGCCCAATTGCCTCTCGAATGGATATTTCGAAATCAATTGCGGAGCCTTATGCTGACAATCGAAATCAGACAGAGCTTCCTTCTCATACTTGTGGCGTACTGCGAGGTCGTATTGTTGAACGAACTGCTTAAGTGTCGTCCTTGATGTGAGGTACTTATCGAAGAAGGCGTTCATACCCTCACTTCTCTGGGTTGATGTCATTCCTGCGGAAAAACAATCCCGCCAAAATGCAGGTACCCAGCGCTCTCGAATTGCATAAATGGATCAGAGCCAATTATTGTCGTGGAACTCGAAATCATCTAGAAAACCCTGCCAATTCCGCTCGAATTCTGCCGGAGTCTTGGAATCGAATACACAGTTGTTGAGGTCAAACAACGTATGCTCCCGGTACTTCGTGGGCAGCTTCACAGGGGCCTTATTCATTATGTGCCATATACAAAATCTGTGCTGCGCTTTAGGGAACACAGTCCTCACAGCCACAGCTATGGCGCCACATTGGTCTGTTATGATCGTCGGGGGGCTTGTATCTGCACACAACGCGATTAAGATAAAAACATATGTTAATCGAGACAAAAATAACGTAAACCAGACAGACGTCAAGGGTAAACCGGACGAGCAAAAAACGTAAACCGGACAGACGTAAGGGATAAACCGGACGAGCAAAATCGTAAACCGGACAGACGTAAGGGATAAACCGGACGACCAAAAGACGTAAACCGGACAGACGTAAAGGGTAACCGGACAGGCACATAACGTAAAACGGACAAAGCCGGACAAAATAAAACACGTACCGTTCATGCACGTCAACCATGTTTGGAACAACCAAATGTAATTTTGTGTCGTCTCGGAAGAGAGGAGTGCGCAACCGAGTAGGACGGACTGGTAGTGGTGATTTACCCCCACAAATGGGGCAAAAGGCATGTCATACTTGTTTGTTATGTATGTTGTGTCGAAACATATTGCATCTCCAAAGTAAGAGTAAGCAGCTCGAGAACGACTGTCGGCCCAGAACACATTTCGTAGTCTGCCTTCGTCGTCCATATCCATTACGTAAAAGAAGCGGGAATCATTCTTCTGCATCCTGATGAAATAATCTTGGATAGCTTGCGCATCTCCTGGTCCCATTTTGAGGTTTCTAACCTCGTTCACAACATTCCTGCGAAACATAATTTTTATGACAAAGCTAAATGCGTAACTTCAACCAAATTAAGTGGAGAATAAATAACCTTAGGTCCCGCTCGTTGAAAGACAATTTATCGTGACCTCCAGCTTCGACCACAAAAGATTGCATGGTCTTGGCGGCAGATATACCGGCAACATCATTGCACGAAATGAGTGCTCTGGCGGACTCCGGGACGGATCGTTTTTGTCGGAGGAAGCGCATCTGGTCTTCCGACAGCATGGCGTGGTTATGTTGGAGATCTACGTAGTTAATTACGTAGCCTCTGGATGGATTTCCGGAGACCCTGATCCGAGCAGTGCACTCGACCCTACCGGATAACCTATGTTTTGGTCTACCTTCACCTTGGTTTCCCGGAGCATTACCCTCCTTGGAGCAAGTAAGCGTGGCCCGTATAACAACACCACGATCGTAATGAGATTGTCTTATCTTCACACCAAAACCACAGGAATCGGCATAGGAAACGTAAAATGCTTTGGCTTCTTCGAAGGAAGGAAAATACATCTTCTCTTGCGGGACGTTTGAGGCATGCGCCGCTGTGAGGACACATTAACGAGTGCCATTACAGTACAACAAAAAGGGAGGAAGAAGAGGGAAGGGTTCATAGGATCCGAATAAGGTAGCCAAAACATTTTGTATCTCCGTGAAGCGCCAAAAAAGAAGAAATGGAGGACGTGCTGATTTGAGGAGCATTAAATGCGATTGTGGACGCATCGGGAAAATAAAAGAAAAAGACAACATTCCGGAGTAAGTAGCACGCTTGTCCGGAATAAGTGTTCCAACTATCAGGATTACATAGTAATTGTGTCCGGAATGAGTCATGCGCTTGTCCGAAAAAAAAGGAAAATGAGTAAAAAAATAGGTGACGTGAAACCGTAAGGGATCTTTAGTAGATCTCCGTTGAGCGCCAAAAAAAAAGGTGGTATCTCCGTAGATATGCATTTAATGCATCGGGAAGACAAATAAGAAAAACATCATTGCTCTGAGAAGCTTAGTGTACATGCTGACTGGATGCTGAATGGACAAAATTTCTCCGCCACGTAAGTAGCGTTAGTGACGCGCGCGTCTACTAAACATTTTCCTAAACTTAAACTTCCACACTCGTAAAGTTGTCTACATCACTGCATCGGATATGGACCATATGGTCGTGATTGGTACGATTGTGCACGACAGCACTGCTTTTTGCATGCTTTCGTCTTCTTTCTATTGGAGTTTTCAAGTTTTAACACGACCGGATCTTTTTGTGTTAACGAGATTCGAATTGATACAATAAAATGTGACGATCCCTTAGCTTAATTACTAGAGCACGACACAATAAGTCAACAACACCTAATCCCAAGTCAACTTTTATATATTTTACGCGAACAAGATAAGGTGATTTCAAGAACTATTTTAGGCTAATAAATTATATTGGTAACAATACTAGAACTAGAATGGTATATAACATAATAACGTTACATGTCCACCGAAGATATCTCGTCCATGAACAGTTCTAGATGGTCCATGGAGAGATGATGTGTCTACCATACGAAAGGTCGCAAGTTTTGTTTTTGAGAGTGACAAATTATCAATTGTAGATTTATTTTCTGTATTTACAGTAAAAGTACTATTTTCTTCTATGTTGGGTGAACAGTATTAAAAATGCATAATATGAGTCACAATTCATCCGAGAAGAACGTATGACCATTCAAATCAAACACGTAACATGACAAAAATATAGTAGGAAAAGGAAAAAAAATAAAAACCAATCCCCACGATTGTAAAAACCAACGATTAGTGAGATGCAAATCTATAATCTACCTAATAACTAAAATTTACCCGACCACTTATGAAAAAGGACAATAAATTCAGGACACAGTCTTAGCAAATAATTCCGTCTCATAAATGTGATATCTTCTAAATATAAATTTCCGAAAACTTCCAAAACAAATAAACGTGAATATCCTTCGAATCTCGGACCCTACAGGATCCGACACGCGACCCGAACCGATCTCTATAAAAAAGCCAACCTTTTCCCTCCCGCGTCGGCCGGTCGTGTCCACTCCACTCGACCTCCAACTCGAAGCTTCATCCGTCAGCGTCGTTCCAAACCCATTCCATTCCATACCAAACCAAACCCTAATTCCCAAATTCCCCCGAAATCCAAAAATCGGTATCCTCAATTTCGAACTCGACAAAAGGTAACGCTTCCAGATCTGGAAAGGAATCGAACCCTACAGGTGTTGGTCACGACTCTACCTATACTACGCTAGTTTTTGGTTGTTTTGTTTTGGTTTTTTTACTCTCTCTCTCTCTTCTGCTCGAGACTTAAAAGACGCCATTACTACGCGCAGCAGAAATGGAAAGGGCGAGATCCCGAAAAAGTTGAAAAAAAGGATTTTTAGGGTTTCGGGATTCGCTTACTAATCGGACGAGCGTCTCTGGCACCTGTCGTTTGGGCTCCCTCGAGCTCCGTGTCTTTATCGAGAGTCGGGTTTCGGCATTTTTTGTTTGGATTTTTTAATAAATTTTTTTGGGTTTGTTTTGGTTTTGGGGGTTTAAAGAGTTATGCACATTCTTCTCGGGAGTGTCGGTGGCTTCACGTGGAATTCCATATCGAGTATCTTCTTTGGATCGAGCCGAGGTGGTTAGTTTTGGAAGTGGAATAGTTGTTGTTAGTGGTGTTGAGATTCGATATTGTTCTTGGGTTTGGGTTGTGGCCTTGTGGGGTTTGTTTGCCCCCTTGATTTGGGGTCTGCAAGTAGCGATGTGTAAAAGTTACGCCTTTTGTTGTTTTTCAACTTAGTGGGTTTTTTCCTGGGTTTTGGAAAGGTCAAAAATTGGCGGAGAATATGATACGGCAACTTGTTTGGTAATGTTGTTTGTTTTGTTTTGAACTTTGAAATGTAGTTATTTCACCTCTCTCTATTTGGAACAAGGAATTTCGAACCTTTTCTGTTCATACTATTGCATTAGTTGACATATGTGCTAGATGTTTCTTGAACAGTAGGTATTGGGTGAGTAATGATTTTTTTGCCTTTTTTGCAGTTTTATTCCGGGAGGTTCCATTTTGGTGCCGGAAGTATCTCAACGTAGAGGCGTAAAAGTTTGGGCTTCGTATTTGTCAAGTTATGTTGCTTCAGACATTGGATGTAGGAGCAGCTGTAATTGAGATTGATGTTGGTTTCTGGCCCCAGCACTAGGAGACATGCAGGGTTCTCATGAAGAAGAACCGATCTTCCATGATGCCGTAGATCATGTTTCGTCTTGTTCCGGTTCACCTCCAGTTGAGGATTCAATTGAAAATTTGGAATTTGAGACTGCTAAACATTTGTATGAGATTTGGACTGAAGAGTTGAAGAGTGTTTCTGAAAGACGGCAGAGTTTTTTGCGTCAGATGGAGCTTGATGATCTTGTAACTCCTGAACATCGTGATTTTGAAGTTAAAGAAGCTGATGTGCCAGCTGGTCCTCTTGAGCTGGAGAGAATGACAGAAATCAGTGGTGCCGAGTTAGATTCTTTATCATCTGTTGTTGATGGGTGTAGTAATTGGGATTCAGATTGCTGCATAAGAGATCTTGACAGTGGAAAAAAAATTCTCGTCCATGAACGTGGGCGAGATGGTTTGCCATGTTCCTTTAAAGAATCTGGGGTGGACAAACTGATAACGTTGCCGGAGTTCGAAAAAACTCTTGGGATTTCTCGTTCTGTTCAGCAGCTTATGCACAGGGGGCAGGAGACACCAAGTGGAGAGGATGGTGGTGGTTCTGAGAAGAGTGTAAAGAAATCAAGAAGCTGGTTGAAGAACTTTGGAGTAAGAAGTTCTTTAAGAAATGCTGAAGCGTGCAGGGTAGCGAGGATGAAAGTTAAGCACAACAGTAAAAGATGTAAGGAGTTCACTGCTGTTTACATGGGGCAAGAAATCAAGGGTCACGTCGGTTCCATTTTGGTTATGAAATTTAGTTCAGATGGTCGTTACTTGGCAACGGGTGGTGAGGATTGTGTTGTACGTGTTTGGAGTGTTGATGAAGTTGATGCTTCTTCGAAGCATCTTACTGCCGATGGAGCGCATCTTACTGCGAATGCACCAACATCTAAGAGCAGTTGCACGCATAATACACCTATTGTCATCCCAAGGAAGTTCTTTAGGTTGGGTGAGAAACCGACACAAGAGTTTCATGGTCATACAAATGATATATTGGATCTTTCATGGTCTAAATCTAATGTAAGTTGCCAAGTTATTTATTACTTGCCAGTTTTTTCCTACCCGAAAATTTTAGAGAATGTTATCTTATTTCTTTCAAGCACTACCATAATAGTGGTCATTTCCTTCAAATCAAATCGAGGAATTTATGAAATGATGCTGGATCGCTGATTATAGAGTGATTGATGCACATACAAGATATTATAGCCTTATTACTATACCCTCACCAACGCATGTTGTTAGAATGTCATCCAATTGTATGATCTTATTGTCAGACTTGTGATGGACATCATCGAAACTACGAAAGTGGCTATAGTTTGTGTTTTATGCTAATTTTGATCTATCGTCTTTGGAATTTTTCCTGCGACCTGGGTTGGTTGCCATTACCAACATGGGATTGCCTACAGCCTAGAACTTTAGCAACAACAATTGCTTTATCTGTCTCTTGTTTTTAATGTGTCGCTGCTATGTTGTTGCAGTGCCTGCTTACAGCATCCAAGGACAAAACTACTCGATTCTGGAAAATTGGTTGTGATGATTGCCTACATGTTTTCCGGCATAACAACTATGGTACAAAAAATGCAATCAACTCGTTCATTTCCCACCATTGGTGTTCTATGTCTGGATGTGCAAGGAAAACTTATTTTGCATACTATTTGATCATTTTCCTTTCCTTTCTGAAACAGTAACATGCATACAGTTTGACCCAGTGGATGATGAGTACTTCATCAGTGGATCCGTTGATGGAAAAGTTCGAATATGGGGTATCAAGGAGTGCCATGTTATCAACTGGGTTGAAGTGCGTGATATAGTGACTGCCGTATCATACCAGCCAAATGGGCAGGTTCTTCCCTCCCGAAGCACTATTCCACTTTTTGTTTGACACTAACTAGTATTGCTAAATAGGTGTCTTTGATCCAGGGATTTGTAGTTGGTACCATCTGTGGGAATTGTCGCTTCTATAATTTATCTGGTAAGAGATCCTGACATTTTAATGTTAGGTTATTTATGAAAAAATCATGAAGCAGACAGACTACATTGCATTTTTCCAATTCTTCAGGTGATAGTTTGCAGTTAGTAAAGCAGTTATTTATTCAAGGGAAAAAGAAGGCTGGTGGTAAAAGGATCACTGGTTTTCAGGTTGGATTGATTTTAAAGTAGTCGATGTCTTTTAGATGTCACAGGTCAATCATAATTCCAGCAATTTATTAGGCTCGTTAGGCTGCTATTTACAGATTTCATGTTGCTCCTGCAGTTTGCACCTGATGATGGTGAAAAGGTTATGATAACATCTGGTGACTCCAAAGTTCGTGTGGTGGATGGTGTTGATGTCATTCAGAAATTTAAAGGTAACATGCAAGCTGGCATTACATCATTTTCTGTATAGAAATATCGTAAGTCAATGGTATTATGGTTCTACAATACCAAACCCTGCTGTCATTGCTCCTAACTGCCATCCTTCTATCTAATTGAGGAAATAAATAACCTGCGAAAATGGTATATTCCCACTAAAGCCTGTAGCATCAGTTGAATAGAAGAGAGTTGGATTCCATGGATATTATTTAATTTTTTTTACAACGAAATAGGATATTTGAGCAACCGAGCAAGTGAAATATACTTAAGAGACTTGCTCTGCTAGGGGATGGTGAAGTCAAATTAGTATCTCTACGTGTTTCCTTTTTTACTAACCAAAATAAATAAACTAGGATGCCCAGAATTCAAATACCTCATAATTCAAAATAAATCCACTTTCATGATTATGGACTTTAGAGATCGGTCATACCTCAGAATTCAAATATCTAGATGATTGTTTAATGGAAGTACTTGGTGAAACTTCTTATGCTGGGAATGTGTATACTTGTCAGCCTTATCAAAGGAATAAGATATCAACGATCATGTAAGAGGTTCACTGCACTGGGTATAATCTTTGATCAAGAGATCAGTTTTCTGTACTAAAGTTTCAGTGTAGATGCAACATAACAGCAGGCCATGGGGACTGGAGAACAGGAAGGACTGAAGTAGTTTGTTTTGAGCTCTTCGGAAATTCAATGAAATCTTCATCTTACTACTAAAATTATAACCAGCAATGCACATTATTTAATCTAATGCCTCAAAATCGTCTGATATTCTCATCTGATGATTTTCTCAATTGTCAATCTTTTTATGGTAGGCTTGAGGAAATCCAGAAGTCAATTATTTGCATCATTCACCGAGGATGGGAAGTACATTGTCTCCGTGGATAGTGATTCTCGCATCTATATATGGAACTGTAGTAAATCAAACACCTCGTGTAAGGGTTTGAAATCTATTCGTTCTTGTGAACATTTCTTTTCTGAAGGTGTAGTGGTTGCAGTACCATGGCCAGGCATTGACCACATATCTAAGGAAATCAGTGGTAGTCATCCTTGCTTGAAAAACCTGAAATTGTTTGGGTCATTGGCTCCCAAAGATCTCGACCGACTTTCAGTCGGTGGTTTATTTTCTACGGATGGTGTTGCCAGGATGTCTGCGACAATGTGGCCCGAGGAGAAACTTGCTATTTGGGCAAAATATATGCAGGACTGGTGTTTGCCTCCCGACCGAAAGAAGCATCGCAATCATTATAGTAATTCTATTTTGTTTCCTTCCCCCTCTTGGAGCAGGGTTATTGTTGCAGCTGGACGGAATGGAGCCATCAGGACTTTCCTTAATTATGGATTGCCTGTGAGAGTGTGATGGGAATTTCACTTTAAAGTTCGGTGTATGGTTTCAATCATCAGGCGATTCAGGCCTAGCTGCCAGAAACAGAATGGTGACTTCATGGTTAGAGGCCGCATTTCGAGGATAATGCACCATTCGACAAAATTGCTATGGCAATTTAATACGCTGTTGATTTGCTTTGGACAATCAGTGAACCAAGCACAAACCTTTGCCTACCCAAAGTAGCTGGCATTATCCTATTGGTTGTTTCTTAGAGGATTTTTTTAGGAAGAAGTTGTGAATAAGAAACGAAAATCAGATGGTATTGGAGAAAATCAGATGGAATAGTTCAGCCCATCCTTTCCCCCTTGGTGGAGTAGTTCTGCTATAATCCTTTGAAATCTGCATAAATAGGTGATTTATTGTAAAAACGTGAGTTGTTGACTGTTAATCGAGGCTATTACAGTTGTACAATAAGATTTTTCTCCAAATTGAAGTTGAGCTTATAAATTCAAGCTCAAATGAAATTATTGAAAACAACTTGTTCTACATTTTTATTGGAACTCAAGAGTGCACTCACTGTGCAGGTGAAAAAGTGTTGCTGTGTTGGTGTCGATCATCGTGGTTGTTAGAAATCTTCAAAAATTTACATTATTTTCTACTTCCTACAAGTTCGACCTAAGTATTTTAAGAGGAAAAGGTTAACTTATCAAGTCACAAAAAGGTACAATACATATAGTAGTTTCCCATAATCATGCAAATAGAATGAGCAACCAACTACCAACTCAAGTAGAAACTTATAGTGGGTGGGACTGATTTGTAGGAAAACAATTCAAAAGTGGGGGAATTGATTTTATTTTTATTTTTTTGGGTAATTGGTTTGTAGAAAAGTTTACAATAAAGTTCAGGAAGTACTGCATACACACATCGTCTTTCATGTATTTGCAGTTGAAGTGACTTTTTACACTTCCACGCCACTTCCCCAATTCGTTAAACAAAAACTAACTCAACCACAACTAATGGCATTATTTTTAGTTAGACTAACGTCATTAGTTATAAATAAAGGCTATAACTAATGTCATTACACACCTCAAATTCTCCCCGATTCCTGTACATTTAGTAGAGTGTACCTTTTTATTACGGCAATTCTCAAAGCAAGCAAATCTTTGTCCGACCACTTCTCTTGGTGATGCGAATCCGCGTCCGAGATCCCTCCTGTCGTTAAAAAGTAAAAACACATCTCCGAGTCCGACACAAACCCAACCAACATGGCTTCCAAACCCACCACAACCCTGACACTAGTCCTCCTCCTCCACCACCACCACCACCATCCTTCCTTCCCCACCCTCTTCTCCAACCTCAACACCCTCCTCCTCTCCTCCCCTCCCTCGCAAACCCTAACCGTCCTCGAGCGCACCCTTCTCGGCGCCTCCGCCGGCGGCCTCGCCGGCGCCTTCACCTACGTCTGCCTCCTTCCCCTCGACGCCGTCAAGACCAAGCTCCAGACCAAGGGCGCCGCTAAGGTCTACTCCTCCGCCCTCGACGCCGCCGTCCAGACGTTCCGGAGCGGCGGGATTCTCGCGTTCTATAGGGGAGTATCGGCGGTTGTCGTCGGGTCGACTGTTTCGTCTGCGGTGTACTTCGGGTCGTGTGAGTTGGGGAAGTCCGTGCTCGGGAAGGTTCCGGGCTTCCCAGCGGTGATGATGCCGCCTGCCGCCGGGGCGCTGGGGAATGTGGTGTCGTCCGGGATTATGGTTCCTAAGGAATTGATCACACAGAGAATGCAGGTGAAATTCCTTTCAAGTGTTCTTTTTTTTGTCGTTTTAATTATAGTTTAGACTTGAGAGAATTTTTGCTTGGGTGTGATTGGTTTACAGGAAATTGTACTAGACTTCTGAAAAGTAACTTCGGTGTGATTAATTTGCGGAAAGACTTAGAAAAATGGGATTGGATTCCCGATTGGTGCTTCATAGCTTAAATATTTGTACTATGAGTGAGTTCACTGTGTTTCGTCTAAACCAAAATAAGTCGTGAATGTGGAGTTCTAGACTTACTCTCCTCTTCTTCCTTACTAATCACCCATGGAATGTAGGTTTGCTTTGGTGTGCTTTGTGTTTTTCTTTTTTGGTTAGAGGTTTGAGAACACCGGTGAAATTGGAAGTGCAATTCGAGGAATTTGGGGAGGTCAATCTAGTTTAATGTTTTCTGTTTGAACTTATTTTTGTTGGATTATCTAATTGAAAGAATTGAGGAAGTTCAACTAGTTTTGGGTTGTTTCTGAGGTGTGGACATTTTTCTCCTCTTTGGTTTAAGATTGAATGGAAGTGATCCTGGACATGTTTTGATAAGAAATTTTCGCAAACATATCCCTTCGATTGGTTTGCCTACAGATTAGGCATTGGCACCCGTAAAGATAAAAAAAAATGATGTTGCTGCTCACTTGAGCTTCGGTTGGCTATCAAGAATTCAGGAACTTAGTGCTGGACTTGGAAAACTGGGAAAGTAAAAGTTGGGCCTTTCAAATTAGTATCTAAATCAAAGTCTTCTAGATTGTGCATATATTATGTTTTTAGATGAATATCAGGTGTCTATACACATCAAATTTATATAATATTATGTATATGGGTGAATGTTTATTTAATGTAGCAAGTAATAACCTTGAATTCAGTCTGGCTGACTTGTTCAGCTTGACGAGAATGAAGCTGGAATTTAAGTTTGTAAGTGGTTGGTTTCTGGCCAAGCTCAAGTCAGTGTCTTAGTGCATTGTAGCTGTGACCCAAAGTGAAGCGACCAACCTAAACTAAAATTCATAGTCCTAAATATGCAGGCAGGTGCTGCAGGGCGGTCATGGGAGGTCCTGTTGAGGATTCTGGAGAAAGATGGGATCATGGGGCTCTACGCTGGGTACTCCGCGACCTTATTGAGAAATTTACCTGCTGGAATCCTCAGTTATTCTTCTTTCGAGTACTTGAAAGGCTTTGTCTTGAGGAAGACTGGACAAAGTTCCCTCGAGCCGGGGCAAAGTATTTGCTGTGGGGCATTAGCTGGGGCCATATCAGCATCCTTGACTACTCCATTGGATGTGGTTAAGACCCGATTGATGACACAGCTTCATGGTGACGCTGGGAGAAGAATTTCGGAAACGGTGAGGCAGATTTTGCTGGAGGAAGGATGGCTTGGGTTCACTAGGGGCATTGGCCCAAGGGTTCTCCACAGTGCTTGCTTTTCTGCAATTGGGTATTCTGCATTTGAGACCGCAAGGCTTGTGTTATTGCATCACTATGTACAGCACATGAAGAAGTGTAAAGGAGCTGTCACAGTGCAGAAAGTTGGTTGAATATGGAGGTATTACTTTTACATTCTTCCTTCCTTTCTTTAGTATTAAAAAAATACGTTCTAGATTTTATTGTGCTCATTTTTCTGTCCAAAACATGACCTGCTCTTGATATCATAACTTCTTGATAAAACTTATGCAATTGTTAAGTTCGACTGTTTGATATTAATTTGTAAATCAAGCAATTTGTCTGTCTTCAGCTTCTGTGAAGTTGGTTCAATTTTTTCTTGGGCTACTTGGATCGTGAAATTGATTTAATGCTTATTCATTTCATTTGTCAATTTTATTGGATCATATTTAGATGTAATCATCTATGTATTTAGTGTCTTATTCATGAAAGATATCTTTAATTGCAACCAATAGTTGGAGTTCTAAAATCAGGTAATTTAGGTTTGCATATGGTTGGTTGATATTGAAGTTAGAACTTTATTTTGCAGAAGGTCATGGAGCTGCAAAATCACGACCGGAGCATTTTTTGTTGAATAAAAGTATGGATTTGGATGCGGCTGAATAATCTAGTTACCTTAAAGCTCAGTTGAGATATTTTATAGATTGATAGTTTTCGAAACATCATTTGGCATCAGAAGTCTTCTCCTGCCGGAGGTCACATATCCGACTTTTGACACATTTCAGAGATTCCAATAACATTCAAATGGTGGCGAACTACCGAAGTCCAACTTAAAGGAACTTTTTCCGTCATTGGTCATCGCTTGTTTCCGGAGATGGGATGTTAACTGGGATTCACCAGAGTTCATTTTTGTGTACAATAGGTTAAGTGACTTATGAGTCTTCTCTTCAGATACTTTCAGCTAGGAAGTGCTTGTCTTGGGAATGGCTTTTGTTAAATTATAGGCGATCACCACAAGAGACGGCGATGGATCCACCATGAGAGGCGACAACAAGGTGTAGGGGAAGATAGAGAGGAGTCGATGTGGCAGGGAAGAGAGTGGAGAGGCGAGGAAAATATCGTTTAGGGTAAGAGGTACTACAACACAACTACGTTGGTCGTTGTTCCTGTGACCGATGCAAGGAAATATTTATCGATCGGCTAATTGTGGTTAGTTCCAATGCAGTTCCAACCAGTTGTAGTTTGAAGTCTTGTCATTTTGCAAATCTTCCATGAATTATTATTATTTTTTGCCATTTTAGTTATCATACACATGCACACGGATTACCGGGGGTACTGAGGGGCAACAAATAAATCCTGGCCCAACCTCAAAATAGATCGACCCACATCCAAATCAGACTATCCCTATATTATGTACTAGTTTTTCTGATATATAATTATGATGGCTATGGTTCTTTCGGATAAAAAATTGTAAAAAAAGCAGTAGTAGTCAACTTTATATATTTACTTAAAAATGAAAAAAAATCAATAATCATTTTTCCATGTAATGATGCTCAACCCTAGAGTGGTTTAGTTTGGATGGAGTTTCCGGTATGAGTTAATGGTGGGAAGTTAGTTTCTAAAAATGTGGATCCAGGAGTAGTTTATTTCTTAGATGTTGATAGTTGTTTGGATGAAGAGAAGACTTCTGGGAGTATCAGATGTCTTGTTGAAGTAAATTCCCAAATTAGTCTCAGATTTTGATTAAATGAAAAGTATATGTTGGAATTCATAGGAATAAAATCGTCGTAAAAATCCAACAATTAAAGGAACTACTAGAAACTCCTATCTTGAGCTTCTTCGTCTCACAAAACATGTCTCGATTGTGCAGCACTTGAGAATCGATCTCCATGTTTGGATGCACCTCAGACACTGTAGAAGTTGGGCAACAACCAAATGGGTCCTAACTAAATGCACAATCACTTTGTCCCAAAATATCTAACAAAATTAGGGGCGAGCAACAACCGATCCGGTCCGGACCCAACCGGTCTGGTCTTCGGTCCGGGATCCGGAGTCAATTAGGTTCCGGAGCCAATTCGGTTCCGGTCCGGACTGGTCTGGATTTTTTTTTAATTTTAAGGTAAAAAACCAGTTTTGGACCGGTCCGGTTTTCGGTCTAGACCAGACCCAACCGGTACGGGTCCGATCCGACCCGGTTGGACCGGTTGCTCACCCCTGAACAAAACTATTATAAAAAAAATCTGAACTGCTAAACATCGCCCCAAAATTACTTAAATCGCCCCTTGAAATTACCAAATTGCCCTTCATCCTATTTTTGCTTATATATCTCACAATTTCACTCTTTTTTCAAAACTTTCTCTTCCTATACCTACTACAGAAGATTAGGAATGTCTCGGAGGCCAGGCAAGCAGCCAACAGTTCCCCCGGTGTACCCGTATACGGTAACCTTACTTTATTTATTTGTTTTTAAAAATAAAAAAAATTAAAAAAAGTGGCCGGCGTCCGAGGGAGACGCCCCCCGCATGGGGCGGGCGTCCGAGGAAGCCGCTCCCCCCATGGGTCCGAGGGAGACGTCTGGGGAAGACGTCTTCCCGATGGAGGAGACGTCTTCGGCAGACGTCTCCCCCAAAGAGGAGGCGTCTCCGACAGACGCCTCCACCATAGGGGAGGTGTCTCTCGCAGACGCCTCCACAAATTTTTTTTTTAAAATTATTAAATCTGATAATTACTTTAATAAATTGTGATAAATCTGAAAATTTAATTTAACAAATTCTTATTAAGTTTAACATTTGTGATATTTAGTTTTAACAATTTTTGATTTAGTTTAACAATTGTTTTAATTTAGTTTAACAAATTTTGATTTAGTTTAACAATTGTGATAATTTAGTTTAACAAATTTTGATTTAGTTTAACAATTGTGATAAATATGATAATTTAGTTTAACAAATTTAACAAATTTGTAATTAAAATTTCAATTAATAGTCATCGGGTCACAGTGGAGGGAAAGGCAAGTCGATACCATTACACGTCTTCCGTTCTTTAGAGGATGATTCAGCACCGCGTCATCCACGTAGACAGGGGATATCTGCTTCGGTCAGGAGGGAGAGAGAGGCATTACGTCGTCGTGAGGAGGATGATGATTCCTTCGATGATGAGCATGTGGACAGTCCCGACGACGGGAGCGACGATGATGACCCGTATGAGTTAGAGCGCCCGGAGGTGGAGAGGCAGGGGGAGTATAGCAGAGGACGTGGTCGAGCGGGTAGTTCTACTTCCGCCGGATGGATGGTGCGGAACGGTAGGGGTGGGAGGTTTACGACCGCGGATTCGAGCTCGTGCACTGTAGATCCCCGCGCTCAGAAGAAGAAGAGGGTCCAGGACGATTCTTGGATCGTGAGCAGTATGACGCCTGGTGGTCCTTTAGATGGTAGCGTCATTCCTAGTTTCTGGGGTCACATCGCTAGACGGATCTGGGACGGAGAGGATCGGAAGGTTGTGAAGTGCCATAATCGGCACAGAGCTTGTACAGCACTACAGGGTTGGCGGTCTACACTGAGTGCTGATATCAGAGAGGAGATTAGTGCCACGCATTTGGGGCACTTACCGTACAGCATGTTCCCTTATCTCGACATGCCTTTGATTTCTGCGTTTGTGGAGCGGTGGCAGCCTGACACCAACACTTTCCACATGCCTTTCGGAGAGATGACGATCATGCTTCACGATGTTTTCCAGATCCTGCGCATTCCTGTGGATGGTCGTCTGGTTAGTGCTCAGGGGTCGACGTCTGAGCTGAGGCGTTATGTGACAGAGTTGCTTGGTGTCACACCTGATGGTCTGGCGAGAGATACAGCTTTATGGAGTGGTGGTGGTGTCGGCATCGACTCCCTTGAGGACCTATGCAGACGGGCACGACCTCCGCGGGCCGATGATACACAGTTGACGGCGTACCTATTCTTGATGCTCGGAGCCGTCTTGTTTGTCGACAAGAGTGGTTGTCAGATCAGACCACGCGATCTACTGGAGGCTAGGGACCCGGACACCGTTCGTGAGTACTCGTGGGGGTCAACGACGTTGGCATACCTGTACCGTCAGCTTGGGATAGCTAGCCGTGCGGATTGTTCTGGGATTGCAGGTTGTCTTACGCTGCTGCAGGCGTGGATATACGAGTACTTTCCTGCATTCCGCCCGCATCATGAGCGGAAGATTATCGACGAGGGTCATCCACGTTCGGGTATGTGGGCCGTCCGGAGCGAGGACAAGAGCGATGGACGATTGCGTTCCATCCGCGCACGGCTAGATCAGATGACTGCATCAGAGGTATCAAACTTTACACCATTTATTTAATTTTAAGATGTATTATTATTAATGTGTTAAACTTTAGGTGGAGTGGTTACCCTATGGTCCTGACCCAGCAGCGGATGTCCCGGGGACTTTATTGATGGGTCTTATTCGTTATCGGGATATCATAGAGCCTTATATGCCCGATCGGGTCTTGCGTCAGTTAGGATATGTTCAGGTGATCCCGGTTGACATCCTGACACCAGAGCATGCGGTGCGGTCTGCGACAGCAGCGACGTACGACGTCAGGTTCCCCGCTTCTACAGCGGAATCGACTTGGCGGACATTTCCGAGATCATGCCGACTGTTCCTTGACGACTTCAGACGTAGTCGCGACCCCTCCGAGTGTGATGCACGTTATCTTGATTGGTTCGGTAGTTACTCACATCCTATCATCGTCCGTGGTGCCTCCCGGAGAGCAGATCGACCACCAGATAGGACGTGTGGCGATCTGGTAATTTTTTCATTTTATCTATATTTAT
Source organism: Triglochin maritima (assembly GCA_963682175.1). Lineage (NCBI taxonomy): Eukaryota > Viridiplantae > Streptophyta > Magnoliopsida > Alismatales > Juncaginaceae > Triglochin > Triglochin maritima. The sequence continues at coordinate 920,359 of OY821787.1, read as the reverse complement.
TTGTACCGTATATTTTGTTAATGTACGCTAATGTTATTGTTATGTGCAGTGGATGGGTAAGATGATACGGGCTGTAGACCCAATCTTGCAGATGAGGGATGAGCTGCCAGACGATGCCAGAGCTGCATGCGGAGATTTGGATGAGATCATACACTCGTGGCATACTCAGTTAGGCATCTCCGACCATGATTCGGATGATGAGTAGGCTGATCTGTTGTACCGTACTCTTAGTATTTGCATTTATATTTGTTTATCTGTCGTACGCTTATTATTTGTATTTGTGTTTGTGTTTGCTAACATATCGTACGCTTATTATTTGTATTTGTGTTTGCTTATTTGTCATACGCTTATTATTTTTATTTGTGTTTGCTAACGTATCGTACTATTATATATAATGCAAATAAAGCAAACATATCAAAACATATTACATAATAAAGCAACAATATATAGTGTACAAACATATCAAAACATATTACATAATTGGTACAAACATATCAAAACATATTACATAATTGTTGCCAAGATGCTATCCTATTTTGGTACTCTAGCTCCCATCCAATAACACTCTCATCTCGTACTTGAAACCACAGAGTCGCTATAGGAGATACGGGGAATCCCTCATTCAAATCCAAACGAATGTAATGAGCGTAACTCCCTAAATGAGCAATAATCAACTCTCTGCACGGTCTCGTCACGGTAGGTGGACTCTCCAGAGGTAGAACTGTAAGACATGGGTACAACGAACCATCATTTCGGAGAGAGAAGAACATAACTGCACACTTGTAAAAATTTGCAATGGGAAACAAGTCCGTCCACGTCTCCATGTAGTGATTCTCGCCACAAGGTCCCCCGCCCCAATTAATCCGGTGACGAGCCTGCGCCACACCGTCGTAGTATACGTGCTCATAAAAAGATGGGTTCGCAGCTAGCTCATTTGAAATCGAACGACGGGCGAGTTGCCAATTGTCTTCACCACCGTGAAAAACATCGGCGACACATCGAAATCCACAGTTTCCATCAGCACGTACATCATTCCACTGGTGTAGGAATGACATAATGATTCCTGGAATCCTATCCGCATATGGAAAGTCGTCTACGTCAGCCCGCCCAGTCACTACAATATAAACAAAAAATACAGTTACATATAATAACAAAAGATACATATTTACTGAAATAAATAACAAAATTATAATAACAATAAATATAGGGATGGTATACCTGATCCTCCCCTCACAGACGAAGAACCAGAAGATCGACCACGACCTTTGCTTCCACTACCGGAAGAACGACCACGACCTCTACTCCCACTACCTGAAGATCGACCACTACCTCGCTCTGCATACTCAAACGCACTAGGGTCCCGTCGTGTCGACTTTCCCCTTGGTCGACCTCGTAGCTTTGTTTTTTCTGCAGGCTCTCTCAAATTCGCATGTTCGGGGTGTAGTTGCTCGAATAAAACCCGAGAGGCAGATCGAATTACGGTGGGGTCACTTCCTGCAATCTCATCAACCAGGCTGCGAAAATGTTCGGCGTCTTGAGCTGCCTGAGACACAAACTCTGCGTTCCCGGCTCCTTCCCCAATGACAAGTGTCCTCCAGAACGAATGAATCTGCTCTAAGTAAATTCCGTTGTCTGATTCAAGACATCCGCGGATGGTACATGCGCAAGGTATCCCATGAGAAGTCAGAAAAGCGCACTCACAACGATATTCAACTTCATCATCTAACTCTTGCATTCTTTTCACCTCCTGACTCAGCAATTGCAAGCAGTGATGCGAAACTCGACCATTTATGCGACGATATAGAGCATGTCCGAAATTAGTCAAATTTCGCCGTCTCGAGTCTTCAAGAGCGTTTCGAATATTCGTCAGCTGCATTTCAATAGCCGCGTTGACGCGCTCGAAAAGAGTGTCTAGAGCTGCAGTCGATGTAGAAATCCACTCTTTTAGAGCCGAATGAGCACTTTCGACCCTACAATTCGTGGTGTTCCCAAAATGAAGGACTTTGTTCGTCCAATTCAGTACAAACTTTTCTTTATGCACCAACCACGTGGTGTCCAGATACTCCGTGATAGCCGGCCACGATCTATACAAATCTTTCAGAGCATACACAGCTCTATCATACTCGGCTTCTGAAGTAGAAAGCATGATTTTCCTCCATCTTCCACGCCTCAAAGTCTCTGCCATCTGCTTATTTTTCCCGAATACGTGGTATGCGTAGTTCAATACGTCTTTGTTGATGTGCCATGTGCAGAGTAAATGAGCAGAGTCAGGAAATACCTCTCTCACTGGTCGCATAAGGCCTAACTCCCGGTCTGTTATTATTGCAGTCGGGCTGACAATCCCCAATAACAGATCTCGCAACTTCTCCATCACCCACAGATAACTGGAGTAAGTTTCATCCATCAAAATCACATATCCAATAAGGAAATTCATGTTTGTTGGTGTGACCCCAATCATTTCGAACAAAGACATCTTATACTTGTTCGTCTTGTAAGTCGAATCCATGCAGATAACGAAAGGATATGTCCGCAACAACTGGACTGACGTCGGATGTGCCAAAAAAGCGTGAGTGACGACATCAGTTTCTGGATCCGCCATAATCCAATGTAAGTACTCACACTGCACTGCTTGATAGAGAAACTGCTGGACGGGATTCCGGTCTTCAGATTTTGTCCTCCTCATGTAATCTCTGAAATTATAAATATGCCTTTGATTTGAATTGTCCTCCGGGAATTTTTCTTTTACTGCCTTCAAGATGTTCCGTGGTTTTGCTTGCGCCTCAGTCATATCACGAACAATCTTCTTCGCCCCAGAACTTAGACCACTAATTTGACGATGACCCTCTGGATAAACTGCCAGTCTGTGGTTGTGATGTCCGTGAGCACTATTAAAAACCACAACCCATCCATCACGATCTCGTCGCTCCACCACTTTTATTAAGAAACGGCAACCGCAACCATTTCTTTTGGTGTTTCTTCGAAGTGCAGTATCCATATCCCGAGACTCCATTTGATTTCGCCGGTCGCATCTCAAATAACAATCCATCCGACTATCTGATCTTGTTTTGTACGACGACACGACCAAAAAAACCCAGCTCCGATAGCTACTTGTTTGGCCCATTTACATGCTTCATCGATTGTTTCAAAGATTTGTGTAGTTTGAAATAACTCACTGTAATCCACTCCATCACCACCGAAATCTTCCAACGGAACCTACAAAAATAAAATCGAAATTAAAAAAATCAAAAAAAATTCGGGCGTCTGTATTAAACGCCTACCCCATGGGAGGGGCGTCTGAGTTAAACGCCCTTCCCAAGGGTGAGGCGTCTGCGTAGGACGCCTGACCCTATGGAAGGGCGTCTACTACAGACGTCTTACCCAAGGGGAGGACGTCTACATAAGACGCCTCTCCCATTGCGTAGGCGTCTGCGTTAGACGCCTCGGCCAAGGGGAGGACGTCCTACGCAGACGCCCTCACCTTGGGGGAGGCGTCTAATGCAGACGTCCGGCCCAAAATTTGCCCCGCGCCAGACTTACCTCACTGGATGCATCACCTTCGCCAGACATTTTCGTGGTATTTTTACTGATAAATTATGAATATACAAGACCGTAGGCCTAATTTATAGACACGGGACGATATTGGTATTAAATATATTGTTAAGGGCAATTTGATAATTTTAAGGGACGATTTAAGTAGTTTTGGGGCGACGTTTAGTAGTTCCCAAAAAAATCTAACAAAACGGAAGAGCGAGAGTATAAATACCCAAACCCATCATCTTTTCTTCTGACCTCAAACTCTACTCCCATCTCTTCTCCAATGGCGATTTCCATGACCCCTACCATTACTCTCTTCTCCCCCTTCTCCCCTCCTCCCTCCTCCATCCCTCTCCTTCCTCCTCCCCTACGAGCCCGGGCTCCCCGCGCCACGCCCATCTCCTGCTCCAACGGTCACACGCGCGACTCCTCCAACCTCAGGTCTGCGTTAGGTTTGAGTTTGTTTCGTGGTTGCTTTGGATTGTAAGTTTGCTCGACTTTGAGTTGTTGACTTGATGATTGGGATTTTGAGGAGTGAAGTTTGGATGTGTGTAAGGTTTCGTTATGTTTAAGGTCTATAACTTGGCTTTTATGACTTTCTCTTGTTTTAGAGTTCAAATTAGAGAAGTCGCTCTAAGTATATTCTTATAAGTCCTGGAAGTTAAGTTCTGGAACGTGACTTCCAGAAATTTTTTAAGTTATCTGGCCAGTCAATCATCATTTTTGAGGTTTTCCTGTAGGATGTGATTGGTTTTTTATTATATTATAGAATTATTTAAACTTCCAGGTTATCTGCTTGAAAGAAATTTAAGGCAGGCAAAGATTGGAATTTCATTATTTCAAAAAGGAATTTTCTCACTTCCACTCCGAAAACAAGAGAAATATAAATGGATGATTTGCCACCGTTTTGACACACACACACACACACACACACATATATATGTATATATGCTTGTAGGAATTAAGTTGAGTTCAAATTTTTGCTCCACCCCCTGTAGACTTATCACACCCCATAATTTTGTTGTAGGCATTGTGGGGAAGTGATAGTTTGCAGTGGTAGGAGGGTTGTGTTTGGTAAATCCTGTTAGTGCCCGTGAGGTGTTTTCCTTTAGGATGTGATTTGTTTGTGTGAAGATCTTAAGGAAGCAAAAACTGAACTACTAGTTGATTCGTTTGCATGAAAATTGAAAAGATCCTAGGATTGGGGTTCCATGTCTTGTGAAATTGTACTTGGAAGGTGTTCTCTCAAAACTAAAGGAAGATGAGTTTTATCATTACGGCTAAAATATGGATACATTTCTTTTGACATTAGCATGCATTTGTGCAAATAGGAAGTGCAGAAGAGCTTTATACTTACCTTGACTTCCTGGAAACTTTTCACACCCTTAGATTTATTGTAGGCTTTTCATGGAAGGGCCTTTTGATTTTTTTTGGACTATGCGTACTTCCAATGCTAGAACTTCCAATGCTAGAAAACTACAGTCACAACGATTGTTATAGCAAGGCATAACATAGGTAGTTGGGTATTTGATTGTAATTTCAAATTTTAATAGCATCCGAATTAGACACTCCATTCGCTTGATGGTTGTATGTGTCTGTCGCAATCACGTAATGTACTCAGGTGCTTGGTCTTTTTTTTTACACTTGAATTTTGGTGGAGGTTCTACCTTAAGTTTGATTTCATGATGGTATAAGTAAAGACTTCAGTTTGTTAAATTTAATCTTGGAACTAACGTTGTTGACATAATTCTTTCCATAGAATTATATCATGAGATTTTTCGTAATGGATCTCAAATGAAGGCTGCTTAGCTGCAGTCTGCAGTCGCTATCTGAAACCAAACAATCTGTTTTTTCCCCTTTTATTTTGGTTGACACTCTTGTGAAGCTTGATGGATATTTCTCTCTTTCTTTTTGAATCTTGAAGTGCATTGACTCGTAACTACATTACCTGTAGAGTTGTTTTGTTGTAGTTTTCGTACAACATTATTTTTCTCATGTTCTTTTGCACAGCAATCATCCATCATCTCGGTTGCCTTATGGTATGATTTTAGACGAGAATTCCTCAATGGCCAAACCTTCTTACAAGTGGAAGAGAGTTCTGTTGAAAGTAAGTGGTGAAGCACTTGCTGGAGACCATTCTCAAAATATAGACCCAAAGGTTCGTAGGTGATAGATAGTAGATGATAAATGGTGAAATCGGTCATCTATTATTTTTGGTATTTAAACCACCATTGGTATGCTTCTGATTTCTAGATAGCTGATGGAAATTTGAATTTGCAGATTACAATGGCCATTGCAAGAGAAGTTGCTTCAGTGACTAAGCTTGGAGTTGAGGTATGTCCTGCTATGTGTAATTAGTGCCATTCTTCGTTGACAATCTGCAACCCACAGTGGACTGGAAGAAACTTGCGAGGACATTTCCCATGTCAATGCATTGAAGCTTTTTTTTTTAATCTCACAGTTTTGCAAGATCCACTGACTTGAAATCCTAATCATAAATGCTCAGGTTGCCATCGTTGTTGGTGGTGGTAACTTTTTCCGTGGATCTTCTTGGGAAGGTTGCAGTGGGCTTGATCGTTCATCAGCTGATTACATTGGGTACGAAAGCTATCTGATTTATTGGTCTTGATTGAACTAAAGGGATTTTCCTATTCCAAATTATTTTATTACGATCTTTTAGCTTCGGTTCTCACTGAGGTGGTCACAAATATAACCTTTTGTACATTTTAGATTTATCTCAACGATAAACACTTAATTCTTTTGTGCTAGAAGTTAGTCATATTTCACGTGTCTCGGATGGTTAGGAATTGAACACAAATATAATGGTTGTAAGTACAAGTTATCAGAGAAGCATGCTAGCACCATTTAGGAAAGATGACCCGCAGTTATTTGCTTGGGGAATTCATCTTTTAGATTTAAATTTCCTTTTCTTTGGTAGCTTCAAAACTAATGCAAGCTATGTTCTGTTTTTATCATTAATGCAATATACTCCTTCAGCATGTTGGCAACTGTTATGAACGCGATGTTTCTGCAAGCAACAATGGAGAGCATTGGCATCCCTACCCGTGTGCAAACTGCTTTTCGTATGTCAGAGGTTGCAGAACCTTATATCAGAAGAAGAGCCGTCAGGCATTTGGAGAAGGGAAGGGTAGTGATATTTGCAGCTGGAACTGGAAACCCCTTCTTCACAACTGATACTGCTGCGGCACTACGTTGTGCAGAGAGTGAGTAGATTTTCTGTAGTAAAAGTGTAAAACAATGTCCTTTTGTGATTGCAAACTTTCCATAATTCTGATTTTATTCCTGCACTCCCTGTTAACGCTATAAGCTCATTATAGCTTTCATGATAATTACATAGATAGCTGCCTTTTCAATTGTGCCTTGTAAGTTCATACAATTGCAGAAATGCTAATCTAATTGAAGTTTCATGTTGCAATACCATAGTAAATGCGGAGGTTGTTCTCAAGGCAACAAATGTAGATGGAGTTTTCGATGATGATCCCAAGCGCAATCCCCAAGCCCACCTTCTTGATGCTGTGAGCTATCAAGAAGTGACATCAAGGGACCTCTCCGTGATGGACATGACGGCAATCACATTGTGTCAAGAGAATGACATTCCTGGTATGTACACCACTATTAAATCTTTGTCGGTCGTTGAATAACTGGGTTCTAACCTTCATTTCTTCCTTGTAGTTGTTGTCTTCAACTTGACAAAACCTGGGAACATAGCAAAAGCTATTGTTGGTGAAAGAGTTGGCACGCTTATTGGTGGAAGAGCTCGTCTGACAGCTGTGGTTTGATTAAGAAAACAGTTTTTGTTTGTTTGTTTTAGTTGTAGTTCATGACCAGCACCACCACTGCCATGAAGGAAAAAACATCAAGAATTGACCCTATTACAGTCTCCTCATATTGACTTATTTGCCAAGGTCATCTACGAAAGACATGGAGCAAGTCTGAGATGTGCTTTGAGATGACAGGGACCTACCTTGGTATATCTAAGGTCAAGTTGGCGGCCATGGTGTAGAAGTTGTAAACTCCCTCTACGCTAGGCTAATCCCTTTGATTTTTCTGTTGTATTAGACTTCGCTGTTCCATTTGTTATATTCCTTAAGGTAAAACTGTATATATGTAAACATAACAAAAGATTGATGGTATTCTGTTCAATTATCGTGAGAGTAGTTCTTATCAATCTACCAATACATGGTTGTTGGCCTTTTGTTTGTTTTTTGATTCACTGCATATAATTCTGGGACGATGGAAGCAGGATTTATAGCTTCTTAAGTCACATGTCTTTGACTGTGTCTATCAATATATTATTCTAAAACATCCATCACAAATTGCAGGTCATGTCCTCATTCAGATTATTTGGTGATTTGTGGGACAGAAGCCATAACTGCTGTTTGGGTCCATACGTGTCCCTGAACTGACTCAATTTATTGTGGAGATTGAATAAGGCTGAAAGCGTTGAGTAGTCCGGGTGGGATAAGAACTCCACAACTACTTCTGGCGCTTCATTGAACGAGAACAGGTAAAGAAAGCAGCATTTCTCTTGTTTTGCACATTTTCTGTACATGTATAAAATATAATTCTTATTTGGAAGTTACTTGCACGTAACCATCAAAGCGTTGGCAAGGCTAAATTTCTTTTCAAATGAGAAATAAAAAAGGGCATCAATGGCGACCACCCCATTTGGCCATTATCATTTCCTTTCTTTAAAGAATTGTTATTCGTCGTCGGAAAATTATTTAAATCGTCCGTACATATTTCGTGGTGTTGGTACTGGAAAAATGAAAAAACGTAGGCAAAAAACTTATTTTAAGAGACAAGACGAAATGAGTATTAAATGAATTGTGAATAACAAAATAATAATTATTAGAAAAATTTAAGTAGTTTTCCGACGAACAATAATTTCCTTTCTTTATGGCGGTTTAGCCAATATAAAACAGTAACTTATACAGACTTCACTAGCACTCTCTGCTGGCTTATATTGACTAACATTTGAGAAACTATTAGTCTATTCTTAGTATACTACGTGTTGCTGTCATGAGTTTGCAGGCTGAAAGAAAACTTTTTGGTTGCAATTAATGGAGAGAACAACCAACACCATATCTATCCTTTACAAGGTTCACACCATGTAAGATTTGATTTGATTTGACTTTCTTTCTTGCTTTCTTTTTTCCCTTCTATTTTTCATTTTTGCGTGAATAAAAAAAAATTGTCAATTGGAAAGAATAAATAATATGGGTAGAATACATACAACTGTTGACAAGACAAATGAACTTTTCTTAGTCCAAAACTCCAAATTGTGATTTCAATCTTCATCACAAACCAAAAAAAAGACGCAAAAAAACATGGAGAAAAACTACATGTTCTTCCCAAAAAGACTCCTTCATCTTACCTGAGTAAGAAAATGAAGTTCCTCTCCTCTGTTCCACTACAACCCTTAACTTTGGTTGCTTCAATCAATGCCCATCCGTGAAAGATCTGAAGAGATCCCAATTCGGAGAAGGAAACGTGGGAGAGAAAGGAAAGATTGGACTTGTAAGGAAGCTGTTATCCATGTAATTCCGGTTTACGGTCACTGCTGGACTCATCATGTCGTGGAGAAAACCGAGGGAATTGAGGTCGCTGCCGGAGAACATGCCAGGCGCAATCCCGGGAAGAGAAGAAGGGTTTGGGGATAGGATTCCGACAAACCCACTTGGTATTCTTTCGTCTCCGACCACGTTATTGATATCTTCGTTGGAGGAGGCTTTGGTGGCCTCAGGGGCCCGTTGGGCCTTCTCAATAGTGGCCAATCTGGTCGCCGGAGAGATAGCTCCTGCGGGGCCAGGGAAGCCGGGGGATGGGAGGGGTGTGGGTGGTCGAGACGCGGCAGCAGCAGCGGAAGGGGAGGAATTAACTCCGGTGAGACTTTGCACTAGAGCCATGAAGTCGCCTGGTTTGGTGTGAATTACCTTTGGAGAGACCGTGTAGATTATGACGGGTTGGCGGTGTTGCGGAGGCGGAGGTAAGTTGGGTGGAGGGCGAGATTGTGATCGACCGGCTGGTGGCTTTGAGATGAAGGATTCTTTTTTCACGTGGAGTGGTTTTGGCCTTGGCCCTTGCAGTGACCTATATGACTGTTGTTGTTGCTGCTGTTGTTGGATTTGTTGTTGTTGTTGCTGTTGTTGTTGGATTTGTTGTTGTTGCTGCTGCTGTTGTTGTTGGAATTGTTGTTGTTGTTGCTGTTGTTGGATTTGTTGCTGTTGCTGCTGTTGTTGTTGTTGGTGGTGGTGGTGGATTTGAAGTAGCTGTTGATGATGTTGTTGTTGATCCTGATGTAATTGGATTTGTTGGTGTTGATGATGCAGGAATGGTTGATCCTGTTGTAGTTGGATTTGTTGTTGTTGATGAAGGAATTGCTGTTGAGGAGGTGGTGGTGGCTGTTGATGGTGGTGGTTGTTTTGGGAGTAGTAGTAGGGATCCATGCTGTGAGGGTAAGAGGCTGTGGTGGTGGGAACTTTATCTTTTTTGTGGAAAGAAGAAGATAAATGGATTGGTATATAAATACCAAAGACCATTAGTTTGGTTTGAAGAGGCAAGTCTGTTTAAAGGGAGGAGAAGGTAGGAACTAGGAAGAAAGGGGGAAAACTAAAGTCCAAGGCTGTTTGTGTTTTGTTTTTTATTAATGGGTTTTGTATTTTTTCAAAGAACCTGCTTTGAACCTGTCCACCGTGTCCAATCCATCTCAACACAACCACTCTGGTGGGCTGTGTGGGATGGATTTGGGAGCTCACATGGGCGGCTTGGTCAGAGCTGGAGAAGGATCATGTCAATGATAGGGAAATATGTATTAGTCCTGAAATAGAAGGGATATTTAATTATTATGCCATGCAGTGGTGTCTAGTGAAGGATTTCTGCCTTTTTGGGGATGCTCACAATGGATCTTTGTGGTACGACTTTTCCTTGATAGGATACGAGGTCTTAGTTTACGTCTACTGTTCAACCGACTAGTCCGAAGTTTGTGAGATAATTAATAAGAGATTAGATTCATCTTTTTCTAGATCATGCTAGATGCTACGCCAGGAACTTCCTAAATTAAAGGTTTTAGAATTTTCAAGAAACAGTATGTAAAGGACGATGTAAGAGAGGGAAGGGAAGGGTGGATTGTCTCTACTTTTGCCTGGACCTATGCAATGAGTAAATTAAATTAAACCAAAACTTTTGGAGAGAAGACATATTGGTCAAACTAGGCTATACTAATAAAAAAGGTACTCCAGTTTTCCAAGATGTAGATGGGCCCATTCCTTTTTACCCCTCGATTAGACGATATTGGTTAAAAACTGAAAAAACTCCAAAATGGAAACCAACGAGCACACTAACTATAAGCATAGGTTCTGTAGAAGCTCCTTCTAAACATGATCCTGAATTATTATTTTTAATTAGTGCTTGTATTAAATAAAATAAAGTTAGGATGTCATGATCCACAACACCCCAATAAAGTTTTTACAAAATTGTTAACTTTGTGGGAACCCTAACCTTTATAAGGCATAAAACAACATAACATAGTAAACAAATAGATTTAAGTCAGGCACGAAGCTTAAGTCTTGGTCGTATCCACCGAGATGTCTGGGCGGAGTATTCCATAACGAAGACTTGCTCTCATCCAAATAATTTATATTTGCTCTTCCATTGATGTGGTAACAAATCTATGACTTGGTCCTTAAAATCTTTACCACTAAATACGTCCTCTTACCTCTTTGAACGAATCCTTAGTATTAGTGGTCTTGTTTGTTAATACATGGGAATGTGTTGCATCAATGGGACCAATTGGATAGAAAAGAAACTTTCGTATAAAATACTATCGCTCTCTTGAAAAGGTTAATATAGATTCTTGAAAGAATCTATAGTATATCATTATTATTGTGGAAAGTGGAGATTATCAGCGCATCGTGGGTGTCAGTACAGAAGTGGTCTTATTGAAAGAATGCATTAAATATTTATAACAACTTTATATCCTATATATTACTATGTTTTCAGCCCGATCATAGCTTTGTTAGGAATTCAGGATGCAGATTGGATGCGATGCAATGGATATTGTTCGGATCAACTTAAAAAAAAAAGAGAAAGGAAATACTGAACTGCTATTCATCGTCGGAAAACTATTTAAATTGTCCGTACAGATTATCATTTTACCATTCTCTCATTTAAACTCCTATAACGAGGCATTTCACCATCCTATCACACATCTCTCTTCATCTTCCTCTATAATCATAAAAAATAATGTTTTGAAAGGTCAGTAATGAGCCAATAGACGCCCCGGTGTACTCGAATCTGGTAAAATATACAACATCTTTTTAATAAAAAAATAGCAGGCGTTCGCCGGAGCCGTCCCTCCAATGGAGGAGGTGTCTTAGACCCCTCCTCCATTGGGGGGGGGGGGGGGGGGGGGGGGGGGGGGGGGGGGGGGTTACCCAGACGTCCCTCCCATGGGCGGGACGGTTCCGTCAGACGTTCGTTATTTTTTATATTTTTTATTAAAAAGATAATTGATTACAAATTTAGATAATTGCTAAATTAATTAATTATTAAGTTAATAATTACTATATTCGGATGACCAATACCCCTTCGGTACACCGAATAAAGATTTCCAGAGAAATGTCGAAGCTACTGAGGATAAATATTCGGATGACCGGGTAGAGGTCGGTAAACCGACCAAATGATTCCAGGAAGATAAAAAACTTACTGTCTTTACGATCACGGTGGACCGATGGAAACTCGGTCATCGGCATGGAGCATGTCCGGTAGACCGAGAAGCAAACAGTCGATCGTCCGACATCTTACCTTACAATGAGTTTTTGGTTCGAACGATCTGTCGAGGTGGTATTTGTAAGTCAGAAAGTTTTACCACGGGGGGATTTTGGATCTTGAAATTGTTGGATCTGGAAAATTTTTGAATCTTTATCACTTGCAAAAAAAGTCATTGTAATCCGACCCGTTACCACCAAAAACTTGTAAAGGAACCTTAAATAATTTGAGATAGCACATCGTATAATTTTAAGATTTATTTTTTATTTTTTTTAAGGACGGGGCGTCTTAGCCAGACGCCCCCCTTGGGTGAGGCATGGGGGTGGCGTCTGGCTAAGACGCCCCCTCCATGGGGACGCCTCCCCTATGGGGGGCGTTTTACCTAGACGTCCGACTCGATTTTTTTTTTGCTGAGCTTACTTCACCGTAACCAGACGCTTCGTCAGACATTTTCGTGGTGTTTGTACTGGGATAATGAGGAAAACGTAGGTAGAAATCTTATTTTAAGAGACATGACGAAACAAGTATTAAATGAATTGTTAATGACAAAAATGTAATTGTTGGGACGATTTAAGTAGTAACCCCCGGTAAATATTCGGATCAAATAAAAGCATATCCATGTTCATTTAAGCTAACCTATTGCCTTCTGGATTAATAAATTGTCTAAAATTGAGAGCAAATATTTTTCTTTGTGTTAGTTTCGTACATGATGTCTTAATCAACATGTGATATTGTGAAAATTTTAAGTCCTGAAAATGCCACGAATATGGTGATAAAGAAAGTGCTAAAATGATTGCCTCAGTATGAAATTGATGTTGAAGTCAAACGCCTCCAATCTTTTGTCTGGACTGTGCAACTTGACCTCACATTTGCTAATGCGCCCTTGTGTCCACAATCCATGCAATAAGAACAACTCCAATGGGGTCATCGATTACTGCCTACATCAGGCTTTTTGTCTTTAAATTTGATTTACTTTTTTTATTTAAATGACTCACACTTTAAAAGTGTCTTGTTGTAATGAAGTTGAATTTTGCTTCAGGTACTCCATAAAGGAGAAAATAACCTATAATCTGTATAATGCCACCTGGATGATTGGGCTCAAGCTCATGGCTCAATCCATTAATTAACCCAGCATAATCGTTTTGTGGTGCACTCCTTTCATCACAAAGCTCGTTACTTGACATAATTCGACTCGAATATGGGTCACGGTTGCTTTCAGGTATTAGTTTAAGTCCACAGTAAGGTCTGAAATCATAATATCATGTGTTTTCAGTGTGTACCACCACCACATGTTCTCATGTAGGCTTCAACATTATTAATTTATACACCACAGGTTCGTTGTTGCAACAAAACAAAAAAAAAGTTTGTCAGCATGTTGCTTTTAACTATACTTGAAGCATCAGATAACAATAGTAGTTGGTTGACAATTTTGTCTACTAATGTAGTATCACATGGTGTCAAGCTTAATTAGGCCGTATTTTATTGCAACAATAGGTTTTATATCCATCTTCTAATGGTATTGGGCATGGCATCATCAACTTTAAATGAAAAGGAAGAGATTTGCATATGTAGGTTGGGCTTGCATGAAGTGACCCATATGTTGCAATTGTAGGTTTGAGTTCACACCAAATATGAAGGAATAAATTCCTAATATTGTATTTGTAGACTAAAATGTTAGATATACATTCAATTTCTCTTATGAAATTCTTAATGCCATTTATTTTTCTAGGGCTTTCTCGAAGGACACCTGGCTTGTTATATTAAAATGATAATAATAATAATAATAATATCACGCCATAAAAATAAGAAAACATATATATTCACAATAACAATTTCTTGATCAATCAAGTGCTGCTTGGTGAAAATATATTGTTTCCTTTTTTTCCAGACCCCGAACTACATTTATGTTATTTGTTCTCAACTTTCTAATCTCACCATTAGTGCTCTATATATCAGACTTGAGTTATAGCTCCATTTTTTTTAAAGTAATTTTTCTAATGATATTGTATCTAGTTTGAATTCCAAATGTCCATGGGCCTAGACTTTGCAACAGCATTCAATTATTGCGCCGGGCTAGAATCTCCATGGATCCCATCTTTGGATACTTCAACAATGAGACGGTCCACAATAAAATTACAAATTTTGCATGATAATATTATGAAGAATTCTATATTATTACTTGTGTTAAAGCGCGCTTCCATCTTTTCAATTAACAGTAAATTATCCCAATCACGCTGGTGGATTTTAATTCTACCTCGAACTGTTTGTAGGAATGGGGTGATTTTTTTAAATAACTTATGCACGAAGGAATATGTTTACCAAAAAATAATATAAATGAAATTATGAATTTTTTTACTCGATTCAACTACAACACGAAATATACTTGGTGATTGTTCAACGTGAAGAGGTGCACAAATCGAGATCGATTGTACAGTCAAATAAGCGAACTCATATGCTATTCAACAGTCTCGGGAAGAAATTTTCGTCTCGTCAAATAATTCTATAAACAATGGTGTCTATTCTTATAACTGAGATATCGTTAAATTGGTCATCGTGCACGACACATACATTTTTGAGTCGCAAAATTGGAATTTAAATCTTCAACCTTTTGTATTCAACGGACTGATTAATTATAAACTAATTAATTATGTCAAACTCGTAAATGAGTATTACATCTCAAATTTGTCACGTTCATTCAATTTATCACTTTTTCACAGGCTGTCGATATTGGTCTATAGGTGTTCAATAACAAGCAATTTAGGTCCGATTAGGCTTGGTATATATGATCTATCTTCATGCTAGATAATTCTTTATCTATATATACAAGAGCTTATATATTCATCTCGTGAGGACATAATATATAAGATCGGCTTCTACGAAATGCTATGTACAACTTACCTATCATCTTCTTCTTCTAGAAGTATTATTTCGAAGATTTTTTATTCAAACGTATCTATATTATTTGTTATTCTTGTTGCCAGACAGCAATGAGTTGAAAAATTATGGAAGTTGGGATTTATTTGAATTTCAGTGAGTGTGAGACCAAATCTAACTATAAGCTCATTAAACTTAACAATTGACATTTTAATTGAGTAAGCGCGTCTGTATTAAGCTCAAAATTTAAATATAATTACATTTATATATAATTTCCCACAATACCTGCCCCACGTGTGGCAGCCTGTCTATTCCCCACCGTCACCAGATTTGATATATAAACTGGTGATCAATCAAAAAACAAAACAAAACATATTAACACATCACATCTCAAACACCAGCTCGATCAAATCGTGTTAATCCCGAATTAACCCGAAACCAATCTCCAGTTGAAGCCTCTTGGAGTGTCGTGTGGACGTTTTTGCATTGTGGCTTCGTGGTCGACATGTCTACGTCGTGTTCTTGTCGCCGAGCCATTTGCATGTGTCAACGACGACGTGTCTCCACGAAGCTCAAGACGTTGACTTTTGACTTCATATCTTCCGTTGATGTTTGATCGTGGGGCTGTGAGCGTGGCACGTAGATTTGTGATGGGGTTGATTTCTGCATGTCGTCATTTGTCAGGTGTACTGGAATTATATATTGCTCGCCCATTTTAAAATATACCTTCTAATTCTATTAAGTTCTATTACGTAGCAGATGCTAACTATCTCAGTCGTTAGATTTGAAGTCTTGTAATATTTAAAGTTTAAAATTGAATTAATGTATGATTAATTAAAAACAAAGTTTTTAATAACTCGTCTTTAATTAAATGATGTATTTGTATGTAGGTATACTGCATAATTACATGTTATTTAAGTTTTGTTTATGTATGTACATAACGTGTATACATGTACTGTATGTCTAGGTTGGGTCGGTGGAAGAAACTAGATGATTGTGTTGGTATGTTAAAAAATATGTCAATATTGAAAATTACGGTGTTACCGTAACGGTGTGAAATGAAGCCGTATACTGTCTTATTAAATGGATATATTGTTGTTGCTGTTGTTCAGTCATAAGTCATGGCATGCGCACGTTAAGAATAATAATTTCAAAGATTAAACATACAGATTGCTTTATTGTCTGATTTTTTTGTGGTTCTTTTGTTATATATAAATAAATTGAACGTCGATTCACACGCCTCCAAATTATATTGGTCACAAGAAGAATATTCTAATTTCAGCAGTTTGACCATAACCATTACAACGTACAGAATTTGCTTCCAGAAAACCATTACCTGGTTAAGAATTACCTGTTGTGGTTCAGAGTCTCAGGGAAAACCACAAGTAGAAAATATTAATCTATTAACGACATTGCTTCCCGGACCTCCATCTAACCCGAGATCCGCTCTAGTATGACAAATCCGAACACGCCACGGTACACCAGTAACAGCACGTCTTCCTTGACGCCTGGAGGGGTAAGAATAACAAACGGGAATTTTACAACTATACCCCTTCAATTGTACCATATGTTCAGTAATAACCCACCAATTTGAGGTATTAATTAAACCTCACGCCCTCGAATTTTGACTTAGTTCCCAAAATGTTATTATCGTTTGCTCTCATTTTAGCCGCAGCACTGTTTCATTTGTTGTAGCTACATAAAGATAGCAACATATCTAGTTTGTTGAAAGTTTTAGTTCCAACATATAGGAATGACACCTAAACGATGGTTCATGTCTTTTAGCCCGAGTCAAACCATCTCATTCCGTTATATAACAATAGTGAACACACGTTGCTCACTTGGTATGGTTGATACCTCCTGTGTCTAGGGATGCAATATTGAATTACATCGACACATTGGGTAAGCAAAGAATATTTGGATATGGATTCACAATGAGTTTTTATCCCTTTAATGTCTTTAACTATTATAAAAAAGACAACAATAAGTAATTATTCTTTGTTGATTAAAATCCTAAACATTAATTGATCGAGACTTAGATGTGAATCGTAGTAGGTCTTCTCCAATTCTACCCTTCATCTCTGACCATCGACAAAGAAACTACAATGATCACTTAATCATTTGTTGATTCTAATCCTAAACTCCATGTAATCGATGATGGTTCACTAATTTAGTCGCTGAAGAAACATAATGACAGAAAAACTCTTTTCCACAAATTGATATGGAAGTTGATACACAGACGTTGCGCGTCCAAGACGCACAACATGTTAACACCAACTCAGCAAACAAGTGGGAAGAATAAGGGTTGAACTGGCAAAGCGTTTGAAATTTGAAATATAAAAAACTTGTTATCCCATGAGAATGCTTGTTGACCATGAAAAAGGTGGATATGTCATTAATACGTGAAAATACATATCCTAAATGAAATTGAATGTGAAAAGATGCACGTCTTTGTAATAGGGTATTTAAAAGGAGACAACATCCGCTAAGTCATACAAGTGTTTTGGTACACACAAATGTTACCAAGGAACGAAGGTGAGTCCAACGGGGGTCCAGAGTCAATCCAGAGTAATTCCACGGTCCGTCCGGAGTCTGAAGAAAACGAATATCGCAAACGATGTAAGGAGTTGGAGGTTGTAGAAGCGGCCATAATGTTTTGTGGGTGGAGAATGGTGAACTGCTTGGGTGACCGCAAGAGAGTCATGCGAACTGGAAACTAAGACACACACAAGACAACTGCTCTAGCCCTTGAAGAACTTTTCTTTGAATTAAAGGACCTCGAGGAGCAACGATGCCGCTTGCTAGAGGATTTCATGTCGAGTTATCCCTACCTTTTGGGATCTTCAGGTAAAACGTTGGACTTGTAGGAGTTTTGTTGTTTGTCTACATTTAGTTCCTTTTTAGATTCGCTTCGTAATAAAATTGTGGACGTTTTTTATAGCTTTGGACGTCTTTCCCTTTGTCGTTACTTCTCTTGGTTTCATAATTAATTAATTTTGAAAAGAAGTCATACTGGTCCTTTTGAAACGTGAGACCATCCAAAGTCAATCCAAAATCAATACATATTTAATATAGCGGTAAATCCAACGTCACACCAGAATGAATCCATAATGTATCCATACTAATTCTTTTCAAACCTAGCTTGACGAAGAGTACAAATTAGTCCAGAGTCAATCCATACTCAATATAGTGGTAATCAAGCGTCATGCCAGATCAAATCCATAATGTAGCCGGAGTCCAAATGTAGTCGAGAGTCAATCCAGATTCAATCCAGAGATAATACAACGTCACGCCAAAATGAATTCATAATATATCCATAGTCATTCTAGAAGGAACCCTTGGTCCAAATTTACTTCGTAAGACCATCCAAAGTAAATCCAGATTTAATACAATGGTATTCCAGCGTCATGCCAGCATGAATCCATAATGTATCCAGAGTCATTCTTTTCAGACCTAGGTTGACGCAGAGTACAAATTAGTCCAGAGTCAATCCAAAGTCAATCCAGACTCCATACAACAGTAATCAAACGTCATGCCAGATCGAATCATAATGTAGCCAGACTCATTCTAGAAGGAAACCAAGGTTGACACAAAACCCAAATGTAGTCCAGAGTCAATCCAAATTCAATCCAGAGGTAATCCAACGTCACGCCAACGTAAAAAATCACGAATCTCTTCGAATGATTTGAACTTCATTCCCATGTATGACGTAGAAGAAGAACATGTCTCTCTATCATTCTGCTGATCAACATGAGGAACAATTTCCATCGAGATTGGTAGAGAAGAAGATTGATGAAGGAGGAAAATAATGGGGGTTATTTAAATCGCATTGGAAAGGAAGGGAAGAAAGATCAACTTAATGAGGCAAATCCAGTTCAGTACAATCTTTACGAGATTTCAAAGACATTATCAACATCCCAGGACGTGATGGGTGAGTTTCATTTACACAGTAACCGTCATTTGCATTGTAACTGTTACGTACACATATCACATCATTTGCACAACCGACATTACCAGAGATTTGCACAATAACAATCGAGTAAAATATATGTTGACGTGAAAAATATTAACGTTAACCAGAATATATGTTGACGTGAAAAATATTAACGTTAAACACAAATGATTTATCCACATCCCAACGACGGACGGACGCTGGACGTCAAAAAATCTTTTTTCCAATTGATATAGTTGAACAACAAAACTACATTTCAAAGCACGTCCATGCAAAATTAATCACCGTTAAACTAACAAATGTCGTAGTTCTTAACCCCCGGCCCCGGGCCCCCTACATCATCCGCATGCAACTCAAAACGACACGTACCCCAATGCAACGTAGACTATAAATAAATATCATATATAATCCTCCACCCCACCCCCTCCCTCTCAAGTCTCAAACCCCCCTCCCTCCATCACATTCACACCAACAGAACCAAAAAAAGAAAGAAAAAAAGACACGAACAAAGAGATGATGGTGTCATCGGAGAGCAACATAGTCATCCCCTACACCAACACTCCGAAGCCGTCGTCGGCAAAGGACCGGCGGTGGAAAGGCAGAAGCACGACGTCGGAGGTGGCCCCAAACTGCCCCCGTTGTGACTCCTCCAACACCAAATTCTGCTACTACAACAACTACAGCTTGACCCAGCCCCGGTACTTCTGCAAGGGCTGCCGCCGCTACTGGACCAAAGGCGGGTCCCTCCGCAACGTCCCGGTCGGCGGCGGATGCCGGAAGAACCGCAGAGCCGGTGCCGCCACCACCAAAAACGTCCTCCATAGTCGACCCGGCCGCCAGTTCCGGCCCAACCTCGTTTTAGATGACGTCCCTTCGGTTTCCTCTGCCGATACGTCTCGGTCGGATATTGACCTCGCAGTCCTCTACTCCAAGTTCACCAATCAATCCACATCCGGTGAGCCCAACGACGTCCAAGCACGATCCTCGCAATTCCACCAACAATTCCAATTTGACGAAAATTTGGACTTCGCCACTCCAAGGGTTCAATTGCAGCAACATCAAATTCTTGTTGATTCTGTGATGCCTTCTTTCAACACTACTGTTTCTACCAATATCAGTAACAAATATGTTCCGTTTCAAACCGACTTCAACTTAAGCACGAGTTGTTCTTCGGAGTTGTTGCTTGACGAGAGCATCACCAACGATATCGTCTGGTCGAATTATCCGATTTGGCCTCAACCGCTTCCGAACCCTAGCGGGTACGGGCCAATTCAAGAAGATCCTTCCATGCTGCTTAATCAGAGTAGCAACACCAACTTTGGCATGCTTGATTTTTCATGTTTTGAGACTTTCTCTCGGTAGAGTGCATAGATATGATAGTACATATATATATATATATATATATATATATATATATATATGTATTCCATATGGTTTTCTTCTTTTCATTCTTCAAAGATCGGTATATGTATAATTTGTGGTGGTAATTATTACATAATTTTGAAGTCAGACACTTGAGATGGGAAGCATTGTTTAATTGCATCAGTGATCAATACAAATTTTGTTTCGAATAACATGTGTAATGTTTCGTTATTTAGTTGATTATTGCTGCGTATGTTGTCATCTTGATTTCGTTGGGGATATTTTAAGTGGCATTATTAGTGCATCAAAACAGATTAATTAGGTGAGCATTGTGGTGGCCCGTGGCCGGTCGCCTCCTCGATCATGAATATTAAGTATTAATGGTGGTAGATCTTTGTCATCTCACTCAATGATAAAATTTGGGTGAAGTCTTTTTTAGCACACATATAGCTACCTAGCTTCCTAGTGGACCACACTTATCCTCTGTTATAAATTTTCTACGTAGAGTGGAGTGGTATCGTACAACCATTCATTGTAGTGATTAGTTTTTACTACATGTGTTAGAATCTAAAACTAGATTAAGAGGCTAATTAAGATTAGAGTAGGCTAATGAATTTTGGCTTCTTAGGTGGAGGGTGAAGTGTTTGGTTGAGGAGAAAAGATGAAATCAAGTTTGTTTTGGCTTGCTTGCGTGGGAGGAAGAGATGCATGGGAGAAGGCATTTTTCCTTTGCCTTCTTAATGGGTGTAGTGAAGGGTTGGTGGATTATAAATAGGTGAGTTGAGGAGAAGAAAGAAGTTGGTTAGATTTTCTTTGTGAAGAGGAAAAGGAGTTGAAGAGAAGTGAAGAGGGAAGGAGAATGATTGTACCCCGGCAAGTCGAGTTCGCCGGATTTCAAAGGAAGGAGGTGGGTGATCGTTGTTCGTGAGAAGAAGTTGTCGGAGATACGCTCGTTGGAGTGGAGGTGATCGCCGTTGTTCTTCAGAAGCTTTTTCAAACTTCCAAGGTATGTCAAGTTCATTATTGGTGCTCACCCGAGGAGTGTGAGGTGTTGGATGGTGCGTCGGTGACCGAAGGTCGCAACGATGATCATCGTGCAACAAGGTTGTTGTAGGTTATCGGTCGACCGACATGTAGTTCGGTCGACTGTGCGCGGTGTAATTGCAGGAGTTTTGCTCTTCGTCAGTCAAACGACGCCTTTGGCGGTCGACCAATTGTATGTTTTGGGCAAGCTCTGTTGCTTTTCGATCAAACGAGTCTCCTTTGTCGTTCGACCAGTTACATTGTTGGTAAGTCAGTTGGGGGTTTCGACCATCTAAATGGTCGACCGCTCCTTAATTATGTTCGACCGATTACTTAAGAAAACTTAATTGTGGTTCGACCGATTCATATTTTGGTCGACCGGTGATGACTTAGAGGAATGTAGATGTTCCTGATATTTTTTGATCGATCGGAAGCCCATAGTCGTCCGACTGTTAGGGATATGATATTTTATTTTATTTTGTGGCATAAACCTTCCAAACGGTCGACCACCAGGAGACTCTTGTGTTTACCATTGTGATGTTTGTTGGGCTTGACCGATGGTTTGTGGTTCAAACCAATTATCAGTTTTTAATGTTATCTGGTTGACCGCTTGTCTTGTTTCGGTCGACCGTTTGTGCACATGATCTGTATTGTTTGTGTGATTGTTTATGAACGCGTTGGCGTGTGGATTTATATTATGTTTTCCATGATATGGCACATGCATTGAGATCCTTGTAGTAGATTTGTGGGACAGTAGATTCCTATGTATTGCATTGCATTGCATGGTACCCGGCTCGGTGGAGCGGGAAGCACGCCCTGGCGTTGGCCGACGGAGGGGGTATGACAGCTTGTGTGAGCAACCCTTGGGGTATTACGGATTGTGTGAGCAGCCCATGTCTTCAGCAACGAGTGTGCAACGGTATTACAACTTGTGTGGGCAGTTGTTGCCTCTCGAGTAAATATCGATATTACAGCTTGTGCGAGCGGCCGATGTTTACAACTGGTGTTGTTGGTGGACCGCGCGACCTGTGTGGCGGTGGAGATGCTACATTGTACTTTTGCATACCATGAGATACTAGTATGATATGATCATTCATTGTACGTAGTATTCATGTAGGTGGACTTAGTATACGAGGTTTTCTTATGGAAATTCAGACATTGTTGTTGTTATGTTGCTTTTCAGGACCGTCGTGGGTTCTGGTTGGGTGGTGACCGAGGACGAACACATTTTGGGATCAGATTCTTCAGCATTTTTGTGGTGATTATGATTACATGTATCTTTTATGTTATATTTTGATGTAATCATACGTTTGAAAACTTTTGTATTCGGTGCACCTGGTGTATATATTTAGTAGCATTCCCAGTAGTTGATTGTTGATATCTTTGTGTATTCCTTTTGAAAAATTTAAATTCCGTTGCATTTCTGGGCGTTTCAACATGCATTACAATAGTAGGTCATAGTTAATTGTTACCGCGTTTTGATATAATGTAACTGTGAGGTTAGATTCATTAATCAAAGAATTATTCCTTACAAAATACATTAATCTAAGAACTGCAGTAACTAACTTCAAACAGACCGCGGCCACCATACGAAGGATTATTATTAAGATATAAAACTTAAAAGCTATGCCTAGCAATTAAAAGGAACAACTACATAAACCCCCTGAGCTTAATAGCTAGGTCTTAATGGTAGCAGGAAATATATTCAAGACGTGAATTTAATTATTTGCAGCATTATATTAGATTCTAAAAAAACTATTAGATCCGCTGACCGTAGTACAATTGCGGTATATAAAAATGAAAGGATGAAGTGCTGTGGTAGATCAGATTGTGCGAATTGTTTAAGAACTCAAAGTTAATTAAGAAACAACTATAATTAACAATTTGTATCTAGTTAAGTTGGTTGAACAATCTTGTTAATCCAATACCATTGGCCCTCTAGGCTCTAGTCCATATATGATATATATCGAACAATTACAACATAACACTTTACGGCTTCCAATGTTTGACTTAATGGAATTTATTAAGTTAACGATGTATTAACTAATTACCATACCAATAATGAAGTAACGTATGTCATCAGGCACGCAGCACATCAATTGCTGTCCTCATTAATTATTTTTATCAATCAACCACAGCATGAGCATACACACAAGATCTCTAGCTCAATATTTGCAATCGTCAAAGGGATAGTACAAACCATTTATATGTATATGTCTATGAAGCTAAAACCAATAATAATAATAATAAGTTATACATTGATTAGATCGAGCAAGCACATGACTGACATGATCCGAGAATGTGAAGAGGGAATTAATATGGCCCATGATCCAAGGCACCTCTGAGTCCACCCTTCCCTGCTCCAGAGGCATTATGAATTTATAATAGCGATCGTGATGGCAAGCAATGGAAGTCATGGAGGGCACATAGGGATATTGCTTAATATAATAGTTGTTTGGGAAGGTTGCATGCATGGTGGTAAGCATCATATCATGAAGCAGGAAGTCAAAGGTACGTATGTATATGAAATGGTGGGGAGATCTTTCTTTTCTTCTACTTGCATGTTCTGATTGGCGTGGAGACAAGGAAACATGCCCCTGCCTGCATGCATGCGATGCATGTTGGCCTCTTCTTACGTGAGGGGAGGAAGACGGTGGTTAAGACTTAAGAGGGTTGTTAATTACGTTCATCTTAGTTACTACATACATATGTGGGTTGGCATTATAATAATCTTGATTATTGGATAAGTTACCCGGTGTGCACGGGAGTATTGCATTTTTGCATCTATACCTTGTGCTTTCACGATAAAAAAACTTGTGCTTGGACCACATTTGTACTTGTAAGTAATCAAGTACTTATTAGTCGGACAAAAGAATAGAAAATTATGTATACGTGAAGCGACCCAATTAGGTCTACGCTAGTTGGTGGATCCAAAGAATAAAAGTAGTCAAATCAATGATCATATATTCTAGTATCAGCCGATTGATATTATGAACTCTCTCCGCCAAAATAGAAAGGGAACTACTATTTGTCGCCGGAAAACTACTTAAATCGCTTCAAAAATTACCTTTTTGCCCTTAACAAATCAATTAATACCGATTTCGTCCCGTGTCTTTAAATAAGGTGTTTGACTCAGTTTTACTCACATTCCTAGTACCAACACCACGAAAATGTCTGGCGAAGCACCTGAATCCGGCGAGGTAATTGAGGCGGATTTTTTTTCACGACTCGGGCGTCTGGCTAAACCGCCTCCACCAAGGTGGAGGCGTCTGCCTAACACGCCTCCACATAGGTGGAGGCGGTTTAGACAGACGCCTCCACCTTTGTGCAGGCGTCTCCTATGGACGCCTCCACAAAGGTGGAGGCGTCTGTCTAAAACGACTCCACCTATGTGGAGGCGTGTTAGGCAGACGCCTCCACCTTGGTGGAGGAAGTTTAGCCAGACGCCCGTTTTTTTGTGTTTTTTTAATTTTTTGTTAAATTCAAATTTTTCAGGTTCCGTTTCAAGATTTCGGTGGTGATGGAGTAGATTACAGTGAGCTTTTTGACAGTAAAGAAATATTTACAACAATCGAGGAAGGTTGTAAATGAGCGAAACAAGTTGCAATAGGAGCCGGATTTTTTTTGGTTATATCATCATACAAACCGAAAGCAGATAACCGGATGGATTGTTACCTCAGATGTGATCGCAGACGTGAGATGAGTTCTCGTGATACGAGTATTGCACTGCGAAAGAATACGAAAAGAAAATGTTGCGGTTGTCGGTTTTTGGTAAAAGTGGTGGAGCGACGAGATCGTGATGGACGTGTTATTGTTTCTAGTAGCATGTTTGGGCAGCACAACCACCCATTGGCAGTTTATTCAGAGGGTCACCGACAGGTCAGCGGACTTAGTGCTGGGGCAAAGCAAATTGTTCGGGATATGACAGAGGCACAAGCAAGGCCCCGTAACATTTTGTTGGCGGTAAAGAAAAATTTCCGGACGATAATCATAATCAAAGGCACATTTACAACTTCAGAAAGTACATGAGGAGGACGAAATCTGAAGACAGGAATCCCGCGCAGCAGTTTCTCAGAGAGGCAGTGCAACATAAGTATTTGCATTGGATTGTGGCAGATGAAGAAACTAATGTCTTGACTCACGCATTTTTGGCACATCCGACTTCAGTTCAGTTGTTGCGTACATACCCATTCGTGATCTGTATGGATTCGACGTATAAGACGAACAAGTACAAGATGCCTTTGTTTGAGATGGTTGGGGTTACTCCAACAAATATGAATTTCCTCGTCGGATATGCGATTTTGCAGGATGAGACCGAGTCTAGTTACCGGTGGGTGTTGGAGAGGTTGCGAGATCTGTTATTGGATATTGTTAGTCCGACAGCAATAATTACGGACCGGGAGATGGGTCTGATGTGACCAGTGGCAGAGGTTTTTCCTGAGTCAGCTCATTTACTATGCACCTGGCATATCAACAAAGACGTGTACAACTACGCATACCACGTATTCGGCAAGGACAAGCAGTCTGCAAAGATTTTCAGGCGTGGAAGGTGGAGGAAAGTCATGATTTCTGATTCACAGACGGATTATGATAGAGCAGTCCGTAACCTGAAAGATTCTTTCAAGTCCTGGCCAGTGCTGACGAAGTATGTGGAAGACACGTAGTTGGTGCATAAGGAAAAATTCGTGTTGAATTGGACGAATCAAGTTCTTCATTTCGGCAACACTACGAACTGCAAGGTGGAAAGTGCACATTCGGCTCTAAAAGAGTGTATCACTACATCGACTGCCGCTCTCGACACTCTTTTCGACCGCGTGAACTCGTCTATTGAAATGCAGCTGACGAATATTCGGAACTTTGTTGAAGATTCGAGACGTCGAAATTTGGCACAGTACATAGGTCCTATGTTTCAGCATATAAATGGCCGAGTTTCGCACCACTGCTTGTCGTTAATGACTCAGGAGTTGAAGAGAATGCAGGACTTAAGTGATGAAATTGAATATCGTTGTGGGTGTGCTTTCCTGACAACACATGGGATTCCTTGTGCCTGTACCATGTACCATCGTATCGGCCCCCATCGTCACTGTCGTCGTGACTCCTCAGCTCATCTGAATCATCCTCGTCGTCGAAAGACTCTCCAGGTGTCTGACGACGACGTAACAGATCTCTCTCTCTCCTAACTGAAGCAGAAATACCACGTCTACGTGGATGACGAGGACCTGACTCGTCTGCTATACTACGTACCGCGCGTAAGGGAATTGATTTCCCTTTTCCTCCACGGTAACCCGATGACTATTAATTCAATTTTAAAAATACAAATTTATTAATGAATTTACTAAATTAATTAAACTAATTATTAACTGAATAATCTATTAATTTAGCAATTATCACAATTAATCAATAATCCTTTACTAAAATCGTACACAACTAATTACTAACATAATAATCAATTTATTTAGTGATTTATTTATTAATTATCACAATTTATAATCAATAAACGATTTACTAAACTAATTTAACTCATTATTAACATAATATTCAATTTATTTAAAATTTATCACAATTTATAATAAAATTAAAAAAAAACCAGGCGTCTGCGGGAGACGCCTACCCTACTTGGTAGGCGTCTGCCGGAGATGCCTACCGTACGTGGGAGACGTCTCCCGCAGACGTCTGTTCATTGGGTCGGGCGTCTCCCGCGACCGCCCGACTCAATTTTTTTTTTTTAAATTAATTGAAATAAACAAGGTAATTTACCTGATGTGAGTAGTCAGGGGTCTCCGCTGGCTCTTTCCCTGGCCTCCGAGACATTCTATTTGGTGAATAAAAGTATGATATGAAGAGAAAGTTGTGTTAAAAGAGTGAAATGAGGAGTTATATTAGTAGAAAGGGCAGAGGGGCAAAATGGTAATCTTACGGGCGATTTAAGTAGTTTTACGGCGACGAATAGCAGTTCAGAATAGAAACTGCCTATATCTATCCCATCTCCAATTGTAGGAGTACTCGTTCTAGAATCTAGTTGAAAACCTAGATTGGACATCTCCTTTCAACTTTGTTAGTCAGTGATACAATTATTTTGGGTTATTTGTTTGGGTGCACCTCTGCGAATGCATAATTGAGACTTTACACCCGGGTTTTGTCTATTTGCTTAAGTACACCTATATGTCAATGTTATTTGCTTGGGTACAACTTTGCCCTTAGTCTTGCTCACTCCGTTATTACACCGTTATCACACAGTTAAGAATTTTACATTTTACATTTTACACTTCATAAATTTAAAAATCTCCTTAATGTTAAATAAAAAACCAAAACTCAAAACATCTCTCATTTTCTCTCTCCTCTCTCTCTCCCGATCTATCTCTTCTCTCTCTCCAATCTCTCTCCTCTCCCTGGTCCCTCTCTCCTCCCCACTACTCTGATCTCTCTAGTCTCTCTCTTTCTCTCTCGTTCTATCTCTCCAATCTGTCTCCTCTCCAAATCTCTCTCCAGTCTCTCTCTTCTCCCCACATCTCTTATCTCTCTAATCATATACAACCAAATCCCTACCGAAAACATCAAAACCTTAACACCTCCAAATCGCAGCCAAAGTTCAAATAAAACAAAGTTAGTTCACATCTAACGTACCCAAATCTGAACGAGAAACATCAAAATTCCCATAAAGATGGAATCTTTCCCATACAAACACCAACTTTCCAACCCTAACCTTGATGTGCAAAGTCCCTCCTCCGAACTCCGACCCGGACTTGTTGTGGAACTCCGTCCACGCTGTATTCTCGTAGAAGCACACACCTTTCCACTCGAGGGTGGAGTTGGGGGAGTTAGGAGAGACGGTGTTATGGAGGGAGGTTAGGATCAAACGGGAGGACGTCGGAGGGGTGGAATGGGGTCTTCCAAAGGAACCCATTTGGCCATTGTTGGTAGAGAAAGAAGGTGGAGAAGAAGAGAAGAGGGAAAAAGAAGAGAGAATAGTGTTTTTTCGCCTTTCTTAGAGAGAGAGAGAGAGGAGAGAGACTAGAAAGATGGGAGATGTGGGGAGAGGAGAGAGACTAGAGAGAGATTCAGAGAGGAGAGAGAAAGAAAGACACTAGAGAGATGAGAGAAGTGGGGAGGAGAGAGGGACTAGAGAGATTTGGAGAGAGGAGAGAGATTGAAGAGAGAGAAGAGATAGATTGGGAGTAAGAGAGGAGAGAGAAAACGAGAGATGTTTTGAGTTTTGTTTTTATTTAACATTAAGAAGATTTTTAAATTCATAGGGTGTAAAATGTAAAATTATTAACTGTGTGATAACAGTGTTATAACAGAGTGAGTCCCATTAACGGCAGATGTGCACCCAAGCAAATAACATTGACATATAGGTGCACCTAAGCAAATAGACAAAACCCGGGTACAAAACTCCAATTATGCTTCCGCAGAAGTGCACCCAAGCAAATAACTCATTATTTTCTAATTGGGTCATGCATTATTCAATGAAGCTCTACAATATTTTCTACGACATCATAGTTAATTTATTTCTTAATTGTTTTTTAATTTAAATTGATATGTTGACATCTATATATATAAAGATGTCCATTAGTTATTTTTCTTATTTTCTTTATTAGTTATTTCCTCATTAAAGAAATCCGTTCTTATATAAACACCGTAATATTTTATTTTTGCAAACAAAAAATAATTTTTTTAATCAAATTCTAGCTTTCATCTTTATCATCTTATCACGGTAACTACTCCCTTGATGGAAAAATTATCGTAACAGTAAATACAAATATAAACAAGATGAAGGATAGAAATGCAAATGCCCTCCATGGAGGATGGTTTGTGTTGGAGTCCGGAGTTGTGAAAATTATTGTGTGTGAAGGAGGATCGATGAAAGTAATGATACTTGCAGTACTGGTAGAATTGGTGCTTACTTAGGTTTAAGGAATAAATATTCTCTTCTGTTGGCATTGGAAAACGGATTTGTGATGGTTCGTGTACTTAATTAGTGGATCTCGTGTCGTTTAGAGAGTATCACCTAAGTTGACCAGACGAAGCCATGCCCATATGCACATCTTGGATACACCAAACCATATATACATATTTGGTTTTGTGTTCGATGTTCATTGACTTTTATGCTTTAGCATGACCAAAAGCACAGAGGTTGATACGTTTTGACCATCATTGGGTTTATGACTTTTGTTTGTAGGCTGGGCTTTGTCTAATGGTATAAGATTAAGGTATCATTTTCTGATTCGCTCCGTATTGAGGGTTGCACATTAGATTAGATGGGTTGGGTTTGGCAACTCAAGCACAAAACTCAAACCCAACCCGGTTCAACCCACTATGAAATCCCAACGCATTAGTCAATACAACCAGCTCATCAAAAAATAAAATAGAAAAAATCAATTATTATAATGTTAACAGGATCTAAATTTTACAAAAATGCACTAATAAATGTATTCAAATAATAGTGTTGTGTTTGGGTGACGACAACTAAGAAGAAAAAAGAAGAGAAATATAAAGAAAGTTAAATAATTTTGAATATGAACTTTAATACTTGCATTATAATCATATTGTGTAAGTGATGTTGATCGTTTACTGGATTGAAGAATTGATCTTAAGTCTTTGAATTGTAGAAGAGTATTGTAATTTGTAAAGAAAAGGAAAAGAACTTTAACAAAACAGGCAGACAAATCTAGAATTGAATAAGATAATACAATCTAAGATGCATAACAGTCTATTCTAGTTCTAGAATATTTAAAAAACAGAAAGTAAAATTTACAAGTTAGGTTGGCGACGGCCCTATTGGAGAAAGTCCACCACCGACTCTTAAATCTTAATCACGTAATAGCCGTCCTTGTGCTCTTCCCCACTTTGACCATTTCACCTCCACATATAATAACAATCTCCTCCGAACATAATAATCACCAATTCATCTCCTCAAAAGTCCCAACTCAAACAACAAATCAAACTCAAAGATGGACGAGGTGGACATCCCATCCTACTTCCTTTGTCCAATTTCGCTTGAGATCATGAGAGACCCCGTCACCCTTCCCTCCGGCATCACCTACGACCGTGACAACATCGAACAATGGCTCTTCTCCGGCAAGTCCCAAACATGTCCAATCACCAACCAACGGTTAGCGTCCGATGCCGAGCTCACCCCAAACCACACCCTTCGACGCCTCATACAAGCCTGGTGCGCCGCCAATGCCTCTAGAGGCATCGAGCGGTTCCCGACACCGAGAGCTCCGTTCGACGACAAAGCCATGCTCTCAGTTCTACTCGAGGAAGTCAAAAGCCCAAACAACCAACTCAATTCTCTACGTAAGCTCAACGATCTCGTCGCATACAGCGATCGAAATCGGCGATGTGCAATCCATGCTGGTGCTGTGGTTGTGCTTTTATCGATCATCGCGGACGACAACATTCAACAAGAAGAAGAATTCAAAGCTCGCGAGGAAGCGCTTCGTGTTCTCCACACTCTTCGTGTTTCAGAGGATAATTTACCCAATCTCGCTTCGAATGTCGGTGCTTTGATCGGAGTTCTGGTTAAGATCCTCAACACATCCTCAAATAATCCATCTCGTGCTAATGCCTTATACTTGCTAAAATCCATTGTAAAATCGACCAATCCAGCTCGACTCGTCAACTTAGACGGCCGACTTTTTGTTGGGATCGTTAAGCTCATTGCCGACCGAATATCTTCAAATGTGACAAAATCCACGCTTCGAGTCCTTACCGAATTATGCCCATGGGGAAGGAATAGGGTGAAGGCCACAGAGGCCGACGCGGTAAAGGTTCTTTTAGAGCTTCTTATAGAAGAGCGAAATAAGCGGACGTGTGAGATGATATTGGTGGTTTTGGAAGTGTTATGCGGTTGTGCCGAGGGAAGACAAGAGCTTGTTGGGCATGCTGTTGGGGTGGCGGTGGTGGCAAAGAGGATCGTTAGGGTTTCGGACCTCGCGACCGACCGGGGGGTGAGGATATTGCACTCGGTGTTGAAGTACTCGGCTTCGCCGGAGTTGGTTAAAGACATGATGGAGGTTGGAGTTGTCCCGAAGCTTTGTTTGGTGGTCAATTCGGATTGCGGGGTGACGACCAAGGAGAAGGCTAAGGATATGTTGAGGTTGCATTCTAGGGTTTGGAAGAAGTCTCCATGCATTGCTACGCAGTTACAAGCTTTCTATCCCTCGTGATTTCTGTATTATAATTAATCATAGTGTTGTTAATCAATTTGTAAATAATCATTTTTTTTTCAAGTGTAAACTTCATTTCTAATAATATTGATTGTTGGGGGCAATTAAACGAGTTAGCATTGTATTGACAATTGACAAACAACATATTAATTGAAAATGAACCTTTTGAATATAGATGGATGTTTTTTCTTCTTTAGGAGTGTCTAAATATCAAACTTGTTTGAATCACTATACGTCGTCGGCCATTCAAAATTTAAAAGCTTTCGACGTTATCCAATTGGATATTATGAAGTATTATTTTTCTTCATAAAACAAAAAACCAAGTTTTTTTTGTAAATTCCACGTTACACGTGTTTACAGAAACCTATGCTAGGTTCGTAGAGCCAATGGATCAACAAAGACCAGAGTGTTGTTATTTGTCTACAACTCTATATACGTGCAGGTACCAACACCACATGTTGCATACAAGACAAAAAAAAACCCCAGCAAATAAATCAGAATCAGAACATGTATTAAGCTTCGAAAAGATTTCTTCTTGAGGAATAAAATAATGACGTACGCTTGTTAGTATGTTACAGTTTGAAAGTTGACCTTTAATAAAACATCTACATTATTGGTGGTATACGGTTCATCCACGAAGTTTAGTCTTCACGCCTATTAGTTTGAATTTGCTGCGAACCTTTGACCTTTTACTCATATCTCTTCATTGGTTTGCTAACCAATTACAATGGAATAAGAAAATAAATTCCAGTCAAATACCCACATGGAATAATGTATATGATGTTTGTGGTTAGACCGAGGTTGCTCTTAATTGCGAAAATATGCTCTTTAACTTCTTGAGCCTTTCTCTTTTCCTTCCTCTTTATATTTTCTTGGGGATCCTTCTTTATCTTGTATTCTTGTTATGGATTTTGATTTGGTATGACACTAGTCAACTAACCCAAACATCTCAATGGATTTTCTCTCTACATCGCTCAAACTCTATTAAAAAAACCCAAGTTAGTCTCAATCATGGTGGTTGCACACCCTTAGTTCGTAAAGTGTAAGATAAATGAAATATGAATTTAGATATAACGTATATACAAGTAAAGATTACATAAAAGGGGGATCATTTTTACCGAAAGATGAAAAGCCACGCCCACTACCGTTTCTTCTTCCTCTATACTAGTGATTGACCCATGATAGGACCCGAATAAACTAGTCCAATTGACTTGCAGATTTATGCGAATAAGTCTATTAATTGTTTGTACCCAATTTGGCCCGGCCCATTTCAAATATCAAGTGGACCAATACCCTGTTTAATGAGATAGTAATCTAAATCAACAACTAAAATACATTATGAATTCTACACTATAAAATTGAACATTGTTACATGAAATTGGGGATATTTTATCTGACTTTGTGTCTTTGTTCACGCAACTTAAAGTCTCATTACTTCGTGGTTAATATGGTGTTGAAGTAAGAAGAGATTACTTTTGACAATTGTTGTACGTCAGATCCATCGATGTCTGATAATGTAATTAATGCGTAAAATGAGCAATGGTTGAACTATCAGTGGAACCAATTAGTGTGGGGTGGATTCTTCATGTCAACTTATATATATGTAACTGTTATAAAAAAAATCCAAATTCTCTATAACTAGTTTATCTAATTGCGAACACGACTGAAGGTACAAATCCAGGAAGATGATGAGACCCAAAATACTAAGACTTGATTTGAAGTCTAGTATGGAACCGCTCCGCGGACAAGCAATATATACTTGGCAATTGGGGCCATAATTTGCTGGAGAGTTACACTATATAGTTCGAGAGCTACACCTCCAGTCAACCTCATTTTAACCGCACCTTATAGGTAACAATATCCAACCTAGTAATGCCGACACGTTTGGTTGTTGAATCTTAATCGAATTCGAAACAAAAATTCCAACAGGAATTAAGCACTTCTTGTGGGTAAAATTAATGGTCCCATTAGAAGAACCAAACTACTAAACCTAGCAAAAAGACAACTTATTTAGATTGCCAAATCAGAGTACCCAAGCACACACTATAAATCTACTGGATGAATAGAAAGAGATGGTGTCCGGCAGAAGAAGAAGAAGCAAGGAAGCAAGAGTAGTAGTTGGGATGAATGGGACCATCACATATTTTGTTTGTAATGTGGAAGAAGGATCTACAATAGTAGGAGATGTCAAAACACGTAGACAGTGACGCACCACATGACGTGAGGTGCCAAAAGTAGTAGATGATACCTTTCGGATAAGGCATAAGGTCATCACTAACCGGAGACGACCCGGTAAAAATAACATTAGGTCGTTGAATTGTTTATTATTTTTTCGGTTTTTTTGTTTTGTTTTGATTTTATTAAATTTTTGTTTGAAACTTTTTTTTATGTTTTTTTGAAAATACGTTTTATAATTGTTTTGATTTTTTAATTTTTTTCCAAGATTAACACCGAAATGATATGGAGTAGAGAGATAAGTTGTAGTGTGTTATGGTTAATATGTGAATAGTGTAAGAAAGAGAAAAAAGTGAGTTAAGAAGAAAGAAAACTGATGTGGAAAAGAAAGAGAACGTTCATGACCAGGTCGTCCGGATCGTGATTGATGATGGTCTAAGCATCCATGGTCAGTGATGTGGATGTTAGTCAATGCAGGACATCTACTACTCAAACTAGCTACTTCCTCTTTTATTTCCTTTCGTTTAATTTTTTAACATTAAACCCTACTTACGTGACCATCATCTGTAGTAGATAGTTTTTTTCTTCGTATGCACCTATGTTGGACAATAACATTGTAAATGTGGTGACAATTCATAAGCTGATATAGTAGGCCGGTAATCAGTGAAGAGTATCATCGAAACTCATTTGAAGGTTCGCAATCAGGATTTAATCCCTAGCTTCGATCACATAAACGATTCAAAAGAAGTACACCTCAAATGTTGTTCTCTTTAGATTAGATAGAAGCGACGATTTCTTTCGTGTACGATTTTATATCATGCCCACAAACAAAACACCAGATCGAACAGTAATTTAGTTGAGGTTAATTAAAGATTTAATGCAATCCCATCAAGGCATCAATTGACAATTTTGCGGTGGCATAAGTGGGTCCACCACTCATAGCTACATATGATGACTTTTCTAGCATAGAATAAGAGCATCAGCAAGCAACGGGGTTGTCCGAGTCGTCAACAGCAGCATGTTTTTTAAACATTTTTTTTGTTTTTTTAAATTAATTTGTTTTTTTTTGAAAATATGTTTCCTAATTGTTTTGAATTTTTAATTTTTTCCAAGATATAATACGAAATGATGTGGAGCAGAGAGATAAGTTGTGGTGTGTTGTAGTTAAGATGTGAATATTATAAAAAAGAGAAGAAAGTGGGTTGATGAGAGAGAAAGTTGACGTGGAAAAAAGAGAAAATTTATTTGAAAGAAAGAAGATAGAGAAAGTTTATGACCAGGTCATCCGGATCACGATTACTGATAATCTAAGGCAAATCAAATGTAGTGGTAGTATACATTAATGGGTTCAAGTCTAAGTAAGTTTCTAGGAGTTTTTAACCCTTAACAAACGATTTACATGAGTTTAATTTTGTATGGACATTTGATTTGTCCAAGATCTGATCAGTTTATTTTGCATGTAAAAGTGTTGACTCCCAGTTGGACCGGATGGTTTGGTCAAATTTCAGAAGAAACATTGTAGAAAATGAGTAACGAATGTATCATATGATAAATAAATATCTATTAACGCAATTAAGTAACTTTAAAATGCATACGGTTAACTATGATATCATTAAGAGTTCCATCGAAAAGAGGGCCGTCGAAATTATGCAAGCAAAGGCGCTGTTGACATTTTATAATATTTTGAAACTGTTAATAGATACGTCTTAACGAAGGCAAAAGTAAAGATTATATTATGGGTTAATTATAGTTTTTCATTATGAATTATATCTTGATTTCACTTTAGACCCATAGACTAAAAAATGTGACACTTATCCACCTGAATTTTTCATTTTACAATAGTTTGATCATTTGAAGTTTAAAAATCATTATTTGTCATAATTTTTGACTTT
This sequence comes from Triglochin maritima, assembly GCA_963682175.1. NCBI lineage: Eukaryota > Viridiplantae > Streptophyta > Magnoliopsida > Alismatales > Juncaginaceae > Triglochin > Triglochin maritima. The sequence goes on along the minus strand of OY821787.1, from coordinate 884,585 downwards.
TTGTGTTGAATGTCTAACACATTCCTAATACTAACTTGATGTCAAAATTTGGATATAATCGGAAGTCATATATATCTTAATTTAGATCGAATTGGTACTGACTTAGATTTAAATTCAAATAAGATCTGTCGTTTGATTTGATCCGAGCATTGACTCAAAGTCCCCTCACTCAGGCAACTGTATCAGTTAAAACAAACATGTACGTTACAAGCATGTTCTATGTCGTCACAATATTATATATATAGAGAGAGAGAGCTATTTCTTCCCCCCACATTATTCATAAAATTCCTTCAGATATTGACACCTGCAAACACGCCACAATTTTCTGAACAGCCATGTAGATGATATCTGTAGAAATTTAACAATTCAGGCCTTTTTTAGAACCCTTTAGATACTGCCATGGTCCAAAAAGATTGCTACTGCACTATGGTCTTTTCATGCTAGTAAGTTGGAGCTATAAATTGACCGACAAAGTGCAACCAATTATTAGACATGCATGCACGTATGCAACAATAATCTATTGATGTCGTACGATAATTTGTTGATCTCCATGTTATTGGAGATGGGGGTAGTGAAGAACTCAATTGGTATGGGGAAAATATTGAAAGTGTGGGTGGATGGAGATATTGGTTGACATGGACCGTGTGTTATTGGACCTATATTTGCATGTGGTGTTTTAATCCTTTTCTTAGCTCGCATGCTTAAACCATATCAGCTCTCGTGTAATTTGTGTTGAAAATTGGTTTGTAGAATTGTTTAGTATAGGAAAAAAGGAAGCAACAGTCGATCAAAACTTAAGTCACGGTCAACCAGAAAAGTCCAGAGTGTCCAGGATTCGTCGAAATGTGACTTTCGGTCGACCGGTGTTGGGTACGCGTTCGACCGAAAACCACCAGGAACGTCAGGGCTCGGATCGAAGCAAGAATCGGTCGACCGGTGTAATATCCTGAATTTTTTAGTTGGGGTAATAATCAAATATATTAATGGACTAATTAAGATTATTGGATGATTGTGTGATTTTAGGAGAAGATGAAATTTTGAGAAGAAGATAGAGAAGAAAAAGATGAAGATTTTGAGACAAGTACTGATTCGTTATTTTTCAGTTTCATGTCATGTCTATCTCTCTTGATATTCATACGTAGTTGCATGCATGCTGATTATCGATATAGATTTCATTGATATGCATGTGATTTCGTGGTGGTGTTTTAGTTGACATGTTCTATGGTTGTATGTTTGTTTCTGGCTGAGTCACTTAGGAAAGAGCTACCTAGTGGGCAGCGTGGAGCCACCCGAGAGAGGAAAGAGTTGTCTGTCGTTAGTGTGAAGCTACTAGGTGTGTGTCTGACTAATTGATAGATTTCATAAGCACAGGATGTTGTCGAATCCGAATGGGACTTCCAAATTGTTATGCATGCATATCATTTTTGATGCATGTCTTTTGGTTGTGCTCATTAACTGAATGTCATATTCCGTATCAGTTTCCACATGATTGTGATTCAGTTTGATTGATGGTTGGTACTTGTAGGCTGTCGAGCTTACAATTTTGTGGATTATATTTTTCAGATTAATTATGAGCCTATCAGATGGATATAAATATCAGAGTGTGCAGCGGTCGGGATCGTGGATCTTATCTTAACGCACCGAGTTTGGGCGGGTAAGCACCTGTTCGGGCTCAAGGCATTACAATCGGTGTTGGGCACGCGTTCGACCAAAAACCACCATTAGCTTCAAGTCGAGAATCAGCATCGCAGATCGGTCGATCGAAACTTAAGTTAACTTAAGTCACGGTCGACCGAAAAATTCCAGGGACTCCCAGGCGTTGTTCAAAAGCACGATTTGGTCGACCGACTCGGGGTGAGCGGTCGACAGAACGATGGCGGTGACGTGCAAAATAGACAATCGTTCGACCGATAGAGAATTCTGGTCGACCGTTTGCAGACGGTTTTGCCACAATCTGTATTTTATTTGTACGTTTTAGCCCATTATAAAAGAGTTTTTCGCCCTAATTTTGTAACATAACTTACAATACTTATTTCATTGAGAGAGATTAAGCTAAAGAGAGATGTAGAGTGCTTTGGGAGATATATTACTTCTAACCGTTTGTAATCTCGGAGGCTTCTCTTGTTGGAGAATGGATTGAAGGAAATGAAACCCGGAGGAGTTCCCCCAAGGACGTAGGTATCTTGCTGAATCTTGTAAAATCGCATATGTCGTGGTTTGCTTTTAGGTGTGTTGTGTGATTGCTTGTGATTTCCATTTTATTCGTATTTTCTTGTTGCATTAAGATTGGGAGAGGGTCCGAATTTACTTTCCGCAATCAATATTCGTTTCTCGTGGTTCGTTTAATTCGTAATCGTGTTAGTGCATCTTAGATTCCCTCCTAACGATTTGATCACATGGATAAGTTTGCCAATAATCGAGAACTGGCTCCTTAGTACAATCATCTTTGTGAAGAGATTTCATAGTTAAGTACTAATTGTTCATCTTTGTGAAGAGACTTCATAGTTAAGTACTAATTGTTCATTAAAATGACATTTTTCTCTTATTAATTTAGAATGCCATGCTTTTTCAACACAGTCTTCTATTTCCTTCCGATCCGTGTCATTCTTCAAAGTATACCTGAATCGGGTAAGTACTGCCAGATCTTTTCTACTAACTTCTTTGATTCGAACATTTAATTTAAGTTGGCTCATTTGTTTCAAAACATTACAATATATTTTTTATTTACCACATCACTGGAAATGGAGATGATTACGGATTCAAGCCAATAAGATCACATCAAGTTATGATTTTGGTCAAGAAAGTAATTACTTGAGACATTATGAAATGTGCTTTTAACTATTTTAAGACCATAAAATTTCCAATTCAGTTGCTCCCCAAAATTTGAGTCTGTGACCTCCTCGTACATTCTTAAATCACAAGAAATATCAGCTAGATTTCCAGGAATAAATATTTACAAATTACTTATTCTATCCTAACTAAATTCATGACACATATTATTAACGTCCAAACCAGCATGGAGGTTCGATCACTAACCCTGATTACTGGAAGATCAAGGGTTTAAGAAAGAGGATAGACAACGTAGTCATTTGATAACAATGATGGCGCAACCACGAAAGAAAAATCGTTGAAATTGAAAATAAATAAATAAACTCAATAATGGCATACCAAGCCGACACGTCAAACAATGACACGTGTCCACTACGGGCCCCATCCAAGCCATGTATAGAAACCCGAAGATGGAGAGCAAAACCATTCTCTCTTCCCATTGGCCCAGACCTTGACAAATCCACTAGCGGACCCCACCCTTACCAAGTCCGACAACCGCGACACGACACGTCATGGGCCCCACGCCTTCCACCGAATCCCGACCCCACCACCAAGGAAAGAATAAACAAAAGAAAACCTTCCAAATTCGCAAAACGTGTCTCCGACGTGGGGCCCCACCCGGCGTACTAGTTTCCAATCAACGCACTGTGAACTCACCACGTGGACTCCGAACCCTTCTCGCTGGGACCCACGTTCTTTTTTTTTTGTTTTCCCCCCTCTCTCTCTCTCCCCCCACCTTCTTTTGTCCTTCTGCCTACCAGACCCGATAAGTGCTCTTGGGAGATTCGGGTACGTGGAGAAACCTCGACCCTTCGAGTGGTTTTTAGGTTAATTCTTACATCGGAATGGAAGAATTAATGTCTACTGTCACTGTAAGTACAACGTTCCAAAGAAGACCAAATGGTTTAGCACTTATCTTGACTTGACTTGACTATTGTACTTACATGCCTATTCTGATTCTTAGCTGGATATTTATTGGCAATAGTGAAAGAATGCGTTTAGTTTGAGATGCATCAGCGATAGTTTAGCAACCTTCGACTGATTGTTGCCACGAAATAGCTAAACCAATAGGTTAAATTAATCTATCAAAGACGATTGTCTGAATGGTGATATCTTGATTAAAGTTCGTGCATGAAAGGTCTTTGACTTATGTCATACCAGTTTGCAGCTGCGAGAGGAATTATGAAGGTACAAAACGTAGAAAAGGAACGAATTAGACGAATACATCGATTAAATTCTTCACCTCAGAACGAAGCCATAAATACCAAGTGAAGCGAGCAAGTTTATGTGAAGCTGATCCATTGATTTGGAATTTCATGTTAGCTAGCTTGTGTGCAATTGTTCACATTGTCAACTGGAATAGACACATAAAAACTTAAATGCATTCATGTGATGGGGAAGATTTTTTTGACTTAGAATAGTAAGAGTATCAAAAAATTAGTATTCTCTTCCATGCAATAAATACTAGTTCTCAGATTAGTTGATAATCTTGAATTCTCAACTGCTTAATGTGGCCATACTTCTAAAGTCATGAGGATGGTTTGGTTTAAAATAAGTTAGATACGTATATGAAAGTAGGTGGGCGTTGGCTATGGGATGTGCTCTCTACGATGTTCAAGTCGTTCTCTTAGCGAAAAGTTTTTGTTGTGATGTCTCCATAAGATTTAAGTATCAATATTAAATAAAACATCATGTTTTCGTATCATCTGTTGTCTTTTCACTACCAATAAAACAAATTGTTTTATATTTTTTTAACGTATTAACGTCGATGGATTGCATGGTTCGTTGAAATATTTCCTACCATGCTCTCACTCTGACAAGATAATACGACAACTACTAACTTGATCGTTCAAATTTATCTGTAAAAAAATATTATTATTAAGGTTAAATAAAGTTGAGGGCCTTGTTGTTCTCGTCATGTATATGCACACATCATATATATGGCCCACATGACTAAGCCACATCTGGAAGTATATGTTTCAGTTGGGGATGGAAGGTGGTGGAAGGCATAATTAGGGAGCGAAAAAGAAACAAAAGGAGAAAGATAAGGAGTGATTTGTGGGTAATAATATGCAAGTGGACGATCTAGTGGGGGGGATTATTATTAGGGTTTCATTTTATGTGGCTGCTAAGGTTCTTGAGAAAAGTCGGATGGAAGAAAAATATCAAGGTAGTTGCGTCCTTAAAGGGTTTGGGGAGAGGAAGATCAACATTGTGTGTACCTAATTAATTTCCCATTCAAATGAAGTGTTACCCCACACCAACCACTCTAATAAAAGAAGTGGCCCTCCTACCATGCATATTGTGGCTGTATTTATCAATATTGTTGAAATTAGAGTTTTAAGTTTGAAAAATGGGCTCATATTGTTTTGTCATCTAGTCTATGAGATATGATTCTTAGGATGTTTTGAAAGACCAAAATAGACAAAGTGGAAATCAAGTGATGACAGTGCGGCAATATAATTTTAATATAAAATTTATTTTACATTTCATTGAAAGGTAATTTAATTACGTGGCATCACACATACCTTTATGTCTAGTTTCAGTCGGAACCAATTTCCTTATGCCGAAAAAATAGTACTCGGGTCAAGGGTTTTTGTATTTTGCATTCTGGTACACGAAAATATCCGAACTTTACACGGTATTATAATAATGACACCAAATATAAGTTTGTAATATGTATTTGTCTAGCGGTAGGATAAACATCCATTAACCAAAGGGTCGCATGTTCACCTCTTTACATATACGTTGTGTTTTAATTCTATTTTTTAGATCTAAAAACTTTATATGTGCAGGGCAGGATTCAAACCAACCCCATAATGTGTTAGTCAATGTTCTATTAAATATATTTCTTTATTATTGGGATTCAAGTGTGTGGGAATTTTAGCCCCACATCGAAAAACATCAGATTTCACCTCCCATTCCAGATTTTAAAACCTCACCAGAGTGAATTCTATGGGATCAATCCCTTAGCATAGGTGCTTCTTTTATTGAAGTTGGACAATATTGTTCTACAATGTAAAATTGATCGAGTGAAATTGTGTTAACACGAAATCAATACTTGATTTTTGAAATCAAAAAAATTTTATGTGTCCATCCATGTCGTTTCGTGTTTACATGAAACTGGTGTGGGTTTTTTGGCCTTAATTCTTGTTTTAATGATTTAATCAACATAATCTTAATCATAAGTAATGTAGAGTAGCACACATATTACATTGCATATATATTGCATGTGCTAACCTCTACAGGTGATCAAGACTCATGGAAGGAAGGGAAGGAAATCAAGTCAAGATTTGTAATAAAGCTATATGAAGATTTGTAATCTTGATTTTATTTTGAGTCTTAGGAACATGTGTAAATTGAGCATACAATAGCTAAAAACTTATCACATTCACACTAGGTTCCCTGTAGAAGTCACACACAAAATCTCATATCATTTGGACTCCATTAGATCACTCAAACCTTAGTCGGAAATCACTTTAAACCTAAACCCAGTTTTCCTGTGTGAACCGGTCGACCGAACCAGTTCTCAGTTCGACCGGTTTATAACAGACTCTCCACAGTGATTTTTCTGAACTCTACCGGTCGACCGGTTGTACCGTTTCGGTTGACCGATCCTGGATTTTAATATGGCCGTTATTTTTCTCATATTCCTTCAACGGTCGTATTCGTATTAAAACAAAATACACCCCCATATATTTTACCAACGGTCGAACCATCTACCCTGTCCGGTCGACCGTTTAATCTTGTCAAAAAATCTCTGCTATCGGTCGATACTATTTCGTTCAACCGATCCAAATTTCCCTCTACCGAAACGTAAGTTCGGTCGACCGGTAACCCAGTTCGGTCGACCGTTTCATTAACAAACTTAAGAGTTCGGTCGACCGTTCCATTTTTCGGTCGACCGTTTCAGGACAGATTTCTGCAATCCGATTTCTGACTTTGTGTATCTTACACAAAACCCAACCAAATCTATCCCCAACGGCTAGAATACCTTATGAGCTTACAAATAGAGGATCAAGACATGTTGTTAACATAACGCTCCAACTTTAATTGTCCCAATTCATTAGAGAGAAAACTTTAATCCTCCAAGCTCCAAATTAGCTACCCAAAGCCTAATTTCCACATCATTCATCACTCAAACATCTAGCAATTGTTGTGCTCAATTAGAGAGTAAATCCCACTCAGTTACATTTGTTGTCAAGAGAGCAAGGGTCTTGGTGAAAACCCAAGACACAAGTATAGACTTCGGTGAGAGCCTGAAGTGATCCTTCTCGGATTGTGAGAAGAGGATTCCAAGCTCGGTGAGGGTTGTTCGCGAGTTTGACGGTTGTAAGGCGTTGTCTCCCGGCCCGGAACGGGGAGCGGATAGTGAAGTCGTAGGCGGAGCTCGCAGAGTCGAGCGGAGCTTGCAAGAGAGGACTAGGACTCGGTGGAGTGTCAAACCTCTATAAAATCCCCCGTGCCACATGTGGTTTGCATTATCTTCCTCTACTTGCTTGTTTAGTTTTAATTTCCGCTGCATTTCTTTGATTGTCTAAACAAGTAGGTAATTAGCATTAAATTGTTAATTAGAGTTTGTGGACTCATAACCCACACGATCCAACAACTGGATGGGTCGTGTTCGTGTTTCAAATGCCGGTGCACGAATTCATTTTGTAATGCTTTCGTGAATGGTCAAAGTGACTAATACACTTGAAAAAATAAGATATGAAAATACACGACAAGACACGATGGTCAGGTGTATCTTTTCGAATTAATGCAATTGAATTGGATCTGAATTTCAGTTAATTAGTTATCCACCCGTCATCCACATACAATACATCAAGTGGAACTTGGAACACGTGGCTTCAAATCTAATGTAGATAAGATATTTCCTTTTATAATCCATGAAGTTCCTTTCATTATGCATTAGAATTATTCAACCACAATAAAATTTGCCTTTTATATATAATGCATTTAAATTTAAAAATAGCCAAGTATATATGTGTCATTGGCAAGAGTACGAGTACAATTTTAGTTGGAAGGTAATTCATGAAATTTCTAAGATCATAATCCAAATAGCCTTGCAAATCTTATAGTTGATTAGACCTACGACAAAGGTGTTGGAGTTGTCTTCGATTTTGATAAACTTGGAGAATTGATTAGTAGCATATCATACATCAAATTCATGTTATATATCCATTATTTTACCACAATATTGTGCTACTCGAGTTGTTGTTTGTAGTATTTCAGGAGTTATGTAATAAAGAAGAGGAATGGAGTAAAAAAGACCTAAATAACAAGTATGGACTGATTTGGAAGGTTCTGGACCTATTTGTAATACACAAGGACTGAATCGCAAATCAGAAAGGACCCAAGTGCAAACCCGGAGGTTCCTGATTGTGAAATGCAAAATATGATAACATATGACTTGAATTAGATCAGTATTTCGCTAATTAAACTCAAAGTAGTTCGAGCCAGCAAACCAGGACTTCACCCCCACGTGTCAATTGAAGAAATAAAACAACACACAAATTTTCAACTCGATCGGACCCATTGGATCTGCCAGTGGCGGCTTTGTATCCACCACTGGTGGATCCAAATGGTCCAAATGATCTCCAATTTTGGTCGTGGGTCGGGTATTCGGTTTCGAGCATTCCTGGACTATCAGATCTAATTTCGAGTTGTCTAATTATTCCCAGATTAATCCTAATCATGTATTAGTCTATATATACCATTGTAATCTCTCTTCTTCTTGCTTCTCCATTAGTTTTAGGTTTTATTTTGTTGCTGCTTTGTGTAGTTGGAGGAGAAGAAGCATACTTTGTAATCTTTTCATTTCAATCAAGTGTGAGTTTTGTTCTTCAAATGCATGTCTTTCATTTGATGCAATTTCTTTGATGTTATGATTTGTTTAATCTTGTTTTTAGTCATTTCCATTATGGGTTCATATTATTTTTATGTTTTCTTTAGTGTAGAGATGAGTAGAGAGTAGTTCATCCCCATTGGGGGTGGAGAAGAAGGTGATTTGATCATGTGATGAATTAGTATGTGTTAATCTTAATACTTTGAGCCATACATGATTTCCATAACCATCTAATGAGATTTCACTCTTATCTTTGATGTACTAATGCTCTTGAATGAAGCTTAACACATGCTTAGATTAGTGGACATATTTTATGGGGAATGATGATGTTAGGATAAAGATGGAGTGGAAGAGGGAAACAAGACATGTGCATGCATGTACTGATGTTGGTTTTATCTAAATTAATGTCTTGTATGTTTTAATGAATGTGATAAATCTTATTTCATGTGGAGACATAGTTGGATTTGAGTCATTTTGCATGTGAACATATTAGTTTCATTTTAATTATTGTCTTGTATGTTTTAATGATAAGATTTTATGTTATTTCATGTGGAGGCAAATTTGGAATTGAGTTTTATGGATTTCATGTATGACATGTTTTGATGAGCACATTTGAACACACACAACACACATTTTCCTATTCACATTCTTTCTCTACCCCTTAGGGTTTAGTTTTATTGCTTATTTTTCGATTTCTTTTGCATTGTAGTGTAGTTTCAATGACATCTCTTTTTTCTTTTCCCTACTCGAGTATCGTGAATCTGACTCACACGCGCTCCCAGTGAACCGACCCGTACTTGTCACCGCTTCAACGCAGTCGTTCACTTGCGGTTATTTTAACTGATTCACATCAAGAATCTTTTGGATGCTAAAACGAATGGTGAGTCATGTTCGATGCAAGGTTGCGTTTGAACGGTCAACCGTTTCTAGGCAGGTTTGTTAGCTGATTTGGACAATTATATCCTTGTTAGGTTTTAGCCACTATTATAGAGAGATTTATTGAAGAGATATTGAGAGTTGGGAGACACACATTGGTTTCCATCATTGTAATCTTAGCTTGACTTATTGTTTGGAAGAAACCCCACGATGTCCCCTCGAGGACGGAGACAAGTTGCCAAATCTCGTACTTATTGTTCTTGTGGTTTGTTTGTTTGTTCTTGCTTTAATTGTGGTAATCATTTGTGTGCTCGTTAGTTGGTGTGTGTTATGTTTATTGGTTGTTTTGCTTGTTGTCTTTCAGGTGTTTGACAATCTTCCCAAGTGTCCATCTCAGAGAATATGGTGCTCGAATTCTCAATAACTGGTATCAGAGCTTGGTTAAGCAGTTTGTGATGGGTTCAAAGTCATTTAATGTGTAAAAATTGATGAGAAGAGTAATTTCTCAACATGGCAATGGAGGGTGAAGACTTTGCTTAGTCTTTTAGATGAGTTGCTTGAGACTATTGTTGGGAAATCAAAAAAACCCAAGGAGATGAATGATGAAAAGTGGAATGTACATGTTGAATGTGTGGGCAATGAGGGTCGTCAAGTTGTGCTTGACTAACAACATCTTGTTTGAGGTGTTGGGCAAAACATCAAGGGAATTGGGGAAGAAGCTAAAAGAGAGGTTGTGTAACTAGCTGGTGGTAAATACTTATGAGTATTTTTACTCTCTGGTGCTAGTCTTGCTCAAATACCAAGTTCAAGTCGATCAAGTCTGACATTATATCTATCTTTAGTCTTACCCAGTATGTTCAGAAAAGTTCCTAACAAACTGTCACAAACATTGTAATTCCGACATGCATCACTTCAATACAATGTCTGACTTCTAAGGTCTCCCAATAAGAAAGGTTAAAATAATAAAAAAAATCTTCCAACTACTCTTATCAATTCCGCGTTTGTAAGGCTTGCCGAGTTCTCTTTGGATGTTCTTTACCCGCTCAAGAACTTGTCTTACATTGATTTCTGCTGGAGGTTTTTCGAAATCATGTTTTCCATTAAAAGTTCTCTTCATTTTACGGTACAGATGACTCATGAGAAGAAATTTGTGATGACCAAAATACATTTACTTCCATGCACAAGCTGGAAAAAATACATGTTTCTTCACAAATAAGACACTTTGTGCCATTTCACAGAATATCCAGACATATTTTCATATGTAGGGAAGTCATTAAGTGTGCAAAATATCATCACACGCAATGTAAATGATTGTTGATGGTGGGCATCCCACACTTGCCCACCATCATTCCACAATTTCATCAAGTCATCAATCAGGGGAACCAAATACACATTTATGTCATTGCCTGGTTGTTTTGGACTAGAAATCATTAAAGACAACATCATATATCTTTGTTCCATATTTAACCGTGGAGGTAGATTGTACATAATCAGTAGAACATATCACGAACTATGAAGGTTACTCAAACTTCCGTACGGATTCATTCCATCAGTACACAGACCAAGTCTCAGATTTCTGGATTCTTGACCGAACACTGGAAAATTTGAATCGATCTTCTTCCACTAAGGAGAATTGCAAGATGTTGTAGCATCTGATCATTCACTTTATCACGATCTGCGTCCATGTTAGATTTTGGATCCGCGAGACATGCAAATAAACGTTTAAATCTTGGAATGATTGGAAGATACCACTGGTATATCACCACTCACATTTTTCTTAAGTTTATACCATGACGCATTACAAATTGGACAACAATGTAGATTTTCATATTCAGTTCTATATAATATGAAATCATTAGGGCATGCATGTATTTTCTTATACTGCATATCCATCGGACACAAGATTTTTTTGGCCTCATAAGTACGGTCTGGAAGTTCATTCTTTTCTAGAAGAATTTTTTAACAACTTAAGTAAGACAATAAAACCGACATCACTCCAACCGTTCGAGACTTTCAAGGTATATAACTGTAACACTGCAGACAATCTACTGAAAACGGTGCAACCCTGATACATAGGTTTTTTATTGTCAGACAACAAACTACTAAGTACTTGGAGTTTATCATCAAACTTATCGGCAACATCTCGAGTCATATCCTCTAACTGTTCTTCATCGTTTACATCTTCATTTGAAGGACTATTACTTTCTTCCTTCGTACGTGTTTCATTCTCACCATGCCATATCCAACATGTGTATCCTTCATCAAAATATTTCTCAAGCAGGTGAGCCTTGATATCTTTTACATCTCTTAAGAACATGTTAAAGCACTTTCTACATGGACATAAGACATTTCCTTCATTTCTAATATGCACATTCTTTTGTGCAAACTCTAGAAATTTATCAACTCTGTACTCATCACTCAATCGACTTGCAGAAATCCAATTTCGATTCATTGTTATCTACACAACAACACAAACAATCGTAATAAAAATGAACCTAATACTTAGGAATTTTTCAAAATTTTGGCAGAACCACCTCTTAAATTTCATAATAATAAAAAAAATTCCTGTCGAAAAAAATACAAACATATACACAACTATATATTAAAAACTACAATACAACCATTCAGTTAAGTAGTTATTTTAACAAACATTCACTTAAGTAGTTACTCTTCTATATTTGAGTTTTCGGAATGTTTTCAACAATCGGATTGCCAATCTTTGAATTATTTTTGAATTATTTTTCTTTTTACTTCATACTTGTAATAATTTGTTCTGGCATGTAAATCTTACTCAATTTATTATTGTATTATACTTTAAGTTCAATTTCTTAAATTTATTTTACAATGCATTTAGAACAACATTTGATTTTCACACAAATAATTATAACTTGATAATTTAAACACAAAAGGTGGAAAGAAAATGCATCACGTAAAGAAGAAAATGATGTGCGTGGTGTTATCAATTGTTTACATATATCCTCTGTACTAAGAGAGATGAATATTACATTTCTTTGATAGTTTTTGTTTTTCAATTTGTTTAATCACCACATAAATTCAACAAATATATAAATACAACATATATAAATCCAACATATATAAATCCAACATATATATAAATTCAACATATATACATCTAACATATATATAAATTTGAAATTTATAAATGCAATTTGTTTGGTTGGGTTTGGGGCGGTTTAGTTGTGGTAGAGGGGAGTTGAGTTGTGGTGGAGGGTCGGGTTTGGGTTTGTGTGGAGGTCCCGGAGGGGGATCAAGTTGTGGTGGAGGGTTGGGTTGGGTTGTGGAGGTTGGGTGGGAGTTTATATGGGGGAGGAGGGTTGGGGTCGGGATGGTGGAGGAAGGTGGGGGATGGGGGAGGAGGGTTGGGGTCGGGATGGTGGAGGAAGGTGGGGGATGAGGGAGGAGGGTGGAGGATGGGGTCGGGATGGGCAAGGGTGGGTATGGGGTCAGGATGGGGGAGGAGGTGGACGACGAGGAGGGAGGAGAGCAGAATGCATGTTACATGCGAGGAGGTTGGGCGGAGGAGGGAGGTGTGTTGGTGCGTCGCACGTGGGGGTTGGGCAGAGGAGGGATGTGTGCCGGTGCGTCGCGCGTGGGGGCGTCACGAGTGGGGTTTGGGCAGAGGAAACAAGGAGCGATCGAGAGTGAGTGTGAGATTGAGTGACAGTCTTTTGAATTTTAAAAAAAAAACAAACACGTCGGTTCGAAATATAACTGATGTGATATCCTAAGTTTCAAGTTGGTTTTATAAAACCGATGTGGTTTGTTGAATATTTCACGTCGGTTTTCATTAAACCTACGTGACATGTTTTTATTTATTTTTAATAATAAAATTAACCATGTCGGCTTTCATAAAACCGACGTGACAAGGCCATTAAAACACGTTGGTTGACAAAAAAACCGACGTGACAAATATATATCATGTTGGTTTATTTTCAACTGACATGATATATATTATGTCACGTCGGTTTTTTGTCAACCGACGTGAGAAGTTTGTTTCACATCAAGTTCTTGATACCCGACGTGACATGACGACGTAATTACACATTTTTCCAGCAGTGTGGGCAAAGGAAATGTGTCAATCAACTCCAATCGAGTCAAACATTGGTGCTCAATATGTTGCGACATATGTGGATGTTTTCTCAAGGATGACATGGTGTACTTTATGACACTACTGCAGAATTGGGAATACTCGTCGCCTAATAGACGTCGGCTGTTACAAAGGCCGACGTCTAATATAGAGAAGATAGAATAGACGTCGGCCGAATATAACTCCGACGTCTATACCCAATAGACGTCGGGGAATAAACGTCGTCTGTTATAATACGACGTCTATATTCAATAGACGTCGGGGAATAGACGTCGGAGATATGCAATATCCGACGTCTATATGTCTTTAAAAGAAATCAGACAGTTGCATTTTCTTTCACTCTTTCCAGACAGAAAATACGAAACCCTAGCCGCCGCGATCTGATTCCTCGATCCATCCCGTCTGATTCCTCCGATCCATCCCCTCTGATTTCTCCGATCCATCCCGCGATCTCCTCCGCCACTACAGTTCCACTATGGGGACGTCAGATTCCATGTAAGTAAAGCTTTATTTTTGTTCATTTGTAGTTTATTTTCTCTAACAATGATGTGTTCACTTTTCTAATTATGTTTGAATAATTAGATAGATAAAAACATTCACACGGCGCATGTGAAGGCGATACAGTCTGTTCAGCATTTTATTTACATAGATATGGCCGAACAATGATGTACAAGTAATTGTATGGCGTCGACGGCGGCGTCAATCATCTTTAAACCTACCTTCCTCTGTTTGCAGGTAGATTTAAAGAGGATTGACGTCGTCGTCGACGTCATGCGTCCGCTTGGTTTCCCCAAGACCTTGGTCTGCAAAATTGTCAACAAACTCCTCAAGGTGTCTCCCCCTTACCTAGCTAAAATCCTAATTAATACACTAACTAACAACTTTTTTCCTTTTTCTTTTCCTTTCCTTTCAGCCCACACTACATGATGAGATATATGGAGGAAACTGAAGACTTGTGTTGTACATTTCTTTGTAATGAATGAATGAATGATTGTTTATATATGCTTGTATGTTTGTGTTTGTGCAGGATGCTATTTTTTTTTGTCAATGTTTAGGAATAGACGTCGGATGTCTTGAATATCCGACGTCTATTCCTTGGACAATAGACGTCGGATGTCTTGAATATCCGACGTCTATTTCTTGGACAATAGACGTCGGATGTCTATACGTCCGACGTCTAAGAATAGACGTCGTGCAAATACACGTCGGATGTGAGGGTGCTGATATCCGACGTGTATAGGCCTTAACATCCGACGTATATGACCTTTTCTGTAGTAGTGTGAAGATAAAACAGAAGTATTTGCCAAATTCATAGTTTAGACACCCAAGTTGAGATGCAGACCGATCGATCCGTTTGATGTTTGAAAATGGAGAATGAAGGCGAATACACCTTAAAGAAGTTCAAAGAGTGATGCAACATGAATAAAACAAAAACACTATTGATTGGGTTTAGTGATGTTGGTCAAGATTCGGTTGTAGGAAGAATGCACCCGTTGTTGTGTGCTACGGCAAGGAGTTGAGATTGTGTGCCGACTTGTCTAAAAGTTTTTTGGCGGAAGGTTTGAATTTGACGTGTCATTTGGTAAATATATCACTTTCGGAGGACATTGATTTGAAGGTTCCACAATAGTTGTGAAAAGGTGGAGAGGTTGACTACTCACAATTAATGGTCTTCGATTGTAAAGTTCAAAGTTTTAATGGTTGTTCGAGTTCGGCGGCAAAATCAAGAGATTGTTTGTTTCTTGGTCTTCGGAAGGGAATGAAGTGTTATCAGCTTTGCGATCCAAAAGATGAAATGTTATTTGAGGTGGAGGATGTGGTATTTGACGAAGCTTACATGCTTGGTGCCACAAAGGAGAGTGACATGGACAAAGAATGTGACGAAGAGAATGTGAATGAGGAAGGTGTCTCTCATTCAAAGAAAAGAAACCAAATCTGTGTTGATGAAAAGAAAAAGAGCCGTGATAGACGGACGCGCGCGTCACGGACGCGCCTTACGTGGATCTGTACAACTCAGATATTTTTCTTTGAGTCAGCGTCCAGTCAGCGAAATTTCTCTTCGCGCGTTTTGGTCTTTTTAAAAAACGCCGGTTCTTTAAGTTGAATGATTCATTTCCCAATACACAGATAAGACAGTGTGCAGACCCTAGGACATCGTGCAGTCTCATTATTCGTGCAGAGCCCACACTTATCATAATAAAATATTTGTTTTTAAGTTTTACGTTGGATCAACTTAATTTGTCTAGCTTACTTTATGTGTGTGTGCAGTACACCGGAATAAGTGTATTTGCTGTCCGGAATAAGTGTATTTGCTGTCCGAAATAAGTGTATTTGTTGTCCGGACTAAGTGTATTTGTTGTCCGGTTTAAGAATAAAGTGTGTCCAGAAACGGAACATAAAGTTTGTCCGGAATAAGTGGATTTGTTGTCCGGAATAAGTGTATTTGCTGTCCAGAATAAGTGTATTTGCAGTCCGGAATAAGTGTAGTTGTCCAGAATAAGAAGAAAGTGTGTCCAGAAACGGAACAGAAAGTTTGTCCGGAATAAGTGTATTTGTTGTCCGGAATAAGTGTATTTGTTGTCCGGAACAAGTGTATTTGTTGTCCGGTTTAAGAAAAAGTGTGTCCAGAAACGGAACATAAAGTTTGTCCGGAATAAGTGGATTTGCTATCCGGAATAAGTGTATTTGCTGTCCGGAATCGGAATAAGTGTATTTGCAGTCCGAAATAAGTGTATTTGCAGTCCGGAATAATATATGACTTCATTATTGTCGGAATAAACGAATCAATATATGGAATGCAATAATATGATGTCGAAACAAAACCTCAACTTAATTTGTTGAGGTTTTGTTTCGACAAATTAAGTTGAGGTTTTGTTTATGAACCTCAACACACAAACAAAACCTCAACCCCACAGGGGCTGCCGCCCCCTGCCACCCCCGCACAAACTCAACAAACCTCCAACTGTATATTTTACCCCACAAGAATTACGTTTAGGGAAAAAATAGCATCTCAGATTTCCTGTTTATGTAGAAAGTTTGTCCTGTTTATGTAGAAAGTTTGTCATGTTTTGTCCTGTTTATGTAGAAAGCTTGTCCTGGAAAGTTTGTCCTGTTTATGTACAAAGTTTGTCATGTTTTGTCTTGTTTATGTAGAAAGTTTGTCATGTTTATGTAGAAAGATTGTCCTGTTTATGTAGAAAGTTTATCTTGTTTATGTAGAATGTTTGTCCAGTTTATGTAGAAAGTTTGTACTGTTTATGTACAATGTTTGTCCTGTTTATGTAGAAAGTTTGTCCTGTTTATGTAGAATGTTTGTCCAGTTTATGTAGAAAGTTTGTCATGTTTATGTAGATACAATGAGAGCACAATGAGATATTGATGGTACATATTATTGATGGTAACTATTACACAATAAGATACAATGAGAGCACAAAGACAAACAAACAATACAAACACAAACACACAAAAATTACAAAAATAATATATCTTCACCCAGTAAATCACACACAAACAAACAATACAAACACACACAAATTACAAAGATAATATATATTTTCCCAGTAAATCGGAAAGAAGATGTAAGACTTAAACATGATCGTCTCATTCACGCTGCTTACGTTGTGAAGAACCTTGGGAGTCGACATCAGACGCTTCTTCGACGTAATATCTTACTCGAAATGGTGATTTATTACGGAGAGATGTACGACATAAACCGAACAGACGTAAGTCTTCACCACGGAGCGTTGTACCTCTCTCCGGAATAAATCACAATTTCGAGCAAGATATTATTTCGAAGAAGCGTCTGATGCCGACTCCCAGGGTTCTTCACAACGTAAGGAACGTGAATGGGACGGTCGATGACACTCTTTCTTTCTTCTTCCTTCTTTTTCTGTCATGGCTCCAACAATGCAGCAAAGATGTTGTGGTGCGAAGTCTTCACCACCGGATCGTCACATTCACGATGCTAACGCTGACAAGAACATCGGGAAGTCTTCGCACCGTCTCATTCACGCTGCTTACGTTGTGAAGAATCCTGGGAGTCGGCATCATACGCTTCTTCGACATAATCTCTTGCTAGAAATGCTGATTTATTCTGGAGAGAAAGAATGAAGAAAAAAGAAAGAGTGTCATCATATTTGTATTTGGGTGGAGAGAGAGAACGTGCTGAGTTGAAACGCATTTAATGTGATTTGAGTGGACATCAGGAAGAAAAAACAAAAAAACATTCATGCTTTGGCCACGTAAGGGCTGACATGGATATCCACGTAGAGCGCGTCCGTGACGCCCTGCGTTCAACAAACATTACATCATGAGAACCATAACATTGCTCATAAGATGGTGAGGGCTATCAAAGTTGCACCACAAGAGCTCAGAATTGAGGATGAATCTGGGGCTCTTGCATAAGGCTGGTAAATTTGTGTTTCATGTTTGACACGAACACAAATTGTTTTTCCTCAACCCGAACCCGAATTAAAAAGAAATGGTCGATATGAACACAAACACTAAAATATGATATTAAACCTGAACACAAATTAGATAACCCGAACACGACCCACGTTGATACGATTTCATTTTTCGTGTTCGTGTCAACACAAAATAACCCAAATAACTTGAAACGGCCTAATTAACACGAATTAACATGATTAACTCAAACACACTTGATAAACACAAACTGACACGAAATAAATTATAAACCTGCACCAATACTTAAGATTTAACATCACAAAATTATTTAAAAAACAAAATCATACCTCCATAATGATAATCTTCATAACATTCACAAAATTTATCCAAAATCCAAAAACATTCATCACAATTCACAAGTCACAACACAAATAAAATTCATGAACTTCAAAAAACCATACATCATTAATTTGGGTTAGGGTTTTTTCATTTCTAATTCGTGTTATTTGGGTTGACCCGAATTACATAAAAGACGAAATACTTCAACCCGAACCAGACCGAATCACATTTCATGTCATTCGCGTCGACCTGAATTTAACACAAAGCCGAAATGAGTTAACCCGAACATGAAAATTTAGTGTCGGGTTCGGGTTTGAATTTCGTGTCACGACCCGAATTGTCAGTCCTACTCTTGCACTTGTTGAAGAATGTGAAGATCTCGCAGAACCAAAAGGAGTTCCAGAACAAAATAAAGTGGAGAGCAAGTGGGTTATGGTGGTAGCCGGGAATGAAGAGATGAAGTTTCTTAACTTGAGGCTATCAGGTGCAAACAATTTGCTCGTGAGAAGGAGATATCGACTCCAATGGAGTATGAGTTTGGGTCTCGGATAATGAAGGAAGTGTATCCTCAAATGCCCAAGTATATCACTATGTCGAGGTTTATGCATTTCTAGGTGATGGTGGAGTGCATCCCCTCAAAAGAAGAAGCATGTGGATGTTGTTCCGTATGCACGTGCAAAGGAATCTGTCAGAAATGATGCTATGATTTCAAAAAGGTCCAAGGTTGGATCGGAAATGAAAGTGTGGCTCTCAAGAAGAATTATGCAATGGAGAGTGCAATAAAATTGGTGACATGTATTATCACAAGGGTGAAGTTCGAGAGTGGCTTGGAACTTCTCAGTATCCTGAGAAACTAATTAAGAAGGAGGAAGCGCTCCGGCGGGGTAGCACGAGGTACGCTCCGAGGTGGAGTGTGAAGGACGGGTTGAAGAAAATTCTGATTGTTGAAATTGAAGTCAAGGTGGAGTTTGTTGAAGTTGTCTCCAATTTCGACAAACTTGGAGAATATTTTAATGGTTAAAACAAATAGTAAGGGTCATGTTTGATACAAGGTTACATTGAGGAAGCAATTGCGAAGTCATTGCTGAAAATGGATAAAGAATCGGGTGAGTATCGAGACCAGAAAGTGTTGTTGTCTGAAGATGACCATTTTTGGTTTCCCAGAAATGGTCGACCAGTTGGGAAGTTTTGTCCGACCATTTAGTGTTGTCCATGTTCCAGTGTTCTTTGTGATCTTTGTCCTCTGACTATTTTGTTAAAACGGTCGATCATTTTTTTGCTAGTTTGGATCGAGAGTCTTTTTTGACAGATTCATTTGACCGTTCGAGGTGAACGGTTGACTGTTCTATTGGCTTGTTTGGACAATTTTACTCTTGTTTTGATGTTTGTATATAAAGGGATTATAACCCTTTGTTGTTGAGGGATGGGAACAAAAAACCTTGTTAGGGTTCTAGCCATTATGAGAGAGGGATTTTTTGGAAAGATTTTGAGAGTTGGGAGAGACACGTTGGTCTCCATCAATGCATTCTTAGCTTAACTTCTGGTGTGGGAAACAAGGCATGGAAGAAATCCAAAGGTAACCCCCGAGGACGTAGGCAAGTTGTCAAACCTCATACTTGTTATGGTTTGGTTGTGTTCATTCTTGTATTCTTTAGTTGTGATGATCATTTGTGTGCTTGGTAGTTAGTGTGTGTTATGTTTGTTGGTTATTTTGTTTGTTGCCCTCCATCCGTTCGACGAAATTTTCGTGTGTCCATCTTGAGGATTTTGGTGCTCGAATTCCCAACAAGAGGTGTATGCCATGGCAGAAAGAGACATGAAAGAAGGGTACAATGCATGCTGAAGTTCGTTTAATTAGGTTGATGCTCAAATTCAGATAGTAAAACTTGGGTCAAACCCGAATGCCTAGAACTGAATTGGTATAAATGGATCCTAGTAGATACTTGATCTTCAATTTGACAATATCAGGAATGAAATCCAATTTGTTTGTTTGCTGAGGTTTAACCCGAGACTAAGGTAGATAATTTTTTCGAAAAAGAAAAATTAAAGAAATCTGCAATTCTGCAAGGTAAAAATTAGGCTGATCAAAATTATCAAGTGCATATATATTACAGTATGAGTTCATATATCTTGAATATATGCCAACAAAGCAAGGGTGACATCAATCCTCTTCATTGAGAAAGCATGTAACTTTCTTTTATTTCTCCACAAACCTATTTTAGTCGCTAAGTGACATGTGAGGATCCTGAGAACGCATGATGCCCCTTATCATATGGAGATGATACACTCGTACGTGTTTTTTCCCCTCCCTGACTACTAATTTTATATCAAAACCACCTGTAAGCATCAAATCTCCAACCTTTTTGCTCCTCAACCAAGTCCCTTTCTTCAAGGGAAAGTGAGCCTTTCCAAACCCGGAAGAGTAAAGAAATCGTAGGAAGTTGGGATAGGACAACCAAACCTCATATTGCTAACATCTTTCAAGTTTAAATTAGTCCTCCCCCACAAATTGAAGCCCTCACCTACGTGTTGGGATCAAACCATTGATGCAACATACTTGCTGTGCAATCATGTTGGCTATTGAATTAAGTATCACATCTAATCAATTTGATAAATTCGTTGTTTCTTGTCAGACTAAAGGGTGGTGGGTCTTCCAACCAAAACACGTAGACCAAATTTCATTGGGTTAATATGCATGTGGATGATGGACTATCTTAAGGGTCATTAGGTTCTATTTGATAAACTAATTGTAGCAAGTATAATTTTATATGTGTATTTGGGTTAGAGGGAAACCGCATAGTGTTCCGAGTGGAGGACTAGATCACACACAATTGTGGAAGATAAATGTAGCCTATATATTAGCTCACAAGTCTACAATGGGTTTGGTTCTCCACTCACAATTTGCTAATAATAAATGATTTAATCTAAAATATCCAGCTAACCTTTAGGTGGTTGCTAATGATGATGGTTTCTTTTAGTACATTGCACTTGTTGGGATTAGCTAGGTGGACGTTGGTTGGGGCCCTTTGCTTTCAATTGCCATATCTTTCATCCACAGCATCCAACGACAGCTCTACTAGATAAAGGAGAAAGCAAAAAAGCATATCTCCATTAAACAAACCAGTGTGGTGGTGGAGAATTGAAGAAGAAAAATAATACAAAACACCTTTTTTGATAGGTCTGTCCTTCGAAATGAGATGCACATTTTTAATACATATGTAGAGGCAGAGCTGTCCATTGGAAATAATGTGTATTTATCATCTTGACAAGCCATGAAGATTTTGTGATAACACTCAAATCTTGTTTTTTTTTTGAAGGCATCACGTATTTTCCAGTCAAAATCCTGAACATCTAACCACACACTGAGGATTGATCCTTCTGTTTAATCTTAAGCCTACTTATCTACAAACTTAGTTAACTCCAATTAATCAATACAGAAACCCTCCTTTCCTATATTATGAAGTTGTAATAGAATATATGTGAAGCAACCACCAACAAACACCTAAAGTAGATCTGCTTGCTCACTTCTTTCTCCATTTCGCGCTTCATTTTTTCGCAATTATTAATTGGCCATTGCTTGATCTTGTTGGACTTGTCTCGAATACTCTTCCTCTTGAACTTAATTATTTTCCATCTTATAGCTAGTTTCTCAATTGGAAAACTAGCTACAAGTCTCGTTCTATCTGAATTTGAGTGAAACTTCAACATCTTTCGTGTGGCTTGATGGTGTTTTCGACGAAGATGATGTTGCATTGCATGAGTATTGGTAGCATGCATGTGAAGGATGACTTCATCCAACTTACCAAACGCAGCACAAATATCTATTCTGGAATTCAATCCTCCAATGCTCTTTCAACTTGGATCACTACAAACACATATCATGTGCATCCTACAGGAAATATCAGATGCCTACATCGAACCCTATAAAAAATAGATGCCGAAGTAGACGTTTCCTCGTTTCTCAGCTCTTTTGTTCCCTCTGACACACTAGTCAGTTTTTATCCGTGAAAATAATACTCTCTCTCTCTCTTTCTTTATCTCATATGATATCTTCCATCAAGCCCTCCGCACACCACATCAAAGGAAGGCTGCAACCAATGATGAGTTCAGAATAGTAATAAACGTCAAATCAAAACCACACGAGCTTCTTTTGCTCCGTTTACATACACATGTACAACACAAGACCCACCTCTCTGTCAAAACTACAGTGTTACACCACTTCAGTAATTATTATATTATTATTTGCTAGGGGTGATTTCACTGATCGATACCTTTTAAATTAATAAAAAAATCGCCAATATCCTTCAATATGTCATAGTATCACATATAGTAACTTTGATACCGTCGAGTTTGATATAGCTTTCAATTGCACTTTAATTTTGTCAACCAATTTAGCTTCAATAATATTCTTGACTTGCATAGATTCAATTCCCACATATAAGAGACTGACTTATCTGCAGTTAACTACTCAGAGGAGTGTCATATTCTAGATATGGTTTGGTATGCAAGGTCTAATTGAAATTTACTTCAAAATAAAGGAAACTTATGATGTTTTAAGTTATGCTAAACGTATTTACGAAATTACCCTTGTATTACTTAGGGTTATACCCTACACTTTTACCCACATGAGTTCAAAGAAGTAGAAGGTTTGTGTGGGAACTGTGGATAATGGGTATGTGAAAGATGTGCATCTTTTTCTCCTCTTTTCTTTATAGCCACAGTCTCTTTATATGTTTTTTTCCTCCTTTTGAGTGGGAGAGGTGGATGGTGGAGAGAGGTGAGGAGTTGCAGAGAGATAAGATATTCTTACTAGGGTTTATTTTCTTTGGTGGTATAATAAGTCTCCACACTTCTTTTCTTTCCCATAATTGCTCTTGCAGCCACTCTAAGGACCTCCACAGGGTTTCACTTCTCAAGTGTGCTTCCCTCATTGTAAGAAACACCAAAACAAGAGATTTAGAGAGAGAAAGAGGTGGAAGAAGTAGATGATGATGATGTTAGGGCACGTGGTCATGGATTTGGTTCTTGCAGGTAATGCCATGATCATATATACCCAACAAGATCATGGTTTTTTATTTATGTGTCTTCTATCTTCTTCTGGATTTATTCACTGTGGTCACAACAAGATGGTCTCTGATCTTTCTTTTGTTTGGTT
Organism: Triglochin maritima; assembly: GCA_963682175.1. NCBI lineage: Eukaryota > Viridiplantae > Streptophyta > Magnoliopsida > Alismatales > Juncaginaceae > Triglochin > Triglochin maritima. Next base: position 861,026 of record OY821787.1, on the reverse strand, counting down.
TTTTTCTTGCACATATGATGTGTTTGAAGGTGAATTTCAAACCTATTGTTTGCATTAGAGAGTAATAAATCTCATAATTCAACCAAATTTTGTATGGATCTAATTACAAGTTTGGTAGCCTTTGTTTTCCCAAATCAATTAATTTAACTAAGTGAGTTGATCTCCTTTTGGGCTTTGCTTGATTGTCTATAGTATACAAATTTTGTTTCATTTGCTGGTAGAGATTTTTAATTAGGATGACCTTTAACTATGTTGCTTCCTCTCACCTTTCATGAGTAAAAAAACACTAAATTAAAGTTGTTGCAGGTTGTTCTCTAACCAACGTACGTGGTTCCAAATATACTTGTTAAGAACTCCTTGATCTATTTTATTTTATTTGTTAGAAGAAACTAGCTATAACACCATGGTGCTCGCATCATCATGAGGTCTCACAGTTGTGGGATTTGGCCTTGTCTACAGATAGAAATGGAATGAAGGTCTGAAAGAGAAAGAAGATTGTGCTACTTCCGTCCCTTTCCATTACAAAAGAAATTAAATCAAGAGATAGAGAAAGAGAGAGAGAGATAAAACTTCTTTCTTTCTTTCATTAAGTTGGCTTAATTTCCGAAATTCCGATGGCGACTTACTACCACGGCGCGCCAGATATCCAACCCGACGGCCTCCAAACCCTGTACCTCATGAATCCCGGCTACATCGGGTACTCCACCGACGCATCGACGACTTCTCAGGCCAACATGGGCTACTTGAACTCCACAACAAACTCAATCAACCAAACCACCCTCAACCAACACTATGTCGGAATTCCGCTCCAACAACCTCCAGCGACCTCTCCCAACTTAGCGGCGGTCCACGAATTGATGCCTCGGGTTCAATACAACCTATGGAACCCTTCCCCGGTGAATAATTCGGCCAATCTCACTTCCCAATTGGGCCTCCGCCGGCCAACACCGACACAACAAGGGCTGTCCCTTAGCCTCTCTCCGCAGCAAGCGAATTACGGAGGGTATCGACCGGACCCACCTGCGATGATATCTCCGGCGGGTACCTCGTCTTCGGCTTCTGGAACGTCGAACGCCGTCAACAGCTTACAGGGGGTATTGATGGGGTCTAAGTACTTGAAGGCAACACAAGAGCTATTGGAGGAGGTTGTTAACGTCAGTAAGGGGGTCAAGGATGAGTCACCCAAGACCGCCAAGGCGGCGAAAGGGAACCAAGACGGTGAGGAGACTAATGGAGGCGAGCCGAGTGGCAAACGTGGTGGTGAGCTCTCGACAGCGGAGAGACAAGAGCTTCAGATGAAGAAGGCTAAGCTTGTGAACATGCTTGATGAGGTACATATATATTATGTCTTGTTTATGTTTTTCTTCCTCAATCAAATTCTCGATTGAATTGTGCGTTTGGTCTTTGGTTTTTTGTTTATTTGGAGACAAAGATTGGATATTTCTTGTGGAATTAGAATTTAATTTTTTGGTGTTTTAGATTTTTGAACAAAACAACAAGAACAAAAACTACGTCGGCTTTGCTTTGTGACTGAATGTTTAAATTGCAATTAATGTGCCACTGTTTTTACTAATTGGTTTTTTAATATTAATTTGGTGATTATTTCAGACAATTGATGTGGATTTCATACTAATCGCATTTAATTTGACGGGTCTGCTAGGATCTAAATAAAATCACAAAGAAGAAAAGTAGTTGGGTTTCTTGTTTAACAACGTATTTGTGATCAGAACTGAATGTATAATCTGTTGCAATCAAACCCTCAACTTTTTTGCTAACTGTTGTAGCTCTTATCTTATTGATGATTTTTTTTTGTGATAAAGGTTGAGCAGAGGTACCGGCAGTACCACCACCAGATGCAAATAGTGATTTCCTCATTTGAGGCGGTGGCCGGAGCGGGGTCGGCCAAGACATACACCGCGCTCGCCTTGCAGACGATATCGAAGCAATTCAGGTGCCTACGGGACACCATAACCAGCCAAATTCGCGCGACTGGGAAGAGTTTGGGAGAGGAGGAGTGCATGGTGGGGTCGAAATCCGAAGGCGGGTCGAGGCTCCGGTTCGTTGACCACCAATTGAGACAGCAGAGGGCTCTACAACAGCTCGGAATGATGCAGCACAATGCTTGGAGACCTCAAAGAGGCTTGCCAGAGCGCTCCGTCTCGGTCCTTCGTGCTTGGCTTTTCGAGCATTTCTTGCACCCGTACGTCATCGGAAACTAGGCCGGTCGAACCGTTAATCTAACCGATCGATCTGTTTTGTTGATTTTGTTGGTTAGTAGTATAATTTTGAATGGAATTGGTGCAGATACCCGAAGGACTCCGACAAACACATGCTTGCCAAGCAAACCGGGCTCACTAGAAACCAGGTTAATCTGAAGCTTGAGTGGTCCATTAATTAGTGGCTTGTATCCGTCATTTTTGGCAAATTTACCGACAACCCAGATTTTTATTTTTATTTTTATTGGGTGTCAATTCAGGTGTCGAATTGGTTCATAAACGCGCGCGTCCGGCTCTGGAAACCGATGGTGGAAGAGATGTACTTGGAGGAGACCAAGGAACAAGAACTGCAGAATAACATTAATGATGGCGAAAAGACGAGCAAATCCAACGATTCGGCCTCGAAATCAAACCCTCCTCCCTCAGAAACAGAGCAGAACCCTTCCACTCAAGTGGTGGTCCAAGAAAACGCACCGACGAACACCGGTTACGACAAAGAAGGCGAGGAAAGCACCCAGTCAAGGCTCAAAAAGGCGCGAAGCAATGAGGCACTCCCCCATACCAACTTGATCCAACAAATTCCCAACATGGAGATGGACATGAAGCCCGAGGAAGCGAACAATTCGGAGATTTTCATGCGATTCGGGGACGCAGGGGCCGGGTTTGGGGGCTATTCGATAGGCGAATTCTCGCGTTTCGACGGGCAGTTCGTGCCACAAAGGTTCTCCACTAGCAATGGTGTGTCCTTAACACTTGCTCCACCTCATTGTGAAGTAGGTCTACAACAGCCCACATTTCTAAACTTATCAAATGATGCAATGTCAATGGGGAGGAGACTACAAGAGACAAATGATTACATCAACATGAACAACAACCAAGACAATAATTCCAACAACATGGTAGTGGCTCCACACCCACCAAACACATATGACAATCTCAGCATTGAGAACAGGAAGAGGTTTGCTGCTCAGCTACTGCCAGATTTTTTTGCTTGAAACCATAAAACTTATATATAGTCTCTTAGTAGTTACAATACATACATATATATATATATATGTGTGTGTGTGTATAACTATAGTTAGTAGTTCGTTGTTGCAACAAGTGGTTGTGTTATATAGTGTTTAGGTTTAAAAGTGTGCTTGTAAAGTCATTTGATATTGGGGGGGAAAGGTTTGAATATGTCAAGTATCATTTGTTTAGGTAGGAATTGAGGTTAGGATAGAAGGAATTATGTACATAGGTGTACAACTTCCAGCTAAAGGTGTCAGTCATATTGGGGAGGAAATGGTGCTTGGGTGGTATATATATAGAAATAGGAGATTAGTTGTGCAATTTCATCAATGTATACTATTTGATAACTGGTTTTGAACAGATACCGACAGTTGAGTTGATAGGACTATTGTGGCATGATCTTGCTTATTAGAACATCCTATTTCAATACGTGCTGACAATTTTATCTTTTATATTGTAGAAAATTCGGTTGTTTTTATATGATAGAGAACACAAATATGAAATCAAAGAAAGTTTTTCCTTTCATATGTAAGGGCGTAAGGCCATGTTTTGGCGTATGGGGCCATACAAGTGAATAACCTTAAATAGGGTTATTATTATTAACAAATGTGTAGGACCACCACGAAAAAGAATGAATGGCCATTCTATCATGATTCGGGATTAAACCTTAGTATGAAAAGCAAGATATTTCCTCTCTTGGCCAACCCAGCTACACAGCTCACAAAACTTCAAATCTGTCTCAGAATTTTCCTCTCCTACTACCACCTCAATTTCGAAGCTAGAATCCACTAAAAGCGACTACTACAGTAGCATTGACCTTTATGTTAAGATAGAAGGCATGTTTCACATGGTGGGGATGTGTGGGAGCTGTAAACCATACCAACATGGTATGTTTAAAGAGCAAAGACAGAGAAAAGGAAAAACGTGATATATGTAAGAGTTCGTGTATCTTTCATATGTCATATAGGATTTGGTTGGTGTCACAGGAAAAACACATCGTCTTGTCTTGCCTTCTTTCTGCATTAATGTTTAACACAATGGCATATACACTAACGGCTCATTTGGTTATTTTTAATGGGCCTAAAGGGCCTTTCTTTCTCCACCTAGGCATCAGTTGTTTATTGCAAATGGGCCTAACAGCCTTTACTCACTTATCCCAAAGGCCATAGTTGCTTTTTCTCATGGGCCCAAAAGGCTTTTTCTTGTTTATTCTAAATGGGCCTAATAGTGTTTTTTTCCTTCCCTGGGCCTTATTCACTTATTCTAGTGGGCCGAAAGGCTTTTAATACTTGTTAAGGCCTTATTCCGGATGGGCCTAAATTCCTTTTTTTTTCTCCCTGACGGCTGGATTTGTCCGAATAGGCTTTATGTGATTTTCTCCTCCCCCGAGACCTTATTTGCTTATTCGAAATGGGCCTAACGGCCTTTGGTAGGCCCTGTGGCCTTACTTGCTTGTTCTAAATGAGCTGAAATGCCTCTCTTTTTTCTTTCCTAACCCAAAGCCTTATTTGAATATTCGAAATGTGCCTAACAGCCTTTTTTTTCGGACGGCCTGAATTAAGTAATGGCCTAAAGGGCTTCTTCTCTCCTTCCTCAAGGCCTCATCTTCTTATTCGAAATGGGCCTAAAGGCCTTTTTTTGCTACCGAAGGGCCTTATTTGATTATTCTGATTGGGCTAAAAGGGATTTTTCTCCTCTGAAGACCTTATTTGAATATTCCAATTAGGAGTACAAGCCTTTTCTTCTCCGCAACGGCTTGATTTGGTCATTCAAAGAAGCCCAATCTTGAAATCCTATTAAAAGCTCAGAAAATGGACATTGATAGTCAAAGGAATAACATGGTCTATTTTTTACTTCAACATTTTTTCTCATCGGTTTGCAAAATAAATAAATAAATAAATGGTGGAGACCATCGTAGATGCAAATTCCGAAACCATGGAACTTTAGACAAAAATTCTGAAAAACCAAGGACATATTTTGGTTCCAGCATCAATTGTTTCAAGAAAAAACAGCACCAGGTGAGCCTTCAATCTAATCATAAGGGTATCATAAAAGGAACAATATCTGTACATGTTGATTAGTTTCTGCTGTTAACACACGCAAGGGGCTGTAGACCAGTCAAAGTGCGGGAGGAGAACATATCCAATCCAAAAACCGGAATTAACATGTCAGTAACCTTGTTCTCTTAGATAAATATCTCTATGATCTTGGGTCTGCAAAGAGAAAGGAATCGTTTGAGGAATCCCACTTCCAACAAGATATTGAGACAGCACCAGGACTGAAATAACGTGTTTAGAATATGTTTTGTATGTGTTATACGAAAAAAACAATACCATCTCTTGTTGAAGTAATATTTGTAGTTACAGTGGTGCTTATGTCTCTGATTCAGTATGGATCATACTTTTGCGTGAGTTGTTAGACTTCAATCATCGAAGGATTGTGGACTGGGGTTGACTAAACAAATATTTACTATAAAGCTCAACTTCGTACTTGAGATTTACCAGAAATCTCTGACATGTCAAACAGATACTCACTATAAAGGTCTGGTTATATTAGTTATTTTTCCCAACTTGCATTTGTGCTCATCATAACTACCTCTACCCGACATTTCCCGCCAATGTTTTTTTTCAAATATATACCATTGAGGAAGACCCACAGTCCTCAAAAGCTATGTTCCAAGGTTATGTAGTTTGTTTTGGTGGATTCCCACTTCTTTCTCATTTTTAGCTGTGATTTTGAAGTTTGAACAATGTACTGCAGGTGTATGTCGTTATTATGCCACAAACAAATAGAGAATAACAATGAAATGCAAAGTAAGGTATACATGTAATGAACAAATGGTTTCTGTCATTTTTTTATTCTTGCTAGTCTTTAATTAGATAGCATATCTTTCCATCTAAAAGCTTGTCAGTTTTACTTTGTGTGGCTCATTTTCTGGTTCTGTCAATTTTTATTACAAGAGAAGTCATTTTATCAAACTTTTTGACTGACACATTAGCCAGTTAAAGCCTTCAAATGGCTGTGACTCCTTGAAATCTGTGTCATCCACTAATTGTGGTAAAATGATAACTGTAGGTCTTCTGTGGTTCAGGTTGAAAGTTGTAAAATTATGCCTGACCTATTTACTTCTGATCATCTCAAGTGACATCAGTGGGCATCCTAATCATAAAGCTTTACTGCAAAATAGCAATCATAATAACATATTTAACATAAGGGATATATAGAAGCATATGCTCTTGCCAGGTTAGGAAACACCTGAGCAAGCATATGTTCTCATAATATTCCACCCTTGGAAATGGAGTTTTTATTCACAACATCATGGTTGAATAATAAGAGAAACATATATAACAATGCCTTATGTTGGAAACAGACTTGCATCGACAAATTGTAAAGTGATTTCAAGTTCAGATCATTATACGACCAAATAGTGTTCTAAACCTGTGGATTACAACGTGGACAGCAAATCGGATTGTGTTTGAAGAGATTTGTCTCAAACAAGTCTATCCTACATCTGAAGCTCGAATAAGCAGTGAGTCAGAAAGAATAGTAGGCTTTGCAATGCAATCTTTGAGCATATGTTCCCCTATTAATAGAAATTCGGCAATGAAATGTTCATATGCAACGATCATGATAATAAATCACACGTCGGAAACCAAATGAAGGTATATAAGTGGACATGACCACTAAATGGATTCCTGTTTCATGTGAAGCGAAATAGACCCAAAGTCACCTGGCAAAGATTGTACGTGGTTGCGAATATAGAATATTGTTGGATGGAGTGTAATATCCCTAAACCCAATTAGGGTGCTAATTGGTGTTAGGAGGAGAGAGGTGCTTATGGGGTGACTTTGCATGGGGAAGTGGAGGTGAGCAGTGGGTTGCATGGGGAAGGGAAAGGAAGGTGATGGGTTGGGGCTGTAGGGTGGTGTTGAGGGAGGAGGTTGATGTTGAGGCTAAGTTTTGGGTTTATAACCAAAACTCGTCTCTCTTTCCTTCCTCTTCTTCCATTGCATCCATTCATCTCTCACTCACTTTCTTCTCTCTTCTTTTCCGACGACCAGAGGACATTACGGCAGCTTCGGCGTGTGGAGGCGAACGAGGAGTTGCGGAGGCGCAGGCGTGAGGCGTGCGAGATCAGAGGTTGCGGGCGGCGTTTAGCGAACTCAGGCGTGTTCCGTTTTCCCTTTGAGGTATGTCGGCTTCTTAGTGTGTTTTTGTTGCACACCAAGTGTGGGTGAAGTGTTGGTCGGTTGCGGGAGATCGGAAACCTCACCGGCGACGTGTATAGCATAAATCATTGGCTGGTGCAAGGTTGCAGACGACCAACGGTCGACCGGTTCTTTCGGGCGATCGACCGATGTAATGCATTTTTTCCCGACTTTAACCAATACCTGTCAGACGATGCCTTGTGGCGGTTGACCGGTAGTGCTTTGTGCTGGTGGGTCGGGGTTGTCTGTTGGTTTTCGGTCGACCGAATTGTCTCGTTCAGTCAACCGTTTGTGCACAGAACTGAATTCCCGGTCCTTTTAGGATACCAACTCTGTCCACGAAAACTCGTTTCCTCGCCTAGTGCATGAGCCGGGAGGTGACGGTGGGAGCGTTACGTGTGCCTGCCCAGAGACCGTTGTGTGGAAGAGTGTGGGTGTTAAGGACGTGTCACCTCCATGTGTGGATCATGACTTATTGTGATGGATTGATTGACTCATAGTAGAGTAGCAGACTGAGGGATCGCTGATCCCAATGTGTAATATGCGGCTTGTGGAGCCTGATGATCCGGCGGACTTCGATCCGGACTCGTCCGGTGTTGTGTCAATGATGTCGTCGATGTTGGACCACCGATGATGTGTTAATGTTGTTCCGGCTATGATGTATGATGCTTGATGAGCCGATGTTCCGGCTATGATGTTTGATTTGTCGATGTTATTCCGACTATGTTTTTCTCAGCTGAGCACCTACTGAGATGATGATTGATGAACCAACCGAGTGACGGCTCCGTTGGGGTGATTTCAACCACGAAGTTACATATCTGTTTTTTATGGTGCGGACTTGGCGGATGCTCCTTGCCGAACCCCTTGTTTAGTATAGTCGCGTGTGGGGAGCGTCATGTCTTGTTCCGTTAGACCGTATGTGCTTATGGTAGGTCTCTTTGGGAGACCCGATGATGATTGTCGGACTGATGTCTCGTTTTACTCTTCGGGAAAACTGTTTCCTTACTGTTGATGACATGCTACTAGTATGATAAGTTCATTGTACTACCGCATGCATATATGTGAGTTTGGCATACGATGTTTCCTTATAGAAACTCATGCATTGTTGCATGTTTTATTTCAGGACCGTTGTAGGTCCAGTTAGGTGGTGACATGATTACTTGTATCTCATTTTGTTATATCTGATGTAATCATGTAGTTTTTGACAAACTCTGATGTAATATGGTGCACCGCTTGGATGTTTTATGATAAGTAACAGTCCCGCTTTTTTATTATTGGTCTCTGATATCTTGATGATAATTTTTAAATTTTCGCTGTTTCGGGATGTTACATGGAGTATGACGACAAATTATGTGTGACTTGACGGTTGATCAAAGCTAATTTAGAAAATTAAGAGCAAACAGAAGTGTGGAAAAATCAGAAAAAAAAATGACTGATTTTATTGCAAGACAGAAATGTTCTACAACAAGAAATTGTTCAGGAAGGGTCATGCATTAGATGCCAGAATATGTATTCAAAACTGGTCATCACGAATTGGTTCGTAATTTGGCAAGCCTGTCCAATTTTGAGTTCTTTTCTGTTTTATCTTCTGATAAGGTAATTAGCTGCAAAATTTTCTAGAAATATATTGGGAGAATATAGAGATCAATATTTAGAATACTTGCTTGCCTTGTGAAAAAGTCAGCAAAAAGTACTTTCCTGACTAAAGATTGACAAATCACGAGCAAAATTCAACAATTTTTTTGGTCGAGAGGCTACAGACTTATAGTTTCATTTATGTTTCTCACAGCCATCTCTTGGCCAGCCATCGTGATGCTATTAACAAAGTGGTAAAAACTAAACCACGTTTCAAGGTATTCGTCCTAGTGAATTAATGTCTAATCACCTTTTTGTTTCATAGAAACACTTAAATGACAGCTAAAAATGTTACTAATCCTTTTTTTATAATTGCCACTTTACCCAGAACAAAGGGTCCCCATCGTCACACTTTCTGAACTTTGTTATATTCCATGGCTCACTTAAGTCTTCTGACATTATTCATCTGATGCAATCCCTATATATAGTTCTCATACAAATTTTCCATGCATACTTGAGTTCACTTCTACTGAGCTCCTGAATCCTACCTTCAAATTATTCTTGCTCGATTCTAGTAATGGATCTGCTTACAATTGAGAACCTTAAGCGAAAGACTGTAGGAGTGGCAACTTTGGTGAAGAAACTAGTTATGGATGATCCTAGAAGAGTCATCCATTGTTTCAAAGTGGGATTAGCTCTCACATTTGTGTCGATATTTTACTACGTCAATCCTCTGTACAATGGATTAGGGGTCTCGACCATGTGGGCAGTTATAACGGTTGTGGTGATTATGGAATATAGTGTTGGTAGGTTTTCAGGTTACGTCCTCGTTAAACTATTATCTGTTTGCTTCAGTCACGTTTTACTATAGGAATTGAATACAAAATGATTCAGGTGGTACCTTGGGCAAGGGTTTGAACCGAGCATTTGCGACATTTGTGGCTGGTGCACTGGGACTTGCTTCTCATTACTTGGCTGCCCTCTCAGGGGCGAAAGGAGAACCAGTCGTTCTTGGGTGCTTTGTCTTCTTCCTAGGTAGAATACATATTCAAAATGATGTCCCAAACACCACATGAAATTCATATTGAATTATAACTGCAGATTGTATCAGAAAAAAATGCAATATCATATAAAATTATCCTTGCCCATGTCAATATAACTAACTTTATGCGTGAACGGTGCAAAAATATTGAGTTAGGGAAGTCGATTTAAGAATGTTTTAGTGGTCAGAAATTAAATTTCAGGTTGAATAATTTAAATATTATAAAGCCTTAGATCAATTTTTTTCATGCCTTTTATGTACATTTTCAAATCCAAAAATGTTGACTGACCCTATAGTCTCGTGTAAGTTGCACCTGAAAAGCCACAGAATAACATGAAAATTTTCTTTTATGACATGCAGCTGCAGCAGCTACTTTCTCACGCTTCATACCAGAAATCAAAGCGAACTATGATTATGGTGTATTAGTATTCATTCTGACATTCAGTCTTGTGGCTATATCGAGCTACCGGGTGGATGAAATTATCAATCTCGCACAACAGAGAGCCTCAAGTGTTGCCATAGGAGGGGCTTTGTGCATTATAATATCAGTTTGTCTTTATCCAGTTTGGGCAGGTGGAGATCTCCATGATCTCACTGCTCTCAATCTCGAGTCGCTGGCAATGTACTTGGAAGGTTCAACTCCACTATAGAAGATCATCTAATTTTTCTCATTTCATTTAATGACAGTGTGCAAATGACTCACAGGATTGGCAACAGAATACTTTACCGAGAAGGGACTTGGAGGGATCGCAACAGAGAATTCCTATCTTCAAGCTTATAAAAGCGTCTTGAACTCTAAAGCCACTGAGGAGTCTTTGGTTAGCAATTCTTTCACTCTACTTTTTCTTTAAGTGACAAAAGAAGCCAAAGGTTTGGGATTAAGATATTGTTGCCATTGCAATATGTGTAAGTTATCAATTCCATAGTAAGAGAAAACACCAAAATAGTATTAGGCTGTGTAGTAAGAAGATCTAGAGGAACCTCTAATTTCGAATAACAAAGTCATGATCATCGATTTGTCCTCGTGGCATTATGCTGGTGTCTCAATGTATTGTTTGGTTTGATTCCAACTTAATTGGAATAGTATATGATAGTTGTACTTCTTTTTTCTAGAAAACTTGATATAACAGAGAAAAAATTTCTGATGGTAAGATATTAATGAAATGTGATTGAATTTGAAGAAGTTGGACAAATTGCTGTAGCACTTATATACAATCTCTTCTCTTGTTTGTAGTTAGATTTGGTTTTCATTTGGTCACATGATGTTGATTAGGGACTTGTGTTAGACAAACCATTGTCGTTTTCGACAGACAAACAATCGTTTCAATGATCTTACTGAAGTGCAGCGTTGAGCAATTCATATGATAAAATGAAATGTCGAAGCACAACAGCATGTTTTTAATTAACTCGATTGCAAATGGATTCTTACTAAATTTGGTGCGTTATCTTTTCAGGTCAAGTTGGCCAGCTGGGAACCAGGCCATGGTTACTTTAGCTTCCGCCATCCATGGAGGCAGTACCTGGAAGTTGGAGCCTCTGCTCGTCAATGTGCATGCTACATTGAGGCCCTTAACGCCCAAGTCATCAAATATGAATTTGAGGTATAACAGCAAAAGTATATTCAAATTATAATGGCAATGACAATAACATAGATTATATGGTGAACGTATATATGACAGGCATCATCCGAGTCCCAAAGAAGAATACGAGAGGTGTGCAGAGTGATGTGCTCAGAATCCAACAATGCTTTGAAGGCACTAGCAATGTCCATTCGGACAATGACGACGCCATCAGATGCTGAAACACACATCAAAGAAGCCAGCAATATGGTTGATGTGCTGAAGACTATATTGCTGGAGGAAGATACCCTTTCTGATGTCATCCATGCAGCCACCATAGCATCCATTATTATAGAAGTGGTCATGTGTACCGAGAACATTGCAAAATCGACTATAAACCTCGCTAGTTCAGCAAAATTTTACAAAACCATTAAGAAACCTGTTTCAGACACGGAAGAAAGTAACCATGTCTACATAACAGTACAGAAGTGATCTTTGTGTATCTGGAGATGGCAAAATTCACCTTCTCATGAATAATTTTGATTTCAATTATAGGGAGGCTTGAAGTTACAATTGCGGTAATAGTTTTATTGTAACTAATATCTTTTATTATCCCAAGAACTATTACCATTATGATTGAATTTTATGGGCAAGTTGCTACAAGTGGTACGAGTTAGACGAGATTGCTATGGTATCCTCTTTCATTAGTGGGGAGTGAGTTAAATGTAGTGCAGTTTGCCTTTTATTCTTGACAAACAAGGTAAAATTGAGATGTTTATCATCATGTGTAACAAATCAACCTTTGTAGCTTAGGATGAGTAAAATCATGGAATAACAAACAAGGTTAGTATAAAACCGTAGTGAATAAAGAATCTGAATAAACACTGCACTGTGAAGGAATTAACCACATTCTTTAGCACATCATCAGTTCAGGCAGAGGGTGTAAACAAGTGTCAGTACTGCAGTGTCTTTTGACTTGTATGTTTCAGTATATCAAATTGGAAGAAAAACTTGGTCTACATATCTTCCTAAGCATATTGGATTGAGCTCCTTGAGTCAAAAGACCATTAAGGTGCTACACATATTGTTAAGACCCTAATCTTGGTTAATGGATTAATGATGATTAGGTGGAGGTTTGCATGGGAAAGGAGGAGTGTTGGTGACGTGATGGCCTTGCATAGGGAGTTGAAGAGTGAATAGTGGAAGTGAGGGTGGAGGGACGTGAACAGTGGGTGCAAGGTGTAGGGTGCGGCTGGTTGAAGTGATGGTTGGTTGGTTGGTTTTAAGAGGAAACCATTGTTTCCCTCTTCTCTTCTTTTTCTTCCTCTCTTCATTCTCCTCTCCACCCATTTCTCTTCATCCCCTTGGTGGTTCGTGAGTTGGTGGTGAAGGTGCGCGTGAGGCAAGGACGCGGCGAGGAGAAGGAGCAAGGAGGTGCGTGCGGGGTGGCCGGAGTAGTCGTTGGAGCTCCGGAGTTCTCCGGCGAAGTCGTCGTTCTTGCGAAGAAAGTATGTCAAGTTCTTGCATTAGAGGCCTTAGTGATCACCCACGTTGGGGTGATGTTTTGGTAGGTCGCGGGAGGTCGGAGACCTCGTCGGCGACGAGTTTCGGCGTCAAAACCTCGGCTGGCGCGAGGTTGAAGACGTCTGTCGGTCGACCGGGTCCCTTGGACGGTTGACCGAACGAAGTGTTTTTGGACTGCCTGGCGTGTTTCGGTCGACCGGGTCCTTGTGTTCGGTCGACCGGAACTTAAGTGTACCGGACCCTTGGTGTGGTTGCGGTCGACCATTTATGACATAGAAAATAATAGGTTGACCATGTAAGGTTTCGGTCGACCGAGACCCCTGAGTCGGTCGACCGATAGATTGGATTTTGATGTTGACCAGACTCCAGATTTTGACCTCGTTCGGTCGACCGGTTTTAGACCTTCGGTAGACCGTTAGGAATTATGTGTTGCGCAAATAGTTCGACCGTTGCAGACGCTTCGGTCGACCGATTCCCTTGAGAAAAACGGTCGACCGAGTGTATCTTTCGGTCTACCATTTTGCACAGGACAGAATTCCTGGTTCCACTTAGGATGCCAACTATGTCTACGGAAACATGTGTCCTCGCCTTGTGCGTGAGCCGGGAGGTGACGGTGGGCGCGTTACGCGTGCCTGCCCAGGGACTGCCGTGTGGAAGAGTGTGGGTGTCCGGAACGCGTCACCTCAATGTATGGATCGTGACCAATCTGGTAGATCGTTTGACTTGCGTTAGAGTAGCAGCCTGAGGGATTGCAGATCCCATTGCTCCAGCGGGCACACAACTGTCGTTGGGTGAAGTAACTACCGGTCTGAGGGGCTATGGAGACAGTTGCCCTGCTTTTATAGCGGCGGAGTTGGTGTCTGTACGTGGAGCTCGTTGACCCTGCGACTTCGGTTCGGATTTGTTGATTGTCTGGCCTTTGTGTGGCGGATATGTTCGATTTGCCTTGATGACAGTGATTGCACGTGTCGTGTGGTCTGTGTGGCGGCGGTAGGGCCCCTGTGCACCCTGTGTGGCGGCAGGGAGGATCGCGCGTAGCCTGTGTGGTTGCGGTGATGGACTGCCGATGATGTGTTCCGGCAGGTAGCTCGACTGGGCACCTATCGAGTGAGATCTCGTGCGATCTGTGTGGCGCCGGTTGATGGATCGACCTGAGCGACGACTCCGTTGGTGTGGTGGTGGACCACGATGTTTTCAGATCTGATTCTACCTACGCGGAAGTGCGAACGCCTCCTCACCGATCCCTTGGCTTGTGTAGTCACGTGTGAGGATGTGTTGCGTACTGTCCGTTAGACCGTATGTGCCTACGGTAGGTCTCTACGGGGATCCGATGTTGGACCGTGCGGCCTGTGTGGCGGCGGTGATGTTTGACTGTGTGGCCTGTGTGGTACCGGTGGTTGTTGCGAACCGTGGGGCCTGGGTGGCAGCGGTGGCGATTGTAGACCGCGGGGCCTGTGTGGCAGCGGGAACGATTGCAGGACGGATGTCCGGTTTTGCCCTTGTGGGAATGTTTACTGCTTTGTATTTCATGTCATGCTATACTAGTATGTTAGGGCATATAGGTGAGCTTGTCATACGGGGTTTCCTTATGGAAACTCATGCATCGTTGTTGCATCTTTTTCAGGACCGCGTTAGGTTCCGACGGGTGGTGACTGAGGGAGATTGCACTTTGGGACTGGATCCTGTCGTCTACCTACTTTAGGTTGTCGTGATTACATGTACTATGTGTTTTGTGTTATGATGTAATCACTCTTTTGACAAATCCTTATGTATTATGGTGCACTAGTTGTATTTGAGTATTTCTTTAAGTAATGTCCCCACTCTTAATGGTTTTATCCTCGTGTTTGCCTTGATTTTAAAAGTTTAAATTTTCCGTTGTTCGAGGATGTTACACATATGATCATCAATACAACTTTACTTGAAGACCAATAGAAAGCAAGTGATGGTAAGAAGTGTTTTAACCATACTTGTGAGATGTGAACTGAATAGAACAAGAACCTACTCGGAACAAGGCATTGTTTACTTGCAATTTGTTTTCAATAAAGGATCCTTCACAAATCACAACCACAATGAAACTTCGTGTTCTTTTCTTCAAAACCATGCAAGTGGGGCTTTCGAATTTCAATCACAATTGAAGACTATTCTATAGACTTTTATTGTGGATTTGTGGTCGTGGATGAATGCTAGTGTCTGGGATTGGATGGGTGTGTTCTTCAAACCAGTATTACGAGCTTGCCACAGAAGGGTCCCCTGGAATCATTGATAACCAATTGAGAGCATGAGAACAAATCCAATTCTACTATACATTTTCATGAAAATTGTACTTTTAGAAGCATTTTATATTTTGATTAAACCCCAACATATAACTCCCGATGTTTTTTTTTGGATAAAATATAACTCACGATGTTGAGATTTGATTAATATCTTGAACAGGTATTGTTCAATACTGCGGCATCCAATGAATTACTTTCCATAACAGTGTCTGAATCTACACACCATGTTGGTACCGACTAGGTTGCTCACTTAAACATTTTAATCTAGATGAAGAATCAGTTTAGAATCTAATGACAGAACTCATTGGACAAAACTACTCATTTCAAGGACTTACGAAAATTGGGGTCAAAATTTCCAAAAAATAAAGAATAGCTTGTTGAACTATACTCGCCCTACCGCAGTCCACAGTAAAGAAATAAAGGATGGTACATCCTTTTTTATATAAGTTGAGCTGAACAGGCACACAATACGACAGAAGATGTAGATACATTAAATTAAGTACCATACAAATGGCTTTCCCTACCAACCATAAACAGGATGCTGGACGTGAGGTGGTAAAAGATGCAAATCCTCAGAATGCTGTTTGTTGTAAATCCGACTGTTGGGTATCGCTCCAGTAGTCAACCTTAAAGCTTCATTACCTGTCATGCAGTAGTGGAATAAAGCCAGGCCCCCATCTACTGCATCTGAAAACTTTGGGATGGCAACTGATTTTTTAAGCCTTCTGCTATCATACGACTGCAATGCATTGACTGCATCTCCATCATTGTCATGCAACACTTTCTCGAGTTCTGAGTACTCCAAAAAACGCTGGGTTGCAGCTTCCCATGACAGATTATATCGCTGCTCAGGGGTGAGAGGTTGAGGTTCTCTAGCCATGGCCTCCTTCACCTTTGCAACAAAATCTTCAGGTGTCTTGTATGTCAGACAATTGGGAAATGCCCTGAAAAATTCATTTGAAGGATGATCTGCACAGATAACAAACTTCCCCATAGCAAGTGCCTCGGCGGTTGCTGTACAAAGAACATCGCTGATGCTTGGGTTTATGAAAACTTTGTAACTGAAGGAAAAGAGACAAGACATATCAGAAACAGATCGCCAAATAGAAAGCTTAAAAGATTTAGAAAGTGTTCTGCTATACCCGTGAAGTGAATCGTCAGCATGATCTCTGCCTTTAAGGAAATTGAGATTCAACTGTAACTTTTTAGCAGCAGACTGAACCTCATGTGCATCTTCCCCATTTCCATAGACATCCATCTTGAAGCCATCTAGATCACTTTTGTTCTTTGATAACAAATCTAGTAGTTCCCTGTACCCCTTTGCCCAAACCATTTTGCCTAAAAAGTACGCTCCTTTGGGGAATGAGTTTTGACCAAGCTCTCTATCTGCAGCAACCTTCTCTCCAACCTTAAGAAACCTGGGGTTTACACCATGAACATTGCATATAACAGATTTAGGTAGATCCTGAGTTGCTGCAGAGAGACGAAGAACCTACGTTGCATTTCCCATCCAAGAAAAAAAATCAGGCTAAATTTAGAAACTGTGATGTATGTTATTATACTTACACACGTATGCTTTCAAGTTTCACCCAAAAAAAAAAATCAACTGGAAATGTTGATCTCAATTAAAGCAAGAAAAGGAAGTGTGATGGAAGGTGAATATACCTTGTGGCAGTGTGCCCTCACCACCAAGTCGTTTATATGTTTCACAAGGAAAGCTTGGAGAGCCCCATACTTCTCCCTCTTGATGTATTCTAGGTAGTTTGTATGAACAACTCCAACGACATGATTGAATCTGTCTGTCCAGCGTTTCCCATGGTGATACCAGTTTAAGTGCTCGGGTTCTTCTAGTATTGCTATATCAGCTTCACTAGAAGGAACAAACATTGGAGTATCCCCAGCAGGAAGTATACTTCGCCTTTCTCTTGAAAACTGAATTCAAGCCACAACATGACAATCAATATTCAAGACATTAATTAGTAAAGTGTACATTAAAGTGAAGGATGGCAGGAAATAGTACCTTCCCTGGGTAAAATGATATTTTGAAATCTGCCTTGAAGCCAATTCTTTCCTCTAGCCAATTCCTTATATATAATTCTTGTTCTTCAGGTGAACTGAAAGTCATACTGTTTGGATACACTAATTCTTGATCAGACTTGCAAAGCCAAGGAACCAACAATGTTACATTTTGCTTTGCAGATTTGGCCAAATAAACTGCTCGAAATAGTGGATTTACAGCAGTTCCAGTCATCCAAGGAAGACTTGCCGTTGTGATTATGGCAACATGGCGCTTTCCATTTTTTGGGTCACGGTTTTTAAGGCCCCAAAAATCTTCCTCGCAGTGATGTCCTGTACTCTGGAGTACGCTTGCTATCCTGCAATCCAGTTCATCGTTCATACTATTCTTCTCAAGATCTCCCGCAGAAAGCGGCTGTGTAAGTAATTTGTTCTTACTTCCACTGCATAAGACATCCACTATTTTGTCGCATAGATCTACATCATTGAAGAACCCATGTCATGAGATAAATTTAGGTGCATCTTGGGAGCTGACACTGCTGACTCAACAACATTAGTTATTTTGCATTACTTGAATAGTGTTAGGGAATAAAATCATTCCCAAATACGCAGCGGAACAAAATTATAACAAATCCAATGGAAAAAAAACCACAATTGCATATCCACAAACAATACACCACACAAAACACGCAAGATTTAACGTGGAAACTCGATGCGGGAAAAACCACGGACGACACAACTACAATCTACTATAGAGAAAACGAATTACAAAGAGAGACTTACAAAACACACGAACAACCGACAAGAATACCCGATTAAATTTGCTCACACCGAATCCACAAGGATGTTCTATCTCTTTTCTCTCAGGAATGCAAAAGTAGACAATAGAATTATTCTGATTGTTCTTAGACAAAGGGGGACGAAATTGTCTTTATATAGTAGGTCAAAACAAGTATTAATTGCACCAAAAACGTGTGGAGAAAAGTACAGATCGTAGGCGAAATTGTGTAAAACGATCGACCGAACGGTTACTTCGGTCGACCGAACTTAAAACCGTAGCGCAATCCAGGCTCCATCGGTTGACCAGAACTTAAGTACCGGTCGACCGAAAACCGATAGACATTTTTCCTGTTTGTTTGAGTGCATACTCGGTCGACTGAAAACTTAAGTTCCGGTTGATCGAAAAACGACAAACATTTTTGCACAGCTCCGAGTGTGTGCCCGGTCGACTGAACTGCTACCATTGATCGACCGAAAAATGACAGACATTTTTCTTGGACGAGTCAACACACGTCCGGTCGACCAAACTCCTTTCGGTCGACCGAACGTCTGTTTTCTCCCACAAATACTTTAATCACATATTCAAAGGTAAACTACAACAAATAGTTATATAACATAATAGGTTCTTCTGTACATCTTTACATTAAAGTGACCACAACAATAACTAAGAATTTGTTTGACAAAAGCACCATACCTGTTCTCAAACCAAGCTGATCAAACAACGGAACCGATTGTCTAACCAGATATGCCAAGAGTTCAGGAACATCCAGTGGAGGTACTTCCTACATCAAATAACAAAATTGGACAATAAATAAGCTTTAGAACCTAGTCCAATTACATATCACAATTTTTGAGAAAATTGTAAAGGCAAGCCATTCTTTTTGCAATAATTTACTTTGTTCTATTTGGTGTGTCCTACTTGAATTTTGTGAGATCCAATTTCACGTGATTAAATCTACTTTTAATCGTATAATATTGTAATATTCATCATGCTGACAATGTAAAAGCACTCAAATAAAATAAAGAAATCAAACTATATTTCTAGTTCACTTTCTAGATAGAATAAAATGTTTGAGCTTTTTACATTCCAGTTCCCTTCAAAGTTACAGGGGTAGATGTGTAGAACAATTTATTGTCATCAGTGAGAAAAGCTGAAACATTCAGACAATCAAACAAGACATGCAACATCATGTACTTTTTTTTATTGGTCATATAACATCATGTACTTAAAAATATCTAATAAGAACATTTCTAGCACAATGAAATTGATTTATCAAATAAAATAAAATTCAAGCAACATGATTTGTATCAATACCCCCAGTAAGTTTAAACAAAAAGAAATCCTTCAGAAGTTGGATCTGGATGCATCATCGGTTGATCATAATGTGGTCGACCACCTCAAAATATAGACAGAATCATTGTCAAGGTAACCCTGACTTCTATTTAATGCAAGATGCTCGCTCAACAGAGGATCAGTCAGATACAATGAAGAAAAGGCAGTATGTGAATGCAAACCTTTGAATCCGGAGAGTCTCCACGAAGTGATTTCTGCACAAACGTTAAAAAAACATAAATTACCAAATGATACATTTTGCAATGGCATGTTTTGCATAAATACAAGGCAATAATGATTTCTCCGAAAATCTAACCTTGGCAAATATTTTATCAGAGTGGTGATACACTTGCTCCACAACCACTTTCAAAAACAATCAAAAGCACTTATGTACTCAATTGTACAACCACCATAAAAAAAATTAACACTTAATCGGATCACCACGACCCACTAGCCAGAAGAAGAAAATCAAAGAATTTACAGATACAAAATCTAATGCACGTCAAATTTTAATTATCAACTGGTTCAATGATTTATCAAATTTGAACCAACAGTACTACTCAGTTATTCACTTACTCAGCCGCTGCGTTATCAATTCTAGCAGAAAAAACAAAGACACTAAAAAGCTAGAGCTTTTAAACAAACAAGAAGAAGAGCAAAAACATACCAATCTGAGCTTAACCTTCTCGACCAACTCCCCAGTCTGATTCTTCCTCTCGAACTCCCTCAACCGCTTCTTCAACATCCGAATCGGCTCCCACTCCTTCCTCTCCACCTCTCCCTCAACCTTCCACCTCAACTTCAACCTCTCCCAGTCCAAATCCACCACTCGATCTGCCTCCGTCTCCGCCACAAGCGCTCCTTTAATCCCCGACAAGTCCAGCCTTATACTCGCCCTCGGACCCCACTTCTCCATCACCTTCCTACTGAACTCCGGCGACGAGTACGTCCTCCGGAACTCAGAGATATTGGGGGTGATCTTCTTCACGAACTCCAGCTCCGCGATGGAGCCTTGCATGGCGCTCTTCCGGGAAGGGACGGAGAAGGAGGAGGCGGAGTTGATGAAGTTTTCGAGCTCCCGGTCGGCGAGGTCCTTGAAGTAGTTGGCGCGAGCGCGCATGAGTTGGAGGTCAGCGTTCCAACCGCGGGAGAGGAAGGAGAAGGCCTTCCCCGCCGTCGCCGGCGTCGAGGCGGCCCGAGGCTCCATTAGGGTTAGGGTTTGGTGGGTGGGTTGCGTGGACGTGTTTGGGGAAGAAGGAAGAGGCGGAGTTGGGGAGATATGAAGGGGAGGGCCGGTGTGAACACGTGGCGAGCGTGTGCTGGCGAGAGATGGGACCAGGAGGGATTGCGCGGGAGCTGATGTGGATGGTGCCGATTGGGTGAGGATTTGATCCTCCGGGGTAGTGGCATTCCTATAGTTAATTATCTTTGCGGAACATTATAAATAGGGTTAATTACCGTTTTCACTCTTAATTATGTCTTTGTATCACTCTGCACCTTTGAATTTTCATTTTGTAACATTTTATCTCCTGAACTTCAAAAAAATTGTCAATCCGACCTAAATTTTAATCATATTTGAACTCTGTTTCGATCCAAACTTTCACGTAAATATATGTTTATGAATGTATTATGGATACACCAAAAATAATTGAGAAAAAAACATCAAGTGTGTGTTAAATAATGAAATTTTGAAATTTAAGGAGACAGTGTTACAAAATGAAAGTTCAGATAAGGTAATTGTTAACTTTGAAAGTTCGAAAATGCAAAACGATACCAATACATAATTCAGAAGAACAAACTGTAATTAACCCTTATTTGTATTAGTGTCTAGGAAAACACACTTGGTTGGTAGGATGAAACATTTAGTCGGTTGGAGTGAGTTGCAACTTGAGGTTTAATAAGAGAAGAATAAAAAATATTCAAAGAAAACAAGTCAAAAATAGTTAATTTGGTTTTAGAGTGATATTTATGATGACTTTTTTGTTTTTTTACTAAACTTAAAAGGTGTAGTAAGCTTAAAAGGTAATAAAAATAGGGTAGAAGTTCACACCCAATTATGTTGAAATGAATTGAGAAATTCTTAATCTTAGAACATGCAAAATTAAGATTCACACGTCAGCGTAGCAGATCGCATCATATGGTTTACGACTAGAGTCCCCAAAAAAAAACATTCAAAGCATAATATATATTGTAGGAAAACAGTAAACGCTAGTTTTGTAATTAGCTTAACTTACAATATTCAATATTGTATCTATAATGATTGCCTCATTTTGTTCGTTAAACACACAAAAATCCAACAAAAAAAAACTTAAAATAATTATTCTAAGATAGAACCAGAATTCAGGAAGCAGTAAACTAAACGATAAATTCCATGATTAAGTAAGTGATTTGGGAGAGAGAAATTGGAATCTTTTATGTGATGGGAGGGGAAGAAAGGGGGACAACGAGGGGTTGGAGAAGGCTCCACAACACTGACGGTCAGTGTTGCCTTGCGTTGGGTGACCGTTGATTTGATATTTGTTTTACATGTGTTGGATTGTGGTTCTAATTTTATTGGTTTTTGGTGTGTTTCTGTTGGAAGAGCTGTCGGTTTTGACAAGGAGTTAGGAGAGTTCTTGACTTCTCTTGAAGATTAATTTAAATGTCCCCACACCATTAAGGTTGAGGTCGGTAACACTTGATTGCCTTAACAAGAGCGTATCCCATGCTTGATCGAATGGCTTGGCTGGGATAAAAGTTGATTAAGGATAGATGAATGTGTGGTTCTTTGGAATCACACTTGGACAGTAACATTCTTCCGAAAAATGACGCGTCACGTTTTTGTCTCCAAACATTCTTAGCTCCCAAGTCATTCGTCGAATCCTAATTCAACGAGGAAACGAAGTCAGAACCAAAGATTTGAAAGGTCAAAATCAAATATTTGAAAAGCCAAAATCAGACATTTGCTCAGCCAAAATCAATAGCAAATTAATATACAACATCAACGTCAACATAACCTCAATGCCTCAGAAGAGGCTCCCGCCTAAGCAAGGTAAGGGAAGTCAGATGTACGCAATCCTACTACTGTAAAACAGTGAAGTTGTTTCCAATTGATCCAAATGATGCAAATGCAACTAACCATCTGCGATTCCACAATAAAAGAAATGCAGATCGTTTAAATAGTTCTTTGATATAGTCCATGAATGATTTTCCATAACAAATTAATATACAAATGGTTGGAAAAATAATCTTAACATTGTTAAATAGAAAAAATATGCAACAATTATAAGAAAAATTGGATCTCCTAGTAGATGTCAGATAAAAAATAATTATGTAACTATACGAGTATAACTAATCTATCTTACTATTTACTAACACCGACTTTCACGTTTGGTAAAAAGATGGAAAAAGGTACAAAACAATGTAAAATTCCAAGAGAGGACAATTTGAGTATATCACCTACGGTTCTAGAAACAAATATAGAACAGTTGGAGTCGGAAAGTTTCTAAGAATATGTGGATTAGTGGATATATCTCATTATAATGGCCACTTTTCTGTTTTGGTGCAAGCCTGTGCTCCTTTTTTGCTGCGTCAGGGGATATGAAGATGGAAACAATCAGACAACCAGAAATTTACTAATAATCATTAGACAATGTAAACTAAGATCAAGAAATTTAACACGATAAAAAATTAGAATTGTATGATCATGAGATAACCTGCTGAATCCAAAATAAGATTTACTGATCACCGCAAATGAATTGCATCCAAGGCAGGGCTAATAATGGTCTGAAAATGGCAACAGACATTTGCTCAAGTTTTTTGCTCAGAGTTCACTTCTTCTTGTGCACCTAACAGCAGAAAAACAAAAAACAATAGACCTGCTGCCGGTTTTAATGTTTTGTTGTTTGCTTCTTAGCATGCACAAGTAAGCACATGCTTGTTAAATTGACATACATCACTATCATAATAAGTTTGCATAAAATTGATGATATACATAGCTTGTGCAATCGGGCAGAAAGTACAACAGTTCGTCTTCAAGAGGTGGTTCCACCACCTTCATAGTCAATAGATGTAAAGGCACATGAAAGCTTCTGGCAGAGTCTTTTTAGCTTGAGTTTTCAATATATGTCATTTATGAAAGACTTGTACAACAAATGTTTTGGCTACCTATACTATGCTTAACAAATTTAGTATATCTTGAGTTTTTATCTATAGGTAACAATAAAGAAGTCATGGATTCACTATCTTTAAAAGGTATTGATACAAATTCAAAACTCGTTGATAAATTAAATTTCAAACCCCAAATAAATTCTAAATCATAATTATTAGATTTCAACACAATATTAGCATGCACGTCAAAAATAATAATATTTAAAGGTCACTTTATATCGGAGCAAATGATTTCAAATTTGTAATGAATCCCGTGCGTTGGATTTTTGATACTTAAAACATTATAAAAGAATAATTTTCAAATTTTATAATTTTCGATGTACATACTTATATTGTAAAATAAAATAACATTTGTGGTTTGAATTTTTAACTCAGAACTCCTCCATGTAAATTGCATACTTAACCGGTAACCAACCAATCAAAAATAAATCTCAAACAACTCATGTACAAAAGTGAAAAGTCTTAGTGGGCCGATACATGAAGGCCCATAGCAGTCGAACACCACGACGGCAACAAATAAGGTCCCCTTCTTCGCCAACTTCACAGTCTCTCTCACACACTTGTCCGTACCACCACCGCGGCGACGAACGCAGACGCGTCTTATAACCCGACCAAAACCCTAGTTTTCCGCACGCGACCCAAACGAAGCCTCTGCCGTCCGTCTCTCAACCCGCATTCTCGTTCCTGTTCGGTAGGGAAAGAAACCTTTCTTTTTCGGAGTTCGGAAGCTCTACGTTATTTTTATTGCCTCGGGGTTCGGATTTTTTTTTCCTTTTTATTAAGTTATTTTGGCTCTCCGATTCTCGTTCTGAAAGGTGATGGTGTTTGTTGCTTGACCTTCATAGTGGTTTGGATTCTTGCTTGCTTGGATTCATCATTGTCCTGCGTAATGTTGTTTTTGTCTTCATTTTTATGGACTTTTTGGAAATTTGGCTTCTTTCATATTTCATTTGGACTATACAATTATACATACTGTTGTATTGGGGTTTGGATTGCACTGTTGGGAGTTGGGACGGTGACGGAAAGTGGTCAACCACCGATTATTCCGACAGTGTTTACAGATGAGTGACTACGAATCTACAATGTAGTTGTACGGCTAATAGTAGTGTTTCTCCACACTTGTAACCTCTAGAAAATATCGCTGCTAAGTTGCGGCGGTGTCTAAAATGAGAGAGGAAACAGCAAGTAGTTGCGAGACATATAATTGCTAGTAGCTAACTCTAGTTTTTGTCCCAAAAATGGTAGTTGCTTGGGTTCTTCTTTAGTTTGGATTACGTTTGTCTTCGCCGTGGTAATTTTGGTTTGGATTAAGGTTGTGGCTAGGTGGTAAGCATGAACTTCAGGTTCTTGTTGATAGTTTATCTTGCTTTTTAAATATTTGCAAGTGTAATTTTGATTTGAATGGGGTTCTTCTCTAGAATCTCTACGTTTTGTGATGGAATGCGGGACTGTGATTTCTAATTTTCTATTGCTGCCATTGGCTGTTATAACAAATGGGTTTGTGATGTGAGAACATATTTCTTTGAGGCGTACTGCTTGAGTTGGTTTTTTTAATTAGTCTTATACATCCAATTGAAATGGCTGGGCTCTACTATCTTTAGTAATTTTGTTGCTTTACTTAGTAAAAAGACATGTTTCGTTTTTTATTTTCAGAATTGACAAATGGTGCATTCTTTTTCTGCGAGAGCTACTCTTGTTTTGGTATTTATGGTTGAATTTATATGCAAGCCTCCCTCTCCAATTGACATTTTTTTATTCTTGTTCAGAGGCTGAAAAGCCTGTGTTAGGCTTCAGGTATCTGTATCTATTAAATTATCTAAGTATGTCACACCTAGCTCAACTGCCTCCTCGTATCCCAGTTCGTAACACTAGCTCATCCACAAATACTGTGAGTCCAACAGAACACAAGGATAAGAATGATCGCGCCGTGCCTTGTCAAGGTTCTTTGTTTGGCGATCAGTCCCCAAGCGTTGACAATGTCTTGGATGATTACGGATTACGTTTATCGAAATTGCCCCCACTGCGCAGGGCAGTGAGTGACCCTGTTGCTATTCTTGAAGGAAGATCAGCTTTTGATTTTTCTGCATTCCCTACTGAAGATGGAATCACGTTTTCAACTGACATTTATAGCGAATTGAATGAAAGTGCCAACGTAGATGATTTTTATTCTGGTGAGCTGGAGTCTAGCTGTGTATATGGTCCTAATTCTCCTAGGATCATGAAAGACTTAACTCACTCAGAGAGTTCGATGGCATCTGCTATTCTTGAGAGTTGTAACCACAATTCCTTCCAGTACATGTCTGCCATTCCCAACAATTCAGATCTTCGCGAATGTGATGTGAATGGTGAAAACTGCACTCTGACCAGCAATTCCAATTCAGATAGATTGTTTAGAAGGTAATTGTCTCCATCTTGTTGAAAGCTAACTAATCATAGTTTCACCAAATATTTCCATTTCTAGTTTCTAATGTTTTATCTGTTTTCTCATTATGTGTTCTCAATTTGTTTCTCTTGAATTTTTGGTTATCTTTGATGTATCTTTAAGCTTTAACAAAGCACCAAGGAGTCAAAACCATAACAAATGATAAATCTTTCTAAACATGCAACTGTTAGTGTGGTTCAGTCATTGTTAGCACTTGTATAGTTAAAAGGCCTATAGTAACAGAATTTATATCAATAATTAAAATGTTTATTTTGAAGCTTAAATCTGTGCCAGCAATGATACATCAGTAAATAAAAATGATTTCTTATGATAGCAGACTACACATACCACTATACCATGATGAAGACGTGTTTATAGAATACTACTATGCTGTGCTAAATAATGCACCAACTCTTTTGGTAATCATCCATGCAAACATGGACATGTTTTGGACAGCTTCACTCTCTCAGGGCACACATTAGCTATTAGCCTGCCATTATCATCTGTGTAAACAAGGACATGCTTTGGACAGCCTCACTCTCTCAGGGCACACATTAGCTATTAGCCTACCATTATCATCTGTGTCTGTAGGTGCTAAAGTCTCTTACAAATGGTTCACCATGCTGTATTGTCTGCTTCTAACGTTATATTTTATCTAAATGGAAGTTTGATCTAATGAATAAATGCTCTTTATCATGATTTATATGTTTTACCTGCCCGTTTTAGCTCTATCAAAATTTTCTTTGACCTGTTTCCTGAAGCCTGGACGTATTGCTTCAATTATAGCACTTGTCATTAAAAGTTAAAACATGCTACAGGCACTAATATAGTACTCATTAGATCATTTACTGTTTTTCTGAGCCCAACTTTTAAATGATAAGGCCCACAAAAAAGTTGTCGAAAACTCACCCGTCTTTCCTATGATCCTGATATAAATAGATTATAACCCAATATGCTTGTGTGATTGCAGTTTTATTCTCCAAATGGATCTTGTGTTTCATACTCGTTGATATATATAATCATTAATGCAATTGTTGTTGTGGTTTAAGGACATCTTTGATTTGCAGGCACTCGGGACAGCGTTCAAGAGTGCGCAAACTTCAGTACATTGCTGAACTTGAAAAAACTGTTAATACTTATCAGGTAAGTATATATTATATATACATGCTACATCTCATCTTCTGTGTTTTTGGAGGATTGTTTTCTTTTCTACCTACAAATCTAAGAACGTTAAGTTTGTCTTTTTTTCTCCTCTAGGCTTTGGAAGCTGAACTGGCAGTTGAAGTTGCTGCTCTTTTTCAACAAAGAGCTGCTCTATCTTTAGAAAACAGCACCCTCAAGCAGAGAATGACCAATCTTAAGAAGGAAAAGATGATCAAGGATGGTAAATGAATCGTGTTGGATCTTACTTTAAACAGTCTCTGATATATCGTATAACCATGACATCTAAAGTAAACATAAGATATAAATTTAATTTGCCAATTTAAATGGCAAAATTTACCACAATCACAGATCTGTGTAGCTTTATTCATTGATGTTGCTTCTGATATTTTGCTCTATGTAATGTACAGGAGAGCATCAATCTCTGAAGAAAGAAATAAAGAAATTGAAGATTTACTCTGGTAAAAGTAAAAGCATAAGGGCAACGCAGTTTCCACCGGACGGGCAAGCTAAGAATCCATCATTTATAAATTGGCAGATGCCTGACGTGGGAAAGCTCAATTTGGGAGAAAATTCATATTCTATGAGACATGGATTCAGAAGTTAAAAGTAATGCTGGTGGTATACATGGGAAGGATGCTCAACTTCATCTTGCATATCTGCATCCTTAGGACTCTGGAGTGCTTTAAATTGCTTGTCAATTATATCAAGGGGCATGCATCTCTGCACCACTACCAGGTCATTAGATGTAAATAAATTCAGTATAGGATTTCAGGGTCCTACGACTCCTACGTAACATATGTAGATGGGATTTTCCTTGTCAGCTAACTTCTCTGACAACTTCAGAGGTTAATGCTACAAATTTTGTTTTGCATCACCGTAAGACCAATTATGCACTCTTTTGGAGTCAGGATTCTGAGTTTGTCATTACTTGCTTTGACTACTTGTGCCTGACATTTTCTTCTTACGAAAAGTGTTCATTATCTTTTATGATTTCTTCAGTGTCAAGAATAAGCTTGTTTTTTAAGCATAAATTAACTCATATGTTGTGTCAAAATACCCGTGAGAAGTTGCTCTTTTTATCTTAGCTGTTTGATCATTAAATAAAGTCTTAGACTTGATGTTTATTTGGTATCAAAGTCATGGAAATATTTATTGTTTCCCATTGTAATTAAAGGTGCACTAAGGATACCATAACCTCAAAAGGTATGAAAAGAAATCAAACGAGGCTTAGTCTCTAAGATTTGCTATTTTTGTGGAGTATTTCTACTCATTACATCCACAGACGATAAAGTACTACATTGCAAAAGCATTTCGTTGAGATTTTGCTAAAGCAATAGCAGTAATGATCAGTTTTGGTAGTTGTCTATTTTTTCCATAGCGTTACTGTTTGGGAAGGACCTCTTGGTTTTTTTGGGACGCATTGGCTGTATCTTTTTCTTTTAGTAATATTAAGGATGCCACCGGCTAATTATTATTTTAGTGTTAGGACGGGACGTGTAGATCTTGTTATGATCCCATTTTCCCATAGACGAGTTCTCGGTCTCTTGCGTAATCAATATTTCCTGTTTGTTGTCATTTTGCGATGTATTATTGACCTAATCCTTTGTTGTTGCCCAAAAAAGACTAGTATGCAAAATAAGGTAGAGTTTATTTGTCAGTTTAAGACTAACTTCATGTGCTTATGTTTGGAGGAAAATATTGTAAGAGGACATTGCATATGTGCTTTTGTTCCTGATTCAGTATAATCATTCCCAAGTGAAAACAACGTAGCACCGCTTAAACCACTCTTAACGGGCGCCCGAAATGCCCTCCCTTAATGGGAGAGCGGAAATCTACTTTGGTGCCCAATTCGGGAGGTCACGTTTCACTCTCGGATTGGCTGTTTTTTTTATTTATTGTTTTCAAAAATATTTTAAAATTTATTTAAAATCGTTCTTTAAAAAAAATATGAAAAAATGTTTTTTATTTGTTTATATATATTTTTTTTAAATTTGACAATTTTTTGTGTTTTACCTAGAATTGATCCACAAATGACGTGGATGAGAGAGAATATATGGCATTTGAGTTATTTTTTGATGTGGTTAAGAAAAATTTAGGAGGGTTGGTTTGATCTGACGTGGCGGAGAGAGAAGCTGACGTGTACGAGAGAGAAAACTGGACGCCCGAGAACTCTGCCCGGGCGCTGTTAATGGTGGTCTTAGAGCACCCTTACCGATGCTACTGTAGTCGGACGGGACTGTAGTGCGCCCGACCACGTAGGCCAGAAGGGTGCCACATCCACCGCCTGGGCGCGCATATGGTTGGGTGGGTGGGGGGCACGTGACCTGTTGGTTACTGTTTTTTTAATATAAAAATATAGTTAAATATGTTAATAATTATTTTAAAAATTGTTTTTAATTGTTTTTTCAACTTTTTTGTGAACATATGTTTTTTATTTGTTCCTATTTTTTAATATTTTTCATGTGTTTTACCTAAAATTGATCCTCAAATGACGTTGAGGGGATAAAATGTATGACCTTGAATCTCTTTTGGATGCGATTAAGGAAAATTCAGGAGAATTGGTTTGAGTTAACGTAGTGGAGAGGATGTGACGTGGTTGAGAGAGAAAATTAAACGACCCAAAACTGCACGGAGATGTTAACGGTGGTCTCAGTGCTAATCCAAAAAAACAAAAACAAAGTATTACTCGACTCTTCACAAAATCCAATATGCGTACGACTGTTTGCCCACCACAGCTTTTTTTAACTCTAATCACATTCCATAACCAAAATTATGTTATTCCATCAAACGGAATCACAGTTGTCAATAGGGGTGAGTATCCGGGGGTCGGACCGAATACTTGAGAACCGAAGACCGGACCGGACCGGACCGGTCCGGTCAAAAATCGATTTTTTAAATTAAAAAAACAAAAAACCGGACCGATCCGGACCGGACCGGACCCGAAAAATTAAAAACCTCCAGACCGGTTCGTGCACACCCCTAGTTGTCATTGTCACGCACAGACGTACTATCAAAATATAATTTAGTGTAGTTTGATTGTAAAATAAATAAATCCACACTTGGATGAATACAATCGCTATTATCAAAAAAAAAAAACTTCTGTATATAGTCAGGAAAACACTCGTTAAGTTGACTGACAATGCTTGGGCATAATTGTGATTGTTTATTATGGTTTTACATTCGTTGGTCCGGAAATCGCAATTGCATCATGTGAGGCCTAACTTTGATGAATTTGGTTTATTCGTGATGGGCACGACATGGTGTCTTAACTATTCCGTTTCATGGATCTGATATGGTAATTTTAAATTCTTGAAATGTGTAGACCACTAAAGTTCCTTTCCAGAATCGTGCCATGGACGGCTCAACATCCATATCATCTACGTGTGTTTCAGATCGCTGTTGGAAAAAGAGGTTGAAGTGTTTATACGTAACAGTGATGTATCATGTACTCGTACATACGTACTCCCATTTATTTCAACCGAAGCACTTTTCCCATAACAGAAGTTAATGTTTTTTGTCTGTCTACTACTCTACTATCTTCCCTAATAGGGGCGGACTACGAATATTAATGAACTATTATTACAGAAACAAATGTAAAATAATATATCCCTGTTTCATTTTACAAGGACATGACAACCAAGTAACACGAAGGAGCCCTAAGAGGCTAAGAGCCTAAGGTGATGGTTAATAAATGGTCTCATAATATATACATCGTGGGTATTAATGTCAATCAGATCTAAAGTGGACTTCACTCGTAGAATTGGACTTGATCTATAGAGTGATAAAAAAAGACCATAAACCAAAGAACTTGATATCATATGAAAAACTAACTTGGGAGGTGAGTTGCCAATCGAATTATGTATAATCAAGCCCTGTCGACTAACGAATTCTCAATTAGCCTAACTCAAGATGGCCATTACATCAAATTTTCACAAAATAAAACAATATATATACGTATTATTTAATGCAATATATATATATATATATTGTGATAGAAGATAAATTGCATTCCATTAAAATCCCGCACTATGAACCACAGTGGGGTGAAATTTACCAGCATATTAATAATTACAGAAATAGATATATTCATTCGTACTAAAGTTTGATGTAGTCGAGTAGTCAAATACTAATAGTCTTAAAAATTAAGCAAAATTTACCATTAAGTCTATCATAAACTACTAGTCTACCCTCACCAACTACTTGCTCAGAAACGGTAGCAGATTAAGTGAAGTCAGTGTTTTAGATCGAACCCGATACGTTCTTATTTTTAAGGATTTCTTGGATGACAGAATCCAAAACCACACTGATAGCGTGTAACGTACCCGAAAACAGCGGAAAATTTAAACAATAATAAAGACCGTCAACGGTCAACACTGGGCACGTCACGGGAAAATAAACCAACATATATATATATAATATATAAGGTACAGACCCACGTGGAAGTCAACTATACAGACTATACCGACTGACTGTGATTACAACAAAAGCTATACAACATGTAATCACCTCAAAAGAAGAAGACAACTACAGGATCCGATCTCGGGGGCACCGTCCTCGGTCACCACCTCAAACTCTAACCCTGCTCGCTACCTGAAATGCAAACAACAAACATGCCTGAGTTCCCTGCAGGAACCCCGTATACCAAACCTCCTAAAATACAAAAAGGAATTAAAGACAATGCAATGCTATGCACATGATCATCCGCCTCGGGCCCACAATAATGCCCTCACCGCCTCCGCGGCACTGAACCACTCCTGTCACTAGGGTCAAGTCAGTTCACCGCTGCCTCACAAGGGTCAGTCGACACCACTGCTCCCCAAAAAGTGCAGGAAGGAACCCCCGGTACACGCCGCACCCAAGGAGCGAGTCAGCCCGCCGAATACACAACTCGGGTCAGACGACAGTCACTGCTCCCCCAAGAGTCGTCTAACGCGCACCCTGCCGGAACATCCTCGGCCTACCGCTAAACCCTCGCAAACTGCCCAAGGTTTACGGTACACATCCCTCACACCCCGCTCGGTAAGAGAGGAAAAAGGTACAACAATAATACGCCTTCGTCGAAGGTGAAATCCGTAGCTCTCAAAGCCGGTAATCGACCGTCGCCTCGGAGCCGGTAGTCGACCTGACATCGACGGATCGCGTGTGGATAAATCCACCAACCTGCGGTAGATCGGTCGACCGCTACAAGCACACCGGTCGACCGGTCCCCCACACAGTACACAGTACTGTACAAACAAATCTACCGGTCGAACCACGCCAACCGAATTACCGACCAATCGGTCGAACAAAAGTCATCTAGCGGTCGACCGTTTGGATGGTCTACGCTATACAATTTTACATAATATATATATCCGACCGGTCGAACCAAGGGGCCGTTCGACCGATAACAGGGATTCAATAATTTGCTCAAGTCTCGTTCGGTCGACCGGAACTGAAATACAGTTCGACCGAATCAACACAAGCACTCTACTGCTTAATTAAATGCTCAGTCGGTCGACCGAGAGTTAAAGAGCGGTCGACCGTTTTGATGGTCAAAGCTCCCAACCGACTTAGCATCGAATGGATCGGTCGAACAAGGTAAAGGACGTTCGACCGTTTAATAAGTCAAAATCCCCAACCGACCCATTCTCATCGTTATTCGGTCGACCGGCTAAGTGGTCCCGTTCGACCGATAACAGTATATCCCCTTTTTCCCGCACAAATCTGGCATAACGGTCGACCGTCTAACGACATCGTTCGACCGTTCGCGGGTAAACAGCAATATAATAATAGGATCGGTCGACTGCCCACAGGCACCGGTCGACCGATCGTCGTCTTCAACCTCTGAATTGGTTGAATTCCGACGGGGAATTCGACACCAACGTCGATCCCCAACACTCACAAGGCACAAGTGAGTTATATTGAAGATTTGGCATACCTTTTTGACGGTTGAAGAAGCCTCCCGAGCTCCCTTCAACACCTCTTCTCTTCTCCTTCCTTTCTTCTTCTTCTTCTCCTCTTCTTCTACTTCACCTTCTTCTTTCCTCCTTCTTCTGCTCCGAATCACTCCTCTCACTCTCTGTTAGATGCAGATGATGAAGAAAACGTCCAAACCCTTATCTCTTTACAACATCACTTTAAATAGCCAAATCCACCTACACCTCATCCAATCACACTTAACCTAAAACCTAACCAACCAAAGTCATCCACCTCAATCACCACATGTCCAACACCTCCACCTCTCCATGCAGGATTAATTAGGGTTAATTAAGTTTAGGTTTAGTTAATTAAGATGTTTAGTTTAGGTTATTACAATCTACCCTCCTTAAAAGAATTTCGTCCGCGAAATTCGAAACAACCGACTTACCGAAACAACTCTGGATACTGCTTCCTGACTTCCTCCTCGATCTCCCAGGTAGCCTCTCTGTCAGTGTGATGCTGCCACCTGACCTTCACCATAGGAATCGCCCTCCTCCTGAGCTGGTGTACCATCTGATCCACAATCTCTACTGGTCTCTCATCTAACGACAAATCCTGCTGGATCTCCGGTACTGATATCTCTATCACATGAGCTGGATCGGCCACGTACTTCCTCAACATAGAAACATGGAAGACGTTGTGAAGTCCTGCGAACTGTGGCGGTAAAGCAATCCTATACGCCACCTCACCAACCCGATCCAATATCTCAAACGGTCCGACATATCTCGGACTCAGCTTCCCCTTCTTCCCGAATCTCATCACTCCTCTGGAAGGCGAGATCTTCAGGAAGACATGATCTCCTACCTCAAAAGTCAGCTCACGCCTCCGCGTATCAGCATAACTCTTCTGCCTGCTCTGCGCCGTAGCTAGTCGTCTCCGAATCACGTCGACCTTCTCTGAATACAACTGGATAATGTCAGGTCCAACTAGCTGTCTCTCGCCCACATCACTCCAGCATACCGGCGATCTACACGGTCTCCCGTATAATGCCTCATAGGGTGCCATCCCAATACTCGAGTGGTAGCTGTTGTTGTAGGCGAACTCGATCAACGGCAAATGCTCATTCCAATGCCCTGCCCAGTCAAGTGTACACGCTCTCAGCATGTCCTCCAAAGTCTGTATCGTCCGCTCTGACTGGCCATCTGTCTGTGGGTGGAAAGCTGTGCTAAACTTCAGACGTGTCCCCAGTGCTCTGTGTAGACTCTCCCAAAATCTCGAAGTGAATCTGGGATCTCTGTCTGAAATGATACTGACTGGTACGCCATGAAGTCTGACAATCTCCTCAATATATAACTTAGCTAGACCCTCCAGAGCAAGAGTGGTCTTAATAGCTAAGAAATGCGCCGACTTGGTCAGTCGATCGACTATAACCCAAATCGCATCGTGGAATCTCCGTGTCTTCGGTAGCCCCGTAACAAAATCCATCGTCACGTGCTCCCACTTCCACTCGGGCAACTCAATCCTCTGCATCTGCCCTGCTGGTCTCTGGTGCTCGATCTTCACCTGCTGACAGACCAAACACCTCGACACGAAGTCTGCAACGTCCTTCTTCATACCTCGCCACCAGAAGTTCCGCTGCAGGTCTTTGTACATCTTGGTGCTCCCTGGATGAATGGAATATCTCGATCTGTGTGCCTCCTCCATGATATCATGTCTCAGGTCCTCTGTCTTTGGCACCCAGATACGGTCTCTGAATCTCAGACCTCCGTCCACTCCAACTCTGAAGTCTGACCCATCTCTGGCAGCTAACTGTAACAAACTGCTCAACTCCTCATCTGTAGTCTGAGCACGAATCACTGCTGATACTGTCTGAGGCTCTACTCTCAATCCGGCAATCACTGCGCCCTCAGAGCTATCAGCAAATGGCCTCCACTCTGCCAAGGACTCTAGCAGTCTCCACTCCTGAATGCATAGGCCTGCTACTGATACTTCCACCTTCCGGCTCAAAGCGTCTGCAACTGTGTTCGCCTTCCCCGGATGGTAAGAGATAGTGAAGTCATAGTCCTTAATGAACTCAAGCCATCTGCGCTGCCTCATATTCAGCTCCTTCTGCGAGAACAGGTACTTCAAACTCTGATGATCTGTAAACACCTCGAACTGCTCGCCATAAAGATAGTGTCTCCAGGTCTTCAGTGCATGAACCACTGCTGCTAACTCCAAATCATGTGTCGGGTAATTCCTCTCATGGACCTTCAGCTGTCTGGATGCGTACGCGATCACCCTCCCGTGCTGCATAAGTACACATCCTAAGCCAACACCTGAAGCGTCGCTATAAATCACAAATCCACCCGTGCCACTCGGCAATGATAAAACTGGTGCTGTGGTCAACAGTCTCTTCAGCTCCTGAAAGCTGTCCTCGCACTTCTGCGACCAAACAAAAGTGACTCCCTTCTGCGTCAGAGCTGTCAGTGGTGCTGTCAATCTCGAGAAGTCTTTGATGAAGCGACGGTAATAACCCGCCAATCCAACAAAGCTCCTAATCTCCGTCACGCTCGTAGGGGTCCTCCACTGTGTCACCGCCTCTACCTTCGCCGGATCCACTGATATCCCCTCTGCCGATACAATGTGTCCGAGGAACGCCACTCTGTCCAACCAAAACTCGCACTTTGAGAACTTAGCATATAACTGCTGAGCCCTCAAGATGCTGAGTACAATCCTCAGATGCTCTCTGTGCTGCTCCACATCTGGTGAATAGATCAAGATGTCATCCACGAAGACAATCACAAATATATCAATATACTGCCTGAATGTCCGGTGCATCAGATCCATGAACGCTGCCGGAGCATTCGTCAATCCAAATGGCATCACCAAGAACTCATAGTGTCCATATCTCGTCCTGAAGGCTGTCTTCTGGATGTCCTCATCTCGGATCCTCAACTGGTGATATCCTGAACGCAGGTCAATCTTCGAGAAAACCTTCGCTGACTGCAGCTGGTCAAAGAGGTCCTCGATCCTAGGTAAGGGATACCTATTCTTCACCGTCACCTGGTTCAGCATCCTGTAGTCTATGCACATCCTCAAGGATCCGTCCTTCTTCTTCACAAACAAAACTGGTGCACCCCAAGGCGAGACGCTCGGTCTGATAAATCCAGAGTCCATCAACTCCTGCAACTGCTTCTTCAACTCTGTCAACTCAGCAGGTGCCATCCGGTATGGAGCCTTCGACTGTGGTGTAGTGCCGGCTACCAACTCAATGCCGAACTCCAACTCTCGGTGTGGTGGTAAACCTGGAATCTCTGCTGGAAAAACATCCGCGAACTCCTGCACCACCTCAATGTCCTCTAGCCTCTGAGACTCTGCCTCCGCAACTACAAGTGTCGCCAGAAAAGCTGCACATCCCTGCTGTAACAGTCTCTGAGCTCTCACAGCAGATACAATAATGCGACCCCCTCTGCTTCTGATCCCTCTAATCAGAATATCAGGCAAACCCTTCCTCGGGATCAAAATCTTCTTTTCACGGCACAAGACTCGAACATCATATTGGGACAGCCAATCCATCCCAAGTATGACATCAAAGTCCTCCATCGGTAGCAAGACCAGGTCTGCCGGAAACTCCTGATCTCCCGAAACAACCGTGGCGCCGGGGACAAATCTCCCCACAGTGCCCACCAGACCCAGGGGTGTGCTGACTTCCAAAGTGGCAGTCAACATCGCAAGGGTACAGCCCAACACTCCCGCAAATCGCTCTGAGATGAACGAGTGTGTCGCGCCACAATCAAATAACACCCTAGCTACTGAACCTGCGACAAGAAGTGTACCTTCCACGACAGCGCCTCCATCCCGAGCCTCCTCTGCCTGGATGGTGAAAACTCTGCCAATGCGCTGCCCCTGCTGAGGTCTGAAAGGTGGTCTACCTCCGCCTCCTCCTCTGCCTGCTGCGGGTAAACCCGGTGGTCGACTCGGTCCAGCTCCTCGGCTCGGACAGCTCCTGATAAAGTGACCCAGCTGGCCACACCCATGACATGCTCCGGGGGTGAAGCACGGCCCGGAGTGAAATCTCCCACAAGTACCACAAGGCTCAGGTCGTGGTACTGCAACTCCTGCTCCCTCGTACCGGGGCCTCTTGCCCGGATTCCCTCCAATCTGCCCTCCTGGCCTCCCAGAGAACCTACCTGATGGCCTCCTCTCATCCTGGTAGTTCTCCCTGTAGTCACGATCAAGAACAGAGGCACTCTTCACTGCATCGGCCAACGTGCTCGGCATGTGCGTCAGCACCTTCGTCCTCAACTGCTTCCGGAGCCCCCGGACGAACTTCCCAGCCCTCTGCTCCTGTGTAACATACATCTCGGGACAGTAACGCTCAAGGGCGTTGAACTTCCCGATGTAGCCTGCTAGGGTCATGTCTCCCTGCTGAAGACTCAGAAACTCCTCCCTCTTCTGATCCTGGACATGCTGCGGAAAATACTGCTCGTTGAACTCGCCAACGAACTCCTCCCAGGCTATATCATCTCTGTCCGCAAACACCACTGCAGATGTGGACCTCCACCAGTTGGACGCAGCACCGCCCAACACATAAGTAGCCAGGCCCACTCTCGCCTCTGGAGGACAACCAATAGCACCGAAGATCTTCTGCATCGTGAAGATCCACTCCTCCGCAGCCTCTGCGTCATACTGCCCCAGAAAGGTAGGCGGATGCTGGCGCATAAACCGGTCATGCATAGCGCCAGTCCCCGTCTGCCCTGTCTGTGCTGTCTGCTGCTGTAGCATCTCCGTCAGACGTCCGACCGTATCGAACAACGTCCGACGCTCATCCTCCCAAGCCTCATCCCTCGCAGTCTCACTCTCACCGCGAGTATGGGCAACCGCCTTCTCCCGTCTAGGAGGCATCTGCCAAAGGAAACAAGACAATATCAATATAATCTGTGCATGCATGATCCTCTAGACCTAACTCCTAACTCAAAGGTGGTTTCTTTGGACAAGTACGCCGAGATCAACGCTCTGATACCAAATTGTAACGTACCCGAAAACAGCGGAAAATTTAAACAATAATAAAGACCGTCAACGGTCAACACTGGGCACGTCACGGGAAAATAAACCAACATATATATATAAAATATATAAGGTACAGACCCACGTGGAAGTCAACTATACAGACTATACCGACTGACTGTGATTACAACAAAAGCTATACAACATGTAATCACCTCAAAAGAAGAAGACAACTACAGGATCCGATCTCGGGGGCACCGTCCTCGGTCACCACCTCAAACTCTAACCCTGCTCGCTACCTGAAATGCAAACAACAAACATGCCTGAGTTCCCTGCAGGAACCCCGTATACCAAACCTCCTAAAATACAAAAAGGAATTAAAGACAATGCAATGCTATGCACATGATCATCCGCCTCGGGCCCACAATAATGCCCTCACCGCCTCCGCGGCACTGAACCACTCCTGTCACTAGGGTCAAGTCAGTTCACCGCTGCCTCACAAGGGTCAGTCGACACCACTGCTCCCCAAAAAGTGCAGGAAGGAACCCCCGGTACACGCCGCACCCAAGGAGCGAGTCAGCCCGCCGAATACACAACTCGGGTCAGACGACAGTCACTGCTCCCCCAAGAGTCGTCTAACGCGCACCCTGCCGGAACATCCTCGGCCTACCGCTAAACCCTCGCAAACTGCCCAAGGTTTACGGTACACATCCCTCACACCCCGCTCGGTAAGAGAGGAAAAAGGTACAACAATAATACGCCTTCGTCGAAGGTGAAATCCGTAGCTCTCAAAGCCGGTAATCGACCGTCGCCTCGGAGCCGGTAGTCGACCTGACATCGACGGATCGCGTGTGGATAAATCCACCAACCTGCGGTAGATCGGTCGACCGCTACAAGCACACCGGTCGACCGGTCCCCCACACAGTACACAGTACTGTACAAACAAATCTACCGGTCGAACCACGCCAACCGAATTACCGACCAATCGGTCGAACAAAAGTCATCTAGCGGTCGACCGTTTGGATGGTCTACGCTATACAATTTTACATAATATATATATCCGACCGGTCGAACCAAGGGGCCGTTCGACCGATAACAGGGATTCAATAATTTGCTCAAGTCTCGTTCGGTCGACCGGAACTGAAATACAGTTCGACCGAATCAACACAAGCACTCTACTGCTTAATTAAATGCT
The DNA here is from genome assembly GCA_963682175.1 of Triglochin maritima. NCBI lineage: Eukaryota > Viridiplantae > Streptophyta > Magnoliopsida > Alismatales > Juncaginaceae > Triglochin > Triglochin maritima. The sequence goes on along the minus strand of OY821787.1, from coordinate 821,672 downwards.
CAGTCGGTCGACCGAGAGTTAAAGAGCGGTCGACCGTTTTGATGGTCAAAGCTCCCAACCGACTTAGCATCGAATGGATCGGTCGAACAAGGTAAAGGACGTTCGACCGTTTAATAAGTCAAAATCCCCAACCGACCCATTCTCATCGTTATTCGGTCGACCGGCTAAGTGGTCCCGTTCGACCGATAACAGTATATCCCCTTTTTCCCGCACAAATCTGGCATAACGGTCGACCGTCTAACGACATCGTTCGACCGTTCGCGGGTAAACAGCAATATAATAATAGGATCGGTCGACTGCCCACAGGCACCGGTCGACCGATCGTCGTCTTCAACCTCTGAATTGGTTGAATTCCGACGGGGAATTCGACACCAACGTCGATCCCCAACACTCACAAGGCACAAGTGAGTTATATTGAAGATTTGGCATACCTTTTTGACGGTTGAAGAAGCCTCCCGAGCTCCCTTCAACACCTCTTCTCTTCTCCTTCCTTTCTTCTTCTTCTTCTCCTCTTCTTCTACTTCACCTTCTTCTTTCCTCCTTCTTCTGCTCCGAATCACTCCTCTCACTCTCTGTTAGATGCAGATGATGAAGAAAACGTCCAAACCCTTATCTCTTTACAACATCACTTTAAATAGCCAAATCCACCTACACCTCATCCAATCACACTTAACCTAAAACCTAACCAACCAAAGTCATCCACCTCAATCACCACATGTCCAACACCTCCACCTCTCCATGCAGGATTAATTAGGGTTAATTAAGTTTAGGTTTAGTTAATTAAGATGTTTAGTTTAGGTTATTACATAGCGGGTCCAAACCATAGGGATAGCAATTTATATTTTATTTAAATGAGGAATAGTTAGATGCCAGGTGGGACTCGATAAAAAGAAAATGTGACATCATGGGTACCAAACGTGGCCGGAGTCAAGTGCCACATCACAGGTGGAGACCCCATTCCAACTATTCAACTATTAAGTCCTCAATTTCTTTTATTTTTAGTAAAACAATTTCGAATTTTTCATTATTTCCCATCGAAAAAATTCACATGAACTCTCCATCTTCCATACAATCTTACCCAAACAAGAGGGTACAGAGTGTCCAAAAGGGAACTAAAAACCTCCTTCTGTAGAATCCATGAAGAGCTTCATGCTTTTCCTTTGATTTCTCTGCATAAAGTGGAGTTTTTAATGTAGAAAACATATATTTCCCTACAATGCAGACAAAACAGAGACACCACACAGGAGTTCCAGAAGGTGTCACTCTATCTCATCAAACCCACTTTGTGTTTTTGTGTCCTTTTGGGTTTTTTGGTTTTGGTTTTGGTTTTGGTTTTGTGGTTGTGATGATTTGGTCTCTTCTTGTTCATTATATTCTAGATCTTAATGGGGTCTCTCTTGTGTTGAAGAGGGACATGGTTGGTGTTTATGTTTGATATGGCAGCAATGACTCCAACCACTTGGATGTCCAAAAGGTGCAATTTTGGAATGTGGGTCTTCGTTAGTTTTGTTTGAGAAAGTTGTTTTTCTCATAATCTCAGATTCGGATGCCATTTATTACTTTTCCTGTTTAAGCTTCTTTTTTTTCGATATTTTCAATAATGTAGTTATTTTTCTTGATCTTTTTGCAGATTCTGTGATCTGGGTCGATCATAATATGAGTGATCTATTTCCAGTTCCAGAGTCTTTTTGGAATTCTGGTCTTGTTAGGTTTAGCGAGGATTGGTAGAATGAGTGTCACAGATTGGTTAGTGTTGTTCATTCTTGCTCTACTTTTGTCATGCAATGTGATGGTCTTCAGCACTACAGACCCAGGTGATTTGGCTGTTATAGAAGAGTTCAGGAAGGGTTTGGAGAATCCGGAGCTTCTGAAATGGCCCGACAATGGCGACCCTTGCGGTCCTCCTCTGTGGCCTCACGTCTTTTGTTCTGGGAGCCGAGTTGGGCAAATTCAAGTCCAGGGAATGGGGTTGAAGGGGACTTTGCCTCAAGACCTCAACAAGCTCTCCATGTTGTCCAATGTCGGTCTGCAGAAGAACGGTTTCACCGGTAAACTGCCGACGTTCAAGGGGCTGTCCAAGTTGCAGTATGTTTATCTGGATTACAACGCATTTGATAGTATCCCGTCGGATTTCTTTGATGGGCTCACGAGATTGCAGGTGATCTCGCTGGATAGTAACCCCTTCAACCAGACCAGTGGCTGGGTATTGCCCGAGAGTCTCACAGATTCAGCTCAATTGGTCAATTTCTCGTGCTCTAGTTGCAACCTTGTTGGGCCAGTACCGGACTTCTTGGGGAAAATGGCTTCCATGACATCACTGCGACTCAGCGGTAACAACCTTACAGGTGAACTGCCTATTAGTTTTGGTGGTTCAAACTTGCAAATTCTACATTTGAATGATCAAACAGGGGACGGTCTCAACGGCTCCATCGCTGTCCTATCCTCGATGGTTTCTCTGACCGAGCTGTGGCTCCATGGGAACTCGCTTAGTGGTGTGATTCCTTCCAATATCAGTAGTTGTGTTTCGCTGAAGGATCTCTTGCTTCACAACAACAAACTCACTGGCATCATTCCTCAGAGCATGGGTACCATGAAGCAACTTCAGAAGCTGCAGCTAGACCACAACAAATTTATCGGTCCGATTCCAAAGCTAGGGATCCCAACTTACTCTTACGATGAAAATTCATTTTGCGAATTGAAACCTGGTATTCCATGTTCTCCAGAAGTAAGTGCTCTGCTTGATTTCCTCGGTGGTATAAATTATCCTCCGGACCTTGTTGGATCTTGGTCAGGTAATTCTCCTTGTTCCAGTACATGGTTGGGAATCTCCTGCACTTCCAACAAGGTTTCTGTCATAAACTTGCAGAATCGTGAGCTCACTGGTTTCATCAGTCCTTCACTCAGTAAACTTGATGCGTTAGCGAACATTCTTCTTGGGGGTAATAAATTGTCAGGCACAATTCCGGCAAACTTGACTGCCTTGAAATCTTTGAAGATTCTGAACCTCACCTCGAACAACCTCAAACCTCCGGTTCCGAGATTTCGTGAAGATGTTGTTCTACATATCGACGATAATCCTAGTATTGGTACTCCAAGTGTGCCAAAGGCCCCAGGTGGTGGCAACCAGTCATCAACTCCGGCTCCAGTGGGGAGAACTTCTCCACCTACTAGCAATCCTCCTCCTGGTGCTCCACCGTCTACTACTACACCCACCCCATCTTCTGGATCAGTGCCGCAACCCCCTAGTCCATCCGTCATTGCTCCGTCAAAAGGTTCCAAAGCAATAAAAATATTAGCGATTTCCTCATCTGTTATTGTGGGTGCTTTGGCTGTTGTTGCAGTGATTATATGCTTGTATCGCCAGAGAAAGAGAATGGTTGGTGTTAAATCTCCAAGCTCCACCATAGTTCACCCTAAGGATTTATCAGACCCCAAGAATGAACTCAAGATAACAGTCAAGGATAGTCCCTACAGAAGTGTTTCTGTTAGTGATCTACTCCATAGTGAGAAAAATGACACTCACATGGTAGATTCAGCTAATCAAATGATATCGGTCCACATTCTCCGTGACGTGACCCAAAATTTTGCCCCGGAAAATGAGCTCGGTCGTGGTGGCTTTGGAATTGTTTATAAAGGGCAATTACATGATGGTACAATGATAGCAGTCAAGAGAATGGAAGCCACCGTTATTAGCAACAAAGCCTTCAATGAATTTGATTCCGAAATTGCAGTTCTTTCAAAACTCCGTCACCGCAATTTGGTTTCCTTGTTGGGCTATTCCATGGAAGATAATGAGAAAATCCTCGTTTACGAGTACATGCCTCAAGGAGCACTTAGCAAGCATATATTCCAGTGGAAGCGTTTAGGCTTTGATCCTTTGACGTGGAAAAAGCGACTCAACATTGCACTGGACGTTGCAAGAGGAATGGAGTATCTGCATAGCTTGGCGCACCAATCCTTCATTCATAGGGACCTCAAGCCGTCCAACATCCTTCTCGGTGATGACTTCCGTGCAAAGGTGTCTGATTTCGGACTTGTGAAACTTTCTCCCGATGGAAAGAACTCGGTTGCGACGACACTTGCTGGTACATTTGGTTACTTGGCTCCAGAATATGCCGGTAAGCTAGTAAATTTATGTAGTCCTATTTTGTTTCTTCAAATAAAAGTCATTCCTAAATAATATGATTATTATAAAGGTTATAATCGGAAGTTCTCACATTCATTTTTATATGTTTAGACATAAAGAGAGAAACAAAATCAAGTTCTTGAAATTGTCTCCAATTACATAGGGTTTTATAGTAAATAGTAGTAAACTATATAGATGATAATTTAGAGTTGGTACCTTGAAATATACTTAATGTTGTACTTTTGACTTCCTCCAATTCGGGGAGTTACAACTTGGTCGCTCAAAGTCGTCCTTTTTTTACTGTTATAACTAGATTGACTCTCGCACTCCTAGAATATTGAATAGACATTTCAATATTGTCTTCTTCAATATCGTTTATTCCATTTTTCTGATATTTAGATTGTAAAGAGATGAATGAGACATCAGGTGCAGAGCAATCTGAAGGCATTGTATGCCGATGGAGTGATTATGGAATCAAAAACATCAATATAGCTTCATGATTATGGTACTGCACTGTAAGGTTTACACTTGAGGGTCCAACAGCATACTGGAGTAAATATGGTTGTTCTAAGCCATAGTAATTTTTATTAGTTTACATCTAAATGATCGAACCTCGTTGTTTAAACTTAGGTTTGAAAATTCATTGGCTTGTTTCCTAGCGAAGTATATTACATTATGTTGCCTTCCTAGCTAATATATTCTATTCTGAACTTGTGCAGTCACTGGGAAGATTACGACCAAGGTCGACGTCTACAGCTTTGGGGTAGTTCTAATGGAGCTCTTAACTGGCTTAAAAGCTCTTGATGAGGACAGACCCGACGAAACTCGGTACCTCGCCTCATGGTTCTGCAACATCAAGTCCGACAGGGACAATCTTATGGCCGCCATCGATACATCCATTACCATGACAGATGACACATTCGAGAGCATATCTATCATTGCTGAACTTGCTGGACATTGTGCAGCAAGTGAGGCCCAGCAACGTCCGGACATGGGCCATGCTGTGAGTGTTCTGTCCCAACTGGTCGAGAAGTGGAAGCCCGTGAAGGATGAGTCAGAGAACTACATGGGAATTGATCTTCGGCAACCGCTCAGCCAAATGGTTGAAGGCTGGCAAGCTGGAATGGATTCCGATATCAGCTTGATAAGCCTCGATGACAGCAAAGGAAGCATACCGGCGAGGCCAAATGGGTTTGCAGAGTCCTTCACGTCGACCGACGGACGGTAATCGATGTCGCAACTGGTTTGCCAAACTATCCTATGAATAATCAAGTGGTGTAGATAGTGATGCTTCAAGATAGGTATGGTTCATATTTATTTTGCTCTTTTCATGTTTAGTGATGTTTGTTGGATTTTGGAGTATATAAGCCATAAAACAAACAAATTTTATGTAATCCTTTACTGGATTTGTAGTGTTCCTGTTGCAGTTTATCTATGCTATTGAAAGAAAGAAAGAAAAAATTATCCTCCAACTATTATTACATAGTTCAAGTTAGTCTAGCTATGGTGCTATGTTAATCTTATGGGCATGATAGCTTTACTGGTTTGAGATGAATTATTGGGTATCAGCTATTATAAACAGGTTGTCCCACTTTTAAAAGTTTCAACCTGGCTTTGATTAATGATGCTACTCAGAGTTTATCCATTGGGGATGTGGAGGCAATTTGAGAAAAGAATGCCACTGGATATTTATAAACCTTACAATTTGGATGCTTTCACATGGGCAGAAGTTGATTGCTCTTGTCATTTACTCCACCGAGAAATTTTAAATAGTGAAAGCAGTGTGTTTTGGTCAAGCGCGACATATCTTGAGGACGACCACACTATCTGATCATGTGGGTAAGATCATAGGACAACATGTAGCTCATCTATAGTTCGGGAAAAGGTTGAAGATGGACAGACACAAACTGCCAAGATTTCTGAACTCAGATTTGAAGTCTAGAGAGCAAATACTAAAAGTGCTGTGCGAGCGAAGCTGGCTTTGATACGGGCAAAAGAGGACAGGTGAGAAGTGGTTTTGGGAGGTGGGGAAAAGGGAATTTTATTTTTGACATATTAAAATGTTCTTTCTATAACATAAGGAAAAAAACAAAAACAAAACAAAGTAAAGGTAAGATAAAATCAATATTGCACTTCAAATTTCTAATTCTGTTTGATTGATGCAATTTCAAATAGTTTAGGTACTTGAATAGTTATAATAGTTTGAAATACCGAATTAGTTTGAGCATAGTTCAAGATACTAAAATCACTTCAATTATAATTACTGATCTCAAAACATCAAGTGCCCCAAGTACCGAATCAGTCAGGGGTGCAACTCGGATAATTTGACTCGGATACCTAGTATATCTAAATTCGAATCCAAATATCATATTTCATTACCAAATTCGAATATGAATCTGAATTCAGTAGAACTATCCGAATCCGAAACTTTAAAATTTTCAAATACTAATTGGTATTCGGATATTATCCGAAATTAAATATATATATATATATATATATATATATATTGTAATTAATTTTCAAATCAACATTTTCGTATCAAATTTTTTGAATACTAAATTTTTGAATACTACTTTGTGTATTTGATCATGTATTCGAATAATTCGGATAATTCGAATTTTAAATACCTTATATCCAAATTCTAATTGGTATTTTTTTTAAATCAAATTCGTATCCGAAATTAAATCGATAACACTTATCAAATACCAACTAAATAAAAAAATTCGAATCGAATATTCAGATAGTTGTAACAATTTGCTCCTTAACAGCACGTTGTCTCGTGGGGTTGCACATTGAAAGAGTTTGAATTTTTTTTGCTCGTCTGACACAATCCACTGTTGCATAGACAACTGGATATATAAGAACGGGAGCAGGATGAAATCATCCATCCAAGTTAGATTTCCCTTTGGAAAAAGACACTGCACTTGGATTTTTCCCTTTGGAAAAAGACACTGCAATGTAAAGGTGGTCTATTGTCATCCGGGTGAGGTCAGACCACCATATTAGAGTTCAGTTTACAACACTGGATTATTTGAATTATCAAAAAAGGGCAGTAGTTTTATAATTGGGTATCAAAGAGGAGCTTATAAAATGATGACATATTTGCTTTAGCTTAATAGTACACTGTCCAGAAAAAAAATCAAATGCAACAAATAAAAGAGAGGACGACGAAACAATTAATAAAGAGACTTTAGTTCATCAGTTTTCACAGATTCGTTACAGAAGATTAACCCACTATCGTCATGCAACCCTTTTATCCAAAAGAGAAAGCAGTTTCCTCGCACTAAGCTCAGAAGTCTTTAGACGAGAAAAGAAAAGATTAAACAAACTTTTTCACGGGCAGCAAGTGATGAGTATAATGAAATCAATTTCAAACCCAAGAATGCATTCTCTACAGCTCATAAACTTTACATTGGTCAGAGTATGGTGGCTCTCTAACCACGTAGAGATGCTCGAGGCACCGCAGGTAGTCCCATTTCATCCTCGGCCTAAACAACAAAATCAAAACATGCAAATTCCATTAAAATAAAATTCATAGCAGCAAACAAGGAAAATAGATATACACATAACTAGTTAAACTGAAGGACAGTGTATCATGTATCAACCAAATGAGCTACAAAAAGTATCATGTATACACCAAATGCTCTTAATTTATCACTTTTTATATACAGAGGAATAATAGGACAAGGCTGCAGGGGCTTATCACCAAAGACGAAGCCCCTTTAGACGTTAACATTGACATTAATCACTGGACCCAAAAATAGTTTCAAGGTAAATTCTTATTTATATGGACAGATAACCCAATATCGTCCATCTTTATGGTCATTCCTGAGGAGATGCACCCGGCACCCCCCAGAGTGTCATTGACAAATAGCTCAGCCATATTACTGGAAAACTATCACTTTTCAGATTTGGCATAAGACTAAACAACAAATACAGAAACATCAGAAGTTAGACTTCCATGTAAAGACTACAATTGAACAAACAAAATATGGCACAAAGCCAAATTAATCGTAGTAGTATTGCACGACATTTGGAAGCTAGAGCAAGTTGCAAAATATTGGCAAAAAGGCTACAAACAAACTCTAGCATTCTCTATAACTAAGATTCAATCAATCGTGACCCTGAAAATTTGCGAATCACAAATGGGGATCAATGTGAGCCCAAATACGGCAGAAACTTTGAACTAGACCACAAGCAAGTTAAGAGAATGTGCAAGAAGTTAGAAGTGCAGATATCCTCTTTTTGTTTCCAAACACATATTAGCAGTCTAAGTACCCAAAAACACATAATTAGGACCAAGAAACAAAGTCCCACGGCCAAAATAAGTATTGCATGTTAAATCAGTTTCACTGTAACTATAGTAATATAGTTACTGCTCATACCTGGGCATTTGGTCTCCCAGGTACTTGCCCAGATGGTGCTGGTGGAAGATTGAGATCAGCTTCAGGCTCCAGGTCAGGTTGAAGATACGACGGTACAGCATCTGATTCAGTTTCTGCTCCCATGTCTGCTTCTAGAGCATCAAGTTCTGCATCTCATACACGCAAGTACACATGAAATTATAAGGTTCCCATTAGACAAATAAATAAATGGAAGCAGACAGATTTTAAAGCTAACGCGGATAAAACAGATATGCACGCATTTTCCTCTTACCGCCCATGAGATCCTCCTCATCAATGTCATCGGGCACATTATAGCTCCTACCAAGAGATTCTTGGATCTCTGTGCTGACATCCATCAAATCCATCATCTCATCTTGCATGCTCTACATGGTGGGGGGGAACAGCTCTTACATGAGAAACAAACAATCATAAAATAGAAATATGAAGTTGAGATTTTCACTGCAAAAAGCTTGTAAAGACGAAGTGAGCAGCATACATCTATGTCTGAAATATTCACAGTTTTCATCATTCCTTTTAATTCCTTGTTTGCAGACTTCATTGCTGACATCTGAAAAACAAAGATAATTACCAAGCATGAGATATAGTTTTGGAGCGCAGGATGAGATCAGAATGAGTTTTATTATCATACAGTTTGTTGAACGTCCTTGAGGCCCTCTGCAGCAAAGGAGACCTGATCAAGGTTGAACGTCTGATTGAAGATCATATCACGTTGGTCCTGATACCTAAGTAAAATAAATACAATACCAAGCAAAATAACGTTATATAAGGAACTTATCTTCAGTATTGACCATGTTTTAACTTCTCAAATAGGCTTTGCAAGGTAAGGCAAGTTGGATAGCAATACCACAGAACTAACCATACCAAACCTCCAACCGTTCCACACCATACTAACCGTGGTATTACAAACTTACAATATGAAAGCATGGACAAACACGACAGGTTAACATTACCAGAACAATAATAGCAATATATAGACAGCTAAGCTTTTCCAAGAAGCACATCTGTATATACAAGTACAGAGCAGATGAAAGTAAGAGGAGCACAATAAAAGACACTTACATTTTCTTTTGCTTGAGAACTCGCATGGCCCGAGCTTTGACAGCTTCTTGTGCAGGACCAGGTCGTGTTTTCTTTATCTGGTCACGGTATCTAGCAAGCTCGGCATCCAGTTTTTGAATTTTTTCATCAATGGTATCCCCTCTTTTATTAATCTGGACATACATCATGTATTCATGTATCCTTAAATTAGTTGATAAGCCCCAAACAAAACACACTCACCCAAATCATATACCAAGTTTATTGTAGAATCGAGCACAGCCAAACACAATTGTTCCCCATAATAACATATTAGTCAACTAAATTAAAAAGACACACCACACATCTCAAAACTTTTACCCTCAAATTGTTACTGACTTCGAATTCGTATTTGTTCAAACTACGTTTTGTCAGCGAGAACTTCATGCTTAAGCATTTGAAACCACAATTGACATGGGCTAATGAGAATCCGCGGACTTGTGCACACAAAACCAACATCTGTACGGACTTTGCGATCGGACCGAGACATGAGCATCGAATTAGGGCAAATAAGAAACTACATCCAATTAAAGAAACTAAGCAAACCTAATTCTTAAGGATCACAGAGAAACTACATCCAATTCCTCGATATTAAAAATGCCAACTTTGGCACAAAAACATAGTAAAAATGCCAACTTTAGCACACAAGAGTCGCCACAAACACAATCTGAAACGAAAATCGAAGGAAACGCCGTTTCTTCGTTAAAAAAAATTTACACCGAAAAAGAGGAAATTGTACCCTCTCGGATGCGTCCTGGAGGGAAGGAGGTGGTTCCTTGTTCTTCTTCGCGCCGAATACCCGCTTCATCTCCTTTGCCTGCCCCTTTCCTTCCCTCGGATCGAACGAAGTCGGAAACGCGGATTGATTCGTGAGATCGAACGTGCCTTTTGAGGGAATCGGGAAATTTAGGTTTTTGTTTGGATATTTCCCCTCTAAGGAGGGTGGGTTTGACGGAGTCGAGATGAAGTTTTCGGTTTGCGTTTGCTTCGTCGAAACGAGATCTCAGATGGGTTGGACTTTGGTTCTTTTTGCAATTTGGTTCTTGTACTTTTCATAAAACATACTATGGAACGTTTCGACTTTCGAGTGGTCTGATACTTAAACGACGTGTTAATAAAGGTGTTTTCTGAGTCAAACGTCAAAAATTTAACTCGTCTAATATTAGAGGTTTGAAAATGTGGGTTATTGACTTATTGGTACCCTCACGAAATTACAAGAATTTACATGGACTTGGGCTGAAATAAACATATTAAATAATAAGTATGAAGGTGTTAAACTACTGTTAATTTGATTATACTGGAAAAAAATATAACAACTTAACTAAGTAGGATTAGACATAAGAAATTATTTCAATTGTGGGTAAAATAACTAAGAATAGGGTAAATCTATTAAAGGGAAAGTGAAGGAAAATTTCATTTCTTATAGGTAATTATGGGGGAAAAACAAAGATTTTTTTGCGTGCGTGCTACACAACTACTTTGAAAACAATTGAATTATAAGAATATCATCTTTCTTTACACACCGTTAAATATTTTTTGTGCATAAATGTCATTACCTTTTCAATGATTACACACCGTTAAATATTTTTCGTTGACTACAATTTACGGTGTTTTAATATTTAATTGTGATATTTACAAAAAATCTCTAACTTATATTAAAAATTAATATTTAACATCTCATCTTCTCTCTTCACTCTCCTTTCTCTCTACTCTCTCTCCTCTTTTTTTCTCTCTACTCTCTCTTCTCTTTCTCAATTCTTTCTCTCTCTTTACTTTCTCTTCTCTCGCTCAGGAGGTCGGTGTGGAGGGAGGTGACCGCGTCAGAGGAGAGAGAGTGGAGAGAGAAGAGAATAGAGAGAGGAGAGTGGAAAGAAAAAATGGGGGAGAGAGAAAAAAAAGCATGAAAGAAAAGATGAGAGAGAAAAAAAGAGGAGAGAGACGAGAGAAGAGGAGAGGTTAAATATTATTTTTTCTAACTTAAGGTTTTTTATGTAAAATTTACAATTAAATATTAATATATTTAACACCGTTAACTGGAAAATGTTAACGGAATGACATCTCTAAAAATATAATGCACAAAAACTATTTTTAGTGGCACACAATGAAAAATGTAAAGAACGGTGACATTTACATTTTTATAATTCAGTTATTTGCGAATGACACGCAAACAAAAAATCCAAAAAACAAATATTTTCCAAATAATGGGTAGCAGTGAGAGTTTCTACTATGCATGTTTATAGTGAAACTAAACTGCTAAACTTCCAAATGCAATCTTACACAGAAAATCGTTTGGAAACAAAATATGACGTTTTAGTGGCACCTATCACCATCCTTTAAATCTCCAACTGCAACCTCAAAATAAGGTTCCTAAACGGATCGTAAGTCTGGTAGTTGATGACACATAATTATTCTTAAATATATGATGGTTAGGCACTGCTTCGTAAAAAAAAGATTGTTAGTCAATCTCCAATGAAACAACTATTGTTATCTTTGAAGAAGATAAAAAAGCATGTAGAAGAGGCGACCTTATAAATTATAATCACCAAAAATGGAAAAAAATATGTTATAGACGTACCAAGATAAGAGTTTGAGAGAGTTATACACAGACAAAGGGTGTCTTTAGATGTCCTAAAAGTTTGTCAAATTACTCAAAAAAAAATTCAATTTTGTACATCCTAAACAAAATAATTTTCTCCCAAAAATTCAAAAAACTCGAAAATGAGTTTTTTCATAGATACATTTTTGTCCATGTTTAAATCAATATTTATAAGACTTTTTTATTCTATTTGCAAAAGATTTGAGAATGATAAAACAAATTTTTACCATGGAAAGTCAAAAAAGTGAAAAATTAGGCAGGATGTAACTTTTTAGACAAGAATTTTTTTATATACTTTGTCATATTATGCCTTCAAACTTGAAAAACTTATAGTTTTTAGGACATCCAAACAACCCAAAAAGAGTTTTCTTGGTGGGTATTTTGTAAATGAAATGGTTTTCTAGTTGAGATTTTACGAATTAAGTAAAGAATTAGTTGCTAAATAACTATGCATCCCATCACATGTGTTTATCTTCTCGTTGTTTCTAATGTTGCACTTGCATACTAAGATACCGTTTGGATATGATTTTTGGCTGGATTCCAGCAATAATCCTGTAAGAATCTAAATGTGTTTCACAAATAGAAAATCAACTTCCAGATTCTGTAACAATCTCTGGATTCTTAACAAAGTGGAATTTGTATAGAATAATCATCGATAGAATCCAATCCAAACAAACCCTTAGGTCACAAGATTCTCACAAGTAACGAATGATGTCTTTTGGTCCCCAGACAATATATGGTGGGTTTGGATTAGATTCTTGTGACAGGATTCTTGTGAGAATTCAAATTCTAAGTGAAATTGTAGGAATCATGATTCGTTTGGATGGAACAAATTCTAAAAGAATCAAAATTCGTTTGGATGGAAAAAAATCTTGCTCATGATTCTAAATGTTAAATGATTAGTATGTCTCTAGATTTAAATTTATATTGTTATTAGATTACTATTGTAAGATATGTTATGATTTTTTCACTAATGTATATGAAATTTATCTAATAAATATCAGAAAATATTAAAATATGTTTGGATTAAAATATATATCGTAAATTCATCAAGTTTATTAAAAAAATATAATATATATGACAATTATAGTTTCTAATTAGAAATTTATCAAATAAAAATATTAAAATATGAGAGTATTATGATAAATACAACTTAGGGTAATATGGTAAACGTGGTTCTAGAATTTGGATTCCTCCAAGAAGCTATAAAAATTCGGCTTCTTCTTTCTATACAACTTTCGTTAAGAATCAGAGATTTTTACAGAATCTAGTAGTTGATTTTCTATTTGTGAAACGCATTTGAATTCTTGCCGGATTCTTTTCTGAAATCCAACTAAGACTATGTTGCCAAACACACCCATAGTTTGTGTTTTATTGTCAAATTAATAGATGACATTTTTATGCTTCAACTGAGGTAGCTTTGGACTGATCACCTTGAGGTAGTAAAGGCTTTATGTTTGAACCCTACCGTATTCAAAACAATCATGATTTTCTAAGAACTTATGTGTGTCACATCACATTCGTTTTCTTAACGAGCAAAAATATTATACACACTTTCAAACAAATAACAATCATCTATTGAGATTTTTATGGACAGTTGAGGCACGAGATGTCTCAACACTCTTTCAACTATACAAACATTGCCTCCCCGTGCAGGACAAATTATTATATCCCTAACCCATGCTTAGGGATTAATCCCGGGTTTAGTGGGTGTTTGCACGGGGAAGTGGTGGCGTGAACAGTGGCGGAGTGGAGGTGATGGGTTGGGGTGTGGAGGGGGTTGTGGATGAGGTGATGGTGAGGGTTGGGTTTTCAGGAGAAAACTCACTCTCATCCATTCTCTTCTCACTTGCACACTCTCACTCTCTTCCTTTCCTTGTGCGGCGAGCAGCAGCGGAGGAGGAGGCTCCGGTGGAGTAGGCGTGGTCCCGGCGTGAGGCGTGCGGAGGTGGACGTGCGAGGAGGACGGAGGCGCGAGCGAGGCTCCAGCTAGTTTTGTCGTTCTCTCGAGGTATGCCGGTTCATAATGTGTTTAGTTGTTGCTCACCCTCGTGTGGGGGTTTGTTGGTCGGTCGGAGGAGGTCAGAGACCTCTCCGGCGACGTGGTTGCGTAAATCCTCGGTTGACGCGAGGTTGAAGACGACCAACGGTCGACCGGGCTCCTTCGGGTAGTCGACCGATGTAGTGTATTTACCCGACTTTAACCTTCACCGGTCAAGCGATGCCTTGTGGCGGTCGATCGGTAGTGCATTTTGCTGGTGAGTTGGGATTGTCTGTTGTGTTTCGGTCGACCGGGTCCTTGGGTCCGTTCAACCGGAACTTAAGTGTACTGGATTATTATGCATGATTGTTCGACCGTTGCTACGATTGTGTTCGACCACTATATGACTTAGAACTGCTAGGATGCCCTGTTAGTTTTTGGTCGACCGAGACCCCTGGGTCAGTCGACCGATAGTTTGAATTGATGTTAACCAGACTCTGGATTTTTTACCTCATATCGGTCGACCGGTTTTAGATCTCTGTTCGACCGTTGGGACTTAAGTTTTGCGCAAAGAGTTCGACCGTTGCAGACTTTCGGTCGACCGATTCCCTTGAAAAAGCGGTCGACTGGGTTGTCTCTTTCGGTCGACTGTTTTTGCACAGGACTGAATTCCTGGTCCTCTTAGGATGCCAACTCTGTCCACGGAAACCCGTGTCCTCGCCTTGTGCGTGAGCCAGGGGGTGACGGTGGGCACGTACGCGTGCCTGCCCAGGGACGGTGGGCACGTACGCGTACCGTGTGGAAGAGTGTGGGTGTTTGGGACGTGTCACCTCTATGTATGGATCGTGACTTGATGTGATGGATTGATTGGACTTATTGTATAGTAGCAGGCCTGAGGGATCGCAGATCCCAATGTTTGATGTTGTGCGAGCACGTAACTGTGGTTGGGTGAGGTGACTACCAGCCTGGATGGCTACGGAGGTCGCTCCCCTGCTTTTATAGCGGCGTGGTTGGTGTTTGCGGCTCGTGGAGCCTGGTGACTTGACAGACTTCGGTCTGGACCCGTCCAATGTTGTGTCGGGCGTATTAATGGACCACCGATGTTGTTCCGGTGATGTCGTCGATGTTGTTTCAGCGATGATGATTGATGAGCCAATGTTGTTCCGGCTATGTTTCTCAGATGGGGGCACCTACTGAGATAATGATTGATGGATTGACCGAGCGACAGCTCCGTTGGTGTGGTTTCGACCACGAAGTTACAGATCTGTTTCTTATGGCGCGGACTTGGTGGATGCTCATTGCCGAACAACATGATTAGTGTAGTCACGTGTGGGGAGTGTCACGTCATGTTCTGTTAGACCGTATGTGCCTACGGTAGGTCTCCTAGGGAGACCCGATGATGATTGTCGGACTGATGTCTTGTGTTACCCTTCGGGGAATTGTTTTCCTTACTGTTAATGACATGACATGTCACTAGTATGATAGGTTCATTTGTACTACTGCATGCATATTGGGTGGCTTGGCATACGATTGTTGTTACATCTTTTTCAGGACCACAGTAGGTCCAGTTGGGTGGTGATCAGTGGGCGCGTGCATCTTGAGATCGGATCCTCTCTTTCAGACCATTGAGGTCGACATGAGTATTTTTATCTTCCTTGTTGTTCTGTTGTAATCATGTATCGTTTTGAAAAACTATTATGTAATATGGTGCACCGCTTATATGTTTTATGAGAAGGAACAATCTCGTCTTTTATTATTGGTCTATGATGTCTTGATGATTAATTTTTAAATTTCCACTGTTTCGAGATGTTACACAAATAGATGCCTTCCTTCTACTCCCACTCGAAATCTGTCTTGTTAGAGTTGTTTCACCTCACGGGCTCATGCAATATTATTGAAAATCGATTGTTAGAAAGGAAATCATTCCCAAACTAGTACATAGCAATATTTTCTCTAAACGGAGTAATGTTAAATGACCCAATTGTCATGCATTTTCTAACTAGTGTTTCTTTTTCTTTGTTTACCACTATTTTGCATGTTGTACTTGACTTGTTTGAATCAATCTTCTTACAACTTGATATTCCATGTTGTCTTCATTCCTGAGATTTTTATATCCTCTATTATCAACAATTGTCATCCATGGGTGAGGTCATTTGTTTGACTGTGCATGTCTCAACCAGGTAAATTTTTTTTTTTTTTTTGGTTCTTTTCTTTGTTCTCGTGATTTGCTTGTTGCCTTGTTTGGCTTCTTCCTTCCCTGGTGCTCACGTTGAAGTCTGGCAACCAGTTCAATTCAAATAACCAAATGATCAAGCACAGTACGATAGAAATTAGCAAAATGAAAGTAGATATACCGTTTGGAATCTTTCTTTTCCTGGCGTACTTGACCCACGTAAGGGTGACTTAAGCAAGGACAGAGCACCCCCACTTAAAACCGAGCCTCATAATTAGTGCAAGGACCAAGTTTGAGGCATAGATTTGATATGACTTGATGTGTTTGGGAAAGATTTAGAAGTAAATATCCCCACATCATTCTTCCCTAAAAAGACCTCCCACCCCAGGTCTCAATCCCTCCTCAAAATTGCTCCAACGTCTTACATTATTATTAACATATATACATACACGAGTGCTAATACACGGACACTCCGTGCTTCGTACGTCAAGTCATCGGTCACTTCGGTCATTATTTGATGAATGAATGTGATTTGTGAATTATTTAAATTATTAATAATTTGTAATTATTTATAAAAAAAGAAATAATTTATTTTTCAAGTAAAATAACTATCTTACATCCGGTCTGGACTGAATTTTTTTCCGAGGTCCGGATCAAACCCAATTGGTTCGGCCCAGAGAACGAATTTTGACCTTAAATTTAAAAAAAAACTAAAACCGGACTGAACTCGGACCGAACCAGTTTTTGCACACCTCTATTAGACACATTTTGGACACAATCTGAATATGCTCCAGATACACTCTAAACACATAACATACACATTCTGGACACAACCATTCTAGACACACTTTGGACACATTTTGAACACACTGAACACATCCAAAGTTTGTCTGGCAACTTGAGTCATAAAAAATAGAGATAAATCATTCATAACTATTTAATACAAAATTACAAACAAAATACGTTTGGCATATAAAAACGTATCATTGGAAAAAAGGGTAAGAGACAAAGAGAGCGATAAAGAAGAGAAAATAATGTAAGAGACGAAGAGATGGTAAATATAATTTTGAAAATATGTATTAATATAATTTGGAAAGTAAATATTACCATGCATTTGGAAAGGAAATCTCGCTTAAAACGTCGTGTCTTCCATTTAAGGAAAAATTCATTGACGTGGAAAAAAATACTCCACGTCACGTAAGACGCGTTCGTCCAATAATATTTGAAGATTGTTCGTGGAATTTGTCCAAAACACACACACGAGGGAAAGACTCTTTATATATATACACACTAAGATTACCAAGTGAGAACCGTAAATTTTGGTTATTACCGTGGAACCAATTAAATCTCTCGTTTATATATGATTGTTCGTGGAATTTGTCTAAACTTTCTAATTCCTTTGTAGATTGGGGATTGAGAGCAGAGGGGTTGGGTTACTGAAAGAATCATGACAGTTGATTTGAATCAAATAGTCATGGAGTAGAAGTTGAGATTTAGCATGATGCTAATTGTTTTTAATCTTATTTAAATTTTTGCTAGTATATTTAATTTCTTGCTTATAACACATACATGATTATTTCAACAAGTCAAATTTGCTGCACATCACCAACAATTAGTTCATGAATTCAATCAATTATTCCCTAATTCCCAATAAGTTTCTTTATTCAACAAAATGCAAAAAATGCTAATGGAGTATGTGACCACAAAAAATGATTTAATAAATGTTAAAGATCCTTAGTATTTGACACGACATGGGATTCAATCAATTTAATTGGTTCTTCCCGTAAGAATCTTTTTTTCTTCTTATTGAGTAATTTTCCTATATATATATATATATATTTATACATGTAGTGATGTCAGTAAGCAAGGGGATGTTTCGATAGACAGCTGGAGATGGAAATTATTTCTTGTATTCTTCAATGCATGTTGCCGTCACCTTGAATGTGCTCAATGCAAAGGGCTTATTACGGTGGACAGTGGAGTGGTGGTCTTCCATGCATGGAAGTCCAATGTTGTTGATATTCAAGTAGTCGAAATAATTTAATTATCTTAGTAATATACTTTCACTTTTGCGTCGAAGGGTTCTTCTCATCTCGAGATATATCATATATGTAAGATCACTTACCACTCCTAGCATAGTTTCAACTGGCATTAAGATGAAAATTCACCCTTAAATATAATACGTGGTTTAACAGTCTTTCCAACACACTAACATGCGGCAATTTGCACTGGTGACTTGAAATATGTCACTTACAAAGGCCAATGTTGAGAACAAAATCTCGTGTTGGAAAATCTAAACACGATCGCATTATTGTAAAACTTAACACACTCCGGTCAACATAAAGGCTAATGTTGAATGTTTTTTTGTTTTCTTTTTTAAACCAACACCAAAGCTAGTGATGCCAGCATAAAAGTTAATTGACATTAAACCACGCCCAAAACATCGATCAATCACAGTTAGCATTGAAAATCAATGCTAACTCTAGTAGACTATGACGTCGTTGGGGCTGGAGAGAATAATTTGGAGTGTCACCTCAAGATGGCTGCGCCGTGTAATTAATATTGATTGACCAGCCAGACGCCTGCAGACTAGCCCCGGCCAGGCCAGTGCACCACTGCCAGTGCCACTCCCACTCCCAGTCCGCCACTGACCAACAATCATCATTTTCTACGATTCTGGAAATCTATTGGAAAAGCCACCCTCTATAAATAGCCACATCCAATCCATCACCAACCATCTTATTAATCAAATTAATATTTGTTCTTACGTTTTTAAATAATATAATTAGACACACGAAAGTCACGTTCATTATATATATTAACTCAAACTCACCCCCCTGCATTTGGTACTACTACTTCAACTACTTCAAAGCTAGCGAAGTAAGTCATGGCTTCTTCTCGTCAGATTCTGCCAACCTTTGTCCTTGTTTTGTTCTTTGCCGTGTCCTTTGCTGTGGCTGCACGTCCAGGTATGTTGTATGTGTGCATGTCTTTTTCATTTCCATGTATGCATGGTTTCGAACCATATTAATAGTACGTGAGTTTGCTGGTTGATTTCAGGTTGGAGTGGGAGATTGCAATACTCTGAGGAGGTGTTCAAGGGTTTGAGGCCGTTGGATCCGATTGAGGGTGGAACGAGGACGGTTGGATCTGATCTGAGGACGGCTCCTTCTGGTCCGGATCCCATGCACCATCACAGTGGTCCTAAGAAGCCCAAGACTCCATGAAAACTTGTCTTGGATTAGTAGTGCTAAATAAGATGTATGTTTAACTTAGGTGCTTTGTTTTTGGATGTCGGAACTACATGGGATGATGCACTCTGGCTGTTTTCTTGTACTATTTGGCCCACGTAATGTTGTTGAAGCATATGTAAGTTTTTTTGTCCAATATCCACTTTTTTAGGGTTTTCATTTCTGTTGTGAACTTGTTATGTTGAAGATACATGTAATGCGGTTTTATCTCTAAGATAATGTCCCAGCAACCTTCTGTTTTAATTAATGTGATTTTTACAATATAGTTGTGTTCACGTAGTATGTGTGTTAGCAAGTGTTATCCTTTGTATACTGCTACGAGAGATTTGTCATTAGTTAATATTAGCACAATGTAAATGTCCATTGTATTGCTTACTGGGCTTTTATCTTAAGGCCCATTTATATAGTTCTTCACATTATATATACCTAAAGCCTATTCATTTCTGTGTAGAAAATTTTGTTACGACCATTTTGGTCATTTCACCATCGTCTTTCCTTCACCTTCTTCACGCTCTGGATGGATCTGGAGAACGGAGTTTGCGGTTGATCTTGACTATGTGCAGCTTCGAATAAATTCCAATGCGAACCAATTCGTTGACGTTTAAGAGTTCACTAGGCCTTCATTATCATTCAATAAAATAACATTACTATTTCCATGTATCTACCGTACATAGATAAGTTCAATTTTTCACCCAAAAAAAAGTATAGATGTACGTATTTTACTTTCCATCTCTACTGTTATGTGTGTTTTGTATGTGATTAATAATGATTTATCGTGGCTATGGGTTCTTTCCCCAATTAAATGATTACCGTGATTTCACCCAAAATCCGATCCTATGCTAACATGATTATTGATATTTGATAGTCTTGATTGAACCCAACTGTGTTTTGAGTTAAAATTGCAAACGTATACGTATCACCATTTGAACGTAGGGGAACATCTTTGAACCCTAGCTGCAGTTTTAGTAGTTGTAACTAATCATGACATGTATCCATGATTGTATGGTGTTGCGTTATTTTTGGGGGGTACTATTCGTTATCCATGATTTGGTGAAATATCTGAATCCGACGAGGTAAGGAGGGTGGAATTTTTTTTCAACTTGGGTGTCCGACTAAGACGCCTCCGCCAAGAGGTGTCTGATTAAGCCGCCTCCACATAGGTCGCGACGTGTTAGCCAGACATCTCCACCTATGCGAATGTGTCTTAGCCGGACGCCTACTCTAAGGTAGAGTCGCCTGGCTAACACGCCTCCACCTATGTGGAGGCGTGTTAGCCACGTCTCCATCTTGGTGGAGGCGGCTTAAGCAGACGTCTGTTTTTTTTTTGTAATTTTCTGTTAAATTCAACTTTTTCAGGTTCCGTTTCAAGATTTCGGTGGTGATAGAGTAGATTACAGTGAGTTTTTTGACAGTAAAAAAATATTTACAACAATCGAGGAAGCTTGTAAATAAACGAAACAAGGGGGAGGCGGTTCCGTCGGTCGCCCTCTCGTTGGGTTGAGCGTCTCCCGTGGACGCTCGACCAAAATTATTACTTTTTTAAAAAATAATTAAAATAAACAAGGCAATTTACCACATGTGAGTAGTCTGGGGTGTCCGCTGGTTTTTCCTGGCCACCGACACATTATATCTGGTGAATAGAAGAGTGATATGATAAGAAAGTTGTGTTAAAAGAGTGAAATGAAGAGTTATATAAGTAGAAATGGTATATGGTCAAAATGTTAATATGTTTAGGCGATTTAAATAGTTTTACGACGACGAATAACACTTCAGTTATCTTTTCCACTCGAAAACTAGTTCAATCGGTCAATTACAATTTTCTCTCTTTCCGTTGTACTTATATAAATCTTCGCACTCTCCTACCACTGTTCTCTGTTAATTTTTCTCTCATAATCATAAAGAAAAAAATCTCGAAGGCCAGTAAAGTAATCAGCGGACGTCTCGGCATACACGAATCTAGTAAAATGTCACATTTAGTTTATATTTTAATTATAATTTTTTTATTAAGTTCAGGCATTAGTGGGAGCCACCCCACCTGGGAAGTAGCATCTACGGTAGACGCCTTCATCTTTGAAGGGAGTCTCTGGTAGACGTCTTTTTTTAATAAATAATTGTTATTATTAGTTAAATTGCTTATAATTTGTTATAATTGTTAATGAAATTGATTATTAAGTTATAATTAGTTAAATTGATTGATTATTAAAATTAGTTAAATTAATTATAATTAGTTATTATGGTTAGTTAAATTGGTTATAATTAGTTATAATCGTTAATTAAATTGATTATAATTAGTTAAATTGATTAATTATTATTAGTTTCGTTGATTAATCAATTTGTAAATTAAGTAATTTAAATCTATTAACGAAATTTTATTTCTAAAATTTAATTTATACTCATCGGGTTACCGTATAAGGAAAGGAAAATCAGTCCCCTTATGCGTTGTATATAATTTAGAGGATGACTCAGGTTCTCGTCATCCACGTCAACAGGGTATATCTGGTTCAGTTAGGAGATATATATTTTACGTCGTCGTCAAACACGTAATGATTGTTTCGATGACGGTGAGGATTCATATGAGGTGGAGAGTCACGACGAGAGTGAAGATGAGGTCGGTAAAGAGTTGAAGCCTCAGAAGGAGGTGAGGCAGCTGTATGGTGGAGGACGGTGGGGCGACATGGTATTTCTTCTTCTGTTGAGTGAGTCATTCGGAAAGGTAGAGGTGGACGGTTTGTGATCGGTCATTCGAGTTCGTGCACTGCAGACGCCCGAGCTTAGAAGAAGAAGAAAGATGAGGACGATTCTTGGATCGGGACTGGTGTGATGCCTGATGGTTCTTTAAATGATAGCGTCATTCTGAGTTTCGGAGGTCACATCGCTAGACATATTTGGGATGACGAGAATCAGTAGGTTCTGAAGTGCTACAATCGACACAGTCTATACTACATTGCAGGTAGGGCTGTCAAATTCGTGTTTCGGGTCGTGTTCGTGTCGACACGACTTGACACGAATTCTTTTTCGGTCAACCCGAACACGAACACGAATTTTTTTTAAAATCGACCCAAACACAAATACGAAATTATACACCTAAACACGAACACGAAATTAGTAACCCGAACACGACCTGAAATGACACGAATTTCTTTTCGTGTTGGTCTAATTCGTGTTTCGGATCGTGTTCGTGTCAACACAAATCGACACAAATTCTTTGTTTGTGTCAACTCACAACCTAAAAACAAAATAAACCTCATATTTCATCACATACTCTTTTAAAATATAGACTAATACAATGAGAAATCCTAACATCCATAAACATTCAACATCAATATCAACTTTATCCAAAAGACAACAACTTCATCACAAACAATCAAACTTCCATAGACAATTCATAAACCTCCTTGACCAAAAAGATAAATACTTCCATAAACAACATGAGTTAACATTGAACTTCCTTGCAATCATGTCTCCAGACTCTCCACATTCCTTGTTATCAACCTGTGGGATGATGAGTAGAGTTATCAAAAAATATAGTAATGACGAGTCATGTTTTGCGGTCGCAAATTTACCACTACTAATGTAAGTCGCCCCGCAAGCTTTGCATCTAGACCTTTCTACTTTGTCAGGCTGGTTAGGTAGGTCCTCAAAAAAATTCCAAACATGTGATCTCTTAGAAAATTTCCGTTTCTTTTTTTTTGTGGTGTTTGAACTTCTATTACTTGTATCTCCTTGGGGTACTTGTTCCACATTACAATCCACTAGGTCATTTTCATCGACATTCATATTAGAAATGGAAGGGGCACTGCAATTTAAATCTCAGTAAATACCCCATTAATGAATGAAGAATATAACTGAAACTAGTCAACTAAATTAAAAAATATTTAAATATATTTTTGAACAAGGTGATTGGTGGCAGAAGTTAGATTTAACATGGTGTGATTTTGATGGTACTATATTCTGGTGTCTGTAAAACTTATTCAAGTAACGAAACTATTAAAAAAGAACTGTAGTATAGAATTCAGCAGTAGAATTTGAGACTTTATATTGATTCCATGTATCCTCTTAATGACAACTGTAGTATCCATGTATTTATAACTGTAGCAGTAGTTTTCTAATTGCTGAATGACAACTGTAGTATAGAATTCAGCAGTAGGACAATCTCAAATTTGTAGACAAGTGGGAATGAAATAGAAAATCCAAATCACCAATCAGAAAACGTTAGAAACCCATCAAAACCCCAACTTCAAGCTCAAAATACCACAAAAGATCCACATACCCATAAACTCAAACCACCAAGGCACCAACCAGACCACAAAGACCCATCCAACGTCCATCAAAAGATTTCAAAATACCCATAAAAATGACATCTTTGTCCAGGAAAAAGAACAAAATTTCACCAACAAAATTTCAAACCTCATCAGTCATCATAAAGATTAAATGCACTATCAAAATAGCCAAATAGAAATCTATAACAAAATCTCTTCGTCATACTTTATCTACATAACCAATCAAGCACCGAATCAAACACCAAATTGAAAACCAAATCAAGCACCGAATCAAACACCAGATCAAACACCAAAAGTTTGGGTAAAGTTTGGAAGAGAATAGTCAAACCCACCCAAGATAGGCCGGAGAGATGGGTGTTGGGTTGTCGACACGGAGGAGGAGATGGCGCAACGGCTAGAAGGAGGAGATGTGCGTCGGTGTTAGAGAGGGGGACGATGCTGTCGGGGTTGGGTTGTCGACGTGGAAGAGGAGATGGGTGTCGTGGTTGGTGTTGGAGGGGGAGATGGTGGTGTCGGAGGAGGAGATGCCGGTGTTGGAGGGGGAGATGTTGGTGTCGGAGGAGGAGATGTCGGTGTTGGAGGGGGAGATCCGGAGACGTTGGTGACGCAGGGGAAGATCTGGAGTGGAGGAGATGTGTGTCGGCAGAAGATAGATGGGGATTGTTAGGGTTTTTTTAAAAACACACACACACACATATATATATATATATGTGTGTGGGTATTTCGTGTAATTCGTGTCGACCCGAATTACATGAAACCCGAATTAGTTAAACCCGAACACGACCCGAAATACGATTTGGGTAGTTCGTGTCGACACGAATTACACGAAACCCGAAATATATCAACCCGAACACAAAAATTTCGGGTCGGGTTCGTGTTTGAATTTCGTGTCATGACCCGATTTGACAGCCCTAATTGCAGGCTTGGCGTTCATTTATGAGTAATGATACGACAACGACCATTACTCATAGCAGATTTGGTCACTTGCCTTACATAATGTTCTTCTGTCTTAACATACCGATGATATAATAGGCGCTTGACCTATGGACGTTGCGTATGTCTAAGCCGCTGCCCCAGTGGCTAGACAAACGCCTGTGATGATTTTTTCCTGGACTTATCTCATTAGATTCAGATACTTCGCCAGACATTTTCTTGGTGTTGGTACTGGAAAAATGGGAAAAACTTTTGCAGAAATCTTATTTTAAGAGACGATGACGAAATATGTATTAAATGAATTGCGACGAATATTAGTTCCGAGAAAAAAAGGCAAAATAATTATGTATGTGTATTTAAAGTTTAACTTGTAATTTTTTTTAAAACCCTTTACAAATATAACATGAACATTTGAGTTCTAAAATCACAACAAAAAAATATTCTATTACTACTAATGATTCTTTACTTTGACACTGAAACTGTTTAGGGATGATGGATGCAAGGATGAACGAGAGAAGTCACCAATAGAACTAATCTTTTAGATGTTCCCTTCTTGGAAGTTCCATCTTCTCCCAGTTAGGTAATGGTAGCTCTTAATTTCCAATCGAGTACATAATTGTCATTTGAAATCAAATGGTTAACTTTTTTATTATTCAACCAAATCGAAAGGTGGCTATAGTTGAGGGGCAAAGTGTTGCTACAAGTTATTAAATAAAAGTGAAATATGAGCATCGTAAGGGAGGGTATTGTAATTTTACTTAAATAAAACTCATATGCATGCTCCTATAATGACCGAGCGTGTTGACCTTGCACTTATGAGGCTCACAGATTTTGCACAATGGTATCAATCCAACTATTTGGTTTAGGAAACAGGCTTGTAAAGTGTGTAGCCCATGCCCAAGCCCAGCCAGCCCTGTTTTCAACTTTGAAATGGAAAAAAAAAATAGCGTCGAAACCAAGACACATCGAGGAAAGGTAAAAAAACATCCCGACTTTATCCGCTATTTCGTAGTCTGTCATGTCTCTTGGTGTCCTTGCCACGTCACCATATATTGGCTAGTCTGAATCGCAACAAAAGGCGTGCCTAATAGATCCTACTCATTTAATGAGGATCTTTTGCTTCCGATCAGGCTTACCTCACTCTCACAACTGAAGGGGAACAAATTCCAATCACCTCAAATTCTTTCCTAATGTCACAAATAATCCTTACTCTCACCTTTATAAATAAAAATAATTGTACAAATTATATGAGGTAAATATGATGTATTAATTATACGAGGTAAATTAATTCTTCCAGTCGTGTCATGTACCTAATAGATCCTCTCTCAGCGGGTAGGACGGTTCCTCGTCAGGGCGTCCATTTGCCCGGAAAAACACCCGGGCGTCTGACCCGGGGGAGAACTTGGCTTCCGGATTGGTTTAATTTTTTTTTTTGGCGTTTTTGTTTTAAAGAAAAAAGATTATTTATATATAATC
Source organism: Triglochin maritima (assembly GCA_963682175.1). Classification (NCBI taxonomy): domain Eukaryota; kingdom Viridiplantae; phylum Streptophyta; class Magnoliopsida; order Alismatales; family Juncaginaceae; genus Triglochin; species Triglochin maritima. Next base: position 795,376 of record OY821787.1, on the reverse strand, counting down.
AGGTTAAAGTATTAATTAGATAAATTGAAAATAAATTAATTAGGTTTTGAAAATTAATTGAAAAAAATATTTTATGATTAATTAAATTATTTTAGATTTTTTAGATAAAATTAAAAATAAAAAAATCATAAACAAAATAAGAAATAGTAGTACGATACTCGTACATTTCGGAAACAAAATACAATACAAATACAGAATACTAGATACAATAGAAATACGGAAATGAAATGCAGTCCTCCTACGGATACAAAATATAAACTACCACAATACTGATAAACTACAACACACATATTGATATTACAAATAAAAACATGAGTACCTACAGATATCTTAGTGATTTAGCCTACTCCTTGAGTTCAGCAAGTCTTTATTTATCAAATTCGTTATTATTTTCCTTCTTCATCAGAGCAAATACGACATCAAGTTTCTTGTTGTTGAGTTACCCTTTGGAACTTCGTCTCAGCTTCGATGCGTTTCCTTTTCACCCGTTCTTCGTAATGCAAGTATTTTTCCTCTCTCACTTTTGCGATATATTCAATTTGTTTCCCCAGTTCTAACATATCGGGATCGAGTTGCGCCTGAAATGGTTGTTTCCCCTTCTTTTTTTAGCTTTTTTAACACCTCAAGACGAGGACATGGTTCGAACACTATTTCATCTGTTGACGGTATTGCATGACTCCCGTCGTCATCTGTGCCTTTTCTTTTCCCGCTGCTCAAACTCCCCGGATTTTCTTCAGTGACGTCTCCGGTGTGAAGTCCAAACGCAATTGACTCCCTTTTAGGGTACGTGCGCAACATAAGACACACATGCATGTACTGAAATTTGGCCTTGTGTGTTCGTTTGTTGATGATGTACGCATCATGGATGACATAGTCCTCGTTGTAACCACTTCTGTTCTTCCGTACCGCCTGGTCGAAGTAACCGACTCGTTGGTTAACAGACGGCGATGTACGCCGCCATCGCCCCTTCAATGATTTATCGTTATGTTGTACTACACTTGGCTTGCCTGAGTCATTGAAGAGACGCTCCATACGTCTCCAGAAGGACTTCATTTTTTGGTTTGTCCCAACCACAACATCGCCAGTTATAGCTATGTAAGCCGAGACGAGTCGTTGATCATCTTGTGTGAACTACGATTTTTGCGACCTCATCGTTGCGGTTTTGCGTGTTCCTTCACGACTTGTAGTCTGAACGACATTTTTGTCATTCACATCAAGTGTAATGCGACTTGCATTTCCACTACTTTCGTCACTTAGGAGACGAATATACATACCCATTGGGAATTGGGTTTAGCCTTCTTCCTGAGTTGGCGGTTGGTATTGATTGTGCGGGTAGAACCCTGGGTGTGAGAAAAATTGATTTTGGTGGGACGGGTCGAATCATGGTTGTGGAACATTTTGGTAGGAGAAAAAATGTTGGGTTGCGGGTGGACGACGTGAAGATCGTCGGTACTCTGGTGAACCATTGTCTTCTGAAGAGGACATTGTGAGATTATGGTGGAAGAAGTAAGATCGGAATAAGGGTGAGTAGAGAATTAAGGTTGTTGGGGGTCTCTCTCATTCATCTACGAACAATGTCTTCATCCGATAAGTCTTTTAGTTCGAAGTCTTCATCATCTTCAACATTCAGTTATGTTTTGTATTTAAGTTTAGTATTTAATGATGTATTTTTAATTCTATTTTTTAAATTTCCAGTTAATGTACTATGTAACATGATTTCCTAAATTTTAATAATATTTTCGTATTTATTAATTAACTGTTAATTAAAAATGAATGAATTGTTAATATTAAATAATTACGTTAATGATTATTAATATATTTTGTTGATTGTTGAAAGAGTTTTAGAGAAAAGAATAAAAATAATAATATGACAACAAATACTGTGACGTGACTGTGTGAATTGGGTAATGATTAAAGATTTTGTAGGGTGTTGGTTTGTGCTGACATGGCGAAAAGAAAAAATGATACCCGAAAATTACCTAATTATGGTCCTAAACAATAGTGCAATTTGCCCCGTTGTGCTTCAAATTAGAGTCCGTACGATAGTATTCGCATTTTCTTGGTGGCTCGGTGATTTGAAAACTGCTTTTATTTTTATATTTGCACTCGAAGAGCACCCCTGAGTAACTACTTTAGGAAGACGTGAACAATCTGACTCAAATGCAGATGTGATTTTAAAGCTGATTGAAATACACTACTAATCTTTCGAATTACTTGATTAATGAGTGTGTGGTGTCCAGGTAAGATCTCAGGTACTGCTTTATATTCTTCACCAAACCTAAGAGCATCCAAACCGCAGTAATCCAGAATATCTAGTAAGGTCATTAACGAAGAAAATGCCGATTAAGTTTATCAAAATATTTTGGAGATACTAATCGACAAACTCAAAAATAAAATTAAAAAAACTGTATTAGGAGGATGCAGTTGCAAAAGGACAGCATTAGCTCTGTCGCAGCGAAATCCGAAGAACGAACTTGGGAACATGAAAAAGTGGGACACCACATCGTCAGTTCCAGTGTGATAGACCCACGACAGACACGACCACAGAAAACCCGACGAACACAACCACGTGCGGGTCCCACTGACCTCATTAACCACCATATTTAACAAATAATCAACATAATTAACCCCCTCCGACTCTTCGTTTCCCGTGCTAAACAGCTTGGGGGAAAAAATAAATAAATAAAAGGAAGGGAATGGAAAAACTCCCGCCGTATCCCTTTAAATTTCCCACTTTCCCCTCCGTTCCAACAGTTCTGTTCCGTCTCGTCCTCTGTCTCTTGTCTTCGAGATGGATTTCCGAACATCTCCTTTCGTCGACGGCGACGTCCGCCGCCGGCCACGTGGCACGAAGAATGAGTCAGATTTGGCGTACGTGGAGGATTTGGCGAGAAAGCTCGCGGCTTTTGGGCTTTTGAACCCCAAACACTTGCCTCCTACTACACCCAAGAAACCCTTTCTCTACCACCATTCTCCTCATGTTGACGTTGGTTTCTGGGTTTTGGGTCGGTTTTGTTTTGTTGTTGTTTAGGGATTTACTCGGGTTTGTTGTTTGCAGAGTTTTGTGCGTCGTCCGTCGATGGTTGGGAGGTGTAATGTTGTGGGGAACCGGGAAGGGTTGTCGGCGGCGGGGTTAAGGCCTGCTTACCAACTGGGTTTTGTCAAACCGGTCGTCTCTCAGGTGAGATGGAATAGTGTTTTTTTTTGTTTGTTTTAGCCTTTTAGGTACACGTACACCACAATTTTAAATTAATGTTTTTCTTTTTAGGAAACTAATTGTTACTATTATTGGGAATAAATTTTACAGTAGAGTATGCCAGCATGGTATCCGACGTTTGGACTTTGTGTCTTTTGGCCTTCGTAATATCGGGTTTTGGAGGGGTTGTGATGTTTTGGTTTTTGACTGTGTATACTTTTGTTTGGTTGTGTTGGGTCATGCCTGCAGAACCGTTTGTATCCTTGCGATGGATCGATTTTGTTGTCGAGAGCTCAAATGCAACAGAGGCTCAGGGTTGTTCCACCGCAGTCGGTTTTTGGGCCGAGACGCAAGTGTAGTGGAACTGGGGTTTTTCTGCCTCGGATTGCTGACGACAATAACGACGATAGGAAGTTCTCAGGTACGTTTGTGGGACCAATATTTTCCCGTATGCAGTTAACAACTAAGTGGTTTATTTTGGCTTAGGATTCGTTTTATAGAATGTCTTGTTCAGTTTTTTGTCTTCCGTTTTCCGTGTTCTCTGCCCTGTCGGAAGCTGTCTGTTTGTCCAAGTTAATGGTGGTTCATTAGACACTATTAAAGTTGTTGATGTTGAATGTGCATTTCCTAAGGTAATTTTGTCGGATCTTGTAGCCTTAATATAATTTCTTTTTAAAATGGTCCAAGCATGTTGGTTTTGCCATTAGTTATACTGATTTGTAATTTATGTGACGTAATGTTTGTCTCTCGATATTGAATGTTGATAAAATCCCTTTATGTGATTTTATCAAACCAATTTGTGGTCTTGTTTCTGAATGTCGTAAAATCTCTTTCGTGTTCCTTTTTTTTTATGTCTCTTCTGTGTTCGATTGGGTGGTGGTGTAGGTATGAAGCACATGGCTGACCAAGCTCCGCAGGGGACACAACAGCTGAAGTTGCAGTGGCAGCAAGCTGCCATGAATAGGCTAGCGGTGACCGGACAAGGCAACTCAGTTAATGCTGAAGTAGAGCCGAATTTGCCTTTGGAATGGACGTACTGACACATCTGCAATTATCCTTTTTGATGTAACCCTGCAAAGTTGCAACGCTTTTTGTATGTTGTCCTTTTCATGTCGTTCTGCTGTTGTCTGTCTGGGAAATAACAAATAATTATTAGCTTTTATAATAGATGACGTTAGCGAGTAATCATGATTTCAGTTCTGTCCTATGTGTCTACGGTTGAATCAAATAACACGTTACATTGATGTTTCTCATTTTAATTGATTATTATCAAGTTATATCAGTTTTGTAAAAAAAATTATTGTGTTATCTTGTATTAATTATTTTATATTTATATGTTCACAAAATATTATAATAAATTATTTTAATGATATAATTTTTTTTAAATTGTATTTAAATCGTGTCTGTCACCAGTGTCCAAGATTACAGGTCTAATTTGTAGCATACGAGTCGGAACAAGAACCCTGATATGATCCCATTTGAATTTTACATGGTGTACGTCAATCACACTTTTGGATCTTGATCTACATAATTACCAACCAATTCATAGTTCAGACAGATTACAAAATATCGTCCATTATGTCTGCAAAATCTCGGGCCGTAATTTACACATTCACTCTCAGCATGACATTGCTCCAATGTGTCTAGAGCTGGGCTGGAGAAATATCACCTGCCTGATTAATGTTGTTTGCACTGATTATTCGGTATTCTGTTTCACAATATATCAACAAAATCGATGTCCTGCGACAGCAGTTTTCATGAGGCTTTGTACTTTCGGCGACAGTAGGGTCTAAATTCATGGGGTTAGATGTGGTCGTCCTTACGTTAAACGGAGCTTGTCAGCCTTCTTTATTTTTCAACTGTTGCTTTTGATGCCATGGATAACCAGCAAAAATGATCAATCATCTTCTTCAATGGTCGCTGTGTTGGATTCGATAACCGACTGGCGCACAAACTGACCTTTGATTCTGGGCCGCTGCTCGGCAAGCTTTTGCCTATTATGATATCTCACCTGTTAAAGTCCATACTTGTTAATGAAATCGTTATGAAAATCGCAGCACAGTATATAAACCGTAATAGCATGCAGCAAGAGGAGAGAATCTTAGGAGAAACTCAAGAATTAAAATTGTACAAGACAGTTTACCTTCTTTTCAAAGCATCTATCTTTCCGTTTGAGGCGGAATTTCAGCAAAGCAGCTTCACGACGAGAACAGTCTCGACTTAATGCCTTCCTCACATTATCTTGTAGCCCATTTTGATTGCCAAACTCTGGGATAGTGCCCCTACCACCGGCAGCATCCATTACGTCACAGCAACCATTGCATTGAGCACCATTTAAATGATTTTGACTGCAGTTACACTTTTTACTACTTTGGGCTGTGTTGGAGCACCTGAGAGATCTAGTATTTCCGTGTTCTTTCTCCATCCTACCCTTTCTTCCATCAGCCGGACATGACTGAGAACCCTCATAGATTTGCTGCCGCATAGTAGGACGGTCATACATATCATGATTGCCATTGTGACGAAGCTCACCAGACCTTGAAGAAATCTGGCCCTTATCAGTATCACCCGAGCCATGTCCAAATGAGTCGGTGTAGAAAACTGGTGGCATCATGCCACTGTATCCTGGATATAAGCTCTGAAATGGCAATCCTCTAACAGGGAAAGGATGTGACACAAATCCGAGTTGACTGGATGGCAATGCGACATTTTGGTTGCTATTTCTATTAGTATGCTCGAAAGAAGAATGAGTCATGGTTGGATTCTCCTTTGAATGACCTGCAACTGAATGATTGGCACCATTGTTGCTAATAGAAGATGCCCGATTGCATGAAGGTTCAACAGCCTCATTTCCCTGGGATGAAGTCACCATCCATGTAGGTGTGGAAGACCCATTATCTTCTTTAGCAGCATTGTCACCATCAACCTTTGTCTTCATCTTGACAGATAAAGTGACCAGAGAAGAATCACATTTTTGTGAAGTGAAACGACCAGTGGAATACCTGAACAAGACCAATGGAATTTAAAAAACAGATTCTTACAAGGAAAAGCTGGAAGATTTAACCACGATAAAATTGGCTAGAAAAAGGAGTGAAATCCAAATCTTGCACTATAAGTGTACAAAAACATTCCCATTCATAAGGGTAAATAATTACCGACAATTAAGAAACTAATAAGCATACTAGCATTTACTACATCGGTTAACATTCCCATTAATAAGAGTAAATAATTACCGATAATTAAGCAACTAATAGGCATAATAGCATTTACTACATCAGTTATAAATACAGAAGACAATTGTATTCAATAAGAACTTGAAAGCTCTGGCAGTGCAAACAACTACGACTCTGAAAGCTCCACTACTGACGCTTAATTCGTTTCTAAAGCATTTCAGGTGCATGGATTGTCTATTCACAGTCTAGAGAAAAATAGATAACTAAAAAAGTATATCATATTTTCGAAAAAAGAAAATAATGAAATTAAATTTGTACCTTGAGAAGGCAGAAGCAGCAGAACGTTTCAAGACTTGCCTTTCTTCGGAATCTTTCTTAGAAAAACCATTGATATCTGGTCCCCTCAAAGAGAGCTCCCATGAAGGCAATGCACCCGTGGTAGATACATTAGTTGCATGGAAATATTCAGTGGCTTCTGGTCTCTTATCATTTTTCTTCGAAACTTCATAACCACATTCCCCATTGGCCACTGCACCAATGAAGTCAATCATTTGTTTGCAAGGCTTAATAAGAAAAGACGTTTGTGCTGGTGAGATCAGTTCACCCACACCATCCTTTCTGTGATTTAAATGACTTTTGTTGCATGAAATAGTGGCATAGGACTCTGGCTTCTGAATATTTTCCTTCGAAATTATTTCCACCGTGGTATCCACTATTTCATCTGCAAGAAAATGACTATTTGACTATCCCAACCACGCAGATAGTGTTTTCTTTCTATACAGATATAAGAATGAACTTACTTTCTTCATATTTACTGTAGTGATCGTTTACAACATTTTCCTCTACCATCACGTCATCGTGTTGCTTCTCAACCTTCAAATTCAAAGCTGTACGGGCACTGCAATTAGACGCAGTTGACTTTTCGTGTCTCTCGACACTTTGAATTTGTAATTCTGGTTTGCTACCTGAGCTCTTCATTGTAAACATATGACGTGGAAAATAGTAAGATGTGAGCAGATATGATAAATGAAAGAATACTGAACACAAACGAATTTGAAATATGATATTGAGAGAAGCAAGATATAATTTAGCAAGATCCCAATAGTGGTGCAAGTTGCAACTATAACAACTTGATGAATCAAAGGAAACAATGTATGAATATGCCAAGCTAAGTTACAGAAAGAACTGCATAACTTTAATAATCTCACCTTCGTATCCTCTCCATCATTACTTCTCTCTTTATCCTTGGGTGCAAAGTCAGCATCTAAAAAGACATGATTACTTGCTGCATTGTTGTTGGACATTTCACCTGATTTGATGGCATTGTTATTTATGTTCTCATCTCCATTTTCAGAGCTGGCCGACTGCATCAAGATGAAGCAATACGTCAGATATCTAATTTGCTATTGCGACAGCTAGAAAAATGACTAACAGAATAAGAGTACGGTAAGTGGAATGGAAGCAAATGAAGAAACATACACTATGCTTTCTCCAGACATGCTGCCACAAGTTTCTTAGTTCATTTCTTCTGACTGGCTTCACCAAAAAATCTACAGCACCTTTCAGCATGCATTTATACACAACACTAACAGAATCGTGGGAGGACATCACTGTTGCAAAAATAAAATGTTAGAGAGATCTGTAAATCAGTAAATGTATCGGCCTAAGAAATTCTTTAAAAACATGTTAACTTACTGATAACAGGGATATCTTTTGAAAGTTCACAGCTCATTATCTTCGAGAGAAGACCAATGCCAGAAAGAGAAGGCATCTCAACTTCTGTAAGAACAAGATCAAACCTATATTGTTTCTCCTTAAGTACCTCCCATGCTTTGAGCCCATCTGCAACAGCAGAAACTGCAACAAAAGGATAAATCATGTTATAATAAATTGCTAAAAAATGCTCATGTCTGTTTCAAAATTTTACCAAACAGATGTTCACGAAATCAATAAAAAGTTTGTAATCATTTAAATAGATCCTGTACCCTTGGTCCAAAAACTGGATGGGCGCTCCCCGGAATAGTTTTAAGTTCCAGTAGTCAAATTAGAAGCGAACAACCTAATTGCATGACACCAGATTGATTTTTTCTAATCTACATGGCGAGGAAAATAATAATAATTTCTAACGGTCTTTTACAGGTTTGCTCATATTTGTGGCTTGGTTGTGTACATCTTTGTAGTTGATAGGTAACACTAAACACCATTGTTGAGTATATGGGTATGATCAGAGCTCATCACCAACTAAAACAAGCAATCCACTAAAACAGATGGTTCCCGAAACAGTGGGAGAAGAAATAACCATGCAACTACACTTCCAGCAGGCTCACAACTACCTGATGTTCAAAATCTTTGGGGAACTAAACATAACCTATCCCTATTACACATGCAATCCACTAAGAATCTAGTTTCCTATGGAATCACAAGTTAATATCGTTTGAAGACGAGTCGGAACATTCCCAACAATCTCCTTCAGCTACACGATGAACAATCCCAGTGACTGCCAGCTTGTGGATATCTTGTTGATCGCAACTACACGATGTTTAAGAACTTCCGAAACAAACATCAATTAACTCCTAGTAAACCACACGATCCCCTGAACGATAAGAGCATAAATTGCCATGCAGATAAACGATATTTAAGATCTTCCGAAACGAACATCAACTATCACCTATTTCCCCTCAAGTCAGAAGACAAAACCTAAATATCCCCATCCAAACCCCCAATCCACCACAGAAACCAACACCGAAGGTTCGAGAACCCGAGATTACCTCCGTAACTACACTTCCGGAGGAGGGCGGCGACGATGTGGCGCGTGGAGTCGTCGTGCTCGACCAGGAGCACGCGGAGGGACCTTCTCGGGAGGAATCTCTCCCATCGGATGACCTGCGGCGGCTGCTCCCCCGGGGGCTCGGTGGGGTTCACCGGAGGGAGGGGGTTGAGGTCCGGTCCGGGTCCGGCCATTTCGGTTCGGGTCCGGAAGGGAATGGGGAGAGAAAGAGAGGAGTGGAAGGTGGGCAGAGAAGTGGGATTGTCTGTGGCCAACAACAACTACTGGTGGTGGTGAAAAATATCTGTGGAGAGATTGCCACGTCAGGGAGGGTGGAAATCAAATATTTTCCCGCTTTTGCGGATGAGCCCTTCCCTATTTGGAAATTCAGATTATCTTTTGAGTCTTAACGTGAGTATACAATTGTGATTAAGATAGGAAACAATTAGAAACCCTCTTGACGTATTTGGGATACTGTAAGAGTGAGTAGAAGTAAAATGTAGATGATTTTTTGTATTTTATACTACTAAACAAACTAAACTTATACTTGAATATATTGAAAAATCGTCAGATGCTAAATAGATGAACTACTACGAATAAAAAAATAATTTCTCTCTTTTCATCTATCATTGTCAGACTAGTCTATAAAAATATATTCAACAATCTCTTCTCACAAATATGTTTAAAATATAAATATTTATGACCCAAGTTTGGTAATTGTAATGACTTATTTTCATGTTACTTTCGTATGTAAATATAAGTTTTCTCTTGATGTCTACATGACTTTACTATCATTAATAAATTGAATTTTTTTCGAAAAGAATATTTAAAAGATCCTCCAAAGAAAAAGAAAGTTTGTGTATATATGAATGACGATGTTATGAGTAAATACTAGCATAAAAAGTTGAATATTTGTGTTTGATGACTATATCATAATAGTACGAGAGATCTTGAGTAACTTCATATAATAGTCTCTTGATTTTTTGACTTAGATTATCCAAGCATACAACGATTTTTTCACATTACGAAGGTCGTCATAATAATACTTGGAATGTATATCTGATTACTAAATTAGTAGAAAATGAAGTCAACAAAACGCAAAATACCCAGGAAAAAAGGTTCCACCTCTGCAAGTGGACTGCAGTGGTCGTGGGCCCACTTGGTGTCTTCCACGCCACTCGATCCAGAAGCCGAATGGAACTCCGAACCCAGATATTTTCAACTCTACAATGCGTCCCAGGAGCAACTTAAGCTCCCGTGGACCACTCCAGCCCATGAAGAAACCACTCGCATCCGCGTGGACGAATCCGGACCACAGGTGGTGGGTCGAACTCGTGGCCTAACGTGGACCAGCAAGGTTTCTATCTTCGACACTATTTAAATGGGCGAAGGAGTGAGTGTCACGTGGAGATATTTCGGGGCAAGTGGATAAAACATGAGATAGCACTTCTTCCATAGAAATAAAATAAAATAAAATAAAACCGGTCGGCATACAAATACTTAAAAAGGACCATAAAAATCTAGCTACCTACGTGTAACTATGTAAGAAATTTAATAAAATATAGGAGGGTTAGATAATCCCAACGTTTCAGTCTTGCTGTGAGAGAGAGAGAGATTTTTCAAAAGAAAGATATTTTCAGAAAGATATTTTCATCCCAGTTGTTCACGGCTCACAATTAAAGGCGGCCAAAAAGTCTGTTTTTATAGCCAACTAATTCTAATCATGCTAACTCAGTTGGTAACTCGGATTTTTTAGATTGGCAGACGGGTTGACGAGAATTTTCGATCCCAACTCCTAGAGATGCAAATCTGAGAAAAATCTTAAAGACAGACACTGTACGTATGTGTTTTAAAGTCAATGATATTGCATATGTACAACTAAGTGAACATTTGAGCTGCTCTAAAATTTGTAATTGTTGTTAGCACTCAAAAATCAAGTAAGTGACATTAATTTAACTTTACCGAGTTTAGTAGTTATTTGGCAGACATTTTTTCGGTTGTTTGGCACGTAAAAGTAAGGCATCTACCGCATGCAATACAAAAATCAAATCTTTGTTCCCAAATGGACTCTTGGTCGCATGCATTGAGATGTATGAGCTTCTCTCTCAAGCTCCAACTCAAAACACTGCTCAGCTGAATATAACCACATAGGCCGTCATTATAAATAACCAAGACATGTATATCAGGTCGTTTTTGTTTCTTTTGGTCGTTTTCTGCTTAATTTTGTTAATCCAATAGCCTATCTTGATGCCTACTTCTGAAAAAAAAAAGTTTGGAAGGCAAAGCTTGGCGTGCAAATATCTAGGTTGTTTTCTTTATTTGGGTGGTGAAGGTTTTGCCCCATTTGGCACACGAAGTGTGGTGGTGATCAACGCTTCCCCCCTCCCTCTTGTCATGTGTGGGATGAGATGTGTGGTCGGAGTTAATGTCGTGAGTGAGATGGTTGGATTGGTTGGTGTAGGTGCTTTGCACCAAAGGGATGCATGGTATGGATATGTTATTTTCTAAATCCAAAAACAGTTGAAAGATTTGTTCCATTTGGTGATTCGGTCTTGGATTTTGTTCGGTCCAATTGTGATATCTTGGGGGAGTGGTTTGTCGTTGGACCAGAAGCAGCAAGTTGCGACATGTTTTGGAAGTACATACTCCTTTTTGTTTCGGATGTTACATTAGTTGACCATACGTATGGAGAATCACAATATATGGGAACATATATACTTGAACTACTTATATAACACGTGTGTTTCAATCACGTTTAGAACGTTAAATTAATAAACACATATAATCATATGATAGTTAGACTTAGACTACTTAAGTTATTTAAGGACAGGGTCTCTACGTAGACTTTCAACCAATTCATCAATATGAAAATGTGTATTTTGTGTCAAAGATCACAAGAACAAAGTATTTGAACAACTAGGTCACGCGAAACTTCAATTATATAAACAGATCAAATAGTTCATCTACAGCAATCCTGCAGATCATTACCAAACGCATAAAAAAGAGTCATGCATTTTATTAAGCAATCGCCGTTGTAGTTCTGACCAAAAGTTACGTTTACATCTTAAATTTGATACTTTAATTTAAACTTGTATAATCCTCAACTTCAACTATTTGATTTTTTTTTTGTTTAAAAAACATTTTTGTAATAAATTCATGCTTAGATATTTAGAAATTTGTAATATATTAATGTTATATTTTAAGGATTATATTTTTAGAATGACAAACTATTTAAGAAATTTTAGTGTACGAAATCATATAAATCATGCACGGAGTTGTTTTGGGGTCATTTCGTGTTCTTAGTCATGGTTGGTACATGAATAATCTTCATGTACAACGAACTAACGAAATGTTTTAAAACGGTTTGTAGAAAGAAAATAAAATGCGAATCTCACACAATACTTTAAGGAATGAAAACTCGTTAATCATTAAGAAACTCCTTTTTTAAGATAAAATCATTTTAAGAGCAATCTCGCGGAACATTTAGGAGAAAACTTTTCTCAAACTTTAAAAAAAAAAGATGACACACTCACACATAATGTGCGTTTAGATGAGACTCATAAATGTTAGACTCTTATGGGAAACCGTCTATTGGATGAGAGCTCCAGAAGTTACTTCTTCCTACTAGAAGTCGGAACTGTTTGGATGATAAAAAGTTTAGTGGATTATCATACATTTTGTCATACGAAATTCTCAAAATGTCTTTCAATCAGATATAAACATGACATAAAATAATGATGAATTTCCTTGATTCAACAAGAACACGATGATCTAAAGTTTTGAGACCGATATAAGAGCTGGAGAAGCTTACTAACTGAGTTTCTCCCGCCAACAAAATAATATATCACTGAGATGCATGCAGGGATATCATATACTAAGGAACTATTAAATGTTTAGATGACCCCAATTACTTTAGTGTAGCAACTTCCAAAAGGAGAAATTGACGGCATCCAAAGACACCCTAAATCGACACGTTCCATGTTCGCATCAGATGTTAACGTTTAAGGATAACATGACACCCATTAAACTTGGGAGTACCCATTTAAGGCCCACAATAAAACGACTTCGGACCGGAAGTCGACCTCCGATACCTCTCTTTCTCCCTACCATTTCCGGAACTCGGAGTAACGAACCACTTCCGAGATCGGATCGGGGGCGGAGCGAAACCCTAACCATGACGATCCCGCACGCAATCGAGATCCTCTCCCAGAAAGCCTCCTTCCTCCGCGAATCGCTCCAGAAGAGCCACACCAACACCGAAGACATGGTCGCCATCCTCGGCTCCTTCGACCAACGCCTCTCTGCCCTCGAGGCCGCCATGCGTCCCACTCAGGTTCCCTCTTTTAGCTTCTTTTTCTTCGGTTTTCACGAGGAATGGGTTCGGTTATGATTAATTAGTAAAGGTGGTGGTGTAGGTGAAGACGCACGCCATCCGGAGAGCGCACGAGAATATCGATAAGACGCTGAAGTCGGCCGATGTTATTTTGGCGCAGTTCGATCTCTCGCGGCAGGTTTTGATTTGCTTTGCTTGTTTTCGGGATCAGATTTTTTTTTTATTCCTTTCGGGATTCGTTGAGTCGAGTATATATATTATTCGGTTTCTTATATATTATTTGCCAGATAGTCACTGACAGTGTGATGCTCATGTTCTGCTTAGTCTGTAATGTTTTTTATTTATTTTATATAATGTGGGTATGGAATCAATAAGCTCCCGAGGCATTATTAAATTGGTTGTCAACCTCTTATCCACGAGACATTTTCTAATGATTATATCTTTGTTGGCAGTTTGTTCTGTTGAGAATTTATTTATTTATTTTGAACTTCCGACAATTTCATCGAATCCTTATCTGCATTGTTGAATTGTTGGTCAAACTATTATTTTATGGCTCATTTTTCTAACGCAATAATGATAAATAGACATAAAACAGACAAACAGGTCAGAATGAATGTGAGTGGATCGTTTACACTAATATTTAAGAACGGATAAGCTAGAGAAACCTTAAAACTGGTAAAGCTTTAGTTACTATAGAAATTCCTGAAGTCATGGAGAAATTCTTCTTCTGAAAAAATAGTTCAGCCATCTGTGGTATCTTTGCTCATGCAAACTTACGAGGTTAATAAGGATCAAAGGATAATCACTTCCTTTTGTTCGGGTCAATTCAAACTTAAATAATGACTCCGAAACAAGAGATAAAGTGCATTATTGTTCAAATTTGAATTTTTGTGACCTACCTGTGGCTGTCCAACTACGGAAACAGACATACCTGCATTTTGCATCAGTTTTGGACAAGTGAGAACTACCTTCTAAGATGACATACATAGGAACAAACACTAGGAGCTAATTGTTGCAGAGACAATGACGCAGCAACTAGTCACCTGGTTTTCTTGTCCAAGCGTTTCTGATATTTTATTTTGTTCATCGCGTTTGCGAAATTGCATGAGCTCTACTTGTTAAAAATGCAGGCAGAAGCTAAAATACTTAAAGGTCCACACGAGGACTTGGAGAGTTACTTAGAGGCAGTTGATCAACTGAGAAGCAATGTCAATTTCTTTAGTTCAAACAAGAGTTTTAAGAGTAGTGATGGAGTACTCAATCATGCCAATAATCTTTTGGCCAAGGCCCTTCTAAAACTAGAAGAAGAATTTAGGCAACTCCTGTCTACCTACAGGTCAGCTTTCTGGGTTTTTATATTTTTTTCAATATACATCAGCCTAGACCGCACACTATAATATTTCTAGTGTATTCCAACGTTATTGTATGATTTGCACGCGTATACAATGGACATGCAAGTTTCATACACATAAGCTAGTTGCCTTGAACCAATTAAAAACTATTTGTACTTTCGGCTGCTAGAAGATTTCTGTTTGGATAACTCCTATATGATATACGTGCATATATGTTTGGTGTATATATGCTTTTATTAAAGAGTAAAATTAATGTTCATGCTTCACATGTACAATTGCCATGCATTCAACAATTTGTAGGTTATATGGTAATAAATATATAAACAGTTTGACCTTGAATTAGATGTGTCTTTCCCTAGAACTTGAGCAGCAAGTTCTATAGCTTGCAGAGATTATACTCTTACATGAGTAGAAGTAGAGTCTGTAGACATCGTTTCTTTACAATATCAATATGCCTTCGATTGTTTATTTCAGTAAACCTGTGGAACCTGATCGCCTTTTTGACTGTCTTCCAAACACTCTGCGATCACAAGCAGGATCTGCTGAGCAACAAGGTGATTCGAGTGGTAAAATTACAGCTACAAGTCATCAAGGTAATCGAAGTTTGGAGCCAACCGTGTACACACCTCCAGCTCTTATCCCACCAAGAATTTTACCTTTACTACATGACC
Organism: Triglochin maritima; assembly: GCA_963682175.1. Taxonomy (NCBI): domain Eukaryota; kingdom Viridiplantae; phylum Streptophyta; class Magnoliopsida; order Alismatales; family Juncaginaceae; genus Triglochin; species Triglochin maritima. The sequence goes on along the minus strand of OY821787.1, from coordinate 779,884 downwards.
TGGCCCAACAGTTGGTCCAAGCGGGACGTCAATCACAATGTTCAAAAATTTATTGGTAAATCTAATCGTCAAATTAATTCTATTCAGTTGTTAGCATTTGTTCTCTATTGTGTTATAGTTCAAAGTTCAAACTAAACCAAAGTTGTGGCCTGAGCGACAGTAGCAAAGTGTAGCTTTGACCTTCCATTCTTACATTTCAGAGAATCTACAATTATCTGTTCTAAATATATTTTCAGAAAAGCTATTTGTTGTATATTAAATACCTTCTATACTATATGAAACAAAATGGTGATGACTGAGCATATTGTACATTCATTTTCGGTAATGTCCTCTTTTGCACGTTACGTTGTCAAGCAAGTAATTTTATTGTGCGACAACGTTATATTCCGTGGCAGAGCATGCTGTGCATAATTGTGTGAAAGGTCTGGCTTTTTGTTGGCCGGGAGTGTTAACTGATATTTGGTGAATATTTCAGTCAAATTTATCGGCAAAAAAGTAATCACTAAGTTTATGTTTTTGCTTATGATTTTCTTTGGTTATGCAATTTCATCCAATCATTTTAAAATTATACTTCACCATGGAAAAAGAAATAAATTCAAAAGTTGACATATTTATTGAAAATTTCCATTTTAGAAGAAATCATTAGATTTTATGGATATTTTCTTGTCAAAACAATCTACTTTAATGTATCCCCAAAGAGAACATGTTGATCAAATCAATCGACTAAAAAAATCAGTCGTTGAACCACATTATGATATTAAGTTGTTACTACCTTTACCTTCACATTTCGTTGTGCATTTGTTTTCCAATATCTTTACTATAGCCAATCTAGAACGATTTTGGTCACTTATTAATTGTGTAATTCTGGATAGGGAATATCGTTCTTCAGCGTTAGAGCAAAGTCTTCGAAAGCTTGGAGTTGAGAAGCTTAACAAAGATGATGTACAGAAGATGCAATGGGAGGTTTTGGAAGCTAAAATAGGGAATTGGATTCACTTTATGCGAATTGCTGTACGTGACCGCTGTCATTTATGTAAAAAGCATTTACATAATCTTTTTTATTCATACGAACTTATCATGACAGATTAAGCTGCTTTTTGTTGGGGAAAAGAAGGTTTGCGACCAAATCTTTGCTGGTATCGATCCCTTAAGGGAGTTATGTTTTGCTGAAGTTACAGGAAGTAGCGTTGCAATGCTTCTGAGTTTTGGAGAGGCTATAACCAAAAGCAAAAGATCACCAGAGAAGTTATTTGTGCTTTTGGACATGTACGAGATAATGAGGGAGCTTCAGTCAGAGGTGAAATTAATTCATATAATTGGATTGAGGTTTATATATGGGTCTGAACTTTTGTCTGGGCCAATGGCAGTATTTATGAAAGCTCTTTATTTATAACTTTGTCTTTCCTTAATTTCTCTCTGCAATAAATGTGTCTTTTTAAATTCCCCATGATACATAACTTTATTGTGAAAAAAAAACTTTACTGTGTTGTTGGGACACCATAATCAGATGTTTTACATAAGTCTTTTGAACAAAGTTGGATGTAATGTCATTACAAGCCTGTCTAATTGGAATTTTTTTGGGGGGTGGGGTCTACAACACAAATGTATTTCTGTTTGTCCTGCTGTGGTTTTTTCCAGCTATTCATCAGACCCAGGTCTGACGTTAATATGTCACCGTTGATTAACTCTATCTTCAAGATGTTAATGATATTGTTTTACTTTAAATGTGCACGACAGATTAAAGATATTTTTGACGGCAAAGCATGTCTGGAGATGCGTGAATCGTCACTAAGTTTGACGAGGCGTTTATCTCAGACAGCGCAAGAAATTTTTGGTGATTTTGAAGAAGCAGTGGAAAAGGATGCTACTAAAACTACTGTTCTAGATGGAACAGTCCATCCACTGACTAGCTATGTTATTAATTATGTCAAGTTCCTGTTTGAGTAAGTGTTCTTTCCCAAAACTTATATATTGTGGATTTTGGCATTTAACCTATTTAAGATCCATGTTGGACCTCGGCTTGGGTTTCCAATAAAAAAGCTCATACTGTGGTTAGTTTTCGTTCCTTAATGTCTCTACACACTGCATGTCTGCATGCAGGATATTATCTTATCACAGTCTAAAACTCTAACTGACAGAATCCATTAAGTTTTGCCTGGCATCCAAATAGCTTGTCTTGAGCAAATATTTGCGCACTGTCCTGACTCTAAACCATGGGTTTAAATGAGAAAACATTGAATGTTCCTACTTTCTTTCAGAAGATCTTTAGGTGGTCCCAAAGTTAAATATCAATTTTCTATTAACAATCATCACCCTTGTTTTATGGTTGGAAGGTTCAAGTTATGCTTTTGATAAATCTGCCTTCTTGGCTATTCATCCTCCCCTTCCCTCGTGGTGTCCATTTTTATATAAGATTTTGCTGGTGGCTATGTTTGTGATTAATTATTGAATATAATTAAGCAAAAAATCATTTTTTACTGTAATAAATCTGTTATAAATCTGTAAATCACATGTTTACGTCAGCTTTTTGGACAGTAAATTGATATTAGAAAGACATCATCTGCTCATGTTTGATGGCTTGTGGTTGAAAGGAAAATGATATGTATGCTAACTTTTTAAGAAACCTTTTGTATAGGGAAAGGTATCGTGAATTACTCATGGAATACTTCATGCTTTGGTGGTTCGCAATTGACTATCATCGGTTAATGGAAGTTCTGCACTAGTTTCACTAGTTACTTGTGTTAACACTGAACAAATTCAGCTATTCTTTCTTTTGCAACGTATAATCACCCTACAGAGGGCTTAGTTCTAACATATCCATGACTTTGTTCTCTTTATGTTCTCTATCACCATCTCTTCATTATTTGAAGCCAAAAATAAATGGATATTATATTCTCACAAGCTTTGGTGTTCAATTCTGCACAGCTACCAGGCTACATTAAAGCAGCTTTTTGAGGAATTTGACACTAATGATGAGTCAAACTCTCAGCTGGCTACAATAACAATGCGAATAATGCAGGCTCTCCAGACTAACTTAGATGGGAAATCCAAGCAGTACAGGGATCCTTCCTTAACTTACCTTTTCCTTATGAACAACATTCACTATATTGTGAAATCTGTACGAAGGTGAGTATGAATGTATCTTTCCTAAACTAGAAATCTGATATCAGATGTTCAAACCATCAGACTTTTTTCCTTTTATCAGGTCAGAAGGAAAGGATTTTCTTGGCGATGATTGGGTACAAAGGCACCGCAGGATTGTTCAGCAGAATGCTAATCAGTGTAAAAGAGTGGCGTGGGCTAAGGTGATGTCTTTCATTGGCTACTTCTTTATAGAAGTTAATTCTATCTGCTTTTACGGTTACATTGTATTGTTAAAGAGCACTTTAGAATGAGAAATTGTTCATGATAGTGATTCTTCAGTACAGGAGTCTTTCACCGAAGACCCTATTGCCTTTTTTTCTACACTTATACCGGTGCAGTATATAAGTCTTAACCTGTATAAAACTTAACCTCAAAGCATTGACATGGTAAATGTTCTGTTATTTTCCACGTAAAATCTAATAATGTACTGGTAGTTGATGCAATTTTTGTAGTATTGTTTTGTATATACTTGTTGTGAATAGACAATCCGTACGTCAGTCTATGGCCATACTCCATGATTGGAAGTTGGAACCCTTCCCCAGCTGGCCAGCCCCCAAGTCCCAACTCCACAAAAAACTTTTATTTGAGATGTTACGTTGAAACTATTAGATGATTAATACTGTCTGACATTTTCTGAAATACATAAATTACTTTTTATCCAGATTCTGCAAACTCTTTCTATCCAAGGCTTAGCTTCATCAGGTGGTGGTACCGGTGTAGGAAGTGATGGTGGAAGCAGTAGCGGGGTTTCAAGAGCAACAGTTAAAGAAAGGTTTACTATTGTTCAATAATCTGTTTTTCAAATCACTTCAAATTTAGTAAAATTCTTCGTGAAATACCCGTCTTATGGTGATCAGGTTCAAGTCATTCAATATGCAGTTCGAGGACCTTCATCAGAGACAGTCTCAGTGGACTGTACCTGATGCGGAGTTACGCGAGTCTCTGAGACTCTCTATAGCCGAAGTCCTTCTTCCTGCATATAGATCCTTCCTTAAAAGATTCGGGTGCGTCTCCTCATTTAATTAAAAAGCTGTATACGTTGAAATGGTTTGCTACCTCAATGTCAGCATATTATCTCAAGATTGGTATCCTAAAGTTAGTAGCATGTTATACCTTCAGGCCTCTTATAGAGAGTGGCAAAAACCCGCAGAAGTACATACGTTATACTCCAGACGACCTTGATAGGATGCTTGGAGAGTTTTTTGAAGGAAAAAAAGTGAACGAGAACAGAAGATGAACGTCGTCAGAACTTCAAAGACCAATGCATATATAATATGATATATCCTTTTAGTTTTCATTTATTAATTGTTCCATTTGTTTTGGTGTTGGCAAATAATGCAGAAAGGTGTCAAAGTTGCTTGCACCTTATCTTTATTCTTTCAATTCTTTCACAAATCACAATCATGTGTTGTAATTAAAAGATAAACAAACTAAAAACGTTGACAAAAGCAATGTAAAATAATGCGGTTGAAAACGTGCTGCTGTTGTTGTGTCATCACCGCTTCTTTCCTGGAGGGTATTTTCTTGTTTCTTCTCAATTAAGGAACACAGAATCTTCGTCAGTCTGAAAATCGATGTTCTATTCGTATCAATTGGTAGGTTGGAAATTATCCAAACAGAGACTTTTAACGTTTGAGTCGCACTAAATCACGACGGGTCTCGGAAATCTAGAAGAGTCCGCTAGAGTATTTTCTTTGTGGAAGACACAACCCACAAAGTGTTTAAAAATTCAAGAAATTTGTGTAGTGCCGTCGGATATTTTTATATTTTTGATAATAGTTTTGGAATAGTTTGGTGAAGGTTCGGATATTAGGACAACAGTAATTAACTAGTTAGGAGCAATGGGGCATGCTGAATAACAACAATAAAAACAGTTGTCCTTGTTATTGTCAATAAGGCAATCACAATCTACAGACTGATCAAGATTCGAGAAGTTGAGAACTACCACATGTTTTCCTAAAATCAAAAAGTTCACAAAAAATCTAAAAGCGCATAAGGATTGAGAACTACTTATTAATTAAAATGTCTTCATTGAATCAAAAGTTCACAAAAACCTAAAAACGCAAAATGCCGCGTCTCAGAAATAAAAAACAAAACAAGATCCGAACCAACATATCACGCGTTACATTATTATCTCCATTGCTGAACGAACCATCATCGAATTGCCATCACAACACGTGTATCAATCAATAAATTAGTAAAATCCGCTCATCTCCCTAACCTAAAGCCTGAAAAGAAGGTTCGCTCCAAATCACGATCCAAAGTCCAAACCGTAATACTCTCCACAATCCCAAAAAGGCCAAACGGAACACGTTCCTTACGCGCAACCCAAACAACGCGCTTTCCTCTTCCTCTTCAAAACCCCAAACTACTCTCCTCCTCTCTTCCAACTTCCAATCCAACTTCGTTACGATGTCGTCGTCCGATCCCAAACCCCCCGTCTACGGCTACCCGGCGTCGTCCACTGCCCAACCCTACCCAAACCCATACCCACCACAACAACCCTATTACCCCCAACAACCCTACCCTAACCCTAATTACAATTACAATAACTACCACGACCCCGCCGTCGACGTCCGCCGCCGCCGCTTCTTCCGATCCTTCCTCTTCGGAATCCTCGCCGTCTTCATCGTCATCGGCCTCATCTCCCTCATCACCTTCCTCGTGCTCCGTCCCAAAGTCCCCACCTTCGCCGTCAAATCCTTCTCCGCTTCCTCCTTCAACATCTCCTCCTCCGCCCTCTCCTCCACCTTCGACGTCAAGCTCGAGGTCACCAACCCCAACTCCAAGCTCTCCGCCAACTACTACTCCCTCAACTCCGCGGTTTTCTACAAGGACGATAACCTCGCGTCGACGGCTGTGTCCCCGTTCTACCAGTCCACCGGCCAGGTTGACGTCGTTCCGGTGAAGTTCTCCGTCGTCGGGTATGTTGAAGGGGACTCGTTGAAGGGGATGGAGAGGGAGAGGGCGAGTGGCGAGATCGGGTTTGATGTGAGAGTGGTTTCCTGGGTGAGCTTCCGGTCGGGGTCGTGGCGGGTGCGGACGAGGAGGATGGACGTGCTCTGCAAGAACGTTAGGACGAAGTTCGCCGGAGCGAACGCCGATAAAGGGGAGTCTACCGGGGGACGCATGCCATGCCTCGTCTACGTTTGATCGAGTGAGTGCGTTTATGTTGTCTCTGTGTTTTGATTGTTGGATGGATTCTACCTTCTGTTTCGGTTTGTTTTAGGTTTGGTTAATTGGATGTTGTAGTTTGTTTGGTGTATGTGTAAATATAGTGAGTTCGGAAATATAACTGATTACGATCTGATGATAAGATAAGATAAGATGTCATGTCTTTTGTTGCCTTCTGACATTGTTTCTTTTCTCGTGTTGTTTTTGTGTGTTGAATTGATGTTTGTTGTTCGTGCTACACGAATTGTGCTATAAAGGTTTAATTGACTGCATTTGCGTAAGAAACTAAAAATGTTATGAATGTTGGAGTGTGTAACTACCAATTTATCAAGCATTAATAGTGACTCTAGGCTTCTGATACAGATATTCGATTGGGGAGTTGTTTGCTTGAATATTAATTGAGTTTACTTGAACATGGAATATAAGTTGAGTTGTTTCTAGATAAGATGGGTTTTTTCCCGTCCATATGGAGGCTGAAACTTTCATGAATGGTTTGTGGTTTTATTGGTCTAGTATCAATATAAGGGCCACGGTCCAGAGCATCCATTACATTACATCTAAATGTGAAGTACAAACTATAAGATTCTTTTCTCAGCAATGGGCATCGATAAACAACTCAAACAAGTTTGGTCACTTTACAATTCCCATTATCCAATTAGGTTGTTGAATTCTAAATCTGAGAAAAGCTTTTGGTTTAGGATGAGAATTTCCTAGAAGCTCAAATATTCTGTACTTTATAAACTTAAATCTTTTTTTTCTTCTTCTAAATAGGGTCTGAGTTGCAGCTCTGATTCTCACAGATGTATGAAGAATTGAAGACATAAATATAGACTCCAAGTGGTCTGAAACAATTCTTTAGTAGTCGACTCATTGTACACTAGAACTCTATACCGTAAAACTGGAAAGGTGTTGGAGCCGGCCATGATCCCTATAATAAGCTGTAGTGCTTTGGCTTAATATTGAGCTGTGGTTCTGTATTTATTTAGAAAACAGAGCTAAATCAAGATTTGAAATTTTAATGGGCCTTAATTGATAACTTGATGGAGTTGTGCAAGATCGTATATATTAACTTTCTAGGTAGAGAAATCTTTATAATGTCTGGATTCAACATTCAGACTTTGGATAGTTGGATGCAGTGGGGTAGCAATTTGGAATGGTCTGTGACGATGACCTCATGCTTGGAAGGAAACTATGGAACCCTTTGATAGTTGATACATTGTTTGACTTTGAGAATAGGTTGGAAAGAACTGATAGTTGTCTGTATCAATGTTTTAAAAATCAAACCGAAAAGTGAACCGAAAACAGTTCAGTTTGTTTCAAAGTTGTCAAACCAACGATACAACACGTTCCAACTGATGACGACGACGACGTCAACATTTTGTAAATCGAAGGTTAGACCGAACTAACTCTGTACCCACGGTTTAACCAACAGTTCGATTGATTGAACCAATTTTAACTTTTAAGATAAGGCACAAGTGGAGTTGGTGGGGGTGGGATTGGGATTGGGATTGAGGATTGGAGGCGGGGGTGGACTAGCAGAGTCAGGACTGATGAGACACTGGTGAAGTCGGAAGTGAGGAGTGGTGCGGTGGAGGTGGACCGGTGGAGTCAGGTTCGGTAGGTGGAATTGGGATCGGAGGAGGCAAGAGTGAAGTCCAAACCTTCAAATCGGGCACAATTGGGGAAGTGGGAACTAATTAACTAAAAAATTAGGAAATTTCTTGATTTTGTAATTTTTATTTGATTAAAGAAAAACTGGCTGAACCTCGTCTGAAACTTGCAGAGAAGACATTAAGACGAAACCGAAAAATCTTAACTAGTTTGATCAGTTTTGTTGGGGTTTTTCCGTTTTGCACGGTTCAGATGGTCAGATGGGAGGTCAATTTTTTCCATGGACTGATTGGTCTTCCTCCGGTTCTCAATCCGACCATCGGTTCGGTCATATTTTAAAATAGAGATTTCTGTTGGGTGATGTTTCTTCCGTGAAAAAGAAAGATGTGAATGTGAACACTGTTTGTTTTTCTTTGGAAAACCTTTAGCTGTTTACAAACAAGAACGTTTCTAAAATTTTACTCGATGTAACTTAAAAATGAACTAGCGCTAGGTATGTCTTAGACGTCCATTACGTATAGAACCCACCCATCACCATGAAACCGAAAGACCAATATAAGTTGAAGTCCTCATTGGACAATGTTTTACTCTTTTCTTATGGGAACTACTAAACGTCGTCCCAAAACTACTTAAATCGGCCCTTGAAATTACCAAATTGCCCTTAACAACATATTTAATACTCATATCGTCCTGTGTCTTTAAACAAGGTTTTTGACTCAGTTTTACTAACATTCCTAATACCAACACCACGAAAATGTCTGACGAAGCACCTAGATCAGGCGAAGTAACAAAGACGGATTTTTTTTTCCGACTCGGACGTCTGGCTAAGACGCCTGTACCATGGTCGAGGCTAAGATGCCTGGTTAAGACGTCTCCACCACGGTGGACGCGTCGACCATCATACAGGGGTCTTAGCCAGACGCCTCGACCATCATACAGGGGTCTTAGCCAGAGGCCTGTACCATGGTCGAGGCGTCTTAGCCAGACGTCCCGTTTTTTTTAATTTTTTTGTCAAATTAAAATTATACGGTGTATTATCTCAAATTATTTGACGTTTCTTTGCAAGTTTTTGGTGGTAACCGGTCGGATTACAATGAGTTTTTTGCAAGTGATGAAGATTCAAATAATTTCCAGATCCAACATTTTTTAAGATCCCAAATCCCCCGGTGGTAAAACATCATGATTTTTTTTGGATTTTGAAATTGTTGCATCTAGAAATTTTTGAATTTTCGGTGTACCGAAGGGGTATCGGTCATCCGAATATAGTAATTATTAACTTATTAATTAATTAATTTAACAATTATCTAAATTTATAATCAATTATCTTTTTAAAAAAATAATAAAAAATTACGGACGTCCGACGGAGCCACCCCCACGTAGGAGGGGGCGTCTGGGTAAAACGCCTCCTCCATGGGTGGGGCGTCTGGGTAAGACGCCTCCCCCATGGGGGAGGCGTCTTACCCAGACGCCCCCTCCTAGATGGGGGCGGCTCCGTCGGACGTCCGTAATTTTTTATTATTTTTTTATTAAAAAGATGTTAGATATTTTACCAGATTCGAGTACACTGGGGCGTCCGTTGGCTCATTAATGACCTCCAAAACATTATTTTTTATGATTATAAGAGGAGGGTGAAGAGAGATGTGTGATAGGATGGTAAAATGTCGCGTTATAGCAGTAGAAACGAGAGAAGAACAATTTGGTAATTTCAAGGGGCGATTTAAGTAATTTTGGGGCGATGTTTAGCAATTCAGTTTCTTATCTATGTTTCTTGTAGTATTCAGATGGAAAAAACACAGAGAATATTAATAGATCATTGTGTATTGCATTGTACGTATTGAATATATCGTCTTCTTTAGAAGGTTTGCTAGATTTTATCTCGCAAAATTGAAAAGAGGTGATGAAACTCGCAGCGAACAATTTGTAATTTTACAACGGAACACAAGTACACGAAATTTTCATCCTATCTGCTAGGTTTATGCATGGACTTATAGGATCAAGACTGATGTCATTTACAAGAAACTGTCTTCAAGCTCCACTTAAAGGAGATCACAAGTTCTCTGGTAAAACCATAATTCAATGTCCACTGACTACGGTGGCTTAATCAAAGGAAGACCATGACTGTAACATCCCCGAAACAGCGGAAATTTAAACTTTTAATAAAAAGATAATCAAAGGATAAACATCAACACAGGGGACGCTACTCGAAAATATAAATATAATATATGGTGTTGTACCGTATACAAGAGTTGTCAAAAGAATGACTACATCAAAATACAATATACAGATATACAAGTAGTCATAGTAACCTCAAAACCGACACGAGGACCCGACTCCAAGATGCACTCGTCCTCAGTCACCACCCAAACAACTCCCGAAGAGGGAACCTGAAATCAAACAACAAAGCCGTGAGTCTCCCGAAGGAAACCCCGTATGCTAAACCCACCTACATGCAATGCGAAACATGACCTATTATACTAGTACTATGCCAAACATACATCATAACTGGTCATTCCCCATACGGGTCATAAGGTCATAATAGTCATTTCCCCAACCGGGGTTCATTAGTCATAAGTCTAGTTTTGGACATCCGTAGATACCCACCGCAGGCACATGCGGTCATACGGAAAATACGCGACACACCCCCACTCGCAGCTACACTAGTCATATGGGTTCGGTGAGGGTCGCACGCAATTCCGAGTCATCATCAAATCTGATCAGTGGTCGAAGACCACAATCCCGCCAAAGTCGTCGCTCTGGTCGGTCATACTCGCCAGCCGTGCCACAGCTGGACGATCACACTCGCCGGAACAACATCGGTCGAGCACATCCACCGGAACAACATCGGTCGGTCATCTCCGTCGCCACACAGGCTAAGGCACAGAACTCTGTTGCACAAGGGCTAACAGTCATCTCCGTCGCCACACAGGCTAAGGTCATCTCCTTCGCCACAAAGGCTAAGGTCATCTCCTTCGCCACAAAGGCTAAGGTCATAACATATAGATCATGCAAAGGGGAATATGGTCTCACAGTTCTACTACCTAGGTCTCAATGCACATGTCATATCATGGGAATATAAGCAGTAAATGAAATCCACGCACCAACACGCTCATAACAAACAATACAATTACTGGGCTCCAACGGTCGACCGGTGGGTCGTTAAAACCGGTAATTGGTTCGAACCACAAACCAACGGTCGAACCAAGAAAAACATTGAAACGGTCGAACAAAAGTCTCTGGACGGTCGACCGTTTAGAAGGTCTACGCCACAAAATAAATATTAAATAACACATCCCAACGGTCGAACGACAATGGGCTTTCGGTCGACCGAAAAACAACAGGGACTTCGACATTCTACAAGGTCATTATCAGTCGACCGAAATATGAATCGGTTGAACCACACTTAAGTTGTCTTAAGTCATCGGTCGAACGGGATCTCAGGGCGGTCGACCGTTTAGAAGTCTACACCCCCAACCGACTTAAAACAGTACGTCCGATCGAACTTGGTCAAAGAGGCGGTCGACCGTTTAGAAGGTCAACGCCCCCAACCGACATACAACAGTGCATTCAGTCGAACGGCAAAGGGGACCCGGTCGACCGAAAACACTCAGGGCCTTCATCTTCTCACTCACACGAACAATCAGTCGACCACCCATGGGGTATTGTTCGACCGATTCGAGCGAGAACGCCCGAATTACACTACGACTAGTCGACCGAATTGAGCACCGGTCGACCGAAACATAGCAGAAAATCTGCCACGTTATTCCGACGAGCCATTCGGCCTACCGTCGAACACTCAAACACCCACACAACCTTGGTGAGCGTAAAAGCAAGGCTTGGCATACCTTGAAAGCTTGAAGAAGCTTCCGAAGAGCAACGACGATCCTCCACGAAAAAGAGTGTATCTCCGGCGAACTCCTCACACGAACGCGGATCTCCACACCTTCCTTGATCTCCGACGACCTCGACTTGCGGCGCACCCGCAACTCCTCATTCCACCGACGAACTACAAGGGAGGGAGAGAAAGTGTTGAGGGAGAGAGTGGGATGAAAAAGAGAGGAAGGGAAATGAGAAAAGAGGAAATGAGAGGAAAATGGGATGAAATGGGTTGGGTTAGGTTTTATACTCTCACAAATAAGGGTTTAAGGTTCTTAAACCTAAATTAACCCTAATCAAAAGGATTAGGTTCTCACAATGACAGAGTAAATGCAGACTCAAGATCTTTCCTTCAATGCCTTAGCCTTGGGTAATACTCATCATATTGCATTTGTTTGAAGGGCTCGATCCAATTTCTTAGTCGGCACCTATTAGATAGCAAGATCAAGTTAAGCCTCCTACACATGATGCACTTAGTTAGATTGCAAGTTAATTATCACCATAAGCTTAATCTACCTGGGTAACTAAGGATCCGATTGGTCAATTCTAAGGAAAGAACTTTGATGAACTTGGTGCAAATCTTAATTTTCGGCTAACTTCGTCCTAATGTATTATCTACAACTTAGGGCGCCATAGAGGGGTTTCCTATGTTTAATCATTAAATAACAAGTTTTCTTAACCTAAGTGTTCACGTACCGTTTAGAGATTCTTAATTCTACGCAAACCAAGTTTTTTAGCGTTATACATGAACGTCAAGGTCCCATTTAAATGTTTATTTGAATTTCTACACAAAACTTACATCGTCAATAAACACATAAAAATTCCCTCTTCTTAAAATCCAAAATTTACAAAAAGTGATAGCTGCATAATTGCATACAGAATACACTTAATTTATAGATAAAAATCATAAAATTTATTAATTATTAATTAATTGATTAAAATAGTATTAAGATAATATATTTTAATCTTTCTATTTTAAATAAATAAATAGACTAATGATTATATAAAAAGGTATATTATTTTTTAAATTCTAATTTCCATTTAAATGAAGCATGGATTCCTAATTCTTAACAATGAATATTAATTTGTAATGATTCTTTCTTTATATCAAAATTAGTAATCGTTTTTATCAAATTTAATAAAATTTTTTTAATCTATTTTGATTTAAGTCGAATTCCCAATTTAATCTTGAATTACTGATATTAGTAACCTACCTAAATTAATTTCGTTGTGATTAAATTCGTGAGGATTATAAATTAATTTGGTATGTACCGTGCGACATGTGTGGCGGCAGATATGCTACATTGCACTTTTGCATACCATGAGATACTAGTATGATAAGATCATTCATTGTACGTAGTATACATGTATGTGAACTTGATATACAAGGTTTTCTTATGGAAACTCAAACATTATTGTCATGTTGCTTTTCAGGATCGTCGTCGGTTCTGGTTGAGTGGTGACCGAGGACGAGCACATTTTGGGATCAGACCCTCCAGTTTTTTTGTGGTGATTATGATTACATGCATCTTTTATGTCGTATTTTGATGTAATCATATGTTTGATAACTCGTGTATTCGGTGCACCTTATGTATATATTTTAGTAGCGTTCCTAGTGTTTGGTTGTTGATATCTTCATTTACTTCTTTTTAAAGTTTAAATTTTTTCGTTGTTTGTGTTCAGTATTCTTTCATTTATCATATCTGCTCACATCTTACTATTTTCCATGTCATATGTTGACAATGAAGAGCTCAGGTAGCAAACCAGAATTACAAATTCAGAGTGTCGAGAGACACGAGAAGCCAACTGCGTCTAATTGCAGTGCCCGTACAGCTTTGAATTTGAAGGTTGAGAAGCAACACGATGACATGATGGTAGAAGAAAATGTTGTAAACGATCACTACAGTAAATCTGAAGAAAGTAAGTTCATTATTATATCTGTATAGAAAGAAAACACTATCTGCGTGGTTGGGATAGTCAAATAGTCATTTTCTTGCAGATGAAATAGTGGAGACCACGGTGGAAACAATTTCGAAGGAAAATATTCAGAAGCCAGAGTCCTATGCTACTATTTCATGCAACAAAAGGCATTTAAATCACGGAAAGGATTGTGTGGGTGAACCGATCTCACCAGCACAAACGTCTTTTCTTATTAAGCCTTGCAAACAATGATTGACTTCATTGGTGCAGTGGCCAATGGGGAATGTGGTTATGAAGTTTCGAAGAAAGATGATAAGAGGCCAGAAGCCACTGAATATTTCCATGCAACTAATGTATCTACCACGGGTGCATTGCCTTCATGGGAGCTATCTTTGAGGGGACCAGATATCAATGGTTTTTCTAAGAAAGATTCCGAAGAAAGGCAAGTCTTGAAACGTTCTGCTGTTTCTGCCTTCTCAAGGTACAAATTTAATTTCATTATTTTCTTTTTTCGAAAATATGATATTTTTTTTAGTTATCTATTTTTCTCTAGGCTGTGAATAGACAATCCATGCACCTGAAATGCTTTATAAACGAATTAAGCGTCAGTAGTGGAGCTTTCAGGGTCGTAGTTGTTTGCACAGCTGCCAGAGCTTTCAAGTTCTTATTGAATAAATTGTCTTCTGTATTTAACTATTTATAACTGATGTAGTAAATGTTATTATGCTTATTAGTTGCTTAATTGTCGGTAATTATTTACTCTTATTAATGCAAATGTTAACTGATGTATTAAATGTTATCATGCCTATTAGTTTCTTAATTGTCGGTAATTATTTACCCTTATGAATGGGAATAATTTCATGTGAAGAAGAAAATGTACACTCTTCTTGAAAACTAAACAGAATTATAGTGCAAGATTTGGATTTCACTCCTTTTTCCAGCTTTTCATTGTAAGAAGCTGATTTGTTAAATTCCATTGGTCTTGTTCAGGTCAAAAAATGTGATTCTTCTCCTGTCACTTTGAAGACAAAGGTTGATGGCAACAATGCTGCTGCTAAAGATGGTCAAATATGGAAAGAATATAGAAAATATGGAATGAATACGAATAATATGTGTACCACAACGTGGAAAAAAAATGTAAAATCTATGATTATGAAACACCACCACCGTGAGAACAACACAACAAATAAAATAATTTAGATGGTGAAGACAACAAATGTTATAACTTACAAGAATACCGAATACAAACCAAAAAAGCATTTTCTGATAAACCAAAACAAACAAGCAAAACTAAAAGCAAATAGCTTTTTGATTCTCATAGCAGCTTTGATATCAATGATGAGAGGGGCTTCCCAACGAGTCTTCATCTTTTTTGAGACAGAATTCCGTGCGTAAGCAACAGACTAACAATACGAGAAGTACTACGACTAGTATTATAAGTATCCCCACAAATATCGCGTACAAGGTTGGCCCATCCATTCCTTGACTTCAAAGATCTTTGACTTTCGAGCTTTTTAAATCCGACAGTATAAATCTTTTCCTTCTGCAAATAAAAGAGATTTGGTTATGTCAGACAATTGTTTATTTACTTCTTTAAACCGAAACCGAAACCAAAACATCAAAAGATTAAAAAAATGTGATCTTACTTGGAGATACTCAACGGTTAGGTGTTGAGGGGAGGTATATTACCCTATATATAACAATTTACCTTTCCATATAGGTTAGTAGTGCCCAATTATGGATTTTGCCGTCCAATGTGTTTTTGGCAACAATCTGATCAATCTTATCTAATATATTATATTCCTTAAAAAGTGAAGATTTTGGAGAGAAATCCCTATTTTTATTATTTTCTTAATTTGTAAAATAGGTGATTGGTGCTCATGCATGCCGCCCAATGAGTTTTTGGTAACATATTTTTAAATAATAATTTTTTACACGTTCCATGAGAATAAAAATCAGTGTTTTTGGTGTGCACATTGGATAATAGACTTTCTGTGCATGCATGATGAGTTTAAAATATAAATGTAGAGCAGTGTTGTTTCCAAAAGATCTTAAGTGCAAAATAAATGAGTTATTCGGCTAGTGATGTGTGGTGGATATGACTAATACACGTAGGATCTCCACAATGTAAACTAATTAAACGTAGATTGATTCTCACTGCTACATTTTATTCCGTTTGGAAACTGGAATAGCTTTAATTTCTTTCTAAATTTCTAGAATTTCAAATGATTTGAAATCAAATGACAACCTGTTTGACTCCGGTTAGGTTAGTTCGGAAAAAGTAGCTGCTCAATATGCTTGGCAAATTTTAATTAAGCAAGTTGGAAGGAGAAAGGACAATATGTTCCAATATCCCCCAATCTACCACAATCTTTCATCTTGATAAAGATTGGTTTTGATTGATGTGGAATTCAGGAATTGTGATCCGAATTAAGAAAAATAGAATGTCATATTTAATGTTAGAACTTGTTTGGAATTTTCAAGACCATATGACAATGCTAATTTTGTTCCTTGAGGATCTAGTTCGTGTTGGCTTTTTAGCCTTAATCTTTATTTAGTTTTGATGATTAAGTAATCTAATCTTAATCTATATTTAATCAATCAACCTAGACAATCAAAGTAAGCAAACATGAATACATGCATTGCATATATATTCGTGTACTTGCGATATTCTTAATAGGTTGATGAAGAATCAAGCTAAGGAGCTTGGGGACAAGAAGATAAAGACTCAAGACATGTAATCAAGCTTTGGACCAATATGTAATGTAGTATAATTTGAGTCCTAAGGATTAATGTAAACTTGAGCACATTAGGATTCTGTCTCGTATCCCCACGGTTAACCGAACCCCACTCGGTAAACCGAATCTTGTAGAGTTCGGTCCACCGAACACCTTGCGGTCAACCGTGTAGAATCCTTTAGGTGTTCCCTGGAATAACCACATCGGTATACCGAATAGCCTTCGGTAGACCGAATTAGCCTGGATCGGTTTTGGACTTTGCTCCAACGGTCGTATTTAAATCTTGACCTAAAGCCAAATTGACTTATCCATATTCGGTACACCGAACTTCATTCGGTCAACCGAATCATATTGCTTTAGGAGACCAACGGCTATTTAACTTGACCGTTATCGGTAAACCAATCTCCCACGCTTTGTCAGCGCAATTCCCGCGCTACTTCGGTATACCGAAGTATACACGGTCAACCGAACTTGAGTAGATCAGAGCCCAATCAATTCTGCTGTCCACCTTGGAACGGTGAACCGAATGGACTTCGGTGAACCGAATTTAATTAGGGCTAAATAGATAAAAGCTACTGGAGGTTGGTGAACGGTGATCCGATACATAATCGGTCAACCGAGTTCTTTGTTCAGACCAATGTTTCGGATTACCGTCACTACTACAGAAAATGGAATATACGTCGGATATAAAGGGTTATACACGTCGGATATAAGCACACCCCAATCCGACGTATATGTGTGCGTCGTCTATACATAGACGTCGGTCATAGTATAGCCGACGTCTATACCTAACGGATATACGTCGGCTTTAATTAGACTCCGACGTGTATTCGTTAATGTATACACGTCGGTTAAAAAACATACGACGCCTATACGTTAGAGATAGACGTCGGATAACTAACATACGACGCCTATACTTTAGGGATAGACGTCGGATTACATAGAACGCCGACGTCTATTCCTTTCTTCAGAGTAATAGACGTCGGATTATAGAGACAGCCGACGTCTATTCCCAAACCTGGACAAAAAAAAATAAATAGGATCCGACGAAATTGTTTTTAGTCATCGTCGTCGTGTACATACAACTGCACCAAATTCGTTCACCTATAAATTTCATCCACATACATCCACATACATCCCACATACATCCATCCAATTGACATTCACAAGCATACATCCACATACATCCACAAGCATACATGCACAAACACAAACACAAAAATACAACCACAATTAACATTCAACACACTTGCAATTAATTCATTCTAAAATTAAGGCGATTATATTAAGGCATAGAGTGTAGGTTTGTAATACAAGTGCACTTGTTAACTAAATTACAAAAAATACAATTGGCAGTAGAACCTCTTAGTTCGTCAGCATGTTTCTGATGAAATAGCGAGCCCATCGGTCGCGAGTTTCATCGAGCTCTTGTTGCGAGAATGGATCACTACTTTTTGGGAAAACCTATCAAAAAATTACAAGTGTGTTGAATATTAATAACTAAATATTGAAACTACAATTGAATAACGATCTACATTACCTCGGTTAGACATACGTCTTGAGTTGCCACATCGAGGATTTCCTCCATGTATCTCATCACGTAGTAACCGTATTCCGTATTTCCAACCTGCTTCCGGTACTACAAACATAGGAATTCGCTAAATATTTGTTCCTAACTTAATTAACAAAAATGGGATAGAACGTACTCTCATTCCATGCCATGTTATTCCTGATTTTGTGGTTGTTCTCCTACCACCTAAAGCTCTGTAAACCTTAATTGCCCTGAGTAGCACAAGTTAAAATATCAATCAATAATACTAATAAAAATCCACGAATTACTTTATTCACGACTAAACGAACTTACATATTTAGAAGTTTCTTTATTGAGTCCCTTGGTTTATTCGACCCCAACGGATCAAACCAATATGCCGAATTAGTCGTTGGGCATACAACGACAAGCATCCAATGAGCCCTGTGTTATATATATAATTAGAAGTTTATTACAAAATAAAATTTCACTTTGAATTACAAAGTTTACCTCTCATGATAAGGGAGCAGATAATATTTCTTGTCTTCTTCTTTAAAGAATGTCCCTAGTTGACCCGATTTATCGTCATTCCCGTATATATATGTAGATGGACTGATAAATCCAAATACTTGATCCTCGGGAAAGATTGACCTTCTGGCGTCGTAAAGATGTCTACAAGTATAAAAATTATAATTTATTACAGTTTTGATAAAATTATTCAATACTTTTCATTGTATACAAAAGAACACTTACTTCACTTGCACGTCGATAATCATGATACACAACGAATCCATCGCCATGAACTGCATGATATCCTCTTTGGTGACGTACAAAGCCGGAGGCAACCCTTTATCCCCCTCCAACTCCAAGGTACTTAACGATTGTGCCTCCCTACCTACCATACATTGATACAACATTTTGCACCTACTTGGAAGCGAATTAATGTTGATCGGAGATTGGTTGTTTGACCCTTTGCTCCGGGGGCTTGACACCTTACAAAGATGTATAGAACCGTTAAAATACAATTGTTAACAAAATTGAAGTTTAAAGTCTTTCAAAGTTAAACTATACCTCATGTTTGTCGTTTAGCTCTACTAAATAACTAGGCCAACGCACGAACCCACCGATAGCATCGCCGAGAGTAACAATCTCTTCTTCCGGAAATGGCACAAAAACACCAGGATCTAAGCAACTCTCAACTGCAACCTTCAATTCTCCCTCTCCTACCTCTGTGAAGTGGTGTCTGGAGATGTTATAAACTTTCCCGTGTCCCACCAATCTTCGATCAGGGTCTTCGACAAATAAAGCACATCTAGATCCATCCACGAACTTTCCAAACGAGGGACCGTCGACGAGGGCCAATTCTCGAGAATGAGACACGAAATCATCATGTCGATGATGGTGGAACACTGGTGGAACTGGAGTAGTCTCCGTGGAAGAACCGGTCTTAAACGGCAACGACATTCAGGCCATAACGGTCTTAAACGGTTTCCTCTCCTTAATGCGTCCGAAAATCCTAGGGGCCAACGTCTAATTGATTTTATTAAGGCTCTTTTATTAAGTGGTTTTTGGGCCAAGGAAAGGGTGATGAAATCCCCCACCTCATCTCCTATAGGTGACTGCCCCCTAAGTGTTTTTCATACCTTAATCTAACAAACAACACACCAAACAAACACTCACCTCACTCTTGTTACAATGCAAGTCCTACTAACTAATGCGTGCTTTCTAATGAATGATGAGTGAAAGATAGTACGTACCTTACGCCAGCAATCTACGACAGAAAGCGTAAATAATAGAAAATACAATGCATGCAAATCCTATATGATGAATGACTTAACAAATATTGTCTAATCTTTTGCTTTGGGTTATTAAAGGCCAAGTTGTTTAAGGGGGCAATGAGTTATTATCATAATATTAAAAATTCAATAAATTAAGGCAATAAACATTTAAAATATTAAAATCAAGTATTAAAACTAATTACTTGAATTGACAGAAAAACATTTTAAACACAAACTATCATGTTATTAATAATAATTGGGAATAAAATTTTATTGAAATTTTGGCAGAACCTCCACTTAAAATTTAATATGTAAAATTCTTCAAATCCTGAAATCAACAAGAAAATCCTAATATCTAGTTATCTAATCACATTCACATCTAGTTATCCACTTAAATTTTATTCAAATCCTAATATCTAGTTATCTAATCACATTCACATTATGTATTTCTCTACTCAATCCAAACCAAATTCTTAACATAATCCAAACCAAATCAATCCAATGAAAACAAAGTTTGGTTAAATCATCCAACCAACCCAACTCAATCCAAACTAAATCAATCCAATGAATATGTTTATCAAATATCAACACATAACACACATGCAAAAAAACTCCGAGAAGAAGTTGCTTATCACCTCTACATGTCAAGAGTGTACATCCACATTGAATCGTTATCTAACCAATATTTGCACTAATCCTAATTTGGCGTTGGATTCTTGGTCTAAACTAATCCTAAATTAAGAATCTAAAATTGAGCACGAACCAGAGGAGGGAAAAGTTGTATTGCCGGAGGAGCTCTTTGTGGTTCCCGAAGACGTCGCGGAGGAGACGGCTGTAAACGACACGATGAAGCTACATGCGGAGGAGGCTAAGTTAGAGAGAATATGTGGAGAAAGACGAACTTAAAACAAGAAAAAACGAACTTAAAACCTACATGTGGAGAGAGACGGAGGAAGACGGAGGAAGAAGGAGAAGAGGGCCGGAGAAGTGGAGGAGCGCTTGGGAGCTCGCTGCGGTGCCGGAGACGGTGCGAATCGGTCGGAGGATGGTCGCGGAGGAGAGTTCGGTCGCGGGACGGCTAGGGTTTGGGTGGGTTTCGACTGAAAAGAATGAAAGAAAAAGCGTCTGTCCGATTTCTTTAAGACCTATATACGTCGGATGTTCCATAACACCGACGTCTATACCTCGACGTCTATGTGGATAGACTATAGACGTCGGTCTTACATTACGTCCGACGTATATAGTCCGACGTCTATACCCTATAGACGTCGGCTTCACAAGGTACTAAAACACCGACGTCTAAAGGTCGACGTCTATACACTATAGACGTCGGTTAAATGTGTTATTCCTACAGACGACGTCTATAGTGTCACATAGACGTCGGCTTCCATTTCAGCCGACGTCTATGCTGTCCTCTCCACAATAGACGTCGGCCGTTGTAACGGCCGACGTCTATTGGGCGACGAGTAAAGCCAATTCTACACTAGTGCGTGTGGATAACGGTCGACCGAATCTGTCTCGATTTCTGGCCGAGCTTAAGTCACATCTTGCTTTCTCATTGGTCCATTCCCCACCAACTCCCAAACGGCTAGATGAGCTTGAAGGCTTATAAATAGGACCTCATTTGGTTGCTTTGGAAATCTTGAACACTTCCTATCTATCCAATACTCAAAGCCAAATCCTCTCCATCTTCAAGCTCTCAATCCACAACACTCAAGCCTAAACTTCACCACTTGCATATCCAATTCCATATCATATCCAAGTGTGCTCAAGTATAGAGTGTTAGTTAGAGTGTGATTCAACTTCCATATCAAAGAATCAAAGAGTTGTAAAAGCTTCGAGGAAGCTCCCTCTCGGGTTGTGAGAGGAGACACGAGCGAGGCGAGGTTGTTCGCGAGGCTCGGTGTTGTAAACGGCGTTGGTCTCGGCCCGGAACGGAGATCGGTTAGTGGAACCATAAGCGAGGCTCGGGGGATCGAGCGAGGCTTGCGAGGAGGACTAGGACCCGGTGTGGGTGCCAAACCTCTCTAAACTCCGGTGTCGACGAATTTGTGGTTTGCAATTGTCTCTTCCTTTATCCTCCGATTAGTATAATTAATTCCGCATTTTTCTATCGATTAGAGGGCCATAGATCCTAACAATTGGTATCAGAGCATTAGGTTGCTAATTTCATTTACTTAATCGTAATTTAGCATGACATCTACTTCTAATCATTGTGAAGGATTATCTACATCTAAGCCACCATTGTTTAATGGGTTAAATTATGACTATTGGAAGAAAAGAATGAGAATATATTTGCAATCAAATGATTTGAAATATTGGATATTCATATTAAACTCATATACACCTCCTAATGATGATGAAATTGTATCCTTAACAAAACCCAAAATTAAGGAAGCGGAGATGAATTCCCGCATTATGAATATCTTGTATTGTGGGTTAAATGAAGGGGAATACAATAGGGTAAGAGGTTGTGAAAGTGCTTATGATATTTGGCATACATTAGAAATGCATCATGAGGGTTCAAATAGATTGAAAGAAACTAGGATTAATTTGCTCATGCATAAATATGAATTATTTCGTATGCAATCCGGTGAAAACATAAGTGAGATGCACACTCGCTTCACCGAGATAATTAACTCTCTTAAAGCACTTGGCAAGGATTTTAGCAAGGGAGAGATTACTCGAAAGATTCTCCGATCACTCACCGACGATTGGGAGGAGAAGACGACCGCCATCGAAGAAGCACAAGATCTCACAAAATTATCGGTCGATGAGCTAATGGGTAGTCTCATGACATATGAGATACAAATGAAAGACCGCATTGAGAAGAGAGTCAAGAAATCCTTAGGGCTACACGTCGTCGCCAATTCGATAAAAGGAGATAGTGATATCGAGGAACAATTGGCGACACAACAATTTAAGGAATTTCTCAAAGAAGAGAAAGAAAGAAGAAAAGAGAAGAAGAAGAGCAAGAGAAAAGAGAAGAAGAAGAAAGCTCTTAAAGCTACTTGGGACACTTCATCATCTTCATCAATTGAAGGCGAATTCGCCTCAATGTGCTTCATGGCAATAGAAGACGATGCTAGTGAGGTATCTTCTTGCTCTAGTCATGATTCAATTGATTCAAATGATTCAAATGCATATAATGAACTTCAATGTGAATTCAATGAATTACTTGAAAATTTTGAGAAAATTTGTCAAAAGAATAAACTAGCAAGAAAGAAAATCAATGAGCTACAATCTCAAATTGAATCTATCATGAATGATGAGAATGAATTACTTGCTAGTCATGATAAAATTGCATTAGAGAACACTCAATTGATTGATGAAATTGCAACTCTAAATACAAAACCTTCATGTAGTGTTGATATTCAAGATCTAATTGCTAAGAATGTTCAATTACAAAAGGATCTTGAAAAATTCACAAGTGGAAAGAAAATGCTTGATATGCTTATTGGTAGTCAAAGACAATCACTAGATAAACATGGTATAGGTTTTTATGCTAATAACTTTAAGAACCATGTTATTCACACTACTTTGAATGGAAAGAATTTTGTAGTGAATAAAACTTCCTCAAGTATTTGGGCACCTAAAACCAAAATGGTTTGGGTTCCAAAAACTAACATGATTGGACCCAAGCAAAAATGGGTACCAAAATCTTCAATTGTAGGTACTTGAAGGAGGAAATCGGTGGTGACCGGATGAGCTTAAAAGAAAAATTTAAAGCCGGTTGCATCACCGAATACGGGTTGAGTCAATTCGAAGCACCACGACGGTATAAATTTTGATTGATTCTAATCTAAATTTTAGAGCTTAATTGACATATCTTTTACCCTATTCATTGCATATCATATACCACATCCATAATATAAATGTAAAATTGTAAAATGGATGTTAAATAGGCTAAGAGGGAGAATAGAAATGCACTTAATTGTCAATACTCATTGTTGCTATTTAGCCTAATTGATAGGGGGAGCCTTAAAGTACAAAATCATATAATTAAGGGGGAGAGTTAGATATCTCTTACCTTTGCATCAAATGCTTAATGTTTGCTTTTTGATTGATGTCAAAGGGGGAGAAGAATTAAGATGAGCTTCAATTTTAAATAAACTATGCATGTTGTTAGGGGGAGAAATCTTGTAAATGCATAGATTACATATATGTTAAGAAACAAAACATATAGAAAGGGGAGAAATACAATTGAACTCAAAATATTAAGATATAGATTTGCCATCATCAAAAAGGGGGAGATTGTTGGCTTTTTAGCCTTAATCTTTATTTAGTTTTGATGATTAAGTAATCTAATCTTAATCTATATTTAATCAATCAACCTAGATAATCAAAGTAAGCAAACATGAATACATGCATTGCATATATATTCGTGTACTTGCGATATTCTTAATAGGTTGATGAAGAATCAAGCTAAGGAGCTTGGGGACAAGAAGATAAAGACTCAAGACATGTAATCAAGCTTTGGACCAATATGTAATGTAGTATAATTTGAGTCCTAAGGATTAATGTAAACTTGAGCACATTAGGATTCTGTCCCGTATCCCCACGGTTAACCGAACCCCACTCGGTAAACCGAATCTTGTAGAGTTCGGTCCACCGAACACCTTGCGGTCAACCGTGTAGAATCCTTTAGGTGTTCCCTGGAATAACCACATCGGTATACCGAATAGCCTTCGGTAGACCGAATTAGCCTGGATCGGTTTTGGACTTTGCTCCAACGGTCGTATTTAAATCTTGACCTAAAGCCAAATTGACTTATCCATATTCGGTACACCGAACTTCATTCGGTCAACCGAATCATATTGCTTTAGGAGACCAACGGCTATTTAACTTGACCGTTATCGGTAAACCAATCTCCCACGCTTTGTCAGCGCAATTCCCGCGCTACTTCGGTATACCGAAGTATACACGGTCAACCGAACTTGAGTAGATCAGAGCCCAATCAATTCTACTGTCCACCTTGGAACGGTGAACCGAATGGACTTCGGTGAACCGAATTTAATTAGGGCTAAATAGATAAAAGCTACTGGAGGTTGGTGAACGGTGATCCGATACATAATCGGTCAACCGAGTTCTTTGTTCAGACCAATGTTTCGGACTACCGTGTGGATAACGGTCGACCGAATCTGTCTCGATTTCTGGCCGAGCTTAAGTCACATCTTGCTTTCTCATTGGTCCATTCCCCACCAACTCCCAAACGGCTAGATGAGCTTGAAGGCTTATAAATAGGACCTCATTTGGTTGCTTTGGAAATCTTGAACACTTCCTATCTATCCAATACTCAAAGCCAAATCCTCTCCATCTTCAAGCTCTCAATCCACAACACTCAAGCCTAAACTTCACCACTTGCATATCCAATTCCATATCATATCCAAGTGTGCTCAAGTATAGAGTGTTAGTTAGAGTGTGATTCAACTTCCATATCAAAGAATCAAAGAGTTGTAAAAGCTTCGAGGAAGCTCCCTCTCGGGTTGTGAGAGGAGACACGAGCGAGGCGAGGTTGTTCGCGAGGCTCGGTGTTGTAAACGGCGTTGGTCTCGGCCCGGAACGGAGATCGGTTAGTGGAACCGTAAGCGAGGCTCGGGGGATCGAGCGAGGCTTGCGAGGAGGACTAGGACCCGGTGTGGGTGCCGAACCTCTCTAAACTCCGGTGTCGACGAATTTGTGGTTTGCAATTGTCTCTTCCTTAATCCTCCGATTAGTATAATTAATTCCGCATTTTTCTATCGATTAGAGGGCCATAGATCCTAACAGTTCGCCCAATGACTTATGTGAACTTAATTATGGTTCAACCGGCTCGTGCGTTGTTCGACCGGTTATGGATTTGAAGAACGTAAGAAGTTCATGTTATTTTCGGTCGAACGGATCCATTTGCCATCTGACCTTTGTATTGAATTGTTTAATGTTTTTATTGGCCTAAACCATCTAAAACGGTTGACCACCTATGACCTTTTGTTCAATCGTTCACATTAAGTTTTGTTCGATCGGTTGGAGAGAAGTTCAGACTTTCTTCTGGTTCAACTTCCAAACGATCGACCACTTGACCATTTTCGGTCGACCGTTGGTGCACATAATTGATTTCTTACTTTATTTCATATTTGCACCATGTTGCATTCCATACCCTATGTAGTAGCCTGAATGATTGCAGCTCCCAATGCAATGCATGTTCCTGGCTCAGGATATCTGGACATTGTCCAAGATTTATTACAACGGGTAACCGGTTGAGTCACAACCAGGAGACTGTTTCAGTTTGTGTGAGCACCCGTGCGACCTTGATGGCGACGAAGATTTCTGTCCGACGATGTATTCCAGCAGTTAGATTGGTTGCGACACAACCATGTGAGTTGACCGCCCTGAGCGACGGCTCCGCCGGAGTGACGTTGACCACGAGATCAGATCTGTATTTATGACACGGATGTACGTGCGACCCTCATCAAACCCTCATGAGTAGAATAATCGCGAGAGAAGATTAGTCGCATACCCCCGTGATGGGTTTTCTGACCACGTGTGCCTGTGGTAGGTGTTGGTTTTTTGACCTTAATCTATATTTTGATGATTTAATCAACCTAATCTTAATTGTAATCAATGTAGAGTAACACGCATATTGCATAACATATATATATTCAGTCGACCGCCCGAAGGTTCGAAATAACCTAGATGTGAATCAAGTTGATTGTCAGTCGTGTTATTTCGAACCTTCGGGCGGTCGACTGAATGTAGTGTAAATGCCCGACTTTAATCAACATCGGTCGAACGATGTCTTGTGGCAGTCGACCGGTTGTGCTTATGCTGGTGGGTCGGAGGAATGTTTGATGTTTTCGGTCGACCGGGACCCCTGAGTTGGTCGACCGTTTCTTTCTTGTCAAGTTTGGACAGAGCTTGGATTATCTAAATGGTCGACCGCTCTTGACTTTGTCCGATCGGTAACTTAATGACTGTTCGACCGATTGATTGTTAGTTCGACCGATTAATGACTAGAAACTTTTCGGTTGCCCGTGGTAGTTTCGGTCGACCGATTGACTTGTATGATTTTAACCTGAGTCCGAATTTTGACCACGTATCAGTCGACCAGTTTTAAATGACCGTTCGACCATTGGGTTTAGGTTATGAGCAGAGAGTTCGACCGTTGCAGATTTTTGTTTGACAAATCCTTTTGGGAACGACCGACCAAGTTGCCTATTTCAGTCGACTGTTTATGCTCAGAGCTGAATTTCCCAGTCATAGTCAAGTGTCAACTCTGTTCACGGAAACCTGTGTCATTGCCTAGTGCGTGAGCCAGGAGGTGACAATGGGTGCATTGATCGTACCTGCCCAGAGACTGCCGACTTGAAGAGTGTGGGTACTTGGGATTGTGTGACCTCTATTGATAGGTTGTGGCATAATGTGATGATATTATTGAATCTCAATAGAGTAGTAGACCCGAGGGATGACAAATCCCAATGTATGATGTTGTATGGCTCATGGAGCATAATGACTTGACATATTTCGATCTGGAACCGTTCGATGTTGTGCAGGACGTATGTTGTACCGCCGATATTATTTCAGCGATGATGTTGTCGATGTTTACTCTGGCTATGATGTTGCCGAAGTTGTCCCGCCTATGATACCTTAGTTGGGCACCTACTAAGTGATTGATGACCGATCTGAGCGACGACTCCGTCGGTGTGGTGTTGACAACGATGGTTTAGATCTGATTCTTATGACGCGGAAGTGCGGACGCCCATCACCGAACCTCATGACTAGTGTAACCACGTGTGAGGTGCGTTGTGTACGGTCCGTAAGACCGTATGTGCCTACGGTAGGTCTTCGAGGGAGACCCAATTGATGATTGTAGGACTGGATGTCCAGTTTTAGCCTTGGAAGGGAACGTTTTTCATTACTGATGATGTCATGACACACTACTAGTATGATAAATTCATTTATTGTACTGTCGCATTCATATAAGTGAGCTTGACATGCAAGATTTACTCATTGAAACTCAGGTATTGTTGTTTCAATTATGTTTCAGGACCACCGTAGGTTCTGTTGGGTAGTGACAACAGACACACACATTTTGGGACCAGGATTCTCTTCGGACTATTCAAGGTCGTCATGATTACCTACATTTATCTTTCGTTGTAATGATGTAATCATGTATTTTTGACAAATTCTGTTGTATCATGATGCATCGCCTGATTATTTATAAGAGTAACATTCTCGACTTGATGATTATTCTCTTGTAATCTTTTATTGTTAAAATTTCAAATCTTTCACAGTTTGGGATGTTACAATTTAACTCTTCATCCTACTTAATTGGTGGAAATTTTAGAAGTGGTAGGGAGAAAAGAAATCTTTCTCATTAACCTATGTTCTAGGATTCGATCCCACAAAACTTTGATCGTAAGATACTTTTAGATTAATCCATCATTTTTATTAGATGATCCTCCCATCATTTTTAATATAGACATTGCATCGATTTTTCAAAACTTCATTCTTGCATTTGGTAATTTGTCCATCTCATGTACCTATTGGTAGACCCTTAATTATCTTCTCTAACAGGACGAAGTCAATGGACGGTGTTCAAGATTTGCATTCCTTTCTTCACGAAGGGTAGGAACCAATTCCACATTTCATGTTCCATATTCATTGTTGGGTTTATTTTGATTAAAAAGGCTATACACTTTCACAAGACAAGAGGGTACCCTACTTACATCCGACTGTTGAAATTCAAATAAATTATTAGTTGTTATCAAGACCAGGACTCCATGCCATAGAGGACAACTTAATTTGCCCCATCTACAATTTGCTTTACGTCATTTTCACATGTTTAAAAGGCATCTAACTAGATTTGATCTTAAAACAAATCATACCATCAATCATTCAACTATAAGTAATAATACTAATAATCATACTAATGTTGTTGAAATGATTGAATTTTATAACCAAAAAAGGTCCTTAGCCTTGTGATACATCTTGCCTTCCCTCGTATTAGCCGATGAGGTGGAAAATCGATTACTTTCAAAGTCCAGAAACCTGAATTTTTGCAAAGAAAAACCACCTGAAAAAACAAACTACCATCACTCCAAGGATTGGCTCCTAGCAAAACAAAACAAAAACACTCTTCCATACTTTACCTTTCTCACTTCCAATTCCCACCTCAATTCTCTTCTCCCTCTACCACCACCACCATATGGAAATATGGTAAATATCTATTTTTACTTACATAAATTACGAAATCTGCATCAACTGATTGTCACAAATATAAATGTGTTATAAAATAAATATACATGGAACAAAGAAGATAAAAAATTTGGGGGAGAATATTTGTAGTATTTCATCATCACCAAAGTATTACAATGGTCTTACAATAATCTCCTATTTATAGGCTATAGGAGACAAATGAAAGGGTATATGTTACAAGAGTAATGAGAATGTGAGAGG
This sequence comes from Triglochin maritima, assembly GCA_963682175.1. Lineage (NCBI taxonomy): Eukaryota > Viridiplantae > Streptophyta > Magnoliopsida > Alismatales > Juncaginaceae > Triglochin > Triglochin maritima. Next base: position 750,683 of record OY821787.1, on the reverse strand, counting down.
TTGATAAAGTTATGGGAGAAGAAGGTGAATGTGAAGCATCCATGATGTTTCACAACACTCCCCCTTGAATCTTCACCTTTATACGTTGGGGATGCTGCATCGTTAAAAACCTTATCAAGAAATCCCGATGGGATAAAAACTTGATGAAGGAAAAAAGAGTGCAGCGCGTATGATGCTCCCCCTCACTTCAACATATATTCTTCAAACGACGAACACCAAATTTAAAGACAAACTTCTTAAAGACTTTGGTGACCAAGAACTTTGTAAATAAATCCGCCAAATTCTTGCTTGATTGGATCTTATCAATTGTCACTTGATTGGTCCGCCTCATTAAAAACATTGCCAAGTAAAACATGTGGGACAAAAACTTGGTGAAGGAAAAAATGCACCGTATAATTCTCCTCCTTAATTCAACATACGTTTATAATACTTCCTTAGATAATACGCGTTATGTTTATGTCTCGTTAAAAACATTGTCACAAAACCCTGTGGGAAAAAGTAGATAAGGAAAAAAGTGCATAACACACGCTAACAAAATCGCACAAGTTGACTCATTAAAAACCTTTAACCAATAAAACTTTTTAGGACAAAAATTGGAAAAAGGAAAAAAAAGTGCAACTACAAGCCTTCTGGGCTTTATCCTTCAGGGATATCCGTCCTTCGGGGACGATAAATACAAATTCGTCCCCCCTGATTCGTAGTTTACCAAACTTACGAATATATTTTACAAAGTTCTTAAACACAAAAATGCATGGGGATTCAATAAACAAATACATGATAGGTTAACAGATTTAATTTATGTTTACTATATTTTACTTAGATAATTGGATTGTGAAATGTGTTTGCACAATTTTTCTCAAATGATATACTGGGAGTAACACAAACTGTGACAACTTTTGCAAAATATGAATATGTTACCTCAAAAGATATTACTTATGGACAATTTAAATATGTCTTATATTTACATTGATGTCATAACAATATGAGAATGTCAAAATCAATAACTGATTCACCAACTTGCATAAAGTTGTAATGACTCCACATAATGACACCAAATAGTTTGTGATAATAATTGATGTGTATTGGACATGTAGGAAACATCACTAATATAAATATTTGTCGCGTGACTAGAAATTAGTAGATACTTGAACGTCATATAAATATTTTCAAAAAAACATTTACTATGAACGTGATAAGGAATTTCAGGTCCTATAAGAATTAGATCTTTGTCGATATACAATAGATGTCTTTTGTTAATGAGCTTTCAAGATGAGCATTTAGTAGAATATTTTTATTCAATATTCTCTTTCTACAATTGAATCATTGTATCAATTCTCTTTTGGAGAATGTTCGAACTTCAGGTCGAAAAACAATTAGTTTATCTCTAGTCATTTAAAAATTCGTCATTTAAATATTTCACAGTTTTTCAAAAACTCTGTTGGAGGCCCTATGACATCAAGTCATATGCATATAATAAATAATAGTAATTTTTTTATTGGGTGAAACATATGGACGACTAACATCAACTTCGTATCATTCTTCGGAATGACTTTGATTGATGAGGTTATATGCACACTCTTACTTGTTTCTTCATATAGTGATCTTTGTATAGTGTATCTTTTGATTGTTGTTATTATATAATATACTTTGTCATCTTTGTCCTTCAGGGACACTCATACATGTATCAATATTAAGTGACTTATAAAATTTTAAAGTCACAACATATTTTATATGCATATCATATTGATCATGTAACAGAACGTATTATCAATATTACGAGAAAATGAGTAACATGACATTGGATGTTGGGTCCTGCGAATACCCTTATATTACTTCTCGCTTTGTAATGTATTACATGTTATTGTGATTTATATTTGTATCCCTCAGGGATATAATTTTAGAAATCAGGACTACAAGTCCAAATAATATATTTATTCAGCGAGTTTATTATATATTGTTCGTCTTCTTTTGTTTATATCAAATACGAATACTTCTGACATTCTTATAATATCATAGGTTTTGGATCCATTTTTCTTTTCTTGAGATAGCACGTTATTAAGAATGTGAATGAATTGTCGACAATAATTTTAATAATTATTTAATATCTCTCGTATCAACATATATAGTTGATTGCAAGTTTTACGTCAATAATAATCAAATCCTCGTCGTTTCCCAAAACTTTAGGATTTGACCGTTCTGTATCCCCGTAATTTCTTTAATCTTTTGTTCAGCAGCTGCATTTATTTTTACGGGTTTATATTCTTCAGGAATAACCTCTTCAGAAGGTGCAATGAGAGTGACTAACTTTTATTTCATTTCCACAAATAATGTATGTTATGGTCCACACTTCTGGCGTTGGTTGAGCTCAAATATATTTTATCATATATGTGGAGATCTTCACTTTATATTATGTGGTTTATGTCTAGTAATATAAGGCTGTTGACACACAAAAAATCTCAAACCGATATAATTTTTCGGATGACGGTCGACCAATTGTCATTCCAGCTTAGTGGAAATATATGTAATTTGAAACTCTATTAAGATGAAGACCAAGCAATTAAATTGAAATGAAAATTAAGGAATTATCAATCTCTTGATCTATATTTATTAGGTTAGACATAAAATAGTCAAAACATGAAGAGATGTAGAATATCACAAGATGTAAGGGTGAAAACGAAATTTCGCCACTAAATAAATAAATCCAACAAAATAGTTGATTTTAAGCATATACGTAATAAATTTACTATCTTATTTTCAAAAAAAAAAGAAAAAGAAAAAAAGAAATCAAGGTCATACATACACGTTCATGCATGCAAAACTACCTCCACCTTAACTTTCATCTTAACTTCCAATACATGATCCCATCCACTTACCCCATGATCACCAAATCAATCCCCATCACCACCAAATCAACACTCACGTCTCACAACACCTCTCATGCTATAAATATTGGATGAGTTTTCCAAATCAAAAATAATATACATATACCCATCAAAAGACTACACACACCAAAAAGAAAGAAAAATAGAGAAGAGAAGAGAAGAAAAGAAGAAAAAAAGGAGAGATTTTTAGCACAAAAAAAAAGCAACAAAAACGTGAAAAAAAAGAGAAGGTGAAGGAGGAGACACTGTGGCAATTCCGGCTTCATCGATTCCAACTTCGCAGTCGCGACGACTCCAACAACGACTCTGGCAAGTGCGATAGCACTTACTTCATCTAAACATCTATACATAATAATAGTAAACATATACAATTATTCCAGCCACTTTCCTTTTGAGGAATTGTATCCGGATGGTTGCCAAACATGGTTATTCTGGCCACTTTCCTTTTGAGGAATTGTATCCGGGTAATCATCCGATAACACAATCATCCCGACCACTTTCCTTTTGAGGAATTGTATCCGGGTGGTTGCCTATATGTCATTCCGGTCACTTTCCTTTTGAGGAATTGTATCCGGTTTGATCGTTCATAATTTGGCAAAAAAAGAGGACGCCGGAAGGTTGTCGAATTTTAGCCAGAACATGACAATTACTCGAACCAAATAAATACAGCGGTCCTAAGTTTGATACAAAATAATAATAATAACCAAAACCACATCAAATCAGCCTATATCAACATATATGATAGGTCACTATCGCAATATTATAGTTCCATACGAACCCAATATGAACAGTAAAATTAAACAAAGTAACTGATCCAGGCAAGTTTACAGAATCAAAACTTGTATACTCCCGGAAACATGAATATTAATGGGAGGAAACAAAAAAAATTAAGGTTGAAACCTATATTCATTTGGATTTGGTTCACTCGACTAATCGAAAACTTGGATAACCGAAAAATTTATGTGAAAGGTTATTTTTTATTGGTGTTGGAATAATGGTTACGCCAGACATGAATTGAAACACCACTTAGAAATCAACATCTTGGTTTCTTAAGATTCAAACATCATCGTGCGTCCTGGAAGATTGCATAATCCTGCCAATGTCGTTCATAAATATTAAGTTAATAAATACAATTATATTGTCGACATATGTGAGTTTTACTTTCTGTTGAAAGGTGAATTCTTTTATGTCCTAAGTAGCCTTCAGACGTGGATTACATCCAGATTTGAATCTGACATTAAATGAATCCCTCTCTGGAACTTGACATAAGGATCAATAATTACTATTGAGAGGATAATAATATACAAAAAATAATAATACAATGAGAAGAATAAAAGTGGGAAAGGAAACTAGTGGTAATTTTCCTTCACATAAGTATACGTGCATGGAGCCATGGATCTTACCATGCAAGTGGGGTTCTTTTGCATATTTAGTCCAAGCCAGATCCAATGATAATGTAAGTCTCCACGTAAGACCATTTAAAGGAAAAGGACAACACCACAATAACAAATCTACCAAATCAGTCCCACTACAATAACAAAATTACAAATCCACCCCTAAACGTGGATAAATTGCAACAATATATAAGTTGTACCAATTGATTTGCGAATCGATCTTAAAATACAAAAAAATCCCCTTAAATGGACAAAACTACAAATCCAACAACAAATGTGGATAAATTGCAACAATATATATAATTTGTACCAACGGATTTGTAAAATCAATCCTAAAATACAAGTAGTCTACCTAAATAGACAAAAACACAAATCCACCCCTAAATGCGGATAAATTGCAAAATAAATCTTTAAAGCTATAAAATATGTCAATCAACCTAAAAATCGAAAACAAACATTAAACCTAAATATTGATTACTCTAATAATAAGTGAGGATGCACGTCAAGCTGGATCTTGGGTTCCCTCTCTCTTATCGTTGGAGTGATCAAAAGACTAAAATATGGACTACCTTAGTCGTAAGTGAGGATGCACGCCAAGCCTGATCTTGGGTTCCCTCTCCCTTATTGGCGATGGAGTCTTCATTTAACAAATCAAATAAACAAAACAAATATATACAAAACCCCTCCGGGTCACGAGGCTAAACTGTCCAAGACACTCAACGAATTGAGTATATAAAATATTCTCCCAGTTATGAGATTAAACTAACTATTTGATGATATTTATACATAAGAATCATCGGCAATATAACAAAGACGCACACATAAATCCCCTCCGGGTCATGAGGCTAAACTGTCCAACATACATAACAAATTATATACATAAAATATTCTCCTAGTTATGAGTTTAAACTAACTATTTGATGATATTAAAATATAAGAATCATCGACAATATAACAAATACATACATATAAAACACCTCCGGGTTACGAGGCTAAACTGACCAAAACATTATAATATCGATCAAAAGGATAATCGTCCAAACAAGTCAAATAATACATACACAAACCCTCCGGGTTACGAGACTAAACTAACCAAAACATCATTATACCTATATCAAAAGTATAATTGTCCAAATAAATCCATATATACAAAACACCTCCTAGGTTATGAGGTTAAACTAACCATTTGTACGATATTCTAATATAAGAATTATCGTTGACAAATCAAATATAAATCCCCTCCGGGTTATGAGGCTAAACTAACCAAACATCATAATACCCATATCAAAAGCATAATTGTCCAAATAAATCCATATATGGACAACACCTCCTAGGTTATGAGGTTAAACTAACCATTTGTACGATATTCAAATATCAGAATTATCGTTGGTAAATTAACACGGTGTAGTCATCATAAAGTTGAAGAGCCTAAACATATACAGAACCCTCCTAAGTTACGAGGCTAAACTGACCATATTGTGACAATATATCACAACAAAAGGGAGGTCATTATCGAATCGATCAAAGCACGAGTCGATAAATCCCCGTCCCTAATATATCGAAATATAAAAATCCTATTAATAAAATATATCTGAAATTGTTAATATAACAACAATTTTTGTTTATAGTTCGCAAAAGGACGCTTATGTATCTTCCATTTGCGCAATGCATAAATATGTTGACTCTTGTATTTCATGTTTATTCCTTCTATTTAATGAAATGAAAGAAAATATTGCACTTATTTACTTTCTGGCTAGTTATTCATATTTATTTAATTTCTTGTACAAACAAATGATATGAGTATGACACGATGAGGCATTCTTCTATACGAAGTTGTAAGGTGCGGAATTCCACCATGAATTCTTGAGAGGTCTTCGCAACACCAATATATAACACAAAAAGAACAAAAAAACCCACGTTAAACAAAGGCTTAGTCGCTCTTTTGTGATCAATAAAAATGTATGACAATTACTTGCTAGATATTGCAAGATAATGATTTTATGAACTTCAGGTTCAACCATACTTGTACGTATATTTTCTTATGAACTTCAAGTTCAATATAATACATTTTCTTGACATTCTTTAAGCTTCTAGCTTCTCCCCCTAATGCCAGAAAATGTACATCCTATATATATGATTGTTGGATTAGACAATAAAATTTAGCCCTTCAGGAGCTTTAAATCGCAGGAGGGAAACAATTTATTCATTATTGTACAAGTAAAGTAGGGGAAGATTCATGACATGATGTATATCAACCATAAAAATTAACGAATAATATTAGCAGGTATATATCCACATTAATGTATCATGTATAAATTTTAAGATCTCATAATGATCAATATTGAGAGATATTTTAAAAACAGAGAGACTCTCCTTTTTTGTGCAAATCGGTTGACAAGTTTAACCTCATTTGGTCGTAATAGAAGTCAACAAAATTATCTAAAGCTTCACCAAAACAATACAAATGATGACATCTATAATTAATATAAGAGATGATTTTATTTAGGCACTTCTAGGCATGTTTCGTCTCGTTGATGTCATCTTTATTTGCACAAAATTTAGTCCACTGTTTATGCTCTTGTTTTCACGATACTTTGTAGTGAGTGCTTCTTACACACACAAAAAAAGGTATAAAAATATCGTGATTTTCCAACAACTCTCATGACCTTCAATCATCGGTGATGCATAACCCAAAAGAGTATTGGGTCATTAATTTGTAAAGTGATCAATAAAATATATATTTTTTCTTTTACTACTAATCTCTATATATCTATGAACTTCTGGTCATAGGGTTTGATTTAGAGATCGACGTGCATTTTTTACTCAATTAGCTATTTGCACGTTATTTAGATGGTCATATGAATCCTTCAGGGATTATCATAAAATTTCATAACCCTCTTTAAATGAATGATTTCTAAATCTTTGTATAGTAGCATTTTATGAATATTAAGATATTCGCATCCTGGGCAAATGCATATCATTTTCAATAACATTGATCACTTGTAACATGGTGATTCAAATTTCACTATAATGTAGCACATTGTACTATATATATACATCTATCAAGATGTATATTATGTGCTCACGAGATGAATGCTCGTACTGGTTGTGAATGATTATGTGATGCATAAAAATTAACAAGTAATAATCACATGCTTGAACCACTTTACAAATACTGTTTGAATCAACATGATACTAAGAATTCATATAACTTATACGAAGCAAGTGAATCAATACATAGTTGCATGAGATATATATCATTTAATTTTAGAAGCACTACTAAATATGTAACTATTTCTTTTCATGCTTCATTGGATCGAGAATTCATGAAATTTGGATCAATAACTCGATGTTTTGTCCAACCACAAAAATAGACATGAGATTAAATCATAATACTTTTAAAATCATTTGTGCCACATTTATGCATGCAAGCTAACTCACACAAAAGAAAACACGAATATACTCAATCATATATCAATGTTGAGAATATATTGTGCAAATTTCAAAACAAAAATAATCATAATCATGATCATGCATTACATGTATCAAAAGCGCATCACTTATTATATGCACATGATCTTGGAAATCAACTCAAGGTTGTGACATGTAAAACAGAGGCCCGTAGAAATAGATAATCAAGTAGTATTTGAGTTTTGAAACAACAAACAAAAAAATTCAACTCTTTTGCCATTTAAATCGCTCTCAATTATCTTTGAACATATATGCCCAAGAGAAGGTCACTCACACGTGGATGAAGGTCTTATGAATTTGAATGACTAATAGCAATAACTAACATCACAAACATTCACATAAGCACCATGCAACATCACAATCAAACTATGTAGTAACCGGTAAAGATCTCAATAGAATCAAATACTATGACAAGCAATATATATTATATATGTGTGTGTGAAGATAAAAAAATGATAACCAACTCCATATCAACATAATAATTTAACACATAATGTAAGTATTTTCATACTAATCAACATAAACATGTGCAAGGTAGGATATATTACAAATAATGCTAAAAATCAATATTTCAATTTGTATAATGAATATCAAGCAAGTGAATCTATAAAATACCACTTGAGATAGAAATCATTTCCTCCTTCTTTACCTTTTTTAACATATTATAAAATGTCACATGATATTAAATTCCAAACCAAGGTTTGCACTTCTATTTCAACAAATCAATATAGAATGGAATAATCATGGAAGGAAATTCAACATTCACGTGTCTAACACTATGATCATGAATCTATAGTGCAAGGATTTTAAGACAGATGGATGACATGCAATCAATACATGTATGGACAGTTATAAGACTAAACTATGGATTGGTGGTATAAATACGTTGTTGGTAGCAAATGCAAAATTCTTTCAGCATGGATAATGACATCGTAAAATTAGCGCATACAAGATCTAAAAGAAATTTGTATATTCATGATTGATATCAAGGTCTAACGCTACTACAAGAAGAAAACAAATCAAATAATGTTGGTATAAAAACTTGATTTTGATTGGCATAACCAATCATCAAAACAACCACTCATAACCTATGTGTATTATAAACATTTTTCTCGATCATATTGTTGACATTTTATTTTATGATATTAAATCATTTTTCTTCTTCTTCTTCTTCTTCAAATCAACAATAATAGTTTGAAGGATGCATGATACATACATCATATTAAATTGCATACCTCCGTTTCGCGTTCCACTAAGTCGATCTGCAAATCAACCGTTCCATCAAGTCGATCCACGAGTTGAGAATTTTTTTCCCATGACCATCATCTTCAATTGGTTAGCTAGAGACGTGATCGTGCTGATAACGTGTTATAAAATAAATACACATGAAACAAAGAAGATAAAAGATTTGGGAAGAATATTTGTAGTATTTCATCATCACCAAAAGTATTACAATAGTCTTACAATGATCTCCTATTTATAGGCTATAGGAGGCAAATGAAAGAGTGTATGTTACAAGAGTAATGAGATTGTGAGAGATTGATAAAGTTATGGGAGTAGAAGGTGAAGGTGAAGCATCCTTGATGTTTCACAACAAAATGGTCATTTATGAAAAAATGGAAATATTGAAGGAAGACAAATAATATGTGTACCCGAGTGTGGACAAAAATATGGAATTCTATTTTTTAATAAAAGTAAATATTCATTAATTATAGTGAAGGGAATATGTTCTAAAAGTTTTGCTTTTAAATGTCAATTATTATGAATTGAATGAGAAATCATTTTGTTCCTTGTTTATGTTATTCGTCTTTTAGAAGTGTTAAGGAAGAACCTCTTGGTCCTTAACCGTAGAGCTCTAAAAGATATTGGTTTACATAAAACAAAAGATATTCGCAATCATGGTAATTAACATGGAACATTAATTACCGAGTTAAGATTGTCGTGTTGGTCATAGATCATTGTAGCTCTACAAGTGAGTGACAACACGGGTACACAAAAGAGGAAGATATTACTTTTGTATACTGAATAGACCTAATAAGTAAAATATTATAGAAATGTGTTTCTGTGTCATTAATATTTTACTGTGTCCTTGGTCCTTTGATATGAGACTCATATCCAATCGCTTAAGGAATGCTTAATTAGACTAGTGTCTTAAGCTATCGATAAGTGTAGTGTAAAGGCGTTAGTTGGTTAAATATGACTTTTGTTGGAGAAGATAGCTAGTCAAAAGATTATCATTGCCCCTCTTAATTGAGTGATGATATTAGAGGGCCCCTTGATAAAGCAAAGTTATAATGTGCACAATGTGATTTGAGTTAAGTCACATATTTATAACTAGCTTAAAGAGATCAAGAAATGAATACTAATACAAAGATGATACAATACTACTTTGTGTGTATTCTTAATATCATGAGGCAAGGGACGGACACACGTGGTGCACTCCATCCCTAAATGGATCGGGTTTTGGTTCGAGTGGAATTAAGACATCTAACTAATTGAGAGCTATAATGTGTAGCTAGATACCGCTTATAGCTTGTGATATTAAGTTCTTAATATCACTGCCAACTTAGTTTAGATCCTCCCATAGGTCACACCACAAAACTGGGAAACAAGAAATGAGGATTTTGAGTTCATAAGATGTGTCGGGTTTCATGTAGAAAATATGACACATGGGGTGAACAAACAAAATCAAAATTATGTTGTGATTAATAACATAATTAAAATCTAAATTAAATTCATATGTGATGTAAATATTATGGGGTGTAATGATTGATCATTGCATAGGATAATATGTTGCATAAGTTGTGAATTTACTACTAATCCCGAAATGTCAAATTTTGTAGGAGTTAAACCGAAATTTGACAAGTCTGCAGAACAGTGCTCAAACGGTCGACCGGTTAGCAGTAAACGGTCGACCGATCGGGCACGGTCGACCGGATGTGTCTCGACCGATAACAGGGAATTTTCATCTGTTCGAACGGTCGACCGAACATTGCGATGGAATAATTCCTGTTACAAACGGTCGACCGAGTTATTGAACGGTCGACCGAAAGCTTGTTCGAGCGGTCGACCGAACCTCCAAACGGTCGACCGGTCCAGATGGTTAATGCAGAATTAATTAGATCATGCATGGAATTGGTCCATAATTGATTTAATTCGTGGCTAAGATTATTTGTTATTAAATAATGGATGGTTAGATGGAAGTTTGCATGAAATGATGGGCAAGAGGTTGCACATGAATAGGTAATTTGGAGAGAACTTATAAATACAAGTTTATCTCATTACCTCCTAAATTAATTCATTGTTTTTCTCATGCAAAAACTCTCTCCATAATTCTCCACGAAATTCCCTTAATTCTTAAGTTTAGTTTTAGTTTTTAAGAGATCATCTTCTCAAGGGAACTAAAGAGGGGTTAGTAATTAGATTTTAAACCCTATTGGAGATTAAGAGGTTAGCTCTTCTCTCTCCAATCTTGTTTAGAGTTTGGTGAAATGTCGGAGGCATCCGGCGCAGCAACAAGCATCCTCAACGTCTCCGAATCTTCAAGAAGTTTTAGAGAACTTCTAGGTATGAATTTCGGAGTCCCATGTTTGTTTTAATAAAAGTTTTAAAACTAGTTATTGAAACAAACCAATGCATGCATGAAATAAATCATAGAAAATTGTAATAAATCCTTATTACGCATAAAAATTCCGAAAATATATATGTGTAATTAAACATGAAATCCTACATATAGTACTAACCAATGTTACGAATATAAACCAAGAAAACACTCTCTTAAACAAAAAACTAGTAAAGTAGTGATATTTGATATGTACACTTGAGTTTTCATATTTTACTTTGACAATTTATAGTGGTGAACTGGTGATGAAGTTCTTCGTGGCGCTATTCTTCTGTTGTTGTTGTTGTTGTTTACTTTGACAATTTATTCTCCCGGTGTTGGTGTTATTGTTTGTTCATTCATGGTCATGTTATTTTGTCATTTGTTGTTGAAGGTGTTAATTGTTATTTTTATTTGTTATGAATGTTGTTTGTTAATGATTTTTTGGTGAATGAATGGTGTTTGATTATATATTATTTGATTCACTAAAATTGCTAAAATATTTTTTACAATTTTTGTTCAACCAATATGTAGGAGATTGGTGGTGGAGAGATGAGGTGGAGGAGTGTTGTGGTTTTGTTTAGGGTCTTTAAATAAATAAATATTTAATTTCGGCGCACTTAAATGTATCAAAATATCATCCTTAAATTCTAAATAGTGAACAAGAACTGATCATCATATTGATAGAGTTTTGGTTTTAAAATATGTATTATGAGGATAACAATTTTATAAAAAAAAGGAAGCTAATAGATAGAAAGAAAAGTTCTACAAACTTAAACCAGTAAGACAAAGAATTCAAATGTCATCCATCGAAATATCATCCTTCAAATAATAGATTGTATGAACACGAATTGGTCATCATATAATCTTTGTTTCAAACCTAACCTAGCCTTTATGTTTTTTTACTTTTTGATTTTTGTTTTTATTATTGAGAATTTTTGTATTTTACGATGTTTAATTTGCAGATTGTCTAACGGTGTTTGACCGAAACAACGGAGTGAGCTCCACCAACGACATATATATATCCGGTAATATCAAAAACTCAAGTGCATATCGCCAATTAAGCAACCTACGAGGTGTAGGTTAGCAAATTATCCACGATAAAAAGCATATGTCAGCTTGACATACATTAGAAAATTTACAAATATTTTTTTACCTATTATTATTGTTTCTAAATAACACGTTATAATTACAATTATTACACGCAGCTTTAGTGGTCAGTGAGGAGGATATCATTAAGCAACATAAGTGGATTACCAACTACTACTGTTGACCGTTGTGTTATGATTAATTGCTAAAAATGTGCGAAGAGAACAAGTTAAAAAACAAAAGAACCCATTAATTATACTTTCGATCTGTTAAATTCTCACTTCCAATTCGCATCTCATTTAATCTCTTCTCCCTCCACCACCACCATCAGTCATCACCATGTCGTCGAAGCACGACTGCGGTAACCATCAGTGGCACAAGCGCCACCACTTCTTCCGCCACCTCTTTCGCTTCCTCCTCGGCCTCGTCGTCGTCGTCGGCATTGTTGTCTTCATAGTCTTCCTTGTCCTCCGTCCCACGAAGCCGAGATTCTCCGTTCAAGGTGCCTCCGTCCTCACCTTCAACTTCACCTTCACCCCCTCCCTCCTCACCTCCACCCTCCAAGTCACCATCGCTTCTCGCAATCCCAACGACCGGATCGGAATTTACTACAACTCCCTCCACGTCTATGCCACCTACAAGGACCAGCAAATCACCGTCCCCGTCCAGCTCCAACCCTTCTATCAGGTACGTAGATGATGTCGTAGAATCCTAACATGATATGATTAATGTAAATCAACAGAGGGTAATACAAAAATAAGTGATAGATTATTGTAAGATTTGTCTATATTTATTTACTTATAATGATGCAAGGTTATAAAAGAAAATTTCTCTGCTAGCTCTGTTAGATCATCAATGAGAGGTGAAAAATCTATGGACTTCTACAAGAGGCCGTAACAAGATTTCTTCATATCAAACTTTTTAAACAGACACGGGACGTGCATGATGCTCTAACTTTTTTAACATGGTTTGTCTTTTTTATACAGGAGGATTGTTTTTTTAAACATGGGATTTGTCCATCACTTTTAAGTTACATTTTTACACTTAAGGTTGTTGACCATTTTTAAACAGAGGATTTATCTTTTTAACCGCATCTACTAAATATTTTCCTTACATATATAAATAAATATGCGAGTCCACTGAATGTAAATTTGTTGACAATGCAGGGCCACAACGATGTCTCTGTTTGGTCGCCGTATCTATCGGGCTCCGACGTGCCCATCGCTCCCTACCTGTCGTTGTCGCTTGGGCAGGATCAGAACGCCGGGGTGATGCTTCTTAACGTGAAGGCGGACGGGAGGGTGAAGTGGAAGGTGGGGAGTTGGGTCTCCGGGAGCTATCACTTGTTCGTTAATTGTCCCGCGTACTTCACCTTCGACTCCAACAAGGCGAGTGGAGGTGGGTTTGTTAACGGTGTGTTCTCTCCAACCGTCAGGTTTCAGCAGATCTCTGCTTGTAGTGTTGCTGTTTAAGTAGGTGAGGTGGATTGGTTGTCTATGTTATCTTTTCTTCTTCTTCTTCGTATTGTTCTTCTTTCAAAGATGTTATATTATATATGAAATGTTGCTATTATATGATAGAGATCAGAGGCAACTTTGTTATATGAATACGGAATTATGTATGAAATGGTGCTATTATATTATATATGACAGAGGCAACGTTGTTATATGAATATGAAATAAGAAAGGTAGTGTTGGTTAATTTGATTTGTATTTTGGAGATACGGTTTTTTCTTGGAAAGCAAATTTTGAAGATATAATTGAATTGTCTTTTTTGCTGGGCATGTCGATAGTGCAGGGGAGTACTTGCAATGTTATCAATTTTTTTAAATAAATATTCAGGGAGTTCTCGAGGAATAGGAATGAACAGTTACAAGTTGATACGATGTTTTGTTAAACAAAAAATTGTACTTTTGTAGGAACTAGGAAGTACGGAATGTGCAGGGTTGGGGTTGTTTAATTGTTCTTCTAATATTTTTGTTACTTACATTCAGGTAATGGGAAGTTATAGGGAAAAATTAGGTATGAATTTAAATGGATCTGGATTTTCCTCCATTTTGTTAGTGATATAGCTTTGTTAATTTGATTGATTCCCATCCTTTTTGTCCTACAAATCGAATATCCGGAAGATAGAACAAGAAGAATATACATCATCAAATCATCGTGGGAGGGAACAACGGGAAAAATATTCAGTGTAGTAGTTTAAACTTTAAAGTATCATAGCTTGTGAATGATAAATTATGTCATTTTCAGGAGTGTATCTGAATATCGTAACAATCTCCGCTGACCACTGTCATTACTTGCTAATTTACTTGGCTTTCAGAGGAAGATTCTGAAGTAGATTTTGACCAACAACTTTATTTGCGAACGCTTGTGTTACAGCTTGCAAAATATAATTTTTAATACGAGTCAATCCATAGTGGTACGGAAACAAAAAATGAGTTCTATGAATGCAAAAATTAAACTACTTAATCTAATTTAGTTAAAACGTATGGAAATTCAGAATTAAAATCCCCAGGACTACAGATAATAATCAAGTTATAAAAACTATTCATACATGCCAACGTGTGAATTCAATTAAACACAAGTTATTTTGAACAACATTAACATTAAGGTTTGGGATTTATCCCAATCGACCCTGCAGTCTAGCATACAAGAATAATTCATAGAACATTCATGTATCAAAGACAAACATTAACATTAGCGTTTTGATTTATTTCATTTTTTTGTTATTTGATTTTATTTAATTTAATGTACAAACGAATGATGTGAATATCACGTGACGAGTCATTCTTATATACGAAGTTGTAAGGTGCAAAATTTTATCATGACTTCTTGAGAGGTCTTCACAACAACAAAAAATTATATAAAAGAATCATTGATTTTTTCTTTGTATCAAAATTCATGATTAATCAATAATTGCTTTTGAATCAGAATCAATAGATATATTGGTATCTTTTTTGATGTGTTTAATTTTCAATTTCTTGATTGTATAATCTCCTATTACTGATATTGGTAACTATTTAACGTGGTTTTTTGTTCTTTTTATTTTATATTGGTGTTGCGAAGATCTCTCAAGAATTCATAATGGAATTCCGCACCTTACAATTTCATATAGAAGAATGCCTCTCTATTGTCACGATCATGCCACCATTTGTAACGCTAAGTAAAGAGAATACAAATGACAACAAAATGATATAAGTTCAATATTTCATTTCGTTGGATATAGGAATACATGAACTGTGACACATTTATATGGTGCACAAAAAATGAATACACGATACATATTTCACAAACTATTATCATATATCAAATAACTTGAAGTACGTAGCAGTTGAGCTCATGTCGGAGATGATACATTTTTATAGAGTCACGTTCGGAGTTGGAGCTTGACGGCTTATTCATTCTTATATTTTAAGGAACCATATTGTTGCGACAATTTGAGTTTCGAATTTTCGGAGCTTGATGGTTTGCTCCTTTTCATATTAGGAATCATCTTGCTATCATAATTAGCTTCTTGTCCAAAGAGATTCAAGCATATATTCCATCGTCCAACAAGTTTATCTCTCATAAGGAGAGATTACCAAACCATGATTAGCTTTAATCTCATGACCAAGACAATCATTTGACTTATATATTCCATAAATGGTTTGATGATTTATTTCCTTATTTATTTAAATGGGACCGTCGTGTATAGCGGTTTAGTTTGATTTGATTTGATAATCTTCTTTGTTATGATGAAGATCATCTAATATGAGTCAGTTTAGTCTCATGACGTGGAGGTCATTTATACATATACTGTTACATTGACGATAATGGTTTTGTTGTAATATCGCCAAATTGTTAATTTAGCCTCGTAATCTAGGAGGGATTTTGTATGTTCAGTTTCATAAGGGATTTGACGATTTGTTCCTTTATTTATCGAAAGGGAACATCGTATCATTGCAATTTACTCTTATGTATGAGAGTAATTTTAAGTTTGTATGTTATTGTTCGAGTTTCTCATGACGAGAGATCATCGAACAAAACATTAGTTTAACCTCATAATGAAGGAGAGAAATATGTACATACTTGATTATGAGGATGATGATTTTTATTTTAGAATATCACGAGGAGGAGGAGATGGACGAAGACGAGGTGCAGGTGATGAGGATTTGTATGATGTTGTTTCAGCTCTTAATTTGGAGAGATATAGTTGTGGCATTTTTGCTCTAGAAAACAATAACAATAAAAGTACATATTTATTAATAGCAGTACTGGCCATGATTATAACAAACCAACACCATGATAACAAAACAATAAATAAAACAACTTAGGTAGTAAGGACAACAAAATAACTTAGTATCGAGAAGAAACAAAAACAAACCAACAAAACCAAAAACAAATAACTTTTTGATTCTAATAACAGCTTTTATATTAGTGATGGCCGTGGCTTCCCAATGAGTCTTCATCTTCTTTGCTACTCAATTCCATACGTATATAAAAGAATAACAATACGACAAATACTACGCATGTGGATATAGCTATCCCCACAAATATGGCGTCCATCGTTGGCCCATCCATTTCTCGACTTCAACGATATTTGCTTTCGAGCTTTTTAAATCCGACAGTATAATTATTTTTCTTCTGCAACCAAAAGAGATTTGATTACGTTAGACATTGTTAATAAACTTCTTCAAACCCAAAACCAAAACTACAACAGATAAAAAAAGTGATCTTACTTGGAGATATTCAACTGTTAGTCGTTGAGCCTTGAGAGAAGGTATATTATATATAACATTTTACCTTTCCAAATAAGTAATTGGTGCCCAATTAAGGATTTTGACACCCAATATGTGTTTTTGGCAACAATCTAATCTAATATATCCTATTCGTTAAAAAGTGAAGATTTTGGAGAAAATCCATATTTTTATTCTTTCCTTAATGTAAAATCCCTATTTTCCTTAATATGCCTCTTGCGTTGGGTAGTCATTTGAAACAACCCAAGTTTGGTATTCAGTCAATTGACCCACCTATCATTTGGTAGTGCCCTGAGATAATTGAACATGGCCATGATAGAATTGAGAACTTGCTTTAAACGTCAGCTGATGAAGAGAGAGAATTTAGAGCATGGCACAAGATGTTGATTAATTACTCGTATTAGCAATGCAAGCACGTTATCAGAGGTGAGTTACGAAAACCACAACATTTGACTCTTCATCCTAGTTAATTGGTGGAAATTTTAGAAGTGGTAGGGAGAAAAGAAGTCTTTCTCATTAACCTATGTTCTAGGATTCGATCTCACAAATTAAACTTTGATCGTAAGATACTTTTAGATTAATCCATCATTTTTAATATAGACATTGCATCGATATTTCAAAACGTCGTTCTTGCATTTGGTAACTTGTCCATCTCATGTACGTATTGGTGGACCCTTAATTATCCTTCTCTAACAGTACGAAGTCAATGGGCGGTGTTCAAGATTTGCATGCCTTTCTTCACGAAGGGTAGGAACTAATTCCACTTTTCATGTTCCATATTCAATGTTGGGTTTATTTTGATTAAAAAGGCTATACACTTTCACAAGACAAGAGGGTACGTACCCCACTTACATTTGACTGTTGGAATTCAAATAAATTATTAGTTGTTATCTATCAATGCAAAAATTAAACTACTTAATCTAATTTAGTTAAAACGTACAGAAATTCAGAATTAAAATCCATAGGAGTAGAGATAATAATCAGGTTATAAAAATTATTCATACATGCTAATGTGTGAATTTAATTAAACACAAGTTATTTCGAACAACATTAACATTAGGGTTTTGGATTTATCCCAATCGACCATACTGTCTGAGCAAACAAGAATAACTTCATAGAACATTCATATATCAAAGACAAACATTAACATTAGGGTTTTGATTCATTTCATTCTTTTGTTATTTGAATTTATTTAATTTAATGTACAAATGAATGATGTGAATATCACATGACGAGACATTCTTCTATATGAAATTGTAAGGTGCAAAATTTTATCATGAATTCCTAAGAGGTCTTCACAACAACAAAAAATGTAATAAAAACCCTTCGATAAACATAAATCTATTAATTATTAATTAATTGATTAAAATAGTTTTAAGATAATATTTTTTAATCTATCTATTTTTTAATTAATAAATAGACTAATGATTTAAAAAAAGTATATTATTTTTTTAATTCTAATTTCCATTTAAATGAACCATGGATTTCTAATTCTTAAAAAGGAATATTTGTAATTATTTAATTAAGTTGATCAAAATGTAAGAAGCATGGACTTTTTCTTTATATCAAAATTCCTGATTAATTAGTAATTGTTTTTTAATTAGAATCAATAGATATCTTTTTATCTATTTTGATTTGAGTTGAATTCTCAATTTCTTGAATTGTATAATCTCCAATTGCTAATATTGGTAACCTAGCGGTCCTAGCCAAAGCAATTTGGTTATAATTCAATTTGTGACGATCATAAGTGAAAAGTTAATATTCCTCCGCGGTTGATAAACATGCAATTTGTTGGGTAATATTCAACACAATTATCAGCAAATATACATACTCCAAAATTAATATTATAATTAAGCAATTGTTTATTTTTAATAAATGTTTTTGATTTTCAATAAACAACGAGTAGATCTATCGGACATACACGCACACATATCGAATTCAAAGTGTATTTGACCACAAAAACACATCAATTTTTCTTTGGGACGACTTTTCTTTATCACGATTGATCATGATTCTTGAGTTGAAAGGATATATTATTATTTTTCACATTGATGTTACACATCCAGAAGATCGAAAATATAAAATTTCTTCAAAAACATGTGACGTTTTGTTATAGTTCTAAGAACACTACTCAAAGTTTATTATTGTGTCTTTTTTATTCAATTTTTAAATACATTTTATTTTAGAATTGATTTTGTTAATATATTTGTTAACATTTTAGGTGAATGAAATCGGATGTGGAATGGTGAAACCAAGCCAGACCGTAAATTTATCCCATACGTTGGACCCATTCGGTACCAATAAAATCTAAAGTCAGCTAATCAACATGATGAAACCAAGAAGTTAAAACTATCGAACCACATTTGTGGGATAATTTTGATTTATCATTAGAAGCGTGTAATTGTGGTATAATTATCAAACCACATTGTGGCCACTGACAGTAATTAGTAAATATCTAACTTTTAATTACATAAATTGTGAAATCGGCACCGACTGTCACAAATATAAATGGTCAAATGTGGAAAAAAATGGAAGTGAGATGAATAATGTGTGTACCGAAATGTGGACAAGAATATTGAAATCTATTATTTTGTAAAAGTAAATATTCAATAATCGCAGTAACAAAACAACATATAAAATAACTTAACTCGAGAGGGCAACAAAGTGTATCGAATGCAAACCAAAAAAGTGCTCTCACATAAACAAAAACAAACAAACAAAACCAAAATCAAGATAAGTTTATGATTCTCATAGCAGCTTTGATATCAGTGATGACGGGGGCTCCCCAATGAGTCTTCATCGTCTTTGCAGTAACTGAATTCAATGCGTATGCAATAGACTAACCATATGACAAATAGTATGGCTAGCAATATAGTTATCACCACAGCTATCGCGTACATCGATTGCTCGTCCATTCCTTGACTTCAACGATCTTCAACTTTCGAGCTTTTAAATCCGGCAGTATAACTCTTTTCCTTCTGTAACTAAAAGAGATTCGGTTATGTCAGACAATTATTTATTAACTTCTTCAAACCGAAATCAAAACATCAAGAGAAAACAAAAACCGAATGTGAGCTTACTTGGAGATTCGGTTACTTGAGGGGGAGGTATATTATAAATAACATTTTACCTTTCCAAATAGGTGATTGCTGCCCAATTAAGGATTTTGCCGTCCAATGTGTTTTTGGCAACAATCTAATCTAATATATTCTATTCCTTAAAAAATGAAGATGTTGGAGGAAAATCCCTATTTTTATTCTTTCCTTAGTTTGTAAAATAGGTGATTGGTGCTAATGAATGTTTTTGGTAACAAATACTTACATATAACTTTCTTCCACGTTCCATGAGAATGATTATCAGTGTTTTTGGTAATGTTATGAAGGAAGGTTTGCAATATAGATAGACACTTTTGGTACTCCCACAGAAAAAAAAAGAAGAATTTCACAGAAATGCATTAATACGTTCAGAACTTAAATTAATGATAACAAAGTAAGGGGAAAAATATAAAAGAATAGAAAAGAGAAAGGGGTTTAAAGCATAAACCCTGGAGTAACTAAAAAAAAGACACGAATCATGAGATGCTAATCCCGAACCCGAACCCTCCCACATTCGGCTACTAACTAGTTGTCTTAATGGTGAATTTAATAGGACAAGAATGCTGCTCAGGGAGCAAGTAAAGCAAATGTTTCTTCATCACTAAATGCACAGCTGCATTCCTAATATTCAGTCGGTTGATTTACCCTTTTGTGGTAATTCTAATGATTCTCAAACATGCAAAATAAAGCTCCCTTCAATTTGATATCTCAGGAGTGTATTGATCGCAACATTAATCTCCACTAACCACTGTCATTACTTGCCAATTTACTTGACTTTCAGATGAAGATTCTGAAGTAGATTTTGACCGACAGCATTTTTTGCAAAATGATGATGTCACACCTTGCTAAAAACGCTAGTGACATCAAAACGACACGAAAAAGACAACAAATTTTAGTCAAGATCATCAGATGGTTGAAACGTGAAATTCATATCGTAAAATTTAACGCAAGAAATTAAAATTATGCACTTGCTTGTTGCCTTTCTAATTTATTGCATATTGAGGTTTCGTTTCCACATCCACATGTCATCAAACCACATGATGTGTCTTATTTGCATAAACACCTCTCTAAGTGTAAGATTACTATTGACACTATAATTAGAATGTCAAAATTTAGTGGGTAATAAAAATGCAAATATACATATATGTGCCAAAATCTACATTTGAGATGTGGACGTACAACTCTGTTTTAAAAACTAGACCGAACCGAACCGACGATCGGATCGGGTCAGACTGAGAATCGGAGGCAAACCAGCAAGTCCATGGAGAAAACCAGCCCCCACTGAATCAATGTTGTTTTAATATTGTTGACGCAAGTGCACAACTGCGCTTATAGTAGTGGCAAATACGGGTCAATCCCGAGAGAGAACGTAATTTAATCCCGAGAGAGAAGATGAGTTGATTGGTTTCTAAACCAACTATACTATGTGTAGAAATTGTGATTATTTGTTGTATTGATCTTAATTTGTGATTACAAATACAAGTGTTTATATAGTAGATGGTAATCTAGCCGTTTGGAATGGTAACGGGAAACAATTATGATTTTTGGATGAAGAGATGCAATAAGTTGTATTTGTGGTTCCGAGAGGAGGCATTGATGATGTATTAATGTCTGAGCCTTGATTTCTATGATTTTTTCAACATTCCCCCTCAAGTTGTGTCCGGAAGAGATTGAAGGAACCCAACTTGTGAAGAATGGTATCAAACTGTTTTTGATCCAAGGGTTTGGTGAAGATATCTGCGAGTTGGTCTTTGCTTGTGACGAAGGGGACATCGATTTCTTTGGTCTGAATTTTTTCTCTGATGAAGTGACAGTCAACTTCTATGTGTTTTGTTCGTTCGTGGAACACGGGATTGGTGGCGATGTGACGAGCAGCCTGATTGTCGCAGAACATGTGCATAGGTTCATGATATGGAACCATCATTTCTTTGAGGAGTTGTTTGAGCCAAATCAGCTCACTGGTGGTGGATGCCATGGCACGATATTCTGCTTCGGCGCTTGATCTTGCCACAACGTTTTGTTTCTTGCTTCTCCAAGTGACGAGGTTTCCTCCAACGAATGTGCAGAACCCAGTGGTAGATTTGCGATTGTAACTACCCACCCAATCTGCATCAGAGTAACCTATGATTGAGTTAGATTGGTTTTGTTTCAACCAAATACCTTGCCCTGGTGTTTTCTTTAAATACCTAAGTATTCTATCAATGATGTCTAGATGGTGGGTATGTGGCGCATGCATGAATTGACTTACTGTGCTAACTGCATAAGTTATGTCAGGTCTAGTGACAGTTAGATAGATGAGTTTCCCTACCAATCGTTGAAATTGACTTTTATCGCTTAATGGTTCCCCATCAGTGGGACCAACTTTTTGGTTGGTCTCGATATGTGTGTTGGCAGGTTTAGATCCTAATTTTCCTGTTTCTTTAAGTAGATCAAGGACATACTTTCGTTGAGATAAAAATAGACCCTTTTTTGAGTAAGCAATTTCAATACCCAAAAAATATTTCATGAATCCTAAATCCTTGATGTCAAATTTGTTTTTTAGATATG
The DNA here is from genome assembly GCA_963682175.1 of Triglochin maritima. Classification (NCBI taxonomy): domain Eukaryota; kingdom Viridiplantae; phylum Streptophyta; class Magnoliopsida; order Alismatales; family Juncaginaceae; genus Triglochin; species Triglochin maritima. The sequence goes on along the minus strand of OY821787.1, from coordinate 727,866 downwards.
ACTTAACCCTATTAATTTCTTTGTCATTATTTCCGGTGATTATGATGTCGTCTACATACACTAAGACAATGATGGTAATATTGTGATCATGTTTGATAAACATAGAAGCATCGGCAGAACATTTTAAAAAACCAAATTGACTAAGAGATAGACTGAGTTTTGCATACCAGGCTCGGGGTGATTGCTTTAATCCGTAGATTGATTTGTGAAGTTTGCAAACCTGAGTGGTGTTATAACCTGGAGGCGGAGTCATGTAGACATCTTCTTCTAAGGCTCCTTGTAAGAAGGCATTTCGGACGTCCATCTGGAAGAGATTCCATCCATAGTTGACAGCTATAGATAGGAGAACACGGACAGTATTCATTTTTGCAACCGGGGCAAAAGTTTCTTGGTAGTCGATGCCGTAGGTTTGAGTGTATCCTTTGGCAACTAATCTAGCTTTATATCGCTCTATTGATCCGTTGCTATTATATTTGATTTTATAGATCCATTTACAGCCTACGGGTTTGGTTCCGGGTTTTGGGCTGATCATGGTCCAAGTTTGATTTTTTTCTAAGGCTTCTAGTTCTTCTTTCATTGCTCTTGTCCAATTTGGGTTGCTAAGGGCTTCTTGGTAGGAGGTTGGTTCTTTAGTTTTTTCAAGGGATTCTAGGAATGTTCGGTGGGAATTTGCTATGGCTTTGTAGGATACGTAGTTTTGGATTGGGTATGTAACATTATAAGTGACAAAGTCTTGAAGATGAGATGGGGGACGCTTTGGTCTTGTAGATTTTCTTGTGGGGGCTACTTCGTGAGTTGTTTGTGTGTGGTGCTCTCCTTGTTCCTCCGGAGTGTTGTTTTCTCCCCCTCCTTGGGGACCGTTTTCTTCTTCCCGAGGAATAGGATTGTCTTCAAGGAGAGAAAAATCGTTTGGATGCAAGTCGACGGATGGAAGAGAGCCGGTTGATCCTGCAGAAGTGTTAGTCATAGATTCGAAGTATGATTCTTTTTCAGAGAAAGCAACGTCCCTGGAAATATAGAGTTTGCAATTCGTAGGGTCATAGCATTTGTAGCCCTTTTTGTGACTAGAGTACCCAAAAAAGACAGTTTTAACTGAGTGAGAGTCAAATTTATCGAGTCGTCTTTTTTGGACATAACACACACAGCCAAACACTTTGAGGTGATCAACGCTCATCTCCCTATTGTTTAGAATCCCCAAGGGTTGTTTGTAGTCTAGAATGGGGCTAGGTAGACGATTGATAAGATAAACAGCGGTTAAGATGGCTTCAGACCAAAAGACAGTGGGAACTTTGGTCTGAAAAAGCAGGGATCGGGTGACATTTAGAAGATGTCGGTTTTTTCTTTCACAGACACCGTTTTGCTCTGGGGTATTAATACATGTAGTTTGGTGATGAATACCTTTTTCTTTTAAGAAGGCTTGAAATAGGGAGCTAGTGTATTCAGCGCCGTTATCTGACCTAAAAGTTTTAATTTTTGTGTCATACATGTTTTCAACTAAAACAACATACTCACAAAAAATAGAGAAAACTTCATATTTGGATTTAAGCAGATATAACCAAGTAGTGCGAGAAAAATCATCGATAAAGGTGATAAAGTATTTAAAACCGTTATATGACTCAATGGGAGCTGGTCCCCAAATGTCAGAATGGACCAGTTCCAATGGGTTCCTAGTCTTAGTGGTGGAAGAATAAAACGGTAATCTAGTTTGTTTTGCAAGGCGGCAAGTCTCACAACATAATTCTATGTTTGGTATGATGCTAGGAAATAATTTTTTTAAAACAGGAAAAGACGGATGTCCCAAACGTTTATGTAGAAGGTCGGGTGTATAACGGGATGTGTTATTTGCATGGAAGGTATTGTCCGTTTTTTCTAGTATGTAAAGACCATTGACGAGGGTGCCTCTACCAATCATCTTCCCTGATATACGATCCTGAAACAACACATCAGAAGGTGAGAAAATAGCATTACAATTAAATTTTTTTGTTATCCTTGCAATAGATAGAAGGTTAGACGTAAACTCGGGCACATATAATATATTTTCGGGTGTGTTATTTAGGACTGTAGATTGTCCTATACCTCCAATTTGTACTCGGTTTCCATTTGCTACAGTAACGAAATTGTTTATGTTTGGGTTATTTTGAATATTGCATATAAGCTCCTTGTTTCCGGTCATATGATCAGTAGCACCAGTGTCTAAAATCCACGAATTAGAGGTAAAAGTATGATTGCAAGAGATGTGAGTTGAAATAATACCTGACCCATTACCTTGCGGTGTCTGATTTTGACCGGATTTATTTAGTAGACTGTTGAGCTGGGTCAGCACATGACCCAAATCTGGGTGCATAGATTCAGGTCCAAGGTTATTTGATGAGTGAAGCCCATGTGCTGGATTGGGCCCATGACCAGCAGACCGAAGCTCTCCTCTGTCTCGCGGATCAAGATCCGATCCGAACATGAAACCCGGTTTGTCGGTAAGCGGAGGATCCGCGAACTCAGAGGATAAATATCCTCGACTCCCGGATCCAGACCCAGATGCCCATTTTGTTTTTTCGCCTCCGTTGTTAGGGTTTTGCGGGGTGACGTTTGGTCTGCCGCCGGGGTTAGGGTTTCCTCTGCTGTCGCCCCCTCTTTCTCCGGTTCCATCCTTTGGTGGTCGGAGGTGCGGGTAGAGGAACCAGCACCGGTCGCGACTGTGTCCCTTTTTCTTGCAGTTGTCACAGTGCTCGTCTTTGTGTTTTCCGAAGTATCCTTTTCCTTTCTGGTTTTGATGTTGTGTTGTGACGAAAGCTTGGTTTTCTCCGTTGTTTTCTCTGGTGTTTTGTGGCATAGCATGTCTTCGAGATTCCTCTCGTTGAATCATTGCGATGATCTGAGTGAGGGGCGGAAGCTCCGATGATAGAAGGATCTGAGATTTTAGGGGCTCGTAGCTAGGATCGAGACCTACCAGGAACTGGTAGACTCGGTTCTGCTCGTCCCTTTCTTTGATGACTTTAGGGTCGGTGCTCGGTGGTTCATACACGCCGAGCTCGTCCCATCGGCTTTTGAGCGTACCGAGAAACTCGGTAACCGATCTGGACCCTTGTTTGGTTTGCGCAAGTTCTTGTTTAATTTTGAAAATGTGGGCGAAGTTCTGTTGCTTACCATATAGAGCGTGGATGGAGTCCCACAGCTCTTTGGCTGAGTCGGAGTATAGAAATAGCTCCGCAATCTGAGGTTGAATGGAGTTCAACACCCAGGTCATCACCAGATGGTCGGAGGTTTGCCATTCCTCGAATTTTTCGTCGTCGGTGTCTGGTTTTGGTATGCGACCGGTGATATGGCCAAGTTTCCCTTTGCCGCTGAGTGATAATGTGACCGACCGAGACCAGGGCAGATAATTTGCCCCGGTGAGGAGTTGGGTGGTGAGGCGTTGAGGCGTGGATCCTTCTGATGTCATGGCGAGCTTTTTCTGAGGTTAGTAACCGATGATGGGTTTTTTTTGGATTTGGGTGATTCTGATGAGAACAAACAGTGTCTGAGGTCAGATGACCGGTGATGGGATTTTTTGGATTTTTGGATGAGGGGAGCTTGGTTTTGGGGTTTTTTGTTTTGGAAGGGGTCTATGAGGAAAGGAGGAAGGCAGAGGAGGTGAATGGATGTTTGCCTCCGATGATGATCCTCCTAGATCTGAGATCGACGCTCTGATACCATGTAGAAATTGTGATTATTTGTTGTATTGATCTTAATTTGTGATTACAAATACAAGTGTTTATATAGTAGATGGTAATCTAGCCGTTTGGAATGGTAACGAGAAACAATTATGATTTTTGGATGAAGAGATGCAATAAGTTGTATTTGTGGTTCCGAGAGGAGGCATTGATGATGTATTAATGTCTGAGCCTTGATTTCTTTGATTTTTTCAACACTATGAATGCAAAAATTAAACCAATTAATCTAATTTACTTAAAGCATATAGAAATTCAGAATTAAAATTCCTAGGTTTAGAGATAATAATCCGGTTTAAAAACTATTCATACATGCCAATATGTGAATTCAATTAAACAGAAATTATTTTGAACAAAATTAACATTAGGGTTTTGAATTTATCCTAATCAACACTACAGTTTGAGCATACAAAAAGAACTTCACAGGACATTCATGTATCAAAGACAAATATTGATAGAGTTAAGATTTCTCACAAACTAATGCAATCATATTCAAATATAATTAATTCGAGTTTCTTTGATTAATATTTCAGAAATTTATAACATCAAATTCATGTCACACTTTAGTCATGAGTATGATAAAAATCATTAAAACATACAGAGCTATAATAACATGATCCTAACTATAAACGAGACCCGAATCATGATCTGCCGGCGAAGCGCCGCTGCCTCTTACCCAACCGTCTCTTGCTCTCCTGCCCTTTCCTCTGCCAAAAACGAGACACGAATCGTGAGGTCGCTTATTTTGTGTTCTAGTTTCCCTTAAGATTAATACTGATTACAAATAAATCACACAGGTTAACTAGCGGTGATAACTGACAATTATCCTAGCTGGACTTGCTTCTGCTGGTAGTTTTTTTTTATCGGTTGCTTCTGCTAGTAGTTGTAGGTTACCTTAATAACCAAGCCAACTGAGGTAGTTGTAGGTGTTATCTATGATTGCAGAGAAATGGCTATTAGGACTTAACATGCTTCTCCTTCTGCACAATATTTTTTAATATTTATTGAAGAAGTTTCCATAAACGGTTTTATAATTAGCTTGTAATTGTAAACCATTGAAATTCAAGAAGTGTCTCATGATGACCGTTATGCTTTCATATGTTTGTTTTGTATAGTAAGTACTATACCGTGCCCTTCTCCAAACAAAGCTAGTGACTCATTTGCATGTTATAGCCACAAACATCTTTACCCTGCAAGCATTTTTTTTTCCTTGATGTGGAGAGGAGAGATTTCCACTTATGGTCTGAGGGTTCATCTAGCAATGCCCACTACGTACATTTCCAGTGCCCTCCACCCATTTTGATATCGCAATTTTCGTATGCATTTCTAAAAAGAGTTCTGCAATTTTCTTGTATGTTTCTATATATAAAGAGTTCCTATATGCACATGTGTGCTTGTCATGTGTTTGACATCACCGGCAACCACTTTGAGAAATCCACTAACAACCTAAACTGTAAAAAGCAAACGTCAAATTAGAAAAATCACAGAGTATCCCAGACGTATTTTCCAGAAATTTTTGTCGTACTCATTGAACGACAGTATAGTTCAATTACCATTGACCAAGCTATATAGGCTCATAACCCTCTTCCTTCTTTTCATTTCATCCTTCTTTGTCATAATTGAAGTCTGAAGAGGAAGTGCCGTATCAACCTTGTTTTTAATGGTTTCTACCTTCATATGGGATTCTTTGGGTGGGCTTTTGAACTCCAAATTCTATTTTTTTTTTTGTAGTTTAGCCTTGATATACATGTACATGTATACATACACACACACACCAACTCACTAGAGAATTATTGATATATATATATATATATATATATATATATATATATATATGTTTGATTCAGCCCACTTGAAGGTGTAAAATTACTTATTATCTGAGTTCAGAACAACAGCTATGTTCTTGTGCTGTCTCACTTTTATGCAAAAATATATATTTACAGAAGAAAGGCTGTCGGCAAAGTTGGATGGAAAGTAAAAAAGACTTGAAGTCTTAAACCATATGTGAATTCAACTTACAAGATTTCAAGTAGTCAAGAAATGCGATGACTGCATCCGCTTCTGTATGATGTCTACCCAAAGAGAGAACTCGTGGAATATTTACATTAAATCTCAACAAAAGGCCACCACAAATATGATCTTTTCTCAGTATGGTTTAACCCTGATATACATTTTGTTTGATTCAGCCTACTCATTAAAGGTGTATCAGTACTTCTTATCTGAGTTCAGAACAATAGTTATGTTGCCGTGCTGTCTCACTTTTATGCAAAAAATAAAAAATACAGAAGTGGTTGTTGGAAAAGTTGGATCGAATGTTCAAAGACTTGAAGTCTTAAACCATATACGAAAGTTCAACTTACAAGACATCAAGGAGTGCAATGACTTGATGGGATATTTATATTAAATGACTGCATCCACTTCAGTATGAGGTCTACCAAAAAGAGCTCATGGGATATTTATATTAAATCCCAACAAAAGCCACCACAATATGTGTCAACGTGAGGAAATTAAAGTGCGCTAAAAGTGTTTTCATCTTTTTTAATCGTAAATGAAATAGAAGAAATTCGGTTGAGGACGTGGATGAGAGAGAAAATTGACGTAGAAAAGATAAAACTCATTAAAGATGATATAATTGAAACCATAAACTCACTCGATTGATATTGCCATGTAAAGAAGTTTCCAAATTGATTTTTTCTTCTGGCAGATTGTAGGTAAACTGTTCTTTCAGTAGCCCCTAGTGTTTCCTAGAATGAATTGAAACTCTAACAGGTTGCTTCTTTTGCTTAGAAGAAGATTTCTGGTATTTTTGTTTTTCTTTTCTTTTATTGCGTTTGAAAATAGCTTGAAATGTATTAATAGGGGTGAGCATCCGGTCCGGACATGACTAGACCGGATTTTATTTCGGGGTCCGAACCAATGATCGGCCCCAATTTTTAAATATAAAAAACAAAAATCGGACCTGTCCGGACCGGAACAGAAATTTCAACATGCTCTGGACTGAAACCCGGACCGGTTGGATCCGGTCCGGTCAAAAAACCGGATCGGACCGGACCGGGTAATGCACAACCCTATGCATTATAATGTGATTTAACTTCTACGGTATTTGACAAAAGTGTGTCAAACTATTTGTATATGTATTTATCCATAAATACATAAATATATGTATTTGTATATGTATCAAAATATTTGGATTATCTACGGATTGTTTGGAATAATGTTCACCTCTAGTCCCAATCAAGCTGCTATTCGTTTGCTTTTTAGTAGGATATATAAATAATTATGATGATTTTACGTGGTTGTATTTCTATTTGGTTGTTTTTGCTTGTGTATCCATAGAAAAAATCACGATACATGTGATACCAATGTTTATGTGTATATTCACATGGTAGTCATTCATTGCATTGAAAATTACTCTTATGAACATTCATTAATATGAGATCCACATCCGTTAGCCTCTCGTAACGTTTTTTTGTCACGGGAACCTAACGGATATGGGTTTCATATTAACTAATGTGTATGAGAGAAATTTTCAACCAGAAGCTTGAACACAACGCAAATTTTGACATTTTAGATGGGCACCCAAGCAAAAAATCTTTTTAATTCTCTCATCTTCTCCTTTTGAGGTCGGACGTCCGAACACTACCCACTCGGTCATTCCATTGATTTACACATCTCTAATATTCCTTATTGTGTTTTTTAAAGAAAAACTCTCAAACACTTTAAAACTCTCATTTCCATCACTCAAATCCTAAACTTTATCATTGTGTTATTTATTACAAATCATATCCAAGTCCTCAAGGTTGTGTATTTGATATTAGATGAAAAGATGAAAAATCGGTTGACCGGTTGCTCCATGATTGTCCAATTCGGAGTGAGTGTTATCCAATTATAACTAAATTTCTTACTTCGGTATCTCACATACACATAAGTTAGTATGGGTCCACATCCGTTAGGTTCCATGATGGAAATCATCAAGAGAACCTAACAAATGTTGACCCCACAATAATGGTTGTGCATGATAATAATTTTCAATACAAGAGATGAGGTATCAGGCCAACATACACATAAGCACAAGTACAACGCTTTTTTGATGTTTTCCATGAGTATCAAAACAAAAACTCATTTCTATTTTAGCAGGAGCTGTGCTAAATGATTGTCACGATTCATTCGTTTATGCACAATTTCCTTTAGATCGTGTGTGTGAGACCATGAAAAAGAGGAAACTATCAAATATTCCTTGATGCATTAATTGCTACTTGTTGTGCCCTAAACAACTCATATTTTTCAACTCTTCAGGTCTTTCTGATCTTGTGTAGAGTTCTTTATAGCTTTATATATTCTATCTGTTTGACGAAGCACCAATAGTGGGATATCGCCGTGGATACCCTCCAAATCAATGGCTTTGTGTTGATTTTTATTAGGAATTGAGTGATTAATTTGCTTGGTGCACCTCTGACGGGTGCAATTTGAGTTTTGTACCTAATTTTCAATTATTTACTTGGATGCATATACATGTCGATTTAATTTACTTATGTGCACATCTATCGTCAATGAGACTCACTCCGTTGCAGCGATGTAACCGTACCTTTAAGAATTTTACAATCTACACTCTATAAATTTAAAAATGTCTTTAATGTTAAATAAAAAATAAAAACCTAAAACCTCTCTCCATTTCTCTCCTCTCTATCTTCATTTCTTTCTGTGGTCTCTCTCTCCAATCACTCTCCTCTCTCCAAATCTCTTTTTTTCTAGTCTCTCTGTCCCCACTTCTCCCTTTCTTAGTCTCTCTTCAGTCCTCTCTCTAGTCGCTCTTTTCTTGGTTGGATCACAATTTAGAGAGAGAACAAGAGAGAGAAGAAAAGTGAGGAGAAGAGAGGGGAGAAAAGTGGGGAGAAGAGAGACTAGAGAGAGATTTGGAGAGAAAGAAGAAGAGAAAGGGAGAGAGGTTTCAATTTTTATTTTTATTTTGTTTTATTTAACATTAATGATATTTTTAAATTTATAAGGTGTAACAATATTGTTACAACATTACAATAGAGTAGACGTCATTAATGATAAATGTGCACCCAAACAAATAACATCAACATGTAGATATACTCAAGCAAATAGTCAAAAATTATGTACAAATCTCCGATTACATCACCCTATGGAAATAACATCCAATCAAATCACCCTTAGGAATTTAAGGAACAATACGTATTAAGTGTGTGGGATACATGCTTGAAAAGGTGCTGTTATTTTAAGATTCTTGGTGGGTCTTTTAATTTCATCATTTTTGAGTGGTTGGTTTACTGATTATGCAGGGTAGGTAATTTCCTTACTTTCTGTGGTCTTTAAGTTTACAAACAAGTTCAAAGTTGGACCAAATATAAGACTAGCAAAAGTTTATAAATAGACATTTGCTCTGTATGGTGCTAATACTTGTGTTTAGTATTCCGGATCATTACAATGATGAAGTGTTAATAATTGTGTTTAATATAATGACAAAAAAAATTATGTGCATGTCTCTGTCTTCCCACAGACTTGATTATCTAAAACAAACTGTGGTCACAAAGTTGTCTCTGTTTTTCCTCATATATTGTATCATTCTCAATGATACAAAGCATATCATCATGTCATAGAGTAGAAAAATTACAGGTATTTTTGGACCTATTATTACTGTTTCTAAATGGGGGTCTTGGACGTTATAATTACAGTCCACATAGCTTTAGTGGTTAGTGAGGAGGATATCAGAAAGCAACCCAAGTGGATTACCAACTACTACTATTGTACATGTTATGATTAGTTGTCAAAAATGTGGGAAGAAAAAGAAATGGAAACAAGTATATATAGAAGGATTGAGATGCTTGTGGTGGAAGTGACAAAGTTAGGTAGGCCATCCAATATCCATCCAAACAAATAAACAATGGATCCTTAGGAAAGCGATTGCACTTTCGATGAAATCCACAAGATCAAGTGCTCATTATCTCTCCTCTCTATATATTTCATTTCCAAAGTCGTAGTCCATACGTCTTGGCATTGCCCAAGGTGGCCATCACAACTTTAATTCACATGTACTCTTGCGTTGGGTAGTCATTTGAAACAACCCAAGTTTGGTATTCAGTCAATTTATCCACATATCATTTGGTAGTGCCTTGATAATTGAACATGGCCATGACATGAGAATTGAGAACTTGCTTTCAACGTCAGCTGCTGAGGAGTGAGAATTTAGAGCATGCCACTTGATGTTGCTTAATACTCGTATTAGCAAATGCAAGCACATCATCGGAGGTGAGATACGGAAACCACAACATTTGACTCTTCGTCCTACTTAATTGGTGGAAATTTTAGAAGTAGGGAGAAAAGAAGCTAGGACGATCCTACAAAGTTTGATCGTAAGATACTATTAGATGATTAATCAAGTTAATTCAACACATCGATCAAGCTCGTAAATAAAATACAGTAATTGAATTTAGCTTTACCATGGTGGTGGATAGGCGGTGTTTGATCTGTAAGACAATCGTTAACAGCGCTCGGGTACTTCTCGGACGTTCTGTTTTTTCTCTCAGCTACGTCAATTTTTCTCTCTACCACACGTCAGAACAAACCAATTCCCCAAACATTTTCTTAACCGTACCCAGAAACAACTCAAACGTCATACATTCTCTCCCCTCTACGTCATTTGAGAATCAATTTTGAACAAAACACAAAAAAATATTAATTTTTTAAAAAAAAACAAACAAATAAAATCAAATTTTCATAAAAATAATAATTTAAAAAACAATTTAAAATAATTATTAACATATTTTAACATATTTAAATATTAAAAAAACAATATAAGGGGCCACGTGCCCCTACCCACCCAGAATTTCCAACCGCCCGGGTGGAAATTCGGCCTTTTGGCCTACGTGGTCAGGCGGTGTACAGTACCGCCCGGGCCAACAGTAGTCGTCAAGGCTGCTCTAATTTATTGACGAATTTAGAAAGTGCGACGTAGTAGTAGTGAAGTGCAAGGCACTCCTATCCACTCATCTTCTTTGATGATATAGTGGTTCCAGACCTTATATTTGACACATTATGCATATCTAAACAACTTAGAACTCTTTAATGCATGTTTGACGAATTTACGTGGCCATTTTATTCATATTCATATAGGTTGCCGTTTAATTTGAACCAAGACTATAACGTGGATCTGATTACAACGTTACGTATGCAAATGTTACTTTATGTATAAATTTTAGCTATATAAGACTATAGTTACCCTAAAGTAACTTCTGCTAAACCCATCTACCCTTCCAAGCTTAGCTTTCATACGTTTATCCTTCCAAATTACTTCCACCTTAATTAGTTTAGGGGGGGCATTATAAGTTTATGGTGGCCCTACTGTAACTTGTTCTTCAGCAGCCAGCTTTCATTTACTAAAATAAATACTTGTATGGATGGATCAACAGGAGGTTTCATTCTATATCTAAATAACTGCATTGATTTGAGACTTTTACGACACTAAATCGCACAACGTTTTTTTTAACTTATATTGACGCTTTTATGGGAACGTAAGCCTGTTTATATTTGCGCTCTGTATTTGAACTCCTTTTTTGATAATTAACTTTTTAGCAACTTTCGGCGGCATCATTGTTAGAACCTAACTCTTGATTATTGGTTAATCGGGTTTAAGGGTTGCTGATGAGGATTAGTGAAGGGTTTTGAGGTGAGGGGTTATATAAGCTTAAAACTCATCTCCTTCTCATTTCTCTCTCTCTCTCTCTCTCTCTCTCTCTCTCACACACATCTCTCTCACTCACTCGTCTCTCTCAGCTCTGAGCTCCAGTGGGAAGTGGTGATCTCCGGCGAGAAGCGGTGATCGGCGCGTGTTTTTTGGTTGAGAGGTGAGTAGGTTCTTAAGCCAACCTATCTCACTCGCATTTCTTCTCTCTCTCTCTCTCTCTCTCAAACCCGTCTCCCTCGCAGTGATTTGTGGTGGTGGAGTGGACGAAGAAAAGGAAGAGGATTCACCGGGATCGTCGGGTGTTTGTGATCGTCGATTGCTCGCACGGGAAGTTCACCGGTGTAGAGTTTTCGCGAGGTTGTGGTTGAAGAGGTTCTTCGAAGTTTTCTTCAAAACTTCACGGTATGTCGAACTTGTACTTAAGACTCACTTATGTTGGTGTGAGTGAATGCGAAGTCGACGGTAGGCCGAAAGGTCATCGCAGGTAAATGTGCAGCAGATTTCTGTTAGGAACGGTCAACCGGCTGGTGCAACGGTCGATCGTTTAACGTGTGATTGTGGGTTTTTGCCTTGCACCGGTCGAACGATGCCTCTCGGCGGTCGACCGGTGGTGTGTTAGAGGCAAGTCCTGGTAGTTTTTGGTCGACCCGGTCCCCCTTATCGTTCGATCGAATGCACTGTTGTAGGTCGGTTGAGGGCATTAACCATCTAAACGGTCGACCGCGCGTTGACATGTTCGACCAATCATACATGTAGCTAAGTCGATTGGAGCCTAGACCTTCTAAACGGTCGACTGCTCATTGATTTTGTTCGACTGATGACTTATGTTAACTTAAACCTTGTTCGACCGGTGTGATGTGGTTCGACCGGTGCGACTTGATGAGAACGTAGGAGTCCTTGGTAGTTTTCGGTCGACCGGGCTCCTTTGATGTTCTACCGTTGGGATGTTCTTATTGTTGGTGTTGTGGCGTAGAACCTTTTAGCGGTCGACCGCCTGAGACGTTTGGTTCGACCATTTGGTCGTTTTGTTAGTTGAACTTGGGAGGTGACCTTCTAAACGGTCGACCGACCCCTGACTTTGGTTCGACCGTTGGTTGTATGGTCGGTAGGAAGTGTTCGACCGATGGATTGTCGGTCGAAGCACTTGCCTATATTTTGAGAGAATCAGTCGACCAAAACTTTTGGTTCAGTCGACCGTTGTTGTTCTGTTTTGCACTTGTGAGGTGCTTTTGGTGTTGTCGTCCTTGCGAGGTGAGTTGTTGTGCCGACGTTTTTCTGGCAAGTGTGCTTGGTGAGCATGAGTGTTACGGTGGTTTGGTGGAAGAGCCCTGGAGCCCCGTAACTGTTTGTGTGAAGTTGTGGTTGGGTGAAAAAACCTTGGAGCCCAGCTTGTCTGTACGGTGGTTGGGTGAAAGAGCATTGGAGCTCCGTAACTGTTTGTGTGAAGTTGTGGTTGGGTGAAAAGGCCCTCGAGCCCAGCTTGTCTGTATGGTGGTTGGGTAAAAAAGCCCTAGAGCCCCGTAATTGTTTGTGTGAAGTTGTGGTTGAGTGAAAAAACCCTAGAGCGTAGCTTGTCTGTACGGTGGTTGGATGAAAGAGTCATGGAGCGCCGTAGTGCGTTCGGGTTGGGTGAAAAAACCCTGGTACCAGGACAAGAACCTCATGATAGGGGGTTGGGTGAAAAAACCCTACAGCCCCTTCGAGCGTTCGGGTTGGGTGAAAAAGCCCTAGAGCAATGATCTTAGTCGTGGTAGTTGTGGTTAGGTGAAAGATCCATGAAGCACAACTTGACGACGATGAGAATTTTGTTGTGGTTGGGTGAAAGAGCTCTGGAGCCTAGCATTATGTTTATACTTTTCTTCTATGTATAGAATTGCATGCTAGGTTTGTTGTACCAGTTTCATGTATGTGTTAGGGGTTTGGCATACAGGGTTTCCTTTTGGAAACTCAGGTATTGTTACATGTTTACTTTTCAGGCCGTGACCGGCGTTAGAGAGTGGGGACCGAGGAGAGGCACGCCGTGACCACATCATGTTTTCTCTTAGTTTGATGTCAGAGTGATTACATGTATAGTTCTTCATAGCCTTTTGATGTAATTATACTTTTGAAATACTCAGATATATATGATATATATATATATATATATATATATATTTGTGCACCTGATTTCTATGTCTTCTAGTAATATCCTCGTGTTAATTGTATGTTTAAAAAAAATTAATTATTGTTGTTTGAGGATATTTCCCAACTGTACTAAAAACTAGTATCCGAGGGCAAATTTCCCAACTGTAAAGGTGGTTTTCACCACCAAACCTGCAACGGTACACGGTTTCAATGCATGAAAGACGTCAAACTATTTCTTGTTGTGGAATGTTATCATATTATCATGAAAAGAGGTGCATTAGTTAGGTAGGTAAACGAGCCCTGTGTAAGTGTAAATATGACAGACCACTTTTACTAAGTTAGTGTTAAGAACTTCTCAGGCAAAATCAAAAAAGGAAATAACCAACTTTAGGAATTAATCGATAAGTATATATGTGTGTGATATATACACACACACTTTGTTATCGTAAGGCGTGATTTTCTAAACTTTAAGTCAGAAACCATAGTTTAGATCAATTTAGAGTTTAATTGGATAATAAGAAAATCGTAACCAAATGTGTAGCTTTGGATTATCTGCAACCGTGGAAGTATAAATACAAATTCTATTAAATTCTCATTCTCTTTTTACTTCATTTACTTGCAAAGAGTACTATATTTTACTATACTGTGGTAATACTTAATTTTATATCCAAATATCTTGACCAATATTATTAGATTTTATGCGAGAAAAAAATTAAGAAGAGAAGGTAGACATGAGCATGACATGTTGGTGTTATCACATTATCATTAATTAATTATTTTAAGAGTAGTTGAGGACCCAAATCAAACCATATAGATGATGGATGATGATCTCATTTGTTCAAGAAAAGTGTGGGCCAAACGTTCAATATATCTCATCACCTAGTAGACTCTCTTCTTAACATCTCAACTCAAGCATTGGGATTCCCTGTCGAGGGTAATTAATCAACCTATATTATAGAAATTAGTCTCTTTCGTATACATTGATCAGCTTATAGTTTAGAAATAAATAGTAGATGACGTGTGTAAGCAACAACTACAGTTCGACACCCCTCTAGAAGGGGAATGATGGGGTTATATACAGTAATTCTCTACTGAGCCTAAGAGTTAATTTTTCTAAATTAAGTCCTCACAATATCCACCACTTATTTCAAAATGTAAGGTAAATTAAGAAAAAAATGGTTTATGTTAATGAATGATGAGATTAACTGTAAATAAGATCCAATGATGAGATTGTAGTGGACTTAAACTAAATTTGATGAACGCTGAGCTCACTAGAACTTGACTATATATATATATATATATATATATATATATTCAATGGTTACACATGTATACATCACTAATTAAATATGTATGAGTACTGGCCAGTATGATTCGGAATACTTATGTATGAGTTAGAATATTGTATAAATTATGGTTTGTTGCAATCAGATTTTAATAATTAATTTTTTATTGAAAAAAAATTAAAAATCAAAATGTCATTTGCAATTAACATACAAAAAGGTTAAATATTCATATTAAGATGGTATAAGTACTTTTGGAAACTGACTAAGAGATTTTGTCAAATTTTAAAAATCTGATTATTAAAAGTAGTTTTGGAAGGGGAATGATGCGGTTAAATATTCATATTAAGATGGTATAAGTACTATTATTAATTGATTCCAAGCAAAGTGCTTGCTCTATTTTAAAAGAACATTGTATGAAGTAGTTGTCTGAGATTACTTACACTCTTCCAGATGGTATTGGGTTCACTTAGTTCAATATGTTTTCTCATTACTAATTTGCCATAGAATATTGTTTACAGTCGCAGATGTTTATTACTCTCCGCCATAAAAGATGTTACTTTTATCAAAAAGATGATCCTCCCATCATTTTTAATATAGACATTGCATCGATATTTCAAAACGTCGTTCTTGCATTTGGTAACTTGTCCATCTCATGTACGTATTGGTGGACCCTTAATTATCCTTCTCTAACAGTACGAAGTCAATGGGCGGTGTTCAAGATTTGCATGCCTTTCTTCACGAAGGGTAGGAACTAATTCCACTTTTCATGTTCCATATTCATTGTTGGGTTTATTTTGATTAAAAAGGCTATACACTTTCACAAGACAAGAGGGTACCCTACTTACATCTAAGACTATTGGAATTCAAATAATTTTTTAGTTGTTATCAAAACCAGGACTCCATGCCATAGAGGACAACTTAATTTGCCCCATCTGCAATTTGCTTTACGTCCACTTCTCCTTTTCCTTAATTTCTCACTTCCAATTCCCATATCAATTCTCTTCTCCCTCCACCACAACCACCACCACCACCACCACCACCATGTCGGCGAAGCACGACTGCGGTAATCACCGCTGGCACGAGCGCCACCACTTTTTCCGCCGCTTCTTTTGCTTCCTCTTCACCCTCGTCTTCGTCGTCCTCCTTGTTGTCCTCATAGTCTACCTTGTCCTCCGTCCCACCAAGCCGAGATTCTCGCTTCAAGATGCCTCCGTCCTCACCTTCAACGTCACCTCCACTCCCTCCCTCCTCACCTCCACCCTCCAAGTCACCATCGCTTCTCGCAATCCCAACGACAGGATCGGAATTTACTATGACTCCCTCCACGTCTATGCCACCTACAAGGCCCAGCAAATCACCGTCCCCGTCCAACTCCAACCCCTCTATCAGGTAGATGATCGATGTCGATCGCACAATCCTCACCTCATACATGATTCTAATTATTAACATAAAATAACTTATCAAGTAATATATATATATAGATGAGTGTGAGATTTGTCTATATTTATTTTTTAATAATACTGCAAGGTTGTAAAACAAAGTTTCTCTACTAGCTCTATTAAATCATCAATGATAGATGAAAATCTATGGACTTCTACAAGAGCCCATAACAATATTTCTTCATATTTATGTAGAATTATATAAATAAATATGCGAGTCAACCGAATGTAAATTTAATATTGATACTGCAGGGCCACAACGATGTCTCTGTTTGGTCGCCGTATCTATCGGGCTCCGACGTGCCCATCGCTCCCTACCTGTCGTTGTCGCTTGGGCAGGATCAGAACGCCGGGGTAATGCTTCTTCACGTGAAGGCGGACGGGAGGGTGAAGTGGAAGGTGGGGAGTTGGGTCTCCGGAAGCTATCACTTGTTCGTTAATTGTCCCGCGTACTTCACATTCGACTCCAACAAGGCGAGTGGAGGTGGGTTTGTTAACGGTGTGTTCTCTTCAACCGTCAGGTTTCAGCAGATCTCTGCTTGTAGTGTTGATGTTTAATTGGGTGAGGTGGACATATGGATGTCTATGTTCTGTTTTTTTTTCTTCATATTGTTTTTTTTTCTTTCAAAGATGTTATATTATATATGAATTGGTGCTGTTATATTATATATGATAGAGGTAACGTTGTTATATGAATATGGAATAAGAAAGGTAGTGTGTAATTGTTGGTTAATTTGATTTATATTTTGGACATATGTTTTTTTCTTGGAAAGCAAGTTTTGAAGATATAATTGAATCGTGTGTTTTGCTGGGCATGTCGATAGTGCAGGGGGGGTACTTGCAATGTTATCCTTTTTTAAAATAAATATTCAGGGAGTGTTTTGTTAAACAAAAATTGGTAGTTTTGTAGGAACTAGGAAGTACTGAATGTGCAGGGTTGGGGTTGTTTAACGAGTTCTTCTGTTATTTTTCTTACTAAAAGTAATATACAGGGTAATGGGAATTTATAGGGAAGAAGTTGGTATGAGTTTAAATGGATCTGAATTTTTCTCCTTTTTGCTAGTGATGTAACTTTGTTTCCCATCCTTTTTGTCCTACAAATCGAATATCTGGAAGAAAGAACAAGAATATACATCATCGAATCATCGTGGGAGGGAACGGCAAAAATCTTCAGTGCGGTAGTTTAAACTTTCATAGTTTGTGAATGATACATTATGTCGTTTTCCAGGAGTATATCTGATCATAAGATCACCTACAGTGGGGGTCGTCCGCCGTTTTTTAAGAGCACCCTCACCAGGGGCGACGGTCGTCGACCTGGGCGTTCAAACGCCTGACGACCCGGTTGTCAAACAGAGCACGTTTTTTAAAGTTTTTTTTAAATTGACTGAATCTTTTTTCTTTTTTTTGAAAATACGTTTTCTGATTGTTTTGATTTTTTAATTTTTTTTCCAAAATAGATCCCGAATCGACGTGAAAGGGAGAGATAGATTGTGGTGGGTTGTGGTTAAAAGGTGAATAATGTAAGAAAGAGAAGAAATTGAATTAAGGAGAGAAATAACTGATGTAGAAGACAAAAGAAAAATTGATTTAGAAGAACGAAAAAATTCATGACCAGATGATCCGGATTTGCTGATAATCTAACAATCTCCGCTGACCGGTTACCACCGTAGTTAGTTACTAATTTACTCGGTTTTTAGAGGAAGATTCTGAAGTAGATTTTGACCGACAACTTTTTGCGAAACGCTGATGTTACACCTTCCAAAAACGTTAGTGACATCAAAACGATACGAAAAATAACAATTTGTAGCGGTCAACCCTTTCAGATGGTTGAAACGTTGATGTCATAAAATTTAACGCAAGAAATTAAAAATTATGCACTTGGCCGTTGCCTTTCTAATTTATTGCATAATGCGGTATCGTTTTCACATCCACATCAAACCACACCGATGATGTGTCTTATTTGCATAAACACCCCCGTAACTGCAAGATTATTATTGAAACTTAAGTGTCTATAATTAGAATATCAAGATTAACTAGGAAATATAAAAGCAAATATTCCTAATTTACAAACTCGCAAACTTGAATGCAACTCATCCGCCCATTGAATAAGACGATGGGCGGAATCCAAATGATTTACTGCTTTACATAAAAATATGTGGACAATGGACTAGTCGATTTCCATGGTGAGTATGTCCACAAGCCCAATTAGTATTATAGCAGGACATTATTCGAAATCAGCCGAATACAATAAGTAAATGAGCGTTCAAAATATATTAGATCCATTGCCTCTGATATTGGACTTGGGGCCTCCTATATTATAACCATAAACTTTCACCTTTGTTCATTATTTTTCGCTATATATGCTTTAACTTCTAACTCATTGATTAAGAAACAAGTGTTCCACATTTGGGGCAACAATCGTTCTATTTTAAAAAAGAATAAGACGTTAATCCCAATAGGGATAACTATGCTTGTACTTCCTCTTGACATGCTGTGGATAATGGCATTGTCTTTTTATTTTAGCAGTTACCAATTTTCAAAACAAAAAAAAGTGTTCCACTGCAACCTTCAAATACACTTCATCAATAAGTTTCCTACACTATCAATATCTCTTAATAATAATAATACTGAAAAATTCATTCAATTTGGATCTATAACAAGCCTAAGGATTCAGAAGAACCACTTTAGCTTGAACCACGGGGAAGACATTACTCCTCATTGAATTATTTCTGCTCATTACACGCACACCATTTACTGCATTGAAGTGAACCCAATCTCATGCAATAACATCCAATCTACTACACAACGGTCTTGTCTCTTAAAAGCCAACCAACCCAACCAAACCAAACCAAACCAAACCTACCCAAACGCCAGATTTTTGTTTGGATGCGTTTGCTTTTCAGGAAGAAATCACAAGCAAAGATGGCAAGGCATACAACTATAAATTAAGAACTGTTTGGAATTTCTAGAGAATAATGACAAATACAAATCATAATCGGACTACCTTTTAATTCACCCCCAACTTATGTTTTGTGTTTCACAGAACATCCAATATGACACACAAAAAATAATTCCTATCTTCAATAATGAAACATATATAACTCTTTTGTTGCACACATCTTAATTTTACTAACATCCTGATTAACACACATCTCAAACAAGGCACAAACAATCAACAAATCATCCAATTAAACACCCATTTGTCGATCATTCTAATGGTTAAACATTGAATTTGAGCACTTACTCGTAATAAAAGACATTCCACAACCACAACAATTACACAGACACCACGACACGCCCACTCCACATCTCCGGCCTCGGAGGAGACGACGCCGGCGTCAAATACACTGGCGACGACACCGCCGACTCAAACTCCTCCTCCTCTTCCACCTCCACCTTCTCCAAACCTTCAAACTCAAACCTCTCCTTATCATCACAACTCCCCTTCTCCTCATCTCCCTCCTTCTCCTCCTTTATGGTATACAAAAACCTAGAAGCATACATCTCTCTAAGCTTCTCCATCTCCTGATCGACCGTAGGAGGTCCGACAGCCAAACCCGAAGTGGGTCCCACCCGAGAGGGGTTCCTATGGTCGGTGTTGGTGAGGCAGAGGTAGTAGAGGAGGAGCTCTTTCGTTGGTTGGGGTGTGTTAGCGTGAGGTGGGGTCTGGGAGAGCGTTTGTTGGTGGAAGCGGCGGCGGTAGTAGAGGACGAAGAGAAGGGAGAGGGAGAGGGATGTAAGGATGAACATGAAGATTAAGAGAAGGGTTAAGGGTAGTGGTCTCATGCTTAGACAACTTTCAACTTTCAAGTGGGATAGAGAAGAAGTTTGCTGGGAAGATGATCCAGAGGAGAGTACAGCAGTTGACGTCTTATTTCAGAGTTTTTTAAGGGAACTACTATTTAGTAGGTTCCTAGAATATATATAGCAAAGCGAATTTAGTAGGTTCTTGTATACAAGAAGGAAGTAGAAGTCAAGTATATATATAGTCCCGAGATTTGGCCGAGTAATTCTTGATTAAGTAAGGCATATGATCACCTATGCTCAACAAATTTCTCTACAAATTTGGCTAAGTAATTCTTAATGTGGTGATTGTCTTTTCTTCAAGTAATTTTTCTACAAATTTGGCTGAGTAATTTTTAATGGAAAATGATTCATGGACGTTGAGCATCACGGACGCTGCAGACGTGGATTCCATTTGGATTTTACGATCAAAGTTTATTAATGGATTTACTAAAATAATTAAACTCATCATTAACTTAATAATCGATTTATTTAGCAATTATCACAATTAATCAATAATTCTTTACTAAAATCGTACACAACTAATTACTAACATAATAATCAATTTATTTAGCAATTTATTTATTAATTATCACAATTTATAATCAATAAAGGATTTGCTAAACTAATTTAACTCATTATTAACATAATATTCAATTTATTTTAAATTTATAACAATTTATAATCAATTTAAACAAATTCAAAAAAAAAAATCGGGGCATCTGCGGGAGACGCCTACCCTACGTAGGAGGCGTCTCCCTCAGACGTCTTGGTCTAGGGTCGGGCGTCCGCAAGAGACGACCGACCCAACGATCGGGCGGCCGCGGGAACCGCCTCCCCTATGGAGGAGGTGGTTCCGACGGCCGCCCTCTCGTTGGGTCGGGTGTCTCCCGCGGACGCCCGACCCAAAAATGTTTTTTTTAAATTAATTAAAATATATAGGACAATTTACCAAATGTGAGTAGTCCGGGGTGTCCCATGTTCTTTTCCTGGTCTACGAGACATTGTATTTGGTGAATAGAAGAGTGATATGAAGAGAAAGTTGTGTTAAAAGAGTGAAATGAAGAGTTATATAAGTAGAAAGGGTAGATGTGCAAAATGGTAATCTGTTGGGACGATTTAAGTAGTTTTATGACGAGTAACAGAAGTCCAGTAGAAATATTATTGTTTTATATTTGTTTAAATGAAATATAAAGAGAAGTTCAACTGTAGTTCTGTTACACCATCTTTGTGTACGTAAGCCATCCCCTCTTTGTTTGGTCATCCGCTTGCGTTTGGTCATATGAAGAGAAATGTATATTTGTCTTCTGCCAATCCAACTCACGTACTTATCCAAGAGAAATGTATAATTTTTTCAAGGAAGCTTGGTATCTCCTTCGTTGTCTTGAAATTCCATCAACAGGGTGGACTAGAATTTGCAAATTAGATAGATCATTAAAGTGCTGAACACAATTGGAGAGTAGGTAAAGCATCCTTCTTAAAAATGGCAATTGATCATTATTCCATATTTTTTATAATTTTGTTTTTGTGTCTTGATACTTACACATGGAAAAGAAAATTAAAGCATGTTAGAACTTAGAAGTGTATGACTTCCACTTATCATTTTGTCAACATCCATAGTTACTTTTCTTCACTAAAACAAACAAACAAAAAACCTTGTTTGCTTCCCTCAAAAGTCAAAAGTCACCATCAACTGAAGACCTTAACTATTGTTCCTATCCATCCATTGTGTAGTTTCAGTTGTCACTCTAAAGATGGGCGTGGCAGATCAACTGCAACCTATCGGTCCGTAGACTGCTGCATAAAATATGTCCAAAACATGTCTTGTATAAATAATCAAGTTATTATTCCAATCATGAAGGGATAAACATGACGGTTAAGTTTTATTTGAATATGAGATAAACATTTGCCATATGCAACTTGCTATCAGTAGGATTAAGAAACTTGTCCTATCGGAAAAATAAATCTACCTATGAAAATTTAATCTATAGTTGTGACTAAAACAGACCATTAAGCCTTCGATCATGTAATTTTTTTTAATCCCAACTCAATGACCAAAGCTCTATGCTAATGGGCTTTTCACATATTGTAAAAATGGGTTTCATTAAAGCCCATCATAGGCCACTTGCTGGGCTGGAAATACATACCAAAAAAAAAATACAGCTCGCATATGAAAATAAAGCTAGAGCTTAATTCAAATATTCTATTACATGAAAATAGAACTTAAAAAACTTTTTAAAACTGGAAATTGCAAACCGAAGTATGACTACTCTACTCCTGCATAAAAATTACTAAAAATGCAATATTTTTTGCAATAGTTGCTTGGTTTCGGCCGGACATTGGTGGGCTGGACAAGTGGATTTTATCTTTCAAACATAAGCAAAATTTGTGAATCCAATCCTTGCCTATCAACAATCATGAAAACCTCTACTTTTCCTCTTCCCTCTTTAGAATTTAGAAAGAACCACCCATTACATATGATGATGTGAACAGTGACCTAACATAACAATGTACAAAGTAGTAGTACTCTAAATAGACAACCCTGATTGCCATTTGACACTTGTTTCTCTCGTATATATCACTTTGTCTCTTTTTTGACCGGTCTTCATATGGATTCGAAGATGAGAAAGAACAAATTAAAGCTGTTATCACAAAAGGGAAGCAACACATGGGTACGTTCTCCTTACTTCCAAGCACACCAAAAAAATAAAAAAAAATGTTTCTCTCCTTGGATCCCCCAATCATCACTTTCAAATGACGAGTAGTGCAAAACACATATATAGTCATCTACAAATCTATCATCAGTACTACAAACTCATAGAGATACTATCAGAAAGCAAAGAATGCAAAGAAAAAGATACAAAAAAACACATAGAAGGAATAGGTTTTGTGTGTGTGTATGCATGACAGGGTTTCTTGATCCGAGAATTTGAGCACTTACTTCCATGCATGGGGGAATTAATCTTTCCTGCGCTTTTTTCTTAAAGTCTGCAAAAGGTGATGTGGTGTGGAAACTTTGTCTCCATGTTCATGTGTCATTCTCCAGATGCCAAGGAGTAGGACAAGTCTTTATGTGGTGGGTTTGGGAAAAGACAGTGGTATAGCATCTTGTCTTTCTTGGAAGGAATGGGTCGGGTTTTTTTGAATCTCTATTGCTAAAGAGAGGAAACATCTATCTATGCTATGCAGCAACAAAGGTGTTGTGAACTAATGGCTTCGAGGGTACTTAATTATTACCTCAACAACATATATGAATATGATATACATATCTATGTACTCTTCACTAGTTTTGATCGTCAAAAGCCATGTTAGTTGTGTACTAGCATATCGCGTACGTGATGTATGTTCTTGTGCATGCAGCTTTTGTAGCTTTAGGTGCCCTTTGCTTCTTTGGGATCAAAATTTAAGTTTTAGATGTTTCATTTGCCTAATATCAATGTTGTGTTTCGCAACCAATGCCTTCATATATCTTCCGGCCTTCTCCTACTGCTTCTAAAAATGCTCATTACATATACCTTATTCTACTAATTTATCCTGATTCTGAATTAGTTCAACAAAATAGTTTTAGGCAAATCAACGATTGTGTTTTTGTTATTTGTTTTCATTTCATATTGCACTTCCTAAATTCAAACATTTGGAAGTTAATCAGTGCATAGCATTTCGTTTTTGGATTAATTGGTAAATGGAATGAACAATATTGTACTAGTGAGAGCTTATAGGATGCCAAAAAAACCTCTCTAATAAAGATCAAGGCAACTATTGTGAACTTTAAGTTTTCTTCAAGCTTCAAGAAGATGAACCTTTTTGGAGAAAAGCTAGGTTATGATTTAATTAGGACAAACGATTGCAATGAAAACATAATATGGATGCCAATTGATTGGAGAAAGATGAACTGGAATAGTCTTCCGGATTCCTATAGATATACATGCACTACCGTCCACGTATGTATAGTGCATGGATGAAGGAATTGGGTTGGTATTTCGTATCTATATTATTAATCCTCTTTTCAAAGGTACTTGTCTTGAGGTTGTAAAAAGAATATAACATCACTTTATGATAAAGTAGCAAGGAAAGGCAAGCACCATCAAGAATCAGCACTATTGAGAAAGATGCATGATTTGATCTCCAAAAGCACATTCATTTCCTCTTTACACTACGATCATGTTTAATTTCTTCAAAGTTTGGGTAAGTCCGGGTTTTCGGGGTGTTCAAATTAAAGATGTTCGGGGGAAAAACTAAAAGAAGAAAATCCACATGGATTCCATTGGCACAAACAAAGCTAGAGGAAGAGGTTGATGGTGTAATGAGTATGTCTCTCATCCAAAACACCTTATCATGGTTAGCAACCTAAGCTATTACAACTTTTCCACTATGGGTTTATAAAATTTGGAAGACTACAACCACCACTTTAGTGACGTCTCACTTTATCCCATAGGCGGAGCATATTAGACCAATTGTATATGGCCTTCCTCCTATTAATGGTACACACAATATGCTCCACAATACAAACTTTTCTTCTTATTTGGTTCATTTAAGGTTTGTTTGGTTAGGCGTTTAGTTGTGGAACTCACCTTTAGACCGGAGAATATCTAGTGTGTGGATCTTTTCCCTATCTAGATGAGCAAGATTGATTAAAATTTACACCACCAACTAGAGGAGGAGGAGGAGGAGAGAGCATGATTTAAATGGAGATATATTCACATACGAACATGTGTCGATGCATGGATGGATTTCTTTAAAAAAGGAATTAAATTATAAATCCCACGAACAAGGATCTCTTATGCTACTAACAAAGAAAACAACAAGGACCTCCAAAGTAAATATTTTTATCAATCACGTTACCATACTAATATCTTAAATTTTCTTTACTCTGACCGGAATAATCTATGGTGCTGTTTTATGAACATATCATCAATCTTGAACTATTAATTCATTTCATTATTTATAATTCAAGATCATAATTATGAAGATGGATATATGAGTATGTAAGGAATAAAATGATTCAACATGAGCGAACATGTGTGTGTGTATTGTTTCAATATTTATCCAAATAATTGTATCCCCAATTGGATTAAGGACCAGTTCGGCAGGGTCAACTGCAGGTTGAATTTCCATCGGCTGGATTTTGAAATTTGCCAAGTTATAAGATCTGTATTTTTAGATTTCGACCTCTTTGGGTTTTATTTTATTTCTTACAATTCCGACCCCCCTGGATTTTCCAGATTCCAATAGCATGTAAGGTAGACAAAATAATATCCAATTAGTGTAGTACAAACGTATATATTTACCCACTTAAGTTGAATATTATATACCTAATCAAACAAACATCAACGAAATTACAAATCAAACAACCAACGAATTAATTTCAAAATTTCTGGATGACGCCCTTACAAATTTCTGGTATCATCTATGTCGGTAACAATTTGTGTTTGGTAGGATCTAGTTAGACACATTGGTAATTGAAATTAACACTACCTATTATCCAAAAACAAAATCCAAAGTAAACATTGGTGAGGTTGTTTTGACATTGTTTAAGTTTGATATACTTTATGACTTATCCGTAGATGTGATAATTATCCTTCTCTTACTTTCTTACACAAACGACTCTTTTATTCTTGGTGCGCGTTGTTTCGTGAAGTAATGAGATTTGCTTAAGTAATCGGACAAACACACAAACACACACACACATATATATATATATATATATATATATATATATATATATAATGGCTGAATTGACAACGTTTCTGTTTCCAGATATAAGATACAATTACAAAAGCACATATGGGTCTGAGTCGGGACCTAACACAAGTTTTGAATCAGAAGATACTTTTGTGACAGTAGTTGTAAAGTCGTGGAAGTGAGAGAGAGAGAGTATGGGGTGGTATGGGTGGAGGTATGGTGAGGTATGGTTAGGGTGTAGGGTTTGTTTATAAAACCAAAATCTCACCCTCTTTTTTTCTCTTTTGTTGTCATTTCGTTTCCACCCCAAAACTCACCCATCTTCTTGCATTCCGGCGACCAGAGGACGAGGGAGGACGCTGGCGACGTGGTGAAGTCGACGCATGCGAGGAAGGAGCGCCGGGAACGGAGGAAAGAAGGAGAAGAAGCTAGAAGCAACGCCGGAGGAGGAGGAGCTCGCCGCACACGTCTTCTTCACGGTGAAAGGTATGCCAAGTCTTCATAGTAACTCCCCAAGAGGTGTGGGAGTGTAGGGGGCGGCGTTGGTGCCGTTTCCCGGCGAGAAACCCGGCTGGACAGAGGTTGAAGACGCTCTGTTCGGTCGACCGATTGAGTGTTCGGTCGACCGAACAACGTCTAGATGATGCCTGTCCAGAGGGAAAATGCATGTTTCGGTCGACCGGTAGTTGGTCTCGGTCGACCGAGTTTAGTATATATTTGCTTACTGCCCGAAAACGGTCGAACGACGTCTGTGTGACGGTCGACCGTTTATGCCAAATTTTAGCGGGAATATTTTATAAGGGTTATATTAGTCCGGTCGACCGGTGGTTGTTCGGTCGACCGATCCCAGTAGATAGGGTAGACAGACCTTCGGCCGACCGAGTGTGTGTCTCAGTCGACCGAACTGCGCAAAGTCGGTCAAGAGCGTTGACCATCTAAACGGTCGACCGCTCTGGATCCGGTCGACCGACCGCGTGCAGTTTTCCTGTAGTGAAGTGTCTGCTGATCCGGTCAACCGAAAGAGTTTCGGTCGACCGAATGCAGTGGGCAGGATTCATGCAGTTTTCCTTATCGGTTGAACGGACCCTGCTTCGACCGACAGGATATATATGTATATAAAACGTATAGCGTAGACATTCCAAACGGTCGACCGCTAGATTTGACCTTGTTCGACTGGTGGGTCGAATTATCTTTCCTAGGTGGATTTATCCACATACGTGACGTCGAGCAGAGGCGACTACCGGCTGCCGAGCCCACGGTCGATCACTGGACCTCGGAGCTACGGATTTCACCTACGACGAGAGCGTATTTTCTGTTGGACCCCTCGTGGATGCCGGTGCGGCAGAGGGATGCCTGCCATGCCTGTGTGGGTGGTAGATGTCTTCTTCCCTGGTGGGGGAAGGGGATGCACTTTCCCTGTGGAGGAAAGCCGAGACCTCCTCGTGTGGGCCTGGATTGGCAGGGGGGATGCCTCCCTTTGCCCCTGTGTGCGGCTGGGAGATGATTGCGGCGACCCCCCTCGTGTGGGCCTGGATTGGCAGGGTGGGGGATGTTTCCCATGCCCCTGGCGCGGCTGGGAGATGGTCCGCAGCGGTTGGGGCATTCATTGGGCCCGAGGAGGATTGCATTGCATGAGCATTCTTGGCATTTTCATCTGTTTTTCTGTATATATAGGAGATGTTGGCATACGGGGTTCCTTTCGGGAACTCAGGCAGATTTTATGTTTCATTTTCAGGGAGCAGGCGGTCTTAGGTTGGTGGTGACCGAGGGGAGTGCCTCCGGGATCGGGTCCTGTCTTCTCAGCTTTTTTTTGTAGAGGTAGTGATTACAATAGTTATGTATTAGACATGTAATCGCTCTTTTGACACTCTGTATGATGACTTCCACGTGGAGATATTTTATATATATTCTGTTGACTTTTCCAGTAGCGTGCCCTTGTTGACCGTTGACGGTCGTATGTTTGTGTTTTAAATTTGAAAAATTTCTTCTGCTGTTTCGGGACGTTACAGTAGTTGCATTAACTTCACCATTAATGTAAGTATGTTTTGTGTTGTCCCTTGTATAGATTGTCACTTGAAGGGGTAACATAAATTTATTTCGCTGAAAATATTAATTCAAACAAAAAACGCGTGAGTTCATGTATTTCCATCAGTTTTCATGACTGAAGCATAAGTTAAACATAAGGCTTTAAGTGTTACGACAAGAGCCCTACGTAGAGGAGAAAGTGAAACCTACGAACTTTAGTTTTGGATCTTGCAACTCTTAGGTCCTATGGGTCTATAAAGGAGAAACAAGCATTCTATTTTTCATCATTAAAATTAAAAGTGGAGATATCACCATTTATTCATCCATACATGCTGAGGAGAAACCCCAAATAGGAGAGCCCCTTTATCAATCAATTAGAACGCCAAGACATCAAATTTGCCCCCACAGTAAAAATGAGGCTGTTTGAAGATAACTTATTGATTCGATTTGTATGCTAGATATTACTTGTACAGATGCAATTGCATGTTAAAAATCTGAAACACCTTTCAATGCTCTAATAGTTCCTCTTTTGCACTGTTGAACAATCAAATCACAAAAATTTGGTATGTAACCAAGTAAGGGATCTATCGAAGGGTGCCACGGATAAGGTCTGGTCAGAAGTTGAGATTTTTTTTTGTTGTCCTAGTGCACTTTAAAGTGGTCTAATTGGGTCTTTACACCTGCATTTTTTATATTAGCATGTGTGCGTGCACCTACATTTTACTAAAATTGTGTATATGCACCTCCACCGTGTGAGAGGTCCATGCCGTCACCATTGTTAGAAAATTTGTTAAAACACCCTTTAAAATTAAAAAAATACTTAATGTTAAATATAAAAAAGGAAAAAAATAAATTCAAATCTCCTCCCACTTTCTCTCTCCACTTCTCCTCACTCGATTGCCACCACCAACACGTCGCCACCCACTGTTGCCAACGGGTGGGGGTTAAGAGAGTGGTGTTGGTGATTGCGGTGGTGGTGTGGGGGGGAGAAAAAATTGTGTTTTAATTTATCTTAGAGTATTTCTATAAATTTCTTAACGAGTGCATATAAATAATTTTAGTAAAATATAGATGTACGCAAAAAAAATATTAAAAATATAGATGTAAAAATCCAATTAAACCACTTCAGAAGTGCATGAAAGCAAAAAGGAAAACCCAAGCCAAAGCAGCGTTTCTTTCTTCAGCGTCCTCTTCCCTTTTCAGTGTTATGATACATCAAAGTATCAAGAAGTCACATTCCCCTGCCTCACTTGTTCGGCTCTCCAAAGATTGTGATTCCCGAAAATTCCCTTGTTTTCACTTTCCTACCCTACATTACAATCAACCCTACTGTCCCACAATATGGGCATATTAGTTCATTATGGGATGCAATAATTACATTGATATTCTTTAAAAATCGAACCCTTTAGAAACTCATTTTTTTATATCCATCGTCTTTTTAATAAAATTAAATTTTATATCTAAAAAGAGAAGTAATATAAACACATTATTTATGTTGACATGCAACTTAATTAACTCGACTTACAGGCTTTTACTCTAATCGCAACATCACATTAATTTACTACACAATAACTAGTGTTTCTAAAATATAACCAATCCCTGGCCTTTAAACTTTTACAAAGCTGAAGGATTCTAAGACAAGATATATCAACAATATTTGAAGAATACGGATGATATTTAAAACAATGCGTAGATATTTATTAAGGTAATTATTTCTACAGATAAATGACAGAACCCATTTGAATATCTTGATTTTGTTAGCCAAGTGATTGAAGCTTTCCTATTCTCCAGTACGTGTTAGTACAACAGACATATATATCCCAAGAGAATCACGTGGTGAGAGAATGAATTGGCGTTTTTGAGTACGTAAAGTTCCATGCACATGCAAACCCTAAATCGCATCTCTCGGGCATATACATAATTAATCATGAAAATATCATCTCTTTGCTTTCGTTAGATACTCCAAATAATTATCGAGGAATTTATTCATATGATCTGATGATTACTAGACAAAACATGATATTATCTATTTTAATGTATAGCCTTTATTTATAATTTTTTATTTCTTCTATTATTCTATATATACAAGATACAAATGGAATAACAATATTTAGAAGGAAGAAGGACAGAGGATAAAGAGAATATGAAGAAAAGTAGAATACGAATGGCTTCTCGCTTTTAGGGCTGCAGAAAAGTGAACAAAGAGGAAAACCCTAAAGTGGAGAAGAATAATGCATGTGGGAATTTGAAGAAAAGATTGGCTAGCTTAGATAGATAGATGAAGTACTTCTCAGTTTTTTGAGCTTCGAATTCTCTAATTTACGCCATTGGGGGTTCTATTTTTTTTCTTCTGAAATGTTCAGCATATATAGATAGAGAAGATCATCTTTTTAGGATTCTAAAGCAATAACTTTTAAGGTCTAAAGTTAGGATGCTTGAGCTTTATTTCTGTTCTAATCTTTTCACACCCGCACTACTTCCCAAAGTTGAGAATGTTTTTGTGAAATCTAAAAGTGGAAAAGTTAGATCCTTTTTCCCATAATAAAAAAGAAAAGCACTATTAATTAAGCATGAAAAGATGTGCAACTTTGGTATTTGTTAAGGAAGACTATGCTTTCTCCTTCCACTTCCTTCTTGCTTCTCCTTTGCACATACTCTTTAAAGTTTAAACAACATTTGTATATAACCAAATCTACCTAAATCTAACAACACAACTTGGGATCATGCCTATATATATAATTAAATCTACATTTGATGTTATCATGTTAAATTGGTTCCACCTTCTTGTATGTTAGTGAGATACTTCGTAGGTAATTAAAAAGTAGCAACCTACAAATTAATTTTGTCGCCACAGCTTCACATCAATCAAAAGAAACTTGGGTTTGATATATATGGAGAATAAGTGTCTTAGGACTATATCAATCATCATTACATATATAACCCGTTTACATAAAACAAGTCGTTTTGTCTTCTAGCGTTGAAAGTGAGCAATTAGCAGTAATCTATTGAATCTAGTTAAAAAGACTATTAATTGTTGACATAATAAGATAACACTTCTTTGTCGGCCATGGACACACACATATAGCCCATATTGACTTGCAAAAATAAGATACAACTAAAAAAAACAAGAAATATATCAATAATATACTACAACAAACGTATATATTAGAATAACTGGAATTCAAGAACTAATAGTGTAATACTCTCGAAGAGTTTAGTCCCAAATAGGCTAATATAAAATAAGTAGTGTGGGATATAACGATAACATGAGTTTATTACTACACCACCCAACCACTTTAAACTTTTACCACAAATTCAGGAAGGGTGTCATGAGTCAGTGGACTCGTGGGTGACAGACCGGAATCAGACTAGCTTGGTGCGGGTTCAAAGACGAGACGTTACATAATTGTATCAAAGTCTGGATCAACCGGAATTGTAGGAACTAAGTGCTACACTTAGATGGTAGGAGTCACGTCTAGAATCTCACAATGTCTGGTTACAGACTCGTTTGATCTTGACGAGGACGTCAGATGTTCAAGTGTAATAAGTTGTAATAGTCCAAAAGGTTTAGTCTCACTCGCTAGAAACTGCAAGAACTAGCAAGGGGCGGGTTAGATATGGGAAGATGAAGCCTTATGGAGGATAGAGCAAATCAAACACCACAAGAAACCCTAAAGAGGGTAGGGTCCGATTTGATTTTTCTTGTCGAGTTTAGTTGCAACAGTTACATATTTATACATTTGCAATCGGAACCCTAAAGTGTTCCCAGATCTCCAAGACCCAAATAATAATTGGTAAAACCATAATGCAATGTCAACTGACTAGGGAGGCTTAATGCAAGGAAGACCACGACCGAGTAAATCTAGACTCGAGATTGCTTCAATGCCTTAGTTAGCCTTGGGTAATACTCATCGTATTGCATTTGTTTGAAGGGCTCGATCCAATTAATTTCTTAGTCGGCACCTGATTAGATAGCCAAATCAAGTCAGGTATCCTACACATGATCCACTTAGTTAGACCGCAAGTTATCATCATAGGCTTAATCTATGTGAGTAACTAACGATCCGATTAGTCAATTCTAAGGAAAGAGTTTTGACTGATGAACTTGGTGCAAATCTTAATTTCCGGCTAACTTCGTCTTAATATCTCCTCTACAACTTTGGCCTTAGAGGGGTTTCCTACGTTTAATCATTAAATAACAAGTTTTCTTAACCTAGGTGTTCACGTAGCCTTTAGAGGTTTTTTCTACGTAAACCAGTTAACAAGTTTTTAAGGGTTATATATGAACGTCAAGGTCCCATTTACATGTTTCTTTGAATTTTAAAAACACCAAACTCCAAACACAAAAGTTACCTCGTCAATATAAACACATCCAAATTCCCTCTCTTCTTAAAATCCAAAATTTACAAAAGGTGATAGATGCATAGTTTTTAGGCTTCAATATGGGAAGCAAAAGATAGTTTGGGTTGGTGTTACATATATATTTGGTAAAGAGAGGAAGGATCAGAATCTTATGTTGTTATGATGATGTTAAATTAGGCTTTTCAACATCAAATGCCAAAACTCCTAATCAAATGACAAAATTAATAAGATTTTTATCAATTCTTGGGGCATAAGTGTTACTAAAATGTAGAAGAGGAATGAAAACTATAATTTGTCCTAAAATAAATGAATTTTTAAGGGTTTATTAGAAGAAGAAAAAGAAGAAGAGATGTCCGTTTATGCTGATATACCGTCTACTTGTGGATGTAGTAACCAAATACTTAACCCAAAGTATTGTGCTCCGTTTACGCTTTATTAGGCTAACTGTTGTATAACCGTTGATACCTAATCTTTATTGTAGGATTTCACGTGAGTTAATTAGATGCAATATTTCAAGATGCCTACACTGCCATATATATAATATACAGGTCTAAACATGAAATCTCAAATACTATTATACACATAATTTTAATTGAATAAGATAAATGTCCGGATTTTTGCATGGGAATCGCCTGCTTTTATACGTTCAGGGAACAAAAATGATAGTTGGCAAAGGCAAAGCAAGACCATGGAAGAACCTTTTGTACACACAAGGAAATTTAGTTTTCACTACTAATTTGCATAGCAAGGTCTCAGCAACTATTGTAATGCCAACTATTCTAATTTCTTTCCCATCTCAAATCCCAAAACAAAAAAAAACCCTTAGAAACGACATGAGCTTTTGTTTTTTTTAGCAACGCTAAATTCACGTCATAAAATCCTCCCTCATCTTGAAGAAAAAACTCCTATCAACAGACTCAAGGAGGCCAATACCATCAAAGGGTAGATCTTCCAGAACCTCATCTCCATCTCCAGCAGAAATATTCAAATCCAAAACGAAACAAGTGCTTGTGGCTTCTTTCTCCAACTCATCACTATCTTTATTCTCTTCTTCTTCTTCCACTTCTTTTTGTTGTTGTTCAGACTCAGACTTTTGCCTTCTTGATGGAGAACAAGCCCTAGACCTTGAATCAAAGCTTTCACAGCTCAAGATCACAATGGCATCCTCTAAACCAACTTCTTCACCACTAGAACAGCGTACTCTTCCACTCTCCATTGCAATCCTCATCCCAACTTGTGAGGAGTACTCCACTTGTTCCACGTCCACCATCAAGAAGACCCTATGAGGGTTGTCTCGGATGGCGTCACCAAACCTCTCAGTGTAGTTTGCTTCCGATCTCGACCGCTTATTTGTGTTAAGATCATCGCTGGAATCCGACCTTGTCGAAGAGAAAGAACTCGAACCGATGGAAACAAACCTTGTTTTGGAGCCAAACACCAAGTTGGCTAGCTCTCTTGAGATTATTTCCTTCCCTTCCACATCACATCCTTGAAAGAACAACCAAGTGTCTTCCTTTGCTCTTGAAGGGTTTGATTTGTCTTTCCTCCTAAGCATTCCTGACCTACACCGGAGAATAGTGCTTGCTATCTCTGGAATGATGTCCACTTGCCATGGGACCTTCTTCTCCAGTGCAATGCACAGTGTTTTCAGGTTCTCAGCATTGAGCTCTTTGAACCTGTGATGGTGCTCCATCTCCATGGTGTCACTTGAGGAGGATGAGACAGGATTAAGGTTAGGGTTGGTTTGACAGAGAAGGGATGGTCTTGGCATGTTGGTATCTTGTAAGGAGAAGAATGCTGTGGTTTTGTCTTTGCACTCTTCTGAGGCATCAGAGATCCAAATGTAATGCTCCTTGCTCCAAGGGTGTTTGGCTTTGAGTGGGATTGGCCAGATTTGGTGGGTCCCATTCAAGTTTGAGAATAGATCTCTTTCTTGAAGTTGTTCCTGTAGGTGATAAAAGAAAATTAATTATTAGAAACATATGGAACGTTAATTATATGTGTGTGGTTATTGTATAGTGAGGTATGAGTGTTGTATTATGGCGTGTTACCTTGTCATTGGAGTTTGTTCTCTTGCTGTCTTCCTTGTATTGTTGAAGCCATGGAGGGAGACTTGGGCTTGCAGTAGTGAGTTGTAGTGTTTGTGTAGATTTGCTTGAGTAGTAATCTTGGCAGATATTTTGATCTCTATCCTCAGATGGTGAAGACCAGTGAGATCCATCTCCACTTATCTTGTTCTTCAATGAACTTTGCAAATAACTGGAAACGTATGAAATTATTAATTAAACAAACCAACATGCATGATATGATTAACTAAAGCATGCAAAACCAATATCCAATTAATTTGAGATTGTGCTAATTAACCCAATATTAATCATTGACCCTTCAAGATTTCTAGACTACTATTTCAAGAAACAAAAGATGATTACTAGATTATGATGAAACACCCATTGTCAGAGAAGAATTCTTAATATTACAACTTCAAAGTTCAAACAAAAATATACATATTTTGGGAAAAACATGTTGATCGATTCAATAAATCTAGCTCACAAAATCCCAAATCAAACAAAGTTTTTGACTTAGAATAGAGATATGTGAGAAAATAATCAAAGTATAGATGATTAAACAAACCCAAACAAATTAGAGATATGTGAGAAAATAATTAAAGACTATATATGATTAACAAAAAAACCCAAACAAATTAACTAATTTCATATATAATTACCTGTCATGGCTAAGGCTCAAGCCCAAGCTACCAGCAGGAATGGTGAGAGGATGGAGACCCCAAAGAGACTCGAGAGAAGGCCTTCCAACTCTACACCTCATATAAGTTTGATAAGTAGCAATTCCAAGAAACCAAAACCCCCCACCCAGGCTGCTCCCATCCCCACCCACCATCCTCCCAAGCTCCATGATCACATGCTCCACTGGGCAATAGTAGTTCCTACCCTTCTCACCACAGCTTGCTCTGTACTCAGCAGCCCACTTGAGGTCTCCCAAGTAGAGCACAGCTCCTCTCCCCACACAACAACTCTTCACAAGACACCTTAGCTCCCCCACCTTTTGCTCCACCTCTTGCTTAGAAAGGTGGGCAAAGGAGAAGAGTGGGAGGCTTATGAATTGGACACTCTTCAACAACTCAGGCACTTCTCCTTTCTCCACTTTGTCAATAATTTTCTTTACCACTCCTTCTGTTGTGGCCAAACACTCGCCCACGACGACAACACTTCTCTTCTTTCTAATCACCAAACAATCCACCACGCTTGTAACGTCATCTTCGGTTGCTTCTTTTCCACCACCTTGAAGGGTTTGCTCGGGTGGGGCTCCAATCAAAAGAACGCTGCTCTCTCGGCCGCCTTCTTGCTTGGATTTGGTGGAATTGTTTGTCGGAGTTGAAGGGGAAGGGTTTGTTTCCATGGACACAGCATGTTCCACATTGGTCTTGACCTGTGTGCTTGAGAAACCAGCCTCTCTCATAACCCTACTCACGCTTGGGTCGTCCAAGATGGAAATTACAAGCTGCTCGATCTCGATCTTGACGGCTAACAAGGGTTGTTGTTGGCTCTCGATCGATCCCCGCCTTTGGTGCGCTTGGGCACGCTTGAAGGCCGCAACAAGGGCATTCGAGAGGGCGGGCGGGTTGTAGTGGTGGTGGTGGTGGTGATGACCTAACATGGGAGAAGAAGAAGAGGAAGCCGGGAGACGATTGAGTGCAACGTTGAAGCAAAGCTCCAAGGCTTTGCATTGAAGAGGGTGGGAGTGGGATTGGAGGCAGGCGGCTCGAAGGAGGCCGGAGGCAGAAGAAAGCATTGTGCTTGCTACATGAAGAGGAGTGACTTGTGCATGACCTCTACGTCTAGCAAGGTTCACTGATTGCTTAACAACTGTGGCTGCTTCTTGGGTTAGAGCTTGTTGGAGTGTGCAACCTCCTGCCCTCATTTTTGTTGGTTTAGGGTTTGTGGAGTTTGGTAGTTGTGGTGGTGGTGGAATTGGTTGGAGGTGGAGTACTGAGGAAATGGGGTTGGTGGGATAGTAATTAGGGTTGAGTACTATGAAGGGTGTTTTGAGGGGTGTTGGTGGAGTGTCAATGTCTAATATATGTGCAAAGATGAGTTAAGACTTGGGTGTTGTAACCATAATCATTTGTAAATGGTAACTAAGTGGTGTTTTGTGTAGTGAGTTTGCAGGACTAGTGAGATGGAGTTTGGGGTTGGGAGTAAGGGAGAGTGAGATGTTGGATGTGAGTGTGGATGTTATATAAGGGGTTGCTTGGGAGTGTGCTTTTCTTGTGAAGGAGGGAAAATTGGAGGTCCAAAGTGGATTTTGTATTGGAAAGTGGAATATTGCATGTGATGACAGACAACATCAAAGGCAACTCAGCTTTCCTCTCTCTCTACCATGTCTCCAACAACATACTCAATTCTCACGAGCAAATGTTCACTTCTAGCTAAAATATTACCATTTGCAAACGCATTTGTTTGTCATAAGAACTAATTAATTATATACATGAACGGGATATGGTCAGTTAAGTCTATACACTTGCAAAGTTGAAACATAGATTTTGCACATCTATGTATGTTGCTACTTCTTCGGTAAAAAGAATAAAAAAGGATAATTCAATGTACCTATCAGATCATTGGAACCAGCTCTACATTTTCACTTGGTCATATAATAATGCTCTGCCAGTACGTGCTCAGAATATACTTGATTTCAATTAGGTTCTCTCTTGCAGCATCCCTAAGAAAAACTGATCACCACAATTTAGAATGATCACATCATCATACCCTAAACAATATGAAAACATGAAGAATATAGGGTACGTAGCTTTAGATTTATTTATTGAAATAAGCTAGTCTAATACTCTAACGCTTCTCTGTGACATTATATAATACAACACACACTTCTGCCGTTGCATTTTGATTCAATATTATATTCAACCTTCGCCTCTGGCATGATAAAAAATTTCTAAATTAATCACTTGATTTTCTATCTTTAGATGTTTCATTAAGATTTATGGTTAATGAATTTCCAAGAAAACGGTACATATGTCATCCCTTTAAATCATAGAATGCATTACCCTTTAGTAAACTATTATTATCCACCATTCAGCTGCCTCTATCTTTGTCCACTTCGGAGTGCCAATAGCACGAGATTTCCTGATGGCTTGTAGTAATCAGTGTTAGAAATTGATTTAAATTTGTTAAGGAAAAAACGGTCGACCGGTGGACCGGTGGAGTAGTTCGGTCGACCGATTTTTTCAGAAGTTTTCAGAGGTGATAAACGGTTGACCGATGTTGGAATCCGGTCGACCAAATTTATCAGGCACCGGTGTTATATATTGTTCGACCTAATTTTTCAGTAACTTTTTGGAGGTCAAGAACGATCGACCGAGGGCGATGCCGGACTACCGGAAAGTGGTTGAGAGCTGAAGATAACCGTGGAGCGGTCGACCTGTCGGTTACACCAGTCGACTGAAATTAACAGGAATCGTTCTTATTAACCGTTTCAGTTGACCGTTTGAGAAGTCTGGTCGACCGTTGCCCAAGTTTTCTGCACATTTTCTGTACGATTATGAGTCTAGTATTTGAAGGGTTGTTCACCTTTATTTGTATGCTATGCACACAACGCATAAGTATTATTTCTTTGAGAGAGAATAGGGTTAAAAAGAGTTCTTGAGAGCTTTGGAGGATATATTGCATCCAATTTTGTGTAATCTGGTTGTTTTTCTTGTTGGAGAAGCAGAAGAAGGAAAAGAAATCCGCAAGAGACCCCCAATGACGTAGACACGTTGCCGAACCTTGTAAAACACGTGTGTCGTGGTTGTTTCGGGCGTGCGTTCGTCTATTTTATTTTATCCTGTGTGTGTTTTATTACTATTAAGTTTAAAAAAGAGAGAAAAGTTAGTTTAATTTTGCAAATCAATATTCTTTTGTTTCCACTAATGCATTTAATATGTCTTCTCGTAGTAACATTGTTTGAATATCTCCCAACAAACAAGATTCGTCTTCTTTTGTTTTTCATCAAGTTAATTAGATCTTCGGCTGTCATGGTGGTAATAATTAACAGGCATTTGGAGCCCATTAACTAAAGACATATATCATATTCTCCACATGTAACCTCAAAATCACCATACAATTTCATTGAATCCCCAACTTGTCCTATATTTTCCAAACAGTGACAACCGGTGAGTTTCAAGCTCGAATTTTTTGTGGTCCAAAGACAGAAGAGAATTTTGGAGTAGAAAACGTATATGTGGTGCATGAGAGTGGGACCATTATTTCAATCAGCCCAACTAAAATAATGATAAAATCCGGATACTACGATGAAAAGTGGGTTGTTCTCACTTGGGAACTGCAGAAGGTCTCTTTCTAGGCCCAGAAATAAAGCTCCTCCTTTCACATATACACACAACAATCATAACACTAATCAATATAAGCATCAATATTGTACCATTCAATTTGCTTGCACGCATTATGACTTAATTGCTTAGGGTAAGAGTGCCAAGAATTCGTGGTGAATTGATCCTAATAATTTGAGGTTAAGCTCATATTATAAGATTGCGAGTTCAAATTTGAACTTAAGTTATATTAAACTCAAATTCAGTACATAACCTTTTGAAGCAATCCCAAACTTGTCAATCGATTTGAAAGTACGACAAAAGATTTAGACTAAAAAAAAATCATCAAATAAAAATCAAAAGACCCTTGTATATATTACTAAACGTGCTAAACGACCACGTACAATTAATAGATTCTGTCAATATTCAAAACAAAAATCGTACGGTCATACAAAATGGAGCCCTAGTGGTTTCACAAGCTCAAGCTAAAATTAAAATGAAACTAAGGTTTGGCAATGCTTATGCATGAAACTTCACTTGTGAATTCCAATTGATCAACATTACAAGAGATCTTTGAGGCATAAAGAGAGTTTGTTTTGGCATGTTCTAGTGTGACCACACACTTTTGTGTTGCGGAAGACCAGTCTTCGTCGGCGTGGTCATATATTTGCATGGAAAGAAGAGATCCACTACCTTCTCCGTCCATATGATATGCCACTTACTCTATAGTACATGGGATTTGAGACATACGGTCGTACAAAGACGATTAATAATGTGATGTTTATTAGTAGTTAATGACAAGCACAATACACGAGAGATCTCACTTCATTGCTCAATCAATCATCGTGAACTTCATCGATCACCATGCATCAATCCATATGCAGTCAGAAAAGAGTAAAGAAAATGGACAAAAAGAGTGGGGGAAAGAACAAAGAACAAAAGTGTTTTATAAAAGAAACTTAGAATGGAAAGAGTGGGATATGGAGAGAGAAGGGATTGTAATTATACAATTCGATCAAAACTTCTATTGAAGTTGTAGCTTGTAACAATGTGAAATCATATCATGGTTCAATTATATGTTCATAAATTCTTCCTCAAAAATATAATATATACCTTTGACTATTATTATGCATGTATGAGAATGTCTACGATATTCTTACAACTTCCCCATCTCTTTATTGGACAAATATGTCCAAAGCTCCCTATGTGAAATCAAAAAAAATTGAGTTGACAACTTCATGATGATTATAAAGCCAAGATGCTCCACATTTTGTTTGTAAAATGTGTCAAACTTAATCATCTACGTACACATCGTTCAAAGCTAAATTAACATCTTGGTAATGTTGCATAAAGCCGAGAAGATCCAAGGAATTAGAAGATGCTTTCAACAAACATATCTTCTCTATATAATAAAAAGAAGATGTTTTCCAAACCAAATGTGTTTCTTTTGAGAGCAGTGGTCTCAGTTGCAGTCAAAATATGAGTCTTCTGTGGTCTAAAAGGCACATACAATAAAGGACATTCAAATAATTAGAAGAACAAAAGCACTTCGAAATGCACACAAAAAGTAGAGCCCAATGAAGAGATAAGAGTTATGTTTTTTTTGTTTTCTTTTCCCTTTCTAACGGTTAACACTTCTTGGAAGTTTGAGCACAACCATAAAAGAACAAGATGTATGTTAAAATTGGCAAAGAAGGAAAATAAACGAAATTAAGGGATTTTTGCTTGGGTGCACTTGCAAAAGGTCTTTATTGGATCTTTGCTCACCCGAACATTTTTATTGACCAGAAACACCTGCAAAACGGAGTATTTGCTTGGGTGCATTTCCCATCTAACGTCGTTGACGGAATCTTGTTAACTTCCCACGCCGTTAACGGAAAACGAACGGTGTTTAACTCCGTCGACCACATGTATTCCCCAATAAATGGATCAAACCGTTTGATCCATTTATCCAAATTTTCAATCAATCGGACGGCCGTTGTACCCTTTTCAAATTTTGACCTTCAGTATCGCGTTCGATTCGATCGACCGAATCCACTTCGGGCATCCGTTTCCTACACAACAGATACTTCGTGGGATTTATTGGACCACCATAAACAGACAACCGAATAGGATTCGGTCCTCCGTTTCAAAGCCACCAGGGACACTGGAAAACATGTACGAGTCTTCCAAGTTCGGATGACTGTCGTTTGAACGGTCAACCAAACTATACGTCAGGAAGTTAAACACCGTTCGTTTGTCGTTAACGGCGTCAGAAGTTAACGAGATTCCGTCAACGGCGTTAGATGGGAAGTGCACCCAAGCAAATACTGAGTTTTGCATGTGTTTCTGGCCAATAAAAGGATTCGGGTGAGCAAAAATCCAATAAAGACATTTTGCAAGTGCACCCAAGCAAAAATCCCACGAAATTAAAGTGATTTTTTTATTTTTTTTCCCTTCATAATTCACCTCTTTATGTCTCTTACCAATAACACTCCTTTACAAATCCCATTTGGACCCCTTTAATGTAATCAAACTAATGACATCCTATTTCCCAATCCCTTTGCTGATTAAAGTAAAGCACCATAATAAAGCACCATTAAAAGTAATATATGGCATTATCTGCTAAAAAGTTGCCCTCATTTTGATGCAATCTTCCATTAAGCATCTTTGGGGATTTTTATAGGTGGCCATGTGACCAAAAGCAGTATCTTTAGATAGACATACCAACCTTTGAGTGTTATTTGCTGTCCAAAGCTTGAAATGTTGGGGGAAAGGGATATTAGCATACTAGTTGTTTGAAATGACATTGGAATTTCATTTGTGACAAATCTACTTTTGTCTGAAAGTTTGGTTTAATAAATCACATCATCCACCACATGTCCCCTTCTTCTACCAATACCATATGTTTTTAGTTTATAAGGCATAATATATCTCCATGTATCCCTCACTTGCTAATATGGGCCGACGTATTAAAGCTCAAACGGTATTATTCGGCCTACCAATAGAATTGAACCTAAAAGCCCAAACGTAAAACTAGATTGCCATTTAATAGTCCATTAGGCCCATTAAAGAAACATACTTAATTACTCGTTCCAATTTTTGTAATAATACCACAGTCAGCCGACAAGAACTGATCATTAAGGCAAGATAAGTGAAAATTGTATAGTAGTGCGGCGTACAAAAGGAAATAAAACCGATTAAGTATGATTTAAAACCATATATGATCATACTTGATCAGTTTTATTCCTATATATATGAATTAGAACTGAATGTCCATGTAGAACTTTCATTCTCAAAATTACTAGTTTTCAGCATTGAGTCATTGACCAATACTACACGGGCATTATACAGGACACTATTTGTATTATTGGTTACCACATGTAAAGGAAAATAAAGAGAAAAACACAAGATTTAGCAGTCACCATATTTTTGTATTTAATCCATCTCAAATATGAACAAAAAAGTTCAAATGCTGAAGTGTTAGATCATAGAAAATGATCCGAGTATCATGTTTTGTGCATCATCAAAAATGTGAGAAATGTTTCTCCTGTCATAATTCGTATATGCAACCAACCAAGGTTAATAATCTTCAGACACTAGAATGCAAATCAGACAGCTGAAAATGGTTTGCAGTCATGGTCTTACAGAACTTGGAAGCTTCAAGAACTCCTGCAACGAAGGAAATAAAAGTTCTAAATTTGCGAGAGGTCTAAGCAAGGAATTATAAATCTTTTTGAGAAACATACCTTGACCATCTTTACTCTCTATAGTGTTTGTGGTCTTCTCTAGTAGAGTTGTGTCTGCAAAAACTGCCATGCTGAGATTTCTAATTTTATGCTTCGAAGACATGTCGATGGGCTTGAAGCTAAAAGAGTTCATCCATGTTTTTTGAAGAGCGGGCACTGCAGGAATTACCAGCTTTTCGACATTCAAAGAGCCCAACATCTGCAAAATTAAGAGAATTAAAACGCAGGAGAATGGACACAATTAAAAGGTCTACTTGAGTTTGTCCTCTACAATCGTAGGTTGTTGCATGTTTGGATGATATGATTTCGAAAAGATGATAACATGGTAGGTACTATTCTTTTTTCAAAGACAGTTAACTTCAGCATTTCAAGCTATGAAAATAATAGGAAAATGACGATAGGTACGAAGAAGTAAGAAAAATTGCCCACTTCAAATACAAAAACTACTTTTTTCCTTTTGAGAAATTAGATGAACTATCAATATGTTCACAAGGGATTGGAAGAACCATACCTTTTCGATTGCCTCGAGAAAAATCCTACACATGCCTTTCTTTTGATAAAAAGACCGAGTTCCAATGAATGGCATTTCAGCAAGATGTCCTCCATGAAACCTCCATTCAGGAAAGCAGGTTAGTAAAGAAATTGAAGAAAAAATATAAAAAATGTAATTACTCTAATAAATTAAGAGCCATCTACAAGGGTAATCTATCTCGGGTTGCATATTGCATCGTAAAAGGACAAAAAATGGACTCACGAAATAGATTCAGAAAAACAAACAGTTCTCAGAACTAGGGTGCTCTTGCTCACGACTGGAAATTCAAAAAGTTGTTTTGTGCGACAAATGAACAAATAATAAAGCTTTAAAATAAAATAATCTGAATTAGAATTAAGATGATTAGGAAAAGCGAATAAATTATAAAATGATTAGCATTAACTAATATTTTTCATTTTGCACTTCAATATAATCTATAGTCTAGAACTAACTATTGTAATATAATATATAAAGTAATATTATAGAATAAAAGTGATCCCGTTTACAGAATTGTATATGGAATATATCCATATACAATAGAAGTCAATGGCCAAAATATAATAACATAGAGAATAATATAGATTTCAGGCAACACAAATTACTGGCATGAATACATGAACAAATACCTCAATGATGCTACCGAGATTATCTCATCGTCCTTCTCCAAAACTGCCGTGTAAAAGCCTTCATAATTGAGTCTCTTAAAGTTTGACCTATAACAGAGTCGCACCGGCCAAAATTCACAAATCTCAGTATCACCACAAGGAAACAATTTTGATAAGACAAGAACTGAACGTACCCGCAATTGTAGACTGCCTGAGGAAGCATATCAAGACCGGTCCGCCGGTCTATTAATGGAACAAAACACTCATTCAAGACAAAAAGAGCCATAGCAAGCTTCAGATTACATTCGATGATGGAGTACAGCCTTCTATCGCACATAACTCCCTTGTCTTCATCGAGACGTTTCAATAGGGTCCATGATAGTCCCTCGCCAATAGGATTTGCAACACCAAGCACATCTGATAGTCCATCGTCCACCTAAAGAGAAGAAGATGGAGAACTCGTATTATGAACTCAAAATTAGTAATTGAGTTGTCACTAAAATTATGCACTACTATTATAGAAATGCGTATAAGTGATAGAACTAATGTGAAAATTCTTCGAAATTCTTATTCCAGTAATGATATGAATTGATGAATTCATAGTAATATGGTGGATCTGTATAGTTATGATATGAAGCAT
This sequence comes from Triglochin maritima, assembly GCA_963682175.1. Lineage (NCBI taxonomy): Eukaryota > Viridiplantae > Streptophyta > Magnoliopsida > Alismatales > Juncaginaceae > Triglochin > Triglochin maritima. Next base: position 683,914 of record OY821787.1, on the reverse strand, counting down.
ATGAAGTATTAGTAGGAAGTGAATCAAAAGCAAAGATATACCTTCTTGCAACTCTTCCCACAAAACATTACCGACACTTCAATCATTTCGTTCATGCCATTTGCCCATGCACAATCCAAGTGGTCTGCAAGTTATAGATGTCAGGTCGACATAGAATGAAACGAAGCAACTAAAGAACATGAGTGTATATGTTCACTTACATTTGCACCCACATAGGAAACACGTGTACAGAGTTGATGCGTCTCCGGATCCCTCTGGTTCATGTTTCATGGTCATGCAGAACTTACAAGTGCAATGAGGACAATTCCAACTTCCCCCAGGAAGTGCCTAAATGGCAAAAAATATACTTAGAAGAACAAGACAGAAATGATTAAAATGTGATTCTCAGGAAAATGAATGATGACGTATTATATATTGTCAAAACACAGATACTTAAGTCTGCTTTGATCACTTTAGTTCATATAAGATTAATGCTGAAAGGTTCAAATGATTTGTCTTAGGACTACCAAAATGGCACCTTGCCTTTTCTTAAGTACGCTTTGATACATACTGTGGCCACTGGCAAGTGAAGCCATCATGTTTCGTAATCATCATCATAACATCTTTAAGTAACAATCTTGATCATTGAAAATTTTCACAAAAAACTAAGCAAATGTCACAGTAAAATATTGATACCTCAAGCTTAAGGCAGTCTTGATGAAAAGTTGAAGGGCAGCTATCGCAGCATATCAAGCTCTCACCATCACCACAAACACCACATATATCATCACTTGGATTCGGATCACCATCTCCAATTGTCCGAAAACCAACTTTTCTATGTAATTTTTCTTTAGTCCAAGCGTCCAACATGCATTGCATCAACGACTTCCCAGAGGCAAGACATATGTTGTTCCATGGCTGGCAAAGTTTGACATCTGCATGTGCTTCGAATTCTATCAAAGGCATGAGTTTTTTACAACAACTACACTTAACACCTCCATGAGTGATTGAACCTTTTCGGAAGTTTCTTTTCTTCAGTTTGTGGATCAATTTTTCGTTGTCTGACATGATACCACAATCAATCAGCCAAGACAATATGTTAAGTTTCAACTGCAACGTGCTGTTCTCGTAAACATCTTCATTGTGTCTCCTTCTAATGTTCAAACTGCATGCTGTGTTCCTTTTTTTCTTTGGTTTTTCGTTCTCGTCACAAGAAAATGACTGCCTCTTCTTACTTTCAGGTGGCATTCCAGCAACAAAGTCTTCAGCTAAAGCATCTTTCATTTTGTTACAACCTACAAGCTGTAAGGAATCAGCTTTCTCCTCGACAACCGTTGAAATCCCATTCTCCACATGGTTAAAAACTTCAAAAGAATTAGCACCCTTAACGATTTCAGCAACAAAGCCCTTATCCACATTGGCATGGCTCTCGTCAATTTGCGTAGCTCTTGCCGTCTCAGAAGGATCTGTAACATTGCTATTATTAGATGTGGTATCTAGCATGCCATTGTTCACGAAGTCATAGTTTACAGTAGGTGCTACATCCTTCTCTTTTCCTATCACATTTTCCACTGGCCCCGATGAACTCAATAAGCTATCTTTCTTTCCCAAATCAGCTCCAGCACCAGCAAGCGTGTCGGGCATGTCCATATTTAACATTCTCCTTGTAACCCTTTTACTTTGGGATCTGTCATTACTCCGTCGATGTCCTGTCACAAATTTCCTTGCCTCGCCATCCGAGGAGGCATCGGAATCAACGTCCAGTCTAAATTCTGAATCAGAAGTTGAAGAAGATGCCATCTCTTCGTCGCCTTCTTCGGGAACAAGGCCGTCTTCAACTCCCCAATCTATCTTGTTCTCTGTTGGAGTGCTTTTTTGGCTCAGGCGCGAGGACCTCCTCACAGCTCTGGGTGACATGTTCATGTCAATATCCCGATAATTTTCATTACCATTACTCTTCAACTCTTTGAGTTCATCGCTTGGGCTATCCTTCTTCTTACGTCCACTTCTCCTCTTTGCGACATTTGTAGAAGGACGGCTAGTTCGAGGATGAGTGGTTGTATTCGAAGTGGAAGTGCTGCTCATCGGACACCAATTTAGAGTTGTCCTGCCAGTGGATGAACTAAACTGCCTCCTTTCGCAACTGGAATTTCCATGCATAAAGATGTTGAACGCCTTCGTTAGTGACGAAAAGGTTGCACCTTGTGGAGACACATAAACAGAGCTCCCTCTTTCATCATCCGACTCCACCCGCCAACCAAAAATCTTCAAAAGCTTCACAAGATACTCCGGAGGTGCCTCACCGGTGCCATTCTCAAACCCCATTTTCGGTTTCCTCGGAAGTATGGATCTCCGAAGTCTAACTTCGCCACCAGAATATCCTCCATGCAGCTCAAGATGACTAAAACTCACCACCTTCTCATTCTTGTCCATGTCTCCAAATGGTGGAGGACATGTTTGAGCTACATTTTGGGATTGGTTAGAGTGTACCGGAGCCGGAGACAAGGATTGAACTCCACATTTGCTACCAATCTCAATAGTGTTTGCACTCAAGTTAAGAACCAAGAATGAGCCATTTAAGGCACCATTCCTTGTGTCTGAGCCTGACATTATCTCTTAAGGAAATATCTTACTGAGCTGAAAAACCTATAAAAATCCCAACATTAGTGTGGTTCCTAATCCTTGGAATGTGAGTGGAGTCACAAAATTTATTTAAGTGGAAAAGAAAACAGCATTAGAAGTCTAAATCCTCATAAAACAAAATGGGGCCTTCCTGATCACACTAGAGCAACAACATGCAACTAAGAAAAACAAAGTACAAACTCCAGCATTCTTCAGTATAAAACAAAAAAATAAAAACAGAGAAGTTCTAGGAAACCAAAGACAATCCATTTCATAGAATCTCGAAAAACAAACAAAAAGTTTTAAACGGTTTACCTGTGATCATGGAATCAAAAGAATCATTCAGAGGAAAAAGGGTCTTTGTGGGCAGAAAAGGCTACAGAGAAGGAACATATGTTGAAGACAACAAACGAGCTGCAAAGACTTCTTCCAAATTTATAATGGAGTTGCCATTTTCCATCTGTAATAAAAGAGTTCTTCCAAGCCTGGGGGATTGCAAGCCAAGCATTGGGGTTGCCAACGGGGATTTTACTTATATTAGTTAATGTGTGTTAATATCAATGGTTAATGGGTCTTTATACGTAAGATTGTCTCCAGGTAATTACACATGTGACAAGACTATCTCCAGGTACAAAACATTATAGAGATCTTCAGCTTCAGGTGTGATTTTTTATTTTGGTTTGGCAAATGCTCATAATTTATTGAATGAGATTGTGAAATGGGAAAATAGTAGAGGCTTCCAACCCGTAATTTTTATTTATAATAAAAAAAAATTCAAAATTTCGAAATCTAGGAAAAAAAAAAAATAATTTCCAAATCTACTCCGATCGCGGGTGTGACCCGCGATCCGTGGGGGGACGGATCGCGGTTCCCACCCGCGATCCGTGGGGGGACGGATCGCGGTTCCCACCCGCGATCCGTCTTCCCGCCAAAAATTTTTTTTTTTAATTTTTTTTTTTTTTTTTTATTTTTTTTTATTTCTGTTTTTATTTTTTATTGTAATTATTTGAAATCTTTTTTAAAATCTTTTTTTACCAAAATATGTTTTCTAATTTATATTATTTTTTAAAATTTTTTAATTTTTATTTTAATTTTTTCAAAAATCGACCTCCAAATCACGCCGATAACTGGGCGTATTGAAATGTTAGGGTATTTTATACAATAAAAAAATAAAATTTCTTAACCACAGAATAAGAAATTATTTACAAATGAATTTTAAATAAATACTAAAACTAATTAAAACAAAAAATTGGTAACATTGTCCAAAATTCGTAGGGTGTACACACATTACACACAGTTTTGGAGGTCGATACAGCAAAAAATTAAAAACACAATTAATTTTTTTTAAAAAATAATAATAATTACAAAACATATTTTGAAAAGAAATATAATAAAAAAACTTAATTAAAATAATTTAAAAAAATTCAAAACATAAAACACTCCAACTAAATTCCGTGACTTTTTTTTATTTTCTTTTATTGTTTTTTATTTTATGTTTTGATTTTTTTAAAATCATTTTAACTATGTTATATATATATATATACTTCAAAATATGTTTTCTAATTTTTATAAATTTTTTAAAAAAAATTAGTTGTGTTTTTAATTTTTTGCAGTATCGACTTTCAAAACTGTTTATAATGTATATCCACCTTACAAATTTTTGAAAATAAGTGGTATTCGAAATTTCGAATTTTTTCAAATTTTTTTTAAATTTTTGAAAATAAGTGGTATTCGAAAATAAGTGGTATTCGAAATTAAGTGGTATTCGAAAATAAGTGGTATTCGAAATTTCGAGTGGTATTCGAAAATAAGTGGTATTCGAAATTGAGTGGTATTCGAAAATAAGTGGTATTCGAAATTTCGAGTGGTATTCGAAAATAAGTGGTATTCGAAATTTCGAGTGGTATTCAAAAATAAGTGGTATTCGAAATACCACTTATTTTCGAATACCACTTATTTTCGAATACCACTCGAAATTTCGAATACCACTTAATTTCGAATACCACTTATTTTCGAATACCACTTATTTTTGAATACCACTCGAAATTTCGAATACCACTAATTTTCGAATACCACTTATTTTCAAAAATTTAAAAAAAATTTGAAAAAATTTGAAATTTCGAATACCACTTATTTTCAAAAATTTGTAAGGTGGATATACATTACAAACAGTTTTAAAAGTCGATACTGCAAAAAATTAAAAACACAACTAATTTTTTTTTAAAAATTTATAAAAATTAGAAAACATATTTTGAAGTATATATATATATATAACATAGTTAAAATGATTTTAAAAAAATCAAAACATAAAATAAAAAACAATAAAAGAAAATAAAAAAAAGTCACGGAATTTAGTTGGAGTGTTTTATGTTTTGAATTTTTTTAAATTATTTTAATTAAGTTTTTTTATTATATTTCTTTTCAAAATATGTTTTGTAATTATTATTATTTTTTAAAAAAAATTAATTGTGTTTTTAATTTTTTGCTGTATCGACCTCCAAAACTGTGTGTAATGTGTGTACACCCTACGAATTTTGGACAATGTTACCAATTTTTTGTTTTAATTAGTTTTAGTATTTATTTAAAATTCATTTGTAAATAATTTCTTATTCTGTGGTTAAGAAATTTTATTTTTTTATTGTATAAAATACCCTAACATTTCAATACGCCCAGTTATCGGCGTGATTTGGAGGTCGATTTTTGAAAAAATTAAAATAAAAATTAAAAAATTTTAAAAAATAATATAAATTAGAAAACATATTTTGGTAAAAAAAGATTTTAAAAAAGATTTCAAATAATTACAATAAAAAATAAAAACAGAAATAAAAAAAATTAAAAAAAAAATTAAAAAAAAAATTAAAAAAAAATTTTTTTTTGGCGGGAAGACGGATCGCGGGTGGGAACCGCGATCCGTCCCCCCACGGATCGCGGGTGTGAACCGCGATCCGTCCCCCCACGGATCGCGGGTCACACCCGCGATCGGAGTAGATTTGGAAATTTTTTTTTTTTTTTCCTAGATTTCGAAATTTTGAATTTTTTTTTATTATAAATAAAAATTACGGGCTTCCAACTGTGGCATGTATTGGATTCTGTGCACGTGTGAATGCAACATTAGACACGAGTTGTTTGGCCTTTCATGTAGATTGGATGTGACAAGCCGGGTGGGGTCTACCTGAGTGGGGACACTTTTTTCCTCAAATCTTTTGCTTGGATAGGTTTATGAAATGTTGCTTAGGTGATAACGACCAAAACCATTAAAATTTACGTCGTGTCGATGTTTTTGAATAAATTGGAGTGGTATATATTCTTTACGGTTAGAAATGTGTTCATGCGCATTCGTAAATCGTAAGTGAGACATACTATTTGATGATTAACGTCGTGTACCGTAACAACTCTTTGGTAGGTTTTTAATCGGTTGATTTTTCTTAGGTACACATTTAAAACGTTAAAATTTGCCTCGTATCCGTATTTTTTGGCTAAAGATTACGAGGGGTGTGAGTGACGTGGAAATTTCTGAAAAGTGATTTTTGGAGTCAACTAGAAAATAGAGAAAAACAAAATCCAGTGAAAAATAATCATTTGACTGAATTTTGTTGTTTGGACAAGGGATTTCGGGGGGTTGGATACCAAAAATGGACGACCGAACTAGTTTCGGTCAACCGAAATAAGAATTTCAGTGATTTCTCTGATCGAACGTTAAATGGTCGACCGAACTAATTTCGGTCGTCCGAACTGGTAATTTCAGTTACGAATTTCGATTGACCGAAATATGTTAGGTCATCCGTTAAAATTATTTTGGTAAACCGGTGTTAAAACTCAAATAAAACCTAAGCCGGTGAGAAAAGTCAAAGAAAATTTGTATACACCACGGAATCAGACAAACAGAAAGTGAGTATGGATTTCTGTGAACATCATTGTTTTACTTGACAACATGTGTTGCAACAAATAGCATAGCTTGATTTCCCTCATCTTGTTCTCTATGCAAAACTCTGCATGCAATTGCAAATTTGTTAAAATCCAAAAACTAGATATGAAAATTCAAAATTACAATTTCAACATTTGAAGGGGCCAGAATTTGAAACATTAAGAAAATCAACCTAGATTCACTACCTTCACTGTCACCCCTTATGGACCAGGACTTCTTTGTTTGCAATGAGATTGAACAAATGCATATAGTCAGAATAGAATTGACCATAAATATATAACTAAGTTCATGTACTTATAATTAAAATTACCTGAAACGTTGTTGGGTTTCACATCCTTGAGTTCCACCTTTCCTCTCCTAGTACCACTCAAATTTAGCCGAAAGTATGGATACAATATCAATCGTAGAATTGTTACTGTGACAATTTCTAAAGTTGTCAAACAGTAAGCACCACGCTAACGAATGTGCATGATGACCATTTGGACTATGAGGGAGAGGTATCACTCCAATTTAGCCAAAATCAAGGATGCGAGACAATTTTTAATCTCTTTCATGGATACCCAAGCCAAGCAAAAGATTTTTTTGACATATAACATAGTTTACTTATTGATATTCGTCAATTAATTAATAAAATTTAATTATTTTCGGAAAAAAGATAGATGACCTTGTCATAGGATGATGACACTGGAGCGTGATCCTCGTGGGATTATATGATGCAACCCCAAATAAATGATAAGACCTTACTGTGACTTATATAAGTTATAATTTAGAACTACACCATATAAGACATTAAGTTGTTCAGTTCGCAAGTATTCTAATGCTTGACTGCCTCTATTTGTAGTGTCTCAGTCTGGAGACAATGAAAGGAATGTGTTTTCACTCGGTCGACCGTTTATATTTCTGAACGTCCTGGACGAAGTGTCTGGACACGTCTGGTCGACCAGTTTTCTCAACCGGTCGATCGTATATGCATTCGGAGGGTTCGGAACATTACTTAGAGTTTTTGGGTCTACCGGTAGTTCACAACCAGTCGACTGATTAAAGTTTCGGAACATTACCTGGAGTTTTTCGGTCGACCAAAGGCACGTGACGGTCGACCGATGGACTCAAGAATTAGTTACAGGTTTAAGTTCGGTCGACCATCTCACCCGTCGGTCGACCGAACGGATCATTTCTGCCCACGATCTGCACATTCTTTACTCTGTTTTTTGGTGTAATTAATACTTGCTTTTGACTTAGTATATAAAGGTAATTTCTTCCCCATTTGAAATACTCTAATTATTATTGTCTACTTTGCATTCTTGAGAGAAAGAGCATCCTTGTGGATTCAGTTGGAGCAATTTCAATCGGAATTTCTTCGTCAGTTGGTCGTGTGTTCTGTAAGTCTCTCTTATAATTAGTTTCTCTATAGTAAATTTAGGTTGTGTCGTTCGTGATTTTTTCCGCATTGGATTTCTACGTTAAATCTTGTGCTCTTACGTGTTTTGTGTAGTTTGGTGTTTGCGATTTGCACTATTAGTGTTTCATTCTTCCGTCAGATTTACTATTTCGTTCCGCTGTGTATTTTAGGATTGATCTTATTCCCTAACAGAACCAAAACAATATTTACAAGTTAGGAACAAAATCAAAACTTTCCATGTTGTCGTAGAAAGTTTTTTACAAACATACATGGCATATTGTCTGCTTACCTTTGTATGATCGAACCAAATGCCGACCTGGGACAAAAGTGTCAAAAGTAAGATTCCATAACAGGTAAAAACCACGGCAATTATCTTAGATTGAATAGGAGGTATAACCGCATAAAAAAGTGAAACACAACAACACAGCTCCAAAAGGAAATGTGCTATATAGCTACATTGGCACCAACCGAGTCCTGCAATAATTGAAAATAAAAGAATTAACTTAACAAGATCACATGGAAATATTCTTAATGATAACAACTAATAATAATCTCATAGCACAAATGAGTGTTTTTTTGTATTAGTAAGGTTATGCAGAATTCCAGATATAGGCAGCATAGAACCATTTTTTAACTGTATCTACCTAATTAGGTTATAGAAAAATAAACAACAGTCATTTTATTTATCATATCTTCATGAGTAGGTAAAATTAGAAAGGGGCTTTAATGATATATTCACTGTTATGAGCCTTTCATAGATGGAAGCATTACATGAAGAATATCTCAGGCACTTAAATAATGTTAAAATTGTTTTAAGAGGAAGGTACTCCAGTACTTAGCATACTGGAATACATGGCCAATAACCCAATACAATCGAAATGAATAGGTTTAATACAAAATAATATTACAAATTTCAATATTTTTTGGTGACTAACTACTTTTTAACTTCTTATCTACATTGTTCCAATTTGTACTCTTTACCCAATGGAGGAGCATATCATGCCGCCAAGCTATTGCCCTTACTTTTGTTGCTTCGACTTAATATGTGTTGGCATTTTTAAATCCTCAAACATTTTCCGATTTATAAATGATAAACAATTACCGATAATATAAAAACCAATCTGCATTATTTAAAACCTTTCAGATATTATGGGTTTTTTTAATCTACAAACAAATCTGGTTGACAAATGGAAATATTAACAATAATATATACAAGATTTAGCATACCTACTCGCTTCCTCTAATCATCTGAAGATGTGACGGCATTGTTATATTCACACAAAAAAAATGACAAATGATATTAAAAAAATCTATTTACATACAACATTAAACATCATCTCGTAGTAGTAGAGTGGTTGCTTTCTTTTCTTATTCCTCCGAACCCCACAATTTTAGGGCCACAGACACACACAAAAAATCCCGATAAATACTAGTGAATTTGTAAATTATTATGCTTGAGGACAATTTATTACCCTCCAAACCAGAAGCCCAGGCAAGTGGCGAAGTGGGGTCAAAGCCATGGATTTATTATTTGTCATGTCTAACGCATCTGAAACATCCAAATCAAGTAACTTAAACACACAGATTAAGCAACAAATTTGACAAATCTTTAATTGGAATAAAACACTTTCCTTTCAAAGCTGTGAATTGGCGTTACTCCTTGACAAATCTTCCTTCCCAAAATAACAAACAAGATTCAGAATTGGACTCAGTCCATGCATGTGTTCTAATTCTGCACCACACATGCAACCAACTCCCTCATGATCCATTCTTATTAGTAGTTCCAACTTTTCCAATCCGTGGGCCAACCAAACCACTTAACATGGTCCTTGTTCTCTATCCCTGATTGGCGGCTTCTTGCTTGTAGCTGCATTCATGATTGATCACACCTCTCTTCCTCCCACTCCCACTGAGTGATGAAGCCATCTAATGTAATTCCAAGAAAACAAAAAAAAATGGCTAATTGAAGTGGAGAACATATCCACTTTTCTTCAAATTGGTTGACAATCCATAGTTTTTTTTTTCAAAATATAAATCCTTAGAGCAGCCTTAACGGCTACCGTGCGCCCAGGTGGTACTGTACACCGCCTGGCCACGTAGGTCGAAACCCAGAATTTCCACCCGCTCGAGCAGAAATTCGGGCGGGGGACGTGGGCCCCTGCTTGGTTGGTAATTTTTTTAAAATATTAAAATATGTTAATAATTATTTTAAAATTTATTTTAAATCAGTTTTTAAATTTTTTTATGATAATTTTTTTTATTTGTTTATATTTTAAGAAAAATTATTTTTTTGTGTTTTGTGCAAAATTGATCCCCAAATGACGTGAAGGGGAGAGAATGTATGACGCTTGAGTTGTTTTATGTGCGATTAAGGAAAATTTTGAAGGATTGGTTTGTGATGACGTGACAGAGAGAAAAATTGATGTTCTTGAGAGAGAAAATAGGGCGCCCGAGAAGTACCCGGACGTTGTTAATGATGGTCTTAATAACAAATTCAAACCATTGATCTTATTTTGTGATACATACATGCATACTAATTTTTGTTAAATTTAGAGCTCATTTACATATATTATATAGTCATCTAAAAATTGATTTATTAAAAAATTGAAATCACTTGATCATATCGCAAATGAGTGGAATTCGAAATGAAATAATTCAGACTTTACATGTACCACTCTAACCAGCTGATCCAGCCTCTCCACATGTTACTTGTGCACTTTGATGTCATAGAGTCGTGTTAGGATCAATATATGGGATTTTTCAAGAGAATGCGATGGACTAGAAAAGCTGAATGGGTCATGTCATCTTAATCGTAGGGGTTACTATTCATCGCCGAAAACTACTGAAATCATCCAAATAATTACATTTTTGTCTTAACAAATCACTTAATACTTATTTCGTCTCGTGTCTTTAAATAAGGTTTTTGATTCAGTTTTACTCACATTCTCAGAACCAACACCACGAAAATGCTTAACGAAACGCCTGAATTCGGTGAGGTAAAGGAGGCAGATTTTTTCCGACTCGAGCGTCTGTCTAAGACGCCCTCACCATGGGGATGGCGTCTGGCACAGACGCCCTTTTTTATTTAATTTTTTTTTAAATTTTCTGTTAAATTAATTCTTTTCAAGTTTTGTTACAAGATTTCGGTGGTGATGGAGTAGATTACAATGAGTTTTTTGATAGTAAACAAATATTTACAACAATCGATGAAGCTTGTAAATGGGCGAAACAAGTTGTCATATGAGCCAGATTTTTTTTGATTATATCATCATACAAATCAAAAGCAGATAACCGGACGGATTGTTACCTGAGATGTGATCGCAGACATGAAATGAGTTCACGTGATACGAGTATTGCACTACGGAAGAATACAAAAAGAAAAGGTTACGATTGTCGTTTTTTGGTAAAAGTACTCGAGCGACGGGATCGTGATGGATGTGTCGTTGTTTCTAATAGCATCCATGGGCAGCACAACCACGTACTTGCAGTTTATTCAGGGAGTCACCGACAGGTCAGCGGACTTAGTGTTGGGGTCAATCAAATTGTTCGTGATATGACTGAGTCACAAGCAAGACCACGTAATATTTTGTTGGCAGTAAAGGAGAAATTCTCAGAGGATAATCTCAATCAAATGCACATTTATAACTTCAGAGAGTACATGAGGAGAACAAAATCTGAAGACAGGAATCTCACTCAGTAATTTCTCAGTCAGGCAGTGGAGTATAAGTATTTGCATTGAATTGTGACAGATGAAGAAACTAATGTCCTCACTCACGCATTTTTGGCATATTCGACGTCAGATCAGTTGTTGCGTACATACCCTTTCGTAATCTGCATGGATTCAACGTATAAGACAAACAAGTACAAGAGGACCATCGGGGATCATATCTGTCACGATCCAAGAATCATCATCACCCCTCTTCTTATGAGTTCGGGCGTTTGCAGTGCACAAACTTGAATCACCGTTCACAAACCGGTCTCCTCGACCCACTCAGCCGAAGTACTACAATGTCGCCCTCGTCCTCGACCATACTGCTGTATCGCCTCCACCTGTGGCTCTGAGCCATACCGTCCCCCATCGTAACTCTCGTCGTGACTCCTCACCTCATCTGAATCATCCTCGCCGTCGAAAGAATCCTCAGGTGTCTGACGACGACGTAAAAGTTCTCTCTCTCTCTCCTAACTGAAACAGAAATACCCCGTCTACGTGGACGATGAGGACCTGACTCATCTGCTAAACTACGTACCGCGCGTAAGGGAATTGATTTCCCTTTTCCTCCACGGTAACCCAATGACTATTAATTCAATTTTAAAAATGAAATTTTGTTAATGGATTTACTAAAATAATTAAATTGATTATTAACTTAATAGTCAATTTATTTAGCAATTATCACAATTTATAATCAGCAATCCTTTACTAAAATAATTAAAGTAATTATTAATTTAATATTTATTTAGCAATTATCACAATTTATAATCAATAATGGATTTACTAAACTAATTTAACTAATTATTAACTTAATAGTCAATTTATTTAGTAATTATCACAATTTATAATAAAATTAAATAATTTAAAAAAATTTAAAAAAATGGGGCGTTTGTCGGAGCCGCCTCTCCCTTGGGGGAGGCGGATCCCTCAGACGCCGCGGATCCCTCAGACGCCTCCCCTTTCGGTCGGACGTCTCCCGCGAATGTCCGACCCAAAGAAAAACTAAAAAAAACTAAACAAGACATTTTACCAGATTTGAGTAATCTGGGGTGTCCGTTTGTTCTTTTCTCGGCCTCCAAGACATTCTTTTTGGTGAATATGAGTGTAATATGAAGAGAGTAGTGTTAGGAGAGTGATATGAAGAGTTATATACGTACAAATGGTAGAATGACAAAATGATAATTCGTACGTTCGATTTAAGTAGTTTCCCGACGGTGAACAAAGTTAAGTAATTTTATCAAGATTCCTTGCAAGCATATCCATTGAAACAACGAAATAGTGACATTTATCCACATTTTCTATTCTGTCTTATCTCCTTGATGATAACTAATTAAGTATACCTCACTTTGATCACATAAATTGATTAAGGAAATAGGTGTCACAATCGTAGGGACATGACATGTACGTAGATTTTCACTAGTAAGTTCTCAGGGAAGGAACGGGTCACAATATTTCGAAATTCTGGCGCAGGTTTGCCATAGTATATAGTATAATCAAATTTGCGAGTTCTGTTTTGTAGGAAAAAGATGGATTCAACACAAATTTCGCCCGACAAGTGACAACTCACATTTCACGAGAAAAGGATGGAGTTTGACTGTGTTTAGTAAGTGAATGTCCAGCGACACAAATTAATTTTTAAACCAGATGTAGTCTAGATGATGATGGGTTTCGCCCGCATTCACACTTTCAAGTCTCAACTCCAAAACCCATCGGACCAACACTTGCCAAATGGTGTCGTTAGTCTGCATGATTGCTTAATAGAAAGTGTAAGAAAGTAAATTCAGTTTGTCTTCGCCACTCTTAGCGGTTCGTCGGTTTATCCTTTTACTTATTCGCATTTTAGCCGGTAGCTTTGATACTAAAATATGGTCAAACTATCATCTAACTGAAAATCCAAAAATATTATAATTTCTTTAATTAAAAATAACCTCCTACTAGAGTATACTGTTTATTTTTAACATTTAATATATTTTTTCAAAAACTTGAGGTAACTTCGAAATTTCAGGGGTAATAGATCAAAACTAACATATATAACAAAATGTTAACAAGTAAAATGATAGGTAGAACTGGGACTCGTGTCAGCACGGCACCGTGACCTGTATTCTTCAACGGGTCGTGTCGTTAGCGAGTCTTTCCGGGTCGGCATGACTTGAATCACAGGTCTAATGATAGGAGCAAATTGGTACATTTAAAAAATCAATGGAGCAAAAGGTGAGGAGACAAACTACAATCGACTCGACCCTTATAAATTTTTGCACCAAAAACTTCCAACATTCTCTTGATGTAAACTTAAGGAAAATATTTGGTAAAAATTTGTGAATAACGTATTATTTTTTCTCTTCCAATTTATGATTTAACTCAAAGATCAGTGACTTGATATGATGATATCTGCTTTGTTATACGTAGTATTTGTGGATAATCAATCATTACATCTTCAATATTACTCAAAACCTTTACTCGAAGAATTCTTCAGAAGCAGTCACATTCGAAGCCTCAACAATATTCGTAAAATGTAATAGTCAATTTTCACCTTGATTTGCTATCACTATGAGATCCACACAAAAAAATATACGCAAATAACCCAACAAAACACCAAAGAAAAACCCAAACTCACCAAAATGCCGAATCACAATCTCAAACTAACCAACAAAAACTAAAAAAAAAAACAATTTTTCAAGTCTCATAAATAAATAAAAAAGCAACAAAACAAAACCCTCAAACCAAATATTAATTAATTTCCATCCTCATCTCTCCTCCCCTCCTTCCCATGTCTCCGACGAAACCCGACAAGTCCAAACCGAAACACCCCTTCCAACGCTCCGGCACCGACCCGCTCCCGTCCCGCCGGGTCAAAGTCAAACGCCCTTCCTCCTCCTCCTCCTCGTCCGAACTCAGCGTCGACGTCAGCAACGGCCACTACACCAGCCTCTGTGACGTCATCCACTCCTACCCGGTCAATTCCCCTTCCTTCCGGAGCTCCGACGATATCCAGATCAAACACCCTCTCCTCAAGCAAGCCGCCTTCGCCTACCTCCAACCTAAGGCCTCGCCGGCCTCCGTCGAAACCGATAACGGCCGGTTCGGCTGTTGCGGGTTCGTTCCGTGCTTGTTCGATTGGCTCTTCTCCCCCAAGGACGACAGGCTGATATGATGGTGGTGGGCTTCTTTTTTGTTTAGCCTCTGATTAGTTTAGTTTCAATGTTTGTAGGTTTTGTGAATATGAGATTTGATATTTTTGTGATTTGGTGATTTTTTTTATTTTTTTTTGGAATTCAAAGGAATAAGAATTCGAGCGGTTCGGTCATTTTTTTATGTTATGTATAAAATATATGTGTGTGTGTGTTTGGCTTATCTGATTTTGCGTTTGGTGGTGATCCGTTGGAGATTGGCTCCGGCTGCTCGGATCGCTAATTCGAGTTTTTTCGAGTCGAGCTTATTGCTGTATTCCGCATTGGGTTGTTGCTTTCACGGTTGGGCGAATCGAGCGCTTGCATATCGAGCTTGATCTTGGTTTTTACACCGCCGGCGGCGGCTGCTTGGTGACAATCTTCACGAGAATTCATTAGAATTGAGTTTTGGGTTGAATTTTGGTAAGGATTTAGAGAATCGATCACCACGGGTTTCGACGTGATGACTTGTTGGAGAATGTCGAATGCGATGGATTGGCCTTTGTCTGTGAAATGCTTTTTATGTAGAACAGAAGAACGTGTATTGATTTGGTTAGCATTCCTTGTAACCTCTTCTGTATGTCCATTTCATGTTGTGCCATGAATGGTCTGATTACTCTGTTGAAGATGTAATTGGTCCCCTACACAACCACCAAATTTTACTTCAAATGAGGTTGCATTGCAAGAACATGTTTCACCTTTGTTTTCGGATGCCAGAGGTAGACGATGAACGCCAGTTTCGATTCTCCGTACAGTGGTACCCTGAACATCCCAACTTTTCAATCAGCATTCAGATGGAAACTTGGGACTACAACTGAATCTAAATTTAACTGATGAATCAATGGAATAGTACCATGAGACGAATATATCCCCAAATTTCTCTACAGCTGTCAACATTGCAATTATGACCCTGCAATCCCATTTGAGCAGTCACATTTATCATCAAGTTGATAACAGGGTTTTAAAGGAGCAATAATTGGGCAATCAAACCAAGTGGAGACTGTTCAAAATGTCAAAATCTCGATAAGTAATTCACGAATTGTGGACTTTGACATGTTTGTGGATATGATGGATACATTTTTTTATTTTTTTACAGCAATTGTTTAACAGTTTAATCCACATTAGTCACAAGTAAGCAAAGTGTAACTTGAATACTCTGTTCGAAACCAAGCAATCATTGGCATCTTCATGGGAGGTTGGTGATCTTATTGGAGGTCTTTGCTGGCAAATAAAATAGGATTTAAATAGAATTTTCAAATACTTTAGCCAACAACAAGGAGATCCTTAAAAATACTTCTGTAGACTTACACACACTAGATGTATATTTCTAAACTTGTGAGATGATTATTAACTATTATATAGTATATAAAAAATAACTTTTACAGAGAATAAATTTATTTTACCAGTATTGACACCAGAACAGCAGTTTCCCACCATCCCCTCTTTTCCTCTCAATGGTTTTGAAGCATTCCAGTGCAGGATACACATACCCAAGTACCAACCTTTAATTAAGAAATAAACTCCTCTAAATCATCGATTAACAAAGAAATTAAAGAAATGTGACACTGAGAGACAAACTCATACGCCAGAATATTGGTGATCACTTCTCCCAACATGTGTATTGCGAGTGTCAAATCTCAAAGAAACAACAAGAAAACAATCTGTAAGTCACCAAAAACAACAAAGTCCAATTAGAAAACAGAAATAATGCAAAACCCATCAGACCCAAATCACATGCAAAGATCACCTCCAACAACTCCAATCTTGAAAAGGATTTCCTTTTATATTTGGAATGTGATCGAAGAGTGGAATGAGAAGAATACCTGAAGAACAGCACAAACTTGAAACTCACCAAACACCCGAAACCATCCAATTGATTTCTTATCATAAGGAGGAGGAGTGATTTGGAGATGAGCGGTTGCTTTGGAACAACGACACGTAACCAAAAGAGTGGAAGTGGAAGTGGAAGTAACACTTGAGCGGATACTTGTCGTGATTTCCGACAGGAAAGCAGTTTCCAGTGTTCGGCAGTTATTTACAGTTCCTGCATAATGACGATAATACCCTTGGTAGATGGAGAGTGGGAGGGAAAAGAGTAGGGTGTTTTGTGTCATGTTTCAGGGTGGTTCAGGTTGGTGGACGTTCTCATGATTTTTTTCACTGGATTTTGTGGGATTTTTTAGATGAGGTTGTTGGGAGTTTTCTTTTCTTTGTTTTTATTGAATCATGTGTAGAAGTGATTGAATCGTTTATTGTTTGAGGTAGGATATAGATGTTTATTCTTTAATGTTGACCGCTAAGATTTTTGTAAGAAAAAACCTACCAATTTGACTATTTCATTGTTAATAGGAAGATGAGTGAGGTTTGTAGTAGAAAAATTAGATCTCATCCATTCATTCATATTATCCTTTGAACAAAGATACCAAGCAAACACGCGATAAGAGAATGACGATTTATGCTAGACGTCTGGGACAAACATATTAGAATCCGAGTTGGTCTAAACTTGTCCTTGGGATATGATTAGTAGATAGGAAGTAGGAAGTTGAAGAAATTCAGAGATTCACTTTCATGATATCTTTTTATTTTAAAGTAAAAGTCGAGGAAGTCCATCTAAGTACATGTTTTTAAGTCATAATAATCATTCTGAAACTTGAATTTCATAATTTATAATTTTTTTCACGATACCAATCACCTGGAAGCCATTTTAAATATCAATTTTTTTCCAAGAAGTTGGGTAGGGTACTAATCAGAATATGACCTATTCAGAGCCTTAGGCCGATCAAGAAGCCTAAAAATGTGGTCTCTTAAAACCTCCATTTCTTGCGGAAAGAAATAACTGCATGTCAGAAAAATAACATAACAGAATTTCTATTGGACCATGTAGGACATTAACAGTTGGGCCTCACGTAATGGGTCTATATCAGCCAACATTCCATGGAAATCACAGACTCAAGTCCCCAACATTTTAGTACGTATGGTTGGATTATTGGACTGCAGCTTGTTGGATTCATGCAAAGCCCAGACACTATCAAAAAGTAGGTCTGTCAATCGGGTCGTGTACGTGTCTTATCGTGTCGTGTATGGTCAGATGCTAACAGATATTGGGTATACACGAACCCGACACGATAACAAAGTGTACACGAACTCGGACACGACACGGTAATTGTCGTGTACACACGGACACGACACGATTTGTACACGAATTCTTATCGGGTCATGTAACACGATACACGATAATACCCGAATGGACACGAGTAGTACCTGTATACACGATAAGTACCTACAAACACGATAAGAACCTACATACACAATAATATATGTATACATGAATAACCATGATGATACATGTATACAATAATAGACACGATAAAGACACGATTACACGATAAACACAGAACGGTAGAATTTCTGGAAAATACCAAATAAACCAAACAAATACAAGAACATTAAAGTATAATACTAGTTTACTCTAGTTCAAAGCTTCAAATAAATAGTTTCACAACAAATAATTGTCTAATAATATACGCAAAAAAACATAATAGTTCAAGACTTCAAGTTCATTTTCCTTCCAACTTTGTTTCTTCATGTCTTCCAGCGATGTTGTTCCAGTTTTTCCTCAGTATCTGCAAAATCAAGATCAAAATTGTCTAAGTGAGATCGAGTAATCAAGTTTCCCACAATTTAGAATGATATGTAGGTTATCTTGCAAACAAGGGAAGTGAAGATTTTCATAATGGAGAAATGATGAAAGGCTGGGTGGCGAGTGGTGGCGATAGGAGGAGATGGATGGGGAGTGACGGCGAGATGAGGGGCTCGGTGGGGGAGCGGTGGAGAGAGAAGGAGTTGGGTGGGGAGTGGCGGCTAGATGAGGGGCTCGATGGGGAGTGGAACAAGTTAAGGTTAGGGGCGAGGAGGAGTGAGAACTGACGAGTCAGTTTTGTGTGGACTTATCGGGAACGTGTTCGGGTGGGGTAATTGGGTATGGATTTCGGGTTAGTTGGTTTAGGTTATTCGGATAGGGTTCTACCGTGTATATCGTGTACAATCGTGTCTTTCGTGTATCGTGTATACCTGATAAACACGATATCATTATCGTGTATGGTATCGTGTATTTCGTGTATAAACCCTCATACCCGAATCCGACCCGATAAGGATTCATGTATCGTGTCGTGTATGCTTATTGTGTATTCGTGTCTAGGTTCCTGTACCCATACACTAAATTATCGTATCGTGTCCGTGTCGTGTTATCATGTCGTGTCTGATTTTGACAGGTCTAGCAAAAAGACAGAAGCAAACCATGTTGGATTCTACAGTGTCTACTTAGCGAATCCTAATCTATTGTTACAGATTTTTCTGAAGTTTTAATACTTGTAACATCTTTAATAAACACAATATCTCATATTTTGTATTAATCTCTACTTTAAATGAACTACCTTATATGTATCACATGTAAAGTAGTACCGGTAATCTCATGTATTAATCTCTACTATAAAGTGGTATCGGTAAAACCTGAAAAACTCATAACAGCTCTACTCCCGACGGAATCAAGATTGGACCCACAACCACGCATAGGATGCATCTTTCAACAGATGTATCCACGTGTCTATGATTCATCATGCATGATTACGACGCTATGATCCATGGAAGCAACAACCTGTTAAGATTATCCGTAATCATGATCCAGGCGATCTGATCATGAATTATTATTTTTTCTCTTCCAAATTAATTTTTTTTCTTCCACGCTAGTTTTCTATCTTTTCAACTTACTTTCTTCGTTTTCCTACACTATTCATCTCTTAACCACAACTTCTCTCTTCTCCACATCATTTCAGAATCAATCTTAGAAAAAATTCTAAAATAATTATATAAAAATTCTAAAAAATTAGAAAACATATTTCAAAAAAAAATTAAAACTAATTTTTAAAAATCAAAACAAAAAAAAACACAAAAAAATTAAAAAACGAACGACCGAACGACCCCTGGTGGTCTAAGGTGAAGCTGCCCAAACACAGCTTTAAGTTGATGGCGATAATTGTTGGGATTGTTGTCCTAAATTTGGTCTGAATCCTCTTCAGTTATTGTATATTAGATTTGATTAGAAAATGGGTAGTTTGTAAAATTAAATTGGGATTATTTATCAATGTAATGTTAATATTTTTGTGTGTGTGGATTCTCTCTTTCGTATGTGATGGACTGATGGTGTATTGGTGTCTGGACTCTGGAGTCTGGACAGCTGCGATTGTTAAAAGAGAAATGCCAAAAGAGCCATGTGATGATTGTTAGAAATGGAAAGTTTGAGCATATGAGCTACACTTTATATATGCACAATATTTGGAGCAGAAAAGATGATCAGTGTGGCCATATTTACCATCACCTCAACCAGTGTCCAGTGATTTTGAGGCTTTCAGTCTTGGTTGTACAAAGGATGTTTTGTTAAAAGCAAAGCACCCAAGTGGCTAAATTTCTTGAATCTTGAGCATAATGAAGATTAAATAAATATAGATTTGGATGCTTAAGTATAGTAAGCTGTTTTCAAAAAACATTGACGTATAGTAAGCAAGTGGTGTGTACTTTCTGAACCCAATGTTGGTCTTAGACATTGATTTCCATTGGTATTGGTCAAGATCCATTAGGATTGCTTCTTGTCCATTATGGAGTTTCTTTGGTACCAAAGTTGTTAGGAGCCAATGAGCCATGTTGGTGGATGGTCTTTATAGATTCAAGAGAAGGTGTGAACTTCAACATGTTTGTTGGGAACTCTGATGATTATGTTGATAAATATTATTAGCAAAACATTGCTGGATTGAACCCACATGCAAATTCCTAATACCAACACCATAGGCAAAAATTAAGTGGTAACTTGGTACCCCTGAAAATGTTGTTAGGAGGGGATCTAATATGTACTAGCACGGCTACGGATTAAACGCACCACGACAATAGAATATTGATTGCGGAAAATAACTTCGGTCTCTCTCTCAATCTTAATGCAACAAGTAAACACGAATAAAATGGAAATAACAAGCAATCACACAACACACCTGAAGCAAACCACGACACACGCGATTTTACAAGGTTCGGCAAGATGCCTACGTCATTGGGGGGTCTCCTACGGGTTTCCTTTCCTTGAAGTTTTTCTCCAACAAGAGAAGTCTCCAAGATTACAAATAATTGGAAGCAATATGTCTCTCAAAGCACTCTAGATCTCTCTCAACGAAATAAGTATTGTATGTTGTGTTACAAGATTAGGGCGAAAATCATATTTATAATGGGCTAAAACCGTACAAAGAATCATTCAGATCGTGCATAACTGTCTGAAAACGGTCGACCGTAATGCTCCATCGGTCGACCGGTTTTCGGTTAGTTCGCGTAACTGCCATGGGTCGGTCGACCGCTCACCCCGAGTCGGTCGACCGTTCCGCGCTTCTGTGCAGTGCCTGAAGCTCCTGGACTTTTTCGGTCGACCGCGTGTCCAACACCGGTCGACCGATCTGCATGCTGATTCTCATCTTGCAGCTCCTGTCGCTTTTCGGTCGACCGTGTGCCCAGCACCGGTCGACCGGTTTTCGGTTAGTTTGCATAACTGTCATTATTCGGTCGATTGCACACCCTGAGCCGTTTCGACCGTTCCACGTTTCTGTACAACGTCTGAAGCTCCTGGACTTTTTCGGTCAACCGCGTGTCCAACACCGGGCGACCGATCTCCATGCTGATTCTCATCTTGCAGCTCCTGTCGCTTTTCGGTCGACTGTGTGCCCAGTCCCGGTCGATCGAATCTCGATCAATCCTGAGCCCTAAATCTCCAGGCGTTTTTCGGTCGACCGTGTTCCCAGAACCGGTCGACCGAATCTTGATCTGATCCGAACCCAATGGCTCCTGGAGTTATTCGGTCGACCGAGTGTCCCGCACCGGTCGACCGTTTCTCCCTGATTTTCTGTACTTTACAATTCTATAAACCAATTCCAACAAATGTGTATCAATATATTCATTAAACCTAAATTTTCATAACAAAAGCGTTAGACCAAGCATTATGAGATAAAATTCGGGCTTTGATTTTTATACGGAGGAGAGTTTGATGAACAAAGAGGTGTATTCACTTTAAACCTACAATGCCATTTTTCAAATTTAAAATCCTTGGTTATAGTACTTCTAATTGATTTACATGTGCTAGATAATCAAAAAATGATCCAAATTTAATTATAGGTGGTGTCTTTGACAAAATATTAATAACAATTGAAAGATATGAAGTCCCGACTGAGGAATATATACACGAATAGACCAAGACTAAAGGTTCTATATATGTCCAAAATTTCCCAAAAACATTCAACTATCAGTGTTACAATCCACTTGGGATCGCTGGAAAAAAATATAAAAAAACGATCCACTTGCGATTTTGAATTTTAATAGTACAGTCCATCTTAAAATTGCATTAGATGGTCATGAATATAATTTTCCAGGAAGCCAATGAAATCATCTTCTTGACCAAGATCTCGAAGAAGCAAAGAACATTTACAGTTGGATACAGTACACATTTGATCTCGCTGCCAAAATCAAAACCTGTTTGTGCACATGCCAACATCGGTTTATACCTTCATCTCCAGCTATTACAAATTAACAATACGTAAGCACATATATAACCATGATCAACATGATGGTTTGATATTGCACAATAAAACTTTATTATGACAAGTGGAATATCAAATCTTGTTCGTAAAACATAAATGGAGGACTAATCCAAGGTTCCATTCACGGGTTTGTGAGATTACAGTCCAATTACACAACTTGCAGAAGATACCACTCCAATATCTAGACAGTGATCGATACTTTAATACATGTTATGATCCCAATTAAGTATTTTCCTATGTTAAATAGTTGAATTGCTTCGGTAGTTGAATTACTTGAGGCATATCACATACTAAATTCTCTCTGCTATCTTCGTATCTTTACTCTGAGCAACAGTATTTTTTCTGAATTGCTAAACATCGTCCCAAAATTACTTAAATCGTCTCTTGAAATTACCATTTTCCCCTTCTCTCATTTCTACTGCTATAACGCGACATTTTACCCTCTTATCACACATCTCTCTTCATATTCCTCTTATAATCATAAAAAATAATGTTTTGGAGGTCAGTAATGAACCAACGGACGCCCCAGTGTACTCGAATCTGGTAAAATATCTAACATCTTTTTAATAAAAAAAAATAAAAAATTACGGGCGTCCGACGGAGCCGCCCCACGTAGGAGGGGGCGTCTGGCTAAGACGCCTTCCCCATGGGGGCGGCGTTTTACCCCGACGCCTTACCCATCGGGGAGGCGTTTTACTCAGACGCTTCGCCCATGGTACAGGCGTCTGTGTAAGACGCCTCCCCCATGAGAGAGGCGTCTTAGCGAGACGCCCCCTCCTACGTGGGGGCGGCTCCGTCGGACGCTCGTAATTTGTTTTTATTTTTTATTATTTTTTTATTAAAAAAATTGATTATAAATTTAGATAATTGTTAAATTAATTAATAAGTTAATAATTACTATATTCGGACAACCTGTCGAGGTGGTATTTGTAAGTCAGGATGTTTTACCACCGGGGGATTTGGAACTTAAAAAATGTTGGATCCGGAATTTTTTTGAATCTCCATCACTTGCAAAAAAACTCATTGTAATCTGACTGGTTACCATCGAAAACTTGCAAAGAAACGTCAAACAATTTGAGATAACACACCGTATAATTTTAATTTGACAAAAAAATTAAAAAAACGGGATGTCTGGCTAAGACGTCAGCACCATCGTGGCGGCGTCTGACTAAGACGTCTCCACCATGGTTGAGGCGTCTTAGCGAGACGCTTACACCATGGTACAGGCGTCTGGCTAAGACGCCTGTACCATCGTGGAGGCGTCTGGCTAAGACGCCTCAACCATGGTGGAGGCGTCTTAGCCAGACGCCTCCACGATGGTGCAGGCGTCTTAGCCAGACGCCCGAGTCGGAAAAAAAAATCTGTCTCCGTTACTTCGCCTGATCTAGGTGTTTCGCCAAACATTTTCGTGGTGTTGGTACTAGGGCTGTCAATTTTACACGATAACACGACACGAAAACGACACGAAGTTAGCGGATATGGATTGAGAATTTGAACACGATTAATAAATGGGTTGGATACGGCAACACGATTATTAAATGGGTTGGATATGGATTTCTGCTGCAAAAACGATTAACACGATTAAGACACGATAAAACACGATAAGTAATTGGGTAATTAGGCACACGATTACGAATACGACACGATTAATACACGACTAATACCGACAAGTCTATAAGTAATATATAAGTTATAAATTATAATAAACAAATTCTAATAACTGAATGCCATATTTATAATTTTACCAATTATATATATAATTGGTTTGAAACTTTGAACTCTGAACTCTGAACGAGTGGATAATTGTGTGTTAAACGTGTGTTAAATGGTGTAAACGGTAGCGGTGTTAAACGTGTACACGAAGTAACCCGTTTAATAATCGGGTATAAACGGGTTGGATATGGCAACACGATTATAAATGGGTTGGATACGACAGAAATTTAGCAACACGATTATTAAATGGGTCGGATACGGCGCAACACTTAGAGCTTATATATAGGAGTTGACACGACACGACACGATTGACAGCCCTAGTTGGTACTAGGAATGTTAGTAAAACTGAGTCAAAAATCTTGTTTGAAGACACGGGACGATATGGGTATTAAATATATTGTTAAGGGCAATTTGGTAATTTCAAGGGACGATTTAAATAATTTTGGGGCGAAATTTAGTAGTTCCTATTTTTTCTCTCTCTGAGATTCAATTAAATAATTATGCATGTACCCGTTCTTTCCTGGAAGTAGACTTCACAAAATTAATCAAATCTTATGGAAAGAAAATTGCACAAGCATTTACTCAATCACATGCAAGCAGTGTCCATTTAATAACATGAAGCTAAAAACAACACGTAAGGATCTTTGTCAAAATAAAAATGTTAAGGACTGAATTGAATGCTACTTTAAAATCCAAACTCCATTGATGGCCCAAGTTTATTTTTCACATGAAACACCAAGTGGCTAGTGTCCTCATAGAGTGCAGCTTTTGAAGACGATTTAAGACAAAATTGAATCTACTTAAACTCGAAAAGGACAAACAAGATCTGACTTAGAGGGCTTTTCGAACTCCAAGAAATGTGATCGATCAAGCTTTATGAAGAAATATCAAAAACATTAATGAAATTTTTTTGTGGGTATTTGTCATATATATTATTTATATTAACAAATAAATAAAAGAAAAGAAAAGACACTCTTTGATTACATAAATGTAATACAACGTTATAGAGTATAGACTCAATCAAAATACACAAAATAAAAAGGATCCAAATGTGTGACATAAAATAAGTTAATTAAAGAGATAGTTTAACCATCCTTGAACTCTGCCACATGTGTTTATAATAACAAATCCAGGTCAACTACTCTTCCGAACTCATCAAACCCGCTGCCATACTTCCACACTTCCACCACATCCAACGAAACAATAAAAAGCCCTCCAACCCACACAAAACTCCCACACATCACTTCCTTCCACCTATGGCTTCCTCATCCACTAGAAGAAAGTTGGCAATGAAGAAGCATCCAGTGGTTGTAGACATGGGGTGTAGTTGTAGGAGAACCAAACTCCTCTCCTCCCTCTTCTCCACCACCACCACCACCCCAACAAAGCCCAAGTTCAACCCTCAAACCCCTCCAAACCACCACCACCCTCTCTCCTCCTACTACCCCTTCTCACCTTCCACCAACACCAACACCACCACCTCCACCTCCCCATATGAGTACTCCTCCTCCTCCCCTTCTTGGACAACTACCAACAAGACCAAGAACAAGAACAAGACCATGACCAAGAAGGAGAAACATGCTCAAAGCGGTGACTCCACCGGGGTGGTGACGGAGAGTGTAGCTGTGGTCAAAGAGTCGGATGACCCCTACGTTGACTTCAAGGATTCCATGCTTCAAATGATACTAGAGAAGGAAATCTATGCATGGGATGACCTAAGAGAGTTACTACATCGTTTTCTTACCCTCAACTCTTCTTACCATCATGACTCTATTTTACGTGCCTTCACTGAGATTTGGAACGATGTGTTCGCATCGTCGAATCACGATGGTGGTAGCGGTCGGAGGTGGAGGAGGAGGAACCAATTGGGCTCGTGATTGGTAGTAATTGGGCTCACGTGCATGGTTAAAGTTTTTGTTGGCTGCATGCGGTAAGTGAGATTACGGGTTGGTTGTTTTACTTTGGGAGCTGTAGTGACGTTGATGTTGTCGTGGGGTTAATTATTTAGTTCAACTTTTTTTAGTTTAGTTTAGTTTTGTCTTGTCTTGTCTTGTCTTGTCTGTTGTTTACAACAGAGACGTTAACTTCAGTTGTTGCCGTGAACAGATGGAACGTTTGTAGTCGTCCATGATGATGTGTGTGTTCTAATATATTGTAAAATCTTGTGTGGGTTTATCTTTTTCAATGAAATGAGTGAAACTCAGTCTTGACTCATATTATATAATTGAACGGTTGATACTTGGTAATAATGGTATGTCGCGCCGTGAATTTATTGTGTTGTACAAAGTAATGAGAGATTACACGCTGCAACATACACGAAGATGAAATAAAGTCAATTAATTAAGAAATAAGAGAAGTATATAAAGAATTGAACTTCTACAACAGTGTAACATATCTAACTCTCGAATTGACTTATTGTATATAACTAGCTAGTTATGTTTTGTTCATGGTTACAAAGACTTTTTTCATTGAAATCGTGGGGAGAACACTGAACGGTCCTGTCTAATTAAAACCACGTCCGCACTGACCAAAAAACTTAAACTCAGTTAGTTGCTTGATTGCAGTGATAATTTGAGAATAGTTTTCAATTTGACTTTTCGTTTTTATCTTTTATTTTAACTTCAAAATGATAGTACAATATTGAGGGTTACTATCAAGATATCTCTAAAGTTACAAGCTATTAGCTAGTGATATATAAAAAATAAGCATATTTATGAAATTATTCCTTGATAACTTTATTTGTAGAAATCCAAACAATGTACTTAGATGCAAGAATAAAAATAAAGAAATGCAATTAAAGGTAAGTTGCACCAAAGGGTTAGAAGATACAAGGAAACACAAACTGACCAAGATCCAATCTCGGATCCTATTTGTACTGTAGCTTGTATTAAGTTGACAGCTAATCTATGCATCAAAACCCTTCAACAGAACCGTCAAGTTGCACTGCGCCTGGTGTTAATCAGTGGACTTAATTGTGTAAGTATCCATCACAGCCTGTAGTCTTGTTGGACACAGACACACCATTAATCCATCCCAACATGCACCTCCTAGATTTTAATTGGACTCTTAAATATAAATTTGACCATTCTTGTTTGTGCATTTAATTTCCAAATCTCAAAAATACATGAGGAATACCAAAATCAAAAGGTTAATTCGCAATTCAGGTTGTAATTAATTTCAAACATTAGTAGTGATGTCTAAAAACATGGATCAAAGAAAAGACATTCGATTTCTGTTGTGTTCACTTTTAGGTTTGGAGGCATGCATGCTAGAAAATTTGGACGACGCATGAGCTGTGAATTAGTAGTATGCGTTTGGAATACTTGTTGGAATGTTCTCATGCTTGCATATGTCCACTGAACAGTACTCACTCCATCACGAGCTTGTGTTGTAGGTACAATTTACAATCATAGAGCCTCCAGGTGTTGTTTTAGATTATCAAATGTTCATTACTTCATTTAGGGTTGCTTTTGTATGTATTTTTGTTCGGGCAATGTTAAGAAGGGTATTTGAGAGTTTGAGAGTTTCTAGAGAAGAGTATTTGAAGTGTTTTGACTTTGAGAAGGGCATTTGAAATGTAGGTAGCAACCGCAGATCAATTGATATTGAGGGTAGTGTTATGACATCTTCTGATCCAGAAGAATATCCCCAAATTATCTAATGTGTATTAATTAAACTCTCAACACTTCTCCCTCCCCACACGCAACTGGGATTATTTTTCTCTATAACTAAGCCTGAACGATTAAAGTAGATGTGTTCAGCCGGCTGTTAGGATATATTTGGCTCTAATACTTTATTGAAGTGGAAATATCCAATTAATACAAAACCAATTAGTACTAAATGAAGTAATTATGATCAACGAGAATATCCCTAAGTAACCCAATATAGGACTACTATCTTGTATATTCAATGGTTTCACCCACGAGCTCGTTCTGCAGTGGGCATTTACATACCTATAACTCCAATTAAACGTTTTTAAGTAGGGTTGTAAATGGGTTGGGTAAAAACCGTTTAACCGTCCCAACCGAACCGAGATAGGTAGGGTCACGGGTTGTGAAAATCATAACCGTTTAATAAATGTACGGATAAGGGTTGTGAAAATCATAACGGTTTAATAAATAGACGGATAATGTTACATGATTTAACTCGTCCGTTTAACCGTTTAACCGCGAAACATAATGAATATATATAATATTTTGTTATATATATTATATACATATAATTATTTGTATTGTGTGGATGTTTGATGTTGTTTTATATAAATTTGTTGATGTTTAGATTATGAATTTAAGGAGGTTTTGATTATAAAATTATAGATGTTATGATATTTTTAACAAGTTTTGACAAGTTTTTCTCCATTTAACCATTTATCCAACTCTTATATAAATTTTAGTATCCATTAAGTTTTAACCATATAACCATTTAACCGTCCAAAACCGTTTAATTAAATTAAACGGGTAGGTTCATGGGTAGAGGTAAAAATAAAAGGATTTCAAACCGAACCGCGAATCGTTTAATTAGGCGAGTAGGGTCATGGGTAAGCCCTATAACCGCCCACAAACCGCTCATTTACAACCCTATTTTTAAGGCTTCTTAATTAAATACGTGGTTGTTGTAGCTGCAAATCTATGTATATACCTTAATGTACAACGCTATACAATGGAATTGTTTTCATGACTACTTATGTCATATCCAAATATTGGGTTCATTGAGAGGTCATTCCTTCTAGATTTCGGGATATCAGCTATCACTACTACAAAATCCGTCTTTCCCGACAGAATTTATTCCTTCAGGACGGAGTGAAAATTCGTTGGACCGAGCGCTCAAAATTCGATTCGAACTCGGCCTTGGTCATGTCACATGCGGTCGGGCTTTTGAGACTACGAATCATTTAACTCGCGATACCAACTCCATCTCTGCTACAGATGCCTAGGTTGTGTTGGATTATTGAGTTTGGGTTAGGCCCATGAATAACTCAATTGAGTAAATCCAATGTTCTGTTGAAAATGAGAATTATTGTCCCATGTGTAATGTGTTCACCTCACTTTTAGTCCCACATTTGTGAATCTAAAAGGTTGTAGTATATTAATAAACATCATCTTCACTTGACCCTTTGTAGGTGGAAAGAGAGGATGAGAGAATTCTGCACACACACACGCTCGTCCCGTCTGGGGCATGACGTTGCAGCGTGGGGTTTGGGGGAAATTAGAGGTTTTTAGCCTCAGGGTGATGAGTGTATCTTTTTGGACCTCATATTAATTGTTTTTTGCAATTAAGTCTTTGACTATTACAAAATTATATACATATATATCATAGTTGATTTTTTTCCTGTACACACACGTTTTTATTCTCATCCTTTATCTACGAAAATCGTCCCCCTACATCGATTTCCGATTTGCAAATCCAGAGTTCTCCTGCGATCGATTCTTGCGAGGTTCCGCATTGTTCTCATGGTCTGTCGACTCTGGTGTGCGCCTGATCGACGGTGAGATTGTTCTACCCTGGAAGAAAACCGGTGGACCATCAAACGTACTGGTATGTGAGCCGATATTTTCTCTAAGACAAGTCGTCTTCCGAGTCTCCGACAGCTTGATCTTTGATCACTATTTTTTTTTCCTATACATGTTTTTGTACGTTGACTTTATCTGGATCCTTATGGAAAATTTATTCGACATATGTAATCCGCTGTATTACATGAATATATTTGTAATTGTTTCAGGTTGCTCCTGGCGGCCGATTGTCCTAGTTTGTTTTGTTTTTGTAATATCATTCAACCATAGCAGTCGACAAGCTTTGACTTATTATCGGCTTGCGGATGATTGTAATATCTAGGGAGGCTATGTTAACGACCTCTCTCTTTATCTATTTAATGCAATTAACCATTATCAAAAACATGTACCTCCTTGTTTTAATTGGACTCTTAAATAGAAATTTGACCATTCTTGTTTGTGCATTTTCCAAATCTCAAACAAGAGTTGTGATGTCTACAATCATAGATCTAAGAAAAGACATTCGATTTTTGTTGTGTACCCTTTTAGGTTTGGAGGCATGCAAGAAAATTTGGACGACGCATGAGCTGTTAGTAGTACGTGCTTCCCCACACTCGTTTGGAATTTGGAGGGAAGTTGTCATGCAGGCGTACGTCCACTGAACAGTCACTCATCACGACTTCACGAGCTTGTGTTGTTGGTACAATGTACAATCATAGAGCCTACAGGTGTTGTTTTAGATCAAATGTTCATTATTGCTTTTGTATGTATTTTTTGTTCTTACAATGTCTAGAGAACAGGGCCGTAAGTGGGGGCGTGTAACCGGTCAACCTGATCGGTCTAAGTTGGGTAGTAGGATAAAAAAACTTAACTCGTCATCTGTCTACCCGACTAATAAATAGGGTGGTTAGATGTTGTATTTTCTATCCGTCTCGTTTACCCGATTACCTGCCTAAGAATTTAATAAATTAAATAATAAATATTATATATATACACACACTTATATACCATATACATATTCTCTGATCCATAATTTACTAATAGTGTTATAAAGTTTGATGTTATTTATAATATTATAATGTTCATCACATTGATAATGTTTTCAAGGTGTTAATGTGTCGTTTTTAATTTATAGTGTTATGCAGAAAGAAAGAAAAAACATATAAAGAATTCATTTATCCATCTATCCACCCCACCTGCGTAACCCGTTTACCCGATCTTAGGCGGGTCGGGTAGCGGTTTAAAAAAAATTCACCCGACCCGACTCGACCGGCCAACCCGCCTACCTTAGACGGGTCGGGTAGCGGTGGGTTCGAAACCCACCACGACCCGACCCGTTTACGGGCCTACTCAAGAAGGGTATTCGAGATGTAGGTAGCAAACTCAAATCAATTGATCTCGAGGGTAGTGTTATAACATCTCCTTATCTAGAATAATATCCCAAATTATCTACTATACTCTTAACACTTCTCCGTCTCACACGGGGATAATTTTTCTCTGTTTCTCCGTATGTTAGAATATATTTGGCTCGAATACCTTGTTGAAGTGCAAATATCTAGTTAATACAAAATCAATTGATACTGAATGAAGTTATCAACGAGAATACCCCTAAGTTACCCAATATAGGATTACTATCTTGTAGACTCAATGGTATATTTCATCCACGAGCTCGTTCTGCAGTGGGCATTTACGTACCTATAACTCCAATTAAACCTTTTTTAAGGTTTTTAATTAAATGCGTGAATGTTGTAGCAGCAAATCTATGTATATACCTTAATGTACAACACTGTACGATGGAATTGTTTTCATGATTACTTATGTGTTATCCAAATACTAGGTTCACTAAGATGGTAGAAAAATTAAATATATTTGACATTTATTATCACACTACGTGAGGTTTACGAGAGGTCATATAATCCTTCTAGATTTCGGGATATCACCTATTTTTGAATTTGTCTATTAAGATTTCGAGACTTTTGTGCTATGACCTCTGTTATTCTACACCCTTATATTTTGAGTACCTTAGATTTTATGATCCTGTTGTATTTTAAGCCCTTGAATTAATTTCTATGAAGTACTCAATTAGCCTGTAAGGACTCAATTTGGACTTGTACCAATTTTCATGC
Source organism: Triglochin maritima (assembly GCA_963682175.1). NCBI lineage: Eukaryota > Viridiplantae > Streptophyta > Magnoliopsida > Alismatales > Juncaginaceae > Triglochin > Triglochin maritima. Next base: position 652,163 of record OY821787.1, on the reverse strand, counting down.
GTCAACAAAGGATGCATACGAGTGCTCAAAACTTAAGTCGGATTAGTTGTGTGAATAGCTAGCATATATAACACTATAAACCAAAGACGTGTCCAATTAGAGCCGTGATAGACGGACGCATGCGTCACGGACGCGCCTTACGTGGATCTGTACAGCTCAGATATTTTCTTTGAGTCAACGTCCAGTCAGCGAAATTTCTCTTCGCGCGTTTTGGCCTTTTTAAAAAACGCCGGTTCTTTAAGTTGAACGATTCATTTCCCAATACACAGATAAGACAGTGTGCAGACCCTAGGACATCGTGCAGTCTCATTATTCGTGCAGAGCTCACACTTATCATAATAAAATATTTGTTTTTAAGTTTTACGTTGGATCAACTTAATTTGTCTAGCTTACTTTATGTGTGTGCAGTTTACATTATGTGTTTGTCATGTTTACGTTATGTGTCTGTCCGGAATAAGTGTATTTGCAGTCCGGAATAAATGTATTTGTTGTCCGGAATAAGTGTATTTGTTGTCCGGTTTAAGAATAAAGTGAGTCCAGAAACGGAACATAAAGTTTGTCCAGAATAAGTGTATTTGCTGTCCGGAATAAGTGTATTTGCAGTCCGGAATAAGTGTATTTGTTGTCCGGAATAAGTGTATTTGTTGTCCGGTTTAAGAATAAAGTGTGTCCAGAAACGGAACATAAAGTTTGTCCGGAATAAGTGTATTTGCTGTCCGGAATAAGTGTATTTGTTGTCCGGAATCGGAATAAGTGTATTTGTTGTCCGGAATAAATGTGTTTGGAGTCCGGAATAAGTGTAGTTGTCCAGAATAAGAAGAAAGTGTATTCAGAAACGGAACAGAAAGTTTGTCCGGAATAAGTGTATTTGCTGTCCGGAATAAGTGTAGTTCCTGTCCGGTTTAGGAAGAAAGTTTGTCTTGTTTATGTAGAAAGTTTGTCCTGTTTTGTCCTGTTTATGTAGAAAGTTTGTCCTGTTTTGTCCTGTTTATGTAGAAAGTTTGTCCTGTTTTGTCATGTTTATGTAGAAAGTTTGTCCTGTTTTGTCCTGTTTATGTAAAAAGTTTGTCCTGTTTTGTCCTGTTTATGTAGAAAGTTTGTCCTGTTTATGTAGAAAGTTTGTCCTGTTTTGTCTTGTTTATGTAGAAAGCTTGTCCTGTTTTGTCCTGTTTATGTAGAAAGTTTGTCCTGTTTATGTAGAAACTTTGTCCTGTTTATGTAGAATGTTTGTCCAGTTTATGTAGAAAGTTTGTACTGTTTATGTACAAAGTTTGTCCTGTTTATGTAGAAAGTTTGTCCTGTTTATGTAGATACAATGAGAGCACAATGAGAAATTGATGGTACATATTATTGATGATAATTATTACACAATAAGATACAATGAGAGTACAAAGACAAATAAACAATACAAGCACAAACACACAAAAATTACAAAAATAATATATCTTCTCCCAGTAAATCACACACAAACAAACAATACAAACACACACAAATTACAAAGATAATATATATTTTCCCAGTAAATCGGAAAGAAGATGTAAGACTTAAACATGATCGTCTCATTCACGCTGCTTACGTTGTGAAGAACCTTGAGAGTCGACATCAGACGCTTCTTCGACGTAATATCTTACTCGAAATGGTGATTTATTACGGAGAGATGTACGACATAAACCGAACAGACGTAAGTCTTCACCACGGAGCGTTGTACCTCTCTCCGGAATAAATCACCATTTCGAGCAAGATATTATTTCGAAGAAGCGTCTGATGCCGACTCCGAGGGTTTTTCACAACGTAAGCAGCGTGAATGGGGCGGTCGATGACACTCTTTCTTTCTTCTTCCTTCTTTTTCTGTCATGGGCACTCCAACAATGCAGCAAAGATGTTGTGGTGCGAAGTCTTCACCACCGGATCGTCACATTCACGATGCTAACGCTGACAAGAACATCGGGAAGTCTTCGCACCGTCCCATTCACGCTGCTTACGTTGTGAAGAATCCTGGGAGTCGGCATCAGACGCTTCTTCGACATAATATCTTGCTAGAAATGGTGATTTATTCTGGAGAGAAAGAATGAAGAAGAAAGAAAGAGTGTCATCATATTTGTATTTGGGTGGAGAGAGAGAACGTGCTGAGTTGAAACACATTTAATGTGATTTGAGTGGACATCAGGAAGAAAAAACAAAAAAACATTCATGTTTTGGCCACGTAAGGACTGACATGGATATCTACGTTCATAAAATATTTCCCTATCCCTTCGATTGTACGGTAATGATATTTTATTAAGAAAAATTGACTTTTTTTTGTTAATGAGCCATAAATCAGATCTCTTTCTAAAAAGAAAAAGTCACAACATATCTTTGATTGTTCTTCTGGGGGAACGCAACAAAGTCAGTTGGATGGAATACTTGTTGGAGTTTCTACGTTTGAAGATGTCAGGTTGGTGAGTAAACTACAGCAGACAGTTCATGGACTTGTCCTTATCACTTCTTATGGGAGCAAAGTAGCAAACTATTATATATTGGACTTTAACACACCAACACAGAGCCATAACGTCTTCAACACGAAGCATTAACAACAAGCTCATGATGGTGTCTACGTTTGATGCAATGGAATCCAGATTCTCCCCAACACTCAAATGATGCATGCAAATCTTGTAACAGGTTTAGCTCTTATTGCCAATTTGTCTCTCTCACCGGCAACCTATTCAAGTTGTCATGTCACTGTTTGAAGATCCTTAATTACACTACTCTTTGAAATTCGACAGTGCACACATCAAAGGTCAGTTGTCGTGATGATGTGTGGTAGGGAATGAGATCATTGCACTACCTACTACTGTAACAAAAAGAGGGAAAAAATAAAGGAGAAAGTTTAAAATAAAGGGAAAAGGTGTATCTTGCACTTTTTTATGATGAGTGCAATATATATACTTTATTTTGTTTCTTCATTCGTCATGTTCAGTTTATTTGGTTTCTTCCTACTTCGAAACAAGTGTTTAGCTAATAATCACCACTATTTCCACAGAGATAAAACTGTAATTTGTAAGTGTTCGGACCAACATTAAGAGGTTGGTTAACCTCAATTCCCATTAGTTAAGGTATGTTTTTGCGTATTTTTGGTGAAATGAGTTCCTAAATTTCCCATTGAAATGTCGGTTTGTGGCTTATTAGTTTCATCTAAACTGAAAGTAAAATACACGATGATTGAAAAAAGGAAAAGCTATGTTATGTGATGTGTGCTCGTGACGCTCTGAGCAAAAAAAGGATGAAGTTAGATTCGGACGTCGGTTGCATGCATGGTTACATGATAATTAAATTCATGTTGAAAAAGGTTGCATGGATTTGGTGTGTTGATGATTTCATAGTAAAAGTGCATTTGCACGGTGTATTCGGTGATAGTGTGATATACATCAAAGTGCTTCTCAACTCTCGAGTGATCAAGTATTTTCGCAACTTTGCATGCATCCATTTGTCCATTGTTTCTCAATTCTTAATAATAGGGAATCGTAGCTCGATTTTTTATAAGAGCAATCAAAACAAAACAAAAGATTAGCGTGATGCGTGTTGTATCTTACACAACAGTGAGTTCCGAATGTGATACGGAAAATGTTAGTAGTATTATATGTTTCTATTCTACGAGCTATCTTAGCTTTAGATTCCTCGAATTTCTTCACTACGACATCTCACTGATACATATCATATCGGCACTATGGGGCATCTATTTTTTAGGCCGTGGGGCGTACAGAAGGTCATCCAGATATGGGCCGCTTCCGGCCGACAAACTTGTGCGAATTAGTGAGTGCCCAACAAATTTGGTACTATGCGTTGTGACATTGTTTCAGTTAAAAGTCCAGAAATGATCGATATTCTCTCATTCAAATCCGCTCTTGAATATTCTACGATGTTAGGAACTGCTATTGCTAGGCTTGATTCAGTTAAAAAAAAACCAAGAACAAGTAATCAATCGGAGGCCCTGTTATAATGGGCTGAAGGCCCACATCAAAAGCTTAAAATAGTCGTGATTAAGCTTAAAGCAATAGCAAATTAACAATCATGATTCAGATAAATTGTTAAAAGGTTCATTTTAATAATTCGTTAGAATTAGTATTTGTTTTTTTTAATAATTCATTAGATTTGCATTTTCCTCCCTTCCCTGAATGAATAGTTTGGTTCAAAAATTTCTATATGACAATATTTTTCTTATAATTTCACTATATATCGATTGAACGTGAAAATTTTTTATTGGTGCAAACAAACAGGTCGAGTCCAGCGCAAGCAGTATACATACCTTATAAAATGTTCTGGACGAATATTAGAATTAATTATTATGTCGTACAAAACAAGTTAAGAGATAAAAAATGTCAGACATTGTTATTGTAAATTTAATTGAGTTATATATTCTCTGATCCATAGGGTGTTGGGAAGAGCGTTAGGATGTATATCATGCAATCCTACGCAATCTCTCATTTAATAATTGCGAATGTGGACCTTAAATTAAAGCGTCGAACGATCCGAGCATACTTGAGATCAACTCATACTCCGCTCGCCCCTGCGACTTGTTAACTTGAACTTAGTTTTTTTGGTATTAAATTCCTAATAATGTTGTCTTAACAAGTAATTATATGATCATTTAAGACAAAATTACTAATAAGTACTAACATAATCTCAAAATTAACACTTAAAAGTAAACACAATCTTATAAATTGTACGACAACATCAACATCTTATAAATACAGATCATACACCTAGATCAAACAAAATCAACATAATCTTAAAATCAAACACAATCTCATAAATCATATAACTCACAACATCAACATCTTATAAATAAGATCATACACTTAGATCAAACAAAATCAACATAATCTTAAAATCAACACTTAAAATCAAACACAATCTCATAAATCATATAACTCAAAACATCAACATCTTATAAATAAGATCATACACTTAAATCAAACAAAATTAACAAAATCTTAAAATGAACATCTAACATCAAACATAATCTCGTAAATTATAAGACAACTCACAACATCAACATCTTATAAATAAGATCATCCACCTGACCCAAATGTTAATTTATTTGAAGTTTTGGTTTAGAAAATAATGAGAAAAAGGAAATTAATAACAATAATGGAAAACAAAAGGTTGAAGACTAATAAGGTTTTGATTTTTATGGGTATCTGAGTTTAATTAATTTTTTAAATGGATCGTTGGGATTAATAAATTAGTTTATTAAATGAGTTTACCAATTGAGTAATTGGATAGAAATTTGGATTAATCAAATAATTGAATATAGTAATCGGATTTTGAACGATAATCAAGAGCATCAAGCAAACCGATCTGAGTCACGATCTGAGTAAACATCGAACGATTTATCGATCTCGATCAGAACAACCTATCTTAAATGCAAGATTATAACCATTAAATGATCTTAATTAAGAGAGCGGTTACTTTGTTGTGTAATAATGGCTACATCACTTGACCATTTCACTGAGACACAACATGCATATAGTTGTTAACGTGATCAAATCGATAGCTACGTACCTATCTTCCAATGTTCGCTTAGATCGGTATCACCTACTTGTTCCTAATGATAAATTTCCAGATCTGAATGCATGTGTTGGTTAATTGAAATGCTGGAGCATGTGTTTGGTAAGTTACATGTTGGAGCAAATGGGACTTTATTTTGCTGGACATGCATGCTTGAGATAAACAACCATACACAAGTGCACAATCATCCCAAAGAGATACAAACTTCTAACTCTACTTCCAATTAATTTTTGATTAACTCCGCTCATGCAACATCCACCACAAAAAAAAATCTCCTTGCAAGAAAAAAAAACATCCACCAAAAAAAAAACACAAAAACAAAACAGATATTGCACCCTAATTAATTAACACAAGAAGAAGAAGACGATGACAAGGAGGAGGAGGGAGAAGAAGAAGGAGAAGTGGTAGAAATAGCAGCAAAAGGAGAAACTAAATCCAACAACAAGTCCAAAAACGCCCCAAGAATAAAGCCATGAGTGGTTTTCCCATTGACACTGAGATAAGACTGCAACATCTCCTCCAAACCCTCCCATTCCTTCAACCCATGAGCCGACACCATCTCCTCCATCGACATCTTGAAGTCCACGTAAGGGTTCTCCGACTCCATCTCCTCCACAACACTTTCCTTCTTAAAAACTTTTGTTACATTTTTTCCTTCTTCTATTATGGAACTCGACTCACCACCCCGGTCGAAAAACAGCCGCTCCGATCGCAGACCACGTATAAACGACTCCACTTGGTCGTCATTTTCTTGTTCTTGTTCTTGTTCTTGTTCTTGTTCTGGGGAGTCAACGAAGACCGAATTTAAAGTTTTGTACATGTCACCGGTTCGTCGGAACGAGTGGGTACGTGGATGCTTGCATGAGGGCCAAGCCCATGCAGGAAGAGGAGGAGGTGGGGTGGTGGTGCAACAAGGAGAGGGGTTGGTTTGGTGATGGTGGTCTTTGTTGGACTTGAAGAAGATGGAGGTGAGGGTGAGCTTCATGGTGGGAATTAAGAGAAAGTATTGGAGCGGAGTGGAGTGGATTGGATTTGGATCGAGAGAGGAATTGGGATGGCATTAATGGATGTTGAGTTATTTAGAGTGAGGGGAGGGAGGGAGGGAGGGAGGAGGGCAAGTAAGTGGTAGGACCATTGCTCATGTGCACACACATTCATGGGTGTTGCAACATTAATTGGCTTATCAATGCTTCCATTTAATGTCACTATCTAATGTAACAATTATTTCTGTAGTGTAGTTAAACATCACTAATAACGTCGACATCCTTAGTACGTTTAATATTCTATGTCCTTATGTTTTTCAAAAAAAAAATAAAATTGCGTCCTTTTTTTATAAGAATTTTCCTACCCTACATTGTAATTGCAGGAGGTTATATTATACATTTAGAATTATAAAACCTAGATGCCTAATTAGGATGTAATTAATTAAAACCTAATGTTGTAGATCGTTTAGTAATATTCCTACCTATATATCTTCAGAATATTGGCTATAGTTACTAAATCTTGGATAGATTGGAAGTCTAACAACTAGTTAGGTTGCTTTAGGTTAATCTAAAAGAATTGTCTATTATTGCATGACGGCATGAGTGCTTGTTGTTTATTGATTGATGCTTCGCTTAAGTTTTGTATTTCACTTTTCAGAAGCTCGCAAGTTGATATGTATGGTTGTTTTCTTGTCATTCTTATCCTAATTGATGAATAATCATGCGTTGCCTGAGGCAGTTTTTTTGGTTTTATTCTAATGAATAACCATGTGTTGCATGCTTGGATCAAGCAAGGCATGTAACTTATTTAAATGATTAACATCTGTCATGCCACAGGACTTAATATTTCTGTTCATGTAGCAGACTTCCCCCTGACTAGTTCTTTACCTTAATTCCAAATACACTATTGTATTATTCGAATTTCTATTTTAGTTTGTGAAGAGTACAAAAGGTATTTTTTTTTAGAGACCCCCCAAAAAAACTTTTTTTAATTGCAAATGTTTCTTATAAACTAGTTATCGGTCAATTTCACTGGGCAGATTAATTCTAAATTGTAATTCACTATATTGTTAAGGAGTTAAGAACTGAGTGGTCCTAGACTCAATATCAGATATGAATAGCAAACTGTTGTTGCAATCAAGTTTCAACCCCTTGTCATGCTACTTCCCGTTCATCTATAAGTCTTCTGATATGGTCATGACCAGATTTATTGCCTCGTCTATCACTCATTCACTCCCTTTCCATGTTCACAATTAAAGTTCTTCATCAAGTTACAATTCCAGGTCAGTTCAAGATTATAGCGTGCATGTCCGTAAATTTTTTATATAATAAAAAAAATTAAAAAAATTCGAAATTTAAGAATTTTTTTTTCCAAAACTACTCGGATCGCGGGTGTGACCCGCGATCCGTGTTCCCGCCATTTTTTTTGTTTTTATTTTTTATTGTAATTATTTGTAATCTTTTTTTAAATCTTTTTTTTTCAAAATAAGTTTTCTAATTTATATTATTTTTCTAAATTTTTTAAAATTATTTTTAATTTTTCCAATAATCGACCTCTAAATCACGTCGATAACCCGACGTATTGAAATGTTAGGGTATTTTATACAATAAAAAAACAAATTTTTTTAGTCAGATTAATAAATTATTTACAACTGAATATTAAACAAACACTAAAACTAATTAAAACAAAAAATTGGAAACGTTATCAAAAATTAGTAGGGTGTACACACATTGTAAATATTTTTGGAGGTCGATACAGCAAAAAAATTAAAAACACAATTAAAAAATTTTAAAAAATAATAACAATTACAAAACATATTTTGAAAATAAATATAATAAAAAACATAGTTAAAATGATTTTAAAAAAATCAAAACATAAAACACAACCACTAAAATCCGTGACTTTTTTATTTTCTTTTATTGTTTTTGATTTTATGTTTTGTTTTTTTACAAATCATTTTAACTATGTTTTATATATATATATATATTTCAAAATATGTTTTGTAATTGTTATTAATTTTTAAAAAATTTTAATTGTGTTTTTAATTTTTTGCTGTATCGACCTCCAAAATATTTGTAATGTGTGTACACCCTACGAATTTTTGACAACGTTACCAATTTTTTGTTTTAATTAGTTTTATGGTTTGTTTAATATTCAGTTGTAAATAATTTATTATTCTAACTAAGAAATTTTGTTTTTATATTGTATAAAATACCCTAACAATTCAATACACGCCGAGTTATCGACGTGATTTGGCGGTCGTTTCTTGAAAAAATTAAAAACAAAATTAAATTTTTTTTAGTAAATAATATCAATTAGAAAACATATTTTGAAAAAAAAAAGATTTTAAAAAAGATTATAAATAATTAAAATAAAAAGAAAAATAGAAGAAGAAAAAAAACTAAAACAGAAAACCGAAAAAATCAAAAACAATAAAAGAAAATAAATAAAATCACGGATTTTAGTCGTAGTGTTTTATGTTTTGAATTTTTTTTAAATCATCTTAACTAAGTTTTTTTATTATATTTCTTTCCAAAATATGTTTTGTAAGTGTTATTATTTTTAAAAAAAATTTAATTGTGTTTTTAATTTTTTGATGTATCGACCTCCAAAACTGTTTGTAATGTGTGTACACCCTACGAATTTTCGACAACGTTACCAATTTTTTGTTTTAATTAGTTTTAGTGTTTGTTTAATATTTAATTGCAAATAATTTATTATTCTGACAAATAAATTTTGTTTTTTTATTGTATAAAATACCCTAACAATTCAATACGTCGGGTTATCGACGTGATTTAGATGTCGATTTTTGAAAAAATTAAAAATAAATTTTTAAATTTTTAAAAAATAATATAAATTAGAAAACATATTTTGAAAAAAAAAGATTTTAAAAAAGATTAAAAATAATTATAATAAAAAAGAAAAACAGAAATTAAGAAATTAAAAAAAATAAAAAAAAATAAAGAAATTAAGAAATTTTCAAAAAAAAAAAAAAATTTTGGCGGGAGGGACGGATCGCGGGTGTGACCCGCGATCCGTGGGGGCACGGATCGCGGTTCCCACCCGCGATCCACCTAGTTTTGGATTTTTTTTTTTCTCCTAAATTTCGAATTTTTAATTTTTTTTTTATTATATTAAAAAATTACGTGTGCATGTCTTAATTAATCCAATGTGAGGGAGAGATGAAAGTAAGCTTCAGATACGATATAGTACATCATTGTCTTTTCCTTACAAAAACTGCACTGAAAAGTTGAAATTAACTATTTCATGTTTTACTTGTTGTGCATGAGATTAATAGACCCTGACAGCCCATCGAATCATGCAGCTCTGACCATTTTTTATTATTTCTTCTTTTACTCCAATATTAATCATTTATTCCCCAAAGAATCCTTCACCAACTTGCCTTCTTTACGATTCTCTTCCTTGACAGATAATGTAAAGGACAGGATTGGATTCTCTGTATCAGTACAGATAACATGGTATATTGTCCAGTTGTTATTGTTTAACTAATCTGCCACTAGAAAAATGTAGTGATTAATTTTGCTTGAACCTTACTTGTTGGTGCCATCACAAGAGCATATAATGCATAAAATATTGGAGTATACATGGTGGCAAGTAACAATTTCGAGATGCTTCTTTCAAATTGAGACGTTTGGTTCGTCCCCCACTCTGACGAGTTACAAGTTTACAACAAACAATCCATGATCTTTAAAATAATTGAAGATTCATGGGTGTTACGTACAATTAACTTTTAAAAGCTTCAGCCCCCAAGATGCCAAAACAATCTCCAAAATATATTCAAAACACATGACTAGTTCACTGCTCTTGATTGTGATGTTTCCTTGAAGGACATGAACATGTTGACATGACATGACAAATCCCAAAAAAAAATAAAAAATGCTGTCCTAATTTTGTTCTTATTGATGAAAACTAAAGACAGCAAGCATACAAACATGAAATATTTGTCTTTTAATCATTTGTTTTTTCCCTTTACAAAAAAAGTCATGCTACGTGAAGAGGGGTTACAAGCACAAAGTAAATAATTCTCCGAAATAAGGGTGAAAGTTGGTGTTCGTGGGCAATGGACTAATAATTGGAGGTTTATTTTAACTACTTGTTACCATTTTTTTAATGTTTACGTGCTCAAGTGCAAGTAGGTGGTCGTTTGTTCTTGATACAACAGAAATAAGTGAGAAAATAATGGTCATGAACTCAAGATACAGGAATCCAGATTTTATTTAATGTGTTGTTTGGTGGGGACTCAAGTAGTATATATGCTGTAATTTTTATTGATGGAATGACATCTTCTGAGGAGAAATGGGGGTCATATTTTTGAAACAAATGGAATTTCAAGGATAATCTAATTCTACCAACAAAATAAACTGATATACGTGTACACGGATGATCATATGGTCAATGAAATCTATCAATCATGCATCTAATTCATTATTGTTGCTGTTATAGCACCTTATTTTATTGGATTAACATCACCATTGAAGTCCAATTATGTTAATACATTAGCTTAACCAATATCACTACCTAAGTGATCCACGAAGCTTCATCATCTTCTGATTTATTTATTGTTTACTTAATCTATAGACTATATATTGAATAGAGCAGCCAAAATTCAGACATTGCAGACATTTCATTAGTTCATATTTTATTTGGTTGGTCATGTTGAACTTAAATGGAAACATTATGAGCTCAGGACATGTTCTACGGCCTACTAAATTGTAGGCCCAAGATTTCTATTTTGACAGCCCAATAGGTTTTTCCTTCTGACATGTTCAAATTGTTAATAATGCTATTGCAATATCATATATAGATAAGGCTGTTCTGTTCAATTAATTTGCTTTCAGTTATTGTGTCGAAATAATTGATCATGCTATTGCCACATCTTACGGAGGTTAACTAGTTGATGGTATCAGATTGGCTTTCGATGATTCTTTCTAGTCCATTCATTCTAAGAAAAAAAATGGCAAAGAGGTCACTACAAGAAAGTAATTCTCTACATGAAAAGATGATTGGAAAGATGCCAATGTTAGGACCAATAGGTTTTTCCTTACTAATTTATCTTTGATTTTTACCACCAAGAGTTCATTTACTTCATTCTCTTGTCTCAAATCTGTTTGACTATAGATTTTTTTTCACTGGTTATCAAAGCCCAAAGAGAACTTATATGCATGGTCTTCACTCTTCTGACAGTATCATAAACTGGTTTTCTGCTCTTGCTGTAGTTTGAAACAGAGGTGCCATCTTTGACCTGCCTATTCGTCTGAGATCTCCTTAATCATGATTGGTTATGTTGTAATCCCTGATGCTAAAACAAGGTGTAACTTCAGAATTACTTAGACGACAAACTATAATCAGTAACCTTCGATTCCCCTCCAGGCTCCATCTCTTTGTAGCAACATCATAATTAAATTTAACCTTCTTACTACAAATGCCAAGAGAAGCCTACAATTATATACCAACTAAGCATTCCCAAAACGTTTGTATCAAATGACATCAAAATGTTGTAGTAACTCTAAAATACTCCGGTGAATTCTAAGATATCGAGTGGCATATTGTGGGTGTAGAGCAAAGGCAAATTTGCCGATCGAATTACCTTTTGGGTTTTGTACCTCCGGTCGCTCACCACTAAGTCGGAGCAGATCGAGACTCGAGGGAGTTCCTCGTGACAAAAAAAGGAAAGTGGTATAGTTAATAACATAAACAATACTTGCCACTATTCTATTTGTTGCATTACCATCTCGGCTTCTCCGAACACCTGACCAATCCATCCACCAAACACGGCCACATCATAAGGTAGTTAACTTTGGTAAATTTCTCTGATTAAAAGAATGAAGCAATCCTTAAACTTTTACAAGAACTAAAACTGAACAGAAACATGATTATCCTTGATCATCTCAAACCTAAACATCTACACTACACCTTCATCCTCCTAATCACCATCATGATATAACAATTAACAACTAACAAGCAACAAGAGCAGACTCCAAGCCATACAAGACCCCAGCATAGATCCTCTCCTGATCCCTCCGGAAGAATCTCTCCCTCAACCTCTGGAAGGCCTTCCACGTCAGCAAACTATCAGACCCAGCCTGGTGGGACCTCCCAACCCTCTCGACTTCCAGAAGCTTCGCGATCCTCTCCAACCCTCCGTGGAGCCCACAGAACCCCATCAGATACTTAACATCGTAAACCCTTTCCCCGAATAGAACCCTAACCAACTCCATGAACTCTCCGGCCGTCTCCGGCAGCCTCGCCGCCGTCAGCATCTTGATCAAATATCCAAAATCATACGCGCTGTGGAACGTGATCCAACTGACGGAGTCGTTGAGGACGAGACCGGAGGAGATCATGAGCTCGGCGAAATCGGAGGTGAGGATACCGTGTTCTCGGTTTCTCTCAAAGTCGGTGCCGTGGGAGATGAGGAGGGAAATGGAGTCGGGGGAGTGGGGGTGGAGGAGGGGGTCGAAGTCCTGGAAGTTGAACTCGAAGGTGAGGGAAGGGAGGGAAGGGGAAGGGGAGGAGAGGGTGAGGCCGAGTTGGATTGGGTGGAGGGCGTCGACGTTGGCTTTGAGGAGGTGGTAGCGTTGGGAAGGGGAGAGGTTGTTGTGGTGGTGGTGGTGCGGTGGTCGGAACACCACGCCGGGGAACTCCGTGTCCATTGAGATTAACGGGTGGGTGTCGATTAGGGACCGAATCAGGGCGAATTCTGAGTCCAGATTGTGGGCCCACACCGATCGGATTTGATGATTTTGAGGGGGTGGTGGTGCCATGAGAGAGAGATAGAGAGAGAGAGAGATTCTTTTTTCTTTTCTTTTCTTCTTGGTTGGGTTGGGTTGGTTTTGGTTTTGGTTTTTGGTTGTTCTTTTGTATTTATATGGGGGAGGGAGGTTTCGGGGTTTCCGGGAAACAGGTGGGATTGGAAACGGAAGGGGTGTTTCCATGGGCGGACTGGAATGGACTGATTTTTTTTTTTGATGATTGATGGGTCCAGTTTGTTCGGCTCTCTGCGTTTTCATTCTAATTTGGTTTTTTTTATTTCCATAAAAATTCGACACTTTTTCTTCCTCTTTTGTGTCCCATGAAAATGATTTTTTTTTTAAAGGAGGGCAATTTAAATTAAACCAAATAAATAACCGGAAGGGTTATCATCCACAACCCCTTTAACAAAAAGACGCCGCCAGCCCCAGCCAGCATGGTCAGCCAAAAAGCAGTGAGAGGTAATCCTTTCTCATACAACTCAACCAAACAATGGAAATTTTATTGACACGTTTTATTTCTTTTTTCTCCGTACATATGATAAAAGAATACGTATTTTATTGTCAAAATACGACTAGCTAATTGGTGGACTAAAGCAAATATGACTACTTAAGTAATTTGTCAACTCACTCTTCCACTGAACACAATCTGGGATTTTGTTTTGATTTGTAGCCATAATTTATTAAAAATGCATTAGTTTTTTCACTTTTGGGTAACATATTTATAGCAATTTTACAATGCCCAAGTGGAAGTATTTAAACGATACTATGTGTATAAATATAAAGAAAGTATCTGAAGAACTAGTCTCTAAAAAGATTATTTGAGCAAATAAGACTTGGAAGGAAAAGCAAAAACAAACAGGAAGTCATTCTAGATTTCTAGTAAATTGAATTGAATTTCTTAAGAAAATAAAGAAAATGACATTTGCGTATGATATCTGAGTTTGAATAGTCTCCTTTGCTGACTGGGTCAATGAAAACATGGTCAAGGAGCAATGAAGTTGGAGTTTAGAAGGCGAGTTGAGTGCAGTAGCTAATTCAGGAAACCGTGTGAAAACGTTAAAAGGATTCACTAACTAATTATAACCCACTATGATTAACGTTTTTTTTCTTCTAAATTTGTTTACTTGTGTGGAAACTGGAAAGGGTCAGTCACTCAGTCAGTGGTACAGCTTTGTGTTAACTTTTGGAACACAACTGGAAGAACGGCTTCCCAATACGTGGTCCATTTTATTTGAATACACAATCTTTTGTTATTTACTCCTTTGATTTCTCTAGTGAAATGATAAAAGGCAAATTGCAAATTCCCTTCTTCACAAATCACAATTATTGCGTAGTGGGACCGACTTTTATGCTATTTTCAATCTTTCTTATTCTCGAGTTCCTGATTTAAGCTTCTTCTCACCGTGTAACATGCAGTGATAACTAATAACAATACCATGTATCCAACTACCATATGTACAGAGTAATGGATTAACCCACCACCTGATTCACCGTATTTGATCGTATGTATTCGGATAAGATCACCAGCTAGTTTTTCGTTGATATTTTTGAAGCGACAACAATTCCATCTTAATAAATATTATCACAACACATTCTGTCTTATTTTGTCACATACCGAGCCAAAACGCATAATGCTCCGAGCCTCCGACCACACATGTGAATAAACATGAAAGAAAATCCTATCTAGACCTTCTTTGGTCTTTCTTGTCCGAGTCACTACAAGTCTACAACTACATATAATTGAGGAAAACGTGGATATTTTTTTTATTTTGTAGAGAAAAGAAGGGGTCCACGCGAACACATAAGGACGACTTAATCATGCATGCATGCATGCATGAATTTGTTGACCGATCAAAGTAGGTTGCCACTGAACATGGACCCTGGAAAAAAGCAAATGCTTCCAAACTCATATTCAAATTCAAAAGAAAGTACAACTAATCGTTCACGCATCACATATTCTCAGGTAATGAGAATTAGTTCACCACCATAGAGTCCACTGATCAGAGATCACTGATCACCATGTCTCGGACTCAGACTCACTGTTCTTGAAGGACCAATTTGTTTTTATAATAAGATTAAAAAAAATAGGGACGTCGATGATTTGATATTTACACTTCAATTGCAGTCATGCAGAGACTGCCTTTTCATATAAGTCAACGATATTTACACTTCAATTGTCTCTTTTCCAGTTTGACAGAAAATTTGAACTTAGTCAACGCAAAAACTTCGGATATGATGAAACCTGCAGCTTAAATAGTTACTATAATGATAAATTGTCAGTATAATAGCTGATATATACTCTACCAATTGTAGGTTAGTGTTAATAACAAATTTGATAATCTTTGTAAGGTAGGTAACGAATGATGATGGGTCACTTACCTACTTTTTGGTATAACAAACAAAAAATAGCTAGTTGGTCGATTTCTGATGTTGAAATAACTAATATGATGGATCATGTTGTACTGTGATAGATTGCATTATGAAGTTTAATTAAAGTAAACGAGAAATGTCTATCAAGAAATAACCAAGTCTTTAGGAGAGTTTTGCTCCAAATTAGGGAAAAAGATAAATGACCATATAGTATCAGTAAAGCATATTTGTCGCTGCACCACAATAGTAACTTGGATAATTAGTCCAACCCAACATGCTCCTTAATGGCCTTCTACTTTTGGGTTTTCCTAACGAATTCTAAAAACCAATTTAAACTATGATTTTTGAAACCTAACCGAGAAAAACTAAAGAGAATTCGGTTTGGTTCAAAGTAGTTAAATCAATTATTCAACATGGTCGAATCGACGATGATTGCAGCATGACATTAACATTTTGTGAACCGATGTTTGGACCGAACCAACTCCATAACGACGGTCCAAACTTACAATTTGACAGATAAAACTGATTTTTAATTATTATTTTTATTTTTAACTTAATAACCAATATCACCTTCCATATGAAATATTAACACAAAATCATGTTGAAAAACTACTACTTATAAAGTTAGAATGATCAACACAAAAAATTGTCATAAATCAACTTAATTTACCGTTAAAAGTTAATGTAAAACATAATTGAAAAACTTGAGAAGAGAAGGAAAGAAAAATGAAATCATACATAAGGTGATGAAGGAAGTGGTCGGCAAACGGAGTTGGTTGACGGGCAACACCAACAAAAGAGGTGAGAAGTGGAGGATTGGCGGCGGGATGAAAGTAAAATCCTAAACAAAATATTATTTTTTAGTTGTTCCGATTTTTTAATAAGTAAAATTAAAACCAAGGGAACCACGATTCGACCATGTAGGAAAACTAACCGATTCGATCATTTTTTTTCCGGTTCAATTTGGTTCACATCATTTTAGGCTTGAGTTCGATTTTTATCATGAACCGACCGATTTACCTCCAATTTTCGGTCAGACCCAGTCCAACCGCGTGTTTGGTCCAATTTTTGAAACATAGATTTAAACTAATTGTTTTGCTATAGTGATATTTTATTGTTACGATAAAATACAAAGAATCTATAATCTTCCTCGTGAGCTATAAACACAATATCCTAGTGAACCTTCAGTCCTATGTGACTTCAATTTGGTATTATTAGTTCCAAATATTTTTTGAACAAACTAACCATAATTTTTTTTTTTTTGGGATATAAATCTAATAACCTAAAAATGACCAAAATATCGACTATCAAGGACTCACAAATTTCAAGATGTTAACTAGACGGAAGAATTAATAAAGGGTGGTCGGCTATCTTAAGTTTCAATTTTCAGTCACTCGACCATATTGGGCATAAGAAATTGTTAGAAAATTATTTATAATCATCTAATCTTAATTATAAAACTGTCATCAATCAAGATTAACATCCAACTCCTCTGTACAAGTACAGATAGACTTGTGTTGTGGAAAACAAAAGCTTCCACCGAAACTTCTGGAAAAGATCGATAGAAGCGGAAGCGACGCTAATAACTCCACTTCTCCGTCCCTCTCTAGGGTTTCTCAGGGTATCTCTCCCATCCACAACTTCTTACTACCATTCCATTCTCACACGCGTTCTCGATCGATTCCGCTCTTGATTTCAATTTTCTAAGTTTTATTCTAAAGGTTTCTGCGATTGAGATGGCGCAATCTGTTGAACACATCTGATTGAAAACTGATATTTACATTTGCTTGTGAGTAAATAGTTTGGATTTGCAATGTGATGTGAATATGCCCTACAGTAGGATTTTTTTTGGGTGTGTTTTCCCTAAATTTTGCATCGTCGTGCTGTTTAGATGGTTAAATTTTTCATTAGGCGGATAGTTAGTGGCAAGGATTTGAAAAACTAGATGCGGCACCAATTCAGGTGTAAATGAAATGGAAGTTGCATTTTTAGAATGTTTTGAGTTATGATTCTGAAAGAAGGTGCCTGAATGCTTTGAGAAGTCACTTTTGATCTGATAATTATAAAGCAACTTAAAGGGGTAGAGTAAAAATATCCAAGATGACACAGTTAGAAATCATGAGAATTTTTTTAATTCTAATGCGTTAGGGTTGACAAAACTCTAGGTGAAGATGGATTTATGGAATGCGAGACAATGAATTCATGTAATGTGTGACCGTGTGAGACTAATTACTCTGTGGGTTGTTGTACATGAATGCCAATGATAGATGGTAGTTGAATGAACCATGTGTAGTGAATATAGATGAGTGATTCCCCTACTGGAACACCACCTACGATAGTAAACATGGGTGACATGGTTTTTTTTCTTTTCTGCAGAGCAACATATGCATGATGTATGCAGCACATCTTTTTTATGCATTTTTGTCATGTCCATTTACAATTTTAATGTAAACACTAAAGAATTTTCTTTTTCCCCCCTCTTTCTGCAGATGTCACTATTTTTGGGCAATCTGTCGTCATGTACTCGGAGAGAGGAACTTGAACTGGAGTTTAGAAACTATGGACGATGTCATGTTCGATTAAAAGATGGTTACGGATTTGTTGTGTATGATGTTCCAGCAAATGCAGAGAGAGCGTTGGGAGTGCTAAAGGGTAAAGATATATGTGGTCAGCAGATATCTCTCACATGGTCCAATAGACAGCCTCACCCCTTTCAGACTAGTGCAAGACCAAACAGATTTTATCAGTCCAGAAGAACTGAAAGCACTATTAGGGGCAGACATTCTCATAATAGAAGAGAGTCTATGAGGCAGCCAAATACACTTGACAGGCAGCTTGAAGCAGTAAACACATGCAATGAAGACGTTTCATCTCCTGCAGAGAAAATTGGTGACATTGGAGAGGTGAAAGAGTGTGAAAAAAGTGGAGCACAAAATGGGTTTAGTAATTCCGAGTCTAATCTTTTTGAAAGTGGTAGGTGGGGTGAACCTCTTAATTGTAAGATTGTTGAAAATGAACCGTCATTTGAACGCTATGAAAGCCAATTACGACAATTGTCACTGGAGAAAAAAGTGAACGAGCATTTTGGCGCTGCTCGTTGTAGTCCTTCAGAATATACAAAGCCAAAGCCAGCTTGCTACAATTGTGGGCAACTTGGGCATATAATGCGTGAATGCCCTAGGGGTAGTGCATCAAGATTAGAAAGATTTAGAAGATCCAATGATAGGGATCATGATGATGGTTTATTTTACAAACATAGGGGAGCAAAGCTGATGAAAGGAAGAACAAGACCCTTGGGAAGAATGAATGTTGCTAGGAAAATGTCCCCATTGCGGTATCGTGAGCGCTCCCAGTCGAGAAAAATGAGAAGGCATTTCAAGAGAGAACACAGCCTGACCGAGAGAATGGAAGATAGCCACTCAATGCTCAAGGAGCATAAAGGGAAAATTTTAAGTAAAGACCAAGATGGACCACCCAAGAAACGACATAAGAAAATAACGCAGAGAACAAGTTCATGTTCAAGTGGAAGTGCTTCAAGATCACTTTCTCGAAGCCCAAGGTCTTTGTCCAGAAGTGGTGCACATACAAGATCAAGGTTCTCTAGATCACAGTCTCACTCTTCTAGGTCAAGACATGGTTCTGCTTTATCCAATTGCAAGTCAGATCCTTTAACAAAGTCACCCTCAGCACAAAGCGATGGTAAGTCGATGTCCATCTTTTCAGACGTAAGTGCACCCCCTCCAGTGGACATGGAGCTCAATGCTGTCAGCTCTGCACTACATGCAGGCCATTTTGATCATGATTGGAGCCCCAGACACGAGAATATTTCTTCTGCAGATTTAGAAATTCCCATGTTTAAGGATGCATTTGAAGTCGAGAAGATGAAGACTTCCTTAATTGCTGGACCTATGATTTATACAAAGAATCCAGAAGATAATGGTTGTGCTGTGCATGTTTCCACTGCAGAGATTGGGGAAGCAGATGCTTGTTTTGCTCCAAAAGGCAATGGTGCTTTGGCTTATGACTTATTGTCTGGAACTGCTATGAAGGGAATTGATGGTGAAGAGCCTACAATTGCGGAGTCTAGCACAAATTTTGGACTGGAAAGTGAATTTTCCACTCGTAAGTCCACAGAAATTTCTCTGCAGGAATTGGTTACGGTTTTAAAACATTATGGGCTGCAAGTACCAGATGTCTATGATTCTGGATCTTCTGTAGCAAAATATTTTGGTGCTTCTTGCCTGTGGCCATGGGAGATTATTTATTACATGCGATTGAAAAAGGGTCCAATTTCCACTGAGAACTATGCTAGACGAATTGCACAAAACAAAGAGTTTGGTATTGTTGATAAGTACGTAAGAAGTAGCAGTGGTTGGGGAGAAGTTGTACCAAATGCAACATAGTGGTGTTTCCTGTTATTCTAGCAGATCTTTGGAGCCAATATAATCTAGACATTGTTTTGACAGTGGATATCGGATTTTGTATTGCAATAGTGGTGTGCCATGTTATGGTTGACCCAACATGTGCTTATACCAGGTAAAACTTGGAAAACCTATCTGTTGTTTTACATAATTTTGTGAGATTATGTAAATCGCATATATCTTCTATATGCAAATGGAATGACATGCCAAATTATGCACATCTCTCTAGTTATTAACTTGTGGAGATAGATGATTAAATGAAAACTTCTGAACAGGTTATGGAAGTCAATTTGTGTTCAATTTATAATTTCAGGATAGTATACAGGGCATTTTCTTTTCACGCAGATGTAACGACAAGATACAAGTTATACCGTTTGGAATACTTATGCTTGTATATATAATAGTTGCTGTTAATTGCAAGATGATCTTTCTAGTTTTTGTACATAAAGCTCATTTTTCTGGGTGTCTTGGTGTAAAATAGTCTTCCTACATGTGGTTGGTTGGTGTTCACATTTAAACTTAATCAAGATAATTATACCATCTGGATATTGATTTTATGACTACTTTTTATCTTTTATAAGGTTAATTTTCATTTTCATTTTTTTGTGAAGGTTGTAGTTAGACTCAAGTTCCTCGTGTTGATTATTTTCCCTTTTATTCCATAACATTTTAGAAAAGCTTGAACATCAAAAGTATCAACGAGTATATTATCAAACAATATCATCTTTCATTTCATTTATTTATTTTTGTGTACAGCTCAAATTTGATCACCACCCTTCCCAACTTCTATTTGTGTAAAGTGTTCTAAATTATTTGATAATGCTGTATTTCAAGAATTGTGGTTTTATTTTTTCATATCAGAAAGGGTATGAGTCTTTGACTATATCATTATTCCCGTCATTTTGCTCTATGCAGCTGAACCTTCAAACAAGTAACGTAACTTTTTTCATATCAGAAAGGGTACGTGTCTTGTTGATGTGGACAGACTGGATTACCAAGGGGTTCCCACCTTATGTCGAGGTTTTGAGTTTTTCTTCTATATTCTGGTTTCCATATATTGCATGAGAAAGCTCAAATTTCTGGTAATTATTGCATTATAATTCAGATGTAATTTTTTTTCCATTGGATTTTTTTCGTAAGACACATCTCTGAGTCAGTTCTCTAGCTGGCAGAACTTATGAGAGTTGATGCACCCATGTAATTCTGCTCTCTTCTTTTTTGCTTCAGATACTTAGTTTTTTCTTCAAAATTAGGCATTGAGTAGATACTTTTAATTGTTAGACGTCTGAAAGTTGATGTACACTTCATGGGCACATAGTATTGGTTCTTTGAACAAGTTGCGGATGCATGTAGGTTCAATATTTTCTGGCAGATGTTCACCATAAAGGTGATGTTTCCATATTTCATTGTAGAGCAACGTATGTGTTTTGGTTGATATCCTCTTCTCTCTCAAACACTTCGTGAAAGTAGAAATGCTGAACTCCTTGTATAGGACTGTTAGCAGAAGTTGCATGTCATGGATTTGTCTTTGCATGGTTTTACTTTTTATTGAATGCTTTGTTAAATTCCTTGTCAGATTGTTCTGTTGAGTCATTCATTGTATTTTATGTTGCTTGTAATCTTATGCTCGTTTATCAGAAGGTTGTCATTTATTTGCCACTTGTATTGGTTTCTGGCATTAATGTGTGATTATTGAGTTTATTAATGAATTGCTCTTTATTTTAACAGGTGGCCGATGGATTCTTGCGAGGTCACACTGATGGTGATTTATTGATAATGACATCTTAAATCCCGGTATGTATTCTCTGATTCTTCCAAATTACACAGCAGAAAGAGTGATTTTTTATATCCTATACAACATCTTCAGTGATTTAAATTACACTACTATCAACTCTGGGATCTGCTGGATAAAATTTTCAAGTCTATGTTGTAATCGTTTGTGGTCGTGAGGTTTTTTCTTGTAGCAAGCAGGTGTTTGGGGGAATTGGACCCTTATTTGTCAAAAAAGATCAGTGATCACTAACATCTTAAGCTTCTTGAATGGTAAAATTTTGACTCTTAGTAGGAACTGAGGTGAATGTGAAGCCGACAACAATGGCCAACAATGCATCAATCATGTTCCTACTATCTCTGATGTTGTGGTTGTGGATTCATCCAACTGATATGAATATCTTAATGCTTTTGATAATGACCCAGTACTAGGTTCCATCAGTTACATCGCCCTCATTCTAGTGAAAGCATATGTTGCAATTTCTTATGTCTGTATACTCTTGTTTTGACTTTGGTTTATCATCATTCTCCGCATTCTTATTCTTTCTAGTTCATGTGTAAGACACATTCACACTGCCCTACTTTTAGTCTGGCGCCGATTACATGCCACAGTCTCTGCAGAAAATTTGAAGAAAGGTTTAGCGAAGGACCAGAACTTAACTATAATTTAATTGAAGTAGATAGAAGTCATTCATATTGTTGCACCTTTTATTTTATTTTATTTTGAAAGTAAGGAGATTGATAGTGATTGCTTTTAAAAGTTTTATCGGCGAGTGACAGAGAAGTAAAGTGGCGCGAGAGATGTATTTATCATCTGACGCGAACCTTTGCTCTAAACATTATAGTCAACTGTCTCAATTACTCATGCATTCAAGTGTTTTTATTGGAGTTCATCTAAAATAGTCTTTCTTATCAATGCTTCTAACCACCCGATATGAAACTCCTCATTTCCTTTCATCCATCCTCTCCACGACTCCACGTCTCTCACCCCTAATAATAAACT
Source organism: Triglochin maritima (assembly GCA_963682175.1). Taxonomy (NCBI): domain Eukaryota; kingdom Viridiplantae; phylum Streptophyta; class Magnoliopsida; order Alismatales; family Juncaginaceae; genus Triglochin; species Triglochin maritima. The sequence goes on along the minus strand of OY821787.1, from coordinate 629,295 downwards.
TGCCTTTCAATAATATACAAATCTGTATGATTCATTTAGAACTGATGTTACTTATTATGTGATATAATTGTTTGAAGTTCAAAGAGTTTTTCTTTCTCCTTTTTACTTGTTTTAGCTTATGTCATTGTATATTAATCTTTTAAATTCTCAGTTAACATGATGTGGGTGGTGATGGAGGACCTTTAATCTGTCTATATTAATTACGGCTACTGTGCTAAACTCTTTGCTAGTAGCGTCCGGGTTCAGATTCGTCTACTGTTCCATGCACCCAATCGATTGTGATAATGCGGTGCTCTTTAGGAGTTGATCACTAATGGCCAACCAACGTTGTGTCCACGATGTGAACAATGAAACGAATTCATATGGTTTCATGTATGCCACCAATTATTAACTTCAAATTGGTTGAAATCTTCCAATGATTTCCTAACATGAATGTCAAGCATTCTAATCTTGGACACTCTAGTTTCTATCACTAGAATTTCTCTGTTAGTGGTTCCAGTTTCTGTCAGATTAGATTCGGGATGGTAATTGGTGAGTAGTTCAGAGGGGGAGGCATCGAAGCAACATAGCATAAAACAACATAATAGGCCATGACGTAAACTAAACCATGATGAGAAAATCGGAGCATGCTGGGGTTTGCCCATCCATCTGTGTGTTCTTTCTAGGATGAGAAAAACTAAGCATGCTGGGATTTCCCATCTACAATTTTTTGTTCAACAAAAGAGCAGAGACAAGGAAAACAAAGCTGAAGAAGAACAGAGACTAACTACCAGAAGAGAACAAAGGTGTAACACCCACAGGCCACAACCCACCTAGATAAGAAGAAATTAGAGAAAACAGATTCCTACCCACATTCTAATTCTCTCTCTATTGGTTTCATCCATTCCTGCTCTTGTTTTTGCCAGTGTTGTGGTCATTGAAGTCGAGAAGAACTGTGCTCTTGCACTTGGGACACTTTGGGTCGTCCTCTGAAAGCATGACATACATAAGGCACCTTGGGCAGCCAACAAGCACCATTGATGTGGCTTCAGGGCTGTTGGGGTCTCTACCCTGCTCGGTCTCGGAGGAAACACACGAACTCGGTGGAGATGTCGATTGGGACGATGAAGTTGAGGATCTACGAGGGGAATTCATCGCGATTGACGGGCTTCCACGGGTCCGTGGGAGGTTCAATTTCAGCTCAAACCTTGGGCCTTTGCCGTTGTTTCGACTCATCGTCGCGGTCACACCCTCTTCTTCCTTACCCTTTATCTAGCCTTTGTATCTGAAAAATACAACTCACTTTGGTAAGACAAAGCAAACTCATCATTCATTCCTAGAAGAAGCAAATTCCTTTTACAACCCAAGTATTATTATCATAGATAATTAGACTCTTTCAAAAATACCACTATCGTTTCCTTGAAAGACAGAGCAAAACAGCTGTTTCATATCATTGGCTCAAAAGGGCAACCTTTTTTTTTGCGAAATCAGGACTACCCAAGTGTTATCTATCATTTGATGCTAAAAAAAGAGCGGGGAGGAGATTGGAATGGGTATATACCTTATGAATTAGGTGCCTTTGCCAAGAAGTGATGGTGAAGATGGAGAACAGAGGCAAAGAACTCAAAGGTCAAAGGTGAGTTGAGGGTTATGGAGTCCAAAGCCAACACCAACCCTGGTTGTAGTGGGATTAGAGGGGGGTCACCACCACACCCATTTTATAACAAGAGAATTGAATTGAGGAGTGGAAGTGATAGTATCATATTAAATTCTCCTTTTGTTTCCCTCCTCTCTGTTTTGCCTTCTCTCTCCCTCTCTCAAGCTTCTTTTTTATTATTTTGAAAAAACAACTCTCTTCTTCTTCTTCAACTTTGTTGTTGTTATTATTATTGTTAATAAATACTTTGCTGTCGAGGAGGTGGAGTGAATGGAATTGAAGGTTGATGAGGAATTGCAGTAAATATTGCAATTACAAAGTGCAGAACTCCATTCATTGATTTTCTTCCTAGTTGGCAACAAGTGTAATTGCAAGGTGAAATTCACCATCAAACAGGAAATCCTTTATTGGTTCCAACCATCTTTTTCTCCTCAATCAAAACACATGTTAAGAATAAGAAATTTCAAAAGCAGAAATGTCTTATTTCATTTTAAAAGAAAAGTTTTATCATTAGTTGTCTATGTTTGAAGCATGTCCCGAACTGGTTGCGTTTGAGGGGATATCTGAGGCTTCCGATATGATGGACCCCAAGTATCTTTATGAGAACTTCAAAGATAGTTCTAGTTAAGTCTCTCTAAATTATGAAATCAAATTGTCATTTGCTCCATGCATTTATCTTCTTTTTCTTCTTCTTTTTGGGAGTGGGAGGCAGTTGTTTGGGATTGTATGCTAGTGCTCTTTAAATTAATTAGTTTGTTAAAAAATTAATGTTGATTTTGACCACGGTGTGATCTGATGGCATATTTCTTAACAGTAACAGGATCACTATGAGTATCCTAACTCATAGTTAACTCCTCTTATAGGCAGAGAAGAAACCTTTACTTAGTTTCAAAATATGGATGTTTAAATTTCATTCCTACTTGTTTGAGTGATGTACCAACGAGACATTCAGTAAAACACTCTGTGGTCGATAAAATGGACCCACAATGCTTCAAAATAGTTCTGCTTGTTTGCATATAGTTATTGATTCTTCTTTTCTTTATATTAGGATTAATCGTAAATAGTGTCCTCTCTATGTTGGCCATGTCTTTTAACTTGAAATGTCTAAAAGGTGTTTCTGTTTTTCCAAATCTCCCTGACTTTCTAAAGATTCGGATTATTTTTGGTGACTTGTTTCAGAATAAATAGCTTGAGAATTTTCAAGAATTATCGCGTACTTGCATAAAGAAATCTTCAAGATTTAAAGTCTCATTGATGCAAAGGTGATATTTTATTCGGATCACTATTTTGTAAGGAATCGGATTTATTGCCCCAGATGGGTCCAAAGATTCTTTTCTAAGCAAGTAAATGACATTAAATGGTGTTATAAGTATTGTCTTAAAGGCACACCACTTTAAGTAAATGGCTTTACTTCCAATTCAGTGAAAGCACCGAGATGTGTGGTGTTGCCCTCAATATTTTCTTTCTCATTTTCTATATATATATATATATATATATATATATATATATATATATATAAACAATATCATATGGAATCATTAATTTCTCTCCCCCGATCCATGTGGATTGGATCTCTTACCTTCAAAGCTCAACATGCATGTTCGAAAGACAATTTAAGGACCAGAGAAGATTATTAAAGTACTATGTGCTCTAATTAATTTGCAAGACGATCAACTTAAGAAAAGATAAAGGAACACAAATAAAAGTAAAAGAAAATACTAACAAAGTAACTTCGTAAAATTAGATAGATAACTGCGTTCACATCACATTCACATATTGATTTGATAAATCTAACGAAGGAGTCAATGTTTGAGGAGGAAAGTTAAATAAATGTGTTAGTTTATGATCAACTCTACCACTACGTATCCTTCACGATTACATATTTATCAAGCAAACTTTAATGGCAATCAATATTAGTGCTTTCCATGAAGAAACTTGAGTTGTGGTTATCGGATTGTTTGACTTGGGAAAGAGGCCTTTAATACCCATCTAGCTACATTTAATCTAGTGAAGAGCTAATGAACAAGTTTGCTTAATGGTCTCTTTAAATAATTTCTATTCAATTGGTGTTTGCATTCAAAGCCATGTGACGAGCATTATGTCTTGCATTTAGGTTATGAAAATGCCAAGAAGGTAGCATCAAAAGTAGAGGTGTTTTTTAGGAGCTACTTGAAAGCAATAATAATTGCATGTCAACTAATTAAAATTATAGTTTATTTTTCTATAAGAAATACAATAAATAATTGGTGATCGAATCCCAATTATATCCTTTAAACGCTTGTTCATTGTATGATTTTTTTTGGTGTTAAGATTTCTTTTGAATCGCTAGCGATGCAAAAGGGTAAAGAACATTTGCTAATTATCCGTATCTGTAATTGTTTATTTTCCTAAGAAAACAGATGTTACTTGTTATCCATCCAGAAGGATGTGGATTACAGAGGAATATCCTTATTTATATCCACGAGCACGCTCTGACTCATTTTCTCAAATGCATGTTACAAGAATCAAACCTTGGTTCTATGGAGACTAAAGTTCATACTTGCAGTTCTCATATACGTTATGTTTCTAAGTTAACAATTCAAAATATACAATTACTAAACTTTATAATGCAGTACATATACGTATTCATTTACTATTCCACCAGCAATGCATGCTTATTCATCTTTTACTCGTATCCGTGAATAAAATATTTGTCACATATCTGCAACATTTTTTTGAATAATGCAGATATCGTCTTTGTATTATGCATAGTCTATATTCACATCTATATTTCAACAAGTAAATACCAATATAAGAACACATCTATAATCTATTCTCCCTGTTCTCTTTGAATCGGATCATTTACACCTCTACTCAGTCGACATGGTTATTTTTCTTTGGGCACCATAGATGTTGGTCGATATGTAAGTAATACTTTCAATTCTGAATTCTATGCACAAGGAATTATCACAAAGAATGTTGTTTGGGTTACAAAAATCCTGAACGTGGAAATACAAGGTCATAGGTGCAAAATACATCTCGTACACAAAAATCACAAAGTTTTTCTGATATTCTAAACCCTAAAAAAAAGACTTGCAAAAATGGACCAGGCACGAATTCCTGGTCAGACGGACCGCTTTGGCAAATAAAAACTCCAATTTCTATTTACAAGAGAAACGTCATTTCGGAACTATACCATACCATAAATGTTATCAATTGATAACATAAATACACATAAGACAAGTATTAGTGTGCTGTTGCAAGTTACAACTACAAACTAGCAGATATAGGAAAGCAACTCGTGCTGCATTATCTACTAAATCATGTCTTATCCTTATAAATTCTCAACACCAACCAATCAGATAAGACGTGGGAGCAGAATTGAGGACCTTACCAACTGATTCTTAGTTTAGATCAATTACGACTAGAATCAATTCCCAACATGTGATATACGTGATGTTTTCAAAGGAGAAAAAATCGAAGACCTTCATTGTCAACAATCAAACCTAAGTTCTCATTCATGTTTTGCTTTCTCCACATGTGAATAAACGCATCAATTCTAAGTCCCGGATATATAATAATACAACCATATAAGTCGAACTTCACACAGTTTCGAGCAACGTATTCGAAAACTAGTTGTCTAATTAGGAGTATTGGTTAATTAAGAAGCACAGAAGAGATTTATGACACGAGTAATGGAATGAGACAGGCTTCCTCATGGAGTGCCAAGGAGCAAGAGTAGAGGTACTTGTAGTTGTAGGTGTAGGACTAGGCTGGCTACGATAAATTCTATGGGACCCGTAATTTAAGTGATAAGATTCCTTCCTGGTTGATTTGATTATGACATACGATTCCTTCCATGCTATGTTAGGGTATTATGCATGAAGACGATCGTTATTAGTTTCTTCGTATTTTTGCAACCTACATAACAGCTGCAAGAGGCAAAGAAGTCTGTAAACACGAATCCTGCTGCTTTAGTTATTATGGGCAAGTTGCTGGAAGTAGAAACCCTAGAAAACAAATTATGCCACAACTGCTTAACTCTTAAATCATTATCTGTAAACGTGAGATCAGAAGTACCTTTAAAGTTGATGCATCCTAAGAAAATACGATACTGTACTAGGCAGTATATCCAGCTCAAGCAAATAGCCTTCCGCTTAAAACTGCAAAATTACGTATGATTAATGATGGCTATTAGTCATACGATACTGTTTCCTTGAAGTGTCTCCATGCAACATCATGAACTCCATAACGTAAGCCATGGTTGTATATATTAACCTCATTTCTATTATCCCCTCTATGTAATTTAAGAATTCATGGTAGTTGTAAATATTGTTATCAATAATGCAATTTGTTGTATATGTGAAGAATATACATTCATTAAATATAGGAAGTAAAAAAAATTATATTGAAAAAGCATTATGCAGGACTTCATAAGTTCTGATGAAGGAAGATAAAGAGAATAAAAGATGCAGCAGGTGGCAATGAAGATGAGCAAACAAATGCAACCATTAACGAGGGTGATTGATTTGCAGCTGTCGCCAGCAAATCCCCAAGGCCACACGTCCTGAAAATTCAATCTCCATTAAGAAAACATTCAAGGGCTTCCTTTAATTTCACCCCCTCCCTATAAATGAATACTTTTAAAGCACTGGGCAACTTCTAAGTTTTTATTATAAATATTATTTATCCATCTGTAAAATCTTCCTCCAGCCTCAATTTCCTATGAACCCTTTCAATGCTCACTTAAGTCGCATGTGTTGTTCACAAGATCATGACAGGAGGTTTTTATTGTGTTTCTTACCACTATGGAAGAGACCCCTACTGGGAATAAACAATGAACTTGATCAAGGCTGGTTTGCTTCAAGGTCAGCGTCAACCCAAAAATTATGTACTACTAGATCTGTGCTTGTGGAGCTCCTGGCTACTGAATTCAAACAGATCTAGAGTTCCTCTACAACAACAACAATAGCCAAGCTTTTAATCTCAAACTAGTTGGAGTAGCCTTTAAATAGATAATCTAGAGCTCCTCTATTTAAATAAAATAAAATAAAAACGTTGGCTATGTATAACTAGAATACACTACAGGATATGATATAAAATTGATTCGATGCTTGTTAAGATCTTTACCTGATGTCAATGGCCTCTTTAGTGCCTAATATTTAGAATGATTGCAGCTGCGACCCAACTCTTAACTGCTAAAACACAATGGTGATTTCCCATCAACTTAAGGGCAGAAGAAAAAAACCATCATAAAATAACTACAGGAATAACCTTTAATTTCATTGGTACAACATCCAAATTACCCAATATTCTGAATGTGATGAGTAAGGTCACCTATGCATGATGATATTTCCGCTTACATTTTATTATGATGTAATTCCTTAATAGGCGAATTCTAAATATCTGCTAGTATAGAACACAACATTTCAAAGAATAAGAGTGCATCTGCAGATGCACTTGATGAGGGGAAGTCCTTACAAAGACGAAGAAAATTTCTCCTGTCCCATCTACAAGATCTTGTTATATAACATTTCTAGACAATATCTGAGACAAACTGCAAAAATAATATTTACTTCTTGTTTAAGGGGTTTGATTCTTTCATATGTTGTGCAGCCTAAAACAGGTTAGTTCATTTGGCCTAAATTAACAAGAGTAGCAATGTAGCATCTTATCTGCTGTAAATGAGGGTACTGAAAAACTTAAAAGCATGCTGCAAAGATTTAGACAGCACAAAAGCAAAAATTACTGTTACAACAGTACCCATGAGATTGTTTTCTAGGCTTGCACAAAAATGTGACATCTCAAATTAACACAATTGTAAAAGCTAAAAGGACTCAGGGGACAGAGGCTTAATAGACTGTAGGTAAGCTCTTGATGAATGACAAATTGCGGTTCTAAAGCTGGCCATATGCTAAAGAGATTATGCAGACATGTTGACAACCCTATTATTAGTGTAAAAGAAGAGAAGTAAAAATGACAGCATATACCAAACGTCAAGCCCTTGAGAATATGAATCACTTTGATACATCTAATCATCACCACGTTCATTTCATAGATGAAAATACTCAGTGGAAAGTGGCATCTACTCTAATATGAACATCAACTATAGGATGAGTGGTATGCCAACAGGCCATAGTAAGGCACATTAAAAGTAGAAGACACTGCCACTAACCTCATTAAGTAGGATACTGTCTTAATGTTTGTTGAGCATATCGATCTTGAAGCCATCAGGTTCTGTCAGAATCTATCAATTGCCGCTGATATTTTGTTCTTGTGCTGCAAAAATAAACCATTGGTAAGTTTATTGGCACGTTGAATGCCGGGATATTAGTCACCATAGCATTTTTTCCTATTTAACAATATGACAAGTTGACAACCTAAATCGTTGAAACTTAAGAGATTATACCGCATATATAATATAACAGCCATATAATTCACATACCTAAGAAGCACTTCAGTGTACTGATGGGAACAAATAATTATCTTCAACAAAGTAGTTCCTTGCAACAGTAAAACAGGACAAAAATAGGGAAAAGTTGAGTTACATGGGTTGGATCTAGGCCATCATTAAAATTCTTGACTAAGTATAATATCACAGAATAAACATTTCTCTTGAGACAGTCTTCAAAATACAGACTCGAGCTGGGAATCACTAGAATGTGAGTTCACTCTACACTATCCACAATTGTATTCAAGGAAATGGTGGTAAAATTCTCCGCAATGTTACTGCTTCTTTGGCATTGCAGTAACTGCTGCTGGGTGCTCTGCACAAGTTCGTTGAGTTGCTGGATTTTCTTTTCTTGCAATAAAATTATCTACAAGGAGATAGAAACAAGAATTATCTCTTACATACACACGCTTAAAGCAATCGGCATTTTAAGGGGGTAAAGTTGTAAACCGTACGATACAAAGAAAACAACACATTGACCAATGTTGTGCTGCACATCTAACATATTTTCTGGGAGGAAATACATTCATTACTAGCTAACAAATCTGGAGGTTGGGTATTTCAAACCAAACACGCTTTCCAAGCAGATGAAGGCATCTCATACCCTCATGGCATAAAAAAAAGAAAACAATACGGTAATTAGGTTGCCAACACATTTTGGATGAGAACTAAAGTTGCAAGACATTAACTCAAGCCATAACATTGGCTGGTAATCAAAAAAATTGTCGGGAGACTTGGTGATGCATTACTATCATGGCATATTAATCCAAAGTCTTAATGATATTTCCGAGGCTTGAAAACCATTATGTAGTGATCCATTAAGGGATATGAAAATCTTCAAAAGGAAAACAAATGACATGGGCTAAAAATATAAGACATAACAAGCTCGTAATAATAAATGATCCAAAAAACTGCTGTATGCATAGCTTTCAAATAGATAACTTTGACAATACCAGTTGCAGTGTATCGACATACTAATTTCTATGGGTAATTGCAAATCCAATGTTGCATATTCAACAATTACAAGTTAAGATGGTTCTAAATTTACCAATAAGGATAAAGATTGCTACAGATACAAGTGAGAAACAAATATTGATATAGTGAAATGCTAGAATGATGTTGACATTATTAAATTGAAGCTCTTAATGTTTTCTTATGATCCTATTTGAGTTATACCTACATCTAAATACCATTGTCTAAATACCATGTGAGTTACACCTACATCTACATGCCAAAAAAATACCATGTGAGTTACACCTACATCTACATGCCAAAAAAAATCAAGTTATCTAACATGTACCTGTCAGGGTGTCAATAGATTGTAAATTGATCAAAACTTGAATTATAGCATAATTTCTGAATTGAAAGTTTATTTTGAAACAACTAAATGTACGTCACATAAGTATATGTGCTTATAAGATAACTGGGGATCTCACTAGAACTAGAAAACCCCAGATAATTACATGAACATTAGCAAGAGGAAAGAAATGATGGAGGTATGAACATAGAAAACCGAGTCAAGATACTAAATACACTAAAATGCAATAGCATCAAATACAGTATTATAGAGCACTACCATATCTCTACTACAATACCCAACAAAGCTAAGGTACAAAATGGAAATGGACAGTAAGGACAGAGGTGCAGACCCTCAGAACAATGCGAGCAGATGGGTTCAAATGGACATATTTTCCTCTACCAAATAACTTAGCCTTAGTTGTCTTTTACCTATTGCCTCTAACTGTAACTATGAGCCAAATGAATGTGACATATATTTGTTGACTAAAAAATTAAAACATGCTTATTAAAAAAGTAATAAAAAACCCAGTAGCTAGACTTCTGTACAGTAACTAAGTTTTGGAATTATTCTAGGAAAAATTACATATTAAAAATTAATTTAAATAAAATTGGCAATCAATGGGGGCTGTCTTTATTAATCAATCTCATCTACTATTTTACAGCAAAGATCAAGTAACAAGCACCTATATATAAGAAAAATTGAAGAACAAGAGAAGAGTAGTAATAAATATCAGATTCACTCACAATTTGTGTGGTCACCAAATATAAGCTAGTCACTAGTTTTCACCCTCATTAGCTTGGTGGTGGCAAGAATAACTTGAATGTACATGGTTGAATTCAGATTGATTGATAAAGAAATAAGTGTAGGTAGGTGGAAACATAGCGTGGTCCTATTCTGAATTGTGAACTCGACTCCAAAGCATGTGTTAGAACCCAAACCCCGGATTAGGGTTAATCTCGGATTAAGATGGGGTTTGCATAGGGAAGGGGCACGTGAACAGGAGTTTGCACGGGAATGGAGGAGGTAGGAGGTGTAGGTGAGGGTGTGGGTACTGTTGGAGAGGAGTAGGGTGTGTTGGGTTGGGGTTTATAAGCTAACATCTCTCTCTCTCTCTCTCATTGTTGATCTCTCTCATTCACTCACTCTCTCCCTTTGCTTGTGCGGCGACCAGCGGTGGAGGAGACGACGCCAGTGGCGTGAAGCGTGCGGGGGACGTGCGCGAGGTCACCAGAGGCAACGAGCGTGAGCGGAGCTCCGGCGGTTGCGTTGTCTTCTTCGAGGTATGTCAACTTGATAGTGTGATTTTGTGGTTCTTAACCCTCGTGGTAGGGTTGTGTTGGTCGGACGGGGAGGTCGGAGACCTCTCCGGCGTTGTTTCCGTCAGAAACCTCGGCTGGCGCGAGGTGGAAGACGACCAACGGTCGACCGGTCCCTTTGAACGGTTGACCGAATGTATTGTTTTACCCAACTTTAACCTTCACCGGTCGGACGATGTCTGGTGGCGGTCGACCGGTAGTGCATATTGCTGGTGAGTTGGGACATTCTGCCTGTTGTCGGTCGACCGGTTCCTTGGGTCGTTCGACCAGAACTTAAGTGTACTAAGTAGATTTGCATGATTTGTTCGACCGATTGTATATTGCGTTCGACCGATTGTATGTTGTTTGACCGTTGGAGGTTTGCGTTCGACCGATTATATGACGTAGAATAATAGGTTGACTCTATCTGTTATCGGTCGACTGGGACCCCTGAGTCGGTCGACCGATCGTTTAAAATGATGTAGAAATGCCATGTTAGTTTTCGGTCGACCGGGACCCCTGAGTCGGTCGACCGATAGATTGATTTTGATGTTGACCAGACTCCGGATTTTGACCTCGTTCGGTCGACCGGTTTTAGACCTTTGTTCGACCGTTGGAGATTGTGTTTTGAGCGCAGCGTTAGATCGTGTTAGGCGTACGGTCGACCAATTCCTTTCTGGGACCGGTCGACCGAATCACCTCTTTCGGTCGACCGTTTGAGCCCAGGACAGAATTTCTGGATCCCTTGTTGAATGCCAATTTTGTCCACGGAAACCCGTGTCCTCGCCTTATGCGTGAGCCGGGAGGTGACGGTGGGCGCGTTCCGCGTGCCTGCACAGGGACCGCCCTGTGGAAAAGTGTGGGTGTTCGGGATGTGTCACCTCCAGGTATGGACCGTGACTGAGATGTTGGATTGATTGGACTCATTGTAGTATAGCAGACCTGAGGGATCGCGGATCCCAATGTTGATGTTTGTGCGGGCACGCAACTGGCGTTGGGTGAGGTGACTACCGGCCTTCGGGTTACGGAGGTCACTGCCATGCTTTTATAGCGGTGCGGTTGGTGTTTGCGGCTCGAGGAGCCTGATGACCTGACAGACTTCGGTCTGGACCCGTCTGATGTTGTGCCGAACGTTGTGATGGACCACCGATTCTGTGCCGGTGATGCCGCCGAGGTTGTGCCGGCGATGATGATTGTTGGGCCGAGGCTGTTCCGACTATGTTGATTCCTCGACTGGGCATGTGCCTACAGTAGTGTAGCTGCGTGTGGGGGGTGCGATGTCGCGTGCTGTAAGGCTGCATGTGCCTACAGTAGGTCTTCTCGGGAGACTCGATGTTTATTGTCGGACTGATGTCCTGTTTTACCCTTCGGAGGAACTGTTTTCCATTTTGTCGATGTCATGACATGCTACTAGTATGATAGGTTCACTTGTGTAATGCATGCATATAGGTGAGTTGGCATACGGGATTTCCTTCTGGAAACTTAGGCATTGTTGTTATATATTTTCAGGACCGCAGTAGGTCCAGTTGGGTGGTGATCGGCGGGCACGCGCATTTTGGAGTTGGATCCTCTTCTCGGACCGCTGAGGTCGGCATGATTACGTTTTATCTTCTTTTGTCGTTTTGTTGTAATCATGTATCATTTTGACAAACTCTGATGTAATTTTGGTGCACTGCTATTTGTTTTATGAGAAGTAACAGTCCCGTCTTTGATTATTGAGTTTCTTAGTCTTGATTATAAATTTTTAAATTTCCGCTATTTCGGGATGTTACAGCATGTGTATTTATACAAGAAAGAGTTAAAGCGAGTACACCATAAGGAGTGTTAGTCCTCGGTTTCAATTTGAGCTTCTTCTTCCTTATGCTTGAATGGTAGCTACATGGTGTTGATTAGAGGAAGTGCACCATGGGTAGATATAATTAGACTTTGGTTGTAGATTAAATTGTTGCCAGTGGATGCAACCGTGCGTTGGATTAAAGTGAGGAGAAACCAAGATTAAAGATTAGCCATTTAGCTATGAAACACCGGCTACTTTTCTTGATTTTGGGTAAAGATTATTGATGGACATTTTAGAGTGTTAGGGTAATTCTAATTATGCCTATTTTGGATTATATGAAGCCAATTATCCAAAAGTTACATTTATAGCTTGGAAATCCTAGGCTATTGGGCTATTGGTGGCCATTAGATCAAATGAGTATTTTATTAGATTTTTTAAAGCAAATACCTCTAAACTATTTTGTTGCAATGGAAGTCTTAGACTTAACTCCGCCTATGTACGTGTACATAGACTGTCCCAAGCCCGAATAAAGGAGGAGGGTTGCGATAGGTGTTGCGAGCCAGCGTAAAATCCTAGCTACTCCCATGAAAATGAAAGTTAAAAGAGAATCGTGTTTGGAGCAACACCCTCTTAACGACGCGCTACATCGGGCCCTGAACGTAGTGATTCAAAGTGAGCAAGGGTCTACGCATCATTCTCGACGGGTGCGAGCGATAAAGAAGCTAGTCGAGGGACACCACCACCTTAGTGGCACACTGCATCGGTGCTTGGATGTAGTGCACAAGGAGTTAGGGTCCTCGTACTTTACTCAACGGGTGCGAGGGGTAATGAATCTAGTTGATGATAGTAGGATACGCATAAGTAGTTGGAATGTTGGATCTTTAACAGGGAAGTTGAGAGAGTGAGTGAATGTGATCAACAAGAGAAAAATCAATATTCTTTGTGTTCAGGAGACCACATGGGTAGGTGAAAAAGCTAAAAAAGTTGAAAATACAGGGTTTAAGTTATGGTATAGTGGAAAAAATAGAAACAAAAATATAGTAGGAATCTTAGTAGATAAGTGCCTAAGATATGAGGGGGTAGAGGTTAAAAGGCAATGTGATCGAATAATTTTGATTAAGTTAGTTATCGGAAAACTGATTTTGAATGTCATTAGCGCCTATGTCCCACAAGTAGGTTTGAGCGAAACAGTGAAGAAACAGTTTTGTGAGGACCTTGACATTATGGTGAGAGGGATTCCTAGTAGTGAGAAACTTTGTATTGGAGCTGATTTTAACGGTCATGTTGGTAAGATAGCGAAAGGTTTGAACGTATCCATGGAGAGTTTGAATTTGGTGTTAGGAACCAAGAATGAAAAGATTTTCTGAATTTCGTTGTAACATACGACCTCATCGTAGCAAATATTTTCTTTAGGAAAAGAGAATCTCATTTAGTCACATTTTGTAGTGGTCAACATCGGAGTCAAATTGATTTTGTGCTTATTTGAAAAGATGATCGAGAATCTTGTATAGATTGTAAGGTAATACCTGGAGAGTGTGTGGTGACTCAACATAAGTTGGTAATAGTGAACTTTCGCTTTCGTATTGGTGTGGTACGAAATAAGTGTAATAAAGATATGAATATTAAGTGGTGGAATCTTAAATGAGAAAAATGTATGAGATTTAGGAATAGACTTATGACAGATGGACATTGGGATGTTGTAGGAGACGTTAATAGTATGTGGGAGAATATGTCATCTTTAAATTCGACGAGTGACTAAAAAAATTTGTGGGGAGAGTAAAGGAGGTAGACTAGATTCGAGAGACACGTGGTGGTGGAATGATGATCTACAACAGACAATTAAAACTAAGAAAGAATGTTATAAGATGTGGGTTAAAAATAAAAATGAAACTAACTTAGAAGAGTATAGATTGACTAATAAAAAAACTAAGAAAGCAATAAGATATGCTAGAGGAGTTGTTTATGAGAATTTATACCAAAACTTGGGATCAAATGAGGGAGATGTTGGAATATATAAGTTGACTAAAATAAGAGAGAGAAACTAGAGACCTTAATCAAGTTAAATGCATTAAGGATGATAATATTAACATTTTAGTTAAGACGGAGGATATCAAGGAAAGGTGGAGATGATATTTTGATAAGTTATTCGATGGAGAAAATGATAGCGACACTTTTGAAGTGGATGATACAATTGATGAATCTAATAGACGATTTGTACGGAGGATAAAAGAAGTTGAGGTTAAGGAAACCTTAAAAAGAATGAAAATTGGTAAGACTTTAGAACCAGACGAGATCCCGATTGAGGTGTGGAAATGCCTTGGGGATAAAACAATAACGTGGTTAACTAAATTGTTTAGTAGTATCTTTGAGAAAAATAAAATATCAAATGAGTGAAGATGGAGTACTTTGGTGCCAATTTACAAGAATAAAGTGGATATTCAAAGTTGCACTAACTATAGAGGTATCAAGCTCATGTGTCATACTATGAAATTGTGGAAAAAAATAATTAAGCACCGTCTAAGGAATGAGACATGTGTTAGAGATAATCAATTTGGTTTCATGTCTGGAAAGTCAACAATAAATGTCATATTTCTTATTAGACAACTTATGGAGAGGTATAGAGAACAAAAGAAAGATTTACACATGATTTTTATTGATTTAGAAAAAACATATGATAGAGTTCTAAAAAATGTTATGTAGTGGGTCACAGAGAAGAAGAATGTATCAATAAAATATGTGAATTTAATTAAAGATATATACGAAGGAGTTGAAACTAGCATTAGAATTTGTGATGATGTGACAAACTTTTCCAATTAAGATTGGACTTAATCAGGGTTCAGCTTTAAGTCCATATCTCTTTGCTTTAGTAATGAACGATGTGACATAAGACATACAATGTGAGGTTTCATGGTGTATGTTTTTTGCAGAGATATAATATTAATTGACAAGTTGTCAATTTCCACTGTGTCAAAGATTAAGTTGTTTTTTGACATTTGGAACATCATGGACTATATCAAAAGGCTATTTAAACGATTTGCATTTCTTTTATTGTGAAATCGCAGATGGTCAGTTGCATTTGCATCATTTAAGTCAATTGGAAACAACCTCACTGTTTTACAGTGGTAGGGTTGCGTACATCCGACCCACCTTACCTCGCTTAGGCGGGAGGCTCTTCTGAGGCATTGGGGTTATGTTGATGTTGATGTATAATATTAAATGACAAGAATAAGGTAGGTGTGGAGAGAAAACTAGAGTTGTGGAGAAATACTTTAGAAACGAAAAGTTTTAAACTAAGTAGATTTAAAACTGAATATATGAAGTGTTGTTTCAGTATCGTTAATACCGAGGAAGATGAAATTATATTAGATGAGCAAGTGGTGCGTAGAAAAGATATATTTAGATATCTTGGATCAATATTTCAAAAAGATTGGAAGATCGATGAAGATGTTAACAATAAGATTAGAACATGATGGATGAAATGACGACACACCTCAGGTGTCTTATGTGATAAGAAAATTCCACTTAAGTTAAAGGAATTTTTTTATAGAACCACAATAAGACCTGCAATGTTATATGGTGCGGAATGTTTGGTCACTAAAAGACAACATATACAAAAGATGAGTATATCTGAATGAGGATGTTGAGGTGAATGTGTGGTCATACGCGAATGTATCGGATTAGAAATGAAGACATTCGTGAGAGAGTTGGAGTTGCTCCAATGGAAGAGAAAGTTATGCAACACAGACTGAGATGGTTTGGACGTGTACAAAGAAGACCTATGGAGACACCTATAAGAAGAGATGTATTGAATCAGATTAAAGACATAAAAAGAGGAAGATGTACAACGATTGACTTGGGAGGAAACAGTCAAAAGAGATTTAAATGATTGGAATGTTTCTCGGGATTTGCATTGGATAGAAACGCGTGGAAGAAGGTGATTCACGTGCCTGAACCGTGACTCCTTAGAGTTTCATTTCTAGCCTACCCCCAACTAGTTTCGGATAAAATGCTTTGTTGTTGTTGGAAGTCTTAGACTTGGAACTGGGTTGATGAAAATTGGCAAGAAGGGGGGGGGGGGGGGGGGGGGGGGGATATAGTGAGCTGAGTGGTGTTGGATGTGTTGAATTGGATGTGAAGATTAGGCTTGAGAAAAATGAATTCCTCGCTATGCATTGAGAAAGCATCAACTTAGATCGAACTCAATTTGGATTTCTAACACCATAGGAGTCTTAAGCAAGGGGTACCTACAATTAATAGGATTATGATGTTAAAACAAGTACCAGAAGGCAAATATGATTTCATTAAGGATACATGAGAGATGAGTAGACACACTACTGAGGAAATTGCAACTAAATAGATCTCTTGATGGCATTTTACAAGTTTAATTGTTTAATGATGGGTTGGGTTCAAAGATTTGGAGAAGTTGCCTTGGAGTTAGAAGATCAAGTCGGAATGAAGATTGAGATTTAAAACAACTGAAGGTTTTACATGAGCTGTGGAAAGGAACCAATAGGTATGGCATGAAAAACACGTCAAGTATGCATGCACAAGAGAATGGAGTTGAAAAGTGTTGACCGGAACTGGATGATTTTTCCACAACACAAAAAAAGTACTTGACAAAACTAAAAAACATAAGGGAAAAAACAGAGTCAAAAAGTAATTCACCGCATAATCCTAAGGCTCCCATATAAGGCTATGACAATCACACAAGTACTACCTTTTCCTTAAGTACTTCTTTCTTCAGGATGTGTTGTTGATTCTGGGAAATGTTCAGGCCTTCCTCCAATTCACCCATTAGCTGTTGCTTCCATTCGAACTGGGAAGTGACCACGAGTATCAAGAGTAGAACAACAAGAACCATGGGTCTTGGAATCATTGTACACAGTTACAAAACCTGAGAGAACATGAATTGTCGTAATTGATGACGCTCAAGATTTAAAGATGATAGAGTTCAACATCAAGAAGGGGAAAACAATACTCCCTTCAAGCAACCGGAGTAGAAATATCATAGCACGCTCTAGGGAGAGCATAGAGACACTAACACAATCCACCAACAGATCCACGAGAAACCAATTATGGGTGATAGAAAGCAAACAGCAAATTCTCACTAGTAGCAAAATCATGTGAAATACAAGTCAGCAACACATAGATTCCACGGCTAAATTCAAGAAATTCTCATCATCCATCAAATCCCTTACTCGAGCAGCTCAACGTCAGTTACATCTAATATCATTACTGTAGAGACTGGGACAATGACTAGATTCGGTTAACTGTCAACTTACTCTAAAATATAGTTGCTCGACTAACAGCTTGTGTAATTCTTCAGACTAGTAGCCACCAGAAAAATGTTGTGGCTAAAGTTAGTTATCACACAACTCATCTAAAATGAGTAGTTACAGCAAACACAACAAGTAATCGCAAAACTTATTATCATTATAATACCAAACAATTAGCTATTAGCCTCACGACTTGAAGTCCTGCGCTTAATAACAAATTCTAGTCCTTGACACTCCTGTTACAGAATCATCAGGGAAAAAAACTGTTTTTTTAATAAAAGGGAGCAAAATCAAACACTCATCCTCCAGCCCAGCCTACAAGAAGAATGCCACAAAATATTAAACTGATTCTCCACAAATTACAACCTAAAACAAAAACCTCGGATTGAAGCGCAAAATCTAGTTATCAACAACAAAAACAGGAAAAGAAACAGAAATTAAAAAAAACATCGGAGAGGAGAGAATCGGACCGAGAATCACATGTCCATGCCCATCCACTGTGAGGGATCCATTGGGATGATGATCAACACCAACTCAACACTCTTCTCGCTCGCCACAACGCCACTCCTTTGGTTTCTCTTTTGGGTTTTTGTTTTTTAATGATTTTATTTTGAGGTTTTTCAGGGTTTTTTAATGATATTTTAATTTCCACTCCTGAACTTTCAAAATTAACAATTACCTCTCCTGAATTTTCATTTTGTAACACTTTGCCCCTTGAATTTCAAAAATTCATTATTTAACACACATTCAACGTTTTCCCCAAATTATTTTGTTACTCAATCCGATCAAAATTCCAACAATATCTGACCTCCATTTTGACCGAAATTCACATAAATATAAGTTTAGAAGTGTATTAAGGATACAACAACAAAAATTAGAGAAAAAACGTCGAATGTTTGTTAAATAATAAAATTTTGAAATTCAATGGACAAAGTGTTACAAAATAAAAGTTCAGAGAGTTAACTGTTACTTTGAAAGTTGAGGGTGCAAAATAATACAAATGTATAGTTCAGAGGTCAAACTGTAATTAACCTTTTTTATTACAGCGAAAATGGGTGTTTTAGGGTGTGCCTCCTTTGATTTTAATTATTGGGATTAACTACTCGTGCTCCAACAACACAACACGATAAAAAAAATATTACTAATTACACATACGAATATATTATTGATGGATGGTACCAATAACAAAAGGACATATGAAATAGGGATATTTTGTGTATGAATTTGATTGGTTTTTGTACACGAGTTGAAAAGTAAGGGTCTCAAACATCTAGCATCCCAATACTTTTCTTGTTTTGACCCTACATGTGAATTTTTTTATATTCTTGTACCAACATCACGTCTAAATGTGTAAGACACACGCTGGCACACACAAACGTAGCCTAAAAAGTATTACTAATGATGACATCTTCGCTAGCGAAGTCCTTAAAAAAGAAATTGAAGATAACTCTTTGCAAGAACTCAATGAGTCGCTAGTTTAGTTGTCCTCTAATATAAATTGTGGTAGAAAAAGTTAACTTCGAAGATGTAATGACAATTAATGTTGTCATGTAATTTGCTCGGACGAGTAATATAAAATTAGCCTATTTTTGGGGGAAAACACTTCAATGGGGCTTCGGTAGTACAATGCAGTCTCAAGCTCTTACATTTTTTAAATATAAAAATTTAACTATTTATCCTGCACCAATTTACAACACATATTGCCATATTGTACATATTGGACAAAAATCTAACTATTTGTCCTGCATCAATTTAGAATAATATAGTGGACAGATGAACGTAGAAACTAAAAAACAATGCCAAATCTCAGTAATTATCTACTAGGTAAAGTTGGACTCCATCGTATTTTTTGGAAAACTTCACTCCCTCAATTGGTGGACCACATCCATGTGGACTTCCTCAGACCAAACTTACATGGGCCTGGAACATGTGTAATAACCTTAATCTAAACACCTTAATTAACCTAAACTAAACCTAATTAACCTTAATTAAGTCATGAACAGTAAAGAGTGAGGTGGAGGATTGGATAAGATTTGGTTTTTCCTATAAATATAAGTGTTAGGTTAAGAAAAACGTTTTTCTCATTGCTTGAGTATTTCAGAGAGTGAGAGAGAGGCGATTTTGAAGGAAAAGAAGAAGGAGAGAAGGAGAAGGAGAAGAAGTGAAGGTGGAGAGTTGGGTTAGGATTGCCAAAGCTTGGGAAGTTTCCACAAACTTCAAAAAGGTATGTCAAGTCTTCATTATAACTCA
Source organism: Triglochin maritima (assembly GCA_963682175.1). Taxonomy (NCBI): domain Eukaryota; kingdom Viridiplantae; phylum Streptophyta; class Magnoliopsida; order Alismatales; family Juncaginaceae; genus Triglochin; species Triglochin maritima. The sequence goes on along the minus strand of OY821787.1, from coordinate 609,331 downwards.
CATAAGCTTTGTGGGTGTTGGGGATCGACGTTGGTGTCGAATTCCCCGTCGGATTGCAACCTATTCAGAGGTTGAAGACGACAATCAGTCGACCGGTGCCTGTGGGCAGTCGACCGATTCTATTATTATATTGATTTGCACCCGCAAACGGTCGAACGATGTCTGAGGACGGTCGACCGTTATGCCAGATTTCTGCGGGAAAAAGGGTTGATGCTGTTATCGGTCGAACGGATCCACTTCGCCGGTCGACCGAAACAATGAGAATAGGTTGGTTGGAGATTTTGACTTATTAAACGGTCGAACATCCTTAACCTGGTTCGACCGATCTATTCGATGCTAAGTCGGTTGGGAGCTTTGACCATCAAAACGGTCGACCGCTCTTTAACTTTCGGTCGACCGACTGAGCATTTTAATTAAGCAGTAGAGTGCCTGTGATGTTTCGGTCGAACTGTATCTCAGTTCCGGTCGACTGAATATTACTTAGGCAAAATGCTGAAATCCCTGTTATCGGTTGAACGGACCCTTGGTTCGACCGGTCGGATATATAAATATTGTATAACGTAGACCATCCAAACAGTCGACCGCTAGATGACTTTTGTTCGACCGATTGGTCGGTAATTCGGTTGGCGTGGTTCGACCGAATGCATTGTTTGTACAATACTGATGCATTGCATACATTGCATCATATGTCTTTCAATTAGATTACTTTTATATCAATAAATGCTACTAAGGTATGTGTTTAGTCTTATTTACAGAATACAGGGACCTGAATGCAAATTACCCACATCCCGAGCATAAACGCGTGCAAAAGACTCATTTCTATCATAAAGACCAAGCTCAAGATTATCGGGTTACGAATGGAAATGTATCCAAGCATAAAAGCATTCAAGATCTAATTACAAAAAGAACAAGGACTTAAGCACAAAAGTAGACAAGGACTTAATTGCAAAAAGCCAAGGACATAATTGCAAATTACGAGTAGCTTTTATTATTATGGAGAAAATCTAAAGAAAATCAATGTGGATCTCCAAATATATAAAAAAATAAAGTCGGAGCTCAAAAGAAAGGAAAGAATCAATCCAGATGCGCAAAGGATATTGAAATCATACCATAAACACACAGGAAAAATCCAGATTAAATCGGAGCTAAAAAGGTGGCGAATCCGCCGCACCTTATGTACAAAATACGACGAATCCGCCACACCAAATTAGATTCATGCTCTAAAATTTTTACCGGTTGCGTGTTGACACGTGTACTTTCCTATTTTATACCTAAGTCCCTTGTATCGGCTATAAATAGCCCTGAAACGATGTTGTGAGGGCCCTTAGCTTATGTTCTAGTTTTTATTCCATAATTTAGTAATAAAGTTTTGTTGTTTTATTTTGTGTTTTTAGTTTTCTTTTGTAATCTCTCTAGGACCCCTTCTCCTTCCCTCCTTCCATGAGTTTCTAACTCTTTCCAAATGGTGGGGGTGACGGATTTAGGGTGATGAGAAGAGAATAATGTTATTATTTTAATTTCATGTTAGGATATTTTGATTACTTGAGTTTGTGTTAAATCATTTATCATGTAATGCTTTATAACTAATATGATTTGTTATAAGTTTCTGATTTCTCTAATCAAAATCCGAAATCTAAATCTCCACCCGCTGGACTCTCACCCTTCTTTGCTTTACTCTTAATTTATTTTTGTTGTTCTTGCTTAAGAAATTAAAAATCAAAAATCTCAAACCAAACGCATGTTTTCTCTCTCTTTCTTCCCTTAATTCGAAAATCACAGAAATAACAATATCTCTCCCTCCTTGTGTTCGACTCGTACTTGCCACGTCTTCATTGACGCCGTGCACTTGCGGTATAAATTTAATTCTCATCAAGTACCGAGTACTGTGTGGAAGACCGGTCGACCGGTGTGCTTGTAGCGGTCGATCGATCTGTCGCAGGTTGGTGGATTTATCCACACGCGAGCCGTCGAGTATAGGTCGACTACCGGCTCCGAGGCGACGGTCGATTACCGGCCTTGAGACCGACGGATTTCACCTTCGATGAGGGCGTATTATTGTTGGTCCTCTCATATCGAGCGGGGTGTAAGAGATGATTGCCGTAAACCTTGGGTTGTTTGCTGGGGTTTGTCGGTAGGCCGAGGATGTTCCGGCAGGGTGCGCGTCTGGTGGCTCTTGGGGGAGCAGCGGCTGTCGTCTTGCCCGAGTTGTGCATTCGGCGGGCTGACTCGCTCCTGGGGTGGCGGCGTAGTACCAGGGTTCCTTTCTGCGGCTCTTGGGGAGTAGTGGTGCCGACTGACCCTTGTGAGGCAGCGGTGGACTGACTTGACCCTCGTGGTGGCAGGGGTGGTTCAGTACCGCGGAGGCGGAGAGGGGTATTATTGTGGACCCGAGGTGGATGATCATGTGCATTGCATTGCATTGCATTGTCTTTAATTCCATTTTGTATTTTAGGAGGTTTGACATACGGGGTTCCTGCAGGGAACTCAGACATGTTTCAATTGTTTTCATTTCAGGTAGCGAGTTGCATTAGAGTCGAGGTGGTGACTGAGGAGGGTGCTCACTGACTGTGATCCTGTAGTCGTCAGTCTCTTCTTTTTGTGGTGATTACATATTGTATAGTTTTTGTCGTAATCACAGTCAGTTTGTATATTTGACTTCCACGTGGATCATGTTTATATTATATATGTTGGTTTGTTTCCCGTGACGTGTCCTTGTTGACCGTTGACAGTCTTTTTATATTGTTTAAATTTTCCGCTGTTTTCGAGGAAAACTTACATGTTACAACCAAACTTTTCTTAACATTTCTTAAAGAAAGCTGGTAAATGCATGAAAACAATTAGCTACTTTTATGAAATCTATTGGGTCAAGGTAAATTGACTATATAGATCAAAATTGCATCCTTATACCTTCCACAACCTTATTGTTCAAACAGTATAAAACTATAATTGGAACATTACACCTTTTCAATTCTCACCTGATAACAGTAATATTGCATTTTTATATATTTTTAGTTACACCCAATCTTTAGTAATTAAAAGATCTCAATTCGTTCCCGAAGATTACGTGAAAGTCCAACTTTCCCAACAGCTTCCGACCAAACCCACAAGTTTAGACATAATAGTAAACAAATCCATTCTGGTGCAACCAGAAAAAGCCACACTATATATCACAGCCAACACTAATTTCTTTCTTCCTCCATCACAAACGTACAAGATAATGTTGTCTACCTTCCTCACATGTTCTTGTCTCATCATCATCATCATCATCATTTTCTTCTTCTCCTCCTCCTCTCTTTCCCAAGCAACAAATTTGAAGAATTCTTTGTTTCCATCACATAGATGGCAATGGAGTGCAACAACCAGTATGGCTTCTTTGGAACACGATGTTTCTTACAAGACAATGTACTACACGCAAAGGTTGGATCATTTTAACATGTTGGCAAATAGTAATTCGACGTTCCAGCAGAGGTATCTTGTCGATGACCGCTTCTGGGGCGGTGCCGATCGAAGTGCTCCCATCTTGTTATACACAGGCAATGAGGGGGATGTGGAGTTGTTTGCCCATAATTCTGGATTTATGTTCGAAATCGCGCCTCGTCTTAAGGCTCTTGTTGTCTTTATAGAGGTACCAGAGCTTATTCTTGTTGGTTGCTATATATGCTATATATGCTATATATATATATATATATATATATATATATAGTTTTTGCTTGTCTTAATGTGTATAATCATCGAGTTTCTTTAATTTCATGAATATTGATTTCTTGTTTCGTGGGTTCAACCTTGATAAGAAATACACTCATATTTCATGACTTTTGCTTGCTTAACGTTTGCCAATTAATAGATTATACGTGGTCCTCCAAATGACGTACGTAAAGTGCATGCAATAGATACGAAAATATATTAACATAGACCTGATAAGAAGGAATGAAGATAACTTGATTTAAGGTATTGTTTATGGTTCAAACTTGTGGCCTGTGGGTATCAAGCATTAATATGATAAATGCAAACATCCTAAAATACGTCACTAACTCACTGTTAATTCCCCCTCCTTAATACGAAATGTTTCATTAATTTGCTATCGACTTTGTTTAGAATTCAAATCAGCTTCCATTTTAAGGATACGTTTCCACATTAGAGAACACAAAAAATGAACAACATTACATATGAATTTAGTTATCATATTGGGATATATAATTCCATGAATTGACATGTATGTGTTAACTACAGCATAGATATTATGGCAAGTCCATTCCTTTTGGTAGCAATGAAGCTGCCTTCAAGGACGCCACAACCATTGGCTACTTGACCACAACACAAGCCTTAGCCGATTTCGCAACTTTGATCATCGATTTGAAGAAGAATTTGAGTTGCGAGACGTCTCCGACATTTGCTTTCGGCGGTTCTTATGGAGGAAGTATGCATATTGTCGTCTTTATTTTTCATTTCCAAAATAGTCTCGCATTGCTAAATAAACAAACATCGTTCTCATTCTATTTAATAATAACTTCAAAATTAAGCATTTTAGAATGACGGGACGGGTAACGAATTTCAATTAATACGTGAGTTGTTAAAATTTTGTTGACAGTGTTGGCTGCATGGTTAAGGCTCAAGTACCCTCATGTGGTCATGGGAGCTCTCGCATCATCTTCTCCAATCCTCCAATTGGATGGCATCATCTCTCCTTACTCCTTCAACAATATCATCACAAATGATTTCAGGGTATGATTCATCAACTTGCTCATAAACTCCAATATAATCCATTTAGAATCTTTTCAAAACTAATTGATATGACAGCAAGCTCGAAGTTTTCTTGTTTTTTGTTTTTTTTAGATCTGAGAGTATCAAAGATATCATGAAAAAACTAAAAATTGGTTGTAATATTTTCAACTACTGAAGGATATCAATGTAAATTTAGCTCTTAATTAAATGTTATGTAGAGTGAAAGTGAGAGTTGCTACGAGACCATCAAGAGGTCATGGGATGAGATAGCTGAGATTGCATCAGAGCCCAGTGGAATCAATAAACTTACCAAAGCTTTCAAGATTTGCAGGTGAACAAAAATTGACCAACATGTAACCTCTATGATGTTTTCAACAAAAAACATTGTCACTAATTCAGTTATTAATGTGCTTCTTAATTATTTGCCATTTAGTTCGTCAAACCAATTGTCCTATGGTGATATTGTGAACTGGATTAGTGCAGCAGTAATCTACTCCGCCATGACTGATTATCCAACTGCTGCAAAGTTATTGGAGCCTTTACCTGCCTATCCAGTTCAGAAGGTACCCTTCATCATCAAACTTTTCAACTTGGAAAATTTAACTTTTGGTGTAAATAATGTAAGCCCATAAAACAATTTGTTATCTTTTGTGATCAAGATTTGTGAAGCTATAGATGATCCATCGACCGGAAACAACACATTAGCCAAAATGTACGCGGCAGTAAATATCTATTACAACCACACAGGGTCGAAGAAATGCTTCGATTTCGACGATTCTTCGAGTGGAATTGGCTTTGAAGGATGGGAATGGCAGGTAGTTAACCTACATAATCTACATTACATAGACTTATATATTAAATTCCATAACAAAAATGCTGGTTCGGATTTGCTTAATTAGGCTTCAACTGAATTGATTCTACCTACTGATGCAAACACCAAAGACAGTATATTTCCAGAAAGCACTTACAATTACACTGCAAGGGCAGAGTATTGTGAGGAAGTATTTGGAGTAAAACCAAGACCACATTGGATTACTACAGAGTTTGGTGGTCATGTAAGTTGCTAAACTATAGTAGAACAGATTATTGGTGAAGAGACGATCTTTTTAATTGTAACATTTTCTTTTTTTTGATGCAGAACATAAGTAGATCCCTCAAACATTTTGCAAGTAACATAATCTTCTTCAATGGACTGAGGGACCCATGGAGTGGCGGAGGGTAATTTGATTAAGATAAATGTTTATATCGCCATTGTAAAATTCATTTTTAAGAAGTTGTATTTGTTGGATATTTTGTATAATTATTGATGGTGATTGGCAGGGTGTTGAAGAGCCTATCCAAGAGCTTAATAGCCATAGTGGCACCCAAAGGTGAAAATTTTACTAATTACCATGGCATCTGATTTACTGCTTTAATTAACTTCGTTGTTAATTATTTGATAAAATGTCAGGTGCCCATCATGTAGACCTGAGGTTTTCAACTAAGCAAGACCCTGAATGGCTCAAAAGTGTGAGGAAGAAGGAGGTGGCAATCATAGATAAGTGGTTGAAACAATATTACAAGGACTGGGGTCTCCAGTATGTATAGATATAGTATAAAATCTAATTTGTAAACATAACAAAATATTTGTCTGAATTTATTACTACCAAATGTATTTTGTAACGCAAAAAACCAAATGGTTATTTGTGATTGGATGTTCTAGAAGTAAATACGAAGGCACACGTGCTACAGTTTAAAATGAGAATGTATGTTAGCATAATAAACATGACAAAAACTGCTTTGTCAACAAACAAAAAAGAGTGACAAATTGGATGATGGATGTATATAAAGTCTAAAGTCCCCGACAGCGAAAATTTTAAAATTTTAAACAAAAAAATAATCAAAGTATATCAACATCAATCACAGGGAATACTACTCGAAATACACATATAATATACATAAGGTGCACCGTATATAAGAGTTGTCAAAAGTATGACTATATCAAAATACAACATTTAGATATACAAGTAGTCATAATAACTTCAAAATAGACACGATGATCCGACTCTTAAATGTACTCATCTTCCGTCACCACCTTACCAGCTCCCGAAGGACCCTAAAATAAAACATAACAACAATGTCGTGAGTTTTCATAAGGAAACTCAGTATGTCAAGCACACCTACATGCACATGCAATACATGACCTATCATGTTGTATATATAGCAACATAAAACATAACCATTTCCCCACATAGGGGTCATAGGTCATCATCTCTACGTCATTTGGGCATCCGAAGATACCCACTGCAGGTACATGCGGTCATACGGAAAGTACACGGTACACCCCCACTCGCAGCTACACTAGTCATATGAGTTCGGTGAAGGTCGCACGTACTTCCGAGTCATCATCAGATCTGATCCGTGGTCGCAATGCCACAATCTGCCATAGTTGTCACTCTGGTCGGTCATATTCGCCAGTTGTGCCACAGTTGGACGATCATACTCGCCAGCCGTGCCACAGTTAAACGATCATACTCGTCGGAACAACATCGGTCGAGCACATCCGCTGGAACAACATCGGACAATCATCTCCGTCGCCACATAGGCTAAGGTCATCTCTATTGCCACACATGCTAACAATCATCTCCTTCGCCACAAATGTCAAGGTCATCATGCTCCGTAGTGCCATAACATATAGATCATGCAAATGGGGATATGGTCTCACAAGTCTACTACCTAGGTCTCAATGCACATGTCATAACATGGGAACATAAGTCATAAGAGGAATCCACACATCAACGTGCTCATAAACATACAATAAAATATGTGCTCCAACGGTCGACCGAAAAGGTAAAAGCGGTCGACTGGTTGGTCGTTAATACCAGTAATTGGTTCGAACAACAATCCATCGGTCGAACCAAACAAACATCACAACAGTCGAACAAGAGTCTCCTGACAGTCGACCGTTTGGAAGGTCTACGCCACAAAATTAATTAAATAAAACATTCAATCGGTCGAACGGCAAAGGGGACCCGGTCGGCCAAAAAATAACAGGCAAATCCTACGTTTTCTCTAAGTCATCATCGGTTGACCTAAATATGAATCGGTCGAACCACATTTTAGTTCTCTTAAGTAATCAGTCGAACAAAATCAATGAGCGGTTGACCGTTTAGATGGTCTAAGCCCCCAACCGACTTACTCCAGTGTAATTGGTCGAACGACAAAGGGTCTCGTTCGACCGAGTAATAACAGAGTCATCTTCTTCCCGCAAAATCAAGCATAACCGGTCGACAGCCGCAAGACATCGTTCGACCGGTGCGGGTTAAAATATCTCATTTACACTACACTCGGTCAATCAATGCCAACATCGGTCAACCGTTTTAGTGCAGCAATCGTGCTGCACCTCAGCATCGACGAGGTCTCCGACCTCTGACGACACCTCTGACCTCTAACACATCTCGTGTGAACTTCTAATTGAACTTGACATACCTTGAAAGCCTGAAGAAGTCTTTGAAAAACAACGACGACCGTTCCCACGCCAACAAGCTTCCTCCAGCGAAACGACGAACTCGACTCCGACGGACTCCAAATCTCCTTCCAACTTCTTCTCCTGCTCTTCTTCTTCTTCCATTTCTAAAATCTCTCTCAACTTCCCTTGATCTCTACTCTCCAAACTCCCTTCTTCTTCAAAGCTCTTCTTCTTCTTCTCACCAACAACAACTTCTTCTTCTCTCACTCTTCAACTCTTCTTCAACCAAAAACAAAACTCTTCTCCTCTTATGCCACTCCTCCTTTGTAGCATCTCCTCCACCACCATCCAACACCCTCCCACACCAAGACATGTGTAAGACCATAAATAGTAGTGCTCGGGCTACCCTCACCCGCCATGCTTTCTCTATCTCTCTCTGTCACATCAACTTCTCTCTCTGCCAGGTAAGCTCACTCAACCCACCAAAAAAAATCTCTTACTCACGCCCAGAAACACTCCTCACACCCCTATATTCTCTCCCCTCCACGTCATTGAGAGATCAATCCTAGGTAAAATATAAAAAAATTAACAAAAAATTCCACAAACTCAAAAGAAATAAAAAATATATTTTCATAAGGAAATAAATTGATAAAATAATTTAAAATGATTTTTAAAGATTTTTAACAAAAACAAATTAACGAATGGGGGGTGTAGGATTTCATGTCCCTATGTATGTATATATTTTTTAAAAATTAATACAATATACAAGATCGATTTCATATTTTCAACAATTTTATATACATAACTTTGTGTTTTATTCTAATATCATGCAACCCTACATTTATTAAAATAAACCACAAATGTAGAATCATACCTAAAGGTTCTCTAAAACATTTTTGAAGATTCGGAGTCGCGTTGCCCATTGAATCGTCCACGGATTTGCCTCCGAGTGTTCACCAAACTCTAAACAAGATTAGAGAGAAATGAGCTAGTCAATCAATCTCAAATAAGGTTTAGAATCTAGCTAATAACTCATCTTTAAGCTCCTGAGATTCTTATCTCTAAAACTTAAATTTACTAAGAGATTTTCGTGGTGATTAGGGAGAGATTAATGAGAGAAAGAATTTTTGCATTAGTAGTAAACAAGTAGGAGTATGTGTCCTTTTATAGTCTCCCAAAACATCCTTATCTAGAGTTATTCTTTAGTCGTGATCCCTTGTTTTTTCTCTCCTAAAATTAATCTCTAATTTCCAAATAAGCACCCACAAAAATGTTTTAATTAAATCTGAAATTAATCCACTCATGATCTAATTAATCTCTTAGTAATTTAGGCAGAATCGTTCTTGTTCGGTAGACCGAGAATTGCTCGGTCAACCGACTCATTCGGTTATAACACGTGTTCGGTGCACCGTGAGCTAGACGGTCGACCAAATCCGTATGAGAAAAATTCACTGGAAGAATTCAGACGAACCACGTCTTTTACTCGGTCGACCGTTGACCCACCAGAATCGCTCTTGGGACATAGTCATCGGATGACCGTGTCACCTTCGGTCTACCGAAAACACTACTTCTCGGTTGACCGTGCACACTCGGTTAACCGAACCCGATTGTCCAGGCACTCCAGACAATTTCGGTCAACCAATTGCGCTTACACGTTCCCCATTCGGTTAACCGACCCGAAGATTCCCCGGTCGACCGAACCATGAACGTTTCACCGTGTTTGACTCTGATTTTGCCTTTGTCTAATTTTGGATTTATTTCCAACAAAATTTGATTTTTTTTTGGGTTTTTAGCAAATTCACATATTATGTAATATATTATCTTATGTAATATTAAATTATTACATCCTATAATATATACACATCATATGAATTTATTATGATTCTAATTATGTCAATTCTCATGACATATTGATTTTTTCATTCACCACATGCGTCATATTTTCATATGAAACCCGACACATCATATGAACTCAAAATCAACCTTTGTGTTTCCCAGTTTTGTGGTGTGACCTATAGGAGGATCTAAGTCAAATTGACAGTGATATTAAACACTTAATATCTCAAACTATAAGCGGTATCTAGCTACACATTATAGTTACTCAATTAGCATAGATGTCTTTGTTCCACTCGAACTAAAACACGGTCCATTTAGTGATGTAAGTGCACTACTTGTGTCCGTCCATTGCCTCATGATATTAAGAATATATACAAAGTAGAAATGTGTCACCTTTGTATTATATTCATTTCTTGATCTCTTTAAGCTAATTATAACTATGTAACTTAACTCAAGTTACACTGTGCACATTATAATTTTGCTTTATCAAAGGGCCCACTAATATCATCACTCATTTAAGAGAGACAATGATAATCGTTTGACTAGCTATCTTTTCCAGCACAAATCATGCTCAACCAACTATTGCTTTTATCACTATACTCATTGATAGTTTTTGACAATAATCAAGTTAAGCACTACTTGAGTGAAAAGATATAAGTCTGATCATATCTTAGGATCCAAGACACAGTAAAACATTAATGACACGAAACACAATTACATAATGTTTTACTCGTTAGGTCTATTCAATATATAAAAGTAATCTTTTCCTCTTTTATATACTCGTGTCGTCAATTATTTGTAGAGCTACAACAATCGATGATCAACACGACAATCTTATCTCGGTGATTAATGTTCCATGTTAATTACCATGATTGTGAATAACTTTTGATTTATGTAAACCATTATCTTTTGGAGCTCTACGGTTAAGGACCAAACGTCTCTTCCTTAACACTTCCAAAAGACGAATACAATAATCAAGGAACAAAATGTCTGCACATTCAATTCATAATAATTGACATATAAAAGTAAAACTTTTAGAACACATTCCTTTTAGAGGGGACACATGCCCCCCACCCAACCAAATCATTCACCCACCCGGGCGGGAAATCGTGACGCCCACCTCCCGATTTCACGCCCAGGTGGGGGAAGTGCAGAGGACGTGGCAAAGGTTTCACGCGTGAAAGCCGACGTGGTCGGGCGCCCGGGTTCACCCACCCTCGTTAAGGATGCTCTAAAGGTTGGGTAATATACCTTTCAACCCTCAACTTCTCCACAACTACACATGTGCCACAAGGCAAAACAAAATTGCCTTCACTCCTCTTCTCACCTAACCACCTCAACATTCCACCTAAACACCTTATCCTTCCGCCTAACCTTCCACCTAAGACACCAAATCCAAAAGCCTACCTTAACTTGATTAATTCATTAATTAAAGTTTGGGTTATCACACAAAGCTACTAGTCTACAAGTTCTTCGTACCACTCACTGCATATCCACTTATCCTCCTCTAATGGCAGTGCCTAATCTTCTCTCGGCTGCTGCAAGAAGGTATGCAATCTAACAACTTCACTTCTTTTGATAAAATTAAGAACTTCACTTTCAAGACAATTTATCACACCAGTACTCCATGAAATTAAGGTGGAAATACAACCTATAAAATTAATTAGCAGATTAATAGACTATTTTAACTCCTATTTAGAAGGTTGTTACCCTTGTTATATATAGAAAGAGAGTCAAAATCTAGTGAGCTTGGGACACATCTTGCTAATTTAAGCCCATTTCATAACTACCAATCGGACCCTTGCGGTATATATTCTAACGGTCATTGCATGTGTAGATTGGAAGGTAAAGTTGCATTGATCACCGGGGGTGCAAGCGGAATAGGTGCATGCACCGCCAGATTGTTTTGCAAGCATGGAGCCAAAGTGGTGCTTGCCGACATCCAAGACGCCACTTCTCTGTGCAACGAAATCGGTTCAACGGTTGCTTCCTACCTACATTGTGATGTCTCCAATGAAGATGATGTGAAGAAGGTAGTGGACAAGGCTGTCTCCGACCACGGCAAGCTCGACATCATGTTCAATAATGCTGGAGTCGTTGACACCTGCACTCCCATTATGGACGCCGACTTGTCGGAGTTTGCACGTTTAATGAGCATCAACTTCAATGGAGTCTTGTTCGGTACTAAGCATGCCGCACGTGTGATGGTGCCCACCAGACGGGGTAGCATTGTAAACACTACCAGCGTTGCAGCTGTAATGGCAGGAATTTCCTCGCACGCGTAAGTATTTTCTTTTTTTAACTTTTTAGAGAAGAAAAAAATTATTGTAAAAGTCATGTCTAACCAAAACATTAACCGTGTTGAACAGGTACACGAGCTCAAAGCATGCAGTGGTGGGACTGACAAAAAATACTGCGGTAGAGTTGGGAGAAGCTGGAGTGCGAGTCAATTGTGTGTCACCCTACGGATTAGCAACACCTCTAGCAACAAAAGCAACGAAGATGGAGACCGAGGAGCTCGAAAACGTGATGGAGAGCTGTTCTACGCTCAAAGGGGTGAAACTCAATGTTCATGATGTTGCAAATGCAGTGCTTTATCTTGCGAGTGACGAATCAAGATATGTGAATGGACATAACCTGGTGATCGATGGTGGATTCAGCATCAGCCGTGGCTCCGGCACTTTCCCCAAGCATTAGGGGGCTTAAAAATGAAGCACCACTCGACAGACTCAGCTTCGTAGATAGAGTGCTTTTGGTCGAATAAAATTGCTTGTACGCTGAATTCTCAACAAAAAAAAAGTTTCTACATAATTTATGTTTGTCCATGTATTATTTGGTGAGGGACACGATGTGTTTTTCAATTAAATAATTGTATTGTCTAAAAGTATTTTTAACGAAAATAGACTCCAAAATATGAGTCTGTGGCAGACAAAGCTTGTGGGTTGTGGCAGACAAAGGTAAATTGCTCAACACAAATATAACTTCATAGGCCTAAAACTGGGTGATTTGGTTGAGCTTCAGAAAGTAAAAAATTCATAGGGAAGGACAATATATGTTCGTTATTTATAAAACATCTTCTGCGTCCGTAGGTTTTACCTTCTTATTTCAGAAACAGACTGTGAAAGAGTTACAACACAGGATTTGTTTTCAAATTTCTGCATCCATAAAATAGGTCTTTACGTCTTCTACCATCTAATTTTTCCTACAACATAATTCACTCAGCTGCCTTGCCCTTCTGTCTGGAGTTGCCTGGAGAAATGCTATCACCCCCTGTGTCTAAAAGGTAACAGAGCATTGAATCGACATCTTCACCAAAGATGCTGTATGCTTCAACAACCTGTAAATAGCTGAAACCCATTGACAGCATTATTTGCATACTTTCGCTGCGTGCAGCAACCGATACACCGCTTGTATTTCTAGTACCCGGGCCGGTTACATTCTCACATAATCCTGTCATCACCGATCAAAGTTGTTACAATTTCAATAATAATATCTAGGAAATTGATACAACACAGAGAAACATGACATCGATCTACACTAGCTTTCCCCAAAAGCTTTTTAAAAAGCTCATCTTAATTCACAAGGGTCCACTCAAAATTTCTCAAGAAGCACAAGTGCACGACCATGAGTATAGGAATGGACTCAACAACCCCAACAACAAGTTGTACTAATTGGGGCCTTTACCGATACTACAAATAACTGCTAACCCCATGATAAGTAATGTCTAAACCATTTCATTTCCACCTAAATCTAGTTTTCATTCTTTTATTGTAAAAGAACTAAATCTCTGCTTGGTTAATTATGATACACGAAAACAGCAAATAAGGAGAGGAAATTAAATTGCATGCCTGCTCCTGAAGATGATGGTTCGGCAGTTGATGTTGAAGACTCACTAGGACCAACCTGTTGTTTAAGTTTGTCCTCCGCAAAGTATTCAGCGCGTGAAGCTTCCAACACCATTTGCTCAATCTCCTTTTCCGTGAATTCCAAATCTGAGAAGAAACGACCCTCAGCCAGAAGTGCCTGCATTAAAAAGCAACCCATATTATATTTTACATTATTATGACCCCCTAAAAAGTCGTTTGATTAATACATAAAAGTAACAGTACAATATGACTCATTATGCGAAGTACACATTCCACAATGATCAAGGCTTGAGATGATGCCGAAGCAAAGTTAGAAAAGTGACGTGTAAGATGAGCTGAGAAGCACATTAGTTGAGGAATTGCATTAGAAATAATGCTTGAATCAAAACAATAAGGGAAACTCATACAAAAAATTGCATCCTAACTGGAGAAGAAATATCATGCTGTAAAGTAACACTTAAGGAGATACAACAGAAAGTCCAGAGAGAGTAACTCAGATAGCTTCTAGATATTACTCGTCTGCATAACTTGAAAGAAACGAGGTGGAAAAAAACCCTTCTCTGACAATTAGTAATAATTTATCAACACGACGACAACAACAAAAGTCTTTAATTCCAAACTAGTTAGGGTTAGTAATAATTTATCATTGGCATTTAAATGTTCATTAATGACGGTAGCTTCTATAGAACTTTAAGTGAAAGCAAATACTAGCTATCACTAGGCCAAATACACTTTTAGGCACAGCAGGCTTCAATATATGATGTCTGCTATACATTATAAATTTTTGCACATCAAAAGTAATCAAGTATCCTAGACCTTGCAAGCTTTAATATCGCAATGGGGATACAACAATATCTCCAGGCTGAAGCTAATCTTTTGAAATTGAAGCAGCTTTAGCAATCTATATTTATATGTAGGAACTGTAGGAACTGGATATTCAACCAAGAAATACTACAGCACTGAAGAATTGCCAACAAAATAATTAACATGTTAAACGCAACAGAAACAAGATAGACAAGTACAGAGAAATAGAAACAAGTGCAAAGCAGCATCAGCTGATTAAAACAAGAGTGATAAACTTTTCTCACATTGTCTATCTGCCGATCTTGTTGAGCTTTGATGGCGGCCTTAACTTGATCCTTGTTAACGTTTGACTGTAGAAGAGAACAGGTTTACAATAAGTATATCAGACCATTTGTAGAATAAAATGTAAAATATTTACTATTTACCACTTATATAAAAGTATGAAAAGGAAAACATGAAATAAGCCCACTGTAAACAATGTGTCAGTGATGGTGGAATTGTGGGTAAACAACATTTCTCAAATCTCGAGGTGTTTGTTGTGTTGACGTTTGCATGGAGAAACTAAGAGTTGGTGGTGTTGGCAATGTTGGTGTAGAGGATACGAAAGTTAGTGGTGGTGTAACTATAGGCGATGGTACAAAGTCTGATGTGTGCATTTGTGATGTGGCAGCATAATGTAATATTATAACCAGGTTGAAAAAACAAAACCAAATCCTTCATAAGAGGAGAAGGTGGGCTGTCGAGTTAAGCATTACCCACTTAGAATTAGTAAGCTGAATAATTATAACATACATGCAATGGTAGCAGCAGCATGAGATTGGGCAGATTATTTAGAAAACAACGATATGTTAAATTCAAGTACTACAGCTTGGTACAAAAAATATATTCTTCTCATTCAAATCCTGCATTCTTAGAAGAAAATATGGCATGCTAGCCAATAGTCAATGACTTGGTATACATATAAAAGAAACTACAAATATTGATTGCCATGAAATGAAAATAAAAAAGAAAAAGAACTCCTTAAAGACTATTTCTCAGCTCATTAACAAGTTTGAAGTTACAGATGATAAATCTAAGAACTTAAGAAGAATAGTATATAGACTATTCTCAACTTAAATTTTAATTAAAAAGAAGGGATATACTAAAAGAGTTTACCCCTTGAAGACTACTAAGCCCAAGGCCAGCACCAATTGATAATCGACGAGGATCAACCAGAGAATTATAATGATTTCCTTGATGATAGCTAAGCCTCAAAGGAGGTGTATCAGTGACGTACCCTCCATGAAAAATGTTGATAGGCTCTGAATGACAATATAACACATCAGTAATTGAATATGGCTATGAAAAGATAGAGCATATTAGTTTATGTTATGCCCCCGTATTTTCCTAAAGCATCAGAGACAAAACAAAGTACCTGTGGAATATGAGTATATGTGGATAGGACGATTATACATCTCAGCAAAGGCTTGGATCTCCACATTGTTCCCATATACCTATAGCACAAACACAATAACTCCATGAGAAATAGAAAAGAAAATGATTATTTTCCATAAGCATGAATGTAAAATAATTATCACATCGCAAAAAAAGGAGAAACAATTTCTTCAATTAGATAAAACAAATATCCAAGTTAGTAAAACTTAACTTTGTTCAACTAGAAATACCTTATCTCGTCTTTTTCTTTTGCAGTATGATACAAAGCCTTCAGTTATAAATTGAGAGAAATGATCCCGTTCTCTTTCCTGAGAGGTTAAGAAAGGAAAAAACAATTAATAAGCTACCCATTGGGATATTTCCTTAAGCTCCAGTGTTATGGGGAGAACTTAATTTACCATCCTAATATGTGTCAATGGCAGGGTAGTAATGTTGAACATCTAAGAAACATAATGATTGGCGAAAAATAGCAAATAATGAGATAAAGAGACTTTGAGGTTGACTTGTCACTCTCATTTACTTTTAGATGATACAAAGACTTTGAGGTTGACTTGTCACTCTCATTTACTTATAATCATATTCATAACAAATTTTTATTCTTGATTAGAAATTTTTACCATCTATGATACAACTGACAAAAATTAACTTGGGAAGAAGCAACTAAAAGGAACTTAAGGGGGGATATGCCATTGGATAGGAATGTGTGGAAGGAAACTCTTCACATACCAGAACCGTGATTCTTGATAAGTTTCATTTCTAGTCCTACTCCCAACTAGTTTGGGATTAAAGACTTTGTTGTTAGTGCAAGACACAGTTGAAATTAGTTTCCTATGTATGCAAATCCGTAAATGTGACAGCATCAAGAAAACCATCATAGACAGATGATAAAGATGGTGATTTCTTTGGAATATTATTTATTTAAGTCATTATGGTCATTCCATACGTAAAATTGAATCCAGAATCACAATCACATAACACAATAAATAGTGCTTATGAATATTGACCTTGGTAATATGTAACATCATGAAGTAGCACTTTTCAAGAAAAATATTGGCATACCATGTAGTCAATGCACATTTGCCTGGCGAGATCATACAATTCAGCATCACCATAGATTTGATCAGCAACGGCTCTAAAAAGACAATTTCCATCTTGCACCATGCGTCTCACTTCCAATCCCTTGACCCGTTTAATGTCATGCTCAAAGGAATGCTCCCTCTCCTAAAAAGAATACACACACAACACAACATCTCCTAATTTAAGCACTGCCGCAGTCCACACAGCACTCGAACAAAAAAATTAGGCAAGTCGAAAAACATACCAAATCAGCATAAGAGGACCCAAAACAAGTATTCTGCTCATCCGCACTGTTATAACCTTCCGCTTCACCGTAGGACTTAGGAGAAGACGGGCGTGAATCTGATGCCGAAGTCCTTGCAGACACAACAGGCCAAGCCGATCCCTTCCTCGGAGGACCTATTCTAACAGCATTCGAGCATCCCGACAGAGTCCTCCGTGGACTCGCTGAAGACCCCGAAGGCTTAGGAGGCGGAACAGGGGGCGGAGGAGGGCAAGACCGTCTCACAACAATCTGCGAAGACCCAGTAATCGAGCACTCACCATTCCCTTCCAGCCCTTCCAAATCCTTAATCAAACCATTTAAATCCACAATCTCATCGCCGCACGTCTTCTCCTTCTCACTCCTAACATCCTCTCCGCTCCCAACGGAGTTGGAATTCTCATCACCAACCGACACATTGCTCCCACCACCTCCAGACGACTGCTGTACAGGTCCGTCCGCTCCACCGGACTCCAACTGAATAGTATCCTTATCCCTCTCGTCATCGCTCGACTGCGCCGGAGGCTGGGCATTAGTAGCATTCTGAGTGGGCCGGTTCGAGGACGAACCCGACCCACGCTGAACCAAAACACGCGTCATATTGCAAACGAAACCCGATCGCAACCAAAACCAATTCTTTCTTATATTATTCTAGAAAAACCTCCGAAGAAGCTCAAACCCTAGCGGTCTCTTTGTAACGAGTCCTGACTTTGGTTTCGGATATGCCAAATCCCAGACTGTAGAATTGCTTCAGGACAAGTCTCCGCATTACAGTGGCAATTCTCATGAGACTAAACCCCCCACGCGAAGATCGAATCTGATAAAAGGAGATTATTATTATTTTAGTTTTTTCGGGAGATTAGAGACGGCGTGGACCGGCGGAAACCTGGAAACCACGGAATCGTCATGGATCGGTCGGAGTTAGGGTTAGGGTTTGGTGGGGAATTGGATTTGGGGGATTCTCGAAGCGAAGTGGGAGATGAGAGGAGGAGGAGAAAGAGGGAAAGAAGGAACGGAAAGGGAAGGGAAGTTAAGAGGAAAGTTGAATGGGTTTTTATAGCTGAATTTTATTTTAAGACCTAAAATTCCATATATATTTTTTGGTCTCGTATTTTATTCTTCTCTTTATGGGTTAACTAACAACTTACGTATCATGATTAATTGATCGTAGTTGTTACGACGATACGTGCATTTGTATCCTATTGCGCTCGTTTGGTGCTTGGATCGATTGCGATGGATTTTAAGATTCATTTCAATTCTTTGTCTTATAATTTTTATATGATAATTTTATTTATCAAAGTAAGATGTGCAATCACAATCAAGATTAATTAATCATGATTGTTATGACTTGCAAAAAGGGAATGTGAGTCCCCGTCTTATCTCACTTGTTTGGTACTTGGGCCAATTTATGATACATAATGAAAGTGTGATAAAAATTAGAATCAAGAGTCCCTCAAGCAAACCTTGTCTTCTTTAGGTTGTTGAATCCTTCTCTCGTTTCTTAACGGTGAAGTAAAATCAAACTTTCTATTCACTCGTGGAATCCGACGATTTAGTGAAGTGAAGACGATACTTCATAGATCGCTACAAGTACACTTATTCAAACGTCATTTGAACTAGTCAAAAAACCGACCTTGTACCATCCACTCCTTTTGAGGTTCTTATCATAAGTGAGGAACAAAAAAAGAACATGGGAACGTGTTTATTAAGATCATCCATGACCATGACCTAGACAACTTGATTATGAGTTTTTTTTTCTTTTTCCAAATCATTTTTCTCTATCTTCCACAAATTTCTCTCTTCAACACACTTTCTTCTTTTTTCTGCACTATTCACATCTTAACCACAACTTATCTTTCTCATCCACATCATTTCGGGGGTGATCTTGAAAAATTTCAAAAATAATAAAGATAAAATAAAATCAAAACAATTAGAAAAACATATTTTCAAAAAAAAATCAAACTAAATTTACAAAAATACTTTAAAATCCATCCCGACGGACGACCCGACCTAAAAGAAATATTCTTACACCTCCACCACTTAAAGCCATTTGACTAAGCGTTCTAGTCATCAATTCAAACCTTCTGGGGGTTTCTTGTTTCATATTTTGAAAAGCAAAAAAAAAAAAAAAAAAAGATCGATGATGGGTATGGAGAACTATAAAAAAATGTCAACATACGCGTTGGCGTTCTGGATTAGTTCTTAAATAAAATCCATCCATGTTCAACACATACGAAAGAGAATTACACTTATAAACAACAAGCAAGCGTTTCTTTCAACAACAACAAAAAGTACAAACGTCCACAATGTTTCATGATTGCAAGCTGGTGAGAAGAGAGCGATTCTTCATGCCAAGTTTGTTTCCCAAACGACTTCCAAATTCATTAAATTAGTCATAATCATTCTCTGTTTTAGCATTTTCAAGAGAAACATCAAGGAAGAAACCAAACTTTATCTTCTGCTGGAACAAATAGCTACATTTCTCTGCAATGCAAAATCACTGTTCTTATATGCTGCACAACCATAAACTAATCAACAGCTCTCAAAACTATAGCTAAAGTAAATACGTGGCTATAACAAAAGTGGACTGCGCTATGATCAATTTGATCCGATACCTATATGCTATATGGAAATATAGAAAATGTGTAGGATATTTAGCAAGTTCGCAGAGTCCATCCCCTTTCAGCAATCCGAGCAGAAGCCTCAGCTGTGTCCTTTAGTGGTGGATAGCTCCAACTTTCCGAAATCTGGAGTTTTGGACATGACAAAAAGTAACAAATTCTTTAGTTGAGAAATGGTTACGTTAAGGAATATAGTAAGATGGTCTTAAGCTTGATTTTTTACTTACATCATCTTTACCCATGAAAGGTCGAACGACACCTCTCTAGTGCAAAGCTTTGTGGAAGGCAGAAAATTTCCACTTACAGCGTTCAGCTCCAATCACATGAAGATGACGAAAATTGAACTACAAAACCAGCAAGCACATCTGATAAGTCAGTTAGAACAAGCCCAAAAGGATCATTGACATGATCAATTTATGCCAAATAAAGGTAAAGGTCAGATGTTAACTGGATGATGACAATTTAAGGTAAACTTATCAAGACCATTCAGGATGATGATCTGCAGTTCTGGTAATATTAACATACCCAGTGCTGCAAGCCTCACTCGACATACTGACTGAATCAGCAGTTATATATCACGAAGGCATCATCAGCCCAGGCTAGATGTCCCAAATGTGGATTTGGACCTGAAAATGCAGCCACAACCACAACCACAACCACAAAAGGATTCAAGGATTGCTACTTTGGCAAGCCAAATGTAAACCTTCGGGTTATTTTCAAACTCCTTCAAAATTATGTTCGACACCTGAGATGGTGTAAAAATAGAGAGAAAATTAGGTCTACTCTCAAGAAGAATCTTATGTGGTAGTGTGATTGTTACCTTTTGAGGTGTCCTCCTGGAGATATCCCAACTAGAAGAGGACCTTCCCTGGAAAGCAGGTCTTCATTTATGTTGCATAATTAGATCAAGCAAACAGGTTGATTGAGTGGGGAAGTGCAGAAACTACATGGAGATAACAAACAGATATGCACACGTATCAAAGATGAAACATTAAAACGACATTTCATCAATGGCCAATCAACTGTCATAGCTTATTTGTTAAAATGACTTACATACTCTTCTTCTTTTGACAATAGGTTTTGCATTAAAATTAAATAAACTTTGTTATAGAACCACAACAAAGCATCCAAAACGAGCACACAAGCCATAGTAGTTTGGTATTAGATGGTCGATGTCATCCAAAGGTTATAGTTGAAGTCCACTCATCACCTAAAAAGCTCGAAAGACACTTAGGCCTCAGCAAATTGGCCAGTCTCGCCATTGTGAGAGGTCAGTTGCTCTTTCTTAGGTGGAATCACATCCACCGCTTCCTCCTGAGTCTCGAAAATTATTGTCTCGACATCAGCTGCAACTTTAAGTTGTCCAAAGCTTGCATTGTTTTTGTTTCTGCGAGTGGTCACTCCATCAAAATGTTCTGCAGTTGTAAGAGGTGTAGTCAATAAGTCAAATACCATATAGGAATGACACTTGTTTGTTTGTAG
Source organism: Triglochin maritima (assembly GCA_963682175.1). Classification (NCBI taxonomy): domain Eukaryota; kingdom Viridiplantae; phylum Streptophyta; class Magnoliopsida; order Alismatales; family Juncaginaceae; genus Triglochin; species Triglochin maritima. Next base: position 587,779 of record OY821787.1, on the reverse strand, counting down.
GAAGATGGTCCCAAGAGTTTGTTGAAGTAGATCACCTTTTCTCTTTTTAATGTACATGTCCAAAGTTCAAGCAAATCAAAGCAATAATTCAAAATGGATGTATATAATGTGGAAGTTCCTCTAAACACCCCATTATTTCTTTCATATTGTAAAAGAATTTTTAATGGAATGAAATAATGCAATAGAACGTGTAGGTTACAATTTTCATGTGTATGTTGTAGTTGTTGTGATCGAATATATAAAGTAGTAATGTTACTATCGTTTTCAATTTAAGTTAATTATTTGAAAAATACGAAAGAAAAACAACATAATCGTGAAACAATAATGTGGTCAGTCTCCATCTCCATTGAGTTAAACAAACAACAAAACTTTTCCTACAAGAAAAAGAAAAGAAAGAGTCGGTCCAAAAGCCCACGACGCATCCACCTTCTGAGCCACAAAGGAAAGGACCACCAACCACACGCCCACCCCCACTTTCCCAATTCACCCCTCCAAAAACACCCCATCCCACCCTCCATTTGCCCGATGGCATCACGTAATTCTGGTCTACAACGAGGGCAATTACGAAACCTTCCAACCACTGGTGTATATATATAAACAAACGCCGACGACACGAGAAGGGAAGAGAGAGAGAGAGAGAGAGAGAGAGAGGAGGAAGAAGGTTAGGTTTTGGGGAGAAGAAAAGTTGGATTTTGGGGAATCATGTGGCGATCTATTTCGCAGGGGCTTCGATTCGGCTCTACCAACGGAGGATCGGCTTCTCCGATCTCTTCCGTTACCCGTCGCTTCTTCTCCAATGGATCCGTACGAGTTCCGAACTCTCTCGTGATTGCATTTCGATTTGGAGTTTTTCGTGGAAATGGTGTGGTTTCGATGGATAATTTTCTCGGTTTCGCGGGTTTTTTTTATGGATTTTGTGTGATCGAGATCGTTCGTGTTTATTGACGTTGTTTTGGTGCTCTTTCGTTCGATTTGTTTGTTGTGGTATCGAAACTAGTTTGTTGTGTGCAATTTGAGGTGATTTACTCTTATGGCGTTTTGGAATGTTTTGTTGATTGGTCCATTTTTCATTTTTGTGCTGCGGTTTTAATTAGTTCATTTTCTCTGCGATCAAAGATGTCAGCTTTGTTATTTGTTTGATGATATAAACTATTTACTGTATGTGAAGTGAAGTGAAATGGTTCTCTTTTTTGGTGTTTTGGTATGTTTTTTGATTGGTCAACCTTTTAGTTTGTTTTGTTGATTTGTTTGACCCATTGGTGTTTGGGAGTTTACTGATGGAAACCATTTGTTGGGTGTAAATTGAGATGAACCGTGTTTTGCTTATGGAATTGGTTTTGTTGCTGTTTTGGTTGTAGGTTGGGTCGTATACGGTCGTTGATCACACGTACGATGCTGTTGTGGTTGGAGCGGGCGGTGCTGGGTTGAGAGCTGCCATTGGGCTTTCGGAGCATGGTTTCAATACCGCGTGTATTACTAAGCTTTTCCCTACTAGATCACATACAGTGGCCGCTCAGGTAATCATTTTTCTCCTTAAAACCTGAGAAGAGCACATAAACCCTTGTTCTCAAATATAGTATATATTTTGTATTGCTTAGGTAGGAAGGCACATATTATTTTATTTAAGGTGTACATCAAAGACAATAATCTGGTCCAGATTTGCATAGAAAGTATAACATTATGTTGAGATTACTGTCAGTACACTTATGTGGGTGCCATCTTCGGCAGAGATGCTCAGAATGTTGCTAGATATTTTTATGGTTACTAATTCACTAGATTGGTCTGCATCTTTAAAATAATTTTGACTCATTTTGTTGGCAAAACCGTTTCCAGGGTGGTATAAATGCGGCTTTGGGGAATATGAGTGAAGATGATTGGAGATGGCACATGTACGATACAGTCAAGGGAAGTGATTGGTTAGGTAATTTCTCAACCCCCTTCATGAACTTGGCTACATTGAGTCGGCATACATGTAGATTGGTTAGTTTCTCCAGCAAGCCAATAAATACTAGTGGTTGTTGCATTGCAAGAATCATCGAACATTTTTTTTCAGGTGACCAGGATGCGATCCAGTACATGTGCAGAGAGGCACCAAAAGCTGTCATTGAGCTTGAAAATTATGGACTACCTTTTTCTCGAACTGAAGATGGAAAAATATACCAACGTGCATTTGGTGGGCAAAGTCTTGACTTTGGAAAAGGTATGAGATGTATTGGGTAGTTATCTATTTTTTTTATATTAAGGTTCTTCTACTTACAGTCTATGTCATAATCTCAGGTGGACAGGCCTACCGTTGTGCATGTGCAGCGGATCGAACTGGGCATGCCTTGCTGCATACACTCTATGGCCAAGCAATGAAGCACAATACTCAATTTTTTGTAGAATATTTTGCCCTTGATCTTATCATGGATAAAGACGGTAAGTTGTCAACAGTTTTGCCCTCGGAAAAGTTGTCTTTGTCTCACTGCTTTTACAGAAATGTTACCATGGACTTAGTGCAGATGCAATTGTTATATTGCAGAAATTACAAGTCCTCTCATGTTTCAGTGTAGTATAATGCAGGAATGTTCCAAGTGTTCTCCATATGATTTTTAATTACATATTTGCATTTGACGATATAGGAAAATGGTTGCATTTTGTGCAAAATTCCTGTACCAATGTTTTGTTATTGATACTTATTTTTCACATAGTTTGGTTATTTTTTGAATCTGCCGCATTGATCGACTGTCTGCACTCTACACAAACCCCCTTTAGTTGGTTGAGCATCAATAAATAAAAATCGAACAGAATATTTGAGATAATTTGTGCTAGAACTTTAGGCAGTCTTACTTATTCTGCAAACATACCTAGTGGGTTGTATTTTAACATCTCAAACCTACATTGCAGTCTCTTCACTTATGGCTTGTAGTGAGAGTAATACCATCACTTCCGTTGCTAGCTGCACAATGGCATTTAGTTCTTGTAGGAATTTAAAGCAGTTTCATTTGTTGGTATGTTTGGTACTATGGTAGTCCAAAATTGAGTTCATGTTTTCTTTCTAATGGATTCACACTTAACTTAATTATCCTCTAAAATTTCATTCATAAATTGTATTTGATATTTCATGCCCTGTTGTGAAATTTACGTTCAGAAGTGAACAGCTGCTCTATTAAGATATCATAACTACCTGATATAATTCCTTTTCTTTGTGGCTTCTACTTAGGGACATGCCAAGGGGTGATTGCACTCAATATGGAAGATGGAACACTTCATCGATTCCAAGCTTCATCCACAATACTAGCCACAGGGGTATCAATCTATAGATACGAATAAAGTTGTATGACTTCATATGCTTTCTTAAGTATATTAACATTAACTGCAATCTATTTCATACTGCAGGGTTATGGGAGAGCATACTTCTCTGCAACTTCAGCTCATACCTGCACTGGAGATGGTAATGGTATGGCTGCTAGAGCTGGTGTACCTCTTCAGGTTTGTCCTTGGGTTATTCAACCTTGTAAAGTTTCTCATTGAATTTTCTCATTGTTCTAAGCATTTTCGCATTGCACTGCCACAGGATCTTGAGTTTGTACAGTTCCATCCAACGGGCATTTATGGTGCTGGTTGCCTTATTACCGAAGGTAGAAAACCTTTTCTTTTGCTGATATATTATCATTGCAATGGTGAAAGCTATGGCAGACTGAAATCCTTATGTCTAAGTCCCACATAAAACTAGTCACAATCACACCTTCCTCTGGTTGTTGACCATTTTATGCGAACTGTAGGGTCTCGTGGTGAAGGTGGTATACTTAGGAACAGTGAAGGTGAACGTTTTATGGAAAGATATGCACCTACCGCGAAGGACCTTGCATCAAGAGACATCGTCTCTAGATCTATGACCATGGAAATACGAGAAGGACGAGGAGTAGGTAGACATCAAATCTGCTGACAATGCTTTTAAAAATGTCTCGTTTCACAGTGATGTTTGATCATTGAAATGTTTATTGGTATTCTAAATTTGAATCTGACCTTTATCATTTTGTTTCACACAGGTCCTCTAAAAGACCACATCTACCTCCACCTTAATCATTTGCCTCCTGATGTCCTTAAGGAGAGACTTCCAGGCATATCAGAGACAGCTGCTATCTTTGCTGGCGTGGATGTTACTAAGGAGCCGATTCCTGTTTTGCCTACTGTGCACTATAACATGGGTGGTATTCCCACAAATCACCACGGAGAGGTATCTATCATATAAACACGTCATGATCAACCAATAAAAAGAGAATGTCACGATCAACCAATAAAAAGAGAATGCCGTGACCAATTTTTATGTTGTGTGTATCAGGTGGTTCACATCAAAGGTGATGATCCTGATGCAGTAATTCCCGGGCTGATGGCTGCTGGAGAGGCTGCCTGTGCATCTGTCCATGGGGCTAATCGCCTCGGTGCAAACTCTCTTCTTGACATAGTTGTTTTTGGTCGAGCTTGTGCAAACAGAATTGCAGAGATCTCCAAACCAGGTAAATGTTAATATAGAACACTGAGCGGAAACAAATGCGCTGGGACATCATTTTCTCATTGTAATCTTCCATATTGCTAAAATGACAGGGCAATCTCAGAAACCACTTGAAAAAGATGCTGGAGAGAACACAATTGCTTGGCTGGATAAGATAAGGAATTCAAATGGGTCGCTCCCTACTTCAAAGATTCGTCTTGATATGCAACGAGTGATGCAAAATGATGCTGCTGTTTTCCGGACACAAGAGACTCTGGAAGAAGGTATCTCTTAGTACATGTCAAACCAATTATTGACCACCCATAATTCTCACTGATTACATTAGCTATATAAATTTGTGCGGCCAGGCCTATGTTCTCAAACATAGTGCACACTGTAGTAACAACTATTACACGTCTACACCTGAGATGTTCTTATTCTTCGTTGTACCAAGCTGTTCTTTTGTTGTTTACGTTATAGGTTGCAGTCTGATTGACAAGGTGTGGGATAGCTTTCATGAAGTCAAGATCCGCGACCGAAGTTTGATATGGTACGTCTAACGTCTTGCTTACTCGGCACAAATTTTTACTACTAAAATAATCTTGACACCCAACCTTATTGTATTCTGTAGGAATTCTGATTTGATAGAGACTTTGGAGCTCGAGAACCTCTTGATAAATGCATGTGTAACTATGCATTCTGCCGAGGCAAGAAAGGAGAGCAGAGGAGCACATGCTCGTGAAGATTTTACGGTCAGATCAAATTTATTACACATCTGTTTCACTTTCCTTTCCCATGTGAGATATTTCTAAATTCTCTCTCTCTTTGCAGACAAGGGATGATAAAAACTGGATGAAGCACACACTGGGGTTAGTTTTTCTCTCTCTGTACTCTAGAGAAATATTTCAGTCTTAAAATCTTTAGGACAGGCTAAAATATTTTTGGTCTCTTCCTGTATGTTCTTGTGGTTGATTATTGCACGTAGGTTTACATTATCTTAAGTTGCATTTCTGTAATATAATATGCCAATGGAGGCAATATATTCATTGAGAGAACACTTAATTGAGTTATTTTCTGTGGTTGAGTCTATGATAACTTAATATGATTTGTCAAGGAAAGCATTTTAACCTCTCGAGTTTTTCAATGCAGGTATTGGGACAATGAGAAAGTCCGTCTTGCATATAGGCCAGTGCATTTGAACACTCTCGATGACGAAATCGAGACCTTCCCACCAAAGGCCCGTGTTTATTAAGGTCCATCCTTTGTAGCGTTGCTGTTTGGGCATACTATGTGAAAGGCAACAATAAATAAATTAGTGACAAGCCACACCTTAGGATTCTTTGCAAAGAGAAGATAACCTTTTGTTCTGTTTCCTCCGTGAGGAGGAAGCTAGGTTTTGTGATTGTTACACCCTCCGGAAATAATTGTCAAAACATGAGGATTGAGAACATAGTCTTCTTTCTTTGTTGCCTTCAAACAATTTTTTTCGTTCATATATGCAGCCTAATTTATCATAGTATGAACATCGTCATTTGCATATATGATGATCAAAGCCACATGATACGTGTTGAATGTGTTAGATCAGAAATGGATATTTTCGTGTATGAGAAAACTACATGAAGGGCACATTGTTGGACTAATTTTTTTATCCAGCTTATGCAGGTCTGTTACTGATATTATCATGTTTTAGTCCTTTTTTTGCAAGTATTATCATGTATTAGTCTTTACTCCGTTACCCTCGTATGCTCTGCTATTGGTTGTGAGTCCATGCCATTTTGTTATTGGCAGTCCTCGTGTAACAAACTCGATTTATATATAATTGTAGTCTTCCCAGAGACTGTAGGAAACTACATGATTTACTTGTTGGTTTAGAACTAAATTGTCAATCAATAACTGTAAAAGTACATGGTTTCCCTACACTAACCAGCACTTTCTAAATTATTATCGTAATAATAAATAATAACAGCAACGAAAGGTTGTATGCTTCTTTCGCAGACCAGATGGAAGTTTGGCGTCAAACAGACGGTAATCAAACAAATGTAACTGATTAATGAATATTCGACTGTTAAGTGTCTTTTTTATTCTTCATCTAGTATCATTTTTCTTCTACGATTCTTGTCTTTTCAGATGGAATCAAATATGTCCTCAAAATGCATCCAATCTATATATCATCTCCACCCGGTCCTTGGTCGCCGGATGCCGAACTATCAGGTGAGGTAGTTGGCTGAGACGAACCTTCTTGTGGTTCAACCGCTGCAAGGGTTGTTTGTCGGTCGGATGGTACACCATTTGCTGGCGGTCGACGATCAAAGGATCGCAGACATCCAGCATTTATGTAGATACGGCACAAACTGAACTCGTCGCGCAACTGCATTACCAAATAAATTAGCAGCTTATATAACCACCTCTTTTAAAATTCGGCGCAAACAGGAATTTTGCAGAAACCAAAAAAAAAAAAAAAAAAAAGGAAAAAGAAAACTAGTCAACAGCTCAATTGCTCACTTCATCGCCCACCATGCTGGACTACAAATTTGTAATCATTTGCTGACCTACACCTACCAAGTTAATTAGTTATCACTATTCACATGTTAATGGTCTACCTCCATTGAATCAGCAGAAAAGGCTACATGAACTTTCTTTCAAAGTATTTGTATTATATTAAGGAAGAGAATTAAACACTAAATCTTGAAGAACAAGAGTACGAGAGGAGAAGAAAAAATTAATTGCAAGATCAGCTAAAATATTAGACTAATTTAAACTTGCAACCATATATAGGTTAAATTTACTTTAAAGTGACTAGCCTAGCTAATTATAATTCAGCTTGTTACATTAGATTGATTAACCATCACAAAAGCAATTAAAGATTTGTAGACAAGTAGTAATATATATGCACTTACTCTAGAAGTTGGCCCAGTGGAATCATGCTCGTACGCTTTATACTCGTTCATCTTCCACTTGGTTTTGGTTCCATGAGGAGCTCTTCCATTGTAGAAGACCATTGTCCTCTTGGTACCAATGCCCCCTCCACCACCACTACTGCTACCACTACTGCTGGCGTAGATACACGCTAAAGAACCAGTTGCCTTCCAGTAGCCGGAAGCGGTGGTTCGAGTCGGCCGTCCTCCTTGTGCTTCTCTTTGTTGTTTTGGACAGAAGAAGAACCACTGCTCCTCATCGCTTATACGTGCTTGCTCTAATATCACAATTTCCTCTTACATTTCAGAAACATATCTGCAATGCTCGAACTTCTAACTTGTAACTAATTAAATACTACGCATTAACATGATAGATAGAACACATACCAACTGAGGCCTAATGTTTCAGTCGATAGATTTTTAATCTTGAATTTCCACAACGTGAGTTACATGTTTGAGAATTAACTAATAAATGCGTTATGCTTTTAGAAAACCTGATAAAGCACATGAATATCATAGATATATAATATAAGGATTGCTCACCAGGAAGTTGCCATGGTTCGAAGCTATAAACGTCAAGAACAGGAATAACAACATCCATTTCTTGTCTTGTGTTCTCCAGTTTGTTGCGGAGATAGAAGAGCACAAGTTCCTCCTCCGTTGGGTAGAAACGAAACCCAGGACGAAAACCATCCATGACATCAAAACTAAGTAGAGCACCAATTATTCTGTTTGGCATAATATATTCAAGGTGAGAGCAACTCCTCTGTTTATAGTGTTGGAATGACGGTATGAGATAATGTTTGGTGGGGTTTGCATGTCTTTCTCCTCTACGTATCTTGAAATGTCAAAAGCATTCTAATTTGCTGTTATATACGCTTGATCGATTTTTTTTAATAGCTTATGTGCCCTTCAATTTGGAATTCATTCTTGAACAATATTTAGAGCTTGACACTACTCTTGTGCTCGTGAGGTCGTGCAATTGTACAGATGGTGAATTCAAGCTTGTAAAGTCGTTTCTATAAGAAGTTAAAACCCACTCTATGTCAAAAATAAAGGTTAAAGATATAATGGGAAAATTAAAAGTTTATGTTCAACTGAAGATAAGAAGCATGTTCCGAAAGATTAGAAATTGTTGCTGGTCATATTTTTATAACTGTTGGAAAAAATTATTTTAGTATTTCTTGACTTAATACAACAAATTTCTCATATTGTACATGCATCCTCTAGTTGTGTGCGTCAATATATATATATATATATATATATATATATATATATATATATATATATATATATATATATATATGGAGAAATTCTCTAGTGAGCTTGAAGTTCAATTTTTCTATTTTATGCACCTATCATATTCACCACTCATCTGAAATTATAAGGTAGATTAAGATGATGAGTGATTATACTAATAAATGATCTAATGGTAGAAATTAACCATAGAATAACCGTAATTTAGATCTAACGGTGAGATTGATATATATATATATATATGTATATATGATCTAATGTATGTATATATATATATATATATATATATATATATATATATATACATACATACAAGAATTATCTGGTGAGTCCAGAACTTAATTTTTTATTTTAAGCCCCCACAATATCCACTATACATCTGAAATTGTAAGGTAGATTATAAGAAAAACAAGTATGCTAATTAAAAGTGAGATTAACCGTAAATAAGATCAAATAATGAGATTGTAGGGACTTAAACTAAATAAGATGAACTCTGAGTTCACTAGAACTTGACTCATATATATATATATTGCATCATCTCATCTATTACAATATATTTTGTATTGAAAGTGAGAGATGAGCGATTCTTCTTTCTTTGTGTTGAAGGAGAGTTAATAAATATAAATTGCCATATAAATGAAGGTTCATCCTTCGTTAGTACCGTACTACAACTACGATTGTATTTTTAATGGCTCAATATTTGGAGGATGTAACTATAAAAAAAAAACAATATTTTTTTGTAATCAAAGCATGCAAACGAATGAGGAAAGACATGGGTGGTCGTTGTCACTTGTCAATGCGCGTTTGGCGTTGATCCATAATAAGAACTCGTCGTCATGAAAGTGTTGGAAGATGACGTGTGGAAATTTATATATAAATCCATCATTGTGAATTGTGAATTGTGAATTGTGAATTGTGATATGTTCCATCTTCGTGGAAATACTCATTTAATATGTATGCAGTCCTCATCGACGTACGGATGCATGAGATCGAGCTTACACAAATGCAGTGCAGGACCAATGAAATGAAGTCAACTTCCTCCTTCGTATCAAATACAAAAAAAAGCGTGTGGAATTAGTGTGTATGTAAAAGTGACCAGTGATTGGAACGATCGAGTTAGAACAAAACAACACTTGATTATTTAAACACATGCATCCATACAATATTCAAGTCGAGAGTCATAGAACAGCCTCGTGGGAAGAAAAAAATGAGAGTTTATATGAAAATTTATTTGTGTAGGATATTAAAGAGATATATGTGCATTACAGTAAGGTATAACGTAATATTTGTGCTCAATCATCATAATTCGTAAATGAATACACAACAAAATTTTCGCAAATTTAATATATATTATATTAATGGTCAACATTGATTGAAGTATATAATATAGGCATGTATTTTTTCCACCAAAACGAGTGAGAGTGATTGGTGTTGCACGTCCATCCGCGTGTGAGAAGACCCGACTGTAAGTGGTGGTACATTACGTGTGTCAATTCCTGAGATTCTATAGATATAATATTTTTTTCTTGTTATGAGATATTTTAAACAAACCACTCTTAAGTAATAAACAATTAATTAGACTGTAAAAGATCCTAAAGTGTCGATTTTGTGTAAAAAAATCTTATCCTTTTCGTGTCTAATTGCCATGCTATTTTATTTCATATTTTACTTTCACAAAGAAACGAGTTCGTGTTTGATCGTGTTATTCTTCCGTGTATCATGCCGTTTTAGAAGTTAAAATATTAGAAAAATCTTTTCTAACTAACGAGCAAGAACACAAGTGTTAGGTATGAGAAATTAATTATCTCTGCCTTACAAAAAACATATTCATATTTGGTCAAAAATACAACAAATTAGTCCACGAGAAATGCCAAGTGAGATAATAACTTTAGAAAGGAAATTATGTACACGATCAGTTCGAAGCAAGACAATGTTCAATTTCCAGCTGTGGCAGTCGTATTCGTATAATCTGATTTTTATAACAAAGACATTGTTTTGACCTTTTAGAAATGAATTCACAAAAAAAATTGTTCTTAAACCCGTCATCATGGGCGTCATCACGGGGAAAAGAGTGTTCTTTGATCTAAAAATTTTGTTTTCGATATTGGTATTATTGAAACACACTCATTTTTTCATCAGAATTCTTCTTCTTCTTCTTCTTGTTATTTCAGTACTACTACTCCAACACCAACACCAACACCAACACCAACACCAAGGCCCAATTCTACTGAAAAGGGCTGAACCCAATCAAATGTACAAGTCCAGTGCCCAATACCCTGTTTCGAATCATATTCCGTTTAGTCTTTAATTGTCATGTAACGTATATATGAAAAACACGTCGTCATGCGTCTGCACAATAAATCAACTAGATACGATTTGAAACCAAGCTAATAAATTTATTAAACAACCATCCTCATAGCATATATATAAATATAATATAATATTATGAGTACATGATCCAAAACTAGCACATGCAAACTAATTCAAATAAACCAACTTAAACACCACCCTAAACACTCGACTGCATCACAACAACACTAATATGTCTTAGAAAAACACACAATATATAATTATATACTAAGTTCGATCAAGTCCGTTAAGGGATTCCTATGATTGGTATGAAAGGGTTAACATAGAAGCTAGAGGGTGCAAGTCCCCACTCTGGTGGGAGTGGAACGTCCACAGTCTTGCTTGAACCAAACTCCAAACCACTACTACCCTCATCACTTCTCTTCTTTGACACATTGATGTTGTTGCATGAGGAGAAGAAGGTGAGAGGGGTTGATATCGTGTAGTAGTGGTCCGAACCTACCGGCTTGACCACTTTGGAGACTAGTCTCTCCTTGGGTGAACATAGCTGTGTTGGCCCTCCAAGAAGCTTTGCTAGGCAACTTGTGGGTGATGGAAATGAAGAAGTTGTAATCTTGGCTTCAAAGTGACCACTCTCATCTGTTGTGGTAGTTGTGTGTTCCTTCTCATGGTCGCACTTCACTGCCACTTTAACACCTGTAACATCGAGATATAAAGAAACATATATGTGATCATAATTAATATAGTGATTAGATGTACGTAATTATGATGTCATCTAGGGTGTAAGTTGTTAAAAACTTAACCATAAGGGAGATTGCACTCACCAAATATCTAGTAGTTCCACTAGCTAGTTTATGTGATATATATTTGTCTCTATATATCATGTCTTAGGTTGTAACGTATATTAATTTTTGAATTGTTACTATTTTTGTATCTTAGAATTAACAAGAAAATTACCCACACGGATGAAAACGAAAGATGTTGCTTACCGGCAAGGTTGTAAAGGTGAGAGCAATCAAGACATGAGACTTCACCCTTCACCAAGAGTGCATTGTGAAGGTGAACTTGGAGTAGGAGAAGCAAAAGAAGAAGAGTTGCATAAATGGTTGCCATCGAGAAAAATGAGTAAGCAAGCACTTGGGGTTTTGGAAAGGTTTTAGAGAGCTAAGACTGAAGAGTATAGATGGTCGTATTAATAGAGGGAGTAGAATTCAGAGGAGAGAATTCAATGAGAAGAGGTGTTTGGGCTGATGGTAGTTGGGTAAACAGTGGAAGTAGGTGTGGTTGTATGAATAGGGACTGTCAAATATTTTGAATAATACAAGTGGGTTTCTTTAAAAGAAGTATCAATGAGACGAGATGAGATGAGATGAGATGAGATTTGTTTAAGTACATACATAATGTTCCGAAATATATTCAAGAAAGTGAGAAAAGAGGAGGAAAAGGAATTGGAAACATCAAACTTCATCATGATAAATTGATCCAACTAAATCAACAAAGCAAACTTCGAGCAATGATAGATACGTATGACTCACAAATTAGTACGGAACTCTTAACTCCCTAATATATCCACACTACTGCTTAGCAAAAAAAAAAAAAAAAAACCTTGATACAACTGAATTTGAGAATAAGAAAGACATGTTTGTTGACGATTCTTTTTCTCGAAAGTTTTGTTTGTTGATGATTGAAAGTTGAAACAACTAATCTGTCATTGATCCATCGAAGTGATTGCAAGATGCTGGAATTGACCCATAAATTTAGAAGGGGGACACTTACTGCAGTCACGTAGGACAGACAAGCCTGAGTGGATTAGGATCGTAGAAAAGATAGGAGAATGGCATGTGAAGAGAGCCAGAGGTAGTCAATTCAGCAACAGCATTTGCAGGACTGTATAACGTGGATGGACGCAAATTCAAGGATTCATCCATCTTACCACCCACGTGAAAACAAGAGATTTGTTGAACTACTAAACGTCGCCCCAAAACTACTTAAATCGCCCCTTGAAATTACCAAATTGCCCTTAACAATATATTTAATACCCAAATCGTCCCGTGTCTATAAATAAGGCCTATGATCTTGTATATTCATAATTTATCAGTAAAAACACCACGAAAATGTCTGGCGAGGGTGATGCATCGGGTGAGGTAAGCCTGGCGCGGGGAAATTTTTGGGCCGAGCGTCTGCATTAGACGCCTCCCCCATGGTGAGGGCGTCTGCGTAGGACGCCCTCCCCATGGCCGAGGCGTCTAACGCAGACGCCTACACAATGGGAGAGGCGTCTTATGTAGACGTCCTCCCCATGGGTAAGGCGTCTGTAGTAGACGCCCTTCCCTTCGGTCAGGCGTCCTACGCAGACGCCTTACCGTTGGGGAAGGCGTTTAACACAGACGCCCCATCCATGGGGCAGGCGTCTAACACAGACGCCTGTTTTTTTTTTGATTTTGATTTTGTTTTTTTAATTTCGAGTTTATTTTTTAATTTTTTTAATTTCGAATTTATTTTATTATTTTTTTAATTTTGAATATATTTTTGTAGGTTCCAGATTTCGGTGGTGATGGAGTGGATTACAGTGAGTTATTTCAAACTACACAAATCTTTGAAACAATCGATGAAGCATGTAAATGGGCCAAACAAGTAGCTATCGGAGCTGGGTTTTTTTTGGTCGTGTCGTCGTACAAAACAAGATCAGATAGTCGGATGGATTGTTATTTGAGATGCGACCGGCGAAATCAAATGGAGTCTCGGGATATGGATACTGCACTTCGAAGAAACACCAAAAGAAAGGGTTGCGGTTACCGTTTCTTAATAAAAGTGGTGGAGCGACGAGATCGTGATGGATGGGTTGTGGTTTATAATAGTGCTCACGGACATCACAACCACAGACTGGCAGTTTATCCAGAGGGTCATCGTCAAATTAGTGGTCTAAGTTCTGGGGCGAAGAAGATTGTTCGTGATATGACAGAGGCGCAAGCAAAACCACGGAACATCTTGAAGGCAGTAAAAGAAAAATTCCCGGAGGACAATCCAAATCAAAGGCATATTTATAATTTCAGAGATTACATGAGGAGGACAAAATCTGAAGATCGGAATCCCGTCCAGCAGTTTCTCTACCAAGCAGTGCAGTGTGAGTACTTACATTGGATTATGGCGGATCCAGAAACTGATGTCGTAACTCACGCTTTTTTGGCACATCCGACGTCAGTCCAGTTGTTGCGGACATATCCTTTCGTTATCTGCATGGATTCGACTTACAAGACGAACAAGTATAAGATGCCTTTGTTCGAAATGATTGGGGTCACACCAGCAAACATGAATTTCCTTATTGGATATGCGATTTTGATGGATGAATCTTACTCCAGTTATTTGTGGGTGATGGAGAAGTTGAGAGATCTGTTATTGGGGACTGGCAGCCCGACTGCAATAATAACAGACCGGGAGTTAGGCCTTATGCGACCAGTGAGAGAGGTTTTTCCTGACTCTGCTCATTTACTCTGCACATGGCACATCAACAAAGACGTATTGAATTACGCATACCACGTATTCGGCAAGAATAAGGAGATGGCAGAGACTTTGAGGCGTGGAAGATGGAGGAAGATCATGCTTTCTACTTCAGAAGCCGAGTATGATAGAGCTGTGTATGCTCTGAAAGATTTGTATAGATCGTGGCCGGCTATCACGGAGTATCTGGACACCACGTGGTTGGTGCATAAAGAAAAGTTTGTGCTGAATTGGACGAACAAAGTCCTTCATTTTGGGAACACCACGAATTGTAGGGTCGAAAGTGCTCATTCGGCTCTAAAAGAGTGGATTTCTACATCGACTGCAGCTCTGGACACTCTTTTCGAGCGCGTCAACGCGGCTACTGAAATGCAGCTGACGAATATTCGAAACTTTCTTGAAGACTCGAGACGGCGAAATTTGACTAATTTCGGACATGCTCTATATCGTCACATAAATGGTAGAGTTTCGCATCACTGTTTGCAGTTGCTGAGTCAGGAGGTGAAGAGAATGCAACAGTTAGATGATGAAGTTGAATATCGTTGCGAGTGCGCTTTTCTGACTTCTCATGGGATACCTTGCGCATGTACCATCCGTGGATGTCTTGAATCAGAAAACGGAATTTACTTAGAGCAGATTCATTCGTTCTGGAGGACACTTGTCATTGGGGAAGGAGCCGGGAACGCAGAGTTTGTGTCTCAGGCAGCTCAAGACGCCGAACATTTTCGCGGTCTGGTTGATGAGATTGCAGGAAGTGACCCTACCGTAATTCGATCTGCCTCTCGGGTTTTATTCGAGCAGCTACACCCCGAACATTCGAATTTGAAAGAGCCTGCAGTAAAAACAAAGCTACGAGGTCGACCAAGGGGAAAGTCGACACGACGGGACCCTAGTGCGTTTGAGTATGCAGAGCGAGGTAGTGGTCGATCTTCAGGTAGTGGGAGTAGAGGTCGTGGTCGTTCTTCCGGTAGTGGAAGCAAAGGTCGTGGTCGATCTTCTGGTTCTTCGTCTGTGAGAGGAGGATCAGGTATACCATCCTTACATTTATTATTATTATTATTTTGTTATTTATTTCAGTAAATATGTATATTTTGTTATTATATCTAACTGTATTTTTTGTTCATATTGTAGTGACTGGGCGGGCTGACGTAGACGACTTCCCATATGGAGATAGAATTCCAGGAATCATTATGCCATTCCTACACCAGTGGAATGATGTACGTGCTGATGGAAACTGTGGATTTCGATGTGTCGCCGATGTTTTCCACGGTGGTGAAGACAATTGGCAACTCGCCCGTCGTTCGATTTCAAATGAGATAGCTGCGAACCCATCTTTTTATGAGCACGTATACTACGACGGTGTGGCGGAGGCTCGTCACCGGATTAATTGGGGCGGGGGACCTTGTGGCGAGAATCACTATATGGAGACGTGGACGGACTTGTTTCCCATTGCAAATTTTTACAAGTGTGCAGTTATGTTCTTCTCTCTCGGAAATGATGGTTCGTTGTACCCATGTCTTACAGTTCTACCTTGGGAGAGTCCGCCTACCGTGACGAGACCGTGCAGAGAGTTGATTATTGCTCATTTAGGGAGTTACGCTCATTACATTCGTTTGGAATTGAATGAGGGATTCCCCGTACCTCCTATAGCGACTCTGTGGTATCAAATACGAGATGAGAGTGTTATTGGATGGGAGCTGGAGTACCAACATAGGATAGCATATTGGCAACAATTATGTAATATGTTTTGATATGTTTGTATAATTATGTAATATGTTTTGATATGTTTGTACATTATATAGTGTTGCTTTATTATGTAATATGTTTTGATATGTTTGCTTTATTTGCATTATATATAATAGTACGAAAGGTTATCAAACACAAATACAAATAATAAGGGTACAACAGATAAGCAAAACACAAATACAAACAATAAGCGTACGACATGTTCGCAAACACAAACACAAATAATAAATAATAAGCGTACAACAGATAAACAAATATAAATGCAAATACTAAGCGTACCACAGATAAGCAAACACAAATACTAAGCGTACAACAGATAAACAAATATAAATGCAAATACTAAGAGTACGGTACAACAGATCAGCCTACTCATCATCCGAATCATGGTCGGAGATGCCTAACTGAGTATGCCATGACTGTATGATCTGATCCACATCTCCGCATGCAGCTCTGGCATCGTCTGGCAGCTCATCCCTCATCTGCAAGATTGGGTCTACAGCCCGTATCATCTTACCCATCCACTGCACATAACATTAACATTAGCGTACATTAACAAATTATACGGTACAAATAAATTTAGATAAAATGAAAAAATTACCAGATCGCCACACGTCCTATCTGGTGGTCGATCTGCTCTCCGGGAGGCACCACGGACGATGATAGGATGTGAGTAACTACCGAACCAATCAAGATAACGTGCATCACACTCGGAGGGGTCGCGACTACGTCTGAAGTCGCCAAGGAACAATCGGCATGATCTCGGAAATGTCCGCCAAGTCGATTCCGCTGTAGAAGCGGGGAACCTGACGTCGTACGTCGCTGCTGTCGCAGACCGCACTGCATGCTCTGGTGTCGGAATGTCAACCGGGATCACCTGAACATATCCTAACTGACGCAAGACCCGATCGGGCATATAAGGCTCTATGATATCCCGATAAAGAATAAGACCCATCAATAAAGTCCTCGGGACATCCGCTGCTGGGTCAGGACCATAGGGTAACCACTCCACCTAAAGTTTAACACATTAATAATAATACATCTTAAAATTAAATAAATGGTGTAAAGTTTGATACCTCTGATGCAGTCATCTGATCTAGCCGTGCGCGGATGGAACGCAATCGTCCATCGCTCTTGTCCTCGCTCCGGACAACCCACATACCCGAACGTGGATGACCCTCGTCGATAATCTTCCGCTCACGATGCGGGCGGAATGCAGGAAAGTACTCGTATATCCACGCCTGCAGCAGCGTAAGACAACCTGCAATCCCAGAACAATCCGCACGGCTAGCTATCCCAAGCTGCCGGTACAGGTATGCCAACGTCGCTGACCCCCACGAGTACTCACGAACGGTCTCCGGGTCCCTAGCCTCCAGTAGATCGCGTGGTCTGATCCGACAACCACTCTTGTCGACAAACAAGACGGCTCCGAGCATCAAGAATAGGTACGCCGTCAACTGTGTATCATCGGCCCGCGGAGGTCGTGCCCGTCTGCATAGGTCCTCAAGGGAGTCGATGCCGACACCACCACCACTCCATAAAGCTGTATCTCTCGCCAGACCATCAGGTGTGACACCAAGCAACTCTGCCACATAACACCTCAGCTCAGACGTCGACCCCTGAGCACTAACCAGACGACCATCCACAGGAAGTCGCAGGATCTGGAAAACATCGTGAAGCATGATCGTCATCTCTCCGAAAGGCATGTGGAAAGTGTTGGTGTCAGGCTGCCACCGCTCCACAAACGCCGAAATCAAAGGCATGTCGAGATAAGGGAACATGCTGTACGGTAAGTGCCCCAAATGCGTGGCACTAATCTCCTCTCTGATATCAGCACTCAGTGTAGACCGCCAACCCTGTAGTGCTGTACAGGCTCTGTGCCGATTCTGGCACTTCAGAACCTTCCGATCCTCTCCGTCCCAGATCCGTCTAGCAATGTGACCCCAGAAACTAGGAATGACGCTCCCATCTAAAGGACCACCAGGCGTCATACTGCTCACGATCCAAGAATCGTCCTGGACCCTCTTCTTCTTCTGAGCGCGGGGATCAACAGTGCACGAGCTCGAATCCCCGGCCGTAAACCTCCCACCCCTACCCTTCCGCACCATCCATCCGGCGGAAGTAGAAGTACCCGCTCGACCACGTCCTCCGCTATAATCCCCCTGCCTCTCCACCTCCGGCCGCACATCATACGGGCCATCATCGTCGCTCTCGTCGTCGAAACTATCCACATGCTCATCATCGAAGGAATCATCCTCCTCCTCACGACGACGTAATGCCTCCCTCTCCCTCCTGACCGAAGCAGATATCCCCCGTCTACGTGGATGACGCGGTGCTGAATCATCCTCTAAAGAACGGAAGGCGTGTAATGGTATCGACTTGCCTCTCCCTCCACTGTGACCCGATGACTATTTATTGAAATTTTAAATACAAATTTGTTAAATTTGTTAAACTAAATTATCATATTTATCAAAATTGTTAAACTAAATCAAAATTTGTTAAACTTAATTATCAAAATTGTTAAACTAAATCAAAATTTGTTAAACTAAATTAAAACAATTGTTAAACTAAATCAAAATTTGTTAAAACTAAATATCACAAATGTTAAACTTAATAAGAATTTGGTAAATTAATTTTTTTGATTTATCACTATTTATTAAAGTAATTATGATATTTATTAATTAAAAAAACAAAAAAGGAGGAGGCGTCTGCGACAGACGCCTCCCGCAAGGTGGAGGCGTCTGTCGCAGACGCCTCCTCCTACGGGGAGACGTCTTCGGAAGACGTCTCCCCCATCGGGGAGACGTCTTCCGCAGACGTCTCCCGTTTCGGGTCGGCGTCCGAGGGAGACGCCCCCCGCATGGGGCGGGCGTCCGAGGAAGCCGCTCCCCCCATAGGGGGAGCGGCTTCCTCGGACGCCCGCCCCATGCGGGGGGCGTCTCCCTCGGACGCCGACGCATTTTTTTTTTTTTTTTTAAAAACAAATAAATAACGTAATGTTACCTCATACGGGTACACCGGGGGAACTGCTGGCTGCTTCCCTGGCCTCCGAGACATTCGTAATCTTGTGTAGTAGGTATAGGAAGAGAAAGTTTTGAAAAAAGAGTGAAATTGTGAGATATATAAGCAAAAATAGGAGGAAGGGCAATTTGGTAATTTCAAGGGGCGATTTAAGTAATTTTGGGGCGATGTTTAGCAGTTCAGTAAATTTTTTGTATGGTTAAAATATTTTATTACGATGATATGTGAATATGTAAAAATAAAATAATTAAAACCAGAATAAGACACCATTACACAGTATACTGTTTTTTTACTCAAAACTAACGCAATTTCGTATGGTAATATAATTCGAAGAAGATGATAAAATGTGATTGAATGATCAAATAATAGGAATTGTAAAGTACATCTTTGTTAGGTAATACTTTTTTTACTTCATAATGGTCAATAATATATTTTATTTAAAAAGAAAAATATCAATATAACATGTCATTTAACTATTTTCAATATAAATATGATGAATCTTCTTCAAATTATGTTAAATACAATAACATAAAATTCTAACACACTATAAAACTGTCTGACATGATAATACATGATAATACATGAACACGACACAATCAACAAGTCTAATCTAAATTTAGATTTTATTCTTAAATAACATTGACAAAATCTCTCTAACTAAAAGCAAGTGAGACACTCCATTGGTAACAACAAGAGCATTGATAATTTTTAAGGGTATTGCTAGGTCTTTCAAAGCTCAAGTACCTCGACAAGAACATATTCTTTTATATATAAAAACAAGTAATTCTAAAATTCAATTTATTTGGCAGCAGCATATGTAAGAATCAGAGTTATTTGTTTGTGACCAAATTTAACAAGGTATCTCCTGATACAATTCACTTGCCAACAGCAAATCTAAGAATCCGACAAATATTTATCTTACGTCACATACGATCACAATTCACAATCCTCAGAACTAAAAAACTACCAGGGGCTTATGTTATTTCATCTTATTGGGGGTACCTACCCTTTTGATGGCTTACAACTAAGCAGCCGCATCGTATCAGCATAAAGAGGCTTAAGCAATAGAACTATAAGATAAAATGCAACCACCAATTCATATACTCCCATTAGTACAATATCTGAATCTCAAGATTGATATTTCGAAGTACGACGACTGAGTTATTTCACTCTCTTCATTCAAGCATGTGAGCCTACTAATGCCAAATGCCCAAATCAAAGGATAAAATATGCACCGGCAGAACCATCATTTTACCTGCATTTTCACTGCTTTTGAAAACCTTCGATCCAATACTACACATTAACTGCGGCACTACTGGGGCTTGTACAGTAAAATATAATGTGGATATATTTGAGTTACAAATCTGGAAGCTAAATAGTTTCAAAATAAAGCCATAGGTTGCTTTTTTAATGAAAAAAGGGCCACAATGGTAAAGCATCACAGAGACAACAGCAAAATAAATCTTGATGAGTTACTCTACAATAGGGGTTTTTAAAATCACAAGATGTTTTAATAAGTTCAATCAGTAAAAAGGCAAAATAGAGCGAGATTCCATGTCTTGAATAGGAAATAAAAAAACAATGCAAACAGAGTTTCTCAAAACCTGTACTGGGCTATAGCAAACCCAAGTTGAGGGCCCTCAAAGAAACCGAATAAACCTAATTAAGGTTTTCTTAACAGCCAGTTTAAGACAAACTAGGAAAAGATAAATAAATTGAAGAAGCATCATAAGAAATGTAAAGACGAGGTCATTTCATCAACTCCTATGAGGTGTAGAAAAACTGGCATATAACAAAAACGGACTGCCTACGAACTTATCTCAGTGACATTATCTATCACCTGATGTCCACAACTGGGTTTTTTCGGTTGTTATATCATTGGTTTTAACAAAGTTTCATCCAAACAGACAACTTCAGGCTGAGTAACGGTGATGAGGAATAGTAAGATCAAGCCCAAACAAGATATTGACTATAACTCAGAACATGTAACATGAAACTATTGTCGTGCATTTGTGCTAAAAGGCAAATGAAGAAAATATAGATGGCAACAAAGCACATAAGTAAATTGAAATGATAAAGTCATAGCAATTAAGAAAGCAATAACAGGCAATTTAATACAACAAACAGTTCTTAGGCACTCAGAAAAGTCATCACATTTCAGGATTACAACTTACAAAGAAGACAGTTCTCAATTTGCACGTTAGTGAAAAAGGAAAAAGATTATAAGTATTAAGTAATTAAGCATCAGTTGTTTCAGCTACATTTTACATCTTCTAATAGATGCTTCAAATGCTTCTTGCTTAAAGAGGTTAAGCTCTCAATCATTTCATGATTTTGCAGTTGTGGAACTTTAATAAAAGCCCACAGAAAGCAATGTAAATTATTTCTAGTGAAGGCTCACATACTACGGTTAGCCACTCATTCCAGTTTTGGGTGGTAAATGCACACAGCAGAACAATAGTGAAAATTTGATCTAAAATCTAAACGCATTCGCATACACACAAGTATGATTGCTACAATGCTACTTTCCAAGAGGTGGCTCTGCTCCCTCAAGAGCTAAATTTGTTTGAATGCTGTGACAATTACCCAAAGCTATTGTTGTTGTTTCATAACCAATGTCCCTCCACATTACCAACCGCAAGCACAACCACTAGTAAAAAAATCCAATAGAAGGTTGCATTTTTTATTAGCGCTCTTCTAGTGATACATTTGGAGCCCATTTTTTTAATTTAAGCTCATCTAAAACATGTAAAAAAAAAGGTAGATGAAGGTCCATTTCTCAGCAAATGCTGAACAAACTTAGCTTTTCAGCTTTGGCTCACATTATTGGCACTTGATAAGCTATGAAGCATAGACTAAATGGACAGCCTTAAAGTAAGCAGCACATTGGAATTAAATAAGAGCAGAGGTACCTAAGCAAGTTAATAATTATGCAAGTGATAACTTTTACATTCTTCTTGTAACATGGCTTATACTCGAGATCTATTTCTGAATTCAAATGAGACAGTGCATGGTAAAATTTACTAACCCATAAAAGCTAAGATGGGTACTTTAGGAATGAATAAAAACAAAACATAAGAGCAATAGTAGTTGAACACTTGTGCTGGTTTATGAAACCACTACAATGTCTACATTGTAATTGACTCAACCACTAAAATTTATAAAGAAATCAATGTAAAATAGTTGCACAATATGAACAATTGAACATCACAATCAAATTAGTACCAAGGAAAATCATGAACCAATATCATTATCGAACTTTATCAAATAAATTCAAAGACCATAATGCATGTTTCAATTATGGTCATTCACAAGAAAGCCAACAGATTTAAGGATATGCTTTCATTAGCCGCCACAAAAATTTCCATTCTGCATATGCTATGCAGATGCAAGTACATTATGCAAGCAGTGCACAAGGATCTTCACTTGAGTATGACTACCAGGAAATGCACAAATGAACAGGTGACCAAACATCAGTTTTTACTTTCCTAACATTTTGCCGTTGTAAGCAAATGCAAGACACATCCCCAATCAAACCAACTAACCAATCGTCAGATTAACGAAGTTAACACATATTCTGTTAATAATTCCTTCCTTCAAGGGAAACATACATTCCGGCCAAAATCCGTTAAACCACAAATCAGGCGACCACATAAAGCAAAAGCATAGATAAAAATTGGCATTTGCATCAGTAGCGCACCAACATAAACCAATCAACCACAACAACCAAATCAACTAAAAAACAATTTATTCACGAAAATTCAAATCCTACAATCCACCACACCACATGATCCCAAAAAAAACCTTACTTGTCTGTTCAATCCAAGAACCCAGTCTGCCTCCAAACCGCATTCCTGACCCTCCTCAGATCCCTCCCTTTAAGCGTCCTCCCGGCGCCTTCCAGCACGGAGAACGTCGTCAACGGTGAATCCTTCCCCGACGCCCTCGCCACAATCTCATGCGGCGGCAACATCTCCTCGTCGTCGTCGTCATCCCCATTCTCGACCTCCTTAACCCCGATCCTCGACCTCCTCATCACCGGCACATTCACCGGCGCAGACTGCTGCTGTATCCGCCCCAACCCGAACTCCCCCTTCGGCTTCGGCGCCACCGGGATCATCCTCGCGGAGCTCGTCGGGGAAGTAGACGTCGACGACGACGAAGACGAGATCGAGGCCTTGCGTTGCAAAATCCCCGGAGTCCTCACCTTCTCCTTCCGATCGTCGTCCTCTAGAGCCGCGAGGATCCCGAAGACTTTAGATCGGACGGGGGAAACGGCGGGGATGGAGGAGGAGGAGGAGACTCCGGAGCGGGAGTAGTCGGTGCTGATCCAGAAGACGTCGGTCTCCTCCAACTCACCGCCGGCGTCGGCGGAGGGGGAGAAGGAGGAGAGGAAGCGGTCGGAGAGGGGGGACTTCTTGGGGCGGAAGGTCTCCATTAGGGTTAGGGTTTGAAAGGGTTTGAGTCCGTCATCGGAGGAGGGAGACGCGAGTGAGGGGGTATTTATAGGAACGGGTGACGTGGCGGAGGTGATCCAGGCGGTCACGGCAGGGGAGGCGGGTGACACGTGGCGGGAGTGAGATTACCATGAGGTGAGGTTACCGTGGGGTGGGGTGTGTGAAATTTAATGATTGGTGGTGAGAGGTAGTGATTGATGTGTTCGTTGTTATCCACATTTGATTAGATTAGATTAGAAGAGTTGGAGTTTGGACTTCTTATTATTATTATCTTCTTAATAATAATATCTTTTGTTTATACATACTTTCTAAAACTGGATTTCCACTTACTAATCAGTTGATTTGTGTGAAAGATCGGATAGAAAGTGTCCGGGTCTTTGGGATAAGGATTTGTTTTGAATTAACGTTGGAATATTATATGACGAGTTTGAAGTAATTACTAATTGGTTTCCGATCCATCCATTAGACAATTCAATTGCATGACTATAGGCAAGTCAATCCGATAAATTACTCTTCGGTGTTGGGAAGATTGTAATTATTACCATTGTATAGGGCACTTTTTTTATGGTTAGATATATAATGAGTTATGCAGAGCTCTTGCATTTGAAGTACTTATTAGATGTTAATATAGTTATCTTAAAGTCCTCTGACAATATCAGACAAATATTTGTTGGGTGGGAGAACACGGCTTTGATAAAATTATTCAAGGTAGGTACACCAAAAAATCATAATATAAGTATAAGTATTGCACTTAAAATCAGAATTCAATGTTTCTTTTCGAAGGAGTCAGTCGTGTAATTAGAATTCTAAGTTGGTGGTTGGTCGATGCTCGAAGAAATTACATTGTTAATGGGGGTTTTGATTTCTAAAATCCTTCGTGCTATTAAGAAGTTTCTTGAGGCCTTTCCTGAAATTTCACATTATAAGCTCTTTCCCTCCACACAAGCCTTGCCTTTGGAAAAGAGAAGAAAAAAAAGCAAAATCCTATCCATATCCAAATCCAAAGCATTTCACAGCTTCCCCCAATAATTAATCCATGGCTTCTGCCCTAACCCAGCTTTTCTTTCAAGCAAGAAGAAGCAAACCTTCCACAAGCTTCTCATGTTCTTTTCGCTCGTTCATCACCACAACCACCACGACCACCAGACTCGAATTTCCTAGGATTAATCTCGGTCCGAAACAGCAGTACTTCAACCTTTCAAATTGCCGAATTCGGACAATTTTAGTACCTCAATCGTCGAACAAAGTTGGGGGCGGAGATGGTGAGGACGGCATTGTGCTTGGCACCATGAAGATTCCTCAGAACACGGATCTCGTTAGGTTCGAGACATTGTTATTCCAGGTTATATATATATATGTGTGTGTGTCTTTTCTAACACAACAATATAAACTTCATTGTATACTATTTTTGTATCATGAATTTTCCCATGCGAATCTTTCTTAATTTTGGTTAGTTCAAATGGCATGGTTAGTTCAAGTCGTCTATGAAGTAGCAAAATATAAAACAAAGTACACGCATCTATAAGCAAATAGCTAATTTTTCAATAATTTGATTGTGAGATTGTAATGTACTGCGACCGAATTATTATAATTCTACAAAGAGGTCAAAGCGAAATTGGATTCCTTTTAACTTAGAAAATGGCAAAGTTTCAGATGAGTACGTAATTAAATTTTGCCAAAAGTTTTTCTTTTGTGTGTGGAACCAAAATCTTAACTTTCCTGTTCTAAGTAAGTTGAGATTTTTTTCTTTATGTTAAAGATAAAGATTAAGAGATGGGAGGACCATATTTGACCAAAATCCAGAACCACCATCCCTGACATTTCTTTAAGATATGCTTTGCATATTAGATTAGATAGAGAAAGGATAAAGTGGACGAAAGAAGACCAAACAAGCCAACGGTTATGAGTTATGACTAAAATCCCATGTTTGAACTTCTCGAAGTCACTTTTCTCAATTTAGTTTCCCAATTTGTTTATATACCAGAAAATTTTACGAGTTTTGTATAAATATAGATACCTATAATTACAGCTTCAATTTTTAGCATAATAAGGTTCAAATATGCTTCTGTTAGATTTAGAGATAGATTGTTAAATTCGCTAATGAGCTTCATATGAATTGAAACGTTTTTTTCACACTAAGATACATTTGAGATGTTTTGCAAAAGAAAAAAAGAAATATTTTGAACCACAACTAGTCAAGCATTTTGACAATTGTATTTTGTTTTCCAAATTAACTCCAGTGGGCAAATAGTTTATGCCAAGGAGCCAATCTTCCACTTCCGGTTCCTCTCAAGGTAACAATAGCATGATATCATATGTTCATATTCAAAAGTGTCAAACAATGTTTTCACTCAGTACCAATTGGTTTTACTTTGGAAACTTCAACATTGATGATATGTGTTTTGGATTGTGATAAGGTGGACAAAGTGAAAGGAGGGATTAGATTGGGCTTCACGGTGATCGGGGATGGCAAGACCGATACTCCAGTGTACATAGATTGCCTTGTCTTTCCACCCGAGGGGTCCGATGGGCGATCGGTGTTTCGAGCCATAAGAAACGGGCCGATGAAAGAGCAATCACCACCCGGAGAACCAAGGATCATGAGAAGCCTTCTTGAGGCCTTGCAGAGGTCCACAGAAATCGCAAGGATTTGAATTTGATTGCATTTAAAGTTTTGGTTTTGTTGTTGTTGAATTTTGTAGCTGTGGTTATAACATCTGGTGATGCCATACTACTAAGAGTTAATGATATATCTTGATCATGATGGATTCGTCTATTTTATGTTTAGTTCTATCAAGTTGGTGAAGGATTAAGATAGAGACTAATGATGCATGACTGTTGATTAAAGAAGATGGAGTTATTGTTGCACATAAGCAAGAATTTATGTCACAAGAAGAATACGTATTAGAACAAAAAAAAAAATTTGCAACTTCATGTTGGAGAGTCAAATGTATAGTATCCTTGAGGTATATGGCTATGGGTTTTTTACTTAAATAGAATTCCTCCAACAATTTCATATCACCTCAGGACAGGGATAATGAAAACGTTCTAATGAAAGGTTTGTTCAACTTCAACTAACAATTTGTTTTGTTTAAATCGGATATTAGGATTTATATATCTATCTAGTAAATCAAAGGTGAGAACAGCGACAGTTTGGCCGAGTGGTCTAAGGCGCCAGATTTAGGCTCTGGTCCGAAAGGGCGTGGGTTCAAATCCCACAGCTGTCAATTGCTTTTTCCTCTCCGCTTTGTTAATTTATTGGTTATTTATTTATCATCATCACTAATAACTTAACAATTTTTAAACTATTTTTTATTTTTGCAGAAAAATTTTCTTTTATAAACTTTATCTCTTTGACATGTATTCCAAGTACCATTATTTTTCTTCCCAAACATCCTTGTCCATTATAAACTGATAGCATCAAAAAAGCTACACGAAAATTCGTGGAGATTTATGTAAATTATATTTATTTCACATGATGAGTGTATTTCTTACAAAAAATTAAGATAGGCGTAATTCGTAAATATGTAAAATTTATAAAAACCGTGAAAGTTCGTTAAAGAAGATTCCTTTGACAACAAGTTATTTCAATACCATAAGCACCTTAAATTTATTATCTCCCTCATATATTCTTCACGTAAATCACCCACAACGATGAGGACTAAACTCGGGCTAAGTTTTACTATATTACAAGTACGTATATGAAAATTCTACAAAATATGTAGAATGTAGATATATAGGCCCTGTATCTTGATCATCAGCTAAATATATTAGCACTTTCCATCTCCCAAGCATTAAGCTTTGTGATCCTCACAGTCTGAGATCCATTATTGAAAGCAAACAATTGGGCTTCAGCATTTGTTGACAGGAAATATGGATATACCCTGGAAGTAATGCAAGTTTTTCCTCTTGCAGCAAAACTCTCCACAACAGAATGGTCAATCTGAAAATTATATAAAACATTATACAATGTTTTTATGGATAGATACAATGGGTATGTTAATATTGTATGTGAAACCTACCAGACTCCTCAGAGATATCTTTCCAAATTCCTTCTGCACGTCTACATCAACAAAACCTCCAAAAGATGGCTTGTATAACTCTGGCTTTATAGATGACCAGATTTTGTAAAACATTCACCACATTCTGCAAATAGTCATCTAAATGCTTGTTTGGAAGAATCATCAGTCTAGACAATTTCAAGCTTATGAATCTACCAATTATTTCATTTGCAACTTTGAATTGGTATTTTCTGTTAGTACGGTAATACTTAAAATTAAGAATTTGAAGGTAAATATGGTTGAAAATAATATATGGTTCCTTTATTATTTCAATGGTTACTACTCATTATTAGATTGTGGTTGCTTGGAAGAATTCATACAAATTTAAGTTTTGGAGATAAATTGGCCTGAGAAAATTTTGATACAAAATCATACATAATACCAATTGATCTTTACTAATTGTAAAGTTCTTTTGGTACTAAACTTGTGATTGAGCTTCAAATTTTCACAGATTTAGGTAGGCAAAAGCTAAAATTTAACAAATGTAAGATTGGCAAATTTAATAAATATTAGCTAACCTGCTTGCATCAGAGCACATGAGAGTCACATATTATCTGTGTAAGAGTACTTGAAGATTCTGAAGAAACACAGCAGTGAACAAGAATCTTGCAGGTTTTGAGAAGCCAAAACCAGTAATCCAAATGGACCAACTCCACCAGGAACAGAAGGACCCTTTTCGGTGCAAACCTTTTTTGGATCAAGTTGCCATTCTGGGTCAAATATCTCTGCCTTCTCCAAATTTGGCACCTCAAACTCCAGCTCCGCATCTGCCTGCATCATAATTAATTATCATACAAATGGTGTTTGACATTAATTTTTAGCTCATGAGTATGGTTATTTGATCTTTAATTAGAATTTTACTCAACTTATCAGGCTAGGTTTGTAATATTTCTATCTATACTTTACAGAAATAGTTCTTATTCTTAGGTGTTCCAATCATAATTGGTCATTCTTGATGAATATGAGAATGTCCAAACTCTAAATATAGTTTAAGAGGAGTGTATAACATTGATTAATGTTAACTTCATATTGAAAGGTTTCCATTAAGTACTGGGAAATAGCTAGAAGGTATTGTTGATATCTTAAACAATATTTTATAGGCTCTTTAAGAAATTGATGATGAAATTACCTGTGAAGATTTTATTCCCTTGACTTCAAACACATCACCTTTCTTTAGCTCTACATTTCTCAAACTAACCTTCTTCCCTCAAAGTGATTCCAACTCCTCAATAGGCCATTGAATCAGTTGTCTTTCATTATTGTCAAGCCAAACAATCCTCGGGATAGTCTAAATTAACGAACCAAATCAAAATTCAGTTATTGAAGACTTGAACATACAAATTAATTGATTAAAGTTACATTTTACAAACTACAAATTAAGTAGTACCACTTACATGAATACCAGCCCAACCATTGGCAATATCACCAGCAGTAGTAACAGACTCGTTTGCCCATGCCAACAAAATCCTCCTCTCGGTTGGTCGTATATAAAACGTCTTAGACGCATAAAAATTACCGTAATCTTTATCTTAAACCGTACATGTTGTCGGGATAGATGGGATCTGGTACATAATGGTCAACGTACCCTTTCAAAGTATCTTCTTATCGTGTAGTATTGGTATCGTGTAACATCTATACTGACCTTCAAAACATGTTTTATGTAGCCAGAATTAATTGAAGTATCCAAACCTCTTCTCCCTTCCACCAACACCGGGTAGAAATTCAGGCACTCCGGCCACATGCCTGTCCCTTGCGACTGGTGCAAAGGTCTCATTGCTTTCGTCCAGTGGACGAAATCTCCACTATGGTACAAAAGCGCTTGACCTATGTCTCCACATTTGCTCCCAACCACAACCCTCCAATACCCATCCCTCCCTCTCCATGCGGTGGTGGGATCGCGAAAATAACAAGCATTAATGATCCCCGGGGTAACGGGGATCACCGGGTTGTAAACATGTTTGACCCAATCTATCAAGTAAGGATCCGAGTAGTATATTGGATGGGGGCAATGCTAGTGTAGAGAATGGCGGGGCGGTTTCCCGGGAGGATGGTGGTGGATCCGGAATAACAACCACCGATGTCGTATGGCTTGTTAGGATAGATATATAGATGTTAGCCGGGCACTAGTGCAAAATTGGCTTTACTCGTCGCCCAATAGACGTCGGCCGTTACAACGGCCGACGTCTATTGTGGCGAGGACAACATAGACGTCGTCTGAAATGGAAGCCGACGTCTATGCGACACTATAGACGTCGTGTGTAGGAATAACACATTGAACCGACGTCTATAGTGTATAGACGTCGACCTTTAGACGTCGGTGTTTTAGTACCTTGTGAAGCCGACGTCTATAGGGTATAGACGTCGGACGTAATGTAAGACCGACGTCTATAGTCTATCCACATAGACGTCGAGGTATAGACGTCGGCGTTATGTAATATCCGACGTATATAGGTCTTAAAGAAACAGGACAGACGCGCTTTCTTTCATTCATTTCAGTCGAAACCCACCCAAACCCTAGCCGTCCCGCGACCGAACTCTCCTCCGCGACCATCCTCCGACCGATCCGCACCGTCTCCGGCACCGCAGCGAGCTCCCAAGCGCTCCTCCACTTCTCCGGCCCTCTTCTCCTTCTTCCTCCGTCTTCCTCCGTCTCTCTCCACATGTAGGTTTTAAGTTCGTTTTTTCTTGTTTTAAGTTCGTCTTTCTCCACATATTCTCTCTAACTTAGCCTCCTCCGCATGTAGCTTCATCGTGTCGTTTACAGCCGTCTCCTCCGCGACGTCTTCGGGAACCACAAAGAGCTCCTCCGGCAATACAACTTTTCCCTCCTCTGGTTCGTGCTCAATTTTAGATTCTTAATTTAGGATTAGTTTAGACCAAGAATCCAACGCCAAATTAGGATTAGTGCAAATATTAGTTAGATAACGATTCAATGTGGATATACACTCTTGACATGTAGACGTGATAAGCAACTTCTTCTCGGAGTTTTTTTGCATGTGTGTTATGTGTTGATATTTGATAAACATATTCATTGGATTGATTTAGTTTGGATTGAGTTGGGTTGGTTGGATGATTTAACCAAACTTTGTTTTCATTGGATTGATTTGGTTTGGATTATGTTAAGAATTTGGTTTGGATTGAGTAGAGAAATACATAATGTGAATGTGATTAGATAACTAGATATTAGGATTTGAATAAAATTTAAGTGGATAATGATGCATTGCATACATTGCATCATATGTCTTTCATTTAGATTACTTTTATATCAATAAATGCTACTAAGGTATGTGTTTAGTCTTATTTACAGAATACAGGGACCTGAATGCAAATTACCCACATCCCGAGCATAAACGCGTACAAAAGACTCGTTTCTATCATAAAGACCAAGTTTAAGTTTATCGGGTTTCAAATGGAAATGTATCCAAGCATAAAAGCATTGAAGACCTAATTACGAAAAGAACAAGGACTTAAGCACAAAAGTAGCCGGGGACTTAATTGCAAAAAGTCAAGGACCTAATTGCAAATCACGAGTAGCTTTTATAATTATGGAGAAAATATAAAGAAAAATCAATGTAGATCTCCAAATATATGAAGAAATTAATTCGGATCTCCAAAGATATGCAAGAATCAATCCAGACGCGCAAATGACATTGAAATCATACCATAAACACACAGGAAAAATCCGGGTCGATTCGGAGCCAAAAAGGTGGCGATTCCGCCGTACCTCAAGAGCAAAGTGCGGCGACTCCGCCGCACCAAATTAGATCAATGCTCTAAAAATTTTACCGGTTGCGTGTTGACGCGTGTACTTTCTTATTTCATGCTTAGGTCCCTTGTATCGGCTATAAATAGCCCCGAGAACGATGTTGTGAGGAGTTCTTCCTTTTGTTCCATAATTTAGCAATAAAATTCTGTTTCTTTTATTTTATGTTTTTAATTTTCTTTTCTTAGTTTCTCTAGGACCCCTTCTCCCTCCCTCCATCTATGAGTTTCTAACTCTTTCCAAAGGGTGGGGGTGACGGATTTAGGGTGATGAGAAGAGAAGATGTTATTATTTTAATTTTGTATTAGTATGTTTTGATTACTTGAGTTTATGTTAAATCATTTATCATGTAATGCTTTATAACTAATATGATTTATTATAAATTTCAGAATTCTCTAATCTAAACCCGATATCTAAACCTCCACCCAACGGAATTCACCATCTTTGTTCTTGTTTTAGTTTTATTTTTTCATGTTTCTTGCTTTAGATAATTAAAACCCAAAAATCTCAAAACCAACCAATTTAATTGTTCTCTCTCTCTCTAATCGAAAATAAAAAAAATAACAATATCTCTCCCTCCTTGTGTTCGACCCGTATTTGCCACGTCTTCATTGACACCGTGCACTTGCGGTATAAATAAAATTCTCATCAGATAACTAGATGTGAATGTGATTAGATAACTAGATATTAGGATTTTCTTGTTGATTTCAGGATTTGAAGAATTTTACATATCAAATTTTAAGTGGAGGTTCTGCCAAAATTTCAATAAAATTTTATTCCCAATTATTATTAATAACATGATAGTTTGTGTTTAAAATGTTTTTCTGTCAATTCAAGTAATTAGTTTTAATACTTGATTTTAATATTTTAAATGTTTATTGCCTTAATTTATTGAATTTTTAATATTATGATAATAACTCATTGCCCCCCTTAAACAACTTGGCCTTTAATAACCCAAAGCAAAAGATTAGACAATATTTGTTAAGTCATTCATCATATAGGATTTGCATGCATTGTATTTTTCTATTATTTACGATTTCTGTCGTAGATTGCTGGCGTAAGGTACGTACTATCTTTCACTCATTATTCATTAGAAAGCACGCATTAGTTAGTAGGACTTGCATTGTAACAAGAGTGAGGTGAGTGTTTGTTTGGTGTGTTGTTTGTTAGATTAAGGTATGAAAAACACTTAGGGGGCAGTCACCTATAGGAGATGAGGTGGGGGATTTCATCACCCTTTCCTTGGCCCAAAAATCACTTAATAAAAGAGCCTTAATAAAATCAATTAGACGTTGGCCCTTAGGATTTTCGGACGCATTAAGGAGAGGAAACCGTTTAAGACCGTTATGGCCTGAATGTCGTTGCCCATCTAGTCTCCCTGAGATTTTAGGAACCTCCGGGTTCTTGATTTCCTATAGATTAGTGGTACGGTCCTCCATGTTTAAGACCCTTTCGGCCTGAACGTCGTTGCCCATCTAGTCTCCCTGAGATATTAGGGACCTCCGGGTTCTTGATTTCCTACAGACTAATGGTCCTCGGTGGGACCTCGAAGTTAGGCGTCGTCTATTACTAAGGACCTATAGTGGACTTTAGGTTTGTTTTGGCCTTGATTGTTTAGTTAGATTTCTAACCTTCCTTATTCCACGCTAGATTAAGGACTTCATCTCTTCTCCTCTGAGTCATTCTTTTCTCATCTTAATGTCTCCGAATCTTCTGTTGACAATACAGTGGTTGGCTTACGGTCCGCATTCTGTTGTTATAAGTTACAGTGGTTATGATATAAATGGATATTCTTTCTACACAGTTTGTGAAGATGCGAAAAGTGTTGTTCAGAACAGTGGCGTCACCTTAATAGCAGAGTCTTTGCATGTGTCTAGTTCTAAAGACAAGAATCCTGTATACGCCGACATGTCCTATTACGGTGTAATTGAAGATATATGGGAGCTAGACTTTGTTAAATTCAAAGTACCTATATTTAGATGCAAGTGGGCTGATAATAAAACAGGAGTTTGAGTGGATGACTATGGCTTCACTTTAATTGATTTTTCAAAACAAGGGTATAAAGGAGAACCTTTTATTCTAGCTTCCCAAGCGAAACAAGTCTTCTATGTGGCTGATTCGTGTGATAAGAAATGGGCAGTAATTTTGGAAGGGAAGAAAAAAATTGTATCAGATGATAGTCTGATCGAGTATGAAGAAACACCACCTTTCTCTAAGCAAGCACCTGAGTTGAACTCAGTAGATGAAGAAATAAATGTTGAGACTTGTATGTTTAGAGATGACCACGGTGAAGGTATATGGATTGAAAATCCATTAAGGAAAAAAAACAGTAAATGTGCAAATTTTCTGTTGTAACACATTGTAATAGACATTTAATCCATGTCTTTACCTTATTTAATTACTTGAATTTATCTTTTATAGTATAATGGCTCCGAAAAAGAAACCCACTTCCTCCGAGTCTGAAGGTTCGAAGATATACAGTACACGAGGTCCTTGTCTCATGAAAGAATTTGTGGGCAGAAGAACTAGAGACGGTAGAATTCCAATCCAGTTTGATGACCGTCTTGAGCCCTTAGGCATGCTGTCTGATAATTGGAAAAGTTTTCTGGGTAGCTTAGCGAGGGTCAAAGTTGACATTTGTTTATCCAGTTGGGCTGATGTAGATGAGAAGTTGAAGGACACAATATGGGATAATGTGCAGGTAATGGTTCCATTATAGATTTCTATAGTTTTAGTTGAACTTTTGATATATATAAAGTTAACGTGTTGTAGGAATCTTTTGAGTTCCAATCCACTGACAAGTTGAAGAAGAAGTGGATGACATACATGTCAGTTCGTTGGAGGGATTTCAAAACAAATTTAACGAATAAGTACATATTCGGAGACTACCAGGATAGAAATCCATGCGATGTCTATAACTTTATCACTCCGAATCAATGGGAGCTATTCAGAAAATCCAGAGATAGCCCGGAGTTTGAGGTATACTGAGTTTAATTTATAATATAGTAACTGAGTTTCAAAACAAAATTGTTAGTTATTGATTTTAGTGACAATCTAATAAACTTGATTTTAGGCCATCCGAGCAAGAAACCAAAAGATTAGATCTTCTAACAAGTATACCCATCGTATGTCTCGAGCGGGGTACCACAAGTTGGAAGCACAAATGATGGCTGAAAAAATTGCTCAGAAGAGACAGGAGGCAATTGACTCCGGTATGAGTGAGGAGCAAGCAAGTAACCTATCTCCTCCTTCTCCCATAGCTCGTTGTGATTCTTGGAAGAGAGCGAGAGTAAACTCCAGAGGGGAGTACGTCACAGACGAGTCGCAAGCTATCGTCTCGAAGATAGTAAGTTGCATCAGTTATATATATGTTATTAATTCAGAATCATTAATTTTATATTGCTCAAATGATAGTAAATATTGTTTTAAACTTAGGACTCTCTGAAGTTGAGAGAATCTCAAGGCGAATTTGCTTCCGATGGTCGGAATGATATTCTACGCGAGGCCTTGGGAAACGACGAACACCCCGGTCGTGTGCGAGGGGTAGGGAGTAGAGTTGGACTTCGACAATATTTTGGGAAGACTCAACGGTCTACTTCGACGACTGGTCATACCAAATGCCAGCAGGAGATTGCAGATTTGAAGAAGTCTTTGCAGCTTCTTACAGAGAGATTGGATCGTGCTTTGCCTACTTCTCCTACCCGTCGTAAGACCGGTTCTTCCACGGAGACTACTCCAGTTCCGCCAGTGTTCCACCATCATAGACATGATGATTTCGTGTCTCATTCTCGAGAATTGGCCCTCGTCGACGGTCCCTCGTTTGGAAAGTTCGTGGATGGATCTAGATGTGCTTTATTTGTCGAAGACCATTATCGAAGATTGGTGGGACACGGGAAAGTTTATAACATCTCCAGACACCACTTCACAGAGGTAGGAGAGGGAGAATTGAAGGTTGCAGTTGAAAGTTGCTTAGATCCTGGTGTTTTTGTGCCATTTTCGGAAGAAGAGATTGTTACTCTCGGCGATGCTATCGGTGGGTTCGTGCGTTGGCCTAGTTATTTAGTAGAGCTAAACGACAAACATGAGGTATAGTTTAACTTTGAAAGACTTTAAACTTCAAATTTGTTAACAATTGTATTTTAACGGTTCTATACATCTTTGTAAGGTGTCAAACCCCCGGAGCAAAAGGTCAAACAACCAATCTCCGATCAACATTAATTCGCTTCCAAGTAGGTGCAAAATGTTGTATCAATGTATGGTAGGTAGGGAGGCACAATCGTTAAGTACCTTGGAGTTGGAGGGGGATAAAGGGTTGCCTCCGGCTTTGTACGTCACCAAAGAGGATATCATGCAGTTCATGGCGATGGATTCGTTGTGTATCATGATTATCGACGTGCAAGTGAAGTAAGTGTTCTTTTGTATACAATGAAAAGTATTGAATAATTTTATCAAAACTGTAATAAATTATAATTTTTATACTTGTAGACATCTTTACGACGCCAGAAGGTCAATCTTTCCCGAGGATCAAGTATTTGGATTTATCAGTCCATCTACATATATATATGGGAATGACGATAAATCGGGTCAACTAGGGACATTCTTTAAAGAAGAAGACAAGAAATATTATCTGCTCCCTTATCATGAGAGGTAAACTTTGTAATTCAAAGTGAAATTTTATTTTGTAATAAACTTCTAATTATATATATAACACAGGGCTCATTGGATGCTTGTCGTTGTATGCCCAACGACTAATTCGGCATATTGGTTTGATCCGTTGGGGTCGAATAAACCAAGAGACTCAATAAAGAAACTTCTAAATATGTAAGTTCGTTTAGTCGTGAATAAAGTAATTCGTGGATTTTTATTAGTATTATTGATTGATATTTTAAGTTGTGCTACTCAGGGCAATTAAGGTTTACAGAGCTTTAGGTGGTAGGAGAACAACCACAAAATCAGGAATAACATGGCATGGAATGAGAGTACGTTCTATCCCATTTTTGTTAATTAAGTTAGGAACAAATATTTAGCGAATTCCTATGTTTGTAGTACCGGAAGCAGGTTGGAAATACGGAATGCGGTTACTACGTGATGAGATACATGGAGGAAATCCTCGATGTGGCAACTCAAGACGTATGTCTAACCGAGGTAATGTAGATCGTTATTCAATTGTATATTCAATTGT
Source organism: Triglochin maritima (assembly GCA_963682175.1). Taxonomy (NCBI): domain Eukaryota; kingdom Viridiplantae; phylum Streptophyta; class Magnoliopsida; order Alismatales; family Juncaginaceae; genus Triglochin; species Triglochin maritima. The sequence continues at coordinate 551,098 of OY821787.1, read as the reverse complement.
AGTTTCAATATTTAGTTATTAATATTCAACACACTTGTAATTTTTTGATAGGTTTTCCCAAAAAGTAGTGATCCATTCTCGCAACAAGAGCTCGATGAAACTCGCGACCGATGGGCTCGCTATTTCATCAGAAACATGCTGACGAACTAAGAGGTTCTACTGCCAATTGTATTTTTTGTAATTTAGTTAACAAGTGCATTTGTATTACAAACCTACACTTTATGCCTTAATATAATCGCCTTAATTTTAGAATGAATTAATTGCAAGTGTGTTGAATGTCAATTGTGTGGTTGTATTTTTGTGTTTGTGTTTGTGCATGTATGCTTGTGGATGTATGCTTGTGGATGTATGCTTGTGAATGTCAATTGTATGGATGTATGTGGGATGTATATGGATGTATGTGGATGAAATTTATAGGTGAACGAATTTGGTGCAGTTGTATGTACACGACGACGATGACTAAAAACAATTTCGTCGGATCCTATTTATTTTTTTTGTCCAGGTTTGGGAATAGACGTCGGCTGTCTCTATAAGCCGACGTCTATTCCTCTGAAGAAAGGAATAGACGTCAGTGTTCTATGTAATCCGACGTCTATACCTAAAGTATAGGCGTCGTATGTTAGTTAACCGACGTGTATGCCTAAAGTATAGGCGTCGTATGTTAGTTAACCGACGTGTATGCCTAAAGTATAGGCGTCGTATGTTAGTTAACCGACGTGTATACCTAAAGTATAGGCGTCGTATGTTTGTTAACCGACGTGTATACATTAAAGAATACACGTCGGAGTCTAATTAAAGCCGACGTATATCCGTTAGGTATAGACGTCGGCTATACTATGACCGACGTCTATGTATAGACGACGCACACCTAGACGTCGGATTGGGGTGTGCTCATATTCGACGTGTATAACCCCTTATATCCGACGTATATTCCCTTTTCTGTAGTAGTGGGGACTGCACCACTAGGGTTGCATTGGTAGAAGAGGTGGTATACACCTTTGTATAACATAGGTCCGGCCTGATCGAAGGAATGAATGCAAATACATGCATCAAAATTAACTGTATTAGTATGATTAACGTGTATTTTTATTATAAGTGTTATTAGATCACATAGGGTCGAGAGAGAAGTACCATTGGGATCTTGATGTTTGTAGTTGCATTAGCAATCCATGCGTGCATGGGAAGAAAGAAAATTGAATCAGAATTAGAATGTGCTGAAATCAGTGTATAATAATTCACTGTTACTATACAAAACACATTGACACATTAAAAATAGAACTAAATATTGTTTGATTGTTGGGAGATCAGGTGGAAGAAAATCACAAAAAGGAATTGAACACTTATGGATCGATGTGGTGGTTACAAATTTCAACATTTGTAAATGTCCAAGCTAGCCATATATGGCGCTCTCATGACTTCTCTTTCACTATTTCAGTGATGGACACGTAATATATATATGATCTGATCTTTCACTTAAAGAATTCATTCTCCATGGCTAAGCTCTCGATTAAGAATCATATCTTACATGCACTATAAGTTCGACATCATTTGTCTTGTCATCTTAGTGTGTTTTGACGATCTCATAACCCAAAGACAAAATGCTTTGTTATAAAATCTTACATATCCAACCACAGATTATCTAAAGCATGGTAAATTGATTGCTATCGATTTGAAATCAACGTCAACCTTAGAAACTAGAATAGGTTAACTTAAAGAGTGGCCAACTTCAAGTGTTTCACGTGAACAAGAAAGAATATTGATGGTATCTTAAAGCAAAGAAAGTTTTTCAAACTAAAGAAAATTAATAAACATCCCGACTTACAAATACCACATCGACAGATCGTTCAGGGGTCTCCCTTGCAAAGTGTTGGATCTGAAATTTTTTGAATCTTCATCACTTACAAAAACTCGTTGTAATCCAACCCGTATAATTACCAATTAATACCAAAAAAATTGGAACGAAACCTGAAATAATTTGAGATAACACACTGTATAATTTTTAAATTTTTTGTTAAAAAAATTAGGAGGCTCCGGCGGACGCCCCCTAATTATTATTTTTATTATTATTGAAAAGAAGTTGGACATTTTATCAGATTCGAGTACACTGGAGCGTCATTGACTCATTTGCTGACCTCGGAAACATTATTTTTTATGATTATAAGAGGAAGATGAAGAAATATGGGTGATAGGAGAGTGAAATGTCGTGATATATGAGTAGAAATGAGAGAAGGGTAAAATGTTAATCCGTTGTTGCTATTTAAGTAGTTTTCCAGCGACGAATATCAATTCAGTCTTTTTATCGATGTTATGATGTTCATACTTTATTCTTCTTGGTTATATTGTGAATAAACAATGTGAATACGATAGAATATCATGTGAACTTAAATCTATACTTTTATTTTCAACGTTTTGTTTCTGTTCATGTAGGAGGTAATAGAAATTTCTTTCTCATTCGTTTGTAGTCTTTAATAAGACTTGTCATCCATACATAATGATTATAATTTCTTGCTCAAATACATAAGAGAAAATATTATGAATTCTTGGTTAATATGTGATGAAAGAAAGTGATAAGAGGTTTGTAATATTATAGAACAATAATTAATTAAGCCAAACATGTGTAGTATGTTAGAGCATGCTCGCTTACAAAAGTGGTATAAGCTTTGAACTTGAATATTAATGTTGTATACAATGCAGTTGTTACATACATTATATATAATATGGAATGCATTGATAATGATTTATTTGAGGCTTATTTGGAAGAAATTGTTTGTTTTCATAATTCTATAAATCTTCTTAAATTGAAGATTTAATGCGAAGATTCAATTGACCTTTATTGATTTGTATTATTCATAAAATGTGTAACTATCAAAATATGTATGTATACGATTATTTTACTTACATCTTGAATTTGTATTTGTTCATCATGAGTTAATTAATTACTCACATGGTACATAGAATATATCATTTTAATTTTGTATATATATATAAAATAAATGATACTACATGTATACAACATATATATATATATATATATGTTGCTATGTTGCTTTTGGAATTGCTAATATACAATTTTGTTTATCATATTATTCAAGTACATTATAATATATTCCATTTTGAGATGTTTTAGTATGCACCGATAAGCAATACATATATATGAGTTTAAAAAAAGAGATAATAAGTTGCATGTACCAATTATGCTTTAATGCCACAGTGTGATTGTTACTTGTTGTTACGAGCATTCATCTCGTGAGCACATAATATTCATCTTGATAGATGTATATATATAGTATAATGTGCTACATTATAATGGAATTTGAATCACCATGTTACAAGTGACCACTGTTATTGAAAATGATATGCATTTGCCCAGAAGACGAATATCTTAATATTCATAAAATGCTACTATATTAAGATTTAGAGATTATTCAATTAAAGAGGGTTATGAAATTTTATTATAATCCCTGAAGGATTCGTATGACCATCTAAACGACGTGCAAATAACTAATTGAGTAAAAATGCACGTCGATCTCCAAATCAAACTCTATGACCAGAAGTTCATAGATATATAGAGATTGATAGTAAAAGAAAAAAGATATTTTATTGATCACTTTTCAAATTAATGACTCAATACTTTTTTGGGTTATGCATCACCGATGATTGAAGGTCATGAGAGTTGTTGGAAAATCACGATATTTTTCGACCTGAAGTTCGAACATTCTTCAGAAGAGAATTGATACAATGATTCAATTGTAGAACGGGAATATTGAAGAAAAATATTCTACTAAATGCTCATTTTGAAAGCACATTAACAAAAGACATCTATTGTATATCGACAAAGATCCAATTCTTATAGGACCTGAAGTTCCTTATCATGTTCACAGTAAATGTTTTTCTGAAAATATTTATATGACGTTCAAGGATCTTCAAATTTCTAATCATGCGACAAAGATTTATATTAGTGATGTTTCCTACATGTCCAATACACATCAATCATTATCACAAAGCTTGGTGTCATTACGTGGAGTCATTACAACTTTATGTAAGTTGGTGAATCAGTTATTGATTCTTACATTCTCATATCGTTGTGACATAATATAATTATGAAACATCTTTAAATTGTCCACAAGTAATATCTTTTGAGGTAACATATTCATATTTTGCAAAAGTTACCACAATTTGTGTTACTCCCGGCATATTATTTGAAAAAAATTGCGCAAACATATTTCAAAATCTTATTATCTAAGTGAAATAGAGTAAATATCAATTAAATCCGTTAAACTATCATGTATTTGTTTATTGAATCCCCGTGCAATTTTGTGTTTAAGGACTTCGTAAAATATATTCGTAAGTTGGTAAACTACGAATAAGGGGAAACAGATTTGTATTTATCGTTCATGAAGGACAGATATCCCTGAAGGATAAAGCCCGGAAGGTTTGTAGTTGCACTCTTTTCCCTTTTTCCAATTTTTGTCCTAAAAGGTTTTATTGGTTAAAGGTTTTTAATGAGTCGGCTTGTGTAATTTTGTTAGCGTTTGTTATGCATTATTTTCTTTAGCTACTTTTTCCCACAGGGTTTTGTGACAATGTTTTTAACGAGACATAAACATAACGCGTATTATCTAAGAGAGTGTTATAAACGTATGTTGAATTGAAGGGGAGAATTGTACGGTGCACTCTTTTTTCCTTCACCAAGTTTTGGTCCTACAGGGTTTTACTTGGTAATGTTTTTAATGAGGCAGACCAATCAAGTGACAACTGATGAGATCCAATCAAGCGAGAATTTGGCGAATTTATTTACAAAGTCATTAACCACCAAAGTCTTTAAGAAACCTGTCTTCAAATTTTGTGTTCGTTGTTTGAAGAATATATGTTGAAATGAGGGGGAACATCATACGCGCTGTACTCTTTTGCCTTCATCAAATTTTTATCACATCGAGTTTTTCTTAGTAAGGTTTTTAACGAGACAACATCCTTAGTGTATAAATGTGAAGATCCAAGGGGGAGTGTTGTGAAAAATTATGGATGTTTCACATTCTCCTCTCGTAACTTCATCATCCTCTCACATTTTCATTACTCTTGTAACATACACTCATTCATTTGTCTCCTATAACCTATAAATAGAGGATCATTGTATACAATTATAATACTTTTAATGATGATGAAATACTACAAATATTCTTCCCTAAATCTTTATCTTTTTTGTTCAATGTATATTTATTTTATAACAATTTCAAGTTATTCACAAATAAAAAATAAGTAGTTGAGCCTATAGCTTGTACCAATACTAATATAACATATAAGTTGTCATGAAAAAGTAGAGTTGCTTGTGAGTCACTTACTTTTGATTATATTTAGAATTTTAGAAACATAATTTCATGTTAAATTTGGTTCGAAATTATGCTCAATGAACATTATAGAAGAGTTGAACTGCAAAATTCTCAAAACCATAAAATTCCTCATGTGCTGTCCCTTCCAATTTGCCATGCTGAATACAATTCCACATTAAAACTAGATTTGGTTTCAATAATTTAATGCAGACCTCAAACTGACATTCTTATTTCTTTTGAATGCTTTTAGTTCTTTTCGGTAAATCACAACTAAATGAACAATATAATTTGAGTCTCTTAGTTAGAAGATCTGATGCTTCGCATAAGAGGTAGTCTTCCTAAAGTCGTTAAGAAGCATATATATATCTTATATGCCGACATAAATGTTAACGTCAATGTTACTTCAAATTAAACTATCTTCTGGAACGGTAGAAAGCGATCGCAACGTTACCCGGGTGACATAACATACTAATTTATGTACATTTCGTTATAAAAAATACTTCAAGGAATTTTTGACGCCTAATTTTTAATGGCAACGGATTCTTTCTGGCATGAGCTTCCAGTCAACGCAATCGATTTAAGTATAGATTCCGGTCTTTCTCAACTTCTACAAGAGGTTTTTCCTAAAATGACGCTTCAAAATTTAAATCTCCTTAGCTTATTACGACTTTATTTTTTTCTTCAAATGGAGAATACTTAAATGCAAACGAATCATTCATGTGTTTGATGTGGACTATGGTAGGTGATTGGAATGAATGCAAATAAATTGCATGTTTCTAACAACCCTAGCCTTGAGATATAAGATATTATATTAAGCAAAGTCATGTGGTCATGTGATGCCTATGATGAATCAATTAATCACTTGTGTGTTTTGATTGTGATTTAGCATCTCTTTTTGGAACATAAATTCAGGCTTTGACCGGCCTCAACTTGGAAAGATCCAACAACACCCAATTCCGGAAATCGGTGCAAAATTGATTTGATTTAGGAACTGTTATCTGACACACCTTAATAAACTTTTTTTTCCTGGAGCACTCGGAAAGAAAATAACACGAAGGTGTTAAGAGGAACTTCCACATCTTATACATGCATATTGAATAAATGTTTTGATGTACTTGAAACATAGGCAGGAACACTTAAAAGAAATTGAGGGAGACCAGACATATTGCAACTGCAGCAACAACAACAACAAACTCTCGGAATTAAGCAAGCAAGAACTTTGTATAACACACTCCAGAATAATCCGACATCAAAAATCACTAATAGTTTAATGAAGTTTATAAGTTTTTAATTCTCTATTCAATATGTGAGTTGATCACGCACTCACAAGTCACACTGTGTTTGAGTGACAGCGTGGACACACATCAATTTTGCTTAATATTCCGTATCAATATTAATTTTCTGACATGAATGTTTGACTATGTGTGCCCACACTTGAATCCGCCCCCAGATGACCCACCATTCCTGTGTAAATATTATTCATTCTTGATAGCTAAAATTATATTCCGTAGAACCAATAGTTTTGGATTTATAAATGAATAATACAAATCCAAAGTTGTGGAGGCTAAACTTTAAGTTTCAACCACGTACGTTATCAGTGACTTTTAAATTTACTTGCTGTTTGACTGAATGAAAGACAATAGAAACACATCTTGGAGTTGGACTGTATATATACTTAAGTAAATCCACCGTTTACTGCTTAAGTGTATGGATTTTGTCAGGTGATGTACCCACTAAACTTTAGCTATATATAAACATTCCGAGGTTCTAATAACCACTGAAAATTGTATGTTCGTTTAGTTTGGATAAAGACATTTGAATTTTTGACTCAATTAGATTTCTTTGGTCACGTATGATACCGACCACCTTCAATTTTCTCTGGATTTCAATAGTGAGTAAAGATAAGAAACACCTAATTAGATAAAATCTGGGATTGAATACGAACAGATGGATAGAAAACAAAACAAAACAAAACAACTTTAGCACGCCATTTAAGAAAGGAATTCAAAAGCTCCACGTGTCAAAATCGCAACACCCCATCCTATATAAATCCGCCCAGTCCTCCTCCCTCCCAAGGCTCCAAGCCATCCCCCCCCCCCCCCCCAAAAAAAACCCAGATGGACCCCACCGGCCGCCTCGCCGGCGAAACCGAGAAAGGCTGGTGCCGAGGCGTCCCAGGCGGCACCGGAATCTCCGTCGCCGCCGCCCAATTCTCCAGTCAGATCCCCCACGAAACCCTCACCTCCGCCCTCCACCACCTCCAACTCTACCACCCCATCCTCCGCTCCAAGCTCTCCAAACCCACCCCAACCACCTTCCACCTCTCCCCGTCCCCCTCCCCGACCTCCACTCTCCTCACCTTCTCTTCTGCCACCACCTCCGATCTCCTTAGTCGGATCCCGAACCGATCCGATTCCCCCCTCCACGCCCTTGCCGAGCACGAGATGAACCTCAACCCCTGGACCAACTCCGACTCCGACTCCGACTCTGATCCGGTGGATGTTTTGTTCGGATCCGTTTACGATCTCGGATCCGACGGGGTTGTTTTCGTTATTCGGGTCCACGCCGCGGTGGCGGATCGGACCTCGGTAAGATCCGCGTTGAGTGAGGTGTTTCGAGTGGTAGCAGGGAAATTTGAAAAAGAAGTTGAGGTTAAGAGATTGGGAGCGGCGATGGAGGAGTTGATCCCGGAGGGGCTTAAGAAGAAGGCGATTTGGGCCCGGGGGTTCGATATGTTCGGCTACTCTTGGAATCACGCCCGCTCCGCCATCCTTACCTTTGACGATACCGTGGCCGAGCGGGCGACGAGGTTCGTCGCGCTCGAGGTTGATGCTCACCACACTCAGAAACTTCTCGCTGTGAGTATTTAATCAAAATATACAATATTGAATCGATAGTTGTGTTGGATGATTGTTTGGGGTTTGTTTAGCAAATAATCTCGCGTTACTAAACACAAGTTACATACCATACTCTACGGTAGATTTTAATTCATTATCCTTCACCTAATTGTTGATGTTTTTTAAAAGTAGTTGATCAACTAATATTTCACATGGTATCAAAACGGATTGATCGACCTGTGAGGGGGTCATTTCAACCCATATTGTCCACACATAGACACAAAAGAAAAAAAAAACATGGTCACACGTGCATGAAAGTGTTTAGCAAATAGTCTCACGTTGCTAAACACAACTTGTAAGCAACACTTTATAATAAAGTACGATTCATTACCTTTCACCTAATTGCTTTAGATTTTGCATAAGTGGTAGACAGACCAATATTTGATTGGAAAATCTGTGTTTTTAAATTCCGGGTATTTTGGACGGAGCGTATGAATCGGGATACCTTGGGGTACAACGGCAATGGATTGTGGGATAATTTGATTAATACCCTTTTAATAATTTAAAGTAAAATCAACACCCTTTGTTGTGTGTAATAAGTGGTTGTCGGTAGGTTTTACGAACTTTAATTACTATGGTGTATTGTGTGACGGCATGCGTATCTGAGCAACTACATGTTTTACAAACCTGCTTTTCATCTGTACCCTCTAGTTTGGTTTGAGCTTTTAATTGTACTGTCTTGGGACTCACAATCAACCATACTTTGATGCGATATCGGACTCTTCTCCATGCTCATTGGTCAATATACATGACATTGAAGTGGTAGTTTATGGCCTTATTGTCATTTGAGGTTGAATCTTGGATGTGAAAAGTTAAGGTACAAGTGGCTTGAGAAGGGTCAATCAGTTGGATTTTTTTTTATCAAAATAGAGGTTACTTGAGATACTATGCGATATATATGATAAGATAGTTTTGATATGTTGAACAATTTAGACAGTATTTATGAAACATTTCCTACAATATACTCGCAGCAGACATGACTTGCTTGCAATCCTCGTGTACTCAGCTTGTAGATTTGGAGGTATTAAGTTATAAGCAGTAGTTGATTTGCTGAACTGTCTCTGGTTTTGCACCTACAAGGCTACAAGACAAACGGTCCATGTTTTACTGTATTTATTTGAATTTCAAAACTTCCTTGATAGAAAACCCATATCACCCAAAAGTGCTAACTAGTATCTCCAATGTTCTTGTTCTGCTAAACATTAATCACTGATACAGAGATGCAAGGATAAAGGAATCAAGCTATGTGGGGTCCTACTTGCTGCAGCGTTGATTGCCACAATCAAGTCTAAGCAACTACCTAACAAGAAATCCGAAAACAATCAGACCATTATTCTCTCTGATTGCCGGAAGCGTCTCACTGAGGATCTTAGCGATGATGATATGGGTGAGCCTTTCTTTCCGTACATGTCATGTTCTTCCATAAGATTTAGAACGAAAAAAGAGACCAATCAAAATGGTTTCTGCTAGGTCTTGTTGTGTCCTATCTAAACGAAGACATTTTTTTTCTTGCTATGTTTTTTAAATGGTTTTGATTTTATTTAAGTAATATATATAGACCAGTTAATAACTAAGCATCTATTACATGTTAAAGTGACGAAATTTACTGAATAGTGTTAACATGCTGTATTAAAAAGACGTAGAATCCTGTCATAATCAATCATGCGCTGTGGATATTGTCCGATCAATTAATTTACTAATCTACGGTGGCTCATATTTACATTTCATTTCAATTTTTATCCTGAAACAATGCTTGTATAGTTGTATTGGAGCTAAAATGAATAATTTCCAGGATTCTATCACTCTGCCATCCAAAACGTTCACTCCGTCAACGGGGAAGAGGACATTTGGGATCTGTCCACAAGGTGCTACACCAACTTTGCCAATGCCCAGAGTGTCAACAAGGATCTAACCGACATGGCCGACCTGAACTTCCTAATGATGAAAGCCATAGATAACCCAGGGATGACCCCTTCAGGTTCCCTGCGAACCGCTGTGATCTCTGTGTTTGACGAACCTCAGCTATACGACTCCACTGAGTTCTGTCATGGCTTAGATGTGAGAGACTATGTTGTGACCTCCTCAGTCCACGGAATTGGGACGTGTTTAGCCTTGTTTGATGCGATAAAGGATGGAGGACTCTTCTGTGGTTGCCTCTATGCTTCGCCACTCTACTCGAGAATGCGGGTACAGGGTATTGTTGATGACATGAAGAAGATACTAATAGATGCAACCCTGCATGAATAGCTCAATCAGTTTTAAGGGTTGTTGGTCACTTAAGCGTGATATGGTAAAACATTGTAGTTTTCAAATTAAAAATAAATAAATCATGTAATAAATTATGAAGACGTGTGTTAATGTAAGCTTCGTCCATATATAAGGAAAATAATTCGTGTTCACTTCCAATACATATTCCTAGTTACCAAGCATATACTCTGTTTGCCTGATTGACCTATCAAAAGAACTCGTGTGTTAAGGTATATAATTTCTTTCCATTATATTGAATTACACCTCAGGATGTGAAATGGTCTCATACTCTCATCTCAGCTAGTCACCCTTATTAAGGGGTTGGCTAATTATTTTTCTTGGTATACTTTTAATTTTCTCCGCCAGACGCTAAAAATTAAAAGTAAAAATGATTAATATGGGCCGAAATAAGTGGGCCTAAACTTCCGAAAGGACCAAATCGATGGAAGACCTTAGAAGTTAGTAGGTGTACATACATGCACCCGTATGGGGTTGGGTTGGATTGGCATTTGAAAGCCCAAACTCTAGTTTCGTTTGACTTGAACCAGTTTTAATGCGAATCAAACACACTTCATCGACCAAATTTAATTGACTTGGTCTGGTCATTGTTTTAACTTTTAAATCCCAAAGACCAATTTTAGCGTAAAAGCATTTTCTGAAATCTGAAAAGATTTCGGTGCCGCTGCGCTCCATCTACTGACCTTACTTATTATATATGGTTGCGTTAGGGTGTGGGCATGTAGATAGGTGCCTCATAAATTCCGTCAACAGATTCTCAAATAGATTTGGTGTGTCCTGTGGCTGTGGTTCACTTCCATTCCAGATTTTACATTGATTTGAACCCATTGAAAATCCAAAAGCTATGAATGACTCTGAAGGTGCGAGCGAGCCTGTCGGAATGGTGTCTTTAATCTTTTCGAAATTTACCTCAACTAATTAATATATATGCTGAAAAGGAGCCATATATATAAGTGGTCCTACGTACAACTTGTCTTCATTCACCTTCCTCATAAATCATAACGTAGACTCGACCATCGAAAGACATTTCAAACCACAAACTGACAATCAATCACATAGCATGCATGGTTTAACGACCAACGTATCATCATATGTTTCCTAGCAAATTTTACGTAACAAACTTGAAAATGAAACTCTCATAACTACCAAATTCATAGTTATCCATTATTCCCCGCGAAAAACAAAATCAAAACTTAACAACAAAACAAACCATTAAATCAATTAATCAACAAAAACGTGCAGTGATAAAGCTGATCGCTCTCACCCTTTCATTGTATATACTATATAGAGAGACGTGCAAGAACTGACCTTTTTTTCTTCCGCTCAAGTCTTAACGGCATGGCATTTACCGGACGCAACCAAAACTCCAAAATAAAAATAAATAAATAAATCTATAGTATAAATACCCCCACCCCAGTTAGCTTCTTCTCCAATCCAATTCCACGAGTTCCATTATTAATTAATTAATTAATTAATTAATGGAGTCAGAGTCAGAGTATGGGTCCTCCGGCCGCGCGGTGGGAGACACGGAGAAGGGGTGGTGCCGCGCCGTCGGGTCCGGCACCGGCGTCTCCGTCGCGGCCGTCCACTTCACCAACCGAATCCCCAACGAAACCCTAACCTCCGCTCTTCACCACCTCCAACTCCGCCACCCCATCCTCCGATCCAAACTCTCCAAACCAACCCGAACCACCTTCCACCTCTCCAAACCAACCCCAACCCCGACCTCCACTCTCCTAGCACGAGATGAAGTTGCCACCTCCGACATCCTCTCTAACATCCCGAACCGATCCGACTCCCCCCTCCACGCGCTCGCCGAGCACGAGATGAACCTCAATCCCTGGACCGACTCCGATCTGGGGGAGACTCCTATCGATGTTCTGTTCGGATCCGTTTACGATCTCGGATCCGACGGGGGGGTTGTTTTCGTTATTCGGGTTCACATCGGTGTCGCGGATCGGACCTCGTTGAGATCCGTTTTGAAAGAGGCGTTGGAAATCGTTGCCGGAAAGAATATTAGTGATAATAAAGAAGTAGGAATTCTTATCCCTTGTTTGGAGGATTTAGTTCCGGAGGATTTGGCAAAGAAGTCGATTTGGGCCAGAGGAAAAGACATTATCGGGTACACTTTGAACCATGCCCGCTCCTCGATTATCGGGTTTGATGACACCAAATCTGATAGGGAGTCCAGGTTGATTGTGTTCGAGCTGGACGTAGAGCAGACGGACCAGCTTCTCGCGGTCGGTACCCTACCAATTATGTCTAGCTTACATCAGCTTTTATTGTTAATTAATTTGTTGTGTTTAATTTTTTTTTTTGAGTTTCAGAATTTGAAACATAGGGATATTAAGCTGTGTGGAGCGCTGGAGGCTGCGACCATGATTGCTGTTATGAAGTCCAAACAACTGCGTAACTGCAAATGTGAGCCTAATCAAGTCATTACGCTTTCTGATTGCAGGAAGCGTCTCACTAGGGATCTTCAGGAGGACGATATTGGTGAGAAATAATATTCATATTCAGATTAATTTCCCAGCACATATATATATATATATATTTACAATAGCTAAATAACATGATATGTAATATTGTCGATTGTGGCGCGGCAGGATTCTATCACGCTGTGATTCAGAACATGTACTCCGTAAACGGAGAAGAAGATTTGTGGGAATTGGCAAACAAGTGCCACAACACCTTCACAAACGCTCAGAACTGCGACAAGGACTTAACAGACCTGGAGGACCTCACCTTCCTTCTCGTGAAGGCCATCGACAACCCGGCCATCACTCCCTCGTCTTCGATGCGAACCGCCCTCCTTTCGGTATTCGACGAACCGCACGTCTTCAGCTCCTCTGACTACTGCACCGGGGTGGATGTGAAGGACTTCGTCACGACCGTGTCGGTCCATGGACTCGCGCCTTGTCTCGCGCTTTTCGATTCTATAAAGGATGGGAGATTGGTTTGCCTTTGCACCTACCCCTCCCCACTTTACTCCAGAAACCGGATTCAGGCCATTTTGGATGACGTCAAGAGCCTTTTGGTTAATGGCGTTGCATGAAATTAACATCCAAATTAAGAGTTTCAGGAGTAATAAGGTTGATCGATCTGTAGTGTTGGTTCCTTAATTTCACCAGTACGTACTGTTGTCATTTGGTTTGTCCATCAGGAAGAAATAAATAAAAACTTTAATTGCTACTGGTAATTATATATGATCTGGGTACACATACGTCTTTATGTAATCTAAACATTCACCTGTTTTACACAATCACAGTCGAATGAATATTCCTAATCAACCTCAAAAGCTAAGCTGGCTTTGAGATCGGACGAACTAAAAAAAACATTAACGGTGGTGCAGTGACGTCTATCTAGTTTGGGCTTTTATTAACGAAAACTTGAAAACAAAAAAAGTGGCCCATGCAGGTCTCGAACCTGCGACCTTCGCGTTATTAGCACGACGCTCTAACCAACTGAGCTAATAGGCCAAGCTACGTTAGTTTAATATCTAAAACATACATCTATTACTATATTAGTGGACAAGGTCACGATATTTAATAGAGGATATTTGGTCAATTACCCACATTAGAGACATTTGTTTCATGCTATACCATTATCTTATATGTTATATATGTAACGCCCCCGAAAACAACGGAAAATTTAAACAATAATAAAGACCGTCAACGGTCAACACTGGGCACGTCACGGAAAACAAACCAACATATATAATATAAATATGATCCACGTGGAAGTCAAATATACAAACTGACTGTGATTACGACAAAAGCTATACAATATGTAATCACCTCAAAAGGAAGAGACTGACAACTACAGGATCTGATCTCGGGGGCACCGTCCTCGATCACCACCTGACTCTAAACCTGCTCGCTACCTGAAATGCAAACAACAAACATGCCTGAGTTCCCTGCAGGAACCCCGTATACCAAGTCTCCTAAAAATATAAAAAGGAATTAAAGACAATGCAATGCTATGCACATGATCATCCGCCTCGGGCCCACAATAATGCCCTCACCGCCTCCGCGGCACTGAACCACTCCTGCCACTAGGGTCAAGTCAGTCCACCGCTGCCTCACAAGGGTCAGTCGACACCACTGCTCCCCAAAAGTGCAGGAAGGAACCCCCGGTACACGCCGCACCCAAGGAGCAAGTCAGCCCGCCGAATACACAACTCGGGTCAAACGACAGCCACTGCTCCCCCAAGAGTCGCCTAGCGCGCACCCTGCCGGAACATCCTCGGCCTACCGCTAAACCCTCGCAAACTGCCCAAGGTTTACGGTACACATCCCTCACACCCCGCTCGGTAAGAGAGGAAAAAGGTAGTACAATAATACGCCTTCGTCGAAGGTGAAATCCGTAGCTCTCAAAGCCGGTAATCAACCGTCGCCTCGGAGCCGGTAGTCGACCTGACATCGACGGATCGCGTGTGGATAAATCCACCAACCTGCGGCAGATCGGTCAACCGCTAAAAGCACACCGGTCAACCGGTCCCCCACACAGTACACGGTACTGTACAAACAAGTCTACCGGTCGAACCACGCCAACCGAAATACCTACCAATTGGTCGAACAAAAGTCATCTAGCAGTCGACCGTTTGGAAGGTCTATGCTATACATTTTATATACATATATATCCTGTCGGTCGAACCAGGGTCCGTTCAACCGATAAGAATGCCTGCATGAATCCTGCCCACTGGATTCGGTCGACCGGAACTCTTCCGGTTAACCGGATCAACAAGCACTTCACTACAGGAAAACTGCACGCGGTCGGTCGACCGGGTCCAGAGCGGTCGACCGTTTAGATGGTCAACGCTCGAACCGACCTTGCGCAGTTCGGTCGACCGAGACACACACTCGGTCGGCCGAAGGCCTGTCTAACCTATCTACTGGGTTCGGTCGACCGAAACAACACCGGTCGACCGGCTAATGTAACCCTTTATTTTCCCGCTTAAATTTGGCATAACGGTCGACCGTCTCACAGACATCGTTCGACCGTTCCGGGAACAAAGTTAATATTTATAAATATCGGTCGACCGACCCAACTACCGGTCGACCGAACAATACATCTTCCCGCTGGACAGGCATCATTTAGACGCTGTTCGGTCGACCGAAACACCCAACGGTCGACCGAACCAGTCGTCTTCAACCTCCGTCCAGTAGGGTTTTCACCGGAGAAACGGCACCAACGCCGTCCTCTACACTCCCACACCTCTTGGGGAGTTAATATGAAGACTTGGCATACCTTGAAGGAGTTTGTAGACGCCTCCCAAGCTTGCACCACTTCACTCCACTTCTTCTTCTCTTTCTTCACTTCTTCTCTCCTTCTTCTTCACCTTCTTCTTCTTCTTCTCTAACCTCTTCTCTCACGCTCTGGTTGATTCAAAACAAGGAAGCAAAACGTTTCAACCAAATCTTATCTTTACTATATATATCACTTTTTAATTTATCACCTCCATCTCATCCAATCCAATACCAACACCTCATTTCTCAACCTTATCTCCTCACCTCTTCATTAACATAATTAATTAGGGTAAGTTAGGTTTAGTTTAATTTAATTAGGGTGTTTAGATTAGGTTATTACAATATATGACATTAATTTTGTTGTGGGCACTTTTTTATATATCCATGTTTACTTGACAAGTAAAAGTCAAGACCATTGCCTTAATAGAGGAGAGGGTCGAGTTGCTTCACAATCGACCTCTGATATGTAGCTATATCTGATCTATATTATTTCCTTCTTAATAAAAGAGAAAAGAAAATACACGGAGAAACTAAAGATATATATCCGAAGTTATTTTCTAAAAAACCCATTTCATGGTACAAAATAAAGTCCATAACCATTAATATATTCTGAATCCTTACGAATCATTACCACCATTCCACAAATCATCCTTCCAATATTGGAATCCCAACAACACATTTAAGCATTCAACTTACAACACCAAAATATTCCCTTCCTCCAAACTCCAATTAAATGCCAATTAAACCCCAAAATCCCAAAAAATCTCAAACTCCCCTTCTCTCTATATATTCACACAACACCACCTCCTAAACCCTCACACCAAAACCTTACGATGGCGGCGCACGTTAGCAACTCCCTCCTCCTTCTCCTTATTGTGTCCATGGCCCTCCTATCCGCTTCTCATGCGGTCCATCCGACAACCCCTTCGCCGTCTCCGGCGACATCTCCGGTGCCGCCGAAGCCGCACCACAAGACCCCACTACCACCTCCACCGGCGCCGGTTGCGTTCCCACCTCCGACCTCGGCCATACCGCCCAACGCCGAGGCACCCGTAGCTCCGGCGCCGGCGCCCAGCGCGAGCGCCGGAGTTGCACCGTCGTCGGTGGCTTCGTTCGTGGTTGCTTTTGCTTTTGTTTGGATTTGAGTTGTGTCTTTTGTGTTTACGTCGTGCATGCATGACGTGATTATGTCTGTTTGTTATATTATATCGTTGTGCTGTGGTGGTGTTTGTTTGTTGTCTGGTCTTGATTTGTAATGCGTAGTTCTTATGTTTGTGTTACCATGCATGCATGGGATGATCTTGTGGACTTATGCTATTGGTCGTTATATATAATTTTGTATGAGATTGATGGTTTGGTTTTTTTTTTTTTTTTTTGTAGTTCCGTCTTAATCTGCACTATATTATATGTCTCGATACAAGATTGATTTTTTATTATTGTGTACACCACAAAATACCCAATTTGTACATTTTTCTCTCTCGCTTTTTTACTTGTGTGCACTTAAACCATCAGTGGTACCCAAAATTTACTCGTAATTTTTTTAACGGGAAATGTGACAGAATGGGTCTTATTGATGGCATAAGTGTACACGGTGCACACAATTTGAATTTTTCTGAGGTGCACGAGCAAAAAATTCCACAAGATTTGATACGTCTATATATATACTGTCGTCATTGTAGATCTTAATTATGACCAACTTATGCGTGAATCGTCTTAGCGGTACGTCGTAGACTCTTAGTTTAAGTCATCCTAATCGACTTTAGGTGCATATAGAAGGTTAAAGTTTGGAATTCATACCCAAAATTAAATATTCACATAGGCCATAGCATATTAATCTGTAGCGAAGAGATGATACAGTTGCTCATGAACAAAGTATGATCCAGAGAAAAATGTTGAGGTTAAGAAGAGAAAAATGGGTTGGATTGGGTTGTGGGTTGCATAGTGTTTTTTGCTGACGTGGTAGAGAGAGAAAGCTGATGTGTAAATATATTTGGGGTTGGAGTTAAAGATGACCTAACAAAGTCGGTTATTAGCGTTGTTTTAATGATGATTTTTGTTTTCTATATCCTACCTGATGACTTGATTTAGTACTGCATGGCTTTTGGTATTCTAGTCAGCACATTCTGGAGTGAATGTTGAGCATTGGTTATTTACATATTTTGCATGAAAAGCCAAATTAATAATGATAATTGGTTATTTTAGGTACACCACTTTATTTTAAAAATGATGTAATAATATATACTGTTTTTTAGAAGTTTAAATTTTTTTTATTTTGAATTATTTGTTCCTTTAATGGGAAAATCCTCAATCAAGCTGTTGGGCATTAATTTGCTCATGGGCTCCCTTCAACCTACGTCATGGTGGGTTCAGTCCATTTAAAGTATTGAAGGCTTGCATATAAGAGCCGGTTCCCATGATCCCTCTTTGAGGTTTCAAAGGAAACATTTGCACCTTCTTTTTTCAGGCTCTTCCTTAGTGTTTACTCAAACAGAATGAACAACATCCATTTGTTAGTTGGGAGCTAAACAAATATATAATCTAATCCTATTCTACAACTCATGAATGATGGCATTAGCTCTAGTGATATTATTCTCTTTGTCATTATCTCCCATCATCTTCTTGACCAATATTTATAGGTGGGGTTATATATGTTCAATGACAGAGTTAATTCCGTTGTTTCCTTTGTTTGTTGCAATGGTTGAGTGCTGTTGTTGGTAACTCTTTTCAAAAAATACTTTCTTCCCACTATATCTAGTATAATATATACAAGAGAATGGAGCTCACATGCTATCAACTTGTTGTAAGATAAGTACAAACTTATTTGTATTCTAAATAGATAAGACATCCTGTTAAAGATTATAAGTTTATAACACAACACATTATGACACGGGGAATTGATGAATGTCATCATGCCAATTTATAAAAAGTGAACATAATTGATGACATTTTCTATAGAACTCAAGGAGAATTTTTTTGTTCTTCAGCAGAAACATAAGCACAATGCAGTCCTGAACAAAGCAATCTAGGGATGTCTAAAAACAAATTGTATGCATCTGTCTTGTGTTTTCCCCACTTCAACCTACACTGCTACACACATTCCTAGAATTTGATGATGTTCGTGAAAAAAGGATATCAATGTAATAACTAATAACTCTAGAATTTTGTCACTATAACTATATTCTAGATGACACTTGCTATTGTCGGGGTTCGACATTAATCTTGTTTATTTGAAAATAAAGAATTTACTAATTGGAGTAGCTGTCGTCAGTGCATTATTAGCTCTAAAACAACAACAGCAACAACAAAACATTTAATTTTAAACTAGTTGGGGAGTTAATAAATCAAATGTTGTGCATGTTATTCTTCAAAGTTTCGAAGGACCACAAACTCATTAGTCCCTACCCAACAAGAGCAAAAGCATGCAAAAGAGAGTACAAATATATCCAAAAAAAACATAAATCCAAAATCATAACACCACCACCACACCAAAACACCAACACCCCAAAACCTTCCTTCAATCCAACTCCACTCCGGATCTTCCCACCAAACCCCTCACTAACCAGGGCTTGTGGACCCCACCAACCCCCAACACTAACCAACCCACCACCCTTCTTAAACCAACCGTTTCTGATAGTGAAAGCCAAACAGAACAACAACAACAAGAAGAATTTCCATCCAAAGCAGAATTAAGCTTTCTTTTGTTTAACTGTGATAACCAAATCCATAAGGGTGTGTGTCTTTGTGTGTGTGATGGAGATCGGTGTGCCGACCGACGTGAGACATGTCGCCCACGTCACATTCGATAGGTTTCATGGTTTTCTTGGTTTGCCTCTCGAGTTTGAACCTGAGGTGGCAAGAAAAGTTCCAAGTGCAAGGTTTTATTCTTCTCTTGTTTTTGTCTTCTAATGCTGTTTTTTTGGTTTTCACTTAACATTTTTGTTACAGTTTGTAAGGAAATGTGATGGGTAATTTTGTCTTTGTAGTTTCGTTTGGCAGTTATTTAGAGGCCAAAAATACTATTTTAAAAACTTAAACTTCTTGCTTTTGTGGTGCCATGCAGAAGTTTCCATGTGGTTGTCTAATAGTTGGATTTTTTTTAATCCTTAAGAGTCCTGGGCTTTTACTTGATCTTTTGCTATAATTTGTTAGAACATGTGATGTATTATTATTTTTGTAGTTTTTTTTTCTCTCTCTCTCTCTGAAGGTTCAGTTTTTGCCTTTTTGGTTTTATAGTGTTATATAGAAGTTTCTTTGCAGTGGTCTAAAGGTTGAGGGTTTCTTTTTTCTCTTGAATTTGAGCGTATTCTGTGAAAATATATGATGTGTATTTTTAGTTTGGTGGTTTTTAGCAGTTATTTCTTGGGGGAAAAACTTTCTTCAGAGGGGGTGGACTGTAATGAAATTGAAGTTTAGTTTTTTTGGGGGGCGTCATTCGTGTTAATAGTATTAGTTATATAATTATTTAAAGAGATTGAACAAATGACCATCAAGTGCTTTGGTTTATGAGATGATAAATGCCTTGAAATGAGAATTTTCTCTCATTATCTGAAAAGACTAGATCTTGTGATTGTGCATTTGAAAAAGTAAAAGTAAAATCCAACTGCCCAAATATAAGCCAAGAAAAATATGTTGAGATGTGGATGAAGTTGGATGCAGAAATTGCCTGTTTGGCGAAAAGATTGTCATACTTTTAAGTTTCAACAGTCACTTATGTTGCGAGGTTTTTAGGAAAAATTATGTATTTTTCAAATTTTGTTGGTAATTTTGGAGAAATTTCTAATAGTAAATTGCCCATCCAGTGTGAATGTTTTTGGAGTCTCTGCTCAATCTATGAAATGCTCATATGATTCAAGAGGGAATAGTGTGCCAACCATACTCTTACAATTGCAGAGGCACCTCTATGCACAAGGAGGCCTTCAGGTATACATCTTAATTAGTTTCAATTAATGGTACGATATTCAATTTTAATTAAGTAAAAGAAAACCTACAGAAACAAATTTATGAAGCCTACTCTATATGGTGGAGTTTTAAGCCTTGTTGGTGTTTCTCAGATTCTGTTTAGTTGGTTTACTTCACTATAAAGGCATATTGATTAACTGTTTAAGTAAAACATTCAGGCAGAAGGGATATTCAGAATCAATCCAGAAAACAGTCAGGAAGAACATGTCAGAGAACAACTAAACAATGGACTTGTACCAGATGGGATTGAAGTGCACTGTCTGGCAGGTTTAATTAAGGTACTTTGTTTGATTGATATCGAGTCGTCGATTCGAAGAAAGGCTTGACTACCCCCCAGAAGTTCAAGGTTTAAGTTTTTAGGATTATAGCAACTTTGTCTTTTTTGTGAGAAAATCGAAGTATTTGCAGCCTAGATTTCCACTACAAATGCCTTGATACTTATTGAGAAAGTTTGTTTATGGGCTTCTTAGTGTTGCATTACAGAAATGTGTACCCTGTTCTAGTTCTCATGAACCTTATATAATCACATCTTCAGTTCTCCTGGAAAGATGAGATATTCAGAGGTGTTAATATTTCTAGAAGTGCCGAACCTCGAGCCAGTTTGAAAATTCAACTTGAATCCACTTGACCCTTTTTGGTCGTTGGTGCTCATTATCGATCTTCGTGTTTTATGTTAGCTTTCATTCTTACGATAGCGATTATCGCGTTCTAAGTCTAATGTTGGATTTTCATGTAGGCTTGGTTTAGAGAACTACCAAGTGGTGTGTTAGACTCCCTTGCACCAGACCAAGTGATGCAATGCCGGTCGGAAGACGAGTATGCTGCTTTGGTTAAGCTTCTGCCACCAACAGAGGCAGCACTGCTGGATTGGGCCATCAACCTTATGGCTGATGTTGTGCAAGAGAAGCATCACAACAAGATGAACTCGCGCAACATCGCAATGGTTTTCGCTCCAAACATGACTCAGGTGACAAAGGCCACACTAACAATCCGTTTGTTTAGGGAAAAAAAATCTTAAGAATCACTTCTACTGAGTACATTGAGAAAATTTTGGAACTAATATTGATATAACTATTCATGATATAACAATGAAACCTTTTTCCTCAAAATATACAACCTTCTCAAGTCAGCATGATTTTGTGGAACCATACCTTGGATGATTATGTGGGGTTTATAGAGGATTAACGTGAAAATTTTCTTCTCTTTGTTTTGCCAGATGGATGACCCCTTGACAGCACTTGTGTATGCAGTACAAGTGATGAATTTCCTCAAGGCTTTGATTGAAAGAACTCTTAGAAAGAGACAATTATCGATCACAGAATACGCTTATGCTTCTTGTCCAGATAATTCCGTTACTGATTATGCAGCAGACGTCCCGGAATTGGTCCACGATACCGCATCTGAAGGAGCTAGATATTCCACCGACGCAAGACAACGTGAAGCTCCGAAAAGCGAAGATCTCTTATATCAATCCGAAATTGTTGTTGACGACCTTAAAGTGGAGGAGGCTTCTACAAATACCTGCAAGAGCAAGAGTGTCCAAAAGGGCAATTTGAATAATAAGAAAGTCGTCAAGAAGGCAAACAACCGCCAAACAACAACCCGAGCCTCGACAAATGTTGAGAGGAGAGGGGATGGCATCATAAGCCATATAAACTCGAGGGCCGAGCGAATAGTAGAAGCATGGAGATGAAACACAAATTCTACTAGTTCAGCTCTTTTTGGTATCTTGTGTGTTTTTTGTGTGGGACTTGTTTTTGTTTCGATTTAATTTGCGAGTTGTGTGTCCCTGAGTTATCTGAACTTTTTGACATGTTTTGGAATAACTTACTTCAAGGTAATAATACATATCACATTGTCATTCTTGCATTGTCACAAGGAACTTCTAGAGCAGATGCTTTGATAGATAAACATATGGTAGTTTTTCCAGTGGGCTCCGTTTTGATTGATCGGATCAGACTCCCAAAAAATCCTGTTTGAAAGTGTAACATCAGACATTGCTGTTGCGGAAAAGATAATTGTCTGATTTGATTTATCTTATCTAGAGTTCAGAACATTCAGCAGCCACATATTTTTTGAATGATTATGAAACTAAATCCAAACATTTGTATATGTTCAGCAGCTTCTGTTCCAAGAATATTTAGATGTCATCTGGAATGAAAAAAAAAACATTTCGCTTTCCGGAATATATCACCAACAACTGTAAAATTTTGGGGATAAAGATAGACCATGACTCTATGGCTCAAAAAAAATGCTGGTTTATAGCCAATCGATGAGCTCGAAACAACCTGTTTCTGTCCATGAGTTATTTAACCCTCAACATACCTCTTATAACATATCATCACAAATGAACATTTAAAATGCTTAAGCTTGAAGTTGCTACCGTCGTCGTGGCTCGCACCGATTTTTATTTTCTATGCAAGATTAGAATATAGTTGAGGGTTCTAAGTGAATGGTGACCATAAATAACATTAGAACATTACTGAAAATCCATTGGTTCTATGCTAATAATAATTGCTAGTTGGGAATAAGCTGCAAGGTTCAGCTAAAATCTGACTTCTACAATGTATACAGCCACCACTTGAGAGTTTAAAATAACAAACAAATGTTTTAAAAGCTTTTCTTAGAACAATGTTATTAATGTATGTAGACCAAAATGCGACCAATTATGATGGTCAACAATGAGTTCCCTTTCATGAAAATCGACTTTCTTGATAATTCAGATTGAAAAGGATTACAAGAACCACCCGTTAGTATCTGATCAAGTATGGTTCAGAGGCTCAAACCCACAACATATTTTCCAACCAAGAGTCTCTCTAATAATGTCACAAAGAAGACATATGGGCTAACATAATCCAATATATCTCAATCTAATGTGATCACAATTAGAAATCCAATTCCTCCAACCACAATAACAGAAGATGTAAAGAATATATGAGACAAACATGTCTGTTCTTAACAAAGCTCTTTCCAATCCAATCCAATCCAATCCCAACTCATTCCCATTCCCACCACTCACTACTCCTTATTCATCTCCAACTCCTCTTCCCACCATAAATACCATCTCTCCTCAACCACCACTCTCCTCTCTACACCAGCCTCTCGTCCCAATCCCCTTCTCTCTAATTGCATATTGTATTCCGACACCACAATGGCTACTTGTAATAGCCTCCGGCCGTTGTTTGAGAACCCAATACCAGAGAAACCAACCCTCATAGAGTCCTTGTCCACATGGAATTCTATCAAACCGATACCACCCATCCACAATTCCTCCTTCACCGAGATCTTTGGGGAGCTCCACTTCAAGGAGACACCACCGGAGAAGCCTTTCTCGGCGTCCCAACGTGAAAAAACACGGTCTTTTGACTTTGAAACCGATCAAAAACACAATTCGTCATTGGAATCCTTGTTGGGTAAGTCTCAAAACCAGTGCTCGCCCGCGTTAGGGACGAGGCACTGCTACAAGAATTCAGACACCTTGCAGCTTTGCACCGAAGGTCTCGGGTTCGAGAGCTCAGACGATGTGGAGAGGGAGTTGAGTGGTGTGGAGGAGAAGAAAGCGGAAGGGAGGAGTCGGCAAAGGAGAAGTTGTTCAGAGACAAGAAGCGGCGGAAACACTCCGTTTCCGCCACCGATATCATGCATTGGGAGCAATGGGAAGCCTTGGGTTAGCCTCAAGTCCTTCAAAGGTGGTGGGAGGTTTGTGCTGAGAGAGATGAGGGTTCCAATGCAAGAGTTTTTTCACGCTTCAAGAGAAGGTGGGAGGCTTAAGTTGCACCTTGTTCAGCCTGATCATGGTCATAATTATCAAGAAAAAGATGAAGATGAAAATAGTAATGATGCAGAGATGGAAGAGAGTTGTGATAAAAATTGTGTCTCATGAAGCTCCACAATTGCAAGTTCTACTCTGAATTCCAAGAACAATTTTTTCCCCAAAACTAAGGTTGACGGTTAAATGTAAGAAGGTGCATACAGGGTTGTTAATTGCTTAGATGGTTTGTGGTATGTTTTAGATCTTCCTCCATTACGTAGAAAGTATTGATAGTTTGCAGGAGGATATGTTGTCAAGGTTGTTTCTTGTATTGGTATGCACTACAAAAATAAAGAGCACACGTGAAATTGAATTATCAATCATAAAAATATATCAGGAAATCAATCAATTATGTCTTGGTGTCCCTCAACGTGAAAGATCAATCAACAACATAACAGCCAACCAACATACATGGGTCAATAAGAGGATTTAAGAATCACACTTGAGTTCCACTTTTGACAGATAAAGCTTATGTTCCGAAATCCAAATAGTTTCACATGAACCCTCTTGATTTCAGTCACAGGTAAAGAAAATGTTCAACCAAACGCAAAGAAGGGGCAACAACTTTGGAAGATGTTGACTTTCGGGGTTGTCAGAGAGTCTTGAGCCACTGAGGTTTAGGTGCATTGTGATGAATGTACCTTCATCTTGTAGTTCTAGATTCACCCCCACCAACTAAAAAAATATGAAGGAATAAAAGCTTTTTAAGATGATAGACGAAGAAACAGAAAAGTTCAAGCTTGTGCGATCGGATTAAGCACTTATTCGACTACCTTTGATACTGAATTATTGTGATTAAAAGAAAGATATCACAATAAGTGTGTCGATATCATTGTCAAACCACATCTATAATAGTGGCACAAGGGGTAACTGAAATTCAGAGCCAGAGTTCATATGGATAGGCTTATGACAAGAATTTGAGTGTTTACATGGGAAAACTAAAGGGGTGAAGGTGATTGTTCCTATCTTGCTCCATCAGCACTTCAACCCTTTGCAGGCCATCAGCCATATGAGCAATATGACAAGAAAAACTCCCACCACAATCAACTTCATCCGAATATTTTGCAGCCATACTTTGCGGCGTAGCTGCCTGCCCTGCCTTTGGAAGCTATCAGCCTATCAAACATCCAGAAAAATGATAAGTTCCACTTGTATGTGCCTTCCAACAACAAGCAGATAATATGATGATCCGTGATACCTGAAACTGTAAATTTTCAGTCTTATCCACCAAGAGTTCAATCTTCTCCCCTCGATCAAGAACCTATTCAGAATGAAGTTCATATATCACATGTTATGAAAAGCAACTCAATGATACAGCTTGCACTGTTACAGAAGGCACTATCTTAATGCAAGGATACTAGTAGTCTTTTTTGTTCTCCTTTTTTGTTACACTTTAAGTGTGAACCTAAAGTAAAACGTAAAACGCAAACAAGGACAAAATATTAAATATAACATCAAGTGTATTACAGGGTGATACAATTTACCAATAATATCACATTTCGTGTTTGAATTTCCTGTGACACACAACAATATAGAATAGACTAGAGTTCTTTTCCACACTATATTTGAGTAGAGCTGTTGCCCATGAAAATATTCATGATTGAGCTTACTTGTGTCAATCATAGCAGCGCCTACTTGAGGAGTTCTAATCATATGTATAACTCAAACGACTGAAATTTAATTAGGCACTAAAGAACATGCAGAAGTCATTTCAGGTGCTTTTCATAAATACTGAAAGTCGGGAAAGTGACCAGCACCTAACATATTTAAAGGTTTTGGAAAGTTTGGATGTAATGCATCTGTGAAGGTATACACTGTGGATGCTCCACAAGGTTGGAGAGGTTCAGAAAAGTAAGCACAAATCCGAAAGTTAGGAAAGTGGGTAGCACTATCACTTCAAAAGTGTTGGGAGGAATTGAAAGTAATGCATCTATGAGGTATACATTGGAAACTCCACGAGGTTGGTGACTGGAGCATAAAGAAGCAAATTGACGTAGAGGTGAAATCAGCTAACAAGATATTAAATAATATATGCTGCCTGAACAAGATGACACATACCTTCTCGATATTGTCCATCATAATTCCTTTGACCTCGGTAATCTGAGCCTTTAGTTTGGATAATTTGCCCATCTCTTCCGGATGGCTCATGCAGTACTGCATATGCTCCTTAAGCCTTGGTCTGGTGAAGCAATAAAGATTGCAAATCCTGAGGCATCATGGGACTAGAAGAAAAAATTAAGGAATGTTGAAACTCACGTACCCGAATTCCCTGTCAAGATTATATGCAATGGTGAACCTGTCTTCAAAGAGATCATCATCGTCGTCGTCTGCCAGTGGATGTGGATCATCACTTGTACCAATGCTAGGTCCATACTTCTGCATGAAATCATCCTTCACTCGTTCCAGAAAAACAAACGGCACACTTCTCCCAGTTGCTTCAGTAGCCACGACAAGGAAAACTACGGCAGGCAAAGTAAATAATGATACCCACATCTCAAAAGAAACAAAAGTCTACATTTTAATGTTTACAGGAAGACATACCAAATCCATTCTCAAGAAGAAAATTAAAAGTGTGACCATCACATGAGTAAGTGAATTTGCTGCTATTCGAAGGTAACTTCTGTAAGCACTGAACTGCTATGGTACTGAAATTCCCCGAGAAGGATGTGTGCTCTGCTAGAACAACCGTTCCCTTCGCAACAAAACAGTAAATCAAAGTTGGCTTGCTCATGGCTCTGTTCCAAAAGTCAGTTCCCGAAATTCTTCAGTACCCTTTGCAAAGGCAAAAACAACTTTTCAATTCAACAAAACAGGACTACTGAATACTAGCAATGCAATTTTACAACTAAAGAAAATCACAACCATTCACCAATCATGAGTACCAGAAATGCATATTATCTTTATAACTACTTCAATGTAAAATGTTTACGCAAAATTCAACGTTTCCGGACTATCTTACGAAGAATGATGCATATCACAAGATTAATGGCATGAAGAATATCAAGTAAAAATGGTAGACTTGATGAAAGAATTCCCAACTAAAAATGCAAATAATAAAAGAAACATGCACACCATATCTATCAAAGATCAACTCAAACAACTAAGTTGCTCCTTCAACCAAGTTACCAATTATGTTAACTGCAAATTCGAGTTGGCAGTTGCGAACAAGAACATAAATTTCCACATTGATTAGATCAAATAATTCATAACTACAACATAAAATCCTACTTACAACAATGAGATTAGGACCAAAATCGGCCACAACCAGAAAAACACAAACTCATAAAGCCCTAAACCACTACCATATAAATAAATAATTTTTTTCCAAAGAAACAAACCAACCTATCAACACCACCTCCAATTTCCAAATTCCAATCAACTATTATGAGATCCCGACTTTACACCCAAAACACGAATCGCTGGAACAAATTTTCACTTTCTCATCTGAACTCAGGGTCGATCCGTGCGAAATCGAGAGCGAATCATGACAATGAAGAGAAAAAGGGGGCAAACCTAGTGGGATCGTTGCTTCGGGTCGAAGGTTTCGTTTTCGTTTCGCCAAACTGCGACTTTTGCTCTTTTTTTAATCTTTTGCTTGTTGGTTTAACTTTTTCTTGAGGAGAAGGAGATATGACGGTTTTGCCCTTATGATTGCCAACTTGTTGGCTCTGTTGATGAGGGTAGAGTTGTAAAGTGCATAGGATATTCTTCAAGAACTTAAATAACTTGCATCGCTCAGTTCGAGATTAGATTAGGGTGGTATCAACCTCAAAACTTTTAATAGTCGCCAATTGCTAAAATGTCAAACTATGAGATCAATCTCATGTAGCAGCAATATGTACGCGATATATTGCGATAGTCATATCAAATTTCTTACTTTATTACTACAACTTGACTCTCAAGGTGTCTCGTACTAGAGGTGAATATAAACCGGACCGAACCAGTTCATACAGTCCAATCCAGTCCTACCTCGTACTCAAGATAATGCAAGTTCTAGAGTGGTATTTACTAGGATTTTGTATGAATAATTTGATAATATATATCATAGTATTATAGCATCTTTTTTTGTTTGCAATAAAGATAGGACGACCAATGAGGTCAAGGTGATTACACTTAATATGAGTTCTTAAATCTTAATTAGGATTCCATTGGATGTTGTTTTAGTCACTAGTTTAGTCACGATGGGGCTCTTAAAATAAATGTTTGATTATAGTTTTCTTTCAGAATTATCATTGATTCCATTTTGCACATTTGAACTTGCAAATAGGACAATTACCTCCCTTTAACAGCCACACTATCACTCTTAATACTAACTTTACATGAAAATTTAGATCAAATCAAATGTCAAAATTGATTGAAATTTGGATCGGATCAGTATTGAATTTGAGATTTTGATGTCTCAACGGGAGGATTTTGGGATCAAATACTAGTTAGTGATGGGTTAGATTAGTTTAGTTTAGTTCTATTTGATTAGAGGAGTACCATAGTTATTAGTAGAACAGTATTTTGAGCTGTGTTATCTAAATGTATTTTCACTTCTTTTTAAACTATATTTCAAGTAAGGCAATGCATGATTATGTTTCCATGGCTGGGTAGTCTAAACTTTCCTCGTAAGCTGTATATGATATGGTTAGCTCGGAGTCTAAACTGCAATTTCGTGGAAACCGATTCCATTATCGTCTAATGTTAATGTACATGTTTAGTATGGTGTCAAGGGTCCCTGCACGTCATCTGTAGCAAACAAAGTTGAATTCTTTGTCATGGTGATATGCTTAGCCCATCTAATATAGTTCATAGTTTTCCATTGGAGTTGATCATCTTCCTGCTTACTTAAATAGCTTTGTTCGTTGTTGGGGCGTATGCTTTCCTAGACTAGCTTTGTCTAATGTATGTAACATATAGAATAAAGAGGTGTGTGCCATAGTTAAGTTGTTGAGTGGTCGTGATCTTGTTGGATTATCGCCCATATCATGTGTACTAATTATTACCATAGGCACGTAAGGCATGGCCTCTAAAGCAACTGTGTATCACTTACGAATCCCAATATATTAGCTTCCTTTGTCTTTGGTTATGCTTCTTTTTCAGCACATGATATCCGAACAAAGCTTTTGTTGCCTAGATGAACTTGGGTATTTCAGAGTTTGGAGTACAGGAAACAAGAAATTGAACATAGTCATACTCCAAGTATTATTCAGTTTCTAAAGTGCATTAGAGAGCCCCCTCGAAAGCCTTGAGACATCCAAACACTACAACCACGGAACAGGACAGGAAAGCACTCGCATGTTTTTTGGGGGTTTCAAACCAAATTCAGCCTTTAACTAATTCTTCAGGCTTCTTAGATTTTGAAGTGAAATACCAACCAGCACCGGCAAGTACAGCGATGGCGCCTGCAAAGACGGCATAGTTTGTGTTACCGCCAGTAGATGTGGCCGTGGAGCTGCTTGTTTTCACATCAGTTTCTGGAGTACCTTTGGTTGGATCTCCTTCAGGTTTGGCACCCTGTAAATATAATAGACCCTATATTAGCATTTGTTTCATCCATCATACATCACGAATTAAGGATAGAGAAGCTATACCTTCTGGGCGAGCTTCTCCAATCTCTCCTTTTCAACTTTCTGCAGGAAACTCATGAAGACAAAAAAGTAAGGAATCAACGTGTTAAATACATGTTCACAGCTACACAAAAACGAACTAAACTATGTTTAAGCTGCAAAGCAACTAAACTAAACAACTTGCTGAATAGTAAAAACAGGCTGCAGCTACGAGAGATGTCTTAAGATAAACTGTAACTGTGTTAGTCTGATGGAAAGATCAACTAACTATTTGGCAACAACGAACCTGGTCGATCCACTCTCATGCCAAATTGCAGCATGCAAAAGCACAGACTCCACGACAACCATCTAAACTTACATCCAACTGCCAACAGTTCAGATTCAATCTTCAGACCTTTGAGCTGAGCGAGCGCACAACACCCGACCCGACCTGACCTGACCTTGGAGACTAAATTAGACTCAAGAGACATTTGAGAGTCTTTGAGTTGTAATTGAATCAGTTTACAGGCAGCTAGCTAGGGTTGGATTTCACGTTTGCACCTACCAATCCAAAGCTACTGATATTTCTCCAGTTCATAAGACTGACCTCAAGGATTCTATTTGATTTTGAAAAATCCTCTAATTCCTGCCACACAAAAAAACTTCGAACACATCTTCTTAACAAGTCACTACCTAAAATTAATTAAATCATTAAAACCACAAACATAGAACATTTTATAAAAAAAAGGCATATTGTTCCCAATTCTACTCTCTCTTTCTCTCTATATATATATATAGCAAGCAAGCATTATATCCATCACGATCTCCCTAAAGTGAAGTCCCAACTCTCTAGTCGGTTACGATATGATCTGGTTCGACGGGGGAAGGAATCGCTCGCGTGTTTGATCTGGATCGAGATCGGGAAAGAAAAAGTACCGACCCTGATGTAGACGTTCTCGGCGGCCTTCTCCTCCTCGCTGAGCACCTTCCCGCCGGACGACAACCTCCGGGAGATCAATCTCGCCGCCGATCTCGCCGCCGCCATGCTTGTTTCCGATCAACACCACTCTTCACCACAAACAGGAGGATATATGTATATATCGGAATGGAAGACCAGAAGAAAGGGACTGTTTGTTTGCCTTTTATATACAGATTGTGTGTTTGTTAATAAAAGATGTTCATTCTAGATCAGCCCACATTCAAGCCCAGAATAATAATAATAATAATAATATCACATTCAAGCCCAAATGCCTTTAAATTAACCCATCCTGGTGAGTTTTGGATATGGATGTGTATTAAGTTTTACTCAGTATTATCTTTAACGTGTGACGGATGATTGTTCTTACGAGTGTGTATCAAGTTTTGCTAATATTTACATTAAACTATGTGTAGAAGGTAATAATTTTTAAAAGACGTTAGAGTTTTAAACACGAGGATTGTGTTTTACAAAGATGGTATAAGCAACAAAAAAACAACTATAATAACATATCGTATAGGATATGTGACACATACTTACGTGTAAAATGTAGTTTTTTTAAGTAGAGATGCGTGCAAAACATGAGATATTATGTTTAACAAAGATAGTAGAAACAATAAAACTTGGACAAAAGACATAATAATAAATCCATTCGAATACTAGATAACTCGTTCAATTATCTCTTGTATATATTCAAAACTAAGAATGATAAATATAAATGCAAGTTGATGACTTTTTCTCTCTCACTATATTGTATGTTGTACATATTACGTACACGGTGTATATATTATATTTACATATGGCATTGTGTCTATAAGTTGTGTGTACATCAACCTCCACATTTATAATTATATATATATATATGTGTGTGTGTGTTAATGTCATTTTGGGTTAAACAATGTTGTTCGTTGTTGATTGTTGAATATAAATCCAATGGTTGCAGTTTGATGAGTTTAAAATTGATATTTTCGGAAAGTATTTGATAGTTACAACCAATTAATATTGATTTAAAAGCTAAAAAGTCAAGGTTTATTTTGTAAACTTTCATATAAGAACATAAAATGGAAAGTTCAATAATTCTTCAATTTCGAAATCATAATTTCCCATATTAGATATTAATCAAAACAAAAATCAGTTCTAATTTAACGAATTAATAACATATAATTGAAAACATTATTTTTTTCACATACCTTGCAATTATATACAAATATATTATATATTAAATGCAATTTAACATGGAGGAAAAATCATTTTAATGAAAAATACAATATCTATAATTTTAAACAAAGAAAAATATGGCAATCAATTTAATACATCAATTCTGATTTTGTAAAAAGCAAAAATACGTAAAAAGTTCTCCTCAATGTATTCATAATCCACTAGTCATAAGAAACTATCATGTAAACTTAAAATGTTTTCTTAAAAATATTATTTTTTGTTTAATTAAAAATATATCATGTTTCTTGGAGGAAAGATGTATTTTTTATAAATATAATGACAATTTATATTCAAAAGGTGTACAATTTATGTATCTTAGATAAAAATGTAATATTCGAATATATAATCGTGATTATCACAAGATAAAAATGCATTATCCTAATTATCAGACTTAAAATATTTTTTAATTACGAAGTCACGTGTCAGTAAAAATAAAAATAAGAAATATGTGATTGCATCCCCTCTCCTCCGCCTCGCCCCCTTCCTCCTCCCCCACAGGGACCCCATCCTAAAAGCCTGGCTCTGCAGCGCCGCCTCCGTCTTCTACATCTCCAAGGCTGCCTCCAACGTCGGGAATCTCTCAGCTGCGCCGGAGAAGATCGTCGAGGTCGGGGTACCGGCGTTGGCGCTGGGGTTGGCGAGCTGCGTAGGTGGGTACCTGCGGGAGGCGTTTCTGTGGGAGGCGGAGTTGGGGTCGGTGTGTGGGGGTGAGGGAGTATGTGTTCGGGAGGGTTTTGGAGAGGGAATTGGGGTTCTTCGAGGGGAGCGGTGGCGTCGCCGCGGGGGATGTTGCTTGTCGGATCACGGCTGAGGCGGGGGATGTGGCCAACGCGCTCTTCGCCTTGCTCAATGTGAGGAGGACCGGGTCTTTTTCTTATTTCTCCTCAACGTGTGATGTGTTGGATTATTTGGAAGTTAGCTTGATTTTTGCTATGAAAGACCATGTTTTTAGTTGTGGAGTTATGGTGTTCGAGTTGTTTGGATATAATGGATTACTTGAAGGTGTTTTGGTCGTTTAAATATTTGTGGCTCACCAAGTGGGGCTAGCTCAATCGGAGGATCATAGTTTCTGAATAATCAAGATCAAGTATTAGTCCTAGTGCATGTAAGTTGTATCATAAGGTTAAGTAGATAAGGTAAGCAAATATTTGAAAATTAGTTATCCTGTAGTGTTCATATTTACCTTGTGAGGTCAAATGATCCATGACCATCTTGAGTTTTTATTTGTGTTTGTTTATGATGACTTTTGTTTGTCTTTGTGGGTTTATTGTGTGATTTGTGTCCTGTCATTAAGATTTTTGTTTAGTGCACTTTGGAGTTTCTCTCCCTATAGTGTAGTCTTGTGTGTTCCGAATTCTAAGAAACACAAGGTGTTGTCTATTTTGACATTACTTCTTATGGTGGTAGCTCCTTTTGATGTATATATATTTATTTATTTATATAAAGCTAGACATCATTTTTTCCCCAGATGGTTGTTCCAAGTATATTGCAGTTAGTAGTAATGGCAACTCAGATGGTGTCACTTAGTCCAGCTCTTTCACTTGCATCAGCACTGGTAACTCATGAAGATTCATTCTTTGTTGTTACTTCAAATGACAGTGCTTCTTAATATCTACCAATTGGTAGTAGGTTATCCTTGCTTGTGTTTTATCATTGCTCAACTTGGTGAAAACCTCCGTAAGATCTCACAAAAGGCACATGCAAGTGCTGCAAGACTCTCTTCATATCTGAATGAGGTACATTCCACCTGTTCTGATTCTAGTATTAGAAGTCTGCATTTATCTGGTTTTGTGACAATCAATCATTGGAAGTCAAAAAAGAGGACTATATTCTGTTATGGTAAGATTTGTTTGAGTAGACATTTAGTTACTGTCGGTCTGAGATTGCACTTTTTTAGATCCTTCCGTCGATGTTAGTTGTCAAAGCTAACAATGCTGAAGTTAAAGAAAGATTAAGATTTCAGAATCTTCTCAAGGATGATCTTCATAATATTTTGAGGAAAAGGACAATGAAGGCATTCATTCCTCAGATGGTACAAGCTTTGGGAATTGGAGGATTGATTGTGCTATGCACTAGTTATGTTCTTCTGTCTAGAGGCTCATTTGATTGTTCTGTCATCTTTTCCTTTGTTACATCTCTGGCTCTCCTTGTTGAGCCTATAAAGGTACCTTTGAATATGTGGGCTAGCAAGCATGATTGATATTTCTATCCCTCAATTCTCATTTATTGACATGAATGAAACTTTATAATTTGTTAAACACGATTGTTAGTTGTTTCGTACTACGTTACCACTATGCATAAAACACATTGCAGAGCCTCGGAAAAGCCTACAATGAGTTAAAGCAAGGAGAGCCAGCTGTTACACGCTTGTTTGATCTGGCAAAATTCAGTTCTGAGGTACATACTATTGCTACAATTTGATTACAGGTATTTGGCTTGGTCTTGGACTAGGTGATTTTCAGTTCATTTTAATACGTCATCGTATGATTCTTAATTTCTTCAGAGAGGAGTTTCTATAATCACAATTTGTGTTCATGAATAATAATAAGTTTATTTTATTAATGTATGGTGTTCAGGTACAACTTACTTTCTAATTTCTTTGACAATCTGTGTCCATCTTCTCATTAAATACAGGCGTTGGATAATCCACATTCTGTCAATCTGTTGACTTGGAAACTGTTCAAGGAGACATAAAGTTTTGCAATGTAACATTCAAGTATGGAGATAATATGCCTTTTATCTTAAATGGATTGGATCTGCATGTTAATCCAGGAGAGACAGTTGCGCTTGTTGGGCCTTCTGGTGGAGGAAAAACAACACTGACGAAGTTGCTTCTCAATCTGTATTCTCCCTTTTCTGGTGAGAGCTTATGGTTTTTTGTTGTTTGATAATGAAGTAGCAAAATAAAATTAAATTGTAACTTTTTTTACCATTATATGAATTGAATTTTGTAATGTGAAATTTTATCAATTATAGGGGCACTATTTTCTTGGAATTTCAGGATGCATACTCCTCGATGATCACGACATTCAAAACATCCAACTAAGGAGTCTGAGGAAACATATTAGCTTGGTCTCACAAGACATAGTAAGTGAATTCTTTATTACTTGTCAGTTGCATTATGCACAGCCTTTCCCCTTCTATAGGAACTGAAGTATTGTATAACATTCTTATGTGAAACCTCCAGAATATTGACGAGTTAAGTACTGGAGGCTACAAAATATGTATCTTAAATCATTATCTCAATGATGCTATTCAGTCTTTATTTTTGAATCGTCATCTAGATCATATTTTTGTATAGTCCTATGACAAAAACTGCATTTTGTATTAATGCAATCAGATGCTGTTTACTGGAACTATTGCTGAAAATATTGCTTATAAAGTCTCACTGGGCAAAATCGACATGGACTGTGTTGAAAATGCTGCCAAAATTGCTAACGCTGATGAGTTCATTGCAAAACTTCCAGACCGCTATGAAACAAATGTTGGGCCAAAAGGCTCCAGATTGAGTGGAGGCCAACGACAACGGTAGAATATGATTTGACCCTTATTATTCAGTTTTTGGCTTGAACCTCTAGATCTTTTAAGGTCAGATACCGAAAATATATGGCAAATATTACAGATCATATGGAATCTTACATATGGCTTGTTTATTCTCACCAAACATAGATTGGCAATCGCAAGAGCATTATATCAGAAATCCTCAGTACTTGTTTTGGATGAAGCTACTTCAGTTTTGGATAGCACTTCAGAGCTGTTGGTGAGACAAGCCCTGGAGCGTTTGATGGTTGACCATACTGTGAGTCGATTTATATTTTCCATATCTTGTTTCATACTTATTGTTAGTTGGTTATGGTAAGTAGTTTCCTGTTATTAGTGGCTAATGAGGAAACATGCAGATGCTTGTTATTGCTCATCGTTTGGAGACAGTATTAATGGCTGACCGGATTCTTTTCTTAGAAGGTGGAAGTGCCCAAGAAATGTCTCGGTCAGATGTTCTTGCTCAAGTTGGTGGTCCTGGCTCACAGCTACCAAGTGATTTCTTCACATGACCTAGAATGAAACTGGCGTAGTCACATTGTTAAACCACTCATGGTTCATAGAGGAGGCGTGCCAGTATCATCCCTGAATTTAGATGTAGCTAGAATCCAAACTTGAATACAAAGATGGGCGTGAATTGAACGTTATTTTGGACCGCTTGAAAATACTTGGGGTGATTAGTGTATAAGAGAGTTTTAGTGAAGTTTTTTTTTTTTGAAACATATATCTTGTAAGGACATCCAAGCAGGCAGACATGGATACACAACATTTTAATAGAAGATTTTGTAACATCTCAAAGATTTATAATTTTGACATTTTCTTTAAACAAAGATAAACACAGTTACACAAGACACTAATGTTTTTTCCTGCTGAAGAGGTAACCCTGAAGACATGTAATGTGAATTTACGAAACTAACATGCCTCCTCATGGCGCATGTTCAATTCTAAATCAGAAAAACCAAAGCAGAAGGCTGGATTACTTTTAACTTGAAGACTGTTGAAAGTTATGCTGCCAAGGCATCACTGATGATAGGAAACTGGCAGCTGTAGCAGTAGAAATGTCATTTGTTATTGTTCAATGCCCTCATCCTCGTAGTCTTCTTCTCCAGCTCCAACATCCTCGCCTTTCTCGGAAGGAGATTCTTCTTCGACTTTGCGTTTCTTGCTTGCTTCCTTACCCTTCACGGCGGACTTCTTTGCAGCATTCTTTTCCCTGTAATCTGAAATATACAAAACATGGTAGCCACTTTCTAAGAGTGGATATAACAGAAGCTTCAAAGGTCTTTAAAAAGAGCCTCAGCAAAGAAACAGATCCACGGTACTATTGAAAAAAAGAATGAGCCAGAGATACTAGCTTCTCCCACAAGGAAAATACTCTAAAATGCTTTGACGACATTCTAAAGAGTGTCAGCTATGCTCGATTAAGAATGATGCTACTTCAAATTACCAGCATAACAGAAGGAAAAAAATCTAGTTCATTTTGAAGGAGGTTTCTAGTGATTCACTACTAATCATGTGTACCATGGCCACTTTAAGGTTCAAAAGGAATATCATGTGATCAGTTGTGTGTACTTCGGCAGAGCAGAACATGTGATCAGTTGTGTGTACTTCGGCAGAGCAGAACATTCGGATCAAAATGGAGAACATGGTGAACATCACAATAATAATTTTAAGAACATTCACCCTGTGGATTTGCTTGATTGTCCGATTGACAAACATATTTGTGTAAACTAGGAATATATGAATGTGTGCACCTTCTAGAGCCACTCTAAGGGGATTGATGAACTCGGGAAATTCAATTTCTTCAAGAGCTTTCAACACATCTTCTGCATTTATCGTCTGTCTCTTTGACTCTTTGCATATGTCATTGGCCCTACACAAAAAGAATTACAATTTTCAAAATCCTGAACATACATTAGGGAAAAAATCATACAAGATATCGCTTTAATGTCGATGAGAGTTATGATCCACACCGATACAAGGTAACTAAAATGCATGTGGTCAGCTCAGCGTTATACACAAATTTCAGAGCTTGGTATAACAAGCTTATGACCCCAGAGTAGACGATTACATCATAAGAATGCAAATTGGAAATCATACAAAGTTCAAAGGTTGAACCAGAGTCTCTAATCTCGTTAAGAAGTGGATAGGTGAACAGAAAATCAAGGTGCTGTAACATCATCCAACTAACAAGGGAGCTCCCAGTCCTTGCATATCAGTGATCCGCAGAATGTAGGTCATCTAAAAATTCTCTCTTTCTTCCCTCGCCAATGCATGACAAATGTAAATATGGACAGATTAAATTCCACTGTACTAGCAATCAACGTACTTAAGTAAGAGACCATCCAGTACCTACATTCAATATTTTCTCAGCACCAAGCATTTGATTGCACAAGAACTACAAACACATTCGTCACAACCCCATTTGATGGCTATTTATAGTTGTTATTTGTATCTTACAAATTCGCCTATAGTGTGCATATAACAGTTACGAAGGACGGCAGTTTACAACATGCAATGAAGTAGCAAAGAACTAATTCCACAACTATCTACACCTATGATTCCATTACCATTTCTATATTACATGTTCACATTTTTTTAATCATATTAGTTCATTTTCCCTACGAACGTGAATCAAAACAGCAACTTTAAGGCTTGTACTGAATTTATTCAGCAAAAAGATCAAAACTTTCGATAGACCCCAAAAAAAAATCCATTAAAAAATAGAAAAATTGACACTCACGTAGCGGAGAGATAGTGGATGAAGATCCTGGCGCTCTCGGAGAAGGCGAGGAGGGATTCCTTGTTCACTATCATTTCGTTCTCGTCCCCTTCCTCTCCTCCTCCTTTAGTGGAAGTGGAAGTGGCAAGCTGGGATAGCTTCTCCTTGACCACTCGCCGGACGATGGCCTTCGGGAGCTCCTCCACCGCCGCCGACACTTCTCCTCCTCCGGCCATCGAATCCCCGGTTTGGTCGCGAAACCCTAATCGGATCGTGTCGACCGTGTCGTAATTTCTATTTCGTCATCAGTGGGTAACTTACGCGCAAGTCCTTCTTGTCTCGGATTTAATGTTTTTTGTAGACATCACTGTCTCATCTAATCACCGGTGAAAACCAATACAATAGAACATAGCAATACCGTTGTGATCAGGGGTGTAAACGAGTCGAGTGGAGCAAATTTTCGAGTTATTTGTTTTTTTTGTGTTATTATTAAATACAAAAAATAATTATAAATACAACAATAAAAAATTCGAGCGATATCGAGTCGAACATTATTTTTTTTCAAGTTTGAGCAGGTCGTTTACTGAATCAAGTTGGATTTTTTTAAATTTTCATCAAGATCCTTCATTTTCAAGTTAAACTATAGTCGAATATTTTTCGAGTCGAGTTATCGAGTCGAACAAAAGTTGACAATTCTAATTGTGACTTTATAAAATAACAAAGAAAACGAAATTCCGAGGTTACAATGATTTTTTTTCTTTCCATTGTCACCTATGCAATGTAACTTAGACATCACTAGTAAAACCAATATAATAATTAATGTGTTCGTGAATATCTTTGGAAGTTGAAAACTTGAAATTGAGTTTGCTTTTCTCTAATTTGTTGTGTTAAAATAAAACAAGGCTGAAAAAAGGTATCATTTTTCCTATTAGTGCATAAGAAATTGAAAACTCGAAAAGTCCAAAACTATATTTTTCTTCCCCATTGTCACGTAAGAAAATACCATAAATGTATAACATTAGCACAGTTATCCCATTTAACTAATCTATAATACAACGTTACTACTCCCTAAACGAAAGAAGTTGCAGAGGCAGAATTTGGCACAGTAATACCAAAGGACCTAAGCGAAAATACACAAACTCGGAGGACCAAATCCAAAGACAAAACCCTAAAACCCCAAATCCACCAAGAACGAAGAAGAAGAAGACACACACAACGATGGCGGGCGAGAGCGGAGAAGAAGAAGCAAAGAGGTCGATAATTGGTGAATGGCGCGAGGTGGTGGAGAGCAGGTGGAGGAAGGCGGGGGAGCACGCGGAGGCGTACCCGTACGTGTGGAGTTCATACATCGTCGTCTACGGCGGCCTCGGCGCCTTCTTGGCCTTCAAGTGGAGAAAACTCCGCAAGATGGAGGATCGAGTCCGAGCTCTCCAGGAGAAAGCTTGGAAGAAAGCCGAGGCGGCCAAGACGACCGCCGCTTCCGGTCCGAAG
Source organism: Triglochin maritima (assembly GCA_963682175.1). NCBI lineage: Eukaryota > Viridiplantae > Streptophyta > Magnoliopsida > Alismatales > Juncaginaceae > Triglochin > Triglochin maritima. The sequence continues at coordinate 511,112 of OY821787.1, read as the reverse complement.
CCGACCGGAACCGGTCAATTCCCTCCGCTTCCTTGAAAAGATAAAAAGTTCCAATCTGTACGGTTTATTTTTATTGATGGAGAAGTGAGTTTTGGACTTTGGAGTGTAGGTTAGGTTCTGTGATTTTGCTGCTTTTTTTTGGAGTGGAAAATTCATGTTTTTACAATTTTACTTCATTTTATCTTAATCGTTGGTTGGGGGTTTGTTTTCCCACTTTTTGTGACTGTGATTGTTGTTTCTGTTATATATATAATTGGTCTTTTGTTTGGTATCATATGTAGATATTTATTTTAGATTTGGAAAGATGGGGGAAAAATGTTTACCAGGAACTGTCTGTCTTAGGAGGAGACATGCTTGTTCTTAACTTCTTTTAATTTGGAATGATCATTGGTTGTAGTGTTGGGAGCTTAAAGTGGATACAATTTTGGCTATAGTTAGTGTCATCCTTGATATTGTTGCTTGATGCTTTGTGAGCTTGAGGGAGTAGTATTTGACAGCTGACTTTATTTGGGAAACCTTGTTTTGTTAGATATCACAGTAGGAATAGGTCAGTCAAGGATGTGCAAATGCATGTGTGATTGGAGCTTGCTTGTGAGCTTTGCTACTGAAACTGCATTATGGTCTCTTGTCCATTGGTGCATGAGAGATTGCTGGTTTTTGGGACTCAAAAGGAAGAGGCATGAATTACATTGAGCCTGAAGAAGATGGTTTTTTTTTTTTGAAATAATAATATGGCCATTGTTTGATATCTTGTTGGAATGCCCCCAACGGGGCTTTATTGTTTGAATTAACCAATAACTGGCTATTGGTGGTCTTTGGTTGAAGAAAAGTGTGTTCTGTTTATGGTTTCCAATTTAGTTTTATTTCTCTGCGTGATGAAATTAGCTTATCCATTGATTGGATTGATCTGTACAGCAAACCAAGTTAAATGATGGAATGGGTTACAAGCAGGACATTGGTTTTGTGCTTTTGTTTATCTACTTCTTAATCACCGTATTTGGTGTAATCTCCTTCATATCTAAACTACAAAAAGAGCTGTTGCACAGACCCCGTGGGGGACTTTTGTTTGGAAAATACACCATTCAGATGTCTGAAGAAACAGAGCCTCACTGATTAACTTACATCAAGAATATTTAAAAACATTTCAGTAGAGATTTTGAAGTAGAAGTATGTAGTAGTTCGTGGCAATGGGGGATTCTAATTAGAAAAGTTTTTTTTTTGTAATTGGAAGACGACCATATCACCACAGTATAAATAGCACAGGGCATTGGAAAGGGTCAAAAAAACATATGCATGATTTGAAGCATCTGATGCACATTCTTCCCAGAGCTTATTAGTTCAAATTTCTCACAACACAGGAAATAGCAAATATATGTTGAAAATCTTCCCATCAAGTGTTAGTTCCATGTTTTAACGTTGTGACACTGATCTGTTTCCATAACTAACTGAACGTTGAAAGTAGCTTTGGAGAAAGGTTTTTTGAGGTTGTGGGAACTGAGTCAACTGACAATGATCCTCACAAACTATGATGTTTTCGAATGCTTTTGTTTTTTCTGACTTTGTACGGCAACTCAGTATATTCTTGGATATATCATTAGAAGTATTTCCATCCAATTACTCAGACTTAATGCATTCAAAATCTCTGAATGAATGAGAGATTAATTTGCAAGTGAGTAACATGGGTTGGAGAGCTTCTTGCTCAAACAACAAAGTCCAGAAGAATATATTGGGACGCATACAGGTATCAATCAATTTAATAATCTCTAATAAATAAGCAAGCAAAGTGACATTATATTAATGTAATAATCTCCACATAACAAAACATTATAGAAACCAGTTGAACTGATATTTGAAGAAATCGACAGATTTCTCAAAAGCAAATCAAGACGAGAAATATCATGTAAATATAAATCATCATCATCTATCAACAGCAAATAGGACAATGAATCAAACCATTCTCATTGCACTCCCCACACTTGAGCATATTATTCTGGTCCTCATCCAAAATCTTCCGACTCCCACTGCAATCCATACACATGACAAACCTCATCCCTCCACACCCGTCGCAACCAGTGGTGGCCCGTGGCAAGCCTTCAAACAGCAAATCTAGCTTTCCCTCCTCTTCCAACTTCAAAACTTGGTCGGCACCTCCTATTAATCTCCCTTTCACAAACACAATTGGCACCTTAACTTCTTTCCTCCCCATCAGTACCCTCAACTCCTCCCGGTACCCCGAATCCATCGAGATATCCCTCTCCACCACCCAAATTCCGTGCGATTCGATAACTGATCTTGCCACATTGCAGTCCTCAAATGTCTTTCTGATTCCTCTCAGAGTAGTGGTGTAGAGAACCACAGTGTTATCGCCTCGAGGGGGACACTTTTTATCGAACTTCTCGAGCAATTCGGTCGCTTTCCGGCTCCTCATATTCTCTTTGTCCTTAACAAACTCCTTCTCCAAGAAATCGAGAAGATCAGGGTCGAAGAGAGGGGTGAGACTCCTCCTCCTCGACACCCCACTTTCCCTCCTCGAAACCTGAATCTTCAAATCCACAACTGGAGTGCATTTATATCGAACCGCCCCCATCGGGCTCCCAACATTGTTCTCAATAGCAGCAAATGGTTTTCCCAACCGACCCGATTCCGACACCAACAACCCCAATCCCGAATTCTCCTTACCAATGAATCTCCTTCTCGGCGTGGAGTTGGGTTTCTTAACCGGAGTGAAGACATCGGAGGAGTGTTTGGTATCGTTTTTGACCGGAGAAGTCTCGTCGTCGAGACCCTTCATGAGTTCCCAAGCGTTGATGATCTCGGGGTGTTCCTTCGACGTGCTCTTCCGGAATGAGAGAGGAGACCAATTGGGCTTGTTGTTGTTGTTGGTGGTGTCGTCGCGATCGAGGTTTAGAGCCCCGTAGGTGGAGGAAGTGAGGGAGACAACATGGTTGAAGACGATGTTGTTGGTGTCGAGATCTCGGTCAGAGGATGCCAGTTTGGAGGAGATGCAACCCATTATTGATCGATCGATCTCTTCTTCGGAATTCTGATTTTGGTTTGAGTGTCGTTTGATGTGTGAGATGATGAGAGAGTGTTAACAAACAAACGGTCATTATCCTTTTTGAATTCCAACGGTCGTAAAACATATCATAGACAAGCTTTGGCGGTTTTGGGCTTTTGGTTTCGGCCCATTCAGATCCATCCCACCTGATAACACACGATACGTATATATATATATCTCAGCAGATTAGAAGTAAAAATAAATTAAATAAAATTGTGGTAATATTACTTATACCTGCTGCTTATGGATATATATATATAACATTGACATTATGTTAGATTTAGATTGTTGAAACTGAAATTCTAAAGTAGAGTTTGACTCCTGTTATGGCACTTTACTTAAACTAATAGAAGGTTACTTACATACACAAAATGGAATACCTTAGTCCTTAACTATGCTTGAAAGAAGGAAATAGTTTTGACTAGTCGTGTGTAGTGTACTGATTGCTGTCATCACCTAAAAAATGGCTTAATATCTTGTTCTTTTTTTTGTTTAAAAACCACAATGTTTCAAATGATTTGGAACGCAGACATCAATGTGGGTTGTATTTGTTTTTTGTAGTCAACAAATTTGGAAAGAATGGTCAATTTCTTACAAGCATGATTGAGACACAACACCAAACATTGTACGGTGTGAACTATAGATTCCTTGAACTCGTATAGTAAACCACAAGTTTAGGATATAATTTCGATAATCATACGTTGTCCTAATCACTGGCGCCCAAAAAATGCTAGTCGTGAATCTGAATTTATAGGGATGATCCAAACGAATTTGGGAATTGCCGGGTTGTTACGTTTCGGCGTTTGATTACATTACCTATAAAGGGGTAAATAAAACTCATGTATTAAATTAGTTGAATAAAATCTCATAAACTCATCTTATTATTCGTGATTAGAAATATCAAAACCCCAAAAGAGGAAAAATAATAATAATAATAATCAGGGAATTGAAATTTAGAAGTAACTAGGCGTAATTTCAAAAAGTTTTTTTTTTATAATACAGTAGGAGTTCATTTTATATTATTAAAAGGTTAAGTGCTGATATGACTCTCATCTATATTCATGAGTGTTCTACTAGTGTGTCTAACATGAGTGTTCTACCAGAAAAAAAGAATTGATAAAGAAGTTGGCCAACTTTCGCGTGATATCTGTTTATTTATTAAAATAATATAATTGTCAATCTTAAAATTACGATTTTCAATATCAAAATATACAGAATAATGATTATTTTAGTTGGCAAAGTAGACGCAACATGAAATACAAAATATCAAGCATAGTGTTCTACCGTTCAACTAATTAAGTGATTAGTGATACACTCACTAGTTTTGTGGCCCCACACAGTTGCGAAGGTTTGGTTCACTACCAAGAAAGACGGAAGAAGTTTAATTCAACCATGATTGAGGGAATTAAAAATAGGGAAATGTTTGTTGAACGCAGCGCGTCACAGACGCGTTCTACGTGGACATCCATGTCAGCCCTTACGTGGCCAAAGCATGAATGTTTTTTTGTTTTTTCTTCCTGATGTCCACTCAAATCACATTAAATGCGTTTCAACTCAGCACGTTCTCTCTCTCCACCCAAATACAAATATGATGACACTCTTTCTTTCTTCTTCATTCTTTCTCTCCAGAATAAATCACCATTTCGAAGAAGCGTCTGATGCCGACTCCCAGGATTCTTCACAACGTAAGCAGCGTGAATGAGACGGTGCGAAGACTTCCCGATGTTCTTGTCAACGCTCCGTGGTGAAGACTTACGTCTGTTCGGTTTATGTCATACATCTCTCCGTAATAAATCACCATTTCGAGTAAGATATTACGTCGAAGAAGCGTCTGATGCCGACTCCGAAGGTTCTTGACAACGTAAGCAGCGTGAATGAGACAGTCATGTTTAAGTCTTACCGATTTACTGGGAAAATATATATTATTTTTGTAATTTGTGTGTGTTTGTGTTTGTAATGGAAATCTGAGATGCTATTTTTTTCCTAAACGTAATTCTTGTGGGGTAAAACATACAGTGGGAGATTTGTTGAGTTTGTGCGGGGGTGGCAGGGGGCGGCAGCCCCTGCGGGGGACGTGAGTCCCCCCCGCAAAGCGAGCGGACAGAGGGAGCGCGCTTTGCGGACGTTTTTTTGTTTCGACATCATATTATTGCATTCCATATATTGATTCGTTTATTCCGACAATAATGAAGCCATATATTATTCCGGACTGCAAATACACTTATTCCGGACTGCAAATACACTTATTCCGGACAACAAATACACTTATTCTGGACAACAAGTCCACTTATTCCGGACAAACTTTATGTTCCGTTTCTGGACACACTTTATTCTTAAACCGGACAACAAATACACTTATTCCGGACTGCAAATACACTTATTCCGGACAAACTTTATGTTCTGTTTCTGGACACACTTTATTCTTAAACCGGACAACAAATACACTTATTCCGGACAACAAATACACTTATTCCGGACAGCAAATACACTTATTCCGGACAAACTTTCTGTTCCGTTTCTGGTCACATTTTCTTCTTATTCCGGACTGCAAATACACTTATTCCGGACTGCAAATACACTTATTCCGGACAGCAAATACACTTATTCCGGACAACAAATCAACTTATTCCGGACAAACTTTATGTTCCGTTTCTGGACACACTTTATTCTTAAACCGGACAACAAATACACTTATTCCGGACAACAAATACACTTATTCCGGACTGCAAATACACTTATTCCGGACAAACTTTCTGTTCCGTTTCTGGACACACTTTCTTCTTATTCTGGACAACTACACTTATTCCGGACTGCAAATAAACTTATTCCGGACAGCAAATACACTTATTCCGGACAACAAATCAACTTATTCCGGACAAACTTTATGTTCCGTTTCTGGACACACTTTATTCTTAAACCGGACAACAAATACACTTATTCCGGACAACAAATATACTTATTCCGGACAGCAAATACACTTATTCCGGACAAACTTTCTGTTCCGTTTCTGGACACACTTTCTTCTTATTCTGGACAACTACACTTATTCCGGACTGCAAATAAACTTATTCCGGACAGCAAATACACTTATTCCGGACAACAAATCAACTTATTCCGGACAAACTTTATGTTCCATTTCTGGACACACTTTATTCTTAAACCGGACAACAAATACACTTATTCCGGACAACAAATACACTTATTCCGGACTGCAAATACACTTATTCCGTACAACAATATACACTTATTCCGGACAGACACATAACGTAAACAGGACAAACACATAATGTAAACTGCACACACACATAAAGTAAGCTAGACAAATTAAGTTGATCCAACGTAAAACTTAAAAACAAATATTTTATTATGATAAGTGTGGGCTCTGCACGAATAATGAGACTGCACGATGTCCTAGGGTCTGCACACTGTCTTATCTGTGTATTGGGAAATGAATCGTTCAACTTAAAGAACCAGCGTTTTTTAAAAAGACCAAAACGCGCGAAGAGAAATTTCGCTGACTGGACGCTGACTCAAAGAAAAATATCTGAGCTGTACAGATCCACGTAAGGCGCGTCCGTGACGCGCGCGTCCGTCTATAACTACTCTTAAAAATATGCTTCTAGAATAGTAGCTCGAATTGGTTTATTGGAAATTTGCATTCACATCCATAAAATATAGCAATTTAACACGGAAGTATATTACTTAAATATTTTGGACAAAACAATGAAGTTCACCAATTGCATGGCGTGAGAAGATGTAGGAAATGTGAGTCACTTAAGAAATTATTTTTTAGTAATTTCTAATTCATCTCACTAACGAGTAATAATGTGTTTGAAACTCAAACTCTTTTGGATGCGACCATTGATCTTGGTTAATCCAAAATTAAAGATCTATCTCGTACAAGTCAACAACCTAACTATGTATACAATTTTATCTTATTTGAATTATTCTGATAATAATAAAAACTATTATCAGTAGGTGGCAATGTTGAAAATTTAAAGAAAACATAATACTTACTTAAATTTTAAATTTAATTCGAATTTATCATCGACACTAAAAGATCAAACGAACAAAGAATCAGATAACGTAAATAAACCTACAATTTCATTTTAAGTGACATGGTTTGTTCATCATTCTATTGCTATATCCTTAAATAACGTAGTATTTATTAGACGAATTCAACTGCTTTCTTGCTCTTGATATAGTGTGTTTTGGTGTTTTAGACTGAAATCGAGACCAACCAACTACAGGAGTATGCAATTAATCCCAAACTCAAACTCACATAGTTCTCCACATTAAGAACTTAACCTGCAAGAAAAACTTGAACATAAAAGTAAAAAAAAAAACTTTCAAAATAAATAAATAAAAGTAATAAAAAGGAACTAAATGATGGAAACGAGTTGGAATTCGGTAAAAAAACTTGCACCAAAACTTGCAAAAAAGCCCTTGACCAAAGACAAATAGTGGGTTAGTTTCCTTTCTTTCCTACCTCCTCTCTTCTTCACCAACCCCAACTTGAACAAAACCAAAACCAAACCAAACCAAAGTTTCTCCCTCTCTTGTGATTGTGATTGTGATTGTGATTGTGATGGAACACCAAAACCCCAAATCGTCGGAAGACCCCGACCTTCCGGCGGAGTCCTTCTACGTTCCGATAGAGGAGGAGCTGGACTGGGTCGACCGCAACGCCGCCGCCGTCTACGACCGGGACGACTCCGTCAGGGAAACAACAAACCCAAAGTCCTCTTCTTCCAAAACCATCCAACACCAACAACAGGTAACAACCACCTCCCAGCGCTTCGGTGGAGGGAGTGGGCCCTTTATTGTTCTCCCGAGTTTGAACCACCACAAGACGACGACCCGACAGAGCTCCGACTGCCACGTGCTGTTCCCGAAGAAGGAGAGGGAGATGGAGGAGCCCAAGTCGCCGGAGGTCACGTGCATGGGACGTGTTGGGTCGAAGCGGGAGAGGAACAAACACAAGCACAAGCACTCTTGGTGGTGGTGCTGTGGTCGTACCAAATTTGGAACAACTCTGGAACATCTTGATGAACACGAACAACGTACTCACACGTGCACGTGAATATATTTTATTTTATTTTTTTGGTTTGAGAATTGAGATGTTGGGATTTGGATTTTGTAAATTTTGTTTGTAATACACAAGATGGTTTGTTCCGATGTGGTGTTTCTGATGGCAGAGGAGTGGTGGTGGTGGTTTGAATTGAGGAGATTGGTTGGTGAGACTGTGGTGTGAACTTTGGTCCATGATTTTGTCCTAACGTGTTTCTATTTCTTGCATGTTTGGGTGGGAACATTCATTTTCCTGTTTTGGTTTCTGTGTGTACATATATATACAAACAAATGTTTCTCACGTGAACAGTTGGGATTCTTAACTTAAAGTTATGGAGTGAGTCCAACGCGTTTTGACTTTTGTTTTCCCTTCTCGAGCGAAATGAGTGTTTTTTCCTTTCTAAACTGTGATTAGAGGAACCAGCCATTTCTTCCCCATACACCATCAACAACATCTACAAAGATGAGTTGGAGACAACAAAGTGGTGTTGGTGAGCACGCGATGCGACAACAAGAGACAGAAAAGCGATCGTAGATTCGTAATAGACAAAGAGCAGGCTTAACAATCCCACCACTTGTTCTATCCTACTGTAAGTTTCATTGCCTTAATGTGTATTATTTTTATAAACACAGCCCATTTCAGTTGGGATGAACCCTGTTTATAGATAGAGGAGCTAAACCACGACTAAGATGCTCCGAGATGATAACGTAAATTAATATTGATGCAACATGCAATATGTAACTCTTAGTTGGAGTTGTCAATGAGTGGGTTATTAAGCCCAAGCTTAGCCTTTTCTGGGATGCTTCTGCAAGGCCAGCCAATGGCCAATTTTCTATCGAAGTAGCTTAATTGTAACATCCTCAAGCAGCGAAAAATTTTAAAATTTATAAACACTCAATCAACAGATGATATTACGCAAATAAATGAACACAGGTGCACCAACATATATAATATATATATATATCCGAACATCAGAGTATACAAAAGTTGTGATTACATCAAAATCATATACAAAGGAAGCAGTAATCACACGACCTCAACTGAGAGAAAGCTGGATCCGGTAGCAGCGCTCCTCTCCCCGGTCACCACCCCCTAACGTCGATCACGGCCTGAAAGTAAACATGCAACAATGCCTGAGTTTCCAGAAGGAAATCTCGTATGCCAACCTCTAAATGTACGAAATAAAAGCATCCTAGCATGCAATTCTACAACCTAAGAAAAGCATCTCAGCACGCCCAGCACCAGGACTCTCTCACCCAACCACAGCACACACCGCAGTTACGGGGCTCCAGGTCTAATCTCAACCAACCACCGCAACCCTCGTGCACCTAGCACACTTGCCGGAAGAACATCGGCACCACAACTCTCCCCACACGGACGACCACGACAACAACACCTCCATAGTGCAAAACTGGACACAAACGGTCGATCGAACCAAAAGTCTCAGTCGATCGAATCAAGCAAATACAGGGCAATCCACTTCGACCAGCACTCCATCGGTCGACCGATTCCCAACACCACACTCGTTCGGTCGAACCCAAATCAAGGGACGGTCGACCGTTTAGATGGTCAACTCCTGGTTCAACGAACAAAACGACCAATCGGTCGACCGACAAAGGGGGCCCGGTCGACCGAAAGTCACCAGGGAAAGATACCTCAAATCCACAACGAATTCGGTCGAACGCCGAGCACATCTCGGTCGACCGAATCTGTCCAGGGAATAATCCCTCACTCGCGCCATGAATTCGGTCGAACGCCGAGCACATCTCGGTCGACCGAATTCCTCCAGAGCGTTCCCCACGCTCAGCGCACAAGTCCGGTCGACCGAACCCTCATTCGGTCGAACCGACCACTATTCTCACTTAAGTCACGGTCGAACGAAAATCAACGAGCGGTCGACCGTTTAGATGGTCTACGCCCCCAACCGACTTAAGACAGTGCACACGGTCGACCGGCAAAGGGGACCCAGTCGACCAAAACTCACCAGGCCTGCCTCCAATGCACAATCGGTTGACCGCCCCACAGGCATCGTTCGACCGATTTGAGGCAGAACCCGAAATTCTTCACGAACAGTCGACCGTTTGCACCAACCGGTCGACCGATCAGGCAGTGAAATCTGCTGCACATTTACTCGCGACGAGCCGAAAGGCCTACCGTCGACTTCCAACTACTCACGATAATTAAGTGAGTGAGCTTGACATACCAGAAGGTCTGAAGAGACCTTAGAAGAACCACAACGACGCCTCCACGAGCGCGTCTCCCCAAATCACGATCTGTCGACGAACCTCGCGTCCAAACGACGATCAATCGTCTCCTCGACGATCCACAACAACTACACCACCTCCAGCAACCTTCAACACCCAACCACGACCCCAGAGCACGGGTTAGGTAGAGGGAGAGAGGACCAACACAAAGGAGCGAGTAAAACCAATAACTCACCTCCAACAACCACCTACGCCGGGGATCACCAACTCGCCGGAGCACAACCCTCTCGCCGGAGCTCACCACAGCAGATGAGGGAGAGAATCGTGAGAGAGAGAGAGAGCAACGAGAGAGAGAGCTTTCCCCCAAATACTCCTCCAATCAAATCCTCACCATCCAATCCAATCCAATCCATCTCCACCACTCATCTCATCCCCTTTCCATCTCAACCCTCCATCCATCCATCTTCAATCCAAGCCATCCATTCCATCCCCCCCCCCCCCCCCCCCCCCCCCCCAAACACCACCTAAACAACCACAAAACACAATTAGGATTAGGGTTAGGATTAGGATCCTACATTAATGGTTTAATCGCAACCTCTATTAGCAAGATATATTACCAAATGGAACCTGTAAATGAAACAAAATCTCAAATGTTTGCTTCTCGATCACTGAATATAACTGTTCTACATAATACACATGTTAACATTAAATGGAGATTGTGTGCCAGCCTACCTATTGGAGAGCATAAGTTGCTCTCAGATAATCTATGATCTCTGCGCTTTCGAACATTTGTACTCCTGTGTTGGGATCCTCGAGGTAAGGAGCCTGCATATCAATTTTTGATGGCATCTTAGTACTATTTCTTTTCAAAGTTACCACATAAAACCCATAAAAATCATTAGATGTTATGCTACGGAAAGAAAATGCCAGCACCTGAAAGTGGCCTACTTTCTCATACAATTCCTGTCTCTTTGGGCTACCACGAGCAGTGCTGAAATAAGACGGGCTATTAGAAAATTTTGAAAAGGGTCTTTAGCAGTTAGCACAGTAAAACTAAAAACATGTCAATCGGTAAGAAAAACAAGAATTGAATTGTTGTAAGAAGAAAGGCTCTTCACTTCTAGTTTCAGTTGCTTGAGAAGTTGAATAATAATTTAAATTACTGAGATTGACGTTGCTTATATGCACAAATTCTACCGACCATAAACCAAGTGTGACGGAAGAGGAGCCAACCTATGAAGTGAATGTGGTAATTCTAGCTCAACAAGATCCTCACGCACAACCTTGCAAAACGGGGAAGCCTGCAAAGGCAAGTAAGTTGCCATTTTCGCAAACTACAAACACATGATAATTTGAGGCATAATTGCATATAAAAAACACATACCTCATATGTAACATCCCAAAATAGTGGAATTTTAAAAATTATCATCAATATAATAGAGACTAATAATCAAAAGACGGGACTGTTAATTCTCATAAAACATATAAGCAGTGCATCATATTACATCAGAGTTTTGTCAAAAAACTACATGATTACATCAGGACAACAAAATGAGATACAAGTAATCATGTCGACCTCAGTGGTCCGAGTGAGAGGATCTGATCCCAAGATGCGTGCGCCCGCTGATCACCACCCAACTGGACCTACTGCGGTCCTGAAATAAAACATGCAACAACAATGCCTGAGTTTCCATAAGGAAATCCCGTATGTCAAGCTCACTTATATGCATGCAGTAGTACAAATGAACATATCATACTAGTAGCATGTCATGTCATCAACAGTAAAGAAAACAGTTCCCCCGAAGAGTAACACAGGACATCAGTCCGACAATCATCATCAGGTCTCCCAAGGAAACCTACCGTAGGCACATACGGTCTAACGGAACATGACGTGACACTCCCCACACGCGGCTACACTAATCATGGGGTTCGGCAAGGAGCATCCGCCAAGTCCACGCCATAAGAAACAGATCTATAACTTCATGGTCGAAACTACACCAACGGAGTCGTCGCTCGGTCGGTCCATCAATCATCATCTCAGTAGGTACCCATCTGAGGAACATAGTCGGAACAACATCGGCCCATCAATCATCATCGTCGGAACAGCATCGACGGCATCACCGGCACAGCATCGGTGGTCCATCAATACGTTCGGCACAACATCGAACGGGTCCAGACCGAAGTCTATCAGGTCATGAGGCTCCACGAGCCGCGAACACCAACTACGCCGCTATAAAAGCAGGGCAGCAACCTCCGTAGCCATCTAGGCTGATAGTCACCCCACCCAACGACAGTTGCGTGTTCGCACAATCATCATACATTGGAATCCGCGATCCCTCAGGTATGCTACTCTACAATGAGTCAAATCAATCCATCACATCAAGTCACGATCCATACACAGAGGTGACACGTCCTGAACATCCACACTCTTCCACACAGCGGTCCCTAAGCAGACACGCGTAACGCGCTCACCGTCACATCCCGGCTCACGCACAAGGCGAGGACATGAGTTTCCGTGGACAGAGTTGACATCCAAAAAAAGACTGAGAATTCAGTTCTGTGCACAAACGATCGACCGAAAGAGGCAACCCGGTCGACCGCTTCCACAAAGAAATCGGTCGACCGAAAGTCTGTAACGGTCGAACTCTCTGCGCAAAACCTAAGTTCCAACGGTCGAACAGAGATCTAAAACCGATCGACCGATACGAGGTCAAAATCCGAAGTCTGGTCAACATCAATTCAAAACTACCGGTCGACCGACTCAGGAGTCTCGGTCGACCGAAAATTACCAGGGCATCCTAGCATTTCTAAGTCATATAACGATCGAACGCATAACAATAAACGGTCGAACAAGCATGCATCTTTATTCAGTACACTTAAGTTCTGGTCGAACGAACACAAGGAACCGGTCGACCGAAACACAACAGGCAATCACATCCCACCAGCACAATGCACTACCGGTCGACCGCCACAAGACATTGTTCAACCGGTGATGGTTAAAGTCGGGAAAATACACTACATCGATCGACCGCCCGAAGGAATCCGGTCGACCGTTGGTCGTCTTCAACCTTGCGTCAGCCAAGGATTTACGCCAAAACTCATCGTCGGAGAGGTCTCCGACCGACCAACACATCCCTCACATGATGGAGAACAACAAAACACACTAAAGCATACCTCAACACGAAGACGGAGCACGCCGGAGTTCACTCAACGCCTCCACACCCCGAAGCCGAGCTCGATCACCTCACTCTTCGCGCCACGCTTGCTCGCCCAATGCCGACGCCGACTCCCGCACCTCGCCGTCCAACCGAGCCACTTAGAGGAGAGAACGGAAATGGAAGAGAGAATGAGTGAGAGAGAGATATGAGTTTTCTGCTTCTCAACCCAACAAAACCCGAGTCCACAGTAACCAACCCCCCACCCATCACCCTACACCACATATTCTCCTTCATTCCCATGCACACTACTGTACAACACCCCTTCCCCAAGCAAACCACCTCCTTAACCACCCATTAGCACACTAAAAGGGTTTAGGGACATAACATCATATGCCCATAGTTCTAGAGGCATTGATGGCTGCCTTGAAGACCTATAAGTGGAACCCTGATAAAGTTTTTTACAGGTTAGTTTCTTACAACGAAGATCCACTGAAATGATGATTACTAGTTATCCCCAAAGCGTACTTGCATGTATAAACTATATTTGTTGGAATAATCACAAGACCATATCTAACGTTTCAACCAATGTGGGGAGGGCTTGAATGATGAAGAAGGTTATTTTGGTTGCAACTTGCAAGGAATCTAAGCTCTTGCCAAACAATTTACATGCTAAATGCCTAAAAGTGATTCTCCCAGGAAGCTGATCCCCTATTATCTAGTGTTCAAAACCAATTCTAACAGGAATCGATTCCTAAGAATCCAAATACAAACGCACCCAAAGAGTGACATAGTAAGTAGCCTCCGCATAAACAAAAAGGTGCAGCAAGCCTATTGTTCTTAAAAAGTTCAGGTAAAGCCAATAACATATGAAGTGATAAACCAGAAAGTAGTCAAACTGGGTAAAGCAAGGGGCTTGCCCTTCCCAAGCGAAAAAGCATTGCAAGTGTTGCAGTGAGAGTCTGTTGAAAGAGAAGTCCAAAAAAGGTATCAGAGGATGTCACCCACTGTGGTCATAAATCCAAAAACTTTAAATTCGCATTTAAGAAGTGATGTCTCTAAAAATCTTATAGTAAGTGGTCCAAGTGATAACATTAGAGGAACTTTACCATCACCTGAAAATACAAAATACCATGTCACATAATTATGTTGTGCAGGTGCAACACAGGTCTGTACAACATGTTAAGTAAGTAAACATAAAACATCGGCTACATGAACGCTACTTAATTGATAGCCAATCAGCCATTTCTATCCAGCATGATTTTTTTTATGTAGATCATCTGTCTATCAGTGTTTGTTTCTTAGGATTTACATGTTAAACCACTCTTCAGTCTTCACTTAACACCAAATGAATTTTCAGTATCTGTTCTTAAGTTCCAGCTGCTCTGCAAGTAGCTTTATTTAACATCCATTTTTTTATATCAGATTATCAGTAAGCAAACTTCTATTGATGGATTTTTATTTTTTAAAATATAAAACATCACAAAACTGGCCAATGTAGGGATGCAAACTGATGCTGCGACCTATGGTAATGCATATGCATAATACACCAGAGGTAAAAAATGGGGGGAAAATGCTGTAAATTGGCGCATAGGAATGGGAAATCTTAGTGATAAAAATGCACCATATTCATCGAAGAGGTACTTAATTATGACATCTGATTCATAAAGCGCCACACCAGTATTTGGGTCCACCTGCAGGTTGTAAAAGTGCCACAAGATCAATTAATAAAAACACTGATAATCTAGCTATTAATGCATCAATAGACTTCACCATGTAAGGAAACTGTTGCTTTCCGCCAAGCTGCAAAACTTTTGGGCGGATGTTCGGAGAATTTCTAGGACACGGGTAGTACAGCACAAAACCTTTGGTACAGCACATCCAGATCCAATATACTGACACTCTCCCTAACATACAAAACCTTTGAAGTGTCAAACAAGCCATAGCATGGACCATTTTTGCAGGACTAAACTAGTTGCTCGGGTTATCAACGGAAAAGAATCCCAGGTGCTATGACAACTGTATGAGCATAGATTTTATCCATGTCCTAAATATGAATATCCCCTTTTCAAAGATGAGATGGCTGGATTTGGTTCACTTAGAAGGGTAGCATTGGACAACACATAGCATGAAAGAAACAAAATATGATGTGTCACGTTTTGCATGGAAAGGAAAGAATGCAAATAATACGTGAGGTGAGATGCATATGATCGATAGACATTAGTGCACGCACAGTTATCTAAGGTTTTGCACTCCCTGGTTTGAAGTAAATAATAACAATAACAATTCGGGCTCATGTTTACTGAAATTGCCTTCTTCCCTTTTGGTGCACAGTCTTCCCAACTGGCCAGTAGCATCTTAACAATAGGCTTCCATTCTACCTAGCTTGCATCCAATAAGTTTGTATCTCCCGTCTGAAGCTCTTTTGCAAGATATTTGGATTTGATATGTAGGGACTGGCATCGAATTTACTATGAATCAATGCTCTAAAAGAAAAATTAAATGTCTTAAGCTCATGGCAAGAATAGATGCAGTCGCCGACCAAACAGAAAATCAGCCTAAATCGAAGATATGCAGCTAAAACCAGAAAAGAGATACTCTAACAGGTTAAGGCATTATCTTGCGACAAAACGGACAGCTGAATTCCATTTCAACCGTTGGTATCCATATATGAGAACATAAAAAACATCAAGTCAATTTACTTGTGAAAATGTAACTCAAACCATTGAAGTAATTGAAGTATCTCCACTGTGGGGGAAAACAACAGGCACATGAAGAACATGCTACCTTTCAAATTCATATATCTCAATAGGCATTTCCGCCTGAGGCCCTAGTTTTGCAGATTCTCTCAACCTATATCCTGTTCACGGATGAAGACGGGTTAAAGTGACACCAATGAAGAGAATGAAATTGTTCCAGTACAACACTTTACCAAGCATCAAAAGAAACTAAATCATGTATTGATTATTCAGTGCTCAAAATAAATAAATAAATAAAAACAAAGGAACATCAGACTCTAGAGGGAGGATGTGGCGATATGCCTGTAAGCTGTAACCAAACCACAAAATGTATCCTCAAAATAAACAGGTAAAATCCCACCTAAATCTTGATTGGTGTCAAGCGGAAAAAGTACAGGTTTATTAAGTTGAAAAAGAATCGTCTTTGTTCCCCAAATCTTCTATGCCAAAGAGAGAAACTTTGATCTTATCAGAGCAAGTGAAGAGAAACGAAGTTTCATTTTTATTGCATTCTCATCCATAAACATCAGACATGGAGAAGACTCATTCATAAGATAATAAAAAAGTAGACACCACGACTTGCAGTACAATCAGTAGTATCCACCACTATAACATGTGAACTCGAACATCAAAATAATGAATCCCTTTACCAGAAGAAACTGATTACAAGCATCACAAAATCAGAAAAATCACAGCGAGAAATCAATACTACACCGAATCCACACTTTCACAAATTAGGCATAGAAATGAAACTTGCATGCATCACAACAACAACAACGAATCCAGTACGAAATGTGAATTCAAACGAAGACGAATCTCTTCACAAGAATTAGAAGATCACAAGCACAAAATCAGTGCAACTAGATTGGAGGCATTGTGTTCGAAACGAAATCCAGATTTTGATGTAACAGAAAGGGACAATGGAGCGCAAACCTGAGGGCGAAGATGCCAAGACCGAATCGGAAGAGGATCCCAAGGGAAGCTCCGAGGATATCCAAGAACTTGTCCATCCGGACGAAGAAGAGTTTGGGCTTTGGAGCAACGAAGCCGGGAGGAGGAGAGAGAGGGGACCGCGCGTCTGCGGAGGCGGGAAGAGGAGAGACGTCTCCGATCTCCGAAGAGACTTTGAAGGATAGGCGACGGCAGCGGTTTGAAGTCGCCGGCGACGAGAGGGGGCGGAAGAGGAAAGGGGAGTGGAGTCGGAAAACCCCCACCATCGACAGAAGTGAAATTTGCACCGGAAATTCGTGTTTATCTTTATATAATAATAATAATAATAATATACTACCAAGTGGAATTTTCCTTTCAAACCTCGATATTTAGATATTTTGTTGCATAAATTAAAGAGTTTTGTAGAGCGTAAATTAATAATAGGAAAAAATTTCAAAATAATCAAAAAAAAAATAAAAAATTAGAAAAATATGCATTTCGGAAACTTAATTGGTAAAGTATGCACATTAAAAAACGGCACCACAGGTGTCGTTTTCATTAAGTAAAAACGGCATTGTAGATGCCGTTTTTACCCTTAATGAAAACGGCATCAGTGATTCCGTTTTTACTTGGGCAAATTTTTTCTTGGTTTCGAGATGTCGTTTTTATTTAATACATGTTGAACTAGAAACGGGGGGTCAATTTGAGACCCCCGACCGACCCGTTTCTAGTTCAACATGTATTAAATAAAAACGACATCTCGAAACCAAGAAAAAATTTGCCCAAGTAAAAACGGCATCACTGATGCCGTTTTCATTAAGGGTAAAAACGACATCTACAGTGTCGTTTTTACTTAATGAAAACGGCACCTGTGGTGCCGTTTTTCAATGTGCATACTTTACCAATTAAGTTTCTGAAGTGCATATTTTCCATTTTTTTATTTTTTTTGAACCCTGGCAGTATTAGTCGAAGTAAGTAATATTTTCTGGTCAATTGCAGTCAATGATATACATATATAGCTTCAAGTAGAAAAACAAGATAAACTATACCTGAAGCCCTGCCTGCTTATACCCTACGAGCCCAATATTTCAATGACATAGGGAACAAATTGATTGGTATTTTACGTCGTAAGTTGTATCAGTGCAACAAAAGATATAATTCTTTCATGGTATTGATTAGTTGCCATTGTGGGACACTATGTCTGCTCAGATCATCATGAGGTGTGTTATGACTTATGACACAAGGTTAAAGGCTTGAACAAGAATAATAATAATCCTCACAGGCTAGAAAAGGAACTTAGAGGCCTTAGGAATTAGAGAACATACCTGTGAAGTAAGTGTGGTAATTCTAGTTCAACCAACACCTCACGGACAATTTTGCAAAAAGGAGAGGCCTGAAGTGAAGATTCGATGCATGTTAAGTGATCCATAATTTAAGGTCTATTGCCTTGTTCAACCTATAAAAGTTCGACCTACCTCGTACGCCCACACTTCAAGAGGCAGTTCTGGGAGTTTTGAAGGGGTATATATAGAACCCTGCCAATGGGAGATACTATTTTCAGATTAACCAAAACAAAGCCCATTTAGAGGTCATTAGTTTCTTTAATCAATAGATTGTTTGCAAAGATTTTTTAACGAGTAATGATCTCTATTAATAGATTTAAGGGGAACTTTAAGGGTAAAAGAAAAGAAGGGTAATTTTTTGTTAAGTTACGAGCATCATACCTTCCCTGCACGACCAATCATTGCGAATCCTGCGGTAAGAGTCTGAAACTACAAAGGTTATTATACAGCAAGGCAAGGTGTTCAACAAATAATAGCTTTATCTCCCAACTTAAGAGCATGAATATATGGCTGGGCAACTTACCGTTAAGAGACCAAGGGATGACATAAGAGGGGTAGTACCATCACCTAGACGAATACCAAGAAGACAATGTATGTAAGACTAAAAATTAAAGAGAGCTAATACATAACTGGTAGGATATAAAAGGTCAACAAAACCTTTCATATCAAATAAGAATTAAAATCAGGAACCATGTCGATCACCAAAAGTAAAACAGATTTAATGCACCAAAACACAGTATAAGTATTTTCTCATATAGGATACTATGGACATGTACCATATTTATCGACCAGATATTTTATTATGTCATCTGATTCGTACATTGCAACTCCTGTGTTAGGATCCACCTGCAATGTAACGTCCCGAAACAGCGGAAGATTTAAAATTTCGAAATAACGAATAAAACTGACAACTCAAGGCGGGAACGTCACTAATATATAATATAGAAATCCGGGTGCACCCAAAATACATGGAGTTTACAAAAGGTGTACAACTACAATCCAGATGAAAGAAATGAAAATACAAGTAGTCGTACGATCTCGCAAATGCCGAAGAGGATCCGACTCCAAAGCGCTCCGTCCTCGGTCACCACCCACCGGACCTACTGCGATCCTGAAAAAGATGCAACAACAATGCCTGAGTTTCCAGAAGGAAACCCCGTATACCAACTCACCTATATGCATGCATCACATAATGAACCTATCATACTAGTAGCATGTCATGGCATCAACAGATATGGAAAACAGTTCCCCCGAAGGGTAAAACAGGACATCAGTCCGACAATCAATCATCGGGTCTCCCGAAGAGACCTACTGCAGGCACATGCAGTCTGGTAGCCCGCGACATCGCACCCCCCACACGCAGCTACACTACACAAGGGTTCGGCAGGGAGCCTCTGTCACGTCTACGCGCCGATAGAAACAGATCTGTAAATCTCAGTGGTCGGGGCCACAGGGACCAACGGGGCCGTCGCCCGGAAGGTATAACAACATCATCTCGGTAGGTGCCCAGCCGAGGAAAACAACAAGCCGGCACAGCCTCGGCCCAACAATCATCATCGCCGGCACAACCTCGGCGGCATCACCGGCACAGCATCGGTGGTCCATCACAACGTCCGGCACAGCATCGGACGGTCCAGACCGAAGTCTGCCAGGTCATCGGGCTCCTCGAGCCGCGAACACCAACCGCGCCGCTATAAAAGCAGGGCAGCGACCTCCGTAGCCCCAAGGGCCGGTAGTCACCTCACCCAACGCCAGTTGCGTGCCCGCACAACATCAACACTGGGATCCGCGATCCCTCAGGCCTGCTATACTACAAAGTGCCAACAATCATCTCAAAAGTCACGGTCCATACATGGAGGTGACGCGTCCCGAACACCCACACTCTTCCCAACGGCGGTCCCTGGGCAGGCACGCATCACGCGCCCACCGTCACCTCCCGGCTCACGCACAAAGCGAGGACACGGGTTTCCGTGGACAAAGTTGGCGTTCAAAAGGGGAACCAGGAATTCTGTCCTGGGCCCAAACGGTCGACCGGGAGAGGTGATTCGGTCGACCGGTTCCAGAAAGGAATCGGTCGACCGTACTCCTAAAACGGTCTACCGCTGCGCTCAAAACAGAACCCCCAACGGTCGAACAAGGGTCTAAAACCGGTCGACCGAACGAGGTCAAAATCCGGAGTCTGGTCAACATCAAATCCAATCTATCGGTCGACCGACTCATGGGTCCCGGTCGACCGAAAACTAACAGGGTCAACCTAGTATTCTACGTCATCAAACGGTCGAACGTAAACATACTACCGGTCGAACAAACATGCAATCGGTCGAACGCAATATAAATCGGTCGAACAATTCATACAATAATAACAGGTACACTTAAGTTCCGGTCGAACACAACACGGACCGGTCGACCGAAAACAGGCAGAAAATCCCAACTCACCAGCAATAATGCACTACCGGTCGACCGCCCCAAGGCATCGTTCGACCGGTGAAGGTTAAAGTCGGGCAAACAGTGCTAAAACGGTCGACCGCCCGAAGGATCCGGTCGACCGTTGGTCGTCTTCAACCTCGCGCCAGCCGAGGATTTACGAAGAAACGCGTCGCCGGAGAGGTCCTCGACCTCCCCCGACCGACCAACAACACCCTTCCTCAAGGGTGGGCAACAAAATCACACTAATGAGCGGCATACCTCAAAAGAAACGACGAAGATGCCGGAGCTCCGCTCGCGCACGTCGCCTCCGGTGATCTCCCCGCGCGCTCGACTCCGCACGCCTCACGCCGCTCGATCTCCGGTCTCCTCCTCAGCTGCTCGCCACCACACGCACCAGCAAGGAAAGGAAGGAATGAGGGAAAGGGAGAAGAAAAGAAGAAGAAGAAGAAGAAGAAAAACTAGATTTTATAACCCCCAAATGCACAGTACACGCCTCCTCCCCCATCACCCTACTCTCCTTGGTCACTGTAGCACGCCACTTCCCCACGCAAACACTGTACAACCCCTCTTCCCCATGCTAACCACCTCCTTAATCACCATTAGCCTCCTAATCTCGGTTAGGGACATAACAATCCACCCAACTTAAAAGGATTTCGTCCCGAAATCAAAGCAACTACTCACCGAAAAGCTCTGGATACTGCCTTCTGACATCCTCCTCGATCTCCCACGTGGCCTCACGCTCACTGTGATGCTGCCACCTGACCTTCACCATCGGAATGGTCCTCCTCCTGAGCTGATGATCCATGCGATCGACAATCTCAACTGGTCTCTCCTCGAGTGACAAGTCCTGCTGAATCTCTGGTACTGCTATCTCGATGACGTGCGACGGATCTGCCACATACTTCCTCAGCATCGACACATGGAAGACATCATGCAGACCTGAAAACTGCGGCGGCAACGCAATCCGGTAAGCAACCTCTCCAACCCGGTCGAGGATCTCAAACGGTCCAACATACCTCGGACTGAGCTTCCCCTTCTTCCCAAACCTCATCACACCTCTGGCTGGGGAAATCTTCAGAAACACATGGTCGCCTACCTCGAAACTCAACTCTCGTCTGCGTCGATCAGCATAACTCTTCTGCCTGCTCTGTGCTGTGGCCAGTCTCCTCCTGATCACATCAACCTTCTCTGAGTACATCTGCACAATCTCTGGCCCAACTAACTGCCTCTCGCCCACATCACTCCAGCATACCGGTGATCTGCAAGGCCTCCCGTACAAAGCCTCGTACGGTGCCATCCCAATACTCGAGTGGTAGCTGTTGTTGTAGGCGAACTCTATCAGTGGCAGGTGCTCATCCCAGTGCCCTGCCCAATCCAATGTGCATGCTCTCAGCATATCCTCCAGGGTCTGTATCGTCCTCTCTGACTGACCATCGGTTTGCGGATGAAACGCTGTACTGAATCTCAGACGCGTCCCCAAAGCCTGCTGCAGACTCCCCCAAAATCTGGAAGTGAAACGAGGATCTCGATCGGAGATGATGCTCACTGGCACTCCATGTAACCTGACTATCTCCTCCACGTACAACTTAGCCAGACCCTCCAAAGGCAACGTGGTCCTGATCGCTAAGAAATGCGCCGACTTGGTCAGTCGATCGACTATCACCCAAATCGCGTCGTGGAATCTCCTCGTCTTCGGCAATCCCGTGACAAAATCCATCGTCACGTGCTCCCACTTCCACTCAGGAAGCTCAATACACTGCATCGGTCCTGCTGGCCTCTGATGCTCAATCTTCACCTGCTGGCAGACCAAGCATCGCTCCACAAACTCTGCAATATCCTTCTTCATGCCCTTCCACCAGAAGTTCCGCTGCAGGTCCTTATACATCTTCGTGCTCCCCGGATGAATGGTGTATCTAGCTCTGTGTGCCTCCTCCATGATGTCATCTCTCAGCCCATCAACCTTCGGCACCCAAATCCGACTCCTGAACCTCAGACCACCATCAACCCCCACACTGAAATCTGATCCATCTCTGGAAGCCAACTGTAGCAGACCAGCTAACTCCTCATCCCCCTGCTGAGCCTGAACCAACCGTGAGACAGTCTGCGGCTCCACCCGAAGCCCAGCAATCACTGCTCCCTCTGTACCCTCTGTGAACGGTCTCCACTCTGACAAGGCCTCGAGTAGCCTCCACTCCTGGATGCACAGACTCGCAACTGAAACCTCCACCTTCCTGTTCAGCGCATCTGCAACCGAATTTGCCTTCCCCGGATGATAGGAAATGGTGAAGTCGTAGTCCTTAATGAACTCGAGCCATCTGCGCTGCCTCATATTCAGCTCCTTCTGCGAGAACAAGTACTTCAGACTCTGATGATCGGTGAAGACCTCGAACTGCTCGCCATACAGATAGTGCCGCCAGGTCTTCAACGCATGAACTACTGCTGCTAACTCCAGATCGTGAGTCGGGTAGTTCTTCTCGTGCACCTTCAGCTGCCTCGAAGCGTACGCGACCACCTTCCCATGCTGCATCAGAACACAACCCAAGCCTATCCCTGATGCATCGCTGTAAATCACGTAGCCTCCACTGCCACTCGGTAGCGTCAGAATAGGTGCTGTCGTCAATCGCCTCTTCAGCTCCTGAAAGCTGTCCTCGCACTTCTGGGACCAAACGAACTTGACGCCTTTCTGCGTCAATGCTGTCAGCGGCGATGCAAGTCTGGAGAAATCCTGGATAAAGCGCCTGTAATACCCTGCCAGTCCAACGAAACTCCTGATCTCCGTCACGCTCGTCGGGGCTCTCCACTGAGTCACTGCCTCGACCTTCGCCGGATCCACTGAAATCCCCTCTGCTGACACAATATGCCCCAGAAAAGCCACCTGATCCAACCAAAACTCGCACTTCGTGTACTTGGCATATAGCTGCTGATCCCTCAAGATGCCAAGCACAATCCTCAGGTGCTCTCGATGCTGCTCCCTGTCAGGCGAGTATATCAAAATGTCGTCTACGAATACAACGACAAATCTGTCGAGGTACGGCTGGAAGGTCCTATTCATCAGATCCATGAATGCTGCAGGCGCATTCGTCAGTCCAAATGGCATCACCAAGAACTCGTAGTGGCCGTACCGCGTCCTGAAGGCTGTCTTCTGAACATCTGCCTCCCTGATCCGCAACTGATGATAACCCGAACGCAGATCGATCTTCGAGAACACTCTCGCCGTCTGCAACTGATCAAACAAATCATCAATCCTGGGCAAAGGGTACCGGTTCCGAACGGTAACCTTATTCAGCATCCTGTAGTCGATGCACATCCGCAACGATCCATCCTTCTTCTTCACGAAGAGCACAGGCGCTCCCCATGGAGAAACACTCGGTCGAATGAACCCGGACTCCATCAACTCCTGCAACTGCTTCTTCAGCTCTGTCAACTCTGCAGGTGCCATACGATATGGTGCCTTCGACTGAGGTGTCGTACCCGCTACCAGCTCGATGCCGAACTCGATCTCTCGGTGCGGCGGTAACGCTGGAATCTCCGCTGGAAACACATCCGGGAACTCCTGCACAATCTCTATGTCCTCCAGCCTCCTCGTCTCAGGATCAGGAACTACCAGCGTGGCCACAAACGCTCTGCCTCCCTGCTGTATCAGTCTCTGTGCCTTAACCGCAGACACAATCAGACGACCCCCTCTGCTCCTCGCACCTCTGATCAGAACATCTGGCAAACCCTCCATCGGAATCAGGATCTTCTTCTCACGGCAAAAGACCCGCACGTCGTACCGGGACAGCCAGTCCATCCCCAGTATGACGTCGAAGTCCACCATCGGTAACAAGACCAGATCTGCCGGAAAATCGTGGTCTCCCGAAGCAACTGTGGTGCCGGGGAAAAAGCTCCCCACAGTGCCCACCTCACCCATGGGCGTGCTGACCTCCAAAACATCAGTCAGCAGCACAGGGGTCCGACCCAACTCGCCAGCAAACTTCTCCGAAATGAAGGAGTGAGTGGCGCCGCAATCAAACAACACACGCGCTACTGAACCAGAAACTGAAAGCGTACCTTCCACGACGGTGTTGGAGTCCCTCGCCTCCTCAGCCTGGATAGTGAAGACTCGCCCAGTCCTCCTGCTCTGCCCCGGTGCAACAACTGATCGGCTACCTCCGCCTCTGCCTACTGCTGGTGGTCCCGGCCTCCTGCTCGGCTCACCCTGCCTCTGAGGACAATCACGGACAAAATGCCCCATCTGACCACAACCCATGCACGCTCCAGTCCGACGGGGACACTCCTGCCCCGGATGGAACCTCCCGCAGTAAGTGCACGCTCCTGACTGACGTGCTCCTCCACCATCGAACCTGGGCCTCTTGCCCGAGTTCCCTGCACCACGACCAGCTACTCTGCTGCCGGTGCTCACTGGCGCCTTCCGCGCCTCCTGAATACACTCCCTCTGGTCCTGCTCGATGATCGTAGCATGCTTCACCGCATCTGCAAGGGTCCGTGGCATGCTGTTGATCACCCGAGATCGAAGCGGCTGCCTCAGTCCCTTCACGAACTTCCTCGCCCGCTGCTCTGGGGTCACACAAATCTCAGGGCAGTAACGCTCCAAAGCGTTGAACCTGCTGATGTAGCTCGTCAGTGTCATGTCCTTCTGCTCTAGCGACATGAACTCCTCCCTCTTCTGATCCCTGACATGCTGGGGGAAGTACTGCTCATGAAACACCTCCAAGAACTCCTCCCAGCTCACGTCCACACGATCATCAAACAACACTGTGGACGTAGATCTCCACCAGTTGGCAGCCTCGCCATCGAACACGTAGGTGGCCAGCTCCACCATCCTCTCAGGTGCTACACCAATAGCACGGAAAATCTTCTCCATCCGGAAGACCCAGTCCTCTGCAACCTCTGGGGCCCTCCTGCCATCAAAAGTCGGCGGGTGCTGACGCATGAACCGATCGTGCTCAGCTCCCACCCCGCTCTGAGCGCTCTGAGCTGCCTGACGCTCCAGAAACTCGCCCAGTCTGTCCCACTGAGCACCTGAAGTGTCGTCACTGGGATCACGATCGCGTGGAGAACTCCTCACGCGCCTAGGTGCCATCTGTCACCACAACAATCAACAGATAAGTAACAATGCATGCATGAGCTACGGAAATAATGCATGCCTCTAGCACTACTCCTAAGGGTGGTTCTTTAGACGAAGACACAGGAATCGACCGCTCTGATACCAAGTTGTAACGTCCCGAAACAGCGGAAGATTTAAAATTTCGAAATAACGAATAAAACTGACAACTCAAGGCGGGAACGTCACTAATATATAATATAGAAATCCGGGTGCACCCAAAATACATGGAGTTTACAAAAGGTGTACAACTACAATCCAGATGAAAGAAATGAAAATACAAGTAGTCGTACGATCTCGCAAATGCCGAAGAGGATCCGACTCCAAAGCGCTCCGTCCTCGGTCACCACCCACCGGACCTACTGCGATCCTGAAAAAGATGCAACAACAATGCCTGAGTTTCCAGAAGGAAACCCCGTATACCAACTCACCTATATGCATGCATCACATAATGAACCTATCATACTAGTAGCATGTCATGGCATCAACAGATATGGAAAACAGTTCCCCCGAAGGGTAAAACAGGACATCAGTCCGACAATCAATCATCGGGTCTCCCGAAGAGACCTACTGCAGGCACATGCAGTCTGGTAGCCCGCGACATCGCACCCCCCACACGCAGCTACACTACACAAGGGTTCGGCAGGGAGCCTCTGTCACGTCTACGCGCCGATAGAAACAGATCTGTAAATCTCAGTGGTCGGGGCCACAGGGACCAACGGGGCCGTCGCCCGGAAGGTATAACAACATCATCTCGGTAGGTGCCCAGCCGAGGAAAACAACAAGCCGGCACAGCCTCGGCCCAACAATCATCATCGCCGGCACAACCTCGGCGGCATCACCGGCACAGCATCGGTGGTCCATCACAACGTCCGGCACAGCATCGGACGGTCCAGACCGAAGTCTGCCAGGTCATCGGGCTCCTCGAGCCGCGAACACCAACCGCGCCGCTATAAAAGCAGGGCAGCGACCTCCGTAGCCCCAAGGGCCGGTAGTCACCTCACCCAACGCCAGTTGCGTGCCCGCACAACATCAACACTGGGATCAGCGATCCCTCAGGCCTGCTATACTACAAAGTGCCAACAATCATCTCAAAAGTCACGGTCCATACATGGAGGTGACGCGTCCCGAACACCCACACTCTTCCCAACGGCGGTCCCTGGGCAGGCACGCATCACGCGCCCACCGTCACCTCCCGGCTCACGCACAAAGCGAGGACACGGGTTTCCGTGGACAAAGTTGGCGTTCAAAAGGGGAACCAGGAATTCTGTCCTGGGCCCAAACGGTCGACCGGGAGAGGTGATTCGGTCGACCGGTTCCAGAAAGGAATCGGTCGACCGTACTCCTAAAACGGTCTACCGCTGCGCTCAAAACAGAACCCCCAACGGTCGAACAAGGGTCTAAAACCGGTCGACCGAACGAGGTCAAAATCCGGAGTCTGGTCAACATCAAATCCAATCTATCGGTCGACCGACTCATGGGTCCCGGTCGACCGAAAACTAACAGGGTCAACCTAGTATTCTACGTCATCAAACGGTCGAACGTAAACATACTACCGGTCGAACAAACATGCAATCGGTCGAACGCAATATAAATCGGTCGAACAATTCATACAATAATAACAGGTACACTTAAGTTCCGGTCGAACACAACACGGACCGGTCGACCGAAAACAGGCAGAAAATCCCAACTCACCAGCAATAATGCACTACCGGTCGACCGCCCCAAGGCATCGTTCGACCGGTGAAGGTTAAAGTCGGGCAAACAGTGCTAAAACGGTCGACCGCCCGAAGGATCCGGTCGACCGTTGGTCGTCTTCAACCTCGCGCCAGCCGAGGATTTACGAAGAAACGCGTCGCCGGAGAGGTCCTCGACCTCCCCCGACCGACCAACAACACCCTTCCTCAAGGGTGGGCAACAAAATCACACTAATGAGCGGCATACCTCAAAAGAAACGACGAAGATGCCGGAGCTCCGCTCGCGCACGTCGCCTCCGGTGATCTCCCCGCGCGCTCGACTCCGCACGCCTCACGCCGCTCGATCTCCGGTCTCCTCCTCAGCTGCTCGCCACCACACGCACCAGCAAGGAAAGGAAGGAATGAGGGAAAGGGAGAAGAAAAGAAGAAGAAGAAGAAGAAAAACTAGATTTTATAACCCCCAAATGCACAGTACACGCCTCCTCCCCCATCACCCTACTCTCCTTGGTCACTGTAGCACGCCACTTCCCCAGGCAAACACTGTACAACCCCTCTTCCCCATGCTAACCACCTCCTTAATCACCATTAGCCTCCTAATCTCGGTTAGGGACATAACATGCAAGAAGGAATTTTTTTATTGAAAGCTTAGTACATAACTGTAGACGATCAATGGAAATTCATATAATAAATTACAAGTAGTATGTCCAGATTGTATACCATCTGTATAGGGGGAATGGAACAGTAATTAACCACAGAGGGGAAGGAGAACAGAGAGGAGGTAGAGGAGGAGAGAGAAAGAGGAAGAAAGGGAATTATCTCTTTGTTAATATAACAACATCAGAGTTAGTTGTCTCCTCACCCCTCTATTAATGACACATGTACGTACCCCGGAATTCTAATGATCCCCTAACGCTAACAATGTGAATGATTTACTTAGTAACAAAATTATCAAGGTGCTTGGGCTTCTTGTTATTCCCCGAGTGAGTATGGAGTATGGACCACTACAAATACAATCTGACCCATTTATAGTTAAAGCACTCTCAAAGGATAACTAATACTGATTACTGTGATCCAGAAACTACCTCTCCCCATGCAATTGATCACACAAGATGAGCAAACAAAACCGGTTCAAGACTTCAAAATATGAACTTTTTTAAAAACATGCATGCTATGATGATGTACTTGCCATGTAAGGAAACATCTTTTTCCCACCCAATTGCATTGCCTTCGGACGGAAGTTTGGTCCATTTCTAGGACAAGGATAATACAGAACATCCAGATCTAATACGCTTACAATTTCCCTAACCTGCGACAAATTGTAAGAAGTGTAACCATTGAGCATATTCTGCAAAAATGTGTCAATTTGAAGTAACAGGAGGAATATTTTCCGAATAATGTTGAAACAGGTAAATATATAGATATAATTTGGGAAGTCAACCACAATCGTCAAATCAGTGATACACTTCGATTAGATTATCTATCAATATACATAAAATGTTAGTCCTATTTCAAATAGCTTGAATCTTCATTTCCTATTCCTTTACATTTGACAAACAACAGATTGTCTCAAAAAAGTATCTTCAACTGCAAGTGTATGTTACATTTACAACTTCAAATTCTCCATAGTCATTGACATTGATACTAAGTATAAACCACGGGAACGAGAAGATATGGGAATCATATCGCCATTACTAGCCACTCTTTTATTATTCAAAATAGATAAAAAATCAATGAAACAGTATGTTACCTTCCGACAGAAAGGACAGCTGAGCCAAATCATAAAATCGTCGAGACACATAATTTACCAAGCAAAAAAACTATATCAGTCTCTGCTTTGCTTAGAGAATAAAAAATATCTCTATATTGAACCTCAGACTAACAAAGCAATCAGATCGATTGAACAGAACAGTTTAGGATAACGTACCCCTCAAACTCATAAATCTCTATAGGCTTTTCAGGGCGGGGACCTAATTTTGAAGTTTCTTTCAACTTGAACCCTATAAAAAAATCCACCGAAGTATGCTTGTTATGTGTTTCGCCCCGAAGGCATACTCAAAGAGATATAGTGTTGTTGATAATAGTTTCACATTCGACAAATTAAGGAACATTCTTCTGTCTTACAAGATCTTCAATACTACCACTCACCACCAATAGAGTTTAATTAACAGTCAAGTCAAAATGCTTGGTTTAATGATGTTTGCGGAAAAACTTTGGCTTGGTAATCAAGAAAACTTAGCATAGCAATTCTTCTATGGAATTGAAAGTACATGGTCTAAAAGAATATAGGTGTCCGAATGACATGCGTTGATAGGGTAGAATAGAAAAGTATCCAGTGACAGCCACGTATAACTTGGTAGAGTGTTTTCATGTTCAATAAAGAGTAACAAATAGGAAGACATTGCAATATATATGGATTTGGAAAATCTAAAATCGATAATAGCTATTTGAAAAAGATCGATTTGTATGGAACACAAGTGGCAGAATATATCTTCTGAAAGTAAATAAAACCATTGCAAACCAAAACACATGCTGTTTTACACTTTCAGGAAAGGAAATTCAGTACATACCAGCAATGCTTGTGGCATACTGATCTTGTGGGATTTCATTTCCAGACACAAAAGATGCTGAATACCTGTCGACAAAAACGGAACTTTTCACATACCATTTGGTCTCTGATTTTGAAGATATTTTCAAAGGCCATGCATTACAAAAAGGAATAGATTTTGCACACATTACAATTAATCAAAAAACATTGGTCTGAAGCATGAAATTATCCACACAAAACATCCTCTAGGAAGTAATGCTGATTCATATGCAGCAAAACCAAATTTCAAAATTGCATTCACCATCGACCACTCTCTAAGGTGTTTTTGGGAACTCGTTATGATTTTCGATGATCAAACATATCCTAAAACAAATTCCCAACACAGTGCACAAGCGACCAACATTCATCACGTCAAAATTCTTACAGGATTTGTAGATGAAAATCAATTTTCAAATTGATCAAATGAACATTCAACATTACTTCGACGATTGCGCAACAATCGAGCACTAAATCCAAATCATCCGAAGCATCAGTTCAATACCCTTTCAAACAACAACCACAAAACAACCAGGAGAGGAGAAGAGAAAATCACGAACCCGAGAACGAAGGCCCCGGTCCCAAGCCGGAAGGGGAGAGCGAGGGAAGCCCCGAGGATGTCGAGAAACTTATCGGGTCTAACCGCGAACCGTTTCGGCTCCGGGGGCTTAAAGCCGGGGGGAGGGGTGAGAGGAGTGGTCGAAGTCGGAGTTGAAGAAGAAGAAGAAGAAGAGGTGGTCTCCGATGAAACCCTGATGGAAAGCCTCCGTCTGGTGTTGGTTGGAGACGGGATCGGAGTCGGACGGCAGGCGAAGGGGTGCCGGAGGTTGAGAACTCCGGCCATGGGTTCGTTGGATCGAGTGGTGCAGGGGATACCACGTGGCGGGTTGTTGGTCGTGAATGGCGTGGATTGGGTGGCGATGAGGTTGTGGGGATTTTTATGGCTTGGGTCAATTACGTTTATTGCCTTGCATTGTCGTCTTTTTTTTGTTTTCAACTGAGAATTGTAAAAATCCGCACCCCGTTGTTATTTAATACCATGACTTATGAGTTAAGATGGTGTGTTAGTAACATCAAAGTAGGATGTTATTTGAAAATAAAATATCTCAAATTTTGTGAAGACAGGTGACACTTAAAATAGTCTAATTAGGTCAAGAAATTTGTGTTATATGACTTGCAAATAGTTAAATCAGTGTTCCTTTTGTCCTGAACGAGTGACAACTGTTTTTTACATTCATAAAATATCAATTTATGTGTTTCGAGACCATGCCAATGGAAGTCTAGAGCATGAATAAGAGTAAGTATGATGCATCAAAAAAGTGACTGCAACTCCCTAAGCATAAAAACAAGCATTTAAGATAAAAATTTGTTCATTTACGTTCCACCAACAAAAAAGACCATCACAAAAATCAAGTACAATAAAGTAAAATTACAAAGCAAAGCTGAGATCTAAAACTGAATTGCTAAACATCGCCCCAAAATTACTTAAATCGCCCCTTGAAATTACCATTTTGCCATTCTCTCATTTCTACTGCTATAACGCGACATTTTACCCTCCTATCACACATCTCTCTTCATATTCCTCTTATAATCATAAAAAATAATGTTTTGGAGGTCAGTAATGAACCAACGGACGCCCCAGTGTACTCGAATCTGGTAAAACATCTAACATCTTTTTAATAAAAAAATAATAAAAAATAATAAAAAATTACGGGCGTCTGACGGAGCCGCCCCCACGTAGGAGGGGGCGTCTGGCTAAGACGCCTTCCCCATGGGGGCGGCGTTTTACCCAGACGCCTTACCCATCGGGGAGGCGTTTTACCCAGACGCTCCGCCCTTGGGACAGGCGTCTGTGTAAGACGCCTCCTCCATAGGGGAGGCGTCTTAGCCAGACGCCCCCTCCTACGTGGGGGCGGCTCCGTCAGACACCCGTAATTTTTTATTATTTTTTTAAAAAAATAATTGATTATAATTTTAGATAATTGTTAAATTAATTAATAAGTTAATAATTACTATATTCGGATGACCGATACCTCTTCGGTACACCGAAAATTCAAAAATTTCCAGATCCAACAATTTCAAAATCCAAAAAATTTCCAGGGGGCGCTGCCCCCTTGCCACCCCCGCCACCTCACCGGCGAGGTGGAATGCCGCTCGCTCACCGGGGAGCGAGACCCCCGAACGACCTGTCGAGGTGGTATTTGTAAGTCATGATGTTTTACCACCGGGGGATTTGGAACTTTAAAAATGTTGGATCTGGAATTTTTTTGAATCTTCATCACTTGCAAAAAAACTCATTGTAATCCGACCGGTTACCACCGAAAATTTGCAAGAAACGTCAAATAATTTGAGATAACACACCGTATAATTTTAATTTGACAAAAAACATTAAAAAAAAAAGGGACGTCTGGCTAAGACGCCTATACCATCGTGGAGGCGTCTGGCTAAGACGCCTCCACCATGGTCGAGGCGTCTTAACCAGACGCCTAGACAATGGTATAGGCGTCTGGCTAAGACGCCTGTACCATCGTGGAGGCGTCTGGCTAAGACGCCTCAACGATGGTGGAGGCGTCTTAGCCAGACGCCTCCACGATGGTACAGGCGTCTTAGCCAGACGCCCGTGTCGGAAAAAAAAAATCTGCCTCTGTTACTTCGCCTGATCTAGGTGTTTCGCCAGACATTTTCGTGGTGTTGGTACTAGGAATGTTAGTAAAACTGAGTCAATAACCTTGTTTAAAGACACGGGACGATATGGGTATTAAATATATTGTTAAGGGCAATTTGGTAATTTCAAGGGGCGATTTAAGTAGTTTTGGGGCGACGTTTAGTAGTTCCCATCTAAAATCCCCATAATAAAAGGGCTAAACGAGCAATTTAATCCAATCCTTATTCCGATACCAGAAGATGTAATCCCGCTAGAATCCAACCACCACACGTAACCGTCACCACCAAACCTCCACGCGTCACCACACCACCCCGCCACGTGTCAACCATCCGCCACGTTACCTCATCTCCTCCAAACCCCAACCAAATCTCCCATCTCTCCTAACAATGGATTCCTCCTTCGCCCCATCCGCTCCTCCGTTCGCCAACCCCTCCGCTCCGCCCTTTTACGGTGGCAGTGGGCCCCGGTTTCTGCCCAGGACGGCATCGGAGATCGTGAGAGCGTTCGAGGTGGTGGATCGGGACCGGAGCGGCTTTATAGACGAGTATGAGTTGGAGACGGCGTTGTCATCAAGGTACGGCAGGTTCACCATCAGGACTGTGAGGTTGCTTGTGTTTCTGTTCCGGAACCCCACCGGCAGCAGTGGGATTGGTGAGTGGTGGAATGAAATTTCGATTTAGGGGTGAATGATGTCCTAAATGTTTGATTAAAAATTTGATTTTGAATGAGGATTCTGAAGGGCATTCTTGAGGAATCATTAAAGTTTGAAAGGTTCTTGTTCAATTTGCCCTTTAGATTATAAATGGGTCAATTGAAAACAACCTCTCTGATGTACTCGAACTGTTACGTAGCGCGAAGTTTCTCTTGACGAGTTGGGGTGATGTTGTTGTTGGAGAGTTTAGAATCCGAGATGCATCTTGTTTGCAATAGAATTGCATAGATTTCGACTTGTTCAGAAGGTCATATCTTGCACAGTATCATTGGAGGAAGTTCGTGTTTGCTTTCGAATTCGATGGGGTTTAGGGAGTGTGCAACCTACTGGAATCCACTAGAAGTTCATTTACTGTAATCCACTAGAAGTTCATTATCTGTAATTTCTGGAAATTGATATGATCTATGACTGTTGTATATATAAATGTATACTTTTATTATGAAGTGTATGTTGTACGTTAAGATTTAAATTGACATTGCACATTTTAGTTTAATTTAACTCAAAAATGTGATATGTGAATTATATATTATATACATATATCTCTTGTTGAAGAATAAAATTATATATTTTAGAATTTTATTTTAACAAGACAATATGAATTTCAAGATGTATTCTTAATTTTTATTACCTAGCTTATGGTATAATTTTGTAACATATTGTCATGGTTTTTTAAAGATGATTTAATTTTAAAAATATGATTTTAATGTTTTTGTAGTTAAATTTTTTTATAATAAAAATAATTATTAAATAAGTTTGATAAATTTGTACATTTTTTACAACTTTCTTGCACTTTCCGTTGGTTTCCTGTGGGGGTGTGAGAAACCGAGGGAAAATATTTCAATATTTTCTGGATGGTAGAGGGAAACAAAGAGAAATTATTTTCCTTTTCCCAGACTCACACAAACACCAAGAAAAATTATGGTCAAAGAGATTATGTTTTCTTTTTCCTTTGTTTCCAAGCGCACAAACACTCCCTTAAAGATTTTAGAGTTATATGATTTTCTCGGTGTGGTCTTGGTAAATGATGCCCTAAATGTTCAATTATGTTATTGGTTTAAATTTGCTATTGCAAGTTTGTAGTGGTCAGTCTGCGGGGTTTTCTGGTACTCTTATCTGAAATTTGAGTTCAGTAAGTTTTCTTGTGTACATGTTGTTTGCAGTAAGATGCATAGATGTTTGTGTTTGTAATATCCACATCTTGTGTAGAGTGATTGTAGTAAGGAGATTTTCATTTGCTGTTTTGTAGGACCCATGGAGTTCGCATCTCTTTGGAGTTGCCTTGGTCAGTGGAGGGTATGTCTTACTTCATAATTACTTTATACTTTTGGTAAGTTTGATGGGTTTCATTGTGGAAGGTTGTTCTCAATGTTAATGTGGAGGTCAGACTTCTTTGTTCCCACAGTGAGTGGATTTTATCAGCTGCATTGCTACTTTAGATCAAACTGGTACATTTTGAGGTTTGTCCTTATGGTATCTGTAGCTTACTATTCCTAGTGTGGTAAAATTTGTTATCCAATGTAAAAAGATTCCCAGTGGAAGAGTCTAGCATGTTAAATGTTGAGGGTGAGCCAATTAAACTTCTGAGCCATTTCATTGTGGATTTGAATCTAGCAATGTCTCCAACTGCTGGAGTGGCCGAGTGGGGGCAGCTGTTGTGGTGCCTCTGCGTGAAAGAACAAGTATGAGCTCTACTGAATTTGAAGATAAATCTTTTATGGAGCTAGACTGCTAGGAAGAATGAAAGCGTATTTGTATCTCGTACTCTTATCACTGATAAGATTCAAAAGTGCCTGGTGTAGTAACCTTTTCTTGGGAAGGATCCAATTACTTTATACTTAACAAGTACTTGAACTTGTAGGTGTAGACGCTAGTGTAGTTTTGAATACCTGTAGGTGGTTTCTATTAAAAGAAGTCCAATCACTGTCATTGTTAACATGGCATGTAGAAATGAAAGAGAATGCTGTGAGCTTGAATTAAATTTAAAGGCTTGATGTATTGGTTTGTGCATTCTTACTTTAGATATGGTTGCACCACCTGAGATGTTCTTGTCTACTAAGCTCTATATTGGAAATTAATCATTATAAGGTTCATTTAAATTAGCCCTCATATCAACAGGTTATCTTTGAAAGGTTTGACAGAGATCGGAGTGGGAAGATAGATTCTGTTGAACTAAAAGATGCTCTTCTAAGTCTAGGATATGCTGTTCCACCTTCTGTTATTCAAGTTTTAACTTCCAAGTATGACGATGGACGAGGGCGAGGGGGTGCACTTAATTTTGATGGTTTTGTTGAGTAAGTGAAATCTATCCTACTGTCTATTTATTCTTTTATTATATACTCTTCTGCGCTTACTCAATTGTATGTCCACCGTGCAGGTGTGGGATGATAGTGAGGTGATACTTCACACTGAAAATGTCAAATAAATTGCCTCAGAATTTGATTCATTTTTATTTGATATGAGCCAATTTAATTATGTGACCCGTAGTTCCGATTTTTTTATTTCTCATTTGCAGGGATTGACTGAAAAATTTAAAGAGAAAGACACAAGGTACACTAGTTCAGCAACATTGACATATGAAACCTTCATGACAATGATTATCCCCTTCATTGTTCCTTAGGTCAGTCTTGCCTTTTCTAATGTACGTTGTACTTTGTTGGTCCGTCCCTGGTTGCTTCACTTGTACATGCTCACATGCATTTGTTAGAGAAAAAAACCTAACAAAAATGAAATCATTGTGTCTCAGGAGTAATACTCTTCCAAAATATCACTGTATTAATATTTGCTGTGGATCATGGTGAAACTGGTTAGCTCACTCATGGCGTAAAAGTGTTGTATCAGATGACTCACTGAAATTTGATGTCAGCAAATGCTTCAAGAAACTCATATTGAGATCATAATCCCTAAATTTAACTTTTGAAATTCCATAGAAATATTGTAGTAGCTAACATTTATTGGGTTTTTTATCCAAAGACAACATTGTTTCTGCAAGCAGTGCCGTGCAGCTTTGGAATATTGAAACCTATCCCTTTGTATGTTTGTAGAGCCGAAGGCATAGAAATAGGCAGTGTTATTTTGGTATGGTGACTACTAAGGAGGAGAGGAGAATATGTTATTGGCCAAACTCAACGTGATGCCCTGACCAGTCTCCCACTGAGTCAGTAAATTAATATAGAATAGTTAGTTATGCTCTTTCGTTCTAACAAAAGTTTCTACACTTTCACTAAGCAATAAACTAGTCATGCAACTATAGAGTTCTCCCTGCAATTGTAAGATATGTTTCCCGTTTAAGTTCTTGATTGCAGAAACACCTCAATAAGTGTTTATTAGAAGATATGAGCAATCACGGTTAGTTGTATCTTCCATAGCTAGCAATGAAAATTGTAGCACAGAAAATATGTCTGAGTCTTCTGAACAGATTTCTCATTCTAGACTTTCCGCTAGAGATACAATCACAATTTTTGTAAAGAAAAAGGAGATACAATGACCTATCGATAGATAGATTGCTTCCCTTTTAATCTTTTTTCCGAACGGAGACTTAATTAAGAACCCTTCCAGAAGGTCCACTAAATGTGGTAAAGAGAAGGTTTTGAACTGAATGCTCATCTTTATGGTTCTAAAATACTATAGTTGTTTTTACAGTTAGTGCGGTTATACCCTTTATTCTCTGAGCTTAAATATTCTGAACATTTTATACTATATTGTTTCATTTTTTCAACCATGCCCATGGTATGTAATTGAGATGCATTGCATTGTGTTTTCTAAAGTACAATCTGTTAAAGAACATACCTTCAATGCAACGGTTCTCCATTAAGACCTTCAATGCAACGACTCTCCATTAAGAGGCACCTCTTGGGAGATCCAACCCCAGAATAAATGTATAACGGATATAACTCGATGTATAAGTATCTCTCATGTATTAGCAAACAAATATAATCAAAATACACACTTATCTTCCTCCTGCACCGTTTCTAATATGGTATCAGAGCACTGATCCACTCAAAACCAGCCTCAGACTCCCCCGGAGTTCATCATCGGCCTCACCTCATCAAGGGGGTTGAAGGTCGATCAAAACCCTCATCCAAACCCAAAAAATGTCGGACGGCAACAGAAGAAACCAATCAGAAAGCAACCACCATCGCCTTGTCACAACGCTCCTCAATACCAACAACTATCTATCATGGGCGCGTGCCGCTTCTCTCTCCCTCAGCGGCCGGGGGAGATTATGCCACATCACCGGGAAAACACAAAAGCCAGAAACCGATGCATCAGACAAAGACCAAGATGAGTGACAAACCATGGACCACCAGGTAATGTCCTGGCTCCTGGCGTCCATGGAGGCCAACATTGCTGACATATTCATCTACAAAGAAAGTGCAAAAGACCTCTGGGAAGCGGATCGAGAGCACTATGGAAAGGCTCAGAACTTCGCACATATCTTCAAAATAAAGCAGGAAATTTCACAAACTCGTCAAAATAGCCGCGGAGTCACTGAGTACCTTGGCACTCTCAGAAGGGCTTGGGATG
Source organism: Triglochin maritima (assembly GCA_963682175.1). Classification (NCBI taxonomy): domain Eukaryota; kingdom Viridiplantae; phylum Streptophyta; class Magnoliopsida; order Alismatales; family Juncaginaceae; genus Triglochin; species Triglochin maritima. The sequence goes on along the minus strand of OY821787.1, from coordinate 472,903 downwards.
AGTTAGGGGTTTACGAACCCCCAACTACCGAAATCAAAATAATCCAACAAAGAGCAGAACAAGACCGGATCTACCAGTTCCTGGTAGGTCTAGACACAAGCTACGAAAACATCAGGAGTCAGGTAATGATGTCACTAGAACTCCCTTCCCTTGCGTCAGTCACCGCCATGGTTCTTCGCGAAGAAACACGAAGGCGAACCATGACTCATCCGCAAGGGACCCCAACAACCACTGAAGCAGAAAACCATGTCTTCTTTGCCGGAAAAAATCAAAACCAGAACGAAAAAAAAAGGTTCGGAAATCGCAAGGAAGAGAACTGCGAAAACTGCAAGAAAACTGGGCACAACAAAAATAACTGTTGGTTCCTCTACCCACATCTCCGACCACCAAGAAACGAAAGAAATGGGAAGGCTAATCTGGTGGAGGGAGTCGCCGGCAGCATCGCACGACACAACGGGAGCGGCGACCGCCGAATCAACTTCTCGCAAAACCCTAATCCTTCGGATTCCGCTGAAAAAAACGCGTTTTATACTAACGCCTCCGGATCCGCTGACCCGCTTCGCCCGCCAACCCATACCCGCTCAGATCCCGGATCTTCCATATCCGAGTTTCTCGGGTCCACCAATGGATCCATTAACCCGATCCAGTTAAGCAACCTGGTGGACCAGCTTAATGTTTTATTGCAAAACAACCCTCCTGCTTCAGGTAATTACTCAGGTATGAAACAGAATCCTGTTTTTGCTAATGTCTCTAGCTTATTTACTAAATCAAATGAAAATTGGATTGTTGATACCGGTGCTACAGATCATATGACCGGTAATCCAAAACTTCTTAGTAACATTAACCAAAATTTATGGTTAAATAATTTTGTTACCGTTGCAAATGGAGATAAAATTCAAATTCAAGGAATAGGAAAAGCAAACTTGATTAATAACACATGTGACAATATTTTGTATATTCCCAATCTTAATGCTAATCTAATTTCAGTTGCCAAAATTACTACTGAACTTAATTGTAATGTGATTTTTTTCCCTAATAATGTGTTTTTTCAGGATCGTACCACAGGGAGGATGATTGGTAAAGGCATCCTCACAAATGGTTTATATGTCCTTGAAACAAACAAAAAGGCATATCATACCCAAACTCTTGATAATCACCTTATCTGGCATAAGCGGATGGGTCATCCCTCATCAAATGTTCTAAAAAGTCTTTTTCCATATTTTAAATCTAATTTACTATGTGATGTGTGTCGTTTTGCTAAACAAACCCGATTACCGTTTTCAAATTCCAGTACAAAAACTTATGTTCCATTTACCATTATTCACTCCGATATTTGGGGACCTGCTCCCAAAGAATCCTACAATGGTTTTTGATATTTTATTAGTTTTATTGATGATTTTTCTAGAACCACCTGGATTTACTTATTAAAACATAAATCTGATGTTTATCCAGTGTTTTGTGAATTTTTACGTTTTATTGAAAATATGTTTGATGCAAAGATTAAAAATTTTCGATCTGATAATGGCTCTGAGTATATGAGCAATATGTTTCAAAACCTTTTAAAACAAAAAGGTATTCTTCATCAAACATCGTGTATAAATACACCACAACAAAATGGGCTTTCAGAACGGAAAAATCGACACCTTTTAAATATTACTCGATCTCTTCTTTTTCAGAATAATGTTCCAACACATTTCTGGTCTGATGTTGTTCTCACTGCTGCTTATATAATTAATCGCATTCCTAGTCCTACAATTAATAATAAAAAACCTTTAGAACTCTTGTACGATAAAGAAATTAGTATTAATCATCTTAAAGTCTTTGGGTGTACATGTTTTGTTCACAAAAAACGTGAACACAAACTTGACTACACCTCGGTTAAATGCATTTTCTTAGGTTATTCCTTCAAGAAGAAAGGATACAAATGTTATGATCCAGCAAATAGGAAATTCTATGTCTCCAGAGACGTTTCCTTCTTTGAAGCTGAACCATTCTTTAAAAGTTCCATCCCTGAAAACTCCTCTTCTTCCTCTGTTCTACCAAACTTTCCTCAAGAGATATCCGCTGCCTCACCCATTCTCGAGGAAGAAAACGAACAAAGGGAGGGAGAAGACGAAAACGAACAAAGGGAGGGAGAAGACGGAGAAGAAGAACTTCCGAGAAGATCCTCTCGTACTTCACGACCTCCCCCTAGATTTAATGACTATATTCTTTCACACGTCACGTATCCTATTCAGAATCACTTATCCTATCACCAATTCTCATCCAACCATCAGGCCTTCTTAGGAAATCTAGATCAAAATAAGGAACCAACAACATATCAAGAGGCTATAGGAAACCAAAATTGGAAGAAAGCCATGAAAGATGAGTTATGTGCCTTAGAATCCAATCAAACTTGGACTCTAGTTCCTCTACAACCCAACATAAAGCCTGTCGGCTGCAGATGGGTCTACAAAATCAAATATCATAGCAATGGCAACATAGAAAGATATAAAGCCCGTCTTGTAGCTAAAGGCTACACTCAAACCTATGGTCTTGACTATCTAGAAACCTTTGCTCCCGTAGCCAAAATGAACACTGTTCGTGTCCTCCTATCAATCGCAGTTAATCAAGGTTGGAATCTCTTCCAAATGGATGTTAAAAATGCTTTTCTACAGAGAAACCTTGAAGAAGAAGTTTATATGACTCCACCACCTGGCTACACCACACATCCAAATCAGGTATGCAAGCTTCATAAGTCTATATATGGACTAAAACAATCACCTCGAACATGGTATGCCAAACTTAGTATCTCTCTTATTAGTTATGGATTCATTAAAAGTTCTGCTGATGCATCAATGTTTACAAAACATAGTCATAATACCACTATCATTGTACTCATTTATGTGGATGACATTATTATAACCGGGAATAATGATCACAAAATCACCTTAGTAAAGGAATATCTAAAATCTAAATTTGACATCAAAGACTTAGGGTTTATGAGATACTTTTTAGGAATAGAAATTGCACACTCCAAGAAAGGTCTGTTTCTTTCCCAACGCAAATACACCCTAGACCTACTCAAAGAAACTGGAAAACTAGGATCAAAACCCATAACTACTCCAATAGAAATCAACAAAAAACTAGGACCAACAGATGACACCCCTCTAACCAATATTAGACAATTCCAAAGATTAGTAGGAAAGCTCATCTATCTCACTGTTACTCGACCCGACATTACTTATGCTGTTAGTCAAATAAGTCAATTCATGCATGCCCCTCACACTCATCACTTAGATCTGGTAAACAGAATCTTATGCTACCTTAAAGGAACCCCTGGACAAGGACTTTTAATGAAACCTAATAACTCTAACTCAATAATTGGATATTCCGATGCAGATTGGGCTGGAAGCCATGATCGAAGATCAACTACCGGTTTTTGCACCTTTGTAGGAGGCAACTTGGTAACATGGCGAAGTAAGAAGCAAAATGTTGTTGCACGATCTAGTGCAGAAGCTGAATATCGAGGGATGACATCCACCACCAGCGAATTAATCTGGCTCCGACAACTCCTCAAAGACATGAATATCATAACTCAGGAACCAACAAAAATGTTCTGTGATAACAATGCAGCACGACACATTGCCACAAATCCAGTCTTCCACGAAAGGACCAAGCATATAGAAGTTGACTGTCATTTTATCAGAGAAAAAATACAGTCAAAACAAATAGAAGTTCCTTATGTCTCAAGCAAAGAACAACTTGCAGATATCTTCACCAAAGCTCTTGATCGCAGAACCTTCTCCAACCTTCTCTTCAAGTTGGGATCTGTCAACCCGTTCCAGACACAACTTGAGGGGGCGTGTTAAAGAACATACCTTCAATGCAACGACTCTCCATTAAGACCTTCAATGCAACGACTCTCCATTAAGAGGCACATCTTTGGAGATCCAATCCCAGAATAAATGTATAACGGATATAACTCGATGTATAAGTATCTCTCATGTATTAGCAAACAAATATAATCAAAATACACACTTATCTTCCTGCACCGTTTCTAATACAATCCACTTTTGAAATTTTGCTGCAGAAAGGCCAAGGAGGCGAGCATGCTTCAAAGAACAGACAAGAAGAGTAGTAGCATGATTATGAATTTGCTTGTGACTTGTGAGTGTGATGTGGGAGATGTTTTCTTTGATCATCTGTTGTTTGTCTTTGTGGGCGGTGCCACCCCACGACATTGCTTAAAATTGACTGTTGCTGAGTGACATGCCACTGTAATTAATCTAGATTGGATATTCATGTGTATAACTAAGTTTTCTTAGCATAAAAAATTATATTGTTGAGATATTCTCCACTTACTTGTAAATGATATTTTAGGGGTACAAAACAAATGTAGACTCAGTCGTAGTCTTGTATATATTTTCTGTGAACTTCTTATTGGTGCACGTGAGATATGTTGGAATGAGATTTTATTTATTAGTCAAATTGAGAGTACCAAAGTTGTAAATCTCAAATAGAATCGAAGATTGAGATATTTTTAGGTGTTTTTACTTCTTTCTATGTATATATAGTATTACATGTAGTGACTTTTGGGAATATTTTGAAGATTTAGTCATAAACCTTGATGAATGTGGTACAAAGTGCGAGTGACTCATAATGATAACTAATTTTCTTTTCCTGTCCTGACTGACGGAGTGAATGAGGCATCCGATTATCCCCTTTAGTGGAGAAAAAAGTAACCATTGCCTTTTGATTTGTGCTCACAAAAGGGAAAGAAGGTGAATCCCAGAGATGACTTGATGCTGATGTCATGCTTGCATGAGCATGAAATCCCATTTCGGAGGAAAATGATTTCTTGTGCTTGAGTGGTGAACTTGTGTTGGCAATAATCTAAAGTCAGATGAGAATGGGTCATACTTTCTAAGATTCTGATATATCCAGTAAATTTTTATACACAGGTAATTTTGAGTTGTCACTGATAAAGTTCAAGATTGAACACGACTCTGACAAGATAAATCCTTCACTAATTCCAAGTTTTTTGGGTTTTTAAATCATGATAAAGACCATACAGGTAAAAATAAAAATATAAAGAGACAATCCATTTTTTAGGAGTAAATGATGCCCAATTGTTTGCATGTGGGTCTGTTAAAGTTCAGATAATCCATTTTAGAATCCACCTTTTCAGTTACCATTATGCTCATCAATTAAAGGAACCTATCATTTTCATCTCCTTAATATTATCTATATTGTTGGTATCATTATTTTTCATCATGCATATGAAAAAGACAATTTGTAGTGAAAACAAAAGGTGGGTCGGAAAAATATATCAAATTTCTACCCCCACTAGTGGATCCCTCTCCGTAAAGCGAGAGCAATTGAAAACATTTCTCTACCCACTTAGGGCATCCATATAATTTGTAGCTCCATAATTCCCTAGTGTGTCATGCCTACATCATTTATTTTTGTGGATGTCCAAATCAATATTTCAATGTGTTCCCAATTGTCTATAGTTGTGCCTCTTGGTAGATGTTGCATAGCCTTCCTGTGCCTCTTTGTTATCGTCAACTAGTGGGCAAATGGGAGGTCTTCTTCAACCCCGACCATCCAACCGCACTATACCAAGAGATTTTTTTTCTTCTTTTTTTGTTTAGAAACAGCTTGGGACAGCCCATGTTTAATTTGCCAGTGTGGATAAAAATTTGATATCTCTTCATATATTTCAAATCCAGATAACAAGTTGTCATTTTCAGTTCAGTAAAAATTAAGTTAGAAATGTACTCACAAACAAATTTTACCTAGTTAAGTTTTAGATTAGAGAATATTACTTCTTTAAAAATCATGTAATAAACTAATGACGTGATGATCATGGTGATTTGATTAAAGCTAACTCATATCTTATTAGAATGTCTGACAATGCTCTTCCTTCTCTTTTCTCAGAAAAATCAGAGGATGTCATGTCCTGTAGGATCAGCTGGTCCACAGAATTTAGAGACATCAATAATTATTAGTTTAAAGTGCTCGTAGAAAATGTGTTTGATATTATATATTTGTATATCTTGTGATTACAATTGTGTATGTTTATATATGTTTAGTTTGAACTAACTGTTTGAATACAGAGATGCGAATTTATGTTTGGTATTCTTTGGTTGTCGAGAGGGATTAACTGCTTGTGTCGATTTGGGTTTCGAGGTTGGGCGATGATGACTCTTCATGTCTGAGCCGTGTATTATTAACACTCCCCCTCAAGTTGAGTCCGGAAGAGATTGAAGGAGCCCAACTTGTGTAGAATGCTATGAAATTGTTTTTGATCCAAGGGTTTGGTGAAGATATCTGCGAGTTGGTCTTTACTTGAAACGAAAGGGACTTCGATTTCTCTAGTCTGAAGTTTTTCTCTGATGAAGTGTCAGTCTACTTCTATATGTTTTGTTCGTTCGTGAAACTCAGGATTAGAGGCAATGTGACGAGCAACATGATTGTCACAGAACATGTGCATAGGTTCATGGTATGGAACCATCATTTCTTTGAGGAGTTGTTTGAGCCATATCAGTTCGCTGGTGGTGGATGTCATAGCACGATATTCTGCTTCAGCGTTAGATCTTGCAACAACATTTTGTTTTTTGCTTCTCCAAGTGACAAGGTTTCCCTCAACGAATGTGCAGAATCCTGTGGTGGATTTGCGATCGTGACTACCCGCCCAATCTGCATCAGAATAATCAATCATTAAGTTAGAGTTGTTTCTTTTCATCCATATACCTTGTCCTTGAGTTTTCTTTAAATACATGAGTATTCTATCGATGATGTCTAGATGGTGTGTGTGTGGTGCATGCATGAACTGACTTATCGTACTAACCGCGTAAGTTATGTCAGGCATAATGACAGTTAGATAAATGAGTTTCCCTACTAGACGTTGGAATTGGCCTATGTCGTTCAAGGGTTCGCCATCGGTGGGACCAACTTTTCGATTGGTCTCGATAGGTGTATTGGCATGTTTGGATCCTAATTTCCTAGTTTCTTTAAGTAGATCAAGAATATACTTGCGTTGAGATAGGAATAAACCCTTTTTGAGTAAGCTATTTCAATGCCTAAAAAATATTTCATGAATCCTAAGTCTTTGATGTCAAATTTGTTTTTAGATATGATTTCACTATATTAATTTCTTTATCACTATTTCCGGTGATTATAATGTCATCAACATATACTAGGATAATGATGGTAATATTGTTAGCATGTTTGATGAACATGGATGCATCGGCAGAACATTTAGAAAAACCAAATTGATTGAGAGAGAGGCTAAGTTTTGCATACCAGACTCGAGGTGACTGTTTCAATCCGTAGATTGATTTGTGAAGTTTGCAAACCTGATTGTAAGTGGTGTTGTACCATGGAGGAGGAGTCATGTAGACCTCTTCTTCTAAGGAGCCTTGGAGGAAGGCATTTCGAACATCCATCTGAAAGAGATTCCACCCATAGTTGACCGCTACAAATAGGAGAACTCTGACAGTATTCATTTTTACAACCGGGGCAAAGGTTTCTTGATAGTCTAGGCCGTAAGTTTGAGTGTATCCCTTGGCGGCTAATCTAGCTTTATATCGGTCTATTGACCCGTTGCTATATTATATTTAATTTTATAAATTCATTTACAGCCTACGGGTTTGGTTCCAGGTTTAGATTAGGGTTGACCATGGTCCAAGTTTGATTTTTTTCTAAGACCTCTAGTTCCTCTTTCATGGCTTTTGTCCAATTAGGATCCCTAAGAGCTTCTTGATAGGAGGTAAGTTCCTTAAGGTTATCAATAGAATCTAAGAAAGTTTGGTGGGACTTTGTTATGCCATTGTAGGATATGTAATCTTGAATGGGATACGTAACCTTATAAGTAACAAAGTCTTGAAGGTGGGATAGAGAACGTGTAGGTCTTGTAGATCGTCTTGTGGGGGCCACTTCTTGGACCGGTTCATTGTGGTGTTCGCCTTGTCTACCCGGAGTACTATTTTCTCCCTGCTCTTGAGGAACATGAGTGTCCTCAAGACGAAAGAACTCGTCAGAAAATAAGTCGGTGGTGGGAAGAGGGAAAGTTGTACCTGCAGAAATTTCGTTGATAGATTCGAAGTATGATTCTTTTTCAGAAAAAGAGACATCCCTGGAAATATAAAGTTTGCAATTCGTAGGGTCATAGCATACCATTTCTTTTGGAAAGAGTACCCAAGGAAAACAACTTTGACGGAGTGAGAGTCAAATTTATCAACCTGTTTTTTATGTACATAACAAACACAACCAAAAACTTGAGATGATCAACGCCCATCTTTCTTTTATTCAAAATTTCCAAGGGTTGTTTATTTTCAAGAATAGGGCTAGGTAGTCGATTGATAAGATAAACAACGGTTAAAATAACCTCAGACCAGAAATTTGTGGGAACTTTGGTTTGAAATAAAAGGGATCGAGTGACATTTAGAAGATGTCGGTTTTTTCTTTCGGAGATACCATTTTGTTCAGGGGTATTTATACAAGTAGTTTGATGATAAATACCTTTTATTTTAAAAAGGTTTGGAATAGAGTGCTAGTGTATTCAGCGCCATTATATGACCTAAACGTTTTAATTTTCGTGTCATACATGTTTTCAACCAAGACAACATATTCGCAAAAAAATAGCAAAAACTTCAGATTTGGACTTAAGCAGGTATAACCAAGTGGTACGAGAAAAATCATCGATAAAAGTGATAAAATACTTAAAACCATTATATGACTCAACTGAAGCAGGGCCCCAAATGTCAGAGTGGACCAGTTCTAAAGGTTTCCTAGTTTTAGTGGTAGAGGAATGAAAAGGTAATCTGGTTTGTTTTGCAAAACGAAAGGTTTCACAACATAATTCAATGTTTGGGTTTATGCTAGGAAATAATTTTTTCAAAACGGGAAAAGATGGGTGTCCCATGCGTTTATGCAGAAGACCGGGTGTATAACGGGACACATTATTTGCATGGAAGGTATTATTCGATTTTTCAAGTATGTAAAGGTCATTGATGAGAGTGTCTCTACCAATCATCCTCCCTAATACTCGGTCTTGAAATAACACATCATATGGTGAGAAAATAATATTACAATTAATTTTTTTTTTGTTATCTTTGCAACAGACAGAAGGCTAGATGTAAATTCAGGGACATATAATATATTTTCAGATGTGTTATTTAGGAATGTTGATTGTCGTGTACCGCTAATTTTTACTTGATTTCCATTTGCCACAGTCACGAACTTGTTCACGTTTGGGTGATTTTGAATATTGCATATAAGATCTTTATTTCCGGTCATGTGGTCAGTGGCTCCAGTGTCTATAATCCATGAACTAGGGGTAAAAGTATGATTACAATAGATGTGAGTTGAAATAATACCTGACCCATTACCTTGTTGGTTCTGATTTTGATCGGAAATGTGCAGCAAGCTGTTGAGGTGGGTCAGCACGTGACCTAATTCTTTGTGTATAGATCCTGGCACATGGTCACTTGAAGAATGGAACCCATAACCAGCTGACCCGAGCCCATGCCCATCAGCACTAATATGCGGATCCAGATCCGACCCGGTGTGCCCAATTGCTTTATTCCCGAGATTGGGTAATTGGATATCCGCATAATCAGAGGATAAATACCCTTGACTTCCAGATCCAGACCCGGTTTGTGCCCATTTTGGTTTTTCACCTCTGAAGTTAATGTTAGGGTTTTGGGAGGAGACGTTTGGTCTGCTGCCAGTGTTAGGGTTTCATTTGCTATCACTCCTTTCTCCGGTTCCATCTTTTGGTGACCAGAGGTGCGGGTAGAGGAACCAACACTTGTCGCGATTGTGTCCCTATTTCTTGCAGTTGTCACAATTTTCATCCTTGTGTTTTCCGAAGTGTCATTTTCCTCTTTGGTTTTGGTGTTGCATTGTGGCAAACGCTTGGTTTTCTCTGTTGTTGGTTTGAGGCATGGCATGCCTTCGGGTTTCTTCCCGTTGTACCATCGCAATGATTTGAGTGAAGGGCGGAAGCACTGATGATAGTAGTATTTGTGATTTTAGAGGCTCGTAGCTAGGATCGAGTCCTACCAAGAACTGGTAGACCCGATTCTGCTCGTCTCTTTCCTTAATAATTTTAGGATCGTTGCTCGGTGGTTCATAAACCCCAAGCTCGCCCCACCGGCTTTTAAGTGCACTGAGATATTCGGTTACAGATTTTGACCCTTGTTTTGTTTGCGCTAGTTCTTGCTTGACTTTAAAAACATGGGCGAAGTTTTGTTGCTTACCATACAGATCGTGAATGGAGTCCCAGAGCTCTTTGGCTGAGTTGGAGTAGATAAACAGCTCCGCTATCTGAGGTTGCATGGAGTTGAGTACCCATGTCATTGCAAGATGATCGGCGGTCTGCCATTCTTCGATCTTTGCATCATCGACGCTTGGTTTTGTTGTGTGTCCCGTGATGTGGCCAAGTTTTCCCTTGCCGCTGAGAGACAAGGTGACTGACCGAGCCCACGACAGGTAATTTGTCCCGTTAAGGAGTTGGGTGGTGAGTCTTTGTGGCGTAGATCCTTCTGATGTCATGGCGAGGGGTTGGAGGTGCGATTTACGTCAGCCCCCCTCTGTGACTTGGAGTCTGAGGTCTGACGACCAATGAGGGTTTTGGGTGGATTGTTTGGTTTTGGGTGTTGGGTATTGAGGTGGTCGGAATCTTGTGATGAACAAGGATGTCTGAGGTCAGGACGACCGATGATGGTTTTTGGTGGATTGTTTGGTTTTTTAGGTTTTGGATATTGAGGTGGTCGGAATCTATGATGAGTAGGGATGTTTGAGGTGGTGATTTGGGGGTCGTCGTCGGTGATGCAATCCTAATTCTGAGATCGTTGCTCTGATACCATGTAGAAAATGTGTTTGATATTATATATTTGTATATCTTGCAATTACAATTGTGTATGTTTATATAAGCTTAGTTTGAACTAGCCGTTTGAATACAGAGACGCGAATTTATGTTTGGTATTCTTTGGTTGTCGAGAGAGATTAACTGCTTGTGTCGATTTGGGTTTCGAGATTGGGCGATGATGACTCTTCATGTCTGAGCTGCGTATTTTTAACAATGCTCAACTTGATTTTGTGGTATAAACTATTCCATTGGCATTCTATTTGAATAATCAAAATTATCGATGTCCGACAAGTTAATTAGAATACTCAAAATATATTTAAAATTCATTAATAGCTTATTAATTGGAGATGTGGAATACAAGTTAAATTCCGGTCAGAAAAATAACGTGTGTCTGCACCTTAATTATTTCTCCACTATCTTAGTAAAGCCACTTTTTTCCTTTTTTTATTTTTACTTTTGCTAATCTTTATGATTTCACGTGAAAAACCTTACAGAATTACCTTCAGTTTACTTCAAACAAACAAAGTAGGTGGTGGGGACAAGCATATCTATTTGCATCATGAATTTCCTTATCAAATTATTAGTTTATAACTTTATATCTCGCATTCTCACCATATCATTCTATAAATACCTTACAATATTCCTCCCCCATGCAACCTTCACAAACATCCCAACAACAACAACCAAAAAAACATCAACAACTTGTTAGATTTCTTGTCTTCGCAAATGGGGAATTGTCTAGTTCTACAGAAGAAGAACATGATGGTAAAGCTCATGAAGTCTGATGGTGAAATTCTCCTCTTCCAACCACCACTACAAGTCCAACAAGTCTTAGAAGAATTCCCTGGGTATTCAATCTCAGACGAGCTACCGGTGCACCGACACCTCGATCACAACACAAACTTGCTTGGGGGACACATCTACTACCTCCTACCACCAAAGAAATCTCTCATGGCGGCGGAAAACCGACCGGATGTAGTGAGAATAAAGCTGGTGGTGACCAAGCAAGAGTTGAAAGATATGGTGAGCAAAGGAGGAGTGGTTTCAATTAATGACATGCTTTCGCAAGTTGTTCATGTTGAGAGCAACACGAGTTGCAATGGTTGGAGTCCTTGTTTGGAAAGCATACCAGAGGGGTTGTGAGTCCTATTAATGGTTAAAACCTTTTACTTAGAAGTTAGAGATCAATCTGAAAGATCAGTATATATATATATATATATAGATAATAGAAGATAGTTTGCAAGATGTGAGCTAGATAGCAAAGTGATACATGTATCTGATAGTATAGCATATCATCCATGTAGCTTTTGGATTGTAATTGGTTAAGGATATCAATCTCAAAGCTACTTGTTTTGATAGAATAGTTTTTAAGTGTGAGCTATAGAATATAGCCTGTTTCTTACTGGGTTGGTGGTATTGGTGGTGTTTGTGCAGGTAAGATGAGAACTTTGTGATTGTGATTATTGTAAGCAATTTACAAGCATGAGTTCATGTAATTGGTGAAGTCATGAAGTCATTATCCAGCATGATACGTAAGACTGCTTCAGAAACTTTTGCAACTGCCAAAAAGCTTTGTGATCTGTGTTATGAGTTGGTTAATAGAGGAATAAAATGCCAATATAATGGTCTTCAGCATCTTCTTGAATATTCTATTGATGATATCATTAACCATGCATGGTTGCTATGATGATAATGATATCATTTTGTGATGGTTTCCACTACTGTTATATTTGATCACGGTGATTAACTACAATATCAGATTCCAGACTTGTGGTTGAGAATACATGCTTGGTTGGCTTGGAGATCACTTAGCAAGTTGCAACTCAACTTGATGTAAGCTGCTGACCCAGCGTTCATTATAGAGATCTACAGATAATAAAAGATTAAAACCAACTCTAGCTTTGTTGGAGGCAATTATTATTCGTAAATACTTAAAGTGAGTACAGTGGATGGACAAATTTTTCACACAATCACACTTACATTTAAACTTTTGACCGACCCATTTGACCAGTCTCCGTTGCGTTAGTTACCACTCATGTAAGTGGTAGCAAAAGACGTGCAATCCAACATGACTCTGACCAAATACATCACTTCTTTGGTAAAAGAAAAGGTAATTGGAAGAAGAAAAAAGGTAAACTATGAGAACCACAAACAAAAAAACACGTTGCCACTTCATGTCAACGGCTTAAATTTTCTTGCCTACTTCAACTCATGCTAAAGCTAAAGCGTATAGTTTTCCATACCCGAGTGACAGGATTAAAATTAAGTACTTCAACGACTTTCAAGTTCTTCTGCAACATTTCTAGACCTGATGCTTACATAAAGTCCGCTCGTGCTTCAACATGTCATCTCCTGTCATGCATGTAAATTGATGAAGACAGATTCTCGATGAGTTGATGTTTTCATCCTCTGAAACGTATTCCATATCTCTATTTGATGATCCCTACCACAACCTGGGAGTCGGCCCCGTCCGGCTCGGGCCTATCCTCGGCCTAATGTGTCTGGCCAAGGCCCGACCTGTTAAGGGACACGAGTCCATGCGGGGGCCCATTTAATTTTTAAAAAAAATCCTAAAAAATCTTTAAAAATACCCCCAAATATAAAACCTAAAATAAATAAAAAAAACCGGAACCACAGGTCGAGCCGGCCTGCCTATCCCAACCTTGACATATATCGGTATCAATTTGTTGAGTTTGTGTAAGGCTGTAAATAGGTGATTCGTAGGCGGTTATAGGTGTAGGATTTCGTGTCCCTATGTATGTATATATTTTAAAAAAAATAATACAACATACAAGATCGATTTTCATATTTTCAACAATTTCTATGTACATAGTTTTGTGATTATTCTAATAACATGCAATCCTACATTTATTAAAATAAATCACAAAAGTAGAATCATACCTAAAGGTTCTCTAAAACCTTCTTCAAGATTCGGAGTCGCATTGCCCGTCGAATCGTCCACGGATTTGCCTCCGAGTGTTCAGTAAACTCTAAACAAGATTAGAGAGAAATGTGCTAGTCAATCAATCTCTAACAAGGTTTAGAATCTAGTTAATAACTCATCTTTAAGCTCCTGAGATTCTTATCTCTAAAACTTAAATTTACTAAGAGATTTTCGTGGTGATTAGGGAGAGATTAATGAGAGAAAGATTTTTGCATTAGTTGTTAAACAAGTAGGAGTAAGAGTCCTTTTATAGTTTCCCAAAACATCTTTATCAAAAGCTATTATTTAGTCATGATCTCTTGCTTATTCTCTCCTAAAATTAATCTCTAATTTCCATATAAAAACGTTTTAATTAAATCTGGAATTAATTCACCCATGATTTAATTAATCTCTTAATAATTCTGGCAGAATCGTTTTGTTCGGTAGACCGAGTATTATTCGGTCAACCGAACCATTCGGTTATAACACGTGTTCGGTGCACCGTGAGCTAGACGGTCGACCGAATCCGTATGAGAAAAATTCCCTGGAAGAATTCGGACGAACCACGTCTTTTACTCGGTTTACCGTTGACCCACCAGAATCGCTCCTGGGACATAGTCGTCGGATAATCGTGTCACCTTCGGTCGACCGAAAATACTACTTCCTGGTTGACCGTGCACTCTCGGTTAACCGAACCTGATTGTCCAGGCACTCCAGACAATTTCGGTCAACCAATTGCGCTTACCCGTTCCCTATTCGGTTAACCGATCCGAAGATACCCCGGTCAACCGAACCATGAACGGTTCACCGTGTTTGACCCCGATTTTGACTTTGTCAAATTTTAGATTTATTTCCAACAAAATTTGATCTTTTGGGGTTCTTAGCAAATTCACATCTTATATAATATATTATCATATGTAATATTAAATTATTACACCTCATAATATATATACCTCATATGAATTTATTATGACTCTAATTATGTCAATTCTGATGACATATTGATTTTAATTAATTCACCACATGTGTCATATTTTCATATGAAACCCGACACATCATATGAACTTAAAATTAACCTTCTTGTTTCTCAGTTTTGTGGTGTGACCTATAGAAGGATCTAAGCCAAATTGACAGTGATATTAAACACTTAATATCTCAAACTATAAGCGGTATCTAGCTACACATTATAGTTACCCAATTAACATAGATGTCTTTGTTCCACTCGAACTAAAACACGATCCATTTAGTGATGTAAGTGCGCAACTTGTGTCTGTCTCTTGTCTCATGATATTAAGAATATATACAAAGTAGAAATGTGTCATCTTTGTATTATATTCATTTGTTGATCTCTTTAAACTAATTATAACTATGTAACTTAACTCAAGTTACATTGTGCCCATTATAATTTTGCTTTATCAAATGGCTCACTAATATCATCACTCAATTAAGAGGGGCAATGATAATCGTTTGACTAGCTATCTTTTCCAGACCAAGTCATGTTCAACCAACTATTGCCTTTATCACTATACTCATTGATAACTTTTGACAATAATCAAATTAAGCACTTCTTGAGTGAAAAGATATAAGTCTCATATCTTAGGATCCAAGACACAGTAAAAACATTAATGACACGAAACACAATTCCATAATGTTTTACTTGTTAGGTCTATTCAATATATAAAAGTAATATTTTCCTCTTTTATATACTCGTGTCGTCAATTATTTGTAGAGCTACAACAATCGATGACCAACACGACAATCTTATCTCGGTAATTAATGTTCTGTGTTAATTACTTTTGATTTATGTAAACCATTATCTTTTAAAGCTCTACGGTTAAGGACCAAGCGTATCTTCCTTAACACTTTCAAAAGACGAATACTATAATCAATGGACAAAATGTTTGTACATGCAATTCATAATAATTTACATATAAAAGTAAAACTTTTAGAACACATTCCTTTCAATAGGGCATACATATTATCTTACCCGCCTAATTAAACGGTTCACGGTTCGGTTAGAAGCTCGTTTATTTTTAACTCTACTCATGATCGTACCATTTTAATTTAATCAACCGATTTTGGACAGTTAAATGGTTTTATGGTTAAAACTTAATAGATACTAAAATCGATATAAAAATTGGATAAATTGTTAAATGGATAAAAACTTGTCAAACTTGTTAAAAAATCAAACATCCATAAATTTATAATCAAAACATCAAAAAATTCATAATCTAAACATCCACAAATTCATATAAAACATCAAACATCCACACGTAATGACAATAATAATACAAAAAATTATATAAATATAGTATATATAACAAAATATTATATATATATATATATTCATTATATTTCGGTTAAACGGACATGTTACATCATGTATCATTATCCACTTATTTATTAAACAGTTATAATTTTTAAAATCTTTATCCGTCAATTTATTAAACGGTTATGATTTTTACAACACGTAACCTTATCCGTCGGTTAGGATGATTAAACGATTTTGACCCTGCACATTTACACTCCTAGGTTTGTGTATGGCTTTATGTCTTATCTTCTTATATTTAGACTTTTATCCCTTAAAATTGAGTCGACTCCTCCAGAAGAAAAATAATAATTACTTGAACCTGAAGAAACGGAGTTCAAAAAGGATTTCACATACACAAATCACTACAGGATATTTATTAGAAACTGGAGGAAGGCAAGGATTAATTGTAATAAGATGACATTATTATGCAAGTATAATTAGACACTGCAATTAGGCGAATCTTCGGATCGCCTAAGAGGGCCTGCAGAAGAAGATGAATCAACTGCCAAATTGAATCCGGATGCCAATCCCAAATACAACTCAAGTGATCTTTGTTTTTGAAGATTCTACTGGGGTCTTTAGACGACTAGAAGTTGTTTAAGCCCAGAGAATTTGATCCCACGCCAACTTCAGAGACTAACGCTGCTACCTGCCTAACTAAGCTTTGCTTGCCAATGCCGTTAATCTCTTCATCTGGGTTGAATCTCCTACGTAAAAAACAGTATCAAATGTATCGAGCAAAAATTAACAAATACACACTTATGAAGGGTATATGGTTAATCAATTTCAACCTTAACAAGCTTTGTGCAACCTACACCTAAAAATATACATAAAATTGTTTGACAGGAAATAAGAATTTGGGTGTACCTCAAGTTTTTTTTCCCAACTGCAAAATTCAGGCATATTCCACGCCTTTGACTTGCTTCTCATGCCAAGAGACGACGTCTTTGTAAGGCAAATCACCTCCAAATATATCAAGAGCACTTCCAATGGTAGCATCCACGCGTCCCGTTCCTGCATCTTTTATCGTCTCCAAATCTGCCATTGTAGTGACACCCCCAGCATACGTTACTGGAATCTGAATTAACCGGAGAAAGAATTTCTCAACACTCTATTGCACAGGCGAGAACTATTTCAAGAAAATCATGGACTTACAGGAGAGAAACTGCCAAGAAGTGCCACGAGTTCTTCATCTATACCAAGTCTACCAGATTCAAAGCAGCCAAATTAAATAAAATGATTTGATCCATGAAGCATGCTGAATAATAGATGGTTGATTGAAAATCACCTTTTCCCCTCAACATCAACTCCATGAACCAAAAACTCATCGGCATAAGTGGCAAGATCATTGAGTGTCCTCTCATCGAGGAAAACATCACTAAATTTCTGCCATCTATCAGTAACAATAGCATACCTCCCATCCTGTGTACAAAACAAAAACTCATGGTAATACATATCACGATTCATCAGAACATGGTAATACATATTCAACCTTTTAAATTTTAATGATTGATTGAGAGTTTCCACTTCAGACCTATTCTAACAAGGAGACTAGAAGGACATTTTGAAAAGCAGAGTGACAATAAGTGTGCTCGTTCTATAATAAACAAATTCTAAGGAATGTTCCTTCAGCTTAGTACCTTTTTCCTGCAACTAAGATCCAGCACTAGCCTGTTCTTTCCAATAATGTGAATAAGATGTCTTAGCCGTGCAAGGTCCATCCTTCCGTTGTTAAAGACGTACTGAAAAACAAATTTAAGCCAAGATGCAAAGAGTAAGTACTTCAGCCCAGAAAACGCATGCAGCATCATGAATTTAAAAAAATATATATATCTTAACACATGAAACAAATGCAGCAGAACTAGCTTTGCTTTCATTAGAAACAAAAATCAACTAAGAAATGGTCATGTAGTTAGTCATGCATCCATCTTTATCTACGGGGCTGCTGAATTGTTGATAATCTGATTGCATTTGGTCCAAAATTTTGAAAATGTATAAGTGGAGAATACTAAGCTGGTCATTAATGTTGATGAATGTAAAGGAACTGCTTGAGTCTGTTTCAACTGAAAGAGTAACAAATCGCTTGCTGATCAAAATCAACCCAGTAAGGAAATCAATATGAGAATTTTAAACATAGAAGTAACCTTCCATCTTACTAAAGGGACAACATTTAGTACCGTTGCACGGTATATACTCTATTTTCATGTTTTCTTTGATCTTGTAGCTTCTTGTTTGCTCTTAAAGCACAATGTGATTTAGTTTTCAAGGCTGAATTTATCCATATGTCTGGATTGACACAAATGCGGGATGTATTACCAATCAGGAGGCCTCCCATGCCGATTGTACTTTCCTGGTCAATATAGAGTAAAATGAACTTTACACAATCTAATATATAGGGCCATCACATACCGAAGTAACAATCACATGGCTTGCACCCTCCTCAAGATATTTCACAGCATTATCAGAGTTGATACCTCCACCAACTTGTAGCCCACCTAAAAACAAACCCATTAACTATGTGAAATTCACAAAAAGGATAGGTTAAGACAGCCAATAATATATAATGTGCAAATGGAGAACAACAACAACAAAGCCTTTAGTGCCAAGCTAGTTGGGGTGGGTTAGAACAAAACTCATCACGAATCATGGACAAAAGATCGAAAAACATACGGACAAATAGATAGTAATGAAACCAAATTGCACAGTAGGCAATGGTACCTGGATAGGCATGTAAAGCTTCGAAAGCAGCAGATATGCTTAAGGGATCAGCGCCCAGCATTATAACATGACCACCGGTGAGTCCATCTTGCTTATATAAGTATGCAAACTCTGATGGAGGTTTATCTGATTCAAAATTAGTTACCAGGGAGGAAGCACCTTCAGCTGAATCTTGTAAGGTCGAACCCACAATTTGTTTAACCTTTCCCTGAACAAGAATTCCAGTACCAGTATCAGCTAACACGGTTGATACGTGAAACATTTACTGATGCCGGATAAGTACTATTTTGTATGACACTGTCTTCAACTTTTCAAGTGTTGTTGAAAATTTTGTGAACTTGAATCTCGATAGATGAGACATGAGGTGTCCCGTGTATAGTTAGTTACTCTGCTTGGTTACTAATGAGATTTGTAGGTTAAGGTGATGGTCAGACAAGAGTGGTACTGCTGCAAACTGTGCCGGATCATAGAGTTACTACCGTAAACATCATGGTCCTGGTTTTAGTTGATTTTCAAAAAACAGAAGTCAGATTACTACATCGAGTGTTATTTTCCATACTTTCAAAGATCCTCCATCGGTTTACCCTCATCGAAGCTCTTCCCTAAAGCTACATACATTCAAAGAAAAAGGAAAAATTCTAATAAATCCTATTAAGCAACTTGCAGTTCATATTTCCCAATCCACACACACATATATATACAAACCAAAAAGGTAAATCTTTTTAGCAAAATTCTTTGGGTCAAACCACAGCACATTCTACAATTAATCTATAATCACACACGCAAATACATATAAAATAAACTTAAATTTTAAGTGATTACCCAGAAGAAAAAGTATCTCACCTTGTGTATGTCGATGCAGGGGCGGAACCGAACGGCGCAGTTGACGGCCAGAACCGATCCTGCAACCAAAACACGAATTAAAGATGTAAAGTTAGGGAAAAACACAACGCAGGTGAGTCAACAAACTCGTCGGGTCCGAGAATCTGAAGTCGGCATTGTTGAGTGCAGGTTCGCGGAGAGGGTTGCGAGAGTAGGATTTGGGAGCCGAAATGGGAGGATTGGAGAGGGATTGGAGAGCACCGAAACTGTTCATCGTCGTACCAACGGCGGAGAAGACGGAAGAGGAAAGGGAGAAATAAAGGTTTTGGAACTTTTATCAATTTCTCCATATTTTATATTAACAACTTGGGTATTTTGCAATGTTGGGTTTATAAGTGCTTGGATTTGTGTGCAATCGATTGATTTAGTTGCGGAAGATGTTAATTTTTGCATGATATTTTAGTGTTATACGGCCAACGATTATTCTGGTGGTCATCACATGCTCAAACTTGGATTGTTGATATATAAAATGTTGGAAAATGTTTAGTGGACGCGCGCGTCCGGGACGCGTGCTGATGTGGTCAGTCCACTCAGCAGACGCTGCTTTGTTGGCGCGAAGTGATATGAAATGTTTTTGGTTTTTTTATTCCTCTATTTTCGTACCTTCATCATTTCCACCATCCTTCCCTCCATCCCTCATTAATGCGACTCAAATCACTCTCTTCCTTCATCATTTTGGCGTTCGGCGCTCCTACACGGCACAGAAGACTTGTTATCAATCTCAAGATGCCTCTTCCTTTTCCTTCCCTTCTCTTTTGTGGTCATTCCTCTGTACTCAAATGGAAATCGTTCCCGTGCCTTCCCTAGTGGAGCAGCCATCAAACGTTCCCCATGAGGGGATGTTTTTCCCCTCTTTCGAAGAAGCCAAAGCATTTTACGTGGCCTATGCCGATTATTGTGGTTTTGGCGTTAAGACAAGACAATCTCATTACGATCGTGGTGTTGTTATACGGGCCACGCTGACTTGCTCCAAGGAGGGCACCGCACCAACGGACCAAGGGCAAGGAAAATTGAAGCCTAGGTTATCCAGCAGAGTACAATGCACTGCTCGGATAAGGGTATGTTGAAACACAGCAAGGGGTTACAACGTTAATTTTGTGGATCTTAACCATAACCATCCCATGCTTGACCCGGAGCAAATGCGATTTCTCAGGCAAAAACGAACCGTCCCTGAGGCCGTCGTAGCACGGATATCGGTTAATGATGAAGCTGGGATATCGGCTGCTAAGACCATGCAATCTCTTGTGGTCGAGGCTAGAGGTTATGACAAATTGACTTTCAACGAAAGGGATTTAAGGTTTGTGTTCTTTCCGTCTAACATAATTGAAGTTGAACATTTTGCGCCTGGTCTTACTGGTTCCTGTTTGCAGGAATGTTGTAAACCAAGTCAGAAATTTGAAGATGGGACCTGGTGATGCACAAGCTCTTCAGGACTATTTCATTAGGATGCAGAAGATTGATTCCATGTTTTTTTATGTAATAGATATGGATGACGAAGGAAGACTACGCAACGTTTTTTGGGCTGACAATCGTTCTAGAGCTGCATATTCATACTTTGGAGACGCAATATGTTTCGACACAACCTACATTACCAACAAATACGACATGCCATTCGCCCCATTTGTAGGAGTCAATCACTATTTCGAATCAGTTTTGCTCGGTTGCGCTTTGCTGTCCTATGAGACTACTGAAAATTACATATGGTTGTTCCAAACCTGGTTGTCGTGCATGAACGGTAAGTTTTTTTCCTTCTTCCCTCTTCATATCTTCCTCTTTTTTGTTTGTCTATTCGTAATAAAAAGTCTGTCTGTTTGGAATAAGAAGAGTGTATGTTCGGAATAAGAAGTCTGTCTGTTCGTATTAAGAAGTCTCTCTGTTCGGATTAAGTGTTGTGTTTTGATGAAGATTTAAATTTTATACCGCAAGTGCACGGCGTCTATGAAGACGTGGCAAGTACGGGTCGAACACAAGGAGGGAGAGATTTCGTAGTTGATGTTATTTTCGATTAAGGGAAAGAAGGAGAGAAGAATAAATTGGGTTTTTGAGATTTTTGGTTTTTATTATCTAAAGCAAGAAACAAGAACAAATAAAACTAAAACAAGAACAAAGATGGTGAATTCCGTTGGGTGGAGGTTTAGATATCGGGTTTAGATTAGAGAATTCTGAAACTTATAATAAATCATATTAGTTATAAAGCATTACATGATAAATGATTTAACATAAACTCAAGTAATCAAAACATACTAATACGAAATTAAAATAATAACATCTTCTCTTCTCATCACCCTAAATCCGTCACCCCCACCCTTTGGAAAGAGTTAGAAACTCATAGATGGAGGGAGGGAGAAGGGGTCCTAGAGAAACTAAGAAAAGAAAATTAAAAACATAAAATAAAAGAAACAGAATTTTATTGCTAAATTATGGAACAAAAGGAAGAACTCCTCACAACATCGTTCTCGGGGCTATTTATAGCCGATACAAGGGACCTAAGCATGAAATAAGAAAGTACACGCGTCAACACGCAACCGGTAAAATTTTTAGAGCATGAATCTAATTTAGTGCGGCGGATTCGCCGCAATTTGCTCTTGAGGTGCGGCGGAATCGCCACCTTTTTGGCTCAGAATCGACCCGGATTCTTCCTGTGTGTTTATGGTATGATTTCAATGTCATTTGCGCGTCTGGATTGATTCTTGCATATCTTTGGAGATCCGAATTAATTTCTTCATATATTTGGAGATCCACATTGATTTTTCTTTATATTTTATCCATAATAATAAAAGCTACTCGTGATTTGCAATTAGGTCCTTCACTTTTTGCAATTAAGTCCCCGGCTACTTTTGTGCTTAAGTCCTTGTTCTTTTCGTAATTAGGTCTTGAATGCTTTTATGCTTGGATACATTTCCATTTGAAGCCCGATAAACTTGAACTTGGTCTTTATGATAGAAACAAGTCTTTTGTACGCGTTTATGCTCGGGATGTGGGTAAATTGCATTCAGGTCCCTGTATTCTGTAAATAAGACTAAACACATACCTTAGTAGCATTTATTGATGTAAAAGTAATATAAATGAAAGACATATGATGCAATGTATGCAATGCATCATGTTTGTTCGGAATAAGAAGTTGGATTGTTCGGATTAAGTGTTGTGTCTGTTCGGAATAAGAAGTTTGACTGTTCGGATTAAGTGTTGTGTCTGTTCGGAATAAGTGGTATGACTGTTCGGTTTAAGTGTTGTGTCTGTTCGGAATAAGTGGTCTGACTGTTCGGATTAAGTGTTGTGTCTGTTCGGAATAAGTTGTGAGTCTGTTCGGAATAAGTTGTGAGTCTGTTCGGAATAAGTGGTGGGTCTGTTCGGATTAAGTGTTGGGTCTGTTCTGATTAAGTGTTCGGTCTGTTCGGAATAAGTGGTGGTTCTGTTCGGATTAAGTGTTGTGTCTGTTCGGAATACGAAGTCGGACTGTTCGGATTAAGTGTTGTGTCTGTTCGGAATAAGAAGTCTGACTGTTCGGATTAAGTGTTGTGTCTGTTCGGAATAAGTGGTCTGACTGTTCGGATTAAGTGTTGTGTCTGTTCGGAATGAGAAGTCTGACTGTTCGGAATAAGTAGTCTGTCTGTTCGGAATAAGAAGTCTGACTGTTCGGATTAAGTGTTGTGTCTGTTCGGAATAAGTGGCCTGACTGTTCGGATTAAGTGTTGTGTCTGTTCGGAATAAGAAGACTGTCTGTTTGGATTAAGAAGTCTGTCTGTTCGGAATAATGTCTCACTCCTTTCGAATTGGGTCCCTTATGCAGATATACCCCCCCCCAGCTATAATAACAGATCAATGTGGTGCCATTACTGCTGTTGTAAGGAATGTCTTCCCAGATTCAAGACACAGATTCTGTATATGGCACATAATGAACAAAGCTCCCGTGAAGTTGTCGACGCAGTATCGGGATCACATATTATTTGATCTGAAATTGATTGTATATGATTCCAAAACCCCAGCAGAATTTGATCGTAATTGGCAGGGTTTCCTTCTTGATTTTGACCTGCAGAACCACAGCTGGCTCAAATCCATTTATGCAATCCGAGAGTCGTGGATCCCTGCATTTATTGGTGATTTTTTTTTCGCGGGAATGGCATCTACTCAGAGGAGCGAGAGTATGAACGCCTTCTTCGACAAGTATCTTACTTCGAAGACCACCCTTAAGCAGTTTGTTCAACAATACGAACTTGCGCTCCGCCACAAGTACGAGAAGGAAGCTCAATCAGAATTTGATTGTCTTCATAAAAAACCCCAGTTGGTTTCAATTTATCCATTCGAGAGTCAGTTGAGCGAGTTGTATACCGTAGGGGTATTCAAAAAAGTGCAGTTACAAATTGGGAAGATGATATACTGCGATATAACGGAGGAGTTCAATACGAATGAAACATTCCAGTACAAGGTATCTGAACGTGTTTTGGCTGGTGAGCAGCTACTGTCGAAACGTTTCCTAGTACAAAACACATCCATGAATTTTACATGTGATTGTAGAATATTTCAGCACGTTGGGCTTCTATGCTGCCACGTTTTTGTTGTACTTGCACGCTTGAATCCTAATGCATTGCTTCCAGACTCTTACATCCTTAATCGATGGCGGAAGGATATTCGAAGGAGCTATCGAGATAAGACGTACCCAGACGATGGTGTAATGGCGAAGGATGCGCTACGTCGTCACGACGACATCATGGGTCGTGCCGTTTGGATCGCACAGGAAGCCTTCATCTCCCGCAAAAGGTATATTGAGGCCGTGAAGTGTATTGAAATGCTTAAGGCACGTATGCACACTACACAAAACTTGGTTCGACCTGATGAACCTGAGTCTTCGGGTACATCGGTCCTAAATCCGGAAAAGGTCAGACGTATAGGAAGACCGCCGACTAGACGTCGAGTGTCTTTAGCTGAGAAGATAATTAAAAAGAGCCATAAAAAACACGCCCAACAAGAGAAGGGAAAGTGGAAGATGAAGGTTACTTCGCCGCTTCACGAAGTAGCACCAAAACCCGCGGATCCTGATTTCTCCGATTGGGACATGAGTTTGTATTACGAGGAATTTCCTCCTTAATTTACATTTTTTTTTATTTTCCCGTTCTTGTAAAACCAAGAAACTTGTAATTGTTGATCTGTTTTGATCTGTAAATGGTTGTTATACAAGTTCAGTTC
This sequence comes from Triglochin maritima, assembly GCA_963682175.1. Lineage (NCBI taxonomy): Eukaryota > Viridiplantae > Streptophyta > Magnoliopsida > Alismatales > Juncaginaceae > Triglochin > Triglochin maritima. The sequence continues at coordinate 448,024 of OY821787.1, read as the reverse complement.
AGATTTACTTGTGTCTGATCGAAATAAGTTTTTCCTGTTCGGAATATGTTGTGGGTGTGTTGGGAATAAGTTGTGTGTGTTCGGATTAAGTGGTGTGTCTGTTCGGAATAAGTTGTGAGTCTGTTCGGAATAAGTGGTGGTTCTGTTCCGATTAAGTTGTGAGTCTGTTCGGATTAAGTGTTGGGTCTGTTCTGATTAAGTGTTCGGTATGTTCGGAATAAGTGGTGGTTCTGTTCGGATTAAGTTGTGAGTCTGTTCGGATTAAGTGTTCGGTCTGTTCGGAATAAGTGGTGGTTCTGTTCCGATTAAGTTGTGAGTCTGTTCGGATTAAGTGTTGGGTCTGTTCTGATTAAGTGTTCGGTCTGTTCGGAATAAGTGGTGGTTCTGTTCGGATTAAATGTTGCGTTTGTTCGGATTAAGTTGTGAGTCTGTTCGGATTAAGTGTTGCGTCTGTTCGGATTAAGTGTTGGGTCTGTTCGGATTAAGTGTTGGGTCTGTTCGGAATAAGAAGATTGTCTGTTCGGAATAAGTTGTGAGCCTGTTTGGATTAAATGTTGCGTTTGTTCGGATTAAGTTGTGAGTCTGTTCGGATTAAGTGTTGGGTCTGTTCGGAATAAGTGGTGGGTCTGTTCGGAATAAGAAGACTGTGTTCGGAATAATTTGTGAGCCTGTTTGGATTAAATGTTGCGGTTGTTCGGATTAAGTTGTGAGTCTGTTCGGATTAAGTGTTGCGTCTGTTCGGATTAAGTGTTGGGTCTGTTCGGAATAAGAAGACTGTCTGTTCGGAATAAGTTGTGAGCCTGTTTGGATTAAATGTTGCGTTTGTTCGGATTAAGTTGTGAGTCTGTTCGGATTAAGTGTTGCGTCTGTTCGGATTAAGTTGTGAGTCTGTTCGGAATAAGTGGTGGGTCTGTTCGGAATAAGAAGAATGTCTGTTCGGAATAAAGTTAGCTTAAGAATGACATTGGTAATGTTTGTATTTTTACATGTAAATAGTTTGTGAACTGAATATGTAAACATTTTGTACATGTAAACCAAAAAATAAACAAAACTTAAAATATCTTTGTCTGTTTAGACCTGCACACACGACCGACGATCCCTAAGTAACATGACCGCCAATTCACCCCTGATAGAGTGGATGGTATTGGGGTCCTTCTCCTTCGTAGGGTCAAGATTGAACATTAGGCACCTTATCCAGTATAAAACGAAGGCGCCGCAATCGTTGCTCCCCGGTGGTTGTTGTTGGCTCTCTTTCCTCAGGATTCTCAGGGGCCAGTCGACCTTGAGTAGATCCCTCCAGTATACAGCCGCATCCGCTGCTGCACATTCATGTAGGCCTACAGTCTGCTCCGGATCATCACCTTCGCCTAGCTCCCTAGAGAGACTGTTGAATGCCAAAATCTCTTTGGACGGGCCATAGACAACCACCAGTGTCCAATGACCTGAAGACCAGCATGGTTGTGCGATCACAGTCTGTGTTGGAGACGCACCTACGATTTTAGGGAGGATAAAATCATCAACTTCTCTGCCTTGCCCTCCAAGAATTCGCCCCGACTCGAATGTGGATATGCATATAACTTTTTCTGGGTGGCGTCTTTCTTCGAGCACCGATAGCATAGCGTCGATAGTTTCATCGCTAATATCCATCCTAGGCGTTATAAGCTCCTTCAGGTCGGAGCGTTTTAAACTGCACATATCGCCTCTCCAGATGACCTCCCTATTGTCCTTGTTGGGTTCGGTCAGGTTCAGTAGCATTTTGACCTCATCAACTGACAACGTGCCCAATGCAGGCATGTCAACATCTGACCTTTTTTTCTTCAGGCTCCTTTGAGCCGCTCTATCTTTTCTTTTTTGCTCTTCTTCCTTCTTATTCTTCTTGGCCAGATGTTCGCCTTCCTTCAGCTGCTGCTCAACGGTGGCCGTCGAGCGTTTTCTTTTCGCGACCCAGTTTGCTATCTGGGCCTTGCTTTCTTCTGAAGGGAATGTGTTCTAAAAGTTTTACTTTTAAATGCTAATTATTATGAATTGAATGAGAAATCGTTTTGTTCCTTGTTTATGTTATTCGTCTTTTGGAAGTGTTAAGGAAGAGGCTCTTGGTCCTTAACCGTAGAGCTCTAAAAGATATTGGTTTACATAAAACAAAAGATATTCGCAATCATGGTAATTAACATGGAACATTAATTACCGAGTTAAGATTGTCGTGTTGGTCATAGATCATTGTAGCTCTACAAGTGAGTGATAACACGGGTATGCAAAAGAGGAAAATATTACTTTTGTATACTGAATAGACCTAATAAGTAAAATATTATAGAAATGTATTTCTGTGTCATTAATATTTTACTGTGTCTTTGGTCCTTTGATATGAGACTTATATCTGATCGCTTAAGGAGTTCTTAATTAGATTGGTGTCTTGAGCTATCGATAAGTGTAGTATAAAGACATTAGTTGGTTAAGTACAACTTTTGTTGGAGAAGATAGTTAGTCAAAAGACTATCATTGCCCCTCTTAATTGAGTGATGATATTAGTGGGCCCCTTGATAAAGCAAAGTTATAATGTGCACAATGTGATTTGAGTTAAGTCACATATTTATAACTAGCTTAAAGAGATCAAGAAATGAATACTAAGACAAAGATGACACAATACTACTTTGTGTGTATTCTTAATATCATGAGGCAAGGGACGGACACAAGTGGTGCACTCCATCACTAAATGGATCGGGTTTTGGTTCGAGTGGAATTAAGACATCTAACTAATTGGGAGCTATAATGTGTAGCTAGATACCGCTTATAGCTTGTGATATTAAGCTCTTAATATCACTGTCAACTTAGTTTAGATCCTCCCATAGGTCACACCGCAAAAAACCGTGAAACAAGAAGCTTGATTTTTGGTTCATATGATGTGTCGGGTTTCTTATAGAAAATATGACACATGTGGTGAACGAGTAAAATCAATTATGTTGTATATATAACATAATTAGAATCATGATAAATTCATATGAGATGCATATATTATGGGGTGCAATAATTTATTGTTGCATAGGATAATATATTGCATAAGTTGTGAATTTGCTAAAACCCCAAGTTCAAATTTTGTTGGAAATAAATCCAAAATTTGAAATAGGCAAAATCGGGTAGAAGTTCGGTAATCCGTTGAGGTTCGGTCGACCGAAGGATCTATGGATCGGTCAACCGAACGTGGAACGGATAATCGTAATTGATTGACCGAACTTGACCAAAGTGCCTGGAACTTTGGTACGGTGTACCGAACCAGAAACGGTCGACCGAACAATGTCAAGTTCCGATATTTTCGGTTAACCGAATAGCACTCGGTCTTGGACGAGAATTAGTCCGATCGGTTAAGGAGAATTTTTCCCCTTAAGATTCGGTCATCCGTCACGTACTCGGTTAAACGATCGTGACAAATTCGGTTAACCGAGTGGGACTCGGTAAACCGAACAGCGGTCGATTTTCTGTCTTTGATTATTAAGAGATTAATTTGATCGATGGTTGGATTAGCTCCAAATTTGGTCAAACGTTTTGTGGGTGCATATAATGCATTATGGAATTAGTTTGTGAGAGAAATTGTCATAAAACCGTGGCTAAAGAATAGCCATGATTAAGAGTAAGATTGGAACCTATAAATAGGTCCTTATTCTCCCTAATTGTGACACACAATTCAGAAATTATTTTCTCTCCTAATTCACTACTAAAACCCACGAAAATTCTCTTAGTTATCTAAGTCTTTGGAAGGAGAAATCTCAGAGGCTAAGGAAGGGGTTTGTAGCTAGATTCTAAGCTTGTTTGGAGATCGATTGGCTAGCTCCTTTCTCTCCAACCTTGTTTAGGGTTTCGGTGAACACTCGGAGGCATCCGGCGCGGCGAGAAGCATCCCCAACGTCTCCGAATCTTCAAGAAGTTTTTGAGAACTTCTAGGTATGAATTTCGGAGCCCTTGTTTGTTTTAATAGAGTTTTGAAACTAGATGTTAAAACAAACCGATGCATGCATGAAATAAATCAAAGAAAATTGTAATTGATCCTTATTATACATAAAAATTTCGAAAATATATATGTATAATTAAACATGAAATCCTACAGTGGTATCAGAGCATAGGGTTCAATTTTCTCATGATTTATGGCTGTAAACAAATTTAGTTTACCATCTAGGATTTAAACAATTCGTTTTACCGGTTTTTCGGTCTTTAAATGTTTGTTGAAATAATTCCTTATAATAATTCGTTTTAAATGTTTTGAATGTTTAAAACATGTCATGTAATTATTAGAATTATGATTTAGACATAAGTCTAACTTGCAATAATTTCGTTTTAAGTATAAACGATTATTTTGTAAGAGAATCAACAAAACCGAAAAACTGCAGTTCATCTTTCCATTGGAAATTGGATGGACAGCGGTTCAAAAATAGTTTTTGAACTATGGATGAATGAAAAATGTTTTTAATGGATTTCAAAATATTTTTCAAAGAATTGTTTGGGATTCTAGATGCTTGATAAACTAGGTTGTATAGTTTATAGCAATTGCGTGCATGGATGCTTGAGTTGCTTTGCAGGATTGTGAGTTTATATGTTCCAAAATCAGAAGCTATGAATGTATGTCATTATTATTATACAGGGGCTTATGTATGTAAAAGCCAAAATTCTCTCTATTTCCGTCTTTTAGATAGTTGCATTTGCATATGAGAGGTTTTTACATAGGACTTGCACTAGTCGGTTTTATCGAATGTGAGGAGCATGTTTATTTTCTGTAAAATCTACATCTCCGGTGCAAGAGGAAGTCGCCGCTGTAGCGCATCGATCGAGGATCAAGGATCGGGGATCGAGGATCAAGGATCGAAGGGAACATATAAACTCACACGATGTGGATTGTGTGAATGTTTAATTTCTGTTTTTAATTTCTGCTATGCATGTGATGAATGTGTTGAATGTTAGGATGTGTATGATTAATAATATGCATGATAACCTAAAATTCTAAATCACATGTTAAATTGTCCAACAAAAATTAAGAATAAATTTCCTTCTTATTTCATCCACTAGCAGCCATTGATCGAGGGATATTCTGCTCGCCCTTAGCGAGAGATAGCTCCCTCTATCTTTGGGAATAGTGGGAGGTATAAAGGTTGTTTGTTGTTGTGCCACAATTAAATATATGAGGTGTGTCTCACCCTAGTGAAGTTCAAGTATGTTTAGTTGTGAATACAATAGATAAACGTATCTCGTATCAAATGAAAATAAGTTTTCTTAACATTACCTAGAGCCCTCGCTCGGTTTTGGGAAAAAGTTTTTCTTACGAGGATAGGTCATATTCCCTCATAATTAAAACGACAAGAGTCACAAAAGTTTGAAGATGCTAAATGTTGCTAAAATTCAAAAAGGTTGTGATTAGAAAATGTTTTCTTACCTTGACATTGTAATGTATACGATAGCCCTTAGCTAGTCTATATTACAATTAATAGGATCTTGGGTTGTTGCATTTATGGGCAAGTTTTTAATTTGCAACATTTACATTTATATATTTGATATATGTATGCATGTGTATTAAAACATAAAATTGGCATTAAAACCTGTATGATTTATTTTGTAGAAAAATGTCGAACATCCAACCTATCGTACGATCCATGATAGAAAAACACCCTTTAGCAAATGATGGCTCAAACTTCATTAGTTGGCAACTCAAACTCAACATCGTGTTAAAGTTTGGGAAACTATCTCACATTTTGGAAGGTCAAATCCCAAAGTGGAATGAGAGATTAACCGATGAAAAGAAAGAGGCTAAGGCCAAGTGGGAAGACCAAGAGAACCAGGTTCACGGTCTTATGCTAGCATCCATGGGTGACTCGCTCCAAGCGAAATACTTGGATTCAAAACCCAAGAAGACCATGGAGGCTTTATCTAAGATGTTCATGGATAGTGCCCGAAAGGAGCGCTATAAGACCACCATCGCACTCACAAGGTGCCATATGGCGGAGGGAACATCGGTATCTATGCATTTTCTCACGATGCAAGGATACCTTGAGAAGTTGGCAAAGCTCTCTTCACCAATGCCCGAGGACATTGCTGAAGATATGATTCTTGGCTCTCTAGCCCCGTCCTTTAAGGACTTTGTGATGCACTATCACGTGCGTGAAAAAGGGGTGAGTCTTGAGGAGCTGCACAACGCTCTCAAAACTGCTGAAGTTGACATGGGCAAGGGTAGGGACAAGCAAGTCCTTGCCGTCCATGGGAGGGGCCATAAGATTGGTAAAGGAAAGGGCAAATCTACCAAAAGTGGTTCAATCAAGAGCAAGGGAGTAGGAGGTGCTCGTGCGAGTGCCTCGAGGGGGAAATCTCAGAAATCTCCAACTCCCAATACGGAGTGCTTTCACTGCGGTGAAAAAGGACACATCCGGCCAAATTGCCCCAAGTACAAGGAAGACCTTGACAACGGAGTGATTGAACGCAGGCGCCCCAAAAAGGCCAAAGGTATATTTGTTATTGAAATAAATTTAGCCACCTCTGTCCAGGATTGGGTAATTGATACCGGATCTTGTGCTCACATAGTTTCTAATGTGCAGCTACTCATGGATAGAAAGGAACTCGTAAGGAACGAGGTAGAATTGAAGGTCGGAAATGGTGCGAACGTGTCTGCGGTTGCACAAGGTTCTGTGGTGCTTCAATTATGTAGTGGTTTAAATTTATGTCTAAAGAATGTTTATTATGTACCTTCGATTAGCAAGAATATTATTTCTGTATCATGTCTGGATATGGATAATTTTAATATAAATATTTCAAATTCTTGTTTGTCTATATCGAAGAATGGTGTGTTCTATGCAAATGCGTTCATAAGGAATGATCTCTATTTGCTTGAATTGGATAATAAACAAATCTTTAATATCAATAACAAAAGACTTAAGACCACTCACGAGAATGACACTCTCTTGTGGCACTATCGTCTTGGTCACATAAATGAAAAGCGCATCAAGAAATTGCAAGAAGCTAACCTTCTTGGTCTACTTGATTTTAAATCATTGGAGACGTGCCAACCATGTCTAATGGGAAAAATGACCAAAAAACCTTTCAAGAAGAAAGGCCCAAGGGCGAGTGGCTTGTTGGATTTGATACATTCCGATGTATGTGGTCCAATGAGTACTAGTGCACGAGATGGTTTCAGGTACTTCATTACGTTCACGGATGATTATAGTCGTTACGGCTATGTTTATCTAATGAGAAACAAAAGTGAATCCTTTGACAAGTTCAAAGAATTCAAGAATGAAGTAGAGAACCAACTCGACAAGAAAATCAAGTCTCTACGAACAGATCGTGGAGGTGAGTACTTAAGTGCCGAATTTGACTCATACCTAAAGGAGTTTGGTATTGTACCTCAACTCACCCCTCCCGGTACACCTCAGTGGAATGGGGTATCCGAAAGGAGGAATAGGACATTGCTCGATATGGTTCGGTCAATGATGAGTCATGCGGAATTACCTGTTTACTTTTGGAGTTATGCACTACAAACTGCGGCTTATACACTAAATAATGTTCCATCCAAATCCGTGGAGAAAACTCCTTATGAGCTATGGAGTGGTAAAACACCTAAGCTCAGTTTTCTCAAGATTTGGGGTTGTGAGGCTTACGTCAAGAGATTGATGTCGACCAAACTTCAACCAAAAGCGGATAAGTGCTTCTTTATTGGTTATCCTCGTGAGACAAGAGGATACTACTTTTGGCATATCACCTCCAATCGAGTGATTGTAGAGAGGGATGCCACATTTCTGGAAAATGAATTTCTAGAAAGAGTAAAAAGTAGTGGGAGTAGGTAATTCCACGTTCCTCCCATTTCCACGTTCCGTCGTAAATCCGATGTAAGGTAATTCCACGTTCCTCCCATTTCCTCAGGGTTAATCGTTTCCCAAACATCTCCGTCCATATTTTCATCCGTGGGAAAACTCCAGTTCTGGGCTCCCCCAATTTAAATTTCTCACAAAGCCACACCTTCAAATGGAAAGGAAAAAAATGAGAACTACTATACCAACGTACCTTCATATTCGAAAGACAACTGAATCCGAACATACATTAAACGTAAACCGAACAGACACCCAACTTAATCCGAACAGACGGACTTCTTATTCCGAACAGACACACGTCTTATTCCGAACAGACCCACCACTTAATCCGAACAGACCCACCCCTTAATGCGAACAGACTCACAATGTATTTCGAACAGACTCACAATGTATTCCGAACTGACTCACAATGTATTCCGAACAGACCCAACACTTAATCCGAACAACCCCACCACATATTCCGAACAGCCCCACCACTTAATCCGAACAGACCCACAACGTATTCCGAACAGACTCACAACGTATTCCGAACAGACGCACCACTTAATCCGAACAGACGCACCACTTAATCCGAACAGACACCCAACTTAATCCGAACAGACGCACCACTTAATCCGAACAAACGCACCACTTAATCCGAACAGACACCCAACTTAATCCGAACAGACGCAACACTTATTCCGAACAGACTCACCACTTAATCCGAACAGACCCACCACTTAATCCGAACAGACACCCAACTTAATCTGAACAGACGCACCACTTATTCCGAACAGACTCACCACTTAATCCGAACAGACCCACCACTTAACCCCAACAGACCCACCACTTAATCCGAACAGACCCACCACTTAACCCGAACAGACCCACCATTTAATCCGAACATACCCACCACTTAATCCGAACAGACTCACAACGTATTCCGAACATACACACATCGTCTTCCGAAAAGAACAAAAACAAAAAAAGAGGAAGAGAGGAAGTGTGAAGCAGGAACAAAAACTTACGTGTAGTATGGCAACACAACCTTCGACGTTCCCCTGCCTCATTATGAAATTCCCTGCCTTTTTCCTCTCCTGCAGTTCTAAACTTGCTTTCTCGAGGCCTCCAACCAGGGTTTTGTGAACTGCACTTGCCCATGCGTAGCTGCTTAGGCGTTTGATGTTCCTCAGAGGGTGCATGAACCATTCCTTCGGTCGCAGCGTTCCATCATAGAACAAAAAATTGTTGAAGATGAAAGAAATCAGGAGACGAACGTACTCCTCCGTCTCGCCCATGGTACTGTTTGCCATCAGATGAACTAAAAGTTGGGTGTTGTCAAGGTTCACCCCGTCTCGCTTCTGGACGCGCAATGGTTCCATCATCACGGCCTTCCCATGCGTACGTAACCCCAAAATTAGGGCGATGTCTTCCGGTGTAAGGGGAACTACCCCTGATCCTATTCTCAGCCCCACCTCCTCCGTATCGTAGTGCTCGACGAACCAACCGACTATTTCGTTGTCCGTCGTAATGTTAGGAAGGTTTAGGAAGTGACCGAATGGGGTGCTACGGAAAGCCTCCTTCTCCACCTTATTCATCCGGTCAAACTGCTTTCGGATGGCCTTCCAGGAGCATCGTGATTCCCGGAAGTAGTACGTGGTTCCCTAAAACCAATAATTTAATAAACGACCCAGGGAAAGAAAAAATTAGAGACCCACCGCTTCTGGGACGTGTTCGATATCGACGGCCGGAGTTGAAGATTCCATTATCGTTTAGAAGGTGCGCTTCACAGGGAAAGAAAGTCGGGAAAGCTTCACAGGTGCGCTTCCTACGTTCACAGGTAAGAAAGAAAGAAAGCGAGAGTCTCCCTTTAGTTCTGGATATGTTATCTTCCTCGGTATCCGAACTGTCGTTCGTAGGGTGTCTGCCGCTGTCTAATCTGGAAACGAACCGTCCTTCTTCGAAAACCGTCAAAAAAAATTTAAAACAATTTAAGGCGCGTTCGGAAGGAAAGCGTGACATGACAATCCGAGTAGACGCTGACTCCTCCACTTTTTGAAGCCACGTAGGGCGCGTCACGGACGCCCGCGTTCGTGTATAAGGACTCTAAAATGTTTGGTTGGAAGGTACAATTGTGTCACAAAGTTCGGTCGTATATTTAGGATATTTTTTGGATTCACTTTCTCATCACACGCTTGGGTGTCTTTTACGCTCTTTTTGGTGTTTAGTCTTGACAAATGCTTGAATCCCAACGGTGTCATATAGTCTCGTGACAATTTTGAGCTTATTTTGTGCGTGCATGATAGACATATCATATATCTTCGTTCTTGTACTTGCGGAATTCTCATTCCTAATAGTCAAGTCAACGGCTTGACATAAAATTTATTTTCCATACTCATGTGAGGGAGAGAGCGCGATAATGTCCTTTTAATCATCATATATTTTGCCCTTCACGTTAACCTTTAAAGGTTAATTTGTCTTTTACAAGTATGACACTCAATTAACAAGTAGATAAATCAACATTAGTACTTGTTATGAGTCCAATTCACACTTATAGTATTGTGACTTTGTTTGAACTCCCTCCTAATAAGTAGTCCAATTAACGATAATTACAAGTTTGATGGGTTCTTCAGAAATAATTTCTACAAAAAAATTGCAAAATTGTACCGAAATCAAAGAACATCCACGACGACAACAGCATCAAGTTATAGTCTTAACTCCAACGTCAACCTCGTCGGGGAAGGAAAAGATGAAGAAACCCCCGAAATCCCTGTCTCGATCTCTAACCCAAACCCTAAACTCGACCTCCATTTTCGCCTCAAACCCAAACCCAAACCCACCCTCTCCCTCCCTCCCCTTCCACCCTCCCCAAACCCCACCCTCACCCCACCCAACCCTCTCTCCCCTCCCCTCCTCCCCCTCTCACCTCGCTCGCTTCCTCCAAACCCACTTCCTCCAAACCCCGTCCTCCATCACCCCGTCCTCCCTCCTCCCCTTCCTCAAACGCCTCCGCCACCACCCCTCCCTCGCCGCCTACGACCTACACGTCTTCCGCTGGGCCGCCGACCTCGACTCCTTCCGCCACGATCACCACACCTTCGAGTGGATCGCCAAAACCCTAGCTATCACCCACCGGTACGATGACCTAAGGTACGTGCTCGACTTCATGAGGACCCACCCTTGCCCGTGTGGGGATGGGGTGTTTTCGTGTCCGAGGTTGGAATCCATTTATAAGTTCGCGATCGTCGGTTTCGTGAGGAGCGGTCGGTTCGATGTTGCGGAAGTCACGTTTAAAGAGTTGAAGGCGAGTGTCGATGGGAAAGTGTGTGTGGAGGTTTATAATGTCGTTATGAATGGGTTTCGTGGAGTTGGGATGCATGAGAGGGTTTTGGAGTGGTATGATGTCATGTTGAGGGATGGAGTTAGACCGGATTTGGTTACTTTTAATGTTTTGATTGGTAGTTGTTGTAGGAATTCGAGGTTCGATGAGGCGATGAGGTTGTTTGGGGAGATGAGGGTCGTGGGTTTGCGGCCGAATGTGATTAGTTTTAACACTTTGATTGGAGGGTTCTTTAGGGTGAAGAAGTTTGAGGAAGGGATTGGGATTGCACGAGAGATGCTTGATTTGGGGTACGGTTTTTCGGATGTCACTTGTGAGATTTTGGTGGATGGGCTTTGTAGGTGTGGGAGGGTGGAGGATGGTTGTGGGGTTTTGATGGAGATTGTGAAGAGAGGTGCTTTGCCGGATGGGTTCGATTGTTTGGGGCTTGTGGAGGCTCTTTGTGGTGATGGGAAGGTGGACAAGTGTTTTGAGATTATGATGTGTTTGCGGGAGAACGGGAAGTTGCCGAGCGTGGTGACGTGTTGCACGTTGTTGGAAAGCTTGGTGAAGCGTGGAAAGATGGATGATGCTATTACCTTGGTGGAGGTGATGGTGGAGAAAAATATGATTTTGGATTGTTTTACTTTCAATGGTTTTGTGGAAGCGATGTGCGAGAGTGGGAGGAGTGTGGAGGCTAATAAGTTGAGGGTGTTGGCGTCGAGAGTGGGGTTTCAACCTGATCCTGAAACTTTCAGGATTTTGGTTGGCGGGTTTTCAAGAGAAAAGAGAACGAAAGAAGGGGAGAGTTTGGTACATGAGATGTTGGATGAAGGGTTTATATCAAACATCACTGCCTACAACAGGTTGATGGAAGGATTACTATCGTATCAGAGGAAAAAGATTTGGAAGACTTGAATCCATTGCCTTGGTTCTGTAATTACTCTGGTTGGACGAACCTGTTATCCTGAAAGCTGACTAGCAAAGGTTTCTAATGTTACTTTTTCCAGTTTGAATTATGGTCAAAATAGCGTTTCAAGTTTTTGCACTTAATAGTTTAATACCACTCCACGTTCCACTTCTATTTCTAATTTAAAATTCTATTGACGTAATGGCGATACATCATAATATAGGGAAATTAAATTTCATCGTGCACACCACCTCAAATCAATCTCTCCATCCCTCGCGCATATCATCCATCCTCATTGCGGATTACATTTATCAATCTATTATCAGTGTTAGTTTTGGTTTTGATCCAAGATTCCAATACCTTGATTTGGAAAGAGTTGTCGAGTTTGAGCAACAAGACATTGGATTGGGTTCAGGATGCTAGGATGAACAAATTCTGGGACCAGACCCCTAGAAAACCTTGTGCACGTGGAGGGTGTTCAGACGATAACCTTGATTCCGTGCTTCCAACCCAAACTATTTAATTCTTCAAGAAAGAGTTCATTTCTCATCTTCATGGTGAGTTTTCAATAAATATAATTCCATACATATGGATTTTAACTAGCCACAGCCCACTAGCAACCCTAGTTGGGAGGCAGGTTTCCAGATTTAATGTTGGGAATCGAGTTTATTCGTTCCCTACGTTGGGGGTCCTTTGCGAAGCTCATTATTGCGGTGTATGCGATTGTTCAAGATTCACTTTTCGGAATAAAATTGGATTTTCGACAAAACATTTGGATTATTTATGTGGATGTACGTGCACTCACTTAGGTACTAAGCTCATTAATAACAATGTTTTCCATTATAAAAGATTTATAATATATAAAAACAAATTTATTTATAATCATGTAACTTTTCAACTTAGTATTTTTTTGGGAACTACTATTCGTCGCCGGAAAACTACTTAAATCGTCCCAAAACTGATCTTTTTGCCCTTAACAAATCAATTAATACTGATTTCGTCCCGTGTCTTTAAATAAGGTGTTTGACTCAGTTTTACTCACATTCCTAGTACCAACACCACGAAAATGTCTGGCGAAGCACCTGAATCCGGCAAGGTAACTGAGGCGGAATTTTTTTCACGACGCGGGAGACGCATGCACAAAGGTGGAGGCGTCTGTCTAAACCGCCTCCACCTATGTGGAGGCGTGTTAGGCAGACGCATCCACCTTGGTGGAGGCGATTTAGCTAGACGTCTGTTTTTTTGTTTTTTTTAATTTTCTGTTAAATTCAAATTTTTCAGGTTCCGTTGCAAGATTTCGGTGGTGATGGAGTAGATTACAGTGAGCTTTTTGACAGTAAAGAAATATTTACAACAATCGAGGAAGGTTGTATATAGGCGAAACAAGTTGCAATAGGAGTCGGATTTTTTTTGGTTATATCATCATACAAACCGAAAGCAGATAACCAGATGGATTGTTACCTCAGATGTGATCGCAGACGTGAGATGAGTTCTTGTAATACGAGTATTGCACTGCGAAAGAATATGAAAAGAAAAGGTTGCGGTTGTCGGTTTTCGGTAAAAGTGGTGGAGCGACGAGATCGTGATGGATGGGTTATTGTTTCTAGTAGCATGTTTGGGCAGCACAACCACTCATTGGTAGTTTATTCAGAGGGTCACCGACAGGTCAGCGGACTTAGTGCTGGGGCAAAGCAAATTGCTCGGGATATGACATAGGCACAAGCAAGGCCCGTAACATTTTGTTGGCGGTAAAGACGAAATTTCCGGACGATAATCCTAATTAAAGGCACATTTACAACTTCAGAGAGTACATGAGGAGGACGAAATCTGAAGACAGGAATCCCGCGCAGTAGTTTCTCAGAGAGGCAGTGCAGCATAAGTATTTGCATTGGATTGTGGCAGATGAATAAACTAATGTCTTAACTGAAGCAGAAATATCACGTCTACGTGGATGACGAGGACCTGAGTCGTCTGCTATACTACGTACCGCGCGTAAGGGAATTGATTTCCCTTTTCCTCCACGGTAACCTGATGGCTATTAATTCAATTTTAAAAATACAAATTTATTAATGAATTTACTAAAATAATTAAACTAATTATTAACTGAATAATCTATTAATTTAGCAATTATCACAATTAATCAATAATCATTTACTAAAATCGTACACAACTATTACTAACATAATAATCAATTTATTTAGCGATTTATTTATTAATTATCACAATTTATAATCAATAAACATTTTACTAAACTAATTTAACTCATTATTAACATAATATTCAATTTATTTAAATTTTATCACAATTTATAATAAAATTAAAAAAAAATCGGGCGTCTGCGGGAGACGCCTACCCTACGTGGTAGGCGTCTGCTAGAGACGCCTACCGTATGTGGGAGACGTCTCCCACAGACGTATGTTCATAGGGGGAGGCGGTTCCTGCGACCGCCCGATCGTTGGGTCGGGCGTCTCCCGCGACCGCCCGACTCAAAAATATTTTTTTTTTAAATTAATTGAAATAAACAAGGTAATTTACCAGATGTGAGTAGTCAGGGGTCTCCGCTGGTTCTTTTCCTGGCCTCTGAGACATTTTATGTGGGGAATAGAAGAGTGATATGAAGAGAAAGTTGTGTTAAAAGAGTAAAATGGGGAGTTATATTAGTGAAAAAGGTAGATAGGCAAAATGGTAATCTTACGGGCGATTTAAGTAGTTTTACGACGACGAATAGAAGTTCAGTTTTTTTTTCCAACCACTTTTGAAGGGTTGTGAAATCTCACAACTTTTGACCCTACTTGTAAGTAAAACGGGCTAGAGGGGAAGGAGAGAAGAAAAAAAGCAAGTGAGAGAGAGCACGAAAGAATATATATATAGAGAGGGAACCCATGGAATAGACGGCGAGAGAAAGGGAGATAACAGAGGGAGAGGAAAACTCACTCTACCACTTCAAAGAATACCAATGCAAAGAATTTCCATTTTTCAAAAAAAAAAAGACAGAAAACATGCCTCGAAAGACAATGTTGTAAGCATGCGATAGAAACTACAGACTAGGAAAATATCATGGAGAAAATCTAATATCAATATCATGACTTACAAAAACTTCTAAATCATTTTAAGAAAACTATAAAAAATGGATTCAATATGTAATTCCAATAGTCAAAGCATCACAAATTTAGCAAACAGAGCATATCGGCATATCCTGACAAATTACAAAATCTGAAATGCTATTTGTATTACTTTGGCAACCCACATAAAAGCTTTTGAAACACATCATGAAATTATTTGATCAAATATTCAAGACAAATTTAAAAAATCACATTTGAAACAGTAGTTTGAATTTTCAAAACCATATTGCACATGTAGACTAAACCTTTGCATCGTTTAGTCCATCGTAAAGTCATTTCAAAATGTTTCCAACATTACTCATCTTATACTACGGGGTACGATATGTATAACAATTTCGAAAAAATATTTAGATGATATTTCTAAGTAACACATTGAAAATGTGGTATGAAACACTTTTAAAGAGCATTAATTTCCAATCACCTTATAACTAAACAAAAAAAAAGTTTTAGGAGCGTCATTTGTAGCTGACATTAATTTCAAATCATCCTACACAACATAGAGTCAAGTTGTAAGAACATTCAGCTACAAAATACACGTACACCATATTTTGCAATTTGTATACGTGACTTACTCGATGCATAATGCACAAATCAATTGCACAAGCAAAATTCAGAAAGATGGTAGTAGCATAATCTAATATGGCTTTTTCGCAAACCAGTTGAACAAAAAAGTTAACTTCAATATTTGTTGTGATTATGATTACCTATTACTGTCACTTTCTTACGCACGTGACCATTTCATCGAGGTATCACAAAAAATGATATAAACCAATTGTAAGAGGGGATGACCAGAACACATATAGTAACTCGGTACCACCAGCTGATGTACCAAGTTGAAGTCAATGGCCAGAAAAAATACCTCGTGAAATTTGAAGAATGAGTTATTATTTGAACATGTGAATACATAATTGCAATGCACGTTCCATGTTCACATGTACTAGCAGTTTGCCGTGACAGACATGCAAATGTCAACACTTCACATTTGGTATCCCCGTATTATGAGTTTCAAATGTATAGGGTGGCGTACAAACCGATATTTATCTCAATTCCTGATGTGACGTATTGGCCAGATCGAGACAACATCACAATGAAGCCTCCCCAAACCAAAAGACCTCCCGGTCGGCCTAATCAACGTGAATCCGAAACGAGATGTACGAACACTCTGGAAGAAGGGTAAAGTGTGGGAGATGCGGCGGTATAAAACATAACCGAAAGCGATGCAAGAAACATATATAGCAAAATAGTTTGAATATTTTGTATGTAACTATTTAATGAGACAAATGAATGTAAGAGTTGATTAATTGTAAGACTTGAATTAATGTAATGTATTTTGTTATGACTTGAATGAATGTACGACTTACATCCTTTTCAAGAGTTGATTAATTGTAAGAATTGAATAAATGTAATGTATTTTTTAGGATCACAAATTTGCCTATTTCTGCCTATTAAACTCCGACTTATGCCTATAGAACTCAGCATCATCAGTGCCGAGTTATTCAAAGAAGAACTCGACACTGGTGATGCCGAGTTCTATATGCACAAAAAAAACTCGCCGCCGTCACGTGGTGTCAGCAGGTTTAGTTTGACAAATACTTTCGATGGAGGTCTATTTTGGCAATTTTAAAAAAAAATACTATTTTGAAATTTTTTCATAATAATAATAATAAGGTTGCACACGTGCAATCGTGCAGAACCGCAATCTAAGAAAACCCACTCCAACTCCAATCCATCCACCACCACATCTCCTCTTCCAAGTCCGTCCACAAACACACCACTTCTCGTCTCCTTCCTTCCTTCCTTCCACTCCAAAACCCCCAACCAATTTGTAATCTAGGGTTCCACTCTCCAACCGACCGACCGACCGACCATGCTGTCCACCCTCTCCCTCCTTCCCCCGTCCCTCATCCTCCTCCGCGCCCGTCCCCCTCTCCCTTCTCGCCGCCTCGTTTCCACCCGATCATCCATCACCGCCGGCGTGCAGATTCCTTCGGCTCTGAAGCCGGGGCCGAAAGTCGAGACCGACCGGCTGCCCCCCGACGTGCGCGATCGGGCGATCTCGGCCGTTGATTCGTTCGGAGGGAGGGTCACCATTGGGGATGTTGCTAGCAAGGCTGGGCTTAAGGTCGATCAGTCCGAGAGGGCGCTGCAGGCACTTGCTGCCGATACCGGTGGATTCCTCGAGGTCATTCATTACTTCTGAGAATCATCGAATTGGATCGTGTTTTAAATGCTTTTCTTTTTCTTACCACTTGGTTAACAACCTTGAGAATCATCAAATTAGTCCATTCTTGGTTTGCTATAATACGATTACATGGTATTAGGTTCCATGGAATCAGATTGCATTTCCATCACTTGAATTTCTTCTAATGTAATTACATTGTTTGGCAACATTATACGACAACCTTTTAGTTAACATGAAGCAAGTTTATTACATTGAGTGGTGTAATTGGATTACCAACATAACATGACAAGATTTTAATAAATAATAATATGAAACAAATCGATTATATTATGATGAAAATGGATTATAGCCTCCAGTGAGTGGTGTAATTGGATTGCCTCCGTAATTTGGTTATGGAGTGGTTGCAACCTTTGATTTTCTTAACGAAACAACGGAATCTAATCGAAGCTGTAATTGTTCCATTGCACCTTTGATTATGTCCAGTGAACATGTCCTTATACTGTTGGTTCCTGGAAAGTTTAACTTTATGTAGATTGATTAATGTGGTTTATATCGTGTCAATTACACGGCAGCAGCTTTGATGGTTTAGACGAAGCTATTGGATATGAAATGATAATATTATTGGGATGTCAATGTTCAAACATATTATTCTTCTTGTGGAGTTTTCTTGTTAAAATTTGATCAAAGCAGATATTTGAAGATTGTATTAATAGGTGTCAGACGAGGGTGATGTACTTTACGTGTTCCCAAGAGATTATCGCACAAAGCTCACAACGAGGTCCTTCAGGATGAAAATTGAGCCTCTTCTCAAAAAAGCAAAGGTACTTCTTTGACTATATAGGGATTTAGTCATTATGATTTCTTTTTCTATATGAACATATCGTAGAACAATGTCAATGATTCCTTCTAACACGATGTCCGAATTTGATTCTTGATTTCCGCAGTTTGCATTTGAGTACTTGGTGAGGGTTTCCTTTGGTACTGCTCTCATTGCCTCTATTGTTCTGGTTTACACTACAATTATTGCTCTTGTGTCAAGTAGAAGGTACTCCAAATTCTCAATGCTTCAATCTTCAAATTGTTTTTCTTTTGAATTTACATGGCTATCACAATGGATGGTTTTAATCTTCTATTAATGTGAACTTTTGGGCATAGTTAGTCTAGTAATTATCTTTTCTAACGTTTCTTTGGGTCTGATAGATGGGATCCTATTATTATCATTATTTCCTCTTGATTTCGGTATGCAGTGATGAAGACAATCGCGGAAGACGTGGAGGAAGATCATACGACTCGGGTATCTCACTTTTCTTCCGGCCATCTGATTTATTCTGGTAATGTGTTTTGTTGATTACTCTGATAAGTTCTTAGATTCTTTAAGTTAAAATAGGATTTCTGGACTCTTTGTTCGAAACTTGTTCCTGTAAGGTTTCATGCAAGGTTAGGGACTGTATTTATTTATTTATGTATGTAAACTGTCTATTATTTGCACACAGATAACCTTATTTTGAAGTAACGTCTTTTTATTGGTAATTTTTAATTCATGAAAATATCCAACTAATAACTACTCAGTAGTATTGTAACTTAACTGATAAAATAAATTAGTGTTGTAGCTTTCGTTGGGCATATATAACAAATTTGATACCAAGGAGCCTTGGAATTGCAATTAATTGTTTGCATAAAAGTGGTTTTTAGTACGGGAATAGAAAGTTGGGTTGATGATTTTCTGGCAGCTTTATTCTATTAGCTATTGGTGATCTTTTCTGCATCCAACTTCTCCAGAAAGTAAGTGTTTAGAAAGTATTTTTACCTGTTTTCTTACAGTTATGACCACTGCTGGAGTATTACTATCTCTAACAATTTTAAAAACACACGTCTCTATCAGCTTTATGAGCCAGTCCACATTTAGAAGCCCTATGTTATTCTGCAAATTGTCATTGATGTTGTCTGATAGATACCTTCCATGTAACAAGGTCACCACATGTTGAAATTAGACTGTTAGATAAGAGCCGCAAATGCATCTTTTTTGTTCTTCTTTACTTTGGAATAATATGATATACTTGAAAGTAGAACCAGAGACCATCTTGATTATTAATAAGGAATTTCTTCTCTTTTAGGTACTGGGATCCTTATTATTACCGGAGACGGCAAATGACTGCTGATAATGGAATGAACTTTATTGAATCTGTAATAACAAAGGGTTGACCCATTTCTTCAATGTCTTTATCTTTCACATCTTCTACATGGTGGGTATTTTAACTGCATGTGTTTTATTTGGTGAAGGTTTTCTCATTTGTTTTTGGTGATGGAGATCCAAATGAAGGATTGGATGAAGAAAGGTGGAAACTGGTATTAATCTAACCAATAGTGTTTTTTATGTTTTGCACCTCGAAAGTTGATAAGTTTTCCTGCCTTTGTTTTGTAAATTCGATTTCGTGATAGTAATGAGAGCTGAACATTATTATTGATAAGAATTCCTGCTGTTTGTTGACACCATTTATCTTTCCGCTTTGCAATTGCCTTGGCAGATTGGACAATACATATCATCAAATGGGGGAGTGGTTGCAGCAGAGGAGCTTGCTCCGTATCTTGATGTTTCACCTGGTGATGAGGCTTTGGTATGCTTGCATATAAAGAATTCTTAAGAAAGAGTTCTTTTTAATCTATTACACCAAATATTATGTCCACTTAAACACAAAACTGTTATTATGTGAAAGGAGGCTTCATGTATGTTTATGTTTTGATCCAGATATTGAACTAGTAATTTTATTTTTTTGGCAATTATTTCATGGTTAAGTTTCTTCGTGTTCGCAAGTTTATGAACCCCATGCTTCTCTTTCAACCAGGAAAATTGGTTTTAGTTGACATCTGTTTTAAATTGACTTTATTTTGATATGGAAAATCAATTCAATTTGGTTGTGTATTGTACTACAGGATGAGGAGTCTTACATGTTACCCGTGTTGCTACGGTTTGATGGACATCCAGAAGTTAACGATCAGGTGATAGTGATATATGGTACTCGAGGCATTAGTTCACGAGTAAAACTGTGTTCCATTGATAATATCATTTGATACATGTCAGAAGCATGTTTGCATTACCGAAAAATGTCAAAGTTGTCCACCGCTTAGGCCATGCGTTTCCCATAAGCCAGGAAATATCTAATTAGGTGTTTTTAAAAGTCAAATGCTTACACTTTTACATGAGATATTGTGCCTCCTTTTCTGGTAGTGATCCCGTATTAATTTGTTGATTGTCAATGTCTAGACGAAGCAACTACGTCGTTTTCATTTTTATATTCACATTAACCTTTTCTGGTAGTGACCCCATATTAATTTGTTGATCGTCGATGTCTAGACGAAGCAACTACGTCGTTTTCATTTTTATATTCACATTAACCTTTTGGCGTGCATTTTGCTACGCACTAGAAAACTGTCATTTGAGACTATTTTTTAGCTAGAAAAAAAGAAGAATATATTAGACTTGGTCCTTAAAAATATTCAAGATAAGGGACGACTTTGTACTAAAGACGTAGACAATTTGAGAGTGGATATATAATTTGTGTGAGGTGTACTGCAAAGACCATTGTAAAAGAAGATTTTTGTGCCCATTGAAGCTTACAGACAAATCTTATTTAACGTTTTCAATCATAACAACTAGCTTTTTACTGTAGAGTATTTGATTAGGGATTTTGAAAAGGTTAACTGGTTAAATGAAGATATTTTGTTTGATCATCTAAAAACAAGGGTATCAGTTTCTTCTTCACCCATTGCAAGTATTTGGTTCTTCGTATTTTTTCTGAATGTACTAGCTATTGTGCAGGGAGACATTCTCTATAATTTTCCATCACTGCAGAGAACAGCATCTGGTAAGGGTGCAGGTAGAAAGGAATATGTTGGAACGAGGTGGAGAGAATGGTCTCGTGAGATCAACACCTTCTTAAAAGAGAAAAAAATGGCATTCAGGTACCATTTTGCACTTGCATCAGCAATAAAGTGAACCAACTTGTTTTTCTATTTAAAATCCATTACTTTTACTTATATGCTGTAATGGGATATCATATACACGCCATGAATGTTGACAGAAATGTAGATTAGACATAGAAGTAAAACTTGTTATGGCCTTGCTTTCTGAATTTGGGAATTATATGTTTGATTCATTTTTTAGGTTGATCTCATCTGTCCTCTGAAGCCTAGTGGTTGTTTAGACTCTGTTGTAGATATTTTAGATGATGTTTTTTGTTTGCAGTAAAACGAAGATTTCAGAGAGGGCTATGGTGGCAGGCTTGGGAGGTCTCAATTTCTTCGGAGTTGTAGTTCTGGGGACTATGTTACAGTAATACTACATGCTCAGTTTTAGTTTTTTATTATATATCTTGTGGTTGTATTTTGCATGTGTTGTTATGTTGATTTTGTAGGAATACTGCATTAACACCCAAGGGCCTTATCTCCTTTGTGGCTGACATATTTCCTGCTCTTCAGGTATATTTTGTTTTCCTTAGAAAATTAGTGGTGGTTGGCCACTATTCTTTTCCACATCCTATGTTAAATTATGCCAATGTAGTTCAGTCATTGACTTTGCCAATTGTCCTTGTGTGCTATTCTTGGCTGGCTTTAGAATCATATGTTTTTATCTTATCCCATTACTCATGAAAAACCACCTCAAGTAAAGAACGATTCTGAAACTATGATGCAGATATATGCTGCTTCTTTTTTTGCAATTCCTCTTTTCCGGTGGTTTCTGCTACTAAGAAAGAACAAAGAAATAGACACTAGGAATGCAGCTAGGCAAGAACGTGCACGTGCACTTGAAATGGCCAGTCCTTCGCTTCGACGAAAGGTAACAACCCAATTTTTTTAATGGGACTATGGACTTGAATCATTATGCCTTGAGTTTGATATTCTTTTGTTACTTTAAGCTTATGGTCATAAGTGGTTATATATCCAGAGTTAGCTCCCACAAGTGAAATTTGTTTTCATTCTTTTTCCTCCAGCTTCTCAGTGCAAGAGATATGTCTCGCAAAACAGTTATTGGTTCAGAAAGAATTGTGTACAGCACAGAGAAAGATTTAGTTGAGCAGGATTATGAGGCTCGAGATTGGGATGCTAGATTTAGGGAAATTGAAAAAGCAGATTGAAGAACAGCTAGGGCGGCATTGAAAATCAATATTGCCCCTAACTTCTTATTGATTTGATTCTGCTGTGGAATGCTGAAACAGTGAAACCACAACCAGGATGAGAAAGTGACAAAAGGGTTAGTTCTGCGGGTACATTATCTCCCCTGTATACATGTGATACTTTTCGGCATTTCAGTTGTAAAAGAAGTATCTGGAGGTATTTGAAGCAACCTTGTTGGTTACAGTAACTGGCAGTTGCTATCGGAGAATGTACATTGGTGCGGAAGGTAAATTATATTTTTTCCACGCAAGACGGCCAGACCCAGACAAAAAGCTCGTGCTGTAACTCAAAGTTTTTTTTTTGAAGTAATGCAGTTCAAACTGAAAAATCGGTGCAAGATATGGTGCTAGTATTCTTCTGTTATACGTCTTGACACTTAAAAATGTTGCCTGGTAGGCGTACAAATGGGTGCAATTGTTGTTAAATCTCTAACTGCGTAGTGTGTACATTAACGGGGTTTGAGGACTTGCACATGTAAATTTAAGACATGCTCTTCATGTAATTTGGAGCGCAGTCAATTTCGTTGACACGCTTTTGGAGTGCGAAGTTTTATAAACTATGCTACATATTATGTACGTCTTGCCAATGTGTTGATAAACCATGCCATTCTCTTTGAGCTGCTCGTGTTTTCTCGAGGACAAGATTGACTATTCGCGCAAAACAAATGCAGACTATGCAGTTGTATCATTTTTAATTACCCAACATATGTAAAACTACTGGCAAAAAAAAGGATCTAAATTAGATCAAAATAATGGAAAAGGATAATGAATCTCTCGTAGTTGTAAATTGTAATGCTGCAACACATGTTACAAAGAATCATAAGTTGTTATGCCCGTTAAACATCTGTAATACAGATTTGAAGCGCACTGAATGAGAAGAATCTTCCTTGGGATGAGTCTCTCATATGCTCCTCAAATAGCACCATCAGATTTTATCACAAGCTATCTGTATATCCAAAACCAACGACTTTTCATCATCAATAATGAAAAAAACCACTAAAAGATTAGCTTTTTAGCAATCCTCTGAAAGCAACTAGTAATCTTTCACGACAAAAAGAAGAGTTTTAAATGTTGCAAAAAGATCCTATCTACACAAGATAGAAACAAACAATTGTTTGGCTGCTGTAGTAGCAGAATCATTGGCAAGATAAGAGGATTGTGACACATGACCAAATCATTCCTGAAAGTAGTTGTGTTCTTTTCATGTCGAAAGCAATAAGAATTTATGAGGAAGAACAAATGTTTGTTAATACGAACTTGCCTATGTTATATACTTATATGAAATCCTGAATAACTAAAATTCAGTGCAGACTCACCTAACATTTAGCAGTCTTGACAGCTCAAAATTGAACATTTCCCTTAATAATCTTATGATTGCTGATTGATTGGAGGTTGCTCTACTGAAGAAAATGTTAGAAAAAAAAATACTATAACCAACGCCAAAATGCCACAACCAGACATCACCTGCCATAAGAGAAAAACCAAACTTTAATGAATATTTTCAATTGTTACTTATCCGTCATCAACAAGGAAGCTGACTCCACCAAACTCAATAATTATGTAAGTTTGATGCGTGGATAAGATGCAATGTCCAAAGATGGTGAGTGGAGGTATGATTCGAAGGGTCATCAAGTTGATTTATATTTTTCTGATCAATACCTATAGTTGGATACCAAACTCAACTAATTAGTCAACTTCAAACCAAAGTTAATTAACACAATAACAGTTGAGCAATGTCTTGTACATGTTGGAAACATCATCTCATAATTGTTCAGTATGATAAATTCATAACACTTCTATACATAAGATAGTAGACCAACTAAATTTAACTACATGAGAATTAAGAGCAGAGGGTGAGTATTAAGAACAATAAGTAAATTCTCACCTTGGTCTTGGTTGAAGAAGAATAAACAAGTGAAGGAAGAAATCTCTGCATTCCAATGTTATAAACAGGAGTCCCATCTGGATAAAACAATCCATAATTCCTCTCTGATGTCGGTCCAGGCTTCATATCCTCATTAAACAGCGCGAAAACATAGATATCGAGCGGCACAGACGGTTTCATCGGTGTGCCCTGATTCATAGCCATCCTCTGGACTAAATTCCCATTGTAAATCCTAGCATTCTCTGGGCTTGCACCTGGCTCATCTGAATCACCTTTGGAGGGCCACCCAGTCTCTGATATCTTCAGCTGAACGTCCAAGTGCCCCAAAGCCTTCATTGCTGAATAAACTGAATCGATTTGAGCATACAACATGTTATCATATTTCAGATTGGTGTTTGGATCGGTGACTCCTGAACTCTGCTGGAAAAGAACGTAATTCAGCGAAACACCTTGTGGGTCGGCTTTATATGCGAAGTACGGATAAGCATTTACGAGGAAAGGGGAATTGGTCTGGGAATGGAAGTTGAGAATTGGCTGAATGTACTGAACCAAGTCGGGATGGAACGAACCGGACGAAGGAGGGTAGGAATCGGCCAGTATGTTGAGGGAATGTGCTGTTGTGACAGTTATCTGTTTGCTTAAACCGAGAGTCACCAGAGCTTGATAAACAGACTGCATTGCCGGTAGAAGGTTGGCGGTGAGAGCCGTGTCATTGCCCGAAAGCACCTCGTTGCCGACCGTGACGCAGGAGATTTTTGTCTGGGAGATGTGGGGTTGAACGTTTTGGCTTAGCCATTGTTGGGCTTTTGACGGATCCTTCATGTTTGCCATGTCTTCATTTTCGATCGCAATTATGAAATCAATGTTTGTGTTTGCAAAGGCAGTTAAGACGGTTGGATCTGCGTCATAGAGCTTGACTCTGGTGATGTTAATGGATCGGAGGAGGTTGACTACTCTGGAGGGAGGCGGGAGGTTGTTGGCAATTCGACCGTAATTGATTCCGACGCCTAGAGCTGAGATTTGAATCACTAGAGCTGAAATGTTCCACAGGCAGAACGGTTAGTGTCAATCATGAACACTATTAGTCAAATTTATGGATTTTACAACTGAAAAGGATAAAGCTAGTGATAGTAATATAACAGAATGACACCTTCTAATGTTGTTCTTTTTTGCATAATTCAGCTGAAAGAATAACTTAGAAAAGACCCAATATGTACAAATGATTTTATGGTATAATCGTAGGAAAAAATGTTAGAATACAATCAGATATTCCACCACAGAAAAGATAACCAGCTAGAAACAACCCTTTCATGCCACATAAAATCCATGGATTCATGCAAATCATATTCATACAAAATTTAAGAAAACAAAGTTTCTACTGTACATCAGAAACAAGCTGTAGTATTAGTCCTAAAAGAAACATCAACTACTATATATTTATATTTATAAAAGCAAAATGCACTCCGAATTCAAAAACAAAACTTTAGAATACCAAAATGAACACGAAGAGAAGGATCAATAATTTAGTGGTGTAACCTGAAAAGAGTAAGGGGATGAGAAGAGTTTGGAGCTGAGAAGAGGTGTTCATGTCTTTCCACTTTGACGGGCACAGAGTATATAGAGATAGAAAGAGAAAATGCCGATTTAACAAACTCTGGAATCTATCTATCTCTCATGTCTCGACACCTCACACTCTATAGACAAAAAGATTGTATACTTCTTTGTTCATCCCAATGTCTTTATATATGTTCTTCCCTTGTGGTGGGCGGCAGTTTGCAGATTCCCACACAAACTACTCACACGTGCCATTCTTTGCAGTTAAAGTCTAATCTCTTTTATGATCTTTATTCAACTCACAAACGTTGGAAACATGTATAATTACGTAAGGAAGGTCAAGATAGTTTTGCATGTGAAAAGTTTGAGACATTCGCTGTTGTTGAGTATTAGGTGGAACGCTCACCATCCAACCATTGCTTGGTTTTTTTATAAAGAAATGTGAGTTTTGCGTGAAGATCTAGATGCCAACCTACTTGGCATGGGTAGGTGATTCATGAGTAAGGTATGTAACAATGATCTTTCTAAGTTACATTATATGAATTATTGGTATTGTCTCATTACGATCTGTTTGAGTTGATAACACAATTTTTCGGATTTTTCTTCAATTTCTCCATATTTTGTATCTTCCTTAAGTGTCTTGATACTTAATGATCTTCCTGTAAAATCCTGATCATTCTCGTGTTCATTAGAAAATTAGAAAAGCTGATTGTCTAAAAGAAGGGAAATGTTTGTTGAACGCAGCGCGTCACGGACGCGTTCTACGTGGACATCCATGTCAGCCCTTACGTGGCCAAAGCATGAATGTTTTTTTGTTTTTTCTTCCTGATGTCCACTCAAATCACATTAAATGCGTTTCAACTCAGCACGTTCTCTCTCTCCACCCAAATACAAATATGATGACACTCTTTCTTTCTTCTTCATTCTTTCTCTCCAGAATAAATCACCATTTCGAAGAAGCGTCTGATGCCGACTCCCAGGATTCTTCACAACGTAAGCAGCGTGAATGGGACGGTGCGAAGACTTCCCGATGTTCTTGTCAACGCTCCGTGGTGAAGACTTACGTCTGTTCGGTTTATGTTGTACATCTCTCCGTAATAAATCACCATTTCGAGTAAGATATTACGTCGAAGAAGCGTCTGATGCCGACTCCGAAGGTTCTTGACAACGTAAGCAGCGTGAATGAGACAGTCATGTTTAAGTCTTACATCTTCTTTTCGATTTACTGGGAAAATATATATTATTTTTGTAATTTGTGTGTGTTTGTGTTTGTAATGGAAATCTGATATGCTATTTTTTTCCTAAACGTAATTCTTGTAGGGTATATATTTTGGTTTGTTTCGACATCATATTATTGCATTCCATATATTGATTCGTTTATTCCGACAATAATGAAGCCATATATTATTCCGGACTGCAAATACACTTATTCCGGACTGCAAATACACTTATTCCGGACAGCAAATACACTTATTCTGGACAACAAGTCCACTTATTCCGGACAAACTTTATGTTCCGTTTCTGGACACACTTTATTCTTAAACCGGACAACAAATACACTTATTCCGGACTGCAAATACACTTATTCCGGACAAACTTTATGTTCCGTTTCTGGACACACTTTATTCTTAAACCGGACAACAAATACACTTATTCCGGACAACAACTACACTTATTCCGGACAACAAATACACTTATTCCGGACAGACTTTCTGTTCCGTTTCTGGTCACATTTTCTTCTTATTTCGGACTGCAAATACACTTATTCCGGACTGCAAATACACTTATTCCGGACAGCAAATACACTTATTCCGGACAACAAATCAACTTATTCCGGACAAACTTTATGTTCCGTTTCTGGACACACTTTATTCTTAAACCGGACAACAAATACACTTATTCCGTACAACAACTACACTTATTCCGGACAGCAAATACACTTATTCCGGACAGACTTTCTGTTCCGTTTCTGGTCACATTTTATTCTTATTTCGGACTGCAAATACACTTATTCCGGACTGCAAATACACTTATTCCGGACAGCAAATACACTTATTCCGGACAACAAATCAACTTATTCCGGACAAACTTTATGTTCCGTTTCTGGACACACTTTATTCTTAAACCGGACAACAAATACACTTATTCCGGACAACAACTACACTTATTCCGGACAGCAAATACACTTATTCCGGACAGACTTTCTGTTCCGTTTCTGGTCACATTTTCTTCTTATTCCGGACTGCAAATACACTTATTCCGGACTGCAAATACACTTATTCCGGACAACAAATACACTTATTCCGGACAACAAATCAACTTATTCCGGACAAACTTTATGTTCCGTTTCTGGACACACTTTATTCTTAAACCGGACAACAAATACACTTATTCCGGACTGCAAATACACTTATTCTGTACAACAATATACACTTATTCCGGACAGACACATAACGTAAACAGGACAAACACATAATGTAAACTGCACACACACATAAAGTAAGCTAGACAAATTAAGTTGATCCAACGTAAAACTTAAAAACAAATATTTTATTATGATAAGTGTGGGCTCTGCACGAATAATGAGACTGCACGATGTCCTAGGGTCTGCACACTGTCTTATCTGTGTATTGGGAAATGAATCGTTCAACTTAAAGAACCGGCGTTTTTTAAAAATACCAAAACGCGCGAAGAGAAATTTCGCTGACTGGACGCTGACTCAAAGAAAAATATCTGAGCTGTACAGATCCACGTAAGGCGCGTCCGTGACGCGCGCGTCCGTATATAACTACTCCTAAAAGAAGACAAGAGGAAATAATCAAGTGAACAATTTGGTTTTAAAGAACTTTAAAATAAAATAAAAATTACAGAATAAATCTTTTTCACATAAGATCAAATGATCGAATGCAAGGTATCATCACATAAGAACTTGTAATGTAATGCAGCAGACTTTCAAAGAGCATGCTTGGTGACGTTACCAGTTGCAGTTCCTACGTGTACTTCCTGTAACAAGCCTTCCCGAGGTAAAACAAAGTACAAAACATAAGTTTTGTTTTTCCTTTAAGTGAAAAGGTTTCGTTTTTGTCACGAAAGCTCAAAAAAAAACTGAATTGCTAAACATCGCCCCAAAATTACTTAAATCGCCCCTTGAAATTACCATTTTGCCCTTCTCTCATTTCTACTGCTATAACGCGACATTTTACCCTCCTATCACACATCTCTCTTCATATTCCTCTTATAATCATAAAAAATAATGTTTTGGAGGTCAGTAATGAACCAACGAACGCCCCAGCGTACTCGAATCTGGTAAACTATCTAACATCTTTTTAATAAAAAAATAATAAAAAATAATAAAAAATTACGGGCGTCCGACGGAGCCGCCCCCACGTAGGAGGGGGCGTCTGGCTAAGACGCCTCCCCCATGGGGGAGGCGTTTTACCCAGACGCCTTACCCATCGGGTAGGCGTTTTACCCAGACGCTCTGCCCTTGGGACAGGCGTCTGTGTAAGACGCCTCCCCCATTGGGGAGGCGTCTTACCCAGACGCCCCCTCCTACGTGGGGGCGGCTCCGTCGGACGCCCGTAATTTTTTATTATTTTTTATTATTTTTTTAAAAAGATAATTGATTATAAATTTAGATAATTGTTAAATTAATTAATTAATAAGTTAATAATTACTATATTCGGATGACCGATACCCCTTCGGTACACCGAAAATTCAAAAATTTCCAGATCCAACAATTTCAAAATCCAAAAAAATTCCAGGGGGCGCTGCCCCCTTGCCACCCCCGCCACCTCACCGGCGAGGTGGAATGCCGCTCGCTCACCGGGGAGCGAGACCCCCGAACGACCTGTCGAGGTGGTATTTGTAAGTCAGGATGTTTTACCACCGGGGGATTTTGGAACTTAAAAAATGTTGGATCTGGAATTTTTTTGAATCTTCATCATTTGCAAAAAAACTCATTGTAATCCGACCGGTTACCACCGAAAACTTGCAAAGAAACGTCAAATAATTTGAGATAACACACCGTATAATTTTAATTTGACAAAAAAATTAAAAAAAACGGGACGTCTGGCTAAGACGTCTGTACCATCGTGGAGGCGTCTGGCTAAGACGCCTCCACCATGGTGGAGGCGTCTTAGCGAGACGCTTACACCATGGTATAGGCGTCTGGCTAAGACGCCTGGACCATCGTGGAGGCGTCTGGATAAGACGCCTCAACCATGGTGGAAGTGTCTTAGCCAGACGCCTCCACGATGGTGCAGGCGTCTTAGCCAGACGCCCGAGTCGGAAAAAAAAATCCGTCTCCGTTACTTCGCCTGATATAGGTGTTTCGCTAGACATTTTCGTGGTGTTGGTACTAGGAATGTTAGTAAAACTGAGTCAAAAACCTTGTTTAAAGACACGGGACGATATGGGTATTAAATATATTGTTAAGGGCAATTTGGTAATTTCAATGGGCGATTTAAGTAGTTTTGGGGCGACGTTTAGTAGTTCCCAAAAAAAATTCACATTAGCTGTAGGATAAGGTATTAAACTTGGACTGTGTCTCCAGGCGGATTGGAAGAAAATATAGCTAAGCAAGAGCTACGGGTTTATAATTAGACTAAAATACAATATTAAGCTAATAAGACCGTAAACTAACTATTCTCAAATCATTAAGGGTTTCATAGCAAAACACTGGACAACTCACGGTCTCACCCAGAAGAAGTCTGAAGTCGGAGGAACCCGGAAAGGGTGGGATCCACACGCATCCTCGTGGAGCAAACCAAACCCTCCACCCGACCCTTTCCGGCGATGTGGTGGTGACATCGACTGACCGATCCATGTCGACGACGACGCCTCTACTCCGACGAGCGGCGCTGCTGTGTCGCCGACACGTACAGCGCAACCGGATTCTCCTCTCCAGATCCTTCTCCGCCGTCCCCGCTGAGGATTCTCCGGCTTCGGCCGGCGATGGGATTCACATGACCGAAAACTGCGTCAGGGTACGGCTCTTTGTTTACCTGAAATTCCGTCTTAATTTTCTCTGGATTGGGAAACTCGAATTCTGATTAAATTTCGGGTAATATGCTTGCTTTCTGGTTGATTGGTTTGGAGGAAGTGATCTAATTTAGAAAATCTAGTTTGAAGCAATAAATTCTATTGTTTGTTATTGTACTATCAAGTTGAAAGTGGGATAAAATGTCTACTTTTGTGTTGTTTTTATGTTTTCCATGTTTGTGTTGGATTTAATGTGGATCCCATTTACAATATTATAAACTTGGAAATTCAAGTTTCAGAACTTCCTAAAACCAATTATCAGGAGTTATACTATGATGCACCACACAAGGTTGTATTTTAAAACCGTAAATTATGGTGTATGATTCTTTGAGATGCATCATCAACACGCACATCCAAAACTTCAATTCCCAACTTCTAGGTCACCCTCCCGCACAACATTTATAACCAAAGTAAAAAAGTTTTTTTGGTAATCTGTTGACTAGGAGATATTCTAAAATTTTCCAATCAAGCCTTATACATTTTTCATGAAAGCTTTGTACTGAACTCCGAGGAAGCTTTGTACTGAACTCTGAACTTGATACCGTTCTAGTTTTTTTTCTGTTTGTCAAATGCAATGGCTGAAAAGAGTGGAAATTTCTGTTGACCAGAAGATACTCTAAAAAAAGAGTGGAAATTATGGATTTGTACCTTAACTTTTCTAGTCCAGTGGTTATCTAAAGTTATAAACTTTTGAGAATATTCTACAGAGAATGAAAAAGTTGAGTTCAAAGCCATCTAGTGATGGAAAGATGTTGAGATTATGTATTGAAACTGGTGGATGCTCTGGATTCCAATATGTTTTTGAGCTGGATGACAAACATAATGAAGATGACAGGTTTGTTTCTTTCTTGAAAAGAACATTAATAGTGTACTTTCTCCGATATGCTCTCTCTCAATCACACGCACAAATACACACATTTGAATATTGTAATTTTACTCTCCGATATGCTATGGATTATGAATGCAGAATTTTTGAGAAGGAAGGTGTTAAGCTTGTAGTCGATAATATATCATACGACTTTGTGAAAGGTGCTACCGTGGACTACGTTGAGGAGTTGATTCGCTCTGCATTTGTGGTTAGATTTTTTCTGTTTTCTTCTACCAATTTCATTTTTTATTATCAAAAAGACGTATACTTTTAAATATATGCATGAGTAAGTATTTATCCATATGCCTTGTTTGGATGTCTTCCTCTCTGCATGGGTAATTACTTATATGGTGATACCATAACCACTAGCTTTATGCATTAGGAATCTACAAAATTTCTTCATTACAATTGCTGTCCTATTATGCAGATGTATCTTAACCAAAACTGAGCTTACACTAGAAACAACTTTCAGTTAAAAAACATTTGATTGATGTGGCAAACCAGTTCTTACAAAATTGTGAACATTTAATGTGTTCAACAATTATATCTTCTTCAGATTGCTCGACAGTTGTAAACCTTCTATATCTACAACAGTATCTTCTACAGATTGCTCAACAGTTGTGAACCTTCTATACCTTCAAGATACAATTATAAACCTTGACTTGTACCACTACAACATTCATCACTGAACTCTTCAGTGATATTTTATTTTTTCTGTTCAACTTGCCAGTAAGTATGGTCAATTATCGAAGTAAAATGTGTTCTGCTAAATTAATGTTTGGATGAACTTGTCCTATAACTTTTCCTGGGAACTTGGCAGAATAGCTCATTAACAATGTCAGGTTCTATAAAGATTCAAGTAGTATGTGCAAACACCATTTCCATCAGCCTGTAGTCTTTATTTTAAAGGTTATCTGTCAACAGAAAGAAACGTCAAAATGATGATATTTCTTGTGGCAAAGCTAGGGTTACTTTGGGACCTACTCAGCTTTCATCATTTTTATAACAAATGCCTTTGATACATTTACAACTTTTGGACCTGTAAAAATTAACATGTTTAAGCATGAAGAGGAGAGGGTTTTATTTGGAAAAATGGCATCAGAAGGTGGTGAATATATCTATTTAAGAAAATCTTGATGTCGGCTTTCTCCCTGCTTATGATTGTGATTATACTGATAAATCTGACTTGCCTTTTCTGCCTCAATAAATGTTAACTTACTCATTATTCAATAACAAACAATTTTCACTGAACTTGTTGATGCTCTTTAAAGTACTTAAGCAGATTTTCTGTGATATATGTTTTCATCTTCTAAGTACCATATTTTGAAATGACCACAGGTAACATCAAATCCCAGTGCTGTTGGCGGATGCAGTTGTAAAAGCTCCTTCATGGTAAAATAAATAGTTAGTTCTTATGAGGAGGCTATTTATATTGTAAAGATAGCAGATCCCTCTATTATTGATTGTAGCAATAAGTTATAGCTTGGAGAAGCTTTTTGTGCAACTACTGACTGTAATTGTACCACATTTTTTCATACAAGAGTTGCTTTTCCAGGGAGCTGTTGTAATATTTGCATTTTTTACCATCGTTTTGTTTTAATGATTTATTAGGATTTTGATCATCAATTTCTTTTTTAAAAAGAAGGCAAAGGTTGATTAAGAAGAATTTGTAACTTTATTTGGTTACAAGTAAAGTTGGCATGCAAGTGCGCAAATTGCTTTTGGAAAGTTATAGACTATTGATTTATGTTGTCACTATAGCGTCACTTTTGCTTGATCATGATTGCTAGTCTTTGTGGAGTTTTCGCTGTTTGATCACGCCTGAATTCAAGGGGCAAAACTAGAAAGCTAGTGATGCCATTGTGATATCTGATATCTTAGGTATGTGTTGCATACGGTTCATAAGTACGGCACGAAAACATTGTGGACTCTTTCAGTCCCTTGATATTGAACTTTGGAATATTGGCATAAAGAATTTTAGGTTTTAGTTGAAGAGATGACGATATGGTTGTTGATTGGTGACGACTATGTTACGGAGACCAGGTTATCTTTGTAAGAGGTTGTATGAGACTCTATCTGTACCGTCACTCTTCCAACCTAACAAGCCCTCCAAACACTCCTTGAAGACCCCATGAGGTCGGTTTCGGTTCTAGTTCAACCAAAAATCAATCTTACCCAACCCATGTGCACCCCACCCCCTATTTGGACTTCCCGAGTCGCTTGTTCTCTTCTTTTATTTATTTAATTGCATGTGGTGGTCTAGTGTTGCAAAGAAGTGTTTTTCACACTATCAAGAAGCCTTTTTGTTCCAGAATGTGTTGTAATTACTCAGAAAAGTATATTCCCAAAATATCATCAAATTACTCTAAGAGCACCCTTAACGGGTGCTCTTTGCCCGGGCGCCCGGGCAGCCCTCCCTTAACGGGAATCCGACCTGGGCGCCCGGTCGGGGGGCCACATGCCCCCCCTCCTTCGTCCAGTTTTTTTTTGTTTTTGTTTTAAAAATAAAGATTATTTTTATAATTAGGATAATGTATTAATTAGGTAAATAGAATTTAATTAATTAGGTATTACAAAATAATTGAAAAAATATTTTATGATTAATTAACAATTTTATGATTTACTTAGATATAAAAAAATTAAAAAAATCATAAATAAATTAAGAAATACAAAATACAAATACAATACATATACACTTCGGAAACAAAATACAATACAAGTACAGAATACGAAATACTGTAGGTCCTCGATGTTTGAGAAATCCAAACCTCGATCAAATCGTCTCGTCTTTAGTGAGTCACGCGCGTACTGTAAGTCCTCGATGTTTGAGAAGTTCAAGCCTCGATCCAATCGTCTCGTCTTTAGTGAGTCACCCGCGTACTGTAGGTCCTCGATGTTTGAGAAGTTCAAGCCTCGATCCAATCGTCTCGTCTTTAGTGAGTCACGCGCGTACTGTAGGTCCTCGATGTTTGAGAAGTCCAAGTCTCGATCCAATCGTCTCGTCTTTAGTGAGTCACGCGCGTACTCTAGGTCCTCGATGCTTTAGAAGTCCAAACCTCGATCCAATCGTCTCGTCTTTTGTGAGTCACGCGCGTACTGTAGGTTACTTCTCACAACTATAAATGCACTCCTCCTGGTTGGTTTTCTTTCATTCATCTACGAACAATGTCTTCACCCGATAAGTCTTCCAGTTGGAAGTCTTCATCATCTTCAACATCCAATGACGAAGTTTACGACCAAGTGTTGAACTCCTTAACGGAGTATGTCTCCCAAGTGGTGGACCAACGTCCTAAGAGGCGTAGAATGCGAACTTCGAACCCAGATAGAGATAGGGAGCTTGGTTACAACCGTTTGATTGCGGATTATTTTTCTAACGACATTGTTTATCCTGACAACATTTTCAGGAGAAGATTTAGGACAACACTCCTCCTGGTTGGTTCTCTTGCATGGAGTAAGATTGTACTTAACAAAATAATGACAGCTTGCATTGTAATGCATAATATGATAGTGGAGGATGAACGTGATTTCTTTGGTAATTTTGGAGATTGGAACGAATTTGTTCAGGATCAACCTGGAAATTCCGTGAACGACGCGGTTCGGTATTCCACTGACCGTGTATTGGATATTACTAGGTACTTGAGAAGGAGAGATCAAGTTCGTGATCACACCACACATTTGAACCTTCTAGCCGATTTGGTCGACAATATATGACAACGCTTTGGAGGAAATGCGTCTTGATGTATTTAAGTTTAGTATTTAAGCATGTATTTTTAGTTTTAGTTTCTCAATTTCCGGTTAATGTACTATGTAATGTGGTTTTCTAAATTTTAATAATATTTTCGTATTTATTAATTAAATGTTAATTAAAAACGAATGAATTGTTGATATTAAATAATTACGATAATGATTATTAATATATTTTGTTGATTGTTGAAAGAGTTTTGGAGAGAAGAATAAAAATAATGACGTGACAACAAATACTATATCGTGACTGAGTGGATTGGGTAATGGTTAAGGATTTTGTAGGTGGTTGGTTTGTGCTGACGTGGCAGAAAGAGAAGCTGACGTGACTGAGAGAAAAAGTAGAGCGCCGGTGACGATGCTCTAAAGTTAACTGTACCATGTCATTTCCTTTCTTGCTCTTCTGGTTCGTTGTCATGAATATTTTATGTTCTACACAGATGTCATATCATTTTCAAGTAACCTGATGAATGATGCATCTGTTCACTTGCACATAATTTTCTCAGTATACTCATGTTTTCTGAAATCTGTTTTCTCTCTCTCCTTATTTCTTTCATGGTATATTGTTTTTTGTATTTAAGGATAATGATTTTTTAATGTTTTTCAGGATAATGGTTTTTAGGTGGATTGTATAATGGTTAAAAAATTTGTAAGGAAGTTGGATTGTATAATGGTTAAAATATTTGTAAGGAAGTTGAATTGTGGTAGAAAAAGAAATTAACGTCACGTAGATTAAAAAAAATTGAACGCCCGGTAAGTACCCAAAGTTATGTTAACGATGGTGAAGAGATCACACCTGAAATCAGAAAATATCTATCATAACGTAAGGGTTACGCAGGATAGCTGACTTGTTCCAGTCTACCAATATCGTCAGCATCATTGTTCTAATAGCATGGATGTCAAGCAAGCTTTAAATTTGCATGAGAAATTAACAATAAGGGTCTGTATGGATGGGCCACCGTATCATGATTTTTTTGGGAAAAACTGTATTATTCAGAAAAAAAGTTTTCGATCATTGGAGTTGTTTGAATCACCCTGAATTATATATTACAAATCTACATTTTTACACTGTAAATGCATTTTCCCAAAAATAGGGTACGTCATATTTATTCTCAGAAAATGTTCTCTTCTTCCTGGTTTGTTTCTTATGGAACTTTGATTTTACAAAAAACACTTTAGCCAAATACATTGATACATGTGACAATGTATTTTCCAAATACATTACATGAGTTGGATGTCATTATGAAAAATGCATTTTTAAATAAAAAAATTCGAAACATTTAGTTACCCAGACGGTATGTAACATTAGTCTCAACAATCTGAATGTTCCTCATGAAACTTTGAGATCAACGGACGAAAAGAAATGAGACCTACGGAAAAAATATCTGTAACTCAATAGGTGATCTCTTTAGTAAGTTCACTTGAGCCTAGTAGAGCGAGTTACGTGCTTGGAAATTTTAGGGATAAGCCGAAACCAGCATGTATCACTTGATTCACTAGGCTCAATTATACCATATTATTGTGGACCAAATTCATTCAAAGAGAAAAGAGGCAATTGTTCATTATTCCCAGAATAGGTTACAGATCCCACTTCATCCTGACACAACAAGAAGAAAATCCAAATTAACTAAAACACACCACGTCCAACTAGCTTAAGACGCAGAAGGTGCCCCCAGCAAATTTTCAAGGAAGCCTACTTATTGCAGCATAAATAGTTTATGGTAATCAATAAAGCTCTTCTTCCTTGTGTGTATGAATGACGCAATCTGATGTCGGATACGACACACAGGTCAGAAGATAACCTTTCTCAATCATGCCATCGTCAAGGAAAGATCCATCAGATTGATCGACCGTGCCAGATTTCATCAAACCTGCACACGTCGAGCAAGCTCCAGCACGACACGAGTAGGGCAGCTCCAATCCTGCATTCTCAGCAGAGTCAAGAATGTACGCATCATCAGGGGCTTCAAATTCATTTTCTTCACCATCAGGACCGATGAGCTTCACTTTGAATGTGGCCATTGCAGTTGCTCGGAAGCTGTTGGATAGCTTCAGGCCAAAAGCCTTTGAGATGTTCTGCCGTGAACCAAGCATGCAGGGACCCTTGGATAGGAAGGTTGAAGCTGTGGTGCTTCTAGACGGAGTAGAGGCCTTAAGTGTGAAGGAAGTTGGCACAGTAGAAGTCATATTTGATATCTGAAACAAAAACAGATTTGAGAAAAAGAATTGTCCATCCTTTTATTCAACATATTTTTGCCGCATTTAAGGGACTAATAATATCCTTAATGAAGTCATTCCTCAAAAGGTCATGAAGTAAGTGTGAGCTCCAACAGAAAATGCAAATGAACATTGGTGCACTAGATTGGACAGGGACATCTATATCGTTACTATGGATGGTAGTAGGCAATTGATTAGCATGACAAAAAACACTTCTGAAAGAAATTGAAAAAAAACAAATTTCAGAAGACATGAGTACACTAAGAAAATTATGTGCAACTGAACAGATGCATCATTCATCAGGTTACCTGGAAATGATATGACATCTGTGTAGAACATAAAATATTCATGAGCCATTTACACTACTAAGTAAAAACGGACTAGAAGAGAAAGAAAGGAAATGACGAGGTACAGTTAACTTCAGAGTCAAATTGATGATATCTTTGTGAACATACTTTTCTGAGTGATTACAAATTTACAACACATTCCAGAACAAAAAGGCTTCTTGAGAGTGTGAAAAACACTTCTTTGCAACACTAGACCACCACATGCAATTAAATAATAAAAGAAGAGAACAAGTGACTCGGGAAGTCCATATAGGGGGTGCACTTGGCTTGTATAGGAAGGCTGAAGGTGTGGTGCTTCTAGTTGGAGTAGAGGTCTTATGTGTGAAGGAAGTTGGCACAGTAGAAGTCATATTTGATATCTGAAACAAAAACAGAATTAAGAAAAAGAATTCTCCATCCTTTTATTCAACATACTTTTGGCGCATTTAAGGGACTAATAACATCCTTAATGAAGTCATTCCTCAAAAAGCTATGCAGTAAGTCTGAGCATCAACAGAAAATGCAAATGAACATTGGTACACTAGATTGGACAGGGACATCTATATCGTTACTATGGATGGTAAAACCATATCAACTTTGCCAACATGTATAAGAAGACAATTGATTAGCATGACAAAACAACACTTGTAAGGCTACCCCAAAGGTAGAAGAAGGAAGCAGAGATTCAGGCATCAGTTTGAGTTCGAGATTGAGACCCATGAAAGAAATCGGGGGGAAAAACAGATTTCAGAAAACATGAGTATACTAAGAAAATTGTGCAAGTGAACAGATGCATCATTCATCAGGTTACCTGAAAATGATATGACATCTGTGTAGAACATAAAATATTCATGACAACGAACTAGAAGAGCAAGAAAGGAAATGACATGATACAGTTGCTTCAAGGAGTGTTTGGAGGACTTGTCATGTTGGAAGAGTGGAGTGACGGTACAGATAGAGTCTCATACAACCTCTTACAAAGATAACCTGTTGTTACCAATCCACAACCATATCGTCATCTCTTCAACTAAAACCTAAAATTCTATATGCCAATATTCCAAAGTTCGATATCAAGGGACCGAAAGGGTCCACATGTTTTCGTGGCGTACTTATGAACCGTATGCAACATATACCTAAGATATCACAATGGCACCTAAGATATTACGACATGCAGGCGTGATCAAACACGGAGAACTCCACAAAGACTAGCAAACATCATGATCGAGCAGAAGTGACGCCATAGTAACAACAAACATAAATCAATAGACTAAAACTTTCCGAAAGCAAGTTGCACACTTGCATGCCAACTTTACTTGTAACCAAATAAAGTTACAAATTCTTCTTAATCAACCTCTGCCTTCTTTTTTTTTTAAAAATTGATCATCAAAATCCTAATAAATCATTAAAACAAAACGATGGTAAAAAATTCCTAATAGATCACAAAAATCACACATGCAAACCTAAACCAACAATCATTTGAACAAACAACGCAGATCGTAGTTTCCCCATTCAAACTTCCGACAAATATACAAGTCTCGACCGTAAAAAGGTGCAATTTTTAAGATTTCAAAACACGCCGTAACATCTCCAAAACTTTGGGATCAAAACAGAACTCGAAAACCCTAAGAGATCGAAAGGATGGGATCGTTGGATTCGTCGGAAAGCTCACCTTCGGCGGGATTTGTGGAAGATTCGAGAAGGATCGAGACGGAGCCCTAGATCGGAGTCGAAATGGGATGGGAGGAAGCGAGTCGGGGTTTATATAGGGGGTTGCGGCGGAAACGTCGAAGAATAACAAGATTATGTTATGTGAGGGTTTAGTTTTGTGGTATTGTGATTAATACGCTGTTGATTTTTAATTAAAAATTACAACAGACGCAAGTTTGAATGGAGAATCAACTCTCTCTTTTTATTTTCTTTCGAGGGAGGGTTTATTCGGGTGGTAATATTGTATTGTTTACTTAAATTGAAACAGTGTCTCACTACAAGGCTTACGTCAGTTGAGTTGAGGGCTCACTGATCATAAAAAAATACAAATAAAAAAAGAACTTAATAGAAGACCTCTAATCGAATTAACCTTTTCCTCTCTTTCCAATCACGTCCTAAAAACCACCCATCGTCTAATCACCTTCCAAAGGCCCTCCTCACGTACAATCAATAATCCCTAAAACCGAACCAGAAGGGAGAAGAGAACAATAAACAGAAGAATAATAAAAATATTACCTGAAAAGAAGTAAACGCGTTGTAAATCCAAAACGAACAAATTCACACAAGACCCTGAGATGGTACATAATTCATCAAAACAAAGGATGCTTAATGGCTTATACGGAAACTTAATTGCCTCCAACTGTAAATGCTAGCTCATTTATACTTTTAAAATATTAACCAAAAGTTTATTACAATTTTCGTCATAAGTATCATTGTTGTATAATCTAAAATTCATTTAAGATGCTGAACGTCAGCACTTCGCATAAAGGTAAATAGATCACTTTAGTCTTAGTGCGAGATTCTGTAAGGAATGCACTATCATTTCCAATGACACATAAATATGGTTTTCGTTTTAGGCGTGCTGTAAACAAGGTTGTAATAACCATTTTGATGACAAATTACATACATGCATATGATGATATATTGATGTGATCATATCTTCTTCACAATTAAAGTAACATGAGTAAAAGAAAAGGCAGTCACGCACATTTCTGCTTCCCAAGAAGTGATAACCATTAGTAGCAAAAAGGGGAGTATCAGTCAAAGCTCTAGCTTCACGATTGTTGACTAGAAATATTGCGATCTTTCGTGGCATAAACTTTATAGATGATTACTTAAGCTCTTACTTTTGAAGAGTCCACATTCCTGTGCATTTTGACTCGTTGAGAACCCTGTGCTGCGGAGGTGGGATGGGATCAGCGGAGGATAATGAGGAGGAAGGTTGAGAAGGAGGAGATGTGTTGGTGGAGGGAGTAGGAATGGATCAGGTGAGGAGACGAGATGTGTTGGCATCTTGAGATGAAGATTACCACATTATCTTTTGATTGTATATATTGTATATTGGATAAACCAACCGTTGGATCTAGATCTAAGGGAGGAAAATATATGGTCTCATTTTTTTAGAATGAGACCTGATCTCATTATAATATTTCTGTGTATATATATATAGCCAAACAAATATCTAAATCGACGTATCCCACGATATATTATATTCTTTTCACACCAAAAAAAAACTCTAGTCAGACTACGTCATTCACCAACAGCACCACCTTTCATTTCATGTTCCTTCTCTGGGTTTGGTTTGATCTACGTGTGCATTCAACTAAGACCACTCGGTCAACCGAGTCGAAAAGAAGCACCTTGCCCCAAAATCGGTTCCTCTCTTCCAATTGGCCAAGACTCCACATCCCACCACACATGCAACTCTCACCTTCCATTCTACAACTACACGTTTGCATGGTCTAAACCACATCCAACACCACTCCTCTACGTGTAACACATACCACCTATCTCTCTTAATTTCCTCCAATCCTATAGCTTCATTACATATATACCACCACCAACCAAGCCTCCTCTCCATCCTCATCACAACAATCAAACTAGCTAGCCAAACGTACTTCTACAAAACCAAGCTATCAAAGCTTTCCTTTTCTTTTCCTGTTTTCTTTGCTAAATTTGGTGGTAGCATGTTGAGCAAAGGTTTGGCTCGTGATGCTGAAGAGAAGCTCAATGGAAACAACAACAACAACAACAACAACAACGTAGACAAAGAAGAGAAACTCAACTACAACAACAACAAGAAGAAGAAGATCGTAGGTTTCGCAAAGGATGATGGAGAGAAGAAGTCCAACAAGACTAATTACTTGTTTGAGATTATGGATATAGCTGGAGATAGTATAGAGAAGTTAAATGACAACAACTATATTGAGACGACGAGTTTGATTCGAGACATAGAAGATCAGAATAAGCTCAATGGAAACAACTACAGACAGACGATCGATTTAGCAGGAGAAGCAAGAGAGGAACTCAAAAGCAATGACCATTATGACCATGCAAAAGAGACCATAGAAGAGGAGGTAAGTGGAAGAGAAAGGTTGAAGAGGCATCGGAGTGAGATGGCTGGAAGAGTGTGGATACCAGAGACATGGGGACAAGAGTCCTTCTTGCAAGATTGGAAAGATTGCTCGGTTATAGATCGATCTTTGATCCCTTCCGGATTGTTGTCGGCAAGACAGGCGTTGGTGGAGGAGTGCCAGAGAGCAAACTCTGGTAGAATGCGCATAGGCAAGTCATGTTGACA
Organism: Triglochin maritima; assembly: GCA_963682175.1. Lineage (NCBI taxonomy): Eukaryota > Viridiplantae > Streptophyta > Magnoliopsida > Alismatales > Juncaginaceae > Triglochin > Triglochin maritima. The sequence continues at coordinate 405,584 of OY821787.1, read as the reverse complement.
AATTTATTTGTTCTCTTTATTTGGTTTGTGTTACAATATGTGATTATATTAGCTAGCGAATCCTATGCATGGTTGATTCTATGTATAGAGTTGCAAAGAAATAGATACCCAAATTCTTCTTTCTAATTGAGATCTCTCTAGCTATATTTACTTTGCATTGTGTCGCTGATACGTTGTGTTGAATGATAGTTCCCGAAATAGGTTTGTGGATATTTAAAAATAGAAGTGCAAAGAGATGCATTGGTACTTGAATGCTTCTTCGTGCTTGTGGTTACTTCCCATTTAATAACAGCCTTTTTTTCCTTCAAAATTTCAGAAAGGAATGTTACTTTTAATAAACCAATTTGATGCTGATTGTGTGTTTAAAGCTTCTCTTTAATACAACACTGATGTTGGCAATATATTTTCGTTTCACGGAGAAGTAGTGGTGATTTTTTTTGGAAATCCTCCTTGGTGTGTTAATATTACTCTTCTTCAAGAGGGGAATTTTGGATTTCTACATTTTAGCGGCAGTACTGATATATCCGTTAATTTACGTATATTGTGTTATTAATTAGAGGAGAAATTTCTGTCTCGGGATCACTTTTCTTTATATCCTCTTCCAGTGACAAATAACTATAAGAGATGTAAATGTCATTGCCAATCTGGTTTGTTCTGCTGTTAAAACCCACGATTAGGCTCCCACGAACGATCCTATCTGATTTCAATCTAGTGCATCAAACATTCGGCTATTCGAATCAAAATAATCGTAATCTTTATCTGTCACTTATACCATCTAGATGGATCAAAGCCAAGTACTTGTGATGTGCTTGCAAATTAGAATGAGAGTAGTCACGAACAAGGTTACATCTTAATTACGTGAAAAACCTCAACATACATATATAGTTGAGAAGTGAGAACACTTTCAACATATCGAACACACATACATAGAAAATCTTAATATATAACCCAATAAAATGTAAGGCTGCCACGATTTAACACTCAATCTGAAGTATAAAGGTCCTACATTCTCAGATATGTTCCCCGAGAAGTTTGCAATAATCTTGCTTAGCCTTGTATAGCTAAGCTAGCCTAACTTAGCTTAGGATTTCTGACTTTCCATCTGGCTTTATGATTATCATGGAAAGCCACCCTTCCAGCACAACGAGAATGAATACTCCGATTTAGAGGATTGCTGATGAAATGTAGCCAATGCTTTACTTTGAATCTGGACACTTGAATACTTCAATCAGTTGCCATATCTTTATTGTTCCGTCGTCACTTGCAGAAGCCAAAAGCCGAGGTACCTGCAAAATTTGTAGTCTGTTTTACGGAACAGCGCTATGTGGACACCAATATGAATAATTGAGAGAACATTAGACAATTTGGGAGACGTAGCGTGCTAACATAACCAACATAAAAGAAAATCTATGTTTTCATTTCAATTACAAGACAAACATGCCTTGGGATTCCATTGCACGGCATTCACATCCATGCCATGTGCGTTCTCTTTCTTTAGTAGCAGTTCATAAGAGGGACCATCAACCTGCATAATAGCATCTTATTACGTGAGAATTCATAAAAAATGCTGGTCACACAAGGAAAAATATCAACTCAAACACCAGCAAAGGAAGACAATTTTTTTACAGGATATTCGAATGAATAGCAGCTCATGCCGGCTACTTGGGAAATAAAAGGAAGTCTGTCAGTTAGCACAGAAAATGCTTTGTTGTCTGATTTCAACCTTTTCAAACATTTTTTCTTGATCAGTAACCTTAAACAACTTAATTATATGCCCCATCCGAGTAACAACTAAATGACTAATTTTTGCACGTTTAAGGTCTGATTTCAGTAACATTGCAACAACAAGCTCCTATGGTGTCCCTGATTCCAACACTATACTCAACACATAACTACTTATTTTCTCTTATTCATATAAACATTGGGCAACTCCCCTCCTTAGATAGCTAAGTTTCATCAACAAAAACCTACACTTTCCACAGCCATGTCAAATTCCTGCTGGACATTCCACGATATTCTTAAGTGCACTAAAACGTAAAAATAGGGAGAGGAGAGATGGCAACATACCGTACTGTCATGATTTTTCATAAAAAGACATATTGCATCGTCAGCAGCTCCACTCACAATAATATCTTCGCTATTCAAGGAGAGAAGGAAAAAATATATTTACAAAGAGAAAAAACAGTAAAGAGTATTTCTGTAACAGAATATATATAATAACAGCAACAACAACAACAAAGCATTTTATCTCAAACTAGTTGGGGTAGGCTAGAAATGAAACTCTAAGGAGTCACGGTTCAGGCACGTGAATCGTCTTCTTCCACGTGTTTCTATCCAATGCAAATTCTCGAGGAACATTCTAATCTTTTAAATCTTTTTTGACCGCTTCCTCCCAATTCAATCGTGGTATGTCTCTTCCTCTTTTTATGTCTTCGATCCGATTCAATACCCCTCTTCTTATAGGTGTCTCCATATGTCTTCTTTTACATGTCCATACCATCTCAGTCTGTGTTGGATAACTTTCTCATCCATTGGAGCAACTCCAACTCTCTCACGAATGTCTTCATTTCTAATCTGATACATTCACGTATGGTCACACATCCACCTCAACATCCTCATTTCAGATACACTCATCTTTCAGAATATATATAATAACAGCAAATGAAAGTTATTGACCATATACAACAAAAATGTGATAAATGACAAAAAAGTGAAATCAAAGAAGAAGTCGAAAACGCCACCTAGTTAATATGCTTATCAAATTTAAACGCAAGATACCTGGACCAATCAACCGAGAATATGGTACGGTCATGATACCCTGAGAGGGTAGAAACATGTGCCCTGAAAGATAAAATGATAATGGACATCTTAGATTTCGAAAATACATCTACCATGTTCTTCGAAAGGTTAATAAGATAAACGCAAGAGAAAGACGGACCACACATATTCAACTCCACTTAACACAACAAATTTATTGATAGCTACTATTGAGAGAGACTTCTATATTCTTAGTAACCTTATGATAAGAGCATATATCTTGTTGACTGTGCCAAACTATTAATTATGGTTGCCAATCAATTTGCTAGAAAATCCATGGACCAACTGTAATAATGCATACGATTATCAGGTACACACGCACCAGCCTTTCTGAACAGGGTCTGTCGAAGTGTCCCATATTTTCAAGGTAAGATCGTCGCTGCAGAACAAAAGGGCTGTTTTAGTGGGAGTTTTTTTTGCATCAATCATCAAATTACACAAACACAGAAGCAGAGACTCAGTGTAATTGATTATACCTGCAAGTCACCATTTTATCACCATTCGAACTAAAAGACAGTGCCCATATAGTGGAAGTATGCCCACTGTAAAGTAAGTAATTTAGCATTTTCAACAAAATGAAAAATTCAAAGGAAATTATAATAAAAAACTTATAAACAAATTTGTGTAGAAACAGATGAAACGTTAATAGTGACAAACCAGGTTGATAAAGATATCATCATTTTTAAGGCACCTTAATAAAAAGGAAACTAATGATAACATGTAAATAAGATAACCTGTAAATAGGAAAGCCATTGGATAATGGGAATGTAGCCCTCTTTGTGTGTGACATATTACGCGTCTTTATTTTGTAACTAAAAAAAAACTTTACCAACAAACTACATTCAAGAGTGACATGCTTTAGGACATAACAAAGGAAGGCACCGTACAATTGAACATTAGGAACCAAAAGGATGTTTTCACCATCTTAAGAGTCCAAAAATACTTACAACGAAGTGACATATATCACATCAACTTTCAAAAAGAGTTACTAAGAAGCCCTGGTCTAGCTTAGGATAGTAAAGAATCATCATGCATAAGAACGTCAAGAATCAAGACCAGTTGACATGTAAGCAAACATGCATATTTCATGTATGAAGGGAGCCAAGTAACGGTACTTGTTTGATTCTCCTATTGTCTGCACGCAACGCCAATCATCAATATCATCACTATCCTCTGCCCATACCTGGCATGTCATAACGAAGTACCATTCGTGGTCAGAATTTGATTACATTTCAAAAGGTTGGCACAAAGTTGTCTACCTTTATGCAGTTATCGTAGCTAACAGAAACCAAAACATTAAGGGTTGGATGCCATTTGATCATTTTGACATCCTGCTTGTGTCCTTGCAATACGGCAACACAATCAAACTCACTACCAGGCTGCACTTCCCAGATCCAAACAGATTTATCTCGACTGCATGTGGCAAGCATAGTCTCTGAAGAATTCCATGAAACACTTTTCACTTCATTCTCATGGCCCTACACACACAAAAAGGGTGACCATGAACGTGAAGTATTTAATCGCAAAAGGATATGGATGGAATTCTCTGAACAATATTTTATGTACCTCCAAAGTAGAAACACACTGAAACTCATCACCCATATCCTCCCAAATGCCGGTGGTAGCGTCAAAGCTTGTTGTTGCCAGGAATTTCCCTGATGGTGCCCAACAACAGGATCTCACCGTCCTAGTGTGAATATCCTCCAGAACAGCCTACATCGACGATATTTGACAAGAAACATGCGTAAGTTAGGAATCAAGTTCATATTCAGTTGCATAAACAGATAACGTACTCCAGTAAGATTTCCAAGTCAATTAATTTTCATGTGAATAACCATAGTACCCGTGTTCCAAAATCATGTTAGCACATCAAAACGCCCCAACAGAACCTTCAAAATCAAAGCAATCGGACCATCAAATTAAAGTCGCACTATCAACTCAAATTCAACAAAAGGCGTCATTATTTAGATGTCGATCACATAATTTCGCCTACTATTGTCAACTCATTACAAACGCATACATTCAAAATCTAAGGATTAACTCTTAATTCTTCAATCGCTAAACTTAAATTTTAACTAAATTTATGGAAAGCGGCGGTTGTTGTTAACCTTGCAGGCCCAGTAGCCGGAGTAGGGGTTCTGGTGCCAAATCCGGACGGTCTTGTCGCCGCTACAGGAGGCGAGGACGGGAGGGATGCCGTCGGAGCCGGTGGCGGGGTTCCACGCCAAGCCCCACACGCGATCCGCGTGACCTTCCAGCTTCTGCGTCTCCCGGAGCTCCAGATTCCCCTCCATTAAGTTTCGACGAGGATTGATCTTGGCTAGTAATGTTTGTGCAGCTACAAATTGACAGGAAATGAATTTTGTGATCTCAGATAAAATAATGAAATAACAAGGTAAAAGTTGACTCAAATCTGTTTGTGTTCATGGTAGTTTAATAAAAATAATAATTAAATTATTTAATAGTGATTTTCGTATAAAGGTGTTATTAGGGTGAATAAACTGATGTTAATAACAAAAGTTAAAGTGAACTATAAGGTATACATTTGAGATTATACTTGGTAGGACTATTTCTTTGGGCCCACAAAAATATCAACATTATCAAAGGAAATGGGTCTCCCTATGGCCTTCAACCCATCAGGGAAATAGACTACATTACAGATTTGAACAAATACTCTTTCAAAAGCTCTGTATATAATATATGCACCTCTCCTTGAGTTTTCTGGATTAGTGAAATTTCATATAGTATTGCTGTATTGGGAGAAGAATAAGTTGATAAACTTTAATCTAATCTTCTCGTGTTCAAACAAAAATTGTCACAAGTTCAAGTCATAGAAACAATCTTTTGTAGAAAAAAAAAAGACTTTATACGAAAGGAGGATATGTGTACCAACTACCAAGTGATCTTTTTTAATCCACAATTTGATATCACCGTCCATAATCCATTCAACGTACATCAGCACGTTAACATAAATAAATAAAACATGTATCTAGCCAAAACAAATATCTATCGACGTAGCCCACGATATATTTTTTTCTCACCAAAAAGAACTATTGCGTGGAGACTCCACCACAATATATTTTATATGATATTAAACAGATACAAATACATATACGGATATATATATATATACGGATCCTATAATACGAATATTCAATTTCGGATCGGATATTATTCGAATTGGATGTATCAATATCCATATTCGCTCCTCGAGTTTCCAGATACAAATACAATTTTACGGATGACAGATTCTCAGATAAAACGAATAAGGACTCGAACGAATTCTCAAATTTCGAACATTTACTGGCACCCCTACGTGGAGTCAAGACCGTTACTGAACCACCCTTCAGGGAATACGAGTCAGTGAGCCTGTTGACACAACAACAAAAAAATCTAATGATTGTCAACCAATTGTCATCCCAGATTAGTTTAGGATTTCATGTTTAATTATACATATATATTTTCGAATTTTTATGTATAATAAGGATCAATTTTCAATTTTCTATAATTTATTTCATGCATGCATCAATTTGTTTCAATATTTTATTAAAATAAATATGGGCTCCGAAATTCATACCTAGAAGTTCTCTAAAAACTTCTTGAAGATTCGGAGATGTTGGGGATGCTCCTCGCTGCGCCGGATGCCTCCGAGTATTCACCAAACTCTAAACAAGATCGGAGAGAGGGAAACTAGTCTCTCAATCTCCGATAGGGTTTAGGATCCAATTACTAACCCCTCTTTAATTCTCTTGAGAAGATGATCTCTTAAGAACTAAAACTAAACTTAAGAATTAAGGGATTTTCGTGGAGAATTATGGAGAGAGAATTTTTGCACAAGAAATAATGAATTTTTTTAATTGGGTAATGAAATAAGCTTGTATTTATAAGCTCTCTCCAAATTACCTATTCATGTGCAACCCCTTGCCCATGATCTCATGCAAAATTCCATCTAATCATCCATTATTTAATAATAAATAATATTAGTCACGAATTAAATCAATCATGGACCAATTCCATGCATGATCTAATTAATTCTTAAATTAATTCTGTACAAAACCGTCTGGACTGGTCGACCGTTTCATGGTTCGGTTGACCGCTCGAACCTGCAATGTTCGGTCGACCGACCGATCACATTCGGTCGACCGTTCGAACAGATGAAAATTCCCTGTTATCGGTCGAGACACGTCCGGTCGACCGTGCCCGATCGGTCGACCGTTTACTGCTAACCGGTCGACCGTTGGAGCACTGTTCTGCAGACTTATCAAATTTCGGTTTAACCCCTATAAAATTTGACATTTCGGGATTAGTAGTAAATTCACAACTTATGTAACATATTATCCTATGTAATGATCAATCATTACACCTCATAATATTTACATCACATATGAATTTAATTTAGATTCTAATTATGTTATTAATCACAACATAATTTTGATTTTGCTTGTTCACCCCATGTGTCATATTTTCTACATGAAACTCGACACATCTTATGAACTCAAAATTCCCATTTCTTGTTTCCCAGTTTTGTGGTGTGACCTATGGGAGGATCTAAACTAAGTTGGCAGTGATATTAAAAGCTTAATATCACAAGCTATAAGCGGTATCTAGCTACACATTATAGCTCTCAATTAGTTAGATGTCTTAATTCCACTCGAACCAAAACCCGATCCATTTAGTGATGGAGTGCACCACTTGTGTCCGTCCCTTGCCTCATGATATTAAGAATACACACAAAGTAGTATTGTGTCATCTTTGTATTAGTATTCATTTCTTGATCTCTTTAAGCTAGTTATAAATATGTGACTTAACTCAAATCACATTGTGCACATTATAACTTTGCTTTATCAAGGGGCCCAATAATATCATCACTCAATTAAGAGGGACAATGATAATCTTTTGACTAACTATCTTCTCCAACGAAAGTTATATTTAACCAACTAATGTCTTTACACTACACTCATCGATAGCTCAAGACACTAGTCTAATTAAGAACTCCTTAAGCGATCGGATATAAGTCTCATATCAAAGGACTAAGGACACAGTAAAATATTAATGACACAGAAACACATTCCTATAATATTTTACTTGTTAGGTCAATTCGGTATACAAAAGTACTATTTTCCTCTTTTGTGTACCCGTGTTGTCACTCACTTGTAGAGCTACAATGATCTATGACCAACACGACAATCTTAACTCGGTAATTAATGTCCCATGTTAATTACCATGATCGCGAATATCTTTTGTTTTATGTAAACCAATATCTTTTAGAGCTCTACGGTTAAGGACCAAGAGCCTCTTCCTTAACACTTCTAAAAGACGAATAACATAAACAAGGAACAGAATGATTTCTCATTCAATTCATAATAATTGACATTTAAAAGTAAAACTTTTAGAACACATTCCCTTCAATTAGTAGAGATGTGTGCAATTTGGAACTATACTGAGGTGTTGACTGAGTGATAACATCAAAACGAGAATTAAGAAATGATTGAAGTGCAATTTGATGTAGCATTTTAGTGATTAATCTCTTAATCTATGTCTTATTAAATTGGATATGGAAATAGTCAAAACATGAAGAAATGTGAAATTTCACAATATTCAAAGGACGAAAATGTAATTTTGCCACTAAATAAATAAATAAGTAAACTGTTGTGAAACATCATGGATGATTCACCTTCACATTCTCCTCCCATAACTCCATCAACCTCTCACATTCTCATTACTCTTGTAATATATACTCTTTCATTTGTCTCCTATAGCCTATAAATAGGAGTAGGGCTGTTCGTGGGGCGGGTTTGACCCGCCAACCCGCCCCGCCCCGCCCCGCGTAGGGCGGGTTGCGGTTGAAAATTTTCCTACCCGTGACCCGTTAACCCGCCACCCGTTAACCCGCCAGACTAAACGGGGCGGGTTGCGGTTAATGTGTTACCAACCCGTTTACCCGTTACAAATATAATTATTAAAAAAACATATTTATGTATTAAAATTTTCGTTATTTCATTAAACTTCTAACATTTCTTCTAAAATTAAAATTTTCTACCCATGACCCGTTAACCCGCCACCCGTTAACCCGCCAGACTAAACGGGGCGGGTAGCGGCCCAAATTTTTTTTACCCGTCCCTCCCCGCCCTGTTTGCCCGCCTGACTTTGGTGGGGCGGGTAGCGGGCGGAGCCAAACCCGCCCTGCCCCGTTTGCAGCCCTAAATAGGAGATCATTATAAGACCATTGTAATACTTTGTAGATGGATGAAATACTACAAATATTCTCCCCAAATCTTTTATCTTCTTTGTTCCATGTATATATGTTGCTTTTGAAATTGTTAATATGCACTTTTGTTTATCATATGATTCAAGTACATTATAATACATTCCGTTTTGAGATTAATTTAGTATGCACCGATAGAAGAAAAAAAGAAGGTAATAAGTTGCATGCATGTACCAATTATGCTTTGATGCTTGTAAGTTATGACTTTTAACTCTATACTTGACATCATGGATAAGAATGACGTCTTATCATGGATTATGGATGTTGAACCTAACTCATTGCCTTTTAAATATCAATGACTAGAGAAAGAAGCATCAAATCAAGATAAAATGGAGGTTGTGATTTTCTTTTGCTATCATATTTGTTAAAATGATTTTAAAAGTATTATGATTTAATCTTATGTCTGTTTTCGTGGTTGGACAAAATATCGAGTTATTGATCCAAATTTCATGAATTCTCGATCAAATGAAGCATGAAAAGAAATAGTTACATATTTAGTAGTGCTTCTAAAATTGAATGATATATATCTCATGCAACTTTGTATTGATTCACCTGCTTAGTATAAGTTATATGAATTCTTAGTATCATGTTGATTAAAAGAGTATTTGTAAAGTGGTTCTAGCATGTGATTAATACTTGTTAATTTTGATGCATCACATGATCATTCACAACCAATACGAGTATTCATCTCGTGAGCACATAATATCCATCTTGATTGATGTATATATATAGTACAATGTGCTACAGTATAGTGGAATTTGAATCACCACGTTACAAAGTGATCATTGTTATTAAAAATGATATGCATTTGCCCAGAAGGTGAATATCTTAATATTCATAAAATGCTACTATACAAAGATTTAGAGATCATTCATTTAAAGAGGGTTATAAAATTTTATGATAATCCCTGAAGGATTCATTGAAGGGAATGTGTTCTAAAAGTTTTACTTTTAAATGTCAATTATTATGAATTGAATGAGAAATCATTTTGTTCCTTGTTTATGTTATTCGTCTTTTAGAAGTGTTAAGGAAGAGGCTCTTGGTCCTTAACCGTAGAGCTCTTAAAGATATTGGTTTACATAAAATAAAAGATATTCGCAATCATGGTAATTAACATGGAACATTAATTACCGAGTTAAGATTGTCGTGTTGGTCATAGATCATTGTAGCTCTACAAGTGAGTGACAACACGGGTATGCAAAAGAGGAAAATATTACTTTTGTATACTGAATAGACCTAATAAGTAAAATATTATAGAAATGTGTTTCTGTGTCATTAATATTTTACTGTGTCTTTGGTCCTTTGATATGAGACTTATATCAGATCACTTAAGGAATACTTAATTAGATTAATGTCTTGAACTATCGATCAGTGTAGTGTAAAGGCATAGGTTGGTTAAGTATAACTTTCGTTGGAGAATGTAGTTAGTCAAAAGATTATCATTGCCCATCTTAATTGAGGGATGATATTAGCGGGCCCCTTGATAAAGCAAAGTTATAATGTGCACAATGTGATTTGAGTTAAGTCACATATTTATAACTAGCTTAAAGAGATCAAGAAATGAATACTAATACAAAGATGACACAATACTACTTTGTGTGTATTCTTAATATCATGCGGCAAGGGACGGACACAAGTGGTGCACTCCATCACTAAATGGATCGGGTTTTGGTTCGAGTGGAATTAAGACATCTAACTAATTGGGAGCTATAATGTGTAGCTAGATACCGCTTATAGCTTGTGATATTAAGCTCTTAATATCACTGCCAACTTAGTTTAGATCCTCCCATAGGTCACACCGCAAAAACCGTGAAACAAGAAGCTTGATTTTTGGTTCATATGATGTGTCGGGTTTCTCATAGAAAATATGACACATGTGGTGATCAAGTAAAATCAATTATGTTGTATATAAACATAATTAGAGTCATGATAAATTCATATGAGATGCATATATTATGGGGTGCAATAATTTATTGTTGCATAGGATAATACATTGCATAAGTTGTGAATTTGCTAAAACCCCCTTAAGTTCAAATTTTGTTGGAAATAAATCCAAAATTTGAAATAGGCAAAATCGGGTAGAAGTTCGGTAATCCGTTATGGTTCGGTCGACCGAAGGATCTATGGATCGGTCAACCGAACGTGGAACGGATAATCGTAATTGATTGACCGAACTTGACCAAAGTGCCTGGAGCTTTGGTACGGTGTACCGAACCAGAAACGGTCGACCGAACAATGTCAAGTTCCGATATTTTCGGTTAACCGAATAGCACTCGGTCCTGGACGAGAATTAGTCCGATCGGTTAAGGAGAATTTTTCTCCTTAAGATTCGGTCATCCGTCACGTACTCAGTTAAAGGATCGTGACAAATTCGGTTAACCGAGTGGGACTCGGTAAACCGAACAGCAGTCGATTTTCTGCCTTTGATTATTAAGAGATTAATTTGATCGATGGTTGGATTAGCTCCAAATTTGGTCAAACGTTTTGTGGGTGCATATAATGCATTATGGAATTAGTTTGTGAGAGAAATTGTCATAAAACCGTGGCTTAAGAATAGCCATGATTAAGAGTAAGATTGGAACCTATAAATAGGTCCTTATTCTCCCTAATTGGGTTACACAATTCAGAAATTATTTTCTCTCCTAATTCATTACTAAAACCCACGAAAATTCTCTTAGTTTTCTAAGTCTTTGGAAGGAGAAATCTCAGAGGCTAACGAAGGGGTTTGTAGCTAGATTCTAAGCTTGTTTGGAGATCGATTGACTAGCTCCTTTCTCTCCAACCTTGTTTAGGGTTTCGGTGAACACTCGGAGGCATCCGGCGCAACGAGAAGCGAAGATTGGCTTCCTCAACGTCTCTGAAACGTCAAGAAGTTTTTGAGAACTTCTAGGTATGAATTTCGGAGTCCCTTTGTGTTTGTTTTAATAAGTTTTTGAAACTAGTTGTTAAAACAAACCGATGCATGCATAAATAAATCGAAGAAAATTGTAATAGATCCTTATTATACATGAAAATTCGAAAAATATATATGTATAATTAAACATGAAATCCTTCATTCATATGACCATCTAAACGACGTGCAAATAGCTAATTGAGTAAAAATACACGTCGATCTCTAAATCAATCCCTATGACCAGAAGTTCATAGATATATAGAGATTAGTAGTAAAAGAAAAATATATATATTTTATTGATCACTTTACAAATTAATGACCTAATACTATGTTGGGTAATGCATCACCGATGATTGAAGCTCATGAGAGTTGTTGGAAAATCATGATACTTTTTTTACCTTTTTTTGTGTGCCAGAAGCACTCACTACAAAGTATTGTGAAAACAAGAGCATAAGCAATGAACTAAATTTTGTGCAAATAAATATGAAATAAAGATGACATCAACGAGATGAAACATGCCCAGAAGTTCCTAAATAAAATCATCTCTTATATTAATTATGGATGTCATCATTTGTATTGTTTTGGTGAAGCTTTAGATAATTTTGTTGACTTCTATTACGACCAAATGAGGCTAAATTTGTCAACCGATTTGCACAATAAAATGAGAGTCCCTCTGTTTTTAAAATATCTCTCAATATTGATCATTATGAGATCTTAAAATTTATACATGATACATTAATGTGGATATATATCTACTAATATTATTCATTAATTTTTATGTTTGATATACATCATGTTATGAATCTTCCCCTACTTTACTTGTACAATAATGAATAAATTGTTTCCCTCCTGCGATTTAAAGCTCCTGAAGGGCTAAGTTTTATTGTCTAATCCAATAATCATATATATAGGATGTACATTTTCTGGCATTAGGGGGAGAAGCTAGAAGCTTAAAGAATGTCAAGAAAATGTACTATATTGAACTTAAAGTTCATAAGAAAATATACGTACAAGTATGGTTGAACCTAAAGTTCATAAAATCATTATCTTGCAATATCTAGCAAGTAATTGTCATACATTTTTATTGATCACAAAAGAGCGACTAAATCTTATATTACTAGACATAAACCACATAATATAAAGTAGAGATCTCCACATATATGATAAAATAAAATTGAGCTCAACCAACGGCAGAAGCATGGACCATAGCATACATTATTTGTGGAAATGAAATAAAAGTTAGTCACTCTCATTGCACCTCCTGAAGAGGTTATTCCTGAAGAATATAAACCAGTAAAAATAAATGCAGTTGTTGAACAAAAGATTGAAGAAATTACAGGGATACAGAACGGTCAAATCCTAACGTTTTGGGAAACGATGAGGATTTGATTATTATTGACGTAAAACTTGCAATCAACTATATATGTTGATACGAGAGATATTAAATAATTATTAAAATTATTGTCGACAATTCATTCGCCTTTTTAATAGCATGTTATCTCAAGAAAAGAAAAATGGATTCAAAACCTATGATATTATAAGAATGCCAGAAGCATTCGTATTTGAAATAAACAAAAGAAGACGAACAATATATAATAAACTCGTTGAATAAATATATTATTTTTGACATGTCCTGATTTCTAAAATTATATCCCTGAAGGATACAAATAGAAATCACAAAACATGTAATATATTATAAAGCGAGAAGTAATATAAGGGTATTCGCAGGACCCAACATCCATCGTCATGTTACTCATTCTCTCGTAATATTGATAATATGTTTTGTTACATGATCAATATGATATGCATATAAGATATGTTATGACTTTAAAGTTTTATAAGTCACTTAATATTGATACATATATGCATGTCCCTGAAGAACAAAGATGACAAAGTATATTATATAACAACAACAATCAAAAGATGCACTATACAAAGATCACTATATGAAGAAACAAGTAAGAGTGTGCATATAACCTCTTCAATCAAAGTCATCCCGAAGAATGATACGAAGTTGATCTTAGCCGTCCATATGTTTCACCCAATAACAAAATTTACTATTATTTATTATATGCATATGACTTGATGTCATAGGGCCTCCAACAGAGTTTCTGAAAAGCTGTGAAATATTTAAATGACGGATTTTTAAATAAATGACTAGAGATAAATCAATTGTTTTTCGACCTGAAGTTCGAACATTCTCCGGAAGAGAATTGGTACAATGATTCAATTGTAGAAAGAGAATATTGAAAAAAAAATCTACTAAATGCTCATCTTGAAAGCACATAACAAAATACATCTATTGTATATCGACAAAGATCTAATTCTTATAGGACTTGAAGTCCCTTATCATGTTCATAGTAAATGTTTTTCTGAAAATATTTATATGACGTTCAAGGATCTACAAATTTCTAGTCATGCGACAAAGATTTATATTAGTGATGTTTCCTACATGTCCAATACAAATCAATTATTATCACAAACTTTTTGGTGTCAATATATATGGAGTCATTACGACTTTATGCAAGTTGGTGAATCAGTTATTGATTCTTACATTCTCATATTGCTATGCATCAATATAAATATGAGACATCTTTAAATTGTCCATAAGTAATATCTTTTGAGGTAACATATTCATATTTTGCAAAAGTTTTCACAATTTGTGTTACTCCCAGTATATCATTTGAGAAAAATTGCGCAAACATATTTCACAATCTTATTATCTAAGTGAAATATAGTAAATATTCATTAAATCCATTAAACTATCATGTATTTGTTTATTGAATCCCCACGCAATTTTGTGTTTAATGACTTCGTAAAATATATTCGTAAGTTTGGTAAACTACGAATAAGGGGAAGCGGATTTGTATTTATCGTCCCTGAAGGACGGATATCCCTGAAGGATAAAGCCCGGAAGGCTTGTAGTTGCACTTTTTTCCCTTTTTCCAATTTTTGTCCTAAAATGTTTTATTGGTTAAAGGTTTTTAATGAGACAACTTGTGCAATTTTGTTAGCGTATGTTATGCACTCTTTTCCTTAGCTACTTTTTCCCACAGGGTTTTGTAGCAAGGTTTTTAACGAGGCATAAACATAACACATATTATATAAGAGAGTGTTATAAATGTATGTTGAATTGATGTGGAGAATTATATGATGCACTCTTTTTTTCCTTCACCAAGTTTTGTCCCACAAGGTTTACTTGTCAAGCTTTTTAACGAGGCAGACCAATCAAGTGACAACTGATCATATCCAATCAAGTAAGAATTTGGCGGATTTATTTACAAAGTTCTTGACCATCAAAGTCTTTAAGAAGCTTATCTTTAAATTTGGTGTTCGTCGTTTGAAGAATATATGTTGAAGTGAGGGGGAGCATCATACATGCTGCACTCTTTTTTCCTTCATCAAGTTTTTATCCCATCGGGTTTTCTTGATAAGGTTTTTAACGAGGCAGCATCCCTAGCGTATAAAGGTGAAGATCCAAGGGGGAGTGTTGTGAAACATCATGAATGCTTCACCTTCACATTCTCCTCCTAACTCCATCAACCTTTCACATTCTCATTACTCTTGTAACATACACTCTTTCATTTGCCTCTTATAGCCTATAAATAGGAGATCATTGTAAGATCATTGTAATACTTTGTAGATGGATGAAATACTACAAATATTCTTCCCCAAATCTTTTATCTTCTTTGTTCCATGTATATTTATTTTATAACATAAACAAATTTGTTGATTTTAAGCGTACACGTGATATGAATACGAGGGGTTAGTATCTTATTTTCAAACAAAAAAATAAAGAAAAGATGAGAAAAAGTTATACATACACGTTCATGCATGCAAAACCACTTCTACCAAGACCAATTCCATACACCACGTACGTCTACCCCATCATCTCAACCTCACTTCTAACCCAACTTCCACGACCAAGCACTAATATACACACGTCAAACCCAAGTCAACTCCCACGATCACCCATGATTCTCATTCACTTCCTCTTCTCAATTCACCATAAATACCCCTCCTTCACTCCGTTAAAAGACAGATACACACAACTCCTACAAAAAAAACAGGCACCAAAGTGAGGAAGAAAAAAGAGAGGATTAGACAAAACTCCGTACAAACATACAAACCCGTCAACTTCGGCAACGACGACTCCGCAGCCGCTCCAACCTACAGCAACAAAGACTCCGGCAACAACGTTGTCTTCGTAGCAACTCCGCAATGACTTCAATTTCATCGACTCCGACTCCGCGTCCTCGTAGCAACTTCACGTCTACTCCGACTTCGTCAACTCCGGCAAGGTGCAACATTAGCGCCGGTGATAGTTTTACCTTAAAATAAAAGGAATAATAATAAAAAAGTCATTCCGGTCACTGTCCTATTTAAAAAGGATTGGTCTCCGGTTGGCTTCGGAAAAAAACGATTATTCGGTCACTACCCTATTTAGAAAGGAACGGTCTTCGGATGGTCGTCTGATTTACCAAACGACCACCTCCTTTAAGGTTTCGGCTCGTTTGGTTTCAAAAAAAGTCATTCCGGTCACTGTCCTATTTAAAAAGGATTAGTCTCCGGTTGGCTTCGAAAAAAAACACGATCATACGGTCACTGTCCTATTTAGAAAGGAATGGTCTCCGGATGGTCGTCTGATTTGCCAAACGACCACCTCCTTTAAGGATTCGGCTCGTTTGGTTTCAAAAAAGTCATTCCGGTCACTGTCCTATTTAGAAAGGAACAGTCTCCGGTTGGCTTCGAAAAACACG
Organism: Triglochin maritima; assembly: GCA_963682175.1. Lineage (NCBI taxonomy): Eukaryota > Viridiplantae > Streptophyta > Magnoliopsida > Alismatales > Juncaginaceae > Triglochin > Triglochin maritima. The sequence continues at coordinate 388,849 of OY821787.1, read as the reverse complement.
TCATTCCGGTCACTGTCCTATTTAAAAAGGATTGGTCTCCTGTTTGGTCGTTTCTATTTTAACAAATTTATCATAGAAATTAAACATACATTATGTCCGGGTGGTTATTGAATTTTGGGAAGACACAAATGCTTATATCAAAATGTTGTCAAATCTCATCACGATCTTGTGAATTTCACCTAAATCCAATCCAAAATTATGAAACCAAACACTAAAAAAAAGAGAGAAGAGAATATACCTAAACGGTTTTGTTAACTAAGCGGTGAAACCACACGTTTCATTCGTATGACCAAAGGAGTGATATCCAAAGTTAATTCTGATTCATGTGAAATATGCACGATATCTACTCGGAAGTATACACGAATTAAAAAAATTAGCCAATTCTGAAGGTCTACATGAAGTACATTTTGAAAGTATATTCACATGATCCACGAGGATTGAAACTTAAAACCGGAGTAATCTTGAAAAATAAAAAGAATACTATCATCAAAGGAAGTTCGAATCAATTCACGTCAATAAGTCGCAAATGATCTGTATTCTAAACAAAAGTAAAATGGATCAAACAAATGCACTTGACATTTCAGGACCTATCCAGATTAATTAGATGGTGGAATTTGAGATAAACCGATTGTAAATATCAAAAGAGAGAACATTCCCTAGTCGGTGATATACATATCCAGACAATCATGACCAAAAAAAACATGTTCGTAAAACACATGTTGATGGTTTCCGAAAATACGTAAGTTGGATTCTCGATCGATAGGAAAGCCCAATGCGAGCTAATGTTCACGAGACTACAAATATAAGGCTACAAATACCGAATTAAAGGTCACCCATCTACGTGACGATAAGTTCATAGACGCAAAGATACAGCCAGGTATATATAACTCATGAATCCTCTGTCAAGTTTTAGAACCAACCAAAATGTTCCCCAATATAATTGACAAAAGCATATATTTGGCTCTGATCGCTACTGTTGGATTATATCCATGTAGCCAACAATATATATTTTATAATTTGATTCCCCTAAATCCATCCACATGAAATGTAAAGAAATCAAACCAATGAAGATAAACATTCTCGCCCTCCACATGTATCTACGTACATAGCAATAACGTTCCCATGCATATACAATATAAAGATAAATTTGCATATTAACCCCTATGAAAGGAATAGATAAGGGAATTCCGGGTTACGCAATAGTCTTAAACAAATCACAAATGGTATCTCCAATTGAGGTAAGTCGCAAACCCACCCTAATGGTGGATGAATTGCAATGACATATAAGTTGTACCATTGATTTACATATTGATCCAAAGTTGTGAATGGATCTTTAAAAATACAAATAGTCCCCGAGATGGGCAAAATTACAAAACCACATCTCAAGTTGGATCAATTCTAAAACAAACCCTTCAAAATTGGGAAATATGTCAACCAACCTAAAAATTGAAAACAAACACAAAATATAAATATTGATTGTTCTAATAGTAAGAGAGAATGCACACCAAGCTTGATTTTGGGTTCCCTCTCTCTTATCGTTGGAGTAGTCGAAACTAAAATATGGACTACCTTAGTCGTAGGCGAGGATGCACGCCAACTCGCCAAGCATGATCTTGGGTTCCCTCTCTCTTATTGACGATGGAGTCTTCATTTAATAAGCGAATGAACAAACCCAAATATAAAACACACAACATACAACATCTCCTAGGTTATGAGGTTAAACTAACCGTTTGTACGATATTCTAATATAAGAATTATCGTTGACAAATCGAACATATATAACTCCTCCTTGTGATGAGGTTAAGCTCACTAATATTAGGTTGTCTTCGTGATAAAGTTGAAGCACCAAAACATATATACAAAACCCCTCCGGGTTATGAGGCTAAACTGACCAAAACATTATGATATATGAATAATTGTCTAAATCAAATCATATACAACACCTCCTAGGTTATGAGAGTAAACTAATTGTTTGTACGATATTCTAATATTAGAATTATCGTTGATAAATTAACGTGGTGTATTCATCATAAAGTTGAAGAATCTAAACATATACAAAACCCTCCTAGGTTACGAGGCTAAACTGACCATATTGTGATGATATATCGCAACAAAAGGGAGATCATTATCGAATCGATCAAAGCACGAGTTGATAAATCCTCGTCCCTAATATATCGAAATATAAAATCCTATTAATAATATATATTTGAAATTGTTAATATAACAACAATTTTGGTTTATAGTTCGCAAAAGGATGTTTATGTATCTTCCATTTGTGCAATGCATAAATATGTCAACTCTTGGATTTCATATTTATTCCTTCTACTTAATGAAATGAAAGAAAATGTTGCACTTATTTACTTTCTGGCTAGTTATTCGCATTTATTTAATTTCTTGTACAAATGAATGATATGAGCATGACATGATGAGACATTCTTCTATACGAAGTTGTAAGGTGTGGAATTTCATCATGAATTCTTAAGAGGTCTTCGCAACACCAATATATAAAACAAAAGAACAAAAACTTACGTCAAACAGAGCCACACCCACTTCTTCCCACGATTTTTTGGTGATCTTTTGAAAAGATCAAATGATTCTTGTAATTATCAATACAAGTTGCTTTACTTTTGAATAGAACAAACTTTGGGATCTTTATGGCACATGTGCGTTAGCTAGGGTACACAGGGGAGTCCTCGCATAATTTTGGCAAATTTGGTTCTCTTCCGTTCACTTCATTGAACGTCAATATCCAATTTCAATCGACAAAGACAAGGTATTTAAGCAAAACAAGATAGGAAGCCTTGTATAGGAAAGCTGAAGCTGTGGCGCTTCTAGATGGAGTAGAGGCCTTAGGTGTGAAGGAAGTTCACAGTATAAGTCCTATACTCCTTTTTGATATCTGAAACAAAAACAGAATTAAGAAAAAGAATTCTCCATCCTTTTATTCAACATACTTTTGGCGCATTTAAGGGACTAATAACATCCTTAATGAAGTCATTCCTCAAAAAGCTATGCAGTAAGTCTGAGCTTCAACAGAAAATGCAAATGAACATTGGTACACTAAATTGGACAGGGACATCTATATCGTTACTATGGATGGTAAAACCATATCAACTTTGCCGACATGTATAAGAAGGCAATTGATTAGCATGACAAAACAACACTTGTAAGGCTAGCCCGAAGGTAGTAGAAGGAAGCAGAGATTCAGACATCAGTTTGAGTCCGAGATGAGACCCATGAAAGAAATGGGGGAAAAACAGATTTCAGAAAACATGAGTATACTAAGAAAATTATGTGCAAGTGAACAGATGCATCATTCATCAGGTTACCTGAAAATGATATGACATCTGTGTAGAACATAATACCTCTGATGCGTGTGGATCCCACCCTTTCCGGGTTCCTCCGACTTCAGACTTCTTCTGGGTGAGACCGTGAGTTGTCCAGTGTTTTGCTATGAAACCCTTAATGATTTGAGAATAGTTAGTTTACGGTCTTATTAGCTTAATATTGTATTTTAGTCTAATTATAAACTCGTACCTCTTGCTTGGCTCTATTTTCTTCCAATCCGCCTGGACTGCCTCGATTGGGGTGTCTTGTGTTAGATTTTTTATGTTTTTTATTAGATGTCAATTTTTAGTTATCTTGTTTTACCTTAAATACATTCTTACGCCAACAACAAGAAGAGTATCAATTCGTGGAGGGTTATCCATAGGCATGTCATTCTTGTTGTGTACGTGTCTTATCGTGTTGTGTATGGTCGGATGTCAACATGTATTAGGTATACACAAACCCGACACGATAAGAAATTGTGTGCACGAACACGACACGGTAATTATCGTGTATACACTATACACGACACCACATGATTTGTACACGAATTCTTATGGTGTCGTGTAACACGATAATACACGAATGGACACGAGTGGTACCTGTATACACGATAAGTATCTACATACACGATAAATATACGTATACACGAATAGTCACGATAATACCTGTATACAGTAATATACACGATAAAGACGCAAATGTCAGCATCTGTCTATAGTGATGGGTTGTAAGAACAAACATACAAAGCAAAACCGAAATAAAAGACTAATAAAACTTTACAATAAGTCCATATCAATTTCAGACCATGATTCTTAAAGTATGATTTACTAAAGATTCCTAAATAGTATCAAAACAAGTCAATTACAGTTACACAGATGACACACAATGAGATCCCAAGTTAAACAAGAATTCAAGTTGAACTATCCACCCCATCCAGATGCACTTTAGTTTAGATAACCACCACATTAAAGTTTTAAACCACCATATCAAACATAATCAAGGGCAGCTACGTTTGGGAATTAACGTTCGGAAGTATTACAAACTCAATTCTACAAAATCAAGACAACGAATTGCCAAATCGAAAATAGATGATCAAGTACGATATTAATACCACTACGGTACTGAGAACTACTTTTGGCTGCATACGGAAACCATAATCGGTTGGATTTAGTCCTTAAATGGTCACAATTTTGAACTATCTCACTCACCTCTTGACGTACTTGTTGAACATTCAAGCAGCGTAAGCACCTGAAAACAAACATCGAAAGGTTTTTATTTACAACAATTGACCACATCGAATGAACGGCGATGGAGGCAAGAGAGGAACAAACTAACGGTTGGGATCAGAGGAAAGGAGGTGGAGGGGGGAGGCGAGAGGAGGGGCTGGGGCGGGGAGCGAAGGGGCTAGAGTGGGGAGCAGCAGCAAGAGGAGAGGCTGAGGTGGGGAGTGGAACAAGTTAGGGTTAGGGGTAAGGACTGAGGACTCCCAACGTGTTCGGGTTAGTCGGATTTCGCAACATGTTCGGGTGGGGTAATTGGGTTTGGGTTCAGGTTAGTCGGTTAGGTTATGCGGATCAGGTTCTAACGTGTAATTGTGTCAATCGTGTCTATCGTGTATCGTATCCTAATCGTGTGTACACCCGTGTAATCGTGTCTGTCATGTACACGATAACATACATGATCCATTGTCATGTATGTTATCGTGTATATCTTGTATAGACCCCTATACATGAACCCAACACTATGAGGGTCATGTATCATATCGTGTATGCTTATCGTGTATTCGTGTACAAGTTCCTATACCCATACACTAAATTATCGTGTCGTATTCGTGTTCGTGTTCGTGTTATCGTGTCGTGACTGATTTTGACAAACCTAGTTAAAAAGTAGTAGAAACGAAATAACTTCTTGCATATGGGCATATTTGTACAAAAATCTCAAACACAGTGATGGAAGTTAGGAATCATGGGAAACTATCCATCATCTTCCCTGTAACGAATTCTCCCGAACATACCTTCCATAATAAAGAAATTGTGTTACGTTTTGTCTCGTTTCTTCTTGTTTTGCTTAAATACGTTGTTATTATTTAAGTACATTTTGTGTCTTTGCCGATTCAAAGATGATGTTGATATACTAATTTGTCAAGGAAAACTTGACTTTCTATGCTCAAAGTGTTCCAAAATCGTGGAAAAAACCCCACATTTTGACATCATCTAAAAAATATTTTATGTTTTCACTTCTCCCCAAAATACATCTGCCTAAACCATGATATCATTCCCTTCCAAATCATTTAATTTCTCCCTCTTCCTCTCTTTTTCTTTCTTTCTCTCATTCAGCCCTCCAAAATCGTGCGGTGAACAATTCTTCACACCCAAACGATTCAAATTCCGTTGGTCATAAAACGCCCTAAAATCATGTTGAAAAACACAACTTTTCAAAAAATCTAAATTATCGAGATCATATTGCACACATATCGAGCTCATCGAGTTTACAGTTCTGCACACCAAAACGATTCGAATTTCATTCGTCATGAAACGTCCTCAAAAAACGTACGGTGAAAAGTCGTATTTTTTCAAAAATCTAAATTATCGAGATCATATCACACATATATCGAGCGTATCGAACTCATCGAGTTAAAAGTTCTCCACACCCAAATAATTCAAATTCCGTTCGTCATAAAACATCCTCAAAAAATGAGGTGAAAAGTTGTGTTTTTTCAAAAAAATCTAAATTATCAAGTCGTGCACATATCGAGCGCATCGAACCCATTGAGTTTAAAGTTCTTCACACTCAAACGATTCGAATTCCATTGAGCCTCTATCGAGCTGTATCGAGCACATCAAAAATAAACTCAACATTAAGTTAAAACAAACTGTTATCGAGTCTTATCGAGCTCACATGTAAAAAAAATTGAGTCTATCATACACAACTATCGTGTGCAAAAGTAAGCAAGCTTATATGGCACAACAATCACGTTCATATCGAACTCATATTGAGCCCATCGAGCTTCGTTGGAAACTTGTTCAGTTGTCTGTTTTTGGTATCCAAACTTGTTAGAATTTATTATAAATCCTCAAGCCCAAGCGAGACCCCTGACTGACCCATCAGAGTGAGCATAAGAAGTATGAGCAAATCCCAACACAACCCCTCCTCCCGAAATCATTTTCCGAACATGCACAAACAACAGAATTCAGTCCAAAGAAGAGAGAGAAAGAGAGAGGATGCGTGACAAAGATAGGGAAAGAGAGAGAAGATGCATGACAAAGACAAGGAAAGAGAAAGAAGATACGTGACCGAGAGAGATTTTTTATTTTTTTTAAAGGTAAGGGTATTTTAAGTGTAACGGAAAACATAAACATATTTTCAGGTGATGTCAAAGTAAGATTTTTTTCCTCAATTTTGAACTACTTTAAGTATAAAAGGTTAAAATTTCTTTTACCAAATTATGCGACAATAATGCAAACACGCCATAAAGATCCCAAAATTTATTATTTTTTTCAAAAGTAAAACTAAACCCTAAAACAAAGCAAGCAAATAATAATTCTTACCCACATCAATAGTCGCCCCACTCCTTGAATTTGTTTCGTGAAGGGTGCTAAATGCTGAATGCTGATTATATATTTAGTACCAGAACTAGAATTATTAACCAAGTCTCCTGCTAGATGGTAGGAACTAGGAACTTGCTGCAATGCCAGGCCCACCAATAGAAGAAACAAGCCGTCCAAGTTGACCAAACACCAGTCCTCCTTGCAATAATTCCACAGAAAATCCATTGTTTGATTTCATACGAATCAGAAAAGCCACAAAATATGAAAGGTAAAAAAACTGAGGTGATCTACAAAATCACTACAACAGAACACTTTAGATTTCAAACTCACCCTGAAAATTCGAAAATGTCACACACCTTCCTTCTGTTACCGTATTAATTCAACTTTGATTTATAGATATCTAAATTAAGGCAACCCAATTGTGAGGCAATAAACCCCAACACATATCGATCATCCAGCTATAAAAGCACACCAATTCTCATATGATAACACATCAAACTAACCAAGAGTTCAAATTAAAACTAGATTAGAGCCATGAACTCACTCCCACCTCTCCTCCTTCTCCTCCTCCTCTCCTTCGCCGGCACCACAATAGCCGGCGATATCGCCATATATTGGGGCCAAAACGGCAACGAAGGCACCTTAGCCTCGACATGCGCCACCGGCAACTACAAGTACGTAAACATAGCCTTTCTCATCACCTTCGGCAATGGCCAGAAACCGGTCCTCAACCTCGCCGGCCACTGCAACCCCCAGGCCAACACTTGCACCGGTCTGAGCGCCGACATCGTCTCGTGCCAGAACATGGGCGTGAAGGTTATGCTCTCCCTTGGGGGAGGCGTGGGCAGCTATAGCATATCTTCCGTTGCCGACGCCGGACAAGTGGCTAATTACCTTTGGAACAACTACTTGGGTGGGCAGTCGACCTCGCGGCCACTCGGGTCTGCCGTGCTTGATGGCGTTGACTTTGATATTGAGCATGGGTCTAACCTCCACTGGGATGACCTTGCCAGGGCTCTCAAAGCTTTTACTACGACCAAGAAGGTTTGTGTTTGTTAATTGCTAATTAAGATGATCATTTCTTAGATTTCTACCTTTTATGAGTTACTAATCATTGAAGTATTTATTTATAATTGACCATGTCGTATTATAAGTTGTAGATTAATTTCTAGTGTTGAATCACATGACATGAGAGTGGATTGCAAAAAAGATAAGGGGTCGATTTCTTCTGAAATCCCCCTCCAAACTCTAAACGCGGTAGTTAAAGATAACCACATTAATTTTTAATCATTTTCAAGACCCTTTGAATAGTCAATACCCACCTAATTAATTAGTCACGCGACTGGACCATACTTACTTTTAGAATATGGTTCATGTCAGAATCAAAGCTTCGGAACTTGATCTCACTGTGATTTGTTTGGTTGCAAGTACTTGTAAAAATCACGAATCTTTTTTTTTTAAATCACCCGAGGGATATCATAAATGTTTGCCGACATTGGTGTTATCATGCTTAGTTATAATAGATGTTACATGCATCCTCTGTTGAATGGAAAAGGGAAAAAAATCATATAATCTTCATTCATATGATCTTTTTTCGTACGTTGACGAACATTTTTATTCACATAATCATGTTCACGTTGCAACAGGTATACCTAACAGCAGCACCCCAGTGTCCATTCCCGGACCGGATGCTGAGCGGAGCGATAAGCACGGGTCTATTTGACTACGTATGGGTGCAGTTCTACAATAATCCTGTATGTTCCTATAGGTCCGACAACGTCCCGGCCTTCACCAACGCCTGGCAGCGTTGGACAAGCGTGCCAGCCGGAAAGGTGTTCCTTGGCCTCCCTGCAGCCCCACGTGCCGCTGGAAGTGGCTTTGTATCGGCCAACGTTCTCACCTCCTCGGTGCTTCCCATCGTGAAGGGGTCCAGCAAGTATGGAGGCATTATGCTTTGGAACAAGTTTTTTGATGACCAAAGTGGCTACAGCGCTGCTGTCAAGAATCAAGTCTAATAAGTCATGATCGATGTGCCTCATTTGAAACTTGAAAGTGATGTTGTTATGTGATTTGGAATAAAGTTGACTAAAATAAGCTCTTACGAGCATGTTTCCATTACTTGAATGAACCGTGTGTTCTCATTTCTGAAATTAATTATGATATTTAATGGTTGAAGAAGTGAGTCATTTTGGCCCCACAAATTAATGTGACTTATCAGCCTTTCTTCCAAGGCAACGTGACATGTTTTTTATATGAAAGTACTATATATATTTTTTGTTAAATCTCAACATATAATCACACGCTGGGATTCAATCTATACTCCAGCTTAATCCAAAACTATATATCATCTGTCACTCTTGAATGTAGTTTGTTGGTAAAGTTTTTTTTTAGTTACAAAATAAAGACCGTAATATGTCACACACAAAGAGGGCTACATTCCCATTATCCAATGGCTTTCCTATTTACAGGTTATCTTATTTACATGTTATCATTATTTTCCTTTTTATTAAGGTGCCTTAAAAATGATGATATCTTTATCAACCTGGTTTGTCACTATTAACGTTTCATCTGTTTCTACACAAATTTGTTAATAAGTTTTTTATTATAATTTCCTTTGAATTTGTCATTTTGTTGAAAATGCTAAATTACTTACTTTACAGTGGGCATACTTCCCCGTAATTTTTTTATTTAATAAAAAAAATTAAAATTCGAAATTTAGGAAAAAAAAAAATTTCCAAAACTACTCGGATCTTAGGTGTGACCAGCGATCCGTTTTCCCGCCATTTTTTTTTTTGATTTTCTGTTTTTGTTTTGATTTTCTGTTTTTATTTTTTATTGTAATTATTTGTAATCTTTTTTTAAATCTTTTTTTTTCAAAATAAGTTTTCTAATTTATATTTTTTTCTAAATTTTTTAAAATTATTTTTAATTTTTCCAATAATCGACCTCCAAATCACGTCGATAACCCGGTGTATTGAAATGTTAGGGTATTTTATACAATAAAAAAACAATTTTTTTTAGCCAGATTAATAAATTATTTACAACTGAATATTAAACAAACACTAAAACTAATTAAAACAAAAAATTGGAAACGTTATCAAAAATTAGTAGGGTGTACACACATTGTAAATATTTTTGAAAGTCGATACAGCAAAAAATTAAAAACACAATTAAATTTTTTTAAAAAATAATAACAATTACAAAACATATTATGAAAACAAATATAATAAAAAACATAGTTAAAACGATTTAAAAAAAATCAAAACATAAAACACTACGACTAAAATCCGTAACTTTTTTTATTTTCTTTTATTATTTTTGATTTTACGTTTTGTTTTTTTACAAATCATTTTAACTATGTTTTATATATATATATATATATTTCAAAATATGTTTTATAATTGTTATTAGTTTTTTAAAAAAAAATTAATTGTGTTTTTAATTTTTTGCTGTATCGACCTCCAAAATGTTTGTATTATGTGTACACCCTACGAATTTTTGACAACGTTACCAATTTTTTGTTTTAATTAGTTTTATGGTTTGTTTAATATTCAGTTGTAAATAATTTATTATTCTGACTAAGAAATTTTGTTTTTATATTGTATAAAATACCCTAACAATTCAATACACGTCGGGTATCGACGTGATTTGGAGGTCGATTCTTCAAAAAATTATAAACAAAATTAAATTTTTTAAATAAATAATATCAATTAAAAAACATATTTTGAAAATAAAAGATTTTAAAAAGATTACAAATAATTAAAATAAAAAAAAACTAAAACAGAAAACAAAAACAAAATTCCCACGGAGAGCGGTTCACACCCTTAATCGTTGGAAATTTTCAGCAAAAAAAATTATTCTGTTTGTTATCAAAATAATAACAATTGGGATCCACGTGAAAAATTATGTTATTTTATACAAAAATTATTGAATTTTTCAACCCGCTCTGTTATCCACGTGATTTGGAAGTAGATTCTGGAAAATATTTTTTAAAAAAATTTTAAAAAATAATAAGAATTAGAAGACTTATTTTCAAAAACAAATATATTAAAAAACAGATTAATTTTTTTTAAATATCAAAACATAAAATTAAAAACAATAAAAGAAAATAAAAAATTCACGGATTTTAGTCGTAGTGTTTTATGTTTTGATTTTTTTAAAATCGTTTTAACTATTTTTTTATTATATTTGTTTTCATAATATGTTTTGTAATTGTCATTATTTTTTAAAAAAATTTAATTGTGTTTTTAATTTTTTGCTGTATCGACCTCCAAAAATATTTACAATGTGTGTACACCCTACTAATTTTTGATAACGTTTCCAATTTTTGTTTTAATTAGTTTTAGTGTTTGTTTAATATTCAGTTGTAAATAATTTATTAATCTGGCTAAAAAAAATTGTTTTTTTATTGTATAAAATACTCTAACATTTCAATACACCGGGTTATCGACGTGATTTGGAGGTCGATTATTGGAAAAATTAAAAATAATTTTAAAAAATTTAGAAAAATAATATAAATTAGAAAACTTATTTTGAAAAAAAAAGATTTAAAAAAAGATTACAAATAATTACAATAAAAAATAAAAACAGAAAATCAAAACAAAAACAGAAAATCAAAAAAAAAAAAAAAACGCGATCCGAGTAGTTTTGGAAAAAGAATTTTTTTCCTAAATTTCGAATTTTAATTTTTTTTTATTAAATAAAAAAATTACGGCATACTTCCACTATATGGGCACTGTCTTTTAGTTCGAATGGTGATAAAATGGTGACTTGCAGGTATAATCAATTACACTGAGTCTCTGCTTCTGTGTTTGTGTAATTTGATGATTGATGCAAAAAAAAAACTCCCACTAAAACAGCCCTTTTGTTCTGCAGCGACGATCTTACCTTGAAAATATGGGACACTTCGACAGACCCTGTTCAGAAAGGCTGGTGAGTGTGTACCTGATAATCGTATGCATTATTACAGTTGGTCCATGGATTTTCTAGCAAATTGATTGGTAACCATAATTAATAGTTTGGCACAGTCAACAAGATATATGCTCTTATCATAAGGTTACTAAGAATATAGAAGTCTCTCTCAATAGTAGCTATCAATAAATTTGTTGTGTTAAGTGGAGTTGAATATGTGTGGTCCGTCTTTCTCTTGCGTTTATCTTATTAACCTTTCAAAGAACATGGTAGATGTATTTTCGAAATCTAAGATGTCCATTATCATTTTATCTTTCAGGGCACATGTTTCTACCCTCTCAGGGTGTCATGACCGTACCATATTCTCGGTTGATCGGCGCAGGTATCTTGCGTTTAAATTTGATAAGCATATTAACTTGGTGGCGTTTTTGACTTCTTCCTTGATTTCACTTTTTTGTCATTTATCACATTTTTGTTGTATATGGTCAATAACTTTCATTTGCTGTTATTATATATATTCTGAAAGATGAGTGTATCTGAAATGAGGATGTTGAGGTGGATGTGTGACCATACGCGAATGGATCGGATTAGAAATGAAGACATTCGTGAGAGAGTTGGAGTTGCTCCAATGGATGAGAAAGTTATCAAACACAGACTGAGATGGTATGGACATGTAAAAGAAGACATATGGAGACACCTATAAGAAGAGGGGTATTGAATCGGATCAAAGACATAAAAAGAGGAAGAGACATACCACGATTGACTTAGGAGGAAGCGGTCAAAAAAGATTTAAAAGATTAGAATGTTTCTCGAGAATTTGCATTGGATAGAAACACGTGGAAGAAAACGATTCACGTGCCTGAACCGTGACTCCTTAGAGTTTCATTTCTAGCATACCCCAATTAGTTTGAGATAAAATACTTTGTTGTTGTTGTTGCTGTTATTATATATATTCTGTTACAGAAATACTCTTTACTGTTTTTTCTCTTTGTAAATACATTTTTTCCTTCTCTCCTTGAATAGCGAAGATATTATTGTGAGTGGAGCTGTCTGTCGCCCACATCACTCCAGCATACCGGCGATCTACACGGTCTCCCGTATAATGCCTCATATGGTGTCATCCCAATACTCGAGTGGTAGCTGTTGTTGTAGGCGAACTCTATCAGCGGCAAATGCTCATCCCAATGCCCGGCCCAGTCAAGTGTACACGCTCTCAGCATGTCCTCCAATGTCTGTATCGTCCGCTGGAAAAACATCCGCGAACTCCTGCACCACCTCTATGTCCTCTAGCCTCTGAGACTCTGCCTCCGTAACTACAAGTGTCGCCAGAAACGCTGCACATCCCTGCTGCAACAGCCTCTGAGCTCTCACGGTAGATACAATAATGTGACCCCCTCTGTTTCTGAATATCAGGCAAACCCTTCCTCGGGATCAAAATCTTCTTCTCACGGCACAAGACTCGAACATCATATTGGGACAGCCAATCCATCCCAAGTATGACATCAAAGTCCTCCATCGGTAGCAAGACCAGGTCTGCCGGAAACTCCTGATCTCCCGAAACAACCGTGGCGCCGGGGACAAATCTCCCCACAGTGCCCACCAGACCCAGGGGTGTGCTGACCTCCAACGTGGCAGTCAACATCGCAAGGGTACAGCCCAACACTCCCGCAAATCGCTCTGAGATGAACGAGTGTGTCGCGCCACAATCAAATAACACCCTAGCTACTGAACCTGCGACAAGAAGTGTACCTTCCACGACAGCGCCTCCATCCCGAGCCTCCTCTGCCTGGATGGTAAAAACTCTGCCGGTGCGCTGCCCCTGCTGTGGTCTGAAAGGTGGTCTACCTCCGCCTCCTCCTCTGCCTGGTGCGGGTAAACCCGGTGGTCTGCTCGGCCCAGCTCCTCGGCTCGGACAGCTCCTAATAAAGTGGCCCAGCTGGCCACACCCATGACATGCTCCGGGGGTGAAGCACGGCCCGGAGTGAAACCTCCCACATCTACCACAAGGCTCAGGTCGTGGTGCTGCAACTCCTGCTCCCTCGAACCGGGGCCTCTTGCCCGGATTCCCTCCAGTCTGACCTCCTGGCCTCCCAGAGAACCTACCTGATGACCTCCTCTCATCCTGGTAGTTCTCTCTGTAGTCACGATCAAGAACAGTAGCACTCTTCACAGCATCAGCTAATGTGCGTGGCATATGTGTCAGCACCTTCGTCCTCAACTGCTTCCGGAGCCCTCGGACGAACTTCCCTGCTCTCTGCTCCTGTGTGATGTACATCTCGGGACAGTAACGCTCTAGGGCGTTGAACTTCCCGATGTAGCCTGCCAAGGTCATGTCTCCCTGCTGAAGACTCAGAAACTCCTCCCTCTTCTCGTCCTGGACATGCTGCGGAAAATACTGCTCGTTGAACTCGCCAACGAACTCCTCCCAGGCTATATCATCTCTGTCCGCAAACACCACTGCAGATGTGGACCTCCACCAATTGGACGCAGCACCGCCCAACACATAAGTAGCCAGGCCCACTCTCGCCTCTGGAGGACAACCAATCGCACTGAAGATCTTCTGCATAGTGAAGATCCACTCCTCCGCAGCCTCTGCGTCGTACTGCCCCAGAAAGGTAGGCGGATGCTGGCGCATAAACCGGTCATGCATAGCGCCAGTCCCCGTCTGCCCAGTCTGTGCCGTCTGCTGCTGTAGCATCTCTGTCAGGCGTCCGACCGTATCGAACAACGTCTGACGCTCATCCTCCCATGCCTCATCCCTCGCGGTCTCACTCTCACCGCGAGCACGGGCAACAACCTTCCCCCGTCTAGGAGGCATCTGTCAAGGAAACACGACGATCATCAATATAAAATATGCATGCATGATCCTCTAAGACCTAAATCCTAACTCAAAGGTGGTTTCTTTGGACAAGTACGCCGAGATCAACGCTCTGATACCAAATTGTAACGTACCCGAAAACAGCGGAAAATTTAAACAATAATAAAGACCGTCAACGGTCAACACTGGGCACGTCACGGAAAACAAACCAACATATATAATATAAATATGATCCACGTGGAAGTCAAATATACAAACTGACTGTGATTACGACAAAAGCTATACAATATGTAATCACCTCAAAAGGAAGAGACTGACAACTACAGGATCTGATCTCGGGGGCACCGTCCTCGGTCACCACCTCAAACTCTAACCCTACTCGCTACCTGAAATGCAAACAACAAACATGCCTGAGTTCCCTGTAGGAACCCCGTATACCAAACCTCCTAAAAATATAAAAAGGAATTAAAGACAATGCAATGCTATGCACATGATCATCCGCCTCGGGCCCACAATAATGCCCTCACCGCCTCCGCGGCACTGAACCACTCCTGCCACTAGGGTCAAGTCAGTCCACCGCTGCCTCACAAGGGTCAGTCGACACCACTGCTCCCCAAAAAGTGCAGGAAGGAACCCCTGGTACACACCGCACTCAAGGAGCGAGTCAGCCCGCCGAATACACAACTCGGGTCAGACGACAGCCACTGCTCCCCCAAGAGTCGCCTAGCGCGCACCCTGCCGGAACATCCTCGGCCTACCGCTAAACCCTCGCAAACTGCCCAAGGTTTACGGTACACATCCCTCACACCCCGCTCGGTAAGAGAGGAAAATGGTAGTACAATAATACGCCTTCGTCGAAGGTGAAATCCGTAGCTCTCAAGGCCGGTAATCAACCGTCGCCTCGGAGCCGGTAGTCGACCTGACATCGACGGCTCGCGTGTGGATTAATCCACCAACCTACGGCAGATCGGTCGACCGCTACAAACACACCGGTCGACCGGTCCCCCACACAGTACACAGTACTGTACAAACAATTCTACCGGTCGAACCACGCCAACCGAAATACCGACCAATCGGTCGAACAAAAGTCATCTAGCGGTCGACCGTTTGGATGGTCTATGCTATACAATTTTATATAATATATATATCCGATCGGTCGAACCAAGGGGTCGTTCGACCGATAACAGGACTTTCCGTATTTTGCCTAAGTGATATTCGGTCGACCGGAACTGCTATACAGTTCGACCGAATCAACACAGGCACTCTACCGCTTAAATAATATGCTCAGTCGGTCGACCGAAAGTTAAAGAGCGGTCGACCGTTTTGATGGTCAAAGCTCCCAACCGACTAAGCATCAAATGGATCGGTCGAACAAGGTTAAGGACGTTCGACCGTTTAATAAGTCAAAATCCCCAACCGACCCATTCTCATTGTTATTCGGTCGACCGGCTAAGTGGTCCCGTTCGACCGATAACAGCATATCCCCTTTTTCCCGCACAAATCTGGCATAACGGTCGACCGTCCTAAGACATCGTTCGACCGTTCGCGGGTAAACATCAATATAATAATAGGATCGGTCGACTGCCCACAGGCACCGGTCGACCGATCGTCGTCTTCAACCTCTGAATTGGTTGAATTCCGACGGGGAATTCGACACCAACGTCGATCCACAACACTCACAAGGCACAAGTGAGTTATATTGAAGATTTGGCATACCTTTTGGTCGAGTGAAGAAGCCTCACAAGCTTGCACCACTTCACTCCACTTTTCTTCTTCTCTTTCTTCACTTCTTCTCCTCTTCTTCTTCACCTTATTCTTCTTCTTCTCTCTAACCTCTTCTCTCACACTCTGGTTGATTCAAAACAAGGAAGTAAAACGTTTCAACCAAATCTTATCTTTACTATATATATCACTTTTTAATTTATCACCTCCATCTCATCCAATCCAATACCAACACCTCATTTCTCAACCTTATCTCCTCACCTCTTCATTAACATAATTAATTAGGGTAAGTTAGGTTTAGTTTAATTTAATTAGGGTGCTTAGATTAGGTTATTACAATTATGCAGGTTGATGGTCCCTCTTATGAACTGCTACTAAAGAAAGAGAACGCACATGGCATGGATGTGAATGCCGTGCAATGGAATCCCAAGGCATGTTTGTCTTGTAATTGAAATGAAAACATAGATTTTCTTTTATGTTGGTTATGTTAGCACGCTACGTCTCCCAAATTGTCTAATGTTCTCTCAATTATTCATATTGGTGTCCACATAGCGCTGTTCCGTAAAACAGACTACAAATTTTGCAGGTACCTCGGCTTTTGGCTTCTGCAAGTGACGACGGAACAATAAAGATATGGCAACTGATTGAAGTATTCAAGTGTCCAGATTCAAAGTAAAGCATTGGCTACATTTCATCAGCAATCCTCTAAATCGGAGTATTCATTCTCGTTGTGCTGGAAGGGTGGCTTTCCATGATAATCATAAAGCCAGATGGAAAGTCAGAAATCCTAAGCTAAGTTAGGCTAGCTTAGCTATACAAGGCTAAGCAAGATTATTGCAAACTTCTCGGGGAACATATCTGAGAATGTAGGACCTTTATACTTCAGATTGAGTGTTAAATCGTGGCAGCCTTACATTTTATTGGGTTATATATTAAGATTTTCTATGTATGTGTGTTCGATATGTTGAAAGTGTTCTCACTTCTCAACTATATATGTATGTTGAGGTTTTTCACGTAATTAAGATGTAACCTTGTTCGTGACTACTCTCATTCTAATTTGCAAGCACATCACAAGTACTTGGCTTTGATCCATCTAGATGGTATAAGTGACAGATAAAGATTACGATTATTTTGATTCGAATAGCCGAATGTTTGATGCACTAGATTGAAATCAGATAGGATCGTTCGTGGGAGCCTAATCGTGGGTTTTAACAGCAGAACAAACCAGATTGGCAATGACATTTACATCTCTTATAGTTATTTGTCACTGGAAGAGGATATAAAGAAAAGTGATCCCGAGACAGAAATTTCTCCTCTAATTAATAACACAATATACGTAAATTAACGGATATATCAGTACTGCCGCTAAAATGTAGAAATCCAAAATTCCCCTCTTGAAGAAGAGTAATATTAACACACCAAGGAGGATTTCCAAAAAAAATCACCACTACTTCTCCGTGAAACGAAAATATATTGCCAACATCAGTGTTGTATTAAAGAGAAGCTTTAAACACACAATCAGCATCAAATTGGTTTATTAAAAGTAACATTCCTTTCTGAAATTTTGAAGGAAAAAAAGGCTGTTATTAAATGGGAAGTAACCACAAGCACGAAGAAGCATTCAAGTACCAATGCATCTCTTTGCACTTCTATTTTTAAATATCCACAAACCTATTTCGGGAACTATCATTCAACACAACGTATCAGCGACACAATGCAAAGTAAATATAGCTAGAGAGATCTCAATTAGAAAGAAGAATTTGGGTATCTATTTCTTTGCAACTCTATACATAGAATCAACCATGCATAGGATTCGCTAGCTAATATAATCACATATTGTAACACAAACCAAATAAAGAGAACAAATAAATTTGTCAACATGACTTGCCTATGCGCATTCTACCAGAGTTTGCTCTCTGGCACTCCTCCACCAACGCCTGTCTTGCCGACAACAATCCGGAAGGGATCAAAGATCGATCTATAACCGAGCAATCTTTCCAATCTTGCAAGAAGGACTCTTGTCCCCATGTCTCTGGTATCCACACTCTTCCAGCCATCTCACTCCGATGCCTCTTCAACCTTTCTCTTCCACTTACCTCCTCTTCTATGGTCTCTTTTGCATGGTCATAATGGTCATTGCTTTTGAGTTCCTCTCTTGCTTCTCCTGCTAAATCGATCGTCTGTCTGTAGTTGTTTCCATTGAGCTTATTCTGATCTTCTATGTCTCGAATCAAACTCGTCGTCTCAATATAGTTGTTGTCATTTAACTTCTCTATACTATCTCCAGCTATATCCATAATCTCAAACAAGTAATTAGTCTCGTTGGACTTCTTCTCTCCATCATCCTTTGCGAAACCTACGATCTTCTTCTTGTTGTTGTTGTAGTTGAGTTTCTCTTCTTTGTCTACGTTGTTGTTGTTGTTGTTGTTTCCATTGAGCTTCTCTTCAGCATCACGAGCCAAACCTTTGCTCAACATGCTTCCACAAAATTTAGCAAAGAAAACAGGAAAAGAAAAGGAAAGCTTTGATAGCTTGGTTTTGTAGAAGTACGTTTGGCTAGCTAGTTTGATTGTTGTGATGAGGATGGAGAGGAGGCTTGGTTGGTGGTGGTATATATGTAATGAAGCTATAGGATTGGAGGAAATTAAGAGAGATAGGTGGTATGTGTTACACGTAGAGGAGTGGTGTTGGATGTGGTTTAGACCATGCAAACGTGTAGTTGTAGAATGGAAGGTGAGAGTTGCATGTGTGGTGGGATGTGGAGTCTTGGCCAATTGGAAGAGAGGAACCGATTTTGGGGCAAGGTGCTTCTTTTCGACTCGGTTGACCGAGTGGTCTTAGTTGAATGCACACGTAGATCAAACCAAACCCAGAGAAGGAACATGAAATGAAAGGTGGTGCTGTTGGTGAATGACGTAGTCTGGCTAGAGTTTTTTTTGGTGTGAAAAGAATATAATATATCGTGGGATACGTAGATTTAGATATTTGTTTGGCTATATATATATACACAGAAATATTACAATGAGATCAGGTCTCATTCTAAAAAAATGAGATCATATATTTTCCTCCCTTAGATCTAGATCCAACGGTTGGTTTATCCAATATACAATATATACAATCAAAAGATAATGTGGTAATCTTCATCTCAAGATGCCAACACATCTCGTCTCCTCACCTGATCCATTCCTACTCCCTCCACCAACACATCTCCTCCTTCTCAACCTTCCTCCTCATTATCCTCCGCTGATCCCATCCCGCCTCCGCAGCAGCCCAAGCGTTGCTCCATTGCATATTTTAGTTGGAGAACATTTTGGAAAAATCATTATTAAAATACACAACTGCATTATAAGTTTAATGTTCACAACTCTAAAAGTGTAATATACAATTACATAGTTACAATACACAACCACATCGCTTTCGGTAAATAAAGCTTCCAGTGAATACATATTTATATGCGTTCAATACACAACAATATATGTATAATACAGTTGGTTGTCGTCGAAAAGGAAGAAGTGAGCAACATATGATTCTAAAAGAGATACGTACATAAACATGAATTGTTGATCATTGTGAAGAAAAAGAAGTAGATGGAGGGTTCATGTTGTTGTACATGGTACGAGAGTTAAGACATTGATTGGTGTTGGGGAGAGGGTGTTTGATTTTGTATATTTTTGTGATCAAACATATAGATTATTAATTGAAATCAATTTAGGGAGCTTATGGACATACCCACTTAAGCCTACCATAGATGCTAACGAGCTCACATAAGACTAAATTACTATAGTATTATATATTTTTATATTGGAAAGAGAGATGTTTGAGATAGAAATGACATGGAGCACTGTACGAAACTGCATCACTTTCTTAAATAAAACTTCCAGTGAATACACATCTATATGCGTTCAATACACAACAGTAGATGTTTAATACACCAATATATCAGTTTAATACACAATGATATCATTTTATTGCACAAGTTCTCCGGAACGTATAACCAGATCTGAACACTACACCTGACAGAAATAAGTAGTAGAAAAAAAATATTCCGTAGAATCTTGCAAGTCTACAAACTTGAAGGCGGCAACGATTATCTCACAAAATTACAGATCTAAAATCGGGGTTTCCGAGCTATAGTCCGTAACAAGTTTGGATCTAACTATCTTTTTTGTTTTTAGGCATAAAAAAGATCTTTGAAAGGAACGAAAATGGAGGTGAGATTCAGTGCTAAAGCACGATCAGAGAACTTGTGGACATCCCTACTTAAGCCTACCATAGATGCTAATGACTCATATAAGACTAAATTACTATAGTATGACATATTTTTCTATAGGAATAGAAACGGCATGAAGTACTCTACAAAACTACATCACTTTCTTAAATAAAACTTATAGTGAATACACATCTATATATGTTCAATACACAATAGTATATGTTTATTACACCAATATATTATTTCAATACACAACTGTATCATTTTATTACACAAGTTCAAAAACTCCTTCACAAAAACTCATTCACAAGATCTGTCAAGCAACAAAAACATTTTTAAAAATCTATCAAGCAATCTGTCATTATCAAACCATACAAGTCTACACATATAAGTAATTTCTAAGTAAAGAAGATATCATATGGAATCATATTACACATTCATTAATCAGAAACCCATGAATGAAGAATGACAATCACTTTCAACACAACGACTTCCATAAATCGTCATCCAACAAATCAGATTCATATAAGAATCTAAAATACATAGGATTGTCGATCCTCTAAAACTCAACTTTCAAACACAACCACACATAAAATACCCATTGCTAGTCAATTCCCTAAGCCTTACAATGCATCTCATATCGAAATTTGTAATTTTATTATGCTACATGTTACCAATTCAATGATCACATCACAAATTTGGTTATTGAGTCAATATTTAGAAAACAAGATCTCCTCCCAATCACAAAATCAAGAAAAAGACATCAAGACCAACAACAAACACATTTTAGAAATAATTAGCAAGAAAAAGCAATGTAGTCCATTCTCTAAGAAATTAATCATATCTCGAAATGTCCCATTCTTGGCATAATCGCTACCAACTCAATGACCGAAAGATAAAGTTTGTCATTGAGTCAATCATTCAAGAAAAACAGTTTGAACACTACATTTCGTAATCACAAACCCAAGCAAATCATAACATGCATCAGACCACAATTAAACAAAAAACATATATCACCATAATGGCTAGACATTTAGACAAACACAGGATGTGCAAGTTACAAAAATGCAAACACTTAATGATCAAATCAAATAGGCAAACAAAGGAGAGATGCCTATATATTGATTCTTCTCTTTTCTTCAACATTGGTCATTTCCAAGAGGGTGTAAATAGGAAAATCTACGATCTATACATGCAAACCTCAAACCACACTCAAAACCCAAAATTCCCAACTTATACTATATACCTTGTTTGAAAAACCAATGGTAAATAAAACCCCAAAATACATCCAACCAAAAGTATCTAACATGCTCGTTTCTTCAACTAAAACTAAAAAATGTACCTTTAAACTCAAACTCGCACCTCAAATCCTTTCCCATCAGCACCATACCATGTTGTTGTACATGGTATGGGAGTTAAGGCATTGATTTGTGTTGGGGAGGGGAAATGTTTGATTTTGTATATTTTTGTGATCGGACATATAAATGATCAATTGAAGTCAACTTAGGAAACTTGTGGACATCCCCACTTAAGTCTACCATAGATGCTAACGGGCTCACATAAGACTAAATTACTATAATATGACATATTTTTCTATAGGAAAGAGAGAAAAAGGAAAGAGAGATGTTTGAGATAGAAATAACATGGAGCACTCTACAAAACTGCATCACTTTCTTAAATAAAACTTCCAGTGAATACACATTTATATGCGTTCAATACACAACAGTATATGTTTAATACACCAATATTTTATTTCAATACACAACGGTATTATTTTATTACACAAGTTCTCCGGAACGTATAACTGTATCTGAACACTACACCTAACAGAAATAAGTAGTAGAAAAAAATGATATTTTGCAGAATCATGCAAGTCCAATCCAATTCCATTTTGAGCAGACAAAAGAGAAAATAAACAGAAACTCAATCAAATCCTTCAAATGCAACCAAAACCTTGAGAAATCTCGCGGAACTTACAACGAATACATGACTTAGAAAAAACATTGTTTCGAAACACTAAACCGAAATTCCAGCAAAATTTTCCAATTTAACCTCATTTCGAACATACACAAGATCTAAGCATCATCAACATCCGAACAACACACCACGCCAAAATCCAAACAAACTCCACAAATCCGACCTACTCGACTACTACCTAAATACCAAATAACTCAACAAACCACACATAAATCTCGTACGAATCTCCAAATCCAAACTCGATTAACTCCCTCGTGGTTGTCGATGGTTTGGTGAGATGGGAAAGGAGAGGAGGAGTGGAGGTCGATCTTCCATCGTCTTTTGGAAGGTTGCTGGAGGGGAGGAAGAAAAAGGATGGAATGAGTGTGATTGGGAAGGAGCGAAAGAGGGAGGAAGAAAGAGGACGTGATGGGTGCGTATGAGAAGGAATGAGGGAAGGTAAAAGGAAGATGTGATGATTACGAAACTACTCTTTTTCATTTTCACCGTTAGATTAGATCTTGATGGTGTATGTTTTGGGTCTCATTATATTAAATTGAGACATGGTCTCATTCTAATACCACTATATATATATATATATATATATATATATATATATATATTGTAAAGATCGATCTTTGAATGGATTATGGGCGGTGATATCAAATTGTGGATACAAAAAAGCCCACTTACCTCCTTTCATACAAAGTCTTTTCTTGTTTTTTCTACAAAAAGTTGTATTAATGACTTGAAGTCGTGACAATTTGATATATAATGTTTAAACATGAGAAGATTAGATTAAAGTTTAACAACTTATTCTTCTCCCAATGCTATATGAAAATCCAGAAAACTGAAGGATAGGTCCATATATTATTATATACAGAGCCTTTGAAGGTGTATTTGGGCAAATTTCCCATCTAGTCCATTTCCCTGACAGGGTGAAGCCCATAGGAAGCCCCATTTGAGAATGTGGATTTTGAAAGGCCCAAAGACAAACCTGTTGGACCCTCCAAATCCAATCTATGTAGACGTGTTATGTCTTGTGTTGTGTTCTTCCAACTTTTGTCGTGTCGTCTCCATTTGTGTCTCTTGTGTCGTCTCCACCAGGTTTCCTCACCATCTCTTTTTTTTTTGCTTTTTTCTGTCTTTTTATGTAAGAAATAAATATGTTGTTTTTGTTGCAACCGACCTGTTAATAGCCTTTTTTGTTTTGTTTTGATGAATTATGTACCATCTCAGGGTCTTGTGTGAATTTGTTCGTTTTGGATTTACAACGCGTTTACTTCTTTTCAGGTAATATTTTTATTATTCTTCTGTTTATTGTTCTCTTCTCCCTTCTGGTTCGGTTTTAGGGATTATTGATTGTACGTGAGGAGGGCCTTTGGAAGGTGATTGGGGTTTTTTCGGACGTGATTGGAAAGAGAAGAAAAGGTTAAATGGACCTGTCCAAGAGAATTTGAATGGGAAGAAGAATTAGGTGGGGAATCGTTAGGCTCATGAAAAATTATTTTCTCTCTTCTAGGCTGGGGATGCAATGCATGACATTTTGAGAGAAGAGCGAAAAATCAAATCAAAATGAGCCAATCTTGTAATTTTCTAGTTTTTATTACAAAACTGATGAATTTGATTGTTATTTCTATGGATTATAAAATATTATTGGGTTCGTGGGTGGTTGTGGTGAGAAGAGAATAAAACTTAGAAAATAAAGGAAAAAGGGATGGAACGGGGAAAATAAATAAAGAGAGATTTTTATTCGAGAGGAAGTCATGGAAGAAGGATGAGGTGCTGCCCCGTCGTCACCCTCTAGTTCGAGGTCGGGTTCATCATCATTGTTGGGTTTGTCATTGTTGTTGTTGGGTTCAGGGAGTGGATGTTCCGAATTTGGCCGGGTCAGGTTGGTTACTATGAAGTCATAAGTTGCGTCCAACTCCAAATTATTTTGCTTGAGAATTTGAGATAATTCTTTCATTAACAATTCTCTTGGTTTTAAAGGAATTATTACCAATTGATGTAGTACTTTTTATTATTTATCTCACAAATTATCCTCCTTGACAATTACCTTTTTTCCAAACACACCTTAAATGTGGTGGTGTCGACTCCTCGCTTCAACAAAGCCTCTTACCTTGAGGCATGGAGATGGGTTTCTTCATTAACTCTCCTCATAATTCAAGAAGTTCCACGTATTTTGATGATTCCACCATCGCAAATGGTATTCTTATTTCTAATTGCTAACCTTGTGGGCAATATCGGAGCTTTGGTTAGGAGCACTTGTAGTTGTAGACGAGGATAATTTGAAACAATTGTTTTGGATTGCAAGTGTTCTGAGGGGCTCATGCAACTTATATTTTAGATAGTAAATAGTTTGTTAGCAGAACGGTAGTACACTTTTCGTGCAAATCCGTAGATCATCCTGTAGGAGATTATAGGGGTTCTTCCTGTAATTTGCCACTGTGGATGGTTTTCTTAGTGAATTTTATGGTGTGTGTTCCCCCCAAGGTGTCAAGTTTTGAAGTTCTTTTGTTCAGATCCACTTGCTAAGATGATCATCCTTTACTAGTAAAATGAATGCTTTGTGTGGTTATACGTATGATATAGACTCAAGTGTTTGTGATTAGCGAGTCATACCATAGGAACCTTTGCAATGGGCAAACTGAAGATGGATATTGAAGTGCAATACAAGAATTTTGCCTCTCATTTGAAATGGTTGTCTTGCACTCTTGCAATGCTCCTTAGCTTGATTATTTTACCTTTGTCCTAGACATGAAACTGGACATCTTGTAAACTTTACCTGAATTCATTGAATTTTCACAATCGATGTGGCAAAGTGCAAGTATATGACATATAATACAACAAAACATTCATTTTCAGCTTACTTTCACCCATTGTCTGAAAATTAAGCACTTGTATCGCTTTTAAATTTACTTTGTAACACTAATCTCTAGTACGGACAGAAAAGCTTAAACTATACAGTTCTGTACTGTGTAACATAAGTGTTCCTTGAGCATTTGCACTTTCTTTTTCTCAGGATATTGAACAAAAAGTTGAAATATATGCATGCAAGCTTGGTCTTCACAGTCATCTAGGGACTATGGCTTCTTCAGTTCTAAAGAAAGCAGCAGAAAGAGTTGGCTCAGCCACCCGGAGGCAGGCTCTGACATTAACAGATGCCGCTGCTTCTAGAGTTAAACACCTTCTCAGTATGCGCCAGAGATCTTTCCTTAAGCTGGGAGTCAAGGCTCGGGGCTGCAATGGCTTGTCCTACACCCTCAATTACGCTGGTATGATTCTCTTTCTTGCTTCTTAGGACACGATTGACTGCTTGTTTCTATTATATATGCTTACATTCCAGTTGCTTTAATTAGTACCAAACAACAACCCATTACTCTTGAAACTTCTACTACTTTACTACTTCAAAGGTGATTAGTAATTGTTTAGTTACCCTTGTTGGATTTTTTCTCTCCTTTTCTCTCCATTGTTATCATTTTATCTTTCAGTGGAATACTTGAATGAGGCTTGTGTTGCTTTAGTACCACTCAACACACCTGTTTAATCAAACTTTTGAGGAAACAGAAGTACATGAATACATGATCCTACCCTTAGATTTATAAAAGAAAAGCAGTACTAATTGTGGTTTTTTACATGATGCAACAATTTGGAACAGACATGGTCAAACCACTGAGTCTATAGATACTTCATGTTATCTTATTAATCCTGTCATGTGATATAACAAAATTCTTCTTTTGATTCTCAGAACGCCCCCAATCTTTCTTGTTTCAATGATCTCAAAAAATACATCAAATTTCTACTGTCCAGTTTGTGCATAGGCTTCCTTGTGTACTGATAATTTTCTGTTGTATCACAGATGAGAAAGGAAAATTTGATGAGTTAGTCGAGGACAAGGGTGTCAAGATTTTGATCGACCCCAAAGCCCTCATGCATGTAGTCGGAACCAAGATGGATTTTGTGGATGACACACTCAAGTACAAATCAATACGATTCTTTGTTATTATCATCTTTACATCTTATATTCTTATGAGATGTTAAAACTCTAGAAAATGTTTATTCATGTGTTCTTGTTATGATTTTTTTTTGCAGGTCTGAGTTTGTATTCATCAACCCCAACTCAAAGGGGGAGTGTGGGTGTGGAGAGTCATTTATGACAGGAGGCACATCAAGAACTTCACAAGGTGGTAGCTGAGATTATTAGAATCCACAATTCTGACACAGCATGTACCTATGAGATTGCCAACACTCAGATTTCTCAGAAGTGAGAAATTAATTGTGCACGAAACAGTGTGTTGCAGCTGGACTACTGAGAAATGCCCATTTATTTGCTTTCCTTCAGAGAAATCAAATAATTTTGACCTTCCAGACCTTGCTATGGCTGTGCTGGTCATTGAGGGTCCTTGTAAATTTTGATTGAGCAATAAAAAAACTCAAAACAGGTTTTGATCTGTAGTAGGAAATTTCTTGTAAACACTCCTGTTCATTTTCTTTCCTATTATAGTGTCTGATGTTGACACATTAGTTTGGTATCTGTTTAATCCAATCTTGTGTGGTTGGGTGATATGCATGGAAATGGTGGTAGGGACGTGCATCTGCTTAGAAATTAACTGTACATATTGGTGCAGAATTTTGTTTTTTGATTTGTCAGATGTGTAGGACATTGGTTTGGTGTACTGTATCATATCTAAATCTACAATTGTCTATTTGGAAAAATACAGACAGAATCTTTCTAGTCATAATATGGTACGACTAACCAATTGTTTTAAGTTTTAAAATTCAAGAAATATGCAACCATGCTATTCAAAATAAAAATAAAAATGCAACCATGCTTTAAAAACAGGGTTGTGTTTTGTGGTTTAATTTACCACAAGGTATGATCACAAATATCTGAAAGGAGAAGGCATATCGTATTCTTATTTAAAGTTTTCACATTAGATGTTTCTATCTGAATTTGCATATATTTTGATGTTTCTATTCTGATATCACAAAATCAGTAAATCACTATGGGGGCATGAATGACTTCCTATGCTCCACGGCCTCCTTGGTATAAATGGGATTTGGACGGTCAGATCACCATTCGGAATGCTTCCTTCTACTTTTCTCGCACCACAACAGTAAAGCATTTTAATTTGTTTTTTTTTCCTTTTTAGGATTCTATTGATCTATTGATAGCCATTAGGGAATAGTTGGAGGATAAAATTAGTCTTATCACAACATATGCATAGTTAATCAAAATGAAAGAGTACTTTGCTTGGTACCATGTGAATTGTGAAGCCATCACAAGTTCATTATCGTAACATTTTATGTCATCCTAGTCCTCTTACGAAATTTTTCTTTTTTAGATCCTTTCTATACGTTGAGTATCTTCATTTAGCTACAATTTGTTTCCATCAATGTTTTCAAAATCGAACCGAATAGTTAACCGAAAATAGCTCAGTTTGGTTCAAAGTTGTCCAACTGACGGTTCAACATGGTACAATCAATGATGATGTCAGCATGACATCAACATTTTGTGAACCGATGGTTGAACCGAACCAACTTTATAGTGACGGTTCAACCGATTGAACCGAAGAGTAAACCGAAAACAGATCGGTTCGATCAGGTTTTTTCGGTTCAATCTGGTTCGGGTGAGGGGCAGTTTTTTCAACCGATCGAACCAGTCTAGTTCTGTTTCTTGGTCCAACCGCCGATTCTGTCCGATTTTTAAAACATAGGTTTCCATATGTTTGAGGCACTTCTTATGATAACATGCTTTTGTCATGTTTTTTGCAGTTATTTTGAAGACAAATAATTGGTGGTTGTAATTAATAATTAATTATTTTGCCTTTTTAGCTTTTTAAAATCTAGTATGATTCTTAGGAAAGATTGTGCCATTTTGATATCTGCCTTTTTCCCTCTTGGGGGGGCCTGCATGTCACAGACAATGTCAACTGTGTAATATTCCACCTTTTGAAGTTGAATTAACATGATCTAATAATTTTAATAAAAAGCCTGACCAAAAGGAATCTCACTTCTAACCTATTCCTATGGGATCATGGAAAGTAGTAGTAGACTAAGAAAATTGAAATTTGGAATCTTAACTCCCATTAACATTAATTTAAGTCAACTTCAGCAACAACAAAAACTGGCCATTACTAAGACAATTTAGTAAGCATCACACAAACTACGAAGTAGATGTTATTCATAAGATGGAGATGGAAATAAATACAACATACATAATGTAATCAGGCATAACTTTTGAGTCTTTTCGTCCGGCATCACAACTCGTACAACCCAAAATTTAAGGAATAAGGAAATGGAACCCTGGACGCTTTGAGTTCCAAAAATAAAAATAAAAAAATCGTAAAATAACTCAATGACTCATACAGTCATAACGTAACAGTTTTCCAATAGCACATGTTCGAGAACTCAATATCTTAATCTTCACGAGTCAACACGCAAAATTTCCAATTAATGCATACATGAAAATATGTTATTATAGTAATATATGGTACACCGTACATCAACCAAATATAACCCAGAAAGTAATATCTGCTTCCATTATGATAACTCTGGAATAGACTCACAAGAGCACAATATTCGAATGTCCTCGATGAAATCATATGCTAATTAAGTGCCGTGATATAAGCAGATATTTCTTGGATTAGTGCAAGTGATGGTGTCTCCATTGATATCCCGTACAAAATTAGTTAAACCACAAATTACAATATAATACCGAATCATGAAAGAAGGAAAGAAAAATAATAATTATAATTATAACCAAAATGAAGTACTCGATTCTCCACATGCATCTGCTTTTTCCATACCCATTAAGTAGCTTCCATTAGAGATTTCAACCAACTTAGCAACTTTATTCCTTTTTCATAAGTTATACCACTTTTAGTCATCTAGATTTAATACATGAACATTATTTGATTAGACCCTTGTCTCAAAAATATTAATATGCCAATCCATGAATATTTGATCGGTCTTCCACTCAAGGAACACAATGTTCTTCATATTGCAAAATAACTAAGATAAGCAACACAGAATTACAGATTACCTAATCCATAAAATTCTCTGTAGATGCACCAAACTCCCTTAGCCCAATCATTGTAGACATAGCCATAATTAGTGTAGTACACCCCCACCTACAACTTTAGTAGTTGGAGGCAACATATATAGGGTGATAGTCTGATACATTAGAATGCACCATATCAGAAGAAGAAAAAGGGTACCTTTTCCTCCAAGCATCAGACCCTTTTCTCAATCTTATGTTGTGAGTTCAGGTGGTGGATTGGATAGAAAAGTGAACGCAATATATGTATTGTTAGTCTCCTAATTGGTTAGGCCTTTGAGGTCCTAATTAGTAGTGGATGTGGCATTCCACAAGGATATGTCACAATGGAAGCATGTCCAAAATAAGTAATTTGATGAACTTTTGATTAAGCCTTCCAAGGGTCATAAGAAAGGAGCTTCCCCTTATGGGAAAAGGAATCTTAATTTTACATGATGTTTAGGTATTTGACATGGCATAGATGTTGACACAGCAACAGAGGATAATACCAAACAAATCCATTTCAAAGGAATGTATTAATAATAATACAAGTGGCTTTCATTGTGGGTGCGATTAATGTAATGTTTTGGTTGAGAATAAGGGGTGGGGATGTAATGTGTTTGGAATTTTAAAACAGAAGCATGAGTTGTCAAAATAGACTAAACCATCTATCTTTTTTATGTGCAAATATATTGAGGAAAAGAATACAAAACCATTTGCTGTTTTTGTGGGTAAATTGACAAACTTACCCAAACCAAAACTCACCAGTTTATGATAATACCACTAATACTCATAATTTATTATTAAAAATCTTGTATCCTAGCTCTTACATCTACACAGACGTAACAAACATGAAATTTGACCTTACATATGAAAATACCATGACACTCAAGTTTGCACTCAATAGCATTGCATTCTTTAAGCAATCGGACATATATACTTATATATAAAATTAAAGTTGAGAATCAAATAAAGTTTTATAAATATATCTGTGTTGAGGACAAAATAATTAATGGGTATTTGACCATCTGTTGTACCAACAGCAAATAATGTACATACACGTATTACAGTGATGATTGAGTATCAGTATGTATTGGGAGTTTGAATAATTTCGTTAAAATTTCTCCAATGTCCTCACAAATTTCATTAATGTCTTAGATACCTTCTATTTTAATTTAAACATTCTTATGCCCTTTTATGGAATATTTTGAAGTTATTTTTGACTAAATTAGAATTATTGAGTATGAGATGCAAACTATGATTTATTTGATGAGAATCAAAATGAATTTGAGTTGAATGTAAAGTTCTAAATATGGTTCAATAGGGAGGTATTTGTGATATTACGATGATGTTCCAAATGATATTTTAAATATTTTGAATCATTTGAAAAACATTTTCTCGTGTATTATATTTAATGTAGTTATATATAGCAGCAGTTTAGTATAACTCACGCAACCTTAGGCCACATGTTCAATGTTTATACTTTGTGAGATGGCAAATGAATTTATAAAAAAATATATTCATAGTTTGAAATATTAATGCTATTTATATTGCAAAGTGTAAAATACTTTTGAAATGGCCAACACAAATATCAGATAAGAAAATGTATAGATTGACTATTAGATAAGTCTGGGTAACGTGGATACAATTAAGATGGTGTTATTAATATAGTTTTGTAACTCTAAACACTAGTACTATTCTAGTTTTGTAACTCTAAACATTAGTACTATTCTGGTCGTAAAGTATACTGTTAAGAAATGAATATTACACCGAAAGTCCGAAACAAATAATAGAAAAAAAGTCTGACAATTAGATTGAACACAGTACATTCGTACAAGTTGGTATTTCATTTTCTAACTGGTTGCAACTAAACTTGAAACAAACTTGATGTGTCACAATCTTTGTTTGTAACTGATATAGATCTACTAATTGAGCTAGAAGCGATCGAGTGGCCGCTAACATAGTTGTGGGATTATTTGTAGCCTATTTAAAACTAATAAAGTTAATTAAGGACTGTGCAATCTCGAGCCATTTCTAAAATATGAAAACTTGTTAAGGTCAATTGTAATTTTTATGGAAATATATAATTTTTTAAAATGTATTGATTCCGTCTCTCCCTTCCCATGGCAATGAAATTTCTGGTTCTACCATAGGATGTAGTTTTGTCCTTAACAACATAATTTTATGATTCCACCAATTGAGCTAGTCGGGTTGGCTACAAACATAATTGAGTTATTAGAGGATGTGGCTTGTGGGGTTGTCTGGATCATATTGAATATGGGGTTGTACTGAGTAGTTTAAATCTGTGGAGGGAGAGCCCAAACGCAAACAGCAACAGATGCAAAAGCACAGTCGGTTACAAAAAGTGGAGTTGGGAGTCATTGAAGAGAGACCCCTTATTACATTTGAAGAGAGACCCCACTCTCTCTCTTCCTAGCTAATTCCTCCCCTTCATCATTCCTTTCTCTCTCTCTCTCTCTCTCCTCTTAAAGTCTCATGCCCTCCAAGGACAACATCTCCTGTTCCATGTGTGGATGAACTCCACACCTCATCTTACTACCATCCATCCAAGTAATATATAGAGAAGTCTGCACAAGTCTTTCAGAGGGATCAACCACTTGAAAGGTATATATTGTTTTCACCTTTAATTGTGTTTCTCTCTATCAAATGGGTCACATTTTTTGTTGGTTACATCTTTCTCATCTTCTCATATGTTAAGTAAACAATTCTTGGGGTGTTCAAATTTTGCATGTTAGAAGAGAAGAAGGGAGCAAGTCAAGAAGGATCAAGAGGAAGTTGAAGGGAATACTAATGGTGTAACTAGCTAGAGACAACTAAATAGAATATCAATTGTGTTGGATGGCTAATCAAAGGTTTGGTGAAATTGGGCTTTCAGAATCTGCACCCTCAAGTCAGCCTCTCCCTTATGGAATTCATGGCATCTCTTCTGCACCCTCTACTTTCTTGTACGTATTCCATTTCCTCCAATATTTCTCGTAATTTTTTGGCAGCCACCAATTATATTTCATTTCCTCCAAAATTTCTTTGTCAAGAATAGGATGGGATAAGAAGGGTCTGTTGATCTAACATGTTGTTATGCTGTTCTTTTTTGCTTCTCAAAATATAAAATATTGCTAGTGTACTTTACTCCTGCAACCTTTTCATGTAGTGCCTATATGTAATATGGATAACAACACCACAAAACTTAAAACCCAATATTATTGTTCACATCCAATTCTTTTTCTTCCATTCCTTTTCTTCACACACAAATCTTGAGATGGATTCTGACTTTGGTGCATATTTGGTGCCACATATATATAAACTAGTTTTTCTCAGCCTTTTGTTTTGTAGCACTAACAAGCACTATTAATGGAATACACCTCCTATTCTCACCAGTACTTATCCAATAACACCTATATGTCATTGCCCTTTGTCCTTTTGTCTTCCAACAAACTACCCTTTATTGCAACACAAAAGATAATTTAATTAATTTTGGATGATTTGTTTTGTTGGTGCAGTGATCGGGAAGGACCAGCATACTTTGGAGAGCTGGAAGAGGCCCTCATGCAAGGAGTTGTTGGCATTAGAAGCACTGAAGGAGAAAGAAAACGTACATAACTTTTTAAAAATAAAATAAAAATCTCTCCAACTAACACATGAAAACATGCATTACTTTGGTTCTCTTTCTGTTTGTATCAAAACATAGGAATGGGATGGGTAATGCTGCCAGGTTTGAAATGGTCAGCAGAGGGGTCCCTGCTGTGCCCACAACAGAAATGATACAACAAAGGCAGGGAAATCTCAATGGTGTGATGCAACACACATAGAAATATAAAAAACTACAATCCTTTTTTTAATTTTTATCAGTTTTTTTATCTCTCTCTCTCTATGTACAAAGGAATCAGCAACTTTTCAAACTATGGCAGTTGGGTCATTATTTTCCTTTCGATCCTGCGTGGGGCAGCTTTTTTTGGTTTTGATTTTGCCCTTTTATTTGTTTTTTTATTTCCTGCTATCTTTTGCTTGTTGCAGCAGCCTTTCTCACTGTTAGGCCTCCGACTCTTGAGATCTTCCCCTCTTGGCCAATGAGGTTCCAACACACATCTGGTGTAAGTCCAAAGACCCCTCTAATTATTCATCCTTATCCTTGAACTATACAAATAAAAACCTCTATATATAGAATAATCGTATATGTGTGTGTGAATTATATGACACATATATAACAAAGACACACATGTATATGTATATATACGGATGCGGGACAAACAAATAACATATTAGATATTATCACACATGCAAAGCCAAGATGATGTTTTGTTTTGTTGGTGTGTGGTTGATTTATTGGCATGCAGTCAGGAGACAGCACTGATTCAGGATCTGCACAGAACACTACAGTTTCGACTCAGCTGGATTCAGACTCTCCTGTTAGTGTGAAGGGTTGCTCAGAGCAACAGCAACAAGAACAGAAGCAGCAGCAACTGGAAATGGCAAGCGAAGGCCCAAGAATATCAGGAGCACAACACCACCCCAGACCCCAAGAGAAGGTCAGTCAGTCTCAGACCAGACCCCACTATATAATGAATGAAACCACACACTGTTTCTCTATTTCAAATTCCTCTCAAATCCCAAGACACCATAGTGAAACGCACTGGCTTTTAGCTATCATTACTGGCAGCTCCCAAGAACTCAAGTCCCATACAGATTCACTGCTGGCTTTATTGCTTCCTGCTTTTGGAACTTTGACTATTTAACAATTTAAAATGTTACAGTAATTTGGCAACACAGATTTCTAGATTACAAAACACACCATTCCACTGTTCACTTACTACTCTAATTCCTTCTCCCTGTGAATATTTCGGATCGCAAGTTGCAGGTGTGGTTCTATTTCTAGGATTTTCCTTTTGTGTACATTTCTTTGAGAATGGCCTTTTTGTCATGTCAAATCAGACCAGGGATGACTTGGGAAAGGTACCCTTTTCCTAGATTTAGTCAACCAGTCAAGACCACCATTAGGGACGGAATGAACCTTTCATACTGACAACATCCATACAATCTCGATATAGTCTATAGTCCATACGACAATTACAATAGCCTCTAGACTTTAGATTATTATGTTCTTCTTCTCGTCATCCATACAAAACAGTATGGTAAAGGTTCCTATAGTACTCCACCAAATAAATAAAGCATATACCTAATGCCTTAACTTAAGAATGTATGCAAACAAATAATAATATTGTTTGTGCATGCTTGTTTGTTTGTTGTATATTCTTCTAATTAAGCAACTTGTGTGTAATCTATTGCAGAGAAGGGGTTCCGGGTCCGGTTCAGATAGGATATTGGATCCCAAGGTCACTTTCTCTCCTCTATTTTAAATATCCATAACATAATACAATATAATATTTCATGCAAGTCTTTGTTCGTCCGTCGACACGTCTTGTATCCCAAAAGAATAAACTATCAGGAGGTTTTATTACGGTTTGCACTGTTTTACGTTATGTGCCTCTTAATTAACATATCAGGAGATTTGTTAGATACCATCTTACTTTGTCAAGACATGTTTGTCCATGCACATGCATGTGGAAGAACCCTCACGTGCATGCTTCAGCTGGGGTTATGGTTAAAAAATAAAAACTGAAACCTGTAATTTCGAAACAATAGAAAAAATTCTAACTTTTGCTTTGTTGACTTATTCCCTTAGACTTTGAGGCGTTTGGCTCAGAATAGAGAAGCTGCCAGGAAAAGCAGACTGAGGAAGAAGGTGACAATTGATTTTTTTTTTTGTTTCTCGTAATATATATTTATATTCTCTGAAGAAAATTAAGGAGAAGTTTTGGAAAGAAAAGTACTATACAAAGGACTTATGTAGTCATATATAATTTAGTTTTGTCTTCTCTATGGTTTGACTGCAGGCTTACGTACAGCAGTTGGAGTCTAGCAGAATAAAGCTTACACAAATAGAGCAAGACCTTCAGAGGGCAAGATCACAGGTGGTTACGCTTATATTTTTTACCTGAATAAATCTTAATTTAGTGCAACGCTGACAACTAAAATTTTAATTTCCAAATACTAATATCGTTTGAGTTGGAGATTTTGTTTAGGGTCTATTCTTCGGTGGCTCTAGTGGTGCAGGTGGAAGTCTCAGCTCTGGTAACTAAAATAAAACATGTCCATAAACATATTATGTTTCATAATAATTTCTAGTGTCACCTTATCAAGTATTATCTTCAATCATATTTATTAATTACACTAGTAACTAACTGATGTGCAATATTTTGTTACATCTTAGGTGCTGCTATATTTGATATGGAATATGCAAGATGGTTGGATGAGGACCACAAGCACATGTCGGAGCTCCGAGGTGGTCTTCAAGCTCACCTACAGGATGGTGATCTCAGGGTCATCGTCGACGAGTGTCTTACCCATTACGGTGAGATATTCCGGCTGAAGGCCGTTGTCGCCAAATCCGACGTCTTCCACCTTATAACTGGAATGTGGACTACTCCGGCCGAGAGGTGTTTTTTATGGATGGGTGGCTTCCGCCCCTCTGAGATAATCAAGGTTAAATGACTAACTTAAACAGCATGTTAATTAATTATCATTCATTAATTATTTGGAAGAATCAATGCTGAGTTTTGTATTGTATGAAACTTCATCACCCTTAGCGTTGACTTTTGTAAGCAAACAAAAATATTTCATTCTCATCTTTCGGTGGGAATGAATATGTTCGATTCCTATCTCTAAATCATTTTTATGGTGTCAAACTGTTATATATGCTTTAATGCGTTTTTGTTTGTTTGTTATGTATTCTGATATGCTTAAAATCTTAGGTACGTACGTACGCTTATTTTCTTTCTTAGTTCTATAGATAATATGATTTTGATGTCTTGAGTGGTTGTGTTATTGAGATGAAATGGTTTTTGGTTGAAAGTACAAATGATCTAGCTAATTAAATAATTAATCACGTACGTACGTGTAGATCGTGATGCCGCAAGTGGATCCTTTGACGGAGCAACAGATCATGGACATCTGTAGCCTTCAGCAGTCGTCGCAACAAGCAGAAGAAGCACTGTCACAAGGGCTAGACCAGCTCCAACAGTCACTTGCCGACACGATTGCTAGCGGATCTTTTACCGACACTGGAGATGTCGGTAACTACATGGGTCAGATGGCCATTGCCTTAGGCAAGCTTTCCAACCTTGAGGGATTCGTTCGACAGGTTAATTAACTATCTCTTCTACATCTTTCTTAGTGATTGATTGTCTTCCATGCTTAATTTGATTAGTCATCTACCAATAAGAGCCACTTCACTATTTATTTAGGAAACAAATTAAGGATCAATTAATTTTAAGCACCAAACAAATAATTGGCCATCGACAATGATCCAAAGAATTCCACCCTAAGCTCCAACCATGCATGAAGTATAGTTTCCCATTAACGAAAGTCCTGCATGAATCCCTTTATATTTATTTTATATATGAGATCAAAGTACTCTAACTAGATTTAGATTAGATTTGTTCAATCTTAATAACCGTTATACGGACAATCACAAAGAGAAAGCAACATGATCGATCTTGAGTTTCAAAAAGCAACCTCACATTCTATTTTTCATGTTACTTTATTATCCTTATGAACTTTCATCTAAAGTTTGGGTCCACTTCAAAACTAACTAGGTCAAACAAGATTGCAATAGACCTACTTCTAATTGGCGAGGCGTGTATTGAAAAACACCTGTCCCATATATGCATGCATGCCTACAATAACATTATAAAATAAAAATGTTTCATCTGTTTGAATGCTTATGCCACCTAATGTACTTTTAAAAACATTTTCCCTTGTGTTGTCTTCTAATCTTCCACCCTATTGCTTGTCCTCTTCAGAACCTTCTATTAATTATTATGACTTTTACTACTATTTTCCATCTACTGTTCTTTCCAAATTTCTTTATCATGCTGCCATGTAGCCATTCATCTTTATTAGATTTCTATATTGAAAGGAAAACAATTACATATATATATATATTTAGGGTAAGGAAACTCTAGTGTTGGTTGAACCATCTTCTGGAACTCTTCATTTTTATATCTATTTCATTAAAATCAACCATTTCTTGTCCAGTGCTGCTGAACTTGATTGAATATTTTCTTATTGAAGGCCTGACTTAGGTTGCACCTATCTTATTAGTTAAATACTAGTAAAATATGTCTTGATAGCTATTGGTGGATATGGACTTCCCACCATCTTATATAAGAAAACACCTCTGGTTCCTGTCAGCATCTGAAGAGGAGATATGGAGAGAATAAAAGATTTTTCTTGATATAATAAACCATGTTTGTTTGTGTAATAATAAAGTTTAGATTAATTAAAATGCCTAGATCCAATGAACAAGACAAGCCCCATGAACTCTTGCTTTTCTTTAACAAGCTTTCTTCTTCTCCTTTTTTGAATTGCTTAGGCCTATCTTCCTATCTGAATATTTTAAAGTTGGTGAGAAGATTTCGTCACTAATAAACAAACATGTCGTGTTTCTTTTTAAACTTGATTAGATGTATGACCACCTAATTTCCAATTTCCTTAATGTTTATCCAAATAATGTTTATGGTTGATTTAGGCCGATAACCTCAGACAAGAAACCATACACCAGATGCGTCGAATTCTAACAATCAGACAGGCGGCTCGATGTTTTCTTGCGATAGGGGAGTACCACAGCCGGTTACGGGCCGTGAGCTCTCTCTGGTCTTCTCGTCCGAGAGAGTAAGATTTTTTTTCTTTTTACGAAACTGTTATAGTGGATTAATATCAAACTAATGGTTAGTTAATTATGTGGTCATGCACTTAGGTATATATTAGTATATTGTAGAAGCATTATGAGAGTTGAGGGGGCCATTTTTACTAAACTACTGCCAATACTTGCAACAAAATGACCACAATATCTCAACCACTTCGTGACCAACCCCATCCAGAAAAAAGAATAAGGAACAACAACTGCTTCCATTTGCATGGAAATACAATGGGCCCCTAAGATCTTATTGTGGGTCTAATTGAACACAAACACCTATCTCATCCATCAAACTTTTGTAGATAGAGATGTTTCTATGTAACATAAAACAAAAAAATAATAGCTGCCCACTAAGCAGTTGTTGGTGGTGCAAGTAAAGAGAAGTTAAAAAGGTGGCGTAACCCTAAACTAATATCTCTTTTTTGTTCTAACCTTTTGTGTTATGTGGTCATAACAGGAACATGATTGCTGAGGAGAACATGTGCCCTACAAACCCAGATTTCCAAATAATCCATCAGCCTGCTCAGAATCAATTTTCAGCCTTCTGATTAAATTACTGTAGGATTATGCCCCTCTGGGGTTTCTTCGGGTGAAGTAGAAGAGAAAACTGTAACATTTTTAATTAATTTAGTTTTGATGTAAAGGTGTTTGTGTTGCCAAGACAAGTTGCTATCCACTTTGAGCAAAGGGCAAAGGGAGCAAAAGTTGAAGTAATGCAGACATCATATCATGGGATTATATTGCTCTGTAGTGACCCTTCAGGGTTATGGAAGGTTGATGAGCATATTATAAAAAAAATTAAAGATGAGGCAGGAAGAGAGAAAAGTTCTCTCTTTTGTCCAAGTTTTCCATCGAGGATGCTGATTGGTACTTGCACAAAATAAAAGCAATTTTAAAATTAATATTAATGTTTCCTTTCTGGAAATGTAGTATTAGTATAATGTATATTTGTATTTAAATGAAGAGTTGTGCCACTTATAGAGATGTATCTAGCAAGTGGGTGCAATCAAGTTTGCACTGTGTTCCATAAAAGAACCCTTGCCTTTGTTCTTCCGTAGAAAGACATCTACTACGGGTTCGATCTATTAATGTTTATTGGACCAAAAACTTCCTAATAGGAACTATTTCACAAATATCATAATTGCCCACCTTATACTTGATATGGTTGATAATTGGAACCATTTCATCTTACTAGAACCACTTCTTTTCAATGAAATAACTGTTCCATAGAACTTGGGGCTGCAAGTGCAAACGCTAAAGATGGTCTGAGCATACCATACATTAAATATGGTATAAGTTGTGGAATTTTCAAGCCCAACTAGGTTCTAATGATTTTAATGAACCTAGCCTGGTTGGTAAATCATATGGTCTAGAATAACGAATGATTGGAACCAACTTGCAATAATTTGACAAACAATGAAGAGTGAGAACTCTTCAAGAAGATAAACCATATGCTAACAATATCATCACATTGACATGATTACGAAACTTTGCAGTTTCCGCACCAAAAATTTCCAAGGGAAGATATGTTATGCTGTGAAAATACTTGAACTGATAGGCAAGTAAAAATTGGACTGTCAGAAGAGAAAATTTCCTCAATAAAGAGACAAACAAGAGAAAAGTAACAAGTAAGTTCCTATTAGAAGTCCTTCACAAGAAACACATGGCTTCTGCTGTTGATTCAGAGACACATGTCATCGCAATCAGATTTGCTGTTACATCTTCCATTGCAAAGGATACAGACAGACAATTGACATATTCTACATTCTCCATATATTTTCTGTTCAGAAAAGGACTTTGGGGTACACTACAGTATACAATTAAATGAAAGAGAATCATCAGTACAATCAACAAGGTAAAAAACGGTACTTGATAAGACAATAAGAATATGCATGAAATTTCTTAACATACTTCCAGCCAGGACTCACCATCATTTTTTGATAAAGCAGCACCATAAATTTTTAGTTCAAACAGAGCTGTCAGCCCACAGCAAGCCACTTAGCCAGGAGTCACCATCAAAACTATTTAAAGGAACGAAGATGCTTAGGAAACATAGGGTGCGTTTTCTACGGTTATAAAACGTAAACAGACGGTTTTTGATAAAATCTAATTTTTTGGTTTCTAAAAAATTATAAGATCCCGTTTTTCTAAAGACATGTGCCCAATTTTTGATATTTAACACTAGATTTAAAAACCTGAGAAAGTTAGTTTTTTCAGTTTTCCAATGAGCCCACGTAAAATATTTGTTGTTCGGACATTATTTGCTAGACAATTAGATATTTTACCACTTGATTTTTTACTATTAGACCCCCAACTTTATTATGTTATTTCATTGAGTGCCTTATTGGAAATCAATCCACCCACCTAAAATCCAACTTCCCCTCGACACCAACCCAAAATCCAACATTTTATCCAAAATATGCACGATTAAATCATTGTTAGTCTATTCTTCTCAACCGAGGACAAAATCTTTTAACTTAAAGGGAAAGGTTAATGCGTCTTTTCGTCGTGATTAGACATTTAACATTTTGTGATTAGACATCGAAAAACAAAAAAACAATTT
This sequence comes from Triglochin maritima, assembly GCA_963682175.1. NCBI lineage: Eukaryota > Viridiplantae > Streptophyta > Magnoliopsida > Alismatales > Juncaginaceae > Triglochin > Triglochin maritima. Next base: position 347,976 of record OY821787.1, on the reverse strand, counting down.
TGTCATTCAAATGGTCGGAATGCGCACCGTCAAAACCCACAAACCATGTCATGAACAATAAAAACTGGAGCGGTTTAAGGACTTCCAAACACAACCTTAATTATGTACTTTACATTAATATATTGCAACAAACTGTGCAGTGCCACCTACTTTTCACAGGTCAACTTCAAAGGTAATGGTGAAATAACATCTTTGCAAACTCAATAGTGTTTATAATAAGAGAAATGGCAGTTTAGTTGTGATACATGAACGAAGAGAAAAGTTCAAGTTAGAAAGGAAGACGTATCATGTCTCGGGTAATTATACAATAATATCAAATTTTGTGGTTTACTGGTTAACCTTACCAGAAATCCCCGCCATCCAACTTCATCTCTCTAATCCACATCGTTAGAAGAACAAGATATATTCAGAGGACTTATGTTTGATTTGCTTTTCTTGGAAAGATGATACTTGGACCATTCTTCCAGATGTTTGCGGTGAAGGGAATTCATTTGGATGCATGGACGTTTTTCTCTGATCAACTTCTCTGCACTTTTCCAGTCTTCAGCAACATTAAGGGAAACTAGAACAGCACACATGACACAAACACTTCGACCATGGCCTGTCACAAGGTCCAACATATTAGCTTAGTGAATGCAAGAAAATATGTCAGAATACATCACTACAAAAGGGGTATGTTCGCTAGCAAACGAATGTGTATTAAAATCACATCACATGCTCAAACTAGGTATCTACTTATGTATGTTTTTTCAGAGCATTTTCGGAATTAGTTTTTGTAGGTTCAGCAATTTGCTTAGGATAGTGAATGAATCAGCCTCTGTAATTGCTACTAACTACAGATCTATACATTGCTAGGATAACGCCACTGCCTGGATAAACCTATGAGCTGCAAAAACTATTTTTCTACTAATTTTTCACTTGAATGAAGTCATAATCTACGTCGTGAAAATAAACTAACAGACGGGGACACGATCTTTCATGCTTTCAAATATGAGCACTTTTTTCTTTTCAAAATTAAAGACGAAAAAGGAAAATTTTGCACATCAACAAGTTAATGCCATACTACTATACAATCACTTCACTACCTATTTCTTTGAACTCTCATTGTCTCTTGTAGTCTTGTACAAAGACTAGTGTTATGATACCAACTTATATTGCTACAAATAAAAGTGAGTCAGTTGGCTTTGAACCAGTATAAGCATTACAAAGTTCACTGAGCACAATTTAGTCCAAAATCAAGTCCCAAAATAACCATGGTAACCTTGCAGAAGAAAGGATGCAAGAAATCTTGTTCAGACCTTGCAAGAAAGGTTTGCAAGTGGGATAAGGTGGATTGTCGGATCGTTTGAAGAGGGGTTTGGCAAGAATCATTACTTAGATCTTTAACCAAAAGTTTCAACAAATGAAGTTCCAAGGAATAGAACAAAAGTATAACTTTCCTCTCCCCTGTAAAGAATAACCTAGAGGGCACAAACTTCATATAAACTCACCTTCTGAGGATTTTTCCCCCAACTTCTTGGATACCATTAACCATTTAGACATTTACCATAGTATGTGTTTCCTTGGGTTCTGTTGCCGCAATGAGCTACAGCTATGACACTTTTTTTATCTGGTAGCAGCGATACTTCTTGAAGACGATAGACTAACTTATGATATTTCAACTCCTCAGCAGCTGAAACATAGCGCATTAACTTAAACTAGAGTGAACTAGCAGTATGTGGCAGCAAATAACTGAGATCTGTGTGTAGAGGAAATTCAAAGCAGACTCTATAAAGACATTGTCAAACTCTTTGGTGCATTCTAATAGTAAGCAACTTTTACTTACAATGCTTTGATTTCAGTATGCTAACTAATTTTATTTATCTATTCACCAATACAGCATACACAGACGGACCTAATGATTATCTAAAATGTTGATACCTGTTGAGCTAGAAATCTATTTTTCACAGATAGAAATCACAAAAATATTTCATCAAAAGCCTACACGAATAAATTTTACCTTAGATAAAACAAGCTAGATAAACACAATTCCTTTTGAATGAGCAGATAGAAAAGGATCACAAGAATTGCACAGGGAAGTGTTATGATTCACATAAGTTTTCCTACAGAGGACAAGAAAGATAATGGCTAAATGATGTACGAGAATTTCACTCAAGGTGCTTACCGAAGGCGCAGTGGATGTATACTGGTTTCTTCTGAGCTCTTTTTTGGCTTGCCCATAGAACGGCCTGTTCAATTACGGCTGGATGCGGGGCTCTTGTGTCCCAAGTGGCAATGCATAGATATGCATTCTTGGAGGTGACGGAGCACCTTGGAAGCTCACATGTACAATCAATTATTGCAGGATCACCTGGTGGCAAATAATCCACAGAAGAAGGCCAACCCCCAACATACAAACCTTCTGAAACCTCATTATACGGGGGTTCCCTCATTTTCAGCCTCCTCAAATTCACAAAGGTTCGAATAAATAGCAGGAAAGGGCCATAGGCGATCTTTGCCCATATTGGAAAACTTCCATCCCTTCGTTTACCAAGTAGCAGTGGAATATTAATATATGGATGGGAAGCAATGGAAACCAATAATGCAACCGAGGATCCATGGAGAACTGGCAATGATATCCATCTAAATCCGTAGCTCCTTAAGCAAATAAAACCCATGAACATAACCGTTGCCTTCAATGCAATAAGCGATGAAATGGCCATATTTTCTTAATTTCTTTATCACTTCTATGTGCTTTTAACCTGACTCAAAGGAAAATTGTAAATAAAAAAGAAAGCTAACAATTAACAGGAACACAACTGATAAAAAATCAACAGCAACACATTTGGATGACAATTCAAGCCCAAGAGTTTGAGCAACATAGTGTTATTTTGGACAAATATACTAAAAAAGCAACAAAAAATAAAACTCATGCACTATATATTCCAACTTATCAACAACATCTTCCATTATTTGAAAAAAACAAACAATTCCAACTTCAAAATCATAACTTAATAACTAATTCAGAGCTCCAAAATTCTCACAACGGGCCTTAGCATTGACCAACACAACCCCAAAATCGATGACAAAAACAAAACAAAAAATACCGACCAACAAAATCCACACGTACATTCTCTAAACAGATCACAAATTCGATAACAAAATTAGCTTTACATCAACACTCTGAGAAACGGGTCCAGATTTTTAGCTACATCACAGCAGTCAATATTAAATATAAATATGGCACTTATTTAGAGCTCTCAACACCTAATTTGACACAATAATTCCAAATTTACTCCTTTCATCGTCCAATACTATTATACAAGTTCAGTAAAATTCGTAGCATTTAATCTTAAGCTAAAGAGGAAAAATATCAGACGGTTATGTAACATGTTTAAAATTGACAATTTGGTCCTATTCTGGTAAAGTTTCGACGAAATAAAAAAAAAAGACGAGAAGAGAGACGTACTCGAGTCGAGATGTTGGGAGGATTTGATTTTTCAGCGAGATTTTGGGCGTTTCCGTCCGACGCTTCGGTGAGAAAAGAAAGTCGTGGTGGTCAAAAAGACAAAAATGTACCTGAAGAGGACTGTATGTTAACGTGGGTTCGTGCTGTTTCGAAGACACTGACTTTTGATCACCTTACGTGGCAGATTTGGAGTTGGTGTTCGTGATTGGATAATTTGGCCTGGCGGAACGACTGACCATGAAACACGATTCCCAGTGTTTTGCATCTGGTTTTTCTTTTGTTGAAGCCCAGCCCATGTAAGCTTTCTTAAGCTGTTGTTGGCATTTAAGGGTGCGTTCGTGACATGCTTCTGGGCTGAGTTTACAGTGAAGAAGTTGGATTTTACGAGCCCACAACACCGAACAAACTTTTGGAAGCTTCATGTCATAATACTGTTGAGCTTTAGATTTGCTTCTCAACACTCTCATGTGAACAGTGAAACGAAATCTGATGTTGGGTCGCTTTCGGTAGTTTTTACTAGCCTACTTCTAACAATCCTCATCCTTTTTCATAAATTTACCACACCACCGTCCGCATAATCACCAAAGCTACCACTACTTCTCCTCTTTCCCCAACCGACGAACACCAAAACTCTCCCTCACCCCCAAACATTAGCCCCAACACAAATCTCTTCCCTAAAAATTTCAAGTGAGTGGATGTGGTTGTCGCGGTTTGGTTAGGTAAGATCGCTTTTCTCTGGATTTGTTGAAATGATTCCTCTCCGATTTCCTTTGTTCATAGATATTAACCCCTAGTAACATCAGGTGGTTGTTGATCCCGGACTTCCGTCGTTGTCGTGACCCCCTACTCAAGGTTAGTTCCACCTTCGTCGACCCTAGATCTATACTTTTGTATGTCATTCGGCCATTTCTGGTGGGAATTTGTAATTTGTATGACGACATGGGGCGGACATTTCTTATTTGTATGTCAAGTTCGGGCGTATTTTTAGTTGATCTACATCCACGTCTTCCTCCTGTGTTAGTGTCAGTTTCTACTTTATCACCTTATCGATTTACTTCCATGTCGTTACCTTTTGTAGCTACATTCGGTCTTCCTTACCTTTTGTAGTTTTGCTTTACGCGGAGTGTTTAAGTTGTATGTGTCATACAGAGCTCCCATGTTGTTCCCAAATTTTTGTTTCCTTATTGGTATGCAAAAAGTTTTCCATATGTATTTACTTATACCAGACAGATTTTTATTAGTACACTACAAGTCTACAATGACATGCTGCAATACCAATCCTCTGAAAAATTTAAAATAATTCACATGCTACCTTAGATAGGTGAAATTGATCAACAAATATTTATGCTTCTTCGGTTGACGATTACAAAATTGTAGTGCAAGTACATAACGCAAATTTTGTCAGCTGTATGTTCCTCGCCTTAATTTAAATTTATTTCCTAAGTCTTTATTTTAATTTGTTGTTTTACCAATTCTGTAGTTGTAGAGAAAATGGATGCTGTATTGGACCTGTTAAACAACCCGGATTCCAATTTTCAATCAGGACGAAATTGTTTTAATTTGTGTTCTCGCATTCCTTGTGTTTAGCCGAGGGTGTTTCAACGGTAGAATTTCTTGTCGCCGTAGGAACCCTGTTCATACAGCTCCATTCACAGGATCCGAAATAATTAACGACATGTGCACCGGACACTATAGAATTTGTTACGATTCATGTAGGATGATGCCTAATGTCTTTAGTAGGTTTTGCACCATCATGCGTGCTAAGTCGTTGTTAGTTGATTCACGACATGTCAGTGTCGAGGAGCAAGTTTACATTCTACTTAAGATACTAGCGCATGGTGACAAAAATAGATCCTTACAGGCTCAACTACAACATTCATGGGACATAATTGGTAGATATTTTAACTTGGCCTTGATCGCGGTGTTCATTTGGTCGACCGAATTAATCAAACATAAAGGGAACCTAGGTGATACTCCAATACATATTTTGGAAGGGCGTGGTGGAAAGTATTACCCCTACTTTAAGATTTGTATAGGTGCCTTAGATGGAACCCATGTTAGTGCTTCGGTACCCTCAGATGAACAGGTGGCTTATCGATCAGGACGACATCCGCAAAACCTAACCCAAAATGTTCTTGGTGTATGTGATTTCGACATGAGGTTCATCTTCGTCTCTGCTGGTTGGGAAGGTTCAACCCATGATTGTAAGGTTCTTAACCACGCCCTTTCTAACCCGCAGAATAATTTCCCCACACACCCAGGTGAGTGAAAAGATTTCAACATACAAATACAAATTTGAATTTACAAGTAGTATTCCTTTACTAAATTTGTAAATATGAAACAGACAAATACTATGTCGTCGACGCCGGGTACCCAAACAAAAAGGTTTTTTGTCACCCTATCGGAATACAAGATATCATGTCCCTGAATTTAAAAGACATGGACCTAAAGGAAAGAATGAAGCATTTAATCAACTTCATTCTTCATTGCGCAATGTCATAGAGAGAGCTTTCAGCGTTCTGAAAAAAAGATGGAATATATTGAATCTTATGCCGCCCCATACCTTATAAATCAAGTAAAGATTGTGGTGGTAGCAATGACATTACACAATTTTATAATTGATCAAAGATTGTCGGATCATATTTTAGATGATGTTATGGAAGATGGAAGCGAAGAAGTTGGATTGAGTGGAATCCCATACCAGCAAATGAGTAACACTCAAGGGGATGATAATGCAATGTCAGTCTTAAGGGATATCATATGTGATCAGATTTCCTCTAGCAGAGGCTTGTAGTTGTTTTCTTAATATTTCGTTGTTACTATATGACTAAGTTGTTGTTTAATTAGTTTTAAATCAATTCAGAATGTTTGTTTGCTATTTTTGCACTAATTTGTTGGGCTTTGATTTGGGATATGGATGATGACACTTCCAACTTCCACGAATTACCCGACCACTGCACCCAAATACCAACAAGTATTCCTGCGATCAACATAAATCCTCAAATATGTCCTCAACTGCCAACTCCCTATTTTGGTAACATTGGTGTACCATTGCCTCACTTTGTACCAACCCAGCAATCTATAGGCCCATCAGTTTTGTCACCTTCATTGTCTCAATTTTCCCAATATCACACTTTAGGTGTCACCCCATTTTCTCCTCATTCGAGCTTTTTCCCAAATCATTCCATGCCAACAATCTCAATGCCTCCCACTACATTAGATGGACCACAATTTGATAGGAATGAACACTCAGGCGATGAATTTTCGACAAGTAACAACCAAAAGGGTAAAGGGAGAGAAAGAAGGGGGCCTAAAGCATGTTGGACAAACCTGATGCATGAAACTTTTGTGAAACTAGGTGTACAAGAAGTAAGAAAATTTGGTAGGCCAGGGAGCACAGGCAACAAGTTTTCTTTTCAAAATTTCACCAAACTTTTCAATGAAACTTGTAATGTAAAGTACAACTGGAAACAAATGAAAAATCATTGGGACACCTTGAGACGTGAATACCAAGCGTGGCAAGACTTAAAACAAAGATCGGGGATCGGTTGGGATGACGAGAAGGGGACGTACACAAATGATGGATGACTGATGACTGATGACAAGATTACTTTAAGGTTCCCGTATTTGTATATGTTATTTATATTTTACTTTTTTATTGGTAAACTAACGATTCAAAATTCACCTTATTTAAATTACAGATGTGGAAAGATGGCAAGTGTTTCAGAGATGGTCCCTTACTATATGAGACAGAGTGTATTAAGTTGTTTGGGGGGGGGGGGGTTGTCGCAGTTGGGGCTTTGAATTGTTGTCCCACAAATAGCAGTGTGGCATCAACAACATGTATGTCCACCACACCTTCCTGCAGCATGGGTTCATAATCAGACTTTGGAGCCAACGGAGCAACTGTTAGTAGCCAAGGTGGAGACATGTTATATACATCTCATGCAAAGAGGAAAAAAACGTAGAAGCTCTATTGGAGATCCAAGTGTCATGCAAGAAAACTGGGAAACCGCTGTTGAAGCGTTACCAAACGCAATCAAACAAGGCCGGGTAAATGAAAAATAAAATGACAGACCCTGAAGAAGAAAATTATACGTACGACAAGTGCATGGAAATGCTGAAGGATACGAAATTTGATGACGAAAGTGATGAGTACGTTGTGGGTTTGGATTTGTTTGCTGAGAAGAAACAGAGGATGGTTTTTTACAAATTAATTAAGGTCAAAGCTCGAGAGAAGTGGATTGAGCAGAAAACTTGCTCCTCAATGTAGAGTAGGTTTTCTGAATTATGCGAGACAAAGTTAAATTTATTATGTTAGGTTGTATTGAGTTCTGAAATTAGTAAGGGTTATTGTTAGGGTGTCCTTGCTGTCATAAGTGTAATGGAACTAATTAACTCCTTTGGTAATGAGCTTGTGCTTGTGGTTGTTTATGAACTTCAATATGTAATGAACTTGTTGTCTTAACATTCAGATTTCCAATTGCAGATGCTTGCTGTTTTGCAGGTTCATTTGTTGTACCTTTCTAGAGTTCATTGTATATTTCTAAAAAGAATTTCTTCTATCATCCTACTTATCACATTTGAAGGTTGGATTAAGTGGGGTTGGCTGCAGGATATAATATATTACAACAAAGCCCAGGTATCGAATTGTGGTAGAATATGATATTTTTGGTTGCATTTGAGTTTTTTCTCCATAGTTGTATATGATAATTTTTGGTTGCACTTGTCTTAACATTCATATATAATGCGACAATTAACATGATCCACATGAATCAAATGGTTGAGACAGTTCCTTTTTCGAAGACGTTGCAAGATGAATGTTTATGTTTATTTTTTCAAATTTATCCTGTCATTGCACTCTTCCTTCTTTTTGGATTCAACTTCCATAAAACTTGTGGATGCATGATGCTTTAAATGGATGAGGAGATAAAGAAGGTGTCAATGTGAAGTTCTGTTGGCATTACAGTAGATTCTCTTCCTACGACAACCATTACATAGGGAGACAACTTCTTCCTCATCATTTTGTGTAAATCGCCTACTTGTCTACTTCTTCTTAACATAAATTTTCATACGAACCATGTTAGGGCAAGAACCCACCAAGTTGTAACATAAGAAGAACAATAATCAAGCATGTATCTCAAACAAAAAATTATAATCGAACATGAAATTTCATTAACGTGACAACAACATCCATACTAGACATTGCGACATAAGAGAACCACCTAAACTCAGGTGTCTCAAAACAACTTCAAAACCCAACATTTTAAATCTGCAAACAACAACATCCAAAAAAAGGAACACATATACAATAACTTTGCGACATCGAACAACCACAACCTGACGAAGGGGTAGACGATGTGCACCACATGGCATGGAGCTATGTCTCTTTGGACGACATTGAGCAGATGACAACGCCGAAGAACATGGCTAACGTCGCTATAAAGAAGAGGTAAACAAACACAATGAGCAATCGGTCTCTCTGACGTTGTTGGCGAAGGTGAATGAACTCGCCCTCTAATGACTGCAGTCGATGACCAACATTCATCAGTCAAGAGCGAAAGTCGTTGTGCCTCCCGTCATGAACCTCGGCGAACACACCATTGTCGATGACTCCTTCGATTTCATCAACCCAACGAAAATAACCACATTTGATGTTCCACTGCAAACATAAAATGGATTATTAGGAGGTAATCAATCGAACACTTATCATAAACAAGAAACACAACAAGCAGAGTTACATATGGCGATCCACAGGCGAAAAACCAACGACCGGGATTCCTCGACGTGTGAGACTGCAGTTTTTGGCAGTCAAGCCACACAGGCACGTCAGACGACGATACATGACACTCTCGACGGTGGTGGAGGAGGACATCAGATGGTTGTGAAGAGGGAAAAGAAGAGACGATGACGTTGAGGGTTGCTTCCCTGCCATTTGTAGTTGGAAGTTTGTGTTGGCTTTTTGGCCTTAATCTAGGTTTTGATGATTTAATTAACCTAATCTTAATTATGATGATGTAGAGTAGCACACATATTGCATTGCATATATATAGTATTGTGCTAACCTCTACAGGTGATCAAGACTCATGGAAGGAAGGAAATCAAGTCAAGATTTGTAATAAAGCTAAATGAAGACTTGTAATCTTGATTTTATTTTGAGTCTTAGGAACATGTGTAAATTGAGCATACAAGAGTTAAAAACCAATCACATACACAATAGGTTCCCTATAGAAGTCACACACGAAATTTCACATTATTTGGACTTCATTAGATCACCCAAACCTTAGTCGGAAATCACTTATAAACTTAAACCCAGATTTCCTGTGTGAACCGGTCGACCGAACCAGTTCTCAGTTCGACCGGTTTATAACAGACTCTCCACAGTGATTTTACCGAACTCTACCGGTCGACCGATTCTACCTTTTCGGTCGACCGATCTCGGATTTTAATATGGCCGTTTTTCTTGTCGTATTCCTATAACGGTCGTATTCGTATAAAACAAACTTAACCCCAAAATACATTCGGTAACCGGTCGAACGAAGACCTTGTTTCGGTCGACCGGTTGAACACATTTTCAGAAACCAAATTCCCTGCTATCGGTCGACACATCTCTCGTTCGACCGATTGACCTTTGTCTCAACCGAATCCCCTTTTCGGTCGACCGCTCCATACTTTGGTTCGACCGATTCACTTAAGTAGAGTTAAGTTCTAGCTCGTTTGTCCGACCGAATATTCTTTTGTTCGACCGTTCTCCTTGAAATCAAGTGAACGGTCGACCGGTTTAGTAGTTTCGGTCGACCGGTTCTGGACAGATTTGCAGCCCGATTTTCTGCTTTGTGTATCTTGCACAAAACCCAATCAAATCTATCCCCAACGGCTAGAAAACCTTAGGAGCTTATAAATAGAGGATCAAGACTTGTTGTTAACACAACTCTCCAACTCCAATTGTCCCAATACATTAGAGAGAAACCTCAATCCTCAAAGCTCCCAATTCTACACTCTTTAAGCCTAAACTTCACACATTTGATCATATACTCATCCTACTCAAAGTGTGCTCAATTAGAGAGTGAATCCCACTCAAGGTTACATTTGTTGTAAAGAGAGCAAGGGTCTTGGTGAAAGCCCAAGACAAGAAGCAAGGATTTCGGTGAAAGCCCGAAGTGTTCCTCTCGGATTGTGAGAGGTGGTGCCAAGCTCGGCGAGGGTTGTTCGCGAGCTTGAAGACTTGTAAAAGGCGTTGCTCCCGGCCCGGAACGGGGAGGCATAGTGAAGACGCAAGAGGGGCTCGAACGGAGTTTCGAGAGGGGCTTGCAAGAGAGGACGTAGGCGCGGCCGAACCTCTATAAAAACCGACGTGTCTTCTTTGTGGTTTGCATTACTTTCTACTTGTGTTTGATTTAGTTTAATTTCCGCTGCATTTCTTTGATCGATCAACCAAGTAGTTAATTAGGGTTCAATAGGTGATTAGCTTAAAAAGTGATTAGTGGACCCATAACCCACACGATCCTACATTTGGTATCAGAGGCTTGTTTGCTAAATTTCATTACTTTACCGTAATTTTAGCATGGCTTCAACATCTAATCACTTAGAGGGTTTATGCACCACAAGGCCTCCTTTGCTTAATGGGTCAAATTATGATTATTGGAAAAATAGAATGAAAATCTTTTTAATATCAAATGACCTTAAGTATTGGAAGTTTATTCAAAATCCATACATACCCCCAAATGAAGATGATTTAGATTCTCTATCTAGGGCTCAAATGAAAGAAATTGAAATGAACTCTAAAATCATGAACATCTTGTATTGTGGCCTTAATGAGGGTGAATATAATAGGATTAGGGGATGTGAAAGTGCACATGAGATATGGCATAGACTTCAAATGCATCATGAGGGTGATAGTAAAACTAAAGAAACTAGGGTTAGTCTTCTCATGCATAAATATGAAATATTTTCTATGCAAATCGGTGAGAACATAAGCGACATGAACACTCGCTTCACCGATATCACTAACTCTCTTTTGATTCTTGGAAGAAGGATAAATGAAGGAGAGATGACTCGAAAATTCCTCCGGTCATTGAGCAACGATTGGGAAGACAAGGTCGTGGCAATCGAAGAATCGCACGATCTTTCAAAATTGAAGATGGAGGAACTCATTGGAAATCTCATGGCCTATGAGCTCCAATTGAGTCATCGAAGAGAGAAGGAAGCATCAAAGAAAAACTCCGTGGCTGCACTACATGCAAATTTTGATGAGCCAAGGAGGGTGGAAGAAGAGGACATTAAGGTCCTTGCCCAAGACTTCTTCAAATACCTCAAGAGGGATAAGGGAGAAAAGAATGAAAGAAGAGGTAGAAGAAGTGAGAAAAGAGAAAAAGAAAAAGAGAGGGAGGAGAGTGAAAATGAGAGAAGAGAAGGGGAGAAGAAAAAGGAGAGAAGGGAGAGGAGAAAAGAAAAGGAGAAGAGCAAAAGAAGAGAAAGGAAGGAGGAAGCACACAAGGCTACATGGGATGATTCTTCATCACCATCATCATCGTCTTCTTCCTTACAAAGTAGAAGAGAAGTGGCTCACTCATGCTTCATGGCTATTGAAGATCAAAGTGAGGTAGATTCTAACTCTTGTTCTAGTAATTCATGCTCAACTAAGTCTTATTATAGTGATAGCTCAAACTCTAGTGCAAATAATGAAAATTATACACATGATGAGCTTCAAAATGCATTCCATGACTTAGTTAAACAATATGAGATCATTTGTGATAAAAACAAGAATGCTAGAAAGTTAATCAAAGATCTCCAAAGCCAAATTGATACATGCATAAATGAGAAGAATGAGGTGATTGCTAAATTTGAAAAGAATGCATCAAATCTTGATAAATTAAGAGCAACACCTATAGATTGTGATCAACTAAATCTTCAAGCTTCTAACTTGCAATTAAGAAAAGATTTAGAAAGATTCACTAATGGAACTCATATGCTTAACATGCTATTAGGTAGTCAAAGGCAATCTTTGCAAAAACATGGTTTAGGTTACAATTTTAAATTGAAAAACCATGTATCTCACACTACTCTAAATGGTAAGCATATGTTCATTAACCATAGTTCCTCAAGTGTGTGGGCACCCAAAACCAAAATGGTTTGGATCCCAAAAGCTAATGTTCAAGGACCCAAAGTTGTTTGGGTACCCAAATCTACTCTTGTAGGAGCTTGAGGAGGAGATTGGTGGTGACCGGGTGAGCCAAAGCGTCGAATTCGAATCCGGTTGCATCACCAAATGAGATTGGAGCTAATCAAGATTCAAGTTTGGTATAAATTTCTATCCTAGAAATTTCTGAAAATTTAGCTCTAGTCTAGTTCATATGCTTAATTGACATATCATATAGTTCAATTCATTGAAAATCATTTAACCCTATTCATTGCAAATCATTTATCACATCCATTGATTTTAAATGTCAATTCCAAATGGATGTTAGAATAAGGCTTAAGAAGAAACTTAATTAAACTTAAATTTCATCATACTCATTGTTTCAATTTAGCCTTATTGATAGGGGGAGCTTAAATGTTATATCTTTTATTAGAGTAATGAAGTGCAAAATTTAGGGGGAGCAACTTCATTACAAGACATCCAAATTCTATGCTTAAAGTCATATTTTTTATTTTTGATGGATGTCAAAGGGGGAGAGATAATTAAGGGGGTAACTTGGAATTTGGCATAAAATTGAACAAAAACTATGCACATCCATAGGGGGAGCATTAATTTGCATAGTTTACATATACAAATTCCATGTATTTAGATAGAATTAAGATATAGGTTGCCATCATCAAAAAGGGGGAGATTGTTGGCTTTTTGGCCTTAATCTAGGTTTTGATGATTTAATTAACCTAATCTTAATTATGATGATGTAGAGTAGCACACATATTGCATTGCATATATATAGTATTGTGCTAACCTCTACAGGTGATCAAGACTCATGGAAGGAAGGAAATCAAGTCAAGATTTGTAATAAAGCTAAATGAAGACTTGTAATCTTGATTTTATTTTGAGTCTTAGGAACATGTGTAAATTGAGCATACAAGAGTTAAAAACCAATCACATACACAATAGGTTCCCTATAGAAGTCACACACGAAATTTCACATTATTTGGACTTCATTAGATCACCCAAACCTTAGTCGGAAATCACTTATAAACTTAAACCCAGATTTCCTGTGTGAACCGGTCGACCGAACCAGTTCTCAGTTCGACCGGTTTATAACAGACTCTCCACAGTGATTTTACCGAACTCTACCGGTCGACCGATTCTACCTTTTCGGTCGACCGATCTCGGATTTTAATATGGCCGTTTTTCTTGTCGTATTCCTATAACGGTCGTATTCGTATAAAACAAACTTAACCCCAAAATACATTCGGTAACCGGTCGAACGAAGACCTTGTTTCGGTCGACCGGTTGAACACATTTTCAGAAACCAAATTCCCTGCTATCGGTCGACACATCTCTCGTTCGACCGATTGACCTTTGTCTCAACCGAATCCCCTTTTCGGTCGACCGCTCCATACTTTGGTTCGACCGATTCACTTAAGTAGAGTTAAGTTCTAGCTCGTTTGTCCGACCGAATATTCTTTTGTTCGACCGTTCTCCTTGAAATCAAGTGAACGGTCGACCGGTTTAGTAGTTTCGGTCGACCGGTTCTGGACAGATTTGCAGCCCGATTTTCTGCTTTGTGTATCTTGCACAAAACCCAATCAAATCTATCCCCAACGGCTAGAAAACCTTAGGAGCTTATAAATAGAGGATCAAGACTTGTTGTTAACACAACTCTCCAACTCCAATTGTCCCAATACATTAGAGAGAAACCTCAATCCTCAAAGCTCCCAATTCTACACTCTTTAAGCCTAAACTTCACACATTTGATCATATACTCATCCTACTCAAAGTGTGCTCAATTAGAGAGTGAATCCCACTCAAGGTTACATTTGTTGTAAAGAGAGCAAGGGTCTTGGTGAAAGCCCAAGACAAGAAGCAAGGATTTCGGTGAAAGCCCGAAGTGTTCCTCTCGGATTGTGAGAGGTGGTGCCAAGCTCGGCGAGGGTTGTTCGCGAGCTTGAAGACTTGTAAAAGGCGTTGCTCCCGGCCCGGAACGGGGAGGCATAGTGAAGACGCAAGAGGGGCTCGAACGGAGTTTCGAGAGGGACTTGCAAGAGAGGACGTAGGCGCGGCCGAACCTCTATAAAAACCGACGTGTCTTCTTTGTGGTTTGCATTACTTTCTACTTGTGTTTGATTTAGTTTAATTTCCGCTGCATTTCTTTGATCGATCAACCAAGTAGTTAATTAGGGTTCAATAGGTGATTAGCTTAAAAAGTGATTAGTGGACCCATAACCCACACGATCCTACAGTTTGTGCGTCGCACGAGGCAGGGCAAATCGAGGAAGATCAGAAGTTAGGCTTTTAGAAGTCGGACACACCTTCACGAAGCCGCTTCTCCTCGACGCGAGACAAGTGAGCGTGATAGAAGCTCATACGTGAGGTGGAATGACTTGTGGGCCGAAAGTCGCTATCTGAAGCCCACTGCCGAACGCACCCTTAGTGTATTTAGCTTTTAATTTTTAACTAACAATAAAAGGGAAGAGGGTGTGAAATAGTTATATATTGTTCCATTGATAAATAATAAAACCCCTTTCTTCTCCGAGTTTCCACCTCTATTTTCAGCTTCTATTCAAAAACCAAAGAGATTAGCAAATAAAAAAAATAACAAGTAATTCTCTCGGTTGGCATTGACTTGATGTGTTTGGGGGAATGACTACATTTTGACCTTAAAGAGATATTTAGAATGTTTGGAAGACGATTTTCGTGCAAAAACGATAGATGTAAATCTAACATAGACATACTTAACATCAATGGAATATGTGTTTGTGGAATAAAATTTGTAGTACGAAAAAAGAACTTCAAAATTTTCTAACGACGCTCAAAGTGTTCGGATATATGTATTTAATAAATTGACAATTTTAAATTTAGTGAATAAAAACAGCAAGAGGTCATTCATTTATTTCTTACTAGAAAACGCCTTATATACGTGTGAGCGCGCGAAATTCCCATTAAATTCAAGTGCATTATGCTTCTCGTCCGAGCTACATTTGTCAAACAAGAAGCCTAATCCTCACCGTTACTTTGGTTTCTCAAACCCCAATCGACGGCCAGAAAAATTCGATCCTCTACCAAAAGCCGACGTGGCGCCTCCTCACTTGCAGGTCCCACGACCGGGACCCCTATATAAACCCCTTTCTTCCCCTTTCAACAAATCTCAACTCCTTTTCTCCTCTCTCTCTCTCTCTCTCTCTCTCTCTCCCCGATGGCTCTTCTGAACGCCGTCTTCTCCACTTCCCACTCCCTTCCACCGTCCAGATCCAACGATCCCAACGTCGCCTTCTTGTCCGCCTCGTACAATCCCAGGATCGCCGGGTTCTGCACCCTGATCCGTCGCTCTGACGCCGATCGGAGTCGTTTCGGTTCGATCACGCTCAGGTTTGCTCTGATCCTTCCCGTTTCCGATTTGGCGTTGGTTTTCGGTTGGATCGGCGGTCGGTGTGGTTTTTGATGATTTTCTAGTGCTTCATCCTGTTTTTATGCTATTTTCTGTTTGTTGTTGGCGTTTTAGGAGGTTCGGTTCGGTTTGGTTCGGAAGTTTAGTTGAAGTTACTAGTTCTGATGATGATTCGGCATTAGGTTTATAGTTTGATTTCCATCTGAGACTAGTGCATGTGAGTTGGATGTTATGGATTTCGTGATGTTTGCTTGGATTAGAGTTCGGTGAGGTTTCTGGTGGTTTTTGACTGATCTATACAATCGTATGCTACTTTTTAGTTGAGATGTTCATTGCTGGTGGTGATTCTTTAGTAGATCAGTTTGATCTAAAGCTTACACCAGTGAATGTTAATAGTATTTCGATTTCATATTGTTTACTTATTTACTGATCTATATGTTTTGGTTTGTTTTTTCATCACTCGACAGTGTTTACTTGTCTTAGTTGTTGTGTTCCTCTTTGAAGCGATGTGGGTTACTTTACTTCAATTTATAACAGTGATGCTCATATCTGGATAAGGTTGATAGTTCCGTCTCATCTAACACCAGTTAATGTAGACTGGATTTTTTTTTACCTGGATTTAGTAATTTTAGTTAAGTTAGTTTACCGGTAGGTGTGGTTGTCTTATAGTTCCACTCAAACAATTCTCATCTGCTGTTCGATTTTGTTTTCGATTTTCAAGCAATTATGTACAAGTGATGGTTCTGGAGATAGGTTGGTAGTTCATTCTCAACATGACATATTGACATCAGTGCATGGCATTGTGGATTTTGAGTTATTTGGAAGTCATAATGCATCTCTGTTCCTCTCAAATTCATATTGATATTGATTTGCAGTTTCCAAAACAAGTATTATTTGGCTTCATGCTCCATGTTTTCTTATATGTCGGCAATCAGAGCTTTCTGCACTCTAATGGGTGTGAGTGTACTAATTGCTATGATAAGGCAGAATGTGTTTATCATTGCTATAAATGGTGTACATTGGATGTTGATGTCTCATGGATTAGTATAAAGTGGGGTTCATAACTAGTCAGTAAGCGCAGCTAGTGTTCTTTTGAGAATTTGGAATTTTTATACCTGTAAATTGTAATGGATGTAAGACTCCTAGTTGTCTTCTATTAGTAGCAGTTTCAGCATTCGAATGTTATGTATGACAGCGGCATTTGGTAAATGCATTCAATATCGTTACCATATATAATTGATCTATGGTATATTTTTCTGTAAATTGTGTTGTAGGAGAATCCCTTTGGCTTCTCTGAAAAACTCATCAGATGTGTTGGGATCTTCAGCTATGGTTAGAATATTTGTCTTTGATTTTATATTCTATAGGTTAGATAATATTTGCACTTTGTGTGGGAATGTCATTGGCTCATAGCTGATGGACATTCTTTACTTGAAAAGAAGTTTAAACTGATATAAAATTTGTGTTTAACTTCACTCATCTCCTCAACTTGTTTCTTAAAATCAATATTTTAGACATAACATCCACTAAATGGAATAAAAAAATGACATTTCTAACTTACAGTCATGAACCAATTTCATGTTATTATTGACATGGTTATCATGCAAAGAATCAGCCCCACAGTCTTTTGCATCGATTGCTCTTGACACTTTTTACTCAATCTCTTGTTTTACATTTGAGAAATAATATTCTCAAATTTCTTGCTATCTCTACCTTGCAGCCTTCTAATGAAGAGTCTAACTCAGTACCAATGCCAGTAGTTTTAATCGATCAAGATTCTGATCCTGATGCAACAATGGTGCGACTTAGCTTTGGAGACCGTCTCGGAGCTCTGATTGACACTGTGAGCTTATTAGTTCAAAAAATATTTTACTTTGGTAAACACATATAAGTATTTGCAATTTGCTAGGGCAGATTGATACAATTGAATTTCTTTTATTTCTCATTCACATTGGATTCATATACACTTGATATCACTCTGGACATAAAAACAGAACATTTGCAATAGTTCAGCTCACAACAATAATTAAGGCAAATAACAAGTATAATGGTAAGGCACTTTATAGATCATTTACAATACCTCAACCAAAAAAGTAATTGTTACATCAGATTTGATGCCCCTTGGGCACGTCAAACTCTGATGCGTCCATTGTTTGTACTCTTGTAATTTGGGTTGCTAAATTAGGAGATTGTACTAATAGATACTAAGCTCCACCATCACGTTTGAGTTTATAAGTTTTAACATTTTAATCTATATGCTCAAGCAGTACACCCCTATTTCATTTTGCTGTCATATTATTAAGTATAAATTTCCGTGTTTAGGAAGGAGTATGCTGGCTTGAAATAACTTTCTTGTATAAATCTAAAGTTGTGAGTTGTCGAGTTGTGCATTGTGTGCTTTTATCTCAACTATTTATTCATGTTTCAGTAGCTAGTACTTAAAAATTTCTGTAAATGTATCCATCGATTGGAATGTTATGCTCATATGCAAATTTATTTCTCTTAAATTCATCAATAAATTTAGAGTATTTTTGCGACATTTAATTCATCTAGCCTTTTTGCTAAAACTTCCATGTAGCGAATGTTAAATGTGTTTCCCCCCAATATGAATGATGCAGCCAATTGAATATATGATTTTTTTATTGGTATACATATTTTCCATTATTGATTTACAGATGAAAGCCCTTAAGGACCTGGGTTTGGATGTGACGAAGGGGACTGTAAATAGAGAGCCCCCAGAGACTGAAACAAAGTTATTCATCACGAAGTCGTAAGTTTTAGTCTATTTGAAGTATTACAAGATTTTGCAAGAAATATTAAATCGGTCTTTTGTTCAACCTTTTGTTAGTCATTGTTGCTCATATTCAATAGCACCTGCTGCTGGTTTATGTCATTTCCGATGTATGTTTTTCCTTCTTGCAAAATATGCTTCATGAGTCACGGTGGTAATCATCTGACTAATTTACTATCTGATGCATATTTTCTGAATTTTTTGGTACAATTTTTTTGTTGTGATGATTTTTATTTGGGAAATTTACATTTGTGCACTCGTAAAACATCAAAATTACGGAAATACACCCCAAAAGTTGAAATTTACATTGGTGCACTCCAAAAACTCATAAAATTACAGTGGTGCACCCGTCACCAACGTCGTTAGCCTATGTCCCGTTAAACTTGGACAGACGTTTGATTATACGTAACAACAAAAGACAATCATTCCCGCCATTAATTTGTTGGGAAAAATACAACAGTAAAGATGGGTTATGGGTATAAAGTTGCGTTCCTTCTATCCTCTTCTCCTCTTCTCATACCGACCAATACCAAACTCCATCTTCTACCCTTTAATTTCTTCTCCTCCCTTCCTCATCTACCATTATTGTGGATGTCATCTTCTCTTCAACATGGAAGGAGCTTCGACTAGCTTTTCCAATGGGAGTAATGGGTTGAACCAAGGAACTCCTATTTGCAAATGTGGTGTCTTGTGCAAGGCATTTACGTCGAAGAAGGAGGTATAGCTAGGCAAGATATTCTGGGGCTGACGAATTAGTTATGATACAAAATTAGTTTCAAAATGAGCAGTAGAGTTATGATACAAAATTAGTTTCAAAATGAGCCTGATGAATGAGCTGATTAAACAAAAGTTACTCCCCTTGCAAAAGTACACGTCTAATTATACACAACAGAGGCATTACAAATCTAATAAGTTGAAGGCAAATAGTCTGGTCCTCTTCTCCTTGTACCTCAAAGCGCTGGTCTTTCTCATGCCCTCCCAGCTACTTCAGATAAGAAATCAATGTCATACAACTTTTCCTGAAACTACTTTAACAATATATAAGTAATTTAAAACTTACGTATCTTGAACGAAATCATGGTTGTTCTCACTACATTAAAAAACATTGACATTTCATAATTTTCTTTGCTACCCAGTTTAGATCTTAAATCAAGGAATAACAAATACTTGTAATTATAGCATATGCTTATAATCAAATAAACCATGATAAAGACTTACTCTTCAAACAACTCGGACAACATTGAATAATCACAAATTTGTGGCAGCAGATGTGATGGTGAGCTGGCTGGTAGATGCTTCTTGGTTTGGTGGGGTTGGTTGGGTGGTTTGGTTTCCTTGTGATGCTTGGGTTGTTTGGGTGGTCGTTCTTCTACTTCCTCTTCTGGTGCTACTGGTCCTGTTTTAAATGGAATTACATCATCGACCAACAACCTACAAAATCCAGTAAATACAATGATGTATACAACTACCTTTGTTGTGAATGAGACCCTAAGGGCTCCTTGCACTTTCTTCCCTGGTGTCCTAGAACCCCACATCTTTTGCACTTCTGCGTTCTGGTTACACCAATTGGTTCTTCTGTAGGCCTCATTCTCTTCTTCTTAGGCCTACCTGATTGCATTTTCACCAATGGTTCGCTAACATGTACACCTTGCATATGAGGTTCCCAAGTTGCTTTGTCACCCATTAGTTTAATATTTTCTGCATATGTGAGTGCATATATCTCCTTGTACCACAAGCTAACATAATTATCCCAATTAGCCCCTCTAAGGGTACCAATAAATGCAGAAGCATGCTTACATGACAACCCCAACACTTGCCACATCCTACATGTGCAACTGTGGTCCCCAATGTCAATAATACATCTCTCCGTGTGAGAGGTTACCTCAGCTGTGGTATCACTTGCTCTAACCACTGTATATGCACTCAAACGCATTGACATGTTGGTGACCCACTTCCTAGCAAAAGGAACCAATGTATCAGTCCATCTGTTGGACTGAGATTGCCTCTTGTAGATAGTGTTCATAAACTGCTGCCTAATTGAATCCACCATAGTGACTATTGGGAGGTGTCTTGCGTTGGTGATGTACTGATTGAATGACTCACAATTATTGTTGGTGATGTAGAAGCACTTTGCCAAAGTACCAAATTGACTTCTAGACCAAACCTTGACTTTCAACTCTACCTTCAGTAACCAATCAAATGCATCCCTATTTTGCAATTGTATCTCATTCATTAACTGTTGGAATCTTTCCACAGTGTAGACTCTAGCAACATCCCAAAGAAACCCTCGTAGTAGAGTACCAAGGAACAACTTCTGGAAGTTTTTGTAAAGATGCCTTACACAAGTCCTATGTTCACATCCAGGGAAGTAATTTCCTACTGCATCCTCCAACCCCTTACATCTGTCACTTATGACAACCAACATTTCTCGTTGACCAGCAGATTCTAATAGGAATCTCAAAAACCAGTTCCATGACTCCAAAGTTTTCGAGTCTACAATTCCAATAGCTAGTGGGAATAGTCACTGATTGGCATCAACAGCAACAACAGATAAAAACATACCCTTATGTTTGTGTTTTAGGTGACACCCATCTAGACCTATAACATGTCTACAACCCTTCAGGAAACCTTGCCTGCATGCACCAAAGCACAAAAACAACCTCCTAAATCTGTCATTTATGTCCACATCTGATCTTATGATGCTTCCAGGGTTCCTCTTATTCAACTCATTAATGAAAGTAGGCAGAAGTTCATACTGGGACTCCACATTACCATATATGTGTTTTAAGGCAGCTTCCTTACCCCTCCAGACCTTTTGATAGGGCAAGTCTACGTTATATTTGTTCAAAATTTGATCCCTAATATTCTTTACAGTCAACCTCTCATCTTGCATCAGCCAAGGCTTACATTTATCCATTATCCAGTTCTGTGTAGCCATACTGGAGCCACACTTGTTCACTGATGAACAAGTGTGTGGCTCTATTAGGGTCGATTTGGAAAACCTCACCATCTAAAATCCTTGACGTATGTATTCTCCATTTACATGTTGAGTCCCTACATTTAGCAGTGACCTTTTCTGGTTGGCTCTTAATGTAAATTATTGCACACTCATTGACAATGCAGAACTGTGTGAGGGCTTTCCTAAACGTCTCCACATTTGGAAACTGAAGACCCACTGCCATCCTAGGGTCATCCAAGTCAACAACAATGGATTGTGGACCCTCATAATCATGTACAATATCATCACTA
Organism: Triglochin maritima; assembly: GCA_963682175.1. Lineage (NCBI taxonomy): Eukaryota > Viridiplantae > Streptophyta > Magnoliopsida > Alismatales > Juncaginaceae > Triglochin > Triglochin maritima. Next base: position 325,952 of record OY821787.1, on the reverse strand, counting down.
CCATCACTTCCTTCATCTGACACTAGGTATTCAGAATCATCATTGAAATGTTCATCTCTACCATCACTAGCTTCATCTGACACTTCGTATTCAGAATCATCACTGCCACTTGACCATCCTGTCATGTCCTCTTCAGCTAGCTCAGGCAAGTTAATGTTATTGTTACCCACACACGGTGGGGGGGTGGGGACACTGGTAGGAGGGGTGGGTTGTATACTTGGTTGAGAGGGACTTGTAGGAGTGGTGTGATGCATATTTGATTGTGGGGGACTTGTAGGAGGGGTGGGATGCATATTTGGTTGTAGGGGACTTGTAGGAGGGGTGAGTTGTATACTTGGTTGGGGGTACTTGTAGGAGAGGTGTTATGTACTGATGGGTGGTTAGGGAATACTGATGATCCCTCTGTAGTGGAAGGGTCCTCTCTGTTAGCAGCACATGTCATGTCTAAAGTGGCATACAAGTGCAACTCCATCTTTGGGTTTGGAAGACTGAAAGCATCCTCTAGATCTTTATCAGACAAAATGTCTTTGTAATCTCTACAGGTGGGATGTGGAACCATATATCTAAGGACCAATGATTTTTGAACACCTATGATTCCCATACTGACTGATTAATATGATGTACACATATATTCTCAATAATCATCATCGACTGCTTTTCTGTAAAGTCTTTTGCCATATATCTGCCCTTTCTGAGTACCCACTTCCTGCCAGTATAGATCTTAATGTTCATTGTGGTTAATGTTGGGTTGACCGTGCAAGCAACAAAGTCATCACAACAAACCAAAACATGTAGTCAAACTTAGTTGGCATGAAGAATAAGATTTTGTGTTAGATAAACCATGAAATAAATACTTAATAGGGTATCAAATAAAACCATGAAATATGTACTTGAAGTGTAGAAATGACAGAAAAAGTTCAGTAAACACAATATCCTAGGAACCACTACAATTTCACTAAACAAAATGTCAAGTAACACAATTCTTAAGTTGTTACAGTTAATTAATATGTAATTAATGGTAAGAAAATTATGTGAATTTGAAGATATGTTCTTCGTAATAGGAAGTTTAATTGAGGAGGATTACTTTAATCACTTCTGTCATTTCTAGTTGGATAAACCTATGTTGTTTGAATTATTTGGAAATAACAATTCTTATCACAAAAGGCACACAAACATGTTACCTACAGAAGAGACTACTAAAATTAAGTAAATTGGTTATTGAACCATGCTATCCGTAAAAGCCATAGAAACATGTTATTACAAAAGTGCAGTAAACAAAATGTCCAAGGAACCATTAAAATTCTTAACAAAAAAATATTACTCATTTTCAAAATGGTTATTGAACCTTGCTAAAGATAATGCAACAACAAAAACATGAGTTCAAAGAAGATAAGGCATATTACAAAACAAAATAAACATGCATCATTGCAAACAACTAAGTAGGCCATCAGATAGAGGACTCACAAACGTCTCGCACTGGCCATGCCACTCCTCGTGTGCCGCCTCATTACGTCGAAACACCAACCAATACGTCTTCTTTAACGCTATCGACCAAGCCATGAAGGTCCACACACCAACGAACACCCTTTAGGGGCAATGGATTCGGGGAGGTGGGATTTGGGGTTTGGGGCTTCAGGCTGGAAGGTGGGATTTGGGGTTTAGGACTTCGGACTGGAAGGTGGGTTTGGGGGTTCATGAGGCTTGGGGTTGGGAAGTGGGATTTAGGGTTTTGGGTTTCCGTCTGGGAGGGGGAGCTGGGATTTGGGGCTTCCGGTTGGGATAAAACGGTGTAATAAAACTTAAACTAGTTCTGTTACGTATAATCAAACGTTTGTCCAAGTTTAACGGGACGGAGGCTAACGACGTTGGTGACGGGTACACCACTGTAATTTTATGAGTTTTTGGAGTGCACCAATGTAAATTCCAACTTTTGGGGTGTATTTCCATAATTTCGATGTTTTATGAGTGCACCAGTGTAAATTTCCCTTTTTATTTTTATTTTCAAGGGGGAGGGGGGATCTTGATGAATCATGAGGTTTACCTGCCGCTAGAGTGTCAGGTCCACATGGAGTTTTCAATAGGTCGTTCTTTGTTATTCGGCAATCAACATCCAATCAAGCTAATAAAATGAACACTGATGGTGCCTTTGGGTGCTTGAGAATTTGTCTCGACATATCCACATGCTGTGATTAACTTGGTAAAGGTTTCTCATTGATGATCTGCTGTCACTAAAGTCGGAATTTAGCTTCTTACATATTCTCTGGTCATCTGGTACAGCACTTTTTGGACCAGTAATGTCAACAGAACCATGAGTTGACGAGATACTTAAATGTGAGATATAAGTGGAGTTTCAACTGGTGCTATTATATTATTCAGTATTCCACACCATTAAGATTTGAGACAAGGAATTGATCCTCTATGACTCTGAAGCGTGTCCCTTAAGTCCTTTTTTGCTTAATGAGATACACCTTGAACCTACATCCTGTCATGTGTTCAGTGGTCGTTGTTTCCATTGTAAATATTTGTGTTCAGTTCTGATGCATGTTGAGTTGATTGTGGTTTATGAAAATATCAGGGGACGCAAAGTAGAGAATCCAGATATGTTGGAAAGAGTTCGCCTTACCATTATAACAAATTTGCTGAAGTATCACCCGGTACACCATATTTTTATGCCCTCGCAGTTCCAAAGGAAACTTCATAAATTATGTGCTCTAACTATCTTGTAAACATAAGACTTATATAATGCTTTCCAGGAGTGTAGTGAAATGCTAGCAATGGGTGAGACTTTTGGAATAAAGGCACCAGAAAAGGTCTTTCCTTTTTCAATATATTAAGTTTTTTTGTGTACTTTTTTTTAAAGGATCATATCAGCTCCTTGGGTTCTCATTGTTCAATGGATCTTGAGCTTTTATCGTTTTGTTTAGTAGCACTTCTGTATGATTCATAACTATTATCTGTATGCTGTACAGCCTGATGTTGACGTCGCCACACATTTACATGTTCAAGATGATGGACCAAAACGAAGGTATGAATTTTTATTTTTTTCGTTTCTGTTCAATCTTAAACATAGGATATTTCTAAGATCACTGCCCTAACTCTATAATACTTCACCACATTCTTGCTGTCAGTATTTATTCATTATAGAATTTCTTATTCGAAGGGCTTATTGCGTCGTTCCCATTGATCCTCGTAAGTAGGAATGAAGGAAATGAGAAAGGGGGAAAATAGATTTTTTTTTTCTTCCAATTTTTAGTATAAGGTAATAACAGCTAGTATTATAGTGCTCATAGATATCCTAATAAGTGATGTTTCCTTGAATAATTCAAGTTCTTATCCCGAACTACCCGTTAATATCTTCTTGCCATGCATGCTTTATTTCTACTTTTGAAAGCTTTGTTGGTATCGTCACCTGGAGCTACATTCGCCATCCCACTATGTTGCATTATATTTGTTCGGTGATATCTGCAGTTACTTTTGGCTTGAAAATGCTGGAAAATGTGATGCATCATTATTATTTTGGTGTTGCGGTTTTCAGCATGCTATGGGTGGAGACTGCTGACCGACCTGGATTACTTTTGGAGATTATCAAGATTATCTCGGACATAAATATAACTGTGGAATCGGCTGAAATTGACACAGAGGTACGATTGCACTGGTCTACTAGTTTAGTTTTCGGCAAACGAGAGTGTGTACAATCAAGATATTTTCTTTGTTATGACAGGGTTTGATTGCCAAGGATAAATTCCATGTAAGCTACAAAGGTGCTGCTTTGAATGATTCCTTGTCACAGGTGATTTCAGCGTTATCTCACGTCTCGTTTTACTTTTTTTGCTACATATACAAGCTTATTTTACTCTTACGCAATGACCCTGCTAGGTGCTGATCAACTGCTTGCGTTATTATCTGAGAAGGCCAGAAACAGATGAAGATAGTTATTGATATGTGCATGTGGAATTAGGTTTTGGCAGCGCTTTTGTGTCTACATTCTCAGAACCCATTTAGTTGGTAGTCCTTGCATAAACTGAGTGGAACAGGATCATATGATTTTGATAACGTGGTTGCTAAACCTTAGTAGTTTGTGAGTCCAACAATCCAATTGCTTCGATGAGCCGTAAAGAATAAGAGAAGCCTATCTAGATACTAAATAGCGAAATCTGATTCCTATCAGGTTTAGCAACCGCGTTATCAAAATCACTAGATACTAGCTAGTTCGTTGTGTATTTTATGAACTGAGCATCCTAAATAGGGAAATCTGATTCCTATCACGAAATAAATTTCGCTTATTTGGCTTATGAGACAATTTATTTATGCTAAATCCTCCAGATTTGCTTATACTAGTTGATTTATTTTTAGAATATATACTAGCTAATAACTTGCCGATGCTACTAAATAAACTACACGATCTACTTGTTCAATTTACACAAACAGTCGAACCGGTGCCACGGTATCCCTACCTATTTTAGTAAGATCTAAGTCTCCTCTTGTAGCCTTAACTCGAGCAGCGACGAACCCAAAAGGTCTAAACTGCAACAACGTGACCTGAAAGTGCAGCTAATCCAGCATGGCCCGGTGGCCCCCCTTCCTCTTGGGAGATGCTTGCCTTAAAGAGTGTAATAGTCGTTCTTCACCATATGCAAGTTCTGCATCTCAGAATAGCATTCCGCTTCCTGCTGAGGTTTTGTCGGCCCCTCTCAGCCATAGACTCTAGAAGCTGTAAGACGCAACAGAGCAAATTTTAGGTGAGCATGATATTGGTTCTTGGCCAATCCAAGTTGATAAACGAATAACATGGCTGAAGGGGAAAATTTACCATTTGACGCCTCTTGGCTGCGAATTTTCTCTGCGAATTGTTGTCAAACAAAAAAGATGACATTAGCAATACCAGATAGATAGATGCATCTTAGATTAAGTTAACTTTGAGCAACACTTGCAACTTTTACCTGCTCGTCTAGTAATCGTGCATTCTCTTCTTTGAGCTGGTTAAGTTCTGCTTCCAGTTCAACAGTGTAAGCCTGCAGACAGGTAAAGATTGTAAAATTTCAAACAACTCAAAAGCTTCTAATGCGTGTTGCTACAATTCCTTTTAAGTCGGAAAACAACGGTCACAACTAGGACGGTGTAGAAATCACTATTATTTGACCCTTACCTACTCAACTAAATGACGCTCTACCCTTTTGCTCGCTTGCCGGAAACAGCAACGACATATGAAGACCAGGGAATTCTTGCAATTCTCTACCCTCAGATTTTATCCTCTAAAATATGATTAAGTGAACCTCTATGCTCTAGTCCTGGTGAACAACTGCGAGGAATTTCCTGTGAACACAAACATCTCGTACTCTTTTAAATGTTGATGACCTAGCGGGACGCACCGTGACCCCGACACATAACAATAAGAAGCGAAAATGAAGGGGAAAAAATCATACTAAAGTCCAGATGACAATACCTGTTTCCTGGCGCGGGACCTGGCAGCAGACTCGCGATTCTTAATCATCCTCCTTTGCCTCCTCTCCACAACCTTCTCAACCGGCCCATCCGATGCCCTTTTCCTCCCGCCACTCCTCACCCCATTTGCACCCATCTCCATTGTCCACAATCCAGCTGCGTTGTCCACTTGGCCCCCACCAAATCCATCCGACGACACCGGACTCACAGGCGACCCCATGGCTCCAAAACTATCTCCTATGTTTCCATTCCCACCATAACCAAAACCACCCATTACCATGCCATTGCCGGTTTTCCCGCAAAACCCAGAAGCGTCCACTGAAGGCTGCTGTTGTTGCTGGAAACTGGTTGACGGGTAGACTCCGTTGACGGTGGATCCTGCTGGAGTCTGCTGGTCCACATAACCCATTGACATGGGGAAACCAGCAAGTCCATATTGAGGAGACGGGGAACAGGGACCTGTGGTGGCACCACCACAATATCCACCACCTTCCCTCACCACCCCTGCCTTTATCAGGAAATCCTCCAAAGTCATCTCCCCAAACGTGGGCTGCCTTGCCGCATTGCCGGAACCCGCAAACTGTTGTGGCATGCCATTGCTTTGTTGCTTCTGATCTAGGTGTATCTCCGACCAAACCTCGTCGACTGTTTTCCGGCAAAGAGGGTCTGGTAGAGTGAGAGACCCTTGTCGGTAGAGGTGTCCATTGCTCCCGTTTAGATCGGGACTTGCACCAATAGAAGTACCTCCCAGGTCGTTGGGGTTTGTTAGAGTGGCCGCAGCGGCACTGCCTTCCTCTGCTGTCCAGATATTCGTGAGGAACTCATCCATGTTCATGGAACCGAAGGTCTTCCCTGGCTCGCACACTGTGTTCTGGATCTCGTCCAGAGTAAGGGAGAGGAGAGAGGACGACCTGGTGAGTGGGTACTGTTGCTGCTCTTGTTGTTCCTGCTCCACTCTTCTCTTCCCTTCATCTTCTTGCTTGTGTGGGTGTATTGGTGATTTTTCGCGTACCGTCGACGCTTCTTTGTCTTCTTGCACTGAAGGCATGTTCTCTGGTGTGGAAGACATCTTCAGGTTACTCTAGAATCTCTCCTGCAGTATGCGAAGAAGAAAAACGTAATATATAAGTTTCTAATGCGAATCTTTCTTCATTCTACTGTAATTGAGACATCAGGAACATCTTATAATACATCTAATTGTTTTTCAAAACCATACCAACTGGCTCCATAACATCTACAAGTGAGGTCGTTCGATCAATCTCAGTGTTTCAAATTTGGCTTGAATATAGTGGGTGTGGGTCAAGTAAAAACATAACTTCCAGGCTTACTAAACTTTAATGGGTGAGTCTTGGAATAGTCAGCTTTGTTTAATATTTAATTTTTCTGGGTTTCGGAATTTCGGTCAAATCCCTAAAGGACCGTATCGGTTTTAACTTGCTGTAAATGAGGGAGCTTCACCCCAACTGACCACACAGTTGACTGAATCTTCTAGCTTAGTGTATCGGAATCTGGATCATTCTTCTGGTACCATGTGGTGAACTAGAACGCGAGTGTAGACATCTTTCTAATTGATTGCGTTAGAAGATGTAATCCCCTCGACAAACTCAAGCACTATACAATTCTGCTTGCGTCCGCGCGAACAGCACCTGTCGATTTCTCACGCTATTGGAACAATATCCTATGGCAAACGTGGCGCGACACTTTACGCCCGCACTTTCCTTGTTTTCTTTTGATTTATTTATTATTTATCCACCATGCACTTCTTTTTCTAAAGTCTAAAGTCTAAACCATGTGCGGAGCCACGGAGGTGACAGACCAAATCCCAGGTTGCCAAACACGAGCAAGTCTACCGACTACCGATGTGAAACCGGATTCCCGATTTCTAAATAAAAAGTGATGAGCATTGGAAAAACGACAAACCACTGCCTCTCAGTCACGATACTTTACTATTTTGGGAACATTAACGTCACTATGGCAGGAAGATAAGAAACAACCAGAAGAGTTAGAAAGAGTGAGATCATCCTATGCTCTCAATTACTACAGAAAGCTATAGACCACAAATTACTTTTCCTATAACACTCAGAATATAATAATTCCTGTAACGAAAAATTTGCTTATCGAAAACGCAATTCAGATGCGAAGTGCCAAATTACACGAGGAACAGAAGCACTGTAGAATATCAAACCAGATAATCGCAAATTACTTTAAAAAACATATAGAACTACGCGAGAAGAAGAAGAAAATGATCAAACCAGAGAATCGCAACTACAGCTTCAAAACTCCACACAAATTCCAGAACCACTATAGAAACAGAAAATACGAAGAAATACGGTTCCAACAAAGAACAGATCGAAACAAAAGACAGATTAGTTTGATAACTATTCCTTCCAACGCCTGTAGCGTCGTCATCTTCAAGTCGATCACCAAAAATAGTTACGCTATCCTCAATGTCTCCACATAACTGTAATCTCACGAGTTTTTATGACTAACATAATCAACTATAATAATAGCCTAAAACAGCTTTAAGAGAAGAAAAACGGATCAAAATCCAGACAAAGCAGGCGATCAAATAGAGGAAGTTCAACGATTAAAATTTCGACATGAATTTATCATAATTATACGAGAAAACACCGCAAAAACAACAGATCACAGTACAAACAAAGTTACAACCAATGCACGTGCCATCGCCATCGGAAGGACCAGCGAAATCAGTTATATTCCCCTCAAAATCGATCTCACTAGAACAAGAATATCCCCAATTTTCTACTTTAAACGTGACATCTACTGATCTACTAAAATCAACTACGATTTCTTTGGTAAAATTGATCAACGCCAGACGATGAAAACAGATCGAAGTCTAACTGAAGAGCAGTATCGACTAAAGTTTTCAGATCCATTTGCAAATTAAGAAAAAAACTACAGATCAGAGTTCAAACAGAGCAGAGATGGCAGCAAACACTAGAACTGAGACGATCAGACAATTCGATCACTGAATTTGCCCAATGTTTGTGGGAAAACAACGAATTCTGGAAAAAAATCACAAACAAGAGCGATCGGAAACACCTGATTTAGACCTTTCCTCGAAATGCAAAACGCGAAACCTCTGAAACCGCTAATTCCACTTCGAAACTGACGATCGGAGAGCGGCGATCACATGCATTGCTCAAACCCTAACCGAAACAACACTTTTATAACTCCAACGCGCAAATCAACCAATTTTTTCGCACAAAACTGGCGAAATACAAAGGAGAAAAAGAGCAAAAACAAGAGAGAGAATGAGACAAAAACCTCTAATCTAATATCCGCTCAAATCTCTGCTCAACTCGCGGGAATTTATAAGCGTCACGTTTCAGACTCGTTTTTCCGGGCTGCGAAATTACAATAACACTCTCGAATTCACTTAGAATTACACAAGATACCCACCGACGGATCGTATTCGTATCGTGTAAATTTTAAACATTTGTATTACGATACGCGTAGTAGTGTAACGGTAGTGGCGTTATCGTAATTATCCATTATTGGAAGAGCGTAGTTATCTTTGAGGTTGGTGGGTGGTCCCACAGCAGCGGACTCCGCCCTGGATTTAACCAGGTTCGATTGGAGAACGTTCGGGTCCGTCAACAGGAGTGACGCCACGTACCCCACACGTGCCAGGAGGAGGGGTGGGGGAGTCGAGACGGCTCGGAGGATGGTGGAATGGTGGTACGTGGCGGGTTTGGTGGTTTTGGAGTGGCCAATTGGGTTGAGGGGTTTGGGGTGGATGCACGTGATGGCTATTAATATTATGGTTCCCGTGGTGGTGCGTTTCGTTGCAATCGAAGCGATCTCGCCCTTATCCGGACCGTCTTAGATATAGATTAGATAGATAGATGGATTGATGTATCATGGGTTGCAACTGGCATTGTTGGATAGATATATAACATGTTTTCTGTGAGGATCAGATGCACAAAAACACTTACGTCCGGGTATCATTGGCGTCAAATCTAACATTACCTTAACAGTACCGTATCGATAAAGTATATGTTTTTTACTACCAATAATTCATCTGCATCCGTATTACTTTACGAGTTAACTATGGTTAAAGCAAGGTGACCCGATATTAAGTACTTGAGGTGTATGTTTTGTACATCCTGAGAATTTCAATACCAAAATCTCAAGATATGATTCCACATTTTCAACCTGGCACTAGACCACCAGGGTACTACCCCTGAAAGTATATGTTATTATGCTTCGGATTGGTACTCCATTTGTTAACGGAAAAAAACATGTGTAGTAACTAGTCACCGACTCACTTTACAGGTGGAATGGACGGAGGGCTTGGAATGATATTTGTGGCAATAATATTAGTAAGGCTTCTGCATAATACAACTAGCCTAATAAGGTTGTAAATCGCAAGTGTAACCTTGTAAATAGAGATCCAGGTATTGAATGAGGTGAGTTTGCAGGGGAATAGAAGAAAAAACTTTTTTAAAATTGTACCAACTTAATCTAATCTAATTTTTGACTTCCTCGTGGATTTGCTTATAATCCAACTTACTTTGCTTTCTCTTTTATTTGCCTCCAATACTAAACACACAAAGGTATGAATGTCAAAAAGAAAAGAAAAAAAGATCATACCCGAATGTATTTTTAGAGCTAGACCATGGATTGATTTTAATTAACTGAATACATCAATACGACTTGATAAGTTCTTACAATTTTTTGGATGAAAATTGCGTGCTAACCCATATATGACCTAACTTAAATCTCAATTAATAGCTAATGAGATTATTAGTACCGTTAGCATTAGGCTACAATGGAAGCGTAAAGCATCTCGTTCCATATGTCGGGCACACCAGGAAGGCACCAGTGGGAGCAATCCGAGGTTTGACTTGCACCACTAATATTCGCTTCTTTGTTACAATACACAGATGGGTGTCCATCTTTACGTAACGCAGACATGTGTGTTATGTCTTGAAAATGGACAGGAAAGCTCATCTTTTTGAGGACCTGTTGCAGCACCAGGAGTTGGGTTGGATTCCCTGTAGTGTGACCCAAGTGCAACACTGGCTCTCTTTGCTTGTAGCATTGCCACCCATTGTACCTATTCAAAGTCAACCACAATTTACTTTACATAATCTTTTCATTAACCATTGTTCGAAATTTGTGTTGGTCGATCAGTTCTACAAAAGTTAAGTACTTAGGTTAGTTAGAGATCAGTTACCTGTTGTGTCTAGGTGAGACACTTTGGAAGAAGACTTGGGTTTTTCGAGGGTTGAGGTTAAGGTCGACCCATTTGGCCCATGTCGTCAGACCCTTCTCATAAGCAACCATTGGGTTCAAATCAGAGAAAAACATCTTCCCTTCCATGTAGTAATCCCAGCTATAACACATTCATAATGACCAACATTTAATTTAATCCTGTAAATTATGTAAGAGTATTGAAGGCGGGAAAAGACCAAATTGACGAGGATATGTGATTATGTTAATTATAGTTTCTTACGATCGCCATTTGCCAGAATGAGTCCACCAGTGGGCTGAACCAAACACAAGCACGTCCACAGCTCTCCAGTGCTTGGCATTTTCTTCAATTGAATCCAGATGTAGAATTCTGTCTCGGAGTTCGACCAAAAGTGGAGCCCACGAGAACCCTATGGATGTTTTGTAATCCTATACATGTTTTTGTTTCACGAGGTCATAATTAAGCAAGCAAAACACATGTTGGTCGGGAGGAAATAGCTAGATTGTTGTATGCATGGTTTTTTGTTTACTTACAAGTGCATGGAAAATAGTGGTCGGACCATGAGATGATAACGTCTGTCTATCTCGGGGGATCACGTCTTGGATTAGGCAGACGAGTGACTCCCATTGGTTTCTTATTATGGAGTCTCCCACCAACATGATCTTCTTTCCTTTCATCTTTCCAAGAAAATGCAGTGCATTGAACCTAAATCATATTTGCTATATATGTTAACCTTCAGACTACATTGTCAAATTACCACTGAAATTGGTTCGGTCTTGTACTCATGCATGTACATGCGCTTTATAATTATGTAAAGGTGCATAATTAAAGTGCCTATTTCCAAACACGCATGCACCTCATGTACATGTTAACATCACTTTACAAAAGACATGGACAAACATAGGGTGTCTTTTGCAAAAATAAGACGAAAGCACAATGTATCTAATCGATGTCCAAAGCAGGGATAATATCTTTAAAACCTTCCAAATAACTAAAGAAATCACTAATACCTTCCAATATTTCATAATACCTTAGAATCTTTAATCATATAACCTAATTAAAAATTCATCTTTAATCATGTAGCCAAATTAAAAATTCATCTTTAATCATGTAGCCAAATTAAAAATTCAAGAGATTCATTTGATAGTCACTTTGACCTTAAATTTGTTGTAGAATAGATTCACTTACGAGATTAGCTTTTGAAGCTTCATTTAGCATCTCAAATTTGCCTAACCCCCAACTTCGTACTTAGCACCGCCCCTGAGCACAAGATGACCCTCGTGCTCCAAATATGAATGATTCGGGATGAGGGTATAGGCATGTGATTGAAAATTGGCAACCAATTTCGTGATTGAAACTAATAACATCTGATTCACAACACAAGAAATTAGAAGACATTAAAGGTTTGAAAGAATACCTTGGGATGGAGCAGCCAAGTGGCTTCCACCTCCACTTCTCGTAGTCAAGGTCTGGTCGCCCATTCTTCTTGCAATTGGAGTGTGAACTCAAATATGGGCAATTGGACTCGTAGAGTGGGTAAGTCCTGTCGTAGACCCACTGCCCAACAGACATGTCACAACCATCTCTTCTAGTCAGTCCCTGGTGGCTTTGCATTACAACGTCCACAACCCCCTCTTCCTTCTCTTCCACCCATTGGGCTTTAACTACATGAATGAAGAGCATGGTGTAGAAGAGAAAGTTGAAGGTTGCACCATATGGCTTTGGCTTAGCCATGAAAGAACAATAGATAATTAACCACGTCCAAGAGAAGTGTGGGCAGTGCTTGTTGTATGGTTAGATTTGGAGATTGTGCCTACAATCTTGCCGGATGTCTCGGAATTGATTGATTTGTATCAACTTTTGTTTGGAATTCATTGCATGTATGATTTTTTTTCTCTATTGTTGCTTGGAAAGGTGGCGTGGCGTGGGAACTAAAGTTGATTAACTTGATCTTTTGTATTGGGCACCATGAGTGGCGTCGACTCGAGTGGTTTTATGAGAGGTTTGCAAAATTTCCCCATGCTTTAGTTATATTGAACTCCACTCCTTCCAATTTATGTTGACATTGTATAGCTACCGTTGTGTTCTACATATCTAGGGGTATGTCGGAGTCAAAGTCAAGTGGACATGTTGTCAAACAAGTCAACCTGGTGTCTACGAATATATACTAGAAATTATGTATGATGTGATCATTTCTTTAGTTCTAACTTCCAATTATAGTGACCTAGGATTAGAAACCAAACCTACCAAATATTAAAACTTCCGACGCTTAAATCAAATAAATCAGAATTATAATGCAAGAAACTCTTAAAATAACCTAACGATGTAGGACAAAAGGAATAAACTCGTGAAAATACCGAACTTATGTAAACTACCAAAGATGAAAACTTAAAGCAGAAATAAGTTGCATTCGATTGAACCCTTAAATTGTAAGGCAAATAAACCAGAAGAGGGAAGAAAGCGTACCTTCCTGGGACTCCTATTCTTGTTTGTCATCAATGTCGGTCGAAGTGGATGATGGGTGTTTGTGGGAAGAGGACAAGGTTTGGGTTTAGATTAGATGGACGGCTGGGATCTTGGAGAAGATGCATGGTAAGTGGATGAGAAGAGAAGGGAGAAGAATACGTGCGGGACAGAAGACACAACAGAAATGTGACGTACTGACATGAATGTGTTGGTGTTGGGCGGTCAGCGGTGGGTCTATATGAAAGATTATATCGTATAAATAATGTGGTCAGACTTGGGTGTATTTATTACATTACATTAGATAGTTGGTCATGGGTCTCGGATATGGGTATATATCTGACTTTAAAAAAATTATACGGGAAAGGTACATGGGTAGAAACCGTAGGATAGGTATAACCTATTAAATTTTTTTTTCCTAAAAATGACATAAAAATCACAAACATAATAAATAAACAAATGTAAAACAAACATCAGTAAGAAGTATAAATTCCTTTAATACATGTTTTCAACTATTACACTAACTTCTCTACTCTATCTCCCCCAACATCATTAATTGAACCTACCTCAAGTTCTTCATCATCTATGTCATTAAATGTGCCCAAAGTTCCTTTACCAAGTGTTTTATCTACAAAATGTGAAAAAGAGAATGTAATATAAATAAAATCCCATGTCACATAAATACATACACACGTAAGTTACAAAAGAATTTACTACAATTTTTTTGGAAGCATGTAAGAGCTTCAATGGTAGTTGCATGCATGAAGTTTTTTGATGGATTATTCACTCTACCACCAAGTGCTAAAAGCAGACTCTAATGAAACTGTTGATACCGGAATAGCAAATAAAAAACACGTACCATACGACTAACTAACGAATACTTGGGAGCACTCATCTTCCACCATCCAAGAATGTCAATTCTATCAAATATAGGATGCACTCCATCCAAGTACATGTCCAAATTACACTTCAACGGTGAAATTGCTGATTTATTAGCAAGAAACTCCTATAACTCACTTAGTTTACTTGTTAATTTGAAATTTCTTTGTCAAACCTTCTACCTCCGCTCAAAGAAGATTCACCACTACTACCACTATTAAAATTGCTTACTTCACTTTCACAACTGTAGACACTTACACCCTTCCTCCAAACTTGAGATAATACTCATTGTACATGTCCACCAAACTATTTTTGATATCTTCTACCTGTAGGATTTTGTGTCCCTATGTATGTGTATATTTTAATTTTTTTAATACAAGCATATATGATCGATTTCATATTTTCAGCAATTTTATGTACATTGTTTTGCGTTTATTCTAATATCATGCAAACCTACATATATTAAAATAAACAAACAAGAGAGGATCGTACACAAAGGTTCTATAAAACCTTTCTGAAGCTCCGGAGTTTTCTTGCCCGTTGAATCGTCCGCCGATTCGTCTCCAAGTGTTTACCAAACTCTAAACAAGATTAGAAAGAAAAGAGCTAGTCAATTCAATCTCTAAATCAAAGTTAGAATCTAACTAATAACTCATTTATGCTCCCTGAGAATTTAATCTCCAAAAGCTTGAAATAATTAAGGAATTTTCGGATGGATTAATATGGTGGTTAGGGGGAGAGAAATTTTTGTATTAATTAAAACAAGGAGGGAAAGAAGACCTATTTATAGGGTCTCCCAACACCCACATCATGGGCTAACCACTAACTCATGATCTTTTATTTTTCTCTCCCTGAAATCAATCACAATTTAACGCATAATCATCAACATCCACATTTAACCATAATTGGTATAATTCCAATACATGATTAATACTAATTCCTTATTAATTCAAGCAAAACCGTATAAACCTTTTTTTACTTTTTACCAAATTTTGGATTTATATCCAACAAAATTTGATTTTTGGGGTTTTTAGCAAAATCATATATAATGTAATATATTATCATATGTAATGTCAACCATTACACCCCATAATACATACATCTCATACGAACTTATAAATGATTATAACTATGTCATTTTCATGGCACATTGATTTTATCGATTCACCACGTATATACTATTTCACACGAAATTCGATACATCATATGAATATAAAATCAATATTTTTGTTTCTCAGTTTTGTGGTGTGACCAATATGAGGAACTAAGTCAATTGACAATAATATTAAACACTAAATAGCATAAACTATAAGTGATATCTAGCTACACATTATAATTACCCAATTAACATAGATGTCTTTGTTCACTCGAATTAAACACGATCTATTTAGTGATGCAAGGACATCACCTCATATGAATTTATTATGATTCTAATTATGTCAATTCTCATGACATATTGATTTTATTCGTTCACTACATGTGTTCTTTTTTTACAAGAAACCCGACACCTCATATGAACTCAAAGCAAGCTTCTTGTTTCCCAGTTTTGTGGTGTAACATATAAGATGATCTAAGCTAAATTGACAGCGATATTTAACACTTAATATCTCAAAGTAAAAACGGTATCTAGCTACAGATTATAGTTACCCAATTAACATAGATGTTTTTGTTCCACTCGAACTAAACACGATCCATTTAATGATGTAAGTGCACCACTTGTGTCTGTCCCCTGCCTCGTGATATTAAGAATATATACAAAGTAGAAATGTGTCACCTTTGTATTATATTTATTTCTTGATCTCTTTAAGCTAATTATAACTATGTAACTTAACTTAAGTTACATTGTGCACATTATAATTTTATTTTATCAAGGGACCCACTAATATCATCACTCAATTAAGAGGGACAACGATAATCGTTTGACTAGCTATCTTTTCCAGCACAAGTCATGTTCAACCAACTATTGCATTTATCACTATACTCATTGATAGCTTTTGACAATAATCAAATTAAGCATTTCTTAAGTGAAAAGATATAAGTCTCATATCTTAGGATCCAAGACACATTAAGACATTAATGACACGAAACACAATTCCATAATGTTTTTTCGGTTAAGGATCAAACGTCTCTTATTTAACACTTCTAAAAGACGAATACCATAATTAATGAACAAAATGTTTGCACATCAAATTCATAAAAATTGACATATAAATGTAAAACTTTTAGAACATATTTCTTTCAATTAATCAGTGGGATGGGATTGTGATAAACTAATCGGGTACGGAACTAACAAATCACCAACAAACTTTAATCAATTTCTTCTTCTCCAAATTCTTCTTCTTCTACCTCTTCACCTGATATCCCCTCTCTCTCACACACACATGCAGTCATGATCTGCATCTATGGGAGGTTGCAAGTTCATCTGAGATCTTGAAATGAAAAGAATGTGGACACTTTGTTTGCAATAAATAAAAATAAAATAGTTTGTTGAAGTTTATAAAATAGTTCATTGATCACTTCCGAGGACAAGGTGTCATGGTTAGATGGAGACGTTTAAAGTTTCCATATTTATTTATACATTTGGAAACACATGCATCCATAAAAAAACGCGCATCCGGGCGTACCCTTTTTAGAACAATAACATTTAAAAATTAAAGTTTTCAATTTTGAAAGTTATCGAATCAGGCTACTTTAATTTAGCCCTTCGGGCTTCGGGTCACATATGAGCATATCTCAGTCGTTTTCAATCAAACTCTTGAATGGAGGACGAAATTTACTAGTTATCGAAGTCTTTAATTGGGCCCGGCCCAGTATAAATTTATGACCACTTTCTAAGTTCGATTCAAAATGCAGTGTGACTTTCTTTCAGGCCCAAATTATTATTTTTTAATTTCTCAAAACAAAACAAAAAACTTTAATTCTTCACTGATTAGTTGGTTCTCGTATTATTCATAAATTTCTTTCAAAGGATATAATTAAATATTCATCACCATTCTCAGCTTACATGTGTTCGACTTCTCGAGTGTATGATCTTCCTAAAATAATCCATGATTTTCATGAAATCTTCATTTCTCTCTAATTCGTAATTAATTGACATATACGTAAATAAGTAGAACTTCAAATTGGTAACTAATTTTATGCTAAGTCTTCTTTTAGCTACATGCATTTCTATTAAACTAGTAACTTAATCCCTTTATGCAATTTATTGTTAATACGTTTTTCATAGTAGACCACTTACATCCCTTTTGATTTAAATAGTAAGACCACAAATAATCATGTACGGGTTACCCTTACTCGTCTTGCTCTCTTTCTCTATCATGTCAGTTTCTCTATCTGTCACATCAGTTCACCTAACTCACCAAAAAACCCTTTAACAACGTCTGAGCTACCATTATCCACCATACATTCTCTCAATTCCATGTCATTTAGAGATCAATCCTACGTAAAATATTAAAAAATTACAAAAAAAATCTACAAAATCAAAATAAATAAAAATTATTTTCAGATTGTTTTTTTGAAATTACAATTTAAAACGAATTTAAAATAAATCCATAAATATTTTCAACAAATAACAAAAATAAATAAAATCGGAGCAACGAGGGGTGACTGACCGGGACACAGCCCCGGGGGTGCGGCGCTCTGGTTAGGGTGGCCTAAACGTGAAAAACATACAAATGGAAATAAAAAAAAGTTCCTTGTCCCCTACTTTGTGCAAAAGATGTTGGGTTTTTCTTCATTATGCTCTTTCTCGCAAGAACAAACAAGTAGTAAATGACTTGCCGGTGCATTGGTTCAAAGTGCCTCCAACCATGTACTTCTCTCTTTATTTCCCCAAACAAAAAGATGTTTTTTTCTGGAAAAGAACCTCTTTGTTGACGTGGGAAATTGAATAAACTGTTAGAAAGTTGTTTTGAAAAACATCGACCAAATTGTAGTCACCTGGAGAATTCCTCCTTTTTTTTTTCTTGTCTAACGTGGAAAACATATAAATTGAAATGAACCAAATAGAGCAAAAGCATTTCGACAGCAATCCAAAAACATCACTATCAATAGAGGAATATATTATGTATATGACACAAATGCAAAGCAACGAGCGAGATAACATATTGATGAACTTTTCTTTTTTTGCTAAAGAAGGGTGCATATATAAATAATTTTGCTTCATATTTCCTAAAGTTTGGAATATTATCTTAGTGTTCAACAAAGAGAAAATTTTAAAACAAAACAGAATATCTGCAGTCTCTTTATAATTATAGTCTTAGGTAGGGTCACCCTTAAACACCACCCCCTTCACATATGCTGTTTCTCCTGGAATTAAAATATATTTTTATTCAAGTAGAAAGAGCATATCTGCATCTGTAAGAGTGTAAGACCAAGTTTAGGTCCTCATTCATTACAGCACAATAACTTTGGTATGCCTTCACAATTTTCACATTATAGAGGAATTTTAGCATATATAGTAGCCCAACAACTTTGTACACATTACTTACTATAAATAAAAAACTCTTTGTACACGTTGCACCGACGTGAGTGTGTATACACATGCTTTTCATTTTACAGTACCTAGCTAGGTCATATATAAAGGTTATATATATTTTGATTTTCTTTTAAAATTTTCTTTTTAGACAATCCATTTATTGGATGATGATTTAATTAGAATATCTAAATAGTTATAGAAATTAATAACTATACTTTAGAAGAAAGTCGTTGTACAAAAATTAAAATGATATGATTCATGCAACCGTAGAATTTTCAAAGAGCAGAAAGGCTAGATCTGTAAATGCAAGATAACATGACTATAAGTTGTATTTAATATTGTACAAAAGCATATAATTAAGTGTATATTCTATTTGCAATTAACAGTATTTATGTAAAATCCTTTTCTGGAAACCAAAAGATGAAGTTCAAATTATGGTTGTATACATGTTCTTTTACAAGGTAGAATTATGATTCCCTATATGTTAGGTAGGACTCATTTAAAAACAGCAAATCAAGTTAGCTATAGCAAACACATGCACATGTTATATATTATCACATCACATATACATATACATATACATATACATATACGTATACAAGGTTCTTATCGGCTTTTCAACACTATAAATAGAGGCTCACAGCCCACTTCCCAAACAAACATTTCTCTTTCAACTTCTAAGATATTAGACATTGGAACATTGCAACTAGAGCTTAAACATATCTACCCTTTCATCTTACTCTTATATCTTGATTAATTAGCTTGCTGAATGGCTAGAGTTCTGGAGCCTCTTGTTGTGGGAAGAGTGATTGGAGAAGTTTTGGATAATTTCAGTCCAAGTGTGAACATGATGGTCACTTATAACTCCAACAAGCAGGTCTGCAATGGTCATGAGTTCTTCCCCTCTGCAGTTGCCTCAAGGCCAAGGGTTGAGGTTCAGGGTGGTGACATGAGATCTTTCTTCACACTGGTAGTTATTTAAATCTTACAACTAATTTGATTTAAATTGTATGTACGTGATTTATTCTTTGAGTTTATATATAGTGATTCAATTATTTTTTAACATGCATTATTGCAGGTCATGACTGATCCTGATGTTCCTGGTCCAAGTGATCCCTACCTAAGAGAGCACCTTCACTGGTATCAAACTAACACTAAAACCATCAATTATTTCGGCAATTAATTAATCTCAAAATTTTACAAGAACCATACTACATCTTAGTGATAATTTTGTGTTCCAGGATTGTGTCCAACATCCCAGGGACCACTGATGCTTCATTTGGTAAATTAATCGCTTACACATAAAACAAGAGTTGATCGTACGTTTAATCGACAGCATGTGTTGAAATGGACAACAAGCTAGTGTTGACCCAAATTGTTATATATAACTCGTTAAAAATTAAACTTAGAATTATGTTTTCTGATTTCTCAGTATTTTCAAGGAACAGGAAAAGAGGTGGTCGCGTACGAAAGCCCGAGACCGCAAATTGGTATCCACAGGTTCGTGTTTGTGCTGTTCCGGCAGAGGAGGAGGCAAGATGTGATCACTCCGGCCACAAGAGACAATTTCTGCACCCGCGGGTTTGCGGAGGAGAATAACCTTGGTCTCCCGGTCGCCGCCGTCTACTTCAATGCCCAGAGGGAAACTGCAGCTCGACGGCGTTGATCAGAATTAATAACCACCATTACAAATGCGCGCATTACTTATGGTTATGGGTATCTAGCTAGCTAGCTACTTAATGAATAAGTCTAATTTCAATTAAATAAAGGTGGTATAGTTTCTTCAGGCACGCCATGCAGTACGTGCATATGGAACTTGCACTTGGTCGGTCTGTCTTATGTTCTTAATTTGGATGATTATTATTATGAAGATTGTACTATTATGGAACTTATTTTGGATGTGTGTTAATTGTAGAAGAGAATGTTCACTAATATACATATGTAACTTTTTAATTGTTGACTCATGTTGATATATATGTATATGGACAGTGAGTTCGGAGCTTATATATATATATATACTCAGTTTCATCTTTTATTATTATTCCACTTTTGGGACTATACGAGTTCGACGGTTAATAGTACTTCAAACTCAAATAAGAATATGATGTCAATAGTAGTACATTATATTAGTGACTAATTTTACATTACTATTACTAAGTGTCGTCTTACATCACATCACACAGGTACTGTTGATGCGAACTCAATCAGTTCAGTTCAAGTGTTCTCTTTGTGTGGAATCTTTTATTGAACGTTCTCAGTTTGACTGTTCGAGCACAAGTTGTTAGACATATCGAATTTTAGGTTAGATTTGTGGTTCAAGTTGTTTACGTTGAATTGGTCGGTCTGAATTCTTAATTTGAATCTTAGTTGTCCAACAGTTTGTAGTGGCTTAATTATTATTTTTATGATTTTATCACATAGCATATTTCCGAAAGGAGTAACTTTACCCAACTTTTTTATAATTTTTTTTAGCGGATTGTGACTTGTGAGAACGATTTTTGATATTGTTCCTCGCGAAGAAACATGCCATCATATATTCGAGCCATAAAAATAAGTGGTTTGTTTATAAGGGGAAATACTTATACGTACCTCACTTATCTCCATCACATACATACTATATCGGGTATATTTACATGCAGATATATGTTTATAGATTCTTCAGTATCACTAGAATGGTTGTATGTATGCTGATAAGAAACCAAACAATATTCGTAAACACCTCTTTATTAGAATCCAGTTTTGTAAGACATGTTTCACTTGATTGTGCCCCCTAACTGCCCAACTGAACATAAATGTTTCACTTCATATTGATATGTTTTCCTTCCTTCAAAGAAATTTAAATATTTTCCATTAAATTAAACCATGCATTCTTCTCCAGCTTAACCCTTGACTTCCATGCAACATGGATGGGGAACCCCTGGGTTTGAGTGATATCCCATGTAGCTATTCTTTCTTAATAGTTTTCGATGCAAATACCACAAAAGTGAAGCGAAGATATAGTGAAGGGAAGATCTCACAATATAACAATTGAGCTAATTAAACTCCAAACGATTATTTAATAATTTCTTTGTCCTTAATAAATGTGTTGTTTAAAAAATATTGTACATTTGTGATAACTGAAGCCCCAACAGAAAATATCATGAGAAAAGTATTTAAAATGAGCAATTCGCATCACCTGTTCTCAATATCCAATTTAAAATGGCAATTTCACCCCTTTTTAGTTACCTTAATTTATTATAACTTTGATCTAAAACAAAGTTAATGGCCGATGACTATCAATCACTACCTTAACCTCAGCAAATTAAAGTTAACAACAATGTGAGGGAAATGGGAGGATGCTGTCTGTGAAATGTTTGTACTTTGAGAACCAAAGCCACTGTGTTAGTGAGAGTGGTTGTTGTCTTGATATGAGTCTTATCTTAATATAATGTGTGCATGGAATTTGGCATCTCTCTTTTTGACGATTCATGGCATGCATGCGTGGGGGCTTCGACACCTCACTCCCCAATACCGTATCAACCCAATACGTGTCGGACTCATGTGAGTTCTCTATAGTGGGCACTCCTCAAACAACAGCCATGCTGTCACATTTACGCAACTAGACTTGTACTAGTAATATATGGAATAGAAGATTTATGATGCCATTTTTTATTGAAAATTATTCTTCTTACATCGAATTATATTTAATTAAGATGATATTGTTATGTTTTCTCTTTTTTTTGTGTGTATATATATATATAGCCAACTACTTTTAAATTTTATTGACACATGATTACGTTTGACGATAAAATCAAATTTAAATCTCAAATTGAAAATCTAAAACGTATATTTTGATCTACAACATATGTAAATTAGGTATGTCGAAAATCGTAAAATTTAGTAATTGTTTCATGTAAGATTTAGAAATTGATTTTTTTAATGAACATAGTACATTCAGTTTTACATCTTAAATATTACGTAAAACGTGTTCCAAATTTTATGATTACACATCCTTAATCTACATACGTCGCACATCAAGAATTATAGTTTGAAATTTCAATTTAAAGCTTAAATTTGATTTTATTGTTAAGTACAACAGTAAGTTAATAAAATTTAAAAATAATGGAGATCTCATATAAATATATATATATATATATATATGATTTTCTTATCTATCTATAATGTGCATATTTTGGTTAAATTCAAAAGGTTGTATTTTGCCTCGCGAAATGTCATTGTCATGCTCTTGCATGGTAACTATATTTATCAAATGGTCATTATCATGTAACCAAGGACATGTATCAAACTTGCTTCAAATAGGTGTATTTCTAGGTGTATATCTGATACCTTAACTAACCTTCTGTAGTCTTAATTAGGTACACGGGACGCAGTGGTCTGAAAACTAGTGGCTTGCAATATTCTAAGTGAAGATATATAGGGAAGATCCTATTTGACAGATATAGCTCGAAAAATAATCAAAATGAATTAATGAAGGGTGTGTAAGTTGAAGTATACGAGTATGTATAGTCATGTTTGGAAAAGTAAATATTATGTTGCCAAACTCCTCATCCATATCATATCATATCATATCATCATACAGAATCTAATTAGTTAATCTCGAAGGAACACCGTCCACTTGGTGGCCTGTGACCCTTTACTGGTTGGAAGGGAATGTGTTTGGGTAGATTAATAATCTCCTTATTAGTAAGTAGATTAAAAGAAGCACCTTGACGGTGGGGAGCATTCTTCCTGGTATCTTTACAATTTTAGGGGTTGAGATTGCATTGGATATAATATAATTTTAAGGATGGCAAACTCACAATTCAAATAAGTGATGTGAATGTGTGATGTAGTCTTGATAAGTTATATTCCCATCAAAACCGCCACTTTTGTTTTGATCTGATTCCAAGTGTGGATCTTTTCTTCTAAGGCAATGATTGCACATAAAATAGTAATGAAATATAAGAATTATTCTAGCTTGAACTTGAAACAAAATGGATGTTGGCCGGTTGTGATGGAGTTCAGAGGGACATACAGAATAAAATGCATGATGTTCTCTTACTATCTTTGTTTTGAGTTTATTATCTCTTGTGAGTTCCATTCCAAAATTATCATGTGCAGTCTAATCTCAGTGTATTATATTTATATTCAAGATAAACTGGAACTGGCGTTCCATTAAGCAACCACCAAACCTAAGCCAGTCGTATGGCAGCACATATCATCATCCGAGGTGCTCATGCAAAACAGCAAAAATATTAAATTATATTTAAATCAATGACTAATAAAATTAGGGTTAATTACCGTTTACCTCCCTAAACTATGTCTTGATATCATTTTGCTCATCTAAGCTTTCAAAGTTGACAGTTACTCTCCCTTAACTTTCATTTTGTAGCATTTTACTCATCTGAACTTTAAAAATTCATTATTTAAATATATTTGTCTTTTTTTGTATCCATAGTACATTTCGAAACCTATATTTACATGAAAGTTCGGATCGAAATTGATGTCGGATTTGATTGGACTTTGAGTTTACTGAATTTGACCCAAATCCGATTTCCGTTTCGATCCGAACTTTCACGTAAATATATGTTTAAGAGTGTATTAGGGATACAATAAAAAAATGCAAAAAAAACGAATTTAAATTTAAATAATAGATTTTTAAAGTTTAAGATGACAAACATTACAAAATAAATATTCAGAAAAGATAATTGTCAACTTGAAAGTTCAGAATTACAAAATGATATAATTCAAAAGACAAACTTTAATTAACCTATAAAATGATGAATGTTCCAAATAGTCAGCAATAAAAAAACCAGACTAACCTTGCCTCTTCAATGGGATTTATTCGGCCCCAAAAAAGGTCCAGTGCAGCCCTTAAAATAACAATTGTACTTCGATGGTTCCAATTAGTTAGCTAACCTTATTAGCGTTTCTCCTAAAAGGTTTAGATACAAAAGGTGCAGTTTGATGTTTAGGCGTTACATGATAGAACTGTTGGGAATAAAATCATTCGTAAATACACGGCAGAATCGAAATAGCAAATCCAATGGACGGATTAAAGAAAAAATTGCAAATCCAAACACAAAACCACACAAAACACGCAAGATTTAACGTGAAAACCTAATGCGGAAAAAACCACGGACGATACCACTCTAATCTACTATAGAGAAAACGTATTACAAAGAGAGACTTACAAGACGCACGAACAACCGACAAGAATACCTGGTTAAATTTGCTCACAACGAATCAATAATAATGTTCTCTCTTTTCTCTTAAGAATGCAAAAGTAAATAATAAAAGTTAATCTAATTGTTTTAAGACAAAAGGGGACAAAATTGCATTTATAGAGTAGGTCAAAACACGTATTAATTGCACTAAAATCGCGTGGAGAAAAATACAAAATGTTGACGAAACTAGTTCCAATGGTCGACCGAACGGGTGTTTCGGTCGACCGAACTTCAAACTATATCGCAATCCAAGGCTTCTTCTGTCGACCAAACTCGAAGTTCCGGTCGACCGAAAAACAATATGCACTTTCCTGATTGCTCGAGTGTATATTCAGTCGACCGAAAACCGACAAACACTTCCTCGAGTGTATTCGGTCGACCGAACAGCTCATCTCGGTCGACCGAAAAATGACAAGTCATTTTATCACAATCAACCGAATGTCTATTTTATTTTATCCCACAAATACTTTAATCACTTATTTTGAAAGTAACTACAACAAGAACAGTCCACCCATAAATGCTAATTGTCAATTAAGACGTCTGTGTAACATGTACCCCAGCGTTTTGGGTTATCAACCTCATTTTTTCCCTCTTGTGCTTGTTTAAAAATTCCATGCACTAAGTTCTCATCAAGGAAAGAGAGTAGCTATGATGTGTATTCACTACATTTATCTACTTATTCACTTCCTAGTTCAGGTAAGTTAAAAACACTGGCAGGAAAGGTTGTTCTTGTGATAATGATCTGGTGAGTTAAAAGTTGTAGTCTTCCAAAGAAACCAAACGTTTGTGAAACACTCATTTTGATCGCTTGTCCAATCAAATCTATGACTTTTTGTGCTTATGTGTTTTACCTGTTACCCATCTACTTCAGTTCTGAACCAAATTTGCAGAAAACCCAGTCTCAATGATTTCACTGTTTGGAAACATAAAAAATAATTTCAAAAGCTTAACAACATATTATTTTTTTTGAGAAGAAAAGGTAGAACTCAAAACTTCTATTAAGCCAAAAAATACCAATGCATGCCCACATACTACGTACCAACACAAAATGAACACAAACTTTTACATGCATGCATCACTAAAATAGGACTGCTTCTAATCCTAGACCACCATAAAACAAAAGTTTCATACAAGCCCCTACATAATTGCAATAATGTTTTTGTCCTCATGGGTTCGTGGTGGCTTTAGAAGCAGTGGTGGTGGATGAGAGTTTGAGATCAGCTAAGGTGGTGGTGATGGAGTCTTCTGTGGTTGAGTTTGCTGGTTTGGAGAGCCTCTGCTTGAGCTCAGAAAGGAGCTCTTGGTTGGCCTTGTTGAGGAGGGCGGCTTTCTTTCTTAGCCTCTCATTCTCCTTTATAATGTAATAGTTGTGCATGTACAACTCTGTGTTCACTCTATCCATCACTAACCAACTGCTGATAGAAAAACAAGCAAAAAGAAAATATGGAAGTGGTCAAAGGAACATTCAGGTTATGGTTCAGAGCCCAAGGCAGGTTGGACAATCACAAAAAATAAACCATGGAAACACCTTCTTGCTTTTATTGGGTAAGTTTAATGCAAGTAAATATATTAAATATATACATAGAGAGACTAGCTAGGTACAAGAGTAAAAAACTCTTTCTTGTCGAAGTCTGGAAAGAATCATAGGAACAGGAAGATTATACCCTAGCTACTAATATAAAGTTATAAACACAGATAGTGTAACACAATAATGTGAAACGATAAGCCAAAATTAATAGGAGTTCAGGTTAAAAAAGGTTTCATTGTGCATAAATAAACTGGTTAACTTGAAAAATAAAATATAAAAATATATTTTTTGGATTAGAACCAAACAGGACAGTGAGATGCAAAGTCGAACACAATTTTTCCCCCTTAAACACATGGTAATATAACAAAATTTTGAGCAAAAAAAGGATTAGCAACAACTCATGTGCATCCCACCAAAATTCACAAGAGAGATCACCTGTAGTGTATAGTAGCTGAAGGCAAGAGATGGCTTGAAGATGTATATAGAAGAGAAACATGGAGTTGGTGGTGAGTCGGAAGCCCAATTTATAGAGAAACTGTATTAGTGTGATAAGACGAGAAGAGTTTGAAATGGTAAATGTATGGCAGGTCTGAATCTGCCAAAACAATCATGCATGTGCAAGGGAGAAGACGGCTTCTTTAGTTCTTTGCGAGGTTTAATGTTGCATGATCATTGTAATGAGAAGAAGTTATGGCCTTACATGATGATGAAGTGAGAGACCAGGAGTATTACTGCTGGTATTATAATAATTATTATTATGACTATCTTACTGCTTGATGGTAAGAGAAGAGTTGGCCCAAGATTCGCAATGATGGCTTCTGGGTCGGAGTTTGGATTCACATCATCACAGGCCATCGATTATCTTTTGTTTTTATCCACTCCCCCAGGCCCCAACCTTCCGTAATTTAATGTTGAACCATCATATACCCTCCTGATAATAATACCAACACTGGTGATGTTTAAACACTACAA
Source organism: Triglochin maritima (assembly GCA_963682175.1). Classification (NCBI taxonomy): domain Eukaryota; kingdom Viridiplantae; phylum Streptophyta; class Magnoliopsida; order Alismatales; family Juncaginaceae; genus Triglochin; species Triglochin maritima. The sequence goes on along the minus strand of OY821787.1, from coordinate 298,764 downwards.
AAATCAACCTCCAAATGTACAATATTTCTTCTGATAAAAAAATGTGCTGTAATATTTTCTTTCTACGTACTACAAATTTTGACAGTGTTGCCAATGTTTATTGGCATTTGGGCTTTGTTTGTCATTCTGGAATAGTGCCACCATTTATCATTTGATGGGCTGTTTTCAGATATCATTTGATTCAGGTCTAATGTTTACATAATTTACTTCATGCATCCTATCCAAAAAATACAATAAGAACAAGCAGAAGGAGGCAGGGTGGTCAGAACTAAAATGATGGCGAAAACTGAGAATAATAATAATAATACTCTCTCTCTCTCTCTGTCTCTGGAGAGTGCAGTAAATTGTCTGCTGCAGCTTAATTTTTCCATATGGTATGTTCATGTAATTTGCCTCATGGGTCTGAGCTATCTTCTATAATACACGTCTTCTTAATTATCAAAACAAAATAATACAAGTCTTCTTTCGGTTCTTTTACCTTCTTTAGTTTGTATAAGTATTCCAGTACAAACCCCTAAAAGTACTTTAATCTCTTACTACATCTAAGTTACAGAAATGGTCAAAATAGCTTTCATTTGGTCTCTCTACTTGCTTTTTTTTGGCATCCAAGTTATTGTAGGCTTTCGTCCACTTGGATTCTTGCATTATATTTTGCATACATGCAAGAGAATTTATAATTCATGTCACCATGTCAGAGGAAACGAGCTTCCTGTCTAATGTTGTCATTCCTATCACCATAACAGACTTACTTCCAGTGGATGTTGGTCCCTTGAAGGGCACTATTGTTGTTTTGGGGCAAGTATAATGAGTACCCTTTATGCCCAAATAGATGTCCTTTTGGTAGGTATGAGAAAAGGCTGAGAGTGAACATCTAAGTTTGACAACGGTTGAAGAAATGGAAAAGACAGGAACATCACAAGTCCGATGGGTCTTACTGCAAATTAAACTCCACCATAGGTCTTACTTTGTGGATTGACATGATGGGGTTTTGTTTAATTGGAAGTAGGAAATCAGAAGTCTTCAATGGAAGCTTTGAATAGAATGATATAATCTTAAATTGCAGTTGTGTGAGATTTGAATGTGCAGTAAGACTAGCAGAGATATTGAGGACACATTACTTAATGCGCACACATGCAGAATCCATCGTGAGCAGAGGGAAAACATCGTTCCAGTTGTATCCTCTCATTTTACTTTGACACATTACAAGCTACAGTCTACATAGTAACACCCATCATATATTTGATCCAACCGGCTATCTGATGATGACCTACACCTACATCGTCATCACTTTGGTGCCTCGATGGGTTGACGAAAGCTCAGTTGATGCTAGACGATGAGTTGTCTTGGACAAAATCTTATCGGATTGGGAAATGATTTATGAACGCAGCGCGACACGGGCGCGTTCTACGTGTACATCTATGTCAGCCCTTACGTGGCCAAAACATGAATGTTTTTTTTTCTTCCTGATATCCACTCAAATCACATTAAATGCGTTTCAACTCAGCACGTTCTCTCTCTCCACCTAAATACAAATATGATGACACTCTTTCTTTCTTCTTCATTCTTTCTCTCCAGAATAAATCACCATTTCGAGCAAGATATTAAGTCGAAGAAGCGTCTCATGCCGACTCCCAGGATTCTTCACAACGTAAGCAGCGTGAATGGGACGGTGCGAAGACTTTCCGATGTTCTTGTCAGCGTTAGCATCGTGAATGTGACGATCCGGTGGTGAAGACTTCGCACCACAACATCTTTGCTGCACTGTTGGAGTGCCCGTGACAGAAAAAGAATGAAGAAGAAAGAAAGAGTGTCATCGACCGTCCCATTCACGTTCCTTACGTTGTGAAGAACCCTGGGAGTCGGCATCAGACGCTTCTTCGAAATAATATCTTGCTCGAAATGGTGATTTATTCCGGAGAGAGGTACAACGCTCCGTGGTGAAGACTTACGTCTGTTCGGTTTATGTTGTACATCTCTCCGTAATAAATCACCATTTCGAGTAAGATATTACGTCGAAAAAGCGTCTGATACCGACTCCCAAGGTTCTTCACAACGTAAGCAGCGTGAATGAGACGGTCATGTTTAAGTCTTACATCTTCTTTCCGATTTACTGGGAAAATATATATTATTTTTCTAATTTGTGTGTGTTTGTGTTTGTATTGTTTGTTTGTGTGTGATTTACTGGGAGAAGATATATTATTTTTGTAATTTTTGTGTGTTTGTGTTTGTGTTTGTGTTTGTGCTTGTATTGTGTGTTTGTCTTTGTCCTCTCCTTGTATCTTATTGTGTAATAGTTACCATCAATAATATGTACCATCAATATCTCATTGTCCTCTCATTGTATCTACATAAACAAGACAAACTTTCTACATAAACATGACAAACTTTCTACATAAACATGACAAACTTTCTACATAAACAGGACAAAACAGGACAAACTTTCTACATAAACAGGACAAAACATGACAAACTATCTACATAAACAGGACAAAACAAGACAAACTTTCTACATAAACAGGACAAAACATGACAAACTTTCTACATAAACATGATAAACTTTCTACATAAACAGGAAATCTGAGATGTTATTTTTTTCCTAAACGTAATTCTTGTCGGGTAAAATATACAGTGGGAGGTTTGTTGAGTTTGTGCGGGGTGGCAGGGGGCGGCAGCCCCTGCGGGGGACGTGAGGGAGCGCGCTTTGCGGACGTTTTTTTGTTTCGACATCATATTATTGCATTCCATATATTGATTCGTTTATTCCGACAATAATGAAGCCATATATTATTCCGGACTGCAAATACACTTATTCTGGACTGCAAATACACTTATTCCGGACATCAAATCCACTTATTCCGGACAAACTTTATGTTCCGTTTCTGGACACACTTTATTCTTAAACCGGACAACAAATACACTTATTCCGGACAACAAATACACTTATTCCGGACAGCAAATACACTTATTCCGGACAAACTTTCTGTTCCGTTTCTGGACACATTTTCTTCTTATTCTGGACAACTACACTTATTCCGGACTGCAAATACACTTATTCCGGACAGCAAATACACTTATTCCGGACAGCAAATCAACTTATTCCGGACAAACTTTATGTTCCGTTTCTGGACACACTTTATTCTTAAACCGGACAACAAATACACTTATTCCGGACTGCAAATACACTTATTCCGGACAAACTTTATGTTCCGTTTCTGGAAACACTTTATTCTTAAACCGGACAACAAATACACTTATTCCGGACAGCAAATACACTTATTCCGGACAAACACATAATGTAAACTGCACACACACATAAAGTAAGCTAGACAAATTAAGTTGATCCAACGTAAAACTTAAAAACAAATATTTTATTATGATAAGTGTGGGCTTTGCACGAATAATGAGACTGCACGATGTCCTAGGGTCTGCACACTGTCTTATCTGTGTATTGGGAAATGAATCGTTCAACTTAAAGAACCGGCGTTTTTTAAAAAGACCAAAACGCGTGAAGAGAAATTTCGCTGACTGGACACTGACTCAAAGAAAAATATCTGAGCTGTACAGATCCACGTAAGGCGCGTCCATGACGCGCGCGTCCGTCTATCACGACTCAAATCTTATACACCTTTCTTTGCCAAGTAACTCTTGCACATTTTGGATGTTGAGAAGTAAGCCTATTCAATCGGTAGAACATATCCATGCATTTTATTTTTTCCAGATTCAAGACGTGTACAAGAGAGAAACTTCAGAAGTTTGTCAAATGAAGCCAAACGATTTTAACTTTCATGCAAAGAATTCAGTAAGATAACTCTACACTTGTTAAAATCCTCAGATAGCCCACAAAGAAGAGCAATGATCAACTGCCAATCTGCCATGCTGAGGAAGGAAGCGAACTTCAAAGGAGAAAAAATATTACCTTCAGTCAAGTACCGGCAGCAACTTCGTGAATCATAATATGAGAATAACAATATAAGTCTAGCAGTGAACACAAATCATGTGGCATACAAGGTGGATTCAGATTTCAATTTGGTTGTGTTGGATCAAACATATAATTGACAGAAATTGAGCTCAAGAAGCTAAAGGAATGACAGCGATCAAGAAGAAGATTAAATAAAAAAACAGATGTTCATTGAGACAGAGCAATGCATAATCACAAACCAGCCATTTCAGTAATCATACAACTAACTGGGGGAATATGTCAAGATGCAAAAAACACCCAATTATTACACACGATAAAACTCATACCAAGTAGCATCACATGATTATTGATCTTCGACCAAATTGAGGAATTGTTTTGTTGATCACTGGATTCAGTACATGAATAAGGACATTTTGGCAACCTCAATTGCTGGCAAAATAACCAAGCCGGAAGTTATCAGCACCATTCTTTCTCCAATCGACAGAGTTGAGGATTTTTCTGGCCTCTTTTGCGAGAGAAAGGGAGAAAGTGGTCTGTTCTTCAGTTTCCTCCCAGCTTCTTGCTGAGCAGCCGCAGTAGAAAATTTTGAAGTGATTATCTGCAGAGCCATATAAGATCATGTTTCATGGGAAAGGGAAGTAAATAACAAACATGCACAAACAACCAACAATTAACAGCTAATTATCTGCAAATTGATCCTCTTTATCATGCCAGTAATACAAAGAGACCATGCTTTTGGTAGATAGCATATTGAAATCTCAATTACTGACATTGCGAATCCATAACCCAAGCCTTAAAGAAGTACGAATCGGACTCTGAAAAAGCCAGTAAGAAATGACCACATCCAAAATCAACAGCCCAACGTCAGTTGTATCAATTTATATAGTGCTACTAAGTAAATTCATTACCCATTTTCATCATTATTTCAGATCTCTCTCAAGCCCAGAACCTTAAATGGAGAAATATAGTTACATCAAATGAATGTTGGTAAGCAGTCCTTACAACTCTAGGGAAATAAAAAGAAAAGATAGTAGCAGAAGCAATTGAAATACAATTTGAAAACTACGTATGCTTTACGGACATCACATTGTGTTTCACCAGGACATTGAGAATCGATGATCGAACCCGATCCCATCTGAATTTAGATCTCTCAAGCTCAGAATCCAGTATCACTGAGCAAACGAATTTAGATCTTCTTAATCCAACCAAAATTTCCTAGAATTTTTTATATATTAAATCTGACACTACCATGAATTGGCTAAACATGTCTAAAACCCCAACAAAACAAACAAACTTTCATGTATAAAACGATCACATCCGATCTTTTAAAATCGCGATCCGGACGCCGTGCCCTCTCCAAACCGTAAAAAGCCTAATCTCCGGGTCATCCCTGCGACATGGTCTTCTACACTCTGCACCAACCCCAATCGAAGGATCCAAAGCCCAATCTCGTAGATTCCACTGGATTGGCTTCAAGCTCGCGTCTTTGAGATGGAACCCTAACCCTAGAGTCTAATCCAATCGAGTCTTTCCGAATAAGGATCCCTAATTCCCCTTCGTCAAAAAAAAGGAAAACGAAAGGAGAAAAGGTCGAACCTTTGACGGATCGACGAGGGAAGGAGAAGGGCGCGGAACCGAGAAGGACGCCGTCGCCGCCTTGGCTACTCGACTCGAATATCTCACCGCCGATTGCATTCTTCTTCTTCTTCTTCTTCTTCTTTCTTTTTCTTCTCCGATTCTAATAATTTTCTTTTGTTGTTCGTTTGTCACAAAATTTGTTTAGATTTGATGGGAAGGCTAATAGGCCGACATAAGGAAATATGGTCTGTCCATGTAGACAAGATTGACTAAGACCACACACTTGTAAACACATCTTATATGGTATACTATTTCTATCAGGCTTCTGGGCTTCAAAATGTGGACTGAGCAAGTCATTACGGGCCGAGGTCGGACATTACCTTCCAAAAAACACAAGGTATTTCAATACTATTATATATCTGTATTGGGTTCAACAAGTCCACGCCTTATAAACAACTAGTAAAGTTTTAAGTTATCTTCGGTGGAAATCGCAGTCCAGGACCAACCCAAAACTCCAACCCAGCCCATTAAGCAGTACTATAAGTTTATATAAGTATTGGGCTCAATCAGCCCATACTTTATAACAATCATATTATTTCAAGGCCTGTTTAGTGGAAATTGCAGTCCTGGAGCAACCAGAAAGTCTAACCCAGCCCATTAAGAAGTACTGTATATATATATATGTATCCACTCGGCTTAACGAGCCCAGACTTTATAACAATGTTATCGTGTTAAGGCCTATATGGTGGAAATCGCAGCCCTGAACTAATCTAAATGTCCAACCCAGCCCATGAAGCAGTACTACAAGAGTATATTTATACTGGGCTGAACGAGCCCACACTTTTTAACAATCATATTATTTTAAGTCTTCTATTTTTCAGTCTTTTGAGTTTTGAATATTTTGATACGAGTGAGAGTTGATTGGTAGTATGCTAATATTATAAAGCCAATTTTCAAGAGGCATATTTTTTTTAGAATTTCATAACGTAAAATGATTGAAAACAAAGTATATCCATCAAAACGTAAGTTTTATGGGTTGGCGTAATTCGATATCTCCAACATCGTTGACTTTTCTTTATGCCAACTGTTCTAATTTCATTATTTTTTGTTAAAATCTCGAGGTATTTTCTCGAAACGGTGTAAAATAAATAAAAACATATGAACCTGATATTCAAGAACAGTCGTGCACTGTTTTAATATTGTTATTTAAAAAGGTCACGTATATATATGGCTTAGCTGGGGGATGACAAATGATTTGAATGATGTGTAGAATAAAAGACAAATCAACGGCTACGAAAAGGTTTCGTAAGTTCTTGACCGATGCCCAGTTTTTTTAATAACGAAGTCTCCAATTAATGCTATAACTATTATCCTAATCGAAAAGTAATAACACAAACATTGTGTGGATAAGACTATAAGAGACGGACTAAATATTGAACACATTAAAAGAAAACTGGAATTCTTTTATGATGGCTACCACTTTGAAGCTCAAATTTGCTTTCACTATTTGAAACAATAGCATGATCCAGCAAGCAATCATAGTAAACTATTCAGCGCACATCAAAGAGAAAAAAGAAGCATCATCTGCTTTCATAATTTCGGCCTCATGTAGCATTCGGGTAGTTAGTTGCACTCATTGACAACAGCAGAAACTTTCTTCTGCATGATACAGATGTTTGCATTTAACTAATTATAATGATTACTTACATCAAAGGAGAAGACTACACAAATATATAATTAATAAATCAAAATTCGACCCTAGTGAGCGTATGCATGAAATACATATTTCGTCCTTCTGTTTTCCTTTTCTGAATGAAGGTGACCTGCAAGCTACAGATGCAAAGATAGCAGAAAAATAGATTGCACGCACAAGATTAAGTAAAGCATAAAATAGCATGGAAGCAGATTACCTTCAACCAAGCATAATTATAATTGGCTCTCAAATACAAGTTAACTAATGATTTCCTCATAGTTTTTGAATGGCATTTCATCCCAAAAACATTTTATTTTCTTTGCATGGTTTGCTGCACCAGTACTTGCAGCATCACATTTATTGACATAAATACATGTTGCGTACATGGACCATCTTCGGATGGATGGATGGATGAAACATGTGAGAAGATCTCTATGGTGCAAGCAAGTGACTGAATCAACAGCATTTTCCAGTTTTCATCAGATCAAAGAAAGATGGGTTACAATGAACATGTGCATCACCCCCCACAAACCGACTCAATCATGCAGAAAAACAATGTTTTCCTGGATATTCTCATCAGTTTCTCATTGGCCTCGACATGCCTTCTTTATTTAGTGGATTCGTTTATAATTCATTCGGCAAATGGATTCACCCCGTCAGTCAATAATCGTGTAAAATATCGTAATAAAGCACATAACATAACAGCAGTCGGTTAGGCTGAATCTGGCTGGCATCATTGAACTCACATTTTGATGGAAAGAAACAATTTCGGCAACTATGATGGTTCTATATCTTGTATGTTACTTAGAAAGGGCTGAAAGTTTTACTGAAATTGATAGAAGATTAGAATGATAGACACCTCTTGATTTAGCAGATTCCATTAATGAAGATGTTACAATTGAATTTGTTTATAATTCCCTGGATCATCACCAACCAGCAACACAACAATCAATCAAACAATCAATCAAACACTTACTCACCTATAGATGACGACCGGAGGAAGTTTAACTTTAAAGCCGGTGGCAGTCAAAAAGGGGATCGCGTGCGGCCGGTTAACCAAATCGCGGTAAAGCTCATACTCCGCCTCATAATCATGCAATCCCAACTCCGCCTTCTGGTTGGTATGATAATGATGCTTGACCCCAACCTCCTTCCCGAACCCGAAAAGACTAACATTGTCGCAGAGGCCGAGAGAGAGCATGACGGCCTGCATACCGGAGGAATAGTGGAAAGTCCTCTCGTCCCTGAGCCTCCCCCACTCCTCCACATTCCCCTCGAAGCGTTTCAAAGAGTAATACTTGACGATGGAAGAGCAGAGGCGGTCGAATCGGGGATCGGTGACGATCAAGGGGGCGGTGTGGGAGGCGTTGCAGAGGACGAAGTCGATGAAGTGGATGGGCTGGCAGATGTACATGAGGATTGGGGTGTCGGGACCGTAGGGGTGGCAGAAGCAGTGGTGGTGGCGGGAGCAGAGGTGGAGGATGTTGCTGTTGACGAAGGAGACGGAGGTCTTGGATCCGACGTGGGATTCGAAGCCTCTGATTCGAGCGTTGTTGAGTCGGATTACGACATCGTGGGAGTCTATTAGGGATCCGTAGGATTTGGATAGTAAGATGCCGCTGTTGCCGACGACGGCGCATGATGATGATGATTTGGAAGTAAAAAAGTGGGTTGGAGGGAGGAGAAGGGAAGGAGGGAGGTGACGGTGAGAGGACCAGAAGCGGAGTGAGGAGTGGAAGAGGGACCAGGAGGAGTGGAAGAGGGAGCGGTGGGTCCGGAAGTCGTGGCACGAGAGGAGGCTCTCGATCTCCGCCGTTTCCGACGGGAAGAAAGGGTTGGTGGAGGCGAGACGGAGGAGGGTGGAGTTGAGGACGACCACATCCACACCCACACCGACAGCCACCGGAGGAGGAGGAGGAGCAGGAGTGGTGGAGGAACGAGAAGTGGTGAGGAGGAGGAGAAGGATGATGAAGATGGCGAGGAGGAATAAGAGAGTTGTGAGGGACCGGCGGGGTAACAAAACGAAGAAGAAGAAGAAGAAGCCGTAAATCGACTTCATGGAAAATAATTTGTGTCAGGAAAGTGGAGTTCTGAGGAGAGTAGAAGGAAGTGATGATGCCATTGCCATTGGAGACTTGGATTGATGGTTTGGGTTTGGATTTATTTGGGATCGATCGAAAACGAACGAACGAACGAACGAACGAAGATGGATGCTGACAGTGTTGTTTGTGCTTTCTTTGTTTGTAGACAGTGTCGCTTCATTATTAACTAAAATAAAACTCACTTCATTTCCTATAATAATAACAAAGGAAACCATTTCCTTAAATGCGCACTTCGATGATTATTTACTATCCCAATTCCCAACAACCTATATCACATTATGACTTACTTAAACAGGAAAAGATTAGACGAATTAGGATGAAAGCAAAAACACACATAACTGTGTAATGACCTCTTAATTTAAAGCCTTACGGATAAAAGTAGCGTGTCATGCGATGCACGTGTAATAATGCAAATTTAAAAATCTAAACCCAATACTTACTTCACCCCCAACAACAACTTAGCCCATTTTCGTCAACACATGCTCTTTAGGAGCCACGGTATATTATATTAACTAAAATATAAATGGGCCGAATGTTTACAAGTGATTCATTTTCCGTTAAAACAAATTAGGCCCAACACGGAAAAGAAGACCGCTAGCTCATGACTGGGCTACAATTTTGGTGCCTTTTCGAAAGGTTCATCTAATTTTAAAGTTTGATTATGATCAGCTTTAGACCCTTTTGATAACTTTACTTTATTTTAGACCTCTTGATCATGATAATCTAAAATAACTTGAAGATATTTCGTCCTGTATGCCATGTCACCATACCATCCTTCTTTTGCATGCTTTTATTTATGTATAATAATTTGGGCCCTCAGTTTTACTAATTTCGGCCCGCAGTTTTACTGTGTGATTTCATCTCCAATAAATATCAGTGTCCATTCATTACCATCTGAATTAATTTGGATTAATTCGGAAAACAAAACTTGCCTTCCATTACCATCTGAATTCTGAAATAAAAAAATAAGCCATAAGTCGTTGTGGTACAGACGGCCCTACCATTTGAGATTTTAAATTCAAAGTAATTTCCCTTACTTTAAGATGCAATCAGCTCCATCACGCTGTCATTCATAGTTTCTGATATATTCCGAAAACAAGGACCAGTTTATTTTTCCATGTGGACAAATGTCATTACCATTTAAGTGTTTACCTCACATTGAGTGTTGTGCACTTGTGCTGTACGATGTTTATAAAACGAAAGCCTGAATTTAATAGTCGGAGTAGTTGGTGGATGAATGGTCATTATCGAAAACAACTACTTAAATAATTGCAAATGTAACGTGTTAAAAATAGTCAAGTTACAAGTTCGCCTCCAAAATTAAGAGGAACAAAGCGGGTAACGTACTGGATAAAATAGTGGATTTGGTATATGATATGAATGGCAATTTTTGCATGTGAAAGCATTTGGAATTTCCAATACGTAACCTTCAGTTGACTAAAATGCCCTTTAGATCTGTAAACGTGTTGTTTTGTGTTTTCTCACAACATTTCTGAATTTGAATTGAGAGTAGCCCTGATGATAAATAATTGACCCAAGCAAAGATATTCATTCAAGAAGAAGTTGAAGCTTAAAGGTTCCACCTCTTGTGTTTCAGAGATGGAAAAGAGGGAAGCATGGAGGCTAATCTATCTTCTGTTGCTGGGGCAGTTTGTTTCATTCTTGTTGGCAGTCAACAGTTTCTTAAGTTCACTTCTAGCAAATCTTGGTGTGTATTATGTATAGAACTCTCTATTTTGTATTCATAGGCATGTCCGCAGTTTGTTTTCTGAATTCTATCAAATTCTTATTGAAGATAATAATGGAACTAATTCTCTTTGGATTCATGGTGTTTTATGAAATTCTATGGATTTGTTCTTTGCAGGTGTTAATGCACCCCTTAGCCAATCTTTTCTGACTTATTCTTCTCTACTTCTAGTCTATGGCACCATCTTCCTTTACCAGCGCCAGAAACTTATTGTACTACTCTGCCATGATCCTAATTTGATCTCCGAATTTGATTGGACTCGATTTTCCAAGTTCAAAATTAACAGTTGCCATTAACATGTTCCTTTGGTCTTTGCAGGTGTCATGGTATTGGTACCTTTTGTTGGCGATAGTTGATGTGCAAGGAAACTTTTTTGGTAATTCTTCTACAACTATATAATCCAAGTATGGTAGTTGTAGAAGTGGTTTTCATAAAAATTGGGTTTCATTTTTGGGGAAAAAAAGGGGATCCTGTCTGTACTATATACACCACAAAAAATTACTCGAATTTAGTAACTGTCCAAATGTTAGAAAGCCTATATCCACAATTATTGATTTTTGATGTTTCGGAATAACTATAGTGATTCATTTTTCTCCAGTGTGAGGAACTAAAGGTGTTTGCTTGATTCAAAAATCAAATATTGTACCTTCTGAAGTTATTTTCCTCGGGGAAGATTATGTTACTGAAATTATGGTATTACTCTTTTGCAGTTGTTAAGGCATACCAGTATGCACCGATCACTAGCGTGACTCTTCTAGATTGTTGGACAATACCATGGGTCATAATACTAACATGGTTCGTGATCGGCACGCGTTACTCCCTACCTCAATTTCTAGGTGCAGCCATTTGTATTGTGGGCCTTCTTTTGGTGCTTCTCTCCGATTCTTCTTCGTCGTCAAGTCAAGGTTGCATCTCTCTTCCTTCCAAATAGTATCACTGACTACCCTCATTTGTTGCAATGCCAATTGCCAAAGTACTGATTTCTGTCTAAAGTTGTTCAATACAATGCTATAGAGATTAAATATCTATTGTTCAGTACGATGTCTAAATTTTCCCCTTGGGATGTGTGGTGGTTTAAATTTGACTGTTACTTGTTTTACTTGTAGAGGGGAAGAAAACACTACTAGGGGATGTCCTTGTCATTGCAGGGACACTTTGCTATGCATCCAGCAATGTTGGAGAGGTTATTAATGGTTGACCTATCTTACTTATACCACAACACAAATTTGTAACAAACATATTGAAGCAGGCAGATGATGGGCTTAATCATAAAAAAATACAATTACGCAATAATAGTTTGTAACGGCTCTTTTCTCGATTGTGCAGGAATATCTAGTAAAAAGGAAGAATCTTGTTGAGCTTCTATTGATGCTAGGAGTTTTCGGTGTAATTGTGGGGGCATGTGAAATGTATCCTATGGATCGATATACGAGCTGAAATAAAGTTTCTGTTTTCTGAATTTTTAAAGAATTGATGGGATCAGATAATATAGTCAGACACAATCCAATTGTTCACTCTTTAACACTATTAGATCTGTATTTGAGAGGAAGCATCTTGAGGCAATAGAGTGGTCCCCTACAATTGTAAGCATTTCCTCAAGCTTATCCAACTATAATTTGTGATAATTACTGCATATCTTGATTCCCTTTCTCTTGCTTCATCAACTAACATCTAGAATTTAAACGATAAGTACGAGAAGTGTTGAAGTAACACAATTTGATGTGGAAAAGAATTGACTCTTGAATTCATATGTTTCGGCAGATTGCTTTGGCAGCCTGTTTTGGTGCTTCAACATTTTTGTTCTATACTGTCGTTCCTTTCGTGCTGAAGGTCAGATTTCCAACCGAGCAAAAAACTTGGATTTCTTTTTTTTCTTAAGATGTCGACGTATTATCCCTGTATCAACAAAATTGTAAATGTTTATGACGCAGATGAGTGGATCAACTATGTTCAATCTTTCCCTTCTCACATCCGATGTGTGGGCGGTGGTCATTCGCATTTTCTTTTACAATCAACAGGTTCAAACATTTTTCATATAAAGGGAAGTTCTTATTCTTCCAATCACACTTTCCAGGCACTAATTTTTTTCTTCCGTTGCAGGTCGATTGGCTATATTATCTTGCATTTGTGGCTGTGGCGATGGGATTGATAATCTATTCACTCAAGTATGTCTATTTCTAACTGTCCGAAAACTGTTGTTCGAGAATTTTAAGCTGAGTTTAACTAATATATTTCAGAACAAAGGTGCTGCTTTTTCAGTTAAAAGCACCATTTATGCCTCTGGCTTCCTTTGATAGAGGGGGGGAATTACAAACATACTCAAAATTTAAATGGTTCACCACCTCATCGGATTCAATTTTACATGTTAAAAGTAGTGCGCCTAACGTTAATATGAAGTGTTGGAGTTTTTTTTTTTGTGTTTTGGTGAAGTGTGGCACTGTGATTCTGCATCTGCGAAGATATGGTTCTAATGTTCTTAATTATATTTTTTTTGTTGGTGTTAAATTGTTAATTTATGTACGCTAAACTTAGTTTGATTGTATTTTGGTTATTACAGTGAGGAGGAGTCTGCTACTCCAACAAATATAATGGAGGAAGACCAAACCATTCGGTATGAAAGAGTTGATCAAGAAGATTCAACAACCCAACCATCTCATTTGTTATGTGAAGAAAAGAGAGAGCTCTCACTAAGTTTAAATTGATTTGTCATTGTGATGGTATAACTGTCAGCTGTTGGTTAATCAAGTATTGTAACGTTTGTGCAGCTGTTCTGTATCATGATGCTTAATCAATAGTAACAATCATGGCTCTTAATTCTTGGCTTTGGAACTCATGTTGCTACTTGTGTTCCTTCGTGGTTATATACACCACAAGATATCTTTTTTTCATTTTAAAGTTTTTTTACTTTATTTGTAGTCTACAATACCTTATGATTGCCATTCATATTTACTCTGAAACTCAACTTACGTGAATCAACTGAATACACTGGAAGAAAAACAGTGATAAATTTTCGAAAAATGTTGTAACACCGAGTATTTACTGTTTTTTTTTATCTTGTTATATTCCAGCAAATTCCAACTTATTTATGATCCAAGACTTTTCTTTTTGTTGTTTGGGTAGTAGAGCTAGCACATCATTCTCTTCGATAAATTATCCTAATCATTCCACTAATAACAATGGACTCTCAAGTCCTCCCGTTTTGTACTATCGGGTTATGAATTGACATTTACCTTTTAATCAATAAAATGTCTTTTAACTTCAAAAAACAAACAAAATTGGACTCTCAAATTACCTTTTCTATATACAAAACCTACAATCTTGGAATCATCAAAATCACGAATCAAACCCAAGCAATAGCATCTTCACTGTCGGAGTTATTTAAAACGGGTGCAATTAAAATTTAAACGAAAACTAACATAAATATCAATATTTGATAAAATTATTAATTTAAAAAGATTATGTAAACAAAAACCCGATAAACATAGAAAAAAATGTAAACCCGGACCCGGACGGCCGGACGTTACTACTATTTATTCGGATCGAAACACGACCCGACCCGACCCAGAAGTTGTCCTCCTTGGGTCCTCGCTCTCTCTCCTCTTTATCACCTCCTCCGGCGTTTGGAGGGAAACGCAAACGCTACCTCTGATGGATCCCACGCCGCCGACGACGACCACCACCACCGCCCCTTCTCCCACATCAGACGCCACACCTCCCACCTCCGCATCCCAGCCTCAGCCCCCCCGCCCCAACCCCCCGCAGATCGCGCGACCGCGCCCCCCCACCTCGGCTCCACCGCCTCGAACTGGCGCACTCACGATTGGCGTCCCGGTGCGACCCCAGACCGGTGGCGGTCCCGTGCCGTTCTCGTCTTTCGGGCCCACCTCCTCCTTCGGGGGTTTGCCTCATCCCCGGGGGAATGTTGACCATAACTCCAACTCCGCTTCTCAGGTTTTGCTTTGGTTTCTCCGCTTCTCTTTGTTTTTGTGTTTTTCTAGTTTGGAAACTAGGGTTTTAATGGTGGTAATGTTTGTGCTAAGTAGGGTTTGTGGAACTAAAAAGGATTTGTTTTTTATTTAGTTTAAGTTACATTACCTTCAAGTATTATGTTGTTGTGGACGTTCGCTAAATGTTGGTGTTTGAGTTCATTATGGTATATGTTGGTGTTTGAGTTCATTATGGCCTTAAGTTTTTGTTTGCTATACAATGTGAGACCCAATCATAGTGTTTTGGGTTAAGGATGTTGCTAGTTTTTTTATGCATTGTAGTTTTATTCTGTCGGTTGAGTTGCTTCAGTGGAATTTGGTGAGATGTGAGTGAACTGGAAGTAGAGGAAGGGAATGTGTATCTTGTGGTTGAAGTTTTTGACTACTGTTTACACCACCATGAATTAGCTCATATCGACCAAATACACTGTTATTGTGTTTGGGGGTGTATAGCGCTTGAGATTTGAAATGTTGGGGTATTAGGCAGTAGATGCATGCCTTCTGTAGCCGGTTTTGATAGTAATAGTAAATGCATATTTTTTATGGTTCATTTAAGCAACATGAGATCAAATGAACTTGCGATATGATGATTTTTATATTTTTAGAGTTTGCAGGTTTTTTGATGCATTTCCCTTCCTAAATATAATTTGTATTTTCTTCATGCAGGGCAAACCATCGTTGCAAGGGATTCAGACCATTGGGATGGTTGGTTCTCTCAGCACAGCTTCTCACATGAGGCCTATTGCGGTTTCAGGTCAGCAACTTCAACATAGGCCTGGGCAACCTCCATTAAGATCAATAACATCACCAACTAATCCCTCAATGACTAACCCAGTAAGTTTATTCTTTTCAGTATTTTCTTCACTCTAATAGCATAAAGTCATGACCTTATTTTGTTTGATGATTTTCTTATTACTATCCTGAATATATTGGATGATTGTGTTCATGACTTATCATAACTTAAAAATATGAAATCAGGGATTGATGAGAGGCCTCTCACAAACTTCTCAAAGCCTTCAGCAGCCGTGGATGTCAGCCCAAGGAAAACCAATGCATTCATCTGCCTTATCATGTGCAACATACAGACCACAGGTCAGGCCTCATGTTATGCAAAACAGAGCACAGCATCCCCAGCAGGGTTTGTCCGCCCAACAACAGCTGCAGCAAAAGCAATTCCAGCAGCAAAAACAGCACCAGATTAACGTTCCACAACAGCAAACTGGGAATCTAACTCAACAGCAGCTACTCTCGAAAAATCAGCAAGTTGCTTCTCAGCAACAAATTGCATCCCGAGCGGCAATTCAGAAATCAAGCATTTCAGGAGTAGGACAACTCGGTACCACTTTGCCAGGAGTTGCTTCTCCAGCTGTGAATGCTGATGACATTGACTCTGGCAATCAGATACTCAGCAAGAGAAGTATTCATGAGCTTGTTTCTCAGGTGAGAGACATCACTTGTATCCCCAGAAGGAAGTGTATTTTTTAATTGATTTCTACTCATTTCCTATTGTGTTTATGGGCTCTTCGGCTCTAACTTTGTCTAAGATAGTCAGGCATGATCGACATGTACAGGCTTACACTGCTATAAGCTGTACTGCAGTAGTCTACAACTGTTTTTACTTTGTATATTTTTCATGAGATACTTCTATATAAAACCAACATTTGAAGGAATCTTTTTTTTCTCATTCTGATGTTGTAACTGCATATTGCATGTGTTGATGATTATTTTTCTTCAGAATAAACACTTAAGGGACCTTGAATTTGCAGGTTGATCCCTCCCAAAAGCTGGACCCGGAGGTTGAGGACATTTTGGTGGAGATTGCAGACGATTTTATTGAATCTGTGAGTCTCTCGACACATACTAGATGTTCACTTCTTCCATCAGTCATCAAAATTTGAAGTTCTGTCAGTATTTTTAATTGAACCCAACCACTGCTTATTCTGGTTTGAATGTTTAAATTGTCGTTACATAAAAAAATCTTTTGTGTTTTGTTCAAAACAAGAAAGGTTACTTTTTCTTCTTTCCTCAAATATTTAACTATAGAACATCAAATAACCCATAATATAGGTTCTTACCTCATGCTTTTGTTGTTTGGTATGCTAAATTCTATTATATTTGTAGGAAAAAGGTTTGATGTTTTCCAATTTTTACCTCTTTCTCCAAGGAAAAAGGACCCAATATACTATTATGATTCATGATTCCGATTAGAATTGAAATTTTCTTCCTTATTTCTGGCCGATGTCCAATTCATACATTTTGTAGGTTTTCATTTAGCACTGATAAGTAACACTTACATGTTGTTCTCTCTTGGCTCTCCCACTCTCCACCTAAGTGTCTTCCTTGCCTTCGCCACTGGCGGGGATAGGCGGAGTTTTTGCCTCCCCTCTCCAACACTTGCCTCCCTCTCTTCCTTTCTTTTCTCTACCTCCTTTTTTCTCCTTGTTGGCACCACATTGGGTTGATGCTTTGCATGTCACCAACTTGGGAGGATGATGCCTTGCATGTCACCGATTCGGGTTGATGTCTCTTTGTACGTCGCCCTTTGGTGTTGATCTGGAGAAGATGGTCGGATTGCCAAGAATGGAAGTGAAATAAGTCGCATGTGGCGACAATGGTTCTTCTTTGTTGTTTGTATGCCCGTATGGGTGTTTGTGTACCCTGTATGGGTGATGTCTGTTTAGCTTTGTTGTTTCTAAAGTTGTTGTATGGTGTTATTTGTAGTGTTTGTCTGGGGTTCCTTCTTGATCTCGAGGTTTGTCAAGCTCTAGCGAATGCAAGCCTCTAATCTCTCTAGACTTGGCTTCCATTTCGCGATCCAATGCTTATATGGGGTCAGATCGTGCTCCAACATGCCATCTCTTGCCATGCATGTCATGGATGAAGACCGATCTTGATGAGTTGTTGTCCCATCTTCCGGCTCGTATTCCATATCTAAATGCTTACAATCCCAACCGTAGCGAATCCCGGTACCATTTTGTTGGGTTTGTGTGTCTTTTAGTCTTCAGCTAAATGTAATCGGACTTTTGTCCCCCAATGCTTATTGTAAACTGAGTCTATGACTCATTCGAAAGAAAGAAAAAATCCCGGAAGAAATTGTCAACACAATTATTTATTGACTATGTTTTACATTTGAATGCCTAATTTGTCTTGTATTTGTGAGAATAGTACCAAGCCTCATTTTTATTTATATCTCCAACCAATTAGCAGCCTTTTTTCCGGCTATCCCTATTTCTACACAGTGAACCTAATGATTCCCGTGACAGATAACTACTGTAGCTTGCTCTTTCGCAAAGCATCGGAAATCATCTACTTTGGAAGCCAAAGACATACTTCTCCATTTAGGTGACCACTGTCTTAGCATGGGATATTTTGACCAGTGGTGCAAATTAATAATTCCACGTGTCCTTAATTTGCAGAGAGAAATTGGAATATGGCATTACCTGGCTTTGGAGGAGATGAACTGAAGGGCTACAAGAAGCCGGTATGTTTTGCTTAGTAGACAATGAATGTAAGGACTCGTGGGAAATTCACTTGCTAATTTTATGTGCACATCCAATTGTTATCTTTTATTGATTGCAGTTCACAAATGATATTCACAAAGAGAGGCTCGCTGTGGTATGTTTCAACTTGTTCTGCAACTTCCAATTTCCTTACCTTTTCAATCGCTTTAGTGTTTTTCTCATTATTAAATAGTTAAACTACTATTTTGTCAATCAGTTAAGAAAACTATACGATCCTAATTTTATCAAGTCCCAGTTCAAAGTTATTTTCATGTGCATCTAGCACTCTCTTGTAAGCTCAATTTGTATGATTTTAATATTTTCCCCAGTTCATCTTGTAAGTAATAAGTTGTGCATCACCGATGAATAACAGCATTTTTCCTGTTGGGAGGGGTTCTATCGCCTGATCATCTGGATTTCAGATTGCCTTTGTAGTACTGTACACAAGTTTTACAAGACTCTTCATCGTTCTTGCATATAGCACCAGCAACTAGTTATGACTTATGAGCCAACTAATATCACTATCCACATTACCTTTACCTCCATGGTTACTTGCCAATGAAGCTGGTCTTTTTTTGTAGCAATCTTCAAAAATATGAAATGGGATGATGTGATTAGTCAGTTTCTAAAATATTTGGTATTGATTGTCTTGAAGATACCAAGCTGTATGTGTTTTGAAAATATTGTCAAGAACTGTTATTTCAACAGGTAAAGCTATCAGTATTATGGGATTCATTGTCCCTGGTGTGACTTCTTTCCTTTCTCTCCCAGATCAAGAAATCAATGACAGGAAACACTGAGGTGGGTAATGTGAAAAACAGTACTACTGGCCAAAATACTACAAATTCGAAGAGCCACTTGTCTAAGGCACAGTCTGTTACCGGCTCCCCAAGATAGCGTTTGACGCTAACTGTCTCATCTCTATGTCAATCTCAAGTCTAATAGGTTCACTGGCAAGGTTAGTTCCTGCTATTTAAAATAAAGGAATACTGTTTCATACTTACATTCTAAACATGTACTAAAGGATTATCTTGTTTTATCAAAGCAGGAAATTTTGCTGAAGTTTGGTTGAAGCTGCATGTCATGTTGCAGTCAAATGCATGTATGCAGAGGAACAAATTTTGGGATGTTGGCATGATGCCTCTGTTCCATTCACGCTCTATGCAAGAAATGTTCTCTGATGGTGTGTTGTGGATGTAATCAAGTGGTGCCTAATCCCAGAAATGAGTTGTTTACTGTGTTGTCTGTTATTGCGGGTGGTAGTTAATTAATTTTGGGGTAATATTTTTGGCTTCACATTTCATTAGAGTCGTATGAAACTATGTAAAGGGAAAAGAAAAAATCACTTCTGCTATCTATTCCCAAAAGAAATGAAAGGACATATTGTATGATACAGACAGATTTGCTCTCGTTTGCAAATAGATAGATTGTTACATGCAGTATTCTACTATTCTCCAAAAGAAACGAAGGGGCATATATGGCAAACTGATGTCCTCAAATTTCAGCGAGGGAGCAAAATATTTGGCAATAAAGCTTTCCCTACACGGCCATCAAACAAAGAAACTATTTTTATTCCTAGCTCCACTATTTTGCAGCCTACCAGCTCTATCGACAAAAAAAATTGAACTCTACGCTGACACCTCGACTTACTTCTTTTGGACGGAGACTAGGGGCGTATCCCCACGAGTCGCTTAGTCACTTTCTTCATTTTGATCGCTATCCCCAATTACACGCGAGTACGTAGCCCTGTCAATTATTTTATTCGTGTATCTTCATGTCTGAAAACATATAATTTGTGTATACTATATTTACCACTTCCTATTTCATTACCCTCCTACTCTGGTTACCCTTGAATTTCAAGATCATCTGTAACCATTATCAAAAGGATCCTTATACACGGACGCGGGCGTTCGTGACGCGCGCTGACATGGTCAGTACAGTCAGCAGTCCAGTCACCAAAATTCAAATGTCTTTTACTTTTTGAACTTAACTAAGTAGCATATTTATTTTGTGTCACATGCAATTTTTACTTTCTCGGTGCAACATTTCGATTTCCAATGTAACATTTCGTTTCCACATTCAACATTTTCCCAATGCAACTTATTCTGAACAGACACACAATTTAATCTGGACACACACAAAACTTATTCTGGACAGATACACAACTTTTTATGGACAAACTTTAAACTTATTATGGACAGACTTTGAACTTATTATGGACACACACATAACTTATTCTGCACAAACTTTGAACTTATTCTGGACAAACACAGAACTTATTATGAACAGACTTTGAACTTATTCTGGATAGACTTTGAACTTATTATGGACAAACACAAAACTTATTATGGACACGCTTTGAACTTATCATGGACAGATACACAACTTATTCTGGATAAACTTTGAATTTATTATGGACAGACTGACAACCTATTCTGGACAAACTTTGAACTTATTATGGGCACACGCATAACTTATTATGGACAAACTTTGAACTTATTATGGACAAACACACAACCTATTCTCGACAGATACACAACTTATTATGGACAAACTTTGAACTTATTATGGACAGACACAATCTATTCTAGACACACACAACCTATTCTGTACAAACTTTGAACTTATTCTAGACAGACTTTGCACTTATTATGGACACACACAGAACTTATTCTGGACAAACTTTGAACTTATTCTGGACAAACACATAACTTATTATGGATAGATTTTGAACTTATTCTGGACAGAATTTGAACTTATTCTGGACAGAATTTGAACTTATTATAGACAAACATATAACTTATTATGGACAGACTTTAAACTTATTCTGAACAGACTTTAAACTTATTATGGACAGACACACAACCTATTCTGGACAAACACATAACCTAATCTAGACAGACTTTGAACTTATTCTGGACAGACACATCACCTATTCTAGACAGACTTTGAACTTATTATGGACAACAAATAAAACTTAATTTGAACAGTTACACAACTTATTCTGAACAGAATAAGGTCTTCGTCTGTTTATTTTATATTGTAGGTTTTTCCGTTGGAAAATCAAAAGTTGCATTGGGAAAATAAATATTGCATGGGAAAATGAAACATTGAGAAACGTAATGTTACGTTGAAAGAGTATAAGTTGCATATGACACAAAATAAATATATTATTCAATTAATTTTAAAAAGAAAAAAATATTTAACTTTTGATAACTAGAACGTATGTCCCGAATGCAAGCATCATTAATCAGTTTCCTTATCAAAATCAACCTAATCATGAATTTTTTTTCTATTCTTTCTTTATCTCTCTTCAAACCACTTACTCTCTCTTCAACAACTTCCACCTCGTAACCACAACTATTCATCTATCTCCCCCATCATGATACCCCAAATCATTTAAACCCAAAATATTGAAAACAAAAAATAATTAAAATAAGGACGCACCACATCCCTACGACGACCTGGTCGTCGTCCAGTCGGCACAGACGGATGACCCATTATGGGTGCTCTAAGGATCGTCGTCCCTCATTATATAACATATAATATATAAATATACTGTAAATTACTGTACGGATGAGGATAATGCGTAAAATTTACTACTAACAGTCCCAATCTGTTAAGCTCAAAATTGTGCAGTAAAACCTCCAGACGCAGCACCACAGCCAGCAAGCTATAGCCCAGTGTACCAGCTTCTTAAACATCTAACCTACATCTTATGGCAAGCGATCACCAGGACCAGCCAACAGGACCAGTGGTCCAGCGTACAACACTGAGTAGATCAGATAGGACTTAATTCAAGGCAAGGAGCGAACCCTGTCTAAACAAGCTCCTTACTCTAAGTGACTTAACCAGCTCGACATTCACCAATACCATCATCACATAACACCATCATTGGTTACATAGCATTGCACTAAAAACTAACTTTTCCAATATCAGGCAGTCAATTATAAGTAAGCAAAATCTCAATCCATTCTTCAACTACCAACATCTACTAAATGAAATAACAGAACATTTGAAAGTTTCCAGATCTCCCCACTAATTCCACTTATATCCGCAGAAAATGAAGCAATTACTGCATCTTAGTTTCTTTTTCCCTTGTTTGGTAGTGAACCACCACCACCAGACTTGAACTTCCTGCAACATAAGGTAGTTATAGTGTTGAAATACTCGTAAACATTGAGTACGTGCATGCTATATACGCAACTTCAAAATTAGACCACTGCAGGGAAGGACATAAATCTCACTTCTTGTTAGATTTTACAGAATGGGGACTCTGTTGTTTACCCTTGCCATCATTTGCAGGTGTTTTACCAGTTTGCTTTGTGGGATAAGGAGTTGCGGTGTGAACGTTCTTCTTACCAGCTTGGGCACCTATCATAAAAAAACATGGTAAGAAAAACAGTGAAAAATTATGAACCCATACAAGCTGCAGTTAAAAGTTTGAGTCACAAATAGAAATGTTGGTTGCTCAAGACTTTACAATGCCATAATATTATTCAGGAAAAATCTAAATACTTGCTAATCAAAGGAAACTTGTAATGATATTTTTTTCTACAATAAACCACCAAGAAAATTAACACATACCAGATTTGCCAGTGGGAGTGACCAGCTTAGCCTTCTTCTCTTGAACAGGTGTTTTAGAGTCGGAAGGAGCAGGCCTTTTGGCCCCATTTTGAACCTTCAAACGAAATAACACTTATCAATACTTGACAGCATCAACTCGTAGAAATCAGTACAATTGACTGCAAAAAACTAAACAAACCTTTTGTGGAGTGACATCCTCCTCTTCTTCTGAGCTATCATCTTCATCGGAACTGTCATCCTCAGCCCCAACCATCACCTGGAACAACAAAGAAACACATGAGAATTAAGTATGTGGATTTATAAACATCATATAAAAAAGTCCTACACAATCATGTTATCAAACACAGTAAAGTAGATAGTTACCTCGTCGGAATCTTCATCCTCAGAATCATCCTCGTCTTCATCACTATCTTCCTCATCAGCGGGTTCCACTGGTTTAGCTTTTGCTTTTGCTTTTGGAACATCAGCATTAGGTTTCACAGCAGCAGCAACAGACTTTTCATTTTTCCCTGATAAATTACCAAGCAGTAGCACCAAAGAAAAAATAAGAGGCATTCTAGAAAATCATAAAATAATGAATCAATGTATTATAAAACAAAACTATATCAAAATCATACTATTTTGAAACTTCAGGGACACTGCTGATAAAAATTACATCAATTTTAAAAAACTGAAAGAATATATATAACATGCTTAGAATCTGAAGTGATAATCAAAATGAATAACTAATTATTTATATTGAAGCAATATCGAGGCTACATAACTTAAACATAAGTTTCAGTCTTGCATTAACATAAAAAATAAGCCAGGTTGCAACAACTAATTCTAAACAAGGGTATATCTGAGGAACAAAATGAAAAAAGATACCATGAGAAGCATTTGCAGGAATAGGAGCAAGAGCGGGGACCTCCTCATCCTCAGAAGAATCTGCAGAAACAAAGTGTAAGTAAAAAAAATTAATTTTTTTTCGAAAAAATTACAAAAGAAGAAGAAGAAGATACCATCATCAAAATCATCATCGCCGTCGTCGTTTGTTATGGCGACGTAACCGGTGAAGTAAACGCTGCCGTCCTTCAAGCCATGGGAGAGCTTGAAGTCCTTGTCGAAGACCAAGTCGTAGGAGATCTGGGGGAAGTTGTCGGAAGAGAGGGTACCGATAACGAGCTTCTGGTCACCGACAGTGACGAAGACGGGGGTGTTGGCCTTCTTGTCCTTCTTCACCTCCCCGAGCGCCGCCAGGGACAGGTGGATACATCTGTCCTCGCCCAACTCCACCAGAAGGTTCTCTCCGGCTTTCACCTCCACTCCCCAGAATTCCATTCTTTTTTTTTCTTTCTTTTTTTTTCTTTTTCTTTTGGATTGGAAGGAAGAAAGAAAGAGGAAGGAATTAGGGTTTATTTAGGGTTTACGTCTCCTTAAATAACACATCTACTTCCATCTCAGCCGCTCATCTTCTTTCTATCTTTCTTGGGTTGGGTTGGGCTGGGCTGGACTGGACTGGACTGGACTGGACTGGGTTGGTCGGGTGCATGACGTCTAAATGCATAAAATGGTTAGTATGTATGACACCATATTATATATATATATATATATATATATATATACGTCTGCTCAAATGGACATACTTGTCTCTACTCTTGGTCTATGGCGTCATCTTCCTATATCGACGGTACCTTATGTTTGCAATTGTTGATGTCCAAGGAAATTATCTTGATAATTTCTTCCTGTGGTGGAAAAACTTGTCTCTGCCTCAATTTCAAAATCAACATCTGGTGTATCATCTAAAGAATTCTCTGTGATTCATAGTAGAAACTTATATTAGAAAACAGTGGCTTGCTTTGTTTTCTTTGGCATATCAATATGCATCCATCAGGACCATCACTAGTGTGACCCTTTTAGATTGTTGGACAATACCATGGGTCATGACTCATGGTACTCACATGGTTCGCAATCGGCACTCGTTATTCTCTGGTTCAATTTCTTGGTACAGCCATTTGTATTGCAGATCTCGTTCTGGTGTTCGTCTCCGATTCAGAGGTAACAGGTAGAGTCAAGAAGCCTCTTGCTACTACAATTCTCGATTTCATGGTAGAAAATGGTCACTTTTCAACCTGAATTTAAGTTGAACTTCTCATATTTATGATATATATGATCTCAATAAATATTGGTTTCTTTGTACATGGGAGAAAATCACTGCTGGGAGACTTTCTCGTTGTTGCAGGGACATTATGCTATTCATTCAGCAACGTTGGGGAGCTTATTGAGTTCAATGGATAGCATCACAGTTTTTTTTTTCCAGAAATTGATCTTTTTATATAAAAAAATGTCTGGAACAATTTCAAAATGGTTAAAGCCTGGTAGTTTTTGAATTTGAGAAGAAAAACAGCCAATCGCTGTCATTCTTCCTCACTGTACGGGAGTTCTGATGCTTGGACTGTTCAGTGTGATCGTCTTTTTGTATTTCAATATCTTAATCTCCAGTCTCCTACTCGAGATAAATCTTCACGTAGACAGCTGAAGTTCAAACCAATGTTTAAACAATAGAACTGAGAGAAAAGATAGTGATTTCCCCCCCTGTAAATCATGGTAGCGATGATAATTACACCTAAAATTTACTACTAACAACTCCACGTAATGCCTCTGATTTCCTCATTACTGAAAGAGATAAAATAAAACTATCACAGTACATGGTCCTCTCATCTATTAAGATTTGAGAGAACTGTTTGACTACTTTAGAACTTGTATTCAACAGAAAGAAAAACTACAATTCTTCATTTGGTTATTAGTGATAAGGAGTCTGGTCCTACCGAAGATGAAATGGATGAAGACCAAACCGTGCAGTATCAAAGAATGGTGGAAGAAGATTCAACCGACAACAAATTCTCATCTGCCATTTGAAGTATGAATTTTTGGATCATGAAGCAATTATTATGTTGTTATATTGGGTTTGACAAAGTGTACCAACAATACTTATCAAACTGTTTCAGTTAGCCTAGTACATACTATAGCTTGCAGCTTTAATTATTATTATAACAGTGGTTTGTTCTGATTGTTGATTTAAATGCCATGTAAAGTGTACCTAATCTGTGTAGTGCTGTAATAAAACTGCAGGATGGCAAAAACAATAACCTCCCATCCATGTGTGTAAGTCATTTAAATTTATTTCCAATAATCACACCAAATTTTGCTGGAACCGGCTCATACAAACTAACTAACAAAAAATGACGCGTAAAATGTCAGACCTATCAACATTTTCCTGAACAAAAATGTAATGATTTACATTCAAGAATCATTACATGTTGATAGGTCTGACATTTTACATTTTTGTTCTCAAATCTATCAACATTTACATTCAAGAATCCTATCAACATTTACATTCATGGGGATCCTATCAACAATTACGAGAGTGCTCCCTCAGTTGGAACAGCATTACATGGGGATCCTATCAACATTTACATTCAAGAATCATTACATGTTGATAGGTCTGACATTTTACATTATTGGTGACAAATCTACGCAGTCATTTACAGTCAAGGATGGTTCGTGCTCTTCCAGTCGTAGATTTGTCACCAATAATCCCCACAAGAGCACGAACCATCCTTGAAGTGATGAAACCTGTTAGAATCTCTCATGACAATATACCTCCCTTCCATTTTAGATATCAATTTGATGACAGAGTGACAATCCCCACAGACTCTCAGATTCTTCATAATCTGAAGGGGGCTTCCCTCAGGAGTAGCTATAAGTCCAAAAGCAACAGCCAACCTCTCACTGTGCTGCACCAAAATCGCTTCCTTCTTCTCCTCCTCCACATCCTGAAGCACAAATGTGGTGTCTGCCCGGTGCCCTAGCTCCTTCAACCTCGACATCACTTCCTCGAGCTTTCTGTATATTGACTTTGTCATGGGGTGTGAGCGGTCCCCCGCTAAAAAGGAATGCACCTTGTTCGTCACCTCAATCCAGCTATATCCAGCTTCTTTTTTCACCTCTCTCTCATCCATCAACTTCCTAATCTTCGCTCTTTCGTTCCAATTGCCTACCGATGCATACATGTTGGATAGAAGCACATAGGCAGAAGAGTCTTGAGGGTCCAGAGCAATCAGCTCTTTAGCCGCAACCTTCCCCAGATCCACGTTTCGATACACACGGCATGCCCCCAGCAAAGTACGCCAAACTGTCGCACTTGCAGGCTTTTCCATGCTCTTTATGAGGTCCATTGCCTGTTCAAGTTCACCCGCACGCCCATAAAGATCAACCATGCAACTGTAATGCTCCATCGTCGGAATGATGTTGTGATCCCTAATCATCGAATCAAAGTGTGCCCTGCCCTGCTGCAAAAGACCTGCATGCACGCATGCGCTCAAAACTCCAAGAAATGTCACCTTGTCCATCGCGAGATTTCGCAACTTCATCAGTTGGAAGATCTCCAGGGCTTTGAGCCCAAACCCATGTTGGGCGTAGCCTGCGATCATTGCATTCCAAGAGACCAAATCCCGCTCAATTTGTGAATCAAAAATCACCTGGGCACTCTCTATGCTCCCTCTTTTTGTGTACATACTAACAAGTGCGCTGCTAACACAAATTGCACTCTCAAATCCATATTTGAGGCAGACACCATGAAACAACTTACCCTGCTCTGCTATTGCAGTTGAGCTCGCACAAACATCGATAATCCCCGACAATGTATATTCATTTGGTTTTGTGTTATCATCCACCATTTCGCGATAAATTCCAATTGCTCCCTCGATGTTTCCTACTTGAGCAAAGGAGGCCACCATTGCAGACCAAGTCATGATGTCCTTGTCATTTATCTGTCTGAAAACACAAATGCTTTTGTCGGTTTCACCGAGCTCAGTGTAGGCCACCAGCAATGCTGTTCCAACTGAGGGAGCACTCTCGTAATTGGATTTGATCACCAAAGCATGGACTTGTGATGACGAAATCACCGGGAAGACTGTTAAAATGGTAGAGTAAGTGAAGTCGTTAGGTCTTACGCCCTCTCTGATCATTTCCACAAACATCTCACCTGCTCTCAAACTCATGTTGTTCTGAATCAACCCCGAGATCATTGCTGTCCACGACACTACGTTCTGGTATCCTATCCTTGACCTGAATAATTTGAATGCATCCTCCATTTTCTCGCACTTGCTGTAGAGCATCGTGAGGGTAGTGTTTATGTTATCGTCCATCACAAACCCCCTTTTCAAGACGGAGCAATGGAATTGCCTACCCAAATCCAGCTCTTTCAGATTTGCACATGATTTTACAATGGCAGCGTAGTTCAACTGGGACGGATTGTACCCCTCCTCTTGCATCCTGGAGAAGTGACTGAGCGCTTCGGAATCAAACCCGTGTTGCGCAAAACCTGCAAACATAGTATTCCAAGATACGGTTGTTTTGTCTTCCATGCACTCAAACATCGTCTTCGCATCCTCAAGTCCCCCACATTTCAGGTACATATTCATCAAAGCATTCCCCACGAAAACGGCTGAACCGAAACCAAGCTTGACGAGAAGCGCGTGAGCCCTAGAGCCGTCCTCCACAGCTCCTAGAGCCGCCGAGGCTCCAAGAACAGCCACAAAAGTGAAAGAATTGGGCACAACCCCCTCCGATCTCATCCTAAGGTAATTGTCCAACACACTAGATTGTTCGGCATTATGCACAAAACCCGTGAGCAAGGCGGTCCAAGTGACCACGTTCCTCAAGGGGGTCCATTCGAGCATCATCCTCGCGTCCTCGACAAAGGTACACTTCATGTACATATCAATCAAGGAAGTAGCAACACTCACGTCGGCATCAAACGCTAATGAAACTGAGAAGGCATGTAGTTGTTTGCCTAGAAAGGGGTCCGGAAGGGCCCCGCAGGCTTTGAAGGTGGATGAAAGAGTGGAGCCATCGATGTGCCCACCGGATTGGTGTGTCTGGTAGAAGAGGTCCAGAGCCTGACGGTTAAGCCCTTGTCGCGAGTAGTGGAACAGTAGGTCGTTGTTGGAGTTAGAGGGTGGTTTGGGCGTTTCGTCGAACAGGTGGTGGGGTGGACAGTAGAATGGACGTTGCTGGGGGAATTTTGGTGTAATTGTTGATAATTTGTGGGTTTTGATATGGTATGGTTTGAGAGATCTGATGATCATGATCTGTTTGTTTGCTTGTTGGTTGGTCTTAACTCTTAAGTCTCTGATTGTTTTGAGTTTTGTTATTTGTTGACGTTACTAGATCATTTGAATGAGGCGGGATATTTATTTATTAGGTGAAGGGTAAAAATAATAATACAATTGGGCTCGGGCCTTCATTCGAAACTACTGGGTCGGCCTTATGTTAATTAGAATTTAGAAGTGAGTATTGCATTTGTAATATTTGAGTAGAAGTAGAACACACATATATAAATGAACTAAGTGATTCTCTTTTGTCTGAAAAATACAAGTCATACTTAGACAATCATGGAGAATTGAGCCTACTTTCAGTTGCTTTGGTGTTGGAAAGAAACTGCAATGGAGGATTGATCAAATCACATTGTAATTAAAACTGCAAGGTATGAAATCAGAATTAATCTATTGCATGCATTGATGTCTGACCAGTACGTACGTAATTGGATGAGAATAATATATATATATATATATATATATATATATATATATATATATATCAATACTTTCGTACCTGTTGTCGGACTCTAATGACAAGCCCAGGGATGAAATCGTCGTGGTCTTCGATGTGTGGGTTCGCCTCGACGATGAAGGGATCCTCACACTTCTCCATAATGCTGTGAAGCGTCTCACCTTCTCCAACCACGTATATCTCATCACATAAACTGCTACTACTAGATTTGAATCCTTCTTCCGTCATTTTGATGCGTTGTTGTTGATGATCATTGTAGCTGACAACAAGAAGCATGACCAAGATAATCGAACTATACCATGAAACCTTCTCCCCAACTGATGTGCTCCCAAGACTAGCTCCCATCTTCTTCTATAGCTAATATATTAATGTATGTTTTTTCTTGTTTGCATGCATGCAAACAACTGATATAAGGTTTTATGTTGTTTTGTTTTGGATTGTTAAAGATAAAGAAGCAAGATAAATGTGTTTACCGTTGAAGACATTAAAGATGGATGAAGAACCAAAGCACCACCATACCACCGGTTGGGATCCCCAATGTCCAACCATAAATAAAGTCAAACGGCTACTAATCTATGTATAAATACTCATGTAATCAAACATTCAAAACATAATACAAACATCAAAATTCTCCTTCTTTCTCCATAAACATCATCGTCTCAATTTTATCATGGTATCAGAGCACTGATCCCTCGCCTCAGATTTCCAAATCTCATCATTGGCCTCACCTCATCCAAGGGGGTTGAAGGTCATCACAAACCCACATCCTAACCCAAGGAGGAAAGGAAAAAAAGACGATCCTGAATGTCGGACGGCAACGAAGTGATGAATCCTCATCGCCTCGTCACA
Source organism: Triglochin maritima (assembly GCA_963682175.1). NCBI lineage: Eukaryota > Viridiplantae > Streptophyta > Magnoliopsida > Alismatales > Juncaginaceae > Triglochin > Triglochin maritima. The sequence goes on along the minus strand of OY821787.1, from coordinate 268,188 downwards.
ACACCTCTTAACGAGACCAACTACTTGTCCTGGTCTCGTGCGGTCACGCTATCCCTCAGCGGCAGAGGGAAGCTTGGCCACATCACCGGAAGAAGTCCAAAACCAGGAGAAGAAGCAGAGGAGAAGATTCAAGACGAGTGGCAAACCACGGATCACCAAGTGATGTCGTGGCTCATTGCCTCTATGCATGCAAACATTGCGGAGATCTTCATATATAAAGACAGCGCGAAAGATCTGTGGGACTCTGTTCGAGACCATTTCGGAAAGGCAGAAAACTTCGCGCACATCTTCAAGATCAAGCAAGAAATTGCGCAAACACAACAAAACGGGACATCCATCACAGAGTATCTCGGTACTCTCAGAAGGAGGTGGGATGAGCTCAGAATATACGAACCACCCACCACAGACCCAAAAATCATCCAACAATACTTAGTATGTTCCCATCTGTTCCCATTCACATGTCTGGAGATCCAACAATACTTAGTAATATTAAAAACCTAAGTTTAGAAAATAAATTTGTAACGGTTGCAAATGGGAACAAAATACCAATTAAAGGAATTGGCAAGATCAAATTACTTAACAACACTCTTAATGATGTGTTATATGTACCTAACCTAGATACCAATCTTATATCTGTAGCCAAAATCACCAAAAATCTCAATTGTAATGTTGTTTTTGCTCCTAACGATGTTATTTTTCAGGATCGTATCTCAGGGAGGATGATTGGTAAGGGCATCCTCACAAACGGTCTTTATGTTATGGAAACAGATGAAAAAGCTCTTCATACCCATACTCTAAACAACCATGTTCTCTGGCACAAAAGGATGGGTCACCCATCATCAAGTATATTAAGATGCTTTTTTCCCTCTTTTAAAAATGAATTATTATGTGATGTATGTCGTTTTGCTAAACAAACCCGCTTACCTTTCCAAAATTCTAGCACCAAAACTCATATGACTTTTGAACTAATACATTCTGATATTTGGGGACCAGCCCCTGTTGAATCTTACAACGGCTTCCGGTATTTTATCAGTTTTATCGACGATTTTTCACGGGCCACCTGGGTTTATCTATTAAAAAACAAATCTGATGCTTACTCTGTTTTTTGCGAATTCCTCCGTTTTATTGAAAACATGTTTGACGCAAAAATTCGTTTCTTTAGGTCCGATAACGGCTCTGAATATATGAGCAACCTTTTTCAAAAACTTCTACATCAAAAAGGTATTTTTCACCAAACCTCATGCATTAATACACCGCAACAAAATGGAGTTTCGGAAAGAAAAAACCGACATCTTCTAAATGTCACTCGCTCCCTCCTTTTTCAAAACAATGTTCCAAAACTTTTTTGGTCAGATGCTATTCTCACTGCTATTTATATTATCAACCGTCTTCCTAGCCCCACTATAAACAATAGAAAACCATTAGAAATCTTGTATAATAAAGAAATTAACATCAACCATTTTAGAACTTTTGGTTGTACATGTTTTGTCCACAAAAAACGGGAAGATAAACTTGATCACAACTCCGTCAAGTGTATTTTTTTGGGGTACTCCTTTAGAAAAAAAGGTTACAAATGTTATGACCCACAAAATAAAAAAACCTTTGTCTCACGTGATGTTTCCTTCTACGAAGAAGTTCCCTTCTTCAAAAATCCCAGTCCTGAAATCGCTTCCGTCATACCTGTTCCTCCCATCACCTACAATAACCCCCTTCCCACCACACCAACAATCGATGGAGAAGGAGAAAATGGACATGGAGAAGGAGAAAATGGACACGAAGGAGGAGAAAATGAAGGAAGAGGAGAAGAACCTCCGAGAAGATCTACTCGCCCATCTCGCCCTCCTATCAAGTTCAATGACTATTTTCTCTCACACACCAAATATCCTATCCAAAACTTTCTATCATACCAGAAATTTTCTCAACAACACCAAGCCTTCCTAGGAACTTTAGACACAAACAAAGAACCTACACATTATCATGAGGCTATTAATGATCCGAAGTGGGTCAAAGCCATGAATGATGAACTACAAGCCCTAGAAGATAACCACACCTGGACACTTGTTCCTCTCCAACCAGGCATCAAACCTGTTGGATGTAGATGGATCTACAAAATTAAGTATCATAGCAATGGACAAATAGAAAGATATAAAGCCCGTCTTGTGGCCAAAGGCTACACTCAGACCTATGGCCTTGACTATTTGGAAACATTCGCTCCAGTAGCCAAAATGAACACTGTTCGTGTTCTTCTTTCTATTGCTGTGAATCAAGGATGGAAATTATTTCAGATGGATGTCAAAAATGCATTCTTACAGGGAAATCTTGAAGAAGAAGTCTACATGACTCCTCCACCTGGAATCACCACGAGTCCCAACCAGGTATGCAAGCTTCATAAATCGATATATGGTCTAAAACAATCACCACGTGCCTGGTATGCTAAACTCAGTCTCTCCCTCCTTAGCTATGGTTTTGTTAAAAGCTCTGCTGATGCATCCATGTTTACAAAGCATAGTCACAACACTACAATTATTGTTCTTATTTATGTCGATGACATCATTATAACTGGAAATAATAATCATCAAATTACATTAGTTAAAGAATACCTAAAATCAAAATTTGACATAAAAGATTTAGGATACTTAAAATATTTCTTAGGAATAGAGATTGCATACTCTAAAAAGGGGTTATTCCTCTCCCAACGAAAATATACCCTAGATCTTCTTGAAGAAACTAAGAAACTAGGATCAAAACCATCAAACACTCCTATAGAAGCCAACAAAAAAATAGGACCAACTGATGGAAGTCCTCTTTCTGATATTGGTCAATTTCAAAGATTAGTAGGGAAACTTATTTACCTTACTGTTACCCGACCCGACATCACATATGTTGTAAGTCAAATAAGCCAATTTATGCATGCTCCTCACTCACACCACTTAGATTTAGTAAAAAGGATCCTATGTTATCTTAAGGGCACACCCGGACAAGGACTCTGGATGAGACCCAACAACTCTAACTCAATAAATGGTTATTCTGATGCAGACTGGGCAGGAAGTCATGATCGAAGATCAACCTCTGGGTTCTGCACATTCGTTGGAGGCAACTTAGTAACTTGGCGAAGCAAAAAACAAAATGTAGTTGCCAGATCTAGTGCAGAAGTAGAATACCGTGCAATGGCCTCAACCACCAGCGAATTAATTTGGCTAAGTCAGCTACTCAGAGATATGAAGATCACAACTCAGGAACCCATGAAGATGTTTTGTGACAATAATGCTGCTCGACACATCGCTATGAATCATGTCTTCCATGAAAGGACCAAACACATAGAAGTCGACTGTCACTTTATTCGAGAAAAAATACAATCAAAACAAATCGAGGTTCCCTACGTCCCTAGCAAAGATCAGTTAGCAGATATCTTCACCAAAGCTCTTGATCACAAGTCTTTCTCCAACATCCTTCTCAAGTTAGGATCTATCAATCCTTTTCAGACCCAACTTGAGGGGGCGTGTTAAAGATAAAGAAGCAAGATAAATGTGTTTACCGTTGAAGACATTAAAGATGGATGAAGAACCAAAGCACCACCATACCACCGGTTGGGATCCCCAATGTCCAACCATAAATAAAGTCAAACGGCTACTAATCTATGTATAAATACTCATGTAATCAAACATTCAAAACATAATACAAACATCAAAATTCTCATTCTTTCTCCATAAACATCATCGTCTCAATTTTATCATGGATAAAGTAAGTGTTGTTGTTGAAGTTGGTTTGAACATCTTGGAGTAGTTGGGTGCAAAGATGGGAGAGAAAGAGAGGTGGTTCGATCAGTCAAGAAATGCATGTATGTAGTAGTAAGTTGTGAATAAATACTATATATGTGATGAATTTGATTTGTACGTCAAGATTAGAAATGCTAAGGTGGGTTTGGAGTTGGTGCAACTTCATGTACAACTTCTAATTTGCTTGCTTCTTGAGTAGAAGGTATTTTGGTGACCAATTAATATTAATTCTTGATTTTGGTCATCAGACGAGGAAAAAGAGTGCATGTTGTTGAATAGAATACAAAACTGGTTTAACCACCAAACCCACGAGCAAAAGGGGTTGATTGCTTGAGTAAGTAAAACTACTAAACTTATTTTGTACTAAAACCTTGTCTTACTAATTAATTGAAATCACGAACCAAAACTTCAATGGTAGTGCAGCAAATCAGAGGGACCAGAGGACTTCTTTAGTATTATGAATTGTTCAACCATGCATTATCTGAAATAATTATATAAATTAAGCTTACACGCGGCCATCTCATACATGCCTGAACATTTAAAAGTTGCAAAATTAACCATGTTCTAGAAGAGTCATACGTACTTATGCATTGATCCAAACACATATATAGTACTTGTATAGGATCTTATTGGTTCCACGCTCACCTTATTAAACCATACATGCTAATAATATATAACTGTATATAAATACTTAATGGTGATATATATAGGTAATTATCTTTTGCAGAGCAGTAGTCCAAATTAAGTCCATGCCCCCCCATGCACCACCACCTTCACACTCCATGCCTCCGGCCAGTACTCTCCTCCTTGTCCTCTTCACCTCCACGACCTACCACGGCAAGACCATTGAACCGGGAAGCTTTGCAGTCCGGCGAGAAGAGATTGGGCGTGAAGAACTCCCTCTCTCCGCCCAACACCGGCACCGGAACGCCCACCTTCGCCCTGCTGACATACCCTTTCTTGTAGGTTTGACCCAAAACCCCGTCGACGTCGTCACTGAGGTCGTGGAACTTGAAGGCAAGATCCAAGTGGGCCATGCAGTCGTCGTTGCCGATCCCATACCGATGCACGTAGGAGTCTTTTTTCGTTATGGGAACCACCTGCACTCATCAACGTTCATGCATGGGTGTCGAATAATTATATATATATATATATATATATATATATATATTCAGCATGTATGCATGCATATAAGAACTTATACTAATTAATATTTCACAAAAGTTAGTCAAGTGTCAGATTAAAAGACAGAAATTAACACTCACGTACAGTTGCGGTAATGGTAAATGACCCCAACGCTTCCACGACGACAGTATTGACAGGCGTGGTTCGAGTTATGGAGAGTGGAGCAAAGGTACTGGACTGCCATTTGGCGGATTGTGAGTGGGGAAGGGGGATATAAGAAGCCCCATCGAAATTGAGATGGAGGCGGTCGACGTTGGGATCCCACTTGGAGGTCTTTTTGGCTCCGATTAAGAGGCGGTGGGGTCCGAAGAGGATGGCTATGGACTGAACCCAGGTGAAGTCGCGGTTGGTCTTCGAATTGTGGACTCCCACGAAGTGGGCGTTGATGTGGAGGTTGTCGTCGGAGACGAGGCAAAAGTTGGTATCCTTCTTGCCGTGGAAGTAGAAGGTCATGCCGTCACCACCGATGAATCGAGGGTCTTGGCATACCGCACCCGGTCTATCACACCCTTCAACAAAAATAACAAATATATACAAGATAATTTGACAAATTTCTACACCAAGATTATGAATACTATATATTATCCTCGATTGGCCTTGTATTTGATTCAAAAATAAAATGAAGCATGCATGCATTCTGACGACCAAATTAAGAATGGGTTCAAATTAAATTAAAGAAGGAATAACTAATAAAGTATTAATTACTGCAGACGGGTGCGCAGATGGTGCAGTCCATGAAACAACTGGTCCGACAACTTAGAGGGCATCGAGCTCTGACCATGTAGCATGTCGGGTAATCTCTCCTGGTACACTTCACCACTCTACTCCTCTTAAAGAATATCTCATCATCAAAGTAGTGATCATCACTGCCCATAACCACCACATAATTATTCCCCAACCACAACACAACCACCACTAGTAGGGTGCAGAAGATGGTGTTGTTGTTCCCACCAAACGCCATTGGATGCTTGCATTGGTATCATGTGCTGAGCTCCATTTTATAGATAGAAAAGAAGGAAGTCCGAAGAGAAAGGCTGTTGGAGTTGTAACGTATGTTTTGAAGGTTTTAGATGTTTGATTGTGTGATTTTGCTTTATAAAGTTGATCTGTAAAACGTAACGGTACTGCAACTTAATTATTTCAGATGTTTCGTTAAGAATAGTGCTTGTTGTAAGCTTCTAACCTTCAAGTTATCACATTATTTTCACAAGTTAAAGTGAAGTGTGGAGCCCATCAGGTTTATAGAGTAAATGGCTAAAAGTCATCACAACTGCAAAGGCCTGCTTCGACACACACTTCCGGGCGAGGCCTTTTAAATATTAACTGACAGACCGTTAAATTAAAAAATAATTGCAAAGCCCTTTACAAACATTTTTATAATAATAATAATAATGGTATAAGCAAAGCTTCAAGCGCCCCTCCATACAATAAATAAATAAATAAATAAATATTAGCCTCAACTACGCCCGCCTACTTGATTCTCATATCTGACGGAAGAAACAAATGTTAAAACCTTTCTTGTTTAGGGAATCCTAATATGACTTCGGGTATGAATTAGATGCTAGTGACTTCCCTCAGTACGTACGCCAAAAATAATTTAAGGAGACTAGATAGAATACTTAACTAAAGTGGTGGAACCTGTCATTAGTGGAATAAATAATTGTGGTTTGTGTGTTATTGGCAACTTCTAATTCGGTGGGGACAAAGATGTAGACACGATAATGAATGAGCTTGAAATTAAGTTTGCTTACCTTATCATGCAAACAAACACCCGAATGGCAGGTTAGTTGCACCACACATACAAATCCAGGTACGATCGATCCTAAATCATAAATTAAGTTTCGGGTACGTTGTGGTTGCACAATGGACACCCACTCACCTCTCTTTGATCGAGTTTTCATTTTATGTACATATGACATAAAATTGTTAGGTGATGGAACTAAGCAAGTATCGATGGACGACAGCTCCCAACCCAACAACTATTAGTGGATTTTACTTTCCAACTTTATACCAATTATACGCTTCTACTTTTTAATTGCTATACATATATATTACTTATTTGGTTGGTTTCAACTGATATCTCCAAGCAACAAGAATCACAAGTTCCCTTGTTGGTTTCCAATCTTAAATTTGTCACTTTTATACCTGCATTATCATTCATATGTACACACATGTTACGAACATAATCTATATTTTCATGCGATACATCTGAGATAATATGGATGTTGTAATGTGAAAATCACAAATATATATATATATATATATATACAGAAAATATTATTTATTACAAATAATGTAAAATGAGAATGGACAGAAACGTCACAAATCACAATCAATGCCTGTCTATCTTAAACATATGAATCGGAATGTACCGAACTTAGGAGAGGAGTGAGAGAAAAAGGGCACGGTAGTGAGCGTTTATTACGATTGGAGCCACCGAATCCTCCGGTCCTCTCCCCTACAAAGAGAGAGGGAGAGAGAAAGAGATTGCGGCATCCGAACCGAAATCCCCCAAAAGAAAGGACGAATTTGGGGTTCCAATCCCACGCCATGGCCGAGGTGCCCCTCTTCTTCTAATTCCCCCTTTCCACGCTCTTGCTTGTGCTCTTCGATTTCGACCCAAAATTGTTAGGGTTTTTTTTTTTGGGCTGGTCTTGCCCTTTGGTGTAGTTAAGTTGATCGATTGGGTCAATTCTGTGGTTTTGGTTAGTTTTTGATGTTCAAATTTTGGTTTGTATATCCATAAAGTACCAGAAATGATTATTTGTTGGTGATTAATGATTTGTATTTGGGTAGGTAAATCATTGTCGTCGTCTTGAACGTAGTAATATTTGTTTTTAATTTGTGTTGGAGCTGTGAACAGGGCAGGGCGTTAATTAATGATTAGACTAACACAATAAGCTGGAAAATTCAAATTTGTTTTGTGTTGGCAGACCAACACCGTTGCTCTGAAGGTTGCGATGTCCTGTCAAGGTTGTGTTGGAGCTGTGAACAGGGTGCTTACTAAATTAGAAGGTAAGTTGGTTGCTCTCGTCTCACATTCGTGGTGGGTTTCACCCTTTTACTAAATTAGATTGGATGTTGTTTTTAATTTGTGAAGGTGTCGAATCCTTTGACATCAATTTGGAGCAGCAGAAAGTTACTGTGCGAACCAATCTACCTCCTGATGTTGTCCTCGACAAAGTATCCAAGTCCGGCAAAAAGACAGCCTTTTGGGTAGAGGAGCCAAAGGAAACGGCTCCTCATGCCAAACCCACAGATTCTCCTGCTCCTGCTCCTGCTCCTGCTGAAACTCCAGAGGCATTAACACCTAATGTCCAACCAGATCCTGAAGTGAAAGTAGTCCCATCTGAAACTCCAGCAACCAATGCACCTGCTCCTGCTTCTGGTTAGTTGTTGTCTCAAGCCAAATAATGGTGGAACATGTATTATGTATCTATAATGTTGTGGTTTTGTTTAAATAACGGACCTTAGATAGGGAGGGACCTATTATGATTGTGTACTTCAAGAATCAAGATTCACAATGTAACTTATTATTGGATTCTTGTAAACATAAAATTATGAATTGCTTGGAATCGTAATGATGTATGGATATTTATTGTGGGTCGTTGAGGCTCACTTTTTTGAAAATGGATTTGTTGTGGTATAACCTTTTCCTCTTTCTGATATAATAACGTGCCTAACTCTGTTGTCTATGGTAATACGGATGTAGAACTAGCAACTAGACTGGTGTATTTTAGTTGGTAAACAATCCATCAAATGTAAATTCTTGAAATTATTATCTATTATTGACAGCTTCAGCAGATATAACACAATAACTGATAAGCAGAGCAGGCAGGCATTAGAAATTTAGAAGATGTTCTTTTTATTACCCAATATAATAATAATATACGGGGGATTTTGAAATATTTTCAACTAAACACACGATTAGATCCTAAAATCTCTTCACCAACTGAAAGAATCAAGAATACGAGTCAAAGAGAAAGATAGCGATCCACCAACAAAAGGTAATCAACTGTAGCACGGCATGAAAAAAAAACCATACCGTATCTTTTGCTTTTGATCTTGATAGAAAGTTGAGAAGAATTTTAAAACCACCAACAAGGCTTCTAACCATTTATATCGAATCAACTGCCTCTTACAGAGTTTAGGCAGTTGGTTTAGTTTCTAACTCAAACTTAAAAAAACAAAATAAAAATATTATTCTCCTCAACTCCATGTTCGGCGAGCTCATCACTTCCTCTGCTCATTTTACTGGTTTCTCCTTCTCTTCCTCTTTTCTTCTTCTTCTTCTTCTTCTTCTTCTAATTCTTCTTATTTGTAGTCATGGGATTTGATGAAGTAACCATAAATCTGTTATTTCTGTTCTCTGGATTGGAGAAATCGGTTATTAGAGTAACTTTTGATTTCTGTTGCCGGTTTTTGGTAGGTATGAAATGAGGCAAACGTGATACGAAAAAATTCTGTAATTTGAAAATGACTTGAATAAATGCCTTCCGACTCACATTCTATTGAAGGAAAAAGTTGACTACCTTGCAGGATCTTTTGCTCGATATTGGTATTTCGGGCTCCTTTATTGCATTAATTGATTGGTTTTTCCAAAAATAATAATTTAGAGTGGATAAGTATAATGTTTAATTGCATTGGCTGACAACGTTTGTACGATGCAAATGGAAGCTAAATGCAACAAATATCAAGTATCAGTTAGACATAACAAAGGCTATACAATTTATAAAATATTTTTAATCAAAACATAAAATTAATGATGCTATGAATGATTGAAAATAGGAAAGAAAGATCAAATTATGGAATTGTTTATTGTTGTTTTATGTTCTTAGATTTGGCGTAAACGAGTCGAGTCAAGTCTAGTAAAATTTCGAACTACATGTATTATCTTATGTTATTATTGAATACAAAAAATAATAATAAATATAACAATAAAAAACTTTGAACGAACTATCGAACCGAGTTCTAATTTTTTTCGAGTTCAAGCAGCTCGTTTATCAAACCAAATTGGAAGTTTTTTTGATTTTCATCAAGATCCTTTATTTTCAAGTTAAACTAGAATCGGAACATTTTTCGAATCTAGCTCGAGTCAAACTATCAAGCCGAGTCAAAATTGACAGCACTCGGAACAAACCACTTACGTGAGAAATGTTTTTATTATACGTTATGATTTGCAATCAATTTTATTTAGGTCTGTATCCTGGAATTGGTTTTTTGAATTTCAATCTCTATTTCCTCAACGACTGTAAATCGTAACAATGAAATAATCTTTGGAATGGTACAGATCGTGCTACTGATTCTAGTATTAGGCAACATTATAAAATAATCTTTGGAATGTATCCATAACATATAAAATAGTTTAGACTTCATCGACAATTTATGATATAAGTTTTCTTAAATAAAGGATGGCGGCCCATAACCTCACTATAGTCTGAAAACAAATTTGAAATCAAATTGTTCATCGATTTTTAAAGCAGGCCCACAAACTAGCCCAATAGTACAATCTGTTTTTCATTCAAATTATAATGCAAAAAAACCATACGTGCGCTAAAATGTAGAACAATGCATGCTTATTTAACAATCTCCGTGATTCTCGTGAGCAAACGTTCACAAAACAAAACAAGTAGGAGAAAACAACTCCTGATCATATCCTGGAAGCGAAGGTCAAACCATCTTTTGCGAGATCCGCGTCTCCAATCGCTGGTTGTGTTCTTGCCACTTTGGCAATGGCTTTGTTCTCATCTGGAGTTCCGGCTTCCAGGAAGACACCCACCACCTTCCCATCTTTGATCCAGTAGGTTCCGAACTTGGGCTTTGCAGACGTGGGGTCGTTGTCCCCAAACAGAACAGTATCCCCAACATTGTCTCCATAGAATTGCCACGATAAATCGAATGAGCGTGAGTAGAAGTATGGAAGATAGTCATATGCATCGACGGTTCCCCCTTCTTCACTTGCCTTGATTGCCTGCATCACACATATTGACAAAAGCAATCAAATAAAGCTGTTTATCCCAGTGTAGGAGTAATCTAAATTTGAATCAGTAGTAAAATTTAAAACTTGAACCAGATCCATAATGCCAACTGCACATGTTGTTGATTCAGATATAGATAGCAAGACACTACCAGATTCACGTGTTCGGCTGGTGTGGCGCAAACATATCCATTAGGTTCAACTAGTGAGACAATTAGGCAAAGCATTCAAAAAGATGTTACCTTTACAGCTTGCTCAGCTGATTTCCTAGCATGATCAACATGCTCTACCCTCCTCATTTCATTATACAGCTTCAAGGGGAATGTAGCTACATCTCCTACGGCATACACATCAGGTACACTTGTTTTAAAGGACCCATCAGTCTGAAGAAAAACAAGTAAACAGTCAGTGCAAACCACAGAACTAAGTAAAGAATGACGAGTAAATTGGAAAGTTTGGCCACTACTGCAAGCCAACAAGCAAGCTATCAAAAATCACTCGAAAGAATGAATGTCACCTTAATTCCTCCTTTTTCTTCTTCGAGCTGACCTTTGAAAAGAGCAGTAAGAGGCCTTCCACCAACACCAATAACAACTATGTCCGCATCTAAAACTCTTCCATCCTTCAACTTCACGGAAGTTACCTGATGCATTGAAATGTGAAGATTGCTTCCGAATAGCAAATTGCATGAATATGAAAACGTATTTTATAATCTGATAACAAAGCTTCTGGAAAAAATATGGCAACAAATAAAAGAAAAGAACTTACATCTCCATTTGCATCAGAATCAAACCCAACTGCAACAGTCCCTTTTATTATATTGATTCCTTTGTTGGCGTAGTAACCCTCGTAGAAAGCAGCTATTCCAGAAGTGAAAAGTCGAGGCACTGCAAGTATGTTAAGCCCAAGAGTCAAGCCACAAATTGTGTCTTACAAGGGCTTATGGAATGAAAATTTTATCAGTTGCTTTTGCTTTCTGAAGCTTCTACTTACTGCACCAGGGCTCAGGATAAACCATTGTGACATCAAGGTTATTAATTTTAAGGGCTGCACCAAGTTCGAGACCGATGTATCCTCCACCAACAATTACAGCTTTCCCACTTTTCTTGGCCTGAATTGCAGCTACAAGCTTGTCCGCATCAACAATCTCTCTCAAGTAAAATATATTGTTTGCATCTGCTCCTTGAACACCAAAATCTGAAAGCTTTATAACCTGTAGAACAGAAGAACTACATTATAACTTATGCAGAACACAAGAACTACAAGCCTGTCAGCAACAAAAGAATTATTTAAAGTCCTTTTTAATTTTTATCGTGAAGCTGTAATATATATGGGGTGGGAAGATGTACCGTGGAGCCGGTTGCTATGACCAAAATGTCATACTTGAAAGTATCCCCAGTTGAGCTGATGAGAGCCTTTGAAGCAACATCAGCGTTAACGATTTCAGTGCTGAGGATCAATTCAATGCCTGCAAAAAAAAAGTTCATGTTATAAACTTAAGTTGAGGTGTTGTTCTATGATGCCTATGATTACTCTTTCAGTGTAATGTAACATCAAATAATGTCCATCCACATGCAATCAGTAGTTGGACAACGATCCAATAAATTTCTTAAAACAACCCTATCATTTTTTACAGAATTATTTCATTTTTTACAGGATGCATGGTAAAGCATTGCTATTGTTTATATCAACAATAATGACGGCTAAATCATTGACTAAAATATCAGTGCTCTGCAACATTAAGTTGTTGGGATGGGGATCAAATAGCTGTTCCATTTTCTTACTGTTTTATTTTCCATCATAACTTTCTTTGCTTTCAAAAAAAGTTGAACAATCAAAACAAATTGAAACAATTAATGGTTGGCAAATGTAAATCAAGTTTGAAAGGAGCATGAGCGCTGGCTCATGATAGAAATGAATGTATCACCTTTCTCTGTGTACCACTCTGGAAGCAGCCTTTCTCCTCCACTACCCACACACACATGAAAGCCGGGGAGTCTTGCAGATCCTGTTTGAGGTGAAACAAGTATACAAGTCAAGAGGACACTAATAAACTAATGAATATCTAGTATAAAACTCATTGTGTAACGAGAAACCACTTTTCAAAATTAATTCATTAGAAATAAAATATTTATTTATGCAGAGGAAATGAAATAATGCATTCATGTGCAGAACTGAGTCTAAGAATAGCAAATTTCGACATAAAAAGAGCTGCTGCAACTGAAAAAGAAATATTAATTGTCCCACCTTGAGGGAATAGGTATGCCTTGCTAAGTGCTGGACGTTCATAAGGAGCAACCTGAAAGACAAACCACACCAACAAATCAACAGAATAATGTAATAGGCAGATTTCAAATGCATGCAGAATGATATTCAAGGCACAAGAACTTGCAGAAAACACCTGAATTCAAAAACAAACAAAAAATCACATGGCCACTATCGATGTAATCATTTTGGTGTTGCTTTATGAGAAAACAAAACATGAAAAGGATGAAGATCCAACTATTTTTGCTAAAAAAAAATTCAATTCCTTATAGCCATTAGGCAGATGAGCTTGGTTTATAATATGAATTAACTACACTGACATTGATAACATTCGATACAGATCTTCAATTACAGTATTTTGTTCAAAACTATAAATATTGACAAGGAAAACACAACAAATCATATGAGCACCTATCTACAACATGACGATGAACCACTTCAGCATATGAACCATGAAATTTCTAGACTGAGCACTGTCCCAGTATATTCCTTCCCAATTAGAAATTGATTTGGTAAGTGAAAGTAAAACATACGGCCTCCTTTGATATGATCGCTAGCTCGCCTGGATTGACACCATGTTTAGCGAACTCCCTTGCAGCATATCCCTACAGTTACACAAAATATCAGAACATGACAGGAAAAGAGAATGTAGACGACTTTGATACAAATCCTTAACCGAGGTTCAAAAAACACAGTGGAAACATAACAAAATGTTTCAACAACTAAACAGATGATTTCAACGAAGAAATTGGAGTCTGTTTGAATGATGCAGGAGGAAAATCACTCTGTAAAATTAACACATCGTCAAGGAAAGAAAGAAGCACCATCCGTCAGCTACCACTTGATTTCTTGTATTGAAAAAATTGAGAATAAAGCACCAAACATGGTGTTATAGGACAAGAAGAAAACAACAGAAGGAAATTAGATTAAATCATCCATCTAATATAAAAACAGAAAATCAGTCCAGAAATTATCGAGAAAATAACAGAACAAAACATGATCGGCTATGATCTGATGATTTGAGGAAGAATAAGGTAGAGAAGCAAGTAGATGAGTAACAAATCGATGAATCGTTATAAAAATAGGGAAAAATGATAAAATAAAGCGCCGAATAAAACAAGTAGTTAACGCATAAACAAGGATAATAATTAGTAAATTCGCAACTCTAAGAATTTAATACTAAACTCCACCTGAGCATAAACAAGTAAACTAAAAGAACGAAATGTATGAAAAGGAATTGGATACGGTATGACGATGAAGAAGTGTACTGCAAAGCACAGATCATGGAGAAACAACATCAGATGAAAAAACGATGCGACCGAAGCATCAAACAAGCAGAAGGAAGGAAGGAAGGAAGCAGGATCGGCGATCATCGAACACATTGAAAAAAGTCTAGATCGGAGTGAATAAATAAATAATAAAGAAACGAAATCAGAAATCAAACGTCAGAATGGATCGGGATCCGGAAGCAGAAATGGACGGAAAGCAACACGATCTGGTCCTGGAAAATAAGATGGAAGAGGAAGAAGAAGAAGAAAACTCACAGCGGCAACTCCTCCACCGAGGATGATGTACTTGAACTGCTTCTCCGCCATCGATCGATCGATGCTTCTTTTCTTTTCACACCAAATCCAACTCCAAATCCACCAAACAAGTAAGAAGACGAGCAACAAAAAGAGGGGAGGAAATTGGAAACGGAGTCTCTCCAATCCTATCCACTTATCCTTGGAGTAGGCCTGACAATTTTGGACACGACACGATTACACGACACGATTTTACACGAAATTTTTGGTATGATTGAAATGATTAATTATGATGTTTTGTGAACATATAAATATAAAATAATTGGTACACGATTTGACACGAACACGACACGATACACACGATAAGTTATTTTTGTACACGAAACAGACACGAACTACATCTTTTGTTAGATAATCAATTGTTTTTACTTGATTATAGTTAATTAAGATGTTATTTAGAATGAAAAATATCAATATAACATGTCACTTAACTATTTTCAATCTAAACATGATGAAATCTTTTCAATTTATACTATACACGATAACACGAAATCCTGACACGAATGCAGAACTGTTAAACACGATAGTACACGAACACGACCCAATTGACATGTCTACCTTGAAGTTATAACAGGAGGAGAGAGAGTCAAGGAAGGCCTCAACTGGGAACAACGCTAGGCCAACCATGATTCCATCCCAATCGCGCAATTCAATTCCGACACGTGGCGAGGTGAGATGAGGTGAGTGAGAGTTCTCGACCATTTCTTTCTTTTTTCATTTTTTTCTTTTAGATATATTACAATTTAGAAATAAATGATGATTTCTTCCTCTTCTTTCTATTTTAGAAGAAAAAAAATTATTGGAGCTTAATCCATCTATGACGTAAAAGTCAAGTCGAATGAGACTCTGGAGTATCTATATTTATAGGAATAGCAATGCAATACCAATTAAATAATACATACGTGTAGGCATAAGCCAGGAGAGGGTTCTTTTTTATTTTGTAAGAAATTGTATGTGTTGCGAGCGACTTTTCAACGTGGGAGGTGTGAAAGGGAATACAATTCCAACGATGCCTTCCTTCTAAATATATATATATATATATATATATATATATATATATACACATATATATCGAAGCCAATGTAAATTATCTTTGTTCACAAAGAAAAATAAAAGAGCATGTAATTGATTATTCGAAGCTTTGACACCTACTCTTTTGTTCCGCGTTTCTGACCATTTCCAAAGGGAACTATTATTCGTCGCCGGAAAACTACTTAAATCGCCCCAAAAATAACATTTTTGCCCCTAACAAATCAATTAATACCGATTTCGTCCCGTGTCTTTAAACAAGGTGTTTGACTCAGTTTTACTCACATTCCCAGTACAAACACCACGAAAATGTCCGGCGAAGCACCAGAATCCGGCGAGGTAACGAGGGTGGAATTTTTTTTCCGACTCGGACGTCTGGCTAGGCCGCCTCCACATAGGTGGAGGCGGCTTAGATGCACGCCTCCACCATGGTGGAGGCGGCCTAGCCAGCCGCCCGTTTTTTTTTTTTTAATTTTTTGTTAAATTCAAAATTTTCAGGTTCCGTTGCAAGATTTCGGTGGTGATGGAGTAGATTACAGTGAGCTTTTCGACATTAAAGAAATATTTACAACAATCGAGGAAGGTTGTAAATGGGCGAAACAAATTGCGATAGGAGCCTGATTTTTTTTGGTTATATCATCGTACAAACCAAAAGCAGATAACCGGATGGATTGTTACCTCAGATGCGATCGCAGACGTGAGATGAGTTCTCGTGATACGAGTATTGCACTGCTAAAGAATACGAAAAGAAAAGGTTGCGGTTGTCGGTTTTTGGTAAAAGTGGTGGAGCGACGAGATCGTGATGGATGGGTTATTGTTTCTAGTAGCATGTTTGGGCAGCACAACCACCCATTGGCAGTTTATTCAGAGGGTCACCGACAGGTCAGCGGACTTAGTGCTGGGCAAAGCAAATTGTTCGGGATATGACAGAGGCACAAGCAAGGCCCCGTAACATTTTGTTGGCGGTAAAGAAGAAATTTCCAGACGATAGTCAAAGAAATATGTAGAAGATATGTTCGTCAGAAATAAATAATAAGAGTACACAAATAAACATAAGCATATACCAACAAATGTACTAACAGTGCAACAAAACGAAAGTAAAAGCAAGACAACTACAGCTCAGCATCTGAATCATGGTCTGCAATGCCCAACTGGCTGTTCCAATCCTCAATCAGGCGATCCCAATCTGTACATGCAAGTCTCGTCGCCTCACTCGGCATGACGTCTCTCTCTCGCAAGAACGGCTGCGTACACCGTATCGCCCTACTCATCCACTGTATGTAAAATAAAAATTAGCGTACAATAACAAAATATACTTTACAATTAAATATAAAATTAGATAAACTTACCGCATCGGCACATGTCCTATCCAGTGCTCTCTCCGGTCTCGGAATGATACCGCGTACGAGTAGTGGATGTGAGCACCTACCGAACCACTGCAAATAATCTGGAGCACAAGTGGAGGGGTCGCGGCAACGACTCAGATCGGCCAGGTGTAGTCGTCCTAGTCTCGGAAATGTCCTCCAAACCGATTCCGCAGACGAAACGCTGTGCCTGACGTCGTACATCGTGGCAGTCGCAGACCGTACTGCATGCTCGGGCGTCGGAATGTCAACCGTGGATGACGAGGACCTGACTCGTCTGCTATACTACGTACCAGGCGTAAGGGAATTGATTTCCCTTTTCCTCCACGGTAACCCGATGACTATTAATTCAATTTAAAAATACAAATTTATTAATGATTTTACTATAATAATTAAACTAATTATTAACTTAATAATCGATTTATTTAGCAATTATCACAATTAATCAATAATCCGTTACTAAAATCGTACACAACTAATTACTAACATAATAATCAATTTATTTATTAATTAACACATTTTATAATTAATAAACGATTATCTAAACTAATTTAACTCATTACTAACATAATATTCAATTTATTTAAATTTTATCACAATTTATAATCAATTTAAAAACAAATTAAAAAAAAATCCAGGCATCTGCGGGAGACGCCTACCCTACGTGGTAGGCGTCTGCCGGAGACGCCTGCCCTACGTGGGAGACGTCTCCCGCAGACGTCTGTGCCATGGGTCGGGCGACCGCGGGATCCGCCCGATCGTTGGGTCGGGCGGCTCCCGCGGTCGCCCGACTCAAAAAAAAAAAAAAATTTAATTGAAATAAACAAGGTGATTTACCAGATGTGAGTAGTCCGGGGTGTCCGCTGGCTCTTTCCCTGGCCTCCGAGACATCATATTTGGTGAATAAAAGTGTGATATGAAGAGAAAGTTGTGTTAAAAGAGTGAAATGAGGTGTTATATTAGTAGAAATTGTAGTGGGGCAAAATGGTAATCTTACGGGCGATTTAAGTAGTTTTACGGCGACGAATAGCAGTTCAGTTTCCAAAAGCCAAAAGACCTTCACAGTATAATATTCTCTTTATATTATATTATATATACCTGTATATGGAAGCTTCTAGAAACTACCACTATTCACAATGCTTGTCCACGCAACAGCCATCGGATCAGCCTTGCCCGTGGGAATTGGGATGGATGATTGGCTCCAACAGTTGGGGCCATTACTAGGCCCGACATCATAATCATAACATGTTTTCCTCTCTTGTAATAGTAAGTTTTTTTTTTCAGAATTCAATTCAATTCAATTCACAAGGTGATGTGCAAAAAATCAGGACCGAGTCTCTGCATATTGTATACGTACAAATACTTTTGAACCGCAATTTATAATTTTACTATAAAAGCATCATTAACGGCGTCCGACCAGTTTTCTGACGCCCTGGTTTCTCTCTCAGTCACATCAGATTCTCTCTCCGTCACGTCAGCACAAACCAACCCCCTACAAAATCATTAATCATTATCCAATCCACTCAGTCACGCTACAGTATTTGTTATCACGTCATTATTTTTATTCTTTTCTCTAATTATAAACAACGATTCTACGCTCATTTCTTGGAGAGAACATGTGGCAGCGGAAGGAAGATCGGAGGTCACCTTACGGAATCATTTTCACCATTCGGTCTCCTACTCTCTTGGAGAAGGAGCGCGAGTCCACGAAATGAGCTTGGTGGAGGTGGAGGGACGAAATGGGAGAGAGAGAAGGTGGCGGCTAGGGTGGGTGGAGGTTAGGGTTTGCACACTTGTTCTTCTATCCAATGGGAGACTCCCCTCCTCATAGAGATGACTCCATCCTAAACACTTAAATGTGTAGTTCAATAGGAACGTGTCATGTGTCAGTGCTTTAGGCAAATATCTTATTAATCCTAGATTAATCCAATAGTCAACTTCTCTCTCCGTCACGTCAGCACAAACCAACCTCCAACAAAATCCTTAACCATTACCCAATCCACCCAGTCACGCTACAGTATGTGTTGTCACGTCATTATTTTTATTCTTCTCTCTAAAACTCTTTTAACAATCAACTAAATATATTAATAATCATTATCGTAATTAGTTAATATTAACAATTCATTCGTTTTTAATTAACATTTAATTAAATAGCATCGAAGCTGAGGCGAATTTTCAAAGGGAACTCACCAGCAAGAAACTTGATGTCATATTTGCTCTGATGAAGAAGGAAAACAAGGACGAATTTGATAAAAAACACTTGCTGAACTCAATGAGTGGGCTAAAACACAATGATATATGTAGGTGCTCATGTTTTCATTTGTAATATCAATATGTCTGTTGTAGTTTATCAGTATTCTGGTAGTTTAAATTTCGTATCCGTAGGATAATTGTCTTTCCTTTCGTTATTTCTGTTGTATTTCATATTCTATATTTGTATTGTATTTTGTTTCCGAAGTGTATGAGTATTGTACTAATATTTCTTATTTTGTTTATGATTTTTTAATTTTATCTAAATAAATAATAAAAAGTTAATTAATCATAAAATATTTTTTAGATTATTTTTTAATACCTAATTAATTTAATTTAATTTACCTAATTAATACATTATCCTAATTATATATACATAATCTTTATTTTTAAAATAAAAACAAAACAAAACAAAAATTCTGGACCTATAGGAGGAGCCACGTGGCTTGTGGCTCAGGAATACACTTAGGGCGTCCCACCCTAGGCGCACCTTCCCGTTTAGGGAGAGCAGCTCGGACGTCCTTCACGGACCGAGCAAAGAGCACCCGTTAAGGATGCTCTAAGGAAGATGGTCCCGTTAAAAGAGAGCAGCTCGGACGTTCTTTACGGCCGAGCAAAGAGCACCCGTCAAGGGTGCTCCAAGGAAGAAGGTGACGGTGACGGGGAGCGGTGATGTATGTATGCAATGTAATTATAACAGTAATAGGATGGAGATGGGTGCTCCCCGACATTAATGTCCATCCCCCATCCGACAAAACTTTATTGCCCAATTTCAAAAAAAAACAAATAAAAAAATCAGACAAACAACTCACCAGTCCACGCTTACCATTCAAATCATATCACTACGTACGCACCTTAACTAAAGATGAACAAGACGTACAAGACGTTTTGATGCGACTTGGTGTACCATGCCATCATTCATTCACACCCCAATAGGTGTACATTTTCCTTTTCTTAATTATGTTTTGTTTTTTTTATAACTGGCTGAATTAAATTCAATTTGCAAAACCTCGAATGATAATCTTCTCAAAACATCCCCAGTGTGTTCATGTTATACTTAACAATCTAGTTAATTTATAATAAAAAAAATGCTGACAAATTTAAAAAAACTCAAGAGAATTAAGAGACTTGTCCCAACACGATACCAAGGATTCTATGGAATCCTGAAGTGACAGGTCCAGCTATCTCCACGGCTTGTCCCGATTATTGCCTAATTTAATTTATTGAAGTTGATGTTCTTAACTCTAAGCAATATTTGTAGTGATGAGTTTACTTTGACCACCACGCTACGCTGGTATCATGCATGTAGACATGTGGTACTCTGCAGTCAACAAGATTACTTCAATTTTCTTCCATTAATCCGATTACCATATTCATTCATAATAACACAACAAACCTCAAAACCTTAATTCTTAGCATTAACATGCACTTAGTAGTAATCCACCGGCGTTCCAGGACAACTATCAACCGACATATGATCTCGACCGCTATCCTCACCCGTGGTTGCGGGCGGCAGCTGAAACGGAGGGGGAACATGTGGCGGGGAGGCGCACCGGAGGAGAGCCCAATTGACCCCGTTGAAGAAAGGATGGCGCTTGACGGCGGAGGCACCGGTTGTGGACCCCATGCGTCCGGTGGGATCCTTGACCAGGAGGCTGGAGATGAAATCCTTGACGGAGGGGCTGACGTAGTTGGGCTCTTTCGGGAACTCCAGCGCTCGAGCCACGATATTGGCCAACGTTAGCTCGTTGTCCACGCCTCGGAATGGGGTGAAACCGTAGAGAAGCTCGAACACTAACACACCCAGCGTCCACCAATCCACTGCACTACCTGTACGTGTATGCATATGCATGCATGCATGTTCAAACAAAATTAATTGTCACATTATAGATCAGAGATAACACATTATGCATGTCCAAGTAAATTATATATACCGTGGCCCTCGCCGGAGATGATCTCTGGCGCGAGGTACTCGTGGGTGCCGACAAACGACATGGAACGGGCGTCGACCGGCTCAGCCACGAACTCAATGTCGAGCCCACGTGGCCCATTGGGGTTCTTGCAGGTGGTCTTCTTCTTGCTGTTATGTTTTTTCTTTTTCTGGAAGCAAGTGACCGCCGGGACTATGCAGCTGGGAAGAATGCAAGAGGCGGTGGTGGCGTTAGACGAGTGGTGGTAGGGAAGGGGGTTGTTGTCGGAGATAACGTGGGCCGGGGTGGCGGTGCACTCGTTGTTGACTTTGAGGGAGAGGTCGAAATCGGTGAGCATAATGTGGCCGTCGGATCGGATGAGGACGTTCTCCGGCTTGAGGTCCCGGTAGATTATGCCCAACATGTGTAAGTACTCCAATGCAACCACCACTTCCGAAGCAAAGAACCTTCAAAAAAATTAATCACAATATACATTAATTCAATCGCTCATAAGTTATAACATATGCACGTACGTCACTGACTATATATTTAAGCAGTGAAGAATCAATTAGCCATGCTAGAGGTGTCTTTGACTTGGTGTTTTAAGTTTTTCGGAGCTTTTGTTGATTTGTATTCTAATTATGGTTAAGACAAGACATGATAGGTAGCTAAATGCGAACAAAATCAAATGGTCCAGTCCAGAGGGATGGGCTCCAGGCTTACAGTTACAGGGTGGATAAGGTCAAACTCGTAATTTGATCCACATTCCAGCTCCTGTTCTTCCATTACAACAAGCGATCAACACCAGAATCCAAGTTTCCAACAATCCCCATGTCTCAATCATTACATTAACATATATTTTAATCAATACCGTATACGTATATATATATATAGGTTCTGTAAAGCAAAGAATAATAAATTAGAAACTGTAAAAGTCGCAGTCAGAAGTCACAAGTCACAAAAACCCATCCATCTCACTCATTACACCCGTTCATCGAAGAAGCCTACACTCTCACAAATAAATCGGTGGGATTCATTTCCCACCAATTACTCCTCAAATTCCGAATTCCGTTCTCGGCTTGTAGTGTTTAAAGTTTAAACAAAGATAACCACATCTCAACGCAACCCAAAAACCAATACCAACAAATACTATACAAAGATAATAAGCCACCTTCGATTCTTAACCCTTCTTTAGTCCACACTAACCATGAAGTACGTAGAGAACACATGAGATCACATGTTCGGTCCATAGACCTCCACACTTAATAAATAAATAAATAACTCAAATAACAATAATAAAACCACAATGCATGATGTAAGTCAATTTTGATTGAACATGCATGTTAGTGGTATTTAGTTTCTAATCGATGCAAAAGCAACATTCATGTATATATATAGTAATTATTCAAACGAAAATACTGTAACGACGTCCGTCTTTCAGGTTAATTAGTTATGAGATAATTGCATTATTACGTACCGGACGGCGGATTCGGGAAATCGTTTATTGGGCTGGCGTTGCCGGAGAAGGTGAAGATCACCGCCAGGACAGAACTCAGTGAGCAGACACGACCACTTATCGTTGTCGGAGACACCGATGAGTTTGGGAAGAAAAGGATGGTCGAGCATCTCCAATATCTCTCTCTCGGTCTTGGCCCTCCCCTCCTTGTTCCGGCCGGCAAGCTCCTTCCGGTCCATCACCTTCGCCGCTAACATGCGGTCCTCCGCGCCGGCGCACTTCAGCAAGGCCAGGTAGACGCTGCCTATGTCCCCACTGCCGAGTCGCCGGAGGAAGCGGATATCGCTCAGGACGATGGTTGTGGAGGTGGGACGCCGGCGGGAATCGCCGGTGGAGGTGGAGGCCGAGCTGGTAGAGACGGTTGCGTCGGAGGCGGAACGGCCGGAGGAGCCGAAACTTAGGCTTTGGGGGTCATCGGAGAGGTTTCCGCCGACGGGCATGACGGGCAGGAGAGAGAGAGATAAAGGTGTGGTTTGGAGTTCGGAGTGTAGTGTTAGTGTTCGGTTTAAGTTTTTTATACGTAGAAGAGAGAGAGAGAGAGAGTCCCAAAGCCAGCCAAGACTACTCGTGTTGGTAGATCTAAAAAGTGGCTTCATAGAGTGGAATGGGTTTGGTTGAGTGGTGTATGGGAATGGGCCGGCAAGTTAGGAGGAGTTTGAGTCAACGTGGGCAGGCCATCATTTAAGACCACCATTCCAGTGTCTTTGTCTGTCCCAGTCCAGCTACCTTCCTTCCTTCTCAATCGGCCAATTTGCTATGAAATCTTAGCATGGCATAAAGACAACACTATCTTTATTGTTCAGACTTCAGATAGATAGCGTGGCTCTTGTGCTATCACGAGATTTCATGAACCGCATTGTAGACCAATGCTACTATTACGATTTACATCTCCATCATTGAAATTTATCGGCCCCTATCTACATCATTACTTTTGTTTTATAACATTACCTATCAATCCATCTGCATCATTACTAGCACACTAGCGACGGACCCCTGTGTTTCTCGTGTAATCTTTTAAAAATAAGAACCGTTGAAAATTGGTTTACACGTCTTAAAGTAGATGGGGGCGGTGGTCATTCAGGTGGATCGAAAAGTGGTTAGGAGCTCAAATAACCGTCAAGTGGTCGATCGAAATTAACATGAATTATTCTTGTTAACCATTCGATCTATCATTTGAGGCTTCCGGTCCATTGTGTCCATGTTTTCTGTATAATTTTGTACGTATTTTGATTCGACTATTTAAGGGATCTTTTGTCCTAATTTATGTAGAATGTACATTTCTAATTTCCTTCATTGAGTATTAAGATATTAAGGCTAGAGAATGATCTAGAGTGCTTTGAAGGACACATTGCCTCCATAAACTCGTTATCTCGGTTGCTTCTCTTGTTGGATAAACGGAAGAAGAAAAAAAAACATATAGAAGACCCCTCCAAGGACGTAAGCACGTTGTCGAACCATGTAAAACGCTTGTGTTGCGGATTGTTCATCCGTGTGTTTGTTATTGTTTATATCTTTCATCTTGTGTGTGTTTATTGTTGCAGTTAAGATTGTGAGAGAGTCAGAAGTTAAAGTATTTCCGCATACTATATTCGTTGTACATCTTCGATCCGTTTGTCGTATAGCACATCGTTAGAATCACCCTCCCAACAAAAATAAGTGAAAAAATAATTTTTGGTGATATTCTGAAACAATATGACACTAAAATGAAATTTTCAAAAAATGATATTGTCTAAAAGGATCGTAAATGGAAAAGAACATAAAAACATAAAATTAATTTAAACAATATATTTTTTGAAAAAAGGTCCATAGTTTGACGATAAAAGATAAATAAACACAAAACTTGGATCCAAATTATATGAAAAAATAAACTGAATTGCTATTCATCGCCGTAAAACTACTTAAATCGCCCGTATAGATTATCATTTTGCCCTTCTACCATTTCTACTTATATAACTCTTCATTTCACTCTCCTAACATCACTCTCTCTTCATATTACTCTTATATTCACCAGAAAGAATGTCTCGGAGGTCAGGAAAAGAACCAGCGGACGTCCCTGATTACTCAAATATGGTAAATTGTCATGTTTATTTTAATTTATTTTAAAAAAAATGGTTGGGACATCCGCGGTTGACGTCCGACCCAACGGTCGGGCGGCCGCCGGAGCGGCCTCCCCCTTTCAGAGCCGAATGTGCACTTTCCACCCTGCAGTTCGTAGTGTTGTCGAAATGAAGAACTTTATTTGTCTAATTCAACACAAACTTTTCTTTATGCACCAACCACGTCTCTTCCACATACTCTGTGAGCACTGACCACAACTTGTAAGAATCTTTCAGATTACGGACTACTCTATCATAATCCGTCTGTGAATCAGAAAGCATGACTCTCCTCCACTTTCCACGCCTAAAACTCTCTGCAAACTGCTTGCTTTTGCCGAATACGTGGTATGCATGGTTGTACACGTCTTTGTTGATATTGTTGGATCGTGTGGGTCGGTTATACTAATCACTTTTATCCTTAATTATCCACTTGTTTAAACAATCAAGATAAGTGCAGCGGAATTTAAAACGAACAAGCGAGTAGGGAATGAATATGCAAACCACAATGGACACAGGGGTTTTACAGAGGTTCGGCCACCGCCTATGTCCTCTCTTGCAATCTCCGCTCACGTCGTCACTATCCACTCCCCGTTCCGGGCCGGGAGAGAACGCATTTTACAAAACAAGCTCCATGAACACCCTCGTGAACTTGACTTTCTTCTCTCACAATCCGAGAGGAACACTTCGGGTTTTCACCGAAGTCCTTGCTTATTTTACAACTGAGAACTTGAGTGGAATACACTCTCTAACTTGAGCACACTTGAGTAGGAATAAGGAATTGATCACTAAGTGTGAAATTTGGAGGCTTGGAGTGTTTGGGATTCTCTCTAATGTTTTGGACAAGTTTTTAGTGGGAGAGTTGTGTAAAAATGTATTTTACAACTCTATTTATAAACCCTAGAGAGAATAGAGCCGTTGGGATTGATTGAGTGTGAGTTGATGTGTGATACACAAAACAGAAATCTGCAGGACCCAAATCTGAGTAAATTCGGTCGACCGAATCGGGAAGAACGGTCGACCGTTTGGCAGTTTTGAACTAAGTTCGGTCCAACGGTCGACCGCCCAACGCTACGACTTAGGTACACTTAAGTGATTGGTCGAACTCGACAAAGGAATCGGTCGACCGATTTGTACCAGGCACTTTGGGGTTGACAAACAGTGATGTATTCGGTCGACCGAAACAGGTCTAGCGGTCGACCGTTTTTCAACAGGAGATTGGGTTTGTCAAGAGATGGACAAACGGTCGACCGATCATGGTCCTCGGTCGACCGATACATGAAATGTATTTGGGATATTTTTGATTTAATACGAATACAACCGTTGAGTATATACGACAAAAGTAACGGTCGGAAAAATAAGTTCAGGCGGTCGACCTGAAAGGTAAAACACGGTCGACCAAAACGGGGCAGTGAAAATACATATATGATACTTGATCATTCGGTCGACCGAATGTGGGCAGATAGTTAGGGTTCAGGTTTAGTGTTTTCCGATCTAAGTTTGGGTGATCTATTAAAGTTCAAATTATGTAAAATTTTCTGTGTGACTTCTATAAGGAACCTAGTTTGTGTTTAAGTTGATTTTAGCTCAAGTATGCTCAATATACACAAGTTCCTAAAGACACAAAGAAATACAAAATACATGTCTTCAACTGAGTTTGACTACATGTCTTGACTTGATTTCCTTTCTTTCCCGAGTCTTGATCACCTGTAGAGGTTAGCACAAAGCAATATATATGCAATGTAATATGTGTGCTACTCTACATGATCATAATTAAGATTAGGTTAATTAAATCATCAAAATATAGATTAAGGCCAAAAAGCCAACAGATATGTCAGGTGCAAAGTAAATGAGCAGACTCAGGAAAAACATCTGCTACTGGTAGCATCAGACCCATCTCCCAGCCCGTTATTATTGTAGTCGGGCTAACAATATTCAATAACAGATCTCGCAACCTCTCCAACACACACCGATAACTAGACTCGGTTTCATCCTTCAAAATCGCATATCTGACGAGGAAATTCATGTTTGTTGGAGTAACCTCAACTATCTCAAACAAAAGGCATCTTGTATTTGTTCGTCTTATACGTCAAATCCATGCAGATTAGGAATGGGTATGTACGCAACAACTGAACTGAAGTCGGATGTGCCAAAAATACGTGAGTCAAGACATTAGTTTCTTCATCTGCCACAATCCAATGCAAATACTTATGCTGCACTGCCTCCCTGAGAAACTACTGCGCGGGATTCCTGTCTTCAGATTTCGTCCTCCTCATGTACTCTCTGAAGTTATAAATGTGTCTTTGATTTGGATTATCGTCCGGGAAATTCTTTTTTACCACCAACAAAATGTTACAGGGTCTTGCTTGTGCCTCTGTCATATCACGAACAATTTGCTTTGCCCCAGCACTAAGTCCGCTGACCTGTCGGTGACCCTCTGAATAAACTGCAAATGGGTGGTTGTGCTGCCCATAGATGCTACTAGAAACAATGATCCATCCATCACGATCCCGTCGCTCCACCACTTTTACCAAAAGCCGACAACCATAACATTTTCTTTTCGTATTCTTTCGCAGTGCAATACTAGTATCACGAGAACTCGTTTCATGTCTGCGATCACATCTCAGGTAACAATCCATCCAGTTATCGGCTTTTGGTTTGTATGATGATATAACCAAAAAAAATCCGGCTCCTATTGCAACTTGTTTCGCCCATTTACAAGCTTCCTCGATTGTTGTAAATATTTGTTTATTATCAAAAAGCTCACTGTAATTTACTTCATCACTACCGAAATCTTGCAACGGAACCTGAAAAAATATTAAATTAACAATAAAATAATATATATATAAAAAAACGAGTGTCTTCCCAACACGCCTCCACCAAGGTGAATGATGGAGTCTTAGTCAGACGCCCGAGTCGGGAAAAAAATCCACCTCCGTTACCTTGCCGGATTCAGGTGCTTCGCCATACATTTTCGTGGTGTTGGTACTAGGAATGTGAGTAAAATTGAGTCAAAAACCTTGTTTAAAGACACGGTATGAAATGAGTATTAATTGATTTGTTAAGGGAAAAAATGTAATTTTTGGGACGATTTAAGTAATTTTTCGGCGACGAATAGTAACCCCAAAAATATGCGGTAATTTCTAGGAATATCTTGGTGGTAAAAGAAAACTTCAACATGGATTTGGGTTTTCAAACCATGAGGTCCAAATATTTTGATTTAATATTAAAATATTTAGTTTTATTTTTTGAAACATTATTTTTAATCACTTTCTCTCCTAAATTTACGCAATGTGTCAAAAAGAATAAAATCTAATATTTGAGTAAATATGATCAGATTTTCAAAGACTGGTTTAGAATGCTACGTACCAAATTCGGTCTTTTCCTAGACTACGTTTGAAGGTTAGTCGAAAGAGTCGAGCACACAGTCAACTTAAACAAATAGCTTGGATTTTATTTACCACTGGGCCAAAAGCCGAAGTCTTTTTACTTTTTATATATATATTATTTTCACCAGTCTACCAAGTATACTGGCGACTTGTAGGATAATTGCAATCGTATATTGGCCAGTAAATTGTCCTCTCAATACCATAGAACTACTGCAAATTTCTTCGGTTTGAACGAAAATACATACATTAGTATCAATTTTTAATAAAAAAGTGAATGCAATTGTACAAGCTGAAATGAAGATTTTACTTAATTCCCTTCCAAGTTCCAACAAATAAATCAGAAAGCAAAAAAGAAAATAAAAGGAGAGAGGGCTAAAACATGAATTCTTTGGCGGGAACATCACAAACTGTATCATATCATGATCTCTGTTATCATAAAAATGAGAACTACTGTTCGTCGTCGGAAAACTACTTAAATCGTCCGCCTAATTACAATTTTGTCATTCACAATCCATTTCATACTCATTTCGTCTCGTCTCTTAAACTAAGACTTCTGTCTAAGTTTTTCTCACTTTACTAGTACCAACACCACGAAAATGTATGACGAAACGTCTATATCACGCGAATTACAAAAAAATAAAATAAAATTGGACGAGACTTCTGAGTAAAACGCCCCCAATGGGGGATGCGTCTATTGTAGACGTCCGTCCAAAAATAATTAAAAACAAATCTTAAATTTATACGGTATGTTATCTAAAATTATTTGAGGTTCTATTGCAAGTTTTCGGTGGTAACGATTTAGATTACAATGAGTTTTTTTGCAAGGGATGAAAATCCAAAAATTTCCAGATCCCTGACCGACCTGTCGAGGTGGTATTTGGTAAAACTTCATGACTTACAAAAAAACTCACAATAATCCACTTCATTAATACCGATAAATTTGGAACAAAACATGAAATAATTTGAGATAACACACTGTATATTTTTTATTAAAAAATGGACGTCTAAGCCAGACACCACCCCCATGGGGGCTCCGGCGACGCCTCTTATTTTTTTTTATTACTAAAATGAAGTTGAACATTTTACCAGATTTGAGTGCACCGAGGCGTTCGCTGACTCCTTACCTGACATCCGAAACATTGTTTTTTATGATTATGATAGGAGGATGAAGAGAGAGTGGTGGTAGAGAGTGAAATAAAGAGATATATAAGTAGAAATGAAAGAATGACAAAACGGTAATTCGTACGGACAATTTATGTAATTTTCCGACGAAAAATAGCAATTCAGTTAAAATTATGTATTATGTGGCAAGCTGAAACAAAGTTATCTGCACTATACTTTTTGTCTAATCAATGTCCTACATACGCATTCGAATTTCGAACTAAGTTACAACACAATTAGTAAGCTCACATTGATCACGCATGAATGGTGATAGCTGACACAAGTAACCCTCCCATCCATTAATGACCGTAACAAACTACCTTATTAGTTACACACATTGATCGTGGCTGACTTGTGTGCTTGAGTTAATATATTCTTCTCCCTCCCCACAAACACATTCATTGCTGGTTCAATCTTTACAATATCTTTATGGGCTAACACACATGCACAGTTAATATGTAGGGCTGTAACTTCCACGATCAGTCCCATAACTTAAATATTAGCACCATTAAAAGCTGATCATCGATGATCAATATGTTGCAGGTTAAAAACACCACCAGTCTGATGTGTTTCTAGCTTAATTTCCATCAGTAGTCTCATGACTTAGTGAAGTTGTGTGAGCATGAAATTGCTTGCTTGCTTGATCATTACAATTGGTCAATTCTAACCTAGATATAAGACATTATTGATTGTTTTCTTAAGCTCACTTGGGGATATCCTTACTCATGAAACCTGCTGTATGTTATATTCTGAATTTGTTTTTTGCCACTCTGAAGTTGGATTTGAAAAACATGTTATGCATGACAGACCCCAGATATTAGACAACAAAATAAAAAATCATCTAGCGTATAACCATCAGTGATCAATGTGTGCAGGTTTGAGACAGTGAATCTTGCTATGGAAACCACAATTTCCTATATTTTTTATTCATTTTTGCATCAGGTAATTAACGGCAAACATTAAGCATGGATCCAATTGCGTGTGTGATCTTTGCAACTGGACCAAAGAAGAACTTAAATGTACAGTCGTGCACTGCCAAATGCCAAGTCATGAACAGGTGAATCACTGAACAATACACATTTCTTGTCTTGTGTTCCAATGTGGTATTTGAATTTGTATGGACAACTTCTTAATTAGCTTTGGAAAAGATCAAGAACTATGAAGTGATTGTTCTCACATGGAACCTGTTGGAGCTTTTGATGCTTACATTTTGAATGTTTTTATTGAACTGCTCATGGATACTGCTCTGATTTCTGTTATCAATAAAAGTTGGTGGCAAAGTTTGTTTGTTCTTGTCGAATCCAACCAACAAATTCAAGTTCAAACTACAGCACTCAATTAACTGAGACTCTTAAATTATACTTAATCCTACTCATCAGTCATCACATTCACAGCAAGCAAAGCAACTAAACAAACCACATGTCTTTGCAGAAGCCCACCAAACCATGCATGTAGTGTTTCCTTCTTACTTGTATATTCAAATGTGCTAATAATATCTCGAGGTTAATTCGATATCAGATGGTTAACTAAACCAAAAAAAAAAGACTTTGTAGAAGCCACCAGATCCATGCATGCAGTGTTTAATTTCCCTCTCATATGGACCCTCAATAAGATTGCGATAATGCTAAACTTCTCAGATGTCAATTTTCCATGAGATGGTTAACCAAATAAACACCACTTGTACTTGTATATGATATACCGGATTAGTTAAGGTGTAGAGGTAACTTTTTCAGAGGAACACGTGTATGTTTTTTTTACAGAGTTCAGATTTTACAGTGGTATATCTGACAGTAAATAATTTGAACACGCAGTGAAATAATTGTTACATTAAAGTCAACTCTGGTGGAGTAACTTCTGACAAACAAAACTTGGTATGAAATCCGAATCCAAGGGAGATAATATGATTGAATTGCTTAGAGATTGGTGTGGTTTCATAGTACATCCTATATGGTTCGACCCAAGTGTTGGATTTACCAAAACTTTTACCACATGAGGTGAATGATGAGATTATAGTGCAGTAGTTAAGAGTATTAAAACCTTCGAGGTGCATTAAATGAGGCTTTTAAAGATAGTGAAAAGTCTACGATGAGGTTTTATGAGTTGGACATTAATTGGATTTGTGTTCACTACTTGGGTTGGGATTGGAC
Source organism: Triglochin maritima (assembly GCA_963682175.1). Lineage (NCBI taxonomy): Eukaryota > Viridiplantae > Streptophyta > Magnoliopsida > Alismatales > Juncaginaceae > Triglochin > Triglochin maritima. The sequence goes on along the minus strand of OY821787.1, from coordinate 236,543 downwards.
CAGTTCTCGGGACTTCGAACCTATTGGTGTCCATTCTTGGATCTGAAACCACACTAAATTCAATTCGAATTGGACTCAAAAACCCAAAACATGGATTTGGGTGGTCTTGGATCTGGTAACAACAACCCATTTCGAAGTCCAAACATGAACATGTTTACATGTATTAGATTTTACAGCCATTTATGAGATGATCTTGGATTTACCATGCTAATTAACACTACAGGAATCGTCTCGAGTAACGACAAAGTAAATATGGATTGGGATGGATTAATGGTAATGGATAACATAAATGACAACATCATCCACTTGCAGAAAATATAATCAAGAATTAGGATAAAAATTGATCCATGAATTAGTGGTAAAGGAAAAATACAAAAGCTGCAAGAGGATGATGATACACATGTAGGTAGTGTGTATGGGATGCGATTCTTTTCCTTCTTTGTATTAATTTTCAACAATTTGCATGGATGCATGAACATGGGATTTCAAATTTGAATGGGAGTGTAAATCAAAACCAACCCAACCCAACAACAAAGCTATGTTATGTATGTCTTAGAAAGTGTGTAGTGTGGACCAACTACTGCTTCACTTCTACTCATGGCTATCACTTATTTGAGTGTTTTTTTTTCCGTTAGTAATGATGTTGATATGTGACTGATTATGTGATACCAAATGGTTTGATGATGATGCAAAGCACCATTTTGTAGGGTGTTAAGTGTGTGATTAGAACCCAAAAAAAGGAAGGAAATTCGAAAACAATCTCTTTCAAGCAAGGTGTATGGGAAAACAAGACATGTGAGTGCAAGTTTGATATTGTTGTTTAGCTTTGGCTCCATCGTCATCCAAACACCACCTATTTTTATATGTTTGTTGTGGGTGACATAAAGCTCGGCACAAAAAACAATTCTTTTTATTTATTTATATAGAATTGTTTGGAATGATTGTGTCCAGAATAAAGGTTGGTTCTTCCGAATATCAAATGGCCATCCAAAGAGATGTATTCAATTCAAAAAATTTAATGAGCAAGTGATGTTTTGAACAAGTAAAAGTTGTAATTTGGAAGTGACACACGTTGTAGAAGCAAGCATAGGAAACCCTATATATAGAAAGTACACTTGCATCCAAAATCTTGAATATTATATAAACAGAAAGATGTATAATAATAATAATAGCAAATTGGCATAAGAATCGGTTGGGGGGCGCCCTGACTGGATGATGGGTCCCACAATGAAACCGAGGTCCATATCATCGTCACAATCATTGATTTTTCTTTCATAATCATCATCCACCTTCGTATTATTTTACTTTCAACTAAATTCCCACTTCCCTTTGAATTCAAACAAACAAAACACAAAATAGCAACCACAAAACGACGAATAATGATTGTATTTTTTTAACCCTCAATGACCAGACCACCGAAAAAATTCCTTAATATTCACCTAACTTTGATAGAGATAGACTACGATTCTAATTTAAAGGTGGTCTAATATCGAGTACCAAGACATATTCAGATTCTATAACTCAAATCGCTCCTTCCAACCAGCTGCTGCTTGACAGTTGATCCAATTAACTGTCAAGATTATTTTGTGACTAACCAACCCTTATAAATATATTTTTCATACAAATATTATTTAAAAATGGAATATTGTTAATCACAAAATGCACCATTTTACTAAAAATCACGTTAAATATGATTGATACAAATCTAGTGACACATAGTTAGTAGAAAATAAATAAAAAATAGAGAAAGAAAACAATAAGAAAATTTATTATAAAAGAGAGTTGGAGTGTAGTGTGTGTGTGGGTTGGTTGGGTTAAGAAATAAATCATAAATCATAAATCATAAATCAGTTCGAGTTCTTCATTCGATTCCTCGTGATGTGCAGCAGCAGCAGCAGCAGCAGCACCAACATTTCCTCATCCTTCTCCTCTCCTCTCTTCCCTTTCCAAACCCTAACCCTAAACCCTTTTTACCAGATCCGACCCCAGATCGACGACCCCGCCCTCCCCAAAGGTGCCGCCTTTCTCCTCCACTTCTTTCTTCTCTCCACACAAAAACAGGTGCCGACGACCACTTTGGTGTTTGGTTGGGGCTTTTCATTTGGGTTTGATTTGCCCGCGTCGGATTGCATTTTCTGGGAGAATCACATTTCGATTTTTTTTCCTTCAAAAATTTGGGAGTTTTTTTTATTATATTGGGAACGTCAAAGTCTTATCTGTGATGGGACTGGAAAGGGTCTACATCGTCTTTAAGGACTTAATAAGTTTCGGTTTTCTAGAGCATCATTTTTTCTTCTTCTTTCTTTCCTTCTTATTTGTTTTTCGAACAAGAAAAGAAGAAAAAAAAATGAATTTTGGAGTATTCTCCTTGTCCAGATTTTTTTTAAACTAAGTAGAATGATTGGTCTTGTGACCCGTAATTGGATCTCGGAGTGGAAACTAGCATTCTTGTTTCCTGGTCAAAAATGTTTTTTTTTTAATTTTTCTATGTGATTGCAAATTTTTATTCGTTACAGAGTTACTATGGGTCGATCGCTCCTGGACGCATCTTCTCAGTATGCATTGTGTTAGTTTCTTCGTAGGGTCTCAAAGGGCACAAATTAATTTTATTTTATCCAAGATGACATATATTTGATTAATTGTTTGCTGCTTTGGGTTGAAGCATGGCATGACTTGTTCTTTTGTTTCCATCTCAGGTGTCCAGTCTTGTACTTACCTTCTACTATACTAGAGTATAATAGCATCATAATCAAATTTAGAGATTAAGAAGTGCCTGTTGATTCTCTAACCGAACCGTGGATTCTTACTCTCTGCTAGATGATAGCATCATACTTTCTTCCTAATCAATGTTAGATTTTTTGTCAAAAGAATTGTTGGATTCTCTGCATTAACCACTTAGGCTGTTATTGCCTTTTATACATTTCGAATGTGTTGCCTGTATATGACCATTTGTTGTCTGTTTTGCAGGAATAATCTTGAAAGCTTAAACACATGCTACAAGGAGTTTGATGCATTTCACGTTGCATTCTTCGAACACATTGTCTCTGTCTCCCTTGATTGCGATTTAGCTGATGTTTGCTGCTGTGTTCTCCATTTTTTGCTCCATACCATTGGACTGAATCAAAGTGTCATATAAGAAGACTTACAATAAAATGAGTGCTCCTGTGACCATTTCAGAAATTACTGAATCAGAAGAACCTTCTCAAAAATCGAACTGTCTGCATCTGGACAGTTTTAAAACAAGTCGGAGTGAAATTATTGGAAAGAAACACATCCATCCAATAGAAGATGACTTGGGTCAGCTTCTTGAGGCGTGTGATCCTAGAATTCCCTTTAGACGTCCGACGTCTTCTCATCCCAAAGGCCCAGACTTGCTCCGGAAGAGTGCCTTGAAAATGCCAATTGGAGTTGGCATGTATCACACACCGGGCATAGGAATTTCTGAATCTGTAACCCTTAAGCAAGCTTTGCGGAAATTATGCATTTCTCAAGCATCAGAAATGGCTGCTTCGAAGAGGATGTCAAAACCAATTGGAGTATCCCTTTCTTCTGAAGCTGGAACAATTAAAAGATTGTATGCCTCTGTCGTGCTTCAGGCTAACGAGTGCGGTCAAAATGGAAAAGGAAAATTGCTTGAAATTTCACTGGTACCAGAGAAATCTGCACCGAAGTTGTCCGATATAGTGGCGAAGTCCTCCAATACCCTTACTGAGGAATCATGCAACAAAGCCTTGTCTTCTTCCTCGCGTATTTCTCCTACGACCACAGCAAAGACTGTGAAGCCTAAAATCCGTGATGTGATTTCTTCAGCCTCAGCAGAATGCGAGAAGAAATCACCAGTTGGATCTTTGGCGCAAAGAAAAGAAAAAACAAAGACTGAATCATCAGATTCTGTATCTAAGACCCGTAGTGTCTCAAGGAAACCAGGTGCAAGTCCACACCGTGTAAAGCAAGCACTGAAGACCAGCAGCTCTTCTGCTGGAGAAGGGAATCAGGACTTGTCATCTGCGTCTGGGAATTCTAAAAGGAGCAACCGTGCTGTCAGAGTTGTTACTACCCCTAATCGTAGTAGGCCAGGAGGCAGAAAGGGATCTCCTTCAGCAGCAAATGGGGTGAGCACTCACACTGCTAATCATTCTGGAAATGAGAAGCCTTGTGCAAAAACACCTAATACCACTCCTGCCAACTGCAACCCTGTTGTCACAACTAGCACAAAAAATAGAGTATTCTCCAGATCAAGAGAGAAAGGTGAATGTTCCCAGAGCTCAAAAAGTAGCATTGGAGATTATAGCAGTAGCACTAGTATCAGCGAGGAGAGCCATCAAAGTGGCTCTAGTGGTATTGGCATGAGGCCGCACATGTCAAATGATGTTAGATGGGCAGCAATTCGGCAATTGGAAGTGCAACATGGAAGTATTGGGTTGAAGAATTTTAAGCTACTCAAGAGGCTTGGTTGTGGAGATATTGGGACAGTTTACTTGGCAGAGCTAATTGGATTGGAATGCTTGTTTGCTCTTAAGGTAATGGATAATGAGTTCCTCATAAGTAGAAAGAAGATGATTAGGGCAAAAACAGAAAGGGAGATACTGCAAATGCTGGATCATCCATTCCTTCCGACTTTATACACTCATTTCACTACCGATAACCTCTCTTGTTTGGTTATGGAATACTGCCCCGGAGGTGATCTGCATGTCCTCCGACAGAAGCAGCTAGGAAGAAGCTTTTCTGAACCTGCCGCCAGGTATGCATTCCAATTAAGTTTTCCCTACAAACTATCGGACTTGTTCAAATTTTAATCTTTGTTTGAGGTTTTGCGATGCCAGGTTACATCTAAATCATGCTTATTTATCAGTTAAAAGTTATATGATAGCTGAATTTTCTTTGATATGTAGTTACACAATTAAAATACCTGTAAGGTAAATGTTTCTGTTAGTGCTGAGCGCATCTATTTTAATGTTGAAATGCTTTGTTAATATGAGTTTTTCTTTCAGATTCTATGTTGCAGAAGTTCTCCTTGCCCTAGAATACTTGCATATGCTTGGGGTTGTGTATCGGGATCTCAAGCCAGAAAACATTTTGGTTCGAGAAGATGGTCACATCATGCTCTCAGATTTTGACCTTTCCCTACGATGTAGTGTAAACCCAACCCTGGTCAGATCATCCTCAGTAGGTGCCGCAGAGACAGCGGCAAGGGCATCGGGCTTTTGTGCTGAATCTAGCTGCATTCATCCTCTCTGCGTGCAGCCTTCTTGGGCTCAGGTCTCATGTTTTACACCCCGACTTGCATCGCCTAATGTGGCAAAGAACAAGAAGCTTAAGTCTGACCTCTCCTCCCAAGTCCGGCCTCTTCCTCAGCTCGTGGTAGAACCTACAGAAGCAAGGTCCAATTCCTTCGTTGGCACCCACGAGTACCTTGCTCCTGAAATCATCAAAGGAGAAGGCCACGGGAGTTCAGTGGACTGGTGGACATTTGGAATTTTTCTGTACGAGCTGCTCTTTGGCAGGACTCCTTTCAAAGGGCCTGGAAACGAGGAAACATTGGCAAATGTTGTATCACAGAGCCTGAAGTTTCCTGAGACGTCTGCTGTCAGTTTTCATGCGAGGGATTTGATCAGAGGGCTACTGGTAAAGGAGCCAGAGAATAGGTTAGGATCGGTTAGAGGTGCTGCAGAGATCAAGCAACATCCATTCTTCACAGGGTTGAACTGGGCATTAATTCGATGTGCAACACCCCCAGAGATACCACAACCTTATGAATTTGCCGTTCCAGCAACCACACCAGCACTGCCCAAGAAAAAGGAAGGCAAGTGCATGGAGTTCAGGTCCAATGGGGAAGGTTTGGAGTTTGAAATCTTCTAAGTTTTTTTTTTTGCGGATACTTAAAGATGGTACTTGTTGCTCTGGCCATCATCTAAGCAGGCAGAAGCCAGTGAGTTAGTGAAAGCCGTTGTCGGAAAGAGGAAGATGAATGCCGGGTCTTCAGGCACACCCATGAGATTACGAGCTTGCATCGATTTCTTGTGGTTGAATGCTTTGAAATTGTACTGAATGGAAGACTTTGATGTAAAATGTATAAAAGATGGGCTGCTCTAAAATCTAAAATTTCCTTGTTCATATTCAAGAATGCTTAACTTAACAGCAGCAGCACCTGGACGCTGGCATAATTTCCCAATCTAGACTTGCACCATTAGTTGTCAAGTTATTGCTATTTACAGGACCAACCGAGCAGGGCTTGATCATTCATTAGCATCATCACAATGATTATCCTATTATTGTCCAGATCTATGTCATATCTGGTTGCAAATGCATGTTCTTGCACCAGATAAGATTCGTAGATGTGTGTTTTAAATAAAAGAAGTAATTGACATGAAGTTGCACGATCTTTATTAAAGAAATGCCGAGGCACCCGCACCAACGTGTTAATAGATTAAACTTGAAGACCTCTTCATTGGATGCTTCAGAATATCAATGTCGAACAGTCATTACACGATGTCACATGTAAGAAGACAAATATATGTTTTTAATGACTACCGTCCATTAATTTTAAGGTCATCTTTCTTTCAGACCTCACAAATTAATAATATCTCGTGAAACCAAAAACGTCCAAACGAACCATAACTGACTGAGATGAAAGAAAATGACAATAATACCCCTCCAGTAGTATCTATCCATGGCATGAAGAAGAAGAAGAAGAAGAAGAAGAAGGAAGGACCAATCATCTGTTGAAACATGACAACAAAAGTGGTGTTGATGAGTTCAACTTATCTTCCAAAATTACAATCTTCTTCTTCTTCTTCTTCTTCTTCTTCCTTTAAGGTTATAAAAAACAAAAAAACCTTAAATTGTTGTAGTCTTAAATTGTTGTCCAAAAATCGGAAACTCGTCTCCATCGCTCCAAAAGTCACAATGTCGGAAGCAGCGGAGGCGAAACCCTATTCCGTCCTGTTCGTCTGTCTGGGCAACATATGCCGGAGCCCGGCGGCGGAGGGAGTCTTCCGGAGCCTCGTCGCCTCCAGGGGTTTGGATTCACGCTTCGTCATCGACTCCGCCGGCACAATCGGCTACCACGAGGTCAGGTCATCACTCAACTGGTAAAAATATAAAAAAATTCCACCTTTTCAATATCCGCGGTGGTGACTGAAGTGAACTGAGTTAGGGTTAGGGTAATCCGGCGGATCCGAGGATGAGATCTGCTTCCAGCAGACGGGGGATCGACATCACTTCAATTTCGAGGCCCATCCGCCCTTCCGATTTCAGGGATTTCCATCTCATTCTTGCCATGGACAAACAGAATCGAGGTCACTTTCAATCCCTAACAACATTCTTCCCTTCCCTACAAATACAATGAATGGATCATATCATACTCTCGGATTTCGATTCAACTTCAGTCTTTGATCATGGCAAAACGAATGAAGACTGTTTTTGAAATGTTGCCCTTCACTTTTATATGAAATAGGGGTGGTTTGGATAATTAAATGTGAGGTTGCAATTGCTAACATGTTTAGAGGCTTATGATGTGGTGTGGATTGTGTTTCTTTTGTATTATTCAGATGATATTTTGGCGGCATATGAGAGGTGGAGTTTCAAGGAGTCCCTCCCAGAGAATGCCCAAAGGAAGGTTAGTTGACATGATTTTCAGCTTCCAGTGTTTCACTGCAACCCACTGACTCACAATTAATGAGTTATACATTTTAAGTATCAGTTTCACAAAGTTGTTTTTCATCGTACATAAAAAACCTATTTGAACTACTTATGTTCTTATATTAGTGCTACTGACAACCCCATTAATGAATATAATAGTAAACATACCATGTTTAATTTCAAATAATATGCAACATTCTCCTAAAAGCTCATCATGTTATCACGAGCTGAACAAAACATAGTAAATAGTACCTAGAGATGGTAATTGTTGTTTTGTGAAATATGCCGTAGCAGTGAAGTGTTTTTAAGGTTGAATTGTATTAACTTGTCAAACATTTAGCATATATGGTAGCGCTGCACTTATCCTGTAAATTTGCATTTAGTATGCTTCGTATGTAACTCGAAACACATAAAATCACTCTTATAATTTATGGGGCATAGCTACAATTGTCTCCATTAATATAATTTGCTTGTATAACTAGTTAACTTTTGGACTGCCATTATTGTGTTGAATCTAATATGCTCATTGAACTTTTATGTTGCCCCGCTTCTACACTTGTATAGATCCATAATTACATGTATGGAAGTCAACATGTATTGCCATTTTTTTCTCCTTGTGGTTTGTTTCTACTTTGTAGTAGTGGTCGGTCTTTGATACACCTGTTTCTTTTGGCAGCTTAAGTTGATGTGCTCATACTGTAAGAAACACAGTGAAACTGAAGTTCCAGATCCATACTATGGTGGACCTCAGGGCTTTGAAAAGGTATCCAATTTCTTTTATTAGTTAAGGTCTTTATGCACCAATTATTCTGGGCCTGTTCAATTTAATTTGTTCCGTATGTCTATCTACCCAACGCACGAATAAAGTCGTAGGCAAAGTGATGCATTGCCGATGTTTCCCTCCTTGGCTCCTCAAGCTCTTGTGCTTGAAAACCTTTATGAGATATCTGAGAAAAGATTGGTTTTTGCTATAACCACCGTTTCGTTTAAATGTTCTGATGATTATGTAATTACCTGTAGGATATTTTTGTACTTTTCTACCATAGGGTAAGAAATGATGAAAATTGTTCCGATCCATTCTTAAGATTTAGTGTTTCATATAGGTGTTAGATTTGCTCGAGGATGCTTGTGAATCACTACTCGACAGTATTCTGGCAGAGAACGCATCTTTGACTCCTAGTTCCTGAAAGGTGCATTGAAGTTCCAAGCATTTCACCACTTTTATCATTTAACATAAATCCGGTATGCTTTTAGCCAGGTAAATATATGATCAGAGCATCCTAATATAAAGATGCATATATATAGAATAGTTTTGGATACGTTAATTCTCCAAGATGACATTTAATGCCACTAAATTGTATGTTTAAGTAGCATATTGTTTGCTACTTAATGGCCATGTAATAGCATTGTTGGCATATATTATGTCATAGCATCGACTGATAGGACATGGCTAACAAGTTCAGCACGTCTTTTAATAGTTATCGTAAGGTCGTTTTGGCTTGTATGAAATGTTTAATCAACCCACATTGGTCTATGGATGGATAGAAAATATCAATTATGCAGTGGATGGACGACTCTTATATTTTGAAGAAGGAATATGCATATGATGAATTTGAGCTAGGATTTGTGTATAAACCCATATCAAGTTAGATTCTTAGGATTATGTCAGTGTTGTCCAAATGGTGTCAATTGTAAACTCAAGTCTATATTTGCTAAGTTATTTTGCACGGTTGCACCTTATATCATGCATATAAATTGGGGAGTATAGTTTCCTCCGTGTTAGAAAAGGAGAAATCACAGAGTAGCATGCAGATATAAAGAGTCTCTGTGAATGGATTCTTGGTCAAATTGTTGCTGTCCTCAATTGTAGTCATCGTACAAACTTTTTATTATTATCAATGCCAGCAAGTAGATGATATGCCTGCTCTTGAAATGATTGCAGAGTGGAGTGCTGGACGAAAGCGACGTCATTGCATGCATCGGCTTGGATGGATTTCTGTTGTTCCATTGATTTTTAGCTGCTAAAGGGCTTTTGTCGATGTTATCTGATGGACCTTACATCCTACATGTGATTACGATCTACTGGATAGTATTGCTCCAATGTTGTTTACTGGTATCTTATAGCTCATTGTACTGTCGAGAAACAACCTGTAAAAGCATTCGAGTAATGTAATACCGCAATAATGTATGTAGGTCTTGTTGTCAAGGTAATAATGTTGGAACAAACAATTGACAGGGAGAAAGCTTCGAGGAGCAGCAAGCAAGTCTTTAGCTATAAAGCTTGTTCTTGTTTATGATAGAACTAAAAGTGGATTCAATAGTGTATCATGAGGTTAAACTATACACCAAATGAGGGTATAATTTATAGCACATATATTGAGGTATCCCTAAAAGTGAACATTTTTGGTACACTATCTAAACTTTACATGCTTCAGAAGACCACAATTAGCATGCTTCTGACATGCACAATAATGCTTGGAAGCAAACACACATACTCCATTGCAGAGATGCTACTATATAATGAAATTCTTTGTTCCTTTTGAGCCTCGTTTTCTTCTTGGGCTCGAGCTGAACATGGAACTCAAAGCATCGACAAGGTCCGCATCTTCCTCATTTATAAGGATTTTTGCTGCATCTGGATTCGCAAGGAGTTGTTTTGCCACAAGGTACCCTGCAATGGACCATGTTTGATAGAGTCGTGCTTGTTTGCCGATTAAACGAGCCCGCTTGGTATCATAATATTCTGGCCACTTGTCTTTGAGTAGCCGCTTCTCTGCAACTTGAACTGCCCTTGCAGCAATCTCTGGCCTATCCATCTTAATGCACGCAACCGTAAGCTGCAAAGTGCAAACAAACCACTAGTTATATTTCTGAGCAGAGAATTAAAAGGAAACACTATAATTGTAGAGTAGTGGAATGTCACTTAAGGACAAGTGAAAAATTAAGATCCGTAAGTGTTAATTAGCATGACAATCACTTATGGGTCTTCTAAGATGTTTCAGCTCCTCTTCACGTAGACCTAATATCATCCATAATTACTGAGAATTGCCATGGCAATGATGGCATACATGGCACACACGATTTCAGTCAGCTAATTCCTAGAAGATCAATTCCAAGGTATAATAATCAGTTATAGAAAGAAAGAGGTAAATTCAAGTATGATTAAACTCGTACAAAAATCAATACCGAGTCAACAATTAAAAAACAAAAAAATATATATGCTACTAAATGTCAAAGGAATATTAAGTTACCTGCCAAAGTAAAGTTGGCCAAGAACCTCCATTATGGTATGACCACGGTCTGCAGAAATTGAATTTTGAGAAAATAGGAAAACAATTTTTTTTTTGTAGAGAAAGTGTATACAACAATACTAAGACTCACGTATTTTTGGGATCACTGCCTGTTATGATCGACCATTCTTGCCCTTCTAATGCAGGATAACAGATCTTAAAAGGCATATCTGCAACCAAATCAGACCATTTGGCTTCAATCAAATCCAGTATGGCATGTGATTGGCGCCAGGTAGCTAGACTCGATGTTATAGACCACAAATTTCCAAGAGAAAAAAATCGAAAATCCATGTGAGCAGGCTGCAAATTTCCTATGAAATACCCTCCTTTATCCGACATCCATTCTACCAACCACGAAGAAACTTGTTCAGGGTAAATGTTGAATTTGTTAATTGCATCATAAGAATATTCTTCTGTTTTGTAGCGGTATATCTCATTCAGTTTTTTCATGTCAACCCAATAATATTCCCTAATATGAAATGATAACGCCAATAGTCGGTTATTTAATGCTCTGAGAAGGTCTGCTGATCCATCCTCTGGTGCAAGCATCTCACGAGCACATAATAGTGCAGAATAAAAGAGTGCCTGCAAAAATATGCAAAAAGTACAAATCAACATAGTAATAAATGAAGATGATTTCTAGGCTTGAAAGAAATATTTCACTTTTTCAATATAATGACTCCAGCAGAGGTAAAATGGAAACCAATTGCATTATCCTTACTTGAATTTCCAAAGGATGCCCATGAATTCCCATTCTACGGTCTATCATACATGAACCGTCGGTCACCAATAATGTTGGAAACATATCAAAACCATCGGCAAGACAAAGTTTTAAGATCATCTTGATTCCTGTTTGGACATCAATTCTCTCTTGAACAGATAGATCTCCAGTACATTTTCCATATGCTCTCAAAAGGATAATCCACCACAGCCCTGGTATAGAAAAAATTGTGATTAAGAATACATAAATAATTTATTATCATTCAATTTCTATTGGCACAATAGAAGTGCACAAAAGAAAATATTTGAAACATGATGTACAATATTCGATGAATTTAATTACCAGAATCAACAGGTGCGACACGTCCTATTGCAGATTCTCCAAAGTCAGGGTCAAGAACCTCTTCAGTTGCAGAGTCATCGCCATCAAGGGGGATCGTTCGTACTTTGAAGCTAGCTGGCATCAGGCCTTGACCGGGGCTATGGCAGTCAATTGTTTTCTCCCAGCTCTGCAGGTGTAAGTATATTAGCTTTTGTTAGAAAAAAAACCCCTAAATTAATCACAAACCAGAAGAGTGGACTCCCTTAAACTATAGAGAGCATATATCAATTAAATCCATTTTCAAAAGCCATTACTGGCTTTCTAGAATATATATGGAATGGTAACAAGGGATAACTTGGTAAAAACAAACTACATTCATCTGTCTAATGGCGCGTGTACTCTTTTGCACATCTTGTAGACAACAAAATATCATACTTCTAGTATACAAAAAAAAGTACTGATGATATAAAATTTCTAGCATGCATTCCTTCCAAGGAAGATAGCATCACCTGCAACTGTAATGTGTGTAAAATGAAATTCCGGACAATTTCATACTCTCCATTTAGAAGGAATGCAATCCCAGAAGGAATGAAATCACGAATAAAAACTTGATCGTAGTTTAAGACACCAGAATCGGAAGGGTCATTTGCAGCAATTGTGCCGATAGGACTATCACAGTAGTACACTATAGATTCACGTAAGAGATGCCAAGCATCTTCCTCTATGAACTGGGACTTGTTAGTTTGGCTATTTGAGATTCCACCGGTAACTGATACATCATTGTTAAGAAGCAAATCTTCAGTTCCACTTTTCAAAGGTTGAAAATCATCAAGACCAAGAGGGTTTTGACTGTTCATGGTCCCAAGAATTTCACCTGTTTTATTGATGGATTCCTTAATCCATGACCCATTCCCATCACCAGTGTTCATGCCATTAAAGTTGTCAGAATGCTGGCATTTGCAACTTGAGATATCTGATCTATTGGATCCCACCTTTCTACGAAAAAATGCATTAACCTGTCGAGTGCCAAGAATGCCCATGTGGAGTCTGGACATGCCGGAACTACACGCCATACAGACAAGATTGGGACGCCTTTTCTTCCCGTAGAAAGGTCTGTAATGTGATACTGAATTAGGAGAACTGTTTGGCACTACCCCAGAGAAAAACTGCAATACCGCCTGAGCAGTGGCCATTGTTAGGCAAACCAAGTCAATCTTCGATCTTCAGACCACCTGACGAAGAGGGACAAAAAAGGCTCAGAAACGAAAAGCAGGCGATCGAACCAATGCCAATGCACCAAGAAAGACCAAGCACTGGAAAAACATTATCTTTGAAGTAGCATAAAGCACGGGGTTTGTAAAATTATAAATTCCTATGTCATAATCAGAAAGAAAAAAACATGTTTTTTCATGCAATAGCATAACAACCAGGCTTAGACATTCGAACAACGGAAGTGAAAGCTGAAAACGATTTAAAAATCCCTAAAAACTTGTAAAACAAGTCAACAAACTAATTCCACAAAACTGACTGCATAGAGTGAGAAGCTCACGTACAGAAATAAAAACTAGAATGGACACTACACACAGGATGAACCTAAGAAAAAACAATAAAATTTTCCATTTGGGGGGGCAAAATTAGGGTTTGAGAACGGAAAATTGAAATCCGAAATCTAACCAAGGGTCCGATTGGATGGAGCGATTGTGATTGGGGAAACGTTTCAAATCTTCCTCAAATCCAATCTAATCGAATCCAATTCCAAACTCTTGATTCGATGGAGAAGACGGGACTCTCTGTTTATATGGAATGGAAAATGAAGAAAGAAAAAAAAAACTACACTGAAAACGGATACTGTTTTCATTTTCTTTGCAAACGTGTCCTTCTACAACATGCTATTTATTTGTCTACGGATATTGTCCAAAATATTTTTTAATAGAAAATACAACATCATCTAAAATGTTTCATATAATATATGCACAGTTGCTAAGTTATTCACTATGTCTCTACATAATTGTTATCTTCCTGTTACTTTTTCGATGTTTCTTGAGGAGAAACGTGAAAAAATCAATCCTATAATTTCTATACATTCCAAAGGACAAATACAGGAAAAAGATTTTTCTTTTCTAGAACAGGCACAAATGTTTCGAAAAAATATGGTAAGAAAGAAACTATTTTTCCTTGATTTTCTTGTGCACAAACTCTTATTTTACTAATTAGGATTAGATGGGTGATATAAGAATCTGATTAGTGCACGAAAGGTCTTTTGGAAATAATACTACACAACGAAGGGAGTATCTAGAAAAAAACTCCATTGTTTTTTCTGTATGGAATTTAATAGAGTATCATTATTTTGCAAACTTCATTTATTGGTTTTCGTTGAATGATGAGGTGTGCTCCTGTCGTTACGTTGACTTCTATGGCTGTAGTTTTTCCGTCAAAGGAAAAAATATTCACAACTACAACATTCCGAAAAATGTGCTACAAATATGAACCAATCAATGGACAAAAAAGAAGAAACGTGAATCATGGCAACAGCTGGGCTACGAGACCCATCACATTGTCAAAGAAATGTGAAATACAGTAGAGGCCATATCTAAGGTAGGTTAAGTTTAATCCTGGTTGCTTGTTAGGAAAACCAAGGCCATGACAAAGATGGGGAAAACTTAAATTGCAAAATTTAGCAGATTTTCCAAACATTCATCCAATTGCGTTATACAAATGTACTCAAATAGATAACTGAAGTGCTAACTATGCCTACGAATTATTACTCCTAAAAGAGGTTAGAAACGACTAAATTGTCCCACTAAACCGGCTCCAAAAAAATTTCAATGTACAATCAAGCATATCAGTGAAGGTCTTGAATATGGTGCAACAAACTGAAAGCTAGCAAATCACGGATCACCATCCACTTTGCTGTCATTATCATCATCCCCTTCGTAGTACTCATCATCACGATGGATTTGCTTGTCTTGAGTGTGCTCTGCGAGAAATCCTCACAAAAGTGAGAACAAGGAAGCATAAATTAGAGAAGGAACGAGCAACAGCATAAACCTAGACGTAGCTGAAGTGAAACACAAATAGATTGATACGAGCCATATTATATACCACTCAAGATGGGGAAGTAGCTAAGAGCCTACGGCTTCTTTCTTTATCCAAGACATTGCAAAGAGATTTATGTACAGAAGTGATCAGTGTTTTCATCCAAAGGACAGTCACAGGCAAGTATGGAGGAGAATGCGGAAATAACAGATAGATAAACTACATCTCTCATAGTGTCATACAATGCAATATCAATTACAGAAAGTGGGAAGTATGCTTGCAATAAGGGCGGTTCAAATACGCTGAAGCAAACTGATTCATTCCTAGAGAAAATGTAGAAGTCCATGTCATTATGAAATTTCTAACCGCGCTAGCTAGAACCCACAAGTCATGAACCTATCAGCCAACACTGGTTGCCATCGCAGGTAGCATGATGGATATAGCTTTATCATAGGTTCAGTACTAGTGAATTGAAAATTTGGAATGGTAACAGTGATAGTGAGCTATCCAATTCCACATGAATAAATAAAGTGACCAACCTAATAGGAGAAAACCTAACTCATGCCCGTCAGCTATTGTTTGTTCCGTCCCAAAGTTCATAGTTCTCTCAGGAACATTAATGGTATTTACAGAGATTGCACTCATTGATAACACTAAAAGGGACGACGGATCTTAAACAACCCAAAAGAATTCTAGAATTTTTTAGAGTGAGATTTGTCCAAACAGACCAAACATATAACCATTAAAAAGGAAAATGGCTTACGATGTACTCGTTCATCCGGGTTCTGTTCATCTTCATCAAAATCTGGGATGTAAAAATCAGGTGGTACCTGTATTGGAGAGCCAAGTGAAGACATGTTATACATTCTCAAAGGCAGACGGTCTGTGGACATATTAATAAACAACTTCATACGCTACTGCAATCTATGAGAGATATCAGGCATCTATTTTGGCAAGAGTAAATGCACCATATACAATAACTTCAAGGTCTATGTGAGATTGTTTGGTGATGTTATGTTAAGTATATGAAACTATCAACATTTTAGAATCTGTTTGATGAATCTTATAAGAGTAAAAAAACCTTTGCTGAGAGTACAAGAACCGAAGAAAGCAACTATTGACAGTTATGATCATTAAATCGATGCTTGATCAACTTGGTACTTTGATTCCTCCAAGCTAACATGTGGCTTTCACAAATCCTCAAATCTTCATTCAACTAATATTCAAGTATGATTCTCCAAATTCGATGATCTCATAAAAAATATGGAAATTTGTGTGTACCAGTAAGCCTCATAACAAAATAGAACAAATAAAAAAAAGAACAAATAAGGATAGAGAGGAGTATCTCACCTCTTGCATCTGTACACCAGGGGCATGTTGTATGTGTCGTAAATTTTCAAGAACTTGAACCTTAATTCCACTGATGTAGGACTTGCTGTTATAATTTTCCTATCCCATTTATGAAACATTAGAATACAATAATTAAAGGATAAACAGAGATAGTTTTGTGAACTTGATTAACATGTAAATTGTGTTGAGACTTGAGAGTTTGGGCTTCATACATCACTCTATAACCCCTATCATGAGAACTCATGTCGTGAACTCAATACTAATATATAATACATACAAAAAGAACCTAGTGATCTAATATATATACACAAGTACACACACACACACACACACACAAAGAACCTAGTGATCAACTTTGGTAAACGCAAAACATAACTTTCATCTCATAGACGATGGTAATACAATAGGATAACATAGAGGGCAAAATACCCACCATGTTCCTACTAGGGATCCTCAAGGAATAATCTGGAGCAAAATATTTGATATAATCATTTTCTGGAATCCCTGCAAAAAAGGGAAGACGAATAAGAGAGTACTATGTGTTATAGCAACACTATAAAACATACTTGAGCAATATGCAGCTAAAAGTTATCACACCAATGCATCCATCAGGAAAGCATGATTAACCCCACCGGCGACTCTACAACCCTCTTTGTCACGGAGTTGTTGTGTCAGATCTTGAAACATGGAACACTCTTGTACAATTGCTCTTTCGGTTTTTACAAGATAACTAATAAAAAGCATAGATAGGGCGACTCACTGTTTGGGATCTGTGTGTCCACGAGGATGCCAGTTTCGACAGTCCAGCAACGAGCCACATTTTCCTTTGTGTATCCACCACCACCTGTGACCTACTCAGAAAAAGAAAATCACTAACACTGGTTTTTAGAGCTTGACCACATATAAACACAGACAAGACTACAAGAGGCAACTCACCAACAGAGGTATATTAAGTTTCTTTACAAATCTTACACACTCTGAATGTCCTGCGATCATCAAGGCACCAACACACATCAAAAGAAACCCCAGAATTTATATGAAAGACATATTAGCTAAGGGTACATAATTGTATTGGGATGTTTTATGTTCTTTATGAAGTTCTTAAAGATGACACTTACTTATTGATGTAATAAAATTTAAATAAAGGCATGGAACCTAGGAGGCTAGGAAGCAAGAACACTTCAAAGATCAAACTGACACCCATACATGTATTTTATCGATATCAAATACAGATATGCCCCAAGTAAGCCACATGGTGTGTCCAAAATAGTTTGGGTACTTCCCAAGTATGAATACGACCAAGACAAGCCATCACTCAATGCACTCTCTCTACCACTCCACAATTTCAAAATATTATATCTTTTGATATCCATATTTATTTCACAAAAACCTAAATATGTTACTACGGATACTATTTTACTAGTTGCTTACTACTTTCTACAAAAATGTTATAGCATTGCATTGCATTTGTATCCCATGCTCATTTCCGTGCTTCCTGTAATGGACGCATGGGACTTTGGTTTATAATACTCATTAATAAAAAAATCTAGTCCACATTGAAGAGATCTATTCAACATTAAATTACAACTGAAATTAAGCAATATAGATTTTTAACTGAAAGGATGACAACGATAAGTTTTACACTTAATATTTTACCAGACATGAACAAGAAAAAACAATAGAATATTTAAAGATTATTCTGATTCAAACTGGTTCAAGGACTTTCTCAAAATAATCAAGGGGTTATCAATCGATATGCTAAGCAAGACATCACGTAAAATAAGGGCTTGATTATAATAATAGTCAGACAAGTGATTGTGCACATTTTTTGAAATTCGAGACTCCGTCAACCACTAAATACTATCTTAAAAAGGAACAGGCAGAAATATATTTCAACAAAATTATTTCATCATAGCAAGCATGTGCAACTAATAGTAGCATGGAGAAGGTGAGCACCCTCAATAGAAAGATTGAAGCAGCCTAAGCGATCCCCAGCAAGTGAATCAGCTCCACATTGAAGAACTATGGCACCAGGTCGATACATTTCCACGACCTTGGATATAATCTACACATAACTCGAGGTCGAAATGTCTTTTAGAAAATGAACCTCGAGGAACTGAACAAAGAAATCAATACTAACATACAACTTACAATCTTGAACAGCCGTGTGAAACCATTATCATCTATTCCATCTTTAAGTGGGACATTTATGGCATAATACTTGCCTTCTTTATCGCCTGTGTCCTTTAAATGAAAAGCAATTATCCTTTTGTTATAAAGGAACATCAAGTGTAACTAAAATATGTCAAAGAAAGAGAAAGTGGAACATGATACAATGTTGATCCTTCTTTGTGATGAATATTACATGAACTGCACCTTGATTCTTTTATCAAATGAAAAAAATGCAGGTACAGTTCGACAGCAGGTGAGGAGCATAAGGGAAAGAGGTTAGTTTTATTCTTCCAAGACCCCAAAACTAAAGATACAAGTTCAAAGAAAAGGAAAATGAATAAAAATTAAAAAAATGATTTCAACAAGGAAATACCATAGATATTTTGAGGAATATCGTTAAATGAAACAAAAGAATCTCAACAAACTAATAAAGAGATTACTTTTTTGGCAACGTAGAGAAACTACTATTTGGTATGTTGTGGGTGATTACTTTTCTTGACTTCAATATGCTTGTCGATAGAGATACAACAAAACTAACTGCAGAAATTCACCTTAACATCACCAGTTCCAGGAAAAAAAGAATCTCCATACTTGTGAAAACTCACAGTCATAACCCTGAAAAAAAGACATTGTTTATTACTCAATGGAAGCAGAGCTATATATGTAAGCACTGGACAGAGAGAATGATAAATTTTAATATTTAATTGGATCTATGCGGTGAACTTGTTCTTAATCATTTCAATTTTTACTGTAAGAAGATGTTTACGATAGTTGTTGCATGCGAAAATTGAAAATGATTACATTATACAGTTTGACTTGAGATACCTGTCTGTGAAATAGAAGGCTTCTTCAACACCGTCACCGTGATGGACATCTATATCTATATATAAAACTCGAGCATGGTATTTAAGTAGCTCTAGGATACCCAAAACCAGGTCATTGATATAGCAAAAGCCAGATGCTTCACATTTTTTTGCGTGATGGAGGCCACCGGCCCAGTTGATGGCAATATCACAACTTTGACTGTTGAGTCTCCTTGCGGCATCTGGGTGAATACTAAGAAATGTGAGAATAAATAAATAAATAAGAAAATGAGAGTAGAGATCAACCAACCTCACAACTCACCTAATGTTCCACCAGCATAAATTTGGCAAAATTCAAACAAGTTGTCAAAAACTGGGCAATCGTCACCGAGCTTGTCTGTGTGTATGAGAAAACAGCAAGTCATGTGTTGGGCTGTTGGGCTGTTTTATTTTACGAATGAAGCAGTAATTGTAAAAGAAGAGAAATTCACATACACTTAGACATAGAACCATGAAAAATATGTTGTGTATCAGGAGTGATTCGATGTAAGAACTCGACATAATCAGGAGAATGGAACTGGGCAAGCTCAGCTGGATATGCTTTGTGGGGTCGCTGTAAGTAAGTTAATTGAGAAAAATAAAAAAACCCATCCATGATATACATGATCTGAAGTAGTAAAATAAAAAAAGAAAATAGTTATTATCTTACGACTAACATATATCTCCATATTTTTGTGAAGGTCATAAGAGAGGACGAGATGGTGAGTCATGCAAAGGCGATGAGGCTTCATAGGGTGGTTTGGCCCAAAATATACATTACCAACATCTCCTGCATTTGCAACAACAACAACAACAACAAATTAACATCAACAACAACAACAACAACAATCTAGTCTAGTCTAGAGCGAGTGGAAAACTCCGTCCGTCCGTCCGTCCGTCTAGGGTTTTTTTTGTTTTGTTTTTGGAAAGATGGATGGATGGATGTAGAAATTAGTTAGTTTACCATCGTAGAAGTACGCAATCCGATCCTTCGGAGGCATCGGAAGATCTCGGAGCAGCCGGACGGACCAGACCGAGAGAGAGAGAGAGAGAGAGAGAGAGAGAGAGAATAAGACGAGAGAGAAAATAAGACGAGAGAGAGAGAATGAAGCGGTTCAGACTTTTGTAATAAAACAATAATAAAAAATAGAATGGGTTAGGTTCTTAGGACTTTTGTAAAGGAAAACGATTACTGGACGCTAGCGTTCGGGACGCGCGCTTACGTGGTCAGCACAGTCAGCAGACGCGTTTGAGTTGGCAGTCTCCACAGAAAAAGTTTATTTTTTATTTTATTCCTCGTTTCGTACAAATGTCTACATCCCTCCATCCCTCATTAATGCGTCTCAAATCACTCTTTTTCCATGAACATTTTGGCTCTCCTACACAGCACATGAGACTTGTTATAAATCTCAACATGCGTCTTCCTTTTTCTTCCTTTCTCTTCTGTGGTCCTACCTCTGTGCTTTGATGGAAATCGTTCATGTGTCTTTCCAAGTGGAGCAGCCGACAAACGTTCATAAGGAGGGGATGTTTTTCCTCTCTTTCGAAGAAGCCCAAACATTTTACGTTGCTTATGCCGATTCTTATGGTTTTTGTGTTAAGAAAAGGCATCACACCCGTTTGTTTGCTACCTCTGGGTCAGGTGTTAATGTGCTGGAACGAGATGCAATGGTGTCAAAGCTTCCGAGGATTTTGGCGTGATGTTCTACTGTTAAAAGTTCAATCAGAAAGTTCTATGCTTTTGCGTATAATTCCACATATACAACAAACAAGACCAAAGTCATCCTTAAGAATGTAGGAATGATCACATTCTTCTTCATTTTCTTCATGTACAGCAGTTGTATGTCTGTTCGGAATAAGAAGTCAGTCTGTTCGGAATATGTTGTGTGTCTGTTCGGAATAAGAAGTCTGTCTGTTCGGATTAAGTGGTGTGTATGTTCGGAATACTTTCGGTTCCATTTCTGCACAAATTTTCAACATAATCTGGACAAACATTTTACATAAACTGGACAAACTTTTTACATAAACAAGACAAGTTTTCTACATAAACAAGACAATCTTTCTACATAAATAATACAAACTTTCTGTTCCGTTTCTGGACACACTTTCTATGCTTTTGCGTGTAATTCCACATATACAACAAACAAGACCAAAGTCATCCTTAAAAATGTAGGAATGATCACATTCTTCTTCATTTTCTTCATGTATAACAGTTGTATGTCAGTTCGGAATAAGAAGTCTATCTGTTCGGAATATGTTGTGTGTCTGTTCGGATTAAGTTGTGCGTCTGTTCGGAATAAGAAGTCTGTCTGTTCGGAATATGTTGTGTGTCTGTTTGGAATAAGAAGTCTGTCTGTTCGGAATAAGAAGTCTTTCTGTTCGGAATAAGAAGTCTGTCTGTTTGGATTAAGTTGTGCGTCTGTTCGGAATAAGAAGTCTATCTGTTCGGAATATGTTGTGTGTCTGTTCGGATTAAGTTGTGCGTCTGTTCGGAATAAGAAGTCTGTCTGTTCGGAATATGTTGTTTGTCTGTTCGGAATATGTTGTGTGTCTGTTCGGAATAAGAAGTCTGTCTGTTCGGAATAATAAGTCTTTCTGTTCGGAATAAGAAGTATGTCTGTTCGGAATAAGTAGTCTGTCTGTTCGGAATATGTTGTGTGTCTGTTCGGATTAAGTTATGTGTCTGTTCGGATTAAGTTGTGTGTCTGTTTGGAATATGTTGTGTGTCTGTTCGGATTAAGTTGTGTGTCTGTTCGGAATAAGAAGTCTGTCTGTTCGGATTAAGTTGTGCGTCTGTTTGGAATAAGAAGACTGTCTGTTCGGAATATGTTGTGTGTCTGTTTGGATTAAGTCGATCCAACCTAAAAGTTAAAAACAATATTTTATTATGATAAGTCTGGACTCTGCACGAATAAAGGGTCTGCACGCTGTCCTAGGGTCTGCACTATCTGTGTATTGGGAAAAGAATCGTTCAACCTAAAGAACCGGCGTTTTTAAGAAGACCAAAGCACGTGAAGAGAAATTTTGCTGACTGGACGCTGACTCAACACGTCCACGTAAGGCGCGTCCGTGACGCCCGCGTCCGTGACGCCCGCGTCCGTGTATAAGGACTCGTAAACCATCACCCACCCTTCCTCCGACTTCTCCCCCCCCCCGGAAGAGCTCTCCCTTTCCGTCTCCGACATCCACCACTGGGACCTCACCTACCGACTCCGAACACGCGTCCTCACAGTCCGCGCCACTCGTTCCAGGTCTCTTTCCACTCTAAACTCCAAACCCTTTCCAATTTAGTGAGTCGTTAGACACCGAACTTGCCATTGCCCTTTTGCAGTTTATGTATGGTTGCTTGATTGACATTACTCTGCCTAATTTCCTGACCTTTTTCGAGGTACATCTGCTTACATTTCCAACCTCACTCATGCCTTGCCTTGTAATTCCTTTGTCTTCAATTAAGCTATATCACATCATAAGTTTTTTCTGTGGCTGGTGTCCTTACAAGTAACATTGGATGATACACACACAACCTTGACTAGTTAGAAGACACCTTTTCATGTTATGATTTGTTTGAGTATTCCTGTTCAAAATGCCAAAATTTCAGGCTGCTTTGTTCTTTGGAATAGACAAGCTTTTGGTACACTGTGAATCCTGGATGCACTAATATGCATCAGGAGGATGGCAACATTCTCTGCCAATATCTGTGGAGGACGTCATTACTATTTGGAATTCTACCTTGGATCGTCGTAAGTTTCTTTTAAAACGTTAAACCATAATACTTTATCTGATTTTAGAGGGTTATGACCAATCACAATATCAAGGATGCCTCATAATTGTTTATCTGATTGCAGGGATACAGATCCAGTGCATTTGTGACTTTTGCAGCATTTACTTTACCCGATATTTTGTGGGTATCATTTCTGGTTAATTTAAGGAAACAATTTAAAATAAAAAATGTCAGTGTCACTTAAAGAGAAAGTTGCCTTGCGGAAATTGTTTGTTAATCCATCATAAACTCAATCTCATTTAATTTTGGCAATAGCTTGATACACTCTTCAAAATCTAATGTCTTGTTTTGTTAGAATAGAAGAGTTTAATTTCAATAGTTGCTTTGTTTTTAATTGATTCTGCAGGTGCAGGTCATATCTTCTAGACATTTCAAAGAGACCCCATATGCTTTGTTATGTTCCTGTATAGAGCACCCTCAGCTAACTGTAACTAGGTAGTTTGTCACTGTGGCCATTGATATTACTTTGTTTTGTCAAATTATGAAACTAATGTTTGTTGTGGTGGTGTGCAGTGAAAAGCAACTGTCCGAAGCACTTGTAACGTGGATCACTTCTGTGAAGAAACCATCAGCTTATTTGGATGACGAGGGGAGATCCTGTATTCTGAAGAAGGTTCATACTAAAAGCTTTATTTCTTTATTTATTAGTATTTGTTGTCACGATCGTGAGTAACAGGTGCTACTTCACTGTGGCTTTGATTGTTTATGTTGGTGGATTGTGTTGTAGGACCCAGTTTTTGTGTTACGCCCCATTAGAGTTCCTTGTATGCCTAGTAGATACATTGCAATCTACTTGTTATTATTTGTTTAAGCTGTTTAATTTTTATTCTCATGTATTATCCTACTTTTGTTTGTTTCCAGATACGGGTTTCCCTTTTGCCATTGGCATATGCTGCAGGTACTTGGATCACGAGTTAACTACTAGCGTATGAGTCTCTAGTCTTCAAATTCTCTATGGAAAATATATTTTCTTGTAGAGAAAAGGAAGAACAAAACTTTATCGGGCATTGCAAATGAGAGCGTTTCTGCTATCTTTGATTTAATGAAAGACTACACACGTCTCCTGAGTTTCAACATGAATGGTAATGATGCAGATAATCCATGTATTCGCCTGACACAATATTCGCAGGTTCTGCTGTGGTCTCCTCTCCTTGTTATTTTTTAAAACAATTGCATACATACTGCATTCTTTTTATCATTTAAAGCTGCAAGTGTCTCATCAAACTTTTTATGCAAGGCAGACAAAGATGAATGGCAATCTTGACATGTACTAATTGCATCTTTTAATTCTCCTAAACAAGTAAAATATTGTAAGACTGAGCCTAATATGAGTGAAAGACAAACCAAACAAGAAATGTTTTCCCTAAATAGCATTTGACAATTATGCTTACAAATCTGCTTATTGTCTCTGATTGCATGTTCTTTTAACCCAAATGGTAATGTTTCATTTTGACAGGACATTTCCATGTCCTGGCTAATAAACATATTTTCTCTATAAAGCCAATTTTAGTTCAACTGGTATAATGTTGTGGTTAGGTTTAACATTATAAAACAGGACAATTAGCGTGCTCTATTCAGTTTTTAGTTCTGTCTTGCTGTTAGATGGCTTGATGCTTTGTAGCTGTTTTTTTGTACACATAACTCACAAGTCATGGTTTATGAAGATTGTTATTTGTTGGTATGGATTGTTTATTTGTATCTTATGGATTTCCTCACCTTGTTTCTTTTCTCGAGTTGAGCTTTCCTATCCTATGAACTGCTACATTTGTTTTATCCTTATACAGTTACTCATACATCTTATATTCTAAGCTGTGTTCTAGTTCTGTAACATGGAGCATCCTGTGCACGGGTAATCGATCTTCATTGCCGTCCCCAGTTAACTATGCCCCTTCTCTTGCTGGCAGTGCTTCCGCAGAACATGCATTCTGAATTATTAAATATAAGAAGATTACAAGCTCTCAAGGACATTGAACAATGCAGGGGCAATTATAATAAGATCTATTGGGATTTCTGTATGCTTTCTTTCAATGCAGTGAATCATGTGGACCTGTCGAAGTGCCCTAATATCCGTCTCAATGCTGCTATAAAATTCTTAGGTGAAGCATTTCCATCGTTGACGGTGTTGAAGTTTTCTCACTGCGTGAACTTTAAATTCGAACAGTTATATTATCTCTTAGAAAAGTGTCCTCTTATCGAAGAAGTTGACTTCACTGCTGATGTTACTACTGTTCTTTCATCTCTCGTGTCTGTCTTGTCATCTAACAGTGAGGTATATGAGGTTGACAATGGTTTGCCACATGTTGCACAGAGAAACATTTCATTATTTTCAAATATTACGAAGCTTACACTTGAAGGCCAGACTGGCATCCATGGTACGAGAATCAGTCGCTAGACTGAATGATATGTGTGTGTGTGTATATATATATATATTCCACAATGAATCTTTGGGACCATGAATGCTTTGCTAAGAGTGTTTCTTAGTGCCATATCACTCATGTTAAATAAGCTGATGTTTTTTCTGAAATTGTTTGTCTTGTTTTATGCTGCTATATGCCAGTAAGTAACTGACTAATGAGCTTTAGTTCATTGGTGCTAGATCTGGATCTATCAAGTATCACAAGTCCCAATAGCTCCCTGTCACTGTCACATATAAACATCAAAGGGTGTACAGCACTAAGTGATGTTGGCATTTCAAAGCTTATATATGCGTCCAGAGGCATAGAATCGATGATCGCTTCTCATACTTCATTTGGAAGGGAGTCAGTTTCCGCCTTTTGTTTTACAATATCATCATCTTTTTTCAGTGGATGCTCATGCTTCAGTACCACTGATTCAACGACTGCAGCTGCCCGCCTACGAGAACTCCAAATTGATGGGTGCAAGAGTTAGTAGTAATTTTCTTTCTATTGGCATTCATCAATGACCTTATAATGCCTAATTTCTCACCTCTCACTGGCCAAATCACATCAGGCTGTAAGGGTCATGATTGCACGCCATCACATTAGCTTCGGCTGCAATAAGCTCTTGTTGTGGTAATTCTTTGTTTTTTTTTAAACTTCAGGGATTGATCGCACATGCATGGAAAAGCTTACAAGCCAATTTGAGATGTTGGAGATACTAAGTCTAAGGGGCACACTCCTTGATGATACTTTTTCAAATTTAACGGGTCTCTTTTGGAGACTCTTGATGTGTCAGACACCATGGTACGATCCTTTATGTGGCCATTGTGTGACTTTCACGTTTAGATTAGTTCACTTACTTTGAACCTCCAATATTCTCTAAACCTTTGGTTTGGGGGTAATCCAAAATGAATCCCTTCATTGGCTTCATGCTTTCTTCATCAAACTTGATTACCTAAGTGTTACTTCTATGATTGATTTCAGGTCCATGTTGCTCCGTTGGCATACATTATTGAAAGAAACCCCGGTCTGAAGAGTTTGAAAATGAATGGTTGTACAAATTTGCATCCTTCTGAAACTGCAAATTCAAAGCTCGTCGGAGATGTTAAGTGCCAAAATTTAGCCGTTAAGTTAGGTGAGAAATGCTTCTTGGAAAACTTGGCATTTGGGTGGGGATTTTCTCTTGGTTCTTTGGAGAAACTTCAACCTGCAATAAAGAAAGTCAAGGCCATCATTGTAGGTACTGGTGCATCACTAAGCCATCAAGCATTGTCTGCTCTAACTCGTGCTTGCCCGTTTCTGGAGTCAATAGTCCTCACCTTTCAGGTATCAAAATAAAAGCTTTTGAAAAGGAACAGAAAACTGAAAAAGGAGGAAACTTACGTGTCACGAAGAAAATACTTCAAGCTATTTCTTAGTAGCGGGTTAGGTTTTACTTACCTTGCTGGTTTTGTAGGTAATTTCTGACAGCATTTTGAGGGGGCATCTTGGAATCCTCTAGACACCTTGAAATTTTGAGTCTCTGCTGTTGTATTGGTGATTTGACATCATGGACTTTTCAAATTAGCATGCCAAGCTTAAAAACTCTGAAACTAGAACGGGTGACACCGTGGATGACCAATGATGATTTGGTCATTCTAACTCAGAACAGTTTGAATTTGGTTGAACTGTTGTTGTCAGGATGCACTCTTCTCAGTTCAGGTAGGACCATGCTTGTGATCTTAAGCGACAGTCTTATTTGGCGAATTCACGTTATTTTGCTGTTATAGCCATTGAACTGTCCTCTCTTCTCGTCTTCTATGCAGATGCACAGCAGATCATTGCTTATGGATGGCCTGGTTTGACATATCTACACCTAGAGGTACTAAAGCTCTTATCTAAAATCTAAATGTCATTCAAGTATATCTCTCAGACACCGAGGGTTGTTTGAGGTTCATTTGAACTTTCTAGTTCCGTAATCCAGTTAAGAAAAATGCAATGGCGTACTGATTTCAAGTTGAAGTTTTCTTTAGCCACAGAATGGGATTGCATGGTTATGATGATTGTAAGTGCAGTTTGTGTATATTGGATGCTACTCGTCACTTGAATGTTATCATTGATAGCATTAGCAACAAGACAGGAGGTATCTAGTAGAGCCTCTATTGTTAGTCTTGAAGCTCAAATATGATGATGAAGCACAAATTTTGCATTCATACTTTGCTATGCTTCTTATTATCCTCTGTGGTTTATACTTATGGATTACCAAGCTTCACAAGTCATGTTACTGAAATGAATTTCTAATACAGGATTGTGGCAGTGTGATGTCCAATGGAGTGTCATCTATTTATGAATGCATTGCTCTAGAAGAAGATCTTCTGTTACGTCATGTTGTGAGTATAAAAAGCAAATCTTAATTCTTATTCTTTACTTGCACGCCCTGAAGGCCATCATTGTATGCATGAAGTTGTTCCCTAATCAGATCATGAACTCACGATGCATATGGGTTTAAAACTGATTTTAATGTTCCCATCTCAAGGTCGTGGAATCAGAAAGAATTTTATAGCTGATGCTGCATCAAGGGTATGAGATTCTACCATGACATAACTTATTTTACGACTAAACCAAACCACGAAACAACTCGTATTTTTCATGCCAAATTCAGTTGCCTTTGCTGCGGAAAGTAGCGCTGGATCTATGTGATGCCTGCGAAGGAGGGTTTGATACCCCAAGTGTAAGTGCTTAGTCTCTTGAAAATCTGTTCAACTTGGAGATATTGACGGTTGCAACGTTATGTTTTGCGTTGTGCAGCATGCTGATAGGTACTTTCTGAGCATTGTTAAGATCGCCTGTTGCAATTCCTAGAAATGTGCCTTCAATCTTTGGAGACTTGACACGTTCAAACCAGTGCAGAAGCAGACGATGGTATTGGAGTGGAACGGCAAAGAGGCGAGAACAACCATTGTGAAAGAAAGAGTGTAAATACTCATCTTCTGAAACCAAAAATGTATGTTTCTCAAATGTCATGTCATGTAACCAAGAAACCAAAGTCTGTAGTTCCCGTGGTGTTGTTTCAATGTTGGATTCATCATTTTGTTAGATAGAGGGAGAAGAGAAGGTAAATAATGGGTTTGTCAAATGCATGAAAGATTATTTATTTATTTTTGACGGAAAAGTACCTACTATTTTTTTCATTTATTATATTTAATTTTAAAAAAGAATTATTATTATTTATTTACATACGAGTTCTATTTCTAAAGCAAGAAATATGCAATGAATGATGATAATTTGAAGAGAGAGAGAAAGAAAGAAGTAATGGGGGCCCGGCCCAATAAGGAAGCCCAGATAAGATGGTGAAAGCAAAAGAGGGAAGGAGAAGCAAAGATGAAATATGATAAGGAAGCCCAGATAAGATGATTCCAGTCGTCGTCCACTTTCACCTTCACCTTCACCACAGTGATGGTGTTTTGGCGACATCGTTGTTGTCATACTCTTCTTGTTGTTCCTCCATCAGACTCCCACCTACTACTCCTAAACTGAAACCGAAACGGAAACAGTCAGCAACAGCAGCAGTTTGTAGAATTGTGTCGAGAAGAAGAGAAGAAGTAGAAGAAGTGAAGATTAGGGAGCTGGATGAGCTGCCGGAGCAGTGGAGGAGGACGAAGGTGGCCTGGCTGTGCAAGGAGCTCCCCTCCCACAAGCACTCCACTCTCACCCGACTCCTCAACGCCCAACGCAAGTGGATCACCCAACACGACGTCTCCTACATCATCGTCCACTGTCTCCGCATTCGTGAAAATAACTCCGCCTTTAGGGTTTGTTAATTATTTTTTATTTTTATTATTTTATTCTTTGTTGTTTGTTTCTTCAACGTACAGCTAAAAAGGTATTTTCATTTTCAGGTGTATACATGGATGACGCGCCAACATTGGTACCGTTTTGATTTTGCGCTTGTCACAAAGCTTGCCGAATGCTTTGGGAAGGACCGGAAGTTCTCCAAATGCAGGCAAGTGTTTGATGACATTATCAAGCAAGGACAACTGCCTACGGACTTCACATTCCACGTGCTCATCGTTGCATATCTTAGTAGTGCTTCTGTCGATGGCTGTCTCGATCAGGCATGCGAAATCTACAATAGGATGTTGCAATTCGGAGGCTACAATCCTCTCCTGAGCTTGCACAATTCCCTCTTTCGCGCACTTGTGAGTGGACAAGGTGTTGCTTCCAAGAAATACTTGAATCAGGCTGAGCTTATCTTTCAGAATCTCAAGACAACCAGATTGGAGATACAAAAGGATATATATGCTGGATTGATATGGCTCCATAGTTACCAGGACGTTGTCGATGAAGAACGAATTGAAGCTTTGAGGAATCAAATGCAAGCGGCTGGTTTTGACGAGGAAAAGGATGTCTTAGTATCTGTCATGAGAGCTTGCTCCAAGTTGGGAGATGTTGATAAGTTTGAAAACACTTGGAATAAGATAATTGAGTTGGGACCTCGACCTCCTTCTCAAGCGCTTGTGTATAGAATGGAACTCTACGCCAAAATTGGGCAACCATTGAAATCGCTCGGGGTATTTAGGGACATGAGAAACCATGGGATTTCACCAAATGTTGTGGCATATCAAAAGATCATTGAGGTGATGACAAAAGCCCGAGAAATTGAACTTTCTGAGATGCTTATTACCGAATTTGCCAGTAGTGGCTTGAAGCCTCTCACACCTTCGTTTGTAGCATTGATGGACATGTACTTGAATATGGACATGCATGATAAAGTTGAAGTTGCATTCTCTCGATGCAGCCCAGACCGGACCACTTACACTATTTACTTAGATTCGTTGGTGAGAAATCACAGGTTTGAGTTGGCAGAGGAGGTGTTTTATCAGATGCACATGAATGGGGCGATGGGTACGAATGAGAGATCATGTAACATCATTTTAGCAGGCTTTATTGCTTCAGAAGAGTATGGAAAGGCTGAAAAGATATTCAAAATCATGCGTCAGAAGAAATATGAGATTGAGCCAGCACATATTGAAAAGCTGAATTCTGTCCTCAGCTATAAGAATAAGTTTGTCAAAGAACCAGTTAGGTTGAAGCTTGATCAGGAGCAACGTGAAATACTTATTGGGCTGCTTCTGGGTGGTGTACAGGTTACTGAACCTGATGAGCATGGAAGAAGAAATCATGCAATCCATTTTGAATTCCGTGAGAATTCTAGCATTCATTCTGTTCTGAAAGTTCACATTCATGAAAGGTACCATGAGTGGTTGAGCTCAAGTGACAGGAAAAGTGACGGAGAATGTGATATAAAACATGAATTTTCAACAGTCCCAGATGTGGCTTTTGATTTCTTTGCCGAATTTTTTTGGAAGAAGGGGAAGTTTGTGGTGCCGAAACTCATCCATCGGTGGATGTCCGAGCGAGTCTTGGCATATTGGTACATGTATGGTGGTCTTAAGACATCCTCTGGTGATGCCGTTCTCAGGTTAAAGGTGGGAAGCCGTGAAGATGTTGAGAGAATTGTGAAGTGTTTCTTGATGAAATCTTTAGACTACCGTGTGAAAAGGAAGGGAAAAACAGTCTGGATAGGCTTTCAAGGAGACAAGGCAGTTTCATTTTGGAATCTAGTCGAACCATATGTTCTTGAGAACGTAAAAGAATTTATGGAACCAAAACTTGAAGACCAAGAGAATGAAAGTAGTAGTGGATGTCAATTTGAAGGCCTTGATGAAGAATCAAATGCAAATGATATGAAATTGCACTAGATTGTCATTAGACAGCAATGTTTTTTTTACAGGGAGTAGCGATAGTATCAATATGGACCTCAGAAATAAACTTGAAACATGTCTGATGGAGTATGTGCCTTCACAATTTGATGAATTTAAGAAGTGTAGTGGCATGATTGATAGGTGAAACAACAAGAGTAATCTCTATTATATATGAAGTTTGCTCTACACATTGTAGCCCTAGAAATCCTGCAAGTTGTATACCAAAATTCGTAGTCCAGGTTAACTCTTTCATGCACTCAAGTGGTTTTCGTTTTCACAATTCATGCAGGGAACAACTAAAGATCTTGAATATGCTCTGCTGCAGCTTACATGTTTTTGCTGGACTGGACCTTCACAATCAGACTAATCAGTAGTTGGAGAACGGTCAGAACTGATTATAGTTCACTGATCCATATCGTAAGCACTTCTATCCTCATCTCTCTTTTTTCATTTTATTTTTATTTATCGTTTAACTTCTTCTATCCTCCTCATCATACATCACCTTCCATTTATTATCCTCAATTATTTAACTAAACAATGATTCCCACGTTTTGTTTTATAGTTCCGAATGTTGCCATAAAAATTTAGTTCATATTCAGTTGCCATAAAAATGTTTTATAGTGTGGTCTCAAATTCAGTTTCCATTTTTAAGAACCCCCGTGGTATCCAATGATCTGTGATGTACTACAACTTGTTTTATTAAAATGGAAACCGTCGATTCTCATATGTCGATGTGATTTTTCTCTTGTTGTGTGGAAAGTGGGAATTCTTCCAGAAGGAACCTAATCTTCATCTCTTCTGAACAAGTCTCTTGTGGAAATAACTAATTGGCACATTGGATAAGTCATCTTGTAGCTAAATTTACGAATCAGCATCATGCTTGTTATATCTGGCAGTTCGATTCGTAATCCACTGGTATTTTGACTATTAAGACAAGGGAAGTCGGTCCGTTTTTCCTCTTTTAAGTTCAAATTCTAACTCATTTACCTTTGAATCGGCTACACCACCGTACTCTTTCACAAAAAAATAAATATATCCAACATTATTTTATCAAATGTATGTCAACTCTAACAGTTGTGTTACATCAATTCATCTTGTCCTGAATGATGAAGACAACATTGAACAAGCATAATATACCTAATTAGTGTAATGATTATGAGAACATTGAAAGAGAATCCAACCCCATGGTCCGTGTCGAGATACATGTGAAGAGTAAAGTGGCATGTCAATTTGTGGATGGGCTAGGTTCGTGCAATCCATAAACACTGAAAGAATATTTTGATCTAATCAAACTATCAAGAAAAGCACGTCTCACGCTGTTGACCACTTGTTTCTTTGGTGATTTCGGTTGCAGAACGAATCCCCCAAGCATCTTAGAAGTAGAATCGTGATCTCAATCAAGTTTAAAGATGTCACTGCCTTCTTTAATCACGCTATAAATTTCTGATATAATTGCCTCATGACTTTATTTAATGTCACAGCAAGCCCTACCATTTCCCTTGGTTAACCACATTATAAGTGTCTTTAATTATTGCCTCGTGGCTCATGAGTCATGACTTATAATCGGTGTTACAGCAAGCCCGTTTATCCAAATCAATCGTGTGCATCCCCCAACTATGCTTCTTCTAGAAGCGCATCTCAATTTCATAGCCGATGTATGTATCACGATTGGATTACACAATACTTGGTTTTATAATTTATGACAAATATTCGTGTTGACGATCAACACACACCTTTTATTTACTCTCAACCTGGTGTCACGTTGCAACTGCAAGACTGTCGCATCATGTGCTACTAAGTTAGAATATCACTCTATCCTATTTATATTTTAAAATATCTATTATGTATTGTTTTGATTACAGAGCACATCTAGAAGGTCAATGCCGGCCGACTACATTTGTTTCTGATAGTGATTGCCACTTCTAACGGTTGTAAGTCTTCGCTGCAATTTTCCAGTAGGACTTTACAGAAGAAAAACAATGGAACTGGACTTATATTCTTATTCATTTGTTCATCACTTGAGATTACAAGTGCGCACGCCATTTTGAATTTTGTTGCTTGCACTATGTTCATAAACGTGTTCTTCAAGTTTTACTTAACTCATTTGGACAAATGATAATTATAAGGGATACATACCTGCTTACACAGATTTTCACATGCATATGGGTTCTCTATAATTTGAACATGCATTCATGTTCCGCTAAATTTTAATAATTCGAATGAGATACGAAGAGATCTCATTAGCTACTTGCTCCCCAAGTCCAAGTGACAGTGAGAGATTTGAGCTACAGGACATGATTAATTGTCTGTCTTTGTTGTTTGTGCTGTTTCTTTTCTTCTTCCTTTTTTGATCGTTAGCTTGTTGGTTCCGGTCTTGTTCTTCCAACTTGGTGGTGCTGACCATTCATCTGGAAATGGAGGTGGGATGGGTGAGTGAAACAATTGGATATGTTTGATTTGTCAAATTATTTCCATGGTCTTTTTCAGTTGCGAATTGTCACCAAGATGAAGTGACATTTGACCAATCTAAAGTCCTCTTTTCTTTCCTTCAACTTTGAACATTTACATCAGTTCAACGGCTCTTTATTTTTTCCCCCTCTTATATGGTCGTAATCGTTGTGTTCATTCTTCTCATGTCTTCAACAGGAAATTTTGGATCGTGCACAGAAATGTATATCAATTAGAAGTTTCATCCTATTGGATCATGAACAGAAGCGTATTAATTAGAAGTTAATGCGTTACTGGTCGTTGGGTGAAGGTAACTTGAGCTTAAATCAACGCTTATATTGTGGTTTTGTGAATATAAAAAGCAAGTTGCTTGAATTACAAGACAGTGAAAAACTTAATCAAGAGATTAAACAGCTGGACTTTGAATTCAAATTCCGTTTAGCTCAAACTTCTTCTATATTACATTGTAGAGTTCGAGTGAATTTGTTGCTTGAACAACACATCTAATCAACGATGCGTAAGCGTAATAAACTAACAATAATACGTGACTCGCTCTGCTCGGAAAGAAATGATATAGAATGATATCAATAAAAATCGATATCAGTGAGTTTCTAATTATCTAATCTGAGTTCACTTTCTGAACTACTCAATCCTACTTCTTTGAGTTGTAACAATAAGCATTCACCATAAAAACCCTGTTTAATGCTGTTACAAACTCGCTATCAATCATAAATTCAGGATACATCAACACACTTCAAATTTCAACTATTACATTTATCCCTTTCATCTCAATTTTAATATCACCCAAAGGAGGCAAATAAAAATGTATACTTGAACGTTTAAATTTGAAACGCCTGATTTCTCCAAGCTAAGGGGGTATATCTTTGATTTGATGTATATAATCTCGGGCGGAATAAACAAATAGAGGGACATTAATATAACATCTGTAGACAGAAAACTCGTGGCGTTAGTAAATCCCAAGTCATGCCAAATATCAGAAAAAATGAGGTCTGATCTGCAAGATTTCTTTCGCGCCAAAAATTTCATAGGAGACTCTTCACGAGGTTGCTTCCTCATCAATGTGGGATATTTGCATATATTTCCTTTCAAATAACACAACTCATTTTATAAAAAATCCACCAACCCCATATGACTTCTATGTATGATATTTTTTGCACACTTATTCAAACATATGACTTTTATTGTTCAACACAAAACGTATGACTTTGGCATACATACGTACACACACCAAAAAAAGATCCCAGAAATACCACATATATGTTCTCAAGCAAACGAGGATAGTAAATGAAAAAAAGACATGAGATCCATATCAACTGTTGAACCAAGAATTTAGTTTACGGGGCGAAAATATAAATGAAAAATACATTATATATTTCCAAAAAATTACAATTAAACTTGACTAGTTTTCATATTTTGAAAATGATATATGAATGTCACGTCACTAAATTTACCAAGTATATCTTTTTCAATATAAGATATCGAATTGTCGGTCAACGGATAATCCTTACAAACGGTTTTCAACATATTCATTGTCAAAAATGACTTTTCAACGGTTGCAGTTGCAAAGAAAGTCTTAAAGTCAATCTTAGTGGTAAGTGAACCAGAGGATATGTAATATATTTTTTCTTAACCATTTCTTTGTTAAAACACAAATTCTTTCGTTTAAACACCAATTACTTTTAGGTTACAAAAGTTATTTCAGCAATGCACATTAAAGATATATGTCTGAAGCTTATTCGAAAATATGATATGATTTACAAATGAGAACTCATTAGGATAATATTTAGCTAAACAAATTAGTTTGTCTATATTAAAGTAGGGAAGAATTAATTACTAGGTTGTTTTGATCCCATTTGCAAATTTACCCTTTTAGTAAACACAAATTCGGAGTTGGACCAAATATGAAAAAAAGTAAGAAGTATGAATGAATCCACGAAAGCCGAAAACTACAACAGCAAAATGGCCACTCCGGAAGAGTATTTAAAAGGGCGCTGATGGTGCACTCTTCCTCCAATCCTGTTTCTGTTCTGTTCTGTTCTGTTCTGTTCTGCTTCCTGGAAAATGGCAGGATCTTCGTCGATAACGGCGGAGGGCCTCAGCCGGTCGAGCGGGAGCCGGAGGCACCACCAGCTGCAGCCGCAAAGCTGGGCGGGCAGCTTCCGGGAGGTGTTCACAGACCCGTCGGACGTGTTCCGGCGGAGCACGTCCGCCCAAGAAGATGAGGCCGACCTCCTCTGGGCAGCCCTCGAGAAGCTCCCCACCTACAACCGCGTCCGCAAGGGCGTCCTCCGGCACGCCCTCGACGACGGTAAGGTCGTCGCCGACCAGGTCGACCTCGACTCCCTCGGCTTCGTGGAAAAGAAGATCATCGTCGACAGGCTACTGAAAGTGGTCGAGGAGGACAACGAGAACTTCCTCAGGAGGCTCAGGGAGAGGATTGATATGTCTGTATTTATTTATTTATTGTTTCGAAAACACAATCAACAAACTAACTAAGAAAAAGAAACAATCAACAGGGTGGGGATTGATATTCCCAAGATTGAAGTCAGATTTAAGGATTTGTGTATCGAAGCCGACGCGCATGTTGGGTCCAGGGCGCTTCCTACTCTACTCAACTTCTCCATCGACATGGTCGAGGTAATTACTAATTAGGATTCATTACATTGTCTTGTCCACGCGAATTTAATCTTCTTGCTTAATTAGAGTGTCTTTTTATTCATTTCACAGGGACTGCTTGGACTTGCTCGTCTTTCCATGTCAAAGAAGAAAGTCAATAAGATTCTTAAGAATGTTAGTGGTGTCTTAAAGCCTTCAAGGTATATATATATGTGTGTGTGTGTGTGTCTTTTTTTCATGCTACACATTTACTTTCCATTTCAATCTCTTCTGTGAAATGGTGATGTTCTCAAACGATTGTGGTTTAATTTAGTCACTAACTATTATTTCATCTGATATACGAAATATCTTCCCAGGATGACACTACTTCTCGGTCCTCCGGGCGGTGGGAAAACAACCCTCCTCCTAGCTCTTGCTGGAAAGCTCGAAAGTAGTTTAAGGGTTTGTTTCTCCACCACACAGTGTATACTTTCCACTAACTTCAAGTAGGATGGTTATCTTAAATCTTTTAATCTTGGACAATCTCTATTGCATGTACAGATGTCCGGACTTATCACTTACTGTGGTCATGAATTATCTGAATTTTTCCCTCAAAGAACCTGTGCTTACATCAGTCAGCAAGATCTTCACATTGGGGATATGACGGTTAGAGAAACACTAGATTTCTCAGGACGATGCTTAGGTGTTGGAACAAGGTATGATATGCTTGTTGAGTTGTCAAGACGAGAAAAGCATGCCGGCATCAAACCAGATCCTGAAATTGATGCATTCATGAAGGCTGTTTCTCTAAAGGGTCAAGAGACAAATGTGGTCACTGATTACGTCCTTAAAGTACGGTCATAACCTACCAAGTTATTCAATTATGTCAATTCAAATTTCAGCAATGCTTATTTTCTTTATGTTTTCTTTTCAGATACTTGGTTTGGATATTTGTGCCGATACCATGGTTGGTAATCAGATGAGAAGGGGTGTATCAGGGGGCCAAAAGAAGCGTGTTACTACTGGTAAGAGCCATAATAAAGACAACAATAATTAAATCATTTGTGTCCCAAATCAGCTGTTCTTGCACAAATTGCATAAAACCAAAGGTTATAAACAATTTGTTTTTGATATAATGACTGATAGTGATAGTAATGCCATCTTACTTACCTGTCACTGTCAAAGTTCGATATCAAACAACTAATGATTGTTATGGATACAGGAGAGATGCTGGTTGGTCCTGCAAG
The DNA here is from genome assembly GCA_963682175.1 of Triglochin maritima. Classification (NCBI taxonomy): domain Eukaryota; kingdom Viridiplantae; phylum Streptophyta; class Magnoliopsida; order Alismatales; family Juncaginaceae; genus Triglochin; species Triglochin maritima. The sequence goes on along the minus strand of OY821787.1, from coordinate 198,935 downwards.
GGCATTATTCATGGATGAGATATCGACTGGACTTGACAGTTCTACTACATTTCAGATTGTGAAGTTCATGAGGCAGATGGTCCATATCATGGATGGAACAATGATTATCTCTCTTCTCCAGCCAGCACCTGAAACCTTTGATCTTTTTGATGATGTCATATTATTGTCTGATGGTCATATCGTCTACCAAGGTCCTCGTGATGACATCCTTGATTTTTTTGAGTTTGCGGGTTTCAGATGTCCCGAAAGGAAGGGAGTTGCTGATTTTCTTCAGGAGGTAACCTCCAAGAAAGATCAAGAGCAATATTGGGTCAAGAAGGATCAACAATATCGATACATCTCAGCCACTGAGTTCACCCAATTGTTTGATTCTTTCCATGTGGGACAGAAACTCAAAGCTGAGCTCAGAAGTCCTTATGATAGGTCCAAAGCCCATCCAGCTGCTTTAGCCACGAAAAAGTATGGAATCTCTAGTTGGGAGCTCCTTAAGGCATGTTTTGCCAGGGAGTGGATGTTGATGAAACGCAATTCCTTTATCTACATATTCAAGACAACTCAAATAACTTTCATGTCGATAATTGCCATGACATTTTTCTTAAGAACAGAGATGCACCAAGACACGATTGCCGATGGAGGAAAATACCTTGGAGCACTATTTTTTAGTCTTACCAATGTGATGTTCAATGGAATGGCGGAGCTCTCTTTGACCGTTCTAGGACTTCCCATCTTCTATAAGCAAAGAGACTTCTTGTTTTATCCTCCCTGGGCATATGCAATACCACAATGGATCCTTAGAATCCCACTTTCAATAGTGGAGTCAGCTATATGGATTGTTCTTACTTACTATGTTATTGGATTTGCACCTTCTGCAAGTAGGTACGTTCGAAAATCCTTCCACAATTTAGAGATGGTTACAGGAATATATAAGAGATAATTTTAGTTGCAGCTTACTTTATTTGTTATCTACTCTTGCCATTAGGTTTTTCAAGCAGTTTTTGGCATTCGTGAGCATACATCAAGTAGCTCTTAGTCTATTCCGGTTCATTGCTGCATTGGGACGAACTATGGTTGTTGCAAACACCTTTGGAAGTTTTGCTTTACTTGTTGTCTTCGTGCTAGGAGGATTTGTTATATCTAAAGGTAGCAAGTTATTTTGAAACGTTTTCTTTTCTGTAGGATATACTAATCCATAATTGTAAATTATAACCCACCTATTAATATGCTAAACCAGTTATTATTGGAGATGAGTTACCTTCTAAGGAAGGCACACACAATTTATTATGTGTATCTTTTTTTTTTGGCTTGCTGTAAATAATACATAATTGATCTAATGATCTCATATAGTGGCATACCATGTGATGACTAAGCTAGCTACTGGGCAATTGGTCTTTTTGTCATAGCATTCTCACAATCACATTTCTCCAGATTCTCGACTGGTTCTGATATAGATCTGTTTGTTTTAACAAAAAAACTTATGTTAATATTTGTAGATGATATCAAGCCATGGTGGATATGGGCATACTATACGTCTCCTATGACATATGGGCAGAATGCAATTGCCATTAATGAATTCCTTGATCCAAGATGGAGTACAGTAAGTTACTGTATTTAAATTATTTGTTCATAATGTTTCCCAAATATCCTCTGTATCGTGGATTTTAGATAACCAGAGTCATTCTTAAGTGGCTACATTTCTAAAATTGTCCTACTTTTCGTTAAACAGCCAATTGCCGACGCAAAAATTGGTGCAAATACTGTTGGGAAGGCACTTCTCAAGTCAAGAGGCATATTAACTGAGGAACGTATGTATTGGATATCTATACTAGCCCTTTGGGGGCTTTCTCTTGTTTACAATATTGGTTTCATTGCAGCTTTGAGTTTTCTAAATCGTAAGTATTTTCTCCTCTTACTACCAGGTTGTATTTCCTTTTTGCCGTCTCTGTAGGATGTCTTCAAAGTTGAAACCGTTGATTTTTTTTGCAGCTTTTGGAGGTTCACATGCTGCTTCTGTAGACGAGGATACAGATAGTAAACCATCATCAGCCAACAAAACACAAGGACCCAAAGCCTCTGAACTAACTACAATCACAAACACATCTTCAGTGACAGGTTAGATCGATTTTGTCAGACACCTCTTGTTAGAGGCAATTCCATATGTTAGACTTTATTAAAGACTTAACTCAAATTCATTTGGCAACTTCCTCCTGATTTTCACTTCTGATATGTCACAAATTTGTATGCGCTTTTCGTTCCTAGAAGATGTTAAGCAATAACTTTCTTAAGTAACTTTTTGTTATTACAGATGCAGGAACATCTTTGGGCAATGCAAAAAAGAAAGGAATGGTTTTACCCTTCCAACCTCACTCTCTTGTATTCAATCACATGAACTACTACGTCGACATGCCCGCTGTAAGCACCCTATATCCAAACTTGTTTACTACTACTTCACAATTAGCATTTGATATCTAGGTGCATAATTATTTTTTCTTCAATGTTTATCCACTGTATGATCATGCCTATTGCTTCTTGGATCATAGTGCTTGTTCATTATGAGTTTATACTTGGACAGGCCCTTATGATTATCTTCCTCAATAAAATCTCAAAGTTCGTGACGTCTGCACTTACATTTGGGTTATTGAAATATTATTTCCTTATTTCTTTTCCTTTTGCTTAAAAGTCAGTCATTCCATCTGGACATTAACATGGTAATATATGCTTTTAATGGCCTACGTAGCTTGGCAAGTGGGCATCTAATTTCCTTACTCAAAATATATTCCAAGATGTCCACTATATAGTTTTTGAAACATAAATTTTTCTTAATTAAGTCTACCACTGATCCAATAATTCAACATGCAACAACATTTAATGTGAAAGGTGCACATCTATGATTTGATACCAAAACTCATATTTACTGTCTCTGTGTGAACTTCTTGATAAAAATGTTGGTTTAAAGAAAGTAACAGAAAGACAAGCTTTTTTATGATAGAAAATCATAAACTTCGGAGTTCATGTTGGAGAATACTGGATTTTGACTTTTGAAACTTAAAGCAAGCATTGATGAAGATAAACACCAAAATGTTTCTAACAAATCAAATGTCATTTGAGAGATTTGAATTGATCAAAGATCAAAACCACCATTGTTTTAGTTAAATATCCCAGGAACGATTGGCACCTAGTTGGTTGGTTTATATAACTTTTCATTGTTGGCTTCCATGCTGTATAGATGTGAGTACCCTTCTTCCCATAGATGTAAAATAACATTTTCCTTTTGTTTCATGTGATCATGATTTGCTTTTTTGATTCCCCGTTGTGCAGGTAATGAAGGAAAGGGGAGTTACAGAAGATCGCCTTCAATTGTTATGCGATGTTAGTGGTGCTTTCAGGCCAGGAGTTCTTACAGCATTAGTTGGTGTTAGTGGTGCAGGAAAGACTACTTTAATGGATGTGTTAGCAGGAAGGAAAACCGGTGGTTATATTGAGGGTAACATAAGTATTTCCGGATACCCCAAAAATCAAGCAACCTTTGCGCGGATTAGTGGCTACTGTGAACAAAATGATATCCACTCACCATATTTAACTGTCTATGAGTCTATTGTTTTCTCAGCTTGGTTGCGCCTCTCCACTGAAGTTAAATCGGAATTGAGAGAGGTAAGTCAATTTACTTCGAACTTTTTGTCATCACATTAGTGCATGATCCACGAATGAATAGAATTTCAAGACACAAGGATTTTGTTTACAAAATAACCCTTGGCTTTGTACCTTTGTCCATGACGATATTTGCACATATCAGACTTCCCAAAATTTGGCAGCAAGTTCAACAATCATATACTGAAGGTTTAGAATTTTAAGGCGCAATATCTCCTTTTTCTAATGAATTCGGAGTTCTAAATTTCTAACATAATGCATTTTCAGAGTTCAACTTTGCATGATTCTTTTAGAAAAATTGTTGGCTTCTGAAGTTAATAATTTGCCACACATCTAATACAAGATAATAATAAAAATGACATATATCTAAGTGCATTCATATGCTTTTGATAAATAAGCTCCCAAAAGTTTTACTTGTGATGATGGTTTTAAAAAAAACTTTCACTCTCTATTTGTGTTTGTGTGCATTGGAACTTAGAACTACCCCTGAAATGATCTATATCTTTCATGGAAGGTGTTTGCTGAGGAGGTTTTAGAGTTAATTGAGCTCGACCAATTAAGACATGCTCTAGTGGGTCTCCCTGGTGTGAACGGCCTGTCAACTGAACAACGCAAGAGGCTGACAATAGCCGTTGAATTGGTCGCCAATCCATCTATTATCTTTATGGACGAGCCAACTTCTGGTTTGGATGCAAGAGCTGCTGCAATTGTAATGAGGGCAGTAAGAAATACAGTGGACACTGGAAGGACTGTGGTGTGCACAATTCACCAACCAAGCATAGACATATTTGAATCTTTTGATGAGGTGAGTGATCACTCTATTGTCTTTTCATTTCATTTCCCCCCCTGATCAGGTTGTACCATAGGTGTTTATAATGTTTTTTTTACAGCTACTATTGATGAAAAGTGGAGGACGGGTTATCTATGCAGGACCTCTTGGTCCCAGATCTCACAAACTAGTAGAATACTTTGAAGTGAGTGAACTTCTAACCATTACCATTTCACGACTGATGCTTATTTTATGTTTTGACCTTTACTTTGTTGTCTTTGATGTTACTTTCTGCTGCATTTACTTCATTAAATTTTTTTCAGGATATGACCAATCAGTTGTTACTATTTTTTCTTCTTCTCTTCCTTTAAATACTGCTAAGTCATGCATTTTTTCATCATCCTTCTTCTAGGCGATTCCAGGAATTCCAAAGATAAGAGGTGGCTACAACCCTGCTACGTGGATGTTGGAAGTCAGCTCCGCTTCTGCGGAGGCCAACCTGAATTTGGACTTTGCTGAAATTTATTCAAAATCCTCTCTTTATCAGTAAGAACAATCTGCTACTGCCGCCATTAAGTACTGCTTCAATTCAATTACACATATGTTTTGTCACTAAGTGTGTGAGCCTTTATATATTACAGACAGAATCAGGAACTCATTAAAGATCTCAGCTCTCCGGTACCTGGTTCTAGGGATCTGCACTTTGAGACAAGATACTCCCGAAGCTTTTCTACTCAGTGTAAGGCTTGTTTTTGGAAACAACATTGGTCATACTGGCGGAACCCAGCATACAATGCCGTTCGACTTTACATGACAATTGTTATTGCTCTTCTTTTCGGAACCATATTTTGGGACAAGGGCCAGAAAACGTAAGTCCAATTAATCATGTGTTTTTCCCATTTGCTCATCATGTAGCTAGGTGTTCCTAAATCTTAATATATAATTCCATTAACTATATATATACGCAGTGGGCTTTAGTTTTGATGTTCCCTTAACATACATATATAATAAACAAATGAAACATGATAATCACATGTCTATTTGTAAAACCTGAGGGTCAACAGCTTAACCTGAAATTCGACCATATGATTGAGATACAGTACTGTCATCCATGACCAAATATAGTTTTTGATATACCTTAAAGAAGTATACATTAAAATTATATAGAACCCACCCATGCATACTTCCATATTGATGTCTTGCAAAGGAAACAAGCCGTTTTAAATTAAGAAGCTTTCTTCGGTGTTGCATATATATTTTAAATAGAGGCAAGCAACAAGATCTGTTGAATGTGATGGGAGCTATATATGCTGCACTTTTCTTCCTGGGAGCCAGTAATTCCACAACAGTGCAACCTGTGGTTGCAGTCGAAAGGACGGTTTTTTACCGTGAAAGAGCAGCAGGGATGTACTCAGCATTAGCCTATGCGTTTGGTCAGGTAATATCAATCAATTAAGTAAGTAAGTAAGTAATTATATGAGGTAGCATGCACTTAGCAATCCTTAATTATGTATATATGTATGTATTTGCATTAATGACAGGTTAGCATTGAGGTGTTGTATTTAGTAGTTCAGGGGGTTATATATGCTACCCTCCTATTCTCTATGATCGGGTTTGAGTGGAAAGCGGTTAAGTTCCTATGGTTCGTCTACTTTATATTCATGGCGTTACTGTACTTCACACTGTACGGGATGATGGCGATAGCTTTGACGCCAGGCGACCAAATAGCTGCCATCGTGATGTCTTTCTTTTTCAACCTCTGGAACTTATTCTCAGGATTCCTCGTCTTCAGACCGGTATGTTTATATATATATATATATATATATATATATATATATATATGTATGTATGTTTTAATTTCAAGTTGAGATAATGTATGTATGTTTAATTAATTTCCTTTATGGTAGGCGATTCCGATATGGTGGAGATGGTACTACTGGGCTTCTCCGCTGGCTTGGACAATCTATGGTGCTATTACATCTCAGCTGGGAGAGAACGAGAAGGAAATGACCATTCCGGGACAGCCAAACCAAACCGTGAAGTCTTTCCTGAAAACCAGCCTGGGCTACGAACACGATTTCCTGGGATGGGTGGCACTGGCTCACGTTGCTTTTGTCGCCATCTTCTTCTTTGTTTTCTCTTATGGCATCAAGTATCTCAACTTTCAGAAGAGATAATTAAGCAGCAGCAGCAGCAGCAGCAGCCTTGTGCTATTGATTCATTCACTGCTCTCAATCAATCAATCTAATCTTATTATCTATAGGTTTTCTGTTTTGTTATTATGTATATCCAATAGGCCAATTAGCTAGGCTTCCATGTTTTGGTATTGAATTAGTAAGTAGCCTGGCTTGTTTAGGTACTGTCTGTTGATTGAGATTGAAGTCGATACATTAATGTAAAGTCCGTTGGTTAAACGTATATTTTCAACATTCTTGATCTACGTACGTTTTATCGTCAAACACAATCGTATGCTAAAAAAATTTAGAGGTATTTGATGTCCTTGTTATATATACTTGGAGTTTACGTGGTTGGTTGGCATTAAAAGTCGGTTAAATTGAAAGCGGCGACGAGATATTTGTTGAATATTGACTTATATTTGTTAAGGAATCAAATCCAGAGAGAGTCGGTCGACCGGATTGGATTCGGTCTACCAACGCACAACCCATGAAATTTCGGAGAAGATGGTCGGTCTACCGAATTGAGGATTCCATGCACTTTGTATGCAGCTGGGATCGGACAACCGAATTGGATTCGGTCTACAATCAGAGAGCAAGTGACACTTCGGAACAACGGGTTCGGTAAACCGTTGAGGAGATTTTTGGTGTTCCGAGAATCTAAAAGTGTCTGGACAATTTGGCACGGTCCACCGAGGGGTTCTCGGTCGACCGAAGGGTTGTTGGAGAATTCGTTAGTTCGTGGAAGAATCGTTCTCGCGGTCTACCGAGCCGCGTAAGAAGCGTTCCCTCGGTCAACCGGGAAGGATTCGGTTAACCGAATCGGAACAGGAATCACTCATGTTGAAGCACGCACGGTTAACCGAACGAGCATCGGTTAACTGTGTCCTCACGAATAGTTCTGTTCGGTTTTGCTTAATTGTAGCTCGATTTTTGAGTCTATAAAAGAGTTTGTTTGCTCTTAGTTTTATATCACATATTGCATACAGCATAGTTTCTTTTATTGTGAGTTGAGAGTTTAAGGCTAGAGATAGATCTAGAGTGATTTGGATGACATATTTCCTCTATATACTTGTAATCTCGGTTGATTCTCCTGTTGGAGAAGCGGAAGAAGGGAAAAAATCCGCAGGAGACCCCTTAAGGACGTAGGCACGTTGTCGAACCTTGTAAATCGCGTGTGTCGTGGTTGTTTCAGGTGTGCATTTGTGTTTGCTTGTTTATTTTCATCTTGTTTGTGTTCTTGTTGCAATTGAGTTTGAGAGATGATCCGAAGTTAATTACGTAATCAATATTTGGTATTACGTGGTGCGTTTAATCCGTGTTTCGTATAAGTGTATTGTTATATCCCCTCCCAACAATATTAAGGTCATTCGTAATCATGACCCTGACGACTTGGTCACGAGCTTTCTCTCTCTCTTTTAAATCAACTTTCTTATTCTTCCACATCAGCTTTTTTCTTTCCTAAACCAATTTTCTTCTCTTTTTTACACTATTCACTTCTTAACCACAATCCACTACAACATATCTCTCTCATCCACATCATTTCGAGTTACATCTTTGGAAAATTTTAAAAAAAATTAAAAATTTTTTGTAAAAAATCAAAACAATTATAAAACGTATTTTCAAAAAAAAAAAGATTCAAATAAAATTTTAAAAAAACCAAAACAAAAAAAATAAAAAATTACAACGACCGGGTCATCTCCCCCCGTTAAGGAGGAGCATGACCCCCGTTACTGACTTCCTAAAGTCATCACTTACCATGACCCAGACGACCTGATCATGAGTGTTCTCTCTCTTCCACGTCAACTTTCATCTCCCCAACCCACTTTCTTCTCTTTCTTACATTATTCACATATTAACCACACCCCACAATAGTTTATCTCCCTCATCTGCATATGGGAATCCATCTTGGAAAAAAATTAAAAAATTCAAAAAAATCAAAACAATTATAAAACGTATTTTCAAACAAAAATTTCAAAAAAGCAAAAAAAACGCTTTCAAAAGCATGTTGCAGAACGACCGGGTCATCTCCGGATAACCCCCTGTTAGTAGTGGCCTAAAGTCATCAATAACCATGACTCGGACGACCTGGTCATGAATGTTCTCTTTCTTCTCTCTCTATTTGACATCATCTTTCTCTCTGCACAACTCACTTTCTTCTTTTTCCTACATTATTCACATCTTAACCACAACTCACGTCAATCTATCTCTCCTGTACACATCATTTCGGGTCTATCTTGAAAAAAATTATTTTTTAAAAAAAAACTAAAAAATCAAAACAATTATAAAAATATATTTTCAATTTTTTTTTAAAAAGAAATTCAACAAAAAAAATAAAAAAAATAAAATATTAAACGAGAGTCGACCAAATTAGATAAGATAACACAAATCAGAAGAGGAGAGAAAAGGTGAGAAGAGTTAGGCAAAGGGAGATAAAATCTAAGGAAGAATGGAGAGGAGAGTGGTGTGCTGCGTTGGCGACATCCACGGGTACGCGTCGAAACTACGGCGGTTGTGGTCGAATCTGGAAGCGCGTGTGGGACCCAAACCCTTCTCCACCGCCTTGATCATATTCCTCGGGGACTACTGCGACCGTGGACCCCACACGAGAGAGGTGATCGACTTCCTCATCTCCCTCCCATCCCTCCACCCCTTCCAGTCCCACGTCTTCCTCTGCGGAAACCACGACTTCGCCTTCGCAGCCTTTGTCAACGCTCTTCCGACGACCACGTCGAACATGAAAAGTACGTGGGAGGAGTACGGCATGTACGAGGAGAGGGAGGGTTGGTTCCGAGGGGAGGGATTCGAGAGCATTCACCTCCAGGGGAGGAGATGGGGTGGTCTCATCAAGGAGAGGTGGAACGCCAAAAAGGGAACGGAGTACAAGGGCTCCATCTACGACGCCGCCCCAACCTTCCTTTCCTACAACGTCCCCCACGCCTCCCCTGGTAGGTTATTTTACCTTTTTTTTTCCTTTTTTCTTTTTTAACCCTTCTCAACAAGTCATAAAGTAGGGTTTTTTTCTTCTTCTTCTTCTTCTTCTTCCTTTAATCAACTGCAGAATTGGTTAAGGCTGTTCCGGAAGAGCACAAGAAGTTCCTTGCTGACTTAGTCTGGGTTCATGAGGAGGTTCCGTTCCTATTTCTATTTCTGCTTTGTTTTGCTCTTTTCTGGTTGATCATCATGGTCTTCTTGCAGGACGATGTTTGTATTGATACTCCCCAAGAAACTCTCAAGTGCAAATTGGTGGCTGTTCATGCGGGTTTGGACAAATCCAAAGATGTGCACCAGCAGATTCGACTTCTCAAGCAAAGAGATACAACCATTTCTAAAGTCGAGGCTCTCAGCGGAAGACAACGTGTTTGGGACATTCCAAAGGTAAGCTCATCTACATACATACTTACTTACTTTAATGCATGCTCACCCCTAAGCCACCCAATATCATTTCTTGCTTAAGAACAACATTGCTTCGTAACTTTATGTACTTATGACTTTTTTATCTTTTTCATGTATATATAGTTCATTTTTCTTTTCTTTTTAGGAACTAGCTGAGAAGCAGACAATTGTTGTGAGTGGTCACCATGGAAAACTCCACATTGACGGTCTCAGACTCATAATTGATGAGAGTGGGGGTTTGGAGGAGTATCCTATAGCAGCTGTTGTGCTTCCTTCTTTGATGATCGTTCGTGATACTGATGATGTTGCCAACCAAGCCTGATCTTTTCATTTTTTACAACCCGACATAATACTATTGCAATAAATTTGCTCCTGCAGCAATGCATTCATGTATAAGACATCACATTCTTAAGATGGTGAAAGAGCTTCATGTTTCAGAAATGAAGTCACTCATCATAACCTTCCTCCATCATGTTGTTTGTTATATGGAGATTTGTATTATCATCATGGTAGAGCATCCAGTCGTAGTTACGTTTGTTATACCTATACCAGCTTCTGTGTTTTGTTTTTACATCTGTAAGTTTTTGCCAGCAAGAAGAATTTGGCGCCCAGAATCACTAACTTGATCTAATTTTATTTTTAAAATCTGATACCAATGATTTGCTACAAGCTCAATTTTAGCAAGTAATAGTTCTGAAAGTAATTTGACATACATGCTCATTTCATTGGGCTGATTTCAGAATTTTGATTTGAGGAATGATTGATTTAGTCGAGGGATTGAGTGCCTCTACATGGACCTTCAAGGGAGGTATCCACATGGTTTGCCCATCCAAACCAATCTGTGAAGGGTGCAGCTTGTATTAGATTTGGCTGATATATTCCTTCTCATTTGCAGGATAGGATTTCAGTTCAGTGGCACCACTCCAGTTAGAGGGTTTCAAGGTCGGTGCAGCAGTCCTTTAGTAACTACTAACTGGTAAATCTTCTTGTGATTCATAAGAAGAATGCCTGAAAACTTGAAAACCACATTTGTGGTCTTCTGAAATTTCTGTTTGAAAGCTATCCTGGTCCTTCTGAACATCTATAGGCAATGTTTCCACACGCTTTCTTGAACGGTTTCGTCCACGATGGAGGTGGTGCTCACAGTACTTGTGGCCTGCAGCTGCTTCCCTTGAACATCTCCATTTTTTCCCATCAGTTCTCCTGCACCTTTTGGGCTCCAGCTCCACCTCATACCTCCTGTTACAGAGTCTGGTACACTCCAACACTGCCAAACAATTGGATTTTAACATAATCTGCTTGGGACAAGATGCATATAGGCAAGGAAATAATACCTGGTAATTCATTGGTTTGTTGGCAATGGTGATAATGAGCTGCAGCTTCACTTAGCAAGCTCCTTTTGATGGACAGAATGAGCTCTGAAGGTACAGGAACACCAGCCAACATATGTTTGTAGATCAAAGCCTGCAACTCCAGCTCCTTCCATTGGCTCCAAGTGAAAAAACCACTCATACCTTCACAATTTGAAAATGAAAAACCCAACTACATATATCAACAAAGTTTGAGAACCAGACATGATTGATTATTCAGCAATAATACATTGAAAGATAGTCGACCTATAAATGCATGAGCTCAAGGGATGGTGGGACTACTCTTGTCTACCGTTAAATCTAGCTTATACGGATTCTGTTGAGAGAGGAATAGGTGTAGTATGGATGTCCATTTTTTTGCTCTTGCTCTTGCTGTTGTCAGGTGTATGCTGTTGCACTAGAACCAGTGGAATTGGTCCTTTGCTGAGTGCTCATGTTGATGCTTATCTTATTGTGATGGTTGGTGGCACCTCCCTGCTTGGAAGTGGTCGGATGTTACTTATAGGATGGTATTATATCCTTTTCTCACCACTTGCTGACTATAAATATATTGTGCAGTTGGACTTGAGCATGAAGGCAGATGGGTCTGTCTCAAAAATTATTTGATGTAGCTGTTGGACTTCTAGCTTTTTAATTAAAATGCACACTCGGAAGTATCTTCTTCACTTATCCACATTTTTACATTCAAGAATTTGAAAGTGGTGCATTCTTTGTTTAAAAGTTATATAGATGCATAATCTTATTTATTCTAAAAACATAATATATTTTCTACCGCAATTCAACTGAAGGAAGTGGTTGCTGAAAGTTCTGGAGGTTTAATAAGTTCAGCATTTATGTGCTGCTGTTTAAGTGGATTTGTTACCATACAACCCTGGAATAGGAAACATGCTATTTTGACTGGATAAGATGGTCATTTGTTGCCCCCCCCCCCCCCCCCCCCCCCCCCCCCCCCAAGTAAGGTAAGTGATACAAGGAAAGCCAAATGTACGACCTCATATTCGAACCTGTAGACTGATGTGTGATAAACAGGGATGGAAATGTTAACTGATTATTCGAAAATTAAAACTTTCTAATAAAGCACCTGGAAGTGGGTCATTCAAATTTCAAACATGAGTTGGATAACCATACGCGAACAAGCAAGGGCAGGTGGCGTGTATCTAGAATACATGTACACTGATATACCAATACAGTTCACAGGGGTTTCAACGTAAGATCGAATATTTGTTGTTCAAATCAACTATGTGAATATAAGCAATATTCTTCTGAGCCGTGATAGACGGACGCGCGCGTCACGGACGCGTCTTACGTGGATCTGTACAGCTCAGATATTTTTCTTTGAGTCAGCGTCCAGTCAGCGAAATTTCTCTTCGTGCGTTTTGGTCTTTTTAAAAAATGCCGGTTCTTTAAGTTGAACGATTCATTTCCCAATACACAGATAAGACAGTGTGCAGACCCTAGGACATCGTGCAGTCTCATTATTCGTGCAGAGCCCACACTTATCATAATAAAATATTTGTTTTTAAGTTTTACGTTGGATCAACTTAATTTGTCTAGCTTACTTTATGTGTGTGTGCAGTTTACATTATGTGTTTGTCCTGTTTACGTTATGTGTATGTCCGGAATAAGTGTATATTGCTGTCCGGAATAAGTGTATTTGTTGTCCGGTTTAAGAATAAAGTGTGTCCAGAAACGGAACATAAAGTTTGTCCGGAATAAGTTGATTTCTTGTCCGGAATAAGTGTATTTGCTGTCCGGAATAAGTGTATTTGCAGTCCGGAATAAGTGTAGTTGTCCAGAATAAGAAAAAAGTGTGTCCAGAAACGGAACAGAAAGTTTTTCCGGAATAAGTGTATATTGTTGTCCGGAATAAGTGTATTTGTTGTCCGGACTAAGTGTATTTGTTGTCCGGTTTAAGAATAAAGTGTGTCCAGAAACGGAACATAAAGTTTGTCCGGAATAAGTTGATTTGTTGTCCGGAATAAGTGTATTTGTTGTCCGGAATAAATGTATTTGCAGTCCAGAATAAGTGTAGTTGTCCAGAATAAGAAGAAAGTGTGTCCAGAAACGGAACAGAAAGTTTGTCCGGAATAAGTGTATTTGCTGTCCGGAATAAGTGTATTTGCGGTCCGGAATAATATATGGCTTCATTATTGTCGGAATAAACGAATCAATATATGGAATGCAATAATATGATGTCAAAACAAAAAACGTCTGCAAAGCGCGCTCCCTTACGTCCCCCGCAGGGGCTGTCGCCCCCTGCCACCCCCGCACAAACTCAACAAATCTCCCACTGTATAATTTACCCCACAAGAATTACGTTTAGGAAAAAAATAGGGAAGAACATTCACGATGCTAACGCTGACAAGAACATCGGGAAGTCTTCGCACCGTCTCATTCACGCTGCTTACGTTGTGAAGAATCCTGGGAGTCGGCATCAGACGCTTCTTCGACATAATATCTTGCTAGAAATGGTGATTTATTCTGAAGAGAAAGAATGAAGAAGAAAGAAAGAGTGTCATCATATTTGTATTTGGGTGGAGAGAGAGAACGTGCTGAGTTGAAACACATTTAATGTGATTTGAGTGGACATCCGGAAGAAAAAACAAAAAAACATTCATGCTTTGGCCACGTAAGGGCTGACATGGATATCCACGTAGAGCACGTACGTGACGCTTCAACAAACATTTCCCTATTCTTTTTCGGATATATTATATATATTGTGCGGATGAGTTGGGTGTGGTGACGTGATGCATCACTGAGTCCGTCCACCACTTGTATGCATAATAAGACCAAATGAAAGATTATTGAAAGGAGTGTCAAGTCTTACACGACCCACACATCAGCCAATGAATTCTGCGACTAGTAATTCCATAAACAGCTGTACTACCAAGATCAATCATGTATGCCGCTGGTAAGATAATATTTATTGATGAAACACCAAATTCCTACGAACAGCATGAGGACACAGCCGGGTGCCTTCACTTTATCGTCTCACTGTTTAAGCAGCTAAGACGTTGTTAGCCTGTTCTCATGCGCCAAGCAAAGGAATCCAGGTCTATCTATATGTCAAAATTTGATCTAAAATTTGTATCATAAAATTAAGAATGTTTAACTTGAACTTCATGAGCTGTTTTTTTTTGGTCTCTCAACGCAAAGCTTGATCTGATCTACTGTGCACTATGGCCAGATAGTCATAGCAATCACGAGCTTCAACAGAAGCAGACCTGGCTATGATGATTGTATCTAGACTGAAAAATGTTCAGTGAGTGAAGCAAATATAAGCGACAGAATTGACCATTATTATTGTAAACATTCACAACACATTATCATAATCATTACTCGCTAAAATTAGTTTCTTGTTCGAGTACAAACTTAAATGCAGCTATACCCAGAACTATATGACAGATTCTCTCCATTCTACAATCAGCAATGACTCGAACAAATTAGTCAACTTGCAAGCCAAACCAATTATAAGCGAGGGAGTTCAGATATCATTTTGCTGTAAGTGGGGCATCTGCGATACTGTCTATATCTTTCTTGCTCTTAATTACACACCTTTTCTTGGACTCCTGGTCAAGGTTATCCATGTCTTCTAGAGTACCCATGTAGCCATACAGAAGTTTCTCCACTTGGGATTCTGCTGGGAAGTTTGTGTCTGTGTAGAGCTGAAATTCCCTCCTTCCTCGCTTATTATCCACATAATACTTATGAAGTTTCTCAGCTTCCTGCAACCCAGAAAACGTAGGCAAAAACTTGACCAAGAGAACATTTTGATTGGCGGGTTTCCCCTGAAAAATGCGAGCTTTCCCTGCTCCAACTCCTATACCTGCAATGACAAAAACACAAGACCATCAACCCAATTTGCCCGTGAAGGTGATGAGATTTTCATATTACATTGAAATGACCGTCATGTCTTAACCTCTAAGTATGTCAATCATGCCCTCATTATCTATGACCTTGGCTTCTCCATTGCTTTTGTTCCTAGTAGAACTATTGTGGACAATCACAAGCGGGGGCCAAAGAATGAGATCCTCTTTCAAAGCGTTTGCTTCAATGGTGGGTGTCGATTGGTACAGCTTCCCATTATCAGGAGCAACGAGCCAGTTCCAACCCATCAAGGCACAAAGAGCTTTATGAAATCCTAAGTGATCCGCTCTCAATCGGAACTTCAAGCACGTGTAGGCGTGCATAATTAAGCTGTGTGTATCCCAAAATTCTTTTGACTGGCTGGCATACACAATAAAAAATTATGTTAAATAGGAGATGGAATAACAAAAACATTAAATTTTCAGTTACTGGGAGAAGATCACTGACTTCTTATCCTTATTTCTGAAAGTATTCCTTGAACGAGACTTTACTGTTTTCATATTCGGATTTCGGAAGTACTGATCAATATATATTTTCTTGGAAGTACTAACAGCTACAGACAAGTTATATTTTTTAGTGTTTCCTGCCTAGATAAGCATAAACAAGAAAAATATATGAATGAACCGAGAGAAAGAAGTAAATGCAGCATGTGCAAGCACATCAAGACTGAACATGAAGATAAATCACAAACCCAGCCACCCCCAAAACAGCAAGGAGAAAGATAGAGGATCATTTTGCCTAGTAAATGAGATAGATAATCTATGATATACCTGAAAAACAAGCAAAATACCTGCAAAACATAAACAAATAGAGTGAAGACTCAATTGCATTCTACAACCACACCCGGAGTGTGAGGTTGTGTGACCAGAGCATGTCAAGTTTAGCACTTGGTTGAAACTTGAAACTAGTTTGTGAAGTTCATAGATACAGACAGATACTATCTCAGAGCAGTAGTCAAAGAGAAGAAAAATTGTAGGCCAAAAATATATGGAGACAGAGCAGGACACACTACATGTTACTCTAATTGAAATTCCCTGACGACTCTCTCCCCTTCCTGGTCTTCCAAGACCAATTTGGGGCATGATGGAGGATCGTGTATCAATCAGTCATTGTGGATGATTAACTAGATGGAAGTCACAACAAAAGAGCACATTGCAAAGGGGGAATTCCAAATAGCTGGTTCACTGGTCAAACATTTTCTTGGTCACTTCCGAGTAAACCATCATTTGGAACCTTAGCCAATGTAAACTTCATAACTTTACTTCCACGACTTCCATTGCCACCATCTAATTTTGTTTGGATCACTCACAGGAAGAGGAAAGGCAAAAAGCTTCTCATGTCTTGTCCATTCAGTTACCTTGCTTTTACAGCAATGACACTGGCGATCACAATTAAACTATAAAATATGAACATTGCTCAAATAAGTGAGTTTACACTACTCCTTCGGGAATTTGCATTCCATTCAACTCAATGAATATAAGTACATCCAGCTTATCTTAAACTCAAAATCTTAGGTAATCAATAGTCATTGTGCTTTAAGATAGAGGTTTCGCCTATAACATATATCAAATTTTACTTGAAACCACTTCAAGAAACCAAATGTAATATCTACAATTTGAAGTGAGAATATACCTTTAATCACACCTAAAACTAAACTTACATAATGAATAGTTGAATACATCATACATGTTTCCTGACAAGGAGATGTGTCAAAGATAAGCAAAAGTATGATTCTTATATGCCACACCAGTTGACTCCATGCTAGCTAGCAAAAGAATGATATGCTGAAAGATTTCTAACATGCAGTTTTAGAAAGGAAGAAAGTTCCAAGTTGTTGAAGGCATCTATCTAATGAGATCCCATGATAGTTAAATCTGATGGAATATATGAGTACGACTAGGTGTTTCACTAGAAGAAACACATCATAAATAAACAAGGCAGTCAAGGCAAACCTTCCGCAGACGCAGCAAAACAAGCTGCCGGCTTTCCCTTGCTCTAGATACCTTTTACGCTGGTGTGAGTCCTGATTCAACAACTTAGAAAAGCGAAGGAAAGCCTTGTGAACACGCTGCTTAAATTCCTTGGTGTCCTCTTGGTGATCAGACTTCATCTCTAACCTATCTTCAGTAATTTCAAGCTTATTTCCATTCCAAGCATCAAATCGATCATCAAAATTCCTCATAAATTTATAGGGTTTGTTAAAGTCTCGTCTTTTGTTGAAAGAAAATGAATCCTGAAAGTCTGATGGTTCTGGCATTGGCCGCTTTTTTACATTATTAATATCTGAACCACCATCAGACCGCTGATGTGAAAACCAGGCATCGGACTTTGATACCACCCTGCGTGGATGCATTTTTGACTGAGAATGTTCCCTACCATATCCTTCAGAAGAAGCTAGACGGATTCTTTCCTCACTTGTCCAAGGTTCATTTGCACAAATATATTCCTCCACGGGTCTGGGTCTACCACAAATTTCTTGGAATAAGACCCTTCCATCAGCACAATCCAAATCATCATCTGTTACATATCTTTTCCTCAACAGCACTCTATCATAAGGAGAGTCATATAAGTTCATGTCCTCCCTGTTTGCTCTCCTGTATGGGCTCATGTCACTCCTATAAATTTCTGTAAATCGTACAGGCATAACGGGACTTCTTGAACCACCTCTATAGACGTCAATGCCATCATCACTTCCATAACCGTGGTCTGTCTGAACTTGTATCAACTCAGGGTGTAAATACGGTGGCCTAGTACGGAATGCATTTCCAGACATGTATTCGTGCGGGATTTTCTTCATCCTACGATAGTCACGGACCAGACCCTCTCTTGAAGAAGATGGGGTGTTTCTCATGGACCTAGGAGACCTATCAAATTCATCGTCTCTGATTTGAATAGGATCCGCAAATCTGTGATGCGTCGTGTCCAAGTAATCATCTAGTGCTGCTGTTGGCACGCGGTTGTATACACTACCAACACCAGGGAGTACATGATTTCTTGTTGGAACGTCAATATAAAGGTAATCATGAGAATGATCGGTAACGGGCGGCGGACGAAGAGGCTGCCCCTTGAGTGAATCGAAATGCGTAGAAGCATAAGAACGGTGATGATTATTATACAGGAAAGGATCACCCCTAAACATGCTGGTGAGATCCCTATCCTTATCCCTATCCCTATCCCTAACCCTAACCCTAACCGAAGGTTGTGGTGGTGAGAAAGGAATGTTGTCCTTTTTTGTTAATGAGGATGAGGCAACAGGTGATGAGGTATTGTGTTGCATTCCATTAACATAGGATACATGTGTGGGTGGTTTTTGTTCATCATCATCATCATCATCATCATCATCGTACTCCTGTACCTGTACATGTTTGGGGTAATCACAGAGATCGGGCCTTGAAGTGGTCCCCTGAAATTGGAAGTAGTCATCACGTAGTAGTATGTCCTTTCCATTAAAACGGCTCAACGGAGGAGGAGGAGATGGGGATTGGCCTACTTGTAAAGCGGCAGCAAACGGAAGGAAGGCGCGGCGACCTCGGGTGTCTCTGTATTTGTCGAGCTTGGGAGGAGAAGTTCTGTGTCGGTGATCACGCCGATGTTGTCGACAACGACCTCCCTTTTCTTCGCCTTCCCCCTTCTCCATCAGAATCCTCAATCGACGGAGCTTTGGATTTGGATTTGGATTTGGATTTGTTAGAAAGAAAGAAAGAAAGGATTTTTCAAGTGATCGGACGGACGGCTGCGATCTTCCTTTCCTTTCCTTTCCTTTCCACTAGTAGTAATAAATAGGTCGTCGTCACTCTCGTGTGCCATGCTAAGGTAAGGTACGACTCACTGCTCATTAGGGCTGTTCGTGGGGCGGGTTTGACCCGCCAACCCGCCACCCGCATACCCGTTAGACTAAACGGGGCGGGTAGCGGTTGAAATGTAACCCGCCCCGCTAACCCGCTTCACCTGTTAAACTAACATACATATAAATACTTTTTTTCTATTTTTCACACTTCAACACACAACCCTATCAGCCGCACCTCCCCCTCACCTCTTTCGAAAACCCTAGATCCAACTCCAACAACCTCTCTTTTCCACTCCAACGAAGAGTCGAAGACCTCACCTGATCCAACCTCAGGTCCTCTCTCACCTTGTCTCCATTTCTAGTGTTTCCTCCGATCCGATCCTTCCCACCGGTCATGGAGGGAGGTGAGATCGCAGTTACTGTTTCTATTTTTCATATCATTTCTAAGGAAAAAGGTAGTTTTTAGGAGGGCTTTCAATATTCGGTAGCAAAGATCATGTGGATAACTTTCTTGATTCTTATTAATATCCTAAACCTTATCATGCTTTACTTAAACCTGAACAGAATACTTTTTTTTACTTCAATGCTAAGAGTTGGTTTGGTTATCAAAACATGACAATCACTGGAAGATCCTTACAGATGTTCAATAGATGTGCAAGAATTCTCACGTGAAGGAATGAGAATCTTTCGGTGGGTTGGGCAACTTCCACCTTGATTCTTCTTTCATTCAACCTTATCTAAATGAGTGATGTTCAGAATGATGAATGAGTTTAATTATGTGATTTGGTGTTTTATGTTTTTCCTAGACTTAACGTTTATGTGATGATTTGTGACTTTATGTGTTTGTTAGTTGTTCATTTAAGTACTTTAAACAGTAAACTTGTAATTTTATGGACTTGTTTGAATGTGTTTATGCATGTAAGCTTAATTATATACTAATAAAAATGTGTTTATGTGTGTATGTGTCAATGTAATACGTTAAAATGAGTGTTTACAGGAATTTGCCCGTCCAACCCGTTTAACCCGCCCTGCCCCACTTAACCCGCTCTTAAGTGGGGCGGGTAGCGGTTTTATTTTTTTTTACCCGCCCCGCCCCGTTCACCCGCCTAACTTCGGCGGGGCGCGTAGCGGGCAGAGCGAAACCCGCCCCGTCCCGTTTGCAGCCCTACTGCTCATCACACTATTATTATTCATTAATCTTTTTAAATCATATATTGCACTATTTTTTGTATTACTTCAAAAGGTTGAGTACGACTACAGACTACTACTACGTACAAATCTTCATTAATTCCACAATGATATATAACGAATTGTGTATAGACCAAAGAACTTCAATTTCATTTATTCCACAAGGATAAGTGATTACCAGCCCCGGGATTTAATTCTGAAATCTACCTGCCTGTTATGCTTGAGGACGTAATTTTCTCTGAAAACACAACTCCATTAAGGTTAAGTATTGGTATTAAAGTGATATGTTGCTTATGCTGAAAACAAGGCATCAAAATGAGCAGAACAGAAAGCAAGTTAAAGTGATGTGATGTGATGTGATGTGATGGAGGGAGGGAGTAGCAAAGAAAGAAAAATGTGAAAAAATTAATGGTAAAAGTAGGTTTGTTGAGACTGAAAGAGTTCTTTCTTATCATCCCACTCCCACTATTGGTCCCCAACATGTCTTCTTCCCTTCTTCTATACACCTCAACTCTTACCTTCTACTCCACATCAAACAATTAGTCTACGTGTTTTCTAACTTGCTTGTTACAATTATATTTCTCACATGCACCAATATGACAATGTTAATTTCAACCCACGAGACACCACCTCTAATCCTGACTTCCAAGCAAATACTAATTTCTATTGTTGGTAAGTTGTCCGACCAATCACATCGATTCAGCGAAAAGTTTACTACATGTCCGGAGGACCAAACTACAATAACATCAACTCACCAAACTATGAGAGCTCCAGCTTCCTACCACTTTTTAATTATGTATGGGCTATCTTTTCTCTTTATCCTAACTTAACTATGAATTTATTTGTCTTAAATATAAGAGCTAACCCTGCTTCTTGAACGTGTTTCGTAGAAAGAATTTGCATTGGGCAAGTAGCTTTCAGTGATTAGTTTCATTGAGATTACTCAGCATGAGAAGGATCTTTAAACCATTTTTGCCCAACAAAAGCAAAGTGCAGAAAGAGAAAGGTGTGCAGTCCTACAAAACTGGTGGAAAGGAAACTGCTGAAAGGATTTCCATAGAAGCATCAGAAGAGGATTACATTTACAGCCAAATGGAGATGCAAACAACAAACTCCGCTATGCTGCAGAGCAACAATTCAGATCAGGAGGAAGAGGAGATGTCAAGGTCGGCACTTACGTCGTTTCGATTGAAGGAAGAACAGATTGATAGGAAAAGGATGGAAGTGAGAGAGAGGGTCTTTGCTCAGCTCGGTCGAGTGGAAGAAGAAACCAAGCGCCTTGCCATCATAAGAGAGGTAATTAGTTCAAGCCACCACATGTAATAATGTTCATACAACTTAAGAGAAAAATAATCAAGGATCAACTTTACAAGCATAACTCTCTGGAATTCTTTGTTGCTGTTTTTTCGCGCAAAGCGGAATTCAGATATGAAAATGCATGTTCTATGTAATAATGGTTTTGTTGTAGTATAGATATGTGCTCTCTCTCTCTCTCTCTCTCTCTCTCTCTCTCTCTCTCAACTTACGTAGAGGATCACATGTATGAATCTGGAGACAAGAAAAACATGGAGAAATTAGATAAAGCATGAGTTTTTCTGTGGTAGGAACTCGAAGCTCTTGCTGATCCAACTAGGAAAGAGGTCGCGGCTATAAGGAGAAGGATCGACACCATCAACCGCGAATTGAAGCCTCTGGGGCAGACTTGTCTGAAGAAGGTAAATGGTTACTTGTTATCTATATTTCAGCATAATTTGTAATTAATATAATTTGACAGAAAAAGGAGTATAAAGAAGCATTGGAAACCTTCAATGTGAAGAACCAAGAAAAAGCTCAACTGGTGAACAAACTAATGGAGGTCAGATGGTGGTGTGGTTTTGATTGACATTCTAATTTAGTTTTCATATATATATATATATATATATATATATATATATATATATATATATATATATATATATATATATTTATAATTTTATTTCCCTTTGTTATGTTTTCCTCAATCAGCTGGTGAATGAAAGTGAGAGATTGAGGATGAGAAAGCTGGAAGAACTGAGCAAAACAATCGATTCTATTCATTGAGTCGATGGACCTGATGACACAGATAATAAGCTATAAGGAGCATGCATTTTGCAATTGGAGTTTGAGTTGATTGCTCTGTGTGGTGTGGGTTTATTTATGCAAATGTGTTTTAAACCATTGCATTCTGAAGAAAAAAAATGATGGTACAATGTAGTAAATTCAACTAAGAAGTGCATTAATTTCACATGTCAATCTCTAAATCTTTCCTTCCTTCTCCTTGCTGAACAAAAATGGATGGCTTTCTGAAATGGTTTTTTTGGACAAAAAGAGCCTGCAACCAATTGGTTGATGGATATCTTCTCTTAGTTGTTCTAATTTTATCTGATGTATCTGAAGAGACGTTCGTGGACATGCTACTAAACATAATTTCCTTTGGAAATGAATTACAACAGATAACGTACGCTATACATTGAAGCTTAATTAGTAGAAGAGTAGTTTAGATTATTAGACGGACACATTTATGTATGTATGTATGTATGTATGTATGTACATCATGATAGTTACAAGGGTATATACGTAATTAGGACAGCAACCGGCATATAAATATGAGAAACTATATTTGCACTTTGCATTCCATCTCTGTTTGTATTGTTTAGAGTGAAGGCGGCAGGTGTGATGGCTAGAAAGCATTATCTGGTGGAGCTTCTCAGGGAAAAGCAGGAACCTTTTGTTCTCAAAGACTTCATCCGCGACAGACGAAGACAACTCCACAACACAAACAAGAACAAGAAGAAAAAGAGCAATAAAGGTGTCACCTTTGGTCTCCTCTTCACTATATTCAAAAGGTTCGATGTAATTAGGAAAAGATCAAAAGCAGAGACCATCGAAAACGAGGATCAACAGTTCAAGTTCACCATCAAAGATGTTCTCAGATGGCAGGATTCTCCGATTACGATACCAGAGGCAAGCGATGGCCCCTCACCGGAGATGTCTCCGTGTTGCCGGAGAGCAGAGGTGAGTTGGCTGTTGTGGTGTTCGTCATGTTGCGGCATGCGTACGTTTCCTTTTGCTACGCATTTCTAAACTTAGTCAACTTTCATGCTTTAGTTTAGAGTCTTAGCTAGTTAGCTTTACCACTTAATTACGTTTCAACTCCATCTTGCACGTTCTGTTATTATCACAATAAATGTGCTGGTTACAATAGAGAGGTTGGTAAGAAGGACATTATATGTCACTGTTTTGATGTGTAATCTTGTGCTTCATGAATCTTGATATGGGGCAAATGGCAATGCAAACACACGTTTAACGGAACCTTGCTCCTCTGTCTTTTTCTCGTATATATCATTTTATTAATATTTGTGAATGTAACACATTTAGCTCACTAACATCCAATACTCTTTCTTCTGCACCACTGGAAAGAATATACATTTTGCATACATACCCAATTTCCAATGACAAAAGAAGAGCAATAATTTACCAATCATAGCCCAAAGTTTCAATATATATATATATATATATTTTTGAAATAAAACATAACTCAGGGCCGGTACTGTAGACTTTGTTATTTTATGTTTCTTGTATAATTTTTACTATAAATAAAAAAGACAGACAGTTATTGGAGCTTAATTTGTCCAATTAAAAAACAGTTTGGATAGATAGTAAAAGAAAATAATATAGAATGAATGATGAAGGTGTTGATGTTGCAGAGAGTGGTGTTGGTTGGGGAATCAACAAAGAATCAATATTTCAGTCCGGTGTCTGTAACGTCCCGAAACAGCGGAAGATTTAAAATTTCGAAATAACGAATAAAACTGACAACTCAAGGCGGGAACGTCACTAATATATAATATAGAAATCCGGGTGCACCCAAAATACATGGAGTTTACAAAAGGTGTACAACCACAATCCAGATGAAAGAAATGAAAATACAAGTAGTCGTACGATCTCGCAAATGCCGAAGAGGATCCGACTCCAAAGCGCTCCGTCCTCGGTCACCACCCACCGGACCTACTGCGATCCTGAAAAAGATGCAACAACAATGCCTGAGTTTCCAGAAGGAAACCCTGTATACCAACTCACCTATATGCATGCATCACATAATGAACCTATCATACTAGTAGCATGTCATGGCATCAACAGATATGGAAAACAGTTCCCCCGAAGGGTAAAACAGGACATCAGTCCGACAATCAATCATCGGGTCTCCCGAAGAGACCTACTGCAGGCACATGCAGTCTAGTAGCCCGCGACATCGCACCCCCCACACGCAGCTACACTACTCAAGGGTTCGGCAGGGAGCCTCTGTCACGTCTACGCGCCGATAGAAACAGATCTGTAAATCTCAGTGGTCGGGGCCACAGGGACCAACGGGGCCGTCGCCCGGAAGGTATAACAACATCATCTCGGTAGGTGCCCAGCCGAGGAAAACAACAAGCCGGCACAGCCTCGGCCCAAAATCATCATCGCCGGCACAACCTCGGCGGCATCACCGGCACAGCATCGGTGGTCCATCACAACGTCCGGCACAGCATCGGACGGTCCAGACCGAAGTCTGCCAGGTCATCGGGCTCCTCGAGCCGCGAACACCAACCGCGCCGCTATAAAAGCAGGGCAGCGACCTCCGTAGCCCCAAGGGCCGGTAGTCACCTCACCCAACGCCAGTTGCGTGCCCGCACAACATCAACACTGGGATCCGCGATCCCTCAGGCCTGCTATACTACAAAGTGCCAACAATCATCTCAAAAGTCACGGTCCATACATGGAGGTGACGCGTCCCGAACACCCACACTCTTCCCAACGGCGGTCCCTGGGCAGGCACGCATCACGCGCCCACCGTCACCTCCCGGCTCACGCACAAGGCGAGGACACGGGTTTCCGTGGACAAAGTTGGCGTTCAAAAGGGGAACCAGGAATTCTGTCCTGGGCCCAAACGGTCGACCGGAAGAGGTGATTCGGTCGACCGGTTCCAGGAAGGAATCGGTCGACCGTACTCCTAAATCGGTCTACCGCTGCGCTCAACACAGAACCCCCAACGGTCGAACAAGGGTCTAAAACCGGTCGACCGAACGAGGTCAAAATCCGGAGTCTGGTCAACATTAAATTCCACTCTATCGGTCGACCGACTCAGGGGTCTCGGTCGACCGAAAACAGACGGGGTCAACCTAGTATTCTACGTCATCAAACGGTCGAACGTAAACATACTACCGGTCGAACAAACATGCAATCGGTCGAACGCAATATAAATCGGTCGAACAAACATGCAATACTAACAGGTACACTTAAGTTCCGGTCGAACACAACAAGGACCGGTCGACCGATAACAGGTAGAAAATCCCAACTCACCAGCAATAATGCACTACCGGTCGACCGCCCCAAGGCATCGTTCGACCGGTGAAGGTTAAAGTCGGGCAAACAGTGCTAAAACGGTCGACCGCCCGAAGGACCCGGTCGACCGTTGGTCGTCTTCAACCTCGCGCCAGCCGAGGATTTACGAAGAAACGCGTCGCCGGAGAGGTCCTCGACCTCCCCCGACCGACCAACAACACCCTTCCACAAGGGTGAGCAACAAAATCACACTAATGAGCGGCATACCTTTCACCCGCGTGAAGTCGACAGTGCCGGAGCTCCTACGCCTCGCCTCCGGTAGACCTCGATCACGCGCCGCGCCTCTCCCGCACGCGCACCTTCCTCCGTTGCCGGTGACGCCTCCTCTGGTGCAGCCGAAAAGAGGAAGAGTGAGAACCAAGGTGAGTGAGGAAGAAGAGTTGGAGAAGAAGAATGGAGGAGAGAAGGTTTTTGCTTTTAAAACAAAACCCAACCCAAGGCAACACTCCCCACCATCCCCTACACTCCTAGCCCATACCTCCCTTACCTCCCATACCCTCTCACATCAACCCCACCTAATCCGGGTTTAACCCTCTAATCACGGTTTGGGTTCTAACAATCCACCCAACTTAAAAGGATTTCGTCCCGAAATCAAAGCAAACACTCACCGAAAAGCTCTGGATACTGCCTTCTGACATCCTCCTCAATCTCCCAAGTGGCCTCGCGCTCGCTGTGATGCTGCCACCTGACCTTCACCATCGGAATGGTCCTCCTCCTGAGCTGGTGATCCATGCGATCAACAATCTCGACCGGCCTCTCCTCGAGCGACAAGTCCTGCTGAATCTCTGGCACTGCTATCTCAATAACGTGCGACGGATCTGCAACGTACTTCCTCAGCATCGATACATGGAAGACGTTGTGAAGACCTGAAAACTGCGGCGGCAATGCAATCCTGTAGGCAACCTCTCCAACCCGGTCCAAGATCTCGAACGGCCCAACATACCTCGGACTGAGCTTCCCCTTCTTCCCAAACCTCATCACACCTCGTGCAGGGGAAATTTTCAGAAACACATGGTCGCCCACCTCGAAACTCAGCGCTCGTCTGCGTCGATCTGCATAACTCTTCTGCCTGCTCTGCGCTGTGGCCAGTCTCCTCCTGATCACATCCACCTTCTCTGCATACATCTGCACGATCTCTGGCCCAACTAACTGCCTCTCGCCCACATCACTCCAGCATACCGGTGATCTGCAAGGCCTCCCGTACAATGCCTCGTACGGCGCCATCCCAATACTCGAGTGGTAGCTGTTGTTGTAGGCGAACTCTATCAGCGGCAGGTGCTCATCCCAGTGCCCTGCCCAGTCCAGTGTGCATGCTCTCAGCATATCCTCCAAGGTCTGAATCGTCCTCTCTGACTGACCATCGGTCTGCGGATGGAACGCTGTACTGAATCTCAGACGCGTCCCCAAAGCCTGCTGCAGACTCCCCCAAAATCTGGAAGTGAATCGAGGATCTCGATCGGAGATGATGCTCACTGGCACTCCATGCATCCTGACTATCTCCTCCACGTACAACTTAGCTAGACCCTCCAAAGGCAACGTGGTCCGGATCGCTAAGAAATGCGCCGACTTGGTCAGTCGATCGACTATCACCCAAATCGCGTCGTGGAATCTCCTCGTCTTCGGCAATCCCGTGACAAAATCCATCGTCACGTGCTCCCACTTCCACTCAGGAAGCTCAATACACTGCATCGGTCCTGCTGGCCTCTGATGCTCAATCTTCACCTGCTGGCAGACCAAGCATCGCTCCACAAACTCTGCAATATCCTTCTTCATGCCCTTCCACCAGAAGTTCCGCTGCAGGTCCTTATACATCTTCGTGCTCCCCGGATGAATGGTGTATCTAGCTCTGTGTGCCTCCTCCATGATGTCATCTCTCAGCCCATCAACCTTCGGCACCCAAATCCGACTCCTGAACCTCAGACCACCATCAACCCCCACACTGAAATCTGATCCATCTCTGGAAGCCAACTGTAGCAGACCAGCTAACTCCTCATCCCCCTGCTGAGCCTGAACCAACCGTGAGACAGTCTGCGGCTCCACCCGAAGCCCAGCAATCACTGCTCCCTCTGAGCCCTCTGTGAACGGTCTCCACTCTGACAAAGCCTCGAGTAACCTCCACTCCTGGATGCACAGACTCGCAACTGAAACCTCCACCTTCCTGCTCAGCGCATCTGCAACCGAATTCGCCTTCCCCGGATGATAGGAAATGGTGAAGTCGTAGTCCTTAATGAACTCGAGCCATCTGCGCTGCCTCATATTCAGCTCCTTCTGCGAGAACAAGTACTTCAGACTCTGATGGTCGGTGAAGACCTCGAACTGCTCGCCATACAGATAGTGCCGCCAGGTCTTCAACGCATGAACTACTGCTGCTAACTCCAGATCGTGAGTCAGGTAGTTCTTCTCGTGCACCTTCAGCTGCCTCGAAGCGTACGCGACCACCTTCCCATGCTGCATCAGAACACAACCCAAGCCTACTCCTGATGCATCGCTGTAAATCACGTAGCCTCCACTGCCACTCGGTAGCGTCAGAATAGGTGCTGTCGTCAATCGCCTCTTCAGCTCCTGAAAGCTGTCCTCGCACTTCTGGGACCAAACGAACTTGACGCCTTTCTGCGTCAATGCTGTCAGCGGCGATGCAAGTCTGGAGAAATCCTGGATAAAGCGCCTGTAATACCCTGCCAGTCCAACGAAACTCCTGATCTCCGTCACGCTCGTCGGGGCTCTCCACTGAGTCACTGCCTCGACCTTCGCCGGATCCACTGAAATCCCATCTGCTGACACGATATGCCCCAGAAAAGCCACCTGATCCAACCAAAACTCGCACTTCGTGTACTTGGCATATAGCTGCTGATCCCTCAAGATGCCAAGCACAATCCTCAGGTGCTCTCGATGCTGCTCCCTGTCAGGCGAGTATATCAAAATGTCGTCTACGAATACAACGACAAATCTGTCGAGGTACGGCTGGAAGGTCCTATTCATCAGATCCATGAATGCTGCAGGCGCATTCGTCAGTCCAAATGGCATCACCAAGAACTCGTAGTGGCCGTACCGCGTCCTGAAGGCTGTCTTCTGAACATCTGCCTCCCTGATCCGCAACTGATGATAACCCGAACGCAGATCGATCTTCGAGAACACTCTCGCCGTCTGCAACTGATCAAACAAATCATCAATCCTGGGCAAAGGATACCGATTCCGAACGGTAACCTTATTCAGCATCCTGTAGTCGATGCACATCCGCAACGACCCATCCTTCTTCTTCACGAAGAGCACAGGCGCTCCCCATGGAGAAACACTCGGTCGAATGAACCCGGACTCCATCAACTCCTGCAATTGCTTCTTCAGCTCTGTCAACTCTGCAGGTGCCATACGATACGGTGCCTTCGACTGAGGTGTCGTACCCGCTACCAGCTCGATGCCGAACTCGATCTCTCGGTGCGGCGGTAACGCTGGAATCTCCGCTGGAAACACATCCGGAAACTCCTGCACAATCTCTATGTCCTCCAGTCTCCTCGTCTCACGATCAGGAACTACCAGCGTGGCCACAAACGCTCTGCATCCCTGCTGTATCAGTCTCTGTGCCCTAACTGCAGACACAATCAGACGACCCCCTCTGCTCCTCGCACCTCTGATCAGAACATCTGGCAAACCCTCCATCGGAATCAGGATCTTCTTCTCACGGCAAAAGACCCGCACGTCGTACCGGGACAGCCAGTCCATCCCCAGTATGACGTCGAAGTCCACCATCGGTAACAAGACCAGATCTGCCGGAAAATCGTGGTCTCCCGAAGCAACTGTGGTGCCGGGGAAAAAGCTCCCCACAGTGCCCACCTCACCCATGGGCGTGCTGACCTCCAAAACATCAGTCAGCAGCACAGGGGTCCGACCCAACTCGCCAGCAAACTTCTCCGAAATGAAGGAGTGAGTGGCGCCGCAATCAAACAACACACGCGCTACTGAACCAGAAACTGAAAGCGTACCTTCCACGACGGTGTTGGAGTCCCTCGCCTCCTCAGCCTGGATAGTGAAGACTCGCCCGGTCCTCCTGCTCTGCCCCGGTGCAACAACTGATCGGCTACCTCCGCCTCTGCCTACTGCTGGTGGTCCCGGCCTCCTGCTCGGCTCACCCTGCCTCTGAGGACAATCACAGACAAAATGTCCCATCTGACCGCATCCCATACAAGCCCCAGTCCGACGGGGACACTCCTGTCCTGGATGGAACCTCCCGCAGTAAGTGCACGCTCCAGACTGACGTGCTCCTCCTCCATCAAACCTGGGCCTCTTGCCCGGGTTCCCTGCTCCACGACCAGCTACTCTGCTGCCGGTGCTCACTGGCGCCTTCCGCGCCTCCTGAATACACTCCCTCTGGTCCTGCTCTATGATCGTAGCATGCTTCACCGCATCTGCAAGGGTCCGCGGCATGCTGTTGATCACCCGAGATCGAAGCGGCTGTCTCAGTCCCTTCACGAACTTCCTCGCCCGCTGCTCTGGGGTCACACAAATCTCAGGGCAGTAACGCTCCAAAGCGTTGAACCTGCTGATGTAGCTCGTCAGTGTCATATCCTTCTGCTCTAGCGACATGAACTCCTCCCTCTTCTGATCCCTGACATGCTGGGGGAAGTACTGCTCATGAAACACCTCCAAGAACTCCTCCCAGCTCACGTCCACACGATCATCAAACAACACTGTGGACGTAGATCTCCACCAGTTGGCGGCCTCGCCATCGAACACGTAGGTGGCCAGCTCCACCATCCTCTCAGGTACTACACCAATAGCACGGAAAATCTTCTCCATCCGGAAGACCCAGTCCTCTGCAACCTCTGGGGCCCTCCTGCCATCAAAAGTCGGCGGGTGCTGACGCATGAACCGATCGTGCTCAGCTCCCACCCCGCTCTGAGCGCTCTGAGCAGCCTGACGCTCCAGAAACTCGCCCAGCCTGTCCCACTGAGCACCTGAAGTGTCGTCACTGGGATCACGATCGCGTGGAGAACTCCTCACGCGCCTAGGTGCCATCTGTCACCACAACAATCAACAGATAAGCAACAATGCATGCATGAGCTACGAAATTAATGCATGCCTCTAGCACTACTCCTAAGGGTGGTTCTTTAGACGAAGACACAGGAATCGACCGCTCTGATACCAAGTTGTAACGTCCCGAAACAGCGGAAGATTTAAAATTTCGAAATAACGAATAAAACTGACAACTCAAGGCGGGAACGTCACTAATATATAATATAGAAATCCGGGTGCACCCAAAATACATGGAGTTTACAAAAGGTGTACAACCACAATCCAGATGAAAGAAATGAAAATACAAGTAGTCGTACGATCTCGCAAATGCCGAAGAGGATCCGACTCCAAAGCGCTCCGTCCTCGGTCACCACCCACCGGACCTACTGCGATCCTGAAAAAGATGCAACAACAATGCCTGAGTTTCCAGAAGGAAACCCTGTATACCAACTCACCTATATGCATGCATCACATAATGAACCTATCATACTAGTAGCATGTCATGGCATCAACAGATATGGAAAACAGTTCCCCCGAAGGGTAAAACAGGACATCAGTCCGACAATCAATCATCGGGTCTCCCGAAGAGACCTACTGCAGGCACATGCAGTCTAGTAGCCCGCGACATCGCACCCCCCACACGCAGCTACACTACTCAAGGGTTCGGCAGGGAGCCTCTGTCACGTCTACGCGCCGATAGAAACAGATCTGTAAATCTCAGTGGTCGGGGCCACAGGGACCAACGGGGCCGTCGCCCGGAAGGTATAACAACATCATCTCGGTAGGTGCCCAGCCGAGGAAAACAACAAGCCGGCACAGCCTCGGCCCAAAATCATCATCGCCGGCACAACCTCGGCGGCATCACCGGCACAGCATCGGTGGTCCATCACAACGTCCGGCACAGCATCGGACGGTCCAGACCGAAGTCTGCCAGGTCATCGGGCTCCTCGAGCCGCGAACACCAACCGCGCCGCTATAAAAGCAGGGCAGCGACCTCCGTAGCCCCAAGGGCCGGTAGTCACCTCACCCAACGCCAGTTGCGTGCCCGCACAACATCAACACTGGGATCCGCGATCCCTCAGGCCTGCTATACTACAAAGTGCCAACAATCATCTCAAAAGTCACGGTCCATACATGGAGGTGACGCGTCCCGAACACCCACACTCTTCCCAACGGCGGTCCCTGGGCAGGCACGCATCACGCGCCCACCGTCACCTCCCGGCTCACGCACAAGGCGAGGACACGGGTTTCCGTGGACAAAGTTGGCGTTCAAAAGGGGAACCAGGAATTCTGTCCTGGGCCCAAACGGTCGACCGGAAGAGGTGATTCGGTCGACCGGTTCCAGGAAGGAATCGGTCGACCGTACTCCTAAATCGGTCTACCGCTGCGCTCAACACAGAACCCCCAACGGTCGAACAAGGGTCTAAAACCGGTCGACCGAACGAGGTCAAAATCCGGAGTCTGGTCAACATTAAATTCCACTCTATCGGTCGACCGACTCAGGGGTCTCGGTCGACCGAAAACAGACGGGGTCAACCTAGTATTCTACGTCATCAAACGGTCGAACGTAAACATACTACCGGTCGAACAAACATGCAATCGGTCGAACGCAATATAAATCGGTCGAACAAACATGCAATACTAACAGGTACACTTAAGTTCCGGTCGAACACAACAAGGACCGGTCGACCGATAACAGGTAGAAAATCCCAACTCACCAGCAATAATGCACTACCGGTCGACCGCCCCAAGGCATCGTTCGACCGGTGAAGGTTAAAGTCGGGCAAACAGTGCTAAAACGGTCGACCGCCCGAAGGACCCGGTCGACCGTTGGTCGTCTTCAACCTCGCGCCAGCCGAGGATTTACGAAGAAACGCGTCGCCGGAGAGGTCCTCGACCTCCCCCGACCGACCAACAACACCCTTCCACAAGGGTGAGCAACAAAATCACACTAATGAGCGGCATACCTTTCACCCGCGTGAAGTCGACAGTGCCGGAGCTCCTACGCCTCGCCTCCGGTAGACCTCGATCACGCGCCGCGCCTCTCCCGCACGCGCACCTTCCTCCGTTGCCGGTGACGCCTCCTCTGGTGCAGCCGAAAAGAGGAAGAGTGAGAACCAAGGTGAGTGAGGAAGAAGAGTTGGAGAAGAAGAATGGAGGAGAGAAGGTTTTTGCTTTTAAAACAAAACCCAACCCAAGGCAACACTCCCCACCATCCCCTACACTCCTAGCCCATACCTCCCTTACCTCCCATACCCTCTCACATCAACCCCACCTAATCCGGGTTTAACCCTCTAATCACGGTTTGGGTTCTAACAGTGTCTGTTTTGGACCACCCATTCGAGCAAGAAGTTGACGAGGACCATTTCCATCAACCCAACAAATTACCAGAAGGGGGAGAACATTATCAACATATCGAGGAACACGTGGACACTTTTCAACACAGTCTTGCCAATGTTCACAGTAAGAATTAGTGGAACCAACCACGTTGCTTTGTAACTTTACTTACTACTTAAACTGGTTTGACTCTTAAATTTCTGCCCATGTCATGTGTGAATTGTATGAATGATGAATTGGTGATTTAGATTATCACAAGTGTTGCATGATTGTACCTTTCTGTGTCTATCATATCTGTTGCTGCGCGCTTTTCATTCCTTTTGATCTGGACTGCCGTGTAACAATGAATAGCAATTGTTGTTGTGCTTTCTGCGCATGCATGTATGCTTTCCAATTAAAAAGCATTTTGCCTTTTGAATTTTTGGACTGAATTGAATTGGTACTGGTGATGCAGGATCAACGAATAAGTTGCTTAGCAAGATCAGGAAGTTTGAGAAATTAGCAGGACTAGTATCTAACGTAATGGAGGACGAAGATAATAGTAGTAGCAGTAGCAGTGGTGGTTGCAGTTGGTTTGATTTTGATGACCAAGTACTGGAGGAATATTTCATCAGGTCTGGCAACCAAATCAAGTTGGAGGATAGATTAATGGACCAATACCACCACGACTACAGCAGTTACTACTCTACCATCGACGTGATGGTGGGAACCGACATGACTAGGGTCGACAATGAGGGATGGAGAAGGGCAACAACAAGCAAGGAGTATGTTTACGAAGTGGGGGAGGACATCGAGGTTGGCATCTTCATGCTTCTTGTGGAGGAGGAGATCATGCATGCTATTGCTGGAGGATCATCAATTGTCTAGTTCTGTTAATTTCGAAGTAATTCTCCTACAGACACGTACCTTTATTATATCGATCTGATCTTATAATTAATTTATATGTATCTAACACATATATCCCTAATCATAATTACCAATTGAATATACTTCATATGTACGTGGTCATGGGGTGAATTGAATGACGTACAACTCATAGTCCATATATATATATGTATGTATGTATGTATATATGTATGTATATATATATGGTTGTGGAAGAAGGAAGACATCACATGTATGTACTGATCGAGTCCAGCATGCAATTTAATGGATCCTTATACATGGACGCTGGCGTCCGTGACGCGCATGACATGGCACTTAAAGTTTGTTGAGTCAGCGTCCAGTCAGGTTGACACGTAGTCATCGCAGTACGCGCCTTTTTTATTTTAAAAAATTTGACGGTTCATTTCCAAATCAAACGATTAGACAACGCGCAGACATAATGTGGCGACGGTTCGAGTCTCGAGCAAGGAAACGACTAGACCCACGAAAAAGGAAGGAAACGAATAGTTCCTTCATCTTTGTGTCTGTAACTGTGAAGAGAGAAATCTGAAAACCGTTCCTCTACGTGTGTTTCACAACAAAACGAGAAATGGATTCACCGAGTAATGTTGTCGCTCCAGAAGTTGTGGCTGATCAGGTGGGTCGATTTAGTTTTTTTTTCGTGGGTGGATTTGTTATTTACGAACTTTCTTTGAATTTTTTGATTGTTTTAGGGAAGCACGTACTACTTCCGGGAAACAAAGTGTGGTTGGACGGCGATTCAAAAGCAGTTCGGTAGGATGAAGGACGTCGAAAAGGAGGTCTTCCGGGGGACCGCTTTCGGACACTTCCTACATTTTCCTAACATTCCAACGGACAATGAAATACTCGGATGGTTCGTCGAACACTACGATGCGAAGGAGGTGAGGCTGAGAATAGGATCAGGGGTAGTCCCCCTTACAGCTGAAAACGTTGTCGTAATTCTGGGGCTAAAAGTGCGTGGGAAGACAATTGTTATGGAACCGACGGGCGCACAGAAGCGAGATGGAGTGAACCTTGACAACACTCAACTATTAGGGCATCTGACTGCAACCAGTGTGATGGGCGACGCCGAGGAGTACGTTCGACTCCTTATTTGTTTCATCTTCAACCATTTTTTGTTCTTCGATGGAACACTTCGAACCAAAATTTGGTTCATGAAACATTTGAGGGACTTCAAAGGCATCAACAGATATGCATGGGCACGTGTAGTTCACGTCGCACTGGTTTGGGGCCCGGAGGAAGCCAGCTTAGAACTGCAGGAAAGGAGATCGGCCGGGAACTTCATTATGAAGCAGGGCTGCGTTGATGGTTGTGTAGCAATACTACAAGTAAGCAATTTTGTCCGAAATACGTTGTGTGTCAGTCCGGATTCAGTGTTGTGTATGTCCGGAATACGATGTGTGTCTGTCTGGAATAAGTAGTTCGTTCCATCGGGAATACGATGTCTGTCTGTCCGGAATAGTAAGACCTTTTGTCTAGATTAAGATTCTTGTCTGTCCGGAATACGTTGTTTGGCTATCCGGAATCAGGAGTAGGTCTATCCGGAATAAGATGTATGTCTGTCCGGAATACGTTATGTTGCTGTCCGGAATCAGACGTAGGTCTGTCCAGAATAGGATGTCTGTCTGTCCGGAATAGTATGAGCTTTTATCTTGAATAAGATTTTTGTCTATCGGGAATACGATGTCTGTCTGTCCGGAATAGTAAGATCTTTTGTCCGAATTAAGATTCTTGTCTGTCCGGAATACGTTGTGTTGCTGTCCGGAATCAGGCGTAGGTCTGTCCAGAATACGATGTCTGTCTGTCCGGAATACGTTATGTTGCTGTCCGGAATCAGGCGTAGGTCTGTCCAGAATATGATGTCTGTCTGTCTGTCCGGAATAGTATGATCATTTATCTTGAATAAGATTTTTGTCTATCGGGAATACGATGTTTGTCTGTCCGGAATAGTAAAATCTTTTGTCCGGATTAAGATTCTTGTCTGTCCGGAATACGTTGTTTGGCTGTCCGGAAACAGGAGTAGGTCTGTCCGGAATAAGATGTATGTCTGTCTGGAATACGTTATGTTGCTGTCCGAAATCAGGCGTAGGTCTGTCCAGAATAGGATGTCTGTTTGTCCGGAATAGTATGATCTTTTATCTTGAATAGTAATATCTTTTATCTTTTTATCTATCGGGAATACGTTGTCTGTTTGTCCGGAATAGTAAGATCTTTTGTCCGGAATAGTAAGATCTTTTGTCCGGATTAAGATTCTTGTATGTCCAGAATACGTTGTTTGGCTGTCCGGAATCAGGAGTAGGTCTATCCGGAATAAGATGTTTGGTTGTCCGGAATACGTTATGTTGTTGTCCGGAATCAGGCGTAGGTCTGTCCAGAATACGATGTCTCTCTGTCCGGAATAGTATGATCTTTTATCTTCAATAAAAAATTTGTCTGTCTGTCTTGAAGTGCTTATTAACATTTAATCTTTCCCATTTGAAGGTGTGGCTTTGTGAGAAATTCAAATTGGGGGAGCCCAGACGAGCATATCCACGGATGAAAAGTTGGACGGAAATGTTTGGGAAACGTTTAACCCTGAGGAAATGGGAGGAACGTGGAATAACCTTAGCCGAGATTTACACCGGCAAATTCGAGCTGAAGGGGCCTCCATCACTAAGTGAAAGGGAGCGGAAAATGATGACTTCCGATCAAAATCTTGCTCAAGAGTCGCACAAAGCAACGGGGTCAGCTTCAACATGCCCTCTGCCAAGGCTACAACTTAGAGACTGCAGCATTTCATTGGACTCGCTGCTACAAGAGTTGGAACTGAGTGAGGTTAAGACAAAATGGCTGCAAGCCGAAGCAACCCTTAAGAAGGCGACTGAAGAGGTTAACAGACTGGAGGAAGAACTGAGGATGTCCCACAAAGAGTGTCGGAGGCTGAGCGAAGAGATTGTGTCTCTACGAGGAACGGGGGCATGTGAAACTCACATTGGGGAGAAGACCCAATATGTAAATATAGAGGAGGATGAGGAGGAGGAGAAGGAAGAAGAGAGGAAGAGAGAAGAGCAGAAGGCAGAAAAGAGGAAGAGGGAAGAGGAGAGAAAAAAGGAGAGGAAAGAGAAGGAGGAACAGAGAAAAAAATAGGAGGACAAGGAAGAAGAAATGAAGAGAGTGGAGAGGAGGAGAAGGAAGAAGAGAGGAGAAGAAGAGAGAGGAGGAGAAGGAAGAAGAGAAGAAGAGAGAGGAGGAGAAGGAAGAAGAGCGGAAGAGGGAGGAGAAGAAGAGAGAGGAGGAGAAGGAAGAAGAGAGGAAGAGGGAGGAGAAGAGGAGATAGGAGGAGAAGGAAAAAGAGAGGAAGAGGGAGGTGAAGAGGAGAGAGGAGGAGAAGGAAGAAGAGAGGAAGAGGGAGGAGAAGAGGAGAGAGGAGGAGAAGGAAGAAGAGAGGAAGAGGGAGGTGAAGAGGAGAGAGGAGGAGAAGGAAGAAGAGAGGAAGAGAGAGGTGAAGAGGAGAGAGGAGGATGTAATTACAAACTTCATTTTTTTACAGATAGGGAATTACAAAGGATGTAATTACAAACTCCATTTTTGAAAAGATAGGAAATTTACAAATTACAAAGTCCATTTTTGGAATGTTTTCTTTAAAAATAACGTAAACCGGACCAGACCATGAACTTAATCTGGACACAAAAAATACTTAAACCGGACAGACCCTGAACGTAATCCGGACAAACTAGAACCGTAATCTGGACACACGAGCAACATAATTGGTACATGCTAGAACGTAAACCGGACAGACCATGAACTTAATCCGGACAGACCATGAACTTAATCTGGACACAAAAAACACTTAAACCGGACAAACCCTGAACGGAATCCGGACACACGAGAACCATAATCTGGACACACGAGCAACATAATTGGTACATGCTAGAACGTAAACCGGACAAACCAGAACCTTAATCCGGACAGACTATGAACTTATTCTGGACACAAAAAACACTTAAACCAGACAGACCCTGAACGTAATCCGGACACACGAGAACCATAATCTGGACACACGAGCAACATAATTGGTACATGCTAGAACGTAAACCACCACAACCTTAATCCGGACAGACTGTGAACTTAAACTGGACAGACCCAGAACGTAATCCAGACAGATCCAGAACGTAAACCGGACAGACCAGAACCATAATCCGGACAGACCGTGAACTAAATCTGGACAAAAAATCCACTTAAAACGGACAGACCCAGAACTATTCCGGACAGATCCAGAACGTAAACCGGACAGACCAGAACCTTAATCCGGACAGACCATGAACTTAACCTGGACACAAAAAACACTTAAACCGGACATACCCTGAACGTAATCCGGACACACTAGAACCATAATCTGGACACACGAGCAACATAATTGGTACATGCTAGAACGTAAACCGGACAAACCACAACCTTAATCCGGACAGACCATGAACTTAATCTGGACACAAAAAACACTTAAACCGGACAGACCCTGAACGTAATCCGGACACACGAGAACCATAATCTGGACACACGAGCAACATAATTGGTACATGCTAGAACGTAAACCGGACAGACCACAACCTTAATCCGGACAGACCGTGAACTTAATCTGGACAAAAAAATCCACTTAAACCGGACAGACCCAGAACGTAATCCGGACAGATCCAGAACGTAAACCAGACACTCCAGAACCTTAATTCGGACAGACCGTGAACTAAATCTGGACAAAAAATCCACTTAAAACGGACAGACCCAGAACGTAATCCGGACAGATCCAGAACGTAAACTGGACAGACCGGAACCTTAATCCGGACAGACCATGAACTTGATCTGGACACAAAAAACACTTAAACCGGACAGACCCTGAACGTAATTCGGACACACTAGAACCATAATCTGGACACACAAGCAACATAATTGGTACAAGCTAGAACGTAAACCGGACAGACCAGAACCTTAATCCGGATAGACCGTGAACTAAATCTGGACAAAAAATCCACTTAAACCGGACAGACGCAGAACGTAATTCGGACACTTAAACCACTTAAACAAGGAACACATTTCACAACTAATAAGTTTTACAAGAGACGGAAAATAACAGGAAATCTAAAATTAAGGAGGAAGTTCCTCGTAATACAGATTCATGTCCCAATCACCGAAATCTTCATCCTCCGGTTTTGGTGCGACTGGGTGCAACGACGATGTAACCTTCTCCTTGAACTTTCTCTTTTCTTGTTTGTCGTGCTTTTTATGGCTTCTTCTAACTATCTTCTCAGCTAAAGAAATCCGTCGTCTAGTCGGCGGTCTTCCTGGACGTCTTACCTTATATGGATTGAGAACAGATGTACCCGTCGTCCCAGGTTCAGCAAGTTCAATAGGGAGTTTGGTACTTTGCATACGTACCTTAAGCAATTCAATGTACTTAACGGCCTCAAGATACCTTGCGTGTGAAATGAAAGCTTCCTGTGCGACCCAAACGAGACGACCCATTATGTCGTCGTGACGACGAAGCGCATCCTTCTCCATTATGCCATCTTCTGGGTAACTCTTTTCTCGATGGCTCCTTCGAATATCCTTCCGCCATCGATTAACGATGTAAGACTCCGGGAGCAATGCATTAGGATCTAAGCGTGCAATGACAACAAAAATGTGGCAACATAAAAGACCAATGTGCTGAAACATTCTACAATCACATGTGAAGTTCGTAGATCTGATTTGTACTAGGAAACATTTCGACAGTAGCTGCTCACCACATAATACACGTTCAGATACTTTGTAATGGAATGTGTCACCCGTATTGAACTCCTCCGTAATATCGGAGTATATCATCTTCCCAATTTGTAATTGTACTTTCTTGAAGACCCCTACCGTATACAACTCGCTCAACTGCGTCTCGAACGGATACATTGAAACTAATTGGGGATTCTTATGAAGACAATCGAAATCGGATTAAGCTTCCTTCTCATACTTGTGGCGGAGCGCGAGTTCGTATTGTCCAACGAACTGCGTAAGTGTGGTCTTAGATGTCAGGTACTTGTCGAAAAAGGCGTTCATACCCTCACTTCTCTGAGTAGATGTCATTCCTGCAAAGAAACAATCTCCAACAAATGCAGGTATCCAGGACCCTCGGATTGCATAAATCGATTGGAGCCAACTATGGTTATGGAGGTCAAAATCACCAAGAAAACCCTGCCAATTACGCTCAAATTCTGATGGGGTTTTGGAATCAAATACAATCAATTTGAGATCAAATAGCATGTGTTTCCGATACTGCGTCGGCAACTTCACGGGGGCTTTGTTCATTATGTGCCATATACAAAATCTGTGCCTCGCGTCTGGGAAGACATTCCTCACAGCAGCAGTAATGGCGCCACATTGATCTGTTATGATCGCTGGGGGACTTATATCTGCATGAACGGGGGCAATTTTAAATGAGTGAGTCATATATTCAAAGGTACGAAAAACTACTTTGAAAACTTAATCCGGACAAACACAACTTATTACGGACAAAACCACAAAGTATTCAGAACAGACACACGACTTAATCCGGACAGACATACAACTTATTTCGGACATACACCCAACTTATTCCGGACAGACACCCAACTTGTTCCGGACAGACACCCAACTTGTTCCGAAAAAACCGTATTCCGGACACACCCAGAACTTCTTCCGGACAGACATACGTCTTATTCCGAACAGAGGAGGACCTTATTCCGG
This sequence comes from Triglochin maritima, assembly GCA_963682175.1. Lineage (NCBI taxonomy): Eukaryota > Viridiplantae > Streptophyta > Magnoliopsida > Alismatales > Juncaginaceae > Triglochin > Triglochin maritima. The sequence continues at coordinate 158,360 of OY821787.1, read as the reverse complement.
ACAGACAAGCAACTTTGTCTGGATAGAACCAGAACTTATTCTGGACACACTCAAAACTTAAACCGGACAGACATACATCTTATTCAGGACAGAGAAGGACCTTATTCCGGACTGACATACATCTTATTCCGGACAGAGAAGGACCTTATCAGGATACAACCAGAACTTATTCTGGACACACTCAAACCTTAAACCGGACATACATACATCTTATTCCGGATAGAGAATGACCTTATTCCGGACAGACATATTACTTATTCTGGACAGAACCACAACTTATTCTGGGCATACGTACAACTTAAACCTGACAGACACGGAACCTTAAATAAGTATATACGTACCGTTCATGCACGACAACCAAGTTTGGAACAACCAGATGTAATTTCCAGTGGTCTCAGAAGATAGCAAAGCGCAACCGAGCAAAACCGATTCGAAATGGTGATTTACTCCTACAAATGGGGCAAAAGGCATGTCGTATTTGTTGGTAATGTAGGTTGTGTCGAAACATATTGCGTCTCCAAAGTATGAGTACGCAGCTCTAGAACGACAGTCAGCCCAGAACACGTTTCGTAGTCTTCCTTTGCCATCCATATCCATTACATAAAAAAACATAGAATCAATTTTCTGCATCCTGATGAAATAATTCTGAAGAGTTTGTGCATCGCCCGGTCTCATCTTCAAATTTCTGACTTCGTTTACAACGTTCCTGCACACAGCAATGTTTAAGACCGGGCAAAATGTTTAACTTCAATTAAATTATGTAAAAAATAACACACACCTTATGTCTCGTTGAAAGTCAATTTGTCATGACCTCCGGCCTCGACCACAAAAGATTGCATGGTCTTAGCAGCCGATATCCCAGCAGAATCATTGCACGATATGCGTGCTCTGGCGGCATCAGGGACGGCTCGTTTTTGTCGGAGGAAACGCATTTGATCGTCCTCAAGCATGGCGTGGTTATGTTGAAGATCAACATAGTTTATGTGGTACCCTCTTGCTGGGTTTCCAGAGACCCTGATCCGAGCAGTGCACTGGACCCTACCGGATAACCTATGCTTTAGTTTCCCTTCTCCTTGGTTTGCTGGAGCGTTACCCTCCTTGGAGCAAGTCAGTGTGGCACGTATCACAACACCACGATCGTAATGAGATTGTCTTATCTTAACACCAAAACCACATGAATCGGCATAGGCAACGTAAAATGTTTTGGCGTCTTCGAAAGAACAAAAAAACATCTGCTGCTTCGGAACGTTTGAGGTCTCCTCCATTTGAGTACAAAGAACAAAGGGAGGAAAATGGTTGATAGTGCGCCAAAAGGGAGACAAAAGGAGGAAGAAAATCCATGAGATGTGTGTCCTGCGTAGGAGCGCCAAAACGAGGGAGGACAAACTGATTTGAGACGCATTTAATGTGATTGGAAACGCATCGGGAAGTGAAAATAAAAAATAAGAAAAAGATTATAAATTTTGCTGACATGGATCACTCCAACTAAACAGTCAACTCAGCAGCGTCCTCAACGAGCGTCCTAAACAACGGTCACTAATCATTTTCCCAATTTAGACTGGACCCATGTCTTGCCAGCCAGCTTAATCTGATACATCATTATATATTCTTTATTAGATCGACATGAGCTCCAACTGAAGTAATTTAACTACTAAAACCTTAAAAAAAAGTAGGGTATGACTGACTGGGTTTAGAGCCTAAAACATATACTGGCCAGCATTTTGGCAGTAATTACGATTCCAACCCAGTGAGGAGCAGACGTAATTTGTTGGGAGAAGGAAGGTTAGATTTGTAAATGGATCCTTCACTTGTGATTTCATTCTCATCTGTCGTGGTTCGGTTTCTTTTCCTTTCCTTTCCTTTCTTTTCTTTTCTTTTCTTTTCTTTTCCCCAATTAATCAATCATCGTCATATTACTTGTCGTCGCCTGATTCGAATAATCAATCGGTAAGTCTAGTCTGATTCTCCGTTGCCTTCTTCGTATCTTAAAAAAAATGCAAGCGAGTCATCAATCCCAAATTCTGATTTTTGGGAGACTAGGGTTTTCATCTGTGTTTCCATCGCTTAGCCTTAGATAAATGGAGGATTCGATGACATCCACAGCCACAGCCACAGCGAACCTTCATATCCACTTCCGAATCATCTTCCACTTCCAACCATCATTTGGGGCTGTCATGTAGGAAGACCAAGCGTAGAGATGCAGTGTATGTTTCTCGTAATGTAGGAAGACCAAGCGACATGCAGGATGGGTGGTGATGGCCATCATGCCTGTGTACGCCCCAATGATCGCTCTGATATTGTTTCCTATGGTTCTGGTTCAAAGAGACTTATCAATGGAACTCATGTAGGAAGACTAATTCAAGCCTCAGGTTTTCGGAGGAGCAATGCACACTGTTTACCAAAACGGGGAACCTAAACAGCTGCCTCTAAGTCATCAGAGTGGTCAGGGAGTTCTTGAAGCTCTTCAGCGTGCAAAGTTATCCTTGAAGCAAGAACTTCAATGGTCCAGCAGCAGAAGTCAAAGGTACCTTGGCAGTGCCTAGTGATACATATACTCATGCTGCTGAGTCATCAGAGCTGTATATGGATCAGACATGGAAATTATTGTTGGTGATTTATTTTCCATCTTGTCTGTGATATTGGAAGCAAAGGAAAATGTGACATGGATCTCAAAATTAATTTCCAAACAAACGACTTCATCTACATTATTTATATTTATAATCGCAAACAAAATACAATACATAAGCTCTGTCTGTCTGATATTGCACAGCACAGGACTGGAGTGGACTGGAGTCGAGTCGAGTCGACGACTTATTTAGGACCACGACCAAACTGAAAAGTAAAGAAACACGCATGCATGCAGAAAACAAACAAACAAAACAAACACTGCTTTGTCTCGAACCCAAGTGTGGCATTAGATATTGATGATTAAGTTACTTTAGTACTTGTAGTCCTTGACGTGGAGGCTCTCAGTGGCAGCAGAGAGTCCTTGTCCTTGTTGTTGTTGGGGGTTGTTGTATGTGCCGAGCGTGGCCTCGGAGTTGGCCTTGCACCTTATAAGGAATGCCTTCTGTGCCGCCTCGAGATTCTCCGGCTTTCCACCCCAAGCCTTCAGCGTGCTCTGCTGGAGCGCACGTCCGAACGAGAACGACAGCGTCCACGCCTTCTTCACGCCTTTAAGGGCGTTCATCGCATTCAAGTTCACCGTCGCCTCCGCCTCGCTCTGCCCCCCGGACAGGAACATGATCCCTGGTACCGCCGCTGGCACCGTCCTCTGGAGCGCCTTCACCGTGTGCTCTGCCACCACCTCCGGCGCCACCTTAGCCGCGTCCGATCCCGGCGTCACCATGTTCGGCTTCAGCAGCGTCCCCTCTAGGAGCACGTGGTGCTCGTTCAGAGCCTTGTACACGGCCGCCAGCACCATCTCCGTCACGTACGCGCACCGTTCGATGGAATGCGAGCCGTCCACCAGAATCTCCGGCTCCACGATGGGGACGAGCCCGTTCTCCTGGCATATGATGGCGTACCTGGCGAGTCCCTGCGCGTTCTGGTCGATGGCCAGCTGGGACGGCTCGTGCTCGCCGATGTTGAGGACGGCGCGCCACTTGGCGAAGCGGGCGCCGGCTTCGTAGTACTTGTGGCAGCGTTTGCCGAGGTCGTCCAAGCCCTGGGCGGTGGTCTCGCCGTTGGTGCCGGAGAGGGCGACGACGCCCTTGTCGACCTTGATGCCGGGGATGACGCCGCCGTCCTTGAGGATCTGGACGAAGGGAACGCCGGCGTCGGAGCTCTGGAAGAGGGTCTCCTCGAATAGGATGACGCCGCTAAGGTGGTCGAGGGCTCCCGGGGTGGTGAAGAGGAGCTGGCGGAGGGCGCGGCGGTTGTCCTCCACGTTCTCGACGTTGATGCTGGCCAGACGCTTGCCGATTGTGCCGGTGGACTCATCGGCTGCCAGGATGCCTTTGCCCGGGGTGGCGATGTAGGCCGCCGTTGCCATCAGTTCCTCTGCAACCACATCATATTATCAATGATAATGCCAATATGCCAGGCCAGGCCATGCCATGGTTAGTAGTAATTACATAAATTTAGATTTAGATTTAGAAACCAAAGATATGATTATGATATGAATCATACAATATAAATACATACCGGTGTATTTGCCGCAGAAAGCAGACATGTTGGTTGGTTGGTTGGTGTTTGATAAGTTGGTCGGATGTTGGATGAGGAGGACCGACCGACCGACCCTTGTGTATTTATAGTTGTTGTTTGAAGATAGTAAAATAACAGATAATGTATAGGTGGAAAGTAGTAGAAGAAGAAGAAGAAGAAGGTTCAAGTTCAGGACTCAAGAGGTAATACTAATACAATACTGCTGCTGCTGCTAATTTGGCAAAACCAGACCACAACACAATTGCATGGCAGTCTGACGGGTCGTGCTATCATACGTCATCTTTGCGGCGGTTTCACTCATATCATTATAATTAAGTAATTAATGTAAGTTGTTCTTGCTTGTCATCGTAATTTTTTAAATAAATAAAAAACTGGGTTTTGGATTATTATTATTATTATTATTTGGTTTTGACGTGCTTGTTTGTGGCGACAGAAAGGGACCGACTTGACTCTATTTTATCATTGATAAAACCTAAAAGGGGAATAAATGTGTATGAACGAACTTTAGGCTGCCAGCCAGACAGACAGACAGACCAGCCCATGGTTTAGTTCCAATCAGGAAGGGAAATGTTTGTTGAACGCAGTGCGTCACGGACGCGCTCTACGTGGACATCCATGTCAGCCATTACGTGGCTAAAGCATGAATGTTTTTTTGTTTTTTCTTCCTGATGTCCACTCAAATCACATTAAATGCGTTTCAACTCAGCACGTTCTCTCTCTCCACCCAAATACAAATATGATGACACTCTTTCTTTCTTCTTCATTCTTTCTCTCCAGAATAAATCACCATTTCGAGCAAGATATTAAGTCGAAGAAGCGTCTGATGCCGACTCCCAGGATTCTTCACAACGTAAGCAGCGTGAATGGGACGGTGCGAAGACTTCCCGATGTTCTTGTCAGCGTTAGCATCGTGAATGTGACGATCCGGTGGTGAAGACTTCGCACCACAACATCTTTGCTGCACTGTTGGAGTGCCCGTGACAGAAAAAGAATGAAGAAGAAAGAAAGAGTGTCATCGACCGTCCCATTCACGTTACTTACGTTGTGAAGAACCCTGAGAGTCGGCATCAGACGCTTCTTCGAAATAATATCTTGCTCGAAATGGTGATTTATTCCGGAGAGAGGTACAACGCTCCGTGGTGAAGACTTACGTATGTTCGGTTTATGTTGTACATCTCTCCATAATAAATCACCATTTCGAGTAAGATATTACGTCGAAAAAGCGTCTGATGCCGACTCCCAAGGTTCTTCACAACGTAAGCAGCGTGAATGAGACGGTCATGTTTAAGTCTTACATCTTCTTTCCGATTTACTGGGAAAATATATATTATCTTTGTAATTTGTGTGTGTTTGTATTGTTTGTTTGTGTGTGATTTACTGGGAGAAGATATATTATTTTTGTAATTTTTGTGTGTTTGTGTTTGTGTTTGTGTTTGTATTGTTTGTTTGTCTTTGTGCTCTCATTGTATCTTATTGTGTAATAGTTACCATCAATAATATGTACCATCAATATCTCATTGTGCTCTCATTGTATCTACATAAACAGGACAAACTTTCTACATAAACTGGACAAACATTCTACATAAACAGGACAAACTTTCTACATAAACAGGACAAACTTTGTACATAAACAGTACAAACTTTCTACATAAACTGGACAAACATTCTACATAAACAAGACAAACTTTCTACATAAACAGGACAAACTTTCTACATAAACAGGACAAAACAGGACAATCTTTCTACATAAACAGGACAAAACAGGACAAACTTTCTACATAAACAGGGAATCTGAGATGCTATTTTTTCCCTAAACGTAATTCTTGTGGGGTAAAATATACAGTGGGAGGTTTGTTGAGTTTGTGCGGGGGTGGCAGGGGGCGGCAGCCCCTGCGGGGGACGTGAGTCCCCCCCGCAAAGCGAGCGGACAGAGGGAGCGCGCTTTGCGGACGTTTTTTTGTTTCGACATCATATTATTGCATTCCATATATTGATTCCGGACTGCAAATACACTTATTCCGGACAGCAAATACACTTATTCCGGACAGCAAATCCACTTATTCCGGACAAACTTTATGTTTCGTTTCTGGAAACACTTTATTCTTAAATCGGACAACAAATACACTTATTCCGGACAAACTTTCTGTTCCGTTTCTGGACACATTTTCTTCTTATTCTGGACAACTACACTTATTCCGGACTGCAAATACACTTATTCCGGACAGCAAATACACTTATTCCGGATAACAAATCAACTTATTCCGGACAAACTTTATGTTCCGTTTCTGGACACACTTTATTCTTAAACCGGACAACAAATACACTTACTCCGGACAGCAAATACACTTATTCCGGACAAACTTTCTGTTCCGTTTCTGGACACATTTTCTTCTTATTCTGGACAACTACACTTATTCCGGACTGCAAATACACTTATTCCGGACAGCAAATACACTTATTCCGGATAACAAATCAACTTATTCCGGACAAACTTTATGTTCCGTTTCTGGACACACTTTATTCTTAAACCGGACAACAAATACACTTATTCCGGACAACAAATACACTTATTCCGGACAGCAAATACACTTATTCCGGACAAACTTTATGTTCCGTTTCTGGACACACTTTCTTCTTATTCTGGACAACTACACTTATTCCGGACTGCAAATACACTTATTCCGGACAGCAAATACACTTATTCCGGACAGCAAATCCACTTATTCCGGACAAACTTTATGTTCCGTTTCTGGAAACACTTTATTCTTAAATCGGACAACAAATACACTTATTCCGGACAGCAAATACACTTATTCCGGACAAACTTTCTGTTCCGTTTCTGGACACATTTTCTTCTTATTCTGGACAACTACACTTATTCCGGACTGCAAATACACTTATTCCGGACAGCAAATACACTTATTCCGGACAACAAATCAACTTATTCCGGACAAACTTTATGTTCCGTTTCTGGACACACTTTATTCTTAAACCGGACAACAAATACACTTATTCCGGACTGCAAATACACTTATTCCGGACAACAAATACACTTATTCCGGACAACAAATCAACTTATTCCGGACAAACTTTATGTTCCGTTTCTGGACACACTTTATTCTTAAACCGGACAACAAATACACTTATTCCGGACTGCAAATACACTTATTCCGTACAGCAAATACACTTATTCCGGACAGACACATAACGTTAACAGGACAAACACATAATGTAAACTGCACACACACATAAAGTAAGCTAGACAAATTAAGTTGATTCAACGTAAAACTTAAAAACAAATATTTTATTATGATAAGTGTGGGCTCTGCACGAATAATGAGACTGCACGATGTCCTAGGGTCTGCACACTGTCTTATCTGTGTATTGGGAAATGAATCGTTCAACTTAAAGAACCGGCGTTTTTTAAAAAGACAAAAACGCGCGAAGAGAAATTTCGCTGACTGGACGCTGACTCAAAGAAAAATATCTGAGCTGTACAGATCCACGTAAGGTGCGTCCGTGACGCGCGCGTCCGTCTATAACTGTTCAATCAGGAATAATGGATGGATGTTTTGGTTTTGGTTTTGGAACCCACTAATTACTAATAGTAATAGAAATAGAAATAGAATACCACTCACTGCCTTTGCTGTGCTCCCAAAACCGTATGCAGAATCATTTTCAACCCAAACAAACAAGACGTGCTGCTCTACGTGTCATGTCGTTTGCCATTTTTCTTCTACTTTTCTTAATGTCATTTTATTATTATTATTTATCATGTATTATGTAGAATGTAGATAGACTTTTTTCTGGATAACTTGATTACCGTTGGGTTCTGTTTCATGTTTATGGACGTCCATTTGGATTTTAAATTGGACTTGTCGTGCTAATAGATGAAGAAGACTCGGCCCCTTGTTCGCTTGGTATGTGGATTTCAATTGGATTCTCCGTTTTATTTTCATTTAATGCGTTTCACAACTTTATGGATATATATAATGTCACGTGAATTATTAATAGGATGATGAATATCAGATGATAAGCTTTCCCTTTGCTCGTTCATAATGATTTCGACCTACCTCATTTATTAATCCCAAAGCAATTGGGACAGGCTAGGTAGACGTGAAGACTGAATAATCCCGACCCCTTTCCGTCTGTTTATGTCCTTAACTACATTCCAATCCCTCTTAGAGCATCCTTAACAGTGTCCGGGCAGTTCCCATGCGCCTTGCTTTCTCTCTCAGCCACGTCAGGTTCTCTCTGTCACGTCAGCACAAACCAACCCCCCTACAAAATCCTTAACCATTACCCAATTTACTCAGTCACGCTACAATATTTGTTGTCACGTCATTATTTTTATTCTTCTCTCCAAAACTCTTTCAACAATCAACAAAATATATTAATAATCATTATCGTAATTATTTAATATCAACAATTCATTCGCTTTTAATTAACATTTAATTAATAAATACGAAAATATTATTAAAATTTAGAAAACCACAATTAATAAATTTAAAATTTAAAATTTAGGACCTACAGTATGCGCGTGACTCAAAAAAGACGAGACGATTGGATCGAGGCTTGGACTTCTCAGGCATCGAGGACCTACAGTATGTGCGTGACTCACAAAAGACGAGACGATTGAATCGAGACGTGGACTTCTCAGGCATCGAGGAGCTACAAAAGTGAAAGAGGAAAAATATTTGCGTTACGAAGAACGGATGGAGAGGAAACGCATCGAATTTGAGGCGAATTTCCAAAGGGAACTGAACAGCAAGAAACTTGATGTCCTATTTCGCTCTAATGAAGAAGGAAAACAAGAACGAATTCAATAAAGAAACACTTGTTGAACTCAAGGAGTGAGCTAAAGCACAAGGATATCTGTAGGTGCTTATGTTTTCAATATGTCTGTGGTAGTTTATCAGTATTCTGGTAGTTTAAATTCTGTATCCGTAGGATGATTGTCTTTCTTTTCCTTATTTCTGTTGTATTTCGTATTCTGTATTTGTATTGTATTTTATTTCCGAAATGTATGAGTATTGTACTACTATTTCTTAATTTGTTTATGATTTTTTTTAATTTTTTTATATCTAAATAAATCAAAAAATTGTTAATTAATTATAAAATATTTTTTCAATTATTTTGTAATACCTAATTAATTAAATTCCATTTACCTAATTAATACAGTATCCTAATTATATATAACTAATCTTTATTTTAAAAAAAAACAAAAAAACATCGGACGAATGGGGGGGCACGTGGCCCCCCGCCCGGGCACCTAGGGCGCGCCCTCCCGTTAAGGGAGGACTGCCCTGGCGCCCCGGAGGGCGCCCGGGCGAAGAGCACTCGTTAAGGGTGCTCTTAGTCTTAGGTTATGTTAGGTTAGCTATCTCCTCCCATCCTAACATAGATAATTTACTAAACTGCTATTCGTCGCCGTAAAACTACTTAAATCGCCCGTAAGATTACCATTTTGCACATCTACCCTTTCTACTAATATAACTCATCATTTCACTCTTTTAACACAACTTTCTCTTCATATCACTCTTCTATTCACCACATAAAATGTCTCGGAGGCCAGGAAAAGAACCAGCGGAGACCCCTGACTACTCACATCTGGTAATTACCTTGTTTATTTCAATTAATTTAAAAAAACATTTTTGAGTCGGGCGTCCGCGGGAACCGCCTCCCCCTTGACCCAAGGAACAGACGTCTGCGGGAGACGCCTCCCACGTAGGGTAGGCGTCTCCGGCAGACGCCTACCACGGAGGGTAGGCGTCGCCCGCAGACGCCCGTTTTTTTTAATTTTTGTTAAAATTGATTATAAATTGTGATAAAATTTAAATAAATTGAATATTATGTTAATAATGAGTTAAATTAGTTTAGTAAATCGTTTATTGATTATAAATTGTGATAATTAATAAATAAATCGCTAAATAAATTGATTATTATGTTAGTAATTAGTTGTGTACGATTTTAGTAAAGGATTATTGATTAATTGTGATAATTGCTAAATAAATCGATTATTAAGTTAATAATTAGTTTAATTATTTTAGTAAATCCATTAATAAATTTGTATTTTTAAAATTGAATTAATAGTCATCGGGTTAGCATGGAGGAAAAGGGAAATCAATTCCCTTACGCGCGGTACGTAGTATAGCAGACGAGTCAGGTCCTCGTCATCCACGTACACATGGTATTTCTGCTTCAGTTAGGAGAGAGAGATCTGTTACGTCGTCGTCAGACACCTGGAGAGTCTTTCGACGACGATGATGATTCAGATGAGGTGAGGAGTCACGACGACAGTGACGATGGGGGCCGATACGACTTGGGGCCACAGGAGGAGGTGGTACATCAGTCCGGTCAAGGACGGGGGCGACACGGTGGTCCTTCAGCTGAGTGAGTCATTAGGAAGGATCGAGGTGGCCGGTTTGTGACCGGTGATTCGAGTTCATGCACTGCAGACGCCCGAGCTCAGAAGAAGAAGAGTGGTGATGACGAGTCTTGGATCGTCACAGATATTATTCCCGGTGGTCCTGTAGATGGTAGCGTCATTCCAAGTTTCGGAGGCCACGTCGCGAGACGCATCTGGGATGGCGACGAGCGGAAGGTTTTGAAGTGTCATAATCGACGACCGTGGTTGATAGTGGATTGGGTCACTTGTTGTACAACATGTTTTCCTGCATCGACATGCCGTTGATTTCGGCATTCGTGGAGCGGTGGCAGCCTGACACCAACACTTTCCACTTGTCGTTCGGAGAGATGACGATCATGTTGCATGACGTCTTTCAGATTCGGCACATTCCTGTTGAGGGTCCCATGGTCAGTGCGCAGGCGCCGACATCTGAGCTGAAGTTATATGTATCTGAGTTGCTGGGTGTCAGCCTGGAGGGTCTTGGGCGGGATAGCTCATTTTGGAGTGGTGGTGGTGTTAGTATCGACGCTGTGGACGAGTGTTGCAGATGGGGGCGACCACCACGGACTGAGGATACGCAGATGACTGCTTATCTCTTCTTACTGCTAGGCTGCGTATTGTTTGTCGACAAGAGCGGTTCCAGACTGAGACCACGCGACTTATTGGAGGCGAGGGACCCAGATACCATTGGTTAGTACTCATAGGGGTCAGCGACGTTGGCATATATGTATCGCCAGCTGGGCATATCTAGTCGTGCTGATTGTGGTCAGATTACGGGTTGTCTTACACTGCTCCAGGCTTGGATATATGAGTATTTTCCTGCGTTCCGCCCACATCGTGAGCGGAAGATTGTTGAGCGTGGCCATCCTCGTTCGCGTATGTGGGCTGTCCGGGCGGAGGATAAGAGCGTGAGTCGACTTCTTTCTATTCGTAGACGGCTAGATCAGATGATTGCATCGCAGGTATATAATGTATATATCATTCACGTTTATTTAAATTTAACTTTATTATTATTAACGTATAAACGTTTAGGTGGAGTGGTTACCGTATGGTCCCGAGCTTGCTGTAGCTGTGCCGAGGACTACATTTGTCAGCATTATTCGTTATAGGGATATCACAGAGCCTTATATACCTGATCACGTGTTACGTCAGTTAGGTTACATTCAGGTGATCCCGGTTGACATCTCGACGCCCGAGCATGCAGTACGGTCTGCGATTGCGACGATGTACGACGTCAGGCACAGCGTTTCGTCTGCGGAATCGGTTTGGAGGACATTTCCGAGAGTAGGACGACTACACCTGGCCGATCTGAGTCATAGCCGCGACCCCTCCACTTGTGCTCCAGATTATTTGCAGTGGTTCAGTAGGTGCTCACATCCACTACTCGTACGCGGTATCATTCCGAGACCGGAGAGACCACTTGACAGGACATGTGTCGATGCGGTAAGTTTATCTAATTTTATATTTAATTGTAAAGTATATTTTGTTATTGTACGCTAATTTTTATTTTACATACAGTGGATGAGTAGGGTGATACGGTGTACACAGCCGTTCTTGCGAGAGAGAGACATCATGCCGACTGAGGCGACGAGACTTGCATGTACAGATTGGGATTGCCAGATCGAGGATTGGAACAACCAGTTGGGCATTTCGGACCATGATTCAGATGCTGAGCTGTAGTTGTCTTGTTTTTACTTTCGTTTTGTTGCACTGTTACTACATTTGTTGGTATTTGCTTACGTTTATTTGTGTACTCTTATTATTTATTTCTGAAGAACATATCTTCTACATATTTCTTTGACTATCATATTTTTTAATATTTATTTTTCACGAAAATATTTTCAACTTATTGTAGGATCGTGTGGGTTATGGGTCCACAATTAAGGCTAATTAACAAATTTAATCCTAAACAAACTCTACTTGCAAGTCAAAAGATGATGCAACGGAATTTAAAACAAATACAAGCAAGTAGGGAATAGAAAATGCAAACCACAATCACACGGGGGATTTTATAGAGGTTCGGCACCCCACCCGGGTCCTAGTCCTCTCTTGTAAGCTCCGCTCGGATCACCGAGCTCCGCTCACGACTTCACTAACCACTCCCCGTTCCGAGCCGGGAGAGAACGCCTTTACAACCGTCAAACTCGCGAACAACCCTCGCCGAGCTTGGAATCCTCTTCTCACAATCCGAGAAAGATGCTTCGGGCTTTCACCGGAGCCTTTACTCTTTTGACAACAAATGAGAACTTGAGTGGAGCAACACTCTCTAAATCTTGAGCACACTTGAGTAGGATGAAGAAATGATCACTAAGTGTGGAAGGTTTGTAGCTTTGAGTGTATGTGATTCTCTCTAATGTTTGGGACAAATTTGTAGTGGGAGAGTTGTGTTAAAATGTGTTTAACAACTCCTTATATAGGCATTTAGAGAGAATAGAGCCGTTGGGATTGATTGAGTATGAGTTGAAGTGTGATTACACAAAACAGAAAGTTTAGAACCCAATTCTGGCTGAATTCGGTCGACCGAAACGGGAAGTGCGGTCGACCTGTTGGCAGTTTTACACTCAATTCGGTCGACCGGTTAAGCAACGGTCGACCTCCCAACTCTACGACTTAGGTTCACTTAAGTCATCGGTCGAACACAAGATAGGGTTCGGTCGACCGATTTCGTCCAGGCACTTTTGGGGTGACAAACAAATGTGTGAATGGTCGACCGAAACTGGTTTTGGCGGTCGACCGATTATGGACATGCATTTTGGGTTTGTCAAGAGATGAACCAATGGTCGACCGATCGTGGTCCTCGGTCGACCGATACATGAAATACATTTGGGGTATTTTTGGTTTAATACGAATACGACCGTTGGGTATATACGACAAAAGTAACGGTCGGGAAAATATAATCTGACGGTCGACCGAAAGGTAAAACACGGTCGACCGAATAAGGGCAGTGAAAACACAAATAAGAGAATTGATCATTCGGTCGACCGAACGGCCTGTATCGGTCGACCGAATGTGGGCAGACAGTTAGGGTTCAGGTTTAGGTGTTTTCCGGTCTAAGTTTGGGTGATCTATTGAAGTCCAAATTATGTGAAATTTCGTGTGTGACTTCTATAGGGAACCTAGTGTGTGATTAAGTTGATTTTAGCTCAAGTATGCTCAATTACACTTTGTTCCTAAGACTCAAAAGAAATCAAGATTACATGTCTTCGATTTAGCTTTAATTACATGTCTTGACTTTATTTCCTTCTTTCTTGAGTCTTGATCACCTGTAGAGGTTAGCACAATACAATATATATGCAATGCATAGTGTGTGCTACTCTAATTAAGATTCGGTTGATTAAATCATCAAAACATAAGATTAAGGCCAAAAAGCCAACACTTATTTCTTTAGATGTCAAATAATATTTAAATTTAAAATACGGTAAAAGAACAACACGATATAAGTAGAAATACACGATATATTATACATTACAAAAACATTACAAATTACAATCAAAATGTACCACGTAACCGGTTCCAATACTCCATCCTACTTTGGTACTGATCCTCCCATCCAACAACACTCTCATCTCGCATTTGATACCATAAGGTCGCTATAGGAGGTACTGGGAAATCATCAAGTAATTTCAAACGAATAAAATGTCTGTAACTCCCTAAATGAGCAATGACCAACTCTCTAACAGGCCTCGTCATGGCAGACGGACACTCCCAAGGTAGAACAGTAAGACACGGGAACAACGAACCATCCGTTCCCACTGCGAAATACATGACCGCACACTTGTAAAAATTAGCAATAGGAAACAAGTCGGACCAAACCTCCATATAATGATCTTCGCCACAAACTCCCCCGCCCCAATCAATTCGTTGACGAGCATCTCTCACATTGCCGAAATAGACACTCTCATATATAGGATGTGCACCTATCTCATTAGAAATCGCACGACGGGCGTACGACCAGTTCTCCTGACCACCATGAAAGACATCGGCAACACATCGAAATCCACAGTTGCCATCAGCACGTACGTCATTCCACCTTTCCAGAAATGGTAAAATGATTCCTGGCAGTCTATCATTATATGGGAAGTTGTCCACGTCAACCCGTCCGGACACTGTAAGATAGGTAAATAACAATTCATTAAAACAACAAAATTAGGAGATAATATATTCAACCCCATTTAGATTACTGATATATATTAAATAACATAACAACAAAGATATCGACATACCAGAAGATCATGTGCCCGTATTCACGGACGATCGAGACGAATTAGACCGACGACCCCTGCTCCCACTACTGCCAGACCGACCACGACCTCGCTCAGCATACTCGAAGGCACTCGGGTCCCGACGTGTCGACTGTCCCCTTGGTCGACCTCGTACCTTAGTATTTTCTTCGGGTTCTCCATAGTTCGACTGATCGGGGTGTAACTGTTCGTATAAAATACGAGAGGCACTACGAATTACTGTAGGGTCGCTCTCCGAGATCTCATCCACTAGCTTCCGAAAATGCTCGGCGTCTTGTGCTGACTGATCAACAAACTCTGACATCTGGACTCCTTCTCCGATAACAAGTGTTTTCCAGAATGGATGAATCTGCTCTAAATAAATTCCATCACCTGACGCCAAACACCCGTACATGGTACAGGCACAAGGAATCCCATGTGTTGTCAGGAAAGCACACCCACAACGATATTCAATTTCATCACTTAAGTCCTCCATTCTCTTCAACTCCTGAGTCATTAACGACAAGCAGTGATGCGAAACTCGGCCATTTATGCTGAAACAGAGGACCTATGTACTGTGCCAAATTTCGACGTCTCGAATCTTCAAGAAAGTTCCGAATATTCGTCAGCTGCATTTCAATAGACGAGTTCACGCGGTCGAAAAGAGTGTCGAGAGCGGCAGTCGATGTAGTGATCCACTCTTTCAGAGCCGAATGTGTACTTTCCACCCTGCAGTTCGTAGTGTTGCCGAAATGAAAAACTTGATTCGTCCAATTCAACACGAATTTTTCCTTACGCACCAACCACGTGTCTTCCACATACTTCGTCAGCACTGGCCAGGAACTGTAAGAATCCTTCAGATTACGGACTGCTCTATCATAATCCGTCTGTGAATCAGAAAGCATGACTCTCCTCCACCTTCCACGCCTAAAACTCTCTGCAAGTTGCTTCTCCTTGCCGAATACGTGGTATGCGTAGTTGTACACGTCTTTGTTGATATGTCAGGTGCATAGTAAATGAGCTGACTCAGGAAAACCTCTGCCACTGGTCACATCAGACCCATCTCCCGGTCCGTAATTATTGTTGTCGGGCTAACAATATCCAATAACAGATCTCGCAACCTCTCCAACACCCACCGGTAACTAGACTCGGTCTCATCCTGCAAAATCGCATATCCGACGAGGAAATTCATATTTGTTGGAGTAACCCCAACCATCTCAAACAAAGACATCTTGTACTTGTTCGTCTTATACGTCGAATCCATACAGATTACGAATAGGTATGTACGCAACAACTGAACTGAAGTCGGATGTGCCAAAAATGCGTGAGTCAAGACATTAGTTTCTTAATCTGCCACAATCCAATGCAAATACTTATGCTGCACTGCCTCCCTGAGAAACTGCTGCGCGGGATTCCTGTCTTCAGATTTCGTCCTCCTCATGTACTCTCTGAAGTTGTAAATGTGTCTTTGATTCGGATTATCGTCCGGAAATTTCTTCTTTACCGCCAACAAAATGTTACGGGGTCTTGTTTGTGCCTCTGTCATATCCCGAACAATTTGCTTTGCCCCAACACTAAGTTCGCTGACCTGTCGGTGACCGTCTGAATAAACTGTCAATGGGTGGTTGTGCTGCCCATAGATGCTACTAGAAACAATAACTCATCCATCACGATCTCGTCGCTCCACCACTTTTACTAAAAACCGACAACCGTAACATTTTCTTTTCGTATTCTTTCGCAGTGCAATACTCGTATCACGAGAACTCATCTCACGTCTGCGATCACATCTGAGGTAACAATCCATCCGGTTATCTGCTTTTGGTTTGTATGATGATATAACCAAAAAAAATCTGGCTCCTATTGCAACTTGTTTCGCTCATTTACAACATTCCTCGATTGTTGTAAATATTTCTTTACTGTCAAAAAGCTCACTGTAATCTACTCCATCACCACCGAAATCTTGCAACGGAACCTGAAAAATTTGAATTTAACAGAAAATTAAAAAAAAAGGCGTCTGGCTAAACCGCCTCCACCTTTGTGGAGGCGTCCATAGGAGACGCCTGCACAAAGGTGGAGGCGTCTGTCTAAACCGCCTCCACCTATGTGGAGGCGTGTTAGGCAGACGTCTCGACCTTGGTGGAGGCGGTTTAGCCAGACGTCCGAGTCGGGAAAAAAATTCCGCCCACGTTACCTCGCCGGATTCAGGTGCTTTGCCAGACATTTTCGTGGTGTTGATACTATGAATGTGAGTAAAACTGAGTCAAACACCTTGTTTAAAGACACTGGACGAAATCAGTATTAATTGATTTGTTAAGGGCAAAAATGTCATTTTTAGGGCGATTTAAGTAATTTTCCAGCGACGAATAGTAGTTCCCATAATTTTCCAACGACGAATAGTAGTTCCCATAATTTTCCAGCGACGAATAGTAGTTCCCATAATTTAATCTCTGTCTTTTACACACCCTTCAACAAAAAAACACATTCACACTTAAGATTTAATAGGATTTCCCATTATATAGGACAACCAATGCTTGTTGCCATCGCTTCTAGGCTACCTTTTATCTTATGACTAACATTCTATCAATTTCTGTCCTTTTGAAGTATTACTCCTAAATATCTTAAGATATTGTTTTTTAGACACCATCCACATATAAGATTTCTACTGCACATAGAAAGTTCACCAAGTCAGTCGACTAACAAAACGAAAGACTTGGTCATATGTATCTTAATCTTCGCCGTGATTTACTATTGCGTATAAAAGACCCCTCATAGTCATAAATACGATTTCTGCTGAGATCTGTAGATCTACTTTAGCCCATCTCCACTTTTTTTTTTCTCTTGAAATTAAGAAAGAAATCTTTGATGCGCGGGAGTGGTTAAGGAAGTTAATGCAAACTGGAATTCGATGCAGAAGTTGTTTCCCAAACACCAAAGTTTTGTTAGGATTCCCGAAGCCATTGGTAACTAGTTATATGCCCAATTAAGTACATCTACTTTTTTCGATACGCAACTGTGAGTTTTTGCATGGATGCAAAAATATGACAACAAAGTTAGGGAAATCAATTACACTTAATAAACCCAATCATGCCTTTGTAAAAGCTCACTCCTTAATTACCACTTCTGAGAGGATACTTAAATAATATATTTGACATTCTTTTGACAATCCTAAATCCTTCACTTCTTGGTAAAAATATCAAATAGGTATACTAGAAAATTAAGTATCAATCTTCTCACGTTCTGAGGGTTCAAACGGCATCCGTTGGATTGTTTGTTTCCATAACACACCAAACATTAGAATCTGAGTTTCATCAAATATGAAACAATTAAGCTGCAATTTTTATAAATAAAAGAAAGAAAAACTGCAATTATAAATATCTACAAGTGGTTGAACGTTTGAAATGTTGGTAGCTGCGCTAAGAAAGAAATAAAAACCTCATAAATGAGATGCCTGAAACATGTGAAGGCGCACAAAACAAAACATAATAAGATCTCAGCTCAGTACTGACAATATAGTGTGAACGAACACATGAAATTAAGATGCGCGTTAAGATAAATATGCATTTATGGAAGAAAATTAATAATTACAATTAATTAGGGTGAGGTATGATATTATTGTTGTTGAGGTTGAGGAGATGGATTAGAAGAGAGAATCCACCAATATTTATATTGCGGGGGACGATGGAGTGGTTACCGTCGTCGTCGTCGTCGTCGTCTTTCTCCTTCTCCTCTTCGTTCTCGTTCTCTTCGTCCAACCAAAGTCTGGTCTCCAACCCGGTCCTGCTCCGGAACATGAAGATACCTGCGTGGACGTCCCACAAAACGTCGACGGGCAAGGCGTCGACGAAGATGGTCTGGTTTCCTCTGAAGTTCCAGTTGAGCCTCCTCACGTCAACCACCTTCTTCTTGTCGACGTACACACACATGGAACACCCTTTCACCACTTTCACCTCCATATCGTGCTCTATCCCCTTCTCTCTCAGACTTGTCTTCGTGACGTACACTCTAATACTACTAACGTCACCAGAAAAAGACAACGCTTTCTCTCTTCTGCTTATCAACCTGCTGCTGCTGCTGCTGCTGTCGTTATTATTATAACAACTATAAGTGAAGAAGGTGTTGGGTGGTGGTTGACCGACAAGGAGGGCTACGTGGCCGCCGTATACGACTGCGACGTGGAAGGAATGGATTGATGGCTCGACGGTTGAAGGGTGGAAGTGGGCAGAGGAGATGTCCCAGTGGATGGAGATGGAGGAGGAGTAGGAACGTGACCCCTTCTTCTTGCGAATAAGGAGAGGAGTCGGGTCGTAGTCGATCTGGATGGAGAAGCCAACGCCCATCAACCGCCTCGACCACGTCACTTCAACCATCATGCTTTTCTTCTTCTTCTTCTTCTTGTTGTTGTTGTTGTCGTCGTCGTTGTTTGCATTAATGTCGTCGACGGTGGCGGAGTAGACACAGGTGACCGACTCCTGCTGACAATTAATATTATTCGAGGAGGAAATGGAAATGGAAAAAGGATGTTTGATTTTGATGAGAGAGGCGGTGGAGCCGCCGCCGCCGGAGGAGGAGCAAGACGAGTCGGAGACTTTAACCGCATGCTCGTTGTAGCAACCTGCCAACCCAAACTCTATCATCGATCGATCTCTACCTTCTTCTGGTCCAACTGGATGGTGTGTTAATAATATTGGCCGCCCGGGTTGGTATTTATTAGATTAGATTAGTGGATCGAGGTTGGCCGTGGACTTACTTACTTGCCTACTACATCCCTCCCTTCCTCTTTACCCCCAACCAACCACCCTTTTGTATGTATGTATGTATGTATCACCGACGGTACTGTTTCAAAGTTACATGCTTGTTGACTTCAGTAAAAAATTAAATAATTAATTAATTGTCATAGTACATGGTTATACTAACTTGACTGTAGCATCTTGTTATTAGTTCATATATAATCCTTGAATTATTAAGTTATATATCATCCTAGACTAAGACTCGTAGTGTTGGTTGAATTGATTGCTGAGGATGGGAGTAGTTTGGGACCAACTACATACACACACGCATTGAAACAAGTCACGAGCTCTTAAATTTTTTTAAACTTCCAAAGAAAGGTATCCACAATGAAATCCCACCACCATCTGTCCACTTCAATTCATTGTGCTACTGATTTTTCCCCTTTCAATATATATCCATTCAGCTAATTAAACAGATTGAGTCCAATAATACTTGGAATAGCTCTTCAGATCAAATTTTCCGGGTGACTCTTCTCTTCTTTCAGCAAACTACACATTTTAATCAAAAGGGAATGAATCGTGTTCTCTGCACCAAACCAACTTAACCTTTTAGTCTGACCGTTGGGTACAGATTTCTGAATTTTCTCACCTAACAAGTATAACAAATAGGATCGTGACGCAAGTATTGCTGGATTTCCGCTTAAGCAACCTTTTTTAGTCTTGATTTCTGAATTTGGAAGTTAGATCTCAGACCAAGAAAAACAACGAGTTCCTTTGTAACCGTAAAATCCCAGCAAAAATTAGTTTTGTTGCCTGAAGATGGTGTGACACAACTACACAATCAGCATAAAACAATTAGGATTACATTGACTTGTAACCTAGTCTTGTTATATTAAACAGCAAATCCAACCAAAAGATAATCACCATCACCATCACAAAACCAAATCATCTTCTTTTATCCGTGGTGATGGCAACAATTGAATCGAACACATTAATATAAACCAAAGAAGATGACGATAAATTGAATTGAACAGATTAATATAAACGAGCCAAGAGATGTCAGATAGAGAGAGATATCTAACTCAGACATCACCAGAGGCAACCATCCATCTATGTTAAGCATTGATGAGAAATTGAGAATGGACTCACCACCGAATCTCTCAAATACTACTACAGAAACAAGATATCGGTGAAATTAACTGTTCACCGATGGATAGTGTTTTTCATCGGTGTAAAACTACACTGACGAATACTTTCACTAACACCGACCAAAGAGTTTGTCGGTTAATATTTTCATAGTATTCTTAGTAGAGATGCAAATGGTAAACAATTATCCGAGTCGAAAATTACAATTTGGTTGGTATTTAATAAGAAATTTTTACCGAATACAATTTGGAATTGAAATTGGTTTAAAATTTTCTATCGTTTTCAAATTCGGATATGAATTCGGATATAGGTCAAACCATATCCGAATATCCGAAGATACCAATTTTGACATCCATTACATGTGGTATTAATATTTGTATTGTGAGTTAATAAAAAACAAAATTATTTTCTATGTAACTATAAACATAATAGAAATGCAAAAATAAATTATAAAATAATTCTCTTAAAATAAAATTTCAAAATATTTTAGATTATACCACAAAAGATATATAAAAATATGTTATAGAAATTTGAACATTATCATAATTCGAAAAGTCCTCAATTTGGTTGGTTTATGTTGTTGTAAACTGACGGTTACGAATTTAATACGTTTAGATTCACCGACAATATATGTAAAGAAATATTGATGTATAACTTTCATCGGTGAATTTTTATATCAGGAACCCGAATTGGGCTTCCCCTTCACTTTCTTCCTCCTCCCCTCAAACCCTAAGCTGCCACACCTCTTCCTCGACGTCGCCTCGTGTGTCTTCTCCTCCTCGCCATTGCACCCCTCGCCGCCATCGTTGTCTCATCCTTCTCTGCGTCTTGCCATCGCTGGTGAGCTTCTCCTCCCCCTTCCCAACCTCCTCCACCCGACAACCACCTCCTCCCTTGACCCCATCCACCCACGACCCAACAACCATCTCCTTCTTCAGCCTCTCGCCGCTCGATTTACAACCTTACTCTAAATCTTGGTTGGAAACAAGATTTAGAGTAAGGCTTGAAATAGTTGGATTTTGGGGTAAGATTGAATTTTGGTGGTGTTAATTTTGTTGAGGTAGGGAGACCCCAGACAATTCCTTGGGGGAGGTAGGGCCTTTCGGGAGCACTTGTGGGTGCTTGGTGGGTTTTAAAGGGAAATAAGGAAGTGTCATCACCAAGTTGCGGCTTTTGGTGTAGGTCATGGTGGCAAGGTTTAGGTTTCAAATGTAGGGTTTAGGTGATATGTATATGTGTAACATTATAATACAATTTATTAGTTGACAATAAGCTGAAGGTGCTTGTGAATGCATGATATGAATGCAAATGTGATGAATGTCGAAAAATATGTTTTTCCTTGTCAATGCAGGACTTCGAAGAATTTTCATTAATGAAAATATAATGGAGATTTTGCCAAAATTTCTATAAAATTATTGTTTTAGGTTTAATTAACATGTTTTCCGTCTTAAATCAATATAATCATGACCTTAGACAAAAGTTGTATGTATGACAAGAGAATTAGTCAGATATTCACTGAGAATATTATGCTCATGCAAAAAATGTTGCAACACCAAATGGATGACGAGAGGCGACGTCATCGATGATGTTGTCATAAATGGTTTTGCTCGTAATTACGAACAATGAGTTTTTCATGAGAAAAATATTACTAGTTTGAGCATCCAAGTAATCACGATGTGGTCGAAGATGACAATGGCACAGCAATTCGATTCGATGGAACACATTTTCGACCAGAGATCACGCAATATTGGCCAGTGGCATTGCACACATCAGCCCTCCTTGTTCTTCTAAATTCCGTAAGTTGACTTCCAAATAACATAGCAAGTCTCGGGTGTACTTCCACAGCATGCAACCAAACAGCAAATCAATCAATAAGTGGGGAACTGATTATTAATTCCAAAAGCATGTGCACCTTAACTTAGTTTCATCGTGTGTGGGAGGAGACTTTGTCGGCTTCTTTAACATAATAACAACGGCAAGCTCAGCTTTAGAATACTAGAAAAGTGAAAAGTCCGATGGAAAAAAAGAAAAGAAAAGAAAAAAAAAGGAACTCAGGAAGCAAGCAAGCAAGAACATGCCAACTCCAATGTTGGTTGACTTTGATCATTGTGATTATACAAAAGTGAAGAAGATATGAATGTTTATTTAGAAACAAATGGAAGGGTTGTTAATAAGTTGAGATGAAGTGGAGGGAGGGAGAGGGAGGAGTAATTGAAGTGGGTAATTTCGTGACACAACCAACCCAATCCCAAATCACTTCGGAAAAGAAATTGGAAAAACAGTGATGATGGGCTTTCGGTCCATAATCACGCTGGGCTTTCGGCCCATCACACAACAAGTCAGTCACGCGGCGTTAGTAATTAGTATACTAACTACACATACATCGAATTCCACAACAGCAGAACAGCGTGAGATAAGATGAGATCAGATGAGATGCAACAGCAGCAGCAGCAGCAGCACTCGAGCGACAGCAGCTACGGCGATGGTCCTCTCTCCACCGATTACTGCTACCTTTCCAACACAACCAGCAGCGTGAACGTGCCGCCACCTCTCCATCCCCAATATTCCAACTCCAAAAGCTGGGCCCAGCAGGCGGAGGAGACGTACCAACTCCAGCTCGCCCTTGCCCTCCGTCTCTGCGATGCCGATCCAACAACAACACAAGACGACAGCAACAACATCTCCCACCGATTCTGGCTCACCAACGCCCTCTCCTACACCGACACCATCCCCGATGGCTTCTACTTCCTCCCCCACACCGCCATCCACCCTCACGTCTGGCCACTATGCAACTCCTCCGTTTCCATTCCCATTCCCCCTCTCATCCAACACTCCAACGTCATTCTCATCGACAAGAACTCCGATCCCGACCTCCGCCACTTCCAGAACATCGTCGTCGGCCTCTCCTGTTCCTGCACCTCCACCACCGACGTCGTCGCTCAGCTCGCCAACCTCGTTGCCGATCGCATGGGTGGCTCCGTCACAGACGAGTCTCAATTGCTCCAATCCCAATCCCTTCGTATCCCCCCCATCGGCATCGTCATCGGCAAAATTTCAGCCGGACTATGCACACATCGTGCTCTTCTATTCAAAGTCTTGGCGGATGCAATCGCTCTGCCTTGCAGGATCGCCAAGGGCTGCAAATATTGCAAAACCGACAATGCTTCCTCCTGTCTCGTCAGATTTGGCCCCGATAAGTGAGTGCTCTTCTTCTATTCTACTACAAATGAGACAGAGAGAGAGAGAGAGAGAGAGAGAGAGAGAGAGATTTAGTTAGTTAGTTATTATTGACTCTAACTCCTCCAGCTTTTCCAGGGAATACGTAGTTGATCTAATTGGAAGCCCAGGAACGCTGTCAGATCCTGATTCTACACTCAACGGACCTTCCTCTATCTCAATCACTTCACCTTTACGCCCTCCTAATACAAAGCCACTTCAGGTTCCACAAAACTTCAAATCCTTGGCCAAGCAATTTCTCTCCGACTGTCACTCACTAAATTCCATGTTCGCCGATTCCTCCCAAGGTCGCTCATTCCTCCCATACATCACACTAGTCATTTTACTATTTTTACAATTTCACTTTCTGCACTTCTCAAACTCCTTGGTTATACATTCCTTTAGTGCTAACTATAAGCAAGGCCATTCTCGAACAATGTTCCTGCTTAGTTCTGAATAAGCTTATTATTATTATTATTACATTTAGGATGTAAACCCTTTGAGTAAAACTTTATCCTTCGGAATTATTTTCATCGTTTTATTTCATGTTCCTTTAGTGGAGCTTAATCCCAGCTTCTTGAGTCCCATTTATGGAAGGAGAATGCTTTATGGACGCCCAGCGTGGATAGAAAATATGGAAGGAGAATGCTTTGAAATCTCGCAAAGATTGCACTGAAACTGGATTTGCCTCCTTAAGTTGATCTTTCAGAGCCCCAGTCCTATCCTCCCCTTTTAGTGTGATTTCAATAACATCCCTTATTAGAGTCCTTCATCCCTCTTCTTTTCCTCCAAGATCGATGGAAATTGTTCCTCACGTTGATCAGCAGAATGATGGAGAGGCATGTTTTTCTTCTACGTTATACGTTGAGATGAAGTTCAAGTCATTCGAAGAAATTCGTGATTTTTACACATCTTTTGCGGATGTTAATGGTTTCAGCATCAAAATTCGACATTCTCACTACGTGCATGACATTATTAACATGTGCACTGTGACATGTTCGAAGGAGGGTGCTCCCCCTCCTAACCAGGGTTAGGGTGAAGTCCATTCACGCATTTCCATGCATGTTAACCGCCCTGCGCGTATTAGGGTTGCTGGTAACCCAGTAAAAGGTTATGTTCTCACGGTGTTTGGAACATAATCATGAATTGTTGGATGTTCGTCAATTTCATTTTCTTCGCGGCAAACGTGAAATTTCAGAGGCCAAGAAAACTCGAATCGCCACGAAAGATGCAGTTGGAATTTCAGCTTCTAAGACGATGCAAACCTTTGTTGCCGAAGCCGGTGGACATGAAAATGTCACGTTCATTGATAGAGACGTGAGGTAGTGAAAATGACCATAATCATATTGTGATTATGGTTACAGGCACTGTTCTTAAAACCGGACCGGACCGGCCGGTTCAACCGGTTGAACCGTGAACCGGAGGCCTGTCCGGTCCGGTTCACCTCCCAAAACCGTTTTTGCCTAGAACCGGGTTGAACCGGTGGTTGAACCGCCGGTTCAGGAAAAAAAATCTTGTTTTTTGTTTTTTGAATATTTTTTTGCTTAATAAATAATTAAATATTACTATTATATTTATAATATATATTTATGATGACATGCTGACGTCACCGGTTCAACCAGTCCGACCCTGGTCGAACCTCTGAACCTTTAAACCTTTGACGTTGCCGGTTCGACGTCCGGTTCGGTTCTGAAAACCTTGGTTACAGGTTGCAAAATGAATTTAGGACCCTCTAGTGATTCCGGAGTGTTTTAATGGCTCTAGATTCATATGGTTACATGTAGCAAAATGATTTTAGGACCTTCTAGAGTCATTCTAGAGTGTTCTTTAGAAAATCACTCTGAAAAAGAATCTAGAATGATTCTGCAACGAGTGGAAAAACTCTGGAATTGTTATGGTATTTTTAGTTTAACATTTGCACGCGATCCAAAGCTTTTCCTGAATGTGTCGAAGCCTTACCAGAAAAAGTTATACATATTCGGGTCTTGAATTCGTATGGAATTCTCTGGGTTTCCTCTGGAAATCGTTCTTACGATACACTGTCGCATTTTCATTGTTCCATGGTTTATCCATAGTAATGTCAGACTTTACTCAGACCAAATCGCACACTTCTATTATGTACAGTGGTCAATGTATTGTATTTTTTTCCATTTTGTTCCATAGTGTATCCAGAGTGAAGCCACACTCTTTCCATGAAAAATTCACGTTTATTTTTTACTTGAAATCATCTGGAATTGTAATGGACTTTGTCTGGAATACGTCTGGTCAAGATAGTGTTGCCTATGCATTTTTCCCTAGTTTGTCCACAAACATTCCAGGATTTATCCTGAATCATTTTATACGTGTTTCCACACGTTAATGCATGGTTTCTATACAGAAAGGAATGCCCAATTAGCCGTGAAAGAGGTTCAGTTTGATGAGTTATCTACAAATTTGGCTGAACAGAACTACCAAGTGACCATGATGGATTTCCTACTGGTAGAGAAGGATGCCCAGCTTGTACTTCGAGACGCCCAATTGGTTGAGAAAGATGTACAACTGTTAGAGTTAAATAAACTTCTGATTGAGAAAAACAAAGAACTATGCCAACTCAATAATGATTTAGCTCAGAAAAATAAAAAGATCGTTGAAGCTCCTACACCTTTTAATCTACCGGAGGTGTCCATTACACCTACATGTCCGATGTTAGAAAGAGGAAAAATGAGAAGTATACGAAAACAATTACGGAGGAAAATGTATTACAAAAGATGAATGGTAAAAATAATGAAGAATATTTCATTCAGAAAATGCTCAAGTATAAAGGTCTCCTTTCCTCGACTCCTTCAACTCCTACTGAACTTCGGTCACTACCAATTGTGAATGCAGGTAGAGACATAGACCTCACAGTCTTGTCTGGGTTGTCAGTTGAGGAAATGAATGTCATTTTGAATGTGGCATCCAAAATTTTGGTCGTTGGGCAAAGAATATAGTCAAATGATATTGCAAAGGTTAACATTCAAGATTTCAAGGATCTGATTACTAAAGGTTCAGATATCTCATCTGACGTAAGTATAATAATTTTTTATTTTACAGTTAATGGATGCACTACTTTATGTGTTGGAGGAAAGACAACTAAAAAGTTGTGCATCTAACTATGGAAATGTTATTGTCATTTCATCGACGGCTACCTCAGGAATTGTCATTCAATGCGAAGGATTATACGAAGATATCATTAACGGAAAATTATTGGCTTGGGACCCCAACCACTCATTCATCGCACAACCACTTGTAGCCTCAGGTCACTGGTCCTTGCTTTCTGTTATGCGCGACAACGCAATCAATCACACATTACAACAGCTTAGCTCGTGTTTTTGACAAAGGCGAAGATCCATCTAAACCTGTCGGATCTTCCGAGGAATTGGCTGTTACTATGTCAAACTTCTGGAGGCAGCATTTTGGTGTAGAATGGAAGCTGAACTATGAAATGAAGAAATCTCAACGCCAGACCCAAAGTACGAATGATTGTGGCGCATTTGTAGCCCACTAGGTAAGATGCTTAATGGGAAGAGGACGTCAATTATTTGCACTCAGTTAGGGGAGAATTACAATGTACTTGATTTCAGATTCAAGATTTAGAAATCCTTAACTAACACTCACTACATTTGTTAGCTACTGATCTCTTTTGTAAAGTTGTTCGATATGAACCGTATATGTAGAAGGGGAACACTCTTCACACATTACATAATATATTTTATTTTAATCTCCACTTGTCCCGTATGAATCGTTAATGCATGTTTTTTGTAACCTATGTCTCAATCTTGAATGTCCATGAATTATCTATGGTTTAACTCTGGAGTCCTTTATGGTCTGACTCTGGATAGATTATGGTTTCACTCTGGATACTCAGCGTATCCTCAGTGTATCTTGGATTCACTCTGGATAGAGTGTGGTGTGACTCTGGATACTCCGCGTAACTTTCATGCATCCTGGAATTCCTCTGGATCGACTCCTTATCGTTGCTTGATTTAATGTGAAATTTATGAATCGACTCTGGAATCACGCTGGATCGTCTCTGGATCGTTGTTTGATTGGATACGGAATTATTGGATCATCTCTGGATAGATTATGGTTCGACTCTGGATACTCCTCGAACCCTACGTTCATCCTGGAATCATTCCGGATTGACTCTGGATCGTTGCTTGATTTAACGTGAGCTTTAGGGATCGACTTTGGAATCACTCTGGGTAGACTCTGTATAGATTATGGTTCGACTCTGGAATCACTCTAGACAGACTCTGGATCGTTAATTGATTGAATCTGGACTGAGTCTGGATAGATTATGGTTCGACTTTGGAATCACTCTGGATAGACTTTGGATCGTTAATTGATTGAATCTGGACCGACTCTGGATAGATTATGGTTCGACTTTGGGATCACTCTGGATCGTTACTTGATTGAATCTGGACTAACTCTGGATAGATTGTGGTTCGACTTTGGGATCACTCTGTTCGACTCTTGATCGTTGCTCGATTGAATCTGCCATGACGTTGGATTGACTCTGGACTACGTTACGACTATATTGTGGAATGACTATGGACACATTATGGATTCATTCTTTCAATACGTTGGATTCTCCATCTAGAATGACTCTGGATAAATTATGTATTCATTCTGGCATCACGCTGGATTACCTCTGGGATTTAGTCTGGATGGATTCACGTTTCAAAACCACCACTATGGACTCACATAAATCAGTTTGCAATTTAAAAATAAAACATGAAAGTCAAAAAAGAAACAAAGGGAAATACATCCAAAGTAGTGAAAGACACCCACAATTTTATAACGAAGCCAATCTGAAAAGGACGTACACGTTTTGACACAACAAAACTCCTACAGGTCAGATGAAGATCCAAAAGGGTGGGGATAATTCGACATGAAGTCCTCTAGCAATTGTCATCGCTTCTCCTCGAGATCCTTCAATTCGAAGAAATGTTATTCAAGGGCTAGACAAGTTGTCTTAAATGTGTCCGGGTTTCCAGTGCACATGGTTCTCTTCTAGTCATCCACGCAGTTCGTCATTCTTCACCGGCAGAACATTATGGACGTCTCCACAGCCTGCAACTCCTTACATCGTTGGCGATGTTCATTTTCTACACACTTAGGATAGACTCCGGAATTACTCTGAACTGATTCTTGACTCATCTGGTCTCACGCTTGTTCCTTCATAACATGTTCGTTTCAAAACACTTGTATGTCTTATGTAGTGATCGGATATCTTTCAAAGACCGAAAAGTCTTTTCGCTTTCATTTTCCCTTTATGATGCGTCTTTTCACGTATTAATGGTATGTGAGGGCTTTTCGATGCTGAACAATCGTTTCCCGCTGAACAGTTTTCGATACTCAAAAGTTTCGCCAGGCCCACCCCCTATTGTGCCCACATATTTGCTTAGTTGGTCATGACATAGAGTGCGTCACGGACGCGCAGCGTCCGTGTATCAGAACCCTTTATGGAAATTCGTCAATGTTGCTGTAAGATATTATGTTTGTAAATCAATGTTAATCAGTCCATTACAGGTTGCAGGTTTTGGATTTGTTACAAACTTACTCACATGTTCAAGCTTGTTATTTATGGAACCTAGTTTTTCTCGAGTTTCTGTGTTTCATGTTACTCGCCCCTATTTAGTTTTCAAATTATTGATTGTAAGAGGATCAAGGGGAATACTATCTTTTAATAGATTTTATCATCTTTATAAGTTTTCTTAATTTTTTGGTAAATAGCTTTTATTCAGCTTAGCTTTGTCAATCCGAATATGTCAGCTAGTAGCTTCTTTAACCACTAACCGGTATGCATTTATCCCTTAAATAGCTTTTTTCTTCTTCCAATGTTACAGCTAAAGATGGTGGTAAAGAAGATGCCTTTGACCCTTCTGTTCTTAGTAAGCGGTTTGATGAAAAACGTGCAGACATTACCTCTGCATCAGGTGTCATGGGTAGAGATGCTGGGATTTCTCAGACACATCTCCCTAGTCAAAAAATTGGCCGACTTAGTGGCTTAGGTGAAAATTATCAGTTCCAGAATCCTCTACAGATTGTAATTAGCTCTAAGCAGACAGGGCAAGAGACAAATCAAGTTAATAACATCTTTCAAGATGGTCGTAAGGATCTTTCTCTACTTTTGTTGTTTATCACGACTTTTTATATATTTAAAGTTTAGCATGTAAGGCAATCTAAAAGCCATTATCATTCATGCCCTTTTCCACAGATGACCTTAACATCCCATGGGGTGATCTTCAACTAAAAGAGAGAATTGGAGCAGGTATATATTTTCAGAATTTCAGCTTGTACCCAAGTGTTTTATACAGAACCTTATAATTTTATAATCCAATGTGTAAGCAATACTACAGTCTGACTGGTATAACATTGCTTTATTGCTTCTTCAGGTTCTTTTGGGACTGTTCATCGTGCCGATTGGAATGGCTCTGTATGTTTGTATATCTTGTGCCTACTTTGTTTATTTCCTTCTCAAAATATTGCAACTTCCTATCTTTGTGTTTGCATAATTTACTTCATGTGATAATTACTGTCATATTGCACAGATTATCTTTTTGTTGCGATATAATCTTCAGTAACCACTATTACCTAGAGGAAGCTTTGTACATCTTCCAATTGTTTTGATTCATGTGTTTGTGTGCAGGCAACAGTAGTTTTTCTTTTGCATAGGGTCAATCATCTTAGATGAGTTGTTACTTTCTGATTTTAAATTCATGTCTGTGTTCATGATTTATTATTAGTAAGGTTGACCTTCCCATTTTGATATTGTCCTTTAAATTGCACCATTTTATGAAATGATTTTTGCTCGACAGGCATACACCCTCTTTCATAAATTTCTGCTAGCAAGTGGGACTATTCATGATCTTACAAATAGTTTTCTTACCTCAATAACTTTTATCTGCGATGTCGTAATTACCATGTCACGTTCTTGTTTTGATTCCAAGTACTGTCTTCCATAATGTTGTAATGTGTTATCTATATTCATGTGTTTATCTCCTATTTTTACTAAACTTTCATCTCGTAATTTTCGTGAATACACTTGTCTTCTTCCTATGTTGTGTTCAGGTTGCAATACTTCTAACTTTGTCACAATGTGCTATAGCAGTAGTTCAATATTTCATATTTGTTGCTCTTTTCGTTACTAAGTTAAGAATATAATCCGTAGGATGTTGCCGTGAAGATTCTCATGGACCAAGATTTTCATCCTGAGCGTCTAAAGGAATTTTTAAGAGAGGTAGGTTCCATGTTCTGTTGATATCAGGCTATCAGCAATTGCTTTTTCTTGGTTGCCTATTTTAAACCATGACAAATAAAAATAAAATATGATTTGAATATTAACTGCATTTTATACATCTACTTGATCATTTCTGTTGTTTTTGGTGCTATAGTTGGGGTATAAAAAGTTAGAGCCGTTTTTAATATTATACATGTTGTCTTTATTAATCCTTATTAGCCTACAATTTGTACCCTTAATGATTAACTGCAAGGAAGATTTGCAGTTAAATCAAGAAATGTACTATTTCATATTAGAGAAGGGATCCACTCCCCTTAAAAAGTGTTGACATCAATTTACCATTTTCTGATAACTTAAAATTTAAGCTCCAAATACAAAATCCAAACCATAGATCTTATTTTATATCACAATACAAGTATTCACGTCGAAAATCCTAAATTTTGGAAGTCGTTTTAAAGGGTGATAAGTAATAAGCTTATCTTCTTTGACTATTTCCTTCGTAGGTTACAATCATGAAAAGCCTCCGGCATCCAAATATTGTTCTTTTTATGGGTGCTGTTACTCAGCAACCTAACCTCTCTATTGTTACAGAATATTTATCAAGGTAATTCTTTCCGGGTTTTTTTACCTTTCTACTTTTATTTCTTCATTTATGCTGTTCTTTCCCTAATATTTTTTAGTTTTCTTATTCTGTAGAGGAAGTTTATATAGGCTTCTGCATAAACCTGGTGCTAGAGACATGCTTGATGAGAGGCGGCGTCTGAACATGGCTTATGATGTGGTATGTGTTGGTGTAACTAACTTTTCAGTTTCCACCTCGTCCAATTATCACCTGTGTGGACCTAAGCCTTTATGTTCGTCTTAGTTTTTAGTACTTGTGGCGATGGCAAGCTTTGACCTATTAAATCATTTGTTTTATATGGATCTTCTTGTACAGGCAAAAGGAATGAATTATCTTCACAGGCGTAATCCTCCAATTGTTCATCGGGATTTGAAATCTCCAAACTTGTTAGTGGACAAAAAATACACGGTTAAGGTGGGGTTATGCCATAGTGATTACACTGTGAGATTGAAAGATGTATTATGTATGAAAACCCTTTGAATTGCTTTCTGTCTGTAATTTTTTTGCTGGTTAAGAGTTGGGTCTGTGTGACGTATATTCATTGACTGAAAACTACTGCAATAATATGAGAAAAACATGCATAGATTAGTTAGTTTTTTTGCCTTTCTGGTTAGAAACTCAACACATTTAAGAAGGTCCTGATGTTAAGAGGAACTATCAATTAATGGTTCTGTTAGTATAGAAAAGTGCAAATGAACAATGTTTTGCTGCTATTTCATGCTTTTAACTTGTGAAGAAGTATTATCATATGACGGTTCTGTTTGTAGGTCTGTGATTTTGGCCTTTCTCGTCTCAAGGCAAATACATTTCTTTCTTCAAAGACCGCAGCTGGAACAGTAAGCTGCTGCTCCACTCTATTCTTGCTCGTTGCTTCGATTTATGGCAGAGTATTTCTGAAGACTTGATAACCTTTTAACAGCCTGAGTGGATGGCACCAGAGGTTCTTCGAGATGAACCGTCAAATGAGAAATCAGACGTTTACAGTTTTGGTGTGATATTGTGGGAGATCATGACTTTACAACAGCCATGGAGTAATTTGAATCCTGCACAGGTTATAGTCTTGAATTCTTATGATCACTTCTATGTAACGGGGCAAGTCTGGTTGTCTTAACTTGGAATAATTAACTACCTAAGGAATTTGTGGATATTTGTATGCATCCTTTTCAGTTTTTAATTAAAGAGGCCCAAAATACAAGTAGATTGTTGATCTAGAGGTGAAAGTACATGTTAATATTTTCTTTGAACGTCTGAAATTCCTAAATCCTAACTGGCTAAAGCTGGGGCACACATGTTGTCTGCACATAAATATTGTTTTTTTCTCTGATAAACCACATTTACTGCAAGTCTTTAACAAAATATTTCATCTCAGGATCTGCATTTGATTTGACAGGTGGTTGCTGCTGTTGGTTTCCGAAACAGAAGGCTTGAGATCCCCAGTAACATGAATGCCCGAATTGGTGGCTTAATTGAGTCTTGTTGGGCCAAGTATTTAAACAATTTTGTAAAATTGATTGGTTTATGTTTCTCGTCCTTAAGTTATGCTATAATTGACAAAATAATCGTCATTTTGCAGCGAGCCATGGAAACGACCATCTTTTGTAAATATCATGGAATCATTAAAGCCTTTGATCAAGCCCCCCACTTCCCATGCTGTTCTCGCAGAATAAGGGGTTTATCTCTATTTGTTCACAAACTTACTACCGCTCTTTAACTATTTGACACCGTTCAGCGAGGTACAATCATCTATTGCCTGGTGATTGATGATGTGATAATTTCATTGAACATATAATGAGAATTTAAGAGGTCAAAACTCTTTTCTTAAAGACTTCTCTTCTGCACTTTAGTTTCAATACCGTGCCTTTAACTTTCTCTTCACAAACCAACCTTTGTTGTTGCCATATTAAGTCGCTTTTATCCAGTTTCTTCTGAAAAACAAACCTTTACTCTTTTTCTTATGCAAAGCAAAAACTATTCATACTGTACATCATAATCTCTTTTATGTTAATCACAAATCTAAATTGAGCTTTGCATCTTGGTCCTGCAGGTAGAAAGACTAGTTATACTATATTCGATTGGCAGGAGGCTATATTTCTAATGATTCTGATGCAAGACATTATGGTTTGCCATCTCCATAATCAGGTCATCGTGTCTGAAACTTTACATTGTTAATAGAACTGAAGTAGTTTCAGTAAAGTAGTTATCTAATGAAATAGTTGTATATGGAGCTTTAAACAATGTGGTGCAGTTCTCTTGGCTCAGAATTTCGGAAATCTGTCACTGCTTTTCATTTTGACAGAAGTAAGAAGACGGCAAAAGAAGAAAAGCCTGGGTATCCATCCATTTGCATTTTCTTCTACTTTCATTTTAGATGCGACATATGTAAAAAAAGAAGGTTGAATAACGGTTGGTTGAGTAATCTGCATGGTGCCAGATGCATTCACTGTACTTGTAGTACATAATCAATTGTCATGTTTCGTATGAATTATTGAATTGTGGACCACTGTTACCTGACATACATACTATATTATTTCCTTCTAAGGAGTAGTCCTACTTATTGTTGTGTTAGGTCTTCAATTTGTTGGACGATTGAGCTTGGCATGCGATGTCCTTGCGAGATTCTTTTGCCTCTTATTGCGGTGGATAGGACATGATGTATGATATATATATATATATATATATATATATATATATATATATATATATATATATATATATATATATATATATATATATATATATAATGAAATGTATGTTGGTACTTGGTAGATTGGTTGGTGGTGGAGTCAGGCATGGTATGGTTTGATGATGCACATCATCACACCTTGAGAGTTTTTCTGCTTTAACTCTTTTTACTTTTTTTATTTGGTAATAATCATCACTTCTGCATCTTTTTTGACTTCTTTTTCCTATCTTGGCACTTGACGAGCAGAGAAAGAGATACGTTTGCATTTCAAAATGATCTTTTGGAGGAAGTTTTGTCGGCCATGCGACAAGCTGTAGTAATAGAAGGCGCATTTGGCAACGGAATGAAGATTAAGCTTGGTGTCTGTTTACCTTAAGAGTTGTTTATGACTACTATAATCAACTGCAATATCACGACAATCAATATGTCAGAGAGACTTGCGGACTGAGCACGGGGTTTGTTGTTATTACATGTTCTTAGTGTGTAGCGTAAGTGAAAAGATAAAATTATCATCTTCTAATTGGCGAAGGAGTTGGATGGCGGGCTACTCCAGCTGTAGTGTTGTTTCTCCT
Source organism: Triglochin maritima (assembly GCA_963682175.1). Taxonomy (NCBI): domain Eukaryota; kingdom Viridiplantae; phylum Streptophyta; class Magnoliopsida; order Alismatales; family Juncaginaceae; genus Triglochin; species Triglochin maritima. The sequence goes on along the minus strand of OY821787.1, from coordinate 123,334 downwards.
TTTTGAAAGGTGTGGGGTGGTCTGTGGGTGCATTTGTCCGCATGTGTCAGCCATTATCTCTGCATCTGTGCAGTTTGTTTGTTTGTTTGTTGAGATTCATGCAAACATATTACATGTTAGCATGGATTTATTTTCAGTCTTTGTAGGGTTGTGTCGCTACTCGGTCATCTTAAAATAATTTTCTTCCATGATGTTGGAAGAAATTTCATGCGAACAGTATAGCACTGTATAGGATATTAGGATGGAAGAAAATGAGACGAGCAAAAGATCTGGCAATCGTGTCGTGTTCGTGTCAGATAATTTCGTAATCGTGTTAGAATTTCGTGTTATCGTGTTAGAACACAATTTGAAGAAATTCCAAGATTGAAAATAGTTAAGTGATATGTTATATTAATATTTTTTTATATAATCAACATATTAATTGACCATTATCAGGTACAAAATAATTGATTACCTAACAAAGAGATATTATTCGTGTCAGTTTTGTGTAAAAACTAAAATATCGTGTAATTGTGTCGTGTTCGTGTATTAATTATTTTATGTTTACATCTTCATAAATCATTATAATAAAACATTTCAACCACCCAAAAAATTTCGTGTCATGTCGTGTAAAAATCGTGTCACCGTGTCGTGTTATCGTGTCAGAAATTGTCAGGCCTACGGAGCAAGTATAAATAGGAAAAGGTGAAGTTTACAGATCTAATAATAAAAGGGAAAAGATGTATAAAAATTACCTTTTGAGTTTTCACGAGGGTATGTGTGCAAAATGTATGTTTTTTTTGTTTGAAATCATCTGCTCGTTTGTTCGTTCCTTCCATCCTAATTAATTTTCTTCCATGATGTTGTACAATTCAAACTTAACACAGTAGCTTTTATTGTGTAACGTTGGAAGAAATTTCATGCGAACAGTATAGCACTGTATAGGATATTAGGCTGGAAGAAAATGAGACGAGCAAGTATAAATAGGAAAAGGTGAAGTTTACAGAGCTAATAATAAACTGAATTGCTAAACATCGTCCCAAAATTACTTAAATAGTCCCTTGAAATTACCATTTTGCCCTTCTCTCATTTCTACTGCTATAACACGACATTTTACCCTCCTATCACACATCTCTCTTCATATTCCTCTTATAATCATATAAAATAATGTTTTGGATGTCACTAATGAGCCAACTCACGCCCCAGTGTACTCGAATCTGGTAAAATATCTAACATCTTTTTAATAAAAAAATAATAAAAAATTACGGGCGTCCGACGGAGCCGCCCCAACGTAGGAGGGGGCGTCTGGCTAAGACGCCTCCCCCTGGAGGCGTTTTACCCAGAGGCCCCGCCCATCGGGGATGCGTTTTACCCAGACGCCACGTCCATGGGACGAGCGTCTGTGTAAGACGCCTCCCCCATGGGGAGGCGTCTTAGACAGACGCTCCCTCCTACGTGGGGGCGGCTCCGTCGGACGCCCATAATTTTTTATTATTTTTTATTAAAAGATAATTGATTATAAATTTAGATAATTGTTAAATTAATTAATTAATAAGTTAATAATTAGTATATTCGGATGACCGATACCCCTTCGGTATACCGAAAATTCAAAAATTTCCAGATCCAACAATTTCAAAATCCAAAAAATTTCCGACCGAGGTTGTATTGGTAAGTCAGGATGTTTTACCGCCGGGGTATTTTGGATCTTAAAAAATGTTGGATTTTGAATTTTTTGAATCTTCATCACTTGCAAAAAACTCATTGTAATCCGACCGGTTACCACCGAAAACTTGCAAAGAAACGTCAAATGATTTGAGATAACACACTGTATAATTTTAATTTGACAAAAAAAATTAAAAAAATGGGACGTCTGGCTAAGACGTTTGTACCATGGTGGAGGCGTCTTAGCCAGACGCCTCCACGACGGTACAGGGGTCTTAGCCAGACGCCCGAGTCGGAAAAAAAAATCCGCCTCCTTTATTTCGCCTGATCTAAGTGTTTCGCCAGACATTTTCGTGGTGTTGGTACTAGGAATGTTAGTAAAACTGAGTCAAAAACCTTGTTTAAAGACACGGGACGATATGTGTATTAAATATATTGTTAAGGACAATTTGGTAATTTCAAGAGGCGATTTAAGTAGTTTTGGTACGACGTTTAGTAGTTCCCATAATAAAAGGGAAAAGAAGATATGTAAAAGTTACCTTTTGAGTTTTCACGAGGGAATGTGTGCAAAATTTATGTTTTTTTTGTTTGAAATCAGCTACTCGTTTGTTTGTTTGTTCGTTCCTTCCATCCCAGTTATTATAGTTCTTTCCTCCCTCTCGTCCGCTCTCCCAATTTCTCGTCTTTTGTGTCCTTGCTGTGTTGTGTTGTGGTTTAATAAAGAGTAGGAGTTTAGAAGATAAGACATTACCGTAACCTTCCATTGTTTTTTGTCTGTTTTTGTGTCGAGTAGCGAAGCAAGCATGATGAGGACGGAGGAAGTGAGCGCGAAGTGGGTGTTGGTGTGGGTGATAATGTTATTGTTCCCACCACAAATAACAACAATAGGATCCTATAGTGACGTGGAGACGGAAGCGCTAAGAGCGTTTCAGAGGAGCGCCGACGTGGCCGGTGTGCTGGCGTCCAACTGGACAAACACCAACGACAGCGCTTGCTCGGGAAGATGGATGGGCGTGAAGTGCGACCAGCACCTCTCCGGCGGCGTGACTTCCCTTGTCCTCCCATCCCTCGGTCTAGGAGGCACATTAGACCCCCTCTCCTCCCTCACACGTCTCCGCTCCATCGACCTCTCCGGCAACCAACTCAACGGGACACTCCATTCCCTCCTCTCCTCCCTCCCCAACCTCCGACTCCTCTATCTCTCACGCAACAACCTCTCCGGCCCACTTCCGACCTCCTCCCTCACACGCCTCCGCCGCCTCGACCTCTCCTCCAACAACCTCGTCGGCCCCATTCCCTCCGCCTTCTTCCTCAACCTCACCCGCCTCCTCACACTCCGTCTCCAAGACAACCACCTCTCCGGTCCCGTCCCCGACCTCACCTCCGCCCTTCCGGACCTCGTCGACCTCAACCTCTCCAACAACAGACTCCACGGACCCTTGCCTCCTCCCATGAGGATCAAATTCGGAGAAGCGCCTTTCGCCGGCCTCTTCGCTCCCGCCTCCAGGTCAAAAATTCCGGCCACTTCCCACCCTCAAACTCCTCCTCCTCCGACCACCACCAGCAACAGGTTCATCAGCAGTGGAGCTATCATCGCTATCGCCGCCTCCAACGCCGCCTTCCTCTTACTTCTTTCCGCTCTCCTCCTCTTCTACTGCATTTGCTTCGGAGTCGAACAACAACAACAACAACAGCAGCAGCAGCAACAGCAAGACGGCGAAGAAGAAGAATTGGGTGAAAGTAACAAAAACGTCAAGAATACAACCATAAAGTACTACAACAGCTACTACCACCACAACAATAATAGTAATAGTAATAATCATAATAATAACAACGAAGGGAAGTTGGTGGTTTTGGAGGAGGAGGAGGAGGAGGAGCGGTTGGAGTTGGAGGAGTTGCTGCGTTCTTCGGCGGAAATGGTGGGGAAGGGGAGCATTGGGACGGTGTACAAGGCGGTGCTGGAGGAGCAAGGAAGGACGGTGGCCGTCAAGAGACTGAGGGACTACAACCCCTGCGACACACCGGAGGAGTTCCAGTACTACATGGATCTCATTGCCACCCTCAACCACCACCCCAACCTCGTCCCTCTACGCGCTTACTACTACGCCAACCATGAGAAGCTCCTTGTCTACGACTACGTCCCCGGTTGTACCCTCCATGCCCTCCTCCACCAACGCCACCGCAGCACGCTTCATTGGTCCACCAGGCTGGGCCTTGCGCTTGCCACATCTCGGGCTCTCTCTGCACTCCACCGTGGTGCCATCCAAGTTCCACATGGCAATGTTACCTCCACCAATGTCCTTGTTGATCACCACGGCATCCCTCGCCTCTCTGACTTCGGTCTCGCTTTGCTCCTCCACCCTGCCACTGCTGTTGCCAAGCTCGGTGCCTACTGTGCGCCTGAGCAGAAGAACCACAGCGATCAATCTCCTACTCTGTCGCAGGAGGCCGACGTCTATGCCTTTGGGGTCATACTTCTGGAGCTTCTCACTGGAAAGGACCATTCCTTTTCGACCACTCCCCTGGAAAATACCGTTTTGCCTGATTGGGTCCGGTCGGTGGTGAGAGAGGAATGGACCGCAGAAGTGTTCGACCCAGAACTGTTACAATGCAGAGACGTCGAGGAGGAAATGGTGGCCATGCTCCACATAGCTCTAGCCTGCCTTGCCCACGAACCTCCTCAAAGACCTACCATGCTGGAGGTGGTCAGGATGATAGCAGACATCAGGGCAATGGGTGACTACTCTCCTCTTACAGGAAACCATGACATCTCCGTTACCACCACCGATGATGACCGTTGTTAGTTTGCAAGCTAATCAAACAACTGATTGAATCAATGTATTGCAAATGATCTTTCGGAAATCTGTTTTCCTGGTTGAGCATTCATCATTACTCGTCAGTTGCAATATTACAATGTATAAACCCTCTTCTAGTTCTAGTGTTTGTTGATTATATCATACATTACAATAGTATCCTCTTCCTCATCAGCAATTTACAACCATGATTTACACACGATGTGCTAATAATATTATTAGAATATTATACATTACAATCACTAATCAATCACCAGCTGGGTTGCTGCACAACCAACTCACCAACTACGGATGAAACATATGGAAGGAAACTCCTTATAGCACAGAATAGCCTTGCAGCCATTTCAGAATCACCATATTAGCAACTTGGCTTCCATGCCGGTAGATAAAACTAGTTTTCCCTCTGAAATAAAATAAAATCCTGCAGTGCGCCTCCATCCATGACCAATTTTAATGCCAATCAATGCAACAGAAGAACATCCTACGGATCATCTCGCAACCCATTTCTTGTGTTTAGTCTCTTGTGCAAAATAGAAGCTCAGCTGATTCCTGCTGGCCGATCAATCAGTGTTCCGACTTGGTCTCCACACAGCGCCCTCGAAATGTTGCCTGGCTCCAACAAATTGAATACGACAACTGTATACAAAAAAATAACACGGGTTCAGAAAAACCACATCTAAGATTAATACCTTGTGAGGAAACAAATTGGTTAACAAGCAAATTAACCTGGAATGTTGTTTTCCTCGCAGAATGTAATAGCAGTCATGTCCATGGCACTAAAACCTCTCGAAAGAGACTCCCTGTAAGAAACATTCTCATATGGCATTGTACTGCAGCCCCTTGGTTGGCCACCGTAATCATTGTCAATGTTTGTGCCTTTCAGTACTGCATTAGCACTGACTACAAGAAAAAAGAAATGCAAAATGTTAAATAATCTCTTCTGCTCAGCACTAGTATTCTAGTAAGTAACTAAAAAGACAATTACGTAAGATGAACCAGTAAACCAAAAGTAAAACATAACGATGACATAAATTAGTGTCATTAGGCACTCCTCGCCAAAAAGCTAATTGTGTAATGAAAGGGTAAACTAGAGAAAATCATATCTATGACATGGTTTATCTAAAATTTGGCATAGAATCTCTTTGCAACATAGATTACTTTCTGAAGCTCTGAGAGCTGCTGCAGTGTCTGTTGTGAAAAGCGGATTCCCTGGTCCAGCTCCCACACCACCAAATATAACAACTCTGCCTTTCTCAAGATGCCGGATGGCTCGTCTTCTAATATATGGTTCAGCAATCTCTTGCATCATGAATGCTGTTTGAACACGGGTTTGAATGCCAATTTTTTCTAAAGATGCCTGAAGCAACACTGCGTTCATAACTGTTGCCATCATCCTGTAGTGTTGTTGGAATGAGGTTAGTTTGAAACAGTAAAAATTGAATAACATTGATAAAGCCTTTTCTTTAAAAAAAACAGTACAAATCTGCCAATTAAGTGGGAGGGAAATATGCACATCTTGCTATATACATGGCCATAAAAAAAAAAGCAAAGTCTAAAAAATCCCTTGATTGCATTACCCTATTTGGTATGCTGTTGTTCTGTCAACACCAGTAGCAGCTACCCATGTGTCGCCACAAAAGAAGTTACGCCCTCCAACGACAACAGCCACCTGAGGAGCATCAAGCAGCCATGAATATTATTTCAGATAAAAGAAAGTTTCTCAAGGACGCAAAGCTATCAATTATAGTTTCACGTGAATGAAATAAAAAACACTTTTGTCAATTTAATCCTGCCACAAGATTTCTGAAATTGGGTTTCTCCCACTGGTTTGGAAAACTGATAAATGTGGAAGAGTTTCATTTAGATTCTTTCACGCACGTATGGAACTATTGTTATTTCATGCTAGTAGACTAGTAGTAGAAGGCATAATGTAATCCTTTCTTGGGAATAAGTTGTTAGATATTTTGTAGCACATACATATAGTTTACAACCTGCAAGCACATGTGTAATTTATTATTATCTTAAATTAGTTCAGTTAAGTAACATTAAATGTTCCCCAATTAGTTTGGGATAAAAGGCTTTGTTGTTGTTGTTGAAGTAACATTAAATGTTGATGCAGAACATATGATTTGAGTTTATTTGATTAGTCATTGGAGGAAGCCTGCATCCACTAGAGAGAAGCCCATATTGGTTATGCAATTGTCTTATTTTCCGCAGGAAGTCTGATACATGGTTTTTTAGGTTGGCTCAAGCAGATTAGAGAAACAAAAAGTATGGCATCAATGCATCAACCCATAAAAGGAGAAGCATGAATGTTACGTTAGCATTCAAAGATGAGTTACGAAATGTAAGAGGCACCTGAACACCCAGGTGAACAGCCATGGAAATTTCTCTAGCAATCAGCATTGCAACCTGATAAACCGAATACAGTTGAAGGTAAGAACCTCATATTCCGTGAAAATTTCATTTTTCTGGTTATTCATTTTGATAGCAAATGTTAATTGTAATACATAAATCAGTAATTACCTTTGGGTCAACACTTTGAGGTCCATTGCCAGCGAACACTGAACCGCTTATTTTTAAAACCACTCTCTGCCATCTTGGATTCGATGACTTCAGCTTCATGTTATTAGGGAGGCTACTAAGTGCTGGAGTGGAACCCATGTATCTTCAATAATAAAGAATATACCAGAAAAAAAGAAATGATCAATAAAATTCAAACAGAATCTAAGTATCAATAAGATAATCAGTAGAGAAAACGAGCAAATCATGGAAGATCACTTCAGAACCATATGTAATAGTAAGTATGTTTGGAGCCAAGTGAAGGTTATACTGTCTGCCGTCAAGAATAGATAGGTTAGTAAAAGAGTAAGAAGAGTGGACACACAAAGTGCCTTGAAAAAGAGGAAGTCCATTGGGTTGCATAAGATAATGTGGATCATAATTATCATCATAGTTACGAAGAGTGGTGTTGATAGAAGACCAGAAGTGAGTAATATAGTAAGCACAACGATTGTGGTAACAAGTTAATAGAGAGAAGAGTAGGAAAGGGAACCTATTGGGTTGGGTGATGGGTCCAGGTCCAGGTCCAGGTCCAGCAGTGGAGGAGGCAGGAGGAGGAGGTTTGACGTTGACGTCGTTGTCGGGAATAGGGGGCTTGGAGGAGGAAGAGGAGGGGGAGGAGGAGACGATGTGCTCCATCTTCTTAAACCAGGGCCAATGGCTGGAGGTGAGGGTGCCGGAGGTGATGCGCTGGCGCTCGGCCTTGTAACGCTTCTTGAGATTGTCGACCTTGTTCTTGCACTGTTCCACGCTCTTCTTGTTCTGGTGTGAGTGGGAGACGGTGGCGGCCACCTCCTCCCAGTCTCTCCCCCTCAGATTCCCCCTGTTCAGCTGCATGTACTTGTCCGTGTAGGCGTCCAGAAGGCAGGCGATTGCCGAGTCGCTCCATTCCTCCCGATCCTTTCGATACTCCGCCGTGTTCGGGTTCGGATTCGGCCTCCGAGCCTTTTTCGACGACGACGAGTAGGGGGACGTCCCATCGTCGCTCAGCTCGTCTCCGTTCCCAACTCCTACAGGTCTCTTCGTGGATCGGTCTTCGACCTTGGCAGTGGTGTTGTTGTTGTTGTTGTGGTGGATGGAGGGAGAAGGAGGAGGAGGACGGAAGTGCTGAGGATCTGGTGCTGCCGCGGTGGGGTTGGAGGAGGTGGGGGAACCGTACCGGTGGCTCACCAAGGGTGGTGCGATCGGCTGCTGCTGCTGTTGTTGGTGGTGGTGGTCGTTGGCGAGGAGGGCGAAATCGTCTTCTTCCTCGTCGGACGCCATATAAATAAGGATCAGATCAGATCAGATCGGATCGGAGACTGCGGCAGAGTCGGAGTCGGAATCGGAATCCAGTCTAGGGTTCAGACAGAGAGACGACGAGATCCAAACAGATGCCCAACCGACCCAGACGTCGTTAGTTCATTCACCAAACGACGTCACGATTACCGTAACCACGCGTCACCGTCAACTACTACTCCTTCCTCATGCCCCCACACCCCCACCCTTTCTTCCTTTTTCTTTTTCTTTTTTACAAATGTTTTTTTGACATAATTAATACATACATACCGTACTAATCATGTTTTTATATGTCATCATTAATTTAATTTTAGTTAATACACTGTGTTCTACTATTGTTCCAGAATAATCAGTACAGACACGAATTAGACTACCAACTTGATTTTCCTGATAAAAAAATTAAATGGTAATACACAGGAGAATTATCTAGTACAAGACAATGTTGTAGCTTGAAGGGAAGAAGAGCAACTATACTTCCACCATGACCATCCTTTTACATCCACCCACTCCACCACGTTTACATCTATTTGCCATAGGAAGGAGTACAGTTCCTGTACATGAACAAATAACCAGAGCAAAACAAAGTCTAAATAAAATACACGCCATACAACAGTTCTTAACTTAACATTATTACTTATCAAAATCTTCCACAAACTAAAATACAACAATGACTCCGGTGTTCAAATCCCTTACATCTTTGAGCACTGGAATTTGACATCAGTCTTGACAACAGGGCAAACGATCATCATCTCATCTTTGTTTACCTTTTCAAGTTTCAACTGATTAATCTCCAACATTGTCATAGACCAACCCATTTTACCCATTTGAACAATCGACCAACTCTGAAAGGAAGCTCATAATCTTTGGCAATGGTTGGCTCTCCTCTTGCAGTCTCCGGCTCAGACCAGACGTACACCCCACGTTCTTGTTCGCTTCCGGGGACAGTGTTGTCAAGGACCACAGCAATCAGGAAAGCAATCACCATGTGCATTGACAACAGCGTGTTCAAAACATAGTTCATCTGGAAACACAAATCATTACTGTAGCAGTCGTAGAATGATGTGTATTATTCACATGTTAATGAAAAAATTACTATATCCTCATGAAAAAATACATTAACAGTACTTATAACTACTGTGCTACAACCAAAAAACATGTCATTGCAATGACAGCTGCAACCATGTCTATCAAATCAAATATGAAGAAATACAAAACGTCTCACAATGGGGTCCTTGTCGTCACCTTGGAGGCAAATTCGGCTTTTAAAAAACAAGCCAACAGATTGAAGTTGAAAAGAAATTGGGGTTTCAGAAGAAATTTCCTGTGAGGCCTGAGTTTTATCATAACTTCAAAATATAACCATATACCTCTACTTTTAGATGCTAGATACAACAGTTGGTTCTTCTCAGTCGACATGGAAGAATGCTCAATGAATGTCAACTTGAAAACTAACTCAAAATTGTTTATAAACAATAACAGACATACCCCATTATACTTGCTGCGGAATGGTCCATGAGATGCTACAGTATATGGCTGGAAATAAAGAGGGACCGCTGAATTTGCATTAGGGACTGTACCATATTGCTGGAAATAAGAAGGAATTGACAAGGAGAAAAACAAGGAAAGCCCCACGATTATGACATTTCTAGAGCTTCCAGCCTCACTATAGCGCAAGTTAGATAAGCCTAGAGCTGCAAGCATGGCCCACATAAAGCAGAGTAGAGCTGCAACAATGACATCAGGAATTGATGCAATAAACCCACCCACCTTACCTGCATATCAAGAAAAAAAAATACTGAGAACATTCTTCAACGATATTGACGACAGAGAACATGGTGAAGAGGGAAGACACTATTGTAGAGTCCACAATTTTATAAACTCATTCACAACTTATTATAACAATCAATTTTAAGAAGTATTTTACCTACAAAAGATAAAACTATCAAAATGCAGGCACCAACTTCAACTCCTCTTCGACTGCCCATTTTTGTTACAGCTATGGTGTGTACGTTTTCAGTAAGGGTTGTAGATCCAGTCCCAGTGCCCCACAAGCCAGCTATAACACTTGAAATACCCTCCAAACCAATACCTCGGCTCAGCACCCCAGCAGTAGGAGGTCTAGATGCTACCAGTAAAGAAGAAGCATGATATGAACCAACCTGTTGAAAGACGCTTGTTGCTTTATAAAAAGAACACGGGTAAAATCGAAATTGATAGAACAAGCCGAGGTATACGATCATCTGAGCTGCAACATATATGGCACAAATTGCAGGAAGAAAAAGGAAAGAAATGAGATGGAGCAATCTCAACATGCCAAAACAACAAACATGTTGAAGATTTTCCAGAAGAAAACTTTCCTTGTAATGACACAACAATAATGAGTTCATAGCAAACTGTAAGCACTTGTATCAACTTTAGCATCAAAACCTTAAACAAGATTATGCAATACCAATATTGCACGGTTTTAAGAGTAGGAATACAAAAAATAATTAAGGAAATGTTATTAAAAATATCAAAAAAATTATACAAATGGTACAGGCTACATAACCAATAACTGCACGGTCTTTAGCGGACATCTGTGAGTATTATGATAGCATTGATGGATATAAACATAATATGATACGATACAGTCTGTAACATGAAAATGAATATATTATATTTATCGCTACCATGAATATAAATATCAAAGGTTGTGAGGAGTTCGTGAGAAAATAAGATTGATACAAAATACAGCAATGAACACGGACCATTTCATTCAAGACGTCAGGTGACCACCATGAACAAAAACTAAAAAGAAAGATCACGACTAAAGAACCATCATCATTAGAGAAACAAAAAGATGAGTTGCAAAAGAGAAAGCAACATCAAATAGTGATTAATGGTCATAAACTTACTGAATCAACTGAAGCAATAATCGAGACTGCACACATAACAAGAGCCATCTTCCAATTAAAGATTGGGGTGCCCCATTGCAGAGGCAATGGAACTCTGACCCAAGGTGAAGATTTTAGAGAATGATAAGTATCAACTCGACAGTGCTTCATCCTCTGCACATGCTCCCTGCAGTAAGCTGATACTGTATTTGATACAGGCACATTTAAATTACAACCTTTATAACTGTAAGCTCCAAATGCAGTGAGAAGAAAAGTGATAGCCCATGTGATCCCAAGTCCTAACGGAACCTGTAAAATGGCAGATCATTTATTATATCGGTAAGTATAAATTTCTGAATAAATATTAACATTAATATAATAAAAATATAAGCCTAGTACTTGCAAAGGAGGATGAAGTAAAAAGAGAACTTACCGCATAAATTAGGAATATACGATGACCAAAAACTGATATTTTACGAAGATACTGAAAAAAACAAGAAAAAATATATAAGATGGCTGATGGCCATACCAAAAACAGAAAAAAATGAAAAATATATCATCAAAAGGGGGGTCGATATTGGAATACTCACAAGTGAAAAAATAACAACTAATATTATCTGCACAATACCAATTTCCAGACAGGTGCCTACTTGAGTAAAACCATAGCTGAAAAATGATAGCCCAACAGCTGCTATTGTAGGAGATACAACCACAGGATTGATCAATCTGGGATAACAAACTGATAAGAGACACGCGGTGGACAATTCAAATACTGAACAAGCACAATTCAGACTTGGCAAAAGTACAAACTTATATAACACCCCCAATGTATCTAAACTCGTATAGCAAACATCTATGTTGGCTCCTGTTGTTAAGTGTATGTATGAGCTAGTGCTATAGCCGGTAGAACCCATGCAACATTATCAGGGGAAGCCATACATCACTTAAGGTTAGAAGCATATAATAGGAACTACAGGCAACATACCTCAGCAAGACTGACATAAATCCAGTGTAACCCAATACAGCTTGAAAAGCAGATGAAATAATTATTGCCCCTTGTAGTTCCTTCATCACATGCTTGAAATTCTGCCCAAAAAAGTACATCAGAGAGAACCAGATATATTTTAGAATCTTATAAAGAAAATGGAATTTGTAGACTTCAAAAAACTGTTTCTTTTGAAGAAAATCACAGCTAATACCTTTCAGTGGGTAAAGAACCAGCAAAATCTCAAGATTCTTAAACACATTACTCTAGAGGTGTATCTGTTACTAATAAATGATGTATCTCAAAAACATGTGTATGCGCCACATTTCCAATTTTCACAAGAAACTGAATTATGACGTATGAGACATCCTGAATCTCAGATTATTAGGCGTTGCAGGTTCAGGAAACATAACCCTAGCTCAGACCTTGGTAAAACAACCTTCGTTAGATTCCTAGATGTTTACCTTTTCTTGTACATATGAGTGTATACTATTACTAAAGTTGGACACCTTATACTTTTGAATCGACCTCACATCACACTATCACAGTAATGTGTTATTTCTACTAGTCAAGAAGCAAGTCGTTGCAATAATCCATTAGTTTCTTAGCCAAAAAAACATGCTAACTTAAAGAACTTTGTTATCATGATTACCACTTTGCCAATCCTTAGAGATTGTTAAGGATGACATCCATAAGTTAATTTTTTGAGTCAGCATGCAAATTGTTGCCATAATTTCACCAGTTTTCTAGTAGGAAACGTCCCAAATTGCGAATATACCCAATTTTCTCATGCAATGTGATGAATAATTGGTAATAGCATTTGAAATATTAGCAATCAGAAAAGTGCAAATGGAAGGTCTTCAATATTTTCTTCTTCTAAATCAATACATGAATCTTAGAGACAAGGATCTATATTTCTGCTTGATGCAGTTTTTGGTTTATACTTGGTGTAGTTTGGTTAAGATAAGTGTTATTATTTTAGTAGGATAGACATAGGGAATTAAGCGAATCACTTCCATGCAGAAGAAAAGGAAAACAGAAGCATACATTTTCTGTCAAACCCAAGAACTCCGGTGAATTGATTATTGCCAAGGTGGGAGCTAAATATACAAATGAGGGGCCTTGGACAAGGGGTAACCTTGTCCCAAAGGAAGTGTGCAGAAGGGTAGTAACACCAGAAACAAGGAGCATGGTGGAGACGACTGCCGCAGCATCATCCTGTGAAACAGACAAATCGAAATGATCAGAAATACATATTGAAATTGAGATATACAAACGAAGGGTAGAAAGAGAGAGAGATAAAGGTGAGACTTTTGTTCCCCCCATTGCGGGGACCATGACAAGCGGGAGCAGAATCAAAGAGCCGATCATAGACAGGTAATGCTGGAGACCGTAGAATCCAATTGGAACTGGAAATGCAAAGCGAAGGAGTATGTATTTAACATAAATCAGTAAAAGAGAAGAGAAAAGAAAGTATTTTAAAAGAGAGAGAGAGAGAGAGAGAGAGAGAGAGAGAGAGGAACGAACCGAGAGCGGGCCTGTCCCTGAGCTCATACTTGATGTGTGAACGCCTTGGAGGAAAGTGTTGGTCTTCCTGCAGTGGAGGTGACGGAGCGGTCACATTTATGTCGTCTCTTCTAACCCTAGCAGGGGGTACTGGTGGTGGCGGCGGAGGCGGAGCGTTGGAGCGACCAGACTCGAGGTCGAAGTGGACGTTGTTGTTGTTGGAGGGTTTTGAAGGAGGAGGAGGGTTTAGGGTTTGAGGTCCAGAGGTGATGGCATTGGACTCTCCTGAGAGCTTCTTCGTGGGTTTGAAACCCGTCCTCTTCGCCCACGAAGGTCCTCCCGTGTTGGCCGTCGCCTCTGCTGGAGGCCATGGTCCAGGTCGTCGACCATTACTGCCCATTTTCCTTCCTTCCTTGGATCTACTCCAGGACAGCCTAGCCTAGTCTAGTCTAGGGTTTCCTTAGAAGTCTTTCTCCAACATTGCCAAAACTCGTTGCCGTTGGGGAGAACAACCAACAAATTTCAAGTAATGACAACTCAACTACTCAACTCAAGTGAACCAAAAGATTGATAAATAAATGAGTGCAGTATGAATCACAACAGAAGAAAGACCCTCTCTCTCTCTGTCAGCAGCAGCAGTAGTAGTAGTAGTACACTACCTGCTCTTGCTACCTTCATCAATCGTCACGCCCATCCTTGAATATATATCCTCTTTCTAATAATATTACTACTTTTTTCTATCTTTGGCTTTGCCGCCTAATTTGGAAAAGGAAACATCTTCACTCACACACGCCCACACACTGTTGCTTTGCCTCACTCTTCACATACACATGCTTTCCATCTTCATAAATCTAACACTATCGTTCAATCTTAAACGGCCAATGGAACTGGAGCTCCACAATACCATACATACACCAGCTCCTAACTCCAAAGAACATGGTTCAAATCAACTAGGCAAGCTACTGTCGCGTTGCTACTTCAAGTAAATGCTACAAAGAACAAGCCAAACACAATCCAAGACATTATTAATCCATGAACATCATACACATTTCGGGGGTGGAATTTAAGAAAGAATTTTTATATATACAACCAGCAAATTCGTCCATCAGCTAATTGACTTTAACACCTTTCAGAATGTCGCAACTTTCAAGTTCAACCAACCCTAGCAGGTTACCACTAACGCTGCCGGCCTGCCAATGCTAGGCTTGCTAGCAACTTCAGAGAGAGAAAGAGAGAAAAACTACTATCACATCAACTTCTACCAACACAGAGGTGGTGATGATGCATCTGATGAGATACCTCTAAGACTGCTGCAACATTTCCTGATCATCTACTTCACATCACACTAATCAGATATGCAGCTGCCTGCACTGGGCGACAGTTGCCTCCAGTGGACAGTAGGGACACTTGAACGTCCGTGTGCTGCTCTTTGACAGTTTTACAATGGTCTGCTTGCACAGCACATGCGCACACGGCATCAACATCGGTGGGTTCTCTTCGCTAGCTTGATCCTTTGAAACTGGGCATACAAAAACGGAATGGAATTGAAATTCTTTCCCAATATCAATAGGCACGGGCAACTGCTTCATTGTCTGCCACTCCTGCTTTTTGGCGGCCATCAAATTTGACAACTTCAGCAACATAGGAAGCCCTTGGACACCTGCAGCTATTGCTACTGCCAATGGGCTTTTGTAAGACTGCCCCAAGAGACTGCAGAATTGGTCAGTCAGCTCTTCTCCTACACTTTCCCACTGAGAAGGTGATAGTAAATCTGCATATGGTGATGTTTCAACCCGACCTTGCCACAAAAGACACCCCATGAGTCTCTGGATCTCACCCATGTGCACAGTTGCAAAATGAGATATGTGTGCCCTAGCATATGCGAGTGCACTCTCTATGGTTTCATTCTGCAATATCTCTATAAACTGCAACCTGTGAAGTTTCAACTCAAGGCTTGATCCATTCAGCAAAAGCTGGTCTCGGTTAGAGGCCGCCCATCTTATAGCAGGTTCAAGATTTCGAGATTTCAATGCCTCAAGTAGTTCGTACATTTCAATGAAAGGGTTCTTCAAGGAGGTTACCTCAGGGGGTTCGCAAGCCTCATTTATAAAACTATCACCAATATCAAACATACCTTGCCTGTAAAAATGGCTAGCTACAATCTGATTCACAGTGTGAACATCGAAGTCCACATTTCTGAAAGCTTTGGATATATCAGGATTGAATTGCTTCTCAAGAATCTTGGTACACTTGTTTAGACTAAGAGCCAACTCTTTCTGTGGCCCTTCAAGCTGATTCAATGGAGCCATCTCGCTTAACTTATTACTCAGCGCCAACAGAACAGATTTATGATCAACAGAGGAGCTCCCATCATCGTTGGCAGCCTGCAACTTAACCAATGCCTGTTCAACTTCACCACTGAGAAGGGCAATGACTTCTTGGGTTTTAGAAGAAGACAATTTCTGCTTCTTCGCAACCCTGTCAAATGCATCTTTGATGGTACTCAGCTCCATCAAGCCTGAAGCAAGTTAAAATAATGAGGAGACAAAGAAATCTTTAATAAATCCATTAATTAAGGCAAAAAAATCACTCCCTACCAGTGAGACCCTTTATAATACTTTCAACATACTATATCCCTTAATTATTAAGTTGAGAAGTAGTAGGTTAAAAGCTTCCCTATAACATTGCTAGTGACACTGAAGTCTGCCTTACGATGACTGTTAGTAGACGTTAAACACAGTTCAGTCAATAGCTTGATTTGCATTTTCTTCATATAGTCATCATCACCACTGGATACAGAGTTGAGGCAATAACTCAATACGTATTCACAGTTAGCACCCATGTGTCCTTCCAGCAGTCGTGGCTACAATCTTTATCAAATGACTGTGTATGATATTCTTCTTTGCTGGTCATTACACATTCTACAAACCTACAATTCACATTTAACCAATACCAACACCAACACCAACCAGAAATTGGATTATTCGAAAAAGATATTTTCTTTATAATAAGAATGTGATAGAATCCGATTCAGTAGCCCAACAGTCACCAATGGTTTTCCATGCCTACTTGCATCTTGACTTGATAATAATTTTTATTCTTCTATACCTCCATGCCATCAGAATAAGCCAACAGTTAATAAACATCTAATTCTTCAAAGCTTCGAATTCCCAAGATGTTATAAAAAAAACTTCAAAGGTCTACAAACATAAACAAGCACACAAAAAATAACAAACCATCATAAAATAGAACAAACAAGAGATATATAAGAAGTTTGGAGAATGAAATAGTGGTTCCGGAATCCAGATTATTGTTCCATGTGATCTCTTAATGCAATAAATATAAGTTGGAATAGGGCAGATCAATAATAACTTGGTTGCTAACATTTTGACGAGAAGGAATCAAGCTAGCTTCCAGAAGAGAGATTTTGAAAAGACGAATGAATTGATAAAATTGAAATGATTTATGCATCAAAGATTGAAATCACGATGAGCTACAACATTTGGTTCTAGTGCTCCATCCAGTATGGACTAAGTAAGTATATGGTTTCGTTGAATCCTAAAACTAGATTGTTGGCAAAGCATACAAAGAGAAACATAAATTGGAAGTAGTTTGGGAAATGGAAAAGCAAGCAATCCACCACAAATTGGTAAAAGCGGCAAAAGAAGAAAAACTGAGATGAAATCAACGACCAAAACAAGAAATTTGGTGAAAAGAAAGAAAGAAAGAGAGAGGCGAAGTTGAACCTCCTAAGACAGGCTAGGGGAGAAGGGAAGACGGCGAGACGGTGCAGGAGGGCGGCGTCGGCGTGGCGAAGGAGATGGAGGGGGTCGGGCAAGTCTAGGGTTTGGGATTCGATTGGAATTTGAGATTTGGATTTGGGGCGAAAGAAAGAAAAAGAGAATACGGATGGAATGATGGGACTTTCGTCCTATATTACTATTATTATTTATTTATATATTTTTCATAATCTGACATTTTGTGATTCCTTTCTTCCTTTCTTTTCCACCAACTCACTTTCTTTCTTCCTTTCTTCCTTTCTTTTCCTCTCCGACCATCCTTAACGGCTGGTCGGGCGACCATGTCCCGGTCGGTTGCTGGATGATCGAGTCGTCCAACGATCGGATTGGGTCGCTCCACCATGGGTTGGTCCGGGGGGGGGGGGGGTTATTTTTATTTTGGTTTTGTTTTATTATTTATTTTAATAATTAAATGTTTATATTTTGATAAATAGTTAGGATTTAAGTAATTTTAGTTATATTTTGATAATAATTAGGGTTACTATTTATTATATTCCAGATATTGGACCAACAAAGATGTGTCGTACTCTCATTTGAAGATGTTTGTCAACCACAAAATCATAGTATATTGTAGCTACAAATGTTGGAATGGAGTTGTTATGGTTGACTTGTTTTCTCCTGAAGCTAGGAGTGCAACGAAAAGAGAATGATTTTCTGTGATAGTCATAGTGTGATGGATTTTGAGCAAAAATGTTTCGTACCACTCTAGAACTAAACTCATTGATGTCAGAAACCATTGGTTGTGTGAGGTGATCGAGAAGCAACAAATGAAGCTTGAGTTTTATTGTCAGTCCGTCGACATGGATACCAGATAATAATAGGAAGACTGGTTTACTACCTCTCTCTCCGTGGGTTGAAGGGGGAGATCGTTGGGCCCATGTGGGTCTAACCCACTAATGGGGTTTACAACCCTAAACTAAAGTAGATTGTGGACCCTTTTTAAAGAGAAGAGAAAAAATTTAGGAGAAAGGGAAAGAAGAATAAGAAGTTTGGCTTGTACTCCACGTTTCTCTTCAACACTTACACTACATAGAGTAGTTCATCTTGTTGGAGATAAGTTGAATGTAGGTTTCTCCAACTTGTATTTGGGAATTGTTTTATGATGGGGTTGACCCAAATCAAGCTAACATTTTAGTTTTTTTCCTTCTTGTAGTAGATTTCTCAAGTTTTGAATACAAACTTGAGAATAATGAACAATTTAACTTGTTGATTACATAGTGGATTATCAGTTTGCCCTCCAGGTCGAGGGGATTTTCCACATTAAAAATCTATGTGTGTTTGGTGTTGTTCTTGTCGGTGCATGTTTTGGTGTTATTTGTACATGTTAGTTGTCATGTTGTGTTATAGAGTGTGTGACACTTAAGTTTTTTTAATTCGACATGTTCTCTCATCTCCCGAGTTCGAGTTCAAGTTGAAACCCCTGACAATGAAAATTATACTAGTACTAGACGAAGAAACCACCACACATTTTATAATCTTCCATGATCACCACTACGTACTAGACGAATTAACACCATGCATCCATTAGGAGACCGATCGAAGACGTAGGACCTCCTCCACAGTCCCAGACCACTTCATCTTCGTGACAAGCTACCAGAAGAAATTAGTGGGGAAGACTTAAGGAATTTTTTTCAAAATAATATTTTTTTGTGTGCCAAAATAGACCTCAATAAAAAGTATTTGTCAAACTAGACTCGCTACCACCACGTGGTGACACGTGGCGGCGGCGGGTCTTGTTATTTTGTGCATAGAAAGCTCGGCATCACCAGTGTCGAGTTCTAATTGGGAGAACTCAAACGCGAATCCAAAACGAGATGGACGAACACTCTGGAAGAAGGGTAAAGTGTGGGAGATGCGGCGGTATAGGGCATAACCGAAAGCGATGCAAGGAACCTATATAGCAAAATAGTTTGAATATTTTGTATGTAACTATTTAGTGAGACGAATGAATGTAAGAGTTGATTAATTGTGAGACTTGAATTAATGTAATGTATTTTGTTATAACTTAAATGAATGTACGACTTAAATCCTTTTTAAGAGTTGATTAATTGTAAGACTTGAATTAATGTAATGTATTTTTTAGACTGTAAATTTGTCTAGTTCTGCCTATTAAAATCACAATTATGCCTATTAAACTCGGCATCATAGATGTCGAGTTCTATTGTAGACTTTTACTGGCCGTCCAACCGTTTCATACACGATCTGAGTGTCAGGAGAACATGTCTAAATAGAACTCGACATCCCCAGTGCCGAGTTCTATTTGAATCACTATTCTCCTGACAACTTACGTCGAATGAAATATGAAGTGTTGGGCAATAAAAAACCAGAGAGAACTCGACACTGGTGATGCCGAGTTTTCTATGCAAAAAAAAAACCCCCGCCGCCGCCACGTTTCACTGCGTGGTGGCAGCAACACGTGGCGGCAGCGAGTATAGTTTGGCAAATATTTTTTATTAATGTCTATTTTGACAATTTAAAAAAAAATTTATTTTAAATTTTTTTCCAAGAATTAATAGGCATGCATGCATGGCGATCGGTGCCAATTACAATTAAGGTGAACGTGACATTTGTGGTCGGTGCAGGTGATGGCGTCCACCGATCGACTGGACCGTGAAATACCTCATCGCAGCATCCCTGCAACAGTACGTACGTCAAGGAGATCGAGATGACTCCCTCACCTCACATCCTCCACCACAAACCCTTCCCTCTCCTCTGGACAGCTTAATTGGGATCGAGCTACGAACTTTTTCCTCTGTCGACCCAAGAATTTATTAATGCATGTGTCCTTAATTAATTCGTAGGTAGGTATATATATATATATATAATTATTGTGGTGCATGCATGTGATAATTGTACGTAATTATAGATAGATCAAGCCAAGACAGTACGTAGCTATACATATTCATAGCTAGCTAGCTAGCTAGGTAATTTTTGTTGTTAATTTGATGCATGTTCTCTTAATTTGTGTTGATTGGAACCATACTCTAAATTGACAGTGAAATGAATAATTTAATGATTATTGGAGGTGTGGCCCAATCAAGGAATACTCATAAATAAATAAATAAATATAATAGTAAGGAGAAGTCTTGACTAATTTTGGTGTACATGATTGGTAAGGCTGAGAACCAGCCCAGGCCAGCTGAATTGGGATGGATGGGATTCAAACCTTAGGATAAACTAGTGTGGTATATATTTTTTTTATTATAAATTCCATAAAGGAATATCCGAATCTGACTCCTGACTCCTGAGGTATATTATACTTGATTCCAACGATGATAAATGGAAGGAAGGAAGGATCATTGTACACGAACGCAGCAGCGGACGTCTTTTTACACGCATTAAGTGACACTCAAAATTTGATGAGTCAAAATGCCACTAAAATGAAAATCTGAACCCCTTCCACTCTTCTTCCCTTATCCCCTATGGCCCTATCTATCTATCTACCTATCTATCTGTCCATCCATCCATCCCACACATCCGATCCAACAACCAACCATGGCTTGTTCCATAAGCGCTACCGCCGTCTTCTCCTCCTTCATCGCCACCCCATCATCATCATCATCATCACTCCGCCGCCCCTCCATCCGACTCTTCAATCCTCCTCTTCTTCCTCAGATCCGTTCAAACCCCCACCGCCTCACCCCACCGATCGCCTTTTCCTCCTCAAAAACACAAACACAAACCAAAACCATCGCAGTCGGCGACAAGATCCCCGATGCCACCCTCTCTTACCTGGATTCATCCGGAGACGTCAAGACCGTCACCGTGGCCGATCTGACGGCCGGCAAGAAGACCATCTTCTTCGCCGTACCCGGCGCCTTCACCCCCACCTGCTCCCAGAAGCACGTCCCCGGATTCATCTCCAGATCCGCCGACCTCAGGGCCAAGGGAGTCGATACCATCGCCTGCGTCTCCGTCAACGACGCCTTCGTCATGAGGGCCTGGAAGCACGATCTGGGGCTCAACGATGACCATCAGATCCTCATGCTCTCCGACGGTAACCTCCACTTCACCAGGGCCCTCGGGGTGGAGCTCGATCTCTCCGACAAGCCCGTCGGTCTCGGCGTCAGATCCCGCCGCTACGCCCTCCTGGCTGACGATGGCATCGTCAAGGTCCTCAATCTCGAGGAGGGAGGCGCCTTCAACGTCAGTAGCGCCGACCAGATGATCGACGCTCTCTGATTCCGATTCATCTCCATCCCAAATCCCGATCCATCCATCTCAGGTTGTCTTTTCCAACTCAATCCATCCATCCACACCCAATTTTGTTCTCACGTTTACTTACTTATCCTATCTTATCGTAATAATAATGGAATGGAATGGAATGGTTTTGCGCTACCAATTTCGTGTGTGTTTGCATTATGCTTCTAATTTCTTTTACAACATTTCTTTTCAAGCTTTCAGATTGCTTCTCTCATCAACACTTACTAATTCATCCTAACCTCACCTGAGTTCACTTTGTGTCCAACTACATCTTTTAGCTCATCTTATGCAGTCAGGATTCCTGCTACTGACAAGTAGATCGCATCACTCCCATCCTAACTTTTTTCTTTAGATTACCAAATTCATAATAGATGATGAATTTTGTGAACTTTGTTTGACCTACATGTGCCATAATATGTGGATATCATAGAGGTTACATTTGTAAACAACAAACGTGGAATTTCTATCTCAACCAACCAACCAACGGTACGTGATCTGTACACCATTTCGAGTTAAAAATGTTTAACATGCTTAATAGTAAACAGGTATCGGATCAAGCTTCCACATTACCCTTATCCTTCCTTCTCTATCCTTTATCTAACCCAACACTAAGGCAAACCAAAGCCAAGCCCAATGTCCCGGATCCGGACCCAATTTGAGAGGTCAAATCCAATCCATCTTAAGTATTCATTTCAATCCAATGTGGATGTTTAATATATTATATATCATTGATGGAAAAAAGCATTGTTTTAACTTGTTATTAGAAATTGTTTTAGGAGTAACTGCAGTTGACCCCTACTAAGTACTAACCCAACTCTTTAATGTGTTAAAACCAGAAATATGCAATGCCACCATTTCAAATACATAAATTTTAACTATAATACCCGATTAGATTTCCTCACTCATAAATAATTAAAATATCCATAATATTTCAAATGTTATAAGATTGCCTGCTCATAGTTTGAAAGTTTGTTGCATCTTTGCTTACCATAAAAATAACATCATAATAAAATTAAAAGACAGAGAAAATTGTTTCATGCAACTGCAAGTGCAACTTGTGTTGGAAAAAAAAAATCTAAAGAAAAAAATAAATATGAACTAAGACACTTAATTACTTAAACAAAGAATAACAAGTATAAAATATCCACCATTCGATTGCAATCTCAGATTGAAGGATTCGGATACGCATTGGTGTAATTTGTAGTTGAACAAGCAATGATAGAGCAAACTTCAGAGAAAGAGATGCTGAATTTATTCATAAACAATCTCGCAACAGTTTCCAACCAAGCTTCTATCAATTATCGCAACCTCACATTTTGTTCTATCTAAAATATTCAGACAATAGGTCAATCAATAATTCAACACATCCAAATCCGGTAGAAAAAAAGAGAGGTGATTTGTCGGTATCAGACAAGTTGGTGTATCGATTTTGTTATGTAGGGTTTTAGCAGAGACGACATAGTGGACCAAGAAGACAGAAATGTGTCTTCGGTAGATGCTATAAATTCGACATATTTGAAAAGACAAAATTGACAATGAAAATGAGACTTTAGGTTTCAAATTGAGAAGTTGGGGGTGTGTAGTTTCTTAAATTGTGATATCATCATTAACTATATTTTAAAAATGAATTTCCTAGTACTTTAAAAATTCAAAGGGAAGAAAAAATCCAAACGGATGTTTGGGTGCCTTGGACCCACTTGGCAATCCAAAATTCTATAACAATTTTTTTAAATTATTTATAACAATAAAACCACTATAAAATAGTATTTTAAACAAAAAATTAAATAAAAGAATTTATAAAATTTTGATTTTAACCGGAACATAAAGGTCCAGCATAGTTTCAAATCAGTTCGAGCCGGTCCGATTTCCGGTTCACGAAATTTCACCGACTAGTGAACAGACCTACTGCCATATCGTAGCCACGTCCAATATATCATGATATGATCTCCGTGCTTCGACACTACATCGACCCTTCTTGAGAACGTAGTTCATGTGTCCCAAACTTCTCAAATCCTTTGTTCGATTTTCCCTTTCTCCGTCTAGATCAGAGCTTAAGCTAGTGAAAGCAGACAAAACAATATGGTAATGAAATGTCATGTTAGTTAATCAAATTGAACAAGCAGCGAATCGTGTCTTAATTATTGATTGGATGAGGTTGATTTGATCTCATCCAAAGGAAGATACGATCCACAGAGTATCTATAGAGGGAGGGACCATTATCAGAAAGAAAGTCAAACATTTTGACTATCGAGTGTGTGGGGCACCATCTTTTGATATTTTTGTAGATTAGATAACAAACATTAATAAACTCTTATAGGTTCTTGGCAAACAAAATAGCTAAACCTAAGTGGAGGACATTGGACAATATGAAATTTGAAACAAAATAGCTAAACGGTGGTGATACATGTATTTTGATATTAAAAAAATGTTGTGAAAATTAAAATCCAAATTAACTACCCTTTGTAATCGTGAATATTAAAAGTCTAGATTTTTTAGAATTTAAGTATTTTCTGTAAATATCATAAAAATGACAGATTTGAATTATTAAATTATTAGATTATATAAGATATAATTTGTACATATTATTATTTAAATAATTAATTTTTAATTTTTTTACTAAAATATCATGTACGAACAAATATTGTCATCAATAGAATTTACGTGGTTTTTCAATAACAATGACACAGATAAGTTATGGAGTGACAACATTATTTTAAAATGACAATTTAAAAATCTCATAATACACACATGTCGTTGTTAGTGGTGTCTTGTCGCGGTTATAGTTAATTATATACAGAAGAGAAGTAGTGGACGTAGAAGCTATAGCTAGATATTTAGAAGGTTAGCGGTGATGGAAAACAGCAAAATGACAGTTGGTGTTGCGGCAGAGATGAGGGAAGGTGATGTCCCACAAGATCTCGATGCTGGAGCTCTTTTTGTTCTCAAATCGAAAGGTATGTATGTATATATATGTATTGTATATATGTATGTATGTTACCACTTCAAAGTACAAACTACATATATCTAATCTGTACGACCACAAACTTCTATTAAAATCCTTAATATTGTTCATATATATATAGTCTACAAATTAATTAATTAGTTTGGTGGTTTGATTAATTAATCTAGGTTCGTGGGTGCACTGTGGGTATCACCTGACCGGGTCCATAGTTGCACCCGCGTTGCTGAGCCTCCCCTTTGCCTTTGCCTCGCTTGGATGGGGCGGGGGCATCTTCTGCCTCTCCGCCGCCGCAGTGGTCACTTTCTACTCCTACAACCTCCTCTCCAAGGTTCTCGACCACCATGACCGCCAAGGCAAACGCCTACTTCGTTTCAGAGATATGGCTTCCCACCTTCTTGGTTTGTGTCTATCTCCTCCTTTTTCTTAATTCTGTATTCGTATTTTCTTTTTACAAATTATAGAAATTTTAAAATCCGTTTATAGTTTTTGAACCGTGAATTTGTAATTTGTCTGTCAATCCACCTCTTAGGCTTATATCATATTTTATTGGTTTGTTGATTGATCGGTGTTTTTTTATCGGGTGTTGTTTTGTAAAAGTTTTTTTTTTAAAGCAAATGAGTAGAAATACTTTTTTTTATCCATCCCATTCTACCCTGAATATTCGTTTACCCAACCTTAAAAACGATGCGGGTAGCGGATGATTTTTTTTACCCTCTCCACCCTGTGCCGATTATTCATTTATTTTAGACAGATCAGGTAGCAGTTAGGAAAAATCCCGACTCGACCCGTTTATGGAACTACTTATACGAGTGTGCGCGTGAATATTGGATATGTTTGCTTGTTCTGTACAGGACCTAAGTGGGCTCGGTACTACGTAGGCCCAATCCAGTTTGCTGTCTGCTATGGGGCTATCATTGCTAGCATCCTTTTGGGAGGGCAAAGCCTGAAGGTCTTACGCTTTTACTCTTTGATGTTTGATGTTTGATATTATCAAAAACTTTTTTTAAAAGAATTGCAGTAATGCATTTATGTATATACATAGAAAAGAGATT
Source organism: Triglochin maritima (assembly GCA_963682175.1). NCBI lineage: Eukaryota > Viridiplantae > Streptophyta > Magnoliopsida > Alismatales > Juncaginaceae > Triglochin > Triglochin maritima. The sequence continues at coordinate 97,659 of OY821787.1, read as the reverse complement.
CGTTATCCTTAAATTGTATCAATACAAAATTTATTCTGTTGATAACTTAAAATTTAAACTTAAATTGCAAATTTTAAATTATAGATCTTGTTTTATAACACAATATTAGTATGTACTTCAATCATAAAATTAAGACCGTAAATGGGGCGGGTAAAATCCGTCCTAACCCGCCAACCTGACCCACCTAAGTCGGGTAGCGGTGTAAAAAATCCAACTCGTCACCTGCCTACCCGAATACCCGTCAGCCCGACTAATAAACGAGACGGGTAGCGGTTGTATTTTCTACCCGTCCCGTTTACCAGCATAAGAATTTAATAAATTAAATAATAAATATTATATACACACTTGTATACCATATACACATTCTCTAATCCCTAATTGACTAATAGTGTTATAACGTTGAAATTATTTATAATTTTATTGTGTTCATCACGTTGGTAATGTTTTTAAGGTACTAATGTGTCATGTTTTTAATTTATAGTGTTATGCAAAAATAAAAAATCTATTTATCCATCTACCCGCCCTGCATAACCCGTTTACCTGCCCCGTCTGCGTAACCCGTTTACCCGATCTTAGGCGGGTCGGGTAGCGGTTAATTTTTTTCCACCTGACCCGACCTGCCTACCTTAGACGAGTCAGGTAGCTGTGGGTTCAAAACCTGCCCCGACCTGACCCGTTTACAGTCCTACGTAAAATTTAATTTTTTTTGATATACATACATACATATAGGGAAGTGTTAAAATTAGACATGTCTCAGTTTATTAAAATGAGATCCATTTGTTGTTTAACTAAATTACACTCTTATACAACTAAATCGCATTTATATTCAACAAACTAGTAAATGTGTTCAACAAAGACGACATGTGTTTTCAACAGTCTCGCGAAACTGTCCAGCAATAGAATTTCAATGCAAATTTACACCACAAGTACGATTTTCATCTTTATCATGATATAACAAACTATATATTTTAGAATCACTTTAATTTTGAAACATAATTTAATTTAGATAACAAGGATCGTAAGAAATCAACGTTGGATTGTAACAAACTATAGAATTTCAATCCAACGTTGGATTTCCAATTTGATGGTTTCAATTTGATGGTCATATCGTAAGAAATCAATGTCTCACGTTTATAAAATGAAACCGTGTCTCATTCTAATACACACATAGGATTTTTCAGGTGAGGTCGACCTCATTTGAAACAAAATGAGGTTGCATGGTAGAATGCGTTGGATTTTTTAATCTAATCGTTTCGATTGATTGAGTCAGATTTGGAATATCTTAATTTGTATAAATTTAATTGTACAAAATATGTTAAATTTTGAGGTTTAATTTGTAATTTTCATAAACATAAAAGAAAAGTACATATTAATTGGATGCGTAAACACATTATCCTTATTTGCATTTGTATTTTTTATTGACATATGACTTTGTAATTATAAAACCTTTTAAGCTTGTATACGATAGTTAGAAAACGCATTTTCATCTTATGAAAATCAAATCTATATATTCGAATATTACATTTTTTAAATCTTAGTGTAGATAATTTGGGTACTTTTTGAGGATAAATCATTATTATATTTAAAAAAATACATCTTTCCTACAAGAAGCATGATACATTTTTAATTCAACAAAAATCATATTTTAAAGAAAGCATTTTAAGTCTGTATATGATAGTTTCCCATGACTATTGAATTATGTATACATTTAAGAGATTTTTTATACATATTTTTGCTTTAAAAAATTCAGATTCGATGTATTATATTGATTGCAAAAATAAATAAATAATGTTTTCTATTATATGTTATTAATTCGTAAATTAGAATTGATGTATTATTTTGTTTTGATTAAAATCTAATATGGAAAATTATGATTTCGAATTTGAAGATCTATTGATGTTTCCATTTTATATGAAAAATTTGCAAAATAAACCTTGAGTTTTTAGTGTTTAAATTAATACTAATTGATCGTAGCTATTAAAATACTTTCTGAAAATGTCAATTTTAAATCTGTCATAAATCTGTCACCATTTGATTTAAATACAACAATCAATATCAAATAATGTCATTTAGCCCATTTAATTATTGTGGTTGACATTACCTGAAAATTGGGCTTTATATATATATATATCCTGATTCATATATAGTTAAAGGAATGGAGTGATGGATGGATTGTAGGCCATATGCTTGATATTGAAGCCGGATGGAGCAACGAAGTTGTACGAGTTTGTGATCGTATTCGGGGCATTGATGTTGATTCTAGCGCAAGTCCCATCTTTCCACTCCCTAAGATACATCAATCTCATATCGTTGTTGTTGTGTCTCACCTACAGCGCGTGTGCCACAGTTGGGTCTGTCGTTCATGCTCATAATGCTAATGCTAATGCTAATGACCTCTACTCTCTTCCGGCCAAACCTAAGGATCGTATCTTCGGAACATTCAATGCCATAGCCATCATAGCTACAACCTATGGCAACGGCATCATCCCTGAAATCCAAGCCACCATTGCACCTCCCGTCACCGGAAAGATGTTTAAAGGTCTGTGTCTTTGCTACATGGTCGTGTTGTCGACCTTCGCCTCGGTCGCCGTCTCCGGCTACTGGGCCTTCGGGAATAAAGCTCAGGCAGTCATCTTGTCTAACTTCCATGCTACCACCTTGTTACCCAAATGGTTCATAATCTTTACATATTCCTGCACCATTCTCCAGTTGGCCGCCGTCGCTGTGGTGTACCTGCAACCCATGAATGAGGTGTTGGAGAGAGTGCTGGCGGACCCAAAGAAAGGGCAGTACTCAGCGAGGAATGTGGTTCCCAGATTGGTTTCCAGGAGCACTGCGGTTGCGGTTGCCACGATGTTGGCAGCCATGTTTCCCTTCTTTGGGGACATCGGCGCTCTCATCGGAGCCTTTGGCTTTTTACCTCTAGACTTCGTCATACCACCCATCTTCTACAACATTACCTTCGCTCCAACCCGCAACTCCATCGTCTTTTGGGTCAACACCATCCTTGCCGTTGTATTCTCCATCTTCTCCGTCGTCGGATCCTTCTCCGCGCTTAGGCAAATCGTGATCGACGCTAAAGGCTATCATCTGTTTGCCAATATCTAGCACGTACGGTCCCCACCACAACAACTATTTTTACATAATTAATTAGTGCTTTTCGTTTAACTTATCATATATAATATAAATCAAGCATGGCCCAATACTTCGTGCAATTTCGGCATTTGTTTCAAACACATACAACCCCTGCAGTGCAGTTTGCACTCAATGGTATTCCTTTTTGTTCAAAATGCATTAGTGTCTAATCGATTCATAGAAACCAGTGAGCTAACCAACAATGCACTCGTTTCTTTCAAATGCCAGATCGAACTCGATAGATGCATGTGTGGTGTGTTCCTAAATCTTTTCAAGAAAAATAAATTATGATATGTTAATGTTAGGGAATAAAATCAATCCCAAATACGCAACGAAACGAAAAATAGTAAATCCAATGGAGAAAGAAACCATAAGTGCAAATCCACAAGCACCAAACCACACAAAACACGCAAGATTTAACGTGGAAACCTAATACGGGAAAAATCACGGACGACACAACCTCAATCTACTATATAGAAAACGAATTACAGGGAGATGCTTACAGAACACACGATCAACCGGCGAGAATACCCAGTTGAATTCACTCCCACCGAATCCGCAAGGATGCTCTCTCTTTTTTCTCTCAAGATTGCAAAGTAGACAATAACAATAGTTTTAATTATTCTTAGACAAAGGGGGACGAAATTGTCTTTATATATTAGGTCAAAATAAGTATTAATTGCACCAAAATCACGTGGAGAAAAGTGCAAATCGTGGGCGAAACTGGGTCAAACGGTCAACCGAACGGTTGCTTCGGTCGACCAAACTGTTGGATTTCGTGTCCCCATGTATGTATATATTTTAAAAAATTTAATACAACATACAAGATCAACAATTTTTATGTACATTACTTTGTGTTTATTCTAATATCATGCAATCCTACATATATTAAAATAAATCACAAAGAGAGAATCATACCAAAAGGTTATCTAAAACCTTTCGAAGATCCGGAGTCGTGTTTGTAGGATCGTGTGGGTTATGGGTCCACTAATCACTTTTAAGCTAATCACCTAATTACCTACTTGTTTAGACAATCAAGTAAATGCAGCGGAAATTAAACAAACAAGCAAGTAAAGGAAAATAATGCAAACCACAAATCGACTCGGCGTTTTTATAGAGGTTCGGCACCCCACCCGGGTCCTAGTCCTCTCTTGCAAGCTCCGCTCAGATCACCGAGCTCCGCCTACGACTTCACTAACCACTCCCCGTTCCGGGCCGGGAGAGAACGCCTTTACAACCGTCAAACTCGCGAACAACCCTCGCGGAGCTTGGAATCTTCCTCTCACAATCCGAGAGGGACACTTCGGGCTTTCACCGAAGTCCTTGCTTCCTTTTACAACAATTGTAACCTTGAGTGGAACAACACTCTCTAAACTTTGAGCACACTTGAGTAGGATGAAGAAATGATCACTAAGTGTGGAAGGTTTGTAGCTTTGAGTGTATGAGATTCTCTCTAATGTTTGGGACAAGTTTGTAGTGAGAGAGTTATGTTAAAAAGTGTTTTACAACTCCTTATATAGGCATTAGAGAGAATAGATCCGTTGGGACAAGATTTGATAGGGTTTTGTGCAAGATACACAAAGCAGAAAATTCGGGCTGCAAATCTGTCCAGAAACGGTCGACCGAAAGGTGGAACGGTCGACCAAACGCTTGGGTTCGATAAGGATACGGTCGACCGAAATATGAATGGGTCGACCGAACACTTAAGTCTATTAAGAAAACGGTCAACCGAACAGGTTTACCGGGCGACCGAATAAGCGTTTCGGTAGAGGGAAAACTGGATCGGTCGAACGAAATCGTATCGACCGATAGCAGTGAATTCTTGACAAGGTTAAACGGTCGACCAAACTTGGCACATGGTTCGACCGTTTGGTTAAGTATATGGAGGTGTATATAGTTTTAATACGAATACGACCGTTGGGCATATACGACAAGAATAACGGTCGGAACAGTAAGTTCAAACGGTCGACCGAAAGATATGGTGCGGTCGACCGAAACTAGACAGGGAAACACAAACATGATTACTTGATCATCCGGTCGACCGAACGACATGTTGCGGTCGACCGAATGTGGGCAGACAGTTAGGGTTCAGGTTTAGTGTTTTCCGGTCTAAGTTTGGGTGATCTATTGAAGTCCAAATAATGTGAAATTTCGTGTGTGACTTCTATAGGGAACCTAGTGTGTGATTAAGTTGATTTTAGCTCAAGTATGCTCAATTACACTTTGTTTCTAAGACTCAAAAGAAATCAAGATTACATGTCTTCGATATAGCTTTAATTACATGTCTTGACTTCATTTCCTTCTTTCTTGAGTCTTGATCACCTGTAGAGGTTAGCACAATACAATATATATGCAATGCATAGTGTGTGCTACTCTAATTAAGATTCGGTTGATTAAATCATCAAAACATAAGATTAAGGCCAAAAAGCCAACAATCTCCCCCTTTTTGATGATGGCAACCGATATCTTAATACTTGAAAATTGTATATGTAAACTATGCATATAAATGCTCACCCTATGGATGTGCATAGTTTTTGATCAAATTTTATCAAGTTTTTCAAGTTACCCCCTTAATTATCTCTCCCCCTTTGACATCCATCAAAAACAACAATTAATTAAGATTTTAAGCATAGAATTTTGATGTCTTGTAATGAAGTTGCTCCCCCTAAATTTTGCACTTCATTACTCTAATAAAAGGTATATCATTTAAGCTCCCCCTATCAATAAGGCTAAATGGAAACAATGAGTATGATTCAAGTTAAGTTCATTTAAGTTTCAACTTAAGCCTTATTCTAACATCCATTTAAAATTTGACATTTAAAATCAATGGATGTGGTATATGATTTGCAATGAATGGAGTAAATGATTTTCAATGAATTGAACTTCTAAAGATATGTCAATTAAGCATATAGACTAGATTAGAGCTAATTTAACATGAATTGTATTGATAGGAATTTTATACCAATGTTGAAATCGAATTTAGCTCCAATCTCATTTGGTGATGCAACCGGATTTGAATTTGACTCTTGAGCTCACCCGGTCACCACCAATCTCCTCCTCAAGCTCCTACAAGTGTAGACTTTGGTACCCATTTTTGCTTGGGTCCATTAAGTTTAGCTTTTGGTACCCAAATCCAAGTTGATTTTGGTACCTCTACACTTATTTTGTTTTTCATGGCAAAATTATGTTTAACATTAATTTGAATAGGAAAGTTTTTAACATAAAAGTTATTTTGTTTGCCATGAGTGAACTTATGCAATTTATGAGTTAACATTTCATTTGTAGCAATAAGTTCAATGTTGTTAGTCTTAAGAGATTCATTCAACCAATTAAGGTTTTGAATCATTGAAACATGCTTTTCATTCATTTTATGCAAGTGAATCTCCAAGTTATTAACTTTATCGTTCATGCAACTTAAGTCATGTAACAATTGCTTGCTTTCAAGATAAGATTTATCTAATTTCATAAGCAAGTCATTTGTATCATTTTCTAGAGTATGACTATCAATTGCATGAGATGAGGTATTTTTAACATTTAAATTTTCTTCCTTCAAGCATGCATTCTCTAAAGTTAGAACTTCAATTTTAGCAAGGAAATCAACTTTATCATCTAAGATAGATGCATTTTGACATTGAAGATCATGTATTTGCTCATTTGCTACTTGATTAGTCTTGTGAAGTTCTTTATATTTTTCAAATAATTTTTGAAATGCATTTTGTAGTTCATTAAAATCATGGGCATTATCTTTTGAACTACTACTTGAAGAAGAGCTAGAAGATACCTCATCTTCACTTTGTCCATCGGATGAGCTTGATGATGATGAAGATGTTGAGTTAATCTCCATTTTCTTTGCTTGAGGTACATCCTTCGGAGTGGTTGCTCCTTTCTCCCCGGTTGGTGATTTTCCATCACCGAAATCCTTTCTAAAGTTTGCCATATAGAATGAGCACTATCACATGAGCAAACAAGTTTAAAAAGTTCATCTCCTAATGCACAAAATATGACATTCATAGCCTTAGCATTTAGGGATGCATTTTTCTCATCTTCTAAACTCCATTTACTAATATGACATCTAGGTGATTCATATGGAGTTTGAATCATAAACCACTTGTTAATGTTCATGGATTTAATAAATGACATCATTTTACTTTTCCATGAAACAAAATTATTTCCATCAAAATATGGTGGTTTACAAGATTCCAAAGGTGTGGATGCATTAAGAGCCATGTTAATTTTTCGGTTAAGAACAAAATTAACGAACACGGCTCTGATACCAAATGTAGGATCGTGTGGGTTATGGGTCCACTAATCACTTTTAAGCTAATCACCTAATTACCTATTTGTTTAGACAATCAAGTAAATGTAGCGGAAATTAAACAAACAAGCAAGTAAAGGAAAATAATGCAAACCACAAATCGACTCGGCGTTTTTCGAAATTTCTTCTGGAGCATAGTCATCGGATGACCGTGTCATATTCGGTCTACCGAAAATACTCTTTCTCGGTTGACCATTCACACTCGGTTAACTGAATCCAAATGTCCAGGCACTCCAGACAATTTCGGTCAACCAATTGTGATTACCCGTTCCCCATTCGGTTAACCGATCCGAAGATACCCCGGTCGACCGAACCCTGAACGGTTCACCGTGTTTGCCCCTGATCTGGCCTTTGTCAAATTTTGGATTTATTTCCAATTTTTTTGATCTTTTGGGGTTTTTAGCAAATTCATATCTCATGCAATATATTATCCTATGTAATATTAAATTATTACATCCCATAATATACACACATCCTATGAATTTATTATGATTTTAATTATGTCAATTCTCATGACATATTGATTTTATTCGTTCATCACATGTGTCCCTTTTTCACATGAAACCCGACACATCATATGAACTCAAAATCAAGCTTCTTGTTTCCCAGTCTTGTGGTGTGACCTATAGGAGGATCTAAGGTAAATTAACAACGATATTAATAAATTAATATATCAAACTATAAGCGGTATCTAGCTACATATAATATTATTGAAGAAAAATGTTACACATACGTGTGTCAAGAGTGTTCTTTAGAATTTTTCCTTTTGGAGAAAATCTAAAGACGATAGCTCGCGAAATATCACAAAAACACTCAGTTTCAATTTTTTTTACTCTTTTCCTTATTTTTGGAACGGTCAGATGATACAATGGAATATTATAAGTGCAAACAATTAGAGATATGCGTGCCAACAAAGATATTTTGATTTTTCATATTCGAAAATACCAAAACCTATAGCTCATGAAATTTGAGACAAACACTCGTTTTTTAAAATGCCTACTATTTCTCTATTTTTTGTGGGGCATCAAGATACAAATGAATATTATAGAAGAAAATGTTAGACAAGTGCGTGTCAACAGATATATTTATTTCTTTTTATTTTTGATCAGATCCAAATACTATAGCTCACTAAATTTCACAAAAGCACTTAGTTTTTTAAATTCTTACTATTTCTTTATTTTTTAAGCGGTATGATAGAAAGAATATGATAGAAGGGCAATGTTAGACATATGTGTGTCAAGAGAGTTCTTTAGAATTTTTCATTTCGTAGAAAATCTAAAAACGATAGCTCACGAAATATCACAAAAACAGTCGGTTTTTAAATTTCTTACTCTTTTCCTTATTTTTTGAGCGGTCAAATGATACAATGGCATATTATAAGTGCAAACAACTAGAGATATGCGTGTGAACAGAGATGTTTTGATTTTCATTTTTTGAAAATATCCAAAGGCTATAGCTCATTAAATTTGAGACTAACACTCAGTTTTGAAAATTCCTATTATTGCTCTATTTTTTGTGGGGCATCACGATAAAAATGAATATTATAGAAGAAAATGTAAGACAAGTACGTGACACAAGATATATTTATTTATTTTTATTTTCGATCAGATCCAAATACTATAACTCACTAAATTTGATCAAAACACTAAGTTTTTTAAATTCTTACTATTTCTTTATTTTTTAAGCGGTATGATGATAGAAAGAATATCATTGGAGAAAAATGTTAGACATACTTGTGTCAAGAGTGTTCTTTAGAATTGTTTTCCTTTTGGAGAAAATCTAAAGACGATATCTCGCGAAATATCACAAAAACACTCGGTTTTTAAAATTCTTAGTCTTTCTCTTATTTTTTGAGCGGTCAAATGATAAAATGGAATATTATAAGTGCAAAAAATTAGATATATGCGTGCCAACAAAGATATTTTGATTTTTCAAATTCGAAAACACCAAAACCTATAGCTCATGAAATTTGAGACAAACACTCGGTTTTAAAAATTCCTACTATTTCTCTATTTTTTGTGGGGCATCAAGATACAAATGAATATTATAGAAGAAAATGTTAGACAACTACATGTCACAAGATATTTTTTTTATTATTATTTTCGATCAGATCCAAAGACTATCTCACTACATTTGACAAAAAACACTTAGTTTTTTAAATTCTTACTACTTCTTTATTTTTTAAGTGGTATGATGATAGGAAGAATATGATAGGAGGGCAATGTTAGACATATGTGTGTCAACAGAGTTCTTTAGAATTTTTCATTTTGGAGAAAATCTAAAAACGATAGCTCACGAAATATCACAAAAACACTCGGTTTTTAAATTTCTTACTCTTTTCCTTATATTTTGAGCGGTCAAATGATACAATGGAATATTATAAGTGCAAACAACTAGAGATATGTGTGTCAACAAAGATGTTTTGATTCTTACTATAGGTCACTAAATTTCACAAAAGCACTTAGTTTTTTAAATTCTTACTATTTCTTTATTTTTTAAGAGGTATGATGATAGAAAGAATATGATAGGAGGGCAATGTTAGACATATGTGTGTCAAGAGATATGCGTGCCAACAAAGATATTTTGATTTTTCATATTCGAAAATACCAAAACCTATAGCTCATGAAATTTGAGACAAACACTCGGTTTTTAAAATTCCTACTATTTCTATATTTTTTGTGGGGCATCAAGATACAAATGAATATTATAGAAGAAAATCTTAGACAAGTGCGTGTCAACAGATATATTTATTTCTTTTTATTTTTGATCAGATCCAAATACCATAGCTCACTAAATTTCACAAAAGCACTTAGTTTTTTAAATTCTTACTATTTCTTTATTTTTTAAGCGGTATGATAGAAAGAATATGATAGGGGGGCAATGTTAGACATATGTGTGTCAAGAGAGTTCTTTAGAATTTTTCATTTTGGAAAAAATCTAAAGACGATAGCTCACGAAATATCACAAAAACACTCGGTTTTTAAAATTCTTACTCTTTCTCTTATTTTTTGAGCAGTCAAATGATACAATGGAATATTATAAGTGCAAACAACTAGAGATATGCGTGTCAACATAGATGTTTTGATTTTTCATATTTTGAAAATATCTAAACGCTATAGCTCATTAAATTTGAGACTAACACTCAGTTTTGAAAATTTCTACTATTTCTATATTTTTTGTGGGGCATCACGATACAAATGAATATTATAGAAGAAAATGTTAGCCAAGTACGTGTCACAAGAGTTATTTAATTTTTATTTAATTATTTTGGATTAGATCCAAAGACTACAATTCACTAAATTTGACAAAAACACTTAGTTTTTTAAATTCTTACTTTTTCTTTATTTTTTAAGCGGTATGATGATAGAATAATATGATAGGATGACAATGTTAGACATATGTGTGTCAAGATAGTTCTTTAGAATTTTTCATTTTGGAGAAAATCTAAAGTCGTTAGCTCACGAAATATCACAAAAACACTCGGTTTTTAAAATTCTTACTCTTTTCCTTATTTTTTGATCGGTCAGATGATACAAATGGATTATTACAAGTGGACACAATTAGAGATATGTGTGCCAACATAGATGTTTTGATTTTTGATTGTTGAAAATATCCAAAGGCTATAACTCATTAAATTTGAGACAAACACTCAGTTTTGAAAATTCCTACTATTTCTCGATTTTTTGTGGGGCATCACTATACAAATGAATATTATAGAAGAAAATGTTAGAGAAGTACGTGTCAGAAGAGATATTTTATTATTATTTTCGATTAGATCCAAAGACTATAGGTCACTAAATTTGACAAAAACAATTAGTTTGTAAAACTCCTACTCCTTCATTATTTTTTTGCGGTCAGATGACAGAAATGAATATGATAGGAGGGCAATGTTAGACATATGTGTGTCAAAAGAGTTCTTTAGAATTTTTTGATTTTGGGGAAAATTTAAAGACGATAGCACACGAAATATCACAAAGAGACCAGGTTAAAAATTCTTACTATTTCCTAATTTTTTGAGCGGTCAGATGATACAATGAAAAATTATAAGTTGAAACAATTAGAGACATGCGTGCCAACAGAGATGTTTTGATTTTTCATTTTCGAAAATATCCAAACGCTATAACTCATTAAATTTGAGACAATCACTCAGTTTTGAAAATTCATATTATTTTTCTATTTTTTGTGTGGCATCACGATACAAATGAATATTATAGAAGAATATGTTAGACAAGTACATGTCACAAGAGATATTTAATTTTTTATTATTTTCGATTAGATCCAAAGACGATAGCTCACTAAATTTGACAAAAACACTTAGTTTTTTAAATTCTTACTATTTCTTTATTTTTTAAGCGGTATGATGTTAGAAAGAATATGATAGGAGGGCAATGCTAGACATATGTGTGTCAAGAGAGTTCTTTAGAATTTTTTATTTTGGAGAAAATCTAAAGACGATAGCTCACGAAATATCACAAAAACACTCGGTTTTTAAAATGCTTACTGTTTTCATTATTTTTTGAGCGGTCAGATGATACAATGGAATATTACAAGTGCAAACAACTAGAGATATGCGTGCCAACAGAGATGTTTTGATTTTTCATTTTTGAAAATATCCAAAGGCTATAGCTCATTAAATTTGAGACAAACACTCAGTTTTGAAAATTCCTACTATTTCTCTATTTTTTGTGGGGCATCACGATACAAATATATATTATAGAAGAAAATGTTAGACACATACGTGTCTCAAGATATTTTTAATTTTTTTATTTTCGATTAGACACATTGTAAAACTCCTATTCTTTCATTATTTTTTTGCGGTCTAATGATAGAAATGAATATGATAGGAGGGAAATGTTAGACATATGTGTGTCAAGAGCGTTCTTTAGATTTTTTGATTTTGGGGAAAATCTAAAGACGATAGAAAACGAAATATCACAAAGTGACCCAGTTTTAAAAAATCTTACTATTTCCTTATTTTTTGAGCGGTCAGATGATATAATGGAATATTATAAGTGGAAACAGTTAGAGACATGCGTGCCAACAAAGATGTTTTGATTTTTCATTTTTGAAAATATCCAAAGGCTATTACCCATTAAATTTGAGACAATCACTCAGTTTTGAAAATTCCTATTATTTTTCTATTTTTGTGTGGCATCACGATACAAATGAATGTTATAGAAGAAAATGTTCCCATGCATGATTGATTCAATTTGGCTTTGGAGATCATTTATCAATCTTTTAGCCTTCTTATTTTTTTCACAAATGATCTCATATTGTTTAACTAAGTCATTAAATGCATTTTGAAGCTCATCATTTGTATATGTTTCATCATTTGCACTAGAATTTGAGTTATCACTATAATAAGACTTAGTTGAGCATGATCTAATAGAACAAGAGTTGGAGGATACCTCACTTCCTTCATCTTGAATTGCCATGTAGCACATATGTGCATATTTCTTTGTTGATGAAGGTGCGGTTGATTGGAATGAAGATGATGTATCCTCCCAAGAAGCCTTGTGAGCTTCCTCATTCCTTTCTCTTCTCTTGCTCTTCTCCTTTTCTCTTCTCTTCTCTTCTCCTCTCCCTTCTCTCCTTTTTCTTCTCCCCTTCTCTTCTCTAATTTTCGCTCTCCTCCTTCTCCTTCTCCTTTTCTTTTTCTCCTTTCTCACTTCTTCTACCTCTTCTTTCATTCTTTTCTCCTTTATCCTTCTTGAGGTATTTGAAGAAGTCTTTGGCTAGGACTTTAATGTCCTCATCTTCTACACTCCTCCTTGGTTGCTCAATATTTGCATGTAATCCCAAGGTAGGTTTGTTCTTGGAGGCTTCCTTGTCCTTCCGATGGTTAATTTGGAGCTCATAAGCCATGAGATTTCCAATTAGCTCCTCCATCTTGAGTTGGAAAAGGTCGTGTGCTTCTTCAATCTTGACCACATTATCTTCCCAATCGTTGCTTAGCGACCGGAGGAATTTCCTTGTCATCTCTCCTTCATTTAGTTTTTAAAAATCTTACTATTTTCCTATTATTTTAGAGGTCTGATGATACATATGAATATTATTGGAGAAAAATATTAGACATACGTGTGTCAAGAGAGTTCTTTAGAATTTTTCCTTTTTGAGAAAATCTAAAAACGATAGCTCACGAAATATCACAATAACGCTCAGTTTTTATTTTTTTACTCTTTTCCTTATATTTTGAACGGTCAGATGATACAATGGAATATTATAAGTGAAAACAACTAGAGATATGCGTGCCAACAGAGATGTTTTGATTTTTCAATTTTGAAAATATCCAAAGGCTATAGCTCATTAAATTTGAGACAAACACTCAGTTTTTAAAATTCCTACTATTTCTCTATTTTTTGTGGGGCAACAAGATACAAATGAATATTATAGAAGAAAATGTTAGACAAGTGCGTGTCAACAGATATATATATATATATATAATTTCTTTTATTTTCGATTAGATCCAAAGACTATAGGTCACAAAATTTAACAAAAACACTTAGTTTTCTAAATTCTTACTATTTCCTTATATTTTAAGCGGTCTGATGATAGAAAGAATATGATTGGAGGACAATGTTAAACATTTGTGTCTCAAGTGAGTTCTTTAGAATTTTTCCTTTTGTAGAAATCTAAAGACGATAGCTCACGAAATATCACAAAACACACTCAGTTGATAAAATTCTTACTCTTTCCTCCTTTTTTGAGCGGTCATATGATACAATGAAATATTAGAAGTGCAAACAACTAAAGATATGCGTGCCAACAGAAATATTTTGATTTTTCATTTTCGAAAATATCCAAAGGCTATAGCTCATGAAATTTGAGACAAACACTCAGTTTTTAAAATTCCTACTATTTCTCTATTTTTGTGGGGAATCACGATACAAATGAATATTATAGAAGAAAATGTTAGACAAGTGCGTGTCAACAGATAAATATATATATATATATATATATATTCTTTTATTTTCGACTAGATCCAAAGACTCACAAAATTTATCAACATACTTAGTTCTTAAAATTCTTACTATATCTTTATTTTTTAAGCGGTCTGATGATAGAAAGAATATGATTGGAGGACAATGTTAGACATTTGTGTCTCAAGAGAGTTCATTAGAATTTTTCATTTTGGAGAAAATCTAAAGACGATAGCTCACGAAATATCACAAAAACACTCGGTTTTTAAAATTCGTACTCTTTTCCATATTTTTTGAGCGGTCAGATGATACAACTAGAGATGTGTGTGCCAACAGAAATGTTTTGATTTTTCATTTTTGAAAATATCGAAAGGCTATAGCTCATTAAATTTGAGACAATTAGTCAGTTTTGAAAATTCCTATTATTTTTCTATTTTTTGTGTGGCATCATGATACAAATGAATATTATAGAAAAAATGTTAGACAAGTACGTGTCACAAGAGATATTTTTTATTTATTTTCGATTAGATCCAAACACTATAACTCACAAAATTTGACAAAAAACACTTAGTTTGTAAAACTCCTATTATTTCTTTATTTTTTGCGGTCGTAGGATAGAAATGAATATGATAGAAGGGAAATGTTAGACATATGTGTGTCAAGAGAGTTCTTTAGATTTTTTGATTTAGGGGAAAATCTAAAGACGATAGCACACGAAATATCACAAAAACAACCATTTTTAAAAATTCTTACTATTTCCTCATTTTTTGAGCGGTCAGATGATACAATGGAATATTATAAGTGGAAACAGTTAGCGACATGCGTGCCAACAGAGATGTTTTGATTTTTCATTTTCGAAAATATCCAAAGGCTATAGCCCATTAAATTTGAGACAAACACAGTTTTGAAAATTCCTATTATTTTTCTATTTTTTGTATGGCATCACGATACAAATGAATATTATAAAAGAAAATGTTAGACAAGTACGTGTCACAAGAGATATTTAATTTTTTTTATTTTCGATTAGATCCAAAGATTATAGCTCACAAAATTTAACAAAAACACTTAGTTTTTTAAATTCTTACTATTTCTTTATTTTTTAAGCGGTCTGATGATAGAAAGAATATGATTGGAGGACAATGTTAAACATTTGTGTCTCAAGAGAGTTTTTTAGAATTTTTCCTTTTGTAGAAAATCTAAACACGATAGCTCACGAAATATCACAAAATACACTTAGTTGATAAAATTCTTACACTTTGTTCCTTTTTTGAGCGGTTAGATGACACAATGAAATATTAGAAGTGCAAACAACTAAAGATAAGCGTGCCAACAGAAATATTTTGATTTTCCATTTTCGAAAATATCCAAAGGCTATATAGCTCATGAAATTTGAGACAAACACTCAGTTTTTAAAATTCCTACTATTTCTATATTTTTGTGGGGAATCACGATACAAATGAATATTATAGAAGAAAATGTTAGACAAGTGCGTGTCAACAGATAAATATATTACTACTTCTTTATTTTTGAAGCGGTATGATTATAGAAAGAATATGATAGGAGGGCAATGTTAGACATATGTGTGTCAAGAGAGTTCTTTAGAATTTTTCATTTTGGAGAAAATCTAAAGACTATAGCTCACGAAATATCATAAAAACACTCGGTTTTTAAAATACTTACTCTTTTCCTTATTTTTTGAGCGGTCAAATGATACAATGAAATATTATAAGTGCAAACAACTAGAGATATAGGTGTCAACAGAGATGTTTTGATTTTTCATTTTTTGAAAATATCCAAAGGCTATTATAGCTCATTAAATTTGAGACTAACACTCAGTTTTGAAAATTCCTACTATTTCGCAATTTTTTGTGGGGCATCACGATACAAATGAATATTATAGAAGAAAATGTTAGAGAAGTATGTGACACAAGATATATTTATTTGTTTTTATTTTCGATCAGATCCAAATACTATAGCTCACTAGATTTGACAAAAACACTATGTTTTTTAAATTCTTACTATTTCTTTATTTTTTAAGCGGTATGATGATAGAAAGAATATGATAGGAGGGCAATGTTAGACATATGTGTGTCAAGAGAGTTCTTTAGAATTTTTCATTATGGAGAAAATCTAAAGACTATAGCTCACGAAATATCATAAAAACACTCGGTTTTTAAAATACTTACTCTTTTCCTTATTTTTTTAGCGGTCAAATGATACAATGGAATATTATAAGTGCAAACAACTAGAGATATAGGTGTCAACAGAAATGTTTTGATTTTTCATTTTTTGAAAATATCCAAAGGCTATAGCTCATTAAATTTGAGACTAACACTCAGTTTTAAAAATTCCTACTATTTCTCTATTTTTTGTGGGGCATCAAGATACAAATGAATATTATAGAAGAAAATGTTAGACAACTACATGTCACAAGATATTTTTTTTATTATTATTTTCGATCAGATCCAAAGACTATCTCACTACATTTGACAAAAAACACTTAGTTTTTTAAATTCTTACTACTTCTTTATTTTTTAAGTGGTATGATGATAGGAAGAATATGATAGGAGGGCAATGTTAGACATATGTGTGTCAACAGAGTTCTTTAGAATTTTTCATTTTGGAGAAAATCTAAAAACGATAGCTCACGAAATATCACAAAAACACTCGGTTTTTAAATTTCTTACTCTTTTCCTTATATTTTGAGCGGTCAAATGATACAATGGAATATTATAAGTGCAAACAACTAGAGATATGTGTGTCAACAAAGATGTTTTGATTCTTACTATAGGTCACTAAATTTCACAAAAGCACTTAGTTTTTTAAATTCTTACTATTTCTTTATTTTTTAAGAGGTATGATGATAGAAAGAATATGATAGGAGGGC
This sequence comes from Triglochin maritima, assembly GCA_963682175.1. Taxonomy (NCBI): domain Eukaryota; kingdom Viridiplantae; phylum Streptophyta; class Magnoliopsida; order Alismatales; family Juncaginaceae; genus Triglochin; species Triglochin maritima. Next base: position 80,402 of record OY821787.1, on the reverse strand, counting down.
AATGTTAGACATATGTGTGTCAAGAGATATGCGTGCCAACAAAGATATTTTGATTTTTCATATTCGAAAATACCAAAACCTATAGCTCATGAAATTTGAGACAAACACTCGGTTTTTAAAATTCCTACTATTTCTATATTTTTTGTGGGGCATCAAGATACAAATGAATATTATAGAAGAAAATCTTAGACAAGTGCGTGTCAACAGATATATTTATTTCTTTTTATTTTTGATCAGATCCAAATACCATAGCTCACTAAATTTCACAAAAGCACTTAGTTTTTTAAATTCTTACTATTTCTTTATTTTTTAAGCGGTATGATAGAAAGAATATGATAGGGGGGCAATGTTAGACATATGTGTGTCAAGAGAGTTCTTTAGAATTTTTCATTTTGGAAAAAATCTAAAGACGATAGCTCACGAAATATCACAAAAACACTCGGTTTTTAAAATTCTTACTCTTTCTCTTATTTTTTGAGCAGTCAAATGATACAATGGAATATTATAAGTGCAAACAACTAGAGATATGCGTGTCAACATAGATGTTTTGATTTTTCATATTTTGAAAATATCTAAACGCTATAGCTCATTAAATTTGAGACTAACACTCAGTTTTGAAAATTTCTACTATTTCTATATTTTTTGTGGGGCATCACGATACAAATGAATATTATAGAAGAAAATGTTAGCCAAGTACGTGTCACAAGAGTTATTTAATTTTTATTTAATTATTTTGGATTAGATCCAAAGACTACAATTCACTAAATTTGACAAAAACACTTAGTTTTTTAAATTCTTACTTTTTCTTTATTTTTTAAGCGGTATGATGATAGAATAATATGATAGGATGACAATGTTAGACATATGTGTGTCAAGATAGTTCTTTAGAATTTTTCATTTTGGAGAAAATCTAAAGTCGTTAGCTCACGAAATATCACAAAAACACTCGGTTTTTAAAATTCTTACTCTTTTCCTTATTTTTTGATCGGTCAGATGATACAAATGGATTATTACAAGTGGACACAATTAGAGATATGTGTGCCAACATAGATGTTTTGATTTTTGATTGTTGAAAATATCCAAAGGCTATAACTCATTAAATTTGAGACAAACACTCAGTTTTGAAAATTCCTACTATTTCTCGATTTTTTGTGGGGCATCACTATACAAATGAATATTATAGAAGAAAATGTTAGAGAAGTACGTGTCAGAAGAGATATTTTATTATTATTTTCGATTAGATCCAAAGACTATAGGTCACTAAATTTGACAAAAACAATTAGTTTGTAAAACTCCTACTCCTTCATTATTTTTTTGCGGTCAGATGACAGAAATGAATATGATAGGAGGGCAATGTTAGACATATGTGTGTCAAAAGAGTTCTTTAGAATTTTTTGATTTTGGGGAAAATTTAAAGACGATAGCACACGAAATATCACAAAGAGACCAGGTTAAAAATTCTTACTATTTCCTAATTTTTTGAGCGGTCAGATGATACAATGAAAAATTATAAGTTGAAACAATTAGAGACATGCGTGCCAACAGAGATGTTTTGATTTTTCATTTTCGAAAATATCCAAACGCTATAACTCATTAAATTTGAGACAATCACTCAGTTTTGAAAATTCATATTATTTTTCTATTTTTTGTGTGGCATCACGATACAAATGAATATTATAGAAGAATATGTTAGACAAGTACATGTCACAAGAGATATTTAATTTTTTATTATTTTCGATTAGATCCAAAGACGATAGCTCACTAAATTTGACAAAAACACTTAGTTTTTTAAATTCTTACTATTTCTTTATTTTTTAAGCGGTATGATGTTAGAAAGAATATGATAGGAGGGCAATGCTAGACATATGTGTGTCAAGAGAGTTCTTTAGAATTTTTTATTTTGGAGAAAATCTAAAGACGATAGCTCACGAAATATCACAAAAACACTCGGTTTTTAAAATGCTTACTGTTTTCATTATTTTTTGAGCGGTCAGATGATACAATGGAATATTACAAGTGCAAACAACTAGAGATATGCGTGCCAACAGAGATGTTTTGATTTTTCATTTTTGAAAATATCCAAAGGCTATAGCTCATTAAATTTGAGACAAACACTCAGTTTTGAAAATTCCTACTATTTCTCTATTTTTTGTGGGGCATCACGATACAAATATATATTATAGAAGAAAATGTTAGACACATACGTGTCTCAAGATATTTTTAATTTTTTTATTTTCGATTAGACACATTGTAAAACTCCTATTCTTTCATTATTTTTTTGCGGTCTAATGATAGAAATGAATATGATAGGAGGGAAATGTTAGACATATGTGTGTCAAGAGCGTTCTTTAGATTTTTTGATTTTGGGGAAAATCTAAAGACGATAGAAAACGAAATATCACAAAGTGACCCAGTTTTAAAAAATCTTACTATTTCCTTATTTTTTGAGCGGTCAGATGATATAATGGAATATTATAAGTGGAAACAGTTAGAGACATGCGTGCCAACAAAGATGTTTTGATTTTTCATTTTTGAAAATATCCAAAGGCTATTACCCATTAAATTTGAGACAATCACTCAGTTTTGAAAATTCCTATTATTTTTCTATTTTTGTGTGGCATCACGATACAAATGAATGTTATAGAAGAAAATGTTCCCATGCATGATTGATTCAATTTGGCTTTGGAGATCATTTATCAATCTTTTAGCCTTCTTATTTTTTTCACAAATGATCTCATATTGTTTAACTAAGTCATTAAATGCATTTTGAAGCTCATCATTTGTATATGTTTCATCATTTGCACTAGAATTTGAGTTATCACTATAATAAGACTTAGTTGAGCATGATCTAATAGAACAAGAGTTGGAGGATACCTCACTTCCTTCATCTTGAATTGCCATGTAGCACATATGTGCATATTTCTTTGTTGATGAAGGTGCGGTTGATTGGAATGAAGATGATGTATCCTCCCAAGAAGCCTTGTGAGCTTCCTCATTCCTTTCTCTTCTCTTGCTCTTCTCCTTTTCTCTTCTCTTCTCTTCTCCTCTCCCTTCTCTCCTTTTTCTTCTCCCCTTCTCTTCTCTAATTTTCGCTCTCCTCCTTCTCCTTCTCCTTTTCTTTTTCTCCTTTCTCACTTCTTCTACCTCTTCTTTCATTCTTTTCTCCTTTATCCTTCTTGAGGTATTTGAAGAAGTCTTTGGCTAGGACTTTAATGTCCTCATCTTCTACACTCCTCCTTGGTTGCTCAATATTTGCATGTAATCCCAAGGTAGGTTTGTTCTTGGAGGCTTCCTTGTCCTTCCGATGGTTAATTTGGAGCTCATAAGCCATGAGATTTCCAATTAGCTCCTCCATCTTGAGTTGGAAAAGGTCGTGTGCTTCTTCAATCTTGACCACATTATCTTCCCAATCGTTGCTTAGCGACCGGAGGAATTTCCTTGTCATCTCTCCTTCATTTAGTTTTTAAAAATCTTACTATTTTCCTATTATTTTAGAGGTCTGATGATACATATGAATATTATTGGAGAAAAATATTAGACATACGTGTGTCAAGAGAGTTCTTTAGAATTTTTCCTTTTTGAGAAAATCTAAAAACGATAGCTCACGAAATATCACAATAACGCTCAGTTTTTATTTTTTTACTCTTTTCCTTATATTTTGAACGGTCAGATGATACAATGGAATATTATAAGTGAAAACAACTAGAGATATGCGTGCCAACAGAGATGTTTTGATTTTTCAATTTTGAAAATATCCAAAGGCTATAGCTCATTAAATTTGAGACAAACACTCAGTTTTTAAAATTCCTACTATTTCTCTATTTTTTGTGGGGCAACAAGATACAAATGAATATTATAGAAGAAAATGTTAGACAAGTGCGTGTCAACAGATATATATATATATATAATTTCTTTTATTTTCGATTAGATCCAAAGACTATAGGTCACAAAATTTAACAAAAACACTTAGTTTTCTAAATTCTTACTATTTCCTTATATTTTAAGCGGTCTGATGATAGAAAGAATATGATTGGAGGACAATGTTAAACATTTGTGTCTCAAGTGAGTTCTTTAGAATTTTTCCTTTTGTAGAAATCTAAAGACGATAGCTCACGAAATATCACAAAACACACTCAGTTGATAAAATTCTTACTCTTTCCTCCTTTTTTGAGCGGTCATATGATACAATGAAATATTAGAAGTGCAAACAACTAAAGATATGCGTGCCAACAGAAATATTTTGATTTTTCATTTTCGAAAATATCCAAAGGCTATAGCTCATGAAATTTGAGACAAACACTCAGTTTTTAAAATTCCTACTATTTCTCTATTTTTGTGGGGAATCACGATACAAATGAATATTATAGAAGAAAATGTTAGACAAGTGCGTGTCAACAGATAAATATATATATATATATATATATATATATATATATATTCTTTTATTTTCGACTAGATCCAAAGACTCACAAAATTTATCAACATACTTAGTTCTTAAAATTCTTACTATATCTTTATTTTTTAAGCGGTCTGATGATAGAAAGAATATGATTGGAGGACAATGTTAGACATTTGTGTCTCAAGAGAGTTCATTAGAATTTTTCATTTTGGAGAAAATCTAAAGACGATAGCTCACGAAATATCACAAAAACACTCGGTTTTTAAAATTCGTACTCTTTTCCATATTTTTTGAGCGGTCAGATGATACAACTAGAGATGTGTGTGCCAACAGAAATGTTTTGATTTTTCATTTTTGAAAATATCGAAAGGCTATTATAGCTCATTAAATTTGAGACAATTAGTCAGTTTTGAAAATTCCTATTATTTTTCTATTTTTTGTGTGGCATCATGATACAAATGAATATTATAGAAAAAATGTTAGACAAGTACGTGTCACAAGAGATATTTTTTATTTATTTTCGATTAGATCCAAACACTATAACTCACAAAATTTGACAAAAAACACTTAGTTTGTAAAACTCCTATTATTTCTTTATTTTTTGCGGTCGTAGGATAGAAATGAATATGATAGAAGGGAAATGTTAGACATATGTGTGTCAAGAGAGTTCTTTAGATTTTTTGATTTAGGGGAAAATCTAAAGACGATAGCACACGAAATATCACAAAAACAACCATTTTTAAAAATTCTTACTATTTCCTCATTTTTTGAGCGGTCAGATGATACAATGGAATATTATAAGTGGAAACAGTTAGCGACATGCGTGCCAACAGAGATGTTTTGATTTTTCATTTTCGAAAATATCCAAAGGCTATAGCCCATTAAATTTGAGACAAACACAGTTTTGAAAATTCCTATTATTTTTCTATTTTTTGTATGGCATCACGATACAAATGAATATTATAAAAGAAAATGTTAGACAAGTACGTGTCACAAGAGATATTTAATTTTTTTTATTTTCGATTAGATCCAAAGATTATAGCTCACAAAATTTAACAAAAACACTTAGTTTTTTAAATTCTTACTATTTCTTTATTTTTTAAGCGGTCTGATGATAGAAAGAATATGATTGGAGGACAATGTTAAACATTTGTGTCTCAAGAGAGTTTTTTAGAATTTTTCCTTTTGTAGAAAATCTAAACACGATAGCTCACGAAATATCACAAAATACACTTAGTTGATAAAATTCTTACACTTTGTTCCTTTTTTGAGCGGTTAGATGACACAATGAAATATTAGAAGTGCAAACAACTAAAGATAAGCGTGCCAACAGAAATATTTTGATTTTCCATTTTCGAAAATATCCAAAGGCTATATAGCTCATGAAATTTGAGACAAACACTCAGTTTTTAAAATTCCTACTATTTCTATATTTTTGTGGGGAATCACGATACAAATGAATATTATAGAAGAAAATGTTAGACAAGTGCGTGTCAACAGATAAATATATTACTACTTCTTTATTTTTGAAGCGGTATGATTATAGAAAGAATATGATAGGAGGGCAATGTTAGACATATGTGTGTCAAGAGAGTTCTTTAGAATTTTTCATTTTGGAGAAAATCTAAAGACTATAGCTCACGAAATATCATAAAAACACTCGGTTTTTAAAATACTTACTCTTTTCCTTATTTTTTGAGCGGTCAAATGATACAATGAAATATTATAAGTGCAAACAACTAGAGATATAGGTGTCAACAGAGATGTTTTGATTTTTCATTTTTTGAAAATATCCAAAGGCTATTATAGCTCATTAAATTTGAGACTAACACTCAGTTTTGAAAATTCCTACTATTTCGCAATTTTTTGTGGGGCATCACGATACAAATGAATATTATAGAAGAAAATGTTAGAGAAGTATGTGACACAAGATATATTTATTTGTTTTTATTTTCGATCAGATCCAAATACTATAGCTCACTAGATTTGACAAAAACACTATGTTTTTTAAATTCTTACTATTTCTTTATTTTTTAAGCGGTATGACGATAGAAAGAATATGATAGGAGGGCAATGTTAGACATATGTGTGTCAAGAGAGTTCTTTAGAATTTTTCATTATGGAGAAAATCTAAAGACTATAGCTCACGAAATATCATAAAAACACTCGGTTTTTAAAATACTTACTCTTTTCCTTATTTTTTTAGCGGTCAAATGATACAATGGAATATTATAAGTGCAAACAACTAGAGATATAGGTGTCAACAGAAATGTTTTGATTTTTCATTTTTTGAAAATATCCAAAGGCTATAGCTCATTAAATTTGAGACTAACACTCAGTTTTAAAAATTCCTACTATTTCTCTATTTTTTGTGGGGCATCAAGATACAAATGAATATTATAGAAGAAAATGTTAGACAACTACATGTCACAAGATATTTTTTTTATTATTATTTTCGATCAGATCCAAAGACTATCTCACTACATTTGACAAAAAACACTTAGTTTTTTAAATTCTTACTACTTCTTTATTTTTTAAGTGGTATGATGATAGGAAGAATATGATAGGAGGGCAATGTTAGACATATGTGTGTCAACAGAGTTCTTTAGAATTTTTCATTTTGGAGAAAATCTAAAAACGATAGCTCACGAAATATCACAAAAACACTCGGTTTTTAAATTTCTTACTCTTTTCCTTATATTTTGAGCGGTCAAATGATACAATGGAATATTATAAGTGCAAACAACTAGAGATATGTGTGTCAACAAAGATGTTTTGATTCTTACTATAGGTCACTAAATTTCACAAAAGCACTTAGTTTTTTAAATTCTTACTATTTCTTTATTTTTTAAGAGGTATGATGATAGAAAGAATATGATAGGAGGGCAATGTTAGACATATGTGTGTCAAGAGATATGCGTGCCAACAAAGATATTTTGATTTTTCATATTCGAAAATACCAAAACCTATAGCTCATGAAATTTGAGACAAACACTCGGTTTTTAAAATTCCTACTATTTCTATATTTTTTGTGGGGCATCAAGATACAAATGAATATTATAGAAGAAAATCTTAGACAAGTGCGTGTCAACAGATATATTTATTTCTTTTTATTTTTGATCAGATCCAAATACCATAGCTCACTAAATTTCACAAAAGCACTTAGTTTTTTAAATTCTTACTATTTCTTTATTTTTTAAGCGGTATGATAGAAAGAATATGATAGGGGGGCAATGTTAGACATATGTGTGTCAAGAGAGTTCTTTAGAATTTTTCATTTTGGAAAAAATCTAAAGACGATAGCTCACGAAATATCACAAAAACACTCGGTTTTTAAAATTCTTACTCTTTCTCTTATTTTTTGAGCAGTCAAATGATACAATGGAATATTATAAGTGCAAACAACTAGAGATATGCGTGTCAACATAGATGTTTTGATTTTTCATATTTTGAAAATATCTAAACGCTATAGCTCATTAAATTTGAGACTAACACTCAGTTTTGAAAATTTCTACTATTTCTATATTTTTTGTGGGGCATCACGATACAAATGAATATTATAGAAGAAAATGTTAGCCAAGTACGTGTCACAAGAGTTATTTAATTTTTATTTAATTATTTTGGATTAGATCCAAAGACTACAATTCACTAAATTTGACAAAAACACTTAGTTTTTTAAATTCTTACTTTTTCTTTATTTTTTAAGCGGTATGATGATAGAATAATATGATAGGATGACAATGTTAGACATATGTGTGTCAAGATAGTTCTTTAGAATTTTTCATTTTGGAGAAAATCTAAAGTCGTTAGCTCACGAAATATCACAAAAACACTCGGTTTTTAAAATTCTTACTCTTTTCCTTATTTTTTGATCGGTCAGATGATACAAATGGATTATTACAAGTGGACACAATTAGAGATATGTGTGCCAACATAGATGTTTTGATTTTTGATTGTTGAAAATATCCAAAGGCTATAACTCATTAAATTTGAGACAAACACTCAGTTTTGAAAATTCCTACTATTTCTCGATTTTTTGTGGGGCATCACTATACAAATGAATATTATAGAAGAAAATGTTAGAGAAGTACGTGTCAGAAGAGATATTTTATTATTATTTTCGATTAGATCCAAAGACTATAGGTCACTAAATTTGACAAAAACAATTAGTTTGTAAAACTCCTACTCCTTCATTATTTTTTTGCGGTCAGATGACAGAAATGAATATGATAGGAGGGCAATGTTAGACATATGTGTGTCAAAAGAGTTCTTTAGAATTTTTTGATTTTGGGGAAAATTTAAAGACGATAGCACACGAAATATCACAAAGAGACCAGGTTAAAAATTCTTACTATTTCCTAATTTTTTGAGCGGTCAGATGATACAATGAAAAATTATAAGTTGAAACAATTAGAGACATGCGTGCCAACAGAGATGTTTTGATTTTTCATTTTCGAAAATATCCAAACGCTATAACTCATTAAATTTGAGACAATCACTCAGTTTTGAAAATTCATATTATTTTTCTATTTTTTGTGTGGCATCACGATACAAATGAATATTATAGAAGAATATGTTAGACAAGTACATGTCACAAGAGATATTTAATTTTTTATTATTTTCGATTAGATCCAAAGACGATAGCTCACTAAATTTGACAAAAACACTTAGTTTTTTAAATTCTTACTATTTCTTTATTTTTTAAGCGGTATGATGTTAGAAAGAATATGATAGGAGGGCAATGCTAGACATATGTGTGTCAAGAGAGTTCTTTAGAATTTTTTATTTTGGAGAAAATCTAAAGACGATAGCTCACGAAATATCACAAAAACACTCGGTTTTTAAAATGCTTACTGTTTTCATTATTTTTTGAGCGGTCAGATGATACAATGGAATATTACAAGTGCAAACAACTAGAGATATGCGTGCCAACAGAGATGTTTTGATTTTTCATTTTTGAAAATATCCAAAGGCTATAGCTCATTAAATTTGAGACAAACACTCAGTTTTGAAAATTCCTACTATTTCTCTATTTTTTGTGGGGCATCACGATACAAATATATATTATAGAAGAAAATGTTAGACACATACGTGTCTCAAGATATTTTTAATTTTTTTATTTTCGATTAGACACATTGTAAAACTCCTATTCTTTCATTATTTTTTTGCGGTCTAATGATAGAAATGAATATGATAGGAGGGAAATGTTAGACATATGTGTGTCAAGAGCGTTCTTTAGATTTTTTGATTTTGGGGAAAATCTAAAGACGATAGAAAACGAAATATCACAAAGTGACCCAGTTTTAAAAAATCTTACTATTTCCTTATTTTTTGAGCGGTCAGATGATATAATGGAATATTATAAGTGGAAACAGTTAGAGACATGCGTGCCAACAAAGATGTTTTGATTTTTCATTTTTGAAAATATCCAAAGGCTATTACCCATTAAATTTGAGACAATCACTCAGTTTTGAAAATTCCTATTATTTTTCTATTTTTGTGTGGCATCACGATACAAATGAATGTTATAGAAGAAAATGTTCCCATGCATGATTGATTCAATTTGGCTTTGGAGATCATTTATCAATCTTTTAGCCTTCTTATTTTTTTCACAAATGATCTCATATTGTTTAACTAAGTCATTAAATGCATTTTGAAGCTCATCATTTGTATATGTTTCATCATTTGCACTAGAATTTGAGTTATCACTATAATAAGACTTAGTTGAGCATGATCTAATAGAACAAGAGTTGGAGGATACCTCACTTCCTTCATCTTGAATTGCCATGTAGCACATATGTGCATATTTCTTTGTTGATGAAGGTGCGGTTGATTGGAATGAAGATGATGTATCCTCCCAAGAAGCCTTGTGAGCTTCCTCATTCCTTTCTCTTCTCTTGCTCTTCTCCTTTTCTCTTCTCTTCTCTTCTCCTCTCCCTTCTCTCCTTTTTCTTCTCCCCTTCTCTTCTCTAATTTTCGCTCTCCTCCTTCTCCTTCTCCTTTTCTTTTTCTCCTTTCTCACTTCTTCTACCTCTTCTTTCATTCTTTTCTCCTTTATCCTTCTTGAGGTATTTGAAGAAGTCTTTGGCTAGGACTTTAATGTCCTCATCTTCTACACTCCTCCTTGGTTGCTCAATATTTGCATGTAATCCCAAGGTAGGTTTGTTCTTGGAGGCTTCCTTGTCCTTCCGATGGTTAATTTGGAGCTCATAAGCCATGAGATTTCCAATTAGCTCCTCCATCTTGAGTTGGAAAAGGTCGTGTGCTTCTTCAATCTTGACCACATTATCTTCCCAATCGTTGCTTAGCGACCGGAGGAATTTCCTTGTCATCTCTCCTTCATTTAGTTTTTAAAAATCTTACTATTTTCCTATTATTTTAGAGGTCTGATGATACATATGAATATTATTGGAGAAAAATATTAGACATACGTGTGTCAAGAGAGTTCTTTAGAATTTTTCCTTTTTGAGAAAATCTAAAAACGATAGCTCACGAAATATCACAATAACGCTCAGTTTTTATTTTTTTACTCTTTTCCTTATATTTTGAACGGTCAGATGATACAATGGAATATTATAAGTGAAAACAACTAGAGATATGCGTGCCAACAGAGATGTTTTGATTTTTCAATTTTGAAAATATCCAAAGGCTATAGCTCATTAAATTTGAGACAAACACTCAGTTTTTAAAATTCCTACTATTTCTCTATTTTTTGTGGGGCAACAAGATACAAATGAATATTATAGAAGAAAATGTTAGACAAGTGCGTGTCAACAGATATATATATATATATAATTTCTTTTATTTTCGATTAGATCCAAAGACTATAGGTCACAAAATTTAACAAAAACACTTAGTTTTCTAAATTCTTACTATTTCCTTATATTTTAAGCGGTCTGATGATAGAAAGAATATGATTGGAGGACAATGTTAAACATTTGTGTCTCAAGTGAGTTCTTTAGAATTTTTCCTTTTGTAGAAATCTAAAGACGATAGCTCACGAAATATCACAAAACACACTCAGTTGATAAAATTCTTACTCTTTCCTCCTTTTTTGAGCGGTCATATGATACAATGAAATATTAGAAGTGCAAACAACTAAAGATATGCGTGCCAACAGAAATATTTTGATTTTTCATTTTCGAAAATATCCAAAGGCTATAGCTCATGAAATTTGAGACAAACACTCAGTTTTTAAAATTCCTACTATTTCTCTATTTTTGTGGGGAATCACGATACAAATGAATATTATAGAAGAAAATGTTAGACAAGTGCGTGTCAACAGATAAATATATATATATATATATATTCTTTTATTTTCGACTAGATCCAAAGACTCACAAAATTTATCAACATACTTAGTTCTTAAAATTCTTACTATATCTTTATTTTTTAAGCGGTCTGATGATAGAAAGAATATGATTGGAGGACAATGTTAGACATTTGTGTCTCAAGAGAGTTCATTAGAATTTTTCATTTTGGAGAAAATCTAAAGACGATAGCTCACGAAATATCACAAAAACACTCGGTTTTTAAAATTCGTACTCTTTTCCATATTTTTTGAGCGGTCAGATGATACAACTAGAGATGTGTGTGCCAACAGAAATGTTTTGATTTTTCATTTTTGAAAATATCGAAAGGCTATAGCTCATTAAATTTGAGACAATTAGTCAGTTTTGAAAATTCCTATTATTTTTCTATTTTTTGTGTGGCATCATGATACAAATGAATATTATAGAAAAAATGTTAGACAAGTACGTGTCACAAGAGATATTTTTTATTTATTTTCGATTAGATCCAAACACTATAACTCACAAAATTTGACAAAAAACACTTAGTTTGTAAAACTCCTATTATTTCTTTATTTTTTGCGGTCGTAGGATAGAAATGAATATGATAGAAGGGAAATGTTAGACATATGTGTGTCAAGAGAGTTCTTTAGATTTTTTGATTTAGGGGAAAATCTAAAGACGATAGCACACGAAATATCACAAAAACAACCATTTTTAAAAATTCTTACTATTTCCTCATTTTTTGAGCGGTCAGATGATACAATGGAATATTATAAGTGGAAACAGTTAGCGACATGCGTGCCAACAGAGATGTTTTGATTTTTCATTTTCGAAAATATCCAAAGGCTATAGCCCATTAAATTTGAGACAAACACAGTTTTGAAAATTCCTATTATTTTTCTATTTTTTGTATGGCATCACGATACAAATGAATATTATAAAAGAAAATGTTAGACAAGTACGTGTCACAAGAGATATTTAATTTTTTTTTATTTTCGATTAGATCCAAAGATTATAGCTCACAAAATTTAACAAAAACACTTAGTTTTTTAAATTCTTACTATTTCTTTATTTTTTAAGCGGTCTGATGATAGAAAGAATATGATTGGAGGACAATGTTAAACATTTGTGTCTCAAGAGAGTTTTTTAGAATTTTTCCTTTTGTAGAAAATCTAAACACGATAGCTCACGAAATATCACAAAATACACTTAGTTGATAAAATTCTTACACTTTGTTCCTTTTTTGAGCGGTTAGATGACACAATGAAATATTAGAAGTGCAAACAACTAAAGATAAGCGTGCCAACAGAAATATTTTGATTTTCCATTTTCGAAAATATCCAAAGGCTATAGCTCATGAAATTTGAGACAAACACTCAGTTTTTAAAATTCCTACTATTTCTATATTTTTGTGGGGAATCACGATACAAATGAATATTATAGAAGAAAATGTTAGACAAGTGCGTGTCAACAGATAAATATATTACTACTTCTTTATTTTTGAAGCGGTATGATTATAGAAAGAATATGATAGGAGGGCAATGTTAGACATATGTGTGTCAAGAGAGTTCTTTAGAATTTTTCATTTTGGAGAAAATCTAAAGACTATAGCTCACGAAATATCATAAAAACACTCGGTTTTTAAAATACTTACTCTTTTCCTTATTTTTTGAGCGGTCAAATGATACAATGAAATATTATAAGTGCAAACAACTAGAGATATAGGTGTCAACAGAGATGTTTTGATTTTTCATTTTTTGAAAATATCCAAAGGCTATTATAGCTCATTAAATTTGAGACTAACACTCAGTTTTGAAAATTCCTACTATTTCGCAATTTTTTGTGGGGCATCACGATACAAATGAATATTATAGAAGAAAATGTTAGAGAAGTATGTGACACAAGATATATTTATTTGTTTTTATTTTCGATCAGATCCAAATACTATAGCTCACTAGATTTGACAAAAACACTATGTTTTTTAAATTCTTACTATTTCTTTATTTTTTAAGCGGTATGATGATAGAAAGAATATGATAGGAGGGCAATGTTAGACATATGTGTGTCAAGAGAGTTCTTTAGAATTTTTCATTATGGAGAAAATCTAAAGACTATAGCTCACGAAATATCATAAAAACACTCGGTTTTTAAAATACTTACTCTTTTCCTTATTTTTTTAGCGGTCAAATGATACAATGGAATATTATAAGTGCAAACAACTAGAGATATAGGTGTCAACAGAAATGTTTTGATTTTTCATTTTTTGAAAATATCCAAAGGCTATAGCTCATTAAATTTGAGACTAACACTCAGTTTTGAAAATTCCTACTATTTCACAATTTTTTGTGGGGCATCACGATACAAATGAATATTATAGAAGAAAATGTTAGAGAAGTACGTGACACAAGATATATTTATTTGTTTTTATTTTCGAACAGATCCAAATACTATAGCTCACTAAATTTGACAAAAACACTAAGTTTTTTAAATTCTTAATATTTCTTTATTTTTTAAGCGGTATGATGATAGAAAGAATATGATAGGAGGGCAATGTTAGACATATGTGTGTCAAGAGAGTTCTTTAGTATTTTTCATTTTGGAGAAAAACTAAAGACGATAGCTCATGAAATATCACAAAAACACTCGATTTTTAAAATGCTTACTCTATTTATTATTTTTTGAGCGGTCAGATGATAGAATGGAATATTATAAGTGCAAACAACTAGAGATATAGGTGTCAACAGAGATGTTTTGATTTTTCATTTTTTGAAAATATCCAAACGCTATAGCTCATTAAGTTTGAGACTAACACTCAGTTTTGAAAATTCCTTCTATTTCTCTATTTTTTGTGGGGCATCACGATACAAATGAATATTATAGAAGAAAATGTTTGACAAGTACGTGACACAAGATATATTTATTTATTTTTATTTTTGATCAGATCCAAAAACTATAGCTCACTAAATTTGACAAAAACACTAAGTTTTTTAAATTCTTACTATTTCTTTATTTTTTAAGCGGTATGATGATAGAAAGAATATGATAGGAGGGCAATGTTAGACATATGTGTGTCAAGAGAGTTCTTTAGAATTTTTATTTTGGGCAAATCTCAAGACGATAGCTCACGAAATATCACAAAACAAACTCAGTTGATAGAATTCTTACTCTTTCCTCCTTTTTTGAGTGGTCAGATGATACAATGAAATATTAGAAGTGCAAACACTCAGTTTTTGATTTTTCATTTTCGAAAATATCCAAACGTTCATGAAATTTGAGACAAACACTCAGTTTTTAAAATTCCTACTATTTCTCTATTTTTGTGGGGAATCACGATACAAATGAATATTATTGAAGAAAATGTTAGACAAGTGCGTGTCAACAGATAAATATATATGTATTCTTTTATTTTCGACTAGATCCAAAGACTCACAAAATTTAACAAAATACTTAGTTTTTAAAATTCTTACTATATCTTTATTTTTTAAGCGGTCTGATGATAGAAAGAATATGATCGGAGGACAATGTTAGACATTTGTGTCTCACTTCTTATTTTCGCTCTCCTCCTTCTCCTTTTCTTTTTCTCCTTTCTCACTTCTTCTACCTCTTCTTTCATTCTTTTCTCCTTTATCCTTCTTGAGGTATTTGAAGAAGTCTTTGGCTAGGACTTTAATGTCCTCAACTTCTACCCTCCTCCTTGGTTGCTCAATATTTGCATGTAATCCCAAGGTAGGTTTGTTCTTGGAGGCTTCCTTGTCCTTCCGATGGTTAATTTGGAGCTCATAAGCCATGAGATTTCCAATTAGCTCCTCCATCTTGAGTTGGAAAAGGTCGTGTGCTTCTTCAATCTTGACCACATTATCTTCCCAATCGTTGCTTAGCGACCGGAGGAATTGTTGGCTTTTTGGCCTTAATCCGTATTTTGATGATGTAATTAAACCTAATCTTAATAAGGACATGTAGATTAGCACATGTAGTATAATAGTATACATGTTGTATTGTGCTAACATCTACAGGTGATCAAGACTCAAGAAAGAAGAAAAATCAAGTCAAGACATGTAATCAAGCTAGGATTGAAGACATGTAATTTTACCTTTCTTTGAGAATTAGGAACTTATGTGAATTGAGCATAACTTAAGCTAATATGCATGCATTCACACACTAGGTTCCTTTTAGGAGTCACACACAAAATATCATATAATTTGGACTCCATTAGATCACCTAAACACCTAAAACATTGGTCGTCAGTCTGCCTGAGTTCGGTCGACCGTTCACCTTTCGGTCGACCGGTTATACACAATTTTTGTTATACCAGACCAATCCATTCAACCGATCACACTTCTATTAACCGTTTACCCAGACCTGTTCGGTCGACCGGTAGACCTTCGGTCGACCGTTTCGTTTGCTGTTTTTGGTAAAAATACGACCGTTTTATTTGTCGTATTATACAACGGTCGTATACACATTTTTCTCAATATATACCCCCATATACATTAGAACCGGTCGAACCATTTCCCTAGTTCGGTCGACCGTTCAAATAGGTAAAATCTACCTGCTATCGGTCGACACAAGTTTGTCCAACCGATCAAGATTTCTCTCTACCGAACCCAGTAGTTCGGTCGACCGGTACCTGCTCGGTCGACCGTTGACCTATAGAACTTAAGTGATTCGGTCGACCAGTACCTATGTTCGGTCAACCGATCCATCAACAGACTCAAGGGTTCGGTCGACCGATACACCTTTCGGTCGACCGTTTCTGGACAGATTTCTGCACCCGATTTTCTGCTTTGTGTATCTTGCACAAAACCCAATCAAATCTTGTCCAAACGGCTAGAAATCTTTAGGAGCTTATAAATAGAGGTTCACACTTAGTTTTCCACAAGATTTCACAACTCCAAAGTGTCAAACTTATAGTGAGATTTTCCACAACCTCAAAGCTCCAAATTAGTGATCTTAAGCCTCACATCTACACATCATTCATCATACATTCATCTAGCAATTGTTGTGCTCAATTAGAGAGTGAGTTCCACTCAGTCACCATTGTTGTAAAGTGAGCAAGGGTCTTGGTGAAAGCCCAAGACAAAGAAGCAAGGATTTCGGTGAAAGCCCGAAGTGATTCTCTCGGTTTGTGAGAGGTGGTGCCAAGCTCGGCGAGGGTTGTTCGCGAGCTTGAAGACTTGTAAAAGGCGTTGCTCCCGGCCCGGAACGGGGAGGCATAGTGAAGACGCAAGAGGAGCTCGAACGGGGATTCGAGAGGGGCTTGCAAGAGAGGACGTAGGCGCGGCCGAACCTCTGTAAATCCGGTGTCTTCTTGTTTGGTTTGCATTGCTTTCCTACTTGTGTTTGATTTGTTTTTAATTTCCGCTGCAATTCTTTGATCAATCAACCAAGTAGTTAATTAGGGCTTAATCGTGATTAGTTTGTGGACCCATAGACCCACACGATCCTACAGGAATTTCCTTGTCATCTCTCCTTCATTTAGTTTTTAAAAATCTTACTATTTTCCTATTATTTTAGAGGTCTGATGATACATATGAATATTATTGGAGAAAAATATTAGACATACGTGTGTCAAGAGAGTTCTTTAGAATTTTTCCTTTTTGAGAAAATCTAAAAACGATAGCTCACGAAATATCACAATAACGCTCAGTTTTTATTTTTTTACTCTTTTCCTTATATTTTGAACGGTCAGATGATACAATGGAATATTATAAGTGAAAACAACTAGAGATATGCGTGCCAACAGAGATGTTTTGATTTTTCATTTTTGAAAATATCCAAAGGCTATAGCTCATTAAATTTGAGACAAACACTCAGTTTTTAAAATTCCTACTATTTCTCTATTTTTTGTGGGGCAACAAGATACAAATGAATATTATAGAAGAAAATGTTAGACAAGTGCGTGTCAACAGAGATATATATATATATATAATTTCTTTTATTTTCGATTAGATCCAATGACTATAGCTCACAAAATTTAACAAAAACACTTAGTTTTTTAAATTTTTACTATTTCTTTATTTTTTAAGCGGTCTGATGATAGAAAGAATATGATTGGAGGACAATGTTAAACATTTGTGTCTTAAGAGAGTTCTTTAGAATTTTTCCTTTTGTAGAAAATCTAAAGACGATAGCTCACGAAATATCACAAAACACACTCAGTTGATAAAATTCTTACTCTTTCCTCCTTTCTTGAGCGGTCAGATGATACAATGAAATATTAGAAGTGCAAACAACTAAAGATATGCGTGCCAACAGAAATATTTTGATTTTTCATTTTCGAAAACATCCAAAGGCTATCGCTCATGAAATTTGAGACAAACACTCAGTTTTTAAAATTCCTACTATTTCTCAATTTTTGTGGGGAATCAGATACAAATGAATATTATAGAAGAAAATGTTAGACAAGTGCGTGTCAACAGATAAATATATATATATATATATATTCTTTTATTTTCGACTAGATCCAAAGACTCACAAAATTTAACAAAATACTTAGTTTTTAAAATTCTTACTATATCTTTATTTTTTAAGCGGTCTCATGATAGAAAGAATATGATCGGAGGACAATGTTAGACATTTGTGTCTCAAGAGAGTTCATTAGAATTTTTCATTTCGAGAAAATCTAAAGACGATAGCTCACGAAATACCACAAAAACACTCGGTTTTTAAAATTCGTACTATTTTCCATATTTTTTGAGCTGTCAGATGATACAACTAGAGATGTGTGTGCCAACTGAAATGTTTTGATTTTTCATTTTTTAAAATATCGAAAGGCTATAGCTCATTAAATTTGAGACAATCAGTCAGTTTTGAAAATTCCTATTATTTTTCTATTTTTTGTGTGGCATCATGATACAAATGAATATTATAGAAGAAAATGTTAGACAAGTACGTGTCACAAGAGATATTTTTTATTATTTTCGATGAGATCCAAACACTATAACTCACAAAATTTGACAAAAACACTTAGTTTGTAAAACTCCTATTATTTCTTTATTTTTTGCGGTCGTAGGATAGAAATAAATATGATAGGAGGGCAATGTTAGACATATGTGTGTCAAGAGGGTTCTTTAGATTTTTTGATTTAGGGGAAAATCTAAAGACGATAGCACACGAAATATCACAAAAACAAATAGTTTTAAAAATTCTTACTATTTCCTCATTTTTTGAGCGGTCAGATGATACAATGGAATATTATAAGTGGAAACAGTTAGAGACATGTGTGCCAACACAGATGTTTTGATTTTTTATTTTCGAAAATATCCAAAGGCTATAGCTCATTAAATTTGAGACAAACACTCAGTTTTGAAAATTCCTATTATTTTTCTATTTTTTGTGTGGCATCACGATACAAATGAATATTATAAAAGAAAATGTTAGACAAGTACGTGTCACAAGAGATTTTTTTTTTTTAATTTTCGATTAGATCCAAAGATTATAGCTCACAAAATTTAACAAAAATGCTTAGTTTTTTAAATTCTTACTATTTCTTTATTTTTTAAGCGGTCTGATGATAGAAAGAATATGATTGGAGGACAATGTTAAACATTTGTGTCTCAAGAGAGTTCTTTAGAATTTTTCCTTTTGTAGAAAATCTAAACACGATAGCTCACGAAATATGACAAAACACGCTCAGTTGATAAAATTCTTACTCTTTCCTCCTTTTTTCAGCGGTCAGATGATACAATCAAATATTAGAAGTGCAAACAACTAAAGATATGCGTGCCAACAGAAATATTTTCGAAAATATCCAAAGGCTATAGCTCATGAAATTTGAGACAAACACTCAGTTTTTAAAATTCCTACTATTTCTCAATTTTTGTGGGGAATCACGATACAAATGAATATTATATAAGAAAATGTTAGACAAGTGCGTGTCAACAAATAAATATATATATATTCTTTTATTTTCGACTAGATCCAAACACTATAACTCACAAAATTTGACAAAAACACTTAGTTTGTAAAACTCCTATTATTTCTTTATTTTTTGCGGTCGTAGGATAGAAATGAATATGTTAGGAGGGCAATGTTAGACATATGTGTGTCAAGAGAGTTTTTTAGATTTTTTGATTTAGGGGAAAATCTAAAGACGATAGCTCACGAATTACCACAAAAACACTCGATTGTTAAAATTCTTACTCTTTTCCTTATATTTTTAGTGGTCAAATGATACAATGGAATATTATAAGTGCAAACAACTAGAGATATGCGTGTCAACAGAGATGTTTTGATTTTTCATTTTTTGAAAATATCCAAAGGCTATAGGTCATTAAATTTGAGACTAACACTCAGTTTTGAAAATTCCTGCTATTTCTATATTTTTTGTGGGATATCACGATACAAATGAATATTATAGAAGAAAATGTTAGCCAAGTACGTGTCACAAGAGTTATTTAATTTTATTATTATTTTGGATTAGATCCAAAGACTATAGTTCACTAAATTTGACAAAACCACTTAGTTTTTTAAATTCTAACTTTTTCTTTATTTTTCAAGCAGTATCATGAAAGAAATAGTTTGATAGGAGGCAATGTTAGACATATGTGCGTCAAGAGAGTTCTTCAGAATTTTTCATTTTGGAGAAAATCTAAAGACGTTAGCTCAAGAAATATCACAAAAACAGTCACTTTTTAAAATTCTTACTCTTTTCCTTATTTTTTGAGCGGTCAGATGATACAAATGGAATATTATAAGTGGACACAGTTAGAGATATTTGTGCCAACATAGATGTTTTGATTTTTAATTTTTGAAAATATCCAAAGGCTATACCTCATTAAATTTAAGACAAACACTCAATTTTGAAAAATTCCTACTATTTCTCTATTTTATGTGGGGCATCACGATACAAATGAATATTATAGCTGAAAATGTTAGACAAGTACGTGTCACAAGTTATATTTAATTTTTTTTATTTTCGATCAGATCCAAAGATTATCTCACTAAATTTAACAAAAGCACTTAGTTTTTTAAATTCTTACTATTTCTTTATTTTTTAAGCGGTATGATGATAGAAAGAATAGGATAGGAGGGAAATGTTAGACATATGTGTGTCAAGAGAGTTCTTTAGAATTTTTCATTTTGGAGAAAATCTAAAGACGATAGCTCAAAAAATATCACAAAAACACCCGGTTTTTAAAATGCTTACTCTATTCATTATTTTTTGAGTGGTCAGATGATACAATGGAATATTATAAGTTGAAACAACTAGAGATATGCGTGCCAACAGAGATGTTTTGATTTTTCATTTTTGAAAATATCCAAAGGCTATAACTCATTAAATTTTAGACAAACACTCAGTTTTGAAAATTCCTACTATTTCTCTATTTTTGTGGGGCATCACGATACAAATGAATATTATAGAAGAAAATGTTAGACAAGTACGTGATACAAGATATATTTATTTATTTTTATTTTTGATCAGATCCAAATACTATAGCTCACTAAATTTGACAAAAACACTAAGGTTTTTAAATTCTTACTATTTCTTTATTTTTTAAGAGGTATGATGATAGAAAGAATATGATAGGAGGGCAATGTTAGACATATGTGTGTCAAGAGAGTTCTTTAGAATTTTTAATTTTGGAGAAAATCTAAAGACGGTAGCTCACGAAATATCACAAAAACACTCGGTTTTTAAAATTCTTACTCTTTTCCTTATTTTTTGAGAGGCCAATGATACAATGGAATACTATAAGTGCAAACAACTAGAGATATAGGTGGCAACAGAGATGTTTTGATTTTTCTTATTTTGAAAATATCCAAAGGCTATAGCTCATTAAATTTGAGACTAACACTCAGTTTTGAAAATTCCTACTATTTCTCTATTTTTTGTGGGGCATCACGATACAAATGAATATTATAGAAGAAAATGTTAGACAAGTACGTGACACAAGATATATTTATTTATTTTTATTTTTGATCATATCCAAATACTATAGCTCACTAAATTTGACAAAAACACTAAGTTTTTTAAATTCTTACTATTTCTTTATTTTCTAAGAGGTATGATGATAGAAAGAATATGATAGGAGGGCAATGTTAGACATATGTGTGTCAAGAGAGTTCTTTAGAATTTTTAATTTTGGAGAAAATCTATATACGATAGCTCACAAAATATCACCAAAACACTCGGTTTTTAAAATTCTTACTCTTTTCCTTATTTTTTGAGCGGTCAAATGATACAATTGAATATTATACGTGCAAACAACTAGAGATATAGGTGTCAACATAGATGTTTTGATTTTTCATTTTTTGAACATATCGAAAGGCTCTAGCTCATTAAATTTGAGACTAACACTCAGTTTTGAAAATTCCTACTATTTCCCTATTTTTTGTGGGGCATCACGATACAAATGAATATTATAGAAGAAAATGTTAGACAAGTACGTGACACAAGATATATTTAATTTTTATTTAATTATTTTGGATTAGATCCAAAGACTATAGTTCACTAAATTTGACAAAAAACACTTAGTTTTTTAAATTCTTACTATTTCTTAGTTTTTAATCGGTATGATGATAGAAAGATTATGATAGGAGGGCAATGTTAGACATATGTGTGTCAAGAGAGTTCTTTAGAATTTTTCATTTTGGAGAAAATCTAAAGTCGTTAGCTCACGAAATATCACAAAAACACTCGGTTTTTAAAATTCTTACTCTTTTCCTTATTTTTTGAGCTGTCAGATGATACAAATGGAATATTATAAGGGGACACAGTTAGAGATATGTGTGCCAACATAGATGTTTTGATTTTTCATTTTTTAAAAATATCCAAAGGCTATAGCTCATTAAATTTGAGACAAACACTCAGTTTTGAAAATTCCTACTATTGCTCTATTTTTTGTGGGGCATCACTATACAAATGAATATTATAGAAGAAAATGTTAGACAGCTACGTGTCACAAGATATATATTTTTTTAATTTTCGAATAGATCCAAAGACAATAGCTCCAAATTTGACAAAAACACTTAGTTTTTTAAATTCTTACTATTTGTTATTTTTTAAGCGGTATGATGATAGTGAGAATATGATAGGAGGGCAATGTTAGACATATGTGTGTCAAGAGAGTTCTTTAGAATTTTTTGATTTTGGAGAAAATCTAAAAAAGATAGCTCACGAATTATCACAAAAACACTCGATTTTTAAAATTCTTACTCTTTTCCTTATATTTTGAGCGGTCAAATGATACAATGGAATATTATAAGTGCAAACAACTAGAGATATGCATGTCAACAAAGATGTTTTGATTTTTCATTTTTTGAAAATATCCAAAGGCTATAGCTCATTAAATTTGAGACTAACACTCAGTTTTGAAAATTCCTACTATTTCTCTATTTTTTGTGGGGCATCACGATACAAATGAATATTATAGAAGAAAATGTTAGACAAGTACGTGACACAAGAGTTATTTAATTTTTATTTAATTATTTTGGATTAGATCCAAAGACTATAGTTCACTAAATTTGACACAAACACTTAGTTTTTTAAATTCTTACTATTTCTTAGTTTTTAATCGGTATGATGATAGAAAGAATATGATAGGAGGACAATGTTAGACATATGTGTGTCAAGAGAGTTCTTTAGAATTTTTCATTATGGAGAAAATCTAAAGACTATAGCTCACGAAATATCATAAAAACACTCGGTTTTTAAAATACTTACTCTTTTCCTTATTTTTTGAGCTGTCAGATGATACAAATGGAATATTATAAGGGGACACAGTTAGAGATATGTGTGCCAACATAGATGTTTTGATTTTTCATTTTTTAAAAATATCCAAAGGCTATAGCTCATTAAATTTGAGACAAACACTCAGTTTTGAAAATTCCTACTATTGCTCTATTTTTTGTGGGGCATCACTATACAAATGAATATTATAGAAGAAAATTTTAGACAGCTACGTGTCACAAGATATATATTTTTTTAATTTTCGAATAGATCCAAAGACTATAGCTCCAAATTTGACAAAAAACACTTAGTTTTTTAAATTCTTACTATTTGTTATTTTTTAAGCGGTATGATGATAGTGAGAATATGATAGGAGGGCAATGTTAGACATATGTGTGTCAAGAGAGTTCTTTAGAATTTTTCATTATGGAGAAAATCTAAAGACTATAGCTCACGAAATATCATAAAAACACTCGGTTATTAAAATAATTACTCTTTTCCTTATTTTTTTAGCGGTCAAATGATACAATGGAATATTATAAGTGCAAACAACTAGAGATACAGGTGTCAACAGAGATGTTTTGATTTTTCATTTTTTGAAAATATCCAAAGGCTATAGCTCATTAAATTTGAGACTAACACTCAGTTTTTAAAATTCCTACTATTTCGCAATTTTTTGTGGGGTATCACGATACAAATGAATATTATAGAAGAAAATGTTAGAGAAGTACGTGACACAAGATATATTTATTTGTTTATATTTTCGATCAGATCCAAATACTATAGCTCACTAGATTTGACAAAAACACTAAGTTTTTTAAATTCTTACTATTTCTTTATTTTCTAAGAGGAATGATGATAGAAAGAATATGATAGGAGGGCAATGTTAGACATGTGTGTCAAGAGAGTTCTTTAGAATTTTTAATTTTGGAGAAAATCTAAAGACGATAGCTCACGAAATATCACAAAAACACCCGGTTTTTAAAATTCTTACTCTTTTCCTTATTTTTTGAGCGGTCAAATGATACAATGGAATATTATACGTGCAAACAACTAGAGATATAGGTGTCAACAGAGATGTTTTGATTTTTCATATTTTGAAAATATCCAAAGGCTATAACTCATTAAATTTGAGACTAACACTCAGTTTTGAAAATTCCTACTATTTCTCTATTTTTTGTGGGGCATCACGATACAAATGAATATTATAAAATAAAATGTTAGACAAGTACGTGACACAAGATATATTTATTTATTTTTATTTTTGATCAGATCCAAATACTATAGCTCACTAAATTTGACAAAAACACTAAGTTTTTTAAATTCTTACTATTTCTTTATTTTCTAAGAGGAATGATGATAGAAAGAATATGATAGGAGGGCAATGTTAGACATATGTGTGTCAAGAGAGTTCTTTAGAATTTTTAATTTTGGAGAAAATCTAAAGACGATAGCTCACGAAATATCATAAAAACACCCGGTTTTTAAATTTCTTACTCTTTTCCTTATTTTTTGAGCGGTCAAATGATACAATGGAATATTATAAGTGCAAACAACTAGAGATATAGGTGTCAACAGAGATGTTTTGATTTTTCATTTTTTGAAAATATCGAAAGGCTCTAGCTCATTAAATTTGAGACTAACACTCATTTTTGAAAATTCCTACTATTTCTCTATTTTTTGTGGGGCATCACGATACAAATGAATATTATAGAAGAAAATGTTAGACAAGTACGTGACACAAGAGTTATTTAATTTTTATTTAATTATTTTGGATTAGATCCAAAGACTATAGTTCACTAAATTTGACAAAAACACTTAGTTTTTTAAATTCTTACTATTTCTTAGTTTTTAATCGGTATGATGATAGAAAGAATATGATAGGAGGGCAATGTTAGACATATGTGTGTCAAGAGAGTTCTTTAGAATTTTTCATTTTGGAGAAAATCTAAAGTCGTTAGCTCACGAAATATCACAAAAACACTCGATTTTTAAAATTCTTACTCTTTTCCTTATTTTTTGAGCTGTCAGATGATACAAATGGAATATTATAAGGGGACACAGTTAGAGATATGTGTGCCAACATAGATGTTTTGATTTTTCATTTTTTAAAAATATCCAAAGGCTATAGCTCATTAAATTTGAGACAAACACTCAGTTTTGAAAATTCCTACTATTGCTCTATTTTTTGTGGGGCATCACTATACAAATGAATATTATAGAAGAAAATGTTAGACAGCTACGTGTCACAAGATATATATTTTTTTAATTTTCGAATAGATCCAAAGACTATAGCTCCAAATTTGACAAAAAACACTTAGTTTTTTAAATTCTTACTATTTGTTATTTTTTAAGCGGTATGATGATAGTGAGAATATGATAGGAGGGCAATGTTAGACATATGTGTGTCAAGAGAGTTCTTTAGAATTTTTCATTATGGAGAAAATCTAAAGACTATAGCTCACGAAATATCATAAAAACACTCGGTTATTAAAATAATTACTCTTTTCCTTATTTTTTTAGCGGTCAAATGATACAATGGAATATTATAAGTGCAAACAACTAGAGATACAGGTGTCAACAGAGATGTTTTGATTTTTCATTTTTTGAAAATATCCAAAGGCTATAGCTCATTAAATTTGAGACTAACACTCAGTTTTTAAAATTCCTACTATTTCGCAATTTTTTGTGGGGTATCACGATACAAATGAATATTATAGAAGAAAATGTTAGAGAAGTACGTGACACAAGATATATTTATTTGTTTATATTTTCGATCAGATCCAAATACTATAGCTCACTAGATTTGACAAAAACACTAAGTTTTTTAAATTCTTACTATTTCTTTATTTTCTAAGAGGAATGATGATAGAAAGAATATGATAGGAGGGCAATGTTCGACATGTGTGTCAAGAGAGTTCTTTAGAATTTTTAATTTTGGAGAAAATCTAAAGACGATAGCTCACGAAATATCACAAAAACACCCGGTTTTTAAAATTCTTACTCTTTTCCTTATTTTTTGAGCGGTCAAATGATACAATGGAATATTATACGTGCAAACAACTAGAGATATAGGTGTCAACAGAGATGTTTTGATTTTTCATATTTTGAAAATATCCAAAGGCTATAACTCATTAAATTTGAGACTAACACTCAGTTTTGAAAATTCCTACTATTTCTCTATTTTTTGTGGGGCATCACGATACAAATGAATATTATAAAATAAAATGTTAGACAAGTACGTGACACAAGATATATTTATTTATTTTTATTTTTGATCAGATCCAAATACTATAGCTCACTAAATTTGACAAAAACACTAAGTTTTTTAAATTCTTACTATTTCTTTATTTTCTAAGAGGAATGATGATAGAAAGAATATGATAGGAGGGCAATGTTAGACATATGTGTGTCAAGAGAGTTCTTTAGAATTTTTAATTTTGGAGAAAATCTAAAGACGATAGCTCACGAAATATCATAAAAACACCCGGTTTTTAAATTTCTTACTCTTTTCCTTATTTTTTGAGCGGTCAAATGATACAATGGAATATTATAAGTGCAAACAACTAGAGATATAGGTGTCAACAGAGATGTTTTGATTTTTCATTTTTTGAAAATATCGAAAGGCTCTAGCTCATTAAATTTGAGACTAACACTCATTTTTGAAAATTCCTACTATTTCTCTATTTTTTGTGGGGCATCACGATACAAATGAATATTATAGAAGAAAATGTTAGACAAGTACGTGACACAAGAGTTATTTAATTTTTATTTAATTATTTTGGATTAGATCCAAAGACTATAGTTCACTAAATTTGACAAAAACACTTAGTTTTTTAAATTCTTACTATTTCTTAGTTTTTAATCGGTATGATGATAGAAAGAATATGATAGGAGGGCAATGTTAGACATATGTGTGTCAAGAGAGTTCTTTAGAATTTTTCATTTTGGAGAAAATCTAAAGTCGTTAGCTCACGAAATATCACAAAAACACTCGATTTTTAAAATTCTTACTCTTTTCCTTATTTTTTGAGCTGTCAGATGATACAAATGGAATATTATAAGGGGACACAGTTAGAGATATGTGTGCCAACATAGATGTTTTGATTTTTCATTTTTTAAAAATATCCAAAGGCTATAGCTCATTAAATTTGAGACAAACACTCAGTTTTGAAAATTCCTACTATTGCTCTATTTTTTGTGGGGCATCACTATACAAATGAATATTATAGAAGAAAATGTTAGACAGCTACGTGTCACAAGATATATATTTTTTTAATTTTCGAATAGATCCAAAGACTATAGCTCCAAATTTGACAAAAAACACTTAGTTTTTTAAATTCTTACTATTTGTTATTTTTTAAGCGGTATGATGATAGTGAGAATATGATAGGAGGGCAATGTTAGACATATGTGTGTCAAGAGAGTTCTTTAGAATTTTTCATTATGGAGAAAATCTAAAGACTATAGCTCACGAAATATCATAAAAACACTCGGTTATTAAAATAATTACTCTTTTCCTTATTTTTTTAGCGGTCAAATGATACAATGGAATATTATAAGTGCAAACAACTAGAGATACAGGTGTCAACAGAGATGTTTTGATTTTTCATTTTTTGAAAATATCCAAAGGCTATAGCTCATTAAATTTGAGACTAACACTCAGTTTTTAAAATTCCTACTATTTCGCAATTTTTTGTGGGGTATCACGATACAAATGAATATTATAGAAGAAAATGTTAGAGAAGTACGTGACACAAGATATATTTATTTGTTTATATTTTCGATCAGATCCAAATACTATAGCTCACTAGATTTGACAAAAACACTAAGTTTTTTAAATTCTTACTATTTCTTTATTTTCTAAGAGGAATGATGATAGAAAGAATATGATAGGAGGGCAATGTTAGACATGTGTGTCAAGAGAGTTCTTTAGAATTTTTAATTTTGGAGAAAATCTAAAGACGATAGCTCACGAAATATCACAAAAACACCCGGTTTTTAAAATTCTTACTCTTTTCCTTATTTTTTGAGCGGTCAAATGATACAATGGAATATTATACGTGCAAACAACTAGAGATATAGGTGTCAACAGAGATGTTTTGATTTTTCATATTTTGAAAATATCCAAAGGCTATAACTCATTAAATTTGAGACTAACACTCAGTTTTGAAAATTCCTACTATTTCTCTATTTTTTGTGGGGCATCACGATACAAATGAATATTATAAAATAAAATGTTAGACAAGTACGTGACACAAGATATATTTATTTATTTTTATTTTTGATCAGATCCAAATACTATAGCTCACTAAATTTGACAAAAACACTAAGTTTTTTAAATTCTTACTATTTCTTTATTTTCTAAGAGGAATGATGATAGAAAGAATATGATAGGAGGGCAATGTTAGACATATGTGTGTCAAGAGAGTTCTTTAGAATTTTTAATTTTGGAGAAAATCTAAAGACGATAGCTCACGAAATATCATAAAAACACCCGGTTTTTAAATTTCTTACTCTTTTCCTTATTTTTTGAGCGGTCAAATGATACAATGGAATATTATAAGTGCAAACAACTAGAGATATAGGTGTCAACAGAGATGTTTTGATTTTTCATTTTTTGAAAATATCGAAAGGCTCTAGCTCATTAAATTTGAGACTAACACTCATTTTTGAAAATTCCTACTATTTCTCTATTTTTTGTGGGGCATCACGATACAAATGAATATTATAGAAGAAAATGTTAGACAAGTACGTGACACAAGATATATTTATTTATTTTTATTTTTGATCAGATCCACATACTATAGCTCACTATATTTGACAAAAACACTAAGTTTTTTAAATTCTTACTATTTCTTTATTTTTTAAGCGATATGATGATAGAAAGAATATGATAGGAGGGCAATGTTAGACATATGTGTGTCAAGAGAGTTCTTTAGAATTTTTTATTTTGGCGAAAATCTAAAGACGATAGCTCACAAAATAACACAAAAAACACTCAGTTTTTAAAATTCTTACTCTTTTCCTTATTTTTTGAGCGGTCAAATGATACAATGGAATATTATAAATGTGGGACTAACACTCAATTAAATAGATGTTTTGATTTTTCATTTTTTGAAAATATCCAAATGCTATAGCTCATTAAATGTGGGACTAACACTCAGTTTTGAAAATTCCTACTATTTCTCTATTTTTTGTGGGGCATCACGATACAAATGAATATTATAGAAGAAAATGTTAGACAAGTACGTGTCACAAGTTATATTTAATTTTTTTATTTTCGATCATATCCAAAGATTATCTAAGTAAATTTAACAAAAGCACTTAGTTTTTTAAATTCTTACTATTTCTTTATTTTTTAAGCGGTATGATGATAGAAAGAATAGGATAGGAGGGAAATGTTAGACATATGTGTGTCAAGAGAGTTCTTTAGAATTTTTCATTTTGGAGAAAATCTAAAGACGATAGCTCACGAAATATCACAAAAACACTCGGTTTTTAAAATTCCTACTGATTTCCTTATTTTTGTAGCGGTCATATGATACATTGGAATATTAGAAGTGGAAACAATTAGAGATATGCGTGCCAACTGAGATATTTTGATTTTTTATTTTTAAAAATATCCAAATGCTATAGCACCTGAAATTTCAGACAAACACTTAGTTTTTAAAATTCCTACTATTTGTCTATTTTTTGTGGGGTATCACGATACAAATGAATATTATAGAAGAAAATGTTAGCCAAGTACGTGTCACAAGAGTTATTTAATTTTTTATTTATTTTGGATTAGATCCAAAGACTATAGCTCACTAAATTTGGCAAAAACACTAAGTTTTTTAAATTCTTACTATTTCTTTATTTTCTAAGAGGTATGATGATAGAAAGAATATGATAGGAGGGCAATGTTAGACATATGTGTGTCAAGAGAGTTCTTTAGAATTTTTAATTTTGGAGAAAATCTAAAGACGATAGCTCACGAAATATCACAAAAACAACCCGTTTTTAAAATTCTTACTCTTTTCCTTATTTTTTGAGAGGTCAAATGATACAATGGAATACTATAAGTGCAAACAACAAGAGATATAGGTGTCAACAGAGATGTTTTGATTTTTCATATTTTGAAAATATCCAAAGGCTATAGCTCATTAAATTTGAGACTAACACTCAGTTTTGAAAATTCCATCTATTTCTCTATTTTTGTGGGGCATCACGATACAAATGAATATTATAGAAGAAAATGTTAGACAAGTACGTGACACAAGATATATTTATTTATTTTTATGTTTGATCAGATCCAAATACTATAGCTCACTAAATATTGCAAAAACAATAAGTTTTTTAAATTCTTACTATTTCTTTATTTTCTAAGAGGTATGATGATAGAAAGAATATGATAGGAGGGCAATGTTAGACATATGTGTGTCAAGAGAGTTCTTTAGAATTTTTAATTTGGGAGAAAATCTAAAGACGATAGCTCACGAAATATCACAAAAACCCCCGGTTTTTAAAATTCTTCCTCTTTTCCTTATTTTTTGAGCGGTCAAATGATACAATGGAATACTATAAGTGCAAACAACTAGAGATATAGGTGGTAACAGAGATGTTTTGATTTTTCTTATTTTGAAAATATCCAAAGGCTATAACTCATTAAATTTGAGACTAACACTCAGTTTTGAAAATTCCTACTATTTCTCTATTTTTTGTGGGGCATCACTATACAAATGAATATTATAGAAGAAAATGTTAGACAGCTACGTGTCACAAGATATATATTTTTTTTAATTTTCGAATAGATCCAAAGACTATAGCTCCAAATTTGACAAAAACACTTAGTTTTTTAAATTCTTACTATTTGTTATTTTTTAAGCGGTATGATGATAGTGAGAATATGATAGGAGGGCAATGTTAGACATATGTGTGTCAAGAGAGTTCTTTAGAATTTTTTGATTTTGGAGAAAATCTAAAAAAGATAGCTCACGAATTATCACAAAAACACTCGATTTTTAAAATTCTTACTCTTTTCCTTATATTTTGAGCGGTCAAATGATACAATGGAATATTATAAGTGCAAACAACTAGAGATATGCGTGTCAACAAAGATGTTTTGATTTTTCATTTTTTGAAAATATCCAAAGGCTATAGCTCATTAAATTTGAGACTAACACTCAGTTTTGAAAATTCCTACTATTTCTCTATTTTTTGTGGGGCATCACGATACAAATGAATATTATAGGAGAAAATGTTAGACAAGTACGTGTCACAAGTTATATTTAATTTTTTTATTTTCGATCATATCCAAAGATTATTTAACTAAATTTAACAAAAGCACTTAGTTTTTTAAATTGTTACTATTTCTTTATTTTTTAAGCGGTATGATGATAGAAAGGATAGGATAGGAGGGCAATGTTAGACATATGTGTGTCAAGAGAGTTCTTTAGAATTTTTCATTTTGGAGAAAATCTAAAGACGAGATAGCTCACGAAATTTCACAAAAACACTCGGTTTTTAAAATTCCTACTAATTTCCTTATTTTTGTAGCGGTCATATGATACAATGGAATATTATAAGTGCAAACAGTTAGAGATATAGGTGTCAACAGAGATGTTTTGATTTTTCATTTTTTGAAAATATCGAAAGGCTCTAGCTCATTAAATTTGAGACTAACACTCAGTTTTGAAAATTCCTACTATTTCTCTATTTTTGTGGGGCATCACGATACAAATGAATATTATAGAAGAAAATGTTAGACAAGTACGTGACACAAGAGTTATTTAATTTTTATTTAATTATTTTGGATTAGATCCAAAGACTATAGTTCACTAAATTTGACAAAAAACACTTAGTTTTTTAAATTCTTACTATTTCTTAGTTTTTAATCGGTATGATGATAGAAAGAATATGATAGGAGGGCAATGTTAGACATATGTGTGTCAAGAGAGTTCTTTAGAATTTTTCATTTTGGAGAAAATCTAAAGTCGTTAGCTCACGAAATATCACAAAAACACTCGATTTTTAAAATTCTTACTCTTTTCCTTATTTTTTGAGCTGTCAGGTGATACAAATGGAATATTATAAGGGGACACAGTTAGAGATATGTGTGCCAACATAGATGTTTTGATTTTTCATTTTTGAAAAATATCCAAAGGCTATAGCTCATTAAATTTGAGACAAACACTCAGTTTTGAAAATTCCTACTATTGCTCTATTTTTTGTGGGGCATCACTATACAAATGAATATTATAGAAGAAAATGTTAGACAACTACGTGTCACAAGATATATATTTTTTTAATTTTCGAATAGATCCAAAGACTATAGCTCCAAATTTGACAAAAACACTTAGTTTTTTAAATTCTTACTATTTGTTATTTTTTAAGCAGTATGATGATAGTGAGAATATGATAGGAGGGCAATGTTAGACATATGTGTGTCAAGAGAGTTCTTTAGAATTTTTTGATTTTGGACAAAATCTAAAAAAGATAGCTCACGAATTATCACAAAAACACTCGATTTTTAAAATTCTTACTCTTTTCATTATATTTTGAGCGGTCAAATGATACAATGGAATATTATAAGTGCAAACAACTAGAGATATGCGTGTCAACAGAGATGTTTTGATTTTTCATTTTTTGAAAATATCCAAAGGCTATAGCTCATTAAATTTGAGACTCACACTCAGTTTTGAAAATTCCTACTATTTCTATATTTTTTGTGGGGCATCACGATACAAATGAATATTATAGAAGAAAATGTTAGACAAGTACATGACGCAAGATATATTTATTTATTTTTATTTTTTATCAGATCCAAATACTATAGCTCACTAAATTTGACAAAAACACTAAGTTTTTTAAATTGTTACTATTTCTTTATTTTCTAAGAGGAATGATGATAGAAAGAATATGATAGGAGGGCAATGTTAGACATATGTGTGTCAAGAGAGTTCTTTAGAATTTTTAATTTTGGAGAAAATCTAAAGACGATAGCTCACGAAATATCACAAAAATACTCGGTTTTTAAAATTCTTACTCTTTTCCTTATTTTTTGAGAGGTCAAATGATACAATGGAATACTATAAGTGCAAACAACAAGAGATATAGGTGTCAACAGAGATGTTTTGATTTTTCATATTTTGAAAATATCCAAAGGCTATAGCTCATTAAATTTGAGACTAACACTCAGTTTTGAAAATTCCATCTATTTCTCTATTTTTGTGGGGCATCACGATACAAATGAATATTATAGAAGAAAATGTTAGACAAGTACGTGACACAAGATATATTTATTTATTTTTATGTTTGATCAGATCCAAATACTATAGCTCACTAAATATTGCAAAAACAATAAGTTTTTTAAATTCTTACTATTTCTTTATTTTCTAAGAGGTATGATGATAGAAAGAATATGATAGGAGGGCAATGTTAGACATATGTGTGTCAAGAGAGTTCTTTAGAATTTTTAATTTGGGAGAAAATCTAAAGACGATAGCTCACGAAATATCACAAAAACCCCCGGTTTTTAAAATTCTTCCTCTTTTCCTTGTTTTTTGAGCGGTCAAATGATACAATGGAATACTATAAGTGCAAACAACTAGAGATATAGGTGGTAACAGAGATGTTTTGATTTTTCTTATTTTGAAAATATCCAAAGGCTATAACTCATTAAATTTGAGACTAACACTCAGTTTTGAAAATTCCTACTATTTCTCTATTTTTTGTGGGGCATCACGATACAAATGAATATTATAGAAGAAAATGTTAGACAAGTACGTGACACAAGATATATTTATTTATTTTTATTTTTGATCAGATCCAAATACCATAGCTCACTAAATTTGACAAAAACACTAAGTTTTTTAAATTCTTACTATTTCTTTATTTTCTAAGAGGTATGATGATAGAAAGAATATGATAGGAGGGCAATGTTAGACATATGTGTGTCAAGAGAGTTCTTTAGAATTTTTAATTTTGGAGAAAATCTAAATACGATAGCTCACAAAATATCACAAAAACACTCGGTTTTTAAAATTCTTACTCTTTTCCTTATTTTTTGAGCGGTCAAATGATACAATGGAATATTATACGTGCAAACAACTAGAGATATAGGTGTCAACATAGATGTTTTGATTTTTCATTTTTTGAAAATATCCAAAGGCTATAGCTCATTAAATTTGAGACTAACACTCAGTTTTGAAAATTCATACTATTTCTCTATTTTTTGTGGGGCATCACGATACAAAGGAATATTATAGAAGAAAATGTTAGCCAAGTACGTGTCACAAGTTATATTTAATTTTTTTTTATTTTCGATCATATCCAAAGATTATCTAACTAAATTTAACAAAAGCACTTAGTTTTTTAAATTGTTACTATTTCTTTATTTTTTAAGCGGTATGATGATAGAAAGAATAGGATAGGAGGGCAATGTTAGACATATGTGTGTCAAGAGAGTTCTTTAGAATTTTTCATTTTGGAGAAAATCTAAAGACGATAGCTCACGAAATTTCACAAAAACACTCGGTTTTTAAAATTCCTACTAATTTCCTTATTTTTGTAGCGGTCAGATGATACAATGGAATATTATAAGTGCAAACAGTTAGAGATATAGGTGTCAACAGAGATGTTTTGATTTTTCATTTTTTGAAAATATCGAAAGGCTCTAGCTCATTAAATTTGTGACTAACACTCAGTTTTGAAAATTCCTACTATTTCTCTATTTTTTGTGGGGCATCACGATACAAATGAATATTATAGAAGAAAATGTTAGACAAGTACGTGACACAAGAGTTATTTAATTTTTATTTAATTATTTTGGATTAGATCCAAAGACTATAGTTCACTAAATTTGACAAAAAACACTTAGTTTTTTAAATTCTTACTATTTCTTAGTTTTTAATCAGTATGATGATAGAAAGAATATGATAGGAGGACAATGTTAGACATATGTGTGTCAAGAGAGTTCTTTAGAATTTTTCATTTTGGAGAAAATCTAAAGTCGTTAGCTCACGAAATATCACAAAAACACTCGATTTTTAAAATTCTTACTCTTTTCCTTATTTTTTGAGCTGTCAGATGATACAAATGGAATATTATAAGGGGACACAGTTAGAGATATGTGTGCCAACATAGATGTTTTGATTTTTCATTTTTGAAAAATATCCAAAGGCTATAGCTCATTAAATTTGAGACAAACACTCAGTTTTGAAAATTCCTACTATTGCTCTATTTTTTGTGGGGCATCACTATACAAATGAATATTATAGAAGAAAATGTTAGACAACTACGTGTCACAAGATATATATTTTTTTAATTTTCGAATAGATCCAAAGACTATAGCTCCAAATTTGAGAAAAACACTTAGTTTTTTAAATTCTTACTATTTGTTATTTTTTAAGCAGTATGATGATAGTGAGAATATGATAGGAGGGCAATGTTAGACATATGTGTGTCAAGAGAGTTCTTTAGAATTTTTTGATTTTGGAGAAAATCTAAAAAAGATAGCTCACGAATTATCACAAAAACACTCGATTTTTAAAATTCTTACTCTTTTCATTATATTTTGAGCGGTCAAATGATACAATGGAATATTATAAGTGCAAACAACTAGAGATATGCGTGTCAACAGAGATGTTTTGATTTTTCATTTTTTGAAAATATCCAAAGGCTATAGCTCATTAAATTTGAGACTCACACTCAGTTTTGAAAATTCCTACTATTTCTATATTTTTTGTGGGGCATCACGATACAAATGAATATTATAGAAGAAAATGTTAGACAAGTACATGACGCAAGATATATTTATTTATTTTTATTTTTTATCAGATCCAAATACTATAGCTCACTAAATTTGACAAAAACACTAAGTTTTTTAAATTGTTACTATTTCTTTATTTTCTAAGAGGAATGATGATAGAAAGAATATGATAGGAGGGCAATGTTAGACATATGTGTGTCAAGAGAGTTCTTTAGAATTTTTAATTTTGGAGAAAATCTAAAGACGATAGCTCACGAAATATCACAAAAACAACCGGTTTTTAAAATTCTTACTCTTTTCCTTATTTTTTTAGCGGTAAAATGATACAATGGAATATTATAAGTGCAAACAACTAGAGATATAGGTGTCAACAGAGATGTTTTGATTTTTCATTTTTTGAAAATATTGAAAGGCTCTAAGTCATTAAATTTGAGACTAACACTCAGTTTTGAAAATTCCTACTATTTCTCTATTTTTTGTGGGGCATCACGATACAAATGAATATTATAGAAGAAAATGTTAGACAAGTACGTGACACAAGATATATTTATTTATTTTTATTTTTGATCAGATCCAAATACCATAGCTCACTAAATTTGACAAAAACACTAAGTTTTTTAAATTCTTACTATTTCTTTATTTTCTAAGAGGTATGATGATAGAAAGAATATGATAGGAGGGCAATGTTAGACATATGTGTGTCAAGAGAGTTCTTTAGAATTTTTAATTTTGGAGAAAATCTAAATACGATAGCTCACAAAATATCACAAAAACACTCGATTTTTAAAATTCTTAATCTTTTCCTTATTTTTTGAGCGGTCAAATGATACAATGGAATATTATACGTGCAAACAACTAGAGATATAGGTGTCAACATAGATGTTTTCATTTTTTGAAAATATCCAAAGGCTATAGCTCATTAAATTTGAGACTAACACTCAGTTTTGAAAATTCATACCATTTCTCTATTTTTTGTGGGGCATCACGATACAAAGGAATATTATAGAAGAAAATGTTAGCCAAGTACGTGTCACAAGTTATATTTAATTTTTTTATTATTTTCGATCATATCCAAAGATTATCTAACCAAATTTGACAAAAACACTTAGTTTTTTAAATTGTTACTATTTCTTTATTTTTTAAGCGGTATGATGATAGAAAGAATAGGATAGGAGGGCAATGTTATACATATGTGTGTCAAGAGAGTTCTTTAGAATTTTTCATTTTGGAGAAAATCTAAAGACGATAGCTCACGAAATTTCACAAAAACACTCGGTTTTTAAAATTCCTACTAATTTCCTTATTTTTGTAGCGGTCAGATGATACAATGGAATATTATAAGTGCAAACAGTTAGAGATATAGGTGTCAACAGAGATGTTTTGATTTTTC
The DNA here is from genome assembly GCA_963682175.1 of Triglochin maritima. Classification (NCBI taxonomy): domain Eukaryota; kingdom Viridiplantae; phylum Streptophyta; class Magnoliopsida; order Alismatales; family Juncaginaceae; genus Triglochin; species Triglochin maritima. Next base: position 42,896 of record OY821787.1, on the reverse strand, counting down.
ATTTTTTGAAAATATCGAAAGGCTCTAGCTCATTAAATTTGAAACTAACACTCAGTTTTGAAAATTCCTACTATTTCTCTATTTTTTGTGGGGCATCACGATACAAATGAATATTATAGAAGAAAATGTTAGACAAGTACGTGACACAAGAGTTATTTAATTTTTATTTAATTATTTTGGATTAGATCCAAAGACTATAGTACACTAAATTTGACACAAACACTTAGTTTTTTAAATTCTTACTATTTCTTAGTTTTTAATCGGTATGATGATAGAAAGAATATGATAGGAGGGCAATGTTAGACATATGTGTGTCAAGAGAGTTCTTTAGAATTTTTCATTTTGGAGAAAATCTAAAGTCGTTAGCTCACGAAATATCACAAAAACACTCGATTTTTAAAATTCTTACTCTTTTCCTTATTTTTTGAGCTGTCAGATGATACAAATGGAATATTATAAGGGGACACAGTTAGAGATATGTGTGCCAACATAGATGTTTTGATTTTTCATTTTTGAAAAATATCCAAAGGCTATAGCTCATTAAATTTGAGACAAACACTCAGTTTTGAAAATTCCTACTATTGCTCTATTTTTTGTGGGGCATCACTATACAAATGAATATTATAGAAGAAAATGTTAGACAACTACGTGTCACAAGATATATATTTTTTTAATTTTCGAATAGATCCAAAGACTATAGCTCCAAATTTGACAAAAACACTTAGTTTTTTAAATTCTTACTATTTGTTATTTTTTAAGCGGTATGATGATAGTGAGAATATGATAGGAGGGCAATGTTAGACATATGTGTGTCAAGAGAGTTCTTTAGAATTTTTTGAGTTTGGAGAAAATCTAAAAAAGATAGCTCACGAATTATCACAAAAACACTCGATTTTTAAAATTCTTACTCTTTTCATTATATTTTGAGCGGTCAAATGATACAATGGAATATTATAAGTGCAAACAACTAGAGATATGCGTGTCAACAGAGATGTTTTGATTTTTCATTTTTTGAAAATATCCAAAGGCTATAGCTCATTAAATTTGAGACAAACACTCAGTTTTGAAAATTCCTACTATTGCTCTATTTTTTGTGGGGCATCACTATACAAATGAATATTATAGAAGAAAATGTTAGACAGCTACGTGTCACAAGATATATATTTTTTTAATTTTCGAATAGATCCAAAGACTATAGCTCCAAATTTGACAAAAACACTTAGTTTTTTAAATTCTTACTATTTGTTATTTTTTAAGCGGTATGATGATAGTGAGAATATGATAGGAGGGCAATGTTAGACATATGTGTGTCAAGAGAGTTCTTTAGAATTTTTTGATTTTGGAGAAAATCTAAAAAAGATAGCTCACGAATTATCACAAAAACACTCGATTTTTAAAATTCTTACTCTTTTCATTATATTTTGAGCGGTCAAATGATACAATGGAATATTATAAGTGCAAACAACTAGAGATATGCGTGTCAACAGAGATGTTTTGATTTTTCATTTTTTGAAAATATCCAAAGGCTATAGCTCATTAAATTTGAGACTAACACTCAGTTTTGAAAATTCCTACTATTTCTATATTTTTTGTGGGGCATCACGATAGAAATGAATATTATAGAAGAAAATGTTAGACGAGTACATGATGCAAGATATATTTATTTATTTTTATTTTTTATCAGATCCAAATACTATAGCTCACTAAATTTGACAAAAACACTAAGTTTTTTAAATTGTTACTATTTCTTTATTTTCTAAGAGGAATGATGATAGAAAGAATATGATAGGAGGGCAATGTTAGACATATGTGTGTCAAGAGAGTTCTTTAGAATTTTTAATTTTGGAGAAAATCTAAAGACGATAGCTCACGAAATATCACAAAAACACCCGGTTTTTAAAATTCTTACTCTTTTCCTTATTTTTTGAGCGATCAAATGATACAATGGAATATTATACGTGCAAACAACTAGAGATATAGGTGTCAACATAGATGTTTTCATTTTTTGAAAATATCCAAAGGCTATAGCTCATTAAATTTGAGACTAACACTCAGTTTTGAAAATTCATACTATTTCTCTATTTTTTGTGGGGCATCACGATACAAAGGAATATTATAGAAGAAAATGTTAGCCAAGTACGTGTCACAAGTTATATTTAATTTTTTTATTATTTTCGATCATATCCAAAGATTATCTAACCAAATTTAACAAAAGCACTTAGTTTTTTAAATTGTTACTATTTCTTTATTTTTTAAGCGGTATGATGATAGAAAGAATAGGATAGGAGGGCAATGTTAGACATATGTGTGTCAAGAGAGTTCTTTAGAATTTTTCATTTTGGAGAAAATCTAAAGACGATAGCTCACGAAATTTCACAAAAACACTCGGTTTTTAAAATTCCTACTAATTTCCTTATTTTTGTAGCGGTCAGATGATACAATGGAATATTATAAGTGCAAACAGTTAGAGATATAGGTGTCAACAGAGATGTTTTGATTTTTCATTTTTTGAAAATATCGAAAGGCTCTAGCTCATTAAATTTGAGACTAACACTCAGTTTTGAAAATTCCTACTATTTCTCTATTTTTTGTGGGGCATCACGATACAAATGAATATTATAGAAGAAAATGTTAGACAAGTACGTGACACAAGAGTTATTTAATTTTTATTTAATTATTTTGGATTAGATCCAAAGACTATAGTTCACTAAATTTGACACAAACACTTAGTTTTTTAAATTCTTACTATTTCTTAGTTTTTAATCGGTATGATGATAGAAAGAATATGATAGGAGGGCAATGTTAGACATATGTGTGTCAAGAGAGTTCTTTAGAATTTTTCATTTTGGAGAAAATCTAAAGTCGTTAGCTCACGAAATATCACAAAAACACTCGATTTTTAAAATTCTTACTCTTTTCCTTATTTTTTGAGCTGTCAGATGATACAAATGGAATATTATAAGGGGACACAGTTAGAGATATGTGTGCCAACATAGATGTTTTGATTTTTCATTTTTGAAAAATATCCAAAGGCTATAGCTCATTAAATTTGAGACAAACACTCAGTTTTGAAAATTCCTACTATTGCTCTATTTTTTGTGGGGCATCACTATACAAATGAATATTATAGAAGAAAATGTTAGACAGCTACGTGTCACAAGATATATATTTTTTTAATTTTCGAATAGATCCAAAGACTATAGCTCCAAATTTGACAAAAACACTTAGTTTTTTAAATTCTTACTATTTGTTATTTTTTAAGCGGTATGATGATAGTGAGAATATGATAGGAGGGCAATGTTAGACATATGTGTGTCAAGAGAGTTCTTTAGAATTTTTTGATTTTGGAGAAAATCTAAAAAAGATAGCTCACGAATTATCACAAAAACACTCGATTTTTAAAATTCTTACTCTTTTCATTATATTTTGAGCGGTCAAATGATACAATGGAATATTATAAGTGCAAACAACTAGAGATATGCGTGTCAACAGAGATGTTTTGATTTTTCATTTTTTGAAAATATCCAAAGGCTATAGCTCATTAAATTTGAGACTAACACTCAGTTTTGAAAATTCCTACTATTTCTATATTTTTTGTGGGGCATCACGATAGAAATGAATATTATAGAAGAAAATGTTAGACGAGTACATGACGCAAGATATATTTATTTATTTTTATTTTTTATCAGATCCAAATACTATAGCTCACTAAATTTGACAAAAACACTAAGTTTTTTAAATTGTTACTATTTCTTTATTTTCTAAGAGGAATGATGATAGAAAGAATATGATAGGAGGGCAATGTTAGACATATGTGTGTCAAGAGAGTTCTTTAGAATTTTTAATTTTGGAGAAAATCTAAAGACGATAGCTCACGAAATATCACAAAAACACCCGGTTTTTAAAATTCTTACTCTTTTCCTTATTTTTTGAGCGATCAAATGATACAATGGAATATTATACGTGCAAACAACTAGAGATATAGGTGTCAACATAGATGTTTTCATTTTTTGAAAATATCCAAAGGCTATAGCTCATTAAATTTGAGACTAACACTCAGTTTTGAAAATTCATACTATTTCTCTATTTTTTGTGGGGCATCACGATACAAAGGAATATTATAGAAGAAAATGTTAGCCAAGTACGTGTCACAAGTTATATTTAATTTTTTTATTATTTTCGATCATATCCAAAGATTATCTAACCAAATTTAACAAAAGCACTTAGTTTTTTAAATTGTTACTATTTCTTTATTTTTTAAGCGGTATGATGATAGAAAGAATAGGATAGGAGGGCAATGTTAGACATATGTGTGTCAAGAGAGTTCTTTAGAATTTTTCATTTTGGAGAAAATCTAAAGACGATAGCTCACGAAATTTCACAAAAACACTCGGTTTTTAAAATTCCTACTAATTTCCTTATTTTTGTAGCGGTCAGATGATACAATGGAATATTATAAGTGCAAACAGTTAGAGATATAGGTGTCAACAGAGATGTTTTGATTTTTCATTTTTTGAAAATATCGAAAGGCTCTAGCTCATTAAATTTGAGACTAACACTCAGTTTTGAAAATTCCTACTATTTCTCTATTTTTTGTGGGGCATCACGATACAAATGAATATTATAGAAGAAAATGTTAGACAAGTACGTGACACAAGAGTTATTTAATTTTTATTTAATTATTTTGGATTAGATCCAAAGACTATAGTTCACTAAATTTGACACAAACACTTAGTTTTTTAAATTCTTACTATTTCTTAGTTTTTAATCGGTATGATGATAGAAAGAATATGATAGGAGGGCAATGTTAGACATATGTGTGTCAAGACAGTTCTTTAGAATTTTTCATTTTGGAGAAAATCTAAAGTCGTTAGCTCACGAAATATCACAAAAACACTCGATTTTTAAAATTCTTACTCTTTTCCTTATTTTTTGAGCTGTCAGATGATACAAATGGAATATTATAAGGGGACACAGTTAGAGATATGTGTGCCAACATAGATGTTTTGATTTTTCATTTTTGAAAAATATCCAAAGGCTATAGCTCATTAAATTTGAGACAAACACTCAGTTTTGAAAATTCCTACTATTGCTCTATTTTTTGTGGGGCATCACTATACAAATGAATATTATAGAAGAAAATGTTAGACAGCTACGTGTCACAAGATATATATTTTTTTAATTTTCGAATAGATCCAAAGACTATAGCTCCAAATTTGACAAAAACACTTAGTTTTTTAAATTCTTACTATTTGTTATTTTTTAAGCGGTATGATGATAGTGAGAATATGATAGGAGGGCAATGTTAGACATATGTGTGTCAAGAGAGTTCTTTAGAATTTTTTGATTTTGGAGAAAATCTAAAAAAGATAGCTCACGAATTATCACAAAAACACTCGATTTTTAAAATTCTTACTCTTTTCATTATATTTTGAGCGGTCAAATGATACAATGGAATATTATAAGTGCAAACAACTAGAGATATGCGTGTCAACAGAGATGTTTTGATTTTTCATTTTTTGAAAATATCCAAAGGCTATAGCTCATTAAATTTGAGACTAACACTCAGTTTTGAAAATTCCTACTATTTCTATATTTTTTGTGGGGCATCACGATAGAAATGAATATTATAGAAGAAAATGTTAGACGAGTACATGACGCAAGATATATTTATTTATTTTTATTTTTTATCAGATCCAAATACTATAGCTCACTAAATTTGACAAAAACACTAAGTTTTTTAAATTGTTACTATTTCTTTATTTTCTAAGAGGAATGATGATAGAAAGAATATGATAGGAGGGCAATGTTAGACATATGTGTGTCAAGAGAGTTCTTTAGAATTTTTAATTTTGGAGAAAATCTAAAGACGATAGCTCACGAAATATCACAAAAACACCCGGTTTTTAAAATTCTTACTCTTTTCCTTATTTTTTGAGCGATCAAATGATACAATGGAATATTATACGTGCAAACAACTAGAGATATAGGTGTCAACATAGATGTTTTCATTTTTTGAAAATATCCAAAGGCTATAGCTCATTAAATTTGAGACTAACACTCAGTTTTGAAAATTCATACTATTTCTCTATTTTTTGTGGGGCATCACGATACAAAGGAATATTATAGAAGAAAATGTTAGCCAAGTACGTGTCACAAGTTATATTTAATTTTTTTATTATTTTCGATCATATCCAAAGATTATCTAACCAAATTTAACAAAAGCACTTAGTTTTTTAAATTGTTACTATTTCTTTATTTTTTAAGCGGTATGATGATAGAAAGAATAGGATAGGAGGGCAATGTTAGACATATGTGTGTCAAGAGAGTTCTTTAGAATTTTTCATTTTGGAGAAAATCTAAAGACGATAGCTCACGAAATTTCACAAAAACACTCGGTTTTTAAAATTCCTACTAATTTCCTTATTTTTGTAGCGGTCAGATGATACAATGGAATATTATAAGTGCAAACAGTTAGAGATATAGGTGTCAACAGAGATGTTTTGATTTTTCATTTTTTGAAAATATCGAAAGGCTCTAGCTCATTAAATTTGAGACTAACACTCAGTTTTGAAAATTCCTACTATTTCTCTATTTTTTGTGGGGCATCACGATACAAATGAATATTATAGAAGAAAATGTTAGACAAGTACGTGACACAAGAGTTATTTAATTTTTATTTAATTATTTTGGATTAGATCCAAAGACTATAGTTCACTAAATTTGACACAAACACTTAGTTTTTTAAATTCTTACTATTTCTTAGTTTTTAATCGGTATGATGATAGAAAGAATATGATAGGAGGGCAATGTTAGACATATGTGTGTCAAGAGAGTTCTTTAGAATTTTTCATTTTGGAGAAAATCTAAAGTCGTTAGCTCACGAAATATCACAAAAACACTCGATTTTTAAAATTCTTACTCTTTTCCTTATTTTTTGAGCTGTCAGATGATACAAATGGAATATTATAAGGGGACACAGTTAGAGATATGTGTGCCAACATAGATGTTTTGATTTTTCATTTTTTAAAAATATCCAAAGGCTATAGCTCATTAAATTTGAGACAAACACTCAGTTTTGAAAATTCCTACTATTGCTCTATTTTTTGTGGGGCATCACTATACAAATGAATATTATAGAAGAAAATGTTAGACAGCTACGTGTCACAAGATATATATTTTTTTAATTTTCGAATAGATCCAAAGACTATAGCTCCAAATTTGACAAAAACACTTAGTTTTTTAAATTCTTACTATTTGTTATTTTTTAAGCGGTATGATGATAGTGAGAATATGATAGGAGGGCAATGTTAGACATATGTGTGTCAAGAGAGTTCTTTAGAATTTTTTGAGTTTGGAGAAAATCTAAAAAAGATAGCTCACGAATTATCACAAAAACACTCGATTTTTAAAATTCTTACTCTTTTCATTATATTTTGAGCGGTCAAATGATACAATGGAATATTATAAGTGCAAACAACTAGAGATATGCGTGTCAACAGAGATGTTTTGATTTTTCATTTTTTGAAAATATCCAAAGGCTATAGCTCATTAAATTTGAGACAAACACTCAGTTTTGAAAATTCCTACTATTGCTCTATTTTTTGTGGGGCATCACTATACAAATGAATATTATAGAAGAAAATGTTAGACAGCTACGTGTCACAAGATATATATTTTTTTAATTTTCGAATAGATCCAAAGACTATAGCTCCAAATTTGACAAAAACACTTAGTTTTTTAAATTCTTACTATTTGTTATTTTTTAAGCGGTATGATGATAGTGAGAATATGATAGGAGGGCAATGTTAGACATATGTGTGTCAAGAGAGTTCTTTAGAATTTTTTGATTTTGGAGAAAATCTAAAAAAGATAGCTCACGAATTATCACAAAAACACTCGATTTTTAAAATTCTTACTCTTTTCATTATATTTTGAGCGGTCAAATGATACAATGGAATATTATAAGTGCAAACAACTAGAGATATGCGTGTCAACAGAGATGTTTTGATTTTTCATTTTTTGAAAATATCCAAAGGCTATAGCTCATTAAATTTGAGACTAACACTCAGTTTTGAAAATTCCTACTATTTCTATATTTTTTGTGGGGCATCACGATAGAAATGAATATTATAGAAGAAAATGTTAGACGAGTACATGACGCAAGATATATTTATTTATTTTTATTTTTTATCAGATCCAAATACTATAGCTCACTAAATTTGACAAAAACACTAAGTTTTTTAAATTGTTACTATTTCTTTATTTTCTAAGAGGAATGATGATAGAAAGAATATGATAGGAGGGCAATGTTAGACATATGTGTGTCAAGAGAGTTCTTTAGAATTTTTAATTTTGGAGAAAATCTAAAGACGATAGCTCACGAAATATCACAAAAACACCCGGTTTTTAAAATTCTTACTCTTTTCCTTATTTTTTGAGCGATCAAATGATACAATGGAATATTATACGTGCAAACAACTAGAGATATAGGTGTCAACATAGATGTTTTCATTTTTTGAAAATATCCAAAGGCTATAGCTCATTAAATTTGAGACTAACACTCAGTTTTGAAAATTCATACTATTTCTCTATTTTTTGTGGGGCATCACGATACAAAGGAATATTATAGAAGAAAATGTTAGCCAAGTACGTGTCACAAGTTATATTTAATTTTTTTATTATTTTCGATCATATCCAAAGATTATCTAACCAAATTTAACAAAAGCACTTAGTTTTTTAAATTGTTACTATTTCTTTATTTTTTAAGCGGTATGATGATAGAAAGAATAGGATAGGAGGGCAATGTTAGACATATGTGTGTCAAGAGAGTTCTTTAGAATTTTTCATTTTGGAGAAAATCTAAAGACGATAGCTCACGAAATTTCACAAAAACACTCGGTTTTTAAAATTCCTACTAATTTCCTTATTTTTGTAGCGGTCAGATGATACAATGGAATATTATAAGTGCAAACAGTTAGAGATATAGGTGTCAACAGAGATGTTTTGATTTTTCATTTTTTGAAAATATCGAAAGGCTCTAGCTCATTAAATTTGAGACTAACACTCAGTTTTGAAAATTCCTACTATTTCTCTATTTTTTGTGGGGCATCACGATACAAATGAATATTATAGAAGAAAATGTTAGACAAGTACGTGACACAAGAGTTATTTAATTTTTATTTAATTATTTTGGATTAGATCCAAAGACTATAGTTCACTAAATTTGACACAAACACTTAGTTTTTTAAATTCTTACTATTTCTTAGTTTTTAATCGGTATGATGATAGAAAGAATATGATAGGAGGGCAATGTTAGACATATGTGTGTCAAGAGAGTTCTTTAGAATTTTTCATTTTGGAGAAAATCTAAAGTCGTTAGCTCACGAAATATCACAAAAACACTCGATTTTTAAAATTCTTACTCTTTTCCTTATTTTTTGAGCTGTCAGATGATACAAATGGAATATTATAAGGGGACACAGTTAGAGATATGTGTGCCAACATAGATGTTTTGATTTTTCATTTTTGAAAAATATCCAAAGGCTATAGTTCATTAAATTTGAGACAAACACTCAGTTTTGAAAATTCCTACTATTGCTCTATTTTTTGTGGGGCATCACTATACAAATGAATATTATAGAAGAAAATGTTAGACAGCTACGTGTCACAAGATATATATTTTTTTAATTTTCGAATAGATCCAAAGACTATAGCTCCAAATTTGACAAAAACACTTAGTTTTTTAAATTCTTACTATTTGTTATTTTTTAAGCGGTATGATGATAGTGAGAATATGATAGGAGGGCAATGTTAGACATATGTGTGTCAAGAGAGTTCTTTAGAATTTTTTGATTTTGGAGAAAATCTAAAAAAGATAGCTCACGAATTATCACAAAAACACTCGATTTTTAAAATTCTTACTCTTTTCATTATATTTTGAGCGGTCAAATGATACAATGGAATATTATAAGTGCAAACAACTAGAGATATGCGTGTCAACAGAGATGTTTTGATTTTTCATTTTTTGAAAATATCCAAAGGCTATAGCTCATTAAATTTGAGACTAACACTCAGTTTTGAAAATTCCTACTATTTCTATATTTTTTGTGGGGCATCACGATAGAAATGAATATTATAGAAGAAAATGTTAGACGAGTACATGACGCAAGATATATTTATTTATTTTTATTTTTTATCAGATCCAAATACTATAGCTCACTAAATTTGACAAAAACACTAAGTTTTTTAAATTGTTACTATTTCTTTATTTTCTAAGAGGAATGATGATAGAAAGAATATGATAGGAGGGCAATGTTAGACATATGTGTGTCAAGAGAGTTCTTTAGAATTTTTAATTTTGGAGAAAATCTAAAGACGATAGCTCACGAAATATCACAAAAACACCCGGTTTTTAAAATTCTTACTCTTTTCCTTATTTTTTGAGCGATCAAATGATACAATGGAATATTATACGTGCAAACAACTAGAGATATAGGTGTCAACATAGATGTTTTCATTTTTTGAAAATATCCAAAGGCTATAGCTCATTAAATTTGAGACTAACACTCAGTTTTGAAAATTCATACTATTTCTCTATTTTTTGTGGGGCATCACGATACAAAGGAATATTATAGAAGAAAATGTTAGCCAAGTACGTGTCACAAGTTATATTTAATTTTTTTATTATTTTCGATCATATCCAAAGATTATCTAACCAAATTTAACAAAAGCACTTAGTTTTTTAAATTGTTACTATTTCTTTATTTTTTAAGCGGTATGATGATAGAAAGAATAGGATAGGAGGGCAATGTTAGACATATGTGTGTCAAGAGAGTTCTTTAGAATTTTTCATTTTGGAGAAAATCTAAAGACGATAGCTCACGAAATTTCACAAAAACACTCGGTTTTTAAAATTCCTACTAATTTCCTTATTTTTGTAGCGGTCAGATGATACAATGGAATATTATAAGTGCAAACAGTTAGAGATATAGGTGTCAACAGAGATGTTTTGATTTTTCATTTTTTGAAAATATCGAAAGGCTCTAGCTCATTAAATTTGAGACTAACACTCAGTTTTGAAAATTCCTACTATTTCTCTATTTTTTGTGGGGCATCACGATACAAATGAATATTATAGAAGAAAATGTTAGACAAGTACGTGACACAAGAGTTATTTAATTTTTATTTAATTATTTTGGATTAGATCCAAAGACTATAGTTCACTAAATTTGACACAAACACTTAGTTTTTTAAATTCTTACTATTTCTTAGTTTTTAATCGGTATGATGATAGAAAGAATATGATAGGAGGGCAATGTTAGACATATGTGTGTCAAGAGAGTTCTTTAGAATTTTTCATTTTGGAGAAAATCTAAAGTCGTTAGCTCACGAAATATCACAAAAACACTCGATTTTTAAAATTCTTACTCTTTTCCTTATTTTTTGAGCTGTCAGATGATACAAATGGAATATTATAAGGGGACACAGTTAGAGATATGTGTGCCAACATAGATGTTTTGATTTTTCATTTTTGAAAAATATCCAAAGGCTATAGCTCATTAAATTTGAGACAAACACTCAGTTTTGAAAATTCCTACTATTGCTCTATTTTTTGTGGGGCATCACTATACAAATGAATATTATAGAAGAAAATGTTAGACAGCTACGTGTCACAAGATATATATTTTTTTAATTTTCGAATAGATCCAAAGACTATAGCTCCAAATTTGACAAAAACACTTAGTTTTTTAAATTCTTACTATTTGTTATTTTTTAAGCGGTATGATGATAGTGAGAATATGATAGGAGGGCAATGTTAGACATATGTGTGTCAAGAGAGTTCTTTAGAATTTTTTGATTTTGGAGAAAATCTAAAAAAGATAGCTCACGAATTATCACAAAAACACTCGATTTTTAAAATTCTTACTCTTTTCATTATATTTTGAGCGGTCAAATGATACAATGGAATATTATAAGTGCAAACAACTAGAGATATGCGTGTCAACAGAGATGTTTTGATTTTTCATTTTTTGAAAATATCCAAAGGCTATAGCTCATTAAATTTGAGACTAACACTCAGTTTTGAAAATTCCTACTATTTCTATATTTTTTGTGGGGCATCACGATAGAAATGAATATTATAGAAGAAAATGTTAGACGAGTACATGACGCAAGATATATTTATTTATTTTTATTTTTTATCAGATCCAAATACTATAGCTCACTAAATTTGACAAAAACACTAAGTTTTTTAAATTGTTACTATTTCTTTATTTTCTAAGAGGAATGATGATAGAAAGAATATGATAGGAGGGCAATGTTAGACATATGTGTGTCAAGAGAGTTCTTTAGAATTTTTAATTTTGGAGAAAATCTAAAGACGATAGCTCACGAAATATCACAAAAACACCCGGTTTTTAAAATTCTTACTCTTTTCCTTATTTTTTGAGCGATCAAATGATACAATGGAATATTATACGTGCAAACAACTAGAGATATAGGTGTCAACATAGATGTTTTCATTTTTTGAAAATATCCAAAGGCTATAGCTCATTAAATTTGAGACTAACACTCAGTTTTGAAAATTCATACTATTTCTCTATTTTTTGTGGGGCATCACGATACAAAGGAATATTATAGAAGAAAATGTTAGCCAAGTACGTGTCACAAGTTATATTTAATTTTTTTATTATTTTCGATCATATCCAAAGATTATCTAACCAAATTTAACAAAAGCACTTAGTTTTTTAAATTGTTACTATTTCTTTATTTTTTAAGCGGTATGATGATAGAAAGAATAGGATAGGAGGGCAATGTTAGACATATGTGTGTCAAGAGAGTTCTTTAGAATTTTTCATTTTGGAGAAAATCTAAAGACGATAGCTCACGAAATTTCACAAAAACACTCGGTTTTTAAAATTCCTACTAATTTCCTTATTTTTGTAGCGGTCAGATGATACAATGGAATATTATAAGTGCAAACAGTTAGAGATATAGGTGTCAACAGAGATGTTTTGATTTTTCATTTTTTGAAAATATCGAAAGGCTCTAGCTCATTAAATTTGAGACTAACACTCAGTTTTGAAAATTCCTACTATTTCTCTATTTTTTGTGGGGCATCACGATACAAATGAATATTATAGAAGAAAATGTTAGACAAGTACGTGACACAAGAGTTATTTAATTTTTATTTAATTATTTTGGATTAGATCCAAAGACTATAGTTCACTAAATTTGACACAAACACTTAGTTTTTTAAATTCTTACTATTTCTTAGTTTTTAATCGGTATGATGATAGAAAGAATATGATAGGAGGGCAATGTTAGACATATGTGTGTCAAGAGAGTTCTTTAGAATTTTTCATTTTGGAGAAAATCTAAAGTCGTTAGCTCACGAAATATCACAAAAACACTCGATTTTTAAAATTCTTACTCTTTTCCTTATTTTTTGAGCTGTCAGATGATACAAATGGAATATTATAAGGGGACACAGTTAGAGATATGTGTGCCAACATAGATGTTTTGATTTTTCATTTTTTAAAAATATCCAAAGGCTATAGCTCATTAAATTTGAGACAAACACTCAGTTTTGAAAATTCCTACTATTGCTCTATTTTTTGTGGGGCATCACTATACAAATGAATATTATAGAAGAAAATGTTAGACAGCTACGTGTCACAAGATATATATTTTTTTAATTTTCGAATAGATCCAAAGACTATAGCTCCAAATTTGACAAAAACACTTAGTTTTTTAAATTCTTACTATTTGTTATTTTTTAAGCGGTATGATGATAGTGAGAATATGATAGGAGGGCAATGTTAGACATATGTGTGTCAAGAGAGTTCTTTAGAATTTTTTGAGTTTGGAGAAAATCTAAAAAAGATAGCTCACGAATTATCACAAAAACACTCGATTTTTAAAATTCTTACTCTTTTCATTATATTTTGAGCGGTCAAATGATACAATGGAATATTATAAGTGCAAACAACTAGAGATATGCGTGTCAACAGAGATGTTTTGATTTTTCATTTTTTGAAAATATCCAAAGGCTATAGCTCATTAAATTTGAGACAAACACTCAGTTTTGAAAATTCCTACTATTGCTCTATTTTTTGTGGGGCATCACTATACAAATGAATATTATAGAAGAAAATGTTAGACAGCTACGTGTCACAAGATATATATTTTTTTAATTTTCGAATAGATCCAAAGACTATAGCTCCAAATTTGACAAAAACACTTAGTTTTTTAAATTCTTACTATTTGTTATTTTTTAAGCGGTATGATGATAGTGAGAATATGATAGGAGGGCAATGTTAGACATATGTGTGTCAAGAGAGTTCTTTAGAATTTTTTGATTTTGGAGAAAATCTAAAAAAGATAGCTCACGAATTATCACAAAAACACTCGATTTTTAAAATTCTTACTCTTTTCATTATATTTTGAGCGGTCAAATGATACAATGGAATATTATAAGTGCAAACAACTAGAGATATGCGTGTCAACAGAGATGTTTTGATTTTTCATTTTTTGAAAATATCCAAAGGCTATAGCTCATTAAATTTGAGACTAACACTCAGTTTTGAAAATTCCTACTATTTCTATATTTTTTGTGGGGCATCACGATAGAAATGAATATTATAGAAGAAAATGTTAGACGAGTACATGACGCAAGATATATTTATTTATTTTTATTTTTTATCAGATCCAAATACTATAGCTCACTAAATTTGACAAAAACACTAAGTTTTTTAAATTGTTACTATTTCTTTATTTTCTAAGAGGAATGATGATAGAAAGAATATGATAGGAGGGCAATGTTAGACATATGTGTGTCAAGAGAGTTCTTTAGAATTTTTAATTTTGGAGAAAATCTAAAGACGATAGCTCACGAAATATCACAAAAACACCCGGTTTTTAAAATTCTTACTCTTTTCCTTATTTTTTGAGCGATCAAATGATACAATGGAATATTATACGTGCAAACAACTAGAGATATAGGTGTCAACATAGATGTTTTCATTTTTTGAAAATATCCAAAGGCTATAGCTCATTAAATTTGAGACTAACACTCAGTTTTGAAAATTCATACTATTTCTCTATTTTTTGTGGGGCATCACGATACAAAGGAATATTATAGAAGAAAATGTTAGCCAAGTACGTGTCACAAGTTATATTTAATTTTTTTATTATTTTCGATCATATCCAAAGATTATCTAACCAAATTTAACAAAAGCACTTAGTTTTTTAAATTGTTACTATTTCTTTATTTTTTAAGCGGTATGATGATAGAAAGAATAGGATAGGAGGGCAATGTTAGACATATGTGTGTCAAGAGAGTTCTTTAGAATTTTTCATTTTGGAGAAAATCTAAAGACGATAGCTCACGAAATTTCACAAAAACACTCGGTTTTTAAAATTCCTACTAATTTCCTTATTTTTGTAGCGGTCAGATGATACAATGGAATATTATAAGTGCAAACAGTTAGAGATATAGGTGTCAACAGAGATGTTTTGATTTTTCATTTTTTGAAAATATCGAAAGGCTCTAGCTCATTAAATTTGAGACTAACACTCAGTTTTGAAAATTCCTACTATTTCTCTATTTTTTGTGGGGCATCACGATACAAATGAATATTATAGAAGAAAATGTTAGACAAGTACGTGACACAAGAGTTATTTAATTTTTATTTAATTATTTTGGATTAGATCCAAAGACTATAGTTCACTAAATTTGACACAAACACTTAGTTTTTTAAATTCTTACTATTTCTTAGTTTTTAATCGGTATGATGATAGAAAGAATATGATAGGAGGGCAATGTTAGACATATGTGTGTCAAGAGAGTTCTTTAGAATTTTTCATTTTGGAGAAAATCTAAAGTCGTTAGCTCACGAAATATCACAAAAACACTCGATTTTTAAAATTCTTACTCTTTTCCTTATTTTTTGAGCTGTCAGATGATACAAATGGAATATTATAAGGGGACACAGTTAGAGATATGTGTGCCAACATAGATGTTTTGATTTTTCATTTTTGAAAAATATCCAAAGGCTATAGTTCATTAAATTTGAGACAAACACTCAGTTTTGAAAATTCCTACTATTGCTCTATTTTTTGTGGGGCATCACTATACAAATGAATATTATAGAAGAAAATGTTAGACAGCTACGTGTCACAAGATATATATTTTTTTAATTTTCGAATAGATCCAAAGACTATAGCTCCAAATTTGACAAAAACACTTAGTTTTTTAAATTCTTACTATTTGTTATTTTTTAAGCGGTATGATGATAGTGAGAATATGATAGGAGGGCAATGTTAGACATATGTGTGTCAAGAGAGTTCTTTAGAATTTTTTGATTTTGGAGAAAATCTAAAAAAGATAGCTCACGAATTATCACAAAAACACTCGATTTTTAAAATTCTTACTCTTTTCATTATATTTTGAGCGGTCAAATGATACAATGGAATATTATAAGTGCAAACAACTAGAGATATGCGTGTCAACAGAGATGTTTTGATTTTTCATTTTTTGAAAATATCCAAAGGCTATAGCTCATTAAATTTGAGACTAACACTCAGTTTTGAAAATTCCTACTATTTCTATATTTTTTGTGGGGCATCACGATAGAAATGAATATTATAGAAGAAAATGTTAGACGAGTACATGACGCAAGATATATTTATTTATTTTTATTTTTTATCAGATCCAAATACTATAGCTCACTAAATTTGACAAAAACACTAAGTTTTTTAAATTGTTACTATTTCTTTATTTTCTAAGAGGAATGATGATAGAAAGAATATGATAGGAGGGCAATGTTAGACATATGTGTGTCAAGAGAGTTCTTTAGAATTTTTAATTTTGGAGAAAATCTAAAGACGATAGCTCACGAAATATCACAAAAACACCCGGTTTTTAAAATTCTTACTCTTTTCCTTATTTTTTGAGCGATCAAATGATACAATGGAATATTATACGTGCAAACAACTAGAGATATAGGTGTCAACATAGATGTTTTCATTTTTTGAAAATATCCAAAGGCTATAGCTCATTAAATTTGAGACTAACACTCAGTTTTGAAAATTCATACTATTTCTCTATTTTTTGTGGGGCATCACGATACAAAGGAATATTATAGAAGAAAATGTTAGCCAAGTACGTGTCACAAGTTATATTTAATTTTTTTTTTATTTTCGATCATATCCAAAGATTATCTAACCAAATTTAACAAAAGCACTTAGTTTTTTAAATTGTTACTATTTCTTTATTTTTTAAGCGGTATGATGATAGAAAGAATAGGATAGGAGGGCAATGTTAGACATATGTGTGTCAAGAGAGTTCTTTAGAATTTTTCATTTTGGAGAAAATCTAAAGACGATAGCTCACGAAATTTCACAAAAACACTCGGTTTTTAAAATTCCTACTAATTTCCTTATTTTTGTAGCGGTCAGATGATACAATGGAATATTATAAGTGCAAACAGTTAGAGATATAGGTGTCAACAGAGATGTTTTGATTTTTCATTTTTTGAAAATATCGAAAGGCTCTAGCTCATTAAATTTGAGACTAACACTCAGTTTTGAAAATTCCTACTATTTCTCTATTTTTTGTGGGGCATCACGATACAAATGAATATTATAGAAGAAAATGTTAGACAAGTACGTGACACAAGAGTTATTTAATTTTTATTTAATTATTTTGGATTAGATCCAAAGACTATAGTTCACTAAATTTGACACAAACACTTAGTTTTTTAAATTCTTACTATTTCTTAGTTTTTAATCGGTATGATGATAGAAAGAATATGATAGGAGGGCAATGTTAGACATATGTGTGTCAAGAGAGTTCTTTAGAATTTTTCATTTTGGAGAAAATCTAAAGTCGTTAGCTCACGAAATATCACAAAAACACTCGATTTTTAAAATTCTTACTCTTTTCCTTATTTTTTGAGCTGTCAGATGATACAAATGGAATATTATAAGGGGACACAGTTAGAGATATGTGTGCCAACATAGATGTTTTGATTTTTCATTTTTGAAAAATATCCAAAGGCTATAGCTCATTAAATTTGAGACAAACACTCAGTTTTGAAAATTCCTACTATTGCTCTATTTTTTGTGGGGCATCACTATACAAATGAATATTATAGAAGAAAATGTTAGACAGCTACGTGTCACAAGATATATATTTTTTTAATTTTCGAATAGATCCAAAGACTATAGCTCCAAATTTGACAAAAACACTTAGTTTTTTAAATTCTTACTATTTGTTATTTTTTAAGCGGTATGATGATAGTGAGAATATGATAGGAGGGCAATGTTAGACATATGCGTGTCAAGAGAGTTCTTTAGAATTTTTTGATTTTGGAGAAAATCTAAAAAAGATAGCTCACGAATTATCACAAAAACACTCGATTTTTAAAATTCTTACTCTTTTCATTATATTTTGAGCGGTCAAATGATACAATGGAATATTATAAGTGCAAACAACTAGAGATATGCGTGTCAACAGAGATGTTTTGATTTTTCATTTTTTGAAAATATCCAAAGGCTATAGCTCATTAAATTTGAGACAAACACTCAGTTTTGAAAATTCCTACTATTGCTCTATTTTTTGTGGGGCATCACTATACAAATGAATATTATAGAAGAAAATGTTAGACAGCTACGTGTCACAAGATATATATTTTTTAAATTTTCGAATAGATCCAAAGACTATAGCTCCAAATTTGACAAAAACACTTAGTTTTTTAAATTCTTACTATTTGTTATTTTTTAAGCGGTATGATGATAGTGAGAATATGATAGGAGGGCAATGTTAGACATATGTGTGTCAAGAGAGTTCTTTAGAATTTTTTGATTTTGGAGAAAATCTAAAAAAGATAGCTCACGAATTATCACAAAAACACTCGATTTTTAAAATTCTTACTCTTTTCATTATATTTTGAGCGGTCAAATGATACAATGGAATATTATAAGTGCAAACAACTAGAGATATGCGTGTCAACAGAGATGTTTTGATTTTTCATTTTTTGAAAATATCCAAAGGCTATAGCTCATTAAATTTGAGACTAACACTCAGTTTTGAAAATTCCTACTATTTCTATATTTTTTGTGGGGCATCACGATAGAAATGAATATTATAGAAGAAAATGTTAGACGAGTACATGACGCAAGATATATTTATTTATTTTTATTTTTTATCAGATCCAAATACTATAGCTCACTAAATTTGACAAAAACACTAAGTTTTTTAAATTGTTACTATTTCTTTATTTTCTAAGAGGAATGATGATAGAAAGAATATGATAGGAGGGCAATGTTAGACATATGTGTGTCAAGAGAGTTCTTTAGAATTTTTAATTTTGGAGAAAATCTAAAGACGATAGCTCACGAAATATCACAAAAACACCCGGTTTTTAAAATTCTTACTCTTTTCCTTATTTTTTGAGCGATCAAATGATACAATGGAATATTATACGTGCAAACAACTAGAGATATAGGTGTCAACATAGATGTTTTCATTTTTTGAAAATATCCAAAGGCTATAGCTCATTAAATTTGAGACTAACACTCAGTTTTGAAAATTCATACTATTTCTCTATTTTTTGTGGGGCATCACGATACAAAGGAATATTATAGAAGAAAATGTTAGCCAAGTACGTGTCACAAGTTATATTTAATTTTTTTATTATTTTCGATCATATCCAAAGATTATCTAACCAAATTTAACAAAAGCACTTAGTTTTTTAAATTGTTACTATTTCTTTATTTTTTAAGCGGTATGATGATAGAAAGAATAGGATAGGAGGGCAATGTTAGACATATGTGTGTCAAGAGAGTTCTTTAGAATTTTTCATTTTGGAGAAAATCTAAAGACGATAGCTCACGAAATTTCACAAAAACACTCGGTTTTTAAAATTCCTACTAATTTCCTTATTTTTGTAGCGGTCAGATGATACAATGGAATATTATAAGTGCAAACAGTTAGAGATATAGGTGTCAACAGAGATGTTTTGATTTTTCATTTTTTGAAAATATCGAAAGGCTCTAGCTCATTAAATTTGAGACTAACACTCAGTTTTGAAAATTCCTACTATTTCTCTATTTTTTGTGGGGCATCACGATACAAATGAATATTATAGAAGAAAATGTTAGACAAGTACGTGACACAAGAGTTATTTAATTTTTATTTAATTATTTTGGATTAGATCCAAAGACTATAGTTCACTAAATTTGACACAAACACTTAGTTTTTTAAATTCTTACTATTTCTTAGTTTTTAATCGGTATGATGATAGAAAGAATATGATAGGAGGGCAATGTTAGACATATGTGTGTCAAGAGAGTTCTTTAGAATTTTTCATTTTGGAGAAAATCTAAAG